>HG995377.1:20240000-30240000 GCA_905333075.3 Atethmia centrago | reverse complement strand
TGTAATATATGCACAAAAACTTATACCACATGGATAAACATTCAGACCCGGATCAACTAAGTACTTAAATCATAAAACTTTTTTCTTGCGTACGGAAATAGAACCGTGAATATAACGCAGAAACCAATTCCACATCATACTATCTTTACATTCATGTTAATCCATGAAAACTAGATCCTATCTAAACCAATGCCGGTGGCATCATCATATCCAACGAAATATTTACTGCCGGACATATGTATATAGGCTTTACCAAAGTATCGCTATAACGATATAAGGCCTAAACAAGTGACAATCACATTCAAAGCGTTTCATTTTTCTGCAACGAATTGCAACAGGATTGACTCAAAGCTTTCGGTAGCTTATTAAGACGGCGACAACAGCTAAACCGCGGTCACTGTCAGACTGCATAGAAAAGAAAGAGAAGCGCGATGACACAACGCTTGTAATTTATTGCAAAATATGAAGCAATTATCTATTTACTCAAAATTAAGTTGAGTAATCGAAAATAAAAAACAACAAAGTTCTGCATTCAAATAAGACGTTCTTGTTATTGATTAAATAGGTAACGTACGTTGATATTTTGGATTGGAACTCAAGGTAAGTGGTTAGTTTACCGTTAATTTGTATCGAGATATTTCTTTCAAAACGTGTTTTGGTAATAACCAAGTTCTGAGAAATATGTTAAAAATTAACATACGTATATTTTTTTCCGCTACCACAAGCTATACAGATTTGGCAATTTTTTTTCTTAAGACAACCCTACTTTGGTCATTTGCCTCTTGTCAGAGCCTTAACATAGAGCACGGAATCGTCGAGCCGCTGCGGCAGCGTCGTCGCCGAGGCAACTCAGTGCTCTGTGGGTAATTCAATACATTTTGAACTTTTCGTTATCGCTGATAGCATTTCACTTTGTCCTATACAAAGTGAAATGCTATCTGGCCCTACGCTGCACGCATCCGTAGGTAAGGAATGAATATGGCATGCGAAACAGCAATTCGTAAAATCAGAAACCAGATCCATAAACATGCCTTATGAACAAAACACATAACATTGCGTGTTGCGAACTTATGCGTGTTTGAATAATGCCTTTTGATTAGAGAATGCGTGCAACGCATAATGCGTGTCGACAGGCAAAGTAACTATACCTTGTTTTGCCTAATCTGGCATAAAATATGCTGATTATTGTAATGCAGTAGTGATTTTAATGTGTAGATATCATAGGTTATAAATAAGTTTTAAAGCACCCGAACTAATGGGGCTGTTAAGTTTTTTTGACCGAGTGCTATTGGTGAAATATATGTCAGAATGGATTAGAGAGAAGCGCATTGGGAGAAAGGAAAAGAGATAGAGTACAGTCAGAAAATACCTATAAAAGGAAAACTGTGTTAAAAAAGTTCAAACAATATGCAAATTGTAATGGCGCCTGACGGGACATATGTTGAGAGAAAAGAAAGAGAAATGGACCAAAATAATAACTGAATGGTACCCTAGAGAAAGCAGAAGCAGCAGAGGAAGGCAGACAAAGCGATGGGAAGCTGATTTTAAGAAAGTAGCAGGCCCAGAATGGTTACGTACGGCAAAAGAAAGAATCAAGTGGGAAGCTTTAGAGGAGAACTTTGTCAAAATACCAGCTGTTATGAGGGGAGACCAACGGAATACATGAAAATAAATTACTTTTCTTATCTCTATTTTAAAGATACCACTAGCAAAAAAAATATAATGACGAATTTTTGAAAATGCGCCTATAAGTATGAGGAGCAGAGTGTAAAGTTCACTCATCCTCAATAAAAAAGGAAAGATTCTCTGACCAGATGGGTGTTGTGTCTGGTGGGCTACGGCCCGGCGATTGACGTTGGGACGTTGTATATGCTAGTCGGTAAGCTCTGCTTGCGCGATGCAGGATTTTGCGTGACGTAAGTGTGACGTAGTTCGCATATGGCGATGTAGATGTAAACCACACACCTTCCACTGTTTGACTCTGCATCACCCAAAGGTGTCTACATCTCTTTATCTACTTTCCTATCGCAGGTATGGGAAGAGAATATATAGGAAGAGATTTCTTTAGGAATAAGCATCACCTTTGTACGTATTTTTCTGTTCTGTTCTTCTTTTCTGTTTATATATGTGTGTACATAAATGGTAATAATAATAATAACAATAATAGTAATAACTAAATAAAATATGTGAAATTTATAACGTGTGAATATTGTTGCAGTTTTGCAAGGCGTGATACATAAGGACACAATTTGACGCGGGCGGGGCTTAGTAAAGGTAGGTATTGGTATAGTCCTATTCGTTCCACGTCTACGTATCCTTTGTGTGCATCTCGCATGTAGCACCTATTCCACTCCCGGTGATTAACGAGACGCGAGTAGAACTAGCAACTAAAAACGAGTTGGCGAGCACCAAGCAGCGAGTGCACGACGGCGACGAGCGATTACTAGCTGCGTATGTGCCAAGCGCGAGTCTTCTGCACGCCAAGCGAGCCTTGCTGAGCGAGTACTTTCTACTACTAACTATTAATATTATCTCTAATATCTACACAGTCCAGTTGTGGACAAAGTACACCATGGCGGCACTGATCGATATGCGAGTGCAATACAACGACGCGTGGCGCGCGATGTTTCGATTGCCCCGATGGTGCAGTGCGAGCGCCATGTTCACCGCGGGCCGCGCGCCCTGCTGGCAGGCGCTGCTGAGGAGCCGGTTGGCCGCCACACGTACCGGCATACATTGATCGGCCAAATATTTCGTGGCCGCGGTGCTAGAACGGAACCACAGTCCCCTACATATAAGGTGGCAGGCCTACCACACGCCGGTTACCTAATTCGCTGCTCCATTAGCAGCTATTCGATGTTGTTTGTGTAATGTGAACGTGATATTGTACATTTATTTATAACGTTATCTAGTATGTATTTATTGAAAGTCGTGTGTGGATTTATATGTGGATTTTTATAACTGGAAATAAAAGATTTCATTTATTTATTTTTTTCATTTCATTTTATCTTTTGTACGTTTCTTGAGCGAGCAAATCGTTGATAGCTAGTCGCTTCCTTCTTAATGGTGGGACAGGTGCCTAATGCTGGCAACACTTAAGTTTGAGGTGTATCTGTAGAACCGCTAAAGAATCAGATTCAGATTGTCTGGTTCACATTCACATTATTAGCAACACACTCAGTCTTGACCTCTAAATTAATTATGATCAATTCCAAATACCGAGTGGCCCACCCAATAGGCCCCCAGGGCTCCACAATAGCAATAAAGGCAGATAACACATTGCTTCACATTCTAGTACAAACAGCGGGCATTAGTAGCGTTTAGGGCTAAAACCGCCGGTCGTTACGCATACCTACTTATACAATATTCAGGGATCCTAATTATTATCCTTACTAAAAAGCTTGTGTATACGCTAACTCCCTTTTTGCTTTTAATCGGACACGAACTTTGTGTTTTAATGGCTGTATGGGCAGATAATAATGAAGGTAAACTTATTTATAGCTAAACCTGAAAATTGTGAAAAAGGAAAAAGAGTTTTTGGCCATAACTGGGATACCACAAGCTTAAAAAGTTATCATGAATCCAATTACTAACTAATTCCGATATTCTAAGGTTAGTATTGTTGTTTACTTTCGCACCAGAAACACCATTTTTCTCGATCCTACTGGTAGTGGTTCTTAATCTCCCAGATAAGCTCAATGACTACGGTAGCTCGTAACATTATGATGCCTCGTCTCGAATAACCGATCGATTTTTTTTTAATAATTATATTTCATACCAACCATGAACGCCGCCGTCGCGTTGCACGTTGGTGAGAAAAGTTATTTTAATGATTTTATTTTTCATGAGTTAAGGCGCTGACAAGACCCAATTGACAAAAATAGGCTTCTCTTACGAAAAAAAAATGCCAAATCTGTACAGTTTGTGGTAGCGGAAAAAATATATGTTAATTTTGAACATATTTCCTAGAACTTGGTTGTTACCAAAACACGTTTTGAAAAAAAATCTCGATACAAACTAACGTTAAACTAACCTCTTACCTTGTGTTCTAATCCAAAATATCTGCATTAAATATCAACATACGTTACGTATTTAATTAATATCAAGAACGTCTTATTTGAATGCAGAACATGGTTGTTTTATATTTTCGATTACTCAACTCAATTTTGAGTAAATAGATAATTGCTTTATATTTTGCAATAAATTACAAGCTTTGTGTCATCGCGCTTCTCTTTCTTTTCTTTGCAATCTGACAGTGACCGCGGCTTAGGTGTTGTCAGCGTCTTAACCATTGCATCGGTAAAACGATACGTAAGCAGTGCAATACTTTCGACGATACGACTTTCGACTTTGCATCACCAAGTTACGTATAATTTCTAATAAAGTGGATGCTTTGATTATGATAATCGAGGTTCAACTGTTATAATGCCTAAACAAAGTACGCTGCTCACAGGACGACTTGCTAATAGGACATTTTGATTTTTGATTATGGGCCCTTTTGCTAATAGGAGCATTTGCGTTCAAGACTTTTCGATACGGAGGGTACTCGTATTCACTAATGATTTAATTGGTCAAGGACAGCTAATGAGACACAATAGATTTTAAATCATTAGCGAATACTTTGTTTAGGCATTATAATACGAGTAGTTGAACCCCGATTATCATAATCAAAGCATAATTGCCATGACTGTGCTGGTATTAAGTACGATTCCAGCAAGCCTAATGCTTTGAAACAATGCGCATTTCGAGTAATTTTGCAAATGTACGTTCCGTTGTGGAATTAACTCATATTACAGTGGCTAAACACATAATTATATTCGTTGTTTGTGGTGGGTGAAATAGACTGTGTTTTTGATTACATGTTTATAATCATTTTGATTTTATATAGTTAATTATTTTGTGCGAATTTATTAATAGATGTGAAGAAATGTTGTTATATTCTTGAACAAAAAAAAGATACAAAAAAAAAGTTGTTACGGTAAGCAACAACAGTTGTTTACCGCTTCCTTTTTTTTCTGACTGTATCGGAAAAAGAAAAATAATCTTTGAATATTAAGGCACTGACAAGATCCAATTGACCAAAATAGGCTTCTCTTAAGAAAAAAAATTGCCAAATCTGTACAGTTTGTGGTAGCGGAAAAAATATAGGTATGTTAATTTTGAACATATTTCCCAGAACTTGGTTGTTACCAAAACACGTTTTGGAAAAAAAATCTCGATACAAACTAACGTTAAACTAACCTTTTACCTTGAGTTCTAATTCAAAATATCTGCATTAAATGTTAACATACGTTAAGTATTTAATTAATAACAAGAACGTCTTATTTGAATGCAGAACTTGGTTGTTTTTTATTTTCGATTACTCAACTCAATTTTGAGTAAATAAATAACTGCTTCATATTTTGCAATAAATTACAAGCGTTGTGTCATCGTGCTTCTCTTTCTTTTCTATGCAATTTGACAGTGACCGCGGTTTAGGTGTTGTCAGCGTCTTAACCGTCATAATACAGAAAGCAGGTATGTCCTAACCTGCAGAGATTATTGTTCTTTTTTAGATACAGTACCTACTGTATTGTTATAATTAAAACAGCAATTACACTACACTACACTACTAGCATTATTTAGTAAAATAACCAACTACAGCAAAGAAAATCTCCCAATCGATCTGAAATGTTCGTAATTTCCTTTGTAATTATTACATAACGTTATTTCGCGTTAATTAGCGATGTCTTTCAGACATCGCTATCTCTTTCTATCTTGTAAGAAAAGCGTAAGAATAAAGAGTACAACTAAATCTCATTATTCAATCACAAACGGATTAACCGCCTTTTATCTGGCCGATGCTAGAATTGAGAAAAAATGTGCACAAGTTCCACTCAATACCGTGTACCGAGCGTTTATAATGACTAGCACACACAGATTTATTATTTGTTAAAATATTAGGAAAAATCTTCTACGGTTGCACATTTGTAAATATGTAAGCACTAAGGCTCTTATTCATAAACTTCCATCAAACATATTTTAGTTAAAATGCTGCTAACGTTCGTCTGTCCTTATCTGTCACTTTGACCTATGTGTTTGTTAGAAAGTGACAAAATCTATTTTAACTAAAATAGGCATGCTAAGTTTTATGAATTAGGGGATAAATGTATGTATCAAAATAAATCATTTATGTGTCATTGCTTAGTTTTTAATATTATTGAGTGTAGTAATTTTATTTTAGGTAAATCGTTTCACGTATAATTAAGTATGATCAAAGTATACAAAGTATATATTGTAAAATGTTTTAAAACAGTAACTATGGAGTTTCTTGCCCATTCTTCTCCATATGAAACGACCTTTTGGAAGGTATTTCCTTGTAAATTTTGACGTTCAAAAGTCTTTTAACCTTTAGCTTTTTTTGTTTAGTATTCCCAGCTGCTGTGATAGCCCTTCTTATTAAACGTCGAATAATCTTTACAGTCCGTCCATCGAGAGATTGCGTTCTTGACATCCGTCTGTTTGATACTAACGAATATATTGCGTCTTGCGAATTTGGTACTTAACATGTGGTATTTTGCTACAGAAAGCCACATCTTTATGCTATAATAATTATAAATTTACATTTGTTATAATTCCTATACTGTTTTCCTTGCTTCAAACATGAAATCATATTATTTCTCTAACTTTCTTACATATGTTTGAACACCACAGCTGAAAAGCAACACCACAATGAACTGTTTCGAACATTGAAGACTGTATTTTATATTATTAATTTACTCTTGTTGTAAAATCGCATATTTTTATCCATTGACAATTTTGACATCTTCCATCATAAATTGTCATCTGTCTAAGATTTTCTTTCTCTATGAAAATCATACCGGCCTTGATAAAACTACTTTCAGACTTAATTCGCTATGTACTCATGGAAACCGTTTTCATTGATCCTGGCAGGCATTCAAACTAATCATTTGAATTATGCTTCACAGAAACTTCTACAACTTTTGCCAGGATCTATAAAAGCGGTCATCGGACCGGAAGCCTAGAATACTCTATTTTTAATATTTAATCTAATCTTTTTAATATTTAGTTGTAAGTACCATTACTTTAGTTTTCTTTTTTTTAAAGTGACTTACGACTGGCCCTCCGGCCAATCGTAACGTTACAAACAACAACTAGAAATTGTCCAACTAATTAACCAAAAAAGGTGTCAGAAACGCATTTTCTCGAGGGCTGGACTGTAGCAGCTACTTGCATCCGCAGGAACAAGAACCTTAGTCAGGTTTTTGTCTACTTTATCAGTGGTTTCTACGTTCCACTGGACCATCAACATGAATCTTCATGTCTTAACTTATCGATATTACACTTTCTTATTTTTTTCTTATTAATTACTCCACCTTAATATGAACACGTTTGCCGTACTTTGGAAGAGACTGGATCCCTCGACACTGGTTCCAGAGAATTTGTAAGAATCTAGTGCCTAATATTCATATGTACTCTAGTACTAGTTTGTTGATTATATTGTACTGTGTTTTTCTGAACTAAGTGAAGTTTTTTATTTGATTAATAATATTTAGTTAAAATTTACTTACACATGGAACTCAAATACTTATTTAATCAAGTTACTGTTTCAAGTACTCTGTATGTTTTTATCATTGTATTTTGCTCGTTACGTGTTGCTAGTTACCCTTCTGTTCCTAATATTATGTTGGTTGATACCACTGATGTTCCTAAGAACTGTTTGCCGTACTCTTGTGTGGAACTTGAAAGTTCAATATCCGGGAGTAACATCATGATACTCTCTTTGTTTTTTTTTTTCCCTGAATCTTCGGGTCTTCAAACTAACAAAGCTAGTCCTCAATAATAGTTTCTGTTGATGTTCACTTAGAAACTGTGGGTATTGGTTATTTTGTGATCCTGAAAGTTTTGATTTTTTTTTGTCATGGTCGAGAAAGTTCTCATAGCTAGTCTGGAAAACTCAGAGATTAATGAAAGATAGAAAGTAAGAAAAGTACTGATTGGGACTCGCACAGGAATATTACATACACTAATTAATAATACAATATCTTAAAATATAAAAATATCAGTGTATAAAAAAAGACCTGTACAAAAGACCTCGACATTTAAAAATAAATGTTGCAGATCTGGTATTCTGATGATGTCAGATTATTGATGGTGAAGAGGAACCATTATAAATATTAAAGATGATTAAAAGTAAGGAAAAACTGTATACTCTTACAGCCCCAACGCAAATTATCAATCTGTATAATCTAGCCTGTACCTCTTACATCTAGGCCAATTCCTTACATCATCATTCACTTTTATGAACAAATAACCAAATATCACGCTGGTTATCCCCGAAGGGTGAGGTAGAGGTTACCTATAGTACCTACACCCACATTTCACCACTTTATTACGCCACTTTTAATACTATTACCTAAAAAAAAACTTAATGTAACGTGTACAAACTTCATTTATCTAAAACTTAACCCGACTACCACGTCAGAACCAGGCCGCGGCAGTAATCCCCAGCAATCGTATTTGATACAAGCGTAGAAAGATCTTCAAAGTTCAATCTAAGTTGAGTACATGTGTACAAGACAGTGGCTTTGTATTCCCGTGTAGTAGCGCGTTGAAAACAGCTTCCTTTATTCCTTTTGTGTGACTTTTGCGGGTAGAACGAGGTGCTTGTGTGTAGATAAGTTGTTGTACAAAATGTTGAGTCAATAGTATCAGTCATCAATAAAATATTGAAATCAGTTTTGTAAAGCCAGGGAAATTAATCATTAAGTAAAGTGACTGCAATTTTTTTACAGTTCTATGAAATGGCTATAAAAGGTTAACTGACGCAGGGTGTCAATTTGCTTGACAACTAATTTCTCTTACTGTATTTGTCCTTTTGATCTAGTGTTATAGCAGCACAAAGTATACAGAAACATATTTTGATTTTGACTTTATTGGCATAACTACGCGGTGCCTTCGACGTAGCGGCTTGCTACGACGTAGCGGCTTGCTACAACGTAGCGGCTTGATATGACGTAGCCACTTGCTACGCCACCTACGCAGTCATAATGATGTAATTATAGTTTGATGCCTTTCAAATTCTGTGCCTGTAACAAGACTTAACAATGATTTACTAACGCGCCCTACGCAGTCGTTATAAATTGCTAATCAATACCTTTTTTTGAGCCCGTATTACATTTTAAGTTTATCATAATCTAGAATGTGTGTTTTATGAGTTGTATTGCAATAAGTGGTTAGCTAGCGTCCTCGACTATTGATTATACTATTCTTGCCTGAGCAACCGGCAGCAAGCTCGTCATGCTCCCTTAGATGTCACTGCCTGCGGTAGCGTCGGGGGTTGGGTTGCCTCCTTCCCTCCAATATGGCGAGGGGGGTGATGGCTGATCTTTGCGTTATGCTCGTGAACGGATGCTGCTTGTGGTGACTGGTCGTCTTGCTGGTCATGGTTTTAATTGTTATTAGTAATTGTTTACTTATTTTACTTCGATGGGGCTAGTTTATCATTTCTCACTTCAAGCTACAGCAATAGCCTTATGTAAGCGGGCACGCCCTTTATGCCTGGAGGCTTTTATTTAGGTATTAAGTTCTATTTACGTTTTTTTATGTTGTTATTTTTATCTGCTTGAGTACAGTTTGTTCATTGTTTTGTTAGTATACTGGCGTGTGCTAGCTAACATATGGCAACTGTGTAATTTAATCCAATGTTTTGTGCTTCGTAATGTTATTTACTTTGCATACGATTTGTATAGAATCAAGTTTATATAACTAAACAGACAGACGTGCTGCTGGGGAGTTTGTTCCACCACTTCTTCTTCCCAGCTAAAGCACTAGGAAGTGGTGAAGGGCGGGCATTTTTGGGGGACTGTCTTATGTAACTTTGACGTTCGAAAAGTGCTGATTTTCAGCCTAGTTTGAAATAAATATAAATAAATGACTTTTGATTTTGATTTTGATTAAATAATAAAAACGTCAAAATCGGTATTTACTATGAATACTCTTGTTAGGCTTATTTACGCGTCTGCATGAATAATAAAAAAAAAACATGGGTAATAGACTTTTGTTTATTTTAAACAGTCTTTCAAACCATAAATATCAACGAAACAGCGAAGTTTATTTCATTAAGAAGTAAATTAGCATATACTTAGAATTTCTCTTTTAACGTTACTCAAACATTACGTTACGTCAAGCAACACAAATTTTACCTACACAAGTGCCAAGACAAATACTGAAAGGCTTACACGACTGCCTATATAAATATTTTTACCATGGGGAAGTAGTACACATGGCTCACTGAGCACAACTCCATCACTCAACCAAACTTGCTTCGTAGCACATTATACATGTCCAAAAACATTCACACACACAAACACATAAACAATTATCAACTTTATAGTTGTGTTAAGTCAATTTCAGAACGAGTCATACCTACCATTAAAAAAATCAAAAAAATTGTAGAGCAAACTGAACCTTAAGTAATAAAGTTATTTTTCTAGAAACACATATTTGTTTACATGATTGGAAACTGAATTTCGAACGCAGGATACACATTAAATAGGTGTTAAAAATATCATGCTCCTTAAGTTCTGAGCTGCACAACTACTGACATATGCGTGCACTGACTGGACAGGTCCACTCAATCTGTGTGGTTCTTTCATCAAAATACCATTTCAGACACCAATTTACATGGCCTTCACATGATCTGACCAAGATTATGTCTGGTCTTTAAAAGTGACTGTGACCTCTGAGTTTGTTTCGGCCTTACTTCTCAGCGTAGCCAGATAGGATAGGCCGACCTCATATAGTTTAAAAACATATGATTGACGTGAAAAGTGTTTGTACAAACCTACTTACAGAAAAAATAATTTATCGTCCTACTAATATTTTTGTATGTATGTATGTATGTATGGATGTTTGTTACTCTTTCACGCAAAAACGGCTGAACGGATTGGGATGAAATTTAGCACACAGATAGTTTATAATCTGAACCACATAGAATACTTTTTATCCTGATATTTTCAAGGGATCGTGACTTGTGTGGGTGAAACCGCGGGGCGCAGCTAGTTTATCATATATCTATGTGTTATACGAGTATAAACAATAGCTATAAATATATGACAAATGTTCCAACTAAACAACGACAGTTTGTGATATATTGCAATTAAATGACTTTTTAAACAAGCATATTACAAATTAGAGGAATATCCAAGATAAGAATGCTTGGAAACAAGCTTGCTGGTCCAGCTCCATAGGACAATATATAGTCGAGACAAAATCGAACTGGTTGCTATTTAAATTGTTTATTTTATTATTTTTATAACAGTGATGTTACATTCTGTGATTACCTTAACTCACGGACAGACTTTTACATAATTAATTGAATAGCTTCATTTTTAATTATTTTTACATGTCGTGGTTTAGTAATTTTATTCTACATCGTCATCGTCTTCACAAATAATTATATAATTAATGTACCTACACAAAATATTTTAAAAGAGTAACGGTGGAGTGTCTTGCCCATTCTTCTCCATATGAAACTACCTTTTGGAAAGGGCAACTAGAATCAATTCTATTTCTTAGCAAATTTTTACGTTCAAAAGTGCTTTTTATGTGCCTATTTGAAATAAATAATTAGACTTTGACAATATACGTTACGTGGTTACGTGTCCTACTGTGTCCTGGTCTGAGCTGTCTGTGATTGTTTCATTGGGCGTTGTCTGGCAATGCGGTTAGCCGTATAACCATGTTATTGCTGGGTCTGTCCACAATACACACTGCGTTCAGTGTTTGAGTGGAATCATGATATGTATTGATGATCCTACATACACCTGCATTAGATGTTGTTAATGAATCCGTCTGATTTTGATATCGTGACAGTAATTAGTTAGTTTGTAAAGCGATAGTAAAGTAGAACTTGAATTTCTTGGCTGCATTTTGATAACCAAAACAATTTCTATCAATATTAAGTATCCGAAAAGGACAGTTAATTATAGTACTGGCATGGCGTTGAAACGTATAGTGCGCCTCTACGGTTGATTTATCAACCAACAACACTCTGCTAAGACTTTAAAGCCTAGTCCCCAACAGACACGAGGCTTCCACACAATTTATTAAAATACAATCTGCCATGAATTTTACACGTCAGTACTTACACTCACAAAACATGTGACCAGATTCAACAATGAAAGACAAAAAGTCCCAATCTTGGTGTCTGAGTCACTTTAATATGGAAAACTATGTAACAAAAACTATTCTATATTCCAAAGAATAACGCACAAGATCCATCTATTACCTTCCTATCACAATAAAACTGATGATATAATGCGAATCTCCCTTTCATTGCTGGAATGTATGACGCATTACGAAGATTTATTTACTTGTCACTCAATCTGAAAAAACCAGCACATTTTCCTACAAAACCTAGGCATTGTCGGTGAAAAATGGTCTGATACAAAAAAAAATGTGGCGTCTAGTGTACATTTATAAGGCAACGTAAAGTTGATTTAGCAAACGATACTCTGAAGTTGATGGATGGAACCTAAGGATCCGGGTTCCGTAGATAGATGCGGTCATTTTTCAAAATACAGATAGGGAGAGAGAACACATTTTTTGAGCTGTTGTGGTGCCTGAGTTATTAATGTAACATTTAGGATCAAGGAATTGTGATGGTGTGTTGAATTGAAAAGAATGCGTTATCTGGTTGCAAATCAAAAATTGGACTGGCGTAAACTTAAATGCACAGTTTCTTATGTAAATGCGAGAATTTTTCGTTTGCTTATTGCTTAGAATGGAACAGATTTTGACGCAACGCAGCAAAGAGGTATCTTTTTTACCTGAAGTACAAACGTTGCTATTATCAAATCCAAAATACAAATGAAAATGAAATCGATTCGAGACGAAGAAAATAACATCTACAGACACACTATCTAAACGTTAGTTATGTTTTCAATACACGAGTTACAAGTCATATTTCTTATATAAGACCTGAGTGTTATATCGAACGAATGATCCTACTAGAATAATAAAACATAAGGCCTAGAAGTTCATCTAATGTGCTTAAGGTTGAGTAGTTGTAGGTAAACGGTATTCACACTCGATACGGTTATACTAAACAAACAAAATGAGTTTGTAAAATTATGTTTTTGAAATGTTGGAGTAGAAAAAACGGGCAGTAGCAAAAAAAGAGAAGCAGCGAGAGAAATAGAAAGGTGTAACTTATCAACCAATGTGTCTTTCCCAACTAGGTTGGTCGGGTTGCAGCTTAATACCAGTATTTTACACGGAGTGACTGCTTATCTGACCTCCAAAACCCAGTTACTGGGGAAAAAAGAGAAAGACAAAAATGATAGAAAAAGGAATACTCCACAGACATGTTGAAAAGCAGAGTCAAAGTACTTATTTACGGTGCAGCTTTTAAACATAAATACTTAAGTCCCAATAATTTTGCCAATTCATTTAAACATGTTTTGATAAATGCTGACTGTTTAGCCGTAAAAGAACAAGTTTTAGCTACATTTGCAAGAAAGTTGAGATTTTCAGCGGGAGTTTAGCAATTTATTTAGTAAACTGTGCGCAGTTTGCAACTGAAGAAGTTTAAATGTGAAGTACTGAGTACTGGGGAAATAAACTAACAATTAACGTTTTTTGTTGTTCGTTTTAACTCAATTTTGGCAGCTTTCCGTACAAAAGTTAGCTTGTGCGAGAGACTCAAAAAATTTACATAATAACAATATTTCTTCATCTGATTATGACAAAGTTTAAATAATAAGAAATCATTTAACATCTTATTCTAAAAAATAATAAATCTGTAGGTAAATGCAGAAGCAATGTGGTAACAAACAACAAAGAACTAGACATCAATGTTGAACGTCCTCCTTTCTGCATCGTTCAAAAATAGCCATCGACTATTTTTCAAAACGTGCTTCCCTATCGTATCAACCTACTCAAATACATTACTCCTAACAAGATCCAAATTGAACGTTCTTTTCGAAAAATATCGAATCGGTATGAAACGAAGATCTCAGTCACGATAATGTGCGCTCATTTTTACACCATCCCCTTAACCGAGCAGTTTCCTACGCTGGTTGAATTACTAATGCTTTTCTCACCATTTTTCTAAGTGCTAGAGTAGGTTTCAAGTCAGCGTTCTGCGAAGACAGACTAGTCGGCTTTTGAGAAATGTGCTCCAGTTTGCCCATATGGATGTAATGTGCTATTAAAATTGTGACGATGTGTGGGACTGAAAATATTAGGGCGATATTTTAAGTCCGCATTGCTGGATCCATTTTTGGGTGTGGCGTTCAAATGTTGAAACCATTTATTTTTGTAATAAGTGATTTTTACATAACATTACTGCGATACTATCGTACCGTTAGAAATGATAAAAGTGCATTGTTTTATATTCCCTATTTTCATGTAACGTTTCATGCGAAACTATTAAAATCTACTGCTCCCTTACTTATTCTTTTTAATTTAATAAAACAGCTTTATATAAGTGGAAAGTTTTAATTAATCTTCTCGTCCATAAATTTTTAATGAACGTCATTAATTTACAAAGCAAAAATCTGTAAAATACTACCCGTAAGTACCTTGACCGGTCAATTATGGCTACGACCCTGCAACTTTCCGTTGTTTTTTTTTCTCAGTTTTGCGAAACTTTCAGCGAATCAGTGCGTTTTGGAGACATCAAAGTATAAGTTTTAATGAAACCGAAACTTTTTAACTAATAGCAAAGTGTCGTATCATTAATACAGTTTTAAAACTCATTTAGTTAATTCTTTTCACGGTTTTTTAGTCAGGGATTATGTAGTGGGTAGCTGAAAATTTATTTATATTGAACGGAAAACTGTAACTGAATTTACTATAAAGAATGTTTGACATTGTGTAATTCGATTTTTATGTGTGGAAAGGGTTGTCGATATATTTTTTCATTTGGCTTAATTAACTTATCACTAAAATATGCTGGTATGTTTAGGTAGTTAGAACCAGTGTAGTCTCGCTTTTAGACCCTAGCGACCCATCGACGGAAATTCTTATGGACGTGTCTAACGGAAATTGGCGTCGTTGCGCTTAGTATGATACTAATTGGCCTTGTCAAGCATAATAGTTGGGTTAGTGAAAAAAACCGGGCAAGTGCGGGTTGAACTCGCGTGGTGAGGGTTCCGTACAATGAATAATTATGTTATCTACCATGTTTTTATCCCAAGATAATAAAATTGATCCCAAGAACAAACTTAACATTTGAGTTAAAAACATGTTCTCCCATACATTCCAACTGCAAATGTAAGTTTGTACGCATAATATTGACACATTTACCATGTTATTTTAACATTATAGACTTCTTATAGACCGTGCTCCTGTAATCTATAAGTATAGAACTATTATCCGTACTTTTACGTACGTACGTAAATTTCAGACTCATCAGTTGCAGACATAAGGGGGCGCCATGGGATCATGAGGCAAAAGCCCTCGCGCACGTATGCGAGTGGCGCGAGGAGGTGAAACGCCGGGGCGTAACTCCGCTGCCGCGAGAAATCGCAGCACAGCGGACGGAGCTTCGGCGGAATCTCATGGCGACATGGAGAGTACGGTTGTCGCAACCCAGTGCTAGGCACGCCACAATTGTGGCGATAAGGAGGAGGAGGATTGTGGTGGCTTTGAGGAGTGGCTAGAGAGGCGCCACGGCGTCCTCACCTTCTGCCTGACGCAGGTCCTTACCGGACACGGCATTCAAGTTGAAAATCCATTTATTTACGTTATACGAGTACCTTCGTGTTTGGGCCACAGAAATTCATATGTGTACCAAATTTTAAATGAATCGGTCCAGTAGATTCGAAGCAAATCGGCTGTGACAGATGGATAGACAGACAGACACACGAGTAATCCTTTATGGGTGCCATTTTTCCTTCAGAGGTACGGAACCCTAAAAATACTGTTTTGCATTATTTATATTAAAATTACTAGTATGTTTGACTCTCCTTATAACTACATGGGTAGTGTGGACGGTAAACAAGTAGCGCATTTGAACAACATTATACCTTTTATTAGTACCTGTTATTATTTTACTGCTATAATTGGGCCACAACACGACGCCATTGTTATGCAAATCAATCATTATTCCATTCAAACCTAAATGAATCAATAATACAAATAACCATCAAGTTACAAAATCATTAAAATTCGGTCGTTATATAATATATAGTAACCACGAACAATAAATCAGCCACACTTTTGCTTGCCAACAAACTTTGCCCATTCAAAATTCAGTTAAAGTTATGAACAAAACCATGAATAGCCTATTTAGTAATACAATCAAAATAACCGTTTGTTTTCCCTTGATGGCTATTACACGCTCAATATATTATTTTATGTAGATTGTATACGCTCTACACGAAATAACGTAGCTTCTGAGCTACATGTAATAATTGCGTGCCGCGGCTTGAATGTCTTTTATCACTTGTGAGCATTGTATGATCATTTTCGTTGAAGTGCGTTCAGACAGTGTGAGGCATGTGCTTAGAATAGTAAGCCGCACATGTGACGGCTGCCGAATCCTATGCTGTATTCTTCTTTAGCACGGTAGTATGGCATCTGACATATTATAAAAAGCACACTTCGGGGAATTCTTGGCTTGTATGGACGCGCCTCTATATATGCCCAGCCTATGTCATCTAGTGGACACAAGAGCGACTACCGATCGTAGGGTCTCGACCCCTGGGACGGGCAAAGTTAATTATATTGGCATAAAGAAATTCTCATTAGCAGCCTAGAGTTTAGATGTACCCTGTTAATGCCTGTTGCTATTAACAGGGTAAACATCCAGACTCCAGGCACGGGTAAGTATGAAAGGGTTACCGAGGCCCCTGGCAACACAGGCACCGGAAGGAACACGGGTGGGGTTTTATTCAATAAGGGTCTGAAACACCCTCCCGCTCCGCCCAGAGCGGGAGAAGTTATTTGATAATTTCCCAACCAAAAAAAAAAAGGGAAAGAGGGCAGTCTCTTTTAAAGTCCATACACTGTTATGAAATGACCCCTCATTAAAACACGAAAGTATCACACGAGTTTTTTAATACCTAGTTATGTGCAGTTTCATACACTTCTTTATCTACTCTCTTAAATAGGGATTGAACTTACTAAATTAAAGATCAAAGTTAAAAGAGTAATAAATAGTTTATTGCTTAAAAAAAACCCAGCACATCACCGCGCATGCGCTAAAGCGGACGCTGCCACAGACAAGTAAAAATTGTAATAAAAAAAATATTGTAATGCTACAAAAATGGCGCGCCCCGCAACGTGCCATTAGAAAAAAAAAATTGATAGAAAGTCCTCAGTGATATTAACTTCTTGGATTTGCATTGAATTGTATTGGTAAAACATTTTTTTCTGAGTTTATAAATTTCAAAGTATGTCAATATAAACTCGTTTTGAAGTTGATCATTCGAATTTTATGTTATGACAGTAACTAGATAAACATCTAACGTATGGTATTTTATAACTTGTTTAGCAATTAAGACGTAAGGAAAAATATACTCTAAGTTTCCTCCACTACCAATAATATACTACTAATCCCAAAAGCATCTTATATCCGCGCCGACCCCATCCGAAGCTGTAGGTACATATACCTCCACCGATATGCCGACGTGCATTGTCAAGGCTTCGTGCGACATCTCGATATTTAGGTCAAGTCGATGCCGCTCTACCTTAATAAAGTCGGCTTGTTTAATAGACAATATTTGCTATGCAAGGCGGATTGTTGGAGGAACACCTGCTTTGGAATTAGAAAATGCCGGTGGATGGGTAGCGAGGAATTCTTTAGGGCACCTATAGTTGTTTTTATTGTATCTGTGAGGCTTAGGTGCCAACAATTTTTGCTCGAATGACGGTGACAGAGAAGCGCAGTTGGTAAACATTTTACAAAACAATTGCACAAATTAATGCATTTTTTTATGTTATGTTTTGAAAAAACGAGATGAGCGTCGCAGCATTATGCTGAGCGTTGGCCGTTTTGTGTAGATGAGACGCATATTCTCCCCCAAATTGTTTTTTTTTTTTTTGTACGTATTGGTATTCCTTCTTTGCGTCATGTTTACCGCAAATAAACGTATTTTCTTTCTTTCTTTCTAGTTGTGTAAGAGCTCAGAACAACAAAGTAAAATATAGATAAAATATTTATTTAAAAATACACGGAAAGTAGTTTAAAAATGTTAGGTAGATGTTAAGCCGTCCGTCTTCACGAGCAGAGAACGAAAGCCTCGGTACAATAAGCAAACTAGGCGCGCCGCCTGCGCGTTGCTTTCTTCAAGGTTGTCAACTTCATGACGGTTCTCGAGCGCCAACTTACGCCTTATAGTTGTTTATGGTTTTGACGTACGACCCATGAAAAATAGTCCGTCAAAATAAGTAACACAGTTTGGTGTTTGGTCCTCAGAGTTGGTTGGTTAGTTTAGGTGTTTCATTAATTTTAGAGAGAAGGTCAGTAACTTCATACAGGATAAAAAAAATATACATGTATGATCAAAATAACTAGCCCAGTTTGTTGTTCTTGTTATAAATAAATTAGAACAAGGAAAAAGCATGCAGAATATAAAGCAGATAAATCGTATACTTATGCGTGGTGAAGTTGGGTTGTTTCATTTGTCTTTTTCTTGTATCTACAGTATTCTGTGCTGACCTTGTTTCTGCAAAATAAAGTATTAAACATAATCTTTATAATATTTGTTTTTGAACAATAATTTGCCACATGTAGGATTGTAGGCGATACAAAGGTCAAAGACATTTAGAATTTGGGTCATGAGTCGTGGGTGATTTGTAAGCTTTGGCACATATTAAACATAATAATACATTACTGCCAGTTTCGCCGAACGCCACTTGAAATCGAGCCAATCTACCTCCGGCCCTACTTTCTGCCTCAGAGATATACACAGTGTGTACAAACCACATTAATATTTATATTAACTTTTGCTGCCTTGGTTAATTCAATAATGATATTGACCACTGGATTATGGAAATAATATAATAATATTATTTTATGTATTTGTACAATTACTAAAGTAATACTAATTTAAAATATGAATATTGTAATTCGTTTAATTGTTGGCTCATACGGCTTTTCTGCAGTGTTTGTTACAAGCATCTCCTTTAGACTGGTTTGAGATTGTGGCCAGTAATATGTCAATATGACAGCAGCACTCTAGACGATAGTTGGTTGGTTGACCTGTCAAAATATTAACAATTCTTACACGTGGTGCGTTGGACCTTCACCTGAACCTGCTATTTCACGATCCTATATTTCACGACCTCAAAGGAAAATAACCAGCTCTAAAATCATTAAAACAAACAACTTTGAGAACATAAAAGTAAAACTTTACAACCGAAATGTTTTCGAAACGGCCGAGGAGTAATAAAAGAAAAATCGCTTCAATAAATAATAATTTATATTCAATGAAAAAGAAATCTTTGTAGGCGAAATAAAATGGAATAAATTATAATAATGGTGAATATCACGGTTCTTGGCAAAAATTCTGCTTATGTTTATAACAGTCGTAAAGCTTGTGTGGTTTTTGGCGACGGACTAAGAAAAGTTTTTGTGGAAATATTTTCTTGCTTGGTGAAGTATTGCATAAAACGTTTTAGGTATAATAAATTTTGAGTACAGCATGTTTCGTAAAGGCAGTGGTTGCCCAGTGGTGATGGACCTCACTTACGTGTTGCACTTCATGGGTGCGAACCAAGGCGCTACATTACTTAGTGTCATTTATCATTGCTCTCAAAACGGTGAAGGAAAACATCGTGAGGAAACCGGCATGTCCTAGAACCAAAATATCGAAGACATGACACATTCTCAACACGCATTGGGCCCGCGTGGTGGATATTACGGCCCACACCTTCTAACAGAGAGGAGGCCTGTTTTCCAGCAGTGGGAACATTATAGGCTGATTATGCTTAAGTTTCATGAATAAGTTTACTATAGATTAAATCAGGAATAAGGTTAATGTCTCAGTAGCTATCAAACGAATTCGTTTCATTATGACAACGATAAAGTTTTCACCCAATAATAATTAATAATAACAGCCTATTATTGACTCTTTGCAGGGCAAAGGCTTCTTCTCGTACAGAGAAGGCATGAGACGGCGCTTGCGCAAGACGGTTTGGCGATTTCAGTCTATGTTAACTATACAACCAGGTTTCTTCACGATGTTTTCCTCCACCGATTTCAGTAGTTTCAAAATATACTTAGAACTTAGAAAGTACCCACCTAATACTATTCTTATTGTTAATTTGACAGCAATGTTTAGTTTAATAATAAAATAATGGTTTAGTTTAATAGTAAAATAAGTAAAATGGGTCAAAATTATGACATCTTTCGACCCGACAAAACATTGAAACTTTTAAATTCATCATTATGGTATACGTCAAATAAATATATCTTGAGCCGATACTGTAACCATAATTTTCTAGACATTTTAACAACAGTGGTAAAATGACGAAATAGATGAAAATGTTTTAGTCTGAATTACAAAGAAAATCTAAATTTCTAAAGTCATTAGTCACACGTCTACCATTATCTCGGAATTCATCTCCAAAATAATTTATAATTTAAGAGAACCTGAAATGTTATGAATCGTAAAGTTATTATCTAAGCGATTATTCCTAGAAATTGACGGTCACTATTCCTGAATTCGGGAAATTTTCATCCGAATGAAATGATGTTATAAAAAACGCACTTTATAACATACGGTTCCTAGTGAAAATAACACAATCAAGGATTGAATGTCCTGAACTTCTTTCTAAGCTGTCTCTGAATGTTCCACCTCGACATTCTCGTTCGAGAATTATTCTTCATGCTCCTTACGCTCGCACAGTTTACCGTAGTAATTCTTATTTGATTCGCTCAGTCAAAGCATTTAACCAAATTGTTATACTTAGTGGTATGCTTATTGAATAATTATTCAATTTGAAAACTTTTACAAAAATACTCTATTGCTAACTGTGGAGGCTTGTAAATGGCTTGTCATAAATCACCACACTATTACTTCTGTAATGATAGCTGTAAGCCACCCAAAAACAATAAAATAAAATAAATAAATAAAATAATATTTTTGGAACAACTTTACAAAATATCAACGTTGAAATTTTTAAGGAAAATAAGTTAAATCTTGTACCGGTGACATTATAAGGACGTTATAAAACACCGTGCAAGTTTTATCTGCCGTACAAAGTTGGTAAAATATTTTATCCTTGTTTTCAGTCGGGAAAAGTAAACATTGGAATCTGGCACGTGGATTTATCTACTTTTGCAGACTTTTTATTGGGTGCAGCTGGAAGTTTTTAAAATTCTTAACTTAGTTTAATCTACTTGGTGTATTCTTTATTTTTAGATTTATGCTCATTAAAGATTATCTAATTGGTTCTGACAACAAAAACCCACGTCTTTTCATCGATTACGTAGGTACTACCCATTGCACTATATGCGTAAACTCAGTCTTATCATGGTATCACCACGCCTATCAAACAATCTATCAAGGGATTAAAGTTATAACGTAACTTAGATAACTAGGTTCTCTCAGAAAAGATCAAAGAGTACCTACGTTCAAAATAGACTAACAAAAAACGAACAAATTATCCAAAAGGTCAACTTCAAAAGTTTCCAGTACACTGTTACAAAAATATAGTCTATTACAACTTTATCAAGATATTGTGAGCTTTACGAAATTCTATACAAACAAGACGTAATAACCTCTATAGCAAAATCCTTATAAATCTGAGTACGTGGCCGGCCCTTTGTAATACGGTGCGGGTAGGCAAAGGTCGACGTCTATTTGTTTTCCATTATCAATCTGAACCCACTGCTTCAATGGACCGATGTATTAAATGAATAAATGATAACATGTATGAAATGTATCGTCGAGTCTCAAAAGTAGGTCGGTTTAGACAGGGATTTTAATAGTTTTTAGTGGATGTTTTTTTTTGGAGAATAGAAAATAATTATGAATATCTATTAATGGATAGTTTTATGTCAGATGGCAGCTTATTAATTAACATGAACATAGCATTAGCCTGTGTTCCCAGAAGGAGTAGGCGGAACTGTTTAGAACACTCACGTGAATTAGATTAACATCTTCATCATCTGCCTGCCTTTTCCCAACTATGTTAGTGTAGGCTTCCAGAAACGACTGACGTGTGTGATTAAAAAGGTGTCAAATTGATAATCTCACAATTTAACAGACAAAATTAAAAACCCCAGCAGAGTGCATGAATTCTGAAAGAATTACAGCAAATGAGCCCAGGGTTCCAATACGTTACATAATCTGCATTCCGGCTGGCTCACAGAGGCTTTAGGCCGGCCTAAAAATATCAGGCCGTACATTAAGAGCAAACGAGGGATTTCAGACCATTTTGAACTCAGGTGATACTCTGCAGTATAATTTTAAGTCATGTCAGAAATGACATGTCAAACATGTCTGAAAAATGATGGCAGTAGTATATATAACGAAATTAAAAGGGAAAACTATCACAGTTGGTAACTAAGTAGGCCTTACAAGTTAACGACTAATATACGAATAACTTACATTTGCAGAACGAGAATTGACTGTGACGTATATCGATGTATGGGGGAACATGTTTTTCAACTACAATGTTTTTGGGATAAATTCATCCCAACTACGGAACCCTTCATTGTGTGAAGTCCGTCACGTACTTGGCTGGTTTTGTTTTTGTTACTGTGTTTCTGTATAGGCCCAAATCTTTTATCCGTGAAAAGTTCTTGTATAAAGAGTTGGCATGTAAAATCATACCTACTCGTACTCTGTCCCAACTTGTCATGGATTACGGAATTTTCTATACAAACTTTAACACGCCACATAGCCCCATTAAACATTGATATTTTCTCAGTATGCATTTTCCTTTATCAGGTTATAAGCTAGGTATTTGAAAATTTTCATTCAAACCACAAAATCACTTTTGTGGTTTATCTGTGATACCGATGACAAACTATAACTTTTGCGTTTGAAATAATTATGAGTATGGATTACTGCTAAACGGACAAGTGTACTAATTTTAACTTATACCCAACAGAAGGTCCTTTATCGGAATAGCCGTCAAAAAATAATTATTTATACCAGCTACAGGTATAAATAATTTAAGGGCTATCGACGCAGCTGTTACGGCAGATTTACATAAAATCGGTAACTGACTCAAGATAAATAGTACTGTAACAGTCATACAGCGCCCTCTAGTATAACTTATCCTAAGCACTACGATGAGCGGCTTCATGAACTAGAAGAACGACGCAGTAGTAGTAGCAACTACGAAAATCTCTGTAGACAAGTGACGCCATCTACAATCGTTGTGCGCAACAATCTGCGCCAGCGCCACCCGGCTAGTTATCTGCACCAAAACTATAGACGACTACGTGTAGATATTGTGCACACATGTCAACTATCCGCCTTTATAAGCAGAGCTGTCTTCGAACAAGCGTGATTCATTAGCTAGAGGTTCTGAGCCCGGTAGGCACGCAGCCAGCTCTGATCCGAATCGACCGATCGAAGCAGGAACTAGTACGACTAGTTCCTGCTTCGATAGCCTAGCGGTCTTCAGGAAACTTGTCAGCTAGGGGAGGTCTGAAGGGCGATAGCCACGCAGTCCCTTTCATCCCTCCACTTAGGGTTGCCGCATGATTTAATTAATGTAACGAAATATAAGTTAAGTTGCCAATAAATCATCATCAAGTTCAACGGGGCTTTAATTTCACAACCAGCAACCCTACAGTATAAGATTAATATCGTACAAAATATAACTTATTAAGAAAATCTAAATCATCACAATGCTTTACTTAACAAAAATAATTAATGCCAGAAAGTTCTGAATTGCATAATGTCAAAATTGGTTTGTTACTTATATAATCATAATTCAAATACAGATTTAATATAATATTATTGTCATTAATAAGAATAATTCAAATATGTCATACAAATCAAAGTTTGTTACTTGAATCATAATCAAAGATAACTAATAATAATGATAATGGTCCAGTCAGGGTTATGTTAGTTTGATTTAATTTTGATTTTCTAACAAAACCTTTTTCAACCTAATTCTCAATATAAATCTACTTTAAGTGCGTTGGTAAACTGTTGTTGTTAACGAGGTCAAAATATTGATGAATGTAATTACATTAACTCATCACGTATTGCGTTAATGTATTATAGGTACCACTTAAGGCGCTGACAAGACCCAATTGATCAAAGTAGGCTTCTCTTAAGAAAAATAATTGCCAAATCTGTATAGTTTGTGGTAGCGGAAAAGTTAATTTTGAACATATTTCCCAGAACTTGGTTGTTACCAAAACACGTTTTGAAAAAAATATCGATTCAAAGTAACGGTAAACTAACCTCTTACTTTAGTTCTAATCTATCTAGTTCTTTTTTAGTTCTAATTCAAAATATCTGTATTAAATATTAACATACGTTACGTACTTAATTAATAACAAGAACGTCTTATTTTAATGCAGAACTTGGTTGTTTTTTATTTTCGATTACGCAACTTAATTTTGAGTAAATAGTTGCTTCATATTTTGCAATACATTACAAGCGTTGTGTCATCGCGCTTCTCTTTCTTTTCTATGCAATCTGACAGTGACCGCGGTTTAGGTGTTGTCAGCGTCTTCATAAAACGTATCGGTAAAATCTGAAGGTACACACTGTGTATGAAAACTACATAGAAATTGTTTTACAAGAGTCGCGTCGCACTGTCGCGTCGCGCCTGTCTGCGGAAGCCTTGGTTCAGGATAAATTCAAATTTAATAAAAATATGGTAGGCAGCTGCTACTGTGTTAACGACATTAATTTAATTCTAAACTGCCTTAAGGCACTGTCCATAGAAAAAAATCTTCATGAACAGTCTAAGTCTAACTAAGCATTTTATTTCGTGCCTTTACGTTACATTATGGACACATTATTAGTTTTAGGTTTAGCCACTGGAATTTCTTAAGTACTAACAAGGGTTCCCTACACTTTCATTGGGCTAAAAGCTATTAAAAGGAACCTATACATGTAAGTATAACACTGCGCGTCAAGTTATTACAACGCATTTAGTGCTGATAGATGGGTATCCATCGCCATTCGGGAGCACAGGCACCATAATAATCAATTTCGTTCAGTGATTGATTGATGAACACTTTTCGGTGTTTTCCTACTTAAAATGTATATATTACTAGCATTTCGCTCGCGACTTCGTCTGCGTGTATTTCGTATCTTTCCCTGCAAAATTCAACATCCTCTTTAAAGGGTAGGTCTCGTGACGTGACGTTTCCATTATTTCGTTTATAGGCACTTAAAGTTGGTATATATAAACCCATTTTTATGTTTATCAAACCACCAAAATCCTTTCCTGAAATATTTACTATTATTTTGCACCCCGCAAGGAGAAATTTTCGAAAAACCCTGATATAGGTTATTCTTTATATCCGGTTTTAAGAATAAATACAAAGTTTCGGGTCAATCGGACCGCGCCTTAACATTCTTCCATACAAACTTTGACAGCCCTTTAACCCCCTTCCGGGTCAAGTTTCAAGTTTATAAAATGAAGGAATAAGATTTTTTATATAAAAGAAATCCGCTCTTTTCACCCCTTGAGGTCGAATTTCCAAAATTCCCTTCTTAATGGAAGCTCGCCCATAAGCTCGTCCACATTATAAAAGGAAGCTTTGTGTAAAGTTTCACGTTCCTCGTCCCAGTAGTTACAGCTGTGCTTTGATATGTCAGTCAATCAGTTTCTCCTTCTTACACGAGTACGGCGAAGCAAAAAGGAGTCGTGGTCGTATTCACTTTGCCCTAAAGCTTATGATCGCTTGCTACTGACAGAATGTATAATTTTATAGGGCAGGTGGCATACGACCAAAGCTTTTTTTTTCGTTTGGCTTGGGAAATTGTCAAATAACTTTTCCCGCTCTGGGCGAAGCGGGAGGGCGTGTCAGACTCTTACTGACTAAAACCTACCCGTCTTTTTTCCGTTGCCTGTGCGTTGCCAGAAGCCACGGTATCCCTTTTGGACTTCCCGCGACCACGGCAGCCAGCGTCTTAGTGGACCCCTCAGCTGTGCTGACATACGACCACGGCTATCCTCTGAACATCACTATAAATGTATATTAAATACATTAAAATTTATATTACGTCTAAGTAGTTTATTTAATAGACGATAAAAAATATTGTATAACCTTGTAGGTACATAACAATTTCAAATGATAATATTTTCTTGTTTCATACTTTTTAGAGCGTGATTTTTCAGTAGTCCCAGCGATTTTTCAATAGCTTTAAAGCGTAACCGTAGGTTAACAAATTAAGAATATTATTAAATTAATTATAAAATTATATTAAAAATACATTACACGGACAAAAAAAATTGCTGAATAGGTAATACAATATTAAGCGCGGTGTGATCCGAATAGTTCGGTAGGCAGTCGAAGGAAGACTGTTTCTCCGCAGCCTGGCTCACGCGCCGGTGGAAGTGCGTGCATGCAGTCTCCCACAGCCCAAGGTCGTGGTCGCCGTCGCCAGTACAATACTCATGCGCACCTGACGTGCGCGCGACACGTGTAAGCGTGCGGTCACTTGGTGGAAACGATCGTATGATCTGCATGTTTGGCCCAAGATTCATGAGCGGCATGATTTCGCTCTGAAATGGAAAATCCAATAGATTATTGTTTCGCCACAATAGTAATATATAGTATGATTATGGTAGGTTTCCTTTACGTAATGTTTATTTTAGGGTAAAAAAAACATACTTAAGTACCAGGCCGCAAGCTAGGAAATTCGGTTACATTTTCTTGTGTACTTCGATTTTATTCATATTCATATTCATATTCATATCTTTATTTGCATTCCATAATGTTAATTTTACAGATCTTATATTAGGCTTAAAGCTAGGTACAATTATGGACCCTGTAGGGCACAGCAAAAAGTATAAAAAATTAAATTAAATTTAACATAAGTGTGAACTAATAAAGAATGTTGAAAATCTTATTCATAATAATTATTTTCTTGAATTAAACATATTTAAGAACAAATTAATTTAATGAAGGGTTTCAAAAACATAGGTAGGTATCCTTTTATAAATACAATAATCAAATTTAAATTTTGACCAACTTTGGGTATGTACGGGTATTCTAGTGTCAGTTCTTCTGAGTTAAATAATTGCTTTGTCATGTATGTATTCATTTTAGTCTGTGTTATCTCTATAGGTAAACAAACAGCTGAGTGCATCATGACTTCATGACGTCTAGCGTCCGCCATATTGAATTTCCTATGTCATATCGTCATTCTAGGCTAGATACGGAAAACAAACTTACGAAAATAGAAATCGGTTGAATAGTTTAAGCTGTTTACTGAGGATTTTCATGTACAGAAAAATCTGCGAAAAGAACTACTTTTGTGTCTCGTAGCACATGAACATAACAACCCAAACACCCCAATAAGGGTGATTGTATTAAGAAATACCTACCCATCAATAAATCAAATACAGACAATATGTAAACATTGCCACCCTCGACTTAAGCTGTATGAACATGTCCCCTTCACCCGTTTCAATTAATTTTCCACCATGACTAAGAAATATTTACCTCGACTCGATCGTTGAACTCAGCAACGTATTCAAACAAGTCAAACTATTTAACGTAGTGTGAAAAGCATTCGCTATAAACGATTCACATTAGTACCTCCCTCTTTTCGCATTGTGAAGCCACTTTCAACAAAATGAAATACTATAAGAACTCATTCGGTTAACACTTAGCACGCGTTAATTAATGAAACTGCAGAGTTAAAGCTGTACTGCAGAGTTGAAGCTGTACTGCAGAGTTTATTGTAAGTGGAAAATTATTTAATTGAACACTTTTGTACGTAACTTTAGGCGTACACTCGCGAAACTTAACATTAAAGCAATTTTCACATACACGCATTTCCCGGGTACTCGTAGCACCCACAAACAAACGAGTGCAGCTCATAAATCATATAAAGTTATTTGGTGTATTTTCATTTCAATAACGTTCACTAGATACATCTAGTCACGCTTATTACAATAAACGTGCGATATACCAACTGTTGATATAATTTCTTTACATATAACATTTACGTACTCTAAAACTTATTTCGTATAATGTTAGTGAATGTTATTTAATCGAAAATTATTAGGTCTATCGTTTAAAATATATACTTATACCATCATTATGGTTAACACCCCGATTCAGAGCAATCCAACTCGTATAGGTTAGGTTAGAAGAGAAAGAAGAAAAAAAACAACCACGAACGCCTTCGTGGTTATTTTTTAACCATCCTGAAATAGGGCTCCGTCGATTATCTTGACAGGTGGTTATCAGTGGTTTTTATCATATTATACCAAATAGGTTTTATGTCTTTTGAGTCGTATATTAAATGATTTTATATTTAATGTATGTTATGCTTATAAAAATATGTTATTCTAAAATTAGATCAATCGTTTATTATATTAACTGATCATTATATCAAATAAACATTAGAGATATTTGTTTGATACAATTATATTAGATATTTATTTTTTATATCTTGTAAATATTAGAGATTTTGTTATTATATCATATATTACTTACCCACAAACATGTCAAAAGATTATGCAAGTTTAAAATATCGACCCGCATAGCACCCATATCGAACTGTCATTTTTATTGATAATTAATTGGTAGCTATATGTAGCTACGTAAAAAGTAAGGGTCACGCACTATGTATGTACAAACTTACGTCACTTACCTAAAGGCGCAAAATATTTTAATTTTGCTACTAATGAATACGCATTAATGTTTATTAGAATCAACATGGGTTCTAGTCTGATTAACGAATTAAAACAATGTGATAAATTAATATAAATACCTACGAATATCTCGGGACTAGTACCTCCAAAATTTAATCCAGTACATTCCCGAGAATTCTCGGGAATATTTAGACAGACGCAGACGACATTGCGGCCCTTTGGGGAGTCTCTAGCGAGGGGGTTGTTATAAGGGTAGTGACGATTTTTTGTCGTCTCGACGTTCCCTCACGCACACTTAAGTCACCCCCTGTATTTATCTAGAGCTTCAACGTTACGCTGCTCGGTACCTACACTGATTTCACTTGCTAATCCAATTCGACCTTTTTCAGACTCTGTTAGTCAATTCCTTTGGAGTAAGACGAAATGTTCTCTGATAATCTCGAGAGAAGTTGTGTAAACTGTTTGATTTAGGTTTGGTAATTTCAAGATTTAGGTATTTTGGAATGGCGATTGACTGAGTGCTTTAGCGTTAATATAAGAGGCATTTTATATAATGTTCAATTCTGTATTACCTTACCTTTTATGTTTTGTCTGATTTCTTTATTCCTGAAAAACATTAACATTTTCATGTCTTCTCTTAAAAAAAAAACATTTTTATTACAAATAAAAATATCATTCAACAAACATGATATCATTTAATTTCAAAGTTAACAATTATCTCTTCGCGTATCTAACTCCTTTTGTGCACAATAGGGATACTATATCATCCCCACGAACTCCCCATTTCTCTTAATTAACTTTAATACAGACCGTAAGTCGTGTCTTACGATACACAAGGGAACTCGCTCTTAGAGCTGACTACTAAGATATACAGCTAACCTAGGAAGTAAGTAGAAACAACTTTTATTTAGTGGTTACTGGCTTTTTGTCGCGGCATCACCCGTGGATTTGAAATGTGTGTGAAATTATTCCACGGGAGCATACTGCCGAGATAAAAAGTATTCTATGTCCTAACATAGGTCATGTTCTACCCATGTGTCAAATTTCATCCAAATCCGTTGAGCCGTCTTCGCGTGAAAGAGTAACAAACAAACTCACTTTCGTATTTATAATTTACTAACTGCGCCCCGCTTTTTCACCTGCTTAAGTTTCGATCCCGTAAGAATATCGGTATAAAAAGTATTATATGTCCTAATTCAGGTCATGGTCTATCCATGTGCCAAATTTCATCCAAATCCTTTGGGCCGTTTTAACGTGAAAGTTTAACAAACAAAATCACTTTCGCATTTATAATATTAATTAGGATTAGTTAGGATATAGCGTCTTACTGTTTCTTTATGCAAGAAATAGGGTATTTTTTTCATTCAGTTGTCATTATAAGCCTTAAATTGTCTACTCTTAGATATAGACCTCTTCAGTTGCATGTCAGTTGGTAAGTTCGATGATGGGTCATAGTTATCCAAATTAATAGTCCAATGTATTATATACGCCCCCCGGTATTCCAATATATTGACAGATAGATAAAACATTTATTCAGTGCACACAAAACACATAGCACAACACACAATAGCACAAATAATATAATACAAATTACAGGAATATACATAAAAACAAGGTGCCAATATACAAAAAATTAAAAACATACTTAAAGAAATAAGTGACACTATGACATTCTTCAAATCAATTATCAAAGATGCAATGTGCGGTGTGCGTCTCAAGGTGTCAAATGGAAGTCCAGCTCAGCATGTGTCAGGCAAATATACCTGACGCTTATAATCTGCTGGATCCCTGCAGTGACATACGGACGTCGAGTAGATTGGGCATTCTTTTACGGCACCCATGGGGGTGCCATAAAAGGTGAAAAAGTAAAGATAATGGGGGCAGTGTCCTCCTGTCTGCTTATAATGACCAGTGTGACCACTTCAACAGCCGAGATTAAGGTATTTTCTCTAGGGTATTCCGTGACATAGGCTTATCCAAATATTGCCAAAATTAAAAATAAATATGGTATCAAATGTGCATGTTCCCTAAAAAGGGACCATACTGGAATTACCTAGTTACTGATTTTATCGAATTCACAGTATTCGAAAAATTGGGTGAGTCTTGGTAACTTACTCTCAGTAATAGATCAGACTCACAAAAAAAAAAATGTCTCCGGGTGTTGATTAAACTTAAAGGTTGCCGGTGTAATTATTAGTGGATAATTATTTTATTTTGATTTCAGTAACATCAGCTCTATAATTTTGAACGTCACCAATTTTACTTCACCATCGAAAGAGTGGTATAGAATCAATAGCAGCAATCTGACGTTTGACGTCTGACGTCTGACGGAAATCGAGTTATACGGCAATATTAAATTTTTTTGGTCATCTGATAACTTTGTATCAAAAACAGCAATTTACAACCGAAAAATTTATTTTAAAAACCATATTAGTATCAAAAACAGCAATATACTGACGATGAGTTTCAAAAACAACAATTTGTGAGTCAGCCAATCAAAAGTGTTAAATGGGTCGTGCGTCAAAATTGCGTCCGCGTTATTTTTGTTGAGTTTCGTGTGTGTATTTTAATCATTTATAATAAAAATAACGTCAAAAAGTTAGTTTAAAGATAAAAAGACTGAACATGAATATGCACCTCACACGTGTAAATAATAATTTTGCACGAAAAAAGATATAGCCCACAAAATGGAAAGCCAATATTGCTAAACGCTTGAGGTAAGTAACATTTTTTATTACCATAGGGCTGTCGCAACACAACAAATTTGTGTAATTAGTAAATAGTAAATTAGATTTTTTATATTTAGGTATATCAATAAAAAAACATATCAAAATCAAAAGTCATTTATTCAAACTAGGATGAGAGTCAGCACTTTTCGAACGTCAAAATTACATAAGACAGTCCCCCAAAAACGCCCGCCCTTCACCACTTCCTAGTGCTTTAGCTGGGAAGAAGAAGTGGCGCAACATACTCCCCAGCAGCACAGCTGTCTTTTTAATTATATAAACTTGGTTCTATACAAATTGTATGCAAAGTAATTAACACTACGAAACACAAAATATTAAATTAAATTACTTGCCATATGTTAGCTAGCATATGCCAATATACCAACATTACTAACTCACAATTATATGAAATTGTGAGTTTTTTATTTTATTCTGGTGACAGCCCTAGTTACGTTTTATTATGGTACAAATCAAAGACGGCAACCTTTTACATAACAAGCATCAAAAGCAGCAATCTCATATTTGCTTATAATCAAAACCTAATCACTAATCCAAGTTTGAAATTCAGTATCAAAAACAGCAATCTGTAAAATTCATTCAATTATTATTAATTTAATTTTAATGTATTCTACAGAATGTGATATTTAATTGAAATAAGAACCTCGCATTTAATAATATACTTCACGTGTGATTAACTTGTGAATTTGATTAAAGAGTGACATTATTTTGCTTAATTACCACAAATTAGTGAAATGTCAGATTGTTGCTTTTGATTCTATACGATTCAATACAAGAACATAATAATCCAAAACTTCCCATAAAATTCTCATTACAAATCAATGAACGTTACCGGTCTTGAGACAGCAAAAATACAAATCACCCATACACTATTAGTTTTCCACTCAGCCCCAACAAAGATAAATGTGCGAGAGGGTGGATCCACCATTCGTACAAAAGTTGGGGTGGAAACTTTATGATCACAGCACATAGCCCAGGGCAAGACTGGGCTGACTTCCGCTCTACTGAATATATTCGTCGTCTTTGATGTGAATTTCTACCGAATATCAGTGAAAAAATATCTAGTATGTGCGTCTAAATAAAAGAGTGAGTACATGCCAGGGCCTGTAACTAAGGGATTAGGTTGTGAGGATCTTTATTGGTGTCTGGTTGCCAGAATATATCGTCAGAATCTCTCAGTATCATCGTCAAATATTTAAAAATAATGTCTGTTTAAGAGGCGGGGGAACTGCAGTGCGATTCTGTTATAACAACACCATGAAAGAATAAGTGAAGTGAGCTTAAAGTAAGCTGTCAATAATGTCATCATAAGCCGGAATTAGAGCTCACTTCACGTTCACTTCTCTTAAGGTTTTACGGAATATTCTGTATTAATCTCACAGTAAAGAGATTAATACAGAATATTCCGGCTGTATCTTGGTTTAAAAAAAAGATTTGTCTATAATTTGATTGTTTATTATATATTATCACAATATGTGTTTTACAAGATCTTATTATTAAGAAAAAAAAAGAAAATGCAAGATCTTACCTTAAATATTACCAATTTTTCTCCTATGGGGGAACAACATTAACATGAAAATCACAAGAACAGGTAGGTAGCATTTTATCCTTTTAAAATGTCGGTTAAATAAATAGGGTAATGTTGACTATCAGTTAACGTCAGTGTGTATCTTTCAAACACTTATCTATAACACTGTATGTGTCTATCCTGGTGTTTTTTTTTGCGAAAACTTTGATTGAAAAGTTGTTAGAATGAGATATCAACTTGTAAACAGTTCAGTCAAAAACAATTAGAGTTCTATGGATTTTAAGAAAAGGTTTTATCTTTATCTATTACTTCAGTTCTTCCAAGATTTCGTAAATTACTTCAAGTATTGGTAAACGTTGTACAGGCTTAATAGATTTCGATAAGTTTTTAAGCAGATTGAGCAATTGACACCGTCAGTTTAGTTCAGTGGACCGTTACTATTATTTACTAGCGATTCTACTAGCGATTTACTGCGTCAAAATACCGGCCAAAATTATGAGATCCATAGTTACTAAATTACTTATCAAAACCCAATTAATATATCTCTGTTTAGGGTTCCGTATTAAACAAGGAACCCTTATAGCTTTGCCATGTCCGTCTGCCTGTCCCCGCTGTATCTCAGAGTCGTTTAGTACTAGAAAGCTGTAATTTGGCATAGGTATACATATTAATCACGCCGATAAAGTGGTAAAATAAAATCCTGATATATTTTTTTTATGGACGAGACGAGAAAATCAAATATCATCCCCACATTACGTGCAAGGGAGGTACCCTTGCACGTAATGTGTGGATGATATTTTTTTTTCTCGTCTATCCTAAAGTGTGGGGTATTGTTGGATAGCCGTTCAAAAATATTGCCGCTTTGTGAATGAACACTATTAGAGTCAAGTATCCCCCTACCCCTCCCTGCCCGCTAAATGGTTATTTATGGAGATGTGAAAAAATTCATGGCAGTAGTACATATAATGAAATTAAAAGGAACGCTATCACAGCTAAGTAGTCTTTACGTGTTAACGACCAACTTAAATTTGCAGTTGGAGAATTGACCATGACGTATATCGATGTATGGGAGAACATGTTTTGCAACTACAATGTTAAGTTTGTTTTTACACGAATTACTTTCTTCACAGCAAAACCAACCAAAAAAAAAGTATTTGTTTTTTTACGCACGCCAATCAATCAATCTATCTGCCTTTTCCCATCTATGATGGGGTCGGCTCCCAGTCTAACCGGATGCAACTGAATACCAGTATTTTACATGGAGCGACTGCCTATCTGACCTCCACAACCCAGTTACTGGGTTAGACTAGTTGTCAGACTTTTGGGCTTCTGACTACCCGCAACGACTGTCAAAGATCTACGAATGACAGCCAGGACCATCGGCTTAATGTGTAACGGATGGTCACCCATCCAGGAACCGACCGCGATAAGCGTAGCTGAAGCTCCGATCGACCCGTGCGGCTGTTATTATTTAGATACGAGCCACAGCGCTTCTTTAACAGACGTGACTGCACGAAAATTATATAAACGACCACGTGACGCCAAACATAAAAAAAATTAAAAGCAGGTTAGGCTTTTCTTGCAAACGCAATAGTCATTGGGTCAAAAGGCTCTTCGAATAGAGGTCGAAAATACAAAAAACACGCTACCAAGGTTTCAGAAAATCCCGGTCAAAGGAGTTATACCTTAGGTTAAGGTAGCAAATAAGGTGAAAACATGGAATGGGATTGAAAATTATGTTGTGTTACTTGTGAGCAAATTTCTTAGTTTAAGGTTTTTAACTGTATCACAAATTACTTTCAAATAGTAACTTTTGGTAATCTATACTTCTATACTAATATTGTAAAGAAAAAGATTCGAATTTTTGTTTGTTTGTAATGGATAAACTCAAAAACTTTTTGAACTGATTTAAAAAAAATCTTTCACTCATAGGTGAAACCCATGTTAATTGCTGATAATGTAGCTTTCTATAGAAAGCTACATTATCAGCAAGTAACATGGGTTGAATTTTACTAAAAAAAATATCCCTACGAAAATTACAATAATATAAGCCAATGTCCCAAAAATTCGCCTGTAAAGTCATTATTTGGAGTGCGCTGCGAAAACTGGATGATACTCGTATATAAAATAATGTAATACATATTAATGGCACTCATCATTACCCACAAAACATTCCGCGAGGCTATATGTCTAACTATTATTTACTATTATATTAGTAGGTAGTTATTATAAAAATGAAGAGTTTGTTTGGACGCGCTAATATCTGGAATGACCAGTCGGATTGAAAAAATATTTTTTGCATATGATAGCTAAATTCTTGAGGAAGGCTATAAGGCTATTTAACATCACGCTGCGACCCTTGGGAGCCGTGCAAAAGGAAAAAAAGTCAGAAAGAACGCTAAGCGAAATAATAGCGCGGGCGGGCGATGCGATGCGTCGGGGTGGAATGGGGGCCCAAGAAATTTTACGCGGACGAAGTCACGGGCAGAAGCAAACGAGGGTAAAAGCTCTTACAGACTGGGACGATATGACAGGCAACAGTATGTCTGTCGCGCCCGCGATATCGCCTCAGTATACAGGAGCCTTAATACGTTAAACTGCGAAAGTTATAATTCTATAAGCGTATCCCTGAAACTGCGACGTGCAAACTATTCAGGATAAAGCGCACAATTGCAAAATTCTATTTGAAAACAAAACGAGGCGTAATTACTGTTCCGTTTAACTTAATAAAAGTTCTCGTTTAAAGTTTTATACCATACGAAATGCCATACACACAAATTCAATTCCAAACTGAATTATTAATGCTATTTCCGAGTATCCAGTAACTGCATTTAACAAAACTCTGGCACTGGCACTTAAGTTAATTTGTTATTAAAGTGTTAATTAGCTAATTGGTATGTTATCACCAGGCCGTTTCCGTTGCATTTGTGGGATTTGCGGTCAAATCGTGTGGTGGCCATTCTGCAATGGTCATGGTTGACGTTTGAGCGAAAAATGTCAGATCAAATTTGAAATAGGAAGCGAAAATAGAGAAGTATAATTACGAGTACGTTAAAGTCAGTTTTGGTTAGTTATTCGGTGATGAAAACTAACTTAATAGGGATGCATTTTGTGTGTTGATCATTTAATTTAAATGGCACCAACTGAACTAAGCTTCATACACATACATATTGTGCTAACATTGTGGGGAAACCGGCATGTCCTGAAACCAAAAATTCGAAAACTCAACCCGCACTCGGCCCGCGTGGTGGATTACGGCCCACTCCCTCTCACCGAGAGAAGGCCTGTGTCCCAGCAGTGGGAACATTATAGGCTGATTGTGCTTGTGCTATGCTACAAGAAATTGTGTATTTTCAGTCACGTTGTTTACAATGTGTTCAATTAATCAGTGAGTTGGTAAAAGAAAACTACTGAACCAAATAATTTCCAACATCAAAATAACAAATCCATCAAACCTATGCACGAATAACATAATATTACTAGACTTTTACTAAACTTCCCAATACAACACAACCACTTTATTCCGTTCATGATACTAAAAACAATTTCTTCGTACAATAACTGAACAAAAATTACAGTTTACGAATAATAATGTAGTTTTGTATTATTATCCCTTTTCGTTTAAGAGGCAATTGAGGGCAGACAATAGGTGGCTAGGTAGGAAGTACCCGGCTAGGCCGGAATCATTAAGCTAGGCCGGAAGCACATACCCGGGTAGGAATACCGATTCAAGGGAGTTACCGCAACTTTTGCTTTGCAATGCTTTGTTTTAGAAGTAGTTTTCTCAGGTAATTACGAATAATTATTATAGTTTTTGTTACTTGGTAGAGTCGAAGTTTTGTTGTAACATTCTGGTCTTCTTTTTGACATATTATTTTCACTGTTTGTCATTATATACCTAAAATTTTGATTTCAGACTTGTAATGGCAAACTTCATTTGGTTTAAATGGGTTTTTATTTTTATTATTTTATTAATATTTTACACAGATTTATGTGTACATTGTGGATGTGAGAACGTTGCAGGCATAATAGACTAGATATTTTGTAGACCTTTTTCTTTATTTTTTTTGTTAAGTACCTGGTACGTCTCGACAGGCCTACACTGTCCTCCCATACTAACACTGTAATTTGAAAACATTGTAAAATCCAATTATTTTTAAAAGAGTTGTGTAGTTTCTTGCCGGCTCTTCTCCATAGGAAACGACCAATTAGAACCGTGCACCTAGCTTCTGACGTTTCATAAGTGCCTATGTAGGTTTATGTGAAATAAAAATATTTTGATTTGATTGATTTGGTATCAGACTACTACAGCCTTAACGAAACTAGATGATACTATTGCATAATTATGAAGTTTGTCTATGAAATGCTCTGTAGGTGTAAATAAAATTAATTAAGCAGAAACACACTCACGATTAAACATTTTTCGAAATATACATAAAATTAAAAAAAATTGTGTGGTTTAATGAAACCACGATGCAAGTGATACTTTAGTGAAGCTGACGCGAGCCATGGGCGCCGCCATATTGGCCTCGCCTGCTCTGCCGAGCGCCTTTCTCCGTACCCCTACTCCGCGGCCGGCTGTAATGCGACATGCGATAGATGGACGAAAAAAAATGAGGCGATAGAATAAAAGTTTCACTTTAATAACGAAAAAATTTAAAAACCTGGCTGCAACTAAAACGTTAAAAAGCAAGGTCACTTTTCAAGCAGCCTGATACAGTTGTTGGAATCAAAACTGCGATTGAAACCGCCATCAACTACATCAGAATGCTTGAAAAGCTGGTTTTTAACTGTTTACTTGGATTTGTGTTATATTTAGGAATTGTCTCCTCAAGCCCTTTATTTTGATACTCCTTATGGTCCTTTTTACTTTTTATTCACGTGTTAAGTCCGCCATTTTATAAAACAAAACCTAGCCTATAACCATCGCGCAACCCAGACGAGAACACATTATTAAAATCCATCCAGCCGTTAATATCCTTCGAGGGTATAAATACGGATAGAAAGATACAAAGATACGCATGAAAAACATAACCCATTTTTTGCTGTCGCGCAGATCGGTTAAAAATAAGATAATAATGTTGTTTGACTCGATTTTAATACACAATAGCACAAATACAGAACCTGACATAATGATTATTTAAAGTCATAAACTTCTTACTGTATCGCTAAGACTACCTAGTACCTAGGTATAAACGAAAACATCGTGAGGAAACTAAGATGATAAATTCACATTCATTCTTTAAGAAAAGACACTGCAGTTATACATTCAACTTCATATTATTACGTCACGTTATACATAGTAAGCGATTTCAACAGCCTCTATTCCCATTCCATATCTGTCCCTAGATACAAAACTCTTGGCCACTGTAATCTTACCAAAATAATCCCTTAGTCGTCTGACAACCCCCACGGGGGATGACTGTCGCGTAGTTTCAGCTAGTTCCTAGGGCATTATAGCATCCCATTTTCATTAAGAGTTCCTTGAACCCTTGAGTTATTTTTTCACAGCTATAATGAGCAGATTTATTTCAGGAATTTTCATCCTTTTTGTTAGAAAATTATAGTGCTGTGAAATCAAGCAAAATCTAAAAAAAATACTAACCATAAGGCATTTACTCTCTGTATTGTATATTATTATGCACCAATTTCCGATTCGTAGAACTAAATATACCATGGAAAACAAAAAGAGAATTTACACAAACAGCATAGGTACTGAAACCAATACTAAAAAGCCACAAATATCAAGTTTAAAAAATTGTAATTCATATTTTTCAAATATGAAACGTGAACGATTTCCTCGAATCGGGGCACGATAGTATTTTTTTTTTTTTACAAAGTATCATTTTTCTCTATACTTGACATCTATTTTGGTCAATTGTAGGATAATTATTTTTTTTATACTCAATGGTATTGGGAAATTTATTTCGACACATTTCTGTTGTACCTAGGTATTTTCTTATAGAGTGAACGTAATTAACCAAAACGCCGTTTTTCTTATTCGTAGAAGATAACGGACATTACTGTAAATTGTTTTTTTTTGTTAGAAATAAATTATTGGTAACGAGAATAAATATATAAGATTAGAATTGCATGTTTAATTTTTAAATTACGACGTTTTAGAGTTCGTCTGCGTTTAGCGTTCAGCTTATCACATTCTTTCCTTTCATTACTAAAAGAATGATCAAAATAATATAAATTATTTTAGAAAAACAAACAATATTCTTAATTAATAACCCATAATAATAAACATAAATCATCAAGAATACGTACGTGAAACACATCCCGGGATAGAATCCACACGACACGAGTATTTGTTTGTAAGTGCATTTACGTATGAAACATCACTGACACACACACTGCATACACTTCATAATTATTCATCCAACACTTTACACAGTACTATACAGTCAACATATTTGTGATTTCACACACCGTGTATTATACGGTTATGATATAAAACGACAAGAAGCGTCGTAACCATTCGAGGGTTGGTTTTGACTGAAGGCGGGGTGAGCGCGGCGCGCGGGGGGTGGTGGCGCCGCGCAGGCGGAACCCCGAGTGTCCCCTCGCTCTCCGTCCACTATCGGCCCAACTCTATTTTTCTGTTTTCGGATCAGCCACTTATCTTGTGCTGATTGATATAAAAGTGCAATTAAAATACGTAGTTCTCCTCTTTTTAGTGCAGATTTTTTGCCGTTTCCGAATAATTAAAGTTTTTCGCTCAAGTCTAGGCACGACATAGTTGCTCGGGATTTGTATTCCAGCTTTAAATTCATTATTTGGGTCGTATTTTCAGCTGAGTTAGGCTTTAGCATAAATGCTTATATTATTTGTCACAAAACATTGTTTATCGTATATTATATAAAACATTGTTTATCGTTTGAAATTGTCAGCGATAAAGATGTCTCGCAAACTGACCTTAGATTATATTTTAATAAAATAAATAGTATCTATCCATCTTAAATTGCTAAGAAAATAAGTTATGTATAATGCTCACAATTTATTTATCATTTTAATCATGTGTTGCTTTATTGTCACTGGGACTTTAGTAATGTCTCTATAAGCACAGATTATAATTATATTTATCTGTCGATTGTGTGCGCAGTCGTGTTATTGAAACCAATGAATTATTAAGACGATATCGAATACTTCAAGTGAAAAGGTTTTTGATACATGATTTTGGTGTTTTTTTTAGTCGAAGATGCGTTCAGTTAATAACCTGGTCTATTAGGTAAAAACCTCATCGTGAAAATTTAGGTGACGTGAGCTGTCATCCAGCTGATGACATAATTGACAGCTTACATCAACTTAGTTTTCAGGGTGAGGTTATACAGTATAGATTGGCTGATATAAAAAACCGATTGGTTTTTCAAATACATACATAATGACAGTTTTATTTTAAATTATACATTGACGAACATGTGCAGCAATTTATAGTCGTTATGTTATTTACAAATATTAATCGATATGACATGATAGTTTTGAAATGATTTATCGAAGACAGTTTAATACAGAATATGTAAGTATCATTCCTTTGAATTTCTATAATACGTTCCACTCAATCAGACTAATTTTACTTACTCAAAATGCACGAAAAAATGAGTTTCTAGAAAACGATGGTAGAATTAAATAGTATTATTACCTACAAATAAAAATAAATAGATATTACTTACTTACTTCTTAGTATCAATTTGAAAAAATATTATAGTATAGAATTTTCTGTAATATTTTTTATTCAATCGGTCAGCTTGAAAGGTCGATTGTATGTATCTTTTACAGTATCGTGTAGATCGGCAGAACATTATTCGAAGCACTTTTTTAGAATTTCATGTACTTAACTGACTAGTCCTAAGCGCTACTGCTGAGCATGAAGTCTTGGGTTCGATTCCTAAGACGGGCAGAGTGTTATTGGGTTTTTCCATCTGGAATTTCAAAGTAGCAGCCCGGAATATAGATATGTGCCCCGTTGATGGCAATAGGCTCGCGACTATTACACGGGACTTAAACATAACTGGCCAAAAAAAGGTGTTTATAAGTACATCTCTGCTTACCCCGTCAGGGTACCTGAATGTAGTAGTTGAACGTTCAAATTCTTTCACGTTACGGTTTATTTCTTAAATATTTACTTCAATAATCATACAGATAAAAAAAAACTGAAGTGTTAATCGACTTTCGTTACTGACTGTACAAAAAGTAATTACATACTCGTATAGGGTATAGATGGCATGTCGTGTGGAAACTCGAGCTGGTGGTCACGAGATTGATAGCCGAGCATTTTCGACTTTCAATTTTTGTATACTACATATTTCAGCATTCGAGTTGCATAACGCCAACTAAGTTTTAGCGTGAGGTAGGAGTGCCTACAGAGCCAAATGATGCGACAGTTAACAAAATTCCAATCGCTCGATATTTCGATGCCATTTTTCGTTTGTTTATTTCTTTTGTATGTCGCTGATACCTCTTCCATCATACACACAATTAATCTTATTTTGGTCTCTCTGTCGTAGCCATACCTTATTTAGAACCTTGATTTCGAGAATACGTACCTTCTTTAAGTTATCTTTTGCTTTTTAGGATTCCGTAGTAAACAAGGAACCCTTATAGTTTCGCCATGTCCGTCTGTCTGTCTGTCTGTCTGTCTGTCCCCGCTGTAGCTCAGAGACGCTTAGTACTAGAAAGCTGTAATTTAGCATAGGTACGAGTATACTTATTAATCACGCGGACAAAGTGCTAAAATAAAAGCTTGAAAAAGTTTTTTTTAGGGTACCTCCCTTGCACGTAATGTGAAGATAATATTTTTTTTCTCGTCTCACCCATGGTTTGGGGTATCGTTGGATAGGCTGCCAAAAATATTGCGGATCTGTGAAATTCATGGCAGTAGTACATAATGAAATTAAAAAGAAAACTATCACAGCTAAGTGGGCTCTACAAGTTAACGAGTAATAGTCTACCAGCTTAAATTTGCAGTTGGAGAATTGATTGTGACATATATCGATGTATGGGAGAACATGTTCGTCAACTACAATGTTAAGTTTTTTTTTGGTATTAATTCATACCAACTTCCCATCTACGGAACACTTCATTGTGCGTGGTCCGACACGCACTTACTCACAACAATACTAAACACTAATTCTAAAAAGCGTCTCTTATAACATCAGTTATTCATTTCCTCTACCGATCTTTAAAACAGAATAGTAAAAGTATCTTTCTTCATATTTTACTCAGCCTTGCCTCGACTTGCGCACATTTCAAACAAATAAACTCGTCTTGCCAACAGGAATTCCCGTAAATTCCGTATCGCAGGGAACCCAAAACAGCGGTACTTTCATGAATTTCTGGAAAAAAATAAACAAATTCTCCCAGAACTGTAAGAAAATAGCGTTCTCTAGTTGTTTGCTCGAACTAATATAGGAAATTAGATCGCTTTTTCTTACTTTTAAGTGCTTTTGGTTTGTTTATTTTGTAGAAGTATCCTGTGACCGTAAGTTTGGAGATTTTTTTTAAACGTATGATAAGATGAGAAGAGATGAGAGATTTTCAGAAATAAGCATCACCTTTGTACGTATTTTTCTGTTCTATTCTGTTTATGTCTGTACATAACGGTTAGGTAAACAGTGACAACAGTAGGATAAATTGGAGCACACAATCAAAGGCTACTTCTCATCGCCGCTTTTCACTCAGTCGCTCTTCGTCCACGTCACGGGTCACGGTCTCATAGGGTACAAGGATTCTTATCAGTTTCGTAAACATGTACCTATATCAGAGATTATCTAAATATTCCTGATTTCCAAACCACATTAATTTTAGTGTCTTGGTTGATACTTTCCCTTGTATTATCGTCCTTCACAAGCGTAGTAATACAAAATTACATAAGAATGGTAAAGAAAACGATTTGTGATGCACTTATTAGGACAGTGCAACGAGCATCAGCTGCATTCTGAACATCAATTACACACACATCACACACATACATTACACATCACATTATTGTGTAGGTACTATGTATTGGGTAGGTAGGAATTGTTTATGCATAGTGATGATGCCTACTTATATACTTTTTTATGTTATTTTATTGTTTGTGCTGTTATTGTATAGTATTTATCAATCAAATTGGTTATATTTTTTGTAAGTACTGTTTATTTTGTTTTACTTTATTACATGTTTTGTCTAATATGTTAAAATCTCTTAACCTGACTTGGTTTCCGTACGTCGTTTTCGGGTGACCACTGAAAATCAGCGCTTTGCTTTGCCCCCATAGCAGAGCATCATGCTGAGTGCAAGCCTAGTTGTCACAGTCTCGGCGTGCAGTTGCCGACTATATGTATATGTTATCTGTTCTCATACGTAACTTACCTTTCCCGCATTTAATTTGTGTATGCAATACAAACTAGAGCTTAGTGAGAAATGCTTATTTGTGATACGAACATAAATTCTTGCTAAGATATTTGTTTCACTGCTATTGTCTTAAATATAGATTGTTTGGCTCGCTGCCTACATCTGATGGTGCTGTTCATCTATAAAATACTTTGAAACTCTTCTAAGACTGATTTATTATTTTAATCTTTGCAGTTTCTATACATATTATAAACTAGTTTTTTCCCGTGATTTCACCCGTGTGGAGGTTGGAAATTATCCCCCAGGAACGTTCTACCGGGTCAAAAATATATCCTATGTCCTAACCTAGGTCATATACATAACATATATATATATATAATAAGCCTATAATGTTCCCACTGCTGGGACACAGGCCTCCTCTCCGTGAGAGAGAGTGGGCCGTAATCCACCGTGCGGGCCCAGTGCATGTTGGTAGATGTCACATATCTTCGAATTTTCGGTTCTAGGACATGCCGGTTTACTCACTATGTTTTCTTTCACCGTTTTGAGAGCAGTGGTGATGAAATAATTTACACAAAGAAAAAGCACCTGTCTGGGTTCGAACCTATGACCTACAGCTCGTAAGTCACGGCCGTTACCACTGGGCCACCACGGTCACCCAGGTCATATATTGTTTTCAATTATTGTGAATGTGAAGACACAACTTTCATTTCTCGTTGCCTTTTCCAAAAAAAAAAAAACAATGTCACGTTACACTATAATGCACTTATAGAGTACACCTTGCTATATAATGAATCATTGATTTTTAAGCTTGTAAACAGCTTGTTGAAATAACGAAGAGGTTTAAATCTGGTTCGCAAATTAAGCCATCACTGTTTCATTTATTTATTTTAAAAACCATTTATTGTACACCACATACATAAACAAAAACCAAAAATTAACTTGAAAGTGGTGTACAATGGGCGTTTTTATCGCACAAGGCGATCTCGGCCAACCTGATATGCTCTGTTGATTCAATTCTCTCATAAGCTAAGAAATAACATCTATGCCATTCCTACCACGTCGCCATCACGTAAGAAACCAATAACTACTAATACTATCCTCTGTTTGTTCCACTGCAAAGCAAAGAACTCTTTATTTTAAATAAACGGAACGCGCATTGAATCTTGTTTACGTGTAGACAATTTTAGACCATTATGCCATGCTCTTTACCATCAGTTATTTCGTAGATATACAGGTACAACAACATCAAAGTACTATCAAAACAAATTGCTTTTTTGCCTCATCGTTGGTTCCTGGGAGCAAATATTAACCTCTTAATAAGGACTTAGTTTCGAAGTTTCACCGCGATATTCTTGCAAATTACTCTATACCCTTAATATTCAGTAATCTCTTTATGAGTTATTAAAAGAGCGTTCAATACAAATTGTTTTATAATACCCTTGGGGAAGAGCTACATAAAGTGTAATAAGAAAGTGTGCAAGTTGAAGGGCGAGGGGTGTGTTCGATGACCTACATATTTTTATTCCTGACTTGGGTAGAAAAAACAACCCGGGTTTGTTGAAAAGTTCGAAAAAGTTGTCGATTCTGCTGAATTTTGGTTCCAAGCGGCGATAGAAATTCGGTCGAGTGTTTGGTCAACAACCTCGTGGTGTTCAGCAGCTTGTGACCACTATATTATTTTGCCTGACGTAGACATATTTAGTTTAATTAGGGTGTGTTTACAGCCATAAGCAATCATTTAGCCTATGATAGACCACTGCTAGATACGGTGCCTCTCACAAGTAGTCATTTACTTTACTCAAACTTTCGCTATCCACTCCTCTCTAACAAACAGCACAGACAACAAACAGCTCTTTATCACAATGAGATTCAGGTCAATGACGGTTGTCAAAAGATGCTAAACGAAGGCTAAAATCACTTGTACTCCCCGTCGTTATGATATATTGCAATTAAATGAAAGAAAATTTAAAACTTATGTTAAAATTACACTTTGTAAACAAGTATATTACAAATTAGAGGATTATATCCAAGATAAGAATGCTTGGAAACATGCTGGTCCAGCTGCATAGGACAATCTGGAGTCTAGACAAAATCAAACTGGTTGCTATTTTAATTGTAAAATTTATTATTTGATACAATCAATGTTGAGTTTAAATTCTGTGATTACTTTAACTCACATACTGACCTATTACTTTATTCATTATTTTTAGGAAAACGTATATTTTACAATGTTTGTAAATATGTGAGCATCATGTACCTATCACATATATAATTTATCTGTCATTGCTTCATATTTAATTCTTTTTTACCTATTTTGGTATAGTAATTTTATTCTAGGTGCATCGTCTTCACATATAATTATATAATGTACCAATACAAAATTTTGTAAAACATTTTAAAAGAGTAACGGTGGAGTTTCTTGCCCATTCTTCTCCATACTAAACTACCTTTTGGAAGAGGCAACTAGAATCAATTCCATTTTTTTTTTGTAAATTGTGACGTTCAAAAGTGCCTTTTATGTGCCTATTTGAAATAAATAATTTGACTTTGACTTTGATCATTTTTTGTACTGAACCCTTTTGGTTACCGAGATATTGAAGGCCAAAGTTCCATTTTTTTTACTTTTTGTTCACGAAAACAAGTTTTAAATGCTATCATTTAAGACGCTGACAACACCTAAACCGCGGTCACTGTCAGATTGCATAGAAAAGAAGGAGAAGCACGATGACAAAACGCTTGTAATTTATTGCAAAATATGAAGCAATTATCAATTTACTGAAAATTGAGTTGAATAATCGAAAATAAAAAACAAACAAGTTCTGCATTAAAATAAGACGTACTTGTTATTAATTAAATACGTAACGTACGAGTATGTTGATATTTAATACAGATATTTTGGATTAGAGCTCAAGGTAAGTGGTTAGTTTAACGTTAGTTTGTACCGAGATTTTTCTTTAAATCGTGTTTTGGTAACAACCAACTTCTGGAAAATATGTTCAAAATTAACATATATTTTTCCGCTACCCCAAACTATACAGATTTGGCATTTTTTTTTTTCTTAAGAGAAGCCTATTTTGGTCAATTGGGTCTTGTCAGCACCTTAACTTTAAATACCCCCAAAATTCCTGTACACCGAAAAAGAGTATAGTGTTTTGTAACTTACTTTTTTACGATGGACAGAGTTATACTCGTATAACGTGCATTCGTACAAAGTTTACATTTTTTATTTATTTTCGGCTAATAAGAGTACGTCCATCATAAAACAAAATGTATGAAAAAAGTTTCTTGCGATTGCTGACTTTTCTAGTACCTCTGTTGGTCCCATAGAGTTTTTTGATCCCTGTCTGAAACAGGATCGATTGGCACTAAAAAAGTGTTTGTGAAAACTGCCCATTTTCTTGCTGACAAAAATTAAGGACGGTCTCCTAAGTTTTCCTGTAGATACAACAGTTAAGGTATCTACCGTTACTGCCCCGTCTCAAAAATCCACCCTGTACCTATATGTATACATGCAGGTACTCGTATGAACATAAAAACTCTCATTATTACAATGCCAACATTCGAACCCGCAACCAATTGCTGCTAAAACCTTCAGACTTCTACGCCTTACTCAGATAAAGTAGTATTAGTTTAGGAGTTAGGCATAAAATTGACGTTATTTATGTCCTATGTTACGCTAGTATAAGAGCTTTCGAGAAGAATTCGCTCAAAAGTTAAGCCGTTAGTGTTTATAACAAGTGGCTTAGTACACACGCGTTTACATAGTTTAACTGTAATGTTTTTACGTACCTAACATTATTTTTGGAACAAAGGCTTCCAAATAACATAATTATTTCTTTATTCCCCGAAGAAGTAGGCAGAGTGTTTAATGTTCGCTTGTTATCTTGTAAGTTCGCAATATAGTCCATAGTACAAAAATAAACCGCCCTTTTCAATAAAAAAATAATCTTCTTTCGTATTTCCGGAATTTTCCATAATTCCAGTTTTAGATTATATAATTATTTTGTGAATAGCTTCATTAATATGCGGTACCTGGAAATATAATTAAAAACTTCAAGGAATTATAACTTGAAGTCTCTGGAAATTATTCAATATTTTACATCTCAAAAACGAACACAGATTTAAACTTAATTTTCAAAATACAGGAATTCAAACATTATGGAACCATTGGTGGGTAGGCTAAAAATATAGAGATTCTGTTTAATTTGTTAATGTTTGAACATCATATTTTCCTGGAAATGTTTATTCTACGAATCTGTCTCTATAATATTATTGTTACTACGGTAACTCATAATGCTTAGGTTTTGTTTTTATTATAATTGAGCAATATTCCAGGAATAACTGACGGTATTACGTATTTAAACAAAACCTTATTTGTTTTTTCTGTTATTTACCTTGGGCTCGGCAGCGCCCTCGCCAAGAAGAGCCAAAAACAAGAACCACCTTTTCTCGAAGCGTTTCGTCGTATTTTAAAAACCTCATAGCTTCGGCCTGGTTAATGCTAGAGAGCTCAAATTCTCAGAATGATATAAAGTTAGCAGACTTATAAAACACAGTAAGTTTCATTTGTCTAGATTTTATGCTTTGGATTTTATTAATACCTAAAATACGTCGATTTCGACACTGCCTGAGTCACTCATCAAAACCTCTAGGGCACTTCCCGAAGTCCTGGAAAGCTGAAATTTGGTATGCAGGCTAGGATTTGCACACAAACTCCAACCCCCAAAAGAAGGTGCCGGTCTGTATTTCTTACGGATAATAGGTATAACTACTTCCGTTTGTTATAAAAGCTAGGTTAGTATGTACATAAATAATTAATAACAATAACTCTTCTTCGTTAGCTATGAAGAAGGTGAAGTGAAACTGTTGGCGTGCAAGAAATACGTTTTTTATCATAGTGTGCTAGAAGGGTGGGTTATTATTTTAACATGTATCTGTAATATCAATATAATATTATCACCGCTAGAAAAAAAGGAAATAGAGCACCCTACAAAAATAAATGAAGACTCACCAAAAAAATATAATATAAAGTAGGTTAGCAAGACTTATATAATGCTTTCACTGATAATTAAACAGTTATAATATCGTATGAAGAGCGACTTACGTCTTGGTGAAAAGGTACGGCTTGGCCGATTCGCGGCCGTCCCACACTCGGCGCGTCGACTTAATTTCTTACCATAAGCCCATAGGAGGAAAATGTCGTGAGGAAAGTCTTGAGTATGAATGTCGATGGCTATAAGAGTAGAGGAAGACCAAGAAACGATGGATGGACTGGGTGAAAGATGATATGGCTAGAAAGGGGGTGACTACGAGATGACAACTAATAGAGAAGTATGGAAGAAAGCGACATGTTGCACCGACCCCAAATAAATTGGGATAAGGGCAGGAGAATGATGTAGCCCTTAGGAGTGTTCCTATGGGCTTATGGTAAGAAATTAAGTAATTGGAGTTTAATTTTGTGAGAGGGGCTCGTGGCTAAGTAATAACAGCCACGGGTCTACATTAGATCTGATAAACTTTTAACAGTGAAAGCGTTATGTGACCTACTTCCTTCTTTCCTGGCAACCTACTTTACATTGAATGTTTTTGGTGGAATTACGATTTACCTTTACCAGTCACTGATTAGACCTACACGAGTGTATTTTTACATGTTATATTAATATATATTGATAAGGGCAATCATGTTATTTTTCATGGTTTCCTTCCCACCCTTATGAGTGTAAGTAGCATATCATTAAGCTACCTGTGTGACGTATAAATAATTTAATTGAGTTGACGCCAAGTTCTCCTATTTCATTAGAGGTCGTGCCTTATAAATAAAACCGGCCAAGTGCGTGTCGGACCACGCACAATAAAGGGAACTTTGTAGTTGAAAAACATGTTCCTCCATAAATTCCAATTGCAAATGTAAGTTTGTACACATAATATTGAGTGATTTGCCATTTTATTTTAAGACCTTAGACTTCTTCTTCCTGTAATCTATAATTATAGAAATATTCTCAGCATTTTATTTTTTTTTTGCGTTAGCAGTTTCGGAGATACGGGGGGAATGGTCAATTTTCAACTATTTTCTTTAATAACTTTAAAACATTTTTTTTAAATTATTAAATATAATATTTGAAATACTCATAATAAGTCTTTTCATTTGATATGTCACACGGCACAACTTGGAAAACCCTTTTTGTTTAATTTTCTAATTTTTCCCCCAAAAGTGAACCCCATATTCAAAATTCATTTATTTACGTTTCGCGTTCGTATTTGGGTCACAGAAATTCATATGTGTACCAAGTTTCAACTTAATCGGTCCTGTAGATTTGGAGCACAATGACTATAACAGACAGACAGATAGATAGTCAGACAAACAGACAAACGAGGGGTCCTATAAGGGTTCCGTTCGGTCCTTTTGAGGTACGGAATCCTAGTTCCGAACCTCAAAACATCGCATAACGTACTGCATACTCCATTGTACATTTTCTTACCATATCTGTCTTTATTGTGAATGCTGCGTAGGTATACCTGTAAAAAGCATACATATCAAAACTGCTGGTATACCAAATATATCAATAAACATAACATCACGCTTGAAGGGCTGGTCAGAGGTGTACAGTACACCCACATTTCGCCAGTTATGTTTAAGTTCGGGGGCGAGTCTATTGCTATCAACCGGGCACAAATACATCCGGGTACATATATTAGTTAGCTTAGTTGAGAGGGTTTTTGAGTACTACGCAGCAAATTGTACCTAAATCTACCACAACTTTTTCTGGATTAATACCTAGAAGGCTGGCTGTCAAAACGAACATTACTGCTTAGCTGCATAAAGCCGATTCCCTTACAAATATTTAGCTTAGGTAATTGGTAATACGGGCTGGTGTCCTTGATCTTTGACCGCTGTGTCCTTTAATCCATTGAATGGTTATATTGTTGAGGCTACACACCAGCATGTCGATTCTGTAAAAATGTCACCGTGAATTCTTGCGTGGAGTGAGCTGTTGTACTGTAGAATTTTGTCATAGTACGGATGACGATGATTTGATGAATATTATTTTATTATTGGCAACGCGTAGGTAGGTATTTACCTACCTAAAATAAAATATTAGACAGGTTCTTATTAAATAATCCGCACGTTTTATTATTTAAATGGCTTATGTACACACACATCGTTTGGGTTCCCACATAGTTTGTGTGGGGATAAATTCTATGGTCCATTATCTCTTCTTATTGAATAGATTTGGGTTTATAACAACGCTGAACAACGTCGCACAGTCTTTACTCGGCTCAATTCACTATCGCTTCTTCAGAACACATTGTGATTGGGTCATAGAATTGCGTTTATTTAATCAGTTAACAAATGGTTCATAATAACAAACAATACAAAGCTTTGAAATAATGTATAGAATTATCAATAGAATTATCATAGAAATATTATTATAATCTCGATTATATGATTGTATATGTAATCCTTGGTCCATCCCTAGCATCAGGTGGGATGACACTGACAGTTCACTCCACGCTCACTTCACCTAAGTTTCCACGGTGAGATGGTTACATAATAGCACTGCTGGTTGAGGCGCTGGTGGCACATGTGGTGGTATATAAGCCCAGAGTGAACTGCGTGACTGATTATGTCTGGACTTTATCTGATCTGACCAAGATTATGTCTGGACTTTAAAAGAGACTTTGACCTTTGAGTTTCTTTCGCCATTTCTTCTCAGGGGTAGTCAGATAGGAAATGTCGACTCCATCTAGCTTATTTTTTAATTATTTTTTTAATATGACGTGTAAAAGTGATTCTGATATCCTATTTACAGAATAAACAATTTCATTTCATTTCATTTCATTAGCGTTTGCAGGACAGCCATGCTGTCTGAGAGTATGCGGATTGAGTGGTCCTTAACTTTCCTGGCTATGATGGCCGAAGCGGCGAATATTTAGCTTACTAATGATAATAAAGTTTATCTTTACGACACTAACCAAAATATAAGGAAGCTACAAACCAAATGCAAATCGATACACTTACAAGTAAACCTCCACCCTTAGCACCCACTCCAACTTTAGTTTTGGGCTCACAGAGTGACGGCCGGATCTGTGACGTCACACCTCGCCAATTTACTCACGTTCCGAAGTAAGCCGGGGCTTAAAAGTATTAAATATAGGTAGGTTGGAAACAAGAGCATTATCTTTTAGAGATACGTCTTAGGTAGGCTTTGGAAGTTTCACTTTGTGTTTTTTTGAGTGTTTGATTTAGGTATAATGACGTGCTTCAAAGAGGGTGTAGTTGAGAATGAATAAGGATGAAAACATAACATCGCGACCGTATTCCCCGAAGGGTGAGGCAGAGGTGTACCTATAGTACACCCACATTTCCCCAGTTATGTGTAAGTCTCATTTAATAGGAGGTGAGCCTATTACCAACAACCGGACACAAATCCAGACTTCGGGCTGCTACTAAGGAATTCCTTAAAGAAAAACCCAATTATTCATTGCCCGACCCGGGAATCGAACCCAGACCCTAAAAATATTAGATCATTCGGATCTGAGGACTAGACCAGAAGTAATCGCTTTCAAAGCGTTTTGTTATTCTACAACGACTTTCAACAAGCTCACGGTCACGTATGGAGTTTCTTGCCGGCTCTTCTCCATAGGAAACGACCAATTGGAATCGTGCACGTAGCTTCTGACGTTTCATAAGTGCCCATGTAGGTTTATGTGAAGTAGAATATTGTAAAACTGAATCTATGCTTTTCGGTAGATTATTTCAATACAAATAATTTTTTGATTTTCCATCATCGTCTTCGCTGATAGAATGTCAGTCATGAGATGCTATTTGGAGATAAAACTCCTTTAAATGGCAGAGGAAATTTTGCACACAGCTGGTTGGTACAAACCCGTCGATTTGTGGATGCATGATGAAGAGAAATAAGTGATACTTAAAAAATTGAAAGATACTTTTTGCGGGTGGACTTTCAGGTCGGCAACGCAACCACGACTACTTCAGTGTTAGCAGAACTGTTGAACTGACCCAGCAAGTCAAGAATGAATTAATAGAAATAAAACAATATACGACAATCAAACCCATCTATGTTTATGAATAAAACAGAGAACAAAAACAAAGTATAAAATTGTCCAAGTGGGATTAGCGACTGTTACCCAACCGTTCTTGTATATTCCCTAAACTAATCATTTTGAGTTGTCCAAACTCGTTACTGTCCGAAATGTGTACCACCTGCTATTGTTTATATATTTTAGCTACCAAACTTTTGAGTTCTTTGTTTGCTTATATTTATAAGTTAATAGTATACATTTTTGTTTGATCCTGTGTTAAAAGTTGACTTAGATAAGGATATTAGGTGTATAATTAATTAAACATTTATCTCTCTCTTGTTTTAGTGGTCTAGTTGTCGCGATCGTTACTGGTATTATTGGGTTTTTGCATCTGGAATTTCTCATTAGCGGCCCGGTTGCTGGCCATAGGTTCGCTCCCTATTAAATGGGACTTAAACACGACTCTCAAAATGTGGGTGTATCTACTATAGGTACACCGCTGCTTAATCCTTTGGGGAAAACAGAATATTATGTTAAGTAATTAATTAAAATTATTGTTTTACAAGCCGTGCGCCCGCCAGCTGGGATTTCCCATCGGCAAAAATGACAAAATTTCATAAAACTTTTACATCTTAAAAATGCAAAGTTATTGAGGGCTACGCGATCGTAGCTCAGTGGTACGCCGTAGCATAGCGCGTAGCATAGCTCAGAGTGTTTCATTAACTACCTCTAGTTTAAGGCCCTATTTTGTAAATATTTATGTAAATCAATTATTTTAATAAACAATTTCAACTACAATGTGTTGTGTCTCATTGAATTTAAAATAAACTGTTTTAAAATTAATTAAGAGTATTTCTGGATACTACTATTTTATTCTCTCGTGATTGTTAATTGTTTATTGTTAGCGCCAGACGAAATGCTATCTATTTATTAACTTACATAACCACATAATCAGCCTATAATGTTCCCACTGCTGGGACACAGGCCTCCTCTTTGTGAGAGGGATTAACTTATTAAATCAAATTATTTCTTAATTTATTATTCAATGTACATAAGCAATCAATCTTAGAAAGAAAGAAAGAAAGAAAGAAAGAAAATACATTTATTTGCGGTAAACTTACTTATTTTAGTCAACAATCATTACGCAATGCAATCACTCTAATTTGTATTTATATCTATGTTTTAAATAAACCCTGATCAAACAAATCTCAACGTAAATATTGAAAACAGTTAAAACTTTCTTCGAACAATAATTTCGGTTCGAATTTCGACGAAAACGAACGTCGTCGAACGAAATTCGATAAACCGTAAAATGTGACGGTACTATAAACATTTTACATAAAAATAAATTGACAAATTGGAACCCCAGAAGGGTAAAAAATAAATATAGGTATATATTCATTGTCATCGGTCGTAACTGGGTACGTAAGCCTAAAACCAATCAAATGAATCGTTTGAACGGAACAGGGTTTTAAAATACTTTTTTTTTGTTTTCTGAATGTTTGATTATAAAAGGCTTGCTTTTATTATCAGTCGTGTGGGAGTTGCAACAGTAACTCAAAGGTAGGATTTTGATGTAGGTGGTGAATTTATCATGGTATTTTTATAATAGCGAGAATTTACACTGTTTTATATGTAAGACATACATACTACGGGACTGGCATCGGTGACTGAAAATTTGTGTGAAAGTGTGATGCGGAGGAAAGAAGAAAATGTCATGAAGAAGGTTTTGAATATGAATTTGAATGGCTTTAAAAGTAAGGGAAGACCAAAGAAACAATGGATGGACTGTGTGAACGGCTAGAAAGGGCCCTATTCTAGCCATCCAGTACACTAGTGAGTTGACGACTAATAGAGAAGTATGGAAGAAAAAATCATAATAAGAGAATGATAATAAATGCCACCGGAGAAGTCTACCTACGTCCTGTAAACGTGTGCAGGAGCAGATAGAATAGAGCGTAAATTGAATCTGTGCAGATAACAGAACATACGACATATAGTCGACCAGGTCAGGCACACCTGTACGTACATGTAGAACTCTGCAGTGGACCGTAGCGTGCCGCCTTTAAGAAAATCGAATGGTTTCTTACTAGATATTTTCTTGTGTCGTAAGTGTGTTAACAGCGACCAATCTCCACGCACTAACACCAGAAAACTATTTGTGTGGCATAGTTATAACACGTTAACGCCGGCTGTCGCTGAAAACCAGTGCTGGGGCTCTGTCTCGCATAGGGTCACAGCAATATGCTGAGCGTTGGCCGTTTTGCGTGGATGTGACGCATATTTTCCCCCACTTGTTATTTTCTGTTTGTGTTCTTTTTTGCGTTATGTTTACCGTAAATAAATGTATTTACTTTTTCTTTCTATACAAATGTTGATTCCATCTTAAACACTTGGACCCGGAACAACACTATTTCTGGGTCATACAAATGTATATCCCATCTTGGATTCAATCAGCCATTGCGCCAACCGTGCTTCAAAAGCTTAAAGTTATTCAAACTGATATAATGCTTATTTTATGCTTGTGACTAAAAAGCATTTAGTTTCTTCATCTGTTTGAATTCAAGCAACCATATTTTTAATAAAAAATAATATATTTATGCTACGCCCGCCATAATAATTATTATCCCTTACAATTCAAAGCAACTCACCGTGAACCTCGATTTATCAATAAATTATCGTATTTACACTAACTTTATTTCGTACAAAACATTATCGATGATGCACACTATAATACATTACTTAAATCCAGAATACATAATAGCTTTTTAAAAGTACTCCGGAACTGAGGGGAAGCTGTTTTACGTCGGAAAACGTACAATGAATTGCTATAATATTGTTACAAGTTTTATAAAAAAATACGGGGAAGATTATTTAATTGGTACTCTTCACTAATGTATTAAATTACCAGTTAGTCTTTTTTTACCATAGTGTTATAACTAGGCTTCATATTCAAGATGCTGATAAATAACGTACCACTAATAATTGTGTTGGCCTACTACTAAGGCCGCAGGAATCCGCTGGATGCGAGAATCACACAACCTGTCGAAGAGGCGGTACTTTGGAGAGGCCTATGTCCAGCAGTGGAGGGCTTTCGGCTGAAATAATGATGGTGATGATTAATAATTTAGTTTATAATTATTATAAAAGTAAGGGAGACTGAAAATTTAAACAAAAAGTATTAAGAATAGACGATTTATGGTTACATGCAAAAAACGAAATTATATTAATATCTTTTGTTTATTTTATTTTTTAATCCTGTCTTAAAAGTTGACTTAGATAAGGATATTAGGTGTATAATTAATTAAACATTTATCACTCTCTTGTTGTAGTGGTCTAGGTGTCGCGATCGCTACTGGTATTATTGGGTTTTTGCATCTGGAATTTCTCATTAGCGGCCCGGTTGCTGGCCATAGGCTCGCTCCCTATTAAATGAGACTTAAACATAACTCTCGAAATGTGGGAGTAGCTACTATAGGTACACCGCTGCTTAATCCTTCGGGGAAAACAGAATATTATGTTAAGTAATTAGTTAAAATTATTGTTTAACAAGCCGTGCGCCCGCCAGCTGGGATTTCCCATCGGTAAAAATAACAAAATTTCATACAAACTTTTACATCTTAAAGATGCAAAGTTATTGAGGGCTACGCGATCGTAGCTCAGTGCTACGCCGTAGCACAGCGCGTAGCATAGTACGCTCAGAGTGTTCTACCTCTACTTTAAGGCCCTATTTTGTAAATATTTATGTAAATCAATTATTTTAATAAACAATTTCAACTACAATGTGCTGTGTCTCATTGAATTTAAAATGAACTGTTTTAAAATTAATTAAGAGTCTTTCTGCATACTACTATTTTATTCTTTCGTGATTGTTAATTGTTTATCAGCTCTAGACGAAATGCTATCTATTTAACTTATTAAATCAAATTATTTCTTAATTTATTATTCAATGTACATAAGCAATCAATCTTATTTTAGTCAACAATCATTACGCAATGCAATCACTCTAATTTATATTTATACCTATGTTTTAAATAAACCCTGATCAAACAAATCTCAACGTAAATATTGAAAACAGTTAAAACTTTCTTCGAACAATAATTTCAATTCGAATTTCGAAGAAAACGAACGTCGTTGAACGAAATTCGATAAACCGTAAAATGTGACGGTACTATAAACATTTTACATGAAAATAAATTGACAAATTTAAACCCCAGAAGGGTAAAAAAATAAATATATAAGGTGTATCTATTCATACACGAAATATTTTAAGAGATAGACCTACAGCTGGTACAGAACCCATAGACACGAAAAAAAAATTTTTATCTAAATATTTTTTATTTTACGTAATTAATATAATTTTAAAACTGCTCGAGACATTTTGCATAAAACCTTTACTCTCCATTCTAAGAATGACCCGCCCGACGCGGCGAGGGAGGCGCGCGGCGTAAAAAGAGTCAACTGCACTTTTTACGAAATTCACTCTTTTACATAATTCGACTCTTTTAATTCTTTGTTTGTCATACGATTTTTTTTCTGCTTGATTCTCAATTTTTACTGATATTAAGTCACGTATATAAAGACAACTACATCAATTTTTCTCAAAATGTCGAAGTACCGTATTTTGGAACAAAAAAAAAACAAAGTAATATTGGCCTTCACCATTTCCTTGGTAATGCCCTATTAGCTGAATTATGTAAAATAGGAGGAGATAGCCTTGTTCTCCTATTACTAGTTCACAGTTTTGCGTTCAAAACGCTCTCCTGTAAAATCATGAATTTGTAGATAACCGTATTTACCTTGTGGCCGTCGAGTAGAAAAATATAATTTGCACTACCTTAGACAACTGTCAGTTGTCAGTGTGATTTTTAAAGTTTGATATAGAAACTTTCTTCTGAAAAGGTCTACATAAAAAAGGACCTAGACAAAGATCGTTAGAAACGAAAGGCAAAATGACAAATTGCAGAAGGATTTCTACAGTGCGGTGTCAAAAATGGAGAAACGAAATGTCACTTTAAATAGAAAGGGCTATGTCTATTCTTCGTAGAAATGGAAAGCGTCATGCTAAGCCTGCAGCTCAGGCACACCTGTACGTACAGGTAGAACAGGTACAGGTAGTACAGGTAGTCCCTGCAGTGGACCGTAGCGTGTATTGCCACCTTTAAGGAAATTGTTTCTTACTAGATACTTTCCTGTATCGTTAGTGTGTTATCAACGACCTATCTCCATGCACAAACACCAGAAAACTATGTGTGCCATACATACAACACATCATCTACACCGGCTGTCACTGAAAACCATCGCTGAGGCTCTGTCTCGCATAGGATCGCAGCATAATGCCGAGTGATGGCCGTTTTGCGTGGATGTGACGCATATTTTCCCCCACTCGTTATTTCGTGTTTGTGTTTTTTTTGCGTTATGTTGACCGCAAATAAACGTATTTCAGTTTTTCTTTCTATACAAATGTTGGTTCCATCTCATACACTTGGACCCGGAATAACTATCTCTGGGTCATACAAATGTCTATCCCATCTTGTATTCAATCACCCATTGAGCCAACCGTGCTTAAAAAGCTTAAAGTTTTTCAAACTTAAATAATGCTTAATTTTTGCTTGTGAACAAGGGCATATATTTTCTTGCAACAATATTGTTAGTAAAAAAATGATACTAAGCCTTCCATAATAATTATTATCCCTTACAATTCACAGCAACTCACCGTGCACCTCGATTTATCAATAAATTATCGTATTTACACTAACTTTATTTCGAACAAAACATTATCGATGATGCACACTGTAATACATCACTTAAATCCAGAATAAATAATAGCTTTTTAAAAGTACTCCGGAACTGAGGGGAAGCTGTTTTACGTCGGAAAACGTACAATGAATTGCTATAATATTGTTACAAGTTTTATAAAAAAAATACGGAAAAGATTAATTTAATTAATTAATTTAATTGGTACTCTTCACTAATGTATACATTACCAGTTAGTCTTTTTTTTTAAATATAGTGTTCTAACTAGGCTTCGTATTCAAGATAAGTAATGCTGATAAATAACGTACCACTAATAATTGTGTTGGCCTACTAATAAGGCCGCAGGAATCCGCTGGATGCGAGAATCACACAACCTGTCGAAGAGGCGGTACTTGGGAGAGGCCTATGTCCAGCAGTGGAGGTCTTTCGGCTGAAATAATGATGATAATGATGAATAATTTAGTTTATAATGATTATAAAAGTAAGGGAGACTGAAAATTGGAACAAAAAGTGTTATGAATTGACGATTTATGGTTACATGCAAAAAACGAAATTATAATAATGTTTTAATTTTGTTTATTTTTTTATTCTTTTGAATAAAGTACAAAGCTTGCTTGTAAAATTATGCCGAATCATCTGTGTTGTATACATAAGTAGAGGTCGTCTAAATGATAATTGTACGCACTAAATTTTATATACAAATATTTGAATTGTGTATGCAAATAAGCAGTGGAAGAGCGTGCAATTTAAAATTAGACGATCTCTTCCTACGCATGAACTCACGCTTGTTTCCCATACGTTAGGTAGAAACTACATCAGATATAAATAATGGTTATTCCAAAGGGTATTGTCTTACTGCTCGGTACTGTGATCAAAATAAATTCAATCATCCGTTCCGCAGTGCGTGTTGCCGTAAAACTTCATATTTCTGTGACAATACCAATAACCGCAATATTTATTAGGGTTTTAGGACCGAAGGCTTAAAGACACGATTATTCTACGAGTAGTTTCATCAATCTTTTACTGACAATACTGCTATAGAAAGTTATCTTCAATAGATTGTCACGAAGTTCTATAGTTTTAAAATTCTTACTGCATTTTTATCTTACTGTTGTTTTGACACAATTTTATATAATTTAACTCAATAAGGATTTCATGTTATTTTTAGTTAACCTCTGTTTTTACTAGCAAAAAAAAAGGAAACGCCGGCGCCGTGAGTTTTGTATGAATGAGTTTTTAATAACACCATTTCAAAATCTTGATTTCCGTCTTGTTCTAAGATTAAAATTATTGTTGATGTATAACATCTGATTTCGTGAAAAGGGACGGAAAGGAAGTGACAGCTTGAGCATGGAATAAGTAAGTACTTTTTGATAGCATAGAATTAGTAAGTACTATATAGATTGTAAATAGAGGGGGTCGAATTTCGACCAGTGGGCGACCACCATGACTAATTATTTGAATCAATATTTCAGTAGTCATCTTTTTTAATTTTGAGGTTAATTTCTGTCGCTGTTTAGTTACGTGTTACCAAGGTAAGATGTCAGATGTTACATATCATAAGCGACTACTGTAAGGGTCGCTCGTTTTTTGTTTTTTCCTTTTGTCACTTACCTCTATGTAGTCAGTATTGAGATTATGAATGAGGTCCATCGTATTATATTATTCCATATAACCTCCCGCGATCTCAAGACCCACTATACTCACTACCGAACCGAATAAAGCAATTTATTTTTTCTTTAATTTTCCAACGGGCCCTCAGAAATGGTTGCCATAGCTATAGGATATAAATTCACTCATGAAATATGTAATAGCCACGGTTAGCTCGAATTTTTGGGGTGACTCGTTCCAGTATCCATGGTGACTGGAATGGGTACGTCTTCTCCGAGGAATCAACTAATGGAATTCGATCAATAACTATATAGAATGAACGTACTTTTAACATCGTCCTGTGCCCTTCGCCTCATTGCAATTGGTCTAATAATTGAGGACTGTGAGAAGTTATGTTCTAGGAAATTCTCATTCACAGAACTTAAGTAGAAAAGAAAATAGAATATAATAGAAAATGTTTATTTGCCTAGAATGTAGGTATACAGGTGAGTTGTTACAAAACTTGAACTCGATTCAAATTTACTATCAAAACCGGCCAAGTGCGTTTCGGAACTCAAAAACTGAAGGGTTTCGTAGTTGGGATTACTTGGGACGAATTTATTCCAAAAAAAAACTTAAGATTGTAGTTGAAAAACCTGTTCTCCCATACATAGATATATGCTACGGTCAATTCTCAAACTGCAAATTTAAGTTGGTCGACTATAACTCGTTAACTTGTAAAGCCTATTTAGCCGTGATAGTTTTCCTTTTAATAGGATTATATGTACTACTGCCATGAATTTTTTCATATCTCCATAAACAACCATTTAGCAGACAGACAGTGTTTACTACGGAACCCAAAAAATGGTGCAAGCTAGCCATGTATTTTCATTTCCATTTAACTACATCATTGTTTTATTTCTTTCATTGGCATTTTATACTGAATTGTATCTCCATTCATTATTAAAAACACTATGTGTTACTCTATGTGCACTTTCAAATGAGCGAACAAAATAAATGTGAGCCAACATAAAGGAATTTAATAAAACAGCTCCAGCATTTTTGTGTATCAGCATATTTTTGTTTAAGTTCTTTTTTTTAAATGACTAATGCTTTCATTTTATTTTGTTTAGTGTTTTTCGTATTACTGATGTGTAATAAACAAACGAAGGGAAACGGACGGAAGTGTGTAACAGGAAGTGACAGCTTAAGCATGGAATGAGTAAGTACTTTTTAATAGCATAGAATTAGTAAGTACTATATAGATTGTTAGTAGATGGGGTCGAATTTTGACCAATGGGCAACCACTACTAATGAATAATTATTCGAATAAATATTTCAGTATTTAACTAGGTTAATTTCTGTCGCTGCTCAGTTGCTTATTACCAAGGTGAGATGTTAGATGTTACACATCATATGCGACTACTGCACTTTTTTTGTTTAATCTCTATGTCGACTGGATGTTTTTTTTTTTTTTGTAATTACTTAAAACATTATAATCTTACTTCTAAATCTCAGAAAACCCTTTGATAATCTGGCTCTTAGTATAATTATTATTAAATGGACAGACGAAAACGGAGGACACGGTGGAGCATACGGTGGAGGTCTGCCTGGCTTGGGCAGAGCACCGCCGTGTCCTCATGGAGGCGATCGACGGCAGAGATCTCTCGCGTCCGGCCCTGGCTCAGGCCATGGTACGGAGCGAGAGGGCATGGGCAGCCGTCACTTCCTTCTGCGAATCAGTAATGCACGCAAAGGAGGAGGCGGGATGATTGAGAGAAAGGCAAATGTCGCGCCCTCTCGCCCCTTGCTGCCGCAGAAGACGCCCTGGGCGTCGGGAATCCCAGGCGGATTTCCAGCCACCGTAGGCGCGGGTTTTGCAGATGGTGAGCAATGGATAGCTCGCCGTCTGGTAAGGACCAAGCCCAGGTCGACGGCACGTTGTGTTCCACGCGCGCCTCAAAGAGATGTCGTCAGCACAAGTGTAGGGGTCCACTAGGGCCGATGCCTGCCGGGATCGCGGGAAAGTTTGAAAGGGTTACCGAGGCCGCTGACAACACAGGCACTGGAAGGAACACGGGTGGGTTTTAATCAGTAAGAGTCTGACACACCCTCCCGCTCCGCCCAGAGCAGGAGAAGTTACTTGATAATTTCCCAACCAAAAAAAAAACAGACGAAAAGTGACTTCAATTTATAGTATGTCTTAAAGAAGCACCTTGAAAAAGCTTTAAAAAGATACTTGTCTCCCACTCACACAGCATCATAAAAACATTTTTTTACTCCAAGGTCAAATAGAAGACCTAGACAAATAGGTACTAAATTAGCTTTTTATTACATCTATTACTTAGGATAAAGAGACATTCACTTGACCTAAAAGACTACGTTTCTATGGCAATGCTAATACATTAAACAAATCTTAGCGACATTCAAAAAAAGCGTAGGTATATTATTCCATATTTTTCCGAAGCATTTCGAGGCTACGACCCGAGTCTGGCCTAGAATTACTAAATATTATAAGATGAACCCCTCTCCGCTGTATCTGAAATGTACTCTTTTATAGTTGACGATCGGTGATAACGACGTTGTTCAGAGATACGTGCGCTTTCGATATTGATTTGAAGATTAATGTCACTCGTGAAGTTGTTTCGCAATAAGAAGTGACATTTCATTTTCTCATAGTTGTAACAAAAATCACAAAAAAAGTTTAATTTAAAATTTAAAAACCCCCGACACTAACAAAAACATCTTAAAAGTATCAAAATAATACGTATTGGGCCCCTTCAGTTTAATATAAATTTAGGTAATATTTTGAGCCAAGCGTCGTCGAGTCGGAGGACGGCTAGTGAAAATAGGAAGTTAACAGCGGCTATTCTTTCTACAATAGCATACTTTCATTATTGATAGATATAAGCCACATCTGTTTGACGTTTTCTTTAGCCGTCCTCCGACTAGACGACGCTTGGCTCAAAATATTACCTAAATTTATATTAAACTGAAGGGGCCCAATACGTATTATTTTGATACTTTTAGGATATTTTTGTTAGTGTCGGGGGTTTTTTAAATTTCAAATTTAACTTTTATTACCTACTTTTAAATATGTTGTCAGCAGGAAAGTACTGTATACCTTGTATTACGCACTGGCTGATTCAATTATTAGCTATGGCTTGGGTGGATATGGACTTACGTTCCCTACACACTTAAATAAAATTAAAATCTTGCAGATAAGACTACTGAAACTACTTATAGATAGAAAGAATAAGATAACATTAAATAAAAATTATGAAAAACTGTTCAAAATTTGTAAAGTACTCCCGATCCATCTTAAAAGTAAGTTGAATATCTTGACTGAACCATTTAATAATCAAGACCACAAAGTGGAACGTAAGCATATGTACCCAACTCGTTTATCTAAGAAGAAGACACTTGCTGTTCCAAAGGTAACTAACTACTTTGGTAAGCGCACAAGAAGGTACATAGAACCAACGTTAGCGAATGAGCTACCCCCCAAACTTATATCGCATGTCAAGTCTAAGGATCAACTTAAAAGAGTTCTACAAAAACATTATCTCTCATTGTGTCCATAGTAAATGTTTTTATTTTTTGTTTAAAATGTGAGATTTTTGATCTGAACTGTAGGTATTTACTTCATATTTTACTTAGCACAATTAAGTTATAGCATATTAATTTTGAAAATTTGTAATCTATTGGTAGACGAGAACTACTGCCGACAAACTGTTTTGCAGTTTGGCAGAATTTATGTATGTTATTGTTAGTACAAATTTTGAATAAAGAAAATAAAAAAATAATAAAAAAAATTACATATTACTAGTAGGTCAGACACGCTGTTATCGATACGTATCTCGCCGAAATCTGCGCCCCTGTAGGTATTTTTCCCAAAGTGAAGGTACTTACTAGATTACCCTCATTTATCTTTCCTTCTCCATCATCAAACCCTGATACCATCTAGCTATAACCTATTTATTGAGAACAGTACAATGAACCCAAACACGATACCTGCACTGTAACTTAGTGAGCGAGTTAAGTATCAACTAGAAAAGAGCTGATAATCTTCAAACGACTGAGCTGATTTTCTCGAGCCATTTCTTTCAGCGGATCTACGACAGGAGAATTGGACGAGAAATATAGTCACAGTGTGTAAAAAAAACAAAATAATTATATGTTTTCAAAACAATTTACAATCCCATTCTACCCGACATCGAGACGTAAAATGAGTGAAGAAAAATCTGTCTCTTCAAATTTCAGTGATAAGCTTAAGCTTACAAGAAAACTGAGCCTAAAGTTGACAGGCTAAGTCCTCCAACGTGACTCGTTGAACAAACTTGAATGTTTTGATCAATATTTATATTTTGATTAGCGGTGACAAATTTTATTCTCACGAAAAATATTAGCCCGATGTTTTTAAGACGGAAAAAAGTTTAGAGATAAGGTTATTTAATGGATGAATGAATCACGATTTTTTATCAAATGGTAAAGGTTTTAGGAGTAATAAATAATTCTAAGGGCAAACAAGATTGAAAATGGACAAGTATATATACTAACTGGCGTGTACCTTATTAGTTTATTTAAACAGGATAGCGGTTAACTCACAAGCTGCTGAAATCAGTATCACAATACACTGTGGAAACAATAATAACCTTATCAGCCCATAATCATGTCACACTTAACTTCAAGCACAAACCGAATAAATTATAGAAATCCAAATGAGGGACCAATCCCTCTGTCATTAGTTGGTGACCCTACAAGATGTGATTAAAACGAATCAAGAGGGGGTTGTCAAGTTTAGAGAACAAATGGTGAACGAAAGGAGGGGTGGGAGGGGTAAAGATTAAGTATAGATCTTGTGTCTCCGGGTTGATACCGAACATAATCGCACATACAATGATCAATTCATTATGCAACAATTGTTTAAGACGCCATTTTACCAAGACGTAAAACGTTTCATAGAAAATTCTCATATTGTAATGAGATCAAAAGGAAGGCTTTACAGTAACTGAGTAACTCAAATTGTTGCTCAGAATAAAGGGATGTTGTTTGAGTGATGTAAGAGAACGATTATTTCGAGGAAAATTGTATGCGGAATATTTCATGAAGCCGACACGGTTTCAGGATGCTGCTTTATCAGTTTGTACAGGAGATTTACAAAGAAATTATTTATTTTAATACCTATCACCTGAATACGAAAAATATATTTCATTTGTTTTAAAGCAGAAAATAGCGTTGCCCCTGTAGTGGTATGTAACCCACACATGCACACAAACTTGTGAACTCAAGTACCTATGACGTTCCACGTCTGCAGTTCGAATACAGTAAATCCACGACGACACACGGTTGGTTGCTAACCGTTGCTCGCGTCATGTGCGTCTAAGTTCTATACCCCAATTTGGTTTCGTTAAAATGATTCAATTATCTGGGTTTTACATAATTCATTCAATTCCATCTTTTTTATTCAGTAATTAAAAGTACGTCTTGTTTTAATGTAAAAAATTCAACTCAATGTGAGTTGATTTTAAAATAATAACCTACACTCTCATTGGAATTGGCAGATAGGTTTTGCAATTACGGCCTGACTCTCTGACACACATCTACAACGGTGCCGCCATAGCCGCTACAGCAACGTTTTACTTTTCATAAAACATTTCTCTTTGTTGACTTCCAGTTTGTTATGAACTGTGAGTAAACAGCGGAAAGTAAGCATAAATCATAAAAAAACAGGTCTTTTAAACTTTGTTCACGAGTTACGAGCACATAATATTATGTGCTATTATCGACTTGCTCATTTTGTTCAACTTCCATCTTCGCAACACTTTTATGAACTTCACATAAATGTTTCTCCAAAGAACAACAGGAGTCATGTTGTACTTGTACCCTGAAATTACAAAGAAAATTAATCATCTTCCTTCAAACTTTACTTTCATTAACTTTATCTTTAAATTCCACAATATGCATTACCAAGTTCGATGCTCAGTTTTGCCTCTCCACCGGATAATTTCTTTTTAAAAGTAAATTTAGAATCGAGCTCACTAACAGGGGTCAGCTTATAATGGACTATGTTGTATTTTCTAAGTACCCACTTTATAGTTGAACCTTGAAAATGTTGTGGAAATCTGTTTACGTGTTAAGTGGTCAGTTTAATCTAAACTCTTGGATAGCTCAGTAATTTAAGGTTTGTTTTTAAAGCCTATTTTATGTGGATAGCGCAACTACTTAACAAACAAATTCCACTAGATGATTTTAAACTTTAGTATATCAAAGATAAGGACGAGATTAGCATGGAGGACAAAACGCGACAAAATCGATGAAAGGTTGATGAACGGAAGGTGTTGCTAGGAAAAGACGCAACTGCTTTCGTTTTTAACTGCTGCCATACATAATGTAAGATGAAGATGGAATACGCATACTCGTGTACAGAATCAGGCTCGAACAGAAGCTTTTAAGTCTGCAAGTATGGCTGAGTTCGGTTAAAACGCGTTTCTAGTTCAGCTTCAGATTATTTCATGTAGAAATGATGTATCACTTTCCGTGAAAAATCGGCTGGCTTGGAAGGTTGTGTATCGAGTGAAAGAAAGCACTTTTGCTTTCTGAAATACATTTGACAACCTAAATTGGGTGATGGAATGCCTGCTTTAGAACCACGGTTTTGATACACGCTGTAACACAGTTTCGTTCATTCATCAGTTTCTTGATATCTTTGTGTGTGTATAATATGGAAATAAATTGTTCATTATAAAGCGTAATTTCCATTAAATCAAGAGAAGAACACTAAATCCAGAACACAAAACATAATAAGCAGATCAAAACAGCATTAAAAATGCATTAGGAAGGTTTTCTTTGAGTTTGTAAGATTCTGAAAAAATCTTCTGAATAGTAATGACGGAGAACGCGTGGGAAGAGTAAGTTTAACTGTGACATCTCAGGAGAGATTATATGCAGGGAGGACATTATGGGTTTCTCATAGTATAATTTCGTATCTTCTTTTCTTATAAATTTCCTATAGAAAAAATAGCAATTCAAGAAAAAAAAAGTAAAGGACTTTTTTTTAACATCTAATAATGTAGTTTACTCGAATGATTATATGTAGGTACAATGAATGAATAACATAAGTAAAGGAATCACTCATCAAGGTAGAAAAAGAACTTGCGTTATGTGGTTTGTGGTCCCAGAGGATTGAATCAAAAACGCTATTGGGCGATTGGATTGCGGTCCAAGTTTCGTTGTACCATTCACCTGACTAGTCTGCCTATCCAGAGTGTCCAGGCTGCGCTGTTCCTATCGTTTCATGGAAGTTTCCTCTCGCTTTACTGTAATCTGTGATTACATGATAAGGGACGGAAGTGTGTAACTGGATGCCGGGGAAGCGCGCGCTATTTAATTTGACCAATGACCACGTGCGGTGGTAGAGTTGGCTGTCATATGGTACCAACCCATTTTTCGAGAGGTTGGTACTGTCAGCCAACTGTATGTGCGTGTGTGTGACGAGAAAGAGAAAGGGCAACAGAGTGTGTGACGGGAAACAGAGAAGGAAAACGCGTCAGCTGACCGCTTAGTGTTAATGTTGCTTATTACCAAGGTGAGATGTCAGATGTTACACATCATATGCGACTATAGTGAGGCTCGCTCGCTTTTAATGCACGCTGGTAGGTATTCGATAGAAAATGCTAAAGCAGTATCTATATATGTATAGTACCTTAGTCGATACTGTACCACTTAGACACAGCGTGCACGTGCTTTGCTTGTTTAATAGTGAGTATTAAAATCTTTTTCTAAAGGCGACTAACAAAAGGTATTTACAAGGCTGAGGTGAGTGGAAATGCCGGGACGCCCTAGAAGGACATATAATGACCTCATTAATGATGTTCTTCAAAAAGGTCAGGTGCGTAGTACTCGCACCCGGCGTGCGTCTATGACCAGATGTATGAACGTAAACGAAGCAAAAGGAGTATGTAAGCAGCGTATCAGGTGGCGTTCTATAGTTTCTGCCTACCCCCATGGGAAGAAGGCGTGAGTTAATGTATGTATGTATGTATGTAAAATATTTTCAGATGGATCTAAGAACTTTCTAAGATGAAAAAATAACTAAGCCATATTATTCGTTTTGATATCAGCAATGTACCTATATAAATATTCAGCTTCTGTTAGTTTATGAAACAGTTACATAACGGGGTTCATTAAAACACGATTATGAGTTTATCACACGAGTGTTTTAATACCTAGTTATGTCCAGTTTCATAATCTAAACTCAACAATTTTATCAAAAACTGTACTTTTTATAAAAAAAAATGTAACTTTTAAGCATTAGTGTGTTTGAATAAGACTTTTTAATTTCACGGGTATAAAGTCAGCCATTAAGGTACTATTTTTGGTTTCAATATAAGAACTTTAAGATATGAGTATCTCTTTAGCTACATAACAGGTGAGCATGGGTATTACGTACATAGTTTTATCTTTCATCAAAAATCGTTGGTCCCTGGACGTAAAGTCGTTAATTAAAGGAGTTTAAAATGGTATTTTTTTAACCAAGTTGTTAAAGAAATTCCACCATGAAAATGCAGAACTTTGCGTGTATCATTTAAGGCGCTGACAAGACCCAATTGGCCAAAATAGGCTTCTCTTAAAAAAAAATTGCCAAATCTGTATAGTTTGTGGTAGTGGCAAAAATATATGTTAATTTTGAACATATTTCCCAGAACTTGGTCTCGATACAAACTAACGTTAAACTAACCTTGAGTTCTAATCCAAAATATCTGTATTAAATATCAAAATACGTTACGTATTTAATTAATAACAAGAACGTCTTATTTGAATGCAGAACTTAGTTGTTTTTTATTTTCGATTATTCAACTCAATTTTGAGTAAATAGATAATTGCTTTATATTTTGCAATAAATTACAAGCGCGTTATCGTGCTTCTCTTTCTTTTCTATGCAATCTGACAGTGACCGCGGTTTAGGTGTTGTCAGCGTCTTAAGCTTATCTTTAATCACACTGGCGTAACTTCAGGCTCGATTTATAAGGAAAACAAGTTTGATTTCAAGATTGTAATAGTGCAGTCAGAATAAATGGCTTGTTTTTAGCTGGAGATAACAATCGGTTCTTTAGAATTAGCTTTCAAAGTGCTGGTAAAACCTTTAAATGATTACTATTTTGTTCATTCGCTTTTGAGTGAGGATATTTTTGAAGATTAGTTGATTTTAATCAAATACATTGCTGATGACATTTACACTATCAATATTTTTCATATAAAGCTTTTATATCACATAGACTTCATTGAACACATATTAGACATCAGTTTATTGTTAAAAATGGCAATTTTAGAACACGTAATAAATGTTTTATTTTATTGCTGTTGGCATTTACACTATCAATCTTTTTCATATAAAGCTTTTATATCACATAGACTGACTTCATTGAACACATATTAGACATCAGTTTATTGTTCAAAATGGCAATTTTAGAACACGTAATAAATGTTTTATTTTTTTGTTTTGGCAATTCTGTTAACCTACTAGGCAATGTTCAAACCATTTCATGATCTTTGTACAGACAATTTCAACATTGTAGTATTCACCAACAATGTTTAGAACACACAGCTAGCCTCTCGGCAAAATGTAAGCCGTGTAAAATTGGTAACCAGTTACGTGTACCATTTTCCTGTTATACATTTTGTGATACAGACTGTTCATTTTAATAGTTAATAATAATACCAGCCTATTACGATCCCAGCAGGGCAAAGGCCTCTTCTCATTCAGAGAAGGCAGAAGCATCGATCGCTACGCTTGCTCAAGGCGGATTGGCGATTTTCGACTGATATCCTTCCTACTTCCTACTATTCTATCCTACTAATATTATAAATGCGAAAGTTTGTAAGGATGGATGGATGGATGGATGGATGTTTGTTACTCCTTCAAGTAAAAAGTACTGAACGGATTTGGATGAAATTGGCACACAGATAGTTTATAACCAGGAATAACACATAGAATACTTTATCCCGATATACCCACGGGGTCAAAACTTATGCGAGTGGAACCGCGGGGCACATCTAGTTTATTATAAATACCAGGTTTCACGATGTTTTTTGTCACCGATATCAGTGATATCCAAGATACATTTAGAAAAATGTATATGTATTGAAAAAGTCACATTATACTTGCCTGGATTTAAACCAAAAATTGTTAAAAGCCCTTATATTTCGACTGCAGCCACTTCAACTCTCATTCAACTGTGAAAGCTTGAGCACTTGACATCAAATTAATTCCCGAACTATTCTTGTCTGAAATCTAAACTGAACCACTGAGAGCCTTAATTCCTATATAAAGTTGTCGTGTCTAGCCAATATTGCCGCATAATTGGTCGAGCTTTGAGCCAACGCTCGTTAAACGATATAGATTAAGGTGTAGTACTCGCCCCGATGTATTTAAGTGTTTATACTCCTGGGGAGATGGAAAATGGTAACGCTTTTACGTAATTAATGGTGTAATTTTGTTATTAGGAGTAAGAAATTATTTGATTTCATTAAAAGTTAGGAATTTTTGAAGGACATAAATATGTATATATGTTAGTAAGGCATACTTTTTCAGGTTTCAATCTGGAGTAAGACATGCATAACATGTAAGTTTTTTCGCAAATAACTCCTAAAGATCTTTGCCGTAACAATTGCATTTTCAAACTTGATTTCCGATACCTACCTAAGAGGCGTCATAACGATTACTAATTATAAAAACCACTAGCGGTAAGTATATATATAAAAAAAATGAAGTAGTATACTCGATCTAATTAACTGGATCAATAATCACTTGGGTAATCCGTTACAGTTTACTGCAATAATTAAATTGAAGGAAGGTGTCGAAGTAAAAGCACTAAATTACAATATTTTTCAGTTAAAACCCGTTTCAATAACGAGCTCCAATAGAGAAAAAATGTATTAATAACATCTTCCATCACGTGTAACTTTTATCTGAAGAATAATTCCAAAACAAATTTGAGGAATTGTTATCGAAGGGAAGATATTATTATTATTTCATTCCTCCATTAGACTGGGAATTGAATTTCCATATCATTACACGGTAGGCTTCGATAGTTGTATCGCCGTTGGAATTCAGTAATATGAGCTCTTACTGAGAAGGTTTAGCCGCAATGTACAATATGGAGTACCTAATTGACGTTTTAAAAATGAAATTGTTATGTGCTGATTTAGGCCTTTCGTACTTCAGCTTGGTCACTTTACTCTGCATTGGATTGTGATAAAGACGAATTGAGAATTCTCGAAGATAGAAACAACGTCTGTTCGTCGTTTCACACAATTAGTACGAGTACACCAGCTGAGGGACACCGCAGTCTCTACTGAGCTAGCAATTTGTCATCGTTTGTGCACTAATTCCATTGTTCAAATGAACGCATTTATGTAGTAGGTAACCCTTACACAAGAATTTACATGTTTAATTGAAAATATAACTAAGCTAGCTAACGTACATGTATTGAATAGAAAACAAGTACTAGAATACGAAATGCATGATAGTAGAAAAAACATAAATCTACATACACCATACTAACCTAGTTCTCAGTAGAAACAACATATCCTTTGTCTAACAAATTAATGTTTTATTTACGGATTTTTCTTCCATTATCAGCTCAATACGTGAAAATAAAACGCCAAGAAACACAATTAAGCGGAAGAAATCCGCCACAGCAAACCACTAGCACTTGATAAAATCCTTTTCCCAGATCAGAGCAGGAATGCGGAATAAAGAAATCGGTATTTGCATAGTTAGTGCATCTCTTTTGATGGTCGATGCAAAAACAAAGGCAAAGGCTCCATACAAATGCTACGGTCACTTGCGTAAGTGGGGCATCGTGTAGGCACAACTTGAAATGGATAATTATGGAGTGAAGTTTAGTACTTGAGTGTTCTAGTTTTTTATGCCGGGTAGCTATCATATCTTTTGGGTTCGAGCCAAGTTGTTGTGGTTATTTTTGAGCCCTTTTTATGTTAAAATTGATAACATGATTTAAGAATGATTTCAAAAATGGTATAGTTGAAAGAAAAAAGAAAGAAAGAAAGAAAATACATTTATTTGCGGTAAACATGACGCAAGGAAGGAACACAAATACAAAAAATAAACAATTTGGGGGAGAATATGCGCTCAGCATAATGCTGCGACCCTATGCGAGACAGAGCCCCAGCGCTGGTTTTCAGCGATAGCCGGCGTTGACGTTAAGACGTCGACCGGTGCAGCATACAGTGAGATTGTAATTTGAATAACATAAATACAAATATTAAAAAAAAAAAAAAAAAGAATTACATAAATACAAATATTTAAAATGGCAACATTTCGTACCGACGAGAACGACGTACGCGCGCAGCTGTCAGAAAACTATTTTTTTGACGTTTTGACATGCAGGTGTTACATAATTGCAACATAATTCTAATTATCTAACATTGATGGCGCATTATGTAAAACTCGATAAGTGTTCTGTGGATATGACTAAAAAACATAAGATGTAATTGGGTGATTGTGTAGGAATAGTTTTTGCAAACCGTGTAAAATGGTGTAGATGACAAACTGTGACTTATAGAAGCTCAACTAATAGATCAATGAACAAACTGGTAAGTGTGAAACAATTATATTAGATACAAGCATTGTGATTGTAGTGAAATTATATTACTATTAAATAAATTGATTGGTTAATTAGGATATTTTTTTATAAATTAAACTATACTTGACCAGCACAGTGTGCCAGTACATTAAATATGTTAACTGTAAATTATAGAATGCAGAAGCGAACCTCACCGAATACAGCCCCACCAAGAGAGCGAAATTCCAAGCAGCCCACGCCCTAGGAGATCCCAAGCCAAAGCCTGCAGGCCATGACCACAGAGGTACAGTAAAACCACTACTAGAGTACAATTAGGGAGCTTAAAGAGAGATTTGTTCTTGTATAAGTAACTTTTTGTGTTGGAATTTGAATGATTGTACTGTTTTCAGGCGTCGCATTGGTGGTGGGAGATCATTCCAACAGCGTGTGGCTGCGAACTTGAAACTCCCTCTGAACGCTGTAGTTCTGTGCATTGGCACCGACAGTGGGCTTACCATGGAGCGAAGACTATACTTTAGATGGTTTTGCTTCCAAGTTAGCTTTTCATAGAGATAGTGAGGTTTCTGAGTTGTAACAATACCAAACAACAGGTTGGCTAAATGAAGCTTCCTCCTCGCAGTCATCTTTAGTAATTTAAGTTCATTAATGTATGGAGTAACATGACTTCTTCGCGGAACATTAACACAAAAACGAACACAGGCATTCTGGATACGTTGGATTACACGCTCCGTTCTAGAAAGTAGGCATGGTCCATAGACTGTATCACAGTAATTTAACTTAGATAGGATAAGACTGTCAACAAGTTGTTTCCGAACTGGTATGCTTAGGTATTTCCGTATTCCATATAACACCTTTAGCCTATAAAAACAATTTCGGAGAACATTGGTCACATGGGCCTCAAAACGCAGCTCTGTATCCATAATTAGCCCCAGATTGCATGTCTGCTCCACTCTTTCAATTTTCTCTCCCAAGATAATTATCTCAGGGTTGGCAGACAGTATCGCCCTAACTTGTTTCTTAGAACCCAGCACCATAAATTTAGATTTAAGGGGGTTCAGAGACAGACAGTTCTCCTCTGACCATACAACAACCCTATGCAAGTCCTCGTTTATTCTCTGTACTGCCAAGGATGTTTCAGCTCCTTTGAAGGATATGTACAACTGAATATCATCAGCATACATGTGATATTTACAGTTAACAAAGGATTTTATGACATCCGCACTGTACAGAATGTATAATAAAGGCCCCAGAATCGATCCCTGAGGGACACCCCTAGACACTGGGAGGGGGGCGGATGACACCGTTGATCCGTCCTCCCTATGCATTACTACATATTGAGACCTGTTAGTGAGGTAGCTATTAAACCACTCCACCGCATCTCTGCTGAAGCCATAGAAAGCCAACTTTGTCAGCAACAGAGTAGTATTAATTGCGTCAAAAGCCCGGGAAAAGTCCAGCAGAGCCAGAATTGTTCCCTCTCCCCCGTCACGTGCTTCAAGGATATTACCCACAACATCAGTCAGAGCCGTTACAGTACCTCTACCCTTTCTGAACCCCGACTGAAGGTCGGGAAGAATATTATTGTTTTCGAGGTATTGAATAACCTGCGAGTATACTACACGTTCCAAGATCTTAGACAGGCAAGGTAAAATACTGATCGGTCTTAAGTCCTTCATGTTAACCGGGTTATTGTTTTTAGGGATAGGGCGTACAATAGCGCATCGCCAGAGTTCGGGGAACGTATGTGTGGCTATGGACTGGTTAATGATGTCTGTAATGGCTTGCAAGGAAGTTGGCAACGTGAGAGATATCATATCGAGACTTATACCGTCGACCCCCTGTGCATTTGACCCTAGACTCTTGATTATCTTCAGGATTGACTCAGGATTAGTTGTTGTGAGTGTGAATGTGGCCGGGCCAAACCTATGAGACTCAAACTTGGACAATTGTGAGATGTTGTGACGATAATTACCTGGGACGTCGAGAAACGCCGCATTGATGTCATCAGGGTTGTTGAAGTGACTTGGGAGCAATCTTTGCTTATGGTCCGGAAGCACTTCCGATTTTAAATTGCGCCACAATAGTTTCGGGTCTTTAATTTTGTCATTGATGCTTTTGGCGAAATAAGCTGTCTTCTCGTTAACTAGTGCCGTGACTGCCTGGCGCTTCAGATCCAGATAATACTCTTTATGACCCGGTAGTTTAGATTTACGAAATCTGTCCCTGGCTTCATCTCTCAACGTCGACATCAGTCTGATGTTTTCAGTTATCCATGGAGTAGGGCGCGTTTTAAATGTCTTTCTTTTAAGAGGAGCGTGGAGATCGAATAACTGGATCATAAATGAGTTAAATGTTTGCACCATACAATTGACATCACTCACGTCTCCAATAATCGACCATGGTATACTTTTCAAATCTATGTTAAAATAGTCTTCTAATATGTCTGTGAGCGGACGAAATACGACAGATCTTGGTTTATCCTTATGCTTCTTGAAAATCGTCTCGCATGTGATAAACGAGTGATGGCTAAGTTCACTAATATGATTCACCACGACATTACGGATTGAAGCATCAGTGCAGATTATGTCAATAAGCGAACTACTATCACCTACAAAGTGAGTGGGTGTTTGGACTAGTTGATTTAAGTTTAAGTAGCTAAAAAAATCTAAAAGTTGTTTAGTTTTTGGGCTGTTGACATCTAGCATATTAACATTAAAGTCACCCAGTAGCACTAAATTATCGTAATTAGTAATTGTAGTTATATAAAATAGGTATCTTTATTTCGATCAACCGGTTGTTAGTATAAAATAATTATTAGGCACAACAAGGCACTAAACAGAATGTTAACAGTTACACTCATATTATTCAAACCAACAAACTTTGTATTAAAAAACTCCGTGAGCAATATCCATAGATACGTATGTAGGCTAAGATGAGCTTAGTTAGGGATTTTTTAACGCGAGGGAAAAAAACGAGAAGTAATACATTCCATAGGCACATTTCCACGCATCCCCTATCCTTTATGAGGAAAAGCTCAAGAAAATTTAGAAGATAAGAAGGCTCGTCGTTTAATAAAATTTAATGTTAAAAAGTCTAACCTAGATGTGAAAAGAAATTCTCGTGAAGCACAGCATTATGTATAAAATTAATTTTAAGAAACTGTGTCTGCTATAAGAGCAAGTTTTTCATAATATGCCTTTTATTACCTATAAACTTATTCATGACAACCATTCGTGCTTAGATTTACGTCCCTACAATAACGAAACAATGTGGGAGATCTATAATAGCGGCGTCTTCGATTTATCGTAATGTGTTATTACGAATCCTTGGATTGTATTTCATAATATCAATACATCGGGTATTAAGGATATGCTCAAGTTTAACAATCGTTAGAGTCTATCGATATTCTGTGTTTTGACAATCAATAAAATCTATCGATTTTTTAAAGATTTGCTCGATTTTATCAATCGTTACTGTCGCCTGTTACAGATTGATAACTATCAAGTTTAGCATCGAGAAAAACATAGAAACGTGTTGATTTATCGATCTACAAAAAACATCCACAGTGGTGATCGAATAAATAATCCTATTCAATTAATCTAAATCAATATTAATGTATCAAACTAAAAATATAAATTCATAAGCAATTTCGTTAATTTGTTTTATTATAACTCTTATTGTAATGTCGATAATTTGCATGCACTTAGACTATTTAATTTTTCTACACCGACAATGGTAGTATATGTGAATAGATGTTTAATTTAAGATCCCAATACCATATACTTGGAAAATAAATATTATTATAAAATACGATTTTATTTGATCAGACGTGTCGGTCGTCAAAAATCGAACAAATCTTTGGGAACCTACGCAAAACAGACGGTCTACTCGTATAGTCTCATTAAAGGTCAGTTATAATTGGGGCAGGTACAGCCTTATTTCGTTTATTAGGCACATTTCCAAAGTCCGGACTGCTAATGAGAATTTTCTAGCTAAAATAATCAAAAACACTGCGGGATTTTACGAACTCACACGCTGATTTACTTTTCATAAAAGTAAGCAATCTCTTTGATCCCCAGTTAAACATGAAATACCGTTTGTTAACACCGACATGAATCAACTAGACGTTTAATCAATGTTCATATCCGAATTAATACTTAAAAACCGGCCAAGTGCGTGTCGGACCACTCACAATGAAGGGTTCCGTAGTTGGGAAGTTGGGATGAACTTATCCCAAAAACAAACTTAACGTTGTAGTTGAAAAACATGTTCTCCCATACATCGATATATGCCTTGGTCAATTCTCCAACTGCAACTTTAAATTGGTCGACTATAACTCGTTAACTTGTAAAGCCTACTTAGCTGTGATATTTTTCCTTTTAATTTCATTACATGTACTACTGCCATGATTTTTTTCACATCTCTCTATACAACCATTTAGGTGGCAGACTTTTAACTTTTAGCTTGCGCAAGTGGATCCTTGAACGGAAAAGTAGTGTTGACAGACCAGCAATATTTTTGAACGGCCTATCCAACGATATCCCACACCATGGGGTGAATGAGAAAAAAAATATCATCCCCAAGTTACGTGCAAAGAAAGGTACACAAAAAAAATTTTTTTCAAGATTTTAGTTTTAGTAGGTACTTTGTCGGCGGGATTACATAACATACATAATCAGCCTATAATGTTCCCACTGCTGGGACACAGGCCTCCTCTCTGTGAGAGGGAGTGGGCCGTAATCCACCACGTGGGCCCAGTGCGGGTTGGTAGATGTCACATGTCTTCGAATTTTTGGTTCTAGGACATGCTGGTTTCCTCACGATGTTTTCCTTCACCGTTCGGAGAGCAGTGGTGATGAAATAATTTACACAAACTAAAGCGCCTGTCCGGGTTCGAACCAACGCCCTACAACTCTTAAGTCGCGGCCGTTACCACTGGGCCACCACTGCTCCTATTAATATGTATACCTTTGCCAAATGACAGCCTTCTAGTACTAAGCGTCTTCAAGCTACAGTGGGGACAGACAGACAGACAGACAGACAGACGGACATGGCAAAACTATACGGGTTCCTTGTTTACAACAGAACCCTAAAAATGAAATCAATTAAATCTTGATTGTTATTTGAGATTTATTCAAACCTATTCAGGATTAAGCATGTGCCAAACGCCGCACGCCAAAAAACTATTTAATACAATATATTCAAGTAAGACTTACCTATAGTACCTACTAGTGGCCGTATTTTCGTATTGAAATTAAATTCCAGACGACAATTAAAAAAAATAACCTGTCCGCTGTTCGCTGTCATAAATCACAGGCCACACTTAATAATTTAAAAAAATACCAGTTTTAAAATCGTTAGTTAATGATTAATTAACTTTATCGAAATTCGTCATACATAAAATACGAGTGGAATGACAAAGAATAACATGAATAAGTGATGCTGATGCAACTTTGACGAGTACAAACTTCCACATTGCAAGCGACCAGCTAAAGTATGGCGTAAATTCATAAATGAATCTCTGAATATTTTAAACACAAGTTCAGTTGGGGAACTTGCAAAGAATTAACAAGTTTTTTCACCATTTTTTAGCCCGTTGATTGCATTATGCATAGAATTCAGTGGAAAAACTAAGTACCTAAGCTTTTTATCTGTCTTTTATTAAATATCAACGTTCTGCAACGTTTCTTTTCCGCCTATGTTGAATGTTCCAGTTTACTTAGCGAACAGAGCTCTGATAGCTTTGTCTGTGAAATTACTGGGTACTTTAGTAATTCAGTTTAAGTGTTTTAGGCAATGGTTCATGTTATTTGTTGTTGTAACTATTAACAAAAGAAAAAACATCAGGCCAATGTTTCAAAAATTTGTAAGCAAAATTCCCAATCGAATTTTAATTACGAAAATATTTTAGGAATTAAATAATACATGGCAACATTTCAAACAATTAGCACTAAACTTTTCTTTATTTTTTCGTCTATTTTGTCCTTTGCTACTTAAGGTTTTTTTTTTTAAATAATGTAGGTATGTGTTCCTTGTCAGTTATATGTTTAAATCCCATGTGTGTGTACTATAAGTACACCTCTGTTTAACCTTTGTTTTTTTGATTATAGACATGATATAATGTTAGTTTATGTATTCATTGTGTAGCGTATAATAACAGTGTTAGCCATTCTGAAAAATACTTCTATTACCCGTCGTACGAACTCGCATTTCTGCTGTCGCAAGAAGATAACCATGTATTGCATTCCTGTTATCAGAAAAATTGGACCACGTTATAAAAGTATGTACGGAATAGCAGAAAATAATAAACAATATTCATCTATATTCAATATTTATCATGAAGTCTCCTAACACAGGCATTGTTTGCTATAAAGGAGGCTCCAAACAAGATTCCCGTTTTTGTAAACTGAAGCATAAATAAAAACATTTTCATTTTCATCTGTTATAGGTACCTTTAACCTATATTCACGAAGAGTACACACACATACATATTTTAGGTTTCCCAAAGCTTGTCAAAAATCAGAAAGTAAACTTATTTTTTTACCTTTATTTTATTTAAATTGACGGGAGGTATTCTTATTTAATGTAATAATTTAGTGCTCCCTGTCTGTTAACATTGGCATGTTGGTCGATTAAATTATTAAACCAATTTTGATGTGTTGTAGAGGTAGCTTGGTACGGTCAGCAACTAAATTCCATTAACACTGTTACAGATATTCTATTTCACGAAGTCCGTTCGGCTTTGATTGTAGTAGTGACGTATCCCGACGAGCGCGCTTGTGTGTGTAAAAGTAGGTAACGTTAGCAAAAAAATCTGATATATATTCAAGTCGAGATTTAATAATCTAAATAAAATTTTGGTTTTAAAAGTATATACATTTTGTAAATAAATTAGATTAGGTTGCAATAAATACAAAAATATTAAGAATATGTAGGCATTTAATTAAGCATTGGTGTTACAGAATGGAAACGAAACAAGTAGGACTATTCAGTATTTTCAATCACTATCAGATAAATTTTCGATTTCCGATTCCGTTTTGCTGTCGTCAGAATCATCTTGTACATTGATTATAAATTCAAAATCGAGATCAAAATATTTCAAGTAGTCTTTTTCAATTTTTTCAACATGAGCACAAGTTTTTTGCCACGTTTCACTGCTAACTTGGCCCAAACTTTCATTGATCAGTCTTTCCGTATTCGTCATGTTTTGCTCGATATTTTTAGATGCGACATAATTTTTAACGATCCCCCAAATATTTTCAATCGCATTTAATTCTGGGTGATAAGGGGGAAGGCGTAAGACATCAAAACCCTTGCTTTTTATAAAATCGTCAATCTTGTAGATTACGTGTTGGGCTTTGTACTTCTTTATTGTATCGTACAATTCCAATTTAAGAAGAGATTCATCAAATGCTATACCCTTATCCCTGAGCCATTGCTGCATATCGGCTTTCTTTGTAGATTGCGTCGGTAGTCGTTCAGCCCGTGTGTTGTGATAAGATGCATTGTCTAAGACAATGACAGAGCGCGGAAGTAAATTGGGTAGCAACTTTTCATTTAGCCATTTTACATAGTTATCATAGCTCATATTTGAATGATAATCACCAGCTGTTGAGTTGGCCTTATAAACCAAGGAAGCATTTTCAATAAAACCATCCTTGGTTCCCGCGTGCACTAAAATAAAGCGAGTGCCTGTGCTATTTTTTTTTAAAAACGGAGTTCTTTCCTTTTTTTTTGCCCAGGTGTTGTTTCGCACGTGTGTCGAAAGGACGTAGCTCTCATCGGTGTAGACAATGGGCCGACTTTGAGAGCGGTACTCTGTTATTTTTTTTAAATATTTTAAACACCACATTTGTATATCATGACGCTCCGTCAAGACTTTACGGTTGTTCTCTGTTTTGCGCCACTTGTAACCTAATTTCAACAGTAACTTGCGAACAGTTTCTAAACAACCTTCGAATTTTTTCATTCAATGCTGTTCTTAACTTAGCTAATGTTGGAATTTCTTTATGGACAATATGGAAATCTTGTACAGTAGGTACTGCGAACCACATCGGCTGTAAAATTATCTATATCCACTTTATTATCTCGCTTTCTCCTTTTCTTCATAGGTGAAGTGAATTTTGATGAAGTGGATGGCAATTCCTTCTCTTCTTTTAATATTCTTTGAACTGTTTTTTGGCTCACACCCGTAGCTTCAGCTGTACGGCGTGTAATGTCTCGTAAATGAGACAAATCACAGTTGAGTTCCATTAATGATTTTGTAAATTCATATTCTTCTCGCAGAAAATGATAAACACTAGCTATCATGTTTCGACCCTAAAACAAAATGTAATCAAAATAATTAAGTAATATAAACATTTTATAACACAAAAAACATTCATTTTATAAATACTTCTATTGCTATATTAAGTATCTTTGTATAACATTTTAATTGAAAACGTATAAATAAATATTACCTCACTATGGACAACTCTTCTTCGTTTTGTTGCCATGCTGACCTTACTCCGTGAAACAATTTGGCGCGAACTAAAAACCACTACTGATCCGGACCGTGGCCCGATCGACACTGAGCGCTCTCGAGGTTACGCACACAAAAACAATGTGCATGTGCACGCTTGACAACATTCATAGCCAAACGGACTTCGTGACATAGAACATCTGTACATTAGCACATTATTAACATAAAGTAATTCGATAAACTGCTTTACAGCATTTCATATAACAGCTAAGTATTCATAATTATTTTTAAGAATAATGATTAAATCTTACTTCTGTTCTGATTAAATTTAAATATTTTGCTCAAGAATTTAGTTGCAAAAAACTGAAGAAATCAAATATTTCTGTTGCTCACTAAGTAGGTATGTCTAATTGTAAAAGGACGCTAGATTAGCATCACTATAAATCAGAGTAAGAAGTAAGCGAGAGCTATTCAATAAAATAAAATAAAAATACTATAGCATCACACCTTGTTTCCCCTTAGGGTTGGGCAGAGGTGACCCTGTATCACACCTACATTTCGCCAGTTATGTTTAGGTGTAATAGGGGCGAGCCTATTGCCATCAACCGGGCACAAATCCAGACTCCAGGCTGCTACTGAGAAATTCCAGATAGAAAAACCCAATAACACTTTGCCCGACCCGGGAATCGAACCCAGGACCTCATGCTCAGCAGTAGCGCTTGCAACTACTAGACCAAAGAGGCAGTTATAAAAATATATCAATATCCCAAAACATTAGTCTTCAGAGGAAATTTGGTTCAAACACGGATTCAGCGATTACCTTACAACGCGTGAAGTGTAATAATCAAATTAACCACAACAAACCAACGGTAAATCCAAATTTAAATCGATGAAGGAATTTATAGTGTGTGAATGATTGATTTTTAATAGGATTAGTGACGAATTTGAATGAAAAAAATGATCTACATGGTACGTTATACATTATTTTAAACACATAAAATAACACTACTACTGTTTTTCCCGAAGCATTGAACGTTAATAAAATACATTTTTAACGCAACACCGTTTTAAAATTTTCAACCCAAAAGGAAGAAATATAGCTACAACTAGCTATAAAACTATTAAGACATCAATAGGGCCATAAAATAAGTCTTTGCACAATCGTGATGTACCAATAATGATACAAATGACACTCCCGACCAAAAATCCTTAGTACTACGTAACCTCGCGGAATTACCACTAAATGTAAGACAAATTGCGTGCTCAGATCGCAGAAGCACACACACATACATACATACAGACACCCCATTTCACGCACGCACACATGCTATCCCACAAACACATACAGCGGCCAGTTTGTCGAAATTGCTCGTCATTAAAATCGGCTTTTCACAGGACAGTCGCCGTGCTACACTTTGCCTTAAGGCGCTGACAAGACCCAATTGACCAAAATAGCCTTCTCTTAAGAAAGAAAATTGCCAAATCTGTATAGTTTGTGGTAGCGGAAAAAATATATGTTAATTTTGAACATATTTCCCAGAACTTGGTAGTCACCAAAACACGTTTTGAAAAAAAAATCTCGACACAAACTAACGTTAAACTAATCTCTTATCCAAAATATCTGTATTAAATATCAACATAAATTACGTATTTAATTAATAACAAGTACGTCTTATTCTAATGCAGAACTTGGTTGATTTTTATTTTCGATTACTCAACTCAATTATGAGTAAATAGATAACTACTTCATATTTTGCAATAAATTACATTTGTCGTCGCGCTTCTCTTTCTTTTCTATGCAATCTGACAGTGACCGCCGTTTAGGTGTTGTCAGCGTCTTAAGTTAAAGCCTACTTTTGTGTTCCAATCTATTAAAAAAGGATATTAAAAATATCCTTTTTTAATAGCCCAAAGTGACGAGACATAAAGTAACAATGTTTTTCTTTAAAGCACCTGTCCCGCCTCCTACGAGGAAGTGACTAGCTATCAACTATTTTCTCGCTCAAGACGAGCAAAAAATTGTAGATTCCGCGTAAGTAAAAGAGATACATAATATTAATAGTCAATCGATGACTGTTCATACCACCGCCGGCGAGTACTCGTTTGTCGCAGCGACAAGAGCTATAAGAGAGAGTCAGTGAGAGGCAAGCGACGCTCGCTTGGCGGGCTGAACACTCGCTGAGACTCTCGCTTGGTACATACGCATTTTTTTTGGGTGAGAAATTATCAAATAACTTCTCCCGCTCTGGGCGGAGCGGGAGGTACATACGTATACCAGGGAATAAAGGAATAATAGTTCGTCAAAGTCAACCGTCGTGCACTTCATGCTTGATTTTACCGACTTCAAAAAAATTTTCAATTCGATACTTATCATGTATGTAATATTATTGGAACTGCAATATATTCATAGATGATAAATTGATAATCTATTGGGGCTTCCAAACAAATACACATTTTTTTATAATACCTAATTAATTAATTTTATAGGTGTATGTATATGTCGGAAATACGTTAGTCACTCGTTTGACTAATCGGGATACTAGCGCCCACCAAGCGGCGCTCGACAGAGTCTACAACATAACGCTTGACCGGAGATAAGTTGAGTTTTGAGGCGGTCAAGGAGTGTATACGTTTAGAAACTGTCTCGCGTTCCGTATAGTTGTGTCGTGTACCTATAGTGTGTGAATAGTTAGTGTGATTATTTGATCGTAAATTATAATTTGATTTAAACTGCAAAAGGTTTTTCTATTGTGCAATAACCAACACTTCCCATTGTACGCCCACAGTACTTAAAATATGGCTGATGATAACGAGCGAAACGTACCTTCTCCGTCATACATATATACTCGTATATTTATCCACGAATTTCTCTGAAACTGTACATTTATATCTGTAATTTTTATGGTGTACATAATAAAGAGTATTTATATTCTATTCTATTCTATCGGATTGTTTTTTATTAACTTACTTTTACTTCAACTTTTAGTGCCAGTTTCATTAAAATCGGTTCACTAGTTTTTATGATATGGATTAATACGTGTATGTGTGACGGCCTTTTTTTTGGGTGGGAAGTTTTCAAATAATTTCTCCCGCTCTGGGCGGAGCGGGAGGGTGTGTCAAACTCTTTCTGACTAAAACCCACTCGTATTCCTTCCGTTGCCTGTGTTGCCAGGGGCCTCTGTGACCCTTTTGGACTGCCACGCGACCCCGACAGGCGTCGGCTCTAGTGGAACACCTACACTTGTGCTGACATCTCATTGTGGCGCACGTGGTGTGTGTCGTGTGTGTCGTGTAGTGTGACGGCCTGGTTTATTGATGGTAATATCTCAAAACCTTGGTCAAATTCTAGTACTTACATGTATGAAAACTGGACAAGTGCGAGTTGAACTCGCGTGGTGAGGATTCCGTACAATGAATATGTTATCTACCATGTTTTAACTATCCCAAGATGATGTATCCCAAAAAAAACATTATATTTGAAAAACATGTTCTCCAATACATGCCTTCTGCAAATGTATATTTGTACACACAATATTGAGAGGTTTACCATGTTATTTTAAGACAATAGACCCCCTAAACCTAAACCAAAATTCCAGTACAGGCGTGCCTTTGCACGTATGAATAGCGAGAGGCTTCAACAAGATGCATCCAATATTGATTGGTCACCCCTGGAAGCAGCTGCTTCAGTTGACGAAAAAGTTAGTTTCTTCAACAATGTTGTGGTCAAGCTATATGACACACATGCTCCTATCAGGAAAATCAAGTTGAAGCGTCCGCCTGCGCCTTGGATGAACAGGGGAGTTCGGATGGCAATGCGACGGAGAGACCGCGCGTTTCGGAAATTTAAAAAGGATCGCTCGGAGGACAATTGGAACTGCTTTAAGGCTGCTAGGAATCGGTGTAACCAGATAATACGCAACGCTAAACGCCGCCACATCCTAAATAATATCACTTCTTCTTCTCCTGCCGATATTTGGAAGTTCCTTGGAACTTTAGACATCGGCAAATCACGACACTCAGACCTTCCTAACACAATTGGCTTAGACGATCTAAATCGCCATTTCTCCACTGTTCCCACGCTAGATAGTCTAACCAAATGTCAAACCTTTGACTACCTTGCTGGTCTGACGCGCCCCAATATTAATCCATTTGTCTTCACCCCAGTTGACCCGGGAGAGGTCAGAAAGATTGTCCTTTCCATTAAATCCAAAGCGTGGGCTGCGATAATATCAGCCGCCATATGATCGTTACGGCTCTTGATCAACTCCTTCCTGCAATCTCCCACATCTTAAACTTCTCCCTGTACACCGGTGTTTTCCCCTCCCTTTGGCGTAAAGCCCTTGTTCGGCCCCTGCCTAAGATACCAAACCCCTCTCTTCCTAGTCACTTTCGCCCAATTTCCATCCTTCCCTTTCTGTCTAAAGTGCTGGAGGCCAGTGTTCATAAACAATTCTTCCACTTTGTCCACCACAACTCCCTCATCAGTCCCTTTCAGTCCGGTTTCAGGCCCGGGCACAGTACCGTTTCAGCTCTCCTTAAAGTGACTGACGATATAAGGCGGGGAATGGAAGACACTAAAGTTACAGTCTTAGTGTTAATTGACTTCTCCAATGCTTTTAATGCCGTCAGTCGCGAGGTCCTTTTATCCATCCTTCCTTATCATATGGTCTCTCCGGAGGTATTGGAGTGGTTTTCCTCTTATCTTCGGGGGCGTCAGCAGTCTGTTCATGCTGGAGACTCTTCATCGAGTTGGTGTGATCTTGCAGCTGGCGTCCCTCAAGGCGGTATATTATCTCCTCTTTTGTTCTCCGTTTTTATTAATCTCATTACCACCGAGCTTCGGACTGCGTATCATCTCTATGCCGACGATTTGCAGCTTTACTGCCGTGCAAGTGTTGATAACATTTTTGATGCGATTGAGGAGCTAAACCGGGATTTAGGTGTGGTCAAAGACTGGTCTGATCGATTTGGGGTGGCGGTTAACCCTACCACGTGTCAGGCTATCATAATAGGGAGCCCCCACAGCATAAGGAAGCTGAATGGCTTATCTTTGCCACCTGTCATCTTTGACAACGCAGTCATTCCGTTTAGCTCCGATGTTAAAGATCTTGGTCTGCATGTCGACATTTGTCTTGACTGGCGAAAGCAGGTGACGACTGTTAGTAAAAAAGTCACCGAAACGTTGCGGTCACTCTATCGGTTGAGAAATCTTCTCCCATCACACATAAAGGCAATGCTTGTACAATCTTTCCCATAATTGACTATGGTGATGTGTGTTACTATGACCTGAATGCAGATCTCTTCAATAAACTTGACCGACTTCTCAATAAAACTGCATTCGATTCGTTTACAATCTTCGTAAGTATGACCATGTATCCGCACACCGTGTGCTTCTAAAATGGTTACCCATTCGTCAGCGCAGAAAGGTGAGGGCTCTGTCTATGTTGTTCTCTATTCTCAACAAACCCACTTCTCCTTCTTACCTGACTTCCCATATTCAATACTTGTGCTCTGCCCATAATAAAAATCTTCGTTCCACCAACAATCGTCTTCTTCGATGTCTTTCTAACCGCTCGGGTTTCATTAACTCTTCTTTCTTTGTCCAGGCTGTCTTTCTTTGGAATGAGCTCCCTCTGAACATCAGGACGGCGACCAGTCGGTTGTCTTTTAAACTGAAGGCACGTGAACATATACGTAAGAAGTTGGCAGAAACATTCCAGTGCTGATATTTTGCTGGATTCGTTTTCTCCTCTACTGATCGTTATTTCCCCACTACCAATCGTTATTTCTCCTGACAAAGGTTATTCTGTTTATATGTAAGTATCTACGTATCTATTATTGTATTGTATAGTTATTTTCGTGTTATCTATCCCTTAAGTTGCACCCGCCATGTGTCTTCTCTGCATCACCCTAAGGTTGACTGGTAGAAAATGCCTCAGGCATTAAGTCCGCCTATGTACGGATTTTTTTTTTTTACTTGTGTTTAAAGTTTTAATAAATAAATAAATAAATAGACTTTTTATAGGTTTTCCTGCATTTTAAAAGTAAGGAACTATTTTCTGTATTTTTTTCAAAATTTTAGGCTCAGTAGTTTCGGAGATATGGCCAAATATCCCCCATATTTGGCCATATCGTGGTGGCTTTCATTCGTGTACAAGACGTCCATTAAACTAGTTAGTATTCCAATAATGTAGGATGGAAATGCATAGAACAGTTGATGGTTGAGTAATGGCACCAACAAGAGGCAAATGAACTAGGCTTGTCTTAAGAAAAAAAGTGCCAAATCTCTAGTGTAGTTTGCGGTAGCGGAAAAAATATATGTTAATTTTAACCATATTTCTCAGAACTTGTTTGTTACCAAAACATGTTTTGAAGTAAAAAAACTAGATACAAATTAAACGGTAAACTAAGCTTTTAACTGGAATTCCAATCCAAAATATCTGTATTAAATATCAACGTACGTTACGTATTTAATTAATAACAAGAACGTCTTATTACGCAGAACTTTGTGGTTTTTTATTTTCGATTACTCTACTCACTTTATCAGCCTATAATATTCCCACTGCTAGGACACAGGCCTCCTCTCTTTGAGAGGGAGTGGGCCGTAATCCACCACGCGGGCCCTGTGTGGGTTGGTAGATGTCACATCTTCGAATTTTTTGGTGCTAGGACATGCCGGTTTCCTCACGATGTTTTCCTTCACCGTTTTGAGAGCAGTGGTGATGAAATAATTTACACAAAGTAAAACGCCTGTCTGGGTTCTCTCTGGGCCATCACTGCTCACCTCAATTACTCAACTCAATTTTGAGTAAATAGATAGTTGAATTGCTTCATATTTTGCAATAATATACAAACGTTGTACCTTTTCTATGCAGCCTGACAGTGACCGCGCTTTAGCTGTTGTCGGCGTCTTAAATTAAATGTAGCTGGATTTGTTCCCTCCAACTGGTTAGAATAAAATTGAATACAATGTAGATGTATGCAAGCATGCTGTATACCAAGTAGGTTAGTATTTTAGGTATAGTCTATAGTACGTCAGGCTGGTGTCCGCAACTCCTCGTCCAAGCGCGTATTTTGCGTACGTTAGTACAAGGTTGAATATTAATATAAAAAATAGTTCCCAAATACTGTTATGAAATTCAATAATGTTAAAAGCAACCCTTCTTTTTTTTACGAAATAAAATACCTGAATAACCAAACTTGGCAGACGTATTTCCCGCTAATCGAAAATATTTATATGAATAGACAATTTCGCGGAAACCAGATGGTTTCTCTCATTCCTACTCAAGAAACCCGCAAGATGTAAATAAATAAGCTTGCAGGAAGTTTTCAATCTATTACTAAATCACTATCTCTGCATTGCATTGAAATTTTCATTCTCGATTCTTATTAAAATGTAATAGTTTTATAAAATAGTCTTGTGTGGATACACGTTAAAGACAGTAATGACTTTGTAAAATAATACTGAACGATGTTTTGTAGGTTGACATGTTTGTGCTTCATCAATGAGACTTTGTACTTTATTTTTGACGAAAACAAACAAATATTCGTCGTCGTTTGTCACATAACATAAGATAAGTACGGATTAATACATACATACATAATCAGCCTATATTGTTCCCACTGCTGGGACACAGGCCTCCTCTCTGTGAGAGGGAGTGGGCCGTAATCCACCACGCGGGCCCAGTGCGGGTTGGTAGATGTCACATGTCTTCGAATTTTTGGTTCTAGGACATGCCGGTTTCCTCACGATGTTTTCCTTCACCGTTTTGAGAGCAGTGGTGATGAAATAATTTACACAAAGTAAAGCGCCTGTCTGGGTTCGAACCTACGACCTAGAACTCGTAAGTCGCGGCCGTTACCACTGGGCCACCACTGCTCATACAGTACGGATTAATAGCGATCATAAACTAATGACTCGACCATTTATACAACGGTTGATAGACACGTTACAGGGACTATCTGTCTCTATGTAGAGGTTTTATTATTACGATGGTATAGAGTTACCAGTTAGCGACGCCATTTAGTTTCACAAGTTTTTTTGGGACATAGGAGAAAAACAGTTTTTGAGTTTGCAATCTCATGAAAGCAGTAATTATGGTTTGGTTATTTCTCTCAAGCTTCGTTCTCGATATTAGCATTCACACACCGCAACAAACACTCCAATTCGCGCGCTCTCTCTCCCACACCGCTCGACGTCTCGCTGTACAACAGAGAGTACACGAAATGTAGTTCGCGTTATCTCGACAGTGTAGCCGTAGCATAACAGGTTCGCCATTTCGCATTGAATTTAGGAGAAAAATAAATGATTTAATCCAATGTAAGGTAGATTAAAAACTTTTATTCGTGACTATGTCATTCGCACCTCGCTCATTCATGCATCAGTGCTTCGCTGTTTTGCATCTATTCCTTTTGTTTTACAGTAATTCAAGTGCGTTTTTATATTTAAGCCTTAAAATGCTAAAAAGAAAGAGTGATAAGCACGATAATTATAGTTATTTGAGTAAAAAATTTGGAAAGTTAGAATGTGAAATAAAACGTGGGCGACGTACTCGCTATGGAAGTACATCGTCATCGGATGGTAATTTTCCTACGCCTTACAACCTGCAAGGCGAGTCATTGACCTACTTATTTCTTGTTTACATTTTAATAGGTAACTTTTAGCAAAGCAACTAGGGGCTTAGAGGGCTCGGTTTCTTATACTTTTTAATATACCGTTATGTAAAAGTGGAATATTTGTGTTTTTGAATCCATAACGGATTCATAACAATAATTAAATTGGAAAATCGTGTCCTTTGGCGGCTCCATTTCCAAAACTAAGTACTTGCTGCTCGAATCTACCTGTGGGGTTTTTCATGTACGTTATTTCTAGAGGAATAAATATTGTGTAGCCTATTGGGATCGCCTGTTTTTCACAAGGAGTCTCACTTCCCACCCGTAAATAAGTTTATTTAAGTAAAAAAACTCATTTTATTTGCAGAGTGCGAAACAATTCCAATCCATGACCATTGTGCCACATAGCGCGGCGACACGGATCTATAACCTGGATGTACTGGCAATAATCCCAGCGGAATCTAGTGATGAGGAGGGGGTTCAGGCCCCGATCGTCACACAGTCCCCTACTGCCGACAACATCTCGGCACTCTGCATACTGCCGCCGAGCGCCGAGACCACCGCACTACCCCTTGCGCAAGTACTCGCTGTGCCTGCCATGAAATCAACTGCAGTACCTTTAAAGAAGGCGAGTGAACCGGAGACCCCTGCTCAACAAGATATTCCCGAATTAGATCCAGACTTAATAGAAATATTAGGTGAGGACCCCACCTCGACTAAAGAATACGGCAGTGAAATCCAAAAGGTTTCATGATTAGCCTCAACCAGATTGCTTCCGTCTATCTAAAGAAACCGTAAGGAGCTAAAAAATATATATTTGGTACCGGTGAACTGCAAGTTTATAAAAGCGCCTACCCTTAATCCGGAGATTCGAGCATCTCTGATAGAACCACAAGAAAGCAATAAGGGTACAGAAAGTAAACAGGTATTATCATCTTATGCCTTGTCCTCCATCAACCAGCAGCCTTCAGCATCCATTTCAGCATTTTTCAGTATCATCATTTGTGTGCATTACCACACTGCTCTCAACATGCAGTCATAAAAACCCTGAGCTTGTTGATGGATACAGCTCCAAGAATCGCTGATATGGAATTCACAGACTCGATCTCATGACGAGGGTTCATTCTTTCTACTGTCAAGAAGGGACTAAAAGATCAGTTAGCCAAAACTAAAATAAATAAAATGCTTTTTGCCAGTAGCTTATCGGAAACCTTAAAATCAACAAAAACGATCATAAAATTTAGATCTGCGAAAGCAGGTCACCGACCCGGGTATCACCACTGTGTGGATCGCCCGGAAGATACGGTGGAGGTTTGCCCGGCTTAAGCAGAGCACCGCTGTTACCTCGTGGAGGCGATCGGTGGCGGAGATCTCTCACATCCGGCCCTGGTCCAGGCCATGGTACGGAGCGAGAGGGCATGGGCAGCCGTCGCTTCCTTCTGCGAATCAGTAATGCTCGCGAAGGAGGAGGCGGGACGGTTGAGGGAAAGGCAAAGTTTGCGCCCTCTCGCCCCTAGACCTGCCCCCCTGGCCTGGGCCTCGGGAATACCAGGCGGATTTCCGGCTACCGTAGGCGCGAGCTTGCGGACGGTGAGCAATGGGTAGCTCACCGTCCGATAAGGACCAGGCCCGGGTCGACGGCGCGTTGTGTTCCACGCGTGCCTCAAAGAGATGTCAGCACAAGTGTCGGAGTCCACTAGGGCCTATGCCTGCCGGGGTTGCGGGAAAGTACGAAAGGGTTACCGAGTCCCCTGGCAATACAGGCAACGGAAGCAACACGGGTGGGTTTTATTCAGTAAGAGTCTGACACACCTCCTCGCTCCGCCCAGAGTGGGAGAAGTTATTGGATAATGTCCCACCAAAAAAAGCATGTCACCGACGCGCGTAAGCCCCACCACGGGCCATCTTTCGTGGTTTATTAAATAATAACCCTGTTATATTCTCTTGGATAACTAGTAGGTTATAAAATGATTTTTGCTGACTCAGTTATTTAGGTGAGCGTTCCAACAGAGCCTATTTATTCGCAATCCAAATAGACGAGGCCTTTAAATTATGAATACAAGACATTATGACTTGTATAATATTTATTTACATAACCAAATTACAAGATGAATATTAACATTAACTAAAATAAATTAAAACTAAGTTAAGTCTAAAAAAGGCCCTCGGGGCATTGTACCGAGTATGCTGGGGGCATTTCCTCGCTGAATTGCAATGCTGATGCGTTGCGCGAGAAAGCCGCCAGCTTTTCGGTCACCAGTTACATCAACTAGACGTTTCGCGATTTCTGCAAATCATTTATGCGCACTGGGACCCCATGGACCGAGGGTCTCGACGCCAAAGGAACAAAGTTGTACTCTCTGCCAAGGCCCCCATATTTAATAACTTTCAGATTTTCGGCATTTTCTGCCGCTGCACCCGCTTTAGAAGTAGTCCGTTGGAGGTGGGACGGTGCCAGTGTGTCTACACAGGTAGCGTCCCACACAAGCATCCGTCCCAAACTCCACGGAACCAAAGACACATCATCAGGTCTTTTGCCATCATCAATGCAACAATGCCAGTCGGCTCAAGAAGAGCAGGCACATTGATGCTGGCAAGAGACCGGCGGATTATGTCATGAAGTGTCGCTTGTCTTGAAAAGCGGCCTGCACTTTTTTGACAACAAAGTCCGTGGTGACCCAGTCGGTCCACGTCCGTGCCACAAGGGCATGTGTGTGGAGTGCATACCGTGACCCCAAGCCGCAGACCAGTCGCCAGACGAAGCGAGGTCGGATCCAGGAAGGTACCGATATATGGAAAAGGATGGGCATGTAGCCAATGACCGGCCTCTCATAGACCTTATTAGTATTGGGGCAGTATCCTTATGTCAACTATGCGCAGGTCAATTTATATCCAGTAAATTTCTTGTTCCTAAACCGAACGAGAAACAACGTTTCGTTTTAAATCTAAAACAATTACATAAATTTATATCAACCTAATATTTTAAACTTTAAAATTTAAGAACAGCTTTGAAACTTGTATCGAACGACTGTCTTATGTCAACAATAGATCATAAATACAAACTAAAAAAAAAATACGTTTTAAATTTCCTTCTAGACTACAATGTTGATTTTGCAAAATGTTGAATTCGCAAAATGTTTAATGGCAATCTGTACAAGCTTAATGTGTTACCGTTCGGCCTACGTACATACTGCTACTTACATTTTTACAAAAAATGTTAAGCCAGTCGCAAAATTATTAACGTTTTTGGGATGTAATAAAAAATAAATCATCTAAATAAAATGTAGATAAACATTTTATTTAGATGATTTATTTTATATTGGTGAATCATATTCTTTAGGAAATATTTAGGAAAAGTTCTGTTGTGCCGACAAATTGTTGCAAGTTTTTTTTTTAGATTAGAAAATAATTGAAGTTAGATTACCTGATTAAAGGGCAGAAAATTTAAAAATAATGACTAAGAATTATGAAGGTCAAACGATGTAAAATAAGAGATTTCGCTTGCTTCATCGGTCTTTTAACATCCGCAATCTTCTATATTTATGTAAAGCCATGTACTACGGCTGGCTTTATACTAAAGTCTTTGAGAGGTGTAAATACCTAAACCTCAAAGTTGATGAAAGCTACCATAAGTTTATGAATTTACCAATCAATTGTCCCCAATCAAGAATTCAATAAAGCGTGTCCTGTGAAAAAAGTTACAATCAATACTAAACCAAAATATTATGAAGGGGTCATTGCTGGAATTAGAAAAAGGCGAGACATTTTATGTAATTTTTACTAGGAGAAATCCTGTGATCTCTGATCAAGCCCTTAATAATAATGTCAGAAACTATTCTAAGATATTCAAAAAAGTCTGCGGTCAAGCTAAATCTAAATTAATAAGTATTTCTAATAATAATAATAATAATAATAAGGTCAGGTAGGGGCCATAGCCTTTCTATAGTCTTAGGAAACCGATCCACTATAGCCTCCCAAACCCATAGCTCAATATGTTTTGTTCCCATGTTCTGCAATAGTCCTGCATCAACCGGGGGTTGTCCTTGGGTGCACCAGCAACAAGGATAATCGTCGTTTGGTGCCTCATTCCATTACAATTGTCCAAGGGGCCTCTGCGAGTTGGCTTCGGCCCCTCGTACGCCTTCCAAAGGTCCGGGACCCCATGATCCCGAGATATGTAAGGATAATAATAATCTTTATTTTCATAAATTTAAAAGACAAATATACAATATTGATGCTACTAACTATTTACACTAGGTAGACACTAAATTAAATAACTAACTATATATACAAATTAATACAAAAAACAAAAGGACACTTAGGCGTCAAAGTATTCGTCCGCATCGCTGTGATCCGGAAATGCCACGTCTTCTGGGCAGAAGACGTGGCATTGCCACGTTGAATGGCAATGCTAATTCTTTGGCCAAAGAACGAGCCAGCTCTCTGGTCACGTGAAGTGTCGATTAATCGGCGAGAAATTTCCTTAAAAAGGAGACGCGCACTTGGGCCCCATGACCCGAGCGTTTCGACCCCAAACGGCTCAAAACTGTAGTTTCCTATAAGGTTGCAGTATTTGCGCCACTTGAGGGTCTCAGCAGCTGCAGCAGCGGCACCAGCACAGCCAGCCGTGCTTGGAACATGAGATGGAGCAAGGGTGTCGACACAGGTTGCGTCCCACACCAGAGGCCTACCCACCTTCCAAGGAAACAACGTCATACCATCTGGTCTCTTCTCATCGTCACGTACCAATCCATTTGGTTCTAATACCGCTGGTACGCCGGCGGTGACAAGGGCTTGACGAATAATATCGTTGATGCTGCCGTGCCGTGCTATGCGACCTGCGCTCCTACAGCAGGACAGGCCATGATGTCCAAGACTGTCGACGGCTTCACCGCAGTGACACCGATCTTTATTAAATAATAAAATAAAACTGTGTGGCAGGAATTTCTATTGTCATATCCCATTTATATTGTCACAATTAAGAAGGCATTCAAAAGTCTTATCACAAAGAAAACTGAAGACTAATGGGGGATTTCCGTTAATGTTCTTGGAGATAATCATTGACACAATAGCCCCTGTCCTAACAGGCATATTTAATCAATGTAGTTATGGAACCACAGCCCTTACAGATATTGCGTGTGTAAGCATTTTGCCCAGCACGATCTGGGTGGTCGCTGAGGTTGCATTTTTGATAAGAATATGATTGTTTAGTCTAAGTCTAGTTCATAAGTTAGTTCGTGAATTACATCCCAATATGTAAGACGTCTCAATATAGAGTTAAACCTTTAATTAATTATTTTTATTTTTAAAAAGTCCTTTAAGGCGCTCCCAATCCTGACTGGCGCAGCCGGTAGGATCACTAAGGAAGCTGTTACGCGTTAAGTGATTTTTCGTGATTAGACTTTTCCCGATTTTCACAACGGTACGCGTGGTGTACGGCAAGGTGATCCAACGAACCAAATAAATATCGTCGGTGACGAGGAGTGCTGAGAGCTGATGATGGGCGTGGCAGGCTGGTGAGTACGATTTTTCACCTCCTTGATTTCCGTGTCCATATCCTTTCGGTAAACTTGGAATTGGAAGTTTTCCATTTTGAACTGTTTTATGGTTTTCTTAAATAATTAAGTATTTATTATAATTAGTGTAATGTAGGAATACTTTACTTAACATACAACTGTTTTTAAACACTAAATATCTATAAGTATTCATTTTGAGTTCAGAAACACTTAATAACTATATTAGCAGTAATTATTATAATAAGTAATATCGGTAGAGTTCATAGAGTTCGTAGAGTTATTATCACCTAACAAATAATTTAAATAAGTACCAAAATGTCAGAAATAAAACTTATCCCGAATGAATTGTACAAAATTCTACCCAGTTTTGATGGTAATAAACGTCATTTGAATTTATTCTTACGAAAATGTGAATATATTATCGATAAGTTTAAGTCATCAGAATTACAACAGGAATACTTAATGCATGTTGTGACTAGCCGCTTAACGGGTGACGCAGCCGCGCTTATCAGCGAGCGCGGAGACATTCAATCGTGGGCGGAATTCAAGGAATTGCTAGAGTTACATTTTGGTGATCCGCGAAGCGAAGAGTGTTTGGCTATCGAATTAGAAACTTTAAAGATTAAAAACAATGAAAATCACAGTGATTTTTGTGCACGAATTCAAACAGTAAAATCAGTGTTGTTGTCAAAGGTTAACCAAATTAGCGATCAAAATTTGCGAGTAAGTAAGACTACTATTTATAACAACTCAGCCCTGCAGGTATTTTTATATAACTTACCTGAAAACATGGTACGCATTGTGCGTCTGAAAAATCCACGCACTTTGGAAGAGGCCTTATCTGTAGTTTTAGAAGAAGTTAATTTCTATGATCAGTATCAGATGCGCGGTAAAATGTTAAATCTAAACCATAATATTAAACCGCAGGCTAGCAGCACAGTTGCACCACAACCAACATTTAAATTTGGTTTATACCCGCAGCCACCAGGTTTCAGGCCGATGCCAATGATGCAACAAAATCAATCATTTAAAAATAATGCTGGAGCAACACCTAAATTAAATTTCGGAATTCCAGCTAATAGGCCATTTATCATGCCAGGGTACAATCAAGGCCAACTTGGTATAAGTAAACAAAATTTGGTGCCACCGCAATTTGGTTACCGACCTAATTTTGGTTATAGACCCCTTGGTTATCAACAAATGATGCCAATGCTTCCGCGTCAGTTTGGTAATAATAATCGTGCTCCGATTCCACAACAAAACACACAAAACAAACCTCAACCAGATATCACTGATGCTACTATGAGAACTGCTCCGCAACGAGCAGCTCAGCAGGGTTTCCCTATAAATGAATTAGAACTCTACCATACTTATGATGACTATTTGACTTACCCTGCGGAAAACGAATACTGTTATGATTTATCTGAGTATTTCCCTAGTGAAGGAAATGATTTTCCAATAGACTCTGTACCCGAAACCACTACACAAGACTTGGAAAAAAATGAACGGATTAAAAATAAAGATAATACTACGGAACCAGAACAAGTAAAAAATTTTTACATGCGTGCCTCCATAGATCGGCACCTGAAAGAATAATATTAAATTATAATACAGTTAAATTAAAATTGCCACATATTTATATACCGGAAATAGACGGAAAATTCATGATCGACACTGGTAGTACTCGTTCATTTATACATCCTAGAATAGCGACGACCTATTTTCCTAACTATATATCATACGAACCATTTGAAGTAGTAAGTACGCACGCTTCAAGTAAACATAATCAGGTATTACAAATTCCCTTGTTTCCTGTATTTCAAAGTAAAGATCATCATAAGTTTTATGTATACAACGTAGACTCGTTATACGACGGGCTGATAGGAAATGATCTTTTAGAACGGTTAGAAGCTGTTATAGATTTAAAGAAACATGTTCTATTAACAAAAACAGCTAAAATACCTATATGCCTAGATACGGATATTAATATTATACATGTTGTATTACTTCCACCGAGATCAGAAATTAGAGCAAAATTACCAACCAATTTATTAAATGGTGTAGGAATATTAGATTATACGGAGTTTGGTGAAGGAGTACGAATGCCTACTGCTCTTGTGAAATGTGTAAACGGTTTTGCAACCACCATCATACAAAACACTCTTGATAAACAGATAGAATTATGTGTCATCAAGCCGTTCATAGTATCTAAATACGAGGAAAACAAATGCCATATAAATTCCATAAATGACCAAAAAATAGAGACTGACCAATTATTACGCGACAATCTAACTAAATTACGACTAGACCACATGAATGATGAAGAAGAAGCATCTATACGACAATTATGTGAAGAATATAAGGACATATTCTATTGTGAACATATACCTTTAAGCTTCACTAATCAGGTAAAACACTGCATTAGGACAAGAAATGAAGACCCGATTTATACTAAGCCATATAGACAAGCCCCTGCTCAAGCAGCAGAAATTAGTAAACAAGTTGAAAAACTTCTAAAAGATAACGTGATCCAAGAATCCTTTTCCCCCTGGAGCTCACCAGTCCATCTCGTACCCAAGAAGCCAGATGCGTCTGGTGAAATCAAATACAGAATGGTAATCGACTATAGAAGACTTAACGACATTACAGTGGGCGACATGTACCCCCTTCCTAACATTACTGACCTTTTTGATAAATTGGGGAAAAGCGTTTACTTTACAACACTCGATTTAGCTAGTGGCTACCACCAAATTGAATTAAATAACGACGATATACCAAAAACTGCATTTAGTACCCAAAACGGACATTATGAGTTCTTGAGAATGCCATTCGGACTTAAAACAGCGCCGGCAACTTTTCAACGAGCCATGGACAACATTATGAGAGGACTCCAAGGAATACATTGCCTCATCTATTTAGATGACGTTATCGTCTACTCTTCTAGCCTTCAGGACCACCTACAGAAACTTAGAGCCGTCTTTGACAGACTGCGACAGACTAACTTAAAAATACAATTAGATAAATCCGAATTTTTACGAAAAGAAGTTCTATACCTAGGCCATACGATAACAAAAGACGGACTAAAACCAAACAATGATAAAATTAAAGCTATTATAGATTATCCTCTCCCTAGAACGACAACAGAAATAAAAAGTTTTCTTGGGCTGATCGGATACTATAGAAAATTCATTAAAGATTTCGCTAAAATTACCCAGCCTCTAACGTCTTGTCTAAAAAAACGAAACAAAATTATCATAGACCAAAACTACATAGATGCCTTCGAAAAATGCAAGGAAGTACTGACTAATACCCCTTTACTCCAATACCCTGACTCGACTAAACCCTACATTTTGACAACCGACGCCTCCAATGTGGCACTCGGTGCTGTCCTATCCCAAGGACCTATCGGAGCAGACAAACCAGTCGCATATGCTAGTCGAACCCTTAGCGACACTGAAACACGTTATAGCACAATTGAACGAGAGCTCTTAGCTATTATTTGGGCTGTGAAACATTTTAGACCGTATTTGTACGGACATAAATTCCAAATTTTTACAGATCATAGACCTCTTGCTTGGCTTTATTCCCTGAAAGAACCCAATAGTAAATTGACTCGTTGGCGCCTCCGCCTCCAAGAATATGACTTCACAATAATTTATAAAAATGGAAAACAAAATAGTAATGCAGATGCACTATCACGCATAAAACTTAATGCTATAGATTCCGAAGATGACACATCAATGAATGTTAATGTAGACGAATCTGAAATACAAAAAGTAATAAAACAATTAAAAGAACTTGAAAAATTCACAACTAAAACAACTATAGAAAATGACACGGAAATAGTAACCATTTCAGATTCCGACTCTGACGTGACAACACCTGCGGATCTATTTCAAGATAACTTCCCTATTCGTTCAGTAACCAATAGCAGCAGAACAAGTACAGTAGCTTCCAACATAGAACCAGACTCATTAGGGATTCCAATCTTAAGAGAGGCAATTGACACCAAACCAAACCAAATATTGGTGTTCACGTGGTTCCAAAATAAAATACAAGTTCAAAATTTATCTAGAAAAAATCAAAAAGTTTTAGAAGTATTTCTTCCATTACATAACGAGGAATTAATAAAGCAATTCTTAAAAGAATATGTTGCACCCAAGCGTAAATACTTTATTTACTTTGAGAACGACATACATAGACGGCTATTTACTAAAGTTATTATAGAAATCTTTAAGAAAGATTCAGTACAGTTCTTTGAGTGTACAGACAGAGTAATATATATAGAAGATGAAAAAGAACAAAAGTCTGTTATACTAAAACATCACGAAGGAAAGACATGCCATAGGGGAATTAAAGAAACTATGGTTAGAATTCGCAGAAACTATTATTGGGAAAACATGCAAGATACGGTAGCGGCAATTATAAATACGTGTGAGCCTTGCAAACTAATGAAATACGATAGGAAGCCCATAAAACCAATGTTACAATTAACACAGACACAACATGCCCCTTTTCAAGAAATATTCATTGACTTATTTAATATAGAAAGTAAATATTACCAAACACTGGTAGACGCATTCAGCAAATTAGGACAGGCTATTGAAATTTCAAGTAGACAAACGACAGAAGTAGCGCGAGCTCTATTAAAGTATTTTTCAATATACGGCGTTCCCAGGAAAATATCCTGTGACCCTGGCACTGAATTCAATAATGAACTTATGCGCGAACTTTTATCTATGTATAAAATAGAAATTCACATAACAACGCCAAATAATCCTAACTCTACTGGCATCGTAGAGCGATTCCATTCCACCATAATAGAAATATATAGGCTTGCAAAGTACGAACGTAAATGTACGGATGCCGCTTCTGTCATGACCTATTCTGTGATGGCATACAATCATACAATACACTCCACCACCGGATTAACACCGTTTGAAGTAGTATTTGGACATACAGACTCCAATAAAATATTCGATGTTGACTTAGAAAAGGCGTATACACAACAGTTAGTTAAAGATCATGCAAAACGAACGAAATATCTGTATAAATACATAGCCGAAAAGATTCTTAACACTAAACAAAAGGCCAGAGAAAAGAAAGGTGGTGAAATTGAGTTAAGCATACAAGAGGAAGATAATATATTTGTAAAAGACATTAACATAAGAAAAAGTAAAGATAAACCTAGATACCATAGAGCAAAAGTAACAGGAAAAACCAATAGGAACGTAGTGCCAGTACAGATAGGTAAAAGACAAAGTAAAGTACCTCTAAAGAACGTTAAACGTCCTTCACAGGTTGTGGCTGATCGTGGTGATCTTGAAACTGACGGTCAAGATCCAAGGCCTTCAACTTCAAGAGATTAAAAATAACCCAGGTATATTACCTGTTAAACAAGGACAGGCGGTAATAGAGAAAGATAAGTGGACCATAGTTAAGATATTAGATTTTAATGCGATAGATTATGATTTAGTGTTAAATATTAATAGATATAAAGAATTTAGTAATATAATTGACATTCATAAGCCCTACGAAAATGAGTTCCAAAATATGAAATTACAGGTAGAATACTTACGCAATTCAACAATCAGAAAATTCAGGCAGCTTATTCCATCAAAACGTTTCAAACGTGGCCTCATTGATCCTCTTGGCTCAATGATTAAAATACTTACCGGTAATCTAGCCCATGAGGACGCGATTAAATACGATGCTCAACTAGCACAGCTAAAAATTGGTCAAACACACGTGGATAAGAAAATAACCATAATCTCAAAAATGCTTGACTCTATTACTAGCAAATCTACATCTATACAGGAAAATATCCAAATCTTGGATGAACGCATGAAACGCATAGAAAAAATAGTTAAAAATATAGGTACTAAAGAAAATGACTCTATTTACTCTACATATGTTTTAAGTACGTTCGATATATTTATAAGTAATTTTAGGTCAATTTATACTGTTTTAAATGAGATCGAAACTGCATTGTCATTTACAAAAGTGTCTGTTGTACATCAAACCATTGTTGACCCATCTGAACTCTTAGCATTGTTAAGCAATATTTCTGAAACTGAAAGCCTAATTCATCCTGTTACAGAGAAAACGTTATTAATGTTAGAAAGAACGATGTCTGTTAAAGCCTATGTAAAAGAAAACCAAATAACATTCATCATGGAAATTCCATTAATAGATAAAAATACGTATAATTACTTTAAAATTTATTCACTTCCAATTTTCAATGAAAACAAAACGACCACCATTATCCCTAAATACCCGTACCTTATGGTGAAAGGTCCTACATACTTACCGCTAGCCAACCCATGTGAAGAGATGGCAGCCAACCAGTTCCTGTGCAAGGAAAACGATGTTGTATTGTATCCTGAAAGTACGTGTATAGAACAATTAATGAATTTTGCTTCAAACCTCAGCTTGTGTAAACCCCTTGCAGTTAACCTGGAAAGTCTAAAAGTACAGCCTATTGACTTCTTTAACTGGATAATTTACACAAGAAATGAAATAATGCTTACCGAAACATGTGCCAATGATGTTATCAGGAAACCAATCAAGGGCACATATTTATTGGAAATTGATGGAAACTGCAGTGTCTATCTGAAAGACATTAAATTACACAAAAGGCAACATTACTCAGAGAAAATACAATATCGGGTAACTCCGGTCGCAGTTCTACCCAAATTAGAGGAAACATCTATCAACTGGAACAAAACAGTGAATCTAAACAACTTGAACTTTGACGATTTAAAACATCTATCTTACACATTAAAAAGTGAAATAGTGAAAAGTGACAGTGCAGTGAAAACAAATAGTGTTAGTTTAGCAACTATTATACTCTATGTAATCTTAACTATAATATGTCTTAGTATAATACTTTGGAGAAAATTGTCTTGTATGCGGAATCATCGGAATCCAAATATTACCGATAATTTCGCACTTGGTGAGGGAGGAGTTATGGAACCACAGCCCTTACAGATATTGCGTGTGTAAGCATTTTGCCCAGCACGATCTGGGTGGTCGCTGAGGTTGCATTTTTGATAAGAATATGATTGTTTAGTCTAAGTCTAGTTCATAAGTTAGTTCGTGAATTACATCCCAATATGTAAGACGTCTCAATATAGAGTTAAACCTTTAATTAATTATTTTTATTTTTAAAAAGTCCTTTAAGGCGCTCCCAATCCTGACTATGTATAGACAGCGGTACGTTTCCTGAATTAATGAAACATAACAAAGTAGTACCAATTTTCAAATCGGGTAGTAAGAGTGATCCCTCTAATTATAGACCTATATCTGTGCTACCAGCAATGAGTAAAATACCTATATGAAATCATGCTAGACCTGATGCTGTCACATTTCAATTCAAATGGGATTTTACATAGTCGCCAGTTTGGTTTCACGAAAGGTAGGTCGGCGATTGACACAGGAGTAAAACTTATCAGTCACATTTTGGAATCCTGGGAGAAACCCCAGGATGCCATTGGCATTTTTGTGACTTCTCAAAAGCGTTTGACTGCGTTGACCACAATACAATGACCTGTAAATTACACCACTATTTCGTGGACAAGCTGCTGATCTTATTCTGTCCTATCTATCAAACAGGCACCAAAAAGTAAACGTTAACGGGGTGACGTCTTCGGGATCTCTAGTAAAGATGGGCGTGCCCCAAGATTCAATTCTTGGCCCTCCCCTATTTCTAGTTTATATTAATGATCATCCTTACATGATGGCTAACTTCTCGGATACAAATCTATTCGCTGACGACACTTCTCTTATTTTTAAAATAGATAGAAAAGATACGGATGTCTTGCATGTCAACTATAGTCTGGCTGTTCTTTCGAAATGGTTCGCAGGTAATAATCTCTTACTTAATGCGAACAAAACAAAATGTCTTAAGTTCTCATTACCAAATGTACCCCAAGTGGGTCAAAATTTAAAACTTGATGGCAAGAAACAAGATGCTATTACTTGGGTTCGCCCGGGTGTCACCACTGTGTGGATCGCCCGGAGGACACGGTGGAACATACGGTGGAGGTCTGCCCGGTTTGAGCAGAGCACCGCCGTGTCCTCGTGGAGGCGATCGGCGGCAGAGATCTGAAATGAAATGATTTTATTTTCTGTAAGTAGGTTTGTACAAACACTTTTACACGTCATTCATATTTAGAAAAAAAAAACTAGATGAGCTCGGCGTTTCCTATCTGACTACTCTGAGAAGAAAGTCCAAAACAAACTCAGAGGTCACAGTCTCTTTTCAAGTCCAGACATAATCTTGGTCAGATCATGTGAAGACCATGTAGATTGGTGTCTGAAATGGTCTCTCACCTCTCGCGTCCGGCCCTGGTTCAGGCCATGGTACGGAGCGTGAGGGCATGGGCACTCATCACCTCCTTCTGCAAAGCAGTAATGCTTGCGAAGGAGGAGGCTGGACGGTTGAGGGAAAGGCAAATTTCGCGCCCTCTCGCTCCTAGCCGCCGCAGGAGACGCCCTAGGCGTCGGAAATCCCGGGCGGATTTCCGGCCACCGTAGGCGCGGGCTTGCGGACGGTGAGCAATGGGTAGCTCACCGTCCGGTAAGGACCAGGCCCGGGTCGACGGCGCATCGTATTCCACGCGCGCCTCAAAGAGATGTCGTCAGCACAATGTAGGGTTCCACTAGGGCCGATGCCTGCCGGGGTCGCGGGAAGGTACTAATGGGTCACCGAGGCCCCCGCAACACAGGCAAGGGAAGAATACGGGTGGGTTTTAGTCAGCAAGAGTCTGACCCACCCTCCCGCTCCGCCCAGAGCGGGAGAAGTTATTTGATGATTTCCCATCCAAAAAAAAAAGACTAGATTCGAAATTGTAATGCAAATTGCGATCTCTTTCAGGTAGAAAGTCCAGCTGCATATGCAGTAAGAAAAATTAGGCAGTTGATTAATATAGCCACAGCTAGGTTAGTATACTTTGCTTGTACTCGTATCCACAGAAATATGTCTTATTCTACTGTGGGGATCGGCAGCTGATGTAGATTCAATTTTTATTTTACAAAAGAGGGCAATCCGCGCATAGTGAGTCCCTTAGAAACAAATTCAAAGAAATTAATGTACTAACTCTGCCTTCTCTTTATATCTTAGAAAGTATTTTGTATGTTCGCAAAAACTTAGGACTTTTCAGAACAAGAAGTGATTTCCATAATATAAATATACGTAGTAAACATGAAATTTAGTTTATTAAAACCAATAAAGAAAGAAAGAAAGAAAGCTTTATTTGCATAAATTGTAGGTACATGACATAAGATATTAAAATAAAGTGTGATCCTTGTACAATTTACCTTAAAATAGGCATGCAAAAATTGTTGTTTATATCTCATAATAATATAATGATCATGCAAGTAATATTATTGAACATGAATATTGAATACAAATTAAATTAGGCATGTCAAAAAAAAAAATATATATATCAAATAAAAAATACAATTGAAAGAACGAACACAATTACACGAATATATTGTCAAAACGAAGACTTTATTAAATTAGGTTATTTACTTCTATAATTGTTGGTAATCAAGAATAATTAGTTTATGTCATCATCAACAAGCAAATCATTTGTTATCAACAGTATAACAGTATAACGGCATAACTATGTAAATATCTATTTACTGCTCGTAAATTACGATGTTTATTTTTTATTTATTTTTTATACATACTTTTTGATATAATATTTTCATTATTTGACATTATATACCTACAATTTTGATTTCAAATTATTATTTAGTGGTTTTTGTGGACAGGATATTAATTCAGACATGATAAAGTTGTAATGGCAAAAATGTCATTTGGTTAAAAATTGGTTTTTATTTTTATTAATATTTTACATAGATTCTTTTGTATTTTATGAATGTGAGAACGTTGTAGGCTTAATAGACTACATTTGTAGAACATTTAGTTTTTGTTAAGTACCTGGTGCTTCTCGACAGATTTACACTGTCCTCCCATACAATATAATAACACTGTGATTTGAAAACATTGTATAAGCCAATTATTTTTAAAAGAGCAGCAGGAAACGACCAATTGGAACCGTACACCTAGCTTCTGACGTTTCATAAGTGCTTATGTAGTTTTATGTGAAATAAAGTATTTTGATTTTGATTTTTTTGAGAGCAGTGATGAAATAATTTACTCTAAGTAAAAGGCCTGTCAGGGTTCGAACCTGTGACCTACCACTACCGCAATTGTTTAAAACCGGAGCTTGGATAGCTCCCGACCCGCTTTGTCGTTGTTACTTGGACACGTTATAGCAAACAATGAGTATATACAAAGATCTTTCAAGGGAATCTTTCGGATCTAGGTTGAAATTATTTGGCGGATATGCCCACCCGCAGCGCTGCCCGACCAACGCGACCATCTGGCCCGCTGGTCACTGTGAGCAACCCCACTGCTCCCCCCGCAAAGTCCGTGGCTATTAAGGAAACGAACTGGGCTGATGATAACGGATTCGTGACCGTGCAAAAGAGGAAGCGCCGATAGAGTAGCTGTAAGAACCGTTGCGGCAAGGGTCCTACGGATCCCAACGAAAAACTGCGTGCTGCGAACACTCTGGTGTATATTTCCCGTCTTCACTACACAACCGACGCGGAAGACATCGTGAAGTACGTGCGCCAAAGGCTGAAGTACGCGCCGAGAGTGCAGCAGCTGGAGTCACATCGCAACGTCAACTTTAGGGCGTTTGTGGTGCGCAACATGCTACCTGCACCAGGTGATGGAAGAAAGCTTTTGGCCACAGGATGTGGTGTTCCGCCGCTTTAGCGGACAAGTTCCACCAGAACGTACAAAGAGATAGTGCATCTATGTGATACTAACATAGTTTTAAGTTGTATTTACTAACACAATTGTTATTATATGTATACTTATGTTAAGGTATTCATCTATGGGTCTTTGTAACCTGATAGTAAATGGTTTATTATTATTATCTTTTATTTCATTATTTACACAATAAATTATATTTTTAAATATTAAAATATTAAAAAAATATAAAAACATTTAAAAATATAAAAAATGGTAGCCCACCGGTATCGGGAACAGGGTCCAAGCTACCGGCGGTCAGGGCTCCAGAGAAAGGAACCTCCTAACAATGCGAGCCGTGTCCAGAAGTACCGCTCTCTGAATCAAGCCCTTAATCCAGCCGTCCAACGAGAGCCTCCTTAGGTGTTGGTCGAGGCTCTTGGCAATTAAGCCATTGGCTGATATGACTATCGGCACAATGATTGCTGAATTCACATCCCACATGTCGACAACCTCGCGAGCCAAGTCAAGATACTTGATTTGTTTATCTTTTTCAGCTTTCACGAGGTTCCCGTCATGAGGGACTGTTATGTCAACAATCATTGCGCGCCGCTCTGTTCGATCCACCACCACTATATCGGGTTTATTGGCAATAATAGTCCTGTCAGTGAAGATGGATCGATCCCAGTACAATGTGATATTTCCATTTTCAAGAACTGGGTCGGGCACATACCTGTAGTACGGCACTTCCGATTCCACAAGGTTGTATTTCAGAGCAAGTTGCTGATGGATAATCCTGGCTACAAGGTTGTGTCTATGTAAGTACTCTTCGTTAGCTAGACGAGAACACCCGGAGATAATGTGTCGGATTGATTCTCCCGGACGTTGGCATGCCCGACACACGTCAACCGTGCCGTCCTTCACAATAAATCTACGGTAATTCTTCGTCATGATAACTTCGTCCATAATTGCACAGACAAAACCTTCGGTTTCCCCAAAGAGGTCACCGAAACGTAGCCAGGCTACGGACGCTTGGAAATCTACATGGGGCTCATGTAGGGCCCGGAAAAAGCGTCCGTGAAGCTCCTTACTCTGCCATACCTCCCTGCGATCGTTAGTGTCAAGCACTACAAGCTTGCGCCAGTTCTCTTTAGCCAAGAAGAGTGGGGTGAGGCCCTTGTCCACCGCGACCACATCTCGATGCATCCCCACGTCGGCTTTTAGGAAATATTCCCTGAGACTGCATACCTCGCGATTATGCAGGGTCTTAGCGTTTAAAAAACCTCGACCTCCACACTTTCGCGGGATATACAGTCTCATTACCGATGACCGTGGGTGATGCATTCGATATGCAGTCAGCAGCGTACGGACCCGCCTATCCAGGGCATCGAGTTCGGTCTGAGTCCATTTGAGTATGCCGAAAGAGTACATCAAAACGGGCATGACCCAACCGTTGAAGGCGCGCACCTTGTTTCCGCCTGATAGAAGACTATTAAATACTTTCTTTAGGCGGCCAAAAAAGCGTTCCTTCAACGATTGCTTCATGTCAGTAACATTGATGCCCAACGCCTCCGACATACCCAAATACTTGTAGGTTTCGGATGCGGAGAGGGCTCTAAGGTTTATGGAATCCGAGAGTTGGGTTCCCACGGATTCCATAATCTTCCCTCGCTTTACATGCATGACCGCACATTTATCCACTCCAAATTCCATCCTGATGGCGCTACTGAAAGTTTCAGTTATTTTCAGTAGCTCCATCAGTTGCAAATTATTGGAGGCAAAGAGTTTTAGGTCATCCATGTAGAGGAGGTGAGATATAACCTGACTACCTCTCCTCAACCGATAGCCTAGACCTGAATCCTCCAGCAGTGTGCTTAGAGGATTCAAGGCTAAGCAGAACCAAAGCGGACTCAAACTATCACCCTGAAATATGCCTCGCTCGATCCTTATCGGTTCGCTATTCCTCTGGATATTTCGACATCCTGGATAGCGAAGGACCGTCCTCCACTGCCCCATACACGACATCAGGAAGGTGCGCAGAGTTGCATCTACTTTATACAACTCCAACACCCTCATGAGCCATGTATGTGGCACCGAGTCATAGGCCTTCTTATAATCTATCCAACATGTCGATAGATCCTTTCGGGAATGACGAACCTGTTGGGTAATGGTAATATCAATGAGGAGTAGCTCCTTAGTACCGCGGGACCCATTCCTACATCCATTTTGAGAGGCAGACATGATGGAGTTGGTGTCAATATGTTCGTTAATTTTAGCTCTCAAAATAGATGTAAGAACTTTATAGACCGTCGGTAAACACGTGATCGGTCTATAATTTTTGGGTTCCGCGGTGCTACCTGATTTATGGAGCAGGTGGGTAACTCCTGTCGTTAGGAATTGGGGTAGCGAACCAGACTCCAAAGCAGTCTGATACTGAGCCGCCAAGCCAGCGTGCGACCTTAAAAACTATTTGAGCCAGAAGTTGTGCAGCCCGTCTGGTCCTGGGGACTTCCAGTTAGGTAACGGACGGACTGCACGAGCCACATCTTGGGGGCTGATGGTAATAGCCCCCATTTCTGGTATTGGATCGCAAGCTCGCTCGACTTCTCGGACCCAATCACCTTCAGTGTGACTGACAGGCACCGACCAGATACTGCGCCAGAAAGAACACATGACATCATCATCCGGCAGGTGCGTGCCAGTCACACCTTGGTCTGGTCGCTCCCAACCTCTATAAACCCACCTTTCATCGCTCTGGAAGGTACGATTCTGAGTGTATCGCTCTACTCGCCGCTTATACCTACGAATACGGTTCGCCCATGCATACACTTTCTGCTTCAGGAAGTCGATGCGCTCTGTGACACGGGACATATAGTCCTGAGGGCCGATATCAGTCCCTGAGAACGCCCGCCTCACAAAGCGCATCACTCTAGGGCGAGTATTGCCCTCCCTGAAGCAGATTAGTTTGCCGATGAGCGCTCTGGCCCCACCAATACGACGCTCAATTCTGCGTTGCCAAGCTGGTACGGTTGGTTTTGGTCGTGTAGCTCTAGAGTCTTTAGCAAATTTCACGTGAGCCACACGACATACCGCTACAGCCGCGCAGTACAGAATCGAGTGAGTATCAGTGAGGTCTTCGCAGTCATCAAAATAATTTGACAACTGCGAATCCAGAGTTGCCACCAGCGCCCTGTTTTTCTTATGCATGGGCAAACGAGGTAAACGTGGTCTTAGTTCGGGCGACATGAACTGATATTCTCGGATCGCATCCTCCAAAGCACTCCTCAATTCCACATTGTATTGGGTACTTACATTTGTGGCCCTGTCATCACTCCCCTCGTCAGCTTGATTTGTTCTTAATTGAGTTGAAACCACAACAGTCTGCGACGGGGGGGCAATGGCATGGCCACTCTGCGTTTCACTTCGCAGGCGATCAAGTACAGTGTCATCTAACATATGATTACGTTGGATAACCCGTACCTGGTCCGATAGTCGTTGTGCCGAAACGTTGACAGCTGGCTCAAGCACCTGAAAAAGAGAGAGCATCCGAACACGGTACGCAGTCAGATTGTTTCCTCCCTCTGTAGCCCCATAGTATGAGCGCATGACATTCTCATTGATAGATCGTGTCCATCTCATGCGCTGCACACTTCCGCCGGGAGCTGGGACCCTATCAGAGGCCGGTGGGCCTCGAGATCCTAAGCCGTCCGGCGGCCGGTGTCCTCCTCGTCGACGAACAGGTGGTGGCGTCGTGGGCGGAGAGAAATACTCGTCGCTCGAGCTCGACGCAACTACCGCGGCCGGCGACGTCACAGTGGGGCTGGGTACCGGCGGCGGCGAGGCGGAGCTGAGCGAGAAGTCCGGTGGTGGTAGTCGTGCACGAGCAGCTGATCTCGTCAACATGGTATCTACATTTTCAGTATTTTCTATTTTGTTCTATAAAAGTTCTCTTTGATTGTAGTTTTGTCGGAGGTGACATCTGTCATGTCACCTCCGGTTCAGCAGTTATTCATTATATTGTGCTATGGTATTCATTCTATGGTTTATTATGGTCTCTTTTTTGGATTTCCTGTATTTTTTGGTTCTTGGTTTAGCTTAAGTTGAAGAATTCGTGTAAAATCCGTCAAAATATTTATTATTGTTAAAAAATAGAAAATGAGACGTTTTGTTGACTCGGTGTTGCCAGCTATTATTATTATTATTATTATTATATCCTAACGAAAAGTTAAGTCTTGAATAAAATGGTAAAAAGTTAGTGACCCTTCCAGCCCATTTTAGCCATTTTCCAGCAGATTTTATCAAAAATACACGTCGATAACATTACCAAATCTGATTTAGAGTTTATTATTAAAATAACGGATTTAATAAAAACTTCACGAGGGTTCCTTACAACCAGTGTTTTCCTTACCGTATCTTTTACAAAGGCCGCAAATATGCCTATGTTCTCTTCAAGTATATTTTGAAAAGACTAATCAGGTACGGTCAAGACCATAAAGTCATCAGCTTCAATTGCTGTCTTAAAAACTACAATTACCGATCACTGTACTACATTTTTATCACTTTCCAAAATAAAAAATAAGTAATCCACTAGTAAAATCACCACGACCATAAACTTTGAAAATGCACTAAAATATTTACAAGAAAAAAATCTTGCAGATTTGCTTTTTTGTGACGACCCGAATTTGCTAACAGAAAAACTCATTCAAAAACTGATTGATTCTATTAAATACAGTACTAATACGAAGATTATCGCTAGCAGCAAACGTATAATTAAGCCTTGGATCACCTCTAGATTATTAAAATGTATAAAAAATTGTAATAAATTACAAAAAAAGCTATTGATCTGATCCGTATAATGATATTTTAAAAATAACCTACAGTCGGTACAGAAATTACTGTAATAATCTCTTAAAAACATTAAAAGAATACGAGAGAGAATTACTTGCTAAATCGGTTACAAATACGATTTTATATTTTTCCATAATACTATTATGGAAAAATATAAAATCAATCACCTACTCAAATAAACCTAAAAATCAAAGCACTGAAATGTTAAATATCCTGCCCTCTCCCAATGCATCAGTGAACTCTGTAAATAACTTTTTTGCTAATATTGGCAAGCAATTAGCCCAGAAAATTCCGATTAATAATACGTCTGGCCGAACTAACATACCACCTACACAAACTAATTCTTTTGTGCTCTTGGACACTGATCCTATGGAAGTTGAAAGTGTTTTGATGAGTTTGAAATCCGACAGTGCCCCAGGATGGGATAATATTCCAACTAAATTCCTAAAATATATTAGCAAGGACATTGTTCTTGTCATTACTCATCTGGTAAATCTTTGTTTTAGAAAAGGTATCTTTCCTACACTACTGAAGCAATCCATCATTACAGCGGTTCACAAGGGAGGGAACAGCGAAGATGTCAATAACTACAGATCTATTTCTGTCTTACCAGGTTTATCCAAGGTTTTAGAAAAAAATATTAATATAAGACTCTTACATTATCTCAAAAAAATTAAAATATTATCATCCACACAATTTGGTTTCAGACAGGGAATATCGACTGAGGATGCAGTTACAGCACTCAGCTCGCTGGTAACTGATTATGTCGACTCGGGGAACAAGTGTCTGGCTGTATTCCTTGATATAAAAAAAGCTTTTGACACCGTTGCTGTTCCAACCCTTTTGTCCAAGCTAGAAAGAAATGGAATAAGGGGTGGGGAAATCTTTGAAAATATATAAGAGGGGTTCTCTTATGTTTTTCAAAGACTATCTATCAAACAGAAGGCAGAGGGTTAAGATAGGGACATACATCAGTAATGATGAGAAGGTATCGTTCGGCGTGCCTCAAGGAAGCGTATTAGGACCAACACTCTTCTTAATGTACATTAATGACCTATGTAACTTAAAAGTAGATAACGCAAAAATCATCTCATATGCCGATGATACTTCCATTGTCTTCTATGGGAATAACTGGTCCGAAGTAAAGCTCAGAGCTGAAATAGGTATGGCTCAAATTGCTAACTGGCTTAATGAAAATCTCCTCACGCTAAACGCAACCAAAACCAATTATATATGTTTTACAATTAGAAATCGCTCACAACCGGATCAAGATTTAAATATCAAAATACATTCCTGTAAACGAGCCATGAATTATGCCTGTACATGTCCTATAATTAATAAAGTAACACAAATAAAATATTTAGGTGTCATAATTGACCAACACATGAGTTGGTACTCCCACCTCGAGCACGTTGCCGATAGGATACGAAAAATTGGGATGGATATTTAAATCATTGAGATACGTGGTCCCTGCAAGTATAGCCACAAAAGTGGGCACTAAGAGAAATCTGCTAAATGAAATCTACACAGCCCTTGCACAATCTGTATAGTATACTGTATACCTACCTGTATGGGGTGGGGCAGCTAAATCAAAATTTATGAATGTTGAACGAGCACAAAGAGTTCTGATAAAAATAAGGTATTTTAAGAAACGGAGATTCCCTACTGAAAGTCTGTATGAGATCAGCGGCCTGCTATCTGTTAGGAAATTATATATATGTGCCTCGATCTTAAAAAAGCATAAGACACTTACATATGATAAAAACATAATATTAAAAAGAAGAAAGGATATTATTGCGCAAGTCCCACAATCTAAAACCAATTTTGCTGCTACACAATATAATAATCAAACTGCACGGTTATATAATAAAATAAACAAAGATATATACATTTACACTGAACATCTTCATAAATGTAAGAAAACACTAATAGAATGGTTAAAATCACGCACCTATTCCGATATTGAATTATTGTTACAATAAGTGGAAATCAGTTATACTGGCACCGACACACCCACACGCACATCCTCCCTGATACTCACATCAACACCAACCACACACCTCGCACACCTCACACACCCCGCACAAATCACACACCACACACTTGACACACCTCACACACCCCACACTCTTCATACACCACACACTCATCACACCTCACACACCCCTCACACATCACACACTCCGCACACCCAACACACCCACATTAATGTATACATTTTCTTAAATTCACGAGCGTGTGCTTGAATTTATATTAATTACACTTTATTTATGTAATTGGCAATAAAGCACGCATAGCGCGCTCGAGTAAAATATGTAAGTGTATTAAACTAGCTATAACTGAAATGTGTAACTCTAGAAACTAAAAATCTAATAATTTTGTTAATTGTACAAACAGCCAAAGCTTAAGGAAGTGCGGAGTCTCCTAACACAGGCGTCATCATGCTTAAATTATGTTATATATATATATATATATATATTATGTATACTAGTTGGTACTCAAATAAAACATTTTGTATTTTGTATTTGTATAAATCACGTATTATTTCATATAGGAAACCATACCGAGCTGTAACAAAACAGTGACATTGATTTCTCGCTGTTTACTGCACACGGCACGAGACACGCAGCCACTTCCATATTCCGTATAGCGTAAGGTGTAAGCTTGGATTTCATACGTAAAACTGCCGGGTGGAGTTCCACTTCTACGGTATTTGCTAAATATTACAATAGAATAAATAATATTAAACGATATGTCTACCGAAGGTAATTGTGCCACAAGTGTGTTAAATGGATAAATATCTCATTTCCGTAATAACATTGTAATTATTGAAAAGCTATTCAATTATGTGATTGGCTTTAATATGGCTATGAAACATAGTAGATTTTTTTTTATTCATATGCCCAAAGCTAAGATACAATATGTACCCATACAATTAATTACATTTCACGACTGTGATCTCTAAACATCTACATGTATGTTAATGCTAATATCCAGAACAAAGCTAGAGAGTAATTGATGATTAAACGAACTTACCTTTACGTGAAGTCCAATGACAATTACTCGAAGAGCTTCGTTTGAAGATATTAGCATCTTTCCCTCCCAGTCAACCTGAACCGTCCTGAATCGTGAGTCGTGAAATAACAAACAGCTCAGCAAACCTCCAAACTAAATGAACAGGCTATCTAATAATATATTTTTTTAGTCTACCTTACATTGGATTAAATAATTTGTTTTCTAATTTAATTTTATTTTGGCTTCTGTAAGTGAAACTACGTGTATGTTAATGCTAATATATTCGAACAAAGCTATTCGAGTAATTGTGATTGAACTTCACAGACAAGTAAGTTCGTATAATCATTAATTATTATGATATAATTTTCCGATTAGTATTATTCGAGTGTCGCAATCTAATACCATTCAATGGTTATATTCAATGGTTATACTTTGCATTCTTGTTCTACTTTACAAGAAATGGAATATTGTGATGTCAAATAAGCTAACCCGTGACCGAAAGCTTATTTAAGACCTTGTCTTTCGCGCAGTGAGATGAAACGCCATTAAAATTTGCGTCACATATTTATTCAAGATGCGGTTAAACTGTGTTTTGAATACTAAACCAAGTCTTGCTTCACTAAATAAAAATAAAACGCAGAAACGTGACTATTCAAACATTTCCGAATTCACAGGAGCCATAATCTGAATTTTAAAGTGAGAATTAAGAAAATAGCTCCAACTTTTCAAGAAGTCGAATCTACAGCCTCGCCATTTGCAGCCGCGGCTTCATTACCAAAACGACTTCAGACTTCTACTTCAAACGAACATTTTCTCACAATCCACTGAACATCAGTCAGGGGCTGAACTATTTTTACACAAGGACTTTAATCTCAATTAGGTCGAATTTATTCAATTTAGCACAAAGCTGATATCGTGTCAAAAGTTTCAATGGAATTTGGCTGAGCTTAAAGTGTCTTCAAAGTGTATTTTGTCTCGCTTTAATCGAGTAATAAATCTAAATATAACAAGAAAAAGTGTGAGTAACTTAAACAGACTCAACTTTTAATGACGTGGTTCGAACTTGAACTTCGCTTGAGAATAAATAAGAAGTACACATATATACATTAAACCAATGATGACCTTTGTTGAGTGACATAATGTGACTTTTAGAAAGACTTTTCTAAATGGTTTTAACAGAAATGAATTCAGAATTATTGAGATTGGCAGTAAAGTTGACAAAAGTCATTACCGTAAAACCTAACCCTTCGGGGATTATCAGCGTGATGTTATGTTAAACATCACGCTGATAATCCCCGAAGGGTTAGGCAGAAATGCATCTATAGGCTAAATATAGGTAATTTCGCCAGGTATGTATAAGTCTCATGTAATAGGGGGTGGGCCTATTGCCGACCTAGCACAAACCGGGGTGCTATTGAGTCATTCCTGTTGGAAAAACCCAATAACATTTTGCTCGACCTGGGAATCGAACCCTGGACCTCATGTTCAGCAGTAGCGTTTCAACTACTACGAGTAGACCAACGAGGTAGCCATAATAATAATATTATCATTTATATCGCAGCACTAGCAATTCCATTTAGATCTGCTGCTAGATTATTTCATACTTTGTTCAGCAATTTATTGAAAGCTAAATTATGTTCCACAACTTATGTAGCCAAATTAAAACTCATTTTCTACATGTAGGTAAACGTAATTAATATATTTTTTTTGTAGTGATTACATTTTAAACTATGGACTACCTATTTGTTTAAAATGAAGTTAATTAGAATACGCATTTGAATGAGTTTTCATCAAAATATAAAAAAAAAAACTTCTAGCCCATTATAGGTACACGTGTCAACACTTTTTGACGTGATAACGTCTTATAAATCGATGAACGCCGGCTGCACGCATGAAAAAGCATGACTCATTGTCACGTTCCACTTTGTTTTTTGGGTGGGAAATCATCAAATAACTTCTCCTGCTCTGGTGCGGGGCGGGAGGGTGTGTCAGACTCTTAACCACCGGCCCCGGCACCGGCCCTAGTGGACCCCTACACTTGTGCTGACGACATCTCTTTGAGGCGCGCGTGGAATACAACGCGCCGTCGACCCAGGCCGGGTCCTTACCGGACGGTGAGCTACCCATTGCTCATCGTCCGCAAGCCCGCGCCTACGGTGGCCGGAAATCCGCCCAGGATTCCCGACGCCCACATGGGATTCCCGACGGTCACGTTCCGCCTGTGCCGAGCATGCAAGCGAGAGCGCGGAACTAGCGATAGAGACACACGATCGGCTTAAGCGTTCGGCTTGTGATGCATCTCTCTCTCGTTATCACGTAAAATTATCGTCCGTAAACCGACTTTACAGGCAACCAATTTTTTTATGTAATTTCAAACAACATATACTCTGCCATTCAGTTGGAATATTAAAACTGATTGAAATGGAAAACTCAGGACTACTAACGTTATGAGTATGATATGACTTTCCCAATAAATAATACCTCATTTAAATTTCCCACATTCAATCCGCAAATGATGACCAATTAAATTCGAATAACGTAGATGATAGACTACATTTTATGATTAAAAAGATATATGTATGTTTCACGAGTGTGTAAAATATCGGATTTTTGGATGGATTACAAACTGAGTATTTTGAAGCGGTTTCCTTTACCTTATGTTTGTTGAAAATGAGATAATTTTGGGCAAAAACACAGAAAATAAGGTAAATTAAAAAAAATAACATCTATCCGGACTGTGACTTTAAAAAAGATGCAAAAAAAATTATGTAACTTAATACTATAAACAATCTCATGCAGTCGGAGGCATCTTCTTAAATTTATTAATAACTTTTAAAGTCGCAGTCGGGTTTTATGATTTTTTTAATTTACTTTTTATTTTACACTTTTTAGTGAGGATTATAAGACAAGTAAGTTTTTATCCATTTATAATCGGGTCATAACGGCCTCTTACTCACTTACTCCAAAAATTCGGGATAGTTTTTATAATTTCTCATTCCAAATTACATTTAAACATATAATTTGTCATCACCACATCACCTTTTAAAACCCTTCATTTAGATACTCCACTCGATAAGTATGAGAGTTTTTATTTAAAGATGTATTTTGGCACCGAAGATTCGCCATTTTGATATTTTATAAATTTAAAATACCCAGTGACACTCGCGCAAAAGACGAATCTAACGACATATCATTCATCAATATTGGTTCAGCCGTTTAGTAGTTACAAGGGAACATAGGGACGGACATATATTCAAACAGGTCGAACACATAACCCTCCTATTTTTGCTTCGCCGCAGTTGGGTAAAAATGAGAGAAGTCTGGGGGATGGAACGAAGTCCCTTTCGCATACTTTTGTTACGTAACAAAAGTTTGGTGACGGTAAAATGTTATACTTTTTCGGTCTAGCTCATCATTTTAAGGAACTACGTTCCTAAACTTCGTTCCAAAAAAAAATATGTTTTTTTTGTAATGTATCAAAATCAATGTGCGCTACGTTAGTCGCCATGCGGACTACTTTCATTAAACAATCCTGATAAACAAAGTATAATTTACAGACGTGTACATTACCGTATACAGTTTTCAGGTACGAATTGCATGCTGCATTTTGCATGTAACCGTGTAAGAAAACAAGATCGTACAGGGTGGCAGGTGGTACATGGGTTGGAAGAATTACAGGATCGTTGAGGTATATGTTAAGGGGAGACTAAAATAGTTTTGTTAAATGCATCCAATTAGAGACAATGAATTAATTCAAGAGACAATATTTTTTCACTATTCTGTGTACGGTCTTGAACCGTAGGTAATATTACGTTTTTAGTAATAGCTACTTTTGTTTTTACACCACTGTTTTCAACCAATTGTCTTATTAGTCACCTTTTAATAGAATTAACCCCAGATTTTTTTATACGAGGGCTGCACTTAAAGTATCGGGAATGGAATATTTCCACTGTTCCTGTCATATTAAAATCTTTTTAATTGAAAACTCCTTGGTTTTAAAAATCGAATACCATTTATTTATTTAAAAAAAGATTCTCGGTCTTGTCACAAGGTTTTGTCAAACTTGTTTAGTCGTTGAAAAATGGTGGCCATGTTTGTCTCCAAAACCGGCCATGTTACGACTATTCCTCTTGAGGGACAAAGAACGGTTAATGCAGAATGGTATGCTAGCATTTATTTGCCACAGGTCGTTTCTGAACTCCGTAAAGAGAACTGCGACCGCCGCATCATCCTCCATCACGACAATGCGAGTTCTCACACCGCGCACAGAACAAAAGAGTTTTTAGAGCAAGAAAACATAGAATTATTAGACCATCCGCCGTACAGCCCCGACCTAAGCCCTAATGATTTCTATACTTTCCCTAAAATAAAGAATAAATTGCGTGGACAGAGATTTTCATCACCTGAAGAAGCTGTGGACGCCTACAAAACGGCTATTTTGGAGACCCCAACTTCCGAATGGAATGGTTGCTTCAATGATTGGTTCCATCGTATGAAAAAATGTGTCAAATTTCGCGGAGAATACTTCGAAAAGCAATAAATACATTTTTAAATAGTAATGTTGTGTCACTTCCTTGATTCCCGAAATTTTCAGTCCCGCCCTCGTAACAGTGCAGATATACAAATACAAATATTATATTGGAACAAAAAATATTACAATTCTTGTGTACGTTAATACTGCGTTAGATTAGTAACTGTGTCGCAGTTATTAGCGCCCACCAAAGGAGCGAAAGACAATTGAGTTCCATTACCATCATTTTGGTTATACTTAGAGGTAGCAACTAGACATAAACGTTTAATAATAATAAACTAGAGATATAGTCGCGTTGCTGCCAGAATTATAATAACCGTAAAAAGACTGTTGATATCACACATCATCATCTGCCTAGCCTTTTCCCAACTAAGTTGGGATTGGATTCCAGTGTAACTGGATGTATACCAGTATGTTAATGTTACATGGAGCAACTGCCCACCTGACCGCCACAACCCAGTTACTGGGTAACACGACATACTCTGCTAAGACTAGTTGTCAGACTTTTGTTCTTCGGACTACCCGTAACGACTGCAAAGAGATCCTTGCAGTCATTACAAATAACACAAATAACAGGTCGTACAAATAACAGCCTCGGACCAACGGCTTAACGTGCTTCGTATATAAAGATGTCGTCGATCTTCGTCTTGGTATGTAAAGATGGTCACCCATCCTCGGTCAAACCGCGGCTAACGTTGCTTAACCTGATCGATCGACCCGTGCGGCTATTATTACTTAGCCACAAACAGTACTCACTGTTGATATCACACATAGGTTATTTGTAGTATGTTAGCATGACAGAACATTTTCGAATAAACTTAACAAAATTATCAAGAAACTCAGGTTCCAAGATCAGCCATAAAAACCGGACCCCTACTACCAATACAGTACCAACAATAACTTCTCATGTACTGGCCACTGGCTCCATCCTTGTCCATCTAAATTTCATGAGTTCGCGCGTTCATAATGGCATCGGTGCGCTCCCAGTCAAAACTCATACAATATTCATGTTACAAGGTGTGGCCAGTCCTTGCTGCTTTATAGCTGATCATAAGCGATAAATGATTTTATTTCTGTAAGTAGGTTTGTACAAACATTTCTACACGTCAAACATATTTTTTTAAAACTAGACGAGGTCGGCGTTTCCTATTTGACCACTCTGAGAAGAAAGTCCAAAACAAACTCAGAGGTCACAGTCTCTTTTAAAGTTCAGACATAATCTTGGTCAGATCATGTGAAGACCATGTAGATTGGTGTCTGAAATGGTATTTTGATGAAAGAACCACAAAGATTGAGTGGTCCTGTCTAGTCAGTGTATGCATTTGTCAGTGGATGTGCAGCTCAACTCAGAACTTAAGGATAAATTATAATTATGATGAATTATATGCGCAGCGCAGCGAAAAGTTATGGAATTTAATGCTTGATGGTGGTTAATAAGTGATCAGGTGCTGACTAATAATTTTGCTTACCACTTTTGACAAAAAATCCCAATAAATTGAAACTTCACTAAGGTTGAAATTATCTGGCTATCAAATAGACATAGTCGTTTTATGACACGCAAGTTAATTTCAATCTAAGAGTAAAAATGTTTTTTGACTTAAAACTTCGCTACTTCCACTGCATTTTTTGGGTCTTGCCGTGGTAATTATTTGAAATGAAATGAAATGAAATTGAAATGAAATGAAATTGTTTATTCTGTAAATAGGATATGAGAATCACTTTTACACGTCATATTAAAAAATAAGCTAGATGGAGTCGACATTTCCTATCTGACTACCCCTGAGAAGAAATGGCGAAACAAACTCAAGGGTCAAAGTCTCTTTTAAAGTCCAGACATAATCTTGGTCAGATCATGAGAGGACCATGTAGATCTATGTCTGAAATGGTCTTTTGAGGAAAGAACCACACAAATTTGAGTGGACCTGTCCAGTCAGTGCAAGCATTTGTCAGTAATCCTGTAGCTCAACTCATCATTTGATGGTTAGAACGTTGTAAAGGGCAGACGTCCAGAGTACAATGGACGTACAAGACTGCTATGTGTCGTCTGGTACTGGTACTATTTTAGTAGGTAGGTTCTGGAAAAGCAAACCATTCTTCCCAATTGGGTTATTAAAAAAAATGGCTATAGCTTTATTTACTGACAACCTTTCATAACTTACTTTTCTTTTTTTTCTTCTTTTCTAATTTAAATATGCGACCGTCCGTCCTTTCCTATTTTAAGTACTTTCGTTTTTCTTGTTGAATCCGAGGACGATAGTGTGGGTTATACGTTTATCAAATGAACCTAATTGGCTCCGATATACTAATTGTAACGTGTAACTGTTTTTGTCCCTAAAAAATAAAATTCAAGTAATCAGAATATTATAAACGGTGTTAATAGAGTTGTATTTTAATTTAGTTATTAGATCGACTAATCTTTTACCGATCTACGAGATTGGTTTTTCGAAATAATTAACATTTTAGATATAAAAATTGATTAACAGTAATTGGAACACGAACTTATAATTAATAATGTTCACTTAGGACGAAATGGGTTTCTGTGAAAGAAACATAGAAAATAAAATTCTACCCAGATTGAGGTACTATGTGTAAATAAACGTAGGTGGTGGGGTAAGTAAACGATTAAGATATTTTTTTTTTTTAACCGACTTCAATAAAGGAGGAGGTTCTCAGTTCGTCGTATTCTTTTTTATTTATGTTCCCCGATTACTTGCAGACGGCTGGACCGATTTGGTTTTTTTTTTCTTGTTAGAAAGGGATGATGCTAGATGGATCCATATAAATAGTATTAACTTTGCTTCAGTAGTTTTTGAGTTAGCTTCAATAATACTTATTTTTTCCACTTAGTCTGTCTATGTGGGTGGTGTTATAATAACTTCCTGTACCTGTCTCTGTTATTGGTATTAGAATTTGTGTGGGGTAGATACCACAACTAAAAAGTGCATCCGTATAACATGATTAAGGAAATCATACTCTAATCCTGTCATACCAGAATCCTTTATTAAAAAAGTGAAAATAAATACTTTTTACAAATAAAACAATACAAAGTGAAAAATTACTTTAATTTCGGCAGTCCCTAGTCGAAGGCAAAAAACAAAAGTACAAAACAAAGACACCGATTTCCGAAATAAAAGTTATTTTTCACTTTGTAGTGTCTTTTTTGTCGGCGTTTGTTTATTTTTTTGTAAAAAGTTTTTATTTCCACTTTTTTAATAAAAGATTTTGGTATGACAGGATTAGAGTATAATTACCGTAATTATGTTATACCAGCATCCGTGAGTCATTTCAATATGACATGTAAAGGTGATCCCGATATCCTTCATTACAGAATAAACCATTTCATTTTATTTCACCCTTTACTGTTTGTCAGATAAAATGCATTTTTGAGTCCCTCTATAAGGAATTAACGTTGAGATAACGAGTGGTTAAGATAACAACAACTTTATTCACAGTATGTGTTGTTAGCACGCTATGTTAGAGCACACTTGAGATAAAACCAAATCCATCTAACCGATATAATCAACATTTACGATACACTTTCCTGAACAACGAGATCGAGAAACTTCTAGTATGCACAGTTTACAAAACCAATGAAGTCATACCCACGTCAACACTTTTAACAACCGACCTGTATTATTTTAGATGTTAACCTACTTTCAAGGGACAGTAAAAGTCATATTACCTGATATTCGGCCAACTAATACGGTATCGTTGAATGTTTTACGGGGTCGTAAAAACACCACCGTCCTGCCGGCTCCCTTAATGGTGAGATAAGGTGTTTACTATGACCCTGTCAATAGCTGATAAGTGACCTTTTACTCAACACTTCGAACGAGCAGGCTTTTTAAAAAATCGCGTTGATAACATAACCTTTTCTTATTTGAAGTCGGTTAAAAAATATTTATTTGACTGGGATTTAAACCGATTTGCTCCAAACTTTTCCAGCAAAAGGGAAACAGAATTATAAACTAAAACCCGACTACGGAACTAAAAGTAGGTATTCAAATAGTTCATATAATGACATTTAGCGTCCGGACCAGTAGTTTTGTTCGAAAGCTTTGGTTTCTTAGGAAAGCCGTTCCGTGATATAACAGCTGTCATGAAAATCTGTAATTTTCGCCAGTATTTGACATCCAGGTTTCAAGCTTTTTAGCTTTAAATTTGGACATCCGTTATTAACCTTAAGATCGTTCACCACTTTCTTAGGAAACCAAAGTATAACAAAAACGAATGACACACTCACATACCTGTGAGGTTCATTACCCTTTCCTTTTGCCTTAACTTCAGACCAATATCCTACCCGGAAGACTTTGATATTATACTCTAAGATTAAGAACATCTAAGAAAAACGCCGGGGAGGTATCTACTCTAATAGCTTAACTTTTCATCTCTTCAACAAATTAACAAGGGCCTCTGTGGGTGTGATTAGATGGTTATTCAAACTATATTAAAATAAAATATAGTATCCTAACTTAACTAAAACTATTAACAAACTAAAATATGGCGTCGAAAAATTCCTCCGCAATGCTGTCGACTGGGTAATGTACCAATCAAGAGACTGGTGGCATTGCCATGTTGTCTAGCAATGCTTAGCCTCAGGCCAGGGTAAAAGCCAGCCCTCGGGTCACGGTTAGTGTCAACCAGCCGTTTGGCGATTTCGTTGAAGTTAAAGTCAAAGTCAAATTATAAATTATTATTTATTAATTTCAAATAAGCATAAAAAAGACACTTTTGAACGTCAAAATTTACAGAAAAATAGAAGTGATTCTAGTTGCCCCTTCCAGAAGAGACTTTCGTATGGAGAAGAATGTGCAAGAAACTCCACCGCTACGCCTTTTAAATGTTTTATAATATTTTGTATACATTAATTATATAATTATTTGTGAAGACGATGCATCGACTAAAAAAATAATATTAAATTTACTACATCACAACAGGTAAAAATAATTCAAAATGCAGCAATGACACATAACTTAATTGGACAATATAACGGAAAAGGTTAGCCTGATGGAATAAATAACACCACGTAAAGTTGTCAACATAAATATATATATATTTTTATAAAAGAAAGAGATAAGGGTAGCTAAGTTTATGGTCATTTAATTCCCTTGGGAAAACGCAGTACTCTCCTGGCTGATGACCAAAGCAGTTAAATAAAGTTGACTAATATGAGTCAATAAAAACTGTTGCCTGCTTTAGGCTTTTAAAATGGTGGAGACCACGTAATGAAGTGATAAAGAATCAAGTGATCGTGCGTCTTCGGCCGGAACAGGATTTCGAATGTGCTGGTCACCGTGCGAGCAAATGGCACCCGGCGGTGTTACGCGTAGATTATGGGTCTTCATTCATACGTTCGACCAGCACAGACAGTTAATTTATGTTGTTTAGTAACCTAGGACGTCCCTAATATTATTGCGTCTGTGGTTTGACTTGGCATTTTATTGTTGTCATTTTGTTATCTCAATTAAAGTAACGATACAACGTTACCCTCCCGCTTAGGTTAGGGTTTTTACCTCAGTAAAAATACTTTTACTTTTACATTTACTTCCATCTGAGAAACGACCCCTTTCATTCATCCTCATTTATTCATAATACAGTTTACCAAACAGAACACCTTAACATGAGGTGAGTCCGCATCTTATCAAATGTGTAAAAGTATCATGTCCGTATTTGATGAAATTACTTACGCAAAACAGATGGGTTAGCAGCTGCAGCTGCTTGCAAACAAGTACGCAAGAGTTAAAGAAGAAGAAAAGAAAAACTGGATTATATAATTTTGAACTGGATTAAGTCTTATTTTAGGAATAATGCCTGCTCCTGTAATGGCTTATTTATTGAGTTGTAACCACTCAGATTGATTGATTAATAAAAAGGGTACCGGTTAAATTTCAGTAATTAATCAAGAGATGTAATGTGGGTTACAATTTTATTTTATTTACTGAGACCTACCAATTCATTCCATTAAGTCTTGTCTGTGCCAGGACCCTAAGTTTTCAGCCATCATATCCCGTAGAACGTATAATGATGGTGATTTCTTAGCTGTGATCTTTGCTTCAATAAATTCGGAGCAACCTTTTTCGAGAACCTGTTCACTTTGTCACTTAAGAAGTAAACGCGCTTCATAACTACGTCACCAACGATGAACTCGGCAAACTTGCGAAGTAAATTGTAGTTCGCGGTGTTCTTTTCGTGAGACTGCCAATAGTCTTGATGGTGAAGTGGTATGTAACCCACAGATGCACACAAACACGTGAACTCAAGTACCTATGACGTTCCACGACTGAGTTCGAATAGAGTATCCAACACGACGACCACAGTCAGTCGCTAACCATTGCTCGCGTTACATCGCGTCACTTTATATACACTCTATCTTAGTTATTATTTATAAACTGTGTTTAGTTGTAGTAACTTTATTATTAAATTCACTGTGTAATACTAAATGAGCATTAGATTTCATAACACTATAGAACCTATACTACAATCTAACAAAAGTTCTATGATGGTATATACAGTATCGAAAACCCTGGATAAGCAACCTAAATTTTCAGCGTAAGCATCCCGTGGCAAAAACATTATTTCGTCACCGAGGTCGTTGTCCGTATAATGAGTACCGCAAGTATCGAGTTCACGACCGAAGACTAGAAATGCTGGAAAGTGTCCAATATGACTAAGGGTTTACGTGGTGGAGAGAAATAAGAACACGTAAAGTTGTCCACATATAAATACATTCTAATTGTTGAAAAGAAAGAGAGAAGGGGGTAGGTAAGTTTATGTTCACAAGATTCCTTTAATTCCCTTGGGAGTAGCGCAGTACTTTCCTGGCTCAGCCTGGTGTGAAGATGACTACAGTGGGTGTGCCACGCTGCAGATGCCAGGGATGGTGACGGTCGGCGGATGTTCACGCCAGACCCGTAGCTCAGCTCGACTTGGCCACGCAGGTAAAATAGGTACCCAGCATGGAGCTTGGGGTTTGCCGGAAACGCCAGAAGGCAGTGGCTCGGAACACAATTTTCGGATGCCACCAATAAAAAGCGATTGCTAGCCGAAACTTAGGAGATGGTAGCCGGTAGGTGAACCGGAGCTTTGGAACCCAATATGGGGACTAAACTGAGTTTAGGTAATAATGATCCACGACACACATTTAGTCCATGAAAAAAATTAAAAAACACCGTTACAACGCCGAAAACCGTGGCTAGAGGGACGGGACACAAGTAAGAATGTTGCGCCGCTGATGAAGAGCTACGCGAACTCGTGTGCCCGTCATGCCAACATTGGAAGCAAATATTGTAAAAGTAGACGAATTCAGAAAATGTTCACAAGCAACAACCACAATTTTATTACACAAAATGACCGCTAGCACATGTCAGATTACACCTGTGTAAAAATAATTCGACTCTAGATTTATAAATGGCTCTGACAGCTCTCTTTTGCAAAATAAAGAATAGAATAGAATATAATCAGTTTATTTCGGACACCAAATATCCATATACGAGTAGTGTTAGTAAAATACAAAAATAACTTATTACCTAGTGTTAGTGAAAATCAACCTCCGCACAAACTGCTGTACAATCGGAAAGCTGAAGCTCAGCCTACAGTTTTCAGGATGCTGTTCCGAGTGCCCCTCACTCTCCTCAGTAGCGACACAGTTTTCTTGCGTATAATTACATAGAAGCCGTCGGTGCGGGCTTGCGCAAACATTTCCGACGCACTACAATAACGAGGCAGTCTCAAAAACATATGAAAGCATTGTTATATTGGATGCGCAGGGTATCCAGCGATCTCTTGATACAATTGACCCATAGATTGCCCGTGTACAAACTTTGGCCATAAGCCTTGAAAAGTGTTACTTGTACTTGGCCTGTAAACCCCACAAATCTACGGGACAACATATTGCTCCGAAAATAAAGGTGGATCCAATGTCAGTAGCCCGACCCCACAGTAAAATGCCATTCGACATAATGCTGTGAAAGTAACTAAAATAGACCAAACGCGCAGTTTCTACATCTGTAAACTGTCTTATCTTTCTATCAGCATAAGCAGCCGAGCTTAGCCACAAACCATGAGCGCTCGGACCCCACGGCCCAAGAGCTTCAACCCAAACGGCTCGAAAGTATAACTACCGATAAGGTTATTATACTTTCGCCGCTTGAACTTTAATTAAAAATGACAACGTCGGAAGCCGCAACACAATGACAATAGAATTACTTCGAACAATGTAAGTGGCAGTGCAGGAGTGTGGATTACTAATGAAATCGAAGGGGTTTCCTCTGCATTAGTTGGCCCTCCATTGTGGGTAAATACTTTAGTAAAGTAATTATTTTGTTGATACAGTCGCCAGCACATCAAATTAACACAAACTGTAAAATTTCTCTAAATGATTTTAAATTTTAAAAAATGTTGATGGTTAGTTAAGTTTAAAATCGAATGAGAAAATTTGACAGTTTGTAGTAACTTGACGACTGGTGACTGTACCTATTGTTTTTCGCGAAAGCTAAAAATAAAGTCCAAGATCGCATGTTACTAACCTCTTTATGAGTTTTAAACATACATCGGCCTATAATGTACCCACTGCTGCGACACAGGACTCGTCTCTGTGAGCGAGAGTGGGCCGTAATCCACCACGCGGGCCCAGTGCAGGTTGGTAGATGTCACATGTCTTAGAATTTTTGGTTCTAGGACATGCCGGTTTCCTCACGATGTTTTCCTTCACCGTTTTGAGAGCAGTGGTGTTAAAATAATTTACACAAAGTAAAGCGCCTATCTGGGTTCGAACCTGCGACCTACAACTCGTATGTCACGGCTGTTACCACTGGGCCACCACTGCTCTCGAAAATAAGTTTTATACCCTGAATAAATGGCTTTAATTTGATTTCTTATGGCAACACAGAAAAATCCGATTAAGCAGCCGCCCTTAGGTTGACCTGAGAGATACCATTTCGAAACAGCAAGTAGTATTTACATTAAATTAACAAATAACGTCTAGCTCGACAGTTAATAAACTGATCTTATTTGGCTTTATTTATCTGTTATTCTTTTATTAGTATATTATTTGATGTTTGGCAATGGGTGTTATTTACTTGAAATACATGGATTTATTATTATATTATTTTATTATTAATACCCCCGAACTGCTATTTTGGCATAAGGCTCGTTTTATGTACTCTCCATTGTGGACAAAAGTGTAAGTAAATAAATATATATTTCACATCCAAGAAGCCACACTCCTGTGACGTCACTATCTATAACAGCTTGCTTACCTCAGCTTTCTTCACTTATTAGCTAATAAATGCTGAGAGGATAATAGATTTTTTTCCAATGGCTTCAGAAGCTTCTAAGTAAACATAATGAGAGGTTGGAAAAAAAGCTCAGTTTTCTTATATCGGTAAATTATATTAATATTCTATTGTGGTTTATCCAAGAAGGGGTTTATCTAAGACTCGTGATATTATGAAATCAAATCCATTTTCTCAAAGTCTTCGAGATCGTGAGTCCAAATTTTAGACATGTTTTTTTTTTTTATTCTGTTAACATTTGGATCTACATAATGAACAGCAAAAATAAAAAACTACTGAGAAACGAGTCTTAAATCCAATCCAAGTTTCTAAATAATTTACTAGACAAATGAAATGAAATTGTTTATTCTGTAAATAGGAAACCGGAATCACTTTTAAACGTCATATTAGAAAAAATATAAAAAAAATAAGATAATTGGAATCGACATATCCTATCTGACTGCCCCTGAAAAGAAATGACTATATATGATAAGTAGGCGCGGCCTTGCGGACGGTGAGCAATGGGTAGCTCACCGTCCGGTAAGGACCAGGCCCGGGTCGACGGCGTGTCGTATTCCACGCGCGCCTCAAAGAGATGTCGTCAGCACAATGTAGGGGTCCACTAGGGCCGATGCCTGTCGGGGTCGCGGGAAGGTACTAATGGGTCACCGAGGCCCCCGCAACACAGGCAACGGAAGGAATACGGGTGGGTTTGACTCAGTAAGAGTCTGACACACCCTCCCGCTCCACCCAGAGCGAGAGAAGTTATTTGATGATTTCCCATCCAAAAAAAAAAAAAGGTGCTTAAGTCTATTTTAAAGTCCAGACATAACCTAGGTCAGATCATGCGAATACCATGTAGATCCGTGCCTGAAATGGTCTTTTGAGGCAAGAACCACACAATCTTGAGTGAATCTATCCAGTCAGTGCAACCATTTGTCTATAATCGTGTCGCTCAACTCATGACTTAAGGAGTTCAAAGACTCGACAAACAATACCATAGAAAGGACATTTGGGTAGGCCGCATAAAGTACTCAAAATGTTAGACCATCATTAAAACTAACAAAGAAACTGAGAAAGAATAAAAAATAACCTCATAGTGCTCACATTCACAATAATTTAAGTAATAAAATAAGTTTCAAAGCATTTGCTTTATTCATGTAATTTTGAATATAATATTGAGCAATGTCAACGTGTATATAAACTGGAATATTATGTTGATTTAGCATAATAATTAAAATGTCAAGTTTTACGGTTTTATCACCAGGCTTAGCAGAGCGAACAGCTCAATCTCAAGCTTTTTTTGTCTTCTAATTAATCAGAAATTTTAGAGTAGGTACCCGTTTTTACAAAGTTTGATTTTAATACAGCATTTTAATCGCTTAATGGGTAAGTTTCGAATTTTAATGAGAAGGTTGTTTTAAAAGCGTATAGATTGATCCATGAACGAGTTGCCTACTCTGTGGAGGCGAGTGTGATGTACAGCAAGAATGTGTTTTTTTTGTGTTTGTGCAAAGTGTGACGTGTTTATTATTTAAACTATGAATATCGGTTTTTTTTTAAAATTGGATCTATATTTGTGTATAAACAATTATAAGTTTTAAATAATTGTTTCGACTTCTTTTTTCTTTTTTTGAAAGTTTCAGGATCACAATAAAGATTGTTTATTGAACAATGTTATTAGTAACATTTTACACGATTTTTAACGTTCAATACAAAACAATCTTTATTGCGATCCTGAAACTTTATGTGTTTCAGGATCTCATTTGAAAAACGTCGGGCTAAAAGAAAACTTGATGATCCAAACTTTTCTCAGTCAAACGTTGCGCAACTGACTGTGAGACGGTTCCTATAAATTCTGCTTCTAGTATTTTGAGTCCTTTATTATGAAGAAAACTAAATCAGAAGTATACTTTCAGAAAAAATATGGTCAATGAATTTGAATTTGATGTTTAGAAAAAAAAAACATTTCTTGTTGATAATCGTTCATTATTATTCAAAACACGTTTGACATGAAGCAAAGACCTAACCCGGTAGTCGTTTGACAGTCGTTTTGTGACGCTATGAATGAGTAGCAACTGTTACGTCGTAGCACCGCGTAGCAAACATCCACGGCCTCACAACATTATTCAAACCCAAACACAAAATTATTCCAAAATGAAACAAACACAAAATGATGCCAAAAACTACGTTGTCCGATTCGTAGTTGAAATAAATATGTCCCTGGTGGGTATTCAATTTGAATACAAAGCCAAAGTCCAATGCGCAGACCGGATGCATTTCGTATTTCTACAACGACTTGCAACCATACACATAAGATTTTCGGTAGATTGTATTACATCAATCCAATACATTTTTCCAGCATCGTTATCTCACTCACAGAATGTCATTTTGTCTAGGCCCTCTGACCATCATATCTTTGAATCACCTCTTAAGGGGAACTAAGTATACGAGGCTCCTGGCAACACAGGCAACGGAAGGAATACGGGTGGGTTTCAGTCAGTAAGAGTCCGATACACCCTCCGGGAGAAGTTATTTGATGATTTCCCACAAAAAAAAGGGAACTAAGTATGTAATTAGGTCATACTTTTAATTCTTCAACAAAGTGGCCCTTCTGGATCTACCCACACACCCCCTACATCACAGCCTAGCCGTGACAAATGCAGGTTCTCTAGACGTTGATATTGCCCATTATGAGCGTCGCCGTAACCTTTTTGCTTATTTCTGCCATTCAACTAGACTCCAATGAGTCTGCCACTCAGACCCGATCTTTCTTATACTAAATCACGCTTGTAAGTCATGGCGATGAAATAAAGATGGCGGATTATGAAGTTTATTAATGCTGTTACTACATTACGGTTTTATTTAATTATTTATTAAAACTTTATGCACAAGTAAAAAAAAATGATACCGTACAAAGGCGGACTTAATGCCTGAGGCATTTTCTACCAGTCAACCTTAGGGAGATGCAGAGAAGACACATGGCAGGAGCAACTTAAGGGATAGATAACACGAAAATAACTACAATACAAGAATATATACGTAGATACATACATATAAACATAATAGAATTTGTCAGGAGAAATAACGATCGGTCGATCGGTTTTCTAACCGTAATTCAGTAACAGAAGTCAAGGTCAAGTAGTATATGATAAGCTTAGTCTTATTTATTTTGTAACTAGCGACCCGCCCACTCTACGGCACAGGTTTTTACGACTTGACAAAATATGGAGATTTTTTTTATTATATGTAAGTTTAACATAATATTAGGTATACACATAAACCTTCCGGAATAAATTCTCTAAATCATAGTGAAACCTGCATGAAAATCCTTTGCGTAGTTTAGAAGAACAACTCGGTCACACAGATACAACACGAAATGAACTTTAATACGTATAGATATAATTTGTAGGAATTTCTCAGTAGCCTTTTTTTTTTGTTGGATGGGAAATCATCAAATAACTTCTCCCGCTCTGGGCGGAGCGGGAGGGTGTGTCAGACTCTTAGTGACTAAAACCCACCCGTATTCCTTCAGTTGCCCGTGTTGTCAGGGGACTCGGTAACCCTTTGGTACCTTCCCGCGACCCCGGCAGATCATTATTGCCTGTCCACTTTTAACTTATTCGATGGCTCAATTTTATGTAGATAGTACTAGCTGATCCGCTGAACTTCGTTAGCGGATACTAGCAGCCTGGAGACAGGATTTGTGCCCGGTTATTAACAATAGGGTTGCCCCCTATTACATGGGACTTAAACATAAGTGGTGAAATGTGGGTGTACTATAGGTACACCTCTGCCTAACTCTTCGGGGAATCCTAGAACCAAAAAATCGAAGATATGTGACATCTATCAACCCACACTGGGCCCGCGTGGTGGATTACAGTCTCGAAGAGAGGAGGTCTGTGTCCCAGCAGTGGGAACATTATAGGCTGATTATGGCTTGTAAAGGCGCGATTCCACCAGTATGCGGCACTATGCGACATTGTACTGCACAGTGTATGACACAAATGCAATGGGGAGCCCAAATTAGAGCTCTTTCAGGTAGATTAAGTTCAGCTGCATATGCAGTTAGAAAAATTAGACAGTTGACTGATATAGCCACAGCTAGGTTAGTATACTTTGCTTATTTCCACAGTATTATGTCTTATAGCGTTCTGCTGTGGGGATCGGCAGCTGATGTAGATTCAATTTTTATTTTACAAAAGAGGGCAATCCGCGCAGTCTATAGAATGGGTCCTCGTGAGTCCCTTAGAAAATTCAACGAAATTAATGTACTAACTCTGCCTTCTCTTTATATCTTAGAAAGTATTTTGTATGTTTGCAAAAACTTATGTCTTTTCAAAACAAGAAGTGATTTCCATAATATAAATACACATAGTAAACATGAAATTGTGATACCTAAATTTAGATTAACAAAAACAAGCAAATCTTTTGTTATCAACAGTATCCGCTTTTATAACAAGTTGCCAAAGTCAGTTAAAGAACTTAGCGATGGAAAGTTCAAAACCCACATCAAACATGTCCTTAGCAAAAACACATATTATAAGATTAAAGACTACGTTGAAGACAAGGAAGTTTGGCAATGATTCCTTCTGCACATGTGGCTTCCCTGGTACATCAGAAACGGCATAACTATGTAAATGTCTATTAACCGCTCCCAAATTACGATGTTTATTATTATTATTTTTTGACATACTTTCTGGACATTATATTTTCATTATTTGACATTATAAACAATGGAAAACATGTAATTTGGTTTAAATAGGTTTTTATTTTTATTATTTTAATATTATTTTACATGGATTCTTGTGTACGTTGTGAAGTACGTGAATGTGAGAACGTTGTAGGCTTATAGACTAGATCTTTTGTAGACCTTTTTCTTTTCTTTTTTTTTTGTTAAGTACTTATCGACAGGCCTACACTGTCCTCCCATACCTATTAACACTGTAATTTAAGAACATTGTAAAAGCCAATTATTTTTAAAAGAGTAACCGTGGAGTTTCTTGCCGGCTCTTTTCCATAGGAAACGACCAATTGGAACCGTGCACCTAGCTTCTGACGTATCATAAGTGCCCATGTAGGTTTATGTGAAATAAAAATATTTTGATTTTGATTTTTGATTCCTTCGCGATGTTTTTCTTCACCGTTTTGAAAGCAGTGGTGATGAAATAATTTACACAAAGTAAAGCGCCTGTCCGGGATCGAACCAACGAGCTATAATTCGTAAGTCGCGGCTGTTAACACTGGGCCACCACTGCTCAATCGCGTCTCAACATTGTATTTAACTCAAATATTACATTGTAATTTTTATAGCAGGAGCAGGCGCTACTGCCCCAGCTGTTAAAATAGCAACCGTAATTCAGCTGGTTGAGTTTTACTATTATTTCGGGCGCGGCTTACAATTGATCAATCGATACAAAAGCTGAATGACTTATGTTTTGAAGATATCTGTCTATCTGTTTCCTATCACGCAAGTATAAAATAAATTAAGTATAACTTGGCACAACTTATGAACGTACATTTTTTATTAAATCATTGATTAACATTAACGTGCGAAATCAAAATCAAATGAAAAGTCATTTATTCAAACTAGGCTGAGAATTAGCACTTTTCGAACGTCAAAGTTACATAAGACAGTCCCCCAAAAACGCCCGCCCTTCACCACTTCTTAGTGCTTTAGCTGGGAAGAAGAAGTGGCGGAACAAACATCCCAGCAACACATCTGTCTGTTTAGTTATACAAACTTGACTCTACATATACAAATCGTATTCAAAGTAATTAACATTACAAAACACAAAACATTAAATTAAATTACTTGCCGTAATGTTAGCTAGCACACGCCAATATACCAACAAAACAATAAAAACTGTACTCAAGCAGATAAAAATTACAACATAAAAACGTAAACAGAACTTAAGACGCTGACAACACCTAAACGGCGGTCATTGTCAGATTGCATAGAAAAGAAAGAGAAGCGCGATTACACAACGCTTGTAATTTATTGCAAAATATGAAGCAATTCTCTATTTACTAAACATTGAGTTGAGTGATCGAAAATAAAAAACAACCAAGTTCTGCATTCAAACGTATGTTGATATTTAATGCAGATATTTTGGATTAGAACTCAAGGTAAGAGCTTAGTTTAACGTTAGTTTGTATCGAGATTTTTTTTTCAAAACGTGTTTCGGTAACAACCAAATTCTGGGAAATATGTTCAAAATTAATATATATTTTTTCCGCTATCAAAAGCTATACAGATTTAGCAATTTTTTTTCTTAAGTAAAGCCTATTTTGGTCAATTGGGTCTTGTCAGCGCCTTAATACCTAAATAAAAGCCTCCAGGCAAAAAGGGCGTGCCCGCTTACATAAAGCTATTGCTGTAAATCGAAGTGAGAAATGATAAACTAGCACCATCGAAGTAAAATAAATAAACAATTACTAATAACAATATAAACCATGATCAGCAAGACGACCAGTCACCACAAGCAGCACCCGTTCACGAGCATAACGCAAAGTGTGTGTGTAATGTAGGTACATCCCTACATAACCCTTCGGGGAATACAGGCTGATGTTAGCGATGGTGGAAAGGAAAAACAAATGTAGCGTGTTTATTTAATAGTTTATTTTTTTTAATGATTATAATTTTTTTTATGAATTAATAGATTTTTTAAAAGTTTGTCAGTAGCTTAATATTTTTATGCTCGATATTTTGTATTTAATTTAAATGTTAACAATAAAAAACATAAATAAATGAATTAAGGTCAATAATTTAAGAAAAAGTGGCGTTTCATTTAAATAACATTTTGAGTGAGAAGGGAAAAGGCCATCGAGAAAAAAAACTTGGAAGGATAAATTAATTCATTCACCAAATCTCCATAAAAATTTGAGAAGGAAATTAATATAAATTCATGTCACTTCGATGAAAAAAAAACAATGTAGAAGAAGCTTTTATGTACGATGCTTGTTAATTATAAAGTTTAAATGTTATGCAGTTTTAGGATAGGGATTTAATTGATTTCGTTTATTTCGATCTTCAAAAATGTCATCATGGAGATACTGTGTCACTGTACATCATGACATTTTTTATTTATTTTAGCCTTATCACAATTCGACAACACTTTCCTGCGATGCTCTCCACAGCGAATGACCCTCCGTAATTAAATTGTCTTCGTGCATTTTCTCTCTTTATTTACCTCACTCATCATTATTGCCTGTCCACTTTAAACTTATTCGATGGCTCAATTTTATGTAAATAGGTACTAACTGACCGCCTCGGACAGAATAAATGTTGTGTTAACTTATTAGCAGAATTAAATTCAGTTTTTTATTGAGATGAAATGACTACACAAAATGAATATAGTTCCATAAATGTACAAAAATCTAAATAAAAAGTAATTATTTTAATGGCATTCAAATGAATGTAATTGACGTGGTAGCAAGGCATTTGCTTTATTGAAGCAAATCGAAATGATTCGCGCATTACTTGTACTTGTTGTACTACTCTCTGGATGGGTTGCACTCGGGTCGATTCCCTTCATTGATGTACCTTGTGATATACGGTATTTATCGTTTTGTTGTCAGGTGTGAAAACAAACAAAGCGGGTGGTTTGCATACACGTGAACATGCTACGCACAACTGACCGTGATAGAAACATTCATTTTCTATATTCAGGCCACAAACACTCAAGGATTGGCCTTGTGATTTGTTGATTGTCATGGCGAATGCATGATGAATCGGAAATTGAGTTCGTTGAAACTCTATTGGCATATCAGCTGGTATCATCAGCGATTTCTTGTTCATCTGCAGTGGATTGATTCACAATATTCCGAAGTCTAATTGCATTACGGCTTTGTTGTGAAAGATTAGATCTTCTGGCTCATGGCAATGTAAATAACATTGGAAAATGAATCACTCAATTCAAAATAACATAATGAAGCAATTATCGATGCCCGCACAATCACAAGTGAACATCTTCGAAGGCAACTTATTGTTTGATAATCACGATCGAAAAGATTTTTTTGCCACCGAAATCAAAGTAATTTTTCACTTTGTGGTCTTTTTTCTGGAAGTTGTTTGTGTGTGTGTTTTTTTATTTTTTTTTATTTTTAATTTTCCCTTTTTAGTTTTGTACCTGCCCCACACACATTCGAATTACTTGCTGTGTAAATAACAGTAACAGGAAGTTATTAAAACATCATCTACATTGACTAAGTGGGAAAAATACTTATTATTGAAGCTAGCTCAAACACTACCCATGCAAAGTTAACATGTAGTTAATAGTTTTACGGGACAACGGCGCAAGCTTCCTCTACCAAATGAAAAAAAAAAATCGGTCCACAATTGAAGAAAAACTTGACGGACATACATTAAAAAAAAAAAAACCTAGTCGAATTATTAATTCACTGGTCTGGAGTATGACATGTGCTGTCACTTTGTGTAATAAAATGGTTATATTTATTGTAACTGTGATCGTTTAGTTTAATCGATTTATATAAGTGTAAAATAAATGTTTAAGAATAAGTGTAAAAATCTAGAATACAATAATTATGACCTTTTTATTACTATTTTACGAAACAAAGTGACAGGTAGTACATGTCAGATTACTCCAGTGAATAATAATTCGAGTTTACTGACGAACATAGAACCTCCTTCTTTTTGAAGTCGGTTAAAAATCAATTCCACACCAGAAAGATCGATCGAAATGAAATGAACAGCGCATTCAAATTGAATTACTAACGAATACGCCTGGAAAATCAAACACACAGTCCAAAATTACCAATTGGATTGATTGTCGATGCGCGCCCAATGACAAAAGACATAACCTTTCACAAAGTGCACTTCTTCAAACTGCACTCTCCTCTATCAAACCACTTTTTGCTGATGAATTTCAGAAAAAATCGTTTGTAGAAAATTAATTGAATCAGCAATAACGGTCAAAGCTGAAAATATATGAAAATTCGAAGAAAATGCTGAGAAATCGTGGCGCAATGAAAGGACCGCGCAACTGAATCAGCTGTCAAAGGATAATGCACACAAAATCATCTACTGGCATTTCCGGAACCAGCATACAATGCCATGTTCATTATTGTCAGTGTTTTGTTTCTGTCATGTATCAGAGATTGTATTGTACACAGATTTTTTTTTTTTGTGATTTTCTTACTTATCTAATGCGCGAGGAAACTTTTTGAGGCCGAGATGAACAAAAAAAAAACATCGAAATCAGTCAATCCGCTATCGAGATACTTATCATCGAAAAAGCAGCTCCACACAAACTGTATGAGAAAATTATTTTTCTTCTTAATTTGTTTTTATTATTATTATTCCATTGTCATAATGAAGCAAGGCCCATTTTTAGGCCTTGATACAGTCATACCCCTTACTTACAATAATAAAATGACTTTTAACGTCAGTCCTAATACAACGAGTAACGTTTTAAAAATACACCTATGAAACGCCAACTTCGTTAAAAATCAAGAATGGAAAAAAATTATTTGCTATTGGCAAAATTATTTATGCCCCTAAAAGTAACTGATACGACTTTTTTATTTAAAAGTAGGATGGGAATAACAACTTGAATGCCACGACTTGTACTTTACTTTCGAGGAACAAAACGTGTTACGACACGTCTAGACATACGAGTATCTTAGTCAGGGAAAATGTATTGAAAGGCCAACTTAAAAATTAATTAGGAAGGGTAAATTGCATGATCTTCGTAGAAAAATAAGTTTGGTCAATAACTTAAAAAGCACTTACAATATTAGCAAATTAATTTATACGACACTGTTGATAAAATATATCATTAAACGATTGTTTGATGGGAGTGTATTTGTAAAATACCCAATTTTGTACTTTAAATGAAACGCCAAAAAGTGCTTCCGACTGGCTTCTAACCTAGACACATTGATACAGAATCCAAAACCCTATCGAATTGTATATACAACTCATTTTCGACCAATGTGGCGTTTCATTTGTTTTTTCCTTTCCACCGTCATTATGTTATATTTATTCATTGTGACATAATTTTATCATCATCTTCAACTTTAAATTATACCTCACGAAAAACACACAATTCCATAAAAGTCAACATTTTTTTGAGCATCCTTTCATCTATTTCGCAGGCTTACAGGCACGCGTGTATTAAAGCGAGGACTAACAATCATCGCCACGCCTTTCACGCGCCTTTCAGGAACAAGACCGGCAGGATTACTCCGTCTTTGTCAGCTGCCTCATGAAAGGACCGAGCCTTCACGTGAAAGACCTGAAGCCTCCGCATAGTCTTGCGAGATAGAATATTCTATATGTTTGCTGCAGAATGAATTGGGTGAGATATGAATGGGCAGGTTGTCCTGTGGTGGATGTTTTAAAACGCTAGTTAAAAGGGATATGCAAATATAATAGACTCAATTAGCTGAGGACTAAATTTACTGCACTGCAGGGCAAATTCTTCTAAAAAGAAGGTAGAAGGAGCACTGATTTCTACGCGTGTTTGCTAAATCAAATCAAATCATAAATTTATTTGCCGGAATGTGGTACAATAGATATTACAGTAATTTTGGTTTCAGCATAATTATCCTGAAATGATATAGCGTGCAAATACATTTCATGTCAGTGATAAAGTCATTACGGTTATTATGATATAATTATTACAACATTAGGTACAGGTTCCATTGACTTATCTTCTAAATAGTGTAATATTTTTTTCCAAACGATTAGTTTTTATTTTCCTTCAACTTTCCTTCAACCTCAGTCAGTGCCGTCTGAATATTATGTGGAATGTAGATCGTAACATAACAGAGCATCTCACCCCATGTATTAAAAAAAGAATGGAACAGAAAATGTTTATTTGCTTAAAATGGTGGTATAAAATGTTTGGTTCCCAGATACATTCTCCCATTTGTAGCAAAAATGTGTACTTATAACTAATTAAATATCTAATTGGTGACTCTAATAATGCAGATAGGGTAGGATATAGTATCTACATCTAAGCTCAACTGTGACTTGAGAACAGTAAACGAACAAGGCAGTCGAGTCGAGTTTGTATTTATTTATTTATTTATTTATATTTATTTATATATACTTTATTGTACACCACAAAAATACATGACAAAAAATAAATCAAACACTACAAAATATACAATGGGCAGCCTTATAGCTTTCTGCGATCTCTTCCAGGCAACCATAGGATGGACAGTGATTTGCCTGGACATAATATATTTAATATTTAATGATTAATATTTTATAATTAATATTTAATGATTTTTTGGTGTATTTGTAATTTGATTTATATATTTTTTTGTAATTTTAGTAACTGGAACTAACATCAGACATTGCAATCTGACAGGAAAAACTCTGTGCTGACATCACCTTTTTTTTTTGGGTGGGAAATCATCAAATAACTTCTCCCGCTCTGGGCGGAGCGGGAGGGTGTGTCACTCTTACTGATAAAAATCTACCCGTATTCCTTCCGTTGCCTGTGTTGTCAGGGGTGACCCTTTAGTTCCTTCCCGCGACCCCGGCAGGCATCGGCCCTAGTGGACCCCTACATTTGTGCTGACGGCATCTCTTTGAGGCGCGCGTGGAATACAACGCGCCGTCGACCCAGGCCTGGGCCTTACCGCACGGTGAGCTACCCATTGCTCACCGTCCACAAGCCCGCACCTACGGTGGCCGGAAATCCGCCCAGGATTCCCGACGCCCTGCGCGTCTCCTGCGGCGGCTAGGGGCGAGAAGGCGCGAAATTTGCATTTCCCTTAACCATCCCGCCTCCTCCTTCACGAGCATTACTGCTTCGCAGAAGGAGGTGACGCCTGCCCATGCCCTTTCGCTCCGTACCATGGCCTGAACCAAAGCCGGACGCGAGAGATCTCTGCTGCCGATTGCCTCCACGAGGACACGGCGGTGCTCTGCCCAAGCTGGGCAGACCTCCACCGTATGATCCACCGTGTTCTCCGGGCGATTCACACAGTGGTGACACCCGGGCGTTGCCTCCCGCCTTATCCGACACAGGAACCTCCCGAAGCTGCCGTGTCCGCTGAGGACTTGCGTCAGGCGGAAGGTGAGGACGCCGTGGTGCCTCTCTAGCCACTCCTCAAAGAGGGAACTTATCGCCGCTATCGTGGCATGCCCAGCACTGGGTTGCAACAACCGCCGGAGCTCCGTCCGCTGTGCCGCGATTTCTCGCGGTAGCGGAGTTACGCCCCGGCATTTCGCCATGGCAGTAATCTGGAAAGGAGGCTCGCTGCCTCACAGGAGACCATGCGGTTTCCTCGGACCATCCAGATGGGCATGACCCTTTGGGCCGCGCTCAACCAGTGGGCTGGCCGCAGCGCTAGGGAACGCGCCCATACGGGGCTCCTCCCCGTAGAGGGCCATGTACCGCACGACCCCCGCGTAGAGCCTCTGGCAGGAGCCGTTTGCGCCCCTAGATTGGGCAGGAGCCGCTTCAATGCAGCCCCTGCCCGCTCCAGTTTGGGAGCCAAACGTCGAAAATGCTCCACGAAGTTCCACGGGCTGTCGAGGACGAGTCGCAGGTACTTCATCGTCGAAATTGACGCCGATGGAAACCCCTTCTACCGTTATTTGGGACCCCGACGGTGGCGCGTTCCGAGGACCATGAAAATACATGGCCTCGGACTTGTGCAGGGCCACCTCGAGTCCCAATTGCCGGATCCTTTCGACGATTGTCGCAACCCCGTGTGCCGCTACTTCGGCTGACTCCTGGTGCGACCACTACGTTTACGCCGCTATGGAGGTCGGCGCGCAGGACCCAGTCGTATCCGATGTCCCACAGATGCGGCCCCAAGACCGATCCCTGTGGGACACCGCACGACATCTCTTGCCGGTTCCTCATTCCCTGGTAACCGGGGTAGATGACGGCCCTGTCTGTCAGATAGGCCTCAACCACACGACAGAGGTGGGTCGGCATCCGGTGATACCGGAGTGCCTCCCTGATGCAACTCCAGGGCAGGGTATTAAAGGTATTGGCGATGTCTAGAGACACCGCCAAGACGAACCCACCCTGGGCAACAGGACCTAATATCAGACATTGCAATCTCACAGGAAAACTCTGTGCTGACATCACCTGACATAGACAATTTTATAGCTTCCAACTTTATGATTTTAAATGTTTGAATTTATTTGCTTTTGAATGTACTTCTTCAATGTTTAATGCACGTTTTATTTGTGCAGAATAAATAATTTATTCTTTCTTTCTTTTATGTAAAAAAGCCAATACCGTTACACGAAACTGAATTATTTAGAGACAGGCACAGTGTCGAAATTACTCACGCTGCACTTAATCGAGTTAATGTACTGAAAACTGATTACGTGAAGCGAGCCCGCGTCGTAGGTTTGACACTATTACTTTATCGTTACTCGTATATTGTGTCGATATGTATTGACGAAATTTTAGCCATGTTGCATATACGGTAAGTAGGAGGTCTTTTTACAGCTGTGGACAACAATTAATGAATAATAAGTTTAAAATAAATCCAATTTTTGGATTCATTATTTGACCTTCTTACCGCTTATGCAAAGTGGATAAAGTTTTGAAAAAAAAATAATAATATATATATATATGTCAGAAATACGTTAGTAACTCGTTAGACTAAACGGGACGCCAGCGCCACTAAGCGGCGCTCGACAGAGTCTTCAACATAATGCTTGACCGGAGCTAAGGGCAGTTTGTTGGAGGCGGTCAAGGAGTCAACACGTCGTGTACCTACAGCGTGTGAATAGCTAGTGTAATTATGTGATCGTAAATTATAATTTGATTTAAACTGCAAATGGTTTTTCTATAGTGCAATAACCAACACTTCCCATTGTACGCCCACAGTAGTTAAAATATAGCTAATGATAACGAGTACCTTTTCCGACATATATATTATATATATTTTTTATAAATATGTTTGCCCTGCAGTGGGACAATATAATAGGGTGGTATTATTATTACATATTATATTTTTTTATTTATTATTATTTATTTATATAAGCACTTACATTTATTATTACAGGCATTTAAAGTCGCATTTCATGTCTATATGTGTGACCGCGTAGTTATTCTCAACTACTCGTATGCAAAGGATTTTGATACGGTTTTCACTAGTAATTTTATTCCGGAAGGTTTTTGTGTGAATATATAATAATAAAAATCTCCATGTTTTGTCAAGTCCTTAAAACAGAGCGAAGCAAGTTAGCAGGGAAAGTTGCTGTGAAAAACAAACTTTGATGATTTCGCGGACTTACATACCAACTTAGTACACACTAACAAAGTGATATTAGTAATTACCGTCCAATTACACTGATACCTATTTTTTCAAAAAATTATGAGAAATGTATGTATAAAAGGCTAATAGAATTTTGCAATAAATTCCAAATAATAAGTACTGAACAGTATGGATTTCAAAAAAAGAAATCCACATCATTAGCTATTTACTCTCTTATGAAGGCAGTACTTTCAAACATTAATAATAATCATCTGACTACGGGACTTTTTTTTTATTTATCAAAAGCCTTCGATTTTGTGTCGCACAGCATATTGTTGGATAAACTAGAGACTATTGGGATTAGAGGACCTGCACTTGAATGGATATCATCCTATTTAGGCAATAGACAGCAACGTGTCATTATTAGTAAAATTAACAGTAATAGAGATATGATACCATACTCATCAGAATATAAGCAAAATAAATGTGGCGTTCCGCAAGGAAGCGTGCTTAGTCCAATATTGTTTCTTTTATATATTAATGACATCATAAAAATAACCAATCATAAATGCATATTATTTGCCGACGATATATCAATCGAAGTGACATCAGATAAAAAGAAAAACAAGACTGACCATGAGTTTGACATAAATAATACAATAGACAAATTACTGCTTTGGCTTGACATAAATAACTTAAAAATAAATTTAGATAAATCCGTTTACATTCAATTTAATCAATCAAATAATAATAAAAACAATATAAAACTTAACATTAACAAAATCGAAGAGGCAACCCATACAAGGTTTCTAGGCGTAATAATAGACAAAGATTTTAACTGGAAAGAACATGTAGATAATGTAAGCACTCGAATCAATAAATTTGTATACGCACTGAAGCAAGTTAAAAACGTAACTAACATAAAAACTGCAATTATGTCATACTACGCCTATGTTGAGTCGCTACTGCGATATGGTCTCGTAATGTGGGGTAATGGTACCAATATGGATAGAGCATTTATCGCACAAAAAAAGTGCATCAGAGCAATAAGTGGTATTAAACCTGATGACTCATGTAGACCAATGTTCAAGAGGTTTGGTCTGCTACCTCTACCATGTCTGTATATATATGAGGTATGTATATTTGTAGTTAACAACAAACATTTATTTAAATCAGCAAATGATGTAAATCCCAGAAACAGACGAGATCCTCATAAACTGGTATTAAGTGATTTGCCAAGACTTGCGAAATACAAGAAAAACTGCCTTGCAATGTGCGTACGTATTTATAACAAAATACCAAGTCGCTTTAAAAAATTGAACTCGAGAAAATTTAAGACAAAATTACACAAGTGGCTTATTGAATGTCATTTTTACAGTTTAAAAGATTTTATGAACGTGAGATGTTGATTCCTTTTGTCAAAATATAAATTTTTGCATGCTATGTTATGTCTTAGCGAAACATGTTGAGCTACTGTAATAATATTAACATCAACGTATACCATGTTTTACGCAAATAAATGATTTACTTACTTACTTACTTACTTACTTAGTGATAAGTTTATTTATTTTCGACTTTGTTTATACGATAGTATAGTTGAAATTAGTAGCGAAAATAATGTTACGCTGCATTTTCCCAAGTGTGCTGGAGCTCCAACAACTGAAATAATGTACTCGTAGTGACGTGCGTACCGGTGTCCATCCTCTTTTATCGATATAGTACTTATATCATAAATGCCAAAGTGAGTTTGTTTGTTTAGTCGTTTGTTTTTTTCGCTTTCACGCTAAAATGCCTAAACGGATTTTGATAAAATTTGGCACTTGGGTAGACCATGACCATTAAGACATAGAATACTTTTTATCCCGATATTCCTACGGGGTCGTGACTTATGCAGGTGAAGCCGCAGGGCGCAGCTAGTTTTGTAATAAAATGTTCTCAACCAACCCAAAAAATATAAGAAAAGCCACACAACTTTCCGAACAAAGTTACATACAACACTTTTCCCACCTATTTGTATGTTTGCGAAATAAAACCGAGTGCATCCGGAACGAATGCTTTTTAATTAAATAGTTTCAAGTTAAAATAATTCGGAGTAACGTTCCTGTAATTTAAATATTACCTGCGAACATAAAACTTTGTGTTATTTTCAAATTTTAAATATTTATGCACAGTTTGGAAGGCCTCCTACAAAGTGGACCGATGACGTTGTGAAGGCCGCAGGAATCCGCTGGATGCGGGAAGCACAGAACCTGTCGAAGTGGCGGTGCTTGGGGTAGGCTTTTGTGCAGCAGTGAATGTCTTTAGGCTGAAATGGTGATGATTATGACACACTTTCATTTTGTATTTTCTCAATAGTTCACTACAATGATTGTTCAGAATTTTGAAGTTTTAAACCTGAACGAAAAATCTTTAATTTCAGCATTACTTTTTTACGCTTTAATTGGAACAGCCATGAGGACTAGTTTATCGTTCAAACACTACTGAAGTGTACTTACAAATATTTATTTCCAGCCTCATAAGTATATATTTGCAAAACATCGTAGTTCCTATAATAACACGTGGCGTTGATGTTTACTTAAACGGTTTTATGTATTGTAAAATTACTAAGTCTAGAATATTTTTTTTGGCATTTTTCCTTTAAGTAACCATCACATATTCAACCTTATTTGCGTGTTCGGTCCTGACATTATGTGTTTATTTTGAATGGTCGATTTTTTCAAAATTCTTTCTGCTTGTCCGAATGCTTGGGAAAAATTTTGTCTGGGGTGCTGATTCCTCATCATCGCTCCGACTGAAAGGTCATATTTTTTGAACACCTACGCCAAAATTTTTCATGTGATACTAGTCCTGCCTCTGATGTGAATTTATCTATCGGAACTGGAGACTGTCTGTCTTCGATTGCTCTATTGAGAAAGGCGAGATTTTCTCTCCAGGAATTGGTATGCAATTTTTTTCATTTTCTTTTTCCATTCTCATTTTAAATACAGACTTGTGGCTTGATGACTTATTGATTATGTTTTTATGTAGTAAAGTTCATCAAGCCAGGATTATTGGCTTTTACGGACCGAGTATCTCGATGTGAAATCAATGACGTGTGATGAAGATGTGAGATCAGATCTTAAGAAGTAATTCCCGGAAGTAACAACCGGAATCTTTGTATCCCGTGGAGTTCCAGAGACATCTACGTTACATCGCTTCGGAATTGTGATCCAGATAATTGCTTTTATTTATTACCTTTCTTCATTGTCATTTATCTTAATCTTGTTAGTTTTTAACGCGCGTCAGTTTTAGTTAGGCTTTTCCATTTTAAGTCACGCCATATTTGGTATAACTTTTAACAACCATTGCAGTAGGACGTACAAGCATTCAGTTCTAAACTCGCGCGTTTATATACTCCGTGAAATCTATTTATACTCTAATATCAGATAACGCATCAGGAATCCACTTTTTTATATTTGCCTTGTTTGTTTACGTTATATGATTCTTTAATTTTGGTTTGGTATTTTTTATTTTTTTTTGAGCAATATGATACGTATTGAATGTGGTGAATGTTTTTTAAATTTTAATTACGCTACAGTGTGTATGTATTTATTGCATATATATAAATGGTATACCACAGACTACCTGCAGTATTGTCTCTTCTTCCCCCCTAATCCATCCAAAAGTTGTCTTTAAAAGATCGCTTTTAGCGATAAGACCGCCCATTATATCACCCTATGTAACATTTCTACATTTATATCTGTAGTTTTTATGGTGTACATAATAACTTATTACCGACAACCTCAAGGACCATAGTGACATTGAGAGGGAGCCTAGGACTCTGGCGATCAGGGGTAATATGTTGGCATGAAGATTTGCTCGGTGTACTGACCAATTAAAGATTACGCTTTTTAAAGCCTATTGTCGGACTTTTTACACGGGTAATCTTTGGGTCAACTACCAAAAGGTCGCCGGATGTCCTATGCGTCCAATACAATATTTTTTATAGGAGGCTGTTGCGAATGCCTGATTGAAGTGCCTCAGAAAAGTTCACGGTAATCCATTCCGATGGATTTCATGCCATTATCCGCAAAAAAACGGCCTCACTCCTGAGTAGAATAAGAGGCAGTCACAGTAGCATTCTGAAGGCTGTGGCGGCAAATACTTCCTTCGTCATTATAAGGCAATTTGTGCGAAGACATAAACTGTAGTTTTACATTTCTCGTCGTGACTAGTTGTTGAGTGGTCTTCTCACTAATTCGTCTTTAGTTTAAGTCACTAACAATAGTATTTTAAGTGCAAACCTGTTACTTACATACTATGGATCTTTTGCTTGTCCGAATCAAAATTATTGTATTATTATTTATTATAAAGAGTGTTCTATTTTACTTTAAAAGCATCCTTTAATATAAATTCAAACTCCACTATTTTCTATTCAACTCATAAAAAGGCAGGCAGCCTTCTTTTATGCCTGAAAGAGTCATGAAAATCTCTTGGAACTAGTTAAACAGCTGTATACAATATTCCTGCCATTGTAAATATTTTCAGCGGCAGGCGGCAAGTCAAAGTTTGTTGGGAACTCTTACGAAACGCCTCAGGAAACATTCTAGATGTTTGCAACAACTTACAACTACCCACATAGGCACGATCGGCGATACAAGTTCTTGAATACTTTTGTATGCTAATTTTGTAAAAGGAATTTTTCAAACGAAATTGTATTTTGTTTGGATAAATAAATCTGCGTGGTAATTACGTTTCGACAACATTGCGTCTTTTATGTTGTTGAGCAGACGAATTTTTCAAACATGTGAAGCAATGGATTAGGAATTTCCTTCAAAACCCTTCGTACTGTTATAAAAAGTGGCAACTGGGTGCAGGTGTGTATGTTTTTGTTTACAGTCATATCTGATCGAATTACAATAAAAACGTTTAGGCAGTAGGTACTGGAGTTGGGCATAACTGCACCAACTACATCTAGGTACAGACTGCCAATTGTTATTAGTATCGACTATAGTCATATTACATCATAATTATCAAATTAATTTGGAGTAAAAACAGAAAAATACATATACATTTTATTTGATCTGAAACGTATGAAATGGGATCGATATGGCATACCTATAAATATATTTTTAATAAATATTTATCAGTGTTGACGACAGCGTGTTTATTTGTTTAAATATCTAAACAAATGAGCACTGCATCATCAACATCACCATCTTCCCGCCCTTGTTACTCGTGGTGGCCGCAACACGTTTTGTTCTTCCATTTCCCCTGTCAACCGTCACGCTATCATTCACTCCCTTCTCTTTCATATCATTCCTCACACAATCCATCCATCTATTCTATTGCCTTCCACTCCCTCTCCATCCATCCCAGTCACTTGCGTTTCCTCCCTCCTCATCAGATGAACACTGCGTCATAACTAATATTTAATTTATAAATTTTGGTAATATATCATTAATTTGATGAATTTTCATTTGATGTGGAAGAGTGAACTAGAGTATTACGGAAATTAAGTGGCTTATTCAAATACAAATTCAAAATCTTTATTTCGAGCGAAGACTCATATAGGGTTAATAACATTTCTCTTAAAACTAACTGCTAGTAAACAACACGATACGACGGCACATGTAACTGACAGCAGTGAATAACATATGGACAGTCCACTCTGTCAGCAATCATTTTCAGAACCCTGTTAGGGCTGGCCATGACTCAAGTCACCATGGATGCTGCGCGCTTACGCATTATTGTGTAAAAGCAATCTACACGTGCCGCTGCAAATATTCCTGATGCACTGCAACGCCATGGCAACCCCATCAGTTTTCTGAACGCATTATTAAATTGGCCACGAAGGGCTCCATACGACGCCCGCGAATATGTATCCCACAAGCTGCATGTGTAGAAGGTGGTACAGAATGCTCTAAATAGCGTCACCTTTACGTCTGCAGTACAACGTTCAAACCTGCGGGCTATCAGATTCGCACGCACAGAAAGAGCCCTTTGCTCCCTTTCAATGTCAGCATTGTCTCTAAGGTCAGTGGTGACCACGTGATCTAGATATTTAAATTGTTCCACTCGCTCAAGAGGAATACCGTTTAGCCGTATGGGAGGCACATCGAGATGGTAGTTGGTCCCCGCCTCAAAAACAATGTACTGACTTTTCTGAACATTATATAATAACCCATGTTCAGTTGCATAACGCTCACATGTGGTCAACAGTGTCCTAATACCACTGACTGACGCGCTCAGCAGCACCATGTCATCCGCGTAACTTAAATTATTGAGACAGACACTGTCAATATGACAACCGACATGATGACCGCTAAGCGCCTCAATTAGGGTATTCATATACAAATTGAAGAGGGCAGGGGAGGTCAACCCGCCCTGTCTCACTCCACACTCCAATTGATATGGCTCCGACAGCACACCTGCCCACCGAACATTGTTGCCCTGGTTTCCATACCAATGCTTGAAGATACTTATAAGCTCGATAGGCAAGCTTATAGCTTCAAGTATCTTCCATAATATATCGTAGGAAACCAGATCAAAAGCCCTAGATAAATCGAGGAAGCAACCGAAAACAGGTGTTCTTCTTTTTGCGCAGTACCTGACGGCCTGCTTGAAACACAAAACTGCACTTTCCGTAGAAAGTCCTGGCCGAAACCCGAACTGATTGTCGTGCAGCATAAGACGTTCGTTTAATTGTGTATCAAGCAGATCATAAAGGACCTTAGCGACTGTGGTTGCTAGAGAAATAGGTCCATAGTTCCCCTTATCCGAAAGATCACCTGTTTTACTTTTAACAATAAGAACCACGATCGTCATCATTAGGTCGGAAGGCAAGCATGAATGACTCATACATAAATTGTACAGCAGTGCCAAAACTCTCGGTAAGTGAGGACCGGCGTATTGTAAATGCTCGATACTGAGCCCGTCATGACCAGGGGACTTACCTCTAGTCGAAGACCCGATGACCTTAGCCACATCCTTGGCACTGAAGCGTGTGCCCACCTCGCCACAATGGGGTTCAGCTTCCGGCATCACACAAGAGCTCCCTAGCGGTGATTTTAAAATAAAATGACTTTTAAAAAGCTCCGCGATATCCTTTTTATCATTAACACCGTTCACACTCACAGGCAGGCCTGGCCGAATATTCAACTTATTAGTGCTCTTCCCAAAGCCGCGAAAATCACGCTTTGAATGCTTAGAGGCAATTTGTTCCTCGTGGTTCTGACACCATTTAAGCCGCGACTTAAAAAATGCCCTACTTTCCCGCATCTTATCATACACTGGGCCAGTTGATGGTTTTCCACACGATAACCATATGTAAAAGTTCTGCCTAGCCTGTGAGCGCCACTGATGTGCTTATTTCAGCCTGTGATTTGAGCCTTTTTCCTACGACTAACAAACTTATTTGCCGCACTACAAATTTATGACTCACTGAGAGCACAAACAATTTTCGAATACAACGTATCAATAACAATCCTATGGGAGGATTCACCGCAAAAAATATCACCCCATCCAGTTAATTCTACAGGAAAATCTACCAATTTTAATCTCTTGTGACATTCTTTGGAATCGACACCAATATGCTCCTTAGTTCTTTCCCCCCATACAATTTCACTATGAGCAATCACATTATCAGGAATCTTAGGTGTTATCAAATCAAATTTACATTCCAAAATCATAGGGTAATTGTCAACAATGGAACTTAATGGCGAGTGTGTGACTATACAGTGATCTAGCCATCGCCTACAGCCGTGAGTTTTACTCATAAAAGTGTAGATATCACTTGTCAACCCCAGTCTGTCAATATCGACACAAACCCATCTTTGATCCTCACAAAAGTTTGACAGCTCACCCATAAACAGAGTATTAGGATGCGCATTAAAATACCCCAAAACAAATACTGATTCTACACTACAATCGTCTACTACAGCACTCAAATCAGTAGGCATATAGATGCTCATGACAATAATAGGCCTATTGTTAGTTACTATTTTTATTACACACACACACGAGGGTTATTGCACTGTAACACTGACACATTTGGAAATTTGTTAGGTACTCCTCCTTAACAGAGCAACACCACCGTAAGGTCGTCCGCGTAACATGCCGGCCGTCGTGTCAACAGCTGACGTTCCCGTGGCACTAAAGTTGTCACCAATGGTGCAAAGATATGGTATTTCCTCTGGCTGCAACCACCTCTATTGCAAAGCAATTAAATCAGAAGATCTACACAATTCTTTAATGCTTTTATGCCATGTAGTAAACAACAATAAACTACTGATAGCAAGTAAAAAAATAAATCTCACACACTGTTCGAAACTAAGCAATCGTTAAAAATGTATTCACCCCACCACATATTAACATCGTTTTACTAACAAACAACATAAATACAAAAATTAAAAATGGCGAACAAGGACAACAAATTCTGGTATTTTATTTCTATTCCGATATTGATATGAGAATATATAGTTAAAATTTTATCTAGGAGCGAAAATAAAAATCTGAAAGTAATATTTCTCAGACAATTTATTGGCAACGGTGTCAAAGACAGACGTTGAAAATCGCTTAGATGGTACAATGTAGATACAGGCTGGATATTTTCTGGCGCGCCAGCCTTTGAAGTAGGACTGTGTCTCTGAATCAATAGATTCTTGAGCAGGTTAAGAGATTTTATATAAAGAGAAAAAAAAGAATTGTTTAATTTTTTGTTTTAACTATCGAACCGCCCGTGCTTTACATGGAGATTTTTTCATTATATGTAAGTTTAATATTAATGTAATAAACACATATTATTATTATGATATTTTATTTCAAAATATATTTACATTATAATAAATATTGTTAGTAAATAATACTTATACCTATGTTAGTAAAAATATTTATTCATTCTTATTATTTACAATTTGCGCTACTTGATATTATAAAGGGCACATCCAGATCCGTGGACGTTAGTGCCTCACAACCGGGCAATTAAGCAATATGGTATCCAGAAGGCTGTGTTTTATATTTTTTATTATTTATTATTATTACCACTTACACCAATACAACAATGAAGTCCCAACTTAATTTAATTTAAAATAGACTCTGAGTAAAGACAAGTCATATAGATGACAATATGTTAAGTATCATCCTCTGGAATTCCGCCAAAGAGCAAGTAAAGATATCCAATCGCAGAGAGATGCTGCTGAGTATCTTTATCGCCCAGCCCACCGGTGCAAACTTTAATAAGTTTGTACGGGCCACCGGGACTTTAAACAGCCTCTCTCTCGGCCCTTGCCGCAGCCTACTGTTTGGAACGAGCAACCCCAAAGATTCTAGTATTAGTACTACCTCCCAGGCGGCACATCAGGGAGAGGCCACTTTTCTTCGAACTATTGCCCTAAAGCACTCCGTGCTGGCTTTAGCAAAAATACCTGATGCACTGCAAAAGCGAGGCAATCCCAACAGCATCCTAAAATCATTATTGTACAGAACCCGTAGGGCATTGGAAGATCTACGCTTATAACGGACGCACCGGCTGCAGGAATAAAATGCCTTAAAAATAACAATTTTGACCTTCATAAACCTTGGCGGAAACTATAGAACCCCGTGGCGTTCTATAGTTTTCGCCTACCCCTTTTTTTTTTTTTTGAGGGTGGGAAATCATCAAATAACTTCTCCCGCTCTGGGCGGAGCGGGAGGGTGTGTCAGACTCTTACTGACTAAAACCCACCCGTATTCCTTCCTGTTGCCTGTGTTGCGGGGGCCTCGGTGACCCATAAGTACCTTCCCGCGACCCCGGGGGGCATCGGCCCTAGTGGACCCCTACCTATGTGCTGACGACATCTCTTTGAGGCGCGCGTGGAATACAACGCGCCGTCGACCCGGGCCTGGTCCTTATCGGACGGTGAGCTACCCATTGCTCACCGTCCGCAAGCCCGCGCCTACGGTGGCCGGAAATCCGCCCGGGATTCCCGACGCCCTGGGCGTCTCCTGCGGCGGCTAGATGCGAGAGGGCGCGAAACTTGCCTTTGCCTCAACCGTCCCGCCTCCTCCTTCGCGAGCATTACTGCTTCGCAGAAGGAGGTGACGGCTGCCCATGCCCTCTCGCTCCGTACCATGGCCTGACCCAGGGCTTTGCCTACCCCTATGGGAAGGTGTGAGTTTATGTATGTTATGTGTGTATAGATGATAAATAATAATAATAATAATGAGTTTCTAATTTATAATTATCAATTAAAAGTCAATTGTAGTCCCGATGTGGGAAATTTATTTTTCTCAAAATTAAGTGTTTATCATTTCTACGTGTGAAATCACCGGCAAACAACGTTGCGGGATGAATTAAAAGCCATTCTGACAGGTAAAAACTGTGTGATTATAAATGATAAATGATTTTATTTCTGTAAGCAGGTTTGTACAAACACTTTTACACATCAATCAATATATATATAAATAAATAAATAAATAAATAACTCGTATTTAAAACACCCTGTGTTGAAAGCCGCTTCAATGCACCGAAAATGTTTAGTTTATTTTTATCAAAACTCTGGCAGGGTCATCAAGAATCCACATAATTTCGATTAATAAAATAAAAATAAGATATCAATGTTGATTGAAAAAACCGTCTGCCTGCAAGATTTAAATATAAATTGAAGAAAAACATACAATTACGAAGTTTGATTTTATCACGATTTATTTTGACAATATCAGCATATTTTATGAAGGACAACAACATTGTTTTTATTTTTTCAAATAACACAAACAACCCAATATTAACAATCAACATATCCACAGTATAACTAATTACAATTCGGCCAGTATGACAATGGGTCCACAGAGTAATAAATAAAGCACAGAGACTGTTAACAATGGTCGGGGTGCGAGGACAATTGAAAATCGCTGTAGCTACAAATCTATTTGCCAGCTCGCAGTTTGCCACGTTGCCGTACCGCTGAATCGTCAACCCTTTTATATTTTCATAACGCGTCAAGTTAAGGGCGATAAGCGGGTACTCTTAGGGTCATTATGCCAAATAAATTGTCTTTAATTGATATGATTCGTGAATCGAGTTGAGAAATTCTGCCATCAGCATCATAATTTCAGCCGAAAAACGTCCACTGCTGGACATAGACATACTCAAGCGCACCACTTCGATCGGTACTGTGCTTCTTGCATCCAGCTTCTGCATCCTTTACAAGGTCAGGGGTCCAAAGAAATTCTGTGCATTTTCCTTAACATCACCATATTTATGTAAAACCTAATAACACATAACAACATAACATAATAACACATAACAACATAACATTACGCCTGTGTTCCCCAAAGGGTTAAGCAGTGGTGTACCTGTAGTACACCCACATTTCGCCAGTTATGTTTAAGTCCCATGTAACAGGAGGCGAGCCTATTGCCATCAACCGAGCACAAATCCAGACTCCGGGCTGCTACTGAGAAATTTCAGATGGAAAAATCCATAACACTTTTGCCCGACCTGGAATTGAACCCTCATGCTCAGTAGTAGCGCTTAAGTTATAAAACTCGCGCAGCTAGGGTAAATAAAGTTTAGCATTAATTTGTGGCGGCATCTACATCTACAACTGAGCAGCACACTGACGTCACGCAAAATCCTGCATCGCGCAAGCAGAGTTTACCGCGCAACTAGCATATATACAACATCCCGACATCAACCGTCGGGCAGTTGCCCACCAGACACGACACCCGTCTGGTTGGAGGATCCTCTCTTTTCTATGGAGGATAAGTGAACTTTACACCTGTTCCTCATGCCCTCTATAAGTTAATGAGTGAAGTTGAAAGTGTGTCTTTTTGTGTTTAAAAGTTTAATATTAGGTCATGATTAATACAATTCTTAAACGCAATCTGTCGCTAACGGTATTTGAGCTTCGTATGTGCTTTAAAAATATATCGTAGTAGATAAATTTATTGCCCTAGAACAAAGGCAAGATTTATTTAACAATGTGTTCCCAAAGAAATAAAAAACTTTATCCATGAAATCTTCAAGTTAATAAAATGAGAAATATTGTTAACTGCTACCTTTGCTAACATTGCGGCAAGGTTTATCTTTTTGTTGCACTGTTTGCGACTATTATAGTGTTTTTAGGGTTCCGTAGTAAATAAGAAACCCTTATAGTTTCGCCATGTCCGTCTGTCTGTCTGTCTGTCCCCGCTGTAGCTCAGAGACGCTTAGTACTAGAAAGCTGTAATTTGACATACATAGGTATACATATTAATGACGCCAATATACTGCTAAAATAAAATCTTGAAAATATTTTTTTTAGGGTACCTCCCTTGCACGTAATATGGGGTTGATATTTTTTTCTTTTCTACCCCATGGTGTGAGGTATTAATAATATTTTATTTCACTCTAAAAGTACAACAAAAACTTAATCTATGAATTAAAATTTTTGAAAATATGTTTAATGGTTGTACTGCAGTTCATAAAAGGTGATCTACCAACTCCCAAACTAAGTCAAGCTTGTATTTTGGAAGTTGATGATTATTTTGATGCAGGACTTAAATAGACACAACCTTGTAGCCTAGAAATTGACTTCCAACACTTAATATTTAGCAATTGAAATACAAATTATAACATCTACACTATCTTAGAATTACAATTTAAAAAGAAATAACAAAATTAAAAATTCTATTAATAAAAAGAAAAAAAATATATGAGAATAAAAATAAAAATTGATAATATACCTTCACATCAAATTGATTTTTATGTTTTACTTTTTTATAGTTACCAGCATCTCAGTTGGAGCATAATCTAAAGATTGCAACCAACTACTTAATTTATTTTTAACCTCTCGTTTAGTTAAACTGTAAATGTTGATGGTTTTGTTCATTTAGAGAACAAAGAGTTATTATTTTTTTTATCTATATGCCTACAGATTCGTCAGAAAACCTAATTGAATTTACGAACTGTTTAGGGGAAGTAGTGTCTATTATTGACAACCTTGCCATTGAATCTGTATTCATGTTAGGGAATTATAATGTACACCCCATCAGCTTTTTGGGGTGGAAATGATGAACTTCTGTCAATGTCAAAGTTGGATATGTGCTGATATAATGTCATTGGGTGGGTGGGGGGTCAGACACGTTTACCTTTGGTAGTGATGTGCACGGGTGTAGAAGGTGGCTTGACCACTGTTTGGTAACGGAAGCAGCTTGGCGGTCAGTCGTCAGCGTGCGGGTCTGTCAGGGTGTGTATTGGTCTGATCACCTTCCGTTACAGGTCGAATTCAACTTGGTTGTAGTTATACCTAAGAAAATTGTAAATAAAAATAGTGTTAACAAGGTAATCTGGGGCGAAAGAAACAGAAAACAAATTGAATTGTACAAGCATTACTGTAATTGTAAGTTGAGGGAAATAGACTTTCCAACGGAATTAAGACTGTTCGCGGACGGTTAATGTAATAATGAAAGTCATAAAGAGGGAATAGAGACATTATACATTCTATGACCGAGGCTGTGATCAAGAGCAGGCAGTGTAGGGAGGTCCGGAGAGCTGGTTATATCACAGGCTGGAATAAGTTCGTAAGGGATTCGCATAGGGAGGCTCGGCTTCACATCGAGAGGTGGTGTGCAAGTGGGAAACCAGTCTCGGGGCCTACCTGGCTGGCTATGTCAGAAAATAGGAAAGCTTTTAAGAAAAACCTGAAGTTCCTTCAGGGCAATCGTGAACAGATCCGTATGGACGTGCTTGAAATCAAAATCAAAATCAAAAGTCATTTATTCAAACTAGGCTGAGAATCAGCACTTTTCGAACGTCAAAATTACATAAGACAGTCCCCCAAAACGCCCACCCTTCACCACTTCCTAGTGCTTTAGCTGGGAAGAAGAAGTGGTCAACAAACTCCCCAGCAGCACAGCTGTCTGTTCAGTTAGAGGGAAAAAAAAATGGATTCTATACAACAGTATGCAAAACAATTTACATTACGTGCAACATAAAACATTAAATTATTAGCCGTATGTCAGCTAGTACACCACTATACCAACAAAAAAAAAAAAGAAAAGCAAAACACCGAAAACTATTAATTCTCAAGCAGAGATAAAAACGTAAACAGAACTTAATGCCCAAATAAAAGCCTCCAAGCATAAAAAGCGTGCCCGCTTACATATAGCTATAGCTGTAACAGTCACAAATGATGAACTAGGACCATCAAAGTATATTAAATAAACAATTAATTACTAATAACAAAACAAAACAATGGTCAGCAAGACGACCAGTCACCACAAGCAGCACCCGTTCACGAGCATAACGCAATAATCAGCCATTACCCCCCTCGCCATATTAGAGGGAAGGAGGTAACCCGACCCCCGACGCTACCGCAAGCAGTGACAACTAAGGGAGCATGACGAACTTGCTGCCGGTTGTAAGAATAATATAATCAGTTATCGAGGTCGCTAGCTAACCACATATTGCAATACAACTCAACAACAAACATTGTAATGAGAAGATTATGTCAATAATAAACGAAAATAAAATTTAAAATAAATTGACTTATACAGTCAAATAAAATAAACAATTATATGAACTCATATAACCTGTCACTAGGTAGGCTAATTCTGGAGAAAGAACATAAACATTATCTTGAGTTAATCACAGCGACCAACAATTCTTATCATTTAAATAGTCGTTGATAGAATAGTATGCCCTTGAACAAAGTTTGGATTTTACTTTCGTTTTAAACGCATTAAAAGGCAAATCTAGCAAACAAGAGGGTAACTTGTTATAAAAAGTAATACCAAGCCCAACAAACGAGTTATGAACCTTGTGAAGCCGGTGAAATGGAGCACGTAATTTGTCCTTATTTCTGGTGTTAATATTGTGAATATCACTGTTTTTAATGTATAAGTGTATATTTTGCCTAATATATAAGATGTTGGCGAAGATGAATTGTGATGCCACCGTGAGAATACCAATATCTTTAAAAAATCTCTCAGAGAAACTCTGGCACCTAGCTGGTAAATTGCTCGAACAGCTCGTTTTTGAAGAACAAATATATTTTGAATGTCAGCGGCTTTGCCCCACAGCAGAATACCGTAGGACATAACGCTATGAAAATAACTAAAATATACTAACCGAGCTGTATTAACGTCAGTGTATTGTCTTACTTTCCTGACGGCGTAAGCGGCCGAACTGAGCCTTCCCGCTAGGCTTGATATATGAGGGCCCCACTGAAGTTTGGCATCTACTGTTATGCCCAGAAAAACTGCCGAGTCTACAGTTCCAAGAACCTCTTTATCCAAGACGATGTTGGGTCCTAGATTTGTAACATTTGGTAAAGCGAACTTTATACATTTTGCTTCTTGCCACGAGAATAAGTCTTTGAGCCAATTCTGGAAAAAGACCAGTAAACTCAATCTGAGGCCGAGTCTTCCAGTCAGTGTAGGGGGTAAAGTGGAGGTTGTGGACATCGCCAATACATTTAAGGAGCACTTCATAGTGGATCAATTGATAGGAACTTCCAACAGGCGAAGGTTCCTTTGTCTGAAAAACCAGTCAGAGTAACCACGAAAGAGGTGTCACAGGTTCTAAAGTATATGCGTAAGGGTAAGTGTCCTGGACAGGATGGGATGAGCGTGGAGCATCTGAAGCATGGGGGTCTACACCTGTGTAGAGTCGTGGTGATGTTTTTCACCTTCTGTATTAGGCATGCTTACCTGCCGGATAATCTTGCCCGGGCGGTTGTAGTACCGATTGTAAAAAACAAAACAGGGGATATCAGTGAAACAAGTAACTACAGACCTATAAAGTTGGCTACTGTAACGCCAAGATGTTGGACGGTGTATTGAATGGCTATCTCACACAATCAGCTAACATTGAAGATGCTCATTTTGAGATTTAGGCCCGGTCTTTCGACTGAGAGTGCGATATTGGTCCTGAAACACACCGTCAAATACTATACCGATCGCAAAACGCCGGTGTATGCTGCCTTTCTGGACCTCTCAAAGGCATTTGACCGGATAGAATATGAGACACTATGGGATAAGTTGCGGATTAATGGAGTACCTGACGGAATCATAAATATATTTAAATATTGGTATAACCATCAAACCAATTATGTGAAATGGTCGGGCTCACCTTCTGACCCCTACCAATTGAAACGTGGGGTCAGGCAGGGGGGGTTGAGCTCCCCTACACTTTTTGACATTTATGTAAATGAGCTGATCCGTGAGCTCAACAGCACCGGAGTAGGCTGCTCAATGGATGGTAAAATAGTTAATAACATTAGTTATGCTGATGACATGGTGCTGTTGAGCCCATCGATCAGTGCCCTGAGAAAACTGGTTAGCGTGTGTGAGGTGTTTGCGGAAACTCATGGCCTGTGAGTGAGCTGCTGGTGTTTCGGGCTGGGCGTAGGAGTTCCTCTCATGTTCCGCCCGTGACACTAGCGGGGGAGGCACTAAACAGAGTTACGCAATTTGTGTACCTAGGTCATGTAGTAAATGAGGACCTGACCGATGAAGCAGATATAGAGAGGGAACGCAGGGCGCTGACGATTCGTTGTAATATGCTGGCACGCAGATTTTCCCGATGTTCTTATGCGGTAAAGAAGACATTATTTAGGGCATACTGCCAGTCTTTCTATACGTGTAGTTTGTGGACTAGCTACAACCATCGGTGCCTTGCGGGTCCAATATAACAATGCTTTCAGGTTGCTGATGGGATTGCCTCGCTACTGCAGTGCGTCAGCGATGTTTGCTGAAGCTCAAGTGGATGGCTTTCACGTCATTATACGTAAAAGAGGCGGAGGGTGAGAGGCAGTCCCAACAGCTACCTGAGTGTAATTGCAGACTACATCCATAGTCCTGTTTGCAGGCATTGGATTGCCCATATTGTAGGCTGACTGGCGCTTTTTCTGTTGTTCGTTGTATTTGTGAGTTACTAACATAGCTTTAAGTCATCTTGATGTAATACTAACACTCTATGGACTGAAAAGTCTGAAATAAATGTTTTGAATTAAATGGAATTGAATTTACTGACTGCATTATACAGGCTCGAGCTCACTGCATCAAAATGCCTACCAGCAAAAGATATTTTGCAAGGTACACCAGGGCAAACAACTGCACTGGAGCGTTTTTTATTGATTTTGTCATCTAGCGGTAGTAGCGAATGCCTCCGGAGCACTGTTTTAAAATATAAAATTTCCTAACAGTCATGACATTACATTCCACATATAGTTTGGAAGTTGAGTAAAACCTTGGTTTAAATTATATCACCTTTAAAATTGCCCTTTGCGCTCTCTCCAGCACAAGAAAGAGAGTTTTATAAGTTCCACCCCATATGGTAATGCAATAAATTAACACCGACTGACATAGGGCAGTGTAGACCATGTAAATCGTTGAAGCATCAGCACTGTGTCTCAGATTCTTAAAGATGTACATTCGTTTTCTGATGCGACATGTGAGAGCTTCAATTTGTGGACGCCAGTCGAGTCGTTCGTCTAGTATAACCCCAAGGTATTTGATATCTTTCACTCGTAACAATGACAAGCAGACACAGTCTGCTGGCATCGCACAGGTGTGTGCTTTGAGTGCATTGGTGGCTTCGGGAGGCTCAGGGGAGTTCGGAAGATAAAAACGCATAAATTTAGTTTTTTCTATGTTAAGGGTTAACAAGTTTGGGCATGCCACGATTGCGGCGATAAGTCCCATCTTTGAGGAGTAGCTAGAAAGGCGCCACGGCGTCCTCACCTTCCGCCTGACGCAGGTACTCACCGGACACGGCAGTTTCGGGAGGTTCCTGTGTCGGATAAGGCGGGAGGAAACGTCCGGGTGTCACCACTGTGTGGATCGCCCGGAGGACACGGTGGAGCATACGGTGGAGGTCTGCCCGGCTTGGGCAGAGCACCGCCGTGTCCTCGTGGAGGCGATCGGCGGCAGAGACCTCTCGCGTCCGGCCCTGGTTCAGGCCATGGTACGGAGCGAGAGGGCATGGGCAGCCGTCACCTCTTTCTGCGAAGCAGTAATGCTCGCGAAGGAGGAGGCGGGACGGTTGATGGAAAGGCAAGTTTCGCGCCCTCTCGCCCCTAGCCGCCGCAGGAGACGCCCAGGGCGTCGGGAATCCCGGGCGGATTTCCGGCCACCGTAGGCGCGGGCTTGCGGACGGTGAGCAATGGGTAGCTCACCATCCGGTAAGGACCAGGCCCGGGTCGACGGCGCGTTGTATTTCACGCGCGCCTCAAAGAGATGTCGTCAGCACATAGTTAGGGGTCCACTAGGGCCGATGCCTGTCGGGGTCGCGGGAAGGTACTTTGGGTCACCGAGGCCCCCGCAACACAGGCAACAGGAAGGAATACGGGTGGGTTTTAGTCAGTAAGAGTCTGTCAGAAGTTATTTGATGATTTCCCACCCTCAAAAAAAAAAAAAAAGGGTTAACAAGTTACCGGAGAGCCATTGCATTACGAGCCGCAGAGCATTTTCAGTATGTTTTTTGGCAGAAATCCAGTCTTCTCCGTGTGGTAGTAGTGCCGTGTCATCTGCATAAGTTAATATCACAATTCGGAATTTGTAGGTTGCATTGATCATTAATATAGATTAGGAACATAGTTGGTCCCAAGATACTCCCCTGATTAACCCCGTATTTTATGGGTTCTTCATCGCTTACCACCCCGCCGACACAAACAGACTGCGTCCGACCTGAGAAGTATCGTTGGATAGGCCGTTAAAAAATATTGCGGGTCTGGCAGCACTACTTTTCGATTCAAGGATCCGCTTGCGTAATATTATTAAGTATTAAAGTGCTAATTTTTGTTAGAGTCAAGTGTGGGGGACACTGCTAGTTAAATGGTTGTTTATGAAGATGTTACAAAATTCATGGCAGTAGTACATATACCGAAATTAAAAGGAAAACTATCACGGCTAAGTGGGCTTTACAAGTTAACGAGTAATAGCCGACCAACTTAAATTTGCAGTTGGAGAATTGACCGTGGTATATATCGTGTAAGGAAGAACATGTTTTTCAACTGCAATGTTAAGTTTGTTTTTGGGATAAATTCGTCTTAACTTCCCAACTTCCCAACTACGGAACCCTTCATTATGCGTGGTCCGACACGCACTTGGCTGGTTTTTTTTAAATAACTTCTGCCCAGAATAGCAAGGAAAAGGTGGGCAAACGAGGAGGAAATTCTAAGCACTTTAATGGGAGATTCCTGAGGATTTCTTAATTGGTTTGTATGAAGAAGTCGCTATGAATATTCTACTTTAGGTCTTTATACAGGATAAGTTAAAAGGAGTGCGAATATTTTAGGAGGTAATTAGGTGCATAAAACTGAACAACTTACCCTAAGGAACATAGGTCGAAATCTTAAAAATAAAATTGTACTTCTCATACAAAAACAAGTCACGTGATCAGTCACTTTGTATGAAAAGTCGATTTTTGAAAGAGAGTTGAAATATAAAATTCAATAAAATCAGAATTGATAATAATCAAGTCTGATTTTATTGAATTTTATATTTAATCCCTGCAATCATATGTATTCAAGACTAAAGTAATTTCTATAACACGATACTAAAGTATCTAGATTTCTCAGTTTACTTAATTATATTTGCTTTGCAAAATATTTAAGTTTCATATAGCAAGTTTCGGCAATGTTTAGTAAATTATTCTATTCCATGTTGTAAATAAGACTTTCCTATTAAATTACTAAGCCACTTTATAACTTCAGAAACAATTTTAAGCTTTTAGTCAGACGTCTTGGTAACATTGGGGTAAGTAAATCTTACGATTTGATTGGATTGGATTTCGTGGTCGTGTTTAAAGCCCACAGTGTCATTTAAGTGTCTGTGGTATGCCTTAAGGTGAAAAACCTGGATACGCACGGGTGATTTTTTTAACGTAATGATTTATCGCGCACTGGATTTTCAACTCTCGGTGAGCATTGAAAATTGAAAAGCCGAGCATTGAAAATCCAATAGAGTGCATCCAAGCGCGTCAAAAATATATACACTGTTAGATTTTCAAATCTCAGCGATAAGTAGTGCGTTGAAAATCCAGTACGCAATAAAATATTGCCCGTGGGCTCGAGGGCTTAAACTTGGACCGTCTAACCAGTGTTTAGACGATGCAAGTAATTTTGCTTAAATTTTATTGTAATTGTGTCACAATGTCACAATGTCTTTTGTTTCTCAAAATGATTTTCCACTCCCCTCAGTGCCATTCTATATGTTCCCCTGCATTACAACCACCCTTTTTCCACAGTCACTTACAGAACATTTCTCTTGGTTCAACCCCAAGTTTCTGTATATGCGAACCGCTCGCGTTAGTAGGTAATTAATGTCTATAATAATTGTGTTGACCCTCATTACGCTACCTTTTACGGGCACCTCTTTAAGAATGCTTTATTATCCATCTGAAAGTTTCTGAGTGCCCACCTGTCCGGCGATACATTTTTATTAAGGGAGCTTATCGACTTTACTCAGAAAGTTCTATCTTGATTTTCCGGTACTGGAATAATTAGGTATTTTATTTTATTTATTTATTTAGGGAAACCAACTAAATACACACAAAGACATTCATAGTACTCGTACATATCACAAATACAATAGCATTGCATGCATCTAAATTAAAGGTAAGCACAGCATTGTATTTTGATCTCACTTTACAATAATAATTAATATAAAGATGGATCTTTTATACTTAAAATTGAATGAAGTATGGAAGTTATTGAAGACTTGTTGATGTTTGGGTTATTAGATAATAGTGTTGTTTTTGTTTACGTTAGGAACAACAAAGTTGTTTCTAGAAGAGGGGTGTTTATTCATGTTTATTGATAGTCAGATTCAGCTGCTCTTATGAATAATAAGGTATTCAAGACCTATTCAAGATTTTCCTACAAGCTTTACTTGTAAACCTGTTATTATAAATATATATAATATAATAATTATGAACATGTTCAATGACATTGTGGTTTGAAAACTAAGCAGAATTTAAACCTAGAACTTATCCTATTCCACAAGATCTTTGCATAGTCTGAATTTCCTCCTCGCATACCACAACAAACGTACAACAAATATTAAAACCGATACAGCGAGAAAACATTTTCTATCGAATCCAATTCCAACTGAAACGACCTTATCCCGTTCTATTAAAACCTCGACCAAAGACAGTAAAGACACTCAATTGATTTTAAACTACTCTGGATTCCGTGTTAAAATTAAATCGTCTCTAACGCCTTGCCTCGGTCGGGATAGTGGGACATTGCTTCGCCAGAGACATTGCCTCACCAGAGACATTGCCTCGGGAAGTGTGCATGCTTCTTTATAAACAGGGTCATTGTTTCAATAAGAGCCTTTCCTAAATAGTATGGCACAGGTGTATTGCTCTATATTTTATTAGAGACGGTAGATCGATGATGTTGCTCTGAGGAAAAGTATTTTTTGCCGACTGCTGTTTAGATAATATAAATAACTTGGTATCTTCATCGTTAACTTTTGCAGTGATGAGTTAAGACGCTGACAACACCTAAACCGCGGTCACTGTCAAATTCCATAGAAAAGAAAGAGAAGCACGATGATACAACGCTTGTAATTTATTGCAAAATATGAAGTAATTATCTATTTACTCAAAATTGAGTTGAGTAATCGAAAATGAAAAACAACCAAATTCTGTATTCAAATAAGACGTTCTTGTTATTAATTAAATACGTAACGTATGTTGATATTTGATAGAGATATTTTGGATTAGAACTCAAATTAAGATGTTAGTTTAACGTTACTTTGTATCGAGATTTTGTTTCCAAAACGTGTTTTGGTAACAACCAAGTTCTGGGAAATATGGTCAAAATTAACATATATTTTTTCCGCTACCACAAACTATATAGATTTGGCAATTTTTTTTCTTAAGCGAAGCCTATTTTGGTCAATTGGGTCTTGTCAGCGCCTTAATGAGTCAATGTTTAAAATAGCCCCTAAATATTTTCAAATCCCAGTTAGAATTACGATTGAAAGTTTTGTTTTGTTTTACGCGATTCTAGAAGCCAGGCATGGGTGGCCATTTCATCAACAAATCCATAGTTTGATTGAACTAGATTGACATTTCATCAACGAAGCGCTCTGTTGTGCCTATGATGGCATGACTGCAATTTAATCGAATTAACAGCGGCGATACCGCCACGCGTGTTTGAATTTACGATTGAACGGTCGGGAATTCAATTCGGAACTCGCTGAGTTGTTGCACAATGTTCACGTTTAGCGCTAGTTTCTATTAAACTTCGTTATTGTTTAAATCGGATTTATTAATTTAGACAATGGCTCTGTGTAAGACTCCATAAACCAAAGGATTTGGAAAGGAGAATAGCCTTGTTTTAGGCCCGTCGTCCACAAGCTACCCAATAGTCACCAATTACAAACTCAAAATCAGAATATCACAGCACTAGTATTTTAATGGCGGTCCATCGGATCCATATACGATGCAACCACAAAATAGTTAATAACGCGTTAGTAACTGATCACTCGCGAACCAACGCGTGAGAGACGCGCGCGGTTTTGATTAAATTCTGAAAAATGTGCTGCGGTTTACATACATCTTGAATTACTAACCAATTCCATTAGTTTTGAGAAGGGCCGTGCACAAGTCTTGCTAAAGACTCAGCACTAAATACTACCACCATCCTAATTGCTGCTACGAAGCAGCGCTCCTGTGTTTATGATCAAATCTTTCCACTTCAATGTCTTAAGTCTGCAATACATCAACTATAATAACAAGAGGTCAGTCACAGGCGGCGATAACCTCCACAACTAAAGATGGTAACTCTATTTACAGTATTTTTATCTCACGAAGCGACGCGCGCTTGTCTTGTGGTAACCAAGTGTACAAACACGCTGTGAATGTGTGCGTGTAGACGTACACACGCACCGATTTCGCCATTGCCTTGTGGCGGCATCTACATCGCCACATGTGAACTACGCAACACACTGACGTCACGCAAAATCTTGCATCGCGCAAGCAGAGTTTACCGCGCAACTAGCATATATACAACATCCCGACATCAACCGTCGGGCAGTTGCCCACCAGACATGACACCGGAGGACGTCTGGTCGGAGGATCCTTCCCTTGTCTATGGAAGACGAGTGAACTTTACACCCTGTTCCTTATGCTTGTATACTGGTGACTCCGAATATAAACATTGACGCAGCCTTCGAGCAGCTAGTTCAGCGTGAGCGGCGAGTCACACAGTCAGCCAGCACCCACGGCTTCAATGGGTTTCCTGACCACCAGCATGCTGCGACCACGCTTACCTGGTCATCACCCTCAGCCTCATCAGCAACCTTGGCACAGCATAAGCAGAGTTTACCGCGCAACTAACTTATACACAACATCCCGATATTAACCGTCGGGCAGTTGCCCTCCAGTCACGACACCCGTCTGGTCGGAGGATCCTCCCTTTTCTATGGAGGATGAGTGAACTTTACACCTTATGCATCACCTATAGCCTCACACACAGACAGTACCGGGAGCTCATGCGCTTATACACACTTTCACAGCGTGTTTTTACACTTGTTCATCACAAGTAAAGTGCGCGTCGCTTCGTAAGATAAGAATACCGACTATCCCAACATTTAAAATTGCCTAAAGAACATTGCTCTAATTGTTTTATGAATCATCCTATGCCAAAACAAAGAATTCTGAGCCGAATTATGTAAAAGAGTGAATTTCGTAAAAAGTGCAGTTGACTTTTTCTACTTTGCTGCGGTCGTACTGTCTTCACGGAACGTCTTTTTTGTCTATTCTTCCGTAGACAACACAGTTTTCGTGCTAAGCCTGCTTATATACATTGCGATAGAGCACTCAGAAGGGTTGAGAGACGTTATTATGAGTGACGCTTGTGGGCATCAACTGTAAAGCTAGTACATGCTATTATTAAGTACCATCGCACTTTAATCGAACGTGAAAAACATTACGATAGTACTTACTAATTCCATTGTAGCTTGACAGTTGATACCCGTGTCCGATGACATTTTTTTTTTACAACACGCTCTGTGTCAAGGCGAACTAACTTTAAAAGCAGAAATTATTTTGGATGTTTATTAAATCTCAGGTGTGTCCGTTATTTTAATTTAGTTTAAGTCGAATTTAGTCATCACAAATAAAGTAATTTTACGAAGTTCTTGGTTCTGAGGATAACAATGTATGGCACCGAGCAATGTCCTTTATGTGGTAAAGGGCATTGGTTAATGAAGCGGTTATAAGCGTAATGTCATAAAGGGTATTTGACTACTATCAAAGAAAAACATGAATTACTTAATACTTATTTTAAATATGTAACTAAAAACAGACGTTTTGTAAAACACATATAAATTCAGTGGAAAAATAGAGAAGTTATACGCTTTTGAAATTGTTCTACCATCCTAGTCACACAAAACGATCATTGTACTGAATGGTGCGAAATTGCTATGGCTCTCCTGTGTTGTGACGTCAGATGCTAGTAGTGCTGATTCTGTCTAGATTTAAAACGCAAACAACTTCGCCATTATTATAGATAATTAAACATTTTTTTTTACTGTGGCTTAATGTTTTTCTAGGTTTCGGAAAATCACATTAAAATAACAGCCAAATACCCTATTATAATCCTGCATATTTCATATAGGGATGATCTATTATACCCCACACGGTACAAAACCACTCAAAATCAAACTCCCATGATCGATACATTTCGTGCAATAAAGAAAGATAGCAATACAAAAAAGCATAATACAGAGATATTCCTGGCCCCCATTGGAACGTACCCTTATCTTGATAAAACGTTATGCGCCATCTGTTACCATGATGTAAGAGCACAGAGATGCGGTTCAAAATGTAACAACGTTTAGATATAGCTATCTGTATGCTGATCGTGGGATTGAGGAAATATCCCGTGTATGTTTCGAGCTGTATGTTTTAAGCATTTTTTCTGGTACATAATACGTGATATTATTATGTCATAGCTAACACCAGGCTTAAAAGACATACCTATGATACGCGATATATCATTGCTTGGAGGTTGAAAGGCCTTTTAAGCAAGAGATTGTTAGTTTAAACCTGCGAAGAACCAATGTGACTGTCCATGTTCAATCTTAGCCAGCACTGATTTATAGGGAAACCTGAACTTTTAATAGTTTCAATATTTGGCAGAGTTATAAACAATCGTGGTGAGAAAAACAAGTTCCTTCTGTATAAGACAATTTTACTTTAAAAACGTCTTAGCCAAAGTGTGTGAGTGTAAAGTGTGTATAACGTTTAAAGTGTATACCCACTTGAATTCAACATTTCCTTAAAAACATTCTTAAGGGGAATGCCCCTCAGCCATACAAAAAAATGCCTGAAATGAATAACAATGAAATATGCGCCAAATTGTACTATACATCGTAGGAAACCCATTACAATTTTAATTATTAACAAAAACTAGGTAGAAGCCAGTTAAAAACAACAGTCTTGTTCAACCTGTGAGGAAAAACAAAAGATAATTTCATTTTTGTATGAATCAAAATCAAAATATTTTTATTTCACATAAACTTACATGGGCACTTATGAAACGTCAGAAGCTAGGTGCACGGTTCCAAGTGGTCGTTTCCTATGGAGAAGAGCCGGCAAGAAACTCCACGGTTACTCTTTTAAAAATAATTGGCTTTTACAATGTTTTCAAATCACAGTGTTAATAGGTATGGGAGGACAGTGTAGACTTGTCAAGAAGTACCAGGTCCGAGTACTTAATAAAAATAAATGGTCTACAAATCTGTGTATGGGTATGTGCGTTCAATATAATTATGCAATAATACTAGGGAATCTTACAGCTCGTGGTGAACAACGTACTTCATCATTTGGCACTGATTAGGGGTTACATCTTCGAGATAGCAATTAACACAGCGTAGGTTTCTATCCATTTTTAGAGTTCCGTAGTAAACAAAGAACCCTCATAGTTCATAGCAGTAGTACATATAATGAAATTAAAAGGAAAACTATCACAGCTAAGTAGGCTTTACAAGTTTACGAGTAATAGTCGACCAACTTAAATTTGCTGTTGGAGAATTGACCGTGGCATATATCGATGTATGGGAGAACATGTTTTTCAACTACAATGTTAAGTTTGTTTTTGGGATAAATTCGTCTTATCTTCCCAACTACGGAACCTGTCATTGTGCATGGTCCGACACGCACTTTGCTGGTTTTAAAATGTACACGGGGCTCAAGTCCAAAACAACTGCAGCGTCGTATATAGTCGCGGGAAGGTACTTATGGGTCACCGAGGCCCCTGGCAACACAGGCAACAGGAAGAAATACGGGTGGGTTTTAGTCAGTAAGAGTCTGACACACTCTCCCGCTCTGCCCAGAGCGGGAGAAGTTATTTGATGATTTCACACCCTCAAAAAAAAAAAGGCGTCGTATATAAAGTAGGTTCAGGTCCTTCGTCATAAAGCCGTGTCGTCGTTTAGGCGGTTTCAATCTAAGTCCGTGTTCAAAAATGGGTATCGTGTGCAGAAGTAAGATCAGAATCCTTAAAAATGGCCACAGTCGTCGCTAAATATCTCAAAAAGTAAACGTCAACTCAAGTCGCAAACGCAAAACCATGAATCAAGTAAACAATCGAAAAAATGAAATGCAGTAATGTCAAACTGTCAGTAAGGCAAAGGTCAGGATTCACACAGCCTACGATAGGTTTTCCATTTTGAAAATAAATTGACCGGTCAGTCCCCATTGACTCCGAATAGGAGTTTCACTCCTCCAACCGTCAGTCCCCATCATCATCATCATCATCATTCCAGCCGGAAGACGTCCACTGCTGGACATAGACCTCCCCCAATATTGGGGGGGTTTGCCATAATCGCCACGCTTGGCAGGCGGGTTGGCAATCGCAGTATGGTGTTAAAATGCATAGAGAACGCTGCTGCCCATTCTCTAGTAAGTCCCTTAGTCGCCTTTTACGACACCCATGGGAAGAAATGGGATGGTGCTATTTTTTACGTGTCCGGCACCACACGGAACCACGTCAGTCCCCACTGACACCTATTCGGAGTCTTTGGGGCGCGCGGTTTGCAACTCTATTATAACGGATGAGCACCTTATTGCATTATAATAGAGTTGCAAACCGCGTGACCCAAGACTCCTATTCGGTGTCAGTGGGGACTGAAGGGGTCGGGAGTGCGACTCCTATTCGGAATCAATGGGGAGTACCGGTTTATATTGACATGCATATTGTTCCGTCACCGTAACGTTTTTCTAATGCTAAAGATCAATTTCTAAACGTATCGATGTTTCAATTTCTCGCAAGATGGCAGCACCGAAATCAGCTTAACTAGCTGCCATTGCACACATGTACTCGTCCTTTTTGGAGCGAAGACGTCGTGTGAGTGAAAGCCAGACGCGCGCGCATCGTTTAAATCGGTTGAAATCCAAAGGGAAATCGTATCATCCCCTATTTCGCGTGTGATCAACCACCTCAACGTGAAACCCTGAAGCTAGCTTATGGACAATCGAAGGTGGAAGCTCAAGGAGCGCTGCAGCAGTCCAAGGTACGTGAGTGCATACTGTTCGCTGCGGCCTATGTCGAGTTATAGAACATCGTAATTCTACGTATAATCGTTATTTCCCAGTGTAGTATCCAAGCCACTGCTATTTCGGCTTGGTGCGTATGCTACACATATATTATTTTAAATAGATTTACGGTACTTATAAGTCGAATTATATTAATTTAATAACTAATAATTCTATAAAATAGTTCGTTAAAGATTATTTGACGATTCTTGTTTGGCTGAATGTCACTTACTTATGTCAAATAAACACGGAAATCCAATAAAAAAAATAAAAATGAATTAGACGGGTATCAAGTTAAATATTTTATTGATCGTTGTATTTTTACCCTAGATAAACAAACTTGAGAATTATTTAATTATACATATCTTATTCTAAATACAATTAAGGACTGTTAATAATTTCTGTCTTTTTCAGGTATTTTACGGATGTTCCCCTTTCGCACAGAATCCTAAATGCATCTTACACCATCTTTTTCCCCGGTTATAAATATTTGGACGGTAAAAGTGAGGTCTAACCAATTGTATCGAAAGCCGTCCTGATGTGTTTGTTTGCGTATTATGGTAATACTGCGATATTCTTCGGCTGCGTGTAATTTGGGACAGCATCTGAATATATTAGAGACCAGATGCGATGTAGATGTTGCGCTGTTGGTGAAATTATTTGTAATCTTAATATTGTGTTATTTTTTTTTTTGTTGAAATTGTGGATTATTTTGAGTATACATTAAAAAAAAAATCAGTACCTAATGAAAATGAAAATGGGTATCATAAGCCCCAAAAATCTGGTTTGGCCACGCTAACTCTGCAGAAGTAAAGAAAATGTGCAATTTGAAAATCTAAAGATGGCAACACCGTCTGTACTACGAAAAAAGATTTTATTTATTTATTTATTTATTTAAACTTCTCGCACACAATTAAGTACAAAGGCGGACTTAATGCCTTAGGCATTCTCTACCAGTCAACCAAGGGTGGTGAAGAGATAAGATGGCAGGTGCTCTGAGAGGAAATAAAAATAACGAAAAATATTAAAGATAACATAATAGATTATAAATAGAATAAGTACAGAAATACATAAATAGGTTACAAGCATAAAATACAAATACATACATATTTACTACAATATATACCTACATTATACATATATATATACATACAAATTCAAGGAAAAGAGATACATAATTGAGATGACTCTACGCTATTTGTTTTGAAAATAACTCTGCAATTTCCGCTTAAATGCATACCGACTGGTGGCCGTCCTGATATCAAGAGGAAGCGCATTCCAAAGAAGAATGGACTGAATATGAAAGGAAGAATGAACAAAGTCAGAAGTATGAGAAGGACAGAGTAGAAGAAGATTGTTGGAAGAACGCAGACTTTTAGCATGCGAAGAACATAGATATTGGAAGTGAGACATAAGATAAGAAGGAGGGGTGGGAGAGTTGAGAAGGGAGAAAAGAGTGGTCAAAGCGCGCAAGCTTCTTCTTTGGCGAATGGACATCCATTTGAGCTCAGACCTGTAGCTCGACACATGGTCATATTTCCTTAGGTTGAATATGAACCGGATACCATTGTTAAGTAGTCTGTCGAGCTTATCCAGCAGAACCGCGTTCAAGTCAAAGTAGCACACGTCACCATAGTCGATTATAGGGAAAATCAAAGTCTGCACAAGCATAGTCTTCGTCTTAGCGGGCAAAAAGTTCCTTAGACGATACAGGGATCGCAGAGTACCGTTGACCTTTTGACTAACACTAGACACCTGGCGTTGCCAGCCCAGCGTTGAGTCAAGATGCAAACCGAGATCTTTAACCGTAGGGGTAATGGGTATGACGGTACCATTAAAAATAAGAGAAGGAAGAGAGCTAAGTGCCACCCTACCCATCATGCGCGAGCTTCCAATTACAATGGCCTGGCACTTTGAGGGGTTTACTGACACCCCAAAACTATCAGACCATTTTTTGATAGCGTCTAAGTCTCGGTTTACATCTGCTATAGCGTCCGATAAACCTTCTACCCGCTCAGCTGTATACAACTGAAGATCATCAGCATAAAGATGATACGAACATCGAAGACGGTGAGTAATAAAATTAATGAAGATGGAAAATAACAGTGGGGAAAGAATACCGCCTTGTGGAACACCAGCATTCAGGACGCGCCAACTCGAAGAGCTCTCATCAACGCGAACCGACTGCTGACGACCCCGAAGATAAGAAGAGAACCATTCCAGGGCCTCGGGTGAAACCATAAGATGAGAGAGGATAGTAAGGAGAATATCATGACTGACGGCATTAAAGGCATTGGAGAAGTCAATTAATACCAAAACGGTAACCTTGGTATCCTCCATCGCTTCTCTAATGTCACCAGTCACTAGTCACTAGTTGGTTTAAGAAGGTGGCTGGGACAGACTGGATGCGGAAGGCTGAGGACAGGGTGCTGTGGGGCAGCCTGGAAGAGGCCTATGTCTAGCAGTGGACTGTTATAGGCCGAGTTGACTGGTTTAATGTTCGTTTTTAAAATAGGTAATTTTATTTATATTCTGATTCATAACATAACTCATAACATAACATCACGCCTTGTTTCCCCGAATGGTTGGGCAGAGGTGTACCTGAAGTACACCCACATTACGCCAGTAATGTTTAAGTCCCATGTAATAGGGGGCGAGCCTATTGCCATCAACCGAGCATACATCCAGACTCCGGGCTGCTACTGAGATATTCCAAATAGAAAAACCAAATAACACATATTCTGATTCTGATTCTTCCCTGGTAAAGTATAGTCACTTGAGCACGATGCAGTGTGACTTTGATACAGTTTTGTCATCGTATGGAGGTAGAGCCACACACCCACTCTCATGAAAATCGGAGACGCTACGCTCGAAGTCGTGGACGAGTATGTTTATCCAGGACAAACTGTCCAGTTAGGTAGGTTCGAGAAAGAGGTCAATCGTCGAATCCGACTCGGCTGGGCAGCGTTCGGGAAGCTGCGCAGTGTCTTCTCGTCCCGCATACCACAGTGTCTCAAGACGAGAGTCTTTGACCAGTGCGTGTTGCCAGTGATGACCTATGGCACTGAAACGTGGTCGCTTACAATGGGCCTTATCAAAAAGCTAAAAGTCACTCAAAGGGCAATGGAGAGGGCTATGCTTGGGGTTTCCCTACGTGATCGAATCAGAAATGAAGAGATCCGTAGGCGAACCAAGGTCACCGACATAGTCCGAAGAATTCCCAAACTTAAGTGGCAGTGGGCAGGGCACATTGCCTGCAGAACAGATGGCCGATAGGGCCGAAAGGTTCTGGAATGGCGACCGCGTACCGGAAGACGTAGCGTTGGAAGGCCTCCTACAAGGTGGACCGATGACCTTGTGAAGGCCGCAGGAATCCGCTGGATGCGGGAAGCACAAAACCGGTCGAAGTGGCGGTGCTTGGGGGAGGCCTATGTCCAGCAGTGGACGTCTTTCGGCTGAAATGATGATGATGATGGAGGTAGAGCATAGGCACGATACAGGGTGAAATTCAAGATCCTCGTAACTTCTATATAATACCCACTGAGGCTAAAGTGATTAGTATTTTAGCCTGAATACAGGAGAATCATATGTTTAAGGAGATCTCTTAAACTACTCTGTCTCAAAATAATCTATCAATACTGTCTTTGTCACATACTTTTTTTTTTTGGATGGGAAATCATCATATAACTTCTCCCGCTCTGGGCGGAGCGGGAGGGTGTGTCAGACTCTTACTGACTAAAACCCACCCGTATTCCTTCTTGTTGCCTGTGTTGCCAGGGGCCTCGGTGACCCATAAATACCTTTCCGCGACAGTACCTTCACGCGACCTTTGTCACATACTCGCAGATCATTTTTGAATAATAAATTATATTTTTTTAGTTTTATTATTTTTAGTAAATATTTATAAATGAAACCACATCGAACACTCATTCATTCATCAGAATCTGAATCTAAATATTCTGTCTTCAAATGCAACGGGCTCATCACCATATATATCAATACCATTGCTGTCAGATTCCTGAACGTTTATTACGTACGGAAAAGCATAATATAGTAATCAACCTTTTATTTTGTGTTCCTCTTCTAACCGCTTCACACGTATTGATATATAATTCAAATAATATTGATTTATTCTATTTCGTATGGCGCATTGGTGACAAAATTTCCAATATTGACTTCCGTTGCCCGTGCTGCACGCTTTTTGCCGGGGTTCTCCAAATTCCTTGATTATTTTGGCCCTCATTCCTAACCACTATTAAAGGTTCATTCGCTGACTCTTCTAGTGAGTGATTTATCAAATTTAATTTGAACTTTGTAATGTATGCACTAGTTGTGATGTACAATAAGTAAATCGGTATAATATATACATACTTACTTATTAACTACTTACTTAATCTATTTAATTTAATGGAGTTAACCGACGAAAATTTTAGAAAATAAATACGTAAGTAACAGATTCTTACCAGTCATTGAATACATACTGATTCGCCCTAGTGATTGTTTTAGTGATAATTCTTCAAAAGCCTTTAGCTTCAGTTAAAGGCTTTTAAGAATTTACAATCACTCACAATCACTCTGCCCTTCGGAAGAAGGGCAATTTGAAGATTTGGGTTTAATTCTTCACTTATTCCACCTGGAATTTACAAAAAATAAATACTTATGAATTTACTGTCTATAGTAGTTTTACAGTGAGTGATTACCTACCGCATAACCACAAAGTTTGTTGTTTTGCTTCATTATGTTGTCTTTCGACATGATCTTCTTGTAAACAACATGAATAGGCATTATGAATATTCGAAAAAATGGTCTTAGATAAATAAATAATCTAATAGGCGAACATCAAAAGGCAAAATATCAAAATCATTAAATCTACTTACACGTCAACGTCGTTTCGATAAACATTGTCGTTTTTGGCTAAGGACGACATCGTGCTGTTTCTTCACATCTTGGAATTTACGTATCATGATATAGTATAATATGATATAAGTAAGTAAGTAATATATGAATTTAATAGGTGTAACCATTTTTCTACTTTATTTTGAGAATAACAACATATAGCGTAAGCATTCTGACAGCTCAAGTATAACGAAAGTGACAGATGTAAAAGTATACCATATATAACATTTTTGGGGTTGACTATTTATTTCATTGTCGAGTTAGCGTGGCCAGACTAATAACATGATTTTGAAAGCTTTTGAAGCAGGAATTTCTATTATGTACAAAGCTTTTTTCTATGCCTTCATAATGAACAAATAATTTAATAAACCTACTATAATAATACAAAAAATGTATATTAGAGAACATTTTAGAAAATCATACTACCAAAAATATCACTGCAGCACAATCCAACATGTAACATACACATCGCGGCGTGTTTTTATCGTAAAGCCACCAATTTCGACAATATTTTCATAGCTGCGATAACGTTTGATTTTGGTGATGTCACCGTGTGTTCTCGCGAGTTTTACACAGCGTTGGTTGTTAGTTGACTGTTTGTTCCTGTTGTTTTTGGTTTTATTGATAGAACTGTCAGACTAACGTATAGCTGTCATTATACTACATAAAATATAGCTTGATCTCTGCGACATATGTCAAACTGACATTCGTAGGGTTGACCGGATATAAAAAATTGTCGATAGAAATTATCGTCGTTTTTTAATATTATCGATGCTATTTTTTATTTTATTTTTTTTCGATGAATCATCGCCCATCACTAATTAGGTCGGCATGCCCATAAAGTGTGACATTGCCAGGTACGGTCTGTACTATTATGAAATTCAGGACTTCATAGGCGTGATTTTATTGACAGCTGTCGCAGAGATCAAGCTATCTATTATGAAGTACAGTCTAGTTTATCAATGACTTATGACACCATAAGTAAATACAATTTCATTTGGATTTATTAAAAAAACAGTGTTGTGTTTATAAGCCACAACCTGTGCAAGCTGTTTAATTTTTAACACCCGACTTATAAGACGGGTGTTAAAAGTTTGATGGCTCTGTAGTTCTGTGTATCTATAGCATCGTACGAGTAGCTTCCGAACGGGTGGTCCGATTTCAATGCGAGTTTTCTATTAAAAGGCTAGATTAATCAGGGTGGTTCTTAGCTTTGATTCGTGAAAATCATTTGAAGATAATTAGATCTTTTCAGATTGGTGTAGGGATCTCGGCTACACAACGGTAAAGGTTTATTATGTGTATTCATTTTGTTCAGCAAGTATGTTATAGATTTATTAAAGTGGTGTTTGACCCTAATATTCCTCTGCTCAATGTAACTTACTTACCTACATTGACAATACTTACGATAAGATAAAAGAGAACACTCCCGGCATATCATAGAGTCGGAATTTAATTTAAAAGAGTGTCCATGGAGTTTCTTGCCCGTTCTTCTCCATAGGTACCTACTATATGCTTTAGAATGATCAACTAGCTTCATATTACTTTCTAACTGACCGACTCCTTGACAATTCAAAACTGCTTGTAAATGATTTCATTGATTTAAATGGTTTGAGTTTGGGTTTGAACATTAATATATATGATTTTGAAACAAAATTACTGTTTATAATAATTTTAGTCTATATCTCTCATTACCCGTAAACGCCTTTGAACGTACCATACAAATGTACACACATACGCCTATGTAAGTAGTGTATAAGTTCTATGTATCTCTAATGTATTGTATACATTAATTAGTATTGATTGTTAACTATCTGCTTACATCTTTGTTAAAACATAACATTTTTTCATTTGTCAATCTTAGTTTTTATTTTTAAACACTTTATGTTGAGTGTAGCTCAACATAAGACCTTAAAAGTTACAACCTCCTTATTCAAAATTGTTAAATCACCTTTTTTTTTAAATTTTTGTGAATATGAAATGTGTCTAACTGTTAGAGGGTGGAGACCTGGTGACCTGAAACACAGGCCCTTAAAGCCTAGCTTAGGCACCAGTCTCCCACAGTAAACTAAACCATATCATGTACCGTAAGTGTAACAATGTCTGCAATGTTTATTGTGGTGAGAAAATAAATACTTATTATTATTATTATCTTTGTTAAAACATAACAAAAATGAATACTTACTTATCTAATACAGGATTAAGATGTATAATAAACCCCGATTATTGTTAAGCTATCAGAAAATGCTGCGGTTAATATTTTTTGATGAGTCCTGCGAAAAACAGTAATAGAAAATATAAGAAAAATAGTAGTATTTCCAGATGATCTGTCACAACTTGTTGAATGGATTGACGATATCATAGAAAAAGACTAAAATAATGAGACGGATAAAGATAGAGCAAAAGAGAGGATAATGACGTCATTATGGGGGTGCCTACGACAACATGGGAATCATGTTTGGATAAAGTATAATCTACTCACAGTCTGATAGCCTATTCTTGCTACAGGAAACACCGAAATCATTTAGTTTTAAAACATAAGTTATTTTTGACGCGTAAGTGTTTTTGTTGTTTTTGAACCAATTTACAGAAACAAATATCATTTATCATTTATATCCGTGGAAGTCAGAAAATATCCCACGGGAACGTACTACCGGGATTATAAGTATCCTGTGTGTTAATCCCGGATATAAACTATCTGTGTGCTAAAGAAGAACGGCAGGACTTCATGTAATCTGGGTGTCACATGGTTAGACTTCGCGTACATTCGAAAAAATGCCTTCAAGAGGTATTTTGGTCAAATTAAGTAGGTCAAATATTTTTAACATTGGGTTTTGCCAGGAAAACGTTGTATAAAGAGCAGGGTGCCTCTGTTTATACTGACCCCATGACAGTTAACTAAAGAGATGCCGTAAGCAGTATGACGTTAGAAGATGGCACCCACATTCGTTCATCAGAATCACACGGAACACTCATTCATTCATCAGAATCTGAATCTATTTTAGGTTTTAATTCTTCACTCCATCTTTTTTAAATAACTTCTCCCGCTCTGGATGGAGCAGGAGGGTGTGCCAGACTCTTTATGACTAAAATCCGCCCATGTTACTTCCGTTGCCTGTGTGTTGCCAGAGGCCATGGTATCCCTTTCGGACTTTCCCGCGGCCCTGGCAAGCATCGGCCCTAGCGGACCCCTACATTTGTGCTGACATCTCTTCGAGGCGCGCGTGGAACGCAACGCGCCGATGACACGGGCCTGGTCCTTATCAGATGGCGTGCTACCCATTGCTTACCATCCGCAAGCCCGCGCCTATGGTGGCCGGGAATCGGCCTGGGATTCTTGACACCCAGGGCGTCTCCTGCGGCAGCTAGCTAGCTAGATAGATAGCGTGAGAGCGCGAAGTTTGCCTCTCCCTGACCCGTTCCGTCTCCTCCTTCGCGAGCATTACTGCTTCGCAAAAGGAGATGACGGCTTCCCATGCCCTCTCACTCCGTACCATGCCTTAGACCAGGGCCAGATACTAGAGATCTCCACCGCCGATCGCCTCCACTAGGACACAGTGGTGCTCTGCCCAAGCTGGGCATACCTCCACCGTGGGCTCCACCGTAACCTCCGGGCGATCCACATAATGGTGACAACCGGGCACAGGAACCTCCCAAAGTAGCCGTGTCCGACGAGGACCTGCGCCAGGCAGAAGGTGAGAACGCCGTGGCACCTCTCAAAAATGGAACTTATCACCGCAATTGTCGCGTGCCCAGCACTGGGTTGCGACAACCGCACTCTACATGTTGCCATGAGATCCCGCCAGAGCTCAGTCAGTGGAGTTGCGCCTCAATGTTTCGCCTCCTTGCGCCACTTCCATATATGCACGAGGACTTCTGCTTCCAGATCCCATGGCGGCAATCCGGCAAGGAGGCTCGCCGCCTCCGAGTGGCAGACCGTGTGGTAACACCAGTGCAGGAGGCGTTTGGACCACCTAGATTGGGTAGGAGCCGCTTCAAGGCAGCTCCGCCCTGCTCCAGTCTGGGAGCCAAAAGTCTGAAATGCTCCACGAAGTTCCAAAGGCTGACGAGGATGAGTCCCAGATACTTCATCGTCGACTTCACGCCGATGTGAACCCCTCCTACCCTAGCCTCCTACCCTACCTAGATTTAGAGGTAGAGTTATTTATGAATGTTAACAGTATTGATATTCTTTGTATAACAGAACATTGGCTTAAAAGCCACCAGTTCTTGTTCAATTTTAATAATCACCAGGTTGGTAGTTCGTTTAGCAGAGTAAATGCTGTACACGGTGGCTCATTAATTTTAGTAAGTAACCAGCAGGATCGTAAGGATATTGTGAGCCTATCTGTTGAGCGGACAGTTGAAATAGCCTGTATAGAATTGGAGCAGTTTACTGTATTGAGTGTGTATAGACCCCCTTCAGGATTGTATGACTGCTTTGAAAAGGTAATGGATGAAGTGTTACATATGATTTGTAACTCAAACAAGTCTATTATCACTTGTGGTGATTTTAATGTTAATTTATTAGAAAACTCAGGTTCTTGTAGTAAAATAATAATTCTGTTTTAGTCCTACAATCTTGTAAATCTATTTCTAGAGCCCACATGAATAAACCCTACGAGTGCCACATGCCTAGATAATATTTATACAGATATTATACCAAGCCACAAAGAAATTATAAATTTACTAGACTCAGATCATTGTGGGCAAAAGATTACTATTCAAAACCAAAACAACAAAGTGGCTAAAAAGGATATCATTGATAACCCTAAAACTGCAAGTCGCTTGGAAGCTTTTAAAGTTAAACTCATTAATCAATTACCTGTTTTGTCTATTACTGCTGATCCTAATCATCTATATTATGATTTCTTTAATATATACTGTAAACAATTTCATTCCATTTTTATTCCATTTTTATTCCCAAGACAATCTCGATAAATAATAACGCATCTTTCAGTGATTTGGCTACCATTGGTATTCGTATTCATAAAAGTAGAACACGGCTATAAGAGCTGTACAATGAAAGGGCATACATAAACACTGCTGAATTTAATTTAAATGTTAGAAACTATTCAAAATTATTTAAAAAAGTTTGTTGTATGGCCAAGTCGCGTCATTTGAGTTCGAAGATTAAAAATAGTAGTAATGTAATCAAAACGACTTCGAATATTATTAATAGTGAAACGGGAAGGTCTAGTAACCGAAATACTGACTATAGCCTGTCATTTAATGACAACATAATAAAATCAGACTCGCAAGTCGCCGCGGCCTTTGAAAATTTATTTTCAGATATTCCCGTTTCAACTACTAAATCCCTAAACTCATCACCTTCTGTTGCTGAGTCTTTGCTCAATGTTAATGTTTGCGATTCGGAATTTCATTTTGAACATATTACCTGTAGAGATATAATGAAAACCTTTCACACTTTAAATGTAAAAAAGACTGCAGATCTGTGGGGTAATTCTGTAGAAGTTGCTAAATCAATTATTGACATTGTAACACCTACTTTATCTCTTATCTTTAATAATTGCATTGACTGTGGGGAGTTTCCTGAACTTATGAAAAATAGTAAAAAAATACCTTTGTTTAAATCAGGTAGTACATCAGACCCCACCAATTATAGATCTATTTTAGTACTACCTACTTTTAGTAAAATTTTTGAAAAAATAATTTTTGACCAATTACAAAGATTTTTTAATAAACATAAATCATTGCACAATAAACAGTTCGGTTTTACAAGGGGTCGTTCGACTTCAGTAGTCGAACGACCCCTTTAGGACATATTTAACATATTTACCGTCCTCTTTTAGGACATATTTATAATGCATAGGAAGATAAACGCGATGCCTTGGGCACCTTTTGTGATTTGTTGAAGGCATTCGATTGCGTTCTCCACGAAACGTTAATCAGGAAACTCTGCCACTACGGGATCCGGAACACCGCTCTGGATCTTCTTACTTCATACTTGAGAAATAGGATTCAGAGCGTTGACGTTAATGGGAAAAGATCTCCCGGATCTATAGTAACAATGGGAGTCCCACAGGGCTCAATTCTTGGTCATTTCTTGTTTCTTATTTAGATTAATGATTTACCGTACCTCATAAAGGATAATCATGATATAGTGTTGTTTGCGGATGACACTTCACTTTTGTTTAAACTTAAACGTCCGCAGCTGGTTACTGACAATGTAAATAGTGCAATTTCAAAAGTAGTTCACTAGTTCAATGTTAATAATTTACTTCTTAATGAAAAAAAAACCAAATGCATTAAGTTTACGCTACCTCACGTTAGGCAGGTGAAAACTAATGTGTTGATAAAGGGTGAAGAATTTAATCCTGAAGATAGCACAGTATTCTTGGCCTTAACTTCAGATGCTAAGCTTCAGTGGGGTCCACATATAGATAAATTGTCGAAAAGCTATGCTCCGCAGCATACGTTGTTAGAAAAATTCGTAATTTAACTGATATAGAGACAGCCCGTTTGGTGCTTTAGCTATTACCATAGTGTAATGTCGTACGGTATTCTGTTGTGGGGAAATGCCGCTGACATTCAGACTATCTTTGTTTTGTAGAAAAGAGCTGTTCGGTCAATTTATAAATTAGGTCCGAGACACTCTCTCAGAGATACATTTAAAAATATAAAATTGTTTAAAAAATACAGTGATATCCATAATATAAATACTAGGAACAAACACAAATTTGTTGTACCTACAACAAGGCTCAAGAAAATAGGTGGCTCATTCAGATGTCAATGTTAATAAATTTAAATCATTTATTAAAAGTAAGTTGTGCCAGAAAGCCTTCTATACCGTTAAAGATTATATTGAGGACAAAAAGGCTTGGGATTAAGCTGCTCCAATTATTGCATACTGAAACTTTTATTTTAATTAAATACACTTTTGACATATTTACTTTGTGGAGTTCAATTTATATTGTTTGGAATTTAATATTTACTTGTAAATTATTATATTGTTTTCAATTACTGTGAATGTGAAGCCTATGTGGGCCATTGTTGTTTTTTTTCTCATTTAGTCGTTTAATCATGGTCTGACAGTAATTTATGAGGCCTACCCAAATGTTCTTTCTTTGGTATTGTTCGTCGAATCGTTGAGCTCCTTAAGTTCTGAGTTGAGCTGCACGTTTACTGACAAATGCGTGCACTGACTGGACAGGTCCACTCAATCTGTGTGGTTCTTTCCTCAAAAGGACCATTTCAGACACCAATCTACATGGCCTTCACATGATCGGACCAAGACTATGTCTGGACCTCTTAGTTTGGCCTTTCTTCTCAGAGTAGTCAGATAGGAAACGCTGACCTCATCTAGCTTTATTTTAAAAATATGATTGACGTGTAAAAGTGTTAGTACAATACAAACCTACTTACAGAAAATAAATCATTTATCATTTACCGTTATTTGGGAACCCGACGATGGCACGTTCCGAGGACCATGAAAACACTTGGCCTCGGACACAAGTCCGAGAGTGACTCGCGGACGGTGAGCAACGGGTAGCTTGCCGTTCAAACTTCTTCCGCTCCGCCCACAGCGGGAGAAGTTTTTTGATGATTTCCCACCCAAAAAATAAAAAGACGTAAATAATTATAGACTTATTGCCTTTCTTCCCACAGCATCCAAAGTCTATAAAAAAGCAATGTGCGAACGCGTATATTCCATTTGTGAAAAATACAAGATTATTCGATGAATGTCAAAAAAGATTTCGCAAAAATACATAGATCTACAAACAATACGCAATAGGAATATTACTCGATATGACTAAGGCCTACGACAAAGTGCAAATTAAAATACTATTAAACAAGCTATATGGAATAGGAATACGCGGGAAAGCTGGTTCCCATCATATTTGAAGGGTAGAGAGTAATTGCTTAAAATTGAACATTACAGTAAAACAACAAAAGAAACAACTCATAAGATCTGATGTCAGACAAATACATGCTTCAATTCCCCAAAGAAGTGTTATAGGCGGCTTTCCTCAATGCATAAACGACTTCCCCAAAACCTTAGATGGTCCATGTGTATATTTCGATCCTCACCTCATGCCAAAGAAATGTTAATTTCAATGAAAAACTTACCACTATTCTCAATAAAACAAAAATTGGGTGAGCGAGCATAATCTACAAATTAATTTCACAAATTAATAACTCTTCATCCTTGACAAAAAGCCGAATAAATATAATGTTTACATTTCAACAACAAAAAATAGAAAAAAAGAAAGAAAAATGTTTAGGACATGCACAAGAAATACAGAAACTAAAAAAGGAGCATTTAAAACTAACAAAATTTTCAAACATTTTTTTTTATTTGTACAAACAAAAAGAAAACAAATAAAAACAGTTTACGATTTCACTCGCCTAGGTTTGACAATAGACATATAAACTAGAAGACATATACAGAAGGTTATAAAAAAAACAAAATGTTCATTCGCATTACGCGAAATAAAAAACTACCAACCTACAAACAGCACTCGATATCACATACTACGCGTATGCCCATGCTTGGTTTATCTTATGGGGAAACAGCACAGATGCTCCCTCCCTATCCATCCTATAGAAACCTGATACGAATAATTATAAACATAGAACAAACAGACAGTTGCAAGCCTTACTTCCAGAAACACATAATTCTCACTTTAATTGGTATTTATATTTTGGAATTATGTAAACTAGTCCGCAAATAGCCAGAATCCTCTAAAACACGGGAAAACATAAAAACAAAATATTATTTGCACCATAAATTTACCTCCCTTCCGCCTTAAATTACACTCTTCTAGCCACTGGAACGTCCCAGCTTTGCACCTAACTACCCTCCGACGCGTCCCAACTCGCACAAGCGCGCACGCGCGGTTTCCGCGTCGGTCATTTCCAACATAAAGCGTATTATCTAGAAAACTACTGCAGCTATACCTTAATAAAAAATCAAGTGTATAGCTGAAACTATGCAGAATCAATAGGTGTTAAAACTAAATTACGACTTCATAGCCCAAAGTACCGTAAAAAAATGTTAAACTTGAGAACGCGTGTTAAAATTTCCGTAAAATATTTGTTCTTGCAGAATTTTTGTTCAGAATTTTTTGGTGTGAGTCAGTAAAACCTATTTATAATTAAACTAGACTATCTAAGCTTTCTTTTCATACCCATATGTATACCTGGTTTGTTCAGAGTAGCACAGTAAACCAAAACACACATCCCATTCCCTCATCAATTCGATACCGACTATAACAAATGTCCTTCATAAATCGTAATAACTAGAAAACTACTGTAGCTATTCCTTAATAAAAAATCATGTGTATAGCTGAAAGTATACGTAATCATTATAATTTTTTTTTTGGGTGGGAAATCATCAAATAACTTCTCCCGCTCTGGGCGGAGCGGGAGGGTGTGTCAGAATCTTACTGACTAAAACCCACCCGTATTCCTTCCTGTTGCCTGTGTTGCGGGGGCCTCGGTGACCCATAAGTACCTTCCCGCGACCCGGCAGGGTACCCTTAAGCCCTTAATTGGTTTGTTCAGAGTAACACAGTAAACCAAAACAATCCCCCATTCCCTCACAAATTTGATAAAAAAATGTCCGGCGGGACGAAGTAAATCAGGTTAATCCTAACTATTTTTGTAGTATTTTAACGGTGTGAACGTGTTTAAATACTAATTATGAACATATGTCCTTAAAACAAGCACTAATCTATTACATTATTTAGTAAAACTTACGTAATTAATACGAAAATGCCGACGCACAGCGTGTCGCCATGCGCCATAGTTTTCCTGACGATTTTATCACAACACAACAGATTCACAACCTTGGACACTTGTAGATATTCGTACACCTTGTTTAAAGAGGTTTTTATGGTATTTAGCACTTATACACTGGATTATTCACTATATTGTAATTAAATAAGTTAAAAAAATAAAAAGGAGCATGTTTTCATTAAATCAATGACAGCCCTGAACGACGAAAACTTTTTTTTTTTAAATGGTCTCTTTGGTCTGATACCGAGTGTTGTATACGTATAGAAGCGGAATTTAATACAGCGCCATCTCGTAAAATCATTTAAAAGCCATACAGTGTGATTGCGAGTCAATATGCTATGTCAATAATAATATATAACAAAGTACCAGAAAACAGAACAAATATTTTTTAATAAATGAAAACAATTCTTAATTAATAAAAGTTATTACACAATTGACGAGCATCTAATGGATAAATTCAATAATAAATAGATGTAACTGTTTACCAGATAAGTAAAACAATAAAAATAAATAAGTTAAAATATAATGAACATATTAAGTATTTGCATGTGAGAACAATAAAGAAAGACGAGCAAAAAAAAATAAGCCGTGTCAGCTAAGTGATGACTAGTCCCTACTGACGGTGCCCATTCACGAATATGATGCATGGATCAGCACCATTCAGCTCAACCATTTTAAAGGCAACCTAATGATCCAACACACGCGCCAGCACCAGCGAGAATTTGAGTGAGCATGACACACTCTCAGCCGCCAGGGCACATTCAAAGAAAGACGTACCCAGTAAATAGTAGCTTTATTCAGAGTACGTACATAGTGCTCACATGTGCTATGCAATGATACAATAAGTACTAAGAGATTGAATTTATACAATGCAAATAATAAATTATTTTATTTCTGTAAGTAGGTTTGTACAAACACTTTTACAGATCAATCATATTTAAAGAACTAGATGAGGTTGACGTTTCCTATTCGACTACTCTGAGCTGAAAGGCCGAAGCAAATTCAGAGGTCCAGACATAGTCTTGGTCCGATCATGTGAAGACCATATAGATTGGTGTCTGAAATGGTCTTTTGAGTAAACAACCACATAGATTGAGTGGACCTATCCAGTCGATGCAAGCATTTATCAGTAATCGTGCAGCTCAAAGGAGCTCAACGATTCGACGAACCATACCAAAGAAAGGACATTTGGGTAGGCCGCATAAATTACTCAAACTGCCAGACCAAGATTAAAACTAACTGAGAAAAAGAAAACTTTTAAAATATATGTTCCACCTAGCCCTCACATATATGTCACGTAACTCAATAAAAATAAAAATGTCAATAATAATGTGTATGTGTAATTTTGAAATTAAATTTTATTATTGTTTTATATTATTTTATATATTAAAACAATAATAAATTATTTTATTGTTTTATATTAATGCTACATGTTTTTTATGATTTTATTTTTATAATATAATGTCATGCACTATGTCTGAAATAAATGAATTATTATTATTATTATTCCAAGACACTTAGTATAAAAATAGTTTGTTGCTTTGACATTGGAGTAGCTTAATTAATCCCAAGCCTTATTGTCGCCTAAGTCATCTTTAAGTTTATAGAAACCTTATTGACAAAGATTCTGTTTAATAAATGATTTTGATTTATTGATGCTCAGATCTTTAAAGATAGTTTTTACCATCTTCAGCAGCTCCAACAATATTTTTTAATGCTAATCAATATTAGTGTATGCGTCCTTGTGGAGCAGGAACAGCGTTGAGCCAAGCATTTTCGTCAGCTATGTAATCCCCCAACTTATAATATGCTTGGTATGCATAGTGTGCGTTTTATACAAGATTTAAATTTCATTTCATTCAGCTTGAGTATGTGGGGAGGTGTTTTATTGTAACATTTTAAACAATACCCCATGAAGGATGAGTCTAGTTTAGCCAGTCTGAAATCTGGTTGAACTAATTGGTCCTACTGTTGGATTAACTCGAAACTCAGTAACAATACTTAAAGCCAAAACTAAAACATTACGTGTTTCAGGCTTTTTCAAATATCGGCCCCTAACGGGGTGGAAAGGGGTAATAAAGTTTTAAAGGGTGGATTTTACTAGTTGCTTTAATGAACTCGAAAACGTGTATAAATAATGTTTAAGTTATATAATGGTTTCTTTTTTAAAACAAGCCCTATCGTGGTGAAAAGGGAGGACACAGTTTATATTAAATATCTTATTCCTTTGGTCTATAAAGTTTGGCCCAAATACCTAACTAACTATCAAAACAAAATGATAAGATTAATTGATTAATTTCCTATAACTACCTATAAAGGTGTATTTTAGAGGAAAGTACGAAATCTACGCCGACGAAGTCGCGTGCGAAGTTCTATTTCAAATATAAATTATACGTAGTTCCTCAAACTACCTATCGTGAGTTCCACATTAAATAACAATAACCATACATTTGCAGGTATTATCCCCTAATTTCCTTTAAGTGTGCACAATGTGCGTTAGAATGAACATTAAAACAAATAATTTGAGCAATAACCACGTTAAGCCTGCATTATTACTCAAATAAAACAATGTTCATAGTTTACATAGTTTTAAATGGTAATTAATTTGTATCACCGTTATTCCTATTAGCGTAATATTATCTGAGCATTATTTCATCATTATTATTTGTATTTATGTAGCCTAATAAATGCAGCATTATTTAGTGTTTACCTATTACCAGTGCATTCAGTATGCATAAAATAATTTTTAATAATCATTATTTTTATTTATTTTTCCATCAGTAATTTCTCAGTAACAGCCCGGAGTCTGGAGTTGTGCCCAGTTGATGGCAAAAGGTTCACCCCCGCAATTACATGGTACTTAAACATAACTGGCGAAATGTGCGTGTACTATAGGTGCACCTCTGCTTAACCCTTCGGGGAATAGAGGAGAGATGTTATGTTATTATTATTATTTGTAATATCTAACAGTTGTGTTCTACTTTAATATTACACTCTGATTCGACACATATCTACATAACTGGAATTATAAATATTGGAAAGAGATTTTTGTTGGAGTTTCTAAATTGAAGACAAAGGTGTAAGGTAATTTTTGTATCAGTATTTATAGTTCTTTTACTGAAACACAGCAGCACTCTTAGTGGTAGAAAAAATATATTTAAAAAGAAGTTTTCGTAAACACTTTCTACGCTTCCATGACACTCCTCAAACTTGTGTACGAGTGACACTTGCCGGGGAAATTATCACTGACACCGGTGACACTGTATCACATGTCAATGACGTGTAAGGGTTGTTCGTGGCAAAACTTTGTATGGTTTCATTAGTTATAATGAATGTATGCCTAAATTACTGTTAAGGGAATAATAAACACACAGTTCATAGCTATTTGGTTGTTTGGAAGTTGTAAATCTGAGCCTGTTTATGGAGATATAACAATGTTTGATGTTGTAATAAACATGTTGAAGAACTTATGAAAACTTTTATGATCTTAGTAAACAAGGAACCCTTATAGCCTTGCCATGTCTGTCTGTCTGTCTGTCCCCGCTGTAGCTCAGAGACGCTTAGTACTAGAAAGCTGTCATTTGATATAGGTACACATATTAATAACGCTGACAAAGTGCTAAAATAAAATCTTGAAACACGATTTTTTTTAGGGTACCTCCCTTGCACGTAATGTAGATGATATTTTTTTTTTCTCGTCTACCCCATGGTGTGGGGTATCATTGGATATGTCGTTCAAAACACCACTTTTTGATTTAAGGACCCGTTTGGGTAATATTAAGCATTAAAGTGCAAATTTTTGTTAAAGTCAAGTGTCGTTCCCCCCCTCGGCTGGCTAAATGGATGTTTATGAAGATGTGAAAAAAATTATGGCAGCGGTACATATAATGAAATTAAAAGGAAAACTGTCACAGCTAAGTGGGCTTTACATGTTAACGAGTAATAGTCGACCAACTTAAATTTGCATGGCATATATCGATATATGGGAGACCCTTTTCTTTAACTACAATATTAAGTTTGTTTTTGAGATAAAGTCATCCCAACTTCCCAACGACGGTACCCTTCATTGTGCGTGGTCCGACAAGCACTTGGCCGGCTTTTGTTTGGCCGTAGATATAGTATTGTGTAGAGAGCTAGGGCCATTTTTATACTTTTTATATAACGGCGGAGGATAGCCTTTACCAGAAGTGGTCATCTTGAAAGAATCATCTTATTCAAAGAATAATTACTTGTCGCTGTGAGCTTGTTCTCGTAACTGTAATTATCTATATTACTTGTCGCTGTGAGCTTGTTCTCGTAACTGTAATTATCTATAGTCTTCATTTATTTTCGTTGCTTATACATTTAATATGTATGTATTTATGTATATATTATTTAGGATATATATATATATATCTGTGTATCAATTTTAGTATATTGTATTTATTTATTTTTTACACCAACGACAGCCCCACTTTATGTCCAGGCAAATCACTGTCAATCCTATGGTTGCCTGGAAGAGATCGCAGAAAGCGATGAGGCCGCCCATTGTATATTTTGTAGTGTTTGATTTATTTTTTTGTCATGTATTTTTGTGGTGTACAATAAAGTATATATAAATAAATAAATAAATGTTAGAAGTATTGAATTTTATGTATTAGAGCAGAACAAGGAAAAGTAATAACCTGACAACAGTAGAGTAAAGAGTACAGACTATAACGTTTTATAAATACACGTACTGCGTATGAATATACAACATCGAATTAGTGGTTCAGCAGCTTCAATCAGGACAGCTTCAGGGCTTCATCAGAATGGTGCCGAATTATACCAGTGTGTCGTGGACGTGGTACAAAAGCGGCTCCCCTAACAACATATGGCATCAAAAGACAGTCGCCAAGACTCTAGCGGCTAGAGTGTCATCCGCCAGTATCACTCTAATCCGATATTTTCAGTGATTCCAGTAACTTCGTTACAAATTTGGACGGCGCAACTTGCTGCGCCGTCATGTGTATTAGTGTACTTACTTACATAGATACTTATAGGGAAACTAAGCAAACAAGAACAGACTTACAGATTTACAAAATGCAAACCATGGAAGTGCTGCAAGCCCTATCAGATAAGATACCAGCGCTGCGGTATTTATTTCAGAAATATCGCAGCTTTATACTGAGATAAGAGCTTTTTTGGCATCGGACAAGTCGTTAATATAGATATTTTTAATTTTGTTTAACCGATCAAATATGTAAATTTTGTTAGTTTTAAATGCTATTGTTGCCAGCATATGAAGTTACCACAAACTTTCTCTAAATGGTTTTACACCTTAAAATGTTGTTGGTTAAGTTCAAAATCGAATGAGAAAATTTGACAGTATGTGGGTATTTGATGTGCTGGCGACTATAGGTACATCCTGTGCACTCAGAGTCATTAGTTTATTTAACACCTTACCGACTGGCTAATAATTATGCGATGATATTCGATATTATACGGTAAAAACAAACGAATCACACGCCAACATCATACACTTAAAAACAATGCAGTAGGTATGAAACTGACATGTCATGTGATCCCAAAATAATACAGTAAAATATCGTGATCATGTATTAATGGGGAATAAAACTCGTATTGAGATAAACATATTAGCCAGACTAACTTGTGAGCTTACAATGATCATCTTAAAACGACTAATATCCCGTAAACCACGCTATTAGTCTACAATATTCTCACTTGAGACATAAATCTATTCAGTTTGGATACTTGAGGCTATTCCTAACCGAATCCGATTGCTCTAATAGGATTTATAGGGCAGCATTAATACTCGTAACCATAGCAACGGGTATTGCATGAGCAATAATGGTAATATAATGAGTTATGCTAAGTATGTGTATGTGATAATTTAATCATTGAACAGACGCTGAACCGGGCATTTCATAGCAATAATTTTGTACGTTGGAGCTATACATTTCTAGTTCTTAATAATGATTAGAAATTCCCACAATATTCCATTATCTACAAATTCAGGTAAACTTGATGTCAATCCTTTCAACAAATCATTATAATTATCATCTCAAAAAGAACTGCGAAAATGCCATCGATACATATCTTTTTTTACAACTTCAAGAAATAGTCGTTTTAGGTTTCTTTTTACTTTATTTTTAAACAGTTGTTTTTTATCATTACATCTAATTCTAGGTCCAAAGAAGCTTTGAAATGAGAGTGGCTTATAAATAAATCCTTTTAGACTATGAATAGATCAACGTTTCTTGTATTAATATTACTACTACAACGAATTAATCTATTCATATCCAAGACCATACAATATGAACTGACAATCCTAATAATATCAACATAGACCACAAACTAGATAGTTACAGAAGGCCAGCTCGATACCACAAGTGAGAACGCACGCGCAAAGTCATGCGTTTACGTACACTGGCATTTGTTTGAGTTAGTTTGAGATCGCAGTACCGTACGCGTTGATATGGTACTTTTACGGGCTTATTACTAAACAAGGTTTGCCTTTTTATCCAGGTTTAAACCATCTAAGATATTTTTTTTAAAGGACTTTGTCCGTTCTCGGTTTCGCGTGAACACGATGCTCGAAAAGAAACAAATTAATCAATAATCAAGTTTAGTTTTTAAACGCTTATTCTATACTTTTGTATCAACTTGCGCCCACGAATAGAGTATTTAATAAGTACTGAAATTGTTTTATTCTTCGACATATTGACAGTACTCGACCTTCATTAATGCATAGTATTGCCAACAATTAATCGTATTTGTTTAAATCATTATATACAAAACTATTCTAATTGTTATTTTTGAAGCTCAACTAAGTCCTCCTCATTCATAAAAGAGTCTAGAGTTTACAGCCAATTAAAGATTTTATTTGTAATCACTTCTATTATTTTGAACATGTTTTATTCGTATATCTGGAAAACAAAAGTATTTAAAAGAATCAAAAATGGTCGACGAATTCCGATTTGTAATCAATGATTAAATCGATCATTAAAAAAAAAGGTTATGTCAATGTCAGTTGTCACTTCAAGTTATTTGTCATTCACTTTGTTTCTTGGCATCATGAATATTCTTTTCCTCGTTTTACTGTGATTAGTTTTCAAGTATTGTTTTGGTTTTGACAATGGACATTGATACCCCTTCTTACGTTGACCCCGGCCATGCCTATGAACTCCGACACAAATCCCAGCGTTGACCCCAGCTTGAATATGGATATTATACGGATACAAACGAGGCAATTTCATTTCAACTCCTGCCTGTGGTGGAAACTGTGTGACAGATCCAATATACGAGTTGTGGTACTGATATCACGCAAAGAAGAAGGCATACCCTCGATCTTGTGGAAGTGAAATCTGTTAAAAGGTAGTGGGTGTAAAGTAGGCATATTAGTAGAAAAGTGTATTTTGTCTAAATATTCCATGAAAATGAAAATAACAGCCAGGGACAAAACTCAATGAAGCAGTATTGCTGCAACTGCATAGTGGGCCGAAGAACAGTGGGTTGCTGCGGTCATGTAATTACTATAGTGGCTTTTAAGCTGAGCAAGGTACCAAGATAATATATATCCACCTGCCCAGTTCCTAGACAAAATAGTGTTAACTTATGAGAATAATAACAAAAAGTATAAATAAAAATGCGTGTTATTAAAAAAAATACAAGTAAGCAAAACAAGTCTTACAAGCATCATGATACAATATCATTACAAAATTCTCTTTCCTACTGGTATTAGCTATTAATAATAATAATAAATCCATTTATTTCAGGTCCATAAATTACACCCATAGAAACTAAACACAAAACACATAATGAATAAAAAAGATTAGAGATAAGCATTACAAATTACAAATTACAATATATTTACATAAAATCATTGCACCGAAATCAATTTAAATAAAAATAACATTCAACTAATATTTCAAAATTTTTAAATTAGAAAATACATAAATGAGTCAATTAAAAATGTAAAATAATTAAATCTGTATTATATTCATACTTAAAGGGCCTGTTCACACGGAGCCAAATTCCCATACAAAGTGGAAAATGCCCTTTCGACCGTTGTTTATTTATTTATTTACTTAACCATTTATGTACACACGTATAAAAACAGAAAAGAAGGAATAAACAGAAAAATACGTACAAAGATGATGCTTATTTCTAAAGAAATCTCTTCCAGCATACCTGCGATAGGTAAATAGATAAAGATATGTAAACACCGTGCGTAAGTGTAGAAGAGAAAATAAAACACATAAAATCGAACCAATTTACAAAATATGGGAATATACTACCATAATTACATACATACATACATACTTCTAAAATAAATATCACTAGAATATAAAAAAATACATTGTAATTTAAAATAATAAATACATACGCAACTATGACGAAGTGGAAAGATAGTGTTCTTTCGCTCTTCTTTTAAATACTGCAACCGTTTTTAATTCCAGTTTCTTGTAATTACAAAAACTGGAATAAGATTCGAAATATAAAAACCGGCCCGAAAGGTTTAAGCTTGAACTAAAGTTAGATCAAGTTTTGTAATGAGACGGGTGGAGTTTTAGACATAGTGTTGGTAATTAAACTGTAGCATAAAATAGTGAAAAGAAAGAATTTTCGGCCTTGACAGATTATTTTTTTCTTTTAGTGAAAAGATGTTTTATACAACATAAATACAGAGGTTCGAGTAAGTGGCTGTGACGATAGCCTAGAGAGTCGATTTATATCATCATCCGTACATGTACTACGCACGCACGAATGTACGCTGTGTACGAGGGTGACACTGAAAGTTCTTAGAAAATCGAAAACTGAACAAACTAGCAAGTTATTAGTTTTATTATATCTTTTCAAAATAGTGTCCATTTACATCAATACATCGCTGCATCCGATGGAACCACTGAGGAAAGCACTTTACCCACGTCCTTAGGGGTCTTTTCGACGGCATTTTGAAACGCAGCCACTGCCTCCTCGGCGTCTATAAAACGTTATCCTCGAAGTTTTTCTTTTAAATTCGGAAATAAATAAAAATTGCAAGGTTCGAGGTTGGGGCTATAGGGCGGGTGACCCGATTGTTTGCTTGGTGGTGTGCGACGAGGCGTTTTCGTGGTGAAGGAGGATCCTACTGCGAAGTCGTTTCTCCCGAACTTTTTCCAAGAAAGTGGCAAACAATTGTTAGTGTACCACTCTGCAGTAACTGTTTTTCGATCCTCTAAAACAATTGCGTAATTACCTGTCCTTCCGAAGAACGAGGCCACCATCTTATGCTTCTATGTCTCTTCACTCAGACTGTCTCTTAATTTTAGAATCATAACAATAAATCCAACCAATAACACAGCATTTGAGTCAGCTCCGTTAAATCTTTGAACAATTTTACGACACCAATCAACCCGAAGGAGTTTTTGGGCCTCTGTCAAATTATCCACCGGGCACAAAGCTTCCTGACCGCTAAATGTTCATGGAGGATTTTGTGCACTTGAGTCATACCGATACCTAAGTTTGTCCGAATCGCTGATAAGTCACTCTTTTGTCAGTCTCTATCATACGCCGCACAACACTTTTTTTTTGTGGGTGGGAAATCATCAAATAACTTCTCCGACTCTGGGCGGAGCGGGAGTGTGTGTCAGACTCTTACTGACTAAAACCCACCCGTATTCCTTCCGTTGCCTGTGTTGCCAGTGGCCTCGGTAACCCTTTAGTACCTTCCCGCGACCCCGGCAGGCATCGGCCCTAGTGAACCCCTACACTTGTGCTGACGACATCTCTTTGTGGCGCCCGTGGAATACAACGCGCCGTCGACCCGGGCCTGGTCCTTACCGGACGATGCGTACAACACTGGTGTTATCTTCAGTCGTCGCCGTAGAAGGCCGTCCCTCACGCAGATCATCGGTGAGATTAGTGCGACCACGTTTAAACTCATTAAACCAGTTGTAAACAGTAGCACGAGATGGGGCTTCATCGTGAAAGGCCAATCGAAGTCTATCATAACTTTCTTGTTGACTTAAATGACATCGAAAGTCATAAAAAATCATATTATGAAAATTTTCTTGCGTTAAATTCATACTGACGTGACACAGACAATTTTCAATTTGCCGCCAAATCGTAAACAAATGACAAATTAATAATATACATACACAATAATATTGGCAAAGAGTTCAATTTTAAAAATTTGAAACAGTTTTTTTATTATATCGTATCCAAGTGGCCAGTTCTAAAAACATTCAGTGTCGCCCTCGTATTTACACTTTTATGTGTGCGGCGGCTTTGGCTCGTTGTATGGAACCGGCCTTCTGTAGGTATCCATTTTGTGGTAAGACGTTGGTTCGCGGACGTGATTAGTACGCGGGTATATACTACAGGTACATACAATGTACAAAGTCTCGCCTTTGTCCCGCCAGACGCTCATCTTGAAATGAAACGCACCGGTACATGCTACCGCTGTTTTTGTAAGGAACGGCGCGCGGCGCATGTTGTGCTACTGAATTGTATTGTTCGTGTTGGATTTTAAACTATGTTCAAGCTGACTTGAGGATTCATGAATGGGTAGTGGTTTTTTAGACAATGATAGTGGGTACATACTTTTCTAAGCTTATTCCATAACAAATTAATGCCATAACCTTCATAATACACTGATTAATCCAATTCAAAATAGAAATGTCGCCATCTAAAAACTTTGTAGCTTGTATGTAGCTCTTCCGTTTTCTCATCGTTTTTTTTTTAAACTTCCCTTATTTTAAGTTCCTATTTGAGACACTAAACGCCCATATGACAGGCGTCATCATTATATTAATACGGAAAGCGAAAACGTTGTGCTTGCCCCTTTTTACGAAAATTGGCACCGTTAAAGTTTATATGGAGGACGAGGGCAGAAAGCTTATAATTTTATAAAATATGCATTACAAATAAATTTAATAAATTATAAAAACATTACATACACACATACTGCCTTGCTAAGCATAAAGGTCATAACTGACATTTTTAGATATTTTTGATATTGAGGTACGTACAAAACAAAAATGTCATTTCTGTGCATTGACTCAATTTTTCAGTTTGTCCTATCTGCAGATTAGCACCCTGTTACAAAGAATTGAAGTCATATCTAACAATTTTATATTGAAAGGGAATACATTAATTATGAGCAAAACTAAAACAGTTTTTTATCTAAAAAATCATATTTTTTCAAACACTTTCACAAACACAATTTCAAAACATAAATAGTGGGCATTCAACAAAACACGTTTTTGCTTTTGCTGTAAAAAATACATTTGGCAGATAGAACTTATACGCTTAGCAGGGCAGCATAGCACCACGGCCTCATGACTTGAAGATAGATGAAATGAGATAGGTTACAGAAATGACAGCTTGAACATGGAATAAGTAAGTACTATATAGATTGTAAGTGGAGGGGGTCGAATTTCGACCAGTGGGCGATCAGTAGTAACAATAAAACTTCTAATGTGTCTCGTTCAGCCTTCAACCTGTTAAAATCGATTATAATTATATGTAACTATAAAATTAGACAACTCTAGCTTTTTCTCTTACATACACTTGGCACCTCGCATAGGTAGCTATTAAAATAATAATGAAAATTAAAATATGAATATAAACAATAACAGTACTGTTATAAACCATTTTATTCGAAATGGAATATTTTAAATTATGATATTTAAAACTAGCAAATTATATTTTATCATTGAAGTTGACCATAAAAATTTGATTTTATCAGGGGGGGTGGAATTATATAGACTTGTAATAAACCAAAAAGTCAACTTTACCACAAGAATTGCCATTAATAAAAATGTAGCCACACAAAAAGTATTCCCCTATGCGGCGTATCTTAAGTACAAATGAAGTTTCTTACCTCCGTAGTTTGTAACAGTGATGAGTTATAGCTGTTTAAGGCGCAGATATGATTTTAGTGACTTTTAAATCTGTTATTACGCCTTCATACGTAAGTTATGCAAAAAATGTATTTAAGTATTATAGTAAAATACTATATGAAATAAATTTAGGCAGTAATGTCTTCCCAAAGCATAAAAACCGATATAACTTTTAAACTACTTAAGATATCTTCATGTTGTTTTTTTAATAAACAGACTATATTATTATCTCTAATTACATCTGTATTTTTTTTCAAATATTCACATTAACGAGACCAAAAATAAATATTCCCTTTGACACCGAATGGCAGCGCGGCGTGAGCGCGACACGAATTTGTATGGCTAAGGTCAACGGCGTTTACCAGACCCTTAAGTAATAATGGTAGTCTGTAAATAATCTTTGTAAGTAAGGGAGGGTTAATTCGTTCCCTTGTTTACGGGGGCGACGTGGTTTAGATGCGGTTTACGATCCATTGTGTAAATTGATCGTTTACAAAAGTTGTAGATGAAACATTCAATGATCTTTTATGGGAATGGGAGAGAAACATTTGATGGTGTTCCCGAAAATTGCTACAAAACAAAGTAGTGAATAACATAATCTACTAATCAATGGGTATTTTTCATAAAAAATAGCACGGCATTGCCTGGATTACATGAGGACTGAAAGTCAGACTCATGCTGCTATCGATACTATTCAGTCGTGTCAACATGAAAATAGTCCATGTTGCGGTGAGAATATAAGGTGAACAACCAGTTTAGTAGCGGGTGGATTAAAGACATTCTGTAACAAACTCATTTTTAACAAACAAGCTTAAAGTGAGCTGTCAATAGTGTCATTCCAGGTGGAACTACAGCACACTTTAAGCTGACTTCATTAAAATTTTCGCGGTGAGATTTTTGCAGATTAGACAAGCTGTTTGAAACTTACGTAAGTGTCATGATTTCAAAATATTTATTAATATTTTGAAATCATGACAAAGAGATGTAGACACCGTGTGTAAGAGAAGAAGAAAAAACAAAAACATAAACACTATTCACTAATTTAAATATAAACATACACGACGAGAATATACTTACCCTACATAATTCTAAAATAAATGTCACTAAAATACTTACTTATACAAGAAGTCGTTTTGCATCCTCGTCAAATTTAAGGACGCAACTATGCTAATGATTCTCGACATGAATCAATAATAAAATAAGTAGGTTTTTTAGTTTTCAAATTTTCGGAAATCGGCATGTGTGGGACACGCATGTTAAAACGTGGCCCGTGTGATACCGCCCCGTAACTGCCCTTTTACACACACACTACCGCATACGCAACGGGTCAACCCGTTGCGTATGCGTTCTGTTCTGTGAAAGTGGTGTATTCTAAAATACTGTAAAACTTAAATACTTAACTAAAAAAACAAGTATGTATTAATTATTGAGCCGGTATCGTAATTTTATTTGATTATATGTCTTTCACAGCAGCCTCCTGAAATTTTACGAGGATGCAAAACGTCACCTTGTATATAATTAGTAGTATAAAATAATGAATACATAATATGCAACTATAGCAAAGTGGAAAGATAGTGTTCTTTTATATTGAGTACCTAATTAAACAGTTCGTTAAATATTGCTATAAACCAAATATAGCAATATTTAACGAAACATTCATACTGAAAAGGCGTATCATTTCATCATAAGAGGCTCAGTATCATCACTTGCACAGGTTATTTTAACGCATTATAACTAACTAAAGGACAAAACGGGTTGAAAAAAAAATGGTACAGGGGAATCCTGTACAATTTTTATTCAACCTGCTTTGTCCCACTGCTGGACAGAGGTCTCCCCCACAACTTTCCACTCTTCCCTGTGTATTTACTTCTCCGGCCACCTATACCTAAACAACATTATAATTACAGGCTAATAATAACTATGCGATAACCCTTTTTTTAATGACTAAAACACCTCTTTATTGTTTAACGCAGTATTAATATTGCAGGCAGGGAAGTAATGACATTTGCTCAAATTATGGCAGGAATATAGAACGTTTACTTCCTCGTTGGTCTAGTGGTTGCAAGCGCTACTGCTGACCATGCGGTCCTGGGTTTGATTCCCGGGTCGGACAAAGTGTTATTGGGTTTTTCTATCTGGGATTTCTCAGTGGCAGCCCGGGGTTTGGATTTGTACCCGGTTGTTGGCAATACGCTCGCCCACTATTACATGGGACTTAAACATAACTGGTGAAATGTGGGTGCACTACAGGTACACCTCTTTTTTTTTTTTTTTTTTGAGGATGGGAAATCATCAAATAACTTCTCCCGCTCTGGGCGGAGCGGGAGGGGGTGTCAGACTCTTACTGACTAAAACCCACCCGTATTCCTTCCTGTTGCCTGTGTTGCGGGGGCCTCGGTGACCCATAAGTACCTTTTCGCGACCCCGGCAGGCATCGGCCCTAGTGGACCCCTACTTTTGTGCTGACGACATCTCTTTGAGGCGCGCGTGAAATACGACGCGCCGTCGACCCGGGCCTGGTCCTTACCGGACGGTGAGCTACCCATTGCTCACCGTCCGCAAGCCCGCGCCTACGGTGGCTGGAAATCCGCCCGAGATTCCCGACGCCCAGGGCGTCTCCTGCGGCGGCTAGGGGCGAGAGGGCGCGTTACTGCTTCGCAGAAGGAGGTGACGCCTGCCCATGCCCTCTCGCTCCGTACCATGGCCTGAACCAGGGCCAGACGCGAGAGGTCTCTGCCGCCGATCGCCTCCACGAGGACACGGCGGTGCTCTGCCCAAGCCGGGCAGACCTCCACCGTATGCTCCACCGTGTCCTCCGGGCGATCCACACAGTGGTGACACCCGGACGTTTCCTCCCGCCTTATCCGACACACGAACCTCCCGAAGCTGCCGTGTCCGGTGAGGATCTGCGTCAGGCGGAAGGTGACAGGTACACCTCTGACCTACCTTTCGGAGAAACAAGGCTGATGTTATGTATATAGAGCGTGGTTTCGACTAATTTGAACTTCACGTGAATGACGCAATATAGGCAACCATGGGTGAGACTAGAGCTCTTTTCAGTAGCATTAGAACCAGAGGTCCTCGTGAAAAGATTCGTCCAGGGAACGGTGGTTTTCAGTTTGAAGGTCTTATAATGTTACAGGCAGATGACATTTCGACTTCGACACTTAGGTGATCGTCCAGCTATATTTGCCACATCGACAGCATACAATGGTTTGCAGCAACTTACCACATAATCCTATAGTCAATAACTGAAACATCGACTTTTACTGAGTAGGTATGTGTTCAAAATCTTACCAGAAAATACAAGTACGAGTAAGTTTATCGACGTTTTTTATACAGTGCGTGGTAGGTTCATAATTTTAGACAAAGTGAATAGTAAGTTTTCGTTCTAATTTCAAAATTAGGCCATTCATGAATTTAATTATAGTTGTTTAAAACATACCGAGAATAATTTTAGTTTTCATGTATGCACACCTTATTGTTTATTAATCAATCTGCCTAGTCTTTTGCTGGAGTCGGCTTGTGTCTAACCGAATGCAACTGAATACCAATATTTTACATGGAACGACCGCCTATCTGACCTTCACAACCCAGTAACTAGGTATTACGATACCTCTTGGTAAGACTGGTTTATCAGAGTTTCGGACTTCCAACAACCCCTAATGATTGTCAAAGACCCACGAATGACAGCCGGGACCAGCGAGCGGCTTACCGTGCTTTCCGAAGCACGGAGAAGTCTCGGTATGTAAAGATGGTCACCCATCCACGGACCAACCCCGGTAAGCGTAGCTTAACCTGTTGCATCGACCCGAGCAGCTGTCGTTACTTAGCCACGAGCTCCTCTAAGCATACCTTATTGTTTGTAATTTAAAAATAAAGCCCTTAAAAGTTCATTCACAACCTACTTTCTACCTACAAACATGTTTATTGACTAATTCAGGTAAAATAAATAAATGACTCAACTTGAACAAATACAGATACAAATACACCCCCATTACGCACACACACACACCTCACATACGCATAAACACACCATCAGACAGTGGAGGCCAAATAAACCGCGTCCAGTTCTTCAAGCACTTTCCCGAGGTTACTTTGAAAATTTATTTGTCCCCGGGCGCGGTTAAATACTTGCAATACTTCATACTTTGCTGAGGATCATTTAGGCTTCGCTCGGCTTTTGTTCTTTTCAGAAATAAAAAATAAAACCGTATGTATTCTGTTTTGTATTTTTTTTTCTTTACTTTTCGTACCTGGAGTGTTGGCCCATTTTAGACGATAATCTCTTGTGAACTTCACAATACAATGCGAGGATATTATTTTGTATAAAATAATCTTGTTTTGGAGTACTGACCCGGATGGGAAATGTATTTAGATTTATTTTGACTACTTGTAGCTCGGTGAGTGGAAAAATAATGGTAATTTTATGTATTAAAATCGATTTGGTTTCATAATGGCGTTACTGTTTTGTATTGGTTATGAGTACATACCTTTATCTTCCTTATATAAGAGTACAGTTTCCTTGTTTCTAATTTATTTAAGAAGCAAATAAATTAAGCTTTGAACGATATTCCTGATTGCCGGATAAGCTGATTGAACATGCAAATATTCGTCAGACATCTCTTGCTACTCGTCACAGACGTTTCCTCTTGGATAGCTTACTGACTTGATGCTCGACGGCTAGACACTGACGGCTGATTATCCAACTCTACGCCAATGTCCAACAGTAATATTCAAAGTTGGTGTAATACAATTGGTACAATAGAATATTAGAATGAGCTTCTTCCTCTAAAACTTTAAATGAACTTGTGTAAGTAAGTAATACAACAATACGAGTATGGATATGAACTTAAATAGATTATACAAGCTAACCCTAAAATTACGTATCTAGAAATACAAAAAGAGAAGAACTCATTGTGCATTGCGCAAAAACTTCGTCCGCGTCGTTGTCAATGGGAAAAGTGCTGGAAAGGGTGGAAGTATTGCCACTTTGAATAGTAGCAATGCTGATTCTTTGGCTTAAAAATAGGACACTTAAAGGGTCGAGTAACCGTATGGCGATGTTCCGAAATACTCGATACAAGGGATAGTGTAAAGAATAAAATCATAAATCATCACACACGCATCAAGCACGCATCTTTTAATTCAGTAAAACGTTTTTTTTTAATAAATCTTATCTTCACAAAAACATATACAAAGCGTTAAATTGAAGAAGAGAAAAATAACAAAATATTAGTACAACAATTTCCCATTGAGAACTTTGTTCAAAAGGTTCTTTTATTCTAAAAATGTACCAAAAATGTTGTACAAAGAAATATGGCTAATAAAAGCGGAGTATTGCAGGAAAACGCCAAGAAAGAAATAAAGTTTCAAGGTTGCCAAGTAATGAATACTGCCGCCAAAAACAATATATGAGATAAAACTTTTTGATACACTTCCCAACAAAAGATCGTGTTCAAATATATCATGGCGGCCTTTATATACGTACACATTGCATGCCCTTTACTGTGTAAGTACATGTTAGAGATCTTGCTCTGTTCCCATGTACGAGTTATGTATTGATTTAACATCATACTTATTACCAATGTTACTCGAAAAATGTCATTTGACTCATCGATAACACTGATAAAATTGAACTATTTTAGTCACTTAGTAAATAAAAACATTTTGAATTTGGAACAAGCATGAATTATACGAATCATGTACAACAAAATTAATTACCTACTGGCTGGCTAAATGGAGCTATTCCATAGAGCTACACAATTAAATAAAAATAAAAATATATCCCGCCAAATTTCGTTAGGTTCTTTCATATCTGTTTTCCTGGTTGTTTTATGTCATTGGAAAATCTATTAACATTATTATAATAAAATTAGTTCTTTCAGTGACTAAAATGAAACTCTGACTCCGGAATCGTTTCGTTCTAAAGCAGTAATTAAGTACTCGCATAGTAGATAATTTGTTGCCACCAAAACCCCGGAGTTGTACTTGAAAACATACGATTTGTTCTGCGGGTGAAAATGGCGAATGGCGCCAATTTCTTCTCAGAGTCCGTATTTCTTCACTATTTCAACGAATTAACTAAGACTAAGAAACGGTTGACACTTTGGAGCATATATTCTATGCTAAAAGCCACAGTGAGAATCAAATGCAACGTATTTCAAACTACTCAATGTTAGTGATATACTTATCCATGGGTAATAAGTCAAAGAAATCTATGGTACTAACCTCCCAAAACATTAAACGTTTTCTAAATAATGCGCCTGACTACAGTTTTCTGGCCGTAAAGTACTTAGTACCTATTTATCTACAAACCTACTGTAGGTACTTTAAAAGTTTCAAAATCAAAAGTTCATTATTCGTACTAGGCGGAGAATCAGCACTTTTTGAACGTCACAATCACATAAGACTGTCCCCCTTCACCTGTAAAGGCATTTTTTTTTAATTATTGTTCACAGGTTGTGCTAATTTCGGCGTGAAGGTCACAGTTATGAATTATTAAAGATAAGTATGAACAATATCCCAAAACACTCGGAAAATTGATTACTGGTTGTTTTTACTGTTACGAAAACAAAAATTGATAGAACGTCCGTAATACGGCAAGAATACGTAAAAATCGTCGGAAAATATCAAATTTTACGGCCCACTAATACAAAAACCGATAGGTTTTTCATACAATACAATGGCGGAAAATGTAACCGGCAACCTATTGGAATCAGCAAAACAGGTGCGATGCCAAAAGAGAATGCCACATTCTTGAATCTATCAAATCCCGAACAGTACCCAGGGCATTGCTTCCTTATAAGCTCTGCCACCCTTTTAGCAAATTCAGGTGCTGACCTTACAGAACTGAAACGCCACGGAGGGTGGAGGCAGGACAGTAGCAAAAAGCTATATCGAGGATTCAATCGAAGACAAAGCCAAAAGCTGCAGCCGAATAATTGACAGCACAAATCTAAAACCGTCTACAGTTGACCCTTGGGCGCGACTATCTCCGGCGCACCCTTCAACATCGAAAGGACAACCTTGTGAAACGACTACATTACAGCTTTCTCAACGAGTAATTCATCAACTCGTCCCACATGCCTACGGCCCATTTAGGACGACTTGCAGTAAATCAAAAATAAATAATATTTTCATTCTGCAAGTCGACGCACGTTTCTTTTTGTGTGGAACTTTAAACTTTATCAACGTTTGGTACAGTTAGTAAGACAAGATATAACAATATTTTTTTTTAAGAATTTTTAGTTTTTGCTTTCGTTTTGTTCATAGATTATTTAATATTAAAAAGTCAGTACCTACTGAATATTATTTTTCTAGAACAACAGTTTATTGTTTCATTTGACTATTGTTTCATTTTAAATTCTTTAATAGATGGCAAAGACGTGGAGCTCATATCAGAAGAGAATCAAAAAATCTGATTATAATTTATATCACAAGGTTTAGTACATTCCACAATAACTAAAAACAAACAAAAAAGCAACTTAATTTGAAAAAGAAGTATATAATATTGGTTAAAAATAGCAAAATAAGTTAGTCAAAACATCAAAAGTTAATGAAACCTTAAAAACACCATAATCATCTTCACAGTTTTTTTTTTATCTAATTCGCCTAAAGCATTAAATATTCGGCCTATTATCTTCATATTTACTTTACACTTTATTAAACTTTGATTTGAAAAGAGAAGTTCAATCAGTTCTGCTCAAATGCAAGTGACTGTGTTGCTAGTTATTAGCAAAATATGGCATATTAAAAAAATATATTTAATAATATTAATAACAAGTAATATTTCAGATATTTTAGTTTTGTAATAAAAATTCTTTAATACTTTATTCGTTTTAATAAATTATAGGTATATTCATTTCCGCCTGACCTCACGGGTCACGGCAGTTACGGGAGGTTCCTGTGTCGAATAAGGCGGAAGGAAATGCTCGGGTGTCACCACTGTGTGGATCGCCCGGAGGACACGGTGGAGCATACGGTGGAGGTCTGCCCGGCTTGGGCAGAGCACCGCAGTGTCCTCATGGAGGCGATCGGCGGCAGAGATCTCTCGCGTCCGGCCCTGGTTCAGGCCATGCTACGGAGCGAGAGGGCATGGGCGGCCGTCACCTCCTTCTGAGAAGCAGTAATGCTCGCGAAGGAGGAGGCGGGACGGTAGAGGGAAAGGCAAAATTCGCGCCCTCTCGCCCCTAACCGCCGCAGGAGACGCCCTGGGCGTCAGGAATCCCGGGCGGATTTCCGGCCACCGTAGGCGCGGGCGTGCGGACGGTTAGCAATGGGTAGCTCACCGTCCGGTAAGGACCAAGCCCGGGTCGACGGCGCATTGTGTTCTACGCGCGTCTCAAAGGGATGTCGTCAACACAAGTGTAGGGTCCACTAGGGCCGGTGCCTGCCGGGGTCGCGGAAAGGTACTAAAGGATTACCGAGGCCCCTGGCAACACAGGTAACGGAAGGAATACGGGTGGGTTTATTTGTACATTTCCCACCAAAAAAAAAAAAAAGCTGTAATTTCACCTATCTATCTTAGGGTAGTCAGTAAGACTCTGAAACACCCTCCTGCTCCGCCCTGAATGGAAGAAGTTATTAATTTGATAATACCCAAATATTTTTTTCTCGTCTATCCCATGGTGTGGGGTATCATTGGAGGAGGCTGTTCAAAAGTTTTGTGGATCTGTGAACACCAATTTTCGATTCAGGAATCCGTTTGCGTAATATTGAGCTTTAAAGTGCTAATTGACAGCTAAATGGTTATTTATGGAGAATGTGAAAAAATTCATGGCATATAATGAAATTAAAAGGAAAACTACCACAGCTAAGCAGGCTTTACAAGTTAACGAGTAATAGTCGACCAACTTAAATTTGCAGTTGGAGAATGGACTGTGACATATATCGATGTATGGGAGAACATATTTTTCAACTACAATGTTAAGTTTGTTTTTGGGATAAATTCATATTTTTCAATATTTCCAACTACGGAATCCTTCATTTTGCGTGGTCCGACTTGCACTTGGCTGGTCTTTGATAATCTACGTCCAATATTGGAAGACTGATTATAAAAATGTGATTGAATGTTAATTTATAAGACTCATACAAAGAGTTCCTAAGAATTATTTGTGGTTTAATTATTATTACAATAGTTAATAATAAATCCTAGAAAGCCTGACTTTCAGTTATAATATGATTGTTAAATCTTTTACAATTTTGTTAATTACTTTGATTACTATATTTAATATTATTGTAATTTGTAAAACTCATTTTTAAAATGTAAATATCAAATATAAGACTGCCATAGAAACTCCAAAGAATTGTTTGTAGTTTTAAGTTACAAGTTAATGATACATCTTAGAAAGCCTCTTTCAGTTATAATATAATTGTTAAATCTTTTAAAATAGATGATAATTTCATTTATAATTATTGATTTTATATTATTTCCAATATTATTGATTATTTTGATTAATACAAATATTGTTACTTTGTAATTGTTAATTAAAGTTTAGTTAGTTTAGTTAGTTAAATCTTTATAACTGTTGATTGTTATCTTTATGACGATTGCGTATTATTTTATAATTTTAGGTTTATTATTTTATTTAATTAATGAGAGTTAATTATTACCTCGTGTTATTAATTGGTGTCAAATTTGTGATGATTTAATATTTTCTGTTTATATGTGACAATATTGTGATGATTATGTCTTTAAAAGATCGCTTTTAGCGATAAGACCGGCCATTGTGTCACCCTATGTAAAATTTCTACATTTATAGCTGTCATTTTTATGGTGTACATAATAAAGAGTATTCTATCTATCTATTCTATCTATATATTTTATATTTATTTGTTTATTTTTTTTTTTTTATTTGTTTATTATTTCCACACTAACACTTTTGCTACTGATTATACCTTTTCTCATTTTGATAGCAACGTGGGACGACTTGCAGAACGAAAATATTATTTATTTAGATTTTCTGCAAGTCGTCCTAAATGGGCCGTAGGCATGTATGACGAGTTGGCAACAGCAACCACAAAATACGGAGACTTTGCCAAATACCCAAGTCTTATCTAATACAACCGTTTCAAAATCAAACAAGAATATATAACTGAATTCCGAAAAAAACTGTTCTAATTTTACTTATATTTTTAATTTTTTTATGTTTTTATTTAATCCTTACCGATTATATAATAAAATGTGATAATAGTTATTTATGCAACTGTTTTAATACCTAATTATGTACAGTTGCATACAAGACTTTATCTACACTCATGATATGAATCCTTTATAAAAGGTGATGATACCGTAGGCTGTTGTACAGTGTTGTAAGAACTATGTAAATTCATGGTAAGTTTCATTGCTGGGTATCTAATACAAACAAACTATGTATTTGTCCTTTGCTGCATTAAAAATATCTGGTGGTGTGTTATCAAAGCTTGTATCACTCATTTTTGTAAACAACAAAGTAATAATTTTTTGCAATACTAATATCGAACAAAAAAGGCGGGATACGACGTGAATTCGAATAACCTATCAGTTTTTTTTTTATTACGGCGCTGTGGTAATGAATCGCGCGTGTATGACAATGTTCTTTTTTTGAAAAGGAGTTGCATAGTGAAATTTTGTACAACATTATAACTCTCGTTTGGATGATATTATGGTTACTATGGCACTGGTTGTTTTAATGTTAGCAATAAGCTAACTGTTTCAGAACCTTTATAGAGCATTTATAGCATGGGTTAAATATAAATAATATCTTACTATTTATTTTCACTTTAGTCATTGATAAAAAGCAGAGTACACAACTCGTGAAATCAAAAAAACATCTCGGTCCTTGTATCCCTCGAATTAAATTCCCAATATTTTTCACTTGTTGTATAATCTACTATTGCTTCCGTACGCTGTCGGGAGGTGGAGTTCAAATTCAAACAATTTCTTAATATCAAAATCAAATAAATTTAATTGATGTATTCGCAGTGGGAATTAGAGTTTTATCACTGAGTGATACTGAACACCGAAGGTGAGGATACGAGTTAAATCTGCAAGCGATGGCTCTGTAAGAATACCTGCAGTTTTGGCTACATTAACGTTTTTATCAGCCATGCACCCTAACTAAAGATAGTCCATGCTACTAGAACACTTGAAGACCTAATCTCACATCGTACATAAATACTATCATAATCCGGAATTCCGGATATCTTAAACTGTTACATTGCAAAACATAACGTAAAGTTACGTTCAATATTTCAAACATGACTAACGATGGGCCCAGCTTAACAGACCACAGTTAATTCTTACAATTCCAATTTAGGTTCAGGTACTTCCGGTAATTCAGGGTAATGGCGGCCAAACCCCACACAGCAGCCATCCCACATCGTTGCTCATGTTAAATTCAATACCATTTCAACCCCAGACTTGGACAATAATTACCGTCTGATAAATGGTAATGGCTATACTATATATAACCCTGTTTAGTAACGATATTGAAGGATAAGATGTCGGGAAAAACATGGTATTATTCCTTAGAGTAATAATGGCTAGATGGAGCATGAATGAGTGAAGCCTCATGAACGATGCGGTATATGGCACAGTTTGTCCGCCAGTGCTGTAATTTAAATGATTTTTGTGTTTAACAGCGAGCGATTGTTGACTACTGAGCGTGGGGTAAACCCTGGGTCGAGCAGTGTTATTGGGGTTTTCCATTAGAAATTTTTCATTAGCACCACGCACGGAATTTAGATATCGCCGCCTTAGAGTGAAAATCTCGTATATGCGAAAAAGGCAACTTTACTGGAACAATTATTAAATTCTAAGTGTTGGTAAATTTAAAACCTCGTCTGTTCTTTTGCGAGAATTTCGAACTCGCCATAGATGGCGCTACAGGTGACTAAACTTTTTTGTGGGAAACTAGGCGTGCGTTGCGAGGTTTTGCTTTCCAAAAATGTATTAATATAAAAATGACCAAATACATTCCCGAGGTTTTCACTCTAAGGCGACGATATGCGTCTGCACTCCAATTCCAAAAACACTTTCAATGATAATCCGAAGGGTTTTAAATTAAATTCCTAACCCTTGCTTCATGAGATTGAAAAATGCGTCTGGTCAGCAACGTAAATAATGCAAGGAATGTTAATGTCAAAATGAAAAGTATTGCTATTTTTTTGTGTTACGCAATTTACCCGCTGATTAATGATAGTGGGATTGCTTCTATTATTTAAGACTAATAACATAACTGGCGATTGTGGGTGTAAAAGAGGTCTCTGCCTACTCATTCGAGGTATACAGGCTAGACGTTATGGTACGTTAGCGGTGGAGTGCGGTTCGGGATGCCTCTTCCAGAAATTTATAAATCCAAGTTATAACCATGATTGATTCTCATTTTTAGGCGCAAGTCATTGGAGTAATCTTTGGGTTATTGGATACTGTAGGCGGCTAAGTAGGCTGAGATAGATGCTAGCGATATTTGAGGCTATTACTATCTACCATCGTCAGGCACTAGTTGTCTGGCATTTTTACTGAACTGGGCCTTTTTGGCAGCCCCATGAGACACAAGTTCCGGCTAATTTCTTTAAACAAATACAGAAAATAGTTCTAGGTTACAGGAATGCCAAACGTCATTTAGTATTCCTGTAACCTATAACCCTTTTCTATAAGTAGAGAACTATTTTCTGTTTTATTTCTTACAAGTCACAGCCAATGTGCTCTGAATCTACTGGATCATCAATAACGTTGAAATTTCGTACACATTTTGCATTTTTGTGACTCAAAAACGAAACTTTAACGTAAATAAATGCATTTTGAATATGAGGATCACTTTTGGGGGGCAAATAAGTAAATTTAAAAAAAATGCAGACTGTACCGTGTGACATATCAAATGAAAGGCTTTGTTCTGAGGGTCTATTTTTTTTTGTAATGATGCGAAGTCAATCTAATTCTACTTACACTAATATGTGCGTTACATATTATGGGATAATCAGCCTATAATGTTTCCACTGACCGCTGGGACGCAGGCCTCCCCTCTGTGAGAAGGAGTGTGCCATCACGAGACCCCAGTGCGGGTTGGTAGATGTCACATTTCTCCGAATTTTTGGTGGTGATGAAATAATTTACACAAAGTAAAGCGCCTGTCTGGGTTCAAACCTACGACCTACAACTCGTAAGTCGCGGACGTTACCACTGGGCCGCCACTGCTCTCATTTTATGTTATACGGTATGAGAATTCAACTGAATTCAACTTTTCATTGTGTAGAAGGCATACTGTGCTGAACTGCTAAACCCTAAAAAATTGAGATAAGGTTTAATGATAAAGAATTAGCATCTAATTCACATCACAATAGGATCCCATTGTACTTGTATCTACGACCCGTGTTAAATTAAAAGATAAATAAAATTCGTATAGGGGCCATTCAAGTGTTACGTAAACACCTAAGGTGGGTCAGGGGGTCTTTGCTGTGCTTTTTTTTGATCGCATGGGGGACGGAGGGAGGGGGTCGGTATGGTGAATACGTCAGCAATATTTAGAAGATTCTGCTTTGAACAAATATGACAACCTTACTTTATGTTCGAAAGCGAAAAGCATGTTCAGGGATTCCCCAAAATAATTGATATTGCTAACTTGCTCTCACGCGGTGTTTTATGGTTAATTTATAAAGCACCGAAATAAGGAAATTATTTAAATGGGCATTTAATTCTTGTATAGTCTATACATTCCTTATTCCTAGACTCATGAAAAACAATAAATAAACCTGAACAGATAAAATATATATACCAATGTTTACGTAAGGAGGCGGGTTAGAGCTTTGCTTACCAATGCTGAAACGGGAAGAAGGGGGGGAGGCAAAATTTAAAAAATTCTGCTTACGTAATATTTGAATGGTCTCAATTACCTCTGCTTAATCCTCCGGAGAATACAGGCCTGATATTATATTATATGTGTGTAGAATCCGTATTAATTTCTAAAACATGTAATCAAAACCACTATTGGAAGTTTAGAATAAACTAATGTAAAGGAACTAAAAACCTCATCTCTCTGTGACAAAGTGACTAAATGCATCAGCTGGGCACACAAAACGTACCGCATTGAATATTTATCACTGCAGCCAGGACCGCACTGAATATTGCAGGTGTTGCGTCCAGACGGTTGGTGATCTTGCTGAATTACTGAGGCAATAAGCTTTCAATTGTCGAGGGTTAAAGTATTGGCTCTTTTGAAGCTTTAGAATGTGTGGTCTTACAAGACGTATTGAAATCTGGTTGATTTAGTTAAATCAAATCAAATCAAATCAAATCAAAAACATTTATTTGCTAGAATATGGTTCATAATGGTGTTACAATAATTTTGTTTCTGCATATCCTGCCAAAACGATGGCGTGCAAATTTATACATACTTATAATGTCAATTATTTTAACTCACAAACTACAGATTCTATTGACTTATCTTCTAAATAGTCCTTAATCGTATAATAACTTTTCAGTAGAAGCAATTTGAAAATATACTTTTTAAACATTGTCAGCGGTAGGTCTTGCACACTATTCGGTAAATGGTTGTATATTATAATGGCCATGCAGTATGTATTTTTCTTAAATAATGTTAGTTTTATTGGCGGTAGCTGAAGTCTATCTTTATGGCGTGATGATCGGCAATTTGGTCTGGTAATGGTAGTTTCGAATAAATTATAGTTCCTCTTAACAAAAATACACATTTCAAAGATATACAAGCATGGCAAAGGTAAAATTTTTAGTTTTTGAAATAGTGGCTTACAGCTGTCTAGAAAATGCAAATTAGGTACCTACTTTCTAAATTATTCTTTGACCATCCTTTTACGATAGTAATTTATATTTTTATTTACAGAGAACTTGTTTGAATAAATAATCCATAAAGTGCAACGGTGGAAAGCAAGATTTCATACTAAAATACTTTCAAGAAAACAAATCTAATAAACACAATACATTTTATTACTGTAAAAGCGTAAAAATTGAATAAAATTTAGACGAAACGTCAAAGTTCTAAGACGTTTCAACACTTAAAAATATCTACTTAATGTCGAAATTCTTCGTCACTTCAATACTACGGGGTGAGACTTGAACTTTTAAAGACTTATAACTTGAATAATATATCTGGCCAACTTAGAGTATAAATATTTTAACTTGACTTCAAAATATGAGTGTTGAAAGAAAACTTTCTTTGTTTATTTTTTTAAGTTTCGTGTTACCGACTACTGGCTAGCTGTTATTTAATAAAGTTTTATTTAAGAATGACCGTAAAGAAAAAACTGGTACAACATCCTGTGTGTGTAATAATTATGAATCAACTTAATTGCCATAACATGTTCGGAATAGCTTTTATTTTGACTGCACAAAATACCTATTAATTTCGTTGCTAAATGTTATAAAGCTGAACTTTTAAAACAAAACCACAGTTTCTTTTTGAAAGGCTATCGACACTACTATCTATTCTTTGTACCAACTGAGTTCACGTTAAAAATGTATATTTAAGTGCTTGTTAAATTTCAGGCACTCGAAACATTTCAACGTTGTCTCTAAGGTTGGCAACGAATCTCTTGGTATTTCAAGTTTCTATTGGAAGCGGTAACTACATTCTATTCGTCCCTTGGTCGTCTTCCTACTGATACATTTTAGGCAAGAAACACATATAGTTTTTGCTATAGTCATTTTGATGCAACACACCTCTGTCAGTCCTGGGTGCGATTCCCGGGTCGGGCAAAGTGTTATTGGAAATTTCCCGCTGGAATTTCTTAGTAGCAGTCCGGAGTCTGGATTCGTGCCTGGTTGATGGCAATAAGCTCGCCCCCTATTACATGGGACTTAAACATAACCGGCGAAAAGTGGGTGTACGACATAGGTGCACCTCTGCCTAACCCTTCGGGGAATACAGGCGGGATGTATTTTCGTAAAAAATCGTATCATTGCATATAAAATATAATAAATAACAATAAAGCTGTAGGCTAAGACTCCTCACTTTCCGCCTGACGCAGGTCCTCACGAGACACGGCAGCTCCGGAAGGTTCCTGTGTCAGATAAGGCGGGAGGAAACGCCCGGGTGTCACCACTGTGTGGATCGCCCGGAGGACACGGTGGAGCATACGGTGGAGGTCAGCCCGGCTTGGGCAGAGCACCGCCGTGTCCTCGTGGAGGCGATCAGCGGCAGAGATCTCTCGCGTCCGGCCCTGGTTCAGGTACGGAGCGAGAGGGTATGGGCAGCCGTCACCTCTATCTGCGAAGCAGTAATGCTCGTGAAGGAGGAGGCGGGACGGTTGAAGGAAAGGCAAGTTTCGCGCCCTCTCGCCCCTAGCTGCCGCAGGAGACACCCTGGGCGTCGGGAATGCCGGGCGGATTTCCGGCCACCGTAGGCGTGGGATTATGGACGGTGAGCAATGGGTAGCCCACCGTCCGGTTAGGACCAGGCCCGGGTCGACGGCGCGTTGTATTCCACGCGCGCCTCAAAGAGATGTCGTCAGCACAAGTGTTTTTTTTTTTTTTTTTGGGTGGGAAATCATCAAATAACTTCTCCCGCTCTGGGTGGAGCGGGAGGGTGTGTCAGACTCTTACTGACTAAAACCCACCCGTATTCCTTCTTGTTGCCTGTGTTGCGGGGGCCTCGGTGACCCATAAGTACCTTCCCGCGACCCCAGCAGGCATCGGCCCTAGTGGACCCCTACTATGTGCTGACGACATCTCTTTGAGGCGCGCGTGGAATACAACGCGCCGTCGACCCGGGCCTGGTCCTTACCGGACGGTGAGCTACCCATTGCTCACCGTCCGCAAGCCCGCGCCTACGGTGGCCGGAAATCCGCCCGGGATTCCCGACGCCCTGGGCGTCTCCTGCGGCGGCTAGGGGCGAGAGGGTGCGAAACTTGCCTTTCCCTCAACCGTCCCACCTCCTCCTTCGCGAGCATTACTGCTTCGCAGAAGGAGGTGACGGCTGCCCATGCCCTCTCACTCCGTACCATGGCCTGAACCAGGGCCGGACGCGAGAGGTCTCTGCCGCCGATCGCCTCCAAGAGGACACGGCGGTGCTCTGCCCAAGCCGGGCAGACCTCCACCGTATGCTCCACCGTGTCCTCCGGGCGATCCACACAGTGGTGACACCCGGACGTTTCCTCCCGCCTTATCCGACACAGGAACCTCCCGAAGCTGCCATGTCCGGTGAGGACCTGCGTCAGGCGGAAGGTGAGGAAGCACAAGTGTAGGTGTCCATTAGGGCCGATGCCTGCCGGGGTGGCGTGGAAGTTTGAAAGGGTTACCGAGGCCCCTGGCAACACAGGTAATGGAAGGAATATGGGTAGGTTTTAGTCAGTAAGAGTCTAACACACCCTCCCACTCCGCCCAGAGCAGGAAAAGTTATTTGATAATATCGGGAACCCAAAAAAAAAAAAAAGGCTAGGAGTTAGCATCAGTATTTTGCAGTACGTTTAGAATGTTAGAATATCACTTTCGTATTAAATGTCTGTTGCATGTATTTATTCTGTGAAATCGACGTCTTTATTTTATATTTTTCCTGGTTAGGTTAGTTCCAAAAACTTTTTATAATAGACGGATAATATCGAGAAACGCGTTTAAATTCCCAAGAAGTCTTTCATGCAGGGACTACTAAAAGAACAGTCCTTAACAAAAGTGTTGATTGAAATAACGTTAACTTTTCGTATCAAATTCAGCACAGATTGTTTCATTTTCCGCTTTCGGCTGCGGTCTGTGGAAAATTCGTTGCTTGCGATGCTTTCATTAAAGTTCCACTGCATACATTTTTGAACTATGTTGTTATGCTATGCAATTTGTGGGTTGGGTCGTTTAATTTTATATGGAACTGATACTCAATTATCTAATATACAGGTAAATTAAAACCAGGTTTCGAGGTGCTTTTAAATTCGTGTGGTGGTAGTTAAATGTACAAATTCAATAAAACTTGTCGACTCGCTACTATTATTATGGAATGTTTGTTTTATTTTCAGAGAAAACTACATTTTAATCTCGGTCAATTTTGTCTAAAAAGGTTCTTTTCGGTCAAGCCTCCTATGAAACTTTTCTAATATTTATTTTTTTGGAAATTACTGTTTTCTGTACCACTTAATCCCTAAATTCTGATTTTTCAGTTTTTTTGTGAGTTAGTTTATTGTTTTACTACCTTAAAAGTCACACACATCGTATTTCTTAAACAATTTCACACGTCAGTTGTTTATTTACAAAAAAAATCACGTACCTATCCGTCTAAACCTTCCCTTACCACAGCCATAAACATACCAACCTAACGCCACAAAGATTTAATCACCACACAAGGAAAAAAGACACGAACATACAACACAAGAGGAAATAACGGCGACATTTTTCTTGCCAACCTTACCATAATAACGAACATTTACGAGAATCCTTTGGATTTCTTTTTTGTTACTTTGGCGGCTGTAGCCTTTCCGAGTCACGGTTTAGACCGGTATTACCGCGTGGTTTAGACCGGGTATTACTGCGTTACGGCTTGCAATACGATCGCTTAATTCCGCTAAGGAATGGGAAGGTGAGATGCTGTAATTTAAAGGGAGAGGAATTTATATTATGTTGTTGTTCAGGATATAAATAAGTTGTTGGCAATAAATTTGGAAAGTTAAGTAGCAAATATTGTTTTATTGTTTACTATTCACCTTTTAGAATGTTTATTTATACGTTACCTACATAGGTTTTTGCAGACTGCGGATTATACGCAAGACTACGTCTAAGCCCAGGGTCAGTTAAACAGATAGCATTCTTCCTATAGCGATACGTACGCTCTGGGATAGTTTTCAAAACCCTAATTGCGTATCAAAACGATTCTGAATCTTTTGTCACTTGTGCGAATATATACCACAAGTATCACCAGCAATTGCGATTGTAGTATCGATTTTCGCAACCCAGTGCTGGGCACGCCACCATTGTGGCGAGAAGTCCCTTCTTTGAGGAGTGGTTAGAGAGGCGCCACGGCGTCCTCACCTTTCGCCTGACGCAGGTCCTCACCGGACACGGCAACTTCGGGAGGTTCCTGTGTCGGATAAGGCGGGAGGAAACGCCCGGATGTCACCACTGTGTGGATCGCCCGGAGGACACGGTGGAGCAAACGGTGAAGGTCTGCCCAGCTTGGGCAGAGCACCACCGTGTCCTCGTGAAGGCGATCGGCAGAGATCTCTCACGGCCGGCCCTGTTTCAGGCCATGGTACGAAGCGAGAGGGCATGGGCAGCCGTGACCTCCTTCAGCGAAGTAGTAATGCTTGCAAAGGAGGAGGCGGGACGTTTGAGTGAAAGGCAGATTTTTCACCCTCTCGCCCCTAGCCGCCGCAGGAGACGCCCTGGGCGTCGGCCCGGGTGGATTTCCGGCCACCGTAGGCGCGGGCTTGCGGACGGTGAGCAATGGGTAGTTCACCGTCCGATAAGGACCAAGCCTGGGTCGACGGCGCAAGAAGATGTCGTCAGCACAAGTTTAGGGGTCCACTAGGGCCTGCCGGGGTCGCAGGAAAGTTCGAAAGGGTTACCGAGGCTCCTGACAACATAGGCAACGGAAGGAACACGGGTGGGTTTTAATCAGTAAGAGTCTGACACACCCTCCCGCTCCGGCCAGAGCGGGAGAAGTTATTTGATTGTTTTATTGAGATATATTTCCCACTCAGAAAAAAAAAGTATCACCCAACAATTTTTTTGTATTATTGATAGGTTTTTTGTTTGTAGACTATCTCGCATGATGGTAAAGGATAATGTGGTCGACGATGGAGTACGCTTGCCTAGAAATAATCTATTCTCTCTCGACTTAAAGACCCCTAGGCTATACTACTAAACCAGAAAACCCAACACACAAGTCAATCTATTTGAAAAATACTAAAAAGACATTCACTTTCCTAGTTTACCACACAATACTATTATAACAATTTACACCTACCGCCAAAAATTACGCGGCAGAATAAGGCCATTTCTCACACACATAAGTTAAACATTGTTACTTCATACGCCAGCCGCCGCGTCCCGCGTGTAAATGCCGCCATTCCCGACAATGAGTAGCTACCTTTATATTAACCTCGTTTGCCGTAATGACGTTGAATTTATTATTGTTAGGCTCGGTGTACACATGAGCTGAAGGGCTGAGCAGAATATTGAGTTGGTTTGCGTAAGTTAAGCAATTTTACGTTGTGTGGTCTCGGATTAAAGCAGCAGAATGTCTCTTTATGGAGGTAAACTAGAGCTAAATATTTTTTGTCATAAATCAGTCTACTTTCTTAGGGCAAATTTTTCAACCATTTGATAACTTTTATCTGAGAAACAAATATGACAATTACACAGTATTTTGTCTAGAAAGTATGTCTAGCCGATATATTTTTATTCTTTAGATCCTGATACATAACTGACTATTAAAAAATCAGCCTAATTGTGATAATTTTAGCAACATTGAATCCATGTTGACACAAAGATTACGTACTATGCATACTTCCTGAAGGCCACAAATAAAAACAAGTAAATATTCAGTGTAGTAAGATCACTCTCAACAGTTGATCACTCTCAAACGATCCCATTTCCATTCCATCTTGGTTAACCTATCTGACGAAAATCCGAGTCCTAGCTAACAGTCCAAAAGCATCTTACATACGTTCTCCTTTCGGAATGCTCTAAAAACGTTGGAAGTCGACGAAGCGATGCTTAACATCATCGGATCGACGTGTTCGTCGACGAGTTTGTCGGAGAATTCCCGGCGTGCAAGTTACTTTGGTAATGGTTCTAGTCGTTCTTTTCGAACCTTTCGTTTTCTCGAGCGTGATTGAAAACTGATCGTATGGCGTAGTAAGATGGAGATCCTATGTTAGTGTGCAGGATATAGCAAATATTTGGGAAACGGACTGATTATGGCAGTTTGTCAGGATCAACTTTGTAGTATTCTTTTGTATTCAGTTTGTCAGGATCAACTTTGTAGTATTCTCATTAAATTTTTTATTCCCCTGGTGGGATATATTATATATTGTGTCCGTAGATGTGTACGTGGCATCACAGCGGGCCCTATCAGAATACCAGCGCTGCGGTATTTATTTTTTAAATATCGCAGCATTATGCTGAGATAGGAGCCTTTTTGGCATCGCACAAGTCGTTCTTATTGGATATTCTTTGTTGTTTTTTCTTTTTTTATTCGAAGCTTAGTTTTAAATGCTTCTCTTATTTTTTACTTTTGTATTTCTTGTGCGTGTCCCAAATAAAATATTTTTCTTTCTTTCTTTCTTTAGTATAACTTAATAGAGTTTGATACATTTTGAGTTCCCATTTACTCTAAGAGCGTGACAATAAGCAACATTATTTGATCACCACATACTACACGTATCTCGGTCTCGAACCAGCGAGGTAATTGAGTAACACGCTATCGGTAGCAATGGCTGTCATTTTGACAGTTCTGTTGAACTGTCAAAATGACAGCCATTGCTACCGATAGCGTGTTACTCAATGAATGTTGTTACATTCATTGCATTATTTAAATTGTTGAGCAGACAATTTTTTCCAGCATAGGAAGCAATGGATTAGCAATATACTTCAAAAAGCAATATACTTCAATCATACAGATTGTGATTGACAGGGTCAGTGGCGGTACCTTCGTATAAGCCCAAAAGCCCGCGATGCCTTACTAAAATGCTCGATAGAGAATTTATTGTACCTAACCAGTAGTTTATGAGAAAATTGCGATGATACATACGTAGATACGTAGGTACCTACATACTCAGTCGAAAACTGAACTTTCTTTTTTTGAAATCGGTTAAATTTTTATTGGGCTTGTGTTATTTTGAAACCCTAGACACGCCACTGGACAGGGTGTTACACAATTACCGTAGGCGTGGGCTTGCGGACAGTGAGCAATGGGTAGCTCGCCGTCCGATAAGGACCAGGCCCGGGTCGATGGCGCGTTGTGTTCCACGCGCGCCTCACAGAGATGTCAGCACAAGTGTAGGGGTCTACTAGGGCTGATGCATGCCGGGGTCGCGGGAGGGTACGAAAGGGTTACCGAGGCCCTTGGCAACACAGGCAACGGAAGGGACATGGGTGGGTTATAGCCAGAAAGAGTTTGACACACCTCCCGCTCCGCCCATAGCGGGAGAAGTTATTTGATAATTTTCCATCCAAAAAAAAAATAACAAAGGCTAAGCTCGATTTACAGTCTAATTGAGCCGTATCACATGTCACGTTTCACGCTTTAATAATGTCTATGTCAAGTTTTACGTGACCAATCCATATTAGACTCCGTTTTAAAATCCGTGAAAATAAGCCACACTACGTCACAACACACGTGTCACCCGTCTTGAACCGGGCCGAGCACGATTTACAGTTTAATTGCGTCGTGTCACGCGTCACGCTGTAATAATGTCTGTATTATGTTCTTCGCGCAGCCAATTTGTTGTGCGGTTGAAAGTCCAGGTAAATGGACGTGCAAAATATAGACGTTATAATAAAAAAGACCCGAGAATGAACACGTGTAATTTTAGCGCTTTTTAGTGTCCCGTGCAGAACAGCAGGAAAAATGGACACGTATTAAACAGAATTATACTTAATGAAGGTTGTCACGCTTACAAAGCGAAAAATAACAGAAAAAACTTTTTGCCGTTGCTGAAAATTGTGACGTATTTTTTGGAATTTTATGGATTGCATTTGACAGTTTAAAACGATATTTATATTACTTTTGCTTTAACTATTTATACATGACTGACTACTTGAAAGTGACTGACCTTTAGAAATAACGACAATAACAAAAAAAAACCGTCCAAGTGCATGTCGGACCACACACAATGAAGGGTTCCGTAGTTGGGATTACTTGGGACGAATTTATTCCAAAAACAAACTTAACATTGTAGTTGAAAAACATGTTCGCCCACACAACGATATATGCCACGGTCAATTCTCCAACTGCAAATTTAAGTTGGGACTATAACTCGTTAACTTGTAAAGCCTACTTAGCTGTGATAGCTTTCCTTTTAATTTCATTATATGTACTACTGCCATTAATATTTCCACATCTCCTTAAACACCCGTTTAGCTGGCGGGGGGGGGGGGGACACACTCAACTCTAACAAAAAATTTGCATTTTATGTTTAATATTACGCAAGTGGATCCTTGAATCGAAAAGTGGTGTTCACAGACCTGAAATATTTTTGAACGGCCTTGCCAACGATACCCCACACCATTGGATAGAAAAGAAAAAAAAAATATCATATCCACATTTTTATTTTAGCACTTTGTCGGCGTGATTAATATGTATACCTATGCCAAATAACAGCTTTCTTGTACTAAGCGTCTCTGAGCTGCAGTGGGGTCAGACAGACAGACAGACAGACAGATGGACATGGCGAAACTATAAGGGTTCCTTGTTTACTACGGAACCCTAAAAATGACGATTATTATTCTGAAATAGCCTTACACTTTTTTAGACAGATTTTTCTTCTGAAACATAAGCTCTCTTATACAAAGCCGTGCATAAAAATAAATCATTCCCTCCAAAAAATGTGTAGCAATAGTTTCACAAGTTTGCTAGACTCAGTCGAAAACATGAATCCTTTACAGGTTATATTTTCATGCCGCTTAAGTTTTTGAGAGTACGCCTGGTACGAATATCAAAGAGGGATCAACGTCAAAAATGAAACTTCATGGTGCTCTAACTTCCGAGGACGTTCAGAAGTACTCGCACCGAGTTATGTTTTTGTATGGATTCAAATCCGGGGTCAGAGTACTCAGAGATTCAGAACAGTATACACAGAAATACTGTTATTTCGGGATCCAGCTTTTTAGGTCATCGTAACTGAATACAATTTGTACAGTACGAAGTAAACAGATGTAATAATAATACCAGCCTATTGTGTTCCCAACTGTAGGGACCAGACCTCTTCTCATAAACAGAAGGCACGAGCTTTGATCACTACGCTTGCTCAAGACGGGTTGCCGATCAGACCTATATTAACTAATAGCTTTTGCCTAAGGATACTAGTTATCCCGGTAGTATATTCCCGTGGGATACGTGGGATCGCATACCTCATAGCCGAGCGCTGCGCCCGCCGCGTCAACCATAATTATTTTTACGCGTAATTTTGAATCTGTGATAGTGTGTCTTTTAAAGTATTAATTTAAATGATATAATGTAACGTATTTTAATTTAAACTAAATGTCCAATATTTTATTGGATACCAAAAATTCGAAGACATGTGTAATCTACCAACCTGCACTGGACCCGCGAGGTGGATTACGGCCCACTACCGAGAGGAGGCCTGTGTCCCAGCTGTGAGAACATTACAGGCTGATTATGTGTGTGTATTATGTGATTGGATAAGGATTCATATACATAACATAACATACATAATCAGCCTATTATGTTCCCACTGCTGGGACACAGGCCTCCTCTCTGTGAGAGGGAGTGGGCCGTAATCCACCACGCGGGCCCAGTGCGTATTGGTAGATGTCACATGTCTTCGAATTTTTGGTTCTAGGACATGCCGGTTTCCTCACGATGTTTTCTTCAACCGACTGATGTAAACTTTAAAAAAATACAAACCTTTACTACATCAATGCCGAAAAGTGAGTGTAACGAATAATATTTTGTCAAATATAAGGCGTCAGACAGGATTTGTCTGGCATTAAGGCTGAAATTAACCTTTTTGGTGCAGCCGTGAGGCACACACTATTGTTGTTAAAACCTTATTTTCATTTTATTTTGTTATTTGTATTTTATGTTTCACGAACTGTATCCAAATAAACTTTATTCTTTCTTTCTTTCTCAAATAAGGTAACGAGATAGTAATCTTTGCAGACCATAACAACTCGTGTTTCCTCTAGTAGGTAAAACAATATAAATTTCACGAAGCATATAGAACAAGATTCGGAACATCACGCTGCGTTCCAAAACGGGTATAATGGATGTAGGCAAGAAGGCTGCCAGGGTCAAATGGAATGGGGCGGGTCACATGCACGCCGCATGCATGATTTACGCTGGACATAAGTGTCCACACAATGGATGCCTGAAGATGGCCCGGGCCCAGGCCCAGAAAGTAGTGGCGAGATAACCTGGGCGCGTACCGCGAGGATTGGTTTGAGGTGGCGCGGGAAAAAGTTCTTGGATGAAGAGGAATTTCATCAACTCGGGTTATAGCAATCCACTGCTGGACATAGGCCTCTCCCAGGCTGCGCCACCCTGTCCTCCACCTTCCACCAGTCGCCTTCCAGTCTGTTCCAACGTTTTTAAGGTCGTCGGTTCATCTAGCTGAGGGTCCACACTACGCTTGCCGACACACGGTCCACTCCAGGACCCATCTGCTCCACCGGCCATCGGTCCTTCGACAAACATGGCCAGCCCACTGCCACTTCAGCTTGCTTACTCTGCAGGCTATGTCGGTAACTCCGGTTCTCTTCCATACAACTTCATTTCTAATCTTATCCTTCAAAGAAACTCCGAACATAGCCCGCTCCATAGCGCGCTGAGCGACCTTGAATTTGTGGACTAGCCCGGCTGTCAGTGTCCACGTTTCGGCACCGTATGTCATAACGGGCAGGACGCACTGGTTGAAGACCTTAGTCTTTAAATATTGCGGGATTGGCGACGAGATGGCTTGACGAAGTTTTCTAAACGTGTAACAGGCAACCCAATCGGATCCTCCTGTCGACTTCTTTCTCAAAGTTGTGTCTAGAGGCATTTGTGCAGCAGTAAATAGAAATATATATCATTTATTTACTTTTAGGAATACAGACAAGGTGTAATTTATATAAATAGTCTCGATACAATTTCCCTTACGGCATGCAAAACTGTGGGTTAGGACAGCACAAGCTAAAAAAAACATTCTTAATATTTTTTTCCCAATTTCTACCTCTGTGGTTGTAGGAACTAGTCTACCGTCATTGATTAATACTTACACTCCCGTGTTTATTTTCGCCAATTACTAAAATAAGATTCACGGATTTTTATTAATTTCATAAACAGAGTCTCATTCCCTCGTTTAACATTTTAATGTTAATAATGTAGATCTTAAAACTAAACGAAGCAAATCCATGTAGCTTTAAAGGTAAGGTAAGTAAAGGTCCCTTACTAATCATAACTCGCTAGTCATAATTAGAAAGGGACCTTTCAAAACGAATACGTGAATAATCGCAATAAAACGTATAGCATTTTTCAATGAAAATCGAAGACCTCATATAAATGAAGTCGTTTCTGCTAGTGACTTTGTTCGCGTGGAAGTCGTAAGACTACATTATACGAAAATCATTAGCCACGTTATAAATGCGAAAGTTTGTAAGGATGGATGGATGGATGTTGCAAAAAGCACAGAACGGATTTGGATGAAATTTGGCACACAGATAGTTTATAACCAGGAATAACACATAGTATACTTTTTATACCGATATACCTACGGGGTCAAAACTTATGCGGGTGAAACCGCGGGGCGCCTCTAGTGTTTTATAAAAAACTGCTTCATTGGTCTAGTGGTCGCAAGCGCTACTGTTGAGCATGAGGTCCTGAGTTCGATTCCCGGGTCAGCCAAAGTATTATTGAGGTTTCCATTTGGAATTTCTCCTTATCAGTCCGAAGTCTGGATCTGTGCCCTGCAATAGGCTTGCCCCGTATTCCATGAGACCTAAACATAACTGGCAAAAGGTCGGTGTACTATAGGTACTCCTCTGCCTGACCCTTCAGGGAATTCAGGCGTGATGGCTGGCTGCTACAATGAAGACTGGCTGGAAATTACCGAAATTAAAACTTCGAATTTCGAACGAATACGCGTCATAATTTGAATTGCTTTGAGAACAGAACTTAGGTAGTATGTTGCTTGTGATTTCTGTCATTTTGAGAAAAAAAAATGGGACCTCAAATAATTTTGAACGTTTAGACTTGTATGGGTATATTGTTATGACTTAATAGAGGTATAAGGAACATGGTTTAAAGTTCATTTATCCTCCATACATTGAGTCGAGCACATTCGCAATGTACAGACGTGCTCGTTAGCAATATTTAATAATTACTTTAATAATAGTGACCTCCTTTAGTGCATTACTTAAGCGAGACTATTGTAAATTTGTTTAGTGTGTAGTTTCAGTGAATAATGGACACGAAACAGTGAATTAGTAAAAATACAAAACGGATAACAGCCCCTTTAATCCAAGAGGTCAGTGCACCCATCCACCTCGCCTTCGAAGATGACAACGCAAATCCCAGCCCTTGAGTCGGCTCAGCGTGGTGTGCTACGCTGACGACACGTTGGTCCTAGCGCAGGGGAGGTCGCACCAGGCGGCGGCCGAAGTAGCGGCACGCTGGGTTGCGACAATCGTCGACAGGATCTGGCAATTGGGACTCGAGGTGGCCCTGCACAAGTCCGAGGCCATGTGTTTTAATGGTCCTCGGAACGCGCCACCATCGGGGTCCCAAATAAAGGTAGGAGGGGTTTCCATCGGCGTCGAGTCGACGATGAAGTACCTGGGACTCGTCCTCGACAGCCGGTGGAACTTCGTGGAGCGTTTCAGACGTTTGGCTCCCAAACTGGAGCGGGCGGGCGCTGCATTGAAGCGGCTCCTGCCCAATCTAGGGAGTCCAAACGCCTCCTGCCGGAGGCTCTATGCGGGGGTCATGCGGTCCATGGCCCTCTACGGGGCTCCTGTATGGGCGCGCTCTCTGGCGCTGCGGCCAGCCCGCCGGTTGAGCGCGGCCCAAAGGGTCATGGCCATCCGGATGGTCCAGGGATACCGCACGGTCTCCTGTGAGGCAGCGAGCTTCCTTGCCGGATTGCCGCCATGGGATCTGGAGTCAAAAGTCCTCGCGTACGTATGGGAGTGGCGCGAGGAGGCGAAACGCCGGGGCGTAAGTCCGCTGCCGCGAGAAATCGCGGCACAGCGAGCGGAGCTCCGGCGGGATCTCATGGCGTCATGGAGAGTACGGTTGTCGCAACCCAGTGCTGGGCACGCCACAATTGCGGCGCCTCTCTAGCCACTCCTCTAAGAGGGGTTTGAGGAGTGGCTAGAGAGGCGCCACGGCGTCCTCACCTTCCGCCTGACGTAGGTCCTCACCGGATACGGCAGCTTCGAGAGGTTCCTGTGTCGGATAAGGCGGGAGGAAACGCCCGGGTGTCACCACTGTGTGGATCGCCCGGAGGACATGGTGGAGCATACGGTGGAGGTCTTCCTGACTTGGGCAGAGCACCGCCGTGTCCTCGTGGAGGCGATCGGCGGCAGAGACCTCTCGCGTCCGGCCCTGGTTCAGGCCATGGTACGGAGCGAGAGGGCATGGGCAGCCGTCACCTCCTTCTGCGAAGCAATAATGCTCGCGAAGGAGGAGGCGGGATGGTTAGGGAAAGGCAAATTTCGCGCCCTCTCGCCCCTAGCTGCTGCAGGAGACGCCCTGGGCGTCGGGAATCCCGGGCGGATTTCCGGCCACCGTGGGCGCGGGCTTGTGGACGGTGAGCAATGGGTAGCTCACCGTCCTGTAAGGACCAGGCCAGGGTCGACGGCGCCTCGTATTCCACGCGCGCCTCAAAGAGATGTCGTCAGCACAATGTAGGGGTCCACTAGGGCCGATGCCTGCCGGGGTCGCGGGAAGGTACTAATGGGTCACCGAGGCCCCAGCAACACAGGCAACGGAAGGAATACGGGTGGGTTTTAGTCAGTAAGAGTCTGACACACCCTCCCGCTCCGCCCAGAGCGGAAGAATTTATTTGATGATTTCCCAACCAAAAAAAAAAAAAACATTACCCTCCTGAGGCAGTCGGGTAAAAAGCCCTTGAGTCGGTCACTGTTGATATTGTTTCAACCAAAAAAGGGATGTTAGCCATCAAACAGCACTTAAATTAAGTTTGCTCTATTGCCGCGGATGGAAACTCAACTCGGAGCCTTTTTGAGCTTGGTTAAATTAAGAGCCACAAATGTGGGAAGAAGAATACGTTGACCTGTAACTACGTTGTTGAAGTTACAGCCAATATACGTAAAGCCCTGTTATCTCAATCATGATTTTTTACATATTGGACGTCCTGCCCTGTCAGGGCTACAAATGCCAACATTATGGTCATGCAGAGAGCTGAAATCTACGTGTAGCCACTGCGGTGAAGAAGGACACTCGATGCCAGAGTACGCAAAGAAAACTGACATACTGAACTGTGCAAATTGCTCGCGCTTGAAAAAGACCAATAACCGCAAAACGGAGACGCTGAGACGGACGCCCTGCTAGGAAAATAGCAGAATACAGGAACATCTGCTCTATCGACTACGAGGGCGCCTAGAACGTCATACTCAAGGCCAGACATCCGCATTTAATGCCTGCTGCTGACTCAACAAAACCCTGCAAAGGCCTACGAACCCTTGATTTTGTTGATGTCTAAGTACATCAATCGCACGCAGCAAAAATCCAATATACACATAGCCTCGAACGTGATGTGATTGTACTAACCAATTCTGCTAACGCAAAATTATATCATGTGTTTAACTAGGTTATAAAGTGCAAGAAACTATTTAACGCAAACTAGAGTTCTGATTTTTTTAGGGGAAAGTATGAAATCCACGCGAACGAAATCGCGGGCGAAGTGCTGAATGACTGACATTACATATCAGAAATTTTGCACAAGGGTTCCTTTTATACTACTATATAAAAAGGGGTTATTGGGTAATTCAACCTTTAAAGGGGTAGAAAAGGGGGGATTTCTATTGCATGAAAATCTTATTTCTTAAGTTAATCAACTTGAAACTTAGCACAAATATGTACATTCTTAAATTAATAATAAAGTTTGTCATTAGTTTGGTTTTCAAAAGTACCCCTCAAAGTTATTTTAGGGGGTGCTAAAGTTTGTATGGAAGAGTTTTAACGCACTTTCCGGTTACCTCGAATATTATAATCCTTGGCTATAAATACTTTTGACAAAAAATACATACATAAGATTTTGGGTTTTTCAAAAATTTACCAGCATAAGGGGATTATGTTTTTTGGGGGAGAATTTCACTTCTTATCTGGATAAGTCAAAATTAATCTAATCATTAAATTAGGAAACACATGATTGAAGCTTTTTTTAAAAATCAACCCGTTCAGAGTAAAAGGGAGCAACATTTACAAGAAAACTGTATTTTTCCTTTGATCAATAAATTAATTTTTAAATTAATAATAAGTAAAAGGATCTTAATCATTAATTTTTCAAAACTATCGGTTAAACGAGATGGAGGGGTTTTTACATTTTGTAGGAGAAAAAACGAAATCCACGGGCACGAAGTCGCGGGTAAAGTGCTCGTTATATGTATAGAATAGATATATGTAGATACGGTTGAATTTAAAATTTGATTAACGAAGTAATGGATTATAATTAAATATCCTTTGCGTTCGTTGACATTTTTATGAAATAGTTGTAATAGTTTTTTTATCGATAATATTTATTGTTCTGTTATCCGTATAGTCGACTATGAATGTAATAAATGTTGTTTTTGTATTACTTGGTCACATTGATGATACTCGTATGTTTTATGTAATTGTGTGATCATTTGCAAAATAGTAAAAATCTTTTCGATTCGAAATTATATTTTTATTAATTAATTATTTTTTTAACCATTTATACACACACTTCCTAATGACCCTAGGCCTACAATAATTTTTGAGGTCGGCGCCAGCACTTAAGAAAAGTACCTACCTATCAAATATAAAAAATGGCTTGCTGGCACCGAACTCAAAAAAAAAATTGTAGGCCCCTAATTTGTTTCATACCTACTTTTGATTTGGTTTTGTTGGATAATTTCGTGTATATATAAAAATATTGATTCATAATTTTGAGTTAATTTCTTGGCCATAGTACCTATATAATAGAATACTCTATAATATGTGCACCATAAAAATTTCCTTATTAATTAAAAATATATATTAATTTAACAAGGGGAGACACAATGGGCGGTCTTATCACTAAAAGTGATCGATTACAGACAACCTATAATAATAATAATATATTGAATGATTTATAGTTTCGGAGAAATGCGTGGACAAGCATGCATACATACAAACATACGTATGTATAGGTTATCATATGTGAATATATTGCAGTTCCAATAATATTACATACGACGTATCGAATTGATAACCTCCCTTTTTTGAAGTCGGTAATAAACAGTATTTCCGATAAACAATTCTCGAATTCGATTAAAGCTCTAATATTGAAGAGCTTCTGCCGATATCGAGTAGTAACTCGAGAAAGTTTTGAAGCAATCGACTACTCGTCTTCAAGTCCTATCGGGTGCACCTCCACGAAATTATCGATTCAAAATCAAACCGTCAGGACAACAAACTCGATTCCAACTGAATTCTAATTCTGGCGCAATTCTAACAATGGCTGAACTTTTCCCTAAATACATTTGCATTTTAATTCATTCAAATAAAAATTAAATGTAGAAAGTTCTACACACAGCGGAGCCTTTTGATCCAATTAACCTTTGTTTGACGCAGGGAAAAATGGAAATGTTTTGACATCAGACAGTTTTTAAATGTTCCTGAAAAGTTCACGCCGTGTACTTATATTTTTGCTTAGAATTCCAACGCCTTCTATTGTAAATACGAGTACCATAATTATTGGAACGAAGTTCTTTAACGGGGCTTGCGGTAGGAGTTGACTGGGAGAAATCGTCATGTAAGTACTTAATGAATACGCGTTATACCCACTCCCTGCGACTTTCTCTCTCTCTGTATTTTATTTTTTATTTATTTTCGACAGTGTGTCACTTTCTTGGTTTTCGAGGTCACTGATAACACTGGGTTCAAAATTTTAATTCAAGATGGCGCTACCGAAAATAGTATTGTAAGTTTTTCGTCATATATGTCGTTTTTATGATTTTCGTGATTGCTGTTTTTTTTTGTTTTCAATAATAAATGGGGTCAACATCAAAATTTGAGATGACGCCACCAAAAATTGACTAATTTTTTGTCATGGGTGTCGTTTTAATCGCCACCAAAATTTTGCGTTTTTTTTCAATGGGTTTCGTTTTCATTATTTTTGAGGGCGCTGACAACGCGAAGGAGACAGTTTATGGGATAAATTTTCCTAACGCTGCTTGCGGTATGAGTTGACTGGTAGCAATCGTCACGTAAGGAAAAAGCGTTATGTCCTCTTTTCACTATTTCTCTCTTTCTATAACACACGAATGTGTGTGCGTGCAAGTATCGAGATTAGAGCAGATGAGCATTGTGCGCGGCCGGTTGTATAACCTCAATACTGAACTGAACTTCGTTTCTGACGAACGCACTCGTTTATTTTAGTCAAAGTGAAAAAGTAAAATAATACGAATAGGAATCGCTACAGCCGTTTTCAATGTTGCAAGAGATCTGGTTCACAAACATTTATGTAGGAATTTAAACTTGGTTTTCAAAGTACTTCACACGTAGTTTCATGTCAGGATTTCAAGCAACACGGGTGCATTACGTACACAAATCGTATGCAAAAACATCCGGCGGAAGCATGCGTTGCATCGTTGTGAGAGGCAGTCCAGCAAAAAATAGAGACGCGAAAGATACGAATATTTAAATATGAATCTGTGGGTCGTATTGATGCTGAAATAATGGTTGGTTTTATAAAATTTTAGTTTATATAGTCAGAACGAGGCAGTTCATTTAAATTCCAAGATTCGTATCTTGGAATTTAAAATTACCGCTTCGTTATTTGCCATCATCTCATCGACAGGACTAATTCCTGAAATTGATGTCTGTACCTTACAAACACATGCAAAACAACTGCCGTCGCTTATACAAAACTGAAATCAAAGCATCCTCGAACATAACAACTGAGGCTCGACCAAAGGCTCACTAACAACCCGAAACCGACCTCAACACGAAGGCCTTTCAAGAGGAATCAAAACAATCAACACTATCCTTCTACCCAATTACGTCATACCAGTCTCGACGTTACTGCAACCCACAAAACAAGCGTCTGATTTCACATTTATATCGACCACACAATTAAGATTAGATCCTGAACCCTTTACGTCCATTATGGCCCATTTGGCCCACCTTCCACGATAAATTGTGGCCAATTAAGATTGTAAGCAGAGGCTATTCTAGATTTGCGGAGTCTTGTTACAGTGGCCATTTTGTTTGGCAGCCGCGGATTTGTGAAATTGATTTTTTTTGGGGTTGTTAAGATTTGAAAGCCGTTTCGGAAATGTTTGAAACAGCAACCGTTTCTTTTTATACAAATTATAAAAAAAAACAGACACACGAGTCATCCTATAAGGGTTTCATTTTCCTTTTGAGGCACGGAACTCTAAAAATAAGTTCTTTTCGCGGTGGTGTGGTTTAAACTCACATTTATAAACCCTCGAAATGTTCACTATTAATATTTCTAGCAGTTGTTTTGTCCAAATTATTACAGATTCGATACAATGTCTCTCACAATATTAAATTTTACCACTATACCAAGAAAATTATGCCCTAAGGTTTTTTATATGCCTAATGTAAAACTTCCAGACCCAAAAATACCATTCCTATAACACGTAAAACGTTTTCAATTATCAACAAAATCCTTATAATTTCCATTCAACAGGACACTTGTACACACAATAGCGCCATCTGCACGACGATATGATAAACCGGGTATTAGCAATGCAGATCACGGGTCTGTCCTTCGCAAAAAACAAAGCACAAATTAATGCAATTATGACGTTGGCAGATGGCCGTATTTAAATCTTGCCACAGATTTGGTTTTATTTATATTAATGTACTTGCAAACGGTTACGAAGTCCACTGTTTTGCATACTCTTTGATGTCTAAATGAGGGTATTTTTCTTTTAGTTATAACGTATTTCAAATTATTACGCGTTGTCGATAAAGTACCTACGTTACATAATAAGTTGTCACTCATGAAATACAGACTTCAAATTGTAATTATCCGGTATTGAACTAGTTAAAAATTAAACTAGTAGAAACTTCAGTTTCAGGAAATACATAATAAACACGATTAACCACTTTTGCTACTGCTTCAGTTAACGTAAACTATTTTCAGTCATTTGCCTAGCCTTTTCCTTACTATGTTGGGGTCAGCTTCCAGACTAACCGCATGAATACAACTATTTTACATGGAGCAACTACTGATATTCACAACACTAACTTACTGTTTTCAGTAAAAGATTTATATCCATCTGTTCCAGAATATTTTTTAACTTGGTAATGTTGGTACATATACTCGTTTATTGAAGTATTTTCAAATGCCTTTTCATGAAAGTATTACTTTTTGTGTCGCTTTGTGGACATAGCACTTTGTATTTCTATATTTTCATTCGTACGAAAAATAACTTGTTCATTTGATGTGGTTTTTGTCGTATGTATATTTTGGTTTTATTGAGTTCTTTCCTAGAAATTGTGTGAATAGTGTTTAAAACAGAAATAAATTCGAATGACTTTTTTTTTTTTTTTTCAATATACACAATGTGTTATTTCAAATAAATTGTTACTTTTTACGAAAAAACATGTTGTGGAAAATAATGACCATAGTTAATTTAGTTGTTTGCTCATGTTTATGTCTACCCTCTGCTTGACATCAGCTTTTTTTTTTTGGGTAGGAAATTATCAAATAACCTCTCCCGCTCTCGGCGCTGCGGGAGGATGTGTCAGACTCTTACTGACTAAAACCCACTCGTGTTCCATCCGTTGCCTGTATTGCCAGGGGCCTCGGTATCCCTTTCGGACTTTCCCACGACCCCGACAGGCATCGGCCCTAGTCGATCCCTACACTTGTGCTGACGACATCTCTTTGAGGCGCGCGTAGAACACAACGCGCCGTCGACCCGGGCCTTGTCCTTATCAATATAATAATAAGGTATTTATAGCAACATTGTTAGAATTATATACCTACGATAATGGCCATTATTTGTTTTGTTTTTCAATTCAGTATCAGAAAAAACTAATAATTATATTAATACGTGAAGCAAAAATTTTGTACCCCTTTTTACGAAAATTTCACGGAGGAGTATGAAATTTGGCACGGTTAAAGTTTATATGGAGGACGAGTGCAGAAAGCTAATATTTTTATATATTATGCAATAAAAATAAATAAAATTGATAAAAAAAAACATAACACACACTACCACGCTTTTAACACACACATAGTACCCTGGTACTATTTGTGTGTGTATTTTATTAGAGGCCCTGGCCTCATAACTTGAAGATAGATAAGTGACAGTTTGAGCATGGAATAAGTAAGTCCTTTTTAATATCATGGAATTAGTAAGCACTTTGTATTAGCACGGAATTAGTGTACTTCCTCATGGAATTAGTACTATAAAGAACAATCTTTATAGTCCTAATTCCATAAAGAGGAGGACGAGGGGGTGAAATTTTATGTTTGAACGTTATTAAGGAAAGCCCTCCACTTAAACAGTGGAGGGTTTTCCATAATAAAGTTCAAACTTAAAATTTTAATGAATTATGGTTGAATTTCGACCAGTGGGCGACCACTAGTAAACATTATGTGGTCTGCATTTCCTCTTTTCTTCTTAGCTTTGCTCGTTCGTGGAACATTGTGGTTCATCTCCGTAGTAGAGCATTTTCTAAGTATTTAGTCAAGAAAGTACCTCCAAACTAATTTCTGCCGCTAAAAACTCATTGCAACTAAAACTAATTGCTGAGTAAAATTTATTTTATTAGAGGCACATGAAAACATTAAATTTTAACTCTAGGTGTACACAACGCGCACAACGTGGCACAATGTACACAACGCGCCGTCGACCCAGGCTTGGTCCTTATCGGATGGCGAGCTACCCATTGCCCACTGTCCGCAAGACCGCACCTACAATGGTCGAAAATCAACCTGGAATTCCCGACGCCCAGGGCGTCTCCTGCGGCAGCTAGGGGCGAGAGGGCGTGAAATTTACCTTCTCACTCACTCCTTACACCACTCCTCACTCGTCCCACCTCCTCCTTCGCGAGCGTTACTGTTTCGCAGAAGGTGATGACGGCTGCCCATGCCCTCTTGCTCCTTACCATCGCTTGGACCAGGGCCAAATGAGTGAGATCTCCGCCGCCGATTGCCTCGGTGAGGACAGAGCGGTGCTCTGCTTAAGCTGGGTTGACCTCCACCGTATGCTCCACCAGAACCGTCCGCATACTCCAGTGGTGTCACCACTATGTGATGACACCACTGTGTGGGTGTTTCCTCCCGCCTTATCCAAAACAGGAACCTCCGAAGCTGCCGTGTCCAGTGAGGCCCTGCGTCAGGCAGAAGGTGAGGATGCCGTGGCGCCTCTCTAGCCACTCGTCAAAGAGAGGACTTATCGCCCAGCACCGGGTTACGACAATCGCACTCTCCATATCCCCAAGAGATCCCACCGGAGCTCTGTCCACTGTGCCGTGTTTCTCGTAGCAGCGGGTTACGCCCCGGCGTTTCGCCTCCTCGCACCACTCATATACGTGTGCGAGGACTTTTGCCTCCAGACCCCATGGCGGAAATCCAGCAAGGAGGCTCGCCACCTGGTGACCGGGGTAGATGACGGCCCTGTCCGTCAGATAGGCCTCAACCACACGACAGAGGTAGGTCGGCATCAGGTGGTACCGGAGTGCCTCCCTGATGCAACACCAGGGCAGGATATTGAAGGCATTGGCGATATCTAGAGACACCGCCAAGACGACCCCACCCTGGGCAACAGCATTCCCCATCGCGAGGGCCCGCACGTGCATGCTGGCGTCCACCGCGCCTCTTGCGGAAACCAAACTGGCTCTCCGGCAAGTCTGGCCCCATCCCAACCAGCCGCCCGACGAGGCGGTCTGCAATGATCTTTCTAAGAGCTCGCCCACCTCGTCGAGCAGCACGATGCGCCGATAAGCGGACGGAAGTCCACAGGGCACCCCGGCTTCTTTAGGAGGACCAGTTTCGCCGTCTTACAACGAAGTAGGAACTGGCCCCCTCTCCAAGCATGCTCGTAGGAGCCCCTTTAGTCTCGCCTAGGAGGCCTCCAAGGCCAGGATCCGGGTTTCCCAGGTAAGCCGTCTGGTCCTAGGCGGTATTTTTGGCATTCAGCCTAGGTACTGCCCGCGCTACTCTCATCTCTACATCGGTCACCTCCGGAGCATCGTCGTCGTCGTCGGCGGTGTGATCTACATCGGGTACCGCAGTAGGCGGAGCCATGGGCGGGGAGGTGTGTTCCCCTCTCGAAGAGAACAGAGCGCTCACCACGTCCTCCACAAGCTGGGGCCGGAGACTCTGCGTCAGCGGGGGAGCCCATGGGCAAAGTTTATCCCGCACCACTTTGTGGGTCCCCACGGGTCCCTGTTCAGAGTCCCCAGCAACTCCTCGCGAACCAGTCCCCTGGCCTGCAGGATCTCCGCTTGGAGGGTGGTCTTCGCCGCTCTGTACCCCACGTACAGCCCCACCTGAATGGCTTCCGTATCCGGAGGGCGAATACGGAGCTTACGGTGCAGGCACTGCGTGCGTTGCTGCGACCATCAGTATTCCTGGCGCAAGGCACGTCCAGGCTGGACCCGGGGCATTGTCGTCACATATTCCGGGTGATATTTTGGATGAAAGGGTGTACATTAAAAAGGTTTTAAAATCCAACAGAATATGATAGCACATTAGATGGCTTGGTTTATCAAAGGGAAAGGTTCGAGTCCCGCTCATGTCAGTGGATTTTAATATAAGTACATATTTTAAATACCAGTATTTTAATGTATTGTCCTAATTGGTGATGTTCTTCAAAAAGGTCAGGTCGTAGTACTCACAACAGACGTACGTGTGTGACCAGATGTATAAACGTAGGCGAAGCAAAAGGAGGAGCGGAGCAGGTGGCGTTCTATAGTTTCTGCCTACCGCCATAGGAAGAAAGCGTGAATTTCATATTATGAAAAACCACTATAACATACGAGCAGTGTATCACATAATTGTAGCACTAAATAAGAACGTTATCTAGCCAGGCTTAACTCTAACATAGTATGTTCATGTTAGACTGCAATCTAGCTCTCCTCGGAGACCTATATACAAGCACTAAAAGGCTCTCCTTGCGAGAATTTCAGTTAAATCTGGTAGTATCTACGTCTTTGATGTTTTTCAAGAAAAAAGGTGCACCGTCTACTGAGACATTGTAAAACTTTTAGAGATATCTTACTTTTATTTAATTTATAGTGTAGCTTTAAATGCCGCCAGCATGCTCGGTTTCAATGCCCCGAGGGCCTTTTTTAGGCTTAACTTAGTTTTAATTTAATTTATTTAATGTTAATAATCATCTTGTATTTTGGTTATGTACATACATGTTTACTTACGAGCGACTTACGATTTGTAGATCGTAGGTTCGAACCCAGACAGGCGCTTTACTTTGTGCAAATTATTTCATCACCACTGCTCGTGAAGGAAAACATCGTGAGGAAACTGGCATGTCCTGGAACCAAAAATTCGAAGACATGTGACATCTACCAACCCGCACTGGGCCCGTGTTGTGGATTACGGCCCACTCCCTCTCACAGAGAGAAGGCCTGTGTCCCAGCAGTGGGAACATTATTGGCTGATTATAGTAAATACATATTTTATTTATACAACTATAAATAATACGTAAGTTTTAAAAAAAATCATCAGTGATGGTCTGTCGGGATAGAACCATCATCATCCGTAACGATCGATAGTTGATCGATAGTTGGTCGTTTATTCGCACGACCATCCGTCGATACGAATCGATCTATTAGGTTTGTTTCACACGCCTAATATCGACTCCTTATCAACATCGGTCAACTTTATGTATTTAAACTCCTCGCACACAACTAAGTACAAAGGCGGACTTAATGCAGGCATTCTCTACCAGTCAACCAAGGGTGGTGAAAAGATAAGATGGCAGGTGCTCTGAGAGGAAATAAAAATAATAAAAAACGTCAAAAGATAACATAAAAGATTATAAATAGAATAGATACAGAAATACATAAATAGGTTACAAACTCATAATACAAATACATACATATTTACTACAATATGTACCTACGATATCCATAAATATATACATACAAATTCAAGGAAAAGAGAAACATAATTGAGATGACTCTACGCTATTTGTTTTGAAAATAAATCTGCAATTTCCGCTTAAATGCATACCGACTGGTGGCCGTCCTGATATCAAGAGGAAGCGCATTCCAAAGAAGAATGGACTGAATATGTAAAAAAGAATGAACAAAGTCAGAAGCACGAGAAGGACGGAGTAGAAGAAGATTGTTGGAAGAACGCAGACTTGTAGCGTGCGAAGAACATAGATATTGGAAGTGAGACATGAGGTAAAAAGGAGGGGTGGGAGAGTTGGAAACTGGATAGGTCCACTCAATCAGTGTGGTTTTCTCCTCAAAAGACCATTTCAGACACCAATCTACATGGCCTTCACATGATCTGACCAAGATTATGTCTGGACTTTAAAAGAGACCTCTGAGTTTGTTTCGGCCTTTCTTCTCAGAGTAGTCAGATAGGAAACGCCGAGCTCATCTAGTTTTTTTTTACTAAGTATGATTGACGTGTAAAAGTGTTTGTATAAACCTACTTACAGAAAATAAAATCATTTCATTTCATTTCAGTTGAGAAGGGAAAAAAGCGTGGTCAAAGCGCGTGAGCTTCTTCTTTGGCGAACTTTGATCGAAAGTTTGCAATTTATCGATGCCGACATGACAACATTGGCTACACTATTTTATTAAATATTCGTGCTCTAAGTACATATATTATCAAAGTAAATATTTACTAAAATGCTGACATGCACCCAAAGCTGCTGACCAGCTTTTAGCTTTCTGCACTTCTATTATGAATCAAAATTCAGCTTCACTAAAATTTGTACTATACAAACTGACCCCGTGACAACATGACAATATGTTCGAATACCCGAAGACGTTACTGTTGCATCGTAAACCTATGTTTATACTGCAGTGAACTGAGCTCGTAAAAAATAGTGTGCGCTTCACTTTGATATGGTAACTTCGTTACAACTAGGGAGGGGTAATGTCGATAGATTTGTTTATTTAAGATTTATTATTTTGTGCTACAATTTGTAAATATTCTTTTCAACATCTTTTAAACCTATTTTTCTTCATTGCTTTTTTTCGTTTTATGCATTTTTCGTAATTGACATTTATTTTATCAGTTATCTTAAGAGTGAAATAGAAAAAAACCTTACAACACTTTGAAGTCACAAAAAAAATACAAGTCATTTGAAAAAAATATACCGCAAGCAGCATATAAAGAAAAGAAAGAAAGAAAAATATTTTAGTTGGGACACGTACAAGAAATACAAAAAGTAAAAAAGGAGCATTAAAAACGTACGAATCGATTGTTTGCTACGATGTAGCCGTGTAGCAAGTGTAGCACCACCTCGTAGCAATCACGTTGGCTTTCGTTCTTATCACTATTATATACTATAACTATGGAGTTAAAATCCTCGACTTTATCCCAACACTAGTTATAGTATGGTACAGATAAATGAGTATTTCGGTTCTTAGTGTACGAACATCGACTATCACCGCGTACTTATTTGTTAGTACCTTCTAGCTCGACTTAGCGTGCTTAGGTTGAAGCTTTTATCTGCTGTTTTAGTTTTATTTTTGGACATAGAAATTTTTAGACTTCGTATACTTTGTACTTTAAGAAAAACTTTCCTTACCTACTGATTTTTACTACTCCTACGTTATCACGTTTTGGCTCTAAAAATACTTAAAAGTCACCATGTCTAATGAATATTAAACCAGGAGTCCTCGTGAAAAAACCACAGGATTTACATAAAATTCAACCCACAGATTCTTTACAATATTATTGAACGTATCGATTAAGAGGTCAGGGGCTCTTCAAGGTCTCAAGGTCAACTTCAAGGACACTGTAATGGGCGAGATCCGGCAACGGCCATCTTTAAGAAAATGTGCGTTATCTTATTTATTTTGCACAAGATAGCTGTAATTTAGTAGTAAAAGTATCTTATAGAAATAATCATTCTTCTTAAGGAATGGTTATTAGTCGAATAGACGACCTGACAGGTCATTTAAGAATAAAGAGACGTAGGGACATCGATCTGACTTTACTGGGTACAATTCATATTTAAAATAAGATATAATTTTAGTAATGATAATTATTTAAAATCGATCGGGCAGTTTGATCGATGTCATGGCCATTTTGATTTAGATAAGGTAAGATTAGAAAGGTTCTTTTGAAATAACTAATCATCACTACCAAACTTCCGTACCTACATTCGCTTTGTCCCTGATATCCGTAAGTAACGCTGTCTTTACCGCAATTAATATGGATGTAGGTACTTTAAGTTTACTTAGTAAAATACACCTACAATACTAAGAAGTTCTTCGTTTGATTCTCCGCAGAGTAGAAATTATGCCCGCAAGAAAAGAGACGCCTCGTTTCAAAGTTTCAAAATCTTCTCACCTACTTTAAAAAAGCTGCAATATAAGTAAGATACATAGTACATAAGTATCAACTTGGTGTGATCGCTTCCCGCACAATTCAATCTCGCGAGCTCGCCTGAAAGTGTTAAATATTCAATGCTTCGTTTTAACTCAATTTCAGAACTTTTCGAAGTACTTAGTACTTATATATTTATCTTTACGCTAAGCCCCACGGAGTTTGGCAGAGTTGTGAATAGTGGTAATATGTACCAAGTACTTACTAAAGATTTTGAAATTGAAATGTTTTCATTAGAAAAAAACGCGGATCTGATCATGTAGAGCTGACAACCAATACGAAAAGTAACTAGTTATTACATATTGCTTTCATATCTACATAAAAAGCATCAAAGTACCTGCAGTAACGAAAACTCGAAAACCAGAAACTGTGACTATCTGCATAATGATACAAATAGTAATGGTGTTTGTCGCTATTGCGTAAATTATGAAGATATTGCTTAACTTAACTTAACTTAACTTTTGTACAATTTCAAACGTATTCTTGCGGTTTTAAATTGTACAAAACTCGATGGCAACACCATATTAACACTTAGTTATTTAGCTTGACATCTTCTCTCGTTTATACCGTTTCGCTTCCGTGCCGTTCCCATTAAATTGACGGCCGTCGCCATAGGCAGTACATTAATAATTCGTCAAATGTACACAAAGCTCATTCCAATTAGTGAGATATCGCTGTGTACACAACTTTACAATTATACATGTGTCTCACAAGTCTAGTTGGTATTAATGGGATTGCTTGTTGTATGACGAAGATTAAGGTAATGGACTGTTACCATGAATTCAATATAATGATTCTAGACCCATTGTCTTCGGTTATTAAAAAAGTAAATGCTGTTCCGTACATATGATAATAACCGTGTAGGTATAGTACTTTTGTATGATGAAAAACCTCTCAAAAAAAGTCTAGAATCATGTGCTACAGTCGTGGTAACAAATACTTACCCAGAGAATATTGAAAATAATAATTGTTATCAAGAGAATGTGATGGTTTTGAACAGCGCGTACAGTACGAGTACAACAATGCTTTCAGGATACTGTTAGGGCTCCCGTGGTTTTGTAGTGCTTCGACTATGTTTGCTGAGGCGCGGACCGATGATTTTTCGCGATCATAAGGAAGCGGAGCGCTTCACTATTAAGTCGCATACGAAGCAGCTCGAAGTCTCCTGAGGGTGTTGTCCGAGCGGTGGGACCGGTCCCTGATACAGAGGTGGAAGCAGCTTCATGTTATCACCTTTCCTCGTATTTGTGTTTATGATTATATTGTGTATGTCAATTTTGTTATTGATTGTTTCAATGTGCATTTTTTTTTTATTTATATTTCACTTCATTTAATTTTATTGCAGGGCATTGTTTATGTAATTGTAATGTGTATGTGTAATTTAGAAATTTAATTTAATGTGTTGTTATTTATTTTAATGTAATGTGTTTTTCATGATTTTATTTTTATATAATGTATGGACTATGTCTGAAATTAATGAAAAGTAATTAAGTTTAAATGTCTTTGACATATCTCGGGGCCCTGGGGTCCCGGACCTTTGGAAGGCATACGAGGGGCCGAAGCCATCTGGCAGAGGCTCCTTAGACAACTTTAAGTGTTGAGGCACCAACCGACGATTATCCCTGTATGCATTATGCAAATCCACCCAAGGACAATCCCCGGTTGGTGCAGGAATATTGCAGAAAATGGCAACAAAACAGAATGGGCTATGGGTTTGGGTGGCTATAGTGGATTGGTAACTTAAAACTATAGAAGGACTATGTCCCCTGCCTGATCAATGTTGTGTAATACACGGATAAAATAGCAGGAGGTGACTTGCACACTCAATAATGGGCCCCCGGAAACTGTCGCTAGCACATAGTGACATAGTGACAAGGGGCAACATGTCCTGAGGTGCTTGCACGGCTTTCGGAACAATCCCAGAACAGAACCAGAGCCCGGCAGATGGTTAAGATGCCTACAAGCACTTACTTGTATACTTCCTACGGTACTCTCCGAGCACCTTAGCTCCTGCGAATCTCTACTCAAGCCGGCCAATAAACGCAAGATAGAGGTGGAAGCTCTGTTCCTCGTCAGTGTTCACTCCAGCCGGCCAATAAAAGCAAGCCAGATATGAGGAACAAGACTTCTCCCAGGAGATAGGGTCCGTGGGGTCGCTACTGCCCAACAGCTCGTCACATGCTGCCCTGCGGGTTTCTGTATCTCTCTTAGAGAGTAGAGTTTACTTTGCCGGAACAGGTAGACCGGTGTTCCGGCAAAGTAAAATCTACGGCACAGACCTAGAGTTCGGAGCGCGCAAGCCCCACCACGACGTCAACGTAGAGATACGGTGGTGAAGGAATTATTATTAACATAAGTACGAAATTATTTTGACATACATTATAATTTATCAACAATATACACAGGTATTATGTCATTGTCTTGACATTGATATTCTTGTTTTCTTCTGTGGTTGCTGAGGAAGCGGCCAACGTAAGTGCGTGTCAGACTGAAAACAATGATCGATCTAACAAAGGGCGGTTTTATTATAGTAAGGGTTGAGTCCTCTATCAAAAAGATATAAGTATGACCTTGAAGCATTTTTAGTTACAGAATGTCAGAAACATTGTTTAAAAATCAAGAAGTGTCATAGTAGATCCTATCCCACTAAGAAACCCATGTATGGTTTTACAATAATCTGGATAACGACAAATTATTGTCATGGACATAATTTGCTGCGAAAAGTGCTTAAAGTCAATGTTCAAAATATACAAAAAGGTACAATAACTCGACCTGAAATCAACTCTTTTTGTAAAATAAAATGGCTGTCCTTTTTAAAAAATAAATTAGTATTATTAAGCTTATTAATTAAGTAAGTTAAAAATAAGTAAAAAACTACTCATTTATATCAAAGCAGTTCGTTGATAGGATTTAAGGCTGGTAATTTAATAAATCCACAACACATTTCTTTGACAAGGTGATATTATAATTCCCAGTAATAATTGAATTAAGTAATCGCAAACATTAACTAAGCCCTGTCATAAACTGTGTCTTTTATAATTAATTAGATTTCGAGTTAAAATCTCTCTCTTTCTGCGCAACTTAATATGTACGTCACCGTAAGATTGTGAGCATCGTTACTTTATAAATGTACTAGCTTTTTCCCGCGACTTCGTTCGCGTGGAATAGTGACTTCCGGCAGATTTTTGGTTTTACCCACATAGTTCCCGATCTCGCGGGATCTCTTCAAAAATGAAATGTGGAAGATATTCTAGGGAACTCTTCAAAAATCAACATAATGAGCTCTGCGTTTGAATTGAAGATATGTATACTCACTTAGGGCATTAAAGCCGTTATTGCCGATCTAAAAAGGCGAAAATGTTATTTTTCCCTTATTTTCAAAATATTATTTTGATTTGCCATTTCAGAAAAAAATACTGTTTCTCCCTTGACAAATTTTCTATTATTTTAGTTTCTTTATTAAAGTTTCTTACACCAAGACATTTCTGTATACCACGTTTTTAGTTTTGCCATCCTTTGCAAAAATATATAGGTCTTGTGGTTTTGACACTCTTGAGCACGCAACGTAGAGTTGTCCATGGGAGAAACAGTCTTTTTCAAGATGTACCCCCGCAACTTTAAGCGTTTGCCCTTGGGCTTTATTTATGGTCATTGCAAACGCAGTTTTCAGCGGAAACTGAACTCTTTTGAATTGGAATGGCAAATCAGTTGGAATGATGGGAATGCGGGGAATAATTACAGTTTCGCCTTTTGCCATTCCAGTCATAATAACGGCTTTAATGACATTCCGTCCTAAATAGGTTACTTGTAACCGTGTGCCGTTACATAGCCTTGGTGGATCTAGGTTTCTCATAAGCATCACAGGAACTCCAACTTTCAGCCTCAACTTGTGAGAAGGCACTCCTGATAACTCTAAGGAGTTGAGAAACTCTGTTGGGTAAGATGTCACTTGCTCGGTATCCACGACGTTATCTACTGATAGATACTCGATGACATCTCGCTCTACGTCAGACATAATTTGGTCATTTATCCGGCCTACTATTTCATTTGTTGGCGCCAATATCGCCCTTTCGCATAACCATTCCCGATTTTCGATATTAGCGTGTAAACCCAGATAGACACAATTTTTTAAATTGTATGTGCTATCCACAATTTGGCATAATTCGCTGCTCAGCGTGATCATACTCTCGGAGTCGGTAGGCATACGATCCTCGCCGATCTTCAGAAGAGCAGCAGCATACTGCCCGGCTTGAAAATCATTATGGAGTAATACTCGCATATTCGTCGACAGTGAAACCTTTTTCACATGTGTCCATAGCACAGATGCTTTTAAACAGGCATTGATTTCATCTGCCGGTGTGCCCCTTGCTATAACCGGCAGGGTCTGCCGGAAGTCACCGGCCAATAGAACCACCATTCCTCCCATAATACCTTGATTGTTTTTAATGTCTTTCATCGTGCGATGAAGTGCTTCGATTGCTCTTTTATGGGACATCGTACATTCATCCCAAACCAGCAGTTTACGGTGCATTGTACCGTCTTTCATGTTCCCCAGTTGGTGTACGGTCAGGGTGCATAATCAACTTGTATTCTTCTCCCGCCATTCTTTCTAATGCTGTTTTGAAAGTATTAATGAGGTTGTTATGCTCGTGCAACATTCTCTGGATTTTTAAGACAGTATCCCTTACAACTCCATTAATATTCTGGCATCTACGGTTAACTTCACTATTTTCGTCTCCCATAAAATAAATTTGCAAAAATTTAGGCTGATCGTTTGTAGGCAGTAAAGACCCAACCCTATGGTAAACTTGACCTTGTATTTTAAATGTACTGGAAAATCCAGGCATAACAACCTCATGATCTACCCCAAATGACGTCATTTGGAAACAGCTATTATATTTCCTTATACTGTTCAAAAAGAGTCGTGACTCATTACTATCGCATAAAAGGAATGTTTTCAGGGGTTCTTCTGGAATACCGAGTGATGGAAGTGAAACTTTACCTCCAGAACAGCACATACCCGGAGTTTCCTCTTTCCATTTTAGTGCCAAACAATATGTGCACTTTTTAGCCATCCGTCCTAAGAGCACTAATCGATGGTTCATGTAATCGATTAAAGGGTCGTAATCAAAAGCAGCATCATGAAATACCTCCCACGTATTATGTGTAAATATATTTCGTCTTTGTGCTTGCCGTGCAGCTAATAGAACACGTCGTCTATGAGATTCTTCATGTGACTCTGCAGAAATCAGAGACGCATGACGTTCAGCATCCAAAAGCCGACGTACTCGAGTTTTATCTACAGTTTCGGAAGCTCTTTGAGTTGCATGACGCCTGGCGTCTAAGAGCCGTCGCTCCTGCCTCCTCAGTCTCAGCAGCTCTTTGAGCAGCGTAACGTTCGGTGTCTAAGAGCCGGCGCCCCCGAGCCATCTCTTCTATCTCAGCAGCTCTTTGAGTTGCATGACGCCCAGCATCTAAGAGCCGGCGCTCCCGAGCCATCTCTTCTGTCTCAGCAGCTCTTTGAGTTGCATGACGCCCAGCATCTAAGAGCCGGCGCTCCCGAGCCATCTCTTCTGTCTCAGCAGCTCTTTGAATTGCATGACGCCCAGCATCTAAGAGCCGTCGCTCCCGAGCCATCTCTTCTGTCTCAGCAGCTCTTTGAGTTGCATGACGCCCAGCATCTAAGAGCCGTCGCTCCTGCCTCACCTCCTCAGTCTCAGCAGCTCTTTGAGCAGCATGACGTTCGGTGTCTAACAGCCGGCGCTCCCGAGTCATGTCAGCGGTCTCAGCAGCTCTTTGAGTTGCATGACGGCCGGCATCTAAGAGCCGTCGCTCCTGCCTCGTCTCCTCTGTCTCAGCAGCTCTTTGAGCAGCGTGACGTTCGGTGTCTAAGAGCCGGCGCTCCCGAGCCATCTCTTCGGTTTCAGCAGCTCTTTGAGTAGCGTGACGCTCAGCGTCTAAGAGCTGTCGCTCCTGCCTCACCTCTTCAGTCTCAGCAGCTCTTTGAGCAGCGTGACGCTCGGCGTCTAAAGTTAAACGGGCTTGAGTCTGTTCTTGAGACTCTTGACTTCTTGCAACTCTTTTAGCTCGAGCTCCGCTGGAACTACGTGCTAAATTGGACTTGCGTTTTCTCGTCATTGAAAAAAGTAGTTTAAAAAAGAACTTAAACTAAAGAAATATTACAATCTTTCCGAACTTAAATTGAAAACTAACTGAAAACAAAAGAATTTAAAAAATATACGAATTACGAACTTGATAACAATTTAAAAGAAATTATATTACAACCTATTCTCTTAATAACCAAGCTTAAAACTAAATAATTTAAAAGGAACGATCTAATTAATTTAAAAATTAAAACGAATTTAGACATACAATTTTAGTATCTACTAATAATCGAGATCAAACTAAACTTACATTATACAACAACCAGACAACCCAACAAATAAACCTTTTAATCGACAAATACAACGGAACCAATTTTGAAAACAACCACCAGACAACCCAACAAATAAAACTTTTAATTACTAATACAACGGAGCCAATTTAAAATTTACGAAACGATCAATCCACAATTCCACGACAGTACCGAAGCGCTCGGCCGATACCCAACCAAATGCGTGTATCGAAACCATAGCGCGATCTATTTCGATCCCAACGCCATCTATCGAGCATAGTGACAACTCGGATTATTTATCTATACTCCGTTCGGGCATTTTCTTTGAACTAAAAGTTTTATTATATTGATATTATTTTTTTCATACCTTTTTACTATTTATTTACTTTTTTCCGATGAATTAAAACAATAACATGAACCGAACTCGTGTAACGATCGACATCATTGCGCGATCACCAACTCGACATATAGTACTAATAGAATTATCTATACTCCGTTAGAGCATTTTCTTTGTACTAAAAGTTGTATCATAGTAAATTTTCATACCTTTTTACTATTTATTTACATTTTTCCGATGAATTTTCAGTACTGAATTGATGCCGACTCTTGACCAATAGATGGCGCATGCAGCGCCATCCGGAATAAATTTTATTTTTTATTTTATTTTTTGTAATAAAAACTATCCTATGTCCTTTCTCAAGTTCAAAACTATGTCTGTACCAAATTTCACACAAATCGGTTCAGTAGTTTAGGCGTGAAGCAAAGACAGACAGACAGACAGACAAACAGACAGAGTTACTTTCGCATTTATAATATTAGTTTGGATTATCTATCTACCGAGATTATAAACTATAGAAAAATTATGAACTGCAAGATACCATTTACAATTTAACGCATTATTTTTCGATAGTAAATGTATAATTATATCTATGGCAAACCGACAAATGTGACCTTATCAAACTTGCATTCGATGAACGCACCTTGAGACTTATCTCAAGGTGCGTTCATCGAATGCAAGTTTTTAGCAGGTTCATTCACGATTTGAAATTTACCTATTGATAAACTATCGAAAATGAATGCGTTATATTGTAACAGTTCGCAATTTGTCGATAGTTTATAATCTCGATAGATAGATTATAAACTGACGGTGCTCAAAATCTTACGGTGACATAATAAATAATATTAATAAAAGTCGCTTTTGTGACGGAGTTGTTCTTTTAAACTACGCAACGGATTTTAATGCAATTTTCACCATATTTAGATAATTTATTCGGGAAGGTTTTTGTTTTTGTGTGTCAATATTAAATAGACATATAATTAAGACATGTCGATGTTTTGTCGAGGCGTGAAACCCGTGCGAAGTAGGGGTGGCTCGTCTTCTTATAAATTAAAACACCGAACACGGAGCCTATAAGTGAAGTGGTTCTGCTTTGGGAATGTAAATACCATTTCGAACCGTTTACTCATTTATAACTGGCAACACCTGGACCTAGAGGAAATATTCATTTTTTATTACTATTCGATACAATACCAAATGCCCGTTGGTCTAGTGGCCGCAAGCGCTACTGCTGACCATGAGCTCTTGGGTCCAGGTCAGTGATATCGAGTTTTTCACCAGGAACTTCTCAGAAGCAGCCCTGAGCCTGGATTTGTGTCCGGTCGATGACAATAGGCTCGCCCCCTACTACATGGGACTTAAACATACCTGACAAAATGTGGGTGTACTGTAGATACACCTCCGCCCAACCCTTCGGGGTAAACATGGTGTGATGTTATGTTTTACAATACCAAATCTAGAAATACCGAAAGGCCTGCGAAAGCTGTGGAAACTGTGAGGTCATGCTTAATTCTTATCGAGCTTATCCTTATAGGTTGCGGGTTTCGAACCTTGACTTGTACATTGTACAGGACTTTTATAAATGTAACATTGATTAATGATAATGACAAATGATGATAAATGATTTTTATTTCTGTAAGTAGGTTTGTACAAACACTTTTACACATTTTTTATTTTATTTATTTATTTAGGTTAGCCAACAATTGTTTACACAATACATTAACAATATTTTACATAATAGATACATTTATAAGTGCAACAATCACTTACAGGCTAACACAACATGCACCATTTTATGGTTTTACATAATAATACAAAGCCAAAAAGGTTATAATATACAATTAAAGTTATTCAATAATTTTGGTGATTCGCGAGTAAAAATAAAAATATCAAAAATTTAATTCAAAATAATATAACAATAAGATTAAAACATTAACATTAATTTAACAAAAAAAAAAAAATAAAAGCTAAAATAATAAAAATTTAAATTAAAAATTAACATTCGCTAAGGAGATCATTGGTTATTATTGGAATGGTAGTTAATAATTATTTTATAAAAATGTCCTACGCTGTCATGATGTATATCAGTGAGATCACTGCAACTGTTCAAATTTTTACACAGGCGAGAAATCGGTGAGTTAGCACCCAGAACCGTTCTGCGCAAGGGTGGGTAAAGTGGTGTGATAGGATTTCGAGGATATCGTACTGGGGCACGTCAAACATATTTTTAAAATAAAGGTAGATGAGGTCGGCGTTTCCTATCTGACTACTCTGAGAAGAAAGGCCGAAACAAACTCAGAGGTCACAGTCTCTTTTAAAGTCCAGACATAATCTTGGTCAGATCAATCAATCAATCAATCAATCAATCAATTTATTTAATAAAAACGTTTACAAAAGGTGTAAATTTAGCCAATAGTAGTATAAATATCCTATACAATTATAGTGCGTACTAATAAACTAAAGCTAAAATATTTTTAATTACAGGTGCAAGTAATGATGATTCGGAATTAGAATGCTTAGCGTCCCGCCCGAACTAGGTTTATTCAAACCTGTGTTTCAGACCATCACTTTACATTTTAATTACATTGGGACAAAGTAAAAGTAATATAAAAATAATCTATTAAAAATAAAACTAAATCTATCCTATGTAAAATAATTATAATACAAAAGTACTACTAGTTACATACGAGGGAATAAATTAAATCATGACAAAATTTCTAGAAGTTTTTCTGTGTCTGTGTAATTGAGTATCGCTAAATATTCTGATAAGATTGTTCAACATTTTTTATAGCTAACACTATAGAGGCTTAGTACCTTGTTCAGCCTATTATACAGAAAAGGTCCTAAGAATACATAAAATCGATTAGCAAACGCATGTTTAATTTGAGGCTTGATGCAAACCAAATCCTTCCTTCTCTTGTCGGAGGGTACTGGGTCAAAAGGAAGTGCAGTGTGCTGGTGTAGAACTATGCTGAGAATGAATAATTGCCGTACTGTTAGCACATTACATGCTATGTAAAGCTGGTGCGTATGAAATCTAAAAGGGCGAAAGGTAGCAACCTTTAGAACTGCTCTTTGAGCGCGCTCTAGGGGGAGTAAAATTGTTTTTGCAGCACCACCCCAAGAAGTTATGCAATATGTAAGAATGGATTGACACAAAGCTAAATAAACCTGTTTAATTAATTTATAATCAGCTATATTCCGTAAATTCTTAAAAACATATATTAATTTGCGCACTCTAGTACATAGTAAATCGATATGTTTGCGGAAATTTAGGTTGGAGTCAATAGTGACACCTAGATATTTCAGATGGTCAGCGTTAGCTAAAGTGGGACACGAACATGCAGTGTCAGCGCTCGTGCAACAATTATGTGCGTAAATTTTTAGATTAGTAAGCGGTATGTTAGTATTTCTCATTGTAAATAAAATGTGTTTTGTTTTATCTGCATTTAATGTTAGGATATTATCATGGAGCCAATCAGACACAATGTTAAAGCCTTTCTGAGCATGTTCATATACCTCAACTCTAGATTTAGCTGAGAACAATAGAGCGGTATCATCCGCATAAGACATTATGATACCATTTTGGAGTGGCAGACTGCACAGTTCATTTATATAGATTAAAAATAACGTGGGGCCCAAAATGCTACCTTGTGGAATACCAAAACAATTATTTTTAAGTTCAGAACTTGTATACTGACCTATTTTGACACATTGATGCCGATCGCTGAGATAATCAGAAAATAGTAGAAGTTGTGCTCCTCTTATCCCAAGTGTTTCAAGCTTGTGCAAAAGTAAAGTACAAGAAATAGTGTCGAAGGCCTTGGCAAGGTCTAGAAAAATCCCAATTGTGTGCATACCATTATCCAGATTCGTAGAAACATAATTAGTTAATTTGTGTACTGCTTGGCTAGTTGATCTTAAGGGCCTAAAACCAAATTGACTATCTGAAAGTAGCCCATTATCTTCCAAATATTTTATCAGTCTACTGTTAATGATTTTTTCTAAAATTTTTGAGAGGCCTGTTAACACTGAAATAGGTCTGTAGTTATTCACACAGTTTTTGTCTCCAGACTTGAATACAGGTGTGACCACAGCTTTTTTAAGCAATTTAGGGAATATACCTTTAGATAAACATAGCTGAAAAATGTGGGTTAGCGGCGGGGCTAGTAGGTATTTAAATCTTATAAGTATATTATTAGGTATGTCATCCCACCCAGTAGCACAAACATCTTTTAACCCGTTTATTACTCTTACTACTTCGTTAACGTCGGTATCTAATAAAACAAAAGAATTTATTTTAGAGGATGTCGTAGTCAGGTTTTGATGGGACGAATTACTAGAATTTAAAGACTTTTCAGCCAAGTTTTTACCAACGTTAGCAAAAAAATTGTTTACTTTATTCATCGCATCGTCTGGGTTTGTCTCTGTTGATAGTAAATCTAGCGGAGGTTCGGGATTTTTAGATCTAAAAGTATTAGTTTTTATAAATTTCCAGACCAGTTTACTATTTTTTCCCGCCTTCTGTAATTCATGTTTATCATACTGATTTTTAAGTTTTTTCAAAAGATTATTACAGAAGTTTCGATACCTTTTATATGAAACAGAAAGTATTTCGTTATCAGGTGCAAGTTTCAATTTAAGGTGAAGTTTGTCTCTATGTCTTATACAACGAACGAGCCCGGGTGTGATCCAGGGTTTAATACAACTATACTTTCTAGGCGTTGTCTTAGTGAAAGAGTTTTCCCTTATTGCATATTGAAGCGAATTTATAAAATACTTCAAAGAAATATTTGCATCGTTTGAATTATAAACAGGGTCAAAATTAATACCGCGTATGCCAGTTTCAAGATTTGTCATATTGACTTTAGTGTAGCTACGCATGCAGTTTTTTCTAGGTGAACTTATTTGTAATGTTAGTAAAACAGCTTGATGATTGGTAAGCGAAGAATTAGTTACCACTGTTTTGGATGGATTTTTTGATTTTAGAATGATATGGTCTAAGCATGAGCCGCTCTGATGCGTGGGGTGATAGTGAGCTGGTAAAAGTCCATGAAATGAGCAAATATTCAGATAATTATGTACATGGGTATCGGTTTTCCCGGAAGCAATGTTAATGTTAATATCACCCAGAAGTATTATGTTTTTAAAAGATGCTAAGTTTTTTAAGTTTGTGTCAAGTGAGTCTAAAAATCTGTCCATATTTTGAGAAGGAGGCCTATAAATAGCCATGACTACTGTATCGGGAATAATTTTAATAATCAAGCAATTACTATCTTGGAATACCGGTTCTTCTTTGATTGTTCTTAAATTATTTTTGATATAAACTACTAATCCATCGTTTTGGTTTATGTTTCTGTCTGTTTTGTATGAATAATAACCGTCAAGAGATGGTAAGTTTACTGTCAGTTTAGACAACCAACATTCTGTTAAGACGATAATATCACAGCTTATGTCAAGATTCTGTAATAACACTTCAAAACCGTGCATGTTTCGATTTATGCTACGAATATTCTGTGTGAGTAGGGTTAACGTTTTGTCACCAGAAGGAAGAAGGTGTTTACAGTCCACAACATTACAGATTTTAGATTCAGACACAGAAAAACTATCTAGATCACAAATTAGCTGATTTGTCATGCTAGTTACAAAACTAAGTGGATATATAAATAGAGGATAAGCTACCTGTTTAAGTGCTTACTAATAAAAATATTCGGTGGCGCTCTTAGGCACCTTCATAGTCAATTGAGTTAATGTAGTTGATCTCTGCGTATTTGCGGGCCGGGCAACTTACATCGCCAGTTGGATGGTCGCATTTTCTCTTAAAACGTTTGCACGTCGCACATTGAGAGGGAGAAGATTTCCTGCTGCATTCCTTGAAGGAGTGTCCAGTCTCTCCACAGTGGTTGCAAGTAGCACTAGTTTCTCGGCAAAACTTGGCTGCGTGTCCGAACTGCTGGCAATTGAAGCACCTGGTGACTATCGTGAAATCTCTCACAGGGCATGATGTCCAATTAATAAAAATACGGCTTTGGTTTATAATAATTTTCCTCATGCTAGCGGGTAGTTCCAGGATGTAGTTACAGGTAGGAAGGTCTTTCTTACCCGATTTATGGCTTAATTTGATGCTCGCAAGGAAGGACTCCCGAGTTATATTCGGCAACTTGTCTGAAAGGTTTTGCTCGTAAATACAATCGAACACCTCCTTCTCGGTAAGGGCAACGGGGACACCAATGACAGCGACCCTTGGGCGGCGTTTAGAAGGTTCTTCTATTGTAAGGCCCGATGAAACTAATTTGTCCGAATTTTTAAGTTTCTCAATGTCGCCGTTATTTTCGGTGCTGATCATAACGCCCCCATTTTTCACTTTTCTCACGCCACGGACATGAAGCTTAAGTTGTTCGGGGGAGATTAACTTTTGGACAAGTGTCTTGGTGTCGTCACTTGTTTGGGTCTTATCGCTGGGATAGATGGCGACTGATCTCAAATTTGCAGGACGGACAAAGTTATCGGTACCTTTCTTCACCATGCTAGCAAAAGTAGTACTTTCCGTGGGATTCAACTTAGTCTCTACGACCTCTTTGAACTGCTGGAGAGAGTCGACAACGTTCTGGTGAACCTGTAGGTGCTGGATTGTGGTATGGGCCTGGATCGTTTTCGTCTTTAACGATTGGTATAGAACGGCCATCTGTGAAGTCCCACTGGAAACCTTCCGGCAAAGAGTGGAGACACGAAGCTTCTGGTCCGAGTTCATTTTGCCATCACCGACAATTGTGCAAACTTCGTTCAGAATGGCATCTATAGATCCTATCCATTTCTGAATCTCCGGCGTACTGATGACTTCTAAAGGCAATTCATTCTCCGCGGGTGCTGGTGGATTTGGGTCGCTCGGGGGTAATGGTTCGGTAGGCGTCGGAGGAGGACTTCGGTGTAATAATTGGCTACGACCAAACGGGCTCGATCCTGGGTTAGACATTGTACCAGAAACACTTTATTGTTTATAAAAATATCTAGTTCATCTTGCACATGAAAGTTTGTAAAAACCAACAAGACACACGCGACACACTTTACTCTATACTGACGCAATAGTTATATTTATTTGTCGTAATTGTTTATTGCATTATAATCAATACAAAAAACAACTCCGCTTAGTCTCGCGACGCGTAAATCTATGAAGAGATCATGTGAAGGCCATGTAGATTGGTGTCAGAAATGGTCCTTTTGAGGAAAGAACTACACAGATTGAGTGGACATGTCGAGTCAGTGCACGCATTTGTCAGTAATCGTGCAGCTCAACTCAGAACTTAAGGAGCTCAACGATGCGTCGAACAATACGACGAACATTGGTCACTGTTTGACTGATCATGTGTTCAAGGTGCAAAAACACTATTCGATTCAAATCTTTGTAAAGAACCCGCGTAATTGACGATTTTTAACAAAACATTGTTGCAAACCTTTTTATGTCTAACGAAGACATTAAACAGGACACAATAAAAACGGACTTTCTTGCTAGCTGGTTATATTTTCACAAAGGGATTAGTGTTTTTTTATAAAATTATTTGCGATACCTTTTGAGCTAAATATGGCTGCACAAAACATAATTATTACATATTGGGTACATATTTGTAGCTGCACATTGATACAATATTATGGAACACAGATTGTAGACAATCAAATGAATTCTTGTCGATGTTGACATCTTTTTGATGCTGAAAATTTGCAAATTTGCTTGAACCTAGTCTTGTGATAAAATGTATAAAACCTAAATTACAGCATCAGTATACAAGTGCACCAGACGTGCTATAATGCTGAGCTCATCTGCTCAGCTGTTCAGTGAAGCGGTCATGTGCGTGAATATTGAGCTAATCTCCTAAGTGCGCGCAGTGCAGGGTACATACTGAGGTGCAGAGTAAATTAATTAGCCGTTTTAGCGCATTAGTAGGTGTTATTGATTGTGTTTAAAGTAAAGAATCTTTACTTTACACAAAATCTCCAAGATTAACGCCGCTTCATCCATTATCTGATAATGGATGAAGCGGCGTTAATCTTGGGAGGGATGACACATGGATAACAGCATTCTAATGTGTTGCCATTCTGTTAGAGAAAGTTCATAGCAAAAAAGGGGTAATTTTGCTACTAAAAATGAGGTGTCTGTAATTTCACGGGCCTTTTAACAGGGACTCAGCTATTATTTACGGTTGAAATAAATAGAACTGAACCTAACCCAGTTTCATAGATTCGCAAGATACTGTTATAAAATTACCCTTGCTCTAAAAAACCGAATTTAATTCCGAATATAATCAACTCCAAAATAGATACTAATCCCCAAATGCATTTTAAAGACGCTACCCCAATATCACAAACTAAATACTGTCTGTAAAAATTTAGGGATATGAAACATTATATGAAACATCAAGATATTTTATCATTCAATTATATTTCTTTGTCAACATCAAATTCAATATTCTACACCTCTTATTGGTGCTCATAACATCTCTTATTCTCCACATAATATTTCTATAAATTTAGTATTCTAATGTTTACAATAAAACTATGTTACTACAGTTTACCTTAATTTACAATACAATATAATACAATTGCCACTCGGTACGTCGGAACTAGAAGGACACGTTGTCACGCGATTATACATTTTGAATATTTCGGTGCTGACAGTACAATGGAACTGTTTTGCAGTAAGTTGTAAAATATATTAAATACTAATAACTGCTTTAATGCTGCCAGTAAAAATACAACAAATAATTATTGGATTTTTACTGGCATAAGTGTAATAAATAAAATGATACCTAACAGTAGGGACTCAAGTGTCTTTGTAGCCAGTCTATATTTTAGAACCATTTTTAAATCACTCCCGAACCCAATTAAAACATCCAGAAGAGTATTTCACTTCTGCACTACAAAATTATAATTCTATTACCATCGCAAACAGCTATCAAAGCCAGGCTCATCACGTAGTAAGAACCTACCAGTAGAGACAGAAAATTAAGTACGAAAAGCGTAACTACTTAAGCTAATATAAGCGTCCTAACGAATGGAACACAGTGAGAGACGTAACAGCACTGTTTGCATGCAAATTTTTATTTGCCAAGAGACACAAAAAGTGGGGAACGATCCCGGGCTGGGCTTAGGATGGTGACATATAAATGTACGCGAATTACGTCGCACTTTAGTTTTTTGAGTGAAGTTTTTCTTTATGTTGTGATAGCAATTTTAATTTTAATTTGGAGTTTTGATTTGGAGCCGGGTTATTTTATTTTATTTCTAAACTTGTTGATTTTTTTGGTACGTTATACGTCACTGTTTGCACTATTTCACACACATTTAAACCATCATCTTTCGAAAATACGCGTTATACTGTATTATACTAACATCTAATTGCTACTTAGCCCTCTTCCTTTCTCCTAAAGTTGCTGTGCCCGACAGCGTCCATATTGGCATTTTACTTTTTATAACATCTATTTAATAAATATGGAATGCAATAAAGAATTGAGTATTCCTTGTCTCTGTCATTTTCAAACGATTGACAGAGAAAAAACCGTGTTTTAAATAAGTTTAGTGATAGGTTATGGTGCAAGCGAGTCTAAGGGCTCCCACACAAAATTGCGAATTCGCATCGCATCGCAAAAATCTGCGAGCTCGATGTCAGTTTTTCATAATAAAATGACAACGAGCTCGCAGATTTTTGCGATGCGATGTGAATTCGCAGTTTTGTGTGGGAGCCTTTAGAGTGTTGTTCAGTAAGGTCATTTTTGTGGTTGTAGTACATATCTCCATATAAGAAGGAATATTCAAACCATGGAGTTTTATACGGTAGAAGTCTAACATACCCCTCTGTTCGACCCAGACGGAGGGACGGGGCGACGAGGAAGTTTTCACGTCGTTTTTGATGGAATATCTTCATCGTTAGTTTTTGTTTTACTATTGTTTTTGCTGCTGATTTTAGTTTTTTATTTCAAATTTACTTTATAGCCTTTATGCGAAGATACTATTCTGTTCACACCTTCGGGATTTCGGGCCAAATGCTAAGATAATTCTGGGCATTAACTAAGCGGGGTAGGTTCGTGTTGGTTGTAGGCTCAGGTAGGTTCACCGCAATAATCCGAGCTATTCAGAGCTATGCGTAAACATAGCGTGTCGCGATCAAAGCACAGATAGGCAGAACGCAACGTTTCCTTAGCCGCATTCTTTGTTTCATTCTGTCTGATAGACTTATCATAAAATAAGTTCTTTACTGTTTTTGTAAGTTAGTTACCTACTTGGAACATTTTAATTTTGCCCTTTTTTCATTCCTTTTTCTTTTGTTTTTTCCCTCGTGACCGCTAATAGGTTCTTAGTCCGTACAAAAATTTCATCTAAAATTTTAGAAACGTTACATGAAAAAACTAAAGTTTTTCTTCATTAAAATGCTTCGAGTTATTTGATCTTATACCAAGAAAGAAAGTCTAAACAATACGGTACTTGCGAGACTAGAAAATCGTCTGACTTTTTAGGGTTTTAAAGAACCCTTATAGTCTCGCCATGTCTGTCCCCACTGTAGCTCAGAGACACTTTGTAGTAGAAAGCTGCAATTTGGCATAGGTATACATAATAATCAGGCCGATAAAGTGCTAAAATAAAATATTTTTTTAGGGTCCGTTATGGATCCCCCCTTGCACGTAATGTGGGGATGACATTTTTTCCGCGCCTATCCCATGGTGTGGGTTATAGTTGATTAAAAAATATTGCGGGTCTGTGATCACCATTTTTCGATTCAAGGATCCGTTTGGTAATAAATATATCTTTAAAGTGCTAATTTTTTTTAGAGTCAAGTGTCCTCCCTGCCAGCTAAATGGTCGTTTATGGACACGTGAAAAAGATCATGGCAGTACATGTACTGAAATTAAAATGAAAACTATCACAGCTAAAGTAGGCTTCATAAGTTATCGAGTAATAGTCGACAAACTTAAAGGTGAACGGCAGATTTCGTTTACGTTTTCCGCTTACTTTTTTTGTTTTTTTGTTATAGAATTTGTACCACATATTAAGGCAACTAAGCCATTTATTTTCATGTAAGTGTACTATTTTTAGATGTTTGGATTAATTAATAATATAAAAAAAAAGATTTTAATAACTACCTACACGTAATTTAGTCGTAAACTAACGCAGTTATATTGGTATTTAAGCTATGCTCGCCATGAGGGTATAACCCAACCTGCCCCCTTCTTAGATGAAGTAATATTAAGAATTAATTAATTATAAATAAAATAAATGTACTTAAAAAACTATTAACTGTATCGTTTTATTTACCTACACTTAAAACCCCATCAGGACTTCATCATTATCAAACTGTTGCAGTCAGCTGCTGGACATAGGTATCTCCTAATGCACTCCGCTGAGTAGGTACGATCCTCATCTCAATTTACCTACTTAATATAAGTAAAACACTACAAAAATAGCGACAAACAATCTAGAACATATAAATTATTACCGAAACAATGTTTATGTGCCTATAAGTAACAATCTACATTGGTACACTAGTACATAACCTTAAAAAATAAAACTGGTTATAACTTTTACGTCCAAGTTCTAAAAATCCAAGAATTTAAAAAGGGCTTGTCTATCGTATGAACTACTAATTTAAACAAAAAATATCCCAAAACACGAAATGTTATTAGCTGTTCGAAAGTCCCATACAAGCCTGCCGTTCGCCTTTGCAGTTGGAAAATTGATCGTGATTATGTACGAGTATATCGATGAATGGGTTTGTTTTTGACCGGTTTTTTTCATAATCATGCTGGCACTGTTGCTAAGACCTACATAGTTTGTTTAATTTTCATAACAAATAGCCTAACAACGGAATGAGGAAGACTACTGTACGATTAACATACACCGCCACCTCCTTAGGAAGCTAAGGAGGTGGCGGTGTGTCTTACGCTATAATATAGGTAGTATTAGGGAGGTAGTTTCAAGTGTCATGGAGGCTTAATTACCTACTCAAAACTTAATCGAAATTCTATCTACCCACGTTGACGTGTAATCTGGGCGTAGAAACGCGTTAGGCCCCGTTCACACCACCTGTAGTCGTCACGTAATAAGTCGATCGAATCGAGTTATTTCGTGGTCGTGACCACAAGAAGTTACGGTCATAATATCTATGCGAACAGACTTAATAGCTTAGCCACTACCAGGACGTGGAACGAAGGCGGGATGGTTGAGGGAAAGGCAAATTTTGCGCCCTCTCGCCCCTAGCCGCCGCAGGAGACGCCCTGGGCGTCGGGAATCCCTTACGAATTTCCGGCCACCGTAGGCGCGGGCTTGCGGACGGTGAGCAATGGGTCACCGTCCGGTAAGGACCATGCCCGGGTCGACGGCGCGTTGTTTTCCACGCGCGTCTCAAAGAGATGTCGTCAGCACAAATGTAGGGGTCCACTAGGGCCGATGCCTGCCGGGGTCGCGGTACTAAAGGGTTACCGTTGCCCTTGGCAACACAGGCACCGGAAGGAGTACGGGTGGGTTTTAGTCAGTAAGAGTCTGACACACCCTCCCGCTCCGCCCAGATCGGGAGAAGTTATTTGATGATTTCTCACCCAAAAAAAAAAGCCACGACCAGGACGACTATTTTTGTCAGGACACAGTGGCAATACTCTCTAATAGTATAGTTAGAGAATAACGAAACCATCTAGGTTCATCCATTATAGGTTTCCCTGCCTAGATGGTTTTGTTGTCGCAAGCGTGACCGCTAAACATGAGGCCCTGGATTTGTGTCCTGTTGGTGTCAAACGGATGGTCCCCTTATTACATGGGCCTATAACAAAACAGAAAGAAAATCTTACCTCTGCCTAAATTTTTGGGGATACAGGTGCGATGTCATGATACATTAAATGGTTTTGGGATAACTCAGTATAAAGCTTAAGGCTCTTTGTACACACGTTATTCTTGCCGTGAAAAACTACGGTTTATTCGCCGTATGTAGGCACGGTCGTTAGTGTTGTATCACTATGGAAGGTTGGTGACACACACGTTTTTTCTACGACGCGGTTTATACGCCGTGCAGTGCAGAAAGGGCCTTAAGGTGTTATCGAAACTGAATGAACGATTCTAGGAATTACGTACAATCAGGAACTGAGCTTCGAGTTTTATTTTATTTTATTTATTTATTAAGGTACACCAACAGCTTCTGTTTACAAAATATTATAATTTATATTATAATTTAAATATTGATTTCGATATCCTTTTAGGGATCCTTAATTCTTTAAATTCCTCCTCATCCTCTATTGGTTGGTTCGACTCCTATCTTAAAGGCCGCTCGCAGCGGGTTCGTCTCAACAAGTCGTCTTCTGATTGGTGCTCTCTTACCGCAGGTGTGCCTCAGGGTGGCGTTCTCTCTCCTCTTCTTTTTTTTATTTTTATTAACTCTGTCACCGTAGTCATCTCTTCCTACTTCCATCTCTATGCCGACGATCTGCAGCTTTACAATAATTTCTTAAGGGAAGATGCGGTAGCCGCCGTGTCATGAACAAGGACCTGGATTTGATTAGCGAGTGGTCGCGGTCCTTTGGACTGCAAATCAACCCTATGAAATCCCAAGCCATTTTTATTGGTAGCAGGTATATGCGGAACAGGCTCGATGTTGCGTCGCTGTCTTCACTCTGTTTTAATGGAGTTCAGATTGAATACGCAAATACGGTTAAAAACCACGTGATCATGGATTCCTACTTATCGTGGACTGCCCATGTTGCTCAAGTCAGTCGCAAAGTGCACTACACATTCCATTCGTTGAAATGTCTCCAGAGCTTCTTGCCCTTGAACACCAAAATCTCACTTGCTCAAACTCTCATTCAGCCTATTATAGATTACGCCAATGCCTGTTATTTGGATGCCACCGAGGAGCTTTTAAACAAACTTGAGCGTTTGCAAAATATCTGTAATCGTTTTGTTTTTAACCTTAAAAAGTATGATCACGTTTCTAATTTTCGCAAGATACTCAAGTGGCTCCCTATTCGACTTCGCAGTAACTCTCGGATATTGTGTCTCCTATTTAACCTCCTTAAAAGTCAAAGTCAAAGTCAAAGTTTTTATTAATGCGATTTTTGGTGATAAAACAGGGTCTTAAAAATATTTTATAGTACCTCAAAAATGTATCCATTAAGGGATGCATTGTTAAATTACAATATTAAAAATTAAGTTAAACATTACATGAAAAAATATAAAAACATAAAATGTCAGTCACATGAAATTTTGTCAACTAGGAATTCGTCAATGGTATAATAGCATTTGTCTACTAAAAATGTATTTAGTTTACGTTTAAATTGTGTCAAGTTTAAATCTTTTATGTCATTTGGTAGCTTATTAAAAATTTTTGGAGCCATGCAAAGTATGCTCTTTTGCATAAGGGCGGTTTTTGAACTTCTTACGCATAATTCATGTCTATATGTTGGTCTTATGGATCGATAGCTTTTTTCGGAAGCTTTTTTAAATGAATCACTGTTTTTCTTTATGAACAAAGCACACAACAAAGCTTCACAATCCTAAAACGCCATCCTATTTGTGGGAGCGTTTTTCCTCCGCTCGTCCTTCAGATGTGCCTTGCAGGTCGCATCTTAGAAACCTTCTGAAGTCCCCTCCCCACTCCACCGATTTCTACTCCTACTCCTTCACTGTTGACGCAGTCTGGTTGTGGAATTCACTTCCGCCGGACATTAGGAACTGCCAATCTATTGCAGTATTTAAAAGAAGAGTGAAAGAACACTATCTTTCCACTTCGACATAGTTGCGTATGTATTTATTGCTTTAAATTACACTGTATTTTTTGTTTAATATTCTAGTGACATTTATTTTAGATGTATGTATGTATACTTATATGTATGTATGTATGTTAGTATATTCCCATATTATTTGTTTTGTAAATTGTTTCGATTTTATGTATTCTATTTTCTCTTCTACTCTTACACACGGTGTCTACATCTCTTTATCTACTTTCCTATCGCAGGTATGCTGGAAGAGATTTCTTTAGAAATAAGCATCACCTTTGTACGTATTTTTCTGTTCTGTTCTTCTTTTCTGTTTTTATATGTCTGTACATAAATGATTAAATAAATAAAATTAAATAAATAAATAAATAAGAATTCATCTACATATATTGAGAGGTGAGTTTACTCCTATATTTGTTTTGGATGCTTTAGTGGAGAATAAATGATTCAGTTAATTTGTCCAATTTATTGTTAACCAATTTGAAAAAGGACATGAGATCATAAACTAGTCGACGGTCGCGCAGAGTGTCACATTGTAACATTGAGTACGTTGTTCGTATGGACACCGAAAAGATATATCACCGAAGGAGTTTTCGAACATATTTTCAATGCGATCATGTTTCTACCTGTTCTTAGTTGGAATTTCGAAAATTTAAATCATCGCTAATTGATCGAATTAGTTTTTTTATGAGTTTAAAATCAAAAACAAACTGCATACAAAAGCTCACTATTAAAAACGTTATTCTTACAGTTTGTTTTACTTATCTTTATTGTCTATCACGCGATATACTATGACCATACTACATAATACAATGAACAAATTAGTTCTAAATTCGAGCTAGCTATTATTTACCCAAAAAAAAAAAATATTTGCCATCAATCGATTACACTTCTGTCACAAATATTCGTCTCAGTCTTACTACAGACTGATATTAAATCGTTATCGCGTATCAACATGTCCACACCACTAACACTGAGCTGCAGACAATCTTAATCGCGTCGCGTTCTCTCAGTAATAGAGTAGTCGTTACTAGCTATTCAGAACATTGTAGACTGACTGATCTACTGCAGTTTATCACAAAATTATCGGGAGATATGTAAGTATACATAAGAGATTGCTTAAGGCTGTGCATTCTGAAAATTGACAATGTCGCAAAAGTTGTCAAATATTTCACTGTTTTGCAATTCATAATCCATGTTTTTTTTAACTAGAAAGCGAAAACTGTGTACCCTTTTTACGACAATTACGCGGGACGGAGGAGTATGCAAGAATCATGGCGAGATCCTTACATTAATTTGTACAAAAAAGAGTTCATTTAGAGGGTTCAAAATATTTTCCAATGTTGAGGATACATTACGAGTACCACGAGTAGATTGATATGCTTATCATATTTTTAAAACCCCGCATAATTAAAATATTTCGTTGCCCATTTCGTATTTATAAAAAAAAAACGAAGTGACATTACAAAATAACAGATCTGTCAAACTGACAGAAAATGCGATTCGTTGTCATTCGTTGTTTAAAGTTTTTGTTTTGGGTGGGAAATTATCAAATAACTTCTCCTGCTCTGGGCAGAGCGGGAGGGTGTGTCATGCAGACTCTTACTTACTAAAACCCACCCGTGTTCTTTCCGTTGCCTGTGTTGTCAGGAGCCTCGGTATCCCTTTCGGACTTTCCCACGACCCCGGCAGGTATCGGCCTTAGTGGACCCCTACTCTTGTGCTCACGACATCTCATTGAGGCGCGCGTGGAACACAACGCGCCGTCGACCCGGGCCTGGTCCTTATCGGATGGCGAGCTACCTATTGCTCACCGTCCGCGAGCCCACTCCTACGGTAGCCGGAAGTCCGCCCGGGATTCCTGACACCCAGGGCGTCTCCGGTGGCGGCTAGGGGCGAGAGAGCGCGAAAATTGACTTTCCCCCAACCGTCCCGCGTCCTCCTTCGCAAGCATTACTGCTTCGCAGAAGGAGGTGACGGCTGCCCATGCCCACTTGCTCCGTACCATGGCCTGAACCAGGGAGGGACGCGAGAGATTTCCGCCGCCGTTGTTTACAGTGGCGCAAAGAGTTGAAAAAGTACATTGATTAACATTATTTGTGACATTTTCCATAAAACAATGGATGGATTGCGTGAAAGATGATATGTGTTGAAAGCGTTTGACTACTGTGATAAAGGCTACGGATAAGACATCCAAGAGTCAAGACTCAAGACAGACTACTTATAAACTGAGATATGGGCGGGAGGATAACACCCACATCACAGCTGCACTGCTCCGGCCGTAACAGCAGTACGACACCAACCTTCAACATTGAGGGCGCATTTATTGATACTGTATAGATTATGTCTACCAGTAGAAAACTTCAAATTAATATCAAGCTTATGTCAATATTGACGGGGAAATCTTAATCTGTTGAAAGTGTAATTAGTTCATTATGAAATGATATAAATAACATCAGGTTAGGTCTTATAAAAAAAAACAAGATATTGATTAATTTCTTTATTCCTCTTCTACAAAAACATGATGTATTTGATAGTTATTCGAGACTTTGGTTGTCAACTTTGAGAACGTAGTGCGCATAAAGGCCCTGTCTATGATAAATATAAAGAACAAGAAGTTCAGTCTAGAATACGTTTCAACTATGCTTGATGCCCCATCGAATAGGGCGAATCTAACGATTTAAATCACACACACTCTTTGGACACAAACTTCTCCTCTCGTATCGATTAGAATTTCAATACCTAGTTCACATCTCCATTAAACTATTAAGTAATATAATAAACATCCTAGCCCCCTATCTAGCTGTTACTTTTAATAAATGTGTTGATTTAGGAACTTTTCCTGACCTCACGAAGAGTAGTAAAGTCATACCATTATTTAAATCAGGTAATAAAAAAGACGTTGGCAATTTCAGGCCTATTTCTATTTTACCTGCATTTAGCAAAATATTTGAAAAGTTAATACTCAAGCAGTTGCTAAAACATTTTAATTTAAGCAGCCTCCTTCATAATGAACAATATGGGTTTACAAAAGGTCGTTCGACTACAGATGCAGGTGTTGCACTGCTGAAATATATATTTAAAGCATGGGAGAACTCGCAAAATGCTATTGGAGTTTTCTGTGATCTCTCCAACGCCTTTGATTGCATGCAACATGACACGCTTTTGCGTAAACTACATCATTACGGTGTCCAAAATGAAGCTCTTAAAGTTATAAGTTCATATTTACATAATAGGTTGCAATGTGTAGATGTTAATGGTGTGAAATCATCCGGGCTTCTAGTTCAGTTAGGGGTACCACAAGGCTCAATACTGGGTCCATTCTTATTCTTAGTGTATATTAATGACTTAGCATTCTATTTAAAGGGTATCTGTGACGTTGTACTGTTTGCAGATGATACCTCTCTTATTTTTAAAGTAGACAGGAATAGACAAGATTTTGACGACGTAAACAGTGCACTCTCAATTGTTACGGATTGGTTTACGACAAATAACTTAGTTCTCAATGCTAAGAAAACGAAAGGTATAAATTTCGCTTTACCGAATGTTAGAAATCTAGGACCCAACATCGTCTTGGATAAAGAGGTTCTTGAATCTGTAGACTCGGCAGTTTTTCTGGGCATAACAGTAGATGCTAAACTTTAGTGGGGCCCTCATACATCAAGCCTAGCGGGAAGGCTTAGTTCAGCCGCTTACGCCGTCAGGAAAGTAAGACAATACACTGACGTTGATACAGCTCGGTTAGTATATTTTAGTTATTTTCATAGCGTTATTTCCTACGGTATTCTGCTGTGGGGCAAAGCCGCTGACATTCAAAATATATTTGTTCTTCAAAAACGAGCTGTTCGAGCAATTTACCAGCTAGGTGCCAGAGTTTCTCTGAGAGATTTTTTTAAAGATATTGGTATTCTCATGGTGGCATCACAATTCATCTTCGCCAACATCTTATATATTAGGCAAAATATACACTTATACATTAACAACCGTGATATTCACAATATTTAATAGAAATAAGGACAAATTACGTGCTCCATTTCACCGGCTTCACAAGGTTCATAAATCGTTTGTTGGGCTTGGTATTACTTTTTATAACAAGCTACCCTTTTCTTTGCTAGATTTGCCTTTTAATGCGTTTAAAACTAAAGTAAAATCAAAACTTTGTTCAGGGCATACTATTCTATCAACGACTACTTAAACGATAAGAATTGTTGGTCGCTGTGATTAAATCAAGACAATGTTTATGTTCTTTCTCCAGAATTAGTTTACCTAGTGACAGGTTATAGGAGTTCATATAATTGTTTATTTTATTTGACTGTATAAGTCAATTTATTTTTAATTTTAATTACGTTTATTATTGACATAATCTTCTCATTACAATGTTTTTTTGTTGAGTTGTATTGCAATATGTGGTTAGCTAGCGACCTCGATAACTGATTATATTATTCTTACAACCGCCAGCAATTTCGTCATGCTCCCTTAGATGTCACTGCTTGTTAGCATCGGGGGTCGGGTTGCCTCCTTCCCTCAAATATGGTAAGGGGGTAATGGCTGATTTTTGCGTTATGCTCGTGAACGGGTGCTGCTTGTGGTAACTGGTCGTCTTGCTGACCATTGTTTTGTTATTAGTAATTAACTGTTTATTTATTTTACTTTGATGATCTTAGTTCATCATTTGTGACTGTTTCAGCTATAGCTATATGTAAGCAGGCACGCCCTTTATACTTGGAGGCTTTTATTTAGGTTTTAAGTTATGTTTACGTTTTTATCTCTGCTTGAGAATAGTTTTCGGTGTTTTTATTTTCTTTTTTTTTGTTGGTATAGTGGTGAGCTAGCTGACATATAGCTAATAATTTAATGTCTTGTGTTGCACGTGGTGTAAATTGTTTTGCATACTGTTGTATAGAATCCATTTTTTTTCTTCTCTAAGTGAACTGACAGCTGTGCTGCTGGGGAGTTTGTTGGCCACTTCTTCTTCCTAGCTAAAGCGTGAAAGTGGTGAAGGGTGGGCGTTTTGGGGGACTGTCTTATATAATTTTGACGTTCGAAAAGTGCTGATTCTCAGCCTAGTTTGCATAAATGACTTTTGATTGATTTTTGATTTTGTTGTAAAAATATTAGCGAACTACCAAGGTGGTAGCGAGGTTACGGCTCAAGATTCAACCCTTCTTTATTTATTTGTTGCCATTTCTAGAAGCTGCATGTTTTAATGCATACATGAGCTAAGAACCCGATCCAATCCAACCAATGACCGTTGGGGAGGATGTGTTCTTGAGTGGAGACCGAGAATTGGTAAAGGTAAGGTAGGACGCCCTCAGGCTCGTTGGAGCGACGATCTGCGCAGGGTGGCTGATAGCAGCCTAATACATAAATGTATAATTGTAGTTACCGCTTTAGTTCAATATTATCTCTAGCCCAGGGCAAATGACGTGAACATAATTACGCCGACGATGATCATGACCCAGATCGATCGAATAATTGTCATGAAATTAAATAACTTGTCTAAATTTTAATAATAATTTATTATACAGGGTTATTTGCATGTAGTAAAATAAAAATCAGTCTAATATATTTTATAAATTAAACTTTTACTAGCTTTTTCAATAGCGCATGCAAAATCAACCCTGAAAACATAATTTAACATTTTTTTTAACTTTTCGGTAAAGTTTTCTAAGTAATAATAAGAATCAATAATCTTATATCCGAAATAAGAGACCGAACAAACTTCTCATCATAATAATAATAACAAATCAGTATTCCATTTCCTCATTCATGGAACTACTACCTACAATTATTGCAGTACGGAATCAAATGATCTGGGCATATGCCCAGACATCTTCTTCCTTTTTAGACGGACACATTTAACTTCATCTGCGAGTTTCTGTAACCTTCGGAGGTGGTCCCCCGAAGGTTCGTAGGTGGGTTCACACTCGAAATCTGCGATTCTTTTACGCAAGTGTCGGAGCAGTATTTGATTCTTCTTCGTCAGACTTTGACGCTTCTTATACTGCCAAAATTCTCTCAGAGTGGTTTCTCAGTGCCATCCTCAAAAACCATAGAAATAACAAGATGAATTAACAATAAATACTAAATAAACGAATGAAAGCATGTCACAAAAATATTACGCCAGCTAATACGCTGGATCATATTTACCCGTTTTGAGTTGACGCACGTGTATGTCTCTTGCTGTGTTAGCGGCTTCGCACTTAGCACACCCACGGTCCGGGAAGACTAAGGTCGTATCTCCAGCTACACAAACGCTTAAACTGCATGGTTGGCGTAAAAAATTATAATGACAGATTTGAATCGCCCCGGGTCAATATGGCCCAGCGTCATTGGCTAGTGATCTCATGCATTTTCTCCAATACCGGTAAGAATATTAGTTTAGTCGAAAATAGTACGACACTGAGTAGTATTTTGATTTGATTATTTTTAAAGCTATCTGTTTTCAGAAAGACATTTTATGTATGTTTGAACTCGTCGTTTTATCGTTTTCCATTAATTTTGGTAAAATATATCTACAAAGTAATTGTATTTTCTATTGTAAATCAATATCTATCACCTAATAATTAAATTAATTAATATCTACCAACCCGCACTGGGCCCGCGTGGTAGGTGACAGCCCAGGCTTCATTTCTTCGAGAGGGTGTCTCTCGAAGAATGGAAATGTCCCAGCAGTGGGAACATTGTAGGCTGATTATGACTGCAAATTAACTAGATATCTGTTAAAAAATATTCGTCGAAAAGTCTAATGGGAGTCAGGCAGAAACATCACAAGATATAAATAAAGTGACATTAAAATTGTTGTTTTAAATTCCTGTGTCGACTAACACAAAATCAAACTGACATTCACAATAAAAGCTGATTTGCGGCACCACCCAACCCTTTACAAAACATTATAAATAAAACACCCTCTAACTAACTTCCTTAATTAATCCCTAACTTAAGCCCAAAATATTTAACCCTTCAGCAAAAAATCCATTACATAAAACTACGCTCATTAACTGAACCCGATTGGTTTTAGAACTAGTTTATTTAGATTCTAAAGTGAAGGCGATCGGGAATTCCGAACTTGTCGAAATTGGAATAGTTAGGATTCCGGAATCCGAAATTTGGGTATAGAGCCACGCCACTAGCTAGATCATTATCATATTATATTACGTTGTGTTTTACACTTAGATTAATGAATACCCTTTTAATTTGGGATGTAGAATTGGTACAGTACAGTTACAACTAGTAGTTGTATTATGTTTGGATGGAGCATACTAGTATATATTTCCATTTTGCATTGAATTGTTTCCTTTTCAGGATGTATCAGAAGGATGTGGTCATATTTTCAAGGGCGTGGTACAGATAAAAAATCAACCGTCCCATACATTTGGCTCGAATAGGGATTGAAGTTTTGTATGGGACAGTCGATATTTTTTTCGCGATTACGATGTTGGTTCCATGGAGATATTTGTCCAGTTTGATGGTCTGCAGTGCTATTCTGTAACCTTCTCACCGTGAAAACGTAAGTGAAGTGAACGTGGAGTGAATTGTCAGTGTCATTCCACCGGATACTAGGGATGGACCAAGGATTACATTTACAATCATAATCGAGATTTAATAATATTTTTATGCTAATTCTATTGATCATAATCAGTTAACTGATTAAATAAACGCAATTCCATGACCCAATCGCGATGTGTTTTAACTGATTAAATAAACGCAATCCCGTGACCAACTGCGATGTGTTTTGAAGAAGCGATAGTGGATTAAGTCGACTAAAGCCTGTGCGACGTTATTCAGCGTTGTTATTATGACGCTGACAATATCTAAACCGCGGTCAATGTCAAATTCCATAGAAAAGAAAGAGAAGCGCGACGACACAACGCTTGTAATTTATTGCAAAATATGAAGTAATTATCTATTTACTCAAAATTGAGTTGAGTAATAGAAAATAAAACACAACCAAGTTCTGCATTCAAATAAGACGTTCTTGTTATTTATTAAATACGTAACGTATGTTGATATTTGATACAGATATTTTGGATTAGAACTCAAAGTAAGAGGTTAGTTTAACGTTAGTTTGTATCGAGATTTTGTTTTCAAAACGTGTTTTGATAACAACCAGGTTCTGGGAAATATGTTCAAAATTAACATATATTTTTTTCCGCTACCACAAACTATACAGATTTGGCAATTTTTTTTCTTAAGCGAAGATTATTTTGGTCAATTGGGTCTTGTCAGCGCCTTAACCCAAATCTTTTCAATAAGAAGAGATAACCGAGTGTGTCAAGTGATCGAGTGCTAAAAGTGTGCCTGGCTGACGGACCATAGAATTTATCCCCTCACAAACTACATAAGTGGAAACCTAACTACGCGATGTGTGTGTCTGTATACATGAGCCATTTGAAAAAAAAACATGCGGATTATTTAATAAGTACCTTTCTAATATTTTATTTTAAGGCGCTGACAAGACCCAATTGACAAAAATAGGCTTCTCTTAAGAAAATAAATTGCCAAATCTGTACAGTTTGTGGTAGTGGAAAAAATATATGTTAATTTTGAACATATTTCCCAGAACTTGGTTCTTACGAAAACACGTTTTGAAAACAAAATCTCGATACAAACTAACGTTAAACTAACCTCTTACTTTGAGTTCTAATCCAAAATATCTGTATCAAATATGAACATACGTTATGTATTTAATTAATAACAAGAACGTCTTATTTGAATGCAGAACTTGGTTGTTTTTTATTTTCGATTACTCAACTCAATTTTGAGTAAATAGATAATTACTTCATATTTTGCAATAAATTACAAGCGTTGTGTGATTGCGCTTCTCTTTCTTTTCTATGCAATCTGACAGGGACCGCAGTTTAGGTGTTGTCAGCATCTTAAGTAGGTAAATTTATACCGACCTACGCATTGCCAATAATAAAATAATATTCATAATTAATTAAACACTTCTACTGACACTCGCGCAGCGCTCGCACCGGCCGGCGGGCGGCTAGGCTCACTTCACCCAGCCCAAGTGAAGTGATGTTGTTATGGCAACCAGAATTGAGTGAAGTGATAAGATCACGACACTCGCGCGACGCGCTTACCGACTCACTTCACCTAGCCGGCGCGAGTGTTTACTATGGTTACGAGAATGGGGTGAAGTGATAAGATCACGACGCGCTTGCGCGTGAGGAGCTGTTAATAATGTCAATTTGAGTTTTTATTTAACTTGCCATTTTTTATTTTTAAATGCGCGAAAAACAAAAATTTGGTTTTACCAAAATCCAAAATGCCGGCTACAAACATTTTTCAAAGTTTTCATGGTTTTCGGGGGTGTTACAGCCGATACTGAGGTCAAATCTAAAAAACAAGATGGCGGCTGCGAAAATTTTCTGATTTTTCATCATGGGTATCGTTTTCATGGTTTTTGGGAGTGTTAAATCCGATAGTGAGATCAAAATTAAAAAAGCAAGATGGCGGCTGCGAAAATGTTTAGATTTTTCATCATGGGTGTCGTTTTCATGGTTTTCGGGGGTGTTAAAGCCGATAGTGTGGTCAAATCTAAAAACCAAGATGGCGGCTGCGAAAATGTTCAGATTTTTCATCATGGGTATCGTTTTCATGGTTTTCGGGGGTGTTAAATCCGATAGTAAAGTCAAAATTAAAAAGCAAGATGGCGGCTGCGAAAATGTTCAGGTTTTTCATCATGGGTGTCGTTTTCATGGTTTTCGGGGGTGCTAAAGCCGATAGTGAGGTCAAATCTAAAAAGCAAGATGGCGGCTGCGAAAATTACCAATCCTTTTGGAATAAAAAAACCAAATTGAGTTTCGGACTGAATTTCTGTTTTGCTATTTTATTTAAAAAAAAAATCCTAAATAGTAAGGTTTCAGCGCTTAAATACTAATTTTGAAATTATATAAAATTATCAATAGAATTAGCATAAAAATATTATTAAAATCCCGATTATGATTATAAATGTAATGCTTGGTCACTCCCTAGCATCAGTGGGATGACACTAACAGCTCACTCCACGCGAGTTTTCACGGTGAGATTTTTACAGAATCGACATGCTGTACCAAACTCTTCAGTATAACCACAACTTTCTGATACATGCTGTATAAATTATATACAGGTTGAAATTGAAAACTTGCGACAAACTGAAATGGGACATTGTAAAAATCTGCTTTTCCTACATTTTGATGAGGTATTGCGAACATAAATGTAGGGGACAGCAGTTTTTTTTTTGGGATTGTAGCTTTGGTCCCTTAGTAAAAGTTGTTCATAATGATGAGTACAATCTCCCATTTCGATTTGTCGCATGTTTTCAATGTCACCCGGTATAATAATAAAATAAATTATATGAAATATAAATATAAATTAAATTAAATAGAAAGAGATTATATATTAGTAATGATAATTAATGTTGTGATATTAATATCTAGTAGTTATGCAATGTGATGTTAACTTTTAAATATTTAACCTAGATATAAGTTAAATGTAATAATACTTGCTGCGCCCTAACAGGGTCATGTACTCATACGTTTTAGCCCAGCCTGTAACTAAGTGTACATTATGCAAATAAATAAATAAAATAAATAATGAACTTTAGTGACACGTCCAAAACCAATTTATTGCTTTTTCTATATTCCTTTACCAACTATAGGATAACAAGCTTCATAAATATTTGTATAGCAAAATACAAAAATACGCGCAATGTACATCAATTTTACATAAACTCTCTAACCCCCACATAAATACACCATACACGTCGATAACTCACAGATTACCACGCACATTCATATTTGCGTTATGACCAATACATCAAATGCTAATGTCAATCGACAGATTACTACCCTACCGGTACCGAAAGTGATGAGCTCAATTCCACTAAACGCGTCCCAATATTCAATAACCCGAGATATTGTTGCAATATCAGCCTGCATGCTGTGCGGAATTGTATTATGTCAATATAACTATCCGGATATTTGATGATAGGATAGTATGTTGCAATTACGAGTATTAGGTAGAAGATAGCTGCGCAGACGGTACTGTGGTGCGTTCACAGGTTAAAAAACCGGCCTAGTGCGTGTTGGACCACGTACAATGAAGGGTTCTATTGTTGGAATGAATTTATCAAGAACAAACTTAACATTGTAGTTGAAAAATATGTTCCCCCTTAAATTCCAACTGCAAATGTAAGTCTGTGCGCATAATATTGAGTGATTTACCATGCCATTTTAAAACCATAGACTTGATATAGGTTTTCCTGTAATCTATAAGTATAGAACCGTCGTCTGTATTTTTTTCTGATTTGTTCTGGTTTTGGAATGGTTAATTTTAATCAATTAACTTACCTACTTTAATTATTTTAAAAATAAATATTAAAAAAAAAATCCTCATAACAAGTCTTCAAGTCTTGTTTTGTTTTGTTATTAGTAATTAATTGTTTATTTATTTTACTTTGATGGTCCTAGTTCATCATTTGTGACTGTTACAGCTATAGCTATATGTAAGCGGGCACGCCTTTTATGCTTGGAGGCTTTTATTTGGGCATTAAGTTCTGTTTACGTTTTTATCTCTGCTTGAGAATTAATAGTTTTCGGTGTTTTGCTTTTCTTTTTTTTTTGTTGGTATAGTGGTGTGCTAGCTGACATATGGCTAATAATTTAATGTTTTATGTTGCACGTAATGTAAATTGTTTTGCATACTGTTGTATAGAATCCATTTTTTTTCCCTCTAACTGAACAGACAGCTGTGCTGCTGGGGAGTTTGTTGACCACTTCTTCTTCCCAGCTAAAGCACTAGGAAGTGGTGAAGGGTGGGCGTTTTGGGGGACTGTCTTATGTAATTTTGACGTTCGAAAAGTGCTGATTCTCAGCCTAGTTTGAATAAATGACTTTTGATTTTGATTTTGATTTTTTTTTTGATTGATTTTGATTTGATTTTGATATGTCTTACGGTGCAGTTTTCAAAACTTTTTCCCCCAAAAGTGAACCCCATATTGAAAAAAAATATGTTAATAATAATTTATTTACGTGGGGCTTGTGGCTAAGTAATAACAGCCGCACGGGTCGTTCGATCAGGTTAAGCTACGCTTGCCGCGGTTGGTCCGTAGATGGGTGACCATCTTTACATACCAAGACCCCTCCGTGCTGGGAAAGCACGTTAAGCCGTTGGTCCCGGCTGTCATTTGTAGATCTTTGACAGTCGTTACGGGTCGTCAGAAGCTCGAAAGTCTGACAACCAGTCTTATCAAGGGGTATCGTGTTACCCAGAAACTGGGTTGTGGAGGTCAGATAGGCAGTCGCTCCATGTAAAATACTGGTATTCAGCTGTATCCGGTAAGACTAGAAGCCGACCCCAACATCGTTGGGAAAAGACTAGGCAGATGATGATGATGATGAATAATTAATTAACGTTCAAATACAAAATACAAATATGTTTATTTGTTAAACATAGGTAGGTTAGATTAGGGTAGGTTAGGTACAGATGTTGTAATTACGAGCATTAAAGAACGCTATTTCTAGCCGTCATCAGCGTACAAATATTATCTTGGTACAAACATGCTGATTACAATAAATTATCAAACGGCTATCACACAATTATCACACATTATTGAATAATTATAAATCAAATTGTAAGTACAATAAAAACATTCCAATAAAATATAATAATAATAAATTCTAGTATAATTGTCAAATCAATAAATTATAATAATAAATTTCCTAGAAGCCGACGTGGGGATGCATCGAGATGTGGTCGCGGTGGACAAGGGCCTCACCCCACTCTCCTTGGCTAAAGAGAACTGGCGCAAGCTTGTAGTGCTTGACACTAACGATCGCAGGGAGGTATGGCAGAGTAAGGAGCTTCACGGACGCTTTTTCCGGGCCCTACATGAACCCGATGTAGATTTCCAAGCGTCCGTAGCCTGGCTTCGTTTCGGTGACCTCTTTGGGGAAACCGAAGGTTTTGTCTGTGCAATTATGGACGAAGTTATCATGACGAAGAATTACCGGAGATTTATTGTGAAGGACAGCATGGTTGACATGTGTCGGGCATGCCACCGTCCGGGAGAATCAATCCGACACATTATCTCCGGGTGTTCTCGTCTAGCTAACGAAGAGTATTTGCATAGACACAATCTTGTAGCCAGGATTATCCATCAGCAACTTGCTCTTAAATACTGCCTTGTAGAATCTGAAGTGCCGTACTACAGGTATGTGCCCGACCCAGTTCTCGACAATGGAAATATCACCTTGTACTGGGATCGATCCATCATCACTGACAGGACTATTGTTGCCAATAAGCCTGACATAGTGGTGGTGGATCGAACAGAGCGGCGCGCAATGATTGTTGACATAACAGTCCCTCATGACGGGAATCTCGTGAAAGCCGAGAAAGATAAACAGATCAAGTATCTTGACTTGGCTCGCGAGGTTGTTGACATGTGGGATGTAGATTCAGCAATCATTGTGCCGATAGTCATATCAGCCAATGGCTTAATTGCCAAGAGCCTCGACCAACACCTAAGGAGGCTCACGTTGGACGGCTGGATTAAGGGCTTGATTCAGAAAGCGGTACTTCTGGACACGGCCCGCATTGTTAGGAGGTTCCTCTCTCTGGAGCCCTGACCGCCGGTAGCTTTGACCCTGTTCCCGATACCGGTGGGCCACCATTTTTTTTATATTTTTAAATGTTTTTATATATTTTTGTATATTCTAATATTTAAAAATATAATTATATTGTGTAAATAATGAAATAAAAGAAAATAATAATAAAAAACCTAAGTATAATGTATCAGTTAGGTATTCGTTCACCGTATAATATGTTTTCCCATTTAATATTTTCAGTAAAGCCTTTTTAAAATCGTTGTTTATTTCTTTAATTCGTCTGGAGATCTTATTATAGATCCTAGGTATCATTCCTAAAAATCTTTTTGTATAAAGAGCAGTGCTATGTGGCTTAGCGCATATATCTCTGTTGCGTCGTTGAGATCTCAATGTTTCAAACAGATGGAAGTTGGATTTCACAAATACTGCTGTCTCAAAAATCTACATACAGGGTAATGTTAAGAGTTTAAAATTTTTGAAATATGAAATACAGCTTTCAGTTGCTTTAAGTTTAAACACAGCACGCACACATTTTTTTTTGGTCTTAAACGCAATTTCTTTGTTAGTGGAATTTACCCAATATATTATTCCAAAAAGTAACGTAGATGTGACATAGGCCTTGTCAGAAATTAGAACAACGGACTTTTTTGCTATATTGTAAAGGACATTATTATGTGTAGTGGTTTAGTTTTTTACAATGACATTTCCAGTTTAAATGAATATCCAAGACATCTTGCTCGTCTGTCACGTCACTGTCTGTCACTTTTTCACAGCTCATATTTATTTAAATTTACATATTTTACGTGGCTCTAGATGTCCAAATTTGATCGTTTTCTTGTTAATCAAGGCTTAACTGCTGTGCCAAAGTGTAGGCAGCTCCCAATTTCGAACAAATAATAACATATCTTTTTGTTTCAGACGTTGCGGTCCTCATTGGCAACGTTATGTCGTGTCGTCCTGACGTCCGACGTCAACGCTTCTGAAAGACTTTAAAATAGTTATATTTTAGTGATAATTTCTATTTTGTGTTTAGTTGAGTGTTTTTGTCTATTCAAGTGTTGTTTTCTGGTAAGTGGATGCATACCGCAACCCAATCCGGTGATGCCACGTTAAATCAAAATTACATTTGTTTACTTTGCGATAGATCTTTTCAATCAAAAAGGGGTCTTAACATTCATATTTCAAAAAAACATCGTCTTTGTATTAGCCAGAACGGCCCTGCTCGAAATTTAGACCCAGTTTCTTTCAGTTTCTTTACCTGTTTCCGACAGTCCAAATTCTACCCCATTCCATTTGTACCTTAGCTACCTAAAAAATAATGTGCCTTGTATCAAACGAGTCCCGCGCGGCTCCAGGATCTCCGTCGCAAACCACCTTTCAGGCCTGATTAAAAAATATGTGGAGAGCAACCAAATTGTAGACTAGCATAATCTCTTCCTTTTTTCGTATACCACTTTGCATGTCAAAAAAGATGAGGCTACTATTTCTCTAACCCAAAAATCAAAAATAACTGTTTGACAAAAACATCTTCACCTTTTGATTCTCCCAAGAGGGGAACATTATCTAGAATTAAATTAATTGAAGACAAAATTGCCGACGGGGATCTCAAAGGCGCCGCACGTCTTCTTTTTACTAACGACGTGTTGTCGCCTGATACTCCTGATACCCTTTCGGCTTTGCATTCGAAACATCCCCCGGCTCCCGTGATCCCGTATTTTTTCGACTCTCCGACAGCAGACCAGGCCTGCCTCGAAATCGAAGGCAAAGACGTTATTGACGCAATAATTTCTTTTAAAACCGGTTCAGCGGCCGGCCTGGACGGAATCTCACCCCAACATTTAAAAGATTTAACTTCTTATTGTGTGGGTGATGCAGATGAGCAGCTTATTTGCTCTATTACAAAATTAATAAATTTTATTTTTTCAGGCAAAATCAACGCTGATATTGCCTCACTTTTATTTGGTGCTAATTTGATCGACCTAATTAAAAAGGACGGAGGGGTGAGACCCATTGCTGTGGGGTCAACTTTATGACGTTTGGCATCCAAAATTGCGGTGAGACATATCAAATCAAAATTACAGTCTGTTTTCGAACCTATACAATTAGGATTTGGCACGAAAGGTGGGTGTGAGGCAGCCGTCCATGCCTTAAGAACCTACCTTTTGTATGATGATTGCGAAATTGTAGTCAAAATTGACGTCAAAAATGCATCCCTGTTTACTGAATTAAAAATTCAGTAAACAGGGATGCCATGCTGACAGAAGTTAAGAACAAAATTCCGAAACTGTATCAATACCTGCTTACCTGCTACGCAGAACCTTCAAAATTAATTTACGCTTCCCATGAACTTTCTTTGGAGGTCGGCTGTCAGCAGGGCAGCAATTTTTAGCTTGGCTATAAATCCGATTATTCAAAATTTAAAATCGAAATTTAACGTTTGGTATTTGAATAACGGAACCCTGGGAGGCGATGTGGACACTGTGTTATCTGACTTATCAGATATTAAAACAAATTTCGAAAATATTGGTTTAGAATTAAATTTTAGCAAATGTGAACTCTTTATTCAAAAAACTTCTTACGGTTTGGATAATTTAAAATCCAAATTAAATTTTCTGGCACCCAATATCAAAATAGTAGACAGAAAGTCACTTTGCCTCCTGGGTTCTCCCATCTTTGAAGAATCTTTTCCTGATTATATTACTAACACTATTTCTAAATTCCAAAGTCACGCAAATTGTTTAATCGAAATCAGTCCTCATTATGCTCTTATAATTCTAAAGTTTTGCCTTTTTGTCCCTAAATTTACTTATGTGCTTCGCTGTAGCCCTTTTTGGAAACATCCAAATTTGCTTTCACCAATAGACGATTTAGTCAAAACTAGTTTAGAAATGATTTTAAATATTCAGCTCAATGATCTATCTTGGTTACAAGCATCCCTCCCTATTCGGTTTGGCGGTTTAGGAATCCGCAAAATTTCGAGTGTTGCTTCCTCAGCCTTTTTGTCGTCCACCCATAGCACGTCACGTCTCATAGGTGATGTCCTAAGGGCTTTGCCCACAAACTATGAGACTGCGGGCTTGGAGGATGCCAAGAATGCTTTTCAAATTGCTTGCCCGGGTAAAGAATTTCCAGACAACCTAAAATCTCAAAGGAGCTGGGACGATATTTATTGCGATTTAACAAACAAATCGATTCTGAGCCACAGTTCAGGTCCGGATCGCGCAAGACTTTTGGCGGTCGGAACCAGAGAGGCCGGTCATTGGCTACATGCCCATCCTTCTCCATATACCGGTACCTTCCTGGATCCGACCTCGCTTCGTCTAGCGACTGGTCTGCGGCTTGGGGTCACGGTATGCACTCCACACACATGCCCTTGTGGCACGGACGTGGACCGACTGGGTCACCACGGACTTTGTTGTCAAAAAAGTGCAGGCCGCTTTTCAAGACATGCGACACTTAATGACATAATCCGCCGGTCTCTTGCCAGCATCAATGTGCCTGCTCTTCTTGAGCCGACTGGCATTGTCAGAGATGATGGCAAAAGACCTGATGGTGTGTCTTTGGTCTTGTGGAGTTTGGGACGGATGCTTGTGTGGGACGCTACCTGTGTAGACACACTGGCACCGTCCCACCTCCAACGGACTACTTCTAAAGCGGGTGCAGCGGCAGAAAATGCCGAAAATCTGAAAGTTATTAAATATGGAGGCCTTGGCAGAGAGTACAACTTTGTGCCATTTGGCGTCGAGACCCTCGGTCCGTGGGGTCCCAGTGCGCATAAGTTATTTGCGGAAATCGCGAAACGTCTAGTTGATGTAACTGGTGACCGAAAAGCGGCTTTCTCGCGCAACGCATCAGCATTGCAATTCAGCGAGGAAATGCCGCCAACATCCTCGGTACAATGCCCCGAGGGCCTTTTTTAAGCTTAACTTAGTTTTAATTTAATTTAGTTAATGTTAATAATCATCTTGTAATTTGGTTACGTAAATAAATATTCTTCCTCTATATCCTAGCTATTATTCGATCTGCATAAGCTATGTTTAAGTTAAGTTTTTTTGGGCTTTGATATAACGTCATAAGCATTGTCGTATCTATGTTTATGTTTAATTTATTTATAAGTAACCAATTTATGATGCAAAGGATGGACTTGTTTATGTCATCTTCATAAGTTTATATATACATGGAACAATTAGTATACTGTCATTGGCAAACAAAACAGTTTGATTCTCAGTGCATTTTGTTAAATGTTTAATATATACAACATTATTTTTAGTATATGCGAAACCTGAATATAGTTCGTTCAGAATAAGCAACTGAATCGATTCCAATCATTTTTAAACCATGTTATATTTTGACCCAAAAATATTTAAAAAAGGATAAGAGTTGGACACTGAGCGACACTAAGTACCTATCAACAATCATATGTACGTGCACAACACAGGTCACGGCAGGTCATAGCGGCACTAGGCGCGGGCGCACAGTGAAGCGGGGGTTAATCAACCCCCGCGCCGCGACTTCCCACCCCTTCAGTCGCCCGGATGGTACAGGTTGATGCGCACGTGTCACGCTCCCGTTCGATTACATAACGCGATTACGCACCGCCGTAGGCCTTACAGTTGTGTTTAGGTTGATAGTGTACCTATCTATCGTATGTAAAAAGTATCGTGTAACCATGTCTTTCTCATACACGAAAGTCCAGTACAGAGAAATGGTACGTACACTAGCGGTTTGTGGTGATAACGTATCCAGTGCAGTGCGGCGGTACGAGGAGCAATTGGGCATCAGAGTATCGTGGATCATTTAACAGTGTTAAAAACAATCATTACGTTTTAAGTAAATTAAATAGAAATTTGCGTAAGCGCGCCCGTCTGTGCATAAGACAAAGAGGGGGACATTTCGAACAATTGTTACGATGTAAGACATCATAAATAGTGATGCATAACATTTTTAAACACGCCAAGATGGTTAATTGTAATAAGTTATTATTTGTACCTACGTACATACAATCTGCTGTGGTTAAGTAATGCGATGTTTAACACTTTTCATCCAATTTGAACTTTAAGTGGTTGGCGTAAGGTGCAACAATCGCATTGACACATTTTATCACTTACGGCTGCATTTACGAATAAAGTACATAATAATATCTACCTACACTTGAGCATTACGACAGTCCAAAGCCTGCAAGTGCGATGGAAAATGTTATCACCAGTTAATTACAATACAATCGCCGTACGGTTAGGTACGGTCTACTTCCGAAGTATTATCAATGAGCGCCCGACGACGCTGGAGGCTCGGGCGGGCCCGCGGGGGCGCCGCGTGGTGAGCATGTTTTTGTACGGACAACCAAGTAACATAACAAGCTTATAACTTTGTGATTTTTCATGCTACGGGTTTGAAATTTGGTACATAGATTCTTTACATAAATATACTAGACACGTGTTTCGGGTTTCGCATATACTAAAACTAATGTTGTATATAAAAAACAACAAGGGCCCCAGGATAGTTCCTTGGGGTACACCACATGTTGTGTCTCTAATTGGTGACATAAGAATAATTTCTATCTTAGATTTAGAACAAATTATATTTGAAACAGTGGCTTGCTTACGTTCAGTGAGATATGTTTTGACTACATTTAACGCCATATAATAATAATAAATAATAAATAGGTTATTGTCACAAAGATACATACATTAGTATACACTGATTAACAAGATGTTAAATACGCTGCAGAAGTCTGTGTGTGCGTGTGTGTGTGTGTCTGTATTGTGAGCCCTGCCTCTCAAACTAGGTATAACCTGTATCTTAAGAGACAGTGTTCAGCTGTGAGGTTACTTAAAAATAGGGATTTATACAACTGCGGACTGTGCCAACCTATTGTTCGTGTTAACAGTCAGATTTACATTTATACATATTATATTGTAAGAAAAAGGAGAAATAGTATATATGGAATACCATCTAAAAACCTATGTAATAGTGATAAATGATAAATGATTTTATTTCTGTAAGTAGGTTTTTACAAACACTTTTACACGTCAGACATATTTTCAAAACTAGATGAGGTCGGCGTTTCCTATCTAGTCAGATAGGAAACGCCGACCTCACTCTGAGAAGAGAGTCCGAAACAAACTCAGAGGTCACAGTGAATTGGTAAATGTGTGTGGGGATGTGTTTATGATGTATGTGTGGTGAGTTTTTGTATGAGAGTAGTGAGATGTAACATGTGAATAAATAAAAGTGCAAAATAATGCAATATTAGGCAATGCATTTGAGTAGTGTTTCAGTTTGTGCATAGTCCTGATGTAGAAGCCATTCCGCCACCTCAGCTTTTAATTTAAAGGAGATGGCCAAAAAAAACCCAGAGTCGACAAAAACTTATGTGCTTTCTGAATGGACTTAATGTGTTCATAAAAAAAATGATTTTATTTCCTCGAAAAACTATGGGGTTAAGTTTTTTTTTAAATAAATCATAACTACAAATCCTTGTTAATAAACAGTGATATTTAATAACATCGTTGAAAGGCAGCTACTATTTTATCTAAATCTGAACAAAAACAAGGCTACTCGTATGTTTTTGTTCAAGCTAGAAAGAGATAAAGTATTTGTTCGCTACCTACTCCCGGCGGCTTAGACCCGGCGCGTTAGTGGCCTGCTCCGAAACAATGGTTTTTTTTTGCGCTCGCGCTTGCTTTGTAGTAAACCTTTTTGTACCTGCTTATGATGGTAACAAAAACACTGTTTGTCAACGCAGTCCTTCGTTTGCTATCGTCGTGATCTGAGAGAGACCAAACGAGAGAAATTATTGTTTTAGACAGTACTTACTTATTCATGCAAGAAAGCTCAAAGTTCTTGTTTCAGCGCATGAGCTACAGTCTAATAAATACGACAATCTTATAAAGCCATTTATGATTGTATGTGGAGATGGCTACATTTTAGAAATCACAGGACCCTACTATGCTCGTACGTCGGGTGCTAACATATTACGACATATATTGGATAATCACACTGGTGACATGGAAGAGGCTCCAATGCGATGGTTTCTTGAAAGTGATGACGTGATGATTTTAGATAGAGGATTTCGGGATGCATTGCCATATGCCGAAGAATGTGGATTTACGGTCTGTACACCACAGTCGCTGGGCAGACACGAAACACAACTGTCCACTGAAGCTGTAAATAAATCAAGATTAGTAACATTGGTCAGATGGGTGGTAGAAACCACCAACTGAAAAATGAAGAGGGACTTTAAGATATTCCGACATAGATATTTTAATAATACTTTGCCCAATGCAATAGTAGATTTTCGAATAGCTGCAGCGCTAATCAACGCAACCCAAGAGAGTTACAGCGACAATCGCCAGACTGAAAGCTTTTTAGAAATGATAGAAAGAAATATGAATAGGCCAAACGTACTAGCAGATTACGTTGATCAACACCGTCTAAACGCACAAAGGAACATTTCCTTTCAGAGGATGGAGGCAACTTTACAAGACGTAGCAGATTTCCCAAGAATGACTTACGATGAGCTGCTTATTTTCGCTATTGGAACGTACCACATGAAGCTGGCAAAATCCTACTGCTACGAACATGTCAGAGCAACCGGTGTGTATTCTATTGAAATCTATAGGCATCCCGAGAGACTGAACCTTAATGACGAAGAAGGAAATAATAATACGTTAGTACGGTGCCGAATTAAATCGAGACACGTTCAAACAAGAACTTATTATTACTACGTACTATACAATCGCCAAGCAATCACCGATTTTTGCTGTAGCTGCATACATGGCCGCCGCACATTAGGCAGTTGTGCCCACATTATTTCCATAATATATTATCTTGCCTGGGCCTGACATGAAGACGACTTGAATCAACCTGCAGGATTTTTAGATGCAGTGTGCTTAGACATAGAAAATATATAATATAATTAAAATATTTGAAATATTTTTTTTTGTTACTTATTACACCAAACCCGTTGCAGGAAAACGAAACAACAGAATAATCAACAATTACACACAATTACAACATCAATTCAAAATAGTTTTATTATTTGTTATGATATGATATAGCTCCTATACCCCACGGATTTCCGGGATTTCCCTTTGGTATCAAAAAATGTCTATTATAATTAACCCGTTGGTAAACATTTCATTGCTGTCGATTCTGAGTTTTTAGTGTATGGATTTTGAGCCATCTCCTTTATTGCAATCGAGTATATTTAGTTCTTTACGAATTTTCTTGTAGATTAGTGTTAACATGAAGTATTTGTGTTTGGCAAAAGCGGTTTTGTGTCATGTACCTGGGGGTATATTGATTCGTTTGCTGGGATTAGACGGTGGGACGGTAAAGTGTCTTCTAAGAACGGATTGCAACGCGAAAAGCTGACGAACTGTTAGTACCTTACAATTTGATTATAGTTGGGTTGTTGGATAGCGATAAGGTATTCGAAACATCACTTTCAGTATTGCTCTCTGGGCTCTCTCCACTCTAAGAAAATTAGTTTTAGCTGCACCGCCCCATACATTGATGCTGTACCTAAGAATATCGTTCTAACTTACCCAGTATATTTTTCGTGATTTACGTGATCGAATACTTTCGCCATGTCTATAAGTACCTACTGCTGCATTTTTTTTTTGTCGACTTTAGTAATAATTTCTGTAAATAATTCATAGACAGCTTTATCGGTCAAAGACAGCTAATGAGACACAATGGATTTTCTATTGTTAAACACCGAATCAGTGACGCGCTGGGCTTCAGTCATTAATATCTCTATTTTTCCGAAAACCATTATGTTCTTTAGCCAGTATACTGTTTACTTCAAAGAATGAGTTTATAGATTTATATATCACTTTGAATAATTTTAAATAAAATTGACATTACCGTTATTAGAGCTATTGGACGGTGATTTGAAGTAGCATCTCTATCGCCTTTCTTAAGCAGTGGTTTAATTATAGTCATTTTTAACAAATTAGGAAAGTGGCCATGTTCTATGCATAGATTAATAGATAATAATAAAACTCAAAACAGGTGCAACTATATGCCACACAGATTTTAAAATCTTATTAGTTATTCCATCATAACCCACGCTATTTGTGTTCTTTAATGAATCGATAATATTAAATATTTCCAACGAAACTGTCAGTGTCATAAATAGAAATTGATTCGGAATAATAATTTACGCAAAATATAGCATTATAATTAATTTCAGGATGAATTGAGTCTATAAAGCAATCATTGAATGCCGTAGCCATTTCTTTAGGGTCACTTATTAGTTTATCACTATTGAGTTTTTTCTTTACGGATTTCGAGGGAAAGTTTGATTTAAATCTATTAATTATTTTCCACGTACAGGACTATCAATTACATGACTGTTTTGAGATATTTGTGTCAAGTGGATCACTTTTTTATCGTTATCAATATTGCTTAAGTAACTGTTTATTTTAAATATAACGTGATCGCCTATGCTAACATTTCTCTTTTTCGTTTACTTCTTCTGATTCCTTTAGAAATTCATCTCGAGGATTTACGAGTAGAGATCTTTTTTCTCACACACACAAATCGAAACACAAATCGTAAAAAAATTTAAATACACTGGCCTGCAAAATGAAGTATCACACTTTTAAAATTGCAATAACTTTTTAAGTACACAAGATATACTTTCGAAACTAAAAGGATTCGAAAAATAGTTTAATTTTGTACATAAAAACTTCATAGTCGGTTTTCTTCTTCTTTTAAGAAATGACTGAAAAAACTTTAAAATAAAAAATAATCCTTTTTGAATTACAATTTTACCATTCATTTTTGTTTCCATTTTTGTTTTCAATTTTTTTCTTGATCGATGAGTCTTGTTACAAAAGCTAAGTTAGACAAAATCACATTTAATAAACTTATTTATCATGCCTCTTTCACCTGAAGAATGTGCTAGAATCCTGACTTTTCTGGAACTAGGCATCAGTATGCGTCGTACTGCAAGAATGGTGGGTTATGAACGGTCCAGAAGAACCATTTGAGGAGACCTGGTAATGGTAGACACAGGTGTACTAGTGCGCGAGAAGACCGTTATATTGTTTCGACTGTGTTGAGAATTCACCACCTTAATGCAGTTGAAGTCCAGCAATAGCTTCTCCAGACCCGAAGGGACTGCATTAGTGACAGTACAGTGAGAAGAAGACTGGCTGAAGCAAACCTGAAACCCCGAAGATCAGCAAGTGGCCCCAAACTCGAGAGAGAGCATCGAGTAGCAAGACTGCGATACGCCCGTGAACACAATACTGTGGGATCAAGAAGAATGGTCAAGAACTTTTGTTTACAGATGAGTCTCGATTCTCACTTTACACTTCTGATGGAAAGCGAAGTGTCTACAGACGACCTGGTGAGCGATACCTTCAAGCCTGCTTCTCAGAAAGAGTCCAGTACGGTGGAGGCAGTGTACTTGTATGGGCTGGCATATCTTCAGAAGGTCGCAGAGTGCTAGTGGCCATAGAAAATGGCACTCTGACTGGGGAAAGATATGCCTAGGAGATTCTCAATGAGTATGCAGGGCCGTATTTAGTAAATATGGGTGATGGATCGATGCTGATGCATGATAATGCCCAGCCACACACGGCTCGGGTCGTGCAAGAGTATATTCGGGAGGTTGGTATCAGCGTTATGGCATGGCCATCAAGAAGTTCTGATCTCAACCCAATTGAACACGCCTGGGATGAGCTAGGGAGGCTAGTCAGAAGCCGCAGACCACCACCAACCACTCTCAGGGCACTAAAACAGGCCCTGATAGAAGAATGGAATATTCCTCAACATCGGCTCCGAAACCTCGTGTTCAGTATTCCAAATCGACTCGAGGCTGCAAGCAGAGCCCGAGAAGGCAATACCAGTGATTAAAAAATAAATAACATGTAAAACATACTTGTAAATGTTATTTGAGTTTTATGACACTAAGCTAAAAATTGCCATTTTTATTGTTTTATCTTGTTTTAGATTTAAAAATGTGAATAATGTATAATTCACTACAGTTTCAAAGAAAGCTGATAAAAATTGCTATAAAACGTTTTTTATTTTAAATCTCTAACTTCTACAGTATAGAAAAAAAAAATATAAGTATAGTATTTAGTTTTGCAGGCCAGTGTAGGTCATAGTCCTCACCGGACACGGCAGCTTCGGTTCCTGTGTCGGATAAGGCGGGAGGAAACGCCCGGGTGTCACCACTGTGTGGATCGCCCGGAGGACACGGTGCAGCATACGGTGGAGGTTTGCCCGGCTTGGGCAGAGCACCGCCGTGTCCTCGTGGAGGCGATCGGCGGCAGAGATCTCTCGCGTCCGGTCCTGGTTCAAGCCATGGTACGGAGCGAGAGGGCATGGGCAGCCGTCACCTCCTTTTGCGAAGCATTACTGCTTCGCAGAAGGAGGTGACGGCTATTAGGCGGGACGGTTGAGGGAAAGGCAATTTTCGCGCCCTCTCGCCCCTAGCCGCCGCAGGAGACGCCCTGGGCGTCGGGAATACCGGGCGGATTTCCGGCCACCGTAGGCGCGGGTTTGCGGACGGTGAACAATGGGTAGCTCACCGTCCGGTAAGGACCAGGCCCGGGTCGACGGCGCGTCGTATTCCACACGCGCCTCAAAGAGATGTCGTCAGCACAAATGTAGGGGTCCACTAAGGCCGATGCCTGCCGGGGTCGCGGGAAGGGTCACCGAGGCCCCCGCAACACAGGCAACGGAAGGAATACGGGTGGGTTTTAGTCAGTAAGAGTCTGACACACCCTCCCGCTCCACCCGGAGCGGGAGAAGTTATTTGATGAATTCCCATCCAAAAAAAAAAAAGTGTAGGTCATAAGATGAATTAAAAGCTAGTTCTGGATCGGTATTATTGTATGTAGTATACAATAATACCGATCCAGAACTAGCTTTTAATAGTTTAGCGTTCACACGTTCGTGTTTGCGTCACAAAACTTCACATGTATATCAAATTTCAACCTAATCGGTCCAGTAGATTCGGAGCAAATCGGCTGTGACAGACGGACAGACAGACACAAGAGTGATCTTACAAGGGTTCCGTTTGTCCATTTTAAATGCTAAAAACAATATATTTTTGACCACTAAACCAACAAGGCAGAAATATATTTTTTTATAGTTATTTTCTATCGAATTCTCGGCATTGGGCGTATTTATCGTGAATACGTTTTTGTAATGTGCGCTTCATTTGTGTTTCCTTTCCTTTTATTATTATCATTTCACTAGTGATTTAAACAACTTCCAGTCAAGTCCACAAAGATTTTGATACCACATTCAAAATTAACTTGTAAAACACATTTTCTGTTATTTCCAGCTCCTCTTATTTTGTTACAGAAATTAACACAAACACAATTCATTTATTAAGTACAACATTTTGTGAAATAATAAATTCTCGGAATACTTTGGTAGGAAATAAATGGAAGCAGAACTGTCATTCTGTTACGCTCTAGTGAATTCAAGGCTTTAGAGAGCATTATTTTATGACGTGTGTTACTTAAACGCCCACGTTTTGTTTTTGCATACGAAATAATTGTGTCTTGTCATGTTAAAGGCTTGTTGTTGAAGCCAAACTGAATAATGTGAGTTTTAAAATTTAAAATAAAATTATTTTTTTTAAGTTATTGGGTCGTCAATTTACCTTTTTGCTCTTATAAGGGGTATTGTCTCTTTGCAACCGTAAAATGATACTATATATTTTTATAACTAGAAAAAACAACGACGTATCTCACCATAACCTACATTTCTGACATTTGAGATCCTAAATTCACAAACAAATTGATTTCTCTGCAGCAACGAGGTATCCAATTATGATTAGCTAGTATGCAATTTTGGTAAGAGATATTCTCACTTTGTTGTTACCGTCTAAAGCAACCAAAAGCGGTGCTGTTATTTTTAATAACGCTCTAGTGAACTTGTAGCTTTAAGAGGTCTTATTTTATGAGGTTCGCCTGGCAGTTCCTCGTAACGTATTATTTTATGTATGTTATAATTTATATAAAAAATTATGTACTAGGTATCTACATGCTACCTAACTGGATGAAAAAAACTAGACAGCCGACGTCACATCCAAGTGTGTAATATTAATACCAAACTTCAATACCTACCGAACCCAAATGTATAGGACAGCTGAGAATTTTTTCGCGATTACGTAGTTGGTCCCATGGAGAAAAATGTTCAGTTGGATGGTCTTGTGGCGGCATCTACATCGCCACATGCGAACTACGCAACACATTGACGTCACGCAAAATCCTGCATCGCGCAAGCAGAGTTAACCGCGCAAGTAGCATATATATGTATATACAACATCCCGACATCAACCGTTGGGCAGTTGCCCACCAGACACGACACCCGTCTGATCGGAGGATTCTCCCTTTTATATGGAAGATGAGTGAACTTTACGCCCTGTTCCTCATGCCTATATACTGGTAACCCCGAACATTAACGTCAGCGCAGCCTTCGTGCAACTACTTCAGCGTGACGTCATCATCATAACTTCCTCAAGCTCTCGAGCGGTTATTCACACAGCCAGCCAGCACCCACGGTTTCAACGGGTTGACTGACCAGCAGCATGCAGCGACCGCGCGCATACCAGGTCAGTCATGACCAGGTATACGCGGTCGCTGCATGCTGGTATAGACTATAGTGGTAGGAGCTGATGACTGATTGGGCTGAGGGTCACCTCAGCCCAATCACCTCAATCGCCTCTATAGTCTGTACCGCAACCTTGAATATAACACATTTCTAATACACGCTGACGCTGTACAGTAACAAATGTAGCTTAAAAAACAGGCAGAAAAATGTCTTTACGTAACTATTTGATAATAAATTATAGCAATGTTAATAAGTTCATGGTATTCCTGCCCCACAGGAATCCGCTGGATGCGGGAAGCACAAAACCAGTCGAAGTGGCGGTGCTTGGGGAGGCCTATGTCCAGCAGTGGACGTCTTTCGGCTGAAATGATGATGATGATTCCTGCCCCAGTACGTCAATCTATATCAATATCAGTGGAGGCCTATCGACAATTGATTGATTACTAATCACTTTAATGGACCTCTAGATGAACAGAGCACTAGCTGCTAGCCTAATGACATTGTGTAGTGCGTAATAGTTTTTCTAAGTGACCTATTTGAATATAATTGAAGCGGTTTGCAAGAGCCCCTAGATGATCGTGGCTGTTTAGTGATTTTTTTATAGAAATGTATAGTAGTTTTATCTCACGAAGCGACGCGCGTACAAACACCTTGTGAATGTGTGCGTGTGAAGTCGAGTAGTGTCAGCATATAAGGGCCTGTGCACACCACGTTTTTTAAACGTGCCGTTGACTCGCGTTTGTAGCGATACGCACGCGAGTCAGACGCAGCCTGTAGAGCTTCTGTAGGATAAAAGCGCGCCGTTGACGCACGTTTCTAAAACGCGCGTCAACGGCACGTTTAAAAAACGTGGTGCGCACAGGCCCTTACACACACACTACCGACTTCGCCATTATCCCAGACGGTACACATTCATTCACAGCGTGTTGATACATTTGGTGAGATAAAAATACTGTACAATGATTCTACAAGCAAGACAGAAAAAAAATATAACGACATTTTAAGATAGTAAAAGTGATTTCAAATATGCAAATCACCGAAGCCATTATTAAGTATTTTTAACCCCCGACGCAAAAACGACGGGGTGTTATAAGTTTGACGTGTCTGTCTGTGTGTGCGTGTCTGTCTGTGGCATCATAGCTCCCGAATGCATGGACTGATTTTAATTTTGTTTTTTTTTTTTGTTTGAAAGGTGACTTAATCGAGAGTGTTCTTAGCTATGGTTCCTGAAAATCAGTTCAGTCGTTTGCAGATTCTCTTTTCTAGTTAATATTTAACTCGCTCACCAACTTACAGCATAGGTATCGTGTTTGGGTTCATTGTACTGTTCTCAATAAATAGGTTACAGCTACATGATCAGGGTCTGATGATGGAGAAGGAAGAGAAATGAAGGTAAATTAGTAAGTACCTTAACTTTGGGAAAAATACCTACAGGGGCGCAGATTTCAGCGAGGTACGTATCGATGGCAGCGTGTCTGACCTACTAGTAATATATTAAAGTTTAAAAACTAGGTACCTAATAAAAGTTAAATTTAAAATTTAATAAACCCCCGACACTAACAAAAAACATCGAAAAAGTAATAAAATAATACGTATTGGGCCCTTTCAGTTTAATATAAATTTAGGTAATATTTTGAGCCAAGCGTCGTCTAGTCGGGGGACGGCTAAAGAAAACGTCAAACAGACGAGGCTTATACCTAGCAATAATGAATGTATGTTATTGTATAAAGAATAGCCGCTGTTAACTTTCTATTTTCATAAGCCGTCCCGCTACTCAATGCCGCTTGGCTCAAAATATTACCTAAATTTATATTAAACTGAAAGGGCTCAATACGTATGTATTATTTTGTTACTTTTTCGATGTTTTTTGTTAGTCTCGGGGGTTTTTTAAAATTTAACTTTTATTGTAATAATTCTTTATCTACAACTGATAGGTCACTATTCAAATTAAAACAGGCCAAGTGCATGTCGAACCACGCACAATGAAGGGTTCCGTAGTTGGGATTACTTGGGTCGAATTTATCGCAAAAACAAACTTAACATTGTAGTTGAAAAACATGTTCTCCCATACATCGATATACGTCACGGTCAATTCTCCAACTGCAAATGTAAATTGGTCGACTATTACTCGTTAACTTGTACACTCTACTTAGCTGTGCTAGTTTTCCTTTTAGCTTAGTTATATTACTACTGCCATGATTTTTTTCACGTACCCAAAACCAACCATTAAGCTGTTAAAATATATTTTTTATGATTTTATTTAACCACTTTGTCGGCGTTATTAATTCATATGTATAACCAAGTCAAATTACAGTACTAATATTCTTTGAGCTGAACAGCGGACAGGCAAACAGACACGCGGACATGGTGAAATTATAATGCTTCCTTGTTGGATACGGAACCCTAAAAATGATGATAAACTATGAAAATACTACTTCCTTTTGTAACTAGATTTCATTTAAATTGGAACAAAGTTACTTGTGTAATAGGTACGATCTTGCGTGGGTTAATACGTTGTCTGGACATTTATTGAAAAAACAAATTACATTATCAACACTATATCAAGAACACTTTTTTTTATGTGCACCTTTCTTTGCGTTGAACGTTATGCTCTAGTGAGATCTAACCCTTACATTACTTTACGATGTGCGACGGTACTCCCACGTTACTCCAACATTTATTTTATTCAGAATTTAGTCGTTTGTTACTTCAGTTTGCACCGAATGTGTGAGAATTCTTTCATAGATATTCAAAACGGTTGTAAGAAAAGGAAATACATTGACGTGTTATTGAATGTAACGTTTTATTGCACAAATTATTTTAAGGTTGTTTGGGTGCTTAAGTGCTTAGGATGTCATTTTGTCTTTTAAGCACATTTGTGGGTAAAATATTTACAGTTTTGACATGAATGAGGTCGTCGTTGACGATATTAAGTTTACCCAGCACACCTCAGGCTGTAAGACTTTCTACCAACTTTTGAAAGGGTAAACTTATTGTTGTACGTTGATGTAACTGGTGACCGAAAAGCTGGTGGCTTTCTCGCGCAACGCTTCAGCATTGCAAATCAGCGAGAAAATGCCGCTAGCATCCTCGTTACAATGCCTCGAGGGCCTTTTTTAGGCTTAACTTAGTTTTAATTTAATTTAGTTATTGTTAATAATCATCTTGCAATTTGGTTATGTAAATTGTTTTATATATTTACCTAGTTCATTTTCACTTTCCTCACATTTTAGTAGGTGCCACACATACATCACGCCGGTATTCCCCGGAGAGTTTGGCAGAGGTGTACCTATAGTACACCCACATTTCGTTTGTTATGCTTAAGTCCCATGTAATAGGGAGCAAACCTATTTCCATCAACCGGGCACGAATTCTGACTCCAGGCTGCCACTGAGAAATTCTTAATGGAAAAACACAATAACACTGCTCGACCCGGGGATCAAACCCAGGACCTTATGACCTTATCAGTCTTTAATAAAATCATGTTCTTAATTGGACAGTTATATTTTATATACACCATTCGGACCCAGTTTTTCTTCCATTAACCATTTCTCTTCAATACACTCTTCATTACTCATTTTTGTAATAATAATAGGTACCTACCTAAAGCTGTTTGCCTTTGAACTATAATAAAGGATGTCTCATTATAAGCCTGAATGATAAGGATACAAACAGGAAAATCGTTATTGCCGCTCCTATTACAAATATAATAACTTGATGTACATAAAGAAAATTGTTTATGTATGCAAAATAAGATACATTGGTTCATTACTTTAACATGGCAGTAAAAAAAAACAAGTGCCTAATATTTGAATATAATGTATTCAATTTAAAATATCAATATATTTATTAACCAACGGAACAATGTACAAAATGCACTTAACGTAAGCTACAGAACTCATTATAATTGAGGTATATACGAGGCTTTTTTTTGGGTGGGAAATCATCAAATAACTTCTCCCGCTCTGGGCGGAGCGGTAGGGTATGTCAGACTCTTACTGACTAAAACCCACCCGTATTCCTTCCGTTGCCTGTTTTGCCAGGGGCCTCGGTAACCCTTTGGTACCTTTTCCGCGACCCCGGCAGGCATCGGCCTTAGTGGACCGCTACGCTTGTGCTGACGACATCTCTTTGGAATACAACGCGCCGTCGACCCGGGCCTGGTCCTTACGGGTAGGCGAGCTACCCATTGCTCACCGTCCGCAAGCCCGCACCTACGGTGGCCGAAAGTCCGCCCGGAATTCCCGTCGGGCGCGAGAGGCTACACTTAACAGTCAAAAATCATAGCTATGTGATGACAATTACTCAATTTTTTTTAGTAAGCCATAATTTTACTTTTTGCTTAAAGGTATAACAAAAACATATTTAAATAATTTGGTTTGCAATGTGAACGTATGTAGATACAAGCTATCGTGCGACCAGTCACTATATTGTATTAAAAACTATACGATTGATGATTCCAGCCTTTCTAGCAAGAGCTATTTTTGGACAAGTGATGCTGAGGGGTTTTTTTTTCTGAGAAGATTACGATTTTACGATTGAACGGTACCTTTCCTTAGCTTTCATTTTTCACCATTGGAATCGTTTTCATGGTTTTCGAGAATGCTTAAGCCGATAGTGGACCCAAAACAAAAATCCACGATGGCGGCTATGAAATTTTTCATGTTTTTGTCATGGGTATCGTTTTCATGGCTTTTGAGGGTGCTAAAGTCGATAGTGAGATGAAAATGTAAATCGAAGACGGCGTCTTTCTTTTTTTTTGTTTTTTTGGGTGGGAGATTATAAATAACTTCTCCTGCTCTGGGCGGAGCGGGAGGGTGTGTCAGACTCTTACTGACTAAAACCCACCAGTGACCCTTCCGTTGCCTGTGTTGCCAGGGGCCTTGGTAACCCTTTTGTACCTTCCCGCGACAAGATGGCGTCTGCGAAAATTACTTTTTAACGAACGTATGCAATACGTGGGAAGGAACTTCGTTCTTGACGGAGTCCCACGACCGCACACGTTTTAATTAGTTTTTATAACTAAGTTAAGCTTAAAAAAGCTTTTATATGTCTTTGAAAAAATAAAGTTATCGTTTACGAAAGATATTTATTTTAAAACTGATTTTATGGCCATTCGCCGGCGCGCAGCGCGGTGGCATGTAAAGGTATTATCAGCTGTCGGCTAGATCGATGCGCCGTCGCAACGTATGTACGAGTACCTAGCCACCTGTACTGAACAAAACTGTACGAGTCACTTCACTTCACTTCACTTCACTTCGATTGGTTAACTCGCAGGTGTTGTACGCGGGTTACTGACCGCAAGTTTAATCAGGTTCGAACTAGACTTTATAAGTTTAGGCCTTGACTCAAAGTTATTTGTAAAGTATTGGCTGCTAAAATGCGACTTTCATCAGGGACCGTGGGGTTGCAGATTCTCCCTCGCATACATTCTTAGAGCTGCTCGTAAGATTTCGCCAGTTAAGAAATGCATTCGCACCATCTCGTAAAACTTGCGGTTAGTGAAGTCGTGACTGTATCGTGTTCGGTAGGTACCACACACGCACGGTGCGGAGCTTGCGCGGGAAAGCGGCGTGACGTCACGACAGCGTGCGTACAAGCAGACTGTCTGCTACGGTCGCCCCAGCAGGCGGCTCACAGTGGGCTGAAATTCGACTTTAATTGACATTTTCATTCGATTTTTTAAGTGTCATGTTTTTTGCTCTTATGTGCTTCGGAAAACTCCTCAACCCCCACTACTAAAGCGCGACATCATGAACAACACGGCACAACATTTAGCTACATCTATGGCTAAAATAAGAGTCAAATCGCACCTATAAAGTGTCCATCCAAACTGACTCAAGATACTCGGCATGAAAACTTAATAATTACTTCCTTAAATTCTGGAAAAGTAGAGGAACTGAGCCACAACATATCTTGTCCACGGATATTAGTTTTAGGTTACCAACAAGTACGGGAATTTGCTCAAGAAATAGCAGCACAAAGAAATAATAATAAATGGAACTAAACCATATGCAACGAGTACACAAATCCTGTGAAAATTTGACAAATTATCAGAAGGACTAACCAGTGACTACATTATCGTATTGGGTATTGGAAGTAACGATCAAAATCCCTACTTATTTTTAACAGAGTTATGTTCTTCACTACATAAAGTAAAAAATAACAAAGTGTTCATCCTAAACGTTCCAAATAATCGCTAACCTATTAAATAAGCACATAAAACTGATTGTGAAAAATTATCCAAACTGCCAATTCATTGATACATCTGATGTTATGGTAAGCTCGAATAAGTATAATTTTGTATCGAAGCGCTTTATGTGTTTTAAAATAAATATAGAAATTGACAACAAAAACTACCACAAATTAGTAACTTCACAATTAAAATCAAGATGTACCAACAAAGATTTGCAACATAAATATAATAACAATGTTACAAAAACAGATATGTACAAAAAGGAACTATCCCATATTATTTTTAAAAACAGCATAATTCCTCTAATCATATTTCTAAACCTTTAAGCAACTGTGTAAACACTAGCCAACCGATGTTTTTTCGAGTCTATACGCAAATGTTCTCTTCTACATCAAAATATAGCTGGCGTATTGAGTAAAAAAGACCTTCTAGAATTATAAATAACGGAACTAGAAAAAACTGATATGAGTATTGATATTGTTCGTCTCAGTGAAACATTCATATGACAAGGGGCAGAATCCAATCTTATCATGAAGAACTACAAATTAGTGTCAGCCTTTTCAAGGCCGCATCAACATAGAGGTGGGACTTGTATATTGACCAAAAAAGACCTTGACTGCAAACCTTTAGGTAATTTTATTGAGCCCAAGTTATATTATTTTGAATACTGAGCAATTGAAATTACAACCTTAAAACTTTATGTTGTCTGCATTTACCGCACACCAAATTCAAATATTAAATTATTTTTAGAAAGTTTAAACCTCCTCTTAAGAAAACTTATGAAAAGAAATAATAAAAGCATCATAATATGTGGTGACTGGGACATAGATGCTATAAAAGCAGATAAACATTTCAAAGAGCTAGAATCTATTTTAAAAAAACTATAACATAAATAATCATATTACCAATCCAACAAGAAAACTCTCTTGTATCGACTTAATTACGAGTAATATGCCAAATGTTAACCCCCAAGTACACTACCTAGCTCTATCTGATCACGAAACAGGACAATCTATATATTTTGAGGTAACGGTGGACACCATGAATTTTAAAAGACCATTTTATTTTGAACAAAGGTGCGATTTTAATCAAGACAATATAGATAAGTTTGTTATCTGTCTATTTTCATTATCTTACTCAGATATTTACGAGACTGAAGATACTGACATTGCATTTAATTATTTCCATGACATTCAAAACATAAATCCATGCCCAAAAAAGTTCTCTATGGAGTGCCGCAAGGTAGTGTGTTGGGCCCACCGCTATTTTTGATTTACATTAATGATCTACCTAAAGTTTAAAAGCATCCCATGATCCTTTTTGCTGATGACAGGACAGCCATCTTTACAGGTCAAAATACTGATACTTTTGAAAATGATATAAATTCCACTCTTCGCAATATAATTAACTGGCTGACGGATAATAACTTAATTATCAATTTAGAAAAAACTAAATTAGTAAATTTTGGGCGGAACAATAAACATAACCACATCAATATTAATTATAATGGGACGAACATTGAACAAGTCACCTGCGTTAAATTTCTGGGGCTTTGGATAGATAACGATTTGACTTGGCAAACACACATTGACACAATATGCAATAAACTTAATCAGTACTCATTATGCTTTATATAAATTATCTAAAATTGTTGATCAATCAGTTCTTCTGACCGCATATCATGCTTATGTTTCGTCGACACTGAGATATGCAGTCATATATTGGGGAAATGCCACTAATAGGGATTTAGTGTTTAAAGCACAAAAACGATGTGTACGTGCGATTGCTGGTATCCGTGTTCCTGATTCATGTGAACCATATTTCAAAAAATTTAAAATATTGACATTTCCTGCAATTTACATTTATGAAGTAGCTGTATTTATAAAAACCAATGAAAATCTATTTGATATTGCTCAAATCGAAAAGATATATGTTTAAAATTTCTAATGTAGCACATAAAACGGCTCTATTTAACAAAAGCTTCTTTGGCATTGCATCAAAAATATACAACAAAATACCTATTGACATTCTGAGCACTAAGGAACTTCCAGTATTTAAGAATAAATTACGAAACTTTTTAATTGATAAAGCTTATTACACAATCCAAGATTTCTTGATTTACTGATTTTTATTTTTGTTGACCATATAATAATTTCACTGTATTTTCATATTTTGACATTTATAATAACTAAATTTGACATGTAAAATAATTTTAAATTTAATGCTAATAGATAATTATTGTATGCCTATTAGGCAGGACATATTGTAACACAAATTTATTGTTAAGACCTATACCCAAACATATGCCCACAATAAAGATATTTTGAATTTTGAATTTTCTATTATTATTTTATAATTTATGTTTTCCTAAAATCAAGTTTAAAATAATTATTAAGCCCTTAAAGCATAATTGGATGACAAACAGCATACAAAATGTTGTATAAACAAACGACGTCTTTATCTAAAATATCGTCTCTCAACAGCAAATAAAAACCGTCAACCTCTCGACTGTCAAGGACCCGCGACGCGGGTGATTTCAACATGACGTCTGTCAAGCAACCGCGTAACGGGCGTTTGACATTGACGTCAGTTATGTGTCATTTTTGCCTATGACACCTCTAGCTATGCCGCTTTAATTTCTACAACGACTAAAGGAAAGAACTAGCATGCCATAATGCCCCCACTTCAATATCTAACACACTTCACCGATGTTTACTAGACGTTTCCCCCCGCGCCCCTCTGTTCAAATTTCGAACAAGCGCCAGTCAGTTGTAATTAAATGTGTACACATATTGTGAAGTGCCCGAACGGGAAGCTGCTCCCAGAACATGGATCGTTAAGTAACAAACAGTTTTGTTGCATCTATTGTGGAATTGATAAAGATTTTGGACTGAAATAGTTATTTTAACAATCATTGTTCGCCATTATCTGCGACGAGCCGGCGCTATGCACGTTTTTGTATGGGTGTTTAAGAATAATAAACACACGAATGTTATCAAACTGTCGTTATTACGTATTACGTTACCTATTGTAGTATTTTTAATAAGCATTACATTTCAATAATAACGTAACAAATTTGCGTAATATTGAAAACCCTAGCACGCCTCCTGTTTTGACAAACAGGAGTTTTAGATTTAAGCTAACGTTTTCTCGGATTCGCGAATAGCTGGATAGGATCTATTTAACCAACTTCAAAATAAAGAGGATTTCATTGAGTTAATTGAATTTATGTTTCAAGTCTAATGTCTAAAGACATTTTCAGTATTTATTTATATTTTTTATCATTGAGGTAGGTAAAGTCTATTTTATTTTTACATATTTTTTGAAATATTCATAGTCACGGTATTGTTATCTAGTGATTCTTCTTCTGACGCGGTGGCGGTGTCGTCTTTTTATTTTTTTTATTTTTATTTTTTTATTTTTTTTTCCAAAAGATTCTCGACTAGTGTAATGCTTCATTTAATTTTTTTAATTAAATTTTTGTCATGTTCAGATGTGACAAGTATTGGCATATCCATATTTCTGTCGTCCTGGACTATGTACAGGTGTTTTTTGTAGTGAAATTGCTCATTTTGGTTGTTGATTTCTGGAATGTTTTTCTATGGCAGCATGCCTTTTTATTGTGATTATCGACTTGTAAATATCTTCAACATGTAGAATGTTAATTTATATTTAAAATAAACGTCATATAATTTACTTTGTTATCAAAAGTCTGAGACGATCTTTTTTGTGCTTATTTTCAAGAGCCTTGATACTTGACACTCGTAAACTAAAACTTCTAACAGCGGAACCTCTTGTCTGCGATAAGAATGTGAGCCAAACAATAATATAAACTAATAGCCCAAGCGACAGGACCGATAGCGTTCTCGGAAGTGAAGTGTAAACATACCTTTTTTTTTGTTTGCCGCGCAGCTGCGCGAAATGACGTCAAGCTTTTGTAATCATTGTGTGATGAAAAGAATGTTCTGAGTGGTTTGTTTTTTTTATTGATTAGTGTGAAACATGGTCTCTTTATGTTATAGAATTAAAAAGATTTTGAATTAATGGTTTATTTTATTTATTTAAAACACTTTTGTACAAGAAACGGGGAAAATTCCCTCACACTGATTTCAAACTAGAATTGATACTACATTACAAGGCAAAACTGGACTAGTCTATAGATAAGTTGTTAGCTTATTTCATAAAGATTCTAACAACGTATCCAGTAGCCAGCTCCCGTACTTAACTTTCGAGATATCGTCATTTTAGTCACAGGGCGCCTCTATCGCGCGCGGACTCGTAGGGTAAGGAGACATAACGCGTTTCGCGCCAAAAATTTTGACAGTAGACCTGTAAATAAACTGCTATTCTAAAAAGATGCATGTTGCAGGAACAAAAAGGCGAAAACACGCGTTATTTATCTCAATCCAGTAACAAATGTAAGGCCGCCTGGAAAGTAATAAAAAGTAATACCAGCGAAAAACAAAATTCTCATGACATAAATAAAATTCAATTATACAATCAAATTTACACATAACCTGAAAATATAGCTGACATTTTTAACAATTTTTTTATTGACATAACGAATTACAACATGATGATGCATCTATTCACTACACACCACGGTTGACTTATAATCAAAATACTATGTATTTGACCCCAACTAATGACACCAATGTATATAAAATAATAAACTCTTTAAAATCAACCAACTCTACAGGCTACGATAACATTAACACAAAAATTCTTAAATTATGCTCTACTTTTTTATCAATTCACATTGGCCATATTATTAATTTGTCATTTATGCAAGGTTTATTCTCTTCACGGTTAAAATTCTCAATAGTTAAACCAATCCATAAGAAAGGTGATAGAAGTGATATGAATAATTACCGCCCCATAACACTCATACCAATATTATCAAAGATCTTTGAAAAGGTCATGCATGAAAAACTCTTCAGTTTTTTATCCAAATACAAAATTCTAAATGAAGATCAATTTGGTTTCAGAAAAAATAAATCGACCACAGCAGCTTGTTTTGTTCTTTTAAAATGAATAACGAAGAGCCTTAATGATAAACTACCAATTGTCTCCATTTTACTAGATATGTCCAAGGCTTTTGATTTCGTGAACTGTTAATTTATAAATTAGACCGATATGGCATAAGGGGAAACGTGTTGAAATGGCTCGAAAGCTACCTTACACATCGACAGCAATGTGTTGAGATTTCGGGACAAACAGGAAATCAAAAACTCGCATATAGGTCTCAGTATCGTGAAAATTACTACGGTGTTCCCCAAGGTACCATACTGGGGCCGCTTTTATTCTTGCTATATGTTAATGACTTGCCCAGTGTAACTTCCCACAATTGCATACTTTACGCTGACGATACGACCCTCAGTATTGTAAATGAAAATGACGACATTGTTGAGTACCAAAATGAAATTAACATGTCATTAAATAAAATTATTACATGGCTTGAACACAATAATCTTCAAATTAATATTAATAAAACTAAAGTGATATAATTCCAAACATATATAAGTACGCATCCACGGCTTAAAACACAATAAGGAAATGAGACAATAGAAGAGGTCGATTACGCAAAATTCTTGGGGATAATAATTGATAAAAACTGTAACTGAAAATCGCACATTGATGATCTCTGTAAGAAAATAGATGGATTTGTATTTATTTTATATAGACCAACACGTGTGGCTAGTGTTAATGCGGCACTATGTGCATACCATGGCTATGTCTCATCGATTTAGCGCTATGGCATTATAATATGGGGTAATTCGGATGAATTTAAAAGAGTGTTTCGAGCTCAGAAGAAATTCGTTCGCTCAATTTGTGGAGCGCACACACTGGACTACCACTATTTAAAAAACTTAAAATACTGCCACTTCCAGCACTATACATTTTTGAATTTTTTATCTTTGTACACCAAAACAGACATGAATTTGTTTTGTATAATGATGTTGTATCCAGACCCAGCCGCAAAGTGCATATGCTTAATGTTCCTAGGCGTAGAATATTCCTTTTTCTAATAATGTATACTGCATGTACTGCTACTTATAACAAATTACCTGATAGTTTCAAAACTCTTAGCCTCAGAATATTTAAATGTAAATTATTTAACTTTCTTTTATGCAAATGTTATTATTCGACTGAAGATTTTATGAATAAAAAATTTACCTAAATATTGGACATTATTGTCTATATTGCCTATAAATCAAATATTATATCCTTGACCTTATTGAATTTCTACCTATATCTCTTTTACAACTATTTTTCAATTTATTTAAATTGTCTGTAATTAGAATAATAATTTAATTTTAATGTAATGATGACCAGCAATTAAACTATATTTGTACGCCGGAAACGGCAGAATATTCTGATCGTAATACACACATAACAACTTTGTACAATATTCTGACAAATAAATGCATTCTATTCTATTCTATGATTTATTTGTGATTTTTTGACATACATCATAACGCGCGCACTGGTGCGCTTTATTTTTTTTAAATCATTATTTTTTTATAATTTTATTTTAAAATTTTATGCTATATTTGTGCTTTGATCATACCTAAACTTAATATTAAGTACCTTAGCTATAAGTAAATTATCATTTTTTAATATCAGAGACTGAAAATCGGAATTTAAAATATACAGGGTTACTGGTAACTCGACGTATTCCTTGCAGGACGTCATAGTAGGGTTAAAATGCAACAAATTAAGTCACCAAATGTTCTACCGAAATTCAGTAGTTTTTTGAATTAGTTAAGAGTTTTAGTTTTTTATGAAAAATCCCAGATTAAATCATTTGAAACCAATTTAAAAATGATTTACGGCGCGACTGTACTGAAATTTAAGTTATTATCATAGTTGACGCCGTAGCAGACCTTTTTTAATAATTAAAAGTTCAATAATGCCTAAAACTTTGGCAAATATCACTAACCAAACATTTAATTTTTTGTAATTTTTGCTATTACTTCATAAAAAATGTAGTCTAGTGCAAAAAAAAATACTACACCTGGTGTACAAATTACTAGGAAAATATCCTTGTCTTATCAGTTATTCAGAAAGGTATGATTGTCAATACTTTTGCATGTGTGCCAGGGAAGAGAAGAGTTTTATGGGGGGCAGGTAAAATTGCGAGACGGTCAACCTATTGTTTCGTATTCGTATTATTCGTAGTTTTTACCTGCGCTTGAACTCCAACCACTCGGGGAGCTTTGTGATTGGTCGCTATTGTTCTCTCGGCATGACAGGGGGTGCGATTTTGCAAAATTTGGTCGTCAGCGTTAGTTAGTTTCAACTCTACGTTGCGCAAGCTCGTGTTTTGTTACTGGCTATTTCCCTAACTGTTGCTGCGTATCTTGCTCTTGTGCTGTGCTGTACCTTCATAAGCGCTGACTATGGCTGCATATTCTAATCCTGAATACGCTGACATAATGTACTGTTACGGACTTTGTGACGGTAACGCTGCTGAGGCGCGGCGAGAATATCAACTTCGCTTTCCCAACCGCCGACTCCCCCACGTTAGTGTCTTCGGATCGACTTATCGGCGAATATCTGAAACTGGCAGCGTCCAAAGAAGCAGGCAAGTTGACACTGGTCGTTCCCGGAGATACACGGCTGAGGACGAGGAGCTTATTCTTCAACGTTTTATTGACGATCCTAACACATCGACAAACATCGTAGCGCGTGAGCTTGGTATGTCACAGTGGAAAGTCTGGTCTGTAGTTCACTTGTCAGGCCGACATCCATACCATTACCAATCAGTCCAGTCATTAGAAGAAGGAGATCCGCCGAGACGGCTTGAATTTTGTTGTTTTATGCTAAGTGCCGACGCCGACAGCGAAAACTTTTTAAAAAACATTCTGTGGACCGATGAGTCATGTTTTGATCGTGATGGTATCACAAATTACCACAACTTACATTACTGGGCACCGAAAGCAGAAGCAAACCCTAAAAAACTGAAACCAACCGCATCCCAGCGAAGGTTCTCGCTTAATGTTGGATGGGTATTATTGACGACAAATTAATTGGCCCACATTTTTTACCCCGAACAATAAATGGGGAACTTTATGAAGATTTCCTCAGAAATCATTTATCAGCACTGCTCACGGATGTACCGGAAGAAAGAAGAGCAAACATGATTTACCAACATGACGGATGTCCAGCCCACTTCCGAATCACAATTCGATAATTGCTGGATGAAAACTATCCAAACCGATGGATAGGGCACGGTGGGCCGATTCCGTGGCCTGCACGAAGCCCTGATCTGACGCCGCTAGACTTTTACGTCTGGGGTCATATGAAAGATCTAGTTTATGTGACCCCAGTAAATTCAATTGAAGAACTAAGGGAGAGAATTACAAATGCGGCGGACCAGATGAGGGCAACAATCACCTCAAGAATAACAAAAACCGAAGTAAGGAAGCGAATAAGAACATGTATTCGAAACCGAGGGCAGCACATCGAACAAGACGTGTGAAATGTGTGTAATTAAAGTTTTTAATATTGATTAAAAAGAATGTTACGCAAGCATAGCCGTGGCAAATTGCTATAGCATGCATCGCCCTGATTTCATACGGCAACAACATCGCGCAATATCTAGAAGCTGACGCTGCACACGTGCCTCGTGTCGTCGCGAAGCTGACACCGGACGCTAGCTACCCGATTCCGCAATTCATGGACATTCTTTGGTCAATCATCGACTGAATAATACTTATAGTAATTAATTAGACTTATAATATAATTGTAATTTTTGGTACTAATTAAATTCTTATAAATAAAATCGGTTTTTTTTGCATCCTCTGCTGCCACCGAACTTAATTGGCGCAGCCGGTAGGATTTTCGAGGCATAATAGGTACGTGACGCGTCAAGATTTCCCCCAAAATCGGACCGAAGTCCCGCGTGACTTACCGTTTCTCGAGAATCCTGAACCTACATACATCGTGAGGCGCCAGCAGAGGTGAATCCAGACATCGATTCGGCAAGAGAACTATGTTGTAAGTACTTTGAATCTTTCAAGTCCCTACTGTCCTGATTTTATTCTAATCTAGATCCCTACCTGTCATTTACAGTCATCTTTGATCGCAATCCCGAATATTATAATAGAGATATTGTGTGTGTGTAAAATTTATTTTAGTGTTTTATATAATAGCTTTCAAGATTTTCCACCCAAGAGAGTCGCGTAACCCTAGTTTAGGTAGTAGTAGATCGAATAGGCTTATCACTATAGACGAGTCTAGGCAGTTAGGTGAACCAGTATTACTGGACGCAAATATGTCACAGGGCACGATAGGAGAAATTTTTAATTCGCTTAAGGTTTTGCCTGATTTCGATGGCAACCCTCACGTGTTAACCCGTTTCATAAATCTCTGTGACCAACTGGTACTTGCATATTTCAAGACAGAGCCGGGTAATGAGCTAACCAATTTGGCCCTCATAAACGGCATATTAAACAAGGTTACGGGTTCCGCAGCTCGATTGATAAATACTAACGGTATTCCCGAAAATTGGATTGGTATTCGAAGTGCATTAATTAATAACTTCGCTGACCATCGCGACGAGACCGCTTTATATAACGATTTGTCATTGCAAACTCAGGGGTCTTCTACCCCACAGGAGTTCTATGAGCGCTGCCAGAACCTATTCAGTACAATCATGACGTACGTCACATTGCATGAAACCGTGGCCACTACAGTTACAGCGAAACGTGACCTTTATAAGAAACTAACCCTACAATGTTACTTGCGCGGTTTAAAAGATCCCTTAGGTTCTAGGGTCCGTTGCATGCGTCCCGAAACGATGGAAAAAGCCCTCGAGTTCGTTCAAGAAGAGCTTAACACCCTTTATATGCAACAACGCACTGAAGGCGGGTCTAGTAAGAAAGATAATAATCAGCAGCCCTCCAAGCCCAATTCCAATTTACCACTAAATAATTTTATGCCCGGTCCCTCAAGACCACAGATATATAGCATGCCGGGTCATTTGCGCTCCCAGCAATTCTTCCCTCAACCTTACCAAGGTTGGCGGCAAAATGTACCCCAACCACAACAACTACGTGGCCCTACTCGGACTCAACAGATGTTCCGGGCACCACCTCCAAATTATAATACTCAGGGCAATGCCTTTAGGCCCCCGAATGGATCACCCGTGCAACCCACTAATAACAATACGCCGCGTCCTATGAGTGGCGTCAGCCATTTCGTACCTAGACCTTTACCCCCGACTGGACATGACTGGCGTACAGCTGGTAATCCACCACCCAGCAACTATTTCAGAACACGTGAGGTTAATAACTATGATTGCGTATTTGATCCCTATTACGACTTAGTCTGTGCAGCGTATAACCAAGACTATGATGCTTACCAGGAGTACCTAGATTTTTACACTAATTATGGGCAATACGAAGCCCCAGTGGTAGAGGAACTTAAGCCAAATGCAGACGAAGCCGGAAACGAAAACCGGAAATCGGATGGAAATTTTCCCGAGGTCCCGAAATCAGAAAAGCCAAAATAGATGTAAATTTTAACATACAGAGACAACTTGGATACATACAAATCCATAACCCACCTTTAAAATTTCTTATAGACACTGGAGCCAACCAGTCGTTCATATCGCCTCAAGCTGTTGAAAAGTACTTTTCTAATGTACCTCTTAACTATAACCCGTTTGAAGTAACCAACGTGCGCACTGTTTATAAAAATAACTATTCAATAACCTTGCCTAGTTTCCCCGAATTTAAAGAAAAAGGCGACATTACCCTGTTCATCTTAGATTTCCATAAGTATTTTGATGGCCTTATTGGCTTTGATTTATTGGACTCATGGGGTACTAACATTGATCTAAGAAACAGGAAACTAATCACCAGAAACACTGAGATACCCATTACTATGTATGACTCTCGCAATGCTAATCTCTATGAAGAAATCATACCAGCTCAGACGTAAGATTCAGTTAGTAAGATTGCCCATAAACTCCCACGATGGTGAGGTATTCGTTCCTGACCAGATAATAAGTAACTGTTTGATTTCTGATTGCTTGACCACAGTAAAACAAAACAGAGGATGGGTACAAATCTCAAATAAATCACCTAATGACGTAATCTTTTCTATGGACCGTCCCGTTACTGCCGAACTATTTAACGTACAGAGCGAACATGTAGAGCAATTGTCTGACCGCACACAGGAAGTTTTATCGCGTCTCCGGACCGACCATTTAAATCCAGAAGAATTGGCAAATCTAAGAGCTTTATGCGCACGATACTCAGACGTATTTAATCTCGAAGGAGAATCTTTAACATTTACGAACAAAATTAAGCATAAAATTAGGACAACTGACGAAATCCCCGTCCATGCTAAAAACTATAGATATCCGTATATCCATAAACAAGAAGTTAAAGACCAGATCAATAAGATGCTCGAGCAGAATATAGTCAGACCGTCGGATTCTGCATGGAGCTCTCCCGTTTGGGTGGTCCCCAAAAAGGCAGACGCTTCGGGTAAAACCAAGTGGCGCCTTGTGATAGATTTTCGCAAGGTCAACGAAAAAACTATCGATGACAAGTATCCCATACCGAACATTTCAGACATATTAGATAAGTTAGGCAAATGTCAATACTTTAGCACCCTGGACCTTGCCAGCGGATTTTACCAAGTTGAAATGGACACTTCTGATATACACAAAACTGCTTTTAATGTAGAAAATGGACATTACGAGTTTCTAAGAATGCCGATGGGTTTAAAAAACTCTCCGGCAACATTTCAGCGTGTAATGGATAATATCCTAAGAGACCTTCAGGACATCTGCTTAGTGTATTTAGATGACGTCATTCTGTTCAGTACATCCCTGCAAGAGCATATTATTAATTTAGAAAAAGTTTTCAAAAGATTAAGGGAATCCAACTTCAAGATACAGATGGATAAGTCAGAGTTCTTGAAGCTGGAGACCCAGTTTTTAGGACATGTCGTCTGTAGGGATGGAGTAAAAACAAATCCAGATAAACTTAGCGCTATAAATAACTACCCATTACCTAAAAATACTACAGAAATCAAACGTTTCCTTGGTCTCCTTGGATATTATAGGAAATTCATACCGGATTTTGCACGTATTACAAAACCCATGACCCAATGTTTAAAGAAGGGATCCAAAATAGTTTATGACCAAAATTACATCAGCTGTTTCGAGCATTGCAAGACGCTGTTGACAAATGACCCAATTTTACAATACCCAGATTTTACCAAAGAGTTTTTATTGACCACTGACGCTTCCAATGTCGCATTAGGGGCCGTATTATCGCAGGGTCCAATAGGTTCGGATAAACCCATTGCATACGCCTCCAGAACTTTAAACTCAAGCGAACTTAATTATAGCACAATAGAAAAGGAGTTATTAGCTATTGTGTGGGCTTGCAAGTACTTTCGACCTTATCTATTTGGTCGAAAATTCAAAATTATTACCGACCATAAACCTCTACAATGGGTTATGAGACTCAAAGAACCCAATTCCAGACTTACAAGATGGCGTTTGAAGCTATCGGAATACGATTTTTCGGTAGTTTATAAGCAAGGCAAACTAAACACCAATGCCGACGCCTTATCTCGCATAGAGCTCCATAACGAAGAAGTAAGTTCAATAGCTGTAAACCCGTCTGAAAAGAACCAATCAGCCGACGATTCAAGAACAATTACAGCCTCAGGGGCCGCAAACGACTCTAACACCTTAACAGTCCATACTGACGGCGAAAATCCTATCCTAGAAGTCCCTATCACCGAGCAACCACTCAACAAATTTACTAAACAGCTAGTATTCACTATCGTAGGTGACATCAAAGGAAGGCCAACCGTCACAAAACCTTTCGACACGCACACGCGTACCGCCGTTCAATTGTCAGAATCCAAACTGGAGGAAGATGTCATTAATGCTATTAAAGAGTATGTTCACCCCAAAATCAAAACAGGCTTACTAATAAATCCACCGTTAGCAATGTACACAGTTATTCCCATAATTCAAAAGACTTTTAAGAACTCAGCCATGAACCTTGTGCTAGCAAAAACCGAATTGGAAAATGTAAGAGAGTACTTAAGACAACAAGAAATAATTAATAAATATCACGACGGTAAAACAAATCATAGAGGTATAAATGAGTGTTATTTAGCTCTGTCCAACAAATACTTTTGGCCTAAAATGAGAGAGCACATCACTAAATTTATCAACGAGTGCACAATATGCGGCCAAGCCAAGTATGATCGCAATCCCATAAAACAACAGTTTCATCTCGTCCCTCCACCTAGTAAGCCTTTTGAAACCGTCCATCTAGATCTACTAACTATCCAGAGTGAAAAATTTCTAACTATTGTTGATGCTTTCTCAAAGTATGCTCAAGCCTATTTCTTAAGAGACGGGACAGCAGTAAGTGTAGTGCAAGCGTTATTAAAATACTGTACCCATCACGGAGTACCTTACACTGTAGTGACAGACAATGGCCCGGAGTTCACCAACCAACTGTTCGCCGAGTTCACAAGACTACATAAAATCCAACACCATAAAATAGCACCTCACACTCCTAACGAAAATGGAATTGTCGAGAGATTCCACTCAACAATCTTAGAACACCTACGTATTTTAAAAATGCAACAAAAGAACGAATCCGTTTTAAATTTAATAAACTATGCCCTCTTGGCCTACAATAGCTCTATACATAGTTTGACGAGATGCAGACCAATCGACGTTATTACTGGACATTTCGACCCACGTGACCCACTGGACATAGATTTAACCACCCAATTGTTACAGCAGTATACAGTCGAACATAAAAACAAAATGACTAAAGCTTATAATCTAATTCACGAGTCTAGTACGACCCAACGCAAAAATTTAATAGATGCTCGTAATAAAACTAGAGAGACGGAAAACCAGTACTCACCGGAACAACAAATATTTGTGAAAAATCCCTTTGCCTCTCGCCAAAAGATAGTACCCCGCTACACGCACGATACTGTCATGGCTGACCTACCAATACATATATATACGCGCAAGAAGCGTGGACCCGTTGCTAAATCAAGATTAAAAAGAGTACCTAAAAGTGCCCGATTGTTACAGGACCCTCCTAGTACTTCATCTGCTCCTATATTCGGCCCTAACACAGGAGATAAAACTTGAAAATCTCGACGATGGCCCCGGTGTATTACCTTTTAAATTAGGTCCCTGTAGAATAGTATCTCACTACCATTCATTTTTACAACATTTAAACCTTCAAGAATTGCAAGATAAAGTCAACACCGTTCATAATCAATTAAGAGAAATAAGCCCCGACCTTAATAATAGAAGCCTTTCTTTATTCCAGCCCCATATTAAATACTTAGCTATACAGCTCCAAACCGTCCTTGACCAATTGCAGTCATTTGAAACTACTCGTTCTAAAAGAGGTCTCGTAGATGGACTCGGTTCTGTTGTTAAAAGCATAACCGGTAACCTTGATTATACCGATGCAATACATTTCAATAATGCTATAAAATCTCTCCAAGATAATGAAAACAAATTATTAACAGAATTTAATAATCACGTGAGTCTGACCAAAACTTGGATAACTCAACACTCTAAAGTAGTAGATAGCATGGTAGACAACCAGAACAGATTAACAGCCTTGGTTAGAAATATTAGTCAGAATTTGGATAAAGGAAATCAAGAATTAGTCCAATATGCTCATCTAGGACAAACCATTTTAATAGTTAGTGACAACGTTGATAGGCTATCGCGAGAGATATCGAAGTTACAGATCATACTAGCATTCATAAGAACGTCAACAGCACACCATGACGTTATTAGTTTAGATACCATTAGATCTATAATAAGCAAATTAACTAGGTTATATGGTAGTGATAAGGTATTAAATATAGGAGCTAGAGAATATTATGACGTTATACAATTAGGTTCATATTATATAGGTAATGAAATAGTTATAGTCTACAAGTTCCCGATTATTCTACCCCAGACATATGATCTATACAAGATATCCATAGTCCCTAACAAAAACCACGAAATACTCATCCCTCGCTTCCAATTCCTTGCAATCCATCCGAAAGATTTCAAGTACATAGAGGCTGAATGCCCGAAGTCCACTAAAGGGTATCTATGTGAAGAGATACACAACGTACAAAGCCGAACTTCGCCGGACTGCATCGGAGCCCTCATCACCACGCAGCAGAGACTTCCTGAATGCAAACCAGTCACGATATCTCTTCAAAAACCAGCCTACGAGAAACTCGATGACCGACACTATACCATCAGCTTCCCGACTCCGACGAAAGTACGTCTATCCTGCGAACAAGATCTGCACAAGTTACTGCAAGGAAGTTACCTCGCCATACTTCCTCACAACTGTTTTATTCAGACAGAAGAGTTCACCATCTCAAACTCCAACGATCGATTGAAAGGTCAAGCTTTGAAGATAATAGATGTTCCTAAAGAAGATATTCCCATCCCAACGGCACGTCCACTATTTAATCTCAACTCTATTAACTTGGATGATCTTCACGCTACCAATAAGGAGATTTCACTGCAAACACCGATACAGTTCGATACAGACTCAAATAGCAGCATCTATCATACAACTATACCGCTGTACGTGTTACTACTCAGTGCATGTGCACTAACCGCATACTTCATTTATCGAAGATGTTATCCTAAGCAGATCGATCTTAAGAAAGAATCCTCCGAGGACAAGGAAGTTCGACCGCAAATCATCTACGCTATACCAGAGACACAAGGGGATAGAACAGATCATCTCCCAGCGCAATTGACGACCAAGGTCTTCAATAGTCGCTGTTCTTCGGGGGGAGGTGTTACGCAAGCATAGCCGTGGCAAATTGCTATAGCATGCATCGCCCTGATTTCATACGGCAACAACATCGCGCAATATCTAGAAGCTGACGCTGCACACGTGCCTCGTGTCGTCGCGAAGCTGACACCGGACGCTAGCTACCCGATTCCGCAATTCATGGACATTCTTTGGTCAATCATCGACTGAATAATACTTATAGTAATTAATTAGACTTATAATATAATTGTAATTTTTGGTACTAATTAAATTCTTATAAATAAAATCGGTTTTTTTTGCATCCTCTGCTGCCACCGAACTTAATTAGAATAATAATGTTCACGATTTTGTTTTTGATTTTTCGAATAATCACCTTTTTGTGAAACGCACGCCTGTACTAAATCAAAAACGATTTTCATAATGTAGTCCATGATTTTGTATTAACTTTCATACCTTTTTGGATAGCTGATAAGACAAGGATATTTTCTTAGTACACCAGGTGTAGTATTTTGTTTTGCACTAGACTACATTTTTTATGAAGTAATAGCAAAAATTACAAAAAATTAAATGTTTTTTAGTGATATTTGCCAAAGTTTTAGGCATTATTGAACTTTTAATTATTAACAAAGGTCTGCTACGGCGTCAACAATGATAATAACTTAAATTTCAGTACAGTCGCGCCGTAAATCATTTTTAAATTGGTTTCAAATGGTTTAATCTGGGATTTTTCATTAAAAAACAAAAACTCTTAACTAATTCAAAAACTACTGAATTTCGGTAGAACATTTGGTGGCTTAATTTGTTGCATTTTAACCCTACTATGACGTCCTGCAAGGAATACGTCGAGTTAACAGTAACCCTGTATATTTTACAAACACTTATACACGTCAAATATATTTTTTTTAAACTAGATGAGGTCGGCGTTTCCTATCTGACTACTCTGAGAAGAAAGGCCGAAACAAACTCAGAGGTCACAGTCTCTTTTAAAGTCCAGACATAATCTTGGTCAGATCATGTGAAGACCATGTCGATTAGTGTCTGAAATGGTCTTTTGATGAAATAACCACATAGATTGAGTGGACCTGTCTGTTGCCTGACCTGTGTCTGTGTGTGTGAATAATGTTTTTAATTATTTGTTTTGATTAATAGATCTAAGAAATATATACCAGACAGTTAGCCACTTATAGTACCAATATAATTATTGAGATTAGTTTATTGGTCGCACATTTCATCTTCACCGTATTTATATAGAAGTGCATAGGTAATATTAAATTAGTATGCTTTACGTACTAAAAGTAACACGTTTATTATTATTTCAAAATGGAAAGTATTGTACTAACCTGGACTTGTCTGTTAGTTTACAAAGTTTTGAAAAAAAAGGTGACTACAATTTATTATTTGAGACTGTATTATCTCGATCCAGTTACAATTTCAGTGAAGAACATCAAATGACCTTAAAAGAATTTTGTCAAAGATTTGCAAACACAGTAGCAAAGCGTTTGAAATCAGCCCACCGGAAAACGGAAATTTGCAAACGAGATTATGGTAGTTGGCTTGCAGTTGATGTTGACTGGCCTATTTGTATTAAAAAAAAACATTCCAGAACCTCAGGCGTTGTCACTGGAAGTTCAAGAAATTTCTAGTACCTCTACTTTGAGTCATCATCATCGTCAACAGTTAGGACTATGACAAAAAGAAAATACATCTCTCGAATACCTTTTTAGGATTTGGGATCTACACAGAAGAAGTGACCAAGTTCTGAATATGTGCACGACGAATCCAGTGAACTTTTACATGCATCTATGTCAAAAATGAAAAAAACTGGTCAAGGAAACTTTGCCGTTGTGATACAACATTTGCTCAAGCACCCAGAAGCTATCGAAAAATTCCAAGAACTCATTAACAAACCTAACAAAGAGATGACGTCGTTTACGACCCAGAAAGCACTCGGTTTATTAATTTCACTGCATCTTTCAAAGTGGCAATATATAACATTGAGAGAGTCAGCAATCCGAGAGGGTTTAAAGAATATGTACCCTTCCTATTACCGTGTGCAGAAAGAAAAACACGACTGTTATCCACCTGAACCAAAAAACGTCATAACAGTTACAGACCAATCAGCTAAAATTACTCTACAAGCTCTTTTGGCCGTAACAGGGAAAAGAATTTTGAAGACTTTGCCGGAAAGTGTACAAAATAAACAGTTTCTGTTGATCAGCAAGTGGGGTTTTGATGATGCGTCAAGCCAGAGCAGGTTCAAGCAGAAAATGGATTCTGCATATGATGACTCCAGTATCTTCATGACATCACTGGCCCCATATAAAGATGACTTGTGAAGGGGAGACAGTGAGGGAGAATCCAAAACCTTGCACAGCAGTGCTAATGCTATCGGAACAGCTAAGGTACTTAATATTATGTTTAGCTTTGATCAAAGAACGAAATATAGCATACAATTTTAAAAGATTAATGATTTTTTTAGAAGTAAAGCGCACCTGTGCGCTCGTTATGAAGTTTGTCATAAAATCATAAATACTCGTAAATCATAAAATAATAAACTACGAATAAATAAAGAGCAATTATGCGATAGCTGACTTATCGCTGATTTTAATGCCAAGTTCATACAATTAAAAAAAAGAAAAATCTACACTAGTAATTTTCACTAATATTCAATATATTTTATGTTTTTAGACATGTTAGGAGTCTTCCGAAGCACATCAGAGCAAAAAACATGACACTTAAAAAATCAAATGAAAATGTCTATTATAGTCGAATTTCATCCCACTGTGAGACGCCACCCTGCCGTCCGGCAGGGTGTTACACTCCCGCCGACACCTGCCGCATGCGCCGGCCACCACGCGTGACAGTTACAAATATTATTATGTCATGATTTCCAAATATTAATAAGATTTGTAGTGATTTTAAATAGTAAATATAAAATTGAAAGTATGTGATTTGTTTCAAATGATTTTTGTATCAGGGTAGTCATGAAGTTTAAAAGTATCTAATTTGATAGTTACCGTAGAAGTACTGGTTTTTTTTAACACAACCGCGCGTAGTTGGTAATTTAGTTCTCTTCGAGCCTCGGAATCTAAAGGTTGTCTTCAAGAAATCTAAAGTCTATAATGATATTATATTGAGTACCTAATTAAATAGTTTGTTATATTTTGCTAAATACCCAGTTTGTATGTGTGTAAGAATATAAATACAGAAATATTAGTACTGACAGGGCGTGTTCATTTCAATTACGAATAGATTGTGTCCATAATTTGCAGAATTCATACCGGACAAAAAAAAAATTAAAAAAATATTTAACTTTTGCATGCCTACGTGGTAAAATATGGCTGAGCGCTTATATTGTTTGTCATCATATGCCAAATTGTTACCCACATTTGCAAAATAAAATTATCTTTATCTTTATCTGTTATCTTTAATGGTAATGTGTTCTATTACTAATAGAGAACCACCAAACAAGAATTTGCGCACAGGTTAAAAACTTTCCTATATAATCAACTGAATTTTTCGTTTATCTGAAAGATCGTCGTATAGCTAGGACTTTTCTGATTAATTAATTCAATGCAGTTATTAGTATTGGTTAAATTCTAGTTAATCTTAGAATAGGTCACTACTCCATGTAGTATCTCAGCAATCTGGACTGCGTAAATACTGATATTGATTGGAATTGGTTCGTTTTGAAACACACATGCTTGTGTGGATTTCGTAAGACGTGAATAATTTGAATACATGTCTACTGAAGCAAGACTTCGATATCATTCATGATAACGTTATTCACATTGAAATATTCTACAACTTACTAATATTGTAAATGCAGCAAAATTAATTATTAAATTAATTTAAATTCAAATGATACTGGTGCCGATTCTGTTGTTCACCAAACTTAACTAAACTATCACTAAAATTTCTTATTTTTGGTTTAGAGAATCCTAAAACCTATTCTGCAAATAAGTTTCACTAAAATTAAAAACAATTTTGACACAAATATATTCGAGTTTGACAATCGTAAGTTGAGTAAACCATAGGCCAAAATAGAGGTGACAAAATGCTTTCGGCACAGATTATATTCAAAATAGTCGAATAAAAAACAGAATAAATCCATGATTTTTGTATCTGTCGTGACTTCGACAGACAAAAGTAAAATATTTTATAATTATATAAGATTTTAATAATAAAAAAAGGTTATTTCAATGTGTTTGCGATGGTAGCAATGAAAATAATAAGCTCCATTAAATCGAAGCTCCATTAAATAGAATACAAGTGCCCCAAGCTGACCATGTGAAATACCTTGGTATAAACCTCGACAGACGTCTTCCTTGGAAAAAACACATTTTCATTAAGAAAGTTCTACTGGTCACAATTTGACCTGGAAAATAAAACAAAGCTATAATCGAGCCTTTATCCCTATGGCATTCAGCTATGGGGAACAGCATCACACTCTAACATAGAGATCATACAGCGATTTCAGAACAAGCTTCTAAGAACAATCACAAACGCCCCATTGTTTGTACCAAATGAAGCTCTACACCATGATATAAAAATACCGACAGTAAGGAAATAAAAAGCTATCTCAAGTCGTATAAAGAAAGAATTACTCGGCACCCATATATCCTGGCTAACCGTCTAATAGATAAAAAAGGAATACACAGGCTAATACACAAAATTCCACAGGATTTATCGGACAAACAGCTTGTTGTTTCATAATTACTAGGATGTGTCAAAGGACACATACCAAGCAAGACATTAGAACATGTCATAAAAAATACTGAATGTCCTAATACATAGTGACAGATTGTAAGAAAAAGGTGACTTAAAGAAATTGTCCAACATGAAAAGGTATTTATCTCTGATTTTATATCTGCTTACTAGAACTGTCTTACTTAATGTAACCTGACCAAATAAAGTTAAAGCAATAGCTGATAATAGCTATGTATTTACATGTCCTTTAAGCTTGTTAACACAAATATACTATTTAGAAGTATATGTAAGTACTAATATCTCTCTATTTTATAATACTTCCTATTGCTTTTGCACCAGGGTTTCAGTGCCTTTTAATAACAAACTATACTTGTTTACAGGTACGAGTATGACTGCTGCTATGAAAGCCACACCAAGCACCAATACTATGCGTCGGGAATCCCGGGCGGATTTCCGGCCACCGTAGGCGCGGGCTTGCGGACGGTGAGCAATGGGTAGCTCACCGTCCGGTAAGGACCAGGCCCGGGTCGACGGCGCGTCGTATTCCACGCGCGCCTCAAAGAGATGTCATCAGCACAAAGTAGGGGTCCACTAGGGCCGATGCCTGCCGGGGTCGCGGGAAGGTACTTATGGGTCACCGAGGCCCCCGCAACACAGGCAACAGGAAGGAATACGGGTGGGTTTTAGTCAGTAAGAGTCTGACACACCCTCCCGCTCCGCCCAGAGCGGGAGAAGTTATTTGATGATTTCCCACCCTCAAAAAAAAAAAAAAAAAAAAAGCACCAATACTATTCAACCTCGCTGACAGCGAGGGAGGAGAGTATTCTATGTAAAAAAGATGAGGAATGAGGGTGGCATGTGAAAAGATTGTCACCCATGTCTTTGGAGAAAGAATATTGGAAATAAAAACTTAATCAATTTATAACAAAAACAATATATTTTTATAAATAATAAAGCTAATTATTTATAAAAATATATTGTTTTCTAGAAAAATGTCTCTTGTTATTTGTGTGTAACTACCACAACGTGGCTTTTCTTTAGTTCTACTGTTCTGTTGAGCTGGCGTCATAATATGGGTACATGGGATTACATTGGTTAATCACTATCTCCGATGAACTTGCACACAAACTCATTCCATTCAAACCTTCTGAGCACCTACTGAGCCTCCTCTGGATTGAGCTTTCTCTATAAATCCGGTTTATCGTTCAGTAAAAAGTCTCCGGTATTCTCGTCGCCGTAGAAAAGCCCTATCAAGGACATCTTGAATTAGTCTGTACCAATCTAGGGAGTAAGTATAATAATCTTTTTTCAGCCATTTGGAATGGGTTGGAACGGTCTCGTAATGTTTCCAACTGGTAGTTGAACTCTAATAATAACTGAACTTTCTTGATAGTTAAAAAAATATTTTTTCACACATTTCTTATTTCACAGAATCTGAAAATTATTTATCCACTTGTTTTCCAAATTATAATGAAGTCATTAGATGTTCAGTACAAAAATACCTCTAAGTTTTCAGGAATTCATTTCGTATTGTGTTCTAATAACAATAATTTTGTTATTTCTTTGCCGCATGGACAACAGCTGCAATTACATACGCGTCCTTACTGATCTAAGATTTTCCAAACCCACAAGCATCCAAACTTTCAAGAAATCTAAGAGAAATATGCTTTGTAAATTTTAGTTCATGACAACAAATTTTATTCCACACCTTTTTAATCGCGATTAAAAATAGCCTGATTTAGTTTGAAAATTAAATTTTAGATGAAAAACGTCAAATTCAGAATAGCAAAATTGCCATTTTCACTAAACTAAGTAACTAAAATGACATTAGTGCTGTCAAACTATAGTATAATTAATCTACGTCACTTTAGTTAACTTCAGAATGGGAAACGTCGTTTGACAGGAATAAACGAAATTTTGGTGATTTTTGGTCTAGTTTAGAGAAATTTGTGACAAGAGAATCGGCACCAATGTCTGTCTATTCAAATCACAACTATCATTCTTTTAACAACATGAATTGGATATAACACGGCAAATTGACATATGGCTTATAAAATCAAAATTCGCAATAACGCGTTCTGTGGTATTAACATAAAAATATTACTTACTCGTATAAAGCTGTATTTATATTTTTGTAGTGAAACTGGCACAATGGAGCGGTAATCTAGGAGTAGCCTCGCAAGTGCCATTGTTTGCGAGCTGACTAGGTCGCGTGGTACACCGTAGTGAATGGTCACTTTTGTCAGAAAAAAATAAGAAAGAAAAATAACCCATAATTTTATTATATACAGGTTGAAATTGAAAACTTGCGACAAACTGAAATGGGACATTGTATACATCATTATTAACAACTTTTACTAAGGGACCAAAGCTGTAATCCCAAAAAAAAAATCTGCTATTCCTACATTTTGATGAGGTATTGCGAACATAAATGTAGGGGACAGCAGTTTTTTTTTTGGGATTGTAGCTTTGGTCCCTTAGTGAAAGTTGTTCATAATGATGAGTACAATCTCCCATTTCGATTTGTCGCACGTTTTCAATGTCACCCTGTATAAGTATTAGAGTAAAATTATGGTAAATGAATATTCAATGTAGAATTGCAAAATAGAAGGGAAACTGCCTCGTTGGTCTAGAGGTCACAAGCCCTATTGCTGAGCATGAAGTCATGGGTTCGATTTCCAGGTCAGGCAAAGTATTATTAGATTTTCATCAGGAATTTCTCAGTAGCAATAGGCAAAGGCAAAGGTGTTTGGCAATAGGCTTGCCCAGTATTACATGGGACTTAAATATAACTAGCGAAATGTGGGTGTACAATAGGTACACCTCTGCCCAACACTTCTAGGAAAACAGGCGTCAAGTTATGTTATGTTATGAATATAGAAAATAGAAATAACCCTGGAGGAGAAATTCAATGCTTTTTCTTCCCACAAAATAAACTGCCACATCATTGTTTTAATAAGCAAATGGTTATCCATCCAAGAAATATATATTATACTTCAACAAAATTTGTAGTATCATATGCTTGCAAAGTGTGCTAAGAGAAATATTATCGTGAGCAATGTTTGATACGTACAAACAAAATTCTGTAGCTTCCAGCTTTGTGGAAACGATACTAATTATGACTTGTTACAGTTATAATGGCAAACTTGTAATTTGGTTTACATAGGTTTTTATTATTTTATTAATATTTTACATAGATTATTTTATATTTTGTGCACGTGAGAACATTGTAGGCTTTATATACTAGATTTATAGACCATATAGTCCAAAAAACAGGCATAAATTGGAGTTTTCCTAGCTGTATTTTTTACTGGACTTAGTACTGGATGATTTAGTATACTTATATATATGTATACTTACGATGGATTTAGTACTGGACCGTCTGTTTGAGCGACATAATAGCACTTTCTGTTGAGAGGCCAGGTCTAAACCCAAACTGTACATCGTTCAGTTTCAGGTGTGCCCCTAAGTGACAATCAATAAGACTGTCCAGTACCTTGGCTAAAATTGTAGCCAGAGAGATCAGCCTATAGTTAGAAACTTCTGAAGGATCACCCATTTTATTTTTAATAACAGGGACCATTATGGTTTGCATTAATTTCTCAGGCAAATATGAATGACTTAAGCGCACATTAAGCACTCTTGGAAGGTGGAATCCAGCGTACCGCATATGCTCGATGCTGAGACTATCATGCCCTGGAGACTTTCCACTCACCATTTTCCTTATTACGCAAGCTACTTCGGCTGCAGTAAATCTTACACGTAACTCCAAGCCATGGGCCCTGCATCAGGCATCGTTGGTGAAGCCGGCCCTAGAGAAGATTCCAAATTAAAATAGCAACGAAAAACATTAGCAATATCACCAGAATTATGGGCCCTGGCCACGCTCACGGGAAGGCCAGGTCTAAGACTCATCTGGTTAGTCGACTTCCAAAACTTATTAAAATTATTATTGGCGTGGTGTTCAGCAATAATATTCATTTTTATTTGTAGTTGATTATTTTGACACTATTTTAACTTGCATTTAAAAGATCGTCTAGAATTACACGTGTCATTGTAAATACCACCGGACGACGGTTTATTCTAAGATACCATATGTGGTAACAAAGTGGCGCCCTCTCGTGACCGCCGCGCAGATATCTATTCCAGCCCGTAACATATTTTCCTCGCCGTTTCATTCTAATATTGTAGCTACATTCTGCGGCCTCAGAAAGTACCAACATTTGTCATACATTTTATTTATTATTGATCTATGTGTAGGAATACTACACATTTGATCGGCTCAGTAGGTGAATTCACTAGGGAAGTCAATGTCCTTTAACATAGAATTACAGCTATCATGATACATACCTATCTGTTCTCTGTCACGCTCAACCCATTTTATTTTCTTTTCGCGAGCGAGTTTTATATCTATATAAACAAAAAAAAAAGCGGATCAGTTAGACCATTTATAACTCAAGAACGGCTGGACCGATTTTGATGATCTCTGATTTGTTGGATTCGTCTCCGCCCCGAATAGCAGAATAACTATTAAAACATCGGAAAGATTCACGTCAAAAATAAATAAAATAATAGCCAGGTGGACGATCTACAGAAGTTTGCGAGAAAGACCTGGATGAGTCTCGCACAGACCAGGGAAGCATGACACAAAGGGAGGAGGCCTGTCGTTGTTTGGATCTGTGGACGATCTACAGAAGATTGCAAGGACGATCTGGATGTGACTCGCACAGACCGAGGAAGCATGGCACAAAGGGAGGAGGCCTGGCGTTGGTTGGATCTAGCCAGGTTGACGATCTACAGAAAGAAGTTCGCGAGGAAAGCCTGGATGAGACTCGCACAGACCAGGGAAGCATGACACAAAGGGAGGAGGCCTGTCGTTGTTTGGATCTGTGGACGATCTACAGAAGATTGCGAGGACGATCTGGATGTGACTCGCACAGACCAAGGAAGCATGGCACAAAGGGAGGAGGCCTGTCGTTGGTTGGATCTAGCCAGGTGGACGATCTACAGAAAGAAGTTCGCGAGGAAGACGTGGATGAGACTCGCACAAACCAGGGAAGCTTAGCACAAAGGGTGGAGGCCAGCCGTTGGTTGTATCTAGCCAGGTGGACGATCTATATAATTATATTGACCTAATGAGCTTTTGAACTTAATAATTTTATTTGTATTGATTTTAATACGTTAATTAAAATCTTATATTATGTTTAGCTGTAAGGTATCACTACATTGATTGACTGTTTGGCGGTACAAAGTTCGATGGGTCAGTTAGTTTATTATTAAACAAAGTCGTCGTCGTCCCGCCGCGTCACGGACGGCGCGTACCAAACGGATTTTCATACGATTTTCATCAATATTCAGAGTAATTCATGAGGAAGGGATAAGTGTATAATTCATTAAGGTTTTATCTAAATTGGCTGAAATATGTCGATGTACAATACTCCAAGTAGGATGAACATCAGTCACATTTTAATCTAACTGACATGCGACAAAACAGGCTGATACGACACTACGACAAAAAAATGTAGGCATATACATATGCTCTGATACCCGTACAAAGCCAGGACGGGTTGCTAGTAAAAAATTAAAGTCGTTTTTAGTGTCTGTCTGTGTGACCGCGTTGTTCTTTTAAACTGCGAAACGGATTTTGATGCGATTTTCACAATTATTATAAAAAAAAATATTAATATTCATCATCATCATTTCAGCCGAAAGACGTCCACTGCTTGACATAGGCCTCCCCCAAGCACTGCTACTTCGACCAGTTTTGTGCTTCCCGCATCCAGCGGATTCCTGCGGCCTTCACAAGGTCATCGGTCCACCTTGTAGGAGGCCTTCCAACGCTACGTCTTCCGGTACTCGGTCACCATTCCAGAACCTTCCGGCCCCATCGGCCACCTGTTCGGCGAGCAATTCTTCGGGGTATTTTTTTTTTTTTGAGGGTGGGAAATCATCAAATAACTTTTCCCGCTCTGGGCGGAGCGGGAGGGTGTGTCAGACTCTTACTGACTAAAACCCACCCGTATTTCTTCCTGTTGCCTGTGTTGCGGGGGCCTCGGTGACCCATAAGTACCTTCCCGCGACCCCGGCAGGCATCGACCCTAGTGGACACCTACCTTTGTGCTGACGACATCTCTTTGAGGCGCGCGTGGAATAAAACGCGCCGTCGACCCGGGCCTGGTCCTTACCGGACGGTGAGCTACCCATAGCTCACCGTCCGCAAGCCCACGCCTTCGGTGGCCGGAAATCCGCCCGAGATTCCCGACGCCCCGGGCGTCTCCTGCGGCGGCTAGGGGCGAGAGGGCGCGAAACTTGCCTTTCCCTCAACCGTCCCGCCTCCTCCTTCGCGAGCATTACTGCTTCGCAGAAGGAGGTGACGGCTGCCCATGACCTCTCGCTGCGTACCATGGCCTGAACCAGGGCCGGACGCGAGAGATCTCTGCCGCCGATCGCCTCCACGAGGACACGGCGGTGCTCTGCCCAAGCCGGGCAGACCTCCACCGTATGCTCCACCGTGTCCTCCGGGCGATCCATATTCTTTGGGGTATGTCGGTAACCTTACCTGCGTATCTCTTCATTTCTAATTTGATCACGTAGGGAAACTCCAAGCATAGCCCTTTGTCTTTGGCCGATGCCTGCCGGGGTCGCGGGAAGGTACCAAAGGGTTACCGAGGCCCCTGGCAACACAGGCAACGGAAGGAATACGGGTGGGTTTTAGTCAGTAAGAGTCTGACACACCCTCCCGCTCCGCGCAGAGCGGGAGAAGTTATTTAATGATTTCTCACCCAAAAAAAAAAAAGCATAACCCTTTCCATTGCCCTTTGATCTTTTATTGATATTAAACTTACATAATATAACAAATAAATCTCGATGTTTTGTCAAATCGATAAAACGTGTGTTAAAGCGGCTCACTAATTTACTACAAGTACTATTCGAAGAAGTAAAATATTTCTCATTAAATTATGATGTTGCTCAACGTTCCAATCGTTGAACGTTCAAAATGTATTCGTAAGTTTCTCTCGCTGTGGAAATACCAAAAAAAGTGTCTCATTTGCTTGCAGTGCATAAAGCTGCTTACAATACTTCTATTTTCTGAATGTCTCTCGGCAAACTTCGTGTTCCGTCAGTCGTCGGATTCCTATGAGTTGCACTTTGCACTTGGTGCAGGCCGGACACTCTCAATCGACTTGGAAATATATAGAGTTGTTACTACTCTTTTTACTTATTTCTTATATATGTCGCAGATTATAAGAGTTGAGCAATAATAGTCTCTCAATTGATCATTGTAGAACTAAGGTGAGGGTAAACGCCGTGTCGCGCCCGCTAGAGGGGGGCGGCACGTGGGCAAAGTCGTGGTAAGGGAAGTGGGTCAAACGACGGGTCAGTTTTGTAGGGGTAACGAACGGATGCAGACCTCCATTTCTCCTATGCGAAACTGTCGGTTTGCCCGAACTTAGAAAATAGTGCGTGAACGGTATTAGTATTGTACTGTGTTCATTATTGTGAAAGTAAAATTACTAACTGATTCGCTGTATCATCGTGTATGATTGTAAACCTGCATTATGGATTCCGTACTACCGACATGAGACGATGACGGCACTATCGCTCAGCCATCGCTGACGCCGTCATATATATCTTTTTATTATCTAGTTTATTTTAAAAATGGGAGGAAAGCTGCTAAATTAGGCAATGTGAGGATTGCTGAGAGTTATTAAGAAAATAGAAGCACTGTACTTGGGTCACAGGTGGCAACGTCTTTTTAGTAAACGGTCGCCATTATAAAACTATTGTTGGTTTTTTTTGGGACAATTTCAGGCTGATATTGAAATATTATAACATAGAACCAGATAACTACGCTTACACGTGTCGCGCCTACGTACTGTAACTACAATAAGTACGTATATTGTTCAAAAACGCCTGAAACCTTATGAATATGTAATGTATTATCGTTTTCATGAAGCAGACGAGTGTTTTTTTTTTATGAAATTAAAAACTTAACATAAAAGATAATAAAATAAAAAAAACATACAGACGAACATAGAACCTCCTCCTTTTTTGAAGTCGGCTAAGAAGAGTCTGACCCTTTTTGTTTTTTTTTTTGTTAACTTATTTCAAAGATTTAAAATCGAAGGCTAATCGCAAAAGCAAACCAAATATTTATTTAAGTCTTGTTGGTAAATAGAATTCCCAATTCCAAAGGGAAGCCAACGTAATGCTGCAGTTACATATACATAATTCCTTATAAAATGGTTAATCACAGGCAATTACTGGGAAAGAAAATTCGCGAGATTAAAGCTACAGGAAATCTTTACATTTCATTATTTTTTCATTTAAATTAGACCTTCTTTTATGATTTTGTAAGTACGGAAATAAAATATTCGAATAAGTATCCTGAAATCTGTATAGAATCTTAATCCGAATATTTTATTTTATATTCAAGTACTTAGATCAACTTGCGTCTTGGTCTTTGTCCTTGGGTTCATATTCAAGATCAATGCTCGAGTTAAAGAAATCCCATCTCGCGTATCACGAGGATTTCTCGTCAGCTGAGTCAGCCCTGAAAGAACTCACTTCGTATACCACATCCACATCAGCGAGCCCACGGTGAAATATCATCGCTGCGCGTCGCTACGTTAATTATAACAAAACGCTTCAGGCTAGTTTACAAATCGCCATATAATAAGATTTTGTGATTTCTAGACGAAATTAATTACAATTGAGAATTTGATAGTAGTTATACCTTTGTTTCCTTTAAATTGGTCTTACTAAGCGAAGAAGAAGAAGTACCTATTTTGATACCGAAACTAGTTTAAAACAAAACGCGACCTGATAAAAAATTCTACGACGTAAGTACCTACGTTTTTTACGTTGTTGCAACATAAAGAGAGTTGCTACGTAAAGAGCAGTGGTAACCCAGTGATATCGACTGCAACTTACGAGTTGAAGGTCGTAGGTTCGAAACCTGACAGACGCTTTACTATGTGTAAAGTATTTCAACATCACTGCTCTCAAAACGGTGAAGGAAAACAATGTGAGGAAACTAAAAAATCGAAGACATGTGACATCTAACAACCCGCACTGGGTCCGCGTGGTGGATTACGGCCCACTCCCTCTCACGGAGAGGAGGCCTGTGTCCCAGCAGTGGGAACATTATGGGCTGATTATGCTACATAAAGAGTGGCCCTTAAATAATAAATAAGGTCAAATTAGATAAGTTAGTTAAACTACCCAGACGTGTTGGGTATCGATATTCTTAACAACGTTGACCTCAAACAAAGCATCAGATCAATTTTTTTTTGTGTTCATCATGTTCGTGTCATATATTATATATAGTTTCCTTGCCTAATTTCATTTCACACGATAGTACGTACACAAATTGATGGTCAATAAACTATACGTAACTACCACTGCCGTTAAGTAACGCAATGAAAAATAATGGACGGTTATGTTACGATTAACATAATTTGAAATTCAAAAAATCTAACTTATCTTTTTCTGCTATGTACCATTTGCTGCCATTATCATCTGCCTTTTCCCAACTATGTTCAAGCAGTACGGTTGTGGAATGCCTTGCCCGTGTCGACAAGGCGTGCTCAATCTCTGTCCATTTTTAAAATTATGGTAAAAAACACTATCTCTCTCCTTAAACATATTTTTTATTTTCTTTGTTCTTTGCGCCTGTTTTGGTTCTTAGCGCTAGTTTTATGATTATAATTGAATATATTATATAGATAGTTTTAATATTTTTTGTATGTATTTATTGTATATTTGTGAATGGTACACCACAAACTACCTGCAGTATTATCTCTCCTTTCCCCCCTAATCCATCCAAAGGTTGTCTCTAAAAGATCGCTTTTAGCTATAAGACCGCCCATTGTGTAACCCTATGTAAAATTTCTACATTTATAGCTGTAATTGTGCAGACTTTCGGGCTTCTGACGACCCGTAACGACTGTCAAATATCTACAAATGACAGCCGGGACCAACGGCTTAACGTGCTTTCCGAGGCACGGAGGGGTCCTCGTTATGTAATGGATGGTCACCCATCCACAGAACGACCTCGGCGAGCCTAGCTTAATTGGTCAAGGACAGCTAATGAGACACAATTGATTTTCTATTGTTTGACTCCGAATCGGTGTCGCGCGGGGCTTAACAGGTTAAACGTCAATCAACCCGTGACGTAAATTGCTGCCATAATATTTTTTTATTCACGTGTTTCAAGGTACCCAAAAAAGACAAAGTTAACTAAAACTAGCCCAAGTCACGTTACATTAATACCCCTCGAGATCAAGCACCTATCTCCTTTTAATTAAACAAGAGCAACAAAAAAACTTCTTCATAATATAAAAATAACAGTCATTAGATGGAACGAATGACAATGGCGCTCAGGTTTCGTATCAAAATAGATATAAAGAGAATATTCTCCATTGTTGAATATTTAAAACTGAAGATATTATGTAAGTACGAGAGGATTATAATGACGCCTGACTAGACATAAAGAGTTTTCTTCGTGGAAAATTTACATTTCATTACTATAGCTAAAAGTATAATTTATCCCATGTATTTTCGTCCTTAATTTAAAACAACAAGTACTATTCAGATATTAATTTATCTTAATATATAAAAAATCACTATGTTCGTACACGCTAATCTCTGAAACCACCCAACCGATTTCAATGAATTTTTGTGAATGTGTATGGTTGGTTTCACCTAGTGTCCGACCGAAAATGGTTTTACAGCCGCAAATGAAAACGAAAAATAAGCTACGGCTTTAGTCTATTTTCGGCCGAAAACGAAACCGCTGAGTGACGTAGGCCGAACGACGCACGACAATTCACGAACTTCTGATTTTCGTCTTAGCCGAAGCTTCGGCTGGTTTATGGCCGAAAACAAAAATATGGCCAAATCATGATTTTTTGGCTGAAAACGAAAATGAAGCTTCGGTCGGTCACTAGTTCCAGCTTGAAAGATAGGTTAGTTTTGGACCCGATAGATGGCGTTGTTATAGAGATTTACGTGGACCAAGTCGCGGGCGAAGTGCTAGTTATAATACGAGTATATATATCCAGTAACCATATCCTTGAATCATTACTATTATATCAAAATCTTTGTGCTATACTTGAGTGGTAAATGTTACTTCGGTTATATTATGAATACGTTCAAATCAAAATAACTAAATAATTTTCATACTTCAAATAGGTAGTATTTTCATAATTCAAAGTTAGTGTATGCCCGCCATGGGATCTGGAGGCAAAAGTCCTCGCGCACGTATGGGAGTGACGCGAGGAGGCGAAACTCCGCTACCGCGAGAAATCGCGGCACAGCGGGCGGAGCTTCGGCGGGATCTCATGGCGACATGGAGAGTACGGTTGTCGCAACCCAGTGCTGGGCACGTCACGATTGCGGCGATAAGTCCCCTCTTTGAGGCACTCCTCAAAGAGGGGACTTATCGCCGCAATCGTGACGTGAGGACGCTGTGGCGCTTCTCTAGCCACTGCTAGAGAAGCGCCACAGCGTCCTCACCTTCCGCCTGACGCAGGTCCTCACCGGACACGGCAGCTTCGGGAGGTTCGTGTGTCGGATAAGGCGGGAGGAAACGCCCGGGTGTCACCACTGTGTGGATCGCCCGGAGGACACGGTGGAGCATACGGTGGAGGTCTGCCCGGCTTGGGCAGAGCACCGCCGTGTCCTCGTGGAGGCGATTGGCAGCAGAGATCTCTCGCGTACGGCCCTGGTTCAGGCCATGGTACGGAGCGAGAGGGCATGGGCAGCCGTCACCTCCTTCTGCGAAGCAGTAATGCTCACGAAGGAGGAGATTGTGGCTAAGTAATAACAGCCGCACGGGTTGATCGATCAGGTTAAGCTTCGCTTGCCGCGGTTGGTCCGTGGATGGGTGACCATCTTTACATACCAAGACCCCTCTGTGCCTCGGAAAGCATGTTAAGCTGTTGGTCCCGGCTGTCATTTGTAGATCTTTGGCAGTCGTTACGAGTCGTCAGAAGCTCGAAAGTCTGACAACCAGTCTTACCAAGGGGTATCCCGGTAAGACTGATGTTGGGAATCCCGGGCGGATTTCCGGCCACCGTAGGCGCGGGCTTGCCGACGATGAGCAATGGGTAGCTCACCATCCGGTAAGGACCAGGCCCGGGTCGGCGGCGCGTTGTATTCCACGCGCGCCTCAAAGAGATGTCTCAGCACAAATGTAGGGGTCCACTAGGGCCGATGCCTGCCGGGGTCGCGGGAAGGTACTAAAGGGTCACCGAGGCCCCTGGCAACACAGGCAACGGAAGGAATACGGGTGGGTTTTAGTCAGTAAGAGTCTGACACACCCTCCCGCTCCGCTCAGAGCGGGAGAAGTTATTTGATGATTTCCCACCCAAAAAAAGTGTATAAAAGCCAGTTTTAGCTCAAAATTTGTTAAATGTTTCAATGACATCAATTAGTTAAATGGTTGGAACATGTTCTTTTTTAATCTAACCCGAAGGATACCAACTCCACATTGTAACGCGAGAATGACTACTGTTCTCTTACATAAGAAAATATTTTGTTAGGCTAACTGACGGTTGTATCCCATTCGTAATCATAAATGAAGACCGCTCTAATTTCGGTGAAATTGCAAGTTTTACTACGCATAATGTGCAAAATATGTGTAATATATCCAGCTGTTACATGGAAATTTTAGCCTATTAAAACAAAATGTGGGTTAAATTAACTAAACTTACACCTCTGCTTTACCCTTTCTGGGATGCAGGTTTATTATTATGCAAACTGAAAAAAGGGGAAGCAAAACATAATCGGAAATGATTATGTTTTGCTTAATAAAATTTTCACATTACGACGCTGACAACAGCTAAACCGCGGTCACTGTCAGACTACATAAAAAAGAAAGAGAAGCGCAAAGACCGCGCTTGTAATTTATTGCAAATTATGAAGCAATGAATGGTCTATTTACTCAAAATTTAGTTGAGTAATCGAAAATAAAAAACAACCAAGTTCTGCGTTATAATAAGACGTTCATGTTATTAATTAAATACGTAACGTAGGTTGATATTTAATACAAATATTTTGGATTGGAACTCAAGGTAAAAGGTTAATTTACCGTTCATTTGTATCGAGATTTTTTTTTGAAAAAGTGTTTTGGTAACAAGCAAGTTCTGAAAAAACGATGTTCAAAATGAGCATATATTTTTTTCGCTACCACAAACTATAAAGATTTGGCATTTATTTTCTTAAGACTACCCTAATTTGGTCACTTGCCTCTTGTCAGCACCTTTAGTTCAAAATTACACAAAGAGGTTCTTCTCTAGGAAGGAGAAGAGGGTAGATTGAGGAGAAATATAAAGCATTTAAAAAAATCCTTTACTAGGAGTAGCAATGATAGCTACATTTATTTAAATAATTCTTATAAAAATGATTATTTGAACAATAGTAAAAATAATGTGAAGGAGGATAATATTAGAGAGGAAATAAGTTCACTACCAAAACCGAATGTTATTACAACTAAATGTGGCAGAATTGTTAGGCCTATAAATAGGTTAAATTTGTAATGTTATTAAATCACTTTATTTGATTAATCGAGGTGTATTCGTCTAAAAAGGGAAGGTGAAATCCGATCTAAAAATGTATTATCTATGGTAAGATGTTCTAGGTTGTCTTTAATTGGATTTGTGGTGCGTGTTCTCTCTCTGTACCTACTACATATTTTGGAATATTAAAATAATTCCTTTTAATCTAAATGTTATATTTAATTCATAAACCTCACACATATAACATGGCCCAGCCGACTCGAAATCACTGGTAAGTGTAAAGTGTAATAATTTGCAAAACTTACATCATGGAACATAACCTGGTTAAGTTACCGCCAAATTTTGACATTCGATCTCAATCGGCATCTACTGAGTGGAAATTTTGGAAATGCTTATTTGAAGACTATTTAGTGGCGATTAGTAAAGATGACGCCTCTGATAAGATCAAGTTATGCCTATTAAGAAATATGATGGGACCGGAGTCCACATAGGTAATACAAAGTTACAAATTGTCAGAAAAGGAACATCAAGTGTATGAGACAGCTGTGGCGGCTATTGAGAAATATGTAAACCCTAAATATAACGAAGTCTTTAAGAGGTTTAAGTTCAATGAACGGAGACAAGAACAAAATGAATTTTTTTATACGAATTTGAGACAACTTATCTGCAGATGTAATTATGAAAGCACCAAGGAAACTTTAGAGGACCAGCTTTTAAGGGACCGAATTGTTCAGGGACTCCAAGATAAAGGACTCCAGGAAAGTTTGTTAAGAATGGATGATCTTACACTAGACAAAGTTGCAAACATATATAGAGCAAGTGAAGTAAGTCATTCCCAAGGTAAGGAAATGAACCCAACAATAGAAACTAATAAAGCGAGGGTTAGTAGAAGCAAAATTAACTCCACTTTAAAGAAAAATAAGTTTTAAGGTTAAGGAAATGATCGTGAGTTTGAGTGTCGTCGATGTCAAAAAGTTCATGGTCCAAGGGAATGTCCAGCATTTGGCAAAAAATGTACCAAATGTGGTATTTTAAATCATTTTGCAGTGAGTTGTATGGTCAAAAATGTCCAGGACTCTGAATCTGAACACTTATTGACTAATAAGTGTTCAGATTCAGAGTCGGTTGGAAGTTTTTTTTCGGTGAAGTGAAAAATTCAGAAGAGAACAATTCAGATTGGATTGAAAATATTTGGATTGAAGATCAATATATTAAATGTAAGTTAGATACTGGTGCAAAGATTAGTGTAATGCCAAAAAAAGTTTTTGAAAAATTAAACCTAAATTTAGGTATAAAGTTACAAGAAACAAGTATTAAAATAGAATCATTTGCGGGAAATATCATAAAACCTATGGGGATTGTAAATTTAAAGTGTAAAAATAAGGAAAACATGTGTCATGAAAATTTTGTGGTAGTAAATTCTCGTACTATGTTGTTAGGTCTACCAGCATGTGTCTCACTAACCCTAATTAAGAACACACGCTTGTTGTTGATAATGATAAGGAAAAGTTTACAAAAATAAATAATCAAGTTTTTGAAGGAATAGGTTGCCTGGGTATGTAGAAATTCCAACTATGCCCACAACTGTACAAATTTGTCACCCTTCTCCAATACTACCTTCATGTCTACTTGAACCATTTAAATTAGAACTGCAAAGATTAGAAGCTAGGAAAGCTATTATCAAGATTAAAAATATCAATATTAATGCATTTGTAAATAGAATTGTGATTGTTGAGAAACCAAATGGGAAGGTAAGATTGTGTCTTGACCCATTAGATTTAAACAAAGTCATTGTAAAAAAGCCTAAAATTTTACATACGTTAGATGATTTAAATTTTAAACTATAGGGCAAGAAATTCTTCTCAGTTTTCGATTTAACTGAAGGATTTCATCATTTACTCCATTCTGAGGAGTCATTTTTGGAATTTTGCTCTGCAACACCCTTTGGTGTGTATAGATATTTGGTTTTACCATATGGTTTAATGAATGCACCGGAATTGTTTCAGGAGGTGCTTGAAAATCACTTCGGAAACATGCCAAATGTTATAGTTTGGGTTGATGACATATTAGTAATGAGAAATACTGCATTAGAACATGATAAAGCTCTAGAAAGTGTTATAAGTAAAACTAAGGAATTAGGAATTGTTTTTAAGAATAGTAAATTTCAATATAAACAAACCGAAGTAAAGTACGAGTATGTAGGGCAGGTGTTTAATGAAAATGGGGTGTCCTTAGACAAAGATAGAGTTTTTATTAAGTTTAAAAGAGCCAACGAATCAAAATGAATTAAGACAAATTATAGGTTCATTTAACTATGTACGTAGATATGTACCTGATATGGCAAATATAATGTCCCCACTCCTTAAATTACTTAAAAAGAATGTTGATTTTATTTGGTTACCAGCTCATAGATTAGCCTTTGCTGAGCTAAAAAGAAATATATGTAAAACACCATCACTTACACCGTTTGACTGTAAAAGAAAAAATATTTTACAATGTGATGCGTCTAAAAATGGTATTGGCTGTTGTTTTGTTCCAAGAATATGATGATAATAAAAATTTAATGAAACTAGTAGCTTGTGCATCACGAACTATGAATGAGACAGAGGAAAATTACAGCCAGACTGAGAAAGAGTTCTTGGCCATTACTTTTGCAGTAAAAAAGTTTCATAGGTAAATTTATGGCTCTAGTATTGATGTACAAACTGATCACAAATCAATTGTAGCTATTATGTCAAAACCAATTTAAAAAATTGTGTCACCTAGGTTAAGGCGTTTGAGACTGAAACTGCTAATGTATAACTTAAATGTATATTATGTACCAGATAAACTTTTGCATTTTGCAGACATGCTTTCCAGAAATAAATTAAATTACACTGATAGTGATAAACAAATGTTGCAAATGGTCCATGAAATAACTGCGTACTTACGCATGTCTCCAGAGAGAAAACAGAATTTTGAAAATGAAACTAAAAATAATCCGATTTTAAGGCAATTAAATTTGCATTGTTTAAACGGATGGCCTGCTGAACATAAAGTTTTAAATAACTGTAAAAATGTTTTTAAGTTAAAAGACAATATATGTATATTTTCAACCAGGTTTGGCATTCTATGAAGATAAAATAATTGTACGTCATTAAAAATGTATGTCATAAAAGTTCATGAAGGTCACCCTGGAATTTGTAAAAGTATAAAAAAGGCCAGACAATTGTTTTATTGGCCTGGACTGACTAAAGATATTCAGGATTATGTAATGAGATATCGTACATGTGAAAAAATTAGGTCGGCTAATCCTCATGACAGTTTCATAAGCCATAAAATACCAAATCGAAGATTTGCAAAAGTTGCTACATTATATTATTATGATATATTAGATTTTATGGGAAATACTTATCTTGTAATTGAAGACTATTTTTCTCATTGGCTTGAAACATTACCCTTAAATGACAAATCTTCCAATTCTGTATTGAATGCATTTCAAGAAGTGTTCATGAGGTTTGGATATCCTGAAGAAAATATAGCAGATAATAACCCATTTAATTCATATGAGTGTCATAAATATTATAAGAGCAAAGATATAATCTTAACAACAAGTAACCCACACTATCCTCGAAGCAATGGGATGGCAGAAAAAGCTGTACACATAAGTAAAGTTACATTGAGAAAAGCTAATGAGGATAGAGTGAATTACAGGGACTATTTGTTAAGTCATAATAATACACCTACTCGTATAACAGGACTGGAACATTCTCCCTCACAAATTTTAAACAGTAGAAGGGTTCGTACTCTTATACCTATAAATTCAAAGCTTCTTGATGCAAAAGTTGTGCCAAGTATTCATAAGCTGTTATTATTAAAACAATCACTTTCACAGCAGAAAAATATTGTGACGAAGAAAGAAAACGAATATAAAATAGGTGATAATATAGTACATAGAACTGATAAGGATATGTTTTGGAAAAAAGGAACTATAATAGGAAAATGTAAGGAACCAAGATCGTATTGGATTAAAAAGGAAGGAGAAGAGGGTAGATTGAGGAGAAATATAAAGCATTTAAAAAAATCCTTTACTAGGAGTAGCAATGATAGCTACATTTATCTTTAAAATTCTTATAAAAATGATTATTTGAACAATAGTAAAAATAATGTGAAGGAGGATAGTATTAGAGAGGAAATAAGTTCTCTATCAAAACCGAATGTTATTACAACTAAATGTGGCAGAATTGTTAGGCCGATAAATAGGTTAAATTTGTAACGTTATTAAATCACTTTATTTGATTAATCGAGGTGTATACGTCTAAAAAGGGAAGGTGAAGTCCGATCTAAAAATGTATTATCTATGGTAAGATGTTCTAGGTTGTCTTTAATTGGATTTGTGGTGCGTGTTCTCTCTCTGTACCTACTACATATTTTGGAATATTAAAATAATTCCTTTTAATCTAAATGTTATATTTAATTCATAAACCTCACACATATAACACAGGTCACTATGCACCCTATTTAAAGTGCTATAAAAATAACAATGCTTTAGCAGCTGAGTAAAGTAAGCACTCACAATTTCTTTAAAAATGGATTTACAAATTGTCCCATTCGCAATTGTCATTTCAAAATGTCAATTTTCGTAGCAACCGACTGCTGTCCCAAGTTTGAAGTGCTCCAAAGTTGGTTAGGCCTCCACCATTACTCAAACTTTCATTTAAATTTGAATTATAAAAGTTACACCTTTCAAGTTATCGCTTACCTACTCGTGAGTTAAGACTTTGAAGGTGCGAGAAATTGTTGGTTTGAGAGAAGAGCTGATTATTTCTACGGGCTTTACAAAAAGACCCATTAAAACAGCAAAGTATTTTTTTAAATATTGTCGATGCGCGTGTATTCGTGGCGAAATGTGGGTGTACTACAAATACGTCTCTGCCCAACCCTTCGGCGTGTGTACAAATAAATAAAGGCACTGATTTAAAGAGGCAGTTGTAAATAGCGGATTTGGTAAGTTAAACATTATAAATGGCACGTTTAATAACTAGTTCAGCAGGTAAAACTAAGCAGTAAAGTTAACAAAAATGAGTAATAAAAAATAATGAAATGGATCAGTGAATATATAATTGAGCAGGAAAATAATTAAATGGGCGGTAAAAATTATTGAACGAGCGGTTACGTGTGGGCAGTAATAAATTGGAATTTGTCGGTAAGAAATCTCATTCTAAGCAATTCTATAAACAATGAGGTCGTAAACGCCAGTTCGAAATTACCTCTCTTTTCAATGAATTTGAGTTCGGGTGTCACCACTCGCTATGATCTGCCGAACTATTTATCGAACCGCTCATTCCATAATTTTTACCGCTCATTCAGTTATTGGACTGCTCAATTATTTTTAGAATTGACATTGTATGATAAAATAACCGACTAATTGATTTTTTATTACTGTCCATGTTTTACTGTCGCAATAATTAATCAACCGCCATTAAATGAAATAACTGCTCAATATGTTTTTCAACTGATCATAATAACATCTCGAATATTTAAATAACAGCTCCAAAAATTAGTTCCCATAAATATATAAGGTATTGTTTTTTTTAACCCGCATATTTCAAAAATCATCTTAATCGAAAAGTATTTTAACACAGGATTCTAATTTAATTATTTAAGCTCAAACCTTTATTAAGCAGATAATTATATACATTCTATTTGTACAAAAACCGGCCAAGTGCGTGTCAGACCACGCACAACTAAGGGTTTCTTAGTTGAGATGAATTTATCCCAAAAACAAACTTAACATTGTAGTTGAAAAACATGTTCCCCCATACATTCCAACTGCAAATGTATGTGTGTACGCACAATACTGAGTGATTTACCAGGACCATACACTTCCTATAGGTTTCCTGTAATCTATTAGTAAAGAACTATTATTTGTATTTTTTTTTTAATTTTTGGTAAGCAGTTACGGAGATAAGGGTCAATTTTCATATATTTTCCTTAATAACTTAAAAACATATTATTTTAAAATGAAAAAAAATATATTTGAGATTCTCATATCAAGCCCTTTCATTTGATACGAGTATGTTACAAGAAAAGTTAGTAAGTTTGCAATACTTTTTTAAATTCTCTAATTTCCCCCTATATTTAAAATTCATATATTAACGTTATACGTCCGCGTTTGGGTCACAAACATTCATATTTGTACCAAATTTCAACGTAATCGGCCAAAATTCATTTATTTACTTTACACGATCGTGTCTGGGTTATACTAGAAATTCATATGTGTAGGTATCTTTCAACTTAATCGGTCAAGTAGATTCATTCAGACGTACGGAACCCTAATATTATTTTTATCCCATTCTCAAGCATCTAGCATCACATTCACACCATTCACCCAACGCAATTCTTCCGACAGCGTCCCCTTTCATAATAAAACCGGCAGAATTTCACTTTTAAATTCACTTGTGTGACGTCACTGTCGAATCAGACTCACTTGAAATCTCTCCAGCATTCTAATGCTGACACGGCAGTGAAATGTTTACAGAAATTTATCTAATAGCACATTCGTTTGGTATGTGTTTACTCTGAGAGTCGCACGTGTTGTTCTATTGACGAAAGGTTTTCATTCATGTTCATTTCTATAAGGAGGTTCTGCGGCTTGATTGTAGCAAGTGGAGGCTCTTTTAAAGCGTATTTTGTTCAATGGTTCAAGTAGAATAATTATAGTGATTCCGAAACAGCCACAATTATGTTTAAGTATTCTAATGTAAGAAAGGCCATCGATTTAAATCCCTAATTGAGCTCTATTTAACATAATAATACCCACAATACATCAACCGTTTTTCCGCCACTAACCCCAAATGCGATATTCTAAGAATATCGCAAAAATAAACAAATAAATAATAACACCCCTGCTCCTGTCACCGGTTCCTAATTCCCCTATACATAGCAAAAATAAGGACACACCTCCTTACATAGAGATGTTTAATAAAATTCAATAGCGAAGGGTTTCGGGTCCACATTACTTTATAGGTGGGATCCTGGCCGCTGACACGTCTACGATTTTCGATTTGCGAGAAGTTTATTTACTGTACCATCCAAATGTATTGGCTAAACAACGTCGAGTGGAACAACAGGGCAAAGTGTACCAAACTGCTCTTGTTTATGCTCGGGACGGGTAATGAAATGGATCTAACCTTTTTTTACCTAACCCAGAGCCTTTTTATGGATCTAGGTGGAACAGAAATAAGATTTTAAAGCGCTCTTTTTTGCAGTATCAAATAAAAATATTGAGACGTCTCACTTTCAGAGAAAAATTCATGAAAGATACAAGAAAGGAGCGATGAACGTAAAAAGCGAAATTCATGAAATTGTAGCTCCGTTCTATTTGTTGGATCTAAAGTGGATCTAGCATGAAATTAAATTGCTTGATTTATTTCTTTGGGTAAAATGTGGAGTGATTTGTGTCACAGCTTTTGTTGCGATGAATAGACAGTGGATGAGTAACGTTGACGAAAGCGAAAAGCCTAAGTATAGTGTAGATGGGAGTTTATAGAGACGAGATCAACATAGTTTCACGCCTGTATGTATTCGCAGAAGGGATACGCAAAGGTGTATAGAGCCACATTTCGTCTGTTTTGCGTAAATTCAACATTTTACTAGATTATTTCCCATAGCAGGATTCTACGGTTGTATACGACAATGAAGAAAATTAAGTGATCCAACTTTGTCATTACAAATCCTGACATTTATAGACAATATTAACGATGGCTCGTTTGTCTCCTCCCAACCAATTAATACAAAAATGGCTCGGCTAGTCACCGTTCAAATCTGACATGCTCCATTTATATTCGTCAAATAAGAAATTAAAGGCAGGTGCGAATGAAGAGGCTCGATCAATCTATAGCTAGGCACTTTAAAATATTATGTAGAGAGACTGAAATGGTGCTATTTTACCTGAAGGCCAACCACAGCCAATTTAATTCAAACTATGTATATATATTTTGACATAAAGTGGAGTGGAGACGGTGTGTGGACAAGCGTAGTGTGGGACGCCCTCCAGCTAGATGCGGAAGGCGGGTGTTGTGGCGCAGCCTGGAAGAGGCCTATGTTCAGCAGTGGACTGCGATAGGCTGAGTTGATGATTGATAGTTTGACATCGTTAGCACAAATGCAGGGTATTGTAAATAAATACGGTTTCTCTGCCATAATAGCATATAATATACACAGTTCGACATAAGACACAGGTAGATAATTTAGGGCGGATGCATTTGATGTTTAATGTATACTTTGGCAGACTACATTACAATATTGCAAAATGATACAATTTTGCTCAACTGTAATATCACGGCTTGGTCGATTGACCACATCTCGTGGACTGATGTACCTGTTTATGTGAAGAGCAGTTTTCATTTACGCTGTAGTAATCACATCCAAAAGCTCGTTTTGCGCTTGTTTAGACGGTACTATAAATGCACCCTACTAACTAAAGTAACGAACTCACGATCATTAAAATGGACTTCTCGGTGGGACTTGCGCGAAGAACATTTCTGGAAAAGGTATTTGCACGAACTCACTTTTGTCCCAAAGACATTTTCGCAAATGGACTTTTGCGCGCAATTGTCCTTTCGGTTCGCGCAAGTGTCCTTCGCGCAAGTGTCTTTCGCGCAAAAGTCCATTCGCGCAAAAGTCCCTTCGGGCAAAAGTCCGTTCGCGCAAAAGGCCATTCCAGTATAATCCAACCCCGCACTTAAGCCATGCTTCTCCGTGGCTTAAGAAGTTAATTTTTACACCGTGCGAAAGTGAATCTATAAATTTTTAACCGCGTCTTTTAATCGAATTATTTTAACAATGTGGCCAGTATAGTTCGTCGTAGGCCTAAATAACCTTGTGGCATTGTCCCATATTAAAAATATTGTTGGGTGTACAGTTCGCGTCACGAATTTTGTCAGCTATGAATTCAGAGAAGTGCAATCGTAAGTTTTGTCCTAGCTTGGAATCCAGTTTTTGAGTTATTAGCAAATATCTCAAAAACGTCCTGGGTCAAAAATAATGAAATTTTCATCCCTCCTTGTGTCCACAACCCTCCGGGATTCTTGAGTACAGAATAATAGATGACATCTGTACCGTGACCTTTTTCAAGATATTTTTGAGTGTTTGACCTATGGATGACCTCTAATTAACATTGACCGTGACCTTTTTCTAAATATTTTTGAGTGTTTGACCTCATAACCTCGGGATTCTTAAAAACAGATTAATGGATGTCTTCTAATTTACTTTGACCGTGAATACCCCGGGATTCTTGAGTACAGAATAATGAATGACCTCTAATAACCTTGACCATAACCTCTTTCAAAAATTTCAAGTATTGACCTTTTTTTTTTGGGTGGAAAATCATCAAATTACTTCTCCCGCTCTGGGCGGAGCGGGAGGGTGTGTAAGACTCTTACTGACTAAAACCCACCCGTATTCCTTCCGTTGCCTGTGTTGCCAGGGGCCTCGGTAACCCTTTAGTACCTTCCCGCAACCCCGGCAGGTATCGGCCCTAGTGGACCCCTACACTTGTGCTGATGACATATCTTTGAGGCACGCGTGGAATACAACGCACCGTCGACCCGGGCCTGGTCGTTATCGGACGGTGGGCTACCCATTGTTCACCGTCCGCAAGCCCGCGCCTACGGTGGCCGGAAATCCGCCCGGGATTCCCGACGCCCAGGGCGTCTCCTGCGGCGACTAGGGGCGAGAGGGTGCGAAATTTGCCTTTCTCTCAACCGTCTCGCCTCCTTCGCGAGCATAACTGCTTCGCAGAACGAGGTAACGGCCACCCATGCCCTTTCGCTCCGTACCTGGACCAGGGCCGGACGCGAAGGATCTCCGCCACCGATCGCCTCCACGAGGATACGGCGGTGCTTTGCCCAAGCCAGGCAGACCGCTCCACCGTGTCCTCCGGGCGATCCACACCGTGGTGACACCCGGGCGTTTCCTCCCGCCTTATCCGACACAGGAACCTCCCGAAGCTGCCGTGTCCGGTGAGGACCTGTGTCAAGCGGAAGGTGAGGACGCTGTGGCGCCTCTCTAGCCACTCCCCAAAGAGGGGACTTATTGCCGCAATCGTGGCGTGAAGTATTGACCTGCGTCGTGTATTGATATTGTAATTGCGTTATATTAACGAGACTTTAAACACCTACAAGTCCAATTCCATAATATACTATTTTAGATAAATCTTTTCAATAAATTATAAATACGGCGGGTTTATGTCACACGAGTTATAAAATAGTATACGATACTCATGACGTAAGCAAGTCTACGCACGGCGTTTACGAGTATCACTCTCGCTACGTTCGGGCGCTAACTTCACGCCATGGAATAATGGACTACTTAAGTCACACGTATCGTTATGTACTATTCACGCAAGTGGGTTCGCGCAAGTGTTCCGCTACCCTCGATGGCGGATTGGCTCATATTGTTTTCCATGGCATGAACTATTCCTATATTTTACGTGTCCTTACGAGAGATAAAACACAATCGATCATATTGTGCCAATCTTGTGTATAAAGTCAATGATCCCTCAATTTGTCAATATGAGAAGGCGATGAACTTACGAAGAACCTTGTCTAACATGTCCAAAGTGTTGGCGTGACAACCAATATGTATGCGACAAATATTTGCTAAAACGACCAATGGGAGAGCGTTCCTTGGTCATTTTGATTTGATTTTATATCTTGAATTTCGTTTTGAAAGATTATGTGGGGTTTTACTTTTATGCTGATATAAGAGACTAAAATAAATCAAAGCTGCGCACTAAAATGAAGCTGATCAGCCTTTTTAGGGTTCCGTAGTAAACAAGGAACCCTTATAGTTTCGCCATGTCCGTCTGTCTGTCTGTCTGACCCCACTGTAGCTCAGAGACGCTTAGTACTAGAAAGCTGTAGTTTCGCATAGGTATACATATTAATCACGCCGACAAAGTGGGTAAGATTTTATTTTACCACTTTGTGTGCACGTTTTTGCACGTAATGTGGGGATGATATTTTTTTCTCGTCTACCCCATGGCATGGGGTATCATTGGATAGACCGTTCAAAAATATTGCGGGTCTGCGAATACCAATTTTCGATTCAAGGATACACTTGCGTAATCAGCATGCTCATGCGTTGCTCATTTTTGTTAAAGTCAAGAGAACCCGGGGGGGGTTCTCTTGACAACCTCTCAAGAGAACCCCCCCCCCCCCTGCCAGCTAAATGGTTGTTTATGGCGATGTGAAAAAAATCATGGCAGTAGTACGCGTAATTAAATTAAAAGGAAAACTATCACAGCTAAGTAGGCTTTACAAGTTAAGGAGTTATAGTCGACCAACTTAAATTTGCAGTTGGAGAATAGACTATGGTATATATCGATGTATGGGAGAACAAGTTTTTCAACTACAATGTTAAGTTTGTTTTTAGGATAAAGTTATCCCAACTTTCCAACTACGGAACCCTTCACTCCATTCCATTTAATAATAGTGCAGATGATTCCTGTTTTTAGTTCAACAGTTGCCGTGGCTTAATTGTTTATTAAACCAAAACGTTGAGACTTTTCTGCTTAGGGTTAGGTGAATTCCATTTTTCGAGTTGAGAATTAGTCCAACTAATAGACACTTCAGTCGCACCTAAACACGTGTAGACAGGGCCATTCAGTATTCAGCTATTTAGTCAAAAGCGAGATTATGTTTGGCTTTGATATTCCTATAATTATGAGTACATTCGTCAGGTTAGGCTGAAAGCCTTATTAGGATACCATTAATCGCTTCAGTAAACTGACAAAGAGCTTATAATTAGCGTGGGCTAGGCAGACCGAATTTTCTCCTCTCTAGAAATAATCCCTGTATAGAGTACACTACAGCCATTTATCCACCATTCACGTTTAGGTACAGTCGGCTTCAAAATGATGTTGTACAAAAATCGTCGTCATCGTCCATATTGTATCAATGCGTAGCTACAAAACTCGGGGTACTTAATTGTAGCTGCACATTATTCACAGCGTTATAAATATATAAATTGTAGACAGTCAAATGAGTTCTTGTCTATGTTTATACACCTTTTTGAGGCTGACTATACCTTATTTTGCCGAGAAAGGCTGGGCAAAAACAAAAGCTGTACATACACGTCATACATACATACATAAACTGATCTACAGAACGCCTCCTTACATCCGAATCCTTACATCTTTAAAAGCTGTATTCATTTGATTAATACCTATTATTTCCATTTTACTATACAATTAAAAAAAAATCGGCCAAGTGCGTGTCAGACCACGCACAATGGAGGGTTCCGTTGTTGGGATGAATTTATCCCAAGAACAAACTTAAGATTGTAGTTGAAAAACATGTTCCCCCATAGATGCAAATGTACCACTGTGTGGATCGCCCGGAGGACACGGTGGAGCTTACGGTGGAGGTTTGCCCGCCTTGGGCAGAGCACCGCCGTGTCCTCGTGGAGGCGATTGGCGGCAGAGATCTCTCGCGTCCAGCCCTGGTTCAGGCCATGGTACGGAGCGAGAGGGCATGGGCAGCCGTTAGCTCCTTCTGCGAAGCAGTAACGCTCGCGAAGGCAAATTTCGCGCCCTCTCACCCCTAGCCGCCGCAGGAGACGCCCTGGGCGTCGGGAATCCCGGGCGGATTCCCGGCCACCGTAGGCGCGGGCTTGCGGACGGTGAGCAATGGGTAGCTCACCGTCCGGTAAGGACCAGGCCCGGGTCGACGGCGCGTTGTATTCCACGCGCGCCTCAAAGAGATGTCGTCAGCACAAATGTAGGGGTCCACTAGGGCCGATGCCTGCCGGGGTCGCGGGAAGGTACTATAGGGTCACCGAGGCATCTGGCGACACAGGCAACGGAAGGAATACGGGTGGGTTTTAGTCAGTAAGAGTCTGACACACCCTCCCGCTCCGCCCAGAGCGAGAGAAGTTATTTGATGATTTCACATCAAAAAAAAAAAAAAATTGATGCAAATGTAAGTTTGTACGCACAATATTAAATACCATTTTTTTAAGAACATAGATTTTTTATAGGTTTTCCTTTAATCTAAAAGTATATCATCTACCAACCCGCACTGGGCCCGCGTGGTGGACTCCGGCCCACTCCCTCTCACTGAGATGAGACCTGTGTCCCAGCAGTGGGAACATTAAAGGCCAATTATATTATGTATAAGTATAGAACTATTTTGTGTGTTTTTTTTTCAAAATTTTAGGCTCAGCAGTTTCGTTGGGATGGTAAATGTTCATCTATTTTCTTTAAAACGAATTATAAAAAAAATATCGGCACTGTTTCTATTTTGTTTTTCCCAACAGTGACCCCCATATTAAAAATTATTTTATTTACGTACGTTCGTATCTGGGTTACGGAAATTCAAAATTATGTGTACCAAACTTCAACTTAATCGGTCCAGTAGATTCGGAGCAAATCAGCTGTGACAGACGGACATACAGCCAGACCGACAGACACACGAGTGATCCTATAAGGGTTCCGTTTTTTTTTCCTTTTGAGGTACGAAACCCTAAGAAACCTCGTAATACCAACCTTAAAATCCTGTTTTTGAAAGCTATCTGTAAATCAGCTCTCAAAAATGTCATCTAAGATGCTGTTAACGCAAATATGAGTGCTGTCAATCACTTCACTGACAACAGATTAATTTTAGTGTCTGAACCGAACCCTACTCAGAAACCAAGGGGACCTATGTCAGTTATAAAACGATCACTGGTTGTGTCTGATATTTATTATCAAAACCAACTCATATGACATTTTTGCAGAATGAAAATTAGTTTGTTACTTTCTGTCTAATATCTAGATTTCTATTATAGGTCTAAAAAAAATAGTACGCTTTTCACAGTCACAATGTTACTAGGGAAATTCATTAGCAATCGCAAATTTTTTTTATCTCACCGTCCGTCATCCGTCCTTTATCCTCATTTATTTGTGGTTGGTGCAACATGTCTTTTTCATACTTCTCTATTAACGTTATCTCGATAGTCACTCCGATTCTAGCCATATCATCTTTCACATAGTCCATCCAACGTTTCTTTGGCCTTCCCAACTCGTCCCTTAACAGCATTGTTGAGTACAGTGTGGAGGTCTCGATGATGGTGACGAGAAATAAGTGGACTGTATGTATACGCTAGTACAAACTGAATTTATTGAGAATCTGACATAATATGTGCAACGCGGTGGCCCAAGGAGAAGTGTTCTGTGTGCGGCGCGAGTCCGCGACGCCGGCCGTAGCGCGCCGCCCGTCGCCCGCACAGCTTGTCGCCTGCGTCCCCCGTGCCGCCCGCTCCGCGCACTGCACCGCCTGGCTCAGCGACTCGTACGCGCTGCTTGCAGCACCCGAAGATGTCGAGGTTCGATTCTCGACATATTCCCGCCCACGTTGAGATGAGTGTTGAGGAAGTTAATTATCTTGAGCTGGAAGAGGGCAAATGTTATTGTATGCTCTCCGAATGTTGCCCCTCCTGGTCTTCACTTCAGCAACACGGTTGATCCCGTCAACACCAGGATAAACGTTAATGATTCTTCCTAATGGCCATAATAATGGTGGAAGAGTCTTATCCTTTATAAGGACTAAGTCGTTAGGCTTGAGTTCATTGTTAGAGGACGTCAACCACTTGGTTCTCTGCTGCAGAGTTGATATATATTCGTCTCGGAATCGGGCCCAGAAATGTTGCCGGTTATATTCGATTCTCTTACAGCGCTCCGTGCAGCTAATATCCTTTTCTAAAACTTGTGGATGTGGAATTGACGTGAGTGGTCGTCCTATCAAGAAATGGGAAGGGGTGAGTGCGGTGAAGTCGAAGGGATCAGTAGACAGGACAGTAAGTGGGCGTGAGTTTAAAATAGCCTCAATTTGAGCCAAACATGTACCCATCTCCTCATACGTAAAATGAACTGGTTGTGATAAACGTCTAAGGTGATGTTTAGTCGAACGGACAGCTGCCTCTGCCATTCCATTAAAATGAGGACTATATGGAGGAGTAAATTTAAAATCAATACCTTCTTGTGCCATGTCATATTGAATATTAGAACTGTTGAGAAATCTATGTAGATCATTGGATGCACCGACAAAGTTCGTCCCATTATCAGACGAGATGCTTTCGTGGCTTCCCCCGGCGAGCAATGAACCTGTTCAGCGCGGCTATGAAAGCTTCTTTCGTAAGTTCTGCAACAAGCTCCAAGTGCCTTAACTGACATACACACAAAAATACACAGGTAGGACTTCAAGAGCCTGCAGCCTTACGATCTGCTATCAACACTGGCCCGGCATAGTCCACACAACAGTGTAGAAAGGGAAATTCTAACTTAGTTCTATCAGAAGGAAGTTGGCCCATTATGGGTTGAATAGTCTGAGCCTTGTATCTAAAACATTTCAAACATTTGTTCACAGTTGATTTCGATAAATTTCGACCTTTTAGTGGCCAATATGTTTGACGTATATTAGATAATAATAACTGCGGTCCTGCATGTAATGACTTTAAATGGTACATACGAAATAATAATTTTGTTACATGATGTTTGCTACAAATGAGTATGGGATGCTTAACATCATAGCTATACGGCGAGTTGTCCAACCTGCCACCCACTCGAATAACTTGATTTCCGGCACGAAGGACCAAAACTGTTGAGTACAGTGTGGAGGTCTCGATGATGGTGACGAGAAATAAGTGGACTGTATGACATGTATACGCTGGTACAAACTGAATTTATTGAGAATCTGACATAAAATATGTGCAACGCGGTGGCCCAAGGAGAAGTGTTCTGTGTGCGGCGCGAGTCCGCGACGCCGGCCGTACCGCGCCGCCCGTCGCCCGCACAGCCCGTCGCCTGCGTCCCCCGCGCCGCCCGCTCCGCGCACTGCACCGCCTGGCTCAGCGGCTCGTACGCGCTGCTTGCAGCACCCGAAGATGTCGAGGTTCGATTCTCGACAGCATCCTCATGCCGCGACGAGTGTAATTTTATTTAATTCTTATCGCAAATTGATTATATCTATGGTAATCGTTTTCATTACTTACCCTAAGTTACTGAAACTTGATAGTAAAGTTAAACCAAAGGGTTGACCAATCATTGGTCAGAAAAGCAATTAAATCTATACAGATGTGCGATTGTAACTTCATTGATTATTCAATTCCGCTTGAATCAACTGATTGATTACGTGATAGGTCAAGTGGTGTGGTCATATCTGTATGTTTGTACATACGGGGATTCATTAATATGTGGGTTAATGTTAGTTATTATTGACAGCGGAGGTTTTTATATTTTTTTGCAGAGTATGAAATGTCTGGTAAATATTAAACTTATTACAAATTAAGGTTTTTCTTTTGACATGGTTTAAACCCTCGAGCTTGCTTATGTAATTAAGACATAACAGTGATTGATATACTGATCAGAAAATAGAGTGCGGTAAGCAGTTGCTAGTTTTTGAAAATAAATTTTGAAATTTACAAATGGCTCCATGGTTCAAACCTGGTTCTGAAGATAAACCTTGTTTTTAACCGGCTTCTTAAAAGCCGGAGTTCTCAATTGAGAACCTGCTCCTTAAAAAAAAAAAATAAGACTAATTAGTCTTAATTTTTTTTTCAATAATTTCATCGATTATGTGTCAACTGCGGACCGATTTTGAAAATTATTCTTTTCATTTGGTAGAAGAAGTTTGCGCGGTGGTCCCATATAAATTTTATTACCTTGGCTTCTGTAGTTTTTAAGTTACCTTGAATAATACCTACGTATTTTTTCTACGTAGTGTATGTTGAGGATCTTATTATAACTTCCTGTCAATGTTGTTTACATAGCAAGTATAGTGGTATACGAATTTGTGTGGAGTAGGTACTACAACTAAAAAAGGAAAAATACAAAAAAAACAATCAACTTCCAAAACAAAATATTGCAAAGTGAAAAATAACTTTAATTTCGGAGGTGTCTTTGGTTATGTATTTTCGTTATTTGCCACCGACATCCGAAATTAAAGAAATTATTCAATGTGGAGTTTCTTCTTTTGGAAGTCGGATGTTTTTTTTTTAAGTTTTTGATAAGACGGTAATAATTTTTAGCTTTCTGTTGTATTTGATGACTTTTCTCATACATTATAAGGAATACTTGCTTTTGTTTACACTTCCTTCCACGTAAACAATACGGCGTTATTTAGAAGTCTTCTTGACGATTCCCTTATCTAAGATAAATCTTAATTGAAAATTGAGCGATTCACAGGAACTTTTATTTTTAGTTTTAGGGTTCTGTACATAAAAAAAGGAAAAAACGGAACCCTTATAGGATCACTCGTGTCTGTCTGTCTGTCTTTCCGTCTGTCACAGTCAATTTGCTCCGTTTCCGGAACAATAAAGTTGAAAATTGGTACACTTATGATTTTCTGAGGGTCACTTTTGGAAGCAAATTAGAAAATGAAAAAAAAAAAAGATTTGCAGACTAACGTGACACATCAAATGAAAGAGCTTGTTGTGAGGGTCTAAAATATTTTTTTTAATAATTGTCATATAAATAATTAAATGTTGCTCCATATCTCCGACACTACTGAGCCTAAAATTTTGAAAAAAATACATAAAGTAGTTTTTACCCGACTGCCCCACACGGAGGGTAATGTTTTTCGTGAGTATGTAACAATTACAATTCAATGCTAATTTCAACCCTCGTCGTAATGACGTAGTACATTTGTTTGAGTAACGGAAGTGTGAAATTAATTGTTTACTTTTTCAGTCATGAAACAGTGGAAAGGATGCTTTATAATGATGATTGTTTCATCTATGTATGATTGACTTGTACCATGTTTTTCAGTTCATTTAACAACCAAGTCAACCTATCGCATTCCATTGCTGGACATAGGCCTCTCCCAGGCCGCGCCATAAAACCCTGTCCTCCGCCTTTCACATCCAGTCTATCCCAGCCACCTTCTTAAGGTCGTCGGTCGGTCTAGCTAGGGGCGTCCCACACCAGTACTCGTCTGCTCCACCGGCGGTCCTTCAACTGACATCGTCAGCCCACTTCACCACTTCGCTGTTTTTCAGTCGTCTATAATTATAGAAACTTCTAGCAACAGAAGTAGATACGTCTCACTTTAGAACCGCCCTCCATTCTCACACAATATCACAATCGACGTCAAACTTCTAAAGACAGTCTTTTGTCTCGAGTACATACGACGAACTTTTTGTGCCAATAAAAGAAGTCGCGATCCTCCAGTATATTGGCATTAATATACATGAAAAGGTCGGAAACTGTACGGTTCGCAAGAACGTAGGGAATAGCGTTAACATGATTTATCTAGTAATCTTGTAATGCCAGCAGACTATCGTCCTGCTTTATTATTAGAGACCTACCGCATATAGCCTCGTAGCGTATTTTTTTGCCGAAAGTTTACTGGAGCTTAAATTCTATTAGGTTTCTGGTTAGTTATTTGCTGTGGATATTGTGAATTAACTGATTGGATCCGTTGAAGCCAGAAAAGGCTAGTTTCATTATGTCTGAAGATTTTTTTGCAAGGAAAATTGTTTTTTCTTGGAACTACGAGTATGGTTATATTTTCGACATTACAAGTTGGAAACAAAAACTAAAGTAGGTATTCAATCAGTCTTTACCAAGAACTCAACGTGGTAAGGAAATATCAAAAGAAAAGTTAATATTTTAATCTTAGAATACTTTTTAGTGACCTTCCAAGAAAATTGAAGATTACTTACATTTTTGGCTTGATCAGATTATTATTACTAAGAAAATAATTTAGAAGGCTTTCATTAGAATGCCTAATGAAAACTCTATTCGCTGGGTGAATTAACTTTTACAAAATTAAGATTTGGTTTCCCAAGAAAGCGGTCACACAACATCTGTCCAAATCCAGAGCGTTTTTGACAACTTAACGTCAAATACGGGCAAAAATGACAGATTTTCATGATGACCGTTATAATACAATGAAGGAACCGCTCTACTAAGAAATAGTACCCTACCGCTAGGCGGAGGATACTTCGAACCCTGCTCTATAACAACCTGAAACTCTGCTTACTCTGTAATAAAAATATCTTGAAGCCTCTCTTAATGCGAAATTTAAATTCAGTCTTCAACTATTCTCAACGTGTCGTACTTCAAAAGATTTCTTGTTTAATTAATTGTCCTGCCGAGTTTGGAGTTCTAAACAAACTTTGAGAAGGTGGATCTTGACATTCAGACCTTACGAATTTAAAGTTCTGACTTCGTGAGTTCGTAAGGCTGTGTGACGCTAAGTAGCTTATGTAAAAGGAATCTTTTGTACGCATCTAATGCTTTGGGGATGCTCGTATCGTATTTTTAGATGGTTTATGAGAATAACTTGGTAGTAATGTTTTGGATTTGCGGATGTGCGGTCAAAAAATGTAACCTAGTTGCTGTAAACTCCAATTTTATAAAATATTAAAAGCACCTATAAATCCGCGTCTAAAACGTTAAAACTCGTGTAACATTATAAACCAAAACTTTGTACACACGCTCTAAAAAGTTTCCGATAAAAACACGGTGTCCCACAAAATATAACCGAACATTTTCGTACCTACCTTCATTATTTTGATCCCTCTTGCCTCAGAGACGCAGGTGTTTATTTCGCATCCACAAAATCAGATGTATTTCAACCTATTGCATATACATCATTATAACCAACATGACCTACTTTCATAATTTTCCAATATTTTTACCACATTTTCGTGTCATGGGAATCGAGTTTTGAATTACATTAGAGTAACGAGTGCTCGGTTAATCGGTAATTATTGGAGTTACACGGCGTGTCGCTAGATGGCGTTGTTACAGCCATTATGGTTGTTTGATAATAGATGTGTGAGGCGACCCTAGTTGGTGATTCATCGTAATTCATCTTCCCTAATCGAGGCTGTGTGGAGGTCGTATTTATGGTTGTCGCACTAAAGTTGTCGACAAATATTCTGTAGTATTGATAAGTTATATAATACTGTAGAGAACATTATACAATGAGAACAGTCAATGAGGTCAAGTTTACAAAAGTAATAGAAAATTATATTCGCTTTGAAAATTTCTTATTACATATTAACAATGCTTATTTTATTTCGTGAACTTAAAACTTAATTGTGATCGCTCAAATCGGCTTAATTCAAATAAAAAAGTAAAAGTATCAAATAATTTCGTTACAATGAAACTTTTAAAATTAATTCTAAATCCATTCAGATTTGAATAATATTTCTTTTAAAAAACTCTTGATTTGAATTCGAGACAATGGCATTCATCTGTAATCAACTCCTTTTCAGTTTTAAAGTATTTTATTAAAATCGTTGGCTACAAAAATATAATACTAACATTTTTACGATTCCCTTTAAATTTTTTTGATTGAATCGCCCATTTTGGATATCTTTATGACTGAAGTTTGTTACTCGGCCGGCTGTTAAATACCCCAATTTGAGCTGAACATTACTGAAAATATTTGAATAATGAGCACTTAAATGTGGACGTAGCTTTTTGGTATTCATATCCTCTTAACTTAATAGTCGTCATAAAGAGGAGCTCTACGTAATATACTAATAGGGAAAGAAAAAAGATGCTGTGAAGGCTTTATTAATACTTAATTCTTCGTTCATTGTTTTTTATGTTCAATAAGCTGGCGTTTAATTAGTTAATTGCATCTGATGTTAGGCGATGTTGCGGTTGTCAATCCGTCCGGTCAGTCAATTAGTCGGCATGGACTTGCAAGAATCCTAACTAATATTATATGTGTATAAAGTTAGTTTCTTTGTTTGTTTGATACGCTTCCACGCTAAAACGGGAGAACGGATTTGGATGAAATTTGGCAAATGGGTAGACCATAACTTGGAGAACGACTATATCCCGTTATTCCTACGGGATCGAGACTTATGCGTGTGAAACCGCGGGACACAACTTGTTAATAATAGTCTACTACTATATTGGCAGTTTGTAGTCGGCACTAGAGCCGTAAGTTCTAGTTGTGGCTGCTCCAAGAAACTACGTCATCAATATTTTTTTAAGTTAACTTATTATCACTTTCTCTGTACGAAGCTGACACAATATCCATAATGTGCGTCCCTGGATACAGAGAAGACCTCTAATAACCCTACATTCTACAAAGTCTGCGATCATTTCACGAAAATAACTGCTCGGATTATCTTGCGTGTGCCAACCCTATTATTCTGCTCTACTATGAATTCGGAAACCATCTCGATTCGATCGAAATGAGAGTTAGATGCTTAGTTTTAGATTTGTTTTTGATTTGACGCTTTGAAGGGTGATGTGTGTGTGTGCGTGGGGATATGTGTGTGCGTGATAAGGGAAGCACTTATCTTTATTAGTTATCGTTCAAGATCGTCGAGGGAAGAAGCTATCAGTGTGACTGTTTGGGGCAGGGTAATGATTATGTTCGATTTGGTGGGTGTTGTGGTTGCTGGCTAGTACAAGATGGGAAAACGGTTTTGTTTTTGTTGAAAGAACAGAAAAAAAGTCGAGTAGTTCTTTTTAAAACTCGATTTGTTCAGTGTGTCTAGTCATGAAGTAAAACATACAGCGTGAATTCCATAAGACGACCATTTACTATTGAAGGGGGCTTGTGGCTAAGTAATAACAGCCGCACGGGTTGATCGATCAGGTTAAGCTACGCTTGCCGCGGTTGGTCCGTGGATGGGTGACCCTCTGTACATACCAAGACCCCTCCGTGCCTCGGAAAGCGTGTTAAGCCTTTGGTGCCGGCTGTCATTTGTAGATCTTTGACAGTCGTTACGGGTCGTCAGAAGCTCGAAAGTCTGACAACCAGTTTTACCAAGACGTATCGTGTTACCCAGTAACTGGGTTGTAGAAGTCAGATAGGCAGTCACTCCATGTAAAATATGGTATTCAGCTGTATCCGATAAGACTGGAAGCCGACCCCAACATAGTTGGGAAAAGGCTAGGCAGATGATGACCATTTCCTATCTTCAATAGAGACCAACCTGTATTTAAAGTGAACAGAATAAAGTGGATACCACTAAAGATTTTTTTAAACCACATTTCTTCTGATATAAACGAATAAATTCAAACAAACTGTAGACACAGTCAATTATTCTCAAATATGAACAACTCAAACACCACACATTTGCTCAACATTCGACTGACACCTCACACAGAAAAATCAATCTTTCACAAATACCGGATCAAATTGACAACAAGAAAGAGAGAATCGTAATCCAAATGTTGGCAGAGTAAAAACCCCCATCCGCTAAACCGGTGGATATTGATTGGTGGCACCGGCGGCGGAGTGACTGAATCAAACTGCCGCGGCTAATGAGGCACCCTGTATATAGGTAGGTACGTAGGTGCTTCGTTTGTAGGAAGGTAGATACAGTTCTGTAGGGGTATACGGGATGAAGATGCGAGAAGCGATTGAGTTGATTTTAGTTGTATTGTTGATGAATGATTGATGAATTATTTTGATGAATAAGGTGTTTTTCTCTGTATTTTTATGTCATTAATTTACTACAGCTAGCGAAATACTGACTTGTCAGTTTAAAAAATATATTAAAATATGGGTGGAACCAATTTTTAGAAAACCTTAGGAATGTTTTTTGATTTTAGGACATCACACAATAATGCTTTTGTATGGAATCAAGTTTTATAGAGTGAAAAGGAGGACAATAATGAATGTATTTAGATATTGTCGTCGTCAGTTAAGTACCTAATGGGTAGTCACTATTGATGGACAAGCCCATGTTCTCCGGATATCACAACTTGAAATCGAACCTCTATCCATAAAAAATACCCCTTAAAACCTCTTCCAGCCACAGAGTAACAACAAATAACTAATTTACCAGCACACTTAGTTCCATCACTACACTCACTAGAACCCCTGTTCTTATGTTTTCAACTTACTTATACTGTGACGGGTTGACAGCCGTAACTATTGGTTGGCAACTCTGTGAGATAACTGTCACCTCACTCGGCTGTAAGGATGGAAGAAAGGGGTCATTTATTTGGGCTTATATAGATGACGCTTCGCTGGTATAGCAGCTTTGATAAGCGCCTTTTAATGACAGGTTCTTGGGTTGCGTACTTGCAAATGAGTATTATTTTAGGAAAAATGTTGAGTTAAGATGTTACAAGTAGTACACTAGCCAACCGCCCCTACTTCGCACGGTTTTTTCGGTGTGGCAAACCTTCCAGAATAAATTTTCTGAATGATGGTGTAAGCTGCATCAAAATCCGTTGCGTAGTTCTTTTTGTATCAATCAGTGTGAGTGAACAATTCAGTCACACAGACTGATATGAAAAGTGAGTTTAATTTATAATATGTAAAAATGAGGAATGTTGCTCAAGATCCCCGATGGCAAAGACTATTAATGCGGGTAATTCTAGTGGAATAACGATGTTTATTTGTATTTCCTAAATTAATAAGACCTTGCGTAACTAACAATGGTCAAACAGTTCATACGAAAAATTCAAATATTTCTAGTGAAACAAAAGGACTTTGACAAGCAAACTCTCAGAAGTTTTGCCAAACGAAGCCAAAACAAATGACAACATTAAACTCCTGAAACTTCTCAAACTCGATCCAATACGTCCATGCAATTACGACTTTTGCTAACAAAACGAGAACAAAAGAATCCACGATCATAAAATCAAAGAAAAACAATAGAAGGGTCTCACCACTCGAACTGCGTACACAAAGTTGACTAACAGTCGCGAAATTTGAACAAAACCAATAAGCTACTGGTACTAAATTTAATATTCGGACTTAAGAATTTAATGCGTAACCTCTCAAAGAAATACTGCGAAAGTTAGACCATTTCTAAAGGCAGTGTGGAAATAAACTTCACGCGAACGTATCGGGGGCTGACGGTGACCTATTCATTAATCAAGCGAATCAGTTTGATTGATGGTGGAAAGATTGTCGTTCATTTTTGCACCGCCCCCCTTTCTTAGTGTAATGAATTATACCCCTGATCGACGATTGGTTGGATTGAAATGGAATCCGGTCAGTGATCCTTTGCTTTTGTGGGTGCCATGGTTTTTGTTCTATCTTTTACGTTGGCCGGGTAACACTTTCTTAATTAACTAACTAAGGATTTGTTTGAGACCAGATTTGTAGGCCCTCTTGACTATGGGCATCTTTTTACTAGAATGGGCAAGCTGTGCTCACCTTAGAGAAAGCAAAACAAAATCGCGTATTTCTACAATTTCATGTATCAAAAAGGGGGGACGAATAATAAGTTCTAATAAAATACGAATATTAATCCTGTTGTTCTCAGTAACACACAAAATTAAATAACCTTCGTTAAATATTTCGTAGAACATGGAAATGTAATAATATTGGCAGCGTTTAAAACATTTTAAGTTCAGGAACTGCTATTAAACTGTTACAAATATAATTTTAATTGGATTCTATAAATATGTATTTTCGGGAAAGGCATAAGAATGGATCAAAACGTAATTTAATCATTTCAAATATTGGGTTTAAGCTTCCAAAATTCTCGCTGGATTTTAAAATTAATATTGTTAGGATCCAGCGAAGTGAATTTCAGCGCAAAAAATCGTACTCCAATTACTCTTGAACATTTAACATGAACTGCATACCGCCGTCCCCGGAGAGCAAAATGATAACAGAGACAAATGATCAGAATGATATCTTTATTTTAATGTTTTGCCATATTTGATAACTGTGGATCCCAGTTCCCAATACAATATCCACCCAATTATTTTCTGGTTATTTTTGCTATATTTAACGAAGTTATAAAACAATGTAATTGTTTTCGAAGGTAACAAGGTAACTAAATACGGTGAATAACACCGTATTTAGTTACGCGAATAAAATTGTTAGAAAATGTTGATAAAACTAATACATCACTCATCAAATCATAAAAACCATAGCAATAATGTTCTAATCCTATTTGCGAGTTTGCAAAATATCACTTTGTGCTCGTAAAAAGATGCTTACTCTTGTTGATTAACATTGCATGCATGTATGGAACCGCTGTGCCTTTACGTCGAGCGGTAAAAGATATAGGTAGCTATGTTTCTCTGTAACACTAACAAAGTCTTTTCATTGAAAATACAAGAATAAGAGTTCTAAGTTTCTATACCAATGTTGGGGAGTTCCAATCCGGCTCGAAGGACCAAATGTTGGGGTGTAATGTTCAACAGTGAAAACGTTATGTAAACTTGTTAGGTATGTTATATTATGATATGTAAATGAGTATACGAACGTTTCCCTTGATGGATTTATTGCTACTGAATATAATTCCACAATTATTACACTTAGATGCTATGTTAGAGATATGCATAGTTAAACAATATTGATGTGCATAAATGAGTGTGACGTACAAGCTAACACAAAGGTTAATGAACAGTGTCGCTCGTACAACCATATTACCAAAATAAAATGATAAGTTACCCTTATTTTTGCTACTTGACCTATAATTTACAGTAGAATAGCAATATAGGATAATTTGCAATATTCATCTTTGCTTGGACGAAACGAGAATAAAATGAGAACGGACAATAAAAACTTTTAGCACAAATATGTTTTTTACTAATACCGTAATTTGTTAATATGACATATTTGCACACCATACATAATATAATGGTAGAATGTAAATGGACCACGATAGTCTTAAGTTCTTGATTTTTACCTACATTCTAGCAAATAAATTAATTTGAATTTGAATTTATGTGTAGCAATCGTCAAAAATCATTTTAATTTTTTTTCCAGAAAAATGAGTTTTTGCGATTGCCACTATACAGGGTGGGTTTTTGAGATGGGGCAGTAAGGACAAGTACCTTAACCATTGTCGCTACAAAGAAACGGACTTAAGAGACTGTCCTTAACTTTTTGAGATATTTTGATCTGCATTCGCTGATTCGGAAAAAAAATACAGTCAGCAAGTAAATGGGAGTTTTCACAAAAACTTTTTTGATGCCAATCAATCCTGTTAAGGATCAAAAAAGTCTATCGGACCAATTGAGGTTTCAGTACAAGAAAAATCTGAAATCGCAAAAAAAATACTTTTCCCATACATTACATAACAAATAAGACTCCAACCTACATTTTTACGTGAATGTATATCAAAATGTCAAACAGTTAAGGACCCTAAGCTCGTTCCTCTAGCTGCAACGGTTCAGGCCCTTACTGCCCCGTCTCAAAAATCCGTCTATTCTCCGGGGACGGCGGTATTATCGCATGCAGTACTTTGGAGTTCGACGAGCAATGAGGCGTTTTTCATTGAAGTATGTCTTTGCGTCAATTTATGTTTAAAACCCACGTGTGATTGGTATTTTATACGGTCCACCATATGCTAAACTACCCGTAAAATGATTATTAAGAACGAAGGGTTTAGTAAATATAACACAATGTCAAAAGCTTTTTAATCTAAACTACCTACATTTATGTTCCAAGCAAATCTGCGACGGAGAAGGTGTATTACAGGGCTCGACATCTTCAAACTTTACTATTGTTAATTCCAATGCGTCCTTTTTATCATATCTACAATATAAATTGTATTCACGTCGCAGCCAAAAACTACAGCCACAATTTAAAATCATTTTTTACCGCTCAAAAAGTCATTTAACAAACCAGCCACCAAAAAATCTCAATTTCTAAAACGCGAAAACCCACAGCGCTATCCATAACAATAATCCTGCCTAGTGCGTCACCATTCACTGTAACTATAAAAGTCACCGACAGAGAGGCTCGAATTATGGCCGCTGTGATATGCGTCCGCAAACTACTGCGTGTTTACTATCTACTACTATTAGTTGGTACTTGTCCTTATGTATTTACCAGTAGTTAGTTTTAAGAGATCGAAATTGATGTTGAAGAAGATTTGGATATTCGAAGGGCTCGTGGAAGAGCTCGTGGCTCTGAAGTTGAGCTGCACTATCGGTAATAAGTCCAAGGATGAGTAAAAACTTTTGCACATGACGACCCTTTCATAACCCAAAATCATATCGGTAACCACCATTGATTGGCAGAGATGTAATTAATAACAATCTTTATTGCAGACCACATTATCCATAAAAAAATACAAAAAATAAAGTTACTCAAAAAAACAAAGAAAACTACAATAAATGGCATACAAACAAACAAACGAAAAATAATAATATTTAATGTAATATTCTGTCCATATTTTGACAGTTACACACACAGGCGTGATGTTGCCTGTATTCCCCGAAAGGTGCACCCATAGTTCACCCACATTTTGACATGTTTATTAATCCAACGGAACAGGAGACAAGTCCTTTGCGACCAAATCTTCACGCCCACGTTTCATAGGCCTGCCTCGGTGGCGTCTTCAGGCACCTACTGTGTACAATTATCCCTGTTGCGATTATTTGGTCACAAATCAAGAGTATGGACTGGAACCCCAGATGAAAAATCCAAATAACACTTTGCTTACGAGTGCGACCCCTTGTTGAGCAAAAATATTCTTGGCTAGTGGCTCACTATTCTATGTAACAACAAACGTCACTGGCAGAGGGCAGAGGCGCGAAATAACACCGCACCATAGTGATATGCGATCACACACCGCCTTTGTTAACGATCAAGCAGGGAATTTACTTCGCTTGTTTCTGGAGAAATGATGACATTGAGGCTACAATGAAGTCTGTTTAGATAATCGTGCTTATTCAGAATACAAGCCTGAAGGTGCATTTATACCGCGAACATTCATTTTTGAACGAGTAGATACACAAGATGACATATCAACTCATGCATTTCCAGTACCTACAAGCTTATCTTTCATTGTACGGAAAGCCTACAAAATGCGAGGTCAGCTCATTCTGTAAATCTATGGTTTGATATTATGTCATTGTGTGCATCTACTCCTGAACGAATACCCACGCTGTAGATACACTTTTGTAAATGGTAGTAAAATCGGATACACTGCTTCATAGGTACGGTTCCGTGCATGAAAACCAACCACAAATAGTAGGGCAGTTAGCAACTGACTGACTATCAAAAGGATTCGAGTCGCACCATCTGCCAAAAGCGAACTCACGAAGGATGGCTGAAAACGATGCGCTATGGTCATTGTTCCTTTGTTTGGTTTCATGCACTGAGTTCCATAAAAATGAATAAAAACAAAGACATGAAAAATTCGTAGAGGGGAAAAAGAAATGCATATCGGCCACACTGCTACAGCTGTGGAGCTGTGGAGTACTTTGTGGCCATGGGAAGCGAAAAATTGACGGAAAATACATTGCTAAAAAATATAAAAAAATCCATATGAAACACTTTTGACTTTGTATAAACATCATACCCACCTCCTACAATTTATTGTATTACCACCTAACTTCATTATCATGGACAGGCATCAATAAAAGTTTATAAATACTTCCCATAATTATATAGACCGTTTGTCACCAGTGCCAAATTCATCATCATCATTCATCATTTCAGCCGAAAGACGTCCACTGCCGCACATAGGCCTCCCCCAAGCACCGCCACTTCGACCGGTTTTGTGTTTCCCGCATCCAGCGGATTCCTGCGGCCTTCACAAGGTCATCGGTCCACCTTGTAGGAGGCCTTCCAAGGCTACGCGGTCGCCACTCCAGAACCTTTCGGGGGTCGAAAGGTTCTGGAGTGGCGACGGCGTAGAATCGACCATCTGTTCTGCGAGCAACGTGCCCTGCCCACTGCCACTTAAGTTTGGCAATTCTTCGGGCTATGTCGCTAACCTTGGTTCGCCTGCGGATCTCTTCATTTCTGATTCGATCACGTAGGAAAACTCCAAGCATAGCCCTGTCGATTGCCCTTTGAGTGACTTTTAGCCTTTTAATAAGGCCCATTGCGAGAGACCACCAAATTATTGACCAAATTATGTCGAAACAAAAATCAGTTTCCTACATTTCCAAACAAATGTTATGTGAACATCACACCTATATTTATATTTACGTCTGTCACACCATTTATATTTACGTCAAAAACAAATTCGTAAACAAGCACAGTTTACTAGGGTACATTCATGTAGGCAACGGACGCAATACCCTTCTATCACAATGAAGTCACAGCCAGCAGGATGTACAGTGGACGAGTAGGGACAATATACCGTACACAATGGCCCACAGTGGCCCTTGATGCGACACTAAGCTGTGTTATCAGACAGGTTTATATGGCCTGGAAAAACTATATTTTGGAGGGACACGACAGTTAGCTGTAGTGTGTGAGGATTCAGAGTGATTTCAGATGTAGTGTGTTTGCCAGAATAGAAATCTTAAATTAAGGTTTAGATCAGCTTAGAGAGAGAGACGGAGAGTTTATTTTTAAATAATTCTACATTAATTAAATACTCCGTATAAGACGTAACCTCACGCCTACACCACATTTCGTAAGACATGTTGGAAGTCTCATGCAAAAGTCGATAGAGGGCGACTATACGATAATTTACCGAATACAAAACAGGCTCCTGGTAGCTCGCCGCAGGCATCAAATCCAATCCCAGGCCAATTGGCCAGGCGGCCACCGTAAGCGTGGGCTTGCGGATGACGTCCAGGCCCAGGTCAACGGCGCGTTGTGTACCACGCGTGTCTAAAAGAGATGTCAGCACAAGTGTAGCGGTCCGCTAGGGTCGATGCCTGCCGGGGTTGCCGGAAAAGTCCGAATATCCGAGATACCATGGCCTCTGGCAACACAGACAACGGAAGGAACACGGGTGGGTTTTCATCAGTAAGAGTCTGACACACCCTCCCGCTCCGCCCAGAGCGGAAGAAGTTATTTGATAATATCCCACCCAAAAAAAAAGGAATCGAATCCAGGCATCCTCGCTCAACTGTCATACCGCTGTTGATACTGCTTCAAACTAGAAATCTTGCTGACTACAGGACTAATCACTTCTGTGTTCATCACAGTATTATGGTATTCTAAGGAAAGCAATGTATTATTTATGGTTACACAAACGTAATAAAAAAAGTAAATTGAAAAAAATCAAAAAATCCAATTGCGTAAAAAGTGACAATAGGTATTTATTTTTTTAAAGAAGACCTCAAGCCTCCGACTGCATGATATTATACATAAAGATATAGAAATAAGTCATCTTGTTTCCGTATTTTTAAATGTCACTTTTTACACATTCGGGATTTTTTACTTAAAATTGTACTTTTTTATTTTACACTTTTTAATTATTATTTTTCAAGTTTTTTTTTTTTTTTTTGAGGCGTCCCCAAGTGGTTTCTGGGCTCCTCACGTGACGGGGGCTGGCCCATTTTTGGCTAAAGAATTAGCATTGCCATGCAACGTGGCAATGCTGCCAGCCTTTTGGGCACTTTTCCTGATGGCAGCGCTGCGGGCGAATTTTTTGATTGATGATTATTGCCCCTTATTTTTTATGTACATGACTTGTACATATGATTATTATTATTTTAAGTCTGTTAGTTTTTAAATGATGTAAATATTTTCAAAATAAATTATTTCGGTTTTTTTTTTTTAAACATGTTAAAAAGACCTTATTATACGATTATATAAGAACTTTATCACAGCTTTATTATAACTTTTGAAAATTTAAGTGAGAATGGTTGCTAATCAACTTTAAACCATTATAAATCTTATATAGTCATTCAAAATGAAAAATGATTTGAGAAACCTGATGATTAGATATAGATGATTTTCAAAGACGTATTCTAGTTTGTCGACTATCATTTTTTTCTTTTTTACAATATGGCGTCTAGTTGTCGCCATATTGAATTTTGATTACTGTTATGTCTTTAGTGACACACAAGATTAAGACAAATTGGTTGACGTAAGAATCATTAAAATCGGCTCACGTGTTTGGTCTCTAGGGTGCTACAAAGGAACAAACAAACATACATAGGCTATGATAAACACATTACCCTCCTTTGTATCGCGCAGTCGTGTAAAAACAAGCGCAGTTGACCTACTTCACGATACTTCCCAATTAAATTCGAAACTCTGTATGAACTGTCTCGTATATTGGATGCACACTACGGTAGTATAGTGCAGTGAAAACAGTGGTCTAAGTTAGGATAATAAAGCGAAGCGTTTAGTATCCTCACATAGACGTGGAACTAGCTATAATCTTGCCACGTGCAACTGTGTGCAACACCATCCAAAATTCTATCTCAGAGGTTTTTTATGTTAACAGGTGACTTGTAGAAGGTGAATCCAAGTCGTGTATTTCAGATTAATTAATGTTAGTGGTCCATATTTTAATTGTTTCTTCTTTATTTGGGTAAACACTCGAATTCATGGTTCGTTTAGCTAAGATCGATTTTATAATTAGACGAATAACATTATAATACAATTAAATTACGATCACAATTTACGCAGTGAATTAATATTACTGTAAGTTTTAATGGTGAATTCTAGTTTGACTACTCCTATAACTTCTCTGTGACCTCATCATGCTTAGGAAAAAAAACCTCGCTCCAAATCAAACGGGCACAGCACACAAAGTACAAACATGCGCTCTATGAAAATACTGAAATAAAAATATAAAAGTGTTTGCGTACTTCATGAAATATTTATGTCCTATCCATTGGCATTACTGTAACTATACTTTCTACTACGGTTAGTTTATTGTACGTGCTTCTTCAAATAGTAATGGCACTTTGTATATTTGGAGAGTTAGCGCTCAGTACCTACGTACACTATTATTTTTTTTAAGATTGACTTTTAGAAAACATTGGATTATCTGAATAACACAATGTACAAAGTCACCTACTTTTAATGATGGTAACCCCTAATAAGAAAATCGTTAAGCATTACCTCTTCATATGACATAATATTACACCTCTAATCCCCGAAGGATTAAGCAGAGGTGTACCTTAGTACACCCACATTTCAGCAGTAATGTTTAGGTCCCATGTAATAGGGTGCAAGCCTATTGCTATCAACCAGGCACAAATCCAAACTCCGAGCTGCTACTGAGGAATTTCAGATGGAAAAAGCACAATAACACTTTGTCCGACCAGGGCACGAATCGAACGCAGGACCTCAGCTCAGCAGTTAGTAGGGGAAAGTCCTACAGTACCAGCCGGCATCCAGTACTGGCCAGTTACAGTTTACAAAACTCTATAGGAGATGGCGCTAGAATGGTATTTGCCATTAAAGTAATACGTTCTTATAAGTACATATATTCCCCGTGCGGCGCCGACCTGTCACGACGAGCTTACTGCCGCGATACACAATCAAAGTTTTGTGGGTGATTACAGAAGTTTATAGTACGAGTTCAAAAGAAGTTAAACCTGGTATGTATTGTTCATTTAAATAGCTATTATTAAATATGTTTCATTTCAATATTTATTTGTAAATTATTGTCTAGGGTCGCAGATTATATATTTTCCGTTCCCTACAGTACCGGCCATAAAATTGTCCTCCAGTACCGGCTACTCATCTGCCTAGCCTTTTCCTAACCATGTTGGGGTCGGCTTCCAGTCTTACCGGATACAGCTAATTACCAGTATTTTACATGGAGCGACTGCCTATCGGACCTCCACAACCCAGTTACTGGGTAACACGATACCACTTGGTAAGACTGGTTGTCAGACTTTCGAGCTTCTGACGACCCGTAACGACTGTCAAAGATCTACAAATGACAGCCGGGACCAACGGCTTAACGTGCTTCCCGAGGCACGGAAGGGTCTTGGTATGTAAAGATGGCCACCCATCCACGGACCAACCGCGGCAAGCGTAGCTTAACCTGATCGATGGACCCGTGCGGCTGTTATTACTTAGCCACAAGCCCCTCTAGTACCGGCCACTATTTAAGTTTATTTTTGAGTGATTTTATTTTGTTATAGGTACACAAAGATGCCAGGCGATAAGGCAAGAAATCAACTCAACAATCTCAGTCTCAAACTGTCACTTTTGACTCTGAATCTCAAACTGCTATCACTCACAAACTACCAATCAAATCGACCTCTCAGTTGACAATTTTAATGCAATAGTTACAGAATTGTCGCCGGTTCCTGATGCTTCAAACAGGCGAGCTACTGCACGACGTCGCAAAGCTGAAAATACACAAGTTCACCATACAAAAAGATGCTGGGACAGAAAAGAGCAGATAATAGTGTCAAGTCAGCTAAGCGAGGCAGGAGTTTGCTTTCAGGACAAGTTACCAGCAAGCAATTGGTTTCAGGAAAAAATTTCAGCAAGAAAGGAAAAAATAAGATAAAAGAAAACCAGAGTCCTCCCCACAGACCGAACCCGGAAGAAACAATTTGTCCTTTGTGTCTTGAATCTCATGAAAAGGATTGGATTCAATGTGGAAACTGCAAGGTTTGGGTCCATGAGGCTTGTGCAAATATATCAGAGCTAACAAATCAATACATTTCTGATTTTTGCCTGGTATAAATGATCATTTTTATACTGGCCGGTACTGGAGGCCAAATGTTCTTAAGTCGATTTTTCATACTCTTCAAATTTTATTAATAAAGTTGATTATTTCTAAATATAATAGTATTTTATTGTTTTTATTTATAGTTCTTGAGTGCCTTAACACACTTTAGCTGATATTTAACATATAACCTGGGGGATTTTTATTTTATCCTACATAAACCTTAAGGTGACGGTGATGCCGGACTCTCCCCTACTTGCGTCTTATTATCTCTTCATACATAACATAATCAGCCTATAATGGTCCCACTACTGGGGCACAGAACTCCTCTAAAAAAATCTTAAACATAACCATTTTTATTTTAGACGAGATTTCACATCTATAGATAGTATTCGAAAACACGACATCTCGGTAACTATACCAATATCTAAGCCATAATAGGACCTATTTTGCAACTCTTAACGCAAGAAAAAACTAACAAATTACAGCAGATAGCGCAGGTGCTTCTTCCGCAGATATTTACATAATTACAACCACAAAGTACTACGACTTTATCCCCCAGACGACGTGATTTGGTGTGCAAGCCGGAAAATGGCGGCGACCTGCAAGCATCGTCGCGTGTTTGGAAAGCAATTTCACAAATATGCGAATATTTTACGTCGTATGTGGGTCGCCATTCTATTCTAACAGCTCTTTTTGGGAACACTGACTTATAAAACAAATTGGAGGATTAGTTAATATGAGTACTGACGTTTTTTTTTAATTACGTTCAATCTTGTGGTGCAAGTACGAAACGTCTAGTTGATGTAACTGGTGACCGAAAAGCTGGCGGCTTTCTTGCGCAACGCATCAGCGTTGCAATTCAGCAAGGAAATGCCGCCAGCATCCTCGGTATAATGCCCCGAGGGCCTTTTTTAGGCTTAACTTAGTTTTATTTTAATTTAATTATTGTTAATAATCATCTTGTAATTTGGTTATGTAAATAAATGATAATAATCAAAGAAATGATTACATCAGAGTTTGAAAACGGTACCAGTGATAGAAAAGTTGAAAGGAAGTTGTGTGACTTGGTATGGGCAGGAATGTTATGAGGGAGAAAACGCATGTGACTAAAAGAGTGATAAATATAAATGCTGATGCATGGAGAGGGAGAGAAAGGCCAAAGAAAATATGGATGGATTGTGTGAGGAATAACCGTCACGAATATCATTCACTCCATTCTCTTTCTTATAAGGGAGTGAATGCTAGCGTGACGGTTGCCAGGGGAGAATGGAAGAAGATAAATGCTGCGCCGACCCTAAGTAATATGCGACAAGGGCAGGAAGATGACGATGCTCAATTTTGAGTTGCCGGTAGATCCAGTACTGTCGTCACTCTAAATTGTTTTTTAGGACAGAAATACTTTTAAGAATTTCATATAATTTAACATTATGAGTAAAATGTGCGGGCAAAAGCTAGTCTCTTAATATAAATGCCAAACATTCGCGGAGGTTGTATTAGAACGCCCTCTACTCTAGATAAAACTTCGCTAGCATCATGCTTTGGGTCCAGTCAAACTCTCCAAGCGTTAAATTTTAACGTCATAGTAACTAAATAATAAAATTGCATATCGAGATTTACGTCCCTGTATTTTATGATATGATTTTTATATCGTTTCATAAAACTGTACGGTTTCAAATTTTATAGCAATGCGTTTCAATGTTTTAGTACTTGTAGTTCCACTCTGCAACGATTTGATATCAAGTGGTGTCTTCTGTGCAAAATTTGTTGCAAACTCATGGATTTATTTGATATTGCTCTAAAAAAACCTTTAAAACAGGGAAAATTAAACCAGCGGGGTAATTGCGTAACTCACGATAGCATTCCCTTTCATTTTGACACTTCAATAACTTTCATACCGTATTTACGTTGTTGAGCATACGCATAGTTTAATCACAGTCACTACCTATTTAAAACATCTAGACTATCAGGGAACCGAGAACTTGTTGATCCCTCTCAGCTAGTTTTTCTTTTTGTATGGCATCTCGTAGTTGATCTTGAGAGGTCGTGACTACTTAACCGGACTATCCTGTGGCTGCCTTAAGCGAACTCAAAGCCTACAACCAGGGGCGATTTTTTTAAAATACTAAGCGACTGCACTCTAAAGGCTCCCGCTGTGGGGTACGAACCTTGGCTTACGGCGTCGCTGAGAGGAGGACAGCAAGGTGGGACACGCTGGATCATGACTGGATCTCTCAGATAGACTCATTCTTCAGATCTTTATACGAATTACGCATCCCCTCTGCTGCTTCCGCATATCATCTACCATACTCGCACCACATTCACTTAAGCAACCTCTCACATTCACTCTTTCATACACTTTCTCCGGTTACTCACACACACTCTGGTGTTACCCAGAAACTTGCTGTATTTTTTGTATTTGTTACAAAATTTTAAATTTTATATTATTATTCTTAATTTATGTTTCGCAAGTTTCCAAGTATTGTTATTATGTCGTGTATGCAATGAACAGGCATATGGGAGAGGGCCCTGGTGACCTGTAAAACAGGTTTTTATGAACCTACCTTAGGCTCCAGTCTCTCACAAAGTTTGTTCCTTGTGCACTACTGTCAAATTTTAGGATTAAGTTCGTTACGTGCGAAGAGAAAATAAACGTTTTATATTATTATTATTAAATTTGCAAGCCTATGAAGCAATTGATTAGGGATTTTCTTCAAAACCTTCGTATTGTCAAAATCAAAATCAAAAATCAAAATCAAAATATTTTTATTTCACATAAACCTACATGGGCACTTATGAAACGTCAGAAGCTAGGTGCACGGTTCCAATTGGTTGTTTCCTATGGAGAAGAGCCGGCAAGAAACTCCACGGTTACTCTTTTAAAAATAATTGGCTTTTACAATGTTTTCAAATTACACAAATTAAGTATGGGAGAACAGTGTAGGCCTGTCGAAAAGTACTTAACAAAAAAAAAAAGAGAAAAGGAAACGGTCTAAAGAAAAAAAGATCTAGTCTATTAAGCCTACAACGTTCTCACATTCACAACGTACACAAGAATCCATGCAAAATAATATTAATAATATTAAGTCTGAAATATAAATTGTAGGTATATAATGTCAAATAGTGAAAATATAATGTCAAAAATGTATGTCTAAAAAATAATAATAATAAACATCGTAATTTGGGAGCAGTTAATAGATATTTCCATAGTTATGCCGTTTCTGGTGTACCAGGGAAGCCACATGTGCAGAAGGAATTATTGCCAAACTTCCTTGTCTTCAACGTAGTCTTTAATCTTGTAATATGCGTTTTTGATAAGGACACGTTTGATGTGGGTTTTGAACTTTCCATCGCTAAGTTCTGTAACTGACTTTGGCAACTTGTTATAAAAGCGGATACTGTTAATAACAAATGATTTGCTTGTTTTTGTTAATCTAAATTTGGGTATCACAATTTCATGTTTACTACGTGTATTTATATTATGGAAATCACTTCTTGTTTTGAAAAGACATAAGTTCTTGCGAACATACAAAATACTTTCTAAGATATAAAGAGAAGGCAGAGTAAGTACATTAATTTCTTTGAATTTGTTTCTAAGGGACTCACGAGGACCCATTCTATATACTGCGCGGATTGCCCTCTTTTGTAAGATAAAAATTGAATCTACATCAGCTGCCGATCCCCACAGCAGAACGCCATAAGACATAATACTGTGGAAATAAGCAAAGTATACTAACCTAGCTGTGGCTATATCAGTCAACTGTCTAATTTTTCTTACTGCATATGCAGCTGAACTTAATCTACCTGAAAGAGCTCTAATGTGGGCTCCCCATTGTAATTTTGAATCTAGAGTAATTCCTAGAAATATAGTTTCTGTAATAGCATCTAGTCTCTTGCCATCAAGTTTTAAATTTAGATCCACTTGGGGTACATTTGGTAGTGAGAACTTTATACATTTTGTTTTGTTCGCATTAAGTAAGAGATTATTAGCTGCGAACCATTTCGAAAGAATATCCAGACTATCATTGACGTGTAAGACATCCGGATTTTTTCTATCTATTTTAAAATTGTGATTGAAAGTGTATTGCGCAATTAAGGTGCTGGCCTATTATCAACTTTCCATAACATTTAATGATCACCCTCCAAACCCAATTTTCATCTAAACTGGTTTAACCTAGGTCAAACTAGTTTGTCAAAATAGTGTTAGTACCAACTTTGTTCAGTAAGCCCAGAAGAAACTTTGTTGTGTGTACTTGTTGTCATATCGACGTTCTATAACCCTATTTAACACCTCACAAACTAATTGCTTAAATTGATTCGGCATTGAGAAATAGGTCAATGAAACTGGTAACTTGATGAACTAAAACCTATATTGGTATATCAATAAATTTAATTAAACTACCCTCAAAATCACGATTTACCCGTATCCATAACTTTATTTGTTTAAAATTAATTTCTCGACCAGTGACCCTGGCCGGCCAACACGAAAACAATTGGATTAATTTCTAAACTAATTCAGTTTCGTCTCGGCCTATCCTCTCAAGTATAATTCATTATAAGGAGCTTCACGGTCGAGTGGTTACACAAACTTCTGTATACTTAAGGAGTTGGATGTATTCTACGGTTGGTGGTTGCAATCCCCCGTAATGCAGTTTTATTCTTTGTCTTTCAGTTTTCTCGGCTTGTGGGTTTTTTAGTTAGAAAAGTTGGTCGTATTCCAATGTTTTTATTACGATGAAATGGTCATTATTTGGATTTCTAGTCTCATAATGCACTTTTAAGCTGCTCTTAAAGAAATAAACTTCTTGTAAAACTTAAGGTCTCAAGAGAAAGATAAGTTTATTTTCTATTGCATTTATTTAATATTCACATAGATTGAACACGAAAATGTTTTGTTCAGCAGTTTTAGTATATAATATCATACTCAGAAGAAATCAGAAGGAGATCACAGAAGAACGGCCTACCCCAGGGAAGTGTTTTGATGCCCATTCTCTTCAACATACCTACTGTATCAAGTATCTGGCCAGACCAACCTACTGCTGAACACTGCAAGAGGTTCCTATACGCTGAAAACCTCGCCTTGGCTACTCATACAAATACGTAAAACAAATACATACGCTGAATAAATCCTAGAGGCACGCTTATAAGTTCTCGGAAAGGCCAACGCTGATAACGCTCTCAGATCGAACCCCACAAAAACACAGACACGTGCTTTCCATCTCCGCAATAATTCGACAAGTCGCACTCTGAACATCAACTGGCAAGGTATCACCATTGAACACTGCAGTAGCCCTACCTTCCTGAGTCACCTTGACAGAGCACAGATATTTAAGAACCATTGCCTGAAAACCAAGAAAAAGTCGGTTCTCACAACAACATGCTTAGGCACCTAACCTCAACCACTTGGGCTATTTCACTTCAGGTACTCCGGACCACTCGCTCAGCACTCTGTTTGTTTGCAGCCGAATATGCGTGCCCAAGGTGGCACCGTTCCGGCCACGCCAAGGAAGTAGATGTTTCACAATCAGAGACTGCCTCAAACCGCCTGCGGTCAGCGCAAACTATCCCACAGCTGGCATAGCACCGAACACAAGTCCGAAAAAAGCAAGCGCAGTAGGGAAACACAAACATGAGTCTGATACTAGACACCATATGGCCCTCAATTACCAACGCAATGGCAAAAAAGTAGCCACAGCTTCATAAAATCCACACGTCTTTACCAGGCAACCCTGTAGACGTCCTTTGCAAACTGTGGCAAGATTCCTTTTCCTCACCCACTCACTATACCAACAAACGAGCATCTTCCTATAGATTGTAACCTTCCGTGGACCACTTGGAAGTCCCTGAACCGTCGCCGAACCCAAGTGGGAAGGTGTAAATCAAACCTCGTAAAGTGGGGCTACTTCGACGGAACGGCAGCAGTATGTGGAGGTGGAGCTGTGTAACAAACTATGCTCCACCTCTTATCCTGCCCTCTGAGCCGAAGTGACCTATGTGCTGACCACCGATAACGTGGTGGAAGTTGCGAGGTTTTAGTCCAGTAAGTTTTGAAAACTGTCATAGCGACACGAAGAAGAAAAAATATGCATTCAAATTCTGCTAATGCATAAAATACAACAAGTCATGTCATATTATACATAATCCATCAGGACCTACGTAATCCATTGCTGTTGCTGTTGTATCCTCCTTTGTTTTATTCAATTCATTTATTTCGTTATAACTACTAGCTACCTAGCATAAAATGATTTCAATATCAATTTCTTTCTTTTATCCTGCATTGCATTAAGTCTGAATAGTTAATTATCCGGACGTAAAATTGAATAAAAGTTGAGTGGAGAGTTGAGAGGCGTTACTGCCATGAATAATACGTTTATATTATTAATGGCAGTACTAATAAAAAATCATTCTCATTCCCCGCCGTAGCGTTCACATGATAAGGTACAAGAAAGTTTTGTAAGATGGTATCTATCTGGTTTATGGAATTAACCATTTGCTCAGTCAATCCTAATTAAAAATATTTTTCAAACTTCAATTGATATCGGACTGGACCTACTTTATGGCACCATCCGCAATAACACGGATTAAGAAGCTGCGTTTAATGTTGAGTGTATAAGGACCCGTTTTCAAGGGACAAGAAATGAGTAAAGAACGCATACTTTAAATTCGCCACTTCCCCTTAAAGATTTTGCGTTCGGACCGCGCGTTTACCAGCTAAATCCTGCACCCTTCCGACAGTATATCTTGTCCCCATGTTTTACTATGACACCAAACTATTTCGAGAAAGTTGTGATCGCTTTCGGTTACAGTTTGTGTGGTCCATTTTATTGCTTTGACTTGTACATGTACAACTCGATCGTTAGCAACTTTGTTTGTCTTCAAGTGTACTGTTCGATATACTTGCTTGCATGTGTTTGAGTTCTTTATTATTTGTGTTTAAACCCTGTATATGAAACAATTATGTTCCTATGAAAACGTTGTCGTAATATACATGTATAAGTTTCTCAAGATCGAAAGATTAAGCTGCTCCAAATATTAAGATACTGATCTATCATGTCAAATGGGCAGTCGCTCCATGTAAAGTACTGGTATTCAGCTGTAGCCAATTAGACTTAAAGTCGATCCTAACATAGTTGAATAAAAGCTAGACAGTGATGAAGATGAATGTTTTACAAAGGTTTTATTTTTAATGCAACTTAATGCTAAAAAAACAGCCAAGTGCCTGTCGGACTACGCACCCCTTCATGGGTTGCGTAATTGGGATGAATTTATCCCAAGAACAACACACATTACACACACATATTAAATTGTAGTTGGAAGACATGTTCCCTCATACATTTCAACTGCAAAATATGAAAATTTGTAGGTACGCACAATATTGAAAGATTTACAAGGTTATTTTAAGACCGTAGACTTTTTATAGGTTTTCCTGTTCTGTAAAGAACTATTTTCTGTATTTTTTTCAACATTTTAGACTCATTCGTTTCGGAGATAATGAAAAAGCCTCGTTTTTTTCTCGTAAGAAGTTGGTCATATCTTACATCTATAGAATAGAATAGAATAGAATACTATTTATTATGTACACCATAAAAATTACAGACACAAATGTTGAAATTCTATCTTGAATCCGAATAGTTAATTTCAATAATCGTCTAACAAAGATAAAGGAACATCTTCACCACCATTACTTTTACGACACATAAGAAAAAAAAAACTACACAAGCCTTCAACAAATGGCTAGCCAATAAAATAGCAAAAAACATATCAGCCTCGAATTCAGTCAATCCAGAGCAGGCCTCTGCGAAATTATTCGTCTGTCAATGACTTATGAGACTCCTGCGCCAATCGGAAGATAAATGTGTCGCTCATTGATGTGGACCGTGGTTGCCAAAGTTGAAAGAAAAAAAATGAGCTATTTTATGGCTGTCTGGGTCCTTTATTTGGTATAAGAATTGGCTGGATGTCCCAATTTTTTATGATGAAAAATGATTTATTGTAATGCGGGTTGCATATTATTGGTGTTTCTCTTAATCCTTCAATTCATCATCATCATCATCATTCCAGCCGAAAGACGTCTACTGCTGGACATAGGCCTCCCCCAATAGGGAGGGCTTGCCATAATCGCCACGCTTGGTAGGCGGGTTGGCGAGCGCAGTATGGTGTTAAAATGCATAGAGAACGCTGCTTCCCATTCTCTAGTAGTCTAGTCCCTTAGTCGCCTTTTACGACACCCACGGGAAGAAATGGGATAGTGCTATTCTTTACGTCCGGCACCACACGGAATCCTTCAATTATTCATAGGTATTTCAAAAACACAGACGCATTAACAAAAACAGACAACAAAAGTTTAAACAACATTCACACATAAACAAAAATTTAAATATAAGTAAACATGTAGCTTAATTGTAGTTTATAGAATTAGTTTTTTTATTATTTTTAAATTACTACTTCTACTGTTTATTTTATATTTTTTTTACAAGTTCACCATGTAGCAAGTTCGTATTTTTTGGTGTTAATGTAACCAAAATGTGTGAATATTTGGAAGACGCTGGTGTTTATGATACAATGATTTGTGCTTAGTACAGACACCAACGATACACTTATTTCTGGAATGTTCCATTTTTTCTTCGGAAATTGTTTTTGTGAACTGTAAATATGTTTTTATGAAGACATGTTTGTTTTTTCACTTGGGTCATGTTAAATAACTGAACTCCGTCAACTCTGTCTTTAAAGCAAAAGGTTCAAGCAAATCCTTTAAGTGTTGTTTATAGACGACTGTTACCAATTAAAACCAACAGCTTGCATATTTATTATAATATGACACGACAGTTTTCCATCACGCAGTGTTGATGATGTGGATATTATTACCACAAGCGTTCTGTTCACAAAACAGTTCCCCTTGACTAAGCAAGTTTTTCAAAATTGTATTTGGAAATATTTTTAGAAATTACAAAATACCAATTAACACCATTCCTTTATCCCCAAACAAATTGAAAACAGTACCAAAACCACAAAAACCAATATGTAAACAAGCCATAATAATACGAGACGTAATCGTAGATTCGTTTTAGATACGAAATGATTTATGATTCGTCGGCTTCCATCGGAAATGTCCCTTGTATGTCGCGTAATGGATTCTGAAGACTCCCCAGGGAGGGGTGGAAAATGTTGAGGGCCGCTGTCATAGGATATGCATAGTCGCATGTCACGAGATTATCTCACTTAATGTAGCTACGAATGTAAGTGTGATTTTGAAAAGGATTCCGCTTTTTTAGTATTGTTGCCACTTCCCCCTTAATACACCTTGTGTTACAGGGGAGGCAGGTCTATTGTTGGATCTCACGGCTCTGATTTCGAGTATTTTATAATACTAAAGACAGTTTAATTTAGCTAAAACAATAAAGAAATAATAGGTGATCATCTCTAAAGGTACTGCTATTTTTTTTAGAGACACCTTTATAAAATTGATGGTAACTTGTTATTAAAAAGAAAATAATGAGATTCATCATATTTATCTCAATCCCTTTACATATATCGTTTACCTACCTGTGGAACCATATCCTACGATTATCGCTAGTACACATCTCTCGTCTCGATTTCAAAACTAAACGAATAAATACTCCAAATAAAATTATATTCCGCAAAACACTACTCCAGATTACAAGAAAATAAAGCAGAAACTTAACAATTCGCTAAACAAAATGATTTATTCAGAAACTTTAAAATTAAATTCAGATTGCTCTCTCTGGGGTGGTATGACAAGATTGAGCATCTCTGTCATAGGACCTCAAGCCAAACTTTGCCACTTAGGTCTTCTTCACAGTCAGATAGGTGCCGATCCGTCGACGGTCTGTCTTTCAACTTAGGCTACATTAATATTTATTTCATCTTAGTTTAAGGACTTACGTATTTGTTTTTGAGGCACATTTTTAGGGTTCTGTTTCAAAATCTCAAAATACTCAAAGATTAGCTGTCTGCAGGTTGCGTCTCGTAAGGACCTTATTTTATAGAGGTAGCCAGTTATATTTTTTTGCAAATCGGTTGTTGTTGTGGAAAAACTCACACATTGCAACCCGAAAAAATGATTTTTTTCATTGACAATAGTTATGGCCTTTGTCCACCGCAGCCGTCAAACGTAGCCGTCACCGAGAAACGTGATTATTCAAACGTCCCATGTGACGGCGATGGTTTCTCCACCACGCCCAAACTCAGCGGTTCGGTATATTATGATAGATAAAACAAAAGCCGGGCGAAAGGCGCCGGCACGACGACAATGTGTGGACAAGACCAAACGTGTTTTGTATTGCTGAAACATCGCCCCGTCACAATCTTGGGCCGAGTTCTAGCGGTCGCGCTGAACTTGGAAACTTCAGCGGGATGGCGGGCGCGGTGGACACACGGTCATAGTAAATGTATTTATCGCTACTTCGGAGCCGTCATCTCGTTCTCGATGACGTCCAGGTGACGGCTGCGGTGGACAAACGCACTAATGCCTATCGTCCACGACGTTACTCAAAAGTAACGTGTTTTAAGCTCAAATCAGCAATGAGTATTGGAGCCACTGAAATACTAGTACTGTGACATTCTGACTACCCACTATTTGTTATTTGAGTTTTTAATTGGTTACTTTTGATTAGCGTCGTAAACTACTGACCTGAGTTTGATTTAAAAGGAAGCCTGATTATTTTAGTTGAAACAAAAATATCAAAAAGGTGTCGAACATTTAAGTAAAAAATTTAGCGTGGTACCCCTTGAATTACATATTCAAGCAACTGACGAGGGTTTACTTCTATCGCTGAAAACGAAATATGTTGTTCAACGAACTTAACTAAACTATCACTAAAATTTCTTATTTCTGGTTATGAGAATCCTAAAAGCTATTCTGCAAATAAGTTTCACTAAAATTAAAAACAATTTTGACACAAATATATTCGAGTTTGACAATCGTAAGTTGAGTAAACCATAGGCCAAAATAGAGGTGACAAAATGCTTTCGGCACAGATTATATTCAAAATAGTCGAATAAAAAACAGAATAAATCCATGATTTTTGTATCTGTCGTGACTTCGACAGACAAAAACGCCCCATTGTTTGTACTAAATGAAGCTCTACACCATGATACAAAAATATAGACAGTAAAGAGGAAATAAAAAGCTATCTCAAGTCGTATAAAGAAAGAATTACTCGGCACCCATATATCCTGGCTAACCACCTAATGGATAAAAAAGGAATACACAGGCTAAAACACAAAATTCCACAGGATTTATCGGACAAACTTAGCTTGTTGTTTCATATCTACTAGGATGTGTCAAAGGACACATACCAAGCAAGACATTAGAACATGTCATAAAAAATACGCAATGTCCTAATACATGGGCAGATAGTAGTGATGGGCGATGACAGGCGGTAGTGACAGATTGTAAGAAAAAGGTGACAAAGAAATTGTCGAACATAAAAAGGTATTTATCTCTGATTTTATATCTACTTACTAGAACTGTCTTACTTAATGTAACCTGACCAAATAAAGTTAAAACAGTAGCTGATATTAGCTATGTATTTTCATGTCCTTTAAGCTTGTTAACACAAATATACTATTGACAAATATATGTAGGTACTAATGTCTATTTTATATTACTTCCTATTGATTTTGCACCAGGGTTTCAGTGCCTTTTAATAACAAATTATACTTTTTTACAGATACGAGTTTGACTGCTGCTATGAAAGCCACACCAAGCACCAATACTATTCAACCTTGCAAAGACAGCGAGGGAGGAGACCATTCTATGTGAAAAAGTTGAGGAATGAGGGTGGCATGAGAAAAGAATGGCACCTATGTCATTGGAGGAAGAATATTGGAAATAAAAACTTAATGGATAAACAAAAATGTAGCTTTATTATTTATAAAAATATATTGTTCTTCTAGAAAAATGTCTCTTGTTATTTGTGTGTAACTACCACAACGTGGCTTTAGTTCTGCTGTTCTGTTGAACTGGCGTCATAATATACATGGTACATGGGATAACACATTGGATAATCACTATCTCCCATGAGCTTCCTTACTAACTCAATCCATTCAAACCTGAGCACCTACTGAGCCTCCTCCTGATTGAGCTTTCTCTATAAATCTGGTTTATCATTCAGTAAAGTCTCCGGTATTCTCGTCGCCGTAGAAAAGCCCTATCAAGGACATCTTGAATTAATCTGTCCCAATCTAGGGAGTCTAAAAATCTTTTTTCAGCCATTTGGAATGGGTTGGAATGGTCTCGCAATGTTTCCAACTGATAGTTGAACTCTAATAATAACTGAACTCTTTCTTGATAGTTAAAAAAAAAATAGTTTCTTATTTTACAGAATCTGGAAATGGATTTATCCACTTGTTTTCCAAATTATACACATATATAAACTCACGCCTTCTTCCCATGGGGGTAGGCAGAAACTATAGAATGCCACCTGCTACGCTCCTTACATACTCCTTTTGCTTCGTTTACGTTCATACATCAGGTCATACACGCACGCTGGTTGCGAGCACTACGCACCTGACCTTTTTGAAAAACATCATTAATGAGGTCACTATATGTCTTTCTGGGGCGTCCCCTCCTGGCATTTCCACTCACATCTGCCTTGTAAATACCTTTTGTTAGTCGCCTTTCATTCATCCTCTCAACATGACCAAACCATCTAAGCATACTCTTTTCAAATTTTGTCACTACACCTTCCTTTAAACCGCATCATTGCCTTATCACTTCATTTTTCAGCCTAGCATTTATAGTCACACCACACATGCTTCTCAAGGAACGCATTTCCACAGCATTTACTCTACTTTCATGCTTTTTCCAAATTATAATGAAGTCATTCAGTTCAGTACAAAAATACCTCTAAGTTATCACGAATGAATTTCGTATTGTGTTCTAATATCAATAATTTTATTATTTCTTTCTGCCGCATCGACAACAGCTGCAATCACATATGCGTCCTTACTGATCTAAAATTTTCCAAACCCACAAGCATCCAAACTTTCAAGGAATCTAAGAGAAATGTGGTTTGTAAGTTTTAGTTCATGACAACTAATTTTATCCCACAACTTTTTAATCGCGATTAAAAATAGTGAGATTTAGTTTGAAAATTACAATTTTAGGTGTAAAACGTCAAATTCAGAATAGCAAAATTGCCATTTTCATTAAATTGAATAACTAAAATGACATTAGTGCTGTCAAACTATAATATAGTTAATCTATGTCACTTTAGCTAATTTCAGAATGGGAAACGTCGTTTGACAGGAATAAACGAAATTTTGGTGATTTTTGGTCTAGTTTAGAGAAATTTGTGACAAGAGAATCGGCACCAATATCTTATTTTTTTCTCTAAAATGCTGCGAGATTTACGAACGAAATATTTTTAATACCTTTTCAATACTCAATACTCAATTCTTTATTGCATAGATGGTATAAAAAGTAAAAGACCAATATGGACCCTGTCGGGCAAAGTAACATTAGGAGAGAGGAAGAGGGCTAAGTAGCAATTCAAGCAATTCATTATTATAAAATTATTAGATGTTTTTAATTGGTTGTATGAATATTATGTATATACTCGTATTATTAGGTTTGTGTGTATCGGTATAGTACATAATAGTTATTTTTAAATGTATGTATTGCTCAAGAATAATTTAGGTAATTATTATGAAATTCTTAGAAGTATTTTCATTATTATTAAAATTATGTTATTATTTATGTAGTCATATTTTCTTATGTATATTTGATTTTCTATATTCCATATTATAATATTTTAATTTATATAATTTTATTTTGCAATCGATTTATCATCTAACAACTCCTTTACTGTAAAGTACGACTTGGATTCCAGAAATTGTTTCAACTTATTAATAAAAATATTTGTTTTGTTTACTTTTCTAATGTCATTTTTAAATTTATTATAGATTTATATGGATATAACTAAAGGACTGGTTGAGTGCATTTAGAGTCGGGATTGAGGTACTCGTATGTTTATTTTGTTTTTGTTGTGTCCTTACCCGTCAATTGCGATTATATTTGAACACAGACAAAAACAAAAATTGTGAATGAAGAAGTTCGGGTTCGTTAAGGTTTTCTGAAGGTAGGATTAACATGGAATTGGTAAAAACAATGATCCATCGCCAAATCTTTAAATAACTACAATATCGATAAAAACACGAATAAACTTGTTGAATATCACCATCCTCTTCTTACTACTTACTGAAAACCCAATTTTCTATATTCATATTTAAAGTCGTGAAACTTGAAATTTTAAGCCAATGTCTTGAAAGTGGGTTTGAAGTCCTCTGGAAACTAATCGAGCAGAGAAATTAGCTAATGCGTAAATGTTTAACTTGGCTATTACTTGTAAAGGCTTGAAGATTCACTGGGCAATGACTCCGAATCCTTTTGCCATGTTTACACGTCGAGAAGTGAAGGCAAATAGATACACTTAGGTCCCTACTAATAGGCTAATGAACAAATAGAAAGCTGATTATAGAGAGCATCTATATTACAGAGAGCATAGTAGACAGTTTTAGTTTTTCCAAGAAAAATACAAAAGAAAATTTATACAAATTACGAATCAAAATTATGTTTATAGTCGAAAATGAAGCCTGAAAGTCTGACAACCAGCTCATCAAGAGGTATCGTGTTACCCAGCAACTTGGTTGTGGAGGTCAGATAGGCAGTCACTCCGTGTAAAATATTGGCATTCAGCTCTGCTGCATCCAGTTAGACTGACATCACCAATGTAGTTGAAAAAGGGTAAGCAGTCATCTACGTCATCGCCTACTCTTTTTCCAACTATTTTGGGGATGTAATTCACTTTCACTAAGTCTATTCATGAGTTTTCTTTATTACATGTGTTTAGTTTTATTTTGTGTCAAAAATGAAGCGAAGATGTCTACACCTTTCACTTTGAAAATGAAACTGATGCATGAACTTAGTGAAAGTGAATTAGTTTCTGGGTTTAATATTGAATAAATAGAAGAGGGGAAACTTGCTTTAATGTTTTTTAGCGGAGTGTTCTAGAATTTTATTTATAAGAATGATATTTGTGATTTTCATTTAAGAATTATTTTTGTTTAAAAATATTTTTTATTTCTTCTTTATTTATTTGAATTTGGAACTGTGTGAATATAGTATGCTACATTTTACAGAGCTGCTGTACGTAGAGCTTATAGCAATCGTTACACAGTTACTACACTACACTAATCTTCAAGGTCCTTACACGATCCAACCAAGAACGTATCTAGACTTTTTAAGAGACTGAGTTTGTTTCGGTGTTTCTTCTTAGAATAGTCACATCGGTAATATTGACCTAATCTAGTTTTTAAAATGGTGTACAAAAATTTTTACACGTCAATAATATTAAAAACCAATTACAAAAATTTATATTATTTATCAAGTTGCTTACCATTAACCAAAAATAAAATATCTATTTACAAACTCGACACAACTTTCCAAAAGTCAAACCTCGCAAATCCAATAGAAATATGCGAGGCACGTCACATTCATTTCGGCGTCTCGTATTTGCCGTGAAAAGGACAGAATTCTCCTATCCGCAACCTTAGCCGTATATTTTTTTTTTACCTAAAACCCATGGTAGGTTAGGTTTAGGCTTGACGTAAACCAAAGCGCTGTTTTGCTGAGACCATAGACAAAATTGGACACATTTTCGAAATACGTAGGTACGTACAGCTGACCGCACGTCGGTGGTAACACTTTTGCCGTGAGCTGGGCTAGCGTAGTATGCAGTTTCAATAGAATAAGAGACCAACTTATACTGGTTTTGTTGACTGACGTGCGGCCTATTGTACTTAAATTCACGACACTACATTATTTCCACACGTTCTACCCGATATAATGTGAGAATGTCAAACTTCACCTTTGATGCGTTCTTTCAAATAAAGCTTGAAATTGCTCTTGAAGTCTTGATATCACATGCTGTAGTGTCCATGGAAATAAAATACCTATCGAAGTTTAATTCATATTACACCGGCAGTGGCGTGCAGTGGTTCTACACGGAGGGTATGCCACGCGTACTGGCACCAAAAAAAAAAAACAAATTCGCGCAACATCACAGCGTCGCTCTACATATGATGACCCTCAAAGTATGACTACTTTTGATTATATTTATGATTGATTTATAATATTTGAAAAAAAATCCTTGAAAATAATCCTGTAAAAACAAAAGTTAAATACAAGAACTCACTACATTATTCAAGGTTCAAAACACGATTTTCTGACGATGCAAACAGAAGAAAGATTCGGCCATCCTAAATATTCTAACCAAGTGGGTGGGTGATAATTACAGAGTACGACACTTGCAAGATATACGAAGTCATGAATTATCATATTTTTGGATTATTTCTCGTAATTAGAGCACACATCTACCTTTAGACACAACTTGAATCAATAAACGACAATTGCGAAAACTTACTGCTTTCAGTTTCTAACAAACACACATTATCGCCGCAAACTTTACAACAGAACACCATTCTTAGGTATATAAAGAAAATAATAACACGACGAATAATATTTACAGTACTTTACGTTTCAAAACGAATTATTTATAACTTAATAAGATATAAAAAAGCAAAACATTCAAGATCGGATATAAATTGCGTGTCACTGTCACATGAAACAAACACCACCAATTAAAATACTGGAGAAAAATAAAAAATTATGAAGTTTTTAATTATTTTTATAGGGCTTTTGCATTTCCTTACAATTTATCATTTTGTTGGAAGGTATACATTCGACAATACCACCCTGTTTTTTTAATTGTCTCAAGTAGTCAAACTATCGTGTCTGTATGTAGTCTGTTTCTGAAATTCCCCGCAATTCGGGGAATTGTCCAAAAATTGGGATCCCTGGTCTTCAATACTTTTCATTAATTAAATCTTGACTTTGCACATGACTGCACGCGGTGGTCAGCTCCTGCCGCAAGAGTTACGCCCATAATTTAAACCATATCACTATTGTGTGCCGTTCATACACACGAAAATATACACCAGTGTGCGTAAATTTATGAATGGGATTTAGGCGGGCCGAGTGCCTGCGTAATAAATATTGTGACAAGTTGCTATAAGTGTAACAGGAGTTTAGCTTCTTTTTTAATATTTTGTATTATTGTATTAAATAGTTAAAAAAAAATGCATTTGGCGTTGTTGGTGGGGTAGGCTAGGCTTAATTGCCTCTATGGACGGCACGCTCACCGGACACCGGTGCTAGTTAGATCAAAATAGTCGTTTTTCAGTTGAAATAGGAATATCGTGCGTAGAAATAGCGTCGCATCATTAATACAGTTCAAATACCGAGGAATTCAGGTATCTGACGGGCCACCAAAAATCCAGTTCGCTTCTAAAAATTGCCATGCAATAAAACTGGCCGAAAATTCTTTTTCACAAAAAATCTCAATTCACCCGTTTGTTTTTATCGTATATACGGGAAGCTAGTTGGGATACTTTATTTTTTACAATTTTGTCCTGTACGTATATGTGTGTTGGAATCACGAAAATTGAGCGGAACGATGTCAACGCGCGCGCCTTTTTATGAAGCTTTATTTTTTCACTTTGCAACATCGATGGTACGCTGTCAACTGATAGGAATGACCTTTTATTTTAAGGTCAGTTCTTGTTGTTTTAGAGTTCATAGGTCCTTTTGACTTCTAAAATATCATGTTTGGTCACTTATAGTACCAAGTAGGAGCTTGAATTAAATTATCGTCTGCTTTTTTGGTTATTGGGAAATTTTTCAACAAACACACACAATATTATGCAGGTCCTTAGCATCGCTAGTACCTGAGGCAGCTGGCACTTTTCTAAAATGTTTGGTACTATGGAATAATAGTAAAAGTCCTCGTAAGTGATCTTCTGTAGCTACTTAACAAAAATTAATATACTTAAGAATCAGCCAATAAAGTTCCCACTGCTGGGACACATGCCTCCTCTCTGTGAGAGGAAGTGGGCCGTAATACACCACGTGGGCCCAGTGCGGGTTGGCAGAGGTCATGTATTCCATTTTTTGGTTCTAGGACATGCCTGTTTCCCCACGATGTTTTCCTTCACTTTTTTGGGAGCTTTACTTTGTGTAAATTATTTTAACACGATTGGGCGTCCAAATAATTTACACTAAGTAAAGCGCCAGCCTGGGTAGGAAACTACGACTCGTAAGCGCGGCCGTTACCGCTGGGCCACAACTGCTCAAAAGTAATATAAATAACCAAAACGATTTCTTGAGCAAACTGATAGATACTTTTCGAAACCACATTTTGGAAAAATCAATACAAATGATTCCTTTTGCCTATTATCTAAATAGGCAAAAGGAATCATTTGTATTGATTTGCATAAAAGATATCCGAAATAAAACTTGAAGCCTTTATAAGTACCAGAAAAACGCCGAAGGCATTGCCAATTGTCAAAGTTGATTGTAAATCGGCAAAACAGAATTTCTATTGTCAACCATATTCCAAAGCAATAGAGTCTGTATTTTAATGGAATCAAAGGGGTAAAGAGGGTGAATTTGCGGTAAAGAGCTATAAAACTATAGATATACAAACTGTTCGTTATCTGAGATTGCCTCTACTTGACGTTGAAGAGTATTGCTATTAGATAAGTATATAGTATATGAATCATTACAAAATTTTAGAAGCAGTAAGTAGTTCAGCCTTTGAACTCCCTATAATTCCGAGCTTGTACAAAGAACATATCGACTATCGGAAATACTTTGTAATGTGTTCAGGGAAACAGCAATTAACAAATAGCAAGCTTTCCTTTTAAAATTCAAATCAAAATAGCACACAGGATTCAAAGCTTTATGTCTAACATACGTACGATCTTCACAAGGAACTCGCATTAAACAATACGGTTTCCTAACATCAAACGAAACAGTCAAATAATTTACCAAAAGTACGAATTTCCACCACTAGGTCTCCAAGGAGATTTCCCGTGATGACCCAATCTAGTCTATCCAGAAATCCAGTTTACCCTTCCCAGTGATCACTGGACAGAGCTTCGTTACTTTTATATGTAAATGACTATCTGTGTATTATGCAGTGGAAATGTTCCAGTTGGCTCGACAAACCCGCAAACTGGTAAACTATTAATTGGCCAACTGGGAGCAAACAATTTGGATTACAGATTCGGAAAGCTACAGCCGGCTACAGGCCGTCTCCAGTTTTCCAATGCAAATACCGCTGGACTAAGCAAACCTACATGTACATAAGTTAGTTGATTGTAGCTTTGCTAAAGTTACTAAATGGTGTTTGTAGTAACCTTGTAGAAAAATATCGATGTATCGATACATCGATGTTTTTTGGTCGATATATCGATATTTTTGGTGATATCTATTATTTCGATATATTGATGTAAAAATCTATTAAACTATAGCAGCACCGTTGTCCCCACTGACTAAAACCGCTGAAATTTAGAGCTGAAAAAAGTACACTTATTTTTATAGAGGTTTTATTAATTTAAGATTTTACACGAGAAATGATGTTCCTAGTTTGGTGTTTATATAAATAAGAAACAAATAAAATAGGATTTCATAGAGCAAACATATGTTTTGAAAATTTCACCGATTTATCGATGTTTTTTTTATTGATATATCGAAATCGATATATATTTTTTATCTATACTTTTTGGCACTTCTTACATCCCTAGTTTGCAGGTATAGATTTTCTATCTAAATTAGGATTAAAATGCCTATTTAAATGCGGTGGGTAGGTTTTTACATAAATTGCAGCCTGTCAGATATCATAAAATGTCTGGGTAGGAAACATTGATGCAAACTCCTGTCTTGTATGGATCAGAATGTTGGGCCACAAAAGGATTGAATAAATAAGAAATGTGTACATAAGAGGAAGTCTGAAAGTGACACCGGTGACTGAAAAGTTGTGTGGAAAAAGGGTGTCATGGTATGGGTATGTGATGCGGAGGAATGAGGGAAATGTCACCAGGAAAGTTTTGCATATGCATGTGGATGACTGTATGAGTAGAGGAAGACCAAAGAAACGATGGATGGACTGTGTGAAAGATGAAGAAAGGAAGTGACTACCGATATGACAACTAATAGAGAAGTATGGAAGAAAGCGACACAAAATAAATTGGGATCAGGGCAGTAGAATGATGAAACATTGATAAAATGCAACAAAGATCGGAATTCGGAACCCCGAAAACGTAACGTGATTTCATTTTAACACCAACTGTAAGTACCACTGGTAAATCAATTTTTTACACTGAGAAGCACAAAACTAAGTGTTGGCTGAAGATATTGGACCATTTATAGTTAATCCTTACATTGCGTTCCACTATTTTTAATCAATGTAATCCAAGATAAACTTGGAAACTGGAAACTGTCTTTTATTATATTACTTTAATAAACATACAAAACGTTCCAGCCCAACCTCGTGGTCATTTTATAAAAGTTATGAAAATGCAACCATCTTTCTAAATAAATATTGATCAAAACTTAACATCTCATACAAGCACCGTAGAAAGTAGCGACAACTTTACAGCGAGCTTGTTCCTCCAACCCTCAAACTTGGCCCGATATGAGGTACCGAGCGTTATCTCGGTACGTGCACGAAAATTTACGAGCATTCACGAAAATTTACGAACATTCACGAAGATTCGGAATAGGAGTTGACTTAGCGTTTGTTTTATATATCCTTTGACCTTTAGGTAGATGGAATACTAAATATGGCATATGTTTTTCAATCAATTAAATATTATTGCTTTGTTGCATTTTTGCATAGGGAGTCTGGATTTATGCCGAGCCCATTGACAATAATCATGCCAATGGGCTCGGCTTCTTTTAACAGGGGACGTACCACTGAAATAGGATCTACAGTTAGGGAAATCGGGTCTCCCTTGTTTCATCGAAAAGAAATTGCCAAATTATCACTTCCCAAACAATTTTCCGCATAATTTAATTTGTCAAATTATTACTTAGCAAATAATCTTTTCACAAATAATTGTAACGCAAACCTAATGTTTGGCAAGTGAACGTTTAAACAATAACTTGTTTACCAACTAGTACTTTTACAAATTTTTATGTAGTCAAATATTTCAATTATAATTCATTTATTATTTCATTTATTCATTTTACGCAAAATAAAATTTCTACCTCATCTAACTAGTTCGGTTCTCAATAGCCTGCTAAAAATAATCTCTTTCACACATCACATTCTCTAACGTTTATTGTCTAAAGATTGTTTGCTGTTATAAATCATTTTATTAAAGACCAAATGCCTAAATGACATTATCCTTGATAATATTTTGCTAAGTCATGTACAATTCGCACGTCTTGCCGAGTCCAATCCATATCGAAGGGTCGCTTCTCGAAGTTGTGAAGGAGTACGTCTACCTAGGACAAGTTATCCAGCTCGGTAGACACAACTTTGAGAAAGAAGCCGACAGGAGGATCCGATTGGGTTGGGCAGCGTTTGGAAAACTTCGTCAAGTCTTCTCGTCGCCAATCCCGCAGTGTTTGAAGACTAAGGTCTTTAACCAGTGCGTCCTGCCCGTTATGACATACGGTGCCGAAACGTGGACACTGACAGTCGGGCTGGTCCACAAATTCAAGGTCGCTCAGCGCGCCATGGAGCGGGCTATGCTTGGAGTTTCTTTGAAGGATAAGATCAGAAATGAAGTTATCCGGAAGAGAACCGGAGTTACCGACATAGCCTGCAGAGTAAGCAAGCTGAAGTGGCAGTGGGCTGGCCATATTTGTCGAAGGACCGATGGCCGGTGGAGCAGACGAGTCCTAGAGTGGAGACCGCGTATTGGCAAGCGTAGTGTGGGACGCCCCCCAGCTAGATGGACCGACGACCTTAAAAAGGTGGCTGGGACAGACTGGATGCGGAAAGCGGAGGACAGGGTGTTGTGGCGCAGCCTGGGAGAGGCCTATGTCCAGCAGTGGACTGTTATAGGCTGAGTTGATTGAATATTTTGCTAAGTAAAAAATTGACCAAATGAAAATGTGCGTACTAAAATCATTAAATACATTGCATTGGTATAAAAAAGGTAGCTTATATTTGTTTGGGTAGTGAAATTTTGGCTAAATCTTTTCGGGAAAACGGCAGGATCCCAGGGAAATCATTTGTTAAGCGAATTGACACCCTTTTTTTTTTGGGTGGGAAATCATCAAATAACTTCTCCCGCTCTGGGCGGAGCGGGAGGGTGTGTCAGACTCTTACTGACTAAAACCCACCCACTTTCATTGTCTGTGTTGCCAGGGGCCTCGGTACCTTGCTGCAACCCCGGCAGGCATCGGCCCTAGTGGACCCCTACACTTGTGCTGACGACATCTCTTTGAGGCGCGCGTGGAATACAACGCGCCGTCGACCCGGGCCTGGTCCTTACGGGACGGTGAGCTACCCATTGCTCACCGTCCAAACGTCAATAATTTGCCATGTTATAGCCATTTCATGCAACTCTCAAAGAATTATAGCTGTTGTGATTTGAATATCACCATAAAGGCTCCTACATACTGGCGCGACTTGTCGCGCGACGCGACGCGACACAAAGACACCGCTTGTAGCTCTACACGCGGTGTCTTTGTGTCGCGTCGCGTCGCGTCGCGTCGCGTGACAAGTCGCGCCAGTATGTAGGAGCCTTTAAGGTAGGCAGCTAATTTATTTAACAATTAACTTCCACGACTTTACGATTTAAACACCCTCTGCAAACTCCGAGGATTCCGAGCGTGTTGATATGTTATGTTAAATTATTGTGTCTTTTAATGGACTATTATAACCGTGCAGAATCTTACCGACTCTTCTCCATAGGCAAATTATCGAGAAATTCCAGGTGGAAAAACCCAATAACACTCTGCCTGACCCGGAAATCGAACCCAGGAGCTCATGCTCAGCAGTAGCGCTTGCGACCACTTGGCCAACGAGGCAGTCATTATTTGCTTATTAAAATGAACTAATGGTCGCCCGCTGGTCGAAATTTGACCCCACTACTTACAATCTACACTGGTCTGCAAAAAAAACTAAGAATCACACTTTTAAAATTGCAATAACTTTTTAAGTCAAGATATACTTTTAAAACAAAAAGGACTCGAAAAATAGTTTAATTTTGTACATAAAAACTTCATAGTCGGTAACCTTCTTTTAAGAAATGGCTGAAAAAAACTTTAAAATCAAAAATAATCCTTTTCGAATTACAATTTTACCATTCATTTTTTGCTTTTAATTTTTTTCTTGATCGATGACACTTATTTATCATGCCTCTTTCACCTGAAGAATGTGCTAGGATCATGACCTTTCTGGAACTAGGCATCAGTATGCGTCGTACTGCAAGAATGGTGGGTGTGATGTTACGAACGGTCCAGAAGGTGAAGCGAAGGTACGAAGAGACTGGAAACCATTTGAGGAGACCTGGTAATGGCAAACCCCGCAGACCCAGGTGTACTGGTGCCCGATAAGACCGTTATATTGTTTCCACTGTGTTGAGAAATCGCCACCTAAATGCAGTTGAAGTCCAGCAACAGCTTCTTCAGACCCGAAGGGACTACATTAGTAACAGTACGGTGAGAAGAAGACTGGCTGAAGCAAACCTGAAACCCCGAAGACCAGCGAGTGACACCAAACTCGAAAGAGAGCATCGAGTAGCGATACTGCGATACGCCCGTGAACACATACAGTGGGATCAAGAAGAATGGTCAAGAATTTTGTTTACAGATGAGTCCCGATTCTCACTTTACACTTCTGATGGAAGGCGAAGTCTCTACAGGCGACTTGGTGAGCGATACCTTTAAGCCTGCTTCTCAGAAAGAGTCCAGTACGGTGGAGGTAGTGTACATGTATGGGCTGGCATATCTTCAGAAGGTCGCACAGTGTTAGTGGCCATAGAAAATGGCACTCTGATTGGGGAAAGATATGCCCAGGAGATTCTCAATGATTATGCAGGGCCGTATTTAGTAAATATGGGTGATGGATCGATGCTGATGCATGATGATGCCCGGCCACACACGGCTCGGGTCGTGCAAGAGTATATTCAGGAGGTTGGTATCAGCGTGATGGCTTGGCCATCAAGAAGTCCTGATCTCAACCCGATTGAGTATTCCCGGGATGAGCAAGGGAGGCTAGTCAGAAGCCGCAGATTACCACCAACCACCCTCAGGGCTCTGAGGCCCTGATAGAAGAATGGGAGAATATTCCCCAACATCGGCTCCGAAACCTCGTGTTCAGTACAGTAGCCAAATCGACTCGAAGCTGTAAGCAGAGCCCGAGGATTGTACCAGTTATAAAAATAAATAACATGTAAAACACACTTGTAAATGTTAATTGAGTTTTATGACACTAAGCTAAAAAATTCCATTGTTATTGTTTTATCTACTAATGTACTAATGTACAATTTACTATATTTTCAAAGAAAGCTGATAAAAATGCTATAAAACGTTTTTTTATTTTAAATCTCTAACTTCTACAGTTTAGAAAAAAAATAAAATTGTAAAAGTGTAGTACTAAGTTTTGTAGGCCAGTGTAGTTATTCCTTACTTATTTCATGCTCAAGCTGTCACTTTTGTGACCTATCTATCTTCAAGTCATGAGGCTCTGGTACTATGTGTGCAGTGGCGGATTTGCCCTAAGGCCCAGTAGGCCCGGGCCTAGGGCGGCCAGGTATTAGAGGCAAACAATCGTGACAAAAAAATAAAAAAGTACCTAAATATTCTAAAGGTTCGCGCACATTATGGCGGGTACAATGTAAAGTAATCATTCGTACATATAAAATGTACATATAAGTTATTTCATACATATAACTGATTTAGGAAGAATATTGTTATATGGGAGTTTCGTGAACGCTATCCCTCCGCCGCGCAACAATGACGGAGCAAAGAGTAAAAACGATCTTACTTTGCTTAACATAGAAGCTGATTTTTTTAAAGAAACTGGATTGCGGATATTTCATTTATGATTTTGCTGCGCTTAACTGCCGACGAGTTTTGTAACATATTGTAAAACACTTATTACCTATGTCTTATCTTGTATGAGAATAAATCAGTAGTTACATAAAGAAAACCTAAAACCATTTTAAATGTGCAATTATCCCTGAAATCTCGGAAAATATAGTACGGCAACTAGCAGATAACTAAATTTCTGAATTGATTTCGATAAAAGTTTGCAATAAAGTAAAATTTATTTCGTAGTCTATATGATGGGTACTGAGAAAGGGGTGGCTGGTATTTACTACATGGCCTGGGGCCTAGGGCGGCCAAGACTGCAAATCCGGCACTGTATGTGTGTGTGTGTGTGTCAAACGCATGGTAGTGTGTAATGTTTTTAGGGTTCCATACCTCAAAAGGAAAAATGGAACCCTTATAGGATCACTCGTGTATCTTTCTGTCTGTCCGTCTGTCTGTCTGTCTGTCTATCCGGCTGTGACAGCCGATTTGCTCCGAATCTACTGGACTGAATAAGTTGAACACAAGTTGTACACATATGAATTTCTGTGACCCAAACACAGATGTGTAACGTAAATAAATTAATTTTGAATATGCCCTCATATTCAAAATTAATTCACTTTTGGGGGGCAAATTAGAAAGTTTTGCAAACTGTACCATGTGACATATTTCAATAGGGCTTATTGTGAGGGTCTCAAATATTTTTTTAATTATTTCAAAATAAATATTTTCAAAGTAAGTTAAGAAAATAGAAGAATGTTTTCCCCTTATTTCCGAACCTACCGAGCCTTCACTTATGAAAAAAAAAACAAAAAATACTTCATTACTACAAATACATTACAGGAAAACCGATAAGAAGTCTATGGTGTTAAAATAGCATGGTAAATCTCTCAATATTGTACGTACAAACTTACATTTGCGCTTGGAATGTATGGGCGAACATGTTTTTCAACTAAAATGTTAAGTTTGTAGCTTGAGATAAATTATCGTGGGATAAAAAACATGGAAGATAACATATTCATTATACGGAACCCTCACCAGGCGCGTTTATCTTAATTATTAACAAATAAATTAAATTAATAAAAAAACCATTAGCTTTCTGCACTCTTCCTCCATATAAACTCCAAATTTCTTACTCCACTGTCCGCGTAATTTTTGTAAAAAGGGGAAAAACGTTTTCGCTTCACGTATTAATATAATGATAATATTGTCTTTTATCTCTACTGTTGTAATTATTGAAGATTTTATTGCGAAATTTACCTTTGTCCTCTGACCCCGGCAAGTTAAATATAGAATCGCGGGGTTTTCATTACTCCATAGCCCCGAGAAAACGAAAAACAAACACTCAATTCAAATTACATAATCTCTTCTTATTATTCTCACCGCTGCCAAAACTGAAACAATCATAAAACAGAACAACAATCAAATTAAAAACAACGAATTTAATGTCATGCCCAATTTCCAACAAAATTAATATGAGAAGAATCTTTTTAAAAATCATCCGGTTCTTCCGACAATGTTAAGGGGAACAAAGTGATAAATTGCAAAGTATTTATTTGCGCAGTACATGAATAGTATAGTCCTTTCTCCGGCCAGGAATAAATCAGGCTATACAAACTGCGCGGAAATGGTGTAATGTGTCACCCTACTTTGAAGAACATTGGGACTGTTCGTCGCTAAGGTCTGTTGTGCACGGTATATTTTTGGTTTATGTGCGTCGCAGCTGTGGCTTATTAATTTAAGGTAATATTGATACACTGATGATGACGTTTTAGTATACAACTTGCTTTTTTTGATATCCCTTATCTCTGGGGTTATATTCCATAATTAAAAATAATACAAAAAGTCCTAGAATATGTGGTCCAATCATGAATACTTTTGAAGATATAATAATACTAACACTAGACTCTTGATGTGTGTCGGTATCTAAGTTTCATTGATAAATACGAGCAATAAATTTTCATTCAAAGCAATCATTCATATTTAAAGCTAAGAAAATGCGACGTTGTCATATTTCACGTAAGAGTGTTTTACATTAATAAAATAAATAAATAAAATTAATTTAATTAATTTATTAATATTATTTATTATTATTTATACATTATTATTAGTAATCGTGACAGAGTTGTGGGATATAAAAAAAACACATTGTATTTGTATATTGCTACATACCGAATATATTTTTAGGATTATTCATTGACGCCTGACCTCTAGCTGTACTGTCAAGCTTCTCCAAAGTCTATTTATTCTGAAACTGAAAAATTCTGAATTACAATGAAAAAATCTGAAAAAAAAGAATTGCGATGTAACTAGCGGCAAATAGCTATGAATGCCATTGCCATTATGATCCAATAATTTGGAGAATAATATCTTCCTGACTATTTTGAAATTCGTTTTCAGTCTTGTCAGATGAGGCTTGATAACTTAAGGAGCTGCATTGTTACTTGGGTAGTCAGACCGTCACACCCGTTACGTCAGCACATCATTCATATAAGTATTTGCAAGTTAATGGAGAAGAATAAATACATCGTACAAAATATTTTTCTTGTTATTATGAATTAATGAATCACATGTGGCTTACCCCTTATAGATTCGTCGAAGTGTGTATAAGGAACGTGTTTAACGGCCTACCGCTCATTTTCACGAAGAACGACGAAATGTATTACATGATTATCTTTTTAGGGTTCCGTAGTAAATAAGGAACCCTTATAGTTTCGCCATGCCCGTCTGTCTGTCTGTCCCCGACGTAGCTTAGAGACGCTTAGTACTAGAAAGCTGTAATTTGGCATAGGTATACACATTAATCTTACAAATACTTTTTTTTTAGTTTTCCCTTGCACGTAATGTGGGGAATAATTTTTTTTCTCGTCTATCCCATGGCCATACCATGTGCAGTATCGTTGGATAGGCCGTTCAAAAATATTGACGGTCTGTGAATACCACTTTTCGATTCAAAGATCCGTTTGTAACATTAAAGTGCTTATTTTTGTTAGAGTCAAGTGTCCCCGTCCCCCCGCCAGCTAAATGGTTGTTTATGGAGATGTGAAAGAATTCATGGCAGTACTCGTGGTACATAATTTACAGTTGAAGAATTGACCGTGGCGTATATCGATGTATGGCCGAACATGTTTTTCAACTACAATATCTTTGTTTGTTTTTGGGATAAATTCATCCAAAATTCGCAACTACGGAACCCTTCATTGTGTCTGGTCCGACACGCACTTGACCGGTTTTATTTTGTATGTAAGTCATCTGAGGGGTTGTTATTGTGTTTGTGGATGAGGGATCATCTCATTGTTATGCTGTGATGTTTTTTCTTAGACAGGAAAGCAGATGAACATAACCAAGTTATTAAGAATACAGTAATAGGCACCCATGTTCACACATGTATACAGTTCCCACTGTATTACTGATTATATAGGGAGGAGGAGGGAGATTATGAGGACGATGGTAGGAAAAAATATGATATTGTGACAACATCAACAACATCAAACTTTTCCATGCGTGGTGAGTTAGCGGAAAATGTGGAACAATAACTCACTTCAATTTCCGTTAAACACATTCGCAACTGATAGCGCGAATCGACTAATTACATCTACGCAAGAGATACATCTCACATTCGTCAAACGCAAATTAAAAGCGCAAGCAGAATACGCGAGTGTCATTACTAAACGGTAATCGGAAACAACTTCGGTAGGTATTCCAATTGTAGCACAGGGTCAAAGTTGAATGCTCGTTTATGAATTCGAATCTTAATTGGAAAGCGGCTCGCTTACATTTCAGTGTCAGTCTGTCTATCTGTCCATCGCTCTTTAATTCCTAGAATGTTTAGCGTAGTCCTTTGAAGTTTACTGTATTGTCAGGAAGCGGTGCTTCGAATGGTAGAGAACTAAAAAGTGAATTCCTATTCGAGGGATTCGGATAGGTACCTTTTAAAATAGCGCTGTAATAGTACCTATAAACTTTGCTAGGGTGTACCTAAAGATCACAAAACGCTTATGTGTGTGAAGTTTCATTAAAATCGGTTCACTCATTTCGAAAAATAAGGACTTGAAAATTTGTATGAAATGCCACACGGCCAATTTTTTTTTTTTTTTGAGGGTGGGAAATCATCAAATTAATCTTAAGGTCGAACAATCGTTGTTTGTGATTTCAGGCGTTCTGTCTGAGAATAAAATAGTAGCAGTAGTATTCGTTCGAAATTTGTAGTTGTTTATTTTCGGCCAGTCGATCCATCGTAAAAAAGTAGGTTGGAGTCACATTTCCTACGAAATGTATAGGAAAAATTTTTAGCAATTTCTGACCTTTCTAGAACTCAAACCAGTTGGTGTTTTTTGATCCTTAGAAGAAACAGGATTAATTGGCATCGAAAAAAGATTTTGTGTTAAGTGCCTATTTTCTTGCTGACTGTAATTTTTTTTTCAAAATCTGTGAATCATCATTCTCCTGCCCTTATCCCAATTTATTTGTGGGCGGCGCAACATGTCGCTTTCTTCCATACTTCTCTATTAGTTGTCATCTCGGTAGTCACCCCCTTTTAGCCATATCATCTTTCACACAGTCCATCCATCGTTTCTTTGGAAGACTAAAGAAACGATGGATGGACTGTGTGTGTAAAAGTAGAGGAAGACCTCTACTCTTATAGCCATCGACATTCATACTCAAGACTTTCCTCACAACATTTTCCTCATTCCTCCGCATCACATGCCCATACCATGACAACCGATTTCCGCACAACTTTTCAAAATCTGTGAATATATTATATTTATTTACATAACCAAATTACAAGATAATTATTAACATTAACTAAATTAAATTAAAACTAAGTTAAGCTTAAAAAAGGCCCTCGGGGCATTGTACCGCGGATGCTGGCGGCATTTCCTCGCTGAATTGCAATGCTGATGCGTTGCGCGAGAAAGCCGCCAGCTTTTCGGTCACCAGTTACATCAACTAGACGTTTCGCGATTTCCGCAAATAACTTATGCGCACTGGGACCCCACGGACCGAGGGTCTCGACGCCAAAGGGCACAAAGTTGTACTCTCTGTGAATATAGATCATAATATTATCTCAAAAAGTTAAGATGCTTTTTCTTGCAGCGACAACGGTTAAGGTACCTACCTGCCCTTACTGATCCATCTCAAAAATCTACCCTGTGTACGTGCCAGACCGCATCGCTGGTCTAGTGGTCGCAAAAGCTACTGCTGCGCATGAAGTCCTGGGTTCGATTCCTGAGTTGGCCAAAGTGTTATTAGGTTTTCCAGGAATTTCTCAGTAGCAATTGTATAATAAGTAGTAATAGAATACTGGCGTGATGTTACATTTTGACATATACATTTGGTCATAATAGCAACTTCTGATTGGTGAATGTCGCATTGGCAAGTAAGCTTAAATAAATACTTTTGCAGTTCAAGTTAAAAGCATGTGTTTTACAAACTTATGAAAACTTAAGAAGTCTTCAACAAAAAAATACAAATGCTACGGCTCGAGTTTTTTTGCGACGAATTCACTTAATAATAATCTATACATAGTTTATAAATGAAAATAACTTTCCATGTCTGTTTGTGTGACTTCGTTGTTTTCCTAAACTACGGAACGCATTTTGATGCAGTTTTCCACATCATTTAGAGAATTTATTCCGGAGGTTTTATGTTTATAATACGTTGGTAATAAACTAACATTTATTAAAGAAATCTCGATGTTTTATCATGTCGCGAGAACCGTTTGAAGCAGGGGCGCATAGCTAGTATACTTATATACAAAAAAAATATTACAGAAGGGAAAGAAACAAAGAATAATGTTCAAATCAATTCCCAAACCTAAACACTCCTTTAATCGGTCAAGGACAGCTAATGAGACACAATTGATTTTCCATTGTTTGGCTCCGAATAGGATACGCGCCGGGCTTCACAAGACTTGAAATCATCATTAAACATGCAGATTCCGCGTCGTGCGAATTCAATTCCTACATTTAACGGAGACTGAACATCTATCTGCACGTAATAGAATCTCTGATAATAAAGTTAAAGCCTTCATTATGAGAATCACAATCTGTATTGTGTAGTATTAAAATGTAGCTGTTTAGGTCTGAGGGAAAGGATGAAGCGTTGACGGTCAATATGGTCATGGTACATTATCATATGGACAAGAAAATATACATATCACAAACGCTGTATACTTGTTACAAAGGCTCTATTTCAATAACATTACATCACGGCTTGTTTCCCCGAAGGGTTGGGCAAAAGTGTACCTGTAGTACACCCACATTTCGCCAGTTATGTATAAGTCCCATGTGATAATGGGGCGAGCCTATTGCGATCAAGCGGGCAGAAATTCAGACTCCGGGCTGTTACTGAGAAATTCTAGATAGAAAAACCCCAATGACACTTTGCCTGACCCGGGAATCGAACCCAGGACCTCATGCTCAGCAGTAGCGCTTGCAACCACTAGACCAGCACGGCAGTTCAATAATATATTCCTATTATTATTATTTTTTTTAAAGTTTATTATTAGAGTTTATTTACATTAAACCAAATTACAAGATGGTTATTAACATTAAGTAAATTAAATTAAAACTAAGTTAAACCTAAAAAAGACCCTCGAGTCATTGTACCGAGGATGCTGGCGGCATTTCCTCGCTGAATTGCAATGCTGATGCGTTGCGCGAGAAAGCCGCCAGCTTTTCGGTCACTAGTTACATCAACTAGACGTTACACGATTTTCGCAAATAACTCATGCGCACTGGGTCCCCACGAACCAAGAGTTTCGACGTCAAAGTGCACAAAGTTGTACTCTCTGCCAAGACCTCTATATTTAATAATTTCAGATTTTCGGCATTTTCTGCCGCTGCACCCGCGAATTAGTCCGTTGGAGGTGGAACGGTGCCAGTGTGTCTACACAGGTAGCGTCCCACACAAGCATCCGTCCCAAAATCCACGGAACCAAAGACACACACGATCGGGTCTTTTTCGATCATCTCTAACAATGCCAGTCGGCCCAAGAAGAGCAGGCACATTGATGCTGGCAAGAGACCGGCGGATTATGTCATTAAGTGTCGCATGTCTTGAAAAGCGGCCTGCACGTTTTTGACAACAAAGTCAGTGGTGACCCAGTCAATCCACGTCCGTGCCACAAGGGCATGTGTGTGGAGTGCATACCGTGATCCCAAGCCGCAGACCAGTCGCCAGACGAAGCGAGGTCGGATCCAGGAAGGTACCGGTATATGGAGAAGGATGGGCATGTAGCCAATGACCAGCTTCTCTGACTCCGACCGCCAAAAGTCTTGCGCGATCTGGACCTGAACTGCGGCTCAGAATCGATTTGTATGTTAAATCGCAATAAATATTGTCCCAGCTCCTTAGAGAATTTGGGTTGTCTGGAAATTCTTTACCCGGGCAAGCAATTTTAAAAGCATTCTTGGCATCCTCCAAGCCCGCAGTCTCATAGTTTGTGGGCAAAGCCCTTAGGACCTTACCTATGAGACGTGACGTGTTATGGGTGGACGTCAAAAAGGCTGGGGTAGCAACACTCGAAATTTTGCGGATTCCTAAGCTGCCAAACCGAATAGGGAGGGATGCTTGTACCCAAGATGGTTCATTGAGCTGAATATTTAAAATCATTTCTAAACTAGTTTTGACTAAATCGTCTATTGCGGTGAAAGCAAATTTAGATGTTTCCAAAAAGGGCTACAGCGAAGCACATAAGTAAATTTAGGGACAAAAAGGCAAAACTTTAGAATTACAAGAGCTTAATGAGGACTAATTTGGAATTTATAAATAATGTTAGTAATATAATCAGGAAAAGATTCTTCAAAGATGGGAGACCCAGGAGGCAAAGTGACTTTCTGTCTACTATTTTTACGTTGGCTGCCAGAAAATTTAATTTGAATTTTAAATCATCCAAACCGTAAGAAGTATTTTGAATAAAGAGTTCACATTTGCTAAAATTTAATTGTTAACGAATATTTTCGAATTTTTTTTTAATATCTGATAAATCTGAAAACACAGTGTCCACATCGCCTCTCAGGGTTCCGTCATCCAAATATCAAACGTTAAATTTCGATTTTAAATTTTGAATAATGAGATTTATAGCCAAGCTAAAAATTGCTGGCCCAAGGGGATCGCCCTGCTGACAGCCGACCTCCGAAGAAAGTTCATGGGAACGATAAATAAATTTTGAAGGGTCTACATAGCAGGTAAGAAGGTATTGATATAGTTCCGGAATTTTGTTTTTAACTTCAGTCAGCATGGTATCCCTGTTAACTGAATTGAAATCAATTTTGACTACAATTTCGCAATCATCATACGAAAGGTAGGTTCTTAAGGCATGGACGGCTGCCTCACACCCACCTTTGGTGCCAAAACCTAATTGTACAGGTTGAAAACAGACTGTAATTTAGATTTGATATGTCTCACCGCAATTTTGTATGCGAAACGTCTTAAAGTTGACTCTACAGCAATGGGTCTCACCCCTCCGTCCTGTTTAGTTAGGGCGATAAAATCAACGCTGATATTGCCTGACTTTTATTTGGTGCCAAAATAAAAGTCAGGCAATATCAGCGTTGATTTTGAATTTCAGGCAAAGTCTGAAAACATGAAATGTATTAATTTTGTAATAGAGCAAATAAGCTGCTCACCTACATCACCCACAGAAAAAGAAGTTAAATCTTTTAAATGTTGGGGTGAGATTCCGTCTAGAGCGGCCACTGAACCGGTTTTAAATGAAATTATTGCGTCAATAACGTCTTTGCCTTCAATTTCGAGGCAGGCCTGGTCTGCTGTGGGAGATTCGGAAAAGTACGGGATCGCGGGAGCCGGGAGATGTTTCGAATGCAAAGCCGAAAGGGTATCAGGAGCATCAGGCGACAACACGCCGTTAGTAAAAAGAAAACGTGCGGCGCCTTTAAGATCCCCGCTGCCAATTTTGTTTTAATTTAATTTGGTTCTTCTCCCCTCGTGGGAGAAGCAAAAGGTGGAGATGTATTTTTCAAACAGTTATTTAACCATTTTCGGGTTAAAGAAATAGCCTCATATTTTTGACGTGCAAAGTAGAGTAGGAAAAAGGAACAGATTATGCCACTCTAAAATTTGGTTGCTCTCCACACATTTTTTAATCAGGCCTGAAAGGTGGTCTGCGACAGAGATCTTGGCGCCGCTCGGGACTCGTTTGACAACAGACACATTATTTTTTAGATCGCTAAGGTACAAATGGAATGGGTAGAATTTGGACTGTCGGAAACAGGTCGGTAAACAAACTGGGTCAAAATTTAGAGCAGGGGCGTTCAGGCTAACACAAAGGCGATGTTATTTGGAAATATGAATATTAAGACCCCTTTTAGAATGAGAAGATCTATCGCAATGTAAACAAATGTAATTTTGATTTAACGTGCCATCGCCGCATTGGGTTGCGGTATGCATCCACTTACCAGAAAACAACACTTGAATAAAGAAAAACACGCAACTAAAGATAAAATCAAAATTATCAGTAAAAATATAACTATTATACAGTATTTCAGAGACGTTGACGTCGGATGTCAGGACGACACGACACAACGTTGCCAAGGAGGACGAGAACGTCTGAAACAAAAATATATGTTAATATTTGTTCGAAATTGGGAGCTACCTACACTTTTGCACAACAATTAGGCCTTGATTAACAAGATAACGATCAAATTTGGACATCTAGAGCCACGTAATAAATGTAAATTTAAAATTTATCAATTTATTTACATAACCAAATTACATGATGATTAACTAAATTAAATTAAAACTAAGTTAAGCTTAAAAAAGGCCTTCAGGGCATTGTACCGAGGATGCTGGCGGCATTTCCACGCTGAATTGCAATGCTGAGGCGTTGCGCGAGAAAGCCGCCAGCTTTTTTTTACTTTAATTTAAATTCAAATGATTTTAAAGTTATATACAATAAGGAGAAAGCAGAGTTTTAAAACACACAACAACAAAAGTGATATGAAACTTTCCCTGCATGCGGAAAGAAACCGGTCATACTCTTAAGTATTACCGGTTTCTTTAACCCGTGTTCCTGCAGACACGTGGAAAATTTTATGAAAATAAAGCTTCGTAGATTTTTCCTTTAAGCTGGAAAAGGGAAATCTGCTCGGCTTATGTTAAACTTACCTGTACCAAACATAATCTCAACTTGTTAACTTATCTTTGATATTCGTCAAAATAAATTTTCTTTATCGAGGAACATTGAACTGAATAAGCTTTGATGTAGTCAGTCGACTTGAAAAATCTGATGTATTCTGTTTATAGATAACACCTACTCAGGCAAAAATATAAATTTAAATGTAGGTGCAATTCCTGTCTCCAGACAATCATTTTTACGCCATTATCGTTCCAATGTAAATCAATCCTGAAAAAAATCTTTGGATTTCATCATAAATAACACACAAAAACCGACCAACTCATTATTTTCCTTTTATACTTCGTTCTCGTCTCTCAAGTAGTGTCAATTTATTAGCCCATCGACTATGAACAATGAAGGGCCATTCCCCTCGCCAGGTACTTAAGGAGAGGCCTATTTAAAATCTCGAGCCTACGGTTCGTGCCCATCTTTTAATTCCTTATTAAATTAACGGTTCCGACACTGCCCCTTAAATACTTACTTTTAATTACGGCGACATTTTTCTTTTCAGAAAATGACTGTTGTTTTTGTTTGTAAAAAAAATGTTGAGTGATGTAAAGGTTTTTGTTGTTCTTCATATTTTCTTTTTATTTATAATAGAGCTTTTATAATAAACGACAATTTTTTAACAATACTTTTTGAAACGTTCCAAACAAACATCCCCTTCCAAAAACTCATTTTCTCATTAGATACCGTAAGTTTTGGAAGGGGTTATTTGTTTGATATGTTTTAACAATAAATTGAACTTATTTTAATAGTGGATTAGTTTTGAGACATTCATTCATGCAAATTAATGCACCCTGCATTTATCCCGAAAATATAGACCTTTACGAGGGTCTTAATCATTGACATAAAAAATAATATGTTAAATCGGATTACATAGTTACTTACCTAATGATGAAGATAATTATAATGTAACAGAATATATGTACACTCAATTCTACTAAACTCAAAACGTCTTCCAAAACAATTCCTTCATTTACGTAACCCGAAAACATTTTAATCGTAAATCGTGGTAAATCAATCGTATAAACCCCGTTCATTCATCACTTGTACCTTGTACCCAATGCGACTTCGATGGAGGTCGGGGGTGTTATTATGCAAATCTATCGGGCGATGTCCCAGCCCGCAGATTGAGCAGGGCTGGTATCTTCTCGAGTGTTCGATTTATATCACTTATGCATTAGGGGACTGTTTGTTTTGATGTGAAGGTATAGGTAATTCGTGAATGGGGCATAAAGTTATCGGTAATATGTCGTGGGATTGGCTGAAATTTACCATGCACTAAAAAATTGACAGAAAACAGATAAATATTTGGCAAAACGTGAAGTATCAAGCGATTCTGGACCTTCCATGTGATGCTACTATTACTGATAAGTTACTCTGCCCTGCACTTGGACTGACCTGATCAATAACTAATTTTTCGCCATTATAAATTAATTAAAATAAAATATTTTGGTGTAGAACTAACAAATCACACTAGCATCGAACTTCTACCGATTTGCAAAAAAGTGACGATGAATGAATGAACAACGGAACCGACAATATCGTGTACGCTAATAACAACATTCTGTGATCAGATACCATGTCGAAGTTCTTATTGTGAAAATCACCAGGGATACGAAAGCGTCCGAACGGAACGAGCGATCGAACAGGGCTGCTACCAACATCTGCAGGAGTATACTCAGTTTCTTAAGAATTGGGGAATCTGTGAGACCTATGCAAACAATACACATTCGGAATTTTCAGATGCTCATTGTACATTACCAGGGAAATTAATCGTTTATCATAGACATGCCGCAGGTGGGTAGCATAATCCGCTGTTTTACATAACCGCTAGCTGTTTTACAAAACATTGCCGTTATGTAAAACAGCTGAACGACGTTTAGCGATTTTCCATAATTACTGAACTTTAATACGCAGATTTGCATAAACGTTTTGCATTTATCAATGCAGAGGGTCAATGATTAGAGGTTATGTAAAACAGCGTGAAATGAAACATCACATTGTATATAGTTCAAAATTTTATCGCTCGTGGCTCTGTGTGTAAAAACAATATTTGCGTTTGAAACAAAAGTAAATAAAATGAGTTAAATGAGTGAAAATTTCCATAACTCAAGAGAAAACTGTGATTTTAAGGACAATCTGTTCCAAAAATACAAAATAGCCAAATAACTGCAACCAACGTGGAAGTAGCGCTCGCCGGCCGCTGCCTAGGTACCGTTCGCTTCGCTTGCTCGGATCGCGCGTGGTTGGCCACAGTTTAACTGTACCTACACCGATTGTTCAGTGTGCCCTAGCTTAGTTACTGCGACCGCTTCGGTATTAGAAGCAACACCAAATTATTATGACAGCAAATCAAATCAAATCAAATCATTTATTTGCTTGAATATGGGTAGGTACATGAGGTGATACATATATTATAAACAAGTTCTTAAAACCATATCCTACCTAAACAGGTGTGCAAATATCTACTATAATAAAAATATTTATTACATTCAATAATTTACAAATATTAATATTAAATTATTTATGAAATGTATTAATTATATAATTTTATTATTATTACTTAACTTAAAAATTTAATTACATTTATCATTTAAATAATCAGTAACTGTGTAATAGGCTTTATTGATCAGGTATGTCTTTAATTTATTTTTAAATGATGTAAAATTCTTTGCTTCTTTTATATTATTAGGTAATTTATTATATATTCTAGGTCCCATACAAAATGCACTCTTGTCAAACATAGCTGTTCTATGGCGTATTGCACAAAGTGTACTGGCAAGCCTAATACTCTTTAAAGTTTCATATTTTCTTATATTATTTCTAATGTCTAATGCTAGTTCATAGATATACAGTGATGGGAATGTCAATATTTTTAAATTGATAAAATGTGGTTTACATGTATCTGTAGGCTTTAATGCACATATTGCCCGGATACATTTCTTTTGTGCTTTGAAGACAGTTTCTTTCTCAGTGGCATTCCCCCAAAACATTATACCATATCTTAGTGTAGAACCAACGTAAGCGTGGTAAGCAGATAGAAGTGCACTTTGGTTTACCACTTTACGAAGCATATATATGGCATATGAATACCGACTTAATTTTGTACATATTTGTTCAATATGTGTCCTCCATGTCATGTCCGAATCTATGTGTAGTCCAAGAAATTTTGTGGTGTTTATTTTTTCTATATTCATTTGTCCATAGTTTATATTGAATGTGATTAATTTTGATTTTTTATTTTTGAAAGTCATTATAAATGTTTTAGTTAGGTTTATTTTAAGTTCATTTAAATTTAGCCAGTTAACTATAGATGATAGCGTATAGTTCATTTCATGCTCATGTGTCGCAGGGTCTTCAGATACAACTATTGCAGTGCTAATGTCAGCATACAGAACCATGGAGGCTTTGATGGATTTGGGGAGGTCGTTAACATAAATAATAAAGAGCAGAGGACCCACAATACTTCCTTGTGGTACACCCTTGCATATTTTTATTGGTGTTGACAAATGCTTCTTTTCGATTTTAGTGCTATGTGAAATGCTAGATATTTCAGATAAGCCATTCTGCATTACGTAAAGACATGGGTCGGTTTATTCGTAATACTGAAACTATTTATTAGTATGATTACCAATACCAATTTTGAAACTATTTATTTCAATAACTATGTATTGGTGATACCAAGCATCGAGTATGTTTTAGATAGATATTGGAATGGTGTTGAAACTACATATTTATTTTAATAACTGTGTGTCGGTGATACCAAGCACCGAGTTCGGTTTAGGTATTGGAATGGTTTTGAAACTATTTATTTTATTAGGTAACTATGTATTAGTGATACTGAGCATGGGTTCAATATTTGAACGTTTGGTCGGTATTAAAAATAAGTGAAATGAACACATTTTTTTTTACATTTTTGACTACCTAATTTAACTTTCCTTCATACTTCATCCAGGCTTAGGACTGGCTACAAATTAGTTTAGCCTTGAGTTCCAGTTGGTATTATATCGGCAGCGCTCGGCTTGGTCCCCCCATGGACCGATTGATGCCCGGCATCAATCGGGTGTTTTCGCTAGTACTCGGTAATTGGTTATCGTGTTCCAAGCGAATAGACAGTTTCACGCGATACATAGTTATTGTGGAAGGCAATATCATATTTATGGAATTACGCCGAATACCCGGTATAAGCCATAAATAGTTTCAATATCTATTATTGAAACTATTTATGGCTTATACCACCCATCTCTAATAACGTCTAAACGCGGGTAGCAGTCTTGTTAAACGTAACCACTAGCTGTTCTGTAAAACAGCTAGTGGTTATGTAAAACAGCTAACTAAGTAATCCATCTACGACAGACAATTGCCGTGTTATAGCAATTTTATGCAACTATCAAAAGATGACAGTTGTGATCTGTTTATGCGCACAATTTTGTCGCATTCAATTTGTTAAAAAAATTATTTCCCTGTCTTTATAGTTCTCTTTTTGCAGTACTCTTCAATATTGCTTTTTAGGCAGAATAAGGACATTGGACATTGACAGAGCAGTGGTGGCCCAGTGGTAACGGCCGCGACTTACGAGTTGTAGGGACCAATTAATTCAACCAGGTTTCAGGCTGGCTAAAGTAGACTCATCTTTCATGGGGTACTGTTTAAAATGTTACAATAAAATACCACCCCACATACTTCAACTGAATGAAACAAAATTTAAATCTAGTATAAAACGCACACTATTCAGCCAAGCATATTATAAATTGGGGGATTACATTGCTGATAAAAATGCTTGGCTCAACGCTGGTCCTGCTCCACAAGGGCGCAAAAACTAATTGATCAGGTATTGGAAGTAGTGTTGGAGCTGTTGAAGATTTTAAAAACTCTCTTTGCATTGTATAAACTCAATCTCTTAGCATTGTATAGTTGCACAGCACATGGTTATGTGAGTACTATGTACTATAAAGTTGCCATTTACTGGATACGTTTTTCATTGACTTGAATGTGCCCTGGCGGCTGGGAGTATTTCGTGCTCACTCTAATGTCTCGCTGATGGTGGCGCGTGTTTTGGATCACTTAGCTCGCCAAATGGTTGAGCTGAATGGTGCTGATCCACGCGTCATGTTCGTGAACGGGCGCCGTCAGTAGAGACTGGTCATCTCTTAGCTGCCACGGCTTATTTTAATTTAAATTTTTGAAATTGCTTTTTTTTTTGTTGTAATCTTATTATTACGGACGCTTTTACGTTTTGCATCGTTCTCACATGTATAATTTCGAAATGAATGATATAAACAATGTTTTGTAACCATAATACGTTGATTTAAAAAAGTATCCGTGGAGTTTCTTGCCCGTTCTTCTCCATAGGTACCTACTACGCTTTGGAATGGGCAACTAGCTTCATCTTTCTGACTGACTGACCGAACCCTTGACAATTCAAAAGTGCCTGTAATTGGTTTATTTGAAATAAATGCTTTGAGTTTGAGTTTGAGTTTGAGTAGGTCGTGGGTTCGATCCCAGACAGGCGCTTTACTTATATTTTTATAATTATATTTATTGTAAATAGTTTCATCACCACTGCTCTCAAAACGGTGAAGGAAAACATCGTGAGGAAACCGGCATGTCCTTCGAATTTTTGGTTTTACCAAAAATTCGAAGAATATGTGACATCTACCAACCCGCACTGGGCCCGCGTGGTGGATTACGGCCCACTCCCTCTCACAGAGAGGAGGCCTGTGTCCCAGCAGTGGGAACATTGTAGGCTGATTATGTAAGGACATTAACCACACTTAAAATAAATGTCCTTTCGGAAACTGCGTGATTATATTGACGGCTCTGCGCGAGTATATACATATTAGCTATGTATCCCAAGCCAATCAATCAATTTAACAGATGAATCGGGTAGGACTCTCGAGAGATTAGCTCACTATTATGTTGGATATTGCAAATTGAATCGAAGACCCACAGGCACATATATCTAATGGATATTTGAAAAGCAAACTCGTTGGTGCATGAATTTACAGTTTTCTTATTGTTATTTGAATTTCTTTAATTTTCAAAACAGGTATCAATACTCGAACATGATTTTGTATTTTATAACTACATTTTTTTTTTTTTTTGAGGGTGGGAAATCATCAAATAACTTCTCCCGCTCTGGGCGGAGCGGGAGGGTGTGTCAGACTCTTACTGACTAAAACCCACCCGTATTCCTTCTCGTTGCCTGTGTTGCGGGGGCCTCGGTGACCCATAAGTACCTTCCCGCGACCCCGGCAAGCATCGGCCCTAGTGGACCCCTACCTATGTGCTGACGACATCTCTTTGAGGCGCGCGTGGAATACAACGCGCCGTCGACCCGGGCCTGGTCCTTACCGGACGGTGAGCTACCCATTGCTCACCGTCCGCAAGCCCGCGCCTACGGCGGCCAGAAATCCGCCCGGGATTCCCGACGCCCTGGGCGTCTCCTACGGCGGCTAGGGGCGAGAGGGCGCGAAACTTGCCTTTCCCTCAACCGTCCCGCCTCCTCCTTCGCGAGCATTACTGCTTCGCAGAAGGAGGTGACGGCTACCCATGCCCTCTCGCTCCGTACCATGGCCTGAACCAGGGCCGGACGCGAGAGATCTCTGCCGCCGATCGCCTCCACGAGGACACGGCGGTGCTCTGCCCAAGCCGGGCAGACCTCTACCGTATGCTCCACAGTGTCCTCTGGGCGATCTACACAGTGGTGACACCCGGTCGTTTCCTCCCGCCTTATCCGACACAGGAACCCGCCGAAGCTGCTGTGTCCGGTGAGGACCTGCGTCAGGTGGAAGGTGAGGACGCCGTGGCGCTTCTTTAGCCACTCCTCAAAGAGGGGACTTATCGCCGCAATCGTGACGTGCCCAGCGCTGGGTTGCGACAACCGTACTTTTCATGACGCCATGAGATCCCGCCGGAGCTCCGTCCGCTGTGCCGCGATTTCTCGCGGCAGCGGACTTACGCCCCGGCGTTTCGCCTCCTCGCACCACTCCCATACGTGCGCGAGGACTTTTGCCTCCAGATCCCATGGCGGCAATCCGGGAAGGAGGCTCGCTGCCTCACAGGAGACCGTGCGGTATCCCCGGACCATCCGGATGGCTATGACCCTTTGGGCCGAGCTCAACCGGCGGGCTGGCCGCAGCGCCAGAGAGCACGCCCATACAGGAGCCCCGTAGAGGGTCATGGACCGCACGACCCCCGCGTAGAGCCTCCGGCAGGAGGCGTTTGGACCCCCTAGATTGGGCAGGAGCCGCTTCAATGCAGCGCCCGCCTGCTCCAATTTGGGAGCCAAACGTCTGAAATGCTCTACGAAGTTCCACCGGCTATCGAGGACGAGTCCCAGGTACTTCATCGTTGACTCGGCGCCGATGGAAACCCCTCCTACCGTTATTTGGGACCCCAATGGTGGCGCGTTCCGAGGACCATGAAAACACATGGCCTCGGACTTGTGCAAGGCCACCTCGAGTCCCAATTGCCGGATCCTTTCGACGATTGATTTTATACCTACTTGAGGTATAAAATACAAAATCATGTTCGAGTACTCAGTGATTAACGCCTGTTATAAGGCGATTCAGATTATGTACCTAGGTATATTTGGTACTTATACAATAATTATTTTACTTGCAAAAACCGTGAATTACCCATAATTCCCTCAACCTCACCTGCCAGCCCTTACGGCATACTGATTAAACGGGGCCTTCTAAGTCAGCTGTGAGATACAACTCCGACGGAATGATTTAGACGTGATTTGGAAACAGATCCCTGTAATTTTGAATGTTAATTTGCCTTAATAGGCAATTGATTGCGTTTGATCGACCTCATTTGCAGTCTGGGCTTGTAAGGTTGGAATTGCTTCCTTGAGACTATTTCTTGTCTTGATCAAGGAACAGTCATATAGCGAAAAGTATATGTTACTAGATTTTCTTTTGTACTTGTGTTTTTTTAGCTTCTAGAAGTCTTTGTTGTAATTTAGTCTGGCTTATTAGAACTGCAATTGAAACTTTCAAATTGAAATTGAAAATGATATTATTTGCTGTAATTGTGTCAATGGAGCAGCTATATAATTATTTAACTAAAACAATATTCCAATTTTATAAACAAAACGCGTCAGTAGAAATGCGTTTAGTTCGTGAACGTTGTATTTTGAATTCTTTATCTACAACACAGTTTTATAGATATAGGTTATATATTAAAAGATAGAATTTTCATTGAAACTCCCTGTAAATATCATCGGTCTAACAAACATTTTATTTTTCATTCCTTATAAAAGAATTTTCTCTTCATAGGTCGTCAGGACCATTAAAAATTTTCATGATCCTCTTTTCCCCTCAGTTTCAGCCAGACTTTAATGGCTTCAATACTCGGATCTTGAAGCCATTAAAGTTGAACTTTATCCACAAGTCACAAAAACTTTGGACTCCTAAAACGATAGTTTATTATATTTCTGTGAATCTTAATGTAAAAGTTTTAAATAAAGTGTACGAAGGTCAAAGAAGTTCAAACGTCTTAATGAATAAGGGCCTCCTGGTAATAAAACTACTTAATTAGGTACTTACGAGTTAAAATTCTTACAACAAAATGGTCCCCGAAACGATCATTTGCAATTGTCAATGTTTGCACACGATTTCCGAACTTTGCTAAGGAAAGTCGCGTCGCTCACATGTCGCTCATTAACAATGATTGCAAGAAATGAATTAAGGCTCGTGCAGACTGGGGTGACAGGCATATTGCTGCCTGTCGCGCCCGCGATATCGCGCTAGTCTACACAAGCCTTTATGTGTGTTTGAACGCCGATAAGGTATTTCTTGCAATCATTCTTGCGGTTTTAACTCAGAAATAAAAGAAAAGATTTAGATGTTGATCTTATAAAATGAGATACGGTTCAAGGTCACGTCGCGGTCGTGCTTACGGGATACGTCCGTCATATACATGACGGACGTATCCGTACGTAAAGCTGGCGCGGTCGAGATTAAAAAACGATTGTCATTTACTGTCATTGAACGTCAATACCAGGTGCGTCAATTGCTACTAATATTTTTTTTTTGTCATAAGCGTAATCAGCATAATCTCGCAATTGTTACACAAAGTGACAATATTACTAATATTGACACTTTGCGCAACAATTGCGTGTCAATCACGTAAAAATTATCAATTGCAAATGGTCGTTTCGCGGACCCTTAAGATCCGCACTGAGCGGTTGATTATACAACATTGTTTGTTCCTTTTCTGGATGAGAAGAGGTCTGTGCGCAGCAATGGGTCTATGCCTATATCTGTCCAGATATGTTAAGTAATAATAATGGACATCTCATCAATGATGAAAAAAAAAAAAAAAAATATGTAAACTCGCTATTTAAAAGCCATCTCGAGTATTGCTGTGTTGTCTTGTCACCTGAGTATAAGGTCCACATCAAGCGCATCGTACGGCTACATAAACGATTCTTTTGGCATCTCAACTGTAACAGTATTTTGGACAAAAAGCTTAACTAACACCAAGTTTAGTATTATAAGATAGTGTCGCTGGAGAAACACAGGAATATTCCTGTGTTTCTCGCTAGATTTGTAGAAGAAGTTAGTAAACGGTTCTCTGAACTGTCCCAATTTGCTCAGCCCTATTGACCAAATTGGGACAGTTCAGAGAACCGTTTGATGTTATTGTTATTGTTGTTGTTATTCCATGTGCCTCGTAATCTGACAAGAAGTTATCATAGGATGATTTTCTTCATGCGAACAGGGTATACCAACTTAAGGCAATACTGTCCACTGTCTAGAATGTATGCTGCATACAAAGAGCACGAAGTGGACATTGACCTGTTTCACTCATCAGTACCTGCTCTAAAAAAAGCCGTGGGTTTCCATTAATGGGTGTCTCTAGTCTAAAATCAAATATTAACCTAAACTTACATAAAAAATATGAAAAATAAAATCTAATCTAATCTACTCGTAATTAATTTGATCTATGTATTTTTTTTGTAATCAATTAGCTTTTATTTTTTTATCTAAACTATGTATGTACAGTCGCCAGCACATCAAGTTAGGTACCACAAACTGTCAAATTTTCTCATTCGTTTTGAACTTAACCATCAATATTTTTAAGGTTTAAAATCATTTGGAGGAATTTGACAGTTTGTGGTAACTTTATATGCAGGCGACTGTACTTACTACTCGTTTCGATTTATTAATTTTGTTATTATCTGCGCATACTGTAGTGCATGCTGTGCTTTTCTATAAGTAATGAGACGCTTAGACTTCAGTTTACAATTTACAAACTGTAAAGTAATGGAGCAGTGGTGGCCCAGTGTTAACGGCCGCGACTTACGTGTTGTAGGTCGTAGGTTCGAACCCAGACAGGCGCTTTACTTTGTGTAAATTATTTCATCACCACTGCTCTCAAAAATGGTGAAGGTAAACATCGTGAGGAAACCGGCAAGTCCTAGAACCAAAAATTCGTAGACATGTGACATCGTCATCATGTCGATGTGGTACAGTGTAGACGCATAATACAGTTATCCTCGTTGTTTTTTGTGATTGGTCAGTGTGTTTGAGTTGCGTTTCTCGTTTACTCCTGTGAGGTTTAAATGGACTAATCCCACCCAGTGGGCGGCGCAAGAAAGAGTCGAAAATAGTTTTGTGAATTTCGATCCGTCGTGTCTCCGCTCAGCTCCGAACTCGCGCCGCAGGGATTCGCAGTCGACCGACCCGCCACCGCGCCAAGAAGGTTAGTCATCAATCGGCGAAACATGCCACCGCGCTGAGCGCGCCCCACCACAAGTCGCTGTACCGCTACTGTACTGCAACGCAGCGCCTAGGACTAAACGACGAGCAATTCACGTTTGAGCTTTTGTTGGCTATTTTATAACTGCAGGTACTTCGTCATGTTTAACAGTAAGCGTACGCCACCTAAAATCCCGCTACGACATGAACAGTCACTCTCCGAGCCTGACCTGACAAATTGTTCACCTTCAAAAATCGACCCTAATGTAACATGTCGCAAGCGCAAGCAACCTGAGTGTGAACATGATGAAATACTCTCAGCCCTTAGGGCGGACCTCAAAAAGTCCTCTTCTATCCAAGCGGAACTACAAAAGACTCTCAGTGAATGGAAGGTAAGCTTGGATGGTAGGCTGACTGCAATCAATGATAATATTGCATCGATCAGAGGAGACTTGGAAACCTATATAAATGAATCAAAGAAAGAAATGGCCAGTCTTCGCTCCGAAAATGCCGCTATAAAGGATACGGTCTCAAAACTGTCGATAGAAGTAGCCGGGGTAAAAACATCTGCTCAGCATATCTCTGACCAATATGATGATTTCCAAGAGCGACTTAATAACATAAATAAGCAAGCTTTAAGCGTAAAGCCAGATGCATTAAGGGCTCTCGAATTAAAGATTGACAGCTTGGAACAGCAGGGCAGGCAATGTAACGTAGAAATCTCCAATGTCCCCGAGAGGCGAGGAGAAAACTTACCTGCGTTATTGGAGGATATAGGTAAACAGATCAACCATAATATATCGAGAGACGATGTTACATCGATACATCGCGTGCCACATGCCACAAGCAGTGAAAGGCCTAAAAATATCATTGCCACTGTAAAAACACGTACTCTGAGGGACAATATAATATCTGCATGCCGCCTGAAGAAAGGATTTACCTCTAAAGATCTGGGCATCGCTGGCACACCTCACACTGTATATGTAAATGAACACCTAACTCTACAGAAAAAACAGTTGCTACGCGAGACCCGAGAGGCAGCTAAAAAATTTAGCTATAAGTTTGTCTGGGTAAAGCATGCCACCATTCTTGTTAAACAATCTGAAACCTCGCCCACTATAGCCATTAAATGTAAAAATGATATTAAAAACATTAAACATACTCCGAGTGGTGGGCTTTTAACAAGTTAGGTTATTTGTTTTAAGTAATATTTATGTTATCACTAATTACAATGTCTAATACTACAATAAATCATGACTTCAGCATATATTACCAAAACGGTAGAGGCATTCGCACAAAATTAAACACTTTGTATATGAATATTCTCTCTAACTGTTTCGATATTATTATTTTAACAGAAACATGGCTTATTCCTGCAATTAATAATAATGAATTTATTGATGATCGATATTTGGTTTTTCGTTGTGACCGGAATAGAACTGCTACTAGGAAGTCTGATGGTGGTGGCGTCTTAATAGCGATATTGCGAAAATATAACCCTATTTGTATTCCTGCTTCACAGCTTGGTACTTTAGATCAATACCTTGAGCAAATAGCTATTATCATTCCTAGCTGCAACAGCACTTCTCATACCCTTATCTGCGCAGCCTATGTACCGAATAATATACCTTTTGCGGTATACAATACTTTTTTTGATAATATGGACAATCTAATCGACTCAATAAAGACTGATGGTATATTACTACTAGGTGACTTCAATATACCTACAGCACAATGGGCTAAACTTAATCCTGGTCAAATTGATATGACTTGCCTGGGCACCTCACAGACTTGTAACCGTTTAAGGGACTTCTTGATTATTCACGATGTAAAACAATTCAATCATATATCCAACTCGAATGGACGCATACTAGATCTCCTTGTGTCTGATGCAAAGTGCACTGTTCTGAAACCTAATCAAGATCTTTTGCCGGTTGACAGTCACCATCCACCATTTTACACTCTGTTATCCCTAAATATTAACATCAGTTTATCGAAGCCTCTAAATACACCGAAATATAATTACCGTAAAGCCGACTACTCGGTCATTAACGAGGACATTGATGAGATTAACTGGGAGGACATTTTGGGGGGCGATTTGACTGATAAGTGCATTGATACTTTTTACAACTGCTTATATGGTATAATAAAAAGCCGCATACCGCTGTCGAAGCCACCAAACTCGCACTTCCCGATCTGGTTTTCTAAACCGCTCATTCATATCTTTAGGTATAAAAAGAAAGCCTGGTCTAAATGGAAAAGGTACCGTAATATAAGTGACTACGAAGTATTTTCCTTGTATAGAGAGCGTTTTAAAGAGGAATGTGACAAATGTTTTCATAATTACGTAAATAGTGTTGAGGATGGTATTCCCAAAGACATTAAGCACTTTTGGGTTTACGTCGCTAATCGGCAGGGCAAGTCCGGCATACCGACCTGCATGTCCTACGATAACGTAACTTCTAGCAACTCAGTTGAAATTTGTAATTTGTTTTCGGATTTTTTTCGGTCAGTTTATGAGCCCTCTAGTCTCTCTCCCGGATGGCGCCCAGCCTCCGACTCTAGTAATGATAATAACAGCTCTCTCTGTACTCTGAATTTAACGGTCCATGAAGTTTGCAGACAACTAAAATCGTTAGATATAAACAAGGGCCCGGGCCCTGATGGCATACCGCCCTATTTTCTAAAGAGGACAGCTGAAACAATTTGTACGCCTCTTTCCATGTTGTTCAACAAATGTATTCAAAGTGGTACATTTCCGTCTGCGTGGAAGAAAGCAAATATAATACCAGTACATAAAAGTGGATCTAGACTAAACATAGAAAACTATAGACCTATTTCGATACTTAGTACTCTTGCAAAATTATTTGAAAAACTCGTTCATCAGGCCATTTATCCATTTTTGCGACACAATATAATACCCGAGCAACATGGATTTGTTAAAAATAGGTCTACAGTGACGAACCTAATGATCTTTACAGAGTATTTGTTTAATAATATGGACGCAGGATATCAGACCGACGCTGTTTATACTGATTTTAAAAAGGCTTTTGATAGGGTGGACCACTCAATTTTATTAAACAAAATAGCCTTTAACGGCATCAGAGGCAACTTACTGCATTGGTTCTGTTCATATATCAGCAATCGTAATCAAAGTGTAGTGAGCAATGGTTACAAATCAGACTCATTTCTGGCGACTTCAGGCGTTCCCCAGGGATCTATTCTTGGCCCATTGATGTTTATTATATACATAAACGATATTTGTAACTGTTTTCAGAATAGTAACTTCCTGCTATACGCTGATGATCTTAAGGTATTTAGAACAATAAAAAACACTGTTGATAACAGCCTATTGCAGGATGACTTGAATAGATTGTCTGATTATTGTAAAGAAAATAAATTAATACTAAGTATCCCTAAGTGCAAATACATAAATTTTACTAAAAATAAGAATGTAATAACGTACAATTATTCACTTTGTAATAAGACTCTAGATAAAGAAACCTATATCTGTGACCTGGGCGTTCTTCTTGATTGCAAACTTCACTTAAACCTACATATAGCTAAAATTACTTCTAAAGCATTTCAAATGTATAATTTTGTTATGAGAACCACGTCAGATTTTAAACGATCAACCACATATCTGTATTTATTTAATTCTTTAGTTCGCCCACAAGTTGAATATGCTTGTATGATCTGGGATCCCTATTATATAAAATATGAGACTGCAATAGAGAGAGTTCAGCGTAAGTTCCTCAGTACAATGCAGTACAAATGTCGCATGGAACGCTTATCGTATGAGGAAGCATTGAGTGAGTTTCACCTGTTAACACTACGCTCTAGACGCTTGTTGCTCCAAGGAATGATGCTTCATGGACTTGTACACAATAAATTTGACTGCTCTGATTTGATACGTCAAATATACTATATTGTACCTAGAACAGTTATGAGACGAGAGGCGCGCTCTTATCCACTGTTTGCTACAACTCCCTGTCGCACAAATGCAGGAGAAAGAGCGCCGCTCCAAAGAGTTAGTTAGTTCAAACTTATAATAATAACTTTAATGATATCGATGTATTTGCCCTATCTAAACATAAATTTAAAAAACAAATTGTTGTGCGCCTTGTTCAAAACTTTTAACTTAATCATTTCCTATTTTCTTTCTTTAAATTATTATGTGTTCATCTATTAGACAACGAAAAATTGTATTGTTGTTTTGTAATATGTATTTTTTTTTATTTTTTTTATTACTTAAGTTTACCAAAACTGTATCTAATATAAGCTAGTAAGATGTGGAAATGTAGTGGATTGTACATTTACTTATAGCATACTGTGTATCTAGATGTAACATACAGTGTATGATTGTTTGTTTCCCAAATAAAATAAAATAAAATAAAATAACAAAAAAATAAAAAAAAATCTACCAACCCGCACTAGGCCCGTGTGTTGATTACGGCCCACTCCCTCTCACCGAGAGAAAGCCTATGTCCCATCAGTGGGAACATTATAGGATGATTATGCATGCTAAAGTAATGGTGTACTCGTTGTTGAAGAGCCTAATAATAAATAAATAATTTACTGTTTTAGGTTTAGATAATAATTACGGTGTCTCATGATTATAAATCACGTAGAAATAATCAACAGCTTTACTAACGACTTTTTAAAAATCATCTTCATCTTATTTCGCTTACAAAATGTTATTTCACGTAAAACACTAACTCCAACCACTCCCCTCAATGTCTTTGACACTTAAAACTTGTTTAAAATTCAAACCCTTTCACAGATTTTTATGAATAAATTAGAAATCCATTAAATTGCTCAAGGCCATTTGATCCGATTAGGGTTCCATAGAAAGGTTCCTTATAAATATATTTACACCACAATCTTGAACATTTGGACCATCTTACAACCCCGGACTGCCGCCTAATAAATAAGTGATAAATATTTATCGTCAACTCACCTTTGGTGATGTATCTACCTATCTCCGACAGATGGAAGTGTGCATAGACTAATATATATCAATGAGATAGACTGGCAACTCAACCTCTGACTGAATAGAAAAACGGTCAGCGCCACGCTAAGCCATGGAACTAAAATATCTAACGATATCAAAATCAAAATATGAAACGTCAGAATCTAGGTGCACGGTTCCAATTAGTCGTTTCCTTTGGAGAAGAGCCGGCAAGAAACTCCACGGTTACTCTTTTAAAAATAATTGGCTTTTACAATGTTTTCAAATTAAGACTCGTGCAGACTGGGGCAATATCGCTGGTACGACAGGTATATTGCTGCCTGTTGCACCAGTGTACAGAATAGCGCCCGCGATATCGTGCTAGTCTGTACGAGCGTTTACAGTGTTTATAGGTTTGGGAGGACAGTGTAGGCCTGTCAGGAAGTACCAGGTACTTAACAAATAATAAATGGTCTACAGATCTAGTCTAATAAGCTTAAAACGTTAAATTGATTTAGGTAGCTACGTATGAATCGCCGCTAAGTTTCAATTTCGTTTATTAGATACATTAAAATTTGTTTTTGAAAGCTCACACACACAAAACAAGTAATTATAGGTAAAATAAACAAAATTGAAACGTTACAGCAATTCATACACAGTGCATGCATATCTATACAAACTTCGTAGATTAAAAACTGGAAATGAAAGAAATAAATAAAACACGAAGTATACTCGTCCTGAGTATACTTCGTGTTTTATTTATTTCTTTCATTTCTGTTATAACAAATTTATTAATTAAACATTAATGTGTACACCAGTTCGCCTCGTTCGTTTCTTGCATTTCGTTTTATTATAATGTTCTCAAGCTTGTATGAAGATGCGGTCAGTTTCATCAGTTACAATTACAAAATTATAATAATGATTGAGAGATTATATTAATAGTATAAAGTTAAGATTTCATTTAATTAAACACATACTAACATTCTTAAAAATATTTTTCTTATAATCTAAGTGTAAAATCCCCATAGTGGCAACTGTAAAGAATTAATAAAAGCTTTTTATTTTTATTTTATTTAATAATGATTGAGCACCCAAGAACACAGCAAACGTATCTCGGCATTGTGTAAAACAAAACTAAGGTTATAATATATTATTATATACTTATGGTTCAAATTCCTTACGGAGGCCTTGTCTGCATGTGTCTATCACAAACACTTTCACAAAACCACAGTCAATGCTGGAATTTTGTTGGTTCTTGATTTATGGAGGAATCAAAGCTCAACTCGACGTAAATAACACAAAAACACCAAAATATACAAGAAAATAGCGCACGAGCATGTACCGCAAAAAAAAATCTTGTGTCTTTTATTTACAGGTTACGGATTTGCTAAAATTTGGTGTCAATGATAAACCAACGTCACGTTGTTTGTTATTAGTTTTAGTTTAGGTAGGAAATTATATTTTTAATTAGATATCATTTTAAGTCATATTATTCTAGTTAAAAAGTTGTAACATCGACCAAAAGTTCTTTGGTACTCTTTGGTTTGGCTTTATATTCAGAAAAATATCATGATCATATTTCGTTCGTGAGTTACAAGGGCATAGAAGTCAATGGAAAGTATCGGATAACTTGGCAGAGAAAATAGGTCATACGTCAGCGTGATATCAATATTTAATGGATCAAAGTTTGACTGGTGTTTGAAGGATTTACCTTCAACTTCTGAGAGGTTATTCAATTTAATCTCATGTCAACTAATGTGATTGGTTGCTTTCAACTTGCCTCACAGTAATGAGACAGACTGTTCTATGAACTTTAATAATATAAAACTGGTCAAACTTTATGGGCGAAAGTAGGTGGCAACAAAATAATAAATCGCTTGACATTTTCTTCAAAACAACTTTAAAATCCACTGGACATTACATTCTATTCTATATAAAGCGATAGTAATCTAAGTAAATTAAGCCCAATCCAATAAATCAAGGAGTAACGCCTGATTCTCGGGTTAGAACTCACGAGACTGTTTCAACTGTGCACAGTACGACGCTGTCATTGAACGACGTATTATACGTCAGGAATGTCCTTGACTTTGTAAGATGTAAGGTCAATCCTAAATGCGAAGTTCATACGAATGAGTACGCAACATTTTAAATTGATGCTTAACCATAAAATTCGATGCGGTATCAAAATTCATGGAGAGAAATAGAAATACCAGTAAAATATGTAACTGTAATCGTTTACCAATACAATAATTTATTTATTTTCCATTTACACATACTTCCTAAAAGATAAGCGCAAAATTAAACTTTCATTTACATTCAAAGCTTTCTTTTAGATCGTTCACTACACTCTCTCTACGTTCCTCTAACCAATATCAATAACCACAAAAATCGCTGTTCTATAAAATTTTATGTCCACACTAAGTGTTTTATTTTCCATACGATGACTGTCTTCCTTTTCTTTGCGGAGGCACTGGACCGATTTTTGTTTTTATACTAACACACGTACCTACTCGCGTAGGTACTTGAAAAACCCTTTCGAGACAGGAAATCTTCCCCTTTCAATGAAGCCTCCAAATCTCGTCTACATAATAATATACTTACTGAAAGTGGAGTCTTCCACGAGACGACGTGATACGCATACGAAATACTTCGTTTGTGCACTTTTGGCGTGGCGTTTCGGCTGTGTGTACCTTGCTTTATTAGCGAGTGTTTCAAGAATTAAATGTTTTTTGTGAAACATTTGCATGTAACCAAGATGCGTGGAGTTTAAATGAGCTAACGGTTTCTTTTGGTTACCTTAATGTTTATTAGTTTTTTCCCGAACGTACTACCGAGATTAAAAGTACCCTATATCTTAATCCAGGTAATAAACTATCTGCGTGCTAAATTTCATCCAAATCCATTCAGCTGTTTTTGTGCCAATCTGAAACATACATCCAGACAAACGGACAAAAATTCTAAAAACTATATTTTCAGTATCAGACTTGTACCTATACCTCGTAGCTCAGCAGCCTCGTATTTTTTTTTCCAAATATATTATACGAGTACGTATGAAGGAACACTGTGCAGAAGTGAGCATTTGTAAAACACAAGGCAAATCAACGCACAAATAAAAAAAAAAACAAAACGATCTTTATTTAAAATGCCAATTTCTATGAAGGCTCCTATCACGCTACGATTGAGATTATTCAGAATTTTGATTTGATTGGCGCCACAGATGTTCTACCAAAGCGACCACAAAATGTAGACTCTCAGATCCGACCACAATTCCTCCGATTTCTCACATTTCCGATTGCACACTTTTGATACTTTATGCCGGCGGCGCGTACGTCGTTCCCGTTGGTACGGAATGTTGCCATTATAATATTTGTATTTATTTTATTCTCCTTTTTTTTCTTATTACAATCTCACTGTGTGCTGCACCGGTCGACTTCATCACGTCAACACCGGCTATAGCTGAAAACCAGCGCTGGGGCTCTGTCTTGCATAGGGTCGCAGCATTATGCTGAGCGTTGGCCGTTTTGCGTGGATGTGACGCATATTGTCCCCCAAATTGTTTCTTTTTTGTATTTGTGTTCCCTCTTTGCGTCATGTTTACCGCAAATAAACGTATTTTCTTTCTTTTATTTTCCTTTTCACACCAGGAAAATATTTTACTGTTACTTTTCGCCAGTGCAAACGTATGTGGTGATTTCTCGATGTGGTTTACTTTTCCTGCTGTCTTACATTTTTTATTTTATTCCTGAATAGCGTTTGCCCGCGGCTTTGCACGTTTGGAGGTCGAAAATTTACCCTTAATACACACACATAAACTTTTCGCAGTAAAATCTCTAAATGATGACATAAATGAACAACGCGGTCACACAAACAGACACGAAAAGCGACTTTAATTTGTAATATGTTTAAACATAAAGAAAGTTTGTTTCGCAAGCTTTGCATTTAAGAAAAGAAGCTCATGTCCTAGTAAAAAAAATGCTAGACCATGCCTAGGGCTCTCTGGCCAAGTAGGTAACTCATACCTACACACTTTTAATGCACTGTAATCTCATCCGATTTCTACTTATATAGTGACATACTAAAGTTTACCATTTCCGTTACAAGGCAGTCGTTAATTCAATCCTGTACCTTCCTATAAATATAAATAAACATACACATGTTAAAGAATTTATCACGGCATCAAACGGTTAGGGAAAACATCACGGAAACCTGAGGTAATAATGCATTCCGAACGTGTGCTATTTTGTGTCGGATCTCCATTATTTATGTGGGATGTGGAGGTTTTTCAGATTTATGGCTGAAATAATGTTTAATGTTAAATATTAGCCAGAAGAGTAAGGTGTTAAAAACCCACTCCTAAGATGACCTTTTTTTTTTGAGGGTGGGAAATCATCAAATAACTAAAAGGGTGTGTCAGACTCTTACTGGCTAAAACCCACCCGTATTCCTTCCTGTTGCCTGTGTTGCGGGGGCCTCGGTGACCCATAAGTACCTTCCCGCGACCCCAGCAGGCATCGGCCCTAGTGGACCCCTACTATATGTGCTGACGACATCTCTTTGAGGCGCGCGTGGAATAAGACGCGCCGTCGACCCGGGCCTGGTCCTTACCGGACGGTGAGCTACCCATTGCTCACCGTCCGCAAGCCCGCGCCTACGGTGGCCGGAAATCTGCCCGGGATTCCCGACGCCCGGGGCGTCTCCTGCGGCGGCTAGGGGCGAGAGGGCGCGAAACTTGCCTTTCCCTCAACCGTCCCGCCTCCTCCTTCGCGAGCATTACTGCTTCGCAGAAGGAGGTGGACTCCTAAGATGACCTGCATTGTAATGGCGTTGGCACTGGCACTCACAGTATCTTTTGCCATTAATTAGGTTTTAGTTTGCCAAAGCATTTCTACAACAAAGTCTCTTCATCATGTTCTACAAGTTAATCAAAGTAAACTGTACTAGAAAGTTAGATAGTTGAATTGGTAAAATAAAAGCTATTGGGATAAGCAATTTGGTAGCTATGCATCGAAATAGGTCGTTTTATTGGCCGATATTTCAATTTTTATAACCTGATGGCACCTGTGTTACTACTGAAGAACTCAAGAATATTCAACACCTCGACGCCGATGCAAACTTGAAAATCTTAATCTCAAACAATATAATTTTAATATAGATTTATCTTGTTATTTAGTTAGGAGGCTGACAACAGCTAAAGCGCGGTCACTGTCGGACTGCAAAAAAAAGAAAACGAAGCGCGATGACATGACGCTGGTAATTTATTGCAAAATATGAAGCAACTATCTATTTAGGTAAAAAACTATTGATTTGATAAAACATTAAAACACTATTATGCTAATATGTTGCTTGTAGAATAATCTGACAAAAAATCAGAACGATTGCATGTATATTGGTATGGTTTTTAATCGTTAAAAGAAATTTGAAGAGGTACCTTCCCGATTTTTTCTATTATATCAAATTAGTTGTATTATGTTTTCAACATACTGCCTACCTAGCATATATCCTGAAGGCTATCATATATTTTTCTGATTTTATTTACTGCAGTGGATCATATACTTTTAGGCATTACAAAACTTGCGTTTAGCTCCTGTAGTCCCCTTAAATAAATTGAGTAGAGCATGAGTGTTCATATTCAGCATGATCTAGACTTTTTACGTACCCAAGTGAAGTCTCCCTTCCATTATCGCAAAATGTACGAAATATTTTTATCTTTTATTTCAACTAAATGGAATTTTTAGAAGGCTTTCATCCAATTTTAGGTTGAAATAAAAATTTCGGGTGCGAACACTGAGTCGTATCAATTAAGTAAACATAGTAGTATTTATTACGCTAGATGTAATAAAAACCGGCCAATTGCGTGTCAGACCACACACAATGAAGGATTCCGTTTAGTTGGGATGAACTTATCCCAAAAACAAACTTAACATTGCTCTAACCAATATTAGCACTTACTTAATATTACGCAAACTCATCCCTGAATCGAAAATAGTGTTCAGAGACGCACAATATTGAACGGGCTATCCAACGATACCCCACACCATGGGATGGACGAGAAAAAAAATATCATCCCCACTTTACGTGCTAGGGAGGTAGGTACCCTAAACAAATTATGTCAAGTTTTTATTTTATCATTTTGTTGACGTGATTAATGTGTATACCCATGCCCAGCTCTGTAGTACTAAGAGTTTCTGAGCTAAGCCGGGGACAGACAGACAGACAGGCAGACAGACGGACAGGGCAAAATTATAAGGGTTCCTTGTTTACTACGGAACCCTGAAAATGAAAGATGTATGAACTTATACGCACCTAATATCTTGAGAAGTGATAGAGCTGTAGGCAGTTACATAAATGTACTTGTATGGATTGAACTTTAATTTCAACAAGATGCTGTTTTAAAACAGACTATGTCCGTTGGCGTACATGATTTAAGAAAGCATAGACAGTCATGGGGACTGCTAACAGAAGTGAAAACGTATCGCTCAACGCGCCTACAATTTAATTTCACTTACTGTTACTAGAGCATGTCGGCGCTTGGCATGTCGGTGACGCGAACCCATAAGATTTTCCCCTAACAAAAATCACTCAACGCGCCTAAAGAAGATTTTACTTCTTAAACCCCATTATTCCTGCCGGGGTCGCGGGAAGGTACTAATGGGTCACCGAGGCCCCCGCAACACAGGCAACGGAAGGAATACGGATGGGTTTTAGTCAGTAAGAGTCTGACACACCCTTCCGCTCCACCCAGAGCGGGAGAAGTTATTTGATGATTTCCCATCCACAAAAAAAAAACACCATTATTGGAGACATACAAAAAGAGTTTAATGCAACTTTTTTTTACTAAAGTATTTGAAAAATATGTAATGTTAAATATTGTACGGTGGTACGGAACCCTTCGTGTGCGAGTCTGAATCGCGCTTCGCCGCTTAATTTTTTATTATTCAAGCTTTTGCCCGCGGTTTCGCCCGCGTGTTGGTCGGAAATTATCCCACGGACTTATACTACCAGGATAATAGTACTCTAATCCTATGTCCTTATCTATGCATGAATTCTAAATTCTGTTTATTTATAATTTTACTAGCTATTTAACTTTTTTTTGTCCGCGGCTTCGCCCGTGTGGATGTCGGAAAATATCTCACGGACACGTAGGTACTACCTGGATTAAAAGTAGTAAATCCTATGTGTTAATTCAGAAAACATTAAATATGTAGGTTACTAATAAATGATAAATGATTTTTATTTCTGTAAATAGGTTTGTACACTGGCGCGTGCTAGCTAACGTATGGCAAGTGTGTAATTTAATCCAATGTTTTATGTTCAATGTTAATTACTTTGCATACGATTTGTATAGAATCAAGTTTATATAACTAAACAGACAGACGTGCTGCTGGGGAGTTTGTTCCACCACTTCTTCTTCCCAGCTAAAGCACTAGGAAGTGGTGACGGGCGGGCATTTTTGGGGGACTGTCTTATGTAACTTTGACGTTCGAAAAGTGCTGATTTTCAGCCTAGTTTGAATAAATGACTTTTGATTTGATTTGATTACAAAGACTTTAACCCGTCAGTCATATTTTTAAAATAAAACTAGTTGAGGTCGGCGTTTCCTATCTGACTACTCTGAGAAGAAAGGCCGAAACAAACTCAGAGGTCACAGTCTCTTTTATAGTTCAGACATAATCTTGGTCAGATGTGAAGGCCATGTAGATAGGTGTCCGAAATGGTCCTTTTGAGGAAAGAACCACACAGATTGAGTGGACCTGTCCAGTCGGTGCACGCATTTATCAGTGAAGCTTAACTCAGAACTTAAGGAGATTAACGATGTGACGAACAATACCAAAGAAAGAACATTTGGGTAGGCCGTAAAAAGTACTCAAACTGCCAGACCATGAATAATACAAAATAAGAAAAAAAAACAATGACCCACATAGTCTTCACATTCACAATAATTAATTTCAATATAATACTTTACAAGTAAATATTCATGTCATTTTATATATAAAATTCATCAATGCTGATGTGTATAGAGAACCATGTAAATTGGCGTCTGAAATGGTCTTTTGAGGAAAGAACCACACAGATTTAAGCGGACCTATCCAGTCAGAGCTTAAGGAGCTCAACGACTCTTCGAACAATACCAAAGAAAGAACATTTGGGTAGGCCGCATAAAGTACTAAAACTGCCAGACTATCATTAAAGCTAACTGAGAAAGACACAAAACAAAATATGACCCACATAGTCCTCACATTCACAATAATTTAAATAATAATATATTCAACTCAGGGCTGTTCGTTCACACACTGCGATTTTTTTCTTACTTATAGCATTTTTATACCCGTCGTAACTTCTAAACGAAACTTCCGATTCAAAATCGGTAAATTTTCATCTATTTTCTTTAAAATACTTTTAGATTAATTTTGAAATTATAAAAACAAAAATATCTAAAATCCGTATAAGAATACCTTTCATTTGACATGTCACATGGTACAGTTTGCAAACTTTTTTAATTTTCTTATTTACCCCCAAAGTGACCCCGATATTCAAAATTCATTTGTTTACGTTACACGTCTGTTTGGGTTACAGAAATTCATATGTGTACCAAATTTCAACTTAATCGGTCCAGTAGATTCGGAGCAAATTGACTGTGACAGACGGACAGGAAGACGGACAGACAGACACACGAGTGATCCTATAAGGGATCGGTTTTCTCTTTTTGAGGTACAGAACCTTAAAAATAAATATATTCAATTTACCCTCCTATCACCTGACAAATAAAATTACATGCCCTTTGTAAACTCATAAATTCTTCGTTTCGTAACAAAAAAGTATAAAACTGATACATATAGTTATTGCAAGAATAATAATACTTTACTGTTTTATAGTGACTGCCAATTGGATCGGAACCGAAACTATTTTTTGGCTTGCATCCAAATCGATCCAACATGTGACAACTTAATACTTCAGGTACATTTAAGCCATTTCTGTGCTGATCGGAGATTGAAAAATGGTGATATAAGTTGCTTCATTGTGAAGAAAATAGGATTTTTTACAATAAGTGGACTGTTGTGCCTCCGCCTGGTTGATGAATTTATTGGTCTTAATTTATTTGTATATTAATTTATTTATTTATTGTTCGACTGGCTGTTCATAATGGTGTACTGGCGCATACGCTTATGTATGGAAGTGAATGTTGGGTGTGGCAAAAGAAGCAAGAAAGTAGAGTAAATGATGATGATAAGTAAATGCGTTCCTTGCAAAGCATGTGTGCCAATGTGTGGTGTGACTATAAATGATAGGCTGAAAAATGATGTGATAAGGCAAGGGTGTGGTTTTAAAGGAAGATGTAGTGACAAAAATTGAAAAGAGTATGCTTAGATGGTTTGGTCGTGTTGAGAGGATGAATGAAAGGCAACTAGCAAAAGGTATTTACAAGACAGATGTGAGTGGAAACGCCGGAAGGGGACGTCCCAGAAAAACATATTATGTGACTTCATTGGTGATGTTCTTCAAAAAGGTCAGGTGCGTAGTACTCGCAACCGACGTGCGTGTTCGACCAGATGAACGTTAACGAAGCAAAAGGAGTATGTAAGGAGCATAGCAGGTGGCGTTCTGTAGTTTCTACCTGCCCCATTGGGAAGAAGGCGTGAGTTTATGTATGTATGTATTTATTTGTTTAAAATGCCCTGCACATGAGGCGATACTAAAATGTATGGGTGACGCACAATAGACAGTCAGCCCCGCAAACTACATTGCTGGCTGGCCTTTTACCACTCTCTAACGAGCTTTAGGGCTATTATTACAAAATTAAATAAAATGCGGTCCTATAATAAGCTTGTGAAATATCGCCATCAAACAAACAGGTGTAAATAATTAAGCGGTTTAATTTCTGATATTAAAATTATGCATGTAATTCATTCAATTTGTTAGTGTAGTTGGCTATTACAAAACCGTTATACCTATCATCATCATTTTAGTCGAAAGACGTCCACTGCTGGAAATAAGCCTTCCCCAAGCGTCGCCACATTGACTGGTTCTGTGCTTCTCGTCGATACGGCGCGGCATACGCTGGCAGAGTGTGCCGCTTGGTAGGAGCCGCACCATGCCTGCGTCTTAGGAGTAGGCATGCAGTGTCCAGTATGTGTGTGACCTGTCACTGAGGAGTCCTGGGTAGCGGTGGTATCCTTCTGCAAAACAGTCATGTCGCAGAAGGAGGCTGCGGAAAGGGAGCGGGAGATCTCTTCCACTCACCCTGCCCACAGCAGGCGCACCGGGCGTCGGCGGAGGGCGGACAACGCCCTCTTCCAGCCTCCCTAAATGGGTCCAGGGGCGACGGACTCAGGACATCCGTCACCCCCCACATAGCAGGACCCGAGGTGGTGGCGAGTAGTGGACCACGCGCGCCAATATTGGACGTCGCGGGGGGAGTTTTACAATCCCCCCGCGAGCCTGAGGTGACCCGCAATGGCGGGCCGGCACCAGCCGGGAATCACGGAAGTCGCACTAGATCCTATGATCCCCGGTGCAAGTGCGGGACGGGAACACCGGGGTGGTTTTTAGTCAGTAAGAGTCTGACAGGCACCCCCGCCCGCCCCAGGGCGGAGGACATCTATGACGATTTTCCACCCCGGAACAAAAAAAAAAGGCTATCCACCGCTACAACTTCCGGTACGCGGTTATACCTATATTTCTTGATCAATTATTGATCGAAGCCAATATTAGTTATTTAAAAGATTAGACATGCACCCATGATACGTATACCTATTAATTGCTATAATAATCACTTCCTAATCCAAGCTTCAAAAGTTGCACAACTTCGCGGATATAATAGTTAAGTGCTTGAGTACAAGTTCTCAGTACTTAGCAGGTTTCAACCTGTAAGATACACTATATCTCACTTACTTGAAGTTTGGATACCAAATAGTGTTATCAAAATTTGTTACATGCAGACTGAGCTTTTGAACTTAACTTACAAATAACATAAGCTAAGGGATATTACAGATTAATACACAAGAAATGTCTGCATTCAGATTACATTTTCGACCGTTCTTTTCGCTTATCAAACGTAGTACCGTTGATAAGCGAAAATCGTATTGTTTATTTAAATAAACAATACGATTTTCGCTACCACCTATTCACCTATTTATTTTCGCACCTACCTATTGAGGTACTTAAGTCGAGATTCAAGCCAAGAACAATCAATTGTTACTAAACTATTGCATAAATTAAAAAAAAAATTGGAATCACATACAGTATAATCATAAAGGATAATCATGATTTAGTGTTGTTTGCGGATGACACTTCACTTTTGTTTAAACTTAAACGTCAGCAGCTGGTTACTGACGATGTAAATAGTACGATCTCAAAAGTAGTTCACTGGTTCAATGTTAATAATTTACTTCTTAATGAAAAAAAAACCAAATGCATTAAGTTTACGCTTCCTCACGTTAGGCAGGTGAAAACTAATGTGTTGATAAAGGGCGAAGAATTAAATCCTGAAGATAGCACAGTATTCTTGGGCTTAACTTTGGATGCTAAGCTTCAGTGGTCCACATATAGATAAATTGGCGAAAAAGCTAAGCTTCGCAGCATACGCTGTTAGACAAATTCGTAATTTAACTGATATAGAGACAGCCCGTTTAGTTTACTTTAGCTATTTTCATAGTGTAATGTCGTACGGTATTCTGTTGTGGGGAAATGCCGCGGACATTCAGACTATCTTTGTTTTGCAGAAAAGAGCAGTCGCACAATTTATAAATTAAGTCCGAGACACTCTCTCAGAGACAAATTTAAGGAGATTAATGTAATGACTGTGCCCTCTCAGTATATTTTTGAAAATCTTTTATATGCCCATAAAAATATAAAATAGTTTAAAAAATACCGTGATATCCATAATATAAATACTAGAGATAAACACAAATTTGTTGTACCTACAACAAGGCTCAAGAAAATAGGTGGCTCATTCAGATGTCAATGTATACGTTTTTATAATAAACTTCCAAGCCACGTTCAAGATCTAGCCTTAATAAGTTCAAATCATTTATTAAAAGTAAGTTGTGCCAGAAAGCCTTTTATAGCGTTAAAGATTATATTGAGGACAAAAAGGCTTGGGATTGAGCTGCTCCAATTATTGCATACTGAAACTTTTATTTTATTTATATACAATTTTGACATTTAATCACACAATGACATATTTACATTGTGGAGTCGTGTGCGATGCGCGCTCGGACACGGACGCGTTTGCGCTACACAGCACGAATATTTTATTCGCGTTTTGCGCAGCGGTAACGACTGCCCAATTTTCTTCGCAATGGCTACAAAGCAGCTCATTGCCAACGAGCTTTTGGCATTCATCAAGCATGCCATCGACTACATGGACGAGGTCAGCATCTTGCAGATCTGCAAGTCCTCCTTCAAAGTGGAAGAGGTATGCAGTGCCAAGTTGCTGTTATTTCAATCACTCGACCAAATCGGACAGATGCCATCTCGCCGGAGGGATGGTGGCGAGAAGAGTCTGCAGAACATCATCGACCTGCTGAAGAGGACAGATCCAGGTGACGTGCCAGACAGAGTTTGTGGCAAAGGAGCTGCCCAAGCTGCCTCCCGTCACTTTCGACCACGTCGACGTTACCAGGCTGTTGAAGGACATCACGTCTCTGAAGGTGAGCCCGGCTGAGATGAAGTCTAAATTGAAATCATTGGATGTCACCATTGGTGAGCTCCGAGCCGAAGTAGGGTTGTTGCGCAACGCTGTTCCGACAAGTAGGTCACCGAAAGGCTCTAATGTAAACACACGTCGCCGGGCATAAAATGCTTCAGTCTGCAGTTTTCAGTCGGCGAGTGAATCTACGTCATCGGCTGTCATGAATGCAAGCGTTGCATCGTGTTCAGCTGATCGCGTCGTGCATGCCGGGGAAGCAACGCGCGTAATAGGTACATCGACCCCCAAACGTGCCTATTCTGCAATTGTCGCCAAGACGAAACCTGCTGTGTCGCAAACAAAACGGCAAGCAGAGCAAACTAAAGGGGGAAAGCAGAGTCGCTCAGCATCGAGTGTGACAAAAAGCGCTGTGATGAACCACAAACAGCACGGTCCACCGTAGATCACATGCGATGAGGACGGCTTCATCAAGGTGGGGAGAAAGAAGAGGAAGCCTACTTATCGCAACCAGTGTGGGACAGCGCCTGCAGGTACTAACATACTGCTACGTCCTGCAGTACCGACGACGCAGCTGTACGTGTCCCGTTCGCACCACTCTACGAAGACTGAGGACATCGTAGAGTACATACGGGTGAAGACAACTGGACCTTAAGAGTGGAGAAGTTGGAGGCGCGCCATAACACCAATTTCAAGTCGTTTGTAGTGCGTGTTCCGACTCATCATTTGGTGACCTTCCTCAAGGAAGATTTTTGGCCGAAAGATGTGCTGTATCGGCGTTTCCGCGGTCGGCTACGCGAGACCTCGCAGCGTAACACGACGCCGTCACTTCGTGTGCAGTAGTTTTTAAGTTTATTGTAGAAAATATGTATTAGTTTATAGTAATTGTTTTTATACTATTTATGTATTGTGTTTTTATGGGCCTTAGTTGCCTGAAATAAAGGAAATTATTATTAATATATTGTGTGGAATTTAATATTTACTTGTGAAGTATTATATTGTTTTCAATTTTTGTGAATGTGAAGACTATGTAGGTCATTGTTTTTTTTTTCTCATAGTATAATCATAGTCTGGCAGTTTGAGTAATTTATGCGGCCTACCCAAATGTTCTTTCTTTGGTATTGTTCGTCGCATCATTGAGCTCCTTAAGTTCTGAGTTGAGCTGCACGATTACTGACAAATGCGTGCACTGACTGGACAGGTCCACTCAATCTGTGTGGTTCTTTCCTCAAAAGGACCATTTCAGACAAAAAATCTACATGGCCTTCACATGATCTGACCAAGATTATGTCTGGACTTTAAAGGAGACTGTGACCTCTGGGTTTGTTTCGGCCTTTCTTCTCAGAGTAGTCAGATAGGAAACGCCGACCTCATCTAGCTTTATTTTAAAAATATGATTGACGTCGAAAAGTGTTTGCACAAACCCACTTACAGAAAATAAATCACTTATCATTTATCATTATCATTAGTAATAAGATTTACAAATGTTATACAAAGCGAAAAGTTATAAGTACAAATCAAAACGTTTCTTTACACAAAATGTCTCTTAATGTATGTATGTATTAATGTACCCACTAATTTGTATTATCATTTTAAAATGATTGTATCATTGTAGTATGTAAGTAACTTTATTTAAAAAAATATTTGAACGGCACGCCGCACACGGATAAACCCTGTGTTTTAGAAATAAATAAATACATAAATAAATAAATAAATATATAAATAAATAATAACATATAAACTAATAATACCTTAATGTCACTACCAAAAAAAGGTTCAGGAATGAAAAAAACACGAATAAGCCATATTTATGTGTTAAACCAAATTTTCGTCTAACTTACTGAAGTTCTATAAACCACTTAACAAGGCACACGTAACGGATATAAAGAAAAGAAATATTTTAATTAAATCTTTCTGTCTGAGAAGTTTGTCGAAGCCTCTTTCGACGAATCCTGTCGCATTCCACCAAAGTTCGAAAGAATTGAGAATTTATCCGATTTTGCATGCCTTCTTCATTATTTTAGGAAGATCCATTATATCTCTGAAGTTTTGTAATGTGATTACACGTAGAATTAGAGTTACGGACACTTTATTTATTTTTTATAAACCTATCAAGCTTGCCGTGACTAATGCGATACAATTAATTACTTATCTATTATTATACGATACCCGGGAATTGTTCCCTAATCTATTGAGATTAGAGAACAATATTAGAGAAAATAAATAAACAAATGCAAACTTATCAAGTACCAAATCTAACACTCTCACCATAACTTTAAAAATAAAAACAAATAATAAAAAAAATAAAATCACGCCTGCCTTGTCAAAAAGTTAATTAACCAAGCTAAATGATTTTTAACTGAATACCAATCGTTTTAGCGAAGTCGGGGGACGGTTCCTTGGAACAGTTCTTTACACGTCCCCCGACTTCGCTGAAAATATCGGTATTCAGTTCAAAATCATTCACCTGATATTACTTTTTTTAAATTATTTATTTTTTTATTTTATACGTTTTAGTTTTTAATTTTATTTTTTTTTATAAGTTTTTCTATGGGATTTTGAATAGTACCTACTGATATATTTATTTAATTTCTTTTGCTATGTTATAAGTGAACGAATGCATATTGAATACTACTGTTATATATATTTGTTATGTACTAAGCAAGTTCTAGACAATGATAGTATACTACTCGTATCAGCAGTAAAATTTTTGTGAAAAACGTTTTTTTTCATGAACCATAGCTCCATTATATTGTTTCAATTTTCAGCCTATGCTACCCGGGATAACGCAACGCTTCTAACGATACCACATACATTGATATCGGTTAAGGTGTTTAGAAGTTATGGTGGAATAAAGAAACTCACATACATACATGAACACTGAAAACTTAACACTCCTTTTTTTGGGCAGTCGTGTAAAAAGTACACACGGCTACACATCAAGCTATATATTTCCAGTTTACGCTGACCTCGCATAGTACGGAAATCCTATACAATGCGAGATCAGCTTAAACTGGATATGTATAGCTTGATGTGTAGCCGTGTGTACGTTATTGGACTTCTAGATTTAATTTTCCAGTTAAGAATCTATGAAGATCGACGTCGTGTGACGAAGAAATCGACTGTGAAAGTCATATCCGACTAAGCCTTCTAAATTCCATATTACTTTGTATTTAAATGAACCCACCAGGAACTTGTGTTGTAGGAAAATACGATGAAAAATCCTAAAGTTAATGATCTGGAGCAAGCATTGCATGATCAAAGGTAAATTCCTTTTCCGTATGAAAAGACTCCGTTCCAGTATTATTATGAAGAAACACGCATCACGTATGAGTTTAATCACCTGTAACAGGAAACATACGAACATGCTTTTGTTAATATATTCCGAACGTGTGTTCTTGAGGGAGCAGCCGGCGCGATTTGTCACAGCGACCGTCAACTACCTCGAAAACAGGCACACCTTGTTTGGTTTATGTACGTTTATACCAAATTTCTATGCCTATTTGTAGGTACTAAATCTAAGTTTTGTCTTGGTTGTCGTTCGTCTGTAAAAAGTGAAGCGTTTTCTGATCTCTACTGGGTTCTACCAGTTTGGAACCGCTTGATTATTATAATTTTTTTTTCTTTTTTTTTTCTTATAGTTGTTAATAGATTATTTGTATATCAGTTTTACATAAAATCTTAATGTCCCAATATAAGTGAAATGTAAAGTGATGGCCTGAAACACAGGTTTGAATAAACCTAGGTCGGGCGGGTCGCTACCTAACATAACATTCAATTTCAAACCATCATTACTTGCACTTGTAATTAAAAATAGTTTAGTTTAAGTTTATTATCAGGCACTATTATTGTATAGAATATTTACTACTGTTGGCCAAATGTACACTTATTGTAAACGTTTTTATTAATAAAAAAAAAAATGAAATAATAATAATTATAAATATATTATAATTATTATTATTTCATTTTTCGGGCCACATTGTGGGAGGCCTAAAACTGCTGTTTTACTTTACATCTTTCTGAGACTTAATTATCAATAGCCTTAACTTAGCATCAATTGGTAGTGCAGCAGTGCTTTAGGCAACCGACCTTTACTGTTTAAATTCCTACCTATCCACCTCCTATCCTTCCTATCTATATCAAAAGGCGTTCTATTCATCACAAAATACATCCAACAGACTAAGTAGTCTTTAAGTTATCATGCTGAGATACGTAACAATACTCCATGGCACGGCTACTGGCAAACGTAGAGCTACAATAAAATAACAAAATAATCACTCGTACAGAAATAAATAAAAATAAAATCATGTTTATGCACTGCAGAAATTCTAAGATGGATTTCTAAATAAGGTTAGTAACTCAATAAATCAGGCATAGTCGCAGTGATCCGAGCTCAGCTGGAGTTAATACAATTTATATCTAAGGATTTCGCTGAGGGACTGAGTTTGATTCCCGCGTTGAATCCCGCACTTCAGATTCTGATAATGCTGTGTGACTGTTTTAATAAAATATTGTGTATCTATTGTGAATGAATTGGACAGGATTATTGTGGTCGTGACAGCATACAGCATGTCTTTCCTAAATACAGATTACTTAGTAATCTAGCTAGGAGAGCAGCGAATCACCCAACGATTCGATGTACCTACACCATGCATACTTTTAAAGTCCCCCATGATCATTACAAAATTATTACAAAATCTTTATGTACCTCAATAAATTATTATTTATTTAGATATATACTAAGGCTTCCATTAGCTCAACTTGTTTGTGAAGAATAAATGTTTATATGTTTCTTATTTATTAAACGTTATTGGTTCAATCAATCAACTAAGTCTATGACAGTCCACTGCTGGACATGGGATGCTCTTAAGTTGCACCCCCACACCTATTTCTCCGCCTTCTGTATTCAGTCATTCCCAGCCGCCTGTTTCAAGGCTGCTTTCTTTCTTTATCACGTTATTTTTGCCCATTTTGTAAATCTGAAAGTGGACCCCTAACCACGGGAGTACACTTGTATCTGAAACGTTTCAAATATATTTTCGGTATTTTCTCTTTATGCCGCAATTACTCAGCTATCAACTTTCACCCTGCTCAAAAATTCTCTGAGCTCCCCCCTACCAACTTGCTCAACTGTCTGTGTTTAAATTGCCAACAATAAACAAAGATGGACCATTTTCAAAACAATAATAAGAACATCTTAAAACATTTAACCTTTTCTCTTCTAATATAATAATTTAATATTGAAACAATGCCTCCTAAAGGTAGAACATTTTATATCAACTAACACACAAAGGCTGAAAGTACTAAATCAAGTGCCTGTGCCTACGGCCTAGATTTAAGAGATTAGGTCTGTACCTAATGCTTAAGCGTGAAATATTACTTATGCTCCTTGAATTAAATGCGACATACATTATCATATAAGGGTTGAATGGAAGACAGAGGGTTTGGAATTATATTTGTTTTCGTATTAAATGTAATTTCGGGTTAAATGTTTGTTTTCGTATAGATAGCTCTATTGTTTTATGATTTTTTACTCGAGTAGGTACTTACTTTACTCCGGATTCTTCAACTCATCATCATCAGTCCACACACAGCAGTCCACTGCTGGACAAATGCCTCTCCAACTGCACGCCATTTAACTCGGTTCTCGTCAACTCTCATCCAGCTGCTACCAGCCACCGTAGATCATCGCTCCACCTAGCCTGAAGGCGTCCTACCTTGCGTTTGCCAATTCGTGGTTTCCACACATGAAAAAGTCTACCCCAGCGGTCATTGACTCTACAGCTAATATGGCCGGCCCATTGCCACTTGAGCTTGCTTATTCTGTGAGCTATATCGACGATTGTTCAACTAATAAGCCCCTGTTTTAAGGGCTGATAACATTCACATTAATTAAGTATAGAGTTAAGTTTCTTGGCGTTTATTCGTAAAAATGCGCTATTAAAAAAAACGTGTGCAGTTGGGGGACCCTGTCAGGAACACAGTTCCTTATCACGTATGATTTAAAAAAAATCGCAGCCGCCATCTTGGATTTTCATTTTACATCACCGTCGGATTTAGCATCCTCAAAAATTATAAAAACGACACCCATGACGAAAAATTAGAAAATTCACAGTCGCCATCTTGGATTTATATTTTGATTAAATTCACACTCAAAAAGAAAGTCGCAAGTATGAACGCTTTTTCTTAACGATTTCTGCCAGTTTACTCCTACCGTAAGCTGCGTTAAAGAACTTCGTTTCAAAAAACTCACTTTTGGACTGATGTTTTGATACAGCTCTTCCTTCTTGAACTCAACTCAATACTTAACTAATCAATCTACCTAACTTTTCCCAACTATGTGGGACTTCGACATATACAATGAATGGTCAGTGGTCACCCATCCATGTATCGATCACGGCAAGCGTAGCTTAATCTTCAATCGTCTCGTGCGGTATTATTTAGCCTCGAGCACCTTCAACTCACTACTTAAATAAATCAAATGTAAATCAGCCATAACATTATGTAAGTTCACGTGACTAATTTCAGTTCTGATTGATCTTCACTACAATTTTTCTCGTTCTTAAAATTAAATAGCATTAAAACATTATTAATGTAGCTGATGTTATAAATGTAGGCCACTTCGAGAAGCTACTTATCTACCTTTAAATCTTTAGTAAGATTTCTTAAAAAGTAGATCTAATTAACTCGACTATTAAATTAAAATGAAAGCCCCGAAGAGCGGCCATTTATAAAACTTAATTTGGGTCCAATTTCAAATATCATCTCAATATCATACATAACATTCGGCTCTAGCTTTTTTATTATTTATTCAGTTATATCGTTAAATGATCCTCATATTACAAACGTAAGCCAAATAAGATCATTAAAGCGTCTGCTCATCAATAAATTATTCGTTTAAAAAGTGTTTACAATAAAATAAATATAATATTTTTCACTCCCTTGTAGATGAACTTTGTTGCGATTTATTTTTAAATGTCATAATTATTTATACACCCTTACAACCTCATATTTGAATAAATACCTTTAATATTTACACAGGGTGAGTTTTTCAAAAAAAACGCTAGTCTAAATAAATAGATTTAATTTTGAAGACTCAAAACAACAACAATTATGCAGTATTTTCTTTGAATCGAGCACGCAGCTCCTTAGCGCTTTTGTCTATTTTAAAAATCTCTCTATGTACCTACTAGCAGATTTTGCCCAAACATTATTTCTTTTGAACTTCTTGAGATAATTGGATCACTTTAAAAGTCGTCAAAATAACGACGAGTAATTTAATCTATCAATATTTCCTCTGAAAGACGACCATTGCTGAATATTAGGCTTACATAAGCATTGTCCATAACAACCTCTCCTGTACTCCTCGCTTCGAGCAGATTTCCAAGACCTTCACCAAGCCTTCAGGTAAAAATAAAATAGAGCGATAATAAAAAATTCTAGAATAAACGAAAATAATAAAGATGCCAATTCCATTAACTTTAATAAAATAAAGCGTGTTAATTGTTAATTATGTCCCATTGTAAATAATGAATATTAATTTGCAAATCAGGAGCGATTAATTAGCATGAACTCATTTTATTGACAGCTTATCGCCTTTTCAGTTGTTGTTTTCAGCTGATTCTGTGAAAACATCCGTTATTTTCATAATTATTTTAATTTTGTTTTTGGCAATGGGATTGCTGGCGGGGCACAAAAACATTTTAATTGACAATTTATACGTTGTATCAGCAATGCATAATATTTTATTGCGTTTTATTCGTTTTATTGTAATTTATCATCAATACAATATACATTTTCAAATAAAAAAAAAGGTAGGAATACTTAACTCTTCCTTTCCTGCACCGCACGTCGGTTAACATAAAACTGACACAACCTTCAAATCCGCATCTCCCAAGATTCCTATCTGTGCTTTATAACCTTTGTGTGAGGCACTCCTATCTACCGACTGATCTGATGAAGACGATAGTTGTGCCCATAGTCAAGACCAAGACCGGCGATGCCTCAGACAAAGATAATTATAGGCCAATATCGTTGGCCACTGTAACAGCAAAGGTTCTTGACGGTGTGTTTGACCGGAGAGTAACTGGACAGCTCAATCTACATGACGCACAATTCGGTTTTAGAGCTGGGCTGTCTCCGGAAACTGCTATTCTGGCGCTCAAGCACATGGTCAGGTACTAATAGAAACACACCTGTGTATGCTGCTTTCTTGGACCTCTCCAAGGCATTTGACCTGGTTGATTATAATATCTTATGGTCAAAATTGCATGAACAAGGTTTTCCTAACGAGCTCATTAAGCTCTTAGAGTCCTGATATGACCGCCAAATTAACCAGGTCAGATGGTCGGATGCTTTGTCTGCGGCGAATGGGTTGGAATGTGAGACAGGGAGGTTTGACTTCACCAGCACTCTTCAGTCTATACGTCAATAAGTTGATTGAGGAGCTCAGCAGGACCAGTATGGGATGCTCTATTGATGGTGGGATTATTAATAGTATAAGTTATGCAGATGATATGATGCTGCTGAGTCCCTCAATTGATGGACTCAGACGGATGCTTGTGATATTTGAGAGATACGCCACGTCCATGACTATGGTTTATAGTACAGTGTACGGAAGAGTGAGCTTGTGGTGTTTAGGGTAGGTACTAAAAAGCTTAAGACAGTTCCTCCGGTGTTTCTTTATGGTGTACTACTTTAGTAGTACACCATAAAGAAACACACATTTATTGAGTGTCGCATTTTAGGTACCACATAGTTGTGGCCACATAGTAAATGAGGACTTGAATGATGACAGTGACATAGAAAGGGAGCGAAGAGCGTTGTCGATCCGATGTGACAAGTGAAATTCACTCTGTTCAAGGCGTTTTGCCAGTCTTTCTACTCGGGACTAGCTACTACTTCTACCTGGGACTCGTCTTCGACAGCCGGTGGAATTTCGTGGAGCATTTCCGACGTTTGGCTCCCAAACTGGAGCGGGCAGGGGCTGCCTTAAAGCGGCTCCTGCCCAATCTGGGGGGTCAAAACGCCTCCTACCGGAGGCTCTAAGCGGTGGTCGTGCAGTTTATGGCCCTTTGAGGCTCCTATGTGGGCGCGTACCCTGGCGCTGCGGCCAGCCCACCGGTTGAGCGCGGCCCAAAGGGTCATGGCCATACGGCTGGTCCGGGGATACCGCACGGTCTCCTGTGAGGCAACGAGCCTCCTTGCCGGATTGCCGCCATGTGATCTGGAGGCAAAAGTCCTCGCGCACGTATGGGAGTGGCGCGAGGAGGTGAAACACCGGGGCGTAACTCCACTGCCGCGAAAAATCGCGTCACAGTGGACGGAGCTCCAGCGGGATCTCATGGCGACATGGAGAGTATGGTTGTCGCAACCCGGTGCTGGACACGCCACATTTGCAGCGATAAGTCCCCTCTTTGAGGAGTGGCTAGAGAGGCGCCAAGGCGTCCTCATCTTCCGCCTGACGCAGATCCTCACCGGACACGGCAGCTTCGGGAGGTTCCTGTGTCGGATACCGCGGGAGGAAACGCCCGGGTGTCACCACTGTGTGGATCGCCCGGAGGACACGGTGAATCATACGGTGGAGGTCTGCCCGGCTTGGGCAGAGCACCGCACCGTGTCCTCGTAGAGGCGATTGGTGGCAGAGATCTCTTGCATCTGGCCCTGGTTCAGGCCATGGTACGGAGCAAGAGGGCATGGGCAGCTGTCACCTCCTTCTGCGAAGCAGTAATGCTCGCGAAGGAGGAGGTGGGATGGTTGAGGGAAAGGCAAATTTCGCGCCCTCTCGCCCCTAGCCGCCGCAGGAGAAACCCTGGGCTGGGATATCCGGCCACCATAGGCGCGGGCTTGCAGACGCTGAGCAATGGGTAGCTCATCATCCGGTAAGGACAGGCCCGGGTCGACGGCGCGTTGTATTCCACGCGCGCCTCAAAGAGATGTCGTCAGCACAAATGCCGATGCCTGCCAGGGTCGCGGGAAGGTACTGAAGGGTTAGCGCATGGGACATGTTTGCTGAAGCAGATACAGATAGTTTTCAGGCTATTATGCGAAAAAGAACAGCATCCCTGATGGGAAGGATTCGGGGGAGCACCAACAGCATCTTAAAGGTGCTAGTGAGTAAGCTTGATTGCCCGTTCCTGGGGCACTGGACCCGTATGCACAGCTGCAGGTCTGGTGCAGCGGGAAGCGGACATAGTTATAGGTTCTTGAATTAATATTATTTTAGTTTTGTTTTATTTATTTTAATGATAAATGTTACTAACATAGTTTTATAAGTGTTACTTAAAACAATATGAATCATTTGTGTTCGATGAAAATAAAAATAATAATAAAATCAAAATTACCCTGAACCCAAAAGCCGTAACTCACACAATAAAATCCCTACAACTAATTGAAACATCCACACATTCATAAACAGAACATCCATCAGCATCCAACGCCAGAAAATAATAACACACCGATAATTTCTATATAAGTTGTCTCATTGTGTTCGGCCCATTTAATAGGGGCAATGGGCCATAAATGTCAGTTTACTGTGAACGCTGGCCGTAACGACATTGTTTAGAGCTCAGCCGTCACGCCAAGACCGTTCGCGTTTTTCGACTTAATGTGTTGGAGAACTCACACGGACACTGTTTGCGCAGAAAAAAAATGATAAAATTGGCAATTTAATATTTTTAAACACTGGGATTTTTAGGGTTCCGTAGTATATCGCCATGTCCGTCTGTCTGTCTGTCTGTCCCGCTGTAGCTCAGAGACGCTTAGTACTAGAAAGCTGTAATTTGGCAGGGGTTTAAACATTAATCACGCCGACAGTGCGGTAAAATAAAATATTGAAAAATAATTTTTAGGGTACCTCCCTTGTGCGTAATGTGGGGAAGATATTTTTTTCTCTTCTATACCATGGTATGGGATATCGTTGAGTAGGTCGTTCAAAAATATTGCGGTTCTGTGAATACCATTTTTTGATTCAAGGATCCATTTGCGCTTCGGAGGATCCGATTAAACTTCAAATTGCTAATTTTTATTAGAGTCAGCCCTGCCGGCTAAATGGTTGTTTATGGATATGTGAAAAAAATCATGGCTCTAGTACATATAATGAAATAAAAAGGAAAACTATTACAGCTAAGACGGCTTTACAAGTTAATGAGTAATAGTCGACTAACTTAAATTTGCAGTTGGAGAATTGACCGTGACGTATATCGATGTAAGGACATTATGAACATTATTTTCAACTACAATGTTAAGTTTGTTTTTGGGAATAATTCATCCCAACATTCCCAACTACGGAACCCTTCCATTACATAAAAAAGATGACAAAACAAACGTAAGTAATTATAGACCTGTAGCTCTACTATCGATTTTTTCAAAGATCTTTGAGAAAGTCCTTTAGCATTGTATTTCTAATTACTTCGAAAAACAAAACATTTTTTCAACAAATGGCTTTTCGAAAGAGAGAAGCCATTAATATGGCCATACACAATTTTCTTGAAAGAATACATTATAACATGAATAATAGACAACCAGTTATGACAATGTATATGGATATGACCAGGGCATTTGACTATGTGGACCATAAAGTACTATTGACTAAGCTCTATAGATACGGCGTCAGAGGTAACGTGCTTAATCTCATACAATTATATTTGGAGGATAGAGAGCAAATTACACAGATTAGTCAGGTGGATATCAAGTCCAAAACTGAAGTAGTTTACTCGTCTAGCTCTAGGATTCTTTGTCACAGTGTTCCGCAGGGTTCTGTAGTGGGACCTTTGCTGTTCATTTGCTATATAAATTACTTTTCCCAAGTAATGAGGCACCAAATGTCCTTATTTGTGACAAATGTTTTAAAATTAGACATAAAACATTGACAGACTTTCGGGTAAACTACAAAGGTGACCAAATACTTAAAACTAATGTAACAAAATGTCTTGGGCTGCACATTGATAACGATATGTCATGGAGGACTCAAATACATAGATGATGTTTGTGGGAAGCTAGAATTAAGTTTTCATATGCTCTTTTAACTTATCATGGGTATGTCGCTTCTACTTTGCGATATGGCCTTATATTTTGGGGCAATGCTACTAGGGTTGAGGAGGTATTAATAGAGCAGAAAAAATGTATTCGAGCTATATGTAAAATAAAACGAACGGATTCATGTAAGCCACATTTCCAAAACCGAAAAATATTGACTGTACCATCACTTTATATCTATGAAGCCCGTATCTTTGTAAAAAACAACATGTTTTTATACAAATCTGTAGAAAGTCAACGGCGCTCAAAGAAGTTGCACCCTTTACGCACTAAAACCAAATTCCTGTACAAATTGTATCGAGCAAAAACATGAATGAGTTCATACGTAAGATTTTTAAACTACTGAATGACATGGCGTATTATTCTGTTAATGATAATAATTATATTAATGACAAATTAAAATAATATGTACTTCTATAATTTAATATCTGTATAATTAAAATCCTGGTCCACCTATTCTTTAATGACATTAACTACATTTTGATATTGTATACGAAATTGTGATTATTTAATACCTATTTTTGTTTATGTGCCGTCTTAATTTAATGACATATTATTAACTGTTAGTGTTTTGCATGAAACTGTGGCATGACCTTACCTAGTGACTTTATTATTTATTATTTTGTTAATGTGACTTTTTGTAACTAATTATTTTGTTTGCCTTCTGGCGGGACATAGTATGGACCAATATTTCTATATAATAACATCTGTATATAAATATACAGATGTGAACATAGGGTAAACCCTATGTTCACAACATTAATAAATGAATTTGAATTTGACACAAACTCAAATATTTTAGGTGCCTATTTGGCATAAAATGGGCAATGTTTGAATAGCTCTTACAGACAAGCACAATTAATTCAGACAGAAGCAGAATACATGTTAAGTTTCAAAATTTTCGACATTTATGAATTTTGGTCATAATAACGTATTTTATGGACACAAGTTATTCGTTTTCTGACACCTGACTTTGCCTTCATTACTCAAGAACACATTATAACTCGAATTAAATCCACATTGCGCCGATAATAAATTATCCATCACTTTACTTAATTGCGAATATTTAACTTAGTAATTAATTAATTAAATTTAAGTATATAGTTTTCTGTCAGTTAACTTGATTGATTCAATAAAATTATTATTATGATTGTAAGTGCTACTTACGAAGTTAAGCATAATAAATTATTTTACATTCCAACCATCAGTCAGAAACTGACGCTTCATTAATTATGATGGTGTGATAAATACTCAGTTTTAATTACTAAAATAAGCTAGCTCACGTTTTCTACGAAGTTCAAATGCTAGATGGCGGTTACTTAAAGCGATGACAAGACCCAATTGACCAAAACAGGCTTCTCGTAAGAAAAAAAATTGCCAAATCTGTATAGTTTGTGGTAGCGGAAAAAATATATGTTAATTTTGAACATATTTCCCAGAACTTGGTTGTTACCGAAATACGTTTTTAAAAAAAAAAAACTCGATACAAACTAACGTTAAACTAACCTCTTACCTTGAGTTCTAATCCAAAATATTTGCATTAAATATCAACATACGTTACGCATTTAATTAATAACAAGAACGACTTATTTGCAGAACTTGGTTGTTTTATATTTTGGATTACTCAACTCAATTTTGAGTAAATAGATAATTGCTTCATATTTTGCAATAAATTACAAGCGTTGTGTCATCGCGCTTCTCTTTCTTTTCTATGCAATCTGACAGTGTCTGCGGTTTAGGTGTTGTCAGCGTCTTAAAGTAAAGTGCCAGACAGATACAAGGTATTTTGGCAATTCTTTTTCTTGACTCGTATCCGTATATATCTGCACTATGGGTAGTTCTGACTAACCGTGATTCCAAGAACTGTAACCCGAAAATTCATAGTAGTAAGTAATTAGACTGTCACGAAAGCATCAAGATCCTAGTTACTAAACTACTTTTTTTAAAATAAATAAATCGATTGCCAATGGTCCATCATTCTGATGAAAAATAGTCAAACCAAGTCAATGCGTTTCCAACTTAAGAGTAAAGAACCGGCCAAGTGCGTGTCGGACGACGCACAATGAAGGGTTCCGTAGTTGGGATTACTTTTTTGTTTGGGTGGGACTTCATCAAATAACTTCTCCCGCTCTGGGCGGAGCGGGAGGGTGTGTCAGACTCTTACTGACTAAAACCCACCCATATTCCTTCGTTGCCTAGGTTGCCAGGGGCCTCGGTAACCCTTTAGCACCTTCCCGTGACCCCGGCAGGCATCGGCTCTAGTGGACCCCTACGCTTGTGCTGACGAGATCTCTTTGAGGCGCGCGTGTAATACAACGCGCCGTCGACCCGGGCCTGGTCCTTACCGGACGGTGAGCTACCCATTGTTCACCGTTCGCAAGCCCACGCCTACGGTGGCCGGCTAGGGGCGAGAGGGCGCGAAATTTGCGTTTCCCTCAACCGTCCCGCCTCCTCTTTCGCGAGCATTACTGCTTCGCAGAAGGAGGTGACGGCTGCCCATGCACTCTCGCTCCGTACCATGGCCTGAACCAGGGTCGGACGCTAGAGATCTCTGCCGCCGATCGCCTCCACGAGGACACGGCGGTGCTCTGCCCAAGCTGGGCAGAACTACACCGTATGCTCCACCGTGTCCTCCGGGTGATCCACACAGTGGTGACACCCGGGCGTTTCGTCCCGAAGCTGCCGTGTCCGGTGAGGAAGTTGGGATTACTTAGGACGAATTTATTCCAAAAACAAACTTAACATTGTAGTTGAAAAACCTGTTCTCCCATACATCGATATATGCCACGGTCAATTCTCCAACTGCAAATTTAAGTTGGTTGACTATTACTCGTTAACTTGTAAAGCCTACTTAGCTGTGATAGTTTTCCTTTTAATTTCATTATATGTACTACTAAAAAAAAAAAAAAAAAAATATTTTATTTTATTATCTTCCATTGTACATAAACACTTAGGTAAACACTAAACACTATGCAGCGTAACAACTAAAATAAAGAGTGTTTTCGATGAACTCTGGCACCCAGAGTAAGATTTAACTTGTGTTTAGGGTGCCAGCGTCCTCGCCTATAATTTGAACATATAACAGTAGTTGTATGATGAGCACAGTATATTATAATTAAGGAACACTACTTACTACTTTTTAATTTAATTTAGTTAATGTTAATAATCATCCTGTAATTTGGTTATGTAAATAAATGTATTCTTACTACTAGTAAATGCATGTTATGATGTGTCTGTTAAAGTACCTATGTGGGGGAATGTGTTTGTGTATGTATTGAGAGAGAGATAAATATGGTGAAAACTTGTGTGTATATAAGTCTGTGTAAATGTAATTATAAATATATGAATTAATTAACTACTTAAAGATTAAGCGTTTGATACATGTAGTAAATCTTCGGTCTTATCGTAACTCATTCTCAGTAGCCACTTTGTGACCTTGGTCTTACATCCATTATGGCACATGGGAGCTATGGTGCATACTTTGTTTATTTTATTATATAAATGGTTGGACAGAATATCATAATGACGCTGAGCAAGGGCTGTTCTACATCCGCGAGTTGAGCATACCTCGAAGCCTCTACGCTTTTTAGCAGCATTCTGCTTGTATGTCACAGAGGGATGTTTGCGCAGAATGGTCCCAAGAACAAAGAGCTGTCTCACAGTGAGGACCTGACATTCGGTGTAGAGAGCCGAGGTGGGATATCTAAACGGCTTCAACCTCATAACCTTGAGAACAGCTCTCTGTGCTCGTTCAAGAGGCAGTAGGGTTGTCTTGGGGGCCCCACCCCACACTGTGATGCAGTAGTTTATTATACTTTGACACAGGGCATAATAAACAGTTTTAATGGTACGGGAGTCCGCCGAGTGCCTTAGTTTTTTAAAAATAAATATACACTTTCGGACTCGCGATATGAGATTGCTAAGATGACGTTTCCAGCTCAAAGAACTATCTACATAGACTCCGAGATACTTGACTGACTTACACCTTGTGAGTTGTGGACAGCCGCATTGTGACGAGGATAGACCAAGTGAGCAGGTATGAGCTCTAAGCGCCATTGTATCCGGTGAAGGGAGGTTAGTGGATATTAAGGAGAAAGGTAAGTAAACTGTTTTTTTAAGATTTAAGGTAAGGATGTTATTTGATAGCCATTTCATCACTGAATTTAGAGCAAGTTCCGCGTATTTTACTGCCATGATTTTATTCACATCTCCATAAATAACCGTTTAGCTGGCAAGGGACACTCGACTCTAACAAAAATTAGCACTTTAATGCTTAATATTACGCAAGTGGTTCCTTGAATCGAAAAGTGGTGTTCACAGACCTGCAACACCATGGGGTAAACGAGAAAAAAAATATTATCCCCACATTACGTGCAAGGGAGGTACGCTAAAATTTTTTTTTAAGATTTTTGCACTTTGTTGGCGTGATTAATATGTATACCTATGCCAAATTACAGCTTTCTAGTACTAAGCGTCTCTGAGCTACAGCGGGGACAGACAGACAGACGGACATGGTGAAACTATAAGGGTTCCTTGTTTACTACGGATCACTAAAAATGATAATTCTAATCTGCTAATAATCGCATCGACATCTTGCTTAACGCTAAAATAGGTATTTATGTAGATACACTGTCCCAGTTGAGCAATTTTTTTTAGGACATCTCGTCCCTATACAAATTGTATATTCGAAACCAGTCTGTGTGAGACAACACCTCCCCTATTTCAGTTTGTTTCGTCCGCGTATATCTCTGTTTATTCCTCTCACATAACGCATAATTCTGTGCTGATCCCAACGAAAGTGAAATGTATTGGCTGCTCGTTTCAAAGTACAATTCTTGTAAATGTCACCGACTAATGTCAGCGATATAAATCCAAACATACCATTGTCATTAGAAAATGGGATAATACAATCTGTTTTTCTCAAATGGCCTGACTCTTTTAAAGAGCATTGTTATGCAAATCTGGGCGGGGAAAAATACCTGCGATTTGTCTTAGGGTATCGTCAGTGTTTTCTAGAAAACAGTCCGTACTGTGCTGCTTTTAATAAAAATAGACGCGACATGATACAAGTTTTCCGAGAAAATGGAAACAATTGTAACAAAGTTACCCTGACGGTTTTTGTTAAAAAATGTATTTCGTCTGTCACTAACTTTCTTAAAGAACGTTGAGGAAATAAATACTTGTTTTAGTTTTAATAATTTATTATGGTGACTTCATTTCGCAACTTTTGATAAAAATACCTACGCATAAGGAATTATTTCTTTAAACACAACCTGTATATCGGCATGACTTTAGTTAAATAATTATAGTTGCATCCATTTTGCTGTGCGTTATTTACTTGTTTTTATTACATTTAAATAATATACGTGTACAAGGCGTAATAATGCCCACCGGCTCTAAACGTTTTTTTTTGCAAAATTTTATGTCATCCATATTTGTCGATAACTAAACATATAATTTTTATTTGTGTTTTCGGTTCCAAACGTTTTTTTTAGCGATACTACCATCGTAATTGTCTACTATGTAAAAAATATATGGCACATACGGAAATTCAATAATAAGCACATCCATGGTAACAATTTGACATTGCGCCTTTATGTCGTACAGTATTTTTATCTCACGAAGCGACGCGCGCTGTACTTGTGGTCACCTTTTTTTTTTTTTTTTTGTTTTTTTTTTTTTTTGAGGGTGGGATATCATCAAATAACTTCTCCCGCTCTGGGCGGAGCGGGAGGGTGTGTCAAACTCTTACTGACTAAAACCCACCCGTATTCCTTCCTGTTGCCCGTGTTGCGGGGGCCTCGGTGACCCATAAGTACCTTCCCGCGACCCCGGCAGGTACTTGTGGTCACCTAGTGTACAAACACGCTGTGAATGGGTGCGTCAGCACATAACACACACACGCACACACTTCTGACTTCACCATTGTCTCGGGCGGTACCAAGACCTACAGCGCTTGCAAATTCACGCGTGTTCGTTCACTTGGTAACCACAAGTAAAGCACGCGTCGTTACTTGAGATAAAAATACTATAGCAGGACGCGCAGTTTTCTTCGTTGAATTGTTACCACTGACGTGTAGTTTACTCAGGTTTACTGCACACTGTTCGTAAATTTCGACGCGATTTTATAGATGCACCAACTCAAACCATTTTTTTCAAATAAACCAATTACAGGCACTTTTGAATTGTCAAGGGGTCGGTCAGTCATAAAGATGAAGCTAGTTGCCTAATCTGAAGCGTAGTAGGTACTTACCTATCGAGAAGAACGGACAAGAAACTCCACGGACACTCTTTTAAATGAAAATATGGTTATAAAATATTGGTTATATCATTCATGTTGAAATTATACTTGTGAGAACAATGTAGAACGTTAATAGAGTCCGTAATAAAAAGATAAAATAATAAAAAAGCAATTCATAATTATATTAAATTAAAATAAGCCGTGGCAGTTAAGAAAATACCAGTCCCTACTGATGGCACCTGTTCACGAACATGACGCATGAATTAGCACCTTTCAGCTCAATAATTTTGAAGGGAGCTAAATGATCCAGCATACGTGCCGCCATCAGCGAGACATTAGAGTGAGCATGACATAATGCGCTAATGCTAAGCATATACCCGACAACTGCTGATATAAACGATCAAGTGACATTTTGCCAAAATCTACAAGCTTGACAATCAGATTGGTGATCGCATGCTGTTTTGAACAGACACAACTGACTATCTTGTATCATCCTGACGGTAAAATAATTTTCATCACATTTGGATGACTAATTTGTCTTCGCAAGCGTATTAAGACGCTGACAACACCTAAACTGCGGTCACTGTCAAATTCCATAGAAAAGAAAGAGAAGCGCGATGACACAACGCTTGTAATTTCTTGCAAAATATGAAGTAATTATCTATTTACTCAAAACTGAGTTGAGTAATCGAAAATAAAAAACAACCAAGTTCTGCATTCAAATAAGACGTTCTTATTATTAATTAAATACGTAACGTATGTTGATATTTGATACAGATATTTTGGATTAGAACTCAAAGTAAGAGGTTAGTTTAACGTTAGTTTGTATCGAGATTTTGTTTTCAAAACGTGTTTAGGTAACAACCAAGTTCCTGGAAATATGTTTAAATTTAACATATATTTTTTCCGCTACCACAAACTATACAGATTTGGCAATTTTTTTTCTTAAGCGAAGCCCATTTTGGTCAATTGGGTCTTGTCAGCGCCTTAATACATCTAAAATATTTGGTAGCTGATTTGATTTTAGATTAGTTTTGCATTGGTAACAGCTTTTACTACGTACTGTTCACTTGTTCAGATATCATATTTGTCTATTAAATCATCACTGCTCTTTATCACACTCCATAGAACCCCATATGCTCCTTCTAACTGCCCCTATATCTTCGCAAGAGCCATGATATCTCCAGCACAAATAGGATCCATCCCACTATGACAGATGGCGGGATATAACATAAATAAGATGGCGTCGAACAAATAGTATGGCGTGCGCTTTGTCCATACGTTTGGTATGCACATGACCACAGTATTGGATAGGGAAGACAGAAAGACTGCTTTTTTACATTTATACAAGTGGGTAAAAAAGTACCAAACACTGGCAAAGTTAGTTTGGCGGCGTAGGTTAAGGGTTGAATTTATCTGTGTTGAGACAAAAATGTACATAATATAATATAGGTTACAGGGTAGAAGATCCACGTCATCGATGAAGAGCTGCAGCATATTTTCCCTGAGAATAAGAGTAGTTGGTACTGAATGTAGTGAAATCGCAGAGGAGTCTGTTCGCTTCGACCAAATTTGTGTTTTGGATGCAAAAATATTTTTTTATTATTAAGTAAATATAAGACCCATGATCTACCTATCTGTCTATATTGGTGGTCTATTTAAGTTGTCGGTAAACATTCGTTTAAACACAAATAATTTTTGCACTAAAACCGTAATCTGTGAAATGTCGACCAGTGTCTTTAAACTATTGAAACCAGACATTACCTACTCTTTTTCAATACAAATACTTGTCCCAAACTGACCCACTGAAAGTCCTTGCTATTCCGTCCAGCGCCCAAGTATTGGGAAAGGTCATTTATCTAGAGATTGCGCCTCCGCCTTAAAATAAATCACTATTGACGTAGAGACGCTTGAATAATATCTTTCTAAAATATGTTTGACTATTCTTACAGCGACGTTTCCTTTGTTAGAAGTAGCGGGTAGACGATAACGTATGGAAACGTTATATGGATATGTGTCTGCTCAAACTTGCCAATTTGTCTGTCTTTGAGATGTAGATTTTATATCAGTAAAGCTAGATTAGTTTCTAAGTTTTAAATTCTTCAATCTGGATCAATTTTTTGGGGGTAGTATTTTTTTCGATCAAGAGCACCTCCTTTCGTCGAGATTCGTTGCGATGGCCCAATGGCCTTGCTTCTCATGCACAAGTTGTGAAACATGGAACGTAGCATGTCTAAATTACGCGTAAACGGGGCAAGTTTTATGTCGTGGGTACGAACCCAAGCAGGCACATTTCCCAGGCGGATTTCCGCCCACCGTAGGCATGGGCTTGCGGACGGTGAGCAATGGGTAGCTCGCCGTCCGATAAGGACCAGGCCCGGGTCGACGGCGCGTTGTTTCCCACGCGCGCCTCAAAGAGATGTCAGCACAAGTGTAGGGGTCCACTAGGGCCGATGCCTGCCGGGGTCGCGGGAATGTACGAAAGGGTTACCGAGGCAACACAGGCAACGGACGGAATACAGGTGGGTCTTAGTCAGTAAGAGTCTGACACACTGTGGATCTCCACCCAGAGCGGGAGAAGTTATTTGATAATTCCCCATCCAAAACAATAAGCTGGCACATTTCTTTGTGTAAACAAATTCACCACCACTGCTCTCAAACTGTGAAGGAAAACATCGTGAGGACCGGCATGCCCTAGAACCAAAAATTCGAAAACGTGACATTTACCAACCCGCACTGGGCACGCGTGGTAGATTACAGCCCACTCCCTCTCTATGAGAGGAGGCCTGTGTCCCAGCAGTGGGAACATGGGCTGATTATGCAGGGACAAGTTTTTAATATCATGGAACAGGTAAACTTTTGTTCTAAAACACAAACATTGATAAACAGAGTTCAATTTCATTGTACAGGAAGGTTATTAGTATAGGCCTGAAAGGTCCTCCTCCTGAAGGGACCACAAAAACAATGACTAAAATAACAATTATTATACACATAGCCTCAGGAAATTACTTATATTCAAAACGAACCTGCTAATATCCAATATATGTTAATCAGCGCGGTAATAATGGCACAGCTATTTATAGCAAAACGTATAGTCGACCTCATTTATTCGACATTTGTTTACCACTTCTGACAACAATTCCCAGAAAATTTAAACTTCAATAAGGTAGAAAATATTTAACTGTCACATACTCGTAGACAAATAGACATTGTCGTTAATGGTTGATAGCTTTTATTTCGATATTAAGTTCTGTGTTTTTATTTATTATTTTGCTTAAGTATGACGTGTGCTAGCTAGCAATCCGACGTCATATTCAATCTGGACGAATCCGACCGGATTCCCACCAATCCGGCCGGGTCTGTCCGGATCGATGAAATCAGGATGATTTTCGCTTTTCAGTCCAAACTGAACGGTTAGTGAGTTATTCGAGTATAATTGTACTTATTATAAGTAGTTTATAAAAAAAAATATATATTTATATATATAATCAACTTTATATCCAATGTTAAGATTAGACACCGAGCAAACAATTAAAATCGAGTAGTTTAACTAGTACAATTTGAATGACGTAACGAGTGGCTCAGTGTTTCTAGATTTCACTTTCACAGATAGATCAATTATTTTAGTAAGTAACTTTATAAAATCTAATATCATCTCAGTAAACTTTGCGTAATTTACTGAGATAAGAATTGAGATCACAATAATATTCGCCTGTTAAGCCCCGCGCGACACCGATTCGGAGTCAAACAATAGAAAATCAATTGTGTCTAATTAGCTGTCTTTGACCAATTAAAGTATTTGAGAATGCTAACAGTTTAAGTTTTATATTTATGACAGACACCATCATGATTTGATGACTCTATCTAATGAATGGCACAATTATCACTTGTATTACCAAGCCACCACATATGCACATCACGTGTAACGCATTTAAAGTACCTACTCATTCAACTGCGCTATTACTGTTCCAAAAATTGCTATCATCGGATCCGGTTACCGGATCCGGTATATTGGTACCGGATCCTCCGTATTACCGGATCCGTTTTCTGGATTTTAATCCCCACTGTTAGCTGACATATGGTAAATAATTTAATTCAAAGTTTTGCGTTTCGTTATGTTAATTACTTTGCATACCATTGTATAGAATCGTTCTTCTAACTGAACAGACAGGTGTGCTGCTGGGGAGTTTGTTGCGCCACTTCTTCTTCCCAGCTAAAGCACTAGGAAGTGGTGAAGGGCGGGCTTTGGGGGACTGTCTTATGTAATTTGGACGTTCAAAAAGTGCTGTTTGTCAGTCTAGTTTGAATAAATGACTTTTGATTCTAAGACGTGCAAGAGACATTCAACCTTAGGTTGATAACGAAATTACGAGATCGACGATACATGTCCCCAAACCGAACCGATACACAAACCGATTTAATTGTAATTATTTACCAAATTAAGTGATCATGGAAATCACACGGACTACTAATGAGGGATAATCTCTTATTTTTACTCATTACAATCGATTGCGAGTCTATTCTTTAAATTATTAAATTTGATTTTCAGGTCGTTAAGAATTTGGTTCCCGAGGGGGAATTTAAGGAAATTGAATCTGTCATCTCGTTCGGTAACTTTTACAATCAATTTGAGGGATTGATTCAATGTTTCTAAGTCGTTTGTAGCTATGGAAGGAGTTAGGTACAGAAGCAGCGTTTTCAATCGGGTTTTTAGGGTTCCGTATTAAAGAAGGAACCCTTATAGTTTCGCCATGTCCGTCTGTCTGTCTGTCCCCGCTGTAGCTCAGAGACGCTTAGTACCAGGAAACTGTAATTTGCCATAGGTATACATATTAATCACGCCGACAAAGTGCTAAAATAAAATCTCGAAAAACATTTTTTTTTGGGGCCTCCCTTACACGTTATGTGGGGATGATATCTCGTCTGCCCCTTGGTGTGGGGTATCGTTTGATAGGCCGTTCAAAAATATTGCGGGTCTGTGAACACCACTTTTCGATTCAAGGATCCGCTTGCTTAATATTGAGCATTAAAGTGCTAATTTTTGCTAGAGTCATGTCTGCCCCCAACCTCTCTGCCAGCTAAATGGTTGTTTATGGAGGAGTTCCCTCTATCAGGCAGAATCTTGATGCGCCGAAATTTATTTGGCATAACACACTTGGCATAATTTTCTTTAAACGAATATTATTAAGGCATAAAAATGATGTAATATAATTATTGTTTGGCCAAATGTTTATATGTCCGAATTTACAATGCAGGCATACCTTTAAGATGGCAGAATTTTATTTGCCATAATTACCTTTGGCAAATTTAAAATTCCGCAAAATTTCATTTAGCATAACTTTATTTAAAGCCACGATTATTTGGTACATTTTCACTTGACATGCTATGAAAAATAGTTAATATGTTAGTGACAGAAAAGAATCGCTGCAAAACCGACTCCACGTAGTCCGTCTGCCCTACCCCTAGAGTGTAATTTAAGCCCGAGTAGGCCCGAATAGAATATCAATTGTGTCTTATTAGCTGTCCTTGACCAATTAAGCAAACACAAACCCATAAGTCTGCATTACAAATATGTATGATCAAGGAGTAAGCCGCACCAAAAGTTAAACATGAGTCATGGAAAGTCCGCTAGACTAAACAAACAACTACCCACATTTTCTGTTGTATAATTTTTTGAATATTACTGTTAATTTTTTAGTACTATTAAAACATAACGTAACATCAACGTAACATCATAATGTATACATACAACTTTTTGAAATTAAATGATTATTAATTCATTATTATATTTTTTTTTATTGGGTTTTGATAAGTTTTGGCTTAATTTATGTTAATTTAATGTTTACAAACTCAACAGCAAACCCACATTGTAATTTGCAGTGCCCTGACAGGGTTTATGAACAAAAACTGACACTAACCTGTTCTAAAATATATGATGTGAATGAGAACAAAAAAATAAATATCAAAAACAAAAAGGAATAAAATAAATAGCGAGATTTGTAAATCAAAGGTACACCTCAGTTTACATCCAGCATTTTGCTTCCCTGAGTAAAGTACAAATCCTTGCTTCACTCGTAAAGAAATCTATCAATTATTTCGCGAAAACCTTTTCAATTTTCGTCAGGAACCACGAAAAAACAATTGAAAAAGAAATTCGCGTTATTCGGCCTCCAAATCGCGTTAACCATTCCGCTCAATAAAATAAAGGGGACCCATAGTCGAATAAACATAATAATATCTGAATTCAATTTCCAAGTACCCTCAGTTTGGCCGAAGATAAAATGGAACTTTTGGATGGCCTTCCTTCCACTTTGTGTCCTTATTAACTGCTTACGAGTTTGTTATTTTTTTTTCCTTTGTGTAGCTGGCTGGTACTCTTTGTATTGATTGCTGAATTTGCAATTTTATAGTTTCCTAATGTTTTTTTATTAAAGCTCGCTTGTTGAAATACAGTAACCGCCATCTGTAGATTCTTAACGGTGGTCATCGTAGAAACGGATGAAACAAAAGACATAATGACAGATTGTGGTAATATTTTTTTTCAGCGAGATGTCAAAAATGAAGAAAAAAAATGTCACTTTTTTTTGGGTGGGAAATTTTCAAATAAATTATCTCCCGCTCTGGGCGGAGCGGGAGGATGTGTCAGACTTTTATTGACAAAAACCCACCCGTGTTCCTTTCGTTGCCTGTTTTGTCAGGGGCCTCGGTAACGCTTTCGTACTTTCACGCGACCCCGGCAGGCATCGGTCGTAGTGGACCCCTACACTTGTGCTGACATCTCTTTGAGGCGCGCGTGGAACACAACGCGCCGTCGTGCCGGGCCTGGTCCTTATCGGACGGCGAGCTACCCATTGCTCACCGTCCGCAAGCCCGCGTCTACGGTGGCCGGAAATCCGCCCGGGATTCCCGACGTCCAGGGCGTCTCCTACCGAAATGTCACTTTGCATAGAAAAAAAAAGAAAATATTTCTAATCTTCGTAATGTAAAGATTGCTGTGGTTACGCTTTTTTTTTTTGGGTGAGAAATCATCAAATAACTTCTCCCGCTCTGGGCGGAGCGGGACGGTGTGTCAGACTCTTACTGACTAAAACCCATCCGTATTCCATCCTGTTGCCTGTGTTGCCAGAGGCGCGCGTGGTCAGGCTACGCGTGCTGCAAGGTTGTTTAAGTCCATATCTCGTTTTCTATAATATCACCAGAAGAAAGTATCTCCAAAAAACCGTAACACGGTCACCAAGCAGTATTGGTAATATTGCTATATGGTGAGCCAGAATTATTTTATTTTTTTTTCATTCTTTTCTTTCTCTTTTTTATTCTTTCTTCTTTACCTACCTACATTATCTGAATTTCTTGAAGGAGCTCGTGGCTAAGTAATAACAGCCGCACGGGTCGATGAATCAGGTTAAGCTACACTTACCGGGGTTGATCCGTGGATGGGTGACCATCTTGACATACTCCTCCGTGCCTCGGAAAGCACGTTAAGCCCTTGGTCCCAGCTGTCATTCGTGGATCATTGACAGTCGTCAGAAGCTTAAGAACCAGTCTTATCATCGTGTTACCCAGTAACTGGATTGTGGAGGTCAGATAAGCAGTCGCTCCATGTAAAATACTGGTATTCGGCTGCTTTCGGTTAGACTAGAAACCGTCCCTTACATGGTTGGGAAAAGACTAGGCAGATTGATTGATTATCTGTATTTATTGGGGACACATTTCTGTGAGCGACGATTGAGTACATTCTAGATCTAGATAGACGGAACCTAGATGTAGCAATGCAGTTGTAATAGATTTAGGTAAAGAGGTGGACACAACATGAGGTGGGCAATCTGCCAGTTCCATTAGTTACCTAAATAAAAAACCACCTAGCCATTTGAGGCTGCAAATGTGATAAGGCTTATATAAAAAGGGAGCATTTAAAACTAACAAAATTGATATATTTGTTCGAATAAACAGAGCACAAAATAAAAGACCTGTGCAACGCCAAAAGTCTTCTATCTCAGCATAATGCTGCGATATTTAAAAATTAAATAAATACCGCAGAGCTGATATTCTGATAGGGCTCGTGTAGGGCCCGCTTCACTGAGAATTTTCTAAGGGGGTCCCTAACCTAACCTAAGTACAATAAGTTTGTGAAATGTTTTTATTCCACAATAATGAATCAGCATACCTACCTACCTACTCAAACAATAAAGTATTTTCATGCAGTATCTCTGACGCCCCATAAGCTTCAATTTTTTTCGCGTGAGCAAGACCCAAAACTAAAAACAGCGCCATACTGATCCACGATCAGTATGGCGCTGTTTTTGGTCTTGCTCACGCAGAAAAATTGTGCAATATTGTGAAATAAAATTTAAAGTTGCTCAAACATTTGTTCAATCTTTACGCAATTCATGATATTGCGCGATAATATTATATGTGTAGGGGCCGCCTAATAACACTATTCCTGAAGATTGAACCCACGTTCAGTAGTCGCCTTTGCGACCACAAAACCTAATTTCTGCTAACACCTCCTGACAAATTAACAAACACTGTAGACACAACTCCCTCCTAAGCCACTTCCACAAACAATAACTACAATCTCGACCATAAACCATTTAGTGACAAACTCTATTCCAATTCAGTACTGCACTCATTAATTTGATTAAGCACAACACTAGCAACCCGCTTACAATACTGTGTTAAATTGGTTACGACTATACACTAGACTTGGATGAACCAAATTGTAATGTCGAGATACAATCTTGTGACATATTCAAGGATTATGAGATTATGTTTGTGTTCAACTGTTTATTGGATATCTGGAGTAATGAGGATGTATTGCAATCGCCAGTCGTTATTAAGGCCATATTACCTCTTTTCGATGTATAGAGGCGTGAGGAACAGGGTGAAAACACTCATCCTCCATAGAAAAGGGAGGATCCTCCGACCAGACGGGTGTCGTGTCTGGTGGGCAACTGCCCGACGGTTGATGTCGGGACGTTGTATATTTGCTAGTTGCGCGGTAAACTCTGCTTGCGCGATGCAGGATTTTGCGTGACGTCAGTGTGATGCGTAGTTCGCAAGTGGCGACGTAGATGCCGCCACATCACTCCCCTCTGGAGACCGGAGGTCGATAGTGGGCTGAGTCGTGTATCTTGCGATGCTTGCCAGTGCCAGATGTGATTCCAGTGGGTCGGAACCGGTTGTCGCATAGTTCGCGGTGGGTCGGAACTGTCTGCGGTGATGCGCCAGTGAGTCGGGGTGGCGCTGCGTTATGCTCCAGTGAGGCGGATGTGGTACAGCGCCGGGTTGAGGGCTGACTGCTGGCCTCGACCAGGAGAGGGTTGAAGAGCTCTGCTTGTTGACCGGCCGAAAGTGCAGTGTGCTGTGCCAAGGTTGCTGAAGAGGCTTAGGGTGTTGACCAGGTATACGTGGTTGCTGCATGCTGGTGCTGGGTGGTCAGGATACCCGTTGAAGCCATGGGTGCTGGCTGGCTGTGTGACTCGCCGCTCGAAAGCTTGAGGAAGTGATGATGCCGTCACGCTGAACTAGCTGGTCGAAGGTTGCGCCAATGTCCATGTTCGGGGTCACCAGTATAGAGGCATGAGGAACAGGGTGTAAAGGTCACTCATCCTCCATAGAAAAGGGAGGATCCTCCGACCAGACGGGTTTCGTGTCTGGTGGGCAACTGCCCGACGGTTGATGTCGGGACGTTATATATATGCTAGTTGCGCGGTAAACTCTGCTTGCGCGATGCAGGATTTTGCGTGACGTCAGTGTAATGCGTAGTTCGCATATGGCGCCGTAGATGCCGCCACAGATGTAAGCCGGAATACACAATTTATGATGCCAGCTGCTTGCATAATGGAAGTAAGAACGTTGCATGCCATTATGCAAGCTACTGGCATGGTCATTTCTGCCTTGATAGAGAAGTCACAATTTCAACTTAGGACGTATTTGATTAACTCCAAAGGTGTCAAAAGTATACTTAAAGATTTACGTTTATTTATTAGGAACAATTTAGGTATAACTTACGAGTAACAACAGACACGAAGATAGCTGCAAAAGTAAAAAAACTGTGGCGCAGCTATCAACGCCCCACACATAATAATAATAATAATATTTTTTTCAATGTTCTGCAATAGTTCAGCACCAACCGGGGGTTGTCCTTGAGTGGACTTGCATAGGAGCGTGGTACGAGTACCTAAGATAGAAACACGCTTGTACGATACGACTACATACAGAAAGCAAAACTAATAGAAATCTCTATTCCTAGACAGCACGTTTCGCCGAAAACTTTGTTGATAGAAAACATGTAGATATCTCGGTCCATAAAAAGCAATGTTGACAGAGTTCATAGATAGCACTTCATTACGTAAATAATCTTCGTTCATAAAAACCACCGTTTCCAGATAGCTCGGTTATTTTATATATTTTTAGTGCGTACAGGGATAATCGTGCGTCGGTGCCTCATTCTATTTAAAATTGTCTAAGAGGCCTCTGCGAGTTGGCTTCGGCTCCTCGTACACCTTTCAAAAGTCCGGGACCCCAGGGTCCCGAGAAATGTCCAGGGACATAATAATAATAAAATTATGTTTATTTATCTCCACAAATTACATTCTTTATACTAGATATACATATTAAGTTGACAGGTATTTTGAGAAAATTTTGTAAAGCCTATGGTTTAGAGCTCCAGATATACACGGATACATGGAAGACCTTTGTTCCAGACTTTAAGCTGGAGGTAACTACCGACCCATGTCATCGACCCATATCATCTGTGGGGAGAAATGAGTACAAGTTAGCTCCTAAAGTGCATTAAAAAACAAATCTTCGTATACTTTAATAAACAATAATTTGGTACTATGAATTTAATCAAATTATTTGAATATCGTCCTACTTTAACTATCTCAAAAGGGCAGAAAGGAAAAACTCTAAGTAATGCGTTTAGGTTTAAGTACGATATTCCGCTGTTATCAGTACCTAACCGTGCAACGTAACCAATGTAGGTTCATCCTGATAGTAACTTCGTGACCCATCTTAGTAATGAGATGAACATACAACATTCGTCTGAATAAAAACAACCTTGCTACAAAGTTAAAAGTAAATAAAGATAAGTAAGGATAATGTGTAGCATTTAAGAACCTATTAAGAAAATCAAGATATTCTGAGGACTTAACACGCTCAGCGAAGGTATAATAAAATTATATGGTACGTGATGAGATCTGTGATAAAATCCAACGGTGCTCACTGATGGTCTATATGATACAATCCTGTGCTTTATATTTTGAAGAGGTTTCGAGTAGGAATTTTGGGAATTTTCTGGTAAAGCATGTTATATTTTTCTTGGATTGTTCCACTCTCAAGATGGTCGTATGGTGGATTTTGTACATTGGCTGTTAAGTTTTAGTGTGTTGAATGAATAACCATGGAGCATATGGTAATCGTATTTTTTTACTAAGATGATTATTTTAAATCCATACTGAATCCGAATAAAATGAAAAAAAAAAAAAAAATATTGAATAAATAAAAACTATGTGTTTTTACACACTTAAAAAAATCACAAGTGCGTAAAATAATAATGTAGAACTAGTGATACAAAATTCAACATTAGTTCCATTATTTTCAGTTTCTTTTAAAATGGAACTGATGATTAAAAAATAACATCAGTAGTAGTAACATCAGTAGTAACAGTACTAGTGGCAACGAAGGCTTTCATCCACTATCCGTAGGTATTAATGACAAATGTCCAAAATACGCAAATACACACAAACCTGCTACTCCACTGACGCAGATGGGCAAAATGACTATAAATATCAAGTCACAATATAAACGTTTCAGGCTTACCAGCAAAACTGTACAAATCAGCTTTGCCTTTACCAAAACTATTTCGACTTCGGCCAGTATAAATAAAACTTCGACTGCTGACAAATTGCATCGAATCTCCAAGAATTCCGTCTTCCCAGAGATGCATCTCAAACGTCTCGAAAAAAATGTAATATCACTAGGTATTAAGTTGAAAGTCGAAACTCCGTCCAGAGGCAAGTCTGCAAAAATATATTTACAAGGAGAAGTTTGTCCGTTTTCCGAGCTAGCGATTTTAATCGAAGTTCGAGATAGTTCGATACGGCGTTTAATCTTTGTAGGTATCTCCTACGGAAATTGAAAGGAGATAAAAATGTTTTGCAGTTATGCCCCCCACCTGCCTCGATGTCTGCCTTGTCTGCAATTGCTGCGGGGAAACGCCTCGATGCACTTTTGTGTTGCAAGATTTGATAGGGAGAGCCGGACTGTTGTCGGTAACAGCATCTTGGCAATATTTTTTGTAAAATATGTGAAGAGCTTCGAATTTTATGAAAAACTTTTAATGTTAAACATAAGTTTTTTTTTAATTTTTTCACATTAAATATTAACGGGAATACAAAATAAATAATAATCTGATCCAACTGCGAGAAAATTGGTTGCATACTAAATAAAGCAGAATGGCAGAGACAGAGTGGCAGGATATAATTAATTATCTGGAACTGGTAGAAAAGTTACATTATTTATTAAAGCGTTACTGATAACGATTTCTTAGAACTTCACGATTATCAAAAAGGTGACTCATAAAGTGTATGCATACTTTTAAGTTTAGTGGATTTCTAATTAAGTTATTTTCTTACACGAAAAGTACAACAGCTGTACTTAAGCACCTAGCTATTAAGTTAGGTTTATATTTTTATGGCAACACTGAAAATATTATTTTAAATAAAGTTGCCAAATTTTAACTTTGCCCACAGTCATTATTTTTAATATGTGCTTTATAAAACGTTAACTTGAAAGAAAGTAATATTGTCATAATAATAAAATGAAAGTTTATTTAATTCAAGTAAGTTGCCTATTAAAGGTTATCGTGTGATCAACAGTAATTAAACTAGCTGTGCCCCGTGGTTTTACCCGCATGAGTCTCGATGCCTTAGGTATATTGGGATAAAAGTATTATATGTCCTAATCCAGATCATGGTCTACCCATGTGCCAAATTTCATTTAAATCCGTTCAGCCGTTTTAGCGTGAAAGCATAACAAACAAAGTCACTTTTATCGCACGCATTCACGAGACACGAAACGACTTATCACAAGCATTCACGAGACATGAAAACTTATTTTTATCCGACTGCCCCAGAAGGAGGGTAATGTTTTTTGAGAGTATGTATGTAAGTATGTATGTATGTCTGTTTCTTTGGCACAATCTGTAGCCTAAACGGCTTAATGGACTTTAACATAGGATGTGTCGTTAGATTCGTCTTAATTGGAGGAGTGGCGCAGGCTATATAATATTTATATATTGCCTCTGAAAATAGAAAAAGGGAGGGGAAGGTTTTTTTAAATAAATTACAACAACATTGTTATCTAATAAAAGCTAGTAATAAGTCAATTCCATATTAAAAACACTAAACATCTTGAAACAAAACAAATCATTTAAAGTTTTAGCGTGAAAGCATAACAAACAAACTCACTTTCGAAATTATAATATTTGTTAGGACTTTTTGCTAAAAATGAGTCGCTTGATCCCTTCATGGCACAATTTATTTTAATTAATATATATTGGGCACGGCAATCTTTACCTACAATCTTAGAACAAGTATAATTATTATAAAAAATCAATGACAACTTTGCCTAGAGGACTTCTTTGTTTGCCATAATTATTTTACTTATATGAATTGGAGTTTGGCTGACGATGATAAGGACATCTTCACTTTGAATATTGCATCATGAAACATTGTTCACATACATGGGCAGAGATTCCGTAGCTACATATACTGATTATCGTCTTTCTGCCATTTATTTTGCCTTGTAAGTAAGACTAATATATTGATTATTTCTATAAAGATTTTATTAACCAACTTTTCAGCTTATTCACCCACACGAGTATACGAGAAATGTCCAATTGCATCCATTTTATTTACCAATTGATCACGTCGCATAAAAAATGCAATCGCAAATATTTATTTATTTTAAATTCAAAACTGCCAACGATTCCCCGTCCCTATAATATTTATTTATCGAAAACTACGCCGTTTGCTCTCAGCGCAGATTGGATGCTGATATTGTTGTATGCGGCTGTGATTCTTGTGGCCGAATTGTTTACTGTCAACGTTTTATTTGCTGACGATTAATACAAAGTTTTGTTGTCTATGTTTTGAAGGATGATAGTTTAGCTTCCTGGTAGGTACAAGGTTTTAAAAAAAACTTTTCAAGCTTCGTTAATGCTGTAGATAACTCAATCAGTTTAGGAGTTGCTTAAGGTACATATTGAAAAGTCTCATATCATAGAGACATTTCTCATTTATATTTTAAATGAGACTTTTCAAAATATATCTTAAACTGCAACTCCCTAATCAGTAAATTAAATGTTTTACCCGACTGCCCCAGAACGAGGGTAATGTTTTTAGAGAGTATGTATGTATGTCTATTTGTAGAAAGAGTGGCACAGGCAATATAATATTTATATATTGCCTCTGAAAATACAAAAAAGGGAGGGAAAGGTTTTGTTTTTTTTTAATAAATTACAACAATATTGTTATCAAATAAAAGCAAGTAATGAGTCAATTCCATATATAATATATTAATAACACTAAAATTATTGAAATAAATCAAATTATTTAAAAAACAAAAAGCCGACTGCAAAACCACATAACTAAAAAGAGAAAAACAAGCATTATAATCTATAGAATTTTGGTTTCGCAGGCGGGGGACAAACAAAAGTTACACCATGTTTCCGGTTATTGGTTTCTCCTTTCCTGCGACAACAAAATTCTATAGATTATAATGCTTGATCTTTCTCTTTTCAGTTACGTGTTTTTGCAGTCGGGTTTTTGTTTTTTAAATAATTTGTTTTTTTTTACATACTATAGACATTAAAATTTTGGAGTGAGATCGAATACATGCACACGTCAGTATCACCGGTGCATCCTAGGCACGGCCAATAGTCTCTCCAAGTTTCGGAGAGGGTATTGACCGTGGCGAATTTCTGCGTGGCGGGGAGCTTCATGCTCGATCGTCGGTCGTCCACTCCCCTCTCTGCTTACAGAGGGCAGGTCGAGTGGGCGAAGAGTGGCGGTGCTTGCTGTGCACTTACCCTGCCAGCGAGACAGCAGCGGGAGAATCGATTCTTCTGCCAGCAACCGTCACAATCGTAATCCGTAAAGAGACCACAGTCATGTTTTGTGGCTTGAAACGGGACGAGGATCTTGGCTTGGTCGCCCGGATCGCGAGGAAGATAATCTCTGTAAAAATTCCTCTAATATCAGTATCTCCTACTCAGTCAGTACCTCTAACATAGTTTTGGTGCGCGGCGAGGATATGAATGGCTGAGGAGTAGTGTCATCTGCAACTTCGTAGTTGTAGGTGAACCTAGGTGGACCGAATAGATCCCCCACACTCGTGGGAACAAAAATGGAATCTTTTTTAAAAAATAAAAAAAACTGGACGTCAAGGGGAGGAGAGCGATGCGGGGCCAGAGTCCGACGCTGCATCCGGTGCAAAGAGCTCCGGGAGCTCAAAACGCGAAGAGGTCGCGGAGAGGAAGCGAGGGCTCTTAAGAAACCCGAAGCGACCCAACTCGGGGTCGTCCTCCGACGAAGAGGTCGGGCGGAGGACGAAGATACACTCCAGCCGGCGGGGTGGAGCCCGAGGAAGTAAAGGAGTGGACAGAAGGCCCTCCACTAGGGAGGCCGGCAAGCCGAGTCGAGCCAGCCCAGCCGAGCCAACCAGCTCAGCTCAGCCGGCTCGGGAGAAGCTCGACATGGTGGGGCCCCTCTCTGAGGTTCCTGGCGGTGGGCCGGACGCCGCTGGCTCCAATTCAGAGCACGTGGCTGGGTTTGCGGAGGTCGTGCTAGCCGCGATCAAGGGTGTGGCCGTGAAGAGGCTCAAGTCCTCAAAGGATCAGGCCATATCCGCGGCCACGGCCTCTATTGTGGCGGCAGCGGAGGCACTTCACCTCGGGCCTCCGTCGGACGGTACTCGTATGTCCGAGATGCGGGCAGAGATCACCCGCCTGACAGCCGCCATGGAGCTTCTCCGAAAGGAGAACGAGAAGCTCCGAGCGGACCTGGCCGGGCTCAGAAGAGCCGACCCCCAAGTGGACCCGCAGGGGGGGCAGCAGCATGGGCAGGGGCAGCCCGTGCCTGCTGAAGACCGGGTGTTGACCCTGGTGCGGCAGGAGATGGCTTCCTTGCAGAGTCGTTTCTCCGCTCTAGAGGCCCTATGGCCTCTGGAGGGGGCGCAGGACTATTCCTGCGCCCCCCGTTAGCGGCAAGCCAGCCGGTCTCGGGCCAGCGCAAGGCCCCATCGTACTACATCGTAAACCAGGGTCGTCAGGGCAGCCAAAGGGCGGGGCGAATGCGCGGGCCGCAAAGTCTATAGCCCCAACGGCGAGGACTCCGGCCCCGGTGGCAAGGGCCCCAGCCCTGGCGGAGAGGGCTCCAGCCCAGGTGGCAAAACGGCCGCCCCCGCCTCCTAAATCTCTCCCGGCTGATGCCGAATGGCAAGTAGCCGGGGAGAAGAGGAAGGCGGCTAAGGCAAAAAGAGCGGCCAAAAAGAGGGAGAGGCGGCAGCGGCGCAAGGAGCGAACCATCGCGGCTGTGCTCCGCGCCCCGAATTCCGCGGCTGTAGTGATCACACTACAGCCGGATGCGGAAAAAAGGGGCGCGTCCTATAGGACGGTTATGGCGAAGCTAGGTGAGGTGGTGCGCCGCGAGGAGCTCGGCACAGCAAAAGGCCTAAAAATGAAGATAACGGCGACTGGGGCCCGAATGGTGGAGGTCCCCAGTGCGGCCAGTGGCCCGGCCGCTGACGCTCTGGCTGAAAGGCTAAGGTATTCCCTAAATGCGGACGAGGTCCGAGTGTCCAGGCCCACCAAGTGCGCTAGCATGCGCATCATGGGCCTGGACGACTCCGTGACGGAGGACAAGGTGGTCGCCGCAGTGGCTAAGACTGGGGGGTGCTCTGCCGACCAGGTGAGGGTGGGCACCATCCATCCTGACTCCGCGGGGCTGCAAACCGTTACGGTGAGCTGCCCCGTGTCGGCGGCCAAAAAAATTGCCAGAGAGGGCCAAAGGTTATTGGTGGGCTGGGTGTCCGCGCAGGTTAAACTGCTGAAGCCCAGACCTCTGAGGTGCTTCCGTTGCCAGGTGGGCAACCACGTGCAAACTAATTGCACCTCGGAGGTGGACCGCAGCGGTCACTGCTACCGCTGTGGTCAGCCCGGGCACAAGGCCGGCTCCTGCGACGCCACGCCGCACCGTGCCGTATGTGCGGCGGCTGGCAAGCCGGCTGAACACTGGATGGGGGGCAAGGCCTGCGCCCCACCCGCCAAGGCCAGGGGCAAGCCCTCCGCCACCGCCGCCACCGCCATCACCGCCGCAGCTGCCGCCACTGCCACCGCCGCCGCTGCCACTTCCACCAGCGCAGTCATCGCCGCCATAGCCGCCGCGGCAGGACCCTTGGTCCGAGAGGAGGCCAATGCCAATATGGAGTGCCAAAAATGGCATCCTCCAGGCGAACATCACTGCGCCACCGCTCAGGATCTGTTGCTCCAGAGCATGGCGCAGTGGTCGATTAACATCGCCATATCGCCATGGTCGCTGAGCCGTACTTTGTCCCGCCCAGGGATGACTGGGTGGAGGATCTGAGCGGCTTAGTGACCCTAATTTCGTCGGCCGCCGCCGGTACTCCGTCCCTCGAGGCCGTCAAGAGAGGAAGGGGTTGCGTAGCAGCACGGTCCGGGGAGATTGTCGTGGTGGGGGTCTACTTCTCCCCGACCCGAACTCTTGCCGAGTTCCACAACTCCCTTGCGGAGTTAAGAGACGTCGTCGTCGGGTTTGGTTCCCTCCCCGTGTTCGTCCTCGGGGACTTCAATGCCAAGAATTTGGCTTGGGGTTCCCGATTAACGGACACACGGGGCAGGATGGTGGAGGACTGGGCTCTGGAGACAGGCCTGGTCGTCTTAAACCAGTGTTCTGTCCCCACGTGTGTGCGGATGCGGGGTGAATTAGTGGTAGATATCTCGTTCGCCAGCCCTGCTCTGTCGCCGCGTGTAGTTGACTGGCGCGTCATGGAGGGGGTCGAGAACTATTCCGATCACCGGTATATCCGGTTTGACGTCTCCGCCCAGACCTCGAACGCGCTGGTACGACGGGCCCCGAGCGGTCCGTGGTGGGCGCTGAAGCAGCTAAACCGGGAGCTCCTCCTGGAAGCCTCGATCGTGCAGGCCTGGGTGTCACCACCGGACAGGCCTGCTGACATCAACGACGAGGCGGAGTGGTTCCGGGAGGCCATGTCCGACATATGTGACGTGGCAATGCCCCGGGTCCAGCCTGGACGTGCCTCGCGCCAGGTGTACTGGTGGTCGCAGGAGCTGACTGCTCTGCGCACTGCGTGCGTGGCTGCGCGACGCCGGTACACCAGGCACCGCAGGCTCCGTATCAAACCTTTGAATACGGAAGCCATTCAGGCGGACCTGTACGAAGGGTACAGAGCGGCAAAGACCGCCCTCCAAGCGGAGATCCTGCGGGACAAGGGATTGGCCCGCGAGGAGTCGCTGGGGACTCTGGACAGAGACCCGTGGGGAAACCCGTACAAGGTGGTGCGAGATAAACTCCGCCCATGGGCTCCCCCGCTGACGTAGAGTCTCCGGCCCCAGATTGTGGAGGAGGTGGTGAGCGCTCTGTTCCCTTCGCGAGGGGAACCTCCCCGCCCATGGCTCCGCCTACTGCGGTGCCCGATGCGGACCACACCACCGACGTAGACCGTGGTAGAAATGAGAGCGGCGGTACGCAGGGTTAATGCCAAATATACCGCCCCAGGACCCGACGGCTTACCTGGTAAGGCCTGGGTCCTGGCCTTGTAGGCTCTCGGGCCTCGACTTAGGGGCTCCTAAGTGCATGCATGGAGAGGGGCCAGTTCCCGCTTCGTTGGAAGACGGGGAAACTGGTACTCATAAAGAAGGCAGGGCGCCCTGCGGACTCTCCGTCCGCTTATCGGCCCATCGTGCTGCTCGACGAGGTGGGCAAGCTCTTTGAAAGAGTCATTGCAGACCGCCTCGTCGGCCAGCTGGTGCGGGTGGGGCCGGATTTGGCGGAGAGCCAGTTTGGTTTCCGCAGGGGGCGTTCTACGGTGGACGCCATCATGCGCGTGCGAGCCCTGACGACGGGGAATGCTGTTGCCCAGGGTGGGGTCGTCTTGGCGGTGTCTCTAGACATCGCCAATGCCATTAATACCCTGCCCTGCAGTTGCATCAGGGAGGCACTCCGGTATCACCGGATGCCTCATGGCGTCATGGAAAGTACGGTTATCGCAACCCAGTGCTGGGCACGCCACGATTGCGGCGATAAGTCCTGTCTTTGAGCAGTGGCTAGAGAGGCGCCACGGCGTCCTCACCTTCTGCCTGACGCAGGTGCTCACTGGACACGGCAGCTTCGGGAGGTTCCTGTGTCGGATAAGGCGGGAGGAAACGTCCGGGTGTCACCACTGTGTGGATCGCCCGGAGGACACGGTGGAGCATACGGTGGAGGTCTGCCCGGCTTGGACAGAGCACCGCCGTGTCCTCGTGGAGGCGATCGGCGGCAGAGATCTCTCGCCTTCGGCCCTGTTTCAGGCCATGGTACGGAGCGAGAGGGCATGGGCAGCCGTCACCTCCTTCTGCAAAGCAGTAATGCTCGCGAAGGAGGAGGCGGGACGGTTGAGGGAAAGGCATGTTTCGCGCCCTCTTGCCCCTAGCCGCCGCAGGAGACGCCCTGGGCGTCGGGAATCCCGGGCAGATTTCCGGCCACCGTAGGCGCGGGCTTGAGGACGGTGAGCAATGGGTAGCTCACCATCCAGTAAGGACCAGGCCCGGGTCGACGGCGCGTCGTGTTCCACGCCCGCCTAAAAGAGATGTCAGCACAAATGTAGGGGTCCACTAGGACCGATGCCTGCCGGGGTCGCGGGAAGGTAAGTACCTTCCCGCGACCCCGTACCCCGGCAGGCATGGGTCACCGGGGCCCCTGGCAACACCTTAGTCAGTAAGAGTCTGACACACCCTCCCGCTCCGCCCATAGCGGGAGAAGTTATTTGATGATTTCCCATCCAAAAAAAAAAAAAGTATCCATACCACAAACTATGCTGTAGTTTATGATCTGGATACTGATTTGTGTAGTTTTGAATTAGGATTTGGAAACCCAACAACAATACATCAATAATTTACCTAAACTCTTTACCGTAACTTGGCCCCCTAGAATGTTGAATACCTACTTTAAAAATAATCTCGGATAAAACAGACAACAAGCTTTTAAATAAAATAAGTAATACAAAATAACATTTTAATATTACTCACGCCCTGCACTTTAACGAGAATACTGGGAAAGCAGAACACGGACTTTAGCCTAGGAATAATTTCAGCAAAGCTATGTTAATGCTTGGATAATGAAAGATTGCAGCGAATGCGAAAATGTTTTAGTACTAATAATATCTTATTACTTCCTGGAAAACAAGAAACTATGGTGAAATTTGCTTGCTTTTCTACTTTTTGTTCGGACATTTTTGGTTTACATTATTATTTGTCAGATGTTGCCAGCTTAAATACAAATTTAAAAAATAATGTCTCATTTAATGTAATTTCACAATACTCACACTTTTCAAGTTTAAACGTAACAATGCTGTTTGGTTGCAGAATTAGCTACTTACCATGTTAGGGGATGTTAGGTCCTACTCGTACAAATTATACAAAAATACTGTGTGGAATTCTCAAAAGGAGTTTTAAGTACTGATACCAAAACATTGCAATGTATGAAGATATCCCGAAGACTATTATGATGTATTTTTACAAAAAACCTCTTTACTGATCGGAATGTCATGGAATTTTCCCAGTATATGGATACTGGAGACATTCATAATCTCAATATCGAAAGCTTTCGCACAGCACTCACACAGGGACGTTTAGACAAAACATTTTCTACATCGTCCACACACATACATACACATAGCCTGCTTCCACATACATAAGCCTTGGTACACAAAACATTCCTGCACTGAGACTACATGAGTGAGTATCCAGCAGAGACCACGCCCCGTACCAAAACATTCCTTCACCCAGACTACACGAGTGAATATCCAGCAGAGACCAAGCCCCGTACCAAAACCTCCTTTTGTCGATTTGTTTAATATTTAGAGGCCCTAGCACGTAACGTAACGTAAATTCGAACGATTTTTAAATCGAAAATACAACCTATTGTAAAGTATTTTGGTTTAAAAGTATGCGACAAGCACAATTAGTATACCACCCATAAAATAAATATGAATAAAGTCGTCAAATTTATTTATTTACATAACCAAATTACAAGATGATTATTAACATTAACTAAATTAAATTAAAACTAAGTTAAGCCTAAAAAAGGCCCTCGGGGCATTGTACCGAGGATGCTGGCGGCATTTCCTCGCTGAATTGCAATGCTGATGCGTTGCGCGAGAAAACCGCCAGCTTTTCGGTCACCAGTTACATCAACTAGACGTTTCGCGATCTCCGCAAATAACTTGTGCGCACTGGGACCCCACGGACCGAGGGTCTCGACGTCAAAGGGCACAAAGTTGTACTCTCTGCCTAGGCCCCCATATTTAATAACTTAGTCGTCAAATTAAGTAAATAATATTATATTATGTGTGAAACGAGTACTTTCAATTTTAAAATTGTTGGATTGGACGCTACGTGTACCTCAAAGACTATATAGTCATTGGTGTACCTACTCTGCTTGTTCATCAAACAGTGCTAGCCCACTGTTACAATGCAATGGTATCACATGAATATATATTTGATAGTACTCTACTCTTCTATATCGTGCAATGTAAATGAAATGCTCAAGCAATTTCCACTTGCTGGACCGATTTGTCATTCTGTGGTGTAGTCGGTCATTGTTGGAATGGAGTGCATTCAAATGGCTTCCACTTGTAGTGTTTTCAACTGAATTTGAACTGACATACCCTGGGCAGTCAACCCGGCTGCCACTTTACTCACCAGATAAATTTTAACCACAGCATAAGCTTTTTTTACCGTCAAAGTCACGTGGCCAAGGGGCGCAGGGAAACGAGAAGTATGGCAAGAGGTGATTCCAAGTATGTAGTAGGTAAGTATGTAGTTTGATAGCTACTCAGGTGATGTTGTCAACGCCATGTCCGGCGTGGCATTGACAACTGTTGACCACATCGTGTGCAGTATTGCTGTGCGATCACATCAAGCTTAGTCTCTGCTCCATACCTTACTCTTATACCAAACAGATGTCCACAAACACCCACATTATTACGATTGATGCAATTGAATTGCTATATTATAATCTAGGATTACTCGTATTGCTTCGAGCTGCTAGTCGCTAGTATTAGTAGCAAACATAATATTGCGAGGGTTGTACATATATCTACTTACGCGAGGCGTACACTTAATCCGTCATCGGCCGAACTATGCCCGAGCGTGCTCGGCCAAACTCAACCGATCGAACCAAACATAATTATGTTAAAGAAACATAAACATAACATTACGCCTGTGTTCCCATAAGGGTTACAAAGAGGTGTATCCGTGGCCGTAAAGGCCGTGGGACGGCCACAGCCCTTTCTGACGTAGTAGGGAATATCCTAGAGGCACGGGACAGGGGAGAGGGAACGATCCTAGCACTGCTTGATTTTTCACGGGCCTTCGATGCAATAAATACCACTATGTTACTTTCCAAGTTGGCCTATTATGGTTTTACAACGGAAACAATACAGTGGTTCGCTAGTTACTTGCAAAATAGGTCACAGCTCGTTGAAATCCAGAAGGAGGATGGATCAAAGATGTCATCCCCACCTCGTCAGGTGCCACGTGGTGTGCCTCAGGGATCAGTTTTAGGGCCCCTTCTCTATATCCTTTACAGCGCAGATATTATTAACTCATTTCAGCATTGCAGGTATCACATGTACGCAGATGATATACAATTATATATAACTTTTAAACCAGCTGATACATTAGAGGCAGTGGAAAAAATCAATGACGATCTCGAAAGAGTGATAGTATGGTCAGATAATAACTCACTGGTATTAAACCCACTGAAATTTAAATTTATGGTTTTAGGAAGTAGGAAAATGATCAGCGCGATTCTGTCAGCCAAGCCAGAAGTTGTCATCAAGGGGAAAAAATAGATAGAGTAGAGATAGCATAAGGTTAACCATGGATCCGCTACTAAAATTTGAGACCACTAAGGTTAACCATGGATCCGCTACTACAATTTGAGAAGCACATCAGTGACTCCATGAGGAATTGTTTTTATAGATTGAAACTCCTATATTCAATTAGAGACTACCTGAGTGTTGATCTGCGTAAACAGCTAGTGGATAGCCTAATTTTATCAAGACTTAACTACTTTGATACTGTGTATGGCCCATGCCTGTTAGCAAGAACAGAGAAGCGGATACAACGCATACAAAATGCATGTACACGGTTCTGTGTAAAGGTACCTCCTAGAAGTCATATCACTCCGTTCATAAATGAAAACAACATTTTGAAAATGGCTGCTAGGAGAAAGCTACATATGGCTAGTTTACTTTTTGGAGTAATCACTACACAAAAACCACTCTATTTGTTTGAGAAGTTAAGTTGGAGACAGAGCAAGTACGCACCACGTTTTTCTACCAAACCGCTTTGTACATTAACACATAGGACCGCAGCATTCAGGGGGAGCTTCAGATATGCCGCCACGCACTGTTGGAATAACCTTCCTCCACCAGTAAGAGTCCTGAGGACAAAAAAGCATTTTTTGAGTATCATAAAGAAATATTTCATGCAGATCCAGCAATCTACATGATTTTAAAACTAGAACTTGAAACAACAGCTGCTCTTTTTGTACTTACCTCGAGGGTTATGGCCTATGGGCAATGGATATGGTTTTCCAACAGTGTGAGTGGCTACTGATTCCTCCAAGTTTACGTCCAGTCTGTGTCATTGTTGCAGTAGCAATGGTAGTCTACAGTTATCTGGGAGTGGTTGTTGTGTCTTACTGAGGCTGCATTATCTAGGGGGGAAAATGAATACCTATAATTTTATTTTATTTAATGTAAGGCTGTGTTTTTGTGTCAATTTGTTTAATAATGCAATACAATTAATAAACCTATAATAATGCTTACCATTAAGATTAGGAGGCTTGGCATTGTACAAAGGAGCAAACTTATCGCTTTGACCGTAAAGCATGGTTCATGTATGCCAACGCCATGGTTCGATGCACGCCGTTGGCAAATGGCCGCCATCGCAATTCCCACGGTGCATCTATGAAATTATAGTGTATTGATGAAAACTTTATTAATTCACCATGGAATATTGCTATTGTATCGAAATAATAATATATTGTTACTATAATTATAAAATACGAGTAGCATAAATACGCACCACACTTAACACAACGCCTTGAGTAATTTAATTACTTAGTACTTATTTCAATTATTTTTCATTGTATTATAGTTTTAGTTTATGTACTCTTTTTATTTTTTAAAGTTACGCATTGATACAGATATATATATTTTTTTTTGTATTTATATACATACTTTATTCAGCTTGAATTACAAATATTTCTGTGGAAAATTTTCACTTACCTGATTTATTACTTCACACAGGGGACGTCATTACGTCATTCGACAAGTAGGTAATTGCTGAAAATCAGCGCTGTTGACGATAGGCTTGTCCGAAGTCACAGCATTTCGCTGAGCAACGACCTTTTCTTGCACAGATGCGACGCATTGTTTAATTGTTCTAGTTTTAATTGTTTATTTGTTATAAAAGTAGTTATTTCCCCACTGCAATGGGCATTCTGTTTTTGTTTTGATTGTATGTTATGCTGTCATTGGTTGTCATCTGCCAGTGGCGCAACAGAGTAAATATTACGTAATCGACAGGATTGTCAAAATTATATGGGTTGATTACGAGGCTTTTAGCTACTTTGTATATTATGTGTCTATTTTTCGTAAATTTTTATAATGTGCGTTTTGTTTGTGCAGAATAAACAATTTTTCTTTCTTTCTTTTCTTTCTTTCTTTATCCATAGTACACCCACGTCTTGTTTAAGTTCCGTGTATTAGGGGCGAACCTATTGCCATCAACCTGGCACAAATCCAAACTCCGGGCTTGCTACTGAGAAATCCCTGATGTAATAAACCAATAACACTTTGCCTGACCTGAGAACTGAACCCAAGACCGGCGGCTCAGCAGTAGCGCTTGCAACCACTAGACCCACAGGGGAGTCAAATGTATAAGTGAGGGCGTGTAATCGGACGTTGTTGGTTGAAACACGGTTGGTGCACGCACGCACTTTTTTACATAATTTTGTTTGGTTCGATCAGCTGGGTTCGGCCGACGACATACGAGCACAGTATTTCGGCCGATGACAGATAAGGTGTACGCGAGCCGTAAAAGTAACATATTCGTAGTAATAAACTGATACGAATTAATATAGTACCTAAGTTCGATGTGGTTTCATTTTAGTACTGGGTCTTGTATCAATCTAGAGCATAGAGTTTCGGTAGAATGTTCTACTAAGTTTTGTTTGTACTATTAGATTTATCTTTGTTTTGCAAAGTGGAGACATAGGCTGGGTAAGTGATTTGGAACTTAGTGTCCTGTGATCCCTTGTAAGGTCTGCTGTCCTTTGTCTTGTCGATATGTGATTCTCTAAATTTAAATATGTTTAAACATCTGTTGATAGGCAATTTAAAAAAGGTGAATGCCATTTTCCATCAACTACATTTTTATGCTTCAAAACTTCTAAAACAGTAGTTTATGAAATTGTTGCATAATGAGGGGTATTAAAACATGATTTTTGATAGTATCACACGAGTTTTGAAAAAACTAAATACTCAACGAAACTTGTTTAAAAAAAAAAGAAAATTATTATATGTGGAGATTTTAATATCAATAGACTAAAAATAGATAAAATGGTAACAGAATTGGAGCAAATACTAGCTAGCTATAACCTTAAATTAATGATTAATGAACCCACGCGATGATGTAGTAAAACATGTATTGACAACTTTATTTGTAATAAAAGCGGCTCCAGGTATGAAATAGAATTACCGCTGTCCACTCAACTGCTGCAATATCCAGTTAAAGAAAGTTTTAATATAATACATTGGTACACATATAAACGAGACTATAGTGCCTCCAACACGGATAAGTTCGTTGAATGGATCTAAAATCTCGCCTTTGATGAAGTTTACAATGCAGAAACAGCAGATGATGCTTTTAGAAATTTCCACGATTTTTTAAGGTTATATTCTATGAGCTCTGTTTTCCTTTAATAAAAGTTAAAGTCCCTATACACAAACGACCACAATAGATATCAAAAGGGATCAGAGTTTGCTTCAAGCGAAAACGTCAATTACTTTGGAAATACAGGAAATCACCAAGGCAACAGTTTAAAGATTCATACAAAGCATACAATAAAAGATTAAAAACAATAATTAAATTAACATATAAATCTCAAAACGGTTACTATATTAAAACATCAGTAAATAAAGCCAAAGCTACGTGGAAGGTTATAAATAACTATAAAAGAAATGTCCACCAGCAGTTTAAAAAAATTGAAAAAATAAATGTAAACAATATACCAATCACAGATCCAGTTGCTATAGCTGATGAATTTAACATTTTTTTGCAACTCAAGTACCAAATAAACACTTTACTAACCAAAGCCCACACTATAGAATTACATGTAATCATTCAAACTCACTCTTTATAAGCCCGTGTACCCCAGAGAGCATCGTTCAAGTAATAAAATCATTAAAAAATACAAATAGTGCGGGGTATGACGGAATATGTACTAAAATGATTAAGGTAGTGGCGGAAATAATAGGGCCAGTACTGTCATACAATTAATAAATGCATTGAAGATGGGATCTTTCCATCAAAATTAAAATCATCCGTTGTTATTCCATTAAAAAACAGGATAGACAAAATATGAATAGTTATAAATAAAAAAAATATCTATATCAATTTATATAACTATATGGAAAAATATAATATCCTAGCAAAAGCACAACTGGGTTTCAAGAAAAAAATCTACAACGCATTTTACAAAATCAAAATCAAAATCAAAAGTCATTTATTCAAACTAGGCTGAAAATCAGCACTTTTCGAACGTCAAAGTTACATAAGACAGTCCCCCAAAAATGCCCGCCCGTCACCACTTCCTAGTGCTTTAGCTGGGAAGAAGAAGTGGTGGAACAAACTCCCCAGCAGCACGTCTGTCTGTTTAGTTATATAAACTTGATTTTATACAAATCGTATGCAAAGTAATTAACATTACGAAACACAAAACATTGGATTAAATTACACACTTGCCATACGTTAGCTAGCACGCGCCAGTATACCAACAAAACAATGAACAAACTGTACTCAAGCAGATAAAAATTTCAACATAAAAAAAACGTAAATAGAACTTAATACCTAAATAAAAGCCTCCAGGCATAAAGGGCGTGCCCGCTTACATAAGGCAATTGCTGTAGCTCGAAGTGAGAAATGATAAACTAGCCCCATCGAAGTAAAATAAGTAAACAATTACTAATAACAATTAAAACCATGATCAGCAAGACGACCAGTCACCACAAGCAGCACCCGTTCACGAGCATAACGCAAAGATCAGCCATCACCCACACTTTCCTCAACATTTGGAGGAAAGCGTAAAATGCGTTGTTAATAGATTTTTTTACCACCATACCATTGAGTACCATTGTACTAAAAGGCATGGATAGTAAAAAAACAAATTATTTTTGGGTGGGAAATTATAACTTCTCCCGCTCTGGGCGGAGCGGGAGGGTGTGTCAACTCTTACGGACTAAAACCCACCTGTATTCCTTCCTTCCTGTTGCCTGTGTTGCCAGGGGCCTCGGTAACCTTTTAGTACCTTCCCGCGACCCTGGCAGGCATCGGCCCTAGTGGACCCCTACACTTGTGCTGACGACATCTCTTTGAGGCGCGCGTGGAATACAACGCGCCGTCGACCACGCGGGGCGCCCCATTTTTATTGCATTACAAAAAAATTTTGATTCTAGTTTTTACTTGTCTGTAGCAGCGCCCGCTTTAGCGCTTGCATGGAGATGTGCTATTGAATAATTACTGTAAACAATAAACTATTTCTTACTCTTTTAACTTTGATTTTTTATTCAGTCAACTCAAACTCAAAGCATTTATTTCAAATAAACCAAACACAGGCACTTTTGAGTTGCCAAGAGGTCGGTCAGTCATGAAGATGAAGCTCCATTAGAAAAAAAACTCCTTGGTGATATTAACTTCTTGGATTGGAAAACAATGTTTTACAACATTATTTTGCGGAGTAAAAGTGTTATAATATGATTCTATTTTTACATTTTGGTATTGTTTGTGTAAACTAGGTATGTTAATATAGACTCGTTTTGAAGTTTGTAATTACAATTTTACGGAATAAGAGTAAATAAATATTATTTAAATATTCCGAGTGCCTTAATTTATAATGCTATTCTCGTAATAGTAGATAAGCGATGGATTAGTAACTTGACACTGAAAATTATTCAGACACCAGGTAAAATATTGTCAACTTTCCACCTCACTATTACTATTTCCAACAAATTGGTTTTAAACCAAATCGACACTGACTGTAACTCATTAGGGATTATTAACGTTAAATGTGCGTAATTAAATACAAACACTATACATTCACGACTTAATAACAAACCGTGCTAATGGAACTTGATAGACATCATTCAATGTATAACAAACTTATTTGAAATCACGCGTCGGTTGTTCCGAACATTACCGCTTTTGTTTGTTGCTCAAATTGACAAATCAGATAACGCCCTATTCAGTGAATTAACGAGGGAACGCTGATGTGAATGTTGTAATTTGTGGGACATTATTTTATTTGTCAACTGGTTCGTGTTATCAGGAGTTTGGTTGAATTTGTGGCAGAGATTGGGAACGTGTTTAGTGTAGGAACAACGGGCTTTTACAATTTCAAATCAATATTATAGCTTATCATAATCAACTCTCGAAAGATAAGTCAGGAAATATTTACACGCCTTTAGTGAAGAGCTCATTTTTAGGGTTCCCTAGTAAACGAGGAACCCTTATAGTTTCGCCATGTCCGTCTGTCTGTCTGTCCCCGCTGTAGCTTAGAGACGCTTAGTACTAGACAGCTGTAATTTGGCATAAGTACACACATTAATGACACCGACAATGTGCTAAAATAAAATCTTGAAAAACAATTTTTTAGGGTAGCTCCCTTGCACGTAATGTGGGAATCTATTTTTTTATTCCCGTCTACCCCATAGTGTGGAGTATCGTTGGATAAGCCGTTCAAAAATATTGCGGGTCTGTGAACACCACTTTTCGATTCAAGAATCCGCTTGTGTAATATTAAGCATTAAAGTGCAAATTTTTGTTAGAGCCAAGTGTCGTTTCCCCCCCCCCCCCCCCTGCCAGCTAAATGGTTGAAAAAAATCATGGCAGTAGTACATGTAATTAAATTAAAAGGAAAACTATCTCAGCTAAGTGGGCTTTACAAGTTAACGAGTAATAGTCGACCAACTTAAATATGCAGTTGGAGAATTGACCGTGGCATATATCGATGTATGAGGAGAACATGTTTTTCAACTACAATGTTTAGTTTGTTTTTGGGATAAATTCATATCAACTTTCCAACTACGGAAGCCTTCATTGTGCGTTGTCCGACACGCACTTGGCCGGTTTTTGAAGAAAAGGAACCAATAAAAATGTAGGCTCTGCTTATGACTTAACATACCAACTCCTTTATAATACCAGCCCATCATTGTCCCACTGCTGGGCGAAGGCCTCTGCTCATACAGAGAAGGCACGAGCATTGATCACTACGCTTGCTCAAGACGGGTTGGTGACTTCAAACTTATATTAAATGTAAGTCAAAATTTGCTTACGGTGATTTACGGTGATTTCCTTCGCCGATGTCAATAATGTGCTGCTGGGGAGTTCGTTGCGCCACTTCTTCTTCCCAGCTAAAGCACTGGGAAGTGGTGAAGGGCGGGCGTTTTGGGGGACGGTCTTATGTAATTTTGACGTTCGAAAAGTGCTGATTCTCAGCCTAATTTGAATAAATGACTTTTGATTTTTATTTCTGTCCAAGATAAATTCAGAAAGTACATATGGGTGCAGCGGTAATTAATGAAAAAGAGAAACGAATGAAAAAGTGAGATCTGCTCATGGTGACCGAATGAAATAATGGGTACCTAATTGGCAGGAATTAAAAGTATTTACAATCGTTGTTTTTTAAAACTCAATCCCTGGAATTTTGTTTTTAGTTCTTCTCCTTAGAAATGGACAACTTATGTCAGCCAAATGAATGAACAATTATTCATCATTGCCTGGAATATGCAGCAGTAGTGGCCCAGTGGTAACAGTCCCAACTTACGAGTTGTAGGTAGTGGGTTCGAACCCAGGCAGGCGCTTTACTTTATGTAAATAATTTCTTCACCACTTCTCTCAACGGTGAAAAAAAACATCGTGAGGAAACCGGCATGTCCTAGAACCAAATATTCGAAGACATGTAACATCGATCAGCCCGCACTGGGCCCGCGTGGTGGATTACGGCCCACTCCCTCTCACAGAAAGGAGGCCTGTGTCCCAGCAGTGAGAACTTTATAGGCTGATTATACCTTTTTTTTTTTGGATGGGAAATCATCAAATAACTTCTCCCGCTCTGGGCGGAGCGGGAGGGTGTGTCAGACTCTTACTGACTAAAACCCACACGTATTCCTTCCTGTTGCCTTTGTTGCCAGGGGCCTCGGTAATCCTCTGGTACCTTCCCGCGACCCCGGCAGGCATCGGCCCTAGTGGACCCCTACCTTTGTGCTGACGAAATCTCTTTGAGGCGCGCGTGGAATACAACGCGCCGTCGACCCGAGCCTGGTCCTTACCGGACGGTGAGCTGCCCATTGCTCACCGTCCGCAAGCCCGCGCCTACGGTGGCCGGAAATCCGCCCGGGATTCCCGACGCCCAAGGCGTCTCCTGCGGCGGCTAGGGGCGAGAGGGCGCGAAACATGCCTTTCCCTCAACCGTCCCGCCTCCTCCTTCGCGAGCATTACTGCTTCGCAGAAGGAGGTGATGGCTGCCCTCTCGCTCCGTACCATGGCCTGAACCAGGGCCGGATGCGAGAGATCTCAAATTTATAGGCTGATTATGCCTGGAATATTAGTAAAATCTACGACCAACTTAGACCACCAGTTATTTCCGACCTCGGCCTAAATTAAACAGTAGCAGCATCAGTCTTAATCAATCTAGATCTGCTTGACTGGAGTCTGGTAACAGCGTCACAATGGAAGAGGAGGAGGTTATTCTTACCCTCAATCGATAGCTTGATTAGCATACTGACTGCATTACTAACCGCATAGCTTAGCATGTCTACAAGCCGTATATTTAGCTTGAAAATATTTTAGCTTCTCGTGTGATTTGCTGTTGGCAAATGAGGAATAAATGTATTATGTGACTTCGCTTCTATTCCCGAGAGCCAATAGTTTTTTAATCAGGCGTAGAGAGGGGCTTGTGGCTAAGTTATAATAGTCACAAGGCCGATCGATCAGGTTAAGCTACGCTTGCCGCGGTTGGTCCGTGGATGGGTGAGCATCTTTACATACCAAGACCCCTTCGTGCCTCGGAAAGCACGTTAAGCGGTTGGTCCCGGCTGTCATATGTAGATCTTTGACAGTATCGTGTTGCCCAGTAACTGTGTTATGAAGGTCAGATAGGCAGTCGCTCCATGTAAAATACTGGTATTCAGCTGCATCCGGTTAGACTGGAAGCCAACCCTAACATAGTTGGGAAAAGGTTAGGATGATGTAGAGAAGGCACAGCAGATACAAGTTTAACTTTTGATATTGATTGATTCAGGGCCAAAAACAAGTTAAGACGCTGACAACACCTAAACCACGGTCACTGTCAGATTGCATAGAAAAGAAAGAGCAGCGCGATGACACAACGCTTGTAATTAATTGCAAAATATGAAGCAATTATCTACTTACTCAAAATTAAGTTCAGTAATCGAAAATAAAAAACAACCAAGTTCTGCATTCAAATAAGACGTTCTTGTTATTAATTAAATACGTAACGTAAAAGGATATTTAATACAGATATTTTGGATTACAACTCAAGGACATCTACCAACCCGCACTGGGCCCGCGTGGTGGATTACGGCCCACTCCCTTTCACAGAAAGGAGGCCTGTGTCCCAGCAGTGGGAACATAATAGGCTGATTATGTATATATAAATTTGTTCGTTTTATATGATTTAATCTAATTTTATGATTTGATGTGTAATGATGTAATGACCGATGACTTGAATACAGTGTGGTGTAAACTGTAAATGTAAGTTGTTTATTAGTAAATAAAAACTGGCCAAGTGCATGTCGGACCACGCACAGATACTCGTAAGGGTTCCGTTGTTGGGATGAATTTATCCCAAGAACAAACTTAACATTATAGTTAAAAAACATGTTCTCCCGTTCATACCAACTGCAAATGTTAATAGCCTATTTAGCTGTGACAGTTTTTCTTTTAACTTCGTTATATTATATTGCCGTGATATTTTTCACTTCTCCAAAAATAAAATTTATTATTTAAAAAACAAAAAACCCGACTGCAAAAACACATAACTGAAAAGGGAAAAACAAGCATTATAATTTTGGTATCGCAGGTAGGGACAGTCAAAAGATACACCATATATCAGGTGTTTTGATTGTCCCCACCTGCGATACCAAAATTATATAGATTATAATGCTTGTTTTTCCCTTTTCAGTTATGTGTTTTTGCAGTCGGGTTTTTTGTTTTTTAAATAATTTATTTTATTTCAGGCTTTTTAGTTTTATTAACATATATATTTGAAAATTACTCATTACTAGCTTTTATTTGATACCAATATTGTTGCAATTAATTTAAAAAAAAACCCTTCCCCTCCTTTTTTTGTATTTGCAGATGCAATTTATAAATATTATATAGCCTATGTCACTCCCACAATTAAGACTAATCTAAAGACACCTCATATGTTAAAATCCATCAAGCCGTTTAGGCTACAGAGCGTGCCAAAGAAATAGACATACATACATACATACATACTCTCGAAAAACATTACCCTCCTGAGGCAGTCGGGTAAAAACAACCATTCGGCTGATATGGGGTGCCCCCCCCCCACCATGCCAGCGAAATGGTTGTTTATCACTTGACTCAAATATATATATATTTCGCAAACAGATATCTGAATCGAAAAATGGTTTTAACAGGTCTGCAATATTTTTGAAAAGCCTATCGAATGATATCCCAAACCATGGGATTAAGAGGGAAAAAATATTATCACTAAAAGACGTGTAAGGGAGGTACCACTTTATCGGCGTGATGACTATGTATGTATACCCATGCGGACAGCAAACAGACAGACAGACGGACATGGTGAACCTATAAGGTTTCATTTTTGAAGATGGAACCCCAAAAAGCTTCATTAAAAAGATTTTCCTTTCATTCAGGACCTCAGTCAGCACTCAAACTCTCTCAATCCCTACATAAATGTGAAAAATTAAAGTATTATCATACATACAACAGCTTTTACCCCAAACATGGCTTCCGTCAAACGTAAAAGGCATAAAAGTGAAGAGCGGAAGGATAATAATGAGAAAAAGCAAAACAAAGGGAATAAAGCAAGCGTCAGAATAAAATAATAAGCACATCCGGGCCGTGAACAAAAATTCTCTTGTCAACACCTTATAGAGACAACTAATCTAGGGGCTGTCATGTATTTGTCTGGGAACTAAAATAAAACATTTTAAACGTCAAGTAGTTTTTGCATTGGTAAAAACAAATACTATATTTTCAAAATCATAATTTTGGACGAAATATTGATGACGGTGATGCCCACTGCTCCCCCAATTCTCGAACTTTCGAACTTTACTATAGAGTTATATTTTTTCTTCAGTTGATTGATTTACTAAGCGTGTTCTACAAAATGGTTCCATTCATCTTAATTCCCTTTTCGTTCTGTGCGAGTCTCATCCAGGTGGATATTTAGGGGCTGAAAAAATGCGATACTGTACGCTTGTTATTTTAGCATGCCTAGTTAGCATACCTTTCTAATTAACTCGATAAATCATTCAGTTACGACATTAACAATAAGCCCCTTACATGCTAAAACAACAGGTTATTTCACGACAATAGGTGGTTTTAGGGCGTTAATTAATACTTCAAATACTAACAGAAAGTACAGTTAACGATTGATACACACTGCAAATTAGCTGGTATTTGGCAAACCACCGCAATCGAGATTACTCTAGTTTATTATAAAATGAAACTGAATATGTTCGGAAAATGTAACGTTAAATTGCATGAAATCATTTGCAATGCCCACGATTTAAATATAATATTAATGAAGGTAATAAATTGTAGCGCAGCATAAGTGTTAAAAACATGATTTTGTTTTCACGCAGATTCAAACAAAATGCAACAATATGTTTTAAACTGGTTTCATTTACATTTCAACGCAAATACCTTTGGAATGTAAATGATCGGATAATTATTTGAAATTATTAGGTATGATGTATTGAATAATACAATATGTATCACCGACTACATGATTTCCGAATCAGACAGTTTATGCAAGGACAAATCGTACCCGACGGTAAAGCGAATAGTACGTCTCGACTTAGAACAGCATGTCTCGGAGCGATCAGAGGTGGAGCAATACATAGTAAGTTTTCTTAAAGAGGTTCAAACTTACGTGAACCCCTACTTATTTATATATGATATAGGTATTCCATATTTTTTAGGATTTTTTTGTAACTGAGTCTCGGGAGAGGTCGTTAAAAATCGTTTTGTTGGGCACATCTCGACGCTCAGCAATGAGCAAACGATTGAAGGACTAGGAGTCTTATTGACCTTTCTCCAGGCTGCAGGATACGGAATACCATAACTGAAAAGTGAGAAGATATTATACAGAAACAGAGATAAATTAGAGCTTATTGAAAATGGACAGAGGAAGAACTAATATGACATCACGTGAGTATTAAGGTACATAATACATAAGGTAGGTATAAACATCAACAAAAACTAATCAAAATACTACCCAACACAATTCAAAACTATAATAAATAATAATCACAATCCATTGTCTTTTTACGGACCCGAAAACAGACCTTTCCGTATTTACGTCCGATCCCTCCTTGTGTACCCTTCACTAGCAGACCTCCCGTCTCATTAATGAGTCCATTGGACCTGACATTCACACGCCACTTTTAAATTAAAACGATATTCTGAACGTCGATTCACGAAAATGAAATACAACATGGCTGCTATCTCAGGGTTCCGTATCCAAAGGGTGCCAACAGCACCCTATTACTAAGGTTCGTCTGCCACAGGGCTGTATCTTTTGAACTGTAATAGGTAGACACTTGAAACTGTCACAGTTTGTACTACTGTGGCCGCTAGTCATAGCGTAGTACAGACTGTTGTACTGTGTGTTATCTGCTGTTAAACAGATAATAAAAACCGGCCAGGTGCATGTTGGACCACACACAATGAAGGGTTCGTAGTTGGGATGAATTTATCCCAAGAACAAACTTAACATTGTAGTTGAAAAGCATGTTCCCCCATACAATCCAACTGCAAATATAAGTTTTTACGCACAATATTGAAAGATTTACCAAGTTATTTTAATACCATAGATTTCTTATAGGTTTTCCTGTAATATGTAAGTAACAAACTATTTTCTGGATTTTTCCAAAATTTAAGTAGGTCAGTAGTTTTGGGGATAAGGGTGGAATGGTCAATATGTACCTATTTTCTTAAATAACTTTAAAACTTTTTATTTTCAAATAATAAAAAAATTAGACCCTCTCAACAAGCCCTTTCATGGATATGTCATTGATACGTACGGTGCAGTTTGAAAAACTTATTTTATTAATTTTCTAATTTCCCCACCAAAAGTGGCCCTCATATTAAAAAATAATTTATTTACGATACACGTCCATATTTGGGTCACAAAAATACATATGTGTATAAAATATAAACTTAAAGTTAATAACATACAAGTAACGTGTTTAGTGATAAATATTGTACGGTGATACGGCACCCTTGGTGTGCGAGTCCGACTCGCACTTGGCCGCTATTTTTTTACAAATTAATTTATTTTCGGCGGAGGGATTCTTGTTAAAATAAAAATGGCGAGCCTTGGATTAACAATAAAGATTAGGGTGCCTAAATGAAAGTTAAACAAAAGGTGTCGTTTGACGGCCTCCCTGGGCACAGATAAAAAATATGAATAAATTGTCCGGTTAATACTGCTGCAGAGGTCACATTGGGTTGTGCCCTTTTTTGTGCTTCAGTTGCAAATAACTGAAGTGAGCAAATACGGTGCTAAAATATTACTGGCTGGAAAGATTGATGTTGAAAGTTATGACTGGAGACTTTGTAATTAAGTAATAGTAATTCTAAAACATTCGTTTTGAATTCAACTTTTGGTCATTAATTAACTACGCCCGGTATAAGCAAAATAAGTTTAATTTTTGATTTTAAATGAGTTCATAAGTTTACTATTTTGTTGTAGAAGCCATCTGCTGTTAATTGGAACATCCAATTATTAAAAAAAAACTTTTATTAAGATCAACCAATTCAAATTAAAAATTCAGAATACTTATAAAGCGGGCAAAGTTAGGGATTTTAATTCAATCAGATAATGTATTAATCTATTCTAATAGCCGAGTGTTATCAAACCTTCTCGAGAATCCTGAGGCCAACTCCAAACTTTAATTTCAAACAAAGCGCATAAAACAATCAACAAACGGCGCATCAGGATCGTTTGTAAGCCATTTTATTATATGTACAGCTGAAACCGAGTGAAAATAATCAGAACTTTTAATAACCTTTGTTCAGAGAGACGGTATTATTTTAGATCAGGGGTGGCGAACATGTGGCATACTTTCCGTAGACCTTTAAACTTATAACGACCATTTAATTTTTACTAATATCATAAAGAGGTCAATTTTTTTTTTGAGCTTGTGCTAAGTAATAACAGCCGCACGGGACGATCGATCAGGTTAAGCTTCGCTTGCCGCGGTTGGTCCGTGGATGAGTGACCATCTTTACATACCAAACCCAAAGCCTCGGAAAGCCGTTGGTCCGGCTGTCATTTGTAGATCTTTGACAGTCGTTACGGGTCGTCAGAAGCTCGAATGTCTGACAACCAGTCTTACCAAGGGGTATCGTGTTACCCAGTAATTGGGTTGTGGAGTTCAGATAGGTAGTCGCTCCATGTAAAATACTGGTATTCGGCTGTATCCGGTAAGACTGGAAGCCGACCCCAACACAGTTGGGAAAAGGCAGGCAGATGAACATAAAGAGGTCAAATTTGTGAGTTTGTATGTAAGGGGTAATCTTCGGAAATAATACTAATTCGATTTCGTATTTTCTTCAGAAGCTTCAGAATTGCCGAGTGTCATAGGATATTTTATGCTAAAACAGGAAATTTCACGCAGAGTCGCGGGCAGAAACTAGTCAGTTATAATTCTGTATTCTCTGAAAGAGCATTCCAATTTTAAGACGCTGAAAACACCTAAACCGCGGTCACTGTCAGATTGCATTGAAAAGAAAGAGAAGCGCGATTACACAACGCTTGTAATTTGTTGCAAAATATGAAGCAATTATCTATTTACTCAAAATTGAGTTGAGTAATCGAAAATAAAAAACAACCAAGTTCTGCATTTAAATAAGACGCTCTTGTTGTTAATTAAATGAGTAACGTATGTTGATATCTAATGCAGATATTTTGGATTAGAAGTCAAGGTAAGAGGTTAGTTTAACGTTAGTTTGTATCGAGATTTTATTTCAAAACGTGTTTTGGTAACAACCAAGTTCTGGAAAATATGTTCAAAATTAACATATTTTTTTTCCGCTAGGTACCACAAACTATACAGACTTGGCAAATTTTTTTCTTAAGAGTAGCCTATTTTGGTCAATTGGGTCTTGTCAGGGCCTTAATTGGAATCAACTAGATACCAATTATAACTGCAGTGCTCATTCAGTGTACCTACCTGTTGTTCTTAATAACACTACGTCTATGAAATTATTGAAACATGAATGCAATGAATAACGTGGATCGCTGTTGGTCATAGCTAGTTACTCGTAGATATTCAGGATTCTTCTGAAACTTAAGTAGCAAATAACCATCTGAATCGGTTATCACCACAAGTATTTTTTTTTTCGTTCTTTAATAGATGAGGTAATTATAACGTTTTTTTTTTCCGTTGGAATCCAAAAGTGGTTCAGAAATAATAATAAAATCTTTAAGGAAAGAAAAAACTGTTTACGTAAAACAAAATTAATATTCAATTCTTTCAGTCAAAAGATCACAAACTCAAACAATATTTCTCCAAAAGTTAAGAAGTCAACACTAAAAGGTTTGCCTTCCCCAATCCAAAGGCTTGGGCGTCTGCAAACACTACGAAATTGAAATTGCAACTCTCTATGTTATTGACCTCCTTTGCAAATAATTATAAGTAATTACGACGCTTCTTCTAATTATTATTTTATTCTAGCCAATTATTTTGATGGTTGCATTAAGATATTAGTCTTGAATAGAATTAGATTGAACTTTTGATGGAGTGAAGTTTAAAATGATCTTGGCTTTTTAGAATAATTTAAAGTTAAGAGGCCGACAACACCTAAAGCGCGGTCACTGTCGGACTGCATAGAAAAGAAAGAGAAGCGCGATGACACAACGCTGGTAATTTATTGCAAAATATGAAGCAATTATCGATTTACAAAAAAGCTATAGATTGTATAACAAAAATAAAACACTATTCTGCTAATATGTTGCTTAAAGAATAATCTGACAAAAAATCAGAATGATTGCATGTATTATTAGTATGGTTTTTAATCGTTAAAAGAATTTTTTAGAGGTATCTTCGTGATTTTTTTCTATCGTATCAAATTAGTTATATTATATTTTAAACACACTATCTACCTAGCATATATCCTTAAGAATATCATATATTTTTCTGATTTTGTTAACTGCAGTGGATCATATACTCTAAGGCATTATAAAACTTACAAAAGTTGCGTTTAGGTCCTGTAGTCCCCTTAATTTAGAATGGTAGTTTTTATCTAATTTGAAATACATAGAACAGTTTTGTCACAAGATATATAGCAGGTAAGTAACTTACAAGTTGATTTAAAAAGTTTGATTTAAATTTTTCGACTTTGTTTCTGTCGCCTCTGACATAGACTAAGGTCAAGAGCAAAACCATCACAAATAACAAAATAAAAAAAAAAGTGAAGAGAAATGAGAACGGCACCCTAATTGCGTAATACACTATCAATCACAATCTGAATGATTTTGAAGGATATTGCTAATCCATTGCTTCATATGTTCGAAAAATTTGTCTGATCACCAACGTAAGTAACGCAATGAATTTTGTTGAACTGTCAAAATAAAACCCATCGCTACTGTGTATAAGTGTGTTACGGAATTACACACCCACATAACACCACGCCTTGTTTCCCCGAAGGGTTGGTGGTGTACCTGTAATACACCCACATTTCGCCAGTTATGTTCTTAAGTCCCATGTAATAGGGGCAACTCCCAGAACGGAAACGGAATTACTCCCAGGATTAACAATGGTCACATTCAAATTGGTTCCCAGTTTCTTGAATACGAATTCTGAAAATATTCAATAAAATCCATATTAGAAAAAAAATACCTTTTTGTCTTAAATAATATCGACTTAAATAATTTGGTAGTTTTTTTCGTCCAACCATTTTACAGGAGATTTACTTGTCAGAGACTTGATTAGGCTTCCAGCAACTATGCGGATCTAGACTAATATAATGAAGCTGTAGAGTTTGTTTTCTTGTTTGTTTGTTTGTTTGACCGCGCTAATCCCTGGAACTACCGGTCGGATTTGATAAAATCTCTTTCCATTTGTAAGCCCAATTCTCGAGGAAGGTTATATAGGCTTTAACATCACGCTAGGCCCTTAGAATCCGAGCAAAATGAAAAAAAAGTCAGAACGAACGCTAAGCGAATGCGAAGTAATATCGCGGGCGGGCGATACGATGCTATAGTACCTATATTTTGTCAAAACAAGAAATTACACGCGGACAAAGTCGCAAGCAGAACTAAACATAAATTCGTCTTAAATTATAATGAATATATTGTCTTTGGCTTACCAAGCCACAGCCTAAATAAATCTTTTGAAGTTTAAGAGAATTAGTTATATGGTTACCTCTAACCAATAAGAATTAATTTAGTCTGTATGTCTGTAGGTAATGTTTCTGTTTATTGCAGTAAGTAATTGGCGAGCTGTTGCGATTTCATAAGCTTTCTCTCTCGGATAAACTGTGTTTGGATAAATCATTTAATTTAGATTAGAGGCTTATTAAACTACAGTTTAATATTAGAAATATTCGTGTGGATTTCAAGAAATAGGTATACTTATTTGAAGCTAGCTACGCCCCGCGGTTTACCCGCATAAGTCTCGATCCCGTGGGAATATCGGGATAAAAAGTATCCCATGTTCTAATGCATGCATGGTCTACCCATGCGCCAAATTACATCTAAATCCGTTCAGCCGTTTTAGCGTGAAAGCTTAACAAACTCACTTTCGCATGTATAATATTAGTTAGGATTAAGTAGCCAAGTCATTTATCTGTTCCTAGACATATTTTTCGCTACTATAACAATTTATTCTGAGATACAATAAGTTAATGAAAAGTGTAGTTTAACAGTTTTTCTTCCCCTTTCTTCTCCATACCAATCTACGCTTTGGTTTACAAAATTGCACATAATAGTAGAACTTTTTAATTTCAGGTAGGTAGTACGTTTATTGTCAATTATCCAGGTAAAGGGTTAAACTGCAGTTAAGGATCGCCATGCGTGACGATTTAGGCTTATTAGCCAGTTTCAGTGTCTTGCTTCCTCACAAATGTCGTGTGTAATGGCCTAAAACCCTAAACGTGTGGCCAGGAAAAAAAGCGAGTTGATGTCCTCGTTTTGAGGCTTATTACAATTACTGTTAAAATATCTCTATGGATCAGATAGGATCGGAAAACTAAAACCGTACAAATAGAAAAAACATATTAAAACAATCCTTATGAAAGCTGTTAGGTATATGATTGTATTCTAGATCTCAAAATTCTATCAAACCAGTTTCTTCAATCACGGAAACACCCAATGATTGGGCTGTCACGTTGAGCTGGCAGTCGATCTATAAAAAAATCAAAATTTATTTTCAATGTTTGCATTTAGGGTAGATTGCACAGAGATCACAATTTTTATTATTAAGCTGGCTTTAAATTCTAAAACTTTTTATGATTTTTTTGCCAATTTTAATTTGATTGACGAGTTTTTGTTTTTAATAAAAATATATTTTCAATGTTTGCATGCCTAATTTAGAGTAGATTGTACAAGGATTACAAATTTTGTAAACACCTTTATTTTAAGGTACCTATTTTATAACAAAATAAACGATTATTGATTATTTATTTATTGATTATCAGCCACTTCTAGTTAATCCAAAAACCGTTTTCATTTTAGAGGCAAGATTCACAAATTGATGACTATGACTTTACTAAGTCACGTAAGCGTTTTACACGAACATGAACCTTATTTTCATGCTTGTAATGTTGATATTCGTAACCGAGAATAGAAGCAAGAGTTTCATTCCAAAAAGTACATAACTACCTACTACTATACGAATAATGATCGCATTCGCATGCGACACATTACTTGGCAAAGAAAAGTCAAAGTGCAGTCTGCGAAACTTGCCCTTAGTTGGGAACAAGATAAGCTGATGAGAAGACTCCCTACGGATCCTGCCAACACAAAGAAATTCACACGAAAAATCCAGCATATTTTTACCCGACTGCCCCAGGAGGTTAATGTTTTTCGAGAGTTTGTATTAATAATAATAATAATAATAAAAAGTGTTTATTTCTCACCACAAGCCAAAAAAAAAAATACTTTACAAACAATATTTTACACACAAGAAATAGCTAACGATTTTTGGCTGTGGATCGCTGATGCCTGTGGTAGGTAGTAACACCTGTAATACTGGTCACCAGGTCTCCACCCTGTTCATGGTTGCATATTTGATAGCTTACATCTGTTAGAGTACAGCACGTAATATAATTTACAAACAATCAGTGAGCATTATTAAAGTAAAAATAAATAACTAAAACGATTAAAAAGTAACATTATGTTGTGCGTGTGTGTGTGTTTAGGTGTGTGTGTGCATGCGTGTGTGTTGGGGAGTGTTAGTGGGTGAGCCTGATTAAACTAAAACGTCAAAGAGAGCTTCTGTGGCAGTATATGTTTGGCTTTTTAGCCAGGCTTGTAGAGTGATTTTAAAATTATGTTTGTTCAAAGAGTGCAGGGAAAGAATTCGGTTTAATTTATTGTAAAGATAGGGTCAAAGGAAAATAAAGAATCTATGACTAAAAGAAGTTTTAAGAGGAGTAGCTAAGGCAACAATATGCTTACGGCGATTGGTTTGCTGAGAATAGTTGGAAATAGCATGTTGTTTAATAGCAGTGGCCAGTACAAACAATTACCTAACCGTAAGGACTTGACAATATTTATAGAGCTTGACGGTGGGATAAAGTCTTGGCTTAAAGCACACCTTAAGAACCGCTCTCTGCGCACGTTCGATCTGAATATAGTGAGATTATGCTGCCCCGCCCCAGGACGTGACACAATAAACCAAAATTGATTGACTCAATGCCACATAAGTCATTTTCATGACAGTATCTGCTGATTGGCGTAGTTGTTTAAAGATGTACATTAGTTTACGCACTCTATTTGATAGTTGTATTATGTACTCTTTGAATGTAAGGTTGCAATCAATCACTATGTCAAGATACTTTATCGACGTGACTCGTTCAATTTTACAGTGATCATGGGTGCCACTGCCGTCGCTACTACCATTAGACTGTGTCAACTGGGCAGCAACGTTTAGTGAGCTTGTAACTGACACATTTGTATTTCGAAACGAAAAATGTTTATTTTTGCGTTTTCGATATGTTCAGGGTTCAATTCACTGACTGTATCAAAACCCTTCTGAGCAAGGCGATATGCCTCTTCCCAGTTGTCCGACGCAAATACAAGTGCTATATCGTCCGCGTAGGAAAATATTGTACCGTTTTCTAGGCTGAGGCTACACAGGTCATTCATGTAAATTAAAAATAAACTGGGGCCAAGGATACTGCCCTGTGGCACACCATTAGCTACATTTAAATCGGAGCTTTAGTAAGTTCCAATTTTGGCACTCTGTGTTCTATTTGTAAGGTAGCTCTGAAACAGGGATAGCTGGGTACGTCGTATACCCAGGCAGTCGACCTTAGATATTAAGATGGAAATCGAGACCGTGTCGAATGTCTTCGCGAGATCCAGGAACAATCCAACACATTTCTTACCCCTGTCAAGATTCTGAGCTATGTGATTAACCAGTTTGTGGACAGTATCAGCAGTAGATAGACAAAAGATTGCGTTCCTCTAAGTATGCAACCAGCCTTGTATTTATTATCTTTTCCAATTGCATGTATGTATGTATGTACTACAACTGAAAAGAGAAAAACAAGCATTATAATCTATAGAATGTTGGTATCGCAGGCGGGGACAAACCAATAACCTGAAATATGGTGTAACTTTTGGTTGACCCCCTGCGATACCAAAATTCTATTTATCATAATGCTTGTTTTTCTCTTTTCTGTTATGTGTTATTGTAGCCGGGTTTATTGTTTTTTTAATAATTTGTTTTATTTATTAAGCTTATTCCAAAACGCTCATGCTTTTTCTCCGCTGTTTTAGCACCCTCCGCACATTCGATCCGGTTCTCATTCATTAGCTGGATTGGGCAGCGCGCTTAACGTTTATGTGTGCTGACCCTACTGTCATGCTGATGACCAGCTTTGTTATAGCTGGACTGTTATTGAGTTTGTCTGGAATGGAATACGAATTGTAGCGCCAGCCTCAAAAAGATCTATACATCGACAATAATTAATTTAATTGTCTAATTTCTGTGCTCCATAAAAATCTGACAACCAGTCTTACCAAGGGGTATCGTATTACCCAGTAACTGGGTTGTGGAGGTCAGATAGGCAGTCACTCCATGGAAAATAATACTACATATTGTATCAATGTAAAAAGTTAAAGTTTGAAAGTTATTAAATATAGAGGCCTTGGCAGAGAGTACAACTTTGTGCCCTTTGGCGTCGAGACCCTCGGTCCGTGGGGGGGAGTGCGCATAAGTTATTTGCGGAAATCGCGAAACGTCTAGTTGATGTAACTGGTGACCGAAAAGCTGGCGGCTTTCTCGCGCAACGCATCAGCATTGCAATTCAGCGAGGAAATGCCGCCAGCATCCTCAGTACAATGCCCCGAGGGCCTTTTCTAAGCTTAACTTAGTTTTAATTTAATTTAGTTAATGTTAATAATCATCTTGTAATTTGGTTATGTAAATAAATATAAGATAAAAAAAAATGTGTAGCTATGAAATATATTACACGTTGGGCACTTACTTAATTGTAGCTACACATGAATAATTGATTATGGAACATATGTATATTGTAAACGATCAAATTAATTCTTGTTGTAGGCTGACTGTACCGCTAGGATCTCACGTAAAGTATAGTAACTTTTGATTAATTTATTTCCTTCACATTTTGTTCTTTAGGTCTGCTAACAAAGTGATCTCAATGATAAATGATAAATTATTTTATTTCTGTAAGTAGGTTTGTACAAACACTTTTACTCGTCAATCATATTTTTAAAAACTAGACGACCTCGTTTCCTCCCTGACTACTCTGAGAAGAAAGACCGAAACAAACTCAGAGGTCACAGTTTCTTTTAAAGTCCAGACATAATCTTGGTCAGGTCACTTGAAGACCATGTAGATTGGTGTCTGAAATGGTCTTTAGATGAAAGAATCTCACAGGTTGAGTGGACCTGTCCAGTTTTATCACCATTGAGTAATGCCGATAAAAATAGAGTTGTCAAAATATCGTTTATTTTCAAATACGACGACGCGCGATGTATGCAATGTTTAAAATTCAAAGTGAATTTCGATGTTTTTTTATTTGGTTCGATAAGCGTACACGAAAAATATCCTCAAATCCTTTTATATAGCTAGCTTTTGATTGTGGCAGAAGATAAAGCTCAGTAGCTTGCAATTAAATGGGCTTTTCTAGCAGTAGTCTGCATTAGTGGCTTTTGGGAAATGGATGAACAAGGTGTCAAGTTCCTCCACTGAAAATGAAGTTTGGATGATTTTAATTGGCCGAGCGAGCGAAGCGTCTCTGCTTCAAGTCTGGCAAAATTTGCTTTCCTCTGTCAGTTTGATGGTACTCATGTCGGGTATACATGTCGTGTTTTACAAATGATCTGGATGAAACTTGGTATACAGGTTTTAAGACTTTAGTTTTATTGTCAACGGGGATTTTTGGTTGGAGGGGTACTTCCTCCAAAAAGGGGCAAAAAGTGGGCTACTGGATATCTCCGCCTTATGAAATTCGACTTCGGTAGTTATTTTTTTTATTTAAAAGGTAGTAACTTTAAATTGGTATCATAGAAAGGTGAAGAGATGAAGAGGATTTTCGGCGTGATGAGCAGAATAGCTCCTCAAAATGCAGTAAATTGCTCACTTTTAGATTTCTACCAGTGGAATCGGCCCTTTAACTACTAGGTAGGGATTGATGGAGCACCTGGGACCACCTTCTCAACACAAAACTAGGCTGATTTTAGTGATACATTAATTGTTGCAAAAAAGTTTGTGTTCCCGAGGTCTGCTGTTCGTAGAACTACTAGTAATAAGCTATCGAGGAACATTATTAAAACTATCACGTTCAAAAATGACAGTATTATTGAAAAATATGAAACAGAACGCGATACTTTTCACTAACTCCGTTACTTAGTCCAAGATTTTCTGTTCTTAAGGCGCAGATATATGATTTTAGTAACTTATAAATCTGTTATTACGCCTTCATATAATGCTAGTAAGATTTGCAAAAAATGTACGTTAAACTAGAACACATACACATCAATTCTATATATAAATATTTAAGTATTGTACCTTATGAAATAAATTCAAGAAGTTCAAATGAAATAAACTACTTATGATTTTTTCGTTTTCTTTTTGTATGAACCGCCTATTTTGTTATGTAGAATTGTGTGATTTTTATTAATTATTCATATTTTCGTTAATAAAAATAAATATAATGAGCAGTGGTGGCCCAGTGGTAACGGCCGCGACTTACGAGTTGTAGGTCGTAGGTTCGAACCCCGACAGGCGCTTTACTTTGTGTAAATTATTTCATCACCACTGCTCTCAAAACGGTGAAGGAAAACATCGTGAGGAAACCGGCATGTCCTAGAACCAAAAATTCGAAGACATGTGACATCTACCAACCCGCACTGGGCCCGCGTGGTGGATTACGGCCCACTCCCTCTCACAAAGAGGAGGCCTGTGTCCCAGCAGTGGGAACATTATAGGCTGATTATGTAAAAATAAATATTTCCTAAGAAATCGAACGGTGGCGCGGCGTGACGTGCATTTGTATGGCCAAGACCGACCCGACTTATCAGACTCTTAAATATTTAAACATCTAGTACTGCACGTTTCTCTATAACTAACACTACAACACCACCCAGAATTTCAAAAACATTCACCCAGAATGCACGTAAAGTAATTAACTCGAGTGTAAGTTAATACCAACGTAATTATTTCGCGAATTAAAGCAGATGTTGACTGTACCCGAACTTGCTTTGTGAATGAGAGAAACGATATACGTATGTAGTTTATTTGATGCAAGTTAAGGTGAATGCAGAATTACATACCATAAAGGCTCGTGTAGACAGGCGCGACGCGACTCTAGTAGAACAATTTCTACGAAACTTCATGGCATTTGTTCTAATAGCATCGCGTCTTGACATAACAGCCTTGACAAACCATCACGCTTGTATGCCCCGACGTTTAAGCAGAGGTATAGGTACCTATAGTAGATACCTACACTCTCATTTCGCCAGTTATGTTGTAGTCCCACGTAATAGGGGACCAGTCTATTGGGCACAAATCCAGACTCTGGGCTTCTACTGAGAAAGTCTAGATGGAAAACCCGATGACACACACATCACGTTACATGCTTGTATAGAAAAACATTAGCAACAAGAGCATCTTTCCAGAAAAAGTCAGTGTCGCACGCAAGTCAGTAATTGTCCCACGGGAACCTACTAACAGGAGGATTATATGTCTCTACAGGTAATGGTCTATCCATACGTCAAATTTCATCCAAATCCGTTCAGCCGTTTTGGCGTTAAAGCGTAACAAACAATCTTAATTTTGCATTTATAATATTACTAACTGCGTCCCGCGTTTTCACCCGCGTAAGTCTCGATCCCATGGGAATATCGGGACAAAAAGTGTCCTATGTCCAAATGCAGGTCATGGTCTACCCGTACGCTAAATAAAATCAAATTTCATCCAAATCCGTTCAGCCATTTTGGCGTGAAAGTGTAACAAACAAACAAATAAACTCACTTTCTCATTTATAAATTAGTAGGTATAGTTAGGATAACCAATCTTAAAAATCATGGTAATTTTCTAATGAATCTCTTTTACAAGAAGAATTCTTGGTCTTTCTACAAAACTAAGACAAAAAAACCTTTTATACCTACATAATTAAGCTCAATAGTATGTCTAGATACATAACAATCTTATTGAATGGACCAAGTAATCCCTTAATGCAATATTTTATGTAATCTATTCTACACTCCAATATTTGTTCGCAAAGTTTGTTCTTACGATTGCGCCACAGAATAGATAGGTACAGAAGGCCTGCCTTTCATTTTACATTGTCGAGCAGACAATTTTTACCAAACATATAAAGAGAGAAAAATATTTTATTTGGGACACGCACAAGAAATACAAAAAGTAAAAAAGGAGCATTTAAAACTTACAACAAAGAAAATAAATTAAAACGACTTGTGCGACGCCAAAAAGGCTCCTATCTCAGTATAATGCTGCGATATTTAAAAAATAAATACCGCAGCGCTGGTATTCTGATAGGACCCAATATGAAGCAATCGATTAGCAAATTCCTTCAAAATACTTCGGATTGTGATTGAAAGTGTGTCACGCAATTAGAATGTATATTTTGTTCGAGACAGTGCCTAGACAAAGTGCTCTTGCACTTTGTCTTGGCCTAGTACTGTCTAACCCCTATAGGTCAGCACGTGCAATAGGGTCTTACACCCACTTTTGAAAAGTGTCTTAATTAAATTCTGTAGTGCTAATATGCCCCAAAAAAAAATCACAAAATTTTTATTCAATCGATAAGTGCCATAAAAATGCATTTAAAATTTTACATTTTCAAATTTCGCGCGTAGGTTGACGAAACGTCATGACGTCACTGGGCTATGACAACAAATGCGCTGATCTTTGTATGATAATTGACACGTTTTTGTTAACATAGCCGTATGACGTAATAACATGGCGGCTACTATTTCATGGTGTTTTTTAACAGATTAGAAAAACTGAAAACGTTGAATTGAATTTTAAAATTTATTTTGTTATTTTATGAACTAAAACTAACATTTTCCGACTCCTTTTTGCCTAAACTATCTCAATAATATATTTATAGATTTTTTCTCGTATATAGTAAAATACCGTATTAAGGCATAATATTATGGTGTGCATGCGTTTTCACTCGTTGTTTGGAGTCGACCTTCTGTTCCTACCTATCTACTCTGTGACCCCACTCTGCATGCTTGGCACAAGTACCTACATTACATGGCAAATACATAAATGTATAAAGCACACAAAGGAAATAGAAACGTTTTGGTAGTGAACCGCGTTAATTGAAGTTGTTAATTAAATTAGTGTGTGGATTAGTGAATTTTGTTTATGAAAGGTTAGTTTTGCTGAGTAAAGGTATGGTTTGTTATTTTATTTAAATTTTTGAACAGTTCTATAGTTGCACCTCTGCCTAACGCTTCGGGGAATACAGGGGTGATGATATCTTATGTGGTCGGGACAGAAGAAATTGCACATCAAAACGTTAAAGTTATGATTTTTCAATGCAGCAGAAGCAACAGGTCAATCACCTCTACCAGCGATTCTTAAATAAAATACCTACCTAATAATAATTATAATTGAAGATACCTATGCGTCTAAAAAACTCTCAAAATTATTGGAATTTTCATGTTCAATGAAGTGAAAACCTAGGTCTTTATTCTAAAGACTCAGTCTTTGAATTAAAAAACCTAATCATAGTTCATGGTCCAGTGGTTCAGCCTACGTTTTATCGTAAAATAGGGGCTCGCGTTTTTATTCTAAAGAAAAAACCAGAAAATTCAATGTACAGTACTTCTATTTTCTTAATGTCTCTCGGCAATCATCACATTTCCAAATACAAACGAATGCTAATCTCCATGTCCATCAATGATTAGATGTATCGTGTATAACAATTTGAATTCAGAACTAAATACTTGTGAATTTTCTATCAGTTGCAAAAAGCAACTTATAAAAATCCGAAGGCATTTTTAAAATTTTTCAATTGTTGTTGTTTTTATATTCTTATCACGGACACTTTTAACGTGCACGTCTTTCTACATTGTTCTCACATGTCTAATTTCATCATGAATGATGTAACCAACATTTTTGTAACAATATTTTAATTTGAAAGAGTGTCCGTGGAGTTTCTCGCCCGTTCTTCTCCATAGGAACCTACTACGCTTTGGAATAGGCAACTGGCTTCATCTTTCTGACTAACCGATCCCTTGACAATTCAAAAGTGCCTGTAGTTGGTTTATTTGAAATGCCATGAAATGAAATGAAATTCATGAAATGAATTCGGCTGTTATTACTTAGCCAAGAGCGTAACCTCTGTGCTTGCAATGCTTGCCGGGTTGGGTTGGGTTGATCCGTCGATGAGTGATCATCTTTTCTTACCGAGACCCTCCGTACCTCGGAAAGTACGTTAAGCCATTGGTCCCGGGTGCCATTCGTGGATCTTCGACAGCCGTTACGGGTCGTCAGAAGCCCGAAAGCTGACAACCTGTCTTTCCAAGGGGCATCGTATTACCCAGCAACTGGGTTGCGGAGGTCAGATAGGCGACCGCCTATCAGACCTCAAAAATAAAATACTGGTATTCAGCTGCATTCGGTAATATTGGAAAGCCGACCACAACATAGTTAACTTAGAAAAGGCTACGGAGATGATGATGATGATGATAATGATGAAGAGAAAGTTATCTTAGAATAATTTTAAATTAAAGCTGGTTTTCATGTGTATGACCGCGTAGTTCTTTGAAACTCTGCAACCGCGTTTGATGTGGTTTTCACCACCATTTAGAGAATTAGGAGAATTTATTCTAGAATATTTATTTATGTAAAACATTAATAAAGAAATCTCGATGTTTTGTCAAGTCGTTAAAACCGTGCTAACCAGGGGCGGGTTGCTAGTGTTAGAATAACGCAAGATAAATTTGTACCATTTCCACCATAACAAAACATGCTTTTGTTATGGTGATCCCCTGTCCAACAAGAAAATTAACCAAAAAACGTCACACTTGTGACCAGACAATACAACATACAGAATGATAAACGGGGTCCACTACACGAAATATTAACGTCGTCACTCAGAGTCCACTTACATTCACTGTGTAAGCTTTGCATTCCCCAGCGTGCCCGCTGCAGGATTAATATTATTCCTACGTTTATGCAGTTACAACTGTATTAAAACTTCACTGGTTATTAATATATGATTGTTGGAATGTTCTTGGGATTTGAAAGTTTGATTAAACGGCGGTTTACGTGGTATTATTAAAGGCTTCCACTGCGATGCGACACAAGTAGCACAATTTAATAATAATAATCTTTATTTATCCAAAAAACATACATAGAGTTTGAAATACAGTTTGATATTTGGTTTAGAAATACATTTATACTACTGTTCATGTTGCAAAATCTGTACAAGAATACTACTCTACCACTTAAGCTAGTGTATACTTGTATTTTAAGAGTTAGTTTACGGTCAATAATCAACGATAACTTATCCCGAGTGGATTGTGTCATTCTACTGTATGGTGAACAAGAGTAGGAATGTATGTTGTGTGTATATGTACGTGAGTGGTGTGTGTGTAGGTGTGAGTGTAGGTGTGGGTGTAGGTGTGGGTGTAGGTGTGTATGTGTGTATGTGTGTTGTAAACAAGATAGGTGTGTAAAGACTCCGTATGAGAGTAATCCTTAAGGAACAGCCACTCTGTTACTTTAGATTTTAGTGCATGTGAGTTTATATTTATAATATTGCGATGTTTGTTAATGTTTTTATAGATATGAGTACTTAGTATATAATATTGATGTTTGGCGAAGGAGGAAGAAGGAAGAAAGGAAGGAGGAGGAAGGAAGGAGGAGGGATTTCTATGAAAACTTCATGAAAAGTGTCGCATCGCGCTGCCTGTTGCGCCCGCGATATCGCGCCAGTCTATACCAGCCTAAAAGTCATTTGATAAAATACCTTATTGGTCAACAAACAAAACATGCGAAGCATTCTACCTTAAAGAATGAAACACCTATCTCGATTCTATGGGCCTAGCAAGAACGCATGGAGTAAACGTAGGTAACGTCAAGTAATCTCTTAAATGTCGCGTGATACACCATTGGTGCATAAGAACTTAGGTATCTGGAGTCTGGCGTTCAACGGTTCATCAGTTTCATTTTGAAATTGATACCTCGACTGCCTCGTTGGTCTAGCAGTAATGTTTGCACTGCTAAGCATGAGGTCCTGAGTCCAATTCCCAGGTCGGGCAAAGTGTTATTGGGTTTTCCTATCTAAAATACTTCAGTAGCAGCCCGGAGTCTGGTTTTTTGCCCGGTTGATGGCAATTGGCTCGCCCCCTATTACATGGGACTTAAACATAACTGGCGAAATGTGGGTGTACTATAGGTACACCTCTGCCCAACCCTTCAGAGAAAAAAGGCGTGATTTTATATGTATTAAAATTGATAGTACTCGATTTGCACATAATATTTATTTAGCTATAAGAATTGATTAATATCTATGAGCTTGCCACATACGTTTAAACCAATATCTATAGGATGGTTGTATTTTCGATTCAAAATCATCCGCATTTAGTTTCCTTTCCTTTGCTCGTTCGTACTAGAGGGTCTAGTACGAACAAGTGAATTAATTGAAATCGACACAAAGATTCAAAAGATCAAACCCGGAAAAATGCACGAGATTTACTGCCAGGTGGATATCGAATGGATTTGATATCCACCTGGCAGCTCATGTTGAAACCTTTTAACTCTGTAAGTTCCTGTGTATACCTACATAATGTGGATGTTTTTCACTCTTTCCGTTTTTCACCAAAGGTATGGACACTCAGCTTCATGAACTACGAGTAGTTAACCTATCCAGTTGGGTGTTGCGTTGGTTCGAACCCACGTAAAGCCGTTCTCTTTTAAAAGTTTTCTTTAGGATAATCGTAACAAATTTATTCAGTGTTTCAGTTAACTAATTAAACCTGTATAATATTTTAAAACCGGAGGGATCTCAAGTTTAAAATATTATACAGGTTTAATTACTATAGACACTATGTGGGTACCCACCCCCATAGTGTCGCACTAAGTCTGTCTGTAGCTAAATTTAAAAACACTATCGGCTAATTTTCCTTCAATGTATCACCCCCGAACTGAAATTGAAATCAACTAAATATTCAAAGCCATCATTATTGTACTACCACTTTCGTATTACTCACACACCCACATGCCAATCAAACGCAAAGTACACAAACAAATGATTTGTTTGTGTATTTTGTGTCATCCAAACACTCAAAATCGTTACTAAAATGTGTGTGGCAATACAAACAGTCCCCCATTCTATAAGCCATCGACATAACATCACAAAAAGCAATTATCGTGATATATCGAACACTCACAATAACACGCGCGACTTTTGCCCTGACACTGCAAATATAGCGAGTGGAATCGGCTTTTAAAGGAGTATGGAAATACTCGTAAGGGACATTCGATGACATCTCGATTGATTATGGAAAAATCGGACATATTAACAACAGTAAGACAAATAAGCTACTGATCAAATTACCAAAATCGAAAGCTTATTAAATAAGCTTATTACAGCAGCCGTTGATAATCACAACGCCTTCATTATGATTCTCATTGTTAAATCAAGCACATTGCTGGAACTCCCAGTTTGTGCTTGATATTTGATTCCTAATCCTAGAAGGTATGGTATTGACGCGTCTGATCTGCATGCTGGCTTAATTTTGTGTCCCAGACAATTACAGCCACGGTATAAGGCAAAGACTGTATGCTGAGCCTCAATGTCGCACCGTTGCGCGTGATAAATCCCCAGTATCCTTACTTTGAACGCAGTTGATCTCTTGGATTCTAATCCAACGAACGATCTGTTTTCGGATGAATAGGCATAGATTTTATTGGCATGTCAAAAATACTGTGAGATGGAATTCAAGAAAGTCTTGTTACTTTTTAGCGTTTCGTACGTCCGAATGCACAAATGAAACCCTTATAATAGGATCACTCGTGTGTCTGTCTGTCCATCTGTCCGTTTGTCTGTCTGTCTGTCACAGCCAATTTTCTCCGAATCTAATGGATTAAATTGAAATTTGGTATACTTGAATTTCTGTGAATTTGTGTGTGTAAATCAGAAAATGTAAAAAAAAGTTTTACAAACTGAGCCGTGTGTCACATACAATGAAATGAAAGAGCTTACTGTGAGGGTCTTAAATTTATTTCTATTATAATAATAAAAATGTAAGATTGCCATTATAAAGTCCCCGGTCAGTTAAAAACCTTTGGGTTCTATTAACACACTAGTGCGATTTTCGGCATTAGTGACCGTCTGCCTAACTTATTAAGTTCCAAAAAGTGTATCTTATGGCCCTTATTTCAACGCGGAATTATCCTGATAAATAAATACCGTTTGCCATCGTAAAATTAATATCGCCATATTATGCACATAACAATTACTGTTAATTGCAGGCGGTAGACTGGATTTAATTGCAATTCACTCGCCTCTGACGGCTAGGGCACAATGTGAGGGAAAGGAGAAGATCCACTTAGAACACTTGAGTACTTGATCTCCAACTGGAGACACAGACAAAAATATGGATAGAAAAGATGATACAAGAGATTTTAGATACACATATATGTAGGTACTATATACTATTGAGGTTTTTTTTTTGTGTGGGAAGTTATCAAATATCTTCTCCCGCTCTGGGCGGAGCGGGAGAGTGTGTCAGACTCTTACTGATTAAAACCCACCCGTGTTCCTTCCGTTGCCTGTGTTGCCAGGGGCCTCAGTATTCCTTTCGGACTTTCCGACGACCCCGGCAGGCATCGGCCCTAGTGGACCACTACTCTTTGAGGCACGCGTGGAACACAACGCGTCGTCGACCCGGGCCTGGTCCTTACCGGACGGTGAGCTACCCATTGCTCACCGTCTGCAAGCCCGCGCCTACGGTGGCCGAAAATCCGCCTGGGATTCCCGACGCCCAGGGCGTCTGCTGCGGCGGCTAGGGGCGAGAGAGCGCGAAACTTGCCTTTCCCGCAACCGTCCCGCCTCCTCCTTCGCGAGCATTACTGCTTCGCAGAAGGAGATGACGGCTGAAGATGCCCTCTCGCTCCTTACCATGGCCTGGACCAGGGCCGGACGCGAGAGATCTCTGCCGCCGATCGCCTCTACGAGGACACGGCGGTGCTCTGCCCAAGCCGGGCAGACCTCCACCGTATGCTTCACCGTGTCCTCCGGGCGAATGTTATTGAGTTTACAGTTTATATTATAACTAGCGACTCGCCCCGGCTTCGGAAGGTTTAATCGACTTGAAAAAACATAGAGATTTCTTTATTATATCCATGATTAATATTAATGTACGTAAGACATAAACGTTTTGGAATAAATTCTCTAAATGATGGTAAAAACGCATCAAAACCCGTCGTCGTTTAGAAGAACAACGCGGTCACACAGACAGACACGAAAAGCGAATTTAATTTGTTATATGTGTAGAGTACATAATGTAATTTATTTTATTACAGTATTTCATAGTTTTAGTATTTTAGTAGTTCATTTTATTTTTAAAGTAAAGATACTTACAAAAATTGCAATAGGGATGATGACAATTTTTTTTGCCCGTCTGGTACCAAGATTGTCGAGGGAAGGTACTAATGGGTCACCGAGGCCCCTGGCAACACAGGCAACAGGAAGGAATACGGGTGGGTTTCAGACAGTAAAAGTTTGATACACCCTCCCGCTCCGCCCAGAGCGGGAGAAGTTATTTGATGATTTCCCACCCAAAAAAAAAAAAAGGTACCAAGATTATTAAAAAATATTGGACACGTGTTTTTTTCTTTTTTAACTCATTGTATCGCCGTAATCTTTTGATTACAGGCGGTACAAAAGTTAAGTTAAAATGTGACATGACATCACGCCTTGCTAGATTTTGTATTTTTTTTTTGGATGGGAAATCATCAAATAACTTCTCCCGCTATGGGCGGAGCGGAGGGTGTGTCAGACTCTTATTGACTAAAACCCACCCGTATTCCTTTCGTTGCCTGTGTTGCCGTCGGCTTCGGTAACCCTTTAGTATCTTAGGTACCGGAATTGTGACGTAGCGAGCATCCATTCCTCAACTTTAATGAATTTTATTTATGTCGTTTTTATTAATATGTTAAAGCAAAAAATACGTGGCTAATATTTTTTTATTATCTGACTGACGGACTAAATAGGATTTCTTGTTTTTTACCCATGCATTATTCCTAACTTCACAGCTATGTTGGTATCGATATTCGTCACGTCCATTTAATTTGACCTTGTATAGTGTTTTGCCAACTACTTGTTTAACAAACTTGGATACACTATGTAACACCTCCCTCCAAAATCCTCTCGCAAAGTATGGCACATGCAGAAAGAGCAAATAATATTTAATAAATTATGCAACACACAATTACATTCGAAACACCATCTAGAGTATCGGATTGGAGACGTGATTTGTGTTCCGATAATGGCTATGTTCTCGCCCCTTATTACATGGATCTTATAACTAGCGAAAATATGTGGATGTACATAATACACACGAGGCAATATCAAGCTGTACATTTCCAGTAAAAGCTGACCTCGTAGAGGCTTTCCGAACAATGAGAGGTTTAATATTGATTTATTCGATCTCGACTTTAGAAAAAGTATGGACATCTCTAAGAACGTAAAAAATACGAATGCGATCCAGATATAAGATAATTTTACCCTGCATTTCTGATAAGCAAACGTTGTATTTTTGAAGACTATGGTTTATTATTCTACCCGTTCTTTGTGTTGCTATTGATTTTCTGTTCTTGATATTTTGTGGCAAGCACAATGGAGTTTACTCTTGAAACAAAATCGATTTTAAATGAATTGCCAGGTTTTGGAGTCGAGCTAGAATAGATGGCGTTTTGTTTAGAACGAAGTTTGGAAATTCGTTATAGTGAGCTGGCGCTAGTTTTAAGTTATGATTAGTATTTGTTTTAGTAAATATAGTGTTTGGATGTTTTTGTGGTGTAGTGGGAGAGGGGTTGGTCCCGGCTGCCATTCGTGGATCTTTAACAGTCGTTTCGGGTCGTCAGAAGTCCGGAAGTCTGTCAACCATTTTTACCAAGGGGTATTACTCAGTTACTGGGATGAGGAGTCCTTATTTTCTTTACAAAGAAGTAAGCAAACTGTTCAGTTCAATAACTTAGATTGCTTCAAACTTGAAGGTACTTTGTCGAAGAATCGACGCTATTTGAGCAGAAAAGTTTAGTAGGGGCATTAAAATCTCTTTACCATGTCGTAAAAGCAACTAAAGGATTCAAGGGATAGGCGGTCACATTGAGTTTCTTGCCCATTCTTTTTCATAAGAACCCAGACAAGGAATGCGCAAGTAACATTCTAACTACCCGACTCCTTACAAAATCAAAAGTGGGTAAGTACCATAGATAAAATTTTATATCCCCGTATCTACAGGTAGATACGGGGATCGTATAAAACTTGTTATTGTATAAATATCTTGCTATACTATCCCCGATTCGTATACAAAGTCGAGCAACAATATATTATTATTCTAAGGGATCAGCAGTAGTCAATATTGACTACTGCTGCTGCTTAGATCCAAACTTCGTTGAGGGTAGGTATAATAAGTAGATAGATAGAGGGTTTAGTTATAACCAAGGACACAGTCAAGTGGTAGGTAGGATCAAAGCAAAGCGTTACCCTCGAGATGGAACAAGCCATCAATAACACTTAGCATATCGTTTTAAAAGTATTAACATAAAAATTACGTACATTATTAATCACAATCAAATCTAAAAAGTGACAATATGCATTATTGCTTCCAATGCATTTTTTTCTGAATTTCTCTTTTATTAATAGAATCCTTCTCATGTTGCCATCTCCTTCTTACAAGTTATAAAAAGCATGTCTTCGAAAAGGGTTCCCTCTATCTGGCAGAATCTTGATGCTCCGAAATTTATTTGGCATAACACAATTTGCATAATTTTCTTTAAACGAATATTATTAAGGCATAAAAATTTCCTGCGGGCCAGGGGAATGGCCCGCGAGGAGTCGCTGGGGACTCTGGACAAGGACCCGTGGGGACGCCCGTACAAAATGGTGTGGGATAAACTCCGCCCATGGGCTCCCCCGCTGACGCAGAGTCTCCGGCCCCAGCTTGTAGAGGACGTGGTGAGCGCTCTGTTCCCTTCGCGAGGGGAACACACCTCCCCGCCCATGGCTCCGCCTGCTGCGGAGCCCGATGCGGCCCACACCGCCGTCGACGACGACGACGACGATGCTCCGGAGGTGACCGAGGTAGAAATGAGAGCGGCGGTACGCAGGCTTAATGCCAAAAATACCGCCCCAACACCAGACGGCTTACCTGGGAATGCCTGGGTCCTGGCCTTGGAGGCTCCCGGGCCTCGACTTAGGGGGCTCCTAAGCGCATGCATGGAGAGGGGCCAGTTCCCGCTTCGCTGGAAGACGGGGAAACTGGTCCTCATAAAGAAGGCAGGGCGCCCTGCGGACTCTCCGTCCACTTATCGGCCCATCGTGCTGCTCGACGAGGTGGGCAAGCTATTTGAAAGAGTCATTGCAGACCGCCTCGTCGTCCAGCTGGTACGGGTGGGGCCGGATTTTGCGGAGAGCCAGTTTGGTTTCCGCAGAGGGCGCTCTACGGTGGACGCCATCATGCGCGTGCGAGCCCTGACGACGGAGAATGCTGTTGCCCAAGGTGGGGTCGTCTTGGCGGTGTCTCTAGACGTCGCCAATGCCTTTAATACCCTGCCCTGGAGTTGCATCAGGGAGGCACTCCGGTATCACCGGATGCCGACCTACCTCTGTCGTGTGGTCGAGGCCTATCTGACGGACAGGGCCGTCATCTACCCCGGTCACCAGGGAGTGTGGAACCGGCAAGAGATGTCGTGCGGTGTCCCACAGGGATTGGTCCTGGGGCCGCATCTGTGGGACATCGGATACGACTGGGTGCTGCGCGCCGACCTCCCTAGCGGCATCAGCGTAGTGTGCTACGCTGACGACACGTTGGTCCTGGCGCAGGGGTGGTCGCACCAGGCGACGGCTGAATTAGCGGCACGCGGGGTTGCGACAATCGTCGAAAGGATCCGGCAATTGGGACTCGAGGTGGCCCTGCACAAGTCCATGTGTTTTCATGGTCCTCGGAACGCGCCACCGTTAGGGTCCCAAATAACGGTAGGAGGGGTTTCTGTCGGCGTCGAGTCGACGATGAAGTACCTGGGACTCGTCCTCGACAGCCGGTGGAACTTCGTGGAGCATTTCCGACGTTTGGCTCCCAAACTGGAGCGGGCAGCCGCTGCATTGAAGCGGCTCCTGCCCAACATAGGGGGTCCAAACGCCTCCTGCCGGAGGCTCTACGCTGGGGTCGTACGATCCATGGCCCTCTACGGGGCTCCTGTATGGGCGCGCTCTCTGGCGCTGCGGCCAGCCCGCCGGTTGAGCGCGGCCCAAAGGGTCATGGCCATCCGGATGGTCCGGGGATACCGCACGGTCTCCTGTGAGGCAGCGAGCCTCCTTGCCGGATTGCCGCCATGGGATCTGTAGGCAAAAGTCCTCGCGCACGTATGGGAGTGGCGCGAGGAGGCGAAACGCAGGAGCGTAACTCCGCTGCCGCGAGAAATCGCGGTACAGCGGACGGAGCTCCGGCGGGATCTCATGGCGTCATGGAGAGTACGGTTGTCGCAACCCAGTGCTGGGCACGCCACAATTGCGGCGATAAGTCCCCTCTTTGAGGACTGCGACGGTGAGCAATGGGTAGCTCTCCGTCCGGTAAGGACCAGGCCCGGGTCGAAGGCGCATCGTATTCCACGCGCGCCTCAAGGAGATGTCGTCAGCACAAAAGTAGGGGTCCACTAGGGCCGATGCCTGCCGGGGTCGCGGAAAGGTACTTATGGGTCACCGAGGCCCCTGGCAACACAGGCAACAGGAAGGAATACGGGTGGGTTTTAGTCAGTAAGTCAGTAAGAGTCTGACACACCCTCCCGCTCCGCCCAGAGCGGGACAAGTTATTTGATGATTTCCCACCCTAAAAAAAAAAAAACAAAAAAGAAATTATTATAATTGTTGCTTGGTTTTAATTATTGTTGTGAGCAGTGGTGACCCAGTGGTAACGGCCGCGACTTACGAGTTGTAGGTCGTAGGTTCGAACCCGGACAGGCGCTTTACTTTGTGTAAATTATTTCATCACCACTGCTCTCAAAACGGTGAAGGAAAACATCGTGAGGAAACCGGCATGTCCTAGAACCAAAAATTCGAAGACATGTGACACGCACTGGGCCCGCGTGGTGGATTACTGCCCACTCCCTCTCACAGAGAGGAGGCCTGTGTCCCAGCAGTGGGAACATTATAGGCTGATTATGTATTGTTTGGCCGAAAATTTATATGTTCGAATTGACAATGGCATACCTTTAAGATGGCAGAATTTTATTTGGCATAATAGCATAGTTAAAATTCCGCATAATTTCATTTAGCATAACTTTTATTTAAAGCGACGATTATTTGGTACAATTTCACTTGGCATACTATGAAGATGGCAGAATATCATTTGAAATAATTTTATTAGGCATATTATTTCTATTTTATTTCTATAAAATAGAAATGGCAATATGTCTAATAAAATTAGCTGATAGCATTTTTAACTTTCATTTTTTGTTAAAATTAAAATAGTATTCTTAAAAGTCATTAAGTTGTGCTACAAAATTTAGTGACAGAAAAGAATCGCTGCAAAACCGACTCCACGTAGTCTTGTCTGCCTTACCCCTAGAGTGTTATTTAAGCCGGCGTAGGCGCGGAGGGGCGAGGCGGTCCGCGAGCTTAGGAGGAGGTGGTGTTAACGCCCGCCGCCGCGGCTGAGGCTGGCCAGCAAGCCGAAGCTGCGGTGGTGAGCGCTAAAACCATCTGCTCGCGTGGGACCGCTGGAGCCTCGCAGCGCCGGAGCCGTGACAGAAACCATGCTTGCTGCATGCTGCAAGCTCGCTTGCATGCAGCATGCAATACTTACTTGCATGCTGCATGCTTGTTGCATGCATGGTGTATGCTTGTTTGCATGCTGCATGCTTGCTGCACGCATGGTGTATGCTTGTTTGCATGTTTGCAAACAAGCATACACCATGCGTGCCAAAAGATGATTCTAACTGTAAACTTTCTGAGAAATGATAGTTCTGCCTTTTAATGACTGTCGTTATGAAATGTACCAAAAGACAATTCTGACTGTGAACTTTCTGCGATATGATGGTTCTAAAGATGATTCTGACTTACAAACTTAGTTTTGAATATATGATAAATGAGTGTCTGCCAAACGATTTTCAGCCAAATGATGTTTATGCTGTCCGCTGTTTAGCAAAATAATATTATGACAAAAAAAGTTCTGCCATAAAGAGTAGACCCCTTCGAAAAAGGTCATAATAGTTATTTATGATACTAGTGCTGTAAGTTGGTTTTTACAAACGAGTAGACACGTCACGAGTTTTACAATTTCCGCTCGTATATATTGCGAGAAAACAGTGCAATAGGTAACGAAACAAACTTTTTCATTAGACTATTTTTAATAGCAAATAATAAATTATACACATAGCTCTTGGAAATTAATAGTAAAATTTAAACAATTATAGATTTTGGCGGCAACAGACCATTTTCTGCAATTTGCACCTCATACAAGATATCAGGTGGAGCAGATTCCATATTAATATCGGTTTTCTCTCAGTCGGAAAGCGTAACAATCTCTGACGTTTCTAATAAGAAAATAGCGCGAATTTGCAATGGGCGCCACGTGCGCGTGGTTACAATTAGAACTGATCAAACGCGCTTCCAATGAGGTTCGATCATTCAGCTTATTTATTCTCGTACTGTGAAACTTCGTGGTGGAATTCTTATATATTTTTTATAGAAATAAAAAACACCTTAATGGTTACGCACGGCGCTATACGTCGGAGTATGCGGTAAAACAGTTACTTAGGTGAGAGTACCTATTTTACCGCACATTCAGTTGTATGTGGTGTAATTTTTTACATTTGAACTGAAAATGCATTTATGAGGAAATGTGTTGAAAAGTATATTTACTGCATAAGCGCCTTAATAATATAGCGGCTCAGAAACTGACATGATGCGACAGGCTCTAATTAAAGCAAAGCTAAACGGTATTCTAACTTGTGATCAAGCTTTAGTTAATAATAGCAACACTTAACCGTTAAAGGCTGTCCGTAAGCTATACGTAATGATTATTATGTAAATATTCCTGTAAGGGTACCATTGAAGTATTACGTAGGCACCAAAGGGTCTTTGCTTTGCTTATTTTTGATGGCATGGGGGACGGGGGGGTCTGGATGGTGATTACGTCCGCAATATTGATTTAATTACTTCTTCAGATTTTTCTGGAAAATTTTGTAGAATCTGATTTGAAAAAATGTGGCAACCCTTTTAGTCTATGCCCGAAAGTGAAAGGCATGTTCAGGATTTACCAAAATAACTGGTATTGCTTACTAGTTTGGAATTGCTCTTTTTTGGAGCAGTGGTGGCCCAGTGGTAACGGCCACGACTTACGAGTTGTAGGTCGTAGCTTCGAACCCGGACAGGCGCTTTACTTTGTGTAAATTATTTCATCACCACTGCTCTCAAAACGGTGAAGGAAAACATCGTGAGGAAATTATGGCCTAGAATGTCCTAGAAATAAAAAAATATATGCCACTGTTTACATAAGTATAGAAGGGAACCCCGGTAGAACCCCCCACCCCCCGGGTTAAAAATTACTAAAATTCTGCTTACGTAATACTTGACTGGGCCCCTAATTACAAAAATCATCATTGCAATCCAAATCCTGTTTCAATTTATACAGAGTGTAAAAATCTTCGCAAGCGGTGACCTTGTTAACATAAGCGTTATAAACTCCCGGTTCTTGACATCCCTGTATACACATAGGTACCTTATATAGGCGGTATAGTATATTTTACTTCAAACTACGCTGTTAGGCTTTATTTACATAAGCTTGACGGTGGTACTTGACGGAAAATGACACTATATTCGTTTTAAGCGTGGGCGCACAGTTCCGACTACATAATTGAGATGTATAATACTCGTATATAACTTACTGTGGATCGAATATTATGTGTTAAAACTAAGTACCTAGAAGATTTTAGCTGTTAATTTAGTCGACATCCGAAGGATGTCTTTAAAAGGCCGCTTTTAGCGATAAGACCGCGTTCTACGTTTATGTCTAATTTGTATGGTGCATTTACATAATAAAGAGTATTCGATTCTAAGGACATAGCCTTCCATATGCGTCATACGTAGCTTCAAAGCAATATCAAGCAATTTTGGTTGTACAATGTACCTATATACATTTACATCGTACCGCTATTGACCCCTCTCACAATTGCTGAATATTTATTCCCGCATTTTGTTTGGAATACCATTAGCATTAGTTAAAATAAATATGCTTAATTATACAGATACAAGAATCCCGAATTAACATAATGCAGTGGCAATGGGGTCACCACAAATGGAAAGCAAAGATCCCATTTTAGATGAGAAATCAAATAACTAAGTACATATTTACTTCTAGAACACAAAACAGATGCAATTTCTCATCCCCGTCGGTAAGGTAAAGCACAGAAAATGCGCCACAAAATGCTTTTGTCCTTGCTTGTTATGTAAAGCGAGGGAGTTGATTTATCGTTCCCCGTTGAAAGCGTATGCTGAGTCAATGGCGCCGATTCACTATACACAGACTTAATTAAAAACAGAAGTAGGTAAAGGGGTTGAATTTAGTAGAGATTCTTGTGAAGGGGTGTTTAAGAAAGTACCTACTAACCCGAGAAGCCCAATCATATTTTACTAGCTATAAAACCTAATCAACGTCAAATTCACGTCCAACAATAAAATTACCTGTTATTCAGTATTTAACACTATACAGGGTGGCAGGGAAATCGACGCGCAACCATGGATTCAGTACATGATTCTGTCCCCTTGAATTTTCGACGGTTATTAAAAAAAAATGCTGTTTCGTACGTTTTGATCATGCTTTTCTTTGAAACACCAGATTTTTTTTTAGGGTTAAGAAAGCACGTACTTCTGCCGCCAAGCAGCTTTCACTGGTTCCAGAAGATCCCAACTTGTATGCAGAAAGTAAAACACAACCGAATGACGTGATAAGCTAGGTGTAATTTTTCACCGTAATTAACACACGACGCTTTTCGATAGGAAACCCAGAAAAATGCTCTATGGTTATGCATTGTTTTACATTTAAATTTTCCTACCCCCTTCTCACAAAATTAACCAAGATTACTTATCTTCTGCGAGAATGGCTCCTGTCACGTTCAAAAGATTAGCGTTAGCAAGTTTGATGGACAAGACTGTGAGTACTATTTACCAGTCTCGCTGACGGTTATGACAGTGATAGAGACTAAAGATAGCCCAACCCGTCTATTTCGTTAAAATTTCACCGTCGAAACTTAAACTGACATGAGCTTGAAGTTAGTTATTCCATCTGACCCCAGGGATTGACTCTATCGACACTCTCACTTGACCTGAGTTTTTACGATGAGATTTTAACAGAATAAATCTAATTCTTAGGTATTGTTCCTCATTGAGGCTCGTCACGCAATATTGAATCATATTTTACATCTGACAGCATCCAATCACCTTCAAATCACAATTTCTACAATATAACTACAGAATACCGGCTTCGATCCAGATAAACAGATGCAATTTTTCTACCACGAGTCAGCGTTTACGACAACAGGGCTCACGGCACAAACTGCTATTGTACCTGGTTGTTATGCAAAGCAACCGAGTTGATTTATAGTCGGTTGACTGTGTCTCCGTTTAATGTCGGATCCACGGCGGCTCATTAAGAGAAGCAAGTATGTTTGTTTTGAAGGAAATTGCGGTTTCACTACAGTTGCTTTGAGTTTTCTGTAAGTTCAAATTGTTTTATAAGGTAGGTGTATAGAGTCGATTGGCTGTCAGTGATGTAGGCTTTATTAAGAAAGCGAGAATATCCATTTAAATTTTTTGTTTGATCTAATGAGTTTGCCTGTCTGTTTGTCTGTGTGTGTGTTTGTTTGTTTGTTATGTTATCATTGCTGAATATATTCAATTTAGCAAGTTTTATGACGATAATAATGATTTGTAAAGAAAACCAAAAAGCAAAGACTGTTTTACTTAAAAATGGTTTAAAAAATATGTCGAATTTGTTTTACTTCATAATACCTGAAAGTCTACCAAAAAATTCAGTTCAGATGGGCTATATATAGCAGTGGTTTACCATTCTGCTGTATACTTAGGATTGCGTATTCAAGACCCGCATAGCACAAATATTGGTCACAGCTAAATTCGGAGACTAAATTGACATAGGCAATCGTAAGGTTCTTAAGTCTTGAAAAATATTACCCTTCTTTTGGCCTTCACCTTTGGTTTAAAAAAACATCTAGGAACTAGAATGATGAAAAAAGATTCTCCATGTCAGTTTCTTTTTGGGCCTATTATTTCGTTTCACTGTCAGGTGGAAAACTCATAAAAAACATTGTGTATGGTTTTATGAAACCACGATGCAAGTAAAACTCTTTTTCGTCGAATATTTTCGCACTATTCTTGGTTTTTCCCTCGTTGACCGGTTTATTTGACTCACTAGCTGTATCGTTGTCCATCACGATCAAGTGAACAACAACATTTCCATCAATACTCACAAATATCGCGGAGCACTTGCACGAATGAGTGAGAATATAAATCCTACACGGTTAGCTGATGCGAGCCATGAGCGCCGCCATATTGGCCTTGGTTGCTCTACCGAGCGCCTTTCACTTTACGCCTACTGGCTGGCTGTAATGCGACATGCGATAGATGGACGAAAACATTTGAGGCGATGTAATGAAAGTTTCACTTTAAAAACACTAGCTGTTGCCCCCGACTTCATCTGCGTGTATTCTGTATTTCATTATTTGGTAATACACATATTCATGTTGAAAAGTAGCATATGTCCTTCTCCACGTCTCAGGCTGCCTATCTGTCAAATTCCATAATGATGAGTTCAGTGGTTTAGGCGTAAAAAAGTAACAGACAGACAAACAGACTGAGTTACTTTCGCATTTATAATATATACCTATCTGTAGGATCGTCAGGATTTGCTCCGTTTGATTTGGACATCATGTCGGCAGAAGATGGGTTTCGTGCAATGAAAACACACTGGGTGCGATACATAGCGATCATTAAAATTACAAATTAACACAATAACTACAAATTACAATTAACACAATAACTGAGCACAATGAATCGAGTACAGTTCCACGACGTCTTAACTCCGATGCGATCAGACACTGAATATCCTCCTCGCCGTGGGCTTAAAACATCAAGACTCTGTAGAAGCACGCCGTAGGTGTGGGTAGATCACGTGATGTCACCAGTGTCGCACTTGCGATTCATTTTGTGTCCGTACTAATGACCGGATCCGACATATACTCGTATATACTAATATAATAAAGCTGTATTAAATAAAGTACGGATTCTTCCAGCTGTAAAAAACCAGATGGACTATGTGTAATTATAACAGTCGGGAAAAGAGAAATACTTCCAAAAATTCTGACGTGGCGTAAAATAGGCGCATTCCGCGTATTCTCGCAAGAACGCAAGCGTGACACAAGGAAGGGTCGCCGAAACAATTTGAAGAGTGTGTCGAATTCTCAGTCCTTAATTAACTCTTGTTAATATTCTCTTAGCATTCTCTATAATTACGACGATGTTAGGACTTCGGTATGAAAGAAAAGGATACCAGCAACTCAAAACAAGCAGACTATGATCATAAATACTTATATTCACAAATAAAATACTTTCTCCTATCCTGTTATATTAATTTTAGGACTTCTTAGTATTTGATGCGCCGATGTTAGAATAAATAAACATAACTCAGAATCTTTAGTGTATCAAATTTACGATCATCCATAATGTTTAAGACCATGAAAGACGCAGAAAGTATTTCAGATTTATGACAATCTGCTAAACCAGAATAATCATAAATCATACGCATTTCATCATACTTTGCAAGAAAAACACGTAAGCACCTAAGCACTGCCCTCTTGAAAAGGATACAAGGCCTGAGTCAAATCAGCGACTAGCTAGACAGACATGTAGATGTGTGACGTATACTCGTATGTAGGTATTGCAACACTATTTGGATCAGTAATTGACACTAAAGCTATGCAAGGCTTAATACTACAAATCTTCACTAATTTGACAAGCACTTTGGGAGAGAAAACACAAATTTCAAAAGAAACTAATTCATTAAAAAAACACTTTTCCATTGGTAGTATTGTTTTACCCACTGTCGTATTCTATTTGGCCTTCTGACTTTTATGCCATGCTGTCCTGGTCTGATCGAGTCTCATCCAGGTCTTCCCCTCGATCTGTAAAAGAAATCCTTTAGCTTCTTAAATCTCCACAGATCAAACATTCAACCCTTTTTAACAAAATAAAACATAACGGCCAACATAACATAACATAACAGCTAACATTTACTAAAAACAAAAGCATGTAACAGCCCTTTTAACGTTATATTTTTACTTTTAACTTAAACAGATATAAAGTGCTCAAGTATTTTGATCTATTCAAGTATTCATACCTACAAACGTATCTAAATCGTTAATGTAATCTTCGTCGTTCGCAGATTGTTTTCCCTTTTACGACTCTAGCATAATGCTGTGTCTACGAGACGACAGTAAAAATATTATTATGGCGAATAGTGTTCTGCGTTTTATTCCAACTGTACTAAGACTTTTACATGCAGGTTTTATATTTTATTTTTTTATGAAGGTCTTTTCGTTTAAGTGCCAATTCCGCTGGAGTGTCAATAGTTCTTGTGTAGTAGTTTTTGTGATAAAACTATCCGGGAACAAAATTTAAATTGTTTCTAGGTGTTGACGTATACATAGTGTAATATTTTTCACTGATTTCTTCTTGAGTTTTGATTTAATCTGCCTTCAGAGGTTTAAGCTACGACTAGAGATTTGGTGTCATAAGGGAGATCATAATAGTATTTTCTGTTTACTAAATAGAGTGGTATAAACTATGTATGGAAAGTTCAGAGAGGACAGCTTACTTTTCTTTTCTTTGTTTGATGCGAAATGCTCTTGACCTCGATTTCGCGTGGTGGAAAACGATGGATGAGGTCAATGATGGAAGTAGCAAACCCAAAAAATGCCTGTTTACTCTTGCTTTGATGGCTGACGGGTTATACGAGGAAAGGAACACAGACACACACAGAGATTTTCCAAAACTGTCTCAAAATACGACTACAAGGTATCGGTTGAATGAGAGCCACTTAGTACAAGTTGATACCAACATAACGAGTTAAAAAAGTAGTAAAACAATGAACACCCAAAAATCACAGCTAACCAAACTTGCTAGTATAAACCATGACTCGTCACAGCTCACACACAAACGTATCCAGTAGATAAACATGTTACAGCTACGCACTCTGCTTTAACGTGGTAGGGATAGGACAATCTCATTGAAAAACTGCAATTATATAAAATAGTAAAAAAAACGATAGTTAGAAATACTCGAGCGCGTCAGATTAAGATATGGTGGGTTAAGACGCTGGCAACACCTAAACCGCGGTCACAGTCAGATGGCATAGAAAAGAAAGAGAAGAGCGACGACTAAACGCTTGTAATTTATTGCAAAATATGAAGCAATTATTTATTTACTCAAAATTGAGTTGAGTAATCGAAAATAAAAAACAACCAAGTTCTGCATTCAAATAAGAAGTTCTTGTTATTAATTAAATACGTAACGTATGTTGATATTTAACACAGATATTTTGGATTAGAACTCATGGTAAGAGGTTGGTTTAACGTTAGTTTGTATCGAGATTTTTATTTCAAAACGTGTTTTGGTAACAAACCAAGATCTGGGAAATATGTTCAAAATTAACATACGAGTATACAGGTTGAAATTGAAAACTTGCGACAAACTGAAATGGGACATTGTATACATCATTATTAACAACTTTTACTAAGGGACCAAAGCTGTAATCCCAAAAAAAAATCTGCTTTTCCTACATTTTGATGAGGTATTGCAAACATAAATGTAGGGGACAGCAGTTTTTTTTTTGGGATTGTAGCTTTGGTCCCTTAGTAAAAGTTGTTCATAATGATGAGTACAATCTCCCATTTCGATTTGTCGCATGTTTTCAATGTCACCCTGTATTTTTTCCGCTACCACAAACTATACAGATTTGACATTTTTTTTCTTAAGAGAAGCCTATTTTGGTCAATTGGGTCTTGTCAGCGCCATAAGATGATAAAGCAATTACGAGGTCAAGTATACATTGGATACGACACTGACTGTTATATACAGATAATAAATTATGAAAATGTAATAATAGATTTTGGTAGGGTATTTATTAGCCTAAGAAATTGCCTGTATAACATTTAGAAAAAAATAATTATAGAGTGGTATGGAACAAATTGGATTTCACACTGATTGATATACTGACATCTGATAATGGGTTTAGGAGTTCAGATAATCTGATTTGTTGAATAATAGATAGATTCTGGATGGATGTTGTTTTAAATTAACCGTACCTTCAGGTGATTTAGATAAACTGAATGGGATTTCAGTCTGTATTTTTTATTGTAAATTTCACATGAGTCCATGATGCCTCAGCGCCACCTCATTATTTACTACGCTTGGCTCGCGATCAGTGCGACTGGGCGGCAGGGAGAAGTCTCCAAGGCGCTGATAGTTTAGGTAATTTATTTTAATGGTAATTAAAAAAATGCATAGTATCTGCTTTATATTTAGTTAAGTTATTATGCAAAGTTTCATGATCGAATTTGAAGTATTTTTTAATACTAGCGGTTTATTGTTCGGGTTGGAGGTAACTTTGTAATTCTTTGCTGTCAAGAAAATCGTATGGAATGGTGTTTTTGTCAAATATACTTAACATTAATCCTCAACTTTACCATATATTCATTTCAAAATTAATGCTGCACTATTTTCGATATAACGGATGATCATGCTAAGCAATTTGAAGTATTGTAGACTCTGAAATATAAATTAATAGGTGTATTTTCACTTACCGTTTTTATTCAATAACTATTTTATTTTTATAGGTTTATTACACACGTTTATTTTATTTTTTATTTATATCTGTATTTATCCGTAACATCACAGTGGGCCATATCAGAATACCAGCGCTAGGACACTTATTTTTTAAGCATTATGCTGAGATAGGAGCCTTTTGGCCTCGTACAGGACGTTAATTTTACTTTGTTTTTTTATGAGTGTTTTTAGGTTAATTTGTGATCTCCAGTGCGAGTCCCAATAAATACTTTTTCTTTCCTTCTTTTCTTTACCGTATTTTTTTTACTTAATTTGTACTGCCAAGACTGGCCAAAGGCCTCCCCCAAGTCCTTCCAGGAACTCACACTTACTAAGGTAAGTAATAGAAATAAAGAGAGTCAATAAAAAGAAGAAAAGAAATAATAATAAATAAAATAATTATTTTATTATTGTATTGTGCGTCAGAGTATCTTACATTGGTGTTACTTGTTAAGGTTCGGGTAAACGCCGTTGACCTTGCTTTTACAAATGTGTGGCATGCTCACCCCGCGCTACATGCCGTTCGGTTTTGAAAGAAATATTTTTTTTTTAGTATCGAAAATATGAATATTTGAAAAATATCAAAGATGGAATTAAAGATAATAATATAGTCTGTTCGTAAAACAAAATCATGAAAATATCTTCAGTAGTTTAAAAGTAATATCGTTTTTTATGCTTGTGGTAGACATTACTTCCTGAATTTATTTCATAAAGTATTTTACTACAATACTTAAATATTCAACAATAAAATTGATGCGTATGCGTTCTACTTTTACATATATTTTTTTCATAACTTACTTGCATTATTTGAAGGCGTGATAACAGATTTAAAAGTCACTAAAATCATATATCTGTGCCTTAAAGGGTTTCATCTCGTAACACTTGCAGCGACTGTAGTCGTAGATCTCACGTCCACACATTATTCCAGTATCTACATTACAAAGGATGGTTTCATTAAAAATAAACGGAGTATTTAAATACTTAAGTTACCCGTTACTTCATAATACTTTGTACCTGTTGAGTACAGTAATTTTATTCTGGGTACATTGTCTTCACATACAATTATAATTATTGTGTACAAAATATTGTAAATGTTAATTAATGTGTGTTCCTGAAACTTAATAATTTAAATCGCATTGTTAAATTATCTGTTAATAAATTAAATTTTAATATGACATATTTGCACACCATAATTATGTAATGGTAGAATGAAATTAATTGAATGATAGTCTTTAGTTCTTGATTTGTAACTACATTCTAGCAAATAAATTAATTTGAATTTGAATTTAATTTTAAATATTTTAAAAGGGTTACTATGGAGTTTCTTACCCATTCTTTTTTATACGAAACTACTTTCTGGAAGAGAAGCCTAGAATCAATTATATTTTGACGTTCGTTTTCCAAGTGCTTTTTAATGGCCTACTTGAAATAAATGACTTGACTTAGACTTTTAGAAAACCTATAATTTAACAAAACATGCATTGTCAACCCAATGACAAGAATACTCAACATCTTATCTACCTGTATCTGTAATACTCAAGAGCTGTTTTATTCAAGTGTGTGTTACCGCGGCATATTCTTCTCCCCCTATATGAGAAATGTGCGCCATGATGCATACATAAATTGTTTATTTTCTGAGCTCACTCCGCTGGTTGTTCCTGTGCTCAATTTATCGATTTTCCGGTTATTTTTTCCATTAACCAATTGAACAACATGTTGTTCCACCAAGTTTTCTTAACAACAATGAATAATAGTTTTATCTTTTGTTCTATTCGCTGAAAAAAGAATTTATCTCAGGGCTGGAATAGGGGTCCACTAGGGTGTAGGGGTCCACTAGGGCCGATGTCTGCCGGGGTCGCGGGAAGGTACTAAAGGGTTACCGAGGCCCCTGGCAACACAGGCAACAGAAGAAATACGGGTGGGTTTTAGCCAGTAAGAGTCTGACACACCCTCCCGCTCCGCCCAGAGCGGGAGAAGTTATTTGATGATTTACCAGACACCAAAAAAAAAGGGCTGGAACGCGACACCGATTCGGAGTCAAACAATAGAAAATCAATTGTGTCTCATTAGCTGTCCTTGACCAATTAAGTTACTATAACCGCATCATTTTCAGCGCTTTCAGTTCTATTATTCAGTTTCATTTAATGCCGGGTCCGCCGCACCATGTTTTCGTGTTTTACAAACACCTAACATTGCCAGCTTTGGGGGCGTGGCCTAACTGTTTTGTTAGCAAGTCACTAATTTCGTGTTAAGGCTCCTACATACTGGCGCGACTTGTCGCGCGACGCGTCGCGACACAAAGGCACCGCTTGTAGCGCTACACGCGGTGTCTTTGTGTCGCGTCGCGTCGTGCTCTCCGGGTGAAGAGGTTTCGTGACATTTTTTAAGTTTTAAGTGTAGTGAGTGGAATAAAGAAAATACTTTGTTTTCTAAACAATTAATTCGAGAAAGACCAGTGATAAAGGACGCTACATCAATTGTTATAAAATAAACATAACAAGCAAGATGCCTTTTTGGAGTTATGAAAAATGTATTTATATTTCTTCTCATTTTTAATAAGCGATATTCTAACAAAAACATTGTTTGGGTACTCAAAACTCGCAGCGGACCGAATGGTTTGCTAACATGTTTTGCTAATATGTTTTGTTAGAAAATATGGCGCAGCGAACCCGTTTTAATTCGGCGGGTGAGACCAGTGAGTCTAGTCAACCCAGGGTCACCACCGCCGCGTGGCGACGCACACTGGATCGCTAAAATTGCGTTTCGTAGGCGTTTAGAGCTTCTAACTCTTAAGTGTAGTTTTTTGGGCTTGATGTTTCTTTTTTTTAATTTTAGTATTAAATTATTATTTGTTTTTTTAATACATAATATTTTTTTTCTTTAAAAATAATCAGAAGATTTTGTTTTTGATTATGTCATTTTCCTATAATAAACCATCCTTTCATGCATATTTTCTATACAAAATAGTTTCAATGTTTCACATCAGCTAGGAAAAAAATGAGCCGTCGTTCCGCGACGGCTCATTTTTTTCTATTATTTACCCTAAAATCTAATAGAATCCAAGTTCACAAAAGTCTCTAAATCTATCCCAAGGTTGTGTGATGGTCTGAAAACGATCGAGAATCTGTTTATTCTCGAAGGACCAATACTCATATCCTAAATCCTTTCCCCGAAAACCAATTTGAAGAAGAAAAAAAGTTGTACCGAAAATTTTAAGAATTTTTCGGTAGGTAGGTACAACGACTTAAATTATAAGTTTCAGAAACTCAACCACATATATAGCGAAAAAAAATACGTAAGCGTACATAGGGTACGTAGATTATATCAAAACATACTGGGAAACGTCGTAAAAAAGCTCGAGGAAAAATAATACATTTCTCCCTTGAAACTAATAAAATGTTGAGGCAATGGCGTCGCTGAGAAACAGGACGGAAAGGAAAGTGCATAAAGCGCCGCGACGATTGAAATTCCGACGTTATTTTTCCAACTTGTTGAAATTGTTCCCCGTTCTTTGGTCCAATTATTGTTATATTGTTCTCGGGATATTTTCTTAATTGTTCTATATTGGATTTTTTTAGATGAGCTCGTGTATAAGTAAAAACAATTGCTCGGGTTCCATCAGGTTCAGATATGCTTGCCGGGGTTAGTCCGATGGGTGACCGAGACCCCGTGCCTCGGAATGCTCTTCAAGCCGTTGGTCCCGGCTGTCATTCGTGGATCTTTGACAGTCGTTACCGGTCGTCAGAAGCCCGAAAGTCTGACAACCAGTCTTACCAAGGGGTATCGTATCACCCAGTTACTGGGTTGTGGAGGTCAGATAGGCAGTCGCTCCATGTAAATACTGATATTCTAAACTGGAAGCTGACACTAACATAGTTAGTAAAAGGCTAGGCAGATTGATTGGAGTTTTTTTATTGTATTCTCATCAATTTGTTGTTTGTTACGACATTTTTTTCTTTTGAATTAATGAGTCGCGCCAGTTTATTCTAGATTCTCTTCTTTTTATCTGGATTTATTGGACGTTAGAAACATGTTAAATAACGAGGTATTGCCTGCAGATCGCTCGCATCACCAGAATAAAAATAATATCGGTTGAACCTTCGAGGCACGGCAGTATTACAAAAAAACCGAACATGTGCAAGTTGAACTCCCGTGATGAGGGTTCCGTACGATAAATATGACGTTATCTCCCATGTTTTTGGCCCAAGATAAATAATCCGCAGAACAAACTTAACATTGTAGTTGAAAGACATGTTCTCCAATACATTCCAACTGCAAATGTAAGTTTGTACGCACAATACTGAGACAAACAAAGCTACTTGAAAAATGTTACAAATGTTATTTTTTGTTATTGTATTTGAATACAAAAAAAACAATTGCTATATTCCTAAGTTGTAGCTCAATTAATTTGGATAAACCTTACCTTTTGGTACATTATGATTCAGACCATCTTTTCTAGATAATCCAACATGATTAACTGAAACAACAAGACGAAACCTTCTCAATATCCGGATATTCCACACCTCATAAAGCCATTTACGAAAACCGTTCGCTTCATCATCTGCTAACTCAGAAGTTCTACAGAACACGACACGTCTATTTGTCTTCTCTTACGTCACTTCGGATCAAAAGGACCAAAAGTTTCCCTGTTTGCGGGAAAAGTTTGTGACATATATCCCCTGACACTAATCCCGGGAGAAAGGACCGGGAATTATAAAACGGGAAACTTTGGAAAGAATTTTTGCTATCAATCTATATTATAATGTAGGTCGAGCTGTCAAACTGTGTTTACCAATCCGTCTTCTGAATGAGATTACAATCGTTCACTGTAGCAGTCTTTAGGTCAATCATCGGTTCTTCGCCGTTTCCGGTTAGATATGGGTTGATTGTTGTAGAGAGCAGTAGTGGCCCAGTGGTAATGGCCGTGACTTACGAGTTGTAGGTCATAGTTTCAAACCCAGGCAGGCGCTTTACTTTATGTAAATTATTTCATCACCACTGCTCTCAAAACGGTGAAGGAAAACATCGTGATGAAACCGGCATGTCCTAGAACCAAAAATTTGAAGACATGTGACATCTACCAACCCACACTGGGCCCGCGTGGTGGATTACGGCCCACTCCCTCTCACAGAGAGGAGCCCTGTGCCCCAGCATTGGGAACAGTATAGGCTGACTATGTATGGGTTGATTTGATTAAGTTAGTTGAAATCTATAATGTTCGGCCTCTTAATCACTGTATTTTGATTGCCAATATATTATATTTTTCTCGTATTGATACATACAATCCAGAGGACACATTTTAAAACATAACCCTAGCGGTTGTTTAAAAAATGTCTCACGTTATTTTTCGCTGTCACGGACATTACAAATCTACGTTATTTCACTGAAGCAAAAATCTATATACATCATATACCTAGGTTATGAAAATTTTGCAAATATCGATAGTTTTCAGGTCGTTTTTGTTTTCGTCAATATTGTGTAGGTATCTGTGATTATTTATTTTTCTTCATGCTGGCAATGCTGCAATGTAAGGAATAAACAAAAAACATTGTTTTAGTATGACGATTAAAGTAATTGCGAGTCCGATACGCAATTAAGTTCCCAGCTCAGCAAAGAGCAATTCGGTTATTAAGTGATTAATTTTAGTTGCACCCCGTAGTTGAAACTAAATTCATTAAACACCGCAGGCTCGCCTTCATAAAGCTTAATACGGCCACAGGCAAAGTGTTGATGCATAATACTTCATCATTTATGGTCCAATACGACGGGAGATGCATTCCCGAACGGGACAAAATAATATTTGTATGGCCTACAGATGTTTCCGGGTTGGGATGTTTGTGCATGTGAGATTTGTGTCTGTGAACCCACTCACGATATAGGAGAAATCCTAGTGACCCAAAACAACGAGGCAAACATTTTGCATAAAACGGTTTTGCGGATCTAAAATATTACTCTTATTCTATTACGTAAGTCTGTGAAAGATAAGTAACTCAATTTAGCTGGATGTAGGTATGTAACAAGTTTAAGGACCAAAATGTGATAACATTGAAAGTGCATGATTACTTCATATTTTTTATTCTATAGATCAATAATTAGCAAAGCAATTTTGCTCAAAATGCTACTTTCAAAATATTTTTTTGCAAGACTAGTAATTTCTATTAACTGCTTTGTCACAATTTGGTCCTACGACTGTCGGTCCTCTATTATTTAGTACGAAACCCGGTTTTAATGTGTAGAGACCGTTGTAATAACTGTGTGTTCAGTATATAGGTCGGAAGATACATAAGTCCGTCCACATGGAACCGTAAGATGCGATTAAAGGCTTATATAAAGTGGATGGGTCACAAAAGTCGTCTTGTATGGCAATAATGTTGAAGGTTATGCGCAAGCCTAGCTTAAGTGTTTTGTTTTTATTATAGGTACGGATGGAAAGGATAGTTTAAGCTTTGGAGTCTTAGAATATAGAAAGAACCAGAAGCCGCGAACACGCCTAATACTAAAGCGTCAAAAACTACTCCTAAATAGAGTAGTTTGACGCGCAGCCGATCAGTAACTCTGTGAACGTCGTATCGCGTAACGTGTTTTACCGGTGTGCAATTTTATTTAATTATGCAGTCTTGTGTCGTTCATACCTGTAAAAATGCAGCGGGGCTAAAAAATAAACAGGATGGGATCACATTTCACGTGTAAATAGCGTATTCAAATATCGTCTTATTTAATTACTGAATAAATTGTTCAGTTTGTAATTGTCATAGAGAATGATGCATCCATCTTGCTAGTGTTGCCAGTATAAGAGTTTTGATTTTCCCTTCTTTTTATTACCTACTGAGGGCATTTATTCGTTGTAGTGTTAAATTAATAACAACTTAAAAAAAAAACCGACTTGAAAAAGAAAGGTTATCAATGCAACCCGTATGTTCATAAATATAAGATTTTGTTAGAATTGCATAACATTCATAATAGGTACTATGTTAGACTATTAGAATTTTTAGAGGGGGCGGGTGTATGAAATTATGTATCTATGAAAAGAACATTTGTGATTTTATTATTTATATTATCTTACCAATACTCTCAACGTTTACCCCAAAACGGGTTCATAATGTCCGAGCTAGCAACATTACGCGGGTGGGAAGTGAGGCGGGCGCAGGACGCTTGTCTTGATTTTGGACACAGCGTGCGGCTTGCAATGACAGTTGAACGCGGATTCTAGTTCTTTCTATATTCTAAGTTTGGAGTATGTGAAATTGTTTTTATTTATAGCATTTCCAATAGCAGCCATGATAATTAATTTTGTAGTGATACCTAAGGTTAGGTGGCAACCAGTCTTAGCCTTTCCCCAACTATGTTAGGGTCGACTTTAAGTCTAACTGGATACAGCTAAATACCAGTATTTTACATGGAACGACGACCTATATGACCTTCAGGTACTGGGTCATACCTGGGCTACTGGCCCTTTGGTGAGACTGGATGTCAGACTTTCAAGCTTCTGATTACCCGTAACGACTGTCAAAGATCTACAAATAACAGCCGGGACCTACGGCTTAACGTGCTTTCTGAGGCACGGAGGGGCCTTGGTATGCAAAGGTGGTCACCCATCCACGGACCAACCGCGACAAGCGTAGCTTAACCTGATCGATCAACCTGTGTGTCTGTTATTACTTAGCCACAAGCCCCTCTATAAAAAATCTGAAAATAAATACCTAAAGAAAATAGTGAATTCTCGAAAGACGAATACCAGTATCCTAAATTGTTTCCCTGAAATACCTGCTCGCATAAACTTTGATAACTTAATTTTTTCGCTAAACGCGACTTACTTATTTTACGAGTATAATACTTCGTTCAATAAGGTATTTAGTATTAAAAACCGTACTAATATAATATACATGCAATCATTCTGATTTTTTGTCAGATTATTCTACAAGCAACATATTAGCATAATATTTTTTTTTTATACAATCTATAGCTTTTTTGTAAATCGAGAATTGCTTCATATTTTGCAATAATTTACCAGCGTTGTGTCATCGCGCTTCTCTTTCTTTTCTATGCAGTCCGACAGTGACCGCGCTTTAGGTGTTGTCGGCCTCTTAAATGATTACAAGGCAAATGTCATGCTAAAAGCTTTTTTATTTTTAGAGATGTGTGTTTAATCGGGAATTGGGTATTAGAAATTATTGGTTCTAACAAACGGAAACGCTGGGAAGGGACGCCCTAGGAGGACTTAAAGTGACCTTATTGGTAATGTTTTTCAGAAAGGTCAGCTGCGTAGTACTCTCAACCGGCGTGCGTGTATGATCAGATGTATGAACGAAGCAAAAGGGGTATGTAAGGAGCGGAGCAGGTGGCGTTCTATAGTTTCTACCTACCCCATCGGCAAGCGTAGTGTGGGACGCCCCCCAGCTAGATGGACCGATGACCTTAAATAGGTGGCTGGGAGAGGCCTATGTCCAGCAGTGGACTGCTATAGGCTGAGTTGATTGATGGGCAGAAGGCGTAAGGTTATGAATGTATATTGATTTTAATAAACCATGATTATATACATTTTGCATGCCTTACGGTAGAATCACTTGAAACATGTACCTATATTAACAACACCATTGTAACAGTGTTTTTTGCAAAAATAAATAATTTGATTGATTGATTGATTGATTGACTGTATTCTAATAACTTTTTACTGTTGCAGTTTTTGTACCAATGTGTCTTATCATTCACTATTCAATCAAAAGAGTATAAACGAGGAATTCGATTGTTTCCACGTACTCACGACGTTCGTTTCCCCATGGCTACATATGAAACTATATACATATATTATATACATACCCTTTCCTTCCTTATTTTTCCTTTATCCTTGTTCCCATATGAACCAACCCTCATTGGCTCGAGTTTCTTTATTTTTAGGGTTCCGTACCCAAAGGGCGCCGATGACCCTATTACTAAGGCTGCGCTGTCTGTCCGTCCATCCGTCAGTCACAGGGCTGTGTCTTCTGAACCGTAACAGACAGACACTAGATATTTTCACACAGAGTGTAACGACTATGGCCGCTATGACAACAAAAAATTAAATGAAATAAAGTTAAAAATTAAATACAAGCCACACCATACAAGAAACGTGTAAATTAAATATATAGTATAAAATATTGTACGGCGGTACGGAACGCTTCGTGTGCGAGTCTGACTCCTACTTAGCGTATTTTTTTCTTTCTTTACTCTGTCAGTAACGTCGCATTGTGACATGTTGCCTCTAATATATGTCCTGTAGCAACACAGATTGCTCTCCGATTTCATTTTGTGTTTGGCTGTACTGCAGTTGCTGTTTATTTATATCGTGGACGAATATGGTGCCAAATCTTTTAAATTAAATTCTCGAAACAAAATATTAACTTAGGTACAGCTATTTGTAAGTATTTAAATCATAAGTTTGTGTATAAGATGACATGGTGATGATTTTTTTTTAAAGTAACGGTGGAGTTTCTTGCCCATTCGTCCCCACACGAAGACGACACGAGACGACGATTGGAAGGGGCGACAAGAATCAATTCTATTTTTTTTTTTTGTAAATGATGACGTTCAAAAGTGACCTTTATGTGCCTATTTGAAATAATAAGGTGACTTTGCCTTTGCTTTTGACATAAAGCGATAAAACCGCACCCCAATTCGTTCAATCACAATCCGAAGAACTTTGCAAGAAATTGCTAATCGATTGGTCCATACGTTTGATACTTTCAACTGCTCAGTATCGTAAAGGACGCAATGAATGTTGTAGAATTTTTAAAATTCCCTTTTTTAGAGATTTTTTTAGAGATTGCCATTGTATGTGTGCTACGCAATAACCTCGTCGGTTATTATCAGTGATCGTAGTAGGTAGATGGATTTTACGTACTTGCATCATGATTAATCATGAACACTCGTAGTCATAGAAATCATAACATAGATAAGCCTTTTTTTCTGGGATTTCATGTTGGTACTTACGGAATTGAATTGTGAAAGTAAGGATTTTTAAACTACTACATTAGAAATTTATAGAATGCGATAGATAAACATTTAAAATTGTTTTTGTCTTATTTATCAAGTAAAAAAGTTAATCATACTGTTGTGCGTCCATTCATAACTTACATAATATGACTAATTTAGTAGTTATTTCTTGTAAGTTTATTGTCTCCTGCTTGCAATTGTGACTATTCTTGAATAAATAAATAAAAATATATTTTTATACTTCCTTAAAAAAATCTTAATAACTTCTAAATCTCGGAATCCCGGAGGCATATCCATACTAATATATACATGCCAATTCATAAACCCCAAATCAATCTACCTACTCCGATCACTGGTCATGATACTATTTTATTATGGCTCCCGCATACAGGTGCGACGTGACGGTACCGGTGCGACGACGATTCTGGTAAAACAATTTGCATGAAGTCTTCATACAAATTGTTCTACTATGTGTCGCGTCGTGCCTGTCTACTGTTGTATTTTAAGTACCTATATACTTTGTTAAGTTATCATGTGATGTATAACTTTTGATAACATTCACAGTAAACTGAAACTTCACTAAGGTTGAAACTATCTGACTGTTGACGACCAGCAACCAACCTTTTTTATACTCATATTTATGTTTCTTTTTATATTTTATGCTTATGTCTTTTTTCCTACATCACTATCTGTAGAAACGTCTTAAAAAATACAAAAGAAAAGTGAATGTGTTTCCATTAATAAGTATCAAGCCTTCATCCTCCTTCATCTTCAACATTGGTGTCATAAGTGAACGGCTACTTTGGAAATGCCCCCCACCACAAGATCACAGGCCTGGTGGAGACCGGTACAGCAGGTATCGTTCCAACACACTGCAGACCCACCGTACCCCTGGCTGTACCCCTGGTGGTACGGTGGGTATTTTAGAGTTAAACGATACCATTGTATGAAGTGAGCGAAGTGCTGTGCTGATGTACCAGGCAGACAGAAAATTATAAAGAGTTTTCTCGCATATGTTAATGACTCATTCATTAGTTATGCGCTTAGGAAGTGCATAATTTCAATAAGTATCCAACAGGCGCTCCTCAAGAAGGCGGTGCCTCCACAGACGATGCCATCGCGTCGTCGGCCGCACCCTTTTTGTTTTGGTAACTCGGTGGAAATCCTCATGGAGGAGGACACCCACCCTGGGGCTGATGGAGGGGTCTGTCAGACTTCTACTGACTAAAACCACCCCGTGTTCCCTCACGTACTTGCACCGGGGGCTACGGGGGCAATTAAGCACTCTGCAACGCAGCCCCCGACTGCTGCTGGCCCGCCTGTGCGAGCTCCGTCTGGTCAAGTGAGGTATTTGACTCCCCCCACGATGTCTCAGAGGGGCGCGTGAGAAACAATACGCGCCACCACTTCAGGTATTATATGATAGGGGGCAGTGGGTCCACCGTCCCTGGACCCATTTAGGGGGTCGGCCCCGCCCTGCGCCGACCCTAGCGAGACCTTACCAACCGCCAGTAGGACCTCGTCAAACATCGTACCACAGAGCATACGGTCAGGCCGCTCTAGTAGCACGTTAAAAGCACAAATCCTGACCGCCGAGGCGAAGAACGCTCGTCGGCTCGCAAACGCCCAGGCCGACCGTGCCCATGCCTAAACGGAGCGTAAAAACGCCGTTTCAGAGTTGAAACTGCAGGCGAAGCTGGCCGCTATCCGGGCCAACTCGTTACATGGAGGATCCCACCACTCGGACAACTCCCACGGCTCCCGATCGTGGCACCCGAAGACTGATTAGCTAAATCATTTAAAACGTTTCCTAAGCGAAATAATAAAGCGCATTCAATTGTCGACAGGGGAGCAAACGAGCAGAGGTTTTCTTGCGTTGTACCATTGGCTCTGCCACGGTCTAGGGATGCTTCAACGCGCCCAGTTCCCGCCTCGGCCTTGACGCGTCCTGTCCTCACCTGTGCGGCACCCCGCCAGGCTTCTACTCACTCACTGATGCATCCGGCCCCCGCCGGTACATCGACGCATCCTGTTCACTGTATCTGTATGCTCCCTGTGGGCGCATATCAGTTGAGCTAGCTGAACACACACCACACGCACTAGGTTTAGGCACACTTGCTAAAGATAAGAATTGTTGCTACAAAAATAAAAGTCTTAGCCCAGATCTAGATACATAATTTAATCATCGGTCGACGCAATTACAAGTACAGGGAAGAAGACAATAAGGGTTTGTGACATTACTAAGTTTGACGGTCACGTCTCAGATTAGTTCCACTTCAAGAAGTCATACGAACAATCCACAGTGCATTTTTCCCCCAGCGACAACATCACACGACTTAGCGCGGCGCTGCACGGAGCTGCCAGAGTGGCTGTCTCTATTAGACTGATAGTAGCTGACGGCTCGAAGCAGATTGTCCAAGCGCTAGAAACCACGTTTACTCAGCCGGATGTCATCAGATCTCCATGGTTTACGGTTTGCCTAAAATACGTGGGACACTCAGAAAGTTTTGCGAAAATTAATATAAAAATTCTATAGGTAAATATTTTTTTATTAAATCTTTTCAGAGTACTTTCCACTAGCCTCTATACAAACTTCCATGCGTCTGAACCAGTTTTCGGAACACTTTTTCCAGTCTGCCGCAGACAACTCGTTTACAGCCTGCTCGTACACTGACAGTGCATCTTCCGGCGACGAAAATTGTGTATGCCTTTGAGCTGATTTTTTATTTTCGGAAATAAAAAGAAGTCACACGGTGCTAGGTCAGGGCTGTAAGGAGGGTGACCCAGGAGTTTGACCGGCATGCTGTCCAGGAAGGCCCTCGTTTTGAGCGCGGTGTGGGAAGGTGCGTTGTCGTGGTGGAGCAGTAGCCCGCGGAGCCCTGTGTTTGGTCGCTTGTTGCTCACAACAGAGAAAACTTCTGCTGCTTAGCAGAAGTTTTCTCTGTTGTGAGCAACGTTCAAATTGAAAAATCTCGCCATCAAAATCTTCCCCCTGCTTCTAGATCGCTTCACTTTGGTAGTCGTTGATTCGTTTTGAAACACCCAAACCGTCGACCACCACTACTCTCAAAACGGTGAAGGAAAACATCGTGAGGAAACCATGCTGGTTTCTTCACGATGTTTTCCTTCACCGTCTTAGAACTAAAAACTCGAAGGTACATGTGACATCTACTAAGCCGCACGGAGCCCACGTGGTGGATTAAGGCCCACTCCCTCTCAGAGAGAGGAGGACTGTGTCCAAGCAGTGGGAACATTATAGGCTGATTATGTAAACCGTCGACGGCGCTTCGTTTTTAGATCGTATTGATAAATCCAAGACTCATCACCTGTAATGATGTCGTAAACACGCCGAGACAAGCCTGCTTCAAATTTGTTTATCATATCACGGCACCATTTCACCCGGGCCTGCTTCTGAACATCGGTGAGGCTGTGCGGCACCCAGTGAAACTATACTCCTCACGCAAAGATGCACGTGTAGAAGGCTTCCCGATCCAACCTGCAGTGTGTGCAGAATCTCTTGATACATAACTCGCCTATTGTCATGGATTAAATTTTTCACTGCTAGCACGTTTTCTTCCGTAACAGCCATTAAAGGGCGACCACTTCTTTCTTCATCCCCCAAAGTTAGTCGACCGCGCTTGAATTCGTTATACCAACGATACACGGCCATAGAAGGGCTTTCATCCATGTATGCCATTTGAAGTCTACAGTACGATTTCTCCGGTTTCCGGCGACACTTGAAATCGTAAAAAATCATAGCGCGAAAATGTTGGGAGGCATAGATCCATTTATTAATGAGACACGATAATTTAAATTAGCTCGCAAACAAAGTGGAGGGATATTTTGAAATTGGAACGTACCTATTTTTACTTAAAAATAATCAAATTTTCGAAATAGAATGAAACTGGCCAGTCTCTTAGGTGGGATCTCCTCAACATCATCATAGGCAAATTAACTCCACTCCTCAGGTCTAAATGCCAGCCAACCCTCAGCGATGCAAAGTCGAGAGACTTTGCATCGCTGAGGGTTGCTCTGGTAAGTTTAAATTAGAAATTTTGGCCGATTTCCTCGAAACTGAGGCAAAATTACAAATTTAATTTGCTGTCCTAGTGCCGGAGTCGACACTTGTCAAAAGACAATGTCTACCCGTCAAAACATAATTACGAAATTATTAATAAATAATTATTATTTACGAGACAAAATTTACGCAATGAGGATAAAATCTGCCACTTGCTCACTTCAGATGTCGCTACTATCCAACGTATCCAACAGAATTTGGCAGCAAACTGTCACTTTCCATAAATGTTTTGTAAACAAGCGACTTATTTTACGCGTAGTTAAATAATAAGCCCCGTTGCGCAGCTTTTAACTGCAAAAATGCGGGGACTGTGGAAAAAAGATCTCGGAAAAAAATGGATAGGTACTCGATATTTCGTCAAGACTATGTGCTATCTTTTTGAAAACTGAAGACTTTTATGGGAGAAATTCGTATACAGGTGACAGCTGCCAAGATAACTAAGTCTGCTTTCTTTACCTACAGGCACTTGTGATGTGATATTATGTAAATAGTAAAGGTGGTAAGGTGTGGAATAGTAAAGGTGTATGTGTTTTGTATTAATTATCATATTAGATCAGTGCTACAATTAACATCTCTAAAGTTTTATAATCAGGAAGATCATCCTCGAGTTGGTTTTCAACTCTGTTCAGATTATTTCGGTCGTACTCCTCTAGTCTCCAACAAAAAAAGAACTTAAAGTCAATAAACATAAAATAACCTATAAATTATAAAACATTCATAATCTATTGACTTTTTCACTACAGCTGCTTTTTTACCAGTGGTAAACGCTTCCACTGTACTTAGCTTATAATAGTAGTACACTCCATGTCGCATACATATTTATCTAGTTTTCGTTTAATTTGTGATCGAAACAAAAGTAAACATAAACAAAACAATAGTTTGTAGACGGGCAACTGTGCTGTCACCTATGACGAGCTTTCAGTTTTTAACTACATTTCACACACAAAAAAACACAAAAGTTAATGTGTTTCCATTTATAAGAATCAAGCCATCCTTCATCTTCAACACTAAGGCGCCACCTTCACACACCTCCGAATTCAATAGAAACTCTATGAATTAATCTCCACACGGCGATATCGTCGCGGCGATAATTTGAAGGTCCTTGGAGTTCTTGATAAATGCAAAGCTAAAAAAATTACAATAGATCCTTTCTATGTTTTCATCGATGGCCAAGCAACAATGCGTTGTGCCATATAATTAATTTCTAATCACCGAGTCCGGCCTTTGAGCTGAGAATCCCGTAAAGGTTCTTTTGTGTGGTATAAATCTGATGGTTGTACTCTTTTCCGCAGTATTCTGTTTTTTTTTTTTTGTATGGAAGTAAATTATTTCATCAGTTTATTAAGTTGAAATCATAAAAACTAAGATTGCGTGGGATAGATTACTTTTTATGAGGGTATTAAATAATAAGCTTATCATTAGTGAGACTTTATTTTATGTTTCCACAGACCAGGAATGTCTCCACTTAGACATTACATAAAAATCGTGATCTCTCACTAAAATTGGCCTTCAGGAAAAAACAAGAAACAAATAACCTACAATATTAGAAAAAAATGTGATAACTACCTAAGTTCAGTACGCGTCAAACTTTACGGTGGCTTTGAAGTCCGCTACTCGTTGCGCAGTATCCACCCCCCAACCCCGTTGACACATGAATTCGTTACTGTGTAGTGATTCGCCTCATGTTTCGAGCTGCCATAGTCTGAATCGGGCTGTACTATCGGCCAAACTTCCGCATGCTCACCTCTAAGGTGACAATCGTATAGCACGGCTTGCGACTCGATCGCCCGATGCATGTGTTTTGACCAATAGGATGCACGAAGCATATTTTAGCCATGTTCGTGTTACATTTCATAAAGAGCTCACACTAGGCACGCGCCTAGTGTATTATAATACCAACTTTTTACACATTCTATCTACTTATTCATTCGAACACGATTAAAACCCTGATTTAATCTACATACGCATAAACTATTTAAAACTTTCCTTAACCTGGGATACGAGTGACGAGTCCAAAAAGGGAATATTCGCCAAATTACCGACCGGCACGATCGAGGCCGCGGGAGGACGATAGTCTTCAAATAAATTTACAAACCCTGCCATTTTTCATTTCCGCCAACTTTGAATAATATCGTCTTATGACTTTTTATTACGTTGATTTTTAAAAACAGTTTCATCAATTTCTATTATGATATTATCATGGGTAATCACACTGGATTCTAAAAGGTGGGCCCAAATAAACTTGTGTACCTTTTCTGGTAATGAAATTAAAACTAGGATCCTGTGACAGATTTGGGAACGCCGCACGCACAGTGTGGAGTAAACAGCCAAAAGGGAATAGTTAAATGGATTCGAATTGCACGGCGCATCAGACAGTTACACGGTTTTAATCTGTTATATTGCATGTTGTACACTTCTGCCTGCCCCTTTATTTGGGGAATAGTCTTCTGTTATTGGAATTATCATGACAATGATCTATTGAATAATATGCTAAGTACCACAATCATTGGTATTTTGTATGTTCATAAGCTCATAAATTTATCAGCGCTATATTTAAATATTTGCAATATATCTCTGACCACCTCTTCGTTAGGTTGTTCCAAAACATATCGCCCTATAACCTTGACCATCGCCAAATTACATTCATGAGCAGAATATCTCGTCATCCATAACCTCACACATACATAGCATTTACTAAGTTGATGGATGTTGGAACCGTTGGCAAGATTCCCAGCTCATTCAATAAGATTTCTATTAGCCGATAGTCATATAGTTCTATTACATACAATGATAATAGATATAATATAGTTTGTATAGGTGTAAGATATTATTGTTATGAAGCAAATATTAATCGTTCCTGTTTAGCTATTTTATATCACTTATATTATGTTTTAAATAAAACATAATAAAAAAAAAACCTATAAATATACATAATATAAAATAAAGTTGATTATCCTGTGACCAATTATCATGGATTTTGATGGGCCTATCATGAGTTTCACCATCTTTTAGAGCATTTATTCCAGAAGATTTATTTTATTTTTTTAGAGAGGCTTGTGGCTGAGTAATAACAGCCGCACGGGTCGATCGATCAGGTTAAGCTACGCTTGCCGCGGTGTGTCCGTGGATGGGTGACCATCTTTACATACCAAGACCCCTCCGTGCTTCGGAAAGCACGTTAAGCCGTTGGTCCCGGCTACCATTCGTGGATCTTTGACAGTCGTTACGGGTCGTCAGAAGCCCGAAAGTCTGACAACCAGTCTTACCAAGGGGTATCCCAGTTGGTGTTACCCAGTAAATGGGTTGTGGAGGTCAGATAGGCAGTCGCTCCATGTAAAATACTGGTATTCAACTGAATCCTGTTAGGCTGGCAGCCGATCGCAACATACCTAGTTGGGAAAAGACTAGGCAGATGATGATGATTCCAGAAGATGTATGTGAATACAGCTATACAAATGAATAAAATTAAAGTGTATGAGGAACATGGTGTAAAATTCACTCATCCTCTATAGAAAAGGGAGGATCCTCCGACCAGACGGGTGTCGTGTCTGGTGGGCTACTGCCCGACCGTTGATGTCAGCATGTTATATTATGCCAGTCACGCGGTAAACTCTGCTTGCGCGATGCAGGATTTGAGTGACGTCAGGTCTTTGATGCGTGGTTCGCATGTGGCGTTCTCGATGCCGCTATATGTCTGTTTTAATGTCAAAATAACAGCGTTTTACTAAATGCATGAAAGTATATACAGTACTTATAACATTTTTTTTTATGTTTGTCTGTCTGTCTGTTTGTTTGTTCCGGCTTATCTCCGGTTTGACCAATTGACGGGACTTTAACTGACATTAAACGTCAAATTCAATACCAATTTTTTGCCTGTATTGTTCTGCTCAAGTTTCACTTAACAACACTATCGATCAAATCCTACTAATATTATAAATGTGAAAGAAAGTTCTGAAAGTTCCTATGTTTGGATGTTTGCTACTCAATAACGCAAACATAGCTGAACGGAATTGGATGAAATTTGACACACAGATAGTTGATAGCCTGAATAATACATAGGTTATACCCCGGTGGTACGCTACCGTGGGATAATTTCCGACGTTTACGCGGACAAAGTTGATCGCCACCGCAATAATTACGCACGGCGATCAACTGAACATATTAAACAGTTACCAAAAAAAAAAAACAACCAATCCCCTACAATACTCCTTCATTGAACACGAACTAAGTCCTCGTACAACTATCAACCTAGGCAACAATGACTCAGTTCTGCTTAAACCCGGCTTTAACTTGACAATACTTAGTCAAGTTCAAAGTAATGAACTAATAGTTTACCACCTACCTATTACCTGTACCACCCGAGCTTACGGGTTACGGGACATTTGAATTGTAGAGGCTCTAGTAAATGAATGAGACAATATTCCGAACAGGTTGAAGCTGAACAGGATGCCGTTACTGTTGAAATAAAATGCAATAATTATTATTTCTAAGTTCTTAGTTGTTTGTTTCTGTAATCTAAAAAAATGTGTATTGTGTCCCTTTGACCTTTGGACGAAATAATTTATTAAAGGGACAGTAGGTAACTACACAATATCAAGGAAAATCACTTTATATTTTATAGCTGCGCCCCGCGGTTTCACTCGCATAAGTCTCGATCCCGTAAGAATATCGGAAAAAAGTATCCTATGTCCTAACCCAGGTCATGGTCTACTCATGCGTCAAATTTCATACAAATCCGTTCAGCCGTTTTAGCGTGAAAGCCAAAACAAACAAAAATTCAAAAAATTAAATATTGTCTCGTTATAATATTAAGTCGACACAACACACTGTAGTGAAATAAATATGCTGCTTCACTATTTTCACATGTAAGTATAATAATTTAAGTAGAAAAGATGCAGAAAAGAGTAAAAAACAAGGGTTTTATGTCTACATAATATCCTTTTTTTTTACTCTTAAAAAAACAAGGATTTTATGTCTACATATAATCCTTTTTTTTACTCTTAACTGCACTTCTCTTTTTTTTTGGTAACGTTTTTTATAGCGATAAAAAACGTTACTGGGTCGAAATATTTGGTTTCAAAGATGATCACGAAACAACTTAAGGAACTGATGTTCCTTAAGTTGTGGTAAAAATTAGTTGTGCATTTGGTTTACGAAGACTTTTTTTGGGTGAGAGATTATCAAATAACTTCTCCCGCACTGAGTGGAGCGGGAGGGTGTGTCAGACGCTTACTGACTAAAACCCACCCGTGTTCCTTCCGTTGTCTGTGTTGCCAGAAGCTACGGTATCCCTTTCGGACTTTCCCGCGACCCCGGCAGTGGTTTACGAAGCCTTTTTTTTTTGGGTGGGAGACTATCAAATAACTTCTCCCGCTCTGGGCGGAGCGAGAGGGTGTGTCAGACTCTTACTGACTAAAACCCACCCGTGTTCCTTCCGCTGCCTGTATTGCACGTCCCAGGCAGTGGTTTACGAAGAACCTGAGAACACGATTTCAATCAGATTAAGGTCCGCTTCAACTAACAACTTAGACAACACGAATATCAATTCATAAATGAACTTGAGTCTTCTCGGTCAATATAGACCTATTCTAGAATACAAACTAGCACTTAGCACGCAGAACGTAGTAAGAAAAATATATTCATTATAGTAAGTTTAAATTGAAACACGGTCGTGAGGAACGTCTCCGGGATGGCGCAGCACGTGTCGGCTGAGTCGTTGAAGTTAGGACGATGACGTATGGCCCCCTAACTAAGTCTCGTCACAGGCGTCTCAACATGGAGTAGAAGCACGCACGTTCTATGTGGGCGGAAAAAACAAGACAAGCGTACTTAGATTCCGGTACATAGTCCACAGCGCGGGGTGAAAAGAGCCGGAAACCGGCCCTTGCATCTTGCATAAATCGATGACAGAAATAAATAAGCTATTACACTAGTAAAAGAACCGAAATATCAATTGAGGGTAAAAAATCAGGAACTATACGTACCATTAGACGAAAATCATACACAGTTCAACAATTAGAACAGCACGCAGAATGTACCGCTTAATAGGAATAAATAGGTATATACTTTCGATATAGGCGGATATTTTCACCTGTTTTATATTTTAAAAAATGCCGACGTTCAGTAAGTCAAAATCAAATTTTAAAATAAAAAATGTCGTTGACCAGCTTGCGAGCAAAAAGTTATAAACCGCAGAGGTTAAGCTGCAACACATACTAAATATAGGAAGTACCTACCTATGTATACAATAACTACTTAGGTATGTATTATTTTTTTTATGTAACTGAAATTATTATTCATTTATTATTATTATTTATTGCATTTTGCATTATTTTTATCTTAAAGACAATAACAAGAAAATAAACACTTGCCTATCTATACTCTGGTTTTTAATTTATTAGACCAAAATAACGTTTGGTGTCGACATAAAAATAACCTAGTAAATAATCTAGTTCTCACCAAGGACCACTCATTCACCAATCATTCGGTGCAGGAGGACTGAACTGCACTGTAGTCGTGTTGTCTCTGTAATAATAATTATTTAACGAGTTATTTTTAAAAAAAGGTCGGTCGCAGCTGTCATTTTGGTCTAGCAAATTAAAAATCCGAAGTTTATTGAAACAAAGATCACCAGTTTTGTAACTTCTTTCTTGGTAATTCAGTTCAAAAATAAAATAATGGCTATTCATAAGACACTAATAATTCGTCCCGTTCATAACCACTTGTTGTGTTTCATAAATATCATATACAAAATAAAAACAGTCTATAATTTTAAATAAAAGTTTATTGACTTTCCTTCCGTATGTGTTTATAGCTGATTAGAAAAAATGGTAAACAAATAAATAATCAATTCACAGCACTTTTTTTTTTTTGGTGGGATATCATCAAATAATTTCTCCCGCTCTGGGTGGAACGAGAGGGTGTGTCAGACTCTTACTGACTACCCGTATCCCTTCCGTTGCCTGTGTTGCGGGGGCCTCAGTGACCCATTAGTACCTTCCCGCGACCCCGGCAGGCATCGGCCCTAGTGGACCCCTACATTGTGCTGACGACATCTCTTTGAGACGCGCGTGGAATACGACGCGCCGTCGATCCGGGCCTGGTCCTTACCGGACGGTGAGCTACCCATTGCTCACCGTCCGCAAGCCCGCGCCTACGGTGGCCGGAAATCCGCCCGGGATTCCCGACGCCCTGGGCGTCTCCTGCGGCGGCTAGGGGCGAGAGGGCGCGAAACTTGCCTTTCCCTCAACCGTCCCGCCTCCTCCTTCGCGAGCATTACTGCTTCGCAGAAGGAGGTGACGGCTGCCCATGCCCTCTCGCTCCGTACCATGGCCTGAACCAGGGCCGGACGCGAGAGGTCTCTGCCAATCGCCTCCACGAGGACACGGCGGTGCTCTGCCCAAGCCGGGTAGACCTCCACCGTATGCTCCACCGTGTCCTCCGGGCGATTCACACAGTGGTGACACCCGGACGTTTCCTCCCGCCTTATCCGACACAGGAACCTCCCGGAGCTGCCGTGTCCGGTGAGGAACTGCGTCAGGCGGAAGGTGAGGACGCCGTGGCGCCTCTCCAGCCACTACTCAAAGAGGGGACTTATGCCGCAATCGTGGCGTGCCCAGCACTGGGTTGCGACAACCGTACTTTCCATGACGCCATGAGATCCCGCCGGAGCTCCGTCCGCTGTGCCGCGATTTCTCGCGGCACAGCGGACTAACGCCCCGGCGTTTCGCCTCCTCGCGCCACTCCCATACGTACGCGAGGACTTTTGCCTCCAGATCCCATGGCGGCAAGAAATTCACCCTTACAAATGTACACCATAAATATCACTTTTGATTTTATTTCAATTATACATCAATTTTCAACTATTATTTTTTTATTACAACATTTTTAAACATTTATTAATTCGAAACATACATAGTTCATGCTTGGTTTTATTGTATAGTATTTAGGTCATTGTAAGTTATATTAATTTTATCTATACAATCACATTTTAAAAGGCTTATTAAATATGTAAGTTGCACGAGTCTTATGTAGTGAAATACAAAGCAATTTTCCGAAAGCATCTACTGAAATTGTGATGTTTCCTCCAAAACGTTTGATTCACATTTGAATTTCATATTGGCTTGCAGATATACGTTTACAATTTCACCGACGTTCAATACATAGTTTAGAAGAAAATCAGCTTTGAATTTTTATCTTTTACAAGTTTCTGTTCCATTCTTCTTATCCTCAAGTGTGGGTTAGCACCGAGTACTGACATCGTTGTACCGCTTACTGCATAAAAGTTTGTAAGTGTGGCAGAACAGCTTAGGAAATATCAAACTCAAACCATTTATTTCAATTAAACCATTTACAGGCACTTATGAATTGTCAAGAATTCGGTCAGTTAGAAATATGAAGCTAGTTGCCCATTCCAAAGCGTAGTAGGTACCCATGGAGGAGAACGGGCAAGAAACTCCATTGACACTCTTTTAAATTATATTGTTACAAATCTATAACTAAATGTGAGGACGATGTAAAAAAAACCGCGTCCATAGTAGCAAAAAAAAAATAATTTCAAAATAAAATAATTAAAAATAAGCCGAGGCAGCTAAGAGATGACCACTCCCAACTGACGACGCCTGTTCACGAACATGACGCATGGATCAGTACCATTCAGCTCAACCATTTTGAAGGGAGCTAAATGATCCAACACACGCGCCACCATCAGCGAGATATCTGAGTGAGCATGACATACTCTTAGCCGCCAGGGCACATTCAAGTCAATAAAAAACATATTACCCGTTAGTTAAAAGCTCTATTATACATAGTATTTACACTTGTGCTATGCAATTATATAATACAAAAGAGATTGAATTTATACAATGCAAAGATAGTGTTACAATGTTCAGCAGCTCCAACATTATTTGGAATGAATTAATTAAATTTTACTTAATCAATTGGTCGTGGTTGTGCAGTAGGACCAGCATTGAGCCAAGCATTTTTATCAGCTATGTAATCTCCCAACTTATAATATGCCTGCCTGATTAGTGTGCATTTTATACAAGATTAGAATTTCATCTCGTTCAGTTGAAGTATGTGGGGAGGAATTAAACTAATAAACTATGAAAGTAACTAAAATGGACTAGCTTCGCGGTCAATTGACGGTTTTTCTGACAGCATTTGCTGCTGAACTTAGCCGTCTTTCAAGAGATGTTAAATAAAGACCCCATTGTAGTTAGTACCCCCCTTGAGTCGAGCGTGATCCCCAGGAAAACAGTTTATCGACGAATTCTAGTTTCTCTTGATTCGATACTATCATTACTTTTGACACTTGGTAAAGAAAATCTAATGCACTTAGTTTTTTCTCATTTAATACTTAATTATTGGCAGTGAACCAATTCTGAACCTGCAGTAAGGCGTTATTTACGTCGTCAACATTTGTAGCACGTCTATCTTCTTTAAAAATTAAGGAAGTATCGTCAGCAAATAACACCATTTGTGGTTGATTATTTAATAAATGGAGTAGATCATTAATATACATTAAAAAGAGGAGAGTACCCAATATCGAGCCTTGTGGAACACCCATTTTTACTTTTAAACCTAATGAATTGATACCATTTATTTGTACTTGCTGTTGTTTATCATTTAAATAATATTTTACTAGACTAGTGGAGCATTACGGACTTTGAAAACTTGCGCTCAAAGTTGGTCACAAAAGATTCCTATGGCGTTTTGGGCCTCTTCCCACGCAATAAGGATGTGTCTTAATAAGGTTCCACCGGATTCGGTCGTACACCGTCATTGATCGTGAAGGATTTTAGTCGTGTTTAAAATGATTGAGCATTTGATTAAACATTACCTTTTCAAACACATAGCTGAAAACCGGTAACACGGGTCTATAATTAATTATTTACTGTCCCCGGATATGAAAAGTGGTATTACCTTACTGTATTTCATTAAATCTCTCCAGAAGACTCCATGGAGACATAAACTAAATATTAAGGCCAAGAAAGGCGCTATAGTTTCAATTATGGAGGTACAGACTTTAATGCACATTCCCCAAAGATCTTCAGACATTTTGATCTTGATTTGCTTAAAAGCTATTATTACTATCTCGTATGGGATTAATATCCTTCAATCGGGCAAGCTGAAACGTTTTCCCTTACTGAATCAAAAGCGAGCGAGGGCGAGGAATTTAAGATTTCAGTAGTTTTAAGTGGGATACTTGTAAAGAAATTTACAAATATTTGGGCAACTTCAGTCTTTGCTATCGCAAATGAGACCACATGACGTCTCCAGTGTGTAAGCAGAATCATACTTTTTGTTCCTATTCGTTTAATTATTGATATTTTTCCAAACTGTCTTTATTTTATTGTCTGCTGATTTAACCTTGTTGCTAATATAAAAGGCTTTAGCTGCCTTACAAGTGCCCCTAAAGATTCTAGAGTAAGTAGCAACATAGTTATTAAAAGGACTTTGTCCGTTTTCGGCTTCGCGTGAACACTATGCTCGAAAAGAAACAAATTAATAAATAATCAAGTTTAGTTTTTAAACGCTTATTTATTCTATACTTTTGTATCAACTTGCGCCCACGAATAGTGTATTTAATAAGCACTGAAATTGTTTTATTCTTCGACATATTGACAGTACTCGACCTTCATTAATGCATAGTGTTGCCAACAACTAATCGTATTTGTTTAAATCATTATATACAAATAGATTCTAACTGTTATTTTTGAAGTTCAACTAAAGTCCTCCTCTTTCATATAAGAGTCTAGAGTTTACAGCCAATTAAAGCTTTTATTTGTAATTACTTACATTATTTTGAACATGTTTTATTCGTATATCTGGAAAACAAAAGTATTTAAAAGAATCGGAAATGGTCGAGGAATTCCGATTTTTAATCAATGATTAAATCGATTATTAAGAAAACAGGTTATGTCAATGTCAGTTGTCACTTCAAGTTATTTGTCATTCACTTTGGTTCTTGGCATCATGAATATTGTTTTCCTCGTTTTACTGTGATTAGTTTTCAAGTATTGTTTTGGTTTTGACAATGGACATTGATACCCCTTCTCACGTTGACCCCGCCACGTTGATGCCTATGAGCTCCGATACAAATCCCAGCGTTGACCCCAGCTTGAATTTGGATATTGTACGGATACAAACGAGGCAATTTCATTTCAACTCCTGCCTGTGGTGGAAACTGTGTGACAGATCCGATATGCGAATTGTGGTACTGATATCACGCAGAGAAGAAGTCATACTCTCGATCTTGTGGAAGTGAAATCTGTTTAAAAGCAGTGGGGGTCAGTAGGCATATTAGTAGAAAAGTGTATTTTGTCTATATATGTATTACATGAAAATGAAAATAACATTCAGGGACGAAACTCAATGAAGCAGTATTGCTGCAACTGCATAGTGGGCCGAAGAACAGTGGGTTGCTGCGGTCATGTAATTACTATAGTGGCTTTTAAGCTGAGCAAGGTACCAAGGTAATATATATCCACCTGCCCAGTTCCTAGACAAGATATTTTTAACTTATGAGTCAGAATAATAACAAAATGTATAAATAAAAATGAGTGTTATTAAAAAAAAAAAAACAAGTAAGCAGTACAAGACTTACAAGCATCATGATACAATCTTATTACAATATTCTCTTTCATAAGTATAAATATAATACAGGTTTAATAGCTAATACAGTAGTACAGGTTTAATAGTATTAGCTATTAAACCTGTATTATATTTATACTTAAAGGGCCTGTTCACACGGAGCCAAATTCCCATACAAAGTGGACAATGCCCTTTCAGTGTTTATATAAGGCTTAAGGCCATACAGCTTGAAAAGTCTTTCCCTACTTTTCCTGGGTCTTTTAGTTGCACAGTCACTAAAAAAAACATAAGGCCGATAGTTTTAATGTTCTTCTTAAAATAATTACGAAACTCAGTTTGGAATACCGAAAAAAATCTTTATTCACATTGTTCACTGCCTCGTTGGTCTAGTAGTCGCAAGCGCTGCTGCTGAGCATGAAGTCCTGGGTTCGATTCCCGGTTCGGGCAAAGTATTATTCAGTTTTTCTATATGGAATTTCTCATTTGTGCCCGGTCGATGGCAATAGGCTCGCCCCCATCATCTCATGTAATGAACATGGGACTTAAACATAACTGGCGAAATGTGGGTGTACTACAGGTACACCTCTGCCCAACCCTTCGGAGAAACAAGGCGTGATGTTATTATGTATTAACATTATTCTTAGTAAGGTCCTGATTGCTTAACTTACAAATGAAAGTGCTATTAAATTTATTTATTAGACAAACAAGACAACACAGAGACTGAAGTACTCACCTAAGTTGTCACTTGCTTTGTCGTATATCACCATACAAACAAACTATTTACGTAACACCCCATTGTCTCGGCATCGTTACCCTTGCTTGCCCCACTAACCTATTTCACACAAACAAGTTACTATACAAATTAACCAACAAATGTATCTGACAGTTGGAAACTCAACAAAGCTGTGACGTGTCTCCTTGAGTTACTATCAATAGACATATATTAAAGGGCGCCTTTAAAATAGACTCTATAATTGATTACGCAAGCTACCGTAAGGTCGCCCGAATGTTGTAGAACAACAAAATTTAAGACATGACATGTGACATTCACCAACTCTCTCTGGACCCGCGTGGTTACGGTCCAGTCTTTCTCAAAGAGAAAGGCCCGAGTCCAAGCAGTGGATTTTCATTGTTCCAACTTAACTCAACTTTCCAGTTTTATATATATATTATAATCTACCTACCATATTTATGATAGGTAGATTATATCAAACTGGAAAGTTCGGCAAGTAAAAATTAAAAACAAAAAAAAATGGCTTGACAATAACAAATGTTTTAAAGTAGTCGCTATTTTTCTGACCATCATCATTCTCCTGCCTTTATCCCAATTGATTTGGGGTCGGCGCAACATGTCCCTTTCTTCCATTCTTCTCTATTAGTTGTAATCGACATCGACATTGTGTTGTTGTTGTTGCGTTGTTGTTGTTGTGTTGTGTCGCTATTTTTTGACCATTCAAATTAAAAGCGGTACAAACATATTATCGACGAACATCTGTGAAAAGCACTAATGACTCCGATGAAGCATCATTAGCTTCGATTCAACAATGCCCTACCAAATAAAATAGTAATATCACAAATACAACGATTATTACCTCCATCTTCATTGACCTTTCAACAGTTCCACAATCTGATTGTAAAGGTTGACAATTATAAGCTCTTCAAGTCTCCATTAAACCGGTCGTTTGACTTGAAAACCGTTAATTGACTATTTTATAGTATTACGAGTATTCTAACAATCTCTAATGAGACAACATAATTACGGTGGTACAATTAGGAATATTGCCAGGTGGGTAGGAAAATCAAGCGATTACTATGATGAAATTTAAGACTGTGAAGTTAGTACCTTAAAAGAAATTGGTGAGCTGAAAGGAAAAACTGCGCTGTGATTATGTTACACACTTACGATGGCAATGATTTTCATTATTCATTGCGTCATTTACTTTGCTTGCAGGGGCTTGTGGCTAAGTAATAACAGCCGCACGGGTCGATCGATCAGGTTAAGCTACGCTTGCCGTGGTTTGTCCGTGGATGGGTGACCTTCTTTACATACCAAGACCCCTCCGTGCCTTGGAAAGCACGTTAAGCCGTTGGTCCCGGCTGTCATTTGTAGATCTTTGACAGTCGTTACGGGTCGTCAGAAGCTCGAAAGTCTGACAACAAGCCTTACCAAGGGGTATCATGTTACCCAGTAACTGGGTTGTGAAGGTCAGATAGGCAGTCGTTCCATGTAAAATATTGGTATTCAGCTGTATCTGGTAAGACTGGAACCTGACCCCAACATTGTTGGGAAAAGGCTAGGCAGATGATGATGATGATTGATGTTGCAGAGCAGACGAATTTTTCGCACATATGATGCAATGGATTAGCAATTTCCTTTAATATCCTTCGGATAGTGATTGAAAGTACGATACGCAATTGGGGGGTTATTTGGCATGCTCCGTTCCTTACTTCAAGACAAATTGCTTTACCTTACTCTTTACGTGGGCGAATTCTTATACATTCCATCCACTGTTCCTTCTTCCTACTGCTTCCACCAGCCGTTTTCACATCCTGTTAAAGTTTTTAGACCCGCAGTTTGTAATCAGTCCATTCCTGAAAAGATAATTGGTTTTAAAAGCTTACTAGAAGCCGTGAAAAATAAATGTTAATGCTGGCCAGTGGACTGAAAAATAACAAGAACGAAATAAGCACTTACCATTCCAAATCCACGTTAAAAAAAGCCTGGAATTTCAGTGTCAGTCCATTTCAGATTTGCATTTTATCTTCACAAGAGAGTTCAAATAGCCAATAGTGGTGAACGATCGAGTTTTGTTCTCACAACGGATATTACTTTCTGTGCAACATTGCCCAATTTCATTCAACAATTCGAGGACTAGATTATTTTTATGAAAATTGCTGTTGTTAGCTATGGTGACTTAATTTTTTATGAATATTGTAATAGCACCCACCATGACTTTGATGATACCACATGATTTATAAGAAAAGACAGGCAGAAGTGTAATTTTGACCTCAGGATCAACCATTCTAATGATGACGTTTTTATAGTGTACTATTTAGATGCGCCCCGCGGTTTCACCCGCATAAGTTTTGACCCCATGGGTATATCGGGATAAAAAGTATCCTATGTGTTATTCCTAGTTATAAACTATCTGTGTGCCAAATTTCATCCAAATCCGTTCAGTGCTTTTTGCGTGAAAGAGTAACAAACATCCATCCATCCATTCTTACAAACTTTCGCATTTATAATATTAGTAGGATAATCAACACAGTGATAGGATCTAGGAAATGTGCTTGTTCAAAATTTCATTGTGTATTGATTGAGCACCTACATACTCGTAGAATCATAAACAAATGCAATGGATCAACAGTAGCACTCTTAAACATAGCTCAATAAAGTGGAATACCTCAATTTTACTACTAAAGGAGATCGCATCCAAAATCTTCTGTAAAATAAAACTTGTAAAACCCACAAAGTAATGATTCCGATTTTACAATAATCATAAAAAGGAAGTTCTATCGAATTTCTCAGTAGCAGCTCGGAGTCTTTGTGGCAATACGCTCGCGCCCAATTGCAAGGGACTTAAACATAACTGGCGAAATGTGGGTGTACTATAGGTACACCTCTGCCCAACCCTTTGGAGAAACAAGGCGTGATGATGTACGTCCGAAGTTATAAAAAAGAAATTGTAAAATATTTCCGAGTTATTGTTTTTACGGTAGCTCAGATATAGCTCTTAAAGTTTGAGTTTATAGCTAAGCTCCAGATAAACATTTTAGATCAAGCTGTAAAGTGAACTGCTCTACTCATGTTCTAGTGCTGTGCTGTAGCGCCTCGCCAGTGGGCTGTAAAGCGCAGACAGCGCATTTGAGTAGATTTTCTAAATTTAGTCTTGACATGAGTGACATTTAAGAATTTTTACCTAAGCTAAGAGAAAATGTATTATGCTACTTTATAAATATTTCATATTCTGTAAAGCTACGATTAGCCGGAGGGCTAGTTAGAAGACACATTAAAAAAAAATAACACAAAAGATAAAAAAAGTAGGAAGGCGCTTCGGGTCGCCTTTAACTTCACGGTACGCTCAGAGTCCAAGAAACAGGATCGGCGGGCATTAGTGGAACAGGATGAGGACGGTCCTGCAGTTTTTTACAACGAACAGGATCAGGAGGAGTTTTGTGTTTTCCACATCCCTGAGAAAGGAGGAAATCTTTTTAGGAGTATTCATAAATAGGGGATTTCGTTGTAGTGCTTTGTAACACTTCACGCTAGCAGGAGGGCCAAATTGTTGTCTTACACCACGCGAAAGTAAAGACGTCAGAGGCTTCTCTGTCCGGGAGTGGTCAGAGAAGAGAGCGGGGTTGTCTCACATCACGCCGATATAGAGCAGGATAGCGAAGGCAGTTTGCAGCGCCTCACGCTCTTTCACGCAGCAAGAGGAGTGTCCTGGCCTCCTACGGCATGTGGGAGGAGTGCCCCAGTGTTGGAGACCTCCCTGCTCAGAAGTACGCCACGCAGTTAGAGTGCCCCCAACGTCAAACATAGGCAAGAGGGCTGGAGGCAGTGGAGGGAATGAATGGGTCACAGAATTCACACACACACAGAACAGTTGTGTCGATTTTTTTTTCATGCAACATGTTTCTTCTGTAAATAACTGTGTTTAGTAGATTCAGATAATACATATAAGTCGGATCCGGTCATTAGTACGGACACAAAACGAATCGAAAACGCGCCAACTAGCGACATCGGGTGATCTACCCATACCTACAGCGCGCTTGTACAGAATCGTGATGTTTTAAGCCCACGGCGAGGAGGATATTCAGTGTCTGATAGCATTGGAGTTAAGACGTTATTGTGTTAATTTGTGATTTAAATTTAAATTTAAAGCTATGTATCGCACCCAGTGTGTTTTCATTGCACGAAACCCATCTACTGCCCACATGATGTCCGAATCTAACGGAGTAAATCTTGACGATCCTACATATATAATATTTAAACCAAACTTAAACCGACTTAACAGTGAGCCTAAAACGGAGATAAACTGAAACATTGCCAGGATTGACGGTCGCTTTTATAGTCCCTGTCAAACCCTTGGGAAGTATTTTACAGCTGTGAAGACATGTTAGCTTTATACCATAGAAAAAGAAATCTGACAGTTGACAATTTGTGATGAAATGGTCAAAGTATAAAAATATTCTAAGATTTTTACAAAAAGAGAAAATTAATAATCTCAAATTCAGTATTGGATGTAAAACCAGTCATTTGTAACTAAAGGTTTATTTATCAGCGGTAACAGTGTTCAATATAAAATGTGTCATACGATTTGATACTTGAAAGAAGAATTGTTGGACAAAATAGACTTGGAGTGCTAAATATATAAATAGAATAAAATATGTGGTTTTGTGTAGCAAAATACGACAAGTCTTAAATACAGATTTTATACAATTTCATGTTGGTTTTGCTTCATTGACAGCAATGAAACCTCTTTTACGCAGGGAAGCTGAAAACATTTTCTTCAGAAATGAGCATTGCCTTTCTTATTAACCTACGTGTCTATTGTATAATTGACAACATTACTTTGTGTCCTTTAATATTAATTAAAGTTAATAAATCACAACACACACGTCATCATCATCATTGATTCACTTTAAGTAGGTAAGCACTTTAGTACTTAAAGCACTTAACACATATATCCATATTGGGTTGTCAACAAACACAATTTTCCTATCCATTCTAATCTCCTGCACAAATTCACCAACAGCCAGACTACCCACACAGAACCAAAACGCTTCCTCTTCCAAAACAAAGGAATGAATAACATTGACTTAGTAACATTAAGGTTATTATTTACTCCCTTATCGACTAGTTACTCGCCACTAGCTCGCTATTTACCTACTAGCATAGTTGCCAACGTTTCCTGAGTTTACGCTCAATTTTTTATGTGCAATGAAACTCAATTTTTACATAGGTCAGAATTATGTTATGCGTTTTTATTTCTTTTCCCCAAACCGCACCAGATCTAACCAATCTCGGCAGCGCATTTTCATCAAAAACCATTTCCACGAAATCAAAGTTTCAACCAGACAAAAACGGGTCCAAACCGTAGTTCTACCCGACACATCACAGACAGGGTAAAGAGGTCATGAATACGTTTGTAAAAAAGCTCTCATTCAAATTAAGTCCCCTTCTGAATTATTCATACAATTTGACAGGAGTGCCACTTTACTGACACAATTTGAATCTAAAAACGTTGTATCTAGAAAAATCCCCGTGATCCTGAAAAGTGGGTTCTTGGGAGGCTTTTGAGGAAACTACATTACCATACATGGCTTATCTTGTGCCAACGAACAGAGCTTATTCTCGCTGCGTACAAAATTCAAGAAGGAATAAGGATAAGTGCTCACTATGGGTGTGGGATAAATATTTCCGCGTCACAACTGTGTAGACGTGGCGTTATGAGTGGGGTGACTGCGTGTTGTGTTGTTGTGGGATAGTGTTGTTTTAAATGACTATGTAGAAATTACTAGAGGACAGTACTACTTACTAATTTTACTCAACTAATTGTCTAGCATTCGAAAAGAGGCGAAAGGTTCCTCGATAAGTGCGAGCAAAATGGGTCTTTGCGGCGCACTTAATAACAGTGACGAAATGACTATTGAATTTGGAACACAATTTATCTAAAAATTTTGAACGCAATTTGCTAACATAAAGTCCTGGCCGGTAATAAAAAATTGCGCCTGCCGACGCGGCATTGGTTAACCAAATAAAATAAAAAAATACGCGGAAACTTTTTATTCGTTTTTTTATTACTTTTTGTCAAAAAATTACAGACAATTTTAAATTGATATTATTATAAATTTGTAATTTGGTTATGTAAATATACATTCACTACTAAAAGCATCTCTTATTTATTTTTCTCATAGAGGGACTTACAAAGCAGAGTGTGCCACACGGTACCATAATTAATTAACCTCGAGCGACATACTTTGAATCTTTCGCTACGCTTAGGATTCTAATCTAGAATCCTTCGCTTCGCTCTGGATTCAAACACTTGCTCTCGCTCTCATTACATTATTTTGGTACCTTGTGACGCAATCTACTATTTACCTTTTTGTTCCAATTTCAATTTCGATCACCATCCAAACTAAATTCAAATGGTAAAGTAATATATTACTAACTAATTTATCATGTTATAGGAAATTGGTAATCCATTGCTTCAATTATGTTTGAAAAAAGCTCAACAACGTAAATAACGAAATGAAAGTTGTTGAACAGTCTAAATGAAACACGTTGCCTTTGTGTGTTACACAATTACCCCGCAGGTTTGCAAACTATACCTCTCGCGTCCGGCCCTGGTTCAGGCCATGGTACGGAGCGAGAGGCCATGGGCAGCCGTCACCTCCTTCTGCGAAGCAGTAATGCTCGCGAAGGAGGAGGCGGGACGGTTGAGGGAAAGGCAAGTTTCGCGCCCTCTCGCCCCTAGCCGCCGCAGGAGACACCCTGGGCGTCGGGAATCCCGGGCGGATTTCCGGCCACCGTAGGCGCGGGCTTGCGGACGGTGAGCAATGGGTAGCTCACCGTCCGGTAAGGACCAGGCCCGGGTCGACGGCGCGTCGTATTCCACGCGCGCCTCAAAGAGATGTCAGCACAAATGTAGGGGTCCACTAGGGCCAATGCCTGCCGGGGTCGCGGGAAGGTACTTGTGGGTCACCGAGTCCCCTGGCAACACAGGCAACAGGAAGGAATACGGGTGGGTTTTAGTCAGTAAGAGTCTGACACACCCTCCCGCTCCGCCCAGAGCGGGAGAAGTTATTTGATGATTTCCCACCCTCAAAAAAAAAAAAAAGGTTTGCAAACTATGGAAGGATGACAACAACACCATTATTCTCTCTTAGCCACCAAACACAACAAACAAGAGCACGCCGAAATCCTATTAATTTAATATTTACGATGACGTCAAAGTAACTGACGTATAAAGAACATAACTTTTATATCTTTGCCTCAAAGCACATAAAAAAAAATGCGTGTGTCTTTAACCTCAAAGTTTTTACGAGCTGTGTTGATAGCCAGATCTTTGGGGAAGCACTTAATTCCGATAATTAAGTACATGTCGCATTTAATTAAGTACATGAGGTACCTATGTTTAAGGGTTATACCTACAATTACAAGGTATATCTTCCTATACGACATATTTTTGACGTAAAAAAGTTAGTTTAAAAACTACCTTTTCTTTGAATTTACTGCTGTTTTTTGTTCTTTTTGCCAGTAGGTGAGTCTATTTTTTATTTTTCACAATGTTTTTGATCTACATGTTTTAATAGCTTATTTACTTACTTTTTTGTTAATCCTTTTGAACCAGTAAGTGCACATGTTTTTGTCAATTAATTTAATTAGGCCTGCCTTTTTTTGTTTTCTGCAATCTCAGGAAAATGACAGTCAAATGATAGACAAAAACTTATCTTGTTTGCCAAAAAACTGATTTCTTGGCAAACAAATTAAACTCATACATTCCTTCCTCCCATGGGGGTAGGCAGAAACTTCAGAATGCTTCCTGCTACGATCCTTACTCCATTTGCTTCGTTTAAGTTCATAGATCTGGTCATACACGCACGCCGGTATATGCGAATACTACGCACATGACCTTTCTGAAGAACATCACCAAAAAGATCACAAAATAAATGTCCCCTTTTAAAATCAGAACCATTGTCAGCCTTGTTCTTAAAGCTGCTTGCTGCAGTAGTTTGATAGACAGCTGGCTCCCTCTAGGATAGCATGAAGGTGTAATGCGCGCTGGGTGTATGTAATACGGTTCTAGCTGAATAATTTTATAAACTCCATGCAGTACTGTTTTTACTGTATTCTTTTAAATAAGTCATCTTTTTAGGGTTCCGTAGTAAACAAGGAACCCTTATAGTTTCTCCATGTCCGTCTGTCTATCTGTCTGTCCCCGCTGTAGCTCAGGGACGCTTAGTACTAAAAGCTGTAATTTGGCATAGGTATACATATTAAGCAACAAAGTGCTAAAATAAAATGTACAAAAAAATTTTTTTTTAGGTTGCCTACCTCCCTGGCACGTAATGTGGGGATGATATTTTTGTTCTAGTCTTCCCTATGGTATTACGCAAACGGATCCTTAAATCGAAAAGTGGCGTTCACAGACCTACAATATTTTTTAACGGCGTATCCAACGATATCTACATCATGGGAGAGACGAGAAAAAAACTATCATCGTCACATTACGTGCAAGGGAGGTACCCCAAAACTTTTTTTTTTCAAAATTTTATTTTAGCACTTTGTCGGCGTGATTAACACGTATACCTATGCCAAATTACAGCTTTCTAGTACTAAGCGTCTCTGAGCTACAGCGGGGACAGACAGTCAGACGGACATGGCGAAACTATAAGGGTTCCTTGTTTATTACGGAACTCTAAAACATGATACGCTGTTCGTTAGTGGGCGCATCACTTGAGAAAGGTTGGACCGATTTGGGTATTTTTATTTTAAAATGTTCTTAATAATCCGAATTAGGTTTTAATTAACGAAAGCAAAATTGGAAAAATTTCGAATTCGGGAAAATCTGAACGTCCTCTTTTCTTTGTGAACTATGTGGACAGGACAACGTCTGTCGGGTCTGCTAGTAAGACAATACAATACAATACAGTGCAGTGGCTTCTATTGCTTGTTGTATTTTTTATTGTTGTTTTTCTCATACATAAAAAGTGTTCTGTATTGTATTTAGTCAAATTTATTCAGGCCTTTAAGTTCATTATATTCCAGTCACATAAAACATTGTAGCTCGCAATACATTGAACTGTACTGATTTTTTTGTGGCATGATGTAGGTACAATCAACTTCATAAAATTTAAAAATCAACAGTTCAATACATTTTGACCGTGTTGATATTGCACTTTTGCAAACAGTAGACTTTCTTGTTTATTTATTTATTTATTTAATTCAGACACAAGTGATCCATATTTTTGTTAGTAGGTATATCTAAGAATTATGTTAGTAACCAAAATATATAATACACACCAAAATTAGACTATTGTAAATAACAGAAGTACTCACATGTGAGTTTAAAATTGTTATTCATAAAATGTTTAAAATTATTATTAAAACCAAGAAATCAATAACCGACGAAATATGTCTACGTTGAGGGTCAAGAATCATGTGCTGAATTCATAATAACAGTTTGCGCTTCGATGTCTCCGCCATCTTGTATAAAGATACTCGTGTTACAGAACAACTTCAAGAAGAAGTGAGCGATGAAACTTGACGCACGGAGGGAATTACACACTTACCAACTTTTATGAAAGATAGCCTCTTTATCCGGCTTGATGTGTTATTTATTTGTTATTGGGTTTATATTATTTGTTTTTCTGTGCTATTTTTAGATCATGAGATTTAACACGAGCGATAATGTAACTTAAACAGTTTGATGTTCTAACATTTTCAGGCTAGAGTACCAAATAGGAGATGAAAGGCTTCTTCTAATACACACGGAAAAAAAGGATCTCTTCAGTGAAGAATATCAATATTCTCAGAAAAATTGTTTCAATCCAAGTAAATATTTTCTTAACGTAAGTAAATGTACTCAGTCCAAGAAAACCTGTTTACTCAAATTAAGAATAATAAATACTTGGTTTTTATTCTTGACTTAAGCAAATATTTTTGATTCAAGACTATAATAATCTTAATTGAAGAAAATATCATTAATCTCTTAATTAAACTTAGTAATTCTTCATTTAAGTATAATGTCTTCGAAGAAGACAATAAAACTAAGACCAATTTTACTTCATTCAAGAATATATTGTTTTCCCCATATCATCATCATCATCTGCCTGCCTTTTCCCAACTACGTTGGGGTCGGCTTCCAGTCTTACCGGATACAGCTAAATACCAGTATTTTACATGGAGCGACTGCCCATCTGACCTCCACAACCCAGTTACTGGGTAACACGATACCCCTTGGTAAGACTGGTTGTCAGACTTTCGGGCTTCTGACGACCCGTAACGACTGTCAAAGATCCACGAATGACAGCCGGGACCAATGGCGAGGCACGGAGGGGTCTTGGTATGTAAAGATGGTCACCCATCCACGGACCAACCGCGGCAAGCGCAGCTTAACCTGATCGATTGACCCGTGCGGCTGTTATTATTTAGCCACAAGCCCCATTGTTTTCTCCATATATGAATCAATATTTGTCTTGACCAAAAGGACTTAATTTAAGACATCCTTTTTTTCCGTGCAGATAATGAATGGACATTCATTACCATCTTGTTAAAATGCGCATTCACATATTCTAACTATAAAGCGAAATTTTTTGGAGTTTCGTAGTCAACAAGGTGCCCTTATAGTTTCGCCATGTCCGTTTGCATGTCTGTCTGTCCGCGGCATAGCTCAGAGACTCTTAGTAGTACTATTTATCAATTCAGGGATCCCTTTCCGTAATATTAAGCTTTAAAGTGCTAATTTTTGTTACAGTCAAGTTTAGTGTCCACCGCCTGTCAGCTAAATGGCTGCTTTTGGATATGTGAAAAAAATCACGGCAATTGTATAGCGAAACTAATAGAAAAACTATCACAGCTAAGTAGGCTTTACAAGTTAAATAGTCGACCAACTTAAATATTTTACAGTTGGAACGTATGGGAGACAATGCTTTTCTACTATAATGATAAGTTTCTTCTTGGTATCAATCCGTCCCAACTACAGAACTCTTCATAGTGCCTGGTCCGACACACACTTGGTCGGCTTTTTTACACAGTATTTCCTTTTGCCACCAGTCCAGTGAAATTTCAAAATCGCATTAGTCCCTCTACATTTAGAAACAGCAACAAACTGCTGAAGAAACAGATTCATAGTTCTCCAACACACGAATTGCGTAACACACTTTTCATCGCCATCCGAAGGATTTTGGAGGAAATTGCCAATCCATTGCTTCATAATGTTTTTTTTAATTCGTCTGACAGCAATGTAAATGACGGAATGAATGTTGTTGAATTGTCAAAATGCAAGGCGTTATCATTGTGTATACATTATTACCCGGTCTACAGGAAGTGACTGCTTTTACAAAAACAATCCTTTATATCCTACAATATCCTTTTTAAAACTCAAAACTCCTAGACTCTCAAGCTGTATAAACTGCCAGACAGCCACCTCCCCAGACGGTGCTTACACCACCAACCATTTATAAACCGCTTATAAACAGTAAAACACAAGTATATCCCTTGTTTATTCAAGGCAGGGTATAAAACGTGGAATTATTCGCCATTTTATTTTGTTACGCCGGCTCCACACGTTGGTCTAAATGTTGGGGCCAACGCCACTCGTCTACTTGTTGGTCGAGAAATTAGTATTTAGCAACATTGGCCCCAACTTGTGGATCGAGAAAACGTTAGCCGTTTGGGGCCAGTGCTATTTTCTCGATCCACAAGTTGGGGCCAGTGTTGGAACTAACGTGTAGTGTCGCTAGACGTTTGCAGCGTCCATGGTTATACTGCAATATAGATATTATTTACTGTGGCAGTAAGGAAGCATTGTTTTCTTGCAAAATGTTTTGACGGAAATATGTTTTGGAGATGTTAAGGAGGCTCTGCCATTGCCAGCAGAATAAACAGAGTGTACAAGAGAGTCACAATTCGGTCAAGGGCAGGACATAGGTACATTTTGTTAAATAATACAATAAATAAGCAGTACTTCATAAAATCAAAACAATATCTCTCAGCGATATTGTTAGCCAAGATTTATGACAAAAACAATCTGTGATAAGTTTAATTGACTTTTTTTCTTAGCTATAGCCTTGTATCATCATATGAATACGTGAAGCGAAACACTTACAGCTTTTTACGAAAATTACGCGAACTCCAAGTATGAAATTTGGCATAGTTAAAGTTTATAATTATGGAGAAAGAGTGCAGAAAGCCAATTTTTATATCATATGCATTAGAAATAAATTGAATTAATAAAAAAACCATTACACACACATAGTGCCAGGATCTAATGACTTGAAGATATAGGTGACAGAAGTGACAGCTTGAACATGGAATAAGTAAGTACTTTTAATAGCATGGAATTAGTAAGTATTATAATTATAGATTGTAAGTAGAAGGGTTCTAATTTCGACCCGTGAGCGACCACTCGTTTTAATCATTGTGAATGTGAGGACTATGTGGATCATTGTATTTTTTTCTCAGTTAGTTTTAATGACGGTCTGGCAGTTGTAGTACTTTATGCGGCCTACCCAAATGTACTTTCTTTGTTACTGTTCGTCGAATCATTGAGCTACTTAAGTTCAGAGTTGAGCTGCACGATTACTGACAAATGCGTGCACTGACTGAACAGTCAAACCTGTGTGGTTCATTCCTCAAAATACCATTTCAGACTACATGGTCCTCACATGATCTGACCAAGATTATGTCTTGACTTTAAAAGAGACTGTGACCTCTGAGTTTGTTTCGGCCTTTCTTTTCAGAGTAGTCAAATAGGAAACGTCGACCTCAAAAGAGATTGAGGTGTAAAAGTGTTTGTACAAACCTACTTACAGAAATAAATTATTCATAAGAGGACATATTTATTTACATAACCAAATACAAGATGATTATTAACATTAACTAAATTAAATTAAAACTAAGTTAAACTTAAAAAAGGCCCTCGGGGCATTGTACCGAGGATGCTGGCGGCATTTCCTCCCTGGACTGCAATGCTGATATGTTGCGTCTATTGCTGAAAGCAAATTTTGATGTTTCCAAAAAGGGCTACAGCGAAGCACATAAGTAAATTTAGGGACAAAAAGGCAAAACTTTAGAATTATAAGAGCATAATGAGGACTGATTTCGAGTAAACAATTTGCGTGACTTTGGAATTTAGAAATAGTGTTAGTTAGTAATATAATCAGGAAAAGATTCTTCAAAGATGGGAGAACCCAGGAGGCAAAGTGACTTTCTGTCTACTATTTTGATATTGGGTGCCAGAAAATTTAATTTGGATTTTATATTATCCAAACCGTAAGAAGTTTTTTGAATAAAGAGTTCACATTTGCTAAAATTTAATTTTAAACCAATATTTTCGAAATTTGTTTTAATATCTGATAAGTCAGATAACACAGTGTCGTCAGATAGCACAGTGTCCACATCGCCTCCCAGGGTTCCGTCATCCAAATACCAAACGTTAAATTTCGATTTTAAATTTTGAATAATCGGATTTATGGCCAAGCTAAAAATTGCTGGCCCGAGGGGATCGCCCTGCTGACAGCCGACCTCCGAAGAAAGTTCATGGGAACGGTAAATTAATTTTGAAGGTTCTGCGTAGCAGGTAAGCAGGTATTGATAGAGTTCCGGAATTTTGTTCTTAACTTCTGTCAGCATGGCATCCCTGTTTACTGAATTGAAAGCATTTTTGACGTCAATTTTGACTACAAGTTCGCAATCATCATACGAAAGGTAGGTCCTTAAGGCCTGAACGGCTGCCTCACACCCACCTTTCGTGCCAAATCCTAATTGTATAGGTTCGAAAAAAGACTGTAATTTAGATTTCATATATCTCACCGCAATTTTGGATGCCAAACGTCTTAAAGTTGACCCCACAGCAATGGGTCTCATCCCTCCGTCCTTTTTAGTTAGGGCGATCAAATTAGCACCAAATAAAAGTGAGGCAATATCAGCGTTGATTTTGCCTGAAAACATAAAATTTATTAATTTTGTAATAGAGCAAATAAGCTGCTCACCTGCATCACCCACAGAATAAGAAATTAAATCTTTTAAATGTTGGGGTTAGATTCTATCAAGCTGAACCGGTTTAAAAAAAAAAATATTGCGTCAATAACGTCTTTGCCTTCGATTTCGAGGCAGGCCTGGTCTGCTGTAGGAGAGTCGAATAAATACGGGATCACGGGAGCCGAGGATCGAATGCAAAGCCGAAAGGATATCAGGAGTATCAGGTGACAACACGTCGTTAGTAAAAAGAAGACGTGCGGCTCCTTTGAGATCCCCGTCGGCAATTTTGCCTTCAATTAATTTAATTCTAGATAATTTTCCCCTCTTGGGAGAATCAAAAGGTGAAGATGTTTTTGTCAAACAGTTATTTTTGATTTTTTGGGTTATTATTATTAGTTATATTTATAATTATTCATTATTTATAATATCACAGAGAGGAGGCCTGTGTCTCAGCAGTGGGAACATTACAGACTGATTATGATGATTTAAAATATTCTTGACTTGAAGTCCCGCACACGATTGGTTTCCTCAAAAAGCTATCTTATAAATAAATACCAGCATCATTACTCTGCTCTTTTACCCCAAAGTAAACGATAATGAATAAATAAACCGGTCTCTCATTACTTACAATTTCAAATATCTCACCGCTAACCTAAATACGAACATTTTTCTTTCTTTCTTTATTTTACGTCCACGTGTAGGTATACCTACGCAATCGTCCTTAAGAGATCTCAATTATCTACTTAATCAATGACCTGACTTACAACTCCACATGCGACTCTACTAAGACCCCTGTCTCGAGCGATACGACTTGTTACGCGACCTAGGCACCTCAACTAAAAGCGCGGAGACAATCGCTTTAGGACGTGGGGCCAAGTGATAAGCGCGCGCGACACTGGTTTCCGTCCGTCGCTGTGCTAGTTGCGTCGCGGTGACTCGTGGTATGCCCTAAACAACTTCTTTTATTTGTTGTCACCGCAGTCGCTGTCGCAAGACGCGTATCACTTGAGCATATAGCTCGTGGCCACGGGGTTAGTCGTTAAGGCGCTGACAAGACCCAATTGACCAAAATAGGCTTCTCTTAGAATAAAAAATTGGCAAATCTGTATAGCTTGTGGTAGCGGAAAAAATATATGTTAATTTTGAACATATTTCCCAGAACTTGGTTGTTACCGAAACACGTTTTGAAAATAAAATCTCGATACAAACTAACGTTAAACTAACCTCTTACCTTGAGTTTTAATCTAAAATATTTGCATTAAATATCAACATACGTTACGTATTTAATTAATAACAAGAACGTCTTATTTGAATGCAGAACTTAGTTGTTTTTTATTTTGGATTACTCTGCTCAATTTTGAGTAAATAGAGAATTGCTTCACATTTTGCAATCAATTACAAGCGTTGTGTCATCGCGCTTCTCTTTCTTTTCTATGCAATCTGACAATGACCGCGGTTTAGGTTATATAGGTTTAGGTCTTAAGTTACTTAATAACAGTCCAGGCTAAGAGCTGGGGATAATCTTTGTTTGTTTTTGCTATGGTTCATGCTAGAATTACACGCCTTCTTTTATTGTGAGTACCTACTTGTGGATATCCTCATAGATTACCTTTGCACTGAAGCGGACGGAGGGGTTTGTCAAGCTCGTACTGACAAAAACCATACGGTGTTTCCCCAATTACATTGAAAGTGGGCACCTTCACGAATTCGTCCTCGCCTCGACAGCCTAGTCTTACTGTCACTAAAATAAACACTGCGAACCCACGTAGGTATTCATAATCACCACGTAGGTATTCATAATCACCACTTCGTAGGTATGCACAATCCGCTTTTGTCAGACAATGGCGCCGATTGCCTTGTTCACAAACTAAACTAAATTTAAGTTCAGCGCATCTTTTTCTTTCTATTTCTTTAAGAATAGGACAGAAGATACATTTTAGTTTAGTCCTGTCAAATTAATCAGCGCCTGTCACTACTCTATACAAGTTTAGACGTGATTAAAAACTTGCCTACTAAAATTACGTCAATTTACGTCAAGCGCTGATTAATTTGACAGAAATGTATCTTCTGTCCTTTTCTTAATGAAATAGAAAGAAAAAGATGCACTGAACTTAAATTTAGTTTAATTTGTGAACAAGGGATTCGGCGCCGTTTTACTAGAAAAAGACGTACTAAATATAAGAACTTCTTACAACCTCACGCTGCGAAAACAGCACACCTTTATAAAAGCGTGTTTTGTATGGCACCAACAATATATAATCAAATTCCAGAGGATTAATAAAAATATAAACCAGCCAAACTTATTCAAAAGAGAACTTAAGAAGTTACTTACTGAAAAATGTTACTATTGTGTTAAAGATTTTTTAAATGATAGTTTCTAATCTGTTTGTGTTATATTTTAGTTTTCTTATGCTATTTTTTTTTTGTCTTTCTTATTATTGTGTTATATTTCAAGTGGTCATAATTAATTTTGTACGCCAATGGTGGCAAAACATGTTGAAACTCAAAGATTTTCACTTTTACATCCACATTGGCATTTATATGTTTAATGTTACACATGTTTATAAATAAATATATCTTAATCTTTATCTTATCTTTATCTAAGGAGACTTTAGTGGTAGCATTTGTTGATATTTGCAAAGACGGGGGAATCCATTTAACATAATCTCCTTAGTCACTTAATAACACACCCTTGAGTAATGAAGACCTGATTTAGTCTCACAATAAAACGGAACCACACAATACACGGAACGTTGTAAAAGAACATAAAGATGCAGAAAACGTTTAAGAAAATTCCCTGTTCAATAAACATTGAGTAAAACGTTCTGTCGCCGGCTAGCCTATAAATAATCATTAATGTCCGCATTTTATATCGAACTGTCTGCTGAAAGATTCAATTACCTACTACACTTTCAACGCTAAGTATTGACTACTATTTCTGTATCTTTACTAAGTATATTTTAAATTGTTACATTTTGACGGCAAATATATAATAGTTTATTGTGTCTTGAAAACTCCTATTTTATTGTATAAGATGCAACTGCCTAAAATTCCTTTCTTGAAGGTTCTTATTGACTGGCAGTACTGTACTGCAAAATGCACTGAAAATAACCATCCAAAATCGTTGCTCAAATCTCAAACTCAACTCAAAGCATTTATTTCAATTGAACCATTTACAGGCACTTTTGAACAGTCAAGGAGTCGGTCAGTTAGAAATATGAAGCTACTCGTAGTTGCCCATTCCAAAGCGTAGTAGGTACCTATGGAAAAGAACGGGCAAGAAACTACATGGACACTCTTTTAAATTATATTGATACATAAAGATAAATAATGTTGAATTTATAACTAAATGTGAGGACATAATAAAAAAAAAACAATTTCAAAATAAAATAATTACAAATAAGCCGAGAAAACAAAGAGGTGACTAGTCCCAACTAACGGCGCCCGTTCACGAGCATGACGCATGGATCAGCACCATTCAGCTCAACCATTTTGAAGGGAGCTAAATGATCCAACACACGCGCCACCACCAGCGAGACATCTGAGTGAGCATGACATTCAGCCGCCAGGGCCCATTCAAGTCAATGACATATTAACCGGTAAATGGTAGCTTTATTATACATAGTACTCACACCTGTGCAATGCAATTATACAATACAAAGTAGATTGAATTTATACAATGCAAAGGTAGTCTTACAATGTTCAGCTGCTCCAATAGTATTTTCAAATGTTAATTATTCAATTGGTTGTGGTTGTGGAGCAGGACCAGCATTGCGCCAAGCATTTTTATCAGCGATGTAATCACCCAACTTATAATATGCCTGCCTGCATAGTGTGCGTTATAAACAAGATTTGAATTTCATCTCATTCAGTTGAAGTATGTGGGGAGCTGCCAGTGTACTATTGGTACTCAATAGAGATCTGGAATGCAGATTGTCCGAAAAAGCGTATAATTATGCAGTTGACACACGTGTGTGGTTATAGTGATCTCGTTACAATTATTTGTAACGAGATCACTATAACGACTTCGGTTATTGGACTGACGAGGACTTGACAGATTCGTTCGAACCTCCCCCTATTTGAACCTGCACTATTTGTCGCACCACGTTTATCTGAAGAATATTCAGCTTATACATAGGGATTACCACGTTTCTAGTCATAATTTTAGAAGACTGCAGTCCGTTTGTTAGTACAAGCTAGGCACCTCCCTGAGTGCTCTAGGGGCAGCTGTGATTAATCTGTTAAATACATTGTTCGCTTGCACTAAAGAAAAATGACCGCCATTAACTCTGCTCGCGTAAGTTAAGAGGCGATTTAAAAGTAATGTGGTTTAATTAACGATGTACTGTAGTTTATGTTTATATTTCTTACAGTTGTAGATAAATCTGGATTAAAAATATTTAATTACTTGTATTATTAAAATGGAATTAAATGGATATGGATTTCTTTTTTGTAGCCGTCTAATGAAAATATATCTGCTTTTATATTTTAATGTTGGATTTAGTTGTAATATTTCATCCAATATGGCGTACCTATCATATAAGGAAACATTACACTTTAGAACAATTAGCTAACAATATATATTTATAATAGAGGGGCTTGTGGCTAAGTAATAACAGCCGTACGGGGCGATCGATAAGGTTAAGCTACGCTTGGCTACGTTGGTCTGTCATCTTTACATACCAAGACCCCTCCGTGCCTCGGAAAGCACGTTAAGCCGTTGGTCCCGGCTGTCATTTGTAGATTTTTGACAGTCGTTATAGGTCGTCAGAAGCTCGATAGTCTGACAATGTCTTACCAAGGGGTATCGTGTTACCCAGTAACTGGGTTGTGGAGGTCAGATAGGCAGTCGCCCCATGTAAAATACTGGTATTCTGCTGTATCTGGTGAGTCTGGAAGCCAACCCCAACATATTTGGGAAAAGGCTAGGCAGATGATGATATATTTATAATAAATTGCCCGACATTAAGAAGTTACCTACTCATCTATTTAAGAAGAAATTATTCACATTCCTAATTAAAAAGTGTTATTATAATGTAAAAGACTAGTTAGAGTTATTGCATTTTGATTATAGCAAATATTTGTACATTAATTCAACATGATTATAATTACAATGACTATGACATTATTAATTTGGTTGACATTAATGTTAAAATTTATTAGTTTAGATTTAATTTAATGTGTAACGAAATTGACTATGTATGTATATTTTCAATGACAATTTAATTTAATAAGAAAACTGATTAAGAATAACTGTGTCATAATGTTCCTAATATATGTATTTTTGATTTGAATATAGTATTAACTTTAAAATAGAACATAAAATAAATAAAAAGATAATATTTTCTATTGTACCAGTAAGTTCCACTCACCCAATACCATCTCGCAATCTTCATACTTATCTCCACAATACTTTAATGTACTCCATGAAATTGCATCGCATCTGAAGCTCAATATCCTCCTGCACGTCAATTCTTTCCATTGTGCTCCTCTTCACTGCAGCACCCTCAGCCATCCCCACATTATTGTTCGGTTCACCGGTATACTACTCGAACATTCTTTAACTATACAGCAGACATAAATATCGTGGGGGGGAGTATTGGTGGCCCAGTGGTAACGGCCGCGACTTACGAGTTGTAGGTCGTAAGTTCGAACCCGGACAGGCGCTTTACTTTGTGTAAATTATTACATCACCACTGCTCTCTAAACGGTAAAGGAAAACATCGTGAAGAAACCGGCTTGTCCTAGAACCAAAAAAAATTGAAAACATGTGACATCCACCAACCCGCACTGGGTCCGCGTGGTGGATTACGGCCCACTCCTTCTCACATAGAGGAGGCCTGTGTCCCAGCAGTGGGAACATTATAGGCTAATTATGCTTGTGCTAGGTGAGGGATTAAAGAGATGATAAGCGATGCGGCGCGATGTTAAAATATCATACGATATGCGAAAAGGATTTTGTTGCAAAATCTTCGGTTGTCGCAACTGTCTCTGATAACTTTTTGGTATAATTTTTTCCATTGTAGGAAATCGCAAAAGATTTAATCGTTACATTTCACTGACTGCGACAAAAAATGTTAAGTGGTCACGTTTCTGTTTTGTTGACACTGAAATTTGATAGTGTTGTCTCGGTCACTCATACTGAAATCGTATCTATCGTTCCATGCAGGATGTGTGAGCTCATTGTTATCAGTACGAACACTTTTTCGCACGACCTATGTACGGTGACGGCAAATCATACGATTTAATCTTTGAGAAATATTTAGTAAAGTAACAGCATGAACAATAATTTTAAGCTTCACTTCAAATTGTAATATTATCAACAAGATAGGAGCATAATTTGCGGAGAATTAGTGGAGATAGCTTCAGCTGCACGCCAGCGCCAGCACACATAATTATATGTATATTGTTGACTTTGGTATTAAATTTTCTTTGGACATAGGTAATTATTGTGGCATTATATTTTTTGTTTATTTTTTGACATTTTGTATTTGACTTAATTCTAAATTTAATTTCAACTTCTGTAATTATTTTGTATGTCTATTAATCTGTAAGTAATAGTATGTAACATTTATAGTGCAAGCATGGCAATTATAAAATTCCTTTTTAATTTTATATGGGTTGAAGACCTGAAATAAAAGTTTTTTTATTTTTTTTTTTTTATAATTTGATAATATTTTCCATGGCACCGAGTAACAATGTTGCATTTGATTCTCACGTAGGACGTTGGGCAAACTTCTCTGAAAACGTATTGTGTCAACAAAAATGTGGAATGCTATTTCATTGCGTGGCGCACAATGAATTGTGTTCTTCTTCACAGACTAACAGTTGTATTTATAAAACGTTGGTGTTTTGTTAGAAAATAAACTTAATTTCCTTTTGTTACGAGAAAAATATTAACAGAATGCCGAAATGAATATCTGTTATACAATTTATATGCAAAACCAGCATTCCGTATTACTGGCAAAAAAGTTTATTTTGGTGAAAATATCTTGGTCATATTCTAAATGGTCATAAAGTACTACAAACAAACAGACATTCAATGATTCTTTACAGCTTCATAGTTTTCTTTATATTAAAAGCTAATTTACCAATACACCTATAGTTCTTTTAAATCCCAAAATAACAAATAAACATCGCTAATAAACTCAAAATGGCGTCCGCCCCAAACGTAACCGCACTACCACGGCCGATGACGTACGATCACGTACGAAGTAGAGCTAAAATAGTCTCCAACGCAATCACGCTTGATTTTGCAGTCTGACTGTCATGATTTCGGGTTGCATTTGCAGTCAGCTTTGAACCTTAGTTCGTAATTATATCAGTTGGAAAATCGTGATACGTGAAACGTATGTAAGGAAGATGTCATTTGAATACGGATTACACCGCTAAGAATATAGTCACGTCGGTATTAAAATACTGCATTCAGTCAAACTAACCAACCTAACTTATTTTTCTTTCTTTTCTTTACAGAGTAAAATAAAAGATATTTATGTAGCTCATAAATATATTTTATTTTACTTTGTTATTTTATTACTTGTTACTTTGTTTATTTTAATTATAATATTATATCGAATTTGCCATGTTGGCCTAGTTGTCGCAAGCGCTACTGCTGAGCATGAAGTCCTGGGTTCAATTCCCGGGTCTGGCAAAAGGTTATTGGATTTTTCCATCTGGAATTTCTCAGTAGCAGTCTGGAGTCTGGATTTATGCCTGGTTGATGGCAATAGGCTCGCCCCCTATTACATGGGACTTAAACATAACTGGTGAAATGTGGGTGTACTATAGGTACACCTCTGCCCAACCCTTCGGGGAAACAAGGCGTGATGTTATGTTATGTAAATAGAAATTACTATTAATTGCTTTGAAATAAATACTGATTTCTTCCCACTTTATATAAAACCAACCACAACTTAGTAGGTGTCAGAGACCATAGATTTAGACCTTTCCCAAATCATACCTCCACCCTCAACTACTGTAGGGGTCCACTAGGGCCGATGCCTGCCGGGGTCGCGGGAAGATACTAATGGGTCACCGAGGCCCCTGGCAACACAGGCAACAGGAAGGAATACGGGTGGGTTTTAGTCAGTAAGAGTCTGACACACCCTCCCGCCCGCCCAGACCGGGAGAAGTTATTTGATGATTTCACACCCAAAAAAAAAACCCTCAACTACAAAGATATCGTCTTTGTAACCGTAGCTGCAAAACATTGAATATTCTATGAAACTCATCGCCTATAAACGCAAATCACCGTAAACGCTCGCGAGAGAGCTGTAACCCATATTTATCTAAGCTGCTTTCGCGGCTATAATTGTGTGCCAGACATGTCTTACGTCTAGACTCATTCCGCCTCCAATTATGTAACACGGCTTGGCTTGCGTCGCCTAAAACGCGATCCGCTTTGGGAACCACAGAGGAGTTTAAATGGAGCTCTTACACGAATATTTCATTAATCTCTCAGACCTACCCCGTCTGTATTTTAAGACTATGTTTGTATGTTATTCCTAAGCCCAGTCAGCGAATATAATTTATTGAAAATGGAATATAAATTAAATTAAATATATCTTTATTTCAGACACACACGTCCATAAAAAAAAACTGTTAGTAAACACGACAATTTACAAAATAATTTAAGGCGCTGACAAGACCCAATTGACGAAAATGAACTTCACTTAAGAAAAAAAATGTTTGTGGTAGCGGAAAAATATATGTTAATTTTGATCATACTTCCCAGAACTTGGTTGTTATCTCGATACAAACTAACGTTAAACTAACCTCTTACCTTGAGTTCTAATCCAAAATATCTACATTAAATATCATCGTACATTACGTATTTAATTAGAACGTCTTATTTGAATGCAGAACTTGGTTGTTTGTTGTTTTCGATTACTCAACTCAATTTTGAGTAAATAGATAATTGCTTTATATTTTGCAATAAATTACAAGCGTTGTGTCATCGCGCTTCTCTTTCTTTTCTATTCAATCTAACAGTGACCGCGGTTTAGGTGTTGTCAGCGTCTTAAGGAAAATTTCCAATTTCTGTGCAGACATCTGCCCATTACACAGTAAAAGGACTATATCAATATTATTTCACGCTAATGTTCTAAGAACAGTGTAGGTTAGAAAAAAATCTTATTTGTCTCCCTTATTAAAAATTCTTTTATTTAAGTAAACAAATCTAAATCTAAATCTAAAGTCATTTATTCAAAATAAGCTGAGAATCAGCACTGCTCGAACGTCAAAATTACATAAGACAGTCCCCCAAAAACGTCCGCCCTTTACCACTTCCTAATGCTTTAGCTGGGATGAAGTGGCGCAACAAATCCCCAGCAAGAAAAGTTGTTTAGTTAGAAAAAATGATTCTATACAAATCGTATTATTATAATTTATTTATTTAACATAAACAAATATTATTAAAAACCTTTACATAGTACTATGCCCCGCAAAACCGTTTTCACGGTTTGTCTGCGGGAACAGAACAAACAGATTTACAAAAAAAAAGGTTTATTAGTGCGGACACTTAATTTACACTTCTTGCACTTCTACAGTAACTAATGATATTGTCTTATCTTATGTATCAAATGACTTATATTTTACAAAACACTTAACCACTTATTTGCTGTCTCTCAACAATCTGTAAACCACTTTCCTAAGAACTTAGTTTACAAACTCCCGAAAAAGAACTGCTTAAGCGTATGCGTATAACATGTCGGTGTTTCGGTCACAGAAATTGATATGTGTACCAAATTTAAACTTAATGGGCCTTATTACAAACCAAGGTTTGTCTTGTCTTGTCAAGAACCTGGTTTAAACCATCGAGCCATTTTTGAATTTCGAACTTTATTTCAACAAAGACAAAGTTCTTAATTCAAAAACAGATTTTTAACCCGAGCCTAAGTGATAAATTTCGTATAAAGAACTTTACTACGGTCAAAATAAAGTTCGAAATACAAAAACTGGCTCGAAGGTTTAAGCTTGGATCAAAGATAGAACTCGTTTTGTAATGAGATGGTATTGGTCAATTAGTTTCGGAGCACATTGGCTGTGACAGACGGACACACAGACAGCCAGACACACGAGTGATCTTATAAGGGTTCCATTTTTTCAATCGGAAATAAGAAACCCTAACAACAAGAAATTTCTTCCTAGTAAATTAACATTATTAGTCATGGTCTGTGATGAAGACAGAGGCCTTTCTTCGGATATCCCAGCTGGTGTCAATTCATACAAACAACTTAAAAGTTACCTATAACCGTGACAACCTATTGCTCCATTTGCGTCCGAATCTGTGGCTGAGAACATTAGAACCATTTGTATGTATAGGATACGGATTTCTGAGGAAACTTTATGTTACTCTTTAGATTTAGGATGCCTGAAGGAACCTGTATTAGGTTTTCTTATACTTGAGTACTAGCTTACGTGAGCGAACTTGGATACTGCTACATTCAGCACAAAGATCGAGCAATCGCAAATTATTAAGACGGTTCTGGCAAGCTTTTGGGAATTCTTCGCGGTATAAGAATGAAATAATAGGTTTTCCAAGCCGAGCACCACAGATTTTAAATCTAGTTTTTTACAAAATTTCCACCGTCTTATTACAAAACAAGGATTATCTTCAGACCCAGGTTTAAATTATTGAGCCGTTTTTTAATTTCGAACTTTATTCCGACTACGTTAAAGTTCTTAATGCCAAACTGTCAACTTAGTACCGGACTAAATAGTAAGTTTTGTATAAAGAACTGCATTTAAATCACAATAACGTTCTTATTACAAAAACTAGCTCGATGGTTTAAACCATGTCAAAAGAAATCCTTGTTTTGTAATAACACCGCCATTGTTTAATAAACAAAATTTTACTTAAAAAGATGACGCGCTGGACAAATAAACTGTGGCGGTTATGTTACTGCAGAACAAGATGACGCATTTTACTTTGTCGTAGCGATAATACCCACCGTTGAAATATCAACTTGAGGACGTCACATATACCTACACGAGCAGATTAAATAAGCAGATTATTTTCCATGGAAATACGTTAATTTATTTATTTAGTTTAGTCAACAATATATTACACAATACATTTAACATTATTTCCATAATAGTAGGTTTATGCAACAATTACTTACAGGCTAACACAACATGCATTATTTTCACGGGAAGGTACTAAAGGGTCACCGAGGCCCCTGGCAACACAGGCAACAGGTAGGAATACGGGTGGGTTTTAGTCAGTAAGAGTCTGACACACCCTCCCGCTCCGCCCAGAGCGGGAGAAGTTATTTGATGATTTACCATCAAAAAAAAAAAAAACATGCACTATTTATCGTTTTACAAAATATTATAAAGCCAAAAAGATACCTATTTACAATTACAAAAAAAAATATTCAATATTTTTTGTTAAATCACACGTAACAACAATAATAACAAAAATTTCATTCTAAATTTATTAATGAAAACCAATACAGATAAATTTAATATCATTATTCTTTAAATTGACATAGTGCAGATTGCAAACTTTAGCACCTAGTGCGTCATGTAAGTAAACGAATGCAAAGGATATAAAATTTCAAATTTATTATCCCGGATTCAGTTCAACAGGTGAAACGAAAACGCATTTGGTAGGTTTATTTGTTTTTTGAAAAAGCCATTTATAACACAAGGTATGAAAACGAATGTGAATAATAAATATCAAGAGTTTTTTATGATAGTTAGCGAACAGTTGCTGTAACGCTATTCGATTTGGCACCTTTTTATTTGTTACGTTAAATTATCTTTGTCGTTTTTCAATTACTGGTTCGGTTTTGAATTCACGTAATCGTCGTGTGTTTCTACAAATTCTGTAACAGACTACTGAAGAAGATGCATAATTAGCCTATAATTTTCCCATATTTGGGACACATACCTCCTCGAGAGAGTGGGCCATAATCCACTACAGGGGCCCAGTTTGGGTTTGGTAGATGTCACAAATTTCTTAGATTTTTTGGTTCTAGGATATACCGATTTCCTTACGATGTTTTTATTCACCGTTTTGAGAGCAGTGGTGATGAAATAAATTACACCCCTTTTTTTTTTTTGGGTGGGAAATCATCAAATAACTTCTCCCGCTCTGGGCGGAGCGGGAGGGTGTGTCAGACTCTTACTGACTAAAATCCACCCGTATTCCTTCCTGTTGCCTGTGTTGCCAGGGGCCTCGGTGACCCATAAGTACCTTCCCGCGAAATTACACCCCTACAAGTGCTTCTGTGGAAACGGGTAATGGATTGTTAGCTTAGTTTGTAAGTAAAATTTGTCTCATAAGAAAAGCTTCCAATTTTGTCGATTCTATCAACTCTCATGGTCCAAAATAAGCCAGCAATTACTTATTCCTTGTAAATGTAAAAGACAAATGTGTAAAGTCCATAAACCTAGCTATGAAACTTTCAACGAATGAAATATTGAAACAAAACAAACACTGCTTTCCCAGAAAAGTCACAAAGCATATAAAGCCATACCGACAACATCTTTATAATATTAATCTCCGTATTCTTTTATATAAGAGTCAATTTCACAGAAACATACTCCGACGTCTCCATTCAAAGGAAAACGGTTTTATTGCAATGTTTTTACATAAACCTCACATAAAAATAATTTATTGCCGTAAGAAGAAAGTATCAAACACGCTTGTGTGAAACAATTTGAGAAAAAAACTGTTGTTTTTGAGAGTAGCACAAACAAGCGGTTGGAAATAGATCTGTGTCTGAGTCTAGGCTGATAATAATACATAATAAGCCTATAATGTTCCCACTGCACTGAGACACAGGCCTCCTCTCTGTGAGAGAGAGAGTTGGCCGTAATCCACCACGCGGGCCCAGTGCAGGTTGGTAGATGTCACATGTCTTCGAATTTTTGGTTCTAGGACATGCCGGTTTCCTCACGATGTTTTCCTTCACCGTTTTGAGAGCAGTGGTGATGAAATAATTTACACAAAGTAAAGCGCCAGTCTGGGTTCGAACTTACGACCTACAACTCGTAAGTCGCGGCCGCTACCACTGGGCCATCACTGCTCACGAAGCTGAGAATAACACTAGAAAATAATTTCAAGCCTATTCAAATTTACAATGGAAATTAAAAACACAAAATATAACTTAACATCCATAAGAATAAAAATGGATATAGTCTACTGAGCATAACGATGGAAGACTTTGATAATGTAACTCGTAGAAGAGTTCTTAAAAGGTGTAAATCACTGGAAAAAGTGGATATACAGCGACTATAAAGCGACTAGTGATCCAAAAATTGTTATATTAGGTGACCAAATGGTACGAGGTTTTGCCAGTCAAATAACATTACAGAGGGATGCAAATAAGTGGAATAACGTGTATTCTGTATCAGGAGTGTCAAAGCCAAACGCAACAAGTACACAAATATTGCATAACATAGACGATTATATAAAAACCTTGCAGAATGTTGATATAGTTATATTGGGCATGGGAAGCAACGATAAAAACCCGTACAAATTTCTATCAGAATTGATCCCAACCCTTCATAAACTTAAAAACAACCGGGTATTCTTAATTAACATCATTAATAATGCTTATTTTAATTTTAATTTGTTGAATCAAAATATAAAAATATTTTTGCTTAATTTTCCTAACTGTAAGTTCATTGATACAACTGAGAATATATATAGTCATAATAATCTTCACGACAAATTCATTGAAACACTGTGTTATAAACTAAACATAGAAATTGATAATATTAATCTTAAGAAAAGTATGGACACAGCTTGTACATTGAAACACTCCCGCACGTTATGTATCAGAAGCTCAAACGTAAATAGTAGTATTTGCACTAACAAAAAAGGAACAATACCATATTATTTTAAGGTACTAGTAAAGAATCCCCACCCGCCATTAAATGCTAATGACGTCAATACTACTACACCGAACACTAGTACTTGTAAATCCACATTTTTTCGAGGTTAAACGTAAATTTATATTATTTCACCAAAATATTGCCGGTATACTTAATAAAAAAGATTTATTAGAAATAACTTTAGAAGAACTAGATACAAACGGGTCAGTTATCGATATTTTATGTTTTTCTGAAACATTCATTAGACTCAATAATTACAAGCTAGCCTCATCTTTCTCAAGACCTCATCAGCGCCGAGGTGGGACTTGCATAATGGTTAAAAAGGATCTCGAATGTAAACCTATCCCCAACTTGGTTACGCCTTTAGTATATGATTTTGAATATTGTGCAATAGAAATTACCACTGTTAAGGTCTTTGTCATCTGTATCTATCGTACACCAAATTCAAATTTTACAACAATAATAACAAAAATTTCATTCTAAATTTATTAATGAAAACCAATACAGATAAATTTAATATCATTATTCTTTAAATTGACATAGTGCAGATTGCAAACTTTAGCACCTAGTGCGTCATGTAAGTAAACGAATGCAAAGGATATAAAATTTCAAATTTATTATCCCGGATTCAGTTCAACAGGTGAAACGAAAACGCATTTGGTAGGTTTATTTGTTTTTTGAAAAAGCCATTTATAACACAAGGTATGAAAACGAATGTGAATAATAAATATCAAGAGTTTTTTATGATAGTTAGCGAACAGTTGCTGTAACGCTATTCGATTTGGCACCTTTTTATTTGTTACGTTAAATTATCTTTGTCGTTTTTCAATTACTGGTTCGGTTTTGAATTCACGTAATCGTCGTGTGTTTCTACAAATTCTGTAACAGACTACTGAAGAAGATGCATAATTAGCCTATAATTTTCCCATATTTGGGACACATACCTCCTCGAGAGAGTGGGCCATAATCCACTACAGGGGCCCAGTTTGGGTTTGGTAGATGTCACAAATTTCTTAGATTTTTTGGTTCTAGGATATACCGATTTCCTTACGATGTTTTTATTCACCGTTTTGAGAGCAGTGGTGATGAAATAAATTACACCCCTTTTTTTTTTTTGGGTGGGAAATCATCAAATAACTTCTCCCGCTCTGGGCGGAGCGGGAGGGTGTGTCAGACTCTTACTGACTAAAATCCACCCGTATTCCTTCCTGTTGCCTGTGTTGCCAGGGGCCTCGGTGACCCATAAGTACCTTCCCGCGAAATTACACCCCTACAAGTGCTTCTGTGGAAACGGGTAATGGATTGTTAGCTTAGTTTGTAAGTAAAATTTGTCTCATAAGAAAAGCTTCCAATTTTGTCGATTCTATCAACTCTCATGGTCCAAAATAAGCCAGCAATTACTTATTCCTTGTAAATGTAAAAGACAAATGTGTAAAGTCCATAAACCTAGCTATGAAACTTTCAACGAATGAAATATTGAAACAAAACAAACACTGCTTTCCCAGAAAAGTCACAAAGCATATAAAGCCATACCGACAACATCTTTATAATATTAATCTCCGTATTCTTTTATATAAGAGTCAATTTCACAGAAACATACTCCGACGTCTCCATTCAAAGGAAAACGGTTTTATTGCAATGTTTTTACATAAACCTCACATAAAAATAATTTATTGCCATAACGATGGAAGACTTTGATAATGTAACTCGTAGAAGAGTTCTTAAAAGGTGTAAATCACTGGAAAAAGTGGATATACAGCGACTATAAAGCGACTAGTGATCCAAAAATTGTTATATTAGGTGACCAAATGGTACGAGGTTTTGCCAGTCAAATAACATTACAGAGGGATGCAAATAAGTGGAATAACGTGTATTCTGTATCAGGAGTGTCAAAGCCAAACGCAACAAGTACACAAATATTGCATAACATAGACGATTATATAAAAACCTTGCAGAATGTTGATATAGTTATATTGGGCATGGGAAGCAACGATAAAAACCCGTACAAATTTCTATCAGAATTGATCCCAACCCTTCATAAACTTAAAAACAACCGGGTATTCTTAATTAACATCATTAATAATGCTTATTTTAATTTTAATTTGTTGAATCAAAATATAAAAATATTTTTGCTTAATTTTCCTAACTGTAAGTTCATTGATACAACTGAGAATATATATAGTCATAATAATCTTCACGACAAATTCATTGAAACACTGTGTTATAAACTAAACATAGAAATTGATAATATTAATCTTAAGAAAAGTATGGACACAGCTTGTACATTGAAACACTCCCGCACGTTATGTATCAGAAGCTCAAACGTAAATAGTAGTATTTGCACTAACAAAAAAGGAACAATACCATATTATTTTAAGGTACTAGTAAAGAATCCCCACCCGCCATTAAATGCTAATGACGTCAATACTACTACACCGAACACTAGTACTTGTAAATCCACATTTTTTCGAGGTTAAACGTAAATTTATATTATTTCACCAAAATATTGCCGGTATACTTAATAAAAAAGATTTATTAGAAATAACTTTAGAAGAACTAGATACAAACGGGTCAGTTATCGATATTTTATGTTTTTCTGAAACATTCATTAGACTCAATAATTACAAGCTAGCCTCATCTTTCTCAAGACCTCATCAGCGCCGAGGTGGGACTTGCATAATGGTTAAAAAGGATCTCGAATGTAAACCTATCCCCAACTTGGTTACGCCTTTAGTATATGATTTTGAATATTGTGCAATAGAAATTACCACTGTTAAGGTCTTTGTCATCTGTATCTATCGTACACCAAATTCAAATTTTAGTTTGTTCTTAAAAAACCTAGAGGCTATTTTAAAGAAATTAACAAAACGAAATAAAAATAATATAATACTGTGTGGAGATTGGAACATTGACGCATTAAAGCGTAATAATAATTTTAAAGAATTAGAATGTATTTTACAGAACTATAACATATCTAATCACATTATTAAACCCACTCGACAATCATCATGCATAGATCTTATCGCAAGCGACATATCAAACGTTCAGCCTCAAATACTTACCCTTGGATTATCAGATCATGAGACCGGTCAGTCCATTTGTTTCAATGCGTATGTAGAAACTGCAAGATGCAAGAAACAATTTTGGTTCCAAAAGAAAAGAGATTTAAGTCAAAACAACATAGCAAAGTTTATATCATGCATATCGTCTCTTTCGTTTTCAGAAACATACGACTCAGATGATACTGACATAGCATTCAATCACTTTCATGATACACTGTCCCTTTTTTATAATCTCTGTTTTCCCATACTAAAAGTAAAAATTACAAACAAGCCGCCAAAAAGTAAATGGATAACAAAAGGAATAAAAAGATGTTGTGTCAAGAAACGAAGTATGTACCTAAAATACAAATTATTTAACTCCAATAAAAATCAAAACCTAAAAAACTACAAAAAGTACACAAGTATACTAAGACGGTGTATATTACATGCACAGAAAATTGATCTATCAACTACAATCATACCATCACTGACATATCAGATAGCATTTACTTGACTCCAACTAATGAAGACTCGGTTCATAAAATAATAAATTCTTTAAATTCAACTAACTCAACCGGTTATGACGACATTAATACGAAAGTAATTAAACGTTGCTCTAAATATCTATCACCTCCACTCACCCATATTATCAATCTATCGTTATTTCAAGGCTTATTCCCCACCAGACTAAAATTTTCTGTAGTCAAACCATTATACAAAAAAGGGGATAAAAATGACATGAATAATTATCGACCGATTACTCTAATATCCGTAATTTCCAAGATTTTTGAAAGAGTCATGTACGTTAAACTACACTCCTTTATAATAAAACACTCCATTTTGAAAGAAGAACAGTTCGGTTTCAGAAAAAATAAATCTACAACTCTTGCATGTTTTTCTCTTATGAAACTGATTACCTCTAGTCTGAACGATAAAAAACCAATAGCATCGATATTTCTCGATATGTCAAAAGCATTTGACTTCGTAAATCATAAACTGCTTCTTTTGAAACTAAATCGTTATGGGATTAGAGGAAACGCACTACAATGGATAGCAACTTATTTAAATAATCGCCGACAATGCGTAGAAATATCTAGGCACACATTATCAGAGAAGAAATTATATAGATCCACTTATCGTCTAAACTCATGTGGTGTTCCCCAGGGCAGTATTTTAGGTCCCTTTTTGTTCTTATTGTATATCAATGATTTGCCCAACGTAACCCCACACTCTTGCATTCTGTACGCTGACGATACTACTCTTAGCATTAAACTCACCGATGGTAATATCATCAATTACGTAAAAGAAATTAGCGACACATTAAACAAAATAATTGAATGGCTTAAAGACAACAATTTACATGTAAATATAAGTAAAACGAAACTAATACAATTCCAAGCTTATAATAGCACACGTCACCAATTGGAAATAAAATATGCTGATAATACTGTAGAAGAGGTTGAAAGTGCGACTTTCTTGGGTATAACATTGGATAAATATTGTAACTGGAAAGTGCATATAGAAAAACTATGCGCTAAGGTACAAAGATTTGTTTTTGCTTTAAATAGAATAACTCGCGTGGCTGGTATCAGCGCAGCACTTAATGCGTATCATGGTTACGTAGCATCAATTCTTCGATACGGCATAATTATCTGGGGAAATTCTGTTGATACTATTAAAGCGTTCCGAGCCCAAAAAAAATGTATTCGTTCAATGACTAAAGCACATCCATTACAAAGCTGTGTCCCAATCTTTAAAAAGCTCAAAATATTGCCACTCCCATCTTTATATATATTTGAACTGTGTATCATTGTACGTAAGAACATAGCTTTATTTCAAGTATATAATGATGTTTTTGTAAGAAAAAGCAGAAATATTTATAAAATTTGTGCACCTCAACAAAGAATTCAACTATTTTCCAATAATGTTTACTGCATGGCAATTAAAATATATAATAAATTACCCAATGCATTTAAGATTCTTAACTTTATGACATTTAAAAAGAAATTATTTAACTTCCTATTACAAAAGTGTTACTACTCAACGACTGAGTTTTTAAATGAAAGATTTGATTCTAAATTTAAATTAGATGACTACTGACATTTGTGCGAATTGAATAGAATTTTATTATTTATTTGACATTGTATATCTTTTTTTTATTATTTTTATTATTGTATTTCATTCTTGACATTATGATTACTAATAACTCCTGAGCGTGCATGTAACGGTAATTATTTTTTCCCTTTTTCTTGACATTTGTTTATTTGTTAATGTTTAATTTTGACATTGTTTTCTAATCCTTATCATTTAAATTATTTTCAATATTTGTACGCTGGAAACAGCAGATTATTATGGACATCATATTATAATTTGTAACACCTTGTAAAACAATATTCTGACAAATAAATTATTATTATTATTATTATTATTATGAGATATCATCGCATCTGTTATCATTACAACCGAAATTGTTTTATAGATAACCTAACCACGAGCCACCGCGGGACGGTACTAAAGGGTCACCGAGGCCCCTGGCAACACAGGCAATGGAAGGAATACGGGTGGGTTTTAGTCAGTAAGAATCTGACACACCCTCCCGCTCCGCCCAGAGCGGGAGAAGTTATTTGATGACTTCCCACCCAAAAAAAAAACCACGGGCCACAATCACCCATCCACGAGCCGACCACGGCAAGCGTAGCTTTACCTTCGATCGACCCGAGCGGTTGCTATCATTTAGCCACAAGCAATTGAGGCAATATTAATCGTATCTCTGTTCCACGCAATTATAGCTTGTAACTTGAATTTGTAGCGATAATCACCAATTGTGGCGATAATCGCTACACTGACTTTTGATTACAGTAATAAGAGGACGTTAGGTTTGAGATTCCACATTAAAATCTGTATCTCTGGTTTCATTTTACAGACCATTGTAGTGGGGTTTTAAATGGTTCTGTAAATATGTCTTCATTGTCAATTATTTTTGCTGTTTAATTTAAAAGATTTCTACGAATTTATTAGAGAAAATGGTCAGTTAAAATGCCTAAAATAAAGAGTTAGTGAGGGTGTCTCACGAAAATGCAAAATATTTAGACTGCTAAGATTCTTATTGCCGTAATGATGTCAGAAGTCAGAATGAAATTAGTGTTGTTTTGAAAAGACAACTATTAGCTAGCTGAATACAGAAAACAAAAAAGAAAACATCATTCCATTTTTAAAACAAGTTATTTCAATCTTCAACATATCATAACCTTTTAACTTATCGCGCGTGGCAACACTACCTCAATCTTACACGTCCTCAAGTCTGTAACAGCCTTAAAATAAACTCCTCCGTCTATCCTTCAATGTTTCCGCAGTTTTCGCTCGATATGACTCCCATTCTCCGAAACAATGGAATTTCGCCTATAAATAAGATACATTACGCTACATAATACAGTTTTCTTAATAAATAACTATGTAGCTTGTATGAGAAATTCTGCTAATGGTTTCAACGAAACTATTTTGAAAGGAGGTTTTGGTAATACACTGAAATCCTTTTATATCAAGTTTATTCATGTAAAAAATACCCGGCTGTTAATAGGGCCCATAGAATTTTTGAAAAGTTAGGTTTTATAGAAAAAGAAACAACTTCTTCTATTCTTACGTTTATTTGCGGTGAATAAGACGCAAAGAAACACAAACATAACAAAGAACAAGAGTCACTCACCACTCACCGGCCCCTCCTCTCGTTCACTCATACTTGTGTGACAACAGGGGATTTGACTAAAATTAAAAAAAATACATGAATTGGTTTTGCTCGTGCCTTCGCCTGCGTGGAGGTCGGAAATTATCCCACGGGAACGTATTATCGGAATAAAAAATATCATATGCATCCAGGTTATAAACTATCCATGTATCAAATTTCATCCAAATCTGTTCAGCCGTTTCTGCGTGATTGAGTACCTAACAAATATCCAAACACAAATTTTCACTTTGATAATATTGGTAGGATATTTGTAGGTTAGTTATACTCACATATTTTAAAGATGTTACCAGAAAAGACGATTTCTGAAGAAACAATGAAGAAGAATCGGTGGAAAAATACAGAAGTTACACGCGTTTGAAATTATTCTTCTGTCCTTGTCACGCAAAACGATCATTTTACTGAATGGCGTGAAGTTACTATGGCGTGCCTGTGTTGTGACATCAGACCACAGTTGTGCTGTCTTTATCTAGCATATACTTTAAAACGCATAAAACTTCGCAATTGTTGTAGATATATAAACAATATTGTAGCGGCAGCGGTGAGGTTTGGTGAAAACTTAGGTGTTTAATATAGATTGTGTTGAGGATTTTCAATAAAACGATGCGTTAGGTTAACGAACAAATTATGTACTCGCCATCTTCATTCTTACAACATTCAAGGAGAGGGGTGTGGGAACAATATTTTTTATGAAGACCAATCACCGTCGAGTGACAGGTATGACCTTGCGTATGGTATCGTTTGTTGCCTCGAGATGTCGGTATTAGTCCCTAATGTGCGTTAATGGAGTTGGAGTCCACAACATGCCCCCGGCCTTGGAAGCAGTGGCTTTCAATGGTCTTCAGTCACTGCATCAGTGTCAATCACGTCTTGTAGTAGAGGACAAATTTTGGTGAATGCGCGCCTCACTACGCCCGATGACGTCTGTATATCCGCCACCCGGGATATCATCGCCATCCTTTCCTGGGATAGTACAAAGGACACGTCCCAAATGCCACTTCAAAGGTGGGAGGTTACTGTCCTTAATAACAACTAAGGTGTTTGGTTTGAGCTCGTCCTTATTCGCCGTCCATTTAGTCCGCACCGGAGATGTATTCCTTTGCCCACCGGTTCCAGAAGAGTTGGCGATGTTGTTCTACCCTCTGGTATCGCTGGAGACGACTAGCAGGAACATCGCGTAGGTCATCGCCAGCTGGCGCAGTCACTGGTCGGCCAATAAGGAAGTGACTGGGAGTGAGCGGGGAAAAATCTTGAGGATCGGGAGAAAGAGGAGACAGAGGTCGCGAATTCAGTACGGCTTCTATTTGAGCCAATACAGTGCTGTACTCTTCGAACGTGAGGTGCGCGTTACCTATCACACGTCGAAGATGGTATTTACTCGACTTTACTCCTGCCTCCCACAGACCACCAAAATGCGGAGAATAAGGGAGAATAAAATGGAATTTAATATTTTGACTAGATGCGAATTCTAAAATATCATTACTGCAATTAGCTAAAAATTTTGAAAAATCGTTCATTACACCAACGAAATTACGACCATTATCTGAATAGATATCTGCAGGCTTACCACGGCGTGAAATAAATCTTTTTAATGTGAATAAATACGCTTCACTGGAGAGGTCACTGACTAACTCCAGGTGTATAGCACGTGTCACAAAACAAACAAATAGACAAATGTAGCCTTTGATAAGCCTAGCACCCTTACCCTTGCGGTTCAGAATGAGCACTGGCCCAGCGTAGTCCACCTCGCACCGCACGAATGGAAGACTAGACTAAGCGTCTTACCTCTAATGCGAGTACAGGTAACACAACTATGCACTACCTGGCGAGCTAAATTCCTACCTCCGACAGGCCAGCATGATTCGCGTACATGAAAAAGTAATGCCTGCTGAGCAGCGTGGAGAAGCTGAATGTGCTCATGACGAAATAATAAAGTGGTAAAATAATGCTCACTGTGAATTACAATAGGATGTTTTTTACCGTAAATGAATTCATCAGAATTAACTAAACGACCACCTACGCGCATTAATTTGTGATAATCTAAAAACAAGTTTAATTTAGACAAACAACCTTTATTTTTAATGGTCTCATTATTAGATAATGCCTTATATTCAACTGGATAAGATTCCATTTGACAAAATGGAGCTAATGTTTTATCTGCATGGTTTAACTCGTCTACACTAAGGCCGCCTGTACGCTTATTATTTTTACATCGACTCTCGTAACACAAAGGCAGCCGCACGCCTCATAAGTTTAAATTGAGAGAACCGATGAAAGGGAAACAAACATAATTCAGAACCTGAATCTTGAGCTACAACGGCAGTGACGCAAGACTTAACTTCGGGTAATTCGCGATGTTTGAATGAGTCCGAGGGTCACGAAGAAATTCAGGACCCTCCCACCACAAGGTAGACGAAGAAAGATCTTCCAATCAAGCACCGCGTGACGCTAGATCGGCTGGATTATCTCCACCGCTTACGTGACGCCACGGGACGTCAGGTGTAATATCATGAATTTCTGCGATCCTATTTTGAACGAATGTCATTCAATTGGTTCGGCCTCGTGCAGCCAGCCTAAGACAATCGTGGAATCAGTCCAGAATACTAGGTACGCTATTAAATTTACAACGTAATGAGGTGCGTACCTTGCCATACAGACGAGCTCCTAATAAAGCCCCACAAAGCTCGAGACGTGGGATACTAATAGGTTTTAAAGGCACGACCTTTGTTTTTGAAAACAATAATCTAACTGATACTGTTAAATCATTGTTAATTGTGCGAACATAAACACACGCGCCGTACGCGGTCTGAGATGCGTCGCTAAAAATGTGTAACTCAATATACGAGTACGTAGGCTGCGTACCTATAGCGCGGCGAGGTATACGAACAGTGTTTAGCGCTTGCAATGAGATAACAAATCGGTTCCACACGCGCTGTCGTGCCATCAGGAACGTTATCATCCCAACCTATTTTTAATAGCCACAATTGTTGTAAAAAGACTTTGACAACAATTATGACAGGACTTAACAAGCCGAGAGGGTCAAAAATTTGCGAAGGCTTGATATTTTCAATATTAACGTGCGAATAAAAATAAAAGTTGTCGCTTGCGTTATGCCAGCCTATTCCTAATGTTTTAGAACTAACATTTTCATCTAAACTTAAAGGATTAAACTGACTAGAGGACTGATGGTCATCATCGTGTTTAAAATTAAATATCCACTTCCTAAGTGGAAAACAGCCCGACTGCAGCGTCTTCTGAGTTTTGTCGCATAAGGCTAATAATTTTATTTTATCATCTATGCCCGTAATGTAATCGTCAACATAGAAATCCTCTTTTATAGTTCGAGCGAAATCAGGATCAGGAGATTCAGAGGCTAATTGCTTCAGGCACCTAACACTAAGAAAAGGCGCAGAGGCGGTACCATACGTCACGGTGTTTAGCTTAAATATACCTAACGGCTTTGAGGGATGGTCACGCCACAGAATCATTTGGCAAGCTGCGCTGACCCTCGTCTACTAGGCACTGCCGGTACATCTTTTCCACGTCGGCGCACACGACGTACTTGTGCTGCCGAAAGCGGAGAAGAATGGCAATGAGATCACCCTGTATAGGAGGGCCAACTAGTTGCAAATCATTCAGTGACTTACCAGAGCTCGATCGTGCACTTGCGTCAAACACCACGCGCAACTTCGTGGTGGTGCTGAGCTCGCGGAACACACCATGATGCGGCATGGGGATTCATACGGGGATTCATAGGAATCTACCTGTCTCATGTGGCCTAAACTAAGATATTCCTGCAAAAAATTGGAATAAAGAATTTTATATTCAGGCGAACGCTGCAGACGTTTTTCTAGCGCAAGAAATCGACGTTCTGCTTGTGTATAAGAATCCCCCAAGGTATCAGGTGACTGATGGAGTGGAATGTGCACGCAGAATCTCCCCTCGCTATTGCGAGTAGTAGTGCGAACAAAGTGATCTTCGCATGCACGTTCTTCCACAGTCTGTGCGTCTCTGACCTTAGACGGTTCTTCAATCTCCCAGAACAATCGAAGTTAGGTATCTAAAGAATTAATAATATTGCAAAGAATTGGCGCATTTTTCCGCGTGTAATTAAATATAGGTCTGGAAATAATCCAGCTTAGTTTGGTATTCTGCAGAAACGGACCACTAGACAAACGAATCTTACTGTCTTCTAACAGATCCCAAAACCTATCTGCGCCAATCAAAATGTCAATATTTTTGTAGTCTAGAAACTCCGGATCGGCCAATCGTATGTTGTCTGGAATACAGACTTGCGCGCTTAATTTACATACGGCAGGCATCGAAGCCGTGATCCTAGACAGCACATACCAAAGAATGCGCGTAGTAAATGAATTTTCGACACAGGATTTGATAACGATATTACAAGTTTGCGAACAATGTACTATCGAATCACCTACACCTCGAACTTCGTTTGTGGACTGTATTAATGGTGCATTTAAGAGTTAACATAATGATTTAGAAACGAAACAGCGCTGGCTTCCATTATCAAGAAGCGCCCGCGCTTTATTATATCTACCGTGTACATCTGCTACTTCAATGATAGCTGTTGACAACAATACGAACTGCACACCTATAGACTTAATAGATTGCTGTTGCATGTGTGCCTTGTTTACTTGAATAGGGACTGCGGAGTCCGAGGCGGCTGGTGCGGCCGCGGGGAAGTGCGCAGGCGCATAAGCACGCGACGCCTCAGTGTTTGTTGTGAAATTCAAAGCAACATAACCATTAGCGTTATAATTGTGCAATAATGAGTTATGTTTTTGATTGCAGTGTCTACAAGGCCCAAACCTACAATTATTTACTGAGTGTCTTGAATGTAAACAATTCTCACATAAGTTGTGCTCCCGTACAAGTTTAAGCTTTGTGTCTAAGTCGCTTTCGATAAACTCTTTTCATGTATACAGTGGGTGATTCGCGTTGCATTTTGCGCATGTTAACTAACCGCGTAGTTTATTTGATGTACTGGGCCCGCTAGAAACATTGCAGTGACATATTATGACATTTTGAGTGTTGTTTTTTGTTGGCAGTGCTTTGAGCTTCTTTGCTATGTGAACGCTGCAATGCCTCCAGCATGTCTGCTTTGTTGCGCAAAAAGTTAATTAAAACATCCACCGATAAGCGTTTAGAACTATTGTTCTCGGTTGAGTTCGGGAACAATGTGCACTTATGAGTCCCCCATTCTCTTTCAGTAATTTTATCTAACTTCGACACCATGATATTAATAATTAAGCTATCCCAGTCGTTTGTAGGCTCACCTAGAACCTGAAGTGCGCGTAAATTTTTCAAACTATTAGTGTTCTAATCGAAGAAGGCGACTCTTTAGTTAATGCAGTTATATTTAACAAAGCTTTAATATGGTGATCAATTAAAGGTCCGCTATTATTATATCGATTGAGCAACAAGTCCCATGCAACCTGATAATTAACAGCAGAAAATTCTATAGAATGTATAACTAGTTCTGTGCTGTTTTTTAGGGACGATTTGAGATAGTGAAACTTTTGGATGTTGGATATATCTTTAGAATTATGCACTAGTGAGGTAAATGTGTCTCTGAATTCCAGCCAGTGCTCATAGGAACCGTCAAATGTAGGCATCGAGATAGTGGGTAACTTCACGGAATGTATTTGACTGTTATTATGACTATGACATGGCATGGAGCAGTCAGCAACCTCATCAGTGTTCAGCATACATTCAGCAAGTGATATTAAATTGTAGTAACTATCTTCAAAATGTTCTCTTTGATTTAATTGTTCGGCTAATTCACTATCAGAAACTCTTTCTTCTATTTTAGTTTGAATGTCGTTAAATTCAGAAAATAAAGTAGTACATCCTTGAATCCTCAATTTTAAATCAATGCGTTTTTGATTAGGAAAGTCATGATCACAATCTTTTAAAGACTCTAAATAATTGTTGAATTTGGTAAGCCTGTCCTTAATTATACCACGCTTCCTAACTAAATCGCGAACTAACTCACTACTTTCTACACTTAGCAAATTAGGAGATTTGTCACGAGATTTAGCAGAGTCAATAGGCATTTTGGTGGTCAGTGAAAAGAGGAGTACTCACGGTTTTATAATCGTCAGCTCAATTTTACACGGCACTGATGCTAGCAACGTCACCAGGCTAGTAATTGACTGGAAATCTGATATTCCGAGAATACAATGCGGCAATTTCACTGAAATAAGAGCACAGACACACTATAGCACCAAATAAAGCTCAGGAGATGATGGGAAGGAGTAAGGATTAGCCCCACCGATTGCGTATTATTTTCTATGAAACCTTTGCGTTTTCTTCTCAATCCGCCACGTGCAAGAGGTCCCCATCCAAAGGTCGCTCAGCGATCTTGTAGGTATCAATATCTCAATGTTCGGTTCGAAGGTCCAAAATGTAGCGGCAGCGGTGAGGATTGGTGAAAACCTAGGTGTTTTATATAGATTGTGTTGAGGATTTTCAATAAAACGATGCGTTAGGTTAAAGAACAAATTATGTACTCGCCATCTTCATTCTTACAACATTCAAGGAGAGGGGTGTGGGAACAATATTTTAATGAAGACCAATCACCGTCGAGTGACAGGTATGACCTTGCGTATGGTATCGTTTGTTGCCTCGAGATGTCGGTATTAGTCACTAATGTGCGTTAATGAAGTAGGAGTCCACAAATATTTTTTACAGTGGCTTAATTTTTTCGACAGATCAAATAAAAGAAATCCAGTCGAATACCCGATCCTTTTGTAATGCTCGATGTGCCCTATTAACAGCCGGTTGCTGTTCTCAGGCTGAACAAAGAATTTCCTAAAATTACCTGAGCCTCATCTTCAAAGGGAAAATTACAAAACCCTTAAATATCCGTACAATACATTATTTCCTATTTCGCGAATTACGTTTCAAATACCACTCGAGCAACAAAAGCTGAGCCTCCAAGTTACACGGAAGGTGCTTCGATATAATTCCTTTGATAGAAGCAACCGCCATTCGGTTACACTTCACAAATAAAATCGAATCGTTCTTCAACTGTTCGTAACGCGTCTTGAAAAGTTGTTGTGTATGTATAGAATTATTTTTTTATTAATGGTAAATTAGGATGGTAACATTCAACCTAAAAGTAGAATGAAGAAAGTTTTATTCCAAAGCTTAAATTGGAGACTAAACATGGGGCTCCTAATGTGGAGTTTCTTGCCGACTCTTCTCCATAAGAAACGACAATTAGAACCGTACATCTAGATTCTGACGTTTCATAAGTGCCCATGTAGGTTTAAGTGAAATAAAAAAAATTTGAATGGTGAAAGATAATGTAATGAAACACAAAGATACAAAGTTCTAGTTTTCTAAAACGGTTACAACGATAGAATTAAAAAGTATGAGAATGAATTGGCAAAAAATGTTTAACCGCTGACAGCTGAGTGTTCGTTGAGAAACACACTTACGAGTATCTATGGGCGCGCGAATCGTTTAGAAACAACGAGGTTAATTTAGGTTTATGTTCATATTCCAATGAAAGGGAGTTGATTTAATACCGCTGCATCCACGGGTGAGAAGGCAGTTTAATTCTTTACTATAAACCACACTACCTTCTAAATCACATTCAGTAAACATCATAGCACCTACAAGTAAAAATATTTCACGTTCGCAATATAATCCTCAGGGGCCCTCGTTGGGATTCCTCCCCGACTGACGGGAACTCGTAAAGATCCACTAAAGTTAAATTAGGGCCACTTGTTACTGTCACCAGGCTTATCTGAGCACCGTTTGTTTTTCGATAACACCATCCAATGACGAGATAAAAATAATTTGCGAACCTTTGAGAGAAAAGTTTAATTAATTTTGTAGGCGAACCGTTTGGGTGGGATTGATTGGGGAAACTTGACCTTTTGCGTCAAAGACTCGACGTTTATAGTATGCTGGGTGTTGACCTAAATTCTGGGAATACTGCGTATAGCACTGCTTGTTAGTTCTTACTGTTACGATTTCCTACTGAGTTTAATACAGCAGCGAGGTCATAGCTCAAAATGGTGGATACAGACGGCAGTTATTCAAATCCTTTATGTAACTATATGTTAACTAGTAACTAAGCATTAACAGTGCAGTTTCTTTATGACTTTTAATTATTATCTCCGGGCCACGCAATGTTTTGTATAGCTCAAACAATGTAAATATGACCTAAAGGTTGTAATTGACAATGGCTACCATTTACTTATCATTGTAGACAATCAGCCAGCTCCACAATTTATTGAATACTGGCGCCGATTCCCTTGTTCACAAACTAATCTAAATTTAAGTTCAGTGCATCTTTTTCTTTCTATTACATTAAGAAAAGGACAGAAGATACATTTTAGTTTAGTCCTGTCAAATTAATGTCAAGTTTATAATCACGTCTAAACTTGTATGGAGTAGTGACAGGCGCTGATTAATTTGACAGGACTAAACTAAAATTTATCTTCTGTCCTTTTCTTATTGAAATAGAAAGAAAAAGATGCACTGAACTTAAATTTAGTTTAGTTTGTGAACAAGGGAATCGGCACCAATGTCCACATAAAAAAGTCATTACATAATACCAGATTGACACAAAAAATAACGATTTAATCTAACGTCCCAATTTCCTTACGGACAAACGATTTGCCAGCTAGCATTTCCCTTCCTAGAAACTATTAGAGCAGATTTTTGTCTTTCCCCCAAAATTGTATGTTGATCGGGGGATGAATAAACATGTGTCAGCAGTTTATCATCACGTGTGAGTCGTAAAATTGGGGACGAGAGGGTTACGGCGAGATAAGCCGACGATCTGTCACCGGAATATTATCGTATCTGCGGCCTGACGCTGTTTTTCGTTTATAGGAATAGGTTGGAGTGACTACTGAGATGTTTTTCTTGCTCTTCCTTTGAGGGGAGGGATTCGATTTTTATTTTCAATTACTTTTATTTTTGAAAGAATTGATTGCTTCCGTCTTTCAAAATGGACTTCAAACAAATACCTAATCATAACCACTGCATATTAAATGTCGACCATTTTCCAATTTAGATCGGTCTCGCTAAACAATACTTAACTAAAATCTATCTAAATCCGTGGAATATTTTTAATGAGATATATTCTATTTCATCCAAATCGGCGAACTTTTAAATGGTTTATTTTTTCATCTGTTAGATTGAAGAAAGTATTTTAGGATATTAATTTTTCTTCTTTACTCGACGGATTGAAGAGTGGGTAAATATTTATAAGCTTTGATTGTCAAACATGAACATATTGGAGTATTTCATTTTGCTCAACCTTTCACCATGTTTATAATTATGGTTGAAAAGTTATGAGGTATGTATGAAGTTGTTGCTGAATTTAATTAATTTTACTTTTGTCTCCAAAGCCTGAGTCTATAGAAATTGATTCGTACTTAATCGTTTAATACAAAAACGCCCAAGTGCGTGTCGGACCACGCACACTGAAAAGTTCCGTAGCTGGGATGAAGTTATCCTAAAAACAAAGTGAACATTGTAGTTGAAAAACATGTTCTCCCATACATCGATGTAAGGTCAATTCTCTAACTGTCAATGTAGTTGGTTGACTATTACTCGTTAACTTATAAGGCCTACTTGGATGTTTTCCTTTTAATTTCACTATATGTACTACTGCCATGATTTTTTTCACATCTCCATAAACAATCATTTAGCTGGCAGGGGGCGGACACTTGACTCCAACAAAAAGTTGGACTTTAAAGCTTAATATTACGCAAACGGATCCCTGACTTGGAAAATGGTGTAAACAGACCCGCAACAATACCCCACACTATTGTGTGGGTAAAATAGCATCTTGAATTTTCTCGCCTATCCCAATGGATAGGCGAGAAAATTCAAGATGCTATTTTACTGCTTTGTCGGCGTAATTACTATGTATACCTATGCCAAATGACAGCTTTCTAGTACTAAGCTTCTCTGAGCTAAAGCGGGGACAGACAGACAGACATGGCGAAACTATAAGGGTTCTTTGTTTACTACGGAACCCTAAAAACGGATTAAAAATGTACACCATTGATAAAGAATATTCAAGAATGAACAAAGAAGGGTCTTTAGTCATTAGACCAACTCATTAAATCTCAAAAGGCGACCCATTTGAACTAAGTTAGTGCTTCCAAATTCAGATTAAACTTAAACGTTAAATTAATTAACATTTTCCTCAAACTTTTAGCTTAATAGCTAGGCAAGGTTAAGCAATTAAGTTTAACTAAATAAGTCTTATAAGCCACGAATAGTAAATTAGGAAGCTGAATACTGTTTGGTGGCCGAAGTGTCAGTCACTGTTGATCCTACCGCTCAAAGTTAGGGAATTGACACGTACTGACACAGACACGCTCAAGTAATTCCCTGTGATTAATTAGACGCACTAATTTCCTAGCTTTACGGGTTCGAGTTTAGTTGAAAGCGTTTAAGAGCTTGAGATTCTGTGAAATGACGTCAGCAAATTGTGATTGCGCAATGGATAGTTACGGTCTATAGATTCTCGCCTTTAAATTAATAGGTTTTCAGTCCAAAATTGTATTGAAGTCCGAACATCAGAATGTGGATAGGGTTACTGCACCAAACAAAATGGCCGATGCACTTGCCTAGCCTTTTCCCAATTATGGGAACGGGATGGGCTTCTAGTCTGACCGGATGCAGATGAATACTAGTATTTTACATGTTTCATTTTGCCATCAACAGTTGCATTGAAAGTTCAATACAACAATGACGACGAATAAATAAAAACCGGCCAAGTGCGAGTCGGACTCGCGCACGAAGGATTCCGTAACATTATCTATAAAAACGGCAAAAAATCATATCTGGTGTATGGGAGCCCCATTCAATATAATTTATTTTATTCTGTTATAGCAGCAACAGAAATACATCATCTGTGAAAATTTTAACTGTCTAACTATCACGGTTCATGAGATACAGCCTGGTGATAGACGGACAGACAGACGGACAGCGGAGTCTTAGTAATAGGGTCTCGTTTTACCCTCTGGGTACGGAACCCTAAAAACTGGCAGCACTAAACAAAATGTACGTTTGTTAAATGTATTTTTGTTATGAAACTTATAGCAAAACATGAAAATAATTCATACTCGCAAGCGGCTCCACGGACAAAAACAGGTTCAAACATAAATCGAGAGGGAAACTCATTTTTATGACGCGTAAAAAAATCTTTATCGAACAATTTTGCCTTTAGTTTTCTGTGAAATAAACGAGTACAGTTTTGTTCCAAATAAATTTATGTGCGCACCACTTTTTGCCGCGGTTTCGGGTCGTGTAGGCAACTATTTTTTGGTACCCAATCTGTTGAAATAAATAATGGTTTGATATTGGCTTCATGTTTTAGTGTTCGTGGACCGAATTTTGAAGCATAGTGTTGCGGGTTCGGTACCTGTTAAATAGGTAACAATTAAAACTTGCTCACTGTTATCCGTCTCTTTTCTAAATTTTCTTATAGACACTCACATCCAATTTCTGAATTGAAAATTAGAAGTAGAGAACTTCCCAAACTCTACAATTTAGCAAAATGATCGATTCGGAAACCAGATGTGATACAGTCAAGCTAAACTTCAATATAATTTTGATTTTGATTTTTTTTTAAACACCACCTCTCAGTAAGCAAGCACTGTTATCAAATCATTCCATGTTTCAAATGAAATGAGGCCTTGTCAGTGGGAAAAACTTCAAGCAGATATTAACATTCACAAATTCCATTAGTAAGTAAAATCAGGGAAATGAATTGACTACAAACGTAATTTATTCATATTTATATGATGGGCTTGTGGCTAAGTAATAACAGCCGCACGGGTCGATCGATCAGGTTAAGCTACGCTTGCCGCAGTTGGTCCGTAGATGGGTGACCGTCTTTACATACCAAGACCCTTCCGTGCCTCGGAAAGCAAGCCGTTGGTCCCGGCTGTTATTTGTAGATCTTTACAGTCGTTACGGGTAGTCAGAAGCCCGAAAGTCTGACAACCAGTCTTACCAAGGGGTATCGTGTTACCCAGTAACTGGGTTGTGGAGGTCAGATAGACAGTCGCTCCATGTAAAATACTGGTATTCAGCTGCATCCGGCTAGACTAGAAATGGTACCAATAATTATGCTTAATAATTTCCATTGCTGTACTTATATACCTAATTACAACTTATATATAATTCCGTGAATGAAAAAGCAACTAACCACAAACACAGACATGAATGATGAATATCTAAGTGGTTTAGCTTCGCTCGCATGAATTATTTCCTCACGATCCCAGGGGCACTACATATTTCTTCACGATAAAATGCTGGTATGTCTCTTGTAGCCTTGAGGAATCTGTATATACATTATGTTTCACGAACATTCTCGTTCATTCTCTTGTTTATATACTAAATGAGCATATTAGGTACTAGAGCTTCAAACATAAGTTATATTTTACGAGTAGGTAACCTTTTTGTTGCCATTGTCTGCGCGTTACAAAAGTCTGTCCTTTTCTGGTTCGTTGGGTTATGTTCTAGGAGTAGGTCAAGTCTTTCAAGCTTATCGTTAGTTCTATAATACCTTTAATCGATCCAATACAAGCAGATTACGTATAAAGGCAATTTGGCAATGTTTTGTACATAATATTTTGATAGACTGTGTTCTGACGCCTGTATTACTTACCTAGGTGTCTTTTATTCATTGTCGTATAATAAAAATAATTTCTTTATTTATTTCTCATCACAAATATTGTTTTGGACAGGAAGTGCTTAATCTAAAAAGTTTTCTTTTTTAAACCCCTGACACAATCAAAAACCTCTAAAAAGTGAAAAAATAATATGTATTGGCCTTTTCAGTTTAATATAAGTTGGAGGTAATATTTAGATAATTATTAGTTATTAATAGAAATATTAACTACAACTTATATTAAACTTAAAGGATTAATACATATTATTTTTTACTTTTTAGAGGTTTTTGATTGTGTCGGAGGTTTTTTAATTTTACTTTTATTTCCTGTTTTTTTTTAACTTTATATATTTCTAGTAGACAACCGAAAATGCAGCCGAATTTTATCGACTGTTGAACTTCGATATTTAATAAAAATGATTACATTTAGAGTAACCTGTAGATTATTATGACCTTTACCTCTTAGCTTGTATTAGCATACACGTGCTCGTCAAAGTGCATTGTATGAGCCCAAACTCAAGGTAAATGCCGTACACCAATGAGGAGTTCTTCTGGCGGGTTGGGTATCCTGCAGGATCCTGGTGATGCCTGCGCATCAGGTCAAGGTTATCATAATTTTGTAATATCATAAACAACCTGTCCCATTGACAGGATTTCAAATTTCGAATAGACCATACCTGTGGAAGCTGTTTTAAATATCTCTTCTTCAACTAGAAAAGACGTTATGATTTTCAAACAGCTAAGTAGATTTTCTTGAAACATAGCTAAGAACACTTTCAATTAAGACACCTTTCAAATAAAAATATAATATTGAAATCGGTTCATCCGTTCAGGAGGTAGGTATACCACAGACAGACACACGAATAAACAGATACATACTACAAACTTATAACACGCCTCTTTTTTGTCGGGGGTTAAAAAATAGGGTTAATATTTATGAGAGACTGGACTGACTAAAATATTTGTGTTACGGGTCCCCAGGCCCTCTAATACTTAAATATGTACATATTAATTAAAATTAAGTAACAAAAGTATATCTGCGATGAAGTTAACTTAAATTCTAATAAAGGTACAGTTAAATATAAAGAATTAATTAAAATAATCTAGACGGGACATTAATTATCATAGAAGAGGAGGTAAGCGATTAATGTCGTTTGTAAATTTGTGAATTCTGAGCTTTTTTTTGGGTGGTAAATTATCAAATAACTTCTCCCGCTCTGGGCGGAGGGGGAAGGTGTGTCAGACTCTTACTGACTAAAACCCACCCGTATTCCTTCCATTTCCTGCGTTGCCAGGAGCCTTGGTAACCCTTTCGAACTTTCCCGCGACCCCGGCAGGCATCGGCCCTAGTTGACCCCTACACTTGTGCTGACGACATCTCTTAGAGGCGCGCGTAGAACACAACACGCCGTCGACCCGGGCCTGGTCCTTACCGGATGATGAGCTACCCATTGAATTGAATTTTGGGCTTAACATAATATTTTAATTTTTACAATAATCTTCTTTGCCTTCAATACGCTAGGAATAAGAAGAATGCGTGTACATATATGTACCACGGTACTAAAATAAACCATAACCCTAGTTAGAATATTCAGCAAAAATAGGCGATATTCTCAACGAACGTCGAACCCTACTGGCACGTGGAAGATCCTATTTTCATACACTTAAAATGTATATATGTCAACAAGAAAACCGCTTAACGGTTAGGACTATATTCAACGTAAGGCGAAAATAGCCAAATTTATTTCGCCACTATCTTCAATATCGTTATCTTAGAGAATACCAACCCTTCGGAAAAATTTTTGATCCGAATAATTGAAAACGGGCCAACCTTTGAATATTGAGGTTCCTACTGCCATCGAGATTCGAGATTCTGTTCTTCTGGCAATGCAAATTTAGAAATGCAACATAACCGTTAGTTTGTATAAAATTCCCGGCGTACTACGTTTAGGGTCAAGTTTTACTTGTAAGATAAAGGCCGTGTTTGTTTTAAGCGTACCACAACAGCGTATCCGCTGAGTTATGTTCACTATAGAATGTTACGTTACACGCTCGCTCCTAAAAGCTAGCACAATCGAACAGACTGTGTATACAAATGTACGGTACAATGGTCGTATTTGTGTTTCATAGTAGAGTTTGAAGGAAACAGTATAGGGATTGTTGTTGATGGATTCATAATTATTGTTTGTATGTGTTGACTTATGTTTGGTGAAACCTCGAATTGGTTTCATGTTTTATAACAGTTTTCTAATAACATTGCCATGACGAGTGAGATAGTTTGTTATATTAGTATAATAGGCAGCAATATCCATTTCATTTTACATTTTTGAGTAAATCTCATTGACAGACGTATGGAAAAAATTCAGTCTTGCAACCAGTTGGTTGTAATCCTTCAAAAAATCTCGTGACACTGTAAAGGATTGCTTAATGATCACAAGGAATACCTGCAGATCTTAAACTATATACAAACGGGAATAACGCTTCACCAAACGCCCCTACATTACGTTATGGAGAAAATGCGCTCCACCTTACATTAACCGTGGCACGTTGATAAAAACGATAAGTACATATCTGCCTAATATTTTCCTCCATAAGGCAATTAAAGCGATCGCTTTATCACCTACCTAGCTTAAACGACACCAACTCCCTTATCTTAATTACCCCATAAAAGTAACCGATTTACACACTTCTAACAAAAAAAATACTCTCTTTTGAAAGTAATTAAAAATCAATATAAAAAGCATTACTACCTAACTTCTCAATAAAATGGAAAAGCGGTATTAAAATAAAAAGCTTAATAAAATTTTATGCCGATCATTATTCCATTCGTAGACTATAATAAAATCGAGGAAAAAAAGTTATGTTGATCGCGTAAAATAAGTGGTAGCTTTATCCGATATATTATTCGTGTTGGGGTTACCTGCAACTTTTTAACATATATCGTTGCATTTTATAAGATAAGCAGAAAGTTCAAGCTTGAGATTTATGACAACCATTTCTACACGCCCTGTAGTTTTTGAAATAGTATGAAACTACTTATAGTTCAAGAGCCGGCAAGTCAAGTCAACGAACCATAGTAAAAATCTACGTTCATCACATAATCGTCTTCTTCAATGTCCCACTCACCGCACTGACTTTATTCACTCTTCCTTCTTCGTTCAGTCTATCTCTCTGTGGAATGCGCTCCCCCAGGAAATCAGGATGGCAACCAACCGATTATCCTATAAAGTTAAAGTTCGCGAGCACATTCGTAAGAAGCTGGCAGTATCATCTCAACGGTAATGTTTTCCCATTGTTTGTCTTACTGTTTAGTATATTCGTGTATTTATTTGGTCTTATATTTATGTATAATTAGGTATATCTATTATATATAATGTTTTTAATAGGTTTATGTATGTATATACTTATATTTTAATAAATATTTATTTCACAGTTTTCGTTATTGCACCTACCGCTGTCTGTCTCTGCATCACCCAAAGGTTGACTGGTAGAAAATGCCTATGGCATTAAGTCCGCCTCTGTACATTTGTGTGCGTAAAGTATTAAATAAATAAATAAACTTCCACATAATAATTCATGAAAACAGTTAGGAAAGTTATATTGAAAATGTTCATCTCGTACTCCTGCTTATTCCAATTTCCAATTATATCAGTGATCCCCGACCACGGTACGAGTTTTTTTCAATTGTTTGTATTGAAATATTCATATATTTATTTGCATTCCATAATGTTTAAAGGTACAATTACGGACCAGAACCGGCATCAAAAGTTTTAGAAATACTTGTAATAACGAACAATTTATTTTAAGGCTCAAAAAACCTCTATTGGAAATTGCAATTCATTATTAAAACGTACTAAAATATTTATCATAAAAATTTTACGATACAAGCAAGACCCCATTTTTCGTATTTTATGATGCAACTTTTATGTCTCGTATTACTTATGTACTTGTCTTAACAAGGGTTATCGTGTTACACGGTAACTGGGTTATGGAGCTCCATGTAAAATACTGGTATTAAGTTGCATCCGGTTAGACAGAAAGCCGACCCCAATATAGTTGGGAAAATTCTAGGCAAATGATGCTATCTTAAAAAAAAAAACATATATTTTTGCCAAAATAAAAATAAACTGAAACTAAATGTTAGTAATTATATTCAAAGCGGTATGTTAAAGTGTGTTTACATTATTTTTCTAAGTATACTATATTATATAATTTATTCTGCAAAAACCCCTCTACAGGTAAAGGCCTCCTTCAAACAATAGAAACACTGAAACAGCCCAGTCTAGAGAAGGCTGGAAAGATATCCAGCCTTCTCTAGACTGGGCTGTTTCAGTTTATTCCAACTATCTTTTTAATTTAAAGATGGTTACTTATGTAATCGTAATATTTTAGTGGCAAGCTCTCGAACTATTGCAACTAGGTTACGAATTGCTGTATGCGGTAAAAAAAAAGAAAATTTACGAGTGTACGTTACATGGAACGAACAGACATACTGTGGTCTTTGCTTGTTTGTTTTGTTTTGTTAAATATTTTTAGTTTGTTGTGTCAGAGCTTAAGTGTAGTGACGTTTTAGGACGTTGCTTGGCAATTTTAAAATTAATTCTTGTTTAAGACAGTAAAATATTTCTTTCACATAAAATATTCTGCTGGAGTTTTTATTCGTTATTATTCCTGAGGGATTGTTATAATGTAGAAAATATACATAAAGATTCGAAAATAGTTGGTTTTCACTAAGTTAGAATAAACTTGGAAAATACGTGGAGCAACTTTGTACAAATTAACGTTACATTAACTTAACCTTTTACAGAAACCTTTGCCATGGGTAAACAAAATACAAACCGTGATTGGAAAATGAATACCTTTATTATTTTAATCAATCATCAGTCACACACCCCTTGCTGAACACAAATCAATACATTCACTCTGCTACACACAACACATTAAACAACTTTGCATACATACTATTTCACTTTCGCTAACAACGTCGGATCAGAGGTTCTCAATCTGAGATGAAATTTGATCCGCCGGGTTTATCTGTCCCGCCTTTTTGCGACTATTATTATCCAATGATTTCTTACCTAGTACAACATATATAGGTGATATTTTCCACTAAAATTGAATATTGTACTGTATTGCATAGTTTTTGCTTATCCATAAATAATGGAAAAATAACTATAATACTATTTCTGGAACAATAAATTATTATCTTACCTATTTTCTATTAATTATATTCTGCAATTATTTTTAGAAACCACTGTAGCTGTTGTAATAAACTAAATATTACTTTCAGCTTGCTGTTGAAATTTACTCAGTAAATTGTATCAAACACACAGTTTCTAATGATAAATCAGGGCTTAAATCAGGGGCCTATTTGAATAGAGAAATCTTACATTACTTCATTAATTGGCCGAAGTTCCAACATCAAATCTCATTTGTTTCTATAAGCATTTGGAAACCTAGACTGGGTTAGTCTAACAAGTCTATAGAAAAATATCCAGCCGGTTGGTGTTATGTTCTGAGGGTAAACAAAAAAATCTGCTATTCCCGACATTTTGACGAGTTAAGCGAGCACAAATGTAGGGAACAGCTTACTTTTTTTCGGGACTTCAGGTTTGGTCCCATAGTAAAAGTTGTTCCTTCCGTTGCTTGTGTTTCCAGGGGCCTCAGTAACCCTTTCGGACTTTCCCGTGACCCCGGCAGACCCCTTAAGAGGATGCCCATGAATTTAATTTCACCATCTATTTTTTTTTTATCGTGTGGTATTTTGCTACACAAAGCCACATCTTTTCGTTATATTTATAAATTTACCTGTTAAAAGGCTGTTATGTCCAATAATTCTTGTTATAATGACTTTACTGTTTCCTTGCTTCAAACATGAAATCATTTTATTGTTATGTCTCTAACTTTCTTACATATGTTTGAACACCACAGCTGAAAAGCAAAACCACAATGAACTGTTTCTAACACTGAAAACTGTATTTTATATTATTCATTTTCTCTTGTTATAAAATCTTAGAATATTTTTCTCCATTGAAATATTTAATCATAAATTGTCATCTGTCAAGTTTTTCTTTCTCTATGCACTGCTGCCATGATAAAGCTAGTTCCAGACTTAATTTATGCTATGTACTCATGTAAACCGTTTTTATTGATCCAGGTAGGCATTCAAACAAATAATTTGAATAATGCTTAACAGAAACTTCTAGAACTTTTGCCAGAATCTATAAAAGTGGTCATCAGAACTGACAAGGGTTCAGTCAGTTCAGTCTTGGTTAGTTCTGCGCAGTCTTGTCGGTCCTGTTCAGTCTTGTGGAGTTTGTCTCAGTTTTTCTCAGTCTTGTGCAGTCTACTTCAGTCTAAAACCATTCTATATACTAATGACTTATTATTGTAAAGTGTGAAAATATAATCATTTAAAGAAACTCGTAGTGTGTGATTTGTGATTCACTGTCCAAAACCTCTGGCCTTCTCACTTACGCCTTTGGGAGGTCCCTAATTCCGAAAGCGTTATAGTCACGCGGCTTGGGACGCCATAGCCGACCACTCCTGTGTGTCATGGAAGACCAACAATTTGCGACCCCCACAACTCAACTTTGAGCAACACTGAACTAGATACTTCTAACCATTTCTCAATATTCAGTGAACGAGGCGTTCTCGCTGTCAGCGACACCCATCGGTTAATTAATGTTAATATTAAGAGAAATAATTATGTAAACTGTATCGGTAGCGGACGGGCAAAGTGACTTTTGAAGGATTTATTTTTAGATTGAATGTTGCTATGTGATTTAGAAAACATGACTAGGCGAACCTGTAACTAGGTTTCGATGAATTCGATAATAAAATAAAAAGCATATAACTATTACTGATATACAGACTACTGACTGATAATTTAATTTACAGATAGCTCGGGAAATATGGGTGTAACCAAAAATCGCGAAATCGAATCGCGAAATGTGGGTGTGTGGTGTATATGGGTGTGTGTTGTGTGTGTATGTGTGCGGTGTGTATGGGTACATCTTCGCGTAACCTTTCGGTGAAAACAGGCATAATGTTACGATTTGTATTTGTTACTATAAAAAGATTCCTCATACTAATTTTCAGTTTTCCCTCTATCGATTGTAACGGAGATCTGTCCACATTATGATAAATTTCGAATACCATCCGCTCTATTTTAACCAAATGCCGTAAAATCCTATTTTGTTAACAGTTTTTTACTTTAGGAATAATTTCTTAAACTTATTAATGAGCAACGAAATGAAATGAAATGAAATGAAATTGTTTATTCTGTATATAGGATATCAGTATCACTTTTACACGTCATATTAAAACAAATAATTAAAAAATAAGCTAGATGGAGTCGATTTCCTATCTGACTACTCCTGAAAAGAAATGGCGAAACAAACTCAAGGGTCAAAGTCCCTTTTAAAGTCCAGACATAATCTTGGTCAGATCATATGAGGACCATGTAGATCCATGTCTGAAATGGTTTTTTGAGGAAAGAACCACACAAATTTGAGTGGACTTGTCCAGTCAGTGCAAGCATTTGTCAGTAATCGTGTAGCTCAACTTAGAACTTAAGGAGCTCAACGACTCGACGAACAATACCAAGGAAAGGACATTTAGGTAGGCCGCATAAAGTACTCAAAATGCCAGACTATCATTAAAAATGAGAGGAAAAAAAAATGATCCACATAGTGCACAGATTCACAATAATTAAAGTAACATAATACTTTTCAAGATACATAAATAATCCGTAATTTTGTTTATAATATTCATAAATGTCAATATGTATATATAATTGTATATAATGATGATTTTGCATAATAATTAAAATGTCAGGTTTTACGGTTTTATCACAAGGCTTATCAGAGCGAGCAGCTCAATCCCAAGCTTTTTGTCTTCTAAATAATCAGAAATTTTATAGTACCCTTTTTTACAATGTTTGGTTTTAATACAGCTTTTAAATCGTTTAATGGGTAAATTTCGAATATCAATAGGATGTTTGTTTTAAAAGCGTATACATTGACCCATGAACGAGTTGCCTACTCTGTGGAAGCGAGTGTGAAGTACAGCAAGATTTTGTTTATTCCTGGTATTTAAACTGTGGATATCGGAGATTTTCTTAAAATTTGATATATTTTTGTGTACATACATAAGATTATCAAATATATATTGAGAGGCTACAGTCAGAATATCTATTTCTTTGATTTTTTCTCGAAGGGAATCTCTTGGACCTAGGTTGTAAATGGCTCGAACACCCCTTTTTTGTAAAACAAACATGGTATTAATGTCCGCACAGGTTCCCCAGAGAAGAATCCCATATGACATAAGACTATGAAAATAACTAAAATAAACACTTCTGGCCGTATCTACATCGGTTATCTGTCGAATTTTTTTAACAGCATAGGCGGCCGAACTTAGCCTTCCTGATAATTTTTCTATGTGTGGGCGCCATTGTAATTTAACGTCAATAGTTATTCCAAGAAAAACTGTCGACTCAACAGGGTCCGAACCTTTTCAAGTATTTGTTTCTTCCACGAAAGGTGAACATATAGCAAGCATAACCCACAATGTAACAACGCTAACAAGTTCAGAACAGACATACATGTAGCACGATATGAATAAAATGTTTACAACGCGGCAACGGTTGTTTACTACTTGTGCACTTATGCACTTGTGACCCCAACACATATTATTATGGTTCTGCAAAGGGGGTTACAAAAGGTAAACTTTCATGACAAGATATACACAAGACTTCAACTATTCAAAATAATAGTTTCTATCATCTGAATCATAGAGCGTTTCGTAGTGCTACGTCACGACGTAGTCGCGTAGCCGAACTGCGTAGCAAATGCGCTACGACGTAGCTTGCTAGCAAAATGGTACCATTTTATATCATTATTTTGTTCTATTTTATTTTAAGTCTAGGCAACCTTAAAAAAATAGAACAAAATATTTAACTTACCAAATATGGTTTATTCCCCAAACAAACTAACGCATTTCGACACACAAAACCAATTTGATCAGGAAATAAATTAGTTTGTAATTCTATGTAGGACAGTTTGTACGACCATCACTTGTAATTAACTAAATTTCGAATAACCATCAACGCAAAACCAAGCTAACACAAATAATTCGTTTCTATGGATTACGAAGTGTTGTTTTTTAAATAGATAAATAGTATAATTCAGTGAATTAGGTATTATTGTTGTGAAATCACAACTGTCCAATCACAATAATTTATTGCAGAAAAAACCGCATTGTTGTTTTTCGGTTTACAATGTAAAACCGCCAGCAATGTGCAAATGAGACTTTCTGGTAAATCTAAAAAGTTTTTATAGCCACGACTTAGGTTATCTTTAGAGATTTTAGATGTAGCCACAAAAAATGTAAACATCGACTAGAATTAATTTGATTGTCTACCTACAATTTGTATTCCATAATACAGTATCAATGTGTAGCTACATTTATGTACCTACCCAATGTGTATTTATTTATTTATTTTTTTGGTAGACAATCAAATGAATTCATTTCGATTTACACATCTTTTTGAGGCTGACTATAACGAATAGAGAGAATTTGCCGTTTATTATAAAAAGGACTGTCAGCACCGTCACTTCATCTCTCCTCTCTTTGTACAAAATCATTATTAGCATTATTATGATGAAGTCACTTATCGCAAATGATGCTAAAAAGACCTTAAAAAAACAGCCTCAAATCGTAATTTATTTAATGCAAAACGTTCCTTAGAAATACAACCGCATAAAAATGGGTAGATAATTAAAAATCTAAAGGGATAAAAACATCTTGAAGGGGAAATAATTTAGCACCAGAATGAGATGAAAAAGGGAAAATGTAGGAAGATCCACCCCAATGAATAGACTATAAGAGTTATATTTATTCAAGATCATTATGAACGATGTTTCGTAACGATTTCAGTAATTATTCATTTACTTTGGAAAATTGAGCCTTTAGAAGGGGTTTATAGGTAAACATAACGAGTTGAATCGATCGTTCAGAGGTTCAGCAGCGCTTATTGTGGTCAGTGAGCAGATAGGTTCCTATTATTGTTTGGATAACTCTCTTCTGTGGTTTTAGATTGTTGCATTGAGACCCTCTTTGTATCTTGAAAACTATCTTGGACCCTTCTTTATCTTTAGCTATAACACTCGCTGCAGACAACCAGAGGCTCTAGCCGACGCGCTTAAACGTAACGTTAATTCGAACGTTTTTTTTATTAAATCGAACAATCATTTCAATTTTTCCGTCAAGCAGTTGTGCTTAGTTAGTATCAAACATGAATAATGTCTTAAAACGAATGCCGAAAATTTAAAGTTATTAAATATGGAGGCCTTGGCAGAGACTAATACTTTGTGCCCTTTGGCGTCGATATCCTCGGTCCGTGGGGTCCCAGTGCGCATAAGTTATTTGCGGAAATCGCGAAACGTGTAGTTGATGTAACTGGTGACCGAAAAGCTGGCGGCATTCTCGCGCAATGCATCAGTATTTCAATTCAGAGAGGAAATGCCGCCAGCATCCTCGGTACAATGCCCCGAGGGCCTGTTTTAATGTCAATAATCTGCTTGTAATTTGCTTAAACTAATTAAATACTCTGTGTAGCTTCTGGGCTAGCATGTGCCTGAAATTACTTTTTATGAAAATATTACATATCTTTAAAAACTGTTCCACTCGGAATAAACAAACCAAATGACCTCTTCACGCACGCACGCATTATTTTGATAGGTCATTAATCGGATTTCCGAATAACAATTAAATAATCAATTTACAAGCAATGACGTGAACTGTGCTTTAAATCAATCAGTTTTGTTGAAACTAAATTATTTGAAATGTTCTTTCTGCATAACTAAATAAAAACACAATACTGAATTAAATAAGCATGTTGCTGTAGCTTTTTTGAGATTATTATAGTTTTGATGTAGGTATTTAATTGCAACATTTGTAATATTATGAAACCATTATCATTTAGCGCTAAATATTACATGGAATCTAGCGAAATATGATTATAACAAAACTGGCGAAATATGATTGTTATACACCTTTCTCTACGCTTTTGGAGAATACTGAAATACTGCATATGTTATTAGCATAATTATCATTAATCACTGGAAAGTTTTGTATACCACTGGTACTTGTCTATTATAATAATAATAATATTATAAAGAGAAAAGATTTGTTTTTGGGATGTTGGTTTGTTTGTAATGGATAAACTCAAAAACGACTTAACTAATAATTTTAAAAATTCTTCCACCTATAGAAAGCTACATTATCAGCGAGTAACATGGGTATTTTTTTTTAATGAGATGAGATGACTCTACGAAAATTACGATAATGTCAATATCTTAAAAAACAAACACAAACAAATGATCAAAAACTTGCCTATAAAAGACATTATTTGGTTGCCTGGAAGAGATCGCAGATATTTTATTTTTATTTTTGAAATGTAAAATCTGGTGTACGATAAAGTATACATAAATAATACATATATGTTTGGCGGGCGTTGTGAAAACTATTGTTGGTAGGTACATAAAATAATGTAAGTACCCCATGTTTATAGTACTCATCATTACCCACAAAAAAGTCCGCAATGCCATATTTCTAACTATTATAGTCACAATAACCGTGTTTTGTTCAAATTAGTCAAAAGTACTCATTTATATTTGAACCTGGATTAACAGATACTACCTGGATTTACTACTTTTAATTTCGGTAGAATGTTTCGTGGGATATTTTCCGACATTCACGCGGGTGAAGCCGCGGGCAAGAGTCAGTCAAGAGAATCACGAATGAGTAGCCAGAATTTCACAGCACTAGTATTTTAATGGCGGTCCCTACACCACACGACAAACGCGTTATTAATTTATCTGCAATTTGTCGTCTGAGAATTTTAGGTTAGTCCAACTATTAATCGCAAAACAGTTGAATATCTACTCGTACAAACGAAAATGCTGACAGAAAACAAAAAGCCTCTATACAACTTACCATTATCGGCTTAAAACTTTAATCCGAAAAGCGTTTCCCTACTAAAAAACAAGTACGGCTTCTGTCGCCCTTTCGTCTGGCTGCGACTTAGTAATTGAAATGATTAATGTCTCTCTCGGATGCGTGCGGCCGAGTAGCTAATTATAAATAATGAATGGATGGATCGCGACAACGATGCAGGAATGAGTCGAGTTGATTATGAAGGATTAGAGGGTAGATACTGATTTTAGGGAGTTATTTTGTGTGAAATATGAATATTTCGTGAGGTGATTCGAAATGATCGAAGTACCAGCAAGTAAGTTAATCACGGAATAGGAGATTATTAAATGCATACCTTTTATTATGGTTGAGTTTTGAGTATGAATGTAGTGGTAAGAGTTGAGGAAGAACATAGAAACGATGGATGGACTGTGTGAAAGATGATATGGCTAGAAGGGGGTGACTACCGAGATGACAACTAATAGAGAAGTATGGAAGAAAGGGACATGTTGCGCCGACCACAAATATATTGGGATAAGGACAGCAGAATTATGGTGACCTGTTATTATGGTACTGTTTTATCACCATCCGTGAAACAGTGGATTATTCACTGGGCAGACTAGCATCCTAAGTACAGTAGGCTTGTAGAAAAAATTTCGATATATCAATACATGACGATATTTCTTGTTCGATATATCGATATTTTTTGGCGATATCTATTATTTCGTTAAAATAATGGATATTATTATTATTATTATTATATTATTAATATCAACACCGTTTTCGCCAGGTCGCCACTGATTAAAACCGCTGGAACCAAGAGCCCAAGACGAAGACACCTTTAACCCCGAGGATAATACGCTACTTTTCACACCTTCTGCAAGGTAATAAAAAGCAAATTGATTTTGGATTTTCCTGCGGATTTTTTTGTTGTGGTTTCAAATTCAAATTAAATTATTGGCCAGCGGGTTTATAATACTACAATAACTTACTTTAAGTTCGGTTTAATAATAATAAATTTAATTTATTCAGACAACCATTGATCCTTTCAATGATGTAATATCATTAATATTTGGTTTGCATGAGCAGGTGTGGTGTGAAAAATATATTACGTACTTACATAAATCAAGTATTGCGAAAATAAAAAGTCCATTAGATATGGTGTCACTATAGTGGAGTCAACTGTTCGTCCACGGTAACAATTTGACAGTACGAGGGTACTGTTTTCAACAGACGTGATGACGGGTGGTTGTCCGTACGTTCAGCAGGGCCCTATTTAATGTAAATGATAATGCAACAGATTTGTTTAAAATTACATAATTGACACATTTTCACGACAGAAACTTTTCAAAAAAAGCAAAAAACTATGGAAAATCTTACAAAGTTATCAGGTTGGTATTTGGTATTTTCACTATGACATGAACTACACAAGTCCTGCCTATAAGCGAAAAGAAGAATTAAAATATCATATTATCTTGAAAGTTATCTTACAAAATATCAGAAAAACATAATCCCTTTACAACCTACTCCTCATTTCACAAGTCTTTTTAATCAAGTCCCCTCGTGTATACAACATGTTCATAAACTTAGTTAAAAGAGAAACGAACCTACATGGCCTGCGGGTACACTTGTACCCTGGCTTGTTCTCGTTGTACCTTGCTATGATTTATAATTTAAAAGAACTTGATAAGGAAAGAATAGTGTAAAGTCAAATTAATAATTTACTGAACTAATCTGACAGGTGCTAGCTATTGTTGTACACTTATATAAATCGGTTAAACTAAATGATCACCATTACAATAAATATGACCATTTTATTACACAAAGAGACAGCTAGCACAATGCCATGTCAGATTACTCCAGAGGATGAATAATTCGACTTTAAAAACTGGGTTCCATTTTACATTCTATTGACAGATGGGATTTGTACCTTGAATTTGGGAACTTTTTTATAATTGTACTACAATTATGTTGATATTGGTAAAACTAAATCCATCATCAGCTTGGCGTTATTGTTTATTTTGATATTGAAGAGAGCATCTTCAGAGGGAAATTCATATTTAACAGTATGTAGATGTTTTCAAACAGACTTAACCTGTAAAGCCCCGCGCGACTCCGATTCGGTGTCGAACAAATAAAAATCAATTGTGTCTCATTAGCTGTCCTTGACCAATAAACCCCCTCCTCGTCCTCCTATTAAGGACGTTTAAAAAAAAAGGACGTTTATATTAATAAACGTCCTTTTTCACTGTTCCAGAAGATTTAAATGGCTTATGTCTAAAAACAACAATACAGACACGTCCAAAATTTATCAATCCACGTTTTCGACACCGAATCATTATTTAAGTAGAAGCTACCACCACGCTCGTATCTGGACATCTATCCTCATTAGTCTCCCGCCTTTTTGGCCGCTAAAGAAATCTAGTGTCAAATCTAAGCATTTGTAAAGTGTCCCTCACTTCACCGCGTTAAGTCATGTCGCAATTTAGCAGGCTTTAGAGAACTGAAAGGGTTTTCGTGATTCTAGCTTAATAAATTGTTTAGTTTAAGAAACCGCTGTAAATATTTCATGCATCAGATTTTGCTTTATTACATGGGATATGCGGAACGTGAATTAAACGGCAAGCTCCAGTAATGACTGCCATCTTAAATAGTTCATTTTAATACCGCCACCAACATAATCAATGTCCACTTATGAATATCATCATGTTTCTTGCCGGTTCTTTTCCGAAAAACCAGAAGTTTGGACCTGCAATTCAATCGCCATAAGCGCTTGTTCAAACTTATTTGGAATGGAAGCATGGACTTATCTCAGAAATCAATCGTATTCGGTCAAATATCTAGTAGTTGGATCAGACGACAAATAAAACAGGATTTATTGTTACAAAACATAACTTATAGTTAACAATTCAGAGTCTATCCTATATTAGATTTAAAATTAAAAACCCCGAAAAAAAAAGTCCATTACCGCTAAAACCAAGCCACGAAAAGCTGGTTAAGAGAAATCACGAATATTCACACCAAAAGATACTGATAACACAGTTAAGAGGTTTAAATGTAATTCTTCCGAAACAAAGCGCGCCTGAGTGTTTCAGGAAGAATTTCAGGTAAACGAGAGATTAATCTTGCAAATCTTGTCGCTTTCGCATTTGAGTCTTGCCTTTTTGTCAGAAATTATCACAGCCTCATTTGAATGAATGAAATTCTTTGGTGAGAATTATGTTGCAAATGTTTAAATAATTTTGACTGCAAATTATTTTTTTTTTTTGTATAAAGAAATAATGTAACGTTTTCTATATAATTAATAGTTAATATGGAGGCCTTGGCAGAGAGTACAACTTTGTGCCCTTTGGCGTCGAGACCCTCGGTCCGTGGGGTCCCAGTGCGCATAAGTTATTTGCGGAAATCGCGAAACGTCTAGTTGATGTAACTGATGACCCAAAAGCTGGCGGCTTTCACGCGCAACGCATCAGCATTGCAATTCAGCGAGGAAATGCCGCCAGCATCCTCGGTACAATGCCCCGAGGGCCTTTTTTAAGCTTAACTTAGTTTTAATTTAATTTAGTTAATGTTAATAATCATCTTGTAATTTGGTTATGTAAATAAATATATAGTTAATTTAAGACATCGCTTATAGAAAGAGAAGCAATCAAAATTAATTACATACCGACCCCTTCGGAAAGCATGGAAGAAAATTTTAATTTCGCTACCCTCCGTATTTCAATCAAATCCATTAAGAACCTATTCAAACATGTTTTAACAGCAATAACGAGTCAAAACTTTGAGGGAAGTTAAGTAGATTATTATTTCTATATAAATACTAACACATACATTAAATTTCGGAAAGGAAGCCCTAAACTTCGATCTAAAGTAACAGTTTTCGAAATTACAAAACAAACTTTTGGGAACCTACAATAAATATTCTTGCAAACTCCGTCCGCCATCGAACTAAAAACTTACAATATCCACGATAACCGGTTCGATTCGCCTTAGACCGGTCCAAACTTACCCGAACCGGTCCAAACTTGTATTAGCCAAGTTCATTTCACGGAACTATGGGCGGAGTATAAATTTTTCATAAAACTGACGTCGGAATTAAGTGGTTCCGTACTTTTTGATGAGGGTTTGTAACTTGCTGGCAAGTTCCGAGTTGCTAATTTATCTGAGGAACGTCTGGACCCGACTCAATGTTATGCGAGAATTTTGAGTGTTTGAACGGTTTTTACTTATGGTTGCTTGATGGTGTGGCTGATAATGTGAAACTTGTATGTGGCCGCTCATTTTGATATAAGTTTGAAAAGTTTAGTAGTAGGGCGAATTGTGAAAAAGGTCGTAAATTGTACGTTCGCATGAATTTTTGCCAAGTTGTGTTCGGTTTTCAAGAGTATACTGGAAGTTAAATTAAAAGGGTATTTCAACTTATTTACTTTCACAAAAATACTAAGAAGCCGAAACGTAACATGCCGACGAAATTAATAAAAGTATCTTATGACTTCAAGTGGCTTTCCTTGAACGGTAAAATCATAGGCTGCCAGGAAGATTTGACTTTTTACGTATTGAAATTAAATACCTACCTCCAAAGGTTAAAATCACGTGGCCGATTTTTTTTTCTAAGTAGCCTTTTTTGGCGATTTTCGAGTAGCTGGGTAAGTTTATGAAACCGTATACCGTATTTTATAAGATACAAGATATTAACTTTGCCTTGTCTGTATATCCTCGAAACTGTTATGTTTGGTAAAGCGAATCCCAAGTTATTTCCACGTTCTATGAAAAACGAATCTACTGAAATCTATGAATTTCTGTGATCCAATTACGGACGTGTAACGTAAATTAATTAATTTTTAATATGAGGGTCACTTTTGAGGGCAAATTAGATATTTTTTAATAAATAGTTTAAAAGTTAAGTTTTAAGAAAATATATAAAAATTTACACCCTTATCTTCAAATCAAATCATATCAAATCATTTATTTGCATAATAAGCTGTTATAAAAGTATGGTAGGTACAATGTATTATAACCTATTGAGGTGTCACCACTGTCTGGATCGCCCGGAGGACACAGTGGAGCATACGGTAGAGGTCTGCCCGGCTTGGGCAGAGCACCGCCGAGTCCTCGTGCAGGCGATCGGTGGCAGAGATCTCTCGCGTCTGGCCCTGGTTCAGGCATGGGCAGCCGTAACCTCTTCTGCGAAGCAGTAATGCTCGCGAAGGAGGAGGCGAGACGGTTGAGGAAAAGGCAAATTTCGCGCACTCTTGCACCTAGTCGCCGCAGGAGACGCCTTTGGCGTCGGGAAGCCCGGGCGGATTTCGGACTCCGGACCGTAGGCGCGGCCTTGTGGACGGTGGGCAATGGGCAGCTCGTCGTCCGAAAAGGACCAGGCCCAGGTCGACGGCACGTTGTGTTCCACGCGCGCTTCAAAGAGATGTCAGCACAAGTGTAGGGGTCCACTAGGGCCGATGCCTGCCGGGGTCGCGTGGAAATTCAAAAGGGTTACCGAGGCCCCTGGCAACACAGGCAACGGATGGAATACGGGTGGGTTTTAGTCAGTAAGAGTCTGACATACCCTCCCGCTCCACCCAGAGCGGAAGAAGGTATTTGATAATTTCCCACCCAATAAAAAGGCACCTGCATAATGACCCTTTAGTTCCAATAAATATCTAAACGGATTAGGAACTGAATGGGATTCAAAATGGCAGCTCATTACATTGAATTGTGTACTTTTCTGCGTTTTGTACCTGCGTGCAGTACAGCGACAATGTGCAAGCGAGAGGTGAATAAAGGCAACGCCATTTATTGTCCAATCCTTATCTGCACGGGCAGGTCACTTAGCAGTGATTATTTAAATATCTAAGTAGTCCTATGAAAATATTGTTGAAACAATGCATTTACAAACTAGGTATTTATTTAGTTACATATCAACTCTGTGTATCTCTCTTCACACAATAGACTCTAAAAAACGCTGACGTTTTTTTTTGTTTTAACAAAATCGTAGCTCGGCTCTAGTCATTTTTTTCGATATCGTATGTAGTCATAAATCAACATGCACAAACATGTTACAACTATTGGTTCAGCAAATACGCCAATCTTCAAAATTGAACACAACTCCCAAGACTAGCTTTTATACACCATTTTATTCAAGAAAACGATTAAAAACTTTATATAATAAAGTAAAGAGTACCAGCTGCGCCTTATTACACAAGTGTCATAACTATCCAAGCACTTTATTGTCTTCATTATAAGTGTGAAATATTAGCTATCAAATAAAGAAAATGAACATTCAATTAAATTAAATAAGGCGATGTTGGAGGCTGTAACTTACTTTAACACAAGCTAAACAGAACCTTAGCGAATGAAAAATACAGTAAATTTTCCTTTCTCTGAGGTCTCCCCCCATCAGTTGCCGTCGAGATAAGGAAAGAGGCACTCGAGGTCTAATTCCAACCGTTAATTATTTTTGTATCCCCTGTCAAAGCAAAATAAAATTAAAGAATATTTCATAACTAAATAACATACCTATCTCAATAATGAGGTCGCCATTAACAAAGGGAAAGTTAGAATGATATAATTGTACTTTAACAATGTTTAAATGTTGGATTGTTATTATTATTTAATTTATAGGTGTAAGTCTGGTACGACCTTCCCTACACAGCGGCATGAGTAATTTTATTAATTTAGTAAAAATACTTCTATCAGTATTATAATTGATGAACTTGTTTCCATAAGTATTTTTATTATAGAGGCATGAGGAACACGGTGTAAAGTTCACTCATCCTCCATAGGAAACGGAGGATCCTCCGACCAGACGGGTGTCGTGTCTGGTGAGCAACTGCCCAACGGTTGATGTCGGGATGTTATATATGTATATGCTAGTTGCGCGGTATACTCTGCTTGCGCGATGCAGGATTTTGCGTGGCGTCAGTAGTTCGCATGTGGCGATGTAGATGCCGCCACAATATAAAATATAAGTGTATTTTCTTCACCATAGCATTTTAAACAGATATTTGCAGTGTTTGCACTGTTCTGCATGGTTTTATTTAAGTCTTTAAAAGAAAGATTGATTGATTTTTTTATGATTTGTATTATAAGTGTGTAACCTATTTATGTATTTCTGTAACTATTCTATTTATAATCTATTATGTTATCTTTTAATATTTTTCGTTATTTTTGTTTCCTCTCAGAGCACCTGCCATCTTATCTCTTCACCACCCGTGGTTGACTGGTAGAGAATGCCTAAGGCATTAAGTCCGCCTTTGTACTTAATTGTGTGCGAGAAGTTTAAATAAATAAATAAATAAAAAAAGACATGACTAGCAAATGATTCAATAAATGTCAAATAATGCAATAAATTGAAATAATTGTGTAACCCTCTAATGCACCTATCGTAAATAGATTCATCAAAAACGAACATTACTGAAACACGTTCATTCTGGTCCCTCACATATCAAATAGCAAGTGACTGTGAAAACAGACCGATACTAAAATAGCCCGTGAATTGGAAAGGTAAAGACAATGACAAATACACGCGGATGTAGATCGTCCCAATTTTTGCACTAGTGTTGTATTTGTACCAATGATTTTTGTGGGACGTCCCTCTTTTATTTAAACTGAATAAGTGACGGAACTAGCGTCCAACTGCTGTTTAGCAATTACATTACATATACCTATTATATCTGAATTACCTCAAAGCTGGCTAATACCTACGGTTTCCATCAGAGACAAAGTTAGAATGTCTCATTTGCTTGTAATTTTACCACTATCCGAGTTTGAAGGGCTCACTCTACAACACACGACACTGCTCCTTCTACAACATATGTATATTTATTCGACTTCAAAAAAGGAAGAGATTATATTCACCTATGGATGGATTAGGGGGAAAGGAGAGACAATACTGCAGGTAGTCTGTGGTGTACTATTTACATATTATAATTAAAAGCGAAAGCAAAAAAAAATACCTCAAAATGGCGGCGCTCCCCCCTATGCCGCGCGCGACGTGTCACAGTCCTTACTTAGTGTAATGTTAGTCTGTATGTATTTTTTTTTATATATAATATATTATGTTCATCGAAATTTTCGTCAATTGTGGACCGATTTTAAAAATTCTTCGAAATTTCTATCAATTCAAAATCGGTAAATGTAGAAAAATACTTTAAAAACTTTGTAACTATTTATTTGTTATATAACTATAAAACTATTTATTTTAACGGTAAGTCGTTTTGTTTGATATGTCACACGGTAAAGTTTGCAATTTTTTTCTTTTCCTTATTTTCCTCCCAAAGTCAATTTCATATTCAAAATTATTAAATTATTAACAGACATTCATATGTGTACCAAACGTCAACTTAATCGATTCATTCGATTTGGAGCAAATTGGCTGTGACGGACGAACAGACAGATAGACAGACGGACACGCGAGTGTTTCCATAAGGGTTCCGAATTTTTCATTCGGACATACCGAACCCTATAACATTACAAAGTGAAAAACAACTTTAATTTCGAAAGTCGGTGGCAAAAAACTAAAATGCATATCCAAAGATACCAACATCCGAAATTAAAGTTATTTTGCAATTTGAACCTAGTGTTTTTTTTTTCTATTCAGTCGTATTTTTTTTTTATAATAAAGTTTTTTATTTGCTGCATTGAGTTAAACAGTCAACTGCTTAAGCTACACATTATAGAAATAATAGCGGTACATTCCTAAAAATAAACTGAGATAGTACATCAATGAAGCTCATTAACGATGATTTGACCACTAATTACTACTTAAGCAACCGCTATGCGATGCTAGTAATATTAACCACAATGTTGCCGAATATAACTAAGTTTATGTAGCCATCATAAAAACGGAATATGGAACATCATCTCAGAGGGCACACTTAAAACAAACGACAACCAACCACAATTTTTTGTCACCAACAATTCTGGACGAACTATATCATAAAGAGCTTTTTTCATTTCTGCCTGTTGTTCCTAATCCAAGCTAAAACCAGGGTCCATCTAAGTCTTACGCACATTAATCTTTAATACCTCCCACAAAAAATGCCCAGCACTCGATTTCATACTGTTTTAAAATTATCATCTTGGACTAGGTGTGAGTAAATCACCTCTTTCCCCCGATTGACCAGACGGAGCCAGCAGAGGCGGGCCAACACCGGTCGGGGGCGGCATTGCAGAATGCTTAAGTGCCCCCGTAGCCCCCGGTGCAAGTGCGTGAGGAAACACGAGATGGTTTTAGTCAGTAGAAGTCTGACAGACCCCTCCGTGCGCCCCAGGGCGGAGGACATCCATGAGGATTTGCACACAGTTACCAAAAAAAAAACTGTAAGTACCTAGTCGATCAAGCTCAAGTATGCTTGCTTATACTATGAGAAAGTAGGTTGTATAAGTTGATGCATAACTTCAACCTCCCAAGATCTTGGCCTTGACCGAAATTCCCTCTTGAGTACTTATATTATGTCGTTGTTGTCAAACAGAGGGAGGTCGGATATATAGGGTGCATATTTAAATATGGTAACCACAGCGCTTTGAAGGTTTGAGTGCTCAGCTTCAGTGATGTCGCTTTTAAATTAAGACTTTTACCTTGCACGGTTGGAGCAGAATATGCTGATTACCGTGATAAATAGATATCGGTGTAGGCTGTAAATAACAGTAAGGATACATTTAAAACTTGTGTTATTTTCAAATAGATCTGATTACATCATAATCAGCCTATAATGTTCCCACTGCTGGGACACAGACCTCATCTCTGTGAGTGGGAGTGGGCCGTAATTCATTACGCGGGCCCAGTGCGGGTTGGTAGATATCACATGTCTTTGAATTTTTGGTTCTAGGACATGCCGGTTTCCTCACGATGTTTTCCTTCACCGTTTTGAGAGCAGTGGTGAAGAAATAATTTACACAAAGCTAAGCGTCTGTCTGGGTTCGAACCTACGACCTACAATTCGTAAGTCGCGGCCGTTACCACTGGACCAGCTTTGCTCAAGACCTGATGAACAACTATAAATATTATTAGAAATTAGGTTTTGGCCGCGGCTTCGTCCGTGTGGATGTAGGAAAATCGGGAACGCAGTACCGGGATTAAAAGTACCCTATGTGCTAATCCAGGTTATAAACTATCTGTGTGCTAAATTTCATCCAAATCCGTTCAGCCGTTTTTGCGCCAATCCGGAACATACATATGGGCAAACAGACATACATTCTAAAAACTATAATCGTTGAACTCCATTAGTTCTGAGTTGAGCTGCACGATTACTGACAAATGCGTGCAATGACTGGACAGGTCACTCAAATCAGTGTGGTTCTTTCCTCAAAAGTCCATTTCAGAAACCAAGCTACATGGTCTTCACTTGATCTGACCCAGATTATGTCTGGACTTTAAAAGAGACTGTGACCTCTATTTTGTTTCGGCTTTTCTTCTCAGAGTAGTCAGATAGGAAACGCCGACCTCATCTAGTTTTTTTTTAATGTGTTTGACGTGTACAAAGTTTTTATATAAACCTGCTTACATAAATAAAAAATTCATTTCATTTATAAGTTCGGCATCAGACTCGTGCTACGAAATAATTACTTAAAAAAATAAAAATAAATGTACACTTTTGATTTCGTTACTATCTTATTATGTATGTACAGTCACCAGCACGTCATGTAACTGACAAAATTTCTCATTCGATTTTGAACTTAACCATCAACATTTTAAGGTTTAAAATCATGTTCTCCAAAAATGATGTTAAACCTTAAAATGTTAATGGTGTAACCTGATATGCTGGCGACTGTACCTATCTGACATAGATACGTACATAACGACCACCAGGCTTAGCACGAGCACTGCTAGATCTACGGAAAAATAGACAAAAATGACGTTCCGTGTAGAAAGTACGACGGCAGCAAAATAGAAAGAGTCAACTACACTTTTTACGAAATTCACTCTTTAACATAATTCGACTCAGAATTCTTTGTTTTGTCATACGATTTTTTTTTTTTGTTATAAATTTTTACTGATTAAGTCACATAAATAAACACAACTACAAACGTTTTTCTCAAAGTGTCGAAGTACCGTATTTTGGAACAAAAAATATTATAGTAATATTGGCCTTCACCATTTCCTTGGTAATGCCCTATTAACTAAATGATGTAAAATAGGAGAAGACAGCCTTGTTTTTCTATTAATAACCATAGTTTTACGTTCAAAAAGCTCTCCTATATAATCATGATTTTGTAGGTAACCGTATATACTTTGTGGCCGTCGAATAGCAAAATGCAAATTGTATTTCGCTTGTCTGAAGTTATCAGAATACCTAATGGAGTTCCTAAAGTACGGGTACTTAAGTGAACAATTTATCTCAGCTATTGCATTATTTGCTTGAAGAGCTAGGTTTTAAAGGTAAGTAGTTAATTTTCATCCCCAGTAAGTGCCTAAAAGATGACTAATATGTGACTGACTGACCAATATACTTCAAAACTATTTTACAATTGCGTGTTTGGTATATTTTCTTTGCAAAATCCTTACGTAACGCGACTTTATGTAATGTAAGCACAATATCCAATGAAAAACCGTTATAATAGTAAGAGGACAACGTTGATTATCTGACCTATTTATTAGAGCTATAACGGAGCTCCTATTTCCATCCTAAAATTGATGTAAATTCGTCCCGCCAAAAACCGAATGTCCCAAAATTGTCCAATCACATATTCCCACAACACTATTCGGGCCTAGTCTCATCTGCTCCACAAAATGGCTGCGGTCCGGCAGTGCCGTAAATACGAACAAAAGATGCATTAGCAACATTTTTTCTGTTCCAGCCGAAAATAATGGATATTTCGATTGGCTGGGGACACTTTGAAAGCACTTGTTTGTAGGTAAGTAAGACTTTAGTAGTCTTTTGTTGTCGTGACGAGAATACACCTTGATGGCTGAGTAATTTGGAGGACAATAAGGAGTAATGGATTTGTCAAAAACAGATATTAGGGAAGAATGGCGAATAATTCGATTTGTAAAACAAGGAGCTGAGAGGACTAACATTGTTTGACAGGACAGTGAGTCTAAAAGCTGTGAATTGTTTAATTGGTGTCTGAAATAAATGCTAGCAGCAATAAATAAGAGGACTATATTTATTTTGCGATAAAAGCTCTCAGCTCAGTAATTTGTTAAATGCTCTATAAATCTGTAAGTAACCAAAATTGATCATATTTCAAATTATACTTTTTCGATTAACGAACTCTTAAACTCATTTAACGAATTAGCCATCCAGCAACGTTAGTACCGTGCTCTGAATGCATATTACAATATTTTTACATCGTCTTTGGAGGCTTTTCCCTTCTCCTACAATTAGAAATGAATAACCTCAGACGGCCTTCCAAATGATGTTAATTGTCTCTCATTTCTATTACATGTATTAGAACGATTCGACAATTTAGACTATCAAAAAATTTTGGTTCAATATCCAAAACGTCGATGGTTGAGCGTTGAATAATCGCATTTTAAAGTCATCCTACAATTTATATTTATAGCATATCTCTTTTTACGCTACATTCTATATAGCGCTTTCAATCAAATGAAATCCCTTTTATTAAATCAGTGAGATCAATGCTGATCATTGTCCTGCCAATCAAAGAGTAAAACTCATAAACTTCACGCTTGGCAGAGGATTGATGATCGTAGTTTGTTGCTGGGTAATAACTCTTAGCCTCATGAAAAGTATATATTATATTCTCATCGTCCATTATGCTATAGCTGTCGCGTTTTAGCATGGCAATATACGGTCATTACCCTTACCCTTACCCTTTCCCTAATATCTTTCCGTAGGAACCCAAACAATAAACTATGTATGGTTTTTCGTTACTGGAACATGTTTAAGATCATGATGGATATTGGTTCCAGCATCAAAATCTATCGTGATCTTTATCGTTAGCGGACTTTATTTCAGTTTTTTATATAAAAAATGCTAGAAAATTTAGAGGAGCCAAACGCGACAACTATAAGTATTATAGTTAGATACTCAAAATTAACGTGTTACAAACTCAAATCACCAATGAGCAGCCAAGATCTTACAACGCTCTAGTACTAGTAAGTCGGATCGCCATTGAAATACTAGTGTTCTGAGTATTCATTGCCTTTGAACAGCGTCATTGACGATGGGCCTTACTGAAATAATCTATATAGGCCAAGTTTAGAATTTAATCCATAATGAGATTGAACTTTCTACCAGGATTTCAAATTCCCAAAGAAATTAGCCATCAATGCTTCCAAAACATGTACAAATCAATCTTATCATTCAGTCGGAATTGAAGACTTCTTTACGACCCGACAGAGCATTGACTGGAGGGTCTTGATTATTATTAAACTGTATTGAATCCAACCGAGCAAACGTATTTGCACTTCAGAAATATCTTTATTTTCCCTTAGACTTTTCTCCGCCAAATTGAAAGACATGATTTAGGTCAAAAGTAGCCTTAAGGGCTAAGGCAGCCATTTTGGGATAGACCAAAGCTCGTATTTGGGCTGAGAAAAATATTTGATTTAGTATTTGTTAGTCGATACCTAAGCCACCGGCTATGTCAAGGGATTTCACATAAAAAGATCAGCTCAGATGTCGATAGGTAACGAAGGCTTTTTGCGGCTCTGAATATAAATTTTCTTACGAAATAAATTACTTGTCAGAATGTGTGTGTGGACTGGCATAACAATTTTTTTGAAAGGATTCCATATCTCTCTGCATTGGCACTATTCAAGAAGACAGCTCACCGCAATTCAGTTTGCTAAAATCTTATTTCTTATGACAACTTAAAAAAACATGGAGATTTCTATATTATACATACAGGGGCATGGACGCGCAACCTGTTACCAAGGATATATATAACTTTATATATGAATATATTATACCTTCCAGACTAAGGAGAGGCTTGTGGCTAAGTAATAACAGCCGCACGGGTCGATCGATCAGGTTAAGCTACGCTTGCCGCAGTTGGTCTGTGGATGGGTGATCTTTACATACCAAGACTCCTCCGTGCCTCGGAAAGCACGTTAAGCCGTTGGTCCCGTGTTGGGCTCAGCTTCCAGTCTAGCAGCCGTTGGTCTCGTGTTGGGGTCAGCTTCCAGTCTAGCAGCCGTTGGTCCCGTGTTTGGGTCAGCTTCCAGTCTAGCAGCCGTTGGTCCCGTGTTGGGGTCAGCTTCCAGTCTAGCAGCCGTTAGCCCCGTGTTGGGGTCAGCTTCCAGTCTATCAGCCGTTGGTCCCGTTTTGGGGTCAGCTTCCAGTCTAGCAGCCGTTGATCCCGTGATGAGATCAGCTTCTAGTCTAGCAGCCGTTGGCCCCGTGTTGGGGTCAGCTTCCAGTCTAGCAGCCGTTGGTCCCGTGTTGGGGTCAGCTTCCAGTCTAGCAGCCGTTGGTCCCGTGTTGGGGTCAGCTTCCAGTCTAGCAGCCGTTGGTCCCGTGTTGGGGTCAGCTTCCAGTCTAGCAGCCGTTGGTTTCGTGTTGGGGTCAGCTTCCAGTCTAGCAGCCGTTGGCCCCGTGTTGGGGTCAGCTTCCAGTCTAGCAGCCGTTGGTGCCGTGTTGGGGTCAGCTTCCAGTCTAGCAGCCGTTGGTCCCGTGTTGGGGTCAGCTTCCAGTCTAGCAGCCATTGGTCCCGTGTTGGGGTCAGCTTCCAGTCTAGCAGCCGTTGGTCCCGTGTTGGGGTCAGCTTCCAGTCTAGCAGCTGTTGGTCCCGTGTTGGAGTCAGCTTCCAGTCTAGCAGCCGTTGGTCCCGTGTTGGGGTCAGCTTCCAGTCTAGCAGCCGTTGGTCCCGTGTTGGGGTCAGCTTCCAGTCTAGCAGCCGTTGGTCCCGTGTTGGGGTCAGCTTGCAGTCTAACCAGATGCAATTGAATACCAGTATTTTACATGGAGCGACTACCTATCTGACCTCCACAACCCAGTTATTCGGTAACACGATACCCCTTGGTAAGACTGGTTGTCAGACTTTCGGGCTTCTGACGACCCGTAAGGACTGTCAAAGATCTGCAAATAACAGCCGGGATCAACGGCTCAACGTGCTTTCCGAGGCATGGAAGGGTCTTGGTATGTAAATATGGTCACCCATCTACGGACCAACCGCGGCAACCGTTGCTTAACCTGATCGATCGACCCATGCGGCTGTTATTACTTAGCCAGAAGTCCCTCGGATGGCCGCAATACATCTGACTGAATAAAAAGAGGTAGCCTATTTTGGATGTAATCTAAAACTCGCTCGCTGCTCATCGGTGGGATTAGCAGAGCTTTAAAGGCACATTTATGGCTGTAAATATTTACGGCAGGATCCAATAACCTATCTTCAGTGAAAGATAGATCGCTACTGATGATAGACATTAGATTCTATTTTTCCTTGTATGAAGTCTCACAATCATCAATAAAGGCTATCTATTTAACGAAAACAATAGATAGGGTTCTCTGCTTGGCCTTCCCGTGCGCTCCGTTAGAACCAACATCAGTATAAAAACCGGTCAAGTGCGTGTCGGATCACGCAGAATGTAGGGTTTCGTATTTGGGAAGTTGGTATGAATGTATACCAAAAACAAACTTAACATTGTAGTTGAAAAATATCATTTATTTACATAACCAAATTACAAGATGATTATTAACATTAACTAAATTAAATTAAAACTAAGTTAGGCTTAAAAAAGGCCCTCGGGGCATTGTACCGAGGATGCTGGCGGCATTTCCTCGCTGAATTGCAATGCTGATGCGTTGCGCGAGAAAGCCGCCAGCTTTTCGGTCACCAGTTACATCAACTAGACGTTTCGCGATTTCCGCAAATAACTTATGCGCACTGGGACCCCACGGACCGAGGGTCTCGACGCCAAAGGGCACAAAGTTGTACTCTCTGCCAAGGCCTCCATATTTAATAACTTTCAGATTTTCGGCATTTTCTGCCGCTGCACCCGCTTTAGAAGTAGTCCGTTGGAGGTGGGACGGTGCCAGTGTGTCTACACAGGTAGCGTCCCACACAAGCATCCGTCCCAAACTCCACGGGACCAAAGACACACCATCAGGTCTTTTGCCATCATCTCTGACAATGCCAGTCGGCTCAAGAAGAGCAGGCACATTGATGCTGGCAAGAGACCGGCGGATTATGTCATTAAGTGTTGCATGTCTTGAAAAGCGGCCTGCACTTTTTTGACAACAAAGTCCGTGGTGACCCAGTCGGTCCACGTCCGTGCCACAAGGGCATGTGTGTGGAGTGCATACCGTGACCCCAAGCCGTAGTAAATAATGCTTAGATATGTTTATGCCTGCAATTTGGCGGATAGACCTATCTGTTACCTTTAGTAACCGTCCTGCCAAACCAGTAGCTGTCAACACGTTATTGGGACGCATACTTTGGCTTTTTCATACTTATAGCTATCCGTAGCAAGCGATAGACCCTCCCATCGACAGATAGCGTGGGCCGGTAAGATTCCTTAATCTCTGATAGTTTATTGGGACGTTAAAACCAGAGATAGATAAGTATTTTTTCTCCAATATTCTAAAACTGGTGATAGATTGGTTATTGATTTGAGCCGTTAATTAATTAGGCATACTGATTGCTAATGCTATGAGGTATTGCCTGACTGCGATTTTGATGATATAATGATAAAAATTTAAAGACAAGTATATGAATGCTTGGAATCCATATCCATGTCCAAGATAAGAATGCTTGGAAACATGCTGGTCCAGCTCCATAGGACAATCTAGAGTCTAGACAAAATCAAACTGGTTGCTATTTTAATTGTACAATTTATTATTTGATACAAATAATAAATCAATGTTGAATTTAAATTCTGTGATTACTTTAACTCACTCACTGACCTATTACTTTATTTATTATTTTTAGTAAAACGTATACTTTTACAATGTTTGTAAATATGTGAGCATCATGTACCTATCATATAATTAATTTATCTGTCATTGCTTTATTTTTCATTCTTTTTTTACCTATTTTGGTATAGTAATTTTATTCTAGGTGCATCGTCTTCACATATAATTTTAAAATGTATCTATACAAAATTTTATAAAACATTTTAAAAGAGTAACGGTGGAGTTTCTTGCCCATTCTTCTCCATACGAAACTACCTTTTGGAAGGGGCAACTAGAATCAATTTTTTTTTTTTTGTTAATTTTGACGTTCAAAATTGCCTTTTATGTGCCTATTTGAAATAAATAATTTGACTTTGACTTTGACTTTATGTCGCCGCGAGAGCGTGTCAACCCGTAAAGATTATAACATAATCTTATGCATAACTATTTATTATAATTTTATTGTTATTCACCATAAAGTCCATGATCTTGTCGTCTATGAGATACTGTTACAAACATATTATGCTTGCATCTGTGAGTGATATCGATTCCTTTGAGATCAAAGGCAATTTATTGGCCAGTTTGTGAAATCGTACTCACAGTATATTTCTGGAAGAGTAAATATTAAACTAAAAAACTAAAGTTAAAATAAAATAAATTATTTAAAAAACAAAAAACCCGACTGCAAAAACACATAACTGAAAAGGGAAAAACAAGCATTATCATCTATATAATTTTGGTATCGCAGGCGGGGACAATCAAAAGTTACACCATATTTCAAGTTATTTGACTGTAACACCAAAATTATATAGATTATAATGCTTGTTTTTCCCTTTTCAGTTATGTGTTTTTGCAGTCGGGTTTTTTGTTTTTTAAATAATTTATTTTATTTCAAGCTTTTTAGTTTTATTAATATATATATTTGAAAATTACTCATTACTAGCTTTTATTTGATACCAATATTGTTGCAATTAATTTTTTAAAAATCTTACCTTCCTTTTCTTTGTATTTGCAGATGCAATTTATAAATATTATATAGCCTATGTCACTCCCACAATTAAGATGAATCTAAGGACACCTCATACGTTAAAATCCATCAAGCCGTTTAGGCTACAGAGTGTGCCAAAGAAATAGACATACATACATACATACATACATACATACATACATACATACATACTATCGAAAAACATTACCCTCCTGTGGCAGTCGGGTAATTAAAAGGAAACATTTATATATTGATTTTTGTGTTTTTTTTTTGTCATAATAACAATCTTTCATTGGACATAGTAAAGGAGAAAGCCCACCACAATTAGTTCGGTGCCGTGTCAAGACTATTTACTTTAAGTCGTATTTTTAGATGTTCAAGTTTTTTAATCAACATTTCTTTTACCCTATCATTAGAAAATTAGGGTGAACAATTGAAAATCGATTTCATTATATGAAAAGGTAATTCTAGGTCTACAAAACAAAGTTAAAACCACCGTGACACGCGAAGTTTTTTAGGCCTAAACCTCCTAGCAAAATGGGCAATGTCTTTTGTTTATGATACAGCGCTACCTGATCTTCCGAAAAATGGCGCGGTCTGTAATTTTTATGATCAATAACTGGTGCAGATTCCCTTGTTCACAAATAAAACTAAATTTAAGTTCAGTGCATCTTTTTCTTTCTATTTCATTAAGAAAAGGACAGAAGATAAGTTTTAGTTTAGTCCTGTCAAATTAATCAGCGCCTGTCACTACTTCATACAAGTTTAGACGTCATTAAAAACTTGCCCACTAAAATTACGTCAAGCGCTGATTAATTTGACAGGACTAAACTCTTAATGCAATAGAAAGAAAAAGATGCACTGAACTTAAATTTAGTTTAGTTTGTGAACAAGGGAATCGGCACCACTGACTGTTATCATTTAATACGCGGATTAAATAAGTTTCAATAATAGAATACAAATTATAAAGTTGTAAAATTATTTTATACAGCAATTTACTATTGAATAGGTTGTTTGATTAATTTCCTTGTATTACCGAAAATGTTGTCGAAGCTTCTAATTTAGCTTTAATTTTGGAAACGCCTTTGTATTTGTGAATTGGCATTGTTTAATTATAAAATAATTAACTGATAAGGATGTGGCGATCCTTTACTTTGTGTAGTGTATAATTGTGTAATGTCTAAGTTATGATTATGTTAGTTTATAATTGTTTGTATTGTGTAAATAAATTACACATAACACATACAAACAATTATACACTTATATCTACAAATCATATTTATATTTAGTGACCCCGCCTAGAATATCCCAGAAAGGCTCGATAACCATGTGTGCCCTGAAAAGGACATTCGATATTCAAGGAAGCGAAGGAAAATGATGAGTGATAGTAGTGACTCCACAAATCGTTTGGAATCACCCGTTCGCGTCAACAACCTCGTCGTGCAAAGTGCGTATCTATTGACGTGCCATCCGACATTTGCCGTATTGCGGTACGAATTGTGGAGGGTGAGTGAACTTTACACCCTGTTCCTCATACCTCCGTACCGGTGACCTCGAACATGAACGTCAGCGCAGTCTTCATACAACTACTTCATCGTGACGTCATCATCACTTCCTGGAGCTAGGAACGAGCGGCGAGTCACACAGCCAGCCAGCACCCACTCTCTCGCGTCCGGCCCTGGTTCAGGCCATGGTACGGAGCGAGAGGGCATGGGCAGCCGTCACCTCCTTCTGCAAAGCAGTAATGCTCGCGAAGGAGGAGGCGGGACGGTTGAAGGAAAGGCAAGTTTCACGCCCTCTCGCCCCTAGCCGCCGCAGGAGACGCCCTGGGCGTCGGGAATCCCGGGCGGATTTCCGGCCACCGTAGGCGCGGGCTTGCGGACGGTGAGCAATGGGTAGCTCACCGTCCGGTAAGGACCAGGTACGGATCGACGGCGCGTTGTATTCCACGCGCGCCTCAAAAAAATGTCGTCAGCACATATGTTGGGGTCCACTAGGGCCGATGCCTGCCGGGGTCGCGGAAAGGTACTAAAGGGTCACCGAGGCCCCTGGCAACACAGGCAACAGGAAGTAATACGGGTGGGTTTTAGTCAGTAAGAGTCTCACACACCCTCCCGCTCCGCCCAGAGCGGGAGAAGTTATTTGATGATTTCCCATCCAAAAAAAATAAAAAACCACCAGAATGTTGATGAGCATGTTGATTGGTCTGCGCATACCTAGTTATTACCCTCAGCCTGGTCTCAGCCTTATCAGTAACCTTGGCACACCACACTGCACTTTCGGCCGGTCCACTAGAAGAGCCGTTAAAAACTCTCTGCTGGTCGACGCCAGCGGTCCACCTCAACCCGGCGCTGTACCACATCCGACTCACTGGAGCATAACGCAGCGCCACCCCGACTCACTGGAGAATCCCGCAGACAGTTCTGACTCACCGCGAACTATGCGGCACGCGGTTCCGACTTACTGGGATCCTCAACTGGCCCTGGCAAGCATCGCAAGATACATGACTCAGCCTACTATCGACCTCCGGTCTCTGGAGGGGAGTCATATGGCTGCATCATCTACATCGCCACATACGAACATACACACATACATCACACAGATGTCACGCAAAATCCTGGATCGCACAAGCAGAGTTTACCGCGCGACTAGCATATATACAACGTCCCGACATCAATCGTCGGGCAGTTGCCCACCAGACACAATACCCGTCTGGTCGGAGGATCCTCCCTGCTCCTCATACCTCCATAAGTATTTTAGCATAATTTGTAAGTTTTATTGAACTATGTAATAAGATTCTGTATTTGAATACGCGGTATCTCCGGCAACTTTTTAAAGAGTCACGCGCGCAATGGCGTTGGTTATCGGAATGAAATTGAAAGATGTGTTAAAAAGGACTGAACTTGTAACTGTCAAACAAGAAACCTCTGTAACAATATTGTAACGAACGCCGAGCGTGCAAAGTGTGAAACCAGTGTTGTGTGTTTGTGACTATAATTAACGCCAAGCATACATGGTGGAGAGACAGTGTTGTGTGTCTTTTGACCCTCCACATAGGTATAAGAAGTGAAAATTAGGATAAAATAGTTTAGGATAAGACCCTATCTAGAGCTATATATAAAACGGGCCATTGTAAGGCTGGGACACAGTCGGTCTCCAGCTCCCAAACAATCAAGAACTCTGAAAATAAACAAGAAGAATTGGGAGCAAGTTTTATTCATCCCAAAAACATACAGTCCACTACAAATATAATGTTTTGATTTAAAAGAGAATCCATGGAGTTTCTTGCCCGTTCTTCCCCGTATGGAACCTCGTCTTGGAATGGGCAACTAGCTCTTCACTTATTAACTCAAACTGAACGACTCCTTGATAAATGATAATTCAATAGTAAATGTTTCTATTTAAATAAATGCTTTGAATTTTAGCTACGAGAGTGTTGTGTGTGATTGAACTTCAACTACCTAATCTACCATCACGAAGAATTACACCGGAGACTGGCCAGAGAGGTCCCCCATTTACATTGGGTTCCCCCGTATTGACATATATGATAGCTTATATTTATATTTGTGAGTAGGTTTTTAGAAATACCTACTTTTACACGTCAATAATATTACAATAACTAGATGAAGACATTGTTTCCTACTACTCTGAGAAAAAAGACTGAAGCAAACACATAATAGAAAAACAATTTTAGTACAATTAGAGGCTATTTCAATGTACATAGTGTAAAGTAAATAGCGAATTTAAACCACTTCAAATACTAAATTAAACAGAGCATTGGAGCTACAATAAAAAAATTAGGCAATTTCGTCGTTTAATTTTCCCTATAATACGAAAAATATTTTTCCTTTCTTCGAATTCTCATTTCAACCAAGTCATACCTGCGTCAGTTTCATAAAAAAAGGAGGGAGAACATAAACGGTCTGGCATACTTTTCGTAATTACTCCGAAAAAGTTCCGTAAAGGAATACCTTTAAAAGAAACATTACATGTAGGCAATCTTTTAAAAAGGGTCATAAAATAATGATTGTGTAATCTCTCTGGTCGAACCGTAGCACCGAATACAATTTACTGGTGGGAATAAATAATATTGAAAGCTTCGTGGTTTCATGGCTTCCATGTACTAAGCGGGAGCCCCATTAATTACCGTCATTTCCGACTGTCATACTTTATACGATATTGGAGATTGACAGTCATCAGGGGCAGTAATCTCTTTTGTACAGATCCCGACTGTACTGTCATGTGAAAATACATTAATCATTTCAGGAAGTCACATGGCTGCATGACGCGGGTGAAGCCCAACTAAATAAGTAAAAGTTAATTATTGTGAATGTCACGAAAATTTATTTGCTATTCCTAGTATATTGGTTTAAGGGGACTACAGGACCTAAACGCAACTTTTATAAGTTTTATAATGCCTTAAAGTATATGATCCACTGTAGTTAACAAAATCAGAAAAATATATGATGTTCTTAAGGATATATGCTAGATAGATAGTGTGTTGAAAACATAATATAACTAATTTGGTACGATAGAAAAATATCACGAAGATACCTCTAAAAATTTCTTTTAACAATTAAAAACTATACTAATATACATGGAATCATTCTGATTTTTTTGTCAGATTATTCTACAAGCAACATATTAGCATAATCGTGTTTTATTTTTTTTTATACAATCTATAGCTTTTTTGTAAATCGATAATTGCTTCATATTTTGCAATAAATTACCAGCGTCGTGTCATCGCGCTACTCTTTCTTTTCTATGCAGTCCGACAGTGACCGCGCTTTAGGTGTTGTCGGCCTCTAAAGGTGGATCCGCAGTCATGGTCGCATCCGAAATTAAAATCTTCTCACGTTTTTTGCAATTTGCAGGACACTGTCAGGTTGTATCTTGTTATACAACAAATATGTATTTACAGAATTATAATCATTAAAATCATTAATACTCTTAGATAGTTTTTATGGAACAAATCTCTTATGGTACATCTAACTTCCACTTCACAGACAGATGGTTGACAGAATGAGAAAACGTGTTGCACCGACCCCAAGTAACATGGGACAAGGCAGGAAGATAATGATTTTTATTTTTTTATTTATTTAACAGTTTATGTGTGTGTATAAACATACAACAAGAAAGGAATAGAAAAATACGTACAAAGGTGATGCTTATTTCTAAATAAATCTCTTCCAGCATACTTGCGATAGGAAATCAGACATAGAGATGTAGACACCGTGTGTAAGAGTAAAAGAGAAAACAAAATACATGACAAACAAAAAAAGTATTCACTTATTTAAATATAAACATACAATAAGAGATTGTACTTACACACAAACATCTAAAATAAATATCACTAAAATAATTATATATAATTTGTAAAATAATAAATACATAACATGCAACTATGGAAAAGTGGAAAGATAGTGTTCTTTCACTCTTCTTTTAAAAACAGCAACAGTTTTACCTTTCCTCCAAGAAATAACATGTCCCTAAAAAACAATGTTTCAAGAGAAAACCAAAACAAACATACACAAACTCAAAATGATGACTACAGAATACCCTCAGTGTTTAATGCCTACAATCATTAAAAGATTTTTTGTCTCCGACTTTCTAATTTAATACTTCCTAATAATAATTATTGTAGCACGCGGAGCGGAAAATTTTGTTAATTTATTCGAAAGTCTATTTTATCTCGGACGTTTTGCTCTTTAATCGATTACTAATTACTCCATCGGGTAGTATTCCATGGCTCGGATCGAATGTTTAACAGTTAATTCCAGTTACCAGTCAATATCTATACGAAACCCGAAATCCAAGTCTTTAGAATATTGGCATTGAATAAATGGATTGAAGACAAGTCGAATAGCAGTGTTGCTAAAGTTTGAGATCAACTTTCAGAATACTAGTTTTTACACAAGTAAAAACTAATATTCTCAACAACTACTAGATTTTATATTTACATAATCAAGTTACAAGATGGTTATTAACATTAACTGAATTAAATTAAAACTAGGTTAAACCTAAAAAAGGCTCTCGAGCCATTGTACCGAGGATGCTGGCGGCATTTCCACGCTAAATTGCAATGCTGATGCGTTGCGCGAGGAAGCCGCCAGCTTTTCGGTCATCAGTTACATCAACTGGACGTTTCATCTACTTAAATCATAAATTCACTGACAAACATCGCATAGCTCCAACTGCTGGGTTTAGAGCATGAAAATGTGAACTAAAGTTTCTTAAATAAACAAGGTGAGCACTGAGGAAGGATTTTTGAAAACTCATCCCCAAAAGTAGTTAAATAAGGGATATTTTTTATGAAAATTCGTCCTGTTTAACGGTGGAAAATCCAGTCGGGGACACGGCTTGTAGCTACCCGAATTAGAAATTAACAACAACATTTTGCTACAATCCCTCCAACTTATACAAAACCATCTGATGCTTTTCCAAATCAAGTTAACTCCCGAAAACTCTGGGAGGTCCCTAGGCGGTGCTAAGCATAACAAGGACACAACTGCTTTGCTTGCGGGTCAGTTGCCCCAATTTATTTTATTGTAGCCAACATGCGTGACGAGACCAGCTGTATTAGAAATCTGTAGAGACACATTTAAGATGTACGAGTCACAGACTCCTTTATTGGATGTGTAGTGAGATCTGAGGAATACGGATGTGTAATGTTGCGACGCCTTAGAAATTTAAGTAAAATGTTCCTTTTTCAGCTGTGTAACACGACTGGAGAATGTTGCGTGTGTTTTTTTATGTATTACGTTCGCGGGTAGAAATAGAAAGTAGTCACAGTACCAATAGTCGCAATACCAAAGAACCACATTACTCGTTACCAATCTCGATAGACAAAAAGTGTCAAAATGTCTCTAGTCCTCTTCAAAGTGACTCTCAGAAATTCTTACTTTCCCAGACGTGCCCTTTCACAAGAAGCTAGTACGTACTTACATAGTAATATACTACTAATATTGATTTTCAGGAAACCTTATGTAAATCATCCCAAAAACTTATCCTGTCCAACACATTCACTAAATACCACCAAAACTAAAACCATTAAATTAGGTACTACTGAAGTCCAGTACAACTAAAGTTGAATGCAAGCCAAAAACTTCGCGACGTCGCCGTCGGACGGCACATGATATTAAACAACTACTTACTGCCTCCCACCCCCCTACAATTTCAAATGAAGATGAGTAGCACTCAAGTCTTAACTCCGAAGTTCTCGCACTAGATACTCAGATGCGAACGCAGTCAAGGATCACAGTGTAACTACTTTCAGTGGTCCATCACCATTCATCACGCATCCTACATCTGACAGAACCTGAGAAATGTTTATTTTTTTGATAGTTCTCAATATCGTTAGTATATTAGTAGAACATTATTAGTATTACCTTTATCCCGAACTGCAGTATGGCAGTTTAAGACATATTTCCTAACCCTCCGCACGATTGCTATACGAAAAAGCTCCCAAATAATAATAATAATAATAGTTTATTTTTTCCCACAACAATTACAAATATAAAGGTGTTTCAAACATTGGAGGTACAAAGGTTTGTGGGAGTCAGGAATCCAAACTAGGATACCCTGTGCTATGGACTCCTGGCCCCCCTCGCCGAGATTTGGATTATGATAATTGCAGAACGTAGGACATGTAGAGACAAGAAAAGTTACTAATTAAACAAAATCAAAAAATTTTAAATATAAATAAAAGTGCGTGTGTATGTTTGTAAGTGTGGGTGTGAAGTGGAAGTGGAAAGTGTCGTGTATGTGGTGTGGTGTTGTATGTGAGTGTTTGTGTGAGAGAGTGTAAGATAGTGTAGTGTGTGTTTACGTGTAAAGATGGGTGTGTATAGGAATTTTCAAAACGCTAGACTAGGATAAGATAGTAAGCAGTTTTTCCGTTTCTTCATAATCTAGTTCTAAAAGCCACTGTATAAGCTTCTTTTTACATTCTACCCTAGGCAAATCAACAATTGCAAGAATTTTGTTAATTTTGTTATACAGTCTGCTTGCTTTGAAATTGAAGAAATTATGGGCAAAAGATGTTTTTACAGGAGTTGTTTCACAGACTTCATAGGATCGCCTAGTATTAACCTTCTTTCTAGCCGTAGAGACATCTATAGAGGAATGTTTTTTTATAACTGTTTGTAGTATATAAAGCTGCCTGACTGTTAATACCTTTGCTTCGTTATAGAGGGTTGATGTAGCGTATAAACGTGGTTTGAAGAGAGCAACTTTTAGGAGAAGTCGTTGAGCTCTTTCAACGTTTAGGATATTCGTTTTATACGAGCCGCCCCAGGTGGAAATACCATATGACAAGATTGATTGGCAAAGGGATTCGTACACAGTTTTAACCAGTTTCCAGCTCGCAACATGCCTAAGATTTTTAAATATATGAACGAGTTTTCTGGTTTTCTGGACCAGATGTGAAATATGTTGTTTGAAAGATAAGTTTTTATCGATTATTATGCCTAAGTATTTCATTGATTCCGTTTTTGATATCATTGGGCACATGGTACAGTTGGTGGTTATAAAATTACATTTGTGTGCATAAACATTAAAATTATCAGTATTAGATCCAACATTATGTATTGTAAATTCTACGTATTTAGTTTTGGAGGCATTTAAGGTTAGTTTGTTCAAAGCAAGCCAATGAGTTACAATATTGAAACCTTCCTGGGCAACAACAAAAGTTTCCTCCCATGAGTTACCATAAAACGTTAATGTAGTGTCGTCGGCATAAGACATAATATGACAGTTTCTAAGGTTTAGCTGGCAAAGATCATTGATATAGCAAAGGAAAAGAGGGGGGCCCAAGATACTGCCTTGTGGGATTCCAATATTTATCGGTCTTTCTTCACTCAGTGTATTGCCTATCCGAACTGATTGATATCGATCTTGTAAATAGTTCTTGAAGAGTTTTAATTGTGTGTCCCTTATTCCCATATGTTCTAGTTTGGATATTAATATACGTGGGCATACAGTATCAAATGCTTTCTGAAGGTCCAAAAAGATAGTCAAGCATTTTTTTCTATTATCTAATTTACTTACAATAAATTGTGTGAATGTATGAATACAGTCAGTTGTAGATTTTCCCTTTCTGAAGCCATACTGGTTAGGTGATAAGATGTTTCTACCTTCTAAGAATTTCACAAATCTGTTATTAATAATCCTTTCAAAAACCTTTGAAATAGAGGTGAGCAAAGAAATTGGACGATAGTTTGCCACTTCTTCCTTGCTACCGCTCTTAAAAATAGGGATAACAATCGTTTTTTTAAGGGGATCTGGAAAAAAGCCTTCTGCTAAACATCTATTCAGGATATAAGTGAGGGGGGGGACTATAATTTTTTTTAAATCCTTAAGGACTGTTGACAGTATATTGTCCCACCCTGCTCCACAATCCGAGCGAAGGTTACTGATTATTCCTTCTACTTCCTCCTCAGATGTTTCCAAAAGCACAAAAGAGTTACAGGAGGACTTGATATTTGCCGCGTTCGTTGGGAGCGGAGAAAGACCAGTTTGAATTTTACTTTGCAACTCCATGCCCACGTTTGCAAAATAGGAATTCACTGCGTTAACTGAATCTTGTGGGAATGATTTGGTATGTAAAAGTTCCAACGGTGGTGCGTTTGAATTTTTTAGATTGGTAATAGTTTTAATAGCGGACCAAAGTTTTTTGTTGTCACTTCCAGCCGAGTCAAGTATATTCCTGTCGTATTGTCTCTTACATTTTTTTATTATGTCATTACAAAAATTTCTGTATCTTTTGTAGGATATTTTTAAGACATTATTGTCAGGATTATGTTTTAGCTTGTAATGCATTCTGTCTCTTGTTCTTATGCACCTCAGAAGGCCAGGAGTGATCCACGGTTTTATAGTAATTTTATTTCTAGGTATTTTAATATTTATTGTGCTGTTTATTATAATTGTTTGTAAGTTTTGAATAAAATAAGTCATGAGGTCATTAGGATTTATGTTATTATCGTACACACTATTAAAATCAATATTTTTGCAGTAGTTGTTCAGTTTCTCAAAGTCAATTTTGTTCACAAATTTTGCTTTGTGGTTTTGTCCACTTAAGCGCAAACAGAAAAGGGTCGCCTCGTGGTCAGTTACAGCAGATTGAAGAACAAATGTAAGAGAAGAAGCTTTAGTTTTAATTATCACATGGTCCAGACAGCTACATCCTCTAGTTGGCTCATAATGTGCAGGTATCATACCAAAGAAAGAAAGTAGATCGAGATAGCTCGATGTAGTTACATTTGATACCTTGATGTTTATATTTATGTCACCCATCAAAATTACATTTTTGAAACCGGATAGTTTTATTAATAGTTCCTGTAATGTGCGTAAAAAATTGTCTAATGTTTGAAAACTAGGCGGTCTGTATATAGCGATTATGGCGGTCTTTTTATTTATTTTAATAAGTAGGCAGTTCGCTTCCAAGATATCTGGTTCCTCAATGATGAAGTTAATGTCGTTATTCACGTAAACGACAACGCCGTCATTTTGGTTATAGTTTCGTGTAGTTGAAAAACTAGAATAGCCAGCTATAAGTGGTAAGTTATTAACGGATGAGAGCCAACATTCGGACAGAATTATAACATCACAGCTCAACTGTATTCGTTTTAGTAACGTATTTAGGCTGAGATAATTCTTGTTAATACTTCTAATATTTTGTTGCAAAATTTTTAAAAATGTATTTGGTTTAGTTAGGGAAGCTTTACAAGATTCAGGTTCACAGCTGTACAATTCCGTCAGAACTAAATTTTCTAAATTGTTTATATTGTTTAGATCAGCGAATGTTGTTTCTAGTAAATGGTTGGTGTATGGGACTGTGATTACGAAGTGATTGTATGTTGAGCGTTTTTCGTTTAGAGAGTGTGTGAAGAATGATAATGTTGACCTTCTCACGAGTTAATGATGTTATAATGAGATGTAAGTGAATGTATTTAAGTGTAAAGTGTGTATAGTCGTGTGGAAATGCGTATGAGTAGATACAAAGTTTGTGTAAAAAAACAAGTAAAACATGCAAAAACCAAATGGACAAAGTTATAAAATTACAATGCGGATTATATAGTCAAACTTTCGGTACAAGATTTCCAAGATCGGCTTCACATTTGACTATTATAGGTTTTTCTGGTTCACTTTTTCGCAGGAAAACTTTACCAGCTGAGGTCCAACAGTATGAATATTTATATTCTTTTGCGAATTTTCTAGCTAGGTAGAAGAGGTGTTGGGTTTGAGGAGGTAAGTATTCAGACACATAGATGGGTGTGGCAGGGCCGTCCATATTCAGGTGTAGAGAGCTGAGCTTGTTCTGCTTGTTATTTAAGTTGAATTGTCTCGCCTTCTTAATTATGGTTTCTTTAGTAGCAGAGCTAGATAAGTCTACAATAATTTTTGATGCTTTGTCCTTTTTGCTCATGCTATAGACCTCTTTAATTTCCGATCTTTGGAGAGGAGCGCCAATAGCATTCGCTGTATTTAATACAATCAAACTGAGTTCTTCTTCACTTTCTTTTAGAGATAAAGGAATATTTTTAATTTCCAACTTTTTGGTGTACAACATCCTCTCTAAGTTGTCAACTCTTTCCTCAAGTTGGTGAATATACTTGCGGTCCGTTTTCTTTTCAGATTCTAACAGGTCCAATCTGCTTCGCATATCCTCATATTGGCTAGATACAAAGTTGATGGAATCTTTAATTTCGGAGTTTTTTTTTAATAACTCTGTCATCATATTATGTAAAACACTTAAAGATGCATCTGTTTTATTGCTACGTGATTCAGAGTTTTGGCAGTGAGAATCGAACAATGTTTGCATATCATTCATAAAGCGCTCGTTTTCGTCGTCATGTTTACGTTTTCTTTTAGTAACATATTCATTTGTTTGAATATCAGTTAAATTTGGTGCCGACCCACTTTGGGTCATTTTTTGTGTTTGCAATGTTGTACATTGCGCATGCGATTCCACGATTAAGGGCGTTGACGGAGGTGTTCGCGTCTGGGTATCATTTTGTGTTGGGTTGCCAATCTGCAGTAAATTCGGTTCAACCTGTGTAGGCGTTGAAGGAGGTGTACGACGTAGCATCATTTTATAAATATCGCTTTCCTTCCACTAAACGTTGACACGTGTCTTGAGTAGAAAGTAAGATGTCCCAAAAAGTTTTGCAGTTCGCGGGGCTCGAACTCTCGACTCCACGTTCCGTCGATTGCGGGCGAGCGGCTTATGCCTCTAGACCATTCAAGCTATAGCAAAGTAATGCGAATTAGGCGATGTGTTACCAATACCAATAGGGACACAGACGTGTGTCATTGACCCGTTTAAAGGTCATTCACCTCGGCACAGAGACAAAGAAAATAACGATCACTTTAAAACTTTGAAATGTTTTTGCCTATTTCTCTTGCAATAGTTTATGCACTGATTTAGTTTTTTCACTGTACTTTCTTACTTTTATTGTGCACGTATTGGTGTAACTTTAGATGAATTTACTGCACTTTAAACTAATTTTTTGAATTAAAATGTTCGCGAGTACAAAAAAACTCGTCTGCTCGATACAACGTCCGGGCGGGGGGGGGAAATCAAGTCAAATCATTTGTTTCAAATAGGCACATTTGAACTTTTGAACGTTAAAAATAACAGAAAATGTAATTGATTCTAGTTACCCCTTCCAAAAGGTAGTAGTCGTATGGAGAAGAATGGGCAAGAAATTTTTTTTTTTTTTTTTTTTTTTTAAAAACGTTGCCCCACACTAGGAATTTCTTCCTGTATTGTGGGTGCGTTTACAAACATAGAAACTCACAAACACAAACACCCAGACCCAGAACAATTACTTGCAGATCATACAAATACTTGTTCCGTGCGGGGATCGAACCCGCGACACGCTGCGTAGCAGTCGATCGCTCAGCCATTACGCCAACCGTGTCGTCAATTCCACCGTTAATCTTTTAAAACTGTTTGTATTCATTAATTATTCAATTATATGTGAAGACGATGCACCTAGAATAAAATTACTATACCACAATAGGTAACAATCATTTAAAATGAACCAATGACAGATAACTTAATATTATAGATAGATACATAAAGGCGATAGATACATACATAAACAGTAGGCGATTTACCTAAAATTTTAACAAGTAATACGTCAGTGTGCGAGTTAAAGTAATCACAGAAACTAAAATCAATGTCATAAAAATAATAACTTATACAATATCTGTTTGATTTTGTCTAGACTCTAGATTGTCCTATGGAGTAGGACCAGCATGTTACCAAAATATAAATATCTTCATATAGAATATCACAATTTGTAATAGGCATTTTGAGAGCAGTGGTGGCCCAGTGGTAACGGCCGGGACTTAAAGTTGTATGTCGTAGGTTCGAACCCAGACAGGCGCTTTACTTTGTGCAAATTATTTCATCATCACTGCCCTCAAAACGGTGAAGTAAAACATTGTGAGGAAACCGGCATATACTTAGAACCAAAAAATCGAAGACATGTGACATCTACCAACCCGCACTGGGCCCGCGTGGTGGATTACGGCCCACTCCCTCTCACAGAGAGGAGGCCTGTGTCCCAGCAGTGGGAACATTATAGGCTGATTATGTATGTTATGTAATAGGGTTGTTTAAAAAGTGTACTTTCAATATGAGTTTTAAATTTTCTTTCATTTAATTGCAATATATCACAAGGTATTTTGTTGTAACATTTAACACAGTACCCCATAAAAGGCGTATGTAAAGTCACGGGCACGTACATCTAATACGTAGGTACATGTAGCTACTTTTGATAATCTGATAAATGGTTAATCTATTAACCATTTATTTATAGTATTCAAATGATGTCTATCACATATTTTACTAAAAAGATGTCGATTTTTTTTACTTTTAGCAAGGTACCGTCGTAATATTAATCTTTTTAAATAGTTCCCTAGGAGATTCGTGGCGACTTAGATATAAATGGCTCTGACAGCTCTCTTTTACAAAATAAAGATGGATTCAATGTCAGCAGCCCAACCCCACAGTAAAATGCCATGCGACATAATGCTGTGGAAGAAGCTCCCGTTGAACCACTGTAAGTAGCTACACTGTGCCAGAATCTAGATTTTATGCACTTACACAAATACGAGGAATTTGTTATGTAAACAGCTCATTGCCGTGGTTTCACTCAGGGGGAATTAGATATCATCCCTCCTTAGGGAACGGGAATTAGGGCGGAAACACACATATAACACATATATGAACATCTATCTGAATTTGGTTGGGTTGATCTTGATTGAAAATCTAATTTCCTAACATGATTTGTGGACCGCTTAAATTCGCAGTCAAGCCACGTAGAAGCATTTTTGGTGATGGTATTTTTGCTTTTACCTACACTGCTGAATTTTGAACTCTACTTCAGCAATAATTAAAAATGTAGGGCTACCATAAGATAACATTATGTAAGCATTCGTTAGCTTGTAGAAATGCAAGTTTATATTAAATTACAAGACAGTTTTTACAACCTAAACGTTAAAAAGTTTTTAGGTTGCGTCATATCTACATAATATGACGCAACCTAATAAGTTTTTCAGTATATATTATCCTGTAATAAAATCTGTGCAATATTTAGAGGGCTTGTGGCTAAGTAATAACAGCCGCAAGGGTCGATCGATCAGGTTAAGCTACGCTTGCCGTGGTTGGTCCGTGGATGGGTGACCTATACATACCAAGACCCCTCCGTGCTTCGGAAAGCGCGTTAAGCCGTTGGTCCCGGCTGTCATTTGTAGATCTTTGACAGTCGTTACGGGTCGTTAGAAGCTCGAAAGTCTTATAACCAGTCTTACCAAGGGGTATCGTGTTACCCAATAACTGGGTTGTGGAGGTTAGATAGGCAGTCGCTCCATGTAAAATACTGGTATTCAGTTGTATCCGGTAAGACTGGAAGCCGACCCCAACATAGTTGGGAAAAGGCAGGCAGTTGATGAAAATTTGTGCAATATTTAACAATATTATTTTATTAAAAAGGTGTCAAAGAAAGTGATAATCCTTTTAGTTTCAAACTTGCTCGTGTTGACCTAGAAACCGAGGCAGCAAATACCTAGCCTTGTACTCGTAATATTATGCAAGAAGTGTTTATTTCATACACTTCGTTACTAAAAATAAAGCTTTGTTTATATCAGCTAATGATATTAATCCACGGAGCCAGCGTGATCCACAGAAACTCGTTCTGCATGATCTTCCCAAATTTGCTAAACATAATAACAGCTGCTTATATACTTGTGTTCGTATATATAATAAGATACCGAGTAACATAAAAAACTTAAACTCTAGATTATTTAAAGGAAAATTGTTTGATTGGTTGAATTCTTTCTATACTCTTAAAGAATTCATGGAAAAGAAATTCTCATGTTAGTTTTAAGTAAAAATTTGCATGCTAAGTACAATCCTGGCAAAACATGTAAGCTCTTTATTGTAATTATTGAAACACCATGTATACCATGTTTTTGCAAATAAATACTTTATTATTATTATTACAATGTACACATACATACGGCTTCTCTTCATAGTAATTTTCTTGGAGGTTTATCTTCAAAGCTCATACAACTTTTGATGAAGTTAGGAGGAACTCGTGGAACTTAGGTATTAAGGATATCATGAGTAAAAATATTTTTAAACAACCTTGAAAAGGAGGTTCTTAATACAAGTACGAAAAATATTTATTCTCCGTGCTTGAATTCGTCACGGGGAATGTACAACGGTGCATTTAATGCACTGTCATACTGCCCGTGAGGTTCTTCAAGGTGCACCTTGTGGATTAATGACGAACAAAGCATAATCGTATATAGAATAATCAGCCTATTACGTTCCCACTGCTGGGAATGCCATATATCATCTCTGTAAAGCAGCGTTTTCACTACCCTTTTTTTTGGATGGGAAATTATCAAATCACTTCTCCCGCTCTGGGCGGAGCGGGAGGGTGTGTCAGACTCTTACTGACTAAAACCCACCCGTGTTCCTTCCGATGCCGGTGTTGCCAGAGGCCTCGGTAACCCTTTCGTACCTTCCCGAGACCCCGGCAGGAGCGTTTTCACTACCCTGCCGAGCAAACATTTTATTCAGAGCAAATGGTGAAAACTCAGCTCGAGAGAAAGTTAGACATAATCAACCACACGGATCCTGTGCGGGTTGGTGGATAATGATCTTATTCAAAATTCAAAATCAAATTAAAAACATATTTATTTCAATCCATTTTAGATCGTAATTATGTTGTAGGTACATTAGAAATAAAATTAAAATTTTAATCACAATAAATATATATAAGAATAATTAATTAAATAATATAAAAAAAAATTAAAATAAAAATTATATTAAATTCAAAATGATTAATAATACGCCCCGCCTCTGAGTGATTTGTTTGTTTGTCTTTACATTAATCATATAACAGTGGTTAATAGACTGACAATCAAACCTGTTCGCAAATACGCTCAGGATTGTGTTGGAGGTGGTCCGGAGCCTGCGCCCCAGAGATGTGCACCGCTTTCGCATCGTCATGACTGTTTCAGTCAACACTGGCGTTGGCGAACATCCCCGACGCGCTGCAATGCCGGGGCAGCCCCAACAATACCCTAAACGCATTATTATACTGAACACGGAGAGCGTTGTACTGCTTTTGGGTATATGACCCCCACAGGCTTGGTGAGTACAGGGACGTACAATACGCTCTAAAAATAGTTATTTTGACGGCCCCCGAGCAAGGAACAAACCTGTGGGTGATCATATTGGCCCTCACAGACAACGCCCTCCGCTTCCCATCGATATCCGTAACGTCCATCAGGTCAGAGGTCACGACATGCCCGAGGTATCCGAAAGACCATGCATTCACTCTTCTTTGCGTTATAGAGTAAACCGTAATCCAGCGCATAACGCTCGCAGATACCCCGCAACCTGGACAGACCAAACATGGAGGCGCTCAGCAGTACCGTGTCGTCCACGTAACTAATATTGACAGAAACACCGTCAATATGGCAGCCGACACAGGTGCTGCTGAGCTCCTCTATCAGTGCGTTCACGTACAGATTGAAGAGCTTCAGAGAGGTCGGCCCTGCCTGCTTCACCCCGCAGTCCAACCTATACGACTCCGACAGAGCGCTCGACCATCGAACGACATTGACTTGATATTAAGTTACCAGTTCTTACAAATTTCTATCAGTTCGAGAGGCATTGAGATGTTATTTAATTTTCGCCATAAGATGTCATAGCTAACCAGGCCGATTGCCTTAGAGAGGTCGAGAAAACAGGCATAAATTGGTGTGCTCCTATCGGCGTAGTACTTGAAAGTTTGCTTCAAACACAAGACAGCTGACTCAGTAGACAGTCCCGGTGTAAGACCAAATTGATTGTCATGAGTGTTTACATACCGGTATACAAGGTGTGTATTAGGCAAACTGTCAGGGATCTTAGAGAGCACTGTGGCTAGTGAGATTGGCCTGTAGTTGCTCGTGTCGCTTAGGTCACCGGTTTTACTCTTCACAGTTGGTACCACCACGGTCGTCATCATCTCTACTGGTAAATTCGCATATCCTATACAAAATGTATATAACATGGCAAGAACTCTGAGCAGGTGGACGCTTTAGATGCTCACAAGTGGACGCCGGCAGGCTTTTCGTTTTTATAATCACAAGCAGAACAGAAAACGCAGAGTTTTTAGTTCAGTGCAATGCGCGCCCGGAAACGGTCGCGCATCACTCCTCGCTACGAATTATTTCATTGGCTTTTAGCTTCGCATTAGCCATTATGGTCATGGGTTCCGAAAAACTCATTGTCATGAGCTCCTGGCGTCCCTGCAACTAAAACTCAAACTGAAAGCATTTATTTCAAATAAACCAAATACAGGCACTTTTGAATTAAAATAATTCCAAAGCGTAGTAGATTCCTAAGACATCCGCAAAATTTCGAGTGTTACTTCCCCAGCCTTTTTGTCGTCCACCCATAGCACGTCACGTCTCATAGGCAATGCTCTAAGGGCTTTGCCCACAAACTATGAGACTGCGGGCTTGGAGGATGCCAAGAATGCTTTTCAAATTGCTTGCCCGGGTAAAGAATTTCCAGACAACCCAAAATCTCAAAGGAGCTGGGACGATATTTATTGCGATATAACTCGATTCTGAGCCGCAGTTCAGGTCCGGATCGCGCAAGATTTTTGGCCGTCGGAGCCAGAGAGGCCGGTCATTGGCTACATGCCCATCCTTCTCCATACACCGGTACCTTCCTGGATCCAACCTTGCTTCAACTGGTGACTGGTCTGCGGCTTGGGGTCACGGTATGCACTCCACACACATGCCCTGGTGGCACGGACATGGACCGACTGGATCACCACGGACTTTGTTGTCAAAAAAGTGCAGGCCGCTTTTCAAGACATGCGACACTTAATGACATAATCCGCCGGTCTCTTGTCACCATCAATGTGCCTGCTTTTTTTGAGCTGACTGGCATTGTCAGAGATGATGGCAAAAGACCTGATGGTTTGGTCCCGTGGAGTTTAGGACGGATGCTTGCGTGGGACGCTACCTGTGTAGACACACTGGCACCGTCCCACCTCCAACGAAATACTTCTAAAGCGGATGCAGCGGCAGAAAATGCCGAAAATCTGAAAGTTATTAAATATGGAGGCCTTGGCAGAGAGTACAACTTTGTGCCCTTTGGCGTCGAGACCCTCGGTCCGTGGGGTCCCAGTGCGCATAAGTTATTTGCGGAAATCGCGAAACGTCTAGTTGATGTAACTGGTGACAGTAAAGCTGGCGGCTTTCTCGCGCAACGCATCAGAATTGCAATTCAGAGAGGAAATGCCGCCAGCATCCTCGGTACAATGCCCCGAGGGCCCTTTTTAGGCTTAACTTAGTTTGAATTTAATTTAGTTAATGCTATTAAACATCTTGTAATTTGGTTATGTAAATAAATATATTAAAGACGTACCCAGTAAATTATAGCTTTATAGTAGATACCAAGTGCTCACAAATGTGCCATGCAATTATACAATACTAAGAGATTTAATTTATACAATGCAAAGATAGTTTTTTCATTCATTAGTCGTAAATATTTGGTGGAGCTGCTGAAGAATGATCTTCAGCAGCTCCACCAAATATTTTCGAATGCTAATCAATTAGTTTATGCGCCCTTGTGGAGCCGGACCAGCATTGAGCCAAGCATTTTTGTCAGCGATGCAATCCCCCAACTTATAATATGCTTGGCTGCATAGTGTGCGTTTAATACAAGATTTAAATTTCGTTTCATTTAGTTGGAGCAACATCAACTGGACGTCATGGATGAAGTAAGCCTCGTGCAGATCTGCAACTTGAGCGAAGACGAGATACGCTGTGCAAAGACGACACTGTACACGTCACATGACTTAGCCGACAGAATGCCGACCAGCAGGAGGGACGAAAAGGGAGAGAGTCCCGTCCTTTATGGCAAATGAACTGCGGAAGCTGTCGCAAACAACGCATCGCTGTTCAGTTTCGAGTCAGCGAAATTAGACTCATCACCGGCTACTGTCACTTCAAGCGATGCATTACCGCGTCCCGTTGATACAGCCTCTACCACTGCAAAGGCGACATCACAAGATAGCACGTTTCACCTCACCGTGCTTACTCAGCAGCCGCTGCTCAAGCTCCCAGACCCTAACAAAAAGAGTAGCAACAGAAGAAAGTGTTTGCCAAAAGTGCAAAGTCAACGGAGGGGGCATCTAAGAACCGCGATAGACCGCCTCCCAGTATCTTGGCCCCAGCCCCAAAGAAAGGGCAGGCAGACAAGGGGAGCTTCGTGACGGTGGAGTCGAAGCAAAGGAAGCCCACTTGCCGTAATCGATGCGGTACTGCTCTGGCGGAACCAAATATGTTGCTGCATCCTGCAACACCGTCGACTAGCTACGTATCCCGTCGGCATCACTCCACGATAGCTGAAGGAACCAATTGATCACGGCATTTGTGCTTCATTTAAAATAAAAATCGGATTTGCAGCTGGAAGTCATTGAACAAAAAATATTTAGAGCGTGGCCACATTCATAAAGAAGTGGACTCTATACATAGTGCAATAGAAAGACAGCAAAGACATACACCTGTTTATTTCATGATTGACTGGATCTCGATCATGGAACGTGCTCGCTCTAAAAGTAACAGTATCAGCATGGCTTTGTTAAGGAATTAAATTACACGGAAATGGTGGATCTAAGAGCTCTTTATGAAAAAATCGTAAAAAATATAAGCAGAGACAAAAAGGCAACAAAATTTCATGTTAAATTCAAAGCAGAGAAAAAGGCGATAACATTAAATATTAAATAAACACACAAAAGAAAGACCTCAATAATTTATACGCAAAAGGGATTATCCCACAAAAGTTCCACTTGTGGTTCCAGTAAACCAAAGTTTACCAAAATTTATAGACGTATAGGATTTTTGAGCCAGACGATTTTACTTCGATGGTCCTTCTTTATCATTTGTATACTCGTATTAGCTATATGAACATAATCCAGCATTTCATATTGCAGCCTAACTTCTGCCATTTAATACTTTCTGGGGTTGCCTCCTTTCCTCCAATATGGCGAGGGGGGTGATGACTGATCTTTGCGTTGTGCTCGTGAACGGGTGCTGATTGTGGTGACTGGTCGTCTTGCTGATCATGGTTTTAATTGTTATTAGTATTTTTTTATTTATTTTACTTCGATGGTGCTATCTCATCATTTCTCACTTTTAGTTACAGCAATAGCCTTATGTAAGCGGGCACGCCCTTTATGCTTGGAGTCTTTTATTTATGTATTATTCTGTGAACGTTTTTATGTTGTAATTTTTATCTGCTTGAGTACAGTTTTCATTGTTTTGTTGGTATATTGGCGTGTGCTAGCTAACATATGGCAAGTAATTTGATTTAATGTTTTGTGTTTCGTAATGTTAATTAGTTTGCATACGATTTGTATAGAATCAAGTTTATACTCGTATAACTAAACAGACAGGTGTGCTGCTGGGGAGTTTGTTCCGCCACTTCTTCTTCCCAGCTAAAGCACTAGGAACTGGTGAAGGGCGGGCATTTTTGGGGGACTGTCTTATGTAACTTTGACGTTTGATAAGTGCTGATTCTCATTTTATTTTGATTTTGATTTTGCGCGCAAAGCGGTCAAGGACTTAATTTTTTTAAATATGTTAGTTTTGTTGTTAGTAGTTATTTAAAATAAAACGCAAAAATGTATGATATGAAATTGTATTTTTTTTGCTGTACTGCAATTTATTGATGTGCTTGTGATATTAAAACAATGTAGCCGTCTCGAGTGAGTCTCTTTTTCGTCTTATGGTATGTATTTCATACGAGGGCTTGTCACTCTGAGCTCAGCGTCACTATTTCTTCTGGTCTGGTCTTTTCTGGTCTAAAACCTTTATTATTTTTGCTATCTTAGGTATAAGACTAGTTAAAGGCCAATTTTGGCCCAACCGACTGGGATACTAGGATTCCGACCAGGTGGCCCTCTCGTCTGGTCACACCTAGTGGAGTTCGTCAGCAACGTGTAGGTTTCACCCCATTGTCTGTGAAGCTATCCAGGTGATTTACGCCTGAGGGTCCAATTTGCTGAACGGCGTGTCGTCGGTCGACGCACTGGATATAGTTCGTCAGGAGTGTTTCAATTCTAAGTCTGTTGACTTAGAATAAGGGTAAGGGTGTTCCCTTACCCCAACCCTATTGATTATCTTAGTTACAGTACGCATAGATTAATCTTAACGTACATTTTTATTTATCGTAATAAAACCTGGTCATTTATACCGAGAGTACACATCATCATATTTTTTGGGTACGTCATAGGTTCACGTGACCTTCACGTAAATAGCAAACGCGGATATTGTGACCTATTACAATCGTTCCGCGGCACCCTACGACGACGTGTCAAAATTTCCACCAATTGTTATCCGCAAGTCAGTGAAGCGATAGCCTTTCAAAAACAATACTAAATAAATCCACGACTTATATATTTTTATCGCATGGTTGTATTTTTATATTTTAATACCATTTTTTGTGTTTTATATGACCAAAGTAATACGTGTTTGTATAGAAGCAGCTGTTTAATTTCTCTACAATATGTAAGCGGGCACGCCCTTTATGCTTGGGGACTTTTATTTAGGTATTACGTTTTGTTTACATTTTTATTTATGTTTTTTTGCTTGAGTATAGTTTTCATTGTATTTGTTGGAATAATGACGTGTGCTAGCATATGACATATGGCAAATAATTTAATTTAATGTTTAGTGACTCGTAATGCTAATTAGTTTGCATACCTACTATTGTAAAAAAGCAAGTTTTTCGAACTGAACAGACAGCTGTGCTGCTGGGAAGTGTGTTGCGCTACTTCTTCTTCTCAGCTAAAGCATTAGGAAGTAGTACCTAAGTGGTGAAGGGCGGGCGTCTTATGTAATTTTGAGAATCGAAAATTGCTCATTCTCCGCCTAGTTTGAATAAATGACTTTTGATTTGTTTCTTACTAATAGTATTCTGTTGTTTTTTTGTTTTTTAATTAACTCTAGTTGTTTTTATTCAAAAACGATTTTATAGAACGGAGTGAAAAATCACTAACTACGGTCGTAAATTAAGAGATTTTATAGAGAACCATTAATTAGTATAATGTTTTTAAGTTTTCACAATAACTAGAAATTTTTCACGTGTTTATATTATAAGAACTTATCTCATAATTATACTATAAACTTCATTTGATTTCCTTCAAAATAAAACATACAGATATGTAATGGCAAGCCAAAGTTATGAAGACTTGTATGTATTTAAAAAAAAAACTTTAAGTATCGTTATCTCAAAACAGGGTTTTACGACTATTGACTTTTCGCTGTACGGGGACAATATTTACGTGCTCTAAATAAAATGACGTAATCTAACCATATAAACGTATCAAAAAATCAATCAAGAGTTCTACCTGATCAGGAATTAAACACTCCAGCCCCATCAACTGAATGCAATCAGTTCGTCTCATTTCCAAGTGGGATGCGTCGTTTGCCGCGTACCTTGTGCTATGTGTTAAGTAGATACAGAAGTCTGACTCCAAACGAGTTCCAGTCTGACCTAGTCGTGGGCCAATGTAAGTTAATGTAAGTGTAGTAGTAAGTAGTAAGTATTAGGGTTCTTGCCCACGATCATCAATAATCAGGAATTTTTTTCTCCTGAGCTGTCTTGCAAATATGGTAGCTAGTGGCTAAGGCTCTCTTTTTATAGATATTGTAGAATTAATAATTATACAATTTTTTTTTTGGTATTTGACCTGCAATCTTCATACTACTTATTGAACCTCTTTTATGATTTCCTACTGGCACTCATTTTTTTATCGTTTGCATATTAGTGCGAAAATTCTTTAAAAATTTTGACAACATTGTGGTTAGAACATGGAATTAATTTTGAAACTCCTGAATTGTCTGACGTTCCACTACGTCAGAAAATTCAGGAGTTTCAAAATTAAGTCCCACGACTAGGTGGTATGTAATCCCTTTTTATTTGTGGCAAAGTCCCGACATCATAATTCCATGTTCTAACCACAATCTTTCATCTAGGGAAAATACTCGTACATAGGGTTAGGTTCTGGGCAGTTCATACCTTATACGCCCAGGCCGCATACCACAACGCAGCTCTACACAGCGGCCCCAACACCACTTCGCTGCTGTGAATAAGCCGAGTATCATTTTGGTGGCCGGTGATTCCGTGACAGCCAAGCCGTACTGCTGGGCCTTGGTGTTCCAACTACAAAGACAGGATTTACCAGATAAACTTTTTTTATTTTATTTTGCGGCAAAATTTATAGGCGTCTTGAACGTACCTATGGGGTTGGTTGCAATTATCCTGTTTAGGTCGTTATCATCTCACATTTTTTTTTAAACGTACTTGCATTTAATTTTTTTTTTTTTATGGAATCCCATTGTCATTTTTATTTTCAAAGTATATTTTATTCATGCCACGTACAGCGTTTCACTATTATCACACTACAATATGCAGTCTAGCATATTCTTATAGCTCTTTATTACATAATTAATTTCCTGCACATCTGGAACAACTTTACAACTACCCTTGGAAACTGATACTATATCTCTTCAGTATACAATAATGAAATGAAATGAAATGATGAAAGGATTTTATTTCTGTAAGTAGGTTTGTACAAACACTTTTACACGTTAATCATATTTAGAAAAAAAACTAGATGAGCTCGGTGTTTCCTATCTGACTACTCTCAAGAAGAAAGGCCGAAACAAACTCAGAGGTCACAGTCTCTTTTAAAGTCCAGACATAATCTTGGTCAGATCATGTAAAGACCATGTTTATTGGTGTCCGAAATGGTCTTTTGAGGAAAAAACCACACAGATTGAGTGGACCTATCCAGTCAGTGCACGCATTTGTCAGTAATCGTGCAGCTCAACTCAGAACTTAAGGAGCTCAACGTAAATAAGATAATGGTGCCGATTCCCTTGTTCACAAACTAAACTAAATTTAAGTTCAGTGCATCTTTTTCTTTCTATTTCATTAAGAAAAGGACAGAAGATAAATTCTAGTTTAGTCCTGTCAAATTAATCAGCGCTTGACGTAAATTGACGTAATTTTAGTAGGCAAGTTTTTAATCACGTCCAAACTTGTATGGAGTAGTGACAGGCGCTGATTAATTTGACAGGACTAAACCAAAATGTATCTTCTGTTCACTTCTTAATGAAATAGAAAGAAAAAGATGCACAAACTTAAATTAAGTTTAGTTTGTGAACAAGGGAATCGGCACCATTCTCGTATTATACTTGAACCGAGGTAACAATGAAGAGGAAAATATCCCCTTTTAGGAGTGAACCTTCTGAATTAGTTTAATTCCTACTCATAGGTACGTTGTGGTGTATGTATGTACGTATGTTTACAGAATTCAATTTACCTGCAGACAGGCGCTTGCCCGCGGCTTGGCTTCGACATTTATGTTAATATTACACTTTTATTGATCCGTCAGCGTGTTATATTCGATGTGGGAAAATTGATTGAGTTTATTTAATTTTTGATCGTGGTCGTGAGTTAAAGTGTATGTTCGATTACTTCTGTGGGGTTAGTAAAATGTGATGCTACTTTCTATAGACATATTTGTGAAATGTTGCAACTATTGTGATGGAGTGTTTGCGCAGCGATTGTGATTTATTTTGTAGCGAGATAATGTTTTGTTTCTACAAGACTACTTATCTGGTGCCATGTGAAACTGTTGCAAGTTTTTATCTTTTCATTTTATTGTCTCTTCTTTGGTGTGATACGTATTTTATCGCCACTATATTTACAAGTTCTGAGTTTCTGTATCGCACGTGTCAGTATATCGAATAAATTAATATTTATTTAACGCGAGTGGTCCCACTTTTGCAATTCTAAAAATCACTTAATACCAAACAAGCTAAACACAACCGGCTTACCATCGAAAAAATAAAACCAACCTTTTGATAAACAAAATAAATGTAAGCCACATCTCCGTCCCTTCTAAGGTACAGCCTCTTTGAGTGGTTCATTCGATTTTCAATTTCAACCCAATCACTGCGCAGCCGGGTTGAACTCCGGCGACAAATTGGGTTCCGTACCGTGCAGTCAAAGGCGCATGTTATCAGGCTGGCATATAGAGGTATGAAGATTTAAGGATTAATCGCAATTTTGCAGGACTAAAGCGTTTTCTCTTGTGTCAGTTGATCAATGTTTAGCGGAATAATTCTGTTAGTCTTCAGCTTTCTATAGCATTTCAATTTTATGTATTCTTGTTGATTGGAATATCTAAACAGCAAGAAAATTCAAAATAATAAAATTAATTTAATAATTTTATTTATTACATATGGAGCCTTGGCAGAGAGTACAACTTTGTGCCCTTTGACGTCGAGACCCTCGGTCCGTGGGGTCTCAGTGCGCATAAGCTATTTGCGGAAATCGCGAAACGTCTAGTTGATGTAACTGGTGACCGAAAAGCTGGCGGCTTTCTCGCGCTTTTCGCGATTTCCGCGAGGAAATGCCGCCAGCATCCTCGGTTCAATGCCCCGAGGGCCTTTTTTAGGCTTAACTTAGTTTTAATTTAATTTAGTTAATGTTAATAAGGTTGCATATTTGAAAATCAAAACTTTCTCGAGCAAATTTCAAAAGAACAATAAACGAAATAACAAAATTTAAATGACCAAATGTTTTATTTAGAAAAAAATTAGAATCCCAATGTTTGTGACATCAAATGAACGACTGATCAAAAGTTGCTAGTACCTAATTTTAAAATATCAATATTTTTTTTTTTTCCATATTTTTTTTCTATAAAATCTATTCGTTTCTGGCACTCGAAGGCCGCTGCCGCGGCACCGCTCGCTTCGCTCGCTCGGCTCGTGCGTAGGAGGTCACAGTTTTAACCTAACCTAACCAAACCATTATTTAAAATAATTAACCTACTCTAACTAGTTCCATATGTAATGTCTCTAACGTTTATTGTCTAAAGATTGTTTGCTGTAATAAATCATTTGATTAATGACCAAATGCCTAAATGACATTATCCTTGATAATATTCTGCCAAGTAAAAATTTGACCAAATGAAAATGTGCGGACTAAAATCATACCAAACATTTCATTGGTATAAAAAAAGGGTTGCTTAAATTTGTTTGTTTGTTGTAATCCATTTGATAATTAATAATTTATCCAGTAATCCATTTTGACCTTTAAACGATTTGGTCAATAGTGTAATAAATAATTAAAACATTGATATTCCAGACTTTGGTCAGCTGAACTTTTGATCAAATGACCATCGTTATTTTAAACTTTGTTGATTTGTACGTTGTTCTTTTGAAATTTGCTCAGGAAAGTTTTGATTTTCTAATATGCAACCGTTAATAATCATCTTGTAATTTGGTTATGTAAATAAAAACTGTTTATAAGAGCATAGGTACATTTCATTCATCTCCATAATTATGACAATTTCTGCCATTTAATGTAGTCGCACCCAGCTGGGACTGAATGGCACCCAACTTGGCTTATAATGGCGCCCAACCAATACAGGATAGCGCCCAACTACCATAGTATGGCACCCAACAATCGTAGCATGGCGCCCAACTATCTTAGAATGGCGCCCAACTAACTTAGAATGGCGCCCAACTATCTCAGGATGGTAACCAACTAACACTGCCCTCTGCCTGTCTGCGTAATTTATCAATGATCAAACCTGCAAACATCTTCCACAATTCACAATATTAACACCAGAAATAAGGACAAATTACGTGCTCCATTTCACCGGCTTCACAAGGTTCATAACTCGTTTGTTGGGCTTGGTATTACTTTTTATAACTCGGTATTACCTTGGTATTACCCTCTTCTTTGCTAGATTTGCCTTTTAATGCGTTCAAAACTAAAGTAAAATCAAAACTTTGTTCAAGGGCATACTATCCTATCAACGACTACTTAAACGATAAGAATTGTTGGTCGCTGTGATTAACTCAAGACAATCTTTATGTTCTTTCTCCAGAATTAGCTTACCTAGTGACAGGTTATATGAGTTCATATAATTGTTTATTTTATTTGACTGTATAAGTCAATTTATTTTTAATTTTATTTTCGTTTATTATTGACATAATCTTCTCATTACAATGTTTTTTGTTGAGTTGTATTGCAATATGTGGTTAGCTAGCGATCTCGATAACTGATTATATTATTCTTACAACTGGCAGCAAGTTCGTTATGCTCCCTTAGATGTCACTGCTTCCGGTAGCGTCGGGGGTCGGGTTGCCTCCTTCCGTCAGATATGGCGAGCGGTAATGGCTGATTTTTGCGTTATGCTCGTGAACGGGTGCTGCTTGTGGTGACTGGTCGTCTTGCTGACCATTGTTTTGTTTTGTTATTAGTAATTAATTGTTTATTTATTTTACTGTGACTGTTATAGCTGTAGCTGTGCTATATGTAAGCGGGCACGCCCTTTATGCTTGGAGACTTTTATTTGGGTATTAAGTTATGTTTACGTTTTATCTCTGCTTGAGAATTAATAGTTTTGGTGTTTTTCTTTTCTTTTTTTTTGTTGGTATAGTGATGTGCTAGCTGACATATGGCTAATAATTTAATGTTTTGTGTTGCACGTAATGTAAATTGATTTGCATACTGTTGTATAGAATCCATTTTTCTTCTCTAACTGAACTGACAGCTGTGCTGCTGGGGAGTTTGTTGACCACTTCTTCTTCCCAGCTAAAGCACTAGGAAGTGGTGAAGGGTGGGCGTTTTGGGGGACTGTCTTATGTAATTTTGACGTTCGAAAAGTGCTGATTCTCAGCCTAGTTTGAATAAATGACGTTTGATTTGATTTTTTATTTTGATCTATAAGTCAGTATAAATTAATTAGTAGCTTGAGTGTTCTACAAAACTACATCAAGCAACGAAAAGAGTTTCCAGATGTTTCCAATATTCAATTATAGTAAACGAATGTACAAAATGTAACAATGCAGCCGGTATTTTCAACCAATTGAAAGTCCATTCACTCGTATCTTATCAATGATAGAGTGAATGATTTTCCTACAAAATACGTAATTCAACCCTTCCATGACTGTAGAATAAAGTTATAGGTTGCAAGTTTTTACGGGTAATTACTACTGAGTCGTTTATCAATATGATGTTTACAATGTAAACCACGCCACGTTTCTTAGCAGTTTTAATAACATAACACGCCTGTAATCCCCGAAGGGTTAGGCAGAGGTCTACCACACACACACCCATTCACACACCTAACACGTCTAACACTCTCATTGCGCCAGTTATGTTTAAGTCTAATGCAATAGGGGGCGACTCTATTGCCATCGGTCGACGTAAAACCCGATAAGTCTTTGCCCGACTTGGGAATTGCTATAAAACCCACGGAGCCAGAGCCCAAAACCTATTGTATGGTGATAGACAAGCATTGTCATGTAAAACAGATTTAATCGATTCTTAGCTCACAAAGCAAGAATACGAAGTAAGAAAAAACAGGGAAGAAAACTCGAAAGCTCAGGCAATTATGAGAATCAATGCAAATGGCACTCAAACAACAACTCGAGTCCAATAAATAACTTAGGTAACTTTATTTAACTGCACAATAAAAACAATTGTACTTTATTTTATGGCGACCTTTTATACGTTATTGCTTACGTGGGGTTCACATTACATGCATTGGTCCCGCTTGGTAAGCAATTCTTGTTCCGCAAAGGAAAAAGTGGTGAATTAAATAAATGTCTAGCACAACACAGTTTATTTCTTTAAGTTGTGTGGTTTCTGGCTTGAGAAAAATGTATTTCTTAGACCTTATATTTCTTAGACCTAGAGATTACAAGGCAGAATATATTGACGACAATTTGCCTTTCATGGGGATCCATGAAGTCTAGGACTTACAAGTTTTACTAACTGAAATTAAGTGCATTTGTTATAGGTCCTACATCATTTTTCAGGGATATACCTAAAATAATTACAAGCACATATAGGCACGGCTTGCAATGAATTTTGTTTTTCTCATAATATTAAGATTAATGCGAGGAGATTTGAACAAAATTTCGACCCCAACTTATATTCCTATATTTGTCGAAGTGGGCCCCGGAAATGGCTTAAAAAGAAGGAATGAAAATACGTTTTTTTGCGGTAAACTTAACGAAAAGCGCTTAGCGTTTGTGGATTTTGCTCAAAGGTTTTGGCATACTTAAGTACATACAGTATATATGTTTTCTTTTACCTCTTTTGATGAGAGAGAGAGACAGCTATTTTCCTATCTCCCTCATTGAACAATATTGATAATCTTTAGAATGGCAACGGTAGGGGACTATTTCGAAAACATAATTTGATGAATATAATCATATCAGTCATACCGTTTATTTGAATAGACTTGCGTGTTAGTCATTTATTGAATGTTTCTAATAAATAAGCTGTTCTATATTATAATAATAGGTTTGTTAACAAAAAAGAAGCGATGCGACTTTTGTTTCTCTTTTTGTCCGTAATCCCTTTTAGGAAAATTGGCATAAAATAAAGCACATGACATCACACTTGTATTCCCGGAAGCGTTAGGCAGAGTTGTAACTATAGTCAGAACACCCACATTTCGGCAATTATATTTAATTCCCACGGGGGCGATCTTATTACCATCATAATTTATCAAATACGACAAATTCCTGGGCGAAACCCAATACCATTTGACCCGACCTGGAAATCGAACCCAGGACCTCATGAAAAAATGCATACTCTAATATAATGGGACTAATTACGGGACGCATGAAAGTCAGTAATATCATGATTCTAGCTAATACAAACCTGTTTTAAAAATAATCTCAATTAAATTCATGCAACCAAACAACCACCGTTTATATCCATGATGACAACATGAACAATCAAAAACCCCAAAACGTATTCAAAGCTAACTTGGCAAACATCTCGAAAGGATCAAAACTGCAATAAAATCTGTAGCACGTGGCCATAAAATGTAACAGTACAAACGTAAACGAACTCGCAATGGTGGTTGTAACTCGAATGTGCCAACTTTGTTGTTGACGTTTAATAAACTGTCAAATGTTGCAGAGTTCGGGTTGGTATCGTAACTGAGAGGTTATTGTGGTGTTTATTCGTTGTGTACTTTCTGAATGCTGTTGGCGGTGATTTAAAAAGTTGTTACATGAAGTTAAATTGGTTAAGCGGCATAATATTTTATAGTAGGTAATGATATACTTGGCTAGACGAGGTTATAGCAGGTGGAGCAGAGCCCTAATGGAATGGTTGCCGAGGGACGGTAGAAGGAGCGTTGGCAAACCAACGGCCAGGTCCACCTACAGATTTGCTGGATGAAACTCACACAGACCAGGGAAACCTGGCACAAAAGGGAGGACGCCTATACTTAGTAGTGGGTGGAACAAGGTTGTCGATGAATCATCATCGTCACCAAATGATAATGATGAATGATCTATATCTACTTCTATGAGGATTTATGAGTAATAGGTGTAAAGTAACTAGGGGGTTGATTGCCAAGAGTGAGTTGAGCGTCCTTGAGTGCACTTAACGCTTAGCAACGTTTTGTCATTTTACGAAAAATGCTCTAATGCACGAAATTATGGTAACCGAATTTAATATTACTGTTTCAACGGCCTTCACCCAAATAAAACTATAAATTCGTTAATATATCGCATACTGGGTGAAAACTACGAGTATATTCGGGACAATGATGGCCTGAAGAGATTAGTGAAGTAATTGAATAACTAAGTTAATTTTGTAACCCAAATATCTCTCACAAAATATACCAACAGTGCTGTAGTGAACGAAATCAATTTCATTTTAGTAGAGTTGTTTTCTGTTCGAACATTCCAAAGGTCAAACGAAGCCGATTAACATAGAAATTACAAGATAAAACGAAGTTTCTTATGTAAATGTTTTATTTCCATGCTAATTTCAGAACGAGGAAAAAGTTTTAAACTCTTAAGGATTCCTGAGGTATTTGGATGATTTTATTCTGCTTTGTATTGAAGAAGTTTGAACACGAGCCTAAAATGGCGATAAGCAGGAAATATATAAGTTGAACTGCGGCTGGCATTTATACAGGTGAGAAGACTACTTGCATAAGGAGTGTGTTGATTTTATCACAGAACGTAGCGCTGCTGACCATCTGGTAGCGTTTTTCCTTAGACACCTTTGAAGATATGCTCTCCAGCAGGCTTAGCATGACACTCTCTATTTCTTCTAAGTATAGACACGGCTCTTTCCATACAAAGTGACATTTCGTTTCTTCTTTTTTGACATCCCGCCGTAGAAATCTTTCTACATAAAAAAGGACCTAGACAAAGATCGTTAGAAACGAAAGACAAGATGACAGATTGTAGAGGGATTTCTACGGTGAGATGTCAAAAACTGAGAAACGAAATGTCACTTTGTATAGAAAGCCGTGTCTATTCTTCGAAGAAATAGAGAGTGTCATGCTAAGCCTGCTGGTATCTGGCGACCTTATTCTTATCTAGGAAATACGGAACTTTGCCATTTTCTGTATCCAAAGTAAAACGATGTCTGTCATTATTAATATTCAGACGTAAAGCAAAGAACTTCCTCATAACACTATCTCTTCATCCCAACAATGTAATCTTCAGTGCTAATGCAACAAACTTTGTAGTTGTCAGTAAACAGTGGCCATTCCCGGGAGCTTCAGCCACAACGTTTATCTTTTTATTTTTGAACCTCTGCACTCCTGGTACAAATAATAGCGATCCTTACTTTTTTAAGTTCAATCTTTGTTTTAATGTGGTTAAAAAGTGGTGGGAAGAGCACCCTTGTTAATATGCGGTAGAAAGGCACGGGGAACTTGTAAGAAAATGTCTGTGTTTGGGATGTGTGGTTTTGACCCCGAATGAAGTAATTTATTTATTCTCATGGAGGAGTTGTATGCTATGCCTTATTATCAAACAATAACAAAATCAATCTATAAACTGTCTCGTAACCAGTCAATTGTATACGCAGTATTATGAAAAAGAGATTTTTATAGGAAATTTCTGGTCTGGCGAATTCCGTTGTTGAGAGCTTCGGCCACAAAAATACCCAGTGGTAGTACCCAATCCCGCCAGGCTTGGTAGTTAGTAGCGTTCGCAATTTTAATTAAGGTTATGACATAAAACAACTCTTGGTAACCTCTAACCCACCATGGCAGCTTCAAATAATCACCCTTTCTCGTTGGCGTCCTTTCCTGTCTTCGCAATATCACTGTTATACCCAACGGGGTATGGCACGAGTTGCTAAGCAACGGCTTAGCAACTCGCCATTAAAGTTAACGCAAATATTGTGGTTTTCACCCCACAGGTACTTAGAAGATACTATACACGTGTTCTTTGAAGGTAATGTGGTTAACTAGGATTAGTGCTTGAATATTCTGTACTCACCACAATAAGGACCAAAATTGGAAATCAGTCATTTTTATTAAATGAAGTAAATAACCAGATATGTTCTTGATGAATGATATTTCTTCTCGGTTCTCTCATCTCATCGGGTTGTCACTAAATACCGGTTATTTGATCAAGAGGCATTCAAGACAGCTCGATAATTCCTTATATAATGAAATAATCAAGTAGTTTTATACCAGCACATTGTTTTCTTGACCGAACATAGCTTCGTATCACGTCGTTAGGCGGGAAATTAAAATAGTGCGTTATGACACTACGTCGAGTGGCGTGCACGTCTGTCGACGTAGTGTCGTATTTGGCCAAGCAAACACATGCGTAATATAACACAATGTCGAGAAACGTTCACGTCCATCGACGGAGTATCAAATTTCGGCAGGCAAACATATGGCCAACGAAAATAAACGTTTAACGTTATGAAACGTTTGTCATTTAGTATGGAAAATTCTACTGCCATAATGAGGTGTCAGGGTAAGTGCTCACTGTCAGCGAACGTGGTACAAAATCATCTATATCGATGGTGCTTTTACAGAAAAACACCTGGAGGCAAAACAAATATTAGCAGCGACCTGTGGCAGAACAAAACACCCATAAGCAGACAAACATAAATCACCTCTAAAATACTACTATGCGCGCATCCAATCACATTAGACATGATAAATGGGTAAAGAGGCAATCGTAGGTTCACCATGATTGACCTCAATCTACTCTCCTTACTAATTGGCGAACGTGACGTCATGATATCAATTTACAACCGCAACGTTAACAAATCAAGGGTTTCAAGCTCAATAAGCAACTCATCGCACCCTCATTAATCGATTCGTTTAGAGCAAAGGTCCCAATCGATAAATAATTAATCGATTCAGTTAAAGCAGAGGTATCTAATCGGACGCGCGTGTCGGAAATGTCCTCGATTACAAATTAATCGAGTCCCGAGCAAGCGAGTGTGAATTTGCGAATATACGGGCGTTTAATATAACGAATCATTACCGGGCTGTTTGGGGCAGTTAGCGTTATTTTATTGGGGTAGGAACTTTTTTTGCAAACACTCTACAGGTTAAATTCATACGGAATCACTCACTCATCTGTATTTAGAAGGTTTCAACTTTATATTTCACTCACTTTTCTACAATTCATGTTTGGATAACATTATCAAATTGTAATTGAAAAATCATGGAAGAATATTGAGGTTAAGACGCTGACAACACCTAAACCGCGGTCACTGTCAGATTGCATAGAAAAGAAAGAGAAGCGCGATGACACAACGCTTGTAATTTATTGCAAAATATGAAGTAATTATCTATTTACTCAAAATTGAGTTGAGTAATCGAAAATAGAAAACAACCAAGTTCTACATTCAAATATGGCGTTTTTGTTATTAATTAAATACGCAACGTATGTTGATATTTAATGCAGATATTTTGGATTAGAACTCAAGGTAAGAGGTTAGTTTAACGTTAGTTTGTATCGAGATTTTTTTCAAAACGTGTTTTGGTAACAACCAAGTTCTGGGTAATATGTCCAAATTTAACTTATATTTTTTCCGCTACCACAAACTATACAGATTTGGCAATTTTTTTTCTTAAGAGAAGCCTATTTTGGTCAATTAGGTCTTGTCAGCGCCTTAATGTGAAGATTTTTTGATTCTACACTTCAAATTAAAATTTATTTTAAGTATCAAATGAAAAACACCTTAACTTGGTTTCAAATTGGAATTTTGGGTTTAGGTATCCAAATAATTAAATAGACGACACGATGCGTTGCGGTGTCGCTGCGGCAGACGTCCTACATACAAATATCCATAGTATGCCACACGTGCGTTCCGGCGTCACACCGTACCACATACACTTGCAACCCGTGAGACGAGACGTGTACGCGTTGCGATGCCTTGTTTGTGCGGCAGAAGAATGGGCGAAATATTTGCGGTACTGCGCCGCTGCGGCGTATCGTATACCCGTGTGACCGCCAATGGAGCAAAATCTTTGCAGTGCGGCACCGCATCGCATTGTGGGACACGCTCTCAGTTAAAGAAAATTGGCATCCGCAGCAGGTATTTTAACACGATACCCCTTCGTAAGTCTGGTTGTCAGACTTTCGGGCTTCTGACGACCCGTAGCAACTGTCAAAGATCTACAAATGACAGCTGGGACCAACGGCTTAGCGTGCTTTCCGAAGCACTTTGGGGTCTTGGTATGTAAAGATGGTCATCCATCCAAGGACCAACCGTGGCAAGCGTAACTTAACCTGATCGATCGACCCGTGCGGCTGTTATTTCTTGGTCCCAAAGCCCCCCAACATGCGTCGTATATATTCGTTTAAAAAAATCTATGCTGCATCTGCTACGTACAGTCGCCAGCACATCAAGTTACACATGATTTCAACCCTTAAAATGTTGATGGTTAAGTTCTTAATCGAATGAGAAAATCGAAGGCGACTGGACTACCTACTTTACCATGGTATTCAAGGATTCATCTGGAACAGCGAGCCAATTTAACACCGGTCTTTCAACATAAGTAGGTACAGCCCTATTCAAACTACATACATGGCAACTCGGAACATAAGGCGAGTCGCTGCGCAGTAACGAATTCATGAGTCTGTGGTGGTGAGGGGTGGCACTTCAGAGCCGCCATTTAGTTTGACGCGTACTATAATTATGTATACAGGTAAACATCTTGCTGACTCTATTTAATAGATATTTCAGTGTCTCCGATCCTTCTCTAGATTATTAATAATGCTAAGCAGGAAACACAGTATGCATATATTATCCGCTATTGCCGTAAGCACAGCGCAATCAACGTGCTACTTGCTACTTCACCCAAATAGATGTAATGGACATTGTTCACGGATGAATCAAGTGTCAGTGTTCGAAGTTAACCCCTTTTTACAGAGTAATGCCATTAATTATAAGTATAAGTTAATACAGGGTGAAATTTATTTCATGGGCATCCTCTTAAGGGGTCATTGTACTCATCATTATGAACAAATTTTTCTATGGGACTAAACCTAAATAGCAAAAAAAAATATACTTTTCTCTACATTTTAACGAGTTAAGCGAACATAAATGTAGGGAACAAGAAATATTTTTTCGCGACTTCGGGTTATAATAATATCCTTAAATCATTGCAATAAGAGACATCTGTGAGCATAACCGTGAAGCGTAACAGAAATCCAACGTCATTCATGATCCACATGTCATTCATGGTTAATTTTGGAAGTTCACATAGATAACAACCGATGGCGTTGCATTCAATTTTTTTGTACCAAACTTAAATCAATACGGTGCGCGGTGCCAAGGCTGATCAGGGGGTTCGGTCGGGGTTCATTATGACGACCTTGCTTCCGAACCCTTCGATCAACACTATGATTATTTATCTATGATAGAAGTCCCGACCTGACATTTTATGTGTCAAACACGTTACACATTTTGTGTGAATTTGTCTAGTAGACGGTTAAACTTTTTCATAAAAAAATACAACCGACTTCCAAAAGAAAACACTACGAAGTCCAATACCTTTAGTTTCGGGAGTCGATAGTAACTGGAAAGAAATATATATATAAAACAAAACTAAAGACACTATTCTATTCACTACACTATTTTTTTTTTAAGTTTTTATTTTTAGTTGTGGTTTCACAAATTCGTAAACCACTAGTTAGGTACATGCTTAGACACTTTATTTCATTTTCCGTGCGATGACTCATTCACAACAGGTATGTGTACAGTTCCTCAATTAGGAGTTCCATGGGGAGTCCAAGTCCATGATCAGTTGACCACCGATAGGTAACTAGCCAGCAATTTTCATTGATCTTCCGTACAATAATCAAATAACAATACGTGTAAGTACCTTTATTTCATAATTGAGGAGCTACATTGTCTATCTCCGAAAGAAGGTATTCACCAAATTAAACAAGACTACCTCTGTACTCTCTGGAGTGACGACCGCGTACCTGAAGACGTAGCGTTGGAAGGCCTCCTACAAGGTGAACCGATGACCTTGTGAAGGCCGCAGGAATCCGCTGGATGCGGGAACACAACCGGTCGAAGTGGCGGTGCTTGGGGGAGGCCTATGTCCAGCAGTGGACGTCTTTCGGCTGAAATGATGATGATGATGATGACCTCTGTAGAATACTCTCTCAAACGAAAAAAGAATCATAAAAATCAGTTAACGATTGGCGAAGATCAATTCACTGATCCGCATACAAAACAGTTTATAAATGGTTGCGGCCTGTGGGAACTAAAGCGAAACCATTCGAACCGAGAACCGAGGACATTCTAAAAGATTTGGCATAGGAGGGATAAACCCAAATACAACACACAAACATATAATACGACACAGTACAATAATAATGATAACAAAAGTATTTATTTCATAAAAACAAGAGCACATTACACTGTATACATACATTATACCTACATTTTAAATTTGTTACACTTTAAGCACAATTATATAGACTCTTTCCCTTAAACTAGGTCTAGCCTATATCTTAAGAGATAGGGTTCAGCCGTATGGGTACAGAAATTATATTTTGTAACAAGTGAAGCAGTGTCGAGTTTACATGAGCTATGCTATTTTATGAAATAGGTGTTACTTAGTGGGTTGAGTATGTGTGTGTAGGTGTGAGTGTGTGTGAATGTGTGTGCGTGCGTGCATGTGCGTGGATTTTGCGATTGTATTTTTACGAGATGTATGTAAGAAGATTTTCCGTTGTGAGGTAGTCCTGGTTGCAGTAGCCATTGAGTGATTTTGTGTTTTAGCGTGTGTCTGTTTAACACAATTATGTTTAGTATTTTGTGTAGTTCCTTATATATATATATGTACCCATGACGTATGACGTAATATTGGCGTTTGGCAAATGTAGTTTTGTGTCTTACACCTTTTTTTTTTTTTTGAGGGTGGGATATCATCAAATAACTTCTCCCGCTCTGGGCGGAGCGGGAGGGTGTGTCAGACTCTTACTGACTAAAACCCACCCGTATTCCTTCCTGTTGCCTGTGTTGCGGGGGCCTCGGTGACCCATAAGTACCTTCCCGCGACCCCGGCAGGCATCGGCCCTAGTGGACCCCTACTAAAGATCACCAATTACATAGGTCACTAGAGCGTCCCCCGGCGTTACCACTCACATCTACCTTGTAAATAACTTTTGCTTGTCGACTTTCATTCATCCTCTCAACATGACCAAACCATTTAAGCATACTCTTTTCAATTTGTGTCACTACATCTTCTTTTAAACCACACCGCAGCCTTATGATATCATTTTTCAGCCTATCATATCCTTATCCTTTATAGTCACACCACACATGCTTCGCAAGGAACTCATCCTTTATTCTACTTTCATAATTCTTTTGCTACCAACATGCACTTCCATACAAAAACGTAGGCACCAGAACACCATTGTGAATCCTTTTCCCAATCCTTCCAAAGTCCAGAACCTTTTTGGGCACCGACTGGTTGGTCACAACCGCATGTATAGCATCATTCACTTTATTTGCCGCATTTACGGAGAATAAATGCGGGAAATATACTCATCCAATTTCCACATCTTTATCAATCTTTCCATCCCATGTAAACTGACTCCCCAAATATACAAACTCACTTACTGTAATAACATGAACATGGTAATTAAACGCCTTAAAAAGAACTGGTGGTATCCGGTTTAAATCACGCATACTACCTACGTGCGAGCATTATGGCATTACAGTGATTAACCTTTTGACCGCCACATTCATGTATAGATGACAAACCAAAATGTGCTCAGCACGCCACGGTCACGACTACATGACATATTTTAAGGGATAAATGGTAGCTTGGCGCCGAGGGCACGTTTTTGCATTTTTAACGTGGCGGTCAAAGGGTTAATCATTGATATTGAATCCCAAAAGTTTTGTTTAGACACCCATTATCACATAATACACTACATAATATCACACAGTCGGCTTGGTCCACAAATTGAGCGGGCTATGCTCGGAATTTCTTTGAAGGATAAAATCAGGAATGAAATTATCCAGAAAAAAACCGGAGTTACCGACACAGGTTGCAGAGTAATCGAACTGAAGTGCCAGTGGGCTGGCCATGTTTGTCGAAGGAACGATGGCCGATGGAGCAGACGAGTCCTGGAGTGTAACCCTCGTATCGGCTAGACCGACGACCTTAAGATGTTAGCTGGGACAGACTGGATGCGGAAGGCGGAGGACAGGGTGTTGTGGCGCAGCCTGGGAGAGGCCCAGCAGTGGACTGAAGAATATTTTTCAGTCGCTTCATGGTTAATACAAGTCCCTTTTCAGCCGCATCCGATAAGACCGGAAGCTGACCCCAACATAGTCGGGAAAACGCTAGGCAGATTTTTGGTCACAAGTTGGTCTTCAAACAGTTGACGTCTTATCCAGTAATATTTTTTTAAATCAAAATCTATCTATTAGTATCGTTTCAACTTTGAACATAGGGCTGTCCACCAATACCTACTTAATAAGATATTTACTGCCTTCTCCAATCTACTCGAGCTTCTACCACCAGAATGATTACTTCATTCTGGTAGGAAACTGCATAAAGATCTTAATTTCAGTTGGACTCAGTAGGACTCAGTAGGACTCATAGATGTGTGAAAGTTAGGTATTGATTCAAACAACAACATTATAAAAATCACAGTCGTTTATTTAATAATAAATACTGGTAATTAGGATAGACATAGAGATTTACGAAAAAATCTTTAGCGTAATGAAAGGTACATTAAAATACTAATTAAATACCTAAGAATGTTGAGTACATACAAGTTGATATCGCCTACGCGTGATGTTATAAACGAATCATAAACTAATGTATGAAGAATCACTAATTAAGGAACTTAAAAATTAAGTCATGGGCCCGATTTCCTATAAAACCTTAACGACTATCCCCTATGGGTACGTATAAACAATCTATACTTTATCTGCGTACTAAAAAGCTAAAGTATTTCGAAAACTATTTTTTATTATTTTAACTACGAACTTGCTATCAAAATCCGTGGTGATCAAAGAATTTTGGAATAGAATCGGACTTAAGACCGTTGAGCTATATGGGGCATACCCCATTAAGTACATCCCTAATATTAAAGCATAGCTAGCTGTGACAACACGTTTATATTAAAAAACAAACTCCCATTAACTCTACGAGCCTGAACACCTCGTCAGCAACCACACGAAGCTCAAACCTACTTAAAACATAATAATTTATCCTTAGGAATGATTCATTAATATCCTTTTGGTACACACACACCGTACGGAACCACGCAAAGGTTCACTTAACTCCGATTCCATCAAAATCGACAAATTGAAAGAAATAGTCATCGCCAACGAAGCTGATCGTCCTGATCGTTTTGTGCATGCGCCTACTGCATCATCTTCAATTTGAACCTTAAGACTAAATAAGAGATTACCCTAATGAAGACGAAGAGTGCGCTTAGTGCGCCGACATCGATCCAGAAATTCGCCTTATCCATAGTCATTTCCTTCAGGAACAAGTTTGGATTCCTGAAGTGGCAGTAGGCTTCGGAGCAGTGAAGTTTTTCTCTTCCGAAGCCGTAGACTGAGAGCATGGCTCCTTCGAATCCGTATCGAACGTAGCTGAGGTAAGTAAGCCATTGTAGGTAGCTGGGTATTGCGTTGAAATTAACAAAGAAGCCTGAGAAGAGTACTACAGGGATGGTAGTCACTGGTCCCAGGTAGACACCGGTCTCGATCTTCATGGCGGCCCCGATGAGCAACCCGAGGGATTGCGCTACCAGGGCCGTCAGGATGTTAATGGTTGTGAACATGAGCACCCGGTCCGTCTGCATAGGCTGGCCTGTCATGAAGTACACTATCATCACGTAGACGCCGCTGAAGACAATCTGGAAAATGAAAAGATTTTTAGGAGTTTTAATATATTACGTTTTGATATAACATAAACGTAGACCTTGATCTACGAATAAATGGAGTCTAGACTCGTACCCGGTTGATGGCAATACGCTCACTCCTTATTACATGGGACTAAAAAATAATTGCCGAAATGTGAGTGTACACCTCTGCCTAACGCTTCGGAGAAACCAGGGCGTTATATTATGTAAACCTAGACAAAAATATTATCTTATAGATATTCAAGAAAATATCAACAAAATAAAAAAAGAGTATTTATTTAGTATAGATTAATATTTTTTTCATATCTCTCATGTGTTCATTATTTCATCACCACTGCTCTCAAAACGGTGAAGGAAAACATCGTGAGGAAACCGGCATGTCCTAGAACAAAAAATTCGAAGACATGTGACATCTAACAACCCGCACTGGGCCCGCGTGGTGGATTACCTGCCTCTCACAGAGAGAAGGCCTGTGTCCCAGCAGTGGGAACATTATAGGCTGGTTATGTAATATTTTTTCATATCTGTCACGATGACATATTTTTATGATTTGTTGGACATGATAAACGAAGAGCTGCAATAATACATATTTTCTTTATTCTTTTATCATTGCGGAAGTTACAAGTTTCACTTTAAATACGTTATTTACTTTATAAACAAGGAAATAAATACGTATTTCATAATAAATTGTTTCTATTTCATTGTTGACTCGGTATTTGACACTGACCGGATCGTGTCAATATTTAACTTCCAATTGTGGCTTGATTATAGTCAAGTACCTAATAAATAAAGTAGCGGCGCCTTTATGAGCGATTGAGGCCATGTCAGAATCGAACGGACAAATATTAAAACATTTTTGTCAAAGTTCACCGATACAATCATTGATTGTATTTCTAGGAAATATTGTTTGTTGATATGTTTGTAAAAGGTCATATTTGGAAGTACTACTTAGATTACAATAATTACAATAATTCCTTCACTGATAGACAGCTACATTATTGGCGAGTGTCATAGGATATATTGATATCCATCCAAAGGTTGTCTTGAAAAGATTGGTTTTAGCGATAAGACCGCCCATTGTGTCACCCTATGTAAAATTTCTAGATTTATATCTGTAATTCGTATGGTGTACATAATAAAGAGTATTCTATTCTATATATTTTATGTCAAAATAAGAAATTACACGTTGAAATTTCAAATTGTGTGCCTACTACAAATCGAACTTTCTAACGGCAATTGTGACCATATCATGATCCTATTTATTAGAAAGTTAACCGAGCTAGAGTGTTACTTGGCTATAATATCAACGATAGAAGTAATTTGAGCTAAAACCTCTCTTTATTTGTGCAGTCTGTGATGAGGACGCACGGCCTTTTTGATATGCAGAAGTGTATTTTGCACCGATATGTCACAAGTCTATCATAACATTCATGATACTTTGTGATTAGTTTGTAGATTTAGTTGTAATTACCTGGAACGGTAAATCCGCCATAGTTTTAGCGAAGTAGAAGGCTTTCAGCGAATACCAGTAGTTCAAATGCTCTCTCACAAACACGCTCATCTCAGTGGGGACTGTAAAAAAGAACAAAACACAATCGTTATTACAATGTTATGCCTTGATTACACGTACCGAGTAGATGGGCGAGACAGTGCTCTCGGCCGACTGCTCGGGACGTGTAAATACATCATCAAGTGCTCGGCCGATCGCTCGGCCGAGTTAAAGGGCGAGATAATCCCTGTTCTATTTACTAGACCGAGTGCCCACCCCCACGCTTCTCTGCTCTGACTCACTTGCCCACTCGGCAGGTATAAACATGCACTCGCCACTCGGCACACTCAAGTCGCTCGCAGCACGCTACCGTTTCCCAGTTTTCCGCGAATTATGTTATTGTATTTTTATCAAATTCTTATGTTCTTGTTAGCTAAAAAATACGTGTAAAAACCTACTCGTCCACCCAACTCTCCCGACCTAGTATAATTTTTCTCAGACATACAAATCAAGACAGAATAATCAAGGCATTACACATAAAATGATTGTCTTCAAATTGTGATTAATCTACTGATGGCATCTTTTCTCGAAGTTGTTGTAGGAGTTCACTAAGGGATTGTACTAAGTCCACATACGCTTTGCAGCAATTCCATAGTTTTAAGAAGGTAGAATAATATTTTTCCAGGATGAAACAACAGTCTCACTACGCTCATCAAGGAAATTACGTTTTTTATTGACTCTCGACTCTCTAATGACAGGCATCATTGCATCACTGACAATAGACGAAATACAAATATGAATGTGTATACTCACATGTAAGAATAGTAGGCATCATAGCAGTAAACATCGTGAACATCACAGTAAAGAATATACAGCCAGCATTGCTCATCACTTTCGCGGCATCTCTCCCAATATCATAATACAGGAAACCGATCAGCAGCCCAACCACCGTATGAGAACAGAGCCTTAAGTGCGTCAACATCTGATCCCGCAAAATGCTTCTAAAGGTACGTTTCAATAAGATCCAGAATTGCTTCCACCCTGATGTGGGGAAGCCGGTCTTGATGGGTTTCTTCGTGAAGCTTTCACTGGAGTCAAGGAGTGATGTGGTGCAGGTAACTGGTGCGAGATTTGTGGAGTTGGGTAAAGCGATTTGCTTTTCTGAGTTGAGGACCGGTTCGGACATGTCTATCACAGTGCAGGTTGGTTTGTCTGGAAACGAGAAGAAAATATTTATTATAGAAATGTTAGGAATTTTAAGTGCCACTTGCAATGGAGTAAGAAACGTTGTGATTCTTCGATATAACTATCTGGCATTAACTCAAATTGATACTTAGCTAGCAAGTTCTCTTGTAGCGATGATGTTCATGTACTTATATTGTTAGGCTTTCGTACGTTACATTGGTATTTCGTGGTCTTCGTGCTTTACAATATATCGTCTGCAACCAATATAATAACTAACGACGACACACTACATCTGAGCCGCTGCTAAAAGTTATTTGCCCTCAATTTCACAAGGAATATAAATTAATATTTGTGTCCATTTGTGCAAAAAAAATAAACGTATCTTCTTCCTTACCTATCACAATGGCAAGGGCCTGTTGTTCCGCCTTCTGAGCATTGTTCTTGCTAGTCTGGTTATTGTAGTTCAAGTTCTGAGGTACGGAGGACGATGATGATGACGATGACGACTGGCCTCGGCCACAGTTGCCTTTGTTGACTGCCATCACCAACTTGTGTACCCAGTCACCGTGTTCGCCTGTTGCTACTTCCATCACTGGAATAGATAATACACAAAAAGTTAGTACAGGAAATGATGAACGTAAAGGTATAGATGGCAGAAAAAGATTATGATTATGATTACAATCTTTTTCTGCCATCTAAAATAAAGTCTCATTCATTAGAACGGGACTTTATTTTAAAGAAAGTCTAGTGAACATTTATCTGACTTTAGAAAGATTACTTTGGCGGTAAAATCGAGTGAAATTTCACCAAACCTGTTGCTAGTCACAGTCTAAGTTACTAATATGAAAATCGTAAAAGCCTTATGCTCTTACGACCTTTGTGTTCTAAAGAAAAGTGGTCGTACAGTCAACTGTACATTAATGGTAACTCTTGCACTAGGCCCTTACTGATATGACATAAAGGCGCTGTCAATGTCACATTGTTACCAATAATGTTGCGGACTGTATCTACTACAGTTATAGTTATTAAAGGAACATAAGTAATTTTCATTGCATAATAGATATGAGATTCTCCAGATCGCATGTCATAAATAAACATGTCTATAATGTTGAGATTAATTGATTCTGAATAAATGTTTTCACTTTCAGTGTCGCTGATTCAAAAGTAAAGACAAACGGTATTAGCGATGGAGAAAAAATGATGTTTTATGCTCACAGGAAGTTATAAAGTCAACCAGACGTAACTATGTTATAACAGTGCTAAAAATGTGTTGTTTTGCTATATTCCCCTTTCGTGCTCTGAACAATACATATAATAAAACAGTAGAATCCGGAGTGGACATTGAAGAAAAATAGAAAAGGCTAACTAAAAAAGAGTAGTAGAACATAAATCACCGATTTTTTTAATTATTTTCTGTCTGTCTGTTTGTTCACGCACATCTCCGGAATTACTGAACGGATTTTAATGTAGTTTTCACAGGTAGACAGAGAACAATTTGGTTTTAGATTCAGGTGGTTATAAAAAAATACTCGAAAAAGGTCTTATCTGTCTGTCTTCTAATACTAGAGCAGCAAAAATAATGAGAACGATTAGATCTCAAGAATTTAATGAGAAAAAGGAAGCACGCCTAAGCTCTCAGCGGGAACGTCGGTCTTCGTCTCGCCGTGTTGGAGATTCTCAATAAAAGAGAGTCTCGATTAACCGCAGTTCGTGAGCGACAAAGACTATGTCGGTCATTGAAATCCTCATCATCTGCCTGCCTTTTCCCAACTACGATGGGGTGCGGTACGGTGGGGGTACCAGTCTAACCGGATGCAGCTGAATACCAGTATTTTACATGGAGCGACTGCCTATCTGACCTCCACAACCCCGTTACTGGGTAACACGATACCCCTTGGTAAGACTGGTTGTCAGACTTTCGGGCTTCTGATGACCCGTAACGATTGTCAAAGATCCACGAATGACAGCCGGGACCAACGGCTTAACGTGCTTTCCGTGGCAAGGGGGGGGGGGGGAGATCCTCCACTGAAAGGAAAGATGACTGAGCGCTGATCATGAATGCCGCACTCGCGCCTCAGAGGCACGGCGCGTCTGCAGAACAGGAATCCCGGTTGACTACTTACCGTGAGCGCCAAACATTGTTTAGCGCCTCTGAGACAATCACTGTAAGGGAAATCTACTGTGCACTAGCTTCAGATAGTGGTGATCAACGCCAACAACAAATAGAAATAGCTAGACAGAACTATGAACGCTCGCGTCAGAATTATGCCAGTTTCTAAGAAACTGAAATCGGAGAGTAAGTGCAACACGGCGAACAGAGACAGGAAAACAGCGTCAGGCGCGGGCCTAGCTCTGTTTAGCGACTGCCGCAATTGATCAGCATTAAAGCGGTTGAATGCTGATCAATTACGGCACTCGCTAAACAGTATGTCGATTTCATCTGAAGACTGATGATACCCGAGAAGTAGTTACGGGGCATGAAGTCCTTCGTTGGGTAGATAAACAAAATAATGCATTTACTTATACAAAAATTATTACCTATGCTACCTTTGCTTCAATCGGGGGAATCTTTGATCGTAAACTGTCAGTTTTGGAATGCCATATAGAAAAGTGCGTATTGACATTTTTGAAAACCCTCCTGAGATCTGAAAGCACTACTAAATGGTGACCATCCACAATGTCGACAATTGTGACTTGCTCGCGGGTCAGTAATGCAGACAATCTTTTCATACAAGCTCAAGACGGGTAAACAGTAAATGTGATTTACAAAAAAATTATATAATGTGTGACATCTATTCTCATCCAAAAATCCCATAAAATAGTATGGTTTAGTTTGTCCAAAATTCGCGTTTGGGTCGTGGCGCACATTAAACTGCCGTTGAGTGCATAAAAAAAGGCCGATTTTTAGAAGCATATTTAAAAAAAGATGTGTTCGATGCTCGCATTTTATTTAAGTTTGAATTTGGGTCAGTCGGGTAAACAGATACACAACATTTGGATCTCTGTTTACCCGACTGATCCAAATTTATCAAAAAGGTATCCTTACATATTGACAGAGGATTCTAAAGGTCTTAAAAGATGCTACCTACATTTTGAGTTTATTTGGGGATATACAGAGATATGTGCAAGCAGCCTCGTTGGTCCAGTGGTTGAAAGCGTTACTGCTGAGCAGGAGGTCCTGGGTTCGATTCCAGCATCGGGCAAAGTGTTATTGGGTTTTTCTATCTGGAATTTCTCAGTAGCAGCCCGGAGTCTTGATTTGAGCCCGGTTGATGGCAATAAGCTCGCCCCCTATTACATGGGACTTAAACATAACTAGCGAAATATGGGTGTACTACAGATAGACCTCTTTAGCCCAACCCAACTCATAGATCTCTTTAGACCCAACTCATAGACCTCTTTAGACCTCTCTAGCCCAACCCTTCGGCGGAACAAGGCGTGAAGTTATGTAAGTGCAAGCAGCCTTGTAAACTGTGTAGTGACACAATTTTGTAGACGAGACATTACTAATTAATAACCCGCACGAGGACTACGATTGACGGTTTTTGTCTCCATTTTGTCAGTTAGTGTGCTGTGTTTAAAATTAAACATTAACCAATTCAACCTTCACCATATTACATCAAAGCGAGGTCGTTCTATGGTGTAGGTACAATTAAACAGGATGTTTTCTTGTATTTCTACTTCTAGTTTATTTTTTGTTATGTTTGGCAATATAGATTTTCTTATATCAAAATGTTGTTGAAAGGTATAAAGGCGACATGTATAATATTACATATTATTCTTTACACCCACGGCTTTAGTGTTTGAAAGTAAATATTTTTCAATTGTTTAATATGGCCTAACTTAACCAGAAAAAAATTAAAACAGAAGACACGTTTACCGAATTATTTTTCGTAAAAAAAATATATCTTTAACAAGTTTCGGTCAATACCATTTCACTTTTAGTTGGTAATGATGAAACGAAAACTGGAGCAAAGGCAAAGATGCATGATCTCAATAGTTGATCATTTTGTTTACGACTCAAATAACTCGTGCTATAATAAATGAGACTGCTGAAATGCACTACTTGCGCCAATGAAAACAAACTTCATATGATTTCAACTCCGTTTACTTGTTACCAACCGGTTTATTTATATAACCGGTTAATTGTGTGAACTAGACACGAAATATTTTCAGATGTAAAAACTGTTATAATCTGAATGCCTGTCGATGTGAATACAATTTGATTTGAGATTATGCAGACCATACAAAAATTGTGTTTAAGATGGGTGGAATGGTGTTTTATATGAAATGTAACTGGACAAAACCAAAAGAACTGACAACAACGGAACACACTGTCATATTTTTTAAAACAATATATATCTCTAGAAAAATTTAAGGTTTTCGTCTACCAAAGCAAACACACGATTGGAAACATGCAATATATCTGCACAATCGTAATATTTTCTTTAAAACGAACAACTAATGAAAAAAGAAGCTTGTTAATTTAATAACATTTCCATACAATTTACTAATTTAAGAAGTCTTTGTTTTAAAATTGGGTATTGAATTTCCTTCAACTGACCTCATAGTTTTATCGAGTCCTTCCATGTTTAACGGTTGTAATGTTATTTCGTTAACTGATAATATGCATAATCAATTTTGTTCAATAAGTAAAACAAATCTGGGAAAATCTAAACTGTACATATTAACATCAAACATTATTAGAAATAGCTGAATGTTGATAACACAGCTTGATAGATTGGTACTTAATAATCCTCATTGACTTAATAACACAACTCTATCACTGTTTGCCTTTAATGTCAAATGAACATGACTATCAAATAATGGTAATGGTGTGGTGGTGGTGGTGGTGTATAATGGTATTTATTAACACTTACCGTAATCAGCAGGATTGTGGTAACTCGGACAGTGAAGACCCATTGAAGACAAAAACGGCACTAAACCACTAACTCTTCCTTGATATATACACTGCCCTTCGGCCAAAGTGTACAAAAAGTCAAACATCTCAAAAAGTCTTGCTGAGGGTTGATGTATAGTGCATATGATAGTTCTACCGCCTCGCGCTAGTGACTTCAGAAGTGATATACATTGGAAACACGATGAGCTGTCCAGTCCCGATGTAGGCTCATCGAAGAACATTACAGGTGGGTTGTTAACTAACTCTAAAGCTATAGACAGCCGTTTCTTCTGGCCGCCTGATAAGTTTATAGTCCTCGTATCTTTCGCCTCTACGAGCCCCAACATTTCCAAAATTTCGTCTATGACGATCTTCTTGGCAGTGACTGTCATGTCTTTCCCTAACTTTAGATTCGCCGCAACGTGCATAGCTTCTTTCACGGTGAGGTGTGGTAGCAAACAATCGTCCTGCATTATGTAACAGGACAACTTTCTGAACCGTCTCAAGTTCCTCTCCTTGCCGTTTATGAGTATCGATCCGCTGACATTGGACGTTCTGGAAGCAAAAAGTGTATCGTAAACGCAAAAGGAATTTAGAAGATTTTTGGCAATACTCCAATAGTAGCATTCCGCACGTAATTCGTCATTTTCAAAGCCACGAACTGTAGGAAAAACAGTTTAAGTGTCTACGTACGACGCACATTATGAGACCTAGGAAGATTATGTAGTTCAACTTATTGTGAGTACATAGATACTAAAGATGACCATAAGTTCATTACATCAATATCAAACCCGGAATAAATTAACGATCGCTATACGAATACTGATAGTGCAATTATTAAAAAGCTATTTATTTATAAAGGATTAATGATTTACTTACTTGTATCCCGCTAAGATATTCATAAGCGTACTTTTCCCAGCCCCAGAAGGTCCCATTATGGCCGTAAGTTCACCAGATCTAAATGTGCCGTTTATGCATTTGAGCAAAGCTTTGTAGCCCCTTTTTCTTCCCTCACTGACTGAGTATGATAAGTCCGAGAACTCGATGTCTACCGGAGGGCGTTTGGGCAAGTGTGTGAGTGTGGCCATGGGTTTCTTCTGGTCTCCATACCCGTTGGGTATTTTTGGAAGGCCTGTCATGGCTGTTGTGCCGGCACCACCGTTACACAGGTTAATCTGTGAGCCTCTGTAACAAAATTGAAGGTAATATTAATAATTTAGGTAATAAATGCTACTTAGATTTACATAGTATTTCATTTTGCATTATAGTAACACATCAAGGTCAGCTATTAATTCCAGTTTTGTACAACTGAATGTACACACAAAAAAAACCAATAAAGTGAGATAAGCATTCAAATTTTGCTACACATGACGCTTTTCTGTCAGTAATGCCTTTTTCTTTCTCGACATCTGCGACGGACACGGTTTTTCTCTTGTAAAAACTAATAACCAATATTGCCTAGCACTGGCTGTAATACGCTTGCTACTAAAATAGACCGTGTTCGATGTTCTCATTTTATATCTAATAAAATTTTGGATCTACAAAGAGCGTTTTTACAGAGTGAAGTCGTTAAGATAAGTACGTTTTTTTTAAGTTGCATGTACACGTTACAACCTGATACAGCCAAGCTAATTATAAATGGAACCTAAATAAAACATTTTCTAAATTAAGACCGTCTAGACCACATCATACTTAAACTAAAGTAGATGCCAGTGTTTCATATAGACGACATCATTACTGCTATCACTGCTGTATTAATTATAGGCATGAATAAAACCTTGAACTGCGACTTTTATAAGATTCAGACCGCCTTTTTATAAGATCTGTATGTAGCACTATAGCGCCAACAATGATTTCCTTTCCCGCCATTAGAGATTACGCAAAGGTAGGAAAATCTATTTTTTTAAGCATCTAATTTTTCATACGTTTTTATGAATTTTTGATAGCAAACCGACCAAATTGTTTTCATTTAAAATTTGTGTAATTCTATTATGGCTCTCCACGTTCCCCGGACAGGTATGAATGTTTTACATAATTATTCCAAACACGGCCATTACAGAATTTTGAGCATAAAGTGCTGTCATGTCAGTTATTCAGTCATTTACAACGGGTTGGCCTGTTGCCAACTGGCATTGTTGGTTTCTCGAAACAGTTCAATGGAATCCAGTTGCATACACTTCTTAAAACACACAAACTACTGCTACTCCACCAAACTAAAATAATTATGCAAAGATATTCAGGGAGCAAAACTGTATACAACCGTAGACTATTGAAGCCAATTTTAAAGTCATAATTTTACTTGACATTATACTCTTAGCAAAAACGATAATATTACTAATAGGTCACTACGCGATATCATTGTTTGCGGAAACCGAACCAAAGGCGATATCGCAATTCGCGTAATAGATGGGTTCTATTCAATTATATTCTGACATCATGACACAGAAGCATAATATTTATGTTGGAGAAAGGTCAACAATGTAAATATATTATATACTTTTAACTTTATTTTTAATTATGATTGTAAAACATCAGTAAAAGCCAGTACATTATCTGCATTCAACAATAGATAATATACAGAGTTTAAGCCAGATAAAAGGACTCTACAGTACTTGGGCGTAATTAATTACAACTAATTACTGCTAATGCACCATTGCATGTTCCAAGTGATGAACCAACTGTTCCTATGGGACTTTTAATAACAGTATTAAACTCAGGCGTACTTGGCAATCAACTTACAACGAAATATATAAAAGTGTTAGTAAATATAAACAGCAATGACGACGGTGGCCTAAATACTGGGCTTACTCTGTTATTGTATATCTCGGGCTGTGATTTCGATTTCAATATTGTCCTAAATATTTCTAACCCAGAAATTTTGTGAATTTTTTTTATTTATTTCGTGTTTCCGTATTAGTTCGAACTTGCACGGAGCTCATAGAAAAGCTTATCACGCGTCCAGATCACGAATCGTAATCGTGAAAGCATCTGTTCCTGTTTGCCCTAGATGACATTACATGATCTGATTTAAATCAGCCAAATTGATGTTTTATTTATTTGGCAGATTATGTTCGGCGCATTTGACTGAGAAAAAAAATAAAATATTCATAAATGCCTACGATTGGACAGTACTGTATTAATAGTGTAGGAGCCATTGACGTCAGACCTGTGTTCAATTCTCAAGTTACATCTGAATATTGCATCCGGTGCAATCCCGTTATCAACACAGTTACTGGACTCGTAATTTTGTTTGTAACAAGAGATTTCGACGCAAAAAACAACCGTTACCGTATATTTGGGAATAGTAATCACAATATAAATGTCCGGTTTACTGTCTCTTGTTTACGGATTCTTGTTGTTGCTTTCGATATGATATGTATATATAATATATATTATATGTAAAAACCGTTGTCAAGTTTTATCTTCGCATAGTCACAGGATTTTATTATGGTATTACCTTTGCATTTTTATATTCTTTACACTGACATCCCCGTAGCAGCATAATATTATAGGTCTAACGTATCACTTATTTTTTTAAACAAATCCCGCTAAAGATACTCGGAAAAAAAATGTGGATTACTGAACGTACATTTATATTATATCTACCTAACCTACTTTTTTAAAGCAATTTATAATACACAAGTAATGTGATATTTATTTTCAAGCGTATTTACAATTTGATTTAAGCCTGACATTATCCTGTACCACCACTTATAAATGACTTAATGATGTTAATCTTTCAGAATGATTATCCACGTCGTACATAAAAACCCATAATCAAAATTCCCTACACCTACGTGAGTTTATGACCTTGACGCTGATTAAGGTCACACGACTTTTCAACCACCCTTTTCAAATAGCGTGTGAAATACTCACGCTTCGTGGAATGCCGAATATTTTACATACCGAATGACATCCTTTTAATAATGTCTGTTTGTGTAACATGGAAAAAGATTTGGGCTTAAGGCGCTGACAAGACCCAATTGCCCAAAATAGGCTTCGCTTAAGAAAAAAAATTGCCAAATCTGTATAGTTTGTGGTAACGGAAAAAATATATGTTAATTTTGACCATATTTCCCAGAACTTGGTTGTTACCAAAACACGTTTTGAAAACAAAATCTCGATACAAACTAACGTTAAACTAACCTCTTACTTTGAGTTCTAATCCAAAATATCTCTATCAAATATCAACATACGTTACGTATTTAATTAATAACAAGAACGTCTTATTTGAATGCAGAACTTGGTTGTTTTTTATTTTCGATTACTCAACTCAATTTTGAGTAAATAGATAATTACTTCATATTTTGCAATAAATTACAAGCGTTGTGTCATCGCGCTTCTCTTTCTTTTCTATGGAATTTGACAGTGACCGCGGTTTAGGTGTTGTCAGCGTCTTAAGGGTTAGTAGGCCGTTATTGCAAAAAGCTTGTATTTTTCCGATAAAAAGAGAAATCTGGCAACTTTTTCCAGAATTAGACGCCTTTATCAAAAACCACAACCAAAGCTCAGAAATTTTGAATGCTCGTAATAGAGAAACTTATGATCAAGAAGGTATTGGATACAAATGCTCCAGATTAATTTAATAAATGGAAATTAATGAGTAAAATTCGCCACAATGTTTAACATAGAACATCAAAGATGATTATGAAGATAATTATATCTTAATAACGAAGAAAACCATTAGCCATAATTATTAAACGAAGTTTCGTACAATTTGAGTAATAATTATCGCCTCTTTAATGTAACAACGGTATTATGTTCAGCCTTGAAACGTATAATAGTCGAGCATCATATAAAATTAACAAACTAAGCAATGGGAAGGACAAAAGCGTTGTTCCAACAAAACGAGCCGACGCCCTTAATAATGTTTACCCCGAATCTTGTTCATGAAAATATAAACGTGCCGGTAGATAGGAACCAGAATATCTGAAAGGAAACGTTATTAAAGAAAGACTCTCAAGAAACTGACGCAGAAATAAAAGAGAATCACGCTGTTAGACCGATTGTGTTAGCAATTTAAAAAACCATAGAGAGCGTTTTAGGGTTATAAACTGTAATGTTGCTTATTAAATTTGGCGTCGTTTTTAAATGCTGAACATTAAAAAAAATTGCAAATATCCAAACCGTCGAAACCAATTTATTTACTGTCCACACATTCGTTAATATGGGACATCTGGGCACAGCAGTACATGTATATTCTGGTTTAATTTAAAACCTTTACAGAACAACCTTTAGAAAAATTTGTTATTCTTTGTGCCAGCATACCTGGGTAATAGGTACTGTTGCCTATCTACCTATAAGAAGTTGCCTAAGGAAAAATGTTGGTTTATCAATGGTGAGGCAAATATTATAAATGTATCTATTGAATGGCCCTTAAGTTCTCCTCACGATATGAAATCGTATTCTATCCAAACTTCGATAAGTGATTAACAAGATTAGAAGAAGAACATCTAACAGCACGGATTTATACATTTATTTATTATTTATTTATTTAAAACAATTATAACACTTTTACAGACTCATCCAAGGCGATGTTATAAGTCACAATGTCTACACAGATTAACAAAAAATAAAATCACCTGTAAGCAAAATTACAAATAATTAAAAGGAATATGACAACTTTATTATAAACATGACAACGTTGATAATAACAGACCAAAACATATATACATATACATAAGTGGGTACGTAAGTTTACAAAGAGGGGGAAGACCCTGAAGTAGGTTTTGAGAATTGTCAGCTACCTTTAGTGTGTGAATCAGCTGATGTGCATTATAAATGAGATGGAAAAGGAGTGATATTTAGTTAACCCTTTGACCGCCACGTCAAAAAAGAAAAAACGTGCCCATGGCGCCAAGCTACGAATTATTCCTTAAAATCTGTCATATATAGTCGTGAACTGGCGTGCTGGGCATATTTTGGTTTGTCATCTATACATGACTGTGGCGGTCAAAATGTTAAAGAAAGTCATAAATATATGTTTATGTTATCTGAATGATCACGGATAGAATTATCCGTGGTGTTTTTTTTTTAATCGGCTAACGGGATTCTATGTTTATCATGGTCAAACTTAACTTGTTCATGAGCCTGTAGGATTATTGTTAACTCCCAAAAGATCTTAGGTCCAAAGTTAAATAAATTTTAAAATACCGTTCAAAATATGCATCAACCGGCTGAATTTACCGTTTAAATAACTGACGTCAATGACGCAGTATCATACCAAAAAAATGTGTTACCAGAAAACATTTAAAAAAATTCATTCACACAACACACTTCTAAAAATACTTCTATTTTTAGAAGTTTTTAGACCTTTTACGGTGCTAATTGTAGTAATTAAAAGCCAATCATAAAGTGCTTCACGTGAGTGCTCTAATGGTAACGTGGAGAGTACTCAGGACTTAATTATAGGACTTAGACTTAAATAGCTATGTCTTTTCTGTATCCATCGATAGATATGTAGCTATATTGGACGTTATATTACCTTTGAATGAGGCCTAGGATCTGAAGGGCACGCAATTATCCTGATTGCCTTAATCAAGCAATAAACCTAAGTTCGAATGAATTTACCCAGATTTTATAAGCTTCATTTATTGTTAAGTATACGAGTATATCCAATTTGAATTGTTATATTTTATCATTTGGATGTTTCATACAGTTCATACTTTCACCAAATTAATCATACACCGTGACTTATTACAGTTATTCTTTCACGAATCCTAAAGCAACAATATTAATGAATAGAATTCTGTTCTAAAGCTTCATAACTCTACTTTTTGGCAGTTTTCCAAATATGACCTACCCACCAAGTCCGTGGTAACAGGCACGTTGTTCACCATCACGTTTATTTACGCTCGCTTTCATACAGGGTTGGTAGAAAATTAGTCCTCCTAACCTTTTCCCTAGATAGGACACATTTTTACACAAAATGTGTTTGCCTTAATTAAAATTCCACGCCAGGTTGTTGGTTTAAAATTTTACTTCTGCACTAAAATTTACATGTTATAGCTACTCTTGAGATAAAATCTGTTTAAGTTTTGAAAGATCTTCCCGTGTACAAGTTGTTATAGACAATTAAGATGTGTTGCTTGTCTTATTCAGCTGAGTAGTTAATCTTAAGTAATTAGAGAGTCCCGTCATGACGATACTGTTAGAATATTAATTAGATGTTTCTGTTAGTTATAGCTATACAACTGCTTTGTTATACATATACATTATGTTTTATATTTGTTCTAAATTCCTTCTTTGTCTACAATATCTAGACTCGGATATACATAAACGCCTCTACAAAAACGACTAAATAATTCTCGCCTTGAACTCGAGAGTTCGACCAAAAAACATGAGCGAGCTTGGCAACGTAACCGACGACCAATCTATTATTTATGCTTGTTTGTAACCTAGCTAATAACATACATCAGATGAGCGAATGACGGCCGTGACATGGAGAAGAAACAGCTAAGTACGTTTTCCAACTTTTTTGTTAGCAGCAAAAACTGTTGGAAACACTCGCACTGAGAATAGAACAAAGAGTACAAAGTTTGAAGACCCCTTTTTTTTGCTGATCTTATACCTATTGAATACAGAATGTCTATGTCCTAGCTACTTTATTGTATGTATGTGGGATCACGCCACCCTTTCGACTAAGAAGTGAGCCGAGTGAAGTGCCTACAATTCAGGGGGGTAAAACCATCACCTCTTATAGCAGTATTATTTCAATATTACTTAAGTGTGAAAAAGAGATGGAGCTATAAGTCCTGTATAGCTCCATCACTTTCCCACTGTGAAGTAATATTATAATAATACTGCTACAAGAGGTGATGGTTACCCCCCAGATGTCTGCACACTTTTCCAGCTTTCTATATTATTGAAGTGAAAATTCTCTATGCGTGTTAAGCGATTTTTGGTAGGGGAAGAAGTTATGGGTTCGCGTCACCGACATGCCATTGCATGAAGTTAAATTGAGCACATGAAAAGTTTAATTAGTGTGTGTGCATTGTGTTTTAGATAATTATTATTTTATTGAAATGAAAACGTCTTTAGGTACGTGGAGCGATAAATTTTCACATCTATCAGCAGTCCCTATGACTGCCTGTGTTTTTTTTTACATATTTTTGATATTTGACAAGATAATTCTTTCATATTCTATATATTGAGTGTACCAACCTTTGCTTTTCTCAAAGAATATGGTATTATTTTAGTGATCAAAAGTTTATAAATTAAGTAGGTATAAGGCAAAACAAAAAACGCGAAACGTCTAGTTGATGTAATTGGTGACCGAGAAGCTGGCGGCTTTCTCGCGCAACGCATCAGCACATTGCAATTCAACGAGGAAATGCCGCCAGCATCCTCGGTACAACGCCTCGAGGGCCTTTTTTAGATTTAACTTAGTTTTAATTTAATTTATTTATTGTTTATAAATCTTCTAATTTGATTATGTAAATAAACATCTATTAAATTAAAAGTATGTATCAGGAATGTAATTCCACATCTCCAATTAGACCTTTTCGTCTAAATTATTCAGATTCCTGACATATTTTATCGGTTCCGAAACCATTATTTAACTTAATATACAAAACCAAAACATTGACCTCCCATTTTCATTTCATTCAGAAAGTTATAAGTAAACTGAAATTGGTTTTGGCCTTTTTCAGACCGCTAAGGATTATTATTCACCGTCCGTATCTCACTGGGGGATTCCGAAAGTCTGCCTATATGTTTAATAAATTGTATTTTGGTATTTGGGAATTTTCATCACAGAGTTATCTTATTCTGACTTCTAGAAATGAGCACAATCAATGTAGTAGCATAATTTTATTGGTTTTTGACTAGCTATGGATATAATGATAATGGCATCATGTCCTGTGACTTTTGCTTCTTAAAAATCCTCGCTTCCTATCTACATAGGAAGCGAGGATTTTTAAGAAGCAAAAGTACACGTCAAATATATTATTTAGCTACCTAAATAATATATTTGACGTGTAAAAGTGTTTATATAAACCTTTTTACGGAAACAAACATCATTTATCATATTTATCATTTAAACTACACTTGTCTACATCCACATTTTAAGTAGATTCCGAAATACATTTCGATTTCTTCTGTCGCTTCACAAATATCACAAAAAAATAGTATTTACCCCAACAGCTGTCCATTATTGAGAGGCTCAGTGTACGGCGGTGACTTGACCTGGGCGAAGGTCACCTTATCGTTCAGCTCTCCTCGGCTGCCGCGACCCATCAGCGGCAGGTGGATCTGGGTGCCTTTCGACTCCATCTTCAGGCTAGACGTCATCGCTGCATTGGCATCATGTGATTTGGGGCCCTGGAAAGAGGGAGACAGAAGGTTTAAAATCATGGAAAGTTTTCGGTGATGGTGAATCTTTGAAGGTATAAAGGTTTGAAGGCTTTTGCTACATTCACGTATTTTATCATCGTTTTTGGTTCGACACCATGATCTGAAGCAATCACCTTACAGCCAACCACTCAGCTTATTATCTCATCTTATGGAATGGTGTATTTTAATAATTCTGCGAACACGAAATTGTTACATGTTACATCGTCATCATCTGCCTGCCTTTTCCTAACTACCTATGTCGGAGTCGGCTTCCAGTCTTACTGGATGTAGCTGAATACCAGTATTTTAAATGGAGCGACTGCCTAACTGACCTCCACAACCTAGTTTCTGGGTGATACGATACCCCTTGGTAAGACTGACACATGGTACCTAATTAATAAAACAAACATGTTTTACCATTAAAAACATCTAAATAATGATGATGCGACAGTTTGAAAAGATAAATGCTAATTCCCAAAGTTAAAACGACATTTTGATTGATATATTTTATTCGCGTAGTTTAAACTTCTAGAAGTTTAAAATGAGTTAAAATAAACAAGTTTGTTCAGATATAAAAATGCAATAAAAAAACTTGAGCACGAAACTTGTTACTTTTTGGCTCCTCGGGTCTTAAGAATGAGATGCAACTTTTAAACTTTTCACAATTTATTCACTTATAAACAAGCTAAATGTTATCTTGCACAGTGTTTTAAAAAAAAAACAATGAAAATAAAATGCCTGCCATTATTACAAAGATAAGTGATTCAAATTCAAAATTACAGTAGATGATTTTAGGCTTAAATTAAAATATTATCGAATGGACGCATGTTTAAATCAGGCTAGCTTAGCAATGATAAGGTATCAATTTTCCTTATTCAAGATAAAAACAGTTTAATTATAAATATTATGAATCTGATGCAACTGAAAATAACCTCAATAATCCTTTGGGTACCGTGAATGCGAGTGGTAACCTATAAAGCGAAAAGAAGCAAAAAAAATCCTATCAGTTAATAAAATGAGAGCTGTAAGTTAATGGTATGGAAAACAAAATAAATCTAACATTTCAGCCTTTAACTGCATAAGAAAAGTAATAACTTGAGCAGAGTCTTGTATCGTCAACCGGGTGGATAACGACTGCCAATCAAAGTGAAGAAGATTGATTCTATTCAGACGTCACAATATCTTCTAACATTCGCAAAAAAGTGAAGCGGCGTTCTGACAACTTAAACATTAACTCAAATGGAGAAAAAAGATGTGGGTAGATATATTATTTTGAAAGCAAAAAAAATACCTGTTCACATCACAATGATACGAGTCTACACACGATGAAATATCAAGCTATAGATACCTACATTTCCACCTGGCCGTAAGTTTCGAGTTCTACAACTCCCATTGGGGTAATCAGTTATAATTAGAGCCAAAACCCTTAGTTAAAAAACCATCGACTTCCAAAAAACACTACAAAATGAAAAACAACGTCAATTTCGAAAGTCGATGTCTTTGGATCTGTATTTTAGTTTTTTGACCAACTTCCGAAATTTTTCACTTTGTAGTATTTTTTTGGAAGTCGGTTGTTTTTTTTATGATAAATTGTATTTTTTTTTATTTTTTACTTTTTATTGGGTATTGTAATTTATCTAAGTTACAATAGCCTAATGTCAACTGCTTATCACCTTCTACAAAATATAGCTTTTCCCGATGCAGGGATGTTAATTGTTGAGGAGTTCTCCTGGGAAGCAATTTATGCCCGTCATAATGCATAAGGTGGCTTATGCATTGTGACGAGCATAAATTGCTTGGTTTACCATTGTGGCGGCATCTACAGCGCCACATACGAACTACGCATCACACTGACGTCACGCAAAAATCCTGCATCGCGCAAGCAGAGTTTACCGCGCAACTAGCATATATACAACATCCCGACATCAACCGTCGGGCAGTTGCCCACCAGACACGATACCCGTCTGGTCGGAGGATCCTCCCTTTTCTATGGAGGATGAGTGAACTTTACACCCTGTTCCTCATGCCTCTATACTGGTGACCCCGAGTATGAACGTCAGTGCAGCCTTCGTGCAACTACTTCAGCGTGACGTCATCACTTCCTCAAGCTTTCGAGCGGCGAGTCACACAGCCAGCCAGCACCCACGGCTTCAACGGGTATCCTGACCACCAGCATGCAGCGACCGCGCATACCTGGTCATCACGCTAAGCCTCATCAGCAACCTTGGCACAGCACACTGCACTTTCGGCCGGTCAACAAGCAGAGCTCTTCAACCCTCTCCTGGTCGACGCCAGCAGTCAGCCCTCAACCCGGCGCTGTACCACGTCTGACTCACTGGAGCATAACGCAGCGCCACCCCGACTCACTGGGGCATCATCACCGCAGACAGTTCCGACCCACCGCGAACTATGCGACAACCGGTTCCGACCCACTGGAACCCCACACCTGGCACTGGCAAGCATCGCAAGATACACGACTCAGCTCACTATCGACCTCCGGTCTCCGGAGGGGAGTGATGTGGCGGCATCTACAGCGCCACATACGAACTACGCATCACACTGACGTCACGCAAAAATCCTGCATCGCGCAAGCAGAGTTTACCGCGCAACTAGCATATATACAACATCCCGACATCAACTGTCGGGCAGTTGCCCACCAGACACGATACCCGTCTGGTCGGAGGATCCTCCCTTTTCTATGGAGGATGAGTGAACTTTACACCCTGTTCCTCATGCCTCTATACCATATTAATGTATGTAATCGAATCGCAACCCGTGTAATACTTATTATTAAGTAGTTACGGTAGCCAACTGTGGTCTTCATCATCAGTTCCACTTCACCAAATAATGCTTTCCGAAAGCAAATGCACGAGTTACTATAAAAAATACGCAAATCGCTATAGGTGTGCCAATAAAATTTGAGGATTTTCCTCGATTTCCATGGGATATCCTCATCAGATTATGACTTGGTGACAATGAAATCACCCAGAACTATCAGAGAAGATCGTGATAAGCTAAGTCTCAAGAAAAATTATTTTCTGTTGCAGCAAGTACCTATTAGATAATAGGTCCACCTATCAAAACTTTCACACCAATAATCAGTTGATTATTCTACCAGCCGCATCTTTTCCAAATAAACTGAAAACCATGACGGTATTATGGTTTTAAGTTTTTGATTGATTTTGATCCAATTTAGGAACGAAAGTGGTAACTTTTGTTCCTAAATTGGATCAAAATTCAATAGGAACTCTGACGCAATTCGTATGGGAAAAACATTAACAGCGACATTTGTCAGACGTAGGAGGAATATCGACTTTCTTTTGCATGACGTCATACTAACAGAATTGAACAACAAAATGGATCGAGCAAACAGAGAGCTCGCTTGTGATTTATTGAAAGGATTAGAGTGGCCATTCCATTTTTATATTGCTGAAACAGAACAGAATCCAACAAAGGATGTTCAACGAGACAAGAGAAAATGATAAATGGTTGCATGAAATTGGAAATTCAATGGTTTAAAGTATTTTATTGTACATATTTATATACATTTTTTTTTAAATGTAAGTTAACATTTATTGAGTAAGATAAAAATATATTTAGGATATTATATTTTTATTTTAATAGATTTTTCATTAATTTCGTATAAGATGTTTACACTTTTTATTAAATATATCCAAAATATTACAATAATAAACTATTAACAATTAGTAGTCGATAAAGCAAATAATAATCAAAAAAGTGAAGTGAATATTTGGATAAGTACCCGGACTATTGTACTAGCAGTAAAACTTCAACGAAAAATAGACGTGGAAGCCAAACAAATCTATTAACCGAATCATTGTAGCCACTCTCAAGGGTACAAACAATTTGTTCGCGACGACAGTTTTATATTGGTTTGGTCTGTTTATTTTAGTTACTAGCTTTTACAGGTGGCTTCGTCTGCGAATAAGTCGGAAATCATCCCACGCGAACATACTTCTGCGATAAAAAATATTTTACGTGTTAATTCAGTTTATAAACCATCTATGTGCCAAATTTCATCCAAATCTGAACAGCCGTTTTTGCGTGATTGGGTAACAAACATCCAAACACAAACTTTCACAGTTATAATATTATGTACTAGCGGCCCGTCCCGGCTTCGCACGGCTGGATATAAAATTTATTTAATTTTTTTACTTTTTATTTATATTTTTTGTTGTTTTATTTTTTTAAACGCAGTATCATATTATCTATGTATACTTACAATCCGAATTTGTTCATCTTTTTTTATTTAAGTAACTTATTTAATCTTAAGTAAGACATATCACTTAGTTTTTTTTTATTGATATATTTACAACATTTTACTTTTTTATCTGTTTAAGTTTTTTATTTATTAACATTTTTTATTCATATTTTTTTTTGTTGTTTTGGGTGTGTATTTATTTTTAAGAGTTTTTCTATGTCATTGTAATTTTTACTTATATGTATTTAAATTTTTATTTTAAAGCTTTATTTAATTTTATTGGTTGTTACTTTTATGTTTCAAAACTTTTACCTTAAAGCTTCACTGAACACTATGTTGGCAGTGGTATTTGTAGGTGATAACAAAACATTGATTTTCAGGAGATCCTACTCGAGAAAGGGCAACATATAATGGGGATTGTTCATTTTTTTTTAAATGAGTTAATATGAAATCCGTTTCGAGGAATAGGGCTACTAATGACTATTGAGCGTTTAAAAAAGTAAAATATTCACGGATTATTATTATTTATCGCTAAAAGTAAATAACCTTAATTTGACCTCTAATTACGTCATCATTTGACTCTAAAGGGACAATTCCTTTGCCATCAAATATACACACGCTCACACACGCTTGTTTACAACTGTCAAAAGTGTCAAGATATAATAAACAATAAACATAACCTCAAATTCTTCAAACATTCGATTATTATACTTAGCGTCTAGCGAAATTACCAGCAAATAACGATGGAATATAGGAAGTGCTTCGTTCCAACCTGTAAAAATGACTCAAAAAATACTCCAGATAAAATTTTTGTTCGCATTCGGGAAGACTTGAAAGAAAAATGGTGTCGTGAAGCTAAGGCGGAGTGTTTTAAAATTTAGAGAATGTATTGCTGTGAAGATCATTTGGAGGTAAAGATGATTGATATCATAATGTTAGATACTATACATTTTTTGGTTCAATCGCCATTAGCACTTGTCACAACTTATTACAAACCTATGATATTGTCTAATCATTCATTGTTTTGTATTGTAGCCCAGGGAAGATTTGATTAATTATTACCAATGTAAGATAATGAACGAGGAACCTAAACTAAAACGTTCGGCTTTGTTGCGCAATATTGGACAAGATACGAATGAAGGCCTATCAGAACTAAATAAGTTATTGTTACAACCTCCAAGTACCAGCCAGCCATTGAAAAGAAAACATGATGATTTTGATAAATCAAAATCCAGCACTAGTCCCAGCAAAAGTAAGCTGTTTAAAAGGTTTGAGGATATAGCTGTGCCCAGTACATCCACATGTTCTACATTACCTATAAACGTAGGTACTTTCTGTTTTTTTTTTCATCATAATAATAAAATATATAATTCTAACTGAAAAAAAGTTACACACATCGTTGTGTTAATCACCATGTTAATCTTTTTGACAAATCAAATGAGTCAAATAGCTATAAGCGTAAGTTAATTATGTAAAGATATGCGATGAATTTTAGAAGTGTGTTGCTACTGAAATATATGCACTAAGTACTGATTTATTTCCAGATTGATGTTGCTACTCAGTGTGAAATAAAGATGGTTGACAAGAGTACAAACTATAAAACTAGGAAACAGCCTGCAAATATTACTACCACTGACGTACTGCAATCTTCACAAGAGACATCTTCGGCAGCAACTCCATCTTTATTTGGTTGTACATCAGAAACTGAAGAATCTAGTGTATGTGATGCAAGTAGAGTGGTGTCTAAAACTAAGAAGATTATGTTAGACTAAGGCCCGTATTATAGAACGTCACTCAATACTCAAGCACTACTTAAAACTAGATTCAAGCCATTTGATTGGTTAAAACTAGTTTTAAGTAATGCTTGAGAATTGAGTGACGTTCTGTAATACGGACCTTAGTATTAAATAAACCAAGGATGTATTTGGGGTTACCGAAACAATTTATATGGCTTATTGATCATATAGTACAAAAAAGTACAGCAAAAATAGACAATCTACACATTATTGTTACTTTATTGAAAATAAAGCAAAATGACTCACTGGAACGTATAAGTGATCAATTTAATATATCTCAAACCAAGCTGTCATCAATGATATTAACAGGTATTGAAGTATTAGGTAACTTCTTTCAAAATTTTGTTTATTGTCCTCAACCCAAACAAATAAAAGAGAATCTACCATTGGTATTTAAAATAAGATATTCTAATGTCCAAATGATCATTGATTGTTTTGAGATACAAATCTCAAAACCATCTAACCCTTTGAAGCAAGCTCAGACATGGTCGCAGTACAAAAGTTGCAATACTGTTAAATACCTAATAGGTTGCACTCCAAATGGATTTATAAGCTTCATTTCAAAAGGCTATGGGGGAAGAATTTCTGATAAAGCGATTGTAGAAAAAAGTGATTTAATAAATGTGTTAAAGCCTAATGCGGTTATTTTAGCTGACAGGGGATTTAAAGAAATAGAAACTCTATTAAATGCGCGGAATATAAAACTTTTGAGGCCACCCAGTGTTTATACAGGCACTAAACAAACTACTCGTGAGGCACTTCAGAGTAAAGTAATTGCAAGTTTACGTGTTCACATTGAGAGAGTTATTAGACGAGTAAGAGAGTATACTCTACTGAAACCTCATTCAGTTGTTAATTATAAATATGTACCTTACTTGGATGAAATAGTGTTAATTGTTTGTGGTTTAATTAATTTGCAAGGAGAAATAATAAAGAGTTATTAAAATGTATCAATATTTTATTATTTTTTTGCACTTTCTAATAACTTAGGAAATATAAATGTACTCCAAAAGACTTCTGCTTTTTTTATTATGTCCCTTATGTATACTTCATCATAGTCCACCCAAACAACATGAATATTTTTTGTAGTCTCAAATAAAGGATCTGCAACACAGAATAGTCCTTTGTTTTTTTTACAGGCCATCATTTGGCACATTATCTGTGTTTTAAATTTTTCTGTTATAACATCATTTTTTATATATGTTTCAATAGCTTTTTCTGAAGATGGACACTTAACCTCTACTACAAAATCTTCTCCAATACCATCAGGTGATGCTCCCAAAATGCCATCAATGAGGATGAACCCAGACCGGTCTATTTTGACCTGTAATTTCTCTTCAATTTCTTGTAGTACTCGGCTTTCTAATCTCCTGCCTCGTTGTATGGCTTTAGTTTCAGGCACTTTATAGCCTCCTAATATTTGCTCAACTAAAGCACCATCTATATGGCAATGAGCAGCTTCATATAATTTAGAAGCTGTTAATCTTCCTTGTCGTATATTATGCCAATATTTACTATCAGCTTGCCTTATTGTTTTTAATTTAATTTCTTCAATAACAATATTGTTGAAAATTCTTTTTAAATACTTACTAAAGTTATTAAAATCATGTATGGTTTCGTCATCAAGGAATGCCAACATAATATCAAATATATTTTTGGAGTTGGTTTTGAAACCATCACAGAACTTCATAATAAGGGAGTTGCACAAATTCCTTCTAAGACATTGTTCTTCAAATTCAGTTAAGACAGTAGTGTCTTTGGTCATAAGCTTTGGGATCTTAACTTTTGGAAAAATATCTTTACTAGTAACTGGTTCTGCGCTTGCACTTGTAAGGGAAGGTTTGTTCCAGTAACATTGAACTGCAGTCGATGATGGTTCAGAAGTTTTTTTTGCTAACCAAAACAATAGCAAAAGGGAATGCTTACAACCACCTGTAAAAACAAAAAAATTAAGTTTGAATTAACGGTACCTACCTACATATCTATTTTAACCTTTTGAACGCCCTTCCGGACACCACATTATGTAAAAAATCACATTTGCTTCTCGGTTATAGACGACTGTGGCGTGTTTGGCATTTTTTCGTTTGTCAACTTTAACCGACTGTGGCGTTCAAAAGGTTAAAAGTTGGTTATAAAACTACCTGCTGATGCTGGGCAATCTTCACATGTAGCATTAATAATATTATTATTCTGTTCATCAATTTTACAATTGACGGTATACAATTTCTTGCTTATTCTGTGTTCAGGCACTACTTTAGCAGTGACTATGCAATCACTGCCTGTTCGACTAACTTTCACGTAGCCCACAGCGGTATTGATGTACGAATCCCGAGATGACCTAAAAAATTAAAGATGCTTTAGTATATTATAGTAATTAAAAACAATACCAAAAACAGAAATCATTTAGCGAAGTAATCATCATCCCTACGTTAAACCGGTGTCGTTAATACTATTGCATTGGAGCCGAGTAGACATGAGTAGTTGGCGAACAGCCGAAGTATTTGTTCGAATTCTAATATAATGTAAAAGATACTTACATTAAAATTTTTGCTCCCCTTATTTCAGCCAAGTTATGATGGCTACATGTTGCCACATACTCCAATATCATAATATTTTCCACCTTCGGTAGATTCCGGGAGTCAGCTTTCACGAAGTTGTCAGTCATGGTAAACAGTTCGTAAAACAGTAAGTTTATAAAATGATTTACAAACAAGATGAATGATAGCGTGGTATTTATTTCAAAGAGGTTATAAATTGTTTACTGTATGACACTAATGAACAGACAGATTGACTATTGACATTTGTCTAACGTGAAAGAAATTCTTTTAGGTAAAAGGGCAAAGACACGTAAATATTCAGCCAAATGATGACGTAATCGTGACGAAGTTACTCCTAATTTTAAATAATTAATAAAAATAGAACGACTACATAAAATTAAAAAATATTCAAATTAGTTTCTTCGAATGCTCTATATTATCGAAATCTTAAATAAAAAATGAGGGATGAAAAAATTGGTCAATGCCCATTGCCCATGAGAGAAGCACTCTTTTCTTAGGTCGATGCCAACAATCGAAAAAGTTGGTCCCTGTGATTTATTTATCGTAAGGGCAGTGGCGTAGCGTGGGTGGGGCGGAGGGGGCGGCCCGCCCCGGGCGGCAGCCCGCGGGGGCGGCAAAATGTCGCCGTTGAAGCGGGTTGAGATCTGATCTATGATTCATTCATTTCATTACACAGTATAATTTTCCATTTTTATATAAAATTTTGCGCACAAAGGATTTTTTAAAATTTATTTAAAAGAAAAATTGCTAAATTACTGACAGAGCTCTTTATAAGGTTTGTTTGTTTACATACGAACGGCAACATCGCATCACGCCGCGCCGCCCGCCCGCCGCGCCGGCGAGGCAACGCGCGCGAACCGAGTTGATCTGAATCTGAAATCTTTTGTTTTACGAGTCGGCCCGTGTCGATGCCTCTCTTTCGCACTCATTGAATTAGTACTACGCATTCATTTGTAGGTACTTTGTTTGTTTTAGTGCATCGTGAAGTGCCATTACGCAATCACGCATTACTCGTATGTTTGTTTTGCGAGAGTTTTGGATACGGAACGAAAGTCGTTTTGATTGTGTTTCGATCTTTTAAATACTATTGAATCTTCTAAAACTAAACATTTAGATCTTTACCCAATCTTTGAATTAGTTTTTGAAAATGAAAAGAGTCAAAGAAAGCGGTGCGGAATTCCGCAAAAAAAGGGCTAAGAAAGCAGCAGATGCGAAAAAGTCTCAAGGTGCATTACTGAAATATTTCAGTTCTAGTTCTGGTTCGAAAGCCACGTTAACGTCTTCGGTGGCATCCTGCAGCAGCGGAAGTGATTCCAGTGTAAGTAGATATATGATTCCTCCATCTAGAATCGTGTGTGGCCTAGAATTACTCCAGTTATTTTAGACATTTTATTGGCTGGGTCGCTCGCAATAAATTGCAAGGTTCTTTATCTAAAGTAAAAAATCAAAATGTGTATGTATGTGCGTTTGTTTTTAGTTGTCAGCTCTATAGCCTAAGCCGCTAAACAAAATAAGATGAAATTTTGTATTGGGAATGTTTTGTAAATGTCTAGGAATATTTTCTTTGTTTTTTGATCACTTGATTATTTATGGTAGGTAACATAATTTTTCATTTAGCCGCGCCGTCACCAAAACCACTTTTGTTTTGTGATAGTTAAAATACTTATTTGAAATTCGAACGTGTCTTCTAGCCAATATTCATGGGAATACATAACTTATTTTACAGGCACAAGAAGAAGACGTGCCTGGCGTCGCAGTTGGAAGTAGTTCTGGTCCCACCACAGAGCAGGGTCAAGACGAAGTCGACTCACCAGATGTGCCTCAAGCATCTAGTCATAAGCCTGCAGAAAAAGTGAATGTTGCCAAAGAAGACATAATTGAAATCGTGCCTTCTGCTCCTGCCGAAGTCAAAGATGTGAATCTCGACGATGTAGGTTGCTGGCCTTCTCCTATGACCGACGAAGTCAGAACGCTTCTAGTACGTCGCGGGTCTGACTCAGTACAGCACATCGATTCCAAATTTGCCGATGTTGTTCGCTCAGGGACTTCAACGAAAGGCGGTACCCGAAAACTAACCAAAGAGTGGTTCTACAAACCATTATCTAATGGCGAAAAGGTTCTCCGAACATGGCTGGTGTACTCGCCTCTGAAGCAGTCTTTGTATTGTTTTTCTTGCAAGCTGTTTGGCAATTCCGGCTCGAACTTCGCATCTGAAGAAGGATTCAACAAATGGTGGAAGCTAAATCCAAGAATCGGAGACCATGAAAATAACCTGGGCCATGAACAGAGCTTCTTGAAATGGAAGGAGTTGGAAGTTCGCCTGAACTGTAAAGCAACCATCGATCAGAAACAACAAGAAGTTTTCGAAAGTGAGGAGAAGAAATGGAGGGATGTATTGTACAGGTTGCTGAATATTATCCAGTTCTTAGCCAAACAGAATCTGGCCTTCAGAGGACATCGAGAAGACATTCGAGGAGATGATAGTGGCAATCGCGGGAACTTTCTAGAGTTAGTGCACCTCCTAGCTAAATACGATCCTCTTCTAATGGAACACCTGACAAAGATAAAGCTGGGAGCAAGAGTGTCAGTTTCATATCTGTCTCCAGAAACCCAGAATGAATTTATAAATTTACTGGGACAGCAAGTTCGATCCACCATCATCCGTCGTATTCAAAAAGCTAAATATTATTGCGTAATCTTCGACAGTACACCAGACATCTCCCACAATGACCAAATGAGCCAAGTTCTGCGATACGTACATATCGAAGGAGAAAAAGTCGCTGTGGTAGAATCTTTCATTGACTTCTTCCAACCAAAAGGAAAAAATGCAGAAGATCTCAGCAACGATATAATCGCGAAGATAACATCAGACGGACTGGACATACAGAATCTGAGAGGACAGGCTTATGACAATGCTGCCACAATGTCAGGGATCCACAATGGAGTTCAAGCCCGGATTAAAGCGCTAAATCCGAAAGCTCTATTCGTTGCATGCACAAACCACTCACTAAACTTGGCTGGGGTACACGCTGCTTCTGAATCAGTGAATTCGGTGACGTTTTTTGGAATTCTAGAGAAGCTATTTGCCTTCTTTTCTGCATCAACTGTTAGATGGAACGCTTTGGTTGCCGTCACAGGTCAAGCAGTGAAACGAGTCACTGAAACGCGTTGGAGCGCTAGACATGTAGCTGTCAAGATGCTTAAAAATAAGTTTGAGGGAGTTCTTGAGGTACTGGAACAATTAACAGATTCATCTCAAACTTCCGAAACAAGATCGGGAGCCAGTCTTCTCCTGACAGCCATGCAGTCATTTAACTTCCTAACTTTTCTTGGCTTTTGGGCTGCAGTGCTACCTGAAGTAGATGACGCACAGATTTACCTGCAGCAACGAGGACTAAGTGTGGATAAGTGTGCTCAGAAACTCTGCGCTTTGAAAACCCTCTTAGTGGAAAGTAGAGACCGTTTAGTGCAAGAAGCAATTGACTTTGCTAAGACTCTTTGCGAAAAACTCGGAATCGAACTCAAAACGAGAAGAATTTGCAGGAAAAAACGCATGCATGGCGATGAATCTTCTGCAGATGCAGCTTTGTCTCACGAGCAGGAAATCCGTCGAGAGGTGTTCGCATCATTGGACAAGATCATTCAAGAAATGACGACTCGATTCCAGCAAATTCAAGAAATATCGGACAAGTTCGGATTTTTGATGCCAGCAAAACTTTTGGACAGCAAGTTCGAGTGTGATCTTTCCCATGTATTAGAAGACATCGACAAGGACGAGTTTCAGATGGAGCGGAAGCGTCTCCAGCAATTTATTGCCTGTTCTGAATCAGAGGAAGATATAAGTGGTAAAGGACCACTGGAGCTCCTCCAGTTCATTCAAAAACTGAATCTCGGAATTTCGGTTCCAAATATAGTCATCTTGATTCGTATATATTTGACTTTGGCGATTAGTGTGGCAAGCTGTGAGAGAAGTTTTTCGAAGTTGAAGCTAATAAAAAATTACCTCAGATCTACTATGAGCTCCGCTAGATTATCAAACTTGGCTATATTGTCGATTGAACAAGAATTGGCTGCTAATATTGATTTTGACAAAGTTATTTCTGACTTCGCTGCTCATAAGGCTCGTAGAATCCGCTTGTAAAACCGCTCATCCAATTTTTTCTTCAATAAAAAGTATCTCATTGCCTGTGCAATTTAATTTTAATTAAGCACCTATAGAATGGGGGCGGCAAAGTGGGTCTCCCGCCCCAGGCGCCAAAATGGCACGCTACGCCACTGCGTAAGGGCAAACGATATCTTCACAGGATATAGGCAAATCCGTCGGAATCATCGGGATTCGCGGAATGTGAGCGAGCTGTTCGGCCGCGGGCCCAGTGATGATTGTTGCTACAATCACATTGTTTTGTAATTCCTTTATCAAAAGTATTGTGCCATTACACATACTGGGAGGGTTTAAATTTCTCAATAGCATAATGGGAGTACCTACTTTTAATTTTAGTTCCTGGAGTGACAAGCCGGCAGGATTGAGGGAATTTAAAAATTCTTGTGGGTAGTGCACCGTTGTTCTAACGACTGTCTTTCTCTCTGTGCAATAAGTCGCTGCGAGCGTTCGGCGCTAGGTTCCCGGGCACGCGTTCGCGAGTTCCTAACTCTATTATAAGCAAGGCGCTGCGAGCGTTCGGCACTCGAATGTCGTTCGTATAATTGGAATGATCTGGCATTTTGTTCTGTAAGGCGAAGTGACCGTTCTGCGCTAGATTCGTTTGCCCGTGCTTGCGTGTTTCTAGCTCTATTTTCTGCAAGTCGTTGCGAGCGTTCAGCACTCGATTGTCGTTCGTGTAGTTGTGATGATCGGGTATTTTATGCTGAAAGACGAAGCGAACGTTCGTCTCTAGATTTCCTCGCGCGTGCTTGTGACATTCTGTAACTATTTTGTGCAAGGCGTTGCAAACTTTCAGCGCTAGATTCCCTTGTACGTGCTCGTGACATTCTGTTTCTATTATGAGCAAGGCGTTGCGAACGTTCGGTGCTAGATTCCCTTGTACGTGTTCGTGAGATTCGTTCACTATTTTCAGCAAGGCGTTGCGAACGTTCGGCGCTAGATTCCCTTGTACGTGTTCGTGAGATTCGTTCACTATTTTCAGCAAGGCGTTGCGAACGTTCGGCGCTAGATTCCCTTGTACGTGTTCGTGAGATTCGTTCACTATTTTCAGCAAGGCGTTGCGAACGTTCGGCGCTAGATTCCCTTGTACGTGTTCGTGAGATTCGTTCACTATTTTCAGCAAGGCGTTGCGAACGTTCGGCGCTAGATTCCCTTGTACGTGTTCGTGAGATTCGTTCACTATTTTCAGCAAGGCGTTGCGAACGTTCGGCGCTAGATTCTGTGGCTCGCGATTGCGACGCATACGCTCTCTGATTTGCGAGACGATCTGAATTTTCAGAAGATGATTCTCCAATACGTCGTATTTTTGCTAATCTCGCTTGGGAGCAGCTTTTAGATAGTTGAGACCTTTTTTCCTAGGCATATTGTTGACTTTTTTTTTAATCTGATAAAATAAGAATAGAAATTTTGATAAATGGCGAGAATACTATAAAAAATAAACATTAAAGCGTGAATGAACAATTTATAACTAGTTCTGAGAAGAACTTTTTAACCTGGACAAAAAAAATCTACTTCATAGATGTGCCCGCCCCTCTCCCGCACCGCTGCAATGCCTGGCTAGCCACGACACGGCGCGGCGCGGCGGCGCGGCGGCGGCGCCTTTTCTATATCTATGACTTTTTAAATTCGTAATATCTATTGAATGGAATAGTCGATTTGAACAATTCAAAAAGTAATCTACATGAATTGAAACAGTCTTGAAATCAATATGATTTATTTGGATAAGGATAAGGATTTAAACAGAAGTAAGAATAACATGGTCTAATTTTGTTCGGTATTTCTATCAACTTTTAAAATGTAAAAAGTGGTTATTGTGACATAACGATAATAGTTGGACATGACTATCGCGAAGTTTTTTTATGTTCTTTAATATTATAGAACATACTTTTGTTCTATCATCAATAGTTTCCGCAGCGCATGCGACGAAAGATGTTTTATGGCATTTTTTTACACCATGCGTTACATTACTAAAGTTTTAGTAAGGATCCCTAATATTTTCTAGCAATAAATATAGCCTATATTAATCAGGGTGAAAGTAGCTTTCTGAGGGTGAAATAATTCGAATAATTAAAATCGGCGCAGTAGTTTTTGAGTTTATTCATTACAAACATACACACACACAAAAATGCAAATCTTTCCTCTTTATAATAATAGTGTAGATTAGGATAGGTTTTTTCCAACAGTATTGAAAAACGTAGGGGCTCACAAAAGGTCTACACTAAGCAACATGTGCTATACAAAATCGCATCAAAATCGCAGGCGGTCGAGAGTCAATTTCATCGCAGACAGCACGCGTTTCTGCAATATTTTTATCTTTATCGGTGTTTACGAGAGTGATCTTTTCTGTCTCGGTTAGTGCAATCAAGTGTATGTACTTCTGGATTCACATTATACTCATCCGTTAAGCCTTAATTAAATATGTATGTAATACACACGCCATCGCCAGCTCGCTGGCTGGTGGCTATTTCGGGTAAGGAAAAATGTACTACGTCGACGATTTGGAAATGAAAATTCAGTTATTTACTTTTCTATCATCGTAAAGGCTCCTACATACTGGCGCGACTTGTCGCGCGACGCGACGCGACACAAAGACACCGCGTCTGGCGCTACAAGCGGTGCCTTTGTGTCGCGATGCGTCGCGCGACAAGTCGCGCCAGTATGTAGGAGCCTTAAGGAGTTAGCAAGTCGTGTTTAATGTGGTTGTAAATATTCAAGAGTTAACTACAATTGTTTAGAAAAAAAACGGACGGTATCAAATACGACTCCTCAAGTTGCTAACGAGTATTTTTCAATAGGTACTACGAATCGTTAATGGTTCGTTTCAAGGCTAAGTAACTAGGCATGTAGGTACCTACTTACAGTGTTGCGTACGTCATTGACCACAAAACCCTTTATTACTTAGTTATATTGGTCTCATCGTATTCATAAGATTACACGTTTCTACAACCGTGGCGTTTGGCAGGTAGATTATTTTTTCAGTACTTACACACTGAAGAATTCAGAAATTTGGATAGTGTTCATGTTTACCTTAGAATGACCAATTACGATCTCAAATTATAATATCGAAAAATTCCCTATGCTTTCTATTGTAGGAGCGCTGACACATCGTTTTGTATTCTAGATTCGAGCAGCGCCCGGCGACACGCTATTTCGCCTGTAACCGCCGTTAACTATAGACGCACTCTTAAACTGATACGTAAGCTATTCCTCTGTAATATTTTGTAACAAGTTAATAAGTAAAGTTACCACAGAGTCTTCGCAGCATTTCATTTCTCTCCGTACACACAACCCAAAGACATTACATACACGCACACAAAATTGGTGACCCCGACGTGATTAAAAAGCACTCGACGTGATCTAAAAGTGGTGTCGTGATATAAAATCTAGCAACCTGACTTTACCATCAGTGATTTTTAAAGATATTGTGTGTACGTGATCGAGAACGGGCAACTCACTCAACATCAGAGTCTATAGTGCGGAATCTCTTTTTAAAAATAATCTGCGTGAGTAGTTAACATCATGGAAGACAAAGTAGCAGCGGACGCATATTCTCTTTCACCGGTCTCCATCACCGATAAATTAGAAGATTTTTGGCCGAGAGCACCAGAATTGTGGTTCACCAAGGCAGAGGCGATAATTAACTGCCGGAAGATGTCCGACGATTCTAAGTATCGGATAATATTATCGAAATTAAACCTCGAAGTCACAGAACAAGTTGCGGATATCCTTTTAGACCCGCCACAGGAAAAGAAATATGAAGCCTAGAAACAAAAGTTAATTTCGGTGTACAAGGAATCAGCGGAACGGCAAATTAAAATGCTGATTGGCGAGATGGAGCTAGGCGATCTACAGCCATCGCACCTCCTACGCCAAATTGCGGGACCTGGCCAGAGGAAAGGTAACCGATGATACACTCAAAGTGATGTGGAAAAAACATTTACCACCATCAGTACGTGGAGACTTGGAAGTCACAGATGAAGAAAACATGGAAAAATTAGCGTCAATTGCAGACAAGGTCGCGGAGACTATCACCCCAATTCAAAGCGTATCCAGCATAAAAGAAAAAACTGGATCTCCAGACAAGGATAATTTGGTGATAGCGGAAATAAACAAATTAAGCGACAGATTACGCAAGATCGAGTATGGTTCCAGAGGTCGCTCGAGACATGGTGGATCCAGAAGATGGCGATCCCGGTCAAGATCGAAGTCCAGGTCTAGAAACGTGAAAGCACCTGAGGACGACCCCAACAGGTTATGTTTTTACCACTTCAAATACCGCAGCAAAGCGGATAAGTGCGTTCAACCATGCAATTGGAAGAAGAAGGACGCCAAGCCATTGGAAAACTAGGGTCGGTGCAGTCAGCAACGGGAGGCTGTGACCGCGTGCACGACAATCACCGTCTATGCTAGGGACAAGAATTCAGGTTTGAACTTTTTAGTGGATAGTGGTGCAAATGTGAAAGTTCTACCTCGCAGAGTTGTTTTAAAGAAAGATAACGCACATTGTGCCTGTTATAAGTTGTATGCTGCGAGCGGTACCGAGAGCAATACGTACGGTACACACATTTTAGAACTAGATTGAAATCAAAGACGAGCGTTTCCGTTGGTTACTTACGATAGCGGACGTACAGCAGCCCATATTAGGTGCTGACTTCTTAGCTACACATGTTATTAGTTAACTTGAACGGACGCTGGCCAGTAGATCAGGGTACTAATATAAGTACGAGAGGAAATCTCTCCAGTTCCACCGAGCCCACTTTGTAAACCATCACTGATATGCCACTATTATGTATTGTTGAGTAAGTTCCCTGAATTAACCAAGCCAGTCCATATAAGGAGAGACCTAAACATGGCGTTTGCCATCATATAGAGACAACAGGTACTCCAGTGCACGCGCGAGCGAGACAGCTACCCCCGGACCGCAGAATATACACATAGATTTATTACATTGTAAAGTAATAAAGTAAATGAAAAGTGAATGTAAGGTATAAAGAATAAATATACGAATTGTAATGTTGAAACAAACTGCCTGTTCCTTTAGTAATAACAGCGTGATAATATAACTAAAAACTTTAAATGCATAACATTGTTTAAAGCGTACATTGTAAGTAGCGCAATCGCACACTTGCAAGATATCTGGTTACAACATTGTTCATTGTAGTGAAATGATGTATAAGCAAATTCTTTGTAACTCGTAGTTCTGATAAAGTTGTACTTAGTTTAAGGCATGTTATTTTTGTTCATAGAAATTATTATGTAACGAACCATTTGTTTTTTTAAAAAAAGGTAAGGAATAGTGTAGGAGCGCTGACACATCGTTTTGTATTCTAGATTCGTGCAGCGCCCGGCAACACGCTAGTTCGCCCGTAACCGCCGTTAACTATAGACGCACTCTTAAACTGATAAGCTACTCCTCTGTAATATTTCGTAACAAGTTAATAAGTAAAGTTACCACAGAGTCTTCGCAGTATTTCATTTCTCTCCGTACACACAACCCAAAGACATTACATACATGCACACAAAACTATCATCAACCCCAAATGATCTATTTTATTGTGTATATTGGAATTTACAGTACCTATTTAGCGCCCTCCCAAAAAGTATATAAAATTCTAAATACAACATCAGACAACTGGTCAGTTTCCATATCTCCCTAACAACAATAGGTATCTAACGGAGAATCCATAATAAAATATCCAGCTAGTGTCACGAATGATATTCAATGAAACTGTCGGGAGCAAGTACTAAGTATTCATGACACGTCGCAACGACACGACAAAGAGTTTGAAAAACGATGGCGATGCTCATCTATGATAATTGGAGACCGTTCTTTTCTTACTTCATTGTGTGGGCTAGTATCGACGCTGTAAAGTTAGGGGAAATTAGTATTGCCTTTAAAAATTGTCACATTCTCAGAGCTATTTTCTTTGCTATTGAAAAGATCCTCCAAACGATGATTCCTTTAATGAGTAAAAGCCCTGCGTACTCTTCCAATTTAAGGTACAGCGCTTGGCTTATTTCATTGCTTAGGATCCAGTCTAAACTGTCTTTGCAGCTGAGGACCTGTATCGCTAGATGATTCAAGCGAGTCCCGAGGGCTATCACAACGATTTTAATTTTAACAACTCATGGAAAATCCTGTTATCAAAAGTCAAATATGTATAATTTTAAGACAATCTTTATTATAAATCAAGATATTCGTCTCTATGCCATTATTATTAATTACGTGATATAACTGGTTTCCAATACTAGTATCACCAACACCAGTTAATTGTTCAATGACCGGTTATCAGTAGGTAGGCTTTTTTAATTATTATGTTTCGATGAGAAGTCACTCAGGTGCAAGTCATACTCATCAGAATGACACGAGCAGTTTATAGCATTCCAAGAAGCAAACCATGGAGTATAAGAAGAAAGAGACGACGAAGATAACAAGGGTCTAATGATTGAAACATCCTTGAGGTTACGACTAGTACGTGGACAACATTACTGGACGAAGGGAATTACCTTTTTGCTTTTTCTGCTCTTGGTAAACGATACTACCTTTAGCACAGGACTATGACAGATATAATAGAAAAAAAAAACACTGCTTTTTTGATATATAGTTCAATCAATAGATAAATTTTAATAGTACCATAAATATTCACGATTTTTTTTATTGAATATCTTTCTCTGAAAGGTGTAAAATCAACCTTGTTTTTTGGAAAATTGGCCTTTAACCAGTACCTTAATAGAACAGCACGCCGTTTCGTGTTCCTTCGTTTTCATTTAAATCGTACCTAATATTCAGCTTTGTCCGACTGCCCAAAAAACTGAAATTGGTTTCGTCCATAAATAATGCCTGCTTTATCATTTCCCAATAAAAACATACTAAATCTATGTTAACATGGGAACTATTCTAGAGATCATTAACCTTTTGAATTTAGTCAACAATGTTTGTTAGATAGTAATCACTTGATACAGACATTTAACACCTGTGCCATCCATATACAAAGAAAAGCGTAGGTGTACACCTATGTAGTTTAATAGGCTTAGACAGATAAATTGTGTAATTTATGACGATAAAGTTTAGATACCTAAGATGATGAATTTAATCGTCTCAACGATACATACAAAATCGTGAAGATTCTTTTTTACATAATTGTCTGATAACAACTGAAAACTAGACAAAATGAAGGGCTACAAAATGTTTCTAAATGCGATATCAATGAACTCGTGGATGCAACGAAACTGATGGTCAATTCAACTGATTAGTCAACAACTCCAACGACGCTAACCAGTACTACCGTTTTTATAAGTGGGCTTTGCTAAACAAATAAAGATATTTTTATCTCTTCACGCTATTTTATCAGAAAGTTGTAGTGCAGGACTTTTTGGAAGACTATCGTTATTGCAACGAACAATCAACCAATGACAAAAGAGAACTACTAGCTACGCCACATAAGCAAGAAAATATCAGGTAAACTAATAACGTCATGAAAGTTTTGAAATGTTCTTCCAATTAGGCTTGGAGACACTTTACTCTAGCGAATGACGCTCATTCTTTGTATTGTAGACTTATCGCGTCATAGTCATGAGGACTAGGGGAGGCTTCTTAGAGAGGCGTGGAAAGCATTTTTCATAATAATATCACTGTTGTAGTGATAGTAGAGTTTGTAGACGGGTTTTTACAATCGCATGTCATTGAGAAAAAATATAAGATGTTTTGATAGTAGTTGTCATGAAAATATATATTTTTTATTTTTATTTATAATAATATGTAGTTGACCGAGCGAGCGAAGCATCTCTGCTTCAAGTCTGGTAAAAATTTGCTTTCCTCTGTCAGTTTGTCGGTACTCCTCTACAGGTACTATTTTACCACCGATCTCGACGAAACTTGTATACAGGTTCGACTTTATAAAAAAAAATGTCCGGGATTTTTGATTGGAGGGGTACTTCCTCCAAAAAGGGGTAAAAATAATAGAAAAGCATTGGTAGAATAAAATATTTTCGGACCCAAACGTTAAAATTCCTAGTTACAATTGCTATTTATCATTCATGGTTTGTTCCTGATACTGAAAAAATAATTAATTGTTGTGTTTTCACCGAAAAGTACCTATGTATGGTATAATCTATTATTTTTCCTCTTAACTGAAATCTCTCCTATAAAAAGTCCTGGTAAATACCGCGTTATAAATAACTTAATGGTATTGTGCAAAAAGTTCGAGCTCGCGAGTCGCGAGGTCTACTGTTAGCAAAACTACAACTAGGCCTACATGAGTAGCGCTTTGAAGAAGAAATTAGTTAAGAGGCCGACAAAACCTAAAGGGCGGTCATTGTCGGACTGCATAGTAAAGAAAGAGAAGAGCGATGACACAACGCTGGTAATTTATTGCAAAATATGCAGCAATTATCGATTTACAAAAAAGTTATAGATTGTATAAAAAAAATAAAACACTATTATGCTAATAATGTACTTGTAGACTAATCTGACAAAAAGACAGAATTATTGCATGTATATTAGTATGGTTTTTAATCGTTAAAAAAAATTTTTAGAGGTATCTTCGTGATTTTTTTCTATAGTATCAAATTTGTTAAATTATGTTTTCAATACACTATCTACCTAGCATATATCCTTAAGAATATAATATATTTTTCTGATTTTGTTTACTGCAGTGGATTATATATTTTAAGGCATTATAAAACTTATAAAAGTTGCGTTTAGGTCCTATAGTCCCCTTAAACAAAATACGAATTTCTGGTCTACTGGAATACATTTATGTTCCACAATCAAAGTTGAAGCCAATGTTTTAATATCAGTCGAAACCTGAAGAAATCAGACTTGCTGGAGCCTTAGCCGGAATGACAAAACTTTAACTCAACAGACATTTTGTTATTTGATTACCTACATATATCATCATTAATTTCACCTACACAATTAAAATCATCATCAGAATAAACGATAGAATCAAACCGAGGTAACATTCATTAGTAGAAACATTACCGGTTGCTTGATGAGAATCATGTTTACCAGAATCGATAAGAAATAAATGAACGACTGTGTCAGGAGGTAGAAAGATAACGTTATCGTACATAGTCTTTCTTTGTTTAAAATCTAATAAAGACACTAATTACCAAAGGTCGACGATGATTAACCTGATTTTAGATTCCGCTTTCAAGAATCTTCCTTCATCAACGCCTCCTCTTAATGGAAATCCAATGAAAGGAAATGCTAAGAATAAAATTATAGAAAATTTGATTTTTAGGTGAAAGGATAAAAGCTTCTATTTGAACTCTATCAATAATATGTTCCACAAAAAGCTCAGTTTATGAAGTCAAGCTGTTTGCCCCCAGAAATCAATAAAAATTATCAAAGAAAAAAAAAAACTTTCCAATAAAGATGTCCTTCAAAATCATAAATAAAGAAATCCAAAGATGTGATAAATAACAGATTGTCGTGCTTGTTAACTCAGATAATGTTATGTTTATTAATTAACGATGTGAGAAGAATATAAACATTCACCGGAGTATGCTGCACAATACTGAAAATAATAATGTATTACGTAAGAAAGTGTTAGATAATACAATTGTCTGATCTAACAGTTTGCATCATGTTCATACTAAATAACATATTCAAGTGGAAGATAAACCAAATAAACGAAATAAACTAGGCAGAATAGAACTGTGGCCATTACTAGACAACAAAATAGTAGAAAAAGAAACCTTCGTCAATATTAATAGTAACGATGAATTAAAATAAAGTAACGACATCAAGGTATAAGTTGGATCCGAAAATGCTATAAAAGCCAACTTTAAAACGATTTCATTTACTATTTAAAACGATTCAGACCATTCGCCTCCTGTAAAGCATACTGAAGTAAAATACCGTTAGCATTTCGCGAATAGTTGGATGGCAGTACAATAACTGTTGTGCAGGCCTGGTTCTAGACAGTTTGGAAAGTAAACTCAGACCTGTTTTTCCTACTAAAATGACTATAATGTACATAAATATTCAGTTTTTTAAACATTCTTTCTACGTGTTTTGCCTTTGATCTTGTTACAAAATTAGCCCAACCGTGCAAAATTCTTTGCGTTGTGTAAGAGCTGCGTTAAAGTTCTTTCGTTTAATGGTATTTAGGGAATGGAGATCGCATTAGTTGCTATACGGAGGATAAGCATCTTTGACATAGTATTTATATTAAATTGTACTGCTATCATCCATCAGTCTGCCAAGCTTGTTTGCTATGGCAATATTTCCCGGAGACATGAATATTGTGGCTTGACGACCTTCGTACTATTATTAAATCCAATATCTTGTAACAGACGTTATATGTAGGTATCTATAAAAGAACATATTTTTTAATTTTTTTTTTATTTTAGTATACTTAGGTACTCCAACGACTTATTCACTAATAACATATTACATAAAAGTACTTATTCATATATCTATTAGTATGGTGAATATGTCACTTAAAGAAGTGCACAGCTTAGAGATATGCCACAGCATCACAATCTGTATTTTAAATAATGTTAATGTTGACAAATTAATGGCAACAAAATCCATTATTTTGTTTCAGAACATCACGAAGTTAAACTGTCTTGTATTTTTTAGCGTATGGGAATAATTATGTACAATGATTGATCGCTATACTTCGCAGAACCGTGCTTGCAAACGACTTAGGTAGGTACTATTTATAAGGTTCCAGTAATTTCTATTATCATCCATCATAATATTATGTTAGTATAACTTCAGTAAGTAATTACGTAGAAAAAGAAAAGTTATAGTAATTAAACTCAACTGGTAACTTTAATTTAAATTAAATACTTAGAATAGAATAGAAAACTCTTTATTACGTTCACCATAAATATTACAGATTTATATTACATATTTGAATACAAGAACTTGTATTGCTCAAACCTATGAGTTTAGGTATTAAACTTTAATAATATTATTATCTAGCTTCTAAGTTTGCAGACATATTTACAAAGCCGGTATCTCTGTCACACTAAATATCAAAATCTGTTGTCTAAAACGTTCCTAGAGTATTTAAAAAAATCTATAAATGTTAAATATCGAACCATTATTGATTGTAATGACAGACACTAACACAGTGACCCATATTTCTAAAATGTTGCTTGGCCACTCCCCGTGTTTACTTTGACCCACTGCCTCGGAGTAAACAACATTAAGCAGAAACGGGAAAAATATTATCATTTTAATCATAATAATAAATTTTACTGCATGTTGTTATCGAGCCACTCCACATGTCATTTAACGTCGTGCACTCGTGCCTTTATAATGTGCCGACACTCCTCTTTAAAAAATGGAGTCTTGTTTTAACCGATCCCATGGCTGAGCACTGACCCCCCAAATACAGGCCTAGGTCTAGTTTGGGAGTTTGGAACATCCGATCCCTGAGTCACAATCTTACAATTTATGTATTAAAAAGATCTCTTTGTAATACATAAAATGTAAAAATGTAACTTTTAGTGTGTCATATTTTAATGTATACTTTTTTATGACAAATAAACTTTTTTTTTTTATTTGCATAGAAACAACGCTACTGGACAATTTAGCGTACCCAAATAGTACGTACGCGAGTACAATTTGGGTACATGCGTACGGAGGAACTTAATAGTATATTTTATTGAACACATACACAGCTAATCTCTGACGTGTACTAGCAATTTAAATTCAATGAATTCTCTGTATAAAGCTTCTGATATTCTAAGAGAAAAATTAGTGAGTGCACACAAATTATGTCTAAGTTTGCATGCGAGACCCGAGTCCAAATTAGTACAAATTTACCTCAAAATGACGCGAGTTTGGCGTGATTTTATGTATGTGTGTATGTACCGGAAAATACTCTTACCATGTACAAATATAATTAAATCAACCCTACTTATCTAAAACAGTTCAAATGAGAAACCCAAACTCCATAGAAACTTGGGCCTGGCGTTACAGCGCTGGAATTTAGCCATAAATTAGATTATCTAGGAATGTTCCACGAGCCCAACTTTCACGTCTCCCAACAATGGCCGAATTGGTAAAATCAGGCAATGTTTATATTTTAGGTTATTTTTATTATGTATTTAAATAAAAATATTATTTTTTAAGCTTTGTAGCACAGCGCATGTTAATACATACAACATACGCATACGCGTTCCAGATTTCCTACGTAAATCTGGAACGCGTATGCGTATGTTGTGCTGCAGCGCCTGCAGCCGATGACGTTTAGAGGGTGACTTCAGATTTATCTTACTGAAATCCTCAGCTTATTAGACAACGTCCACTTACATCACTGGGTTGCATTGTTAATGTTTTGTCTACTAGGGGATTTGATGCAATCTCGATTACAGTTATCTGAGATTGTAATAATATATTAAATTGTAATTTAGGCTAAGATTTAAATGGATTTATTAAGAAAAATAGACAATTTTTTTAGTATGTATATATCTGATTCGTGTAACGGTTAGGCCCAGAAACGGGTTTCTCCTTTACCAATAAACGTACGTCATAATAGGTACTAAGAACAGTAATACGATCTTAATCCCCAAAAGTTAATTTCCTTAGAATCTTGTAAGTTAAACCACATTACAAAATTATATTAAGCACGTTTCACTTGTGATTTAGTAAGCAAAGTTGAAATAGGATTACCTACCTACCTTATTCTTATGCTACGAAGTACCTACGTGGAACAAAACTTATTAGATTATGCCATCGAGTACTACGTGTTCCATATTTTTTGCCGAAATATTCTCTGGCTTGAAAGTAGCCCTCGTTTACTTGGCGCTTTTTTGTTGCAAGCATTATGATAATTTGTCTATGATACAATTTTAATATATGAAAGGGATGTTTCCTTTTAATTTTTGAAAGATACGTCACTTGATTTCTTGTTAACGAATTTTAAAATATTTTCAAAATATCTAAGCGGAAAACCAAGTCCTGATTGTTGTAATTATCATCATTAAAGTTTCAGTCGATACTCTCTAATCAAAATAATCCCCAATGATATGATAAGTCGGTCACTATTTCGTATTTGCATACTATAAAATAAAATAATTTCACAAAATATAACCGTTGAACATTAAAATCATTTAATCAGTCAATGGCATTCCAAATTTACATAAAATATCTAAACAAAATTTAACTAAGCCAACGTTTGGTGCCGGTATCGTTCGCCTGATGAGGGAAAATTATACCAAAAGGAGTTCTATTGAAATAATTCTAATTCATCAGGCCAACAACAATAAAAAAGCCTTTGAATTACAACCTTTGTGTGTCATTGCTCCTAACTGAACAAGAGAGCACGTTGCTAAATAAACAGTCAAATACTCAAATTGTAGGATTTCAAAAAACAGTCCACTTTGCCGTTACCTTTTTGACGTGAACCAAAGTAAATACAATGGGTAAGCAATTTGTCCCCTTATATTATTCAACTTACAAGGTTTCAGTAAAAAAGATAACAACAGTAGACACGGCAATTTTGAATTAACCAAAGAAACAACATTTTCTGAATTTCCTTTCTGAACATAAACCACCTACAAAGAAACTAAACAAGATAAAGAATTCTACTAGCCACAACGAACAGCAATGCTTTCTGAAAACGCAAAGCTCTGGTCGTAAATCGATGGCAGATACAGCAAATTTTGCAGATGACAAAAAAACAAAGAGATGTTTCTACCTACACTTAAACGATTCAAATCGGACGCTAAACCAAACTGCAGCGTTGAGCGCAAAGCGATATCTCCCTGTCAGCATTCCGATGGATTTCAGTATTTATATCTCATTTACATATATTTATCTCTCTCTCTCTCTATCTTAGCTGTTCTGGCTTATGTAAGTGTCAAAGGTAATTTATCGTATATAATACGTTTATCAATTACTTCGTATTTTATTAAATTCCAACGACAAACTGCCATTACTGAATCCAGAAGAATATTTTTTACAGTTTATTGAAGTACTTCTATTGTAACATCACTATATAATTTGTAACACTCTTCTTTGGACCACAGCACAGAATCAACTATGACAAAAGCACAATTACTTTAGTTAAGGAGCTTAAAAGGTTAATATGCCTTCAAGCTAAAAAACAAAACAATTTAGTCCAGCAGGCATTGAACCCACTTCTCTATTAATGTTACTGGAAATTCGTTTCATCTTAACCAAATTCGATTGGACATGGAAGTTATTAGATTAACGACCATGTCTTCCACCAAGGTTCGTGAACGAAAATTTTGTTAAATATCGACTACCGAGGCAGTTTCAGTTGAACCAAGATAATATTTAGTCTACTTATGAGGCTAAGGCACGTAGTAGATCCAGGTTTAGATTTTAACAAGCTGCTCCCCGCGGTTTTACCCGAATAAGTCTTGATCTCGTGGGAATATCAGGATAAAAGTATCCTTTGTCCTAATCTAGGTCATGGTCTAACCATGTGCCAAATTTCATCCAAATCTTTTTAGCCGTTTAAGCGTTTATTGTTCAAGTTTATCGTTAATACAAATTTAGCTTTCGCCATATTAGCTTTTGTAGTTATAAACTGAAATTGGTCTTGTAACCAAGTTTTATCGTTAGAGCTCTCATTGTTTTCAGGACTTTCAAGCAGTTTGGAATAATGTTTCGAATTGAAAAGTAATAGGTTTCCCGTCTGACCTGGACAAACAGAATCGGCAACCAATAAGGTGTCAATTGAAATGGTCAAGCCTGTAAAGGTTGACAATAGTGTACGAGCCTGTGATTATTTAGATATGGAAGCGCCTATAAGGAAGGTATATAGCCGTTTAGACGAAGGTAAAAGAGATTTTAATAATAAGAACTCAAAACATAATGATATTATATTCTATTAGGTGACCACTTTGTGATTTGGTTTTGTTGATTTTAATATAATTATGAACGAGAATTCAAATAAGGCTAAAAGTAAACAGCGACAAAGTTCCATAGTATAATTTCGATACAAAACCAAAAACAAATATTCACGTTGAACTTTTGTGGGCGGAAAAGGTCAACCTTCCGGATGAGAAAATTTCATGTAAAGACGGCATGTATAAAATACATACATATTAAATCAAAAGTAATCAGTTTCTTCTCCCACGCATATGACAATAATAAATTGAAAAATAATGATGTTTCAACAATGTTTGTGGAAGTTTATATGATAAAAAAGAATTTCAATTAATACCGAACCTTTAAATGCATTATGCAGGAGTATGCTCAGTCAATAGCTACTCCCCCTGGAAGCGTTATATTAGCCTACTTTCATACACTGGCACGGAAGAATTAACTACTATGTATGTTTTGCTTTTACATAGTAAAGAAGAAAGATATAGCTTGAAATACAGCTAAGCTGATAAAAGGTTACAAGAAAAGAGTGCCATTGAACAGATATTTTGTGTAAAGGTAAGAGAGGTGCCTTTCTTTAGAGAAGAACCACAATACAACAGTTTTTGTTAAAAAAAAAAAAACCATTATTGGAGAAAGTAAAGTATGAAACTGTATGATTTAGGCCATTTTCTTCAGAAAAACGTCAAAAAGCTATTACTCCCGTTACGAAAGATATAAAACAGAGCTATGATGCAAACTTAATGGCGTACTATGTTACAAAAATCACCATTTTGAATTTGTCAACACATATATTGGAGAGAAGTATGGGACTTACTTAAATACTGTAGTTCCCATAAAAACGTGACAGAATTACAGGATAGTGTTCAGTCCACTTAGTTCCTTCAACGGAATCATTTACTTATCTAAGTCAATCCAACACCGAAATCAAAACAAGCGACGGTTAATAATTAATAATAAAGACCCACCTGCACCCAAGTTGCACTTAAATTAAACATTACACAATTTCGAACCACAACCACGTCCAACACTTGCGGGACATCGACACTAATTATGAAAGTTACATATCGATTAGTCTTAATTAATTATCGATATTCGCGTGCCCGCTTAGCAACTATCCGAAATCTTTGCATAACAATTCACGTCAGACCACGGATAGTCGATAAAGAAATGCGTATTGGCCTTTGGGTTATTAAGGATTAAAATTCATGACAGGCCTTGAAATTTTAAAGATTATATTTTGCAAAATTTGAGTGACTCGACAGCTAACTTCAGGTAAGAGTCTGAAGATGATGTGAGATTTATCAGTGACTGAACACCTAAAAGAGCACCATACACAACATAGTTAAAATGGAGCAAAAACGCTAGACTATGCCATGATCTCCACTAGTCAAACAATTGTTTGAGAAGATAGCCAATGGCTTGGCAAACGGTGACCACATATACCAACATAATTTTCTTTAAGTCCACCACCTTCATGCCAAATGTAGCCAAAATCAAGTAGTGCTTTAGCACTATTTGTAACTCTGCTTATCCTGTCTGGGAGCACAGGCGTGACTTCATGTATATATATATATGTGCTATATACGTCGAGTAGGGTGGAATTGATGACGACGGCAACACCTGGCCCAACATCCAGTGCCAAGCATTGATTACTACTATTGGAAATCGTGAAAGCAATCTAGTATATGAGATTATGGAAGCTAGAATTCAAAATGTAATGCAAACGCGGATAAATTTTTAATTACCCAAGGCTGAATATTGAAATTAATCTAGAAAATTATGCATATGGATAACGATAAAGCAGTAGATGGACACAAGTTAACAATGAATTATGCGATCAGTAATTTTATATAGACACTGTCAAGTGAGAATAGACAAATATTAAATCGGATAGTGTATATTTTATAGGTTTTAAATCAAGTTGAAAGAAAAGTAATAAAGTAGTTAAAAATACAGTAAAGAATACAAAGTTAATAATAATTAGCAATAATTCATACAAATAGATAATCAATTATCTACAGATGTAGGTACAGTCAGCAACACAGTTAAGAATCGATACCATGCACCTTTTTTCTCTATTAACTGTCGATTCAGTTAACAATGACGAGATAACAATAGTTGAAACGAGAATAGCATTTCAATTACTTTCTTCCCACGCCTTAAGATAGACGTAATATCTGTTTCAGTTGATAACTATACTTTAACAGCGGTGATAAAAACCATTTGCCATGACAATGGGTGGCGATTTATTTGATACAGGTCAGGTTAACAAGCTAGATTAGATTAAATATGTTGTTTGGTCATGTTGATAAGACGTTATGAATGGATCATAATCGTGAATCAATGAGTAAGTTCTAATCTTTTTGGTGTTTCGAGAGATTTTGGTTTAAGTAAATCATAGTTTAAGGTAACATTTGCTTTGAATTTTAGTACATTTTCTCCTATATTTTCAATGGTAAAGCTATTTAAACTTTTAAATAAAGCTCGATCATTTTACAGCCCTATTTTCCAGGATAACTTATCGAAGGAAGGCCCCAAAACTCTTTAACTAAAACTCTTTTATCCCCTCGTTTACTCATAGCTAGCAATTTATCTTTAACCTAACTCTACTATTACTGGAATTAGCATCAATAATTTTAAATATTTTCCAGTTCTGTTCCGAAATTTGTTTCGACCTAGCCTTTTTTGTTAATTGCTGCTAAGCCAGCAACTTTATACAGTTCTAAGAATAGACTAGAAACCCTATTTCATCGCGTAGGTGACATAAGGGGCAACTTAGAAAGTACCTACCGTAGCGTTAGCGTGTGGTTTTATTACGTTAAATTCGTTAAATAAAACGTAGTTTCCTACCACCATAGAAGGCATAGGAAACGGCTAAGGGTATGATAATAAAAAAAAATATAAATATGATATCTAGGACCTCTTTATTAAAAAATGAGTTTTTTTTTTTATTACAAAAATAATGGTGTCCATTATTTTGCCAGAGCCATACTAGGGCTTATGGAATTCGTTATTCTTGTTTTTACGTTTTATTTTGCTAAAAAACTATCAAATCACAGAATAAAAAAGTTGAATTTGCCTGACGTTTCATACAGTCGGTAAAATGTAATTATTATGGTATGAATTGGTGTCTAAAACATGGACGGAGCCTTATAAAGAGTTAAGGGTTTTGGTTTCTTTAACTAGAACAGAACACAATTAAGTGAACTATTGGAGCCAATAGATAATAAAATTGAAGCAAATAGAATAGATACTGGAGCCAATGGAAAAATACACGAGAATAAAGAATTTTAAGTTATCGAAACAATGTTGGAAACTGCTGGGAATTTTAAATACGTAGCAAGAAAACCACAACACCAGGTTAATAAAGTAGAAAATATTATTATGGACTCAGCCAAAACGTACTACTCATAAGGTCCTCACATAATATGAGAGGTCTTAAAAGGAAAGATGTAGGTAAGGTCGAAGCAACAAAATGGAATGGATCACAATTTACCCAGCTATGAAACTTGGGGTATCTTGTTTATAAGAGCAAGGTCGTGTACATATCTACAGGATTTTTACGAAATGGAATACAAGACTTTCTTATATAATAATTAGTTGTTTTATGTAACACTATAAAACATGGATTCTAGGTCGGGTAAAAAAGGCCTAGGCAAGATTAAACCACATTTTGGGACTTAAATTATGATAACTCGTGCACGGAAAATCATCAAGCTTGGTAGATGGATTAATGAAAGCAGTTACATTTTGAAAGACGCTGCCTATGTTCTATGTTAGAGGTTTATGGTTTTTGCACTTAGTCCTTCATGTGGAGGCAAAATCCTCATGTGGGCCATGGCAGCCGTCGGTGGTTATTCCAACCAGCCCACCTCCCCTCCAGAAGCTGATTGTCTCCTGGACTGTTTAGGATATATGTAAAGGATCTGGGTGACCCGAGGGTTTCTGTTCTGATCTGGGTGACCCGTGTGCCTTCAAAGAGCACATGCGTAATGGTTTCTTCAGCCTCCATGCATGCCCTGCACAGAGGACTGTCCGTTATGCCTATTGTTTGGAAGTGTTTGTTTTTTGAGCAGTGTCCCGTGATGGTCCTCGTCATCAGGCGCAGGCTGTTCCTGTCCAGGCGTAGAAGACGCTGCCTATTACCTAGTACGTATACTGAAATAGTCTAGAAATGAATTTACGTGTGGATCTGTGCCCGGTTGCTGACAATAGGCTCGCCCCCTATTACATGGAACTTAAACATAACTGGCGAAATGTGGGTGTATTACAGGTACACCTCTGCCCAACCCTTCGGGGAAACAAGGCGTGATATTATGTTATGTGTGAATTTATGCTCTTCACTAATATCTATAAGTTAATCAATCATCCACCAAATCGCAAAGTTACATAAAACAGTGAAGAAAAGAAAGAAAAGAAAGAAAAGAAAGAAAAGAAAGAAAATACATTTATTTGCGGTAAACATGACGCAAGGAAGGAACACAAATACAAAAAAGAAACAATTTGGGGGAGAATATGCGTCACGTCCACGCAAAACGGCCAACGCTCAGCATAATGCTGCGACCCTATGCGAGACAGAGCCCCAGCGCTGGTTTTCAGCGATAGCCGGCGTTGACGTTAAGAAGTCGACCGGTGCAGCATACAGTGAGATTGTAATTTGAATAACATAAATACAAATATTAAAAAAAAAAAAAATTACATAAATACAAATATTTAAAATGGCAACATTTCGTACCGACGAGAACGACGTATGCGCCGCCGGCCTAAATTAATCTGTGCGCGCAGCTGTCAGAAAACTATTTGTTTGACGTTTTGACAATATAGCAATACCAATATAATTTTTGAAGGTCTGTTTCAGCCCTAGTCTTGCCTCGCCTAAAGTGAGATTGCCATCAATTTATTACATATAATAATGGCCAACCTTCGAAGATTATGCCAATATTTTACCTGTAATATCACCACGTGTTATATATCGAATTTATTTAATGTAAAAATATTCAATAGAACGAAATAAATTAGTTGTATGAACACTCTAATACCACAATTTCTTTATACTCTATGAAAAGAGCCGCTTTGAAATTAATTTTCATTTTACCTTATAAAAAAAAATATAACAGGCTCCTGGGAAAGGCATGTTCCATTCCTTTTCTTTTCGTCGCAACAGTATCTCTTTTAATGACGGCTAAGTAAAAGGAACTTGAATTCTATTCTAAATAAAACCATTTACATTTGTGACCGGGAAGTCAAGCACAATGCCGGACCGGATCGGATCGTCCTTAAATCTTTATTGCATCAATTTTCTTTGTAAAACAAAAGAAAACATTACGTTTTCAAAACACACACACTATATACGTACACCTAAACACACACGCACACATACACACATACGTTTATTTTTATCCTAACTAATATTATAAATGCGAAAGTGGGTTTGTTTGTTTGTTACGCTTTCCCACTAATACAGCTGAACGGATTTGGATGAAATTGCACACGGGTACCATGACCTGGATTAGGACATATGATACTTTTATCCCGGTAGTACGTTCTCGTGGGATAATTTCCGACCTCTACGCGGGTGAAGCCGCAGGCAAAAGCTAGTTTTTTTTTGTAAAATAATGTTCTAGTTGCGCCCCGCGGTTTCCCGCGCATAAGTCTCGATCCCGAGGGAATATCGGGATAAAAGCATCCTATGTCTTAATCCAAGTCATGGTCTACTCATGTGCCAAATTTCATCCAAATCCGTTCAGCCGTTTTAGCATGAAAGGGTAACAAACCAACAATCAAACTCACTTTCGCATTTACTATAATATTTGTTAAGATTTTCTTTCTTTTCTTTTGCGTTATTCACGGAAATATGGTAAAACCAGTCAATAAATTAACATGTTATGCTATTAATCGTCGCTTCTTTGTTCGTTAGAGGAAGCGATAGTTTTAGCATCGGCCAGGAAGTGCCAAGGCCCAATATATTAGGTCTCGCATAAATATTATGGCGTAAACAGCTGACAACCAGCATAGCTGCTCGCCTTAGAGATTTATAGTCGCTGTTTGCATTATTATTTAAAACTGCTTTTGTAAAATTTTGAATGGCACAGCGGAGGAACTATTTATTATATTTATCACTATTTATTATATGAATTATTTGTAAAACAAGTACGTATGTAAAACAATCACGCCGAAATAAATAAGGACGGAAAGAACTAGTTAAGGCACAGATGTATGATTTTAGTGAATTTTAAACCTGTTATTACGCCTTCATATAATGCAATTAAGTTATGCAACAAATGTATGTTAAACTAGAACGCATACTTACGCATACTACAACAGAGGGGCTTGTGGCTAAGTAATAACAGCCGCACGAATCGATCGATCAGGTTAAGCTACGCTTGCCGCGGTTGGTCCGTGGATGGGTGACCATCTTTACATACCAAGACCCCTCCGTGCCTTGGAAAGCACGTTAAGCCGTTAGTCCCGGCTGTTATATGTAGATCTTTACAGTCGTTACAGGGGTATCGTGTTGCCCAGTAACTGGGTTGTGGAGGTCAGATAGGCAGTCGCTCCATGTAAAATACTGGTATTCAGCTGCATCTGGTTAGACTGGAAGCTGACCCCAACGTAGTTGGGAAAAGGCAGGCAGATGAAACTAGAACGCATACACATCAATTCTCTAAGTGAACATTTAAGTATTGTAGTAAAATACTTTATGAAATAAATACAGGAAGTAATGTCTACACAAAGCATACGAAACAATATTACTTTCAATTTAAACTACTTAAGATATTTCATGTTTTTTTTTTGTCTGAACAGTCTATTTTATTATCCATAATTATATCTGTGACTTTTTAAAATATTCATATGTTCGTCACTAAAAATAAATATTCCCTATGAAACCAAAGTGCGACGCGCATTTGTATGGTTAAGGTCAGCGGCGATTACCCGACCCTTAAAATTAAACAGATGTACCCTTCATTTAATATTAGAAATGAAAACAGGTTTTTAAACTACCTACATCTTTAATAAGATGTAGGTAGTTTAAAAACCTGTTTGTTTATATAAATGTTGTTGTAAATATTATAATTAATATTTACTAAAAACTTCATCATCATTCCGAAGTTACAAACACAAAAGACATCTTGGATTAATCCTTGAATAATAAAGAAGATAAAACCGCACTAGAAATAATATTTGTTTGATATATTAATTTATTTTATTAAGATTATCTCGAAATATTATTTCAATTGCTGTCGACGATTGTTCATCAAATTATTGCCAGCGTATCAAAAACAGATTTAGTGCTGGTTATATTATTGACTTTATCTGTGAAATCTGATTTATCTCTTTCTATAGATACTTACAGTATCTCAGACGTATGGGCTATAAATTAGTGGTAATCAGATTTCTCTGATTTGATATCGGCTCGTCAAATGGCTTTCTTTTCGCCCGGAGGTCACGGTGGAGCATACGGTGGAGGTCTGCCCGGCCTGGGCAGAGCACCGCCGTGTCCTCGTGGAGGCGATCGGCGGCAGAGACCTCTCGCGTCCGGCCCTGGTTCAGGCCATGGTACGGAGCGAAAGGGCATGGGCAGCCGTCACCTCCTTCTGCGAAGCAGTAATGCTCGCGAAGGAGGAGGCGGGACGGTTGAAGGAAAGGCAAGTTTCGCGCCCTCTCGCCCCTAGCCGCCGCAGGAGACGCCCAGGGCGTCGGGAATTCCGGGCGGATATCCGGCCACCGTAGGCGCGGGCTTGCGGACGGTGAGCAATGGGTAGCTCACCGTCCGGTATGGACCAGGCCCGGGTCGACGGCGCGTTGTATTCCACGCGCGCCTCAAAGAGATGTCGTCAGTACATATAGTAGGGGTCCACTAGGGCCGATGCCTGCCGCGGTCGCGGGAAGGTACTTATGGGTCACCGAGGCCCCCCGCAATACAGGCAACAGGAAGGAATACGGGTGGGTTTTAGTCAGTAAGAGTCTGACACACCCTCCCGCTCCGCCCAGAGCGGGAGAAGTTATTTGATGATTCCCCAACCTCAAAAAAAAAATGGCTTTCTTTACAAGAACGCTATTAATGATGTTTTAAAATTTTTAAATTCTTCTATGATTAGCACAATAATCACAGCAGGCAAAAATTCTATTCTTGATATCAAAGAGATTCAGGTTACTTTTGATAATCCAATGACTGCTGATGACCATAACAATTCAGAGAATGTAGTGGGAGTTGGAGATAAGGAAGTAACATCAGTAGTTTTACTTCAGCTACAATGTAGACAAAGCGATAAGATAATCCTGATAATGAAATTGCGAAGTGTTATTGAACTTAAAAATGAAAGGATTACAAAGATCCAAGTTTACAGGCGAAGACCGTGTTCTTACTGTTTGTAAGGCAAATGAGAAGACGAATCATCGCAAGATCATTGTGTACGGGTGAATCTTTGATTTTAATCCTTATATCCCTTCTGTAAAATGTATTTGGAAATATTTCCAAACAGTCTAATTTGACAAGAGAAAGATGTTGTGGTTTTAGTATTTAAAGACAACAAATTTCATTTATGTTGTTTTCTTTTTTGTGCAAAGACAACTTTGTTTGAGAATTCTAATAATGAATCATCCGAACCTACCGATTCAAAAGGTAAATAACAAAGAAAATTCTTGTACAAAAATAAATTCAGAATTGCCATAATAGGTAACAAGCAGGTTTATCGTAGGCGAACTGAAAGTAACAATTCGTACCTTAACTATTCAGGCTCAAGAAACAAAGAAATAATTGAAATACTTAGAATAAAAAAATACCTCATGACGTAAATTGAATTCCAACAAATCATACCGATCAAAATTCCAAGATAATAAATAAGAAACTTGTAGGTATTTTAATAGAGGCTGAGAACTCATATGACTTTCCAATGGAGTTGCTTTTAATTGGTCGTTGGCACGATCCCTTTATTTAGAAGGATCCCAACCTTGGCAAGAATCTTGCTTAATTTGTTGGAACGAACCTTAGTAAGTAAATAAAATAGGCTTGATATTACTTCGCAGCAGTCTTTATATAAGAATGTAAAAAGACCGACATTCTCGTACATAACGCGTTTAGAAATAGAAGAATAGAGAGATAGAAATAGCAAGTCCAATTCATAGAATATTTAATGATAGCCGTGGCGACGCCGAAGGTCTATTTTTGTAAGACATTCTACAGTTAAACTAAAATAATTGATGAATGAAACTATTATTAACTGATGCACTATAATATGATTTTGAAGTGATAACACGATGGGAAGATTGGTAAAACTTGAGAAATAGATATAAAACAGGTAATAAAACAAGTACCAGGAACTCAAAGCAATTTGGAAAATAACGATACAAACATCGAATAACCAATGGGTAATGCGACAATAAAACCGAATGGCCAATGGCTAAAGTCATCCCACACACAATCTCGTATAACAAATCGGTTTCTTCTAAAGCTTCAATTAAATTCCATGATAAAACAGTAACCATCGATTCTCGCTTAAACAAGATGAAATTTAAAGCAGTAAATGCAAATGAGGGCAGTACAGTCGTATCAGAAGATCTGCCGACTGAACATGAAAGCCGGAATTTAAACATATATTATGTACGGTTTATTACCTAGGCAGTATATGATTAAGTTCAGGCTGACTGCTCGGTGAAGCAATTGCTGGAAGTCATGAAATCCTGTTCGGGTCGAGTACGGAGCTAATAAGAAATTCTATTCAGCAAATATAACTATCAGAGTATCATAATTCATGAAAATAAAAGAAGAAGTGTTCATATTGAAATATATATTAATCCAGACATAGGAATAATAATATTTGGGGTTCCTTGGACTTAGGTAAGACAATTATTCAAAAATAGGTTACGCTACGGAAGGTAGGCAGTTTAACGACTTAACTGAGCTACAGTTTACGCCGTCATGTTTCAACCACGTTGCTATGCCAACTAGTTTATTGCCTGAATAATGAATAGATTTGATTTATTAGTACCATCATGAAAAACCTTATGTAATTTCTGAACACAAAGGATCATACTTCAATGTCTATTGCAAAGACCATCCGTATATCGTGTTGGTTGATTAATGGGCCTTTTGGAACTGAGGTCCAAGTTGAAGGTTTTTCGGCAACAGTCAAACTAAACAAAATTAAAACTGAATAGAATGAGATGACAGTCCAAAATGATTATGTTGTACAAGTTAATCCAGCTGTTGTACATAATCAATGAATGAATGTTAAAATGTAACCAGCATCGACCACTATAGGCGAGAGTCTTGTTATAAGAATAAAGGAAGCCACACATTTTCAAGATCAAGTATAATGACATACAGTATTATTTCATAATACACTAGATATTCTTGTCCTCGTACCGTCTCATTTTCTCTGGCACGAGTAAAATTAGAAAAATTTAGATTTTCTATAGAATTTTATGCATTCCTTCCAGTAATAAATATGAGAATGCTTGACATAATTCCAAGTTTTATCGAGCTTTTTCTATGAACATTTTCCATTATGTGCCTGAAAATTCCTAATTACACATATAGTTATCAGAAACATAGACTACAAATCACTCGATCACCTTCAAGTTTACATAACAACTCTCATTGAAGCTGACGTAATAGAAAAACTACTAAAGTCACTGTAACAATGTCGGCGATCAATACGCTTTTGACTGTGCCAGAGCACGCGACCCTTACACGCAAATTCTCATATAAAAATTCTGACCTTCGTACAAATTCGAATAACTTCAATTTTATATCGAATTGCCAATCCTTGCTTACCCGTGGAACACGCAACTGTTACTGTTTATCGATAAGAGATGAAAGCTTGAGATTCCTGTTGCGATGGAACACTTTCATTAATGATTACAAAATAAATAATAAGGCAAAATGAAATGGTATGAAATATACCGTCAGAGATAATGGTACTAGAATTATAGACGAAGATAAACACGTATATGAAGAAGTCAAAACAATGACGCTAAAGGAATATGTTAATGGAACAGAGTTTAAAACACAAGATACGAGTATTAATAATTCCAAAAGTAAAGCCAAATATCATTGCTTCAACATAATTTCAGCACAAATTTCTTTTCCAAATTAGATTACTTTTTTCATTTTCTGCAAGATGGAGGTCTTTTAGGGATTTCGGTGTCATGTCGCCTTGAACAAAAGTTCATGTGACTATAGTTCCTTCATATATAGCTTTATAATTTGAAGTAGAACAAACAATATTGTGTTAGTTACGGGCAGAGGCGTGAGAATCAGTTTCAGTTGGAAATTAACGGTCTAAATTACGTCTAAATTATTGATTTTTATTGAAACAACTGCATTCCGTTTAATTTAAATGTTAGACTCTATTTGGGGTTCAAGGTTCAAACGACATTTTCGGTATACCAAATAGTGTTTGATTTGAGCATCTGTCATATTTAACTATCTTTAACAAACAACCTCTATAAAGTGTAATGCTCTTTTTCGTTAAGATTTTGTTCTCCTTAAAGAAACTAGTTCTTAGGACTTGATTTTCTATTCTCCATTTTGTTGTGTTTTGTTAAGGTTTTATTGTCTCTGTCACATTATCTTTTTAAACATTCTAAAAGTTAATATTCGTTTTATATGGCAAGATGGCGTCATTTACAATTGTCTGTTTTATTTGCTCTCCAAGTAATATCGCGTTGCCAGAACGGAATCTTCAAGACGTATATATTTCCCGTTTCTATTGACTTTGGGTGTTTGCACAGAAAACTAGTCAACAGATCAAAGAACACTTCGCTCCGACTCTTATTAGCATTTTTTTATATTAGTTACCCTTGAGTCTCGCGGAGCGCTACTAAAGTACTAGCTTGTTACTTTGTCTGCCTCTAGAGAATCTCAAGTTTAATACCAAAGTCAAAGTCAAATTATTTATTTCAAATAGGCACATAAAAAGCACTGTAAGGGTCTTTACTTTCATAGTTATTAACTACAACATCTCAAAATATTGACACACAGGTCCTTAAGAGAAAACTCATTAATAGCCTAGCTCATCAAATTCCAGTAGTAATCTATCCAGCAACTGTGAACAGCCGACCCTCTCCAAAAGCTCGGAAACTAGCCTAGTTTACCGTGATTGATTACTTTACCAACTTTCAGTTCGTACCCTACTTATGTGGAGTTGGGTCTCATCCTCAACGCGCGGTACTGTAGCTACAATTCACTTCTATGTAGTTTACGTAATAGCAGGTAGCGGCTTCCCAACCCAGTTTGACGGATTATAAGAACTGTTTCGGTAAGTTTCACCCTTATTATGTAAGCATAACATTGTTATAATCATCTTCAGAGTCAGGCATGAGAAATTGTGCGATTATGGAACGGTGCCAAGTTCTCAAGGTAATTTAGGTGCATTGTACTATGAATTCTATACCTAAAGTACTCGTTGTCTGGTGAAGCACCTGTATTATGTAACTTAACCTGTATGTCAGAACGTCAAACAAATAATATTATATTTTCTGACAGCTGCACGCGTAGGTTAATATAGGCCGGCGGCGCGTCTGCCGGTTGGACACGGCGCGGCATACGCTGGCAGTGTGCCGCTTGGGAGGAGCCGCGCCGTGGCCTCGTCTCAGGAGTAGGCAGTGACCTGTCGCTGCCAGCCGTAGTTGACTTCATGGTCGGCAGCGAGGAGTCCTGGGACGCCGGTGGTATCCTTCTGCAAAACAGTCATGTCGCAGAAGGAGGCTGCGGAAAGGGAACGAGAGATCTCTTCGCACCAGGCATCGGCGGAGGGCCGACAATGCCCTCTTCCAGCCCTAAATGGGTCCAGGGGCGACGGGCTCGAGGACATCCATCGCCCCCCACATAGCAGGACCCAAGGTGGCGGCGCGTAGTGTTCCACGCGCGCCCCTATTGGACGTCGCGGGGGGAGTTTTACTTCTCATTCCCCCCGCGAGCCTGAGGTGACCCGCAATGGCGGGCCGGCACCAGCTGGGGATCGCAGAAGTCGCACTAGATCCCATGATCCCCGGTGCAATTGTGGAAGGGAAACACCGGGGTGGTTTTTAGCCAGTAAGTCTGACAGACCCCTCCGCCCGCCCCAGGGTGGAGGACATTCATGGGGATTTTCAACCCCGGAACAAAAAAAAAGGGCGGCGCGCGGCGGCGCATACATAATTGCCATCGGTACGGAATGTTGCCATTTTAAATATTTGTATTTATTTGATTCTTTTATTTCTTATTATAATCTCACTGTGTGCTGCACCGGTCGACGTCATCACGTCAACGCCGGCTATCGCTGAAAATCTGCGCTGGGGCTCTGTCTCGCATAGGGTCGCAGCATTATGCTGAGCGATGACCGTTTTGCGTGGATGTGACGCATATTCCCCCAAATTGTTTCTTTTTTGTATTTGTGTTCCTTATTGAAACGTATTTTCTTTATTATTTCTTTTCTTTACATACATTATGAGACTGTAATCTCATGTAATGCAAAATATGCTGCCTATTATGAAACTTGTTGTTACCCTTCGTTTATTATAAAGGTCAGACTGTAACATATGAGTGTTTTCTTCTTTTTAAATCACGGTGCAATGGCTATGTAGCTTTTTAAGAAAACATATTTTAACGAAGTTACTACAAATCCAATTTAAAACCGATCTTATTTATTTTTCTCATCAGACGCGCATGGCAGAGTGCCCAAAACTTTGTCACCATTGTTAGCTTAGCTTACCCCGCTGAAGAAAAAAAAACTATCCATCCAAGTCTACTTAGCTTACATGCTATAGCAATGAAGATCTTAAACCAACGACATAAGGAAACATTTTGTCAAACGATGTTTGGCATACTGACTCCGCGGGAGATTCGACATTCTATTTGCCCTGCGTCTGGTGTCACTTTCGATCCTGTATAAAGACATGTCCAATGCATATTTCGAATTTATTGCTTAACTAGCTTCTGACCTTCGTTCACGTGGAAGTCGTAAGACACCACAATATACCATATATCAGCCACATTTTTAAAAAGACACCACAATATACTATATATCAGCCGCATTTTTAAAAAGACACCACAATATACTAAATATCAGCCACATTTTTAAAAAGACACCACAATATACTATATATCAGCCACTTTTTTTAAAAACTGCCTCATTGGTCTAGTGGTCGTAAGCGCTACTGTTGAGCATGAGGTCCTAGGTTCGATTCTCGGGTCAGGAAAAGTGTTATTGGGTTTTCCATCTTTCATTTCTCAGTAACAGTCCGAAGTCTTGATTTGTGCCTGGTCAATGGTAATAGGCTCGCCCCTATTACATGGGACCTAGCGTGGGTGTAATATAAGTACACATCTACCTACTCCTTCGGGGAATAGAGGCGTGATGTTGTATTATTTTTACACGACTGCCCAAAAAAAAGAGTGTTATGTTTTCAGCGTTTATATATGTTTGTGAGTTTCTTTATTCCACCATAACGTCTAAACGGCTTAACCGATTTCAATTTATGTGGTATTGTGCGTTGCGTTACCCCGGGTAGCATAAGCTGGAAATTTAAACAATATAATAAAAAAAACCTTTTTTTTCGTAAACATTTTACTACTTATACTATCATCGTCTAGAGCTTGCTTAGTACATAACAAAAATATATAAAAGTAGTATTCAGTATGCATTCGTTCACTAATAACATAACAACAGAAATTAAATAAATGTAACAGTAGTTAATATTCAATATCTCATAGAAAAACGTATTATAAAAAAGTATCGTAAAAAACACACCTGCCTTGTCAAAAAGTGAATAAGAAAAATAGAACTAAAAAATTTAAAACAAGCTAAACGATTTTGAACTGAATACCAACCCGTTCATTGCAGTCGTGGGATGGTTCCTTGAAACAGTTTTTTACAGGTCCCCCGACATCACTGAAAAGATTGGTATTCAGTTCAAAATCATTTAGCTTGTTTTAATTTTTTTAGTTCTATTTTTTTATTCACTTTTTGACAAGGCAGGTGTGTTTTTTAAATTCATAAAACTTCATACTACGTTTGTAATTTTGGTCTCAGCAGTCAAACTATACATAGACTCCGGACTGGTGATGCGGAAGCTAGCGAGGTACAGTTATCCGTGTGAGAAGCACTAAGTCCTGATGTCGACTACGCAGTCTTCTGTATCAATTTGATACCGTCAGATACAACCCTAACTCCAATACATAATATGTATAATCAGCCTATAATGTTCCCACTGCCGGGATACAGGCCTCCTCTCTGTGAGAGGGAGTGGGCCGTAATCCACCACGCGGGCCCAGTGCGGGTTGGTAGATGTCACATGTCTTCGAATTTTTGGTTCTAGGACGGCATGTCCTAGAAGCAAAAATTTTTTAAGCAAAAGGTTTCCTCACGATGTGACTCTAATATTTTATATGATTATATGATGGAAACCCGAATGCGGTATAATAAGTAAAAAAGAAAGAAAAGAAGAAGTACGGTGAACTGATAAAATGTGGGTGTGCCACTATATGTACACCTCTGCCTAACTTTTCGGGGAATACAGGTGTATGCTATGTAAAGAGTAAAGTAGGGACATTCATGGTTTTCTTCGGCGGTGACAACGATACTGGAGTAAAATCAAAATTAAAGATGGCGCAACTTTTCGCCATGGGTGTCGTTTTCATGGTTTTGTTATTAATGACCTCGAAGTACAGTAGAAATACTACGACAAAAACTATTTGAACTTCGATTTTTTATCCTGATTTTCGTGGGAATATCAGGATAAAAGTATCATATGTCCTAACCCAGGTCATGGTGTACCATGTGTCAAATTTCGTCCAAATCCGTTCAGACGTTTTAACATACAAAAATCAAACCTTTTTTCTTTATTGACCGAGCGAGCGAAGCGAGTGAAGCGTCTCTGCTTCAAGTCTGGCAAAATTTTCTTTCCTCTGTCAGTTTGTTGGTACTCCACTACAGGTCGTTTTTTAAAACCGATCTGGACAAAACTTCGTATACAGTTTTTACGACTTTATAGACTTTTTTTGGCATCGGGGATTTTTGATTGGAGGGTAGTTCCTCCAAAAAGGGGCAAAATGGGGGCTACTGGATATCTTCGTCTTATGAGATCTGATTTCATTGTTTTTTTTTTTTTATTTAAATGGTAGAAATTTTAAGTTGGTCTCATAGAAATTTGCTGAAGATCTGACGAGGGTCTTCGGCGTGGTGAGCAGAATAGCTCCTCAAAATGCAGTATATTGCTCACTTTTAGATTTCTACCAGTGGAATCGGTACCAGGTAAGGATTGCTGACGTAAAGCATACCAAGTGCCAATGAAATTCATGTCGAATATTGCATATTCCACAATTATGATTCGTACGCGTATCCGATCTCCGATAAAATCTCATATCGATTGCTTAGTTTCAACTGTTAATACCTAATCGTTAATTCTAAACACGTTATGCAAAGCTTCTATGCTCTTTTATTTTGAGAAATTTCTTACAAGGTCTTTTGTTTAGTGGTAATGTTCACAACCGATTTGTAATCATTTTCTACAGACACCGTTACTAGTAATATGCTATGGTTTAATTGTGAATATTTTATGATCAATCAACGACCTTCAAATGACTGTGTAACTTAGAAGAGATGCAATGCGATGATCTAGTAGAGATCTTATAAAAATCCGCCATCTTTCAGATGACACTAGGCAAGTGCTAACAACGGTTGTCTATATTTGTTTTGAAGCATATTCAAGATAATGGTACGATCAAATCCCATTCTTCTACGGCCGAGAATAAGCTTATTTCAATCGCAAATATTTATACAGTCCCCCAAAAAGCCCATCCTTCAGTGACAATTGATCCAATATGGATAAGTTCTGCTTCATCCCACATTTATCAAATATCCGAAAATTATAGCATGATACGAACACCTTCACATAAATTCTAGTACCGCTAAGGACCCAACTGATACGCAATTATCGGAAAATGTCCTTTTTCGAGTCAAACGTGTATCCTTTTGAGGTCAGGCGCATAGAAGGGCGTGTTTTAGGGCTGATCCTTTAGCCCTTGAAAGTACTCGAATTTTATACTAGAAGACACATCAGTTGATGTTAGGTTAGTATTATTAATTTAATACAGAACCGTGTTGTTTATTCAAAAAAGTTGACGTCGGATTTGAAGATTATGTTGACTTTTATTTGGAATTGTGAAGAGTTTAGCAAGTGTGTGGTGTTTTCAAACATAAAACCTAAACGGTGTAATTACACCGTGTTTGAAAACACCTTACCAAAGGTATACGATTAAAACCTAAAATAAGCAAAAGCAAATAATCTCCTCCGCTTAGCCCAAAAAATGTTATCTACCTACACATTAGATGCAATTCGTTTGTTTATTGTTTCATTTATCTTAATGGTTGTAACAGGAATTAATCTGAAATTGGGAGATGCCTCTTTGATTAACCTCAATTTAACAGCATCTGGGATTGGATTGGATCCAAACGAGCACTTTTGAATTGTCATTACTAATAGCATGAAAGTTGACTTCTCAGTAAAGCCCAATTATACAACAGCAGCGATTAAAAATAATCTGCGTTGCTTTTATAATGTTTGTAGTTGTTTTCTTATATCGTAAATAATCCAATACATGACCCTTATTTTTAGAAAACAAGGCTTTGGAGCCATCGGCCTTTGGAGCTGCCAAGAAAGGGATTCTCCGAAGTCTTGAGACATTTGATCGGTTTTGAGATACAGAGCTGGGATCTTTGCCTTGATATCTGATTACTACTGAAATCTTTTAAGGTTATTTTTTAAATAGTTTAAAGGTTAAGTTTTATGTGTATTTAATTTTACAGTTATTTACCTAAGTAGAAACACTATGGAATTATTAACTCACAATATTTTTGTTGTGATGTCGAGTGTCGTTCAGTAAACGGGAAATAAAATGAATAATATGAAGAATTCCAATGATATTGCGCTGAATTCTTTAAAAAGAATACCAACTATATCATTCAGCGTTGTTTACTCGTATCTCGAAGTTCTTTACGTGGAATCGCTGGATACTATCCAAAATTCTAACAGTACTTCTCTCTTCTTTATATCTTGTTAATATTTTGATGGCTGATAACTTTTTTAAAAAGGTCATACCTAGGTGCAATGAGTAAAAAAGGCAATTTAGGCGTAACATATTAAATGAGGAGCCTGCGAACAGAACCAGATTAGTCCACCAAAATTCGAATACTTTTTTTTCCAATTATGATTTTGTGAACCCTGTTGCATCGATCCCTGTTAATATTTTCTATCAAAACCGGCTCTAAGTAGGGGAAAATAGCTTTAAAAAGTGCAATTTCAAACAAAACCGGCTTAGTCCGAGTTTTTACCGAAGATATTAAAAAATCCATCCATTTTTCATTCTGAAGCGAACTAGTCGCATTCATAACTTCAACACATTTTTAATCAAAAGCAGCAATGTCCAAAAATAAAATATTTAGTAGAAAATAATCATATTTTTGCATTGTAACACTAGCATTAATCTGGCAACACTAAAATATGAATTTAAAAAATAATCAGCTGTTACTATTTCGATCATTGTCAATGTTTTGTGTTCATTGTTACATTTTAACTGTTAAAAATTGACGAAAATTTGACTGGATGGCAGTCGTAAGAGGAAGAAATGAGGACGCACTTCAAAAATTAATAAACACAAAACAGTTCCTCTTAAATATAAAATCCGGTACTAACAAAACCAGACTTGTCACATGTTTGCAATCACAACCGGATAAGTCCACTTTTTTCAAACAAAACCAGATTAGTCCATTTTTATTCAGTGGCGTGCCTGGTTTCAAAATAACGCAAGCCCAATAAAATTTTAACCGATTTAAAAAAAAGAAAGTTCAGTTTTCGACTGAGTATGTAGGTACCTACGTATCTACGTATGTATCATCGCAATTTTCTCATAAACTACTGGTTAGGTATAATAAATTCTCTATCGAGCATTTTAGTAAGGCAGGCTTTTGGGCTTATATGAAGGTACCGCCACTGTTTTTATTTATTGAATAACTTCTAGAATATAAAAGTTAATTACTCTTGCTACAATAGATCTAGTCCACCTATCTATAATAATGCAGTGTTGTCTTATTAATCTCCTCCATATATTAATATTAGTGTTTTAGCCATCCTGTAAAATTTTATTTCGCGGACTAATCCGGTTCTGTTCGCTAGCTCCTCAAATGATAAAAAATCTCCATTGAATTTTCATTGAATGAAAAATGAAGTTATAGTTTAAGAGCTAACCTACAATTTTGAAAATGAAACATTGCATTTATGTTTTTAACAAAGTTCAGTTAGTATGTTTGGAAATGGAACGTGCATTAATAGTTTTTGTTTTTCATATCAAATTGGCAGAACTGTGCACTACTGTTCAGGTTTACAGCAGTTGTTGCCATAATTACTTTAATGTTTACTTTGTAGCAGATACATTAAGAACATACAATCACGAGTACCACCGTGGCAATATTATTATGCAATTTGCGACGTTCCTAACAGTGTGGTCTAAGAGCTCTCATGCACTTACCAGCATCTATGCACTTATATTCATCGTCACATTTAAGTGCGCCAAATTGAGGCTTGTGAATATTAACATTATATTTGCACGTACTACCTTTGTTAATGCTTTTACCATAATTAATTGAAAGGCGTAGGTATTAAATCATCATTTAAATGTCATTACGGTGGAATAAAATAACGTCCATAACGTGAATTTTAAATTATAATTTAACAAAACCTAGCAACGTACATACATTTTATTCTTCTGCAAGTAATACATTTTACTTTCTTCATAATGTTTTTTTTTGTTTTGTTTTCATACTGCGTTCTTGTTTAAATAATTATAATCAATGAATCGTTTTCATTTATAATGCTTATAAATAATAGTTCTGTCTAATTCACATACATTATTCTTGTTGTTTTGTTGTTTAATGAGTCATAATGAAATCACCAAATAGACGTATGAAACATTTCACATTCTTACCTAGGTACCCACTAGAAGTATAAAAATACCTTGTTTACAGTTTGTTTTAACCACCAACTACGTATGGACTGCTTAGGTCTGAAATAAATATATTTTATTTATTTATTTATTTGACACCCCTCGTCATAATCCGAAAATGATAAAAAAACTAAATAATCATCGAGTCCAATAGAGCTTGATGCGTGGGTTGAAGAGATATTCGAGCAGAATTTCGATGAATAGAAGTTCAGCTTGCTAGATTTCTAGGCTTGCTTAAAGGCTTTCTCTCTCAAACTAATTCATATTTTCTACACTGTATCGTGAGAACACAACACAAAAGTATAACTTTCTCCTGGATTTAGAATATTCAATGACTGGAAACAAAAGTTGGTACCTACCTACCAAGTTATGACTATGATGTGAAGTTACGATGTCAAAGTGTGGATCCATTTGGGGACATTTTTCATTTATGATATAATCTTGTCACAAAAGTGAACATCTCTGACTTTAAAGTCACAAAAGAGATGAAACTATTAACAGGTGCTGTGACTGACACGAATGGTTTAGCACCAAGAAAACTGTACTTTTATAGTCACACAGACTTAACGTTTCAATTATTTCAAGCTTTCTCACAATTAGATAAGAAATTGAAAAAAGATCTTCTTTAAGGGTCTTTTTCGTGCATCTGTAAGTATTATTTCATGTGCACTCAGATGGAATTTATATACACTTGTTTTTCACAGATTCTGCAAAATGGCTCCAGATTACGATCTATTTGCACAGTGTTTTGATGTAAGTAGCTCATAATGACAAATATACTTAGTAAAAACACTCATGTGTGTGGTTGAATGTCAATTTTATTAACTTGATTTCAATTTCATTGCTTTGCAGAAAAAGTGAACCGAAAGTAAAAATAATTTAGCTGCTACCCACCCAACTTGACTCATTATAATCTGACTAATTACTCCAAAGCACGCAATTTTCAAAGCACTGAAATTGGATCATTTATGTTATATTTTTTCTACGGTAATTTCTTTTGTAGGTAGCTTCATTTGCATTGGTTGCGACTATTAAACGTAGGGCAAAAAGAAAACAAACACATTACAATTATTTTCTCTCACTCGAATGGCGTCCACTATTTTTTTTACACTAATATGGACGCAGCCATAATTTTCACAGCAATAAATAAAATAATTAATATTCATACGACCTAATTTACACAAAAGCAGACATTTTACCATTCAACATAAAAGAAATATTTGACAAAATAAATAAACATTACTTACCAGATTCTCAATATGGCTATCCAAATCCAGGGATCGTAAACAATCTTCTGTGTCACAATATGCACACGCCTGTCACACACATTGAATTAAAAAAATAAAACGGAATGTCTACGCACTACAAAGGATTTGGTTAATATTTTATTGTTGTGAGCGGCAGCTCGCGGCAACGCGCTCTCTCACTACTGACGCTCATGTGCTACTGATTCATCACGACAACGAACTCAGCACGGCGGCGCTTGGACTATACGAGTACTGGATGTACTTGTGTGTCCCTGGCACCGAACAAAGACGATGGTGGCCGAAGTTCTACAGCTGTTTAATGTTTGTGAACCCGACACATCGCCAATCGATTGTCAATTCTAACATCTTGTGATGTAAGGCAACGCATTAAGGATAAATGTTGATTTCGGCCTTAAGGTTCTATAGTTTCTACGAATTTTGACGAATGACTTTTCTTTTCTTTACATTCAATTCATAATTTTCATTCTGTGTAATATCGATCTAGTCTATAATCAACGTGACTAAACCGAGGAAGTCGATTTAATCCCAACATAAAAAAATCAAACCGATTCGCAACGCTGATTACGTTTCAATTTATCGTTACCCAGTACGTTTTGGTTACATCAGAATGAGTGCGAATCGAGTACACCACGCACTGTCGCTCGGCGCGCGGGTGCATTCTTAGTGCGGGTGTACCGGCAGCGAGCGAGACAGGTTTATGTAACATTTGCTCTTTCTAACATCGATTTCGGTCATTGTGCCCGTCCTTTTCTGGCGCAATATGCCCCTCTTTCTGGCGGAGCGGCCGCGCACTGCGGATGTAGCGGCTCGGGAAATAACTGCCCTATTTTAGGATAAAGTTTTGAATGCATTCTCTAACCACGTCAGTTCATGTTAAAAATAATGCTTGTAATTTCGTAGTAGTAGAGAAATCGGTTCATTCGTTATAAATGGAATGGAATTCATTTTAGAATTAATCAATACTAACCGTTTATTTTATTAATATTTAAGGACTTGTCTCAATACAATTGCTTGCATAGTTTATTAACTAATTTCGTTCTTGAGTATTTCTTATTTTGTGCGCCCTGCATACAGTAAAGAGAGAAAATATTTAAAAAAACCGGACAAGTGCGACTTGAACTCGCGTGGTGTGGGTTCCCTACAATGAATATAATATTATCCACCATGTTCTTTATCCCAAGATAATTTATCCTAAGAATAAACTTAACATTGTAGTTGAAAAACATGTTCTCCCATACGTTCCAACTGCAAACGTAAGTTTGTACCCACAATCTTCTTATAAGTAAATAACTATTTTCCGTACTTTCTCAAAATTTTAGGCTTAGTAGTTTCGGTGATAAGGGATATTTTCTTAACTAACTTTAAAACTATTTATTTTAAAATTATAAAAAAAATAATTGAGCCCCTCACAACAAGCCCTTTCATTTGATATGCCACACGGTACAGTTTGCAAATCTTTATTTTTTTTCTAATTTGCCACCATGTTCTTTATCCCAAGATAATTTATCCTAAGAATAAACTTAACATTGTAGTTGAAAAACATGTTCTCCCATACGTTCCAACTGCAAACGTAAGTTTGTACCCACAATCTTCTTATAAGTAAATAACTATTTTCCGTACTTTCTCAAAATTTTAGGCTTAGTAGTTTCGGTGATAAGGGATATTTTCTTAACTAACTTTAAAACTATTTATTTTAAAATTATAAAAAAAATAATTGAGCCCCTCACAACAAGCCCTTTCATTTGATATGCCACACGGTACAGTTTGCAAATCTTTATTTTTTTTCTAATTTGCCCCCCAAAAGTGATCCTCATATTCAAAATTCATTTATTTACGTTACACATCAGTGTTTGGTTCACACAAATTCATATGTGTACCAAATTTCAACTTAATCGGTCCAGAAGATTCGGAGCAAATCGGCTGTGATAGGCGGACGATAGACAGACACACGAGTGATCCTTTATGGGTTCCGTTCTTTAGTTTTGAGGTTAGGAACCCTAACAAAGGTTGAGCCGTAAATTGGGAATAAATTAATACATACCTATTTTTTTTATGAAATCTTTGTTCTAATAATTTATGCGCACAAATATTTGAATTTAATGTACATGAATAAAATATATTCTAGCGCTCATTTGGATTTTTGTCTCGTCGTGCATAGGTACTCAATAGGATTATTGACACGATTTTTAAATAATATATATATATTTTTTGCCAAGTTTGTGCTAATAAATATACAAAGCGAACTTTCAAAAAATATTTTTATAGAGATATTATTAGAGTGAATGTTAGAATTTGAAATAATTTTTAATTCTAACATTCACTCTTTTATTATATTTATTGTTAATTATTATCTTTTATGAATTTTATAAAAAAGAAAAACACTCTAAACTTAATAAGGATTATTAAAATTAATCTAGGTCGAGCTCCTAAACTAGGACAACTATTTTAAGTTATTAACAATATCGCTGATTATAATCAGGAGTAAATTGCCAACGTAAAGGCATAAAAATAGGGATATAATTATTATGTGAACTTATGAAAAAATTGAACCCCTGTACAGTAGGTAATACAAAATCTTAGTTATAAAGGTATGGTGGAATTGAAATTGAATTATGGGTGAAAATGAATTCATGGGCATCCTCTTTAGGGGTCATTGTACTCATCATTATGAACTACTTTTAGTATGGGACCAAACCTGAAATCGCGAAAAAAAATTCAGCTGTTCCCTACATTTTGACGAATTAAGCAAACATAAATTGTAGGGTGTTCCCTACAAACTATTTATTAAACTATTTATTAGTGGCTTTTGTGGACAGGATACTAATTAAGACTTGTTACAACTGTAACAAGTGTTAATTAGTACATGTTTGCCATTACAACTGTAATGGCAAACATGTCATTTGGTTTAAATTGGTCAAGGACAGCTAATGAGACACAATTGATTTTCTATTTTTTGATACCGAATCGGAGTCGTGCGGGGCTTTACAGGTTAAACAGATCTTTTTTTTTTTGTTTTTGTGCCCGGTTGCTGGCAACAGGTGCGCCGGCCGGTATTACATGGGACTTTAAAAACATAACTGGCGAAATGTGGGTGTACTACAGATACATCTGCCCAACCCTTAGGGGAAACAAGGCGTGATGTTATGCATGTATGTTTATTTTATTATTATTTTACATATATTATTTTATATTTTGTGAACGTGAGAACGTTGTAGGCTTAATAGACAAGATTTGTAGACCATTTATTTTTTGTTAAGTACCTGACTTCTCGACAGGCTTACACTGTCTTCCCATACCTATTAACACTGTAATTTGAAAACATTGTAAAAGCCTATTATTTTTAAAAGAGTAGCCGTGCAGTTTCTTGCCGGCTCTTCTTCTTAAGAAACGACCAACTGGAACCATGCATCTAGCTTCTGACGTTTCATAAGTGCCCATGTAGGTTTATGTGAAATAAAATATTTTGATTTTGATTTATGTTTCCGTTTAATTCGTCAAAATTCTGACGATTCGAATTCTGCTGATTTTTTTTTGCGATTTCAGGTTTTGTCCGATAGTAAAAGTTGTTCATAATAATGAGTACAATGACCCCTTAAGAGAATGCCCATAAATTCAATTTCACCCTGTATATGTATGTATGCGTCGCTCGTGCAACAGCTAAAGATTCTTTCCCATTACGTGTAGCCAAAAAGCCCTAAAAAGCCCAACTAGGGATAGATATTCCCGTAGGTCATGAAATATGACAAAGTCAAAGGAGTAGGCTGCAGCATCAGTCTATGTTATAATTAAAGCGACACGTTTGACAGGCCTGGCGATAATGCCAAAAATAAAATTATAAGATCAGCCAAGAGATTCTCTACTCTAGATTTTCAAACTAAAAGAATAATCAAAAGTTTCAAATTATACGACCATCTATACGCAGACAATGTGTGTTGGAATGACTGAGTTGGCAACTTGGCAGTCACTCCGCGTACATGTTATAAGATTAGAATATCTAATGAAGATAACTGAAATTGCTTTTCATTTCTATCTGGATATCCAGTTACTACACACAGGCATATTTTTTAATTTTAACGGAGCGAGAGGGCATGGGCAGTCGTCACCTCCTTCTGCGAAGCAGTAATGCTCGAGAAGGAGGAGGCCGGACGGTTGAGGGAAAGGCAAATTTGGCGCCCTCTTGCCCCTAGCCGCCCTAGGCGTCGGGAATCCCGGGCGGATTTCCGGCCACCATAGGCGCGGGCTTGCAGACGGTGAGCAAAGGGCAGCTCACCGTCCGGTAAGGACCAGGCCCGGGTCGACGGCGCGTTGTATTCCACGCGCGCCTCAAAGAGATGTATTCAGCACAAGCGTAGGGGTCCACTAGGGCCGATGCTTGCCGGGGTCGCGAGAAGGTACCAGAGGGTTACCGAGGCCCCTGGCAACAAAGGCAACGGAAGGAATACGGGTGGGTTTTAGTCAGTAAGAGTCTGACACCCTCCCGCTCCACCCAGAGCGGGAGAAGTTATTTGATGATTTCCCACCCAAAAAAAAAGGCATATTTTGTTATTCCGTAAGTGTAACCTCTTGACCTTCATCTCACCGGATGGTAAGTGATGATAAGGCCAATAAAGATTACATCCCGCTTGTAATCGCGTGTTAGGCAGAGATGTACCTATAGAACATTCACATTTCGCCTAATATGTTTATGCCCCACATAGGTAATAGGGGGCGAGCCTTATAGGGCACAAATCCAGACTCTGGACTGAGAAATACTAGTCCAATTAGGTACTGTTCTTCATTATTGGGTTTGAATAGTTCGTCGGAACTCTTGATCTAATATCGACGAGCAGCGAACTGTGATATGATATTACACCTCTGTCACGCTCCGAGGATCAGAGAGAACTCACTACATAGGTGATAATTAAGTTAGCAACATACAAAGGGAAAGTACTGACTCAGATCAAAACAAATTTCAGTTAAAAAAAAGTCAAAAGTCAAAGAAATCAACGATTCTGTATGAACGGGTCAATTGCGTAACACATGAGTAGAAATGTGTTTAATTTTGACAGTTCAACAACATTCATTGCGTTATTCACGTTGTTGAGCAGACAAATTTATCGAACATATGAAGCAATGGATTAGCAATATACATCAAAATCATTCAGATTGTGAATTCAGTGATGAAAACGTCAATCTACTATAACCAAAGTTGAATTTTGAAACAAGCTCCAAAACAATAACATAACATAACATTACATCGCGCCTTGTTTCCCCGAAGGGTTGGGCAGAATTTTACCTGTAGTACACCCACATTTCGCTAGTTATATTTAAATCCCATGTAATAGGGGGCAAGCCTATTGCCATCAACCGGGCACATATGCAGACTCCGACAGCTACTGAGAAATTCCAGATAGAAAAACCCAATAACACTTTGCCCGGCCCGGGGATCGAACCCGGGACCTCAAGCTGAGCAGTAGCGCTTGCGACCAACGAGGCAGTCCAAAACAATACATTACGTTAAATCTGATTTTGTAATTCAGTAAAGCTATTTCATTTCACACCCAAACAATTCAACTCATTGACAAAACCTCAAACAATGCTAATCATGACTTATCGATTGGTTTGGAGTTGACACATTGTTTACCCACTAAAATGTCGTAGGCGGTCTAAATATAAACGTGTATACTGGCTGGCACGTGAATTTAGGTCCAATTCAGCAATGCAAGTCTAAAAATATCAAGTTGTCATATCTATCATACACATTGCATGTAAAGTAGGTTGCCAAGACTTACAATCATAATTTTTTCACTGTTAAAAGGTATCAGATCTAATGTAGAGCCAAGCCTCTAACTCTACAAGGCCTAACTCTACAAACCTAACGTCTTGGTAAAAATGTATGGCTTGGCCGTTCCATTGAACTATTGCATGATACAACATAAAAGACCAATGACTTTCTTACCATAAGCCTATAAGAGTGTTTGTGCGACGGCCGCGAAACGGCCAAGCCGTACATTTTAAGCAAGATGTAAGGTTTGTAGAGTTAGTCCTTGTAGAGTTAGAGGCTTGGCTCTACATTAGATTTGATAACTTTTTAACAGTGAAAGATAAATGATAAATGATTTTATTTCTGTAAGTAGGTTTTTACAAACACTTTTACACGTCAAAACATATTTTTTTAAACTAGATGAGTCCGGCGTTTCCTATCTGACTACTCTGAGAAGAAAGGCCGAAACAAACTCAGAGGTCACAGTCTCTTTTAAAGTTCAGACATAATCTTGGTCAGATCATGTGAAGACCATGTCGATTGGTGTCTGAAATGGTCTTTTGATGATAATAAAGCGTTATGTAAGTCATGGCTAATTTCTTTGCATGTCATGTTTTTGGAGAGATTTAATTTATATTTGTAGATCTGTTATCCGGATCTATTATCCGTTAGAAATACAGACTTGCACCTTCCTTTAAGTGGGTTGGAGCGTGAAAGTTACAGATTTCTTTTTTTTTTTGGTGTTTGTGTGCAAATTCTAGCCTGCATACCGAATTTTAGCTTTCTAGGACTTTGCGAAATGCCCTAGTATAGAGATTTTGATGAGTGAGTGACTCAGTCACTCAGTAAATCAGTGACGAACTCGACGTATTTTAGGTTATTATAAAATTCAAAGTATAAAAGCTAGACAAATGAAACTTAGTGTCAAAATCAATCAAAATCTAAATATTTTTATTTCACATAAACCTATAATATATACCATAGGCACTTATAAAACGTCAGAAGCTAAGTGCACGGTTCCAATTGGTCGTTTCCTATGGAGAAGAGCCGGCAAGAAACTCCACGGTTACTATTTTAAAAATAATTGGCTTTTACAATGTTTTCAAATCACAGTGTTAATAGGTATGGGAGGATAGTGTAAGCCTGTCAAGAAGTACCAGGTACTTAACAAAAAAAAAAAAAAAATGGTCTACAAATCTAGCCCACAACGTTCTCACATTCATAAAATACACAAGAAACTATGTAAAATAGTAATAAAATAAAATGTGTTTTAGTGTTTAATAAGTGTGTTTCATAAGTCTACTTACTAAATCTTATCCTGAGCATATGAGCTCTTTAGCATTAACCAGGCCGAAGCTATGAGGGTGTGAAAATACGACGAAATGCATCGAGAAAAGGTAGGTAGTGCCCGACTGCATTTTTTGGCTCGTCTAGTGCCCCCGACTACCGAGCCCCCAGATAGCAACTAAAGACTGGTTGCCAGTTGTATAATACGTTACGCAACTGGTAACCAGTCTTTATTTGCTCATCGCTGTTGTCTTGAGTTGACATCGCCAGTACAACAATTACGATTTTAATGTTATGCAATTTAAAAAAGTGAATGTCATTGCCTCGTGTAGGAAAAGTACTAAATGAAGTGATTGTCAGTTGGTGCTATTAGATACTCGAAGTTTCTATGGTGTGAAGGCTGCCATGACTTTATTTAATTCACATAAACATGTTACCGCCGACCTAACTGTGATCATAGGTTCCTCAACGATCGGTCAAAAGAGGAAAATTATAATAATCAATAATCACGTTTCACAGATTAGCGAATGTCTTTTGTTTTCATTACTACTCGTATTCAAGGTCGCTCAGCGCACCATGGAGCGGGCTATGCTCGGAGTTTCTTTGAAGGATAAGATCAGAAATGAAGTTATCCGGAAGAGAACCGGAGTTACCGAAGTAGTAGAGTCAGCAAGCTGAAGTAGCAGTCGGCTGGCCATGTTTGTCGAAGAAGCGATGGCCGGTGGACAAGTCCTGGAGTGGAGACCGCGTATCGACAAGCGTAATGTGGGACGCCCCCCAGCTAGATGGACCGACGACCTTAAAAAGGTGGCTGGGACAGACTGGATGCGGAAGGCGGAGGACAGGGTGTTGTGGCGCAGCCTGGGAGAGGCCTATGTCCAGCAGTGGACTGCTGGACATAGGCCTCTCCCAGGCTGCGACAACAGCCTATAACAGTCCACTGTTATAGACTGTTTTGATTGACTACTCGTATGATCCATTAAGAGGAACATTTTATACGTAACTCAATGAAATACAACAATAATTGTCTGGTTATAACGTTTGCGGCTTTGCGGTAAACATAACAATCGATTTACATATATTACACGGACAGAGCTGGTATGACAATAACCTAAGTATAACAATATGAGTACATTCTACTCCAAGTGTTCTAGAAACCAATATTGGAGCTTTCAAGGGCAACCGCAACGCAACTACCGCACGATTATCATTAACTTAAGTTATACGAAGATCACAGTGATAACAACTGTGACCTACTTATGTAGTTTTCTATCCCAATAAACCTCATTGGTGAACCTTCACCAGTGTTGTTTATTGGAGTAGAATCTAACTATGGGTCTTCATCATCATCTGCCTGCCTTTTCCCAACTATGTAAGGTCAGCTTCCAGACTAACCGGATGCAGCTGAATACCAGAATTTAACTTTTTTTTTTTGGTTGTGAAATCATCAAATAACTTCTCCCGCTCTGGGCGGAGCGGAGCCTCGGTGACCCTTTAGTACCTTCCCGCGACCCAGGCAGGCATCGGCCCTAGTGGGCCCCTACATTTGTGCTGACGACATCTCTTTGAGGCGCGCTTGGAATACAACGCGCTGTCGAGCCGGGCCTGGTCCTTACCAGAATTTTACTTGGAGCGACTGCCAATCTGACCTCCACAAACCAGATGCTTTGCCTTTGTGAGATGGTTGTCGACTATGAATGTTCTGAAGAAAAATAACAATTAATGAAAATTGTCATAAACAAGTTACGTAGGACGACGAAATTCGTTCGAAGGATGCCAAAAACCATTCCCGAATAATTTCTTGAAGATGGACAATTATTTTGTCCTGGCGAAGATGGAACCCTTGCTCAGTAGAGTAGAAAATCAAACTTTATGCGTGAAATGACCCAATTAGGGTTCATCTGACGTCTGTTAGATTACTCGTATGGTCCTGATGGGCCACCTCTTCCCCTTAATGTCGAAAAAGGCAACAAAGGGATTTCGACAAGAAGATAAACGTCTTCAACCAACTGAGCCTCTTATCTCAGTCCACTGCTGGACATAAGCCTCTCCCAAGGTTACGTTACAACGCCCAGTTATCCACCTTTGGCATCCAGTCTGTCCCAGACAGGCTCCAATGCTCATCAGTAGTTCGACAGACATGGCCAGCTCACTATCACTTTAACCAATATATTATGTAAAAACCTCACCGCGAAAAATTAATTCAAGTGAGCTGTCATTCCACCTAATGCTAGGGATTGACACTATTAACAACTCCCTTCTAACTCACATCCAACTCACTTCCAAATCACTTCCAACTCATTTCCAACTCACTTCCAACTCACTTCCAACTCACTTCCAACTCACTTCCGAATCACTTCTAACTCACTACCAACTCACTTCAAACTTATTTTAACAGACCGGCTGATTGCTAACTCTGCAAGTTTGGTCAGCAAAGCGTCCTCATGAATAAAAACAATCTACGATCACCGAATCGGCTGGGAAGTTAAGCTCTACGCTGTTCTCTAGTTGGCTTTCCTAACTCGTATGTCCATATTTAATTAACAGATAGGAAGAAATACAATCTTCGTATTTTCCTACCCCAGCAGGCTTAGCATGACGCTTTCTATTTCCTCGAAGAATAGACGGCTCTTTCTATACAACGTGACATTTCGTTTCTCTATTTTTGACATATCACCGTAGAAATCCTTCCACAATCTGTCATTTTGTCTTCCGTTTCTAACGATCTTTGTCTAGGTCATTTTTTACGTAGAAGGATTTCTACGGTGGGATGTCAAAAAGGAGAAACGAAATGTCACCGTGTCTTTTCTTCGAAGAAACAGAAAGTGTCATGCTAAGCCTGCTGGATGCTTTTGTAACAAAAAATAGCTTCCTGTAACATTTCATACATCATAATTTGTTTGTGTGGTGGCCGTTTTTTTCCTTTTGAAGTTTCGTTGGCCCTATTTGGCAAAAATAATGATAGTGTCCCACTGCTCGGCCTCATTATTATTCATGGGCCTCTTCTCTAAAAAAAAAAAGGCTCGAACATACATCACCACGGCCACGCTTGCTCAAGACGGATTGGCGATTTCAGACTTGTATCAATTATAATAAGTCCAAGTTTCTTCACATAGCTTCCCTTAACCAATGTCAGTAATGTCCCAAAGTACATAATGAATTGATAAGTCACATTGGTATTTGCCCGGATTGAACCCACAACCTCGTGCAAGAGAGGCGAGGCCTTAACCACTGGGCCATCACGACAAATGCCTATTTGCCAAAGGTTTAATAAACGCTGCGACCCATAAACTTGCTTTATAAAGACTCCATTATTCTTCGGTCCTATCCAAAGCCGAAGGAAGGTTTAAAGGGCTTCAAAAACGACTTTGTTAGGTACAAGTTCTTGGAATTAATTAACTTGAAAGGAGGTACTATTTTCCGAGGATTTCCATGACATGAAAAAAAACAACAATTCTACTAACGAACGTCAAAACATAACATAACATCGTCTTGTTGCCCCGAAGGGATGCAGATGAAGGGGGGCAGAGATGTACCAACCCAAGTTCAAAACGTTGGAATTGAATCTAGATTCCAGACTTAAGTCTATTTCCGACCTAGATCCAGTCAGTTAAAGTTGGCGATTAGAAAATGTAATTAAGTACTTTAGCTTGTAGCTGTTAGCTTATCTGTGATTGGTGACGTCACTTAGTCATGGTGGGTGTGTTTTAATGGCTGTAACTTATACGAACTTCGTACTTAGTATAACATAGGACTAATAAGTGAGTACGTCATTAAAATAGTAAGGGTTACCTTCAATCGGTCATCATGAATGATCATGGCGAATCATTAATCATATAGACTATTTTTATCACATTTTTTATTTATATAGCTAGTTATTACCCGCGGCCTCGCCTGCGAGCTGGTCGTAAATTATCCCACGGGAACGTAGGTACCTACTATCTAGATGAAAAGTATTCCTAATCCAGTTCATGGTATACCTGTATGCCAAATATTATCGAAATCCGGTCAGCCGTTTAGGTGGTAAAAGGTAATAGACAGACGGACAGTTACTTTCGCATTTATAATAATATTAATAATTAAGGATTGTGTTTGTGTTTGTAACTGGTACATTAACAGAGTGCGTCTTTTGCTAACCATGGACCCTTAAGTAAGACTGCAGAGTTCTTCAAGTATTAATAAGTTAATAAAAAATATATGTATTTATTAAAAAAAAACGTCCTTATTTTAACAGCAACCTATCAAAAGGCTGTTAGTAACTTCGTAGAAACATCAATCAGAATGTAAATTTAATCAGTACCATTATTTTGCGGAAAACTCATAAGGGCCTTATCACTCTAGCGAGTTGCGAGCGAGTGGAAAGCGGAGCGAGTGCGCAGCGAGCCTGCTGCGAGTTCGCAACGTTATCACCACGAGTGCGCAACGTGTTCCCCACGTTTTCACAATATTTTACACTCGCTTGTCTCGCTCTCTCTTGTACACTCACGTCAACCGCTCTCGTTCCGCAAACGCGGCGAACACGTTGCGCACTCGTGGCGATCACATTGCGAACTCGCCCGCTTTCCACTCGCTCGCACCTCGCTAGTGTGATAAGGCCGTAAAGCCTACTTATGGTTCAAATACTTGCCACCACAAGAACTTGCTAATTAGCTATTAATGGGTAAGTTAATTCAAAGCGGTCTTGGCATAAAGTCGAGGAATCGTTAGAACACAGGAAATTACCCACACTATTATAATTATATTCTAATTAAGTGAGCCTAGGGTAGGACTGAGGTAATAAGATTTGCTTAGCGCCACACCTTGTCCTTCCGTAACTCAGCATATCATATGTATTATACAAAAAACTATTAGGTACTTATGTGCAAAGACTGGAGAAAACTCGGAAACCCAAACCAACGCATTTGAAAGAAAGAAAACACTCACCTCACACAATACATCGGGCTTAAAAACAACGAGCGAGCACACAGTAGCCGCATATTATGATCTGTGACATCTGACATCTCACCTTGGTAATAAGCAATGGATCAGCGACAGAATTTAGAAAAGCTAAATACTGTAATAATTATTCATTACTAGGGGTCGCCCACTGATCGAGATTCGACCCCCTCTACTTTCAATCAATATAATACTTACTAATTCCATGAGTACACTAATTCCATGCTATTACAAAGTACTTACTTATTTCATGTTCAAGCTGTCACTTCCTGTCTACACACTTCCGTCCCTTTTCACGAAATCACTGCTACAGAAAGCGAGATGAAATGAAATGAAATGATGATGATGATAAAATTATGAAATGAAATGAAATGATGAAATTTAAATAATTAATCTGAGAACACCAATCAGACTGTTAAGCACGATAATTATAGTAAAACTAAGTCGGTCTGTGGAAGGCTGTGAAGACTGTGTTCAGCAATAGAAGTGAACAAAGTGTTGCTAAAATTGAAACTCACTTTCAGGAAGACAAGGCATACTTCAATAGGGAAAACTTATTTATTCATTTAAATGTCTTAAAACTATGTTTACAGGTCTTAACCTAATGCGATAGCAAAGTCACACACACACAAAATTAAAATTAAAGCACAGAATACATGTCAATCATAAAGATCATTGTTTGTAGCATATTGTAAACGTAAAAATAGCAATTTCAACCTGAATATAATTGGTGGTGCGAATTGCTCGAGTCAGAGGGGTTTTGGCCAGCAAGTTGGTCCTAGCTGATGGAACGACCAGCAGTGGCGGGGGCCGTCGCCTCCACACATAAAGGTCGGGTACGTACAATTGCAACCGCTGCAGCACTCTCGGGTGCTATGCCTCGGAGCAGTTTCACCATGTACGACACCAGTGCAAATTCCCGTCGCACTCCGAGTTGACTGTACCCCACCATACCTAGTACGAATAGAGTGGGGTACATCAAAGGGTAAAATGTTTACCCCATAAAGTTTCTTGTACAGGTGGCGCGTGAATTTGTTCTGGACTCGCTCCAACATCACTGAGTACTTAGCTTCATGTGGAACCCATATGACAGCACTATGTTCCTGAAGACTCCTGACTAATGTGTCAAACAGGACTCTGATGGCTGTGATGCCTGCCTCAGAACAAAGACCAAGTTTCTAAATGCCTTTTTGCAGATCTTATGTGAGTTATATGATCGCGAAACGACAGTTCAGGAGTGAGAACAACCCTAAATCACTTACCTGCGTGACTTGTTGCATCGGTACTGCATCCACTACGTACTCGAAGAGTAGAGGTGTACATGCGTGAGTGAAACTTATCACCGATCACTTGGATACGTTCAAGTAGAGATTCAAGAAAAAGACAAACAAGTTTACTGCCAATCCTTTTATTATCATTTACATGAAGTTCAATAAACCTGTCTGTATTTGTAAGTTTGGTCTCAATATTTGTCGCTCAAGTATAAAGCTCATTTTCGTACGTTGTCAACATCAATCCACCTGAAAACTATTCATGAATGTATTAACCTCTTTACTGGTATAATGGAATGTACTCATAAGTACAAATATGGTTCTTTTAACTAACAAATGAGAAAAAAAGACAACAAAAATACTTAATTCATCTGAAGTCGCCAACCACCACGTGGTCACTACCAGTTCCGATATATCTTTGTACATATTTAGAAAGAAAAAGACAGAAAATAAATTTATTTGACCCAGGTTAAGGCACACAATATTTATAGAAAAACAAAAAACTGAAAGTACTTAAAACGGTAATATATGCCTAAGGGCTGTGACAAATAGACCCATTTCAGCATAAATGCCAGACAACTAGTGCCTGACGCTGGTTTTCGACTGGACCTTATGTTACGAGGACGTCTAGCGGATGTAAATCATTTTCATAGTGTGTGTAAATATTTAAATAAAAAATCGATAGATATTTTATATAAATATTTTTTTATTTTATTTATTATTAAATAATAATAAAATAGCTTGGATAATTGTTTAAAAAAATATAATTCGTATAAATAATTATATCACCACTATAATTATCTACAATTATATTTTTTTTAAGAAAAGAAATGATATGGTTGCACAAGAAACAATGGACTATCGTCGATAAATAATAGATCACAACTATTTTATAATTGGGGTGAATGAAACATTCAAATTGATCAGCCATTAATTTTTTTTCACTGTGCACTGCTGCAAAGACCGTAGGACAGTTACAAGCTGGTATTATAATTTGTGAATAAGTTAGCTAAGTTCAACCATCCCTGGTTAAATTTTCCAGCAAATCACTTTCCCACATTCCAACTTATTCCAACTCTGCCTAAGCCTTTTAAGTGCCATAAACCTGACAAGTCCTAATTTATTGTTTCACAAACATGATAAACAACTAAATTACTTACGTTATTAATACCACTTTGCCTGAAATACAAGAACGTATTTATTACCATAGACTTGCAGACAACGCACCGATTCCACGCCATAATCTCACCATCATTTATATGTGACGAGGTGGTAACGCGATAACGACGACACGATGACGACATGACGTGATAGCTTGTCGGAGAAAGATGCGATGACGTGACGTTATATATATCTTGTTGACCACAGGAACTACATATTCTAATTTATTAGGCCAAATTAAATCCTTCATCCATCTAATATTGTTAGCCTTATTATTCTGCACCAGTGGACCAGAGGCCCAAGCACGATAACGTAAAAGTAGCGTAAATTCAAATGATTTTTTATCGAAAAACACTATACTAAACAGTCCTAGCCTAAAAGTTTAAACTAAAATGTTTTTAGTTTAAACTTTTGCAACAAGCGCAATAGTATCACCCAGCTTGTGGGGGGCCTATGTCCAGCAATGGACGTTTTTCGGTTGAAATGGTGTTGATGATGATGATAACTCATATGAATAAGTCTTAAAACTGATTAAATATGTACACAAGTAAAAAAATACTGTACAAAGGCGGACTTAATGAGGCATTTTCTACCAGTCAACGTTAGAATGATGCAGAGACAAAAATGGCAGGTGCAAATTTATACTTTTCGAGTTATCTATCAATTATTGATAGATAACTCGAAAAGTATAAATACTAATACATAGATACATACATACATGCATGTGTCAGATAAGTGGATAAGTTAATAAGTGGATGGAATACTATATGTATAGGTAATGATATCCACTAAATTAGCAAGTTTTGAGTGTCAGAATGGTTACTAGTTATGTACTGTGTATGAAAGTACCTATGAATATGGTGTGTAGGGAAAGGATTTCATGAAGAAAAGCACAGAGAGACAAGACTAGGTATTTATTTAAATTAGGCTTGTCAGTTAAAGAGAAAACTAGTTGTCCGTTCCAAAACTAGGTCATCATGGAGAAGAAGGACAAGAAACTCCATGGCAGCTTGGTTTAAAGTATTTTATCAACACATTTTTAAATTAGTATAAATTATCTTTATCACATTAATCTCTGCGACCATTTGTCAAAGCTATAGAAATATATCAACGGAAAGAAACAGAACTTGAATATTCCTTAATTCGATTTAACACATAAGACATTATAACACATAGTTACAGACAGAAAAACATAGTTATAAGCAATAATCAAGTTATAGGATCAATTAACTTACGGAACATTACAGGTAGTCCATCTTTCACAACAGTTGTATCAAAAAGGTCCTTTAACTCGCGGGTACCACCATCTTTTATAGTCTCCCCATATTCATCAAGTACAACCAACGTTGCCGCCATTTTAGACCAATCGCCGATGGTCACCAATTATTGTTTTATCATTTCTAATTTAAGTAATAATTAACAAATCGAAGGTAGTGGAACCTTTTTAAAACTTAAGATAATTTTGCAATTTAGTATGTACTTATTTGTAATCGAAAAGTAAACTTATAAGTTATTAACATCAACTTACAATTTCTGGAAATCATTTTAAACTACTTGTTATTTGAAAATAGCAATATAAAATCGTAATAAACATTATAGTATAATATTAATTATAGCTTAATCATCTATTGTAATTCTAAATAAATAAACATTTGTTTTGGTTAATCTAAAAACCACCAACCATAACTTAGGTTTTGATATACCTACTTTTCGTCTAGAAACGTTGTTCGTAATAGTAGTCTTTTAATCCACAATAAAAACCTTTGGTAAAGAACAACTTATACATCGAAATAGCATATATCATAAATCAAGGAAATATTTTAAATACTATTTATAATTCTGTTATCATGTAATTTTAGGTGAAAGTAAGATAAGTTTTTGTATTTATTTAGACTGGCTCACAGATCACAGGTTTCGTTCGGAATTGACTGTTCGTCTAGAAATACAGCGACAGTTTAGGATAATAATGAAATCGTAGATTAATTTTATATGATGCTACATATTCTGACACATGCATACTTATAAATAATGATGGGTAGAGGAGTAAACGAACGTTCGTGCTAGGCCCACAGGGCTCAATGCATTTTACAGGGTGCGACTGCCCATCTGACCTCTACAACCCCGTAACTAGGTAATACGAAACCCCTTGGTAAGACTGGTTGTCAGACTTTCTGGCTTCTGACGACTCTTAACGACTGTCAAAGATCCATGAATTACAGCCAACACCAAAGGCTTAACGTGCTTCCCGAGGCACGGAGGAGTCTCGGTATGTAAACATGGTCACCCATCCACGGACCAACTCCAGCAAGCGCAGCTTAACCTGATGGATCGACCCGTGCGGCTGTTATTACTTACTTAGCCACGAGCTCATCGAAAAAACAGAAAAAAAAATGAATTACGCTAAATATGATAAACTAATACTATAGGAGCTGTGTTCTATTGTCGTCGAGGCGAAGATAACGCGCTATCGGTCAAGGACAGCTAATGAGACACAATTGATTTTCTATTGTTTGGTACCACATCTGGTACGCGCCGAGCTTCAGTCGTTAAGGTACATCCTGCCTGACGAATTAACCTTTGCATTTGCGATTATGCTGGAACATACAGCTGATACCTACTTTTTTTTTTCTGTAACAATCTGTAAAGTAGTCAAGTTTTCTTCCTGAAATAATTGTGTTAGTAAACGATAATTATTTAATACGAGTGTTTCCCACAAAAATATTAACAACACAGTATTTTTAATGCAATAACTAGCTGAACAGCAGCAGTTCTACCCTCATGTGAATTTGTAATTGTGGCCTACAAAGCCAATTGTGGTTTTTTCCGTGGAAAGGAAACTTTATTAAACAGAAGACTGGCTTTACTATTTAGGTACATTTAATACATTTCGGTTTATTTATTTCAGTCACAATGTTTACTTTGTTTTTTGTACAAACAGAGATCGTATTCTGTTTTTAGAAAGTTATATTCACCCCCATGTCGTATCGTCCTCGTACCGTCTACTTTAAACAAGCTCCTTCAGCCAGTGCAACGACCCCTACGCTTCAATTTACGTAGGGGCCGGGAAACGCAGCGGGATCGATTTACCTGCGCACTACAAAACTAACACAGACTACGCGTGAATGGCTGACATTGAAATGAACAAACTTCCAGGGATCCAGTCTAGACCTGTCTATATCGGTCTTTTCATTGAATTATTATGTGAGGCTGTATTTATGTGTCTGCTTCAATGGTGTTGAAGAAATTCTCTTTTTTTTTCAGGATCTGTACATTCAAATAAATTGTTTTCCTAAGAGCTATAATAGGGCAGGCAAGACATATTTATCTATTTTGACTTTTACATTTAAAAAGAAGGAACTATTACTTGTGACTACTCTGAAAATAGTCGAGTGCTAGTCATGACTAGTCGGAAACTAATTATAACGGACTAGTACAAAGTCTTCCTTCTATAAAAATGTAAGCAAATAACAATAAATAAATACTTATGTCCACTGCCAAAAATAAGCATCCCAGAAGTCGCCGATACCCAAGCATCAAGTCATAATCACTTTCTCTCGCGTCCGGCCCTGGTCCAGGCCATGGTACGGAGCGAGAGGGCGTGGGCAAGCGTCGCCTCCTTCTGCGAAGCAGTAATGCTCGCGAAGGAGGAGGCGGGACGGTTGAGGGAAAAGCAAATTTCACGCCCTCTCGCCCCTAGCCGCCGCAGTACACGCCCTGGGCGTCGGGAATCCCGGACCACCGTAGGCGCGGGCTTGCGGACGGTGAGCAATGGGTTGCTCGCCGTCCGTTGTGTTCCAACTAGGGCCGATGCCTGCCGGGGTCGCGGGAAAGTCCAAAAGGGTTACCGAGGCCCCTGGCAACATAGGCAACAGAAGGAACACAGGTGGGTTTTAGTCAGTAAGAGTCTGACACACTCAGAGAAGTTATTTGATCATTACCCACTCAAAAAAAAAAAAGTCATAATCACTTGGCTTTGCAGAACAGATTGGTGGTCCTGGAAGAGACTGTTTCATAACTATAGATGAGTTAGAAATTCTGAAAATATTTTAACTAAGTAACAATAAAAACAATTTCCTGACCAAAACAAAATAATTGGAAAAGGCTGGCTTTAATATTTTTATGATTGAATAAAATAAACTTCTTTGTTATTAAAGAAAATGTAATAACATTTCCAGCTAGAGTTTGTAGTGCAAGTAATGGAATACTTCGGAAGCTTTGTTCTATTTATTATTTTTGTTTATCAGTATTTTAATTAAGGCGCTGATAAGACCCAATTGTCCATAACAGGCTTCTCTTAAGAAAAAAATGTGCCAAATATGTATAGTTTGTGGTAGCGGAAAAAATATATGTTAATTTTGAACATATTTCCCAGAACTTGGTTGTTACCAAAACACGTTTTGAAAAAAAATCTCGATACAAACTAACGTTAAACTAACCTCTTCCTTGAATTCTAATCAAACATTTTATTAATATAAACATACGTTACGTATTTAATTAATAACAAGAACGTCTTATTTGAATTCAGAACTTGGTTGTTTTTATTTTCGATTACTCAACTCAATTTTGAGTAAATTGATAATTGCTTCATATTTTGTAATAAAATACCAGCGTTGTGTCATCGCGCTTCTCTTTCTTTTCTATGAAATCTGACAATGACCGCGGTTTAGGTGTTGTCAGCGTCTTAAACCGTAAATATCCTTCATATTTATTTCATGAACCGAGTTAATCTACCTATTCTGAATTTATTTGGTACGATTCATTTCAGTATATACGCCTCTAAAATATGACGCACCTTTACTTCACTTTGACAACATGAACTCATTTCTTATCATAAATATTTTTATAATCATAATATTATAATTCGTACCACGTTTCCGTTGACACTTCAAAATATTGTTGAAACATAATTTTTAATGCATTTATTTTTGCAGCAAAATATTATGTAAATGCTGAATGTGGCTCATTTTGATAGCTTACATTTATGTAGTTAAATTCGTATTGCACGGAGTTTCTGGGAAAGCATAAATGCAAGTAAAAAAATGTACGTATCTACACGTATGCGGCCATACACTGCATCATAATGACCATAGTAGGTATATCAGCTAAATACTTAGCATAACGAAAGAGAAAAGAGAGGCACAAGAAAAGTGAGGCCTAAGCCCAGCAGTGGGTGAAGTCGGGCTGAGGATGATGATGACTTAACAACGTAACATCACGCGTTGTTTCTCCGAAGGGTTGGGCAGAGGTGTCCCTGTAGTACACCCACCTTTCTCTCGTTATGTTCAGGACCGGATTTATAGGTGTGGAGGCCCTGGGGCAACCAAGCAGTGCAGGCTCCAAAAAATGTTTGGAAGAGACGATTCAATCATTTACAATAAAAATATACAAAATAAAAAAGATAAATGTTAGGCGAATGGAACTTTGCGAGTTTTTATCGTCGATAAATCGTTGATAATTTCGGTGAAATCCAGTTTGAGTAAATCACTACTTCAATACTCAGTAAATTTTGAAAGGCGGTCATTGTAGGCCGAAGTATTTTCATCTTCGGAAAAAGGTTTTGGTGAATGTGATTATTTTTTTATAAAAAAAAAAAACAAATTTTGGATGCCCGGGGCCACAGCCCCTTTTGCCCTGCCTTAAATGCGGCCCTGGTTATATTTAAGTCCCATATAAAAAGGGGCGAGCCTATTGCCATCAACCGGGCACAAATCCAGGCTCCGGGCTGCTACTGAGAACGAAGGAGTCTGTCTAAAATACTTAATAAGTTAATAGTAAATTACATACTTAGTTTAACAGCATCCCTAGAGAAACATGTAATACAAGACATGACATCAATTACATGATCGTCAAACCTAATAAGTTAAACAGTAAATAAAGCCGTTTAATGGCACATCGTATTAATAATATTGTAATATATAACATCAATATTTACTTACGCAGAACATTATCGGATGTTACGTCTAGCAGCGGAAATAATAGTCATCGCGATTAGGTACCTAGTAGAGCAATATTTTGATGGTATACACACACCAAATTAAAAAAAAAAATTCCAATCAATCTGCCTAACCTTGTCCAAACCATCTTGGTGTCTGCTTCCAGTCTAAATGGATGCAGCTGAATATAATGGTAGTTTACAAGGACCGACTGCCTATCTGACCTCAACAACCCAGTTACTGGGTAACACGATCAACCTTGGTAGGACTGGTTGGCATTGTCAGACTTTTGGGCGTCTAACTACACGTAACGACTGTCAAAGAACTACGAATGACAGCCGTGACCAACGGCGTATCGTGCTTTCCGAGGCATGGAAGGGTCTCGATATGTTATGGCACCGACCGCTTCGGCCGAAGGCTTCCAAACTCTATAAAATATGTCAATAGTCTACGAAAAGTTTATCTTATTACGTTTAGAGAGCTTAGGGTTCCTGTCATTTTTAGAGTTCCTTACCCAAAGGTTATTGGGACGGATAATCTAAGGCTCCACTGTCCGTCCGCCACAGGGCTGTATCTTATGACAGAATCGTAATAGGTAGACTACTGTGGCCGCTATAACAACAAATAATAAAAATATAATAAAGTTAAAAACTCAAGGGAGTCGGTCCCCATACATGAAAAAGTTTTTATACGAAAGTATTAAAAAAAAATGTATTCGTAAATATTATACGGTGGTAATACGGAACCCTGCGTGTGCGAGTACGACTGGCAATGTAGGTTTGGTTACAGTGCCAGTCGAACTCGCACAAGAAGGATTCCGTACTTTAATTTCCCTATAATCATTGTATTCATTGTTTGTTAAATGTTACAATGTAGTATACAATGGTATACTACATTGTAAGATTGTACGCGCCTACTTATTAGAACACCTTTGACCCTTCCCAAAATTATTAGAATATAAAGAAAATTTGTAATAAACTAAGTGGAATGACTGTTTAAATCAACTTTGACCCTTCTATACAGAGAACTTAGGCAAAAGAAAAACACATTGTATTAAAACACAGTAGTATGTTAAACAACAACTTTATTGTATTCATATTTTCATAAAAGCGCTTCCAAAACTTTAATTAAACCAGTTATAACATCGATCCGTTGTGTTTCACTTGTGCTATACGACCCCGAATCAGTACGCCTAGCGCCTGTAACAGCACTTGGCTGCTTTTTAGTCTCGTCTCGTCTCGTCTCGTTCCAGCCGAGAGACGTCCACTGCTGGACATAGGCCTCCCCCAATAGGAGGGGGTTTGCCATAATCGCCACGCTTGGCAGGCGGGTTGGCGATCGCAGTATGGTGTTAAAATGCATAGAGAACGCTGCTGCCCATACTCTAGTAGTCTAGTCCCTTAGTCACCTTTTACGACACCCACGGGAAGAAATGGGATGGTGCTATTCTTTACGTCCGGCACCATACGGAACGGAGCTTTTTAGTGTTCCGTAGTAAACAAGGAACCCTTATAGTTTCGCCATAGACATGGAGACGGACAGACGTCCGTCTGTCTGCCTATTTGTCCCCGCTGTAGCTCAGAGACGCTGTACCAGAAATCTGTAATTTGGCATAGGTATCCCATGGTGTGGGGTATCGTTGGATAGGCACTTCAAAAATATTGCGGGTCTGTCAACACCACTTTTCGATTCAAAGATCCGTTAGCGTAATATTAAGCATTAAAGTGCTAATTTTTGTTACTTAGAGTTAACTGTCCTCCTCTGCCAGCTGAATGGTTTTCTTTGGAAATTAAAAGGAAAACTATCACACCTTAGTAAGCTTTACAAGTTAACGATTAATAGTCGACCAACTTAAATTTGCAGTTCGAGAAATGACCGTGGCATATATCGATGTATGGGAAAACATGATTTTCAACTACAATGTTAAGTTTGTTTTTAGAATAAATTCATCCCAACTTCCCAACTACGGAACCCTTCATTGTGTGTGGTCCGGCACGCACTTGGCCAGTTTTTGTTAAACACATTTCGAACTGAGCAACAATTTCATTTGACCTGAAGTACCTAATCATTTTTAGGGTTCCGTACCTCAAAAGGAAAAAACGGAACCCTTATAGGATCACTTCGTCGTCCATCTGTCTGTCTATCCGTCTGTCTGTCAAGACCCTTTATCTTGGGAACGCGCGGTGGTATCGAGTTGAAATTAACCCTGGGTCACTAACCATTCGTAAAAATTACGACGCGTACCTTGCGCATTTCGTGTTTTGGTAAGATCCCGACCTCCGTCACCCAACCCGTTTCTAATACCTTCGTGATTCGCCTCATTAGTGGTCTTCAGTCACTCATTGCGGATGCACGCTTATTAGATCGGGATATATTGTATGAACATCGTCAAATTTCAGACTAACTTTGCAACGAAATTTGAGGCAAATCATTGCGGAGGTATTCAAAATTGTAAACTAGATCAATAAAGGCTTTAGCCGAAACGTTGTCAAAAGTCGCAAAACTTATAGCTGCAAAAAAAAGTCGTATGACTTGCAAGGGTTGCAAAAAAGCGATTTGCAGGGAGCATATTGTTTGTATGTACAATCATTTTTCAATGTAGGTTATTTCTAAAACAGATATTTTATTGGATAAAGAGAACACTAGGACTGCTAATTAAGGTCTTTTTGTGTCATAAATGAAGTTGATTAAACAAACATAGATCTTTTAATCCATCGTAAAATTTACGAATGGTTAGTGATAGATAACGTTACTCTAAATTATGGTTAGTGAGCTAGGGATAAAACCATACGCTCAAGTCTAGTCGCTTTTAGCGATAAGACCGCCCATTGTGTCACCCTATGTAAAATTTCTACATTTATATCTGTAATTTTTATGATGTACATAGTAAAGAGTATTCTACTACTATTCTATTCTATTCTATTTTACAGTCCCTTGAAGCTGTGAAAAAATCAAACTTCTAAGTTAACGTAAAAAAAGATACGGCCGTTTATGCCGCAAAAAACGTATATTTCGACACTCTCAAGGGAATCAAAATTTATAGGGTACATCCCGTTGACCTAGAACTATGAAATTTGGCAAGTTATATCGTTTTATACTACAAGTAATGGGATAACTCTGAAAACTATACATTTGTAATTAAATCATAAAATATATAGTCTTTATTTTAAAGTACGTAATCAATCATTAAGGTTAAAAATAAAAGGTTAAGCAACGGTATGCGCGGTCATAATTGTATGGATGACCAAAAATTTTTATTTATTATTTATTTATTTAAACTTCTCGCACACAATTAAGTACAAAGGCGGACTTAATGCCTTAGGCATTCTCTACCAGTCAACCAAGGGTGGTGAAGAGATAAGATGGCAGGTGCTTTGAGAGGAAACAAAAATAACGAAAAATATTAAAGATAACATAATAGATTATAAATGGAATAAGAACAGAAATACATAAATAGGTTACAAGCATAAAATACAAATACATACATATTTACTACAATATATACCTACATTATACATATATATATACATACAAATTGAAGGAAAAGAGATACATAATTGAGATGACTCTACGCTATTTGTTTTGAAAATAACTCTGCAATTTCCGCTTAAATGCATACCGACTGGTGGCCGTCCTGATATCAAGAGGAAGCGCATTCCAAAGAAGAATGGACTGAATATGAAAGGAAGAATGAACAAAGTCAGAAGTATGAGAAGGACAGAGTAGAAGAAGATTGTTGGAAGATCGCAGACTTTTAGCGTGCGAAGAACATAGATATTGGAAGTGAGACATAAGATAAGAAGGAGGGGTGGGAGAGTTGAGAAGGGAGAAAAGAGTGGTCAAAGCACGCAAGCTTCTTTGGCGAATGGACATCCATTTGAGCTCAGACCTGTAGCTCGAAACATGGTCATATTTCCTTAGGTTGAATATGAACCGGATACCATTGTTGAGTAGTCTGTCGAGCTTATCCACCAAAACCGCGTTCAAGTCAAAGTAGTAAACGTCACCATAGTCGATTATAGGGAAAATCAAAGTCTGCACAAACATAGTCTTCGTCTTAGCGGGCAAAAAGCTCCTTAGACGATACAGGGATCGCAGAGTACCGTTGACCTTTTGACTAACACTAGACACCTGGCGTTGCCAGCCCAGCGTTGAGTCAAGATGCAAACCGAGATCTTTACTCGTAGGGGTAATGGGTATGACGGTACCATTAAAAATAAGAGAAGGAAGAGAGCTAAGTGCCACCCTACCCATCATGCGCGAGCTTCCAATTACAATGGCCTGGCACTTTGAGGGGTTTACTGACACCCCAAAACTATCAGACCATTTTTTGATAGCGTCTAAGTCTCGGTTTACATGTGCTATAGGGTCCGATAAACCTTCTACCCGCTCAGCTGTATACAACTGAAGATCATCAGCATAAAGATGATACAAACATCGAAGACGGTGAGTAATAAAATTAATAAAGATGGAGAATAACAGTGGAGAAAGAATACCGCCTTGTGGAACACCAGCATTCAGGACGCGCCAACTCGATGAGCTCTCATCAACGCGAACCGACTGCTGACGACCCCGAAGATAAGAAGAGAACCATTCCAGGGCCTCGGGTGAAACCATAAGATGAGACAGGATAGAAAGGAGAATATCATGACTGACGGCATTAAAGGCATTGGAGAAGTCAATTAATACCAAAACGGTAACCTTGGTATCCTCCATCGCTTCTCTAATGCCACCAGTCACTTTAAGAAGAGCGGAGGCTGTACTGTGCCCAGGCCTGATTCATCATCATCTGCCTAGCCTTTTCCCAACTATGTCGGGGTCGGCTTCCAGTCTAGCCGGATACAGCTGAATACCAGTATTTTACATGGAGTGACTGCCTATCTGACCTCCACAACCCAGTTACTGAGTAACACGATACCCCTTGGTAAGACTGGTTGTCAGACTTTCGAGCTTCTGACGACCCGTAACGACTGTCAAAGATCTACAAATGACAGCCGGGACCAACGGCTTAACGTGCTTTCCGAGGCACGGAGGGGTCTTGGTATGTAAAGATGGTCACCCATCAACGGAGCAACCGCGGCAAGCGTAGCTTAATCTGATCGATCGACCCGTGCGGCTGTTATTACTTAGCCACAAGCCCCTTGTGCCCAGGCCTGAATCCAGACTGAAAAGAGCTAACAAGGTTGTTCTGGTGAACAAACCCCTGTCAACTGCTTGTGTGCGCAGGTAGGCAGGCTTTTTGTAGATTTTTTAAACTCTTACTAATTTGTACAGAAGCGAAATATTTGAAAGCCGTATATTTTTAATTAAATCACAAAAACAGGGTCATTATTGCATAAATACCCTGTTTTTTGTGATTTAACGGGGCTCCAAATTTTGAGGCGAGTTAACCGCGTCATGTGGGATATCGTATGAAAGGACTTCATTGGCACTTCATTTTTATTATTTTTATGATAGTTTTTGATATATGACGAAGAATAAAAAAAACCTTTTCCCTCTTTTGTATGTATAGGTACCTAACTTTGGTGTATGTAGTACCTACCTAACAGTTTGCACTGTTATGCGAACCTACTTAGTCTTTTTTTTAATTTTGTAATTAAACACAATCTTAAATCGGTACCTACCCCCTTATGTGTCTTGTACCTAGAAGTATTATACATATTATATTTTAATAGGATATTAAACAAACATAGGTCACATTCATTTCACGTAGAAAGTAGACAACAAACGTTAACACAGCCCTACATTCAAATACTCTGATAAATTATAAATTAGTTCATAGGTAGGTACTTATTATACACTAGCAGCGTAAATATTTAAAATCGGTTGAGTACCTACCTACTTTTTAGAGTTAAATGAGCTTGAGATTTCTCACTGTCCTTCACTGTATAACATGCCAGAGTTGGCATAAATTTTATATTAAGTAAAAAAACAACTTTGATTAGGTTACGTCTAACTAATTTAGGTATGAACTGTTACTATAACAATAATATAAGTAAGTAATTAATGGTTTTGGAAACTGAATTTCGGAAAAAGCTCGGAAAAGACTGCGGGATTCGATTTCTGAACTATTTATAATACGTACTTACAAATTACGGCACCCTAGGTGGGCGAGTCCGACTCGCACTTGCCCGGTTTTTTTTTGTTTGATCCAATATAATTATGTTGATCTTTATCATTATCATCGTATGCTCGCAGATTCAAGTTCAAAAGACGAATACAACTTTATCTATTAATTGTTATTTAAATATTGTTGAAAACTACAACATATTTTTTATCTTAATTCCAGAGTCCATTTGATAAATCACATGACATGTGTGCCTACTTCCTATTTGCATTTAATTAAAAAAAAACCGGCCAAGTGCAAGTCGCACTCGCACACGAAGGGTTCCGTACCGTATTAAGATGGAGCAAAAAACGCTGAAATTAAACGTTTCTTAAATGGGGAGCCCCTTTAAATTTGAACTTTATATATTATAATTTTATTATTTGATGTTATAGCGGTATTAGAAACACACAATCTATGAAAATTTCAACTGTCTACCTATTACAGTTCATGAGATACAGGCCGCTGACTGACAGACGGACGGACGGACGGACAGCGGAGATTTAGTAATAGAGTTCCGTTTGGCACCCTTCGAGTACGGAACCCTAAAAAAATAACTTGTTCGAAAAGTTATTAATAAAGATTTACGTCAATATTTTTGCCAAGTCATTGCTGTTCGCAAATTATCGATGATCATAAAAAAGGATTCTCATTACATCTACGGAAATTTCCAGTTCGAGATTTTACGTCTTTTTCCATCGTTCTCACATATAGGTAATTATAAATTCAACACTCATGTCATGATTTAACTAATATTTTTGTAACAATATAATTTAGAAAAGTGTCCATGGAGTTTCTTGCCCGTTCTTCTCCTACCTACTACGCTTTGGAATGGGCAACTAGCTTCATATTTCTGACTGACCGACTCCTTGACAATTCAAAAGTTGAGATTAAGTTTACAGCTATATACCTAATCTAAACCCAGGAAGCTAAGAATTGTAATTAAAACTACATGTTTTGATCAAATCCCATATTATTATAGGACCTATGCATTGAGTGAACTTTCCAAAACATTAAGATCAAAACTTACTAAAACTCAATTAAGAAAAAAATAGGCTTCCTTCCAAAACAAAAACGTTTTAGTAAGTATGGTGCCTACGGCCCAAGATTGCTGTTGATCTCTAACAGGATTTATACCCGGTTTCACTGATATTTTGCGACACCTAACAAAACAAGGTATATGCTTGAATATACGCTCGTTGTTGGATTTACAACTTTATGAGCTCCTTAAGTTCTGAGTTGAGCTGCACGATTACTGACAAATGCGTGCACTGACTGGATAGGTCCACTCAATCTGTGTGGTTCTTTCATCAAAAGATCATTTTAGACCACAATCTACATGGTCTTCACATGATCTGACCAAGATTATGTCTGGATTTTAAAAGAGACTGTGACCTCTGAGTTTTTTTCGGCCTTTCTTCTCAGAGTAGTTAGATAGGAAACGCCGACCTCATCTAGTTTTTTTTTTTTAATATTATTGACGTGTAAACGTGTTTGTACAAACTTACTTACAGAAAATAAAATCATTTCATCATCGTTTTATTTTTTCTCATTTATTTTATTAGACAAACTTAAACTTAAAGGTTAGGAGAAAAACAATGGCGGTGCTGAGCCGAATGAAAACAGGCATAACTCTTTCTTTTGGTTCGTTCTTTCAATGACACGCAAACTTTATACTACCCATAACATACCCCAATATTTTTACACCTTATTTTTGAAGGGCCAATGAAAAGCGTCATCATCAAGCAGGTAAAGAGGCTAAAGAGGTCAACCTATTTCTCTTTGAGAGGATGCTAAAATAGCGGCGCAGAAAGGCTATGTAAACATCGTAGCCACAACTCCACTACGCATCGGCTTTGAGGTGTAAGAGGCTTGTTTGACGGATATACTTCGTTATTCGGGTATCTAGGGATTTTGGTTGTTATTCCGAGGTTGAAAAAGATAAGTGGGGTATTTTGTTTCAGAAATCTTGTTGATAAAAAGCGGTCAAGTGCGTCGTCCCTATTATATGGGACTTAACTGGCGAAATGTGGGTGTACTAAAATATAGGTGCACGGTGCAACTCTGCCTAACCCTTCGGCAAATACAGGCGTGATATTATGTTATTTCCAAATACTACTTTTACCTAGTACACGGAAAAAAACAAGGTTTAGCAAAGTATCGATTTGGCTTGGCTATAAATTTATATGGCTACAAATAACCAAGACTTATTGAAAACGTCATATACAGCTTTGTTAATATCAAACAAGTAAGTATTGCACTTGTTCAATTCTAGCAAATTGGCTCCCTCCGAACCAAGTCGCTCGGTTGTAAATAGCAACGACTTGTTTATTTCTAGCCGTTACGTTTTTCCCGTGTATATTAAACTCTGCCGTGTTTCATTTCTATAAAGGAAGCGGATATTTACTCGTAGTTTTATATAAATCAATCAAGAATCACATTGCGTGCAATAAGTTTTCTGAAGCCTTTACCTTTTTTTTAATTATTTTATTTCTGTAAGTAGGTTTGTACAAACACTTTAACATGTCAACCATATTTAAAAAAAACGGCCAAGTGCGTGTTGAACCACGCACAATGAAGGATTCCGAAATTGGGATTGCTTGGGATGAATTTATCCCAAAAACAAACTTAACATTGTAGTTGAAAAACATGTTCTCCCATACATCGATATACGTCACGGACAATTCTCCAACTGTAAATTTAGTTTGGTCGACTATTACTCGTTAACTTGTAAAGCCTACTTACCCGTAATAGTTTTCCTTTTAAATTCATTATATGTACTACTGCCATGATTTTGTTCACATCCCCTTAATTTATAGAAGATTACCAACAACTATAGATGTAAATAACCTAATTTAATAAAGTATTCGTTTTGACATTATATTCGTGTAATTGTGTTCGTTCTTTCAATTGTATTTTTTATTTGATATAATTTTTTTTGACATGCTTTATTTAATTAATTTGTATTCAATATTCATGTTCAATAATATTACTTGCATGATCATTATATTATTATGAGATATAAACAACAATTTCTGCATGCCTATTTTAAGGTAAATTGTACAAGGATCACAACTTATTTTAAAATCTTATGTCATGTACCTACAATTTATACAAATAAAGCTTTCTTTCTTTCTTTCTTAAACAACCATATACCTGGCATTTGGGGGTCACTCGACTCTAACAAAAATTAGCACTTTAAAGCTTAATATTACGAGAACGGATCCTTGAATCAAAAAATGGTAGTCACAGACCAACAATATTTTGGAATGGCCTGTCCAACAATACCCCACACCGTGGGACAGACGAGAAAAAAAAAATCAAAATTATTTTACCACTTTATCGGCGTTATTAATATATATACCTATGCCAAATTACAGCTTTCTAGTACTAAGCATCTCTGAGCTACAGCGGGGACGGACAGACAAACAGACAGACAAGACGGGCATGGTGAAACTATAAGGGTTCGTTGTTTACTACGGAACCCTCAAACTAGATGAGGTCGGCGTTCCTATCTGACTAGGTACTCTGAGAAGAAAGGCCGAAACAAACTCACAGGTCGCAGTCTCTTTTAAAGTCCAGACATAATCTTGGTCAGATCACGTGAAGACCATGTAGATTGGTGTCCAATATAAGTAGGAAAAGGCTAGGCAGATTGATGAACTGAAAGGAGATCCAAGAGAAGCATTGCTACTCAAAATATAAGCTAGGAGAGGCTGATAATGCAACATATAAATGTTTATTATATCTATAAACAAAAAACTAAATCGACTAAATATAAAGTCTGTGCTAAGGTAAATATTTTTAGCGGAACGCTTAGCGCAAGTGCGCGTGTACTTACTGATGTTATATGTAGTTATACTAAAATGACGCTTATGTTACGGGTTGTTTAAAAATGAGTGCAATAAGGATGTGTTCAGAGGAAGTCTGATTTAATTATTACCTCATGATTTCTTACACCTTAAAGATAAATTTAGGTACTCTAATGTACAAACTTATTAAAATCACCTACGATCCCGAACGGATTATAGAGAACGTACCTAGCTTTCTGGAGTGAACTTCCATTGGAACGCTCGAAACGTTTTGGTAACCTTTGATAACCTCATTTAACTCAATCATGCTCGTTAATTAAGTGCAATATTGATAGTATTGTACACCTATTATTATGTTAATTGTAAGTAAGTACTTGTTTTCACCTCATACATGACCATAATCAACCATACTAATAACAAAAGGCGATGAAAAACATTTTAAAATAATCTGTGACCCCCGTTTCTCAATTACAACAAACCAATTCGCACGTACTTCCAATGATAATACACATTACCTACATCGGTATATCAAAATACGGTAAAACTCGACTAGAGTGCGATAAGGATCTGAATGACATTTACAGTGGAGTGCTGTTGGTAAACATTTGTGCAACTGTGGTGTGAAATGTCACTTAGTGTATATAAAAACAATATGGCAGCGCCAGTTCCGATTTCGGCCGCGCGCCAAAATAACGTTCTAGCGTTGTAGAGGCTATTACTGAGTACTGACACCTTCGATCAATAATTATTGATCGAATACTGACACAACGTGATAGACCACAAATGCGAATGCTGTCCATAGATATAAGAATATATTTCTATGATGCTGACTCACACTGTCTGTTTATTTGCACGCTTTGTGAATTGTGAGCAATGTATCTGACCACGTGTGACCTATATTACATTGCAACTTATCAATTACATAGAATGGTCTACATATCTCTAATTAATTATACTTTAGGTATAAACAATTACTATTAGATTCGCTTAGTTAGTGAAAATTAAAAGGTAAGGTATTATTGACATTCTACTACGAGTATCAGTGATTTGCTAGTTGATCTCCGATCTATGACGTATTGATGTACTAAGTCCGAACAACATAAGTCTAAAGTTAATTAATGTGCTACTGAATAAACTAAAGCGACTTATCGTATCCCATGCAAATTCCAAATCACCCAAAACTGACCACTGCACTGCCCGCATCTGAACGCGACTTTACTTCGTACTAATTTAACTAAAAGTCTATTCAGCTGTAATTTTGGAACACAGCCTTATTAACTTTAAATATAAGGTTGAATATTGAATGTTATTTGAATAACCAAAAGTTAAGGTAAGTTGGAAGAGTATTGTTTTGGAAATCAAGGAGAGAACGCTCATTGTACTAAACAGTACACACAGAACGGAGTCTGAAAACAATAGCACGTTCATCTTTACTAATAAAATATGATAATATTTATATAAAATGATAGTGTTTAGCTTGAAAAACTATGAAAAGCAGTATGTAATCTTACGTCAGTTGGAAGTTTTCAAAACATGTGGAAAAGGGTAAGAGTAAAAATGTATTTTGGCAATCAAACAGGTAACGCTCTAGTGGACAATGCACGAACACTTACGATACTGGAAAACTTACATATAAACATTTTGTTTAGAAACACATTGATATACCCAGACATGAATACTGCTGCCCTTTTGTTTGCGACGCTCATAACCCTAGGAAGGATTTTTAGAACGAAGTTCTGCGGTAGGAGTTGACTGGTAGAAATCGTCACGTAAGGAAAAATCGTTATGGGCCTCCATGCGACTTTATCTCCATCTCTGTCTCTTTCTATTATATGTAATGGAAAGAGACAGAGAGAAAGAGAAAGCGTGAATTTAATTCGCCTTTTTAATACAGAGCCATCTAGTATAAGTTTTTAGAAGCTTTGTAAGGTAGGTTATGAGAGCTTCTTAAAACTTATACTAGATGGATCTGTATTAAAAACGCATTTGTGGGTGGGTAAAACATGCAAGCTAAAACAAACTGCGAAAAAAAAGTAAGTTTTAAGTGTCAAGTTTTGAAATCATAATTGAGAAGGAACTTCGTTCCTGACGGGGGTCCCTGACCGCTCACGTTTATTTTTTGTTTCTTTCTTTATTATCTTTTTATTTACTTATGGACTTTTTTGCTTTAATAGACCATGTCAGTCCATTAGTTTCTTATTTAAACTTACAACATTCTTAAATTTATTTACTACGTTAATATGAATTATATTGAAATTATGTTGAATTATATTATTCAAAATCTATAGGCAGATAGAAACAGAAAGCAGGGTGGATTGTCGCAAAAATGCCATCTTTATTACCTATCTCTGAAGAACGCTGCCTGACCTTGCTGACCATCAAATGTTCACCACTAAAAACGCAAATCTCATAATAATATAGCTGAGTCCATAGGAGAAAAAAATGACATAATTCATAGCAATTAAATATGTTAAATCTTCACATAACTAGGACACTAGGTATAGTTTTTACTGCTACAGTAACCTAGCTCAAGTGACCTATGATAGTTATAATATTATGTTATTTATAGTAATGATTACTTAAGGTAATACAAAACAAACACGTGTTTAAGTTTAAGGACTGTTAATCTTTGTACAGAGGTAAAAGGTGTGAGAGAACAGTTTAAAGTACAGCAGGCTTAGCATGACGCTTTCTATTTCTTCGAAGAATAGACATGACCCTTTCTATACAAAGTGACATTTCGTTTCTCCATTTTTGACATCTCACCGTAGAAATCCTTCTACAATCTGTCATTTTGTCTTCCATTTCTAATGATCTTTGTCTAGGTCCTTTTTTATGTAGAAGGATTTCTACGGTGAGATGTCAAAAATGGAGAAACGAAACGTCCTCTGTGCCTCGGAAAGCACGTTAAGCCGTTGGTTCCAGCTATCATTATTTGTAAATCTTTGACAGTCGTTAGTCTGACAACCAGTCTTATTAAGGGTATCGTATTACCCAGTGACTGGGTTGTGGAAGTCAGATAGGCTGTTGCTCCATGTAAAATATGTGGCGGTGTGTTGGATCATTTAGCTCCCTTCAAAATGGTTGAGCTGAATGGTGCTGATCCACGCGTCATGTTCGTGAATGGGCGCCGTTAGTAGAGACTGGTCATCTCTTAGCTGTCACGGCTTATTTTAATTTTTGAATTGCTTTTTTTTTGTAATCTTTTTATTACGGATGCTTTTACGTTTTGCATCGTTCTCACATGTATGATTTCAAAATGAATGATGTAAACAATATTTTGTAACCATCATACGTTGATTTAAAAGAGTGTCCGTGGAGTTTCTTACCCGTTCTTCTCCATAGGTGCCTACTAGTTATGGCAATAAATGCGATTTCGCAATAATTTTATTGGCATGTGAATTCTTGCATGCTATTTGCTAATATGACGATAATTGATAACAATGAATTATGTGAATTTTGTTAAATATGCGAATTAAAAAGCGCGTTCGCCTTAGGACGTCTCCTAGCGTGCGGTTTGTTTACTCGCCGATAGCGTTTTATTTGTGCTAGTACACTTGCATATTTTTTAAAACCTTTCATTATTTAAGATGTGTTTGATATTTTGATTTGATTGTACTGGGATCACACTTTTATCTATTTAAGTACAATAATAAGCACAAGGCAAAATATTGTAATTACTGTATAACGAATACGTAAACTAAACTCACTATCACTTGCCAAAACGTACTGAACTTTGACACAAAACGACCACGCGCGTGCTAAACAAATTATTATTAAACAATCACGCATTCATTCAATCAATACACGACTCTAAGTATGAGCAAATCAAAGACAATAAGGTAATAATTGCTAAACATCATTCTTCACACCACCCTGCTAATGCTAATAATTTAAATAAATTAAACAATCACAAGCATTTATCCAATATACAACCTTAAGTACACGCAAATCAAAAAAATAAAATCAAATTTATTCAAGTATAAAGTAAAGTAAAATTATGATTTAGATTAATTACAATCAGGGAAAATTTAATTCTAACTGTAATGTAGACCTGCCTGATCTAGGTTTATGAAAAACCTGTGTTTCAGGCCATCAATTTACATCAAACATTTAAAAAGAAGACAACAATAGATTTATTACTTAGCTAAATTAAAAAGAAGACATAATATTTTCAATGACTTAAAGAGTTACACTTTGGATAGGTATATTATTTTTACAACTAGATTATGTAAGATATATTATGTTTTAATAAATTAACAAATAATATTAAAGTAGATAAAGTGGACACTATTATTAATTAGCTAAAGGAATAGGCTTACAATAGAGTAGGTAGATAGAGATATTATTTTAAAACTTCTAGTAGTTTTTCCGTGTCTGCGTAATTGAGTTTTGACAAATATTCCTGTACTAGTAAGTTACACCTATTATAACTTAAACTATAAATCTTTAGCACTCTGTTAAACTGGTTATACAAGTAGGGCCCTAAAAATAAATAAAATCTATTAGGTATCAAATAACTTCTCCCGCTCTGGGCGGAGCGGGAGGGTGTGTCAGACTCTTACTGACTAAAACCCACCCGTATTCCTTCCTGTTGCCTGTGTTGCGGGGCCCTCGGTGACCCATAAGTACCTTCCCGCGACCTATAATATGCATGCCGTTATCCAAGTTAGTGCTTATAAAATTTGTCAGATGGTGAACAGCTTGGCTTGTTGATCTTTTAGAAAACCAAATTGATGCCCAGAGAGTAATTTACTACTTTCAAGATAGTTTACTAATCTACTGTTCATATATTTTTCTAAAATCTTTGAGAGGCCAGTTAAAATTGAAATTGGCCTGTAGTTATATAAACAATGTTTATCTTCTGCTTTAAACACAGGGGTGACAACGGCTTTTTAAGCAAATTAGGAAATATTCCTTTTGTTAAACATAACTGAAAAATGTGAGTCAAGGGAGGGGCAATGACGTATTTAAATCTTTTGAGTATGCTATTAGGTATGTCGTCACATCCTATGGCACACATTTTCTTCAATCCATCTATTATAATTACAACCTCATTTGATTAGCATCAGTATCTAATAAAACAAAAGAGTTTCATGCTGGAAATGTCTTAGTATGGCTTTGAATGGAAAAACATCTATTGGATAATAAGTTTTGTTCTGCTAAGTTTTTTCCTACTGTGACTGTTCCTAAATGACCCTAGGCCGATAAAATTTTCGTTTTTCCTAATTCTGTTAATATGAATGTTTGGGTCGGTCCCTCATATTGAGGGAAAGTCGCACTCCACCGCCGTACGACTCTGTAGAGCTCGTCTCCAGACTGGTCACTCTCCCACCGACAGAGATAAGAATTCCAAATATGAAGAAGTCTAACGCCTTGTCTCTTGCCTTGTTGTGTTAATAGAGCAAGGAAAGGATTGAAATAAATAGTAAATAAGATTTAGGAATTCATAGTTATGAAGTTGGATGTGGTTTAGAAAGACAATAAATAATAGAATAATGCTAAGTATATTATTATATAGATTTGTGAGTAACTCTTACGCTAGCGTAAGAGGTATTTGGTCAGGCATTACTCACACGATACTTTACATCTGTACTTGGAGTACTCAGAGCAACACTTCCATAAAGTGACGCAAGCGGCTTTTCAGCGGCACTACGTCGGCATCATGCTCTTTTGGAGACATGGTCCCTAGCAGTTCTTTCAAACTGATAAGCGTGACGAAGCGGCTTTCCCTGCGGCAACCGTGTGAACTGTCCTTGTCTAACAACGGGGCGACTAGTTTCAGCGGCATTGCGTCGGCATCATGCTCTTAAGGAGACATGGTCCCTATCAGTCCTTGGACTGGATATGAGATAGTTGTGGTTTCCCGAACCCCTGGAAGTTCACCCTTTGCACAACAAGCATATCTGCAAGACACGTGTTCATATCAGTCTAACCGAATTATTGGTTTGTGATAAAGAATACAACATTCAAGAATTACTAGATAATATGAGTTGAGAATTGAAACTCAAGAATTATTAATTAATAGAGCTGTGGATCAACTCGCTTAAAGATTTATAGACAGCCCCAAAGCGCCCACCCGTCATCACTTCCTAGTGTTTGAGCTGGGGAGAAGAAGTGACGCAACAAACTCCCCAGCAACACGTCTCTGTCTGTTTAGTTATAAGAACTTTAATTATACTATCAGACTAGGATAAATATTATAATAAAAGACTATCCCAGTCGTCGCAACAAACTCACACACACACTATATTAGGTACTAAATTAGTCTAATCGGGGCTTTAACCCAACTATAACTCATACTCGCTATCTAGCGACAGCCCACTCGGACATGGCCCTTGGTATTCACCAAGCCTCCTAACTTAACTCGCCTAGACTCCAACGTCTGTATCTTTCCGTAGTCTTAAATCATCTTGTTGCATTCGTCTTGGATAGTTAGGACAAGGAGGGATTACAAGTAAACAATGTCAATATAAAATAAGGTTGGGATTCACAGGTTGTGGAAAGGAATCTAATTTATCTACTTTTCTTTTGATTATGAAAGTTAGAGGACATGTCAGTAATATAAAAGGGTAGGTATGTGACACGTAACGCTTGCGTTGTACGAGTATATTACTCTAAGTTACGTTAGTGGATTTCTTCACAATAATTACAGACCCACCCCAAGTGACGTGGGACTGCATTACAACAGTTGACAGCGTCGCGCGTGTATTGTTAGACCTGAACGCATAGGACCACTAAGGACACTGCTACGATTCTAACAAGCCACGCTCCCTAAGCTCTAGTCATGTCTTACTCAATCCTAAGGCAGAGTACTGCGAAGTTCAACTGTCATTGAGCGAGACACGTTCCAGCAATCACTGGGCGCGAACTAATGTAATGAACCCCTTATAACGGCCTAATCACCCGTTACAAAGACAATACAAAACTTGCACAAGCGTACCGCATCGTCAGTCGGTAGTAGAATTCTTTACAATTGCTCCTGCTATACGCCGAAGTGGTTATTCTAAATCGTCACTTCTCACTCTCTTAATCTCCCCCATTAGAAGATGCTTTCAATGTAATCGGCAGCCGTGCGACTAAGTCAAGCATCGGAGCGTTTCTATCTGGGCATCCAAATGTTGTGTCTCGCTAATGATAATTTGTGAGAGGCCGATAGCCAGATGTGGTTTAACGAGACACAATCCCTAGCGTTCCTTAGAACGAACTATCAATCCAGTTTAGGAAACTTGGTGAAGCCTACCCCCTCTACCAAGAGTCTGCATACATCAAGGGCAATGTAAAATATCCTGCAGTTAGTCAGTCCATAGGGATAAGATAGCCATCACTAGCATTTGGTTTGTTTGTGTTCGTAAACAATTACAAAGTAGCATTATAGCTCAAATTGGCCCTAACGAGTTGCGAGTATTAGTTCGGTTCAGCCTTCCATAAGCGGTGTGACTGCCGTAAGTGTCATGTCTTGGTTGTGGTTGTCTATAGTCTGTTGGTAGAGTAGTCTACCGTCTCTTGTTAAATGTCACACCCAATGGAAGGCGTTCTCCGAGTCCCTAGAACCAAACGCTGGTGTAGGATACCTCGATCGTCATAGAAAGGAATAAGGAGGAATAGAATAGTAAACACTCACCCAATCGTTCACAGATACACTCACTGAGATTCGCGCGCCTTACACACAACTTACATTATACTTGACTAATATAACCTAGTCTAAATCTACACTTATTATTACAATTTAACGTATTAATTAAACTGATAACACTTTCACTACCGCGATCTCTCCAAAGTAACATTGTGTCATTATTATCGACCTAGTTCTATCTCTCCTAGTCCGGCCTAATTCAACCGCTCTTTCCCGTGGTATTTTTCACGAACTCCCTAACTTAACCCGCTAGATATCACGTCCGAACCCTGTCGCGGCTCATCACCGACTCCCTCAGCCCTACCCTTTTCCGTCCTCCGTTCCATCTCCAAAATGACCGGAGCGTCGTCTTTTTTCCCATGCCAACCAAATACTCAGAATAGGTTTATTGCCTTTTTTGTACCATTTCTCAATTGTTTTAAAGGCCTGTTTGGGTTTTACCCGAAATCAATTTATCCCAAGCAGATGTTGGCAATAGTATTGTCCTCTGCGATAAGAAATCGAATACTTTAGTCGTATCTTTAGAATTTGTTGAATTATTGCTTTCGACCCGTCCGTTGTTAATTGTCTGAAGTCTGTTTCCCATAAAAATATAAATGGAATGCATTTCTAAAAGGTTTCACAACTCCAAAGAAATAGGATCTTTTGTTATTAATTACGGTAACACGTCGAGCTGTCAGCCCATAAAATTGAGATTTAATGTATTTGTAAGGGCCTAATATCGTGAGACAACGTTAAAATAAGAATTTAGAATAAAATATTTTGTTATTAATCAGAAGACATGACAGACAGTCACATTCCCCCCTCTGAAAATCAGACGCGTGACGCAGTACAGCGGATGAGCTTTCACGATAAGATAAGCTCCGCCTTTCAATGTCAGTATTATGAAATATTCAGGTCTGCTATGTTCATCTAGTCAAATAATTAATTATAGGTATTCCAGTTGAAACATCAATCCAATAAGATCAGAATAGGATGCAATGTCTGCTATAATTTAGTACTGTTTCGCAGAAGCATCTTCAATCGATACTATTATATTCTCTATGGCACTTGAACATAATCTTCTTCAAAATACTCCTGTCACATAATTCAAATTACATTACCGCGCTTCAATTCATATCAGATGACCTGTGCATGCTTATAATGTAGTTTTACATACCAGGATCTCTTTCAAGAGTATTTGTGTTATTGTGGCACGCTACCTACAGTGCCCCCACGTTCTAAACTCAGCCTATCGCAGTCGCCGATGGACAGAGGCCTCTCCTTATGCACCTCGATGCTGAGTCAGCGTAGTCAGCTGCCCGCAGCCATATCCAGGAGTAACTGAAATAGTCCGCACATGAACATATTAGATTATATTCCAATTGGACGCCCCCCTCCGATTCCAAGAGGTTTAGAGCATTTTTGAATTCCAATCAGAGTTAAGAAGTTATTCTGATTAGAAAATATGTCCTAGACTGTAATATATCCTAGACTGTGCAACCAATTATTGGTTTAGTGTGACAAACGATTGTCAATTCCTCCCTCCAATAATAAGGGCTATTGTAATGAAGTTTCATGCGTGAAGAGGATAACTTTAACATAATATCTTAATATCTAATAGATCGGTCGATATGTTTATCGCTGCATCTCATAAAATATTGACAAGAAAATTATCTAGTATATCTGAAGTGATAACTCAAAACATAATAATATTAAGTTCGATAACAAAAACCATATTACGGGTAACTATAGTGTCTAATGAAGGTAAAACTTAGCTTCGTAACAGGAGCCACGCTACAGCCACTGTTGTTGAAGTCAGCCCATGGCAGCTGATTTTGATGAAGCTTTAAACCAAGTGCAACGCACAAACCAATGGTTCATACAGCGTATTTGCAGCCCAAGTGAAGACTTAAATATCCTGGAATTGTAAATAAGGCCACACGAGTATCTATTCAATTATATGGCATACGCCTCCAACCACGTTAGAATGATTTATGTTTACTTCTTATTATGATAGTTCCAGACTAAACTTAGATTAATTTACCTTCCTGGTTAATTAATTTTTGCTTTATAAGCTTCACGCTTACTTACTAAAATAGTATATCGTTCACCCATAACAAGGGCGTGTCTTATATCTAAGCTTACTCCACACAAACATATAAACCTCAAACACACAAACACATTCCATATTCATAAAGTGTAAGATACAAAAGTCACGTTAGCAGGGACTCGAACCCATTACTACAGTAGCACAGGAACTCAACAACCATCTTATCATAACTTACTTAGAAATAGTTACGTCCTTGTATGTGGGAATTGAACCCACTATCGGTATCATCGGAACCAAAGCCCTAGAGTCAACTATCCATGCTGGAATTGAACCCACAAGCCGTGATACAGTTATCCAAGCACTTATAAATAAATAGATCAAACCCAATATTCATCACATTGAAACATACATGAAACACACACACTTAACACATCAACTAACAAATCATGTAGGAATTGAACCCACTACCAGTACTTGAAGAATTCAACCACCATTATCAAGTCGTAACCTAATTAACCAGAAGTAACTGTAATCGCTGTACTCGTAACTCAGGCCGTCTCTAACAATAAAACATAAAATATACGTTGTGTTATTTTTGTAGTAACCCATAAGTTGTCCTTTCTCGTTGCACTGAGGTTAATCAGTACATTTAATGACGAGAATCCTGGTCACGGCACCACATGTGACTGTTCCTAAATGACCCTAGGCCGATAAAATTTTCGTTTTTCCTAATTCTGTTAATATGAATGTTTGGGTCGGTCCCTCATATTGAGGGAAAGTCGCACTCCACCGCCGTACGACTCTGTAGAGCTCGTCTCCAGACTGGTCACTCTCCCACCGACAGAGATAAGAATTCCAAATATGAAGAAGTCTAACGCCTTGTCTCTTGCCTTGTTGTGTTAATAGAGCAAGGAAAGGATTGAAATAAATAGTAAATAAGATTTAGGAATTCATAGTTATGAAGTTGGATGTGGTTTAGAAAGACAATAAATAATAGAATAATGCTAAGTATATTATTATATAGATTTGTGAGTAACTCTTACGCTAGCGTAAGAGGTATTTGGTCAGGCATTACTCACACGATACTTTACATCTGTACTTGGAGTACTCAGAGCAACACTTCCATAAAGTGACGCAAGCGGCTTTTCAGCGGCACTACGTCGGCATCATGCTCTTTTGGAGACATGGTCCCTAGCAGTTCTTTCAAACTGATAAGCGTGACGAAGCGGCTTTCCCTGCGGCAACCGTGTGAACTGTCCTTGTCTAACAACGGGGCGACTAGTTTCAGCGGCATTGCGTCGGCATCATGCTCTTAAGGAGACATGGTCCCTATCAGTCCTTGGACTGGATATGAGATAGTTGTGGTTTCCCGAACCCCTGGAAGTTCACCCTTTGCACAACAAGCATATCTGCAAGACACGTGTTCATATCAGTCTAACCGAATTATTGGTTTGTGATAAAGAATACAACATTCAAGAATTACTAGATAATATGAGTTGAGAATTGAAACTCAAGAATTATTAATTAATAGAGCTGTGGATCAACTCGCTTAAAGATTTATAGACAGCCCCAAAGCGCCCACCCGTCATCACTTCCTAGTGTTTGAGCTGGGGAGAAGAAGTGACGCAACAAACTCCCCAGCAACACGTCTCTGTCTGTTTAGTTATAAGAACTTTAATTATACTATCAGACTAGGATAAATATTATAATAAAAGACTATCCCAGTCGTCGCAACAAACTCACACACACACTATATTAGGTACTAAATTAGTCTAATCGGGGCTTTAACCCAACTATAACTCATACTCGCTATCTAGCGACAGCCCACTCGGACATGGCCCTTGGTATTCACCAAGCCTCCTAACTTAACTCGCCTAGACTCCAACGTCTGTATCTTTCCGTAGTCTTAAATCATCTTGTTGCATTCGTCTTGGATAGTTAGGACAAGGAGGGATTACAAGTAAACAATGTCAATATAAAATAAGGTTGGGATTCACAGGTTGTGGAAAGGAATCTAATTTATCTACTTTTCTTTTGATTATGAAAGTTAGAGGACATGTCAGTAATATAAAAGGGTAGGTATGTGACACGTAACGCTTGCGTTGTACGAGTATATTACTCTAAGTTACGTTAGTGGATTTCTTCACAATAATTACAGACCCACCCCAAGTGACGTGGGACTGCATTACAACAGTTGACAGCGTCGCGCGTGTATTGTTAGACCTGAACGCATAGGACCACTAAGGACACTGCTACGATTCTAACAAGCCACGCTCCCTAAGCTCTAGTCATGTCTTACTCAATCCTAAGGCAGAGTACTGCGAAGTTCAACTGTCATTGAGCGAGACACGTTCCAGCAATCACTGGGCGCGAACTAATGTAATGAACCCCTTATAACGGCCTAATCACCCGTTACAAAGACAATACAAAACTTGCACAAGCGTACCGCATCGTCAGTCGGTAGTAGAATTCTTTACAATTGCTCCTGCTATACGCCGAAGTGGTTATTCTAAATCGTCACTTCTCACTCTCTTAATCTCCCCCATTAGAAGATGCTTTCAATGTAATCGGCAGCCGTGCGACTAAGTCAAGCATCGGAGCGTTTCTATCTGGGCATCCAAATGTTGTGTCTCGCTAATGATAATTTGTGAGAGGCCGATAGCCAGATGTGGTTTAACGAGACACAATCCCTAGCGTTCCTTAGAACGAACTATCAATCCAGTTTAGGAAACTTGGTGAAGCCTACCCCCTCTACCAAGAGTCTGCATACATCAAGGGCAATGTAAAATATCCTGCAGTTAGTCAGTCCATAGGGATAAGATAGCCATCACTAGCATTTGGTTTGTTTGTGTTCGTAAACAATTACAAAGTAGCATTATAGCTCAAATTGGCCCTAACGAGTTGCGAGTATTAGTTCGGTTCAGCCTTCCATAAGCGGTGTGACTGCCGTAAGTGTCATGTCTTGGTTGTGGTTGTCTATAGTCTGTTGGTAGAGTAGTCTACCGTCTCTTGTTAAATGTCACACCCAATGGAAGGCGTTCTCCGAGTCCCTAGAACCAAACGCTGGTGTAGGATACCTCGATCGTCATAGAAAGGAATAAGGAGGAATAGAATAGTAAACACTCACCCAATCGTTCACAGATACACTCACTGAGATTCGCGCGCCTTACACACAACTTACATTATACTTGACTAATATAACCTAGTCTAAATCTACACTTATTATTACAATTTAACGTATTAATTAAACTGATAACACTTTCACTACCGCGATCTCTCCAAAGTAACATTGTGTCATTATTATCGACCTAGTTCTATCTCTCCTAGTCCGGCCTAATTCAACCGCTCTTTCCCGTGGTATTTTTCACGAACTCCCTAACTTAACCCGCTAGATATCACGTCCGAACCCTGTCGCGGCTCATCACCGACTCCCTCAGCCCTACCCTTTTCCGTCCTCCGTTCCATCTCCAAAATGACCGGAGCGTCGTCTTTTTTCCCATGCCAACCAAATACTCAGAATAGGTTTATTGCCTTTTTTGTACCATTTCTCAATTGTTTTAAAGGCCTGTTTGGGTTTTACCCGAAATCAATTTATCCCAAGCAGATGTTGGCAATAGTATTGTCCTCTGCGATAAGAAATCGAATACTTTAGTCGTATCTTTAGAATTTGTTGAATTATTGCTTTCGACCCGTCCGTTGTTAATTGTCTGAAGTCTGTTTCCCATAAAAATATAAATGGAATGCATTTCTAAAAGGTTTCACAACTCCAAAGAAATAGGATCTTTTGTTATTAATTACGGTAACACGTCGAGCTGTCAGCCCATAAAATTGAGATTTAATGTATTTGTAAGGGCCTAATATCGTGAGACAACGTTAAAATAAGAATTTAGAATAAAATATTTTGTTATTAATCAGAAGACATGACAGACAGTCACACTACGTTAATAAAGAAGTTGTTAGCTTTATTTGCTGCTTCGGTAGGGCTTAGCTCAGAAGATAAAAGATCAAGCGCAGTTTCGGGATTTTTTGACCGAAAAGTGTTAGTTTTTATGAATTTCCATATAAGTTTACTTTTTTACCCGTTTTCTGAAGCTGACTTCGATCATACTGGTTTTTCAGCTTTTTCAACAGATTATTACAAAAATTCCTATATCGTTTGTAAGTAATTGACAGTAGTTCATTATCCGGAGAGTTTTTCGATTTTTTGTGAAGTTTGTCTCTATGTCTGATACAGCGAACAAGTCCTGGCGTAATCCAAGGTTTAATATTACTATACTTTCTAGGTATCACTTTAGTAAATGTATTTTTCCTTATCGTAGATTGTAGCAAATCGACAAAATATTGTATAGAAACATTCGAATCATGTGAATTGTAAACGGGGTCAAAATTAATGCCGCGTAAGTCAGTTTCAAGACTCGTCATATTGAGTTTAGTAGAGCTGCGCATGCATTTATTTCTAGGTGAGGATATTTGCAATGTTAGTAAAACTGCTTGATGATCGGTTAGTGACGAATTAGTAACCAATGTTTTGGATGGACTTTTCGATTTTATAAGGATATGGTCTAGACAAGAGCCGCTCTGGTGGGTTGGGTGATAATGAGCTGGTAATAGTCCATGAAATGAGCAGATATTGAGGTAATTATGTGAATGAGTATCGATTTTTTTCGGCAGCAATGTTTATGTTGATATCACCTATCAGTATAATATTTTTAAAAGAGGACAATTTTCCTAAGATACTATTAAGCGAATCCAAAAACTCATCAATACTTTAGGATGAGGGCCTATAAATAGCTATAATTACTGTATCAGGAATAATTTTAATTACTAAGCAGTTGCAGTCTAGAAAATGGGGATCATCTACCAATGTTCTTAAATTATTTTTAATATAAACCACTATGCCATCATTCTGGTTGAATGTTCTAACGCTTTTGTGAAAATTAAAGCCATCGAAAGATGGTATATTGGCCGTTTGTTTGGATAACCAACATTCTGTTAGAACGATAATGTCGCAGCCTATATCAAGATTTTGTAACAAAACTTGGAAACCGTTAAAATTTCCTCCAGTCCTTGAAATAATGACCTGTTTCGCCACAGTGGTTGCAGGTAGTGCTCGTTTCTCTACAAAATTTGGATGCGTGTCCAAACTGCTGGCAGTTAAAACACCTGGTCACAATAGTGAAATCTCTCACTGAACATGATGTCCAATTAATAAAAATTCGGCCTTCGTCCATCATAATTTTCCTTATATTAGCAGAAACTTCCAATATATAATTACAAGTAGAACGATCTTTCTTTTCTGACTTATGGCTCAATTTTATACTTTCTAAAAAAGACTCACGAGTAATGTTCGGCAATTAATCTGTCAAGTTTTGGACGTAAATGCAATCAAATACCTCTTTTTCAGTTAGGGCTACGGGGACACCAATGACAGCAATCCTAGGACAACGTTTGGATGGTTCTTCAGCTGTAAGGCCTGAGGCAACCAGCTTTTGTGAACTTTTTAATTTATTGATATCGATGATAAAGATAATAAGATAACAATTGCTTAACCCATTCATCGCAAGTTCGCAGCACCTGCTAATAAATTTCACTCACGAACAAGTTCACGGTCTCATGAAACCGATAGATTTAGTATTCCCGACTTCCCGTGGGTGCGACGAAGAGCGCACGCTACCGCTGCGTGCGTCGACGTTCTGACGTATGATAGGTAGTATTAAAAGTAAGAAGCGATAAATTCACTTCGCACTTCACAGAATTTCGCAATAACATTTAATTTGCTAAATGCTAAGTGAGTATTCGCATGCTAATCATGAATGCGAATGCTAATTAATCCATCACTACGCTTTGGAATGGGCAACTAGCTTCATCTTTCTGACTGACTGACCGAACTCTTGACAATTCAAAAGTGCCTGTAATTGGTTTATTTGAAATAAATGCTTTGAGTTTGAGTTTGAGTTTGAATACTGGTATTCAGCTGCTTCCGGTTAAACTGGATGTCGACAACAACACAGTTGGTTCGCAATTATGTCTGAATTCATTGAACGTAGAACATTGGTTGTCATGCCCATCATATGGAAAGCGGGGAAGCAACTCTCAAAGCCAAAGATACGAGAGCCTTAGGAATAAACAACAACGGCGCCAAGAAAATAGCTATTAGCAAATATCAACAGGTATTAAATTCATGTCAATAAATTGACAAAGTGCACTCAAATTCAATGCACTCGATTATATCACGCACGCCTCAATACGTTAACTGTGGAACAGTCAGATAAAGTGAAAGTCTTAGATATCTAGACTACAAATGTTCTAGGTATTGTGTAACCAATCGGGCTGTAATAGCACTGAATATAATAATAATATTATACTCATCTAGTGGTATATTATGCATAATAACTTTTGGTGTGTAATATCTTTTCTCTCGCTCTTTGTGGGAGTGAAAAGGGACGGAAGTGTGTAGACAGGAAGTGACAGTTTAAGCATGGAATAAGTAAGTACTTTATAATAGTATGGATTTAGTGTAGGTACTCATGGAATTAGTAGTAATATATAGATTGTAAATAGAGGGGATCGAATTTCGACCAGTGGGCGACCACTAGTAATGAATAATTATTGGAATAAATATTTAATTATCTATAGTTCCGTCATGTCCGTCTGTCTGTCTGTCTGTCCCCGCTGTCGCTCAGAGACACTTTGTACTAGAAAGCGGTAATTTAGCATAAGTATACATATGAATCACGCTAAAAAAAAATATTTAAAAAAAATTTTTAGGTTATCTCCCTTACGGGATCCTGCCGTTTTGCCGAAAAGATTTTGCCAAAATTCACTACCCAAAGAAATTTAAGCAACCTTTTTTTATACCAATGCAATTTTTGGAATGATTTTAGTAGGTACGCACATTTTCATTTGGTCAAATTTTTACTTGGCAGAATATTATCAAGGATAATTTCATTTAGGCATTTGGTCATTAATCAATTAATGATTTATTACAGCAAACAATCTTTAGACAATAAACGTTAGAGAATGTGTTGTGTGAATGAGATGTGCTTGAATTTGTCTGAAACAAGTCAAATTTATGGTTACTTATGGAACTAGTTAGAGTAGGTTAATTATTTTAAATAATGGTTTGGTTAGGTTAGGTTAAAACTCTACGAATAGATTATATAGAAAAAACAATGGAAAAAAAGAGATTATTTTTAGAAGGCTATCGAGAACCGAACTAGTTAGACGAGGTAGAAATTTTATTTTGGGTAAAATTAATAAATGTAAATAAATGAATTCCAACTGAAATATTTGACTACATAAAAATTGATCAAAGTACTAGTTGGTAAACAAGTTATTGTTTAAACGTTCACTTGCCAAACATAAGTTTGCGTTACAATTATTTGTGAAAAGATTATTCAGTAAGTAATAATTTGACAAATTAAATTATGCGGAAAATTGTTTGGGAAGTGATAATTTGGCAATTTCTTTTCGATGAAATAAGAGAGACCCCTCCCTAGCACGTAATGTGAGGATGATATTCTTTTTTCTTGTTTAGACCATGGTGTGGGATATCGTTGGATAGGCCGCGCAAAAATATTGTGGGTCTGTAAACACCACTTTTCGATTCAATGATTTGTATGCGTAATATTAAGCATTAAAGTGTTAATTTTTCTTAGAGACAAGTGGGGGGACACTTGTCTCTCCCTGACAGCTAAATGGTTGTTTATGGAGATGTGAAAAAATCATGGCAGTAGTACATATAATGAAATTAAAAGGAAAACTATCACGGCTAAGTAGGCTTTCAAGTTAACGAGTTATAGTCGACCAACTTAAATTTGCAGTTGGAGAATTGACCGTGGCATACATATATCGATGTATGGCAGAACAGGTTTTTCAACTACAATGTTAAGTTTGTTTTTGGAATAAATTCGTTCCAAGTAATCCCAACTACGGAACCCTACATTGTGCGTGGTCCGACACGCATTTGGCCGGTTTTTATATAAGCAAGTGATAATTGTACAATACCCACATGAATCTGAAAAGTCAGAGGTGCATGCCTTGGGTTCGAACTCGAGACCTATTGCTAGGCAGTCCGACGGTCACACTACTAAGCTATGACTGCTTCATTAATACAGCTGCTTATAACATATTTCGAACTTTGAACTATGATAAAGCTGTCTACATAAATGACTTACCTAATTGACAGCAACATCAACAATTAAGGCGCCGACAAGACCTAATTGACCAAAATAAGCTTCTCTTAAGAAAAAATTGCCAAATCTGTATAGTTTGTGGTAGCGGAAAAAATATATGTTAATTTTGAACATATTTCTCAGAACCTGGTTGTTACCAAACCACGTTTTGAAAAAAAATCTCGAAACAAACTAACGTTAAACTAACCTCTTACTTTGAGTTGTAATCCAAAATATCTGCATTAAATATCAACATACGTTACGTATTTGATTAATAACAAGAACGTCTTATTTGAATGCAGAACTTGGTTATTTTTTATTTTCGATTTCTCAACTCAATTTTGAGTAAATAGATAATTGCTTCATACTTTGCAATTAATTACAAGCCTTGTGTCATCGCGCTTCTCTTTCTTTTCTATGCAATCTGACAGTGACCGCGGTTTAGGTGTTGTCAGCGTCTTAATTAAAACTAAACTTCAGGCGATACGTGAAACATTATAAGATAAGATAAGATAATCATTTATTTGCTCAAACATGAGTACAATACATACAACAGACATTGTCAGCATGCAAGAGATGTTAAAAGTACAGATAAAAACAGATCATCACGTTTGCCTTAAACAATGGCATGCAAATATTAATAAATTAAACTTTTATAATATCACTCCGAAAACTCCGCGGTTGATCCGTGGATGGGTGACCATCTTTACATACCAAGACCCCTCCGTGCCTCGGAAAGCACGTTAAGCCGTTGGTCCCGGCTGCCATTCGTGGATCTTTGACAGTCGTTACGGGTCGTCAGAAGCCCAAAAGTTTGACAACCAGTCTTACCAAGGGGTGTCGTGTTACCCAGTAACTGGGTTGTGGAGGTCAGATAGGCAGTCGCTCCATGTAAAATACTGGTATTCAGCTGCATCCGGTTAGTCCGGAAGCCGACCCAGTCACTCCGAGTCTAATTATTTAAAAATGTCATGATAATAAAGATATCATTAAAAAATAACAAATTAGTATCAACATCTCTCAACTAAAAACTCATTTAAATTAAAATTACGCTTTATCTGCTGGAAAATTTTTGACTTTATTTTTGAATGCTACCTCACTTAATTGCTTCCAGCTTTGAGGAAGTTTGTTATAAATTTTTGGAGCCATGCAAAACACACTTTTCCGCAAAGTGCCGTTCTATATTGCTATAAATCTTATAATAATCGATCTGCCATACGAGAAACGAGGTGAAGGTTGGGTCTTAAAAGCATTGCATTTTCTAATTCATTAATTGACAAGACAAAGTAATTGTTACAAAACGAATAGCAATTGCTTCTCAATTGGTATTAGTTAGCATAAATACTACATCAGTTAGCGGCAATCAGATCAATTTGCGCGTACGCAGCGCAGCTGTGGATAACTTGCCTTTGAGCCGACGAATACTAGTAATTGATTATGAGAAGGTTACGCTTTGTTGTATGCGGTTGTCAATTGAACTTAGCTCATTTGATTAGGATTAATTATAAGCTCATGTTATTTTTTAACATGAACTCTGACCATAACCGACTGTTGAACGTTGACAATAACATAATTATTCCTTTTTTGAATCCATGTAAGTCAAGAGGGTAACAAATAAATAATATCCGTTCACCGTTCCCTGGGCCACCATCAGTGTTACCAACCTTACTGTCTGAATAAATCACTACATAATCTATAATAATGATTAATATTACAACTCTGCTGACACAGCACTTGCTGTTGTGTTGGTAAATAAATACATTTTCAGTTGCTTAGTCGTTCTGATGACCTTTTACCTACGCTCTTTTGAATTCATATTCACGTTTTGAAAACGTGAAAATCATTTCAACAGAGCCTTTATTTAATTCTGTGCATTGTTATACAGCTTAAGAAGTAAAGTAAATTACCTACCTACGTTCAATAACGTGACTTATCGTAGTTACCCACGTCTATTTTCGCGTCGCAACCCCACACTAATTGTATGTATTACAGACCCTCACTCAAAACAAGGTTGAAACTAGTTTTAAAGTAATGCTTGAGTATTATGTAAGTTTCTGTAGTACGACCCTAAATAGCCCCAATATTAATATCAGCATTCCAACTTCTAATTCAAAGACAATTACAGTCGACATTGAAAACGATTGGTGCTCGATAATGTTCATCTTCAATCCCGCTCTTCATTCATATGAATGAAAGAGACGACAGACAATCAAAACCCTGCCACCACCACAACAAAGGAATGAACTTTAAACCATTATGTAAATTTGGAGTGTAGTGATTAATCTTTCATACTGTGTCTCTGACTTGTTGGTACTTGGTACATAGTTGTATCGCTTGTGCACACAATGGCCGTAGCTGGTAATTCATGATTCAGTTATAATTGATATTGTACTATTGTCTCCTATCTTACGTGGCTCGTAGCTAAATCTTAACAGTCACACGGGTCGATCGAAGGTAAAGCTACGCTTGCCGAGGTCGGTCCGTGGATGAATGACCATCTCGAGTCCCAGCTGTCGTTCGTAGATCTTAGAAACTTACTTTCAGGCTTCTGACTATCCGTCAGAAGCCTGAAAGTCTGACAACCAGTCAAGGGGTATCGTGTTAGAAATTGGGTTGTAGAAGTCAGATAGGCAGCTTAGTCGTTCCATGTTCCAGCCGTCACCTCCTTCTGAAAAGCTGTAATACTCGCGAAGGAGGAGGCGGGACGGTTGAGGGTAAGACAAATTTTGCGCCCTCTCGCCCGTAGCTACCGCAGGAGACGCCCAGGGCGTCGGGAATCCAGGAGGGCCACCGCAGGCGCGGGCTTGCGGACGATGAGCAATGGGTAGCTCACCGTCCGGTCGACGGCGCGTTGTGTTCCACGCGCGCCTCAAAGAGATGTCGTCAGCGCAAGTGTAGAGGTCCACTGGGGTCGATGCCTGCCGGGGTCGCGGGAAGGTACAAAAGGGTTACCGAGGCCCCTGGCAACACAGGCAACGGAAGGGACACGGGTGGGATTTAGTCAATAAGAGTCTGACACACCCTCCCGCTCCGCCCAGAGCGGCAGAAGTTATTTGATAATTTCTCACCCAACCCTAAGTTGGGAAAATCCTAGGCAGATGATTAACTTATAGATTACTTAGTACCTAAGAAAACGATAATTAAATCCATTTCATCGGTCAGTCCAAATATGTTTTATGAAAAAACACGTTTTTGGACGTTATCGTCCAAAAACGTGGAGCTACGGAACAGGGCAAATGGAAAGAGTTTTACAGCTGTACACGATAATATTATGGATGATAAATGATAACAGAGGAAGGTAAGTATAATAAAAATACATGTCTGTATAAATAAGAATAACAAAGGATTGTGCAGATGTTTCAACATCTACACAGTTAGCATTAATATAGAGTACTTTGTAGCCACAATGAGCATTGTCTCTAACGAAGCTGTAACAAATAAGATAGATGCATTTGTTAAAATCTATAAGAATGAAAGCATTACAATACATACATACATAAACTCACGCCTTCTTCCCATGGAGTAGGCAGAAACTATAAACCGCCACCTGCTACGCTCCTTACATACTCCTTTTGCTTCGTTTACGTTCATACATCTGGTCTTTTTGAAGAACATAATTAATGAGGTCACTATAAGTCTTTCTGGGGCGTCCTCTCCCGGCATTTAATTTCCACTCACATCTGCCTTGTAAATACCTTTTGTTAGTCGCCTTTCATTCATCCTCTCAACATGACCAAACCACCTAAGCATACTCTTTTTAATATTTGTCACTACCGCACCGTATTATGATCTGTTTGTTTCAAAAACAATAATTACTACTGTAATTATTGAACTGTCAAAATGAAAGCCATTGCTACTGCAATGGCTTTCATTTTGACAGTTCAACAACATTCATTGCGCTGTTTAGTTACGTTGTTGGGCAGAATTTTTTCTATGAAACGAAGTAGCAGTCGTAGTTGCAGTATTTAAAAGAAGAGTGAAAGAACACTATCTTTCCACTTCGACATAGTTGCATATGTATTTATTGCTTTAAATTACGCAGTATTTTTTTTTATATTCTAGTGATATTTATTTTATATGTATGTATGTATGTATACAAGCTGTTGTTTCGAACCTGCAAAACATTTCAGGAGGTTGTAATGAAACTCGTAAATAATCGTATAACAATACGATACCAAGTCAATAATCAATAATACTTTTTATTTTAGATTTTTTAATTTTATCTTTTGTTTTTTTTTTTTTTTTTTGATTTGGGTCGAGAATCACTAACATAATTACCTCCTAAAATGTTTTGCAGGTCCAAAACAACAACTTGTATATGTATGTATGTTAGTATATTCCCATATTATTTGTTTTGTAAATTGTTTCGATTTTATGTATTCTATTTTCTCTTCTACTCTTACACACGGTGTCTATATCTCTTTATCTACTTTCCTATCGCAGGTATGCTGGAAGAGATTTCTTTAGAAATAAGCATCACTTTTGTACTATTTTCTGTTCTGTTCTTCTTTTCTGTTTTTATAAACACATACATAAATGGTTAAATAAATAAAGTATTAAGGCTCACGCAGACTGCCGCGATATCGCGCTAGTCTAAACGAGCCTTTAGCCTTCCTATCTTTCAAAATCATTCAGATCGTGATAGTCAGTGTGGTACGTAATTAGGATGCTGATTCAAAGCAAACTTCTCATCTAAATGATAATAATTCTACTTGTTTTATGACTGTATCGTGTTTTCTTTTGGTTATGGAATATTCTACTAGCTTTAACTTTTAATTCATAATTACAAATGTTATATAAAATATACAAGCTAACACTAAAATATACAACTACATAAAAAAGGGAAGGGCTCATTGGGCATCAAAAAATTCGTCCGCGCGCTGTCAATGGGAAAAATGCCCAAAAGGCTGTCAGCATTACCACGTTGGACGCTGATTCTTTGGCCTTAAAATAGGCTAACCCTCTGGTCACTTTAGTACTTGCTTTGCTAATGTGTATGTAGTCCAGCCCATATAACAATGAGTTATTTTAACTTATTTACATTTCTAAAAAATTATGCCTCTAAGCCCTTCCCACTTTTCTTATACGCGTAGGTACACTCCCGAACTCCTAAATCGAGCCACTCGGCAATGTTTTTGTAAAGGGCCTATAACTTTTTAATGGTTGTGAATTCAAATTTGGAACCTTGGTGACACCAAAATGACGGCTTCAAAACTACATTTTATTACTGATTACAAACTGACAAATTATACAATGTATTTGCCACCTAGTTCTAGGAGACATATTGCTAATCTTTTAGCATACAATACACACAGTGACACTGGTACCAGTAGTGTACCATCGATTACTGTTAGTAGTGATACTAACACTACTTTTGATACGCCTTGTAGTTTAAACTATTAGGTGTAACAACGAGTCAGCCGCATATGTTGAATGTTGTACATCAAAATATGCAGGGTCTGTCCGGCAAAGAGCTAGAGTTAAGTTTATTTATGGAGAACTATGATGTTCAGGTGTTATGTTTGACTGAACACTGGTTGAAAGAACATGAAGTAGTGTTTATGAATAGTGATCATTTTACTGTACAAAGTGCTTTTATAAGAAAAAGTGCTATTCGCGGTGGATCCTTAGTTCTTGTTGCAAACAAGTTGAAGTGTAAACAACGTTTAGACTTAGTTAATCTTTCTATCGAGCGCACTATTGAGTTGTCTTGTGTTGAACTCGAGCGATACGTTATAATTTGCGTTTATCGACGCCCCTCTGGAGATTTTATTCTTTTCGAATCAGTAATGGAGGATTCACTCAATAGGTTAAAAAGTAGTAAAAAAAGTATAATTTTATGTGGAGATTTTAATATTAATATTTTAGATGTTACTCCATTAAGTATTAGGCTTCTCAATCTGTTTAGGTCTTATAATTTAATTAACTTGTTTTTTGAACCTACTAAGATCACGGCGTCCTCGTCGACTTGTATTGATAATATTTTTAGTGATTGTGATGCCAAAAATAAATTAGTGTTAAGTAACTTAACGTCTGACCACTGTGGTTTATTAGCTAGCTTCCCTATGCCATTACGTAAAAAGCCGTATAAAATAGAATGCAGGCCTTATACAGCTAGTCGGTGCGACAACTTTAAAAATAATATAGCTCATAGAATTACAACATCTATAGTAGAACACGTGAATCCTAATGATATCTATGGAGCCCTTTTTGATGTTGTGCAAAAGGAGTACCAATCTACTTTCAAGACCAAAACCATTAACATTAATGGCACCTCCGCTAGCTTTAACCAATGGGCTACTCCAGGTATTTATAAAAGTAGAGCGTGACTATACGAGTTATACGGTTTGAAAAAAAACAGGTTTGACACTCCTTTCTTAGAGTATGTCAAAAATTATTCAAAACTATTTAAAAAGATTTGTGTTTTTGCTAAATCTACATTTTTAAGCGATACAATTAAAAATTCCAATAATAAAGAAAAAAACCACTTGGAAAATTATTAACAATGAAACGGGTAAGTCGGTTAAACAAGAAAAACAACTTAAGATTATGGTCGACAGCAAATTAGTTAATAAAGCAGCTGACGTAGCTGAAGCATTCAATGAGTTTTTTGCCAACATACCTATAACTACGACTCGCTCTTTGAATTCGTCCCCGTCTAAAGCTGAAAACCTTTTGCATAGTAGTGTGCCTAAATGTAGTCGCTTATTTAGCTTCGAACATGTAACACCTCGTGATGTAGTTAATATTTTTAACACACTTAAGTCTAAAAACACTGGTGATATGTGGGGTATCTCCATTAAACTATTAAGCAATGCAGGGTGTCCAGTAAATAGCACGACATACTGCAGGGGGTGATAGCTAGGGTCACTACCTATCAATACAACACAATATATATTCAGCAAAATCTTACGGATTTACAGTTTTACAAAATTTTCCGAAATATCGAAAAATCTCTACCTTGAAACAGATTTTTAAGTATCTCGTAATGAAAAAATCCTTTTCTAGAACTTTTTTTACATCAAATTATTCGTGAATAGGTTACTCTACTCATTATAAGTTTTTTTTTTATCAAAAACAAGAAAGTTTTGAAGAAATAGTTTTTTTTTGTTAAAATTTTCACAGAACGATTTTCTTTTCGCATAAGTTTAACCTACAGTGGTGAAAAAAAAATGTATGTGGCAGTTTTGTACAACAAACTTAAAAGATAGCCTGTTTAATGGTGATTTAGGAAAGATACAAAACTAGTGCATTTTCATTAAAAAAATACAAAAAATAAGCTATTTTACTTAATAAGAGCATTTTATTTTAAATGCAAGTAATGTGACTTTGAATTCGAATCGTTGTAAGGTTACGGCTAAGGCTACGGTTCGAATTACATAATAATTAATCTACAGCCGCAGTTTTACAAAATTTTCCGAAATATCGAAAAATCTCTACTTTGAAACAGATTTTTAAGTATCTCGTAATGAAAAAATCCTTTTCTAGAACTTTTTTTACATCAAATTATTCGTGAATAGGTTACTCTACTCATTATAAGTTTTTTTTTTATCAAAAACAAGAAAGTTTTGAAGAAATAGTTTTTTTTTGTTAAAATTTTCACAGAACGATTTTCTTTTCGCATAAGTTTAACCTACAGTGGTGAAAAAAAAATGTATGTGGCAGTTTTGTACAACAAACTTAAAAGATAGCCTGTTTAATGGTGATTTAGGAAAGATACAATACTAGTGCATTTTCATTAAAAAAATACAAAAAAATGCTATTTTAGTTCCAGAGAAGCTGATTTTGTTGAAAATGTAATTAACGTAATTTTGACAAAAACCACTATGAGAATAAGTACTCGTAACTGCTCATTTACGCGAATTATTATAAAACTAGTTGTGACACGTAAAATGCGACGTGCACGCGTAATGACTAAAGGTTTTTACCTGCTCGCCGACCGACCCGACCCGACCGGTTACTGTCTAACAAAAGAAGCGCATGTGCTATCCCGCTCTTTCTTGCATTGTGATTTTGTGTCTCACTCTCAACCTTATTTGCGACACTTGTCAGTACGCTACATTAAACCAGTGCAAATTTAAACAAAAAATAGTATTTGTTGAAAACATTCTTGTCTTTGATAGAAAAAAGACTTATCAATGAGTAAAGTAAATATTCACGAATAATTTGATGCAAAAAAAAAGTACTAGATAAGGATTTTTTCATTACGAGATGCTTAAAAATCTGTTTTAAGGTAGAGATTTTTCGGTATTTCGGAAAATTTTGTAAAACTGTAAATCCGTAAGATTTTGCTGAACATATATTGTGTTGTATTGATAGGTAGTGACCCTAGCTATCACCCCTGCAGTATGTCGTGCTATTTACTGGACACCCTGTATAATAGAAATCGTAGCCCCCTATTTAGCTGTTACTTTTAATAAATGTGTTGATTTGGGCTCTTTTCCTGACCTCATGAAGAGTAGTAAAGTCATACCTTTATTTAAATCAGGTAATAAAAATGACGTTGGCAATTTCAGACCTATTTCTATCTTGCCTGCATTTAGCAAAATATTTGAAAAGTTAATACTCAAGCAATTGCTAAGACATTTTAATTTAAACAGCCCCCTTCATAATGAACAATATGGCTTTACAAAAGGTCGTTCGACTACAGATACGGGTGTTGCACTGCTGAAACACATATTTGACGCATGGGAGAACTCGCAAAATGCTATTGGAGTTTTCTGTGATCTCTCCAAAGCCTTTGATTGCGTGGACCATGACACGCTTTTGCGTAAACTGTGTCATTATGGTGTCCAAAATGAAGCTCTCAAAGTAATAAATTCTTATTTACATAATAGGTTCCAATGTGTAGATGTGAATGGTGTAAAATCTTCCGGGTTACCAGTTCAGTTAGGTGTACCTCAAGGCTCAATACTGGGTCCATTCTTATTCTTAGTGTATATGAATGACTTACCATTTTATTTAAAGGGTATCTGTGACGTTGTATTGTTTGCAGTTGACACCTCACTTATTTTTAAAGTAAACAGGAATAGACAAGATTTTGATGACGTAAACAGTGCACTCTCAATGGTTACGGATTGGTTTACGACGAATAACCTAGTTCTCAATGCCAAGAAAACGAAATGTATAAAGTTTGCCTTGCCAAATGTTAGGAATCTAGGTCCCAACATCGTCTTAGATAATGGGGTGCTTGAAACTGTAGACTCTGCAGTTTTTCTTGGTATAACAGTAGATGCCAAACTTCAGTGCGGCCCTCATATATCAAGCCTAGCGGGCAGGCTCAGTTCGGCCGCCTACGCCGTCAGAAAAGTAAGACAATACACTGACGTTGATACAGCTCGATTAGTTTATTTTAGTTATTTTCATAGCGTTATGTCCTACGGTATTCTGCTGTGGGGCAAAGCTGCTGACATTCAAAATATATTCGTTCTTCAAAAACGAGCTGTTGTAGCTATTTACCAGCTTGGTGCCAGAGTTTCTCTGAGAGATTTTTTTAAAGATGACGCCCTGGGCGTCGGGAATCCCTGGCGGATTTCCGGCCATCGTAGGCGCGGGCTTGCGGACGGTGAGCGGAGTGGTGCGGATGGGTAGCTCACCGTCCGGTAAGAGATGTCGTCAGCACAAATTTAGGGGTCCACTAGGGCCGATGCCTGCCGGGGTCGCGGAAAGGTACTAAAGGGTCACCGAGGCCCCTGGCAACACAGGCAAAAGGAACGAATACGGGTGGGTTTTAGTCAGTAGGAGTCTGACAGACCCTCCCGCTCCACCCAGAGCGGGAGAAGTTATTTGATGATTTCCAATAAAAAAAAAAAAGATTTTATTTGACACGACTATTTTTTTTTTGTTAGACGTCGATTTAGGTGTCGCTATCAAAATTTCAGGTGTGAAGGACCCCAGAGTTTAAAAGGTTTTTTGTTTCAGAAGTATCATTTTGCTTGTTATTTCAAGAGTTTTAGTAAGTTATCAAAGGATTTTTCTGAAAGAAAACTTAAATACAATGATTATTGATTGGACTTTCACACAGTACTTTGCCTCCCAAGGTGGTATGGAAATATTATCCTACAATTTATTCTAAGCCATAAAAATCTCTATACTCTTGATAATCTATAGACTTACAATATCCATAATAAGGTTTACCACCCATAGTTTTTATGACTCAGATCTGATGAATGGACAGATTTTTCCACTTACAAAGAAATATGACGCTAAACTAAACAATGTAGGTTTAATATCATTAAACTCATTATCTTGCAACACCATAAAATGATGACTGGTTTTTTGCGTAACATTCTGCTGGCAGGGAAGAAATTACTGAGTTCTTAGTAGGAGCTAGCAATAATCTAGAAATAATGAATGTGGTGTCGTTAGTGAGGCCATGATGTGTGTGATTTTTAGGACAAATGTTCACTTCTTATAATAACAACTAGATTCTGCCCGCGTCTTCGTTCGCGTGGAAGTCGAAGAAACAAAATATACTAAAATAACAGTCACATTTTATAATACTCCCTCTCGGCCCCCGACCCACCGCGTGACGTCACATCGCCCGCACGCGCTGTTGCTTCGTTTTCGCTCAGCTTGCGGTCTTTCTGACTTTTTTCTTTATGCTCGGCTCCTAAGGGCAGTAGCGAGATTTTAAATAGCATAGGCCATTTAGATTATTATTATTTGATATTATTTATTTGATAGCTTAATTTTTGAGGAAGTTTATAGAACCTTCCTCAAAAATTAAGCTATCAAGAACTTTCAAACTCGACTGGTGGAAACTTCCAGAGATTAGTGCGTTCAAACAAACAAACAAGCTTTTCAGCTTTATTTTGTTAGTATTGACAGTAATAAATACGTGTATTGTATAAGTATATGTTAAAAAGTTTGGTTCCGAATATAATTACCTATGTACTTAGGTTTTTGTCTGTGAACGCAGCCACGAATCGATAAGACAAATATTGTTAAATAATCATTTGGCTTTTATCAATGAATTTATATTAGGTGTTACTGCTGCATGTTTTACAGCATTCTTGATTTAATATTTCAAACCTCTAATGGAATATTGTTTTAAAGTAGATTTAAAGTCTAAGCAACAGAAATAATAACGATTTTTGCAAATGTATCATTGTTTTAGTGTCATATGATACGAAAACTATAACAATATAAAGCTATAAATATCTCACCGCCATAAATTTTCCTTTGGATATAGATTTGCATCTGTTGTCTTCACCTCTAGGGTCATGGTGGTTGAGTTACAGTACTTAATTCAAGTACCTACAACAACTTATGAGCGTCATAATATCTAACACATTTACGAGAATGACGCACAACTAATGTTGTGAAAAACAACGATTGTGGTAAAGAACAAACAGGTACCTAACCTAAATAAATGATAAATTCCAAATAAAATGGTTTTGTTACTCTTCTGGGTATTAGAAATGAATCAAACCAAATTATTGCATAACTTGTGTGAAATAGAATCACGTATTTTCGGAAACAATTGAAATATCTGCTTCCTTAAATATACTAATATTATATTAATTTGATAAGAACTTAGTAAAAATACTCGACTGCTCAATAAAATATACTTATTTCTGAATTCGTACAGTTAACTGTGGCATCTTTACTGTTGGAGAGCAACTTTACCCATGAGTAGATACTTTTTTACTTTTTTTTGAGTAGATACTGTACTTAAATAAATCTCGATTCCAAAAAATCTGTTACCGCCATTTAATATCAAAGCGATACAAAAGTAGAAACCGGCCAAGTGCGTGTCGGACCACGCACAATGAAGGGTTCCGTGGTGGAGAAGTTGGGATGAATGAATCCCAAAAACAAACTTAACATTGTTCCATACATCGATATATGCCTCGGTCAATTCTCCAACTGCAAATTTAAGTTGGTCGACTAGTACTCATTAACTTATAAAGCCTACTTAGCTGTGATAGCTTTCCTTTTAATTTCATTATATGTACTACTGCCTGAGGGGCTTGTGGCTAAGTAATAACAGCCGGACGGGTCGATCGATCAGGTTAAGCTACGCTTGCCGCGGTTGGTCCGTGGATGGGTGACCATCTTTACATACCAAGACCCTTCCGTGCCTCGGAAAGCACGTTAAGCCGTTGGTCCCGGCTGTCATTTATAGATCTTTGACAGTCGTTACGGGTCGTCAGAAGCTCGAAAGTCTGACAACCAGTCTTACCAAGGGGTATCGTGTTACCCAGTAACTGGGTTGTGGAGGTCAGATAGGCAGTCGCTCCATGTAAAATACTGGTATTCAGCTGTATCCGGTAAGACTGGTAGCCGACCCCAATATAGTTGGGAAAAGGCTAGGCAGATGATGATATGTACTACTGCCATGATTTTTTCACATCTCCATAAACAACCGTTTAGCTGGCAGGGGGGGGGGGACACACTTGACTCTAACAAAATGAGATTGTTCTGCATCCATACATCTTTCGCCCCAGAACCAACAGCGAAGGAAAATTACTTTGTGTGTTCTAAATTACAAGTCATAAGCCCATGAAGGCAAAGTTGAATGACGGACAATTTGCAGAAAGCATTTAATTAAAAATAAAACAAAGATTTTGAGGATATATTTTGTAGGAAACAATCCTTTCAATACTTATAAATACACGTTAATAAATGCCTGTCATGTCACTAATGTTATTTCTAATGCATGTGGCTAGTTAAACTAAAAGATTCAGTAAAACATTTAAGTACATATGTACCTATCTGGTTTGGTGTTAAATAAACTTACTAAGTAGAATTTTATACATTTGGTAAATCTTCTAGTTTTTATATTAAAATAGGTAGGTAGTTAGGTAAATATGAATGCAATAAGTTGAGTTTATTGGCATAACATGACATTAGGGATGCCCATACATTAGATCCTTATCGATATATTTTAAGCATAATCGATACTGTGCTACTGCTATTGTATTAATTTATGTGTGTGCATGAGAGTGATGTAAATGCACCTCACTAATGTGTACCAATGACGCTCAAAACCGTGAAGGAAAACATCGTGAGGAAACCGGCATTTCCTAGAAAAAAAATCGAAGACATGTGACATCTACCAACTCGCACTGGGCCCGCGTTTTGGATTACGGCCTCTCACAGTCTCACAGTGGGAATATTTAATGTTCCCACTGCTGGGATATAGGCCTCCTCTGATTATGTTATGTGAAGTAATTGCATAGAAAAAGATCATTAATTATTTAGGATGGAATATGATATGAAAATCGGTTTTGTTGTTGAATTCTTTTCGAACCTAAGGTGTATGATACCAATTAAAACGTCGCACAAGTCAACTACAGAAGCAATGTACTTACGGATGCGTATGACATCCGTGAGCAGGTGGCCAACGCAAGTAACTCTCGATGTTTGTGAAAGGAAAGATTGGGCATCACTAATTGTCATGTCAAATCTAATTGTCAAAGATGGCGGCATTTCTGATGTGATTTAGTTAATCGTTACAGCTCTTTTAATGATTGATTATGGAACGCAGAATGTCGGTTTCATACAGATATTCGCAATTAGTATAATAAAATATATTTAAAATTATTATGTACGTCAGATGTTTGTTGGTGCACTTTAATGCTTAATATTACGCAAGCGAATTCTTGAATTGAAAAGTGGTGTTAACAGACCCACAATATTTTTGAACGGCCTATCCAACGATACCCCACAACATGGGATAGACGAGAAAAAAATATCATCCCCACATTACGTGCAAGGGAGGTACCCTAAAAAAAAAACTTTTTCAAGATCTTTTTTAGCAGTTTGTCGGCGTGATTAACATATATACATATGCTAAATTACAGATTTCTAGTACTAAGCGTCTCTGAGCTACAGCGGGGACAGACAGACAGACAGACATGGCGAAACTATAAGGGTTCCTTGTTTACTACGGAACCCTTAAAAACAGATTTTTACTAATTGAGAGATATTTAAGTACAGATATTTTAGTACTCATGGGTAAAGTTGCTCATGGAAAGTAAAGATGCCACAGTTGATTAGCAACATCAACTGTGGCATCTTTACTTTCCATGTTGATTTTAACGAATAAATATTTTGTTTTCAGGAAATACTTCATGAAGACAAACAACACACTGTGAAAGCCTGAATGCCACTAAGATTGCGGAAGTGACCCATGTCTGCCTGAAACCTACTGTATCAAGCAGAATACACCGGTAGTCCCGTCGTTGAGTGTACAACGGTACCTGCAATGAAGTGTTTCCTGGGTCCACGGTATACACCATTACCCTGGACCCAACTACGATAAGTCAAAAAACTTTAGAATGAAAAAGATATAAACACAGAGAGACTGCAATGACAATCGGGTTTTGGAAACTTTAGTTACTTGCGGGAAATTATATGGAACTGCGTCTGACGAAAGCGAGCGAAACGAAAGCGACTGCGTCTGCATAAAATTTCTTGTTTTGTTGTAATGACATAAAATATGCCTATGGCACTCCGCAATATTGTAGCTTCCTATTAGTGAAATAATTTTCGGAATCGGATTAGTAGTTCCAAAGATTATCCCCTTTCTTTTTTTTTTTGGGTGGGAAATTATCAAATAGCTTCTCCCGCTCTGGGCGGAGCGGGAGGGTGTGTCAGACTCTTACTGACTAAAACCCACCCGTGTTTCTTCCATTGCCTGTGCGTTGCCGGAGGCCACGGTATCCCTTTCGGACTTTCCCGCGACCCCGGCAGGAAGATTACCCCCTACATACAAACTTGGAAACAAATTTTACCTCTTTTATAATATTAAGTATAGATTATTTGTTGGCAAACTAGCAAGCGGCCAATCTTATGTAAAGTGATCACCGCCACTATGACATCCTGGAATACCAGACGCACCGCAAATGCTTGGCCTCCTCAGACACAAATCTGAAATGTCTGTCTGGCACGATTATTGAATTTGAATAACACAAATGTAAATACTGATAAATACAAAGTCAGGGGTCAATAAATTCACACTAAAACCACATCCCAGCACCATTAAAGCAATTCCAAGAAAGAGACGAAGAAAAAAAAACACAATTTTTAACGAGCATACTAAAACAAAACTAACAGGGTTGTCATGTCCCGGGTGTCGGGCAACCATGGTCACTATACCATGACGCGACATTCAGTACGAAAGTATGTGTGCGTGTAGGACGAAGCAGAGTTTGTTGCTGATATTTTTTTTTGAGGTGCTGCAATTTTCGGTTTTTTTTAATTTCCATACAAAATATAAAAAATTCCACCAAGGAGTTTCATATTACGAGAATAAATAAGTTACTTTGAATGATCCAACCTGCTTAGAAGCGCTTTTGTTCAATACGTTTGTAAAATTAGAACTACATATTTCGTCTCGTTTTCACATTATGAAAGAGACGAAATATGTAGTTCTAATTTTCACCATGCGTACGTGGCACCCAAGAGCAGTGGTGGCCCAGTGGTAACGGCCGCGACTTACGAGTTGTAGGTCGTAGGTTCGAACCCAGACAGGCGCTTTACTTTGTGTAAATTATTCATCACCACTGCTCTCAAAACGGTGAAGGAAAACATCGTGAGGAAACCGGCACGTCCTAGAACCAAAAATTCGAAGACATGTGGCTGATATTTTTTTTGAGGTGCTGCAATTTTCTGTTGTTAAGTAAATATTTTTTCAACACATTTGCTCAAAAAATGCATTTTCGAAGTCTGTATAACGTTCGAAAGTTAAAAATTACGCACCATACAATGGAATTTGCGGTAAAATAAGTACTCTCACCTAAGTACCTGTTTTACCACATACTCCGCTGTATAGTGCCGTGCGTGCGTATCCTTTACGGTTTTTTTTTAATTTCCATACAAAATATAAAAATTCCACCAAGGAGTTTCATATTACGAGAATAAATAAGTTACTTTGAATGATCCAACCTCCTTAGAAGCGCTTTTGTTCAATACGTTTGTAAAATTAGAACTACATATTTCGTCTCGTTTTCACATTATGAAAATGAGACGAAATATGTAGTTCTAATTTTCGTACGTGGCGCCATCCATTTGCAAATTCGCGCCATTTTCATATTAGAAACGTCAAAGATTGTTGCGATTTTCCGACTGATATACATACATACATATATAGGTATTTAAAAAAATTAGTTCAAGCGAGGAATCCGATATTAATATGGAATCTACTCCACCTGATAACTCGAATGAGGCGCATATTGCAGAAAATGGTCTCTTGCCGCCAAAACCAATAATTGTTTAAATTATACTATTAAATTCCAAGAGTAGTGCTTGACCTATCTGTGTAATTTCTAATTTGCTATTAAAAGTATAGTCTAATGCAAAAGTCTGTTTCATTACGTACTGTTTTCTCGCAAATGTGTTAAAACATACGTAGATATTTGGATGTCTCACTGAGTGAATGTAATAGATTTGATTCATTATGCGTTCACTAGACTTAGGTAAAGACTCAACTATAAACATATAAAAAAAAAACAGATAAACAAAAATTCTAAAATAATCAATCACAAAGAACCATAAAGTAATTTGAAAGTTGATCTCTAAAACATTATTTGTAGTAAAGTTTAGAGTGTGATTTCATTATTTTAGCTAAAAATATTTACACTTAGCCTATTAATTTAGCCATAACTTTAATTTGTTCAATTATAAAAATAACCAATGAGTCCTTACAAGATTAAAGATATAAAGACTATATTATAAGAAATAAAGACTTCGTGATTCGTTTATAATAATTATAGTGTTTCTATTTTATTTTTTAAGTCATGGGGATTTGTGGAAAAACAAATCAATATCAAAAGTCATTTATTCAAACTAGGCTGAGAATCAGCACTTTTCGAATGTTAAAGTTGCATAAGACAATCCCCCAAAAACGCCCGCCTTTCATTCACCACTTCCTAGTGCTTTAGCTGGGAAGAAGTGGCGCAAAAACTCCCCAAACAATTCACAAATCCCCATTGATGGGGATTGTCGATGGAGATTAGTGGAATAACCCCAGTCAGAAGCTGAAGGTCAGTCGAACGGTCTTTTTTTTTGAGGGTGGGAAATCATCAAATAACTTCTCCCGCTCTGGGCGGAGCGGGAGGGCGTGTCAGACTCTTACTTACTAAAACCCACCCGTATTCCTTCCTATTGCCTGTGTTGCGGGGGCCTCGGTGACCCATAAGTACCTTCCCGCGACCCCAGCAGGCATCGGCCTAGTGGACCCCTAAATTTGTGCTGACGACATCTCTTACCGGACCATTGCTACCCATTGCTCACCGTCCACAAGCCCGCGCCTACGGTGGCCGGAAATCCGCCCGGGATTCCCGACGCCCAGGGCGTCTCCTGCGGCGGCTAGGGGCGAGGGGGCGTGAAATTTGCCTTTTCCTCAACCGTCCTGCCTACTCCTTCGCAAGCATTATTGCTTTGCAGAAGGAGGAGACGGCTGCCCATGCCCTCTCGCTCCGTACCATGGCCTGAACCAGGGCCGGACGCGAGAGGTCAGTCGAACGGTCTAACGTTTCAGTTCAGTATTACCCACTAATTGTGTTGTGTTGCGGTCCTGCGGTCCTGTGGAGGTCACTAAGGTCAGCTGGTTAGTTGTAGTCAGTCCGTGTGGAATAACACTGACCGATATTCATTATTTGTACAGCGGTTCCGCAACAACAGGCACCAATCTATTTTGCCCTATAGTTATCAGACACTGGTGCCGATTCCCTTGTTCATAAACTAAACTAAATTTAAGTACAGTGCATCTTTTTCTTTCAATTTCATTAAGAAAAGGACAGAAGATAAATTTTAGTTTAGTCCTGTCAAATTAATCAGCGCTTGACGTAAATTGACGTAATTTTAGTAGGCAAGTTTTTAATCACGTCTAAACCTGTATGGAGTAGTGACAGGCGCTGATTAATTTGACAGGACTAAACTAAAATTTATATTCTGTCCTTTTCTTAATGAAATTGAAAGAAAAAGATGCACTGAACTTAAATTTAGTTTAGTTTGTGAACAAGGGAATCGGCACCAGTACCTACCTACTCATAGCAATGAGTAATATAATAATGTTATATTTTCAACTACTTTTAATACAAATTAAACAGTGTTGTGAACTCGTGATGAGTTAGTCACAACTCGTATATTCGTAACTGACTAAACTCAAAGCTAATAGGTACCTACAGTCTAACACAGTAGACAGAAACGTAACATTTTAAGAAAAATAATAGTAGAGAATGTAGCTGCACAAAGAAATAATTTTCCGCAAATACGTCCCCGACTTGGTTGAACGAGGTGAAGTCAAGCCAGGGCTTTTCAATGCCAAGGAATCCACTCGGCATGATGCTGTGCTATTTGGGACCCACAGCACAGCGCTGATTTTAAGTAGTCACCCAAAAATTACGTACGGAAACCAAACCATGCAACAGTAGGTATATACCTAATAATCAAGGCAACAGTTACTTTAGAATAGACAGCTAGATTCTTAGTTGATATCTCAATCACAAACTACAATATTTGTACCATTATATGGTTACTAATCAACACTAGAGTACCACATAGAATGATTTGCACCACAGCACTCAGAGTGATCATTGCATCTACCGTTAGGCACTTTAATTGAGTCCAAAGGTAATCGGCCGGTCCGGTGCACATGCACTTAAAATGCACTCGGCTAAACGAGACGACTTGTCCTGTCGTCTATTGACAATTGTACTCTCTCGAACAAAATCATGTGGTTTTTTTGTTACTCACAATACAGGAAAGCGGTGTTAGTTATTTGATACGAGTTTGAGATAACATCAAAAACGTTGACTGAATTTAATTTAATGAATATAATGCTAATGTAACACGTATTATGCTAGTGATTATGAATATGAAATAATGTATGAAAATACAGAATCGAACTCCATATTTAGAAGCCTAGTTTATAATGTGTAATCGACCGAGACCTTGACTTTTTAAATTTAATATTCTAAGCTCATCCCGGATTAGTAAAGGAGAAAATAAAGACAAAACCATTTCGACGAAAAGGAAGTGCGTGAGCTGGCTGGGGCGACACCTCGCCTCCGTGCCTTTTTTTCGCTACATTTATCAATTTGTCACATTCAAACTCAATCACTAAGATCTGGCCTTTTAGGTAATCGATATTTTAGGAATGGATTACGAACAGTCGTAACATACGTTCTATATTGTTTTGGTTATTATTGGTTTCCGTCTTCCACGTTGCTAGAATCGCTGACTAGATATTAAAAGAATATCAACAAAGGCTCGAATTTATTCTCGAACGAAACTCCAGACAGATTTCACAATATTAATCTTTACTCAAACCAGTTATAAATCGAGACCCACTTGTGCTTGAGCTTCTTCAAAGTCAGACTAGAATCGGTATTAGTCCGGTTTGGGATTCGCACAAAATCCTCCATTATTAATTCACATAATTAACTGAACAATGCAAATTAATTACAATGTCATTTGTACATTTAGCACAAAGAAACGAGTCCGACTTAGTACACTTGCACTTAAAATGCACTTGATTCAACAATTGTAGGTTGCCAGACTTTTTTTTTTGCTTGATACTGACTCATCTTTATTCATTCCAACATCGAGGTTTCTTTATTTTAAGTAAGTTCAATATTAATGTGTTGAATATATAAACCTTCCGGAATAAATTCTCTAAATGATGGTGAAAACCATGTCAAAATCCGTTGCGTAGTTTAGGAGAACGACGCGATCACATAGACAGGACATAGACACGAAAAGAGACTTTGATTTATAATACTTATGTATAGATATACCGCTATCCCTTATGTTGCACCTGCCATGTTTTGTCTCTGCATCACCCTCAGGTTGACTGGTTGAAAATGCCTCAGGCATTAAGTCCACCTTTGTACAGTATTTTTATTTTTACCCGACTGCCTCAGGAGGGTAATGTTTTTCGAGAGTATGTATGTATGTATGTCTATTTCTTTGGCACGCTCTGTGGCCTAAACGGCTTGATGGATTTTAACGTATGAGGTGTCCTTAGATTCGTCTTAATTGCAGGAGTGACATAGGCTATATATAATATTTATAAATTGTATCTGCAAATACAAAAAAAAAGGAAAGGAAGTTTTTTTTTATTAATTGAAACAATATTTGTATGAAATAAAAGCTAGTACTTAATGAGTAATTTTCATATATAAACTAAAAAGCTTGAAATAAAATAAATGATTTAAAAAACAAAAAACTCGACTGCAAAAACACACAACTGAAAAGGGAAAGACAAGCATTAAGACTCTTACAAACAAGCGCGACACGCGACGCGACACAAAGGCACCGCTTGTAGTTCTACACGCGGCCGCGCGGTGTCTTTGTGTCGCGTCGCGTGTCGCGCCTTTTTGAAGGAGCCTTTATAATCTATATAATTTTGGTCTTGCAGGAAGCAGTAGAATAACCTGAAATATGGTGTAACTTTTGATTGTCCCCGCCTGCGATACCAAAATTATATAAATTATAATGCTTGTCTTTCCCTTTTCAGTTGTGTGTTTTTGCAGTCGGGATTTTTTGTTTTTTAAATAATTTATTTTATTACTTGTGCATAAAGTTTTATTTAAATAAATAAATAATGATATGAAGTGGCTATGCATTGTCTGGTTAGCTGACAGCAAAAAGTGTAAATTATTTTAACACCACTGCTCTCAAAACGGTGAAGGAAGGCTCGTGAGGAAACCGGCAGGTCTTAGAACCAAAAATAGGAAGATTTGTGACATCTACCAACTCGCACTGGGCCCCCGTGGTGGATTACGGTCGACTCCCTCTCACAGATAGGAGGCCTGTGTCCCAGCAGTGGGAACATTATATGCTGATTATGTGAACTAGAAATGTAGGTACAGTCACCCTAAATTAATCAATGTATTGGTGACTTGGGAGTCGAGAATGTCCTTATTTTTCCAAGCTGTAGCTACTACTCTACCTAAGGGCGAATCCAGGACATTTTTTTGGCATTACATCGGCCAGACAGATAAGAAATACACTGTCTTTGGGAATCATTATTTTTCAATGACTTACCATTTGGGGGGGCGTGCACCTGTGCTCTACCGGGAATTCCGCTAAGAATGTACCGAAAAATCGACGAAGTCTTGAAATTTGCCTGCCACGAAGTAATATTGTTACTTATTGTGGTAGGACTTCTATGGAAAACTTCATGAACTCAGTTTCAAGTTATCTCCGACTTACTAATTTAAACAGATGGCAATCGTAATTAATGCCCTTGACGGTCAATGGTTTTTCTAACTAGTATCACAGGATGTGGTTAGTCATACAACTGATTAGTTGATTCTAAGTACGAATGAATTAAAATATTATCATAGCAGTTCAGTGCATGTGCACTTAAAATGCACTCAGATTGTCATAGCAACATTTTTTTCCACAAATAACTTGAGTGTTTTTTCCGGTTTTAAATTAGGTATAACCAAGAATGTCAACAGGTAGTGTATGTATATAATTATAAGTCCTTCGGATGCTTCCTTTCACTCTTTTATTTTGCATTTAAAACGATGCTCCAACATTAATGTAGTTTTGAAACTGCCAAGATTTGCATAACGGCTCGTGCAGACTAATGCGATATCGCGGGCGCGACAGGTAGCAATATGCCTGTCGCGCCCGCAATATCGCCCCATTCTGCGGGAGCCTTAAAACGTGCACATATATATTTAAATACAACATACATTTTTTTTTTCTGTTTCAATTAACAATCCTATATTTTAATTAACTTATGTATATGTCGCAGTCAACCAGCTTAATCAGCCATTTAGTTAACATCCTAACTCTGTCGCAGCCATCTGGTGAAATTAGCCAGCTAAAATTGGACGCCTAGGCCGTTCATTAAACGACCGGCACCCAATTAAATAGCTGAAGGACATCTAGAACTTTGACCAACCACGCGGACCGAAGTGGTAGCAGTAATTAAGCGAAGGCACTCCGATCAAATGGGTTAGGTTAGGTTAGAACTGTGACAAACCACCACTTCTAACGGTTAGGCTGTTAACTAAACGGCTAATTAAGTTAGTTGGCTGCGACGTCGATGCCGGCGTTTAATTAACGGCCTAGGCTGCGACATATATGTCGCAGCCATCTGGTTAAATTAATAGGTTAGGGTGGTTAGGTTTGTAATTACTGTAATTAGGGCAAAAATGTATATTTTGGCCCTAATTAATTAGGGCCAAAATATACATTTTTGCCCTAATTAATATACACACCGAAATACATAAGCTAACACTAAAATACAAGTATGTACAAGTATAAATAATACAAAATATAACCGGCCAAGTGCGTGTCGGACGACGCAAAATGAAGGGTTCCGTAGTTGGGAAGTTGGAATGATTTTATCCCAAAAAACAAACCTAACATTGTAGTTGAAACACATGTTCTCCCATACATCGATATATGCCACGGTCAATTCTCCAACCGCAAATTTAAGTTGGTAGACTATTACTCGTTAACTTGTAAAGCTCACTTAGCTGTGATAGTTTTCCTTTTAATTTCATTATATGTACATTTAGTTGGCAGGGGGGAGGGACACACTTGACTCTAACAAAATTATCTATTAGCATTAAATGCTTAATATTACGCAAACGGATCCTTGAATCGAAAAAAAACGGCCTATCCAACGATAACCATAAACAAGTAATACGGATACGAATAAGGATACACCATGAGATAGAAGAGAAAAAAAATATCATCCCCACATTACTTGCAAGGGAGGTAAAAAAAATTGTTTTTCAATATTTTATCGGCGTGCCACTTTGTCAGCGTAATTAATATGTATACCTATGCCAAATTACAGCTTTCTAGTAGTAAGCGTCTCTGAGCTACAGCGGGGACAGACAGACAGACAGACAGACAGACAGACGGACATGGCGAAACTATAAGGGCTCGTTGTTTACTACGGAACCCTGAAAAAGGGTGAAAAGCTCATTGGGCATTTAAATTAAAACTAAACCCTAGTCTCAAATCTAGTTTTGATGTAGTTTTTAGTTTTGTAACAGTTAAAAATTTACAATATACTAATATTTAGACTCAGTTTTATTTTTAATTTGAATGATTTTGTTAACACTTCCTTGAACCATAAGAACTATCACCTAAACTGAATTGCTATTCGCTGATAGTTTAATGTTAAATTCTTAGAATAGTTTGCGTTTACTGATAGCATAATCTGTTAACTTATAATACGTAAGCATGCTGTCATCGACAGAATCCTGTTTGATTGACAAACGAAATCTTAAAAATGTTTTTTGAAATGAATACATCTTTAGGCACGTTGGGCACTTTTGAGATGGGGAAAGAGCACTGAACTAAAACACGTGACCGTCACGCTCAGATACATGTATACAGATGTTTACCAGTTTGTGAAGCTAATAAGTTTTTTACTACTCAAACATAACGTCTTTAAATACCTATGTATGTAAATTTAAAATATTCTCTTCCAACCTCGACTCGCGCCTGCCATTTAATTGCTAGCCCTTTACTTCAACACCTATTATGCAACTGTACAACTAGGTGCAAAGGTGATCGTTCGACTCGGTACACCTCAGTTCACTCGCACCGAACGCACTCGGCTCGAAGCGACTGAATTGTTGACAAACACTCTGCGGCGATGGCGACTACACGTTTTATGTTATTTCATAATATCCTCGACAGACGGACAATGAAACCTCGTCTCTTTATGTATCTTTTGGTGTGAAACTCGTAAGGACTGAGCTGTAACATTTTAGTACTAGCGAAGGAGGTAGCTGTTTTTTTTTTCTAACTGAACGGACACCTGTGCTGAAGCCAGTTTGTTGGCCACTTCTTCTTCCCAGCTAAAGCACTAGAAAGTGGTGAAGAGTGGGCGTTTTGGCGGACTGTCTTATGTAATTTTGACGTTCGAAAAGTGCTGATTTTCAGCCTAGTTTGAATAAATGACTTTTGATTTTGATTTGATTTGATTTATCGGGGTTTAAACTACACCAAGTCTGGCGATAGTAAACCCGAGTAAAACACTAGACGCATTTGGAAAGCCCGGTAGAAAACGCTGCTATTTTGGTCGAGAGAGATTAGCCTAGGAGTTCTAACGTCACATCTTTGCCTAACCTTTTTTTGGGGGTAAGTAATATATGATATAATTAAAAAAATCTCTAATATTTACAAGATATAACAACTGAATCTATAATTTTATTAGATAGAATATAATAAACGATTAATATAATTTTAAAATAACTAATTTTTATAAGCATTGATAACAAACAATGTATATAAAATCGCTTGATATACCGCTCAAAAGACAAAACCTATTAATTTGACAGGACTAAACTAAAATTTATCTTCTGTCCTTTTCTTAATGAAATAGAAAGATAAAGATGCACTGAATTTAGTTTGTGAACAAGGGAATCGGCACCATTGTCTGACACTTATCATCTAAAACCGAATGTCGCCAACATTTGGTACCCAGGACCGCCAGTCCATAGCAGCATACAGAGCGGCTTCCACAATCTTTCCGATTTCAGGTTGCCACGAGCTTTTGGAAAATTCCGGGGGATGAACCGATGACCGAATCCCACTGGCTAAAACTGCCAAGCCGGCCTCAACACACGTGGAGGGGTATTCAGATCTCCTGCAGCGGAGCACCCAGATAAGGTGGGGACACGTCATACTGGCAGAGGTTGTCTACACCGAATAATTCGTAGCAAAGTGAAACAATAATTTCCCAAGATTTACGTGGGAAAAGACGAAAACGGTTATTAATCTGTGTAATCGGTGTAATTGTATAATCTTGGAAGTTTTGACAATAAGTCCTTCCTTTCAATAAAAATAAATACAAATAACAAAGGTGACTGACCCAGTGCGTTTGCACTAAATGCACTGGACGTGGTGGCAACTGCTCTCTTGTTTAATAACAACCTTGTGGTTTCACGTCCGACATTGTTTGGATAGTTGTATTCATCATCAGTTTGGTGAGTATAAGATTGCGTAGTTTGCTTAAAGAAAGAAAGAAAGAAATTACTTTATTTACATTCTACAGAACTTTATACTGTATAGGTAGATGTGGGCAATGGCTAACAAAAATATAATTACGCAGTTGTGTTACCATCTGAATGTGTGGTGGCAAAATAAGTTGTTTTTGATTGTACTGAATGTGTAGGAAACATCAGAAGTAAAATGGGCAAATACAGGGCTGAACCCATTGGGGTTGTTGCCTTAAGGTCCGAGTGCTCATCGAGTATTTCGGGACATCGCCAAACGGTTGCTCGAGCAGGCTTAGCATGACGCTTTCTATTTCTACGAAGAATAGACACAGCTCTTTCTATATAAAGTGACATTTCATTTCTCCATTTTTGACAAGGCACCGTAGGAATACTTCTACATAGAAAAGGATCTAGACAAAGATCGTTAGAAACGTAAGACAAAATAACATATTGTAGAAGGATTTCTACGGTGCGATGTCTAAAATAAAGAAATTAAATGTCACTTTGTATAGAAAGAGTTGTATCTATTCTTCGTAGAAATAGAAAGCGTCAATCTATGCCTGCAGAGGGCTGGCCTATTTTTAGTCCAAAGAACCAGCATTGCTATCCAACCTGGAAATGCTGCCTGCCTTTTGGGCACTGTTCCTATTGACAGCGATGCGGACGAATTTTTGGATGCCCAAAATACAGGGCTGAATATAACAACGCGGGCGCCTTATCATCTTAATATAACGGTAAAATAGGTATGGTGGTTTACGGAATTTGTTGGAAAGGCCTGTATGATGGGTATAGTTGCCGGCATTTAACTTGAGCTCTCGGCGGAATGGTGGGGGTTTGTGTGCGCATCGTATTGTCTCAGGAGTAAGGTCCAAAATCGCTTAAAGTAATTAAGGATCAGAGCTCAAGATAAATGCCGGCAATTATAACAGCCGGCCAAGTGCGTGTTGGACCGTGGTCCGACACGCACTTGGCCGCATTGTGCGTGCACAATGAGGGGTTCAGTAGGTGAATGAATTTATCCCAAAAAACGAACTTAATATTGTAGTTGAATAACATGTTCTCCCATACATCGATATACGTCAACGTCAATTCTCCAACTACAAATGTAAGTTGGACTTGTTGGGTTACTCGTTAACTTGTAAAGCCTACTTATCTGTGATAGTTTTCCTTTTAATTTCATTATGTGCTACTGCCATGATTTTTTTCACATCTCCATAAACAACTATTAAGCTGGCAAGGGGGGGGGGGGGACGACACTTGACTCTAACAAAATATTTCAATTTAAGGGGCGGGTAATCGCCGTTGACTTTAGTCACACAAATGTGCGTCGCGCTCACGTCGTGCGGCCGTGTGGTTTCATAAAAAATATTTATTTTTAGTAATGAAAATAAGAATAAATGAAAAAAATCACAGATAGAACTAAAGACAATAAAATAGTCTGCTCATACAAAAAAAATACATGAAAATATAATTAAGTAGTTTGAAAGTAATATCGTTTTCTATGCTTTGGGTAGACATTACTTCCCGAATTTATTTCATAAAGTATTTTACTACAATACTTAAATATTCACTTAGAGAATTGATGTGTATGCGTTCTAGTTTAACATACATTTTTTTAAGTCACTAAAATCATATATCTGCGCCTTAAAGGTTAATATTACGCAAACGGATCCCTGAATCGAAAAATAGTTTTCACAGACCCGCAATATTTTTGAACGGCCTATCCAACGATATCCCACTGTTTTTTTTTATATTTCTATGGCCCACACCATGGGATAGACAAGGAAAAATCATCCCCACTTTATGTGCGTCCCCACTGTACCTTCCACGAGATTTTTTTTCAAGAGATTTTTATGACCTTGTCGGCGTGATTAGCATCTATACTCATGCCAACTGACAGCTTTCTAGTACCTACATATATTCTCAGAGCTAAGCTGCGGACAGACAGACGGACATGGCTAAACCCATATACATATATGAAATATATCATCATCATCATCATCATTTCAGCCGAAAGACGTCCACCGCTGGACATAGGCCTCCCTCAAGCACCGCCACTTCGACCGGTTTTGTGCTTCCCGCATCCAGCGGATTCCTGCGGCCTTCACAAGGTCATCGGTTCACCTTGTAGGAGGCCTGTCAACGCTACGTCTTCCGGTACGCGGTCGAAACTCCAGAACCTTTCTGCCCGATCAGCCATCTGTTCTGCGAGCAAAGTGCCCTGCCCACTGCCACTTAAGTTTGGCAATTCTTCGGGCTATGTCGGTAACCTTGGTTCTCCTGCGGATCTCTTCATTTCTGATTCGATCACGTAGGAAAATTCCAAGCATAGCCCTCTCCATTGCCCTTTGAGTGACTTTTAGCCTTTTAATAAGGCCCATTGCCATAAAATATATATTTGAAAATGAATAAGATACTTCTATTAGCATTCCGACTTCCAATCTTCCGAGCCTTCGTACTTTAGTAGGTACGGTACTTCTCAATAACATAGTAAGTAGGTAGACAGGTGAGTGGCCTCAGTGCGCGTGCACCTAACGCAATCGACGACGCAACTTTTGTTTAATAACTTGGCACTTTGCCTTTTCTCCATTTCCATATTGCATTATGTAGTGAAAATTGAAATGTGTTTTGCCTATCTTCGGCATGGATTTTAAACAATTTTGATTGTTTTGAATCTTGTTCTTTACTTGTTTTGGTATTTTATGATGTTTCTGGTTTTATGTCTGCGGCCGCAAAATATAACGTGACAACTGTTCTGTATTTTTTTTTCAAGAAACAACTTTTTCGATCTCTGACATAGCCAGAAGTAGAAGTGGGTGGTATAAACCACAAATAGTTTCAATAACAGATGTATTGGCGTAATACCTTAAACATGGTATTTGCTTCCGCAACAGCTATGTATTGGGTGAAACTATTTATTGGCTTGATACGCGATAAAGAATTACCGAGTACTAGCGTCAACACCCAATTGATGTAGGATGGAGGCGCTGCCGAAATAATACGAACTGGAACTAAAGGCTGAACTAATTTGTAGACAGTCCTAAGCCTGGATGAAGCATGAAGGAAAGTTCGATTACCTCAAAAATATAAACAAAAATGTTTTGTTCAACTTATTTTTAACACCGACCAAACGTTCAAATGTGGAACCCGAGCTCAGTATCACCAATACATAGTTGCATAATAAAATAAATTGTTTCAAAACCATTCTAATCTATCTAAAGCGAACTCCGAGCTATTTAAATAAATAGTTTCCGTACCTGGTAATCTAACCAATAAATAGTTTAGGTATAACGAATTCGCGTATCGACCCATGTCCAGCCAGAAGACACCGCAGCAGACAACGGAGATGGCGGGCGGAACGAGCTAGACTTTTGTCTAGCTCGTTCCGCCCGCCATCTCCGTCTCTTCTTCCGTCATCTCCATCTCTTAATAGATAATGGTCCACACTAACCCTGGACCGAAACAGCTGGAAGTCATGGGGGAAGACCTTTGTGCAGCAGTGAGATGACAGATGACGAAGGCTGAGAGTAATTAGTAAATAACTGTCTGTCTGTCTGTCCCCGCTATAGCTCAAAGACGCTAAGTACTACAAAGCTGTAATTTGGCATAGGTATACATATTAATCACGCCGACAAAGTGGTGAAATAAAAACTAAAAAAAACATTTTTAGGTTTCTTCCCTTGAACGTAATGTGGGGATGATGTTTTTTTCTCGTCTATCCCATGGTGTGAGGTGTCGTTGGATAGGCCGTTAAAAAATATAGCGGGTCTGTGAATCCAATTTTTCAATTTAGGGATCTTTTTAAGTATATTAAGCTTTAAAGTGCTAATTTTAGTGCACCCCCACCCCAGCCAGCTAAATGGTTATCTAAAGAGATATGAAAAAATCGAATTGACCGTGATGTATATCGATCTAAGGGAGAACATGTTTTTCAACTACAACATTAAGTTTTTTATTGGGATAAATTCATCCCAAGTAATCCCAAGTATGGAACCCTTCATAGTGCGTGGTCTGCCACGCACTTGGCTGGTTTCTTTGAATAGGCAGTTCGGCTCAGCATGCGCTAATCTTTACTTCATAGCGGTACCACGTGTAGCCGATTTTTTTTTTCAGACAAAAAGATAAAAATCGTGCATCTAGTAAAGTTGCCCTATATTTTACTTTTCATTGGCTGTCTTAAAAGTTGAAACTCAACAAACAACAAAGGCTCCCGCAGGCAGGCGCGACATGACTCTAGTAGAACAATTTCTATGCAAACTTCATGAAAATAAATTGTTTTATCAGAATCGCGATCCAGAAGTATTTATGCTACCAACATAACTATCTACAATAGTCACAGTTGGTAATAGGTATTAGCACTGAACAACAAAGAGTAGAGAACTAAAAGACCTTGGAAGTTTTTTTATAAGGAAATAAATACTTCTAGTATCAATACCTAATAGGTACTAAGAATCTATACAGACCAATAACATTGGATTGTCTGTTCTGTTTGTAATATTAAAATACGCTTTTTACTTACTTATTAATTACTCCTTATAACATCAGCTACCTGTCAGTGAAAGTCCCGTCAAAATCGATCCATCCATTTAGGAGATTAGCCGGAACAAACAGACAGATAGACAAACCTTTTAAAAAATGTTTCTATTGTTATAAGTATCGTATATACTTTCATATTATTATGCATTTAGTAAAAAGCTGTTAATTTGACATTACAGACAGCCACATCAATTTTATATTATTGTATATATAGAATATATGTAGGTATTCTGTGGCTTTAACAAGAATATTATGGACTAGGTCTGTCTTTTGACCCGAGGGTGTCGTAAACAAGTAATGCCTATATGGAGACTGGAGAGACGTCAATTAACTATAATGGCTCATTATGTTTCAGAGGGCAGCCTTTAGGGATTTTGTCAAGAAGATGAATAGCAGAGTCTTGGCTATCAAAAAGTGGCGATAGCTCAATGGTTTGGCGCAAGACTGGCAAACGAGTGGTCGTTAGTTCGATATCCAGTCCACTCTTAAAAGCATATTTAAGCTTAGCTGGTGAAAGTGGAAACCACTGGTCATATAGGTACCTATTTAGATCCATATACTTTACTTTCCTGTTTCATTTTCAGCAATGTCAAAAATCACACTCAGTCTTGGGTATGAATGTCGATGGCTATAAGAGTAGGGGAAGACCAAAGAAACGATAGATGGACTGTGTGAAAGATGATATGGCTAGAAAGGGTCACCCCTTTCTTTCTACCGAGATGACAACTAATAGAGAAGGCAGACCACAAATAAATTGGGATAAGGGCCGGAGATGATGATAATGTTAATAAATCACACTGATGTGTTAAGTAAAAAACAAATTATTTAAAAAACAAAAAACCCGACTGCTAAAACACATAACTGAAAAGAGAAAAACAAGCTTTATAATCTATAGAATTTTGGTATCGCAGGCGGGGACAAACATAAGTTACACCATATTTCAGCCTATTGGTTTGTGTATACTATATATGTACATGGAATTGACTTATTACTAGCTATTATTTGATATCAATATTTATGCAATTTAATTTTAAAAGATCTTACCCTCCCTTTTGTATTTTAGATGCAATATATAAATATTATATAGCCTATGTCACTCCCATAATTAAGACGAATCTAACGACACCTCTTAAGTTAAAATCCATCAAGCCGTTTAGGCTACAGAGCGTGCCAAAGAAAAAGACATACATAAATACATACTCTCGAGCATTACCCTCCTTCTGGGGCAGTCGGGTAAATAGTATTTTATGTATAACAAATCTCTACCAGGTTCGTATTAGAGAGGAGTGCCACAATAAGGAACATTAAAATAGTAATAACTATGATAGTTTCAGTTTTATTACTTTTTGCCTGATGTGGTGCAAATTGCAGGCCAGTCGCTGTAACTAGGTGACTGTGGCAACACATAACTAGGTAAATAGAGGCAAAGAAAATACCAGTAAGTAATAAAAAGCGGCCAATTGCTTGTCGCACTCGCACAATGAAGGGTTCCGAGTTTAGATGATTTTACATCTCAAGAACAAACTTAAATAAAATAAATTATTTAAAAAACAAAAAACCCGACTGCAAAAACACATAACTGAAAAGAGAAAAACAAGCATTATAATCTATATAATTTTGGTATCGCAGGCGGGGACAATCAAAAGTTACACCATATTTCATGTTATTCGACTGTCCCCGTCCGCAAGACCAAAATTATATAGATTATAATGCTTGTTTTTCTCTTTTCAGTTATGTGTTTTTGCAGTCGGCTTTTTTGTTTTTTAAATAATTTATTTTATTTCAAGCTTTTTAGTTTTATTAATATATATATTTGAAAATTACTCATTACTAGCTTTTATTTGATACCAATATTCTTGCTATTAATTTAAAAAAAATTCCCTTCCTTTTTTTTTGTATTTGCAGATGCAATTTATAAATATTATATAGCCTATGTCACTCCCACAATTAAGATGAATCTAAGGACACCTCATACGTTAAAATCCATCAAGCCGTTTAGGCTACAGATCGTGCCAAAGAAATAGACATGCATACATACATACATACATACATACATACATACATACATACATACATACAAACATATATACATACATACATACATACATACATACATACATACATACATACATACATACTCTCGAAAAACATTACCCTCCTGAGGCAGTCGGGTAAATAGTAGTTGAAAAACATGTTCTCCCATAAATGGATATACGTCTCGGTCAATTCTCCAACTGTTCTGCAAATGTAAGTTGGTCGACTATTAGGCGCAGATATATGATTTTAGTGACTTTTAAATCTGTAGTTACGCCTTCATAATTATAATGCAAGTACGATATGCAAAAAATGTATGTTTAACTAGAATGCATACACATCAATAGTCCATACTATTCTATTATCTATAAAACCATGTATCTGTGATTTTCTTCAATTATTCATATTTTCGTTACTAAAAATAAAAATGTTTCCTATGAAACCGAACGGGCGGCGCGGCGTGAGTGGGATGCCCATTTGTATGGCCAAGGTCAACAGCTATTACCCTACCCTTAACATTATTTTTTTACATAACTTACTTGCATTATATGAAGGCGTAATAACAGATTTAAAAATCGTATATCTGTGCCTTAAGACACTGATTTATGCCCTTGTGCATAATCTACTTCACTTCACTCTTTGGTTGATCAATTTTGTAATTTAAAGAAAAAATGTTTAAGTTTTCGTTCGAATTTTTTTGCTGAGGTTCCTAATTCAAATCACATTATGCACCTGCGGGTCATAATGAAATTCAATACAATATTATTGCCCGGTTAGAGCCTAGGTCTTTAATGACTTGTTCTAAACCTAAAGCAAGTCGCGAGATATTATAGAAATCGCAAGTCGCTAATGTCAAATAATGTCATGCAAATCTGGTTAAGTTTGCACCAGCAGGAGCACATGATGTGAAAATCTTGTAACTGGTTCCCCCACTATAAAGTTGTGGTTTAGAAAGGTTAGATTACTGATACTAAAATTATTTTAAATAAATCAGTGGCATCTGGTTAGACTAGCAGACTCCCACATGTGCTTATATTAAGGGATTTTTTATAATTTAGCTGTGCCTCAATTAATAAGATAAACATCTTTATCGCTCCCATATCACACATAATCCTTGCGCCGTAAACTGTAATCCAAACTTGAACCGAGTTTAATCCTAATCCTAACATAAAACTAATCTGAGATTTCTTCTTATTATTATTTACTGCTGTCCTAGGGTTCTTCATAAATGTCATTAAACTGTGTGTCATGTCCTTGCAACGCATAACCTTGCAACTTAAACTTAAGTCTTCGAGGATAGGTGAGTTTTAATAGCTTAGGGTAACGTGATCGTGCGGTCCATGGCCATTTACGGGGCTCCTGTGTGGGCGCGTTCGCTGGCACTGCGGCCAGCTCGCCGGTTGAGCACGGCCCAAAGGGTTATGGCCATCCGGCTGGTCCGGGGATACCACACGGTCTCCTGTGAGGCAGCGAGGTTCCTTGCCGGATTGCCGCCATGGGATCTGGAGGCAAAAGTCCTCGCGCACGTCTGGGAGTGGCGCGGGGAGGCGAAACGCCGGGGCGTAACTCCGCTGCCGCGATAAATCGCGGCACAGCGGATGGAGCTCCGGCGGGTTCTCATGGCGACATGGAGAGTACGGTTGTCGCAACCCAGTGCTGGGCACGCCACAATTGCGGCGCCCTCTTTGAGGAGTGGCTAGAGAGGCGCCACGGCGTCCTTACCTTCCGCCTGACGCAGGTCCTCACCGGACACGAAAAGCTTAGGGAGATTCCTGTGTCGAATAAGGCGGGAGGAAACGCCCGGATGTCACCACTGTATGGATCACCCGGAGGATACGGTGGAGGTCTGTCCGGCTTAGGCAGAGCACCACCGTGTCCTCGTGGAGGCGATCGGCGGCAGAGATCTCTCGCGTCCGGCCCTGGTTCAGGCCATAGTACGTAGCGAGAGGGCATGGGTACCCGACACCTCCTTCTGCGAAGCAGTAATGCTCGTGAAGGAGGAGGCGGGACGGTTGAGGGAAAGACAAATTTCGCTCCCTCTCGCCCCTAGCCGCCGCAGGAGAAGCCCTGGGCATCGGGAATCCCGGGCGGATTTCCGGCCAACATAGGCGCGGGCTTGCGGACGGTGAGCAATGGGTAGTTCACCGTCCGGTAAGGACCAGGCCCGGGTCGACGCGCGACGGCGCGTTCCTCGCGCGCCTCAAAAAGATGTCGTCAGCATAAATGTAGGGGTCCACTAGGGCCGATGACTGCCGGGGTCGCGAGAAAGTACTAAAGGGTTACCGAGGCCCCTGCAACACAGGCAACGGAAGGAATACGGGTGGGGTTTTAGTCAGTTAGAGTCTCAGCATCTCACACACCCTCCCGCTCCGCCCAGAGCGGGAGAAGTTATTTGATGATTTGCCAAGTCTTCGAGGTTAGGTGAGTTTCAATAGCTTCAGGTAACGTGATACAGTGCAGATTTTTCCGCTATCCATGCATAATGTTGATAAGACTTTGGAATGACCAAAACAATGACATAGTTAGGTTACAATGGTGCCGATTCCCTTGTTCCAAACTAATCTACATTTAAGTTCAGTGCATCTTTTTCTTTCTATTTCATTAGGAAAAGGACAGAAGATAAATTTTAGTTTAGTCCTGTTAAATTAATCAGCGTTTGACGTAAATTCTGAACTTAAAGGAGATGTTCCAGAAATGTATGGAGCCTGGGCCAACTCTACGTTCACTATATGTAAATATTGCTATACAATATAGTTACCGTTTTGTAATGTTAATTTTCTATAATTTTACTTCGTTTTAATGTAAATTGAAATTAACTCTGTCAAGGAGAGCAACACAACATAAATATGGTGGATCAGGAATACACGAAATGTCATTTTGACAATTAAAAAAAATCACAAACGCAAATCACAATCACAAATCACAATCACGCAAAATAAAAAAAATCACTAGAAACTCCGAAACACGTCCAATCCAAAACGCACGAATACAACGATTCAACTTTTCAAAGCCAACTACAGACTACAGTATGTAAGCCAACTGCCAAAGTCTAAGAAAGACGTCACGTCACGAAACTTAAAACTGTCAGTCGTTAAACGTCATGACAAACACAGCTGTCATAGCTGCCATAAAAATAGGGTTATCATATTAAAAATCTTCCCAAATAATCTTTTTGTACGGCTGTACTCTTCATCAAATTATTTTTTTTGTATTTTTATGAAAATCCCCTATTTTTTTACTATTTATCTATGTAGTGTACATGGTGGTAGCCCAAAATCAAACATCTCCTTTACTTTAGTTTGTGAACAAGGAAATCGGTACCAATATCTTTTAAAGGAGTGTCCATGGAGTGTCCCTTCATCCTCTCTCTCTTCTTCTTCTCGATAGAGATCTACGTTTTGTAACAGGCAACTACTAATTGACCGACATTCAAAAGTGCCTGAAAACGGTTTCATAGAAATAGATGCTTTGAGTTTGAGTTAGGAGAGTGGACACTACGTGTATGTACCTGTTTATAACCATTCCTAATTATGGTCTATGAAAGGGGTGCACGGGGTCCCCTGTGCACCCCTTTCAGCTTTGTTCCTGGCCTGAGAGTTGTAAGTGGGTCTTCTATGTATCAGCACTTTTCATCACTGCCACATCCTAAGAAGAATATTGTTATCTTCTACAACTCTAGTACTTGGAAATACTAGTCATAATAACAGGAGGCTACCTCCACCTAATCACTTCATGATCCCAAAGTCAAATCATTTATTTCTAGTAGTTCATAAAAGGCACCTTGGAATGTCAAAATTTACCAAATAATAGAATTCATTATATTTCTTCTCACGGGAGCTTTGAGCACCTACCTGAAATCAAACCACCTGATTGACAAATAATTTATGAAAAAAAATCCTGTTTAAAATTAACAAAGCTATGTCTGCACAAATATAATGTTTGCAAAATTAGTAACTAATTAAATTAATTCCTTTGTTTTGTTGAGGAACAAATATCAAAATAAATATTAACTGAAGCATGTAATTAACACGCATATTCATTTAAGTCAGGCACATACCTAATAAACCCACATTCATTGAACAAATAAATACCTGATATGAAACTGAATTCAAAGAACATTCTAGGCAGTAGTATCATCATTATTTCAGCCAGTAGGTACTTAAACATCGACGGTCCAAACTAGTTTTAACTTTAAAGTGTATCCTGTCTACATTATTTCACCAAAATTTGTGTTTTTTAGAGTTCCGTACTAAACAAGGAACCCAATAGTTTCGCCATGTCCGTCTGTCTATCTCTCCCTACTGTAGCTCAGAGACGCTTAGTACTAGAATGCTGTGTGAAATCCACATTTCGATTCAAGGAACAACTTGCGTAATATTAAGCATTAAAATGATAATTTTAGTTAGAGTCAAGTGTCTCCCCTCCTGCCAGCTAAATGGTTGTTTATGGAGATGTGAAAAAAATCATGGCAGTAGTACATAATTATAGTGAAAATAACGAAATTAAAAGGAAAACTATCACAGCTAAGTACGCAACACAGGCAACAAGAAGGAATACGGGTGGGTTTTAGTCAGTAAGAGTCTGACACACCCTCCCGCTCCGCCCAGAGCGGGAGAAGTTATTTGATGATTTCCCACCCTCAAAAAAAAAAAAAAAAGTAGGCTTTACAAGTTAACGAGTTATAGTGGACCAACTTTAATTTGTAATTGGAGAATTGACCGTGGCATATATCGATGTATGGGAGAACTTGTGTTTCAACTACAATGTTAGATTTGTTTTGGAGATTAATTCATCCCAATTTCCCAACTACGGAACACTTCATTGTGCGTGGTTCGACACGCATTCGGCCGGTTTTTTTCTTTGTAGTTTCTTAGTTCTTTTGGAATTTTTAAAACATTCCTGCCTTACATAATTTAAACAGCCCCCCTGTTTAAATTATGTAACCATCACCTCCTTAGCAGTATTATTATAATATTACTTTACAGTGGGAAAGTGATGGAGCTATACAGGACTTATAGCTCCATCTCTATCTCTCGCTGAAGTAATATTGAAATAATACTGCTGTAAGAGGTGATGGTTACCCCCCGGCACTCAACGCACCATTGCTTCCATTCTTATGTTCCAAATCAAAGTTCGCTATGAAAGTTCTGAAAAAAAGTTCCGAGCGTTGTGATTGCGAAGTCTCAAGGTTGCCCATCATTGAATATTCAATTTAATTTAAAAAAAAGGGACTGGAATATCTGTCTGTTGTTGAATGTTAACATTATCTTTCAGTCGGGTCTTTTATACTTAGCTAATAATACTTTTTTTCTGTTCATTTTCTTTGTTCGCAGTTGTGGTTATAAAACCGCAAAACTGATTGGCTTTTGTTTCAGTTGTGACCTAATTTTCTGTATTTATCGTCGTGAGGTATTATGTAATAGTGACTGCCTCATCGGTGTAATGGTCGAAAGCGCTACTGCTGAGCATAAAGTCATTCCTGGGTTCGATTCCCAGTTCGGGCAAAGTGTTATTGGGTTTTTCTATCTGGAATTTCTTAGTAGCAGTCTAGAATGCCAGTAACTCGAAGCATATTAACAGATGAGTAATTTTTAGGGTTCCCTGCTAAGGCTACTAAGGCTCTGCTGTCCGTCCGTCTGTCACTGGTCTGTATCTTTTGAACCCTAACAGGCAGACACTGAAGTTCACTTCAAGTCACAGAGTGTGTAGTACACACTCTGTGACTTGAAGTGGGCAAGTTTTTAATCACGTCTAAACTTGTACAGAGTAGTGACAGGCGCTGCTTAATTTGACAGGACTAAACTAAAATGTATCTTCTGTCCTTTTCTTAATGAAATAGAAAGAAAAAGATGCACTGAACTTAATTTCAGTTTAGTTTGTGAACAAGGGAATCGGCGCCATTAATCCATTCTCTAAATACACAGAACCATCATACAAAACTGCGCTAAAATTTTCCCTAAACAACATCTGTTCAACATTAGATTGCAAAATTACGTATTAACTATCGACGTCGGTCCGCGTCCACAGAGCAAACGCTATGACTAACCAACCGTTGCCAATAAAGGAAACAAGCCGTATGTTTAGCAATCGGCCGGTCACCGGTGCACGCGTACCGAACGCACTCAAACCGCCCCAGTACGTCTGAATTTGGTGCAAGTGATGAGCGAAATTATGTCATTTTTTATCGAAGTTTTGTTGGAGTTATCGGCGAAGGTCTTTCTGGTAATTTAGATGTTTTTTTTAATGTAATAACAGACTGAGATTGAGTAAATAGATAAGGAGAAAAATAATGTATAAAAATAAATTAACTTATGTAGACATAGAAGATATTGGGTATTATGACGGATCCGATCCACATAATATATTATAGGTTAAAATCTGCATTCTTTAACGGGTGCCTATACTGAATTTTATACTTACTAAAACTTGCTAAGTTTGCGCTAATATTTTCACAGCTTTTAAATTTGAATTTTGAATTTAAGCTCAGCTTAACAAATTTCTCATGTAGTTTGTACCGACAAGAAAGAAGAAGACGAAATTCTGAAACTTTCTTATGTATTCTCCACCATTGCATACTTAGATGCAATGTTTGTCTAATGGAAGTAGCAATCCTAACTTCCTAACTAATATTATAAATGCGAAAGTGAGTTTGTTTGTTTGTTACGCTTTCACGCTAAAACAGCTGAATGGATTTGGATGAAATTTGGCACATGAGTAGAGCACCTGGAATAGGACATAGGGACTTTTTGTCCCGATATTCCCACTCTTTGTTAACTTCTTGTCGTATTTTTATGACAATGATTATTTACTAGACACGCAATGTTCTTATGACGCCAATAAGCCAGAGTCTTCTTTGGTTTCAAGATAGCATTATCTAGATGCAGGTGCACTTTCCACTATCTACTGAAAAATCTCAGACTTATGTAATTTTACTTGATAGCGATGCGACATGTTGTAATGGTATCAATACAATGTTTATCACAAAAATCTATAACCCTATCTCTTGATAAATAAAATAAAGTTATTTTCATTCTTCGCTACAATGTTGCATGTCAATCAACTTTTCGTTTATCAAATAATATCTTTTATTCGGGCTGCTAGTAGAAACCGTTTATCGTTTGCTCCACACAAAATTCTAATTTTCTGTGGAGCAAACAATAACAAACAATAAACGGTTTCTCATTACTTTATATTATATACTGTTGCGTATGTGTTGTTCTTGCTCTTGAGAGCAGTGGTGGCTTAGTGGTAACGGCCGCGACTTACGAGTTGTAGGTCGTAGGTTCGAACCCAGACAGGCGCTTTACTTTGTGTGAATTATTTCGTCACCACCACTCTTAAAACGGTCAAAACCTATTTTATTAATAGTCTATTATGTTATATTTTAGTATTATTTCCTCTCAGAGCACCTGTCATATTATCTATTCACCACCTTGGTTGACTGGTAGAGAATGCCTAAGGCATTAAATCTGCCTTTGTACACACGGTTACATATCAAGCTACACATTCCCCTTATAAGCTGACCTCTATTTGCACGAAAATCCTATACGATGCGAGATCAGCTTATACTGGAAATGTATATGTAGACCTGTGTACCTAATTGTGTGCGAGAAGTTTAAACAAATAAATAAGGAAAACATCGCGAGGAAACCGGCATGTCCTAAAACCAAAAAATTCGATGACGTGACATCCACCAACCGACACTGGGCCCGCGTGGTGGATAACGGCCCACTCCCTCTCACAGAGGAGGCCTGTGTCCCTGCAGTGGGAACATTATAGGCTGATTATGTTATGTGTTGTTCTTCCGCATCAATCACTTATTTATTGCAAGTGATACGATGACTCCATGGTAATACTACAGCTGTATCTTCCCAGTTTATATAATTTAAAAGAGTCGCCATACAGTATCTTGCCCGTTCTTCGCTTCTTCGCTATGGAATGGGCAATTAGCATCATATTTCTAACTGACCGACTCCTTGACAATTCAAAAGTGCCTGTAAATGGTTTAATTGAAATAAATGCTTTGAGTTTGAGTTTGAGTTTCGAGGCCTCGTTGTTTGAATATACGAGTATGTAGATCAGTGACCGCAATTTATGGCTATTATCTGCCAAAAAGGCGATGCAAAATCTTTGATGGGTGGTCCTTGCACGCAAAGTGGGGATGATGTATATTTTCTTGTCTTTTTCATGGTGTGGTGTATCGTTGGATAGGCGGGTCTGTCGACAAACTTACGTTTAGAGAATTGACGGTGACGTTTATCGATGTATGGGAGAACATGTTTTTCAATTACAACGTTAAGTTTCTTTTTGGAATAACTTCATCCACGATGAAGTTATTCCCTTATTAACCCTTTATTGTGCGTGGTCTGACACACAATTCGTCGGTTTTTTTTAATAATGGATTTTAACAAGCCTTCTATTCGCTCGATGCTAAGCAATCACCACTAATCAAGAACCACTGTGATCCGACATTATGATATACGGATTGAACTCAAAAAACGAAATCTGTATCTGCCCGCTGGAACCCGCAACTTGGACCAAATCAATATTTACAAACTCGTCCCCCGGCAACGATGAGTCAATTCGGATCCATTGTGAACATCCGTCTTATGATACATGCCTTTGTTTTGCATATTAGGGATCTCGATAGGACATACGGACGCTATAAGACCATCTTTGTACTAAATGGGATCGAATTATGACCTTTGAATTAGACCTAAATTTTTTTTTGGGTGGGAAATCATCAAATAACTTCACCCGCTCTGGGCGGAGCGGGAGGATGTGTCAGACTCTTACTAACTAAAACCCACCCGTATTCCTTCCGTGCTGCCCGTGTTGCCAGGGGCCTCGGTAACTCTTTAGTAACTTCCCGCGACCCCGGCAGGCATAGGCCCTAGTGGACCCCTACACTTGTGCTGACGACATCTCTATGAGGCGCGCGTGGAATACAACGCGCCGTCGACCCGGGCTTGGTCCTTACCGGACGGTGAGCTACCCATTGCTCACCGTCCGCAAGCCGAATTAGACCTAGTGAGCCGTAGTTTTTCGTCGTTGACTTTTTATCCCGGGAAAATTAAATTTGTCTGCTTAATTTCTTGGAAAATAAAAAGCACTCAACAGCTTACGATTTAATAAGTAGCTAAACTAACAAGCCGCAGAGCCTGGAAGTAAAGAACTAGATCAGTGGCTGTCAAACTTTTTTGGCGACAGAAGCCTTTTGGATAACGAAATATTTGACGGGGCCCTAAAATAATCAAAAATGGTTTTATGTGTATTCTTTAATCATATTACTTGACATTGATATTTATTGCATGTTATAATTAATTTATTGCATTTATTGAATTTATTGAATAAAAATTTATTGCATATATTTTTGCTTTATGTTGGAATATTTAGATTTTATTTCAATCAGGTTACAGAGTAAAATAAAACACAGTACACCTTTAGTATTTTTTATATGATGACCAGTATTTTCGCGGAGTCCTCGAGCGCGAGCTTTGTTAGCGCTCCGCGGAGCACACTTTGCCTTTGCATACTGGCAAAGGCTCTAGTCAGGCTAGTAGATAGTAGGCTTAGTTCAGCCGAACTAGATGAAAGAATCAGCTACTAACTCATAAAGGATGATACATTGAACTCGGCCTCTATCGAAAAGTAATGTACAGACAGCTGCTCCATAATTCGGTGCCTCCCCTTAATTAAATTCCATAGAAAAAAAAAACACGACTGCCCTACCAAAAAAACAAACTAAAAAGTAAAAAAACCCGGCCAAGTGCGTGTCGGACCACGCACAATGAAGGGTTCCGTAGTTGGGAAGTTGGGATGAATTTATCCCAAAAACAAACTTAACATTGTAGTTGAACAAAATGTCCTCCCATACATCGATATTTGCCACGGTCGATTCTCCAACTGCAAATTTAAGTTGGTCGACTATTACTCAGTAACTTGTAAAGTTCGCTTAGCTGTGATAGTTTTCCTTTTAATTTCATTATATGTACTACTGCCATTATTTTTTTCACATCTCCATAAACAACCATTTAGCTGGCAAAAATTAGCACTTTAATGCTTAATATTGCGCAAACGGATCCTTGAATCGAAAAATGGTGTACACAGACCCGCAATATTTTAGGACGACCTATCCAACGATACAATGAGATAGACGAAAAAAAAATATCATCCCTACATTACGTGCAAGGGAGGTAACTACCCTAATATTTTTTTTTCAACACTTTATATTAGCACTTTGTCGACGTGATTAATATGTACTTGTATACATATATAGGTACCTATGCCAAATTACAGCTTTCTAGTACTAAGCGTCTCTGAGCTACAGCGGGGACAGATAGACAGACAGACGAACAGACAGAAAGACAGACAGACGAACATGGCGAAACTATAAGGGTTCCTTGTTTACTACGGAACCCTTAAAACAAGTTGTATTAGTTAATATGAATATACAAAGCGAAAGATCATTTACTCGCTGACTGAACAGATAAATAATATTGTCTATGCTGTAGGGGGACCGTTCTGTGGAACACTTTTTAATCTAAAAGGTCCCCCGACTGCTTAGTCAGTTTTTTTATCTGTTTAGTCAGCGAGTTGTTGTTAGTAAATGAGTGAAAAAAAGCTAACTAAGCAGCAGCAAAAATGTTCTACAGAACGGTCCCCCGTCAACAAAGACAATTTTATTTATCTGATTAGTCAGCGAGTCAATGACTGTCCTTTCGCTTTGTATATACAGATTAACGAATACAACTTTTTTTTACTTTTTAGTTCGATTTTTAACCCGGCAGTCGTGTTTTAATTTTTTTTTAATTATTCATTTTTATTTTATACATTTATGTAACAAGTTTTATTTTAAAATATGAAATTAATTCTAAGTGGTGGTATTCTTATTTTAAGCACTAAAGGTAGTTTTATACTCTCACGGCAAGGCGAGGCGTGGACGGCGTGGGGATGAAATGTTTGTTTTGCATGTACACACCTATCATAGTGTAATGTCGTACGGTATTCTGTTGTGGGGAAATGCCGCTGACATTCAGACTATCTTCGTTTTGCAGAAAAGAGCTGTTCGGTCAATTTATAGATTAAGTCCGAGACACTCTCTCAGAGAGAAATTTAAGGAGATTAATGTAATGACTGTGCCCTCCCAGTATATTTTTGAAAATCTTTTATATGCCCATAAAAATATAAAATTGTTTAAAAAATACAGTGATATCCATAATATAAATACTAGGAACAAACACAAATTTGTTGTACCTACAACAAGGCTCAAGAAAATAGGTGGCTCATTCAGATGTCAATGTATACGTTTTTATAATAAACTTCCAAGCCACGTTCAAGATCTAAGCCTTAATAAATTCAAATCATTTATTAAAAGTAAGTTGTGCCAGAAAGCCTTTTATACTATTAAAGATTATATTGAGGACAAAAAGGCTTGGGATTAAGCTGCTCCAATTATTGCATACTGAAACTTTTATTTTATTTATATACCATTTTGACATATTTACTTTGTGGAGTTCAATATACTGTTTGGAACTTAATATTTACTTGTAAAGTATTATATTGTTTTCAATTATTGTGAATGTGAAGCCTATGTGGGTCATTATTGTTTTTTTTTTTTTTTTTCTCATTTAGTATTAATCATGGTCTGGCAGTTTGAGTAATTTATGCGGCCTACCCAAATGTTCTTTCTTTGGTATTGTTCGTCGAATCGTTGAGCTCCTTAAGTTCTGAGTTGAGCAGCACGATTACTGACAAATGCGTGCACTGACTGGACAGGTCCACTCAATCTGTGTGGTTCTTTCCTCAAAAGGACTATTTCGGACACCAATCTACATGGCCTTCACATGATCTGACCAAGATTATGTCTGGACTTTAAAAGAGACTGTGACCTCTGAGTTTGTTTCGGCCTTTCTTCTCAGAGTAGTCAGATAGGAAACGCCGACCTCATCTAGCTTTATTTAAAAAATATGATTGACGTGTAAAAGTGTTTGTACAAACCTACTTACAGAAAATAAATCATTTATCATTTATCATTTATCTATGTATGCCAATTAATTTAATATTTTTGGCATGCGCTCATCAAGGCCTTCAATTTGATACCCATATTGTAATAATTGGATATTTTTTTTTCACAATTGAAAATGGAGACATGCTGTCGCCATATTCCTTTTTGTGTTTTTTATTTAAAATCATGAATTTAAAAACTAAATTATTTTTTTTTTTTTTTTTTTAATATATAATATCATTTATTTACATAACCAAATTACAAGATGATTATTAACATTAACTAAATTAAATTAAAACTAAGTTAGGCTTAAAAAAGGCCCTCGGGGCATTGTACCGAGGATGCTGGCGGCATTTCCTCGCTGAATTGCAATGCTGATGCGTTGCGCGAGAAAGCCGCCAGCTTTTCGGTCACCAGTTACATCAACTAGACGTTTCGCGATTTCCGCAAATAACTTATGCGCACTGGGACCCCACGGACCGAGGGTCTCGACGCCAAAGGGCACAAAGTTGTACTCTCTGCCAAGGCCTCCATATTTAATAACTTTCAGATTTTCGGCATTTTCTGCCGCTGCACCCGCTTTAGAAGTAGTCCGTTGGAGGTGGGACGGTGCCAGTGTGTCTACACAGGTAGCGTCCCACACAAGCATCCGTCCCAAACTCCACGGGACCAAAGACACACCATCAGGTCTTTTGCCATCATCTCTGACAATGCCAGTCGGCTCAAGAAGAGCAGGCACATTGATGCTGGCAAGAGACCGGCGGATTATGTCATTAAGTGTTGCATGTCTTGAAAAGCGGCCTGCACTTTTTTGACAACAAAGTCCGTGGTGACCCAGTCGGTCCACGTCCGTGCCACAAGGGCATGTGTGTGGAGTGCATACCGTGACCCCAAGCCGCAGACCAGTCGCCAGACGAAGCGAGGTCGGATCCAGGAAGGTACCGGTATATGGAGAAGGATGGGCATGTAGCCAATGACCGGCCTCTCTGGTTCCGACCGCCAAAAGTCTTGCGCGATCCGGACCTGAACTGCGGCTCAGAATCGATTTGTATGTTAAATCGCAATAAATATCGTCCCAGCTCCTCTGAGATTTTAGGTTGTCTGGAAATTCTTTACCCGGGCAAGCAATTTGAAAAGCATTCTTGGCATCCTCCAAGCCCGCAGTCTCATAGTTTGTGGGCAAAGCCCTTAGGACATTACCTATGAGACGTGACGTGCTATGGGTGGACGACAAAAAGGCTGGGGAAGCAACACTCGAAATTTTGCGGATTCCTAAACCGCCAAACCGAATAGGGAGGGATGCTTGTAACCAAGATGGTTCATTGAGCTGAATATTTAAAATCGTTTCTAAACTAGTTTTGACTAAATCGTCTATTGGTGAAAGCAAATTTGGATGTTTCCAAAAAGGGCTACAGCGAAGCACATAAGTAAATTTAGGGACAAAAAGGCAAAACTTTAGAATTATAAGAGCATAATGAGGACTGATTTCGAGTAAACAATTTGCGTGACTTTGGAATTTAGAAATAGTGTTAGTAATGTAATCAGGAAAAGATTCTTCAAAGATGGGAGAACCCAGGAGGCAAAGTGACTTTCTGTCTACTATTTTGATATTCGGTGCCAGAAAATTTAATTTGGATTTTAAATTATCCAAACCGTAAGAAGTTTTTTGAATGAAGAGTTCACATTTGCTAAAATTTAATTCTAAACCAATATTTTCGAAATTTGTTTTAATATCTGATAAGTCAGATAGCACAGTGTCCACATCGCCTCCCAGGGTTCCGTCATCCAAATACCAAACGTTAAATTTTGATTTTAAATTTTGAATAATCGGATTTATAGCCAAGCTAAAAATTGCTGGCCCGAGGGGATCGCCCTGCTGACAGCCGACCTCCGAAGAAAGTTCATGGGAACGGTAAATTAATTTTGAAGGTTCTGCGTAGCAGGTAAGCAGGTATTGATAGAGTTCCGGAATTTTGTTCTTAACTTCTGTCAGCATGGCATCCCTGTTTACTGAATTGAAAGCATTTTTGACGTCAATTTTGACTACAATTTCGCAATCATCATACGAAAGGTAGGTTCTTAAGGCATGGACGGCTGCCTCACACCCACCTTTCGTGCCAAATCCTAATTGTATAGGTTCGAAAACAGACTGTAATTTAGATTTGATATGTCTCACCGCAATTTTGGATGCCAAACGTCTTAAAGTTGACCCCACAGCAATGGGTCTCACCCCTCCGTCCTTTTTAGTTAGGGCGATCAAATTAGCACCAAATAAAAGTGAGGCAATATCAGCGTTGATTTTGCCTGAAAACATAAAATTTATTAATTTTGTAATAGAGCAAATAAGCTGCACACCTGCATCACCCACAGAATAAGAAGTTAAATCTTTTAAATGTTGGGGTGAGATTCCGTCCAGGCCGGCCGCTGAACCGGTTTTAAAAGAAATTATTGCGTCAATAACGTCTTTGCCTTCGATTTCGAGGCAGGCCTGGTCTGCTGTAGGAGAGTCGAAAAAATACGGGATCACGGGAGCCGGGGGATGTTTCGAATGCAAAGCCGAAAGGGTATCAGGAGTATCAGGCGACAACACGTCGTTAGTAAAAAGAAGACGTGCGGCGCCTTTGAGATCCCCGTCGGCAATTTTGCCTTCAATTAATTTAATTCTAGATAATGTTCCCCTCTTGGGAGAATCAAAAGGTGAAGATGTTTTTGTTAAACAGTTATTTTTGATTTTTTGGGTTAGAGAAATAGTAGCCTCATCTTTTTTGACATGCAAAGTGGTATACGAAAAAAGGAAGAGATTATGCCAGTCTACAATTTGGTTGCTCTCCACACATTTTTTAATCAAGCCTGAAAGGTGGTTTGCGACGGAGATCCTGGCGCCGCGCGGGACTCGTTTGATAACAGGCACATTATTTTTTAGGTAACTAAGGTACAAATGGAATGGGGTAGAATTTGGACTGTCGGAAACAGGTGCCGGTAAAGAAACTGGGTCTAAATTTAGAGCAGGGCCGTTCTGGCTAATACAAAGACGATGTTTTTTTGAAATATGAATGTTAAGACCCCTTTTTGATTGAAAAGATCTATCGCAATGTAAACAAATGTAATTTTGATTTAACGTGCCATCACCGGATTGGGTTGCGGTATGCATCCACTTACCAGAAAACAACACTTGAATAGAGAAAAACACTCAACTAAACACAAAATAGAAATTATCACTAAAATATAACTATTTTAAAGTCTTTCAGAAGCGTTGACGTCGGACGTCAGGACGACACGCCATAACGTTGCCAAGGAGGACCGCAACGTCTGAAACAAAAATATATTTTATTATTTGTTCAAAATTGGGAGCTGCCTACACTTTGGCACAGCAGTTAAGCCTTGATTAACAAGAAAAAGATCAAATTTGGACATCTAGGGCCACGTAAAATATGTAAATTTAAATAAATATGAGCTGTGAAAAAGTGACAGACAGTGACGTGACAGATCACGTTCATTTCTCTAAATTATTTATATATCATAGCCTATGTACGAGGTCACTCGGGATGATGTAAGGATTCTAACGATACCTTATACATCTAAATCTGTTCAGGTATTTAAAAGTTATGGTGGCACAAAGAAACTCACATAGATACATACATACATGAACCAAACACATTACACTCCTTTTTAGTCAGTCGTATAAAAGGTGGGCCCCGTTTCCGATCCATTAATTTATGCATGCATACATTAATATATTATTCGTACCTAAGTGCTGTATGATACCTACTGCCAGTGCAGCAGTGACACCTCTAATCTAATCAAGCATGAATCAAACCAAAATATTTTATTTCACAAGAGGCTGACAACACCTAAAGCGCGGTCACTGTCGGACTGCATAGAAAAGAAAGAGAAGCGCTGGTAATTTATTGCAAAATATGAAGCAATTATCTATTTACAAAAAATCTATTGATTGGATAAAAAAATTAAAACACTATTATGCTATATGTTGCTTGTAGAATAATCTGCCATTTCAGAATAATTTCATGTAGGTACGAGTATATTAGTATGGTTTTTAATAGTTAAAATATTTTTTTTAGATGTATCTTCGTAATTTTTTTCTATCTATCAAATTAGTTGTATTATGTTTTCAACACACTATCTACCTAGCATTTATCCTGAAGAATAACATATATTTTTCTGATTTTGTTTACTGCATTGGATCATATACTTTTAGGCATTATAAAACTTCCAAAATTTGCGTTTAGGTCCTGTAGTACCCTTAATGGGTACTTATGAAACGTCAGAAGCTAGGTGCACGATTCCAATTGGCAGCCCCGGATCTAGATTTTTTCGAGGCGGGGCAAAAACAGCAGGAGCGCCAGCGCTGTGGTAAAAAATAAAGGAAATCGTGTCACCTTTGGCGTCGAAAAGAGCACGCCCGGCGCCCCCACTACGCGACGTAATACTTCTAAAATGAAGATTTTCCCTAAATTGCCGCGGCATAGGTCTGTTGCACCAGATAGAAAGCTAGTCATTTATATATCGCCAAATAAAAGTGGAGAATGTGCGGTAAAAACGGAAGGTGCCTGGCAGAATTCAATTGCGCCCGCCGGCAACCCGCTCTCACCGTTTGACGACTTATGACTACCCAATATATTACTTTCCTCTATGCTTATGACTAAGCTAATCACGTAGTTAGTTTGTACTTGTACTAGTGATTCCCTCGGTGTGCCACCCGCACGGAAAGATAATATTTTTTTTTTAATGTATGGCATCTCGTAGTTGACCTTGAGAGATCGTGACTACTTAACCGGACTTTCCTGTGGCTGCCTTAAGCGAACTCAAAGCCTCCAGCCAGGGGCGAATTTCTTATAATACTAAGCGACTGCACGCTAAGGGCACCCCCTGTGGGGTACGGACCTCGGCTTAGGGCGTCGCTGGGGGGAGGACAGCAAGGTGGGACAGGCTGGATCTGATTAGAATTATTATTAATCGGGGAATTTAAAACTACAGGCTCAGCTGCGGCGCGGGTTGGCGCTTCTTCGAGCAAGGGTCGGGGGGGATAATTACGTTGGGGTTTACGCGAAGGACCTCGGCGGCAAGGTCGGAACGTAGGTCGGTGTGTTTTGTGCACTGTACTCGTGGCCCTACTGCTTTCCTGGAGGAGAGTAATGGGGTCACCGGGGTCGGTGAGAGTATGCCTTGGACGGCAAATAGAGCTAATGGTGGAGGGCCTATAACTGGCGGCCTGCACAACAAGAGGGTTGCGGTGGGTGGCGGCGGAGTCGAAGAATCGCTTCGTGATGCGCTTCATGAACTGCTTGATGGTGGGGATTTTAAGATCGAGATGGAGCAAAAGAAAATAAGTGCGGCGCGTCTCATTTATTGCCAAGTTGTGGAGCGCTGGGTGGTGCACTTGTCTGACGCTTGCATTTGCCGCCTCATGAAGTTGGCGCCCGGGGCATGGGTCCCGGCTTGACCCCCCCCCCCCAGATCCGGGGCTGCCAATTGGTCGTTTCCTGAAGAAGAGCCGGCAAGAAACTTTTACAATGTTTCCAAATTACAGTGATAATAGGGTATGGGAGGACAGTGTAGACCCAGCAACAAGTACAACAAGTACTCTGGCCGGCTGCGTACAAATACCTACGTGAATTATATTGAAGTCTCTGCATGAAACAATGGCTGTTTAGTTTAACGATTTGCTTGCTTCAAGACCAGAGAGTATGGAGACGCTTCGGCGCCTGCTGGCGCGGCGTCCATGCTCTGTGTTCAAGTCTTTCCGGCCGTCCGCGTCGCGTCGAAGGCGATCGATCTCGAGGCCGCCCCAGCCAGCCACAGACGGTTAACATTTTGGTGAAACGGACGGATAAAAAGTAAAACTATCCCATATTATATTGTAGTCTGTGAGTAGAACTGAGTAACTGAGCTATAAGTAATAGGTATGTAAGTTTGCCTAACGTAAGTGGCTAAGACCCGACGGATCGACTACTTAAGGTGATATTGATTTAAGGTTGTACCCAGACCTGATAATTTACAATAGGGTGCTTCACTATCAGCAACTTAGAGCAGTCCAATAGTCCAATGCAAGACATAGGTCATATTTACGGCTGGGTTCTAGACCAGCTACCTACATTTCATTATAGTTCCCAATAACGCCGCCTGCCAAAATATACCGGGCACGCTTTACTTAGCCATAGTTTTATTTCTAATCACTATAGTTTTGTAATAGGTCACGAAATAATTATAAGTACTACTTTCTGTTAAAGAAAGTAATAAATTAGTTCTAGATATAGTCAGGTCAGTTTTTATTTTACTCAGAAAAATGCGTATAAGTACGATTGAACTTAGTACCTAAAGTTCTATTCTACTAGTACATACATTGATACCAACGCAACTTTACTAATTAATTAAACAAAAAGCGGCCAAGTGCATGGCGGACCACGCAGAATGAAGGGCTTCGTACCTAGTTGGGATGAATTTATCCCAAAAACAAACTTAAAATTGTACCTAGTTGAAAAACATGTTCACCCATACATTGATATACGTCACGGTCAATACTCCAACTGCATTACTATTACTCGTTAACTTGTAAAGCCTACTTAACTGTGAAAGTTGTCCTTTTAATTTCGTTATATACGTAAACGACTGCCACGAATATTTTCACATATTATCAAAAAACAACCATTTATCTGGCAGGGACACTTGACTTTAACAAAATATTACGCAAACAGATCCCTGAATCGAAAAATGGTTGTCACAGAACCGCAATCATTATTCTTAAGATTTATTTTACTACTTTGTCGGGGTGATTAATAGGTATACCCATGCCAAATTACAGCCGGAGACAGGCAGGCAGACATGGCGAAACTATAGGGATTCCTTGTTGAATGTGGAACCCTAAACTGTAGAACCAAACCGTGGCCATTGCCACTGCCCTTTATGGTCATTGACATGCAAAAATTTTTTAACCCCATTTATAGTTTCCTCTTAGAAGAAAGAGATGGCGCTAGCATCGTAGTAATTTCCTTCAGTAAAACAAATTAAACTAAACAAGAAGATGACATGTGTTGTGATCTAAAGTAAAAATAAAATGCGTTTTTAGTAATCAGTCAAAATAATAAAATTGGTTAATCGATTGAAATTATGTAATTAAATTATTTCGTTTTAGCTACTTCCATGAACGCTTTTTCTTATTGGTTTTTATATTGGCTAGATCGAATGGCTTTTAGGTTGGCACTGCTGTTTTGGTGTGGCAAGAAGTAAAATATTACCCAAATTTCAGGATGATATCATACAGTTTACCTACAAACTCTGCGAAACAAATTATAAAAAAAAACTGTTTTATAATAATCACTGATTTGGATTAACATCCATACGTAGACTGAGTTCGGCCTTTTTTATTTTAGCTAAAACAGATTATTTTGCGTTTCTTGAGCCTATAATGATATTAATCCTTCAAAATAATAGCATATTCCTACGTATGTTTCTCGTTATTGTATCATCATTATCGCCTAAATATTTATAAACACAAGTGTGTCAAACAGAATTAAATGTTGCTATAGGTAGTTTACAAATAAAAGAGGTCAAAATGAACAAAGTGTCTCTGCAACAAACCCCTAGAGAGTACCTAATTTTCATTCTAATTATTATTTTTTGATGTGAATACTTCTTTACGGACGTGTTGCCCCAGACTGGCAACGCGCAGTGGCCTCTGTACATGTTACGCATATATAATTATGTATATAGGTATGCTATTCCAAAGTTTTATGTTTACACTTTTGTCGGAAGTCCCAGTCGGCAGGCCTATTATTGTTTTTCTAAAGTATTCAAAAATGATGTAATGTTAAATATTGTACGATATTATGGAACCCATGAGCGAATCTGACTCGCACATTGCCACTTTATTTTTTAGTATTCCAGCTTTTGCCCACGGCTTCACCCGCATGGTCACTACTACATACAAGTTTAGACGTGATTAAAAACTTGCCTACTAAAATTACGTCAATTTACGTCAAGAACTGGTTAATTTGACAGGACTAAACTAAAATTTATCTTCTGTCCTTTTCATAATGAAATAGAAAGAAAAAGATGCACTGAACTTAAATTTAGTTTAGTTTGTGAACAAGGGAATCGGCACCATTATATACTACATAATCAAGGTTGATTACGAAACAACTTAGTTGGTTAAAGATTAATATCATGATACGAATGTCTGTCTTTCGATTCAACCCGTTTTTTGGTTGTTAAATTTGAACAAAAAACGGTTATTAGACTTAACTATAATAGTTAGACATATAAGCCCTGTGGACTTTTCTGTTGGTAATAATGAGTACTATAAACATGTAGTACATTATTTTTTATATCATCAATTGTTTTCACAGCACACGCCAAATAATGACTTTTATAAGCAATGTTTGATACCTTGGGTTACACTATTGCAATTTTCATAGGGATCTCTAATTTGTTTGAAACAAAATACTGCCCATGTTATTCGCCGATAATGTAGCTTTCTATAGATGAAAGAGTTTTATTTTTTATTGGTTTAGCTTTTTATGAGTTGAGTTATTATGAGTTTTTATGAGTTATCCATTGCAAACAAACATACAAAAAAAAGCAGTGTGGCGAATCACGTCACGTGATGCGGTAAGCATGTTGGTGATGCGAACCCATAAGTTCTTCCCCTATTAAAAATCACTCAACGCACCTAAATAAGTTTTCACTTCAAAAATATCAGTTACTTACAATTTTTTGCATCACAATTTTATTTGATAAATTAATAAAACAATGAAATTAGTCGTATTTTAAAAACGGTTTCATCATTGCTTTTATTTATTTTAAAGGGAATAAAATATTTGAAATTCGGGGAAATATTTTGGTCACAAATAGGAAAGGAAGTAGCTTCGTAGCTTAGGTAGTTCAGTTCACAGTCTGGCAACATTTTAAAAAGAAAGTGAAGTGAAAGAAATGAATTTACGAGAATAGGTCGCAAGTCGCATAGATTTTTGGTTGATTTCCTTTTCACTTTTCGTTCGTATTCTCCATAAGATCTAATAAACTAGAGCTTATTTGTGTTCCTCGTTATATTTTGATTCAACGGACTCGGCGCCGTACCACCTAAAACAGGATAAGTACAAAAGTGAACAGCATCTTATTGATTTTCTTCCCTTGCATATGCTTTCAACCAACGCGAAGTGGTGGTGTTGTTATAACTAGCGAAGAAAGTGGATCTATGTTCTAACTCATCCGTTTTATATATTTTGTAATAAGTCACAGATCCTGTGACATTTCACCTAATTTGGTGTAAACATAGAAATAGGAAAAATGATGGCAAATACACTCGACAGCGTAAACGCGAACCAGCCCACGCAAAATGGTAGCAAGGTCCAACCTTGCAATAATGAGTCTAAGACCAACCTAATAATCAACTATTTGCCGCAGACGATGACACAGGAGGAGATTAGATCGTTGTTCTCGAGTGTCGGCGAAGTAGAAAGTTGCAAGCTTATTAGAGACAAAGTGACAGTATTCCCCGACCACATTCTGAACGGTCAGAGTTTGGGGTACGCATTCGTGAACTACCACAAGGCGGAGGACGCGGAGAAGGCTGTGAACACGCTCAATGGCCTGAGACTGCAGAACAAGATCATAAAGGTATCGTACGCCCGCCCTAGTTCCGACGCGATTAAAGGCGCCAATCTTTATGTGTCGGGCTTACCAAAGCACATGACACAGCAAGAATTGGAGAAACTCTTCAGTCCGTACGGAACCATCATCAGCTCGCGCATACTACATGAGAATGTGAATGTCGGCCATTTACTGCAAGTGGGCGGCGACGAGCCGACTATTGTCGGGCCTTCGAGGGGCGTCGCGTTCATCCGCTACGACCAGAGACACGAGGCCGAGAACGCAATACGTGAGTTGAATGGCACAATACCTCCAGGTGGTACAGGTCCCATCACAGTCAAATGTGCCAACAACCCAAGTAACCAGAACAAGGCACTTGCCCCACTGGCAGCATACCTCGCGCCTGCTGCTGCTCGCCGCTTCGTAGGTCCTGCTGGAAAGGCTCTGCTGGCTATTAACAAAGGTCTCCAAAGATTTTCTCCTTTAGCCGACCCGCTCATACAGGGAAATGCCATTGGCGGCTCAGGTTGGTGCATCTTTGTCTATAACATTGGAGCTGATACCGAAGAGAGTGTACTTTGGCAGCTCTTTGGCCCATTTGGTGCCGTCCAGAGTGTTAAAATAATTAGAGATCCCACAACCAACAAATGCAAGGGCTATGGTTTTGTCACCATGACTAATTATGATGAGGCTGTCGTTGCCATCCAATCCTTGAACGGATACTCGCTAAATGGCCAGGTACTCCAGGTCAGCTTCAAAACGAATAAGAGTAAATCTTAAATGAGCCAGATTCTAGTCAATAAATTGTAGCTAATGCAAAAATGTTGATCATTACTTTGTCATGGTTTGAAGTTTGACTAATTACTGAGTGAAATATGGAATAAATGTGATTCAAATCATGACATGATGTCAGTTTGAACCGATGTTCATACATTATTAGTACAAAATAAAATCATCACAATAATATCTAGAAAAACTTCTAAATGACTGACATTATACACCAAGTATTCTACAAAATTGACCTAATTTTAATTTACGGAGTCCATGAATTACCTGTCTAGTGAAATACCTGATATAATATGTCCTAAGATAATAAAGTTAGTAACAAGTGATGCAGTACTTAGATGGATAAACTTCGTGTAATATTTTAATGGCTTACCTGACTAACTGAATTATTAATCAGTTGGAGTCAGTAGCTTAGTTATACTCATATAAATTGAGAACAATGACACACATACATATAAATAATAAACTGCATACTTTTTGCTAACTCAATGTTTATGTATTTATTAACTTATGTCCATTGGTATGAGTCTTTTTCCTAAGACTAACCTGTAGAGTTCTGGTATTGTAATAGGATAATGATGCCAACAAGATTCTAATATTTAACCGTAATTCAGGCAATAATTATAATATGTTTAAAGATTGACAGTGCAATATTAAACTTTTTTTACTGTAAGTAAAAAATAAAAAAAATATTTTATTATAATATGTATATTGAAATGCTGTGCAATTTTTATTGTACCAACAACTATTATAATTTTTTTCTTTTGAAAAATAGTTGCAATAATAAAACATAGTATATGTAAACAAAATGTTCATTGTATAATTATTACCAAAGATGTCAGAAATGCATTGACTGATATATAAAATGATGTTTGTAAGTAAAACTTTTACTAAAAACTATACTTCCATTCATTTTGATAAAATAAGGATGGCCCCATTATTATAATAATATTGGATAATAATATAATTCTGGAGCTTGAATTGTGCACAAAGTCATAAGTAAGGTGGATACATTTTATATAGAACAATTATAATTAGGATCATAATTATTATTTATATATGTATAATTTGATTCCATTCATAAAATCTATTTGAAATCTGACAAGAAAATCTCAATTGAAATTATGTATAAGGACCATGACATTACAACTAAATTAGTTATTGATCAACATTTTATTATGACTTGGATACCTCCATGTATCACGTTGGGCACATAATTATTATAGTGATTGTATAATAGTGAAAGTCAAATTGATAATTATTAATTGGAAATTTTTTGTGTGCATTTAAAATCGAAATTTTGAAACTTCAATGTAATTTTCTTCAGAAAGTTTGCATATACACTTGCACAAAGCAAAATCCATGACGTTTGACTTTCACATCATGATATTGTCTCTCTAATTTGATTGTATAATCATCACTATTTATTATTAAATTTAAGTAACTTAAAAATTCATTGTAAACATAATTTATTGTCATAATCGTAATAGAAATTATAGATTTCATTTCGATGTTTATATTAATATATTGAATGTAGTGTAAGTTCAAAATTAGTTGGGTAATCTACTCAGTACTATAATACCTTATCCAACTGTTTGTATCGTTTCTGATATTCATTATAGTAATTTCTGTAATAGTTAAATTATTGATAGTCAAATGCATATCATAATTAAAGTGGAATAAAAACCGTGGCGAGATATTCACAGACACATAGATGGGCTTGTATAATGCATTTTGATTAAGTATTTTCTTTAATTTCTATGGTAAGGATAAATGTTTCATTAATATTAATTATTTATTTAAAGTACTTAAAATACGCGAAACTAGTCAGTTATAATTTTGCGCAACATTTAAATCTTTAAGTATCTATACTTAAGTATTTAAAGAAAACTGTGTTCTCTAATTTAAAATGTAGATTAGGATTTTGGTTTAAAATTATGTTGGTGTGGTGTTTGGTTAAATATAAGTAATATACCCATATAAAGCACACAATACATAAAAATACTAAATGGTGTGTATCGAAACTAGTCAAAGGTAGATGTACCTCTGAGTTATATTGCTATGATGTGGATGTGCTGTACTTGTGCGCGATTGTACACGCCAACTCTGCGAGTGGCAATTAGAAGCGTCTAACTTTTAATTGAAGATAAATTAGAAAGGGTTGATACAGAGTCGAAATTCGGCTGGAAGGAAATGGCCAAAGTTTATCAAACCCAATTTATAACTTGAATTTTATTGCTGCTTTCGGCTTCCCGTGCTAACAATGCTACTACCATGCAAACATTCGCGCATAAAATGAGCAAGAATCCATTTTACAATTATTGATAGTCTATGTTGTGTCGTCCCTGAATGGTAAAAACAAATACGCTTGCTTTCTTCACCGAAAATAATACCAGTACACACCTGTCCACTTATTCGTTTTGTTCAACTTTAGTATTTTGTGTTCTAAGTTGTGGTATTTTATTTATTTAGAATAGTTTCTGTTTAATTTATATAAAACTAACATCTTTCTATTTAGTGTTTATTTATCCCATGTTTAATGATTTGGTTTAGTTTTTTTCGTTTGTATTTACTTTGGGCAGGTTTGGGTATTGTAGGGTTTGGCCTAGAATGTAGCTAGAGTTATAAGACAGAGTACAAATCGCCGATAATGTATGAAAAAGTGTTTGGCTTACTTACATTTAATTTTTGAAATAATGTCAACGAATGTAATCTGACGTAGGGGATATTGATAGAAATTAAATATTGACCTTAGCAATAATACATATAAATAATGTTTTATTTCAAAGATTCTATAAAACTTCCCAAAATTCGCTTTAACTTCAACCAAATAAGTACTTAAATCCAAAGTATTTCCTTTTTGGGGTTATCCGCGCCATCGGTCGGATTACGCCATTTGCAAGGGTGATTTGCCTGAGATGTGGGTTACGATTATCGTCGACTCGTGGCACCCCCTGGAAATTAAAACAAGCCTGATTTTTATTTCATTCTGAAAAATCCATTTCTACTTGGCTACATTTGTCCTCAAGGAAGTGCGGAAGACGCCAAAAGTGGTAGGTACCTAATGTAAGCCGGGGTGTTGTACGCAGTACGCATGCATCGATCCAAACTACAGACAGCGAGGCGCCACGCCCGTTTTATTTAGCTGGAAACTCGCGGATTCCAAACAAAGCTTTAAAGACTCACTCAGTGGCTAGTAAGTAAAAAGCACTAATCTTACCAAGTAACTAAGTAGGTATCTATGAGCGTTATGTGATTTTGGGTAGTCACTTCCGGCGTGCGCTTCGATTTTTTTGGAGTAGCTAAGTAGTTGGACATTTATAAACTTGACATGAAATCGGAAATTTATGCTTCCATAATATGAACGCAGTAGGTCATGAAATCCTGACGATCCCCGCGATACTACTTGGTTCATCTCTATACAAGATGTTGACTAAAATAGAAGTACCTATCTAGCTATTGTGTCAGCTCATACGTAATAAATAGGATCAATGATCAAGCATTCTCAAACCTGACTACTTAGGTATCCTTGAATAGGCTTGCTTGCGAAATCTCGAAAGGGAATTCGATGTACCTACCTAGTAATAGTACCTATCTAATAATTAGCTTCTCATCCGGACATCCAGTATTAGGTTTATGCACGGAATAGGTATGATACCGATACCAATAGTGTTTCATTGACATAAATCATTTTCAGCAGTCTTGTTTGTGATTTTGTTCCACAACCATCATACGAAATGATGTCGATGACCAACTTAGGCCAATGACTGGATAACTCAAAACAATAATTACGTGCTACATTTGGCCATTGCGTTTATAATAACATGTGCATTAATTAAACCAGGGGGTGAATGTTACCCCATTTTTAAATCGAAGGGCCAATGACCCCGCAGAATGTACACATCGATAGCGCCTGCTATTATTTTCATAGCAACTATGTGTATGCTGGGATTTGCAATATGGTTGCCGTGTCTATAGACGGAATTCATTCACATAATTATTATCGAAATGTGAATTTATTGGGTAAGGTAATTGAAAGATCAAACTACAAAACAGATTATAGAAGTACATGTAGATGAGTATTCTTGTAACGTTTTTATTCTCATCTTTTCATTGATCGTATAACACAGCTTGATAATCAGAAACAAAATAATCAATAACTACTTTTAGGTTTACCCTTAATGATTAAAAAGGTGAATAGAGTATCCATGGGTAAAATATAATAAGTTCTTGCCCTATGCCTTTGTAGCTTTGCAGATTTTCGAAAACTACAAAGTTCCCGGTTGTGATTCTGATATCGTCATCCCACGTGGTCATCGATTCACCTACAATTGTTATAAGTAGGTACCAAAAGTGTTATGTTGCCAATTTACGTATTAGCACAAGAATCAATGAAAATGTAGCAAAGGGTACAAAATTATTCCATTTAAAAAACAATTTATTTTGGTCTTCATTTGAAATGCTTACATTTTTCCAACCACGTAAGGTACGGGGTAGGAAAACAAGACTTTAATAAAAAAACAATTCAATCTCATTTCAAGTGCACAGAGTATAAAAGAAATCATAGTTCTTAGAAGTTCTTTCGTTCATCATGTCAAGTCAGTAAATGTCACATTACGTTACGTTTACGTCAGTCGACACTCGACAGTCGGTCAGTCAAAGAAAATATTATTGAATTGATAGAAAATTTAGCAAGCAGTTATTAGACCTTAGTCTGTGTATGAGACTTAACATTAGTGTGAGCAAACTTGTGTAACAAAATAATAATCAAGTTTCCATAACGTTTATCGTATAGAAGTCCTAAACAATTAGTAATTCGTGTCCAATGTGTGTTAAGTCTATCAAAACAGCAGTGGTGAAAAATCATGGAATCATTATCCAAACAAGAATTGATATCAACTATTACCAAACAAGCTGATCAAATCAAGCGTTATGAAGGTCGTTTAAGAGGTAAGTCGATATAATTGAAACACGAACACAAAACCATATGTTTAATTTTCCAGTTTCCATGTTCCCGAAAATATGCGTCTACATTAAAAATTGGTGAATGACACTGTTGTATGGGATTTATTTTTACTATGCCCAATGATGAAATGCTTATTCCATTAGAATAAATTGATAATCCTACTAATTTTAGAAAAGAAAGTTTATATGTTTGTTACTCAATCGTGCTAACATGGCTTAACGGATTTGGATTAATGGCACACAGAGTGTATAACCTGGATTAACACAGGATACTTTTTATCTCGGTAAATGTGAAGTCAACGCAGATGAATATAACAGGTACCTTCAATATTATTGTTAGCTAGAAAGCTTTAACAATTCCTGCGAACAATTGTTGGGATTCTCTCCTTGATCCGTCCTAGATCTTGTTACTACCACCACACTACCACAATATAATACTAATATTTATGTAGTAATAATTAATAGTTGCAATTTTGCCAAGTATGTCTATTAGATTTTGAATTAGGATGATCTCAAGCTTAAAAATTATAACTGGGTAACTAAAGTGGTATTTTTTATTATAAAACTGCATGTTCTCAAAGTTGACATGCATTTATAATATTAGTAACTCTGTCTCTTATCATTTCATGCTGAACAGGTTTTGATGAAATTTGGCACACAGGTAGATCATGACCTGCATTAGGACATAGGATAGATTTTATCCCTTTTTAAGTATGCTCCCATGGGATAATTTCCAGCTTTCATTCAGATGAAACTGCGGGCAAAAGCTAGTACTACTAATATTATAAATGTGAAAGTTTGTAAGGATGGATGGATGGATGGATGTTTGTTACTCTTTCACGCAAAAAGTACTGAACGGTTTTGTATGAAATTTGGCACACAGATAGTTATATATAGTATAACCAGGAATAACACATAGGATATTTTTTATCCCGATATACCCATGGGGTTAAAACTTATACGGGTGAAACTGTGGGGCACATCTAGTTTTATATAAAAGTAAAAGTAATATGATACCATCAGTTATCATACCACTTTTGAGTATCTTGCTAAGCATTATCTCTTATCTCAAGATAAAATTAATTTTTCAAAGATGACTTTAATTCATTTTTCAGATGTTGTTGCTGCATATAAAGGACTTATCAAAGAAAAGGAAGCATTAGAGATCAGTTTGAAAGCCCTCAATAAAACTGAAAGCCCTGCTGAAGGAGGAGGGGGAGGTAAGCATGTTACTTCTTCTGCTGCCATTATTGGGGTTGTAAAACAAATATCAAATAATGATTAGACTTTTAGAGGAATATAGATATACTGCATTCAATTTAATTATGATTGGGACACACATAGGTACTATCTACCAGATAAATTTTAATAAGGTTTTGTATGACATTATCTGCTAGATAAACAAACCAGTCCAGGACTTCTTTAGTCTCCAGTTTTGGACGTCTCCAGTTTTTTGGTTTGTTTCCTGTCAGGAAACAGACCAAAAAACTAAACATTATAAAATTATGCTCTTATCACCAACAGACTTTAGCCTTCTGCTTGAGTGATTTCGTATCCACTTATTCAATTCAACATCCCTTTAACAAGTGGCAGAGGCTGTTTGCTTGTTTGAATGGAAGACGACCCCTGTCAGTATGTCTGGAGCTCTGTCAGATGAGTCTTATCAATTTTATGTTAAGCGAATATAATTGGCAGAATGCCATTTTATATTTAAAGTAAAATAAATATCCCCTGCAAAAATGAACAATTTTTGTCATTCTTTTCAGAGGAAAGCAGAGATGAATCAGTTTCAGCGCTCATGCTGTCGCTATCCACCTTGACAGCAGAGAAGTCACGGATGGAAGAGGCTTTCCAGGCAGACAAGAAACTAACAAGAGATAAGGTATGTTCAAAGAAATAATGTTTGAAGAAATCTTAAAGTAATCCAGTAATAAACCTTTTTTTTGGGATGGGAAATCATCAAATGACTTCTCCCGCTCTGAGCGGAGCGGGAGGGTGTGTCAGACTCTTACTGAATAAAACCCACCCTTATTCCTTCAGTTGCCCGTGTTGCCAGGGACCTCGGTAACCCTTTGGTACCTTCCCGCGACCCCAGCAGGCATCGGCCCTAGTGGACCCCTACGCTTGTGCTGACGACATCTCTTTGAGGCGCGCGTGGAATACAACGCGCCGTCGACCCTGGCCTGGTCCTTACCGGACGGTGAGCTACCCATTGCTCACCGTCCTCAAGCCCGCGCCTACGGAGGCCGGAAATCCGCCCGGGATTCCCGACACCCAGGGCGTCTCCTGCGGCGGCTAGGGGCGAGAGGGCGCGAAATTTGCCTTTCCCTCAAACGTCCCTCCTCCTCCTTCGCGAGCATTACTGCTTCGCAGAAGAAGGTGACGGTTGCCCGTGCCCTCTCGCTCCGTACCATGGACTGAACCAGGGCCGGACGCGAGAGATCTCTGCCGCCGATCGCCTCCACGAGGACACGGCGATGCTCTGCCCAAGCCGGGCAGACCTCCACCGTATGCTCCACCGTGTCCTCCGGGCGATTCACACAGTGATGATACCCGGGTGTTTCCTCCCGCCTTATCCGACACAGGAACCTCCCGAAGCTGCCGTGTCCGGTGAGGACTTGCGTCAGGCGGAGGGTAAGGACGCCGTGGCGCCTTTCTAGCCACTTCTCAAAGAGGGGACTTATCGCCGCAATCGTGGCGTGCCCAGCATTGGGTTGCGACAACGCCGGACTCCGTCCGCTGCGCCGCAATTTCTCGCGGCAGCGGAGTTAAGTCCCGGCGTTTCGCCTCCTCGCGCCACTCCCATACGTGCGCGAGGACTTTTGTTTCCAGATCCCATGGTGGCAATCCGGCAAGTAGGCACGCTGCCTCACAGGAGAATTAATAAACCCTTGAAATCACCTTTAAAAGTCATCCATATAAGTAAAAGCTTTATCTAAAATCTAAATGTATCCATGAATGAGATTGCATAATATTGATTCAATCTCTTCTACGGCTACCTAGCCTTTTTCCAACTATGTTGGAGTTGGCTTCCAGTCTTTCCAAATGCAGCTGAATATGTATATAATGCAATGGCTATTGGGTGGTGTAGTTCAAATAATAGACACCTACTATCAGATGGTTTTGGTTAGACAGACGCAAATCCCATATAGGTTTTATTTAAATAGTTCAGGCAGATTATAAATGAAAACAACCATTAACAGGAGGGTCCCATTAATTCTTAATTCTACACCTGCACCTTATCAACATCGAAGCATTACGGAAATATTGCTTGTACAGCCCGATTCAAACTTTATGTCGGCTCTGAACATGAGTCAAGTCGCTGCGCAGTAAGTGAGGGGTGCGGTACTACGCAGCGAGTAGCGCACTTCAGAGCCGCCATCAAGTTTGAATCAAGCTGTACTTTTGCACACAATTGAATGTTTGACAAGGTAATGATGCTGAATACATATGCATACTCAAACCATTATGTCATATTTGAACACATCAGGAACTCATTTCAATCATAACAAGATTGTTATCTATATTAATTGAACACATTCATATAAATGGGTTACATTTGTTGAACAAAATGATTAAACTGTGATTGTGATTTGTGAGTTTCTACTTTCTAGTAGGTAATTGGATTTTAACAAGATTAATTCTTTATTTAAACCTTTTACGCCACAAAAAATAAACATCTACACATAGATGTTGCTATGAGGGTTGCAACAGCGGTCATTCGGGTCATTGCACTTTCTCTGGGTCACTCTTCGTAGGAATCTTGAACAAACGAACTTTTTCATTTGCGGTTAATAATTAGCGAAAACAATAGACATCGATTCAAGGTACAAACGGACTTTATTTTTCTGCTTTATTTTTGCTGCAAAAAAGCCCATCTTGTTAGGCTTATTTTTCTTAATTTTTTTTTCAGCTGCGCCCGCTATTGCTTTATTGGCCTAGCGCGCACTGCCGTGCGTTTTACTAACGCATAATCTGTGAAGTAGGTATGGAATGTCTTAGAAGTGCGCGCATTGCGGTGAGAAAAACGCATGCGGTTTATTCACAGTAGGCCGCCCGCTCTAAATTTGCGGTGGCGTCATAAGATGCATTCAATACCGTTTGGGTACTTTTTTTGTGTAACAATAAATACGTGCAGACAGTTAATCTTGTATGGTGACTGTCTATTACGACAACGTCGTGCGGGCACCACTTTAGTTGAGTGAAGCTCGAATGGAAAAACATGCCTCTTTTTCACTTCCAGTGTGCGGATCAGTGACTGCGTTTATTTTACCGTTAGGCAGAACTAACGAACCGCAATCCACCGCACCGCAGTGCGTGCTCTGCCTTACAGCGGCAGTTTTACCGCCTTATATTACAGCAAGTATATACCACAATCCATGCATAACTGGCCACGATAATCGTCCTAATACACTTTTGTCCTCAGTATGAAAACCAGATAGCTGCAATGAGAGAAGAGACCAGAACACTAGTGCAGCAACACTTGGCTGAGATAAACAACTTGAAGGCTAAAGTGGCGTACGAGATACAGGAGAGAGAGAAAGAGAGGGCTGATCATCAGGCTATGATGAAGTAAGTTTTAGAGTAGTACATTTAATTTTATGAAACTGTCAGAAAGCTAGAAGATAATACTAGTGGGAAAATTAGGCAAAATTAAAAATATTTTATTTCACATAAACTTGCACTTATGAAGCGTTAGAAGCTACGTGCACGGTTCCAATTGGTCATGAAACGTTAGAAGCTAGGTGCACGGTTCCAATTGGTCATGAAAAGTAAGAAGCTAGGTGCACGGATCCAATTGGTCATGAAACGTTAGAAGCTACGTGCACGGTTCGAATTGGTCATGAAACTTTAGAAGTTACGTGCACGGTTCCACTAGGGCATGAAACGTTAGAAGCTAGGTGCACGGTTCCAATTGGTCATGAAACGTTAGAAGCTAGGTCCACGGTTCCAATTGGTCATGAAACGTTAGAAGCTACGTGCACGGTTCGAATTGGTCATGAAACTTTAGAAGCTACGTGCACGGTTCCAATTGGTCATGAAACGTTAGAAGCTAGGTGCACGGTTCCAATTGGTCATGAAACGTTAGAAGCTACGTGCACGGTTCGAATTGGTCATGAAACTTTAGAAGTTACGTGCACGGTTCCACTAGGTCATGAAACGTTAGAAGCTAGGTGCACGATTCCAATTGGTCATGAAACGTTAGAAGCTAGGTCCACGGTTCCAATTGGTCATGAAACGTTAGAAGCTACGTGCACGGATCGAATTGGTCATGAAACGTTAGAAGCTACGTGCACGGTTCGAATTGGTCATGAAACTTTAGAAGTTACGTGCACGGTTCCAATTGGTCATGAAACGTTAGAAGCTACGTGCACGGTTCGAATTGGTCATGAAACTTTAGAAGTTACGTGCACGGTTCCAATTGGTCATGAAACGTTAGAAGCTACGTGCACGGTTCGAATTGGTCATGAATCTTTAGAAGCTACGTGCACGGTTCCAATTGGTCATGAAACGTTATAAGCTAGGTGCACTGTTCCAATTGGTCATGAAACGTTAGAAGCTACGTGCACGGTTCGAATTGGTCATGAAACTTTAGAAGCTACGTGCACGGTTCGAATTGGTCATGAAACTTTAGAAGCTACGTGCACGGTTCAAATTGGTCATGAAACGTTAGAAGCTAGGTGCACGGTTCCAATTGGTCATGAAACGTTAGAAGCTACGTGCACGGTTCGAATTGGTCATGAAACTTTAGAAGTTACGTCGGCGGTACCAATTGGTCATGAAACGTTAGAAGCTACGTGCACGGTTCGAATTGGTCATGAAACTTTAGAAGTTACGTGCACGGTTCCAATTGGTCATGAAGCGTAAGAAGCTACGTGCACTGTTCCAATTGACAGTTTCCAATGGAGAATAGCTAGCAAGAAACTCCTCGGTTACTTTTTTTAAATAATCTGCTTTGACAATGTTTTCAAATTACACTGTTAATAGATATGGGAGGACACTTTAGGCCTGACAACAAGTACTAGGTGCTTAGCAAAATAGAAAATGATCAACAAATATAAACATCTATGAGTCTACAAGGTTTACGTTCCCACAATCACAAAATACAAAAGAATCTATAAAAAAGGATAGAAAAGAAAATTATCCTAACTAATATTATAAATGCGAAAGTTAGTTTGTTTGTTACGCTTTCACGCTAAAGCGGCTGCACGGATTTGCATGGAATTTAGCACATTGGTAGACCATGCCCTAGATTAGAACATATGATACTTTTTAACGGGACATCTTTTTCTTATGCGGATGAAAACGCGGGGCTAGTAATAAATAAAAATCCAATTCAAATCAATTGATTTTGGTTACAACTGTAACAAATCTGAATGTTTATCATTCTAGAATACTATATTGAGTTCAGCAGTGTTCTAGAATAGTGTCACAAGACACGATAATTGCACTAACGAAGGAAATAATCTTGTTGCAAATCTTATCATTAAAAGGCAGGATAAGCAAAGTATGTTTTGTAGAAATATTTTTTTTTAAATTAATTATAAACATTTTTATATAACATTATACATGGATTTCTGCAAAGTAATGCCCGATTCCATAATTTACGAGTCAAAGTATACAGTTACAGCTTGTGTCGATTTTTTTTTTAAGGTTTATTGTAAATCTAAAAGAATACATTTTTTATTTCCAGAGAATTACACCTGAAGTTGAATAGTGAAAGAAAGACAAAAGAGAAGTTAGAAGACACGGTTGTGCATTCCAGCGATGCTCAAGGTAAGAGACATATGTTTATTAAATTCTCTAGGACAGTCATACTCAACGTGTGCTTCGCGGAGCCCTAACGCTTGGCAAAGCCTCTGTGGGTCCCGCTCCGCGAAAATACTGTTTATAATGAAAAAAATTAAATACTAAAGGGGTACTGTATTTTATTTAACTCTGCAACCTTAGTAAAATAAAATCTCTGTAAATATTCCAACATAAAGTAAAAAGATATATACAAATATTAATGTCAAGTAATATGATTATTAAAAAAACAACAACAGGTCCATTTTTTTATCATTTAAGTGCTCCGTGAAATATTTCGTTTTCCAAAAGGGTTCGCGAAAAATGTTTGAGAACCACTGCTCTAGGAAATGCTCATAGTTTGATAACAGCCCCGTGGATCGGTCAGTCTGCGAGGTTAAGCTGCGGTTACTGCAGTGAGTTTGCGATAAATGACCATTTTTAACACTACAGAACTACTTTACTTTGAAGATCAGGCTAAAATGATGAGGCGCGTTGTCATACCAATATCTATAACAGCCTTAACGAGTAGTAAAAGCAGCTGTGAAGGATATTCTTGATAATTTTTATTTAGTCTTTTTTTCCTTTAACGTTTCTAGATCCCGGTGTTGGTTTTCCGACGTCTGAGGGAGACGGGATCTTAGACGTTAAATGTTCTTTAGTTCTGAATGGCCCTCTGTCTGGTAGCCAGTCACCATCTCTAGATTATTATTCATAGAGTACTTTTTACCGTTCAGCATCACAAGCAGAGCTAGAAAAGCGTGTCCGTGACCTGAGCAGCTCGCTGGAGGCGGCCCAGCGCCGCCAGCAGCGCGCGGAGGCGCGCACGGCGCACACGCCGGCGCAGCTGGCGCGCCTGCAGCACAAGCTGGCGCTGCTGGAGCAGTCGCACTCGGTCGCCATACGGGAGGTGACGATATTATGTTATCTACTACAACAGAATCAGCACCCTAATTGCGTAATACACTGTCAATCAAAACCAAAAGTCATTTATTCAAACTAGGCTGAGAATCAGCACTTTTCGAACGTCAAAATTACATAAGACAGTCTCCCAAAAACGCCCGCCCTTCACCACTTCCTAGTGCTTTAGGTGAGAAGAAGAGTGGCGCAACAAACTCCCCAGCAGCACACCTGTCTGTTTAGTTAGAAAAAAATGATTCGATACAAATCATATGCAAAGTAATTATTACGAAACAAAATATTAAATTAATTTACTTGCCATATGTAAGCTAGTACACGCCAATTTACCAACAAACCAATGAAAACTACAACATAAAAACGTATACTTAATATATAAATAAGGGCTTACATAAAGCTGTAGCTGTTACTCAAAGTGACAAATGATAAACTAGTACCATTGAAGTAAAATAAATAAACAGTTAATTAATTACTAATAACAATAATAAAACCATGGTCAGCAAGACGACCAGTCACCACACCACACCCGTTCACGAACATAATGCAAAGATCAGCCATCACCCCCCTCGCCATATTGGAGGGAAGGAGGCAGGGAAGGGGTCAGGACCCGCAGGACTACCGCAGGCAGTGACATCTAAGGGAGCATGACTAACTTGCTTCCGGTTGCTCAAGCAAAAATAGTATAATCAATTGTCGAGGTCGCTAGCTGACCACTTATTGCAATACAACTCATCACAAAGAAAAAATATTGTAATGAGTAGATTATGTCACTAATAAAAATAATATTAAATTAAAATAAATTGACTTATATAGTAGTCAATTAATAAAATAATCAATTATATGAACTAATATAACCTGTCAGTAGGTAAGCTAATTCTGGAGAAAGAACACAAGCATTGTCTTGAGTTAATCACAGCAACCAACTATTCTTATCGTTTAATAGAATAGTTTAGTTTTAATTTCATTGATAGAATTTGAACAAAGGTTGGATTTTACTTTAGTTTTAAACGAATTAAAAGGCAAATCTAGCACAGAAGAGTACCCTCTTTGCTAGATTCGCCTTTTAATACGTTTAAAACGGTACTTTTTATATCAGGCAACCTTGTGAAGCCGGTAAAATGGAGCACGTAACTTGCTCTTATTTCCGGTGTCAATATTGTGAATATCACTGTTTTTAGTGTAGGTATAAGCGTATATTTTGCCTAATATATAAGATGTTGGCGAACATGCATTGTGATACCACCGTGAGAATACTCTCTTTCTTCGAGAATCTTTAAAAAATCTCTCAGAAAAGCTCTGTCACCAAGCTGGTAAATTGCTCGTTTTTGAAAAACAAATATATTTTGAATGTCAGCGGCTTTGCCCCGCGGCAGAATACCGTAGGACCTAACGCTATGAAAATAACGAAAATAGACTAATCGAGCTGTATCGTGAAGTTTGCCTTTCCCTCAACCGTCCCGCCTCTTCCTTCGCGAGCGTTACTGCTTCGCAGTAGGAGGTGGCGGCTGCCCATGCCCTCTCACTCCGTACCATGGCCTGGACCGGGGCCGGACGCGAGAGATCTCATCATTCATGGGTTTGCTTGCATTACCTTGTTTCTGCCTATTTTGTTATGAGCGGCCAGTTACTATAGCGTGTCCAATTACTGTAGCAGTTACCGTATATGTTGCTTATGGAGGCTTTAAATGCAACCATGTTCCTGATATTATGATTTTTGACTTTTACCAAAAGGATGGTAATATATTCAAAATCCCATCAAAAACATAAATGTAAAATGAGACCCAAGTTCAATATTATGATATATGCCTTGGTTGTTGACTTCAACGACAAAAGAAGTGAGATCTAAATGGGTGCCAAGGTCAATGGTCAGTCCTGAAATTTATTTATAACAACATAAAATATCATTTCTTCTTATAACTTAGGATAATATATTGTAGCCTAAGGTCTGACTTGGCTAGTTCTCATATACGAATAAAATTATTATGTTCGATGGCTAGTACTCGTATCTACCAGCAAGCCAAATTTTCGGAATAATAAAATAAGAACCGACAAATAACAGGTTTAGAACTTGCGAAGGCTATAATATAATTCGTATATGAAAACTAGCCAAGTCAGACCTTAAGCTACAATATATTACTCTAAGTTACAAGAAGAAATGATATTTTATGTTGTTATAAATAAATTTCAGGACTCTGAAGAGACAGACAGGTCTGTCTGGGGCTCTGTGTCGCGTAGGCTCTCAGCGTTATGCTGAGCGATGGCCGTTTTGCACGGATGTGACGCATATTTTCCACCAACTACTTCTTTCGTGTTGCTGTTCTTTATTTACGTTATGTTTCCCGCAAATAAACGTATTTTCTTTTTGTTTTGATTTGCAGGAGCAAATAAAAGTGAAACGCGCCGAAGAATCCGCTCGTAAGATATGTGCCCGTCAGGAAGAAAGAGTGGCTCTTCTAGAGAGCAAGATAGCCGAGTTGTCGGAAACTGTGGGACAGTACGACTTGCGACGAAGGCACGACCAGCAACTTATACAGCAGCTGAAAGATTCCGTCAATGGGAGGCTGATGGATAAAATCGCTGCTAATACTGATTTTGGTAAGAAATCCTAACTAATATTAAAAATGCGAAAGTTTGTTTGTTTGTTACTCTTTCACGCTAAAACGACTGAACGTATTTGGATGAAATTTGGCACATGGGTAGACCATGACCTGAGTTAGGACATAGGGTACTTTTATCCCGATATTCCTACGGGATATGGAAACGGGGGCATAGCTATAATAACGTATTATACGATTAAGATGATTCTTTAATCACCATCCAATTTTTTTGTAGGCAAAGGACTCAATTTAAATATAAAATACATACATACATACATAAACTCACGCCTTATTCCCATGGAGGTAGGCAGAAACTATAGAACGCGACCTGCTACGCTACTTACATACTCCTTTTGCTTCGTCTACGTTCATACATTTGGTCACACACGCACGCCGGTTGCGAGTATTACGCACCTGACCTTTTTGAAGAACATCATTAATGAGGTCACTAATGTCTTTCTGAAATATAAAATAGGTAGCTAAAATTGCGATAAAATATTGATCCCGAAAGTATTATCAATTCAAACGTTGGATACCTACTATGCTTGCCGCGTGTAATATGAATGAGAGAACTGGGTGAAGTGCGGCTGCAGCGGGGATGTGGAACCGCGGGTGGCATCCACAAACGTAGACATTTTTTTGACAACGTTCTTAATGCCTTAACTCAATATTTTAGTACCGAGTGATACTAAAAGAAAAAAACCGGACAAGTATGAGTTGAACTAGCGTAGTGTGATTCTGTACAATGAATATGTTATCTACCATGTTTTTTATCCCAAGAAAATTTTTCCCAAGGACAAACTGGACGTTGTAGTTGAAAAACATGTTCCCTCATACATTCCAACTGCAAATGTAAGTTTGTACACCAATATTGAGAGATTTACCATGTTATTTTAAGACCATAGACTACCTATAGGTTTTCCTGTAATCTATAAGTAAATATTTAATATAAATATATATATAGTGGCGAAAACTTAGTAAATATTGATATATTTTCTGAAATAACTTTAATGTATTTATTTTAAAATTTATCTGAAATCCTAACAACAAGTCCTTTCATTTGATGTCACACGGTACAGTTTGCAAAACTTTTTTTTCATTTGCTGAGGCTGAGAGCAACGCAGATGCGATGCGTCTGGCATTTGAACTTTGACCTTGTGGTTATAATACTTTCGTATTAGAATAATTTGGAATAAGCTTCAGTTTATCTATTTTTTACTAAAGGGTCACCGAGGCCCCTGGTAACACAGGCAACGGAAGGAATACGTGTGGGTTTTAGTCAGTAAGAGTCTGACACACCCTCCCGCTCCGCCCAGAGCGGGAGAAGTTGTTTGATGATTTCCCACCCAAAAAATAAAGTTTATTTTAAGTTACTTCACTCTTGAAAACAATTTTCATGTTCATTCATTTTGCATTTAAATTTTTCACTCATTGGCCTCAGAAAACTTATGAAAATTGCCAACAACTTCAGATTTCACTTAAAATATCCTATCCAATCAATGGGTGATCTAACTGGCATACGTTATTATTTACGCTATGCAACTTATTTACATTTATGGTAAGAAGAGAAATATGTTAGTTTAATAAAATTTTCACAGAATAAACACTAATAACAACATTTTTAATGTTCACAGAAGAAACATCACAAAAAAGCGAGACAGACAACGAAAAGCTAGCCGACAGCGAATACCTACAGACACTCATAGACAAGATACACATTTTGAAAAAAGAACTTATAGCCGAAAACGAAAAATTAGGCAGTCCTATAGACATATCCACAGTTTTCAAAGTCCAAGGCTATGAAAACGTACATTTGAGGTGTAGAGAAGAATATGAAAGATTGAAAGTGGAGTTTGATCTTTATAAGCAGCAGATGAAAGTAAGAGAAGCAGGCAGCGAGACGGATGACGTAGGAGACTTGAAGAACGAGATAGCACTGCTAAAGGAGAAGGTGGAGACTTATAAAATGGTGTTGGAGGAAGAGAAGCAAGATAAATTGGATACTTTGAAGTTGTATGAGGAGGTAATTGCTATTTTTACCCGACTTCTGCGTAGCAAATAGAATAGAATAGAATTTTTCTTTATAGAGTAACCAAGACTCGACAAGATTGTTAGTAAATCTTACGATTATGTTAGAAAGTGCAGACCCTAAACAAAAACAAGGAACAAAAAGGAAGGAAGAAATAACGGTTTGTCACTGTTGGGCACAACAGTGAGCCACGTATACACACTCCTGACTACTCGCAACTATGCTTAAAGAGCGTTTACGCCGTACGGCATTTCAAACAAATTTTCAAGTCCTTATTTTTCGAAATGACTGAACCGATTTTAATAAAACTTCTCACACATAAATAGGATACATAGGTCTAAAATGTTAGTACAAAACATTTTCGAAATGTCTTATTTAAAAAAAAGATAATTGGAAATTTCTGTTTGTAAGGAAAATTTAAAATAGCTCTAATTTAACTGTAACACTATTTTTAGAAAATAATTTCTACTAAATTTTAGAACTATGTATCCTGCTTATGTGTGTGAAGTTTCATTAAAATATTGTTATTTCGATCTTAGCATTAATTTCTAGAGAATCCTATCTTTAATTTAAAATAAAAGAAATAACACAACCCTGCACTCTCATTGCGTAACACACAATCAATCACAGTCTGAATGATTTTGAAGTGTATTGCTAATCCATTGCTTCATATGTTCGAAAAAATTGTCTGATCACCAACGTAAATAACGCAATAAATGTTTAAATGAACTGTCAAAATAAAAGCCATTGCAACTGTAAGGCTGAGGCTACAGTAGGCAGCGATGTGCGATGTGACTGAAAGAGCGAAACGAGATAAACATGGTATGGCTCCATTATAAGCGAAAATCCGGCGTATATTCGGCAATGACGCAGCTACAGTACACATGCTACACAACGAATTAGCATGAGCGATTCATGCGGCTAATTTCGCTGACATGTTGATGTAGCCGATGCCGTGATTACAGTAGTTGTTCTGATCGCTTAAGGGCTACAGGACCTAAACGCATTTTTTATAAGTTTTATAATGCCTTAAAGTATATGATCCACTGCAGTAAACAAATTCAGAAAAATATATGATATTCTTAAGGATATATGCTAGGTGTTGAAAAACATAATATAACTAATTCGATCCGATAGAAAAAAATCACGATCGTTAAAATAAATTTTTAGAGGTATCCTCTAAAAATTTATTTTAACGATTAAAAACCATACTAGTATACATGCAATCATTCTGATTTTTTGCCAGATTATTCTACAAGCAACATATTAGCATAATAGTGTTTTATTTTTTTTATACAATCTTTGTTTTTTTAAATCGATAATTGCTTCATATTTTGCAATAAATTACCAGCGTTGTGTCATCGCGCTTCTCTTTATTTTCTATGCAGTCGGACAGTGACCGCGCTTTAGGTGTTGTCGGCCTCTTAAAGAAATCAAAGATTGCTAGTTATATTTGATGTACGGTGTAGCCATATACGTGAACATTCATTTATTTGTTTTAATCGCTCATATTGTGACGCAGGTCGCGTCGCGGTCTAATGCAGCCTCAGCCATAGTGTGTTACGTAATTACCTCGCTGAAGACACAATCTTTATAATATCTGTTCCAATGTTTCAGAAAAACAAAAACGAGCAAGACTACCAGAAAGAAATCGTGTCGGACCTCAAGACCCGTATCCTAAGCCTAGAGAAACAAGTACAAACCCAACGCGACCGCTACTCGGCCCTGTTGGACGAGACCGACAGCTACATCCGAGCTCGCAACGACCGCTCGCGCCGCGTCAGCGCTGAGGAACACGCGCATTTTAAAGACGGGATGTTAACGGTGAGACATCTTGAACTTCACAGCACAGCTGTCTAAGGAAACAAAAGCGATACTTTTGTTTCCTTAGACAGCTGTGCTGTCAAACAACGGCCGCAGAGACGTTCATATTGATGGCGTTTTTGCTGTTGTTAATTCAAACACCGAGGCCTTTTTTTTTCATGTCGGTCTTAATGTGGTGGCCACCGATGTCTTAGGACACCCAAGTTTTAGGTTGTAGGTAAGGTAATTATTATGTGAATTGGGCAGCAAGCCGCCAATTAATATCATAATAATTGATAGGAGCAGAAATGTATAAGCTCATTTTTTGTCGGTGGTGACCATTTATTTGCATCGAAGGTACATATCAACTTTTTGCTACATTTCATGACTTTTTTGATTGACATAGCCTACCAAATACCCTACAGCAGGGATAACGAATATTTTTTTACTAAAACGTGTGCGACGCGATAGCGGTGAAGATTTTGGCAAAATATAATAAAACCGGCCAAGCGCGTGTCGGACCACGCACAGTAAAGGGGCGGAAAAACAAACAAACTTTACATTGTAGTTGAAAAACATGTTCTTATGGGAGGTTAGGTATTCTTTTCAGCTACAATGTAAAGTTTGTTTGTTTTTCCGCCCCTTTCGTTCCAACTGCAAACATAAGTTGGTCGACTATTACTCGTTAACTTGTAAAGCCTAGTTAGCTGTGATAGTTTTCCTTTTAACTTTAATTTGTTATACAGGGTGATTGGAAGATGGGTGCAAAGCTTTAAGGCGAAGATAGTACTGACAATTTAGAACCATTTAAGCCATGGTTGTCTTAGACGAAGTCTTAACAAATATTTTTAACCAAATTTTTAAGTTTTTTTTCGGAAATTCTCAAAATTTAATGTAAACTGCATAATTATGGCCAAATTGAATGATAAATGAATTAATTTTTTATTTATTTAATTAAAGTAATGTGTAAGCAATCAAGCAAAACATGTTTTAGGCTTCTGTGTCATTAGACATTTTTTTTACAGACATTTAAAAAAAATTGGTAAGACTTCGTCTAAGACAACCATGGCTTAAATGGTTCTAAATTGTCTATACTATCTTCACCTTAAAGCTTTGCACCCATCTTCCAATCACCCTGTATACATATACTACTGTCGTGAATTTTTTCATATAGCCAAAAATAACCATTTACCTCGCGGGACACACACACACACACTCTTCGACTAACAAAAATTAGTACTTTAAAGTTGAATATTACGCATACGGATCCCTGAATTGAAAAATGGGTTTCACAGACCCGAAATATTTTTGAACAGACTGTCCAACGATATCCCCACACCATGAGATAGACGAGAAAAAAATATCATCCCCGCTTTACGTGCAAGGGATACAAAAAAAAAAATATATTTTACCACTTTCTCGGCGTGATTAATATGTATGTATATAATGTATACCCATGCCAAATTACAGCTTTCTAGTATTAGAGTCTCTAAGCTAAGCCGCGGACAGACAGACAGACAAACTGACATAGCGAAACTGTTAGGGTTCGTTGTTGACCACGGAACTCTAATAATTAACTACATCAAAAAGGCTAGGACAGCGGTGTCAACACAAACTAGGCTTACAGTTAAGTTATTCAATGTACTGTAGAATCAAAGTCGTACTTTCTTTGACGGATAAACTGCGAAAAAAATAACTCTCTCTACTCATTCTAATCTCTGTATAATTTTCAGGACGTGACAGCACCGCCGCATATGCTACACTATGCGCACGAGTTGGCTCGGAAGGACCTCGACATATCGCAGCTCCGGAAGGAGAAACATATCATGGAGGGTCAGTTTAGGTATGGACCATAATATTTATTTATTTCAGTCAAAATAGATGTAACTGACTATGGACTGATTCAAAACTATCAGATGAAAGTGTAAACAAACCCTATTTAGTTGAAATATTTACGCAATCAGTCACCTAAGCTCTGGATTAAACACATTCATTTGTATTTAGAAGGTTTTAACTTTATATCTCACCAGTTGTTCCAACAATTATTGGCGCCGATTCCCTTGTTCACAAACTAAATTAAATTTAAGTTCTGTGCATCTTTTTCTTTCTATTTCATTAAGAGAAGGACAGAAGATAAATTTTAGTTCAGTCCTGTCAAATTAATCAGCGCTTGATGTAAATTGACGTAATTTTAGTAGGCAAGTTTATAATCACGTCTAAACTTGTATGGAGTAGTGACAGGCGCTGATTAATTTGACAGGACTAAACTAAAAGTTATCTTCTGTCCTTTTCTTAATGAAATAGAAAGAAAAAGATGCACTGAACTTAAATTTAGTTTAGTTTGTGAACAAGGGAATCGGCACCATTGTATAATTAACATCATTAAATTGTAATGGAAAAATCATCGACGAAGATTGAGGTATTCAATTTAACTTCAATTGGCAAATGACAACATCTTTAAGGTGATTTAAACTTATTGTTTCGAGTCATTCAAATAATCAAATCGAAGCACACAATATGTATTAGGTTGGGGAAAAAGTCTTTTCGCATTATAGTATGTATGAACTTGTAATAAAATCTCTTTGAGTATACTATTTGTATCTGACTGGTTTTGGTATCATTGAAAGTTTACATTTTAAAGAACATAATTCCAAATTCAAATTAGGAAAATGTGTGATTTTCATTGGTTTTTCGTACCGTCAAGATGAGTGAATCTAATGAAGAAATTCGATACACTTTAAAATTTTACTACAAAAAGTTAAAAATGAAACGCAAGCCGCGAAAAAAAATTGCGATGTTCATGGACCTAGTGCAGTGTCTGTGAGAGGAGCACAAATTTGGTTTAAGCGTTTTCAATCCGGAAATTTTGATGTCAAAGATGCACGTCGCTCTGGTCGCCCTTTTACGGATAAAATGGATGCCATTTTTGAAATGTGGATCAGTAGTTACGACGTAGCTGAAGAACTGGGAATTAACCACAAAACAGTTTTGGCGCATTTGAAAAAACTGGGTACACAAAAAAGCTCGATATTTGGGTACCTCACGAGCTCACTGAAAGAATCCTAATGAACCGTGTACTCATTTGTGATTCTTTATTACGACGTAATGAAACCGAACCATATTTGAAGAAGCTGATAACTGGTGATGAAAATTGGATCACGTACGACAAGAACGTGCGAAAAAGGTCGTGGTCAAAGGCCGGTCAGGCTTCACAGACTGTGGCGAAACCCGGGTTAACTCGCAACAAGGTGATGCTGTGTGTGCGGTGGGATTGGAAGGGCATTATTCATTATGAGCTGTTACCATCAGGCAGGACCATCGATTCTGAACTCTACTGCGAACAACTGATGAGATTAAAGCAAGAAGTTAAGAGAAAGCGGCCGGAATTAATCAACAGAAGGGGTTTTTCATCATAATAACGCTAGACCTCACACATCTTTCTTTGAGGAGTGGCTAGAGAGGAGCCACGGTGTCCTCACCTTCCGCCTGACGCAGGTCCTCACCGGACACGGCAGCTTCGGGAGGTTCCTAAGTCAGATAAGGCGGGAGAAAACGCCCTGGTGTCACCACTGTGTGGATCGCCCGGAGGACACGGTGGAGCATACGGTGGAGGTCTGCCCGGCTTGGGCAGAGCACCGCCGTGTCCTCGTGGAGGCGATCGGTGGCAGAGATCTCTCGCGTCCGGCCCTGGTTCAGGCCATGATACGGAGTGAGAGGGCATGAGCTGCCGTCACCTCCTTCTGCGAAGCAGTAATGCTCGCAAAGGAGGAGGCGGGACGGTTGAGGGAAAGGCAAGTTTCGCGCCCTCTCGCCCCTAGCCGCCGCAGGAGACGCCCTGGGCGTCGGGAATCCCGGGCGGATTTCCGGCCACCGTAGGCGCGGGCTTGCGGACGGTCAGCCATGGGTAGCTCACCGTCCGGTAAGGACCAGGCCTAGGTCGATGGCGCGTTGTATTCCACGCGCGCCTCAAAGAGATGTCGTCAACACAAATGTAGGGGTCCACTAGGGCCGATGCCTGCCGGGGTCGCGGGAAGGTACTTATGGGTCACCGAGGCCCCCGCAACACAGGCAACGGGAAGGAATACGGGTGGGTTTTAGTCAGTAAGAGTCTGGCACACCCTCCCGCTCCGCCCAGAGCGGGAGAAGTTATTTGATTATTACCCACCCTCAAAAAAAAAAAAGATCTCACACATCTTTAGCCACTCAGCAAAAATTAAGAGAGTTTGGCTGGGAGGTGTTAATGCATCCGCCGTATAGTCCTGACCTTGCACCTTCAGATTTCCCCCTGTTTCGGTCTCTTCAGAATTCTTTAGGCAGTGTCAGGTTAATATCACAAGAGGACTGCCAAAACCACTTGTCGCGGTATTTTGATCAGAAGTCCCAAAATTTCTATAGCAATGGGATCATGTCCCTACCTACAAGATGGCAAAAAGTTATCGAACAAAATGCAAATGGACCTACATACTTTAGTTAAATGTAAATAAACTATATTAAAAATGTTTTGAATTTTCTTAAAAAATGCGAAGAAATTTTTTCCCCAACCTATTATGTTGGCATCCACAGGTACGTTTTCTGATCCATCTGTTTACATTTTCACTATTTTTATACTTTTGAATCAGATTATTATAGGTCAGCAAACCACATGCTTCCACGTGATTGTGTATAGGTGCCTAATTGTTGTACTAACATAGATTTGAAGTAATTTGTAATACTAACACGTTATGGGCCTTCGAAGACTGATAATAAAGTCTATTATTATTGTTAAAAGCGTTCATTCTGAAAGTGCGCAACGTTGCAAATAGCTGTAAAATATTTACCTGTTTTGATTAAATTGTCAATTTTACTGTATGGAAATATGAAATATCGCTAACTAGTGAACTAAAATATTGATTATGAAATACAATAATATCGTAAGACTGAATATTTAGTTTAAGATGTAAAAAAATATTTGGAAGCTTTCCAAATTACCTTTTTATACTTAAAACGGTTTTAACATTAAATTCAGTGTTATAATTGCAATTAATTATTAATATTTTAGGTCACTAGTTAGCGAAATTTCATATTTCCACACAGTACCTAATATTAACAAATTAATAAAAACAGGTAAATATTTGACAGCTATTTGCGGCGTTGTTAACTTTTAGAATGCACGCTCTTAAAACTATCCCTGTGCTTTCATGAGAAGATGAAGATAATCGTTTTGTCAGTGTCACGAACATTCAGGTCCCTCCAGCGACCGTATCAATCTTAACCTTAATAAACATGATAGCTTTTAAGTGTAGTTCTTTCCTCAAAATACCATTTCGGACACTAGCCTACATGTTCCTCAAATGATCTGATCAAGATTATGTCCGAAATTTCGGATATACACATTGACATTGAGTGATTGGTTTAATTTTGTTTTATTCTCAGTTACTCGTAGTTTTTAACATGGTCTGGCAGTTTGATATTTTCTGCGACCTAGCCAAATGTCCTTTCTTTGGTATTGTTCGTCGAATCGTTGAGCTCCTTAAGTTCTGAGTTGAGCTGCACAACTACTGACAAATGCGTGCACTGACTGGACAGGTCTACTTAATCTGTGTGGTTCTTTCCTCAAAAATCCATTTCAGACATCAATCGACATGGCCTTCACATGATCTGACCAAGATTATTTCTGGAGTGACCTCTGAGTTTGTTTCGGCCTTTCTTCTTAGAGTAGTCAGGTAGGAAAAGCCGACCTCATCTAGTTTTAAAAAAGATGTGTAAAATTGTTTGTACAAACCTACTTACAGAAATAAAATCATTTATCATTTATAAACACACTACATAACTGTCGAAAAGTAGTTGTAATATACATACATATCTGCCTAACCCCTGCTGTGAACACGAGCGTGATGCGTGATGTTATGTTTTACAGAGATTGTCAGCGTGAGGCTACAATAGAAAAAGAAAGCTTCAAAGAAGTTATAAGAACCCTGAAAGAGGAGATTGACAGGTAATTATTTGTGAATATGTAATTATATTTCTAACTAGCTTCCGTCCGCGACTTCCTCCCCGAGAAATTTCTTGCTCTCCCGACCCTGTTACCGTATTTACGTTACGTCATACGTGTCTCGTCATTTTACTTCGTACTACAGCAGGCTTAGCATGACAGTCTCTATTTCTTCGAAGAATAGACACGGCTCTTTCCATACAAAGTGACATTTCGTTTCTCCTTTTTTGACATCCCACCGTAGAAATCTTTCCACATATAAAAGGACTTAGACAAAGATCGTTAGAAACGAAAGACAAGATGACAGATTGTAGAAGGATTTCTACGGTGAGATGTCAAAAACTGAGAAACGAAATGTCACTTTGTATAGAAAGAGCCGTGTCTATTCTTCGAAGAAATAAAGAGTGTCATGCTAAGCCTGCTGATAGTATTATCATGTTTTTGGTTTCTCGTTCAGCGAGTGCTAACGAAACTCTGCAGACGTGATGAGTATCGATATCCAAACACAATAACTTAACAATAAAACAGATTTGATGGATTGTTTGGGGTCAACGACCGCTGCTATTGTTGTTAGTTGAATTATGAGTTGAAAAAAATCTGTTTACCTTTGTTTTATCGTGTTTATATATTGATACCCATATCACATCTGTGAAGGCTACACAAAAAAAAAACTGCTATTTCAAGTGACTACACAAACTACGTTCCGTGACCCACAAAAAAAATCTTTAAATTAACTTCTTTTTTGGTTTATTATGTTTAGATATCGATATCCATAACTTATTAAATTCAATTCAAAACATTTATTTCAGACTTCGGTCCATAGTGTTAGTATTACATCAAGATGACTTAAAGCTATGTTAGTAACTCACAAATACAACAAATGAGATAGAAAAAAAAAAACGCCAGTCAGCCTACAGTATATGCAGCCCAATCCAATGCCTCCAAACAGGACTATGGATGTAGTCTGCAATGACACTCAGGTAGCTGTTGGGACTGCCCCTCACTCCGCATCAGCGATGCTGCTCTTTTACGTATAATGGCGTGGAAGCCATCCACTTGAGCTTCAGCAAACATCGCTGACGCACTGCAGCAGCGAGGCAATCCCATCAGCAACCTGAAAGCCTAAACCTAGCTAGTTTCTGGGGCCCAGTGGTATAATATAAACTGGCTCTATTGGCAGTCCTGATTTTTTTCTAATCCTATTAATGAGACACACGTATTGCCTTCAAATCGTGCCTTGAAATATTATTCTTCCTTATACCTATTGCATTTTTTATTATTTTGTATTTGATTATTGTATTATTAATGGTGGGGCTTGTGGCTAAATAATAACAGCCGCACGGGTAAATCAATCAGGTTAAGCTACGCTTGCCGCGGTTGATCCGTGGATGGGTGAACATCTTAACATACCAAGACCCCCTCCGTGCCTCTGAAAGCACGTTAAGCCGTTGGTCCCGGCTATCATTCGTGGATCTTTGACAGTCGTTACGGGTCGTCAGAAGCCCGAAAGTCTGACAACTAGTCTTACCAAGGGATATCGTATTACCCAGTAACTGGGTTGTGGAGGTCAGATAGGCAGTCGCTCCATGTAAAATACTGGTATTCAGCAACGTACTTGGGAAAAGGCTAGGCAGATGATTATTAATGATTTCGACATTATTAGTAATTATTACCAAAATTTGCCAAATTTATGTACTAACACTAGTGTTTAAGATGTTTTTATGATGTTTTTATGTTTTTATGATTACTAACAATTTGGATTGTATGAGATGTAAAATAAATTATTTGATTTTGATTAATTCCTCGTCACTCTCTCCAGGCTGCGCCGCATCCAATCCCGCGAAGGCGCGAACCTAGAATATTTAAAGAACGTTGTAATGGCGTACCTAATGTCAACGGACTACGCAGGAAGAAAACACATGCTAAACGCCATCGCGGCAGTTCTGCACTTCACTACGAACGAAAAGAATTTGGTATCAACTAACCTTTAGAAAATGTCATTATGATTTAAGATTTTATTGGTATATTTTTTGAACGTCTTAAAAGGAACGCGACTATTCCAAAATGTTAATTTGTTCTATGATTCAAAATTTTCGTTAACTATTGGTTCCTAATAAAATGTGAGTACCTGTGGGAGTTTATAGTCTGTTAAACAAAGTATTTTCTATCTTCTTTATTCATATTGCGACGATTTTGGTTGTACTGAGGAGTTTTACCTTGTAAATTATGTGTTTGTAACATGTAACCCTAATTACACTAAAACCCGATCTAGACGTTTTCCATGATAAAATTCTTATTTTTTTTAAACAAAATTAAAAGTTTGACCTGCATTTTAATTCGAATATTTTATTGTTTTCCAAATTTTTTGATTGTATTTATATTGTGACAATGTAGCCGTAGCACTAGAAAGCGACTGTCATCGTGGCAGAGGCGCTGCTATACAAAGCCGATTTTTGTCTAAAAGCCCTTATGTCATATTTACATATTTACCGCAGACAGTAAATCAAGGGCATAATACAAAAGCGGTGGCCGCACCTAACGGCCGCAGTGACGGCTGTCATGAAAATGATGACAGCGGGAATGATTTAAATCGTTAGATTCGTTTCTGTTTCGTTTGGACACCTGACCATTGAGATAGGAAAAACATGGAGGCGCCGCGTTATTCTATAGATACATTTGCTTATACAAATATGAGTGAAATACGATACAGAATGTGAAATATCGTTTTGTCTCATTCTTTCTAATAAAATAATCGAATTTGATAAAAGAGACAACAATATTTAAGTTGTTGCTCATTATGGTAACATTTTGTCGTGACGTAGTGACTGTTGTAGGTAGGTGGCATATCACCCATTTTATGCGCCAAGTTTCGTAGTAGCTTTGCTGTCAAATGGTTGTTTACCTTTTGTATTATTGAGATTTGCGAGAAAATTACGAGGAGTTTACCTTTAAAACTGCATGTGAATGTTGGAAAACAGCAATTCAACATGCCTGTGTATTGTTTTGGGAAGTGTAGTGCAAGAAAGAATGAAAATCAACGTCGATTATCTTTAAACAGGTTAGTAGTCGGTTTTCATGCAATAGTACATACAATAATACACATTCCATGAAAAAAATGTTACGGGATCATGAGTTTATTGCTAAAGTTTATTGATTTTTGGGTTCATTTCCCTATACCAGACCTTTTTTGATATTTATTATTTCATTCGTTTGTTTACAATAATATGTCATAGTGGAATAGTGTTGTACCGATGCGAGGCGACGCCGTACCGTAATACTTTCCGAAACTAGTTTCTCCGCTGAAACGATATCGGTTATAATCTGCGATGTTAACAGAAATTATTCTGCGTTTCTTAATCGGTCCGAGTGACCTTGTTAGGTCCGGCCCGTGGTTTACGGTCTGAGAGACCGTCCCACAGAGTTATAAGTGATCCTAAAACAAGACGTCAGCATTTTGTTATTTGTTTAGTTCCGCAGCTCTAACCAAAATTAAATGCTCTAACCAAAAGGGTTAAAGAAAAAGTGACTAGAGGCTATTGGTGAAGATAATATTAATCCCCGAAATAAAGAATGGTACCTACCTGTGTTCACTTCACTTTGAAGAAAGCTGTTTCAATAGAACACTTGGTGTAATGAGATTACATAATAACTCTGTTCCCACAGTATTTTCGGTGTGTATTAAAATTATTGATTAATAATAACCCGGCCCTTTGGCCTGAAATAAATAAATGTGATGATCATAATATTAGTAGGTACCAAATTTTTTCAGGTGCCCGCCAAAATACAATATCAAGTCATATGTTTTGTGTGAAACAAGCAACATTAAAAATCTGATGTTTCTGGTACATCTACTGTTATGCCTCTATTGCAGTTACCCCATCGAATTGTGGACACGGTGCATATTTCACATTTCCTTGCATTGATCATTACACACTACACACATTACGTACTATTACTACATTATGTACTAGTGTAAGCCTACTTTTCTAATCAAACGTTATACTATAATCATTACCACACCAATAAACAAAGGTATAAAAATAATTCTTATTTAATTTTCAATCCACTACTCATTAACACATAATATGAACATTATCTTCTCCCACCAGGAAGAAGATAATGAAAGCCGCGAAGCCTACTGAAAAACAAGATAATCACTAGATTTTCTTGTTTTTTTATTAGGCCCCGCATACCTAACAGAAGCTACTGGGCTATGGCCTTCCAACGGATCTATCTCTTCCTGCTGTTCACTTAAATACGTAAACGTGATGCAACTAAAAAGCGTTTTTTATTTCTACAACGTTACACGTTACACCGGACTATAAGTATGTAATTATGATCCAAACGTGATATCTAGTAAGACTAGTATCGATACTAGTTATAGTAACACCCATGTTCCTTGATTGACACAACCCTAGCAACGACAGCCATTTTATGCGCCAATATCGAGTTGTAGGTATGCACCTTTTTTTTGTAGGTATTTCCAGTCCATATATTTATATGTCAGTGCCTCTGACACAATGACGCAGTAACTGACTAGATTGTCAAGGAAACGCTATTTATTAATGTGTAAGCTCACTCTTAGTATGACAACTTTTACACGTGACTACGTACGGGAAGGGTAAGGGCTTAGGAACCCCCACCGAAGTGTGCCCGCAGTAGCGTGGTCTGTACTACGATTTAATACTGTATTCTGTCACTTCGGAATTCTTAGTTTAAAAAAAATGTAAACTGCGTTCACGATTTAAGATAGACTATAGCGTTTTTGTATTTTTTTTTTAACATAGTATCTATTAAATACCCCTTGTGTGACTAAGTATGTACTATATTATTTGGTAATAGTAAATTTAAGTAGTCTTCGTTCCGAAGGGAAGTCGCTAGAAATGGGGTTGTACGAAGCCTGCCGTACTGTAATTTAACAAAATAAGATAACTTTGTTTTAAATAGGAAGTCAGGGCCTAGCCCGCAAGAAAAATAACGTGATTATGTAACAAGTTACAAAACGTATAATAATAACAACAAAATAAAAAAAAAAACTAATAAATAATTATAAGTACGAATTAAAACATAGAACAATTACTTCTCTAGGATGAAAAGCGAATTAAAACAATTTTGATAATTGTATATTTTGGTAAGAGATTTATTGTAACAGTATTATTTACATAGAATATTATACTGGAACTTATCACAATTACGAGTATATTTAACGAAATATAACACGATTTCCTGTGTAACATACAAAATGTGTAGGAGCACTGTTATAAACTGTCAAAATTTAGGTGTTTTAGCTCTGCCTATCCCTTTGGGGAAAAAAAAAATAAAAAAAATCCCTTTGGGGCTATACAAGCGCGATGTTATTATGTATGTAATGATTAATCATATGGTCTGAGAGTATGTATATAAACGCATGTAACCAACTGCATAGTGAAGTTCAAAATATTGTATGGATTTGTTCACCAAGTTTTCTATAAATAGACTGGGCAAAGTTTTGTTCTCTTTAAAAAGCGAAAAATAACGCGTTATTTTCGTATAAAAATTATGGATCTTCCCGGTAGAACATATTTTTCTACTCATGTCACTAGTCTACGTCACTAGTTCTAAACTAACATCAATCTGCCGTTAAAATTAAACTTGGTGAATCTTTGCACCGTTTTAGTTGTCTAGCTATAGGCACAGATCCCTAGCACGAGCAACATAGATCTAAGTAGCGACATAGTCAAATTTTTTCTGCCAGCCATTGCCATACATAGATACTTTAACCCACTCAAATTAGGTGAATACGAGGCTTTTGGCTACTTTGTATGTGTATATTTTACGTGATTTTTTGTAATGTGCGTTTTGTTCGTGCAGAATAAACAATTCTTTCTTTAAAATGCTTGATATTCGTGATACAGGTACAATATTGGTTTGTTGTTGGAAAGGGTCCTATGTTAACACGCTAACATTCCTGTTGTCTATTTATAATAAATTAAATAAAGTTTATAAAATCACAGTAAATAACTGATTGTTGATTTGTTTATTTACCTCCGCTGTTAGTTCATGCATGTGGCATTGAAAGTGTATAATATGGAAGCCCTCCCATTCTCCCATTTCTTCCCGTGGGTGTCGTAAAAGGCGACTAAGGGACTTACTAGAGAAGGGGCAGCAGCGTTCTCTATGCATATTAACACCATACTGCGATCGCCAACCCGCCTGCCAAGCGTGGCGATTATGGCAACCCCCCCCTTTTGGGAGAGGCCTATGTCCAGCAGTGCACGTCTTTCGGCTGAAATGATGATGATGATGAATATGGAAGCGTGAAGCTCTTTATGTCGGTTTATGAGCCTGTCCAGATCAGGCGATCTGCGGGGCGAGTCCACTCGCGCGCTTTAATTTATATTGCGTCCAGATACCGCGTTTTAGGCGCGTTTCCCTGATAGTGTTATAAACATGGACTCAGATACTTTTTACAACTTCCTCAATAAAAAGTTCCGTATCGAAGTTATCACGCTCCATTTCGAACCAAAAAATATTTCCACTCGCCACGGACTCGTGGGTAGTACTGGACGTACCAATGGCGCCCGAGTATCTCAACTCGCGCGGCGCTCGCCCGTAAAACGAGCGAGTCGAGAGTCCCGCTCATTGCACGCGTTTTACGCGCGAGTGAGGAAACGCGCGGCAGCATTTGGACGGGATATTTATGTAGCTCTAGTATCTCGGGAACGCGCGAGTGGACTCGCGCGCCGCGCAGATCGCGGACAGGTTCTAAGGGTCTTTTGGCGTGTGACCAAAGTTGGAACTAACGCCGCTATCTTGTTTTTTCAGCGCAATGTCTGTGACAATTTCACTAAGGTTTATCAACAACGCCCCCTTGTCAATATCATTCAGGCGCCAAAAGAAAGTTGTAGCACCATACCTTCACGAAAAAAGGGGAATCACAATTAAAATTCTGGAAACAAAAAGCAGAACTGTGGTGTGCGCCATCTATGTTACAAACTTCACAACTCTCAACTAAATTGAGTTTTAGTGGTCATGAGAGTAGTTTATAAAAGTAGCACTTTAAATACAGAGATGGCGTTCAAAATAAGGTTTTTACTTTGTAAAGTTATTTTACAAATTGTAATACTTTTATTTACCATTAGTACAGGCCCATGTTAAACCCGCCGTATGTAATTACTGAAACTATTAAAAATCCATTGTGTCTCGCGTTCATTTCACATACGAAGGGTCCTAAATCTAAGGGCCTTATCACACTAGCGAGTTGCGAGCGAGTGGAAAGCGGGGCGAGTGCGCAGCGAGCTTGCCGCGAGTTCGCAACGTGATCGCCACGAGTGCGTAACGTGTTCGCCACGTATTCACAATATTTTACACTCGCTTGTCTCGCTCTCTCTTGTACACTCAGGTCAACCACTCTCGTTCCGCAAACGCGTAGAACACGTTGCGAGCTCGCTGCGCACTCGCCCCGCTTTCCACTCGCTCGCAACTCGCTAGTGTGATAAGGCCCTTAGATTTAGGACGCTTAGAGATAAGATAAGAGTTTTCTTTAGTTCGGAAAGCATTCTACATTTCCATACATATTTATGTAGACATGGGTTGGTACGCGGGCCAATACCAGTTTTTGAAACTATTTATTTTAATAACTATGTATTGGTGATACCAAGCACTGAGTTAGCTTTAGGTATTGGAATGGTTTTGAAACTATTTATTTTATAATGTATTGGTGATATTGATATCGGGTTCAATATTTGAACGTTAAAAATAAGTTGAACTAAACATTTTTGAGTAAATTAACTTTCTTTCATACTTCATCCAGGTTTAGGACTGGCTACAAATTAGGCTTGAGTTCCAGTTCGTGTTATTTCGGCAGCGCTCGGCTCGGTCCGCCCACGGGCCGTATCGGGCATCAATCGGTTGTTGACGCTAGTACTCGGTAATTCGTTATGTTCGTTATGCTTACGAGGGCGGCACTGAAAATTTCGGGAATCAAGGAAGTGACACAACATTACTATTTAAAAATGTATTTATTGCTTTTCGAAGTATTCTCCGCGAAATTTGACACATTTTCCATACGATGGAACCAATCATTGAAGCAACCGTTCCATTCGGAAGTTGGGGTCTCCAAAATGGCCGTTTTGTAGGCGTCCATAGCTTCTTCAGGTAATGAAAATCTCTGTCCACGCAATTTATTCTTTATTTTAGGGAAAGTATAGAAATCATTAGGGCTTAGGTCGGGGCTGTACGGCGGATGGTCTAATAATTCTATGTTTTCTTGCTCTAAAAACTCTTTTGTTCTGTGCGCGGTGTGAGAACTCACATGGTCGTGATAGAGGATGATGCGGCGGTTGCAGTTCTCTTTACGAAGTTCAGAAACGACCTGTGGCAAACAAATGCTAGCACTCCATTCTGCAATAACCGTTCTTTGTCCCTCAAGATGAATAGTCGTAACATGGCCGGTTTTGGAGACAAACCTGGCCACCATTTTTTTTGCAACACTCCGTGAACGAACAATTTTTGTTGGCTTTAACTCTTTTTCGAACACCCAAACTCGTGACTGGTTTTTTGTTTCGGGTTCGTACGCGTATATCCAGGATTCGTCACCTGATACGATGTTGTATACAGCATTTGAGGATCCTGCGTGGAATCTTTCGAGAGTTCTGACGCACCAAGTAACGCGAGCCGCTTTTTGCTCTTCACAGAGCGAATGCGGTATCCATCGGGAAAACAAGTTTTTTACACCTAATTGTTCATGCAAGATTATTTGTATTTGACTCATGCCAATGTCTAAAGTTGCCTGAATTTCGCGGTATGTCACATGTCGATCTTCCTCAATCAGCTTACGCACAGCATCAACGTTTTCTTGGGTGACTGCAGTTTTTGGACGACCTTGACGGGGATCATCACTGAGCTTGACACGTCCACGTTGAAATTCAGCAAACCAGCGATAAATTGTGGTTTTGGATGGGGCTTCATCACCAAATGCAGAAATCATCCGGTCAACACACTGTTTTTGTGTTAAACCACTTCGAAGTCATAATAAATCATCGCTCTTGAATTGTCTCGAGTAAATTCCATTATCTCAACGACTGAACAAGTTTGACAAAACCTTGTGACAAGACCGAGAATCTTTTTTTAAATAAATAAATGGTATTCGATTTTTAAAACCAAGGATTTTTCAATTAAAAAGATTTTAATATGACAGGAACAGTGGAAATATTCCATTCCCGATACTTTTAGTGCAGCCCTCGTATCAAGCTAATAAATAGTTTCACGCAATACATAGTTATTGTGGAAACTAATACCATATTGATGGTATTACGCCAATAAGTACATAGTTATTGAAACTGTTTAAGGTGTATACCACCCATCTCTATATTTAGGTAAGTGTAACTACTAGATACTATCTACCTAGTACTAGATACTTTATTTCCAAGATGCCAGTCTTGCCACGGAATCTATGCTCAAACTGTAAAACTGCCCAGCACCTGTATTTTGAGCCCAACATATCTGACAGACACCTCATGCTTTTACGATCGCACTTAGCGACCAGACCAATCGCTTGAATATTTCTGTATCCTGCAATATAGATCCGTGTTCGGACCCACTTTCAGTAATGTGTATGGCTGAAAGTTGACGGATGGTGCCTATAAAAGGTAAGGTCGTATGGATGTAAAATTGGCAAAATATGAAATGAGATGGGGTCTTGGATGCAGTAGTAGGTGCGTACCTAGCCTAGAATACACCTTCAGAAGCTATTGCAAAAAGGATGGTACAAGAAGCAAGCTATATAGCTTGCTGCTTATAGGCTACGATTATTGGCAAACCTGATTATTATTAACTAGCTGCGCCCCGCGGTTTCACGCCAAGTTTGGGTCCCGTGGGGATATCGGGATAAAAAGTATCTACCCATGTAACGAATTTCATCCAAATCCGTTCAGCCATTTTAGCGTGAAAGCGTAACAAACAAATAACAAACAAACTGTCTTTCACTCGGTTAGGATTATTATATTTTATATCATTTTTGAACAGTGGCGTGGGTTTCAAAATAACGCAAGCCCAATAAAATTTTAACCGATTTCAAAAAAAGAAAGTTCAGTTTACGACTGAGTATGTAGGTACCTACGTATGTATCATCGCAATTTTCTCATAAACTACTGGTTAGGTACAATAAATTAAAAGTGAATTCATCCATCCATCTTCTTCTTTCCTCTTCTTTCTTCAATTTCACTCTTGCTTGTCGTGCGGTGAATGATGCTAGTGCTAGATTGAATATAATGAACATATCAGCAATTGCATACCTCTGGTGGCTTTGAAAAAAGCCGTTTGGTTTGCTTCATTGCTGGAGGGAACAAAGTTATGGTAAGTAGTTGCTTCCTTCGTAACAGGACCCAGGTTACAGACAAAAAAAAAACAAAACAAAAAGTTACAAAACGAAAGTTAAAAAATAGCTAGATAGAATGTAATAAGGAATTTAAATAAATTATTTATATTCTAATTGGAATCGTCTATCTTTCTTAAGAAATGATTTAATTACATCAGAGTAAAATGTTGGTGATCGTTTTAATTCTACCAACAACTGTTTTTCAATAGCTATCATTGATAATTCGGAAAGACGCTCTTGACCTTGTGTATTTCTCAGATAGGTATGGATACGTTTAAGAGACGAAAAAGCACGTTCCGCGGAAGAACTTGTAGCCGGAATAGTTACAACAAGATACGCTAACTTTAACAGCTCGGGATAGGCATCTTCGAGGTTATTCTCATGAATGAAATCAATTAATTCGAAAACATTACGATCTTTCAGATCAGGACTAGAATACAAGCAAATCAATTGTTTTTTCTGAGCAAGGTTTAAAGATTTTACCTTATCTTCGCCAATCAAAACCTGAACGCATTTTAAATCCTCACAAGGTACAATTACCTCCATTGTTGTAGGTAAGTCACCAAAACAGTTGTATCACTGAGGAAATCTAAGAAAACACAAAAAACTTTAACAACAAAACCTTTTTCCACTCAAGCAAATGAAACTGAAGTTAGTTGCACTCTCGGATGTCGGGAACTACTCAGTGTTGTCATTTAGGCAAAAAAGTCGCCACGTATATGAAAAATCTAGCTAGATGTCGCAAATTTTTTATTTTTAAGATATTGCTTGAATATTTAATTTCGTTATTTTAAAAAGTCGCTAGTTTTTATTATTGCTAAATGTTAAAAAAGTTTCCAAACTCGTTAAAAATCTCCAAGATCTCACAACGTGGCTAAAACGGCAACACTGCAGAGTTGGCAAGCTGACAAGGTCACGCATACGCGTGCAACTTCATACCGAAAGCCCTGCTTAAATCTGCCATAGTGATCGATTTGTTCTATGCACAAAGGTCTAACTCATTATACGGCACATCGCTATAAGTGCGAAAGTGACAGATATAGTATTTGAAAGCCCGGTAAAAGCCGGTGCGTGTAAGCGAGATAGCTATATGTAGATGCTACAAATGCGAAACTCTGCGCGCGAACAATCGCGATGTGTAGTAGTGTTGCATAGGTAGATACTTTGTGCTATTTTGATATGAATTAAGCGCGGGAACTTTTAAATAGTTCGGGTTTGATATTGATTCTCTATCGAGCATTTTAGTAAGGCATGCTTTTGGGCTTATATGAAGGTACCGCCACTGTTTTTGAAGTGAAAACTGCGCGTAGAGCGATTTATGGTAGGGGAAAAAGTTATGGGTTCGCGTCACCGACATGCTAATGTTAACAGTATGTCTGTAGCTATAAGGGTGACCATTATTATATCATAGTTTTAAGTTTTCACTTCTGTCGGTAGTCCCCGTGACACCATATATATATTTTTTATTTTACAGCCACTCCAGGACTCGTCTGCTTCACCGGCCATCGGCCGGCCAACATGGCTAGCTCTCTGCCACGACCGCGTATCAGCAAGCGTAGTGTGGGACTAGCTGAGGGTCGTCACATTGGGACGCTCCCCAGCTCGACGATCTTAAAAAGGTGGCTGGGACAGACTGGATGCGGAAGCTGGTAGACAGGTTGTTATGGCGCAGCCTGGGAGAGGCTTGCGTCCAGCAGTGGGCTGCGATAGGCTGAGATAATTGATTTGATAGCCTGATAAGGGAACAAGGGAAGAAGAAAACGTGCAGTATGCAGACCTCAAGCAACATTTATTTATTATTTATTTATTTATTTATTTATGAACACCAATAAGTACAACATCTTACAGTTTCCCAAGACGATGCTATACACACATATTAAACTATTTATATCTATAAAATATACTTTAACATAAAATTAACAATACAAATAAAACAAAAAAAAAAATCTATCTCAAATATTTACGCCTTCTTCAATGCACCTTTGTGTTCTTGATACATATTTCGGCAAGCCATCGAAAACATCTTAATACGAGAGGCCCTTGACAAAGGGGCAAACTTTAATAAATTTGTCCTAGTCCATGGCGCCTCTAACGAGGCAGCACATACCCGTCCGGGACACGCAGCCGCAGCGCCTCCAGCACATCTGGGTGGTGCACCAGCCCGCGCAGCACCCTCGCCACGTATTTTACTAATGCGACGTCACTCCTAACAGCCAGCCTAGTGTACCCGACCATGTCCAACACAAACAGACTGATACATCAACGGGTAGAATCATGGGTAAACCCCATATTGTTTAACATGAAACCAGGGCTGGAAGACTGTGATTATATTTTTAATCATGAGGGGCTTATAATACCTGTACCTCCCCTAGGTACGCGCGGTTTAGGTACATACCTGCTCTCGTACCTGGTTTGGCGCTGGCGGTTTGACTTCGTCGTTTACAAACGAGCTAGTTGATATAATTTTTCTAGTTATAGAAACTATCTAATCTTCTTCAATTCTGTCAGAACTTTCCCTCACAAACATACATTTCATTAAAAAGTATTAGAGAACAGAGTACTCTGTGTAGAAACGTCTCAGACGATACCGCTCATCTATCATCGCTCTTTTGTAGGTGACATCCATGTAGGGTGACTATGGCAGTGAGTGACGAATTAATATCCAGTAAATACTTAGGCGTAAAGCAGTAGGTAATGGCCACGTGGTAACGGCCGGGACTTACGAGGTATAGGTCGAACCCAGACAGGCGCTTTACTTTGTGTACCTACCTAAATTATTTCATCTTCACTGCCCTCAAAAACGGTTACGGAAAACATCGTGAGGAAACCGGCATGTCTTAGAACCAAAAACTCGAAGACATGTGACGTCTACCAACCCGCACTGGGCCCGCGTGGTGGATTACGGCCCACTCCCTTTCACAAAAAGAAGAGGCCTGTGTCCCAGTAGTGGGAAGATTATAGGCTGAATGTGTTATGCTTATGCTATTTTACATCGATTTAGAATAGGCGATCGTCGCGCTCATATGTCACTTTTTCTTCAATGAACCTAAACGTGTTGTCGCGCTGATAGATGACATTGTGCGCAACGATCGCGTATTCGTGCGGCCGGCGATCGCTTTGAAATAGGACGCGGGTATGCCAGTTACTTAAAGGACAAAACGTACCACAGACGTGAGGTCAATTGTACAAGAATAGAACATAATAACCTTAAAAATTACAGATATAAATGTAGACATTTTACATAAGGTGACACAATGGGCGGCCTTAGCTTGAGGCCTTAGCTGTACCTAGTCCCTTCACAGTTAGTTTACCTTTGACAGCAACCCAAGCAGCAACCTTATGATCTTGATGGTAATGATGACAATTACGATTATTAGAATAAAGATCCCTTTGATTGTGACAGTGATGCAAAATCAGAGGAATTATAACTGTAGTTAAAGCACCTACCAAAACTATCTGTAACTAGCTTCTGCCCGCGACTTCATCCACGTGAAATTTCGGCCCCCGACACACCGCGTCCCATCGCATCGCCCGCCCCGCTATTACTTCATTTTCGCTACTACTTTCTGACTTTTATTTCATTTTGCTCGGCTCCTAAGGGTCGTAGCATGATGTTAAATAGCCCTTAACCTTCCGCAAAACTTGCGCTATTAAATGCAAAAAGTTTTTTTCAAATCCGACTGGCAGTTTCAGAGATTAGCGCCTTCAAACAAAAAACAAACTCTTCAGCTTTATTATATTAGGTAGTACAGATTTCCACAACAACCGGTGTTCATGGTCTCCCTACGAAACACGCAGCGTTTTGCGGCACCGCGCGGTGATATCGATTGTCTTCCAACTCTTTTGTCCCGCGAACATTTGCTAATGGACTTGGCGACTTGATTAATACACTGCTACTTACCCCTCTTGTTCCTTAATTAGTAGGTATCTACTTCTTTCGGTGGATTTTTAACGAACTGTGAAAGGAAGGTGGACTAGGAGGTACCTGCCTGTTACTATTAGGTACCTTCCACAAAAAAACTTATTTACCAACACTAGTTTAATTAGGTATTTAAATGCAGTACTTCAGTATCTTCAGAATAAATAACTGTGAAGGGTCCCCGAAACCATCGACTAAACTTACGACCATATAATGTACCATATTCTGACAAATAAATGATTATGATATTGATTATGAAACGACCAATTGCAAATTGTCGATAATTAGATAGCGTGATCGATACACATTGATGCGCAAATAATCGTCTACCAAATGCAGTTCAAGCGTATTATTTACTACATAAAAAATATTGTAATTGATAATTTGCAATTGATCGTTTCGACGACCCTTTACGTTTCAATACACGACACAGTACTTTTTTTCCTGAAAATAAGTTTAAGTTTTAGTACTGTTCAACCAACATACATCCATGAAACGCTTAGGTTTTCAAGAATCCTACTAGGTACCAGTACCAACCTACCTTTCTGTCTAACGTAAAACTTTATTATTCAGTTGCGGTGAGGACTTTCCCATCGCGTATGTGACCCTCTTTGTGTTGCTTTCTCTGAACAATCCTGTAGAAAATCTAGGCTTTTCTTAAGCGTTACATTATATCCCAATCCTACCTTGGCGACGACAATCATCCGCATATTATTTGTTAGGAGACAGTAGTAGGTATTTATTAAAACATTAAATGCTTAAAATTTCTGCCATGGATAATAATAGCATGTATTTAATCAAACCCTAATAATTCCCATTTTGCGCTCGTTAAACTATTATTGAGCACTCTATTATAATGATCGCGCCTCTTTTTGTTAACCTTTAATAATTCCGATTTTGGGGACCTAAAATACTAAATAGCTAAGTAGCTGCGACCAACTTGGATGTAGCGCTCGTTGGCCGCTGCCGCGGCACCGCTTGCTTCGCTCGCTCGGCTCGATTTCCATTTTTTCATAGTTTAGTTCCAACCTAACGTAACCTGTTTTGTTTGGGTAGGTAGCTTAGTTACTGCGGCCGACTGTGAGAAAAGGCCAAAAAGTTAAAAAGAGGCTCATTTAATTTAAAAAGTGTCCATAGTTAGAAGTTTTTAGAGGATCAGTTAAACATGGGAAATGTATAATACATAATTCCACTATATTTTGCCTACCTACAATTTTATTTTCGTAGCGTATAAGTAGGTATTAACATCATTTTTATTTTTGGCGTGTAGCAAAACCCTGGTTAATTCCAGTTCAAACAGGGGTGGGTAAAATTACAGACTCATACGATTTTAATTTTCTCTCTAGGTGAGCAACTCATCAGTAAACCATCGATGATGCACAAGACTACCCTTGGATGTAGGTAATCATTTTCCGTCCATCACTTAGACCGTTCGCCTGTTAAACATATTTCATGAAAAAACTTCTAATGAAATATATTATGATCGATCCATTTCCCTACGTAAAAGGCAGGGAAGTATTCCAGCATCCCCTGGGCCTGTGCCTATCCAGGCGGCACAAAAACAAAAACGTATTTTCCGTTCAGGAGATTACTTCCTCTGCGCCCACTCACAGGTCTGTTGAGATTTGATTGAGGAAACGACGGGTTTTTACTTTTTATGTAATGGATAGTTTACGCTGTATTTCCTTTTATCAGGAAACTAGATTCTGCCCGAGACACCAACCCACGATAAAATATATCATATGGCACTCGGCTATAGTGTAGCCTTCTATCACTACAAGATTTTTTGTAATCGGATCAGTAATCTCAGAGTTAACCTCTTAAAAACAAACAAACATTTATTCCTCTGTATAATATTACTAAGATGAGCAGAATTATATGATAAATAAGAGATTAAAATCTACATGATCTTCTCTCGTTTACTGTCCTTCGGTCTTTTTGCTTCTGGATTGTACTTACCTAGCTCCTAGTAAGAATATAAAAATACTGTCTAGAATGAAAACTAAACATAAAATAAAATCACCTTGAATGTAAGCCTCCTTCCTGTCTTACACTTGTGCCGAAACCTAGACGTCTGAGATAAAAGACAATGTAATAAAATTGTCTGTCTGTCCGCGACACTTTTCTTCTTTTATCATAACAGAAATTATTGAAGTTCTGTTAGTAATACGTTGCCGACTTTACCCACTAGCTCCACGTGAAATGTTTAATTTCACAAAGATTTGGATAAATCGATAGGTAGAATAATCAAACCTCACCTAAAGCAAGTCATTCAAGACCTAGGCTCTAGTCGGGCAATAATATTGTACTGAATTTCATTACGACCCGCTGGTGCATAGTGTGATTTGAATTTGGAACCTCAACAAAAAAAATCGTATGAAAACTTTTTCTATTAAAGTACAGCTCGACCAAAGAGTTCTCATTTTTATAGGTTTACACGTAACTTAATAGAGAAATTATTGTGGAATAATGTAGCGCCCGTGACCTAAGATACTGCTTTATGCCCTTAGTGAATAATCTACTACTATCATAAAAAAGCCAATGACGAAAATGGTGCAATTTTTTTTTTCGCGGCCATCCATTAAACATTAATAATTAATTAGATGCAGAATAATATGACGAACAAAATTGAATATGCGGTAACAAAACCTAATATTAGTCTGAACCGAGCTAAATTATAGATAGTAAAAAAAAAAAAGATTTAAAACGATATTTTCTCTTTTTCGACACCTTAGGAAAAGTAAGACATTTAATTCCTCTATTTCATGAATTAATTAACAATGTATTAAAATGCCACAACAGAATACTTAAGTACATAAAAATTGTAAATTACAAGTCTCACAATAGGCGGTCTTATCGCTTAGCGATCTCTTCCAGACAACCGTGGATGGAGAGGCATAATTCAATAATAACATGGATGGTGGCTTATCTCTTTTATCATATTTATCTAGATGACTATATCGTTTTTTTTTTTATAAAAACATCAAGTTCAACTACACTGGCCTGCAAAACTAAGTATCACATTTGTAAATTGAAATATCTTTTTAAGTACACAAGATATACTTTCAAAACAAAAAGGATTCGAAAAATAGTTTAATTTTGTACATAAAAACTTCATAGTCGGCTTTTCCTTCTTTTAAGAAACGGCTGAAAAAAAATTTAAAATCAAAAGTAATCCTTTTCGAATTACAATTTTACCATTCATTTTTGTTTCCATTTTTGTTTTTAAATTTTTTCTTGATCAATGAGTCTTGTTACAAAAGCTAAGTTAGACAAGAGCACATAAACTTATTTATCATGCCTCTTTCCCATGAAGAATGTGCTAGGATCATGACTTTTCTGGAACTAGGCATCAGTATGAGTCGTACTGCAAGAATGGTGGGTGTGATGTTACGAACGGTCCAGAAGGTGAAGCGAAGGTACGAAGTGACTGGAAACCATTTGAGGAGACCTGGTAATGGCAAACCCAGGTGTACTAGTGCCCGCGAAGACCGTTATATTGTTTCTGTGTTGAGAAATCGCCACCTAAATGCAGTTGAAGTACAGCAACAGCTTCTTCAGACCCGAAGGGACTACGTTAGTGACAGTACAGTGAGAAGAAGACTGGTTGAAGCAAACCTGAAACCCCGAAGACCAGCGAGTGGCCCCAAACTCGAGAGAGAGAGCATCGAGTAGCGAGACTGCGATACGCCCGTGAACACATACAGTGGGATCAAGAAGAATGGTCAAGAATTTTGTTTACAGATGCGTCTCGATTCTCACTTTACACTTCTGATGAAAGGCGAAGTGTCTACATACGACCTGGTGAGCGATACCTTCAAGCCTACTTCTCAGAAAGAGTCCAGTACGGTGGAGGTAGTGTACTTGTATGGGCTGGCATATCTTCAGAAGGTCGCACATAGTGGCCATAGAAAATGGCACTCTGACTGGGCAAAGATATGCCCAGGAGATACTCAATGAGTATGCAGGGCCGTATTTAGTAAATATGGGTGATGGATCGATGCTGATACATGATAATGCCCGGCCACACACGGCTCGGGTCGTGCAAGAGTATATTCAGGAGGTTGGTATCAGTGTGATGGCTTGGCCATCAAGAAGTCCTGATCTCAACCCGATTGAGCACGCCTGGGATGAGCTAGGGAGGCTAGTCAGAAGCCGCAGACCACCACCAACCACCCTCAGGGCACGAAAGCAGGCCCTGATAGAAGAATGGGAGAATATTCCCCAACATCGGCTCCGAAACCTCGTGTTCAGTCTGCCAAATCGACTTGAAGCTGTAAGCAGAGCCCGAGGAGGCAATACCAGTTATTGAAAAATAAATAACAAGTAAAACATACTTGTAAATGTTGAGTTTTATGACAGTAAGCTAAAAATTGCGATTTTTATTGTTTTATCTTGTTTTAGATTTAAAAATGTTACTAATGTATAATTTACCATAGTTTCAAAGAAAGCTGATAAAAATTGCTATAAAACGTTTTTATTTTAAATCTCTAACTTCTACAGTTTAGAAAAAAAATAAAAAAATTAAAAGTGTAGTACTTAGTTTTGCAGCCCAGTGTATATACGAGTATATCTCGGTCTGCATTTGTAGAAAAATCGTTTATCAATTCATTTTTGTGATAGGTTTTTCCAATACCGACTGAGGTTTCAACGATGGCCGCGGCATACAACCAAATGCGCCACTTCCCATAGTGATTTGGTCAGATATTGGCCTACCCTTGCCAGCACCGTCGGTGTCATAGTCTCCTATAATCCTATCACTATTTTGAGCTACGATTTTGTACTTGCTTTAAAAAGGCAATAATTTAAATAAAAAAGGTTTTTTTTTTTTAATTTTAATTATTGCCTTTTTATTTTTTTAATTTTAATTTCATTAAAGATTTCAATTTTCCTTTTTTTCTTTTGCCATCCACGCATTTATCCTCTAATTAGCTACGTACCTATCTTAAATGTTAGAAATCCCAAGCGACGTATGTTCCAGCCAGTAATAAAACAAATACGACAACATACACCATCTCTTTCCGTCTAGTGCGTGCTCAGTCTCTCTAATTAAAATTAAACTTTGATAGACATGAATTATGCTGAACTGTCGTATGTCGTATTTGTTTTGAGTTCCAGTAAGATTTTGGTGTTGGAATTATTGAAAGGGGTTTTGTGCATAGGAAAACTGATAGGTGGATATTCTAGCACAGATGAAGCAAGTAAGCGACAATATGTTCTATCGAGCTGTATTTCACACGTCTGACGTTGTTACCTCAAACAAAGTGACAAAATTCTCACTTTTAACTTATAACTTAAAAAAAAACTAGCATTTATACAGCTTCTAGTCTTCAAAATCTAACTGCCAAAAGCCTCATACCGATTTGTAAAACACGGTGCCAGCCAGAGCCGTGGCAATCAGTCAATGTAACCACAAAGTGGGTGACCTATGACGGAACATCGTCGCCATTGTACTTTGGCGCCGACTCTGAATACAGAAGCGCCATAATGCGTTATGCGACAGGTAACGAATCTCAACATTATACGAGGAATTTTTATTTTTATACAATTGGATGAATTTTTCTGTGGGTTGATTTATTCGTATTTATTTCGTAGTATTTTTCGTATTAGGTGCAGATTTGCCGGTGCAGGTTATACGTACTTAGTATTATATAACCTAACCTACTGAGAATTCTTTTGTTTTTTTAAATATGGTTTCTCATTATCAATGTGCGCTTTTATAATTTCTAACGTCACGATGTTGCCGTGGACGGCCCCGTTCACGTCAATAATATGGGAATATGTGCACGTTATAACGTTATCGTGGACGGACATTTAAAAGCGTCTTCATATATTTCCATTGTAACGTTACGATTGGCCGGAGGGCCAGTCGTAAGTCACGTTAAAAAAAAATTAGAGTACTACTAAAAATTAAAAAGGTTAGATTAGATATTAAAAAGGTTAGAGAGTTCCAGGCTTCCAGTTCGAGTGTACTGGACGCTTGGACGGCAGCATACAGGATCGGCTAGCAGCAGCTGAACAGGATCGGCAGTTAGTTGTGGGACTGGATCGGCAGGCAGCAGTGGGACAGGGCTGGCAGACGAGGTGGAGCACGAAGATGAGGCTGTTATTTCACACGCTGTAGTTGATCTCATAGCCGCAGACAGTCGGCAACTCTGTCCCAAGGAGTAAAACGTCCTTTGTTAACCAAGAGGTTTTGTTTTATGGTAATTTAGTGGTATGTTTGTGTGTAATTGGTGCGAGTTGTTTCACACTAGCAAAAGAATTGTGTTAGTGTCTAATGCCACGTTAGATTGCCCTAGTAATGGAAGGGCTCTTCGTCCTGGAGTGGACTAGTAAGAGGGTGGCGTTGTCTGAATCTCGCCGATACGGCTGACAGCGGAGGCGCCCTACAGCACCTCACGCTCCACGGGACGAGTGTCTGGACCTCCCATGACACACAGGAGTGGTCGGCTATGCGGCCGCGCGACTATAACGCTTTCGGCCTTAGAGATCTCCCAAAGGCGTAAGTGAGAGGCCCGGAGGTTATGGAGAGTGAATCACAAATCACACACTACGAGTTTCTTTAAATGATTATATTTTCACACTTTACAATAATAAGTTGGGTATTAGTATATAGTTTTAGACTGAAGTAGATTGCACAAGACTGAGAAAAGCTGATCAAGACTGAACTGACTGACAAAACTGAACCAGACTGAGACTTAACAGAACTAGACTGAACCCTTGTCAGGTCCGATGACCGCTTTTATAGATTCTGGCAAAGATCCAGAATATTTTGCTACACAAAGCCACACCCTACATTTTGCTTCCCTGTGTTATCGTGATGTGTTGTCTTGGACGTGGACGTCCACGATAATATCGTCACGTTAGAAATTATAAAAGTAGTGCGCTTTTACAAGTTCTAACGTGACGATATTATCGTCTGTAATAATATCAGAACTAGTTATCCAAGACTGAAGCGCAGACAATATCAGATTTTTTTGTAATAATTTTCATTAACTATTGTATGTGCCAATGTCTCTGCTACTTTTAGATACTTTAGCGAACTGCTGGACACACAGGCATGTCCCAAAATCTTTTTCCCTTTCTAGTCTTCCCCATCTCTCCATCGGCTATCCAATGAAATGTTGTGTAACATAAAAATGTTACACAACATTTTTCTCAGAAACCATTTTAAAATAATCTCTTCATTATTTGATCGAAACTTTAAAATTTTTCCTACTATACCATCGCACTAAATCCTTCAAAGAAACAAAACGTCCACCATCCAACAATTATGAGCCATAACAAGGAGACATGAGTGACGGCAACACTTGCGTTTCTCGTCACGGCGCACGCCTAAATCGCCTCATTGTGGCGCGCGTGTGGCGCCGATCCAAATCCGATACTCGTCATTGTCTTTAAACTTACGATATATCGCCCAAGTGTGATTTACTTTAGTTTTTCCAGGGAATGTTTTTATTTTTATGCCGTGAACGTGGGGTAACATATCTTCATCGCGTGTTATTGTGGCTTTGCTAAGGTCTTTCATGTTTGAACGATATTGGTTTTAACTTCAAAATATTGCAGAGGTAATTTTTTCATCACACATAAACACTTCTTGTAATAACCATATAACCAACAGAAACTATTTGCTTCTTTACCGTACTACCTAATTATCATTACGTTACTTTTTAGTGTTCCGTAATAAACAAGGAACCCTTATAGTTTCGCCATGTCCGTCTGTCTGTCTGTTCCCACTAGGGATTGCAAATATTCGATCATTTTTGGTATTCAAATATTCGAAAACTTTTTCAGCCTTATTCGAATTATTTGAATAATATTCGAATATTTCAGAAATAAAAGTATTTATATAATTTGTCACATTTTTATTGCCAGTAAAAACTAGTAACATATTTTCATGTAAGTGGGTAACATCCCAATCAGAACCAATATTTAAACATAAAACTTTTAATCACATAAAATAATTAACAATTTTTTTTTATAAAGTTAGAACTAATATGAAATTCCGACTATGAAGGTATGAAAAATGAAATAAAAAATATTAATTCTTTAAAAAATATGAGACACCTACTTAGCAGCAAACACAATTAAAATCTCATCAGCAAAATCAAATAATACGTAAATAAACTTTACACAACACATGTAAAAGTAAAAGAAACAAAAAAGTATCATCAAGATATTGTACTATCAATTTCTTAAGGATAACTAAAAAGACACGAGATCAAAATCACAAAAAAAAAATGCACTGCGTGGATAACTAGCATCTAAAGAGATATGCAAATTGCAAGTGCATGCAATCGCTTAAATTGAAAATTATGAGGTTCAAGTGATCCAACGCGGTAAGTACCAATTATAATTAAATAAATGTGCGGCAATAGCATATAGGAAAAGGATACAATTATTCTTATTTACGGATCCTTTGAAAGTGGGACCTAAGAAAACTTAGAGTCAATGGAATCATAATTTAATTTACATCTCAGATGATTGCAAATATATTTTGCAGAAGAAAATACCCTTTCGCATTCTACGCTAGTTGGTGGAATAGGCCCATAGCACGTCATAGGCCTGACTTATTTGTCTTGGCGTACCTGTATCATATAGAGCCATCTGCATTTTTATGGATGTTTCTAGATAATGATGTTCACAAGTTGCTGTGGATGTAAAAGGCACTGCACTCATTTCGTCCTCTATCTTTTTCTGCAACTGTTATTTTATTGACATATTTTTAGATTCTTGAGGCTTCTTCATTTTGATAACGCTGAAGGACTAATATGTAGCAATGTCATCTTCGTTAACAGAAACGCCAGTGTTAGTTGTCGCAGGTCTTTGATTAAAATATTTTTTTTTAAAGTTAACTATGACTTTGGTGATAACATAATTTCCTTCTTTAGGGAAGATAGAAGAACACGGTTCCTGGTAGATTTGTTTGGGTTGTGCAAGTACTTCAGTGTACATACGAGATCTGTTTGTCGGCAGTCAGCAATCCTTGTTTTTAGAGCCTGAAGAAGTTTACCACTGATAAACTCATTGGTCTCTCGTAGTTTGGTAACCATGAACTGAAGGGCTGTCTCCGCAGATAAAAAAAGTAGCTTTTTCTAGACATATCGCTTCCACAGTAGATTTGACGATAGTGAGAGACATAGATTAATCCTGCAAAAGAGCAAGCTCATAGGTGATGAACATAGTTTTGTCTTTCAAGTCAATCAGTGATTTTAATATTGCATCTTTCAGTAGCAAACATCTCGAAACCATGTCCGCCATGCTATTCCACCGCGTTTTACAGTCTAATACCAGGCCCGCGTTTTTTTTTCTTCAAGAACATATATTTTGTTCAGGATTTCTGTCCTGGTTAGAGATTTCTTGAAAACTTCACTACTTTTCTTACTTTGTCAATCAGATCTTTGTATTCGATATTGCGATTGGTTTCATTTCTACACTACCAGACTGACTACAATACTCACCAAAACCATCTTAATTATTAAACATCTTGACAAAATAAAAAAATGCACCGCTCTGTTGTAAGAAACTGCGCGACTGTTGTACTGAACTTGTGATTGTGAAGTTAACTCAAAATGGTGGCAAGCGCCCAGCGAGTGGCAGTCAGCAGAGTTGATTGGTCGAATGGCCGTCAATTCGAGCAGTGCCTATCTATTCCCATATTTGACGACCACGCGTTAGATGTCGCATTCGTAATCAACACAATTATGTTGTAACCTTAATTGCTGTGGTAATATTCGAATGTTCGAATATTTTATAATTTACTATTCGAATATGAATTTCAAATGGATATTCGAATCATTCGAATATTCGAATATTCGATTGCAATCCCTAGTTCCCACTATATCTCACAAACGCTTCGTACTAGAAAGGTGTAATTTGGCATAGATATATAATATAGATATATATATAGATATAATATATATAATTATAATATAGATAATTAATATATAATAATCAATCGCCACCACATTCATACTTCAGTCCAAAATGGGGACGCATCCAAAGTTTGGAAATTTCTTAGATCATTGGGGGTCGGTAAAACCCGACAAGAGACAATCACAAAAGATATAGATATTAATGCAATGAACAGTCATTTTACTGCTTCGTCCAATTTTGATAGGACAATAAAATTTAATACACTGAATTATCTTTCTTCACTTCCGACTCCCAGTTATTCTCCATTTGTTTTTGGTCAGTTCTCCGCATGTGATGTTAAGAAGAGCATACTATCGATTACTTCCAATGCAGTAGGAAGTAACTTTATCAGCCGTAATATGTTAGTCCCTGTGCTGGACGTTATCCTTCCCGTCATTTGTCACATCCTCAATTTTTCTGCATCAAGTGGTGTCTTTCCATGCTCATGGAAAGATGCTCAAATAATTCCTTTACCTAAAAAGTCGAATCCCACATCCTTTGCTGAATACCGTCCAATATCCGTTTTACCATTCCTATCCAAAGTCCTTGAATGTTTAATTCACAATCAAATAAGCACTTTCCTCTCTAAAAATAATCTCCTCAACCCCTTCCAGTCTGGCTTCCGTCCTGGTCATAGCACAACTACAGCGCTTCTGAACATTACGGATGATATAAGGTCTGCCATGGAAAGCGGTAATCTAACGGTCTTAGCTTTGCTAGATTTCAGTAATGCTTTTAATACTGTTGATTTTGATGTTTTGCTTGGCATCCTATGCTCCCTTAACATATCTCCATCGGTAATTGACTGGTTTCGTACTTACTTGTTCGGTCGCCGGCAACGTATTTGCATTGGAGAGACCTTGTCTTCCTGGAGTAATACTTCTGCCGGTGTACCTCAGGGTGGCGTTCTATCCCCTTTACTTTTCGCAATTTTTATTAACTCTATCTCTGACGAACTTATTTTTTTCTACCATCTTTATGCAGATGATTTACAAATTTACTCGCGAGCTCCTTTGGGAAATCTGTCCGAGGCTATCTTTACGATTAATCGTGACTTGGCCCGGATATGCGAATGGAGCAAGAGATATGGACTTATGGTCAACCCCATAAAGACGCAGGTTGTGGTGGTGGGCAGTTCTAGGATGATCTCAAGGATCGACTGGACGACTCTTCCCCAAATTTCTTTTGACAACTCAGTTTTTCCCTTCAGTGAGAAAGTTAAAAACTTAGGAATATTGATTGATAAGAACTTCTCTTGGACTGCCCAGCTACAGGAAGTTAGTCGCAAGCTATATGCATCCGCTGCAGCTTTGAAGAGATTGCGTAATTTTCTACCGACTGCCACCAAGATTGCGCTTGCACAAACGCTTCTTCTACCCATCCTTGACTATGCTGATACCAGCTATCTTGACCTTACCCAAGACCAACTTGATAAACTTGAGCGGCTTCAAAATTTTTGTATAAGGTACATATTCGGTTTGCGTAAATTTGACCATGTTTCCGAATTTCGTGTGAAGCTCAAGTGGTTACCAATTCGCCTTCGCCGGAATGCTCATATTCTTTCCCTTTTGTATAATGTCCTCTTTTCCCCTTCCACCCCTCTCTATCTCAAGGAACGTTTCCAGTTTCTTGGCGATTCCCACACGAAATTTTTAAGGTCATCAGATAACTTGAAGCTTAAAATGCCTATGCATTCCACAACGTTCGTCGACAAATCCTTTACTGTCCAGGCCACTCGTTTGTGGAATGCTTTGCCAGTTCAAATAAAACGCGCGCAATCGTTACTCGCATTTAAAAGACTCGTAAAGGAACATTACTTGTCGCTGTGAGCTTGTTCTCGTAACTGTAATTATCTATAGTCTTCATTTATTTTCGTTGCTTATACATTTAATATGTATGTATTTATGTATATATTATTTAGGATATATATATATATATATATATATATCTGTGTATCAATTTTAGTATATTGTATTTATTTATTTTTTACACCAACGACAGCCCCACTTTATGTCCAGGCAAATCACTGTCCATCCTATGGTTGCCTGGAAGAGATCGCAGAAAGCGATAAGCCCGCCCATTGTATATTTTGTAGTGTTTGATTTATTTTTTGTCGTGTATTTTTTGTGGTGTACAATAAAGTATATATAAATAAATAAATAATTACGCCGACTAAGTGCTAAAATAAAACCTAGAAAACTATTTTTTTTGGGGTACCTCCCTTGCATCTAATTTGGGGATGATATTTTTTTATCGTCTACCCCATGGTGCGGGGTATCGTTGGATAGGTCGTTCAAAAACATTGCGGCTATGTGAACACCAATTTTTGATTCAAGGATGCGCTGGCGTAATATTAAGTTTTAAAGTGCAAATTTTTGTTAGAGCCAAGTGTCCCTGCTAGCTAAATGGTTGTTTATGGAGATGTGAAAAAATCATGGCAGTAGTAGTAGTAGTACTCGTACATATAATGAAATTAAAAGGAAAACTATCACAGCTAAGTGGGCTTTACAAATTGATGGTGCCGATTCCCTTGTTCACAAACTTAACTAAAAAGTTCAGTGCATCTTTTTCTTTCTATTTCAATAAGAAAAGGACAGAAGATAAATTTTAGTTTAGTCCTGTCAAATTAATCAGTGCCTGTCACTACTCCATACAAGTTTAGACGTGATTAAAAACTTGCCTACTAGAATTACGTCAATTTACGTCAAGTGCTGATTAATTTGACAGGACTAAACTAAAATTTATCTTCTGTCCTTTTCTTGATGAAATAAAAAGCACAAGATGCACTGAACTTAAATTTAGTTTAGTTTGTGAACACAGGAATCGGCACCAATGAGTAATAGTCGACCAACTTAAATTTGCAGTTGGAGAATTGACCGTGGCATACATCGATATATGGGAGAACATGTTTTTCAACTACAATGTTAAGTTTGTTTTGGGGATAAATTCATCCCAACTACGGAACTCTTCGTTGTGCGTTACTTACTGACAGGGCTGACAAATTCATTTTGTATCAGTAATCGAGTTTAGATTGAAGATCTGTAGTGTATGTAAGTAAATAAGTGGCGCAATCCCTCAACCATGTCTAGCAAAACGAGTGAGCTAGATTCATACAAACGACTCTTTGATACCACCACATCAAAGAGTACTTAGATGTACTCTCGTCTCTGCTCAACCTAACATAATCGTATACTTCCCAAAAAAATAAAATACATAAAACATCAGCTTTGTAATACTTGGTTAAAAAACCCGGGACATGTGCGGTCGACATGTTGTTGGGCGACAGTTTCTTGGCACGAGAGGCTTTAATTACAATCTGGCCGGCCACTCGGGACCACAAACATCCTGGACATATAGGACACTTGGCAACCGCATGGCCGAAAAAAAAAAAACGTAAAATTGTCCCCGTAATTGCGATGTGAATTTGTGAATGGAACGTTTTGTGGTCTTAGCCTTTTTAGTGGGATGAATTGGCAAGCTGAACGCCGAATGTTGCGATGGAAGTGCGCCTTTGTTATGTTGGTCAGGTTGTAGATAAAAGGACGTGTGTATAGCAAGGGAATTCTATGTTCTGTGAGGATTTATGAAGGATTATGTCCTAAAGGCCAATTCCCGTGAATAAAAATGTTTAAAACTATTTACAACCTCATTTTAGAGACAATGTTATGCTGCGGCAGCGGGGAACCTCAAGCGGCGTAAGTACCTTCTCGATAATTATATTTTTTGCTATAAATACTGTCACCTAAGCCCGCACTAAAGCCACGCTTCTCCGTGACCTAAGTAGTCCATTTTTACACCGTGCGAAAAGGAATCTATAATTTATTTTTCCGCGTCTTTTATCCGAAGCTTTTTTAACAATGTGACCAATATACTCGTAGTTCGTCGTAGATCGAACATGTAGTTCTATTGCGAAAAGGCGACTCGAATCTGCGCGACAATGTGGCTGCATCCATAGTTTCGATTTTGGTCTCGCGCCTAAATATATATTATGTCATCTATGAATTCAGACAAGTGAAATCGTAAGTTTTGTCCTAACTTGGAATCCACTTTTGAGTTTTGAGCAAATATCTAAAAAACTAGACGTCGTCGTCGGTCAAAAATAATGAAATTTTCATTCCCCCCTTGTGTCAACAGCCCCGGGATTCTTGAGTACAGATTAATGGATGACCTCTAATTATCCTTGAGCGTGACCTTTTTCAAAATATTTTCGAGTGTTTGACCTGATACCCCCGGGATTCTTGAGTGCAGATTAATTAGTGACCTCTAATTAACCTTGACCGTGGCCTTTTCAAAATATTTTCGAGTATTTGACCTGCAGTGTGTATTGATATTGTAATTGTGTGTAATTGCTTTATATGCGTGACTTTTAACATCTAAAAGTCACTGTTTCCTTCAAGGGCTTCACTCCCCGAACCCCCTAGCCCAGGTTTGAATATTATACGTTGCAACCGCGTGCTTGTCCATCCCTCCAATTCCATAATATACTGCATTCAATAAAAAAAAAACAATAAATAAAAAATATGGCGGGTTTATGTCACACGAGCTATAAAATAGTATACGATACTCGTGACATAAGTAAGTCTATTATTGCACGGCGTGAAATTAGCACCCGAGCGTAGCGAGGGTGCTAAACGTGACTTGGACTACTTAAGTCGTACGTATCGTAATGTACTATTTTAAGCCGTTTGGGGTTAAAACCCTTGGGCCGTGGGGTCCGATTCTTTTGAATGGAATCTCGAAACGGCTGGTTGACACTTCCTGTGACCTAAGCGCTAATTTCTATCTTGGCCAGAGGCTAAGAATTGCCATACAACGTGGCAATGCCGCCAGTCTCTTGGGTCGATTACCAGTCAAAATCAAGATTGAGACTGAAATGCGAAAGTTCCTAAAATATGGGAATTGCCGCTCTGATTAAAATCTCCCTTAAAAACATAAGACGATCGATATTATTCAGACAAAAGTTAGTCCAATGGTCCAACAAAATTGTGATTTATGCGATGATGGGTCACTTGCTACGACAGCGTAGCTTGTGTAGCGGTAATTGCTACGACAACAGAGCTTACGTATCATCAGCTACGACGTAGCCTTTTGTATTTACGGAGCATTATAAACTGGTTGTATTATTATTGGGCTTTAAAGTATAATATATACGAAACAAAACCAAACCATATAGCTCAAACTTGGAACTAAGCCTATAAAACAACGTTCATTAATTCAAAATTATAAGAATCAACAACAAACTGATGCAAGACGGAGGCGCCTTTCAAAACTGAATTATCAACGGAATTTTGTACCACCAACGCAAAACCTACTCTACCTTTACCACTTACAGTTCATTATCGTTTACCAGAACTAGTTTTTGAATAGGATTTTCCCGGCTATAAGTCTCTGTTTCGTAAATTCGTACGTAGTTAAGGACAGACAGCTCACGTACTGTCGTCACATGTACTCGCGACTAAATCGTACTTTTATGAATGTTATATTTTGTTTGCTGGATCCTAGACTATGTTCAAAGGATGATTAGGAAACTTAACTTAGATGTCGCGTGGGTGGATGTTAGCTCTGAATGGCAGTGGACGAAACTGTGTTTTGTGCGCTTTTAAAGAGCAAAAGTTGGTATTTTGGGCTAGTTTTAGGAATATTAGTGAATGTTGTGAGGTAAATAATGTACGAGTAGGCATTTGATATTAAATCGTGGCAGGGTATTGGTTGATTGATATAAACGATTATGTAGTTCTTGGATATCAGCGGTTTTACTCACAAATCAAATATCTTTATTTGTGCACCCAGGTTATATGGTATTACAACAATATTAGACAGTACTTATCACTGTGTCCTGCCACAGTAAGTGGCATACAAATATTACAAAATTAGGAAAAACAATGTAAAAAAGCGTGTAGTGATTGTATACCAGCCATAGCCAGCTTAATAGCCAAGAGCTTCGACCAACACCTGACGAGGCTCTCGTTAGGCAGCTGGATTAAGGACTTGATTCAGAAAGCGGTACTTCTGGACACGGCTCATATTGTTAGGAGGATCCTCTCTCTAGAGCCCTGACCCCGGTAGCTTGGACTCTGTTCCCGAGACCGGTGAGCTACATACATTTTTATTTTTAACTTTTGATATTGTTATATTTAAAATGTAATTTATATGTGTATTTATTTAATTTATATTTTAGTATTATACAGCACAATGCTTACATACCAAAAATAAAAATAGTTTCACAGCAACTGTTTCTGCTCATTGTTATCTAGTTAGAAGTACATGGTGAGTACATTTAGGTTGATGCTCGATCTATACAACATGTAACTGAATTAATGCATATTATGAAAGTAGTTTGTTCAGAACCGTTTGCTGATTCGATTTCTGTATTTTTTAATACAGGTAATTTTTTATCCCAATAATAATTAATACTAAGTACGTAAATTACAGTCACACTTCCACTGTACAGTCGAAACAAACTTCTAAAAAGGTACTTCGTTCATTTTGGTTTGGTTTGGTTTGACTGTTACGCTTGACCCTGCGTGTGCGACTGTGTGCGTGCGTAGATTTGTAATATGACCACAATTTTCTCCTACAATCAGTATAACTAATTTAATAAATAAACAATATTTCATACTTAACAGTAAAAAATCAGTGTATGTAATATGATAATAACATAATATCGTGATTGGGATATTTGGTATTTAATGCTATACTTATTTATTTTTTGCGGATATGGGGGTAAAAACCAACGAGCCATAATTCAAGCGTGTTCTAAGCTAAGCAAGCACCATAAGCTTGGAATTGAATTGGATAACTAAAATGCATTCTGGGTGAAGTGCAAAAGGCGTTGCTGTGCTGGTACGAGTATCAGAGGGCGCACTCAACATGCAAAGTACGCGTCGCCTTGAGAAGGCGTCGCTAGTGATGCGACATGAGAGATTGAGATGAGTTAATACAATATACAGGAGTGAGGTTGGTAATGAAAAGCCAATCTATGCAGTGTGTTTGGCTATCCTCGCTATACCTCGTCTTAGAGTTAATTCGTTTGCTGAAAATCATATTCAATCATAAAAAAATCATATGTGGTTCACGCGCGTAAGCATATTTTTTGGCGGATCAATAACAATTGATCCGCAAAAAAATATTTCAATAATCAATCATATATGGTACATTTGACTAACTCAATACGTCTAATTTTCTTTTTGGACTGACCATTTTCTGGTAAAAAAGCATTTTTTATATTTTACTTCTTCTGCCTAGTTACAGTTAGTTACTAGTTAGTTAGTCGTGAGTTACAAACACACAAAACATCTTCTAACACAAAAATAAGTTGTTTCATAACTTACAAACCTTTAAAAAACCGAGTCCCTCTCCGTCTCTCACGTGTTTACTTCATCATGTCCCATCCCTATCATCCTTAACATATTAGGGATCGTTCGCTACAGACGCAACACCACTCCGGATTTTTCCGCACCGTCTTGTGTTTGTGCAACTTAAACTGATTTACAAATAAATTGAAACATTACGACTTGTAAATTTCGTCGCTCCACTCTATATGTAAGTTGGAAAAGCAATTTACTTTTTGAAACAGTTTCAAGTAGAAAGAGAAGTGACGATAGCAAAATGTTTAGACGTTGATTTTGAGATAACATCGAAAGGTGTTTAGTTTAAATTGTAGGAATATTAATACTGTTTTTTTTATGAAACATACGCGATCTTCCCATAGTGCGGCGGGCTGGCCACAGCGCCAGGGAACGCGCCCACACAGGAGCCCCGTAAAAGGCCATGGACGGCACGACTTTCGTACCAACTGGACTCCATTTTTTTTTTGGTGGGAAATTATCAAATAACTTCTCCCGCTCTGGGCAGAGCTGGAGGGTGTGTCAGACTCTTACTTACTAAAACCCACCCGTATTCCTTCCGTTGCCTGTGTTGCCAAGGGCCTTGGTAACGATTTTGGATTGCAACGCGTCCCCGGCAGACTCGGTCATAGATGGAGGTTTTCGAGAGCCAAAACTGCCTTGTTACCTTGTTTAGGTTCTGCCACAAAACATTGATCCAAAAAAGTCAATCATTTATCATCAGGATGCATCGTTTTTAGAAGACCCAATGTTTAGGATCTCAATTAATCGCTGTTGCGAAGTATGAAAAGGCAGCTTTTGCAAAAAACTTCCACACTTCTGTTTTGACTTCGTTAGGGTTGAAACCAGCCTATGTCACGAACTGGTCAGTCAAACTATCTTATAAAAATCACACCGAGAAATACTCCATAGTGTCAATTTGAAGTGACCTATCAATCAATATAGTCAATTTGAAGAGAGATTTTTACAGAATGGACCGGCTGTCGTTGACAGCACAGAGCCAACTGTCTTTCACTTAGAAGAATAAGCGGATTTTCCTGACCGTCTGCAGCCAGACGAGGGCGACACTGAAAGTTTTTGGAACTGGCCACTTGTAAACGATTTAGTAAAAAAAAAACAGTTCAAATTTTGAAAATGGAACTCTTTGCGAATATTATTGTGTATATATTTTATACATTTGTCATAAGTCAATAAGAAAGTTATGATAGAATTCGATTGGCCTTTCAAGATGAAGGCCCATCTTGTGCCACTGTTTACAACTGGTTTAATGAGTTTAAACGTGGTCGTACTAATCTCACCGATGATCTGCGCGAGCCTTCTACTACACTATTTTGAAACAATATAATAAAACTAATAGCTTGCTAGTTTGTTCAGTTTTTGATTTTCTAAGAACTTTCAGTGTCACCCTCGTATCAAACGATACGAACTATTCATTCTTCCTCTTATTCATTTCAACCATACAATATCCGCCTTATTGGCAACTTCTCCAATCCGTGCCAATACATATAAACACATCGTTTATTTTATCATTATGTCGAGTATCGTCGCGAACAGACATTCCATCAACAGCGCAGTTAAAATCCTTTCATACGGCGCGCGTTACATTGTCGTTTACGACCAGCGGCCGACGGAGTGCGGCTAAGCGATGCGTTAATGTATTATGTTGGTAGATAAAAGTGACTTTGTAAGCTATATATGTCGCGTATCTGGCTATAAAGGTGTGGGGCATACTGGTGGAGAGTTGAGGGGATTTGATGAGTGTTTTGAGGTGTTTTTGGAGTCTAGACATCGTTACATAGGTTTGAGCAATGATCATACATACGGTAGACTGTGTCTGTACCTATCTGTCTGTATATATATATAAAGGCCTATGCTATTATTAAGATACACATATTAAAAGGTCCACTAGTAATCAAGGGTCCGTAACTGAATTATGGACACAGAACAGAAATGATTTAGTTCTTAATGTTTAGCCTTTGTTTTCCTATGACTAAAAGCTTTGAACAGAGAATTGTTTAATTTATCATAACATAACATAATCAGACTATAATGTTCCCAAAGCTGGGATTCCAGCCTTCATCCGGTGAGAGGGAGTGGACCGTAATCTACCATACGGGCCTAGTGCGGGTTGGTAATTGTAACATGTCTTCGATTTTTTTTGGTTCTAGGACATGCCAATATCCTCACAATAATTCCTTCACCGTTATAAGAGCAGTGGTGATGAAATAATTTACACAAAGTAAAGCACCTTTCTGGGTTCGGACCTCTGACCTTACAACTCGTAAGTCGCGGCCATTACCATTGGGTCACTACTGATCACAATTTATCATAATTACAGTTTATTAAATAATTATTAAACTGAAAAAGGTTTTTGCGCTTTTATAGGCTACACAATCGTGTATAATTTTCTCTGATATCAAGAGACATTCATATGCATAACATTTTTTAATATGGAATAGTATTTTATAAGTAATATTTGCTCACATGCTACTATTTTTACGCAATATGTGTCACCAAACTTAGGAATACAAAATGTTTAACCGAGCTTGTCATAAAACCGTATCTTGCTCAACGCTCAACATTGGACAAAGCGACGGACGACGCGGTAAACACGTGGAATGATGAGAAGCTTTCAATGATTTTATAAAACATCTTAGAGCTGCAATCGCGGGGTAGATAGTGATGAGTTGGCTAAGATCAAGATTTATCATCTCAATAATCCGTGCCACTAGCATGTGCATTCGCGGCACAAGGCATAAATTTAATCCAATAGCCAAGTTATTCGGCTTCGACGAATAAATATGGACCAATTAGTTCAACCACGTTTTAGACTGACTAAAGAAGACTTAGAATAATACTTCCAACTCCGTTAGTACTTTAAACTTCCTTCATGGGATGGGATGTTTTAAATGTACCTCCCCACATACTCCAACTGAATCAAACGAAATTTAAATCTTATATTAAACTCACACTATGCAGTCTTGCAGTCAAGTTGGGGGATTACATCGCTGACAAATATGTTTGGCTCAACGCTGGTCTTGCTCCACAAGGGCGCATAAACTAATTGATTACCATTGGAAAATATTTGTAGGAGCTGCAACCATGCTGCTGATCATGAAAACTATATATGCTTTTTATAAATTCAATCTCTTAGTATTGTATAATTGCATAGCACATGTGAGCACTAAAAAGCTACCATTTACTTACGTCCGTCTTTAATTGACTAGAATGTGTATGAGTATGTCATGCTACCTCAAATGTTTCACTGGTGGCGGCGCGGGCGTATGTGTTGGATCATTAAGTTCCCTTCAAAATGGTTGAGCTGAATGGTGCTGACCCATGCGTCATGTTCGTGAACGGGCGAAGTCAGCAGGGACTGGTCATCTCATAGCTGCCTCGGCTTATTTTTAATTATATTATTTTGAAATTGTCTTTTTTTTTGTTTATTTTTCTATTATGGACGCGTTTTTTTACATCGTCCTCACATTTAGTTATAAATTCAACATTATTTATCTTTATACATACATAACATAATCAGCCTATAATGTTCCCACTGCTGGGACACAGGCCTCCTCTCTGTGAGAGGGAGTGGGCCGTAATCCACCACGCGGGCCCAGTGCGGGTTGGTAAATGTCACATGTCTTCGAATTTTTGGTTCTAGGACATGCCGGTTTCCTCACGATATTTTCCTTCACCGTCTTGAGAGCAGTGGTGATGAAATAATTTACACAAAGTAAAGCACCTGTCCGGGTTCGAACCTACGACCTACAACTCGTAAGTCGCGGCCGTTACCACTGGGCCACCACTGCTCGTCGTCGTGTTTATCTTTATGTCACAATGTAGTTTAAAAGAGTGTCCATGGGTTTCTTGCCCGTTCTTCTTCATAGTTACCTACTACGCTTTGGAATGAGCAACTAGCTTCGTTTTTCTAACTGACCGACTCCTTGATAATTCATAAGTGCCTGTAAATGGTTTAATTGAAATAAATGCTTTGAGTTTGACTTTAAATGTGACAAGAAGGTTTCCACTCAGCATACTACCGATACCGCGACTGCGACCGCGGCAGCGACCGCGACGGCGTACCATAGGCCGTGGATGACCACACACTGGATCGCATCCTGCGAACGCCCGTATATTGGGGTATGCGGGAAGTGCGCTTACAATTGTGTCAATGACTCTCTGTAATGCTTGCGTATCTTCGGAATATCAAGCTTATTTGCCAAAGACTTTATTGATTACGTGTCCTTCATGACACCTAGGTATCTAGGTACTTTTTACCCGACAGCCAAGGAAGGGCTGTGTTTTTCGCGTGTATCTTGAATGTATGCATATTTGTTTGTAAATTTCTTTATTACCTCATATCTTCCAAACGGCTGGATGCAGTACTCCTGCTCTAATATCAATTTAATAAGCCAGTAGTTAAGTTTTACCTTCTTCATAAATACAAACATAAAAATGTAGTTAGTACAATAATGTCTCCCCACCAATGATCTCTTCGCGATCAAAATCTACCAAACCATTTTTCTTACACAATAATTTTCCTCTATTATCAGAATATTCTTTCAGCCGAACAAAATTAAACAATGGTTCGCAGTCACCTGCCAAGTTTACCGTTATGAGCCTACAGGCACTGCACAGATATTGACAGTTTCTTGGCGCGCACCGATTTAATTATAGACCACTTTTTACAGACCGCTCGGTTCCAACCCTAAGCCGGAGCCAAACTGGTGGGTAGTATAGAGGCATCTATTGTGCAGGAAAACGCTGCATTTATTTTAGGAAATATTTATGAAACATGTCGCGTTCCCAGGTGGATATAATTTTACAATACCCTAGAGCAATTAACAACAGATCTTTCTAAGTTTATCTTAGATATCACTGACCTCCTTCTGCGAAGCAGTAATGCTCGCGAAGGAGGAGGCGGGACGGTTGAGGGAAAGGCAAATTTCGCGCCCTTTCGCCCCTAGCCGCCGCAGGAGGCGCCGTGGGCGACGGGAATCCCAGGCGGATTTCCAGCCACCGTAGGCGCGGGCTTGCGGACGGTGACCAATGGGTAGCTCGCCGTCCGATAAGGACCAGGCCCGGATCGAGGCGCGTTGTGTTCTTTGCGCGCCTCAAAGAGATTTCAGCACAAGTGTAGGGATCCACTAGGGCATATGCCTGCCGGGGTCGCGGGAAAGTCCGAAAGGGTTACCGAGGCCCCTGGCAACACAGGCAATGGAAGGAACACGGGTGGGTTTTAGTCAGTAAGACAGTGACACACCCTCCCACTCCACCCAGAGCAGGAGAAGTCATTTGAAAATTTCCAATCCAAAAAAAAAAGACATCACTGACATTGGTGAAGAAAATATTGTGATGAAACCAGGACTCCTAAAATTAATATAAGTAAGTCTAAAATCACCAACCCACCTGGAGCAAGTACGGTGATCAATGCTCATGCCTTCTGTATACAAGAAGAGGCCTGTGCTTGGCAGTGGAACATTAATAGGTTGGTATTCTTTCGACGTAAACGTATATAAATCGATGAACGGGAAAAAGCATGACTCATTGTCACGTTCCGCCTGAGCCGAGCGTGCAAGCGAGAGTGCGGAACTAGCGATAGAGAGGCACGATCGGCCTAAGCGTTCGGCTTGTGACGCATCCCATTCTCGTTATCACGTAAAATTAAATTTGTCCGTAAACCGACTTTACAGACAACCAATTTTATATTATAATCAACAAAACCGGGTAGTTGTGTCCTGTGCAGTAATGATAACAATTTTGATGACTAATCCTAAATGCGAAAGTGAGTTTGTTTGTTACGCTTTCACGCTAAAAAGGCTAAATGGATTTGGATGAAATTTTGCATATGGGAAGACCTGGGTTAGGATGTGGAATACTTTTTAATCCCGATATTTCCATGGGATTGAGACTCATGCGGGAGAAACAGCGGGGCGCAGCCTAGTAATTGTAATAATTATAAAACTACATATTACCAAGTAAATCAAACTCTTTTTTTTTTTTTGAGGGCGGGAATTCATCAAATAACTTCTCCCGCTCTGGGCGGAGCGGGAGGTGTGTCAGACTCTTACTGACTAAAACCCACCCGTATTCCTTCCTGTTGCCTGTGTTGCGGGGGCCTCGGTGACCCATAAGTACCTTCCCGCGACCCCGGCAGGCATCAAACTCTTGGCTTGATGAAAATGGTAATATGTAGAAGCACTATGACCACGATGATGCACTATTTTTTGTCAATAAGCACCGTTGTCGATTTGAAGGGTTATGGGTGCAAGTGTGCACTTGAGATTTTTCAGCTTTGTCTCTTGGGTGGCAACACACCAGCAATGCCTCTGATGTAACAGTTAGAAAAAACCAGCCAAAGGCGTGTCTGACCACGTACAATGAAGGGTTCCGTAGTTAGGATGAATTTATCCCAAGAACAAACTTAACATTGTAGTTGAAAAACATGTTCCCTCATACATTCCAACTGCAAATGTAAGTTTGTACGCACAATATGGAGAGATTTACCATGTAATTTTAATACCATAGACGTCTTAAGGAATTTCCTGTAATCTATAAGCATAAAACAATTTTTTTCAAAATTTTTGGCTCTGTTGTTTCAAAGATAAGTTTAAGTTAAATTTTCATCAATTTCCTTAAATAAGTTTAAAAGTATTTATTTTAAAATTATAAAAAATATATATCTGAAATCCTTACATCAAGCCCTTTCATTTGATATGTCATACAGTACAGATTGCAAACTTTTCTTTTACATTTTCTAATTTGCCTACAAAAGTGACCCATATTCAAAATTCATTTATTACGTTACACGTCCGTGTTTGGGTTACAGAAATTCATATGTGTACCAAATTTCAACTTATCGGTCTTGTGGATTCGGAGTAAATTGGCTGTGACAGACGGACAGACATTCAGACATACACAAGAGTGATCCTATTAGGGTTCCGATTTTTCCTTTCGAGGTACGGAACCCTAAAAATAGATGTCTATAGGCGGCTGGCGGATGATGATCAAATGATCCCATCCCAGATATTCCATCTGATAGTAAATATTATCAGATGGGATATCTGCATAGTTTACCTAGAACAAAAAAAATATATATCAGAGGAGACATTCCGGTATTTCTAAGAACATTCGCATTCTAATCTCAGTCTCAATCTGTCAGAAATACCGCTAATTTCCTTACATTTTTGACATTGATTGTCGCTGAGATAAGATTGTAACTAGATTTTGAACGCTTTAAATTACGGGAAATGATCTTCCTTGACCTTCGATCACGTTACGCCACGCTTGCCGCGGTTGGTCCGAGGACGGGTGACCATCTTTACGCATTCCTCACGCACTTATGAGAGTGGCACGAGGAGGCGAAACGCCGGGGCGTAACTCCGCTTCCGCGAGAAATCGCGGCACAGTGGACGGAGCTCCGGCGGGATCTCATGGCGACATGGAGAGTACGGTTGTCGCAACCCAGTGCTGGGGACGCCACGATTGCGGCGATAAGTCCCCTCTTTGAGGAGTGGCTAGAGAGGCGCCACGGCGTCCTCACCTTCCGCCTGACGCAGATCCTCACCGGACATGGCAGCTACGGGAGGTTCCTGTGTCGAATAAGGCGGGAGGACTCGCCCGGGTGTCAACACTGTGTGGACTCGGAGGACACGGTGGTGCATATGGTGGAGGTCTGCCCGGCTTGGGCAGAGCACCGCCGTGTTCTCGTGGAGGAGATCGGCGGCAGAGATCTCTCGCGTCAGGCCGTGGTTCAGGCCATGGTACGGAGCGAGAGGGCATGGGTCACCGTCCGGTAAGGACCAGGCCCGGGTCGACGGTGCGTTGTATTCCACGCGCGCCTCAAAGAGATTTCGTCAGCACAAGCGTAGGGGTCCGCTAGGGCCGCTGCCTGCCTGGGTCGCGGGAAGGTACCAAAGGGTTAACGAGGCCCCTGGCAACACAGGCAACGGAAGGAATACGGGTGGGTTTTAGTCAGTAAGAGTCTGACACGCCCTCCCGCTTCGCCCAGAGCGGGAGAAGTTATTTGATGATAAACCACCCAAAAAAAAAAAGCCGTTGGTCCCGACTGTCATTCGTGGATCTGTGACACACGTTACGGGTCGTCAGAAGCCCGAAAGTTTCACAACCAGTCTTACCAGGAGTTACCGTGTTTTCTATTAATCAGGCAGTCAGTTAGGTCAGTTAAGCAGTCGCTCCATGTAAAATACTGGTATTCAGCTGCATCCGGTTAGACTGGAAGCCGACCCCAACATAGTTGGGAAAAGGCAGGCAGATGATGGTAACGGCTTTGTCACATAAATACCATTTACCCGCGTCGTCACCGCTCGCAATAATGTCCCGTACAACCACCAACTTTCCTGGCACAACCAAATTGTAGTCGCGAATGTTTTCATGCTCTGTAATTTATACAACGATTGTCTTCTGTACAACTGTTGCTGTCTGCAACGATTGTTTTATTGGCAGCCGTTTTATGAGCACCACTTGCATTCAAATGGCGGAATGGATTAAGTGGTTTTGCTGATTGTTTCTTTGATTTATATAACAAGTAAATTGTACTATTTTAAAAGTTTTCATTTTCATGAAGATTTTGTTGCTTTTACGCGTAGTTTTGCACTTAAAATCTTAGTAACTGTGCATTCATGTTAAATTAACTATAGAACGACTAATTTCCTCAACTAGGTACCTAAATAATAAGTTTATTTTTTATTGCTGACTGGGCCTGCTCTTTACCCCGATCCTATACAGGGTTATTTTTTATTGCTGATTGGGCCTGCTCTTTACCTCGATCCTATACAGTGTTATTTTTATTGCTGATTGGGCCTGCTCTTTACCTCGATCCTATACAGTGTTATTTTTTATTGCTGATTGGGCCTGCTCTTTACCTCGATCCTATACAGGGTTTTTTTTTATTGCTGATTGGGCCTGCTCTTTACCTCGATCCTATACAGGGTTATTTTTTATTGCTGATTGGGCCTGCTTTTTACCTCGATCCTATACAGGGTTATTTTTTATTGCTGATTGGGCCTGCTCTTTACCTCGATCCTATACAGGGTTATTTTAAATTGCTTAGCTAAACTCCGCAGACGCGATGGGTATCGATATCTACACATGATAAAACAAAAATTAAATAAAGTTGTTGTTTTTTTTTGTGGGATCATCGACTGCAGTTATTTTAGTCACTTGAAATATCACATAATCAGCCTATAATGTTCCCACTACTAGAACACAGGCCTCCTCTCTGTGAGAGGGAGTGGGCCGTAATCTACCACGCGGGCCCAGTGCGGGTTGGTTTTAGGAACCAAAAACTACGACGACGACGACGGTTTCCTCACGATGTTTTCCTTTACCGTTTTGAGAGCAGCGGTGGTGAAATAAATTACACAAAGTAAAGCGCCTGTCTGGGTTCGAACCTACGACGTAAAACTCGTAAGTCGCCGTTACCACTGGGCCACCACTGCTCTCTTCTTTTCTTGAAATATTGGTTTAGCAAATTTGTTTTATTTTTATGTCAACTTCACAAACGTGATGTGTATAGATACAAAAACACGATAAAACATAAGAAAATAGTTTTCTCAACTCATATGTCAAGTAACAATACTAACAGCGGTCGTTGACCTCCTATAAAAAAACATCAACACATCATCACTTGGCCGTTTCGTTACTACAAGAACTATTGTATAACAGAAAAGTAATGAACAGTGAATAATTTTGCACTTTACGCCCATGTGAATGCCGAGCCACATATATTGACTAAGGTGTAGAGTTTGAGAAGTTAGGGCTTGTAGATTTAGGGCGTGTAGAGTTAGAAGCTTGGCTATACATGAGATTTGATAACTTTTGACAGTGCGAGCCATGTGGTTTCGTCTTGGCAACATTTTACATGAAAATGTTTTTGGTGGGATTTTATTTTTATTTTATCGTATTAATAATAATAATATCCTTTATTTCAGGCAACTAAGGCTCATAAAAACACAATACATATAAGTATAAAAACAAGAACTAACTAACTGTTGCATGTAGAAAATATGTATTAGTTTAATACATATTTTCTACATGCAACAAACTTAAAAACTACTGCACACGAAGTGACGGCGTCGTGTTATGCTGCGAGGTGTCGCGTAACCGACCGCGGAAACGCCGATATAGCACATTTTCGGCCAAAACTCTTCCTTGAGGAAGGTCACCAAATGATGAGTCGGAACGCGCACCACGATCAACTTGAAATTGGTGTTATGGCGCGCCTCCAACTTCTCCACCCTCAAGGTCCAGTTGGTCTTCACCCGTATGTAGTCTACGATGTCCTCAGTTTTCGTAGAGTGGTGTAAACGGGACACGTACAGCTACTTCTTCGGTACTGCAAGACGTAGCAGCATGTTAGTACCTGCAGGCGCTGTTCCACACTGGTTGCGATAAGTAGGCTTCCTCTTCTTTCTCTCCACCTTGATGAAGCCGTCCTCATCGCATGTGATCTTCGATGAACCCTGCTGTTTGAGAACCATCACAGCGCCTTTAGTCGCACTCGATGCTGAGCGACTCTGCTTTCCCCCTTTAGATTGAGACATAGATGTCTCAATCTAAATGATGCGATGAATATAGATATTCATCGCATCTGAGGAGTTTAGCTAGCCAATTAAAAATAACCCTGTATACCTTTTACTTTGACCGGTATATACCGATTATAATCACCTATTACAAACATCAGCAACGATCCGTTCTGCGCCGCTAGTAGCTATCAGGTTCTTACATCAGGTCTGCAGCCTGTCAAGATTAACTTTGAAAGAATATCTGACGTTTCCAATCTTAATGGCGGACAAAACATAGATTATAGGCAACGGAAAGTACAAAATATCTCTATTTACCTTACTTTCCGAGCAGTCTGTTTAACGAACTCGCCAATTACTTCTCACAAAACACAGCCACACCACACGTTACATGCTCCGTTCCACCAAAAACAGGAACTAAACGTTCCCCAATCAAGCTTGTTCTAAACACATATTAATATCCGATGTCCCTTCGGTCTCATTATACTCGACGATAAATAGTTGGTTGCACACACAATCGGTTGCCGCTCAGTCACCGATGTAGATGGTTCCCGGGATTAATCGCGTGTCGGGCAATGTAATGGTTGCTGCAACCAACGAGTGATGTGTTGCAGTGTTCGGATAAATACTGGTTGTGTTAGATAAGCGTTGGATTAGCTGTTAAATGTTCGGTCCGTGTTGTCGTTTGTTTTATTGTGGGGAGGTTGATTTGTGTGAATCGACAGGTTTTTTGACACGGTTTCAATTGTCCTCAAACGCAGTCTACAAAATTATAGTTTCGTTTAAGGTACCACAAGTGTACCTAGGAAAGGCAGCCACGCAACATTCTTCTCACTTTTACTACCCATAGGGTGTTTAATGTTCTTCCTAGCCACTTGCCAAGCTCGTAAAAGTTACAAACGTTGAAACTTTTATTCCATCGCCTTAAATTTTTTCGTCCATCTATCGCATGTCGCGTCACAGCCGGCCGCGGAGTAGGGGTAAAGCAAAAGGCCAACATGGCGGCGCCCATGGCTCGCATCAGCTAACCGTGTAGCATGTATTTTCTCACTCATTCGTGCAAGTGCTCCGCGGTATTTTGATCAGTGTGTTTTCGAATTGATGTAAATGTTGTTGATCACTTGATCGTGATGGACAACGATACAGCTAGTGAGTCAAATAAACCGATCACCGACGGAAAAACCAAGATTAGTGAGATAATATCCGACGAAAAAAAGTTTAACTTGCATCGTGGTTTCATAAAACCACACAATTTTTTATCCTTATTATCTTTTTAGAAAAATGTGGGCCTTTGAAATAGTTTTGTTGGTTCGGTCATTTTACCAAAATCCTACCTACCTTCAGGGTATCATAACTATTATAATAAGCAGGATTTTTATCTACAAACGTAACACGACAAAGTACAAACTTTAAAGGACGCAACACGCAAGGACACAAGACGTATATACATCTAAAAGCTTTCAACATCACCTGCAAATGGCTGAGAACGTTACCATTGGCGTCATAAAACAATATCGGTGAGACGTCAAATTGTGTGCTCAAATCCGTTACATTGTCAGTTTACGATGCGGTGTTAACCGTGTATGTTGCAGTTATAGTATCTAATACCTAATGTATTTGTTATATCTAATACCTAAGTTTGATAGGATTCAGTAATCTGTCATCTCTTAAGTACAAGGTAGGTGTACTAATCTCCATAAGGGTCGGATAATCGCCGTTCACCTTGGCCATACAAATGCGCGTCGCACTCACGACGACGCGCCGCCGCCGCACCGCCGTTTTAGTAACGAAAACATGAATTAAAAAAAAAAAAAATGCATAGACTTATATATAATAAAATAGTCTGCTCATACAAAAAAGAAACCAAGGCAATATATTAAGTAGTTTGAAAGTAACATCGTTTTTATGCTTTGGTTAGACATTACTTCCTGAATTTATTTCAAATAGTATTTTACTTCAATACTTAAAGAATCAGAAAATAGAATTGATTTGTATGCGTTCTAGTTTACGAGTAATATTATTTTTTTGCATAACTTACTTGCATTATATGAAGGCGTCATAACAGATATATACTTAGACTTATATCTGAAATGACGCCTTCATATAAAGCAAGTAAGCAGCGCAGATATATGTATATGTATATCTGCGCCTTAAGTGACGAGTAGATTTGATTAGGTGTAACCATACATGAAACGTGTAGCTTCTCGACATCATTATCGCTTACCATCTGCGCAACATCCTTATCCTGTAACACAGCAGCACAATAACACAATAACAAACGCTTTCGATTTAACAATTCAACAATTTGAGTTATTTGAATCTAGTATCAAGTGATACAAGACGAACCTTGAGAAATAGTTACAATAAAGTAAACATTTATCAAGGTTTTGCCAATCGCTAGATTCATATGTCTGTTATAAACTTATATTACACATACATATTTACTACTCGTGTAACATATACCTATATTATAAATATACATATACAAATTCATGGGAGAGAGGTGTTGAGATGACTGTACTCTATTTATTTTGAAAAAAAAAACTGCAATTTCTTCCTAAGGGGACTATAGGAGCTAAACTCAAGTTTTATAATGCCTAAAAGTATATGATCCACTGCAGTAAACAAAATCAGAAAAATATATGATATTTTTCAGGATATATGCTAGGTAGATCATGTGTTGAAAACATAATAAAACTAACTTGATACTCGTACGATAGAAAAAAATCACGAAGATATCTCTAAAAATTTCATTTATCGATTAATAACCATACTAATATACATGCAATCATTCTGATTTTTTGTCACATTATTCTACAAGCAACATATTAGCATATGTTGCTTGTAGATTTAAGTGTTTATCCAATTAAAAGGTTTTTTGTAAATACATAATTGCTTCATATTTTGCAATAAATTACCAGCGTTGTGTTATCGCGCTTCTCTTTCTTTTCTATGCAGTCCGACAGTGACCGCGCTTTAGGTTTTGTCAGCCTCTTAAATGCATACCGACTAGTGGCTGTCCAGTGGATGTCAAGAGAAAGCGTATTCCAGAGAAGAATGGAGTGGATATGAAAGGAAGAATGAACAAAGTCAGAAGTATGAGAAGGTCAGAGTAGGAGAAGATTGTTAGAAGTAAGCAGATTCTTAGTGTGTGAAGAACATAGATATTGGAAGTGAGACACAAGATAATAAGGAGCGGGAGAGTTGAGAAGGGAGAAAAAACATGTTTCTTCTATGGGGGCCCCCCTTTAATTTTTAACTTTATTTTATTCTTAATATTTGGTATAATAGCGGCCATAGTGGCATACACTCTGTGAATATTTTAATATTTTTTTTTGATGGGAAATTATCAAATAACTTCTCCCGCTCTGGGTGGAGCGTGGTGTGTCAGACTCTTACTGACTAAAACCCACCCGTGTGCCTTCCGTTGCCTGTGTTGCCAGGGGCCTCGGTAACCCTTTTGTAACTTCCCGTGAGCCCGGCAGGCATCGGCCCTAGTGGACCCCTACACTTGCGTTAATGACATCTCTTTGAGGCGCGCGTGGAACACATCGCGCCGTCAATCCGGGCCTGGTCCTTACCGGACGGTAAGCCACCCATTGCTCAACGTCCGCAAGCCCGTGCCTACGGTGGCCGAAAATCCGCCCTGGATTCCCGACGCCCAGGGCGTCTCCTGCGGCGACTAGGGGCGGGAAGGAGCGAAATTTGTCTTTTTCTCTACCTTTCTAATCCCGTTGGCACCCGTTGAGTACGGAACCCTAAAAAGCAGCAAAAAGACTAAATTTTGCAAGGAGACTTTTCGTTTCATAAAATTATATACGCGCAGGTCTTAATTACCAACACAGGCGTTATTTGTCGGCCCTGCTGCTCTTACTAAAGATACGTAAGAACGTATCTTTTAAAAACTCATAAAAATGCAAGACCTAGTACGTACCGTCGGGTGTTATAAATATTTTTAATGACTATATTTAATTAAAGTTTGCCAAGATATCGTTGCATGATAACAATTTCTAATGAGAATATTTTTTAAGAAACTTCTGGTTTCATTTGTAAGAGGATGTTGTAGTAAATTATTTTGTTTTGTCTTGATTAAGGCTGCGTGGTGTGTACTGAATAATGGCAGTGTCTCGGGTGGAATTAAGAATTCCTGAAGCACTTTCAGAAACTGATTGAGATGGGAAAAAGCTGTATGATTATAATCACCACTTTAGCACGAGAACCGTAGAAAACCGTGTTGTCGACGGAAGGCTAGACAAAAATGACGTTTCCGTGTAGACAGTTGACAGTTTTCTACCGAGATTTGTAGACAAGCGATTTGAGACAGTAGAGTAGAAATAGTTGAGTTGTAGTTTGTTGGTCTAGTGGTTGCAACCACTACTGCTGAGCATGAGGTCCTGGGTTCAATTCCCAGGTCGGGCAAAGTGTTATTGGGTTTTTCCATCTGGATTTTCTCCCTATTACATGCGACTTAAACATAACTGGCGAAATGTGGGTGTACTACAGGTACACCTCTGCCCAACCCTTCGGGGAAACAAGCCGTGATGTTATGTTATGTTCATTCCTTGAAAATTCCCAAAGAGCTTTTGTGTGTGATGTATGTCTCTCCAATAAGATTTTTAAAAGAAGATCCCCTTATTATCCACGCAAGTGTGTATCGCGAGGCAGTCCAAAAGGGTTACCGAGGCCCCTGGCAACACAGGCAACGGAAGGAATACGGGTGGGTTTTAGTCAGTAAGAGTCTGACACACCCTCCCGCTCAGTTACCCCAACAAAGATAACTCCCAATACAATTAAACTAATACCACAAACCCCACACAAGCATATAACTCCAACAGATAAGACGCAGCGACTAACACCACTGTAATTATTCTCCGCATTACTTCGGGACTGTCGTTAAGTAATTTCACAGTGCCTACCTGGCCCGCGCGGGCGTGTAGGCAAAATGTCTACACTACGTTATAGTGAGAAAGTTTGTTTTACTAAGGGTTGCCGATAAGTTATCACTCGGCTGAAATTCGACCAGTTTGGGACTCAACGGTAGTCTGTAATCTCATTTTCACTTGTAAGGGTTAGGCATCACTTCTGAAGGCGGACGTACGACAGAAAATAATAAAGAAATTAAATAAAAAATGGTTCAAATAACATAAATACGTGCATATAAAAAGTACGCTCGTAAGCGTAGAGTCTAGCGCGCACCAAGATTTTTTATCGTGTGATCATTTTGTCGCAGGAATGCAACGTATGAGTTAGTATGTTGTAATAAATCGGAGCGATTTTAAAATTGTGATTTGTCACAATTTGCTGCGTTTGCTCACGACGCGATTATCGCGAAAGTAAACTGCAGCGTATGGAATTGTATGGTCCCGCGCGCACTGCGACAGAAAAATCGCGCACTCGGGCCGGCCCGGCGCCTATTCGTATTACGTTATTTCGAGAATAAACATGTAGACGCCTGCACCTCCACTGGAGTCTCAATACGAAACGAGGCTAGACGTGGAACATTTGTTAATCGCGATAAAAGAAAGACCACCTTTGTGGAATAAACACTCCAAAGAATATAGTGATCGTGATTTGAAAACGCGTTTATGGCAGGAGGTATGCCAATATGTTGTAATGTTTTTGTATTCAATATGAGGTCCAACAATTCTCAGTAATCTGTCAAATGTTTGAATTTTCATTCTATAATAGCTATAGATTTTTTGGGATATAGCCGAAGATCATTGTATTTCAGATAAAAGAAACCCTTGGTAAATTTATCCGCTGTAAAAGGATGAGTCCAATACTGACGATTGTTTTTATTTTTTCTGCTTTCGCTTCGAAGTAGTCAATAGAGACAAGCAACTTGTACCGAAGCCATGGTAAGACTGAGCAATGACCACCGATATTTTTATCGCAGTGCGTGCACTGTATTTTCTGCGATATTTTACGGCGCTATTCTAAAATCGTGTCGCAAAAAGGAAAATCGTGGTGCGCGCTAGGTCTAAGGGCTCCCACACAAAACTGCGAATTCGCATCGCATCGCAAAAATCTGCGACCTCGATGTCATTTTATTATGAAAAAATGACATCGAGCTCGCAGATTTTTGCTCCCATCGCATCACAAAAATCTGCGACCTCGATGTCAATTTATTATGAAAAAATGACATCGAGCTCGCAGATTTTTGCGATGCGATGCGAATTCGCAGTTTTGTGTGGGAGCCCTAAACTCGAATACTACTTAGTAAAACAAAATAGGCACGGAAACAAAAATTGTCGGCAGCTGCACGTTGTGAGTGTGAGACGAAGGTTTCCACTAAGCACGGCATTTCTTCTCAGGGGTAGTCAGATAGGTAATGTCGACTCCATCTAGCTTATTTTTTAATATTTTTTTTTAATATGATGTGTAAAAGTGATTCTCATATCCTATTTACAGAATAAACAATTTCATTTAATTTCATTTCATTTCATTTCATGATACCGCGACCGCCACCGCGACCGTGACCGCGACAGCGTACTATAGCTCGAGGACGACAACAGACTAAAAAAAAAAAGTGTGTGGTCGTCCAAGACGTCCACAATCGAATCCTGCGAACGGCCGTATTTTTGGGGTATGTAGGAAGTGCGTTTACAACTGAGTCAATGACTGTCTGTAATGCTTGCGTATCTTTGGAATATCAAGTTTATTTGCAAAAGTCTTTGTTTTTTACGTGTGCCTCATGACGGTAGGTACTCTTTGCACTTTTTTATGATTTACACAGTACTCATATTAGGTTTAGCCGAAACCGATGTGATTCGATAACGGCATTGATGGCTTCACCTACTTCTGTACAGTTTCAGAATCATTATCAATGATATTTTTCATAAAAAATCGACAGATCGACGCGTTATCACGCGTCGATCTGTCGATTTTTTATGAAAAATCGACACAGCACGAATTTTCTGACGGAATTACCTCGAGTTCCCACGTTAACCCTCCTTAGCTAGGTATTCATTTTAACATAGCCAGGGACAGTTTAAGAATTCGTGCCAAGATCCGTGTAGCCGGGACCTTTCAGGTACGGATTACATTTGGCCGCTGATCAAAGTTTTGAACGCTATTTCCTTTTAGAGTTTTGTGGCCTTAAATGCATCGATTCAGCTACTTTTGTGTTAAATTGTGTAGAGATAGTCTGGGAAAATGGTTGATTTTTAGGGTTCCGTACGTCCGTATGAAAAACGAAACCCTAAGGATCACTCGTGTCTGGTTTTGTTGTTGCCGGTTTTTGTAACGATATAGTGTTTTTCATAATTATAATAAAAAATAATTTGTTGAAATAGTGGGAAGGAACTTACAGAATTGATTGTGTGGGAAATTAACACTTACATTTTTGATGATAAGTTTTAGGTTTAATGATGATTAAAGTAGTATTGATTGATTTGCATCATTAAAATACTAGATTTGATGATATTTTTTTATGGAAAGTGGTTACTATAGTCACCTGATGTAGCTCTTAGCAAATCTTCAAGGAAAGAGTTTGTCAAGTAAATTACTGCCATTCAAATAATTTACAAAGAAAACTTTCCAACACTCCTGAAGCCAACAGTCCTGTGTAAAAGCATATAATATAGTAATTTAAATTTAGAATACACGATGTTGCCATAATCTGCCTACCCTTACTCGTTTGTTATACTCATGGGAAGTTATGGGGTCCTAACACGTTCCGTAATTTATCTTAGTACATTTCTAAGGAAAATTAGTATTTTGAGCTACTATATATATATATGAGTAAGTTCTCATAACGTTTTTACGCTATTTTTTTTTAAATAAAACAAAACTTGTTCGGTTAAAAAATAAACAAATTCATCTTATTTTTATTTTGATGGTTGCGTTTTCGATTACAACTAATTGCATTGTCTGTATGTACACAGAGTATTTTAATGTTATCCGTAAATATTCAGTCATGTAGGTCGTATTATGTACATTGTACAGCCATCAAAAGTGTTTGGTGTGTAGGCAAGAAGGAACTAAGCATTTTTGAATATTCATCACTTTTTAACATAAGAGGCACTAAGACGAACGATGTCAAAGTCTTGACTACACCACAAGTTATAAACCCTTTGTATAAAGCTCCATTTACACGGTGCAACTTTCTGGAACGCTCAAGGCTAATAATCACATCAAAAACCTATTAAATTTTAAAGCCATTCAAGAATTGCATGCAAGTGTTTACACGCGTGCAATTACCATAAAATGGCATACAATAATTGAATGCAATGCGTTCAATTCAATTGCAGCGACTTATTCAATTACAAACAGTTGCACAGAAATTATCATTGGCCAAACATGCTCAATACCATTTAAAGCTTCGTTAATCAATGTGACACTTGTTTGAAATCGAAATACGAACGCAACCCTCTTAAACCACCTTTAGTTATAACTGATACACCTCGCAAACCGATGGAACACATATTTATGGACCTATATTCAACCGGAGGAGCAACGTTCCTTACAGTCATTGATAATTTCTCTAAATACGTCCAGGCAGTCCAACTAACAGCATGCAGCAGTGTCCATATAGCTGAAGCATTACTAAACGTTTTCTCAGTGTTAGGTTTACCGGATAAAATAACCACAGATTCAGATACTAAATTCGACAACGATGTTATTAAAGAAATATGCGCACTACATAACATCCATATACACTTTACAACGCCTTCTAACCCTAATTCTAACTCCCCTATTGAACGTTTGCACTCGACCTTAGCTGAAATGATTAGGATACAAATAATGACCAACAAAGATGACCCTATACAGCAAATCATGAAGTACTCTATAATAGCATACAACAACGCTATCCATTCGGCAACAGATTACACACCTCATGAGTTGTTATTCGGACATACAGCATCCAGAAACCCATTGGAGTTATACTACCCAAAAGAATTTTACCAGGACTATGTTATTAAGCATCGTGCCAATGCAGAGGCAGTTCAAGAGTGCACCGCTGCACACATGTCCAAAAACAAGGAGCAGGTAATTGCTAAACGTAACAAAGAAGCACAAGAAATGAAATTTAAGGTAGGTGAAACTGTCTATAAACAGGTAGTTAAGTCAGCACGCAGTGATAAAACGAAGCCAGTCTTCAAAGGACCATACAAGATTATACACCTTCACCCAAATAACGTGGCCGAAATAATAGGTAACCATCCAAATTCTAAGTCCATTAGGGTTCACTTCAAGCTACTACGGAGGCCTCATCTTGTTGCAGGACCTTCATCGCAGGGGCCGTCGTGCTCAACACAACAGCAACCGTAACCATTACCCATGTAATAATATATAATGACAATGGGATCCTCCTCCTAAAAGAAGGCCAACTCCTTAAACAAGGCAACTACTTTAGCCTTGCTTGCGTTTACAACATTACCAATCTGCATTTTACATGTATCCAATTGATGCCCCTATATACAAGCACAAAAAACGCCGAGAATACAGCATCTGGAGATTTACATAAAACATATAGGAATCAAATAGAATATAGCCTAAATATTATAGGTAAGAAGATCAAGTTTTTAACGCCGCAAGTTAGAAAGCGACGCGGTCTTATAGATGGATTAGGTACAGTCGTTAAGTCTATCACAGGTAACCTCGACCATAAAGATGAGTTCGAAGAGGAAATTTTAAACATTAAAAATAGAGTTAAAAACGTCCAGGATTCACAAAGGAAATCCTTAGTATTAGCACATAAAACAAAAGACGAGTTCAGTAAACAGTTAACAATATTGAACAATAATCAGAAACATTTGGCTAGTTTGTTACAAAATATCACTAATAATTCCAACGACTTATCTAACCATTTACATTTCTTAGATATTTATATAGATTTTAGTTTACAGATAATTTTAGATAGGTTAATGTTATTAGAAGATGCTATGACTTTTGCTCAGATGGGCACCATGCATCCTAGTATTATAAGCCCTCAAAATCTAATAGAAGAACTAAGAACTTAGAAAATATGTTTTCGCTTAAACCAGTAGCTAGCATTAGTATTAGTAACATATACAGGATAGAAAAGTCAATTAAAATTAAACCTTACAGCACAGATCAATCAATCAATCAATCAACTCAGCCTATAGCAGTCCACTGCTGGACATAGGCCTCTCCCAGACTACGCCACAACACCCTGTCAAGATCACTCGGTTAATTTTATTCTTGAAATCCCCTCAATTACCCCACAAACATATGACCTTATCCATCTTTATTCAATCCCAAATAAAAATAATCTTACTATCATCCCTAAATCCAAATACCTAGCACTTGGTAACGATGAGTACGCTTACCTGGAAGAAGACTGTCAGCCACTGACCGACAACACCCAGCATGCTCCTCGACACCAGAAGAATCGAAGACATAGATGACTGCATACTGTCACTCATTCAGCATAGCCCAGCCAATTGCACCCACGCTAAGATGAACTTAAGAAGAGGAAAAGTTCAGAAGATTGGAGACAACAACTGGCTACCAGTCCTCAGAGACGTCGAAGTCACCAAAACACAATGCAACAGTAAGACAGACTACAAGAAGCTATCTGGAATTCATCTCGTTACATTAACAGAAGACTGCCAGATGACCATCATGATCAAGACACTGCGATCTCACGCTGACACGGTCGTCATCAACGAGGTCATAGCGTTACCCGAGTAGTATCAAGCCTCCGAACAATCAATACAATACGAACTCCAATTAGAAGACATCTCACTAGACAGCATCCATGAACTCATCAATAGGGCAGGCGACATATCCGTGCCAGAAGAAGATAATTGGCAAATCATAGCAGCTACACCTAGCTGGAACACAATCATCCTATATATTCTACTGGTCGCTGCAGTATCCTGGAAGCTGTATCAATGGAAAACTAAGAAGATCCCAGGGGACACCAAAGGCAGAGCGGACGCCACCAGAAGCAAGAGTTGCTTCTATCTTATGGAGAGAGGAGTTAACTCATCGTAACACGCGTTAACGCTGAGTATGCAGCCACCGTCAGCATGCGTCATATTGCAACTATGCATTTACCGGAAATTCAATAGAATTATTTTTCTTTGCATTGTATTCAGTCTTGCATCAGCCATCAGCTTAATATCCTGTATTTTTATAATTAAAATAATATTGTAATAAATACATATTTTTTTAACAAAAATCCCGACCGCCGAAACATAACTACACTGTAGCACTTTTCACTTCGTAGTGTTTTTTTAGAAGTCGGTTGTTTTTTTTTTGTAAAAAGTTTTTGTTGATTCCACATAAACAAACACGACACAGAAAATTAAAGGCACATTTAGGAAACATAAAAAGCAAACGATAATTTTTACGATCAGCCTAATTTTCACAACAAAGAAAGTACCTATATAAACAAATAAATAGAAAAAGTGCCAACCATTGAATTAGAGTAACAAATAAAACCTGTAGGTACGAGTAGCTCCGTACGTACTGACTGATCCCCATGAAATTCTTCCGTACGTAGGATCGTTCGTATAACGTAAAACCATTTTACTGACAAAGTTATTAGCGTTGTTATTGGCTGTAAAAAGCTACTTGCGAGCCGACAACGGCCCCTCATTTTACAACGCCTAACTTACATGTTAGACATACAAAATAATTAAAACAGAAGGTTTATTTAGCAAAATCCGACAATATTCCTACGGCTAGAGTGACACCGCGCTGGACCACTAATATATCCTATCATTTATCAAAATAATTTATAGTCTTACTAGCTGTTGCCCGCGACTTCGTCTGCGACCCAGGATGAAAATTAAGCCTATGTCCTTACCCAAGGCATGGTCTATGTGTGCCAAATATCATCCAAATCTGTTCAGCCGTTTTAGCGTGAAAGCCTAACAAACCAACAAACTCACTTTCGCATTTGTGATATAAGTGGAACAAAATATGCATGTAGATACTAACTAAGCCTTTAATATGTCGCCTTACATATAGAAGGCAACATATTAAAGGCATGACAGGGTACGACTGCTGTGTAAACTTACAATTTTTGTTTTTTTTTTCTCCCGCTCTCTGTGTCAGACTCTTACTGACTAAAACCCACCCGTGTTCCTTCCGTTGCCTGTGTTGCCAGGGGCCTCGGTAACCCTTTCGAACTTTCCCGCGACCCCGGCAGGCATCGGCCCTAGTGGACTCCTACACTTGTGATGACGAAATCTGTTTGAGGCGCGCATGGAACAGAATGCGCCGTCGCGACGGCGCGTTGTGGCGCGTCGACCCGGTGTAAACTTACAATGAGGAATAGATCTTTTAACTTTCCACAAATATTAACCTCATTTTATTTTGTGTAAATCTCTGTAGATCCCCATCGGTGAAGCTCGTAAAAGGGTTTTTTATCAAAATCTGAAATCAGCACACAGAAGGTAGGAGCATCAATTGCGCTACAATACATTCCGATTGAAGTGAACCTTCTGTAGGTTCTGCCTGTTTCGGATTTTGTGCTATCTAAGCTAATAAAATTGTTTGTTCCCCCGTATACAGTTTGCAAATTACTAAATTTATGTCAAAGACATGTTCCGGTTGAAGTAATTCAAAGCGAAGTGAGGTCAATTCACAGTCCTGAAGTACGAAAGGTAAGTGCGTTGTAAAAATTATACCTGACATAAAATGTTATAGAAGTTGATACTATCATGACCGGAACATGTCTGTTATGTAGTAAACAAGGTAATGTAACTCAGTTTCTTTACTGTTTCTTGAGGTACTGGAGAATAACTTGTAATGTGGTGAAACAAAAATCAGCAAGTCAACAACGCCTAGGAGGATTTTTTTCATAATCTGATTTCTCTTTTGGCCATATTATGCTAGAAAAAACCGGACAAGTGCAAACGGACTTGCCCACCGCGGGTCCCGTACAAATTTGTAGATACATATTATAAATAGTTCAGGAATCGAGTCCCGCAGTTTTTTCCGAGCTTGTCCCGAAATTCAGTTTTCAAGAACTATAATAACTTATATTATTGTTATACTACTAACAGTTCATACCTAAATTAGTTAGGTCACTAATCTAATCAGAGTTGTTTTTTACGTAAATATCAAATTTAATCCAGATTTGTAAGTGCTGACTGAAAAAAGAATCGTACTTTAAATAAAGATTATATTTTTTTATGATTTAATTACAAATATATAGTTTTTACATTTTTCCCTGTATTTGTAGTATAAGACGATATTACTTGCCAAATTTCATATTTATAGGTCAACCGAAAGTACCCTATACATTTTGATTCCCTTAAGAGTGTCGAAATATACGTTTTTTGTGGCATAAGCGGCTGTATCCTTTTTACGTTAACATAGAAGTTTGAGTTTTTCACAGCTTCAAGGGACTATAGACGTGAGTATATACCTTCACGCGTTCCCGAGATAAAGGGTCTTGACACACAGATGGACAACAAAGTGATCCTATAAGGCTTCCGTTTTTTTCTTTTGAGGTACGGAACCCTAAAAATGCTATTCTTCTCTACAAAATTCATTCACAATTTTTCAATGATTCCTAATATGCATTGAAAATCATTATATCAAGGACAGTTTTTCCGTCGATTGGTCGCTGACTTTGGTACGGATCGTAGATATTTTACCTACCCACCCAGGTAATATTGACCTCAGCGTTTACGTAGGCAATTTGTTTTTATTTGACCGATCATGAAGCATCCAAGTCCCCTATAAGTTAGTGCTCTAAACTCTGTTTTACGATTCACGATAGTCACGAATATATACATAAATATAGAATATATGGTTAGTGCCTACTGGTCTATACTTCAGGCTACCATGTCATCAACTCTTATGGGCTGGAAGAAGAATAGTAAGGTAGGTTTTAGAAGGTACTATCCGGGGTTTATTGAGTTAGTAATAGTGCATTGTGATTTTTCTAGAATATTTATTTATATATACTTTATTTTACACCACAAAAATATATAACAAAAAATAAATCAAACACTACAAAATATACAATGGGCGGCTTTATCGCTTTCTGCGATCTCTTCCAGGCAACCATGGAATGGTTGATTACCTAGACATAAAGTGGGGCTGTCGTTGATGCAAAAAATAAATACAATATACTAGAATTGATACACAGATATAAATATATCCTAAATAATATACACATAAATAAATACATATTAAATGTATAAGCAACGAAAATAAATGAAGACTATAGGGTAAATTCGTTAGAGATGGCCGTACGGGAGAGTTGGCCAATCAATATAATTTGGTCATTTATCACAAGGTGACGCTGTATTTAAATCAGTACGCTTCGTGCGCCGCCACGAAACAACATGCGGACAAAATTTTGCGCAAAATAAATTAAAAAAGTAAGTAAATTGGCTAAAAAATTGAAGTGGCCATCTCACCCGGACAAAAAGGAGAGTTGGCCATATAAAGTCAGGCTAAGATGACCATATTATTCAATGTTTTTTATACTATTCTAATGCTTGTATTTTTTTGTCTTAGATGCCAAATCGATACCAAAGAAAAGTTGTTGTTGCTAGAGGGAACTGGAGTGAAGATTCATTGAAAGCCGCTATAAATTGTTTAAAAAATGGAGAAATGCATGTTTACAAAGCGTCTATTGTCTATAACATACCTGAAAAAACCCTTGAGAGACAATACAAGAACAACAATGATAAGAATTTAAAAAAATATATCCCCTATTCCACAAAAAGTTATAGAAGCCCGCAAATGTAGCAAGCAAGTCGGTATGCTCTTGACATCGGAAGATCACATAATACTAAGAAAAAATAAGAAAAGGAGAAAATATTAAAAAGGAAAATAAGCGGAAACTCAGGCAGAAAAAAATAGTTTAGTGAAGGAAAGAAGACTGAAAAACAAATCACAGCAAAAAAACCAAGAGCTGTCAAGCAGATCAACAGAAGGTCTGAAAGTAGCACTAGTGAGGAGGAACCAATATTATGTGATACATCTGGTGAAGAAGACGCAGAAGATGAAGCTGCTAATTGTGCTGTTGTTGTGGTGAAAATGATCATAAAACCCATCTCATTGAAGACTGGCTTCAATGTTTGATCTGTAATCTGTGGGTACACGAGAATTGTACACCTTTTTAATGACATGCGCTCTAAATGCGGACAGAAGAAGAAAAAGGAGCTCCAGTGAGCAGATATCAAAGGAAAGGGGACCGGCCATCTGTCCCGTACATCTTAGGCCATCACTCCCGTATAGGTGAGACGGCCAGTAACGTTTTTTTTAAATATAAAATTTTATGTTTGTTCCTTACATTATAAACATATCTTTATGCTGATTTTCGAAAGGCTGATTGTTGTTGATTTTCTTAAAAATAAAAGTTTAATCATGATCTCAATATTTTCAGTTTTATTTAAGCCTAAAAAAACTATGGCCATCTCTAACGAATTTACCCTAGATAATTACAGTTACGGGAACAAGATCACAACAAAAAATATAATAAAATAAAAACATTTACCCATCGGCTGTGGCATTTTTGGCATATTGGGCACTTATTCTCTGATCATTGAATGGGCTGGAATCAAGTTGTGTTTAAACTACTTTCTGTGAATATCTTAACATAACATCACGCCGGTAAACCCGGAAGGGTTAGGCAGAGGTGTACCTATGTATAGTACACCCACATTCCGCCAGTGATGTTACACAGTCCCGTGTAATAAAATAGGGGGTGAGCCTATTGCCATCAACCGGGCACAAATCCAGACTCCATCTTTTAAAATTAATTTAAAGAGTACAACATGCACTATAATTTACTCTAGATATAATATAGGTCCAGTGTACTTAGTCGCCGAAAGTATTTTACGAGTAAGGACGTGCTGGGTTAACTGTATATACTTTTGGTTGAACTTGAGAGTCTAGACAGTGACATCGTATGTGTTTTATGAGCGGACGATAAAATAGGTTTTAATCGGTTACTTACTGTGAAATGTATAGCCGTGGAAATTCTGGATGATAAGAATTTATAGGTTCTTATGTGTCAAGAAGGTTGGATGAGTTTATGTTGTGTGGTTAAAGTTACTAAAGGTACTGGTTGAATAGAAATATTTGTTTTTGAATTTAGAAGAGCCTATATTAATTTGTTTGTAAACAATTCTATAATTTTTGAGTTCTATGCGTAGAGTATCGTAAGGCAGAGTTAATAAACTTCAAGGCGATAAGCAATTACTGTGGTTATCAATAAGTTATAATTAGGTACATGGCAAGCCTGTGTATTTTTCTCTTTGACCGTTCATTGTAGCAGTTAGATTTTTGTAGCACAATTTTTCCCAACAAAATATATTGCCCGCTCAAAAAAATCTATCTATACGCAAACAGGCTTTAATACACTTCAAGCATATCACCGGGCATCATAGCCTAAAAACAAAAGCCTCATACATATTGCATCGAAAACTTTATCAATAAATAACGTTACGCCATGAAATACGGCACTTTTACAGAACCCGGTAATTCACGTGAGCTTTGGAAATATTTTAGAGTTCAATGGTAGAATGGTAGAATTATGATATAGTGTTGCGCTGTGCGGGCATGGGCAACAAATGAAAATTTACGCACGGCGGGCAAGGTATCGTTGTTTATAGCGCCGTCTCTGATGCGATTATGTTGTAACTGAGCCACTTTCCGGTAACTGTGATTTACGAGTAAGAGCACTTCAATATGGTTGTATTTATGAAGTGTGGTTTTTAAACTTGAGTTTTACTTTATTTACCGTCTATGAAAGAAGTTTGAGAAAATCGTTGCTGCTTTGCTGCTCACTATGAGACTTGCTGTGGATTTTTAACTTATTTGTATTTTTTATCTTATAGCGGCTATAGTAGTAAACACTCTGTGAAATTTTCAAGTGTCTGACTGTTACGGTTTTAAAGATACAGCACTGTGACAGACAGACGGACAGCGGAGCCTTAGTAATAGGGTCCTGTTGGCACCCCTTAGTAATAGGGTCTCGTTGGCACCCTTTGGGTACGGTAACCTTAAACACTTATTTAAATTCACACTAATCATCCATATATATACTATATAATTGCAGTAGTTGAACAATCAATGTATCCATCGCATAATTAATTTATCTCTCATTGCTTAATTTTAAATTATTTTAACCTATTGTGGTATAGTAAATTTATTCTAGGTGCACCATCTTCACACATAATTAATGTACCTATACAAAAAAGGCGGACGGCAGGCTTGTAGCGGACTTTCGTAGAGCTAATAAAATTTCGTGTTTTGGGATATTTTTTGTTTTAATTGGTAGTTAATACGATAGACAAGCCCTTTTTAAATTCTTGTAATTTTGGAACTTGGGACGTAAAAGTTATAACTTGTTTTATTTTTTAAGGTTATGTACTAGTGTACCAATGTAGATTGTTACTTATAGGCACATACATATTGTTTCGGTAATAAAGTACATGTTCTAGATTGCTTGTCGCTATTTTTGTAGTGTTTTACTTACTATCAAGTAGGTAAATTAAGATGAGGATCGTACCTACTCAGCGGAGTGCATTAGGATATACTTATGTCCAGCAACTGCAACAGTTTGATAATGATGAAGTCCTGATGGGGTTTTGAGTGTAGTTAAATAAAACAATACAGTTAATAGTTTTTTTTTAAATACATTTATTTTATTTATAATTAATTACATAATCAGACTATAATGTACCCACGGCTGGGACACAGGCCTACTCTCTGTGAGAGGGAGTGGGCCGTAATCCACCACGCGGGCCCAGTGCGGGTTGGTAGATGTCACATGTCTTCGAATTTTTGGTTCTAGGAAATGTCGGTTTCCTCACAATGTTTTCCTTCACCGTTTTGAGAGCAGTGGTGATGAAAAAAATTACACAAAGTAAAGCGCCTGTCCGGGTTCGAACCTACGACCTACAAATCATAAGTCGCGGCCGTTGCCACTGGGCCACCACTGCTCTATAATTAATTAATTATTAATTATTATTTCATTTATTTTATTAAATTTTTTGTTGAAGGGCTTGTGGCTAAATAATTACAGCTGCACGGGTCAATCGATCAGGCTAAGCTACGCTTGCCGTGGTTGGTCCGTAGATGGGTGACCATCTTTACATACCAAGACCCCTTCGTGCCTCGGAAAGCACGTTAAGCCGTTGGTCCCGGCTGTCATTCGTAAATCCTTGACAGTCGTTACGGGTCGTCAGAAGCCCGAAAGTCTGACAACCAGTCTTACCAAGGGGTATCGTATTACCCAGTAACTGGGTTGTGGAGGTCAGATAGGCAGTCGCTTTATGTAAAATACTGGTATTCAGCTGCATCCGATAAGACTGCAAGCTGACCCCAACGTAGTTGTGAAAAGGCAGGCAGATGATGATGATTTTATTTATAATTAATTAATAGTTAATATTACTTCATCTAAATAGGAGCAGGTCGGGGAATACCCTCATGGCGAGCATAGCTAAAATAACAACATAACTGCGTTTAGTTTACGACTAAATTACGTGTACTTATTGAAATCTTTTTTTTTATATTATTAATTATTCCGAACTTCTAAAAATATTACACTTACATGAAAATAAATGGCTTAGTTGCCTTAATATACGGTACAAATTTTATAACAAAACAAAAAAAAAGTAAGCTGTACGAAATCTGCCGTCCACCTTTAAAAGAGTAACGGTGGAGTATCTTACCGATTCTTCTCCATACGAAACTACCTTTTGTAAAGGGCTACTAGAATCAATTATATTTTGTTTGTAAATTTTGACGTTCAAAAGTGGTTTTTATGTGCCTGTAAATAGTTTGATTTTGAATCGCGCTGAACATAATTTCAAAGAAAAATTACTCCAAAATGATTTTCTAATCACCCCGACTTGATAATAAACGTAGTACGAAGCCGCACATTTTAATAGGAGTCGTGTTTCACCACAGCTTCGTTAAAACTTAATGAACCGCAAAAAATAAACTTTAATTAAGACATCTTAATCATCATTGTTTTAATACTCTGTCTTATGTTGTTAAAGTTAAGTAAAGCAATAAATTGTGAAGGTTTGTTTTTATTTATTGAAGGATTTTGTAATTTAGCGGTTTAGGAAAATGTGGAAATTGGCTTATTGAGTATTTAAAAGTAGTTAAGAGAAGGCTCATTTCCCTCTAGATTCAAGAATTCTTTCAATATCAAAATTAAAAAATAACAATTATTTACATAACCAAATTACGAGATGATTTTTGACATTAACTAAATTAAATTAAAGCTAAGTTAAGCCTAAAAAAGGCCCTCGGGGCATTGTACCGAGGATGCTGGCGGCATTTCCTCGCTGAATTGCAATGCTGATGCGTTGTGCGAGAAAGCCGCCAGCTTTTCGGTCACCAGTTACATCAACTAGACGTTTCACGATTTCCGCAAATAACTTATGCGCACTGGGACCCCACGGACCGATGGTCTCGACGCCAAAGGGCACAAAGTTGTACTCTCTGCCAAGGCTTCCATATTTAATAACTTTCAGATTTTTGGCATTTCCTGCCGCTGCACCCGCTTTAGAAGGGCATGTTTGTGGAGTGCATACCGTAACCCCAAGCCACAGACCAGTCGCCAGACGAAGTGAGGTCCGATCCACGAATGTACCGGTATATGGAGAAGGATGGGCAAGTAGCCAATGACCAGCCTCTCTGGCTCCGACCGCCAAAAGTCTTGTGCGATCCGGACCTGAACTGCGGTTCAGAATCGATTTGTATGTTAAATCGCAATAAATATCGTCCCAGCTCCTTTGAGATTTTGGGTTGTCTAGAAATTCTTTACCCGGGCAAGCAATTTGAAAAGCATTCTTGGCATCCTCCAAGCCCGCAGTCTCATAGTTTGTGGGCAGAGCCCTTAGGACATTACCTATGACACGTGACGTGCTATGGGTGGATGACAAAAAGGCTGGGAAAGTAAGTTTCGAAATTTTGCTGATTCCTAAGCCACCAAACCGAATAGGGAGGGATGCTTGTAACCAAGATGGTTCATTGAGCTGAATATTTAAAATTAAAATCATTTCTAAACCAGTTTTGACTAAATCGTTTATTGGTGAAAGCAAATTTGGATGTTTCCAAAAAGGGCTACAGCGAAGCACATAAGTAAATTTAGGGACAAAAAGGCAAAACTTTAGAGTACAAGAGCATAATGAGGACTGATTTCGAGTAAACAATTTGGGTGACTTTGGAATTTGGAAATAGTGTTAGTAATATAATCAGGAAAAGATTCTTCAAAGATGGGAGAACCCAGGAGGAAAAGTGACTTTCTGTCTACTATTTTTATATTGGGTGCCAGAAAATTTAATTTGGATTTTAAATTATCCAAACCGTAAGAAGTTTTTTGAATAAAGAGTTCACATTTGCTAAAATTTAATTCTAAACCAAAATTTTCGAAATTTGTTTTAATATCTGACAAGTCAGATAGCACAGTGTCTACATCGCCTCTCAGGGTTCCGTCATCCAAATACCAACCGTTAAATTTCAATTAAAAAAATTGAATAATGGAATTTATAGCCAAGCTAAAAATTGCTGGCCCAAGAAGATCGCCCTGCTGACAGCCGACCTCCGAAGAAAGTTCATGGGAACGATAAAGTCGTTTATTTAAATTGCGCTAGGAATCAGCACTTTTCGAACGTCAAAAGTACATATGAGTCGCCAAAACGCCCGCCCTTCACCACTTCCTATTGCTTTACCTGTGAATAAAAAGTGGCGCAACAAACTCCTGCTTTGTTTGCTAATATACCTGAAAATTAAAATTTAAACATTTTATTTCACAAAAACCCACATTATTAGCATCGGATACTTGTTAAACGTCAGAAGCTAGGTTCACGGTTCCAATTCAGCATTAAGGAGCTTGCAAATAATTACCTTATTATTAATTATTTCATTACCTTGCCAATAAAAAATAAAAATTGTATTCAAAAATATATGGTTTAACGTTAAATACAGTTTTTCTAAACTAGGTAATCCTGTGTTTCAGGCGATTGGAGGTAACATGAATTGATTAAATAATCACATATCATATTAATCTTATATAAATGTATATGTAAACAATACTAGGCTGCTGCTATCTTCAGGGTTATTAACGCATCATTTCAGGTTGAAAATCATCATTTTTCTGTAATTACACCAGCACTTATTCCAAGAAGACAGAGCAGAGCTACTTAGCAGTTAAAATAAGTAAATCAATAAATGTTCAAAAAAGCTCTACAATTCATAAAAAAACAAACAAACAGACAAACATTAATTATTATAATTCTTACATTTTTTTAAAGATCTACTGTCTATCGGTACATTCGTCTTTATTGCTCTCACCTACGCGAATAACTGTCGCTGAAACTAAGTCAAAAACATCCACAGGAAAGGTATCTCTGCCAATTTTTCACCAGGAACTACACGCCATATGTTACAAAATTAAAAACAATATCTCGGCAGTTGCCAACTAAAAATATTCCCAACTTTAAATTGTCAGAGTACAGGGTATTTGGCATAATGACACAATTTTGCCAAGATTGCTAGCAACATGCATAATGGAGGTAGGCCTTGCCAAAGACTGTTTCCGACGGTATATCATGTCTTACCGCTGGTGTCTGTTGCTAATGTTACTACATTTTTATGGATAAACTTATTTTGTAGTTTATTTTTGTGTGGGACGATTTAAGTAATGGTTTTACACATGTGGCATTTTTGGCATATTGGGCACTTATTCTCTGATCGTTGGATGTGCTGGAATGAAACTTCATTCACAGCGGAAGGGTTACACACAGTTGTGTTTATCCCTTCCGGTGTGGCATTTTCGCATATTGGGCACTTATTCTCTGATCATAGCCTGCAAAGTCAGCAAGCTGAAGTGGCAGTGGGCTGGCCATGTTTGTCGAAAGACCAACCGGTGGATGGACCATGGCCGGTGGAGCAGACGAGTCCTGGAGTGGAGACCGCCTATCGCCAAGCGTAGTGTGGGAGCCTATTGCCATCAACACAAATCCTCCGAGGTGCTACTGAAAAATTCCTGATGAAAAACGTCAAAGGACCAACAGTAGCGCTTTCGACCACTAGACCAACGAGGCGTTCTATCCTAATTAATACTGTAAACGTGAAAGTGAGTTGGTTTGTTTGTTACGCTTTCACGTTAAAACGGCTAAACGGATTTGGGTGAAATTTGGCACACGCGTAGAGCGTGACCTGTATTAGGACATAAAATTATTTTATCCTGACAAAAGCTATTAAATAATGATTGCTTACTCTGCAGACTTGTGATCCGTAGAATTGCATTTTCTAGAGGATGTTAAAAAAGTCATTACTTACTATTAAATTTGACAATACAGTGATGAATATCTCATCACTGCCTTTTAAACTTGGTAATGAGAATTTTCGCTTTAATGATTTTCATTGAAGCTTAAATTTATTTAATAAGCTAGACAAAATTAAACTGGTTGCTATCTTAATTATGTAATTTATTATTTTTATGACATTGATTTTACATTCTATGATTACTTTAACTCACACACTGACCTAGAACTTATTTTTTTTAGGAAAACGTATACTTTTACAATGTTTATAAATATGTGAGCGCCACGTATTTATCACATAATTAATATATCTATCATTGCTTCATCTGTAATTCTTTTTACCTATTGTGGTATAGTAATTTTATTCTAGCTGCATCGTCTTTACATATAATTATATAATTAAAGTACCTATAGGTACAAAACATTGTAAAACATTTTAAAAGGGTAACGGTGGAGTTTCTTGCCCATTCTATCCATACAAAACTACTCGTACCTTTTGGAAGAGGCGACTAGAATCAATTCTATGGTTTTGTAAATTTTGGTTCAAAAGTGCCTTTTATGTGCTTATTTGAAATAAATAATTTGACTTTGACTTTGGCTTTGACTCCAAGGACTAGTTCACAAAAAAATTAACAGATGCTTATTATGTAAGCTTAAAGGCACACCTTTAAGTGACAAGTTCGCTGTAGTGATAATATATCATATTTATTAATTTATTTCAGGAATAATTCAAATTGTGTTTAAAATACCATTCAATCACATTCAAAATACAATAAATAAAAAAAAAATCTGTTACATTACAAGCTACTGCATACTAATATTCCTTAGTCTCTCATTGACTAAAATATGGAATTTTTAAAACATGGATATATCATCGTCTATCGAATATAGACATTTCTCCAATAGATCAGACTCCAGACATGTCTCCGCATTATTTATTAATGGATTTTTTTTTACAAAAAAATAAACTACTGACTTCCTAAAAAAAACACTACTAAGTGAAAAATAACTTAAATTCCGGAAGTCGGTGGCAATAAACTAAAATATAAAACCTAAGATACCGAATTTTTGTAAAAAAGTTTATTCTTTTCATTTTTTTAGTTGTGGTACCTATCCCACTCAAATTCAAATACCAAAGCAAAAATACCCAAGCAAAGTTAGTAAAATTTATATGGGCGCAAGCTTCCTCTACCAGATGATTGAAAATAACTTTTCAAAATCAGTCCACAACTGACGAAAATATCTATGAACATAATATAGAAAAAAATATACCTATGTACGAAAAAATTGAGAACATCCTCCTTTTTTAAGAAGTCGGTTAATATAAATAATAATACAATCAAATAAAAATAATAAACTTAAATCAATATTTGCCCACCGAAACTACACCTATACAAGGTGTCGTTTAGCATCCTCGTCAAATTCAAGGCGATAATGATTCTCGACACGAATCAATAATAAAATAAGTAGGACTTTCTTTTTTTTTTTCAAATTATCGGAATTTGGCATGTGTGGGACACGCATGTTAAAACGCAGCCCGTGTGATACCCCACTGTAACTGCTTTTTTACACAGACACTACCGCATATGCAACGGGGTGATTCTGTTCTGTAAAAGTGGTATTTTCTAAAATACTGTCAAACTTAAATAACTAAAAAAACAAATATGTATTAATTATTGAGCAGGTATCGTAATTTTATTTGATTATATATTACATGTCTTTCATAGCAGCCTCCTGAAATTTGACGAGGATGCAAAACGACACCTTGTATTTACAAAACAATTGAAATACGTACTTTTGACATTTCTGCAGTATAACTGAAATATTTATTTGATCATCGTACAAACCTTTCAAAAAAGCTCACTCCACAACGTTTTGCTGGCCTGTCCAAAAACGTGTGAAATGTTCACAGAAAATAAAACTGTGTACAAAAGTGCGGACTCTTGTGTACTGGTAAAAATTAACGTCAGAGCCTTTCAACTAATAGTCAGCGGGAAGAGAAGTAGTTTGTTGCATTAGATTTGTATGAAGCGGGCCGATTGTGTGAGCGTACGTTATGGTCAAAGCGAGCGGTTTAAAATTGTCGGCAGATCTGAAATCAAATAAAAAGGATTTCATTACTCACAATGTCATGTGAAATTAAATAAAAAGCTATTGTAAATTGAATACCACAGGGTATTCAATTTACAATAGCTAGTGAAAAAAAAAAGGAAGAGTTGGCATCTACATCTATACCAATAATAAAGCTGAATCGCTTTTGATTTTTTCGTTTGTACGCGTTAATCTGTGAAACTACCAGACGGATATGAACAAATATTTTCGTAATGGATAGCTCAATTTTTGGTGGAAGGTTATTCAACCTCACGATACGATCCTTAGAAGCCGGGCAAAAAGAAAAAAAAGTCAAAAATGACGCTAAGCGAAAACGAAACGGGCAGAACCTAATGATTACATAAAGATACCGTAATTACTTACGCAGTAGTAAGTAACACTGTACTATTCAAAACATTTACAAAAGTGCTGAAAAGATTTTTTCAGCCTACCGTTACCACTAAAATTAAGGTTACACTCTTATTTTTACAAAATGTTTCAACACGTACCCTTTTTACTTGCAGAAATGTGTACAAAGACTTTGGCTAAAGCTGTAAATTGAGTTACCTACAGGATTTGCCTACATTTGTGTAAACGTGTAAATATGTTTTTGTAGGAATTCACCGTGTTTTTTTTTACGGCTCTGTAAAAAATAAGTTTGATATTTATTTAACTAAATTCGTGGTTTTTGCAGCTTCTAGACATTTTTTTTGTTAATTAATGAATGGGTCCACTCTTGACATCGATATCGTCTGATAGAAAGCGAAATAATATCTAGTGCTAGAAGAATAAAAACGCTTTCAGCCATAGTCGCGCAACTCGCGTTGTGAGTCTAGGTTTTTGAGACAAGCTAACAGCTCTCATCCGATTGTTTTGAGTTTACTGCTATTGCTTATTATTATTCGTTATACTGACATCATCATCATACTCTGCCCTTACCCGTATTTATTTGCGGTCGGCACAGTTTTTCTTCTCTAACCAAACCTCTAAAAAAAACACCCTTTTAGTATGAAAGGGTGTTTTTTTTAGAGATTTGTTTTTTAAAATGAAATAAAACACGTAAAAATAAATTTTATTGCCATGGCTTTGCTAAAAACATATTATTATGCCATTAGTGCTTAAACATGATTTCGGGCATATGGGCGCCACGGCTGGCTCTAATAAAGCGTAATCGGGATGCCGGCCAGAATGATACTGTCAATGGAGAGCGCCATAGAGCCATGATTGCCGACTTCTTTTTTCCTCGGTTGAATGGTATTGATGTGGCAGAGCTTTGGTTTCAACAAGATGGTGCAACACGCCGCACAGCGCGCAACACTAACAAATTATTGCGGGAAACATTTGATGAGCGCATAATTTCGGGTAATGGACCCGTGAACTAGCCTCCACGATCGTGTGATCTCACACCTATGAATTACTTTCTTTGAGGATATGTGAAGTCACTCGTCTACGCAGATAAACCACACACGTTGGAATACTTAGAAATCAACATTCGCCGCGTTATTGCCGATATACGGCCCCAGTTGCTCGATAAAGTGGTCGAAAATTGGACATCACGATTACGCTTCATTCGAGCCAGCCGTGGCACCCATATGCTCGAAATCATATTTAAGCACTAATGGCATAAGAATATCTTTAAACAAAGCCAATACCATGGCAATTCAATTTATTTTTACGTGTTTTATTTCATTTCAAAAACCAAACCTCTAAAAAAACACCCATTATAAGCCGTTATCCAAGTCATCCCCTTTCTAGCCATATCATCGTTTCTTTGGCTATCTTCGTTATTCGGTCAACCGGTAAAAATATCTAGTGTTGCAAGAATAAAAGCGCTTTCAGCCATTGCCGCGCGTCTCAAGTTGCGAGTCTAAGTTTTTGTGACAAGCTAACTCTCTCCCGAAATGTTTGAGTTTACAGCAATTTCGCAGTTCGCTACTGACGACGCTTGCGACATTAGTACTAGTTAAATTGAGTTTCTCGCCGTATTCATGTTCACAATCAAATTAGACAGGTCTTTGCTGCTTTTCCGTTTTCTTTTTTAAACAAAATGCAACTTAGTTATGGGTTTAGGTTTAAGGTAAGATGCAGAATGGCTCTCTTAGTGCTTGTTTGTGCAGCTGTCGAGTGGTTCAATTCCTAGACTAAGCGAAATCTCATTGTATTGCTTTAGTTTTTAGTGTTATTTACAAGTTTATGGTTTATAGTCTACAGACTAAGATACTCGTACTTATTTACCCATAAACTTTCTTTCTTTACATACTTTATTACTTTAAAAAAAACCTTTGCGGTTGGGAACCCCCGTCAGGAACGAAGTTCTTTCTCACGTATGATTTAAAATAATAAAAAAAAACTTTTGACACTTGAAATTTGAGACCTTGAAACAGACTTTTATTCTAACTGTATTTTAGCTCGCATATACTGTTTTACCCACATACGCGTTTTTAATACAGAGCCATCTGGTATAAGTTTTAGAAGCATTCATAAAGTTATTATCACACACGTTGAGAAAATGGTGCTTTTTATGCTTTTTCGTTACGTGACTATTTCTACCAGTGAACTCCTATCGCAAGCCGCGATAAAGAACTTCGTTCCGAAATTAGTTTCTTCTTATCCATTTGATTGTTATAATACACATCAAACCTAATTATAACTTACATGATTATAATAATTTCATCCTTGTACATACAACTCCAAAAAAACGAACTGTTTGTATACCCGCAAACATAAATTACGTTTCCATTCAATATTACGATAAAACAACCTAACCCAGCACCTGAAAGGATCCCATTAATCTCTCCGATAATTCACTCCATACAAACTTCGGTATACCTACAAGAAAAAAAGACCGGAGTTTCTTCAACAATTTCTCCCCACTTCCCCAATCCACTCTATTTAGAAAAACATCCTTACGTACACAAAATATCCGCAAAATGAACCGAACACGATTTGAATATCTAAATTGGCAATCCTTCGGTATTCCCAACTTTCCTCATTACAGTCGCGTTCACCTGTTAATTTTTCGGGTTCCGTAGAAAAAGGGGAAGGGGAATTAACCTGATTTCGCAGAAAACGTCTTTGTTCATTTTCTATAGCGAATTCACAAGAATTTTGGTTTTGTACGTTATGTAGTTACCGTTATTAATTCATTTCTATCGAAAATAAGGCAGCTGTGGAGTTACTTGATGGATGGATGTTAATACTAACCTAATAGTCTGTGTATATATATATAATTGTATGTACCTAATTGCACGCCACACTTGGCAGAATGTGATGATACCATCGACGAAACCTAAGACCATATTCTGTTATATACATAATTATGATTATGATTACCTAAAAATGCAGTTCACATAACATTTAATTATTTTTTCCCGTGTAGGGACTGTTTGATAATGATTATAAAACTGTCGTTAGTTTGTCTTTGTCAGTCATCAGATAAATGATAAATTATTTTATTTCTGTAAGTAGCTTTGAACACGTCAACTAACACGTCAATTTAACTTTTACACGTCAGTCAAAGAGAAATAGCTTTCGGATCAGCAGTGATAATTATAGCTGTAGTTGGAAATAAGTATAAGACTTCAAGAGGGATGCGCTAAGGTAGCCCGCGAAATTCTAAGTTACTTACGTTTTATTGCAATTTGCAGGTCAGTGTCAGGTTGTATGTTGATTAACTTACAGAATTATACAACTCCTTAAGTATATTAAAAATAACAAAAAGGTGGAAGAGCTCATTGGGCATCAATCAATTCGTCCGCATCGCTGTCAATGGGAAAAGTGCCCAAAAGGCTGGCAGCTGGCAGATTCTTTGTGATATTACTCTGTAGTAGGTATGCAATGTAATGTAATGTTAACTACTAATATTTAACCTAGGTATAAGTTAAATGTAATACTTGCTGCGCACTAACAGGGTCATGTACTCATATGTTTTAGCCTAGCCTGTAACTGAGTGTACATTATGCAAATGAATAAATAAATAAATAATTAAATAAAAAAAGGCCAGCCCTCTAAAAAAAAATTCACAGCTCTCGAGTGCGGTTGATATTATTTCAATAAAAATCAGAATTTAAAAATAAATATTAACACAGCAAATTTTCATGCATCAATGGTTTGATACTCTGAGCCTTGTAGCTTATTGCTTGCCAAAAGGGATTTTCTTTCTACAGTTACCGAATCGTCCTCGATTTTATACAAATCAACACAAAGCTTAGAGTTAGAATTGGCCCCAAATGTCATGATATCAAGAAATAGTCATTCAATAGAGTAATATGAACTTAGTGAGTTGTATTAATGTTTGCTTTGATTATACTCATCACGGTCGCGGATCATATTTAGATCAACATACAATATGATACTGACCTTTTGACCTCTGAGTTTATTTCGGCCTTTCTTCTCAGGGTAGTCAGATAGAAAACGCCGATCTCATCTAGTTTTTTTTTCTAAATATGATTGACGTGTAACAGTGTTTGTTCAAACCTACTTACAGAAAATAAAATCATTTCATCAATCATTTAATTTCATTTCATTTCGACCTGCAAATTGCAAAAAAGTATTAAATCTTGAATTTCGCGCTACCCTGATGCTTTCGCCTTTAAAATGAAAGCTTTTTTGAACTGTCTATAATTAGGTAAGACATAACACTGGTGCACATGAACTATCAAAGAAGTCAATAAGCCGCAACATCTCTAAATAGGTAATAATAATAATTATAATAAAAATTATAAAAAAAAATACTTTTGCATTTATAATAAAATTATTATAATCATTTATTTGCATTTATTATAATTGCAAAAGTAACTCTGTCTGTCTGTTACTTTTTTACGCCTTAACGGCTAAACGGATTTGGATGTATGGCGCACAGGTAGATTATGACCTTTTTTATTTTAAATATATTTTTTTTTGGGTGGGTTATATTGAAATTTCTTCTCCCGCTCTGGGCGAAGCGGGAGGGTGTGTCAGACTCTTACTGACTAAAACCCACCCGTGTGCCTTCCGTTGCCTGTGTTGACAGGGGCTTCGGTATTGTACCTTCCCGGGACCCCGGCAGGCATCGGCCCTAGTGGACCCCTACAACTGTGCTGATGACATCTCTTTGAGGCGCGCGTGGAACACAACGCGCCGTCAACCCGGGACTGGTCCTTACCGGACGGTGAGCTACCCATTGCTCATCGTCTGCAAGCCCGCGCCTACGATGGCCAGAAATCCGCCCGGGATTCCGACGCCCAGGACGTCTCCTGCGGCGGCTAGGTAGATTATGACCCGAGCTAGGATGTAGCCTATATCCTCCAGGTCGTAAGCTACCTACGTACAGTGAGTGCTCTGCATAACCCGACCCCTCTTTCCCTGTTCTTCTTTGTATGAGGGGTACCTTTAGGGATACCTTTAGTCCTGGTAGTACGTTCCCGAGGGACAATTTCCCAACTCTACACGGGCAAAAGTTAGTAATAAATAAATAATCAATGAAATTCTACGTCGGATTGGTCGGGTATAGGATCAGAGTCAAACTAAAACTCAAACTTAAAGCATTTATTTCAAATAAACCAATTACAGGCACTTTTGAATTGTCAAGGGGTCGGTCAGTCAGAAATATGAAGCTAGTTGCCCATTCCAAAGCGTAGTAGGTACCTATGGAGATGAACGGGCAAAAAACTCCACGGACACTCTTTTAAATCAACATTATGGTTACAAAATATTGGTTACATCATTCATTTTGAAATTATACTGTGAGAACGATGGAAAACGTAAAAGCGTCCGTAATAAAAAGTAAAAAAAAATAAACAATTCACAAATTAAGTTAAAATAAGCCGTGGCAGCTCTACTGAAGGCGCCCGTGCACGAACATGACGCATGGATTAGCACGTGGCATTAGCACATGGAGTAATGTAGAGACGCCCTTAACATAGAAAAGTATCACACAAACAATACGGAACTCCTGCACCCAGCACTCACCCACACTTAAACATTTTCTCCCCACTTTGGTTCCGACTATCTTCACGTTTTGCGGGTAATTTTTATTGTAATTTATCGAGACCACGTGACTAGGCACTTTAGTTAGTACATAATAGTCTGCCAGGAGACAGAATTATAATTGTACTTCAAAATTTCATGTGGACACTTTGTGGGAGCGTTTTATTGCCTTTAGTGGGTAGTTTGTAATGGACTAAGTTTTTGATAGTCGTTGTAATATGTTTGAAAAACGGTTTTTAGTGCGAATTCGTGTGGTAAAAAGGGTTTAATTGTAGTAGTTTTAATATTATTCTGTAAAACTGCTGTAGTAGTACTCTCAGCAACAAAAGTAGTTAAGCACTGTTACTTTTGCATGTTGTCATCTAAATTGATACAAAATGTTTCGATACATTGATTTTCAGTATTTCATGTACCTAATCTGTAATAGAGTTCTGATTATTCATTGATATTTTGCTCAATAATTAAGATTTAAAATTTTAGTGATAATCAACTTTTGATGCTGACCCACCACCATTTTGCGTAGTATGTAGAATACAAAATAGATCAGTATGAACATGGTTACATAACATATATAATCAGCATATAATGTTCCCACTGCTGGGACACAGGCCTCCTCTCTGGGAGAACATGGTTGAATATTAATTATTAGACCATTCACTCAAGTTACTAAACCAAATAAAACACTATATTTGACTTTCAGTAAATGAAAGGGTTGTGCAAATACAAACTAAATATTCTTGAAGTTTGACTCGATTTATAACTCATTTAGGTCCACTTGCACCTATTTTTACCTATTTTGGTATAGTAATTTTATTCTAGGTGCATAGTCTTCACATATAATTATATAATTAATTTACCTATATAAAATATTGTAAAACATTTGAAAAGAGTAACGGTGGAGTTTCTTGCCCATTCTTCTCCATACGAAACTACCTTTTGGAATGTGGGGGCGACTAGAATCAATTCTATTTTTTTGTGAATTTTGACGTTCGAAAGTGCCTTTTATGTGCCTATTTGAAATAAATAATTTGACTTTGACTTTGCACCGCAAATACGTTTAGCGCTAAACATATTTAAAACATAATTCTGTCTCTGTCATCTTAAAACGATAGACAGAAACAGAATGATGTTTTAAACTGGTTTAGCGCTAAACGTATTTGTTGATTACTGGTCCAAGTGGGCCTTAATGCTGTGCTGAAAGGTACTATTTATTTTAATAGGGTAGCGGTCTCACGATTAAAAAGTCTAATCTGCGACGACATCGCTCTCGAGAGTCAATGCATCTAATTCGTTCGACTTCAGCGCGCTTGAGGGTCCGTCCATTATTTATTCAAAAGAAGAAGTTAGCTAGTATTAGAATAACAGTAAAATAGGTTTTTACCATGATTCAATTTCCGTCTAAAATTTACTGTATTTCAGGTGAGATTTTAATAAAATGCAAACCTAATTAAAGCATGTAAAGAAACATTGATGTGTCTGTAGAAAAACGTGGCTAAAATTAAATCAATATCTACTTGAAAATTGCTGTATACTGCATAATCGTACTAATTTTCGAAACGGTATGATTAATTATTATTTAATTAAGTTCAATATGCGACGAAAAGAAAACATCATTTCAATCAAATGGTTTTATATTCATATCTATTTACAGACGCTAAGCAAGTCATCTCAATCCAACAAGTTTCAGACTATTCTGCGATGTAAAACTCAGCAAGAAACTATACATACAGTAACAGAGTTCTTCATCAATCGACATTGCACTAAAGTACTTTCAGACCACAAATACTAAAACCTTAACCTTGGCACAAAACTAAAACAACCAAAACCCGAATATTCGACATTCGACACGAGATTGTAGTTCGATAGAGGGCGGGCGTTTGCGAAACCGTTGTCAGTACCGCGTGACTCCACAGCCGCCACGCACGCGCCACGCGTGGCGGTGACGTCACGGACACATGTCGCGCGTAAACCGGCTGTTTTACTTTTAGTTCCCGTGCGTATGTTTTGGATGTACATGGTAAGTAGCTGTGTTTAGAGTAATGTTTTGTTTTTAGGAAAGCGAGGTTATGTTTTGTAAACAATGTTCGAGTATTGATCAATGTGATAAATTGATGGATGTGAGTGACAATGAATTAATTAATTGATTAAGCTGATGAAGTTGAAAGCGGCTTTCATTGTACGATCATACGATAAGAAGATTAATTGGGCTTGTGGCTAAGTAAAAACAGCCGCACGGGTCGATCGATCAGGTCAGGATCAGGTAAGCTATGCTTGCCGCGGTTGGTCCGTGGATGGGTGACCATCTTTACATACCAAGACCCCTCCGTGCCTCGGAAAGTACGTTAAGCCGTTGGTTCCGGCTGTCGTTTGTAGATCTTTGACAGTCGTTACGGGTCGTCAGAAGCTCGAAAGTCTGACAACCAGTCTTACCAAGGAGTATCGTGTTACCCACGAGGAGTTACCCAGAAGGAGTTACGTGTGGAAGTCAGACAGGCAGTCGCTCCATGTAAAATGCTGGTATTCAGCTGTATCCGGTAAGACTCGAAGTTGACCCCAACATAGTTGGGAAAAGGCTAGGCAGACTATGACGATAAGTAGATTAATTATAAAAGTGCACATACATTATCGGATTTTAATTCTATTTGTGCTGTGGAGAGCTCATTAATTCTACATAATTATTAAGACGCTGACAACACCTAAACCGTGGTCACTGTCAGATTGCATAGAAAAGAAAGAGAAGCGCGATGACACAACGTTTGTGATTTATTGCAAAATATGAAGCAATTATCTATTAACTCAAAATTGAGTTGAGTAATCTAGTTTGTATCGAGTTATTTTTTCAAAACGTGTATTGGTAATAACCAAGTTCTGGAAAATATGTTCAAAATTAACATATATTTTTTCCGCTACCACGAACTATACAGATTTGGAAATTTATTTTCTTAAGAGAAGCCTATTTTGGTCAATTAGGTCTTGTTAGCGTTAGCGTTAATTAATCATTGCATGATGTTATTAACGAAGCTGAGAGATAAAAGAATGTTACAGATGTACTAGCAACGAATAAAATGGTTTTATTTTAATTTTAATCAATAATCTCCGCTAAGAAAGCGTACACATTCATAGACATTCATAAGTCAGTGTTTCTACAGGTCGAGTGCATAGGTAAGTATTGGGAAAGAAGGGTGCAAGCACGTGTGTTGTATAGTTGATGTAGGTATAGGATCATCACCTAGCTTTTTCTGAGTAACACGATACCCCTTGGTAAGACTGGTTGTCAGACTTTCGGGCTTCTGACTACCCGTAACGATTGTCAAAAGATCTATAGTAGCGTAAATTATTTTGCATACTATTGTATAGAATCATTTTTTTTTTCTAACTGTACAAACAGCTGTGCTGCTGGGGAATTTGTTGCGTCACTTCTTCTTCCCAGCTAAAGCACTAGGAAGTGGTGAAGGATGGGCATTTTGGGGGCTCTCTTATTTAATTTTGACGTTCAAAAAGTGCTGATTCTCTGCCTAGTTTGAATAAATGACTGTTAATCGGTCAAAGCTCTCAAAACGGTGAAGGAAAACATTGTGAGGAAACCGGCATGTCTTAGAACCAAAAATTCGAAGACATGTGACATCTACCAACACGCACTGGGCCCGCGTGGTGGATTACGGTCCACTTCCTCTCACAGAGAGGAGGCCTGTGTCCCAGTAGTGGGAACATTATAGGCTGATTATGAATCGATCAAAGACAGATAATGAGACACAATTGATTTTCTATTGTTTTACGCCGAATCGGTGTCGCGCGGGGCTTAACAGGTTGTTTAATTTTATAAATGACAGTCGGGACTGCTTAACGTGCTTTCCGCGGCACGGAAGGGTCTCGGTATGTAATGGATGGTCACCCATCCACGGACTGACCTCGGCAAGCGTTGCTTAACCTTGAAGATCGACCCATGTGGCTGTAATTATTTAGCCACAAGCCCACCCCTGATGTAGGTATAGGATACAGTCGTACATTTTGATAATTGCTTCTGCCAGCGGCTTCTTCCACGTGAAGCTTGTTGTTTTAACATACAAGATAATCCTTTAGTACTTATCAATGTATTTTAAATTATTTTTTTAAATTATTTTAAATTAAATAAATAAAAATAAAAAAATAAATTTCGATCAGTGAAAGATTTTTTTGTAATCAGATCAGTACTTCCAGAGATTATATAAACATTTTTGGTGACACAGGTGGAAGGTATTCTACCTGTCTCCTCTTACGCGTGTTGGAGGTGAAGTTTTGATCAAAGAGCGAGTGAAACTCCAACTTGCAGTTAATATTATTATAATTGTTTCACACGTTTTATAGTTTAAAGTTTGGGCCACTATTGAGCACAATATTATAACTGATTAAAAGTAGGGGCAAAATAAACTAATGACTTACAATCTAGTTCGTGTCCCAAGATGGTCGGCAAGCAAGAGAGGGATGCTGCTTAAGGGACGCTATGGGTAGCGCCCCGGATCGTAGCTTAGTGTTGCCACTTAATAAGGGTGCGTTTCTAACTTATAAATACTTACATACACATAATACAGGTGACGCCACGTGTTCTAAGGCGCGTTCAAATGCACAATACGTGACACCACCACACATACAAACAATTTTACATCATTTTAACCTTCATACTAGTTTATATTTATGATTAGAAATGCTGTTACATAAAAGAAATTGTGCATATTGCATACCGTTTGAACGGGCATTCTTAGTTTTTTTTTAAGCGCAGTTCAAAGTTGGGCTTGCGGTATATTTTTAAATTTGTTCGTAGTTTAAGGGCTCGTATTTAACTTACTACGAGTAGTAACCATGTGTGTCAAATACGAATATTATAAGATTCTACAAGTATTCTAGAAGTGTTTGAAGTTTGAGCAACGACGACATCCGAATTAAAAAAAATGCGAGTGGCCTGGCTATTGTTATTGGGCCTAAACACATAGCAGACGGCCTCAAGGATCCGCCATTTTTGTATGTTCAACCGTCTGCCTAGTACCCTATATACAATAATAATCACGAAACAAGGGCAAAGATAAAACACATGCTTTATGTGCGGATGATGAGATAAACGGCACTATAATAAAAAGAGATGCAGTGCTCATGTAGATCATTAATATGAAGCAGATACCACTTAAGATATATAGAATATATATTAGAAAATAAAGATATATAGATTTATTTGTCACAGAAACACTTGCACATAAAAGGCTCTGGTAATTCTATAAATAGTAAAATAAAACAAAATTTATGCTTATGAATACAGAATACATATAGCCGGCAACTGCATGCCGAGACTGTGATAAGAAGGCTTCCACTCAGCATGATGATGTGGTATGGGGGACCCACAGCAGAGCGCTGATTTTCAGTGTATGATGTACGAAAACCAAGTAAGGTTGAGTGGCGGCAGAGATCTCTCGCGTCCAGCCCTGGTTCAGGCCATGGTACGGAGTGAGAGGGCATGGGCAGCCGCCACCTCCTTCTGCGAAGCAGTATGCTGGCGAAGGAGGAGACGGAACGGTTGAGGGAAAGGCAATTTCCCCTCTCGCTCCTAGCCGCTGCAGGTGACGCCCTGGGCGTCGGGAATCCCGGGCGGATTTCCGGCCACCGTAGGCGCGGGCTTGCGGTCGGTGAGCAATGGGTAGCTCACCGTCCGGTAAGGAACAGGCCCGGGTCGACGGCGCGTTGTATTCCACGCGCGCCTCAAAGAGATGTCGTCAGCACAAGTGTAGGAGTCCACTAGGGCCGATGCCTACCGGGGTCGCGGGAAGGTACTAAAGGGTTACCGGGACCCTGGCAACACAAGCAACGGAAGGAATACGGGTGGGTTTTAGTCAGTAAGAGTCTGACACACCCTCCCGCTCCGCCCAGAGCGGGAGAAGTTATTTGAAGATTTCCCACCCAAAAAAAAGTCAGGTTGAGAGATTCTTACAGATTAGACAAAAAACAGGGAAAATAAAATAAAGAGTACTTAAAAAATAATATACCTAAACAACAATTATGATCAATAAATACTATAAAATAACATAAAAGGTATTTAAGTAGGCATCACCATGCATAAACAATTTCTACCTACCAAAAACATAGTAACTACACAATAAACTTCAGTGTTTTATCTCGTAAAGGAGTAAAAGTATGGTCAAAGTAAATAAAATGGATGAACATTGTTTTCGATTATTGGTTCGTTTTTTGGTGTTTAAAACTTGTGTAATTGTGCCAGTTATCATAAAGGGAAGGTATCGTTATGATATGATTGTATAAGCACGTACAAAGGAGATATAACGATAACTTTGTAATCGCTTGAACTAATCAAAGTTGGGACAGATAGTTGCTAAGATTATTTTGAAGTTAGATTAACAATATATGAATTGCCATTTGAAGTTTAAGTACAAATTCGTTTTAATAATAGGTATTATATGCACCTCGCTGGGATATCTCTTGTATCTAACGTGGGTGAGCTTTCAGACACAAATGTCACATGTTCAACCGAACTGAACTACCTAAAGGTTATCCAATTACTTTGTTCCATGCTGAAAAAATCCTGCGGCCCGTAACGCAGAAGTTAATCACTATCTACTACACTAACCGAGAACTTAAATTTTCTGATTGGGAGCCTCCACGATTGTCAATACGTCCAACCTTGGTTGTCAGCCTCGTTTTGCTGACTTGCAAATTATTTTACTGTCACCTAAGGTAGTGTTTCGGGCTCGACACAAGCGAAGGGGCTGTGTGTGATGTTTCAAACATCCTCGTATATACATATGTCAACGTATTTCACTTTATGTGACATGCAAAGTGACATTCTATATGTGATAAAGATGGTGGAAAAGTCAAATATGTTTTGGGTTGACTTATGCTACCGAAAAGTTTATATGAAGCCGTTGTTGTAGAAATACGAAATGCTTTGAAATCTATTAGCACTTGTATATGCTCTCTAAATATTTTAAGCTCTGATTTTTAATTTGCTAGACCAAAATGACAGCTGCGGTCGATCTTTTTTAAAAAAAAAACTCGATAAATAATTAATATTACAGAGACACGACCACAGCGAAGGTCCTCCTGCAGAGAATGATTCAGTGGTGAGAGTCACTCGGTAACAAGATTATTTACTAGGTTATTTTTAGGTCGACACCAAATGTCATTTTAGTCTAGCAAATTAAAAATCATAGTAAAGGCTTGTTTCACAGTCTCCAGAGAAAATTAGACCTACCCTATTTACGATATCAAATGCAAATGGGACTCAACAAAGATGGTGAAACAGGCCGTATACTTTGTGAATGACAGTTCAAAGCATAGCAAAATACAAGGTGTCGTTTTGCATACTCGTCACATTTCAGGAGGCTGCTATGAAAGACATATATAATCAAATTAAATTACGATACCTGCTCAATACATATAAATACATACTTATTTTTTTAGTTATTTAAGTTTGATTGTATTTTAGAATACACCGCTTTCACAGAACAGAATCACCCCGTTACGTATGCGGTAGTGTGTGTGTTAAAGAGCAGTTATAGTACGGTATCACACGGGCCGCGTTTTAACATGCGTGTCCCGTAAAAATTAGAAAAAGAAAAAGACCTACTTATTTTATTATTGATTCGTGTCGAGCGAGAATCATTAGTATATAGTTACCTCCTTGAATTTGACGAGGATGCAAAACGACACCTTGTATAAGTAACTAGCTTGCCTGTGACTTCATCCGCGTGAAATTACTTGTTCCCCGACCCACTGCATCACATCGCATCGCCTGCCCGTGCTATTACTTCGTTTTCGCATAGTGTTCTTTCTTACTTTTTCTTTTTGCTCGGCTCCTAATAGTCCTAGTGTGATGTAAAATAGCCTTCCTCATTGGGCTATCAAAAATGCATTTTTTTTTTCAAATCTTACTGATTGTTCCAGAGATTAGCGCGTTCAAACAAAAATACAGACTCTCCAGCTTTATTATATTAGTATATCATTTTATAGATGAATAGCCTTAAGAAGGATTTCTAAACAAAAACAATAACTGCCTTACCATCGCATTCAATTACCTCACAAAGCGAATAAAAAGCAAACCATTTGCCAAATAAACGTGTACAACAATAAACCTCTACAAGTCCTAACTAATTGAGTTATTTGCTACAAACAAGCTGTTTTTAGGCTCAGCCTACTTTAGCAAATCGTTTCCTAAATGCCTTAACTACGTTTGTACGGAATATAAAATGATGGTATGTTAAGTTATTTGGTTCTGGTGAGAAACATAAGGCATGTATTTAACGCGGCGACAAATTAATCTGAATTTGGGATTAAAATATAATTAAAGGCGGTAGCAAATATAGTAGGTTGGCAGCTACAGCGTAGGATTATTGAATCATTTGGGTTAGGTATAGGTAGGGTATTATTGGGTTCTTTTATTAGGAATGCCTCTGTATGCTCAGGTGCCGCACGGGCGTTTTTTAAACGCAACGAATTTTATCGCGCACTGTATTTTGAACCCTCATTGTTGCGCCGAGCATTGAGAATCCAACAGAGTACATACCACCGGAAGCGCGTCGAAAAAATTCACTGTGGATTTTTCAACTCCTGACGCTAAGCAGAATCTTGATAACACAGTGCGCGATAAAAAATCACGCATGGGTATGAGAGCTTACAGTCCAGAGAGTAGATTTGTGCCCTGTTAATAGCATTAGGGTTACCGCCTATAATATGTGTCACAAACAACTGGTGATATGTGGGTGTGCTTAATACATAATTATCTACCTGAAATTTCGGGAACAGAGATGTTATTCCATATAGAAATATGTCTGTATGTAAATCTAACTCATAACTTTCACATGGCATCTGCCAACGTCGCTTCTAATTACAGGCGTGATATGAATTGAAGAGAAAGATTTATGGGGACAAGAGTAATTAAACATAATATCTCTTTATAAAATAAAGAACACACTCCCTGCCGAAGTAGTCTTCAACTGTCTTCAGGCGCAGAGTGAATAGGTTACTTTTAGACAGGCCTAAACCATCGTCAACAGTATTATAACTCACCATTCGGGTAAGATCACAGAGCATGGAGATGACTCAGTGGCTGCTGCTAGAGGCGATATTGTCAACACTTACCAAACAAACCAAGCGTGTCATCGTTGACTTGCATTACGACAGAAATGACTTTTAGAAAGTGACGTCATTGAATGGCTGCCCATGACAGAAGTTGGGCGCTCGACGCACGAATTTCATTAGGACTGCCGTCTCTAGACGCTGCCATCAGGACCTATGTTAAGTTATTCTAGCATCGTTAGGTATACCACAACAACCTTTCCAAAAGCAACATCCTTCACTAAACTTCTCATTAAACTAAAATAATATCCACGCCTAAAGACAGCGACACATCGAGCGATATGCAAATTGCAGCTTGTTTACAATGAATCAACGTACGCAGCTGCACAAATATGTGTGTAAATATAATGTGTAATTGCGTCGCTAGATGGCGCTGCACGTTACCGCTCTGTCAGGATTAGGAGCCCGGCTAATTGGATGAAGAGACGGGGTTCAGTGATTGCGTGTGATTATATATTGTATGGCATGACATGCTGCTTATGTTGCTATGTATGAGATTAGATGGTAGTGCATTTAAAGGCCCATGTGAACAGTGTTCAGGCATGAAACTATATTTTAATCTGACAGATTTTACGCTAATCTCGATTCTTCCTGGAATGATGTTCTAGAATACAGGCTTTATGTTAATCACTCTGTATATGTTTGTAAGGGGCTCTATTGTTCTTTTTCAGTTGATATTTTGTCTTGCTAATTGTACCTATCCATGAATGACACAGAAGTAACCCAATAAACGAACAACTCGTATTCACATTTCCATAGCCTGAACAAACACCCGACATTCAAAATCAGAATTGAAGTGCGAGCATCAATCCGCGACGTTGCGAAGCATCGATGCATAATGCAATATGCAAATCTGTTGCCCACAAACTAGCGACCGACTGATTGCTAGTTCTAACGAATTTACATTTTTTGCCATGTCTCGTATTGCCGATTGGTCGTTTGAAACAATTGGATTACTTGTATTTGTGCCCGGTGTGCCTGTGGCAGTGAAGTGCGTTCGTTTTTGTTTTTGCTGGATTTTGTCTATAATGTTTTAGTTAATTTTGTTTATGTTTTTTTAGCTAAATTAATCAGGAGTTTAGTTTTAGGTTCCGAACTCAAATTATGAAAACGGGACCTTTGTACTAAGCCTACGCCGTCTATCAGGCTGTTTATTTTTAACCATAATATTATAGGTAGCCTTTTTTGTCATTTATTTTTGGGAAATCTACATTGTAATAAAATAGTTCCAAATCTTCACAAGCCTGAAATCTTTAGTAAAACAATCCAATAAATAAACATACACAATGCATAAAAAACAAAACCGTAATCCCCTACTGAAAACCTATAATCACAAAAAAACCGAACTGTACCACTATTCCATACATCGAGCTACAATTCTCATCATTCATAAAACACATAATTTATTCGCACGTTCCCTTCGGTACCTTGCGAAATCCGTCCCCCATTCGATTCGAGCATAGAATAAGTAGGTACAGAAGCGACATGGTAGCGACACTCCCGGTCAGAACGTGTCATGCCAGCGTTGAAAACGTTGAACACAGCCAGGATTGTATCGCCGCTTGCGGTCACGTTACGTGTTCTGTACTAGCATTGATCATAGTCAAAATTGACAACTCTATTTTGCTTTGGGCGAGCGCCTGGTTGGGAACTGTAGGTAATCATTTCAGCGGTATCGGCGCACGCACAAAGGAATGTACACTGTGCAGCTTCAACTGCAAAACATGAGCTTTGCGTTTTGTTGTGCGTCCATCTGCAACTGCATAAACAGATTTGTACTGAATTGTGACATACCTACAGCTTAAAAGTGTCTGACCTATCGCACAAACCCCTCGTTGTGCGGACTCTAAAAGAGTGCCAATTCTATATGGATTTCTTATTCTATGGCACGAGGTATCGGTACATTATCTTACACATTTTTGCCACACTGTCACATAAGTGACAATACATTATTGGTACCGTTAAAATGGGTACGTAAATGTATCGAGACGTTTTGGTTAGGGACTGTTTATATATGTAAGCAATGTTATAGGTCGTTGGAGTGCGTTTTTATGGGAATGGATGATCAGATGTGGAGAATATGGAATCTGGGTGGCAGAATTTTAAATGTAGAATCACGGTTGCTTCGCCTTGACACATGACATTTTGGTTGATGGGCGATACTCGTACTATCCCTCTACTTATGCAATGAAAAGCACCAACTTTTTTTTTATAAATAGAGATATGCTCTCGGGCCTCCGGCAGTCAATAACGACATACAAAAGAAATAAGAGCAGGTCAACTGTCCCTACTCCATAATAATTGAAATCCAGGATTATTTGAAACAAAAATAAAATACGAAAATATTGTTTTTCTCCAGAAAATGTAGAAAAAAAATGCATAAACGAAAAAGTTGTATCACTAGAACTGAACAAAACGACAGACACTCGATCGAGTTATATTTCGTTCGTCGTTTTGTTATGAATTTTAATTCGAGACTAGTTTTTAATTGTCAAATCAAAAACTAGTTTCGACATAAAATTCCATGAAAATTTTACTAGCGAGTGCTCGACATTACAAAAGACAGAAACAGTGCAACGAACTATGCAGCAGAACTTCACATTCCATCTGTTCAAGTTGTGTTTAGTGTCTAAGGTTGTGGATAGATTATTATTTTTTAATTATTCTCATACATACATTATTTGTTGTTATTACAATTTTACTCGCCAAACTGTCTAGTTTGATGGCGAGAAGCGTTTCTTAATAAACACGAGTATACACACATACATACATACATAAACTCACGTCTGCTTCCTATGGGGTTAGGCAGCAACTATAGTACGCCACCTGCTACCCTTTTGCGTCGTTCATACATCTGGTCATACACGCACGCCGCACCTGACCTTTTTGAAGAACATCACCAATGAGGTCACTATATGTCTTTCTGGGGCGTCTCCTCCCGGCATTTCCACTCACATCTGCCTTGTAAATACCTTTTGTTAGTCGCCTTTCATTCATCCTCTCAACATGACCAAACCATCTAAGCATACTCTTTTAAAATTTTGTCACTACATCTTTTAAACAGCACCGTTGCCTTATCACATCACACAAGTAATTTAGTAAAAACTACCGACTATGCACTATTTCAGTCAAGGATCAATCACAGTTGCACGGACGAGCCGCAGACACCGGACACTGACAGATTCTAAGTACGTATCCGTCTGGAGGTGTCCAGACGGGCATGAGTCAGTGAGGCAAGCCGTGCGAAACCAGATTTCTTTTTCTACTTTATTATAGCTCATGTTTTGGTATATATATTAGCCAGTCAGCAATGTGGTAAAGGTGTTGATGGCCCAGGGTGCGTCAGAAACCTGTAGGTGGAGTCCATTTTAATTTACTCTTGACTTTAGTAGGATTATTTTTTAGGTTTAAGTTCGCAAAACTATACCGAGCAGGATAAGGCATTCGCATTGACATATTGAGCACTTAAGTTTCCCTGGTTAACATTGAAGTATAGTTCGCTGCCATCTTTTTTTTTTCGTATCGACGGTACTTTGATTGATTATTGCGGCCACGTTGATTGCAGCATCAGTGGCATTCTTCAGGTCAGAAAAGGTGCCAGTGAACGGGCACTTAGGACACTCCAGCAAGTGGGACATGGTCCGACCAGTGTAGTAAAAGAAAAGTAAAAGCTACTTAACTTAAGTGTAAGGTAACTTTCTTGTTGCCTATGAACACGCAGCTTTACTGTGAGTCATCTATTCTCAGCGTAAGGTTGTTCAGTGTCGCTCACTGCGTGACACTACTCGATATAAACTGTGATAGAGTAACAGATAATACAATATTGTTCTTCTATCGCAATAAGATAGGAACATTGCGACCAGTCAGATAATAATATCAGCCATATAAATGGCTACGTTGCTTCTTATTGAGAAATATTTAACAGACCCTCTAATGCTGGACGCTTTTTAAGATTAATGAAACTCTAAAAACTTTTTGCGCTTCTAATGATGCACACTTTTTATTAATAATTGGGCTTCTTTATAACTTTCTGGTATGTTTTCACAGTTGGTCGCAGTAACTACGCTAGGGTACCCAAACCTCTGCCGGGGTCGCGGGAAGGAACTAAAGGGTCAGCGAGGCCCCTGGCAACAGGAAGGAATACGGTTGAGTTTTAGTCAGTAAGAGTCTGACACACCCTCCCGCTCCGACCAGAGCGGGAGAAGTTATTTGATGGTTTCCCACCCAAAAAAAAAAAGGGTACCCAAACCAAACAGGTTAGATTAGGTTGGAACTGTGAAAGTAGTCGCGTGCAAAAGTACTAGCGTCACTGTGAAGCGAGGGCGCGAGGCGAGTGGCTGATGCAGCAATTATTTTTAATAAATGTATTGACTGTGGTGTAATTCCTGACTTAATGAAGAGTAGTAAAATAATACCTTTGTTTAAATCGGGCAGCACATCAGACCCCACAAACTTTAGACCAATTTCTGTGCTTCCCACCTTTAGTAAAATATTTGAAAAATTGATGCTAGATCAATTGCAAAGACATTTTAATAAACATAAATTATTAAACAGTAAACAATTCGGTTTCACAAAGGGTCGATCGACTACCGCTGCTGTGTAGGCTGGTGTGGAACTTCTTGCACATATTTTTGAGGCTTGGGAGCAGTCACATGATGCCCTAGGTATTTTTTGTGACTTGATCTAAGGCTTTCGGTTGTGTTTCTCATGATACATTGGTCAGGAAATTGCATCACTATGGTGTTAGAAACACTGCCTTGGATCTTCTTATTTCTTATTTGGATAATAGGATCCAAAGAGTGGACGTTAACGGTAAGCGATCGCCGGGTTCTATTGTCACTATGGGAGTTCCGCAGGGCTCAATTCTTGGCCCTTTTTTATTTCTCGTATATATTAATGACCTACCTTGCCTTATAAAGAACAGTCATGAAATAGTGTTATTTGCAGATGACACATCACTTTTATTTAAGCTTAAATGACAACAGACAGTTACTGACGATGTAAATAATGCTCTCTCTAAAATAGTACATTGGTTTAGTGTTAATAATTTACTTTTAAACGAGAAAAAGACCAAATGTATTAGATTTCTGACACCTAACGTTAAGCAGGTAAAAACCAATGTACTAGTAAATGGGGCGGAGTTGGATCTTGTGGACACCACTGTGTTCTTAGGTATTACTTTGGACTCAAAGCTACAGTGGGGCCCACATATAACCAAATTGTCGAAGCGGCTAAGCTCTGCAGCCTACGCGGTGTATAAAATCCGTCATTTGACTGATGTAGAAACAGCTCGATTAGTATATTTTAGTTATTTCCATAGTGTAATGTCGTACGGCATTTTGCTGTGGGGAAATGCAGCCGACATTCAGGCTATATTTGTGCTGCAGAAACGAGCCATTCGAGCAATTTATAACCTAATTTGTAGGCATTCACTGAGGGATACATTTAAGGATATAAACATAATGACAGTCGCATCTCAATATGTATATGAGAACCTGATTTATGTCAAAAAGAATATTAACCTATATTCTAGACACAGCGACATTCATAGCATAAATACTAGAAACAAAGACTTACTTATTGTGCCCAAGACTAGGCTCCAAAAAATTAGTAATTCATTTAAGTGCCAAAGTATACGTTTTTACAACAAACTCCCAAGCCATGTCAAAGAACTGAGCCTCAATAAATTTAAATCATTTATTAAACAGAAACTCTGTCAAAAAGGTTTCTATAAAGTTAAAGATTACTTGGACGACAAAAAGGCTTGGGATTAATTAAGCTACTCCAATGTACCCCCAGGCAACAAACTAATTTTATACTAAATCTATTTTTATACTAAATGTGACATTGATGATTTTGTTATACTTATACACTATGACATTAATATTTACTTTTTGAAGTATTATATTATTTTTTTAAATTATTGTGAATGTGAAGACTATGTGGATTATTGTTTTTATTATTTCTCTCATTTAGTTTTCATCTTAGTCTGGCAGTTTGAGTCATTTATGCGGCTTACTCAAATGTCCTTTCTTTGGTATTGTTCGTCGAATCGTTGAGCTCCTTAAGTTCTGAGTTGAGCTGCACGATTACTGACAAATGCATGCACTGACTGGATAGGTCCACTCAATCTGTGTGGTTTTTTCCTCAAAAGACCATTTCAGACACCAATCTACATGGTCTTCACATGATCTGACCAAGATTATGTCTGGACTTTAAAAGAGACTGTGACCTCTGAGTTTGTTTCGGTCTTTCTTCTCAGAGTAGTCAGATAGGAAACGCCGAGCTCATCTAGTTTTTTTTCTAAGTATGATTGACGTGTAAAAGTGTTTGTATAAACCTACTTACAGAAAATAAAATCATTTCATTTCATTTCAAATGGAGTTGCGTCGGTCGCAGCTTTGCGCAGCCCTGGTGGCGGAATGGCGGAACAGGCTTTCACGCCCTACCACTGGCCTCGTTACCATTGAGGCAGCGGTCCGGCCGGTAATCGAGCGCTGGCTCGGTAAGAGGCACGGCTCCCAGTCGTTTCACGTGATGCAGGTGCTCTCGGGGCATGGTCACTTCAGGAAGTACCTGTGTCGCATAAACAGGGAGCCGGACGCCCGGTGTCACCACTGAGTCGACTGCCGGGAGAACACGGCGCGGCATACGCTGGCAGAATGTGCTGGTTGGGAGGGACCGCGGCCGGGGATCGTGGAAGTCGCACTAGATCCCATGATCCCTGGTGCAAGTGTGGGAAGGGAACACCGAGTCAGTAAGAGTCTGACAGACCCCTCCGCACGCCCCAGGTCAGAGGACATCCATGAGGATTTTTCACACTGGAACAAAAAAAAAACAAAAAAAAAATGGGTTGGAACTGTGAGCAGCCGCGCGCGAGCCGAGTGAGTGAAGCAAGCAGTGTCGCGGAGAGCGAGCACTACCTATACCCACAATAATAAGATTTGATTTGATTTTTTGATTTGACTACATCTAAGTTGGTCGCAGTTACTTGACTATTTAGGTAATATATTTAGGATACAAAAATAGGAATTATTTAAGGTTCACAAAAAGACTGCCAATCATTATGATAAAGTGTTCAATGATATTTTTTAGGAGCGCAAAATGGGGATTTTTTGAGGTACAATTAAATACATGCCCTTTTTATTGTGACACCATTGAGTTAAGGACTGCGTTCAAATCAAGGATGTGGATGTCCTTTACATACTTAAGTTTTTTTTGTACTGTCTATAAGAATTATCATAGATACGAAGCACTTACGTAATGTATACCTATCTGGATACTTACTAATTCTACGATTGGGTTGCGGATTTCAGAGATCATGTGTTCAGATTCTAGGTCCATGTAATTTTCACCTATTAGCTGAAACTAATTAAACTGGAAAAGCTCTCTAACATAGTTCATGCTATGTATTATGTTGTAAATCCAACAATCTACTTATAATTCTCAGTAAAAGTAACAATGGCGTAAGTCTCATTAAGAGACTCATGTTTTTCTTCCATTCTCTAGAATTTCTTTTATATATTTTCTAAATATTCTGTGCTTCAAGGAAAAAAGTACGAAAAAAACAACTTTTATATATAAAGTAAGGAACACTCAAATAAGATGGGACAGGACATATTTCAAATACAAATTGCTTGGGACGCCGTCACATTTTTTATCATTATTTGAAAGATTATCTTTTAATTTATTGACGAACTAAACATGGCTGGCAGGTTGAGTGTGCGTTAAGATGCTTAGAAAGGGAAGATGCTGAGTTTTGATCGTAGAAATAAGGGTTTGCATTACCTGTTTGATAAAATATGATGATAAATGATTTATTTCCGTAAAAAGATCGTAAGAAAACACTTTTAGACGTCAAAAATAAATTACGTGTTAAACTAGGTAACATGGATGTATGTTTGCTTAAGCAAGCATAATCATTGTGGCGAGCTTCATCCATTCCTGATGGTGTTAAAAGGGTTAAACGTCAACAAATAAACATTATTCCTATGGGTCATATTAATAGGATTAAACCCACTTTCAAACATTGATTATCTATAAATCTTGTGCCTATTTACACTTACATTGATCATGATTACAGTCGTTCCACTTTGTTAGAAGCCCAAAAGTCTCACAACCACCAGACTTACCAGGGCTATCATGTTACACAGTAACTGGGTTGTGGAGTTAGATTGGAAGCCGAGCCCAACATAGTTGGGTAAAGGCTTGGCAGATTGATGGATTGATTGAACATGAGTACAGCATAACTGATCAGTGTGTGATGATTTGGTAGTTTTGCTGAATCTCTTTTTCAAAAAGCTACAACTGAATCAATTATATTACAGCCAGATTGCTAAAACAAAATGACATACCCTCGACACATAATACACTCCAGTTCATTTTCAACTTACCAAAATTTCGTTAGCAAGTCTGCAAGTGCCCATAAAATGCAACACAAAGATAGGTAGTCCTACTAATGCGGGCCGCCGTCACGAGAATTTTGGCAGTGATGCATGGTTTGTTTTGGCTATGAAACTACGTCGCCGCTTCAAAGAACTTTACTCACTAATGGACCGTGTTTTCACATTAAAAATTTTCCGTAGCGAATCGTAAAATCGTGACGGATTTTTATAGTTTTGAATTTTTATGTTGTCAACATTTTTCGATGTTATTTGACGTGTGGTTGTTTGCGTTCGTGTTTGTTTGCGAGGTAAAAGTTGTATGTGGGTTTGGATTAAAATGTATTGACTTATTTACTGACTCGTATTCATAGGTATAACATCAGTTGGTAATAAATAACAATCCAACTGCAGAGAAAATGCTTCTTGTCATGGAGAATGAATCAACTTTGTTCACGATGTCTCTGCGTTTCCACGATTACAGACATTTTTCGTTGTTGAATTAGTTAACCATAACCGAGCCAACTCCATTCTTTAATAGCTATATTTTATTGTTTATCATGCCTAAAGTCACCAAAACGTAAGGTAATAGCGAAGTTAGTGCACTACTAACTTACATCCCCAATTCTTTGATGACGGTAAAGGGTCTTTTATTATTAGGGGTAACCTTATCGCATTTTATCGGCCACCTTTTCAGTTTATATAACGGAAAAACTTCCTCAAACTTTTGAAGGTACCAGCATTGCATAGGTGGTTAGAAGGTGCACCTTCAACTCTTCTATACAATGAACATAGTAAAATGAGGTTACTGCAACATCCAATCCGATTCACAATAATCCGTACAAATGAAACCGCTCAGTCTTTCACAATGCCACCGTTTTATGGCACCCTGGTACATCTAATCAGATTCCCCGTCTTTATTGCCAGACCTAATCAAAAGACCGCATGATTAAAACCCAAAACAGGCGGGAAATTAATTAAGAGAGACATCCTAAATCCTCCGTAAAAGTTTGGATTTTGAAGGCTGACGTTGAAAATAAAATTGTGATTTTAATAAAATGCAAATGTGGTGTTGCGGCGGGCTGTCGTGACGGAGTGAACGCGGTCATGTTTTATATGTATGTAAGATTTGTCTTGAGATGCGCTTCAATGTTATGGCAGTGCCGTATTGGGATGTCTCGGTATTTCCTGGTGAGCCTGTGTTATTTAAGTGAAGCAAAATTTAACGAGTTAATATTTCTTTAGGTTTCAAACTGTGTTTGTTTCGTAATTATTATATTTCGTAATAAAGCTTAAGTATTTTTCGAGTAAGCAGACTGTGTAGTTTTTTTTAGTAAGGGGCTTGTGGCTAAGTAATAACAGCCGCACGGGTCGATCGATCAGGTTAAGCTATGCTTGCCGCGGTTGGTCCGTGGATGGGTGACCATCTTTACATACCAAGACCCTTCCCTGCCTCGGAAAGCACGTTAAGCCGTTGGTGCCGGCTGTCATTTGTAGATCTTTGACAGTCTTTACGGGTCGTCAGAAGCTCGAAAGTCTGACAACTAGTTTTACCAAGGGGTATCGTGTTATCCAGTAACTGGGTTGTGGACGTCAGATAGGCAGTCGCTCCATGTAAAATACTGGTATTCAGCTGTATCCGGTAGGACTGGAAGCCGACCCCAACATAGTTGGGAAAAGGCTGGGCAGATGATGAGACTGTGTAGTTTTTATGGAAGGTATTTACGATGGACGTAAAACCATTAGTAACTCATTGCAATGTAACTCTTGTCTCGGTAAGGTAAGGTATAAATTAGAATGAGATAAGAGTTATATTGCAATTATTTACTAATGGTTTTACGTGACGCAAATTTGATCGTGAATGGTTGGTTAACTGAATAGTATAATAGATTTCATTCTTCGACGGTCTTAGGCTCTTCTCTCATCTAGATCAAACCATTCCAGACGAACCGTTTACAGAAAGAAATTGCATGGCTTATGTTCGCCCGAGAACCACTAGTCTTGGGGCTAAGAATAAGCCACCAATCTCTTCCCCTAAGTGTCCTCGGCGACTAAGGAATTATATTAGGTGGATGGCACAACGACCTAGTTTAGCCTGGGATGCATAAAGCCTAGGAGGTTGAATATTCTATAGAGTGCATGCAATGTAGTATGATTGCATGGACCGTAGGTGGAAAAGATGGATGCGGCATCATTATGTACGAGAGTACCTAAATACAGGAAAACAGGCGCTATGTTATGTTATGTTGTAACATCTCGCTTGTATTCCTCGAAGGGTTAAGCAGAGGTGCCTATGTGGACACGGCAGCTTCAGGAGGTTCCTTTGTCAGATAAGGCGGGAGGAAACGCCCGGGTGGAGCATAAGGCGGAGGTCTGCCCGGCTTGGGCAGAGCCTCGCCGTGTCCTCGTGGAGGCGATTGGCGGCAGATATCTCTCGCGTCCGGCCCTGGTTCAGGCCATGGTACGGAGCGAAAGGGCATGGGCAGCCGTCACCTTTTCCTGGGAAGCAGTAATGCTCGCGAAGAAGGAGGCGGGACGGTAGAGGGAAAGGCAAATTTTACGCCCTCTTGCCCCTAGCCGCCGCAGGAGACGCCCTGGGCGTCAGGAATCCCGGGCGGATTTCCGCCCACCGTAGGCGCGGGCTTGCGGACGGTGAGCAATGAATAGCTCTCCGTCCGATAAGGACCAGGCCCGGGCCGCCGGCGCTTTGTGTTCCACACGCGCCTCAAAGATATGTCAGCACAAGTGTAGGGGTCCACTAGGGCAGATGCCTACCGGATTCGCGTGGAAGTTCGAAAGGGTTACCGAAGCCTCTGGCAACACAGGCTACGGAAGAAATATGGCTGGGTTTTAGTCAGCAAAAGTCTGACAGACCCTCCCGCTCCGCCCAGCGCGGGAGAAGTTATTAGATAATTTCTCAAATTTTCCAAAAAAAGAAAAAGAGGTGCACCTATGTATAGTACACCCACATTAGGCAAGATATTTTTAAGTCCCATGTAACAGGGGGCGAGCCTATTGTAAATCAAATGGAATACTTATGTCAAAATGCAAATTGCGTCACTTTTATTTACAACATACGCATACGTTTACATATATGTAAATCTCACATTCCCTACACACAGTAATACCCAGAAAAATCAATGGAGCATGCAAGCTGTGGGAATCACCATCGAACGATGTTTTGGTTGAATGATACACAATTTGTATCTTTTAAGATCTTCATCATAAAAGATACAAATAGGTTCAAAGAAAACCTTTATCTTCATAAAAGTTTTCTTTCGGTAAAGGACTAAGCACATGCCACCACTAAGCGCTCTACATGTTTTCTGTACTCTAACTAAATGTTTTATCGTGTGCGTACTCACCTATTCAAGACCAAACGTAACTTAGTGTGTGTTTACCAAAGGTTAGTTCTGTTTAACTTAGACCAGATTAGGCTAAGAGGGTAGGCAACAGTTAAAATAATGTTGAAAGAGGACTGTTAACAAAAAAGGGCCTAGGGGCAAAGGGCTTTTTTCGCGGTTCAAAGTGATATTTGCGTATGGAAGTGTTTTTTGCGTATGCTAATTTTTTCACTCTGCGCACATGAGTTGTTGTTGATGATGACCAACAATTTTGATTTCAGATTTGTTGTAATGACAAACATGTCATTTGGTTTAAATAGGTTTTATTTTTATTATTTTATTAATATTTTACATAGATTCTTGTGTACCTTGTGAATGTGAGAACGTAGGCAAGGTATAGGCTTAATAGACTAGATATTTTGTAGACCTTTTTATTTCTTTTTTTTTGTTAAGTACCTGGTACTTCTCGACAAGTACCAGGTACTAGGTCCCATACCTATTAACACTGTAATTTGAAAACATTGTAAAAGCCAATTATTTTTAAAATAGTAACCTTGGAGTTTCTTGCCGGCTCATCTCCATAGGAAACGACCAATTGGAACCATGCACCTAGCTTCTGACGTTTCATAAGTGCCCATCTAAGTTTATGTGAAATTGATTTTGATGTTATATTTATTATGATCTAGTCTATTGTAGGTACTATTGTTGCATTGCTAATTAAAGGCTGTTTCAATGAGAAATAAACAAAATAAGGCATAAATAGGGCCGTAATGAAAAAACCTCATTAAGCTCCAATTCGTTATATTATAATTAATATAATGAATTGGAGCTTAATGAGGTTTTTTGAAAGATTAAACTGGAAATAAAATGATGAAATTAATATTTGATCATTTTAATAAATTATCAAATATTAATTTCATCATTTTATTTACAGGTTAATCTTTGAAAGAAATACAAGCCTCCACTTTTAAAAGTTGTTAATTGAAATAATATCGTGTTTAAATATTGAAAGTGGAGTTGTAAAGCTTGTCGCAAACGAGTGTAATTAAATATCTCTTTTACTTAATTGCTGCATTAATAAAGAGACCATGTGTGTATGATGCCTTTCATCCCCAGTGCAGGATGAAACATTCGTGAAAAGCAAAAAGATTCTACAAATTAAAAACGCTGGTCAAATAAATGTGTGTGATTTATTTCAGGGCAAAGTTTATTTACGTTTGGAAACTGTTAATGATATTGTGACTGTTCCTAAATTACTCTAGGCTGATAATATTTTAGTTTTTAGGTTTTCGTACCTCAAAAGGGAAAAAAACGGAACCGTTCTTGGATCAATCGTGTATCGGTCTGTCCGTCACAGTCGAGTTGCTCGAAATCCACTGCACCGATTAAGTTGAAATTTCTTTTTTCTTTTCTTTTTTATTAAAAACGTTGAAGAAATTCCTAGTATGGGACTAGGAATTTCTTCCTGTATCGTGGGTGCGTTTACAAACATAGAAACACACAAACACAAACACCCAGACCCAGAACAATTACTTGCAGATCATACAATTACTTGTTCCGTGCGGGGATCGAACCCGCGACACGCTGCGTAGCAGTCGATCGCTCAGCCATTACGCCAACTGTGTCGTCAATTTGGTACACGTATGAATTTCTGTGAACCAAACACGGACGTGTATCCTGAATAAATGAATATTTAATATGAGCGTAATATTTAGGGGGCAATTAAGAAAATAAAAAAAAAGTTTTGCAAATTGCATCAAATGAAATAACTAATTGTGAGGGTCTCAACTATATTGTTATTATAATTTTATGTAAAATTTATAGTTTTAAGGTAATTTAAGAAGATAGATGAAAATTGACCATTTCCCCTGCCCTTATCTCCGAAACTATTGACCCTAAAATTTTGAATAAAATACAGAAAGTAGTTCTTTACTTAAAGATTACACAGGAAAACCAATGAGATGCCGTTTTTTCTTAATGTTGTTAATACTTGTGTTTGTTTAGGTCGGCTTCCCCCTTAGGGGAAAGGATCGCACTCCTCCCCGTACAGTTCCTCTCCAGACAGGAAACTCTCCCATCGATAGAGATTAAATGAATTCCGAATGTGAAGAAGTACAATGCATTGTCCCATTAATACCCTGGTACCTCATAAACGGCATAACTATGTAAATGTCTATTATCTGCTCCCAAATTACGATGTTTATTAATTATTTTTTTTATACATACTTTTTTGACATAATAGTTTCATTATTTGACATTATATACCTAAAATTTTGATATGAAACTATTTATTCGTGGCTTTTGTGGACAGGATATTAATTCAGAATGAGAGCAGTGGTGGCCCAGTGGTAACGGCCCCGAATTACGAGTTGTAGTTCGTGGGTTCGAATCCAGGTAGGCGCTTTACTTTGTGTAAATAATGTAATCGTCTTTGCTCTCAAAACGGTGAAGGAAAACATCGTGAGGAAGCCGGCATGTCCTAGAACAAAAAATTCGAAGACATGTGACATCTACCAACCCGCACTGGGGCCCCCGCGTGATAGATTACAGCCCACTCCCTCTCGAAGAGAGGAGGTCTGTATCCCAGCAGTGGGAACATTATAGACTGATTAACCTAACAGGGGTAACATTTATAATGAAATGTATGAATCTAAAAAAAAATTCAAAAGCAAACTACACTATTGTCAGAATAACCAAGAGTTAACAAAAATGAATATTTTAGTTACCAAACGTAGGAATAAAGATTTTAAAGGATTTTGGTAACAAAAAAATAAGTTAAACCCAAAACCTAGCGTCCCGGTGAGTGTCAACGGCATCAGCGAACCAAAAGACATTGCTAATATGTTTAAATGTAACTTTCAAGTGGTGTCTCCGCTAAAAGGTGAGCAGACCAGGGATGCTGAGGTCATCGTGTCAGCGGTGCCTGACCGTGTCACAGCAAAACAAGTTGCTCTAATAATAAAGGGCATGACTCGAGGGAAGTCGCCCGGACACGATGGCCTCAGCATCGAACATTTCCAGCACGCGGGGCCACACCTCCCGAGGTTACTGGGACTGTTATTTACTCTCTGTGTTAGGCATTCCTACCTGCCAAATGAACTAATGAAGACGGTGGTAGTGCCTATAATCAAAAACAAGACTGGAGATAATACCGACAAGTGCAACTACCGCCCGATATCATTAGCTACAACGACATCTAAGGTGCTTGATGGCCTGCTTGAGAGACGGCTTAAAGAACACCTAAATTTAAACGATGCACAGTTCGGTTTCAGGCCAGGACTTTCGACAGAATGTGCGGTTATGTCTCTCAAGCAGACCGTCAGGTATTATAAAGATAGGAGCACGCCTGTGTATGCAGCCTTTCTTGATCTCGATTCAACTTGTACGTAAACGGGCTGATTGTTGGACTGAGCGACGTCGGAGTAGGATGCTCGATTAATGGTCACTGTATCAACAGTATAAGTTACGCAGACGATATGGTGTTGCTCAGCCCATCAATAGCCGCGCTCAGAAAGCTGGTAGGCGTGTGTGAGGAGTATGCGAGGGTACATGGTCTCCTGTACAATGTACAGAAAAGTGAGCTCATGATATTTCAAGCCAGGGGTCGTAAACTGGGGGATGTGGCACCTGTGCTGCTTAACGCTCTCGCTCTTCGAAGAGTGAGAGAGTTTAAATGCCTCGGCCATTTGGTTACTGAGGATTTAAAAGACGATGTGGACATCGAAAGGGAGAGGAGAGCGATGGCGGTCCGCTGTAACATGTTGGCACGCAGATTTGCAAGGTGTAGTTTAGATGTCAAGATTACACTCTTTAAAGCATACTGCCAGATTCTCTACACCTGCAATCTGTGGGTCAACTACACGCAGCGGGCCATTAACGCTCTCCGAATACAATATAACAACGCGTTTAGGGTGCTGGTGGGGCTCCCACATGATGTTTGCGCAGGCGCACACCGACCTCTTTCACACTGTGCTGCGGCGCCGTATCGCTTCGCTGATGTTCCGCACGCGTGGGAGCGCCAACTCTATCCTGAACGTGCTCAGCCAAAGCTGGACAGCCCCCTTCTGGGGCACTGGGTTCAAGCACAAGTGCGTGTGCCCGGGGCCCCAGAGGGTGGCAAATACTTAAATTAATATTGTAATTTTAAATACTAACATAGTTTTAAGTTGTTTTACTAACAATATGTATGGGTCAAATATGCCTGAAATAAAAATATTTTTTTTTTATTTTATCAGTCTCGCTTGTGCCGCGTTCCGATGCGGACGCATTTGCATATTCTTTATATCGAATAGCGCGGCGCAAGCTGTCGCTCTTAATTTACTCGCCATGAGTAATGAACTTGTGGCGAATGAGCTACTGGTGGTCCTGCAGCAGAAGCTGGATGTGATGGACGAGGTGTCTGCTGTCCAGATCTGCGCAACAAACTTCAGTGTGCTGAACAAGCGCGACCAGATGGTGTCTCGCCGGCGTGACGGGACTAAGACAAACCTGCAAGACATAATCACGCTGTTCAAGGAGACCGACCCTGACGACGTGCCGATGTTTGTGGCGAATGAGTTATACAAGCTTCCTCACGTCACCTTCTACCACGTCGATGTAACGAGCCTTCTGAAGGACAATGTGTTTCTCAAGGCGTCTCGCGGATGTGCTAAATAAATTAGATGCATCTCAAAACACCGTTACCAATTGGTGCAAAGAAGTTAGTGAGTTGCGCAACAGTGTGATGGAAATTAGGTCATCAGTCAATGCGTCTAATGTAAACACGTGTAGCGGAGCCAGCCTCGATATATCGTCTCGAATTCCGCGTCAGCAGTTTTGTCGCTGCAGTATGCCCATCCCGCACGCCCCACAGCACCGCGTCCGTCACCACGTCTCCTCCGCGCAGCGCCGCCCGAGCCACACGTGCCGCCCCGCTGTCTGTGTCTGCAGCCCTGGCGAAACCCCTACAAAAGAATTTCGCTAGCGTCTTAGGCGTCTAAGGGCCATCGATCGCACGATCCCCACGTAGAGCCGCCAACAGGCGGCGCTCGGGCCCCCCAGATTGGGAAACAGTGTTAATAGCACCCCAGCCGCGCCAGCCGACGAAAGTGGGGGCCATAGTCCCACCGGCTGTCGAGCACCAATTTCAGATACTTCATGGTAGACTCGACAGCGATTCGAGCCCCTCCGACCACGATGTGTGATCCAGGCGGCGGCGCCCGCCGGGGGCCATGAGATACTATGGCCTCCGACTTGTTGAGGGCCACCCCCCCCCCCAGGCCTAGGTGCCATATGCGGCTCACGGTGAGACCGTAGCCGTCGCCAGCAACACTGTCTCCCTGTACGAGCTTCCTCGGGCCGTGACCAGCGTGTCGTGCGCATGACATTTCAAGTCCAGGCCCGGCTGGAGTTTGCCCCGCAGCACCCAGTCGTACCCGATGTTCCACATAAGCGGGCCCACGACCGAGCCCTGTAGATCACCGCACAACATGCGGCGCTGGTTTCCACCATCACGTCCCATTTAGGTGACACACCTCTCCGCCAAATAAGCCCCAACGATACGGCGGAGGTAGAGAGGCACCCGATGGTACCGCAGTGCCTCCCGAATACTACTCCAGGGCAGGGTGTTGAAGGCGTTGGATGTCCAAGGACACCGCCAACATCACCCCGCCCCGGGACTCCGCTTCCCCCGCCTCATCAAGTCTCCCAACTTAACTAGCCTCCACACCCTATAGCGGTCTGAAACCGACTGTCATGACTTAAGGCGCTGACAAGACTTAATGGACCAAAATAGGCTTCTCTTAAGTAAAAAACTTGCCAAATCTGTATAGTTTGTGGTAGTGGAAAAAATATATGTTAATTTTGAACATATTTTCCAGAACTTGGTTGTTACCAAAACTCGTTTGGAAAAATAATCTCGATACAAACTAACGTTAAACTAACCTCTTACCTTGAGTTCTAATCCAAAATATCTGTATTAAATATCAACATACGTTACGTATTTAATTAATAACAAGAACGTCTTATTGGAATGCAGAAGTTGGTTGTTTTTTATTTTCGATTACTCAACTCAATTTTGAGTTAATAGACAATTGCTTCATATTTTGCAATAAATTACAAGCGTTGTGGCATCGCGCTTCTCTTTCTTTTTTATGCAATCAGACAGTGACCGCGGTTTAGGTGTTGTCAGCGTCTTAATACATAAATGTTCTAAATCCCTAAAAACACCACCCATCAACCCATATTCCCATACTTTCGCAGAATAGATTTATTGCCGTTTTTGTTCAATTTCTCAATTGTTTGGGTATACCTGGGCCCACTTATGGTGGCAAGATGAGGCACTAGCATTGTGAGTCGAAATTAGAAATCAGATATTTTCGTTTCTTTAGGATTTGTTGACAAACACTCTGTGAATGTGTGCGTGAAGTTGAGTAGCGTCAGCACATAACACACACACACGTGTCCAGCTTCGCCATTATCGCGGACGATACCGAGAGCTCCTGCGCTTACACACATTCACAGCATGTTTGTAAAATTGGTAACCACAAGTAATGCGCGCGTAGCTTTATAATGTCTAAACTAAATAAATTATCACTTTTCAGTTTGCTATGAAATTGTGACTAACATAATCAATAGGTCTAAATAAGTAACACGTTTAACTTAGCAAATGGTGGAATTCAGTAGCTAATTGAACCGTGAGACGCTATTGACGAGTCGTTTCGTTAGTGCCAAAGTACACAATCCCTTGTGAGCAGTCGAGTTAGAAACGATTAAGTTCAGTCAATTAATTTGTCTGAAAATTGCTTTCTATTTTTAGCTTACTTTATCTTAAATTTTGGGAAAATCGCGAGTGTTTCACTATGTCGATGATAAGAATTTGACGTACGTGAAATCGTGATTAATATATCACGTAATCAATAAAATATATTTACCATAATTCCTTAATTAAAAAAAAATGGGATCCTACCTTTATTGATTTGTCCCACGGCCACAATAAAAAGGTAGAATAAATGTAATGATATCACAGTCTACCTCAAAACGAATACATCTAAAATAATAACTGACAGGACAAGACGTGAATGACAGGCAGACAATTTTAGATATCGATTCCTAGCAATTGTCGCCAGACGACAATGCGAGAAATAATTTAGTGGGACGAAGACAGATGGGTTATTGTAAAGGTTTATTTTTTGAAATTTTGAAATTATATATTGAAGAACGTTGACTTTTGTTTGGCTTGTAAGACAACTTTGCTGTTGGCTACTCATCAATGAATCTGTCTAGCCTTTTCCAACTATTATATTGGTGCCCTGTGTTTATATAAACCTACTTCAGGCGCCAGTCTCTCACTAAGCTTCTTGTTCGTGCACTATTGTCAAATATTTGCATTAACTTGTGTAATTTAACTATGTTGCGGTCAGCTTCCAGTCTAACCGGCTTTTTTTTTGTTTGGTGGGAAATCTTCAAATAACTTCTCCCGCTCTGGGCGGAGCGGGAGGGTTTGTCAGACTCTTACTGACTGAAACCCACCCGTATTCCTTCCATTGCCTGTGTTGCGGGGGCCTCGGTGACCCATTAGTACCTTCCCGCGACCCCGGCAGGAGGTTCGAACCCTGAAAGGCGCTTTACGTTGTGGAAATTGTTTCAACACCACTGATCTCAAAATGGTGAAGGAAAACATCTTGAGGAAACCGGCATGTCTTGGAACCCGCGACCCCGGCATGTCTAAGCGGTTCCAGCTGAATACCAGTATTTTACATGGAGCGACTGCCTATCTGGCCTCCACAACCCATTTACTTGGTAACACGATGCCCCTTGGTAAGACTGATTACTCGTGAAACTGAACATTCTGGCTAATTTTGAAGTGGTTGAGCTGCTATTTGAGAAAAGTTTGTTGTTTAGGAAAGTTTTACCGCTAGCTATGCTTGTTTCTACCACCAAGCAGCATTACTAAATAATAATAATGCATAGTGCATACAGGCTGGTCAGTTGGTGGCTTATTTAATTAAATGCGGCTAACGGGCTTCTGCTGTTGGCTTCGGCCCCTCGTACGCCTTCCAAAGATCCGGGAACCCAAGGTATTATCCTCCCACTGTAGGGCTTTGGCCTCTTCTTATTCAGAGAAGGCACGTGCATTGATCTTGATTACCAAGCTTGCTCAACGACGGACTTATATTAATTATGGCCATGTTGCCTGACGATGTTTTTCTTCACCGATGTCAACGATGTCCAAGATAAATTTAGAAAGGTAACATTACTCAAAATCCTTTGTTTTTGTATGGTCAGATAATAGAGTTTTTATGAACCATATTATTATTCAATATTGGGTCGAAAGCAGTGACGGCCGGGACTTACGAGTTGTAAGTCGTAGGTTCGAACCCTGACAGGCGCTTCACTTTGTGGAAATTGTTTCAACACCACTGATCTCAAAATGGTGAAGGAAAACATCTTGAGGAAACCGGCATATCTTGGAACCAAAAAATTCGAAGAAATGTGACATCTACCAACCCGCACTGGGCCCGCGTGGTAGATTACGGCTCACTCCCTCTCACAGACAGCAGACATGTGTCCCAGCAGTGGGAACATTATAGGCTGATTATGTAAGTTATTATACTAAGCATCAAACCAAATTAAAAGGCACCGTGAACAGGTGCACGTCATTGCTATAAAAATGCAACATAGCCCTGCCGTGATAAAAGCATATTTGATTCGCCTTTTTTACTTTATAAGTTAATATAGTATGTGTTTTTACGGCAATTTTGCCCAGTAAGTACTGTTTTTAACTTTCGTTCAGTGTTATTAAAATGTTCCCGATTTTCGCGATAACTTATCGGGCGTGTTTTGTTTTATAAAGTTTTTATGTTTTAATAGTTATTTAAGGGCAAAGAGAATGTTTTAAATAACAATCGCGGGTTGTTTTTTAGAGAAATAACGTTACTTAAATCTCAAGCATAGTGATAGCTTGGTATTCGTTTATGAACTGAGAAACCACGTACCAGGTGGTTGGATTTTCCATGGGCATAAATGACGAACTTCCATAAAAACTTTCATCTTCCTATATGATGAATTTATTCGAAATTTATGGACTGATTTGGTTGGTTGTTTTATGGTTTTATTTGATTTGATTAAAGTTTGAAAGTCAATCAAGTAACCTAGCCAACTCTAACTAAAGGTCACTATTAAAACATGCCATAGATGGCACGGGTCAGCATGCTAAATAAATAGTTGATAGTGAAAAGTTTTTGCCAAGATAAGCTTGTCACATAATTCACAATTGTGTACCCCACAATCTTAATACGCTATCGAAGTATGCCTGCAATCTAATTGGATTACCATAGTTATAAAATTTGGCCGGTGATCAACAATTTATCGTGTTTTAATAGAGTACCACAGTCATCTAGCGTTAGTTATGGAATTACTAAGTCTCTGTCCAAGGCATAAGCGGGAGCGGAATGGCTGGCGTTAGAAATATCTTGGACTGAAGGCAAAGTAACTTATTTCTACTTTTCGTAGTAATTGATTATTATCTGCAGAGAATTGATTAATGTGCCTGTCGTCAATATTCAGCAATTTATAAGTTTTCACCTAAGCAAGAATTTGGTCGAATTTGGTCAGTAATTATGCAAATTGAACTGAGTACGCTTAAATAAAATCGAGTGAGCTCATTATGCTGTTTTTTTTTACGTTGTTTTGACCTTAACCGACCAACGACTTGTATGCATAATTATCAACTAAGGAATTAATCGTTGAGCTCCTTAAGTTCTGAGTTGAGCTGCACGATTACTGACAAATGCGTGCACTGACTGGATAGGTCTACTCAATCTGTGTGCTTCTTTCCTCAAAAGACCATTTCAGACACCAATCTACATGGCCTTCACATGATCTGACCAAGATTATCTTTGGACTTTAAAAGAGACTGTGACCTCTGAGTTTGTTTCGGCCTTTCTTCTCAGAGTAGTCAGATAGGAAACGCTGACCTCATCAAGTTATATTTAAAAAATATCGATTGACGTGTAAAAGTGTTTGTACAAACCTACTTGCAGAAATAAAAATCATTTATCATTTATCAATCATGTTGGGCACACTCGTGATAAAATCCAATATTTTACCAATCCGTGATAGTGTTAGTAGGTAATTCCGTTGTCGGAATCTACTAAAATTCAGCATAACACAATAAAACTCTTATATTCCCCTTATAAGCCTCTACCTTGTACCATCCCCTAAGAGGTTAATATCCCGAACATTCCAGGTCGCAGCAAGTCGAGTAAGCCGATAGTTCGGGAATCTCAAGACCTCGCTAAGACGCTCCAGGGTTTTAATTAATTACCCCTACACACTCAGATAATTTGATATGCCTATCATCCGTGAACACTTCTTTAACTTGCCAAATGAGTTTTGTTGAGTTTCCAGTGGAGTTTGGAGGTGGATGGAGTTATGTGGTGGATGTAGGCTCATGCTCTTGTTTAAGGTAGGTTTATTCCACCTGTGTGTTGAGTAAAAGGGTGTTGATAAAGGAGTTTTGATAATTTCTTGCAAAGAAGTATTCTTCTTTCCAATCCATAGATATGACTATATTGAGTCATATCTCTGTTTCTGAGACAGACCAATGCTGAAAAAGAATAGGTGACAGTATATTAAATTCTTGATACCATAAGTCTCTGCCCATTAATGTATGGAACTGACATAAGCTACCCGAGAGCTTATGTCAATCCTGTTGAATGTTGTTGTAAAAATACGGAACGCTTTGAAAGTGATTGTCACTTGTACCTATAGTCTTTCTGATAGTATATAGCACCCAGCATCGTCGCATGACTGTGGGCTTAGAAAACACCCAGCATCGTTGCATGACCGTGTGCTTAGAAAGCACCCAGCATCATGCGACTGTGTGCTTAGGAAGCACCCAGCATCATGCGACTGTGTGCTTAGGAAGCACCCAGCATCATGCGACTGTGTGCTTAGAAAGCACCCAGCATCATGTGAATGTGTGCTTAGAAAGCACCAAGCATCATGTGAATGTGTGCTTAGAAAGCACCCAGCATCATGTGAATGTGTGCTTAGAAAGCACCCAGAATCATGTGAATGTGTGCTTAGAAAGCACCAGCAACATGTGAATGTGTGCTTAGAAAGCACCCAGCATCATGCGACTGTGTGCTTAGAAAGCACACAGCATCATGTGAATGTGTGCTTAGAAAGCACCCAGCATCATGTGAATGTGTGCTTAGAAAGCACTCAGAATCTTGCGACTGTGTACTTAGAAAGCACTCAGAATCTTGCGACCGTGTACTTAGAAAGCACACAGCATCATGCGACTGTGTGCTTAGAACAGTACAATTTTTCATTCCCACAATGAAATACCAAAATCTATAAAAAACCATACTAATAAAAATAAATAATAAACTCGAAAAACTATAAGCAAAAATACCATTACAACTCAAACTCAACTCAAAGCATTTATCATTTACTGCCACTTTTGAACCGTCAAGGAGTCGGTCAGTTAGAAATATGAAGCTTGTTGCACATTTACAAGAAACTCCACCGAAACTCTTAATTTGAATATTTATATTTATAGAATAATTTGACTTTGACTTTGAATTAAAAAGTTACAATAATATTGATACATCTTTAATGTTGAATTTATAACTAAATGTGAGGACGATGTAAAAAAACGCATCCATAGAACAAATAGAAGCAAACAAAAAATAACAATTCAAAAATAAAATAATTGAATTAAGCCGTGACAGCTCCAGAGATGACCAGTCCCAACTGACAGCACTAGTTCACGAACATGACGCATGGATCAGCACCTCTCAGCTCAACCATTTTGATGGGAGCTAAATGATCTAACACACGGGCCACCACCACGCCAACTACTTATATAATTTAGTTTAATAGAATATTTTTAAATTTAAAACACTAATAAAAATAAATAAAAGCTAAACAACGTGGATAGGAGTTTTTATGTTTACTAGAACTGGTGTGATTCACGTACTGACTGATACATGTTGACGACTTAAATACATAGTTCGTGCAAAATATTATTTATATATTATTTGCTTATATTTACTTAGTAGTGATTAAGGAGTGTTATTACAGCGAATGTGAGTACCAATACAACCATGTCTGGTTTAATGTTACAAAACAAACATGAAACTATTTTGTAAGACAGTAAGCATAAATAAGAAAAAAGTAATTGAAATCAACTCAAAATTATGAAATAATATTTTTATATATACAAAATTACCTAACCAACAGAACGAAATCAAAAGTAGGGCCAAACATTTCTTTTAAGGTCGCGGCCAGCTAAGACATCGAATATAAAACTTAGTCAAATAAAAACGATATAGATTAACAATTCTACTGCTACACCTCCATCTAGTTTACCATTGACTAATAATATTCCACTCCAGTAGCTCGTATGGCCTGGCAAATTTTTAGTTCTCGCCGCGGATTTGTACTGTGTGTGAGGCCAGTTTGGTTTCGGCCATTTTGATTTTTCTTATATGCTCTAGAATTTAACCAAGGATTTGAGATGTTTTTCCTGTGACACCCACACCCGTAGCTCGTATCAATAAGCCAGGCCGTCACACTTACACTTATTAGTCCATATCTTGAAAACTAGTGAACCGATTTTGATGAAACTTGCACTCTTCCCTAAGTTGAAGTAAACGTAAGTCAATACAAAAAAATGGTTACAATCCGATTTATAGTTTCGGAGAACGCATGGACAGACATACATACACCTATAAAACATTGTATATTTGTTTAGAAGCCCTAATAAATTATCATTTTATGTGAATATATTGCAATTCCAATAATATTAGATTGAATTGATGACCTCCTTTTTGAAGTCGGTAATATAAAAAAAAAGAAAAACAGGGTGACGAAATTCAACCCCAATTCCACCATCAACACTTCACATCCCGAAACTAATAAACTATTATAACTTGACCTCCTTCTGTGCCTTTTTGTTGTGTACCACAACTTCCTAAACTTTATGCTATGGCCCGCAACAAAATTTCATAATATACATTTTTTGCTCACAGCCCGAACACAATTTCGGGACCACAGTCCACAGCATACCTATTCGGATAACCGATTTTGGGGAAACAAATCGTTTTTAGGTGGCCTATATAATACGATAGTTTGAACTGGGTTTTATCTATGACCCGTTTTTGTTCTTGGATATTGACTTGCGACTACACGGATTGAAAATAGTTTGTAAGCGGAAATTGTTATTCGTTGGCCAGTTTTCATTGTAATAATAATAAGTACGGTCTATTGTACGAGGTATTGCATTTCTTCAGCAAACGCAATGCTAATTAAAAGGTCTCGCTGAAAACAACATCCTTGTTAAATGCAATCCAAGGTCGAAGAAGTAAAATCTTTAGGAACCCTAAGATTTTATTATGACATTAAAATTCAAATGAAACCCAACGGGGTTAGCTTACAAATGATTTTAAGATTCCTTGCCTAATATATTCTGTACCGGCTTATTGGTCAATTCGCACGAATTTACTTGCCCGAAACGGGCGAATCGAAACATTAAATAAAATTATTATTTATGTAGGCGATTCGCACGAAGTTAATTTATTTGTGGGCGAATCGACAATTTCAGAAATACGTATTAGGCAATTGGGACTCAATATTTTCGTTTAGATTTGCTCATAAAAAAATGCTGTATAAAATATAAACTTGTGTGTAGTTTCTAGTGTACTTTTTCATAACTTTATTGCATCAAAATCAAAATGTGCCTATTGCCTTATACGTATTTCTGGAGTTGCCCAGTAATAAATTAACTTCGTGTGAATCGCCTACAGAAAAAAGTTATTAAGTATTGATTCGCCCGTTTCGGGCGAGTAAATTCGTGCGAATCAACGAATAAGTCTCTGCACCAGGCCAAGTATTCAAGTAAAATAAAATAATCATTTGTTTTTCAGGGTTCTGTAGTAAACAAGGAACCCTTATAGTTGCACCATGTCTTTCTGTCTGTCCCCGCTGTAGCTCAGAGACGCTTCGAACTAGAAAACTATAATTTGGCTTAGGTATACATATTAATCACGCCAACGAAGTGGTTAAACAGAATCTCGAAAAATATATGTTTTTTTTTGGGGAAAAAATCATCCCCACAATACGTGCAAGGGATACCTTGCACGTATTGTGGGGATGATTTTTTTCTCGTCCATTATATGGGGTATCGTTGGATAGGCCGTTCAAAAATATTGCGAGTGTGTGACTACCATTTTTCGATACAAGGACGTAATATTAAGCGTTAAAGTGCTCATTTTTGTTAGAGTCAAGTGTGGGGTGTCCCCCACACTTGACTCCTGACCCCTGCCAGGTACATGGTTGTTTATGGACGTGTGAAACAATTCATGGTAGTAGTACATATAATGAAATTAAAAGGAATCCTATCACAGCTAAGTAGGCTTTACAGGTTTACGAGTAACAGTCTACCAATTTAAATTTGCAGTTGGAGAGTTGACCGTGATGTATATCGATGTATGGGAGAACATGTTTTTGAACTACAATGTTAAGTTTGTTTTTGGGATAAATTCATCCCAACATTCCCAACTACGGAACCCTTCATTGTGCATGGACTGACATGCGCTTGGCCGGTTATTTTTTTTATGTTTGGTTTTGATTGCTGACATAATAGACTGACATAACACGTGCCGCGCATAGATACTCGTATATGTGAGTTTTTTGTCAAATCTCACGACAATTCCTCGACTCACTGACGTGTGAAAGCAGGGAAACCTAACTAATAAAACAACTCGTATGACTAAGAATTTGTCAAACCGGATATGTATGTATATACGAATTTGGATCGCTTCTCGTTCGCAGTTGTCTATAGAATAGGCCAGGCCAAAGTCTAGGCAGTGGTTATTGAAGGCTCCGTGCCAAGAAATCGGCCTAAACGCTATCTACATTCGACACTCCGTATCACCTCAGGCCTCAGGCCTCCGGGCCTCGGAATTATTCAAACTGGATTCCATTACGGAATTGTGTATGAAAATTGTATGACCTTATATCGGAATTATGTGTTCATGGTACCCCATTCATACAATGCAAGTTTTATTTAAACCCAATAAAATTGAAGAACCAAATGATAAGTCATTTGATGGCGTTTCGTAGTCAAACGGTGCAACTTTTTTTGACGCTTAAACCTATGGTTTGCCACAAGCAATTAAGGCACTGACAAGACCCAATTGACCAAAATAGGCTTCTCTTAAGAAAGAAAATTGCCAAATCTGTATAGTTTGTGGTAGCAGAAAAAATATATGTTAATTTTGAACATATTTCCCAGAACTTGGTTGTCACCAAAACACGTTTTGAAAAAAAATCTCGATACAAACTAACGTTAAACTAACCTCTTACCTTGAGTTCTAATCCAAAATATCTGTATTAAAAATCAACATAAATTACGTATTTAATTAATAACAAGTACGTCTTATCTAATGCAGAACTTGGTTGTTTTTTATTTTCGATTACTCAACTCAATTCTGAGTAAATAGATAATTACTTCATATTTTGCAATAAATTACAAGCGTTTTGTCGTCGCGCTTCTCTTTCTTTTCTATGCAATCTGACAGTGACCGCGGTTTAGGTGTTGTCAGCGTCTTAAATGGCACCGTGTAAACCAGGCTTACATATGCGTTTTAGTTGATGCATATGATTATAAAAATAATAAGTATTTTGTTACAAAACTCAGTTGCTTGTTTCTTAACCAAATAATTTTCTTAAGTTTTGAAAACCGCCTAAAAATAATTGTAAGTAAGTAAGTAGTCCTCGAATTCTTTCCAATTTCCTTCTTAAGTAAATATTATCATTACTTCTGAGTCGATACATTTACATGGCTCATGAATAGTCGCTCATTACGTCGAACATTCTTATGGCAATAAAAATATTATAAAAATCAAATGGTCCGAAAAGTTCGCTTTATTTTGCTGAACGACAGGAATTTCGGTATCGTACATTTAATTATTTTAATTGGTCATAGGTTCGAACCCAGGCAGGCTCTTCATTTTGTGTAAATAATTTCATCACCACTGCTCTCAAAACGGAGAAGGAAATCATCGTGAGGAAACCGGCGTGTCCTAGAACCAAAAATTCGAAGACATGTGAAATATACCAACCTGCACTGGGCCAGCGTGGTGAATTACGGCCCACTCCCTCTCGAACAGAGGAGGCATGTGTCCCAACAGTGGGAACATTATAGGCTGATTATGATGACATTTCATTATTTTCATGCAGGTAAGTTTAGGCAAAGTTATTTTCTAGGAGGAAAAACGATAACTGTTTTTGATTGAGATAACTTTGCTTTTCTTTATAACACTCGTCAATAGTTAGAATTTATAAAAATTAAAGGTTCCTGGTTTATGTCCGTATTCAAAGATTGGTCTTTATTATTTCAGTTAAAAACGTTCACTGATGGACCTAGGCCAAGTGGCAAGTGTTGCCACATCGACCACATCCAGTGCTTCTTGCACCCCCGCAACTCAGGCAACGGAAGGAATACGGCTGGGTTTTAGTCAGTAAGAGTCTGACACACCCTCCCGCTCCATCCAGAGCGGGAAGTTATTTGATGAATTCCCATCCAAAAAAAAAAGTGCCTCTTGCAGATATTGATTGTCAATCGATAATTATTTGTAAAATAAAGAATTATTGATCTAACATAGTTTCATTTCCGTCTAATTGTCGCGAATTGTATGTAATAGCTCAAACTGTAATAATAATATTAGCCAGTCAGCAAAATGGTAGCAGAGCTGGGGGTTGTATTGAACATATGTACATTAACCTCCACTCATGGAGGCTATTTTAATTTCCTGATCAAGTCACAAGAAGAACTGGAAAGTTTCTAAATGTATAAAAAATCTCCCAAAAAAGGACTGCATCGACCCGTAAAGCTACCCAGCTTTACGGGTTGACGCAGTTCTTTTTTGAAAAAAAAAAAAACTCCCACAAAAGGATTACATCAACCCTCATGTAATCTTTTTTTGGGATTTTTCCTCAAACGAAATCCTCAAACCTATTATTCTCAAAACTGTTCAATATAGCCTAGCATCACCCAATGAATGGTAGTATCCAGTCGGCATCGGTAATGGCCGTAGAATTATTCATGACCAGCATCTTGGATCATATCTTCATCTCGCGGTAATGGCGGCTGTGCGGGGGAGAGGGGAGAGGGGCCGGGGCCGGCCACTTGCACGTAATGATGCGATTGTTGCAAGGCTTTAGTTGTTGGGTTTTGGTGTTTAGGCTGGTATAGTTATGTTTTGTGGTGTTTTATTTAAATAAAATACGTTTTTTTTTTTAATTGTAACTTAATAATAGTGTCTAAATGCTCACCTTGCTATGCTCTTCTTTCTTTGTCCAGGCCGTCTTTCTTTGGAATGCGCTCCCTCTGAACATCAGGACGGCGACCAGTCGGTTGTCTTTTAAACTGAAGGCACGAGAACATATACGTAAGAAGTTGGCAGAAACATCCCAGCGCTGATATTTTGCTGGATTCGTTTTCTCCTCTACTGATCGTTATTTCTTCACTACCGATCGTTATTTCTCCTGACAAAGTTTATTCTGTTTATATGTATGTATCTACGTGTCTCTTCTTGTATTGTAAAGTTATTTTCGTGTTATCTATCCCTTAAGTTGCACCTGCCATGTGTCTTCTCTGCAGCACCCTAAGGTCGACTGGTAGAAAATGCCTCAGGCATTAAGTCCGCCTTTGTACGGTATTTTTTTTCTTTACTTGTGCATGAAGTTTTAATAAATAAATAAATTAATATATGTTTACTCGAGGTTAGTAATAATAATTATAGCAAGTTTCCTTGGGAAAATGATTAAATAATTTATGAAATCTAAAACCCTCTCTCTCTTCTTTTTGTCGAAATGCGACTATTTTAGGATAATACGAGTATGCATAAATACTTATGTTCGCTTCGTGAGAAAATAATACTGAAAAAGTAAAAATAACACGAAAATGTCACTGGTAGTAATTAAGAAAACTATAGGTAGTAAAACACTATTTTATAATTCATAATAATAATACATTTATTTCTCTCTACACAAAGGTTGGCTTTTATAATTTCTTTTTTGGTTAAAGTTTGGCTTAGATTTAACATCTTAGGACTTGACAACAGATGTAGACAAAACTTCTTTGCGAGAGACTGGAGTCCGTACTCTTTTTTTTGAGTGGGAAGTCATCAAATAACTTCTCCCGCTCTGGGCGGAGAGGGAGGGTGTGTCAGACTCGTACTGACTAAAACCCACCCGTATTCCTTCCGTTGCCTGTGTTGCTAGGGTCCTCGGTAACCCTTTAGTACCTTCCCGCGACCCCGGCAGGCATCGGCCCTAGTGGACCACTACACTTGTCCTGACGACATCTCTTTGAGGCGCACGTTTAATACAAGCACCGTCGACCCGGGCCTGGTCCTTACCGGACGGTAAGCCGTACTAAGGAAACCCTGTGTTACGAATCTCCAGGCCGGTGTTTATAATTAAAGCTACCTTAAAAGTATTTAAACCAGGTACAACACATACGGCTAGTTGGTTTAATTAAATTAGTGTATTAGTGTAGTAGTGTATACTTATTCAAACAAAACGACACAAGAAACTGACAATTCACATGAATTTCATTTCAAATTAAACTGCATCAGATTGTGATGAAAACGAGGCGAGAATGACAAAGCACGTGTTGCAGTGCTACGGCGTAGCTTCGTAGCAGTCGTAGCGCTTGCGTAGCATATGCGCTACGATGACGAATTATTTTAGAGGGAAACTGAATTATCCGTCTTTAGCTAGTGTTGTTAATATCTATATCTACTTACACAATTAATAATTTAACATAACATCACGCCTTGTTTCCCCGAAGGGTTGGCCAGAGGTGTACCTGTAGTACACCCACATTTCACCAGTTATGTTAAAGTCCCATGTAATAGGGGGCGAGCCTATTGCCATCAACCGGGCACAAATCCAGACTCCGGCTGCTACTGAGAAATTCCAGATAGAAAAACCCAATAACATTTTGCCCGACCCGGGAATCGAACCCACGATCTCATGCCCAGCAGTAGCGCTTGCAACCACTAGGACAACGAGGCAGTTAATTCAATATCGATTATAAATTACGAGTAAATTCGCTTTTTGTGTCTGCCTGTGTGACCACGACATTTCAATATCATTCCGGAAGGATCATGTGTACGTAGGACACTCAGAATGTTTAGCGAATATTAAAAAAAACATGCTATAATGGTAAATATTTTTTATTAAATCTTTTCAAAGTACTCTCCACTAGCCTCTATACAGAGTTTCATGCGTGCGAGAACCAGTTTTTGAAACACTTTTTCCAGTTCGCCGCAGACACCTCGTTTACAGCCTGCTCGAACGCTGACAACGCACCTTCCAGCGACGAAAATTGTATCCCTTTGAGCTGATTTTTTATTTTCGGGAATAAAGAGAAGTCACACGGTGCTAGGTCAGGGCTTTAAGGAGGGTGACCCAGGAGTTTGATCGGCTGCTGTCCAGGAAGTCCCTCGTTTTGAGCGCGGTGTGCGAAGCCACGTTGTCGTGGTGGAGCTACTGCTCCACCACGACAACGTGGCTTCGACGGTGGTGTCGTGACAAACACACAGCTCCGCAGGCTACTGCCTGCGGAGCTCTGTGTTTGGTCGCTTATTGCTCACAACAGGGAAAACTTATGCCAAACATTTGGTAGTATACCATTCAGCGTTGATGCTTCTTTGGTTCCGTAAAGGAATTGACACCAAGTAGCCAGTCAAATTGAAAAGCTCGCGATCAAAATCTTCCCCCCACTTCTAGATCGCTTCACTTTGGTAGGCGTTGATTCGTTTTGAAACACCCAAACCCTCGACTGGCGCTTCGTTTCTGAATCGTATTGATAAATCCAAGATTCATCACCTGTAATGATGTCATAAACACGCCGAGATGAGCCTGCTTCAAATTTGATAATCATATCACGGCACCATTCCACCAGGGCCTGCTTCTGAGCATCGGTGAGGTTGTGCGGCACCCAGCGTGAAACTATCCTCCTCACGCGAAGATGCGCATATAGAATTTCATGAAAGCTTCCTGATCCAACCTGCAGTATGTGTTAGATCTCTTGATATGTAACTCGCCTATTGTCATGTATTAAATATTTCACTGCTAGCACGTTTTCTTCCGTAACAACCGTCAAAGGGCGACCACTTCTTTCTTCATTCCCCAAAGTTAGTCGACCGCGCTTGAATTCGTTATACCAACGATACACGGTTGCCTTAGAAGGGCCTTCATCCATGAATGCTATTTGAAGTCTATCGTACGTTTCACCCGGTTTCAGGCGACACTTGAAATCTTAAAAAATCATAGCGCGAAAATGTTCCCGGGGCAGATCTATTATTTTTCATCAAAATCAAAAGTCATTTATCCAAATTAGACTGACAATCAGAACTTTTCGAACGTCAAAATTACATAAGACAGTCCCCCGAAACGCCCACCCTTCACCACTTCCTAGTGCTTTAGCTGGGAAGAAGAAGTGGCGCAACAAATTCCCCAGCAGCACAGCTGTCTGTTCAGTTAGAGCAAAAAAAAAAAGGATTCTATACAATAGTTTACACTACGTGTATCACAAAACAGTAAATTACAAGCCATATGTCAGCTAGCACACCACTATATCTACAAACAAAAAAAAGAAGGAAAAGAAAAAAAATAGGATGTTTTTAATGAGACACGATACTTTAAATTAGCTCGCAAACAATGTGGAAGGAAATTTTTAAATTGGAGCGCACCTATTTTTACTTACAAATAATCATATTGTCAAAATAGATTATAACTGGCCAGTCTGTCATACATAAAAATTTTATTTCGCAATACTTTCTGAGTGGCCTATCGTATAATAAATTAATATTAAACTTACTTATTTTAATGTTATATTTAAAGAAATCGATGATTTGTCAAGCTGTAAAATATGGGCGAAGCAGGGGTGGGTCACTAGTAAAGCAATAAAGTGCAGATTGTAAATACCTCATAAAAAGTTGTCTAAGAAAAATAATATTATAAAATATATATTATATATTATATTATATAATTAAATAATACTATTTTAGTGTTTGTCATGTCAATGATAAATTTGTCTCCATAATTTCCTCCAGCTTTTAAAGTACGTACCTACATAATTTACCATTGATGAAGTCATCTGATATATTTAGACATTTAAAACATACAAATATTTCTAAACAAGTGAAACACCACCTAGAAGCTTATAACACTATAATTGAGTCATTTATTCGTATAAACATTACATCCATTCAAAGTTATTAATTACCTGCCATTCAACAGGTAACCTATGCCAATTTATCAATTCATTGCACAATTCAAATAAATATTATTCTCAATGGTCATTGGTATTATTTTGACAAATTAATTTACAAACATTCACTATTTTAATGTTTAGGTCATGTTTATCTTTTAACAAAAATATGCTAATTAATGAATTCCGGTAAATTTAATTGAGTCTAAATATTAATCAGAACTCATTTACGAAAATAAATTGAACAATACTCTTAAAGGTCACAAAAAAGTTGCAGAATCAGTATAGCATCATGATTCATGTATTCTGGTATACCGTTCATGCATAGCGGTTTTAATTTTCCTGGACGAAAACGTGCCTCATTTTCCTCCATAAAATGTATCAGCATTTATTCTCCGGGTCTTATTACCGCACGTGTAGGTACTCGAACTCAAAGGCCGATTGTCCACAACTTTACTCAAAATTAACGTATTACAAATTGATGATTAGCCCGAATGTAACTGCACTAGTATCCCAATGGTGGTCCGTACACGATACAACCAATCACAAACTAGTTAATAACGCGTTAATAAGTCGCGTCGCGTTACACGTCTCTTTTGAGTAGCATCGTGGACGATGGGCTTAGATTTGAATAATGTCATACAAGACAACATGAAAATTGGCAAAAAGACAATACCCAACCCCGGCTTTCACACGACCATTTAACGCCGAAACGGTTGCCAAAATTAGCATAAAAACAAAAATTCAATTCGCTCACTTACACGGCTGTAACTGTTAAACACAAGTACAAGGCGATTGTCGAGCCAACCTACTCCCTTACTGGTGGCCGTGGGGCCGCCTGCCAAAATTTCTGCCTGCTATCTTCTACACCACACTCCAACCCACGATTTATATCGAAACTTGCTGGCACGGAAGACAACCTGAACGTATTAGCCCACTGTACACCGTAAAGCCATATAAAAGTGTTCAAAAGTTAGTTTTCTGGCACGGATTTTAGTTACAATTTTTGGACTGTCCTTTTTTTGCGGGTTCGAAAATTATGTTCTTTTTTAAAGTATGTTGGAGTTATTGAAATATAGTGTGTGTAAGTATTTTTGCCATTATCGTGGAAGATAAATTTTTGTTCAAAATGTTTGGTCCTAAGTCGCTACTCAGGCGTTACTACAGTGATTTAGGTTGATATAAAGTTATGAATAATATGCGTCTTTTGTTTTCACGGTCAAGCTTCTCTTTCCGTTGCTAAGCTGAGTTCTTTAACAAGTACTGGTTGCTGTCGACGGCGCGTTGTGTTCCACGCGCGCCTTAAAGAGATGTCGTCAGCACAAGTATAGGGGTCCACTAGGGCCGATGCCTGCCAGGGTCGCGAGAAGGTACTAAAGGATTACCGAGGCCCCTGGCAACACAACGGGTGGGTAAAGAGAGAATAAGAGTTACTGGTTGCTAAATTCTCGTCCATCTATTTAGTTCATGTGTAACGGAGTCGTAAGACTTACGTAAAAGCTTGCTCTTAGGTCAGCCTTGACCTAACCCTGTCTTTAAAGGTACTATTTCGTTCCAATGAAGGTCAGTAGCATTGGTTACTAAGTTACGAATGGCACAGAGCCAGATAAAAGCAATGTAATTTAAAGGAGGTAAGAGGACAAGTGGAATTAATTTAACTTAGTTTAAGAAATATGAGTATGTACCTAGATGAAGGTTGAGATGTCTACAAAATAGGAAATATAAATTCGTTTAATTATGATAAATTATATTTATTTTTGTAAGTAGGTTACAAACAATTTAACACATCAACATTAAATAACAAATAAACTAGTTGAGATCGGTATTTCCTATCCGACTACTCCATGAGAAGGAACAGCGAAAGAAACTCAGAGGTCACAGCTACTTTTAAAGTCCAGACATTATCTTGGTCAAATCATATGAGAACCATGTAGATTAATGTTGGAGATGGCTTTTTGAGGAAAGAACCGCACACTTACGTATTTATGATATTTTGACTTAATGTATTTCAAAAACTTAATAAATTAGATACACATAAAATTAATACAGTAGACAGATATATACGAATGCTTTCCAATATATAAAATACGCCCATCCAATTCAGATTTATCTATTGTCAGAAAGTTATACTGCATAGATTCCGCTCGGGCACAAATAAAAGGTTTCCTTACCTAGACCATTTAATCGAGGCCGCATTTAAACTAAAATGGTTTCCAGACATGTCTCGATGTCATTGCGAAATATCAAGGCTTTTAGTGGATTTGTTTCTAGAGTTCGTATCTTACAGTATTTTTATTAAAGCGACGCGCGCTATACTTGTGGTTACCAAGTGTACAAACACTCCTCGCGCACGTACGGAAGTGGCGCGAGGAGGCGAAACGCCGGGGCGTAACTCCGCGGCCGCGAGGAATCGCGGCACAGCGGACGGAGCTCCGAGAGAGAGGGTACGGTTGTCGCAACCCAGTGCTAGGCATGTCACAATTGCGGCGATAAGTCCCCACTTTGAGGAGTGGCTATAGAGGCGCCACGGCGTCCTCACCTTCCGCCTGACGCAGGTCCTCGCCGGACATGGCAGCTTCGGGAGGTTCCTGTGTTGGATAAGGCGGGAGGAAACGCCTGGGTGTCACCACTGTGTGGATCGCCCGGAAGACATGGTGGAGCATACGGTGGAAGTCTGTCCGGCTTGGGCAGAGCACCGCCGTGTCCTCGTGGAGGCGATCGGTGGCAGAGATCTCTCGCGTCCGGCCCTGGTTCAGGCCATGGTATGGAGCGAGAGGGCATGGGCAGCCATCACCTCCTTCTGCGAAGCAGTCATGCTCGCGAAGGAGTAGGCAGGACGGTTGAGGGAAAGACAAATTTCTCACCGTCCGGTAAGAACCAGGCCCGGGTCGACGGCGCGTTGTATTCCACGCGTGCCACAAAGAGATGTCGTCAGCACAAGTGTAGGGGTCCACTAGGGCCGATGCCTGCCGGGGTCGCGGGAAGGTACTAAAGGTTTACCGGGGCCCCTGGCAACATAGGCAACGGAAGGAATACGGGTGGGTTTTAGTCAGTAAGAGTCTGACACACCCTCCCGCTCCGCCCAGAGCGGGAGAAGTTATTTAATGATTTCCCACCTAAAAAAAAAATGCCGTATTGACTATGTCGATTGTCTTTTAATCGTTCGTTACTAGGCCTATGTGGGATAGTGGGAGTATTAAGGGTGTGGAAGATCACGTGGCGGGTCTAAATTTATTTCGAAGTAATGATAAGAAGGCGTAGTCGACGAAGCCCCGCTAAGCGGGGCTCCTATTTCTGACTGCAGGGTTTAAAGGAATCTAATACAAAGGAGATGACGGGAGCTTGTTCACTCGCTTTGCTCGCTCACCTGAGCCCCCTTCAAATCTAACCGGTCCGGATTGGGGTACTTCAAGTCCCACCTAGGCTATGTTCAGCAATCAACATTTATGAGGCAAAATCACGAGTAATATTAAATCATTCTTGTTCCTACATTTAAAGAAAGCTGAAGAATTAGGCTTTCAATTAACATCAATACCTTAAAAAAAACTAAGCGCTGATTTATTGACAACTTTTAATTGGCCGTCAGCGTAAATTACCAGCATTAATTTCTCTTTAGGAATCCACGACTTGCGCTACCTGCTCCCGCTATAACCCCCCCCCCCCCCCCCCCACTTCCGGTTTATCTTATCAGTTGCTTGTTACAAGTTGACCGGTACACATCTCCGTAAATTGCAATCCTTGTTTTCGCTAACCCACCAGAAGAAGCCGCTCAAGTTGTTGACTTGTTGCAACAAGGGTAAAGTCAGCGAGCAGTCGCTGCCCAGCTCTACTTGAGCCAGTCTTCTGTATCCCGAGTATACAGACGGTTCCAAGGGACTGGTGCCTTCAATCGGAGACCAAGAACGAGCCGCCACCGGTGCACTTCAGAGAGAGACGACCGCTTCATTGTCTCAACCTCGCTGCGTAATCGACACCTTACGGGCGTTGATGTGCAGCAAGAACTGAGACGTGTACGACAAGTGGCTGTCAGCGAGTGGACGGTGAGAAGACGCTTGAAGGAAGCCAACTTGACGCCAAAAAGACCTGCGACGGGCTCTAAATTGACTGCTGGCCACCGACAAGCGCGCCTTCAATTTGCTCGAGAGCATCTCAATTGGAGCGTTGCGCAATGGCGATCGGTCCTGTTTACTGATGAGTGCAGAATGTGTCTGCATGGCAGTGACAGGAGAGGCCGAGTCTACAGGCGTCCGGGGGAACGATTTGCCCAATGTTGTTTCGCTGAAACAGTGGCATATGGCGGCGGTTCCTGCATGATGTGGGCTGGTATCTCTTTAGAGGGAAAAACCGAACTTGTTTTCGTGCCTGGGGGCGGCCGAGGAGGCGGGCTAACAGCTGATCGGTACATCACCGGGATTCTACTGGATGATGTTGTGCCCTACGCAGGGTTTGTCGGTGAAGACTTCGTGTTAATGCACGACAATGCCCGCTGCCATACGGCACGAGTCACTCGACAAATTCTGCAAGAGGTCGAATTACGCACGATTTTTTTTTTTTTTTTTTTTTTGAGGGTGGGAAATCATCAAATAACTTCTCCCGCTCTGGGCGGAGCGGGAGGGTGTGTCAGACTCTTACTGACTAAAACCCACCCGTATTCCTTCCTGTTGCCTGTGTTGCGGGGGCCTCGGTGACCCATAAGTACCTTCCCGCGACCCCGGCAGGCATCGGCCCTAGTGGACCCCTACTTTGTGCTGATGACATCTCTTTGAGGCGCGCGTGGAATACGACGCGCCGTCGACCCGGGCCTGGTCCTTACCGGACGGTGAGCTACCCATTGCTCACCGTCCGCAAGCCCGCGCCTACGGTGGCCGGAAATCCGCCCGGGATTCCCGACGCCCTGGGCGTCTCCTGCGGCGGCTAGGGGCGAGAGGGCGCGAAACTTGCCTTTCCCTCAACCGTCCCGCCTCCTCCTTAGCGAGCATTACTGCTTCGCAGAAGGAGGTGACGGCTGCCCATGCCCTCTCGCTCCGTACCATGGCCTGAACCAGGGCCGGACGCGAGAGGTCTCTGCCGCCGATCGCCTCCACGAGGACACGGCGGTGCTCTGCCCAAGCCGGGCAGACCTCCACCGTATGCTCCACCGTGTCCTCCGGGCGATCCACACAGTGGTGACACCCGGACGTTTCCTCCCGCCTTATCCGACACAGGAACCTCCCGAAGCTGCCGTGTCCGGTGAGGACCTGCGTCAGGCGGAAGGTGAGAATTACGCACGATGGACTGGCCTGCGCTCAGTCCTGACATGAATCCCATCGAGCACTTATGGGACGAGCTTAAAAGAAGAGTTCGGGCCAGAAATCCAGTCCCTTCAAGCGTAGACGAGCTAAAGACAGCATTATTAGAGGAGCGGGACGGCATTCCTCAAGAAAATGTCAAAAAATTGATAAGGTCCATGAAAAACAGACTGCGGGATGTAATTAGGGCTAGAGGGGGCAATACGAAATACTGATTTAAATAAACAAATTTTATTTTTAAATTTTTTTGTTTAATTTGTCAAATACGAGACACATACCCTTTTTCCTAAATTTCCGTTTTTCCTACTCTTCCGTTCAAACATCATTTATTTCAAAAATGATGGATGGATTTCAATGATAATGATATCAAATTAAAGCTGACATCTTAAGCTTTTGAATGACATATCATTTTAATAATTTCCATTCATAATTTTGGTTGTATCAATGTATGTGTGCGCCGACAAGGCTTGAGTCGATTTGGTTGCTCGCGAGTGTAGATTCAAAATGACACTAAAAACTTTCCTTAAACCAATGAAACACGTACCTTGAATAAGTTTCCAAACAAGTTACAATCCGTCGCGCTGCACGGCCGAACACTGTATGAACTTGTATGGAACTTAGCTAAACTTGTGCTAGGCGCGTGTCATACATTCTAACAGTATGCAGCTTTTGGCAGGATGCTTACATGTTTCTGCCAAAAGGTTGTATTGTACGAGTAGTAGGGAAGGTATTGTGTGGTAATCTATGAGAAGAAAAGTAGTGGAGTTTTATTTTATGCATAGGTGGTAAACAAGTTGGTCACGAAAAATGTTGTTGAAAGAAAAGTATTTTCGAAGTTAATTAGAATATTAATTTGTAAGATACAAATAGGTATTCTAATTTCATATTGACAAAAATTTGAAGAAAATTTGAATACCTATCTTAAAAAAAAAAATGTGAGAAAAAGACAGTTAAGATAAGAATTTTTAATTAAGGCACTTTCGGTTCTCATAATAATTTCGCAGGTGTTCGCAAAACTTTGATTTTTGTTGGAAACTTTAATGGACGCGACCTCGTTATGAAGTTCGCAACTTTAATTGGTTACGATGTTCAGTCAACTATGTGGGCGGCTTTTTTGTCTTTTGAAAATTGTTATTTCAGTGTCAAAATTCATTCAAAGTGGTTTATATTTTGTTTCTCAGTTATAGTTAGTCGGTATAGCACACCGAGTTAAGCAGGTAGCGTGTTACTTGAAAGACTTTCTCTTTTTTAGACCAAATGGCCTTTTCAACTTAGGCCTTTAAAGTCCACTGCTAGACATAGGCCGCTCTTAGCTTATATAATTATAATAAAGTTTAAACTATAACTTTTTGTTATTTTGATGTTAATTGTGCAGAATAAACTATTTTTCAGTCTCATTCTTTAAGTAGCATCACAACATCCACTCATAACATGCTCTTTTCACCATGCTCATGTTGTGTTGTGTCAAATCGACTTATCTTCTAATGCTCCATAAATAAAAAGAAGAAACAGTTAGTAGTCTAGTATATTTAAGATAGGTAGTTAAAGAATCCTTCAAAATTGTTAACCCGTCACCCTTTCACTCACTCAATATCTGAAGACTCCATTACCCGATTTGCATACTGAACGTTGGAGGCTCAAACAATTAACGGGCACTACATGACGTCATGACAATGACGTCGTCGGCGCCGCACGCACGCTCGTCTCCACCATAAAGAACCATGGCGCCTCCATGCCAATACTATTAACGGTAACCATTCAACGTGACCCCTGAAGTTGGTTCTACAACCCCTGAGTAACCTTGACGTGGTCAATGGGGAAAGGTGAGGGGGGTCAACGTAAAATGGTGAAGTAAAAATGTTTATGCCTCTGAGCGCATTCCCTCGGTGCTTGAGTACAATGATGCTTCAAGTGGAGTGTCTCGTGTAGGTAGGTCAAAATGGATGGCGATTAGAATTAGGAATGGAATGGATTGTTGATTGGGTGTTTGTATGCATATGTCTACATTGGATTTAGTTGTACTGTTGCATTAAGAAGACCAAGGGTCATAAAAAGTAGAGCTCTTGGATAGTAGGTAAAATAAAAAATATATATTTCAGTTAAACCTACATGGGCACTTATGAAACGTCAGAAGCTAACGGTTCTAATTGGTCGTATTCCCATGGAGAAGAGCCGGCAAGAAACTCCACGGTTACTCTTTTAAAAATAATTGGCTTTTAGAATGTTTTCAAATTACTGTGTTAATAGGTATGGGAGGACAGTGTAGGCCCGTCAACAAGTACCAGGTACTTAACAAAAAATAAATGGTCTACAAGTCTATTCAGCCTACAACGTACTGAATACTGTAACGAATGCAGGTCTCATCATCTTAGCTGAGGGTTCGACAGTATAGTTAGTATCAGTTACCATGACATAAACACAGCCCGTGTTTATGTCATGGGAACTGATACTAACTTCTAATAAAGACATTAGTCACCTGAAGCATCATAAAGATTTTAATGAAATATCCTCTGAACGAAAGTACTTTATGAAGGAAAAGGAAAAATACAAAACTCTCTCTCGTTGAATTGGTGGAATAACATTAAAAGGTCGAGGCACTATCCTTTTCAACGAACCAAATGAAAAATACAAAACTAATTTCCATTTTAAGTTGAAAACGTTATTGTTGTAACTCTTTCAATATTATTCTGGGCTACGGTCCGTTCGTTCGTAAAAGCAAACAAATGTTTGCCGTTAGAAATACATATTATCGGACCGATCCATGGCTCACTATTACAGTTTACATTCACTTATTTGGTTCAAGTTATAAGATTATTATTTTAAATTATTTAAAACTTTTTTGAGACATTTCATGTTACAAGACATGTTGCGCCGACCCCAACTAAATTCAGATTAGGGCAAGATGATTATTTATTTATTTATTTAACTTTAATTTACACAGTAAACAACCAATTACATCAATTTAAGACAGAGACACATACACATAGAAAAAAAAAATCGAGGTAAAAACATAAAACAAAAGTTTACAAAACTTTCATGAATTCCACAGTATTTCTGACATGCCAATAAAAACTCATCCATTCATCCGCAAACATAATCATTTGTTGCATTAGAATCCAAGAGATCATTGAGTGGGTTAAGTGGGTTATCTACTGCGATGAACGATGGGACATGTCATAGTCTAATCTATGTTTTAAATATTAAAAAAATAAACAAACTACTAGAACAAAAAAAGTTCGTAGACATGGGTTTTATCAAAGATCAAATGGCTTGAAAGGGGTTGAATATCGAGATTACCTACAGGTAATACTTTAAAAATTTGTGAAAAAAGGAGATTAACTTCGCTGACCCTTAATAAATTGGGGTAAGGAGATTTGGTTTATTTAACAAAACTAAATAATATTATGTAAGCGATAAAACCGCCCATTGTGTCACTCCTTGTAAAATTACAACATTTGTATATGTAATTTTTATGGTGTACATAATAAAGAGTATTCTATTATATTCTATTCTATGTAAGCCTCAAGTTAAAACAATCAACTCTGGATATACGAAATAGATGACAAAATAAAATCAACTGAAGCATTTATAATTATACCTAGTAAAACTTAAAACCCAAAATGTAGTTGGACCCTCAGAAAAAGCTAGACCTTTTGTTAAATAAAATAACGTACGTATGAACCTATGTATAGCAACTGAGGTATTTGTAAAAGATGAAAACAAGTCACCTGAAATAACGTAGCCAAACCATGTATTGCGCAGTATTAAGATCAAGGTCCTCTGGACCTCCCTCGATTTTGCAAAATGTCAGCAGCTAAGAGTGATATGATTTCACCTGGAATATTAAATTCATTATCAGCTAGTGTCACATGCTTAGGTATGAACCTTGATAAGTTTATAAGTATTTGTGGTAACGGTGGTAGCCCACCTGTATGCCGGGGTCACGGGAAAGTCCGAAGGGGTTACCGTGGCAACACTGGCAACGGTGTCACACCCTCCCGCTCCGCCCAGAGCGGGAGAAGTTATATGATAATTTCCCACCGAAAAAAAAGCCTACCTGTGACCTAATCGATTACTGAACAAGTGAAAGAAATATTTAAGTTTTCTGTCATAGAATATGTTTTTAAATCGGCTACTTTGTCAATTTTATGTATTGGCAACATAATGTTGTATGTTGCTGCCTGTATGTTGGGGTGGCTATAGCTTATTAACTAAACAATTTGTACAAAAGGATGTCGAATCACTTCTTAGTTGTTATTTTGCGAATCTGAAATCAAAACCTTTACTATAGGTTGAGATCTCTTGGTTATGATGTACCTGCGCTTCACTCTGCAACTGAGACCTATGGTCATCACTGTAATGAAATTTTAAGGCGCATACTGAACATTTAAAATGAAAACGGCATTCGCTAGCATATGAACATATTTTACATATTTTACAAAAGTTCCTCGCTTTTACGTATTCTAAACGCTTATTTATGGTAATTAAAATGAATTTAGGGCATTTCAATAATTTGTGAGTTTGACCCCACAATTTACACTTTTACGCTTCTGAAATCTTAGAGAAATCAATAGTCTTGCTCTTACTATTTAGAAATGATGGACTTACCTCTAGGGACATCGCCCTTATCTAAAAATATTAGTATTTCTATGTGTTTTTGCCATGTCTATAAGTACGAGTATTAACAAGCAATATCCTTTTCATCGAACGTTTGGATATCAATGCTAGGTGAATGCGTTGTTCTGTAGTGCTCAGATGAGCCCTGAGAGTGAGACTGTTGCTTAGGTTTCAGTAATTATTTCTTGAGCCTATCAATCTGGATGGAAAGCTGGGTGATCGGTCGTCAATCTCGTCTGAGTCAAACTCGTCATCCTGCAATAATAGCTCCATTTCTACGGCTTGATATTGCTCGTAAGATATTTGTTATTGTTATTGGCGAAAGGCGTCTTCATAGACAAGCACCTTAATGCTTGGAAGTATTATTCGTGACGCGTTATGGCCGCTTTTCGAAGTCTGCGTTTAATACGGAGCTTCTTTACAAGATTTTCTGCTATTATATTAGTAGCAGTATAAATATATGACGCTTTCTGTGGACATTGTTATACTAGGTAAGTATACAAGTAAGTGTACCCAGCTGTGTTTGTTATGGTGATATTCCTTGACTCCAATCGAAACACTATTTTATATGAACAGAATACGAATGCGACAATCGGACGCACAATGTTTTTACACTAATATTTATTAGGCACCGGAAAATACCTTGCGCGCATCAAGCCTATCACTTTATTATATGTATTTATGTTGTTCGGGCATCAAATTTATACACATGAGCTAAACAAAATTGGTGAAATATTCGGTATTATCCATCGATTTATATCTCTGGCATTATCTCAGCTTTCGGCACCGTTAGACATAAACAAACAAATAATTAAATATCATAAAATATTAATTTAGTTTTTGTGCATACATGATGTAGAAACAAAAGAAGATGTAAAAATATTAACTCGATCCCTGCCTGTCCCTTACGATCCTCCCCCAGAGATGCCCTAAGCCTAGGTCTTGTACCCCACAGGGGGTGCCCTAAGCGTGTAGTCGCTTAGTTTATACGTTTATGTACTGGCTGGTTAAGCAGCCGACAACGTCCTAGGTTGAAGAAGTGAAATAAAGAACAATAAAAATAGAGCTATAAAAAGAGGTTTTACACCTCTTGTTGGCTCTATTAAAATATAACGAGTAGTTTAAGGTCACGTTTCAATTTAGCTCAATCTTTCCATTTTACTCAAGTAACTTTATAAAGTTGGTAGCTTATAAAGGTCGTGGCGATTATTATTAACGATTCAGCTCTGAATTTATTATTATTATTTTACTAAAAGATAAGTAAGTAGCTTTGTTTAACGTATTGTTTGGTTTAGGTAGGGATTGAATTAAAACTTTATTTTGACCCGGTTTTTTACAATATTTAGTTTTCTGAAATTTATTTTTTGTACTCATAAATCAAACACAGATGCAGCATTGACAGTCGAAGGAAACACTGCTAGATGGAGGCCTCTGTCCAGCAGTGGCCCTCGTTTGGCTTAGAGTGACTTTCTTGCCGTAATTGATAAATGATAACAGACTCATAAAACGTTCTTATTCTGTATCATCATCGTTTTAGCCCGGAATCACTCATTGCTGGATATAGGTCTCTCCTTTCGTCTGCCCTTTGTTCTGTTTTTTATGATATTTCTAATCATAATTCATAACGTAAAAGAACAATATTAAAATGAAAAAACTCGCCCCGCTTATGACTCAGACCACCGTCTTGCATCTATCGCGGAGATTGTCCTGGGACGTATTCAATTTCGCACGGTGTCCTATCTGCAGGCTCTATTAGCTGACTTTGATGTTGCAGATTGCATGTTCCTACTTGTTTGAATAACCGTATGGAGATCGGTAATTAGGGAATACTGATTGGAAGCTGAGCGGTACGTTACTGGGGGCAGGAAATTGTGAATTGCTTTTTAGTGTTCGCCGTGCGAAAATTGGCAATACGGAACGGTTATGGAATCGCGTTTGTCTGTCACCTGCGTTTTTATTATTCTTTTTGATTTTGGGTACCATTTTTTCAAGAGTAAGTGTGATATCCATACGATGATGGAAGTAAACTTTAAAAATAATTAGGTTTTATTTAATAAATAAGGAGAGAAAAGTATTACGATTAAATATCAAATAATTATTACGTCCTATTATTCATAATTACGTGATAATTATGGGGATTGTAATTTTTAAAACTACAATCGGGCAAGTAAACGCTCAAAATTATACAGCCTTGTTTTTCATAATTATATTGAAATTGTATCATCCATCCACGTTTTAGAAACAATAAACAACAGATATTTATAGTCTTGTTAATAAACTATAGTGGGAGGTTGTTAATTGGATGGCAACTCTTGAAATTAAAAACGTCAATCAAATGACTTATAGGCAGGTAAATGATGATTGATATGATGGAAGTACTTTGAAAATCATTTACTAGGTAATTGATAGGTAATTGCTTTTGAATTGTTTACTGATAGGAGTTCTCATAAGACTTTAAATATAAATTCTTATTTTTTTAATGTTATTGGAAACACGAAGGTATTATGATAATTAATTAATTAATTAATTGAGGTATTAGCTGCGCATACCGAATTGCATGCTGTGCTTTTCTTTAAGTACCTAATAATTTTACTCACTTAAGTTTACAATGTACAAATTGATAAGTAATAGTTTACTCATAGCTAGAGCATTGGTGGCCCAGTGGTAACGGCCGCGACTTACGAGTTGTAGATCGTAGGTTCGAACCCAGACAGGCACTTTACTTTGTGTAAATTATTACATCACCACTGCTCTCAAAACGGTGAAAGAAAACATCGTGAAGAAACCAGCATGTACGAGTACTAGAACCAAAAATTGGAACACAGTGACATCTACCAACCCGCACTGGGCCCGCGTGGTAGATTACGGCCCATACCCACTCATAGAGAGGAGGCCTGTGTCTCAGCAGAGGGAACGTTATAAAAAATTGAATATTTTTGGAAAAAAGTAATTGCTACAAGGTGTAGGAATGATTTTGATGCCGAAAATATAGTTTTTAGAATTGTTGTCCATTTGTGATGATACATTATAACAATAATTGTAAGAATATAAAGAAAAAAAATGGTTTATTTCTCACTGAAAGACGTGCTAATAAAAAGGGTAATAGGTATTTTGACAAATATAATCCCGGATAAGTTCTGACCAAATAATCTGGCAGATATAGTAAAAAATCTATTTTGTATTATCTGGCAGATAGTGCCTATACAGTGACCGAAACAGGCTCCAAGTTTTCACAAAAAAATGGTAAAAGTGTACCAAAATAATCTATACCTATCTTCGCTCCAAGCACACTCCTATTAACAGGATTGATTTTTCGCCTCACCTGCTGTTGTTTATAGTTTCAATTTTGCTGAGAGGTTGCTATGGTGTTTTTAGGGTTCCGTGGTCAAATGACAAAAACGGTCCTTATGATTTTGGCATCTTGTACATTTCCACCGATGTTACCAATTTTTAAATGTTAGCGCTTATTAGTAAGTGAGTTAGCTTATTTCTCTAATTAATTGTTTTATCCATGTGGTTTATTACCTTTAAGATGGACCCCTATTTTACTTTAAAAACCGGCCGAGTGCGAGTCGCAATGAAGGGTTTCATAGTTGGGATAAATTTATCTCAAAAACAAACTTAACATTGTAGTTGAAAAATATGTTCTCCAATACATCGAAATAAGTCACGGTCAATTCTCCAACTACAAATTTAAGTTGGTCGACTATTACTCTTTAACTTGTAAAGCCTACTTAAATGTGATAGTTTTCCTTTTAATTTCATTACTATGTACGACTGCCATGTTTTTTTTATATCTCCATAAACAACCATTTAACTGGCACTTGGCTCTAACAAAAATTGGTACTTTAAAGCTTAATATTACGCAAACGGATCCCTGAATCGAAAAATGGTGTTCACAGACCAATATTTTTGAACGTCCTATCCGACTATACCCCACACCATGGGATAGACGAGAAAAAGATATCATCCCCTCATTACGTGCAAGGGAGGTACACTAAAATATTTTTTTTTTCAAGATGTTTTCGGCACTTTGTCGACGTGATTAATATGTATACCTATACCAAATTACAGCTTTCTAGTACTAAGTGTCTCTGAGCTAAAGCTAGGACTAAGGGTTCCTTGTTTACTACGAACCCTAAAAATGGATATTGTGATCGTTTCTGTGTAATCAATTTTTGGTGAACAAAAAGTAAAAAAGTCTTTACATTATATTGTTATAAAATTGTACAGATAGATGAATGTGTCTCATGTGATCTACCACACAATTATACATGTATTTAAATTAGGATAAATAATTAAGGGCAGCTATCGTACATAATTAAAAAGAACGAAGTGGCGAAAAAAAAAATTCACCCAAATAGTTTTTTTTCGTCGCTGTGTCGTTGGAGAGTCAGTGGTGGCCCAGTGGTAACGGCCATGACTTACGAGTTTGTATTGGTCGGGAGTTCGAACCCAGGCAGGCGCTTTACTCTGTATAAACATCGTGAGGAAACCGGCATACCCCAGAACCATAAATTCGAAGCCATGTGACATCTACCAACCCGTACTGGGCCCGCGTGATAGTTTACAGCCCACTTCCTCTCGAAGAGAGCAGGTGTGTGTCCCAGCAGTGGGAACATTAAGGGCTGATTATGTGTCGTTGGATATGTCAACCCAACCTTTATTTAAAATTATTTTTGCAAGTTTTCTAGCATCCGTTAGATTCACCGCACAATACGGAACCCTAAGATATTTGTGTGTATGCACACTTGGTAGGTTACGAAATGTGGTCACATGTGAAAAAATTCGCAGTGTCGGGTATTTCATGGAGGGAATCTATCTGAAGATGGGTTGTATATCTAGATAGGGTATTGGTGTAGGGTGAAACATGGGGTGTTAGTTCTGTGTTGTGTTGTTTTTTTTATTTGTTGTTGTTTTCTGTAGGTTAGCAGGACTCAAACACAAAACTCCAACTCAGCCGTTGGCCCCGGCTGTCTTTCGTCGATCTTTGACAAAATCAAAAGCAAAATATTTTATTTCACATAAACCTACATGGGACTTATAAAATGTCAGAAACTAGGTGCACGGTTCTAATTGGTAGTTTCCTATGTAGAAGAGCCGACAAGAAAACGACAGTTGTTGCAGATCGTCAGAAGCCCGAAAGTCTGACAACCAGTCTTACCAAGAGGTATCGTATTACCCAATAACTTATAGAGGCAGTTGTTCCATATAAAATTCTGGTATTCAGATCATCCGGTTGGATTAGAAGCCGACCCAATATAGTTAAAAAAGCTAGGCAGATGTTGAGGTGAATGGTACTGTTATAGTTACCTAATGATATACTACATATTTACTCCCTCTCACAGAGAGGAGGCCTGTATCCCAGCAGTGGGAACATTATAGGCTGATTATGATATACTACATATTTTAGTAACACCGAACAACGTGCTCGCAAGTGCAGTTGTATTACGACTAAGTATACGTACGCGTAGAATGAATCAGTGCAAAAACACAGTAAGTCGAGGTAGTCGGTTTTCCCTGTAGATTATTTCGATCGTAAAAATAGTCGATTCTAATGGTAAAAACTGCTAATAAAAGTTAATATTAACTGCCATTCTATTATATTTCAGAATTTACTAAACTGACGTCGAGTAAAAAGTACTATTTCGGTTAAGTATGAATTAATTCTATATTTGAGTTCTGCTTAAAAAAAATCACTAAAGCCAAAAACAATTAACTCCTGATAGTATATTTTGCGTGTAGATCAACAAACTGGGTACCAAAAAAACGTTCAGCATAAAAAATAAATATATTAGGATAATATATTTTATATAAAACGAGAATATGTTGTAATAATTGCTTTTCTGTCTCAATTTTTTATGGAAAGTCCTATTCTAGTGGTTATTTCTATTCACTAGCTTTCTATCTATGCATTATATTGCGAAGTGGGTTTTACCATTAGATTGTACTCGTTTTTTTTAAGAAAAACTGCATTATTGACTCAGTTTTGCAAAAATCGGTACTTAGTCGGTTTTCCCATTAATACGACGACATTTAATAGGTATAGACATTGTTCCATTGTTGACTGCCTTCAATTCTACATCATAGATGACGGCGACATTGCTTGGTTTGATAACCTTTTTAAGTTTCTTTATTAATCTGCAGTGAAGCCTTTTATGAATACTTATCCTGACTTAGAAAAACTTAATTGATTCTAAATTAGATTGTGAGTCTCCAAAATAGATTTTTAATATTATATTATTTACTTCAGAGTCTTCAGACGAAAGTTTCATATTACAATCACCTAAATATCGAGAATATTGAATTGAATAAGACTTTGAAAAGTAAGTCTTGGTGAACCGCGATGAATTATTCAGACTAAATGACTGGCTGCTGATTTGCAAGAGAAAGGAGTGAGTATATATAAACTATATAATTTTCTCGATTTTGTTTGTCACTACAATGCGGGTTTATTAACATTTCTGAGGTAGTTGAATAGAGACAGATATTCATTTTCGTTTTCTGGAGTCCGATGTCTCTTTCTGTGGAAGCAGTTATCTCGTAGCAGAATTATAAAAAAAAATAGAAGTGTTACGTAATTTTCCGCAAGAAAGTTCTGACTAGCTTCTGCCCGTGACTTAATCTGCGTGAAATCTCGGCCCCCGACCCACCACGTCACATCCCGTCGCCCGCCCGTGCTATTACTTGGTTTTCGCTTAGTGTTGTTTCTGGTTTTTTTTTTTTGCTCAACTCCCTAGGGTAGTAACGTGATATGGAGAGTGCGATTGCAACCCAGTGCTGGGCACGCTACAATTGCGGCGATAAGTCCCCTCTTTGAAGAGTGGCTAGAGAGGTGCCACGGCGTTCTCACCTTCCGCCTGACGCAGGTTCTCACCGGACACCGCAGCTGCAGGAGGTTCCTGTGTCAGATAAGGCGGGAGGAAACGCCCGGGTGTCACCACTGTGTGGATCGCCCGGAGGACACGGTGGAACATACGGTGGAGGTCTGCCCGGCTTGGGCAGAGCACCGCCGTGTCCTCGTGGAGGCAACCGGTCATGGTACGGAGAGAGGGCATAGGAAGCCGGCACCCCCTTCTGCGAAGCAGTAATGCGAGGGAGGAGGCGAGACGGGTGAGAGAGAGGCAAATTTCGCGCCCTCTCGCCCGTAGCCGCCGCAAGAGACGCCCTGGGCGTCGGGAATCCCGGGCGGATTTCCGGCCATCGTAGGCGCGGACTTTCGGACGGTGAGCAATGGGAAGCTCGCCGTCCGATAAGGACCAGGCCCGGGTCGATGGCGTGTTCCACGCGCGCCTCAAAGAGATGTCAGTACAAGTGTAGGGGTCCACTAGGGCTGATGCCTGCGGGGGTTGCGGGAAGGTACTAAAGAGTAACCGAGGCCCCTGGCAACACAGGCAACGGAAGGAATACGGGTGGGTTTTAGCCAGTAAGAGCCTGACACACCCTCCCACTCCGCCCAGAGTGGGAGAATTTATTTGATAAATTCCCACCCAAAAAAGAAAGGGTCGTAGCGTGATGTTAAATATCCTTTAACCTTTCTAAAGCATTGGGCTATAAAATGCAAAAAGAATCTTTCAAATCCGACTGGCAGTTCCAGAGATCATCGCGCATCATCTTTCGATTTTACCCGTATTTTACCCGTATTTTACCCGTATTTTACCCGTATTTTGATTGACAAATTTGACTTAACTATAATAGTTAGACATATACCACGCGGACATTTTGTGGGTAATGATGATTACTATAAACAATAATTAGTAATAGTTTTCACAGCGCACGCCAAATAGTGACTTTTATAGGCAAATTTTGATGGGTTCCTTCGGTTGCATTATTGTAATTTTCGTAAGAATCTCTATTTTTTATGAAAATAAAATCAAGTCCAAGTTACTTGCTAATAATGCAGCTTTCTATATGTGAAAGATTTTTTAAAATCAGTTAAGTAGTTTTTGAGTTTATCCATTACAACTAAACAAACAAACTAACATACAAACAAAAAATCATATCTTTTCTCTTTATAATATTAGTATAGATGTACGTAATAATTCTGTTAGTATTTCGATTAAAACACCCAACACAAGTTTTTGAAAAATATTATATATAACATTTTGTTAAAGCTAATTCAATGTTTGTGGGAATTTTATTTTCTGTAAGTTCAAAGAAGGAGGAAAATACATAATAATATACTGCGAAAATTACAAAATTCTCGTTGGTTTTGTACATAATAAATGTTTACATTTCATCGCCACAAAGTAAGTGAAAAATAATCCTTTTCATTACTTCCCAGAGCTGTCTATATTTTTTTGCGATCCAATTTATTTCAATACCCAGGCTTCAATATTAATTATTTATTTGCCGATGAAAATCATAGCCAAAAAAATGACGCATGCTGTAGTTAAAGTTTCAGGCAGTATACGGTGTATACCGAACAGTTTTCAGTGTATTTTTATTGCTGTATTTTTAACTACACCAAAAAAATACGTAGCGTGTAAATGTTATCCAAAATTGGAGTCAGTTTCGTTTTCCAATATTAAATGATAAATGATTTATTTTCTATAAGTAGGTTTGTACAAACACTTTTACACGTCAATCATATTTTTAAAATAAAGCTAGATGAGGTCGGCGTTTCCTATCTGACTAGTCTGAGAAGAAAGACCGAAACAAACTCAGAGGGCACAGTCTCCTTTAAAGTCCAGACATGATCTTGGTCAGATCATGTGAAGGCCATGTAGATTGGTGTCTGAAATGGTCCTTTTGAGGAAAGGACCACACAGATTGAGTGGACCTGTCCAGTCAGTGCACGCATTTGTCAGTAATAGTGCAGCTCAACTCAGAACTTAAGGAGCTCAACGGTTATTTTTACCGGGAGTGTATCTATTCGTGCATTGGTAAGTTGTCGTGGCTCATTGAGTTTTAAACGTCGTTCATACGAGGGACTTTGCTTTAATAGATAACTGAAACTTTGTCGATTTTGAAAAAAATATCTGAGGAACTCAAAAAAAAAAATCCTTAGAACCAAAACTTCGAAGACATATGACATATAGACGCCCCATGCCACACAATTTTTATCCAGTACACCAATACGTTTCACTAATCGTCACACCGCATGTGATAGCTAAATCCTGCCTTGTATCGACGCAAACCGGGTAGTTGGCCTGTCGGATCTGTATAGATAATTCAGGCTATTGTCCGTCGTCTGTGGGGTGTGCTGCGGTGTTATCACTGTGTTTCGGGATGCCCGGATTAACACTGAATCTTTGGTAGACTGGTATTTGTAGGCTGTGAATTGGAGGGTGATCTTTGAAGGAATTTACAGCTTTGATATGTTTTTGAATATAAACCGGAGAAAAGATAATTTATTTACATAACCAAATTACAAGTTGATTATAAACATTAACTAAATTAAATTAAAACTAAGTTAAGCCTAAAAAAGGCCTTCAGGGCATTGTACCGAGGATGCTGGCGGCATTTCCTCGCTGAATTGCAATGCTGATGCGTTGCGCGAGAAAGCCGCCAGCTTTTCGGTCATCAGTTACATCAACTAGACGTTTCGCGATTTCCGCAAATAACTTATACGCACTGGGACCCCACGGACCGAGAGTCTCGACGCCAAAGGGCTCAAAGTTATACTCTCTGCCAAGGCCTCCATATTTAATAACTTTCAGATTTTCGGCATTTTTGCCGCTGCACCCGCTTTAGAAGTAGTCCGTTGGAGGTGGGACGGTGCCAGTGTGTCTACATAGGTAGCATCCCACACAAGCATCCGTCCCAAACTCCATGGGACCAAAGACACACCATCAGGTCTTTTGCCATCATCTCTGACAATGCCAGTCGGCTCAAGAAGAGCAGGCACATTGATGCTGGCAAGAGACCAGCGGATTATGTCATTAAGTGTCGCATGTCTTGAAGAGCGGCCTGCACTTTTTTGACAACAAAGTCCGTGGTGACCCAGTCGGTCCACGTTCGTGCCAGAATGTGTGTGGAGTGCATACCGTGACCCCAAGCCGCAGACCAGTAACTAGACGAAGCGAGGTCGGATCCAGGAAGCGAGGACGGTGCAGCGGCAGAAAATGCCGAAAATATGAAAGTTATTAAATCTGCATATTTAATAACTCTCAGATTTTCGGCATTTTCTGCCGCTGCACCCGCTTTAGAAATAGTCCGTTGGAGGTGGGATGGTGCCAGTGTGTCTACACAGGTAGCGTCCCACACAAGCATCCGTCCCAAACTCCACGGGACCAAAGACACACCATCAGGTCTCTTGCCATCATCTCTGACAATGCCAGTCGGCTCATATATATATGAATATAAACTACTTTCTAATGTTGATATTAAGTACCTTCGTCCGATCTTGTGTAGTCAGTCCTGGTTTTATCTTTGCTGTCCTGACTGACTTGTGTTTTCAATAATACGTTACTTTCGTATAGCTTATGCGGAGATTGTGTTAATTAACACAACCATTAAACACGATTTTTTTTTAAAGATATTTTCTGTTAGGTGGGTTCTGTCCAACTGAGTTCGGAATTTTTAGTTCTATCAACAATATTTCTTGATTTTTACATAATATTGTTAACGAACGAAGGAGCCTGGATCTCACAACACAGGAAATCTTAGTGTGAGGTCTAGGAATTAAATCCACTTGAATGTAAACTTAGCGAAATAAATTTATTATCATTCTTATTTCCTCGAAGTCAACCCTGGCCAAAACCGTATAAAATGGATTGAAAACAAACACTCGTAAAAATACGTACGTAAAATGTTTAATATTACAAAAATCTGTACACTAGTCGTGTTACCCAAAATTTGATTTACACCTCCCTAAAGATCCAATAGTCCCAATAAAAGTCACGACGGTTACAAAGACTGATCATGTAATAACTGGCGAGGCTTAAAGGTTCAGGCCTTTCAAAATGAGTCATCTAAATTCCGTGGAGGGGCCAAGGTGTCAGTCTCCATACCTTCAATTTGAGTGCTCTTCTAAATTACAAAGGTCTTCTCATAAATTGTTCCGATATTCTACGACGCCAACGGCATGTTAAAATTAAGTGGGATGGCTGTTACACCGGTCTGAGCGTGGTCGAAGATAAAAGGAGACTTGTACTTTACTTGTTACGCTAATTTTCTAACGGTGATTATAATTATCGGTTTAGAAATGCTTGTTCCAGTTAATGGTTATTGAACACTAGCTATTGTCCACGACTTTGTCTGCGATTCAGGATGAAAGTAGCCTATGTCCTTCTCCAGGTCTCAGGCTACATATTTGCAGATTTTATAACTAATAAGTTCAGGTTCAGTGTTTTATGCGTCAAAGGTAACAGACAGACAGGCAGAGTTATTTTTGAATTTATAATAATTATTAGTAATGAAATATGCACAATGTAGGTATACGAGCTGTGTATCTAGTACTAGCTTTTTCACGTGGTTTCGTCCGCGTAAATATCCCATGGGAACGTACTACATGGATTAGAAGTACCGTATGTGGTAATCCAGGTCATAAACTACCTGTATGCCTTCATCCGTTCAGACTATTTTGCGCCAATGTGAACATAAATCCAGATAAACAGACAGATGAAAATTCTAAAAACTATATTTTCGGCATCAGACTTGTACCCTGTGAACCCTTCGTAACAATATTTTTTCATCAAAAATATTCAATGTACAATTTTGACTTCGTTATTATACATGTAGGAATAGATGATTATCAGATGAATGAGATGAGATTAATCGTGACAGTCTTAGCACATTTAAAAAGTAACTTTTTATAAGCACTTTCGGTTAGAGGACATTTGATTTTCCATTCCAATAATAAATAATAACTTTTAATCTGTTATAAAATTGAAATTAAATTTATAATTACATTTTAAACCATTCTTTTTTGTTCCTACATTAAAAAAAATATGAATTCATCAGACATAGTATTAAAAATCAAGTTAAGTTTTATTATATTGTATTAACGTAATTCTAATCTTTTGGGATGTATATTGTTTATTTAAGTTTACGTATTCTTAATTTAATTATGTATTTAGAGCGTGTGTACTCGATAATGCTGTGGTTACCCGTAATTGAGTGTGCATTACAGGATAATGTATGTTAAACTAGTTTTATTATTGTAAAAGGTAATCGTTTATGTCTCTCGTTGGTAATCCTTAAATAAATAAATGAGTCTTTTTGAAAACAAACATTATCATACATACGAGTAAATAAACTGAGGCCTCTTTTCCATGCATACGAGGTATGCCTTTTAAGTTTTGTCGTTTGAAGAAAAAAAGACAACTAGAACCTTATAGTACTTTTTATTGTTTTTCAAAGTATTCACCACGTAGCTTAATACACTTTTCCATTCGCTCAAACCAGTTATTATAACATTTATTCCACTCTAAAGTGGGGGTGTTCAAAATGGCTGACTTGAAAGCGTCGACTGCTTCTTCACCGGACTGAAACCTTTGACCACGAAGACTTTTCTTAATTTTAAGAAATGTAAAGAAATTGTTAGGGCTTAGGTCAGGACTGTATGGAGGATGGTCAGAATTTCTACTTTTTCCTGCTTCAAATACTCAATCGTTTGACGAGCGCTGTGTGAGCTTGCGTTGTCGTGGTGCAGGATGATGCGTCGCTTTGAGTTAGATTTTCGAAGTTCGGCGATGACTTGTGGTAAAGAAACCGTGGTATACCACTCTGCGTTAACCGTTCTACGATCTTCTAGTGCAATAGTCGCAACATGGCCGGTTTTTCCAACGGACGTGGCCACCATATTCTTTGAAGTGCTTCGAGAAAGAACAAATTTAGTCGGCTTTGGCTCGTCTTGAAAGACCCAGATTGTAGATTGTTGTTTGGAATCAGGATCGTAGGCATAGATCCAAGATTCGTCACCACTGATGATATCGTAGACGTGATTTGACTCTCCTCGGTTGAACCTTTGCAGAGTTTTCTTACACCATCTGACGCGGGCCGCCTTGTGATCGTCGGAAAGCAGATGCGGTATCCAACGGCAAACTAGCTTTCTCACACCAAGCGCTTCATGCAAGATCTTCTGAATGTTGTCCCTGAGATGCCCAATAGAGCCTCTATCTCTCGATACGTCACATAACGATCTTCGAGAATTAGTTGTCTCACAGCAATGATGTTATCTTCAGTGAAGGCGGATTTTGGGCATCCTTCGCGAGATTTATCACTAACACTAGTATGTCCACGCTGGAATTCTAAATACCAGCGTTCGACAGTTCGCAGACATGGGGCTTCATCACTGAACACAGATGTTATCTCTTCAAAACACTGAAGCCGTGTCAGGCCTCTTCTAATGTTGTAGAAAATTATTGCACGAACATTTTCCTTAGAAAGATTCATTTTCGTACGTAACCTGACAGATTCCAATCGACGCTGTGACTAAACAATAGCATTAATCCTAATACCTTCAACTGTTTTGAGATTCAAAATTTAAACACATTCGAATATAGAACAGTTTCAAATTCAAAATTGCCGGGAAATATGGAAACGACAGAACTTAAAAGGCATGCTAATAGTAATAATGCTATCAGCTTATAATATCTGTGCCTAAAGTGTCTCATCCAGAAGGGCCTGATTTGAATTGCCTTTCTCATGGAGGTAGGCAAAACCTCCTTTTGTTTGTCCTAGACATTAGCCGGTTGTGAGTAGGGAATACGTAACTTTTTTTTTGTTCAAGTGTGGAAAATCCTCATGGATGTCCTCCGCCTTGGGGCGGGCGGAGGGGTTTATCAGACTCTTCCTGACTAAAAACCACCCCGGTGTTCCCTTCCCACACTTGCACCGACCGGGGATCATGAGATGTAGTGCGACTTCCGCGATCCTCGGCTGGTACCACTGCTGAGGTGGCCAGCAATTGCAGACCACGGCCCGCGGGGGGGAATGAGGTGCAAACTCCTCCCGCGATAGGGGCGCGCGTGGAACACTCGCGCCGCCACCTCGGGTCCTGCTGTGTGGGGGGCGACGGATGAGGGACTACGTACCTAATCTAACCTTTTTGAATAAAATCACCAATTAGGTCAGTGCTACTTTGAATGTCCAATGTTTACTTGGTAACGTCGTAAACACGCATTACACCTCGGTGTAACAGGCAGCCCTTCAGTCACGTAACATCGAACGCGTCGACGGATCGATGCCGAATGCCGAAGCGTGCGTATTTTTCATTAGCGCCATTCGCCAATTAGATATACAGCCAAGCTATTGCGATAGAATAATAATTGCAATAATGCTGGAGGGAAGTGATTCGGATAACAATTAGGAGTATTCCTGGGAAATTAGTTTGGGTATATAATTGTTAGGAAGTATAAGAATTTAGATAATAAGGTTACTTTGTCAGCATGAATAAATAGATCCCTGAAAACTTATAACTAGGTAGAAAAGTAGAATAGTCTGCATGTGTGCCAAAAATTCAAATACACTCAGCCTTTTTGGCGTACTTGAGCCACAATCAAATATCTAAACTTTCGTTTTCTTGATCGTATTCGTTTTTAACCGATATCAAAAAAAAGAGGAGGTTATGCATTATTTACTTATTTATATAAACTTAATTGTACACCACAAAATACATTAATAAAATAACACTCACACACACACACACACACACACACACACATTCGACGACTTTGTTTTTTTTTTAAGTACGTACACCGACGTTTTCGTGATTACTGAGAATTATCTATCTACTTTCCATACTAATGTACAATATTGGTATATAGTATGGTTACTCACCTACTTAAAATACTCAAACTACTATTGAAAAGACTTACAAGAGTATTTACAAACTAAGGCATCTTACATTTTACTAGAAAATCCGTCGAGTCAGGAACACGGAAAAATACCAGCTTTTAATAAAGCGGCAAGAATAATCTTCTGCGGCTTAGACAACTGAGACAAAGGCACAAAGAGTTTATTTAAAACATGGAAATAATCAATGAGGAGACGAGGTACATGGGGATTTAGAAATAGAGAGAGAATCTTTTCTTCACTGTAGATTATAAGATGTGAAATAGAAGTTTGTTTATCGTTCACAACACTTAAAATATCCAACCGTAGTAAAATTTGATAATCGGGTAGTTTATTTATCAATGAGGTTAAATTGACCAGATTGTATCGTAAGATTCTGATGTGTAAAAGTGTTTTCAAAAGTAATTTTAATGTGACGTCTGCTGCTAGTCCAATTTTACGAAATTCAAAACTTGACTTGTTCCCGGAGGAACTAAGAAAATAATAACCGAGCAAGCATAAAGAAAAACCCCAAACCAAGCAATTTCTTTAATTCTAAAACTACGAAAGATTACGAACACCACAGACACCTAAAATGTTCCCACAAATTCGCACAACAATAACACAACTCACTCATCCTACACTAAAGGAGAAAGCAAGAAAATCTTTACATTTACGTAACAACGCATCTGGTAACAAAATAGTGCGCGGGAGTGAATGCACATTCCGTACAAATTGCATGAGAGCAATAAATGAAAGTTACACATTATTACGGCGGGCCCGTAATAAATATATCTAAAACAAAGGGTTCCGTATATTTCAAACTACTCGCTTTTACAACTGCATTCAATCATTTCGAGTCCAATTTCGTCTCGGTGGAAGTTGTAAGTGTTGAGATGTAGCGGGTATTATCGTCCGACATTCTCTATCACCACGAGAGCTTACTTATGTCATGGTAGAAAATGTTTCCTGTGAACTAGTTTGGTAGCGGAGACTGACTGTCTCGGGTGCGTCAGGCAACGTCAATTATAATTGCTGTTTTAAATTGCGCCCCATATTTTTAACTAGCTGCTGCTTGCGGCTCGCCCGTATGGGTTTTTCTTAAATAATAAAATGGTCTAAATTACTCTTTAACATTATCTATCTGTCAATGAAAGTTCCGTCAAAATCGGTTCAGCCGTTTCGGAGATTAGCCGGAACAAACAGACAGACAGAGAAACAATTTTAATTGTTTTTTTGTTAAAAGAACCGTATATATATTTAGTAAAAAGTGTTTTTTTTACGTTACAAACAAACACTTCAATTATATTTATTTGGATAGATGCATATTAGGTTGTGCTGGTCATCATGTTAATCAATCACATAATTATAAAACTAACCAATTGATGTTTCTAATTAGAATTCAACAAACAAACCAACAAACAACTAACAACTCAAACAACCTTCGGGCCGTGGGGTCCGAGTGCTCATGCCTTTTTAAGGAAATCTCCAGACGGCTGGTTGACACTTCCCGTAACCCAAGTGCTGGCTTTTACCTTGGCCAGAGGTTAAGCATTGCCATACAACGTGGCAATGCCGCCAGTCTCTTGGGTACATTACCAGTCGACAGCAATGTGGATGAATTTTTCAACGCCCTATTTTAGTTTGTGTACCTATAGTTTTAGTTATTTTTATTAATTAATCAGATATATTCGTTTTTTAATGTACAATCAATATTAATAAAAAAATATAATTCATTATTCAATTGGAAGTCGTCGGTCCGCTTGGCTGAGACACAGCTGCACTGGCCGGTAGCTTCAAATCGCCACAGCTTATATTTCAGAGCACGCTAGACGCAAGCGTTCTCTGCCAGTCCCTATGGACTCCTATCGCTGAGAACCGGGCGAGGCTTAATCTAACGAATGTAACCCTAACACAAGTTACTACAAATGGAATTCGATTCAGGATTTAACTAAGAGCTTTTATATAAAATGATATTCGGTGTATGTTTGCCAGTAAACACTTTATTTCGTTTGTTATTATATTGGGGATGTAATGTAATGAATTTCGCGTAAATGGTTCGTATGTTTGAGTTTTTCGTTTCATTTGTTTGCGAAAATTACTGGCAATCTACACAAGAAAGAAAGAAAAATGCGTTTATTGGCATTACAGCAAGAAAATACACCATAAAATAAAAAAAAAAAAAACAGAAAACAATTTCAACACAAAATGTACCACCTGACGCTGATTTTCAGTTCCAACCCACGAGTGCCATACTCTAAAATATTATACACATAGGGAAGTGTGTGTCCATTTTTAATTAATTAAGAGGTCAAATTAAAGGTGATAATATAAAAAAACGCTCATACAAAATAAACTAAAATGTGACATACATGAAAACACACACACACGTATGAGTGTGTGTTAGTAAGGCTATTAAAGAAAGCATATGTTGCTTATAGAAACAATGAAAGTAGTGACTTATAGGATTATAGCACGTGCTAATTCCTGAAAGGATCTCTCCAAATTGAAGCATATTTTGCCTAGTCATCAGATATTTATTTCTGATACAAGCCGCGTATCCGGGATTTGGGATACGCGGCTTGTATCAGAAATTCAATCAGAATTTTCGTCTCCTATTTGACCCCTTCAAGGGGTGAAGTATCAAAAAAAATTCCTAAATGCTCAATTGCTCTATAATATGAGTATAAGGAACTCCTGTACAACATTTCAAGCTTGTAGACCTTTTTTTATATTATCACCTTGAATTTTATTAAGTTATTTAAAGGAACAATATTAAATGAAGATAAAGGGGGGATATAACATAATCAGCCTATAATGTTCCCACTGCTGAGACACAGGCCTCCTCTCTGTGAGAGGGAGTGGGCCATAATCTACCACGCGGGCCCAGTGCGGGTTGGAGGCTGTCACATAGCTTTGAATTTTCGGTTCTAGGACATGCCGGTTTCTTCACAATGTTTTCCTTCACCGTTTTTAGAGCAGTGATGATGAAATAATTTACACAAAGTTGACCCCGATCCCTGATATACCTAACCGTAATTGCCTTGGCCTTAAAATAATCACCTTAATAATTCGGGTTGTCTAAAACGTACACTGTGTGTAGGCCGTAGCCGAATTATATAATACAGCGTATTACAAAACGTCTAGCCGAAATACATAAAGGCGCTTTTTTCTATTACGGCTGATTGACGTTCAGCCAAAAGGTCGTAATGATACGTGCGCCAAAATTGCGGCCAACCTTTAGCCCTATTGCCGCCAGTGGCACCCCGATTAAATGGGCTAGAACCACGAGCGAGCCGAGCGAGCGAAGCGAGCGGTGCCGCGGGAGCGGCCGGCGAACGGTACATCCAAGTTGTGTGCAGAAATGATATTTGGAACTAAAAACTAAAAAGCGACGCGCCAAATTGTGTATGGCGGAGCGTTGATCAGCCGCATTGTAGAACGCGATGCGCTATCACATCGCGGCATACGTTATATAGCCGCAATACATTTTGGCTGCACGTCAATCAGCCGTAATAGGAAAAAAACCGCCTTTATGTTTTACGGCTAGACTTTTTGTAATACGCCGAATTATACAATTTGGCTGCGACATGTACACCACCAATGACGTGGATGGATGAACGTTAAGTTTGAAGCCAATGAACAGACAGCTAATGAGGCTAATTGTTGAGCAAACATAATGGACTACTGTTAATACAGTAACATTGGGAGTAGATTGTTAAGACAGGAAAATGAATTGTTAAACAAATTGACCACCAATTAAAAAAAAAACAGTTTGTAAATACAATTTTATTAATTAATTAGGGACAAAATGTATATAAATATATATGTTTTCATCAGATTAAAATATACAAAATAGTACTTAATTTATTGTGCGTAGGTACATTAAAATCACAACTGTCATTCTTTGACAGTTGTATGAAATGGCTATAACAAGGCAAATTGACGTTGGGTGTAAATTTGAGAAACAATTAATTTCCCTGACTATACAATTAACTAATAATAATAGTTTTGTTGGAGACGGCTACATGCCACATAATGTAGGTTTTATAATTTTAATAATAGGGTAAGTCCAACGAAAAATGAAAGCCTTGGGTGGTTCGCTGAAGTTGTTAACACGTTGGAGACTGTATTCTTACAATTAATTGTTCTCATACAAAAACTTTAACCTGTTTATTTCTTACCTATCACTCTATTGACGTTTCATTCTTGAAATTTTTGGAAATCTAGTAAATGGCTTTTAACTCTTCTTATACTGAATGTGGATCCACGCGAGACGCGCGGCTTTTTAATCGTTTCTGGAATTACGGCAATCAACCGGTTAATATACCAGCATATAACATTGCAAAAAAAACTCCTCTTCTCATACCGAGAAGGAATTACTATTGACCCATCACTAGTTAACCCGCATTGAGCTAGGATAAGCCCTCAATGCGGGTTTACTAGTGATGTCAGACCATTTTAAGTCTGATTTCCTTTCCATAATTTTTTTCATCAAGAAAAGGTCCATACAAAAACATATTATTCTTAAATGTAAAAAATGTCCCAGAATAAAAATAAAACCCAAACTCATTAATGAGTAATTTGTGACGTAGCGACGTACCCCAGTTACGACGTCGCCGGCGTGCATGGTAGTAGCAGTGTTTGATTTGACGTTATCTGTCGTGACGAGGGTCGACCCGCTACTGTCAATGTATTGTGTGCCCACTGTATCAGACAGGGTAGGCAGAACTGTAAGGGGTAGATGTTATGGTTTGTGAATTTTGATGTTTGCGGATGTTTTTATAGGATTTTCAATGTAAACATACCACTAACATATGCACCGTGAATGAAAATATTGTGAGAAAATCTTATTTAACCATTTATGTATACACATATAAAAACAGAAAAGAAGAACAGAACAGAAAAAAAGGAACAAAGGTGATGCTTATTTCTAAAGAAATCTCTTCCAGCATACCTGCGATAGGAAAGTAGATAAAGAGATGTAGACACCGTGTGTAAGAGTAGAAGAAAATAGAATACATAAAATCGAAACAATTTACAAAACAAATAATATGGGAATATACTAACATACATATATATATACTTACATACATCTAAAATAAATATCACAAAAATAAAAAAAAATACAATCTTATAGTCAAGTCAAAAGTCTGAAATTGCTAATCTGTCTTAAGTCAGCGTATGCCTCTATTGTATTAGGAGAGCTCATCAGTGGAACTTCTCTAACTTCTCTATCAGTGGAACCGTAATAGGTTTTGGTATAATTGTTAAATCTTGAAGTGTGACATCTTCCACCACCTTCCCATGACCTTCTCCAGTTCCGTCTAGCCCTACTTACTTTAAAAGAAACTGCTTAAATTTTAAGTGAAATAAACATATTTCACCCTTTCAGACTCGCAAGGGGGCGAGTCTCGTAAAATAGCCTTTTGGGATCATTCGCGGAATAAAAGTTAGCGTTCAAAGTTTGATAGAAAGTTAGCTCCGTGCCTCAGTTAGTTGGAATACCTAGGTCTTTCAGGAATACATTTTTATTTCAGTACTAGTGTGAATATTAGAGGTGGCACTTCGATATTGATTGCTTTATTTTCGTTCATGGTTCTTTTTCGTTGAAAATTGTTAGGAATTTTAGATATTTTTAAAGAGTGTTCGTTCGTAATTTATTAAGTATTGCATGGGATATTGATATTACAATGAAAATAGAAAAATCTTCATATATTATGTTCATCACTAAAACAAAAGCAATCTAAAAAAGCCGGCCAAGTGCGTGTCGGACCATGCACAATGATGGGTTCTGTAGTTGTTAAGTTGGGATGAATTTATCCCAAAAACAAGCTTAACATTTTAGTTGAAAAACATGTTCTCCCATACATCGATATATGCTACGGCCAATTCTCTAACTGCAAATTTAAGTTGGTGGACTATTACTCGTTAACTTTTAAAGCTAACTTAGCTGTGATAGTTTTTCTTTTTAGTTCATTATATGTACTACTGCCATTCATTTTTTCACGTCTCCATAAACAACCATTAAGCTGGCAGGGGGAGGGGGACTCTAACCAAAATTTGCACTTTAGAGCTTAATATTACGCAAGCGGATCTTTGAATCAAAAAATGTGTTTTTAATGGCCAAAGATATGCCACACCATGAGAAAGACGAGAAAAAAATTCACCCCCACATTACGCGCAAGGGAAGAAATAAAAAAAAAAAATTTTTCAAGATTTTATTTTAGCACTTTGTCGACGTGATTAATATGTATACTAATGCCAAATTACAGCTTTCTAGTACTAAGCCTCTCTGAGCTACAGCGGGGACAGACAGACAGACAGACGGACATGGTGAAACTATACGGGTTCCTTGTTTACTACGGAACCCTAAAAATGTAATGTAAATTCAAAGTTTCGTTCAATTTTGATTTTAATATTATATTTAAATATTACTGTGCCTAATGTACCTCCCTATCAAGTTATATTTTCAAAAGCGTTTGGTGTGATAATGAGTAATTAGGAAATAATGATTGATGAAATTAAATTAGAAAACAATGTTTAAATAGAAATACCGGTAACAATAAAACCCTTAAGACGCTGACAACACCTAAACCGCGGTCACTGTCAGATTGCATAGAAAAGAAAGAGAAGCGCGATGACACAACGCTTGTAATTTATTGAAAAATATGAAGCAATTATCTATTTACTCAAAATGGAGTTGAGTAATCGAAAATAAAAAACAACCAAGTTCTGCATTCAAATAAGAAGTTCTTGTTATTAATTAAATACGTAACGTATGTTGATATTTAATACAGATATTTTGGATTAGAACTCAAGGTAAGGGGTTAGTTTAGTGTTGGATTGTATCCAGATTTTTTTTCAAAACGTGGTATGGTAACAACCAAGTTCTGGGAAATATGTTCAAAATTAACATATATTTCTTCCGCTTCCACAAACTATATAGATTTGGAAATTTTCTTTCTTAAGAGAAGCCAATTTTGGTCAATTGGGTCTTGTCAGCGCCTTAATGCGACAGTTACTTTAATTCCTTCCATTATATAAATCTAGCCAATCAAACACATAAAACTTAACACGACGTATTTACAAACAACATAGTCGGTATGATTCGTTTAAAGTTGTATCCGCAAGCCAACATAACTCGGCTGTTGTATGGTATCGAAAATAATTTAATACTGTTAAATTCGGAGCGTGCTGCGTTCCAAAAACCACAAGCCTTACCATTTGCTTGTTATATTGATATTTTGAATTTACGCAGAGAGTAGGATTCTTGGTTTCTGACTATGTGGTTCAAGTAATATTTAGGTTGAAATGTTAATGTGAATTTTCGAAGATTAGGAGTAATCTAATACAATGTAAATTTGTGAAGATTAGGAGTAATCTAGACAATTTTATCACAGTGAGCTCTCGTATAGGAACAATACTGGCGCGTGCTAGCTAACGTATGGCAAGTGTGTAATTTAATGTGTAAATTAATCCAATGTTTTGTGTTTCGTAATGTTAATTACTTTGCATACGATTTGTATAGAATAAAGTTTATATAACTAAACAGACAGACGTGCTGCTGGGGAGTTTGTTCCACCACTTCTTCTTCCCAGCTAAAGCACTAGGAAGTGGTGACGGACGGGCATTTTTGGGGGACTGTCTTATGTAACTTTGAAGTTCGAAAAGTGCTGATTTTCAGCCTAGTTTGAATAAATGACTTTTGATTTTGATTTTGAATATTAATATGGTGGTGGTGATGCTTTCTTCCACGATCACAATATGGTCTATCTTTGTCTGTCTGTCTGTCCCCGCTGTAGCTCAGAGACGCTTAGTACTAGAAAGCTGTAATTTGGCATAAGTATACATATTAATCACGCCGATAAAGTGCTATAACAAAACCTTAAAAAAAAAAACATTTTGGGATAATATGGGGATGATATTTTTTTCTCGTATATCCAATGTTATCGTTGGATAGGCCGTTCAAAAATATTTCGACTCAAAGATTCGTTTGCGTAATATTAAGCTTAGAATTGCTAATTTTTGTTAGAGTTACGTGTGGGGGACACTTGACTCTAACAAAAATTTGCACTTTCTCCAGCCAGCTAAAGGGTTGTTTACGGAGATGTGAAAAAATGTATGGCAGTAGTAAAACTATCACAGGTAAGTAGGCTTTACAAGTTAGCGAGTAATAGTCGACCAACTTAAATATGCAGTTTGAGAATTGACCGTGACCTATATCGATGTATGGGAGAACATGTTTTTCAACTACAATGTTAAGTTTGTTTTGGGGATAAATTCATCCCAAGTTATCCCAACTGCGGAACCCTTTATTGTGCGTGGTCTGACACGCACTTGGCCGGTATTTTTCGTTTTTGTTTGCGTACGCGTAAAAAAAAAACACCAAATTAAATGATTATAATTCAATTTCAAATGCGGGTTAGTTGATTCACGACTAAATTACATTAGCAAAGAAACTAGGGTGGTTATAAAACTAACAACGGTTGTTCGAAAGACAACACACACACACACTGGAAAGTCACTAATTTCTCGCTTTCATTAACGACTGTACTCCTAGTAACTGGACATCGTCAGGCGCAAGTTAGCCAAACAACTTAGTGGAAGTTAGGTAGCATTTGTAAGACGTACCCCAGCTAGCCCAGTCATCGCCAACTGAGCGTGGGATGCTAATTGTAGCATTGTTTTGTGTTAACATGTTTACAATTAGGAGGTTCTAATTAGGAGGCTCTTATTCCGTCTCATTACAAAACTAGTTCTAACTAACTTAATAGTAAAAAAAACTAGCTGAAGAACTGAGTCTCAGTTCTCAATTTTTGTTTTCTCATCTTTATATCCGATATTTGTAATGCTCATTACATACATTAAGAGCTGTTCAAATGTCGGAATAAAGTTTAAGGTGCAATATCTGTCTGGAAGGTTTCAGTTAGTTTTGAATCTAGACTGAGTTGGCTATTTATGTAAATTCGTGTCAAAATCACAGTTAAAGTCAAAAGAAAAAAAGTGTTCTTTCCGAAATTCAAATGATTATTTTCTGTTTCTGGTGTTGGATGGAATGTCTATTATAATGTGATTATAATAGACATTCCCTCCAAGTAATACAATATCTTTCATGTCTCCCTCCATATTTATGATAACAAGACATTTTATTTTATAAATAAGAGAACAAAAAATAAATTTAACGATATTCATGTTATTATAATTGAAATGCCTCACTACAGATAACATCTCAAAGAGACTCGTTAAAATAAGAAGCAACTGAGCGACGAAGAAAAACAATGTAATCACAAGAGAAATAAACGAAAACAATAAAGGTCATTTTCAATATCCTTAAAAAATTAAAAACAAACGGACATGCAGAAGTTCTACTAATACCAACTTGTCTAACACGTGATTAAAAAAGACTTTAACATTGATATAGTCATGGTTAGGTCTAATCTTCACGAAGGCTTGTTTGTTAGAAAGATGTGGAATGTTGGATGGTGTTGGATGGGATAAGGACAAAGTTAAAATGCCTCATGTGTTCGTTATTTCAAGAGCGCTCAAAACCGGATCACAGTAATATTTTCTTTGGCAATAGGAATATGTATGTTGGTAAAACTTCCCCACACAAATGAACCTCGTAGTAATTATTAACGACATTCCTTTGCTTCTATATCTATCTGGCATACTAAATTCTGTTTTCAGTATCCAGTTTCGCTACATGTGAAGTCTTGTAGACTGGATTTTCTGAACTATATCTCTCTTATATCAACAGGATCCTCGTTCATTTAGCAGTTACATTTTAATTACATTTGATCACAAAGCCAATGGACTGTTGATTGTGCTGCTAAGTCTTGGGACTGTGGTCGCAGTTTTATGAATGTGTTGAAGTCAGTAGAGTACGATTTGATTGGTTTTCATTAAATGTCGTTTAGATATTAAGTTTGCTATGATATGTGTGTATTAACAAATTATTAATTGGAAGCTGATGTCTAATATTCGTTTGTAAACAATAATACATTATGATTTATTAAAATAGTCTAAATTCCTTTGTAATGTTAAGATATAAAATTATCTAGGTATACAAAATATAAATGAGAAACAATAGTCATAATATCTAAAGCTTCCGCAACAGTAATTCCTATTCAAATTAAACCCCCCGAGTCGTTTATCCATTGAGCTAATTCATCATAATATGAAACTTATACAATTCTATTGTGCCCTGACTCAGTCCTTAAGCTTTGACGTCGACAATTCATTGTAATAAAGCAGAGGCGGTTCGTCTTTCTGCCGACGTAATCCCTATTTACCCACATTATATCTAGAGTGAGACTCGTTTGCTTTAGGTAAATATTAATAATTCAGCGGTGGTCGCGGGCCGCGACAAACACCACCCCTGCATATTCATAGGACGAGCGAAATATATTTTTTGTGCGCTCCCACAGTCGGCTAATTACAAAAGTCTTCAACGTTTTCGATTTTTCTGATTCCCATCTGCCTTTGATTGGGTATCGGGACAGAGGAATATGAATCGACGATTTAATTAAGGCTTGCCTTCTATTCGAAGTTTGTTATGAATGAGATCGTTAGCGACTGTTGAAACTCGCTTCAGATTGATTACAAAAGTTGACAAAGATTTTATTCATATATTCATTCGGTGGACGCTACTTATTGTTTCTATTCGTTCTTTTATATTCTCTGTAATAAGTTTGGAAGTGGTGGCCGTTTTGTAATGGTCCCGAGGCAGGGGACGAATGATTAATTGAAATGAAACCAACGTTTTTACTTCTACCAAAGATGAATTAGAGAAATAAGGCGAAAGTAACAGATTACTTTACTGATTGTCCTTGATGGCCATCTTTTGGATTCTTTTTGCTTTTGGTATTTTCTCGCGTATTTCCGTATTACATTTCCCATCAACACTATTACGGCTTTTTTCCTTGAACCACAAAAATATTATACTGTAGATTACTTAATACTTACTTTCAATCATGTATTCTTAATCTTCTGTAGAGCTATCCATTGCCAAAGCCTTAATGACGTTCCTATCCAAATCCAAAAATAACGATAGTAAACGTCAAAACATAAGCATAAGCAGTCTTCCTTATTTTTGTATGTTTTTTCTTTAACTTTCAGACCTATACAAACAATGACTAGGCATTGCTTTAGTTCTGCTAATAAAATAAATTGGTTAACAATACTTTCATACATAATTGGTTGGTGGAAGCACTTGTACCGAGCGAATCGACAGAAACTTTTCTTTTGTTTGAACTTGTGTTGTACTTCAATGTTCTGGCTGCACGTTTTAACGTTGTTAGTTGAACGAGTAGGTTATTTTTGTGCTTTGATGAGTAATTAGGTTTAAAATTAATTATTAGGTTTAAATAAGGTATAATTAATTAGGTTTTATACCTCATTGCTCATTGGTTAATTGGTCATGAAAGTACAAGGAAATATGCTTCCTGATCTAAAATTATTTTAGGCAAACTGTACTTGTAAAATATTAACCCTATTGATCGGTTAAATTTAAAGGTACACATATGTGGAGACATGCCTAATATAACTGTCTATGCATTGAGAAGGTCGCTGAAGCTAAATATATTAGAGTTGTGGTAGATCAAGCAATAACCTGGTACCCTCAACTTGAGCGAATTTCTGGGAGAATAAGGAACTCAGTTGGATCTTTAAAACTCTCAGACATATTAGTCCAACTAAAACAGAGAGCTGGCCCAGTCTGCACTATTATATTGTATCACAATTTGGGGCGGTGCAGCAAAAACAAAATTTATAGACAGAACGAGCACAGCGTGCATTAATAAAAATAATGTATTTTAAAAATAAAAGATTCTTCACCGCAAGCTTTTATCAAATAAGTGTTTTACTCTCCGTTAGAAAACTGTATGTAACACAAACCATACTAAAAAAACACAAAACCCTACCATATAATGATAAAAAAAAATCTAAAAGGAGAAAAAAAAAATGTTGTCTAAGTTCCCCAAACTAAAACTAGATTTGCATGTTGCATGCAAGTAATTCAATAAATGCTTTACTCAGCTCTATAACAAAATTAACAAACATATTTATGTATATAATTAAAGTTATCACGACTGTATAAAAAGTATAATAGACTGGATAAAACCACTTACCTATGAGGAAACCGAGGCACTCCTGGAACACGTTGAGTAGCCGAAGTATATCACATATGTATATATACCATAACTTAAAACACCACACACCAACACACCATACCTCACGCACACACCTCATTACACACTCCACACGCACCACACCAGACCAAACCACACCACACCACACACTACACACCATACCACACACCACACACCTCACACCACAGCACACACCTCACACCATACCACACACCACGCCACACATCACACCACATCGCGCACCTCACCACATACCACACATAACACTGCACTACTTACCACACCACCCTATACACTACATCACATACACTAACTGGGAATAAGTTCTATAAGTTTTATTTTTACTTTTAATTATTTAAATTGCAACTTTACTTATATATTTTTACTTTTACTTTTTTTCTGAGATTAGTGAATATAAGCTAAATACAGGAACAATTAATTACATTCCATATTTACCCTTAAGGTACACTATATTAACTTTAGTTAATTTAAGTGTACTACAGTGATATGAAAGAGCAGAGCCTTCTAATACAGGCATTGTTTGCTTAAAAGGAGGCTCCAAACACGTTTAAATGTAATGTAATTTTGTATTTGTATTGTGTTTTGTATTGTATTAACCCAATCTTTTCTAGACTAAATACATCACAATCCTATGAATACAAAAATAATAATTTCGTAACATCCATAGTCACCCTATAATGTTCCCACTGCTGGGACACAGGCCTCCTCCCTATGAGAGGGAGTGGGCCATAATCCACCACGCGGGCCCAGTGCGGATTGGTAGATGTCACATATCTTCGAATTATTTGTTCTAGTATATGCCAGTTTTCCTCACGATGTTTTCCTTCACCGTTTTGAGAGCAGTGGTGATGAAATAATTTATAGAAAGTAAAGCGCCTGTCAGGATTCGAACCTACGACCTACGACACAACTCATGAATCGCGGCCGTTACCACTGGGCCACCACTGCTCGTATATAAACTCCTATAAATATTCAAAGAACATAAAATCCAACATAATATTTCAACATTTTCATCCTCAAGAATTCATAGGATTCGTTCTGCGGAAAATACAATGATTTCAGCTGAAATTCGCACGACGCGGGATGTGTTAAGTTCCATAATAGAATTCCCAGGCGTGGAAATTTTAATTATGTCCGAAAATGCAAGTTATGTAAACGCTTAGTCAGACGCTGCGAGTTGGCGAGAGGAAAGCAGACGAGTGGCGAAGGGAAATGTGCTTGTATGTATGCATGTGTGTGGTGGATGTTGGGATGGACTGTGTACATTGTGTGGGATGAATAATTCTTGTTTTTTTAACTGATAGCTTTTAAATTCTGCTCATTCTCTAGTTTAGTTTCGTCTTTGGTCATGTCGATACGTTACGAGACAAGGTCACGTCGTAGTAAACATGTTGACCAGTTAGCGATACTGGAAGCGGGTCTGACTGCCCATGGTGTGTCAAAACACTACTTAAGTTAGGAAAAGTCATCTTTTTTTTAAGGAAATTATCAAATAACTTCTCCCGCTCTGGGCGGAGCGAGAGGCTCTTACTGACTAAAACCCGCCCGCGTTACTTCCGTTGCCTGTGTTGTTGACCATCTCACAGAGGGTACCTGGGTTACCGAAGTACTTTGCCCTGTATGTGGCGACGACCGGGCAGTTTAGTAGCACATGAGCTGCTGTCTCGTCGTCCTTCATGCAGGCCCTGCACAGCGGACTGTCTGTGACTCCTATGATAAAAAGGTGTTTGTTAAATGACCCGTGGCCTGTTATAGCTGCTGTAACAGTGCGCAGCTGTAGTTTAGTTAGTCGGAGAACCCGTTTCGTGAGGCGACCATCAATTGTAGGGAGAGCTTCCTTGGCCTGCCTGCACTCACCTTGGTCCGACCATAGTTTGAGATGTTTATCTCTGGTGCGTTTCCTTACCAGAGTGCGTAGGTACCCGAAGGGAAGTGGCACGATGGGCTCAGGTCCCACTGGTGCCATGCTCGACCCCCTTCTGGCAAGTTCATCGGCTGCATCGTTGCCTAGCGAACCGCTGTGTCCTTTAATCCATTGAATGGTTATGTTGTTGAGGCTACCCACCTGGTTGAGGCGCTGGTGGCACTCGTATATTAGCCCAGAGTCAACTGTGTGACTGTTTAGCGCTTGCAGGACAGCCATGCTGTCTGAGAGAATGCGGATTGAGTGGTCCTTAACTTCCCTGGCCATGATGGCTGAGGCGGCCAGAGAAATACCTAAGCACTCAGCCTGGAACACTGTGTTATGGACCCCCAATGGTGTGGCTATGCGTATGTTGAAGTCCTCCGAGAAGATTCCAGCACCTGTGCCACTACCTGTTTTGGATCCATCTGTGAAGATGCGCAGCTCTGCGGGGCGCAACCCCTCGCATCGGCGATCCTCGTGGAGTTGGATCTTGTATTTCTTATCAAATATAAATTGTTTGGGTACCTGGTCATTTATTGCTTTCGTGATGGGGAACTCTTTATGGAGTCCCTCAAGCAGCGCAGTGTGTAGTGTGTCTCTCTTGCCCCAGAGATTCAGTGCATTTAGGCGTACTGCCGCCATCGTCGCTTCCTGCTGTATGAACAGGTGGAGCGGCGGCAGTCCCAGCATTGCTTCGATTGCTGCAGTTGGAGTTGTCCTCATGCAGCCCGTGGTCGCCATGCAGGCAAGTCTTTGCATGCGTTGTAGTTTATTGGAGGCTGTGACTAGCTGGGTGCGGGGCCACCAGACCACGGCCCCGTAGGAGATCATGGGGCGGATTACCGCCGTGTACAGCCATAGTATAATTTTGGGGGATAGGCCCCACTTCTTACCTATCATTTTCTTGCACTGCCAAAAGGTGATGCAAGCCCTGTTTATTTTGTTGTCTAAGTGACTACACCAGTTTAACTTACTGTCTAGAATGACCCCGAGGTACTTGACTTCGTTGGCTAACTGAAGTTCTGTATCGAACAGTATTGGTAGGCGGAAAGGGCCTAATGCTCGTTTATGGGTAAACATAACTAGTTCAGTTTTGGTGGGGTTCACCGATAGGTCGAAATCCCTACACCATTTTTCTACGATACGTAGTGCCTGCTGAGTGAGGTTGCAGATTGTTCCCGTTACTTTCCCCGAAACAAGGATTGCAAGGTCGTCTGCATAACCTATTGTGTAATAGTGGTTCGCGTTGAGTTTGGTGATGAGATCGTTTATCACCAGATTCCATAAAAGGGGGGACAGCACCCCTCCCTGGGGGCAGCCTCTGGCTATCATGGCCAGCTGTCGCTCATCCTCAAGGCGAACCACACGTTTGCTTAACATGTTTGTAATCCAGTCCGTTAGTACCTGTTTTACTCCATGTCTAGAGAGGGCGCTGCTGATGCTGGAGAAGTTTGTTTTATCGAAGGCTCCTTCAATGTCTATGAAAGTGCCCAGGCAGGTGCCTTTCTGATGAATCGCCTCCTCTATCTGTCTAACCACTAGATGAAGAGCGGATTCGGTCGACTTACCCGAGCTGTATGCATGTTGGTTACCGTGCAGCGGTATGGTTTTTAGAGCGCCGTCCCTCAACTCCCTATCACACAGCCTTTCCAGAGTCTTTAGTAGAAAGGAGGTCAGGCTGATTGGTCGATGGGATTTGGCGTTTGTGTAGTCCCCCTTACCTGGCTTAGGGATGAATGTGACTTTCACTTCCCTCCATTCTTTGGGAACGTATCTAAAGGCCAGACACGCTCTCATTAATGGCACCAGTCTTATTGCGACAGAGGTTCCGCCCCATTGTAGTAAGGCGGGGAACACTCCATCAGGACCAGCTGCCTTAAAAGGATGGAAGCTCCGGATGGCCCATTGGAGTTTCTCCAACGTGATCACCCTGCGTGCGTAATGCCAATCGTTGTCTGATGGCGTTTGAATTACATCTTGCCAGTCGATTACCTGCGTGAAGATACATCCAGGGAAGTGAGTCTCGATAAGGACGCGTCTCATTTCTTCTGGCGAGGAAGTGAGTGTGTTATCAGGTTTGCGGAGGGTAGTGGGCCCAGGAGATTTCTGTTGCGCCAGTACCTTCCTTACCCTGTTAGCTTGTTGGCAAGATTCAATGCTACCACAGAATTTGCGCCATCCCGCGGTACTCCTGAATCTAATGCATTTTTTGTAACTGGACTTGGCTGCGTAGTAATTATCCCAGTCCTCATCCGCACATGTGTTCATGGCTCTGTTCAGAGCTGCCCTTACCTTGCCGCGCTTGCGCTCTAGATCAGCGCCCCACCATGGTTGTTTGCCCGGTGTGCTGCGTGGGGTGGTCTCTGGACAGGCAGTTTGGTAGCTATCTATCATTGTTTTGGTAAGATAGCTCACTTGTACCTCAATCTGTATCGTGTCCGCCAACGTCGCCGGATCGCTTATTGTCGCAAACTTGGATTCAAGGTTGCGTGTGTAAGTGGCACGATCCGTGTTTCGCGGATTGCGCCGTGGTAGGGCTGGAGAAACACAGACCAGAACAACTAACATATATGTTTTCCGTTACCACAAACCTTACAGATCTGGCAATTTTTTTTCTTAAGAGATGCCTATTTTGGTCAATTGCGTCTTGTCAGCGCCTTAAGGGTGCTCAGATTTTTCGGATTTGAATTTCACTTCTACTTCACCAATTTCTTCTGTATGTTTCATTATGTGCAGAATAATTTGAATTGAATGAGCATTAGTTGCTCGTGTTTTATTTTTGTCAGACAGTGTAATTTCCTAGATTGGATTCAACAGCTATGGTTTAATTCAAAAGTCACAACAATATTGATGTGACAGAAGCAGCATTTTAAACATACCTTCCTCCATTTCCACCATAGCAGAACCAAAACAAAGTTTAAACACACATTATGGAATTATCTACAAAACTCGACGGTGCTATGCGAGAGCGCTGGCATACCAGTAATTGAATGAAATGGCACTAGGCACGCTGTTTGGCAATTAAAAACTGGCGTTCTGCCGCTGACGTGCAGTTTTGTACAACGTGCATATGAATGGGTGACAAATTATGTTTTTTTAGATTATTTGGCTAACTGGGGAGTAGCAAGGTTGTCAATGGCTTTGTTTGAAAAGTTTTTTGTTTTATAATTGTTTCATGAATTTGGTTGTAGATAATGTAGTGAATTCAAATAATTCAGTAAGAATTTACGTGGATATTAGTGTTTTTATATAATATTAGTTTTGTTCTTCAGAAATTAAAAATTATGAAAAAGAAAAGCCAAATAGGGGAAAAAAACCATAATATATTATATATAATTTTGTATTTCAAATAGTTATTCTGTAGATAAGTATTTCATATTCTTAACATGTCTCTTCAAAAGACCTGCATACATTTATGCATTATGATATTTTAATACAAGACATTTAAACGTATCAAAGTAACCAGTCTTTCAATTTCAGAGTTAATTTCCGCTCCCACCGTAAGCTTACACGGGACAACGGAATCAGTGTCACCTGTCTCCTTTATTACAACATTAGTACATTAAGAATGAAAAATGAATGTCTCCGTCATATCTCACAGCTGCTACCTTGATACAGCCTGTATTGGATTAGAATTTAATTGTCTTTTTGGGCTTTATTTTAGGGAAAATTTGACGTTTGGGTTATTACATTTTCGTTGATTTAAATGTAATGAAATACTTATCTTCGTAAGAAAAAATAGATTGCTTGCTTACTTTAGGTATCTTACTGTTTAGTTTTAGAAATAAGCCCACATTGGTGGCGATTCCCTTGTTCACAAACTAAACTAAATTTAAGTTCAGTACATCTTTTTCTTTCTATTTCATTAAGAAAAGGACAGAAGATAAATTTTAGTTTAGTCCTGTCAAATTAATTAGCGCTTGACGTACATTGACGTAATTTTAGTAGGCAAGTTTTTAATCACGTCTAAACTTGTATGGAGTAATGACAGGCTCTGATTAATTTGACAGGACTAACCTAAAATTTATCTTCTGTCCTTTTCTTAATGAAACAGAAAGAAAAAATGCACTGAACTTAAATTTAGTTTAGTTTGTGAACAAGGGAATCGGCACCATTGACTTATTTTTAACTGACTTAAAAAAGCAGGTGGTTATATATTCGTCTACGTATTTTGTTTTTTTTTATACATATGTCGATATTTTTGCCAATAGTGGACCGATTTTGATAACTTTCCTTGAATAGTTTTTGAGTTAGCTTCGATAGTACGTATTTAATCCACTTTGTGTATCTTGATGATGTTATAATACTTCCTGTCACTGTTGTTTACATAGCAAGTAGTGGTATACAAATTGCAAATTGGTGTAGGGTAGGTACTATAGGTAACTAAAAAAGAAACTGTTTTTACAAAAAAAAAAAACAGCCAACTTTAAAAAAAAGACTACAAAGTAAAAAAATAATTTAATTTCAGAAGTCGGTGGCAAAAACTAAAATATAAATTTAAAGACACTGACATTAAAGTTAGTTTTCACTTTGTAGTGTCTTTTTTTGTTAGCTAGAGGCGTTATGTTATGTTATGTTATGTACAAATAATTCTTTTAATAAACCCCCAAATTGATAATAATACAACGTCAGTAATTTTAAACGTTCAAGATAAATTGCAACTTTACTCCATAATGTTTAAAGTGTATACAATTTACCCATAAATAACTAAAGTGCCATTTTAGCAAAAACCGGCCAAGTGACGTCCGACCACGCATAATGAAGGGTTCCGTGATTGGGATGAATTTATACCAAGAACAAACTTAGCATTGTAGTTGAAAAGCATGTTACCCCATACAATCCAACTACAAATGTAAGTTTGTACGCAACATTATTGAGAGATTTACCAAGTTATTTTAAGACCATAGACTTCTTATAGGTCTTAAGTAAAGGACTATTTTCTGTAAAAAAAAAAAACAAAATTTTTGGGTCTGTAGTTTCGGAGATAAGGGGAGAATTTTAATTTTAATCTATCTTTTTAAATAACTTTAAAACTATTTATTAAAAAAAAAAATGATATGTCACACGATAAAACTTGCAAAACTTAAAAAAAAAAATGTCTAATTGCCCCCAAAAGTGACCATCATTTTAAAAAAATCACTTATTTACGATACACGTCCGTGTAAGAAATTTATATGTCTACCAAATTCAAACCTAATCGGTCCAGTAGGTTCGGACCAAATCGGCTGTGACAGACGGACAGAAAAACAGACAAACGAGTGATCCTATAAGGGTTCAATTTTTTCCTTTTGAGGTACGGAACCCTAATCTCTGTTACAAAATTTCCAAGTGCAACATAACTCACAGAGCCCGATGCACTAAACTCTTCCACGTATTATGTCACCTGCTAAATCTATTAGTTCACCCGTTTAAGATTGATTACGACTAAGCTCTCGGTGCGTCGCTTTAAACCTCAAGTTGGTGGCTGCAATCGCTTCGATCAATCAAAATTATATTACCAATAAATCTACGGCGGCTCACGCTTCGTGAGCAAGAGGCTTTATGTATGGCGATCTTGTATCGGTGTCGAGTCGTTACCGGTGCATGTGGAATATATTACTGTCTTTTAAAATTATATCTATATCACGAAGAAGGTAGGTTTCTCTCGTTATCATCAGCCATATTTGAACTACTGTCGTACAATGGGAAGTGTTGGTTATTGCACAATAGAAAAACCGTTTTGCAGATTAAATCAAATTATAATTTACGATCAAATAATCACACTGGCTATTCACACACTGTAGGTAGGTACACGACACAACTATACGGAACGCGCGACAGTTACTAAACGTGTTCACTCCTTGACCGCCTCAGACAAACTGCACTTAACTCCGGTCGAGCGGTATGTTGTAGACTCTGTCGAGTGCCGCTTGGTGGCGTTGGCGACCCGATTAGTCAAACGAGTGACTAACGTATTTCCGACATTATATTTTATTTTTGGCTTATTCACTACTTACGACCCCTCCTCTGCTTTCATTGTACCTACGACTAGACAAAACATCGAGATCTCCTTATTATATTTAAGTTGCATATGGGTGTGTTATACACATAAAACCTTCCGAAGTAAATGTTCTAAATGCATCAAAATCAGGGAAGGTAGTTTAGACAAAGTAAGCGGACAGGATAATCAGGTGGATATAACAATATACTGAACAAATAGAAAAAAAAAGCTGTGGTTTCGTAAAAGACATAGTTGGCTTTGTACTAAATACTAGCTTTTGCTACTCGGTTTCGCCCGCTTGGCGGGTGTTATCCCACTGGAACATATTACTGGGATAAAAAGTTTCCCATGTCCTAACTCAGGTCATGATCTACTTGTGTGCCAAATTACATCTAAATCCGTTTCGCCGTTTTAGCGTGAAAGCGTAACAAACAACAAACTCACTTTTGCTTTGATTCAGAGATAAAATTGATTAATTTATCTGCAGCCTTATCAATGGTCTGATTTCATTTTATCGATTTCAGGTCAATTTTTTTCTAACGATTTTAGAACAGTTCTCCACAACCATTTATAATTTACCTTACTACGAAACATCGCACATCGTATCGCCCCCGTGCCGCCGATACAAAATAAGACTCAAACTTTTGCCATACACTGATTGCTTCATAATAATTTATAGTCAGTAATCTGCAAGCCATCGAGCGTGGTATATTACTCATCGGAAGCCGGTAAACTCGGTTACGGCTGATGTGTTCCGATTCCGCGTTTTAATTTGGATTAATATTTTTCATTTAAAACGAATTTTGGGACTTTTAAATTAAATGGGATGGTTTGTTTCGATATTTTCCTTTTAAGTTTTATTTTTCTGTTTGGTTGAAATTAAATGATTTATTAAACGTATTATTTTAATTTATCATATCAAAAGCATATTGTAACTACAAAAATGTATGTATTTGTACAACAAGTTTAGATTTAACTAGAAAACTCGACCAACTTAGTAGTTACCTACTTTACTTAACATACAAGCATTTCCATTCCCAATGCAATATTCTTCGAAAAAAAAAACATAGAATATAATAATGCAAAGAATTTAAATGTATTAAGTTTCTTGGCTGCTATTCAAACGTCAGTCTAATCCCCTGGAAGCTTCAGATCCACGCATTTATCCCCGCCTGACGACTCCAAACTATTTAAATTCAAATAAAGTTTCATTGTGAATTGTCACGGCTCACAATTGTGTTCAAGTTCGCTGTCATTCTTTTAATATGTATAACTTGGAAAGAAGTTAAATTGATCTAGCTCTTGGATATTGTCAAGTCATTTTTCATTGTCATTTTGATGGAAGTTTTAGATTTCGGCTAGGTCAAAGTATATTGTATTTGTTATCATTCGTTGATAGTATCAATAATTAAATACTCTTTTTATTTTTGGGTCGGAAATTATCAAATAACTTCTCCCGCTCTGTGTGGAGCGGGATGGTGTATCAGACTCTTACTGACTAAATCCCACCCGTATTCCTTCCGTTGCCTGTGTAGCCAGGGGCCTCGGTAACCCTTTCGAACTTCCACGCGACCCCTGCAGGAATTAAATACTCTGAGGTGTTTTTCGATCGATAAGATCTGTCATTCTTTTTAATTTAAATTCTAAATAATCTAGATGACGTGATTGTGATCATTTACGACGAGAGTGTCTCAACAATTTCTCAGCAGACTCGTCAATCTATGTAAATCACAATTTAAGGAACCCACCAGAAACTTTACCCTACTGAGCTATTTAATGTCATGAATGCAACGGCAGTAAACGGAAAGCATTTTGTTACAAGTGAAAATACAGAGTCAATTTGCATCGCTGTCGGTAAAACAGTGCAGGTACACAAGTCAACGAGGAAAACGCATACACAAGTGCACTTGTAATAAAGAAATATAAAACCAATTTACCCCTGTTCCACACTCGTGACAAAACATTTAAATCACTACTCGCTACCAAAAAATACGGTTTAATTTTCACAGTTTCTCAATGAATGTAATAATTAGTGAAATTGCCGCTTGCGAGGCGTACACAGCACCGGATAATTAGTTCAAAGCTCTGAAGTGTGCGCCGCGCCTAGGTGAGATGCCACTCGACGTTCGCGTTTTTCATCCCCCCACTTTTTACCCCTATTTCACCCTACTCTGCGGGGAACAACCATTACAATGTAAAATTCTAATTCACTCGTTAAGTCCTCTGGCCTTTTCTGGGCACTTTTGCAGAATATAAAACAGGTTAAATGGATTTGTATCTGTGTAGGTAGGTCTGAAATTATGGTAATACACGTTCCCTTGTTAGTGAATATGGATGGCCGTCAGCATTTTATATGATTCTATATTTTATGTATTTTTCCGTTTTTGTTATTTTATGTTAATTTGTAACGTAATGAATTTATGTTGTTCTTTGCTTGTAAATCATTATGTGGGGCACTACATCTGCATATTAATAAGAAAGGATTATAATAATGTAGTAGCGTGTTTGCGGCGTAATTATGAGTACTCGTATAAACAATAGAACAACAACGATAATTAATTTAAAAAACTGTGTTAAGAAATATTAATCTGGAACAGATATTATTAAAAGTTGCAAAATAGTCCAAAAATGTTTAGACTATTTTTTTGTCTTTAAATAACAATATGGATGAAACATTGAAACCACACATTGTTAAAGCAAGCTACGGTAAAAATGCAGAATTAGTAATATAATGACAAGGTAAGACTACTGTGTGATATTAGTACCTATCTATCCATTTTGTGAATTGTAGATTCCAGAAAGAAGTACTTAAGAGGCCGACAACACCTAAAGCACGGTCACTGTCGGACTGCATAGAAAAGAAAGAGAAGCGCGATGACACAACGCTGGTAATTTATTGCAAAATATGAAGCAATTATCAATTTACAAAAGCTATAGATTGTATAAAAAAAATAAAACACGATTATGCTAAAATGTTGCTTGTAGAATAATCTGACAAAAAAAAATCACAATTACTGCATATATATTAGTATGGTTTTTAATCGTTAAAATAAACTTTTAGAGGTATCTTCGTGTTTTTTTCTATCGTATCAAATTACTAGCATATATCCTTAAGAATATCATATATTTTTCTGATTTTGTTTACTGCAGTGGATCATATACTTTAAGGCATTATAAAACTTATAAAAGTTGCGTTTAGGTCCTGTAGTCCCCTTAACCCTAATATTATCAATGCACAACTAACTCTCTGGCTGCAGCTGCCGCTCCTCGCCTCTGATTTCGTGCGCACAGCCTGTGAATGAAAAAAAAAGAAATTTATTCAAACTAGGCTGAGCATCAACATTGAACGTCAAAATTACATGAAACAGTCCCCCAAAAATGCTCGCCCTTCACCACTCCCTAGTGCCAATGACACACAACGACAGTTGTCTAGAAATAGTGATGTTGATGATGATGACCGGCTGTCCCGTCAGTGCTGAAAGACTGAATGAGTTTCTGTATTCTACAGATTGACATCAAGATGCGGAGAGTGCTAACGAGTTCTTTGAATGTTACTTTAGACATTGAACTCTACATGATTATTGTAAAAAAATATTTTTCATCCGTTACGTAGGCAAGAGGTGCTTCAGTGTTAACAGTTCGAAGCCACTCTTGGTACACATGTGTACAATTTTACGATTAAGATTAATTTCCTTTACGTTAGCCATGCACGTTACGATATACTTGTTTAGACTTGCACAAGTCTGCGTGATACTGAATGGCTCGGATACTTGTGCTAATTCATCCCACACACGTTAATGTATACCTATTTGTGCAAGTCCAATTATGCGCAAGTATATGCGTGGCCTGCTTAACTTTAATTATCATTTCCAACTCCAAGCTCTCTTTCTATAGCTCCCAGGCCAAACTTCCTTTCTACCTTCCAAAACCTCATCCAAAACAAACAAACGAAGATCTCTCTTCATGCCAAACCAACGTGTTTAAATCAAACCCATTATAATCCGCACTACATAGCCGCGTATTGTTATTTCACTGTGCCAGTCGGTGCGTCGGCTCACATCGCCCTGTCACTTGTGTTAATTAAACGTGCTATCTGCTGGTATAGAGCTCTATGGATGGGGTAGTGGGCTTGGGAAGGTTTTGGGACACAACTAGGCATAGTAGCATTATCTTCTGCTCATAGAAGTCCACTGTGGGAAATAGGCATCTGAAGTCGCTTGCCGTTTCACGCCTCCCTCAGCTACTCTCATCTAGCCTTCAGTTTGTGATCATCGTCACTCTGTCTATCCTGAGTCTTAGTCCTACCTGTCAATTTTTGTCATCATGCTGCAGTAGGTCAGCTTAAAACCCATTTAGTAGAAGGAAGATCTAACAAAAGTTTCTGGGTGCCACGGAAAAACGTACCATCCCACAAATCTTGTGTGTTTTGCTTCATCCTAGTCTGGTTCAAAAACCTTCTAAGTGAAAATACTTTATCTTTACGTAACCGGATAAAACTCTGACAATATCAACTATCCACACCTATAAGTTTCCAAGACACAACTTAATTAAGCATGGAATGGATGAACTAATTCATAAAATTCACATTTTTATTATTTCCCTTCAAATTCAACCACAGTCTACCCATTCCAGTCACACAAGTTCTCTGTTGTCACATTTACCGTTTCTATATGCGTATACATACACACGTCCGGAAAATGCTCAGCTGTATTTATGTACAGTTTTTCCGTAATTGGTTTTCGATTTAAAGGCAGAGGGTGGCTATGTAAGGCCTTACACAGAATTATGTTTTTACAGGTGTCCGAGAGTGTATGTATCTAGGGTTTAAATTGGGGATTCTGTAATGATTGCTGAGTTGGTCGACTGTATGTGTGTTTGGGATTATGCTGGAGTGTGTATTAGAGATATTCGGGTTTATTAAGATGAGATTTTCCTTTTTGTATATTATAGTTGAGATGTATTTGTAAAGGCAAAATAGAGAGAGGTTTAGACAAAAAAAGTTACGATCACTTTTTTAAGAAATTATTTATGTAGTCATATTGTTTGTCTTTCACCTGTCAGAGCGTAAGCTTTACTTAAAGTCTGATATAACTTTTGTAAACAGAAAATAACGAGACAGGTTTACCAGCTCTTTCCTAGGGCATAACTCAAACACACAATCACCATATTTCCCCAAACTCCAACTCCAACCCTTCTCAAGCCAACACTTTTCCATTCTAAAAAACTCGAGCCGCGCAAACTATTTCTTACAGTTTCAAAACCAAAAAGTTTTCGACTAAAATTTGTTACCATCCTTGCAACTCGAAGTCAAATGCTATTAAAACTTTTAATGACTTGAAGCATTCTTTCGGTTCTCTGTTCGAAGTGGTATTAATTAAAAAAGAGAGGCTGGATCAAGCAGCCGTGGGTTTCAAGTTGGACCAGCTGTGATCCACGGCTGAAATTGACATACAACTTTGAAGCCAAGACTGCTTGCCAAAAACAAAATTTGTAGGCAAAAGTTTGTGTAAAAATGTTGTGTTTTAAATCGAGTGTTTTATTGACTGAATCTTTTTGGCTCTGGTTTAAATAAACCTGTCTGTGTGATATGGAAATAAAACATTTTTCGTGAATAGTAAAATTGAACTCTATTTTTTTATTTATTTAGGAGCAGTTTCTATAACTATATAATACCGCCCACTTTCAATTAAGTTCTTGTATAGGATTGTAAAACTTGTTCGCTAATGCATAAGTTCAGTACAGAATTCATTGTAGCAATATATCGAGATGTGCGGCAGAAAAAAATAAAAAACCAAGACTCCATGTGAGCGCACAAAACTGCAAGGAAGATGAAAAATTGTAATCACAATTTGATTCTACGATTATGGCGGTTGCTTGCCATTCTCCTGATTCACTGAACAAGAAAATTCCTAAGTCACGACAAAACGTTCACAGATAATTTAAAAACGAATCATATTCGAAAATGGAACGCTGCCAGCAATCTGTATGATCTGTGACGCACGAGCGCTTTTACAAGCTCATCGCTGGCTCTACAAGCTACGTGACCGTGTGTAGTCGCAGTTCTTAGTTCACTCGCGAACGAATGAATCGGGTCTCGTTCAGTCATATTCAATGCATTGAATCTAGGCACTTTAGCTATGTTGCTATTAAGTAGTGGAAAGATAAAAATTGAAGGTTTCAGGTGATTGGTGAGGTATTGAGTTCTTTTTCATAAAAGCTCTGGTTGTAGGAATTTGAATAAATTTCACATAATAATGTGAAATTACTTCATATTCCCTATAATGATAAGGTCTCGTCATTAGTTGAAGGAGATCAATTCGAATAGGTACATTTTCGTTCAAACTAGAAACATTGATTTTGGCAAGGTAGCAAATTACCCTCAAGAAGATATTACTGTTGGTTGGTGGATTGGCTGCTATTTGGGTGTTACCTATATGAGTCTCCATCAATTAATAATAATAATAATATAAAACGTTTATTTTCTCTACACATGTACTTAGTGCTAATATTTGACAATAGTGCACGAACAATGACCTAACTTTCTGAGAGACAGTGGTGCCTGAAGTAGGTTTATATAAAAACCAAGGTGTATTGCAAGTCACCAGCAATTGATAGTCCATCTCAGTATAGTCTACAAGTCTGTAAATAAAGCCTCTTTGATTAATGAGAGTTGCATCCTATAATACCTATCCACATAGATATTACAGGATGCAGCAGATATTGACATCTGCGTAAGCTCATCTTCCCTGTTATTTCTATAATTTTATTATTATTGAAATTAACTAAATTAAATTAAAACTAAGTTAAACCTAAAAAAGGCCCTCGACGCATTGTACCGAGAATGCTGGCGGCATTTCCTCGCCGAATTGCAATGCTGATGCGTTGCGCGAGAAAGTCGCCAGCTTTTCGGTCACCAGTTACATCAACCAGACGTTTCGCGATTTCCGCTAATAACTTATGCGCACTGGGACCCCATGGACCGAGGATCGCGACGCCAAAGGGCACAAAGTTGTACTCTCTGCCAAGGCCTCTATATTTTGTAAGTTAATAGTTTTTATCTGACTTCTTCATTTCTTTCTGACCTATACCAACCTCATCTACGTCCTTCCTGCAAGAAATACGAACAAACTAGAAGCTATTGTATTAGCAAGGGGCACGTTGTTCAAAGGACCAGTGCATAAATAAAAACTCTAGCGCGGACGTTCCACGGTAATTGGGTTTGGCTGTCCAATCCCGCGCTTCACCCGCCGACGTTGAATAGCCTCCGTACAAAAGCGGAGATAGTGACTGGCATCTCAGAAAAGATCGCTTTAAAGGCTGAGAGAACAGCGTTTAGCTTTTGTTAGGGATTTTTTGTAAAGTACGTTAGGCGTTAAGTAGCTGAGATAATATTTTAAATAACGTATGAACCCGTTTATTGTAAGGGGAGGTCGGGTTTTGTTCAATATTGGAGATGATGTTTTCGATTTAGCGTTAGTTTCTTTCGTGCTAGTTTCAATTGATTGATCATTATTAAGCACCTCAGTAAAAAATAATCCCTTCTTAGTACTTAAGTAATAAGGCATTGGTTGTGGGCAGAAACTTGTAATCATTATAGAATACCAGGACGATTAACTTTTATTGAATATGGCCTTTAACTTTTCCTACATTTAAACGCTCCAGTCGCTTATTCCGAACGTCGCTAAAATAGTCAACCAATTACTTATTCTACATAACCGACATACTATAGATTAAGTTAACTTTTCATGACAAGCTGCTACTCCAATTTCATGGCCACAGCAGCTGTGTTAAAGAAAACGCGACGGATTGGACGAGGCGAGTGGATTTTGTTTATTCTCTTAAGATGTAAAAAAAATTGCAAGCTGCATCGTAATCTGCGGAAAGTAAGTAGATTCCTCTTGAATTGTTAACAAGTTTGTTAAACAACTTGTATTGGAAGTGATGGACGATGTTTGATAAATGATAAATGATTTTATTTCTGTAAGTAGGTTTGTACAAACATTTTTACACGTCAATCATATTTTTTAAAACTAGATGGGGCGGCGGCGTTTCCTATCTGACTACTCTGAGAAGAAGGGCCGAAACAAACTCAGAGGTCACAGTCTCTTTTAAAGTCCAGACATAACCTTAGTCATATCATGTGAAGACCATGTAGATTAGCGTCTGAAATGGTCTTTTGAGGAAAGAACCACACAGATTGAGTGGACCTGTCCAGTCAGTGCACGCATTTGTCAGTTATCATGCAGCTCAACTCAAAACTTAAGGAGCTCAATGATTTGACGAACAATACCAAAGAAAATACATTTGGGTAGGCCGCATAAAGTACCATCATTACTAACTAATAGGCAAAAAAAAAACAATGACCCACATAGTCCTCACATTCCTAATAATTAAAATAATATAATACTTTACAAGACGTTATGTTGATGTGAATATTTTTGAAGATCACATTTCAATAGTATCTGAAATAAGTTAGAGGTTTACCATTACAGATGTAGTTAAGGCGCTGACAAGACCCAATTGACCAAAATAGGCATCGCTTAAGAAAAAAAATTGGCAAATCTGTATAGTTTGTGGTAGTGGAAAAAATATATGTCAGTTTAGAACATATTTCCCAGAACTTGGTTGTTACCAAAACACGTTTTGAAAACAAAATCTCGATACAAACTAACGTTAAACTAACCTCTTACTATGAGTTCTAATCCAAAATATCTGTATCAAATATCAACATACGTTACGTATTTAATTAATAACAAGAACGTCTTATTTGAATGCAGAACTTGGTTGTTTTTATTTTCGATTACTCAACTCAATTTTGAGTAAATAGATAATTACTTCATATTTTGCAATAAATTACAATCGTTGTGTCATCGCGCTTCTCTTTCTTTTCTATGGAATTTGACAGTGACCGAGGTTTAGGTGTTGTCAGCGTCTTAAGGAAAACATCGTGAGGAAACCGGCATATCCTAGAACCAAAGATTCGGAGACATGTGACATCTACCACCCGCACTGGGCCTGCGTGGTGGATTACGGCTCACTCCCTCTCACCGAGAGGAGGCATAAGAAGTGGGAAAATTATAGCCTGATTATGTATATAAAACGCAAATTACAAGAATTACCTATACCTACACGATCATACTAAGGCTAAAAGCCCTGTATTCGAAAGGAACTTAATAAAAATATTTAAGATTAATATTGTGTATACGTACGCAGTGAGTTAACTGATTAGTGTAATACTTCTGAAAAAAAAATACCCGATTATGTCTGTAACATTGATATATTTAGACTGAAAATATGTGAGAATGAGTTCAAAACGGAATAACTATATGTAAAGTGCAGACATTAGACATTGCAGGTAGGAGTTCAAGTAAAAACAAGTAAGGAATCTAATGGCCACGTGAGTGACTAATGAGAGCAAAAACAATTGCTTCAAGAAAGACGAACTTGAAAAATAGGCCGAGAAAATTTTCGCGGAAAATGAAAAAGATTTGGCTCCACATACATTGATCGGAGCGACTTGGGTAATCGAATTTGAATAATTTATATTTTCACAAAAGTCCTGAGACTCGATTGAAATAAAGGGGTTACTGTAATATCGGGACGTGACTTTTACAATATTTCTGAATTGTTAAGTGTTTTAACTGAAAGCGTTGAGACAGATTCAAAGAGGGTTTCGATTTTATAACGATGGTGATGTTAAAACGCACCGTTTTGCAGAATTTATGATACTGGTGATTTTCAGTAATATTTACCATGACAACCATGATTTAAGAGCAGTGGTGGCCCAATGGTAACGGCCCCGACTTACGGGTTGTATGTCGTGGGTTCGTACCCAAGCAGGCACATTTCTTTGTGTAAACAATTTCATCACCACTGCTCTCAAAATGGTGAAGGAAAACATCGTGAGGAAACCGGCATGTCGTAGAACTGAAAATTCGAGGACATGTGATAGTAGATTACAGTCCACTCCATCTCGATGAGAGGAGGCCTGTGTCCCAGCAGTGGGAATATATAATAATAAGCTGATTATGCAACCATGATTAATCGTAGTAGTAGTGTTCTATACCTACATATAATAATAAGTGCATGTAAAACCCAAATCAGAAAACATTTCTACCCGTAAAAATAAAGACAGGTTTAGCAGAATTATGTATCTAATTTTCTAAATGCTGACATTGAAGCCGCGCCGTAAGGTTTCTTCGATTCTTCTATTTGCTTCTAATTTCATACCTTTGATCATCCTCCCACATCGCAATTGAAAAACTTCGTCCTCCATTTAAAGAAATCCCTCTAATTCGAAATAATTTTTTTATCTAAAAATATCCGGGGCCATGGTAAAGTTTAATAGAGTGGGCTATATAAGTTGTGTAGAGTATGTAGCACAAAGGGGCATGTTGCCCGTCAGCGAGTTTCCGAGCTATATGCTGGGACATACGAGGGTTGAGGATGAATAACTGCGAAAAATCAGCCGATATTTTTTTTTTGTCAATGTTTGTTACCTGTTTTTTAATATTTGAACAATTATTGCATTTCCTTTGAAACTATTAAAAGTTCCATAAATCACCTGCTTTTTCGACACTCTACTATACAGGGCGAAAAAGACGTGCCTTTTTAGGGTTCCGTAGTAAACAAGGAACTCTTATAGTTTCGCCATGACCGTCTGTCTGTCTGTCTGTCTGTCTGTTCCCGCTGTAGCTCAGAGACGCTTAGTACTAGAAAGCTGTAATTTGGCATAGGTGTACATATTAATCACGCCGACAAAGCGCTAAAATAAAATCTTCAATTAACATTTTTTTTTTAGCGCACCTCCCTTGCACGTAATGTAGGGATGATATTTTTTTTCTCGTCTGTCCCATGGTGTGGGGTATCATTGGATAGGCCGTTCAAAATATTGCAGGTATGCGTATTGCTGATTTTTTTAATAACTGACGAGAAATGTATATGCTGGGAGATCTAGAAACATAAGCTGAATTCATTGTAACAGTTAGCGCGTCGTTGTCCCTTACACCGTGTATACAGTACCTTACTAGAAGCAAAATGCATATTACAGACAAAAGTGAGCTATCCCATCCATCCGTATATCCCCAACACAAGACTGGTAGTGCCGCCGGCGCCGCGCGCAACACTAAGCCTCGTTTAATAATGTGGACATTGGACTCTCATAAGTCGGTAACTCTGCCATCTGATCTAGACAATCGCAATTAGTTGTCCGATTTATGTCATTGTTTTATCCCGTAGTGCTAAGTGTGTTAGGGTTTTTTATCATTGTTTTAGAATCTAACATGAGGTCCTACAGTTTTTGGTTTAACAACATGATTTTTTAAATGAACAAGAATGTCGATAGTCGCAATTACTCCAAGGTTTAGGGATCCGATTGTGGGTTGAAAGCTGATCATCACCAATATGTTTTTAAAGGTTATAAAATTATGTACTTTATATCTTGGTGTGTGGATAATGGACATTGGATTCTCATGTGTGGTAAATTTGGCAACTGTAATTCATATAACTAATTACGATTGTCATCTAGACAATCGTAATTAGTTATGATTTATGTCATTATTTTATTCTGTAGTGGTAAGTGTGTTAAGGTTTTTATTTCTGAATGTCACGGTTACTCAAAGGTTAGGATATCCGTTTATGGGTTGAAAGCTGAGCATCACCAATGTGTTTTTTAAAGGTTATAATAGATACTTCCTTCCTTGGTGAACGACAATGTTCTGCTTCAGAACAGGTGAAGCAGAACAAATAATAAAGCCTCGTTTAATACTGTTGACATTGGACTCTCATAAGTCGGTAACTCTGCCATCTGATTATAGACAATCGTAATTAGTTTTCCGATTTATGTCATTGTTTTATCCTGTAGTGCTAAATGTGTTAGAGTTTTTATTATTGTTTAAGAATCTAGCATGAGCTCCTACAGTTTCTGGTTTATCGTCATGATTTTTTAAATGAACAAGAATGTCGATAGTCGCGAGTACTCCAAGGTTTAGAGATCCGATTGTGGGTTGAAAGCTGATCATCACCAATATGTTTTTTAAAGGTTATAATATTATGTACTTTCTATCTTGGTGTATAGATAATGGACATTGGACTCTCATATGTGGGTAAATTTGGCAACTTATCTAGACAATCGTAATTAGTTGTATGATTTATGTAGTTTTCATATTCTGTAGGTTTTTATTCTTTGGTATAGTCTTACTTTTTTTTTTTGGGTGGGAATCCAACAAATAACTTCTCCCGCTCTGGGTGGAGCGGGATAGTTTGTCAGACTCTTACTGACTAAAACCCATTCGTATTCCTTTCTGTTGCCTGTGTTGCCAGGGGCCTCGGTAACCCTTTAGTTCCTTCCCGCGACATAGTCTTAGTATGAGGCAAGCTTTTGATGATTTTTTCAATAAACAAGTGTCGAATGTCACGGTTACTCAAAGGTTAAGATATCCGTTTATGGGTTGATAGCTGAGCATCACCAATGTGGATTTTTTAAAGGCTATCAGGCTACCACGCGGTGAAGCAGAGCATTGTCATTCACTAATAAAGCTTCGTTTAATAATGTGAACATTGGACTCCCATAAGTTGGTAACTCGGCTATCATCAGATGGCAGAAACACAAAACACACACAAACATAAATCGGACAACTAATTACGATTGTCTAGATCACTAGACAAACGTAATTAGTTGTCCGATTTATGTCATTGTTTTATTCTATAGTGCCAAGTGTGTTAGGGTTTTTATTCTTTAAGCTACGTACGCACTGACCTGGCTTGCTTAGCGCCTAGATAGGCTCTAGGCGAGTCACCTTGCGCGTAGCAAAGTGAAACAAACGTTCTAGAATTTCCGCAACCAGCCGCACTGCGCGCTTAGCGCTTTCGCTAGTCTTGACATGATGTTAAGTCACTAGGCTCTAGGCGCTAAGCAAGCCACCTGTCAGTGCGTAAGTCACCTTACTGTTACAGAATAGTCTGGCTGAGTACAGCTGTTTGCCCAAGCAAGTATTAAAATTCGTGATTTTGGAATATTTTGGTGGATTGGAACATAAGGATTAGGGGATTCGCTGCTTAGGCTTGCATATTAAAACTTTTTTGTTTTTGTTTTTAAGGTCATTGTTAACATTATCCTAGGATGAGCCACAAAAGTTAGGTTTTTAGTGTGCGTGGTGATCATAACTGGTAACATCTCTGCATGAGAAACAATCTTTGCGTTGTATTAAACAATTAGAAACAAACCAGACCAAGTTATGTATGGGTCGTCTCTATATTGGATAACCAGACGTATTATTGCGCCTGTCAACGTTAGATAAAATTGTAATAGTTTCCCAACCAAAATCCTTGAAGGCTTGGCTTAGTAGTTACAAGTACCCAGACAAACTCTTTAACAAAGAGCTTGTGTAACTTAAAGTCATTTTGTACACAAGGCCATGTAAGTATTAAGTTACACAAATTCCTTAAACCGACATTGTCATTGTTAATTGGAGATGTATTCAAGTTGGAATAGTTTTAGAATTCTGTTATATACTAAGTAGTTAAGTTTTGAAGGCGATGTTGTTTAAAGTGTAATCAAAGAAGTTGGTGGTGCTGGCGTGGAGTTGCGTGGAATGTATAACAAATGGAAACCACTTAGAATAGTAACGTGTGAGTTTAAGCTGAGTTTTATTATGATAAGCTTAGGAGTATAGGTGTACTACCTAACATGTGTTATTGTTATAAAATTAACATATACTTAACATCACGCCTTGTTTCCCCGAAGGGTTCGGCAGCGGTGTACCTGTATTACACCCACATTTCGCCAGTTATGTTTAAGTCCCATATATTTAATAGGGGGCGAGCCTATTGCCATCAACCGGGCACAAATCCGGACTCCGGGCTGCTACTGCGAAATTCTATATAGAATAATCCAATAACACCTCGCCCGACCCGGGAATCGAACCCAGGACCTCATCATGCTCAGCAGTGGGCACTTGCGACCACTAGACCACCGAAGCCAGTCCAAAAATTATTATTATTAAGTGTTATAAGATTAATTAAGGAATAACGTCCATGGCAAGTAGTACCTTCCTGTATGCTATTGGTGCCGATTCCCTTGTTCGCAAACTAAACTAAATGTAAGTTCAGTGCATCTTTTTTTTTCTAAATTTCATTAAGAAGAGGACAAGATAAATTTTAGTTTAGTCCTGACAAATTCATCAGCGCCTGTCACTACTCCATACAAGTTTAGACGTAATTAAAAACTTGTCTACTAAAATTACGTCAATTTACGTCAAGCGCTAATTAATTTGACAGATCTAAACTAAAATCGATCTTCTGTCCTTTTCTTAATGAAATAGATTTTTTTTCGCATACGTATACATTACTGAAGTGTTTCTTGTCACTTACTTGCCTACACCAAGTTTTACAAGAAATACCACTTTTGTATATTTGAACCGCAATAATTGTTGATTGGTAGCTCAAAAAGCCAAAAAGGTAGATATTAGCAGAAATGAAATATAACAACAAATTATTGTTTTTAAAAAACCGGCCAAGTGCATGTCGGACCACGTACAATGAAGGGTTCCGTAGTTGGGATTACTTGGGACGAATTTATTCCAAAAACAAAATTAACATTGTAGTTGAAAAACCTGTTCTCCCATACATCTATTTATGCCACCGTCAATTCTCCAACTGCAAATTTAAGTTTGTTGACTCTTTAACTTGTAAAGCCTACTTAGCCGTGATAGTTTTTCTTTTAATTTCACTATATGTACTACTGCCATGAATTTTTCATATCTCTGGCAGGAGACGGGGGGAGAGGGAGGTAGGAGAGGGGGAGACACTCGACTCTAACAAAAATTAGCACTTTGATGCTTAATATTACGCAAGTGGATCCTTGAATCAAAAAGTTATGTTCACAGACCTGTAATATTTTTGAACGGCCTATCCAACAATACCCCACGCCATGGGGTAGTCGAGAAAAATATTTATCATCCCCACACTACGTGCAAGGAAGGTACGCTAAAAAAAATTTTTTTTTAAGATTTTATTATATTAGCACTTTGTCGATTATAGCTTTCTAGTACTAAGCGTCTCTGAGGTACAGTGGGGTCAGACATGGCGAAACTATAAGGATTCCTTGTTTACTACGGAACTCTAATAATATGCCTTCAGAAACCCTAGACTTAATTGCTCAGACTGCAACCAACATCTTTCAAAACCCAAATCTAATAGAAATAAATACATCTGTAGCAAAACCACACGAACGTTTACCAATCTAATATCGTGGTGTACGGTGCAGACTCCAATAAAAAGTAATTAAAGTCGCAGCCAGCTCCAGGCAGATTTGTCTCCGCCAATACATGAACTTATGAAGAGTGGTATGCTACGAATGCTTTTTTGACTAACCAAAAATTCCGTTTGGCTTAGTTTGGTGGTACATGCTCTGGGGCAGTAGAATATAATAGTCTTTATTATGTACATCATAATCAATCATAATCATCGATCATAATCATCGATCATAATCATCAATCATAATCATCAATCATAATCATTGATCATAATCATCGTTGTAGGCTTAATAGACTAGATTTGTAGACCATTTATTTTTGTTAAGTACCTGGTCCTTCTTGACAGGCCTACACTGTCCTCCCATACCTATTAACACTGTGATTTGAAAACATGTAAAAGCCAATTATTTTTAAAAGAGTAACCGTGGAGTTTCTTGCCGCCTCTTTTCCATAAGAAACGACCAATTGGAACCGCGCACCTAGCTTCTGACGTTTCATAAGTGCCCATGTAGGTTTATGTGAAATAAAATATTTTGTTTTTTTTTTATTTTAATATAAACTACAGATATTAAATGTAGTAGTTTTAGAAGCCTATTTATGTGGGATCGTTACTAGCGTCATTCTTGCCCCATTTGAAGTCTATCAACGGCTGTTTTAGTAAAGAACGTTGCAAAGACCAGTATGCACCAGTATGCACTCGTGGGCAATCAAGAGATTGCCCACGAGTGCATACTGAATTATCATCGCTGTAAGCAGGCGCTAATCACTTTCTTGACTTCACTGCTGCCAAAAGCCTGGTTTAGGCTTCAAGTAAAATGCCACGTGAGTCCTTGTTGAAGAATCATCTGCAGCAAACAGAAACTCGTATGATGACACCTGAAAGAGGAAACTGAATTACAACAGACTGCAGCAAAACACCAAATCTTTACCAAATACTAAACAAAATTCGAAACAAACAAAAATAGAACCAATAGAATACCAATAAACAATAACAGGAACCATACAGATACCGTATCTGCCGGTTCACGCTCGTTGCGGCCCGGATTTGGCCGGGCGGTGCGAACTTGGTCAAATCTGCCGATGGGTCCGGAACTATTACTGAACCGGATTGAATTCAGCCAAATTTATTCGGAAGCCAACGCGTTGCCCATTCATTTTTATTTATCCCTCTTTTTTCGTTTTTTGGGAAAGTTTCTGTTTAATTTTGTTTTGTGGGATTTTTATTAATTTTGTGGCGTGATTTTTGACGGGCAGGTTTAATTCTAAGCTGTCAGAATATTGAATGAACCGTGTTGGATTTTGTGTAAACATAATAAATTGAATCAATCACTTTATTTGCTTGAGTATGTTTAAGGATACGTTTACAAACTTACTATCAGCTACAACAATATTTTTCATATTATTGAAATATTTGTTGTGCGTATTATGAACTCATTTTATTATTTTTTTACAGGTGACAGAAAGCCATCCAAAATGACGGAAACACAGTTTAGGTAAGTTTCATACCATCCTATTACATTCAAACGGTCCCAATTTTATATTATCACCAGTACTTTGCTACATTTTATATTTTATGCAAGTCTTATTTACCAGACCACCTACATACTTACCCTATCTCCATGCCCAAAGTCGTGTGTTGTCGCTAAAGTAAAGAACAATACTTCTTTGAAAAGCTGCCAAACACAGGCGTCGCTCACAAGCGGTGCAGTCTCAACAAAAAACGTCGGGAAATTTCCCAAGCCGCAGGTACATACTTTGGGGAATATTCCCGAGTCGTTTTTTTTGAAACCGCCCAAAAAGTCGAGCAACTCATTAGTCGAATGAGCGAAGGTTTCTTGTTTTAGTAACTTTAAGCCCGTTCTGGTTTGCAGTCTTACTACTTGTTTTTCTGTTACTTGATTTGGTAGTGATAATTAGATGAGTTTTGGTGTTGCAAACACGAATCAAGACTTTAAGAAAAGAAATATTACTGTTGTAAAGTACTAAAGTTTACAAAAATAATCTTTCTTTCTTTCTTTCATTGCTCATCTAGTTTCATTTCATCTGATGATTTATTTTCTCCAGTTAGCCTCCCGAAAGCTACCACAGACTTCCTGTACTTCCTGGAGGCTCCTCAATCTTAGTCTGTTTAAAAACCACCCACCAGGGTTTAGTCCATCTTGAGGAGAGACAGCTACAATAGATAATTTATCGCTTTGCGTGTCGTTGCTTGATCTTTGCAATTGCTGTTCCATCGGACTATGAGAGTGAGGGAAAAGGGAGTGCACCTGTGTCTGCGCACACATTTGTGCATTATAACATCTCCCGCGTCAGAGTATCCGGCAAGATGGCCCGCCATGGCCGAAATGCGGTCTGGAGGACTAATATTAAATGTGGTGGTCGAGTATAATGATAAAATGAAATGATAATGAAATGATTTTATTTTCTGTAAGTAGGTTTGTACAAACACTTTTACACGTCAATCATATTTAGAAAAAAACTACATGAGCTCGGCGTTTCCTATCTGACTACTCTGAGAAGGAAGGCCGAAACAAACTCAGAGGTCACAGTCTCTTTTAAAGTCCAGACATAATCTTGGTCAGATCATGTGAAGACCATGTAGATTGGTGTCTGAAATGGTCTTTTGAGGAAAGAACCACACAGATTGAGTGGACCTATCCAGTCAGTGCACGCATTTGTCAGTAATCGCGCAGCTCATATGTAGATAGGTTCCCATTTTTTTTAAAAGACTGTTACTATTGAATCAGTATGATCGTGATTTACTACCATGTTTTTATTTTGTTTTATTCGTTATAATATCTTTATTATTATTTTTAATTAATTCGATTCTACATCGCTTTACAGCTTCTCCTTCATTTTTCGAGTACAATTAGTAGCAAACGTCAGTAGTACCCCAAGACGAAGTTGTGCCCTGAAGACCACAAGTGTAGGCCAAATATAGGCGCCCCTCTAAATTATTCATACGCACAGTTACGTGGCCCGAGTTCTAAAGCCTTGCAAATTACAAACTTTTCACTAAAACCTTTTGTTTCGCAACGATTCCGCTTATTATTGCTAAGTGGTTTTGTTTTATGAACGAACAGATTATTATATTACTTGTTATACTTCGGAGACTTGATTAATGGTAACAGTTTATTAAATATTACTTAGAAGTTAGGGGTCCCATAAATAAAGGCGAAAGCTGTTTGATCAAAATGTGTATTTAACACATAAAACGATTTAGCAAGATCATTCATAATTTTGTAAAGTATATATTTTTTTTTTATGGGAAGGCTTACAAACTAAACACATTCACAACATTAACCCTTAACTTAGTCTTTGTCATAATTTTAGATCTCGCATGTATCTAAATCATGTACATGAATTGATCTTTACCAATAATTAGTTTCCTGCCAAAGCTGAGTATTTTAGTTTGTGGCAAACCACATAATTTCTACATTGTAAATATTTTTTGTAAATACTCTTTTAGTTACCTTATATATGCCATGCTTTAAAAAAACATTGAGGCATGTCAATATAACAAAATTAGTTTCTCCTGTCACATAATATATTTCTCGCCATTTTAGTGCCTTTTTATTCCACAAAATTCAACATTCCATTTATCACTACGCTAAAAGTTCTATGATAACGTCATAATGATTGAAAATCAAATAATTTTCAGTCCATAGTTCGTTATCATCTTTCGACAACATCACAAGCGTGTCTCTAAATTGACTTAGATATAGAGAATACTACATACTTATATTTTCACATATGTGTTACGTCACATCTGCGTTTCCTGAGGGCAAACTCCAAATTTCAACACAATTATAGTCTCTTACATGTAGTAACTAAAGGAGGAATTAATTCGTAATTGTATTCAGTCATAGCTATGTATGTTCTTATCAACATTATGTCACTTTTAATCCAGTATTCCGTAAACACTGATGTGAATTATTTATTCGAGATTTTTTTTTCTAGTCGAAAATTCGCTGGAGTCATCTGCCATGTCACTTTGTGTAATAAAATTGTCATATTTATTGTAATGGTGATCGCTTAGTTTAATCGAATTATATAGGTGTAAAATAAATGTATAAAAATAACTGTAAAAGTCTAGAATATACAATAAATACAATAAATACAATAAATATGACTATTTTATTACACAAAGTGACAGCTAGCACGTTTTAGATTATCTCTCCAGTGAATAATTAATTCGACTGTAGTTTTGATGACGTTTAGACCTAATACATACACGCTGGCGTTTTCTACCTCATGTGCACCCACTAATGTTTACTAGATTGTGTTTTGTTGCCAGCGTCGTCAAAATCTGCGCATGGATGTGAGATTTTAAAATCGACAGCAAGTTGCCGGCGACTGAAGACATTGTGTGTGTACCTAGCATAAGTCTATCTGACATCTGTCACTTTTAAAACCACAAGACCAAAAAGCACATACAGATTGTATCACCTGTTTATCTTTGCTAGTAAAAATTTTATATGCCCATATACTTAGTGATACAGTCAACCCTACGTCTATCGCAACAATTTGAAATTGACAACACTTTTATGTCGTAGCTGTAAGGATGGTTTTTGTAGTTTTAGTCTTGCGGTTGACTGTATCTAAGTTTTGCGGCGATGTACTCGTAAAGTGCAGTTTTATGGCACGCCCAGCAGTAAAGTTGAACCTTTTGCGTTAAGTGCAACTTGCGTAGTTAACGACCGTACATATTTTGATACATAGTCAAGGTGGGTTGCCTATATATGTTAACTTTGTCTATAAAGTTGCATAGTTCTTTTCCTCATTTATTCATGACAGAATTTGTGATACTTTATTCGTCTTTCTGATTTTACTAACTTCATTAGAAGTGAAGAAAAACACTTCTTATGGGCCTTAGTTAGTGGCAAGAAAGTATAAGTATCATCATCATCATCATCTGCCTAGCCTTTTCCCAACTATATTGGGGTCGGCTACCAGTCTTACCGGATACAGCTGAATACCAGTATTTTACATGGAGCGACTGCCTATCTGACCTCCACAACCCAATTACTGGATAACACGATACCCCTTGGTTGGTATAATAAAGAAATTATTATTTCTTTATACTTTCTTGACATAGTTTCTTTCTTACTTTTTTAACTAAGCTGCATAACACAACGACCAACAATTTTTTTATCACTATGGAAGTCCACTCCTGGATATCATGAGTCATTGTCGAGTTGCCTTAAAACATCTAGCTACTTTCCCCGACATTCCTTTAGTTAGCTACCGGTCACATAATTATTAACTAACAATGGATCGATGCAAATATCACTTCATTTTCAATTCTTTCGAACATAAAAAAAAACCAAAATTATAACTCTGGACCCTGGGGACGGAACGCGTTTGGAAGGCGTAAGGGGGCTGAGGTCAACTTTCAGAGGCCCGTTAGACGCTTTTAATGAAATGAGGCGACGATTATCCCAGTACGCATAAAGAAAAAAAAAATAAACATTAAACGTTATTATAATATTAAATGTTATTATTATATTAAATATTATTAAAATTATTATCTATACATCTATTTATACATACACAACAAAAAAAAAACACAATACACACACAATATACTTTACAATAAAATCGGAGCACACTACGAGGTCTGGGAACGATTCAAATGCAGGAAATCATAATCTTTAGATTTTTGGTCTGTTTGTTTGTCTGAATGTATGTTCCAGCATCACGCAAATACTACCGGATAGATTTTTAAAATATATCGTCACGCTATACCTTTATGGAGCTAACCAATCAATCATGATATATACAGGTGGGTTTTTGAGATGGGGCAATAAGGGCAGGTACCTTATTTTTTATTTTGAAAAAGAAAATACAGTCAGCAAAAAAATGGGCAATTTTCACAAAAACTTTTTTGATGCCAGTCGATCTTGTTTCTTATAAGGATTAAAAAACACTACTGGAGCAACTGAGGTATAAGTATTACGAAAGTCAGAAATCGCAAAAAACTTCCCATATATTTTATGAGACTGAGATGAGACAGAACACAATATACCAGTGTATGACAACATTCCAAATATTCCCTTACTTCACTGGGCTTAATAGGGAACAAATATAGCAGATAGTTACAGATTTAAACTTTTTAATTATTATAATTCATACGTATACATATAAGACAGGACAGGACAGGTCCACTCAATCTGTGTGGTTCTTTCATCAAAAGACCATTTCAGACACCAATCGACATGGTCTTCACACGATCTGACCAAGATTATGTCTGGACTTTAAAAGAGACTGTGACCTCTGAGTTTGTTTCGGCCTTTCTTCTCAGAGTAGTCAGGTAGGAAAAGCCGATCTCATCTAGTTTAAAAAAATATGTTTGACGTGTAAAAGTGTTTGTAAAAACCTACTTACAGAAATAAAATCATTTATCATTTATAATTTCAGACACCAATCGACATGGTCTTCACATGATCTGACCAAGATTATGTCTGGACTTTAAAAGAGACTGTGACCTCTGAGTTTGTTTCGGCCTTTCTTCTCAGAGTAGTTAGATAGGAAACGCCGATCTCACCTAGTTTTAAAAAATATGTTTGACGTGTAAAAGTGTTTGTAAAGACCTACTTATAGAAATAAAATCATTTATCATTTAATTAAGAAAGGCATTTTTAGTCAACTTTAACAAAGCAAGTAGCTTACTGGTTCGACGACGTCGTTCACGTGAAATCTCGACCAGTCAGTGAGAAATTTCCTTGAAAAGGAAACTCTTATTAAGTATATTTATTTCCAAATCTGAAACATTAAGAAAATAAAATAAAACTCACAATATATATAAGCGTTAAATTGTGTCAAGTTCCTGCAGTCACAACATGCCTTAGCGAGTCCATTACACCGGCGCTCAGGAGAGTTTTATGCGCCATTTATGTGGCCGCGCTGTGCTCGCCTCCTTTATTTACACTTAGCGACTGTCACAGTTGGTGTACTTTTTGGCAGAAGCCAGCTGGGAGGAGTTGGTCAAGTCAATAAAGCCTAGGTGGGCTTTATAATTTGACAAAACTTTATGTACAGATAACAATTTTATGGATCATTTGGCATTATCGCAGCATTGTCTTCTTCCATAAATCTCTACTAGCTATCATCTTTACCGATATGGAGATCCTTTATTAAACGGGTAATTTTAATTTATTTTACTTTTATTAATATTTTATTTTAATTTTATTTTTATCTAAATCTGAATTTGAATTTAAAATTGTGGTAATTTTAATTGTTTTTATTTATTTTTGAAATGTGTCTCGTGCCTATAATCCTTTGTTGGTCGAAATAAACGTTATTATTATTATTTAACATATCATAGCAAGACGCCTGTATTTTCCCGAAGGGTTAGGCAGATATATTATTATTTATCTAAGATCTCCAACAAAGGAAACATACAATACATGACACATAAATAATGGGCAACATCATTTGTTATGACTGGTCTAAGCATAGCACACCCCTCATATTATGCGTCATTAATAGTAACTTAGAAGCAGCGTCCTCCCGCAAAAACAAAGAAGATATTTGACGGCGCGTCTAAAGGTTTTGCGACAAATTTACGAGAGTTGATTTTAGAACGAATTTGACATCTGTCAATTTGACGTAACTCCGGGTACTAAAGTGGCGGCCCGCCAAAAACAAATGAAGATCGAGAAGATCGATTGAAAAGCCGGCAATGATTTACTTTGATTGTGATATTGGTGATCATTGTGACTACCCTGACAGTGCGGTGAGTTGATTGATTTGCGCTCACGCCTCGCGTACTCGGTGGAACGTCATTTACATTATAGTTAATTCCCTAATGTGATCAGAGACTTGTGTTTGTTCAGAATATTATGTGTAGGACACTTCAGACTTACTAAGGTCATATTTTACATTATAAAATCTTTATCTATATTTAAAACTTTGTTAATGATCATTATACAACTAATTACTACTCGTACTGCTACAAAAACTCCTAGCGATTATTTAGAGTATATATGTATATTATATTATTTCTAAAATTGTGTATGTTAAATTTGTTGTAAGGTCTTATAATGTAATTGTTTGCTGTTCCTTTCAATAAAAAAGAACAAAAATTACTTTCATTTAGCTATATCTCGCCCGCTTACCTACGCATAAGAGATAATAAGACCTTTTCTGATAAAGACGACGTGTTGCCATTAGATTTATTAATTTATTTAAGCTTAACCCAAAATAAAATTGTTTACACAATACATCTGTCTCAATACATATTATAAATTAATCGGTCAAGGACAGCTAATGAGACACAATTGATTTTCTATTGTTTTACACCGAATCGGTGTCGCGCGGGGCCTAACAGGTCGCTTTTCATGTCTGTCAGTGTGACTGCGTTGTTTCTTCTAAACTACGCAACGGATTTTGATGCGGTTTTCACCATCATTTAGAGAATTTATTCCAGAAGGATTATGTGTTTAATGCGTTAATATTTAACTTACATATAATAAAGAAATAACGATTTTTTGTGAAATCGTAAAAACTGTGAAGCAGGGGCGGGTCGCTAGATTACAATAAATTGCTTCATTACACATTTATAAGTGCAACAATTAGTTACAGGCTAACACCACATGCAGCATTTATGGTTATAAAACATAATTATTATTGTGGGATTATCATCAATTAACATTGGATTGAGATTACACGGGTCGGATTGACTTTATTACTCAAATAAATATTAAATAAAAATTAAAAACGATATTTTGTTTTTTTACCTATGACCTACCCCTACCCTATAATTAATTATACTAGTGCTCGCCCACTGGTCGAAATTCGACCCCTCTACTTATAATTTATATAGTTCCTAATACTTACTAATTCCATGCTATTAAAAAGTACTTACTTATTCCATGCTCAAGCTGTCACTTCCTGTCTACACACTTCCGTCCTTTTTCACGAAATCTCTGCCACAGAAAGCGAGAGAGAAGATAATACACATAAAAAAATGTCAACAAAAATTTGTTTGGGAGTTCGCCATTGTTCTTTCATAATCAGCTCAGTAATCTTTCACAGCCATATAAGTGCAGAAAATTCTTATTTGCTCGATCGGTTTCCAAGTGGCATTATATTCAGGTGCACCTAGATGCATACTAAATCTTATGAATCAAATTGGAATGCTGCCAAATCTGTCCAAATTACATCTCTGGAACGCCTCTAGTCAAAGACAAACTTATTCGTAGACACCTCAAGGGTTTCGCTTTACTCTCGCAAGAATAACTTACACAGTAAGTTAGTTATATAAAGTAGGATCGTTGCAAAATATAAACTCTTATTTTCTGACGAAATATTGTTCAAGTTGGAAATAATACCGTACAGTACCGTATTGATTCCTTCTTGCTTTTATTGTTAGCTGTCACATTAATTACCAATGAGACGAGAAACTGGTTTTATTTTAAACAGGTCTCAGTACTGGGGTCGCGGGAAGGTACCAAAGGGTTACCGAGGTCCCTGGCAACACAGGCAACGGAAGGAATACGGGTGGGTTTTAGTCAGTAAGAGTCTGACACACCCTCCCGCTCCGCCCAGAGCGGGAGAAGTTATTTGATGATTTCCCACCCAAAAAAAAAAGTACTAGGGGTTGATGATCAACGTCTATGCCTTCATCTCACCTGATGGTAAGTGACGATAAGGCCGAAGGAGAAGTGAGCTTCACCCGCATCCTCAACTACAGAAGAACTGGCTATCTTACCTTTAAATGCTGAAACAACAAATGATGTGAATATTGTTGCTATGGCGACAGAGTAAGATAAGATGGTGGTAGCTAGCCAGGCGGACTAAGAACAAGCTCTACCACCAACCAAACCGAGCAGAAAAAGTTTGCCCCGCTGGGAATCGGACCTCTGGGTCTGAGACAAGTGGTCCACTAGAGCACAGAGGCGGTTAAACTTGGCTACGACTGAAATAAGACTGTTTATATGTTCGTTATTAGTACTTTTCTGAGGGTCTTACATAAGGAATGCTGCTAGATGTAATAATGTGGTGCCACTAAAGAAACCAGGCCATCTTTTGACTCACAGTTAGTGGCTGTCAAATGATTTTTTTCACGACTTCACGAAGTCCCGTGATAGTGTGAGTTTTATGAGAGTTTCGGTGTTACATTTGGTTCTCGGTAGCAGTATCATTTTTTTTTTAAAATCCTTGAAATTACACTGATTGCTTACTGATTTTTTTATGTAAACATCATGCCAGGCTGTAAACAATCTTGAAACGCTGCATCATAATCGTTTTCCTCTTGTATCTTGGGTGCGTTATATACAAATGTCACATACAGACTATGCCAAATGCACTTTTCACCAAGCTAAATTAAAAAGTTCATGGTCTTCTGTAACAAAAATCTGTAATTTATGAGCTTTGGATTGGTTGCTTGGATGAAAGATGCTCTGACACAGGCGCCGTTTTTCATGAGTTCGTCTCTCAAACCAGTAGTACCCTCTATCGTGACAGAGTCATACGACGACTTTACGAGCGCCGACAGTGATAAGAATTGTTAATTTTATAGAGCGAGCCCCCGCGTGTGCATCAAATTCAATGTCTTCGGCCGAAATTTGTTTTAAATGCACGAGATAGGGAGATGATTCTTTGATGATGTAGACTGGTTTGTTATAGTAACGTATTTTGAGTTGTGGTGGGAGATATGGGTATATTTTTAGGTTGATCTTTGTGTGGATGAGTGCTCCTGAAGTTAAATTACTGCTAGCCAGAAATATGCTAGCTATTGAAAAACACATGGTGTAGTTATTTCGATTTTGACATAATTATTGATTTACCTACAGCTATACAAACACACCTATACTGCTGTATACACAACCTACTTATTATGTTCTTTGAAATAATATGTAATATGTGATTTCAATGTCAAAGATATGGTACTGTTTTTGTAAAGGACTATTCAGGATTGTTTGTCAGATTGCAATAGATTGGTAAATGGCCACGTATTGAACATTTTTGTGTTCATCCTGTAGTGCAGGTTTTGACCTTGGCTTGTTTAAATAAATCTGTAATCAATGTGATTGGGAAAGGAGTGCCGAGTGTAGAATGGTTTGCATTGTATATTTGTAAAGTTGGCATATTTTGTATTGTTACTTTTAAAGTCTTTATAACAGTGGTTAAAATTATTATACAACTAACTATTTACACACACACACAACAGTAAGTTAGTTAGTTATTTAATTGAGTACCTAAATTAAATAACTAACTTACTTACAAACTATACAGCAACAAGGTTAGATTACTCTTGTTTTCATAAAAATCGATACGACACCGCTAGAGACAAACAGACAAACAGAAAGACAAAACTCGCATTAGAAATAGCGCATCTTTGCAGATTCATAGTCTCACATCATTCTCCTGAACTATCAGCTTCTAATAAATTAGTACGACAGCTCGTAAAGCGTATTACGTGGAACACACGGTGCCTTGTTGCGGTATGTTGTCGTGCTCTACCTGAGTACGCACTCAGCGGATTAAGTACTCCTCACTGCCTCTTAATCGATCGCCGTATTGTGCTGGATTCGCTTAGGAACATGTCATACATACATGAATTTATTTATTACGTTTGCAATCATAGGGGTACGCAGGAACTATGGACCGCCGCGGGCTAGGATTAGTCTTTTTCCTTACTCGTTTTGTTTCGTCCACTGCGCACTATGTATTGACCGATGTGGTAAATGTATGTCTAAAAGGTGTATTTCCAAATGATTACCAAATTCCCAACAGATTTTAAACAAGTTGAGAGAGTAGCTGTAATATTTAGTCTGAAGGAGAAGGCGAATATGGGTGCCAAATAGAAAATGAACCCCACCTTTTGTGCTCTACTAACAACAGTCAATTTAAAGAGATTTACAGATTTTTAGGGATGTTATTCTGATGCACAAGAGTCTGTAGTCTCGTAAAAATTCTTAAAATGGGTGTTTCTATAATTTGCAAATGGCAATACAACAACAACAATATTGAACGAGAAACATAAGTTTGTACTAAAACAATAAATTGTTCGTTACTCAAGCTTAGTCATTCATTACTCAATCAATAAAATCATCAGAAGTTAGTGTGGATGTCACAATGCGCAAACATTGGAACCGGGACAGAACACCGAGAACACCTCAAAACTTTGCGGCGTTCCGCTTCGGTAATAATCGCTAGTTCACAGGGCTGACAAAATGTATACCGCGAAATATGGATGCTGTAAGTAATATAAATTGTAAACTTAATTTTAGTGTTATGAGATTTTAAAAGAGTTCGTATGAGTTGTTTATTTTCCGATAGTTGTTCATTAAAATATTTTTTATGGGCCTATTATCTTTGCATAGTAGGTATATTTTAATGTTAAGTAATGTCTGTAAGCTTTCCTCAGAAAAAATAAACTACAGCGTGGAATAGGTAGTAAATCGTACGGGTAAAATAATAATGACAACACCAGTTTGGTTATTATCAACAGCGACGCCTATGTTTGTAAGGCAAGATTCACATACGCCACAAATCTGCAGTACGTATAACAGTTTCGATGTGAATTATAGTATTTGTCGGTCGTTGTTAGGTCTTTAAATGTATATCACAAGAAGTTGGTAAGCTTTCAGTTGCAGTTATATTGCTCCTGATCGGCCGGCCAATAAGAATATAGTGCAGGTGTCGACCCTACCATCTTCCCGAACAGAACAATTGACACTACCTGCAAAACTCTCGCTATTGGCGGGAAAAATTTATGAGTTTTGTTCTTTCAGATAGTTTCATGTTACCTATTGCTATAGATTCTGTACCAAACGGTAAATCGTGACTTTCAATCTAAAGTTGAAAAGTAAATGAAAACTATAATGGCTGGTAGTGAGACTTGAGAAATTGCGGCCATTTTGCGGTTTGGTGTTTCAGTGTTATTGTGTGCAATTAATTATGGTACTAAATAAACTTTTGGAAATATATGTAAAAAATAAATCTGGTTAGACTGGACGCCAACCCCAACATATTTGGGAAAAGGCTAGGCAGATGATGATGACTTAATAAAGTTTTGGATGTCATAGGGGTCAAAATGCGTCTACTATGGGACATTTTCCGAACTCAAACTCAAACTCAAAGCATATATTTCAATTAAACTATTTACAGGCACTTTTGAGTTGTCATGGAATCGGTCAGTTAGAAATATGAAGCTAGTTGCCCATTCCAAAGGGTAGTAGGTACATAAGGAGTAGAACGGGCAAGAAACTCCACGGACACTCTCTTAAATGATGATGTTATAAAAATACTGTTACATTTTTAATGTTGAATTTATAACTACATGTGAGGATGATGTAAATAAACGCGCCCATAATACAGCAAATAGAAACAAACAAACAAAAAGCAATTAGAAAATAAAATAATTAAATTAAGCCGAGCCGAGCAGTTAAGAGATGACCAGTCCCAACTGACAGCGCCCGTGCACGAACATGGCACATGGATCAGCACCATTCAGCTCAACCATTTTGAAGGGAGCTAAGCGATCCAATACAAATAATAATAATAAAAATAATAAAAAAGTTTATTTCTCAACACGAGCCAAAAAAATACAAACAATCTTTTACACACAAGAAATAGCTAACGATTTTTGGCTGTGGATCGCCTGGCCTGTGGTAGGTAATACAGGTCACCAAGTCCCCACCCTGTTCATGGTTGCATATTTGATAGCTTACATCTGATATCACAGCAAGTAATAACATTTTAAAACAATCAGTGAGCATTATTAGAGTAAAAATAAATAACTAAAACGATTAAAAAGTAAAAGTATGTTGGGAGGTTTTTATGAGTGTAAGTTTGAGTGTGTGCGTGTGTGTTGGAGAGTGTTAGTGGCTGAGTCTGATTAACCTAATCCGTCAAAGAGAGCTTCTGTGGCAGTATATGTTTGGCTTTGCAGCCAGGCTTGTAGAGCGCTTTTAAAATTATGTTTGTTCAAAGAGTACAGGGAACCAATTCGGTTTAATTTGTTATAAAGATAGGATCCAAGGCTAGTAGCTAAGGCAACAATATGCTTACGGCGATTGGTATGCTGAGAATAATTGGAAATAACATGTTGTTTAATAGCAGTGGCCAGTAAAACAATTGCCTAACCGTAAGACAATATTCATAGAGCTTGAAGGTGGGACGCGCCACCATCAGCGAGACGTGCATAAATACTTTACCTGCACTTATGCAAAATTCAAAAGCGATTTTCTCCTAAAATATTAGAAGACATTTTACATAGAGTGTGTTGATAGTGCCATCCACGAAGACGCGCCCCACTAGTTTTCACTCATAGGCAATTCGTACGTATCGACGGCACTACAACACTAGCGAAAGGATACACGCTTGCACTGTAAGCGATTAGGAAAAAGAGTGGGGCGCGTCTTCGTGGATTGCACTATCTATACATAGTGTATGAACATAGTATTTTCGAAATTTTCATAATCAGCCTATAATGTTCTCGCTGCTGGGACACACACAGGCTTCCTCTCAGTGAGAGTGAAGAACCCATACTAATTTGAAATAGGTCTAGGGAAAATTGAAAAAATCGCTTTTGAATTTTGCATACGTGTAAGGTTCTTATGCTCATGACTATATATTAGAGTCGGCATTAAATCTAATCAGAAATAGTTGAATGAGGCTTACCGAGTTACAAAACAAAAGACTCGTTCAAGCTATTCTAATACTCGTAAGCTATTTATGCATGTGTCAGATTAAGAGTAAGAGGACTGTATGTGTAGGTAAATGATACCCACATAATTAGCAAGTTTGAGTGTCAGACTGGTTACTAGTTATTTACTGTGTATGAAATATCTACAAATATAGTGTGTAGGGAAAGGATTTCATGAAGAAAAGCACAGAATGACAAGAGTAGGCATTTATTTAAATTAGGCTTGTCCATTAAATACGTTAAAGAGGAAACTACTTGTCCGTTCCAAAAACTAGGTCATCATGGAGAAGAAGGACAAGAAACTCCATGGCAGCTTGTTTTAAAGTATTTTATCAACACATTTTAAAATGAGTATACATTATTTTATCACATTATTCTCTTGGACTATTTCTCAAAGCCATGGATATTTTATCAATGGAATGAAACAGAACACGAATATTCTTAATTCGATTTAACACATAAGGCATATTACGTATATAGGAAAACATAGTTAACAGCAACATTCAAGAATATAATTAATTAACTTACATGAACCTTACAGGTAGTCCATTTTTCACAACAGTTGTATCAAGAGTCCCTGGATGATATTTGGCCAGAGCTTCCGCGTTACAGCGTACCAGCTCTCTCGTGGGCTTACCGGCCAGAGTTTCCACTTTACAGTATACTATCTCCTAGTGGCGGTGAATCTCCTTAGCAGCTTAATATTACGACAGACACCTAAAGGTCTTTACCGTTCGACAGCTAGCGTAAAGGATTCCCCCCAAAAACTGCCCAAGCCCTTTTTATAGTCTTTACCAATTTTAAACCTTTCCCGCCGTTTTCGACCAATCACAGAGCGTCATACAGTTTTTGCTAATATCTATTAACATAGCTATTAATTAACAAAACTTATGTGGTGAGATTACTTTAAAACTTAATGAGACAGTTTAGCAATATAGCTAGTGTTTATTTATAATGTATAAGTAACATATATTAAGATATTATTACCCACCAATCACAGAGCGTCATACAGTATTGGATGGATAATTTCTTATTTATGTGATAATAAACAAATCTTACACAGTGGAACTGTTTTAAAACTTAAAAAGATAATTTAGGAATTTATTAAGTGTTTACTTGATACCTTATTGTAAAGTTGATAAAATATCAACTTCACTTGAAAGGTCTGAGAATCTTAAGAAACAACTTGGTACATAGAAATTGCAATGTAAAATCTAAATAATAATAATCTATCATACTATTGATTATTATGTTATCAATTTGTAATGTTAAAATTAATAAACATTCGTTTTGAGTAGGTAAAACCGCAAATCATGACTTTCGTTCGGAAACCAGTCTTTTAAGTCGCAATATATTTATTGTGACTTTAAAAGACTTGACTGTTAACATAAATTATCTGTTTGTTCAATATGAATTCAGGAAGTGATTACATTTGTATTAAATTAAAACTTGTGGCTCAAAACATTAATTTGCACTAAGAATAGAATGAATAAATAATGTTGAAAGGAAACGTAACCTTATGTCAACGTAATCTGTCTTATGACAGCTGACGTTGTCAAGTTGCTATTTACTAAGTTCTTTCTGTTATTGTTTTACAACATCAATAAACACCAGTTGTTTTCCTATAAATATGTACAATCTAACACATGCATTTCGAACTCCAAACTATAAACTCAATATATTATTACTGTTAATAGTTTCAAGTGGTGCCTAGGCTCCTTATGTCAGAACTACGAGTATCTTCTAATATAATTATGTGATGTTCCCGTATACACCAGTAAGAAATACTATATATTTCTCATTTAGGTGAATACGGGAAGATCACAAACTGTAGTTAGAGTCGTAGGCAAAATATTTGTAAATATTGCACATTTAATTATACGAAAAGACTGTCATAACCAATTCGTTCTAACATTTTTAAGAACCAATTACATATTAAATTACCCTCAGACCTATTCAATGCACAGTAGATAATTAAAAAATCTATTTAACGTAACAGCTTAAAATATCCGTTAAATAAATATAAAAATACATAAAATTCCCCTACCTTTCACAAGGATTCTTGCAACATTTTAAACGATGCAGCTTTTAATTCACGCGGAAATCCGAATATATTCAAAAAAGGCCACGCGGCCTTGTGTCCGTACGAAGTGTACGGACGGACGCATGATTAAATTTTCAGGTGTATATCGGAGCTTCACTAGGTCTTTCATTTATATGATGTTGTGAAAATTTATTTTTATTTGGATGGTTTGAAGCTCTTGAATGGTTTTGGTTCATCAGGCCAGATAGGTAATCTTTTGCTTTGAGAATTTCAGGGATAACTGCAGTTCAAAATGACATAATGTTGAATAAATCCGAGTATTAATTTATCCTTGGCTAGCTTCAGCCCGTGATTTCGTCCACGTGGAAGAAACGCCGTCTGGCACTTGGCATTGGTGTAGTTTTTTTCAGTGAGATAATATCTGTAATTGGATCAGTACTTCCAGAGATTACCTCTTACAAAAAAAAAAACAAGTTTTTACCTTTTTATAATTATGGTTTGCGTTGCTGCTGATCCAATTCCCAGTTCTCGCTCCAGCTCTACATAAATGTCGGTTTTCGGTAGTCCATTTTTGCGAATAAGTTTTTCGACTGCACGTACGTTTTCTTATGTGACCGCGGTTGGTGACCGACCTGTGTTCGCTTCATCTTCGAGACATCTCCGCCCTCTTTTAAATTCAGCAAAACAATTAAATGTTGTTGCTCGTGAACAAGCAGACTCACCAACAGTAGTAGCCGAAAGTTCAAAACATTATTGTGGCATTTAAACCTTTTTTTTGGTCATAATAAATCATAGCGCGAAAATCATGTCGACTGAGTTCCATTGCTGCAAGCGAAATCTCCCCAGATTCTCGGAAAAATAATGCTCATTCACATAGAAAAAAAAAGAAATGATGTGTGTTCTATTTTCAAATATATCAATAAACAACCAGCCTATAAAATGGTGTATAACTAGCCAGTGTCAAACAAATGAGTAAAGAATACCTAACTTCTTTTGGCATGTCCCTCGTATTTTCAGAAACGGTTATTAATTTAGCTCGACTCATTTACTCAAATTGGATTGAAAGATTTTCAAATAACTCGCGTCGATAGTCGATACTAGGGAAGAAGAAGCAGAACTACAACATACATATATACATAAACTCACGTCTTCTTCCCATGGTGGGGGTAGGCAGAACCTACAGAACGCTACCTGCTACGATACTTGCATACTCCTTTTGCTTCGTTTACGTTCACACGCACGCAGATTACGAGGTCTACGCCAAAAAAAAAAATAAAGACAGGAAGTAGGCTATCTCCGGCCCAATCCGCGATATAATTGCATACTGTCTCAGGGTTGTCACTTTTAGTTAAATTTTAATTCAGCGCCTACAAATTGGCAAGGGTCGGGAAGTTGTATTTTTTACTTGTATTGTCTGGGTACAGGGTGTGTGAGGTCGGTTTTAACTAAAGGAAGATGAAAAAAAAAACATCGTAAAACAACATAAAAAACTAACGCCTGCCTCTTAGACTATAATCAAATTTTTGTTCTGTTGTTATGATTCGAACACTGCTCTATTTATCTGATTCACAATATTAGTCAATTACTTATTTTTAATTACGATTTTATAACTGTAAGTAGGTACTTAGTTACTATACATACAATACTGAGAAATCGGCATGACTAAACGTAAACAAAGCAATAGCGGCAAATCAATTGACAGATCAAAAGTACCTAATACATTCTAGTGGGAAAGTAGGCCTACCTACTTCCTCTGTCTGATAGAAAACTAATACAACAAAAAATAAGTAAGTAGGTATCTCATCATCAAGTAAAAATTATATGCTAGAATAAGTGACTTGCTTACCTTTCCTGTTCAATAGGTAATCTGAACAGAGACAATTCTGGAATCGATGAATTATTAAGACACCCAACAAACAGCAATACGTTCTCCTGCGATTATCATACATTTTTCATTAATTTAGCGGTGCCGAAAAGCCGTGAGGCGCGAACCTCGTGCGGTGTTAGCCCCGACTGGCGCACTGAGAAACGAGTCGAGATTTGTTTAAGTGTGCGTGCGGCGACGCATAGATACTTTGGCGCACACATACAAGCCGCGCGCAGTGCGTTTGTATGAAGATAACGTACTTCCTCTCTTTATACTATGACTACGCGCCTGACCTAATAATATTTCAAAAAATCCTACTACATAGACAAATGACTCGTGTGTCCTATTTTTCTCCAACAAAATACATCTAGTTCGATGTGTGCTTTGTGTAAACAATATTGCTTGAAGCCATCGCATGGAGCTAATTAAAGAGTCTTATTAAGATTTAATAGGGTATTCTTTACGCCGTAAATAATGAGCAAAACGAGGCAATATTCTCTACGGAAGATAAATGTTTTATTTATATTTTATGACTTAATTAGCATGATAATATGGATAGCAAAATAATTTTACTGTTTCTGTTTTCTTGGAGTTTTCCCAAGTGAGTCTGCTTGGGTGGATTTTCTTTATTACTCGATGGGCTGATTATTATCAGTGTTTTTCTTGGGTGTTTTTTTTCTAAACTCACACTGTTAGTTTTCGTAGGTTTTTCTTACTAACTTCGTTGTTGGTTCTAAAGTTGTGTAGTAATTGATATTTTTCAAAACATACTCCATGGAGTATGACTGTCATGACAGTGAATATGAAATTCTCACGTGGTTAAAATATCTCTTAGCTCAGAGAAAAGTTACGGCTAGCAACAAAAGTCGATTAACTCTTCTACTTTTTATAGAGTATTCAAATTGACATAAAATGATTAAATAATCTGCTTTCTAGCATTTCACTTATTGGCTAAGAGATAATCTATATAGTGAAGTTAAAATGCTGTTCGTTGGTAAGCGTATCTCTTGAGAACGGTTGGACCGATTTGGCTAATTTTATATTGTACAGATTATCGAATCATTTTATGTCAATTTGAATGCTGTGTAAAAGTAGCAGGGTTAATCGACTTTTGTTTATGTTTATTTTTGTTTTAAAATGTTCGTAATAGTCCGAATCAGCACCCCAACTACGTAACACACTATCCATCAGAATCTGAATGATTTTGAAGGATATTGCTAATCTGGCTTCATGTGTTCGAAAAATTTGTCTGCTCAACAAGGTAAATAATGCAATGAATATTGTTGAATTGTCAAAATGAATCCCATTGTTATTGATAGAAGTGTGTTACGCAATTACCTCGCTGGTTCTTACGGAAAGAATAATTGGAATCCCGGATTTTTTTTTCAAATTCGGGACAACCGAATGTCCTTTTTTGTATGAATTATTTAAATTTGGAAAGGACAACGTCAGGTCAGCTAGTATTCTTTAAATATTACTTTTGTTACAAACTTTCAATTTAATAAAACATTTTGTTCAATAATTAAGATTTGGAAAACTGAAGTGTAAAGCGACCTTTGTTGCTGACTGTACCTACAGTGTACGGTTTAAAATGAATTCTGGCAATATGTCAGCCATGTAAAAAACACCTAAAAATCACCATAAATCCTATGAATACTAAATCATCCAAAAAAAATATTCGCCACATAACGAAAAGCTAGTCTATTTTCATTTGTTTGAAGCAGTCCATGTAAAAACTAGTATATTTTAAAGCATGCATTTCAAAGGGCCGGAGCGTGCGAGTAAATTCAAATTACCTTGACAAATAGCCTTTCGGTTTTACATAAAAAGCAGATCCACCGGACCGGACGCTTCGTACAAAACGCAAGGATATAAATAAAAATGGTGTAATAGAATATTATATTATGTTGGATGTATTTGTATAGAGAGATTTTTACATGTTTTTCTGTGGATACACATATTGTTATATTAGTAAGGTTGTACGAATATTCAGCTACTTGTTCTTGCCTGCACCTGAGGAAGCTATATTTGTATTTCCACTTACCAGATAAACAAGGACACTGTGAAAATCTGAGAAGTGGTCTAGAGTTTCAGACGACTTATTTATTTAATAATGTGGATACTACTGAATAATTGAATTAGTAAATATTAGGTTTCATCATCTGCCTAGACTTTTCCCAACCATGTTGGGGTCGGCTTCCAAAATATGGGTATTCAGCTGCATCCGGTTAGACTTAACCGGATGCAGCTGAATACCCATATTTTACATGGAGGGACTGACTATCTGACCTCCACAACCCAGTTACTGGGTAACACGATACCCCTTGGTATGACTGGTTGTCAGACATTCGGGCTTCTAACTACCCGTAACGACTGTAAAGATCTACAAATAACAGCCGGAACCAACAAAACTTAACGTGCTTTCCAAGACTCCTCTTGGTATGTAAAGATGGTCACCCATTCGTGGACCAACCGCGGCAAGCGTAGCTTAATCTGATCGATCGACCCATGCGGCTGTCAAGTCCTATTAAGTTATTTAAACATTTTTAAGTAATTTAGGTTTAACGCATTTTTTCTAGAAAGTTAAAATCTCAGAAACCAATAATTTAGCAAAAGCGGATTCCCTTTAGATAAAGATGAATGTTGTTAATAAAGCAAACGATTTGACGTCGTAAATTATACCATAATCGCCTAAATAAATAAAGCCATGAAAAATTACACGAAAATATAAAATACGGGCTTAACTAAAGAGTTTCTAGTTACTTGCCAGTTTTTCGGTGTTTAATTTTTAAAGTTAAACTAACGAATTCACCAAAAAGGAAAAACCAACAATGAAGTACCTCTACAGCTACGTACAATTCACGAAAAAGAACACAAACAAACAGCACAGAACGTACCTAATTCATAAACATACATTTCATTTCAAAATGAAATACAAAACTTGTGATTTGCATACTCGCATGACAATTCAATTCGCATATTCATGCTAAGTCCGTCTCCACTGAAACAAATTTAAAAATATTGCTGCAACATACAGCTCGCTTTTGCGTATGGACGAGTGCATATAATTTTCTATATTGAAGTCATTCAACTATTGCTCTATTTCACATGTCTTACAGAGAGAGAGATAGATACAACAATATAAGTATTACCAAGACTGGCAGGTATTGGTAACTTATATTATTGTTCTTCAACAATAATTACGGGAGCGCAAACTAAGCTCCTCTTGCAAGCTTTTTCGTCCAAAACATTGACAGATTTTGTTCAAATGAGCTTTGAAGCATAATTATAATCAGCCTATAATGTTCCCACTGCTGGGACACAGGCCTCCACTCTGTGAGAGGGAGTGAGCCGTAATCTACCACGCGGGCCCAGTGCGGGTTGGTAGATGTCACATGTCTTCGAATTTTTGGTTCTAGGAGATGCCGTTTTCGTCACGATGTTTTCCTTCACAGTTTTGACTGCAGTAGTCTGAAGATAAGTACTAAACATTTCCTGGTTATTATATTTCCTGTTTATTGGCTTCCTTCGTTCGTGGTGTGTACATAAACAGTACATAAAAAACCGGTCAAGTGCGTGTCGGACCACGCACAATGAAGGGTTCTGTTCCGGGATGCATTAATCCTAAGAACAAACATGTTCCCCGATACATTCCAATTGCAAATATAAGTTTGTACGCATAATATTGAGTGATTTACCATGTTATTTTAAGACCATAAACTTCTTATAGGTTTTCCTGAAATATATTTGTCTCTGTTTTTTTTTTGGCTGTGCTGTTTTAGATGGTGGTCAATTTTCATGTATTTTCTTTAATAACTTTTAAAACTAATTATTTTGAAATTATAAAAGAAAATGAAATCCTCATAACACTACTACACACACTCACACACTACTTATACATGTCACTGTATCGTGTGAACGTTTTTTTCTAATTTTCTAGTTTTTCCCCCAAAAGTGGACCCCATAGTATTTTTTTTGGTAATTAAATGAATTTTAACACCATAGACTTCTTATAGGTCTTCCTGTAATCTATAAGAAATAACTATTACCTGTATTTTTTTTTTAAATGTTAGGTTCGGAATGGTCAATTTTCATCAATTTTCTTGAATAACTTTAAAACTATATATTTAAAAAATATTTAAAAAAAATGAGACCCTCACAATATGGCCTTTCATTTGACACACGGTACAGTTTGCAAAATTGTATTTATTTATTTTCTAATTTGCCCCCAAAATTCCCCCATACTGAAAATTCATTTATTTACGATACACGTCCGTGTTTGGGTCATAGAAATATGTGTACCAATTTTCAATTTAATCGGTCCAGTAGATTTAGAGCAAACCGGCTGTGACAGACGAACACGAGTGATCCTATAAGGCTTACGTTTTTTCCTTTGAGGTACGGAACCCTAAAAATACATAACGTTACGATTGGAACGAAAAACGATCAGTTTCATAAGTAGGAATCTAGCATAATTATACAAAAACCCAGTGACAAAGCGCTTTAAAACGTACCAGTGCGAAATCTCAACAAATCCTAGATTACGACGGGGCAATTTTAACACAAAAATACAAGTGCAATTTGAGCGGCCATAAAGCGAGGCCCGAGTTCAGAACGTCTTAATAGTTAGTTGGCAAGCTTTGTTATTCCCGGCACTGGAATGTGAATCTGTGTGGAGTGTGCGGTCGTAATCTGGGACATACTGTCCTGTAATTGCGATCCTAATTGTCCCCCTTCCCCTTCTTTATTCTGTTCTCCTTGTTAGGTACCATGTTGCCGTTTGTCCGCCACTGTCCGGACTGACCGCTCTTGTTTCGTATTGTGCGGGCCTACGGTTGCAGAATTTGATGCCTTGATTATAGTGAGGCCTTTGGGCCATTGTTATGCGGTTTCTCATGGTTCGATGGTGATGTTCAACGGTCAGTAGGTCTGTGTTTGATTGAAGATGTGCTTGACGTGTACACGATAGTCTTAACTTCTCTATTAAACTATCAATTTCCCACTCAAGCCTCTAATCGAAATGGAAAAAAAAAATTGTAGATAAAATATTAGGATAAACATATGTGACATTTTTGAAACATCTTATGAAGCCAAGCCACAAATCTCCACACACATTTGGCTGAACAACCCCAATAAAAAGATTACAGATGCAATCTCCACACAGAGCAAGAAAGCGGAACACTGGTTGTATCTGGTCCAGTATGTGCCATCTGTTGGCAGGCCTGGTAGGCCTGCCGCCAAGCACGATACATTCCGCTAATGGCTGGATTACAAATCGTTGCGTTCACTCAGTTGCTGGCATGGACCGGCGATTTAATACAGTGTGTGAGCACAGACTGATTGCGGGATGTGGATTACGGAGTATGTAAGTTTGAGAGATAGTTTTTGCGTTATAGTTTTTTATGATTTTCAGAGTATGTTTGTACACAGGCTGACATAAATTCATTGGCATCCTTTCTGATATTTCAGAGTATTGGTGTCATCGTAGAGGTTATTGTAGTTCTTTATAAACGTACTCGTTTACCTACTGAACCAGCCAGTGAATTCAAAGTCAACCTGTACAATGTTTAGCCAAAAAAAAAGAGATGACTAGGCCTTGAATGCGTTACAGTGAATATAGTTATTTTTAATCAAGAGATCCTTGTACTCTTTGACGATTCCACATGGTTTTTGGAAAGATGTTACCATCCAGCTGCAGCCTAGGTACTGCGAGATCTCCCGTAGAAGTTTAGGTCCCATGAGAACAAAAGTTGTTTCACTGGAATTCTCAGTAGCTGACCGCTCTTAAATTACTAAAATTATACTGTTCGTTTGTTACTATACTGCTTGTTGTTAAGATTCATATTCACAAAATGACGTCAAGATGTCAGTGCTTCATAAAAATTCAAACTACCTACACCTCTTTTATGACACTGAATCATGGTTTATTTATTTCGTCTTCGTCGGAACGTCTCGCCATGCAAATGTCTACGCTCAATGAAATTGCAGTCTCAAGTAATATGGAAGGCATTCAGAATAGTGCATTGAGTTTAATTGTAAAGAATTAATATAAAAACCTTCCTTTTTCTAATACTCTATTAATTCTTAGTTTCTCTTAGAAACGATCATTTACAAACACATTTCACCTCATGTTTACAAATCTCAGTCGACATAGGATTTATATTAGTCATCATCATCTGCCTAGCCTTTTTCCAACTATGTTGGGGTCAGCTTCCAGTCTTACCGGACACAGCTGAATACCAGTATTTTACATGGAGCGACTGCCTATCTGACCTCCACAATCCAGTTACTGGGTAACACGATACCCCTTGGTAAGACTGGTTGTCAAACTTTCGAGCTTCTGACGACCCGTAACGACTGTCAAAGTTCTACAAATGACAGCCGGGACCAACGGCTTAACGTGCTTTCCGAGGCACGGAGAGGTCTTGCTATGTAAAGATGGTCACCCATCCACGGACCAACCGCGCTAAGCGTAGCTTAACCTGATCGATTGACCCGTGCGGCTGTTATTACTTAGCCACAAGTCCCTCTATAGGATTTATATTAGTATGATTAAGTAAGTAGCTATGGAGTTTCTTGGCGTTCTACTCCATAGAAATATACGCTTTGAGATGGGGAAATAGCTTCAACTTTCTGACTAACTAACAGACTTCCGGGCAATGCTGAAGGGCCTGTAAACGCCATAACCGCCACGCTTGGCAGGTGGGTTGGCGATCGCAGTATGGTGTTAAAATGCATAGAGAACGCTGCTACCCATTCTCTAGTAAGTCCCTTAGTCGCCTTTTACGATACCCATGGGAAGAAATAGGATGGTGCTATTCTTTACGTCTGGCACCACACGGCACGCCGATGACCTTGTGAAGGCCGCAGGAATTCTGAATGCGGGAAGCACAAAACTGGTCGAAGTGGCCGTGCTTGGGGAAGCCCTATGTCCAGCAGTGGACGTCTTTCGGCTGATGATGTTGAAAAAACCCGAGAATCGTAGTTTAAATTATCTTTTTTGTAACAAGTAACTACGCTCCGTGAGCTACTAGCTTGAAGTAAAAGCATTTTGTGCTGTTGCAATGTGACTGATGCAAACGAATTAAGTTACAAGCTTTAACTTAGGGGAACTTGACTAATGGAATTAGCTTGTTGGTTTAATTTCATTTTATGATATCATTTACAAATTATGTTTGCAAAGGGTTGGTGTAAATATCATTAATTTTATTAGCTGCTGTTATTAACATCGAATGAGTTTATGTTGAGTTACTGACGTCATTTAAGAAAGAAATAAATAGATTTTTATTGTCACAGTCTAAGTTTTTAAGAGGCCGCTGTTTAATATGCATAGCCTTATTTAAAGGGCTTTTTATATTCCAAATAGCGCGCTCAGTTAGTATTTTTAAATACTTTGCAAAAAGAAAGTAACTTTTAATATTTATGCTGTAAGTCTTCATCAAAGAGAATTTATTATGAAATTAATTTACATATTTTTATAGAAAGATACAGAAACATGTAAAATGCTCATCATAATATTTACCAGCTTTCGCAACGGAGGTTGAGCTCAATAATTTTTTGTAGTAATATTAGTGGTAAAATATCTGCTTCAAAGTAGAATGGGGAGATTATTAATTCAATTGATTAGTTGTAGGCAGCTATAGCAGTTACACAAAAGCAACTTTTAACCATACAACCAGATGTCACCAAATGGCGGACCGCCGACCTATTTTTTTTTTGTAACTAAAACCTAATCTAAAAGTATTAAAGTAAAAAAAAAAAAAATTTAGCTTGCACCAACTTTACTACCGGCTTGCTGTTATGCAGTTTGGCAAACTTATGTATGTTATTGTTCATACAAATTTAAAAAAAAATCCAGCTGGTGCGTGTTGGGCCACGCACAATGAATTAAGAAATGAACGCACATGTAGTTGGGAATGTTGGGATGAATTTCTCCCAAAAACAAAAGTAAGTTGGTCGACTATAACTCGTTAATTTAATAACCATATAGCTGGCAGGGGGGAGGGGGGGGTGGACGACGACACTTGACTCAACACAAAAATTTGCACTTTAAGCTTAGCTTTTAATATTACGCAAATGCACATATTCTTGAACGGTCAATCCAACTATACCACACCATGGGTTAATTGATATTTTTAATCTTGTTTGCTAGTAATCGGCTACCAAATGGACAGTGACCGTCACATTACAAAAAAAAAACGGACTTCAATGAAACTAATTGGTGATAATTGTTCTAATGTCACACCACAGTGAGATTAGAGAGAGCACGCGGAGAATTTTTTTTAAACAAAAAATAGCACCTAGATTTAACATAGAAGAACATTGCTATAAGTATCAAGCTGTAGAGATATTCAATAAGTTGCCTTCTGAGCTAAAGATCTTGGTTAAAGCAAAATTAAAAGCGTTTTTATTTTTTCTGTTTTTAATCATTTGTATTTTGTATTTGTATGTAGATTGCATGTACGAGTATATGCCTGGATTCAAAAAAAAATATTTTTTTATGAAGAAATAAAATGAAATTGAATGAATGCTTTGACACCTAATAAAAAATATTTACACTACTTAGTCCCAACAACTGGTGACCTCGTAGAGGCACTATGGTAAATAAAGACCCCTATTTCACATAGTAATAGGTTTTCAAGAGCAAGGTAAAGGATGTCACTGTAAATGCCGTCTACTCCGTCAATGTACGCAGTCCTCAAGTGAAGTCAAATATTGGGCCTTTCGATTTATCCTGAAAGTGTTTGATGCTTTCTCCCTTATAGGTTTTTGGCAGTCAATTTGAAGGTTTCATTATGTTTATTTAAAAAGTACCATATTGTCCTGCAGGACTTAAAAATATAATTTAGCGCTATGATGTGTAGTTAAATTTAACGCAAGTCGAGGTGACTAAAAACTGGCACTAAACTAGCTGACTTGAAAATCACACTGAAGTAGGAAAAGTGAGCAACAGCTCTTTCATGTTATGTTACACGAATTTTGTACTATCGATTTTCTTATCTTAATTATTCTGTCCCTCTCTTTCTCTCGTTCTCTCTTTTGCTCTTTAATTAACTCCAGGAAAACTTCAACCCAAATAATTACACCAAAATTCAACCCTCAAGCTGCGAAACGCCAAAAATCTTGTTCACTTCTGTACCGTAACTTTGGTAACACAAACAGTCCTACCAAACGGTGCCACAATAACGAGAATCACCCCGATAGAAGGCAAGACAGGTGCAAGCCCCGACCACAGTGAATAGATAGCTGCAGAAGACCAACTCCGTACAACGAGAGAAAACTGTCTCACGAACACAATACACTCATGTATGGATATCTCAAAATACGTATCAATCAAGAGCCGGTCGCGAAAGCGCCGTCATTGGGTACCGGTACAGTCTTGGAATTAAAATGTTAAGCACCTTATGGTTAATATTTTTCCGTACACCTTATTATTATTTCGACTTCAATGAAGTAGAGCGGTAAAGACCGCGACTAACGAGCTGTACGTCGTAGGTTCGAACCCAGACAGGCGCTTTACTTTGTGTAAATTATTTCATCACCACTGCTCTCAAACCGGTGAAGGAAAACACCATGAGGAAACCGACATGTCCTAGAACCAAAAATTCGAAGACTTGTGACATCTACCAACCCGCACTGGGCCCGCGTGGTGGATTACGGCCCACTCCCTCTCACAGAGAGGAAGCCTGTTTCCCAGCAGTGGGAAGATTATAGGCTGATTATGATGTATGTATGCATGTTCAATGAAAATTATATTTCTAAAAGGTGGCATGCACCAGCCATGTAGCGAATATTATCAAATAACTTCTCCCGGTCTGAGCAGAGCGGGAGGGTGTGTCAGACTCTTACTGATTAAAACCCACCCATGTTCCTTCCGTTACCTGTGTTCGCCTAGGGCATCGGTAACCCTTTCGTACCTTCCCGCTTCCCGTGGGCCCCTACACTTGTGGTGACATCTCTTTGAGGCACGCGTGGAACACAACGCGCCCTCGACCCGGGCCTGGTCCGCAAGCCCACTCTCCCGACGCCCAGAGCGTCTCCTGCGGCGGCTAGGGGCGAGAGGGTGCAAAATTTCCTTCCCTCAACCATCTCGCTTCATCCTTCGCGAGCATTACTGCTTCGCAGGAGGAGGTGACGGCTGGCCATGCCCTCTCGCTCTAAGGAGCTGGCCCTGTTTCAGGCCATGGTAAGCCATGGCCTGAAACAGGGCCACCATGTCCTCCGGGCGATCCACACGGTGGTGACACCCGGGCGTGTGTGCCTTTTCGCTCGTTTTACGGAGCCGACCTTCTAAACCTATCTATTCTGTGTTCCAACGTAAATAAGCTATACGAACTATCTGTGGCGAACGGGTAGCTGAAGCCAAGCTTGCCGGTTTAGTCAAGACTTGGTGTGGCTTAAATCTACGGTTGATATTTGGATTCAGTTGGAAGATATTTTTAATAACATTTCGGAATTGTTTGTTTATTGTTTTCGGCGGCTTTTGAATTTCCTCTGAATTTGTTTCACTTTACAATGACTTTTAAATATTTCATGGGAACTTTATTTATCTGATATGATTGTGTTTCTGTTCCTACATAGAGTTAAAATGATTTCATCAAATTATGATCTGACCAATAGCCATTCACACTCCAGACGTAGACGCTGCAAAATTGTGCGAAAACGGGGCATGATGTAAAAAACAGCGCCAATAAATTTTTAATGAGCCAAAACAGAACATCTTATCCAATATCACCAGACCGAAACCCATAACATGCTTTAACAGCATGTAAAAGGAGACCCAAAACACTTAAGTAAACAAAGAGATAAAAATTCCCAAAAGGATTTGCGGCAAGTGCCCTCAAAATCACAATTCAGCCCTTTGGCGATTACATGATATCGGCTTTTTGCGTTACATTCGCGAAATTCAATAATACCGATACTCGTAAAGGGGCGGGGTGGCAAAAAAACCGGTATTTGGCTCACTAAACCGTTATTGTCAACCGCTGCAAATAACTGGGATGTTTTTTCTTGTTATTTCATTTTAAAAGGTCCACGGTAATTGTTTGCGCTAATATTGGACGGCTTTCGGATCGATTTTCAATTTTCAAAGGTGAAATGAAAGGTGAGAGGTGAATGGGAAATAGGTACGTGTACTTATAGGTAATACTTGCGTTTAGGCAAGTTTAAAAAACTCGTGTCAATGCATATTATGTAAAAGATTTTTGTCTAAAAGATCGAAAATCAAAAGACAAGAAAATAATATTGTATTTCTTGAAATTTCTAACACACGATGTATTTTCTGCTACGATTGTGTAGCTGTGTCATCGTCGTGTCAGCTACGGCGTAGCTACACATCGTTGCGTCAGCTACGGCGTAGCTACATATCGTCGCGTCAGCTACGCCGTAGCAACTTAGTGACCCACGAAGTTATCTTTTTCGCTGACTTCAAAAAGAAGTAGAATACTCTGTGAAAAAGTTTATGATGCCTTAGGTGTTATTTTCTTTTAGAGCTTGTAATATTTTTTTCGTATAATTTTAAGTTCACTCTGCAGCCTCAAAAATAATTTTACCTTACCAAAACTTTTGAGAACATGCACAATAAATAGTTAAAACCTGTAAAAAGGTGAACAATTTTAAAGTCTGCAATGGTGCGTAAATAGGGTCCGGTTAGCATGTCCCGCGAGTTACGAACGAACGCTGTTTTGCTCAGTTGACTTTTATAACGCGTGAATATTTACAGTGTAAAAATATGCTGCTTCATGCCATGGAAATACTTCCATTTGTGGGTATTCTTTTGACCGTGAACGTTACATTGTCTTTATTAGTGACATGCTACATAAAATAAATACAACCCCGTAAATCATGGTGAATTAGGCCCTCAAAAGCTTTGAAACCATAAAAAAAGACGCCAAGGAATGTACTTCAAATTATACATGAATCATCATCATCTGCCTGCCTTTTCCCAACTACGTTGGAGTCAGCTTCCAGTCTAACCGGATGCAGCCAAATACCAGTATTTTACATGGAGCGACTGCCTATCTAACCTCCACAACCCAGTTACTGGGTAACACGATACCCCTTGGTAAGACTGGTTGTCAAACTTTCGGGCTTCTTACTACCCGTAACGACTGTAAAGGTCTACAAATAACAGCCGGGACCAACGGCTTAGCGTGGAAATTATACATGAATACCAGTTCGATTCCCGGGTTGGGCCAAGTGCTTGGTTTTTCTATCTGGAATTCCTCAGTAGCAGCCTGATGATGCCAATATACTCGCCCCCTACTACATAAGACTTAAACATAAGTGGTGAAATGTGGGTGTACTACAGGTACACCTCCCTAACCCAACCCTTCGGCGAAACAAGGCGTGAGGTTATTTATATATAATTATAGATTACATTACATTTACTATTCTTGAAAGAGATATTTCAAATCATGGGTTAAATGGTTTATTGCAAAAGAAAATATTTGGAGTGTAGTATTATTAGGCAGGTAACATAATGACATAATTTAATATTCCTCATCAAACTGCTCACCAAACACTTCTCCGTTCTTGCTCTTGTCTTATATTTATGATTGTATTTGTATACATATTTTGGTAGATAAGTATATGCTTCATATAGGTGTGTATTTATTGTATATGTAAATGGTAAATCACTGACTACCTGCAGTATTGTCTCTACTGCTCCCTTTAATACATCCCAAGGTTGTCTGTAATCGCTTTTAGCGATAATACCACCCACTGTGTCACCCTTGTAAAATTTCAACATTTATATCTGTAATTTTTATGGTGTACATAATAAAGAGTATTCTGTTCTGCTTCGTCATTTCACACAACCACACACTCCCAACACATGGTCACTCCAAAATCCTCTTACCCGTCTATTAACAAAAGAACGGAACTAAAAAGCAAGCCAACGTTTTCAGTATCCGATGCAATTTGTGAGTAGGCGGAGCATTCCCCAGATTCCGAGCGCGTACCGAACAAATCCGATAACGCGTCACGCCGAAACTTGCAGACTCAATTTCAGGAACACGATTACTCCGCGATGGGAACAAGAGTTGAATCTCAGAGTACCTGACTCGGGTCTGTGAGTTCATTTTGAGGTGTGGAATGGTGTTTAGTGGGGACAATGGAGACATTTGGTTGGAATGTCTCCTGTCTGTGTTACTTAGATTAAAGTAAGGTGTTACTGCGCTACAGAATTAGGTTAGAAAGTTATCTTAAATCATTCCAACTTGACTAGGGTACACAAATGTTTTTTTGCTTACTTGTCTATACAAAAAACATGGATACAGACCATCTACGTTTATTGACATTTGTGAGTGTTGAAAATAAAACTGTGACATACAGTTTTATTTTCAACACTCCTGTGAGAAAACAATCCTGTGATAAGATACAAGGTGTTGTTTTGCATCCTCGTCAAATTCAAGGAGTTAACTATGCTAATGATTCTCGGACATGAATCAATAATGAAGTAAGTAAGTCTGTTTTTTTCAAATTTTGGGTAGTTGGCATGTGTGGGACACGCATGTTAATACCGCACTGTAACTGCCCTACACACATTACCGCATACGCAATGGGATGATTCTGTTCTGTGAAAGTGGTATATTCTAAAATACTGTCAAACTTAAATAACAAAATGAACAAGTATGTAATAATTATTGAGCAGGTATTGTAATTTTATTTGATTATATATGTGTTTCATAGCAGCCTCCTGAAATTTGACGAGGATGCAAAACGACACCTTGTATAATAGTATTTGCATAACCACGATGAAATTGATGGGTGACTGATATTGGTTGAAAAACAAGTCAAGATTAAGGGCCTATTCAGATATTAGCGATATCGCTGTCGCGCTCGGTAGCGATACTGGTCTAAAGTGACTAACCCTAAGGCAAACCAGTATCGCTACCGAGCGCGATAGCGATATCGCTTAAATCTGAATAGGCCTCAAGACAAGATGACTTCCATCCAGTAGTGTTATACGTTGAATTACAAAAAAAAATACAGTTAGTGAAATCAACAGAAGAACATAATAAAATTTCAGTATGTATGATTACTTTTTTTTAATTATTCCGTAGTTCATTCAAAAAGACAAACTAAAAGAAGGAAAACGTTTATCCAGTAATACAGGAACTAATAAAAGAAGCTGTAGGAATTAATGCTTTTTCTCGAAACATCCAAACTAACAAGAAAACATACTACACCAAAGATTACCGTACAAATTCAAACTTGCAATCAGTTACACCCCCATTGCCTGCAATGTCTGGCATTACCATAATTATTCTATATTAAAACAGTAATGTAATATTAAAACTCTGAAGACGTCGCCTGTTTAAAATAACAGATGGCAGCACATGTATTATTCATGGGGCGGTTTTAGTCGGAGTCCGATAAGTTTGGAAGGCGTCGGATAAAGTTGATGGTGGATGGTGACATTTACATTTTAATTGAACGCATTCCAGATGGACAGCTGAGGAAATCTATAATTATTGTTTTGCTTTTAAATTTAAGCTATTAATTTTTATTTTAAATTATAGTTCCAGGGTGTTGTTACGTCTGCATTCAAGACTGTACATGCAGCCATTTAATAAAAATGACAAACATTTGAAAACTGTGGAAGGTAGCAATTTTTTGTTACATTTATTCTTTCATGTTTAGGCTTATTGGGAGTCAAAATGTGGCAGAAAATTACGTACAAAGAAAAAAAACTCTTCACGAATGGCAGAATGTCAATACAAGATGATATGTGCATTACAAGTTACTAGCATCCAGATCGTCATTCTGCAAGGTCTTGCATACCTGTACCTAAGCACAAGCTTATGTACACACCCAATATAACCCTCAACAGCAACTTCGCTTGAGTGCTACTCACAGTGTAGAAGATTGATTTTACTGAAAATGCTAAATGACTGCTGATAAAGCAAATCCCGAATGATTTTATTGTATTTTATCGTACTCACTATTTTATTTGTTTATTTTCAGATTGGAGCTGCTTCATCTCCTCGAGATGGAAGCGCTCAACTCGTACGAGTTCACTCCGGCCATGTTCGTGCTTGGCGAGGGGTATTCTGGTAAGTACAATATTTATAATTGTATCTACCTATCATAGCATTATGTTAACATATTGTAATACGCGAAGAACGAAACCTGACCGCAACAATTCCTTCTCGCGATTCGTATTCTTTCCATCGGCGTTAATTTAGTTATTACTTCTGAAGTTCTAGGGAAATGAAATAGTATCCTACTTCCCACTAATCCTAACTAATATTGTAAACACGAAAGTGAGTTTGTTTGTTTGTTATGCTTTTAAAGGCTGAACGGATTTGGATGAAAGGAAAATGGGCGTTTCTGCCCTAAAGCCCAATGGGGTTAAAATATGTACCTACCAATGGAAAGATCTCATCAAGGAGAATATTTCTTATTATGAAGACTTCTCTTGATTGTTATTGCCTAAGGAGCTACATAGTTCTAAATGTGAGTAATTAAGTATTATTGATATTGTGGTATTTCGTAAATAATTTATCTTTTTTAAATTCTGTGCCTTGCAAATATCATCTTTTAAGCCGAAGAAGAAGGCGGGTAAGGCAGCAAGAGCGGCCAAAAAGAGGGAGAGGCGGCAGCAGCGCAAGAAGCGCACCGCCGCGGCTAGGCTCCGCGCCCCGAATTCCGCAGCCGTAGTGATTACACTACAGCCGGATGCGGAAAAGAAGGGCGTGTCCTACAGGACTGTAATGGCGAAGGTCGGTGAGGTGGTGCGCCTCGAGGAGCTCGGCGCTGCCACTGGCCTAAAAATGAAGGTAACGGCGACTGGGGCCCGAATGGTGGAGGTCCCCGGTGCGGCCAGTGGCCCGGCCGCTGACGCTCTGGCCGAAAGGCTCAGGGCGTCCCTAAATGCGGACGAGGTCCGAGTGTCCAGGCCCACCAAGTGCGCTAGCATGCGCATCATGGGCCTGGACGACTCCGTGACGGAGGAAAAGGTGGTCGCCGCAGTAGTTAGGACTGGGGGGTGCTCTGCCGAGCAGGTGAGGGTGGGCACCATCCATCCTGACTCCGCGGGGCTGCAAACCGCTATGGTGAGCTGCCCCGTGTCGGCGGCCAAAAATATTGCCAGAGAGGGCCAAAGGTTATTGGTGGGCTGGGTGTCAGCACAGGTTAAACTGCTGGAACCCAGACCTCTGAGGTGCTTCCGCTGCCAGGTGGGCAACCACGTGCAAGCGAATTGCACCTCGGAGGTGGACCGCAGCGGTCTTTACTACCGCTGCGGTCTGCCCGGGCACAAGGCCGGCTCGTGCAATGCCACGCCGCACTGTGCCGTATGTGCGGCGGCTGGCAAGCCGGCCGAGCACCGGATGGGGGGCAAGGCCTGCGCCCCACCCACCAAAGCCAGGGCCAGAGGCAAGCCCTCCGCCACCGCCGTCACCGCCGCAGCCGTCACCACTGCCACCGCCGCTGCCGCCTCCAACACCGCCGTCGTCACCGTCGCCACCGTGGCCGCTGCGGCAGGCCCTTCTCAGGGGGCTGGGAAGGAGGCCCAAGAGGGGGCTGACATGGAGTGCCATTAATGGCCCCATTACGCCTCCTCCAGGCGAACATCAACCATTGCGCCGCCGCTCAGGATCTGTTGCTCCAGAGCATGGCGCAGTGGTCGATTAACATCGCCGTGGTCGCTGAGCCGTACTTTGTCCCGCCCAGGGATGACTGGGTGGAGGACCTGAGCGGCTCAGTGACCCTAATTTCGTCGGCCGCCGCCGGTACTCCGTCCCTCGAGGCCGTCAAGAGAGGATGGGGCTGCGTAGCAGCACGGTTCGGGGAGATTGTCGTGGTAGGGGTCTACTTCTCTCCGAACCGAACTCTTGCCGAGTTCCACAACTCCCTTGCGGAGTTGAGAGACGTCGTCGTCGGGTTTGGTTCCCTCCCTGTGTTCGTCCTCGGGGACTTCAATGCCAAGAATTTGGCTTGGGGTTCCCGGTTAACGGACACACGGGGCAGGATGGTGGAGGACTGGGCTCTGGAGACAGGCCTGGTCGTCCTAAACCGGGGTTCTGTCCCCATGTGTGTGCGGATGCGGGGTGAATCAGTGGTGGACATCTCGTTCGCCAGCCCCGCTCTGTCGCCGCGTGTAGTTGACTGGCGTGTCATGGAGGGGGTGGAGACCTATTCCGATCACCGGTATATCCGGTTCGACGTCTCCGCCCAGACCTCGGACGCGCCGGTCCGACGGGCCCCGAGTGGTCCGCGGTGGGCGCTGAAGCAGCTGGACCGGGAGCTCCTCCTGGAAGCCTCGATCGTGCAGGCCTGGGTGTCACCACCGGACAGGCCTGCCGACATCAACGACGAGGCGGAGTGGTTCCGGGAGGCCATGTCCGACATATGTGACGTGGCAATGCCCCGGGTCCAGCCTGGACGTGCCTCGCGCCAGGTGTACTGGTGGTCGCAGGAGCTGACGGCTCTGCGCACTGCGTGCGTAGCTGCGCGACGCCGGTACACCAGGCACTGCAGGCTCCGTATCAAACCTCCGGATACGGAAGCCATTCAGGCGGAGCTGTACGAGGGGTACAGAGCGGCGAAGACCGCCCTCCAAGCGGAGATCCTGCGGGCCAGGGGGTTGGCCCGCGAGGAGTCGCTGGGGACTCTGGACAGGGACCCGTGGGGACGCCCGTACAAAGTGGTGCGGGATAAACTCCGCCCATGGGCTCCCCCGCTGACGCAGAGTCTCCGGCCCCAGCTTGTGGAGGACGTGGTAAGCGCTCTGTTCCCTTCCCGAGGGGAACACACCTCCCCGCCTATGGCTCCGCCTACTGCGGTGCCCGATGCGGACCACACCGCCGACGACGACGACGATGCTCCGGAGGTGACCGAGGTAGAAATGAGAGCGGCGGTACGCAGGCTTAATGCCAAAAATACCGCCCCAGGACCCGACGGCTTACCTGGGAAGGCCTGGGTCCTGGCCTTGGAGGCTCTCGGGCCTCGACTTAGGGGGCTCCTAAGCACATGCATGGAGAGGGGCCAGTTCCCGCTTCGCTGGAAGACGGGGAAACTGGTCCTCATAAAGAAGGCAGGGCGCCCTGCGGACTCTCCGTCCGCTTATCGGCCCATCGTGCTGCTCGACGAGGTGGGCAAGCTCTTTGAAAGAGTCATTGCAGACCGCCTCGTCGGCCAGCTGGTGCAGGTGGGGCCGGATTTGGCGGAGAGCCAGTTTGGTTTCCGCAGAGGGCGCTCTACGGTGGACGCCATCATGCGTGTGCGAGCCCTGACGACGGGGAATGCTGTTGCCCAGGGTGGGGTCGTCTTGGCGGTGTCTCTAGACATCGCCAATGCCTTCAATACCCTGCCCTGGAGTTGCATCAGGGAGGCACTCCGGTATCACCGGATGCCGACCTACCTCTGTCGTGTGGTCGAGGCCTATTTGACGGACAGGGCCGTCATCTACCCCGGTCACCAGGGAGTGTGGAACCGGCAAGAGATGTCGTGCGGTGTCCCACAGGGATCGGTCCTGGGGCCGCATCTGTGGGACATCGGATACGACTGGGTGCTGCGCGCCGACCTCCCTAGCGGCGTCAGCGTAGTGTGCTACGCTGACGACACGTTGGTCCTGGCGCAGGGGAGGTCGCACCAGGCGGCGGCCGAATTAGCGGCACGCGGGGTTGCGACAATCGTCGATAGGATCCGGCAATTGGGACTCGAGGTGGCCCTGCACAAGTCCGAGGCCATGTGTTTTCATGGTCCTCGGAACGCGCCACCGTTGGGGTCCCAAATAACGGTAGGAGGGGTTTCTATCGGCGTCGAGTCGACGATGAAGTACCTGGGACTCGTCCTCGACAGCCGGTGGAACTTCGTGGAGCATTTCCGACGTTTGGCTCCCAAACTGGAGCGGGCGGGCGCTGCATTGAAGCGGCTCCTGCCCAATCTAGGGGGTCCAAACGCCTCCTGCCGGAGGCTTTACGCGGGGGTCGTGCGGTCCATGGCCCTCTACGGGGCTCCTGTATGGGCGCGCTCTCTGGCGCTGCGGCCAGCCCGCCGGTTGAGCGCGGCCCAAAGGGTCATGGCCATCCGGATGGTCCGAGGATACCGCACGGTCTCCTGTGAGGCAGCGAGCCTCCTTGCCGGATTGCCGCCATGGGATCTGGAGGCAAAAGTCCTCGCGCACGTATGGGAGTGGCGCGAGGAGGCGAAACGCCGGGGCGTAAGTCCGCTGCCGCGAGAAATCGTGGCACAGCGGACGGAGCTCCGGCGGGATCTCATGGCGTCATGGAAAGTACGGTTGTCGCAACCCAGTGCTGGGCACGCCACGATTTCGGCGATAAGTCCCCTCTTTGAGGAGTGGCTGGAGAGGCGCCACGGCGTCCTCACCTTCCGCCTGACGCAGGTCCTCACCGGACACGGCAGCTTCGAGAGGTTCCTGTGTCGGATAAGGCGGGAGGAAACGTCCGGGTGTTACCACTGTGTGGATCGCCCGGAGGACACGGTGGAGCATACGGTGGAGGTCTGCCCGGCTTGGGCAGAGCACCACCGTGTCCTCGTGGAGGCGATCGGCGGCAGAGACCTCTCGCGTCCGGCCCTGGTTCAGGCCATGGTACGGAGCGAGAGGGCATGGGCAGCCGTCACCTCCTTCTGCGAAGCAGTAATGCTCGCGAAGGAGGAGGCGGGACGGTTGAGGGAAAGGCACGTGTCGCGCCCTCTCGCCCATAGCCGCCGCAGGAGACGCCCAGGGCGTCGGGAATCCCGGGCGGATTTCCGGCCACCGTAGGCGCGGGCTTGCGGACGGTGAGCAATGGGTAGCTCACCGTCCGGTAAGGACCAGGCCCGGGTCGACGGCGCGTTGTATTCCACGCGCGCCTCAAAGAGATGTCGTCAGCACATAGTAGGGGTCCACTAGGGCCGATGACTGCCGGGGTCGCGGGAAGGTACTTATGGGTCACCGAGGCCCCCGCAACACAGGCAACAAGAAGGAATACGGGTGGGTTTTAGTCAGTAAGAGTCTGACACACCCTCCCGCTCCGCCCAGAGCGGGAGAAGTTATTTGATGATTTCCCACCCAAAAAAAAAAAAAAAAAGCCTATAAACAGACATTTTTAAACATTGGCCTCCTAGGTGCCGTTTTAGGAACAAGTTTACTAATTAATAAACAGTAACTTGTAAATCATCATTATTATATTAATACAAAAACATTATGCCTATGTAAAGGGTAGGCAGACATGTATTGTACAACTAAATTTCGGCTACAGAGGTAAAAATACCTCTTTAGCCAAAATGTTCTCTTCTATCTACAAGTATGTTTTTCGAAGTTGTTTTTCGTGTCTCTGTGCGTGTTCACTTAGTTCTTCTAAACTTAGTGTCTAGTTCTTCACCATCATTTAGACAACTTATTTCCTAAGGTTGATGTGTATAATACAGTACCATTTAACTTAAATATTGTACAGAAATCTAGATGTTTTGACATGTCACGACATCAGTACTTACTTCACAATATTAACACCAGAAATAAGGACAAATTACGAGCTCCATTTCACCGGCTTCATAAGGTACATAACTCATTTGTTGGGCTTGGTATAACTTTTTATAACATGCTGCCCACTTCTTTGCTAGATTTGCCTTTTAATGCGTTTAAAACTAAAGTAAAATCCACCCTTTGTTCAAAGGCATACTATTGTATCAATGACTACTTAAACGATAAGAATAGTTGGTCGCTGTGAATAACTCAAGACAATATTTATGTTCTTTTTCCAGAATTAGCTTACCTACTGACAGGTTATATGAGTTCATATAATTGATTACTTTTTTATTTGACTGTATAAGTCAATGTAATTTAATTTAGTTAAATTTTAATTTATTAGTGATATAATCTACTCATTACAATGTGTGTTTTATGAGTTGTATTGCAATAAGTGGTTAGCTAGCGTCCTCGACTATTGATTATACTATTCTTGCCTGAGCAACCGGCAGCAAGCTCGTCATGCTCCCTTAGATGCCTGCGGTAGCGTCGGGGGTCGGGTTGCCTACTTCCCTCCAATATGGCGAGGGGGGTGATGGCTGATCTTTGCGTTATGCTTGTGAACGGGTGCTGCTTGTGGTGACTGGTCGTCTTGCTGATCATGGGTATAAATTGTAATTAGTAATTGTTTACTTATTTTACTTCGATGGGGCTAGTTTATCATTTCTCACTTCGAGCTACAGCAATAGCCTTATGTAAGCGGGCATGCCATTTATGCCTGGAGGCTTTTATTAGGTATTAAGTTCTATTTACGTTTTTTTATGTTGTAATTTTTATCTGCTTGAATACAGTTTGTTCATTGTTTTGTCTGTATACTGGCGTTTGCTAGCTAACATATGGCAAGTGTGTAATTTAATGTAATGTTTTGTCTTTCGTAATGTTAATTACTTTGCATACGATTTGTATAGAATCAAGTTTATATAACTAAACAGACAGATGTGCTGCTGGGGAGTTTATTCCACCACTTCTTATTCCCAGCTAAAGCACTAGGAAGTGGTGAAGGGTGGGCATTTTTGGGGGACTGTCTTACGTAACGTTGACGTTCGAAAAGTGCCGATTTTCAGCCTAGTTTGACTATATGACTTTTGATTTTGATTTTGAGTACTAGATTGTTCCTACAACTCAATAAAAGCTGCTCATTTGCTTGACATAATCAACTCGTTAAATGGGGATTATAAAGCAGCAGGGTAACTGCGTAACAGACTGACAATTACAATTACAATGCCATTTTGAGTCCGTAGCCAAAATATGTTTTTGACTATTTTAAAGCAAACCCATAACAGATCTAGACCCATAACATTTTTCGGTATTTACTTCACGAGTTCTACGAAAGCTAAGTAGCTGCGAAATTTCTAACATTCAGAAAGATATTAGAGAAATTAAAAACAACGAGAGAATACTTAACTGAAGATTTTACTCAACGTTATCTGGGCTTAAATCATATAACCAGAGAAGAAGTGGTGGCAAGCTCAATACCCCAAGTCATGTTTTTGAAGCTCAGAAAGAAGTGATTTCCTTTTTTATATCTTATGGCTGTTGGGAATTCCTTAACTTCGATGCCCAAGTTGCCACCTAACCAATAACTCCGAACTGACTAACAAGTGGCATAGGTCGTGTTTGTAGCAAAGGGTCTCCTTGCTAAATTCTCTCCATTGATGTATATCTTATGCATATTGGGCGCCAAGAATTCCATAACTTCAGTGTCCAAGTTGTCACCTAACCAATAACTCCGAACTGACTAACAATTGGCAAAAGTCGTGTTCGCAGCAAAGGTTCTCCTTGAAAAGTTCTCGCCGTCGATATGTATCTTATGGCTCAATAGCCACAATAACTTGGGCACCGGACTTAAAAAAATATTGGTGCCCAATGGCACCAATATTTTTTTAAGTCCGGTGCCCAAGTTGTCACCTATTTAAGTCTTACTGACTTAAATTGGCCAAAACTGAAATACCAAATGAGTAAAAGTAAACAAAAAACTGTTTTATACTCCAACCCAAAACATTAACCCAGTTCCTACAAAACGATACTGAAGTATGATAGAAAGCGAACTCCTTTGAATCAGATCACGAACCAATCAGCGTATAATACGTGTTTACGTGCGGGCAGCTTTAGACATCGTTCACATTCGATTCGGAATGCACATGCTTGACACTTGCATTGACGCGCTACGTATGTGAGGTTTGTCTATAATAGTGTCTATACGAGTATGTCGTAGCTGTATAGGGATTGTGAAAAGGGAAATTTAGTTTGGGAAAAGTCATTTTATTACGTTTCCTTCTAGCTGTACAGCAAACTAATAATTTGAACAGTTAATAATTTTAATCTGAAACAGTGAACTGTTAGTGGTACAGCAGCTGGTTCCTTATATAACAAAATGTCTTGGAAAGCTATGATGGAGTTGAGAGAGAGAAATGCAGTGTGGTGTAAGACTTCCCCCGCGACGTCCAATTGGGGCGCGGGTGGAACACTACGCGCTGCCACCTCGGGTCCTGCTGTGTGGGGGGCGACGGATTTCTCCGAGTCTGTCGCCCCTGGACCCATTTAGAGGGCTGGAAAAGTGCGTTGTCCACCCTCCACCGACGCGCCTGCTGTGGCAGGGTGAGTGCGAGAGATCTCCCGCTCCCTTTCCGCAGCCGCCTTCTGCGACATGACTGTTTCACAGAAGGATACCACCGCGTCCCAGGACTCCTCACTGCCAAGCATCGAGTTGACTGCGACTGGCAGCGACAGTTCGCAGCCTACTCCTGAGATGAGGGCACGGCGACTTATCTCTATTTTGCGTCAAAATGGGCCAATCACGCCAATGGGTGTCAAGCTCGTCCCACCATCTGCGTCTGGGTCTGCCGCGATGCCATTGGGCGTTTTCAGAGACTATGAGAGAGAAACCATGTGAGATTATCTATATTAAAATTAATTAAACATAATTTATTAAATGCGTAAAGTATCAGCATTCGACTACGCTTGCAGGTGTTTAAGTACTTCCATCGTGTCAGCCTATTTGATAATTTTTAACCGACTTAAAAAAAGGAGGAGGTTACATGTTTGTCTTGGTTTTTTCATCTAGTAGAGATAACTTGCGCGGTGGTCCCATATAAATTTTAATAACATTGCTTGGGTAGTTTTTAGCGCTTGACGAAAATTGACGTAATTTTAGTAGGCAAGTTTTTAATCACGTCTAAACTTGTATAGAGTAGTGACAGGCGCTGATTAATTTGACAGGACTAAACTAAATCTTATCTTCTGTCCTTTTCTTAATGAAATAGAAAGAAAAAGATGCACTGAACTTAAATTTAGTTTAGTTTGTAAACAAGGGAATCGGCACCACTGTCTCGTTGGTCTAGTGGTCGCAAGCGCTACTGCTGAGCATGAGGTCCTGGGATCGATTTCCGATTCAGCAAAATGTTATTGGGTTTTTCTATCCGGAATTTTTCAGTAGCAGCCCGGAGTCTGGATTTGTGCCCGGTTGATGGCAATAAGCTCGCCCCCTATTACGTGGGACTTATAAACATAACTGGCGGAATGTGGGTGTACTACAGGTGCACCTCTGCTCAACCCTTCACGGAAACAAGTCATGATGTTACGTATATACATAATAAAAAACGAATGTTTTGGATCGGTTTGCTCGTACAAACAAATATTAGCTATGTAGGTAGCTAGTCACTATATCTATGTCACTGTAGGTAGGCCCCATGCGGCGTCTCGAACTCTTTTAAACTCTTTTGGCTGCGGCTACTGCGAGTTAGTCTGTGAGCTTAAAAATCTATTTGAATTAAAAACTATCGTGTTCAATTGTTTTTAGCTTTCTACCGCGTTTTTGCTTTCCGATCGATATAGATAAAAAGTTGTGACTATGATTCACTTTGTGACTAAGTTCGTTGTGTGATCAATAGATCCCTACGTAGGTATAAGTGTTTATACATTAATATTATTACTATACATATTCCATTACTTTTCCCTACCATTTTTGGTTTGGTTTTTGGTCGAGTTTGAAACTGTTCGAGTAATTTAAAAACGTACATGTGTGTCACCACATAAAACCAAATACAGTTTCTAAATCTCTTTAAATAACTACTAAACGTATCAAAAAACAAAAAAAGTAGTCTAGAAGTCTCCGCCAAACGAACGTCTGGCCTCACACATAACGAAACAACGAGAGAGAATAACAACTGCCGCCATCTCGGGCTCTCGGCACAGCTGCTGCTCCCGAGACGTCGTGAGCTCTTTGCACGGCGCTAAAAAGAGCATAAACCGGTGTAGCCGATTGTGAAGACGTGGTGTAAGGTGGGAAAGGTAGCGGCAAGGGTAGAACTCAGGTGTACTTTTCAAGTCAGGTGTACCAAAGAGGCAATATAAGTAATTTTTCGAAGACCTTGTAAATAGGCTTACTGTATTGTACTGACAATGAAAATCTGGTGGTGGTTTTTATAAAATCGTCTAACTTTCTCGGATAAAATGCGGAATTCATATAAAGGTTACCCAGCTTTTATAGGCAGGTCCCTGAAAAGAATAGTTACGATCTTTTCATATTTTTTTTAAATCATTTTCGCGATTGGATCCTTGTGTAAAGCTTTTGAATTTGTGGTAGATTCTCGTCCACCAAGAGGTTACATTCTTTTGACTACCAAGTTTAGAGCTTTTCTCCTCTGCCTTACACTACCTCCTCAAGTCGAGGACAGTACTAAGTGCTCTCCAGACAACTAGTGTATTGCAGATAGTTGTCCAGATTTACGAGCCCCACCGCTCATCGTAACGTGGAAGACTTAATTCACACGTGCCTGATCTGGTACATTGATTCAGTTTGATAGTCTGTACTGCAGTTTATCTGGTTGGCGTTTTATGGTAGATGATGAGAATGGGCTGGGATTATGAAACACCTAAACGTGAAATGGATGTAAACGAAAAGTATGGAACTTTTCTTAGATTATTAATTATTAATTTAGATGTCTGCTATATTTAAAAAGGCATAACTTTTTCTTTTATCTAGGAAGGAAATTGGCACCTCTTTCTCATGGGTATCGTATAAGAGGACTTCAGTATTGATTGTAGTTGTAACTATGGTTAAATATTCCTCCAAATAAAAAGTTGAATCCTGAAACCAGCCCAATGGGCAGCATATTGCAGGGACTGCAGTTTTTTTCTTTGTACTTTTTATTTTTACTTTCAGAAGAGCCTGTTTCTAGTTGTCCAGATTTACGAGTCCCGCCGCTCATCGTAACTTGGAAGACTTAATTAACATGTGCCTGATCTGGTACATTGATTCAGTATGATAGTCTGTATTTTAATTTATATGGTTTTATGGTAGATGATGAGAATGGGCTGGGGTTTTGAAGCACCTAAACATAAAATGGATGTCAATGAAAATCATGGAACTTTTCTTCCACAATATTTTGGCAAAGAAAAATATGTTACATATTTCCACACTACTGAGTTTCGTGCAAGACGACAAACATATTATAAGTTGATAGAAATTTATGGCAGTTGTGTACTGAAGTTCCTACGACAAAAAGAAATTCTCAAACCAATCGGTTGATGCCTAGCGGCCTTAAGGTCATATCACACATATCAACTTGGGAACTAGGGTTCGTCATCGTATCGCCTTTCGCCTCGCCGTCAAGCAGGCGTCAACCTAACGTAAGCACGTAACCAAAGCGGATCAGCAGCTCTGAAACGTCGACTCGGCTACGGTTAGGCATCGCCGCGCTTACGGCTCGCCGACCGCTGGTTGACCTAGCTGGCACCAGATCAGTTTGAACCCGAACGTGAAGTGTGGCGCACGGTTATGTCCTGGTTCACAATATAATTGTGAACGGCAACAGTAGTGTGCTGCATGCAGGCCGTGGGAGGGGTGAGAGGGGCAAGGGTGGACGAAGAGACGTAAGCTCGGGTACAGAGAGTCGTAAGCTCGGGCACGGAGAGAAGTAAGCGCGGGGGTCAAATTGCAGTTCCCGCGCTTACGGCTGTAAGCGCGGGAACTGCAATTTGACCACGCACCGCACCGCGGTTTGTGAGCTTATCCCGAGGCGATTACGTTACGATTCCGATTAGTATGCATCGCAGTATGGAGTTTCATACAAAGAATACTGAATGACTAGAGTTGATACGGTGACGATCCCTTTCCGATTTGATATGTGTGCTATTTCCTTTAAATTAATGTAGGTGTTTCAAAACTAGATATCCTATTAAACGTTAACCTTGATAATTTACCTACTAGATACTTACATTAAATCAGTCAGCACTAATTCTAGCTATCATGACTTTATCAGATCCGAGTTACTGACATACGTAATAAAGATTACATCTTTGATTCCACCTTTGTATGTTACAAGTCAGGCATGACTCATCGGAAGAAATAAAAGCATGTTATATACAAAATAGGTACATTGGGGTCCAATGCCAAGAAAATCCACGTATGCAAAGCTATTACATTACCATTCGCAGAAACCGAACGAGTTTGAAATCGACACGAGTTGCGCTATTATTTTCATAGTAATTTAACATATGAAACATGGCCGATGGTATCAAATGTTTGATTATAAGTCGATTGAACACTAGCACGGGGGCAGAAAGCCTCATCATCGGCCCGATAGTGGTGGAATGTACGGGGCGAAAGTTTGGCGAGTAGACTGGATTTGGATGATATGGTCGGTAAAAAAATTAATAAAACGCATTTCCATGGAACTGAATTATATAACGAGGTACACGCAATATAAATACTTATATAAAATTACAACTTTATCAAAGAAAGCCTTGCTAATATATAAAATGTTTACTGGTACCTACAGAAAAAACCGCAGCTTCGGATTAGTAAAGTAAATTAGTTTTCAACACACTTGCTTGTACAGTGACTCATATGGCAACGCATTTAGGTTCATAATTCAGCTTATTTTACAATAAGCTGAATTATGAATGAATATAAAGTAAAAAACACGAGTATAAACGCGTGTTTTTTTACTTTACGTTACCATAGTAGTGTTTTTTACTTTATATTTCCATTTCAATCTCCGCAAAGAGTTTTAATGTTTAAAAATTAATGAATATTTTTGTATTTATAAAATATTTTTACAAAAATATTCATTCATTTTATATAATACGTATAAATAAACTATTTTAGGTTACATATGATAAGTCAATCATCAAAATTATCATCATTTCATGAAATTATGTATTTTTCACTACATATTAACCTTAATTTGCGTATTCAAAATATTGTTTTGTGTTTATTATATTTTTTATTAGGCTGTTTAGCGGTTTTGCCAGTGCCTTTATTTACACTTGCGTGTGCATAGCTAGCACGGCGCACAGAAAATAAAAAACCAGCGCGCCATATTCCATAAATATTTGTTAAAGTTTTAGTTGTGTGTTTAGTTATCATCAAAATATCGACTTCACGTAGGGAAGAAGAGCAATACGTAGATTTGATCCCGCCGGAAATACTTATCGAGGCACGAAACGCGAGTGATAGCCTGTTGCCACCAAAATCTAGAAAGAACCAGGTTCTAAGCTAAAAATACACTCCACAAGCACTTTAGTAATGTCAGTTAAAATATATAATTAACTTCCTGATGAAATTAAAAATGAACAAAAATTTAATATCTTTATAAATAAATTAAAACAATTTCTAATCTGTAAATGTTATTATAATGTACATGAATATTTAAATGATAAATTTGGTAAATAAACAATAATACCAAAAAAAAAAACGCAATAATAATTTATTTATATTAATAATATATGTATAATTTAAATAAATATTAATGTATAAATCCAATATATGAGTAGTAAAAATTATATGTACACAATTAGTTATTAGCCTACCTACCTACACAAAACGAAAGAGTAGAATAATATTACAATTGTTAACAAATATCTATAATAGCCCTCCTCCTAATGTTTATGTTGTTATGCCCGACAGGGCCCACAATGCTCCAAAACGAATGTATGTCTTTATGTACCTACCACCTAAGTTCACATTGTGGAATGCAATAAACGTATTGAGTATTGAGTATTGAACCTACGAAACTTTCAGCAAAATCAGCAAAAATGCTTAGTCATTTTGAGAAGTTGTACTTTCACTAATTGTTTCAATAATTAAAAGTTAATAACAATACACGTCTGTTTTTTTCCTCGCAAGTTCGTTGAAAAACATCGTATGAAACGTGTGTGCATTGATTATTACACACTTGTATCATAATGTACTATTATCGCCTTATTGTAGACTTAATTAACGTCAATCTCAGATAATAAAATTAATAATAAACAAAAACTTCCACTAAATGCGTTTATGTCCACACAATATACGCCACCATTAACGTCACAAAAATAATTACAACAACAGCCTACAAGTAGAAACGGTGACAAAGTCGACAGGTCGCACACGAACGCCACAATAACTCACTCGGACAAGTTAGACAAAGCGCGACGTTCATGTTTTTCTCAAACACGCAAAATAAACACGATACGTTCCTTACATTGTTGGGTGGAACGCAGTCCCGTGTGTGACAAACTAAGTAATAGACGTAGCTATTAGACGTGCATGCAACGGCGCATGCAAGCCGACTGTTATGCAACTTATCGAAGATCGAGTCGCTTCATACTTCGTTGCAATGCTCGCGCTAAATTACCCTTTGATGGGTACAATTATTGCCTGAGAACACATAAATGTTGTGATAAGGAAGTTGATATGCCTTGTGGAGTTGGATTTGTAACTGGAGTTTGTTGGAATTGTATTGAAGAACACTCAATTTGCTCTAGATTTAATCGAAGTGAAAGACAACTGCTATGATGATATCAAATACTCGTAGCTATCAGGCCGAGCGCATATTACAGCCGCAACGGGACGCAGCGCAACACATTTTAATACGAAAAAAAAAAGTTCAGCCCGCCTGTAGTGTGTTCTTATGTAGAAAATGTGCGAAAGTGATGAAGGAGGATTTTTGCAATGCGTTGCGTTGCGTTGAGTTGCGGTATGGCCCGCACCAATCTGCGCTAATCTAATGTCCGAAATGGGGTAATTATGTCAAAACTTTAAAAGCTCTTTACCGGCAATTTTTGAAGACAGTCAAGTGTGAAGTTAGATCGGAAGACTTTCAAGTAATTAATTTGGAAACTCATTAACTTATTTCGTGCCAGACTGGCCCATATAAATTTTTCAACTTCCCCAATTTTGATCCACCATTGCACAATCCAAACAAAACAAAACATTAAAATTAATACGTGAATAACACCGACCTCTCCGCACTGTCCCTATAATTACAGGCGTTATAACTTTACAAGGGGCACCCTAATTAAAAGGTCTGTCATAAAACAGTATCACAATGCGTGATAATTTTAATGTTGCAGATAAAAATATCTCATTTAAATTTGAAACATGGCGACCCCATCCCTTAGCGGAAACGGAGGAAATTGTAAGTGAGGTCGCGTCTCGTTCCGCTTCCCGCGTTTTTTGAGTCCCAAGGCCTGGGTTGTGGCGAGGCCTCAACCTCTATTACTGGGAGTGGGGACATTTTAAAGTGATATTATTTGTTGTGGAGTTTAAGTAGGATGTAGGAATTATATGATTGCAATGATTGAATGGGGTGATATTTTTAGGGTTCCGTACCCAAAGGGTAAAACGAGATCCTGTTACTAAGACTCCGCTGTTCGTCTGTCACCAGGCTGTATCTCATGAACCGTGATAGTTAGACTATTGAAATTTTCACAGATGATGTATTTCTATTGCCGCTATAACAACAAATACTAAACAACAGAATACAATACATATTTAAGGAGGCTCCCATACAAAAGACAAGATTTTGCCGTTTTTTATATAATGGTACGGAACCCTTCGTGCGCGAGTCCAACTCGCACTTGGCCGGTTTTTTTTTCAATAAAGACTTACGCGATTTTAGAGAGAATAAATAGAACTTACATAGGGATGTAGAGAAACGATATATCCAACGGATTTAACAGGTGTCTTATTGGCACTGAGAACGTGTATCTTTTGTATCGTAAGGCCTACAATATCTAAATAAAGCTGTATGCTAACTCGAGGGCCCAAACATTGAATTCCTACCATGCACATTTAAACTAGTCATCCGCACTAACACTAGCACTAACTCAATGTAGACGCGTTCCCCTCACTCGGCCTAGACGCTGTAAAAAGTAAATAAACGATGCGGAATTTATACGTTCAGTCGTAAAACTCGGCCGCTCCCTGTGGACGATGTGCGTTTAGTGGGCTGTAGGCTGTCTCGATGAATACACTATATACACAGTGCAAGTCGGAGATAAATATTTATTATTTGTTTGGGTGCTCACTAGCGTAGTTATGGTGATTATTTATTTGAATAATGCATTTGTATGTTGGAAAGGTTTTAATTTATAGCCTGAACAATTTTATAACAGTGCTTTGGATATCAAAATGCTACAGCCCTGAAATAATCAGTAGATACCTCCAAGTTCCCTTTATCTGTTGTATGTAGGCACATAAATAGTAAATACATGGTTTTAAAATAAAAACAGAATGGGCATTGCTAAATACAATAGGTACTTATTTGGTTTGCTTCTTGTTATTATCCATATGCAAAAATATGTCGAGTATTATTACATTATTAGTTGAAAGAAGAAATTTATTATATATTTTAGATTTACGAGTTATCTATCCCTTATGCTGCACCTGCCATGTTTTGTCTCTGCACCACCCTAAAGTTGACTGGTAGAAAATGCCTCAGAAATTAAGTCCGCCTTTGTACAGTATCTTTTTTACTTGTGCATAAAGTTTTAGTAAATAAATAATGGATAAACCGTTATTCAATCTCTCAAACCGTAACTTTCCTCTTTCAACACCGTCTACCAACAAAATATCTCCCAGTAATCAGCGTTTTTTAACAAAAATATACACTTTTTCAGCTGCCCACTGGCTGCGACGTTTTATTGTTTCCCAGTTAAAAGTTAAGAGATTAGCAGGAAAGCCTATAACAGTGCGCGTAAAAATTCTGATCAACCGACCCAGCGCCGGGAGTTTAGAGTTCCCTTTGCTCTGTTCATCTTTTGGTGTGGGGTGAAATTATATTGCTTATTGGTGTTTTTTAATTTACATTTTCGATTGTTGCCATTTACTCTATAAATCAGTTTTTAGAAAGTAAATACAATGATTATTAAATAAATTTATATCGGAATAAAATTGAAAACTTCATTTACTGATGATAAGCATCTTGTTCTTGTTTCTCTTAAACAAAACCAAAAGTTGATGATGGTATAATGTGGAAGCTTTCAATCTGCTGGGCTATGATTAGTAGTGTCCATCCAAGAACTTGACCAGTAGGGTATATCATACATAATCAGCCTATAATGTTCCCACTGCTGGGACACAGGCCTCTCTCTGTGGTGGGCCATCCATCAACCACGCGGGCTTTTTTTTTTTTTTGGCTGCGAAATCATCTAATAACTTCTCCCGCTCTGGGCGGAGCGGGAGGGTGTGTCAGACTCTTACTGACTAAAACCCATCCGTATTCCTTCCTCGGTAACCCTTTAGTACCTTCCCGCGACCCTGGCAGGCATCGGCCCTATTGGACCCCTACACTTGTGCTGACGACATCTCATTGAGGCGCGCGTGGAATACAATGCGCCGTCGACCCGGGCCTGGTCCTTACCGGACGGTGAGCTACCCATTGCTCAATGTCCGCAAGATTGCGCCTACGGTGGCCGGAAATCCCTCCGGGATTTCCGACGCACAGGGCGTCTCCTGCAGCGCCTAGGGGCGAGAGGGCGTGAAATTTGCTTTTCCCTCAACCGTCCCGCCTCCTCCTTCGCGAGCATTTTTGCTTCGCAGAAGGAGGTGACGGCTGCCCATACCGTCTCGTTCCGTCAATCAATCAATCAACTCAGCCTATAGCAGTCTACTGCTGGACATAGGCCTCTCCAAGACTGCACAACAACACCCTGTCCTCCGCCTTCCGCATCCAGTCTGTTCCAGCCACCTTTTTAAGGTCATCGGTCCATCTAGCTGGGGGGCGTCCCACACTACGCTTGCCGATACGCGGTCTCCACTCCAGGACTCGTCTGCTCCACCGGCCATCGGTCCTTCGACACACATGGCCAGCCCACTGCTACTTCAGCTTGCTGACTCCGCAGGCTATGTCGGTAACTCCAACCGGAGTTACCGACATAGCCTGCGGAGTCTCTTCCGGATAACTTCATTTCTTTTCTTATCCTTCAAAGAAGCTCCGACCATAGCCCGCTCCATGGCGCGCTGAGCGACCTTTAATTTGTGGACCAGTCCGACTGTCAGTGTCCACGTTTCGGCACCGTATGTAATAACGGGCAGGACGCACTGGTTGAAGACCTTAGTCTTCAAATACTGCGGGATTGGCGACGAGAAGACTTGACGAAGTTTTCCAAACGCTGCCCAACCCAATCGGATCCTCCTGTCAGCTTCTTTCTCAAAGTTGTGTCTACCGAGCTGGATAACTTGTCCTAGGTAGACGTACTCCTTCACAACTTCGAGAAGCGACCCTACGATGTGGATTGGACTCGGCAAGACGTGCGAATTGTACATGATTTTCGTCTTGTCCAAATTCATGCCGAGGCCAACCCGCCGAGAGGCTCCATTTAGGCTGTGCAGCATCTGGTCTAACTGTTCCAGCGTCTCTGCCATTATGACGATGTCATCGGCAAAACGAAGGTGTGAGATGTACTCGCCGTTTACATTGATACCCTGCCCAGTCCAGTCCAGGGTCTTAAACACGTCCTCCAACGCATTGGTGAAAAGTTTCGGGGATATCACATCCCCTTGTCTCACCCCCCTGAGCAGTTGGATAGGGCTGGTTTTTTCATCCTGGATTTGGACAGTCATCGTTTCAGCGTCATATAAACACCTCAACACTTCGATGTAACGCCAGTCAATTCGACATCGTTGCAGAGAGGCCAGAACTGCCCATATTTCGACGGAGTCGAAGGCTTTTTCGTAGTCCACAAATGCCATACACAGCGGCTGGTTGTATTCTTCGGTCTTCTGTACAATCTGCAGAATAGTATGGATGTGGTCCATGGTACTGAAGCCTTTTCGAAAAGCGGCTTGTTCTGGTGGCTGGAACTCGTCAAGTCTCCTGGCGAGACGGTTCGTGATGACCCTCGAAAACAGCTTATAAACGTGGCTCAGAAGTGAGATGGGTCTATAGTTCTTCAGCAAGGTTGTGTCGCCTTTTTTAAAGAACAGAACCACCGCACCTCTGCTCCACGCCTCCGGCGTTATGCCTTCTTGGATGACGGAGTTGAAGAGACTCGCTAGCTCTTTCAGGACTGGAGCCCCGCCCTCTTTAAGGAGCTCTGTCGTTATTCCGTCATCACCAGGTGCCTTGTTGTTCTTTAGTTGCCCGAGAGCCGCCCTAATCTCGCACTGGTTGACATCCGGGATGTCTTCCGTGTGGTGGCGCGTTAATTCGGCTCGATGGTCATCTTCACTATGCCCCGCTGGTTTCGCCATCCGCATTGAGTACAAGTGCCCGTAGAAATCCTCGACTTCCTCGAGTATATCGGACTTCGAAGTCACGATCCTACCATCCGCAGTTTTCAGTTTCGTCAGATGGGGCCTCCCTAATTGCTGAACGAACACTTTCGACCCTCGGTTCTGCTCAATCGTGACCATAATGTCACGAGTGTTAGAGCACCGAAGGTCGCGACGTATCAGCTTTCTAAGTTTTAGGTTTAAGGCCCTCTTATCTGACGAAGACGGCGGCGTGGATGGTAACTCTCGTCTTTGCGTCATAAGTCCGAGTCTCCGAGGAAAGTTTGGACACTTTACTTTTACGTTGTGACGGGAAAATTCTGCGGGACACGACGCGTAGTGCTTTGACCACCTCGTCGGCCTTCTCATCAACAGTGCCTGTGGTTTCCAGTAGGGCGAATCGATTTTGAAGTTCCAGTTGGAACTTCTCGGATTCTAGAGCGGCTTGAAGCTGCGTAGGTCGGAGAGTAGGCCTCATCATTCGGATTCTCTCGGCTCGAAAATTGATATTAAGAGTGCCTCGAACAAGCCTGTGATCGCTTCCGGTATTAAACCTGCTGATCACGGAGACATCTCTAAATATGTGCCTCTTATCCGTCATAATGAAGTCTATCTCGTTCCTTGTCACGTTATCGGGGCTCTGCCAGGTCCACTTCATTTGGGGCTTCTTCTCGAAGAACGAATTCATCAAGAAGAGCCCCTGAGACTCTAAAAAGTTGACCAGCATTAGCCCCCTGTGATTCCTGCGCCCCAAACCGAACGGTCCAACTTTCGTTTCGCCGCATCCTTGTACTCCCACTTTGGCATTGAAGTCACCCATAACAACGTTGTAGTGGGCCTTTGTCGTACTGTGCATTGCCTTGGCAATGTCCTCGAACATGGTCTTGGCTGTCTCGTCAGAGCATGTCGAAGTCGGCGCATATACCTGTATCACCTTCAGGTAGTACCTGTCAGTGAGTTTCAGTACAAGGTACGCTACCCGTGTCGACACACTAGGTACTGATTTCCACAACGCTGCTAGTGAGATCCTTGTTGACAAGGAAGCCGACACCGCCTTGGGAGAGCTGATCACCTTCGCGGAAGTAGAATAGGTGACCTGACTCCAGAGTTATCGTGTCCTCCCCCTGTCTTCGGACTTCAGATAACCCTAGTATATGCCAGTTAATGCGACCTAACTCTACCTCGAGTTCGGCAAGATGATGGTCCAGCCTCATCGAACGTCCATTGTACGTCGCCAGATGTAGTCGTCGTTGGTAGCCTGCCGTAGCCTAGGGATTCTTCGCACCCCCCGTCCCGCTGTTAGCGTGACCGCTACCTTGACCAGGAATAGCGGGACCACCGGGAACTGGGGGCCGTTGTTTTGGCACTATATTCATGTTGGGAGGTTTTAATGCCCATAGTCACCACGCTGGGCAAGCGAGTTGGTGACCGCAGTGCCAATCCTTTCGCACCGATGACGCTGCTGCCCGTCATCGCTCTGGAGAATTTAGATTGGCTTCTTGGATGGTTATACCGCCATCGGCCGGTCGTCAGCGCCTCGTCCGTCAGTGGCAGGGTGTACCGCGTGCAGGTGAGGTTGACATTTGGGGAGTCCGGTTGTTGTGTGCTCCCCCTTACACCGCGTACCATGGCCTGAACCAGGGCCGTACGCGAAACATCTCTGCCGCCGATCGCCTCCACGTCCTCGTGGAGGTGATCTGTCCAAGCTGGGCAGACCTCCACCGTATGCTCCACCGTGTCCTCCGCGGGCCTAGAGCGGATTGGTAGATGCACCCGTCTTCAAATTTTTGGTTCTAGGACATGCTGGTTTCCTCACGATATTTTCCTTCATCGTAGGGTAGTAGAGTATATAAATTATGTTAACTCTGCTTGACCTTACAATGTTGCCAAATTTCATCAACTTAGCTTGTTTGATATAGAAGTAATTTTGGATCTGTTACTTCTTGTCAAAAAACGAGACTTTAAATGATTGAAGCGTTTGGCCTGATTTAAAAGCAATTTAAAATAAATCTGTAGTCAACTGCGGCTCTGCATCTTCTTAGATGTAAAGGAAAATGAAGAATATTTTGTACGGGACCAGAAAAATAATACACCAGATCGAGCTTCACTCGGTTTTTTCTCCATGTTGTTTCCATTTGAGGAAATACGCTCATTCGTTCGCGGCTCGCCCGCCACTGTGCCCGACTGCCCGCTCCAACCACTATTGCGTTTCCAATTTTATCGCTTTTTCTTACTAACTACGTAGTTTCCGTAATTTGACTTTTTGCCGACATATTTTGTTTTAATTTCATGGTAATATGATTATGAGAAATGAAAGGGATGTTATACACATTGTGATCTCTAAAGAAAGATTGATAATAACTATTTATTGCAAACCAAAAAAGAAAAATGATCCTGTATTGTAATTTAAACAGATGAAAAGGAAAAACCGACTATACGAAGTAAACCCATTTGTTTTGACAGAACGGTGACCAATGAACAGGAAAAGAAGCGTAGGACGGCCATGTGATCGATCGGCAATTTCAGCAAGAATTTTGGTAAAAATCGTTGCGATAAACATAGAATTGGGCAAAGTTGATGCTATTGGTTGTAAGTTGACTGGGCACGATGATAATAATTTTGTGTTCTCCGCGCATAGAGAAGCTTTGTAATTAAAATGGTGTAAGATCACTTTAATTAAAATTTATTTAAATTTTATTTTATTAAAATTATGTATTTGTAAGACTGACATAGTTACAAACTATACAAAAATTAGGTCCAATTTCAACCACACGACGAGAGGCGTACAATATCTATGATAAAACTGTGATAATTTTCAATAGCTAATCAAGCTTACAAAATTATCATGTTCTCTTTCTATCTTTCATTCTAAGCAATTCAATAAAATCCATTGAAAATTGGATACCAAAGGCTCTCCCAACCAAAAATTTAATTTTCACCCGAATATTTCCATATCGCCTACATTTGTCGTTTCTGTTACAAAACGATTTTTTATCGCGACGAGCGACGCTGAGAGGCGATGGTAAAAGGGCGAAGCTATTCCCTTCACTGCAATCTTTACGACGTGATAAACTGGTGGTAACCAGAATATGGATGGATTGATTTTTTTGGGATGGGAACAGACACTGTTGTCTGGTGTAGATATTAGTCAGAGTTAATATTTTTATTTCACATTCTATCCGATTTTTTCCCATTTTTCCAGGTATGCCTGATTCACGAGGTTCCAGTGAAATCATTTTTATTTCAAGAAAAGATTAGACTAGTCTTTATTATATAATATATAACATAGAGTAGTGGTGGCTCAGTAGAACAATGGTGATCCAATAGAGCAGTGGTGACCCAGTAGAGCAGTGATGGCCCAATAGAACAACGATGGCCGATAAGTACAGTGGTGGCTCAGTGGTGCAGTGGTGGCCCAGTAGAACAATGGTGACCCAGTAGAGCAGTGAGGCCCGGTACAGCAGTGGTGGCCCAGTACAGCAGTGGTGGCCCAATAGATCAGTGGTGGCCCAGTAGAGCAGAGGTGGCCCAGTAGAACAACGATGGCCGATAAGTACAGTGGTGGCTCAGTGGTGCAGTGGTGGCCCAGTAGAACAATGGTGACCCAGTAGAGCAGTGAGGCCCGGTACAGCAGTGGTGGCCCAGTACAGCAGTGGTGGCCCAGTAGATCAGTGGTGGCCCAGTAGAGCAGAGGTGGCCCAGTAGAGCAGTGATGGCCCAGTAGAACGACGATGGCCGATTAGTGCAGTGATGGCCCAGTACAGCAGTGGTGGCCCAGTAGATCAGTGGTGGCCTAGTAGAGCAGAGGTGGCCCAGTAGAGCAGTGATGGCCCAGTAGAATGACGATAGCCGATTAGTGCAGTGATGGCCCAGTAGATCAGTTGTGGCCCAGTAGAGCAGTGGTGGCCCAGTAGAGCAGTGATGGCCCAGTAGATCAGTGGTGGCCCAGTAGAGCAGAGGTGGCCCAGTAGAGCAGTGATGGCCCAGTAGAATGACGATAGCCGATTAGTGCAGTGATGGCCCAGTAGATCAGTTGTGGCCCAGTAGAGCAGTGGTGGCCCAGTAGAGCAGTGATGGCCCAGTAGAACAACGATGGCCGATTAGTGCAGTGATGGCCCAGTAGATGAGTGGTGGCCCAGTAGAACAATGATGGCCGATTAGTGCAGTGGTGGCCCAGTAGAACAATGGTGGCCAAGTAGAGCAGTGGTGGCCCAGTGCGAATGGCCCCGACTTACGAGTGTAAATAATTTCATCACCACTGCTGTCAAAACGGTGAAAGAAAACATCGTGAGGAAACCGGCATGTCCGACAACCATAAATTCGAAGACATTTGTGACATCTACGAACCTGCACTGGGCCTGCGTGGTAGATTACAGCCATTACACTCCCTCTCGATAAAAAGAGGCTTGTTTCCCAGCAGTGGTAACATTAAAAGCTGATTATGTTATGTTATGTTATGTTATGTTATGTACACCATATAAATTACGGATATAAATGTAGAAATAGATACTTTAATAGAAAAAATCCAAAATAAAAATCCTTGCGAGAGGCGACGGAATCCTGACATTAAAATTATTATGAAATAATATTCTTAATCGCCATACCGATAGGTACCAACGAAAAGAGACAAGACACTTCAGACAAAGACAACACGATACTTATTAAATGTCCTCTCATTCCTTCACCTTTCCCGTTATTTCACTCACACCAAAGCCGACTTTCTGCGAATTCCTCCACTATAGCATTCACACTTCTGCTTACGTCACTAGGCATATAAAGCGAGGATTTATGACCAACGCAATAACATTTAACTATCGATGTGAGGTGATAAGCTGCTTGTTATGTGAATTGATTGTGCCAAAGATTTTACTAACACGCACTGCAGTATATGGGACACGGTACAGGGTAGCACATTCTAGTAAAATTGTTAGGTTAAGACAAGAAACTAGTATTAGCTTTTAATTTCTTCGTTCAGGTATAAGCTTCTGTTTCTGCTGAGCTGTGGCTGTTTACGTATATAAAAGTTCTATGTTACGAGTACGTGATGGAACCGTTTTTTGTGTGTTAAGTTACCGCATTGTAACTCAATATCAGGAAACTCGTTTGAGGAGAATAAATAAAAATCCGCTTTCAAATATCAAATATCCTCGCTAAACCTGAGAATAGTTTTGGTGGCTGCCGCGACGACAAGAAACTGACTCATCACCCGATGATTTTCGTATTTATAGTGAAAAAGTTGGTAGTATAATAGTTAGGACCAAAATAACACACAAACATCGAAACTATATAAGTACAAAATATTTGTTTATTAAACAAAACAAAATATGCCACCTCTATTAATCTTCATTCAACACCCTGGTAAAACGCTAAAATTAAAAAAAAAATATATCGCCCTACGTAATTGAATACGTGAGGTTTATGAGACATTCTGTGCGAGTTCATTTATTTGTTGTTGGACCGTGGAAAACTGAAACGGTGGAGTTGCAAATTGCGTTCCCTTGGGCAATGTTGACCGACTCACACACAATTGCGTAATGGCTAAATGGTTTATGATTATTGGTATGTGTTGACATTGATTTTGTGTATCAAAAAATAATTTAATATTCATTTGCGATAATAGAACAGCAATTTAGAGAGGGAAGTTTCAAATGATCTATGTTAAAAGTTTCTCGGTAGATACCGATACAAAAAGTGATCAAAATTGAAACGTTGTTGTGCTAAATCCTGTCTCTTATGGCAATGTTACAATGCAATGCTACTCAATCCATACGCAACTGTTAAACGGCTAAATCGGTTTTGATTTTGTGGCTATGGATACTGATTATACCTTATTTTGTGATTTAACTAGTATGATTAAAGATGCATCCCCCCCGTAGTCAAACAGCGCAAAGTTGACGAACGCTACAAAATTAGGGAACACCAAAATTGCAATATTTTAATTTTTTCTTCGAAGCTCTTATTATTTAGATAGCTGTCCCAACATTAATCCTGGAGGTACGATACCCTACTATACCTTAGATTTTTACGCTGAAGAACTATTTTCCGTGGTCTATACTCGGTTTAAACGGACGGCCGATCGCAGTTCTATCACTTACTACACAGATATTACTCCAGGTGAAGTAAGTATTCACTTCCACCTCATATATTTTTCTGCAGCTCCGTTTAAAAATGTGTTAAAAATTCGAAGCGTCCGTACTTGCAATTTACGAACGTCCCCCAGGGCAGTGTTGACCGACTATTACACATCTGCGAGTGGTAAACACTCGGAATGCTTTATGTTCTGTGGTCAATGTTGCGTATAATTTTGTTGAACATTGATTTTGCGGCTTGCTGTTGAATCAGTTAAATTATTTCATATTCATTCTAGCAAGAAATAAATTGGCATTAATTTGTGACAGTTTTTGACAATCTGTTTTCTGTAAAAAAAGAGTACCTACATAATTTGGATTTAAATTCGGGTGACTGTCCAACTTTTTACATTCCTCTACCTACATATTCAACCACAATGGAGAATAGCCTTTGTTTTTACAGCTCATTTACAGCCGAATTATATTTTTTAATACACGATATCCGAGAAACCAATCAAATGAAATAGAAGTTTGTAGCGTCCAATACCGTCAGGCAATGAAAGCATAAGTTAATAATGGACAGCCGACTAAGTGCGAACACTTCCATTTTGTAACAAGTTTACGACAAAGTGTCAAACATCTAAAATGTCTCATTAACAAAATGGTGGCATTGGGTGCGGACCCTACTAATTGAACATTGGGTACTCAACATTACAAATGGGGAATGGTTCTTGAGAAATTCGACAGTGATTTTAATTTCGTCAAATAATTCCTTGTAGGTATTTAATTTTCAAGATTTCCTAGTACATATTTCAAAACAATTTTCTTTGAATAAATACCTATAATCATTTTAATTCGGACAGCTAACATACATACATACATAACATCACGCCTTGTTTCCCTGAAGGGTTGGGCAGAGGCGTACCTGTAGTACACCCACATTTCACCAGTTATGTTTAAGTCCTATGTAATAGGGGGCGAGCCTATTGGCATCAACCGGGCACAAATCCAGGCTCCGGGCTGCTACTGAGAAATTCCAGATAGAAAAACCCAAAAACACTTTGCCCGACCCGTGAATCGAACCCAGGATCTCATGCTCAGCAGTAGCGCTTGCGACAACTAGACGAATGAGGCAGTCATCTTTATAGATTAAATGACTGAGCTGAGCATGAGGCTCAGCAGTAGCGCTTGCGACCACTAGACGAACGAGGCAGTATGCATGTACATAACAAAAACTTGTTACAGAAAAAAAAAACAACCAACTTCAATAAAAACACTACAAAGTGAAAAATTACTTAAACTTCGGAAGTCGGTGTCCTTGGATCTGTATTTTTGTGTTTTGTGTCGGACAGCTAAAAAATCCATAAAATGTTAGTAACAGGATCGCACTTAAAATACTTTTGTTAGTAACTTAAGACGAATTATTGAGAAGACCACCCAATAACTAGACACAACCAGAAATATAAAACTATGGTATAAGTCGTCTTCGCACAAATTGCCATATAAATAAATGATTGATTTTAATCGGTCAATTTTATTCATTGTTAAGTTTGTTTGTTATTAAAGTTTGGCCTAATCTTTTCTCAATAAATTTCTTCTTTCATTTTTCTCAGACACACACAAACTAACGACTACTGGGAGCCTACTTTCCAGTCCTAACTGTTATATTAGGCTAATCACTCTAATCACTACGTTTTGCTAACAAGTCGACGATCGAAGTGGACTTTTATTAAAATAAAGAGGATGATGCTGTCCATACTCAAGTTACGACCAATGGCAATGGGTAAAACAGAGTCCCATTCTTTTTCAGCAGCACCAGACCACTGAGAGCAATCACTGCTCAGTGACCCAGTGGTTACCCAGTCAGGCTCTTTACTTTGTTTGAATTATTTCATCACCACTGTTCTTAAAACGGTGTAGGAAAACATCGTGAGGAATCCGGCATGTCCTAGAACCGAACATTCGAAGACATGTGACACTGCGTGGGGCATTACGGCGCACTTCGTCTCGCCTGTGTCCCAGCAGTGGGAAATTTGTAAGCTGATTATGCTAAAAGACCATTAAACTAACCTAACCCATTTTGTCGGGGTGCCCTAGCTAAGTTAAGGCGACCAATTCAGGTCGAGCGTGGTTGGTCACAGATCTAACCTAAGCAGTTTGACCGGGGTCTTCTAAATTAGTTACTGCGACCACACTTAACCGATTTCTTTTTGGTTTTCGAGATTTTTTATTTCATCTTCGCATTTATTTACTTGTTATTTTACCTTTCTTCCCCCGACATTCTTCGTGTGTTCAGAACATCAACGTGTCTCATTTTCACACCGACCCCACATTTATACTCCCACACATTCATGCGTTCCTCATACTTAATTAACTCCACATATTTTTATGTCTACTTTAATTTCAACATTTTTGTCGTGTTTATTTTACCTGTTTTTTTTATGGCGATTTTTCTTGGGAGTCATGTCATGTTTTATGCATGTAGTCTATTTATTTTGCGCTGCTTTAATTATTGGGTTATATCTCGAGTAGTCCGTTTTAAGAGGTTGACAACAGCTAAAGCGCGGTCACTGTCGGACTGCATAGAAAAGAAAGAGAAGCGCGATGACACAACGCTGCTCATTTATTGCGAAATATGAAGTAATCATCTATTTACAAAAAAACAATGGATTGTATAAAACAATTAAAACACTATTATGCTAATATTTTGCTTGTAGAATAATCTGACAAAAAATCAGAATTATTGCATGTATATTAGTATCATTTTTAATCGTTAAAATACATTTTGAGAGATATCTTCGTGATTTTTTTCTATCGTACCAAATTAATTGTATTATGTTTTCAACACACTATCTACCTAGCATATATCCTGAAGAATATCATATATTTTTCATTATGCTAATATGTTCCTTGTAGAATAATCTGACAAAAAATCAGAATTGTTGCATGTATATGAGTATAATTTTTAATCGTTAAAAGAAATTTTGAGAGATATCTTCGTGATTTTTTTCTATCGTACCAAATTAATTGTATTATGTTTCCAACACACTATCTACCTAGCATATATCCTTAAGAATATCATATATTTTTTCTGATTTTGTTTACTGCAAGGATCATATACTTTTCGGCATTGTAAATCTTGCGTTTTGGCCCTGTAGTCCCCATAATACAGAGGTAAGAAGAATTTCACTCATTAATTATATGCTTTGACTATCATGGATAAGATGACCTAAACTCATTTTAAGTCTGAAGTTCAATAAATTGTGAATATATTATCATCATCATCTGCCTGCCTTTTCCCAACTATGTTGGGGTCGGCTTCCAGTATAACCGGATGCAGCTGAATACTTGGTAAGACTGGTTGTCAGACTTTCGGGCTTCTGACTACCCGTAATGACTGTCAAAGATCTACAAATGACAGCCGGGACCAACGGCTTAAGGTGCTTTCCGAGGCACGGAGCCCCTCCGTGCCTCGGAAAGCACATTAAAGCCGTATGTATGTATCTTGGTATGTAAATATGGTCACCCATCCACGGACCAACCGTGGCAAGCGTAGCTTAACCTGATCGATCGAACCGTGCAGCTTTTATTACTTAGCCACAAGCCCCTTCCCAATTGTGAATATCCATATAACTTATCTCTTTATTCTACATAGAACCTTTAAAAGTTTGCTACAAATGTTCATGAATGAAATCAAATGCATTGTATAGCCATATATATACTGCTGTACCCGTTGAACCCTGTCAATTCTCCATGATAAACATGTCGAGCTCCATCCTCTTTTTCCACTTCGGATATCACGAAAACTGGAATTTGAAAAAGTCGTCGTAGAACAAAAATCGGAAGCGGCTGACATTTGCAAATACCGATCCTCGTGTTGGGCCATTGTTATATCATGCTCGTAGTAACCCTTGTATGCGCTGCGACTTGCAAACTGACGCATCAGCCACTTTCTATTCGATTTTATTGATTCCGTGTTTGCTTGTACCTGCGATGTTTGTTTTAGGGTTTTAGATTCGTATTGTTAGTTTCGGGTGAATGTATTGAATGGTTTAAAATGGACCTCGTAACGCGACGAACTAGTTTCACATTTACATATGTTGTAACAAGAGTTTGGTTGAACGATATACCCACAAAATAGGAGAAATTTCTAGTACCTATTCAGTTACTGAAAATAAAAGTTTTGTTAGAGCCTCGCGAGTCGTATTGTAACGTTTTTTATTTAGGGTGTATTGTTTTCTGTGCTTCTTCATTTTTACCCAGCGATCAATATTCATATAAACTTCTATTCGTGAGTCACTTAAACTACAAAAGAAGGGACACTTGCGTACACGCCTTGGTCATTGCTATTACACATCGGATTTTATTCATTATCAAAATGCCAAAATTATGCATGCAAATATGCACAAAAAAGGACAAAATATGCACAAAATGTGCACAGTAAAAAAACAATTTATTATTAAAATGTATGTTTTTTTTCACAATATATTTATATATAGTATAATCATGCAAGCCTATAATGTTCCCACTGCTGGGACACAGGCCTCCTCTCTGTGACAGGGAGTGGGTCGTAATCCACCACGCAGGCTCATATTGAGAGATATCTTCGCGATTTTTTTCTATTATATCAAATTAGTTGTATTATGTTTCCAACACACTATCTACCTATTATGTATCCTGAAGAATATCAAATATTTTTCTGATTTTGTTTACTGCAGTGGATCATATACCTTAAGGCATTATAAAACTTGCGTTTAGGTCCTGTAGTCCCCTTAATACAGAGGTAAGAAGAATTTCACTCATTAATTACATGCTTTGACTATCATGGATAAGATGACCTAAACTCATTTTAAGCCTGAAGTACAATTGTGAATATATTATCGTCATCATCTGCCTTCCTTTTCCCAACTATGTTGGGGTCGGCTACCAGTCTAATCGGATGCAGCTAAATACCAGTATTTTACAGGAGCGAATGCCTATCTGACCTCCACAACCCAGTTACTGGGTAACACGATACCCCTTGGTAAGACTGGTTGTCAGACTTTCGGGCTTCTGACTACCCGTAACGACTGTCAAAGATCTACAAATGACAGCCGGGATCAACGGTTTAACGTGCTTTCCGAGGCACGGAGCCCTTGGTATGTAAAGATGATCCTCGGACCGGACGAACCTGATCGATCGAACCGTGCGGCTTTTATTACTTAACCACAAGCCCCTTCCCAATTGTGAAAATACATATAACTAAATCTATTCTGCATAGAACCTTTAAAAGTTTGCTACAAACGTTCATGAATGAAATCAAATGCATTGTATAGCCTTATATATACTGCTGTATCCATTGAACCCTGTCAATTCTCCATGATAAACATGTCGAGCTCCATCCTCTTTTTCCACTTCGGATATCACGAAAACTGGAATTTGAAAAAGTCGTCGTAGAACAAAAATCGGAAACGGCTGACTTTTGCAAATGACCGGTCCTCGTGTTGGGCCATTGTTATATCATGCTCGTAGTAACCCTTGTATGCGCTGTGACTTGCAAACTGACGCATCAGCCGCTTCCGATACGATTTTATTGATTCCGTGTTTGCTTGTACCTGCGAAGTTTGTTTTAGGGCTTTAGATTCATATTGTTAGTTTCGGGTGAATGTATTGAATGGTTTAAAATGGACCTCGTAACGCGACGAACTAGTTTCACATTTACATATGTTGTAATAAGAGTTTGGTTGAACGATAAACGAACCCACAAAATAGGAGAAATTTCTAGTACCTAATCAGTTTACGAAAATAAAAGTTTTGTTAGAGCCTCGCGAGTCGTATTGTAACGTTTCTTAGGGTGTATTTATTTTCTGTGCTTCTTCTTTTTTACCCTGCGCTCAATATCCATATAAAATTTCTATTCCTGAGCCACTTAAACTACAAACGAAGGGACACTTGCGTAAACGCCTTGGTCATTACTATTACACATCGGATTTTATTCATTATTAAAATGCCAAAATTATGCATGCATAGATGCACTAAAAAAGGATAAAATATGCACAAAATGTGCACAATAAAGACACAATTTATTATTAAAATCTATGTTTATTTTCACAATATATTGATATATAGCATAATCAGCCTACAATGTTCCCACATCTGGGACACAGGCCTCCTCTCTGTAACAGGGAGTGGGTCGTAATCCACCACCCAGGCTCAGTGTGGGTTGGTAGATATCACGTCTTCGAATTTTTGGTTCTAGGACATGCCGGTTTCCTCACGATGTCACACTCCTTCACCGTTTTGAGAGCAGCGGTGATAAAATAATTTATACAAAGTAAAGCGCCTGTCAGGGTTCAAACCTACGACCTACATCTCGTCAGTTGCGGTGTAGGTCGTAAGTTTGAACCCTGACAGGCGCTTTACTTTGTGTAAATTACTTATAAATGTTATATAATTATTAATAATAAGCTGTAATTCGTGTCACAATATACAATTAAATCTTTTCTAAAGCAGACTTGTGACGTTTGTCACTTAAGACGCTGACAACACCTAAAACGCGGTCACTGTCAGATTGCATAGAAAAGAAAGAGAATCGCGATGACACAACGCTTGTAATTTATTGGAAAATATGAAGCAATTATCTATTTACTCAAAATTGAGTTCAGTAATCGAAAATAAAAAACAACCAAAGTTCTGCATTCAAATAAGACGTTCTTGTTAAAATACGTAACGTACTCGTATGTTGATATTTAATACAGGTATTTTGGAATAGAACTCAAGGTAAGAGGTTCGTTTATCGTTCGTTTGTATCGAGATTTTTTTTCAAAACGTGTTTTAGTAACAACCAAGTTCTGAGAAATATGTTCAAAATTAACATATATTTTTTCCGCTACCACAAACTGTATAGCGTGGGCCAAATCTAAAAATTGCCAAATCTGTATAGATTTGGCAATTTTTTTTCTTAAGAGTAGTTTTGGTCAATTGGGTCTCTCGTCAGCGCCTTAATATTATTTTGTATGCTGAAAACTACCTCCTACTCCTACCTACGTCAACTGACGTTACTAGACAGAACTTGAAATTTGGCGCCATTTCTGCAAAAACCTCTTCAGGCAGAGTTTGACCGGTACCAAAAACCGGCCGGATAAATGCGTTAATTTTCTTTCACGTAATACAATACGCCTAACACATTTAACTACTGAAAAAAGCACTATCAATGAAAAAGTACTAAAATATGCAATAACGCTATAAAAATAGCGTATTATGCATTTGCATATGCAAACGTGCAAATGCATATAATCCGATGTCTACTCATTACCAACTTTCATACTACCGTCTCCTGAATCTATAAAACACTTACTCGCGTTTCGTTCTTTGGAATCCAACTTAACAATTAAAATAACATTACAGCTTTGGATATCAAACCAAGGGAAATGAGACTGACGGGCGTCATTTTCTTTACAAAAACTTTATTCTGATAAGTTAAATTGAACAAAAAACCGGCCAAATGCGTGTCCGACCACGCAAAATGAAAGGTTCAGTAGTTGGGATGAATTTGTCCTAAGAACAAACTTAGCTTGTATTTGTAAAACATTTTCCCCCATACATTCCAAATGCAAATGTAAGTTTGTACGCACTATATGAGTGATTTATCATATTATTTTAAGGCCACAGACTTCTTATAGGTTTTATAATCTATAAGTAAAGAACTGTTCTTTGTATTTTTTTTCAACATTTTTAGCTCAGCAGTTTCGAAAATAAGGGGTATAGAGAATTTTCATTTTATTTAATAACCTTAAAACTAATTATTTTAAATTTATGTTTAAAATTCTCATAATAAGTCCCTTCATTTGTCACATGGCAGCTATATCAAAACTTTTTAAAATTTTCTATTTTTCCCTCATATTCAAAATTCATTTATTTAGGTTACACGTTCGTGTTTGGGTCACAGAAATTCATAATGTTTTCCAAATTTTAACTTAATCGGTCCAGTAGATTCTGAGTAAAATGGCTGTGGTAGCCGGATAGACAGACAGACAGGCAGATAGACAGACAGACGGACACACGAGTGATCCTATTCTGTTTTTTCCTTTTGAGGTACGGAACCCTAAAAATGCTTCTGTCCCTTATGACTGCCTACTCTGTTAGGTCAGTTAGTTCGAGGGTTCAATTCCTTGGTGGGAGATAGATTAAAAAAAAAATCTAAAAGTTTTGTTTTAGTTTTATTTTATATGAAAGTCGGCGGTGCCGTGACTCCTTTGAGTACTTTTACTATTTCTTTCGGATTCGACCACCCAGGCATAATTGAAAAATTAACCCTGTATGATGCCTACCAAATATGGAAATTAGGAAAAAACATATATCTACATATGTAAATGTATGTTTAGAAACTTTGATAACTTGAAACTAGGTCGTATAACCGATCCAATCAAAGTAATAACAGCGTCATCACATTCCTGAGTGGTACAACTGTCGTGACGTTGTTTGTCAAGATTAATAGTGTCCACTAAATTAGTTTGGGACTGTCGCATGATGAATGGCCCGAATTATGAATGGGTTGACAGCGGGACGTTCGATGACGTCACTGATGAAATGATATTTTTTATTTATTTATGTTTGGTTGATGGATGCTTTGTTTTGATTTTGTGTGATGTACACATGAGAGGTTCTTAGTTAATAGTTGGTTTCCAAAGACAAGAAAAATGTTTCAGTGTTTGTAGTAGTAGTGCTTCAGAAATTCATTAAAATTATTTGTCTTCCAAAATTAAAAAATCCTACTTCTAAATCTAGTATACCTGATCAAGTATTGTATAAGCAAGCCATAGAAAGTTAACCAGAACTTGCTAACAAATCTTATATTAGCTATTGTGTATTGTTGCCTCGTTGCACTTATAGTGGTCGCAAGCGCTACTGCTGAGCATGAGGTCCTGGGTTCGATTCCCGAGTCGGGTAAAGTGTTATAGGGTTTTTCCATCTGGAATTTCTCATTAGCAGCCCCGAGTCTGTATTTGTGCCCGGTTGATGGCTCTAGGCTCGCCCGTTATTACAATGGGACTTAAACATAACTGGCGAAATGTGAGTGTACTATACAGGAGACTTCTGCTTAACCCTTCGGGGAAAAACAAGCCGTGATGTTATGTGTGTATTATTATCCAAAATTAACAGCAGAAGATAAGATAGTAAAAGATGGCACAAGATTTGACTTGCAGTACACATGAGAAACACGATATATTTCATTTAAATTTAAGAAATTATTGCATTTTTGTGTTGAACCTATTTAGCAAGAAAGAAAACGTTAATTAGCACATCAAGAGTTCGACTCTTCCGTAGCATTTTTATGGTGTCTCCATGATTGGCGGCCATGTCACTTTTTATATCGCGATACTCTCGAAGATGACGCGCAAAAAGTGGACGCGTGATCAGTATTTATGAGTTTCTGAGATAACATGACTTGACGTTATGAAAGTAATTGGAAATATGAAAGGGGAAATTGGTAACTGTGATATTATAAGAGTATTTTGTAAATATATATAATTATTGGTTTTAATATTACAGAAGCCTTGGTCTCCACTACCAAACTTGGTGACTGGTATTATGTTTTGCACACTTTAATATGGAAATACTGAACACCTTTACCCAACCCTTCGGGGACACATAAACACACACATAATCAGCCTATAATGTTCCCACTGCTGGGAAACAGGCCTCCTCTCAGTGAGAGGGAGTGGGCCGTAATTCACCACGCGGGCCCAGTGCTGGTTGGTAGATGTCACATGTCTTTGATTTTTTTTTTGTAGGACATAAATTTTGTCACGTTATTTTCCTTCACCGTTTTGAGAGCAGTGGTGATGAAATAATTTACACAAAGTAAAGCGCCTGTCTGGGTTCGAACCTACGACGTTCGACTGGGGAATACAGGCGTACTGTTATAGTGTCAAAGTAAAATAAATCAGATCATCATCTGCCTAGCCTTTTTTCCAACTATGATGGGACCGGCTTCCAGTCTACCCGGACGCAGCTGAATACCAGTATTTTACATGGAGCGACTGCCTATCTGACCTCCACAACACAGTTACTGGGCAACACCCTCATAGGATCACTTCGTTGTCCATCCGTCCGTCCGTCCGTCTGTCAGACAGACAGACAGACAGACAGACGGACGGACTGACGCATGGACAACTAAGTGATCCTATAAGGGTCCCGTTTTTTCGAGGTTTAATTTTATGAGGGGTCATACGGACACATCAATGGAACAAGTAAAAATATCCTTGGCAGAAAATATTATGTCAACATTATAAACTAAATCTTTCTATTTTTTCATCTTTCTTTGAGAAAAAGGCTATTGACAGACAGACAGACAGACAGATAGACAGACGGACGGACGGACTGACGGATGGACAACTAAGTGATCCTATAAGGGTCCCGTTTTTTCGAGGTTTAATTTTATGAGGGGTCATACGGACACATCAATGGAACAAGTAAAAATATCCTTGGCAGAAAATGTTATTAACTAAACCTTTCTATAAACTTCCCAACAACAGCAACGCTGACCCCTTTGGTTACAGAAATGACTACAATAAGTAGAGCAACCTTTAATAAATTTAAATTCATAGAGTTATCAAGGCGGTATGCAAATGAGCCATATAAAAATGTTAATTACTCGCCCTTAAGCTTGGCTTGCATATGCGAACGGTTGATATGAACCAACGCCTACAATTATAAACTGGAACAACTCGGAGCTTTGCGCTGGCTTTTGTAGTTTAAAAAGAATATAATACGTAAAGAATATCACATATTTTGAGACCATAACGTTAGTGCTAAGAAGTATAAGTTTATCAGGCTATAAAAAAACACAACAACATCACGCTTGTAATCTCTGAAGGGTTAGGCAGAGATGTAGCTATAGTACACCCACATTTCGCCAGTAATGTTTGATAGGGGCAAGCCCATTCTCATCAACCGGGCACAATTCCAAACTCCGGGCTGCTACTGAGAAATTTTTGCTGAAAAATCCTAATAACACTTTGCCTGATCTGTGATCGAATCCAGGACCTCATCTCAGCAGTAGCGTTGCGACCACTAGATCGACGAGGTAGTCAGTAAACGTGTACTGCCTAAGGAATAACTCCTTAGGCCGCAGTCATCAGTAAACTGACTGATGACTGCGGCATGAGGATTTACCTATCTTCTTCGTTTGCAAGATCATCTAAGTCAGGGATTCCCAAACCATTTTGGGCAAGAGACCCCTTTTCCAAAATGAACTGATACCGCCGGGGTCGCGGGAAAGTCCGAACGGTTCACCGAAGCCCCTGGTAACACAGGTAACGGAAGGAACACGGGTGGGTTTTAGTCAGTAAGAAAGAAAGAAAGAAAGAAAATAAATTTATTTGACCCAGGTTAAGGCACACAATTTTCATACAAAAACAGAAAACAGAAAGTAGTTAGAACACAGTATTGTGTGCCTCACGGCTGCGCCAAATAGGCCCAGTTCAGCATAAATGCCAGACAACTGGTGCCTGACGCTGGTTTTCAACTGGACCTTATGTTACGAGGACGTCTTACGGATGTAAATCAGTTTTATAGTGTAAATATTTAAATAAAAATAGATAGATATGTGTAGCAAAAAATAATAAAATATCTTGGATAATTGTTTAAAAAAAAATAATTATAGATAATTAATTACATAGTGGTGTTTAAGAAAATAAATGGTATGGTTGCAACAAGACACAATGTGACTATCGTCGATAAATAACAGATAACTATATCATAATTCATATCAATGAAATATTCAAATTGATCATGTCTAGCTCGTGTTGCGCATCGATGAGGTACTGCCGTAGGCGTCTTCTAAAAGAGTCAATCGTGTCAATTGCTCTAATAGGTGGTGGCAGGTTATTCCACACTTTGGAAGTCGCATAGCGGAAGCTACCTCTAAAAGTGGCTGTTCTAAGTGACTGGGTCGAAAGTTGCTGCGAGCATTTCCTTCGCCCACATTCTCGTCTACTCGCTATCCAACTCAACTTGTCGTACAGGTAGTCCGGTTTCTGGTATTTAACTACACCGAACAGAAGGCACGCCAAGTGTAGTTTGCGTCTCGATTTCATTCTCAATGTGTAGTGTTTGTTTAAAAATGGGGTTACGTGAGTTCTGGGAGGAATTTTATAACAAAACCGAGCACAAGCGTTTTGGACCCTTTGAATGAGCCGATCTGTGCGAGCCAATAGGCGCGGGCCATAGACTGTATCTGCGTAGTTTAGTCTAGACAAAACCAGGGTTTCTACAAGCTGCTCCCGTAGTGTTTCAGACAAGTAAGGCCTAATCTTGTATAGAACTTTCAGGCGGTAAAAGCAGTTTCTTACCGAGTCGGCTACATGTTTTTCAAAACGAAGGTCTTTGTCCATAATAAGTCCAAGATTCCGCGCCTCATAGACTCTGTCAATTGGTTCGCCCATTAGCTCCAGGTTAAACGTTGCGGGTAGTTTAGCTAGTTGCTGTCTCGTGCCAAATACCATGTATTTTGTTTTGGTTGGGTTTAGCGACAGGGAATTCTCTTCGGACCAGGCGGCGATTCTACGAAGGTCATCGTTTAGATCTTTAATGGCACTATCGCATTCATCTGGACTAAAGGAAATGTATATTTGGACGTCATCAGCATATATATGGTACTTGCATCGCTGGAGGCATTTAATTATATCTACACAGTATAAAATAAACATAATTGGGCCTAATATAGATCCCTGCGGAACCCCTCTCTCAATAGAAGTAATAGTCGATGTAAGAGCAGTGCCATCACCCAAACGTAGATCCACAAGTTGCTTCCTATCACTAAGGTAGCTGCGGAACCATTGCGTAGCGCTGGGGTCAAATCCGTAATAATTGAGCTTTGACAGTAATAACGGGATATTTATTGCGTCAAATGCCCGAGAAAAATCTAGCAAGACCAGCAATGAACACATTCCTTTATCTTGGGCTGATAATAGATTGTCAGTAACATCTAGTAAGGCAGTGGCAGTACTGCGCTGTTTTCTGAAACCAGACTGTAAGTCCGGTAACACGTTATTTCGTCCCAAAAAGTTCGTTAATTGGTGGCTGACGATTTTCTCTAACACTTTAGACAGACATGGTAAAATGCTAATAGGGCGTAGGTCTTTTACTTCAATTGGATTGGAATTTTTTGGTAAGGGCCTAACGGAAGCAATTTTCCATTGGTCAGGGAACGTTAACGTCACTATTGAGCAGTTTATAATATCAGTTATAGTACTTAGTGCATATGGCAGAGTCATATTTAGCATGTCAAGAGTAATGTTGTCGTAACCTTCGGCGTTACTTTTAAGGTTGGATATAATGCGAGAGATGTCAGTCTGTTCCACAGGATTTATTGTGAAAGTTTCTTCACCATGTCTATGATTCTCAAAATAAGTCAAAAGTGGCATGCTTGCAACGGGGTTACCGGGAACTATCAAAAAAGTATTATTAATTAGGTTTGGATCTGTAAAATGCGACGGAAGGTCTTGTCTGGGTTTATAGGGTGATAATGTGGATTTCAGATTTTTCCATACTATTATGTAAAAATCTGAAATCTTTTCGCTGTACAAAGAACTTAACACCAGGGTCTTTAACTCTTTGTAGTATTCTTTTTTAGAATCTGATGAAATTTTCCTGTAAGAGTCTGACACACCTTCCCACTCCGTTCAGAGCGGGAGAAGTTATTTGATAATTTGCGACCAAAATAAAAAGACCCCCCATAGTCAATTATTTTCATCTTGTACGAACTTGTGCACGCTTATCGACTTGGATGAGTTTTTTAAAAGTACAACAATGATACTTCCTACTAAAATATTAGTCATTCTTATAACAAGTTGGTTCACGTAACACAACTTATACAGGGGTCGATTTTTAGACCTCGTCGACCCCCAGTTTTCGTTTATGTCGGCACCTGGGAAACCGATTTCGACCCCAAGGGGTCGATATCGACTACTTTGGGAATCCCTGATCTAGGTTTCATAGTGTTTAGCATTGGATCGGTGATTGCAAAATATTGAAACAGGAATTTATTAGAGACGAGTGACGGTACGTATTTATGAGTTATCCCCACTACCTCACTCACTATCTTGCAAATTTTCTTCAAGCTGGTAGTATACCTTCGTTACTGCCCAAACGAGTAAGAGCGTTTGTCCACCGCAGCCGTCACCGGGACTTCACAGAACACGTGATGACGGCGCCGATACATACATTTACTATGGCTGCGTATCCACCGCACATCCAAGTTCCGAGTAGTTCGGTGCGACCGCTAGAACTCGGCCCGAGATTGTAACGGGCCGATGTGCTGGCAATACAAAACACTTTTGATCTTATCGATACACTGCCGTCGCACCGGTGCCATTCGCCCGGCGCGCGGCCCGTGTTTTGTCTATTATAACATACTGAATCGCCGAGTTCGGTCACCGTGGACAAACGTTCGCCGTCACCGGGACGCGTAACGTTATGTTCAGTTCGAATAACCTCGTTTCTCGGTGACGTCCCGGTAATGGCTTCGGTGGACAAACGCCCTTAACCCTTTGACCGCCACGTCAAAAATGCAAAAACGTGCCCTCGGCGCCAAGCTACGAATTATTCCATATAAATCTGTCATGTAGTCGTGACCGTGGCGTGCTGGGCACATTTTGGTTTGTCATCTATACATGACTGTGGCAGTCAAAAGGTTAAGAAGTATTCAGCAGAATATGCATTTTCATTCTCTTGATATAAACCCTAGCCCTCATTGACGATACCAACCCAGAGATAGAAACTAGCACGCCGTCACCACGCAGGAAAACATAATTCACCTAGTTCCATTTAAACCACAACTTCGAAGCCGATTTGTTTGTGACGTATGCAAAGGGATTTCGCAAAACTCCCTTTTAATATGTATATCACGATATTAGGTCTCTAATCAACCTGGCAGGTGCGGCCGTAATTACGGCATTATCTTCGCGGGATCTCTGATCAAGGCTATAACTTACAAGCTCAGCTTTTGCAAACAGGTGAGGAGGAATTATATTGAGGACAAGTGATGAGGAATTATAATTAAAGTTAGGGTATTTCTCTACATTACTATTTTTGGTGACCACTTATGCACTTATGCTGTTGCACATAGGTTAATTTAATTGGGATAGGCAACATACGAGTATTTAGCGTAGTATTAAAACGAGTGACTGTAAACTAAAGCTTTAAGTGTCAAAAAAAATAATTTAGGTTATAGTATTACCAAGTGAGCGACAATCAACAGAACAGCAACTTACAAACATTAATTTGAGTTACTTAAAATACAAAATGAGAAGCTTCATAATATTTGAGCGACCTAATATTTGTTTGAGTGTCGAGGTTACGTCCTGTATGTTTTTTTTTATACTGAGCAGCATTTTATCTTAAATGGGTTGGCAGCTACAGTGAAGTATCATTTTAAGTATAAAGTAGCAGCTTAATAATCAATTGTTAGCTTTGAACTAGCATCGAGTTTTTGTTTTGGTAACTGAGAGTCACCAACAACCGAGGGGATCTGACGCTCGGCGGCCGCTGCCGCGGCATGCTCGCTCCGCTCGCTCGCCTTCGCGCGTTGGCAGTCACTGTTCTAACCTAACCTAACCCGAATGATTTTATACTTAAAATGCTACTTCACTGTAGCTGCCAACCTAAGACCTCAAATAGAATACCATTAAACCTTTTGACCACCACAGTCATGTATAGATGACAGCGCAAAATGTGCCCAGCACGCCACGGTCACGACTACATGACAGATTTCAAGGAATAATTCGTAGCTTGGCGCCGAGGGCACGACTTTTCTTTTTTGACGTGGCGGTCAATAGGTTAACCAATAATCATTAATAAAGCAGCTTGCAAAACTTTGCTTAAAGTGAACTTTTTAGTAGTTCGTTATGTAAAACCTCAATTGGAAAAATCGAATTTATCTTAATATTGAAGTTGTCTTTTCTGTATTTCTAGTCGCTCACTTAGTAATGTAGTCGCACGGATTGAATTTTAATAACTGAAATGGATTTATCACAACCCACTTTTTGTAAGCTCGTTCTGGATTTTATTATTAATCAATATTCGTCGTTAGTTTAAATAATTTTTTGCTTACTCAAATTCATACCACTCAAGTTATTAAAACAGTATGTCATCATCATCAGTTTTTTTTTATTCGATCGTTTTATAATTCCCCATATATTTATTGCTGGGTTGTGGAGGGCTGTACAATTCTAGTAAGTATTCAGCAGCCTGCATCTGGTCAGATTGGAAGCCAACTCTAACGTAGTTGGGAAAAGGAAAGGTGGGTGATGATGAGGCAGTGTTTGTTTTTAGAAAAATAATGTGCCACTACAGCAAAGTTAAGATTTTTTTGTATGATGTAAGTCACACACTAAGAAAATCCTAAAAATATTTGTAAAGAAAATACTAAAACAAAAATATTTGTAAAGAAAATCCTAAAACAAAAATATTTGTAAAGAAAATCCTAAAACAAAAATATTTGTAAAGGAAATCCTAAAACAAAAATATTTGTAAAGATTCCTAAGGATTGTTTATCCGCAATCTTTTAGTACTTAGTTGGATTCCATGCTATTTTATAACAGGTTATCAGCGTTTCAATCAATTCCATTTTGCCTGTACTCCTGACAGCAATTTCATGCAAACTGACGCGTTTCTGTACGGCAAAAATTATCATGAAAAAAACCCCCACAAACCCACCAACCCGAAACAAATCAATAACAATTCGCTTTACGTTTTAAAATTGCTACCGTGTACAGTATAGGTATACCACTTCTAATCCAAACGGCCTCGGTGGATTTACATTCAATGAATATTTGCTCAAAACATTTTGGCGCTGCGCACTCTGCCATTGTCAACTTTCTACTCCAAACTATGCTTTTGTTAAACAATGTTGAACTTTATTGCCTCAAAAATAAGGGAGCCGTGTGTGTTTGTTCGATTGTCAGTCTATATGTATTAGATTTAGCTTCGAAGGGGTTCTGTTGTACCGGTTTTCAATATGTCGATGAAATAGAATAAAAAGATTATTTTATCTCACATTGTAGGTAAATCATACACGAACGAAACGCAGAATAAGGAAAATCAAAAATAATCCTTCATACATCCAGACCCGTTTCTGCCTATATAAGTCCATGGGGTTTGAGTTTTACACAAACTCTGCCGTAACGGCTAGTCAGAAGCCCACAATTCGCATACCTAGCTGATCTTGTTTTGGATTTCAATGTTGACCAGTGGTTGAATTAGGAGGTCAGATGGCAGTCCTCCGGGGTCGCGTGAAGGTACTAAAGGGTTACCGAGGCCCCTGGCAACACAGGCAACTGAAGGAATACGGGTAGGTTTTTGTCAGTAAGAGTCTGACACACGCTCCCGCTCTGCCCAGAGCAGGAGAAGTTATTTGATTTCCCACCCGAAAAAAAAAAAAATTGATGGCAGTCCTCTGTGCAAAATACAAATTCCTACATATATCAGTTAGAAGCTAATCCCAATATAGTTGGTCAAAGGTGGGGCTTGGTCAGTCATTCATTAGGACCTTGCAGTGTTTACTACAAACCTTTGTAGGATCTCCAATCTTTAAATAGATCTATTCGGATCGTAGACCTGCCTAAAAATCCTGCGACTATAGACAGGCTCCCAAGACTTTATTTCCTGAAAAACATGACACAGCTAATAAACTAAGGTAAGCAGCATCATCGGAAAAGCAAATGGCTATAAACACAAAAAAAAACTAGATGACAGGCACCGATATAAAAAGTTATATGTCCTCTAAACAAAGGGCTCTTTCAAGAAATGAGAAGGGCTATAACTCTATACGTCTACGGCCGGTAATAAAGGCATCATAGCCGAATTACTTTTTTTTACTCCGAATAAAGTAACAGGCAGTAAAAGTGGGGAAAAGCGTATACATAATGCTGGGGGATTAGAAAAAATGTGTTTTGTTTAAAGATGTTTTTCTTAGAAAGGTTTTATAGTATGAGATTCTTTAAGAGTTTGTTGCTGTTATGTTTTTGCAGCGCTTAGAAAAAAAAACGAAAGAAAAAAAAGTTTTTATACTTACAGTTTTTAAATCTTCTTTTTAATTTAAAAGAATGAAATAACGAATGGAAAGCAAACGCTGTTGGAACAATAAAATTTCAAACTCTAAAACCATAAGAAGAATTAAAAATAGAGAGTAGATAACAAAATAAAACCTACTGGCAAAAATATTGCCTTATTCCGAAGCAGCAATTGATGCACACTTGAGCTTAATGATAACGATAAATGATAAATGATTTTTATTTCTGTAAGTAGATTGTACAAACACTTTAACACGTCAATCATATTTTTAAAATAAAGCTAGATGAGGTCGGCGTTTCCTATCTGACTACTCTGAGAAGAAAGGCCGAAACAAACTCAGAGGTCACAGTCTTTTTTTAAGTCCAGACATAATCTTGGTCAGATCATGTGAAGGCCATGTAGATTGGTGTCTGAAATAGTCCTTTTGTGGAAAGAACCACACAGATTGAGTGGACCTGTCCAGTCAGTGCAGGCATTTGTCAGTAATCGTGCAGCTGAACTCAGAATCGAAATAATTTTATCCATGTGCTCAGAAAATAGTATTATAATGTTATAATTATGTATATCATCATTACTATTTATAACGTATCTATTATACATTGCTTAGGTACGTACTTTATTCAAATGCCAGTTATCGCATCAGCTTGCTCGGCACTCGGTTAATGTATGCTCGAGTACGATTGTAGTTCCGGACAACATTACTGAAGGCGTTAACTATTCATATGCAATGTCTTAATATTTGAATACATAGTACATTTAAATTGTATCAGGTGAAGTTTTCGTGGTTAAATTGGGAGCTGAATAATGTGCAAAGTAAAAAATATTACTTTCAGCTATGATATTTTTCTGCGCTTGCTTTATTGGACATAGTTCTCTCCCACGATACTGGGTTCTTCGCCTTCCGCAGCCTATGCCTTCGTTTTCAGTTTTCATACGTATAACATGAAACTCACGCCTTCTTCCCATGGGGGTAGGCAGAAACTATAGAACGCCACCTGCTATGCTCCTTACATACTCCTTTTGCTACGTTTACGTTCATACATCTGGTCATACACGCACGCCGGTTGCGAGCACTACGCACCTGACCTTTCTGAAGAACATCACCAATTAGGTCACTGTATGTCCTCCTAGGGCGTCCCCTCCCAGCGACTCCACTCACATCTGCCTTGTAAATACCTTTTGTTGGTTGTTTTTAATTACTTTATGGTAATGTCCTAATAAAGCTTACTTTAAATATCGTAATATATTCTTTTTTTAGGGTTCCGTACCCGAAGGGTCCGAACGCCATATTGCCATATTAATGTCACTCACGTGTCCGTCTGTCCGTCGTCGTTCACACAGGTTTTACAGCCAAACGATTGGCGCTACAGTCTTCAAATTTTCACAGTATAAGCGTCTTGTGATCCAAAGTCAAACAAATTTACAAAAAATATTTTTAAATGTTTTTAAGGGGGTTCCCATACAGATAAAGAGGGGCGCGAAAAAAAAATTACCTACCCTATCGAGTGGGGTATTGTTGTCGTGGGAGGTCAAGCTCGTTGAGTAGATACTGCATTTTTTGTTTTTAAAATATATTGGAAAAAAGGAATGAGTCACCAAAGTCAGCTTTTTTTTGCAAAAAAACTTTTGCGAATAATTTTTTAACTTCCCAGTGACCTATGAAATTGAATTTTGGTGATAATGTTTATTATTACATACATATATTTTAATAACAAATTTCAATGTACTAAATCATATTTTTTCTTTGAAATTCCTTCACATGTAGAAATCTATAACCAAGCTCCAGAGATTCGTCACAAAAAGTGTTACTAAGGGCACCCACCTACCGCTCATCAATAATTCTGTCATTCGGACGGCTTATATTCTACATTTGGTACGGAATTGATTACTATGTCCAGCAATGTCTTCAATAATTAAAAATTATTGAAGAAATGGGAAAGTTAATGAACACGATCAATTGTTGGAAATTAATTATGCCAAATTGTTAGTTATACTATTAAAGGAATAACTATCAATATTTTTTATCTATTTAACAATAATATAAACAGTGAAACCAGAACGCATATTTGCATGTGGTCGCGTCAGGCCCTTACGATCTGCGGGGCAATAAAACGCACTCGCTACTGTGACCATTTGTGAAGAGATGAACGACGGTACCAGAATAAGCTGTCGTTTTTGTTATTGTTTTAATTTTGTTTTGTTATGTTATTGTACTTAACTAATGGACCTAAACTTATATAACACTTAGAGGTAGCTTTGGGCAATCTTCATATCGTTAATGTTTCAAGGGTAGCTCTTAAAATTCTGGGATATAAAAAATCATTCATGATTTTTTTTCTTGGTTAATTTTGTAACTGCCAAAGTAAGTATATAGGTACTCAATACAATACTATAGAGCATTATGTATCTAGTTGGCCTAGACAAAGTGAAGATCTCCTAGTGATAACGATAGTGGGAAAGTCATAAATATATGGGACTGACATAAGTCATACCGTCAACCGGTCAGACCGTCAATCCTGTTGAAAATCGTTGTGCAAATACAAAAGGCTTTGAAAGCGATCCCCACTTGTCTAGGCTTTCAGGTGTGACAGAACGAAGGAAAATCTCTTTTCTCTACGACCAAATTATAATGAAACTGCCTTAGGGGCTGAGTAGTCGCGGGAGTGGCGCAAATCACGGCACAGCGGACAGAGCTACGGCGGGATCTCATGGCGACATGGAGAGTGGGCTTGTGGACGGTGAGCAATGAGTAGCTCGCCGTCCGATAAGGACCAGACCCATTCGACGGCGCGTTGTGTTCCATGCGCGCCTCAAAGAGAAGTCAGCACAAGTGTAGAGGTCCACTAGGGCCTATGCCTGCCGGGGTCGCGGAAAAGTCTGAAAGGGATACCGAGGTCCCTGGCAACACAGGCAATGGAAGGAACACGGGTGGGTTTTAGTCAGTAAGAGTCCGACACACCCTCCCGCTCCACCCAGAGCGGGAGAAGTTATTTGATGATTCTTTCTCGTTAGGGCTGAGTAGTAATGAATTCCAAAATAGATTACTTTGAAAATGCTATTTCACTACTAAGGACTTGGAAGTCTTACCTAAACAGTTATTTGAGGGTCTATGTCCGAGGGAGTTGCTGTGGTAACTGAGGGATGTCTTTTATACATTTTTGCCAAGCAACCCCCCGTCTGAAGTAGTAAGTACACCTTTTAAAAGTCTTTATAAATATAAAACATAACATAACATCCCGCCTTGGTGTTTCCCCTAAGGGTTGGGCAGTGGTGTACCTGTAGTACACCCACATTTCGCCAGTTATGTTTAAGTCCCATTTAATTGGGGGCGAGCCTATTGCCAACAACCGGGCACAACTCCAGATTCCGGGCTGCTACTGAGAAATGCCAGATAGGAAAACTCAATATCACTTTTCCCGACCCGGGAATCGAACCCTCAGCAGTAGCGCTTGCGACAACTAGACCAATGAGGCAGTCATCTTTATAGATTAAATCTATAATATTTGCCACGATTCGTTTTTGATCAAGATAAATCTGAAAGAAAGAAAGATAAGAAAGCAAAATAGATTTATTTGTAACAGAAACACGTGCACATAAAAGCTGTGGGTGATTCTTATAAATAATAAAACTAAACACCAACCGGTTATCGGTTACCGGTTATTTGGTGGTATATCAACTCGGCTTTTTCATGTATTTGCAATCAGGCGGATAATTTGCCTTATGGAAAATGGCCACCTACTCACAGTTAGTAAGTACCAAATGGATCGATGTGTTACATTCACATCATACACAATTTTCGATGGATCGATCTTCGATCTTCTGATCTTCTGAAAAATATAGCTAAAAAAATCATAAGAGGCTAATGAAAAATATAGCTAAGAAAATATAAGAGGCTAATGAGGGGCTCGTGGATAAATAATAATAGCTGCACGGGTCGATTCATGGTTAAACTACGCTTGCCGCGGTCGGTTTGTGGATGGGTGACTATCCGTTACATGCTTCCCTCCGTGCCTCGGAAAGCATGTTAAGCCGTTGGTCCCGGTTGTCAGTCGTAGATTTTTGACAGTCATTATGGTTAGTCAGAAGCCCCAAAAAAGTCTGTCAAGCATTCTAACCAACGGGTATCGTGTTACCCAGTGACTGGGTTGTGGAGGTCAGATAGGCAGGCTCCATGTAAAATAAAATGTAAAATAAGACTGGAAGCCGACCCCAACATAGTTGGGTATAGCTAGGCAGATTTATGAATAAGAAAAACCGGCCAAGTGCGTGTCGGACCAAGCACAATGAAGAGTTCCGTTGTTGGGATTACTTGGGGTGAATTTATTCCACAAACAAACTTAACATTGTAGTTGAAAAACATGTTCTCCCACACATCGATATACGTCACGATCAATTTTCCAACTGCAAATTTAAGTTGATCGACTATTACTCGGTAACTTGTAAAGCCTACTTAGCTGTGATAGTTTTCCTTTTAATTTAATTATATGCACTACTGCCATGATTTATGTTTTTCACATCTCCATAAAAAAAATATCATATCATTACGTGCAAGAGAGATACCCAAAAAAAATTTTTGTTCAAGATTGTATTCTAGCATTTTGTCGTCGTGATTAATATATATATGCAAAATGACAGCTTCATTAGACAGACGGCCATGGCGAAACTTTAAGGGTTCCTTGTTTATTACGGAACCTTAAAAACCAGCCTGGTTGCAGAAATATGTATAACTTTGTGTGGTAAGATAATAACAAGAAGCTCCAAAATGCCTAACATTAATGTTACATGAAAACGATCGTAAACCTTGAGCTATCTACAATATAATTTTCAACAGTTTACCATATTCAAAGATGATTGGTTCATCCTTTAAAAGAGCGATACACTGTGCATTATCACAACACAGCATCGCTGTGCTACCATCTCTATCTTACCACTTTTGTTAAAGCGAAACAGAGCATACTCAAGTGAAGTTTTGTTATAACAGTTAGTCGAATCGTGTTTACTTTGTTCTGCAAACTAGTGGATTAATGGAAAACAAATATTCCGGTTATACGATATTTTGCATGTATGCGGCAGATGAGAGTTGGATGTTTCGAATTTCTTAATTGTGTTGTGTTTAGGTTTGTGTTGAATGTGATAAAATGGCTATGTGGGAATATGTTGAAAATGAGACTAGAGAAATAGCAGCTAGCTTTTAAACAGTTTTGGTATATTTAAGATGGAAGTGGGTAAACATTTCTCTGCTAATTTAATTGTGCTCCATTTAGGACAAAGTTTTTGGTTTACACAAGCTAGATTTGTGTGGAAAATAAAAGTGATATGCATTTTAATGTGCCTTTGTCTGCGAGATATATAGATAGATAAAACATTTATTAAGTGCACACAAAAGACATAGCACAACACACAAAAGCACAATTAATACATAACAAACTACAAAAATAGATATAAAAACAAGGTGCCAATATACAAAAAAGAAAAACAATTTATAAATAAATAGAGTGACACTATGACATACTTCAAATCAAATAACGAATATACTAGTTGCGGTGTGGCGTCTCAAGGTTGCACCAAATGAGAGTTTACCTTTTATCAGAGTCTGAATTATGTACACCAATAATAATTATTATAGTTCTACTCTCATTTTTTTTTTGGGTGGGAAATTATCAAATAACTTCTCCCGCTCTGGGCGGAGCGGGAGGGTGTGTCAGACTCTTACTGACGAAAACCCACCCGTGTTCCTTCCATTGCCTGTGTTGCCAGGGGCCTCGGTAACCCTTTCGGACATTCCCGCGACCCCGTCAGGCATCGGCCCTAGTGGGGGACCACTAGGATAGCGGGATATACTTGTGCTGACATCTCTTTGAGGTGCGCGTGGAACACAAAGCGCCGTCGACCCGGGACTGGTCCTTATCGGACGGCGAGCTACCCATTGTTCACCGTCCGCAACTCTCATACGCTGGATGTACAATCCCTTCGAGGTCTTTTATCTTTATAGCACTAAAGCAAATTGATTATCTTTTTAATTTTTCATAACCATTACTCAATTCTTACTCAAAATGCATAATATTTTCAAAAATACAAAATTACCACAAAATGAAATTCACACTTCCCATCCTCAAAAACACATAAAAGCACAAAAAAAAGCAAGAACATTTCAATTAACGGCATAACTCTTCTAAGCCCCAACACGCAAAAAAGGCAACGGAGTGGACGATATAAAAACACATGCAATGGAATTAAACCCCGGATGAATTCGACCAATAACACGAACACAGACGCAGCAATAAAAGAGTCGTCCACATATGTTGCATGAAGTACAGCTTTGTTTATACTTATCTTTCCCATTTCGCCTTGTTATGACCTGGATTTGGTAGGTATCTAAATCACGGGTAAATATCTACTCAAACCCGAGAGAAAGAGGTTTGAGTTAAAATTCTGGGTTGTAGGATTTGATTGTCAAAATGTATCTGACATGTCTATTAAACGTGTAGCGTAAATTCAAATTTCGACAAAAATATGGCATCACATGGTTGTAGGTACACGGATTGTGCTACTACAATTTCCTTAAAAATTACAGACGTGGTAAAAATGTTAACGTCTGAAATTACTAAGACCTCAGCGCGTGACAAGGAGGAAAAAGAAAAAAAAAAACCAACGGTGTTAAAGAAACCTGAAATTGTTTCATATAAGTTCCAGTGCCTCTGGTTCTAAATGAGTTTAGCTAACCATACAGCTCATGACTTTAGTACCTACCTAAGTTTGATTCCCAGCAGCATCATCTATTTTTTATCTTTACCCTTTGCAGTTATTAAGCCCAGCTATTAGGCCCAGTGGTAACGGGCCCGAGTTCGAACCCATGTATTTTACTTTATGTAAATAATTTCATCACTGCTCTCAAAACGGTGAAGAAAGAAGAAAATCATCGTGAGGAAACCGGCATGTACTAGAACCAAAAATTCGAATACTTGTGACATTACCAATCCGCATTGCGCCCGCGTGGTTGATTACATCCCACTCGGGTTGGATCTAGTATTGTTTGGCAGGAGTTGGGGGGTAAAAGGGGCTAAAGTTGGTAGGGGTTGGGTCCCCGATTATAACGCTACCACTCTTATTAAAAGGTAATCCATATTTTTCGAGAAATTAATAAAAAATGTTTCTAACCTCAAATCCGATAAGAAGCGAAAATGAAACGTTTAAAATGGGCGATTGACAATCAAATCTGCCCCAGTATCCAGTATCCAGTATCAGTATTTGTAGTCAGTCCGTGGTATAAAATGTCGGGCAAAATCGATAACACGGAACGTAAACAATAAAACAGGTATGCCATTTGCGTCATGTCTCACTGTCATTTGTTTTCGATCGTTCCGTTTCTTCTCGAGTTGCGTGAATTTTTCTCTGTGTTTGTACTTCCACTGATCGTATGTGTGTACAAAAGGCAATGTTACTACTGTTACTAGGAGAACTTAGGATGCAAGAGCGAGCGAAGCCAGCTCAGGACTTTGGGCACTCCCACTCGGTCAGGTTAGGTTCGAAGGGGATGGCTCAGACCCCACCATCCCCTTCGAGGTTATTTTATTTTTAAACCCTAGAGGCGAAGCGGGCCTCATACTACGCCTTTTAATCGACTTTAAGTGTTTTGAGGTCAGGTTACAATAATTTGTTTTTCCTAAGAACCGTGCGTTACCTTTTCATAGGAGTGGTGCCAGGGGGCAGGGGGCACCCCCCACCAATCTCCCCCGCGAAGCTGGGCTCATACTACGGCTTTTTAATCGACTAAGAGTTTTGAGTTTAGGTTACAATAATTTGTTTTTCTCAAGAACGGTGCGTTACCTTTTCATAGGAGTGGTGCCAGAGGGCAAGGGGAACCACCCCCCAACCTCCCCCCCACTCCCAAGCCCTTCTCCTGCCAAACGATACTAGATTTTTACCGCCCACTCTCTCTCGATGAGAGGAGGCCTGCGTCCAGTGTAAACATTATAGGCTGATACTGCTATGTCTCTGCAGCTTCAATGATTATTTAGGAAAAGATCATTATGATGATGTTATCCACAAAAACTTCGTGGAAAATACCTCTATCCTTTACATTAATCCAGTAAAAATATTCGAGAGCTAGTACTTTTAGAGCCCAAGTGTATGTGCGGTCACTGCACTCCACTGCAAAATGTGCCGGTGACTTTTTTATAACCTGCGTTTGTTTCCGGCCAGCTCTATAGAGCGCTGTGACTATGTGAACGCCATTTTCTAATAATTAATGGATCTAATAAACTTTACTGTATTCAGTACAAAATTATTTAATAATAAGGAGCTTATTTTTGTATTGACCTTGATAGAGGCTCTTTTACAAGGAGTCCAATGTTTGGAAATAAAAACGTTTGTAACGTCGTATCGTGACTTTCTATAAATAACTTATTGACAACAATAAAATGTCAAGTCAAACCACAGACGTAATATAATTAGGGACGTCCGAGATTACTAAACATAATTAGTTAGCTGTCCGTACTGGTGATGCACGTGGTCAGCGCGCGGTAGTGTGTCCGAACGTGTGAATGAGAACGATACCCTCCCCTCAACCTTCGCGACACCGCCGTGATCATTCCATTCACGGTGACCAGCACATTCGAATTCCTGCTATGGGCGAAGACTTACGTTCACTTGATCCTGAATCACTTGTGACCTTACCTACGTGGTCTTCATAATTTTCTAAAGCCTAATTCAGGCAACATTTTTTATTGACTCCTATTAGACAACCCTATTAAATTCTGTGTTTTCGTAACCCCATATTAGGTAGGTGTTGCAGCTCCCTATCTAGGTCAACTTAGGGCGTGTGCCTATTTGCTCGTAGTCTGCTATTGTCTAAAATTATTATGCCTTTGCGTAATTATTTCTCTATGCAACCTATTTGCCATTAGCTCTGCGCATTCTTTATGTACTTGTCATTGACTTGTGCAAGTCATGTTGTGCTTCTCACTCCCATTCCATCCATGTAAACTCCGTACTGATTATGACATCCACACCTTCATTAGCGCATTAGTACATCCTGCTTTGCTAGCTTTGGTGTCACAATCAGCGGAGATGACTATTGGTCATCTTGTGACATGCTAGACATTGTTTCCGGCTAACATCTCTAAAGTTCCGGCTAACATCTCCAAAGTTCCGGTTAACATCGCGAAAGTTCCGGCTAACCATCCAACATTATCAGTGGCATCCATACACTGCTTTACGGGCCACTATTTGCCAACATATCTGATTGCCGTCATGCTCCGTGCAGTGTGTGTATTTACCCACGTGAGTGCGTAGAGCCATCTACGGGTCGGGCGCGATCAACCGCCGACCGTTACCATTCCTGGCGTCTGCAGCGTGGCATACCCGCTGGGGTCATCGTCGCACCAGGCTGAGCCAGGAGAGTACTGCGCTACTCCCAAGGGAATTAAGGAAATCTTGTGACCATAAACTTACCAACCCTATTTCTGATCTCATTATTATTTTAATGAATATACATTTTTTATGTTGACAAGGTTATATAGTCTTATTTATACCCCACGTAAACCCTTTTCGTCACACGTTACATAAACTTCAACATTCATAGCAACAGGACACAAAAAATTGTAAGACATTTGAATGGTCCTACAAAAAATATTTCATCAGAACCCTAACATTTTCTATCTGTTGCCAAAACCCGTGGACATTAACAAATGGTTACCAGGCCTACATACTCTATCAAACCCAATTTGCTCCATAAAAAGAATCAAGATGAATTGCGCCATCCAATTCCAGGTATGCTCCGAAATTCGGTTGACACCGTTTTCGCAATAACAAATATGGAGATGCAGGCCTTCGACAAAAGGAAGGGTAGTAAATAATTTGTTCGGGTGACATCTGGGCACTTCCCCTTCGTTGTAGCCCTGTGAACGGCGAGCGAATTGCAAAGCCGAGGAGACGACAGAATAAAACGGTCACACCCACCATCCTATTGAGTTTTATGGGAGACACACTGTGAGGTGCTTCAGGGAGCTATCTTTAGCCCAAGATTGATTTAGTCGTTAAATTAATAAATAGGTTTAGTCAAGTTAATGGACCATGTTAGTTGTATCAAGTTAGTTCAACGTTTTCAGCCTCAAACTGTTTTCCCTAATGAACTGTTACTCTGCAATACCTCATAAATAATTTTTGTTTACAGACTGATGAAAATGTTACGTTGCTAAACAATGATAGCAATATTACTACCATACTTAGTTTTAATTATGGTCACTTCACGTGTAATGTTTTTTTTATCGGGACATTATAATCTTACCAACATCGCTACGCTACTCTAAAACAATTAGTCACTCTTCATCAATCCTCCAAAAAATACTAAACTAAAAAACTTTCAGATCTGTATCATTAATCTTTGTTACCGTGTGTCACTATCTACCTTCACCCCAGCTTTCTGAAAATGTGAATATGGATATAAAAAAATCACCCGAGGCATTTTTACCGGATAACTCTGAAATGGATTTTTAAAGATATCTTTAAGGTTTTCTCCTTTTGATGACGACAAACAAACCTGGAATAATAATTTGGATCCCTTTTTGTGAAGCGTCAATTTTCGTCGTTAGTATTATTGGAAAAAGGATATTTTCTTTTGTTGAACAAAAACTTGGGTATGAAATTGCCGTTGCATTGTTTTTGAACTTGCGCAAAGGGCATGTTTGTTTTAGTGAAGACAATTTTGTTAATGTACTGAGGAGTTTCGCAAACGACTGTTATTTTAGAAATACAGAACAGTAGAAGGCAAACGTTGCTTACTTGTTCATAGTAGACAATGTTAATAAAATAAACTTTGGGTTCAAATAGTTACTCGTATAGGAAAAATAAATGATTGGCAATAGAAGTTAAGCGAAGTGGCACAAAAACCTAATAGATGAGGAATTCCTCGACCTGTCTTAAAGGTGAGACAGATTAAGTCTGTTAATTACAACACTTACAGATGTGTGTTTGATAAAGATAAGATTTGGCATTGAACATCAAACTTGTGTTCTATGGCCTAACTAGACCTTGTAAAAAGGTGAATGAGTATCGCAGCGTACATTGACAAGGATAAGGTTTTTATTTTTGTGAACACAAGTAATACCATAACATAAGTCACAAGTTCAAATAAAGCAAAACTTGATACAATAAAATCAGAAAGCTCAGCAGAATTTACCGCGTAAATATTTTTTGCTTATACGATCAGAATGAACCAGGCAGATACAACTCACTTAATATACCACCATATTTAGATAGTTGGTTCAGATAAACATAGGCTCTACCTTTGGAGCGGAAAAAATGTAGTAATAAATCTTTTGGCTGTCAAGCAGGCACACTTAGCAGTAACAGAATAAATCAAGACTCGTCTACAGATAGATTGCATCGATGGTAATGTTGGCAAAAAACAAATGTTGATGAATGGGTTTTTATTGAAACAGTGCATTGATTTGGAAATAGATTGGATTTTGTGGACTTTAAAATGGAAACATTGTTATTGTAGAATTTTCATGCTTCAAAATGATTAAAAACTCAGATTTCAAATTTTAGAGATCAGAGCACAAGATTTTGTTTTATAACCGTTCTAATGAAAAAAAATGAATAGGCACTAGTGTTTTTGAAACTGAGTCTAACATGTTTTGCATCACAGACCGTAAGCCAGATTATCTACATATATAACAAAATTACATCCAGTTTAAAACCCGAAAAAAGAACCAAAAACCGTTAATAAAACTTATTCTGCAATTCGTACTCCGCTCTCACATGTTAGTTCGGCAAAGTTCGGCAACGCTCGGCTCGGTGGATGCCATTAATCTATCTTTATTACCAGCATTTGATCACGATGAGTCCTCACAAAAGTGCTTATATGAGCGCAATGACTGCGCGGGTTTCCAGTACTCAACATTCAGTGGACGGTGCTTATAATGTATGGTTTTTATAGTTTTATTGAAGTTCCTGTTTTTTTTGTGTAAATGAATCTGAAACGAGGAACAGGTGCCCTATATTGATCTTTGTGAAACAAACACTAAGCTTTTTGTAAAAATGTACCTTGATAGCCAAGGATAAGATGTTATTGGTAGACTGGATTGTGAGAAAGGTTTTAAAATGTGTGGTTTTAGAAGTCTGGGTGAGTGCCTTTAACTATGTCTGTTAATTTTATTTAAGTCGTGTGTTATTTACACATTTTTCTCATTGTCATTGTCTCGAAAATGAGATGAGCACGTTTTGCATCTATATCAAGCGCTTTTTACCAAACACTAATTGCTATTAATAATATTCTGTTGCAACTTTTAGCTATAGCCAACTTTATTTTAATTTATTTTACTATTTTGTGCTTGAATAAATCACTCAGAATAGGATTCTATTCTAGTGCTATCGTCAACTGTTTGATAGTAACCACTGAATAGTTTGACTGTGTCAACAGACAGTTTCATCGCGGTTTGTTTGATGTAAATATTTAATGCTTCGAGCGTTTTACTGTTTTTTTTAGATTCTATTAAAACTGATTTATTACCTATTGGCGAGTTTTAAGTTCATATTTAGCATATATTTACATTCACATATAAACCGTACATAACCGGGGTCACGGGAAGGTACTTATGGGTCACCGAGGCCCCCGCAACACAGGCAACAGGAAGGAATACGGGTGGGTTTTAGTCAGTAAGAGTCTGACACACCCTCCCGCTCCGCCCAAAGCGGGATAAGTTATTTGATGATTTCCCACCCTCAAAAAAAAAAAAAAACCGTACATAAAAAGCTTTCCAATGTGTGTACCAACACGTCAACTTAAAGTACTCTAGTTATTTAATGACCCTTGCCCAGCAGTGGGACAACAAACACGACAAATACGTTTAGAGATGAGCTGACTTAGTATCAATAATACTTCATCAATTAGTACATTCCTTCTAATATGAATAACTATAACATTGGTTTTTGCGCTTTTATGAGTTTTAACGTGAAGATAAATTATCGTGGACGTCCACGTCCACGTCACGGCATCATGATAACACAGGATAGTAAAATGTGTATGTATGGTATGTAAATGTGTATGCTATGTATGGAAATATATAAAGACTTCCGCTTTTACTGCGCACATTGGTGGTTCGTATCAACCTTTATACATAAATAAAGAAAGAAAGGAATTGTATTTATTGGGGCTCCCTCAGGAATATCACAAATTAAACTAAACACACTCATAGAAATAGAAATATATCAATCAACTCAGCCTATAACAGTCCATTGCTGGACATAGGCCTCCGCCTTCCACATCCAGTCTGTCCCAGACACCTTTTTAAGGTCGTCGGTTCATCTAGCAGGGGGGCGTCCCACACTACGCTTACCGTTACGCGGTCTCCACTCCAGGCCTCGTCTGCTTCACCGGCTATCGGTCCTCCGACAAATATGGCCAGCCCACTTCAGCTTGCTTACTCTACAGGCTTTTTTTTTTTGGGTGGGAAATCATCAAATAATTTTTCAATAACACATTATAGGCTGATTATGTATCCACTACATACGCAGTTTCCTCCACAATAATACTATTCTGTAGATATCTTTATCCTATTCCGAGGATTGTTGGAAGTTAAGCTCAGAGACTCAGGTCCATCCTATTTGCCCCGGGTTATACAGCTTATATCAGGGTAGTACTTACTTCTGCGTACGTGTTCTGTGTTTCACTATTTTGTAACTTATACGAATATTCAAATATTAATTTAGGATCTTGTAGTTAAGGAGAGCAGAGCTAAGAGGCTCATTGGCGACGTAAATCTGGTGGATGCCAAGCTTCACAGTTTGGCCCATCGTCGCAAGGTTGCCTGCTTGTCGGTCTTCTATAGATTGTACTTCGGAGAGTGTGCTCAGGAACTCCACGACCTCATTCCACCGGCCCCCTTCTATTATCGGTCATCTAGGCGCACTTCAGGTTACCATCCCTTCCTGGTGGCTATCCCACCAACTCGCACTAAGCGTTTCCAAACTTCTTTTATAATGCGCACAGCAAAGGAATGGAACTCTCTGCCTGCGTCTGTGTTTCCGAACGCATATAACCCTAATCTCTTCAAAGTGAGAGTGAACAGGCTTCTTCTGGGTAAGCTCGCTCCATCGTCGACTTTGTTTCTGTCGCCTCTGGCATAGACTAAAGTCAAGAGCAAACCCATCACAAATAAAAAAAAAAAAAAAAAAAAAAGGAAATTTATCAGGTTGACTAGTTTTTGGTAGGGTAAATGCTATAGTAATGGGTCACACTATATATATATATAGTGAAGTAAACCAAAAATACAATAGATACAGGAATATTCTACCTCTTTTTTTATGAGTGACCAGTTACTATAACGTGGCCAATTACTATAGCAGTTATTCTACTAACCTTCTTTCTTTACGAGGGTGTCTTGAAAAGCTGTTAGAATAAAAGTTGAGGCAGTCGCGGGAAGGTACGAAAGGGTTACCGAGGCTCCTGGCAATACAGGCAACGGAAGGAACACGGGTGGGTTTTAGTCAGTAAGAGTTTGACACATCCTCCCACTCCGCCCAGAGATGGAGAAGTTATTAGATAATTTCCCATCGAAAAAATAAAAAAGGCAGCGTGGAAACTTTTTTCTGTTGTAGCAATCAATAGTGGACCAATGATTGAAACGTTTATACTAGTCAGCATTTCTTAAGTTATATCTTACCAATATTCCCATAAGATGCAAAGGTCAATAATTATAGTAATTTATTTCTTTGAAGTCGCGTAATGCAGTTGATTGCTGGCCAGTCTCTTCCAATATACGTCTTTGAAGAAAAACACTATTTTCTTGCTAACACTTTTATTCTGCACAACTACACTATTTCACAATCAAGACTGACTCTGCACCACATTTTACCATTTAAAACGACTTTTGCCTCACTCAGAAATAAAGATAATCTCATAGCCATTATTTGCCCCCAAAGTAAAATAATACATTCAGTTGCCATAGTGAAAATACATTTATAAGTTGCCACAGTGGGTATAATAATTCGGTATTCAAATAATTACATTTTTAAAACTAAATCAAAAGAAATCACCGCCACAATAATATAATAATATATGCATGAGTCAGATAAGTGGATGGAATACTATATGTATAGGTAATGATATTCACAGAATTAGCAATTTACAAATCGTAGGTAGTGGAACCTTTTTAAAACTTAATAAGATAATTTAGCAATTTAGTATGTACTTATTTGTAATCGAAAATATTGTGTTAATAACTTATCAGATTACAACTTTTTTTTTTTTGGGGGGTGGGAAATCATCAAATAACTTCTCCCGCTCTTGCCGGAGCGGGAGGGTGTGTCAGACTCTTACTGACTAAAACCCACCCGTATTCCTTCCTGTTGCCTGTGTTGCGGGGGCCTCGGTGACCCATAAGTACCTTCCCGCGAATCAGATTACACCTGATAAATAGTTCAAAAAATCGTTGGAAAGTACTTGTTACTTGAAAATTGCAATATAAAATCGTAATAAACATTAAAGTATCATTTTAATTATACCTTAATCATTTATTGTAATTCTAAATTAATAAACCTTTGTTTTGGTTATTCAAAAACCACCAACCATAACTTATGTTTGGATATACCTACTTTTCACCTAGAAACGTTGTCTGTGATAGTAGTCTTTTAAGCCACAATAAAAACCTTTGACATAGAACAACATACACATTTACATAGCATATACAATCAATGTAATATTTTAAATACAATTTATAATCCTGGTGTCATTTAATTTTAGGTAAAAGAGGATAAGTTTTTGTGTTTTTGGAGCGACTCACAGATCACAGGTTTCCTTCGGAATTGACTGTTTGTCTAGAAGTACTGCGAAAGTTCAGAATAAGAATTAAATCATAGATGAAATGCCGAAAATCTGAAAGTTATTAAATATGGAGGCCTTGGCAGAGAATACAACTTTGTGCCCTTTGGCGTCGAGACCCTCGGTCCGTGGGGTCCGAGTGCGCATATCGCGAAATCGCGAAACGTCTAGTTGATGTAACTGATGACCGAAAAGCTGGCGGCTTTCTCACGCAACGCATCAGCATTGCAATACAGCGAGGACATGCCGCCAGCATCCTCGGTACAACGCCCCGAGGGCCTTTTTTAGGCTTAACTTAGTTTTAATTTAATTTAGTTAATGTTAATAATTATCTTGTAATTTGGTTATGTAAATAAATAAATCATTTGAAATCATAGATTAATTTTATATGATGCTACATTTATTCCGACACATGCGTACATTTCATCCTTGGCTTCGTTTTCTCATATTTCAAAAGTAGAACCATTCTATACAAACTATTGACAAATTGATCACTCACTTTAAAATGAATATCTAACAAGTTTAATATCATCAAATTGTACCCCAGCATTAAACTGGAATAGCAATGACTTACAAGCTTCCACCTAGATGAATATTGTACAACTGATGGTCTATATACCGCAGCAGTTTATTGGCTTAGCATATTAGCTACAGTTGTGGAAGCATTTAATTAAATCTTAACTAGTTGTGGAACTTCGGGCCCTCGGGAGGTCAGCAGAGTGCTTGAGTAGGTCGTCCGGTAATATGGAATGGCTGTTATCAAAATTGTGAGAGTATTTTGGTATCATTTTCTGTGGTTTATAGGTTTCTGGTAGGACTCATCATCATCTGCCTAGCCTTTTCCCAACTATGTTGGGGTCAGCTTCCAGTCTAACCGGATGCTGGACCAGTATTTTAAATGGAGCGACTGCCTATCTGACCTCCACAACCCAGTTACTGAGCAATACGATATATGAAAATCAAAATCAAAAGTCATTTATTCAAACTAAGCTGAGAATCAGCACTTTTCGAACGTCAAAATTACATATGACAGTCCCTCAAAAACGCCCGCCCTTCACCACTTCCTAGTGCTTTAGCTGGGAAGAAGAAGTGGCGCAACAAACTCCCCAGCAGCACAGCTGTCTGGTCAGTTAGAAAAAAACTGGATTCTATACAATAGTATGCAAAATAATTTACACTACGTGCAACACAAAACATTAAACTAAATTATTAACCATATGTCAGCTAGCACACGCCAATATACCAAAAAAAAAAAACGAAAACTATACTCAAGCAGAAATAAAAACATAAACAGAACTTGATACGTAAATAAAAGCCTCCAGGCATAAAGGGTGTGCCCGCTTACATATAGTTATAGCTCTAACTCCCCGATACCCCTTGGTAAGACTGGTTGTCAGACTTCCGGGCTTCTGACGACCCGTAACGACTGTCAAAAATCCACGAATGACGGCTTCAGGCATAAAGGGTGTGCCCGCTTACATATAGTTATAGCTCTAACTCCCCGATACCCCTTGGTAAGACTGGTTGTCAGACTTCCGGGCTTCTGACGACCCGTAACGACTGTCAAAAATCCACGAATGACGGCTTCAGGCATAAAGAGTGTGCCCGCTTACATATAGTTATAGCTGTAACTCCCCGATGCCCCTTGGTAAGACTGGTTGTCAGACTTCCGGGCTTCTGACGACCCGTAACGACTGTCAAAAATCCACGAATGACGGCTTCAGGCATAAAGAGTGTGCCCGCTTACATATAGCTATAGCTCTAACTCCCCGATACCCCTTGGTAAGACTGGTTGTCAGACTTCCGGGCTTCTGACGACCCGTAACGACTGTCAAAAATCCACGAATGACGGCCGGGACAACTATTAGTAGTATAAAGAGTGGCAGAATATTATACATTGCTATGTATTCTAAAGGAAGAAGTAAGGAAAATAAATGATTTATGTGACCCACACACAATTAGGAAGACGCTGACAACACCTAAACTGCGGTCACTGTCAGATTGCATAGAAAAGAAAGAGAAGCGCGACGACAAAACGCTTGTAATTTATTGCAAAATATGAAGTAATTATCTATTTACTCAGAATTGAGTTGAGTAATCGAAAATAAAAAACAACCAAGTTCTGCATTAGAATGAGACGTACTTGTTATTAATTAAATACGTAATTTATGTTGATATTTAATACAGATACTTTGGATTAGAACTCAAGGTAAGAGGTTAGTTTAACGTTAGTTTGTATCGAGATTTTTTTTTCAAAACGTGTTTTGGTGACAACCAAGTTCTGGGAAATATGTTCAAAATTAACATATATTTTTTCCGCTACCACAAACTATACAGATTTGGCAATTTTCTTTCTTAAGAGAAGCCTATTTTGGTCAATTGGGTCTTGTCAGCGCCTTAAGGCACACCATATAAGAAACACACAAAAACGTTATTTAGTTGTAATAACAGTATTGAGAGACTATAGACAGATTTCTTAAAATGTTTCTAGACTTGAGTAACTATAGTTACCTACTACTCCTACTACTCAAATAATAATTTTATGTAATCCAACTTTACATACATATATTTACATCATATTATAAATCCGAAATTGACTTTTTTGGTTTGTTTGTTTGTTTGTTTGTTTGTTACACTTTCACGCTAAAACGGCTGAACGGATTCAGATGAAATTTCGCACATGGGTAGACTATGATTTGGGTTAGGGCATAGAATACTTTTATTTTAGAACCGGCGAAGCCGTGGGCTATAGTTAGTCTAACAATATTTCTGCTTATTTTTTTCTGAGCACTTTTTTTTAGGTACTTTTTTAAAGTATAGCAACTAGTTTGCAGTTACCCTACACTAATTAAACCTTAAAAACTTACCCTACACTAATGGCTATTTATGATTCGTACATATTTATAGCTTGCATTGTGGAATCCTTTCTATTGATCTAAAAAAATATCACGTAAACAAAACAACTTTCAAACAAGTTACGAAAGTAATTTGAAAGCATTCTATATACAGGTAGGTAGGTATTTTTTCTAATAGCCAATGTTCACGTTGCTCCTTTATTTCCGGAGCCACGTGAGAAGTGGCGCTTATACCCCTTTTCTTCCGTCCACCCGATACCACCAACTACGTAAATATCACTTTATAGAACGACGACGAACGTTTACTAATTATACCCGCCGAGTTACATAGGGTATAGTCTAAAGAGAGGGTTATTTTTGATATCTCAAGAGATTAATATTATTGAAATTATTTGATGATTTTGTGCATAATCTAGACTTGGTAAAATAATTTATTGGTAAGTTAATCATAAGCTTTTTGATATTGACATTATTTTTAAAATTTTACATGCCAAAACTCAGTCAGAATGTACCTGGATCACTATATTTTTTATAACAACTTTATTGTACAATACCTACATTCTGTGCGAATAAATGATTTGATTTGTGTTAAAATGATTCTAATTTGATTCTACGTTACTTTCTTCAGGGTAATTAAACGTTGGTAAGCTGTGTCGGTTTACGTAAATAAAAACTATAGAATGGACTACTGATACGTCTTCATTTCGACAATACGAGTACTTAAGTTCGAATATATATAGTATACCTTAAGTCTGACGCTGGCTTAACTAGGAAACGAGGCGACTTCGATGACATACTTCTTCGACAACAATGTTAGTCCTCGAGATGCGTCGATTTCGATGTACTCTGCTATGCTTATGACGAAACAAAATCTAAGTCTTCGCAGAGCTGTGGTTATTATTTTTATACAGTTGTACATATAGAGATAAACATTCAAATTATATCAAGTCATATATAATATCAAGTCATGCACGACGGGATCCGTTTTTGCCATTTTAATTCAATTTTACTTCACAACCTTCTGTTAACACTGAACTAGCCATAATTTGGTGAGATCTAATATTAGACTTACATACTGCTGGGGAGTTTGTTGACCACTTCTTCTTCCCAGCTAAAGCACTAGGAAGTGGTGAAGGGTGGGCGTTTTTGAGGGACTGTCTTATGTAATTTTGACGTTCGAAAAGTGCTGATTCTCAGCATAGTTTGAATAAATGACATTTGATTTTTTTTTACATAACCCTGTCATAGTGTAACTTATGTATTTATTCCCAACCACCCAAATAAAATACTCCCTGTACATTCTTGACTTCGGTGTGAGCCCGACCCACATTCATAGTTCCCGATGAGTCCGAGATGCCACGATAACCGATCCCTTCCAACTATCTCCCTTTATTACCCACAGAGGAACGGCAGATATGTATGGACGGTTCGTTTGTATATTTTTAAAGATAGTCGCCTTATCTTTTAGGTAGACAGAGGTCTTCAGGTTGTGGTTGGCGCTTGTGGCCAAGTAATAACAGCCCCGCACGGGTCAATGATCAGGTTAAGCTACACTTGCCGCGGTTGGTCCGTGGATGGGTGACCTTTGATATTTACATACCAAGACCCTTCCGTGCTTCGGAAATCACGTTAACCGGTAACTTCCCATTGACTCCGAACAGGAGTCACACTCCCGAAGTCTTGGGCCACGCGGTTTGCAACTCTATTATAATGCAATAAGGTGCTCATCCGTTATAATAGAGTTGCAAACCGCGCGCCTCAAAGACTCCGAATAGGCGTCAGTGGGGACTGACGGTTGGAGGAATGAAACTCCTATTCGGAGTCAATGGGGACTGACCGGCCGTTGGTCCCGGCTGTCATTTGTAGATCTTTGACAGTTGTTCATCAGAAGCCCGAAAGTATGACAACCAGTCTTACCAAGGGGTATCGTATTACCCAGTAACTGGGTTGTGGAGGTCAGATAGGCAGTCGCTCTATGTAAAATACTAGTATTTAGCTGCGTACGGTTATACTGGAAACCGACCACAACATAGGAAAAGGCTAGGCAGATGATGATGAGAGGTCTTCAGGTATTGTCTTCATAATTATGGTTATGCTTATCAGAGTCATAGATGTATGAATTTGCGTTATGTTTGGCAAATAAAAAGGGGACAGTCATACGGGTTTCAAAACCATATTATTCATGATGAGGTTTCTTTTAAGAGATGATAATTGTTCAATTCTGATAGAATGGAATAAAAGATTATTTTCACTATTATTATTTATTACTCTTTATTATATACACCATCAATTTTTAAATATTTATGTTTAAATTTTACATAGGGTGACAAAATGGGCGGTCTTATCGCTAAAGGCAATCTTTTACAGACAACCTTTGGAAGGATTAAAGGGAGAAGGAAGGACAATACTGCAGGTAGTCAGTGGTGTAACATATACATATACAATAAATACATACATACATAAAGCATATACTTATCTATATATTTATAAACAATAATAAACATGAAACAAGAGCCAATAAGATTATGATGATGGCAGATGAATGCCGTCAGCTTAGATGCTTTTTTATAGCTACAGACTGCTTGGTAGAGATGATTCATTAGTACCTAGGTAAATAGCAGGTCAGCGAAAGAAAATAATTTCCTAAAAAACGAACATAGTTTTCACGAAAAATGAATTGTTTCTAATAACGACGCATTATGTGATAATATCTTCTTTATTGGATGACATTGAACAACCTAACTCAACAACGTGACGTCATTTAAATTACTTTTTTACATAAGTATTCCTTCAATATTTTATTCCAGTCTATCCTATCTTTTCCATTTCATTGTTCTGCTCAAGAAAAACGAACCATTCACCGATACAGGAATTCATTCAATTCTTTCATCAGATACCAACGAGCGTCGCCTTCACTCATTTATATTTCATTATATTTCATCGGTCTTTTGTCACCTCATAAATATAGCTGAAAAAAAATTTAAATGTGACTTTGAACTGATTTCAATTATTTATTGTTGAAGAAGTATTTTGTATGTTCATAAATCATTTTAGACGGTAAGGATATAGGTTTTATATTATTCTCCTAAGATGTATCTAAGGAAAATAATATAATACCTATATGTAATACAGATTTTGATAAAGATAAAGATAAATCTGGATGTTTTTAACTTATTTAGAGACATGACAGAACAAGCCAGCGTTTCTCTGGTAGTTATAACAATCTTTGTGTTTATGAATTATGGCAGATAACAGGCAACAATGCTTACGTGGACTAATACTCTGGCAACTTGGCTCTCTCACACATTCATGTCTTATGATAACAAATTTTCTTGTCTTTAATATTTTATGATTATCACAATTCTCCTGCCCTTTTAATTTATTTTTCGTCAGCGCAGTATATTTTCTCCTACCATAATATATCATAATAATGGTACAGAAATGCTGACACATAATGGGAAAGTGTAACGCTTGTAAAAATGTGATGCTATATAATGCTATATATAAAAGTGCGCGAAACGCGACACGTCTTTAAGATGACGAGCGGTGGTGCGGGTATAATGGAAATCAATAACGTTCCCAAGTCCGAGCCCTTCTCTTAGCGCACAGTTTTGGGGGACGGAGGAGACTGTGGAGTCGCTGTTGTAACTCGATGGTCCTAGATCCTAAAATACAAACGATTGCGTCGAATCATTATCATAAGCAGACCTGGCCTGTCCAATGGCACTCCACTGTATCTAGGTACCTGATTTTCAGTCATGCGTTACCTACGTAATAAATGCTTTGAGTTTATATTGATTTTTTATCCTTTAGTTTTACTTTTTTTATTACCTTGAGTTCCATGACTTCGTTGAGATATCGTAGTAACTTTTCTTATTTAGCACTTTTTCATTAGACACCAATGATATTTAAAACTATAGATACGTTGTCCGCACTATAAAATGACAACATGAAATGAAGCCAATTGGCTTTTCAGACGATGTACAAATTATACTCCAAAAGTTAAAGGCAAAAACGTGTTATTTCCCTTTCTTCACGCATATAAGTAGCTATCTAGTATTTTCGCCGTTTTTAAGCGCCGCGATGTTGGTTCATGACGTGTCTATATCTAATACGTCATTGTTAGACACCCATTATTTTTAGCACTAGCTGTCTAAGGATGAAGGGTTCTTTAATTGAATTGAATGTTAACCGTGTCGAATGACTAATAAACATTAGTATTTGGATTATAATTGAAAAAGAACAATACCAACGACTCCATACATTTCCGAATCGCACATCACACATCCGTCTCCTTCGCCTTTAAATACGACGGGGACGATTCGATAGCGGCGCACCCCTCACGTGTTCAAACCCTTAGTGCACACGATCACACGACAGTGTACGAAAAATGCCGAAAATTCACGAAGGTATTTGGTCATCGATAGTTATCTTGGTTTGGACGCACAAGTGGAGTTTGTGTTGCTTGATGTTCTTTGATCAGTTTTGGGATTAAAGGAGACTGATGTTTAGAAAAGTTTTTGTAATTTTCTTCTTTAGACATTTTTATTGGAGTACGGAAAAAACTGAGGCGCCATTTTGTTTAGAAGCTGGCCTCACCATTGAGCAGGAAAAACCTGTATTCACCTAAATGAGTTAATTGTTAAGTAAACGCTTTGAAAAGACTAGCTTCTGCCCACGACTTGTTTGACTTTGACTCGTGAAATTTTTTGTTCCGCCGACCCACTGCATCGCGTTACATCGCCCTAGCTATTACTTCGTTTTCGCTTAGCGTTCTTGACTCTCGCTGACTTTTTTATCTTTTTGCTCAACTCCTAAGGGTCGTAGCGTGATGTTAAAGAGCCTTAAAGAACCTTCCTCAAGAATTGGTCTATGCAAAAATATTTTTTCAAATCCGAATGGTAGTTCTGGAACTACCATTCGGATTTGAAAAGTTATTTTTTTTAAAGTTAGTTTTTTTTTTTATCTCTAGAGATTTGATCTCTACGTACAAAACTAACCTATTTTACCTCTTTGTAATATTAGTATAGAAGAATAAATGTCGGTGCTAAATAAATGTATTTTTTTCGTCTTCTATCTGACCCCAATTGAAGAGAACCGGTCGAAAAAAAAAACATTTGAGCTTTTAACTTCAAGTTTTTCAAAGTACCTTCGTCTTGTAGTGTAACGGAAATGCCCGGAATAAGTCACACTATTTGTTTTTATGATTCTTATCGTAGTTTGTTAGAAAAATTGTTTCGTGTGTGTAAATATTATCACGCTTGAACACCAGGGGACAGCAGATTGAGTGGTGCTTTGACAAAAAATGTGTGTTGTTTGGAAGTCTTTCGTATAAAGCGTGACAGGTAGCATTGTTAAACATTATTGTATTTATAAATAACACACATAACATATCATCACGCCTTGTATCCCTGAAGGGTTGGGCAGAGGTGTACCTGTAGTATACCTACATTATAAATAATCTTGTCATTTAATTATATCAATTGAATGACTGACGTTTAATGACAGGTTATTGAAGTCATGCAGCAAAAACATAGTTTAAAATGTATTTATTTTTATAAATCAGTTACAGGGAAATAATTCACCCGAGTTTTAAAAATATCAAATTACTAAAACGTATAAAAATCTTAAAAAAACACGCGACAGCACTTTGTTGATCATTCAAACCCCAGGGGCACACCTATGCCCAAAAACCTAAAGTATCGTGTATTTATATAGTAGAGTCACCCCTAGTTTTGGGCCCCATGGTTCAATGACCTTCATACCGTATCGTATCAGGGGTGAGCTGTCCACGCGCCAAGATTCTGCTCAAATTGGTCCGAACTGGTTTGAACGGGATTAAAAAGAGGGTTGATGAGGGCTGATGATACGGTGCCATAAAAAATTGCATATTGAATGGCATGCAATGGTTTTATTGTTCTTTGGTGATGGTAAATTTCTTTATTATTGCAGATATGTAAATTAAAAGTGATGTTCAAAAGAATATTAAAATTAGAAGTTTTTGGGTATGTGTGCGGTTTTGGTTATGTCATTTACATGAAATAAACATTAAGATTTATGTAGAAATATATCTCGACCAATGGCTATTGAACCCATTCGAATCATCAATATTAATACATCAATAATCAAAAACACCCATTGTGATATAGTAAATCAATTTCATACTGATCAGCGTTCTATGGTGAATGACTAGTCACGGGACAATTCGACGCAAAATAGAAGTGACGTAGCAAAAATCCACCCGAGCGACCATCTGGTCGCACAATGGGGGTGAAAGTGAGGGGCGAATTATATAACTCTTTGGAAGACGTAACTATTATGTTGTATCCAACCGGCGAAGGTGAATTCGTTGAGGTCTTTAAGTAGGTCATTTATTTTGGGGTTAGATAATAGAATTGTAATTTTTGATTGACGTGACAGGTTTGGCTCAAGCGAACGTAGGGATTTTCATTTAATTAATTGGTAGAAATTTTTTGTTGTCTGTGGTTTGCTACTTTAACTTTTCCGTAGTCGGGTAAAAGTGTCCTTTTATAAAAGGCTTTTGTATTTCTCATCCTTTCATTTTACTATATAGTTAGCCAATATATTTTTAAACCTAGTTTATTCAAAAGTTAAAGCTAACAGTTAATTAAAACAAAACTTTGAAGTTACAGTTACGCCTTACCCGCACTTAAACCTTAGTATTCATATATCTTGATAGACTAACAAGACTTTAAGTCCTACTAAACACAAACACAAGTTGTATAACTTCGGCCAACTATCCACCAACATTGCGTGCTCCCCAAGCGGTCTGTCGTTATAATTTTAGTGTAGATGGCCAACTTATTGGCCCCAAGACATTGGTCTGGACAATCTTAGAATGTGTAACTTACTGCAGTAAATAGATAAGCCTCGGGCATGTACGGGGCATATAATACTGGGTCGTGTGTGTGAGATAGAAAGTAGTAATTGAGGAATATTATTTGTAATGTTTTAAAGTACTCGTAAAAGCTACTTTAAAAAAAATAAGTACATAAAGCTTTCTCAAACTGGAAACTTGTTTTATGAAGGGATCTGAACAAGAATACGACCATCTAAAATATACTCGTAGAAAAGAATTATTTGCAGAGCCGAAGAATGGTCCTTCCTTCAATGGTTCAAAACAAACTTAAACATAAATAAAAGAAGTCTCTCAACGGCCCCCGAAAATGATGCCCAGATTTAACAAGGTCTATTCACAACCCTAAGTTTTAGGGGTCCACAGGCCCCCTTTGTTCCGAATATTAAGCACGTAAGGGGACTACTCGAACAGTTGTGACAACTTGTGCCGATATCTCCATTCACTCTTTGGGCATAAGCTTTCCCGGTCGGCTGCCCGCACCCAGCCTTTGTGCTAAATTATTCCTGAAGCAGCCTTGTTAGTTGGGCAATTTAATTATTTTTAGTGTGGTTGGGATTATGTTGATATTTATTTATGCGTGAGAGAAAAGTTTTGATTGGTTTTTGGGGTTGATATGAGAATTCGAGGCTTGCTTGTTGCATAGTTTTATAGTTTGTTGTGTGTCGGGCATATATTCTCTCTGTACGCGTAGCATACTTAAATTACTGGGCAGTATAAGTAGTCACGTTTTTAGGGTTCCGTAGTAAACAAGAAACCCTTAGTTTCGCCATGACCGTCTGTCGGTCTGTCCCCACTGTAGCTCATAGACGCTTAGTACTAGAAAGCTGTAATTTGGCATAGGTATACACATTAATTACGCCAATAAAGTGCTAAAATAAAATCTTGAAAAAAATATATTTTAGGGTACCTCCCTTGCACGTAATGTGGGGATGATATTTTTTTCTCGTCTATCCCATGGTGTGAGATATTGTTGGATAGGCTGTTCAAAAATATTGCGGGTCTGTGAACACCATTTTTCGATTCAATGATCCGCTTGCGTAATATTAAACTTTAAAGTGCTAATTTTTGTAAGAGTCAAGTGCCCCACCAGCTAAACGGTTGTTTATGGAAATGTGAACAAAAACCATGGGAATTGTACATATAATGAAATTAAAAGAAAAACTATCACAGCTAAGTGGGCTTTACAAGTTAACGAGTAATAATCGACCAACTTAAATTTGCAGTTGGAGAATTGACTGGGGCATATACCGATATATGGGAGAACATGTTTTTCAACTACAATGTTAAGTTTGTTTTTGGGATAAATTCATCCCAACTTCCCAACTACGGAACCCTTCATTATGCGTAGTTTGACACGCACTTAGCCGGTTTTTTTTCTGTAACTAACAATATTCTGTGACCGCCAATCTAGCTTGTAAGCGTGCTGATACCTGCCATGCCATGAAAACTCCACATTATTTAAGAATTGTCCGTAATTATAGCAGAAAAAATACGCCACAAATGCTCAACCACCAAAATATTATTACAAACCGTTATAAACAGCGTGTATTTTTTCACAAACCATGTCCGAGCCCTTCAAACAAACTCCTACGAAATCCTGCAGTTGACAGTGTATTTCGTAGGTAAAGGGTGCGTGAAAATGTTCCCTATACGTACCTACCCCTGCGTGCGTGCGGTTTTGACCGACGCTGACACTTCTCTGTTGTTGACACCTGCTGATGTTGTTTTGACTTCAACTTGTATGTTTTTTTGTGGGTGCGAAGTTTATTTTGTGTTCGTACGTAATTATGCTGTGTGTTACCTCATTTGTGTGATGATGTAGACGTGTTTGCATGGTGAGATAACAAATAGGGATATATGTATATATTATTAAGGATATGTATATATATATCTGTGTACCTATTCTAGTATATTGTATTTATCTTTTGCACCAACGACAGCAAAATCAAAATCAAAAGTCATTTATTCAAACCAGGCTGAGAATCGGCACATTTCGAACGTCAAAGTTACATAAGACAGTCCCCCAAAAACGCCCGCCCTTCACCAATTCCTAGTGCTTTAGCTGGGAAGAAAAAGTGGCGCAACAAACTCTCCAGCAGCACATCTGTCTGTTTAGTTATATAGACTTGATTCTATACAAATCGTATGCAAAGTAATTAACATTACGAAACACGCCAATGTACCAAAACAATAAATACTGTAAACAAGCAGATAAAAATTACAACATAAAAAAGGTAAACAGAACTTAAACACCCTACTTTATATCCAGGCAAATCACTGTCCATTCCATGGTTGCCTGGAAGATATCGCAGAAAGTGATAAGGTCACCTTTTGTATATTTTGTAGTGTTTGATTTATTTTTGTTATAAAGGAGCTGGGACGATATTTATTGCGATTTAACATACAAATCGATTCTGAGCCGCAGTTCAGATCAGGATCGCGCAAGACTTTTGGAGGTCGGAGCCAGAGAGGCCGGTCATTGGCTACATCCCCATCCTTCTCCATATACCGGTACCTTCCTGGATCCGACCTCGCTTCTTCTAGCGACTGGTCTGCGGCTTGGGGTCACGGTATGCACTCCACACACATTCTGGCACGGACGTGGGCCGACTGGGTCACCACGGACTTTGTTGTCAAAAAAGTGCAGGCCGCTTTTCAAGACATGCGACACTTAATGACATAATCCGCTGGTCTCTTGCCAGCATCAATGTGCCTGCTCTTTTTGAGCCGACTGGCATTGTCAGAGATGATGGCAAAAGACCTGATGGTGTGTCTTTGGTCCCGTGGAGTTTGGGACGGATGCTTGTGTGGGATGCTACCTGTGTAGACACACTGGCACCGTCCCACCTCCAACGGACTACTTCTAAAGCGGGTGCAGCGGCAGAAAATGCCGAAAATCTGAAAGTTATTAAATATGGAGGCCTTGGCAGAGAGTACAACTTTGTGCCCTTTGGCGTCGAGACCCTCGGCTCGTGGGGTTCTAGTGTGCATAAGTTATTTGCAGAAATCGCGAAACGTCTAGTTGATGTAACTGGTGACCGAAAAGTTGGCGGCTTTCTCGCGCAACGCATCAGCATTGCAATTCAGCGAGGAAATGCCGCCAGCATCCTCGGTACACTGCCCGGAGGGCCGTTTTAGGCGTAACTTAGTTTTAATTTAATTTTGTTAATGTTAATTATCTTGTAATTTGGTTATGTAAGTAAATAAATTATTTTTTTATGTATTTTGTGGTGTACACTAAAGTATAATATTAATAAATAGGGTTTTGGAAGGAACATAGGAATACTTTTACACATCAGTGAAAAAAGCATAGATTTTCATAAAATAGCATCACCACCAATCTAGCATGCACCAATGTGCATAATCAGCCTATAACGTTCCCACTGCTACGATACAAGCCTCTTCTCTGAGAGGGAGTGGGCCTTAATCCACCACGCGGACCCAGTGCAGGTTGGTAGATGTCACATGGCTTCGATTTTTTGGTTCTAGGATATGTCGGTTTCCTCACGATGTTTTCCTTCACCGTTTTGAGAGCAGTGGTGATGAAGTAAATTACACACAGTAAAGCGTCTGCCTGGGTTCGAACCTATGACCTACAACTCGTAATTGGGAACCACTACCACTTAGCCACCACTGCTCTTCCAACTAATGTGAATTGTTCTGAATTCAAAACTTGGCATTAGAGCTGTCTAATGGCCAGTTCATTGTTCCGAACCATTGTGAACTTTTCCGACTTCAAAACTTGGCGTTAGAGCTGTCTAATGCCAAGTTTTGAAGGCCCAGTGGTGGCTAAGTGGTAGCGGTCCCCACTTACGAGTTGTAGAAAGGTAGTAGGTAGGTTGCAGCATCAATAAAATATATCATTAAGGAACACAACAGTGACATTGGTATACTGAATCTTTCAAGGCGTAATTAACATTGTGACGGTAATATTTTTATTTCAATATTTTGAAATGGTTGCGTGATGGATTATTATTATAAATAGGAACTAACTAGGAAAACTATCACAGCTAAGTGGGCTTTACCAGTTAACAAGTAATAATCGACCAACTTCAATTTGCAGTTGGAGAATTGACCGAGCATATATCGATGTATGGGAGAACTTGTTCTTCAACTACAATGTTAAGTTTGTTTTTAGGATAAATTCATCCCAACTTCCCAACTTCGGAACCCTTCATTGTGTGTTTGAGCTACGGAACACTAAAAATGACTTAATACAAAAATGTTGGACCTACCTGCCTTATGTATATATGATATTTTTCCTCTACGGAACAATCAAAAGTTGTAAAAGATTCAAAGTAACAATAGTGCACAATGAAGTGCATAAAGTTGCTTTTATCTAAGCCTTTGTTTGTGCTCTAAGAACTCCACCAGGCTCGATTATGTGCAGCGGAATTACTTTAAGTTTTTTGAAATTGTATCCACGGAAGTTCCGCATAGGAAGCTGGAGATAGGTGTTGCCAGAGGAAGCTGCACTATTCTTAAAGTGAAAGTAAGAGATGTCTGAACTTATCATGCATATGTGTCCTGGTTTACTCTAAGTGATCAACAGTAAAATATATTTTGTATGGCTTGTTTGATGAAATATTTTATATTTTTTATTATATCTATCAAAAAATGGGCTCAAATTGGAGAATAGATACAAAAATCTGTAGGTGAAACTAGCGAAATTGCAGTTTCAATCAATTAGTGAATAAAGGTTACTCTTTGGAATATAATATTAAATTAACTATCTGCTCGTTCCATTGTTTATTAAAACTATATTCATACATACATACACATACATAAACTCAAGCCTTCTTCCCAAGGGGGTAGGCAGAAACTATAGAACGGCACCTGCTACGCTCCTTACATACTTCTTTTGCTTCGCTTACGTTCATATATCTGATCATACACGCACAGATGTAAGTGCATCTGACCTTTCTGAAGAACACCGTTGCCTTATCACATCATTTTAAGCCTATCATTTATAGGAAAAAAAAAACAAACTAAACTATATTCAAATACAATGTAAACGCATAACATTAAGCAGACTTAACATCTAACACGAAAAGTAAGATGAGGAGATATTTTAAGAACTCTATGTATACACAATCCCAACCAGTGACAGAACAATTCCTCCATCACTATATAATATAACACCCATTACGATAATAAAAATACGTGTATTCTCCTCGACATTCCGTGTAATTGTGGTATTTTTACGAGCGTGTGCCGTACTCTGTCACCCGACACCCCCCCACCCTTCCGTGTTGGATAACTATAAAGTGGATGCCGATAATTGTCCCCTCCGTTGATTACTTCGATGTACCTACTCGTCAGTCGTGATAAAACTTATTAAGACGTGTGTTTCTACATTTATTAGGCCAACTGTGATGGGATTATGTAATTCCAGTGGCAATTTTCTTGTGTGTTGGTTAATTTTTATTATTTTATTTATTTTATTTTGAAATTGTTTTTTTTGTTTATTTTCCTACTATGGACGCGTTTTTTTTTATATCGTCTTCGCATTTAGTTATAAATTCAACATTATTTATACTAATCTTTATGTAACAATATAATTTAAAAGAGTGTCCATGGAGTTTCTTGCCCGTTCTTCTCAATAGGTACCTACTACGCTTTGGAATGGGCAAATAGCTTCATATTTTTAACTGGCCGAGTCCTTGACAATTCAAAAGTGGTTTAATTGAAATAAATGCTTTGAGTTTGAGTTTGAGTTTGACAGTAATTTTGTTCTGGTCAATCAAATGTTACTTGTTTTTTTTTTTGCAATAGAATTCATTCACTTTGGGATTCGCATGTCACACCAGAACTTATTAATTAATAAAGATATGTTATTAATAAAATATGTTAATGAGAAATGCAACAAGCAGAGATGGCGTTAGGTTATTCAAAATTGCGCTTAATTGTGTTAATCATACAACGATGCACTGTATTATAACAGAACACATCACTCTATCCTACACCCAAGTAACAGTTCAACCTATTTCTTTCTTGAACCCAAACAGTTACATCTACACAATCCCTTACAACTCACATCAGCTCTAATTGGATCTCTTCCATTCCACGTCACTCACACATTCTGAACAAAAGCCTCGCGTCAAAGTTGAACAAGATTCGAAGACAGTTCTAACCGCAGTTAGCACATAGCCTGCTCAAATATTCAATACAGAATGTTTAACAAGTAGGTCGTAGCCCCTTTGTTTAGTTAACAAAGTTCTAGGAATCTAAAATTTTGCGGGTATGACGAAAATATTTGTTGAGATTGTCTTTTGAAAGAGTTGGAGTTTTTGGATTAGTGATTGCGAGGAGACTATAAAAGTGTGGATCTCCTTGTAAATGGTGATTTTTTTCTCTTTCAATGTCGTGGTGCACGTTGGAAATTTTAATATGATAGCGATACCGACATCTAGCGGCATAAAACTGACAAAAGTCATGAAAATTACTGCAGGATATTTGACATTTCGATGTTAAAACCGCTCTTTATATCGACGGCCGTCATTTTGGGGTGTTGAATGGCGACACCGATTATTTATGAAACCCAAGCCTAATCGGAAGTATGAGTTTGTAATTGATTTCTGAACTTCTCATTCCATTGTTTTCGAGTCTCACTTGATATAAGTATAACTTAAGTACCGAGTAAATGACGGGCGATGAAGTTAATTTTAACAGGCGTGACACTCCCTTCAACATTGAATCTTAATTAGAAGATTAACGCCAAAGGTAACACTACCTTCAAGCCGGACAAATGGTCAGCTGACCGCAATGCCAGGCCTCCCGCACCAACGACGAAGGTGCCTTTTACCGGCTATATTTAGACACATTAGAAGATTTTATCTTGACCATTTTTCGGTCATTAGATCTTCTTTACATAAAAGCACAAAATTTTATAGGGCCTTGCTCCTGATTTTGGGGAAGTTTTACGCCGTGCCCTGTGGTCAACTTTCTGGAAATTCTCGTCTTACTTTTTTCCTTGTCCCTTGTGCCCTTCCTTCAGTACACACTTACTGTTACAAAATTGGATGTGTATGATTGTATGATGTTTAAATATCACAAAAAACACTCTTCCAATCTATTTATTTTAAAAGACCACAAGCACTCTACTTCACGCGTGACTCAAAAACATCATATCATTTTAAATTTTAGTATCATTTATCATATTATATTATAACATGAAAAAATGTAGGTAGGCACTAAAATATATTTCACTAAAGCCAAAAGTATCGGTCATATTCCAAATCCACACATAAATCGAAATACGTATCAAAAACGTAACATTTACTCAAATCAAAATATCTAGCGTTTGACCAAATGTTTGTGGTTTACAGAATTTGGCCGGTGCTCGCATGCGACTGACGGTTTGGGAGCACGAGACCGCACCAAACGGCCCCTAATTGATGCACGGGAGATGCAAAGACCACTGACATGTATCTGTGTAGCTGTGCATATGTTTATATAAGTGTTTTTGTTGTCAATTTAACTTTTTACACTATATACCGACAGCTAATGTTATTTCTCTGAGGCAGGAAATAATAAGCATATCTTATTGTACCGAAAAACCAATATTTTTTCTGTTTTGGCTCGAACCATGTAGGTATGACTTTTCCAGAAAGTTTTAACCCAGACATAAACAGTATGTCGAAGTCATATTTAATTAGCACCACAATTAGTAATAGTACTAATGTTAAGGTGGTTAGCTCAAATAGTTTAAACTAGTTTGTAAGACAACAGAAGGTACCACTAACAGTATAGTTACACTTAATAACAAAAAGGTATTTTCTGGCACTAACATAGTTACCTGTAGAAAAGGGGCTAAGCAGAAATCCTTGAAGTTATTTCATCAAAATATTCAAGGTTTGTCTTCCAAACAATTGGAAATCGAATTATTTTTAGAAAAAACAATGTTTGACATTGTCTGTATAACTGAGCATTGGTTAAAAGATTATGAAATGTTAATTAACTATGAGAATTATAGTGTGGCCAGTTGTTTTAACCGAAAATCGATGCTGCATGGTGGTTCACTAATCCTAATTAAAAGTTGTATCAAATCAAAAACTCGTAAAGACATAGTGGAACTTTCGGTTGAACATAGCATTGAACTGTCTTGTGTTGAGCTAGATAAGCATGTCATAGTGTGCGTTTACAGACCCCCTAATTATCAAAACTACTCGATATTTGAGTCAGTTATGGAAGATGTTTTGGCTAAACTAGCAAATGGAAATAAATCAGTGATTATCTGTGGTGACTTTAACATTAATATTTTAGAAAATAATTCAAACACCAGTAGATTACTAAATTTGTTTAAATCATTTAATCTGTCAAATGTGTTTGTGGAACCAACACGAATAACTACGACTTCTGCTACGTGTATTGATAACGTTTTTTGTTGTTGCGACTATTTAGATAAAGCCATCGTTAATTATCTCCCGTCTGACCACAGTGGTCAAACCGTAACTTTCGAGTCCAACCTAACAATAGAAAAAATGCAAATACAATTCAGACCAATAACATCTGTTAATTTAAATAAATTTAATAGCACTTTAATTTGTAAGTTAAGCGACCAGGATCTTACAATGAACAATGTAAATATCTTGTACAAAGATTTTTTTTCGGTAGTCCAGACCGAGTTCAATAATTATTTTAAGAAGAACACTAAAACTATCAGCCCTAGGTTTTTATTTAGTGACTGGGCCACTAGAGGACTCAGGAAAAGTAGGGAAAGACTTTTCGAGCTGTATGGCCTTAAGCCTTACATAAACACTGAAACTTTTAATAGGTATGTTGCTACTTACTCTAGAATTTTTAAGAACACTTGTAAGGCAGCTAAAGCCTTGTACATTAGCAACAAAGTTAAATCAGCAGACAATAAAATAAAGACAGTTTGGAAAATTATCAATAATGAAACGAATAGGCACAAAAAGCATGATTCTGATTACACACTGGAGACGTCATGTGGTCTCATTTGCGATAGCAAAGAAGTTGCTCAAGAATTTGTAATTTTTTTTACCAGTGTCCCGCTTAAAACTACTGAAACCTTAAATTCCTCGCCCTCGCTCGCTTTTGATTTAGTAAAGGAAAATGTTTCAGCTTGCACGATTGAATTTAACTTTAAGCATATTAATCCCACAATAGTAATAAAAGCTTTTAAGCAAATCAAGATCAAATTGTCTGAAGATCTTTTGGGAATGTCCATTAAAGTCTGTAATTCTATAATTGAGACTATAGCGCCCTACTTAGCCTTAATATTAAATTTGTGTGTGGATCAAGGAGTCTTCCCGGATTTAATGAAATACAGTAAGGTAATACCACTTTTCAAATCCGGGGACAGTAAAGACACCAATAATTATAGACCCGTATCCGTGTTGCCGGTTTTCAGCAAGGTGTTTGAAAAGGTAATGCTTAATCAAACGCTCAATCATTTTAACTCGAATAAAATCCTTCACGATCAACAGTATGGTTTCACTAAAGGACGGTGTACGACCAACGCCGGTGTAACCTTGCTAAGACACATTTTTAACGCGTGGGAAGAAGCGCAAGACGCCATAGGAATCTTTTGTGACCTCTCCAAGGCATTTGATTGCGTCGCCCACGAAACCTTACTCTTGAAACTTGAGCATTACGGACTTGGAAAACATGCGCTCAGCTTAGTAAAATCTTATTTAAATGATAGACAACAGCAAGTACAAATTAATGGTATCAATTCACTCGGTTTAAAAGTAAAAATGGGTGTTCCACAAGGCTCGATATTGGGACCTTTCCTCTTTTTAGTGTATATTAACGATCTACTCCATTTATTAAATAATCAACCACAAATGGTGTTATTTGCTGATGATACTTCTTTAATTTTTAAGGTAGATAGACGTGCTACGAATTTTGACGACGTAAATAACGCCCTATTGCAGGTACAGAACTGGTTCACTGCCAATAATTTAGTATTAAATGGGAAAAAAACTAAGTGCATTCGATTTTCTTTACCAAATGTCAAAAGTGGTGATTATGAGATAGTATTGAATCAAGAGAAACTAGAATTCGTCGATAAAACTGTTTTCCTGGGGATCACGCTCGACTCAAGGCTACAATGGGGTCCTCATTTAACATCTCTTGCAGGACGGCTAAGTTCAGCGGCATATGCTGTCAGAAAAATCCGTCAATTTACTGATGTAGATACCGCGAGGCTAGTCTATTTTAGTTACTTTCATAGTATCATGTCTTACGGTATTTTACTTTGGGGACGGGCTGCAGACATCGAGTCAATTTTTATTCTGCAGAAAAGAGCTATCAGAGCCATTTATAATCTCCGCAGGCGCGATTCTCTAAGGGACCGGTTTAAGGACATTAACATCATGACGGTACCTTGTTAATATATCTACGAAAACATCATGTACGTAAGAAAAAATTTAGATCATTTTAGTAAAAGAGGTGAAAGACATAATTATAGTACCAGATATAGGGACCTATTATCTCAGCCAGGTTTCAGACTGGCTAAAGTAGACTCATCTTTCATGGGGTACTTTTTAAAATGTTACAATAAAATTCCACCCCACATACTTCAACTGAATGAAATGAAATTCAAATCTTGTATCAAACGCACACTATGCAGGCAGGCATATTATAAGTTGGGTGACTACATCGCTGTTAGAAATGCTTGGCTCAATGCTGGTCCCGCTCCACAACCACAACCAATTGAATAATTAACATTTGAAAATACTGTTGGAGCAGCTGAACATTGTAAGACTATCTTTGCATTGTATAAATTCAACCTACGTTGTATTGTATAATTGCATTGCACAGGTGTGAGTACTATGTATAATAGAGCTACCATTTGCCGGTTATGTAATTGACTTGAATGGGTCCTGGCGGCTGAGAGTATGTCATGCTCACTCAGATGTCTCGCTGATGGTGGCGCGTGTGTTGGATCATTTAGCTCCCTTCAAAATGGTTGAGCTGAATGGTGCTAATCCATGCGTCATGCTCGTGAACGGGTGCCGTTAGTTGGGACTGGTCACCTCTTAGCGTCCTCGGCTTATTTGTAATTATTTTATTTAGAAATTGTTTTTGTTTCTCTTTTTACTATGGGCACGTTTTTTTGTTTTACATCGTCCTCACATTTAGTTATAATTTCAACATTATTTTTGTACTAATCTTTATGTATCAATTTAATTTAAAAGAGTGTCCATGGAGTTTCTTGCCCGTTCTTCTCCATAGGTACCTACTACGCTTTGGAATGGGCAACTAGCTTCATATTTTTAACTGACCGACTCCTTGACAATTCAAAAGTGCCTGTAAATGGTTTAATTGAAATAAATGCTTTGAGTTTGAGTTTTTTGAGCAGATCTATGGGGTAATTCTGTGGACGTTGCTAAGTCGATTATAAACATTGTCGCACCTACATTAGCTGTTATTTTTAATAATTGTATTGACTGTGGTGAGTTTCCTGATCTTATGAAAAACAGTAAAATAATACCGTTGTTTAAATCGGGTAGTACATCAGACCCTACTAATTATAGACCTATTTCAGTACTACCTACCTTTAGTAAAATTTTCGAGAAACTTATTTTAGATCAAATCCAAATATTTTTCAATAAACATAAATTAATGCATAACAAACAGTTCGGTTTTACAAGGGGTCGTTCGACTACTGATGCCGGTGTTGAACTTTTAGGACATGTTTATAATGCATGGGAGGATAAATGCGATGCTTTGGGTATTTTTTGCGATTTGTCCAAGGCATTCGATTGCGTTCTTCATGAAACTTTGGTCAGAAAACTGCACCACTACGGAATCCGAAACGCCTCTCTGGATCTTCTAACTTCATATTTGAGTGATAGGATTCAGAGAGTTGATGTTAACGGAAAAAGATCACCTGGATCTGTAGTAAGAATGGGGGTCCCCCAGGGCTCAATTCTCGGCCCATTTTTGTTTCTTATTTATATAAATGACTTGCCTTGCCTCATAAAGGATAATCATGATATAGTGCTGTTTGCAGACGACACTTCACTTTTATTTAAACTCAAACATCAGCAGTTGGTTACTGACAATGTAAATAGTGCCCTCGAAAAAGTAGTTAACTGGTTTAATGTTAACAACCTACTTCTTAACGAGAAAAAAACCAAATCTATTAAGTTTACAATACCTAATGTTAGACAAGTAAAAACTAGTGTTCTCATAAAGGGTGAAGAGTTGAACCCCGAAGATACCACTGTGTTCTTAGGCATAACTTTGGATGCCAAGCTTCAATGGGGCCCCCATATAGATAAATTGTCAAAAAGGCTTAGCTCTGCAGCATACGCCGTTAGAAAAATTCGTGATTTAACGGATTTAGACACAGCCCGTTTAGTATACTTTAGTTATTTTCATAGCGTAATGTCGTACGGTATTCTGTTATGGGGAAATGGCGCCGATATTCAGACAATTTTTGTTTTACAAAAAAGGGCAATCCGTTCAATTTATAAATTAAGTCCCAGATACTCCCTCAGAGAAAAATTTAAAGAGATTAATATAATGACTGTAGCTTCTCAGTATATTTATGAAAATCTTTTGTACGCACATAAAAATATCAATTTGTTTAAAAAATACAGTGATATCCATAATGTAAATACTAGGAACAAACACAAATTTGTTGTTCCTACAACCAGGCTCAAAAAAATAGGCAGCTCGTTTAGATGCCAATGTATACGTTTTTATAATAAAATTCCTAGCCACATTCAAGAACTAAGCCTTAATAAATTCAAATGTTTTATAAAACAGAAACTGTGCCTAAAAGCCTTTTATACTGTTAAAGATTATATTGAGGACAAAAAGGCTTGGGATTGAGCTGCTCCAATAAACTTACAGTGAATGTTGTTTTTTTTACTCTTTTTATTTTGCTAGCTATTTATATTTTCTTATTATATATAACATTCTATATAAACAATGACATGAATATTTACTTTGTATAGTATATTATATTATATTATTTTAATTATTAGGAATGTGAGGACTATGTGGGTCATTGTTTGTTTTTTTTTTTTTTTTTGTCTCTTACTTTTAATGATGGTCTGGCAGTTTGAGTACTTTATGCGGCCTACCCAAATGTCTTTTCTTTGGTATTGTTCGTCAAATCATTGAGCTCCTTAAGTTTTGAGTTGAGCTGCATGACAACTGACAAATGCGTGCACTGACTGGACAGGTCCACTCAAATCTGTGTGGTCTTTCCTCAAAAGACCATTTCGGACACAAACCTACATGGTCCTCAAATGATCTGACCAAGATTATGTCCGAATATACACATTGACATTGATGAATTTTATTTATGCAATGACATGAATATTTACTCTGTGTAGTATTATATTGTTTTAATTATTGTAAATGTGAAGACTATGTGGATCATTGTTTAATTTTGTTTTATTCTCAGTTAGTTTTTAATATGGTCTGGCAGTTTTGAGTATTTTTTGCGGCCTAGCCAAATGTCCTTTCTTTGGTATTGTTCGTTGAATCGTTGAGCTCCTTTAGTTATGAGTTGAGCTGCACAACGACTGACAAATGCGTGCACTGACTGGACAGGTCCACTCAATCTGTGTGGTTCTTTCATCAAAAGACCATTTCAGACACCAATCGACATGGTCTTCACATGATCTGACCAAGATTATGTCTGGACTTTAAAAAAGACGGTGACCTCTGAGTTTGTTTCGGCCTTTCTTCTCAGAGTAGTCAGATAGGAAACGCCGGCCTCATCTAGTTTAAAAAAAATATGTTTTGACGTGTAAAAGTGTTTGTAAAAACCTACTTACAGAAATAAAATCATTTATCATTTATCATTTATCATTTGAGTTTGAGTTTTTCATCTGCCTCTTAATTATCTAGTTGTTTGTTAGCCTGGTAAGTAAAAGCAAAAAGTAAAAACATAGACACATAAATTTATTGAACACAGGCATTAAAACAACACACAGAACACAGGTATTAATTTATGATTTTAAATTTCCACCTGTAATTGTATAAATAGGTAATACGATTGTGGGATTAATTAAATTGTTACATTTTTATCCGATTAGTTTATGACAAATTTAAAACAAATGCAGGCCCATTTGTTTTAAATTGAGGTGTCAATTATCAAAACATTATTATTTTGTTAATCGTCATTCGTATTACTATGCTGTTTGATGACAGTACAGAAACTTGCATCAATATTTAAATGTCCTTTTTATAGGGGAATGCCCAAAAAATCCCTGAAACAGATTTAAACTGTTAAGAGTCCTTAATTGGATTTAGGATAAAATTGTCTCTTGGCAGCATCAATGCACCTTCTCTTCTTGAGCCGACTGGCTTTATCAGAGATGATGGCAAAAGACCTGACGGTGTGTCATTGGTTGCGTGGAGTTTAGGACGGATACTTGTGTGGGACGCTACCTGTGTAGACACACTGGCACCGTCCCACCTCCAACTGACTACTTCTAAAGCGGGTGCAGCGGCAAAAAATGCCGAAAACCTGAAAGTTATTAAATATAAAGATAATAATATAATCTCTGCCTTGGCAGAGAGTACAACTTTGTGCCCTTTGGCGTCGAGACCCTCGGTCCGTGGGGTCCCAGTGCGCATAAGTTATTTGCGGAAATCGCGAAACGTCTAGTTGATGTAACTGGTGACCGACAAGCTGGCGGCTTTCTCGCGCAACGCATCAGCCTTGCAATTCAGCGAGGAAATGCCGCCAGCATCCTCGGTACGAATACCCCGAGGGCCTTTTTTAGGCTTAACTTAGATTTAATTTAATTTAGTTAATGTTAATAATCATCTTGTAATTTGGTTATGTAAATAAATATTCATTTTTAGGATAAAATATGTATAATGAAATAATTCTCAAGTTTGTTTATCTAGGGTATAAATATAACGATCATTTAAATATTTTAGAAACATAAAAATATTAAATTCTTATTTTTTTTATGAGGTCAATGTCTATTTGACATGAGTAAGTGACACTCTGCCAAACAGGAATCGTTAAATAATCCTTAAATAACTATTTTATAGAATTAGTGCACAGTGATAATTAATTTAATATAATTTGACCTATATGTATCGTAAATAAAATTAAAATAATATATGCATGTCAAAGTGAATTAAAATCAAATTATTTTCAAAATAGAAAACGTACCGAGGCCCCTGGCAACACGGGCAACAGGTAGGAATACGGGTGGGTTTTAGTCAGTAAGAGTCTGACACACCCTCCCGCTCCACACAGAGCGGGAGAAGTTATTTGATGAATTCCCATCCAAAAAAATAAAAATCGTAGGCTGCATGAATCTGTCTTTTGCTTTACTGGCAGTTTGACATTTAATGCATTTAATTTTTTCGATTGTTTACTTGATTCATGGATTTGCGCAGATTTTTAAGATATTCTCAATTCTTAATTCTTTATTGCATTCCATATGTATTACACAGATTATATAAAAGTAAAAGATCAATATGGACCCTGTCAGGCACAGCAACATTTAGGAGAGGGAGAGGGCTAAGTCGCAATTCAAGAAATTCAATATTATTATAACTTATTATTAATTGTTTAATTGGTTGTATGATTATGTATTTAGGTTTTTGTGTATAGGTTTTAGTATATAATAGTTATTTTTTATTTATGTATTCATATTTTCTTATTTATATTTGATTTTCTATATTCCACATTATATTATTTTATTTTATTTTATTTTGCAATCGATTTATCATCTAAAAACTCCTTTACTGAATAGTACGATTTGGATTCCAGAAATTGTTTCAATTTATGAATAAAAATATTTGTTTTGTTTACTTCTCTAATGTCATTTGGCAATTTACGATAGATTTTTATGGACATAACTAAAGGCCTGGTTGAGTGCATTTTGAGTCGGGATTGAGGTATGTTTATTTTGTTTTTGTTGTGTCGGAAAGTATATCTAAAGTATATATACTAATCGTGCAGCTCAACTCAGAACTTAAGGAGCTCCACGATTCGACGAACAATACCAAAGAAAGGACATTTGAGTAGGCCGCTTAAATGACTCAAACTGCCAGACTAAGATGAAAACTAACTGAGAGAAATAATAAAAACAATAATCCACATAGTCTTCACATTCACAATAATTTAAAAAAGAATATAATACTTCAAAAAGTAAATATTAATGTCATAGTGTATATAACAAAATCATCAATGTCACACAATATAAAAAAATAGATTTAGTATAAAATTAGTTTGTTGCCTGGGGGTACATTGGAGTAGCTTAATTAATCCCAAGCCTTTTTATCGTCCAAGTAAACTTTAACTTTATAGACCTTTTTGACAGAGTTTCTGTTTAATAAATGATTTAAATTTATTGAGGCTCAGTTCTTTAACATGGCTTGGGAGTTTGTTGTAAAAACGTATACTATGGCACTTAAATGAATTACTAATTTTTTGGAGCCTAGTCTTGGGCACAATAAGTAAGTTTTTGTTTCTAGTATTTATGCTATGAATGTCGCTGTGTCTAGAATATAGGTTAATATTCTTTTTGACATAAATCAGGTTCTCATATACATATTAAGATGCGACTGTCATTATGTTTATATCCTTAAATGTATCCCTCAGTGAATGCCTACAACTTAGGTTATAAATTGCTCGAATGGCTCGTTTCTGCAGCACAAATATAGTCTGAATGTCGGCTGCATTTCCCCACAGCAAAATGCCGTACGACATTACACTATGGAAATAACTAAAATATACTAATCGAGCTGTTTCTACATCAGTCAAATGACGGATTTTATACAACGCGTAGGCTGCAGAGCTTAGCCGCTTCGACAATTTGGTTATATGTGGGCCCCACAGTAGCTTTGAGTCCAAAGTAATACCTAAGAACACAGTAGTGTCCACAAGATCCAACTCCGCCCCATTTACTAGTACATTGGTTTTTACCTGCTTAACGTTAGGTGTAAGAAATCTAATACATTTGGTCTTTTTCTCGTTTAAAAGTAAATTATTAACACTAAACCAATGTACTATTTTAGAGAGAGCATTATTTACATCGTCAGTAACTGTCTGTTGTCGTTTAAGCTTAAATAAAAGTGATGTGTCATCTGCAAATAACACTAATTCATGACTGTTCTTTATAAGGCAAGGTAGGTCATATACGAGAAATAAAGAAGGGCCAAGATTTGAGCCCTGCGCAACTCCCATAGTGACAATAGAACCCGGCGATCGCTTACCGTTGACGTCCACTCTTTGGATCCTATTATCCAAATAAGAAATAAGAAGATCCAAGGCAGTGTTTCTAACACCATAGTAATGCAATTTCCTGACCAATGTATCATGAGAAACACAATCGAAAGCCTTAGATAAGTCACAAAAAATACCTAGGGCATCATGTGACTTCTCCCAAGCCTCAAAAATATGTGCAAGAAGTTCCACACCAGCGTTGGTAGTCGATAGACCCTTTGTGAAACCGAATTGTTTACTGTTTAATAATTTATGTTTATTAAAATGTCTTTGCAATTGATCTGGCATCAATTTTTCAAATATTTTACTAAAGGTATGTAGCAAAGAAATTGGTCTAAAGTTTGTGGGGTCCGATGTGCTGCCCGAATTAAACAAAGGTATTATTTTACTACTCTTCATTAAGTCAGGAATTACCGCCGTGTCCTCGTGGAGGCGATCGGCGGCAGAGATCTCTCGCGTCCGGCCCTGGTTCAGGCCAGGGTACGGAGCGAGAGGGCATGGGCAGCCGTCACCTCCTTCTGCGAAGCAGTAATGCTCGCGAAGGAGGAGTCGGGACGGTTGAGGGAAAGGCACGTTTCGCGCCCTCTCGCCCCTGGCCGCCGCAGGAGACGCCCTGGGCGTCGGGAATCTCGGGCGGATTTCCAGCCACCGTAGGCGCGGGCTTGCGGACGGTGAGCAATGGGTAGCTCACCGTCCGGTAAGGACTAGGCCCGGGTCGACGGCGCGTCGTATTCCACGTGCGCCTCAAAGAGATGTCGTCAGCACAAAAGTAGGGGTCCACTAGGGCCGATGCCTGCCGGGGTCGCGGGAAGGTACTTATGGGTCACCGAGGCCCCTGGCAACACAGGCAACAGGAAGGAATACGGGTGGGTTTTAGTCAGTAAGAGTCTGACACACCCTCCCGCTCCGCCCAGAGCGGGAGAAGTTATTTGACGATTCCCCATCCTCAAAAAAAAAAAAAAGTCAGGAATTACACCACAGTCAATACATTTATTAAAAATAATTGCCAATTCTGGCGCTACAGTGTTAATTAGGCATTTTGCAACCTCCACAGAATTTCCCCATAGATCAGCTGTTTTTTTTAACATTGAGTGTATTGAAAGTTTTAATAATATCCCGAGCACTAACATAGTCGAAATTAAATTCATGGTTACAAATATCAACATTTTCTTTCATAAAATTAATTTAATTAAATTAGCATTAAATGTTGTAGTATGTGTCACGTATTACACGCATTACTTAACAATTTCTGAATCAAAATGAAAAAAAAAGTAATTAACGCCCAACAGAGTAATAAATATTAAACTTTGCTTTGAATGGAGTATAAAAATGACAAAACAATGCACCAGCTGTTGGTCATCCCACGCTAAGGGTTCTCTACCTCCTAAAATATTAAAATAAAATTGTATGTCGGCATAACTTTTAATAATTCTTGACACCGTTTTGATTTTAAGAGAGTCAGACTGACGACAATATTATTACTTAAATAATAATATTCACAAATAAAGCTAAGAATATACACTCGGCATACTCAGTTCTAAGATATCTAAGTCTAAAAGAAAATCATAAAAGTTAATACCATAATTTCCAAGAGTTCATCTCACAGATAATTACGAGAGCGTTTCGTCAAACCCACACGCGCCCTCCAGCGATACAGGTACAAAACAAAACAAAAATAGCACAACAAAACCCCATTAATTAAGTCCCTACATTATCATATTTTTATGCTTCATAAATTAAAAAAAAAAATCATCCTCGACAAAACTCAAGGAGGGTTTCCTTTTTATGTATTTTTCTAAACAGCCATTACGAGTTGCGTGCAAAGATCATCGGAGGCTGAGGTCCGGGGGGTGAGGCGCGGAGGCGAGGAGGGGTTTCATCCCCTTCGCTATTTTTGGGGCTTGAATTATAGCTCGACCAAACATTGAAGACCTTTTACCGAATTTGCCATTGCGTTTTACGAGCGGCTACTAAGCGTCGGATGGTTAAATTATTCAGAACCAAAGGTTTTTTTGCTAACACTTGATGCGGGTTTAAGCTGTGTTTATTAATAATGATACATTAGTCTTTTTTTGGTTGGCACTTTTAGAAGGATTATTTTTTGGGCTTATTTTTAATTCGAACCGGTAAACAATCGGGGTCATACAATTTATTACGACAAAATAGGAAAGGAAATATAATTTTAAGTTGATGAAATCTCAACATAATTTTAGTGTTTAAAAATTTTGAAGATACACTATCAGTAAATTATAACAGTATAATAATATCTGTAATCGTAAAATACAAAATAAGAACAACCCTTCATATTTTTTAAAACAAACCGGAAAAACTAAAGAAAAAATGCTAAAAATACGATAATCTTTATTCATTAAACAAATAAATACGAAAAAAATTTGTTTCATTTATATAAAATTATTTCCTTAAAATCTGAAAGGAAAATAAAGGTATGTAAACATTTTATGACTAAAATCACCTCACTGAAAAACATAAAAACACGCATTATTTCAGTAAATAATCAACTAAAACGCGTAAAATTTTCCACTTCATTCAACGCGAAACCTACACGCGTCTCAACTCCATCAACGGAATAGCGAAACAAGAAATTTCAAATAATCAACCTATTCACACAAAGCGAATTTACTCGCGTATCTAAGGGTGAGTGAAAGGGAGGATTGTATCAAGACTGGAGGCTCCCCCATGGCGTGCTATGAGGGGACCTCGGAGGGAATTTTAGGTTAGTGGACATGTAGGCATATAGACGGGAACACGGCGAATTTGTTGTCTCATTTAGTTCGTGTTTTGTGCTTTTCGTTTGTGCGTTAAGTCATGGTTAATCGTCGTCAAGTGCTAATATAAGTTAGATTAGTAATATAGTGATAAGTGTGTCAGTTAAAAAAATATTGACAATTTTTCTCGTTAGCATTTTTCGTGTGAACAGTGACAAATTGTGTGTGAACAATCAGAGGTAAACAGTGGCATAAAAATAAAAATATAGAAAAATAAACGTGTGTCGGACCTCGGTTTGTTTGTAAACAGAGCACCGTGCGACGCCGTTCTCGCTATGTAAACACTGACTAACATTATACACTTTTTTCATGTGTGAAAGATTCTGTAACAATATTCTAAATTAGTGGAAAATTTTAAGACTTTTCAGAAAACTGTGTTGGAAAATTTTCGCTCAAAAATCAATGTGTAGAATTAGCGTCGTGCCAAATTTTTTCTGTGTTAACTATAATTAACATTTAAATAATTTAAGTAAATGTTTGTTATTAAGTGTTAACTAAGGTGTAGTATTTAATTAAATCGATGTGCAATATTTGTTAAATGACTGTTAAATAATAATATTATAAAATTAAATATTAATGGAAAAAATATCACTCATAAAAAACAGAAATAAATCCGCGTCGGTGAGAAAAACGGGGGGACGACAGAACTGCCTACTACCGTTACTATACCGATCGATAATATTACGCATTACGGGGTGACTGTGAGAAGAGACGGCACGCACACAGCCGCAGCTCTGCCGCACACCCACACACGCCTACCCCACCTCCTAAACACTCGCCCTCCGCGAAAACCGAAAGTAAACACGAGTGAGCTTTAAAAATAACTTGCAAACCGAATTTATAGATTAAGGCAAACGAAGTACAACGCACTGTGATTAAAAATTTGTGTTCATTAAAGTCTGTAAACTGTGATAAACATGATTGTGGGAGCGAATATGCGTACCGTGAACCCGATGTTGTTGGGTTACAACGTGCAGAATGTGAACATGATGAGCGTTTCTCAAAGTTGTGACTCGAGTATTGGCACGGCGCCGTCGACGCCGGTGCACAGCCTCGGTTCGGATCCGAAGCGCTCGTCGCCGCTGACGCCGGCGGAGAGGACCGGTGCACCGCCGGGCGCCGGCAGAGACGCCGTCAAACTGTTCATAGGCCAGATACCGCGACATTTGGAGGAGGACGACCTCCGGCCCATGTTCGAGGAGTTCGGGAAGATTTACGAGCTCACGGTGCTTAAGGATAAGCACACGGGCATGCACAAAGGTCGGTAATGATTTATTGTCGATTAGAAATATGTTGCGCGGTAAGTGTTCGTAAATTTTATGTCCGTACCCTTCCAGAGATATGAGGGAATATTCCAAGGATGATAATGGAGCGGCAATTTCGGAGCATATAAAAGACGTTCTTATGTGTTTTATTAAGAGTAAACTTTGACAACGACTGTAATTGGCTCGAGCCTAGTCAAGGTCGTATTTATATTGTTTGTTACGCAAATGACACAGAAAGAAAAAGATTTTTATTGTTCAATGTCACAATGAAATGTCAAGTTAATGTGGAAAGTAGGTTCTATTTTGTAAGCACAATGCGTTGAAAATGTAATGCTGATGTGAAAGCGGGTTCGTTAAATGTAAGCTAACTTTTGGAGTAACAGAAGACAAACAATATTTTCACAGCTTCTATTTATCAATGATTATCACTAGTATAATCAGATCCTTTCAGATTAATATTACATTGATGGCTGAAGCTAATAAAAGCCACGCATTTTGTTTTCTGATTTATTGATTATTATTTATTTATTTATCTGATAATGGGAAAACAAAAGAGAATCTTTCATACATAAACACTGAAAAATATTTTCCCCTGCGTTATTGTATTATCACCATTAAATAAATCCAAGATACAATATACTATTGATCGGAAGGAGAAAGTAAGCCAGTGCACAGGCCGTGTATCTCCTCAAGTTGTAAAAGTCAGTCGAGAGGAACGGTTACTTATCACTGTTCCGGGGGAACTGTTCAAACTGTGTAGTGTGTACTGCACTATCGATTAGAGTGTACAACGCTATTGTTTCTCACATGATCTATTGGTTATTAGATACGTATAGTGTTAAATGGTGCTTGAGAAATATTTTTATTGTTAAAAGATATATGTACTTTTTAGTGTTGGGCTCCTTGTGAAAAAATTGGTTTAATAAAGCATTACTACATTACTTTTGCCGCCAAACAACGATGCTGTTTGTTATTTTGAAAGACATTGATGTCGTTAAAATTGTCAACTTTGTCTCTTGGTGACGTACAGGATTCAGAATGATATGCTAGCAATGCTAATGAGAGCAGTGTGGTGGCCTGCGACTTACGTGTTGTACGTCGTAGGTTCAAAACCTGACAGGCGGTTTACTTTGTGTAATTTATTTCATCACCACTGCTCTCAAAACGGTGAAGGAAAACATCGTGAGGAAACCGGCATGTCCTAGAATCAAAAATTCTAAGACTTGTGACATCTACCAACCCACACTGGGCCCGCGTGGTGGTTTACGGCCGTCTGACCGAGATGAGGCCCGTGTCCCAACACTGGAAACATTATAGGCTGATTACGATGCTAACTCAGAGTACCTATTTGGCATTTTCATACACATTACATAGACTGGATGTAAGAAAGATTGAAAATGAAGTGAAAGAGGTTTAAAGTCTAAAAATAAAATGAGTAGGCATCGTTAAAAAACGTAATTAACTGAATTATACCTACCATTTAGAGAACAAGAGAACTGTAACGTTATTAGTGTACCCAAGTAATGCATCCCTACCCACCTTTTACAATTGTCTTGCTACTCCGAGATATAGTGGGGTAACTTGCGACCCCGGGGCAAAATAGGGTGATGCTTCCATCTTTGACTAGGGGGCACATGGCTAATATAAAAATGTTGTAGGATTCAACTAAGGGTTCAAGATAAAAGCCTCATTCGGATGTTGCGAACTGTATTATTAACAGAATTCAAAGATGAAGAAAGCTTTTAGTTTAACTTTTAGAATAGAATATAATAGAATACTCTTTATTATGTACATGATTAAAATTACAGATATAAATGTAGAAATTTAACTATTTTTTAAGTAAAGTGATTTAGGATCCCCTATATTCGTTTATTAACCCATTAAAAATATTCTATCATTATCTGAAAATATGGGACTAAGCTTCGAGCTATTTTCATTATAGCAGATATTTTTAGGCACAGACAATATTTTTTTCCTAAAGCTTGATAAATTAGGGATATGAAGACTTGTATTTTGACTTATAAATACATTCACGAAAATAAGATGCGCAGCGAAAATTCTCCCTGAACTTATATAACCTTATATCCTGAAACAGCGTGGTAAAAAACCGTCACAGTCTTCACAACAGTCCCAGGTTAACAAATCAGTTGTCACGCGTGTGACGAATGTCACGTGTGTGACGTCACGGCACAGCGTGATTCGTGTTTTTTTTTTATTACTCGACGTTGTCGTCCTGCCATAATCTTCGGGTGACGTGACTCGAGTTCCTTATTTTTATTGTTTGCTTTGATTTTCCTGTGTTTTTGTGTGGGTGGGGTACTAATGTGTTGTTATGATGTCTTTATGTAGTGGCAATGTGGACTGGATAATGTGCCATGCGCCTATTTATTAGTACTGAACCTAAGCAGAAATGTAGACATGAAATGAGATCTATTTATGCATCATAAGGACAAAGTTAAGAGATCATTATTAAAAAAAGAAGTCCTTCTGAACAACATAATAATATTATTATACAGTATCGGGATTAAATAAATCCCACATTCTAACGCGGGAAAGTGTGCTGAAATGAGCGAGAGAGTCGAGTCAACGAACGCTGACAAGAAGCTGATAAACACACTCCATCTCTCTCACTCCTATACAAAACAAAAATTATTGTGGTGGAAAACGGTCGTAAAAATAACAAAACACACCTACACACATACATCAATGTAACACAATCCAGAAAAATAGCTTCATCGTTTTTTCCTCGCGTGCCCGTTGCAATGCTTTTCAAGTTTCGGCTTCATACATTTTTATTTGTACAGTCACACGCAAACTGTGTTATGACGCCAAGTGAAAAATTTGTCGCGGACACACTTTTGTTCGTTTTGGTGCAGTTTTGTGTTCTCCTGTTGTTTGTGACTGTACTGTACGAGTAGCTATGGATTTGACTGCCCTCATTATGGTCGGTATTTGTGTAGTGATTTTAGTATAATGTTGCTATGAATTATTTAAGAGGGTTTTAAGGATTAACTAGCAGACAGTTTCATGGCTTTTATTTGAAATATGTTTTTCTGTTTGCACATTTTACTCTAGGTTTTATTCCCCAAATGGAGTTGGTAGAGAAGTTAAACGTTTATTAGTTTCCTTGTTTAAAAAAATCTAATTCTGAACCTAGAAATATAATAACTGGTCCTTCCGTCCATGAATTTGCCTGCAAAATTAAACATCATATCAAATGTCCTCTGACCCTTAGCACTTTAAATCCAATGAAATGTATTAAAATAATTAACAAAACGAAATTTATAATTACAACGGAAACATTACAGGGCTGCTAACATCATTAATATTGAACATCGCAATTACAATAAGTGGGTGTATTTTAAAGGGCTGCCTTATAAAATTGAATAATGGTTCCGCATGAACAGGACACTTATATTTATCAAGGGTGACAGGAAAAAGGCGTCTTCTTTGAGTATAAAATTTTGTACTATAAATTCCCACCCCTATTGTTATGGTTGTATTAAATTGGCGTGGACTGTACCCCGTGGGTTTTAGATTTAATGTTTTTTTTTTAAAGTTTATTAAGGTTGGGTATTCAAGGGTTGGAACGAAGTTTGGTAAGGAATTAGTAGTTTATTGGTAAGTTCGTTGTTTATTCAATAAATATATTATTGAATAATTGAATATTTAATTGATTTTGGTACTGTTCGACCATATGAAAATCAAGATAACTGTTAATATTAAAGTTAGCTACAACTTTAAACCGGTCACTTTTGTATCTCATAATCAGCCTATAATGTTCTCTCTGCTGGGACACAAGCCTCCTCTCTGTGAGAGGGAGTGAGCCGTAATCCACCACGCGGGCCCAGTGCGGGTTGGTAGATGTCACATGTCGTCGAATTTTTGATTCTAGGACGTGCCGGTTTCCTCACGATGTTTTCCTTCACCGTTTTGAGAGCAGTGGTGATGACATAATTTACGCGAAGTAAAGCTCCTGTCGGGGTTCAAACCTACGACCTACAACTCGTAAGTCACGGCTGTTACTGGGCCACCACTGCTCTCACTTTTGTATGACCACTTTCAATTATTCTATGTATGTTGGGGTATCACTTCCAACTCATTAAGATAAGAAAAAATATATCAGAGATCGATATCCTTCGATCGATCAGAGATTAACTTATGCAAATCATTGGCTTTGCCTAAGAGTCAACTTAGGTAAAGCCAATGATTTTACGTAAGTTAGTGTTAATACTACTACAAGTTACCCCTTTGAGGAAGCCGACATGCGCAGCGTACAATGTACTTATTACCATTGAGTCGTGCTCATCTTCCCTCATACATTAGAAGAGCATTATATAGTTCTGCAACGCACAAGTTATAACAGCCAGTTCAAAGTTCTGAACCATAAATGACATAAGAGTCAAAACTTGGGCCATAGTTATCGGATACACGGTATAGTTTAAAGTCGCAGGTGCTTAGAAGATGTTGAGAGGCGAAGCTGAGAATAGGCTAGCCTATTTACTAGTGGGTATAAATGGGCCACTATTATTATGTGTCCCTAATTAGTTATTTAAACAAAAAAAAAGATATATATATAAAATGACATGAATACTTACTTGTAAAATATTATATTGTTTTCAATTATTGTGAGAGTGAAGACTATGTGGGTCATTGTTGTATTTTTTTTTCTTCGTTTTGTTTTAATCATCGTCTGGCAGTTTGAATAATTTATGCGGCCTACCTAAATGTTCTTTCTTTGGTATTGTTTGTCGCATCGTTGAGCTCCTTAAGTTCTGAGTTGAGCTGCACGGTTAGTGACAAATGCGTGCACTGGCTGGACAGGTCCACTCAATCTGTGTGGTTCTTTCCTCAAAAGACCATTTCAGACAACAATCTACATGGCCTTCACATGATCTGACCAAGATTATGTCTGGACTTTAAAAGATACTGTGACCTCTGAGTTTGTTTCGGCCTTTCTTCTCAGAGTACTCAGATAGGAAACGCCGACCTCATCTAGCTTTATTTAAGAAAAATATGATTGACGTGTAAAAGTGTTAGTACAAACCCACTTACAGAAATAAAAATCATTTATCATTTATCAAACATTTTTGTTTGCTTTAATGGCAAGATTATTTATATATTTTACTTTTAACAACATTGTCAATGAACCGTCATTATTGTGATTTTAGTTACTGACAGTATTAAAAAAATGTATTGTAATGTTACAATACATTTTTTTTCCATGAAATGTGTATGCATTTTCTAAGATTTGACTTTGCTGTTAACAAGTGAGCTCATTAAGGCTGAATATTGCATAACTAGCTGCCTCTTTGAACTGCTGTGGCTCTTGTCCGGATCAACCTCTTGCTGAGAATGAAAGATAGCTTACATGGTGGCATTTTTACAGTTTTTATGGTACAAGGGATGTAGATTTTTTTCTTATCCTCTGGTGATTATCTTTATAACTTCGTTTATCATCATAATAAGTTTGACATTGCAGTGTCTACGTTACATAACATTCATAAAAAGACAATATCTTACAGGAAAAAGTTACAAAAATCTGAAACATCCACCACCATCCCATTATTTCACCATAACCTTTATTCCCATGACATAAAGTCGTAATTGCCGAGATATTATCTTTACGGTCGGTAGTCAGGAGGTTGCAAAATTGACGGGTACGTTAACGAACGAATAAGCCGGTTCAAAGAATAACTGGAGGGGTTTAGAGAGAAGTAAAGGTAAAAAAAATGGCGCGTTTTCTGCTCGATTGGACGAAAACTGGTGCTCACAGGGTGTATGTAACCGCTTTTGTAAAATAGGTTAAGTCATTATTTTATACTTTCATTTTTCTGAAGGCTATAAAGGTTCTGGTCTTGAACGTTTTCGGTGATTAATAAAATATATAAAAGTTCTCAAAGGAAATATTATTCGCTTTTTGCTTTTATGAAGATGACATATCTTTTTCAACTTTCTTTGAAAGCTTTACATGACTATATACAAAGGAATTGTATGATTTCAGTATAAAAATAACTTTAGACCATACATGCTCCTGCCGGGGTCGCGGGAAGGTACTAATGGGTCACCGAGGCCCCCACAACACAGGCAACAGGAAGGAATACGGGTGGGTTTTAGTCAGTAAGAGTCTGACACACCCTCTCGCTCCGCCCAGAGCGGGAGAAGTTATTTGATGATTTCCCACCCTCAAAAAAAAAAAGACCATACATGCTAGCAACCAACATGCTGCTAAATCCATTAGGATAATTACTGTTAACTAATACTTAATATAGTATAACTAAATATGTACGTCGTTAACTAATACTACTATGCGTGCAATGTTAAAATAACATTTAACATTGTACGCATAGTAGGTATAATTTAACAGATAAGTACTCATACGTTTGCCTTTGCAGTGAGGTTAAAAATAGGTAACTCGCTATCCATTCTTGGCTATCATAAAATTGTGATTAAGAGATGATTCTAGAAGATGAGCCGTGAAGTTATAGAATTTTCTGAAATAGGCATGACAATGTTTTTATTTTTGGTCAATACTAAATTCTGATAATTTCTAACCTGAACAGGATAGAGATTTGAACTGTCCTAAGCCCTTGACTATGAAAGTGCTCTAATTACAGATTAGATTAAACTCATTTTTATTACTCAAAAAATTAATAACAAATCCTAAAGTAAACACCACACAATACTGTTATTAAACCATAAGTTATGATTGAGTGCTGTGTTGTTATTATCAGACGTAATTATGCAGCTAGCCTGAAAGTAGGTTACCCTATCTAGATCTAAGCTAGCATGGCTGGAAGCCACGCATGGCAATAAACGCTTGAAATATTGCAACGCATAATTGGTGACGGGCTGACTTGCAATCATTATGTGAAGTGATATGTGGGTTGGGTATTCACATCGTTGTATGCAGCCTGATGGAGGAAATTGTAACAGCCATTCTAGTACGTAGAGCAGGGTGGCCCAGTGGTATCGGCCGCGACTTACGAGTTGTAGGTTCGAACCCTGTCAGGAGCTTTACTTTGTGTTAGTTATTTTATCAACACTTCTGTTAAAACGGTGAAAAAAACCATCGTGTGGAAACCGGCATGTCCTAGAACCAAACATTTGAAGACATGTGGCATTTACCTACCCGCAATGTGCCCGCGTGGTGGATTATGGCCCACTCCCTGTCACACAAAGGAGGCCTGTGTCCCAGCAGTCGAAACATTATAGGCTGATTATGATGATGATGATGATGCCTGATTTTAGTAAGAGTAAATTACAGTCAAGTAAAGGGTAAAGGGGAACGTGAAACAATAATCGTAACGAATATTATAAATTCAAATGTGAGTTTAATGATAAATGATTTTATTTCTGTAAGTAGGTTGTACAAACGCTTTTACACGTCAATCATATTTTTTTAAACTAGATGAGGTCGGCGTTTCTTATCTGACTACTCTGAGAAGAAAGGCCGAAACAAACTCAGAGGTCACAGTCTCTTTTAAAGTTCGTTTGTTAAGCTTTCACGCTAAAACGGCTGGACGGATTTGGGTGAAATTTGGCACATGGGTAGACCGTTACCTGGGTTAGGATAAAGGATACTTTTTACTGCAGGAGTAAATTCGCGTGGGATAATTTTCGACGTCCACGCGAGCGAAACAGCGGCCAAAAGGTAGTTTTATTGTAAATAATTTTTGGAAAGTGACCCCATGACTCTGTTCTTTAAATGAGATGGTGGATTGTGCCCCTAATTTAATAAAAAAACTGTTCTTGAAATTGAATGGTATTATAGTTTGCAAGTCTTAAAATTCGGTCTCATTGTTTTATTTCTATTGCAACGCATGTTTGGTGACGGGTTGACTTGCAATCAATATGTGGATTGGGTATTCACATCGTTTTATGCAGGCTGATTCAGGAAATTGTAACCGTTATTCAGGTAGGTAGTAGATAATTTTTTCTTCGATGTAATAGAATTTTCTAGATTTAAAGTATGATCTGATATACACCACGCTGCGTTCCAAAACCGGAATCCTAGACGTAGGCAAAAAGGCTGCCAAACTACAATGGTATTTGTGGGTCCTGTCAGCTGCATGCACAGGGACCGCTGAAGAACAGTCTCCATACGGTGGATGCCTGAGGATGGACGGCGCCGCCAAGGCCGGCCCACGAAAAGGTGCATAGGTGGCGAGACGACCTAGGCGCATGCCTAAAGGTTTGGATCAAGGTGGGTCTGGAAAAGGATGCCTTAAAGCCTTTGATCACCAGTGGGACAGCGTATCCTAACTAAAAAAGAAAAAAGTATGATCTAAGTTTAATAGCAAATTATTTAATTTACTATTAAACTTAGATCATACTTTTTTCTTTCAGGATTCAGTCTTTAAAATTAAACTTAATGCTTTCTTTAGATAAATTGCACTTTTCAGTGTTCTGGACAGGCTCAAAGTGCACTATCACTCTCAAAGTTAATTAGAAATCAGTTCTAGGCTGACAGAATCTAGATTGCTATTGACACGCTACGAAAAAAAAAGTATTGCAACTTTAAATCCGAATGTGAGGATTCTAAAAGTTGTTTGCCGATTGATAGCAAGTAGGAAATCAGTTCGATTTACCAAAAGTTCTCCTTACTTACAATGGACCAAGACGACAGCGAGAAAGAACCAAAAAACTTCGACCAATCAATCCACTTCTGGACAAGCGGTTTTCAGAAAAGGATATTGCCCGCAGCCACGCAACAATGACCCACTCCAGGACAAAATTAAATGCTTTTCTTACAAAAGAGAGCCTCTACCGATCCATAATAATTGTTATAACATAGCCAGCAAATGAAATATTGTAAAAACCGGTCAATACGTATCGGACCACGCACAGTGAAGGGTTCCGAGGTTGCGATGAATATTTACACATGCACAGTGTGGCGGCATCTACATTGCCACACGTGAACTACGCAACACACTGACGTCACGCAAAATCCTGCATCGCGCAAGCAGAGTTTACCGCGCAACTAGCATATATACAACATCCCGACATCAACCGTCGGGCAATTGCCCACCAGACACGACACCCGTCTGGTCGAAGGATCCTTGCTTTTCTATGAAGGATGAGTGAATTTTACACCCTGTTCCTCATGCCTCTATAACAGTATTGATTTTACCGACCGCAAAAGTAAGTTTGCATTCCATGGTATTTCTCTAAAACCTATTCAAAATAAAGTTATCGCTGCGATTGTAACCAAAAACCTCTCATATCTTACAAACTATTGGCTTAGAAATATTATAATGTTTTTAATTATCGGAAATGAAATGAAATGAAATGAAATGAAATTGTTTATTCTGTAAATAGGATATGACAATCACTTTTACACGTCATATTAAAAAATAAGCTAGGTGGAGTCGACATTTCCTATCTGACTACCCCTGAGAAGAAATGGCGAAACAAACTCAAGGGTCAAAGTCTCTTTTAAAGTCCAGACATAATCTTGGTCAGATCATGTGAGGACCATGTAGATCTATGTCTGAAATGGTCTTTTGAGGAAAGAACCACACAAATTTGAGTGGACCTGTCCAGTCAGTGCAAGCATTTGTCAGTAATCGTGTAGCTCAACTCAAAACTTAAGGAGCTCAACGACTCGACGAACAATACCAAGGAAAGGACAATTGGGTTGGCCGCATAAAGAACTCAAAATGACAGACCATCATTAAAACTAAGAGAAAAAAAACAACAAGAAATAAATAAAAATGACCCACATAGTGCTCACATTCACAATAATTAAAGTAATACTCGTATAATACTTTTTAAGGTACATAAATATTCACGTAATTTTGCTTATAATATTCATCAATGTCAATATGTACATATAGTTGTATATAATGATGATTTTGCATAATTTAAACTTCAAATTTTATGGTTTTAGCACAAAGCTTATCAGAGCGAGCAGCTCAATCCCAAGCTTTTTTGTCTTCTAAATAATCTGAAATTTTATAGTACCCTTTTTTACAAAGTTTGGTTTTAATACAGCTTTTAAATCGTTTAATGGGTAAATTTCGAATAGCAATAGGAAGTTTGTTGTAAAAGCGTATACATTGACCCATGAACGAGTTGCCTACTCTGTGGAGGCGAGTGTGAAGTACAGCAAGATTATGTTTATTCCTGGTATTTAAACTGTGGATATCGGACATTTTCTTAAAATTTGATATATTTTTGTGTACATACATAAGATTATCAAATATATATTGAGAGGCTATAGTCAGAATATCTATTTCTTTGAATTTTTCTCGAAGGGAATCTCTTGGACCTAGGTTGTAAATGGCTCGAACAGCCCTTTTTTGCAAAACAAAGACGGTATTAATGTCCGCACAGGTTCCCCAGAGAAGAATCCCATATGACATAAGACTATGAAAATAACTAAAATAAACAATTCTGGCCGTATCTACATCAGTTATCTGTCGAATTTTTTTAACAGCATAGGCGGCCGAACTTAGCCTTCCTGACAATTTTTCTATGTGTGGGCGCCATTGTAATTTAGCGTCAATAGTTATTCCAAGAAAAAACTGTCGACTCAACAGGGTCCAACTCTATTCCATTAAGTTGAACATTGGTAGTTAGCTGCCTGACATTTGGCGTTGAAAATTTAATAAGTTTAGTCTTTTTTTCGTTCAGGAGAAGATTATTTACATTAAACCAATGGACAACTTTAGAGAGTGCATCGTTAACATGTTCAAAGTTGACCAGCAGTCGTTTAATTTTAAAAATGAGGGAAGTGTCATCTGCGAACAATACAATCTTGTGATTATCCCTTATGTGATAAGGTAAGTCATTTATATAGATTAGAAACAAGAATGGACCTAGAATTGAACCCTGCGGAACGCCCATAGTGACCGCAGATCCTGCAGATCTCTTGCCATTTATATCAACCCTCTGAATTCTATTATTAAGATAGGAAGTCAGAAGGTCGAGAGCCCTGTCCCTCATACCATATTGGTGCAGTTTCCTGATGAGAGTATCATGATGGACGCAATCGAAGGCCTTAGACAAGTCGCAGAAAATGCCAAGAGCATCCTGCGACTCCTCCCAAGCCTCGAAAATGCTCTTCAGCAATTCATCGATTCCTTCATCCAACGATACCTCACAAGCTTATGTGTATTGAATGTGTTTTTCATCCATCGGTTACTTGTATGGGTGAGCCACCCCTAATTGTTTTTATGTAATTTAGCGGCGCACAGAATGCATCTCCTTCCCAATTATCTTTAATAATGTGCAAATGATCTACGAGTAGAAAATGCTGGGTAACACCCGCATTAACAGACATATGGATATAACGAAAATATGTATTTATTAATTTAATTATGTATGTACACACATATAGAAACAGACAAAAAGAAAAGAACAGAAAAATACGTACAAAGATGATGCTTATTTCTAAAGAAATCTCTTCCAGCATACCTGCGGTAGGAAAGTAGATAAAGAGATGTGTCTACATCTCTTTATCTACTTTCCTACCGCAGGTATGCTGGAAGAGATTTCTGTCTGATTTCTGTGACTGTGTGTAAGAGTAGACGAGAAAATAGAATACATTAATTCGAATCAATTCATTCAATTTTCTAAATTCCAAAGTCACGCAAATTGTTTACTCGAAATCAGTCCTCATTATGCTCTTATAATTCTAAAGTTTTGCCTTTTTGTCCCTAAATTTACTTATATGCTTCGCTGTAGCCCTTTTTGGAAACATCCAAATTTGCTTTCACCAATAGACGATTTAGTCAAAACTAGTTTAGAAATGATTTTAAAAATTCAATGAACCATCTTGGTTACAAGCATCCCTCCCTATTCGGTTTGGCGGTTTAGGAATCTGCAAAATTTCGAGTGTTGCTTCCCCAGCCTTTTTGTCGTCCACCCATAGCACGTCACGTCTCATAGGTAATGTCCTAAGGGCTTTGCCCACAAACTATGAGACTGCGGGCTTGGAGGATGCCAAGAATGCTTTTCAAATTGCTTGCCCGGGTAAAGAATTTCCAGACAACCTAAAATCTCAAAGGAGCTGGGCCAATATTTATTGCGATTTAACATACAAATCGATTCCGAGCCGCAGGTCAGGTCCGGATCGCGCAAGACTTTTGGCGGTCGGAACCAGAGAGGCCGGTCATTGGCTACATGCCCATCCTTCTACATATACCGGTACCTTCCTGGATCCGACCTCACTTCGTCTAGCGACAGGTCTGCGGCTTGGGGTCACGGTATGCACTCCACACACATGCTCTTGTGGCACGGACGTGGACCGACTGGGTCACCACGGACTTTGTTGTCAAAAAAGTGCAGGCCATGCGACACTTAATGACATAATCCGCCGGTCTCTTGCCAGCATTAATGTGCCTGTTCTTCTTGAGCCGACTGGCATTGTCAGAGATGATGGCAAAAGACCTGATGGTGTGTCTTTGGTCCCGTGGAGTTTGGGACGGATGCTTGTGTGATGCTACCTGTGTAGACACACTGGCACCGTCCCACCTCCAACGGACTACTTCTAAAGCGGGTGCAGCGGCAGAAAATGCCGAAAATCTGAAAGTTATTAAATATGGAGGCCTTGGCAGAGAGTACAACTTTGTGCCCTTTGGCGTCGAGACCCTCGGTCCGTGGGGTCCCAGTGCGCATAAGTTATTTGCGGAAATCGCGAAACGTCTAGTTGATGTAACTGGTGACTGAAAAGCTGGCAGCTTTCTCGCGCAACGCATCAGCATTGCAATTCAGCGAGGAAATGCCGCCAGCATCCTCGGTAAAATGCCCCGAGGGCCTTTTTTAAGCTTAACTTAGTTTTAATTTAATTTAGTTAATGTTAATAATCATCTTGTAATTTGGTTATGTAAATAAATATAATTGATACTACGATTCATAAAACAAATAATATGGGAATATACTCACATACACACACATGGGTCAGGACCAAATTTTTGACGTAAATGCACAACGAAAATCACAACGGAAATGTATCACACTAGAAAATAAATGCAGCGCCATATAATTATTATTCACACACCCTAATAATTATATTGTGCTGCATTTATTTTCTAGTGTGATACATTTTCGTTGTGATTTCCGTTGTGTTATTACGTCAAACATCTGGTCCTGACCCACATACGTACTTCTAAAATACATATCACTAGAATATTAAATATACAAAGTGTAATTTAAAATAATAAATATAATATACGCAACTATGACGAGGTGGAAAGATAGTGTTCTTTGATTAATTATCAGGGTTCTGTTTTCGCAGTTTGGGTACGGAACCCTAAAAACATCTTTTTTTTAATTTCCTAAACTAATACCTAAAACATTGAAGCATGTTTCTTAATATCCTTGCTAAGTCTCGCGTAAACATCTAATAGTAACTTTTTGGCAAAAAATAATACCCAAAGAGGTCGATCAGGTCAGACGCATTAAAATTAACATCACAACCAAATCTGGCTAATATCCAAAATACTATAATGTCTTTGAATATATTTTAAGATACTCTTGAAACTTTTTAAAATAGAAAACTTGAATTCAAATTTTTCTACAGGCTGTGTAGAGAATAGAGACGTGACTCGAAATATAGATATTTGTAAGATATCAAGGTTACAATTAAGTAACGATGAACAATTTGAATACGTTAAATAAGACTTATATACCTACTTAATCGTTAAAGAAATAAAGCGCCTATAAAAAAAAACCGTTCAATCGTGTCTTTGTCTGTTAAAGCTATATTTCTCGAGTGTATGGGTAAAACTTTTTTTTTTGGGATTAAATGACGTCAAGCATAAGCACATTCTTCTTCTTCTTCTTAAAGCACATTTGAAAAAAAATCAACACCCTGTATGGGTAATGCTACGAGTCGTAGCCACCTACGGCGTAGCTGCGCTACGCAGCTACGGTGCTACGGTTTCACAGGCATAAAATGGGTCAATTGCTTACGTATTTCTAAGATCATATTATTTTATGTAGTGTACAAAGTTCTTAAGGAAATTTGAGTGCTCAGAGCCATTTATTCTCGTTTTGGTCCAAAGAAAATGTGTGGAATATCATAATGTGTAACAAAATATCAGCAACCAATTTCTTAAAGTGCCTACGGATGTCTCAGCTTTATATTTCATCTGCAGAACCGATCTTTGGTACCTGTGTCAACGACTCTTTACTATTGAGATACGTTGCATAATCAGTTTATCCAAAGACTAGGGATAAATTAGGAGATGAAAACAACATCCTTATGGTATTATGGGTATATTTTAAAGACCTCAATACCTTACCTTACCTTAAAGACCTTCAGGTATATTTTAAATGTTAATAATTAATATTACTTAAAACAATTAGGTAAGTGGGTATATTGTCAAAATAAGAAATATTATTCAAGAGCAGTTGCCAACGTTTTCGGTTCAATGTCCAATACAAATTATTTTACGAGCTGGTGACATCTTGAAGAAAGCTAACCAGTAAACAAACTAGTTCATAACAATAGGCCTTTTTTTGGATGGGAAATTATCAAATAACTTCTCCCGCTCTGAGCAGAGCGAGTGGGTGTGTCAGACTCTTGCTGAATAAAACCCATCCATCTTCTTTCCGTTGCCTGTGTTGCCAGGGGCCTCAGTAACCCTTTCGTACTTTCCCGCGACCCCGGCAGGCATCGGCCCTAGTAGACCCCTACACTTGTGCCCACATCTCTTTGAGGCGCGCGTGTGGAACACAACGCGCCATCGTCCCGGGCCTGGTCCTTATTGGACGGCGAGCTATCCATTGCTCATCGTCCGCAAGCCCGCGCCTACGGCGGTCAGAAATCCGCCTGGGATTCCCGACGCCCAGGGCGTCTCCTGCGGCGGCTAGGGGCGAGAAGACGCGAAATTTGCCTTTCTCTCAACCGTCCCGCCTCCTCCTTCACGAGCATTACTGCTTTGCAGAAGGAAGAGACGGCTGCCCATGCTCACTCGCTCCGTACCATGGCCTGGATCAGGGCCGGACGCGAGAGATCTCCGCCACCGATCTCCTCCACGAGGACACGGCGGTGCTCTGCCCAAGCCGGGACCAGACCTCCACTGTAGTATGCTCCACCGTGTTCTCCAGGCGATCCACACAGTAGTGACACCCGGGCGTTTCCTCCTGCCATATCCGACACAGGAACCTCCCGAAGCTGCCATGTCCGGTGAGGGCCTGCGTCAGGCGGAAAGAGAGGACGCCGTGGCACCGCTCTAGCCATTCCTCAAAGAGGAGACTTATCGCCGCAATTGTGGCGTGCCCAATCATTAGGCCTTGCCCTCTATAAATCCGGATTCAGTATTCATTTTAGGAGTAACTACATACATACTAGGATTTGAATTATGTTTTATGCTTCTTCAAAACCAAACAGATTGATTGTGTTTCAATCAATCTGCCTAGCCTTTTCCCAATTATGTTGGGGTCGACTTCTAGTCTAACTGAATCGGAGCTGAATACCAGTATTTTACATGGAGCGACTGCTTGTCTGATACCCACAATCCAGTTACTGGGTAACACGTAACCCCATCAAAAACATTTCAATATAATATTTACTCCATAATCTCCTTCACCTAATCGCCAAATGTTTGAACAAAACTGTGAATTTCTTTGTTAATCCGCCCTTATTAAATAAACAGGCCCAACCTCTACAAATACGATCGACCCTCGAAACTGTTATGACGTCATTGTCATCCTACCCTCAAACAACGTAATCAGAATCAGGAGCGTACGTGTGCTTACTACTAAATTTAACGATGGTACTTGTAAATGTAAAGGATTAGACTAGGCTTCACGTGCGGTGTTTCTTGGTGGTGTAGAAAATGACAATCTGGCAAAGATTTTTTATCGCTCTTGGCTGACATTGACGGAGGGCGTTGTCGGTAAATATTTTTTAATGGTATTGTAAAACAAAATGGCGGCTATAATTCCAGTTTTGAGCACGTGCCAAAAGATTCTTGTACAGGTATAAATATGATTTTGTGACATTGATAATGTTGATTCCAGTTGTTTTGTAGTTATTAACATGTTTAAGTGCCTCTTAATCTTTCATACTTATGTTTTCCGAATATTGCAATATTATCGATGACAAGGAAAACAAGGGAAGGAAAACAAGGAACTAACTTACCACATACCATAATCAGCTTAGAACGTTCCCGCTGCTGAGACACAGGCCTTCTCTCTGTGAGAGGGAGTGGGCCGTAATGCACCACGCAGGCCTAGTGCGGGTTGGTAGATGTCACATGTCTTCGAATTTTTGGTTCTAGGACATGCTGGTTTCCTCACGACGTTTTTTATTCACCGTTTTGAGAGCCGTGGTGATAAAATAATTTACATAAAGTAAAGGGCCTGTCTAGGGGCGAACCTACGACCTACAACTCGTAAGTCGCAGCCGTTAGGCCACCACTACTCAGCATACCACATAAAGAAAATAAAAAAGAACATCTCCTTGTGGAATCAGGTTTTCATAAGTCTTTATTTTGCAGTTAGTGTATATGGATTATATTATAATCATGGTTATTTAACAAGAAATTTTAATCCATCAATAGTTTGACTGATTAAACAAATCTCACACATCGCAAAATAAATCGAAATCCCCGTCAACACACTCATACATAAACAACTTGACAATCACAACCTACTCTCCCTGACTTTCTGTATCTGTACAAATCCCTGTCACACACACATTGACAAACACGTAATTGACTAACACACACATACTTACAGACAGTTGGAGCGAACACACACACATTCACATAGAAGGAAAACGTTCGACCCACATAGAGGAAAACTACCAAGTTTGTTTGTTAATGTGAGCAGTGTTTTACACACGCCTTAAGCTATGGGTACATCAGATTCCGTACACAGTATAACCCACACATGGGAATTCGTATAAGTATAACTGCCCAGTCGTGACGAGGTAATTAAGTAAGGCTGGTAGCTGATTGACGGCCGCTTGATTGCGCTCGACCCGATCTGCGACCCGCTATGATCTTTGCTCACCCCTCCGGTTTAACGTTTGAGGTATACGTATTTATATTGGGGAATAGTAACTAGTTATTCCTAAATTAAATGAGCGCAACTTGGGTAATTCATTGATTGATCAATTGGCGGGCAAAGTTCAATGTGCGTACAATGTCTATTAATTGGCGTTTTGTATCTCAATATAAATATATGTCTATACATACATTTAAAGTTGCTTTTCATGTCTGTCTGTGTGACTGCAATGTTCTTCTAAACCGTGGATTGGATTTTGACGTGGTTTTCACCATAATTTGGGGTATTTATTTCAGAATACATTTATATTGATCCTACTAATATTATAAACGCGAAAGTTTGTGAGTATGTATGTATTTTTTTTTCGGGTGGGAAATCATCAAATAACTTCTCCCGCTCTGGGCGGAGCGGGAGGGTGTGTCAGACTCTTACTGACTAAAACCCACCCGTATTCCTTCCGTTGCCTGTGGTGCCAGGGGCCTCGGTAACCCTTTGGTACCTTCCCGCGACCCCGGCAGGGAGTATGTATGTATGTATGGAAGTTTGTTACTCTTTCACGCAAAAACGGCTAAACGGATTGGGATGAAATTTGGCACACAGATAGTTTATAATCTTGATTAACACAAAGAATACTTTTTATCTCGATATTCTCAAGAGATCGAGACTTATGCGGGTGAAACCGCGGGGCGCAGCTAGTCTTTATCAATGAAATCTTGATGTTTTATCGAATCGTAAAGATCGTGCGAAGCAAGGGTGGGTTGTTGGTTTCTTATAAAAATGTGGTCTTATGTTTGCGGTACAGTAAAAGCTTATGCAATATGATCGGTAGGCAAATCTGGGATCATCTTACCTATATGATTAGTCGTTGTTATTTTGGTGAATCAGTCATATCAGCTCACATCAGCTTTGGCATGTCGCTTACTTATCAGGGACTTGATCAGGTTTTCTGGAATTAGAATTTCTGTTTGACGACCTTAGTTTTTGTTTGTTAGCTTGCACTGTCCCACTCCTGGCCAAAGGTCTCCACTTTTCCAAGATTTACTTACTTTGCAAAAATTATAACTAATCTCAACGGCATACTTATTTCATAAAACGTTTTTTCGATCCAACAAAGTGGCCAATTCAGAACTACAAAATTTAAAATTAAGATAATTTTTACTACAAACGAAAATTACCAGATATTTTGTTATACAATACGGGTTTGGCAATTTTATATCAAAAATAACATTAATGCAAAATCTCTACCTTTTTGCTTGTTTAAAATGCGATCGATTTTGATCGTGATTTTTACTAAATTTTTGCTTACTTTATTATGTATTCCACTCTCAGAGTCACAAATATTCTACTTTTAGTGTTTAAAATTGATCACGACACGTGCCTAGATAACTCATGTGTCTAAATAAGAAAGAGGACTTATCAAATCTGAAAAATTTGGGGGTAAATTAATGTTAACATTTCTTGGAATTTATTGTTTCAGAAACATTCTAAAAGTTTGGATTATGTTTCGTGCTCCATAGCTTCTGGCTCCGTCTTAGTGGAACCACGTATTTTCTAAGTCTAACTGATTAATTAGAAGAAATATAGAATTTAAAAACGTAACTCTATTGCGATTACCAATCAAAGAGGCTACAGCCTCTTCAAGGAAGAATAGTGCAATTACTCCACCTAACCAGTCAGACAATAAGAATTTCCTATTGGGCCCTACGTGGGTGAATTAGAGTTTCTTTTCTCCACAATAGTCAAAATTTTGTTTATTTGTAAATCGTCTGATCAAAATAACATCGTGAGGAAACTGGAAACAATCAATCTGCACTAGGACCGCGAGGTAGGTGGTTACAGCCCACTCAATCTCGAAAAGAGGAGGCCCTGGGACCCAGCAGTGGGAACATTATAGGCTGATTATGCTGTGATCAAATGGTATTAGTTAATCGGTCTGATTTGTTGATTTTTTGTCGTTTTTTTATCCGTTTAGGAACTTCAGCATAAAATTATTGAAGTTAATGCGGTATTTATGGTCTTATAAATGGTGCATAAAAAAATTGCCACCTTTTAACCAAATAGTACAGCTTAATTAAGTACATAACATCACGCCTTGTTTCCCCGAAGGGATGGGCAGAGGTGTACCTGTAATTCACCCACGTTTTGCCAGTTATGTTTAAGTCCCATGTAATAGGGCGAGCCTATTGCCATAAACCAGGCACACATTCAGAGTAATTAAGTACAAAAGGACAAAACTTATATTTCGACTAGACCGAATTTTCAAAGTAACTATATTCAAATAGGTATCGAGCATTAGCTTCCGGACCAGGCGCTAACTTCCGGGGATCGCTAGCGTAAGTGTCATAATCAGACTATGATGTTCCCACTGCTGGGACACAGTCCCTCTCTCAGTCTGCGTGGTGGATTATGGCCCACACCGTCTGGTGTGGGCCATAATCCACCACGCACGCCCGTGCGGGTTGGTAGACTTCACATGTTTTCGAATTTTTGGTTCTAGAACATGCCGGTTTCATCACGATGTATTTACTTCACCGTTTTGAGAGCAGCATTAAATTATTTACGCAAAGTAAAGCGCCTGTCTGGGTTCAAAACTACGACCGTAAGTCGCGGCCATTACCACTGGGCCACCACTGCTCTCGCGTGAGTGTGCTTAATACAAATGACTTGATTTAATTTTAATGCAGTTAACGCAATTACCTTGGACCTTATTATCACTAGCCCCTGACGAGCTATTCACGATAATGTACTAAGGACAGTAAAAGAGTAATGAAACCACTCATAAAAATTAAATAGTTCCCATGAGTGAGCCCTGACCAGTCAGCCCTGTTACCATTTTGCTGAATGGCTAATGTGAACGGCATGAAGTAATCTTTATTTTGGTGATGTTTTAAAGATAATCTAAAGATTACTTTTTCCGTAACAAAAAGTGTGTATGACAACCCATCTTACCAAGCAGTATCTTGTTACCCAGTTACTGGTTTGTAAAGGTCCGGTAGGCAGATATATAACCCTGGTATTCAGTTGCATCAATTTAGACTACGACCAGGTATCGGCAAGCGTAGTGTGGGACGCCCCCCAGCTAGATGGACCGACGAACTTAAAAAAGTGTCTGGGACAGACTGGATGCGGAAGGCGGAGGACAGGGTGTTGTGGCGCAGCCTGGGAGAGGCCTATGTCCAGCAGTGGACTGTTATAGGCTGAGTTGATTGAATTTAGACTGGAAGCCTACCCAAACGTAGTTGGGAAAAGGCGAAGCAAATAATGATGTCTAAAATAAAGATTATATTTAAGGTTGCGCTAGTCAGTCATTCTTCCATACTAACGTCGTATAGGGTTTACTCCACTGTTTGACAGTGTACGTAAAAAGTTAAAAATTATATCTACTTGTCCCGACATCACCTATTCCTGTATAGAAACTAAAAGAAGAAAAAATTGGTTTGATTTCAACCCTAATTTTAACGATTTCTTCGGCGTAAATTAATAATTCCCTGAATATGAAAATGGCTAAATTGTTACCGTACAGGTATAGATAATTATTCGAACATTTAAATAACTTTAATTTGAATACATACATCCCGAAGTTTTTTCATAATATCTATACGCCTAAAGGTTTGTTCATTAATTTTTACGCACTTGTTTTCGTTATAAATCGTCGTCTATTTCACAGATAAAATAAATATACTAAATAACATGCATATTAGCTACACCTACCAACGAGTTTGAGCTGTCGACTAGCGCAACCTTAAGATCCTATCTGAAACAATAACTTAGCGTCCTAAACACTACACTACAAAATAGTTAAACATATCAATAATAACTAGAGACTAAAACAATTGAAAGGCTTAACCTATCAATAATAATTTAGAACGGAGAAAAACTTCATTCAACTGTATCCCACCGACGTGCTACGCGTTCGTAGCGGCGTGCTACGGCGTAGCAGCTGTAGACATTTTATTAACCGTTTTGTTAGACAGACAACTACGTGTTTGATATTTTTATTATTTTATTTTGTTTCTCTATAGATGCGAAGTGTTATTGGTTTTGTATATTTATTGGTTTGGATTTGTTTATTTTATATTTTGTACAAGTACGAATTTTGACATAATATATAAAAAAAATCACGTTGTGATAATATTTATTTTTTGAACATCTCTTGTAATTAAATTAACGTTTAATTAACCCCAAAATATAAGTAAAAAAGTGTTTCTTTTCTAAAATGTGCATTCATTTTAGAAAAGAAACAGTTTTTTTTAACTTTACTAATTATCATCACTTTTCTAATACGAATTGCATAGTAAAATTCTGTAAAATAATTCAATTTAATATTTCTGCTTACCCCTTATAGAAATACAATCATGACTTATCAATAACCTAAACAACAAAAAAAAAACGGGATCCTGCCATTTTACCGAAAAGATTTTACCAAAATTTCACTACCCAAACAAATTTAAGCAACCTTTTTTTATACCAATGCAATGTATGGAATGATTTTAGTACGCACATTTTCATTTGGTCAAATTTTTACTTGGCAGAATATTATCAAGGATAATGTCATTTAGGCATTTGGTCAATAATCAAATGATTAATACAGCAAACAATCTTTAGACAATAAACGTTAGAGAATATGTTGTGTGAATGAGATGTGCTTGAATTTGTTAGAAACAAGTCAAATTTATAGTTACTTATGGAACTAGTTAGAGTAGGTTAATTATTTTAAATAATGGTTAGGTTAGGTTAGGTTAGGTTAAAACAGTGACCTCCTACGCACGAGCCGAGCGAGCGAAGCGAGAAGTGCCGCGGCAGCGGCCGGCGAGTGCCAGAAACGAATAGATTATATAGAAAAAAAATATGGAAAAAAGAGATTATTTTTAGCAGGCTATCGAGACCCGAACTAGTTTGATGAGGTACAAATTTTATTTTGCGTAAAATGAATAAATGTAATAATAAATGAATTCCAACTGAAATATTTGACTACATAAAAATTGGTAAAAGTACTAGTTGGTAAACAAGTTATTGTTTAAACGTTCACTTGCCAGACATTAGGTTTGCGTTACAATTATTTGTGAAAATATTATTTGCTAAGTAATCATTTGGCAAATGAAATTATGCGGAAAATTGTTTGGGAAGTGATAATTTGGCAATTTTTTTTCGATGAAACAAGAGAGACCCAAAAAAACAGAAACACCCAACATTTTCAACAAAAACAATTCAGCATGAAACAGAGTTTTCAACAGAACACTCTATAGGACTCTATATAAAGTTGAGTATATCTACTCCGTAGAGCTCTATCAAACTGTTGTGTGCTTGGCTAGTTAATAATGCCCTTTATAACGACTGTACGTGGGAGGCTCTATTCGAAGGGTCAAGGTCTGCGAAGGATGTTTCGAGGCTCTTAACGAATTCTTACTTTTTCGCCTTTTTTGGGAATAAAGAAGGCTTTTAAGAAATTGGTTTGAAGAGAATGTGTGACTAGAGTGTTCTATATTAATTTCAATAATTTAAGAAATAATTTTCTCATCTTTATTTTTGGCATAAAGATCCTGTTTTTTTTTATATTTAAGACAATATTTTCACAATATACAGGGTCAACTTAAATGAGGGATATCTCTGTGGGTATATAAATGGTTATATCTATCGTGGATGTATGTGTCTACGGAGTTTCGTTAGCAAATGTAAATTGACCCTATATAAGCTAACAGTCTTAAAATAATCATAATAATATGTACCCATATATATAAAAGGACAGGAAAAAAACATGGAAATATGAAAGACATCCGCATCGCTAACAAAGGGCCAAAAAGGCTGGCAACGTTGCCAAGTTGTATGTCAATACTGATTCTTTGATAAAAAATAGTCCAGCCCTCTGGTTATAACATAACATTATTATTATAAGTCCGGTTACGTCTTTGATGAAAACAATGGCATAAGCCCTTTACAATTACCAGATTCCTGGAAAAACTAGTTAAAATGTGACCTTTTAGAATTTTGAGTAGAAGTTATTTTGCGGCTTCAGTCAAAAGGATTCTCAACAAAAATAGGTTCGTAGTTCTCCTGAAAAGTTACAACAATTTCAAGTTCCCGTTCTGACAGGAGTTCCTGAAGTATTCCATCATAACAATTACTGACATCTCATTCCATCTCATCAGCGCCAACTTAATTAAACTAATAAACATAACTTTCAGCTTCGTTTGCTCTGCACACCGTACATAACTCCGGCACTTCCAAAACTTGCATATAACTAAGTTTGCGTAAGACGTACACTGTGTGTCATTCGTCGACACGTGCGATCTGATCGGGTAGCGCATGTGTGCGTGCGGACGCATGCGCTGTGGCGCGCGAGGCTGAGTGTCATCTGACGTCACGGTCGCCTCCGACATCAGTCCAAAGGCACCAACGGCCGCGCCACACGCCCGCCGCTCCGGCCAAACGCGAGAACACGCGCGTAAACAACAATAATAACAAGCCAATATGAACGCACATTTATGATACTACCCACGACGCGCTAAACCTATTCGGTGTCTTTAGTTCACAATTTTGATGTATTCATTTCAACGTTGATATTTAAATAAAATTATTATTATTATAATATTGTGTTTTGTGTGTTGACATTCGGCGGCGGTTATTGCGGTGTAACAAAATCGATTATAAATCGTGTCTTTTTAGTGCCATTTTTTATTCTAAAAAGTGATAAAATAGTAGTAGCGCTAACGATACTTATCGCCAGTACAAAGTTTAATATTTCATTGCCTTCACGCCTCTAAATATAGAATTTAAAAATCTCTTAAAATAGCCAAGCTTTCGAGTTAGACGCGCTAGTTAGATCAAGACATAGTCAAAGTTAAATTAGTCGATTTTATAAATATATCAATCATAATTACCTCGATGTCTCTGATCTGTGGAGGTAAGTTAAGGATACCCAGTTAAAAAAATCTAGAATTTGTTACACGTTAGCCAAAAATCAGGTTTTGTGTTCGTAGCAATCATAAAAGCGGCGACATTGTCTGGCCTGTGAGTCATAACAAGAAAAACAAACATTTATCTCTCGCACTGTGGTTCGATGACCGACTGTGTGGACAGAAATAATGACAAAACAAAATAAAACAAAACACTAAACACTTCTTAAATGTAACTAAAAACACAAAATAAAGTTAAAGTGACGGAATGGAAATGTGTTAAAAGGCTTAAAAGCTTTCTTGAGTTAGCAAACACGTTAGGGAAATGTAAAATGAAAATATAAAACATTAAGAGAAGCGTGGTGAGGTTTTACTAGGACTTTGGCGGTGGTTCCTTACTGTCGGAAGATAGTGGAATCTTTTGAGACGACGAATGCATTTAAAAAGGATTTTTATGAAGAGTAATTACAATGAGCACAGATCAAAGATTATTGTGAAGTGGAAGAAAGAAAGAAAAAATGGTTCATTTCTCACAGAAACAAGTGCATACAAAAATATAAGTTAACTCGATCATTCAACAGTTTTATTAAATGTAAAGGAATTCTGTTATCAGAAACCGATGGCACACAGTTTTCAATCGTAATCTTTAAAATCTACAAAACAATCGAACATTATTCTTAAAAAATACCCTTGAAGATTCATTGTGGTTCTATCCATCCTTCGAGTCAAAAAACCACAAAGATTACTTGAAGGAAAATACATTTCTTGATGTACCTCCCGCTATCTCTGTTCAGCCTACCGACTCCAAACTTAGTCTGAGATTTATGGCTGTACTAACTATATTTGACCTGAAAATTAATTAGGGAAACTCCACTGAATTTCTCAGGGAAATTGTTCATAAATGAAGTTTTGCATAATAAAAATTTACGATTTGGAAGACAATCAAAATTATGATAAAGAAAGATGAAAAGAAGAACGCGAAAAAAAAATTGTATTTTATTCTGAATTTTGGAAAGTGAGTTTCCCGTGACTGATTTTTAACACGTGATGGTGTGTTTGATTTTCTTAAGAAAGCGCCTGTAAAAGTGAAATATTCCTTTTGTTAGTGCTAAAAGTAGTAAAAGAGTGTATAAAAAATATGATAACAGAAACGAAAAATAATAACAGCAATGTTTAAAATTTTAGAAGTTATTCGATCAATCAATAAACAAAACCAAAAATTAACAATCCCACAAAATAAAAACACAACGTTTTGTAAACACATTTCTCAATAAAACCACTGTGCAATAATGAAAATTTAACAACAAAACAAACGTTTTCCTACTACACCTTTATAATAAGATTTCAATTAAGATAAAGTTATTTAAATGTTACGGATGCATCATATAATAATTCGTGCCGAGTTTCTTGGCAGATGCTGCTGGACCAAGTCTGGAGCTGGAATAAGTGTCATTATTGCAGCCAAACGATGGAAATATATTTTAGAAAAAATATGTCGTTATTGCACTGACAACGTGATTGGGAGTGGATGAAAAACTATGTTTTATTGACTGTCAGTGGATCATTTAATAGTGGTTTAAATTGAGATTGATTGCAGACAAAAATGTTTGAACTTTTGATAGTGTGATGTTTGTTTGTGATTGTGAAATTTGTGAAATGTGTTCCGATGAAACTTTGTCGATGTTCTTATCAAAAAGTGAAATTGCAAGTTCTTTTTCTAACAAAAACCATTTGCAAAATTAGTTTACTTATCAATATTACCCGCTACCCTATAAATAAATAAGTCAGCTATAATTTATTATTCCTTATACGAAGAATTTTCTCTAAAAAAGGCCTCAGGGGACCTTGATAAAATCGAAGAAATCTACCGTATTTGGATCCACAAAGCAATTTAGCTGGGCCCCTCTTTACGAAAACTTGTTTTAAGGGTCAAATAGATTACCGAATAAAGTTCGATCTTTCAGGTAGAGTTTTTAATAAAAATAATGGATGAGAATTTGTCGAAAATGTACATAAAAGCCGAAATTGTTATTTAGAGTGATTAAAGTTGTTGAATGTAAATAAAATAATCGTTTCTCTGAACTTGGAATAAAAGTGTTGTGTTGTGTTAAATTTGGAATTATTAAAGATCGTGAATAATTTATTGCGTGCTGAATAAGTGAAATTACAAGAAATTATTTTTCCATTTAGTGTTGTTACTGAGAACTTAAAATATTTTGCGAAAAGTCCCTAGCTGTTTTTTTACAGATAAACATTATACTCAAACATTTTGAAATAGAGTAAAATAAATAAAGTAACGAGACTGTTACTAAAATAACAAAAAAGGCAGTGTACTAAAATATTAAACGTAGAAAAATCCAAAGCCAGACAATGCCGCAGTTTGCTAAAAAAAACTCATAAAAAAACTAGACACAAAACAACTCGTGTACAAAACAACGTTTTTACAGGTTACGAGGTAATAAATACTGATATGATAATATCATGTTCATATTCAAACCCCTCGTGAGATACGGATCGAACATTTTGTCCAGCGATAACACAATAAGTGGCTAACGTGTAAAAAATTCATAGCAAAAGGCTGATATTCTGTGTTTTCACCGACTACGGTGAAAGAATGCCTGTAATTTCAGGGTTGTGTTCGGGTAATATTGTCAATATTTTTCAATTAAAATAGTGAAAAACCCTCTATATTGCGCAGTGTCATTTTGACATTTAGAAACAGTATGTTATTATTTACAAAAAAAATAAAATAAACGTACTTTGCAATACCTATACAAAATAAAAACACGTCACCAAACAAGGAAGAACACAAATACATTTTTTTCTAGACTTTTCGATATTTTTGTGAATATTCCATAGAACTACAAAACGTTATCATCACGTAAAAGTTTTCCTAATAAATACATTAATACATCTATCAAAACGTGTAGCACGTAGCACCGTAGACCTCGCTACGCCGTAGCAGCGTAGCGTTCGTTTAATCCGCTACATCTATAGGCTAGAGTGCCTATAAGTTTACGTCAAGGACAAAAGCTAGACTTCTAAGTTTAGTAATATAGTATTTTATTGTTTTTTGACCTGAAAAAAGATGCTAATACTTGTTTTAGTGTAGGGTGTCTGTTGTGGAGATCCCTTAGTTCATTTAAACTAAGGTATCCACAACAGACACCCTACAATTTCAGTATTTTTATTTAAAATATGGCTTTTTCTGATAATTATTGACTGATATGGGTTAGAAAAGATCTTACTGCATTGCGCTATACGACTGTGAGACTATAATTGTCAATTAAACGATAGTAACCGGTCGATTCTCTCATGGATTGATTGCTCTTTGATGGATTTAGTTTTATGAAGTATTTTCGTTCTTCCAATCTGTAAAACCAATAAGTTTATACATTTTCAAGATTTTTAGTTAGTACAAAATCGAAAAGAAACACAAAGTCTAAACAACCAAACACAAAAATTAAATTAAAAATGATTCCCGTCACATTCACCGTAGTCGGTTTTCCACTAACAACATTATTTCCAGTGTCAAATACAACAAACAAACAATTACTTTTCAGAGCCGACCGGTCTGATGACAGAGCCGATATTGAGCTTATACAAATCCCCCTTATCAGGTATGATAGTGTATCGCTGTATCATATATCTACATATATTATATATTAAGGTTCAGATAACATAAGTGCGTGTTTGTAATCGTGTATTTATTGTGTTATGTTATTAATAATGGTGCTGTTTTTATGTTTATATATGTAAAGAGCATGAAGTCCTGGGTTCAATTCCCGGGTCGGCAAAAGTATTATTGGATTTTTTATCTGGAATTTCTCAGTAACAGTCTTTTTTTTTGGGTGGGAAATTTTCAAATAACTTCTCCCGCTCTGGGCGGAGCAGCAGGGTGTGTCAGACTCTTACTGACTAAAACCCACCCGTATTCCTTCCATTGCCTGTGTTGCCAGGGGCCTCGGTGACCCTTTTGAACTTCAGTAACAGCTTGGAGTCTGAATTTGTGCCCGGTTGATGGCTATAGGCTCGTCCCCTAAACCGGTGAAATGTGGGTGTGCTATAGGTACACCTCTGCCTGACCCTTCGGGGAATACAGGCGTTATGTTATATTTATTTAGGTAAAGAGCTCTTTGTTTGTTGATTTCGATTTGATATACAACAGGCATAAGAGGCATTTTAGTATTGTCTCTAAGAATTGAGGTGTTGAGGTGTTACAGGTGTCGGCGGTTGCATCATAGCATCATCAGTCTATGATGTTACCACTGCTGGGACACAGGCCTGCTCTCTATGAGTGAGTGAGCCGTAATCATTAGAAAAAACATACATTTATTTTATGTTTCTTATTCGCACAAAACTTTTTATACTTATATATTTGTTTTCATTTATAAAATTACATGAAAATATTACATAAACTTGCGTATGTTTATGTAATATTTTCATGGAATCGAATACGTATTACTAGAACAAATGTCTGTTTTTTCTTAGCTTTATTAGAAAGTACTCGCATACATTTTTAATCACAGGTGTTGCGACAAAACACATAATTCTCATTACTATTTACCTAGTACTATCTAGAAAATTTCATGACTATGTCGGTTAAGTAATTATAAAACACTCGGACATAGTAGAAATAATAAAATGATTGTCATCTAAAACCATCGCAAGTAGCGGTTTCTTGTAACGTTGTCTGCGTTACGAGAAACCGCTTCTTGCAAAATATAATCAAGGTTGGCGGTAATGCACTCTTAACGTCTTTATTAAAAATACAGTTTTAGTTTAAAAGGAAACTCTTTCAGGATGCTATCCTTATTATTAAAAACTTGGGATTTAATGGCATGATGCGATAACACAGACCTCAGAAACTCCTATCTGGGAATTTGCTTGGAATTAGTAATTTAATTTAATGTGTGTTTCGTAATTTTAATTACTTTGCATACGGTTTGTATAGAATCAAGTCTATATAACTAAACAGACAAGTGTGCTGCTGGAGAGTTTGATGCGCCACTTCTTCTTCCCAGCTAAAGCACTAGGAAGTGGTGAAGGGCGGGGGTTTTTGGGGGACTGTCTTATGTAACTTTGTAACATCTCAGCCTAGTTTGAATTTTATGTTTATGTTTATTTTATAATACCTACAAAAAGTGTTAATATTTGTGATGCAATAGAACTAGTCGTCAAACTGTCTATAAATTATATCTGATTTTTTGTCAGTTAATATGTTCTCTTATTAACAAGTTTTATAAGCAGAAAGTAAACATATTCCATATTAAATGTTATTCTATATTATATGTGTTATATAATTTGCAAGTCCTGTTGCCCGTATTTTTATAGGCAAACCTGATAATGCACAAAACATACCGAAGAAGAAATACAAATAGGTACTGCCTGTATTCCGGCATAATAGTCTATTCATGTGTAATTTATTGCTGCAAAAAATACCTTCTGTATTCTTCCTCACAAGGCAACAGATGCCAATAAATCACCACTATCTTGGCAAAAAATTACCGTAAAAATATCCTAGAATATTATCCTAGAAAAATATCCTATCTTTCTCCAACAATATTATGTACATGTCAATCACACAATGTGCAATGTATATCATTTTATTGCCTTTATTTTGTATACAGTAAACACGCCGTCCGCTGGCCCGTGTCATCAATCACAGGCCTTTCAATTTATTACAAAAATGCCTAAACTCGTTCGACGTGAAATTTTTAAATTTCGACGTTCGTCGCCTTATTTTTGTTTTGCATTTTTCGATTCACGTTAGTTTTTTTGACGGATTTTTGTCTTTTGTGTTATAGCTAACTTTTTTGGCATATGGTTTTTTTTTTAGTTTGTATAAAAAGTGGAATAGAATTTGATGTACGCAATTTTTTTTTCAAATAAAAGTAAATTTTAAACTTCATTCTAGATGAAAATTACACTTTGCTTAAAATTTGGTCCCATTTAGTGACTCACCCTAGCTTTTTTCTTAGTATATTGAAGTCTGCTTTCAATCTGGCCAGATGAGTCACAAAGTTGGGACTTGCTCGCTAGGTAGTTTTCGCTTAACCTGGCAAGTAATTACTGCTGAATTGGATTCAAAAATCTATATTATTCGGAACCATGAATTTCAAAAGTGATGACGGCGTCAGGAGAGCTTGGTAATGATTGTGGTTGATGCTCAACCACTACAAATTGACTCCATTGATGAAGTCCTGCAAATTTGATGATAGCTCCACAGTATGTATTTATTGCTCTGCGGTGGCGTGAAAAATGTTTAATGCGTCTGCTATGTGACTGTGAAGTGATTATTTCTGTGCAATTTGTGTTACGGAGAGTGGTTTGGGATCAGATGTTTAATTATATCCGTGTTCAATTTCTGTGATCGTGTCAGCAGTAACCATAGCTTTCATACGTTTAGTCATGGATAAGTTATGGCCAGTGACTGTGCAGGTCGAAACGTACTTAGGATTCACTGAATGCTGACACAAACATAACCTTAGTTTTCGTAACAGTTAGATATTGCCATGCATGTGTTGGGATTCGATCAGGTACTTTACTTTTCTTTTTTTTTTGGATCGGTAATCATTAAATACCTTCTCCCGCTCTGGGCGGAGTGGGAGGGTGTGTCAGACTCTTACTGACTAAAACCCACCCGTATTCCTTCTTGTTGCCTGTGTTGTCAGGGGCTTCGGTGACCCATTAGTACTTTCCCGCGACCCCGGCAGGCACCGGCCCTAGTGGACCGTGTCCTCCGGGCGATCCATACAGTGGTGACATCCGGGACTTTACTATGGTTGCTAAGCAATTTATGCTCGTCACACTGCATATGGCGAGTGGCAGTTCTCCTGGTTGTTACCAGGAGAACTCCTCAAAAATTAACGTCCCTGCATCGTAAAAAGCAATATATTGTACAAGGAGATGAGTAGTTGACGTTACGCTATTGTAATTTAAATAAATTACAAACTGACCCAATAAAAATATAAAATAATCTTTAACCTACTTCCAAAAAAAAAACACTACAATGTGAAAAATAACTTTATTTTCGGAAGTTGGTAGCAAAAAACTATTATACAGATCCGACACCGACTTCCGAAATTAAAGTTATTTTTCACTTTGTAGTGTTTTTTTACACCAAATTATTTTAAAACAAATAATTTGATCGCTGCACGCGCTGTACAAGAACTTAAAAGTCAACATGAATAGGTAATTTTAAGAAAAGTTCCAGCATCCATTCCCAAAAATCACAATACCAAACAATAATACACATTCCATATTCACAGATATTTTTAACATATAACACATCCTATCAAAGAGGAAAAAGTCACCGGTAAATCTGCACGTTAACAATCAGTTCCGTAAATTGCCATAATCAGCGGCACCTGTCACCTTCATACAAATTGTAGGTTATACATCCGTGCCGAGTCACCTTATGAATAGTAGTAGCTATTAGCGGATCGCGACAGTCGATGGGGTTTAATGTATGTTTAATTGTTAAATTAATAGGGTTGTTTACTTTGAATTTAAATACGAACATTGCTGAAAGAAACACTATCAATGGTTATAAGGTTAATGTGATGGCGGTAATAATTTATTTTATTTTAATAAATATACTTTCTGATTTGTTTGAGTCGCCTATAAAACAGAACTTTAAAACATAACTAGTATTTAAATTACTACAACAATCGCGCGGTGGGGTATTTGAATAAAAAAAGATAGCCAAAATTATTTTTCTATTGAATTTTATTATATATGTGTTCTAGAACATTATTCCTATTCCAAAATGAACAAGTTTATAATAAAACACAAAATATGATAATAATCTTCTTTCTTCTTCTTTCTTTTTTAAAAGACGTTGCCCCACACTAGGAATTTCTTCCTGTATCGTGGGTGCGTTTACAAACATAGAAACTCACAAACACAAACACCCAGACCCGGAACAATTACTTCGCAGATCATACAAATATTTGTTCCGTGCGGGGATCGAACCCGCGACACGCTGCGCAGCAGTCGATCGCTCAGCCATTACGCCAACCGTGTCGTCGAATAATAATAATAATATTTATTACTCAGAATCACCATCCAAACTTAAACATACATTTTCGTTTGTGGCTTGGCAAGGTAACAATAGCTCTAAGACATCACTGCTGAAGGTTTTTAATTTATTTTTCGTTGTCCTTCTCATTCTCGATATCAATGGGTCAGAAGTAAAAAGAAGTAAGACCCTTAAAGACAAGTACCCTTAAAGACGCTTTAAAAAAATAATAGTCACAAATTGGAAATCAATTGCAATTAGTAGTTAGTAGTTCAGTAGTTTGTAGTTAGTGGACAATTTAAACTAAAACTCAAACTTTAATAAGGGTTAGAACCTTTTTAAAACTTAAAATTACTTTTTCATTTCATTAAATTTTATATATATTTTCATGTCACGTCATGGCACATTAAGGACCACCTTTCATTGAGTTATGTATCAAATTCATTAATAAATATCAACCACATACCTGGCTCCTTAGAATCCATCACACAAAATAATTACATTTTCCAAAAAATCATACGAGTAGCTGCTTATTTAATAACAATTTTTAAGCACTTAAGTATCGTACACAAACACGACCGACAAATCCCGTATTAGAACGCGCTGAGCGGGCGATTTTTTTTTTTTTTTGGTTGGGAAATCATCAAATAACTTCTCCCGCTCTGGGCGGAGTGGGAGGGTGTGTGAGCGGGCATGATAGATAAAAGTATTACTTATTTATTGACTTGATAATTTGGGTTTATAGCCACCTTTTTTGTTAATAATTTCAAATATATATGGTTTCAAATACCCCACCGTGACTCGCTATGGAAATGAAATAAAACTTTGCAGTTTAAACGTTTATCGTTTTGTTTAAACGTTATCAAAAAATAACCATGACTAAGGTTAGCCATCTTGCAATCTTGCGGACCCTGCGGCATACATAAATTACGTTCCGATCACATACCTAGATTAGACGTCAAAGTCGTTCCCCGAAAAGGGTTTCTTCAATATCGAGTTCTCTATGTTATTTCAAGTCAATTGAGAGTCCAAGGATGATATGAGGACGTCATTACACCTACGCCTTCGGGTTCCCCCTTCGCTGACAGTTGATTACAGACATAATTTGATAAAAAAAGTAGGTTAGCAACGAAGATTACCGACGAATATCTCAGAGGAGATGAAAAAAGTAATTTGTTTTAGGTAGTGAAGTGTTTTTATTGCGTGTTACGGGTCGTCAGAAGTCTGACAACCAGTCTCACCAAGGGGTATCGTGTTACCCAGTAACTGGGTTGTGGAGGTCAGACAGACAGTCGCTCCATGTAAAATACTAGTATTGAGCTGTATCCGGTAAGACTGCAAGCAGACCCCAACATAGAAAAGGCTAGGCAGATGATGATGATGAGTGAAGTTTTTTTATTAAGAGTGTTATTAATTTTTGTTTTTGATGTGGTTGGGATGTTCAAAATACGAAAAAAGTGATTGAAGAATTGTTGGGCTGCATACGCTGGTTTTTTTCACACTTACGGAATTTTCTATCCGCGTGCAAGGAATAGCGATTGTAAAAGTTTTTCCCTTGACCTATCAAAGTATCGGTCATTTAGAGACCCATTGATCAGCGGTGGCCAGAATCATGACAAAGATAATTATTTTAAACACGTAAAGTTAAAAACAAGACATTTTTTTTAATGACTCTTAAGAAATCAGAAAGTCCTACCCCTGAACAATTTCAAAGCATAAAAGCGTATTCATTCATAAACTTTTAAACGGAAAACGAATATAGCTTCCAAGACACATTAAATATAAGCACTCACAAGATCAAGCTATAAATAATAGAGGCTATCCGGAGCGAAAATCGGCAAATTTGAACATCGTAGATACACAAAAGTTCAGCCATTAACTACTGCTTACTATGAACCTCGGTCTGTTATGACAAACGTTCTGTAGTTCCAGCTAATATATCACAACTGTCGAATGATTTTAAATGTATTTGTGTGATCGGGGAAAGTTTTGATATATTAAGTGATGTTCAGGATTTTTCCTTCGTTTTTTGATGTAGAGTTGGCAGCAAAAAGGATGTTTTGTCGTATTTGAAAATCTCGATGTAAACGATTATTGTCTTGATTGAAATAAATATGAAACCAATAATAAAAAAACCGGCCAAGTGCATGTCGGATCACTCGCAATTAAGAAGGGTTTTGTAGTTGGGATGAATCTATCCCAAGAGCAAACTAAATCCAAATGTAAGTTTTAATGAAAAATATTGAGAGATTTACCACGTTATTTTAACACCATATGCTTCTTATAGATTTTCCTGTAATCTATACTTGTAAAGAACTATTTTCTATATTGATGTAACTGGTGACCGAAAAGCTGGCGGCTTTCTCGCGCAACGCATCAGCATTGCAATTCAGCGAGGAAATGCCGCCAGCATCCTCGGTACAATGCCCCGAGGGCCTTTTTTAGGCTTAAAACTTAGTTTTAATTTAATTTAGTTAATGTTAATAATCATCTTGTAATTTGGTTATGTAAATAAATATATTCATTTTCTATATTATTTCAAAATTTTGGGGTCAGTTTTGGAGATGGGGGGGGGGGGGGTTAATTTTCATCTACCTTCTTAAATAACTTTAAATATATTTTAAAATTATAAAAATAATGAGACCCTCATATTAAGCCCTTTCATTTGTCATTTGATATGTCACACGGTACAGCTTGCAAAACTTTTATTTTTATTTTTCTAATTTAGCCCCCCAAAAGTGACCGTCATATTAAAAAATGATTTACTTACGATATACGTTCGTACTTGGGTCACAGAAATTCATATGTGTACCAAATTTCAACTTAATCGTAGATTCGAAACATTTCGGCTGTGACAGACGAACAGACAGACAGACACACGAGACGACTCTATAACGGTTCAGTTTTTTCGTTATGAGGTACATAACCCTAAAAATAGAGTGAAAAGGCACAAAAGAATTGTCTCCAATAGAATTATGATACACAAAACAGTAACAAGTCAATTCATAAAGTATAAACAAAGAAATGTCTTAAAATTACAAAGGTTCATCACGAGACGCGTCCCAAAATATTTACACTGACGGTAATAACCTTTTTTAAATAAAAAAGAGGTTCTATTTACATTGGCAACAGAAGGTCTGATCAAACTGAGATAGCACGTTGCAGCAGCCGCTCCAAATGAAGATTTTAAGCAAAGAGTTAAAATGGCCGAAACATAAATTTTGGGAATAATTCTTGAAGAAACTTCTTCTGGAGAGACTAAATTGGAAATGTAAGAGGTTGTTTTGATGCGGATCTGTTAGTGGAAGAAACTAATGTAGGGTTTATACTAATAGCAACTCAAGTTGAAAGAAATGTAGATAATTAGATATTTTTGTCTAAATTAGAGGCTGACTTCGTTAGAAAAACTTTATAAAGTTTTTCTAATGAAGTCAGCCTTGATAATAGTTTACTGTAGATAGAATTATGTAAAAACTACTTACTGATCGACATTTCTTATTAAACTGTCATGTTAAATAAGTTTCTTGATTATCTACGAACAAATTCTACGTTCAATCTTAAGTCAACGTATGATAATAACCTACAGAAATTCTCATCTAATTCCACGTCAAACTCAGACATAAGTCACAGAAGCAATAAAAACGAAAAGGACTATCTGCAAATCGGAGAAAATTATAAAATGGTATTCCATTTGTGCTTTAATTCAGATGGGAATAAAATCCTGTGTGACTTTCCGACCTGGGGTGGCCTGTGCGATAATTGAAAATTTTCTTCAGCCCCAGTGGTACTAAAAGTTGCGAGATGGATGGAGATAAATGTTTTTCTGCGGTTGTTATTGCAAATTAGTAGGATTTTTAGGAAGCTAACGGAATGTTTTCGATTGTGAGCGGTGGAGATTTATGTGGAGTAGCAATTTTGATTTGAAGATTCTTGGCGTGCATACCTGGCTCTTTTAGGTGGATGTAAATTTTCTGATGGTGAGATAAATTGGCTTGACCAATGACTTTTAAGTTAAATGGTTTTAGAATACTTTTGCATAGTATGACTGTAATTTATTTACATTTTTAAAGTTTGGCACCGTATGTAGTAGGAAGTCAAGTTGTTCTTGCCAATTATCAGATGTTATCAAACTTTGGATTCGGTTCCAAATTTTCTTGCACGACTCATTTAGATTTAAATTACAGTAAGTTCATTCCAGACCGGTGAATTTCCGGACATTTTCGATGTTTGTTTGTTCCCAATTTGTCCCAAAACCTGCAACTGAGTACCCTTTCACTCCTTAACGGGCAGTCATTAAAATAACTCTACATCCGATCGGTAACCGCAGACACAGCGTGTCTTATTTATTTTCCAACTGAGGGCAATTCTCGTTCCGTATTTATTGGCTGTCGTCGAACGTTCGTATCAAGATTTATTGGAATACACGTTATGGGATCTGTGTTTATCGTAGAATCAGTCTTCGGCTACATGGTGACTGATCAGACCATTATTATGGTAGTATAGTAGTATTATTATGGTAGTTTTAACTTGGTGTATGTCTGTGGTAACTGCTGATAGATATGCCTTTTACATAAAATAACGTTACGCCTATATTCCCGAAGCGTAAGCCAAGGATGTTCTTATAGTACACCCATATTTGGCCAGTTATGGTTAAATTCCACGAATGGGGAGCGAGCCTCATGCCATCAACGTCATCGACTCCTGACTGCTATTGAGAAATTCCTGACGGAAAACCCAGTAACACTTAACCATACGCTACACAATATGCCTTTTAAGTTTGGTAATTTGTATTCAATGAGAATATTGTTTAGTATTGAGTAGCATTCTTTTGTCGTTTATAAATACAGACTTTTAAATAAAATAAATACGTTTGACTTTAATCTAACATGTAGGTGTGTGTGTGTGTATCTAGACTTTTAGTAATGATTTCTCTCATGTGACAATACCATAGTGTCATCACCAAATTAATATTGATAGCTACTGAATTTTGAATCCAAACACATGTCCATCATGACAGATCGCTACTTCATTAGCAAGTCATAACTAAACAACGGCTATGCAACAAAGCCGGCTATATGTTCTCACAATAAGTACATAATGTCAGTTACTCTCATTTGACTATAACAACACGCGGGTATCGTCCGACGCATTGTTTTCCTTTCATTTCGATCAGACTGGAGTCAATACAGTCAATTTGGTACCATTGTGGCATAAAGGTGAATGGGCGGATTATTTGTTTTATTAGGATTGTGATTACGCTTTTGTGTGTGGTATTATTATATGGTGAGCTAATGGATATCAAAAATCAGTTTTGCCTTGTATGCAAAATTAACAGTCTGTTTAAGAGACTAGCGGGCTAGATGCCACAAATAAACAACCAATTTTGTTTGCTGGAGGTACAGACATCGGATAATGTTAAGCTTGCGATGATCTGCTTCGATGTAAGTAAAACTTTACAGACAGTACCTAAAATATTATTTACTAAAAATATCATATATTAATGGTAACACTTAAATTTTCCTAACATTAGCACAAGTAATTTGAGAGCCAACAAACTGCGGCCATTCAACAGCCTCATTCAATAATTAAGGTGCAGTGTTCACCGCCGTTACAAAAGACGTAATTGCTTCAATAATTACAAACACAAGAGTGCAAACAAATGGCTATGCCATGTAGTTTGAAGAAAACTACGGTATTTTGGAGTGAGGACTTTGACTTTATGGAAAGAAATAGTCATAATCCATTTTTCATAGTAAATATAATCAATCGTTGCCTACACACATATATAAAATGACTGTAGTAAAAACTCATGTCTGAAGTCGATATAAAAATCAACTTTTGAGACAGTTCGTCAAAAACTATACTTTGGAAGCTTTTCTTCCATTGAGTCAAAATCAATCTGCAGTCTTTTCCCTGTAACTATGTTGGGGTCGGCTTCTAGTCTACCCAGTATTTTACATGAAGCGACTGCCTATCTGACCTCCACAACCCAGTTACTGGGTAACACGATACCCCTTGGACTGATTGTCAGACTTTTGGGTTTAATGACTGTTAAAGATCTCCGAATGATAGCCGGGATCAACGGCTTAACGTGCTTTCTGAGGTACGGAGGGGTCTCGAGATTAGATGGATGTTCACCCATCAACGAACCCAACCGCGGCAAGCGTAGGTTAACCTTAGATTGACCCGTGCGGCTGTTAATATTTAGCTGTTATTTATTTATTTAATACTTTAAGCACACAAATGAACAGAGGTGAACTTAATGAAATAATGACATAGGCATTTTCTACCAGTCGACCTTTGGGTGATTGATGCAGAGACAAACAGTGGTAGATGCAATAACGAAAATTGTGGAAAAAATATCTATTTGGCTGTTGTTATTATTTTGTTTGTTTATTTAGTTATTTAGCTTCCATTAAGGTTATAAAAAATTACAGAAAAATATCATGAAAAAAAAAAGCTGTACAAGAATGCTAGTCTGCTAATATCAAGTACGATTAACTCAGTCCATCTGCAAAGTACGGTGATAATAGAAATCACACCTTTTGTTTGAAAACCAGGGCTGGACACTCTAAAAAAAAAAATATGGGACTCGCACAGAAAATCACAAATTAAACTAAAACACACTCATGGAAACATACAAAAAAAAAAAAACAAAACAAAGTAAAACCAGACGAGAGAGTGAGAGAGAAAGTAGTCTGACATTATGCTGAAAAGGGCCTGTTTGTCACACACATAACACTTTTTATTTGTAACTGTGACTTTGCAACTTTTAGATACTAATGTGCTTCTATGTATTTGCATCTAACTTTATTTTCTTATCTTTTTTTCTTTCTTAAATCCGTTAAGGATCCCAAAGGCATTGCTTATCATAATAATTATTATCTGCTTATTAGGTTATTTTATAGTAGTTAACAGTGTGGTATTCGTCACACTCTAAATAAAATTTTCATTAATATTGTTTGTGTATCGCACATAAAGTCAAATACTCGTAAAACTGACATAATTTTACGGTTCCTCTTCTCTAATAATGTTGTTAAATACTGAACAACGACGATGGTACTCAGTACTTATTTTTTTACCTTATGTGTATACTAGGGCCATCATCTACCCGGTCACCAGGGAGTGTGGAACCGGCAAGAGATGTAGTGCGGTGTCCCACAGGGATCGGTCCTTGGGCCACATCTGTGGGACATCGGATACGACTGGGTGCTGCGCGCCGACCTCCCTAGAGGCGTCAGCGTAGTGTGCTACGTTGACGACACGTTGGTCCTGGCGCAGGGGAGGTCGCACCAGGCGGCGGCAGAAGTAGCGGTACACGGGGTTGCGACAATCGTCGAAAGGATCCGGCAATTGGGACTCGAGGTGGCCCTGCACAAGTCCGAGGCCAAGTGTTTTCATGGTCCTCGGAACGCGCCTCCGTTTTGGTCCCAAATAACGATAGCAGGGGTTCCCATCGGCGTCGAGTCGACGGTGAAGTACCTGGGACTCGTCCTCGACAGCCGGTGGAACTTCGTGGAGCATTTCCGATGTTTGGCTCCCAAACTGGAGCGGGCAGGGGCTGCCTTAAAGCGGCTCCTGCCCAATCTAGGGGGTCCAAACGCCTCCTGCCGGGGGCTCTACGCGGGGGTCGTGTGGTCTAGGGCCCTCTACGGGGCTCCTGTATGAGCGCGCTCTCTGGCGCTGCGGCCAGTGCCGGCCCGGTTGAGCGCAGCCCAAAGGGTCATGGCCATCCGGATGGTCCGGGGATACCGCACGGTCTCCTGTGAGGCAGCGAGCCTCCTTGCCGGATTGCCGCCATGGGATCTGGAGGCAAAAGCCCTCGCGCACGTGTGGGAGTGGCGCGAGGAGGTGAAACGCCGGGGCGTTACTCCGCTGCCGCGAGAAATCGCAGCACAGCGGACGGAGCTCCGGCGAGATCTCATGGCAACATGGAGAGAACGGTTGTCGCAACCCAGTGCTGGGCACGCCACGGGTGGGTTTTAGTCAGTAAGAGTCTGACACACTCTCTCGCTCCGCCCAGATCGGGAGAAGTTAATAATATCTGTACTGAATTCCCAATAATATCTTGTAGGCAGGGAGCCTTAGTGCTTTATTTAGAAAGAAAAAGCTATAGCGCTGTCAAGGACGTGTTTCTTCTGACTTTTTCAATTGTTAATTCTGACTTTCTGAGTCCTTCAACCCCTTGCTGTGTATTTCTAGATGATATCATGTCTCGTTGCGTATAACTACAGAAGCTCTCGTGAGAGAGGGTTAAATCTGCGGTCACCAACCGAGTAGGCGTGGGAAAATACAAACATATCGTATATTTCCTATTTTAAAATATTCAGGTCTAAAATGTTTGAGTAAGTGAACCAAATAGTATGGTAATATAATCACTATTATTTGTCATATGTTCTGACATATTCTTTATTTTTCTTCATAAATTCTAAATACAAAAATAAATAACTTTCTATTAATTTGGTGTATTTTTAAAAGTTACCTTCAAGCCATTTTTATGGAAATTAGCTAAGGAACTTTAAATTAATTTAAAAACTCTAGGAGCGACAGACTGTTTTGGTATTAAAAAAAATACGTTATTATAATATAAAGATATATCCTGACAGTAAAGATATTTTTCATAAAGTCAAGGAAACCTCGTAAATGAATATCTTTTTATGTGTCATACAGATGTTACCCCTACTTGATTGAATGAGAACACGACATTTTATTCGGAAATTTATTTCGATCCCATATTCAATTTCCATTCTATTAGCTTCGAAGAAAAGTTAATTAAATGTACAGTCAGCGTCAATAATATCGGGACGAACAGACTGTTAAAAATGATCTAAACAACTATGAAAATGAAATATTAACTCAATGACACAAGAACTGTTTCAAAATGAAGAAAGTACCCGACAACCGTCATTCTGACAAGAATTTTATCAAATCGAGATAAAGTTTAATTTTCTTAGTTGTTGAGATAATTTTTAACAGTCGGTTCGTCCCGATATTTTTGACGCTGACTGTACGAGTATGTTGAACGTCTTATTAAAGTTATTTATGTAATGTATTTTTAAGGTTATGTAATTAAATTGTCACAACTCTGGTTGAGTATATAATAAGTTACTAACACGTCTTTGTATTATACAAAATAACTTAAACTTGACTATTACGTCAAGTTTATGTCAGTTTGGTCAAACTTTATATTGAACTGAATAAAATGCATTAGAATTATATCAAAATCAAAATCAAAATCAAAAGTCATTTATTCAAACTAGGCTGAGAATTCACACTTTTCGAACGTCAAAATTACATAAGACAGTCCCCCAAAACGCCCACCCTTCACCACTTCCCAGTGCTTTAGCTGGGAAGAAGAAGTGGTCAACAAACTCCCCAGCAGCACAGCTGTCTGTTCAGTTAGAGGAAAAAAAAATGGAGTCTATACAACAGATATCATATATTTTTTATATTATATATTTTTTAAATTAAATAAACTAAAGATGCTTTGTGTTTTGCTAAACATATTATGTCAATACAATTATTGTCTTCATTACGAATTCTCATACTTTAATCAGTAAATTATTGTAGATAATATTTTGTTCACGGACTGATAGTGTTAACGAGCCGTTTTTGATAAAACTGAACTGTATGAAAGCACCCGTGGTATAATATTATTCCCTAGTTAATGACACGTAAAACTATTTCTTTTTAATTATCTTTATTTTTATTTAAGCTTAGCTATTGTACCAGTAAACTCTATTTCTAGTACGCATAAAATCAGGCAAGCAAAACCGGAATCATTTCCTAGAAAAACTTAAAAACTCCGAAACGAGACAACATTCAAGAGGCCTAACAAATACAATGTAAAGTTTGTCGTGTAAAAACTCCGAACTTGAAAGTACTTTAAGTTTTTTACAACACTTTAAGGCGCAAGGTTCTTGTAAAAAGACACAAAAAGTCTATAACAATCGTAAATGTTGCTTCAATGTAAGTTTTTCCGTTTAAACTTCTCTATCGATCGATCTATATTTATGATGGATTTGATAGAATAGTTTGAGAGAATTACATGTATGTAGGGGGACGGTTTTGATGGATTCATCCTTCCATTGTACAAATTCAGGAAAGTTTTAGTGCAGATAAATCAGAATTTCTGTAAGAATGATTTATTTGTACTTATTGGGTTGATATTGCTTACGTTTTAATCAATAAGTCAACTCGGTAATTGAATCAGTCTTCTGCTGAATATATTGCTCACAACAGTCAGTTTCCTGTAATTCACTTTCATTAGATCGATTGATCTATTTGACTTTAAAGTGTCCAATTTGAACAGTGTAAACTAGATTCCTGTTTCATTTTCTGCCCTTAAAATTAAAGCATAAAACTTTGAAATTTACGTGTTATTACACACAACCAACAAACATACTTCAACTCAAAATAATTGGCAGAAAAAAAAATCATACTCAATCCAAAATAATTGGCAGAAAAAAAAAATCGATCAGTAATCACCACTCACAAATCGTTGTTATAACGTAATTAAAGATGCAATCAATCACTAATTGCTCGCGAATAATTACCGCGTAAAGTGACGAATGTCCGTACGTAACACCTACCATAAATATGACTGTAGTAGTTACCTGGTGGTAGGTATGGCCGGTCACTTATCGAGGGTCGAATGGCAAAGGTATTCTCGACCGAGGACAGCAATTAGGGATGTCGATGATTCTCGTTTAACGTTATTATTAAAATGGTGATGGACTACACTTTATTATTCGATTTACTGCTTCTGCTTGGCTCTCTTATTTCTTTTACAATTCGTTTAATTTATAAATCATATATTATATGCATTTTGTCATAGTCATCAATAGAGTTGAACGTTATATCAACAGCATGTGAGATTTCAGATTTTTATGAATATAAAGTGAAGTATTTATCATCTTTGTACGTATTTTTCTGTTCTGTTTTTCTTTTCTGATTTTATATCTGTGTACATAATTGGTTAAATAAAAAATAAATATAGTTTGAAATTTGGGGTTAGGAACCTTCTTTAAGGCGCTGACAAGACCCAATTGACCAGAATAGGCTTCTCTTAAGAATAAAAATTGCCAAATCTGTATAGTTTGTGGTAGCGGAAAAATATGTGTTCATTTTGAACATATTTCCCAGAACTTGGTTGTTACCAAAACATGTTTTGAAAAAAATCTGGATACAAACTAACGTTAAACTAACCTCTTACCTTGAGTTCTAATCCAAAATATCTGCATTAAATATCAACATACGTTACGTATTTAATTAATAATAAGAACGACTTATTTGAATGCAGAACTTGGTTGTTTTTTATTTTCGATTACTCAACTCATTTTGAGTAAATAGATAATTGCTTCATATTTTGCAATATATTACAAGGGTTGTGTCATCGCACTTCTCTTTCTTTTCTATGCAATCTGACAGTGACCGCGGTTTAGGTGTTGTCAGCATCTTAACCTGTTAAGCCCAGCGCGACACCGATTCGGAGTCAAACAAAAGAAAATCAATTGTGTCTCATTAGCTGTCCTTGACCAAGTAAAATGATTAACATTCAGTTATCCATCAAATACTTTTTGTTTCTCACAGTAATTTCGCATATTTGCAAAAAATATTCAAACCACAACATTTTCCAAGTAAAACTATAAAAAATAATTGGCTCACCTAAACGCCTTCTAATTGTCGGCTATTAATGACGTCACGTCAGTGTACCCCGTCACTTATCGACGTCAAGTGGCTCGGGTGGCTCGTGGCTCGGGTTGCTCAGGTGGCTCGTCTGACGGCCACAATTAGGGACGTCGATGGCTCTTAGACTCGGGCTGAAGAGCGATTCAACTGTTAGGGTCTTGAGGATGGGAATGGGTAACAATGAGGGGTAGTGATGTGAGTTTTTTTTTTCATTTTCGGGTTTCGGGTTTTTGTGTTGACAAGATTCGCTGCGAAAATAATAATAGTTAATTATTAAAAAAAAAACGGTAATTATTTATTATTATTATACAAATGAGAGCAGTGGTAACGGCCATGACTTACGAGTTGTAGGGCGTAGGTTCGAACCCGGACAGGCGCTTTACTTTGTGTAAATTATTTTATAACCACTGCTCTCAAAACGGTGCAGGAAAACATTGTGAGAAAACCGGCATGTCCTAGAACAAAAAATTCGAAGATATGTGACATCTACCAACCCGCACTGGGCCCGCGGGTGAATTACGGCTCACTCCCTCACAGAGAGGAGGCCTGTGTCCCAGCAGTGGGAACATTATAGGCTGATTATGTATACAAATAACTATCTTTATTCAAAAAGCTATTAATATATGTATATGCTGCTGGTGTACTTATTGAATAAATAAATAAAGCCGCGTATTCATTTGGTGATGACGTTGCACAAATTGTTGCTCAACATTGTTTCAATATAATACGGGACTAAAGGTCTATCTAACTATCCATTTATTAAAATAGTTCTTACAAAAGCTTAGCTACTAACATCAAAAGTATCTGAAATGATCACTCATGAGTTGCATGCCCTGAATACAGGGCATGCAACTCAGCATAAAATTCAATGTTTCAATCCAGACTAAAATAAGTTCCAATCTAATCCAACATGTCTGTAGCGTAGCGACATATTGTAAAAACGTTGTCTTTTAAAATGAAAAAAAAAATACGTATTCCAACACACTTACAAGATGAACTCCGTTCAGTGAATACTAAAACGAACAAGCACTGCTTTGTTTGTATTATAATATTAAGTTTGACTACACTATTAAAAGTTCGTCAGTATACAGCGTGTTGCTTTTGAAGAGTTAATTCGGATCTTCCACGTGAACGCATCAGGTTGTCTTCTTTGTGAGATTAGATGTTCAACGAAGAGGAATTTGAATAACAGGGACTTATTAATTTGTATTTACCTATGTTTAGATATTTGATCTGATTGTATAAATATCAGCATCTCAAGTTGTGTGTTATAGTTACAGTATTACCGTGAAGGTTAAAAACAGATTCCTGTTAATCTTTGTTCTTAACTCATATTTTATTATTAAAACTATCTTCTACTTTCTCACTGAAAAATAAACCATCTGGCCACTTTTATCTCTTGAAAAACCACGCTTTCACGTTTTAATAAAAAAAACCGCGACCAGTTAAAATGTAAACTTAAACCAACCTAATTAAACCCACCGCAACCGTTTCAACATCATTAGCCAATTTAAATTCGGGGCCATTCACGAAAACCTCAATATTAAAAAAAATGCATAATTTCATTCATTTTTCCATTCAACTCAAATTTATATTATTTTATTTTAATCCTGAAAAGAGATCGTATTCCATTTTCAAATTCACTTCACATCGCCATTCGGAGAAGTCTGTGTAAAATTGTAAGGAGTAACAGAGAAATATCAGTGAATTAAAGTAAATACAAGATGGCTGTTCGGATTCTAGTCACACTGTTTAAATTTGAAACTGTGGTACAATATGAGAGAAGTCCAATCCACTTATCATCGTCGTGGATAGTATTTGTTCTGCCAAGTGGATTACAGATAGTGTAAGTACTGGAAGAGTCGCTCGCTGGTTGTGTTGGAAGTAAATTGTCGATTAGATTTACTTTGTGTTAGCTTGTCGGGGCATACAAGGATAATATTGTGAGCATGAGCTTTGAAGTTTACTTTCTTCAACGGTAGTCATTTTTTTAGTGTATGTGGAAACTAAATGTAATATGTTATTTGTTTTAATCATTATACGTTGTGAATGCTGCATTACAGATTGTTTGATTGGGTGTTTTCATTTCTATTCAACATCTTCAAATTTTGCTTTCCTAGAAACAACTTGGGCATCACCACAGATAGTCTGAAAAATTAATCTAAAACCCAGCAAAAGATAGGTACTTCCTTATCGTTTATGCAAAAACGATGAATGCTTATTATATCCAATAAACAGATATAGGTACTTACAGTGTGTGTATATTCAAAAACTAAATTACAAAACACAAGCTCATTTTCATAAATATTTAATAACCTGAGCTCTTCCATTTCTTCTCACATCGGCGTGCGCTCGTGAAATTCTAAGATGCCTTAAATTCTGGCGACCCACTTGAACCCAGTTCATTGTAGGATGACACCTGAACTCAGCCAAGACCGCCATCTCGGATTCCACTGGATATTCGCTATGATAACTGCTCCAGTCTGTTACGGGTACGGATTTATTAAATTTTGTTGTGTCGCTGAAATATTTTAATTATTTCGGAGTGCTAAAGTTGGATGTGTGCGAGAAAAATTTAATATAATCTGGTCTTGTGGGTGTAATGACTTTTGTAGTGTGGTTGACATTGTTTAGTGTTTTTGCTTTGAACTGTCTGCCAGGCTAGGTTTTATGAGACTTTTGGGCTGATTGATAATTTTATGTTCTTTGTTTTCATAAAGCTGTAACATGAAAATGTTTAAAGTTTTAATATTTGAGATAGTAGTCAAAACCAATGTTATCGTGTGTTATAGATATGCCAAAAAATGTAAGCGTTTTGCAATTGCTGTTACTCGAAGCATCCCGTTGTTAACTTATTCCAGTAAGTTGAATTATTTATTTAATACATTCAATCAATCCATAACAATCACATCGGTGTCTACGTATCTTTATACAAACCTTTTTATTTTTATAGGAGGCCTTGCATCTCCGCCGCCACACATAGTCGGCGTCCTCCCACTTACGTCTCCCATCGACACACAACCTACTTGCGAGCCATTTACGTAGTTACAGCCGTCAAATTGACGCCACGTTGAAGGCAAGTAGGTACTAACTACTTTGAGAATGGAAGAATAGAGCTAATATGGTGGGATTGGTAAAATGGGTTCAATTTGTGCACTGACGTAGGTAATTGGCTTGGAATATTTGTTAGTATTGTATATTTTGGGTTTTGGAGGTCAGATGATAGTAGTTCTATGGAAAATATTAACACTCAGCCGAATCTGGTTGCTGGTTACACAACCCTGAAATATTTTTCATTATTTTTCCATCACTGGTATCTTTTCTAGGTGCCATATAATTGCAATTTGATGATCAATTTGTGCATAATAGAATGCTTAGTTACTATACAATTATATGTCAATCTACTGCAAAAACAAACTAAAGAGCCATTTTTGTTTACTACACTGGCGACATAGCGAAATTACAGAGCATTTTTCACACTATTTATATAACACTGCATAATTACCCTGGCAGTAGCCAACCATATAGTTATAAAATTTACCAGCTATTTACAGAATTTAAAAGCAAAACATTTACCTGCCAGCCAGAAAATAGTTATACGTAACCGCAAACTCTTAGCGTTTATTTCAATTAAACCATTTACGCCTGCATTTCTGAATTGTCAAATATTCGTTCAGAAAGTAGAAGTTGGTTGCCCGTTCTAAAATCTAGATCTCTATGGATAAGAATCATCAACTACATCTACGGACGCTCTTTTAAATCTAGATATTCCAAATCTTGGGTACATTAACAACATAAACTCCGATATTCAATTCATAAGTGACACATTTTTTTTTTCTTTCTTTTTAAAGTCTCTTTTTCTTTCTTTCATTCTCTCGTTCGAATCGAATGCAACAATCGTTTACGCCAACAACAATAATATGTTTATTAAAAGACATGGCATTAGTTGGCAGTGCGCGTAATAGTGTCATGCATTAGGCCTCGCGCCGGGGAGTAATAAAGGGGTAATCGCCCCGCCACGGGAGGGGGAATTACTTAGGGAGAGTTGAGTGTACCGAGAGATGAGTTGTCACGATTTTGTAATACTGTTTTCTATTATGACAATCCCAAGCTTGATTCCTTATGATTAACCCTAAAAATACGTTAAAGATTATTAGAAACTTATTTTTTCCATCGTTGGTAGATAACAGCGTTTATTGGATAACATTTGCTCAGTTCTAGCTATAAATAAGTGAGGGTTTCAATGCTGTAGCGTCAAAACAAAAGCCGCTTGCAGTCAACCCACTGCTGTGCAGAGAAAATACATCTTCTCGTACCAATTTAATCACTGTTGCGCGTCTGTTTGCTTCGATGTGGTGCCCTTCGAGTGGTGGAACCTGGTTGTGGTTATTCTTCAGGGTGGCATCTTTCTACTCTTCTCTTCTTAGTCAGATCTAAGTGATGACCATACTTACTTTTTCCATAATGTTTAATTCAGTCAGAATCTAAACACAGATGGACCTATCGTAACACTCAAATCATCAAAGGACTTTAGACTGAATTTCGGTCCTGCTAACAGTGACAACGAAGCTTCTCATCTCGCTTCTCCTATGTTTGGAGCCACGTTCACGCCAAGCTAACGTTTAACTCCAACCGGCACTGACCACTATTTATGGTATCAGATGAAACGTATCATTTCTGATTCTTGTCCCTAACAATACTGTTTTATTGTTGTACGAGTATTACTGTATTTGTACAAGGGTAACGCTGAAAGTTTCTAGAACTGGCTGGTTAGAAACAAATCCAATGAAAAATTAATTTAAATTTCGAAGTTAGTAACTTGATGATATATATTGAATTCATCTGTCATTTGTTCCTATAAATTAGCGGCAATTTGAAAAGTGCGTGAAGCACATCAAAATGAACTTAACGCGAGAAAATTTTCGCTCTATGATTACCACGACTTTCGTTGTAGTCTTAGTCAACAACAAATTTATGATAGACGATATAGTCTCGATATATCACGTGAGAGGTTAGCCCCATCACGTGCCACTGTTTACAACTAGTTCAATGAGTTTGAGCGTGGTCGTAGGAATCTTACTGATGACTTGCGTGTCGTCCTGCAACGGCGACAAGTGACGGTAAAATCATTACTGTGCGCAGGATAGAGAGGTAGAGGATGATAAGAGAGTGACCTACCAACATATTCAGGCAAGCTTCGACATTGGTATGAGTAAGGTACAGTCCTAATCTGGCGCCTTGCGAGTTTTATTTATTTCCAAAATTCTAAGATAAACTTCAACGTATTCGCTTTACGAACCATGAAGATGCAGTGACTGCGTTCATAATGACCGCGGACAAGATCTATAAAGAAGAGTGGGCCCAATGCTTCTCTCAGTGGTTCCACCGAATGAGACGTTTCTTACAAAGGAATGGAGAATATTTTGAAAAATGGTAAAGGTATTAGCAACTTAATGCTTCATTCAGTTTTTTTTTATTTTCTAGCACTTTCAGTATTTCCGTAGTAGGTACATCTTTTCGTAGAAGGTTTATTATAGCTGGTTTATTTATTTTCTCTCTATCCCTGAAAAATCTAAGCAACCTGGCAGTAACTCATGTTTTGAAAGAAAACATTTTAGAAACTAATCTATACCTACATAGCATTAAATAAAGTCGCTTTTCGTGTCTGCGTGTGTGATCGCTTAGATCTTCTAAACTACACAATGGATTTAGATTCGGTTTCGGCTCTCTCATTGGCCAAGAATTAGCATTGCCATTCAACATGGCAATGCTGCCAGTCTTCTGCACATTTCCGGATGACAGCAATGCGGACGAGTACTTTGACGCCTAAGCGCCCTTTTGTTTTTATGTGTATGGTTATAGTTAGTCAAAGTAAAATATTGTAAAAAAAACCTTGTAAAAAAAATTGTAAACATAAACCTTCCGGAATAAATCCTCTTAATGATGATGGTGTAAACCGAATTTATTTCAAATTCGGTTTACACCATCATCATTAAGAGGATTTGTTTACAATTTTTTTTACAAGGTTTTTTTACAATATATATTATAATGACTGGCCTACTCGTATGTACACATAAACCTTCCGGAATAAATCCTCTTAATGATGATGGTGTAAACCGAATTTATTTCAAATTCGGTTTACACCATCATCATTAAGAGGATTTGTTTACAATTTTTTTTACAAGGTTTTTTTACAATATATATTATAATGACTGGCCTACTCGTATGTACACATAAACCTTCCGGAATAAATCCTCTTAATGATGATGGTGTAAACCGAATTTATTTCAAATTCGGTTTATACGGTTACGGTTACGGTTTATACGGTTTTCGGTATATACGAGTAGGCCAGTCATCATAGACACAAAAATCGCAAAAGTCATCGTGGCAAGCAATATAATAACATATCGTGAGTTAAATCTATAAGTACCTACTTAGTGCACTGTTGACATGAACTCACATTCATTACACGCGTACAGGAATACCATTTATATAAACCCATGAGTAATGCCATTCGACTTTTTATTAAACGCTTTTAGTTTCGCTTTGTCGTGTTCCGTGTCACACAGTTTGACTTCGGCACGACTTGGTATTACTGTATCTGATGAAACGTATAATTTCTGATTCTTCCCGCCGCCATTATTGATTGTTAGTGCGTAGATATGGCAGCGTTATTTATTTATTGTGTTTAGACGTTGTACTGAGCGTTGAGACTTGTGGTTGTGACTTTCATTCAATTCAGTACCTATATTTTTTTTTGTTTGTTGTGGGAAATTTCCAAATAACTTCTGCCGCTCTAGAGGGAGCGGGAGGGTATGTCAGACTCTTACTGACTAAAACCACCCGTGTTTCTTCCGTTGCCTAAGTTGCCAGGGGCCTCGGTAACCTTTTAGTACCTTCCCGCAACCCCGACTGTCAGGGGCCCTAATGGACGGCGCGTTGTGTTCCACGCGCGCTTCAAAGAACTGTCAGCACAAATGTAGGAGTCCACTAGGGCCGATGCCTACCGGGGTCGCGTGGAAGTCCAAAAGGGTTACCGAGGCCCCTGGCAACACAGGCAGGAATACGGGTGGATTTTAGTCAGTAAGAGTCTGACATACCCTCGCGCTCCCCTCAGAGCGGGAGAAGTTATTTGGCAATTTCCCACCAACACAAAAAAAAGGTACCGATTTGAGTTAAAGTCACAACCACAAGTCATAACGCTCAGTACAACGTCTAAACACAATAAATAAATACGCCATATAAATAAATATGCCCCAAGGCGTAATAATTAACTAACAATAAAGTGATCCGTTTGATTGTTGTCCTTTTTATATTTCATCGAAAAATAAACAAAAACCAATGAACAGACTAACACGTCACCATCTAACGTGACCTCAAACAAAACCAATTTTCTATGAATTCTATCACGAGCAATATTCTACAACATTCCTATCGACCACATGCGAATATTTACAATTGATAGATACCAGCCAGGTACTACATTTTTGGCTTTATTTTACAAATCCGAATCCTTTATTATATCATTTATTTAAAAGAACGTTCAATTATACATACCTCTAACTTTTATATATGTTTGTCATTGAGATGACATGGCGATTAGATTTTGGACGTTTTTAAGTACACGAATCGGCATTTAGAGGTTATAGGCATGGTTTTATATGTCATTGCTTACGTTTTTCAGGATTTCCTATAGACTTATACGGGATTTTTTATACAGAACTTCGTGACTCTAAAAAACTAAACTAGCAAAGATCTACTTAGTTATCTACCTACTTACTTACCTTGAGCTCCTTAAGTTCTGAGTTGAGCTGCACGTTTACTGACAAATGCGTGCACTGAATGGACAGGTCGACTCAATCTGTATGGTTCTTTCCTCGAAAGGACCATTTCAGACACCAATATACATGGCCTTCACATGATCTGACCAAAATTATGTCTGGACTTGAAAAGAGACTGTGACCTCTGAGTTTGTTTCGCCCTTTCTTGTCAGATAGGAAACGCCGACCCCAACTAGCTTTATTTAAAAAATATGATTGACGTGTAAAAGTGTTTGTATAAACTACAGAAATAAAAATCATATATCATCATTTATTAACTTTGAACAATTTGGGTATGAATTTTCAAACCCGAATCGTCAATAAAGGAGAAGCAGTATCTGCAAAACTTACAATCGACATTACCCTTTCGTTTCATATATCGAACAAAACAAGCGAACATCGAAAACAATCGTGACGTCACTCGTCATGATCTTACATCAACAAACATAATGTATTCGAAATGAACGCTGTCACAATATATATAGCCATATATTGTGGCCGGTTGGCATCGCGGGATGCGAATTTAATATCTGTCAAGCGCAGAGTGTCCCACGAAGGGTTGACTACCCAGTATATCCCGCGCAATCGAACCGAGTGAACCAAGCGTGTAGAAATAATTAGAATTGTGTGTGCTTGTGTGTGTGTTTGTTTGGTATGTGTGCAGGGATGTGGAAGTGTAGGGCATGAGGTCGGGGAAAATATGTGAGCTGTTTTTTAATCGGATTGTGATTTTTATTGTAATTGGATGTTGTGCTTTTAGAATTTTTGCAGTTTCAGTAGCCACCTATTTTATGATAACGGAAATTACATATTATAGCAAGCTTTTGGTTTTTTACTTATAGATGCTTAAAAATAAAGAATTGCAAGAAATTGCTATCAAGCAAATTGTGATAGAAGCATCTGATGCGATGACGTCACAATGTACATCGTCGTACCGACTCGTATTCCTGTGTTATGAGACATCTCATTTCACTTCTTCTCTCTTGTTGCTTTTATTGATGTTACACTGAACTAAAAGTGAAGCAAGTCGTGCCAGAAGCATCGAACGCGCTGACGTCACAAGGCTCGACGTCGCGGTCGTACCGACTCGTATTCCTGTGTTATAAGAAATCTCATTTCAAGTGTTCTCTGCTATTGTCTATCCTTACAATTTCATACTAAATTTAAAGTGAAGCAAGTCGTGACAGAAGCATCTAACGCGCTGACGTCACAGGGCACGACGTCGTACCGACTCGTATCCCTGTGTTATGAGACATCTCATTTCCCGTGTTTTCTCCTATTGTTTATACTTTACAATACATATCCATTACAATAGTTAACAAAAAACTCATTTTTAAAAAGCAAAGCTCGTAGTGACATATTCATCAAAACAGGAAACAAGCTCAGCAAATCTTGACATCAGCATCTAACGCGATGACGTCATAGGGTACGACGTCGTACCGACTCGTATCCCTGTATTATGAGATATCTCATTTCACGTGTTCTCTGCTATTGTGCCCGATACGAGAACTCTTGTTTAGTAAACGATTTTTTAAGCTCATATTATTTTAGCCTCACCTCCGAAGCAGTAGCTTCGGAGGTGAGGCTGATTTGCTTAGGGATCGGCACTTTTCGAATAATTTTAAGGATATTGGTGTGGTATCGTCGATACATATATCTAAACCACGTGTGTTTAGGTTGTCCTTAGTATTAAGGTTTCGTTTCCTGCTTTGCTATTTACCTAGGTACCTACTAAGGTATTGGTACCAGAAACATAAAGTTTACTGATAGCTTTTAAAAATTGCAATACGGGTATTGTAAGTGATGCTTATATAAGCTACTCTGAATTATGTTCGTTTCAGAGGTAAGATACATTCCACATAATAATATGAATAAGCAAAAGTAATGTTAAATTCAATATAACAAACGAAAAGGAATATATTTTCCAACGAAAATAAAATTATAGATTCAGAAAGAGCTTTCTAGAACATCCACTAAAACCAAATGTGGGTTAAAGCAACTGGATTACATATTGTATTGAAAAATATGCTTTAGTTCAAAATATTCAGCGTCACATAGATAGGTATTGTCACCATATTGACAGCTGCATTTTATTTTATCTGCATTTTTTTTTTAGTTGTACCTTTCCGCGATAGCGTCACTTGTCATGTTCGATATGAACGGTCTGTGCTTTGGTTTTAGTGTTGTAGGCGTTTATTGAACAATTATATGTTTGGTTTTTGTTGTGAATTTATTGGCCCGCATGGTGTCAGAGAATATTAGATAATAATATTATGTTTTCAACTGTAAGAAGAAAAAGAAGAAAGAAAAATTGTTTATTCTGCTTAAATAAGACACAGATAACAAAATTAAAAAAGACCACCAGTACCTGTTTATTAAAAAGTATGACTAATTTATTTATTTATTTAATACTTTACGCATACAAATGTACATAGGCGGACTTAAGAGTCCATAATACCTCAGCGCCACCTTACTCTTTATCTCGCTCGCGATCACGCAAGCAAAGACAGGGCGGCAGGGAGAAGGATCCAAGGCACCGCCGATAGTTTAGTTAATTTCTTTATACGGTGAAAATAATGGCAATAAAAAAAAAAACAAAAACATAGTATCTGCTTTATATTTAGTTCAGTTATTATGCAAAGTTTCATCATCTAATTTCAAGTATTTTTTTTAATAGTAGCGGTTTATTGTTCGGTTTGAAGGTAATTGTGTATGGTAAATTAGTTTTGTTTTTTGGTTGTTGTGTGGTAATTTGTAGAATCCATATTTATTGAAATAAAAGGATATACATATATCTAGGTATTAAAAACTTTAAATTTAATATATATTATTATACCTAATTATATATAAATATAAGCACAAATAGATATACATAAATACACAAATATACTAAAACAAAAAAGACAATCAATTCGAAAACATAAAACATATAATTGCATCACCACTGCTCTCAAAACGGTGAAAGAAACACATCGTGAGGAAACCGGCCATGTCCTAGAACCAAAAATTCGAAGACATGTGACATCTACCAACCCGCACTGGACCCGCGTGGTGTATTACGGCCCACTCCCTCTCACAGAGAGGAGGCCTGTGTCCCAGCAGTGGGAACATTATAGGCTGATTATGTATGCGAAAACATTACCGTTGTGATGAAACTGCCAGCTTCTTACGAATGTGCTCGCGAATGTCAATCGAATTAACCTGCTTAGCCTTTTCTCAACTATGATGGAGTCAACTTCCCATCTAGCCGGTTGCAGCTGAATACCACATACTCTTCTTGAGTACGGATTCTATTTTACTCGATCAACAGTCTAAATTTGTTTGATTGCTTTTTACGCTTCATCATCATTCCCTATCTACTGTGTAAACAAAACAGTTGAATCGAATCGGTCATAAATACTTGTACTCCAAAAAACATTAATTAGTTCTAGTCTCCATAAAAAATGATAACCTGTTAACGACAATTAATTCTTGTATATTTTAACCCTTATAAAAAATACACACACACATATAAATACAAAATAAAATATAGGTTAGAAAAATCTTCTTAAAAACTTTAAGCTTGTTTTTAAAAAAATATTTTTAACCTATATTTTTTTTACTTTTTAGAATTTGTTTAAATATCTGTTCTATCACCTTCATTTTTAAGGTACTTATTTGTCAAGATAAATCTAAATGGCCGAAACACAAGGGCTGTCTTGTTTATTTGAGGAATGCCCGTGACCATAAAGGCTCCATTATCAGACTCTGGATATCGTCTAGGACCAGAGTCCTAAATTCGATGGGGTTGCGTTGTTGTATAACATTATAGATTGTATTACAGAGTTCCCATAGCCACCTTCCGGCTCCATCATCAGATTTGCTCCATGTCATAATAATATTGGATTTTCATACGATTTACATAATTTGTACATGCACAATTTCAGCTCAATTAGAAACCGAGAAGTTGGTCAAATTTAGGTGAAACTAAATAATGGATTGTATAAAAAACTAACTAACTAAATAAAAAACATTGAAAGCTTTTGTAGGTTACAAAGCACCAGCAATGTGTAACCCACATTTTTCACACAGCTCATAATTTCGCTGGAGTTGTAAAAGTTAACGGAGATAAACACGTCACTATTGTGTTGTGTTGACTAACATCTCTTTGTGTGGATTGCGGTTCAAATTCACCGCGCAATCGTTGTGGCATCTCTCGTCTATTGCGATTGAATGAGAAAAGGATTTTGAGCTGAATATTGGGAAACTGCACTTAACTAGTCAATATGTGATAGGCTGTCCATCCAATTGGGGCTAATGACGTCATGATGTTGTCTACGAACGTCATCAGTGATTTGATGTTAGACACGATTGACACAATATGATAAAGGTTTATGCTAGCAAGAATAATAAGAATTAAATTATATGTATAATGAATATTTGTAACTCCACCTCACTTACCACGACATATACTTATTAAAAAGCGAATAATAACACGTCTGTTGGTATACATATATTATCATTGTCGTCTTCCACATGAGCTGATTTGATTCCGAACCGCTATCATTTCATTGTTAACATTTGTGACACGAAAAAGATGAGGTTGCCGCATACATAACCCATGGGGAAAATCCAATCTTTTACAAACATAACAACTTCTATAGCGAGCAACAAAGAGCTATAAACTCGCTCAACAATAACCCTTTGAAATATTCTAAAACCTCAGAATTTCAAAACGTCTAACCTCATTAACAACGTACAATGTTTTAATTCGTCTCAGTAACTTGTATCGTAGATTTTCATACAAAGCGTTGGCGGTGCGTCTCGCGAAACTTTTCGATCCCGGGAACAACTTGGCGGATAAAGGAAACATTATGTAAATAGGCTCCAAGGTTCATGATTAACTTCGGAGTACGTAGGGGATCTTATCTGGGGAACGCCTGGTACCGTTTTAATACACGCTTTTTAGTTCCACGCTGGTTCTTGTTTAGGTTCGCTGTTTTTATTTCATGTTTTTGAATTGCAATTTTATGGATTGTATGGTTTTAGGACTCAAAACATAAATTGTCTTGGTCTCAAACTGATCGGGCACAAACGGATGCTGAATCCTAGTTTTCTTTTAAGTACAATAACTCTATGATTGTTTTTATCCATAATAGAATAGATATAGATAAAATTTCTATTTTTAAAGACACGCAAAGATAAGACGAGATATTATGTAGTCTCGCAACATAAAGAAAAAAGAAAATTGATAGTACCATTAATTTTCATGTAAATTAAAATTTGCTCGTGCCAACAAAACCTAAAATGGGCATGTATTCAAGCACATTACATTAATATGTAACAGGAAGATGGTGACGCGAATTAATTCACTTCACTTTGGAAAAAAGAAAATTATGATAAATGAGAGCGAGTTAACAAAGCAACGTTTGTGTGAATTTAAATTTATGTAACTAAATAAACATGCCTGTGTCCTAAAAAAATAAAGCTGGACATTTGTAATTTTATATGCCTGAAGGGGTTAGTAGGTTAGCCGCAGCCGCAGGAGACGCCCCGGGGCGTCGGGAATCCCGGGCGGTTTTCCGGCCACCGTAGGCGCGGGCTTGCGGACGGTGAGCAATGGGTAGCTCACCGTCCGGTAAGGACCAGGCCCTGGTCGACGGCGCGTCGTATTCCACGCGCGCCTCAAAGAGATGTCGTCAGCACAATGTAGGGGTCCACTAGGGCGATGCCTGCCGGGGTCGCGGGAAGGTACTAATGGGTCACCGAGGCCCCCGCAACACAGGCAACGGAAGGAATACGGGTAGGTTTTAGTCAGTAAGAGACTGACACACCCTCCTGCTCCACCCAGAGCGGGAGAAGTTATTTGATGATTTCCCACCCAAAAAAAAGGGGTTAGTAGGTATTTCTGTTTTTCGTTATTGTTTGTGAACTTTATTATCGTAGAGAATTAATTAAGAATTGGTTTTGAAAGTACATGTACTTTTTATTAATCCTTTTTTTGAATAGTTAGAATAGAAGATGGTCAGTTGTTGCCATTTTAAGTAACCTAATGAAATGTGGGGGCAGTGGTGGCCCAGTGGTAACGGCCGCGACTTACTCGTACGAGTTGTATGTCGTAGGTTCGAGCCCAGACAGGCGCTTTACTTTGTGTAAATTATTACATCACCACTGCTCTCAAAACGGTGAAGGAAAACATCGTGAGGAAATCGGCATGTCCTAGAACCAAAAAATCGAAGACATGTGACATCTACCAACCCGCAATGGGCCCGCGTGGTGGATTACGGCCCACTCCCTCTCACAGAGAGGAGGCCTGTGTCCCAGCAGTGGGAACATTATAGGCTGATTATGTATGTATGTGTAATGAAATGTAGTTGCATTTTATGAAATACCTTTTATTTCTCGAAAGAATCAAGATTGGTAATCTGATAGTGCCTCAAAGCTTTCACTTGTAAGTAATTCAAGAAAATGTAACTGAGATGTGGAAGTCAGAAAGGCAGTCGCTCCATGTAATATACTAGAATCCAACTGCATCTGGTTAGCTTCGATTCCAAACCCTACATAGTTGGGAAAAAGCTAAGGAGATGATGGTTCCAAGAAAAGTGACATGAGAGAAAATTATATCCTACCATCACATTCCTATAACACTAATGATCTAATTACTAAAAATTATGTTACATGTCGCACCCAACACCAACCGATAAACAGACAAGTTGCTTGTACTACGCAATGTATAGCATCCAAGTGGATTTCTGTCGTCAGAATTTGTAGCCGACGGATTTAGTACGCTTATCTAATTTGCATTCCATTAAGAGCTTTATTATTTTCTTAGTACTTCGGAACTGAATTTGGTGTTTTTTTCAGTATTCTGTAAATTGATTGATTCTACTTTTCCTACTAATGGATTTTAACGAAAATAATTTACAATGTTGTATTTGTGTATTCTAATGGATTTTATTATTTATGTTTTTTTTTAAGTATACCCAATATTTTTTCAACCAACTTATCGTGACTTTATTGAAGACTAGCTGCACCCCGCGGTTTCACCCGCATAAGTCTCGATCCCGTGGGAATATCGCGATAAAAAGAAAATCCTATGTCCTAATCGAGGTCACGTGCCAAATTTCATATAAATCTGTTCAGCCATTTTAGCGTGAAAGCGTAAAAAATAAACAAACAAATTCAATTTCGCATTTATTTATCTAGCCATTTATGTACACACATATCGTCGGTGATATTCTGAAACCGCGGAACTAACAGTGTTTAATACCGCGTATTTACAAAAGTAGCAAAATCGAGATTTCGAATTTTCTAATTCATTAATATATATTTTACATAACTAATGCCTACAATATTAAGAGGAATTTATCAATTTAAAAGTTTAAACAATAGAAAGTCAAGTGGTTTAGTAAATATTACGTTTTTCCTCGTTCCTGTAAAATTCACTGCACCTACCATACGCGGTTTTGAACACTGTTAGTTCCGCGGTTTCAGAATATCACCGACGATATGAAAACAGAAAAGAAGACCAGAACAGAAAAATATGTACAAAGGTGATGCTTATTTCTAAAGAAATCTTTTCCAGCATACGAGTACCTGCGTTAGAAAAGTAGACAAAGAAATGTAGACACCGTGTGTAAGAGCAGCAGAGAAAATAGAATACATAAAATTGAACCAATTTACAAAACAAATAATATGGGAATATACTAACATACATACATACTTCTAAAATAAATATATCTAGAATATTAAAAAAAATACGGTAATATAATATAGTAGTATTATATTAGTTAGGATGGGATTCTGAAAGCATTGGCATAAGACACTTTTGAGAATGTCTTAATTTTGCCTAAACCAGTACGAATGAAAACGCTTTCAAAATCAAAGAAACTTTTATCACAACATCTATCGAAAATCCGGATCGGCGTAACTAAAACTAGTTTCCCCATAAACTCGGATCACCGTTTGGACAAAAAAAAAAAACATCAAAAACATGCCTTACATCGGTGTAAACCGAAACCACTAGCGGCCAAAAATACCACACAGCCCAAAACGAGGCCGAGAAACAGAAACAAATTCAATTGGTTTCCAAAGGCACGCATCAAACGGAAGGCCGCGTAAAGAATTTCCAATCTAACCGGGTATATAGGCTTAACATGTACCACAGAAAGAAAAATATATTTTATTGTAGACGTGACAGAATTAGGAAGATGAAATATGTGTCTATGTGTATTATACAGGTTGAAATTGAAAACTTGTGACAAACTGAAATGGGACATTGTATACATCATTATTAACAACTTTTACTAAGGGACCAAAGCTGTAATCCCAAAAAAAAAATCTGCTTTTCCTACATTTTGATGAGGTATTGCGAAAATAAATGTAGGGGACAGCAGTTTTTTTCTTTGGGATTGTAGCTTTGGTCCCTTAGTAAAAGTTGTTCATAATGATGAGTACAATCTCTCATTTCGATTTGTCGCATGTTTTCAATGTCACCCTGTATGTTTATAACCTATTTATGTACTTGTCTATCCATTTTATTTATAATTCACTATGTTATCTTTTATCATTATTATCTCCGCTTTATCAGAGCACCTGCTATCTTATCTCTCCACCACCCTTCGTTGACTGGTGGAGAATGCCTAAGTCATTAAGCCCGCCTTTGTACCTTATTATACAATAATAACAATAATACAAATATTTGTTAGAATATTGTTCTTACAGAGGTGTTACATGTAATATGATGTCCATAATATTCTGCTGTTTCCAGCATAAAAATATTTCAAAGAATTAAAATTAAGACTATTAGAACAATATGTCAAAATTAAACCATACAATGCCAAGGATAAGGAAAATGTTAACTACTATCAAATACAATGTCAAGGGTTATTAATTATACCTAATGTCAAGAATGATTAAATACAATGTAAAAAAATCATCAATACAATGTGTCATAGAAATGAAATTCCATTCAATTATTAGGAGCACAAAGGCGAGCCGTCGCGGTCGTCTAATTTAAATTTTGAATCAAATTTTTCATTTAAATACTCATTTGTTGAGTAGTTAACACTTATGCAACCAAAAATGGAGACATGTGACATCTACCAGCCCGCACTGATCCTGTGTGGTGGATTACAGCCCACTCCCTCTCACAGAGAGGAGGCCTGTGTCCCAGCAGTGGGAAAATTACAGGCTGATTATGTATGTACGGGTATGTATGTACTTATGCAATAGGAGGTTAAATAACTTATTTTGTGTTAAATGTCATGAAGATTAAGACTTTTTAAAACTTTCAGTAATTTATTATAAATACGAATTGCCATATAGTAAATATTATTAGAAAATAGTTTAATTATTTGTTAGAAAAAGTCGAAATAGCCACAAATTAGGTGTAGCCCATACATAATTTGTGGATATTTCGAGTTTTTCTTATTACAACATCATTATGTACTTGAAATAAATATATGTTTTTATGTGCAAAGATACAGAGTTCGAATATGCATAAAGATGGGAGAAGTGTGCGAGAATTTAAAATAAATAAATAAAACTAAGCAATAATTTTCAGTACTTTACCAATGATCAATAGACATAATTTTGTATGAAGATGATAATGAAGTACATAGTAATAAAATAACGTGCTGATGTAGTCTTCATGTATGTTTGTGTTAATTGCATAATTAATGACAAATTGTCAGTACTTGCTAATGATATGAATTTCGCAGTAATTAACTGTAATGCGACATGATTTAAACTTTCACACCGATGACGGAACATTTAATAGAAATGATAAATATTGCTAATAATACACTTTGCTGATAATTGTAATTGTCATCCATACAGTTTTATCAAAGTGGTTTTATCAAAGAAGATTAATTAATTATGTTGTCCTTAACTATTCATATTTATTTAGTATATCGGTACTATTATCGGTCATCTAGGCGCACTTCAGGTTACCATCCCTTCCTGGTGGCTATCCCACCAACTCGCACTAAGCGTTTCCAAACTTCTTTTATAATGCGCACAGCAAAGGAATGGAACTCTCTGCCTGCGTTTGTGTTTCCGAACGCATATAACCCTAATCTCTTCAAAGTGAGAGTGAACAGGCTTCTTCTGGGTAAGCTCGCTTTATCGTCGACTTTGTTTCTGTCGCCTCTGACATAGACTAAGGTCAAGAGCAAACCCATCACAAATAAAAAAAAAAAAAGCTCACTCGTTTTGCTAGACATGGTTGAGGGATTGCGCCACTTATTTACTTACATACACTACAGATCTTCAATCTAAACTCGATTACTGATACAGAATGAATTGGTCAGCCCTGTCTGTAAGTAACGCACAACAAAGAGTTCCGTAGTTGGGATGAATTTATCCCCAAAACAAACTTAACATTGTAGTTGAAAAGTATGTTCCCCTATACAATTCGACTGCAAATGTAAGTTTGTACGCACAATATTGAGACATATACCAAGTTATTTTAATACCATCGACTTCTTTAGGCTTTCCTGTAATCTATAAGTAAAGAACTACTTTCTGTTTCGGAGATAAGGGGGATGGTCAATTTTCATCTATTTTCTTAAATAACTTTAAAACTATTTAGTTCAAAATTATTAAAAAAAATTGAGACCCTTTCAATAAGCCCTTTCATTTGATATGTCATACGGTACAGTTCGCAAAACTTTTTCTTGTAATTTGCTCACCAAAAGTCACCCTCATATTAAAAAAAAAATATTTACGATACACGTCCGTGTTTTGGTCACAAAAATTCATATGCCTGCCAAATTTACCTTAATTGGTCCAGTAGATCCGGAGAAAATCGGCTGTGACAGACGGACAGACACACGAGTGATCCTATAAGGGTTCCATTTTTTCTTTTTGAGGTACCTACGGAACCCTCAAAACGACTATAATATCATCCATGTAAACATTAGATCCCGGCTACATAGTTTTATTAGTCTGTACTCAGCCTCCAAGTGAAAAGGATTGCTCGTCGCTCATCGAGGTGGTTAGGTCAGCGAAAACGTGTGTAATAAACGTAGAACGAGCCTATAAGGGTACCCGCAGATGAACCGATAGCGATTTGGCAATATCCACGCAGTTGATCCAAGATGGAGGCGATGGCTTTAATGTTATGGAAGGAGGTTTTTAGATGGTTGAGCTGGTTTCTTGTTGGATATATTGCGAAGGTCCGCTATTATAACTGTACGATTAATTTGTGAAATGATGAAGATAAATGTTAATATAATAATAATATTCCTATGTTATCAATAAAAGGAAAAAGATACGCACTACAGCCCTTTTCCTGCAGCGCGTAAAAACTCAATTAAAAGATACGTCAATTCGTTATAACGCACTAGTTCCCACAAAAGTAATAAAAATCGTCCACCAAGCTCTCAGGCAGTTATTGGAATTGACTATTCATTATAGCATAAAATACTCAGTACACAATTCTGAATACATTTCAGTAAATCCATTTCAAATATAAAACCCATTTCCATGCATCGCACGATTCAAACGCTTTTCTAAACCGATACAAAAGTGCAACACGCGGCCGCCGTACACTTCCGTCTGGAGCACCCTTAACAATACTATTTCATTCCAACATACGTACCATGGCTGGTCTTCATTTCCCGTCCATTGTTTCATTTTTAAAACTGCCAGCCTCCGCACCGGCTGACCCGAATAGATGAGCGTACATCGATGATTTTGCATAATTAAAACTGTCTAGTGTTCTTTTAATAGAGAACTTTAGCTGCCGTATATAGGAAACGCCGCCAGCTACTCAGATTCATTTGAAAAGCGAAGTAGGGAATTTAAGCAAGTTTTTGAACTGTTTTTTTTTTTACTTATGCAATGAACACGAGAGCAAAGAACGTACCCGTAATTTTTTTTCAGTCTCTTGAAGTAATGTATTTTTTGCAGTAATGTGTTTTTTTTATTATATTCCGGTGCAGATTGTCTTAAAAGGACTCGAAACCAAATCACCAGCTTGCTCGACTAAAAATGATGCAGAAGTGTCTTACAATTACAAGATCCATGAAAACACAGGGGACTTGAGCATTTTTGCAAATGCTCTAAGCCTTGAACTACTTAAGCATAAGCGTTGGGCTTAAGTGGGCCAGTAAGCAGCTACTTAGTAGTCCATCGCCTGAGTGCACCATTAAATAAACCATTTCCCCCACTTGAGTTTTTAAGAATATCTGAGTATGTTTCTTGATCGTGGATTTTTATCATTATTTTTCTCTTAGAACTTAAGTTTATTCAGGTTTTAAAGTAACTTTGGTAAGTAAGTGCCTACTTACTTACTTAAAAGTTACCTAACTACCTAGTAAGGTAACTAGCTATTGAAGATATGACGAGAAACCAACTGGTCGTTAGCTTAGATGAACAAAACCAGCTAAGTGCGTGACGGACCCCACGCAATAAAAGGTTCCGTAGTAGAGATGAATTTATCCCAAAGAAAAACATAACTTTAAATTGAAAAAATGCTGAAAATCTCCCATACATCGATATATACATCAAGGTCAATTCTCCTACTGCAAATGTAAGTTTGTAACCGCAAAAAAAAATCAAAATTTAATAAACTACAAATTAACGATTTTCGGACTTCGGATTTTTTTCCTTTACTTGTGCAGTGAGACCTTGCTTCTTGCCAAATTTCATGATTCAGTCCATGTTTTGATTTATTTGCGAGTATCAACATATCTATATATATATAAATGGCGGTATTTTTTTTATTGCGTTAACTTAGAAGCTCAATTTTTTAGAGCTCGTAAAGGGCCGTAGACCTACGTATTTGATATTAATTTAAATTATCGGCTGTCAGCAGGGCGATCCCCTCGGGCCAGCAATTTTTAGCTTAGCTTGGCTATAAATCCGATTATTCAAAATTTAAAATCAAAATTTAACGTTTGGTATTTGGATGACGGAACCCTGGGAGGCGATGTGGACACTGTGCTATCTGACTTATCAGATATTAAAACAAATTTCGAAAATATTGGTTTAGAATTAAATTTTAGCAAATGTGAACTCTTCATTCAAAAAACTTCTTACGGTTTGGATAATTTAAAATCCAAATTAAATTTTCTGGCACCGAATATCAAAATAGTAGACAGAAAATCACTTTGCCTCCTGGGTTCTCCCATCTTTGAAGAATCTTTTCCTGATTACATTACTAACACTATTTCTAAATTCCAAAGTCACGCAAATTGTTTACTCGAAATCAGTCCTCATTATGCTCTTATAATTCTAAAGTTTTGCCTTTTTGTCCCTAAATTTACTTATGTGCTTCGCTGTAGCCCTTTTTGGAAACATCCAAATTTGCTTTCACCAATAGACGATTTAGTCAAAACTAGTTTAGAAACGATTTTAAATATTCAGCTCAATGAACCATCTTGGTTACAAGCATCCCTCCCTATTCGGTTTGGCGGTTTAGGAATCCGCAAAATTTCGAGTGTTGCTTCCCCAGCCTTTTTGTCGTCCACCCATAGCACGTCACGTCTCATAGGTAATGTCCTAAGGGCTTTGCCCACAAACTATGAGACTGCGGGCTTGGAGGATGCCAAGAATGCTTTTCAAATTGCTTGCCCGGGTAAAGAATTTCCAGACAACCTAAAATCTCAGAGGAGCTGGGACGATATTTATTGCGATTTAACATACAAATCGATTCTGAGCCGCAGTTCAGGTCCGGATCGCGCAAGACTTTTGGCGGTCGGAACCAGAGAGGCCGGTCATTGGCTACATGCCCATCCTTCTCCATATACCGGTACCTTCCTGGATCCGACCTCGCTTCGTCTGGCGACTGGTCTGCGGCTTGGGGTCACGGTATGCACTCCACACACATGCCCTTGTGGCACGGACGTGGACCGACTGGGTCACCACGGACTTTGTTGTCAAAAAAGTGCAGGCCGCTTTTCAAGACATGCAACACTTAATGACATAATCCGCCGGTCTCTTGCCAGCATCAATGTGCCTGCTCTTCTTGAGCCGACTGGCATTGTCAGAGATGATGGCAAAAGACCTGATGGTGTGTCTTTGGTCCCGTGGAGTTTGGGACGGATGCTTGTGTGGGACGCTACCTGTGTAGACACACTGGCACCGTCCCACCTCCAACGGACTACTTCTAAAGCGGGTGCAGCGGCAGAAAATGCCGAAAATCTGAAAGTTATTAAATATGGAGGCCTTGGCAGAGAGTACAACTTTGTGCCCTTTGGCGTCGAGACCCTCGGTCCGTGGGGTCCCAGTGCGCATAAGTTATTTGCGGAAATCGCGAAACGTCTAGTTGATGTAACTGGTGACCGAAAAGCTGGCGGCTTTCTCGCGCAACGCATCAGCATTGCAATTCAGCGAGGAAATGCCGCCAGCATCCTCGGTACAATGCCCCGAGGGCCTTTTTTAAGCCTTACTTAGTTTTAATTTAATTTAGTTAATGTTAATAATCATCTTGTAATTTGGTTATGTAAATAAATGATATTTTAATTTAAATTTGATACCTCCAGGCCTTCCTGAGAAAAAGGGTCTTGACAGATACATAGACAGATGAATGGACGCACGGAAGAACAACGAAGTGATCGTATAAGGGTTCTGTTTTTTACTTTTGTGGTACGAAACCCTAAAAAGAATAATTATTTTCGTTATAGTTTTCAAGGGAATCATTTGACTTATAGGCACGCGGTACAGCAACTTAATGCAAGTAGAAAATAACCGATATACTTTTGTTTTTAAATCCTTTGCCATTGTAAAATTTTATTCGTATTCTGTTTTTTTTTTTTGTTTTTTCTGACAAACTATTCGTCTGAGTTCCGGCCAGTACCTCAAGCCGCGAGCGAAGCGTTAACTTTTAAAGATATTACTAGAAATTCCGCTTTGCGCACTGAATTCTGTTTCGTCGTTCAACTAAAAAGGCTCCACTGGCAAGTTTCTGTCAAGGAGAATAAAACTTACGCCAGATTTTGTCTCGCGTCTCCCCGCATGGGAAATCTGCTGACTTCCATTCAAAAACTATATTTTTCGTAGTGTTTCAATGAAGCTTTTTAGATACCTACTTGTGAATTTGTATGCTGTAAGGCGGTGATTGGTTGTTTCCAGTTTGTTGGGTTTATATCTGCCGTTTCACCATCAAGCGCTTTTGTTATTATGAGCAGGAAATGAAATGTCGATTGAAAAAAATCAGAAAATGTCGCGTTCTTTGTTGTAATCATATGGACATGCAGACATTTAAGTTATTTATACATTCCATCAATTTGTTAACTCTTTACCAATTCCTCCGCTTAAATATACACATTTTGCAATGCTGTTTCATTCCATAAAACTGAATGGAAGTATTTAATCAGTTGGCATTGATAATATAACATAACATCACGCCTTGTTTCCCTGAGGGGTAGTGCAGAGGTGTACCTATAGTACACCCACATTTCGCCAGTTATATTTATAAGTCCGAGTCCGAGTGTAAGTAAGTGATAGGGGGCGAGCCTATTGCCATCAACCAGACTCCGGGCTGCTACTGAGAAATTCGAGATAGAAACCCAATAACACTTTGCCCGACCAGGGAATCGGACCCAGGTCCTCATGTACCGGGTGTCACCTCTGTGTGGTTTGCCCGGAGGACACGGTGGAGCATACGGTGGAGGTCTGCCCAGCTTGGACAGAGCACCGCCGTGTCCTCGTGGAGGCGATCGGCGGTAGAGACCTCTCGCGTCCGGCCCTGGTTCAGGCCATGGTACGGAGCAAGAGGGCATGGGCAGCCGTCACCTTCTGCGAAGCAGTAATGCTCGCGAAGGAGGAGGCGGGACGGTTGAGGGAAAGGCAAGTTTCGAGCCCTCTCGCCCCTAGCCGCCGCAGGAGACGCCCCGGGCGTCGGGAATCCCGGGCGGATTTCCGGCCACCGTAGGCGCGGGCTTGCGGACGGTGAGCAATGGGTAGCTCACCGTCCGGTAAGGACCAGGCCCGGGTCGACGGCGCGTTGTATTCCACGCGCGCCTCAAAAAGATGTCGTCAGCGCAAAGGTAGGGGTCCACTAGGGTCGATGCCTGCCGGGGTCGCGGGATGGTACTTATGGGTCACCGAGGCCCCCGCAACACAGGCAACGGAATGAATACGGGTGGGTTTTAGTCAGTAAGAGTCTGACGCCCCCTCCCGCTCCGCCCAGAGCGGGAGAAGTTATTTGATGAAAATAAAAAAAAGGTCCTCATGTACAGCAGTAGCGCTTGCGACCACTGGACCAACGAGATAATATAAATTGCTCCAATACGCTATTTCCTCTTTAAATCCACACCAATATGGAAATGAATTCACGTTTACTATCCATGTCAGTATGTATACAGTTTTCCATTAAAATCTCATACAAAACAAAAATCTGCTGCTCTGTAACGGAAACGGCCATTCATAAAACACAGACTGACGGACCTTTTACTAATATTGTTATTTTATTTCATAGCCGCTTTTCCTTTTAAAATTATTAATTAGTTTACCACCATTGCTTATTTCTGCTCGCGGGCAAGTAAAGAGAGGACTTAAGTGATTTATAATTTACTTGTACAAGGCTTACGTTTTATTCTTATGATCTGTGTCTCTGAAAAGTGGTGTTATATTTGGGTAGTGGACAATTTATAGTTCACTAAGAATTTCAAAAGCTGTAAGCGAAACATGAAACGGATAACTCGTTTCATGTTTTACTTACAGCTTTTGAAATTCTAGGGGAATGAAATTATAGGGAAATGAAAAAGGGTTTTAGTGTCTGCATAATAATTATCTTTACCTTATTGGCGATGTTCTTCAGAAAGGTCAGGTGCATAGCAATCGTAACTGCCGTACATGCACGACCAGCTGTATGATCGGAAACGAAGCAAAAAGAGTATTTAAGGATCGTAGCAGTGGCGTTCTGTAGTTTCTGCCTACCACCATGGGAAGAAGGCGTTAGTTTATGTATGGATGTATAGATTTACAAATTCCCTGGACCCCACACTAGGATTCCCTGTGTTGTGGGTTGTGGGGCGATAATAATTATCGCGTTCGTGATTGAAATTGACAAGTAGTACCATTTCTAGAAATCAAGTATTATAAAATATAGAATTACTACGAATGCAATGTATCCATAAACGGGTGTAGAAAATTTCCACAATACCATCCAACTACTAAAACTTCACACTGCTAAAAAATCTGGCAATAGCCAGCACCTAAAACTTTTGTTTAGAAAATACGATTCCTGTCCTTTACATGGCCATCGACGTTGAAATATGAGGAGCCGCTTCCTTTCTTCGTCCCGCGCCGGAGGGGGACGGCAGGCTTTGAAGGCCTGCCGTCCCGTTTGTTATACGTTGTCGGCACCGGCCCCGGCTTTGTCGGCTTTCGGCCTCAAGATGATTAATGAAAGGAGGGAAAATTTTAAATTTACACGGCCCTAGCTATTTTTCTGTTTTAATTACTCTCAATGGGATGGTCCCTCTTCAATCTGGGGAGAGTTGATCATGTTGGAACAGCTGTTGTGGTTCACGTGATTTATTTCGGTGCAATAATATACACAAATTATATTATAATCAAAATATAACCTGATGTTGAAAGTAAACGCCGCACAATATGATATCGTTATAGGTATGGATAATCGTTTGTGAAAAAGTTTTTATGATCACAATCGATTCAGAAGAAAAGAAGATCTAAGAAAATAGAAAGAATTGTAGCAGGTAAACCGAAAGTACGGTTTTAAATCACAGCTTTCAGGAATCGGAAGTCCACAATCTGGCCACGTTTTCATTAACAAAATAATAAATTCTACAAATTTGGCACACAAACTAACCACGAAACTAAAGGCAAAAATAAATTGTGTAATTATTGCAGATTTTAATTTATAGATATCACGTGATCAGTTACTATAAGTTATTATAATGGCAATCCGATAGACATTATTTTTGGCAATAAGGAAATTGAACTGTACCTGACAATATTGAACTAGAAAGAACTGAAACGATTTCAGACTGAAATAATTATTGTAGACCTGTTTTAACTTCTTTTTTTATTGAACTGAATTCTCCTTCAATAGGCCTTAACTTTTTATAGCATAATTATAATCAAAATTACGAAATAAAAAAAACAATGTCATTTATTCAAACTAGGCTTTGAATCAGCACTTTTCGAACGTCAACATTACATAAGACAGCCCCCCAAAATGCCCAACCTTCACCGACGATTTAGATCATTCTCTGAGATATATTATTTTGAGAATAATAATACAATACTATAGTTATTTGTAATGGCTTAGCGCTACTAATTTAAATATATAAATTAAAAAAAAAAAAAGTCTAAATGTTGATGTTTTAATGTAGCAGTACAAGCTGACTGATCTTTAAGATATCATTCCGAATTTAGTTGCAACAGCCAAGTTGTAAACTTAAGTTACATACGCATCAGCATTGCAATTCAGCGAGGAAATGCCGCCAGCATCCTCGGTACAATGCCCCGAGGGCCTTTTTTAAGCCTAACTTAGTTTTAATTTAATTTAGTTAATGTTAATAATCATCTTGTAATTTGGTTATGTAAATAAATGATATACTCAGTTACATACATATATTTCTGCTTAATCTAAAAGAGATTTGGCGTGAAGATTGATTTAGTTGCTCTCCGTGTAAAATGAGTCTTAAACGGTGCCAAGAAATTACACGTGCAAGTACATGCTGCTTGAATGAAGATAAATAATCAAGTAAACGTTTTTCAAAATTACTTAGTTACAGCTCTTAATACGAAGGACACGACTTTGTTTATGTGGGTACACATAATAGGTATATAATGTCGCATAAGCTAGTTAAACTCCGCAGACTTGATGAATATTTGTTTTTAGGGGGTCAACTGCCACTGGTTGTCTTGTTACTTGAAGCGAATGAGTAGAGAAAATCTGTTTTCTTTTATTTTATAATAAAGTTTCAACACGTCTGTGAAGTTTACACAAAAAAAATCGGATTTTTTTAACGATATTTCAATTGACTACACTAACTGCGGTCGATGACTTCACAAAAATCATCAAATTCATTTCTTTTTTGTTTTATCATGTATGGACAACACGTATTTAGACTGACAACACGTAGTTTTCTAGCTAATTTATTTTGCTAATTTGATTTGAATTTCGGAGTTTCGAAATGTGACCCTGTGTAGGAAATGATTCAGCAATCAGTAATTTGCTTTATCACAGAATCAAGAAATAATTTTACGTCCTATAATCATAATAATTTCTCAAACAACAGCCTTTAAACTTAGACAGGTCTCCTCTCCCCATCCCGAGACACAACTTAAATCATTTGTTACTCCTTAATGTCTGTCCCAACAGCGACCTCTAAGTATCATTGCGATATCATCACGGAAACTTCCATTTCTCCTTTATTTTATTAGTAATAGTCAATAAAAACGTTCACTGTATTCCTTCGCGCGGACATAGCAGTTTGACATTTTTATTAGAGCCATCGATATTAAAAGCCTTAGTACTGAGAGCGAGACCGTCTAAATTAAACCTTGTAGGGATATAATAAGGTTTCAAATTGAATGTGTGGTGTTGATTGAAAGCAGGGTCAGTAATGAGCCGGTCAGCAGTTATTGATTCACGTGGCACCATTAGGCCGGTTGTACACAGTGCGAATTCAGCGCGAGACCCCGACTTAGTAGATAGTGATCATATATGTTATTCCATGGGGGCCACCCCCCATGGACTCTCCTTGTTTACCCGCTTTTTGTTTTAACTGCTCCGTTTCTGCTGATGTTGCTACCTATACTTTTTGTCGATACGTCTCTTACTTTAATGGCAGTTTACTGGGGAGTTCGAATTAGTTTTTTGCTGACACCAATTAATCGGAAGGAATTGTTCAGGGATTTGTGAGTTGTGCTTGGTGAAACCTATGCAATCAGTTTTAGTAGGGTGACGTAATGTTAAAGTGTCTTATTATATGTTAAATATAACTTGTTAGGGCTACTTTATACTATAATGATGAATCTATGATATATCAGCATGCGGGATTTTTATAAATGTTTAATTGGTTGGTCTCCCGACAAAATAATGAAATACATTGTGCTACTAGAATTGCTACATATTCGTTGCCAACAAAATGCTTGCAGCTATGTTAATACATAATCAGCCTATAATGTTCCCACTGCTGGGACACAGGCCTCCTTTCTCTTAGAGGGAGTGGGCTGTAATCCTGCAGGCCCAGTGCGGATTGGTAGACGTCATATGTCTTCGTTTTTTTGGTTCTAGGACATGTCGGTTTCCTCACGATGTGTTTCTTTACCGTTTTGAGAGCAGTGGTGATGAAATTTACACAAAGTAAAGCGTTTTCTGCAAGCGTTGATGTGATGGCTTCTGCGTTCTTCTTAAGCCACAATGAATTTAAATAACATTTTTAATAAAGCCCAAGTTTTTAATTAATTTTGAGTAAATGACATTCATTAATATGCATCTGATAAAGAATAGGTACCAACTTTTCCGACCTTTGGAATGTAAACGCTAATACTTTCAATTTTCTGACTACATTTGGCAACTCTTGCATTTTCTCTGCAATGCTCTTATTAGAAATTCTAAGTAAATCGATACGTTTCATGAATTCAATTACCGAATAACTTAATTAGTCTCAAAATAAAATTAGCGACACCAAACACCATATTAAGGTATAATCTCACCCATAAACTTGTACTTAAAAGTACAATTAAGGATAATATGATCCGCCATGCTTAATCCGGCCAGTGCACATTATACCTATTTAACGGGATACCCCGGGATATCCCGGGACTGTTATGAGTCCCGGACGTAATCCCTGTATAATTGTTGTCCGAGGAATGCCTTCGAAGTTGGCGGTCGTAATTGAGGGCATAAATATGCGGGATCCACACTTTTGAGCCTGGGATTTTGGGGTTTCGATAATTTGAATTAAATTATAGATTAGATTGTTCAGGCATTAATCAGCCGAGCAACGGCAATTACGACGGAGTGCGGTAATGTTCCCGGAATTGTTTGGGAATGGATGACATATAGAGAATTAGATATTTAATTTTCGTAGTTGGAAAAGTAAATTGTAGGAAATATAAGGTAGGAGAAAAGTGACGAGGGTTTGTTTTGGTACAAGATCAATACCAAAATATTCTTTATTTTCAATTACATATTGTTATCGTATGACTGTAGGTCAATAGATAGAAAACACAAAGCCAGATCCTTCGGAAATAATAGACACACAATTTATGATACTTAGAAATGAAAGGAAATACCCCAAAAAATTGTACTAGATTAAGGAAAAACTGTTTCTTTTTTATTTGCCTTTTGTGTAATGATCCAGACCTAAGTATCTTTCGTATTCTACGCTAATAGCGGCTTTTATACTAAGCAAAGGGTCCATTTAATCTTCATCAAGGCATTACTACAGTGTACATGGACACTAATGGATAGTTAAATGTAGGCAAAATTAGATATAAATAGCTTATTTATAAAATAATATCTGGCACCTAACACGGATCAATGTATTTTTTACATGAACTCGAATCTTTTTGATAAGAAAAATGGTTATCGTTAACGTAGTCCGCAAAATTCAAAATATATTTGCTGCTATCGTCTTATTTCCTTCAAATATAATTTCGAGAGCTTTATTGATGTTATCAATTATTATAATTTAGTAATAGATCATTTTATAATTTTTGCCGCGTATTGAATTCTGATCAACATATTATAGCGTAAAATAGCGCAATTTCGCAGGCTTCATTTAAGGAACCACCTTAAGCAAACCATAGCGAATGATATAGAATAGACTAAGGAATATAGGTAGGTAATAGAAAAAATAGGAGTATAATATCTGTGCTGAGAATTTTAATATTAAATTCACCAATTCAGCCAATTGCAGTCCACCGCTAGACACAGACTTCTCCCAAATTATTTGAGCCATAACATCCAGTTCTGGAGGGCAGTGATGGCCCAGTAGTAACGGCCGCGACATACAAGTTGTAGGTCGTAGGTTCGAACCCAGGCAGGCGCTTTACTTTGTGTAAATTATTTCATCACCACTGCTCTCAAAACGGTGAAGGAAAACATCGTGAGGAAACCGGTATGTCAATGTTCGAAGACATGTGACCTCTACCAACCCGCACTGGGTCCGCGTATTGGATTACGGCACTCCCTCTCACTGAGAAGAGGCTTGTGTCCCAGCTGTGGGAACATTATAGGCTGCTTATGTACCCAGTTCTCTGCAACTGCAATAATTAAAACAAAATATCTTTAATTTATCAATAACCCACCAAAACCATACAAACACTAGCGAAATTTATGCTTTTATTATATATTTGTTTGGTTTTACTAAGTAGGTATTCGAGCTAATTTATCTTTTTTATATGCAGCAGTTACGTTAAAATATATAACATTTTTTCTTTCTTTCATATGATTTACTGCCCCAACACCAAAGTGTTGCCCAGTCCCCCAGTTCTCAATAGTAATGTTGCCATATTATATATAAATCAGTTATAAATAGCGGTCTTTCCTCACTCCCATACGACAGGCACGCCATGATAATTGGAGTGAGCCGTTTCCAAGACGTTGAGCTTTCTCGTTGACACATTTCACATTACGTTAAGAAAAATGTTTTAATTATTTTGTGAATGTGTTTTTGAGAAATTATTTCGTTAATTTTTTTGACGTGAACCTGAGAACTGCAGTTGCGCTAGTATGATTGATATTGGACTGAATCAAAATGAACTCATCATCTGTTAGACTGGACGCTGACCTCAACATAGTTGGGAAAACAACTATGTTGAGGTCAGCGTCCATTCTAACCGGATGCAGTTAAATACCAGTATGTTACATGGAGCGACTGCCTATCTGACCTGCACAACCCAGTTACTGGGTAATATTATACCCCTTGCTAACTCTTGGTACTGGTTGTCAGACTTTGGGGCTTCTGACGACCCGTAACGACTATCAAAGATCCACGAATGACAGCCGGGACCAACAGCTTAACGTGCTTTTCGAGGGACGAAGGGGTCTTGGTATGTAAAGATGGTCACTCGTCCACGGACCAACCCCTGCGTAGCTTAACCTGATTGATCAACCCGCGTGGCTGTGGTTACTTAGCCGCAAGCTCCACCAACAAAAAGTAACTGAAAATTCATTAATTCCATACAGTGTAGGTATCTAGATTGTGTGCAATCATTTTGAATATGTTCTATTAACTTGTTTATTATTTCATTATTATCTATAAAAAAACTCGTTCTTACCAGGGACAACTTCGTTAGAACTGGCGTTTGTAACTAAAAATATTCACGAAGCTTTGATATTCTTGTTGGTTACATATTTTAGAAGCAGAGCGATGTGTCCTCTACCAAAATACCCTTTAATTAATGGTTGACATTTTCAGTCTACACGACATTAGGTTCTCTAGGTACTGATAAATTCATGGACTGGTCTTGGATTGTCGTCATCATAAGCTAAGAATAGACTAGGCCGTATCAATATTCAATTTGTAGTTACAGAAAAGCTATTACTGCAGACAACAGTGATACATTGCTTAGGTTTTTGATTCTGAGATTAGTATAATTATGGTACCTAAGTTATCTGCTTAGCCTTTTACCTGCTATGTTGGGGGGTCAGCTTCCCGTCTTACCTGAATACCAGTATTTTACATGGAGCGACTGCCTATCTGACCTCCACAGTCAAGTTACTGGGTAAGACTGGAATGATACCTAACTAAGTAATGTTATATCAATTCATAATCTATTTTTGCGTGACACCCGGGGTTCACCATGCACCAATAAGACTAAATAAGTTAGAAGTCCATATAAATGCTTCGTAAAACTGGAACACAACCTAGCTTCGGAACCAAAAACAATCATCATAAGCGCTACTCTCATAAGAGTCCAAATAATTTTAAATTACCGGACTTTACTTTGAAAACGGTCCCGTTCCCAATTTAATATTTGAAAATGCATAACACACAAACGGTAAGAAGTTGGGCCGATAAGCAATACGATTAGCGATTAGAGTTGGCAAAATTTTGACAATACGCGTGGTCCTAGTGATAGCGGTTTATTGCATGCGGGAATGGGTTCCGACAATTGTGTAATGGCAGTTCGCTTGCTACGTTTTCTATGTACTTGTAAGAGAGAGAAATAAGTACTGATGTCGATACCATTATTGTTGACACTAAACAGTGTTAGAACAACCTCCGAGTTGCTTCGCATTGTTTCGTGGTTACAGTGTCAGTAATTCGGGCGTTTTAGTGTCATTGTGACTTCCGTACGAAAGCGGTCATTTTGTATGTTTCAATACAATGCAAAGGATTGCTACTATACAGGGTGGAATTTTGTAATGCCACCTGGAGGGAAAGTACTCTTAATACTGCAGATAGAAAATTTAACTCAAAGGAAACATTCCTTTATTTTTTAATAGAAAGCAAACTGCATTCAAAGATTTTCGAAAATTCTCTTCTCCCACACCCGGGAATCGAACCGGCTAAAATCTGAAAAAATTATACTCTGTACTTTTATTGCATCGATCGTTAGGGTCAATTTAACGATGAAATCTCTCTAACAAACATGATGAATTAAATGAAAGGAAAACCAGGAAATCTGAAGTTACAAATTCAATGAGTCAAGTTAAAGCTCTTTAACTAACATCCATCTTTTGTAATGCAGACTCCTTTGCGACATACTCGTAGCTGCGTGTATGAGGTAATTTAAATATGGAATTTTAGATTAAAATTTGAAAATTAGATTGTCATAGTTGTTATTCACATTTGATTGTTTTTACAACTCATTTCACATTTTGTCTCACGGTGAAAATGGCTTATCAAGAACAGTTTGATTTAATGGAAGCTTATTTTTTAAATAACAAAAACGTGAATCTAGCTCTGCGGTGGTATGGAGAGAGATATCAAGACCGACAGGCACCAACTCGGTTTGTATTGAAAAGAATGGTAGAAAATTTAAAGAATACGGGTGGTTTCAAGAAGAGACGGCAAACTATTCAGCAAAACTATTTTGATTTTGAACTAGATGTTTTAACATACTTTGAATCATTTCCAAAGGCTTCAGCTACACTCGCGTACTTAAAGTGCTGAAAAAGTATAAGTATAAATGCTATCGTGAAGGTCGGTTGGTGCAAAAATTGCATATTGGGGATCGTGACAGACGATTACAATTTTGTGAAAACATGCTTGGAGAAATTGACCGAAACCCTAATTTTTTGAGTAACATTGTATGGTCTGACGAAACCAACTTCAGCAATAATGGCATGTACAATCGCCGCAATAACCATTATTGGTCTCGAGTGAATCCTGTTCGTGTTCATGAAACTAACAATGAAGTAAGATTTTCTTTCAACGTTTGGTGCGGAATTATGAGAAATAATGTAGTGTTAGTCCACGTGTACGAAGGTCATTTAAACACTGTCAAGTATATTGAAATACTGGATCTCTTAAGAAACGAGTTAAATGGTTTCCCCGAGGAAGAGCGAAACCAAATAATTCTACAGCAAGATGGTGCTCCAGCACATAACAGCAGAATCACTACTGCCTACATTAATAACCATTTTAATACCTGGATTGGTACAAACGGCACAATCAGATGGCCTGCGAGATCGCCAGATCTCACCCCATTAGATTTTGTTTTGTGGGGATATGTAAAAAATCAAATTTACATGAAATCTTATGCGAATGACAACGAGTTGAGAGTTGAAGTTCGGAATACGATTTATAATATTCACCACAACACTTTATTAAAGGTTACTAGAAATGAATTCGTTAAAAGAATAAATTTGTGTATCCAAGAGAATGGAGCCCATTTCGAGCAACTAATTAGTTAGTTTACCATTTTTTGTAAATAATTAAATTAATTTAAGATTTCCTGGTTTTCCTTTCATTTAATTTATGTTTGTTAGAGAGATTTCATCCTTATAATTGACCCTAACGATCGATGCAATAAAAGTACAGGGTATATTTTTTCAGATTTTAGCCGGTTCGATTCCCGGGTGTGGGAGAAGAGAATTTTCGAAAATCTTTGAATGCAGTTTGCTTTCTATTAAAAAATAAAGGAATGTTTCCTTTGAGTAAAACTTTCTATCTGCAGTATTAAGAGTACTTTCCCTCCAGGTGGCATTACAAAATTCCACCCTGTATAGTGCATTTGAACTTTGCGTTTTCGGAAGTCAAAGTTTCATATTATCAGTTTTATTATGCACCCACTATGTACTTAATTGCAATTGTCAATTGCAATTGCTGTAGCAATTGTAAAAGTTTACAAGCTCTTACACATCTGTGACTTCTATGAGCATAGATAGATGAAGATAAGCAGCTTCTTCTTTTCCATCACCTCAATGATTCTTTAAATTATTTATATTGGCTTGGACTACAACTTTTTGAAGATTTTGGTTTTTTTTTCAATTATCATGTGACAAAAAATGAAAAGAGTATGGTTTGGTCATGGTGAGAGGATGAATGAAAGGCGACTAACAAAATGTATTTACAAGGCATATGTGAGTGGAAACGCCGGGAGGGGATGCCCTAGGTGGACATATAATGACTTAATTGGTGATGTTCTTCAGAAAGGTCAGGTGCGTAGTAATTGCAAACGGCGTTCGTGTATGACCAGATGTAATAACGTAAACGAAGCAAAAGGAGTATGTAAGGAGAGCAGCAGGTGGCATTCTATAGTTTCTGCCTTGCGCCATGGGAGTTCAGCAGCCTTGTTCCACCCGCTCCTGATTACAGGCCTCTTCCCTTTTGTGCCATGCTTCCCTGGTTTGTGCAAGTCTCATCCAGGTCTACACACACACACATAACATAATCAGCCTATAATGTTCCCACTGCTGAGACACAGGCCTCCTCCAGGTCTATATAATACTTAATATCAATATAACAATTGCTTGCTATACCGCCATCAATCCCACCAAGCCCTTTGTTGCCCAAACGCTGATTGTATCACGGCTCGGCTGAACGCTGAATATTATCAGAACAAATTGGTACAGTCACGGCATAACATTTGTTATTTTTATTTATATTACCAATAATGTTTTGGAGCGCGAACGCTGTACCGGTGACAAAATCTATGGGTTCAAGGTTGAGCATTATTTTGAAGGTAAATGGGGCTTGTTTTTTGGTTTGAAGGGTGTCAGCTGTTTAGCAAGGCTTGTAGATTATTGCTGACAAGATGGTGGTTTACGTTATGTAGCATTTTTATCATTTCTTTTGCATTATTGTACAATGAACTGCTGAAACCTTTCCTCTTTATTTAAAACTGCAACATTACATTACTTATTGCGTATTTTTTTGTCATTCTGGTATCTACATTCTTACTCGTAATTTATTTCTATACTTCTTTCTACTCCACATTCGCTGTGCCATGCGTTACGTTTAAAACACCCTTGTCCACAAGAAAAAAAGGGTTCAAGTTCCTGCATAAACTTTTGTGGGGGAAAAAATCAACTGTTTATACTAATTGTAACTGAGGCAACTATACAAAAAGGCCACGCACGCGATAAGGCTCACGCACTGGCGTTTCTTTTTTCTGTTTCTTGCATCGCGACGCAAATGCAATTTAGTTGCTAGTGATCATATCGCAGCGTTATTGATTGCTACTGCAAAAAAAATGTGCGTGTGTTACCAGTATAAGAAATGTGTTTTTTAATGAATGCATTTACTTAGAAAGAAAATTAACCCCTCAGAAATTACGTGAATAATTTGAATTAGAAATTATTGTAGCATTTGACGTTAGTAGTCGTACCTACCATTTTACTGGATACTATTTGGACTTCTTATTCAATCTAGCTTTTTGCTGGCCTGCTGCCAGAATCCTGCGTTTATAAGCAAGAATACGATCAGTTCCGCCAACCATGATATGGCATTTTATGCTTCCGTCACGGTGTTGAGAGAAATGCTTAGTGTTTACAATGTGCAGAGAGAAACTGCGGTATAGATTTTGAAATAAGGAGACGAAAATAACTAAGACTATTAACATTTACTATTGGACCTGGCTCATGAAGAAAATTTACGTAACCATTGCGTTTTGGCATAGAGGCTTGTGAGCGCAGTATACATTGAGTGCTATTTCGGCTCTTCTACATACATAAAACCGTGTATTTGGAACCGTGAAACTTGCATGAAGGAATGAGTTTGAGTTTTTCAATGTTTGTAAATTTAAAAATGTTATTCGAAATTATTAACAATATTATTTGCGAGCAAAGTACTAATAAGGTAAATCCTAACCTAGCCTTTTCCCAACTATGTTGAGGTCTGCTTCCAGTCTAATCGGATATAGCTGAATACATGGAGCAACTGCCTATCTGACCTCCACAACTCAGTAATTGGGTAATACAATACCCCTTAGTAAGACTGGTTTTCAGACTTTTGGGCTTCTGACGACTGTCAAAGATCCACAATTGACAGCCGGGACCAAATGCTTAACGTGCTTTCCGAGACACGGAGGAGTCCGGTATGTAAAGATGGTCACCTATCCATGGACCAACCCCAGCAAGCGTAGATTAACCTGGAGGATCGACCTGTGCCGCTGTTATTACTTAGCCACGATATCCTCTACAATATTGGGTAGTACTATTTTGAGTGATATAATAATGTCTCAATTATATCACAAAATACTAACTGTTACCTACTTTATATCGTAAATATAAAAGGCGTGTCCATTTTAGCGAACAATAGTACCTACTGAAAAGTTGTTTCGTATCATGAAACGAATGTAAATTGTTGAGCGAACAAACTCTAGCCATTTGGCTAAGTAAGTTCTGAACTGCGATGAAGCCGTAAACTTGTGGGATTTCCACTTTATTAAATAATAAACAATGTAACTACATGTTATATGGAATTATATTCAGCAGAATTATTAACTATTTTGGTACTTTGTTGATGAAGGAGTACGTACATTGTGGATAAATTGGCAGTTTAATTTTTGCCTAAGTTGCATCAAGTTTAAGGTATTTTGACTTTTATTTGTAAATTAATCCTTTACCATATTTCTTAATACATGTATTTGTTCAAGCTATCGTTTTTATTGGTTTTGAATAGATACTTTACATTAATCATTCTTGTGTCGAGCTGTGGTGGCTCAGTGGTAACGGCTGCCACTTACAAGTTTAAGGTCGTAGGTTCGAACAAAAACAGGTGCTTTACTTTGTGTAAATGATTACATCACCAGTGCTCTCAAAACGGTGAAGGTAAACATCTTGAGGAAACCGGCATGTCCTATAACCAAAAATTCGAAGCCAATGCGACATCTACCAACATGCACTGGGCCCGCGTTGTGGATTACGGGCCACTCCTCACAGAGAGCAGGCCTGTGTCCCAACAGTGGAATCATTATAGGCTTATTATGTATTCTTGTGTCAATCATTTTATTATCATTCTGATTGGAATGCAATTGATTGGTTTAGCTCTAGCGTAGCATCATAAAACAATTGTGGTATGATTTTCTGAGCATCGGGTAGGTAATAAAAACGTTTGGACATATTTAAACAATTCTTTTTCATCTACTCGAACTAAGTTCAAACCGCGTCCATAGACTAACATCACAAATTCTGCATCAGTAATACCATCCCCACATTTTATTTGCATTAAAATCTTCCACATCCACGATATCTCCATCCCGCCAGCATTCAGTTTTACCTTCAGGAAAATATGCAAGTTCAAATTTTTTAGTTCAACTTTTTCCGCGTGGGAACGCTAGAAGAATACTAATTCCCGAGGCGGCCACCGGCGGATTAACCCACACCCGAAACTGTAGCGTCTATAGTGTCAACGAGACCTAGTGTTTTTCGCTGTACGGATCCCGCTTTTTGTTTCGCATTTTCGTATTTTCGGGCGTTTTTTTTTTGGTATTTTTGGCGTTTCTGCTTGGGGTACCTATGTGTGGTAGAAAATTATAGTGTGGAATAAGATATACTTAGATTGAATACTTTTGTTTGATTTCTAATAGTAAAAGGGCAAAAATAGAAAATATGTTATTTCAGCTGTAACGTTTGAAGGATTACAATCTAACAACAGGCATTCTGGTACCTGAATATAGGAAGCACCTACCTTACTAACAATTTCGTAAAGAAACTATTCCCTTTATCTTGTTGCTAACAAGATCAAAGAAACAAAATTAGCAGAAACAATGCCAAAAACGAAAACAAAAACGTTGACGGGCGAAACTTCAATCTGGAAAAACGCCGACAAAAAAGTCCAAAACAAAGACCCGCAAAAAGACCGGGCTCTGGAATCCACTGTATTATTACGTAATTAAACAAGAAAAACGTTGGCCACTGTTGTAAAAAAGCCAACAAATCTGCCGCCGAAAGGAAACGCAAACAGCAAGGTAGCTATGTGAAAATTGCCAAGAAAGAATTTAGTTGGAAAAGACCAGCAAAAAGTTTAGGCCGTTGGGCTATGCAGGGTTATAAACAAATGAACGTACGACCCACGGCCGATCAGCTAGATTGTGGATTATATTTTACTGGCCACGAATTTTGTTTTTACATTAAAAATGAGAATACAGGCTTACAATGTTGTGTCACGAACGTGTGTAGTTTCGGGGATATAAATTCTTTTGGTTTATTGAAGCGGTTTTGTGTTTTAGGTCGAGCTTTGGAAGACTGCATTTGATTGTATTGTTGGTGAATTTATGGATGTCGATAAGTCAACATTCCTAGAGATGTATAATTTATTGTAGTGATTTTTTAGAGCTACCTAATATCGTCGAGCAAAAATGATATCTTTAGGCCATTGAGAATTCGTGATTGACATGATCCTTAGAATTAAACAGAGTACTATTATTTGCATAGGAGTAAAATTGGGCAGGTCACATTGCTCGCAGAACAGATGGCCGATGGGGCCGAAAGGTTCTGGAGTGGTGACCGCGTACCAGAAGACGTAGCGTTGGAAGGCCTTCACAAGGTCATCGGTCCACTTTATAGGAGGCATAGAACCGGTCGAAGTGGCGGTGCTTGGGAGAGGCCTTTGTCCAGCAGTGGACGTCGTTTGGCTGATGATGATGATGAAAATTACTTACACGTAACAGATGACATTCCATTTATTTCTCTATTTTGCGTTCTAACGAAAAGATAAATCGCCTACGCGCTATTACTATAATGTACAAATTTCTTTAACACTATAAACTTCAACAAGATTATCCCAAACAGTTTTTGCAGTTCCTTATTTGTCTGTAGACCGGGTACTGCAATAAATTCAGCGACGAATTCTCTATTAATTAACGTGCTAATGGCAAAGTGTCTTAATTCCGTGTCTTTGGAATTATTACTTGCAATTTTTGTATTAATCTCTTCTGAATGTTTTTTCTTCTTTCTTTCTTTATTAGATGTGTGCTTATGTGCTCGTACTGTTGAGAATTATTGAATGTTAACTTTGAAGCTTCAGCAAATTATTTTTATGTTAGTTGACTCCACGTCTTTTACAATAATGTTGATTTTTTTGTTGGAAGTATGCCCAAACTACTAGAGTGTGACAAATATCCGTTCACCTGCGCCCTTGACGATCTGAATAACGGCGCCACAATAAATGGATGAGCCACCTACTGGACCCAAACAGTACAAAAAACATAGATGTAGCGTCGACATGAAAAAGAAATTGGAAGTATTAAATATCCATAAATCTATTAAGTTTCGTCCTCACACATTTATGTCTTGAGTTAACCACAATAACACACTTGACACTATCAAAAAATGACACTACATCTCAACCTTGCTGTTCAAGAATTCACACGTATATATGCTGGTGATATACCCACCTAAATTCATTTCATTTATACATATTTACGAAGTCCCAGAAGACAACAGCAACATTTTATATTCGGAATGAGGATCTATGGAGTATAAAGTGACAAACGAGGTTAAGGTTAAAACGAGAATTTATGGAGTGTAAGAAAACGGTGCGAAATGAATTCTTAGATAATCTAGTTTCTTTTATATAGTGGCTAGTGTGGCTTTGTACTTACTGCTTTAAGTAAGCTTGATGTAGTAGTTTTTAACGCGATTCGGTTTAATAATGGTTGTAATTACTGTGAAGTAGTTCTACTCGAATTTAGTCAAGTGTTTTACATGTGTTCGGTCAATTATTATGCTTGCCGATTACTCACTGGTTTATAGTAAATGTTTCTCCATCCTTACCAATATCAAGCGTTAATTAATTATCTTCAAATCTGAAATATTATTTATTTATAGTTGTATTACCGTACACTTATTCATTAGCTTCATCGTTATTGTATGTATGTGTTAGTACTGCGCTATGTTTTGTTAGTATAATTAGTTAAAGTAACATAAAAGATACTTTTGTTAAATTATCCAAACAATCCATTATGGGCATGAAGCTGCCCAATATTGTATGTATTACCAGGCGATTTACGATCTGTCATAATCTATGCTATAGGAAACAAAACCAGAAAGAAATACATAAAGTAATCCAAACAAAACGCTTACATGCGACCTACAAAGTCATAATATTTTTGTATGAAAATATATTAGAGTATCTATACATATTTCTTTACGAGAAGGCTAATTAAAACACGGTGATAATGCAATTCCGCTCGAGGCACCCATCGGGCCTTTAGTTAAGGCGCGCCTCAAGACGGCCTCGCCTTGAAATAGATCGAATTATTTTCAAAAGAAAACTGTATTAACAACGTTTAATTTCGCAATTTTGTACTGTCATCGCTTTAAATAAGGGAAACGTAAGGCGTTTATGATTGTGCCTTTTATCTTTTAGTTGGAAAGTGCTTAAAACGATGTATTTTTTCTTGAAAGTAACTTAGTGAAACGTTTATTGTAATATGGCTATTTTAGTCTAGCCATATTACAATAAACATTTCACTAAGTTACTTTCAAGAAAAACTGACGCCAAATGTTGATGAAAAAGACCAATAAAAAACACCAAAATAGTCTTATTTGCTAATGATAAACAAACGTCTAGTATTACAGTGCATGACGCATCGCTACTCGTTTTTCTACCTATAGTCTTTACAAATACATACTTCAAAAGAAAGAAAGAAAGAAAGAAAATACATTTATTTAGTACAGACTATAAGGTACACAAAAAAGGTATACAGCAGATAAAATAAAAATAAAAAACAAATAAAAGGTGTAAAGCGCGATGTAAGAAATTAGCAGGTAAGCGTGCCTCACGGCTGCGCCAAAAAGGCCCAGTTCAGCAAAAATGCCAGACAACTAGTGCCTGACGTTGGTTTTCAAATATGCATATTTAAATAAAATTGATAAAAAACCAAAAAAACTGATAAAAAAATAAGACGGACGACGGAGACCTTGGTTAAGATGCAAATAAAGAAATCCTTCGGAACGAGTCAGAACGAACCTGTTTTAAAACGATTCACTTCCTTTCATATTGACATATCAGCCAACGAACCCTTGAAAGCGTGAGCAAACTCTATAAAAAAGCCAATATTGCCAAAGTACACAACTGATGACGTACCATAGACAATCTTATCGGCTTCCTGACCGATCATTTCAATGCAAATAAACCGGCAGCTGGCCGGCACGCAACCGACCAACTAGATAGAATACACTTTATATCTTTTCTGACATTCAACTGGAACTAATTTCACCCAACAATGTAAACTTGAAAGCGAACTTTTGCACTCCCCACAAAAAACGACCTTATCCCAAACGCTTCACGATCCGGAATAGCTCTTAAAATCGAATTCTTAAGCCATATTTTTCAATGTCAGCGAAAGAGAGTTAGAACGTATTTTTTATTGAATATTTTTGTAAGGATTCTGCAGCGTTGCATCTTTTCACTCGTCTCCGAAGGAAGGAAACTTTTGCCGAGTGTAGACTTCGGGTTTCACGGATTTTTTTTCTCATTAACGATACCAAATTCATAAGGATATTCTCATTAAATTAAACTTTGTTGGCGTTCTTTTGTTTGGCGGCCATAATTGCTCAGGCTACTCCTTGTTTATCTTAAAGTGTATTTTATGAGGTAATAAAATTGTATCTCTATTTGTTGGAATTATTCAAAGACTAAGTATTTTACTCATCGCGGTTGTAAGTTTGGATTTAAGACACTACTGCTACCAGTCCTGAATATTGTGGAGATGAAGTGCACAAAGAAAACTAATTAGAACAGTAGTTTACCTGTTTCACGAGGTTTATTTGAAAGAGAAAACTTTATATTTTAAGACTATGAAACTGTTATATTCAGCGTCTCTTGTTTTCGGTATCAACTTTGTAAAGTGGATTAGTTACTGGCTTGCTTTATTTTTGATTAAGTTAATGACATGCCTCTCTTTAGTTTTATGCACCCCATGACCCTATTACTTTTTCTACTCTATTACTACTCTATTCTGTAAAAATCTTAACTTAGGTGAAGTGAGCTGTCCGGATTGCCACTCTTGACAGCTCACTTCACGCTCACTTCACCTTTCACGGTTAGATTTTTACGGAATAGATGGCTGATTCTACTATCACTAATTATGAAGCCCGCAAACCATGACCAGCCTTCGCACCAACCATCAATTACTTGTAAACGAACCAAACCCCTGACCACACTCCGTCACCACCTCAAAATAAGACCACAACATTTTTTTACAGACCGAAACCGGTATGTTAGACCGCATAGGCACGCCTGCCGGCTGGGCGTTACAGTAGCAGATTACAGTGGCTTAGATAACGCTAGCTCGGAAATAAAAGCGGCTAACTACTAATTAGCAGGCTGTGGGTTGTTGCGGCCGGCGTCGATGCAAATTCGACCGGCCAGCGTAAATTAGCGCGGTGTGCTAATCGCGTGCTTTTGCGCTTATTTGATACGCTACAATCGGTTTATACAAAATCGTGTTATCGTAGATGTGCAGGTTGTTCGCGAATGAGTTTGTGCAATTTATTTTGTTGGCAGTTTATTTTATTTAGCTTGCAAAGGGAAGCTAGAAAATGTAGTAGCCTAAACCGGCCTGCAGCTAAATAAAAATAAATTGCATGAAAAATATATCGTCCCGGATTTAGAAAACGCGTTAGGTTACCTACTCACACCTATCCGTAAAAAGTTTATATGTCTGGTTGGATTTTTATGAATATATAGGGGCGGGGAAATCGATGGCGCGACGACCTAGACTTGTTCTTGACTGATTGGCCGGTAGAGGCAACAGACGAAGACGAATGAAAAAGTATAGGGGAGACCTTTGCCCAGCATTAAAGATAATATAGGTTAAAATATATATACAGGGTGGATAGGTGTCCCGTAAATAATTGATACCCTTGAAATAGCACGGCCGTTCTAAACCAAATTAAAAAAAAAGATATCACAGGTAGTACCTTAGATTTTTAACTAACTTTTCTTACCTTATTTTAGATGCTTCTTCACCAAGATTACAAGAGTTTAAATTCCATCGGTTATTTGTTTTTGTAATATTGTACGTTGACGATGCCGACAGAAAGGCAGTAAATAATGTGACTAAGATATCCACAATATTTAAAAAAATGTACTTGGGTGCTACTTGTGATATTTATTTTTTAGAACAGGCATTTTTTTTTTTGCTGGGCAATCATCAAATAACTTCAGAGCGGGAGGATGTGTCAGACTCTTACTGACTAAAACCCAACCGTTTTCCTTCTGTAGCCTGTGTTGCCAGGGGCCTCACCTTTAGTGACCCCTTTAGTACCTTCCCGCGACCCCGGCAGGCAACGGCCCTAGTGGACCCCTACACTTGTGCTGACGACATCTCTTTGAGAAGCGCGTGGCATATAACGCGCCGTCGACCCGGACCTGGTCCGTACCGGACGGTGAGCCCACCAACCCATTGCTCACCGTCCGCAAGCACGCGCCTACGGTGGCCGGAAATCCGCCCGGGATTCCCGACGCCCAGGGCGTCTCCTGCGGCGGCTAGGGGCGAGAGGGCGCGAAATTTGCCTTTCTCTCAGGTATTAATAATGACGAACCACGCTGTGGTCAATCCCACAAATTTGGCTCTAAACTTAATTTTCAACCACAAACGCCGACGAAATCCAACAATCCTTTGAAAATCATCTCTCGTACCTAGTAAAATTTGAACACGTACAAGTCTAACATTAAAACAAGACTATTATATCTTTGTGCAACGCTTTGTGCTTGATCAAACAAAACAGTCTCATTTGTTCCAAGCCGCTCAACTAATGAAATGATATTCAAAATCGTGTCAGGATTCTGCTGCTGCAGAAATTGTGTTAATATTTTTGGGATGCGAGATTGCGGAGCTAATTTTGGGAGAGAGTCTGAATTATGTTAAAGTTATGCGGTGCAACCTTAAGTTGTAAAACGGTTTTATTTTTGTTTATTTTAATTAATGTTATTTGACAAACGTAATAAAAATTATCAAATTATTGCGCAGATACTCACCAAATATTTTTAATAATGAATTTCTCATCTTCTTCTTAGATTGGGATTTACGAGTAAGTACCAAGCGCTGCGCGACGAAATTATGAAGACTAATATATCAATCATCGATTTCATAGACACGTACCAAAATTGCATCTTTTAAGATCTGAGCTTCAACTAATATTTAAAGTTCTCATCATAAAATATAAAAGTTTTCTAGTCTAGTTTATTGAAATGGTTTGTTAATAATCAACAACATTACCTACATCTTATTCTTTTAAAAAAATATTTAATTAAAGCAGTAGTAAACAACAAAAATGTTTTCAAAATATTGAGACACTATCTAATTAAAAAGTGATTGACTGCTTCTCTCGCTCGTGTCACCCAACATCTGTCAATTTCATTTCGTCGCTAACAACCTGTGAATACACCTCACCTGCTGTGTTGTATTGTGTTGTGTTGTGTTGTGTTGTGTTGTGTGTTAGGATTCGAGTAACATACACAAGAGATGGACAGGCTTGAGTTGGACATGATTGGGACAATGAAAGGGTTTAGTTACAAGAAAACCGTTGTCAATAATTATTTAATTGCTTTTAGATACTAATATTATGAACCTGCTTAGTGTTAAAATTACATGGTATAATACATTTTAAAAGTTGAAAGAAGAGTAGACGCAGTAGATCACATTCTTAATACTAATGAGCTTTTCGATTGAGACATCGAAGCAAAAAAAAAAATCAAATTCCTATTACACTGCTGCACAAACGCTGAACATATGTATATTAGTCTTCTTTCAAATATTGTAATTGTACTGAGCGTGGAAAATGTCTTTATTTAACAATATGCTACTGTGAACGTAAATGATCAACGAACTAATGTTTATGTTGCAAAATCTGTACAAGAATAATACTCTACCTCTTAAAATAGGGTATACCTGTATTTTAAGAGGTAGTTTACGGACAATAATCAACAAAAACTTATCTCAAGTGGGCTGTCTGTCTGTCAAAATAGTCGAACCGAATCAAGAACAATGACAACAGTGGATACTGAAACACCCACAGCTAACTTTTAATCCCGAACCCACCGTAAATCTATATCGGCAGATATTATAAATCACAGTTAACCCTTTAAAAGCGTTGCAACACATCACCATACGTCATAATAGAGCATTTCATCTGCTATGGGCCAGCAACACGAATAAATCGGCTGGCCAGCTTCCGAGCAGCCATCTTGGATTGCGCTAACGGGTTCATTTCCTGCGCCTATACATTTCCGGTCCATTCGATGTTGCCAAGTCATAATTTTTAAAGCTCCAAGTTAGCCTTTCGTATATTTTCGTGAAGAAATGTGCTGTTTTTGGTACGGGACATTATCTTGGGTATTAATTGTAGGGTTTAATTGTGTTTATTTGTTAATGTTTGGGTAGAGGGTGGGATTATTTGAGTAAAGAATCCGTGAAGTCGAGATTATTTGTGTAATGGAGCTATTCGGGGTTCCTTATTAGGTGTTAATTTTGGGGCCTGTGCCCGTTCAATTAAAGGGGTACTTATTGGATTAAAATGTTGGGTTTTATTGTATTATTTTGTAAAGGACTTTGGTTTAAACATAAAAGGGAAGGTTTACTAAGTTGCATACCAGAAACGAAACTTTTCATCATGTAAATTCCATTGGAAGAAAGGGCAACATTTTGTCTTGCTAGATTTGGAATCGCAATCTGAAGAACGAATTGAGTGTGATTGGAGTGGATCTGAAATGCACATAAACTTATTGTTTGACTACAAAATAATCGAAAGCAAAACTAGGGAAACAAACACATATGCTTTATTAGCAGAATTTTACATACATACATAAACTCATGCCTTCATCCTACGGGAGTAGGCAGAAAATATAGAACGCCACCTGCTACGCTCCTTACATACTCCTTTTGTTTCGTTTACGTTCATACATCTGGTCATACACGCACGCTGGTTGCGAGTACTACGCACCTGACCTTTTTGAAAAACATCACCAATGAGAATTTATGTTTATTAAAATTCTGTTAATGAAGCCTAGGTTCGTGTTTCCCGAAAAAAATATAATGACTAGGTATATTTTTTCAAGATATTGCAATAAAATACTCTATTTAATCGGTCAAGGACAGTTAATGAGACACAATTGATTTTCCATTGTTTGGCTCCGATTGGATACGCGCCGAGGTATCACAAGTTAAACCAATTTAGGTTCCGTTTTTTTTTATATTTTTTTGTTTTGCTTGAAGGAATTTGGGCTGAAAGGAATTTATTGAAATAAACGCCAATCCGCATTGAGCATAGTAATTTATGGTTGATTCTTCTCTGTATGAGAAGAACCTTTTGCCCTGCATTGGGACAGACACAGTCACATAATCAGCCTATAATGTTCCCACTGCTGGGACACAGGCCTCCTCTCTGTGAGAGGCAGTGGGCCGTAATCCACCACGCGGGCCCAGTGCGGGTTGGTAGATGTCACATGTTTTCGAATTTTTGGTTCTAGGACATGCCGGTTTCCTCACGATGTTTTCCTTCACCGTTTTGAGAGCATTAGTGATGAAATAATTTACACAAAGTAAAGCGCCTGTCTGAGTTCGGACCTACGACCTACAACTCGTAAGTCGCGGCCGTTACCACTGGGCCGCCACTGCTCTATACACAGCCAAGTATTTTATATTTATTTAAACCTGTTTACTTCTCCAACAGACATAAAACTCCATTATTATATAAATGCACATACAACGTGCTGCAGTCTGCCCTTTTAAAATGTGACACAGACAAATGGCTGGGACACGCTACATGACAGTACGATTTTCTACGTCCCCGACGAAGGAGACTCGCAAAATTATTAAGTGACGCTTGTGTTATCACCGGGCTTCTTTTGTTATTTTTTTGGTAGACGGTACTTGTGCTAAGTATGGACTTAAAAGAAATTAGGACGGTGTTATGAGAATCGTTTTTGAATAAAAATTTATTGTTTTCTTAAAATATTGTAAAACAGTTTAAGGCGCTGACAAGAGGCAAATGACCAGAGTAGGCTTGACTTAAAGAAAAAATTGCCAAATCTGTATAGTTTGAGGTAGCGTAAAAAACATACATATGTTCATTTTTAACATATTTCTCAGTACTTTGTTGTTACCACAACACGTTTTGAAAAAAAATCTCGATACAAATTAATGGTAAACTAACCTTTTAACTTGAATTCCAATCCAAAATATCTGTATTAAAACTATCAACGTACGTTACGTATTTAATTAATAACAAGGACATCTTATTCGAATGCAGAACTTGGTTGTTTTTTATTGTCGATTACTCAATTAAATTTTGAGTAAATAGATAATTGGCTCATATTTTGCAATAAATTATAAACGTTGTGTAACGCTTCTCTTTCTTTTCTATGCAGTCTGACAGAGACCGCGGTTTAGCTGTTGTCAGCGCTTAAGTATTTAAAGAACCATAGCCAGATTTGTATGCGCACTGTTCCCACCCACCAACAGATTGGTTGATCATCTGAATTCTAGTATCAAAAGCTTATGTGCCCAGCAGTGACATGTATGCTAACAAAAAATTAGACTTTACTTTGATTTAGAAAAGGTTCCCAAACAAAAGAAATGACTCAAGGAATGACTGAAATCAATCAATTTATTCCAACCTCACTTTAAGAAACACAAACTACCGACACCCAGTATAATATAATTCCATCACTACCCACCACTCAAAACACCTCAACTTCCAGCACATCAGCACGTTGCACTTACGCCTAACGGGCTGTCAATAATACGATCGGTTCATTCCTATTCGACCAACATCGTCGCCTACAAATAAAGCTACGCTCCGACTGTAATCCGAACACATATCAGCTGCCATTTTCGACGCGACAAACTGCAGCGGAATTTTAATTTTTTATTGTGTTTGTATGTTGACGGAGATTACGTTAAGCTGGGAATCGGGTATCGTATATAAATGTGGCAGTCGCCTTGGAGATAAATCTCAAACTAGCATTAATACCTAACTTTTTAAGAAGACTAAATGAAAGGAATTCGAGATTCAATCAACTAAGCTATTTCGACACATCATTGCAGCTGTTGGATAAAGCGTTCGCGTTTTTCGTTGAAACTTTGTTTTGACAAAGTTTGCCTTTCCTATAAAACGTAGGTAGTGATAACTTTTTTTTTGGTTGGGAATTTATCAAATAACTTCTCCCGCTCTGGGCGGACCGGGAGGGCGTGTCAGACTCTTACTGACTAAAACCCACCCATGGCCCTACCAGACCACGTCAGTTGTGCTGTCATTTCTTTGAGGCGCGCATGGAACATAACGCGCCGTCGACCCGGGCCTGGTCGTTATCGGACGGTGAGCTACCCATTGATCGCCATCCGCAAGCCCGCGTCTGCGGTGGCCGGGAATTGGCCTGGGATTCCCGACGCCCAGGGCATCTCCCGCGATGACTAGGTGCATGAGGGCGCGAAATTTGCCTCTCCCTCACCCGTTCCGTCACCTCCTTCGCGAGCATTCACTTCGCAAAAGGAGGTGATGGCTTCCCTTGCCCTTTCGTTCCGTACCATGGCCTGGACCAGGCCCGGACGCGAGAGATCACCGCCGCCGATCGCCTCAACGAAGACACGGTGGTGCCTCGCCCGAGCCGGGCAGACCTCCACCTTATGCTCCACCGTGTCTTCCGGGAGATCCACGAAATGGTGACCAGGGCGTTTCCTCCCGCCTTATCGGGAACAAGAACCTCCCGAAGCAGCCGTATCTTGTGAGGACCTGCGTCTGATGAAAGGTGAGGACGCCGTGGCGCCTCTCTAGCCACTTCTCAAAGAGAGGACTTATAGCCGCAATTGTGGCGTGACCAGCACTGGATTTCAAAAATCAAACTCCCCATGTCACCATTAGATCCCGCCGGAGCTCTGTCCGCTGTGCCATGATTTCTCGGCCTGCCGTCTCTTCGCGCCACTCCCATATGTACGCCAGGACTTGCCTCCAGATCCCATGGCAGCAAGCCGGCAAGGAGGCTCGTCGTCTGGCCGGAGACCCTGCGGTAACTCACACAGCCCACCGGTTGAACTCGGTATCACCACCGCGTCAAAGAGCGCATCCATACCGGTGCCCTGTAAAGGGTCATGGACCGCACGACCCCCGCGTAGAGCCTCCAGCGGGAGGCGTTTGGACCCCTAGATTGGGCAGGAGCCGCTTCAAGGCAGCCCCGGCTCCAGTCGGGGAGCCAAACGTCAGAAATGCTCCACGAAGTTCCACTGGCTGTCGAGGATGAGTCCTAAGTACTTCATCGTTGACTCGACGCCGATATGAATACCTCCTATCTTTATTTTGGAAAGGTAGTGATAACTTATAGCATTGTAGTTATACTGTAACGTGAGCCCTAGTCCCAGTTATTTACAAATGTTTCGGAGGTCAGTCGGTTGTTTATAGCACAATCAGGGCCTGGAGACTGTCCTACTGCATACAGCTACTCTGTGGCACGCCTTACCTTACCATGTGTCAACAATATAATGAACATAGGCAATTATAATTAACTGTCAGGATACTAAATTATTGCTAATTCGATGATGATGTAAGCTTGATTACAGGCATGTGTATTAGTTTACATCGGAGAATATACTCTAGTTACGAACAAGGTTAGGCGGGTAATTATTTTATTCACAGTGTATTACTACGCTATATTAATTCATAATTTAAAAGGAATTAAGAAAATTATTTTTGTGTGACAGAAATATATATTTGAGCTTAGATTGACTAATCGATCATCTGTATAATGCTTATAGTCATGGCTGGTTACATCCACCTGGAAGGTATATATTAAAAAATAAAAAAACCTTTTATTTTAAAAGAATTTCATTTTTAAACATTTATCACTATCGCTCTGGGCGGAGCGGGAGGGTGTGTCAGACTGTTACTGAATAAAACCCACCCGTATTCCTTCCGTTGCCTGTGTTGACAGGAGCCTCGGTAACCATTTTGTACCTTCCCGCGACCCCGGTTGAAACATTTATCACTACCACGGGTATGTCATTTCGCTAGGGCCGATGCTTGCCAGAGTCGCGGAAAAGTCCGAGAGGCATACCGTGGCCTCTGGCAACACACAGGCAAACGACGGAACACGGGTGGGTTTTAGTCAGTAAGAGTCTGACACGCCCTCCCGCTCCGCCCAGAGCGGGAGAAGTTATCTGATAATTTCCCACCCAAATAAAAAGGGATATGTATGTATTATTACAATCCCCCAAAGACAAAGTTGAAACGTTTTATGTATCATTAATGGCTTTGATTTGCACGAATTTACTTGTCCGAAACAGGCGAATCGACACTTTTAAATAATATTTTTTTTTTCTGTAGGCGGTTCGCACGAAGTTAATCTGTTTGTGGACGAATCGACAAATCCAGAAATACGTATTAGGCAAGTAAATTCGTGCGAATCAACCAATAAGCCATTTTAACATTAATTTCCGTCAGAAATGAACGTTTCCGTATAAACTATAATTATAACAAGGAGCTTTGGTCCTACTACAAAACTATTGTGTGTAAAATTTGTAATCTTCCATATTATTTGACTTTTAAATTGGTATACTTGGGTGAGCGAACCACATATTTTTATAACGAAAGAATAAATAAATATTTATCCTTTCATATTTTTATTTAATACTTTAAACACACAAATGTACAGAGGCGGACTTAATGACATAGGCATTTTCTACCAGTTAACCTTTGGGTGATGCAGAGACAGACAGTGGTAGGTGCAATAACGAAAACTGTGGAATAAATATTTATTAAAATATAAGTATTATACATACATATACCTATTAAAAAGATTAAATATAATACATACACCTAATTATACATAAATATATGACCAAATAAATACACGAATATATTTTTTACCACGATAGTTAGTAACAATGGTTTTATTTTTGTTACAGGGTGTGCATTTTTAACATACTTTAATCCGGAGAGCGCATCCAGCGCTCAAACGGCTCTACATGAGAAACGGACACTACCAGGGGTAAGTAATAGTGTATTTAATAACACTACATGTAGCATACATATCATACAATCTCAATTCTTTTCCTGAAGATGGCAGAAACCACAGATTACCACCTGCTACGCTTCTTGCAAACTGCTTTTGATTAGTCTACGTTTATACATTTGGTCATCCTCTAATCTGTTAATAGTATTATATTGTAATGAATACTGGAAACTGATTAATATGTTGTATTTAGAATTTCCTTCGTAGTATTTATGTAAAAAAAAATGATTTATTATAGGCATTGCGTATTCTCTAAAGCACTTATGTTCCTCTTGTAAGAAGGTTAAGTCACAAAAAGAAATAAGCAGCAGCAATTACTATCTACTTACGTAGATAGGCTATTCTTCTGTTCTTCTGGATATACATAATACATAACATAATCAGCCTATAATGTTCCCACTGCTGGGACACAGGCCTCCTCTCTGTGAGAGGGAGTGGGCCGTAATCCACCACGCGGGCCCAGTGCGGGTTGATAGATGTCACATGTCTTCGAATTTTTTGGTTCTAAGACATGCCGGTTTCCTCACGATGTTTTCCTTCATCGTTTTGAGAGCATTCTGGATATAATTACCTACTAATGTAATTTTCAGTCGGTAATTCAGCAGTAGTTAGTTAGACTGTAGATCGAAACGTCCCATTATTATAACACTAAATGTGAAGTATTTGTTATTCAAATCAAATCAAATAAAATCAATCTTTATTTCAGACAATGTTACATATTATTACAGAGACAAGTATAGAATTATAAGAATAATAAAAACATAAACAAAATTATAAAATAATTAACAAATTATAATTTTCAAAAATGGTATAGTTACACTACAGAACAAGGATAACATAACAATGAGATCATTTACCTATTTATATTGTGTACGGGTATACTGACTGATTAATAAAGTACGAAATAATGAGATCAAGTTAGGGCACTCCTGCCGGGGTCGCCAGAAGGTACTAAAGGGTCACCCAGGCCCCTAGCAACACAGGCAACGGAAGGAATACGGGTGGGTTTTAGTTAGTAAGAGTCTGACACACCCTCCCGCTCTGGGCGGAGAAGAAGTTATTTGATGATTTCCCACCCCAAAAAAAAAAAGTAAGGGCACTATTTGTGAAAATAAAACAATAAAATCAAGAACAATAATTATTGCCCTTACAAAAGTATTTGTATTTCTTACTTGGATGAGTCAAACCGAGTTCCTACGTTTAAACCCGCATTACTCATGACCTTTCATGAAAGAGTAAAAATAAACAAAAGTCGCGATGAATCATATAAAAGCTATACATTATGTATGTATACCTCTGCATGACTTTCAAACAATTCTCATACAAAATACATGTTTTTGTTACACATATAATTTGAACCTATGGTTTTAGGCCCATGAAATCCTCCTAAAAATTCATACTTTATACCTAAAATAACGGCCCACCCCTGGGTGTCTACTCCCTGAGCACTAAGTCCGTAGTTTCGACCGAAGTTAGATATATGATCAGTTCGAGGCCCAAGCTAAGAATGAATGACAACACGTTTTGACAATTGTCCCTACACCCAATGTGTATTTGCTTGTGCGAAAATAATAATTTGATACTTGTTTTGACGGATCAACTACTTTTGGACGGGCCCTAATCTTCGCTGACGGACTTAAAAATAAACAAATAAAATAAAAATAAAATCTTTTTATTTCAGGCATATTTGGCCCATACATATTGTTAGTAAAACAACTTAAAGCTATGTTAGTATTTAAAATTACAATATTAATTTAAGTATTTGCCGCCCTCTGGGGCCCCGGGCACACGCACTTGTGCTTGAACCCAGTGCCCCAGAAGGGGGCTGTCCAGCTTGTGGCTGAGCACGTTCAGGATAGAGTTGGCGCTCCCACGCGTGCGGAACATCAGCGAAGCGATACGGCGCCGCAGCACAGTGTGAAAGCCGTCGGTGTGCGCCTGCGCAAACATCATGTGGGAGCCCCACCAGCACCCTGAACGCGTTGTTATATTGTATTCGGAGAGCGTTAATGGCCCGCTGCGTGTAGTTGACCCACAGATTGCAGGTTAGAGAGTCTGGTAGTATGCTTTAAAGAGTGTAATATTGACCTCTAAACTATACCTTGCAAATCTGCGTGCCAACATGTTACAGCGGACCGCCATCGCGGACTTAGAGAGTAGATCCACTGACTCGGACGGTTTTTGTGACAACTTGACTGAAACATCGACATTTCTTTATTATGTGTAAGCTTATGTGTATGTTGGGGTCAGCTTCTAGTCTAACCGGACGCATGGAGTGACATTTGACCTCCACAACCCAGTTACCGGGTACCCCTTGGTAAGACCGGTTGTCAGACTTTCGAGCTTCTGACGACCCGTAACAACTGTCAAAGATCATAAAACTTTTCTAAATTATGGTGAAATCCGTGTCAAAATCCGTTGCGGAATTTAGGACAACGGACAGACACGAAACGCGACTCAAATTAAAATTTAGATAGATGTACATTCCTATTTAGCTAAAATAACAAAGGTATAATATTCAAATTGAAGCAAAAGCAATTGTTCCGTGTTATATTTTAAGCCGAAATGTTAAATTAACCACTACTCAGTATTCAGCCCTCGTCTAAGTTAATTTTATTTAAGGGAATAAATTGTACTAGGTATAATGAGTTTCGTATAAGCGTGAGTTAGGTCAAAATACTCTAAGTTCTGTAATTAAAACGGATACCTACTTTAAAATTAACACTTCGGGTAAACAATAGCTGTAATATATTATGATCATTATTTTAATATTACATAAGTGTGAGAATGAGATGGAACTACATTATTATAGCTCCATCTCTTTCCAACTGTAAAGCAATATTAAAATAGTACTGCTATAAGAGGCGGTGGTTGCCCCCCAGAACCCTATATGTTTTGTACACTAAAACGCTAGAAAAGTTTTAGCTCTGAATGATTCATATCATTCAGAGCTAAAAATTGTCATTATTTTTTAATGTTTAGAGCAACGGGCGCAGTACATTCTTATAAATTGCATAAACTGCGTATTTCCACAAAACATGCATGCATTTTTGTTTTTTTCGTATAACAGCGGGTATTATTGTTTATATTGGCTCCTATCTGAATCTTCTCAAATATAGTATCGGTGTTGTCTCATCTTGCCGCACCTATTCAGCTACCAACTTTTCGCTTTGCATATGCTTGCTCAAAAACCCTCTGGGGTCAACCATATCGGATTCAGCATTCATTGCGTTTACAAAAAGTAAGGTTTTCCTTCCTTCTCAACCGTCCCACTCCTTCTTATCTTGTGTCTCACTTCCAATATCTATGTTCTTCACGCACTAAGAATCTGCGTTCTTCCAACAATCTTCTCATACTCTGTCCTTGTCATACTTCTGACTTTGTTTATTCTTCCTTTTATATTCATTCCATTCTTCTTTGGAATGCGCTTCCTCTTGATTTTAGGATGGCCACCAGTCTGTAGGCGGAAATTGAAGAGTTTTTTCAAAATAAACAGAGTCATCTCAACACCTCTCTCCCTGAATTTACATACGTGTGTATGTGTATTATAAGTTTATAACTCGTTTATCTACTTGTGTACCAATTTCATTCATGATTCATTAAAATATAATTTTAATAAAGAATTCTCATTGTTCATCACAAACTGAACACTTGCCATCAAATCACTTCACCACCCTTGATTGACCGGTAGAGAATGCCTAAGGCATTAAGTCCGCCTTTATAATTTTTTTGTGTGTAAAAAGTTAAAAAAAATAAATAAGGGTAGCAAAGCATAACACACAGACACACACACACAGGCCTACGCCTGTGTGTGTGTGTCTGTGTGTCCGCGGACCCAGCTAACATTTCATATATTTTCAGAATAACCTGTTAAAACTCCCAATATTCTATACACAACCGATAGATCCCCTATTATCCTTAACCCTAAAATATGCACGCTTATAAAAAGGTGGCAGGGCGCACATGTGCCCTAACCGACCCGAGCCGCAGCGACCGAGATGTTAATACCACAATGTTATCACACCTACCCTCGCTATGACGTAAAACCTTTATGATATTATGCTTGCACAATTTTGACAGGATGTCATGTTAATGGATTAAAAATATGAAAAATAGATGTTGAAAAAATTTACTTTAGGCTCTGTAGGTTAGTCTTTTATAAGCCGAGGTCGAACGGATAATATATTGAAATAAAATGTATTTTTTTTATTGAAACCCAGTCATTAATTGGTATTAGGTATCTAAGGTATTAATGATCTACGGAGAAAATGAATGTTACAGAGATTAATGTCTCTTGAGAACCATTTGTAGGGTCAATTTATATTTGAACGCAGGAAGCCGGAATCCTAATGTAAACCAGAACAATTTTAAAATAAGTTGCTGATAGGTACGAATTTCATCAAATCAAATCATTTTTATTTCAGGAATACACCGATATAAAATTTACTCCAGATTACAAAATTATGATTAATTATTATACATAATTAAATTATGACAGAATAGTCAATATTACATTACACAACAGATAAGTATTATTTTAGCTGGAATATTAATTGCCTCGTATTAATTACCTCGTATATGGCGCTACTGCTGTGCATGAGGTCCTGGGTTTGACCCGGGAGTCAAACCCAGGACCTCATGCACAGCAGTACCGCCATATACAAAGTATTATTGGGTTTTTTTTATCTGAAATTTCTCAGTAGCAGCTCGGAGTCTGGATTTGTGCCCGGTTGATAGCAATAGGCTCTCCCCGTATTACATGGGACTTAAACATAACTGGCGAAATGTGGGTGTACTACAGGTACGCCTCTGCCCAACTCTTCGGGGAAACAAGGCTTGATGTTACGTTGAGCTATATGGCCCTCAATATTCCATTGGTGCCGATTCCCTTGTTTACACACTAACCTAAATTTAAGTTCATTGCATCTTTTTCTTTCTATTTCATTAAGAAAAGGACAGAAGATAAATAAGTAAGTAAGCTTGACGTAAGTTGACGTAATTTTAGTAGGCAAGTTTTTAATCACGTCTAAACTTGTATGGAGTAATGACAGGCGCTGATTAATTTGACAGGACTAAACTAAAATTTATCTTCTGTCCTCTTCTTAATGAAATATAAAGAAAGAGATGCACTGAACTTAAATTTAGTTAGGTTTGTGAACAAGGGAATCGGCACCAATGTCAGATTTATGTATTGGGTTCATAAAGGAGGCCTGAAACATTCTCATGACGGCGTAAAAGTCATCTACCCTGCTTTAGGCAAACATGCCAGTATGCATTTGAATTCGTTATTATATTGAACACGAAACGTGTTGTAAGCACGCTGCGTGTATTTATACCACATGGCACAGGTGTAAAGGTTCCGGCAGCATGCGTTAAACAGGGTGATTTTCCCTAGATTTGAACATTTCGCAAATCGTCGTGCCAGCATATTACTCTTGGCAGCGAGCAAACGGAATTGTTCTAGGAGTATAATGTAATGTAATCCTAGTTATGGTATAATTAATAAAGTCTTTCATGCTTTGTAATTTGAATAAATGAGAAATCCAAAATGAAAAATGTTGGTGACATAACCGTTGGTAACGAAGACAGGTGACGTTCTCATAAAATATGTTAATTTAACTATGAAAATCTTTGTTCTTTCGTCAAAAATGCTAATTTACAGGAAATTCTATTGTACGGTATACGTGCTTTTGTGCTTTAGCTAACAATGCGCTGCTGACGCTTTGTGCTGTGTTGTGACGTAATATCTCAGCTGTTTTGATATGAACTCTGAACGCGTGAAGTGGCCCGTTTACAGGTTTTACAGAGCACTCTACAATAGATGTTTTGAGCTGTTTTAGGGTATTTTCTAGGTTTATTTGTTTATAGGTTTTTTATTGAATAGGTATAGGTATCACTGCAGCACTGGTTCGCGGTTAAACCCTGACTTATTGCTTAGGTGATGAATATCAAATGTCTTTTCATTACACACAGGTACACCTCTGCTCAACCCTGCGGGGAAACAAGGCGTAATGTTATGTTATGTTATGTTATGTGTTCTATTTATGTACTTTATTTACTCTTCGTTGTATGTGTAACACCAGATGTTGTACTCGTAGATAGATAGATTCATTTATTTGCCCGAAACATGGTATTTTACAGATTTTATAACACATACATACTCGTATTAAGTTCTTCATATTTCGTCTACTAAATTTGGCATGCAAATTTTGTGATAATCATAGTTATTCTAATTAAATCAATTTAAACAAAATAATTAAATTACAATGTCACAAAAAAGCATAATAAATAGATTACACCTACAGATGAGCATACCTGCCTATAATGTTCCCACTTCTGGGACACTGGCCTCCTTTCTGTAAGAGGGTGTGGGCCTTCCACCACGCGGGCACAGTGTGGGTTAGTGGATGTCACATGTCTTCGAATGTTTGGTTCTAGGACACGCCAGTTTTCTTACTATGTTTTTCCTAAATAGTTTTTAAGAGCAGTGATGATGAAATTAAATACACAAAGTAAAGTGCCTGCCTGCGTTCGAACTTACCACATCCAACTCGTAAATCGGGGCCAATACCACTGGGCCACCAGTGCTACAGATTAGCACTAAGTTTTAATTAATTTTGAACAATGGACGGTCATAGTCCAAAGGGTCTACATCTTGAATCGAATTTAGGTAAGTACAGATGAAAACTCGTAATCGGCTAGAAGATTAGACTCATTCTAATATTATTTTATGATTAGCACACGTCATTCCATTCACACGCTCGCGAACGATCCTCGTAGCCCGAGACGAAACGCAAATGATACGCCAATGTAACGTATTTTAATTTTTGATCTCATCCCTAATCTTTCCATAAAGTCATACTCCTGAGTTCTGAGCGTCCTCTCTGAATATAAATTGTGTCATTTTAGCGAAACCGTAATGGAAAAGCAGATTAAATAATTCAAGCGTAAGAAATTTTGAGCCCATAACAGTATTCATAAATAATGAGGTTAACACATCGGGCGCGTGCGGCCATTTTCGTATTAAGCCGCGTAGTGTTGGGGTCCCCGGCGACGCTCGCGAATTTTTGTAAAGAAAAAATTGGATCCATATTTGGGAGTATGAGAAAGTAATGGTGATTGTAACCATGTTATGCTATGCTATGGAAGAACATTCAATTCAGCCAGATAGAGGCCTGCCTAAAGCGTGTTAGCCTTGTGTTGTTTTTTGATCGTCTTCAAAGAATAGATGGTTTTGAAATGCGGATCGAAGTTGAAAAAGAAAAATGAGTGAGCCTTACATTAGTCGCATATGATATGTAACATCTGACATCTCACCTTGGTAGTAAGCAACTGATCAGCTACAGAAATTAACCTCAAATGTAAAAAAGCTAAATACTGATAACTATTATTTATTGCTAGTGATCGTGAGAGGGTCGAAATTCGACCCCCTCTGCTTAAAATTTATAAAGTACTTACTTATTCCATGCTCAAGCTGTTACTTCCTGTTACACTCTGCCGTCCCTTTTCACGAAATCACGCACGCAGAAAGAGATGGGAAACATGTTATAAATTAAAATAATAACAGTCAGTAACATACCAAATTTTCTATGCACTATGAAAATATTAACACGTTCGCTGACAGTACGGCGCTAGGCGGGAAAGTAGTGCGATACGACACTACGTCGAGTGACGTGCACGTCTGTCGACGTAGTGTCGTATTTGGGCAAGCAAAGACATGCCTAATATAACACAACGTCGAGAAACGTTCACGTCCATCGACGTAGTATTAAGTTTCGGCAGGCAAACATATGGCCAACATGACACTACGTTATGAAACGTTTGTCATTTAGTATGGAAAATTCTACTGCCGTAATAAGGTGTCAGGGTAAGTGCTCACTGTCAGCGAACGTGTTGAGAAATGAAATGAAATGAAATGAAATTGTTTATTCTGTAAATAGGATATCAGGATCACTTTTACACGTCATATTAAAAGAAAAAATTAAAAATACTCTAAATGGAGTCGACATTTTCTATCTGACTACCCCTGAAAATAAATGGCGAAACAAACTCAAGGGTCAAAGTCTCTTTTAAAGTTCAGACATAATCTTGGTCAGATCATGTGAGGACCATGTAGATCCATGTCTGAAATGGTCTTTTGAGTGGACCTGTCCAGTCAGTGCAAGCATTTGTCAGTAATCGTGTAGCTCAACTCAAAACTTGAGTAGCTCAACGACTCGACGAACAACAGCAAGGAAAGGACATTTGAGTAGGCCGCATAAAGTACTCAAAATGAAGGACTTTCATTAAAACTAACTGAGAGAAAAAAAAAAACAAGAAATAAATAAAAATTACCCACATAGTGCTCACATTCACAATAATTAAAGTAATATAATACTTTTCAAGGTACATACATATTCACGTAATTTTGTTTATAATATTCATCAATGTCAATATGTATATATAATTGTATATAAAAACAGTACACACTTAATACGAAATAGTCCAGGTAAGGCGTGCTTATTTCGCGGCACAATTTTGGCACACCTTTTACGTGCGGTGTAATGACGTGGTTTCACACAATTGCATCTATGTATATTGCATTTTCTTGAGCGTTAAAGCTTTTAAAGATTTCGAAGCATTTTTGGCGTGATTTTCTACTAAACTAAATTTTGTAACTCAATTTATTCATTATATTGCGGGCAGGCGTTAGTTTTACTTTTATTATTTAAACCTGTAATAATTTTCTAGACAGTGTCTACTATTACGTAATGTGTTCTTAATGTTACTCTTGGTACTTTCATTATTTTAGATCTCCTTCAAATATTGAAGACAAACATACACATGGTCACAGACAAACATGGTCTGGCAGTTTTGAGTATTTTTTGCGGCCTAGCCAAATGTCCTTTCTTTGGTATTGTTCGTTGAATCGTTGAGCTCCTTTAGTTATGAGTTGAGCTGCACAACGACTGACAAATGCGTGCACTGACTGGACAGGTCCATTCAATCTGTGTGGTTCTTTCATCAAAAGACCATTTCAGACACCAATCGACATGGTCTTCACATGATCTGACCAAGATTATGTCTGGACTTTAAAAGAGACTGTGACCTCTGAGTTTGTTTCGGCCTTTCTTCTCAGAGTAGTCAGCTAGAAAACGCCGGCCTCATCTAGTTTAAAAAAAATATGTTTTGACGTGTAAAAAGCATTTGACTTCGTAAATCATAAACTGCTTCTTTTGAAACTAAATCGTTATGGGATTAGAGGAAACGCACTACAATGGATAGCAACTTATTTAAATAATCGCCGACAATGCGTAGAAATATCTAGGCACACATTATCAGAGAAGAAAATATATAGATCCACTTATCGTCTAAACTCATGTGGTGTTCCCCAGGGCAGTATTTTAGGTCCCTTTTTGTTCTTATTGTATATCAATGATTTGCCCAACGTAACCCCACACTCTTGCATTCTGTACGCTGACGATACTACTCTTAGCATTAAACTCACCGATGGTAATATCATCAATTACGTAAAAGAAATTAGCGACACATTAAACAAAATAATTGAATGGCTTAAAGACAACAATTTACATGTAAATATAAGTAAAACGAAACTAATACAATTCCAAGCTTATAATAGCACACGTCACCAATTGGAAATAAAATATGCTGATAATGCTGTAGAAGAGGTTGAAAGTGCGACTTTCTTGGGTATAACATTGGATAAATATTGTAACTGGAAAGTGCATATAGAAAAACTATGCGCTAAGGTACAAAGATTTGTTTTTGCTTTAAATAGAATAACTCGCGTGGCTGGTATCAGCGCAGCACTTAATGCGTATCATGGTTACGTAGCATCAATTCTTCGATACGGCTTAATTATATGGGGAAATTCTGTTGATACTATTAAAGCGTTCCGAGCCCAAAAAAAATGTATTCGTTCAATGACTAATGCACATCCATTACAAAGCTGTGTCCCAATCTTTAAAAAGCTCAAAATATTGCCACTCCCATCTTTATATATATTTGAACTGTGTATCTTTGTACGTAAGAACAAAGCTTTATTTCAAGTATATAATGATGTTTTTGTAAGAAAAAGCAGAAATATTTATAAAATTTGTGCACCTCAACAAAGAATTCAACTATTTTCCAATAATGTTTACTGCATGGCAATTAAAATATATAATAAATTACCCAATGCATTTAAGATTCTTAACTTTATGACATTTAAAAAGAAATTATTTTACTTCCTATTACAAAAGTGTTACTACTCAACGACTGAGTTTTTAAATGAAAGATTTGATTCTAAATTTAAATTAGATGACTACTGACATTTGTGCGAATTGAATAGAATTTTATTATTTATTTGACATTGTATATCTTTTTTATTATTTTTATTATTGTATTTCATTCTTGACATTATGATTACTAATAACTCCTGAGCGTGCATGTAACGGTAATTAATTTTTCCCTTTTTCTTGACATTTGTTTATTTGTTAATGTTTAATTTTGACATTGTTTTCTAATCCTTATCATTTAAATTATTTTCAATATTTGTACGCTGGAAACAGCAGAATATTATGGACATCATATTATAATTTGTAACACCTTGTAAAACAATATTCTGACAAATAAATTATTATTATTATTATTATTATTAAAAGTGTTTCTAAAAACCTACTTACAGAAATAAAATCATTTATCATTTATCATAGAAACGGTCAGAATGTTATAGTTTTTAGTGTCTATTATACAGGGTTATTTTATATTGGCTAACTAAACTCCGTAGACGCGCAAGGTATACGTATATAAACATGATAAAAAGAAAAAATAAATTAATTTGATGTTTTTTTTGTGGGGTCAATTGCAATTGACCCCACAAAAAATGGTTACTTGTAATATCAGTTTAAACATCTTTTTTTTTGTGTAAACTTCACAGACGTGGTGTGTATTGATAACTAAACCCAATAAATAAAACATAAGAAAACAGTTTTCTCAACTCATACTTCAAATAACCACACTAACAGCGGTCGTTGACCTCCCAAAAAAAAAAACATCAGATCTTTTTATTTACTGTTTTATCGCTTGTAGATATCGATACCCATCGCGTCTGCGTCTTTCTGGCATGCGCATTATACAGGGTTATTTTACCATAATGCGCATGCCAGAAAGGACAGACACGCATCCATTCTCGTATTACTGTATATCTTTTGTCGCATAAAATATTCCCTATACCCGAAAGTATGTAGAATAAATCGTTGAGATAAAATTTTACCGCAGCCAATGATTTATGGAGAAAATTTCGGGATGAACATTTTTTGTTTAACTTTTCCCGTCTGTTTATAATATGAACGCCCACACGGTGTGCTGTTCGTTCCGTATCTTTTGTGGTGTTAAAATAGTTTGTCTGTTTTATACTGGAGATCTTGTATAAATAGCTAGGCCAATATTGCCAGCCAACGTGGAAATGCTGCCAGCGTTTTGGGCACTTTTCCCATTGACAGCGATGCGGACGAATTTTTTTATGGCCAATGAGCTCTTCTGCCATTTTGTTATTTTTAGTATATACAGATACATCTTGTAGGTATTTTTTAAGATTATTATTATAAAAAAGGTTAGAATAAAATGGTCTAATAAATGGTTAATAAAAGTAGCTAGGTAGCTATGAATGAGGTATGTACATTAATTCGTAGATATATGTAGGTATCACCTAAAGAAGATTTGGTTTAGTATAAAATATAAAAACATTTTTGATGTATTTTGGGAAATAATTTATGACTCGGTTAACGACCACAAAACCTTTTGAAGTAAAATTACAATAAAATTTGGGTAATTATGAAATCATTTCATGGTTCTGCAAAACTTCAACAAGCGCATACTTTATATACAGTGTGACTCTTTATAATGTGCACATATCGAAATGAGGGAATCCATGCTTAATTTTATCGATGGAAAAAAAAAAAAAATAAAAAAAAAAAATATTAAATACACGGTGACATTTGAATCACAGTTTTGCTAGAACAAAAGTTGCTCAGACCATGGTCTACTATCATTCTATAGCAGCCAATAAAAAAAACGTTAATGGTTTTCGAAAAAAAGTCATAATTAAAAAAGTCGGGATTATCGTTGCGGCGCAGTGTCTGTGTTGTAGGGACTACAACACAGACACTGCGCCGCTCGCGTCTCAAAGTAGTTGCGGCGCGCGGCTCACGCACGGAACATAGCATTGTCTACAGGGAAATGTACCTCCATAAACGAAATTTAGTAAAAACTTATTTTTGTAAGTCTTACTAGAAAATACCAAAGTTAAAAGTTAACTTCGGTAGTTATTTTATCACTGATAAGTGGCTACTTTAAAACAGATGTTTATGGCAAGGTTATGCACGATTGTACGTCGCGACGCACCGTACTGACGGCACGGCGAGGTGGCTGACTTCAAATGTTATCATTTCGTTCTAGGTGCAAACTTACGGTAGGTAATATTAGATACGACATTTTCTTTTATTTCTTTCTTACACGATTTTAATTATTTCCTGTAGGTACGAGGTACGGGTACATATTCTATCCAACGTGACATTATTAGGTATTATTTATTTATTTATTGGGATATTACAGTAACAAGACAAAATCAAAACTTACCACAAAACCGGGTTAGCTCTGTGTTCACCAAGACAACATCAACTCCAATTTTTCCTTCATACTTATCGGGATTAGGACCGTCAGAAATTCTAGCTGAAGTTAATTATTAATTTTGGTGAATAAAGTAACTTTCTTACATCACAGTTCAGAATGTAGGTACTAAATTGCCATTTACTAGACAGCGAGTATTTCAGGCGTATTTAAAAAATTGGAATCAAATTATTTACAACGATTAATTTAGAATCAACTAGGTATTTACACAATAAATAATAGTATTTACACTTCTTACGTGTATTAAAGTAATTGCTCAAAATGTTGTCCATTGACTTCAATACACAAACGGGCAAGTTTTAGCAAGTTGTCTTTTAGTTTTCGCAAAATGTTTGTATCACTCCTCACTGTTTCGAACGCACTTTCAATTTTTTGTTTAAGCTGGTCTCTACTTGTGACTTCATCAGTGTAGACCAGCCTTTTTAACTCCGACCACAAATAAAAGTCTAGTGGAGTTAAACCGGGGCTTCTGGCTGGCCATGCCACAGTTCCACCTCTCCCGATCCACCTTTGAGCAAATTCATTATTCAAGTACATGCGTACTTGAGTCGCATAGTGTGCGGGGCAGCCATCATGTTGGTAGTACAATGCCCGACGGTAAATTACGGGAACGTCTTCCATGAGGTTTGGTATCACACTCGTGAGCATTTCCAAGTAGGTACCACCATTTAAATTTCTGTCGATAAACACTGGCCCAATTAACACGTCATTAATAATCCCGGCCCAGACATTGACACTGAACCGAATTTGGTGAAAGTGTTGTTTAATTGCGTGTGGATTGTTAAACGCCCAATAATGTTCATTATGAATATTAAACATTCCTACGCGCGTGCAGGTAGACTCATTCGTCCACAGAATGTTCGCTTCTGGATTATCCAGCAGCCATATACACAGAGCTACGCGTGCTTGGGGGTCAGCGTCATAAAGTCCTTGCGTGCGACGGAAATGGTATGGATGTTTTCCCAATCGGTTCAGCAGGCTCCATACGTAAAATGGACTGACATTAAATCGCCTTGCTGCATCTCTGGTACTATTCCGTGGGTTGCGTGCGAAGTACTCAAGTATTTGCTCTTCGAATGCGGCTGAGTACTGAGGACCAATACCACGTCCTTGGGCATGATTCGGCATTGTGAATTGGCCGTGATCCAGTAGCCGTTGTGTAGCTGCCAGTATTGTGGCAGGTGTGGGAATCTGCGCGTTCAAGATCCCTCGCCTGCGCAGCGCCGCTAAATGTTCTGGTTGAGAGTACATGCGCCTAGCTTCCGCCAGATTGTCACCAGCAATTGCGTAAAAACGCACCATATTCGAATAACCATATTGACGTAAATACATCGAATGCGTATGCTTCGCTCGCTCGAGGGATTTCGGTAGACTGGCTACCGCCTGGACGGCTCGCGCGGCTCGCGGCGTTCAACAAAAGCAATGGGCGGAGCGGTCTTTCGCGCAATTGCATGTCATTGGCTAATGATTTATTTGCATTTCGACCCGCATTGGCCGGACATCCTTGTAGTCCACGTGGATTCCTCATACTTTAACTTATTCTTCATCGTATTAGCTACCCAATAGTAAAAATTGCATGCATAATAAAAAATATTACTTATAAAAAAAAAATCCATCGATAAAATTAAGCAAAGATTCCCTCATTTCGATATATATGCACATTATAAAGACTCACACTGTATTTTATTGAAACAATGAGTTTTAAACCAATCGGGTAATAGTGAAAACTGATAGGTATCTTTATTTCAAATTCCCACTATTATTAAAAAAAAATTGTTTGTCATTATTGTGTGAGTTTTACTCATAATCAGAATCAGAATCTTTATTTTTTAAACATAGGTATTTACTTAATGGTCTTAGGTTAACATATTTGAGCGCTATGTTTTTCCGCGCAGGCATACAAATTAATTCTTACCTATATGATTTTTCACAAGCATAAATTAAAAACAAACAAACATTTACATAAAAAAAAAAACATTGAAAACATGACCTTACAAGAATCCCGAAGCGGAAATCGACCCGCGACCCCAAAACTGGACTGCTCCTTCTCGACCATTCGATGCGTCATTTATTTATACTTTCTTCGGGTTTCTCCGAAAATACTCCACAATTTATGGTTATTCGTTCTCATTAGCTAAATTGAGGACTGTAGAGCTAAATATATCATAGCTATAGTTTTGTTAATCTTTTTAAAGTCTAAGAAACTACACGTATAACGTGTTGTTTAAGAATGAAAGGGATTAAAGGTTGGGATATATTAATTATAAATAGGGTTTAAAATGGAATATTAATTAAAAATAAACATTAAATCAGTCTACTTAGAATATTTAACATTGACTGTTGAGCTAGTAAATAAACTCGTTTTTGGGACTGTTTTTACATCCTCAATATCGCTCAATTACCGACAAAAGCTACTATTTACCTATGTTGGATAATCGTACAAATCTTCCTATTTCATCTCAATAACAGCCGCACAAGTCGATCCATTAGGTTAAGCTACGCTTGACGGGGCTTGTCCGTGGATGGGTGACCATCTACACATACCGAGACTCCTCCGTGCCTCTGACAGCAGTTACGCCGTTGGTCCCAGCTGTCATTCGTGGATCTTTGACAGTCGTTACGGGTCGTCAGAAAGTCTGGCAACCAGTCTTACCAGGGGCTATCGTATTACCCAGTAACTGGGTTGTGGAGGTCAGATAGGCAGTTGCTCCATTTAATATACGGGTATTTAGTTGCATCCTTTTTTTTTTTTTATGTAAAATCATCAAATAATTTCTCCCGCTCTGGACGGAGCGGGAGGGTGTGTCAGACTCTTACTGACTAAAACCCACCCGTATTCCTTCCTGTTGCCTGTGTTGCCAGGGGCCTCGGTGACCCTTTAGTACTTTCCCGCGACCCCGGCAGGCATCGGCCCTATATGACCCCTACACTTGTGCTGACTACATCTCTTTGAGGCGCGCGTGGAATACAACGCGCTGTCGCCTCGGGCCTGGTCCTTAATGGACGGCGAGCTACCCATTGCTCACCGTCCGCAAGCCCGCGCCTACGGGAAAAAATCTGTCTGGGATTCCCGACGCCATCTGCGAATGCGAAGCCTGTTCCCAACTATGTTGGCTTCCACACTAACTGGATACGGCGCGTTGTATTCCACGCGCGCCTCAAAGAGATGTCGTCAGCACAAGTGTAGGGGTCCACTAGGGTCGATGGCTTTTTTTTTTTTTTTTTTTCGGCCGTTGCCTGCCGGGGTCATGGGAAAGTCCGAAAGTGTTACCGACACCCCTGGCAACACAGGCAATGAAAGGGACACGGGTGCGTTTTAGTCAGTAAGAGTCTGACACACCCTCCCGCTCCGGCCAGAACGAGAGAAGTTATTTGATAATTTCCCACCCAAAAAAAGCTAGGCAGATTGATTGATCATTCAATTATGATTATTGTTCTCACGATCTCCTCTCAACAACAAGTTACATGTATCCATTGTCAACATGAGTTTACTATTTATCAGTATTCATCTTCTTTTCATTTCGACGGTACAGTTTATGCTTCTTCTATTGTTTGGACCTGGTCCGTATTTAGCAGTATTATGAATAAATCTGTAAATAAAACAATATTTCAGTATCTTAGCTTCTAATATTTTTCTTCCATCCCCACTAACCAAACTATGTCTGTCACTCGTAACCCCAGAACCAATTTTACCAGCACATAGAAAATGCCGTATAATATTTTCATAGGTAAATTTAAGTCGGTAGCTCGGAGCCATCTCTTAGGGATTGAGTCGAGAACATAGTCAGACATACATATGCTATTTGCGTACGTGAAGTTTTGTTAGAACATACAAACACATACGTACATACGTGGATGGTTTGATAATGTCTATTTGAATCGTAGAAGATTCTGGAAGGTTTTGATGGATATTGAAAGGTCATGTTCAGTATGACATGTACTGAACGTTTAATTATTCATATTTCAACATTCACTTCTTACCTCTCAATTACCTCCCGTTAATAAGATAAAATAGGTACCCATCAGAGCACAGTGGTGGCCCAGTTGTAGGTTCAAACTCTGAGAGGCATTTTACTTTGTGTAAATTATACCACCACTGCTCTCAAAACGATTAAGGAAAACATCGTGAAGAAACCGGTATGTTCTAGTACCAGAAATTCGAAGACATGTGATCTACCAACCCGCACTGGGCCCGCGTGGTGGATTACAGCCCACTCCCTCTCAGAGAGGAGGCCTGTGTCCCAGCAGTACGAAATATAATGTTTCAATTTTCTGTATTCTAGGGAACATTATAGACTGATTATGCTAGGTATCATACTATAATCATCAGATTCAGCGACAAGCAGCGTTAAGAGCACAGAAAATCGTAGAACTACAGACTCTTTTGTATAATAAAGAGTATTCTATTCTATATCCAAACAAAATCTTACAAAAAAAAACATCAGCCCCTCACGAACCACAACGAATCTAACCCATTCTTCACTTTCACAATATCAAACGATCTGTAGCCCATAAATAAGGGCTTCTATTTCAGTATCATGAAAAACTTTCTTAAATATTCGTTCGCTGCCATTCGCTGTCAGAATTGAACCCAAAGGAGTTACATATACAAAACTCTGTTTAAGGCGCTGACAAGACCCAATTGACCAAAATAGGCTTCTCTTAAGAAAGAAAATTGCCAAATCTGTATAGTTTGTGGTAGCGGAAAAAATATATGTTAATTTTAAACATATTTCCCAGAACTTGGTTGTCACCAAAACACGTTTTGAAAAAAAAATCTCGATACAAACTAACGTTAAACTAACCTCTTACCTTGAGTTCTAATCCAAAATATCTGTATTAAATATCAACATAAATTACGTATTTAATTAATAACAAGTACGTCTTATTCTAATGCAAAACTTGGTTGTTTTTTATTTTCGATTACTCAACTCAATTCTGAGTAAATAGATAATTACTTCATATTTTGCAATAAATTACAAGCGTTTTGTCGTCGCGCTTCTCTTTCTTTTCTATGCAATCCGACAGTGACCGCGGTTTAGGTGTTGTCAGCGTCTTAAGAAATAGATGACGCTAAAATAAAATAATAGGTACATACAATTGTATAAAAAGTGAGCTTACTATAGATGCACCTCTGCCTGACCCATCGGGGTAGCAGACATGAATGTACGTGTTAAGTATACAATTATACTAAAATAGTATGAAAACATTACCAAATGATTAAAAGTATAGGTACATACATTTGTATAAAAAATGGATGTACTATCGAAGAACCTTTGCCTAACCCAGCAGGGTAACAGACAATGAATGTATGTGTTATGTATACAATTATACCAGAATAGTAAGAAAAAAAAACCAAATGATTAAAAAATTAAATAATAGTTATATACAATTGTGTAAAAAGTGGATGTACACTTTTGCCTAACCCAGCGGGGTAACAGACATGAATGTTTGTGTTATGTATAGAATTATACCAAAATAGTATGAAAACATTACCAAATTATTAAAAATCACCCAAGACTTACATTTTGTTTACCACTCAAGGGAAAATTGTTTGTTTTATTATTCAGCTAGCTGCTGCACGCGGTGTCACCCGCGTTGCTTATTATCTAAAACAAAGATAGCCTAAGTTATTCCTTATAATATCAGCTATCTGCCAGTGAAAATCCCGTCAAAATCGATCCGGAACAAACAGACAGACAGAGAAAAATTTAAGAAAAAAAATGATTATAAATACCGTATATACTTCCGTATGCATTTAGTAAAAACTTGTGATACTTCAATTTTATTTATTTATATAGATTTGTTCGTCACTGAAACTAAAACTAATAACCAAAACCATCCAGTAAACAGAGTGTCTAATATTCAAAATTTGTCCGATTCATCGTTCTATTTCTTGAGCCTTTCGTTTCCATCTTTTATATTAAACAGCATAAAAACCGCAAACGACCATAACTGAATTCCGCGAAATAACGACACTGCCTAACAATAAAATTTTCACTTACAAAGCCTTAATATTCGTGCTTACTTCACTCGTAAACCGTCAAATAAAAAGGCAACAATTTTCACACCGCAAAGCTAACATGAATTACTGCTGTTTAAAAATGTTGTTGAATTCAATCCTTGTAATAGTGTGAGAAGTTTTTGAGCGATGTTTCTCACGCAACGTTCTGTATTGGTGGGATGTTCATGGTACTGACGTCCCACGGACGGCACGGTCTGAATGTACTACCTAATTAAACCATGTAATCATAATCAGCCTATAATGTTCCCACTGCTGAGACATAGGCGTCCCCTCTTCGAGAGGGAGTGGTCTGTAATCTACCACGCGGTCCCAATTTGGGTTTGTAGATGTCACATATCTTCAAAGTTTCCTTACAATTTTTTCATTCATCATTTTGAGAGCAGCGGTGATGAAATTATGTACACAAAGTAAAGCGCCTGCCTGGGTTCAAACCCACGATCCACAACTCGGAAGTCAACCCCGACTTACTAAACCTGTACTATCCGGAGATTCTTGAGGGCCCCCAGCTGGGTACTTATATGATGGGTATTTACCCAGCAGTTGACGTGTTTTAACTAAAAAGAGACAACGATGATGATTCTGCAAGAAGCTATTTCAACGCAGAGAACTAGTGTATATAGAAATCACTTAGTCCGAAATAATAAAGCCACCAAGTTTTTGATCGGTTGGCAATTTGAAGCTGAAATATTTTTAATTGCAAAATGCTGACGCTCTTCTCTTTAATCTGATCAGTGATTAAACAGCACACTATTATCACGTACTTGAAACACAAAACCCCTCTAATCAAACTTTAGGAAATAGGTCTAAACAATTTTGTTGAACAAGCAACAAAAATCACCCACATTCTCATACAAAGAAAACAAAACTTCCAAGCCCCGAACGCTGTTTCTCACCACAACAATACAGAAACACGTAATATCCTTGTTTAAAAACCACTTTAAGAATTCAATTCAGTTCCTACGCACACTTGGCACCGAATGGTTGCGAATTGAAAAATGTAAATGATAACTACAATGGTTTTATTTGACTATATTTCACTTAAACACTGGAATGGATCCAGTTGTTACTGCAACAGGTCATGCGTGTGACCGGATTTAGGAAACAATGAAGGCGGTACTTTGAATTGGTTGTTGATTGTTGGGACGAAGGGTATTGTTGAATAGTTTGCAAACGTAAGACGACCTACGTGATGAATCGGGTGAGGGAGATCCCATAGAATTTCTCTGGAAATTCTATGGGATCTATCCCGATCTCACCCGATTCATCACGCCCTGCTGATTCTATCGGTGTATATTCTTATATATATAGTGCATAAGAACTTAGGTATCCGGAGTTTGGCGTTCAAAGGGACTCATGGAACCATATTCACTAGTTAAAATATCTCAAAATGTGTCTGTAATTTCTTACAGTCACAATACTGTCACTAAAGATCCTACTATTCTTTGTTGTATTTATTTTACTATAGAAGAAATCTCATTTTGATTTCCTCTTCCTTGTTACCTATACAGGGTCAAATCATGAAATTTTTTTTGGAGTCAACGACAGCTAATGGTGTACTTACTTGAAGAATGGGCAGAATAAATAAGTTTTTATTTATTTTATCGTGTTTACATTATCGACACTCATTATGACTGCATTTACACTTTAAAAATAACTCATGTTTCTACTGATATTTCAAGTAACTGACCCAACTCAAGTAGTTGACCCAAAAAATATATAATATATCATTAAATCATGTTTTTTTTAATCGTATTAAGTTATGACACCCATCACGTCTGCGGAGTTCCGCTAGCTAATTTAATTTGACCCTGTATAAATGATAAATGATTTATCTTCTGCAAGTAGGTTTGTACAAACACTTTTACACGTCAATCATATTTTTAAAATAAAGCTAGATGAGCTCGGCGTTTCCTATCTGACTACTCTGAGAAGAAAGGCCGAAAATGACTCAGAGGTCACAGTCTCATTTAAAGTCCAGACATAATCTTGGTCAGATCATGTGAAGGCCATGTAGATTGATGTCTGAAATGGTCCTTTTGAGGAAAGAACCGCAAAGATTGAGTGGACCTGTCCAGTCAGTGCATGCATTTGTTAGTAATCGTGCAGCTCAACTCAGAACTTAAGTAGCTCAACGATTCGACGAACAATACCAAAGAAAGAACATTTGGGTAGGCCGCATAAATTACTCAAACTGCCAGACCATGATTAATACTAAATGCGAAAAAAAAAAAAACAACAATGACCCACATATATGCTATCGTAGGCATACTTACAGATGAAAATGATAACCCTACGCACCCAAATATATTAGCACACTATTATGACACTTTCATTCATACACCCACTAATTCCCAGACGGATGCAGCAAATTTGACCATCGTAGTAAAATTAAATGATTAGGGCATAAGAAATCTTCACGAAACGTTTCCATAATGAGTGTATATACGCCATGCGTTTACAGCGGATGTCGCACGTTTAGACTCACGTGTGAGTTTAAAGATAGTATCTGTGGACGAAAAATAAGATTTTCACACTATCTTTTTAAACACATCTTTGTATCCTTCTCATCTTTTAAGCGATAGCTATACATTATTTAATCAGTGATGAGGAAACAGTTAGTAATTCCTAATCACTATTCCAAATTGTAACATCCTTTTTCCACTATACTTTAAACGCACTTTAAGATACAAATCTCACAAAATAAATGTTACCTGTTTAGTGAGCCTTCGAATAGGTAGGTACATTTTTATTTTATCTAAAAGTGTAAGACTTCCGACATATTCCGAATATTGGTAAGTATTCTCAGCTTAAAAGTAAATAGATATATTAAAAATATTATTAATAAATTAATTGTTATTAATATTAGTTATTATTAATTACTAGCTTTTGCTCGCGGCTTCGTCTGCGTTGAGGTTTTTTTTTCTTACATAAGAACCTTCCCCTGACAATAACACACACAACAAAAAAATAATTGGCGAACGGTCCAGCCGTTCACGTGTGATGATCACGACCAAGGGAAATAGGGATTAATTTATATATATAGATTAATAGATTAATTATTATTATTTCAGACAAAAAAAAAAACTTTAAATAGTTTTTAACAGATTACATCCTCTAAACTGCCAAACCGCATCCTATACAGACCGTTACACACTCCTGATTAAACCCAGCGATTATAAAATTGCACATCCACAACTTCCTAAGCCGCCGCGTGGTCGGACGATGCGTTGCCAGACCGCATACAGCGATCACGGTGCAATAAATTGCCACGATGCGGTATGTAGCGTCGGCTTAGCGGGGCGTTTTATATTGCGAATGTCTTGCTTGTTGCATAGGCAGGCAATGTATGGAGGAAAGTTTGCAGAAGATCTATCTTTTTTAAACTGAGGAAAAGATCCATATTCTGTGTCCTGACATTGAAAAAAAATCCAGATATGATTGGTTTAGGTGTTAAAAATCCCAGCTTTTGTAAAGACAGCTTAATGAAACGTTTATTTGTGAGAAAACTAAAATTATTTTTGAAGCTTTTTGACTTTATATTATAATACTACAGGCTTTTTGACTTTATATTATAACACTAATTAATTTTAACATGAAAAAGAAACTTCAAGATCTTTGAAATTTCCTCGCTTTGTGTAAACTTTGCGGCTTCTACATGACGTAAAACGATGACGCAAAATGCAAGACTAGGCCTCTTCATGGCTTCTCCCAAAATACTTCGGTTTCAAATACGTCAAAGCGAGTGTCATCACAGGCCAACCCCTTTCACTTCGGTAACTCAACCACCCGTTACCAACGTGGGTGGCTAGCTCCGAAGACGACATCCTGCCATCTGCCGGTCGAAAACATTGTCGGTCACCACGGGGTGCATAGCGTGGCAATGACGTTGAACACTGAACAATTGTTATAGTAAAATAGGATTTTTTTGAAGTATTGTATTAATTGTGGTTACTTTCTTTAGGGCTTTCAATGGGCCTTATTAAAAGGCTAAAAGTCACTCAAAAGGCAATGGAGAGGGCTATGCTTGGAGTTTCCCTACGTGATCGAATCAGAAATGAAGAGATCCGCAGGCAAACTAAGGTTACCGACATAGCCCGAAGAATTGCCAAACTTAAGTGGCAGTGGGCAGGGCACATTTCTCGCAGAACAGATGGCCGATGGGGCCGAAAGTTTCTGGAGTGGCGATAGTGTACCGGAAGATGTAGCGTTGGAAGGCCTCCTACAAGGTGGATCGATGACCATGTGAAGGCCGCAGGAATACGCTGGATGCGGGAAGCACAAAATCGGTCGAAGTGGCGGTACTTGGGGGAGGCCTATGTCTAGCAGTGGACGTCTTTCGGCTGAAATGAATGAATGACTTTCTTTAGCGGTTCTTTTGTTTTGACGAGATTGCATAATAGGTGTGTGTTTTTCGTTTGTTTTGTGATTACTCAAATAGTTTCGTTATGCAACTTCGACTTGTGATGAGCTTAGATTCGAGCCCGAAACTAAGCTCAGTAACCACTACCATTTCAGTAAATCGTGGGTTTGGTTCTTGTTTCGTAATGTAACTGAACCTTCTGTACTTATGTTTATTTGTGCTCGTTATAATACATTTGTCGCCGCATCTGGTATACTGTATATCGCAGCGTTTTGGTTGAGATTTTTTCTAGTTTGCGGTCGTGAAAATGGGGGTGATAATTCTTTTAGTATTATTAAGCTGGCCGGGAAATTGTGAAATCTTTTTGCATAGTTTTGTGTGGAAACGACGATGTAATTGTATTTCAGAACGTAGTTCTTATACAATTTAACAAAACTTGCATATCGTAATCTACATTATACAACACGAACACTACAATGACTGAACACAGTGTGACAGTGCACAATAATGTTATAGAAGCAACGTTTGAAATCATCCGTAACATGCACAGATTAATACCAAAAATAATATCTTAGAATCAAGATAAACATAGACAGAGCAACTAAAACATAGTTCAAAAATAAAATGGCTTTCATAACGAATCACAGTTATTAAACAACCTATCAATCCTGAATTCTCAAACAGACCAGAAAATATCTCGGCCGCGTAAAATCAAAACTCAGTTGTTTAGATGTTATCTATTAGACTAGCATTCAACGCGAACTAAAGTTATTTATTTTTATTGCGCATGCGGTTCTTGCGTTAGAGTTTTTCGTAGTCGGTTTGTAAACGTTTATACAGAAACAGGCAATAAATCTGGACAGGTAATTACAGATAACGAGAAAAAGTACCGAATACCATAATAAATAAAAGTCTGGTATCCATAGTGTTAGGTTTTAAAGTCGAAATTTGGAAGGTTTTTAGGGTTCCTTAGTAAACAAGGAATCCTTATAGTTTCGCCGTGTTCTTTGTCTGTCTGTCCTTGCTGTAGCTAAGATTTAAAAAAAAAATAGGGTACCTCCCTTGCACGTAATGTGGGGATGATATTTTATTTTCTCGTCTATCCCATGGTGTGGGGTATCATTGGATAAGCCGTTCAAAAATATTGTGGGTCTGTGAACAACACTTTTTGATTCAAGGATCCGTTTGCGTAATATTAACCACTAAAGTGCTATTTTTTGTTAGAGTCAAGTGGTTGTTTATGTCAAAAATATCATGGCAGTATTACATATAGTAAAATTAAAAGGAAAACTATGACAGTTAAGGTGGCTTTACAAGTTAACGAGTAATAGTCTACCAACTTAATTGGTCAAGGACAGCTAATGAGACAAAATTGATTTACTATTGTTTGACTCCGAATCGGTTAGGTTAGGTTAAATTTGCAGTTGAATAATTTACCGTGGCATATATCGATGTATGGGATAACATGTTTTTCAACTACAATGTTAAGTTTGTTATTGGGATTAATTCATCCCAAATTCCTAGCTGCGGAACCCTTAATTGTACGTTGACCGACACGCACTTGGCCGATTTTTTCTATAGAGCAAACAGTTCTTTGTTATATTCATCGCCTTGTCAATCTAGCAGAACCTGAACTGTCAAAGTGTGATTTGGTTTTCATTTTCAGACTGGGATTGAAATTGTGTTGATAAAAGAGGATACCTTTTTTGTGTGATTACTGAAATTCACATTCAACAGATGAGACTAGATATGTAGGTACTTCAGCCAAATTATTCTTAGTCCTGTTTTACCTTTTTATGCCAAATGGACGCCAATCGATCAATACCTCACCTTATCAAAGGTGTATATTCCCTCAAACTTTAACCTTTTAACCGCCACAGTCATGTATAGATGACAAACCAAAATGTGCCCAGCACGCCACGGTCACGACTACATGACAGATTTTAAGGAATAATTCGTAGCTTGGCGCCGTGGGCACGATTTTGCTTTTTTGACGTTTTTTCGTTTTCGCTTTCTTTCGTGGCGATCAAAGGGTTAAACCCCAGAAAAAAAAACTGGCAGTACAATACACACGAAGTAGAAATCCAGTACACAAAACGAAATACAAACTAATCAAAACATGCTATTATTGACGTTTCCAAAACACATACACAGCCACCACATTTCATTAACACTTACTTCAACCCACATTTCACCACAAACTCCAATCAAAACATCCAATTTATTTTTTAAAAGACATTTTCTATTTCCGCTGTATTCCTGAATAAATCATACCGCAACTTTTCTACGTAAAAAAAAAAAACCGCTAAGAGCGAGCAAAGCGGGTTGTACTTGATTTCTAACAATATGAATCGGAATAAAAATTTCCGTAGAAATTATAAAACAGACCAACATGTTTGAAGTAACTCATGAGTCGGGCACACGCTATAACTCGCTTCCTCCTCGAATGGGATTTAGTGAAGTTGTTGAAGTGTGACAAGGGAAGTTTTGATGTGTCAATTTATTTGTTTTAAGTAGAAATGCTGCTGAAATTGTTAGACTTTTAAAAGACGTGTTACAAAAAATGTTAAAAGATGTTTATAATAAATAATAATAATATATTTTATTTATTTTTATTAAATATTATAATAAATTCAAACATGAATTAATAGATATTATACAAACGCATTTTTAGTTGCAGCAGTGGAATATCCGCTAAATTTTTTATATATATTTTAAAAAATGTGGTAATGTACATAGGTAAAGCATTGCGCATTTTGAGTTTCAGAATGTAAAACTGATACATTTATTTATAGCCACTAAAATTATAATCTGGCACTGACGAGTAAAAAAAAACATGTTATATGATGCCAAACATAAACATCCAACAGTTCCAAACGAGCGTCACAACACGTCGAAATACTTCATAAAAATATCGTATCCGTAAATCAAATACACTTTATGTTCTAAACACAACACGAATTTATTTTTACCTACCATTCATCTTCCAATCACATAGCATCTCCGAACAATACGCCCAAGTCATACTCGGTAACAACATCTCTATACGTATATACGCTCCAACATCAAAGATTTGTGTTTAAAATTTGGTCTTAATTTAGCTTTACAGGCGTCTGTACGTCAGTTGGGTCGGCCAATGCGTCTTATATCGACGGAACGCACGGGGAACATACGCTATTTCAACCATTCAACCATTCACCTTCATTGGAAAACCCTCAATATAAAAATATAGTGATAAACTTGTGCTGTGGTCGTTCATTGAAAGTTTTATTTGTCGTGAGTGTGTAAGTGCAAGTGTCGAGGAGACAATGGATTACGATTCGCTGATATATTCGCATATTGCGAATTACTATGATGAGCTGGTGAGTCCTTAGGATAGCATTAAATATTTTCTATAATTAATAATAATAATCTGATGGCCGAAAGCCTCAACGAACATCTCTCGAGGCTCTCGTTAGGGGGCTGGATCAAGGGCCTGATTCGAAAGGCTGTACTCCTCGATACGGCTCGCATTGTGAGGAGGTTCCTATCTCTGGAGCCCTAACCACCGGTAGCTTGGACCTTGCTCCCGACACCGACGGACCACCATTTTTTTTTTATATTTTTAAATGTTTTTTTTTATATCTTTTTGAAGAAATATTTAAAAATATATTTTATATGCAAAAAAAATAATAAACGACATAATAATATCATTTATTTGCTAAAAACATGGTATAAATTAAGGTAGTGTTAATAATGTGAACAAACATGTTTTGCCTACTACATATATTATATAAGCGTGCAATTTTTACATGCATAGCGATACAATCAGTCATCATGCGATTTTATGTTCCAGGAACTCCTTAACACTGTAAAACCTATACAGCAGATAGCCATTTGTACAATTAAATTTTGAACAATCTTGTATTCAATTAATTTGGTAATATATTGTATACCTGGACATAAATAAACATGCAGCTTTTATTACATTTCGCAAACCTTTTTTTTTTTCTTGGGTGGGAAATTGCCAAATAACTTCTCCTGCTCTGGGCGGAGCGGGAGGGTGTGTCAAACTCTTACTGACTAAAACCCACCCGTGTTCCTTCCATTACCTGTGTTGCCAGGGGCCTCGGTAACCCTTTCGAACTTTCCCGCGACCCCGGCAGGCATCGGTCCTTGTGTCATGAAAATATACCTTCGTGCAAAAATGATCACTCATTGTTTTCGAAAAACCGATTATAAATGTAAGAAATGCATGTCAAGCAAGTCGGATTTTCGCACATCATTTGCGTACATGATGTTGTACATAATGTGGGAGACGATTATTTAAACTGAAAAGAAAAAGTTTGTTTTATATGATATAAGTAAATACAATTTTACTGTATCATGCTCTGATAAGCGCTGATAGATTGTACGATAATATAAAATTATTAACATCTCTGTCCAGTCTGACAAAGTTAGGTATTTTAACTTGGGCGGGAAGACCCAGTAATACTCGTAAACTCTTTCCCATAGTTTTGCAGTGTCTGGTCTTCCGCTTGATTATTATATGGTTCTAAGTCACTTTTACCTGTAACTTCTTATTATTCGTAAGATCAGTTTTGCATATATATCAAAGATGATGCGGCAAAATTTTGAGTCTAGGCGAAGCATCAAATAATTGTTTTCCCTTGGAATGAATCAGCTAGGTTATGATTTCCCTACCGGGGTCGCGGGAAGGTACTAAAGGGTTACCAAGACCTCTGGCAACACAGGCAATGGAAGGAATACGGGTGGGTCTTAGTCAGTAAGAGTCTGACACACCCTCCCGCTCCGCCCAGAGCGGGAGAAGTTATTTCATGATTTCCTACACAAAAAAAAAGCTAGGTTATGATTTCCTTCAAATCGACCGACCTTCATTATAGTTAAGAAATTAGATTTTCAACCTCTATTATTTTATATTTTCACTGCGATAATGTTGTATTTCAATAATAAATGGATTTTGTTAAGTGTTCATAAACCAGAAACCAGTCAAAATATTCTCAGTTAGATCGAGTAATAACTATTTTTTTGATGAGATATGTGTGTCGAGCATTAGTTTTTATCGAGGCCACACTTGACTTAAAACAAATTGGCATACCGTATCAACAATATTTGTGTGATTAGTAATAATGTAAGACTACTAGTAGCAGTTAGCAACAGTAAGAATTCCAAAACATCTAATGTTTCCATTAGGCCTCCAAATTATAACATAACATAACATCACGCCATGTTTCCCCGAAGGGTCGGGCGGAGGTGTACCTGTAGTACACCCAAATTTCGCCAGTTATGTTTAAGTCCCATGTAATAGGGGCGCGCTAATTGCTATCAACCGGGCACAAATCCAGACTCCGGGCTGCTACTGAGAAATTCCAGATAGAAAAACCCAATATAACATTTTGAACGATGCGGGAATGAAACCCAGGACCTCATGCTCAGCAGCAGCGCTTGCGCCCACTATACCAACGAGGCAGTTAACAGTTTTCTTCAAAGTAAACTACATACACATAAATTTAGTATAAAATACGCTAAATCTATGACATACACAATGATTTATGTCAAATCTTCTAATTCGTTTCTGCGCGTGAGAAATTCAAGAGATACTGTCAAAGAGCAGAATCTGACAAAATGAAAATACCTTTATTTACTTTTATCTTCTTGAGAATACACAAAACTACTCTTTTAGAGACAAGTAAGCTATGAGCGCTGCTCTCAAAATGGTGAAGGAAAACATCGTGAGGAAACTGGCACGCGCCAGTTTCCACACGACAGACACATGTCTTCACATGTGGTTACATGTCTTCGATTTTTTGGTCCTAGGATGTTCTAGGACCAAAAAAATCGAAGACATGTGATATCTACCAACCCACACTGGGCCCGCGTGGTGGATAATTGCGCAATCCCTCTCACAGAGAGGAAGCCTGTGTCCCAGCAGATGGGACATTATAATATGCTGATTATGCTTTGAGCAATGAAACTTTCTTCATATAATATACTTCCCGTTAAACTGTATAATAGTCAAATATTACAATGTGAAGCAAGCAAGCTCTGGGGCCCATAAAACCAGTTCTTAACTTACCATATCACCAAAGTTTCTTTACCTTATATCTGTTTATACACTGCTTAGGTCAACTATGTACAAGCTTTCTATCTGGCATTGCAGCACTAGATTACAGCATGTTAAAGTTCCTGATTTTGGCGGCGATCACGGTAACCGCAAGGTAGGGGTGCGAAGAATCCCCGGGTTACAAATAGCCGCCAAACCAACTGACCTTCTCTAACATAAGGTAGGACGCCCTCAGGCTAGGGAGGCTGGTAAAAGCTGGATAAGAGTTGCCGAGAATCGAGCTGAATGGCGTGCAATTGGAGCGGCCTATGTCCAGCAATGCACTGCTATGGGCTGATGATGGAAGTGCTAACTTGAAATAATCTAACCTCACTCCTCATGTCGCCTATCAATTGAGTCTTATAGCAAACCAATTGTTAACCCATACACGTCCATGCAAAACAAATGAAATATTGTGCTAAGTCAAAACTACATGTAAAACAGTAGATCCCGGTACATCCTTTCATCCGGAAAATATCGAGTATCGAATTTTGCTTAGTAATTTTAGAAACGTTGATTTTATTATAGCCCAGTTTCCAGAACACTGTGCTAGATACATTTAGGTTAGCGATATCGAAGCAAAGAACCGTCTGCATGTTTATAATATCTTCAATCTTTTGCTTTCCTAGTACATGGTATGAAGTTTGGTCAGTAATTTATTATGTGCGATTTTGGTTTGGGAACAGGTAAACAAAACTTCGCATTCCGAATAAATTGTGAAAAACAATTGATTTCAATAAATTATTGTGGTGATTTTCTAGCTGAATCTTTTACATCTTACGATAAAGAACAGATTGTACTAAGATGGCTGTTCTATTTCACGGGATAAAACATAGGGAATCAATTTTAATAAAATAAAATGTTTATTGACACATAATGAGAGCAACAACCACAAGTCTAGTTACAAATGGAGCACACAAGATAATGATGCCTATCCTACCTTTTTACAGGTAGGATAAATGAAATGAAATTAACCCTCGGCATGCCTGGAGACAAAATAAAATAGTTACACGGTATGCCTGCCATTTTTTTAACTTGTTATTTCTCAAATATTTTTTGATAAATAAGTTTTTATTTACTAGGGGAGTAATAGTAATATTTTTTATTTAAACTCCTAATAGACACAATATTAGGAGTCTAAATAAAAAACAAATCAACAACAAATTAATTATTTTTCTAATTAAACTCAGGTAGCGTGTTAACAAAAAAAAAAAAATACTTCGTTGCTTTTATAACATTCATTACTAATTAAAAACTAAAGATAATTATCTCAATCAGACTATATAAAATAAAAGACACTTCCATGCACTTACAAATAACTATAGAATATTCAGTCTTCGTCAGTTCTATCAACATTTTCTAGGGATTTGGTTCAGAATCAAATTGCACATTTAGTGATTTTTACAGGTCTAACAGATATTATTGTGTCGGAGGGCATCTAGCGATTCATAACGGCCAGCTACTGAGTGCGGTTAGGCGTGAAATTCAATGTGACTTAAAAGAAATGATTTATGTGCAGACGTGGGTCTGACAGACCCTACCAGGCATACTGAGGGTTAAATCATTTATTCTGTAAATACGATATCAGAATCACTTTTACACGTCATATTAAAAAAATAAGCTAGATGGAGTCTACATTTCCTATCTGACTATTTGTCTGTCTGAGAAGAAATGGCGAAACAAACTCAAGGGTCAAAGTCTCTTTTAAAGTCCAGACATAATCTTGGTCAGATTATGTGAGAACCATGTAGATCCATGTCTGTCTTGGCTAAATACCCTCTCTTTTGCAGGACTGTAGGTAGGAACTGGATATGTAAGTGGGTAGGTAGAAGCCTGGGAATCTTTGGCCGATTTCCGGCCACCGTAGGCGTAGGCTTGCGGACGGTGAGCAATGAGTAGCTCGCCATCCGATAAGGACCAGCAGTGTTATTCTGTAACACCGTCCAATAAGGACCAATAGTGCTATTTTGTAACACCGTCCAATAAGGACCAGTAGTGCTATTCTGTAACACCGTCCAATAAAGACCCATAGTGATATTTTGTAACACCGTCCAATAAGGACTAGTGGTGCTAATCTGTAACACCGTCCAATAAGGACCAGTGGTGCTATTCTGTAACACCGTCCAATAAGGACCAGTAGTGATATTCTGTAACACCGTCCAATAAGGACCAGTAGTGCTATTCTGTAACACCGTCCAATAAGGACCAGCGGTGCTATTCTGTAACACCGTCCAATAAGGACCAGTAGTGATATTCTGTAACACCGTCCAATAAGGACCAGTAGTGATATTCTGTAACATCGTCCAATAAGGACCAGTAGTGATATTCTGTAACACCGTCCAATAAGGACCAGTAGTGCTATTCTGTAACACCGTCCAATAAGGACCAGTGGTGCTATTCTGTAACACCGTCCAATAAGGACCAGTAGTGATATTCTGTAACACCGTCCAATAAGGACCAGTAGTGATATTCTGTAACATCGTCCAATAAGGACCAGCAGTGATATTCTGTAACACCGTCCAATAAGGACCAGTAGTGATATTCTGTAACACCGTCCAATATGGACCAGTAGTGATATTCTGTAACATCGTCCAATAAGGACCAGTAGTGATATTCTGTAACACCGTCCAATAAGGACCAGTAGTGATATTCTGTAACACCGTCCAATAAGGACCAGTAGTGATATTCTGTAACACCGTCCAATAAGGACCAGTAGTGATATTCTGTAACACCGTCCAATAAGGACTAGTAGTGCTATTCTGTGACAATCTCAATGTGAAAAATTAGGTGAAGTGAGCGTGGAGTGAGCTGTCAGTGTCATCCCACCTGGTGCTAGGGATTCACCAATCATTACATTTACAATCTTAATCGAGATTTTAATAATATTTTTAATCTAATTCTATTGACAATTTCTTACATTTACAATCTTAATCAAGATTTTAATAATATTTTAAATCTAATTCTATTGACAATTTCATATTATTTACTATTTCTATGGGGTTTCTAAAAAAATGCGGACCATAGTTACGAGAATCCGGTGAAGTGATAAGATCACGACACTCGCGCATCGCGCTTACCGACTCATTTCACATAACTAGCCGAATCTCTTCAGCCCCAGGGATTGCTATAGCTTGGTCAATCCCTAGCATCAGTCGGATGACACTGACAGCTCACTAAATGCATGTTTTCACGGTGAGATCTTTAAAGAATCGACATGCAGGCCCGCGTCGACGGCACGTTGTGTTTCTACGCGCGCCTCAAAGAGATGACAGCTCAAATGTAGGGTCGCGGGAAAGTCCGAAAGTCTTTAATAGGTTTTAGTCAGTCAATAGGTGTAGTCTGACACGCTTTCCCGCGCCGCCCAGAGTGGGAGAAATTATTTGATAATTACCCAGATAGAAGAGGGTAGAAGCGTAATGCCTCTATTCTGTAAATATCAAAACGCATAGCAGACTTTCCAGTCCCTACCTACATCCTTGAACTTAACACATTACCAATGCACGTGTCTTCGACAGCTGCCAATACACTTAGTGGTGTTATCGTTTAAAGCTCTCAGCTCATATCATCATTATTGTAACAAGCTTGAAGGTTTGAACATTGTAGCTTCTGGATTCGGACGGTGATTACGCATTTGTTTATGTAACTGGGGTAGTGAAATTCATTCAGTTTATAGTTCTTGATCTTATTTCATGTTTATGACATTTATATATATATTATGTATAATAGATGTTTTGTATAGTATTTGCTTTATGTATATATGTATTTATTGTATATGTAACTGGTACACCACTGACTACCTGCAGTATTGTCTCTCCTTCCCCCTTGAATCCATCCAAAGGTTGTCTGTAAAAGATCGCTTTTAGCGATAAGACGGCCCATTGTGTCACCCCTTGTAAAATTTCAACATTTGTATCTGTAATTTTTATGGTGTACATAATAAAGAGTATTCTATTCTATTCAGTGCCTGTTTTTTCTGAAATAAATGCTTGTGTTTATTTAGGGCAGTCATTCGTCATATACCATATTAGCTGTCTTTTTATCTCGGGGCAACTGAAATTAACTTTTAAATCATTTAGATTTGATACGGTCTCAACTGCTAGGTAGCGAGTAGGTAGGTACTACGAGTATTAACATAAAAAAACGAGCCTTACACCTTGGTAATAAGTAACTGAGCAGCGACAGAAATAAACCTCAAAATTTAGAAAGCTTAATACTGAAATATTTTTTCGAATAATTTTTCATTACTAGTGGTCGCCAGGTGCGACCCGCTCTACTTACAATCTATATAGTACTTACTAATTCCATGCTATTAAAAAATACTTACTTATTCGATGCTTAGGCTGTCACTTGTTACACATCAAAAATATATACATAACATCACGCCTTGTCTCCCCGAAGGGTTGGGCAGATGTACCTGTACCTGTATTACACCCACATTTCGCCAGCTAACACACCAAAAGTAAAAGTGTTTATTTAAATTTATTACGAAATGCATTCACATACATGATTTGGAGACCACCTTTTAAGAAAGAATTGCTTGTGTTAGGAGACTCCGTTCTTCCACTTAGCACCATCCATTAGCTTGATTTGATTTTTTTTTTATTTAAAAATATATAAAAAAAGTTTAGTTTTAAATTTTAGAAAGCCAACTTTAATTGAACGAGCGTTATACAGAGAACAAAAAGGCAAAAATGCGCGTATTTGTGTGATGTGTGTGAGTATGTGAGAGAGTGTGCTAGTGTGAGGGTGTGTAGTGTGTACAATTAGGAAGTTTAGTTCTACTCTAGTATAAGTTTAGATGTAAGTTAGCCCTGCGACAATGTCTTGGGATCGGAAGAAGTCGAATACAGCTGTTTCTAATAACCATGTAAATATAATTTTGATTTTAATGAATTAGGTTGTGCAAGCGTAGATACCATAGACACATCGTCGTAGGTATTTGTCACTATGCCATTCAGTTATAACTTTTTACAGTTAGCCCTGCGACATTGTCTTTGGATTGGATGAACTCCAATACAGCTTCTACCACAAACCTTACAAGGAATCCGCTTATAAGGAATTAGGTTATTGAATCGTATATACAATGAACACAACATCATTTAGCCATACAGTTACAACTTTATTACAGTCTCGAAGCTTTTGGGAGGGTATATACGTAGCTCTTTATTTAGCAAGTTTTATAGTTGGGAAGATTGCCTTGCGTACTGCCTCCTTTTTGCAAAAGCAGATCTAACCGTGACAGTTGGAGCAACTAAGTAGCTCTTTCTGCTACTTGGTTTAGAGGGATCATACGATGGGAGGGATGTCTACTTTCTTAGAATGAGTTGAAGTAAATAAAAATTTCTTACATACAGAAGGTCATACTAGGTAAAGGGTTTGGGTAGGGAATCTATAGGGTTAAAATAACATGACCAAAGTTCTCTGCGCCCTCTCGACGTTTATTTTTTTTATTTTTGTTTTCCCTCCCTGGTATGGCAAACAGTCCACGAGGATAGATTGGGCCAATGATATTTATACTTGCTTCAACATTATTGCTTAAAACAAGAGTGAACATGCTTCTTCTGAGTATGTTAGTTCCATCTGATATACCTCAGGCATCGCTTTTCATCAGGCGAGAACGCGGTTTAGTCAGCTAGTAAATGAATGATGTTGTATACAGATTAACTAATATACGAGTACAACTTGTTTTTTACTTTTTAGTTCGTTTTTTAGCAGTCAAGTGTTTTCAATATTTTAAATTATTTTTATTTTACACATTTTAGTGACAAGTTTTGTTTCATAAAACATGTATTTTTATTTTAAGCAATAAAGGTTTTATACTCTCACGGTGAGGCAAGGCGTGGTTAGCGTTGCGTTGGGATGAAATGTTTACTTTGCATGTACACCTTACCTATGTAAAATGTGTGCTAATTAATTTTATAGTTTTGGCAAGTGCTAATCAAGGCCTTCAATTTGATATCTATATTGTAATAAATGAAGTTTATTTTTTTCATTTAAAAATGGAGCCAAACTGCCCCGTATTGACTTTTTTCAAAAATATTTGTAGCCCATGTCACTCGGGATGTAAGGATTCTAACAATATCCCATACATCTAAATCTGTACAGACATTTTAAAGTTATGGTGGCACAAAGGAAGTCACATAGATACATACATACATGAACCCCAAACACATTATACTACCTTTTGCCATTACTTTTGCCATTGACATTTGACCTTTTTTTTTGTCAATTTATTCTTTAACAAAAATACATTTTAATAGTATCATAATTTTACAATTTAATATTTACCAACGCACCATCCCTACCATAGCCTAACCCTTTACAAATTCAAAAAGCAACAAAGAAACCCAATCTAATTTCAAACCACAGCCTAAAATAATATCCATGCGCATTTTCTAAGCAACAGAGTTCTATTGTTTATGGCGTTGAGTCATTGTTTCGACGCCTCCGCCCCGAGGTAGTCTCTAATTGTTATTGAAACCGATCACTAACTCACGGCAGGCTGATTGTGCACTAATTGTAGCATTGTGAAAGGTTCTATGGGACTGGTTAACACTGCGGTGTAGCATCTGGTCTGTTTTGTTTATTTTGAAAAGGTTATAAAATAAATAATAATAATAATAATTGAATTCATAAGTTCACATAGAAATTACTGAGAAGTTACATCATTACAAAGTTAATATTAATAAGAAAACTATTAACTTTTAAAACTTTTAACTAACTTATTATTTGAATAGCTCAAAATTTTATTCTTTGGATTAAAGTTAAGTATTTTAAAAATGTTTATAAACATAACATAAGTGTACCTATGGTACATTCAAATTTGCCAGTTAAATATCTATTTATGTAGAATGCTACATAAATTGATGTAGGCAAAGTTTTTGTTAAACACTCAGTCGTATTATAATCCTGTAGTTAAAGATAAGGAAAGTCGTAAAACGTGAGAAGTTAAAGTGAGGAGTGATCTGAAGATTAATTATCTCGTACGCACTTAAAAAACCTTCAAATTCAAGTAGCAATTTCATCTCAGCGACAATCAATGACCGAAATTTGTTGAAAATTTTGGTAAATGTGAGTTTTTTTTTAACAAATACTCAAATTAGTATGCGAAAGTTCTTTAAAATATGGGAATTACCCCTCAAGTGTTGTTGTTTCATATTTACTCCAATTAATGAAACACAGATTTTAATAATTTGAGAGTGATTGTATAATTTGTGACAGCAAAATAATTTGCTGCAACATTACCTCTCTGCAAAATATCCTGTTTCTGTGTTATGTTACAATCTAGTGCATAACAGACCTAACTCTATTTATTAGCTCAATGAAGCCTTGCATCGCTGTTTGGAGAATAGATGCTGTGATAATTCGTGCACATGGTTAATGTTAATGAACGAGTTTCAGCTAAATGTTTGTGAGAATGTGTGCGAAATATTTTGTGCCATACTGTTCGGCAAATTATATAGAAGTCCGGAAAGTACAATCTGCCGCTGTGTATGGCATTTGTGGACAGCAAAAAAGCCTTCGACTCCATCAAAAATGGGCAGTTTTGGCCTTTATGCAACGTTGTCGAATTGACTGGCACTACATCGAAGTGTTGAGATGTTTGTATAACGTAGCTACGATGATTGTCTAGATCCAGGATCACAAAACCAGCCCCATCCATTTGCTCCGATATCCCCGAAACCGTCTACCAATGCGTTGGAGTACGTCTTAGAGACGTTAGACTGGACTGGACGGGTTATCAACGTGAACGGTGATTACATATCATACCTTCGCTTTGCCTACGACATCATCATAATGGCAGAGACGCTGGAACAGCTAGACCTGATACTGCACAGCCTAAATGGAGTCTCTAGGCGGGTTGGCTTTAGCATGGACAAGCAATTTGGACATGACAAAAGTCATGTACAATTCACACTTCTTGGCGAGCCCACTCCATGTTGAAGATTCGCTTCTCAAAGTTGTGAAGGAGTATGTCTATGTCTGTTACCTGGGGCAAGCTTGGTAGATACGTCAAGTTGACAGAAGGTTCCGGTTGGGTTGGGCAGCGTTTGGAAACTTCGTCAAATCTTCTCGTCACCTATTCCGCAATGTTTGAAGATGATCTTCAACCAGTGTCCTATTCGTTATGGCATACGAAACGTGGACACTGACAGTCGGGCTGGTCCACAAAATCATTGTCGCTCATTGCGCTATAGAGCAGGTTGTGCTCGGAGTTTCTTTTAGAGAAAAAATCATAGCTTGCAGAGTAAGCAAGCTGAAGTGTCAGTGGGCTGGCCATGTTTGTCGAAGGATCGATCGTCGGTGAAGCAGACAAGTCCTGGATTGGAGACCGCGTATTGGCAAGTAAGATGGACCGACGACCTTAAAAAAGTGGCTGGAATAGACTGGATGCGTTAGGCGGAGGACAAGGTGTTGTGGTGCAGCCTGGGAGAGGCCTATGTCTAGCAGTGGACGCAATAGGCTGAGTTGATACTTTATAGTTTGCCTGCGTATGAGAAGTTCTAAATAAAATCAGAGTAGGTACATGACTGAACGTAGCACACCTACAATATATTATTAATATAAGAATGGCTTATCCCGTGAATTAAATCTTAGCCTGTCAGTAAGGTGGTAGAGAGGTGGATTGCCCAGGGTGCACCAGACGTTGCAAAGGTTTAGGTATTGCTATGTGGTGGTAGTGAATAATCAGGTCGGTCGTCAGGCAGCTGTAGACGCACATTTCGGTAATGAAAGGCGGTGGTGAAAAACGAGGCTGTCTTCAGGCGACTGTGTGGCGCTGGTTCCAAAGGACAAAAACGTACTTATTATCCAGTTAGACTTACATGTACCTTTATTAGCCCCATCATGAAGTTTTGGTAAATACAGAATAGTTAAGGACTTGTGGAAGGGTTTGTGGCTAAATAATCGAAACAGCCGCACGGGTCAATCGATCTGTTTAAGCTACGTTTGCCGCGGTTGGTCCGTAGATGGGTGACCATCTCTACATACCAAGACTCCGCCGTGTCTCGGAAAGCACGTTAAGCCGTTGGTCCCGGCTGTCATTCGTGGATCTTGGACAGTCGTTATGGGTTGTCAGAAGCCCGAAAGTCTGACAACCAGTCTTATCAATGGTTATCGTATTACCCAGTAACAGGGTTGTGGAGGTCAGATAGGCAGATGATGATGACAGTATGTAATAATTAAGGAAAGGTCCTTAACTATTATATACTGTCATCGTCATCTGATCATGGTAACATACACCCTATCAGAAAGGTCTGGTAGGGTGTATGTTACCATAACCTACAAGCGGTGGTTGGAAAAAAGGCGAGAGTTTGTTTGTATGCCATTTTATTGTAGTTGTTTTTTTAATTATACTTAATATATATATTTATAATTAATTAATAATTATTTATAATTAATTAGTATATTTTTTTATTGTGTTATTTTTGATCATGGGGACTGCAATAAAGATTTTTATTTATTATAGTACTTTCGTTCACGCAAATCTAGCTGGAACTATACGGAAACACACAGTATAACTAGTTAACATCTTATCTATCGCGACAGTGACATACACGACACTTCCAAACCTATTTGTAAACTAAACCAAAGTCTCAAGTGAGGCATCATAGTAATGAACACACTACCCTGTAATAGTCAGCGCGTCAACTGAAGGAAATGATATAATTAATGGTTCTAACGTGTGCGACGCGGCGGTAACCTGTCAATGTGTAGGAAATGTTGTGATCTTTATAGAGTAGTGTTATTTGTTTGTTTGTTTGTTTGTTTGTGTTGTAGCAATTTATGTAGGGATTTAGATGTCACGTATTTAATGTTTACAAATACAATTTCTCGCAGTAAGTCAGGGTTCTCGAAATTTTAGCTATTTCAAATAATACTAATAATATACATTGATTTTCTTTGTGCTGAGTAATTTCCTTTACTTGTCAATAGCACGAAGATCATTTTTCAGTTATCATTATTTTTATTATTAAATCTATACAGATAAATAAAATTGGAGTATCTGTTTGTAATATTAAAATAACCGCTTTTTACTAAATGCATATTGATTTATACACAGTACATACACCAAAATGACATTTTTTACAATTTTTGTCTGTCTGTTTGTCTGTTTGTACTGGTTTATCTCTGAAACGGCTGGACCGATTTTGACGAAACGTTCACTGGCAGATAGCTGATGTAATAAGGAGTAAGTTAGGCTACTTTTATTTTAGAAAAAGGAACGCGGGCGAAGCCGCGGGTAGCAACTATTTATACATATAATTACCGACTATCGAATTGATAACCTCCTTTATTTTAAAAGGAGGTTATCAATTCGATACGTATGTATGTAATATTTTTGAACTGCAATGAATATATATTGCAGTTCCTATTATATATATATATATATATATATATATATATACTTAAGATAATCCATTACGGCTTCCAAAAAATATACACAAATTAGGTGTATGTTTGTATCTATGTATATTTGTCCACGCATTTCTCTGAAACTATAAATCGGATTGTACTATTTTTTATTATTGGTTTATAGTTCAACAAGTACAGCAAGTTTCATCAAAATCGGTTTACTAGTTTTCAGGATATGGACTAATACGTGTAAGTGTGACGGCCTGGCTTATTGATACGAGCTACGGATGTGGTGTCAAAGGAAAAACATGTCAATACTTTGTTCAAATTCTAGGGCATGTGAGAAAAACCAAAATATTATATTTTTATTACAAACAAATATTCCAGTTTTTACTTAAAACTAAAAATTACGAAATAAAAAAGTATAATTTAAAAAAAAAAACGACTTCATAAAGAAATTATCTCAAAATTATGATATACTATTTTAAATTAAACACGTATATCATTTTAACATAAAACGAAATTAAAAACGTAGTAGGTTCGAAACAAATTTGGGGTCTACAATTTATTTTCCGGCCGCTTTTTTTTAAATGACTTTTTATTGGCATTTGAATGGTCCATTAGACGGAAAGAGTGTTACTTGAAACGGAAACCACTCATTACCACAGTCTACCTGTATTTAACTAAATACAGGTAGACTGTGGTAATGAGTGTGATGACTGTGGTAAGTTAATGTTTCTGATCTTCGCAGGGCAATCATCGGGAAAATAGCGGGTGGAATGGACGGAGCTAATATCACAAAGTTTGACATTTCTCAAATACTTCCATATGAATGTCTAGATCACATTATGATTCGATCCAAAGCTACTATTCTTACTCTAGTCTACGATACAACGGTAACAGATAATTGTTCTTCCCTATTATGTGTAAATCAAAATAAAAAATCAAAATCATCCCCCATAAAAATAATATCTAAGGTGGACTATGATGCTCTTGATAAAACTATGAAAAACCTAGACTTTACCCTACTTTTCCTTATCTCAGACCCAGACAACGCGGTAGACAAGCTTATACAGATAATTAAAAATGCCATAAATGAATGCACGACACTTGTCAAATTCCCAGCTAGTAAAAGAATTTTGAAACCATGGATTACTCCAGGTTTGCTGCGTTGTATCCGGAACCGAGATTCTCTTCATAAAAAAGCTAAGCAGTCACCAGACAATCAAACTCTAATTATCACATATAAGCGATACAGAAACTTTTGTACAAACCTTTTAAGAAAAATAAAAAGAAAATTTGATTCCGACGAACTAAATAAGGCACACTACAACCCTAAAAAACTCTGGGACACTTTAAAAACCATCACCAATACACAGAAAAAGAGGAACCCCTCCAACCAACTTATAACTCACTCTTATTCTCCCAGACAGTCTTGCAACCATGTAAACGAATACTTTGTTAACATTGGGAAAAAACTCGCAGAAAATATAAAGAGCCCCCAATTCCACTCAACTCCCTCTCAAAATTCAAAGTTCAATAAATCTTTCGTTTTAGAACAGACAGATCCTGATGAAGTTTTAAGTACGATTAACCAGCTTAGAGTTAATGCTGCTGCTGGTTGGGATGGCATATCTCAAACCTTCCTTAACAGATACGCATTGACCCTGGCACCTATACTATGCCACATTTTCAACCTTTGCTTTCAATTAGCTATCTTCCCCTCTTCTTTTAAAAGAGCAATTATCCATCCTATCTTCAAGGGTGGTGACGGAACCATGCCAAACAACTATCGTCCAATAGCTGTTCTTAGTGCACTGTCTAAGGTACTTGAACGCCTCTTAAACAAGCGATTAGTCCTCTACCTCGAACACTTCAAACTGTTATCACCTCAGCAGTTCGGCTTTCGCAGGGACAAATCCACTTGTGATGCTGTACATTCATTAGTCAACAATATAGTACATAACTTAAATACTAACATGAAGGTTCTCACCATATTTTTAGATCTTGCGAAAGCATTTGACACCGTTCCCGTCTCCACTCTTCTAATCAAGCTTGAAAGTTTAGGTATCAGAGGGTCTTCACTTGAAAATTACAAGAGTGACGAACTAACCATTCAGTATGGCGTGCCTCAGGGTAGCATTCTGGGGCCCACACTATTTCTTGTGTTCATTAACGATCTCTGCAATCTCCAAATTCCAAATGCCACAATAGTTTCCTTTGCAGACGATACTGCCATCACATTCTCCGCAAACTCATGGTCGGAACTCCAAGTTACTGCACAAGATGGCGTTAATTCTGCCTTGAAGTGGCTTTCCTCTCATACTCTTACTCTTAATGCCAACAAAACTAACTTCATCACTTTTTCAATGACCAATACTTCCCAGCCGAATGCCCCAATCTCTATTAAAGCTCATTCTTGTCCCACACAATCTCAAATGAATTGTCAATGCCCTACCTTAACCTCAGTAGAACAAGTTAAATATCTTGGTATTGTTCTGGACAGAAACCTTAATTTCAAATCTCACATATACATTCTTTCTGGTCGCGTACGAAAGTTAATTTACGTTTTTAAAACCTTGCGACATGTAGCCAACCCACTAATCATCCGAAACGTTTACTTTGCTCTTTGCCAGTCAATACTAATATATTGTATCTCTTGCTGGGGTGGTGCTGCAAAGACCATACTTAAGCCTCTGGAGATCGCTCACAGAGCTATTCTAAAAGTGGCTACGTTCCGACCGATACTGTCTCCAACTATCGAACTGTATAAATCATGTAGAGTACTTAATGTAAGGCAACAATTTATTTTACACATAGTCCTTCTGCAACACCGACGAACACCTTTCAAAAAAATATCCAAACGACGCAAAGACCTAATTTGCACAATACCACCTACACGCACAGCTTTTATAAAAAAGTTTGCCCTCTACCTTGACCCATCACTCTACAATAAACTTAACGCAATAATTTCGATTTACGGCTTAACAAACTTTAATTGCAAAAAGACTGTTCGGTCGGACTAAAGAAGTAATCTCAAACACATACATGCATTACACACTACTTAAATTAACGAAACACTCACTACACTAACAAAATACTCACCACACCTACATACTGAACATTTCTTTTTTTATAAATTTGATTTTTCGAAAACTGCAACTTTCTAGATGTAAAGTTTTTTTTTTTTAGTGACCTAGATTGCTGTAATGATTACTATATCCATGAATATTTAACACGTGCAGTTACGAGTATAAGTCAACCATTTATGACGGGGATCGCAACTGTTTCTCCTAAACACAGGTTATTTTGTAACCTATCTAGGAGAACAGTACGGCACCCACTAACTAGATTAAGAAACTTTATGCTTGTGCTTTATATATTACCTTGCCATGTAATCTGGTCCTAGTTCAACAATAAATTGTATTATTATTATTATTATTAATGGTGTGATTAACCTTTTGACCGCCATAGTCATGTATAGATGACTGACCAAAATGTGCCCAGCACACCACAGTCGCAACTACATGACAGATTTTAAGTAATAATTCGTAGCTTGGCGCCGAGAGCACGTTTTTGCTTTTTTGACGTGGCGGTCAATAGGTTAACGATCACTATTTATTAGTAGCTTCTACGCTGCATAAATAATAACTCGCTGAAGCAACCATAACATTTTCATAAAATACATTTACCGATTTCCTGTACCCTACATTCGAAAGAGGATATCAAAACTATATAATGCAATATATCATAAAAGTACTTACGTGTGTGTGCTAGATTCGTGCTTGTACTCTTTCGTCGGTCAGCAACCGTGATGCTAAATAAAAACTGTACTTATCAATGTTAGGATGTTTACACAACGAGCTTAACCGATGATACAAATCGCATGTAACTGAATTATAAAAAGAAATCTCTCATGTAAACTGTGGAAAACGTTGAATAAATATAGTAATTAATTTGTAACTGTTTATAATATATTGTAAAAGTGTATCCACAATTATTCAAAACGTATTCTTAATTTGATTTTAATTACTCATTATCTTCACAGAATCAAAATTGCTATAAACATATTTATTTATTTATATATATTTTTTTTGTACACCACAAAATAACCTAACAAAAAATAAATCAAATACTACAAAATATACAATGGGTGGCCTTATCGCTTTCTGCGAATATTCTTTTCAGTCACAACTTTGTGAACACACAAAACTACAAACTGAATAGAAAGTTAACCCAAAAACACTAACGCAACGTTATTTACACTCTGAGTTGAATGTTCGTTATTCTTTCATTAGCAGTAGGTACGAGCGTACCGCGATGTAGTCTAAAAGGGCCTCTACACTGGTACAGTCACGAGCAAAAAAATCATACAATAACGCAAAATTCATACGCATTTTTCTCGTGAAATTAAAATTGCAACTTTTAGAAAATACCTATTTCATAATAGTATGGTTTCCATAATACTATGTTCGTAATACCATAACATATCAATCAATACTTTAGGAGAAATTCGCTTTTGAATGTTGAGTTAGTGAAAAGTATTTTTGCTCGTGACTGTACAGTCAAAGTCATAAACAAATTGAAGTGATGTGCCACGTGGCTTCGGTATTATTAAACTTTTTATAGATTTATAGTTCTGATTCCGTATATTATATTTATAGAAAAGTGAATGAGATTGTCTGTGGTGTGGTTGGATGATGAAAGATTTTGTTTGACTGTTGGTGGCTTGCTCAGTTAAAATATCTGGTAGTTTTATTATTAAGAAAAAAAGATAATGCATAAATGTTAAATCTTTTCTAAATCAAATCTTACAATAGAATAGAAAATACGCGAAATAGGGCTTGTAGCTAAATAATAACAGCCGCACAGGTCAATCGATCAGGTTAAGCTACGCTTGCCGCGGTTGGTCCGTGGATGGGTGACCATCTTTACATACCAAGACCCCTCCGTGCCTCGGAAAGCACGTTAAGCCGTTGGTCCCGGCTGCCATTCGTGGATGTTTGACAGCCGTTACGGGTCGTCAGAAGCCCAAAAGTCTGACAACCAGTCTTACCGAGGGGTATCGTCAATCAATCAATCAATCAACTCAGCCTGTGGCGGCATCTACAGCGCCACATACAAAACTACGCATCACACTGACGTCACGCAAAATCCTGCATCGCGCAAGCAGAGTTTACCGCGCAACTAGCATATATACAAACATCCCGACATCAACCGTCGGGCAGTAGCCCACCAGACACGACACCCGTCTGGTCGGAGGATCCTCCCTTTTCTATGGAGGATGAGTGAACTTTACACCCTGTTCCTCATGCCTCTATAAGCCTATAACAGTCCACTGCTGGACATAGGCCTCTACCAGGCTTCGCCACAAGACCCTGTCCTCCGCCTTCCGCATCCAGTCTGTCCCAGCCACCTTTTTAAGGTCGTCGGTCTATCTAGCTGGGGGGCGTCCTACACTACGCTTGCAGGTACACGGTCTCCAGTCTAGGACTCGTCTGCTCCACCGGCCATCGGTCCTTCGACAAATATGGCCAGCCCACTGCCACTTCAGCTTGCTTACTCTGCAGGCTATGTCGGTAACTCCGGCTCTCTTCCGGATAACTTCATTTCTGATCTTATCCTTCAGAGAAACTCCAAGCATAGCCGCTCCATGGCGCGCTGAGCGACCTTGAATTTGTGGACCAGCCCGACTGTCAGTGTCCACGTTTCGGCACCGTATGTAATAACGGGCAGGACGCACTGGTTAAAAACCTTAGTCTTCAAACACTGCGGGATTGGCGACGAGAAGATTTGACGAAGGGCTTGGGCTTGGGGACTTGAGGGGTATCGTGTTACCCAGTAACTAGGTTGTGGAGGTCAGATAGGCTGTCGCTCCATGTAAAATACTAGTATTCAGCTGCGTCCGGTTAGACTGGATGCCGACCCCAACGTAGTTGGGAAAAGGCTAGGCAGATGATGACAGTAGAATGGAAAAGGCCTACTCTTCATTATTTACACCATATAAATTACAAAAAGATATTAAAAAGAAATACGGTTTGTTAATATTTAGCAAGGAGTTATCTGCCTGTAGTTAAATGCAAAACCTCCCAGCACATAATATAAAAATAGTAACTAGTTCTCTATTAAACCAACATCGCGCTATGTACAGTCTTCTTTTTGGGATTCCATACGTCGGAATGAAGAAATGGAACCCTTATTCGATCACTCGAGTGCCTGTCTGTCTATCAGTTTTTCAGTCAATTTGCTCTGAATTTAATGGACTGATTAAGTTGAAATTTGGTATACATATGAATTTCTGACTCAAACATGTAAGTGTAACGTAAATAAAACAATTTTGATTATGGGGATCAGTTTTGGGGGACAAATTAGATAATTAAAAACAAAAGTTTTACAAAAACTGTATCGTGTGACAAATTAAATGAAAGGACTTACTGTGGGGGCCCTAATTTAAAAAAAAAAAAATCTCTTTCAAGTTCACAAAACTCAAACACAAACGTTCACCGCTTCACCCAACGAACTAATAATTCGATCAACATTATAATAATATTTTTAATTAAAAACAAACAGTTTTGTTTGCCCAATTATCGGCCGATATCGTATTATCTTCACACAAATCTGATTATCGCTGTATAATGTTGGTTGGAAATTAAAATGAGTTTATTATTGAAAAGAGGCTTGCAATCAGCCTAGTAATTGCGATGTTAAACCATGACGGGTCAAATGTGAGGACAGGATAAATTCAATGCTTCATTCATGAAATACGGAATGTAATTGATGTGAAGAGAAATATTTTTTACTTTATTGGAACATAGTTCCTTATCTAAATACTTGGCGGATGAGATTTAGACTGAAAAAAAGCCGGCCAAATGCGCGTCGGACCACGCACAATGAAGGGTTCCGTAGGTTGGATGAATTTATTCCGAAAACAAACTTAACATTGTAGTTGAAAAACATGTTCTCCGATACATCGATATACGTCACGGTCAATTCTCCAACTGTAAATTTATCGACTATTACTCGTTAACTTGTAAAGCCCACTTAGCTGTGATAGTTTTCCTTTTAATTTTATTATAAGTACTACTGCCATCATTTTTCTTCACATTTCCATAAACAAACATTTTGTTGGCAGGGGGGGCTTGATTCTAAAGAAAATTAGCACTTTAATGCTTAATATTACGCAAACGGCTCCTTCAATTAAAACAATCGAAAAGTGGTGTTAACAAAATCGCAATATTTTTGAACGGCCTATTCAACGATACCCCACAACATGGGATAGGCGAGAAAAAAAAAATCATCAGATGATGTTTAAAAAAAAAAAAAGTTTTTCAAGGTTTAATTTTAGCAGTTTGTCGGCGTGATTAATATTTATACTTATGCCAAATTACAGCTTTCTAGTACTAAGCGTCTCTGAGCTACAGCGGGGACAGACAGACGGATATGGCGAAACTATGACGGTTCCTTGTTTATTATGGAACCCTATAAAGTGTAACATTTTGACCGTCACGACACTTTAGTTTCTTTACTCTCATGTTAATTTATTTCATTGTGCCAGTTATCTCTATAAGTCTCGTATAATCCCCTATTATAGCCGAGCCTATTCTATCAACCGGGCACAAATTCAGAGTCCGAGCTGCTACTGAAAAATTTCAGATAGAAAAACTCAACAACACTTTCCCGACCTGGAAATTGAACCTTGGATCTCATGCTCTGCAGTAGCACATGTGTGGTAGTTTTTGCTATGTTCATAAATCATTTTAAAGTTATACATAATGAGCCTATAATGTTCCCACTGCTGGGACACAGGCCTGCTCTCTGTGAGAGGGAGTGGGCCGTAATCCACGCGGGCCCAGTGTAGGCTGGTATTTTAAATTTATTTAAGATAATAGACGAAAATTTACCATTCGGGGAGGAATGTTAAATTTTTTATCTCTAAAGCGACTGATTCTAAACTCAAACTCAAACTCAAACCATTTATTTCAAATAAACCAATTACAGGCACTTTTGGATTGTCAAGGGTTCAGTCAATCAGTCAGAAAGATGAAGCTACTCGTAGTTGCCCATTCCAAAGCGTAGTAGGTACCTATGGAGAAGAACGGGCAAGAAACTCCACGGACACTCTTTTAAATCAACGTATTATGGTTACAAAATATTGTTTACATCATTCATTTTGAAATTTTACATGTGAGAACGATGCAAAACGTAAAAGCGTCCGTAATAAAAAGATTACAATAAAAAAAAAGCAATTCAAAAATTAAAATTAAAATAAGCCGTGGCAGCTAAGATATGACCAGTCTCTACTGACGGCGCCCGTTCACGAACATGAGGCGTGGATCAGCACCATTCAGCTCAACCATTTTGAAGGGAGCTAAATGATCCAACACAAGTTTTGAAAAAAAAAATACAGAAAATAGTTTTTTAGTTACAGATTACAGGAAAACCTATAAAAAGTCTATGATCTTAAAATAACATGGTAAATCTCTCAATATCGTGCGTACAAACTTACATTTGCCGTTAAAATGTATGAGAGAACATGTTTTTCAACAAGAAAAACATTGTTCATTGTTTGTTCTCGGGATAAATTCATCCTAACTACGGAACCTTTCATTGTGCGTGGTTTGATACGCACTTGGCCGGTTTTTCTGTTATGTTTACATTTCGATATCCAGTCTCAGTGCACGAGTGCACTTTAACACGAAACAGTGTACAGTGCATAATTTTAGACCATCTCGTTAAAATACCTACCTTACCTTGGACCAAATCACTAATATGAATTTACGTAGGTACTCTGAGCAGTACCGCTATGACCTCGTTACAGCCAATAAGTGTGAAAACGTAACGTTGCTACTTCCAGACTAATGATGCTTGACACGTGTTTACTTACTCATTTGTATATTTTTTGCTTCTGGAACATTGCAGATTTCAAAGGGATAGCGAGCTCGCGTAAGCGACATGCTTTTTAAGGAGGGACCTGTGTTACCAAATTGCTTCAGCGATCTATAATTGCCAAAATAACATCATGTTTGACAAGCTAATGAAGTGACTGGAGAGGATATTATAAGATCCCAAAATTGCACAGAATCGAAATCAAAATATCTTTTATATCTAGTTGGAGAAATAGGTACGATGATCATAATCATCTGCGTCGCCTTTCCCTAACTCTATAGAACTTGACTTCCAGTCTGGAAACCGGATGCAGTTGAATAATAATAATAACCCCACCATCGTATCCCTACGTTGACGTCGTGGTGGGGCTTGCGCGCTCCGAACTCTAGGTATGTGCCAGTACAGTTTACTTTGCCGGAACAGGTAAGGAGCCAAACCAAGAGAGATACCGAAACCCGCAGGGCAGCATGTGGCGAGCTGTTGGGCAGTAGCGACCCCACGGACCCTATCTCCTGGGAGAAGTCTTGTTCCTCATCTCTGACTTGCCTTTATTGGCCAGTTGGAGTGAACACTGACGAGGAACTGGGCTCCCACTTCATTCTTGTCCTTATCGGCCGGCTTGAGTGGAGATTCGCAAGAGCAAAGGTGCTTGGAGGAAGGAAGTATTCCACTAATTGCTCGTAGAGATCTTGACCATCTTCCTGGCTCTGGGATTGTTCTGAAAGCCGTGGAATATCTCTCCACTCCTCAAACACCTCAGGAAGTGTTGCCCCCTTGTCGCTACGTCACTATGTGCTAGCGGCCGTTTTCGGGGCCCATTATTGAGTGTGCAAGTGCCCCCTGCCATTTTATCGGTGTATTTTATAAAAAACATTGGTCAGGTAGGGGCCATAGGCTTTCCATAGTCTTAGGAAACCGATCCATTATAACCTCCCAAACCCGTAGCCCAATATGTTTTGTTCTCCTGTTTTACAATAGTTCTGCATCAACCGGGGGTTGTCCTTGGGTGCACCTTCATAGAGCAAACAGGGATAATCGTCGGTTGGTGCCTCATTCCATTACAATTGTCCAAGGGGCCTCTGCGAGTTGGCATTGGCCTCTCGTATGCCTTCCAACGGTCCGGGACCCCATGGCTTCGAGATAGGTAAGGACATAAAAATAAATAATAATAAATTCTTTATTGCCATAAACAGGTTACAGAAAAATTGAGACCCTGGCTCTCGAGCTAGGTTAGAGTATCTGTATTTCAAGAGCCAGAATACTACTAGTAAATACTACTAGTAGTGAATACTAGTATTTTACATGGAGCGACTGCCTGTCTGACCTCTACTACCTAGCAAATGGGAAACACGATATCCTTTCGTAAGACTGGTTTTATTTTATTACCTGTTTTTGTCTACGGTTAAAATATCTTAACCTGATTTGGTTTTCGTACGTTATTTTCGGGTGACCACTGAAAATCAGCACTCTGTTGTAGCTCACAGCACAGCATCATGCTGAGTGGAAGCCATCTTGTCACAGTCACGGCATGCAGTTGTACGTTCTGTGTTATTATATATATACATACATAACATTACGCCTTGTTTCCCCGAAGGTTTGGGCAGAGGTGTACCGGTAGTACACCCACATTTCGCCAGTTATGTTTAAGTCCCATGTAATAAGGGGCGAGCCTATTGCCATCAACCGGGTACAAATCCAGACTCCGGGCTACTACTGAGGAATTCCAGATAGAAAAACCCAATAACACTTTGCCCGGCCCGGGAATCGAACCCAGGACCTCATGCTCAGCAGAAGCGCTTGCGACCACTAGACCAACTAGGATATATATTATTTATAAGAATTAACATAGCTATTATGTGCACGTGTGACAAATAAATCTATTGTTCTTTATTTCTTTCTTTATCCTCAGCGATGATATGACAAGGAAACAAACTGCAAAAATTACTGCCAACCTGTATCATTTTACGAAACAGGCAAATCATAAATCAATGGCTATAACCCAATAGATATTAATGCTCTAAGTAGTGATAGGTTGCAGGCTCGTAAACCATTTATAAATACACCCAGAAATGGGTTACTGACGAGCGACGACCTAAGAAGTCCATTAGACGCCATTTCCTACAGTAGACTTTTATTACCAGACCTGGAAGATAAGCAGATGGTACACTGTATGATTTTATTGCTGTAGTATTCGTGGATGGAAATGTTATCAATTTTGTTGGTTACTTTTTGGTAATGAAGGATTTGTAAGATGTCTGGCAGTGGATGGGAAGATGACTCAGTGTCAAGGGAAATCGTAGGGAAATTGGAATTAATATTTTTTGCTTGAGATTTGCCCTTTGAGAGTGGGTGTAACATGGGAATTTGACATGACCTTTGTCTTGTCCATGTTCATTTTAAGACCCACTCTTTCGAAAGCTCTATGAGGTCATCGAGCATTGTACTGAGGTCCTCCATAGTCTCAGCCATGACCACAATATCCTCCTACAAGGTGGACCGATGACTTTGTGAAGGCCGCAGGAATCCGCTGGATGAAGTAAGCACAAAACCGGCTGAAATGATGATGATGATGATTTGCCCTTTGATTGATGGACAGTCTACCACGGCTAGTGTACCTACCGGCCACTTTTGTAAGTGGTATTAGGTCTGCTGTAGACGGTACGGTTTCTTTATGGTACGGCGCGCTAGCCACACCGTAAAATAGTCGTGTGAGCTTGTATATGACACGGTAAACCACAGGATGACGCATACGGCGACAACTCCTTGCCGTAGTGCCACCGTGTCTGTCATCAAGCTTCCACATTGATCAATACAACACTGACAACCGTGCCTACACACGGCGATTCAACCGTAGTTTTTCACGGCAAGAAAAACGTGTGTGTACAACAGGTCTTATTATAAGTTATTTGCGCGAGTTATTTTATTTATTAATATAATAATACTCTATTGTACACCGCAAAATACCTTACAAAAAGGAAATTATACTTTCAAGGGCCAAAAATCATTGGCTTTAAAAACGTACCATTATTTTGCACTTTTACAAAGACAAGGATAATACCATGAAAATTTTGTTGCAAATGTTACAAAGCTTGCTGTATCAGTCATGAAAGAATTTTAACAGCGATGCATAAAATCTGGCCATACCAACTTTGAAGGCCCAAACATCAACATTTTTCTTTTTATGATCTGAGTTTCTATAAGGGCTAAAACTTCGACGGGCTAATGCAGGAACTAATCACGTAACATACGCACTACTATTTGCGTACCTCACAAGTTAGAAATCATGACGTCATTAGTCTGTATTTACACGTGCATGGTGCAACAGTAACGAATGCACCATTAGTCATGTTAGTAATACCGTCGGATCGTCGGTAATACGCGCAAAACTGGCTACCGATAACCACTACTTAAAGAAAAGAAAGAAAATACATTTATTTAGCACAGACTAAAAGGCACACAATATAAAAAAAACAGCAGATAAAAAAGTATAAAAATCAAATAAAAAGCGTAAAGTACGATGTAAGAAATTAGCAGGAAAGTGTGCCTCACGGCTGCGCCAAAAAGGCCCAGTTCAGCAAAAATGCCAGACAACTAGTGCCTGACGCTGGTTTTCAACTGGACCTGAAGTGTGAGGTGACGGATGTAAATCTTTTTTGTACTGCAACGTCTACTGTGCATGCATACTTAAATAAAATAAACTTGTGTCAGATAAAAATAATAACAAATATGTACATAAATAGTGTGTTTTCAAATAAAATTGATAACAAAACAATAAAAGGACGGACGCATGATAACCCTTTGAAAAAATGTAAATCATTACTAATTTTAATTAAATCCTGGTCAAAACTTATAATGATGCCACATTATATAATATAAGATAAAAGGAGGATATTTAATCTTAAAAAGAAGAGATCGTCACTTCTCTTGTTATTTCCAAGACCGTTTTCTAAGCCCACAATAAGGTTTACTTAAATTAGGAATTCTACAAAAAAACTTGCTTCTATGGAATCAATAAACATAACTACTACTTCACTAGTTAGAAATGATGACGTCACCGCCCAGTATTTACACATGCATGGTGCAAGGTTACTCATGTCAGTAATACCGTCAGATCGTCGGTAATACGTGCAAAGCCGGTTACCGATGGCCATTATTTATATCAACACTAATATCATTTGAAACATGAATTGATGCCATTTCATTATACTGAATTTTAAATCAGAAAGATTGGGAAAATTTTCTTTTCAAACCACCAACTCTTTATCCAAAAACTCCAGGCCCAAAATAAAGTCTACTGTAATTAGGGACTCTACTTATAATTTCCACTAAGCGTACTTCTATTAAGACGCTGACAACACCTAAACTGCGGTCACTGTCAGACTGCATAGAAACAAAAGAGAAGCGAAGCGATGCCACAACGCTTGTAATTTATTGCAAAATATGAAGCAATTATCTATTTACTCAAAATTGAGTTGAGTAATCAAAAATAAAAAAACCAACGAAGTTCTGCATTCAAATAAGACATTCTGGTTATTAATTAAATACGAAACGTATATTGATATTTAATACATATATTTTGGATTGGAACTCAAGGTAAGAGGTTAGTTTAACGTTCGTTTGTATCGAGATTTTTTTTTCAAAACGTGTTTTGGTAACAACCAAGTTCTGGGAAATATAACATATATTTTTTCAGCTTCCGCAAACTAAACAGTTTTGGCAATTTTTTTCTTAAGACAAGCCTATTTTGGTCATATGCCTCTTGTCAGCGCCTTAATCCAATACACTTACCACTTCACAAGTTAGAAATGATGACATATTTGTCCTGAATTCACACATGCATTGCATGGTGCAACGTTACTCATGTCAGTAATACCGTCGGATCGTCGGTAATACGCGCAAAGCCGGCTGCCGATGGCCACTACTTCTATTTTAATCACGGTACATAGAGTAAATAATCCCTCGGCAGAATCGAACATGCACTGTTGTTAGTGTTAACGCTAAAAATAAGTTAATGTGTGTTCGGTGTTAGGTGCAAGAATGCTAGAGTGTGGCGCGAATGTTGGGGAGTTTTGTGAGAATTTTATAGCGAGAAACATTGTTTTCTGCTTGTTTCATTTTGGTTTAGTTTTTTGGATTTTAAATGTTACGTTTAGTAGGCGGAATGGAAATAAGAAAGACACAGTATTCATTGGAACTCGCACAGGAAGATCACAAACTAAACTAAACCCAATTATCTATAGATACTAATACATTAAAGTTGAAGAGTTTGTTTGTTTGAACGCTTTTTGTATTCCATAGCCTGATTCTTGAGGAAGGTACGATTAATAGGCTAGTTAACATGATGCTACGATGCGAGTTGAACTCGTGAGGTGAGGGTTCCGTACAATGAATATGTTATCTACCATATTTTTATCCCAATAACAAACTTAGCATTGTAGTTGAAAAACTTATGTGGAGAACATATGTTTTTCAACTACATACATACATAAGTTACACATTCCAACTGCAAAATAATGTAAGTTTTTCCGCACAATATTGAGAGATTTACCTTGTTATTTTAACACCATAGACTTCTTACAGGTGTTCCTGTAATCTATGAGTAAAAAACTATTTTCTGTATTTTTTTTTTTCAATATTTTAGGCTCAGTAGTTTCAGAGATAAGGGGTGGTAATAATGGTCAACATTTTCTTAATTTGCCCCCCAAAAGTGACCCTCATATTCAAAAAGCATTTATTTAAGTTACACGTCCCTATTTGGGCTTGTGGCTAAGTAACAACAGCCGCACGGGTCGATCGATCAGGTTAAGCTACGCTTGCCGCGGTTGGTCCGTGGATGGGTGACCATCTTTACATACCCCTTCGTGCGTCGTTAAGCCGTTGGTCCCGGCTGTCATTTGTAGATCTTTGACAGTCGTTACGGGTCGTCAGAAGCCCGAAAGTCTGACAACCAGTCTTACCAAGGGGTATCGTATTGCCCAGTAACTGGGTTGTGGAGGTCAGATAGGCAGTCGCTCCATGTAAAATACTGGAAGCCGACCCCAACATAGTTGGGAAAAAGCTAGGCAGATGATGATGATTCCCTATTTGGGTCGCAGAAATTGATATTATTTGTTACCAAATTTAAATTTAATCGGTCCAGTATATTCGGAGCAAATCGGCTATAACAGACGGACAGACAGACACACGAGTGATCCTATAAGGCTTCCGTTTTTCCTTTGAGGTACGGAACTCTAAAAATGCAGAAAGAATGCTAGGCGAACATGAAAAATTGTGCGGGCTTCCTCATAAATTGGGCTATCAAATGCAATAATATTTTTTAAAATCTGACTGGAACAAACAACAAAGGACAAAACCACAAACAAACAAAACTCTTCAGCTTTATTACACAATATGAGTATAAGGCAGAATAAAGCGAGAATATTTTCTACTTCAATAAGGTCATCGACATCTTCAACACACCGCTCATTAGAAACCATTTTCCTTCCTTATTTTAAAATAGCCCATATTCCAATTACCATAAATCCCTTGATGGTAAGCAAGATAATATCCGCCTGTATGGAAAAAATACGTTTTTCCCATTACTCGGGCAAACAAACATTTTAATCCGGGACCAGTGTAAGATGAAACTAAATAATGTAGTTTGAAAAACACATGAAGATCAGATAAATAGAGCTCAAGTTATAAGCGAAACGATATTTAAAGAGATATAAAAAAAAAGAAATACAGATTTATACCAAAAATCTAAATTCATTTATTCAAACTAAACTAAAAATCAGCATTTTTTACATGAGACAGTCCCGCAAAACGCCCGCCCCTCCACCCCCCCTTACCACTTTTTAGTACTTCAGCTGGAAAAAAGAATCGGTGAAACGAACTCCCCAGCAGCATCACATCTGTCTAACAAGTTTGATAATCCTCGCGTATGATGATGGAGCAATCGATACAAATATATTTGTATTTTTTTATGACAACAATGACCCCGTGTGCTAACTAAAGTGATCGTCGCGTTGATATGTCGCTCATTTGTTAAGAAAACCAGGACGCGCACTCTGTCGGCGTGAGGACGCGTTCGGGCTCGCCGTGTAAAATGAACGCTACGGTCGTGTGTTCGCGGGACGATCACTTTGGTTACGCCATGACCTGACCAATTAAAACAACAGATTACATAAAATCCAACGACATTAATTATGCAATAGGATTAAAAAAGACTTAACATGAATGGTCTCTGAAAAAGTTCAAATTAATCCCAGGGTTAATTTAGGAAGCAGTTAACAATGCGACAACTCGTTAGCAGTTTTATCTATGGTTGTTAGGCAATAAATCACGTAGATACAGTCAACCGCACGTTATTTGTAACCTTTTGACCTTGGACTGGCGTAGCATAGTACAGAGTTTCGATAAAATACGAGGCCAGTTTATACTGGTTACCTATTGGACCTATCCAATCTAAGCCTTTCTATTCAGGGCCGCCTCTTGACAACCCAGAGTATATTTCGGATTAAAAAATCGCTTTCGCTCACCAATTAAATAGCTCGCATCCACGTTGCATTCGCTATCTCCAAGCTAGACCACGTACCTACGTTTTTTTTTCTTTTAATTAAGTCCAATTGAAAAGCTCTCGTAGAAATAAAGTCGTAATCAATGATCGCGACGCGACTTTATAAACTTTTAATAGTATGTTTTTTAAATACATACTTGGTATCGATTTTAATTGAAAAGCTGCTTATGGGTGGACAATTAGGTATTTAATGGGTTGTTGAGTAAATAAGCAAATTGGTGGTTTTAATTGGTGTTTTTTGAAGTCAAAACTTCTTGAAGCGCGTTCTTTCTGAAAAGTGAACGAATCCGAACCGTCACGCTTGCGTCGGTGACGCTCAATCGGATATTCTTGACTACAGTCGGTCTATGTAAATCTGCGCTGAATCGCGTACACTCGGCTCATATAACTTTTAATTTTTATCGTTTGGTCATACCCTCTTTTCTTAAAGATTTTTATATGGTACCTTATTAATTCAGAACTTTTTTGGTACAAAAGTATGATAAAGATATTTTATTTTGCAAATATGGGTTTTTTACCTGACTGCCCCAGTAGGAGGGTAATGTATTCGAGAGTATGTACATATGTATGTCTATTTCTATGGCATGCTACAGAGCGTAAACGGCTTGATAGATTTTAACATATGAGGTTTCGCTAGATTCGTCGTAACATACATAATCAGCCTATAATGTTCCCACTGCTGGGACACAGGCCTCCTCTTTGTGAGAGGGGAAAAGCAAATATTTTAAATAAAACAAATATTTTATAAAACAAAAAACCCGACTGCAAAAACACATTTACTGAAAAGAGAAAAACGAGCATTATAATTTATAGAATTTTCATCGCGGGGGGACAAACCAATAACCTGAAACATTGTGTAACTTTTATTTGTCAAGAGCGGCGATACCAAAACTATAGATTATAATGCTTGTTTTACTCTTGTCAGTTATGTGTTTTTGCAGTCGGGTTTTTTGTTTTATAAATAATTTACTGAAGCTTTCGTTACTATTTTAGGATATAAAGACCAAAATCAAAATGGCTGGCTGTAACCAAGTGGTTTACACTACTTCGGCCAGCGGTCATGCACTTAGTGGGTGCATTAGCACTGATAAATGAATTACTGGTGCTTGTTTCTGCACAATTACCGTGTTTCAGAAGTATATTGCTATTGTTGCCAAAGTCAGTTACAGAACTTAGCGATGGAAAGTTCAAACCCACATCAAACGTGTCCTTATCAAAAATGCATATTATAAGATTAAAGACTACGTTGAAGACAAGGAAGTTTGGCAATAATTCCTTCTGCACTTGTGGCTTCCCTGGTACATCAGAAATGGCATATCTATGTAAATGTCTATTAACTGCTCCTAAATTACGACGTTTATTATTATTATTTTTTAGACATACTTTTTTGACATTATATACTATATATATATTTTGATTTCAGACTTGTTGTAATGGCAAACATGTCATTTGGTTTAAATATGTTTTTATTTTTATTATTTTAATATTATTTTACATGGATTCTTGTGTACGCTGTGAATGTGAGATCGCTGAAGGCTTAATAGACTAGATCTTTTGTAGACCTTTTTCTTTTCTTTTTTTTTGTTGAGTACTTCTCGACAGGCCTACACTGTCCTCCCAGGCCTATTTACACTGTAATCTGAAAACATTGTAAAAGCCAATTATTTTTAAAAGAGCAACCGTGGAGTTTCTTGCCGGCTCTTCTCCATAGGAAACGACCAATTGGAACCGTGCACCTAGCTTCTGACGTTTCATAAGTGTCCATGTAGGTTTATATGAAATAAAAATATTTTGATTTGATTTGATTTGATATAGGTTGTTGGAACAACAGCTTTAATATTTTTGCTAAACCTAAATTACCGGACAGCTCTAAAAAAATCTACCTAAATGTTTATGCATGCCTTGCAAAGCCATGAAAACTATTAATTCCCAAATGATTAACGCATAAAAGATGAAATAATTTTCTTTATAATCTGATGAATGAATGTGTCTGAATTTGTGCCCAGTTGGAGGCAATAGGCTGGCCCCCTATTACATGGGACTTAAACATAACTGGCGATTTGGGCCCTATCAGAATACCAGCGCTGCGGTATTTATTTTTTAAATATCGCAGCATTATGCTTAGATAGGAGCCTTTTTGGCATCGCACAAGTCGTTTTTATTTATTTTATTTGTTGTTTTTTGTTTTTAATCGAACAAATATGTAGATTTTGTTAGTTTTAAATGCTCCTTTTTTACTTTTTGTATTTCTTGTGCGTGTCCCAAATAAAATATTTATCTTTCTTTCTTTACTTTAGGTATACCTCTGCATAACCACTCTGGGAATACAGGCGTGATGTTATTTTCTTTATCTTTTGGAACATTCACGCGATAACAAAAACCTCTACTTTTATACGTTCATGCATTAGGTTTAAATATAGTTATTACCATTGCTTGTAGCATTATAAATAATTTTATTAATTCAAATGAAATATTTTCGTACTTTGTAAAAATACGTAAATTTTCAAAAACATCCTCGAAAAGCACAACATAAGAATTTAACGTAAACAAGCCCACTATCCATTAGTAGCCACGAAGTTAGGTGGCGTGAAGAAACTAAATTCCCCCAGTGGCCAATCTACGTAGGCGTTACTAGGGTAGCGTTGAGAGGGGCACCGCCGTATGTGGACTATCTGCAGTCATTCCTATTTATTTGGGGCAGAACCCTTAAGTTTTTCACTTCAAACTTTGGGGTACGAAAGTCGGTTTGCTGCTACATGCTGAAAAATTACTGTTGTAATGACTGCACCGAAAATGCGGTATGAGTTGTAGAATTTTCTAGTTTTTGTTGACTGTTATTTTGATCAAGGCCACAAAGTATTCCACTCACAATAAGTAACTTACTTACATAAAGAATGAACAGCTTTTCAACTGGAACTAACTTGAAAAGTCGTTCAGATGACGAAAACTAAACTATATATCTTCTATCAAATGCCAACTAAACATTTCACGCTTGTTCTACATTTCTGTCATTTTTCTCTCAGCCTCTCATTTCAGTAACGTCAGTTTCACTAACACTCATTCTTTCTCGTTCATCTCAACCCGTTCATTCCTCGCTTAGTTTCACAGAAGCGAAGATGTTTAGTTCGCAATACCCTTGCGATGTATACAGTATGAGGTACTTAGATATTATTATAACCTTGCTATTTTGGTGCATGGTATAAGTTTGAGGCGAAAACGATTAAGAATGCTTGAAAATTAGCAATTTTTTATATACAAATATAAAAAAATGCAGATTTTTCAAGCATTCTTAATCGTTTTCACTTATTGTAAGATAATTTTGAGCTTTTATAAGCTTTTTGAATTAAGAAACCATTCGACTAGGTCTTTTGCCTTTGAGATTCTTAGGACGCAATTCTCGTATCAACTTAAGTTGACGCGGCTGTCAAATTTTTAAAAGCCTGCGCAGTTTCCTGAAATTATAAAAAAAAAACCGGCCAAGTGCGTGTATGACCACGCACAATGAAGATAAAGTCATCCAGTTTATCTCAAAAACAATCTTAACATTGTATTTGAAAAACATGTTCCCCCATAAATTCCAACTGCGAATGTAAGTTTGTACGCACAATATTGAGTGATTTATCATTGTATTTTAAGACCATAGACTTCTTATAGGTTTTCCTGTAATATAGAACAGATCAATGGTCAGATGTAATATAGATCAGAATAGAACTATTTTCAGTAGCTTTTTCAACATTTTAGGCTCGGCAGTTTCGGAGATAAGGGGAGGGAATGGTCAATTTTCATCTATTTTCTTTAATAACTTTATAACAATTTTTTTTTAATTATAAAAAAAAAATATTATTTAAAATTCTCATAACACACCCTTTCATTTGGTATATCACACGGTACCGTTTAATTCAGAATGCATTTATTTACGTAACTCGTTCGTGTTTGGGTCACAGAAATTCATATATGTACCAAATTTCATCTTAATCGGTCCAGTAGATTCGGCGCAAATTGGCAGCTACAGACGGACAGACAGACAGACAGCCAGTCAGCTAGACAGACACGCGAGTGATCCTATAAGGCTTCCTTTTTTCCTTTTGAGGTATGGAACCTTAGGGTTCCCCTCAACTGCCAAAACCCGAGGATCAAAATGGTTGCGCCTTAGAGGTATCATCACATTAACAATAATTTTACAAAAAAAATCAGAGAATGTCTTCATTAAATGTTGCATCGTTTATTAACTTAAACATTCATAGTTTTTAATAGCAATAGTATTTTCATTAATACGTTAACAATAACACATAATTGCTGTAGCGCTTTCAGGAACACTGTTCGATTATATCTAACTATTTCGCAAAATCGCCCTTTCTCGCTCAAACACAATAATTATATTAAAGAGTTTTGTAGCGCATGCCATTATCAATGCAATAAAAGGCAATTGACTTAATTGCAGTGCTCCTACAGTTAACTGTTAAATATAATTATGGCTAACCTATTCCGCTTCAGTAAATTAAACGGGTTTTATGAAAGTTTTCAACTTTTTAACAGTCGTTTAAAGTGAGCGCCGCAAAATAAACACTCGTTTTCGTCCGTAAAATGAAACAAAAACGGTTTTCCACTTAATTTGATACAGTCATCGGTTTCAATGTTATTGTTTTTAGTTTAAATGTAACACGAAATGGACGTTTATTAGAATAATGTTTTCACTATTAGGTAGTTACTTCCTAGATTACTTAGTTATTATTAAATGTAATGCAAGCTGGCTATTTATAACTTGTTGTGTATAGGTATGCACACGGAACAGAAAAAACAGTCTGTTTCGTGCGTATGCATATTGCATATTATATTAATATTTAAATGTTCTTTTAGACGAGTTTTAGTAATGATTAATTGAAAACTGGCGTCTTAAATCGCTTTTAAGCGCGTTGCTTCATGGTTTAGCGAACCAAGTAAGACCTTTCTTTACCGGATTTACGATAACTACAAAAAACACTTATCTTATGTAAAAAATCAAACTGTTGTCTTTTACTATTGTGACCAAAAGAAATAAAAATCTATTTTATTTTCTTCTAAATTAATGATATTCCTCTACCCGCTACAGCCTATCACAAACGACTTGATAATACGTTTACATGCCCCAGATCACGCTACATTGCCTCTCTAAGACTCGCCCCTTTGAGTTTAATTGCAATTTTGGTAGGCTGTACGCCGTACGGTTCTTTTGGTAGGCTGTACCCGTTCTCAAAAATAAAATGCTTGCTCGGGACACGTTGGTTGCACACTGGTGAAAAGAATATAAATAAAACAAATCGTATGTAATTAAAAGATTTCAGCGTTTTATGCTGTTACAGACTATACAGTTTTTTTATTAGGACTTTGAATTATTTGAGGAATAAAATGTATGCCTACATAGTTATATTGTTAGGTACCATGAGCGTCGTCCTAAAGAATCAACAATGCAATGAGTTTAAAGTTAAATTAGCCTTTAATTAAATTCGTTTTCTACTTACTGTCAGAGCGAATTCAAAAATAATTGACATGAATGTCAATAGAAGGAAAAAAAATCCTCAGTAAAAATAAAGTTAGAGACTGATCATAGAACTTACAGTCAATTTGAAACATCAACCATAGAAAACGTTTAGTTCAGTTCAGGATTTGAAATCCAAAAAAATCTTTTTACTATCACTTAATGTTGTATTACACCAAAATACTAACGTAAAAATCCATCCATCACGTCTTCTCCAATATACGAACAAATAATCCATCACATTTCCACATAATTGCGTTAGGACAATAATTCTAGAGCGTTGAGGGAAATTATTAATATGACAGCCGGGCGTAATGGCGTGACTTTGGTATGCGCTCCCATTCTTTACATCGGCATGCCAGGGCAAGCAATAGCGGCTTTATTAATATTGCTATATACTCGTATTAGTATGGATCTTTGGGGTGTAGTGAGTCAGAAATTAATAAGAGTTGGAGATTATATTTCTGGGTTTACTTTGGTAGATTAATGGTGCCGATTCCCTTGTTCACAAACTAAACTAAATCTAAGTTCAGCGCATCTTTTTCTTTCTATTTCATTAATAAAAGGACAGAAGATAAATTTTAGTTTAGTCCTGTCAAATTAATCAGCGCCTGTCACTACTCTATACAAGTTTAGACGTGATTAAAAACTTGCCTACTAAAATTACGTCAATTTACGTCAAGCGATCGACGAGTGATTAATTTGACAGGACTGAACTAAAATTTATCTTCTGTCCTTTTCTTAATGAAATAGAAAGAAAAAGATGCACTGAATTTAAATTTAGTATAGTTTGTCAACAAGGGAATCGGCGCCATTGTAGCCTGTTGTCTCCAAGGCAACATGAATTATTTAACAAACTATTATCACAAGTTTTTTCGAGATTAACCATGTATCGTCCAGTATCATAAACTTAATGCTATATCAACATGCTGTTGATGTTGAAGACCTACAGCCTAAGAACCTATTAAGGGAGAAGATCGATAACTTATCTTACAGATTACAGCGAGTCATTGGATATTTCCATCTCCTCATAGTTCAAGCAAGATGAGTAACCCCGTCAGGTGTCAAAATCATTGTTATTATTATCATTTTTTTTGTCAAAGATCTAACTCTTAGGTAATAATAATAATAATTAAAGAAGTTATTGCATAAACAAAAATCACATTGCACTGCATACGTTCAGTTGACATAATTCAATATAACTTTAACATAGGAGTACAATAATTTTAAACTATCTCTTAAACTAGGTCTGGCCTGTATGAGGTAGGTTCAGCCATTGTGTTGGACTAAATTATATTTATTTAAAGACAACAACAAGTGAAAACAGCGACGATGTGATACCTAAAAACGTACATAAATTAAAAAAAAAACGATTATTATAAAAAGACTATTAAGAAAGGGAAGAAACAGAACGATGTCTTGTCTTAAATCGTATAACCAATGAGTTACGGGACATTCCCATAATTTCAAATTTAAATTCAAATCTTTATTGTACTTAAATACAATAAAGATAGAACAGTAATAGTTTAATGTAGTATAGAGATGTTGAGTGGTAGTAACATGATTCAAAATAAATAAAGTAAATAGGAATTAAAATATGGATAACATTAAAAATCTACTAAAATTACTCTAAATAATTACATTTAAATATGTCTTTAGAAATTATACCTCTAGAAATCATTAGAGAGAATCAATTTATTTTACATAAATAAATTTATCACACACAAATTAAACGTAAACAGCTATATCACAAATAGAAATAATATCAAAATTCAAATAGAAGTCAAATAAAATTTCATAAAAAAATAAATTCACTTACAATAAATAATATCACATATTAAAAGAAAATAAAATTCAAATCATTTAAAATAATAATATCACAGATTACAAAATATAATTAATAATTCAGTGAATTTATCCGCCAGTAGTTTTCGGAGTCGTATAATAAGTATTTTTAATTTAGTTCCAGGTTTATGTCGTTTGGTATTTTATTATAATTTATTCTTTTTGATGTTACCTAAGGACTTGTGCTGTGTAATTTTACCTTAGATTCTGGTATTACGAGCGTATGCACCGTATTATTCACGGTTTGAAAACAACCGTGAATACTATGCATATCAGCGAGGTTTGTCTGTAACTTTAGTGTGGATATTGGTGCCGATTCCCTTGTATACAAACTAAACTAAATTTAAGTTCAGTGCATCTTTTTCTTCCTATTTCATTAAGAAAAAGACAGAAGCTAAATTTTAGTTTAGTCCTGTCAAATTAATCCGCGCTTGACGTAAATTGACGTAATTTTAGTAGGCAAGTTTTTAATCACGTCTAAACTTGTATGGAGTAGTGACAGGCGCTGATTAATTTGACAGGACTAAACTAAAATTTATCTTCTGTCCTTTTCTTAATGAAATAGAAAGAAAAAGATGCACTGAACTTAAATTTAGTTTAGTTTGTGAACAAGGGAATCGGCACCATTGTCTAACGAATTTACCGATTTCTGAAATATAACAATGTCAAAGAATGTCTTGTTTCCTAAAATGCGGTCCACAACTTACGGCATTGTCAATATAAACCATTATGCTAATACATTTTTTCTGTAGGATAAACAAGTCGTTGCTATGTACACTATTTCCCCAAAGAATTATACCGTACCCAAGCCGTATATATAAATATGCGTATTATTGCGTATACGTATGCATAGTAAGTAGATTGGGCATTTATTGAGATACAGATTGGGTTTTTGAATCTGTCGTTTTTTGAGCTCACGTAGTGCACATATAAAAGTAGACAATTTTGATTTGATTTTCTGTAAGTGCGCTTTCCAGATCATGTGAATATCTAAGTCTAGACCCAACGCATGCTAATTTGAAACCGTTAAACGTAAAATTTATAGTTAAGGGGTTTTTCTGGTAAGGCCAGAATTCATAATTTTGATAAGTTGATTCGTCACTCACGCGTGATGAGTAATCCAATCCTCCGTCCTGTGTCAAAGTCATTGCTATATCTACAAATTGTTGTCGAAGAAATAAAAGCCTATTATAAGAAAGAACTACGAATTTTCTTCTATTATACGAATATTATAATGAGGTAAAATTTGTGAATGTGTGTAGGGGTAACTCCGATTTATTGATCAAATTTCGAAAATTCTTTTACTAATGGGAAGCTAGTGACATGGGATGTCATATTTTATGTTAAAAAAATAAATTTCACGCAGTCGAAGTCGTGGGTGGCGTGGGCTCATATAGCCATATATGAGTCACACAGGACATTCTCTAAATTTATTCCTGTCACCTCACCAGAAACGAGTAACCCAATTCCACTGGGTTTTCTAGAAAGAAGGCTGACTTCTTCAAATAGCTAAAATTCCACGTTTATCGCCCGTTGCTTATTATTGTTAAGCTTTAATTCCAATACTGCTTAGCAAACAGATCGTAAATAAAGTTTTATAGTCCAAAATATAAAACGGTAGTTTTGTTTTCGGTTTTGCTGTTTTTAAACCTGCTGATTTTCGAATTGATAGTTTTAGGAATGTTGGTGCGGAAAGTAGAGCAGTGGTGGCCCAGTGCTAACAGCCTCAACTTACGGGTTGAAGATCGTAGGTTCGAACCCAGCCAGGCGCTTTACATTGTGTAAATTATTTCATCACCACTGCTCTCAAAACGGTGAAAGAAAATCGTTGCGAAACCGGCATGTCCTAGAACCAAAAATTCCAAGACATATAACATCTACCAACCCGCACTGATTACATTATAGGCTGATTATGTAGGTGCGGAAACGTGGTAATTGTGCATACTTAGGAGAGCCGTAGTAGACTATAATACTCGTATTAAACTAACTATAGTTTTGCTTAGCAGAGCTGCTAATAACCTTCCTCTTTTGAAATATCTAAATGAATATAATATTTATTTAATACTTTAAGTACACAAATGTGCAGAGGTCGAGTTAATGCCGTAGGCATTTTCTACCAGTCAACCATTAATATTCTCATTCTTCTTGATCGTCGCATGACCTACCTATAGACTCCAATGCCTCTTCATTCGATCATTGGAGCAGCAGATTTTGTTTGTTCTACTGTAGTCGTAACCTTGCACAGTGATATGCCATCATCATCATCATTTCAGCCGAAAGACGTCCACTGCTGGACATAGGCCTCCCCCAAGCACCGCCACTTCGACAGGTTTTGTGCTTCCCGCATCCAGCGGATTCCTGCGGCCTTCACAAGGTCATCGGTCCACCTTGTAGGAGGCCTTCCAACGCTACGTCTTCCGGTACGTGGTCTTCACTCCAGAACATTTCGGCCCCATCGGCCCACTGCCACTTAAGGCGCTGACAAGACCCAATTGACCAAAATAGGCTTCTCTTAAAAAAAAAATGGCAAAACTGTATAGTTTGTGGTAGCGGAAAAAATATATGTTAATTTTGAACATATTTCCCGGAACTTGGTTGTTACCAAAACACGTTTTGAAAGAAAAATCTCGATACAAACTAACGTTAAACTAACCTCTTACCTTGAGTATTAATCTAAAATATCTGTGTTAAATATCAACATACGTTACGTATTTAATTAATAACAAGAGCGCCTTATTTGAATGCAGAACTTGGTTGTTTTTTATTTTCGATTACTCAACTCAATTTTGAGTAAATAGATAATTGTTTCATATTTTGCAATAAATTACAAGCGTTGCGACATCGCGCTTCTCTTTCTTTACTATGCAAACAGACAGTGACCGCGGTTTAGGTATTGTCAGCGTCTTAAGTTTGGCAATTCTGCGGGCTATGTCGGTAACCTTGGTTCGCCAGCGGATCTCTTCATTTCTGATTCGATCACGTAGGGAAACTCCAAGCACACACAAGCACAGTGATCAATCGCACATAATTATATCAATATACCCACTATTTGTAACCATAGTACAATATTGGGCCTTTGTCTCTTTCACTCTCTCTCCTCAAGAATTATTTATCCTCAACCGACAACTTTCACTCACGACAAACAAAACATTATATTCTATCATCTGACGTCTGTAGCGTTGTTTATCTGTCAATCTGTCACAATTTTCTATATGTCGTAACATCCAATCGTCTTCGAGTACAGTTTGTTCGGCGTTTATTTAATAAAAACGTCATGTTGGCAAATAACGCATGGATATTGATTAGGGTTGTGAGCAATAGATCTTAGTGTGCTGCAAGGGAGGGGTTACAGCGGGTATTTGATAGTTTAGTAATAGGTTTGGGATAAATTGTGTAAGCTGTGATAAATGTCTGTCTTTAGTTACAAGAATTTGTCCTATGCCTAACGTAAATAATGCTTCTGAATAAATGCTTGGGTCCTCCTGGAATAGAGAGGCATTGCAGTACCTGTCTTCTTTAAGAAGCATATATAACATCACACCTTGTTTCCCCGAAGGGTTGGGCAGAAGTGTACCAAAAGTGGGTGTACTATAGTACAACCACTTTTCGCCAGTTATGTTTCAGTCCGATGTAGTAGGGAATAATTACTATCAACCGGGCACAAATTCAGACTCCGGGCTGCTACTGAGATATTCCAGATAGAAAAAACCAATAACACTTTGCCCGACCCGGGAATCGAACCTAGGAACTCATGCTCATTCGTTTGTGACCACAAGACGAATGAGGCGGGACGGGGTGGACAAAACAAACGACCAGTGGTCCACATTAGCTCTGGATGGCAAGCACTGGAATTCATGGGGCCTTTGCCCAGCAGTTGGATGGTACAGGCTAACAGTAACGACTTAAATAAACTGTAACAAATTACCAAAATCTTAATGAAGTGTTACTGGATAGGAACCAGGTTTTTTTTTGGGTGGGAAATCATCAAATAACTTCTCCCACTCTGGGCGGAGCGGGAGGGTGTGTCAGACACTTATAAAACCCACCCGTATTCCTTCAGTTGCCCGTGTTGCCAGGGGCCTCGGTAACCCTTTGGTACCTTCCCGCGACCCCGGCAGGAGGAACCAGGTTAAGTTGAACATTATCGTATGATATTTTTACATATCTGGATCCTTAATATTTTCATTCACAACTCAATTTTGCTTCATAATACCAAAATACTAACGAATAATGCTTGTCATTTGGGGGGGCATTGCCATAATTGCTACGCTTGGCAGGCGGGTTGGCAATCGCAGTATGGTGTTAAAATACATAGAGAATGCTGCTGCCCATTCTCTAGTAAGTACCTTAGTCGCTTTTTACGAGACCCATGGGAAGAAATAGGATGGTGCTATTCTTTACGTCCGGCACCACATGGATTAAAAATTGGCGGAGGCCTATGTCCAGCAGTGGATGTCTTTCGGCTGAAATGAAACGAATAATTGTAAAAACTTGCTCGCTATTTTTACTCATTTGCACCGCAGCAGCACAATTGGTGCGGGTAGGCCGCCTATCTGCACCGTATATCGGAGGCGTCGGCCTTTGTAATTGATTGATACGTCCAACGGGTTGCCCCCGATGTTTTGTTGAGATCCACACTTGCTCAACAACACCCCCGGAAATTGGATTTTTTGTTCAGCTATGTTAATTGATCGAATGGTTTTTGGTTGGAGTTTTCTTTGCCTATTAAGAAAATAAAGGAAAACTAATTTAGAAGGGGAAATATTGTTGTACTTATAGGTAGACTGAAGAACACCCTGTTCCGTCGAACGTAGGTGTGAATTTCTTAATCTTAAAATAGCCGGTCCATCGTCGGCGTTGTTTTTTACAACGACTACAACAAGTTGCTTAAAGAAAAAAAAAAATACTTAGTCTGCACAAATAACATGCACATTATAAATATTATACACGTTAATACTAAACCCGGAAGCCCAATACGTTTTCTTAAGAAAACAATTAATTAAATTTAAAAAGTTAAGTAGTATAATAATAGTGCTTGTAGATTGGTTTTTGAAATAGATAATATTTTTCTATTACAATTCTTCCTCCTGTTAACACCTTAAGCCGCTGACAAGACCCAATTGACCAAAATAGGCTTCGCTTAAGAAAATAAATTGCCAAATTTGTATAGTTTGTGGTAGCGGAAAAAATATATGTTAATTTTGAACATATTTCCCAGAACTTGGTTGTTACCAAAACGCGTTTTGATAACAAAATCTCGATACAAACTAACGTTAAACTAACCTCTTACTTTGAGTTCTAATCCAAAATATCTGTATCAAATATCAACATACGTTACGTATTTAATTAATAACAAGAACGTCTTATTTAAATGCAGAACTTGGTTGTTTTTTATTTTCGATTACTCAACTCAATTTTGAGTAAATAGATAATTACTTCATATTTTGCAATAAATTACAAGCGTTGTGTCATCGCGCTTCTCTTTCTTTTCTATGGAATTTGACAGTGACCGCGGTTTAGGTGTTGTCAGCGTCTTAAGTAATCTTGAATACGTCTATTCTCAGAGAATAAACACTTCCTTTGAATCAAAAAACATAGTACCAACGGTCTCAGAGGTGTTCAAACATTCGACTCTTATGTAAGTGCTAGAGAGAAGTTCAGGAACTTTTGACTGTATTATATTTTGCTATTTCGGCTTGCAGCGGCGATGTGGCGACGACAGTAGCACAGCGCGATATCTTTTAAAATTTCGTTCTGCACGATGCCGCGATGTCAAGGGGAAGCGAAGCTTACCTAAGGCTTGGAGATATAGCTTGTGAATGTGGCTATAACTTGCTTGAAATCTTTGCTGGTTCTGTCAAAAGTTAGGCTTAGTACCCACAAGAAAACATTACCTCTGATATTCAGGTATACTTGTAACTTAAGCGGAATAGACTCCACAGTAGAATTATTATGATTTATCCTTGTTAACATAAATTCGTTTAAGCCTTCATGTGGACCTATGCTGGAATGAAAAAAACTGTTTCAAAAATTGAAGATTTTTACCACTTGGAAATGGTTATTAAAACGAAATTATGTTTTCAAATATCTCACGAGATCATATAGCTCTCCAACTTTACTACCCTTTCAAGCTAAGGAGATATAAGCTCGAATGTATATCCCCTTTTTACTTTTAACATCCATCCCACAAACCCATACATTTGAGCTAACAAAATAAACCCATTATCCCTTCGCTGAACTTCATGTCCAGTCCATTCATTACGTCATCCGGACAAAAGAAAGACGTTGGTACGGTACGAGTCCCATGGGCCTATGTGTTTATTTCTTCTTCTTCATACGTAACTTTTGGCTGACCTATAGTTATGGGTAGCTATTTTGTGTGCGATGGGATTGATTACAAACGCATTGCATATCTTATGCTTTTGTTAATATTGAGAATTTAGGACCAGACCTTCTACTAATTTATTCTAATTCGATATGTGAAGGCAAAATCCTTTTTCATTGTAGCTCTTTTAACACTTCTCTGTATTGGGTGTTAACTTCTGCGTGTTTTGTGACCTTAAAGTTCTTTTGCATTGATATTATGTTAAGTTTTGTCACTTTCAATCCTTCTATATTTCAAAAGTTGTTTACTCAATTCCAAATCGAAATCATATCATTACTGATTTGAGTACTTTCCCATTGGTGTACACTGTAGTATACCTGTATCTGTTTCACGAATTCCAGATTGACTGTTAACTCAACGTGCAAGTACTAAAGTCACATATTCGGGTCATTACGTAGCACGTTTCCAAATATCTGTGGAACGACGCTAATGATTCCTCGTATCGCGTTAATTAGGTACATACCTACTCCATAAGGTTTGCTGAATAGCTGGTCAAGCAGTACATTTTTGTTTGTTTTGATGATGATAACGACGCATATTACCTGTACTGTTGTTATGTTTAAGTAGGTAAACAAATTAATTAAAACCACTGCTAATTAATTAAATAATGTAAATTTTCCGAGTCAATAACCAAATTAAAATTAGGCATGTATTATTTTGAATCAATAGGTAATACTCACGTAATTCAAAACGTATCCATTATTTAAATATACATTGTGAAGGAGTCAAGAAACAAATTCCTATTCCTTTTACATTTTTTAATGCATTACTTATTTTACAATTCATTATTTTATGTTGCGTTTTTTTTGGTGGAACGGAACGCAAACTCAAAACGCGTCATCTTCGACAATGCCGGAAGTAAGATAAGATAAGATAATGATTTATTTTCTCACCACAATATATAAGTACATTTTTAAATGATCAAAAAAAATCATGGAAATATTTTATATACAATTTATAATTCTGTTATCATTTAATTTTAGGTGAAAGTAAGACAAGTTTATGTATTTATTTAGAGCAACTCACAGATCACAGGTTTCGTTCGGAATTGTTTATTCATCTTGGAATACTGCGATAGTTTAGAATAAGAAATAAATCGAAGATTAATTTTATATGATGCTACATAATCCGACAACCGCGACAGAAACGGACGTTTGAACTATAGTGGAAAATTGTTGAAGTTTTATAATTTTTTTGAGCAACAAGAATTAGTTGAATTTAACTTTAATACTTTTCTGGGGCTGATTTAATTAACAAAAAAAAAAAAACATGTATATTCCCTATTATTTTCAACGAGCTAACAAACAGCTATTCAATGTATTGTGTAAACAAAACTGAAAAGCATCCCTCACTGATTTGAGAATAATATTTTGCTCTGAAGTGTGACATATGGAATTAATAACAGCTGATGTGACCATCTCAAACGCTTACTTATAATATGAACTCTTCATTCTCCAATATTAATAATTTCTAAACACTCATTCTAACATTCTATTCCACATTTCCATTTTTTTTTCATATTTTTCAATTTTTTTCTATTCTATTCATTCGGAATTTTAACACCGTCTTTATCTTCCACACGATTACACATACGTCATTCGTGACTGTTGCTACGGTTTCCTCATACAATATTAGTTTGAGGCTAATATTTTATAAAGGCTAGGCCCGTGCACGAAGCATCTTGTCAATATTTTATTACTATCAATTATTTAAACCACGTAAAGCTGTATCTTGTAGTCTTCAACTTCATAGTTTTTATTTACATGAATTCCTTACTTTAGTTTTGTTTTAACCTAGAGTGTTTCAGGCCTTAAGCGATAGGCACATAACTTATGCATGCATACCTTTTTTCCATGATACTTCTTGTAAGTTTTTACTCAACGATTCTTTGTTGGTTTGCAAAAATCTTTCCTACCACTTGTTATCATAGTATTAGTCCAAAAGCATCTGGGACAGTTAAGAAAATCCCAACTGTTAATAGACTTATTAGTGATAGCACATTGTTAATATTAGGTACATTTTAAAAAATAACGAGTGAGTATCGTTAAACAAAATATTTCCAGTCATAAAACCACTAGATACCAAAGTAATTATCTCATAACAGTAACCAGACAGAATAAGATCAATTCTTACCAGAAGACCAAAACTATAACTCCAATCCAAAGTTGTAAAGCATCACGAACAACATCGACCATTTTATACAAACAAAGAACTCGACTCCAAACTTCGGAATAAAGAACCACTTCAGACATCCAATCGATCGGATCTCATAGAAGCGTTAATGCCGGCGGTACATTCAAAAATCTGTAGCGGAATAAAAAGGTTGGCCCCTATTATGCGAACAACAATGGCCCCGACTGAAAAGTACCCCGGATACCCGCTGCAACATTATAATAAAAGGTAACTGCGAATACGTTTCCGGGATAAAATTTTATTGTGAGGCATCGACAAAGGACCTCGCTGCGAACAAAAGTCCGTGGAGATCCGGGAACAGTCCGGGACTCGGTGACGAAGATATCGCGCAGTAATATTATAATTATATGTATCCTGAGTGCGGGGTTATTGAGTCCGTTTGCAGTAAACGGGGGAGTGGCGTTTGAGATATGAACATGTGGTGGGATATTTTGTTATTAGAAGTGTTTAGGGTCAAAAAATTATTGTGAGTTCCCACATAACATTCAATCCTAGGCCTATCATTTGAGATACTGTGGAATTAGAATATTCTTTGGTGTGATGCATAAAATAATTAAACCAGATTTCCTTTTTTTTGTTTTTCTCATTTAGTATTAATCATGGTCTGGCAGTTTTGAGTATTTTTTGCGGCCTAGCCAAATGTCCTTTCTTTGGTATTGTTCGTTGAATCGTTGAGCTCCTTTAGTTATGAGTTGAGCTGCACAACGACTGACAAATGCGTGCACTGACTGGACAGGTCCACTCAATCTGTGTGGTTCTTTCATCAAAAGACCATTTCAGACACCAATCGACATGGTCTTCACATGATCTGACCAAGATTATGTCTGGACTTTAAAAGAGACTGTGACCTCTGAGTTTGTTTCGGCCTTTCTTCTCAGAGTAGTCAGATAGGAAACGCCGGTCTCATCTAGTTTAAAAAAATATGTTTTGACGTGTAAAAGTGTTTGTAAAAACCTACTTACAGAAATAAAATCATTTATCATTTATCACATTTTGAATTTCAAGTTGTTGGGCTGTTCATCACACCATTGTGTATTATAAAAACTCATTTCATTTATACTACTCCCATATATTTAGTCTCGGAGTTATTACTCTTTTCCCCGCCTATAATGACTCTAGTTTGTACTGGAAACGTACAGGGAAAATTCATATTTCAACCCCAAATTATGCACTTAGAAAAATTACTTCATACCATTTGCTGACTATTAACATTTAATTGCTAGTCGCATGCTCGTTTGCTAATGTTTCAACACATTATTTTGTTATTGTATTAACGTGTTTATTTTTAAAACGGTAACAATTTAAACATGGAAGTCATAATGTGTCAGAACTAATTTCTAAACTGCAACCTAATTCCGTAACACAGTTTGAATTACAATCCGAGAGTTTTGAAGGATATTGCTAATCCATTGCTTCATAGGTTTGAAAAATTCGTCTGCTCAACAACGTAAAAAACGCAATGGACGTGGAAGAACTGTCAAAATGAAACCCATTGCGATCAATTGACATTTTATGTGTGTTGCGCAATTGCCCCGAAGGTAGGACTGGAGATGTACAGTTGCGGTTGCGTTCATCTAACCACTATATTCCCTATTGTTTTCAACGAGCTAACAAACAGCTATTCAATGTATTGTGTAAACAAAACTGAAAAGCATCCCTCACTGATTTGAGAATAATATAATGCTCTGAAGTGTGACATACGGAATTAATAACAGCTGATGTGACCATCTCAAACGCTTACCTATAATATGAACTCTTCATTCTCCAATATTAATAATTTCTAATTACTCATTCTAATATTTTATTCCACATTTCCATTTTTTTTTTTTCATATTTTTCTATTTTATTCTACGAGTATTCTATTCATTCGGAATTTTAACATCGTCTTTATCTTCCACATGATTACACATACGTCATTCGTGACTGTTGCTACGGTTTCTTCATACAATATTAGTTTGATTATGTTTATGTGTGTTGCACAATTGCCCCGAAGGTAGGACTGGAGATGTACAGTCGCGTTTGCGTTCATCTAACCACTGTACTCGTAAGAATTATTCCTGCTTACAGCGCTCGGCCGCTATAGTAACGCTTACCTTATAGGCTCATTAACCAATAGCATCGCCGCATGAGATTTTTGCTGAGCCCCTTGTTTTTGTAAATTAAAAATTAGACCGTAAAAAACCCGGGTAAAGGGTAAATTTATTTAAACAAAATATTTATTTTTATGGTCGACGCACATAGGGGCGGAAAACAGTTGTGGTCATCGCGCACGGGGCTTTTGTTTTCACGGTGGTCAGATGTACACTCCCGTAACTGTACCAATGACACGTTTAAGGCCGTGTTCACATCGAAGTGTATAGTTGGCCACTGATTGTGAGCCTGCAGAGCGAAATGTATGAAAAACACTTCAGCCGCCGCCGCACGGTGGGCTTGAAAATCGACTTTCAAAGACATAGTGATTTAAATTTTGATGTGTCGTTTTTTTCTTGTATAATTATGGCTTTTGCTTACCATTATTATGCTTAAATATTCACACAAGGTTAATTTAGCATATAAACAGATAACTTGTAATTTTAAAAAGTTTGAAAGAAGCTCGTGTGAAACATCTTCGGAACCACAAGTTAAACCGTAATATCCTTAAAGGAGGTTTTAGAAATAATTATTTATGATTTATTGACGTATAACGGTTTCTACTGCAGAATTTCAAAAATTAAATAATAAGGTATATAATATTTTTTTTTAATTCTGTAACGACTCGTTTTTTTACTTTAAAATACCAATAGCTACCTGAACTCTCACTCTCTGGGTCTCCTTTAGGTCGGGTTACGAATTTTAAGTATTTGGGTCACTGGGTCACTGATGACTTAAAAGACAATGTAGACAAAGACAGGAAGCGCTGGTCGCTGTCTGTCCGTGGCAACATGCTGGCCCGCAGGTTTGCACGCTGTACTGATTCTGTAACAAGATAATCAGCCTATAATGTTCCCACTGCTGGGACACAGGCCTCCTCGCTGTAAGAGGGACCGGGCCGTAATCCACCACGTGGGCCTAGATGGGTTGGTGGATGTCACGTGTTTTCGAATTTTTGGTTCTAGGACGTGCCGGTTTCATCACGATGTTTTCCTTCACCGTTTTGAGAGCAGTGGTGATTAAATAATTTACACAAAGTTAAGCGCCTGTCTGGGTTCGAACCTTCGATCTACAACTCGTAAGTCACGGCCGTTACCACTGGGCCACCACTACTGCTGCTGCTGATTCTGTAAAGATAACGCTTTTTATGGCCTCCTGTCAGTTGTTTTACACGTGCAGCCTGTTTACCAAGTATACCCTGCGGGCATACAGCGACCGTTGCGTACAGTACAATAATGCATTCAGGGTGCTTTTGGGGGCTACCGTGGGGTTGTAGCGCGTCAGGGATGTTCGCGGAAGCGTGTGTCGAAGGGTTCGCCGCGATTATGCGGAAGCGATGGGCTTCCATGATGGCGCGCTTGCGCTCTTCCACCAATGGCATCCTGAATGTGTTTTCAGACCTGTGGGACTCTCCCTTCTTATATAGGTGGGTAAGTGTCAGACACGCTTATCCAAATAATCATCTAGTGTACCATTGGAGGAACAGTTTAATGGTTCATTATTATTATTAATTTCATTTATTACTAACATTAAGCGAAGTTATACTACTACTAACATTATATGGATGTTTATCTGAAATATTTGAATTTGAATGCACCAAATTAATTACACTTAAAAATTGAAATCCCTATGTCTTTGAAAACTGATTTCCAGCCCACCGTGCGCTTTGCTGCCACCGCTAGTTTGCGGCGACCTACGTTTGGTTTGAACGCGGCCTTACATAACATGTACATTCTAACTTAATCTAACTCATTTCTGATTCACAAGGATGCCTCAACTAAAAGAAGTATTTGCAGCATGCACTGAGCAAGCGCGGTTATGAATACCTGTTATGTGAAGAGATCGAAGTGATGACTGTTTACTCTACAGAAAGAACACCTTACAGTGTAGTCATAATATTAAAAATGAATTACAATAAAATTAAGTAAGCAAATAAATTACAATACAATGAGAAAAACAAATAAATTACATATGTATATTCTATTTTTTTAGTATTAGACTAGTGGTCGCCAGTGCTACTGCTGAGCATGAGGTCCTGGGTTCGATTCCCGGGTCGAGCAAAGTGTTATTCGGTTTTCTTATCTGGAATTTCTCAGTAGCAGCCCGGAGTCTAGATTTGTGCCCGGTTGATCGTAATTATTCCCTATTACGTGGGATTTAAACAGAACGGGCGAAATGTGGGTGTACTATAAACAAGCCATGATCTGAGTGAAGAAAATGAAAAAAAGATGGCTTACAAAGATGTATATTAGAAAGTATTGTTTTTTTTTTTGAGAAAATCATAGAACGTCAGCTAAACTATGGCCATTTACGTTTTATTAACCGAAGTTATAATGTTAGAAAGTCCTGCTAAAACACATTCAAATAATAAGTATTCCATATACGATATAGTATTAGAATAAAATAAATTATTTAAAAAAACAAAAAACCCGACTGCAAAAATACCTGAAAAGGGAAAAACAAGCATAAGCATCAGAGATCGGATATTCGGATGCATATTTACCTAAAGTAATTTTTTTTTGCTTTGAAAGTATGGAAGCGGCATCTTAAAAATCTTTTTTTTTTAAAGAGGCCACGAACAACGGGAATGCATAACTAGTCCGGTGTATAGTAGGGAAGCGACTCCTATAAAAACATTTATTGAAAAAAACCCGGGATTATTGGATTGCTTGTTTAAAATTAATGTTTCTACCTACTTTACATCATAATATTAGGTCGGTACATATGCATTCAATTACATATGTAGTCAGAAAAAAACAAAATTTGTCGATTCGGGAATGGCGGGCGGGATTTTTACGATCGATACAAAAGTGCATTTCATATAAGCTAACATTTGAAAGTAAGTTAATATACATTCGATTCTATAATCAGAAACCTAAATTTGTATTCCCAGAGCCGCGGGATTTTGCGATACAAAAGCGCATTCCATATTAGCCAACATCTCAACTTTAGGTGAATATGCATTCGAATATCCGATCTCTAATTATAATCTATATAATTTTGGTATCGCAGGCGGGGATAACCAAAAGTATCTATAATATATTTCATTTCATCATATATTTCAGGTTATTCGACTGTCACCGCCTGCCAGACTAAAATTATATAGATTATAATGCTTGTTTTTCCCTTTTCAGGTGTTTTTGGAATCGGGTTCTTTGTTTTTTAAATAATTTATTGTATTTCAAGCTTTTTAGTTTTATTAATATATGTATATATTTGAAAATTACTCATTACTAGCTTTTATTTGATACCAATATTGTTGCAATTCATTTTTAAATAAACTTCCCCTCCATTTTTTTTTGTATTTGCAGATGCAATTTATAAATATTATATAGCCTATGTCACTTTCACAATTAAGACGAATCTAACGACACCTCTTATGCCGTTTAGGCTACAGAGCGTGCCAAAGAAATAGACATACATACATGCATACATACGTACATACATACTCTAGAAAAACATTACCCTCCTGAGGCAGTCGGGTAAAAATAAAGGCAAAATACGACAGTTATTGTGTAATATTTTAGAAATTACTGCACTAAAGAGTTCTTTTTTTATTTTTTTTTTATTCAAGCGAATAGGGCTTTGTCACACATGCGATTATGCCGCCCTGGTTGGCTTAACAAAATCATACTTATCTCTATTTAACAAAACCTTAGCATAGCTACTTTGTAAAGTACTCTAGCTGCATCAGAAAGTGGCACAGCTAGAATACAGTTACCTACTCGTATCTCTCTAATCCTGCAATCTAATTTATTTCTAAATTCTTCATTGCGGACACATTTGATCATTATGTGATAAACTACATCAACGGAATTAATACAAAACTCACAATTATTCGTCGTTGATGTACCATCGTTCCTCCCACTTTCTGTGGGAGTGATTTCGTGAAAAGCGACGGAAGTGTGTAACAGAAAGTGACAGCTTGAGCATGGAAGTTACTACTTTTTAATAGCATTGAATTAGAAAGTACTATAAAGATTGTAAGTAGAGGGGGTCAAATTTAAACCAGTGGACGACCACTAGTAATGAATATTTTACTCGAATAAATATTTCAGTAGGTACTTAGCTTTTTTTAAATTCTGAGGTTAATTTCTGTCGCTGCTCAGTTGCTTATTACCAGGGTGAGATGTCAGATGTCATCATAAGCGACTACTGTAAGGCTTACTCGTTTTTTTTAACAATTTAAATGGTAAATAGATTTTATTGCTTTTGTATTTATCGTGAAATAACGTAGTTTATGACATGTTTATATTGAAATAACAAAAGGTTGATAACCGTTATTTTTCTAATATTATATACAGGGTGACATTGAAAACATGCGACAAATCGAAATGGGAGATTGTACTCATCATTATGAACAACTTTTACTAAGGGACCAAAGCTACAATCCCAAAAAAAAAAAAACTGCTGTCCCCTACATTTATGTTCGCAATACCTCATCAAAATGTAGGAAAAGCAGATTTTTTTTTTGGGATTACAGCTTTGGTCCCTTAGTAAAAGTTGTTAATAATGATGTATACAATGTCCCATTTCAGTTTGTCGCAAGTTTTCAATTTCAACCTGTATAATAAATGGAGTATTAGCGTATTATTTATTATAGCTTTCGTGACTTATTAGCGTCGATTACGTCGGGTGTGTCAGCGGCAATCGTCACGTCACGTTAACTGTGATGGCCGACGGAAGTGCCAGTTATGTTGTTTAAAATGTTTTGAGAATAATACAAGTAGTTATTATTACAGAGGTAGAGCTTGATATAAATAATTACGTACTAAAGAATAACAAAACTGGCATGTAATTATATAACCAGCTACAGAAAACAACGTCTTTGCACAAATGGAAGGAACTAGCATGGATGCTACGCTTGCGTATTGCGTTTTGGTAATAACAGACTATAGAGGCATGAGGAACAGGGTGTAAATTTCACTCATCCTCTATAGAAAAGGGAGTATCTTCCGACCAGACTGGTGTTGTGTTTGGTGGGCTACTGCCCGACGGTTGGTGTCGGGACGTTGTACATATGCCAGTCACACGGTAAACTCTGCTTGCGCGATGCAGGATTTGTGTGACGTCAGGTCTTTGATGCGTAGTTTTTAGGCGTTGAAGATGCCGCCACAAACTATCATATGAGGACTATATAATATATATGTTCACCTCACAATATTTTTTTGTCATGAGTCTCAAGATAGTCTTCGATAGGAATATATAAAAACTACAAAATAAAACTTACGTAAACATAGAACTTGAACATTTTCTAAACAGCTAGCTAGCTAGCTTTAAGTGTAACAATGACGTTCACGCCTTAAGCTTTTAAGAAAATTTTACAGTTCTATGTTTACGTACGTTTTATTTTGTAGTTTTTAGTTCATTAATTTATATACATATTTACATTTTATGATTTATACTTACATTTTGTTTTGTACTGTTCAGCGTAAAAATTTGTTTAAATATCTGTTGTGCCACCTTCATTTATTGAGGAGTTCCAATGGCCACCTTCCAGCTCCATCATCAAACCCTCAACACGAAGTGCAATCTATTGGACTCATCAAAACGAATCATGTGACCCGAAACTCAAAGGATTTACTAGTACCACTGATGAGTTCCACTATCCGCCTCTTGGCTCAGTCATCAGTCCCTCGACACCAAGAAAGGTATATTGAATATAATAGAGATATTGAATTTATCAAAACAAATCATATGAGCCCAAACTCAACGGGCCACTGATGAGTTCCATTACCAACCTCCTGGCTCCATAATCAGATCAGCTCTAAGATATCAAATTATAGTATTGACATCCGAACTATATATATAAAGTTTCATTTCGATACGACACTTAGAAGTAGGTTAAAATTGACTTCCAAAATTTCATTACATTGTTTGTTGTTTGCAAGTGAAGGTAATATAAAGCTTGTAAAAGATTGAGCGTTACATAAAATAAGTAATGGCTAGATTCCGAAACCGAATCCTCACGGACCCAAACTCAAACTCAAACTCAAAGCATTTATTTCAAATAAACCAATTACAGGCACTTTTGAATTGTCAAGGGTTCGGTCAGTCAGTCAGAAAGATGAAGCTAGTTGCCCATTCCAAAGCGTAGTAGGTACCTATGGAGAAGAACGGGCAAGAAACTCCAAGGACACTCTTTTAAATCAACCTATTATGGTTACAAAATATTGTTTACATCATTCATTTTGAAATTATACATGTGAGAACGATGCAAAACGTAAAAGCGTCCGTAATAAAAAGATTACAACAAAAACAAAAGCAATTCAAAAATTAAAGTTAAAATAAGCCGTGGCAGCTAAGAGATGACCAGTCTCTACTGACGGCGCCCGTTCACGAACATGACGCGTGGAGCACCATTTAGCTCAACCATTTTGAAGGGAGCTAAATGATCCAACACACGCGCCACCATCAGCGAGACATTAGAGTGAGCACGACATACTCCCAGCCACCAGGGCACCTTCAAGTCAATGAAAGACGTATCCAGTAAATGGCAGCTTTATAGTGCATAGTACTCACATAACAATGTGCTGTGCAGCTATACAATACTAAGAGATTGAATTTATACAATGCAAAGAGAGTTTTTAAAATCTTCAGCAGCTCCAACACTATTTTCAATACCTGATCAATTAGTTTTTGCGCCCCTGTGGAGCAGGACCAGCGTTGAGCCAAGCATTTTTATCAGCAATGTAATCCCCCAATTTATAATATGCTTGGCTACATAGTGTGCGTTTTATACGACCACATCCGTCATAACATTCGAGCCATTACAACTATAATTTTATAACCTAATAACGTTGGCCTAATTAGGCTGCGGTGCAGATCTACAAATCTTTAGTTACTTACACAGGATGGCCAAAAACTATGATTGGATTTTCTTTTCACGAAAAAATTCAGGTAGGTACGGACGGAAATTGGAATTGTGCCCGATTACCAGTCTCGCATGGGATTCTGTACCAGTCATCATCGGCAAATCGACAGGCTTTATTATGTTTGTAATATTTTATTTTAGTTTATATATTTCAGTTGATGATAAATTAATATTGTCATGTCAACTGTATGATGCCATTTTATTCCATTCTCATTTATTTGACCAGAATGTTCTTTCGTAAAAATATTTTCTCATTTACTTTTCCATTTTATTACTATTTGCCTTCACCGAGATAGGCCCAAATAAAACTGGAATTTATATTAATATTAGAGAAAGTAGCTTCGGGAATTAACAATAACTGTTTATCAACCTTTGTGGTTGTGTGTCACGATACCTATTTCGATTCTTAATAGGCCTATTCCCCGAAGGCTGGGCACGCACGTATCCATTTTGATATTAGCGATCACACACCTAAATTATTAAGTCACAGCCCGAGGGAATATTGCGGTTAAAATATCGTTATTTTTTGTTAAATTCTGTTTACGAAATTTTTAATTTAATAATGGTTGGTGACGTCATTCTTTAGGTATTATTATTTTTTTAGAATGCAAATGTAATATAAGCTATCTAGATCTTATTAAAAAATATACAGGGCACGGGGCCGCTACGGTGTCTATTTAAAGGACTAGTCTTTGTGCAGTAACTAGGTATGATTTAATTAATGATCAATGTAAAAACTATCAAAAGTTCTAAAAGAAACTGAAATCATCACAGCTGCGTCTTCAAACAAAGAAGCTATTTCTGTATTAATTCAATTTCTTTTATCTTGAAAACGTTACATGATACAGTAAGAAATAATAAATTACGTCTTGACTCTTAAAAGTTTCTACAGTATTGTGAAATAATAACTATTACATATACTAGGTTGCTATAACTTTGTTTCAATGAAAAATAACTTTATAGTACTGATTCCTATTTTCATTTTTATAATTACTTATATAAATAATTCTTCGCAAACCATTCCTATAAGTTTCCTAAACAGTACATTATGCCGTTGTATCTCCATTATGAACGCAAGAAAGGGTACCAAACTTCCAATTTGCATGGCGAAGTTATGACGAGCAAATTCTGTGAGTCATGGTGACTAATTTTGGGAGGTCATGAACTGTCCATTATTTTACATGAAATTGACTAAACTTTGTCGTCTGACGCGAGGAGCTCAAGAATGTCTGGAATTATGTCGGCATTTGATTGATAGTGAATTTATGGGACAAATTGTATTGACATGGTGTTATGTTGTTCAAATATTTGGTAGGTTCGTGGTTTTCTGTGGAGTTCCTTCCTAGAAATTGCTAACTCTTAGGAAAGTTATAGACAGCTTAGTAATGTGGGGTAAAATTGCTAGCTTCTAGTAACAGAATCGTTATTTATTTTGGGTTGTAGATTGTTTCATCAACTATACAGAGCTGTTCTATATTAATGCTAGTATCGATAGCATGATTATCATGAAAATAATTTTACCCTTTAGATTAATCATCAACATCTACATAATACGCTAATTCTAACACAAAATCCCAACCCAACATCCAAGATAATAGTATCAGATCTAAGATTCAAAAACCTTGACACAAAACAAAACAGAAACAAACGGAACTAATACAAAACTGACCGAATCCGAAACACTTCGCCTCAACATCCGCTATCGTAACAATTTATATCCATACAATCCAATCCAAACATAAAATATAAAAGTAGAATACAGGCCAAATGCAAGACTCACAAAAGGATCTCAATACATTTGCGTATGCATCGCTTATATCGCCTCTATAATAGACTTGAACGGATGCCAAGAATGCACCAATTGATTATTGATATTGCTATTGGTTTTCGAGAAAATGAGCCTCAATCTTAACGAAGGGTGTGCTTGAGTTATTTCATATTATTTTTAAGCTTTGTGGATTCTGTGAGATTGTTGGTGGAGTAAACAAGATGTTTCTGCTGTTTTGTTGGGAAGGTAATTTGTTCGTTTCGTTTTGTTTTTCTGTTATACTTACTTTGGAATATTAATGTTGTAGACAGTCGTTTTAATGGATAACAACAATGACATAGGTGGATGATTCGAGGCTATTTTTTGGTTTGCAATAAAGTTAAGTTTATGGATCCCTAACATGAAGAAATTTGCCTATCCTTAGTTAAAACCCGACATTAACCTAATCTTTAGTTTACCAACCAAACCAAAAATTACCATCTACTTCAATATTCAATTGTACCTTCCTTATTTCGTTAGTACCATACAGTTTGGGTAACCAAATTACACAGTAGACGTTATCAATTACAGGATAGGTAATAGCATAGGATAAACGTTGATCGTGTGAGCAACGTATGTGTAGTTGGGTTTATGTAAATATACCGAAGCTTCGTCCGAACACTGCCAAGAGCGGCATCTAGAATCAATTTGCAAATTACCTAGTAGCTTATATACATAGAAGCTGTAGCTGTAAGTGGAAATATAGATTGCTTGGCCGGTCATGTGGGTTTAGATGTTACACCTAAATTCTATATTGCCGATTAACTTGTTTGTGGAAAACTGCGAGAATTTCAAGCAGCTTTCAACTGATTGAAAGCTGTTTGGGGCTTTTCAGTTATTACAAAAATAAGTTTTGAAGAATTCTGCTTCGTTAGTACTGAAGTAAGAGTGGATAAATAATAACATAAGGATCTTCTTATAAATTGTAAATTATTGAAATAAACTATTTAATTATTGAACTCTGTCAGATTGCATAGAAAAGAAATAGAAGCGCGATGACACGACGCTTGTAATTTATTGCAAAATATGAAGCAATTATCTATTTACTCAAAATTGAGTTGAGTAATCGAAAATAAAAAACAACCAAGTTCTGCATTCAAATAAGACGCTCTTGTTATTAATTAAATACGTAACATATGTTGATATTTAATACAGATATTTTGGATTAGAGCTCAAGATAAGAGGTTAGTTTAATGTTAGTTTTTATCGAGATTTGTTTCCAAAACGTGTTTTGGTAACAACCAAGTTCTGGGAAATATGTTCAAACTTAACATATATTTTTTCCGCTACCACAAACTCTACAGATCTGGCAATTTTTTTTCTTAAGACAAGCCTATTTTGGTCATTTGCGTCTTGTCAGCGCCTTAAGAATTGGATAATTTCCAAACCAAAAAAAAAAAAAACAGAACCCACACATCATTTACAATAAGTCGGTAAGTAAGTACAATAAGTAGGTACATTAGAATGAAAACCATCAAAAGATTAATCCTTGAAAAAACTAACTACTTAATCATTCATCGACTTTTTTATAAAAGATCAGTTATGGGTTAAATAAATTACCAAACCAAAGTAAGCAACCATGAAACAATTGCTATATACTTTCAAATAAGACATTTTATAGTAGCAAAAATGCATAACCGCCCCAGAAATAAAGGTTATCTACCTTTATTTCTGCCGATTCCCTTACATTTCCAATATCACAAACAGGCTGCACCTTGTTCGTTCGGCTGATTGATATTGGCTCGCTTATTTCGGTCTAATGTTTACGGCCGCATCAAGGTTTGAACGGATCGCGTGAAGTGGGCCACAGAGCTCACAGCGTTTTATGGATGGTGTTAAAAGTTGCAGTGTCTCGTGGTCGTGGGCTGCGGCCTTCGTGTTGGTTAGCTGGGTTTCTTGTTGGTAAATGTTTTAACACTTTTAAGGATTGTTGTTCTATTTTACTGCCCTTATTAATAAACTCGGAGTAAATTTGCACAAGTATTAACTTCTGTTTAATCCTTCATTTTTTTAAGTTTACGTTTGGTATAACTTCCGAGTTTAGGTAAGAAAAAAGTTGAAAACGATAGATCTTAATTTACGAACCATTTTTAATGTTCTGAACACCAGCGATAGGATTAGATATTGATGACAGCCTGCAAGTCTTCTGTATTACTTCAGTATTTAGTAGTAATAATTTTACCATCAATCATACAATAACAGAGGAATCTGTTAAGTCTGTTTTTAAAGATTCCACTCCTTTTCTTGATTTATAGATTCTAATAAACAGGGACAAGTTGACACTCTATCATCTTAGGGCCTGTGCAGACGCGTGTAATGTCTAATGTTATTTATCTTGTAATGTAATATAATGTGATTGCTGCGTGTGCATGGGAAGAACATTACATGTAACGCTCGCGCTGATCCATCAGCTGGTTTTTAGCGCGCACACAAAGACTCTCGCAGTCGAACACATACAGGATTCGCTATGAGTATGTATACCGTACACACTATTCACATTACTTTATACGATACATTTCATTACACTGCTTAAGAGCAGCGATAAATATCTGTCGCGCTTAACAGATGCATAAAACCTTAAGCTATTATAAACCACGTTTCAGTTTGACCTTTATTTCTTCAGTAGCACTGTCTTACGAAACTATGTTTATGAAATTCTATTAAAACATAGTGTTCTTGACATATTCTAAATTTATGAATTGTTTTCCACAAAGCTTCTGGAGAAAAACAGAATTCACTTAGCTTAAAATCAAAAATCTTATCGTTTGAATCGTATCGTAGCTTAATACAATATGCAGCGCACTTCGCAATCATGTTTTCATCAAGAAAAATAGGTAGGTTCGAAAAACTTAGGAAACCTGGGTTTAAGGTGTGGCTACAAGCCACAGCATACATATTTAATGCCACAAGGTAATATTTTAGGTCCTCACAGACCTAAACTTTAAGTCCACTGCACATGTCGTTATTCTCTCATGTCCAAATATATAAAACTGGTGTTTAGAGGGGAAATATAAAAACACGTTCCGTCTACGAACTTGGACGATACCATAAAATGAAATGTAAATATTATAACTGCGGGGATGAACGTAAAAATGCCATAAAATATGGTGGTGCTATCTTTATTGCTTTAATAGAGGAATTATTGGCTTATTTCTATTTATATGTTAGTGTTACCATTTATTTGGGTAATTTTGCCTTATTTTTTATGATTTTCGTGTGTTTATATGTATTTGGTTGATGTTAAATGAGTCTAAGAACGACAAAATTGTGTACAATAGCTGAATGGCGTTCATATTTCTAATATCACACGAATATGAACACAAAATAGTACCAAATATAAAAACTTAATGATTTCTACAGAAGTAAGTGCTTGCTGGATTGAAGAAAGACTTATTACCTGCATAAAATACGAATTATAGTTACGAACCGATAAGAACTGGCTTTGAAAGTAAGAAATCGATAGACTCTTTTCCAAACATTTGCCAATACTTGTTGGATTGAAGATTGCAATAGTGCACAATAGTGGCATCATTGCATTGAAACATGAACATCTTACAAAAGAAACTTCAATCATCTGTACTATTGCAAAATGAATAGAAGAACAAATATAGAAGCAAATGGCGAGAATATTCGACAGTTTAAGCGATTGAGAAATTGACTGAAATTGTAGAAATGCAGATATTATAATATCAAATAGCTACCAATATACTAGACTATTGTAGCTAACAATGATATTAATTAATAAAGCTGGCGAAGTTTAAATGGATATAGTATCTATGCATTTAGAAATTGCTAGTATACTTAAATATCTCAGTAAGCTTTAAAACTACTATACATATATACTGCCTTTATTTCACTATCAAAATCTGAAATACCGACATCAATATAACGACAAATACGTAAGAATTTTAAGACCAACAAAGCTGGATTCTAAAGAAATATGCGCCAATTTATACCACCCGATACTTTTATATATCACAATAGATATACCGTGAAAGCCGGGTAAAAAGCCATTTCCTATTTATCTCAGTGCCGCAACTGGGTAAGCAACAAATGTAGTATAACTGAATCGACACATCCCTAGGGTGCAATTTACCGCCACGGTCCCAGATGTTAAGAAACTACAGATGGAAGGACCGTCTTACAAGAGGCATCATTTTTTTGTTCGAACTTATCTATCACGGATTGTATATTTGAATATTCTTTAGTTTTTGTTTTGTTTGTTGGAAATGGAACTGCTTATCTTTCAAGTTGAAGGAGTTTGAGGGCTGGAATGTTTTTCAGAAGATTATATGCCTAAGGCTATGTATCTCTTATATTATTATACCACCTATCTCTTTGTATCCTGTATCTCTATGTATGAGCCAAACAATCATACAATCATATTCAGTCTATCAAAATAAATTAAAATAAACAAGTGCTATGTAAAATGTCATCATGGCAGGTTATTTTCGATTTGCATATTTGCTTACCCAGCGAGCAATGCCAATTTGATTGTAACTGATATGGGCCGCACGCAGAAACAGGTTTTTAGCTGACTAAATAAAAATACGTGATCATTTAAACTTTAAATTTACGGATGCTTTAAATTTTAAAGCATCCGTAAAAAAACTAGATGATGAAACAAAATAAATATTCTTTATTTATTTATTGCTTTATGCACAAGTAAAAACCGGCAAAGTGCGTGTCAGACCACGCACAATGAAGTGTTCCGTAGTTGGAAAGTTGGGATCAATTTATCCCAAAAACAAACTTAACATTGTAGTTGAAAAAGATGTTCTCCCGTACATCGATATATTCCACGGTCAATTCTCCAACTGCAAATTGAAGTTGGTCGACTTTTACTCGTTAACTTGTAAAGCCCACTTAGCTGTGATAGTTTTGCTTTTAATTTCATTATATGACCTACTGCCATGATTTTTTTCATATCTCCTTAAACAACCATTTAACTGGCAGGGGGGAAGACACACTTGACTCACAAAAATTAGTTACTCACTTTAATGCCTAATATTACGCAAGTGGCTCCTTGAATCGAAAAGTGGTGTTTACAAACCCACAATATTTTTGAGCCTATCTAATGATATCCCACACTATGGGGTAGACAAGAAAAAAAAATATCATCCCCACATTACGTGCAAGGGAGGTACCCTAAAAAAAATGTTTTCTAGATTTTATTTTAGCACTTTGTTGGCGTGATTAATATGTTGTATGTGGTTTATGCCAAATTACAGCTGTCTAGTACTAAGCGTCTCTGAGCTACAGCGGGGACAGACAGACAGACAGACAGACGGACATGGCGAAACTATAAGGGTTCCTTGTTTAACACGGAACCCTAAAAAAGGAATGCCCTGGGCATTTTATTTCAGTCTAACCTAAGATGATACAGAGGCAAAACATGGTGGCACCAAAATAAAAAAGTCACGTCGATTGAACGCCAATATATCATTTAACGAACAGAAGAGAATCATTCAAACCAAAATTTCAATAAAAGATATTGCAAGCAAATAGAAATAAGATTCTCAGTGAGGAAGGCACGGAGACCGAGAATCGGACAGTATAGGATAGTAAAACAGGAAAAGTGTATTGTAGAGGTGCCAGCGAGACATTTGTATCTGCAAGTCGTTTCGAAGTATAGTGTTACGGTGTCGAACCCCCAGAGTGTGTCTGTAGAGTGCATGTTCCCGAGAATTGTATCGAAAACTTGTCGAACAGTTCCGTTTTCAATTATGAAAACGGAATTTTAGTGGAGTTGTAATTTTGAAATTTAGGTTTTAAAGGAGTCAAATGAAATGTTTGTTGAGGATTTTAATCATTGAAATTGCTTTTGTAATGACGTTTAAGAGAGATCGCTTTATACCGATATATATATATATAGTTCATCATGAAATCAAATAACTACTTTATTCAAAAGTTTAATCTCTGAAAACATATAAAAAAATCTACAAAATATACTAATAAGAATAGGCGGCCTTATCGCTGCTTAATGTTGTTTTATAAAAAAAAAAAACTAATTGTCAACCTTTCAAATGAAGATATATTTTGTAATTTAATTACTGTGTAACAGAGAACGTAGCGACAAAACTAACATCCTCTCACAATGACGTAAACAGCAATAACGTTGAGAATTTTCAATTACACACGCAGAATTTCAATTTTGAAACATCCAATACTTGCAGGAACGCTGCCATAACAAATACCCTCATTTCCATAAACACATCCAAAGTAATCGCCGAAACAAACATTCACAATGATACTATAGAATACAATGTTTTGTTAAATTGCCCTACTGTGCTTTGTTATCTCTTTATTGGCATATAGACTGATATAATCTGAAACATTTTCTTGTGTTACAGAAACAAGTTGATCGGAACGAGGCAAGTGACCGCTTCCCAAGTCCAATTTAGCTTTGCGGATTCCCAATGGCGTGTTCTGTCCTTCTAACCCCGCAAAGTGCAGTCTGAATGTACATACATGTAAAGGCCTGGTGTGATATGGAGCGACAAATTGTTGCGGCTTTTGTGTAGTGTCGATCACATGGGAGTGCGGGCGAGTGACGAATTTTGTCACAGTTTATGTGGACGTGCTCTACAGTTATTTGGAAAAGTATTTAGAAGTCTAGGAGCAGTAATTGGTAGCAATCTGTGATCTTATGGAGGGAGGATACAAAGACTTTTAGAGTAAGTCGATAACTAACAAGAAAATTTAATATTTTTTCATTTAACTAAACTTATTTTCATACTAGTTATACACAACAGAGAGAGTTAAACAGTATATTACCTACAAGTCTCTCAGCAAAACGTTGTACCAAGTCCATAAAATCGAATTGCTTTTATTTAATTACACTAGCTTCGCCTCCATCCCTTTTAGCAGTACGCATTTACTCACAGCACTTTTACTTTTCCTCGTTAGGCGAGTCAACCATTACTTACTGAGGCACGCTGACCGCTCACTACATAACCAATTCCCGACGGTCGAATCGGCCACACCTCGTCTTTTTTCTGTCCATTTAAACGGATAGGCGCGGTGTCGCATCGACCGCGCCGGGGATTTGAATCACGAATTACAGATTAACTACTAAGTAAAATTGGCCGGTCTCTGTTTGTGTTTTGATGGCATCGTCTGTGTTTACACGTTCGGGGATATTCGGGTGCCATCGGCTTTTTTGCAGTCGGCAGTTTGAGCGTGTTAATAACTTGGATGAAATAGTAGATTATTATCATGAATAATGGACATTAATTAAGTGTCATTATGATGAATTGTGTTGTGCTTCGTTTCTATGTTCATTGATAGGTCATAGCGTATAATGTTTATTGATTTTGATAATTAGTTATTGAAGTTGAGGCTGTTATGAAAATGTTACTTTTGTTATATGACAAGTGAAAGTATTATATATTATAGCATTTAACTAGACTACAGATATGTAGGTACCATTATTAGGTACTCATTTAATATAATATATAATATAATGTAACTGTTATTAACGTAGCTCTACTTAAAGAAAATAAAAGCAATATATACAAAGGCGTCAAGAGAAAAGAAATGTTCTCGTATTTAGACATTTGATACCTACTCGTTAATGGCATCAGGGTGGGAACTATACAAATGTATGCTACTATGTTTGTACGAATATACCACAAAGATTCAAAATCCTCATTGCAAATCCGATTTAAACATAACAACAGATCGTAATAATAAATTCTGAGCTTCTCCTTGATGAAGGTATCATAAAGCCAACTTCTCAAGTGATATCAACAAGAGATTCATAAACGGTCCTTGAAGGAACAGTTGGGCTTAATATATGGGGGCCAAAGGTCCATATTCGTGCATAAATTGTCATAGTTTACTAGCTCCTCGCCGACCGATATCTATGTAACCCGATTCCCCAAGAAATAGGGATGCAACCCAAAATATTCCATATTTCTCCCAGTCGCTTTGGGTCTCGGATACTGTCCTATACTTTTTATCTCATATAAACAGCCTGGGGTTCGAGTGGTGCCCTCGATTTATGCCAAGTGTCATTATAAATTCCACCCGAACAAGTCTCGAGATGTACCGATTATGAAACGCTGAAACCTCTATTTTTAATTTTATCTTAAGTACGAGTACCATCGGGGTGGTTCAATGTTCTACTTTGACGACGTCATAATAAATGCAACTGCATGAGAGTGAATGAACTTTGAATCGAAAGGTGACTAAAGTCGTAAAGATATCGGGTGACAAAGCACTATTGTGATAGCTGGATCTTGGAACGATGCTTCTGAAGATATGAATTTATATTCTTCAACAAAAATAATGTATTTTTATAACATATATGCTAACGTCTGTATAGCTTAACGTACTAAATATAAAAATATCCATGTATAAATTGCTATAATAGAAAAATAACAAAACAACAAACTGGGTTATTATTCTACTTTCAGTTTTGTTAACACTTTCCTTAGGTTGGAAATAATATAATCTGCAGTGCTATTCTGTAACCTTCTCACCGTGAAAACTTAAGTGAAGTGAGCGTGAAGTGAACTGTCAGTGTTATCCCACCTGATACTAGGGATGGACCAAGGATTACATTTACAATCATAATCGAGATTTTAAAAATATTTTTACGCTAATTCTATTGATCATAATCAGTTAACTGATTCAATAAAAGCCATCCCATGACTCAACCGCGATGTGTTTTGAAGAAGCGGTAGTGGATTGAGTCGAGTAAAGACTGTGCGATGTTATTCAGAGTTGTTATTAACCCAAATTTATTCAATAAGAAGAGATAACCGATTGTGTCAAGTGATCCAGTGCTAAAAGTGTGCCTGGCTGACGGACAATAGAATTTATCCCTTCACAAACTATGAGGAAACCTTACTAAGCGATGTGTGTGTCTGTGTACATAAGCCATTTGAATAAAACGTGCGGATTATTGAATTGGTCAAGGACAGCTAATGAGACACAATTGACTTTCTATTGTTTGACTCCAAATCGGTGTCGCGCGGGACTTAACAGGCTAATAAGTACATTTCTAATATTTTATTTTAGGTAGGTAAAATACCGACCTACGCGTTGCCAATAATAAAATAATATTCATAAAATCACCGTCATCAATACTATAACAAAATTTAACAGTTCAACTGACACTCGCGCAGCGCGCGCACCGGCCGTCGGGCGGCTAGGCTCATTTCATCAAGTGGTGTTGCTATGGCAACGAGAATCGCGTGAAGTGATAAGATCACGACACTCGCGCGTCGCGCTTACCGACTCATTTCACCAAGCCGATTCACTTCGGCGCGGGTGGTGACTATGGTTACGAGAATCGGGTGAAGTGAGAAGATCACGCCGCGCTTGCGCGTGAGGCGCTGTTATTAATATCAATTGAGTTTTTTTTTTTTAATTTGCCGTGTTTTATTATTAAATGCGCGACAAACAAACATTTGGTTTTACCACCTTTATATCAAAATCAAAAATGGCGGCTACAAACTTTTTTATCATGGGTGTCGTTTTCATGGTTTTCGGAGGTGTTACAGCCGATACTGAGGCCAAATCTAAAAAGCAAAATGGCGGCTGCGAAAATATTCAGATTTTTCACCATGGGTAACGTTTTCATGGTTTTTTGGGGTGTTAAAGCCGATAGTGTGGTCAAATATAAAAAGCAAGATGGCGGCTGCGAAAATTACCAAACCTTTTGGAATAAAAAAAAACAAAATTGAGTCTCTGACTGAATTTCTGTTTTCCTATTTTATTTATACGTTTCAACACTTAAATACTAGTTTTGATCAATAGAATTACCATAAAAATATTATTATCATCTTGATTATGATTATAAATGTAATGCTTGGTCACTCCCTAGCATCAGTTGGATGACACTGATAGCTCACTCCACGCGAGTTTTCACTGTGAGATTTTTACAGAATCGACATGCTGATCTGACTGCGAGCAATGACGTTCTGTAACATTTGTTCTGTTTTTAGTCATATTGCCTCAAACTCAAAGCATTCTCAAACTCAAAGCATTTATTTCAATTGAACCATTTACAGGCACTTTTGAATTGTCAAGGAGTCGGTCAGTTAGAAATATGAAGCTAGTTGCCCATTCCAATTATTCCAATTCTCAATTTAGATCTCAGTTTTGAATGGCAGTTGTCTTTTATAACCTTATACACGTGCCTGCATTATGCAGAAACTTAAAACATTCGGCTCCCTTTTCACCTTTTGGACGTCACATTTCGTTTAATCCCTTCTTATCTGTGCTTGGGATTCGCAGTAAATCAACAACAACTAATATACCTACCTTCTTATTTATTCATTGAGTTTAGATTTCAGCGGTGGTAGCCCAGTGGTAACGACCCCGACTTACGAGTTGTAAGTCGTGGGATCGAACCCAAGCAGGCAGAAACGGTAAACAATTTCATCACAACTGCTCTCAAAACGGTGAAGGAAAACATCGTGATGAAACCGGCATGTCCTAGAACCAAAGATTCGAAGACAGGTTACATCTACCAACACGCACTGGGCCCAAGTAGTAGATTACAGCCCACTTCCTCCTGATGAGAGGAGGCCTGTGTCCCAGCAGTGGGCACATTATAGGCTGATTATGCAGATTATGCAGATTTCAGAATGTGTCGAGCAGGTTGACTGCTGATTTCGCATTCACACATTTCTTACATATTTTGCCAACTTGATTCTTATTCATTTCTACTTACTTTAACAAATATTATCAACATCATCCTCTTTGTAATTAAGAAATCGTTTATTTTTTATCTACGATGACTATTATCCCAAGAAATCGATTCTTAGTTCAAGGCTAAAACCAAAGTCTGTTGTGCCGTACTAATGTTCTGGCGCGAAAGAGCTTCCCAAAGACTTTATTGAGATTTACGATGTACCAAATTTATTTATACGAAATCGATGTGGCATTCGATTACCATTTAGTTATGCCTTTGTTAGAATACATTATTTACTTTCGAAGGTGAATGATTGAAAACATATGAATTGGGGTTGTTAATAGCTGAATGGATTAGAATCTTTGAAGGTGTTTGGTACTCGTATTGTATTCCTTGTGATGTTCAATAGGTTTACACCTAGGTAGTGTGCTAGTGTGTTGGCTCAAAATATTACTTTGATCTTCTTCGCCTTTGTAGCCTTTGGCCGTATTTTGCTGTGGTCTGTTTGCTTAAAGAAACTGTTTGTGTGCTCATTAGCAAATGCATGGCGTCTCTCTATGAAATTTTTAAACAGGGTTAACGTGAAACTTGCGAAAAGCAAGAAAAAAATACATCTGACTGGAATTAAAGAGCTAAACCTTAATGTTCTTAGGATATAGCTCATTAACAAAGTCAAAATGAAGAAACATTCTAGAATAAACGAAAGGCAGGATCGATAGTAACAAGCTGAATTTGTTTATACATCTTTTTATTTTAGCGCAAGGCGAGCTGGGTAATTAATCAGCTGGACTGTTTGGTTTCAGTCCACGAGATGTTGTATATTCTAATGTAATTTATTACAGGAATACCTATCACTTTGTACTGGGTTCTGTATTTTGCTAGCATAAACTGGTAAAGTTACTACTTTGAAATGGATTCAATATGCTTGTGTTAGAGTGTTTATGAATATATTGACTCGTGTTTTCTGTTATTGGATATAGAATAGAAGTAAAGTTAGCACGAAATGTATTGCAATGGCGTTTGGATTCATGTATAAAACTTGATAATATATATTGTATTACTTCAGTACCCACTTGTTTAAAATATTGCCATGATGACGAAGTAAGAAACAACGGATTATATAATTTTCGGTTACATAAGATTTTTGTTGGCGGAAATATAATGTAAAACATTTTTTATCATCATAACATTGGACATAAAATAGGTATATTTCACTAACTTGCCACATTAATCTACATAAAACTTTCCTAAAATGTCCAAAGCCTCTAAAAATAGCTAAGCAACTCAACTCACCTCTTCTCAAACTTTTTCCAATAACCGCATCGATCAAATTCCCAAAAGTATCACCTTTGGCACAAACTTTGGGAACAGCTTCAAAGTTTTCAACTATAAAAAAGTCACATGCAATTACTCTTTAGAACATGAACTCGGACTACACTTGTCAAACTCCAAAGCACCAGGCTTAGTTTCTAATCGAAGTTTGCCTATCTAAAGAGACAGGAAAGTTCCCAAATATTCCTGCGCCTACTGAATTACTTGCGAACACGTGACTTCGAACATTCTTCGGAATTCTTCGGGATTTTTGTTCGAAGGTTTAAAATTCGGTTTTATATTTAGAGTATCTTTGTATGCTGTTGAGAAATTGAGTTGTGCATACTTTTTGGCACTTGTGAATGATATTGTATTTTTGCATACGGTGCTTGAATTTGAAGTGGAGTTGTGCCTAACTTATTTGTTACTCTTTTACTTTCAAGCAAACATGAAGCAGGAAATAAAAATCATGAAATATTAATTAATGATTATATTTGTTATCGTTTCCTTTTTATACAAGCTTCTCAGCACTATAGCCAGGCCGTTTTAGAACATGGTCAAAACAAAGTTGCAGGTGATGGAGGTCACTGCTGTAATTGCAACTCTTGATAGAATGATCGGCGATCAGAGCGCAGTTTCGGAAGCTTCATGAGGTTGGATCAAGAAGAAGAGTTGGATAAAGAAGTCTTCCAGCCAAAATAGCTTCATAAAAATACTTCAGTTCTTTACAACATTTTCAAAAAATCTGTCGCAAATTCTAGACAAATTAACACTTACAACATATCACTTAAGGCGACAACCTACACCCAGTCTAATGCATTCTACAAGTACATCATGTTACAAAGTACCTAATGCTTTCGGTACTTTTTTTAGTCTAATGCTGTTTTTGCTTTAAGTTTAACGTACGAACCATTTGCTTGTGAACATTTTGCAACAGCATTAGCTTTACGTAGGGATGTGCGAAATCTGTTTTTTTTTTAGATTTATCAGATATTTTTGTTGCATAAGAAACTCATGATATTTTTTTATAAAATTTTGTAAATATTTTCTGATCCAAGATTTGTTTTAGTAGAAAAATTAGCAATATGCGATTAAAATTGTATTGTCCATATGGACAGTTGAATTTTTTCCCATATTTTCTCAAAAACATAATATTGTATTTGTGACAATACCGTAAAGGAAAAAAAAAATGATACTACTTTTCATTTTCATATTGTTCTAAAAGAAACCAAGTTCATCATAGTATTTTTTTTTAATTTTCTTTACTTTTGGTAATTTTTATTTTAATTAAAAATCATTTGATTTAGATCATGATTAAAATGAACCAACCCTAGCTCTAAGTAAAGATCGTTAAAACTTTGAAGTAGCGGAGTGCATTAGCCGCCGCTGTGGCTTGTCGACGGGCTGTGACGTTACATGGTCAACTTATGGTCATTCGTTGTGGCCGGTTTTATGTTTAGAAATAATGGTAGGGTAGTTTTCAAGTGTTATGGGTTATGTAAATAAAATAATGAAGTCACGCTTTTCTCCTTTTTTCGTTGAAAGTAAATTAATTTAGAAAACCGCATACTATTCAGGACGGAGATTATTACATACATTAGCTTCTTCCACTTTATCGGATCTGGTGGTTTGTGTGGTCAGATTACAAAATTCTTCAATTCAATTTCACTGAACGAATCAAAGTTCTTTTCCGTTGAATTGATACGGCATTGTATCTTCAATTGCAACAAAATTACTTTTTACTGTGTTAAATTTCTGTAATTCAAAAATTTCGGAAAGGAGGAAAATTGGTAAAAGGTCTTCAGTTACAGGAGCTGTAATAAGATCCGTTGTCCTACTCACAGCTTCCTTGGCAATTATTGAAATTTGACTGTACAATGTACTGTAATCAATTCAAGTCACAGACGCGTCGTGCATAGTTGCATACTAATCGTCATGTTATGAGTTTCTGAGTGGACACTGCCTTTATGAGGCTCCGGGGAATTGATAGGGTGGTCCAATTGTTAGCGGGAAGCTGCCGCTGTGAACTTACATCAATGTTATTTTAGTAATTTTCTCGTAAATTACATTAATAGCACTGCTGGTTTTACCAACACCAACACAATAAAAAAAAAAAAAAACAATTATACAAAACATATATTATATTCCAAACTTTTTGGAAATTATGTTTTGGAAAACTGATTTAAATTGGTTTTTTTTACAATATCTTATCGTAATCACAGCTACATTGCTTGTTGATGTCCGTTAAGTTTTAAAAAATATAATTTAAATGACAACAGTCATAACGGACATTAACAAGCAATGTAGCGGTGATTACGATAAAATATTGTATAAAAAAAAACTAATTTAAATCAGTTTTCCAAAACATATAATTTCCAAAAAGTTTTTATTTAATTTTATTTTTTATTTGACATTGACTTGCTTATTTATATTTGACATTGTACATATTTATGATTTGATGACATTGTATTTATTTTTACCTATATTGTGATTTGTATTTATCTCGCGTTTTGTAACTTGTGATTGTAATATGGGAGAACCTGAAATAAATGGATTTTATTTTTTATTTTTATGTATAATGAAATAAGGCATTTTTAGAATTTAAATGCAAGTTCTACCATTATTTTCTCTTCCAAAAGCACTTTCGAGATTTCACTCAAATATTTCTGTACAGCAAAAAAAATATAGTAGAAAACAGAGCACAGTGTATAAGCTCGGTAAGGCTCGACCGCCTCAAAACCAACTTCTTTATTCAATTAAGGTTTTACAAAAATGACTGCGGGACACATAAATCAGGCGTAACTGCTTCCAGTATTATTTATTTATGTTAAATAGGCTTAAGTACGTTCGTACTCGGTATCTGGCACCCTTTATGAGCGAATTACCCATTCTGAGTAGAGAAACAACACGTCTGTTTAAGGTGAAATTATTTATCGCAATGTTTAAAAGTTTTTTTTTATGGGTTTTTTTGTGACCAGCTGTTGCTTGTGGTTACACTCGCATTATACTAGAACTATTCTTCGGCCGATGAAATTGTGTTTCTGACATCTATCAGCTGAGTACAAAAGAAAAGTGTTTTACGAATGTAGACTTTATTAGTTACTAATCGTGTCCAACTGACAGAGGTCAGAAGTGCATTCTCTCGGCGGTCGAAATATAAGATACCAAAATAAATTTATATTATATGATTATATTGAAATAAATAAGTAAAGAAAGACAATTTATGTTTATTTCGCACGACTCATAATTCGACACAAATGTTTTTTTTTTTGTAACAACTAAAAAAACAAAATATTGAATAACAAACCATACATTGATGTCCATCTACGGCCCCTCCTCTGTTACTTGAAGGTCACCCAATAAACAGGGTGTATACATTTAAATATTTGGGCCATCTGGTAACAGATTCCCTTAAAGACGATTCAGATTTGGAGAGGGAGCGCAAAGCGATGTCAGTCCGGGTGAACATGCTGGCCCGCAGGTTCTCTCGATGTACAGTTGCAGTTAAAATAGCCCTTTTTAAGGTGTATTGCACAACACTGTACTCGGGGGCCCTGTGGTTCAGATATACCCAAAGGGCTTGCAATGCTCTGCGTATTCAATATAACAACGCGTTCAGGGTGCTGTTGCGACTGCCACGTTTCTGCAGTGCGTCGGCGATGTTTGCCGAGGCGCGCACTGACAGCTTTGACGCAGTATGGCGCAAAAAATCTGCCTCGTTACTTCGCAGGTTGCGTGACAGTCCCAACATCATTCTGCACAAGCGGACTATCTGCCCGGGTGGCTATCGAGCCGCCCGGGCAGATAGTCCGCTTGTGTGGGCGTTAGCAGACCGGACAAGATCTGTTTTAGTTATTAAGTACTAACATAGGCTAAGTAAGATTGTTACTAACACAACGGACCTCATTTGTAGTCTTATAAAAAAAATATTATTATTATTATTATTGTTCTATCACCCTACAGAGAGCAGTGGTGGCTCAGTGGTAACGGCCGTGACTTACGAGTTGAAGGGCGTAGGTTCGAACCCGGACAGGCGCTTCACTTTGTGTGAATTATTTCATCACCACTGCTCTCAAAACGGTGAAGGAAAACATCGTGAGGAAACCGGCATGTCCTAGAAACAAAAATTCGAAGATATGTGACATCTACCAACCCGCACTGGGCCGGCGTGGTAGATTATGGCCCACTCCCTCTCACAGAGGAGGCGTGTGTCCCAGCAGTGGGAACATTATAGGCTGATTATGTATGTATCGCCCTACAGCCGACTTATTTCGACTCTAATGTTGGCTTCCAATAAGAATAATAATGTTGGGTATCAAGATGCGTCTAAATATTGTTAGTATTTTACAAGAAGTGAGTGACATCTGCAGCTTATTTGCTTAGCTTAGAAATACCACTATCCAAAGGTCTACCACTCGTTAGACCGATCTGTTAATTAATTTTAAGGAATGTCAAGTGCTACTCCTTGAATTTAATTGGCAACAAGTGTGTTGGCAAATATCAGCAGTATTTCCGGCTCCACTTCTTACTTGGTTACTTGATCTAACGCTAAGCAAGTGCACCCCCTTTTTATGCAAGTTTCATGTTTACAATTTAAATTATGTAAAACCTTTTTAGACAACATGAATGCAGCGACTAAAAGTAACATTTTTGTTAATGCTTCGTATGACTAAAAACTATTTTAAATCCTGCGTATTTGGGAATTGTGTTAGGTCTTGAAATTTAACTATGAAAACTTTATACGAAAAAAATCAACATGTAACCCTCCCGCGCACTCCCGAATATTTGTGTCATCTATCGAGCACTTCGTGCCAATCGCTAGTGCTGCCCGCCCTGCAGGGCTAACATGACACACGCGACAATTACTCACTCTCGCGTGAGTAATTTTTGTCTATTTCTGTCAATTTTCTCGTTTTCTGACAGCGCTGCCATACAAAATACTCGACTCGTTCTGTCAAACTCGATATTTTCTCGGCAAACCCTAACATGGCACATAAGTTATCTCGAATTTTGACAATTCAACACGAGATAATCTTCGATTCTGCTGTCATTTAGTCGTCCTCGATTTTGACGACGAGAAGAGTAGACAAAATTATAATACAAAAAAATATGGCATTCATGGGGACTGGTGACAGAAATGAAAACTTAAAACTTTAGAATAACATATATAAGTATATATATGCGTATACATGTACGTACACAGGCCGCTGCGCGTCGCCAGCCTGAGGCACACGTTACATTAACATGTCGGTGACGCGGTGTGCATGTTGGTGATGCAAATTGCATGTCAACAAGTGCTTTCAGAATGTCGGCGACGCGGTTATCACGGCGTAAGTCGATTGGCATTTCGTAAATCTGCTAACATTTCGGTGACGCTGCTAGCAGGTAGGGCTCGCTGTTAGCATGTCGGTGACGCTGTTAGCATGTCGGTGACACTGCCAGCACGACGGGCACGCTGCTAGCAGGTCGGGCACGCTGTTAGCATGTCGGTGACTCGGTTAGAGTGTTGGTGACGTATTGAGCATGTTGATGACGCATTGAGCATGTCGGTGACTCGGTTAGCCAGTAGGTAACGCAGATTGCATATTCAAGGGATGCTGTTCATATGTCGGTGACTCGGTTAGCCAGTAGGTAACGCAGATTGCATATTCAAGGGATGCTGTTCATATGTCGGTGACGCGGCTAGTATGTCGGTGACGTGGTTAGTATGTCGGTGACGCGGTTAACATATTGGTGACGCGAACCCACAGGTTTATCCCCTAACAAAAATGGCACACTCATTTTCATTTACGTTATTTTGTATTTTAATTTCAGCGTGCCATAGAAAAATATTAAATTTTAATAAAAAAAGTCGGTTACACAAAAAATTACAACACAAATTAATAGAGGTGGATGTAAAATCATTATAGTACATACTAATTCCATGCGTAAAATTTAATGAATGAGCCGATGTTGCTAAAATAAAAATGATTTGTTTTTAGTAATTTGCTACATCGGTCTCTCGTCGCGAGATAAAGAACTGTCAAAGTGCCTTTCTCGAGATTACTCGAGCTTAGCGGTCATGTTAGGCATTCGGATGACGTCAGAATCGTAGACAAATTTCGACAAATCGAGAAAGAGAGCGTTCTCGCGCTTGTCATGTTAGCCCTGCTGATACGCATAGGGTTGGGACAACCATTAAATTATCGTTATGAGTTATAACTTTATAACGGCCAACATCCCCATCACCCTTTCTTTTAGGAGTTATTACTACTTAGTTGTTCTGCGAACAGTAGACCTCGCGAGCACAAACTTTTTGCAACAATTAATACCTATACCACTAAAGTTATTTAAAACGGGATATTTAACATGTTTTTATGTTAAATCCCGTTTTAAAGAACTTTTGTAGTGAAAATAACAATATCAGTTTAAAATCCTATAGTTAATATACCTATCAAACTTAAAAAACCCGACTCCGGCTGTAGGCTAGTAAAAAGCATAAAATAAGCTCAGATAAGTAGTAATAAGTCTAAGAAAGTTTAAAGCTGATGGGCAGGCTGGAGTCGGTTCGCAGGGTATCAGTAGTTCTCCTGTGAGGCAGCGAGCCTCCTTGCCGGATTGCCGCCATGGGATCTGGAGGCAAAAGCCCTCGCGCACGTATGGGAGTGGCGCGAGGAGGCGAAACGCCGGGGCGTAAGTCCGCTGCCCCGAAAAATCGCGGCACAGCGGACGGAGCTCCGGCGGGATCTCATGGCGTCATGGAAAGTACGGTTGTCGCAACCCAGTGCTGGGCACGCCACGATTTCGGCGATAAGTCCCCTCTTTGAGGAGTGGCTGGAGAGGCGCCACGGCGTCCTCACCTTCCGCCTGACGCAGGTCCTCACCGGACACGGCAGCTTCGGGAGGTTCCTGTGTCGGATAAGGCGGGAGGAAACGTCCGGGTGTCACCACTGTGTGGATCGCCCGGAGGACACGGTGGAGCATACGGTGGAGGTCTGCCCGGCTTGGGCAGAGCACCGCCGTGTCCTCGTGGAGGCGATCGGCGGCACAGACCTCTCGCGTCCGGCTCTGGTTCAGGCCGTGGTACGGAGCGAGAGGGCATGGGCAGCCGTCACCTCCTTCTGCGAAGCAGTAATGCTCGCGAAGGAGGAGGCGGGACGGTTGAGGGAAAGGCAAGTTTCGCGCCCTCTCGCCCCTAGCCGCCGCAGGAGACGCCCAGGGCGTCGGGAATCCCGGGCGGATTTCCGGCCACCGTAGGCGCGGGCTTGCGGACGGTGAGCAATGGGTAGCTCACCGTCCGGTAAGGACCAGGCCCGGGTTGACGGCGCGTCGTATTCCACGCGCGCCTCAAAGAGATGTCGTCAGCACAAAGTAGGGGTCCACTAGGGCCGATGCCTGCCGGGGTCGCGGGAAGGTACTTATGGGTCACCGAGGCCCCCGCAACACAGGCAACAGGAAGGAATACGGGTGGGTTTTAGTCAGTAAGAGTCTGACACACCCTCCCGCTCCGCCCAGAGCGGGAGAAGTTATTTGATGATTTCCCACCCTCAAAAAAAAAAAAAAAAGGGTATCAGTAGTACCACCTATTTGAATATGAATTTCAGGGGTTAAATTTTTATAGAGAATTCTGGTCTATTTGTGGGCCAGCGAGAAGTGCTCCATGAATCCCTACCTAGTAGTTAAAGGGCCGATTCCACTGGTAGAAATCTGAAAGTAAGCAATTTACTGCATTTTGTGAAGCTATTTTGCCGAAGATCCTTATCAGATCTTCAACAAATTTCTGTAAGACCAACTTAAACCTTTCAAATAAAAACCAGCCAAGTGCGTGTCGAAATACGCACAATGGAGGGTTCCGCAGTTGGGACGAATTTATCCCATAAACTAACTTAACATTGTAGTTGAAAAACATGTTCTCCCATACATCGATATACGTCACGGTCAATTCTCCAACTGCAAATGTAAGTTGGTCGACTATTACTCGTTAACTTGTAAAGCCTACTTAGCTATGTTAGTTTTCCTTTTAATTTTGTTATATGTATATACTACTGCTATATATTTTTTCACATATCCAAAAACAATCATTTAGCTGGCACAGGGGGGTAACCATCACCTCTTATAGCAGTATTATTATAATATTACTTCACAGTGGGAGAGTGATGGAGCTATACAAAACTTATAGCTCCATCTCTTTCTCACGCTAAGTAATATTGAAATAATACTGCTATAAGAGGTGATGGTTACCCCCCTGGTCACACTTGACCCTTACTCTTACAAAAAATAGCACTTTAAAGCTTCATATTGCGCAAACGGACACCTTAATGGTTTTCACAGACCCGGAATATTTTTGAACAGCCTATCCAATAATACCCCACACCATGGGATAGACGAGAAAAAAATATCATTCCCATTTTACGTGCACGGGAGATACCCTAAACAATTACCACTTTGTCGGCGGTTATTAATATTTATACCCATGCCTAATAACAGCTTTCTTGTACTAAGAGTCTCTGAGCAAAGCCAGGGAGAGACAAACAGACAGACGGACATGGCGAAACTATAAGGGTTGTTGACGGTGCTTGTTGACTACGGAACCCTAAAAACAACCGAAATCGGATCTCATAATGCGGGGAGATCCAGTAGCCCCTTTTGCCCCTTTTTGAAGGATTTGAGCCCTTCAAATCAAAAATCCCCGACGGCAAAAAAATCTATTAAGACGCTGACAACACCTAAACCGCGGTCACTGTCAGATTGCAAAGAAAAGAAAGAGAAGCGCGATGACACAACGCTTGTAAATTATTGCAAAATATGAAGCAATTATCTATTTACTTAAAATTGGGTTGAGTAATCGAAAATAAAAAACAACCAAGTTCTGCATTCAAATAAGACGATCTTGTTATTAATTAAATACGTAATGTATATATTTAATACAGATATTTTGGATTAGAACTCAAGGTAAGAGGTTAGTTTAACGTTAGTTCGTATCAAGATTTTGTTTTAAAACGAGTTTTGGTAACAGCCAAGTTCTGGGAAATATGTTCAAAATTAACATATATTTTTTCGCTACCACATACTATACAGATTTGGCAATTTTTTTCTTAAGTGAAGCTAATTTTGGTCAATTGGGTCTTGTCAGCGCCTTAAGTCGTAAAACGGCCTATAGAGGAGTAGCAATAAACTGACAAAAGAAAGCAAATTTTACCCGACTTGAAGCAGAGACGCTTCACTTGCTCGGTCAATTACGTAGGAAATATCCCCATTAAACTCAACATACATCAATTAACTAAACAAAGGCATAATAAAGAAACCCACATTATCTCACTCGTCCTAAATCCAAAAACAAGTGTATGGTTCAGAAAATTGAATTAGATTCTCATTATTTATTCAAATAAATCTTTATTCCACTGAGCACAACAAGGTACAGAAGGTCGGGTCCATTCAACGAGTGATAATGCTCACACACATAGACACGCTTCTCATATAGCGAGTGCAAGCGCACTGTTTTTTTTTTGGGTTGGTATTCATCAAATAACTTCTCCCGCTCTGGGCGGAGCGGTACGGTGTGCCAGACACTTACTCACTAAAACCCACCCTTATTCCTTCCGTTGCCTGTGTTGCCAGGGGCCTCGGTAACCTTTTAGTACTTTCCCGCGACCCCGGCAGGCATCGGCCCCAGTGGACCCCTACAGTGACGAGAGGCCGCGAAATTTGCCTTTCCCTCAACCGTCCCGCCTCCTCGCGAGCATTACTGCTTCGCAGAAGGAGGTGACGGCTGCCCATGCCCTCTCGCTCCGTACCATGGCTTGAACCAGGGCCGGAAGCGAGAGATCTCTGCCGCCGATCGCCTCAACGAGGACACTGCGGTGCTCTGCCCAAGCCGGGCAGACCTCCACCGTAGGCTCCACCGTGTCCTCCGGGCGGTCTATACAGTGGTGACACCCGGGCGTTTCTTCCCGCCTTATCCGGCACAGGAAGCTCCCGAAGCTGCCATGTCCAGTGAGGACCTGCGTCAGGCGGAAGGTGAGGACGCCGTGGCGCGCCACTCCTCAAAGAGGGGACTTATCGCTGCAATTGTGGCGTGCCCAGCACTGGGTTGCGACAACCGTAGTGCAAGCGCACTTGCGACTAGCATTCGTTCACAGACTACATAGGGATACTATGTATCATTCGTTTGAAATCATGTGCGTCTTTGACTGTGCGCCATTTTATTAGCTGATTGTTTGATTAAAACTTGTTTAATAATACGAAATAATTAAGATTTGAAGAAGAAGAGAATTTATTTATATTATATTATGAATTTATTTATATTATATTTTTTTAAGAAGATTATTGTTGGTTAAATTGTAAATTTTATTTAGTTCATTTAGGTATTTTATTTTAATAAAAGCTTTCAGACTAATAATAACAAACTTCAATATTATGCATAGGAAAAGTATAGTGTCGTGCATAGATAAAGTACAGAGACTTTTTGAGTCGTGTAATGTCAAAAGATTATTATATTACAACTAAACTAAAAAAATATAAACTGTAGCACTTACACTGCTAATTATATAGTAGATATAAAAAATACAATATTATTACTTCGTTATTCATTCAAAAACAAAATCAAAAGTAATTTATTCAAACTAGGCTGAGAATCAGCACTTTTCGAACGTCAAAGTTACATAGGACAGTCCCCCAAAAACGCCTGCTCTTCCCCACTTCCTAGTGCTTTAGCACTAGGGTTCCTAGTGCATTTATTCAGATGGTAAAATTATATTTTTTTGATTTCGATTTGTAATATAAAAAGAAAACATTGTTTCATAATTAATCTAATAAGTTGGGAAAATTTCTTAAAAAAAAATATATGGTTGCAAGATGATTTTGAGCTGTTGATTTTATATTACCTTTATTGCAGGATTGATAGAGATTGAAACATTCAGTCGTGTTTTTTTTTTGCTTAATGTACTATTTTGCTAGTGTATTTTTATTTAAAGGTTGAAATATCCCTTACTGTATTGATTGCGATTATTAGAAGTGTAACTGTATGCGTGTGTATGTATTTATTTCACTTTAGATATGACTATGTTAGTCATTGTTGTTTTGTTTTTCTCATTTAATATTAATCATGGTCTGGCAGTTTGAGTAATTTATGCGGCCTACCCAAATATTCTTTCTTTGGTATTGTTCGTCGCATCGTTGAGCTCCGTAAGTTCTGAGTTGAGCTACACGATTACTGTCAAATAATGCATGCACTGACTGGACAGGTCCACTCAATCTGTGTGGTTCTTTCCTCAAAAGGACCATTTCAGACACCAATCTACATGGCCTTTTCATGATCTGACCAAGATTGTGTTGACTTTAAAGGAGACCTCTGAGTTTGTTTCGGCCTTTCTTCTCAGAGTAGTCAGATAGGAAACGCCGACCTCATCTAGCTTTATTTTAAAAATATGACTAACGTGTATAAGTGTTTGTACAAAACTAGTTACAGAAAATAAATCATTTATCACTTATCAGATACAGTACTATTTAAAGTGAAATAAACTAATTAATACAATCACATAACGTCACGGCTGTATTTGCCGTAGGTTTTGGCAGAGGTGTACTTATAGTACACCCATATTTCACCAGTAATGTTTAAGTACCTACCATGTTTAAGAACTTCTGTACTATTCTATGCAGTGAGTATGTATTAGGGATTCTGAGTATCATTTCGTTTTGTTTGGTCTACATAAAGGTCAGTATGTTTTAAAGGTCAAAGTTCTTATGCTGTTTTGTTATTCATGTGGGATTGAAAATTGGAAAAACAGTGTTTGATATTTATTGGCATACGCAGTTTGTTAGTGATAGCAGAGATTTGCTTTATAAAGGGTGGTTTTTGTTGAATTTTTTAACATAAATATGACGCGTTCTTATGAAGTTACTGAAAACTCCGAAAAAGTCGGAAAAAAGTGACACTGGCTGGTGACAATCACTCTAGCAGAGCGTCGCATCTGGGTTGCGCGGCTGCTGTCTTCTGATGACAGAAGATGATGTCAGGGGAGCCGCTGTCGTACCACGTCCATGACGACAAATTCAAATTCAAATTCAAATTCAAATTATTTATTGTGGTACACAGGTAAAAATATGGTGTTATAGTTTATAAACTGTAGTACATCTATGACCCGCCTTTAGGCATACAATAATTAAAGACTTTTCCAACATTAGAATAGTACTTAGTCAATAATTTAGTATTAATTAATATATTAGTAATAATAATAATCATAAATTAAAAAAACAATGTCATTAATTTAATAGTAGTCATTCATAAGTTAATATTTAAAACAATAGGCAATAATTTAATAATACTTAATATAGAGATTACTAACAGCTACACAACCAAAAGAAAAAAAAAAAAAAATAATAGTGGTATAATAAAAAACTGAAACTAATAATGGTTATGGAATGAATTAATATATTAAAATCTGTCATCTAGGTACTCATTAACAGAGTAATATACCTTATTATATAATAGTTCCAATATAGCTTTTTTGAGATGAAGTATTTCATTTAATTCTTTGATATCTATAGGAAGCTTATTATAGATTTTAGGTGCCATTCCAAGTAGACTTTTTGAAAATAATGCAGTTTTGTGTGGAATGGTACATATCTCTCTGTTGCGACGTTTAGATTTCAGTGTTTTAAATATATGAAAGTTGGATTTGACAAATACTGCTGTTTCAAAAATGTACATACAAGGAAATGTTAGAAGTTTAAATTTGTTAAAATATGGGATACAGCTGTCAGTAGGTTTAAGTCTAAATACAGAACGCACACATCTCTTTTGAGCTTTGAACACAGTTAACCTCTCTGTGGAATTTCCCCAAAATATAATTCCAAAACGTAATGTAGATGTCACATATGCTTTGTACGATATGAGAACTATAGACTCGTTTGCCATTTTTGCAAGATTATATAGTGCATATGAGTATTGGTGTAATTTTTTACAGACAATCTCTACGTGACATTTCCAGGTCAAGTGACTATCCAGCTGAAGGCCTAAAAATCTGGCATTGTTCGTTTCAGCTATTCTTTGACTAGCATGTGTTATATTTAAATTAGGGGTAACGGTTTTTTTGTTTAAATGTCATAAGCTTTGTTTTTTCTATGTTTATTTTTAATTCGTTCATTACTAGCCAATCTATTATGCAATGGATGGAGTTGTTTATATCATTTTGGTAAGTGTCAATCTGTTTGCATGGTATAATGAGTGTGCTATCATCAGCAAATAAAACTGTTTGAGATTTAGTGCATTTTGGCAGATCGTTGATATAAATGAGAAACAACAAAGAGCCAATAACACTCCCTTGCGGTACCCCACATGATGTACATCTAGGTGATGACATATAAGTTACCTCTACTTTAGACTTAGAACATATTCTTTTTAAAACAGTAATTTGCTTACGGTCACTGAGATAAGTTTTAAGTAGGTTTAAAATATTTCCTCTAATGCCATATCGATCTAATTTACCTAATAAAATTTCATGATTGACATGGTCAAACGCTTTAGACATATCCATGAGTACTGTCGCAATAGGATTTTTTTTATCTACATTACTAACAATTACAGAAAATAGTTCATATATTGCCTTATTAATATTTCTACGACCAGCTACATTCCGGCACAATCCTGATGATATTGAAGCTAATGAACAACTGATACGATCACCACTTTTGGTAAAGGCTATCCTACGCCGTTAAATATAAGACGTTTCTTATGCCAGTTACATTGCCATAGCAGACCATAATAATGCTGCTTTCCGGGAAGGATAATATTGTTGCCAATAAAACAGCGATCGGAGGACCCCCGACAGGAACGAAGTTCCTTCTCAAGTATGATTTAAAACAAAAACAAAATTTTTGCAGCCTTTTTTTTGGGTGGGAAATTAACAAATAACTTCTCCCGCTCTGGGCGGAGTGGGAGGGTGTGTCAGACTCTTACTGACTAAAACCCACCCGTATTCCTTCCGTTGCCTGTGTTGCCAGGGGCCTCAGTAACCCTTTTGGACTTCCACGCGACCCCGGCAGGCATCGGCCCCAGTGGACCTCTAAACTTGTGCTGACATATCTTTGAGGCGCGCGTGGAATACAACGAGCCGTCGACCCGGGCCTGGTCCTTACCGGACGGTGAGCTATCCATTGCTCACCGTTCGCAAGCCCGCGCCTACGGTGGCCGGAAATCCGCCCGGGATTCCCGACGCCCAGGGCGTCTCCTGCGGCGGCTACGGGCGAGAGGGCGTGAAATTTGCCTTTCCATCAACCGTCCCGCCTCCTCCTTCGCGAGTGAGAATTCTTCTATATTCTCTAGTTCTATAGATCTTCTTGGCGGTTCGAGATAAGGACGAACTAAAATATAGCTCCAAACACACTCACCTGGCGTGTTTGAGAAACAATTTCCTTTTCGCTGTAATCACTACATATTATGAAGCGAAGTTCCCAACGTCTATATGTTTCAAGTTCGAAAACTTTGGATACTATTGAGTGGATTATGATACGAGTTTCATCGCTAGTAGAGTATTTTGATCAGATTTTTTGGGATGGTAATACGTGTTTGTGAGCTTTTATAACTCGTTTCTTTGCATGAGTGCAATTTAAACCAACTTATTAATTCATTTCTATTAACTACGTAAAAATGTCTTCTGGCTATCGTAATCTAGTTGCATAATTTGAGGAACCTGGAGCTGGTTTCTGTTATAGCTTTTTAATTGTAAACTTAAGTCTGTTATTGCATCTGTTTCTTTCACAAATAAAGTAAAAAAAAAATGTATTAAATTGATCGTCGTTGTTATGTAGGTCCGTTCTTTGGAATATGAGAAACTGATCAAGTATGATCAGTTTCTCATTTTCCAAATAATGTTCGTTATCACCACTCCTGCTTCCCGCAACAATGATTTTGGTACCCTCAAGATATATATAATTTTAAACTTTCTCAGAGATTACACACACACCATGGATTTATGGTATAACCCTCACGTTTGCTGTGAAACTAATACAGCAACAAACATGAATATTCAGTTCCAAACAAAGCCCACATACTGTCCCTACAATACTTAGAACAACATACAACAAGAACGTGTTTATTGCAATGTTTGTCAGCTTATCACCAACGCAATGTTTGCAGTTGGAATGTTTGCGAGCATCACCAATAGCCAACCTCAAAATGCTTTGGCCTTAGTTGTTGAATTTAACCACATGCGGTTTTATAACCGACACGTTAGTTGTTGGCTGGACTGTTTAGTTAGAAGGCCGACGTCAGTCTTATATTTAGCGGATGAAGTTCCTTGAAACTTTTGAAGAGTATTTTTAATTGATGCAAGATGAAATTAAATTAAATTGTTTATTCTGTTAATAGTTAATATCGGAGTCACTTTTCTACGAATTATAAAAAAATAAGTAGGATTTTTTTTTTTTTTTTGGGTGGGAAATCATCAAATGGCTTCTCCCGCTCTGGGCAACGGAAGGACCACGGGTGGGTTTTAGTCAGTAAGAGTCTGACACAGCCTCCCGCTCCACCCAGAGCGGGAGAAGTTATTTGATGATTTTCCACTCAAAAAAAAAACGGTCAAAGTCTCATTTAAAGGGTTATTAATCTACATGGTCCTGATCGTGTCAGGACCATGTAGATTAGTGTTTGAAATGGTCTTTTGAGGAAAGAACCATACAGATTTGATTGGACTCGTCCAGTTAGTGCAAGCATTTGTCAGTAATCGTGTAGCTCAACTCAGAAGTTAAGGAGGCCTTCAACGACTGAAGGCTCCTGCAGACAAATATTTTTTTCTGTTATCGAATATGCACAGTATGAGGTACCCAATTTTACCTTCAACTTACCTGCTCACATCATATAAACTCTCCCGAATTTCATACGATTTTATATCCTAGCGGTTCAGATGAAACGACGATGAAAAAAATACACGCCTATTCTTCCATCTTTTCCTGTTTGGCTGAAAACTTGATGTAAAAAGTTTATATTTGTTTGTCTTTATTTAATAAGACCAAAGACTGTTAATCAAATGACGGCAAAAAAACAAACCGTTGGTATAATACAACTTAGTTTAATTAGGCTAGGCAAACAATCTTTTAAACGACGAAACTAAATGAAAAATCCCTTTTAAATTTCCTAATATCGACTATCAAAGGCCCAATTTTCGCACTATTTTAATGATAGTAATAAGAAAACAACGTTCTATAACAAGGTGAGATCCAACCCCCCGCCTGCTGACGCCCTGACGGGACGGTTGGCACTTAGCGAAGCCTTCAAGGCTATGAATAATTTAGTGTTAGAAATAGGGCGCTTGGCTAACCGCCGTGATAGACGGGTGCGAAATATGGACAACTAAATGTAGGATTCAGTTCCCTATTTGTTTCTATAATTTGGAGTGATGAACAGCTTTGAGGGTGGTTCTTGTTCTGTATGGGATAAAGCAGAGTTTTATTTGCCAACTACTTTACACCTACGACTACAAGTGTTTTTTTTTTTTTTTTAAGAAAATGTTTGGTGTTGAAACTTAAGGTTTTGTTGACTGAAGGTCGCAGGTTTTTAAATTCTGGGTGTAGGTAAGTTTGCATGTATTGTGACAATAAAGGAACAACAATTTTACTGTATTGCATGTTGTCATTCAAAAACAATACTGAGCGTGATTTCATGAATGTATTGTTTTAATTGTTTAATAATGTTTTTAATTGTTTTATTGCGGTCATAATATGTTCTCGCATGATAAATAATAAAAAAGACATTCACTCGACCATTACACAAATAAAATTTGTTAAATTAAAACATAATTGTAACATGTGGTTCACGTGAATACATCAAAATTCTCGCGGTATGTTTCAATGACTCAAAATATTTAAATCAATTTATGAACTTTAAGTATGGATGATCCATTTGGATTTTAATTTTCGATTCATAGTTAAGTGGTTTATTGTTGTCATTTTATTTTATTGGTTTACAATATTCATACATAATGGATATGTATTACGTATATTTTGGGAAACAATAAAATGTAAATTATCTACCTAATTTAAATTATTCGATTTTTTTTTATTGGTATTTTATGCCCATTTTTTGACAGCAATTGTATTTCTTTATCAAATATAAACAGCCGTGTGTCCCAATAACAACTTTGTCACCCGTCCAGAATGCGACAGCGAAATATCAAATTTTCATTAGTTTGAGAAAAAACTTGTTTAACAGATGTTCATTTATTCAGTAACCTGGAGCGGCCGTTTAAAGGCACCATTTTGATTTGCTTACCAACCCAACGATACCCCACACCATGTGATAGACGAGAAAAAATATCATCCCTGCTTTACGCGCTACCTCCCTTGCACGTAAAGTGGGGATGATATTTTTTTTCCCTCCATTTTTTTCAATATTAATTGTGTTTTTGTTTCAAACAGTCGCTTTACTTTGTGTAAATTATTTCATCACCGCTGCTCTCAAAACGGTGAAGGAAAACATCGTGAGAAAACCGGCATATCCGAGAACCAAAATTTCGAAGACATGTGACATCTACCAACCCGCACTGGGCCCGCGTGGTGGATTATGGCCCACTCCCTCTTACAGAGATGCCTGTGTGGGCAGTGGGAACATTATAGGCTGATTATTTATGTGATTACCTATTATTTATACTCATGCCAAATTACAGCTTTCTAGGACTAAGAGTCTCTGAGCTAAGCCGGGAACAGACTGAGAGACATGGAGAAACTATAAGGGTTCCTTGTTTACTACGAAACCTTAAAAACCAAATTAATTCCAATATACCTAAAATATTTTTTGTTAAAACATTGGTTGCTCGAGTTTATTATAGATGCGGTCTGTACTTATACTCAGGCAACCAATTTTCAGAAAAGAAATCGCCTACAGGCATGCAGATATCAGAATCAAAGAGATACTAGATACAAGAGCCGCAACTTTTTTCCTGTAATTTTTCGGTTTATAAACATCTCATCTCATCTCATCTCATTTTTTCGTTTAAGACGATACAGAAAAAGTACAACACTTGTAAATTTATGACAAAAGCAAATAATAGCGCCAATAATTTACAATAATATCCCTAGCTGTGTTAAGAAATTAAATACAGACCAGTTTAAGAAAACATTTAAAAAAATACTGACAGAAAAAGCTTATATACAAGCATAAGCATCACACCATGTATATTATCTACACATGTTTTGCAAATAAATGAATCTGAATCTGAATCTGAATAGGAATACTTTAAGAAAATAGTAGGATATTCTTAAATTGTTCGGACCAACTTTTCTACCGTATCTCAAGCGTAAAGGAATTACGGATATTTTTTCTGAGGCTCTTTGTATTAATATCATTTATAATTTAAGACATTTTGTTTTTACGGATTTACTCGAGTTTTTGGGCGAAAGGAGAACGGGATATTATTGGATTTATGTTTTAAGCTTCGCAACTCAGCTTAGACAAAATAATAGCTGCTTATGAATGTCCTGTGTTGGCAGAATATGGAAAACTGTGACTCATAGAGAAATATCTATGTATTGAAACACATGTTTGCGAATAAATACTTAATGATTTTTCATTTACGAACTATCAGAAAATAAGTAGACGAATTCGTCTGTCTCCACAACCAACTATGGCTAAGTATGAACGCATGAACACCATTTAGATGTGCACTTAATGCACGAACTATTCTCCAAGTACCTCCAAATCCTGAAACCCAAAACCTTCTCTTGTTTCGAAACATTTCGGGGATTGACAAAGTACAGCTCAGTCCCAAAACTAAGAGCTATTGAGTGAATATAAATTCATAATGAAGTTGGGTGCGATCCCTTGGAACTTTCCTGAGAGTTGGATTAGTACATAAGTACCCATTTAACCATGTACGAGAGGGTATAGGTTTACGTTTTCGTAATTGTTACTAAGCGTGGGGTAAGATGGAAAGGCAAAGATTTTAATTTCATGGTTTTGTTAACTTGTTTTGATATTTTCAAGTAACAAAATACCAAATTTCAACTCGATCAGACCCGTGGAGGATGCATCCACTAGGAAGAAGCTGATAATCTTTAAACGGCTGAACAGATTTTCTTGAATCACACTCTGGATCAAGTCACCTCTCAAACAAAACAAAAAAAAAACATAATATTGGTTCAGCCGATGGGAGATACGATGGCGCAGATAGACAGATACATAGGTTAAACTTATAACACCCATCTGTTTACGTCGGGGTTAATAAAATAACGGTTCAGATAAATATCTGTCTGGTGATGTCCATTCTCAGAGAACTTCTTTTCGTGACGAAATGAGCTATACAGAATGTCAGCTCCTTTTCATCGTAAAAAGATTTTTGGTTGATCGCGCGGCTGACTGTCCATGCGCTCAGGGGGTGAGGTAGCTGAAGCTTGATACCACCATTCGCAAGAGCCTCCACGATTGACGGTAGTTGTTCAACTATTAATAAATGGACCTCGTTTCTAACTACAATTCAGATGGCCTTGGGTTAGACTGGAACTCTCAACCATGACAAGTTAGAATGTAATAGCTTAAAAGATGTCTCCAGTAATGATAGGCGTCTTTGGATAATCAGAAAGAGCCTCCTTGAACACAAACCATAAACGATGTAAATCGCACACTAAACGAGTATTCTAGTTGCAAATATCCATTTAAAGCCAGACACAAAAAGAAACGCATGCAAGTCGCAAGCGGTTGAAATCCGATGAATTATAGGAGAGCCAGCTGCTACCTATAATTGTTTCCGTAAGCAAGATATAATGAATACGGCGTTTTTCGATCGCATATATCATTGGGTCTTGTTTTATGGGGATGCAGTTGGGCAGAAAAATGTGCAAAGGAGAATGATTTTACTTAAGTTTTTGCTGCTACAGCTTGTCAGATTAGCTCTATGATTCGTTCTGCATCATTATTTTATTTTTCTGTTTTTGATGTCTTTTCTCTCGCTTATGATCAAGCTGTCACTTACTGTTACACACTTCCGTGCCATGCTATTAAAGAATTGAAAAGAAAAAAAGAAAATAAAAAGTATTTTTTAATAGCATGGAATTAGTAAGTACTACATAGATTGTAAATAGTGGTACCACTAGTAATGAATAATTATTCGAATAAATAATTCAGTATTCAGCTTTTTTTTAATTTTGAGATTATCTTCTGTCGCTGTTCAGTTGCTTATTACCAAGGTGACATATCAGATGTTACACATCATAAGAGACTACTGCAAGGCTCGTTCGTTTTTTTTATTTACTAGGCCTAAGATAGGTTTTTTATCATTCTTCCTTTCTTTGGTTAGGTTAGGTTTTAGAAAACGTTACACCTTCTTTAACTGGTATTGAATTAATGACGGTTTCCTACTTATCCGTCACATGTCCATAAAGTTTCATTAGATAACCAGCGTCAGACCTTATCTGTCTCGCAATAATGTTGAAACGGACCTTTTTGGTTTAACCGTGATAAGGCACATATTATGGTTGTTAAAACATTATTTTCACTTTTTTATTTGTATTTTGTATTTCACGAACTGTGTCGAAATAAATGTTCTTGAATGCAACTCTTGTAGCTTTAACCTTTTTTTTTTGTTCCGGGGTTGAAAATCGTCATGTATGTCCTCTGCTCTGGGGCGGACGGAGGGGTCTGTCAGACTCTTACTGACTAAAAACCACCCCGGTGTTCCCTTCCTACACCAGTGCAAGTGTAGGGAGGGAACACCGGGGATCATGGGATCTAGTGCGACTTCCGCAATCCCGGGGTGGTCCCCGCCTTTGCTGGCCACTTCAGGCCCGTGGTGGGAGTGAGGTGTAAGACCCCCCGCGACGTCCAATAGGGGCGCGCGTGGAACACTACGCGTCGCCACCTCGGGTCCGGCTATGTGTGGGCGACGGATATCCCCGAATCCGTCGCCCCTGTTAAATGGCTGGAAAAGGGCGTTGTCCACCCTCCGCGGCAAGGTGAGTGGAAGAGATCTCCTGCTACCATTCCGCAGCCTCCTTCTGCACTTATTTATTATTTATTTAATACTTTACGCACAAAAATGTACAGAGGCGGACTTAATGCCATAGGCATTTTCTACCAGTCAACCTTCACTGCACCTGCACTTCTGCAGTAGTTCTGTGTAGCTTTGACCTAACCTAACCTTTTCATAGTCACGTTAGTAAGAATAAGTGGCAGAAATGGCAACTTTTAAGGTCTTCATATAGAAACCAGAATATAGCGCGTTAACGTACCAAAACGGCCAGGGATCCATTTATAAATGCGAATTCGAAATTGGAATAGTGAATGGAGCCACGCCAGTAATTGAGTAAACTGTTTGACGATGCAATTGTCATTTAAATGCAAAACGATGGGTTAACTTAGTTCCTGTACTGTGGCTATTCGAGCGTTCATTAAAGTGTTTGTAGTTGAAAGATCGATATGAGTTTTAAGGATAATTTACGCTGTAAATATAAGGACCTTCTAATGATGAACCTGTAAAATTATTTGCGCTTCTAATGATGCACACTTGTTTAAATAATTGAGCCTCTTTTAAACGTTCAGTCTTTTTCAGAGGACGCAGTAACTGAGCTAGGGTACCCCAACCAAAAGGGTTAGGTAAGTTTGGAACTGTGACCAACACGCGAGCGCTACGTCCAAGTTGGTCGCAGTTACTTGGCTATTAGGTATTTTTAGGACCCCAAATAGGAAGACCCCAATATTTGAGGTTCATAAAAAGAGGCGCAATCATTATATTAGGGTGTTTAATAATATTTTCAGGAGCGCAAACTGGGAATTGATAGAGGTTCTGTTTAATACATGCCAAAAACAATTATAGCCAATCACAACACTCAACATTCGATTTGTCGGCAGATTTACCTACTTATCATTGAAAATGAAAACTTAGCTTAATTAAAATGAGCTGTTATTTTCCACCTCATGTTAGAGATTGACTTTATTGGCAGTTCACTTCGCTTAAGTTTTCATATTCAACACATTCCCACTACGAATATGAAAAATCAAAACGATACCAATAGTTATCCCATCGACACATTCTCACACATTTTTCGTACGAATAAAATTATTGGTACATTCATAACATCCATCTGGCGTCCCTGCGAATACCGTAAATACGAAATCGTTTACAGATTTAAAATGAAATATATTGTTTGACATATAGACACATTATTTTTGTAAAATGAATTCTTTATTCACTCGATAAAAATGCAATTCGGATTGCAAAAGGGATAAATTGGAACTTAAATGTAATTGTCAGTATATTTATATTTGTGAAGTACATACAATTTATTTTAACTGCCTCGTTGGTCTAGTGGTCGCAAGCGCAGTACTAGCGTATGCTCAGCAGTAGCTGGGCATGAGGTGTTGGGTTCGATTCCCTGGTCGGGTCGGTCCCATCTGTAGTTTCTCAGTAACAGTCTGGAGTTTGGATTTTTTCCCGGTTGATGGCAATAGGCTCGCCCCCTATTACATGGGACTTAAGCATAACTGGCGAAATGTGGATGTACCAAAATCAAAATCAAAAGTCATTTATTCAAATTAGGCTGAGAACTTTTCGATCGTCAAAATTACATAAGATAGTCCCCCAAAAGGCCCACCCTTCAACACTTCCTAGTGCTTTAGCTGGGAAGAAGTGGTCAACAAACTCCCCAGCAGCACACCTGTCTGTTCAGTTAGAGAAAAATAAATGGATTCTATACAACAGTATGCAAAACAATTTACATTACGTGCAACACAAAACATTAAATTATAAGCCATATGTCAGCTAGCACACCGTTATACCCACAAAAAAAAAAGAAAAAGAAAACACCGAAAACTATAAATTCTCAAGCAGAGATAAAAACTTAAATAGAACTTAATGCCCAAATAAAGCCTCCAAGCATAAAGGGCGTGCCCGCTTACATATAGCTATAGCTGTAACAGTCACAAATGATGAACTAGGACCATCAAAGTAAAATAAATAAAAATCAGGCATTACCCCCCGCCATCCCGGAGGATACGGTGGAGCATACGGTGGAGGTCTGCCCGGCTTGGGCAGAGCACCGCCGTGTCCTCGTGGAGGCGTTCGGTGGAAAAGACCTCTCGCGTCCGGCCCTGGTTCAGGCCATGGTACAGAGCGGGAGGGCATGGGCAGCCATCACCTCCTTTTGCGAAGCAGTAATGCTCGCGAAGGAGGAGGCGGGACGGTTGAGGGAAAGGCATGTTTCGCGCCCTCTTGCCCCTAGCCGCCGCAGTAGATGCCCTGGGCGTCGGGAATCCCAGGCAGATTTCCGGCCACCGTAGGCGCGGGCTTGCGGACGGTGAGCAATGGGTAGCTCACCGTCCGGTAAAGACCAGGCCCGGGTCGACAGCGCGTTGTATTTCACGCACGCCTCAAAGAGATGTCATCAGCACAAACGTAGGGGTCCACTAGGGCCGATGCCTGCCGGGGTCGCGGGAAGGTACTTATGGGTCACCGAGGCCCCCGCAACACAGGCAACAGGAAGGAATACGGGTGGGTTTTAGTCAGTAAGAGTCTGACACACCCTCCCGATCCGCCCAGAGCGGGAGAAGTTATTTGATGATTTCCCACCCTCAAAAAAACCCCCCTGCCATATTTTTTGAGGGAAGGAAGCAACCCGACATACCATAGGTGCACCTCTGCCTAACCGTTCGTGAAATACAGGCGTGAGGTTATGTGTAACGTTACTTAATTACGCAAAAAAACTGACACCTAATAGCTGCTTGCCTTGCTTGTGGAGCCTAATACTGTCATAGATAAGGACCGTGAGGACTAGCAGGTACTCTGCCTCCTCAATCCTTTGGGAATCGCAAGCATTACGGCTCTACTTGGAAACCGACAGTTATTATTGTGAGTTTTAAGAGCTCAGAACTTAGAGAAATGGGTTTTAAAAGTCGAAATAAATGTACAGTTTCAAGCTTTTAGAGTAGACTGGGTTTTACCCGCAGCTTCACCCGCTTGGAGATCGAAAATTATCCTATGGGACCGTACTGTGGGATATAATATCCTAGGTCCTTACCCAGGACTATCTGTGTGCGAAATTTATCTAATTCCGAGCAGCCGTTAAGGCGTGAAAAGGTAGCAGACAGACAGAGTCACTTTTGCAATATTATATATATATATTATGATGTATTAGTTTTTGTTTGCATCAATGTACAACAAGCAACGTATACTCGCATACTTATTTCAGTATATCGCTCATTAGAGCTTCAATAGCAACCTAAAGTTAGACTAGAATAAAATAGAATACTCTTTATTATGTACACCATAAATAATTACAGCAAAAAAACATAGTCAAACACTTACACTTAGACTTTAAACTTAATCATAATTAAAACGAATCCTCAAAGATATCCCTATTACATTTTGTAGCGCACTACACCCACCACTACTTGCACCCCGGTACCCTTTAACACGTTATTTCTATTCGTAGCTCAAGAGGATTCAACTTCATCTTAGCCGGCGTCGTTCGGCTTTCAAAGAAGAGCTTCCTATCTCATTTATGTTGCAAATGTCTCAAGTTAGGACTTGTGTACCGTAATCCGTCGTTAGTGTGGGTCAACAGCGTGGCGTAATTACGTTGCATGTCGTGTAGGAACCTAGGCTTGCTACGGCAATGTATTTTGAGATTTCACGATAGTTTGTAGTGGTATATGAAGATGTTTTGGCTGTGGTGGCTTTTAATTAGATGACTTGTATTTTGAGTCAGGTTGTTTACGAATATTTTTAAAGGAATTGTAAGGGATAACTCTAGGAATTGTTATCATGAATATTTTAACTTTGTAAGCTTTAGTTGTTGACTTTATTGTGTAAGCTGTGGTCTCCTATAAGTAAAGGAGTATAACTACTTAATACCTGATGTCGCCCTTTATTTATGTGTCATGTATTGTATACATCTTTTATTGGAGATCCTAAATCAATAAATAAATAGAACAATTTGGGCTATTGTGAATTTTTATAATATTTTGTAAGTGTTAATTGCTGCACGACGAGTTGTAGGTCGTAGTTTCGAACCCGGACAGGCGCTTTACTTTGTGTAAATTATTTCATCACCCCTGCTCTCAAAACGGTGAAGGAAAACATTGTGAGGAAACCGGCATGTCCTAGAACCAAACATTCGAAGACATGTGACATCTACCAACCCGCACTGGGCCCGCGTGGTAGATTACGGCCCACTCCCTCTAACAGAGAGGACGCCTGTGTCCCAGCAGTGGGAACCATATAGGCTGATTATGTGAACTGCTGCACATGGGCATTCTAAATATCATAACATCAAACGACTAAATGGGCTTAATTATCACACTCGGCAGGCGAATTGGTTATTATTATCGGATAAGAAGACATTGCTGCCAAAACTCTTGACGGAATCTCTTAGTCACTTCCCAACCCCCGACATTGCTTAGGACATAACTAAGTGTTTTGATCCCTTACAAAATAGACGCAAGACACTAAAAATATAATCACCCAGACGTCCAGTCTCTAAAATTTCAAAAAATAAAACCCGCCAACAAAAATATTCTGCTCCAATAAAATTGGTATAACGATGATACTTTTAATGTCACCGCATTGCCGTCCGTCCATATTACATCAAGCAATTACTTGCAAAACAGTCTTCTGTCCTCGTCGTAACCCGTTTGAGATGACCTCTAGTGAATATTTTACGTTTTACTGCAATATAACGCGATGAGACAGCGTGCTAGTGTCCATCGTGTGACGTTGTAGCGTATTAATATGAGTTTACTATCATGCATGGCAGTTTAAGGGTTATTTGAAGTAATAGTAGCGATGCGGCTAGAATATTATATGGGCCGTGGAGCAATGATGAGAACATAGAGTATTGTAAAGATAGAAATGTCTGAAAGACAGGTTTTTAATTTTTTATGAATTTTAACATATAATGGCACTTGAACATTACCCTGTTTTGATTAGAAAAAAAAATTAAATCTCACATAGATAGTCTTGAACTTTTCAATAAAAATGTATTCCTGCTACAGCTTTTTATTGTTCTTAATTAAGAATACTTGGAGCATTCAAGGGCTAATTTAGGGGTTGTCTAAAAGACATGCGAAGAAAATACCGAATCCCAGACTATTTTGGATGACTTTGTGCTTAGATCGCATAAAAACAACGGTTTACAATGAAAACGTGTTACTTATATATGAAATCATAAAAGTTTGACTGACCGTTGAAATGCGGTCGTGATCTCATTTTATTTTTCTTACGTTACATTCTGTTGTTATTAATAGAATTTATTTGAGTTCCATTGAGCTGTGTATCGGGTTACTACCATTCAATATTACATTAAAGTTTTATTGAAAGGTTAGGAGTTAAGTTTTTAACGTAGTTGAATTAATTTTGGAACGTAATAAGAAGGTCGACGTTACGTAGAAAAGATAAAAATCTCCCCATAGATTATGAACTTAATATTTTTGGATACAGTAAACATTGAGTAACAATTTCAGTTTTCAGAAACGCAGACACAGTAATTGGCAATATTTCGAAATAAACTTCCACATTCGTGCGATCCGCGCGGAATTTTTCACGTATTTCAGATCACCGGTCTTTATTATTTTAATTCTCTCCATAATTGTCATTAAATATACATTTCTGAGGCCAGTACAATACACATAGTGGCCATTCTGTTTGTGAATGCAATTACTGAACGTTTAACGTTTAATATTATATTTACCAGCCATGTTTCAATGTTTTTGTCAGCTTTAAGCAAATTAATATTAAAGAAATGTTGTGTTTCGATTCTGGTTTCGAAAGAATGGTATTGGGGAGTTTCACTGTTTTAACACGAAATAAGAATGGCAGTTTTGGTGTCGCTTAGTACTTTGTATGCATTTTATTTCTGCAGGATTTTGGTGGTAGGGGTTTCATCATAAACTTCTTTTTAAAAAAACGAGGACATGACGTTAAATTATTTCTGTGATAATTCAGTTATGTTCTGTCAAATCTAAGACATTTGGAGAAGCAGACTCCTGTCCCTTGAAACACAGGAGTATTATTCTATATATGCTTTGGAGCCTGTCTTTATATTTGCTTATTAGTCGTTGGTCACGGCTGTTATTTGTAGATCTTTGACAGTATGACAACCTTCTTCCAGTATTTTACATGGAGCGACAGTCTACCCTAGACAGTCGCTCCATGTAAAATACTGGAAGACTACAAGTCAGACTGGAAGCTGACCCCAACGAAGTTGGAAAAAGGCTCGGCAGATAATGATATATTTGGAGAATTTAGCTTTCATGGCAACATTAAAATCTATTGATGTCAGCTTCGAATCAGCAATGTCTTAATTGTCATATTTTAGTGTCACTACTCTGTCTTGCTTTATGTGACGTTGTAAATAGGTACATAGTTATGAAAAAGTTTGTTTACCTACTAGTTTGGTTTGTTTTGTGTTAAAAGTATACAAGAACAGGAGGATTGTAGGTGCAGAGATGATCAAGTCTAATGCAATGCCATAGGTTGATGCTAGTACGTGTGACGACAAGCATGAAGCACGCGCCGGCTACTCAGTTAATCTAAGAGGTTCTTCTAAGATTAGAACGTTAGTTATAATATAAATGTTTTATTCAATAACCAAATAAATGTTTCATTTAGGCTTAATCCATAATAGGTAGGAATAAGCCAACCCAGATAGTAAGACATCATGATAGGATGCGCGGCTTCCCCAGCCTATAATAAGATATTAGGTATAGGCAAAGACATTTTTAAATACCTAGTAATATTGAAAATATTTCTAAATGTGATGTCATTTAGAAATATTTTCCTAATATATTTATGTAAGTTTCAAGGTACATAGAATTTAAGACCTGTTTAGGTATTTAGGCTGGGGAAGCCACGCATCCCATCATGATGTCTTACTACCTGGGTTGACTTATTCCTAACTATTAAGGAATAAGCCAAAATGAAACATTTATTTGGTAATTGAATAAAACATTATTTTGTATTATATTATAACGTTCTAATCTTAGAAGAACTTCTTAGATTAACTGAGTAGCGGACGCGGGCTTCATGCTTGTCATCGGCTGACAGTTCTCCCATTAAGCCCACTGACAAGTATTGTCAGTGATAAAGGCACGAGACATTTGTCCCGCAACACGAGTCGCTAGAAACGTCTGTCGATGTCGACCAGTGTCTAGATATCTTTCCTTACGACCTTTTTCATCATTTTCAATGTTGCCAGACATATCTAGGGACTCATATCTTGGGAAGCTTTATGCATTGAAGCCTGTCCGGCCATGCACGACGCAAAGCGATAGCGCCTTGGTTTGCAGTTGCATGGCAATAACAACAAATCATCGTCCATAGTATTTTCTGAACGTACCCATTTTTTTTTTTTTTTGGTTGTTAAATTATCTTTAAATTAATTTCTCCCGCTCTGGGCGGAGCGGGAGGGTATCAGACTCTTACTGACACAAACTCACCCGTATTCCTTCCATTAGATGTGTTGCCAGGGGCCTCGGTAACCGTTTTGAACTTCCACGCGACCCCGGCAGGCATCAGCCCTAGTGGACCCCTACACTTGTGCTGACGACATCCCATTACTCACCGACCGCAAGCCCGCGCCTACGGTGACCGGAAATCCGCCCGGGATTTCCGACGCCCAGGGCGTCTCCTGCGGCGGCTAGGGGGCGAGAGGGCGCGAAATTTGCCTTTCCCTCAACCGTCCCGCCTCCTCCTTCGCGAGCATTACTGTTTCGCAGAAGGAGGTGACGGCTGGACGCGAGAGATCTCTGCCGCCGGTCGCCTCCACAAGGACTTTTGCCTCCAGATTCCATGGCGGCCATCCGGCAAGAAGAAAGTATCCCAAAGTCAAATTTTTGGTTACCTTCGTCCATAAGCGTTGTTTTCATTGATTTGCCTTTATATAAGATGTTAATATTAGCAGTAATAACAAAAGAAATTTTGTCAATCATAACGTAATTATATCTGGTTCCTTGCATAGAAGTGCATGGACATGACCCTCTTCTAGAGGCCCAATGCGTAAAGGGCTTTTAATATACAAAGACAGCTGCTAGTGCCACTTTTCTCTTGAGTAGCCATTATTTGGAAATATTACTGTTACTCGTGGGTTTAGTGCATATTATACTCAAGACAATCCAAATACATTATATTTTGCCTTTAATATTTGCCATTTTTTTATATTTTCATATCCTACTGGATATTTTATAATACAACCTACTTAACGAAATCGAAAGAATTATTGTTCGTTAATTTCCTTGCACACTCGAATTAGTCCGAAGAGTAATGGAGGCCGTTTTCATAATAACGTGTAAAAAAAAAAATGTAATTACTTTCCACGGCTAAATGATAAGCGTTAGTTAATATGGTGTTCAGTCGACGCCTGACGCATTAAATATGATTTATTGTATGTTTGAGCCCCTAATGAGATATGAGCTCACGCGAAGTTTAGTAAAACAGTAAGTTAATGTACAAAATTAAAGCTTTCTATGTAAACTAAAACTCTCCGTATCAAAAAGGTCCTAAAATCAAAACGGTATTTATAGCAAAACGAAACTATAACAAAATTTCCTATTAGCAAATCTTACTGCGAGCAGTCTGTCCTATAAGCAACATGTCCTAATTTCGCGCACTCTCGCCCCTAGCCGCCGCAGGAGACGCGCTGGGCGTCGGGAATCCCGGGCGGATTTCCGGCCACCGTAGGCGCGGCCTTGCGGACGGTGAGCAAAGGGTAGCTCACCATCCGAAGAACCAGGCTCGGGTCAACGGCGCGTTGTATTCCACGCGCACCTCAAAGAGTTGTCGTCAGCACAAGTATAGGGGTCCACTAGGGCCGATGCCTGCCGGTGTCACGGGAATGTACTAAAGGGTTACCGAGGCCCCTGGTAACACAGGCAACGGAAGGAATACGGGTGGGTTTTTTTCAGTAAGAGTCTGACACACCCTACCGCCCCGGCCAGAGCGGGAGAAGTTATTTGATGATTTTCCACCCAAACAACACGTCCTATTCTTAAACTACAGTAATGCAGAAAAATCATTATATCGGTTTTTATCGTCATGGGTTACTTATAGGATTTATTTGAAAGGTACCATTAAAGTGACAGAAAAAGTTGACAATATTTTTTTTTCAACTTTATAAAAGAGTAGTTTCTGCCTCGTTGGTCTAGTGGTCGCAAGCATGAGGTCCTGGGTTCGATTCCCGGGTCGGCCAAAGTGTTATTGGGATTTTCCATCTGGAATTTCCCAGTAGCAGCCCCTAGTCTGGATTTGTGCCCCGTTGATGGCAATAAGCTCGCCCCCTATTACATGGGACTTAAACATAACTGGCGAAATGTGGGTGTACTACAGGTACACCTCTGCCCAACCCTTCAGAGAAACAAGGCGTGATGTTATGTTATATAATGGAGTATCTTAATTCGCCTGTTTACAACAGACATGCACTTCAGAAATATGCATTTATTCGATTTATCTGTTTTTTGTTTGAAATAGTACTTTGTTTTATTTTATGTTTGTCCCATTTATGTAATTATTGTTGCTTCTGCAGGAATCCAATTAACATGCCCTAACACCAGGCTCTTTCCGGGTTGGTTTGTTACTGCTTGTCTTGTTTTATATAGAAGAAAATTTTAGCGAACCTTTGTTTGATTATTAAAATAAGGTGAACAGACTTAATAAGGTGGATAGACAATCCCACATATTTTACAAACGCTTTCACACTGAGTAGTTATCGCTCTGGAGGTCGGCTGTTAGTAAATAAATCAACTCAGTCTGTCGCAGTCCACTGATGGACATAGGTCTCTCTCATTAAGTTGCCAATTTCACTTACGACAATACAGTTCTCCCTTTACCCGAGACACAGGCACAGCATGACACGATGTTCCAGTAATGGATATCATAGTACGAAGCACTACTTCTTGTACGTTAGTAACCGGAGATATTTAATTGAGTGCTGTGGAGAGTTCTTGGCACTGTGTTCGTTCATGGTTTTCCGGTGGGTTAATGTATGTAGATATGCGTTGAATGGCAAAAAATATTCTTACGAATTCTCTTTTTCATTTTGAAATCAATATTGTGACAGGTTAAAATGGTATTTTCTATTTTTCTAGCATTGTGTTGGTTGGCAGAGAAAATGGCATTTACCAAGAACTGGGACTTGATTCGTTCTTAGAAGCAAATGAAAATTACTGATGGTAAATTACCTAAAATGTTTAGCACTGATGGGCCTGCCACCCTATAGTGCGTGCCTATAGTGCGCGAGCTTGTGGACGGTGAACAATGGGTAGCTCACCGTCCGGTAAGGACCAGGCCCGGGTCGACGGCGCGTTGTGTTCCACGCGCGCCTCAAAGAGATGTCGTCAGCACAAGTGTAGGGGTCCACTAGGGCCGATGCCTGCCGGGGTCGCAGGAAGGTACAAAAGGGGCCCGAGCACCTGGCAACACAGGCAACGGAAGGGACACGGCTGGGTTTTAGTCAGTAAGAGTCTGACACACCCTCCCGCTCCGCCCAGAGCGGGAGAAGTTATTTGATAATATGCCTTCCATAAAAAAAAAGTACCTATAGGTACATAAGAACATGAAACTCTTAAGTCTTTTCAAATAAAATCTGAAATAATTTGCAAGATCTCTAAACGTTTCAACAGTAGTAACAATTGAACAGCAAAATTACTCGATTCCTAAAACACGCTATGAGCGCACTCTAAAGCCAGTATTTCGGCCAATAAGTTTATCGCGTATCAAACTCTAATGCCGCACTAAATCACAATTACACGGAATCTGAAAATTTTCGACCAAACTGAACATTATTCAGCGCGCGGCTAATGCGCTGCACGAAGATCTAGATTTGCTCTAGAAGCGATTGTTTTCTATTTTGTGGGTAGATTGGTTATATATTGTCGCTTATGTTGAACTTTGTTTTTGGTGCCTAGGATACTGTCCAATCTATGACAGTAAGCGCATCGGTACATTCAATGTTCCTGGTAGCTACTAATTTCCCGTTTCGTGGTTGATACTTATCTTTAAATATGACATATCTATTGATAGTATCAAGAGATATTTCATATCATGTATGTTTATTTGTTATTTTTTTAGGTGACACACAAAAAAATAGCAAATAAATCAAAATATCAATATCGACTCATTACATTCATGCTTATTTTTTTGAGATATGTATGAACCAACATACCTGATAATATCTGGGGCACGGCAGTGCCCCCGCCAAGACGAGCCAAGCGAAGTCGTTTTTTGAACCCTCGTAACTTGGGTTTGGATTATACCAAATAAACAAAATTCTCGGGATATGATGTCAATAGTAAATTTATTAAATGTATAAAGTTTCAATTGCATAGCTCTTATACTTTAGATTTTATTGATATGATAGATAGATAGATCTAAGATAGATAGATAGATAGATAGATAGATAGATAGATAAAACATTTATTCAGTGCACAGCACAACACACAATAGCACAATACATGGATAACAAATTACAGGAATATATGTATATAAAAACAAGGTGCCAATATACAAAAAAAAAAAAAGAAAAACATGCTTAAAGAAATAAAGTAACATTACGACATACTTCAATTAATTATCGAACAAGGTGCGGTGTGTGTCTCAAGGTTGCACCAAATGGGAGTCCAGCTCAGCATGTGTCAGGCAAATATACCTGACGCTGATATTCTGCTGGATCCCTGCAGTGACATACGGACGTCGAGCAGACGAGATACATTAGTGTTGTGACAGTGTTATGCGTGGAGTGAAATTGTGTAAAAAACCCTAATTTCGTCACTGAGTCACTCACTCACTGATGATCATCAAAACTCTTGGGTTAGTTCCTGAAGTCCTAGAAAGCTGAAACATGGTATGTACGAGTATGGCCATTTCGCTACTACAATAAGTAATGTACAACAGAAAAGTAATGAACAGTTAATACATTTTTACCTTACGCCCATGTGAATGTAGCGAAATGGCCAAGCCTTTTACCAAATATTTTGACTGAGGTGTAGAGTTTGTGAAGGTAGGGCGTGTAGAGTTAGAAGCTGGGCTCTATATGAGATTTGATAACTTTTTGACAGTACGAGCCATGTGGTCTCGTCTTGGCAACATTTTACATGAAAATGTTTCGGGTGGGATCATTTTTTAATTTCTCTCATTTAGGAGTCAACTTGTACCTACTAATGCCCCATCGTTTGATACCTAAATAAATGAAAATATCAATATCAACTTATCACATTCATGCTTATTAACCAACTTAAGATATTTTAACCAACATCAAAATGAACTGCATCCAATAACGGGAACAGCTTATGTAGCAGTGGTAAAACTATACTGCAAGTTGGTAACATCGCACAAAATTAGACCTTCAAATACCACATCTAATCTTTCTACATCTACGACCCGTTTTTCATACCTCACTGTGCATTAACTAATGCAATAGCATTCCTCAAAACATAATTCGGCTCAATCAGAGCTCCGCACGCAATTCTTTAGTCGTCGGCTTTCATTACGAATTTGTAGTATTGCTATTGTTTAGGCAATGTGATTAGTATGCTTTGAGGTGATGGCGTTTCGAGTTATGACTTCACACTTTTAGTGGTTTGAATTTAGGGGTTTTTGTTTGAATATTTTGAAGTGTTGAATTTTATTAAGATTGTGATTTTGTTGCATGTTTTATTTTCAACACATTGGTGTAGGACACCATTTTAGCTAGTTAGGTATATGAGTTAATGTTTTAAGCAGTGTGATCCAAAACCGTTCTAAAGTATTTTTGGTCTTTTGATACGATAGTCTTTCTTTTGGTATTTATGAAAGAAACGATACATAAATAATTAAATTAACTAATTTAAGTGGACTCAAAATTTAAGGCTGCAAGAGTGTACACTCTATTATATATATTTTTATATATTATTTATATTCTTTAATGAACTGATTCCTTAAAACATAATTTGGCTCAATCAGAATCGCACACGCAATTCTTTGGTCGTCGGCTTAAGGGCTCCCACACAAAATTGCGAATTCGCATCGCATCGCAAAAATCTGCGAGCTCGTTGTCATTTTATTATGAAAAACTGACATCGAGCTCGCAGATTTTTGCGATGCGATGCGAATTCGCAGTTTTGTGTGGGAGCCCTTAATTCCGAATTTGTAGTGTTGCCATTGTTTAGGCAATGTGATTTGTGTTGACCGAGGTGGTGGCGTTTCTAGTAATGACTTCAAATTTTTAGTAGTTTACATTTGTTTAATTTTGTTGCATAGTAGTTTTCCTATTATAAAGATATGTAATAAATATATATTTTTCTAAATTTATATCTGTATTTTTTATGGTGTACATAATAAAGAGTATTCTATTGTATTCTATTATATTTGTACTAGACGCCACTTATAATAGATATGAGTTTCTATTGTAAGCAGTATGGTCCTTTGTGTCATCATCTTCAAGTACTTTTGGTCTTTTTATAGTTAATATTTTGTTGTTTTTAGAAGAAAGCGTAAATAGTTAAATCCATTCCAAATAAAGATTGTAAGAATGCAAATTCTTTCTTAAACTGATATTTAGTGTTATTTGTTCTGTTAACTAATACGTAACTGAAACACATACCTACATAATTAAAAACACATGTTCTAGTTGTACAGCGTACAGTAATTTCCGGCTACTCCCACTAAAAACACAAACACAGCCACACTTGAATAGTATCACTTCCATAAATTACACAGATGCAACAAAAAAAAGAATCAACACACAACTCAAAGCGGCACACACAACGACACAGAACTGCATTTCAGCTCCCAACACTAGCAGATTACGAATGGAATTGTGATACAGTGTTGGTAGTTGAAAAACAGTGGACCGAAATACCCAAATGAACCCATTACGGGGGCTGATATAAATCATCATAATACAGCCAGTGTAATGCCGGCACACCATTAACTGATTGGTGATTGAGCGAGTTTTTAATTTACGTCTCTTTTTTTCAGGTAAGTGCTTTCACCTGTATATTTGGAGTTTCGCAAGGGTTTTATTAATCATCGAGATCGTAAGTTGTTTATTTTTCATTTGTTTATTTTAAGCATTAATGGGAAAGGAAATAAAAGGGGGCTCGTGGCTAAATAATAATAGCCGCATGCACGGAAAAAAAGGATGTCTTAAATTAAGACAATATCCTTTTGGTCAAGACAAATATTGATTCATTTATGGGGAAAACAATATATTCTTTAATGAAGTAAAATTTTGTCTTAGTTTTATTTAGATATTTTCTTAAATTAAGATTATTATAGTCTTGAATAAAAAATATTTGCTTAAGTCAATTATAAAAACCAAGAATTTATTATTCTTAAATTGAGTAAACAGTTTTTCTTGGACTGAGTACATTTACTTACGTTAAGAAAACATTTACTTGGATTGAAACAATTTTTCTGAGAATATTGATATTCTTCGCTGAAGAGCTCCTTTTTGTCCGTGCGAGTCGATCGAATGTCGGGTCGGGTTGGTCGATGGATGGGTGACCAACTGACCATCCATTACATATCGAGACCGTTGGTCCCGGCTGTCATTCGTAAATCTTTTGACAGGTAGTCAGAAGCCCGGAAGTCTGACAACCAGTCTTACCAAGATATATCGTGTTTCCAAGTAACTGGGTTGTGGAGGTCAGATAGGCAGTCGCTCCATGTAAAATATTGCTATTCAGCTGCATCCGTTTAGACTAGAAGCTGACCCCAACATATTTGGGGAAAGGCTAGGCAGATTGATTGGAAACGTAAATAAATAAAGCAGAGCAACAAAGAAGTGTTTAATTCTGCGTTAAGTATGTAATACTCAATTATGTACATATATGCCTGTAACATTATCAGATCGGATTATAGTGGATATCCTAAATAAACCGAAATTTCTTTGGGATTCTGGGTTATTACCATAGCACAGTATTATATTTCATATTCGGTAGGTAAGCAAGAACACAAAAACATGAGATAGAATTGTGCCTTTAAAACAACAAATAGAATAACATTGCATCTAATATTAAATACTAAGTACAATTTAGTATATTTTAAGTAATGTAGGTTTCCACTCTCACTGGGTATTATTTTAATTAAATACATACTAATTTAATAATCAGATTCTAACCAATACTCAATTATTTACAAACAACCGTTCTAAACTATAACATGAATTAATTAATAGCACGAATAAACATACAAAACGATCTCTAATAAACGTACTAACGGACTAAAAGTTACATTTCAACTGCTAAACGCATTATCGGACTAAACGCATTGAATATCAATGACCGTAGTTACTGGTACACATAAATTATATTTGAAACATCGATAATTTTAAACGTTAATGTGTGCCAATACTAACATTAGGCAGTTAGGCTAATCATATTATTCGTGGGTAATAATGCGTGGCTGTATTATTGACCGTTAGAACTTTTAATAGTATGTTGTTTAAATGTGGGCACTCATAGTGTATCTGTGTCTTGATAGAAGTATGAATAATAGAGAGATAGATAACTTTTATTATGTACACCATTTAAAATCACAGTTAATAAAGTTGAAATTTTATATAGGATGACACAATGGGCGGTCTTATTGTTAAAATATAATTTAAAGCCTAGGTAACTATTTCATGATCTTTTGGAGTGGATCAGAATAATGCAGATGTTATCAGAAATTACTGGATTGTATTGAATTGGAAGGTATATCGATACTCGTTCCTCGAAAAGCAGAAATTAAAAAAAGTAAGCTTATTGATACCAAAAATGAAATAAATAAATAAAAGCTGTGAAGGAACTCTTGACTTAGTAATTATGAAAGTAAAGGACCACTCGCTTAATTTTTAAATTCTGCTAAAAATGCTACAATGTTGCTACTTTACGTGGCACTTCTACGGTCAAGCTGTTCCATTTACGAGCTCCAATGTTGTAGCCGAGCTAGCTATGGTTAAGTCAGAGACCACACAAAAAAAAACAAGTGTTTGTTAGCTGATGCCCATATCCTGGTATACACACTGGTGGTTTGAAGATCTTTAGGCACTAGACAAGCTAAACGTGAATGTTATAATGTCTGTTAAAGTGTACATAAGCCTCGGTTTCTATATGAATTTCTAGATTAACATATAACCCAAATTAAAATTGAACATTTTTCTATAAAAGCTGGCATAGCTTGGAGTCAACCCATCGCCATTTTGATATTTGTGCAAAGTTGCGGCGAGCAGCAGTAGCCCAGTGGTAAAGGCCCCAACTTATGAGTTGTAGCTTGTGATTTTGAACCCAGGCAGACGCTTTAATTTATATAAATAACTTCATCACCACTGCTCTCAAAACGGTGAAGGAAAACATCGTGAGGAAACCGGAATATCCTAGAACCAAAAATTTGAAGACATGACATCTACCAACCCACACTGGACATGCGTGGTAGATTACACCCCTCTCGAAGAGAGGAGGCCCGTATCCCAGCTGGGGGAACATTATAGGCTGATTACGCTTATGCTTATGCGGCGTGCAATTAAAATGGTATTTATACGTAATTGGGTGTCCCCTACACTTAAATAAAACAATTAAAAAATATTGTGGTCTTAGAAAGTGTCACATTGTCGAGATATTTGGGTGTAAAGATTTAATTTCGCAATCTTTACGATTGCTGCTTTAGGACCCTGAAAATTTTATCTTTGTTTCTGTAAGTGTTATCTGCCCGCATATCTATACAGTTTCATCGTGCGGCGCAACTTTGAAGAAAAATTAAAATGGCGACGGCACCCCATCGCCGTTTTGATTTTTCTTCAAAGTTGCATAGTGGCAAAATGGCATAATCAGATTGGTGACTCTGACTATGCCCTTTTGGTTCTATGCCCTTTAACTGCAACTGCAGCTATGTAAAACACTTAAAAGCACCAAAAACTACAACGTTTAATACGAGCCTGAATAACTTAACACTCTTATACTCATGCACAATGTATATACATCCACATAGCGTCGAAACAGTGGCGTCGGGCAGTTTTCCTCATAAATAGATTATACAGTTGTCAGCGTAGTTGTGAGCCGAAGCGAATCTATTAAGCGCGTTATTTCCGTTCGCACAGTCCGAGCACGGATATAGGCGACTGGATGTGACGGCGAATTGGATCGTGTGTGAAAATGTAGGTCTTGTTTTGTTTTTGATATGTTGGAAAATGGAAGCTTGTTTGTGAATTTAATTGTTTCTTTTTGTTGTTTCTCCAAAATCTACTGTGTGGATTATAGCTTAGCACCGTATCCTGATTTTTATTACTAGTGGAATACTGTACCATAACAATTATTACGTAGTAATGCGATTTCGACAAAACTCCCTTAGAACTTCTGCCACTTCTTATTGTAGTTGAAACATAGGTACGATAGTTGTCTTCTAGAAATACCTTACCGTGCCATAATTATTGTGTTCTAACGCAGGATCAATTAAAAGCGTACCCATACAAAACATCTTCACAAAAAATACTAACGAACTCCATCCAGCGAAGGAGTATCATCGCAATTTTCGCTTACAATTCGAACGTAAAGCTTCCAAAGCAATCGATTTCCGGCCTATTCGACTTTAAACGGGGAATCAAACCAGATATCCGAACGGATTTAGTTGCGGAATCCATAGTCGTAATGAATAGAGTCGAGTGGCCCACTTCGATTCAGTTAACTTTATCCTTTATATATTAATCACTGTGATGGGATTTGAGAGATGCGACGAGGTTGGATTTAGGACGTTCAAGGTGGGTTTTGAATTGGACTTTTGTAGGACAATGGGATAATTTTACAGTAGGATCACGCCAAACATGTGTGATTTTGTGAATAAAATGAGGATTTTAAATGAGAAACAGTTTGCAGTCAAGTGCATGACAGACATTAACGAGGAAGAACTGCTACTTTTGAATGGGGCTGTCCGGTTCTTTAATAATAATTTGATAATTCAATTTAACTCAACTCAAAGCATATATTTCAAATAAACCAATTACAGGCACTTTTGAATTGTCAAAGGGTTGGTCAGTCAGAAAGATGAAGCTAGTTGCTCATTCCAAAGCGTAGTAGATTCCTATGGAGAAGAACGGACAAGAAACTCCACGTACACTCTTTTAGATTAAAATATTGTTACAAAAATATTGGTTACATCATTCATGTTGAAATTATACATGTGAGAACAATGTTAAAAGACGTGCACATTAAAAGTATCCGTAACAAAAAGGTAAAAACAATTGAAAAATTAAAATAAGTCATGGCAGCTAAGAAATGACCAGTCACAATTACAAATATTTCGCAGTTGTCTGTTTTCCTACCATTACTTAAAAGCCTGAACGTTCAATACAATCAAAGTATAATACCAAAAGACCAATATGAAAACGTCTCAATATGTGTGCGTTTATACCGTCTGATTAAACTATATGATGTATAAACTTTTACGAGTCCGTTTTCCCAGTTTTATTGGCGGGGCCGGCCGGTCCTTCTCTCGCCCATCATGCATCGGCAAACGTCAGTTATTATTAAACCTCAGATAAGTTGGTATGATTGTATCTGTCGTAAAACTATGACTGATGAAATCGAGGACAGTCAATATTTGTTTGTTTGCTTTTGTAGTGTTTGGAGCTCAGGAAAAGATGTGGGATAAAAGTTTGGATATTGAAATTGGAAACATTGATCCTCTTTTTGTCTCGATCCCCGATAGCTACCATGATTTTCCTGATGACATAATATCTACACACAAGAGCTGGATGAAATGAACACGCAAATGACCCCTACTTTTCCTCGGAGAACAAATCTAGATAGACAAGAAAACTTACGGTAATACAAAGGACATTCCGTGCTAAGAACAATCTTGAAAAAGCTGGAAAAAAACAATAATTTTACCTATGAGCACGGGCAGCAAAGATCTGCATCAAATTATGAACACAAAATGATTTTTCCAAATATCAAAAGATAGCTCCAAAATTAATTCCCTGGACCCAATCTTAAACTTAACCCTTATCATGTCCATTGTCCTTGCCGGTCAGAAAGCCTTCAAAAGTCAATATGATGAAGATAAGGTTTCAATCCGTGTTCTACTGTGCTCGGATCAAAATAGAATCGCTTGTAGCCGTCGACGGATCGATGGACTTTTATGGGGCCAAATGGACATCGTACTCACCATGTCGGTCTTGGTTTTGGAATTCAAATAGAAAGTTTTGATGGTACGGTGAGATAAGGGTTAAGACATGAGGGAATAATTGTATGTGGGTGTTGGTGTACATAATTCATGGGATCTATATAATTTTTGTAAGGTGACCTTCGGTGGAAACGGGTTACCTTTTTCCTGGAGGTTTTGTGATGAGGAAGTAATATTAACGATATTTTACGCATTTTAGTATCTAGAGTCCATACTAACTCTGTCTGTTTGCCAGCTTATTTTTCACGCCTTCTATAATATTCTTTATTGTTCTTTCATAATCACAAACACAGCACAAAGTCAAGGTAACACTTAATAGAGACTGGTATCCGCTGTAGGTAAAACCTATATTACAGATCACCTATGACTGTATTAACTGAATATACAGGATGTACATAATAAAACACTATTACAAATCAATAATAACAAAAGAGAAACAAAATTGAAAATAAAAACTAAAGTAAACCAGTTCTGGTGGCAAAAGTGTTGGGAGTGAGTATGTGTGGGTGTGTGTCGATGAGAGTAAGAGTGTAGGTGATGATGGGTATGTTAACTGTATATATTTAATCTATTAATTTATTATTTTATCCAATATTTTAGATAGTGTTGGAAGGATGGAAATAGGCCTATAATTATTGAATATGAATAGATGGATAGATGCTGTGCTATCCCCACTTTTGAAAATGGGAACTATTTGAGATTTTTTAAAAGCACCCGTAGTAAATGATAAATTACATATAAAAGTTAGAGGAGAAACAATGACGTCAGTGATTTGTTTTAAGAAGCTTACTGAGATTTTATCTACCCCTGCTACACAATCATTCTTGAGGTTAGTTATTAATGTTTTTATTTCGAATTCGTCTGTAAGTAATAGTACTATTGAATTAACGAAGGCATTCGTTGATCGAGATGAACTAGTGGTGTATTCGTTTTATTAGTTGTATTTTTTTCTGCCAATGATTTACCAACACTCGCGAAACACGAGTTTATATCCTTGACCGGAACTGACGGATTGTTGAGGAAAATAAATTGTGTTGGTTTGCCCTTTTTCTTTGAGATATATGTAATGCTTTTAATGTTTCCCACAACTTCTTGTTACTATTTCCGGCATTCCTAATCATATCTTTCTCGTAGTCAATCTTAGCTTTCTTTCAAATATGATTACAATAATTCCTGTATCTCCGATATGTGCATTGAATAATTTCATTTCCAGGATTTTTTAGTTAGTTTGTCACGGTTTCGCATACATTTTAAAAGTCCCTTTGTTATCCAAGGTTTATAAATTCTTTTGCTCCCGGTACTTGTAATATTGTGCGTGTTATTATCTATGGCTTTAGAAAGCAATCCTGTGAAAAAGTCTGTTGCAAGGTTAACATCAGTCATGTTATATAAAGGACTGAAATCAATATTTCTCTCTTCTTATGTTTTTTCAATTGGTTGCGTAGACTTAGTGTCCATGAATAGTATGACGAAATCATGTTCAGTAATAGACGTCTGTGCAATGTAGCAACGAGCAGTCAGTCTTGTTTTTAATATCTGTGAGTATCCCTTATGTAGGCTGGAAGCAAGCCGTGAAACGCAATCATATCAAGGTAGGTGGAGGATCTTTGGTTTTCGGTACCGAGTGCAATATTAATATTAATATCACCAACCAAGACAAGATTCTTAAACGACGAATATTTACGAAGGCATTAATTGAGCGAGATTATGAAATTGTACATATAACATCACGCCCCGAAAGGTTGTGCAGAGGTATACCTGTAGTATACCCACATTTCGTAAAAAAAAAGAAAATGAAAAAAAAAACAAATTAAATTGTCAATATTTATATTACTTGGTGGACGATAAAATACAAGAATATTCGCATCAGAGAATTCTGGTTCATCAATCGTAGACAAATCAGTGTTCTTACAGTAAATCACCACTCTTAATTTTGCGTATGGTTGCTATTATATTTATAGTAATTATTATTATATTAAAACAGACACGAATTCACCTTTCATGACGTGAATCAAGGCATTTCAAAAGACCAAAATTTTTACGGACAGTGTAATCTCTAATGGTACTCAAAGCATAATTCGCTACACAAATTGGTACCTCAAAACACATAACTAGAACATAGCACTAATCGCTTTATACCTATGCACTAAAACATAGGTATATTCCAATGTGAGCATCCAATATTAATGTCAGTTCGCGAAGTTTACACGTCATTAACTCTCAGTACTAAAGTTGTATGAAATTCATCGATTTTGCACTTGCGGAGAATTTATGTGCAATACAATGTAGATAGGTATCGATATGAGTTATATTTTTCCTTTGTTTGTGAAGATCGGTTGTATGGGATCGGAATGGATGAAAAATTGGTCCTTCGAGGCGCGATTTTTATTGGATGTCGCTGCTTATTTTATTTTGAATACGGTAGTCTGATAACTTTGGATATGTGTTAAACCTGTGAGAATTAAAATTTTGATAACGGTTACAAATCTTTCTTCACTTATTTAGACTTAGTAGTTATTATATTAGAAAGTTTGGCCTTTACTGGCCTTCTAAGATTATATTTCTAGAAGATAACATTAGGACTAACTTTTTAAATAAAATTGTATTATTCTTAATTTGGAACTAACTTTATTTCTATGATAACTTTTATCACTTTTACTTTCGCTGCGCCACTAGAACCACTTTATTTTTCTTTCATCAAATAATCTAGATTTGCATAAAAAGAAGGAAGTTCTTTTAAAAGTCTTGTTAGAAGTGGACAAATTCCTGCTTTAAGCGTTCAACTTACGCTTAAAATAAACGAAATTAAGACAAAACTAATTAGTGAGTAATTAAATGCTCTCGAACTAACCGACTAAAAGTCTTTTACTCTTGGTGGATTTTAACGCGTTACTCTAACGATTATAGCGGTTGGTAGACTCTCATGACATGGGTAGTTTTTGGTTCATGAAATGGTTTTAATTATCCTCACTGTATCAAAAAAAAGTTTAAAAAATATATTATGATAAGGCATTATATACAAGAAAAATTAGATATGTGGCTGAGTAATAACAGCTGCACGCGTCGATCGACCAGGTTAAGCTACGCTTGCCGTAGTTGGTCCGTGGATGGGTGACCATCTTTATATACCAAGACACCTCCGTGCCTCGGAAGCACGTTAAGCCATTGGCCCCGGCTCATTCGTGGACCTTTGACAGTCATGACGGGTCGCCAGAAGCCCGAAAGTCTGACAACCAGTATTACCAAGTTACCTACGAACTTGTAATGTATGCATATTTGTTCATATGTACTGTGGCCCGGTTTATGTATATTGTGTATGAGTTTTGTATTTATTGTGCGTGAGTTTTGTATATTGTGCATCAAAATTATAATTAACTGTAATTTTAGTTTACATCATCTATATGTATATATATATAATATACTATATGTCTCTCTAGTTATAAAGTAAGTATTTAAAGTAACCTGTGGAAAACTTAGTGGGTAGCATATTTATCACAGTTTAGTATGTAAGCCTTGTTATAACACTGTAATATGTTACTGTTTGTTTTTCCTTAATAAATAAATAAATATATAAATAAATAAACTGGGTTGTCAAAGTCAGATAGGCAGTCGCTCCATGTAAAATAGACTGGAAGGCGACCCCAACATAGTTGGAAAAAGGCTAGGTAGATGAAGATGTTGATAAGGTTAATTCTTATTTACTTACGGCAACTTTAATGATGTCCAAAACAATCGCTAATTGTATAGGTAATATTTTGTCAGCCTTTTTTTCTTTAAACCCTTTTAAGCAAGTCTTAAAGACCCCATAACCTAACGTTGTAACATGGAAACTATCTTAAAACTTCATAAAACTAAAGCCTTTTAACCTAAAAAACTAAATAGCTATTGTTTAACCATTACCATCTACAGCAGAGTGCCATATTAGTTCTGAACTTCATACACTTGCTTACCGGTAAGGCCATAACAGTAGCGATATTATCGTTAAAAGAAACTACTACCGCTAAACGAGTAACACGGCCTCATTACGTATTATAGCCGACTTGCTTTTCTTAACCGGATTTTTAAATGGCGTTCTTTTTATTTTTTCTGGAGTAAAGATAATGAAAATTTGATTTTGAAGGAAGATTTTAACCATAAGAAAGCTTATCTTCTTTATTTCTGAAAATGGTAGGACATCAGATTTTTATAGGTGCCTGAATATGGACCTCGTCTTTGGATAAGGCCTAAGAAAAGCTGGCGTCATGACAACGGAAACAGAGAATTGTGGAAATCTGTAGAAGAGAACAGCGGATAGCATTGAGACAGTATAAATGGACAAAATAATGCTACATACCTATCTCAGATGACTGGAAATGTAACCAATGGTTCAAAGAATAAATAAATAGTTTTAGGTATGTTACTTGTGGCCATTTTTTTGTCACAATTTTTATTCGTGCAGTCGATTTTTTCACAGACAGCCGCGTAGACACATCTTCTTTACGTTAGGTTACAATTAACCTGACGTTTTCAGCCTCCCAATCTTATAGAGTGACGAGCCAATGATCAAAGAGTAAGTTTAATTTTCAGTTTATAAGCTTAATCTCGGCTTATCAAAGACACTGCCTGATGAGCTACCTTCATTAGATAATTACCAGATCAATGGTTAAGTATTAATCAAGGAGATTAAGGTATTAATTAGGTTAACAATCGGATTAGTTGAGAGGGCTTTGTGTGTAATGGGAGGATATCTAAGTATTGCAAGATCGTAGGTAGGAATATTGCAGTAGGCTACATAAAACTATTGTGTTTTAACAAAACCATGCGAAAATTAAACGAATTAAAGTTGTGTTAATAGAATCATTTAAAGAAAATGTGGATAATTTTCTTCAAACCATTTTCTTAAGGACATTTTGTACTATCGCTTCTTAATAAATAAGAACTAGTAGGAATATTATCTTATTTTTAGTAGGTATTATCTAAATGTGCTTGTTTATAAAAACCGGCCAAGTGCGAGTTGGACTCGCGCACGAAGGGTTCCGTACCATTGTCTATAAAAACGGCAAAAAAGTCATGTCTGTTGTATGGGAGCCCCCTGTATATTATAGCCTGTATATTTTTTTTTTTTTTTCTGTTTTTTTTAGTATTTGTTGTTATAGCTGCAACAGAAATACATCATCTGTGAAAATTTAAACTGTCTTACTATCACGGTTCAAGAGATACAGCCTGGTGACAGACGGACAGATAGACAGATGGACAGTGGAGTCTTAGTAATAGGTCAAAAATGTGTCACCAACAAGTGCTACCCAACATCTCCTTTGCAATAAATCTAATGACTATCACAAACAAAAGATCTTTCGACGTTATTTTTCTTTTCATTAACGCCTTTTATTCCTGCAACTGCTCACATACCCACATATTTACCGTAAATCACGGTCCCGCGCATCACACATCTAACTACACCATCTCATTACAGAGTCAAAAACAAAACTGCACATTAAAATAAACTGCGCTACACACGCCACCAACTCTTAACTCCAACAAAATATTTCTACGATTTTTTTCCCCACAACAATATGATAAAAGCGAGTCTGCAAAGCGACGTCCTGCACACTGTCACAGAATACATAGGTACAGAAGGTCGGCTCTATACAACCAACGAAAACGCACGCACACATAGACACACTTCACGTACAGCGAGTGCAAGTGCACTCGCGACTGGCAATGAATGGAAATAAGTGCACGTTATCGTGGACGGAAATTTAAAAGCATCTTCATATCCTAATCTTCTATATACATCCATACATACATACAGATAAATTAATATTGGAGTGTCTGTTTGTAATATTAAAATAACCGTTTTTTAATAAATGCATATATGGATACACGGTACTTATACAAAAATATCATTTTTTACAATTTTTGTCTGTCTATCTGTCTGTTTGTTACGGCTAATTTTTGAAACAACTTGACCGATTTGACGGGACTTTCACTGGCAGATAGCTGATGTTATAAGGAGTAACGTAGGCTATTTTTAGCGGGCGAAGCCGCGGGTAAATGCAAAATTGAGATTGTTTGTTTATTTCTTTGTTTGTTACGCTTTCACGCTAAAACGGCTGAACGGATTTAAATGAAATTTAGCACATGGGTAGACCATGACCTGGATTAGGATACTTTTTATCCCGATATTATGACGGGAGCGAGACTAATGCGCGTATTTCCATACTTTACTTCCCTGTTTTATCGCGATGTCGTGGACGTCCACGATACTTACGTCACGTTATTATATAAATGCCCATTTGTTTGAGATCACCGTACGTACGCGTCTATCTGTGCGAGTGTTCTGTGGAGCCGACCCTCTGTACTTATTTATTTTGTGACTTTGCAAAAACATCGCACACCGTTCACAGGAACACTTCTGCATAATATACGACCGAAAAACAATACAATATGACAGTTCAAAAAGTGGACTTATAAACACGAACTCGTGTTTTGAATGTGGTTTTGTGAAATTTAGTAATAAGGACTTGTAATAAAGTGGGGGTGTTATGGTAATGACCGTTGCCATAATTTTTGAACACGGTGTGACAGGATGTTGTACAATGTTATAACAATGTAATCGCATGCTTGCTAGTGTTCATAAAGTTTACCATAAAAATTGTGAAACACAAAAATGTACCTTGGTTCATTTGAATAAGGTACGATTTTCCTTACGTAGCCATGCAGGCATGAAACACAGTGTCAATTAATTGTAGATGTTTGAGTACATAAGAACTTAATAACGGTTATACACTTTTGTTATCTCTGATATATGAAGTATGTGTGTTCGCAGTTAAGAATAAAGAATTATTTACAAAACGATGTAAATCCTCGGACTAGGCGTGATCCAAATAAATGAGTGCTGAATGATTTGCCAAGACATGCTAAATACAACAAAAATTGCCTAGCAATGTGCGTGCGTATTTATACCAAGATACCAAGCCAATTCAAAAACATTAAATTCTAGATTATTTAAGATAAAATTGTACTTACAAGTGGTTGAATGAACACTCATTCGACCTAATGATAGTAATGTAGGTTTTCATTCGTGCGACTCGTTACCGATGGCGTGTAATTCCTGAATTGCGTCTCTTTATGCTGTGAACGGTGAAGCGTTAACAGAGTATACACATACGTAGACATTTAGTTATGTTAGGGTAAGTTCGGTGCTGGGTTAAGACCGTACGAATCAAATCCCCGGCTAATTTGGAAATATTACATTGTGTTTCATTCATTAAGCTACACAGATTCTATAGCTTTAAAAAAATAGGTCTATAATATAAATATAAGTTATAACATTTTCAAAAACCCTGAAATTTTGCATGCTGTTTTAATCCTAGCTAAAAATGTTTGTGCCATTAGAATTATATTTTAATCATAATTATCTTTTCTATTTACATATAACATTATATTTTAAACACACACACATAACATCACGCCTTGAGAAACAAGGCGTGATGTTATGTGTGTGTGTTTCAGTTAGACATAATTGCCATGCTTGTCAATTATATATTTTTCAAAATAATATCTAAGTAGGTACAATACCGTTTCTAAAAGCGCTAAAATCTATTTTCGCAGCTAAAACCTTTAGTTGTGGCTGAAAGCTCCGATTTTTCAGATATTTTCGAGGCGTTCATCAAAGCAAGTTTTTCCAAATCCAAATCCGTATCGATTTTAGATTCAACACAGATTTGAGTTGTGTAACTAAACAACGGAGCGTTCTGATGCTACATAAAGGCGAACACAGACGAACAATTTTAATCGGTCACCGACTCGGTAGAGTCGATATCCAATTTTTAAGCTACCTAATGTGTATAGGGTAATATTTATTTACATAACCAAATTACAAGATGATTATTAAAATTAACTAAATTAAAATTAAAACTAAGTTAAGTCTAAAAAAGGCTCTTGGGGCATTGTACCGAGGATGCTGGCGGCATTTCCTCGCTGAATTGCAATGCTGATGCGATGATGATTTGATGTGTATAGTAATAATAATAATAATAATCTTTATTACATAAAAAGTGGTTACAAATTGTGTGAAGTCCCTGAAACTAGTGTTAGGTGGTTAACCTGTGTTACAAGTGCCAGTGCCCTCTCCCGGGAGAAAATATTATTGAATACTTATGCAATAAGATTAACAAAGAAATAACAAAGACTAAAGTAATACAAAATAATAAAATTAAATATAAAATAAAAAGTAAAAACAAAACAAAAACTGTTAGGCAAAGCCTGTAATGGATTGTGTGTATGCGTGTAGTGTAATATGTGTATGTATTTGTTCATGTGGGTGTGTGTGGGTGAGTATGTGTGTACTTGGATTGCGTGTGTAAATTGAATTGAATGTTCAGGAAAGGTTGATTGGGATCACGAGTAAGGGGTGAAATTGAGTGCCTCTCATATGGTAGAATTGATGTTACGAAAGAGTTATAAGAATTTACTCTGTTTCGTCGTAATTGAGGGACAGTAGCCATAGCTACTGTCCCTCAATTACGACATACCTACGACATACCCATTAAGGCATACCTTAAGACTCTGCTTGACCTTATGCAGGGTAAGTTTATAAATTGATAGGTTCTTGTTGATTTTGTTGTACATTTGGGAGCTTTGGGCACGATAGTGTCGTCGGGCCAGCGCAGAACGACACTGAACAGATAGGAAATCCAATCCGTCGATTTGATAGATTTCTGTCTAGCGGCATCGTGGAATGTCGACGCAAGACAGTGCGGAGGACAGAGTTTTCTCACCGTGAGTACTTGGGCTTCGGAGTACAGCTGGGCCGTGGGGCCCTCCCTTTTACGGAAATACATAACTTTGAGGACAGCCTGCTGAGCTCTTTCCACCCTAAGCATAACAGTTTTGAAAATTTTAGTAAATTTTCACTGTTAAAATCAAAATCAAAAGTCATTTAGTTTTTATTTCTTTCTCTTCTCAGCACTTATTTTCGAACGTCAAAACAAGAGAATGATGTTACAAGAGAATGATGATTTTGAACGGGAAACCTCAGTCATAGCTAATGAACGGGCAAAAGAAAAATATTGGAATGATCATAACATTTAGCTTACAGTTGATGTTATGACTAGTTTTTGTTTTTTTGATGTGTGAAAAGGGACGGAAGTATGTAGACAGGAAGTGACAGCTTGAGCATGTAATAAGTACCTAAGTACTTTTTAATGTCATGGAATTGGTATGTACTATATGGATTGTAAATAGAGGGGGTATTATTTGCAGACGACAGTACAGCAATATTAAAATGCGGCAATTAAAATAATTACGAAAACGATATTAATAATACATTGAAAAGCATAATAAATTGACTTAATAGAAATAATCTAATTATAAACATTCCAAAAAACAAAAGTGATGCATTTTCACCAGCGACAAGGAGCTGAAAATTATGGTGTTGAATTTGAGGGACAAAAAGTAGAATCAACAAATATTACAAAATTCCTTGGATTCCCACATGCAGAGGAGTTATGTAATAGGTTCAGCAAGTCAGCGTACATACATTATAACTTGGCAAAAAAAGTAAGCACTCGCACCGTGCTGGAAGTTTATCACAGTTTAGTTTCGTCAATTTTGAGATTTGGAGTTATATTCTGGGGCAACTGTACTGACAGGGAGAGAATATTCAAAGCCCAAAAACGTAGTTTAAGAACAATGGCTAGTCTTAAAAATAACGATAGTTGTGCACCTGTGTTCAAGTCTCTAAAATTACTCACCCTTCCGTCTTTGTATATACTTGAAGTTGCATTATTTGTTAGAACAAACATACACCTTTTTACCCTAATGGACGATATTAGAACACGTCCGAACCTGTTAGATCGCAGTACAAAAATCTAATGTTTATAGGTAGGTACAAAACAGCATTATTAAGAAAAAGCTTTATATATAAATGGGGCCAGCTATCTATAACAAAATACCTCATGCCTATAAAGAAGAGTCGTTAAGTATATTTAAAAAGAGGCTAACATCCTTACTAATAGATATATGTTACTATTCTGTACAAGATTTTTTGAATGATAAAAGTTTATAATGTTATATTAATTTGTATATTCACATAACTGTACTTTTATGTTTTTTCTTTTCTTTTTTTGTTTGTTGGTTTGTTAATATAAATAATATATGTTTTTACTTTTGCATGCCGTAAAGTACAGTGTGTTGGAACTGCTTTTATAATGTTTACATCCTATTTTGTACCCACATTCATGGCACATAAATGATTTCTGATTCTGATTCTTGGTCAAGTAAATTTATTTTCTTTCCTTTCTTTGAGAAGCATTTGTCCTAAAGATTACCAGAAACTTAAATTAGACCACTTAGTTTCTTGCATTCTCAGATAGACGAACGCTACAGCGCATCCCCGTGAGACAATCTCGCCTTTTATGACATTCACAGTTTTTCTATTATGGAGGGGTGCAGTAAGTCTGACGGCAATCAGAACAACGGCCTTATTGGGAACTTTTTTTTTTTTGGGTGGGAAATCAACAAATAACTTCTCCCGTTCTGGGCAGAGCGGGAGGGTGTGTCAGACTCTTAATGACTTAAACCCACCCGTATTCCTTCCGTTGCCTGTGTTGCCAGGGGCCTCGGTGACCCTTTAGTACCTTCCCGCGACTTATTGGGAACTTTGCGAGATTCATGAATAAATTACCCACAGCAAATTAACACATCCGACCGATTGAATACAACCGTTTGATCGCTCGTTCATCCGCTAAACTATAGTTTCGCGAAGCTCAAACATTGTTTGTATAAACATAATATTAGGTCAGCTTGTTAACCTGCCTGTTTCACGGCTCAGCTTTAAATAGGGCAGCTGACCAAATTCCTCTGGTTTAGCAGGGACTTCGGCTTAAGCGCTGTTGACAACAGACCATTGAGAGTCGCAAATTGAGCCGAGTATTGAGTAGATCAGCGCAGTGGTGGCCCAGTGGTAAGGGCCGTGATTTACGAGTTGTAGGTCGTAGGTTCGAACCGAGACAGGCGCTTTACTTTGTGTAAATTATATCATCACCACTGCTCTCAAATCGGTAAAGGAAAACATCGTGAGGAAACTGGCATGACCTAGAACCAAAAATTCGAAGACACGTGACATCTAACAACCCGCACTGGGCCCGCGTGGTGGATTACGGCTCACTATCTCACAGAGAGGAGGCCTGGGTCCCAGCAGTGGGGACATTATAGGCTGATTATATTGAGTAGATCTATTGTCCTTTATTGTGCACCAATCAGGTAGATGAACAGTGAAATTTTTAAAGCATTTATGGCGATGCTTATGTCTACGATCGGCGCACTCCGAGCATCAATTGCTACCACATTACTATTTTTCTACGCATTCAGCTATTTTCAGTTTGCCAATAAGAAGTGTAATCTTACTTAATTGAGAAGTATTCCTACTTGTGAAAATAGAAAAACGTGGTCGGAATCAAATATTGATTTGAGAGATTTTTTTTTGTTGATGATGAAACCAAAAGTTGAGTTTTATGTAGCCTGAAAAACTGTTTTTTTTTTTAAGTAGTTTTTTTTTATCCACAACGGGGAAGCTCTTGGCCTTCATCTCATCTCTTCATAAAAGTTCGCTTCCACCTTTGGCCTTATCGTGAGATAAGGCTGAAGGTGGAAGCGAGCTTCACCCAGAATCCTCAACCACAGGGGAACTGGCTACAACTGGAACAATTTTACCTCTAACTACCGAAACACACAGACGACGAGAGACTTAGATAAGATGGTCGTATCTAGGCATGCGGACTTAGAACAAGCCGTACCACCAGCCAAACCCAAAGAAAAAGAAATTGTTTGATTAGAAAATTAAAAAATTGTTTAATTGAGTGTTTTAAATCTCCGGTATTTTCCAGCGACCCGTTTTGAAAAAAACGTAATTTTTGTGATGCCTTTGCAAAGGATCATATTGTTTGTGGTAACTTAGTTCGTGTCTTTGCCAAAATTAATTGTATGTTTTTATTCCTAATGAAAAAATGAATTGCAGGTACTTACAACCTTTTAAACAATCTAGGCTGTCTAAATATTTCGGGTCTGTGAACACCACTTTCCGATTCAAGGACCTTAACTTGTTAAGCCCGCGACACCGATTCGGAGTCAAACAATAGAAAATCAATTGTGTCTCATTAGCTGTCCTTGACCAATTAAAAGAGTCATAGCTAAATGGTTGTTTATGGGGATGGGAAAAAATTCATGGCAGTAGTACATATAATGAAATTAAAAGGAAAACTATCACGGCTAAGTAGGCTTTAAAAGTTAACGAGTTATAGTGGACCAACTTAAATTTGCAGTTGGAGAATTGACCATGGCATATATTAAGCAACTACAATATTAAGTTTGTTTTTGGGATTAATTCATCCCAACTTCCCAACTATGGAACCCTTCACTGTGTGTGGTCCGACACGCACTTGTCCGGTTTTATTTCTACGAAGAATAGACAGCTCTTTCTCTACAAAGTGACATTTCGTTTCTCCATTTTTGACATCACACCGTAGAAATCCTTCTACATAAAAAAGGACCAAGACAAAGATCGTTAGAAATTAAAGACAAAATGACAGATTGTAGAAGGATTTCTAACTTGTCACTTTGTATAGAAAAAGCTGTGTCTATTCTTCATAGAAATAGAAAGCGTCATGCTAAGCCAGCAGGAAGTGACAGTTTGAGCATGGAATAAGTAGGTACTTTTTAATAGCATAGAATAATTGTAGTCATGGAATTAGTAAATACTATAATGATTGTAAGTGAGATGTCAGATGTTACACATCATACGCGACAACTGTAAGGTTCGCTCGTATTTTTCCTCATCAATCATCGAAAGGCACATTACAGGTACTTGTAATCATTCGATGCTCACAGGATGATATACCATGATTATCTAAGCCCCGAGCTAAGCACAGTTGTTGGAATCTTGAATAAATCATTTTAATTAACCGTGAACCACCAAATCCTTACCTTAGTAAACATAACCTACATCTCCATACGGAAGTAATACCAGAGTCGGGAAGCATATCAAAAAGTTTGAGTTATAACAATCTCCTATACAAGGCTTGTGGATATGATATACAAGGTCGCTTGCTCGCCCACTGGAAACCAAACGAGTGGGCCACGAAAACTACGTTACTTTTCGTTTTGTTTCGTTTTTTCGGACGTGGCTTTGTTTGAAAATTAACTAAATCAAAATATCATTTATTTGACGTTTTACTACAGTTTTGTAAAAAATCTGGATAAAGATTGCGGGCTAATAATGTTTGTGTGTTTGTCCTGGAGTTGAGGGAAGCCCACCAGCTAGATGGACCAACGACCTTAAAAAGGTGGCTGGGACAGACTGGATGCGGAAGGCGGAGGACAGGGTGTTGTGGCGCAGCCTGGGAGAGGCCTAAGTCCAGCAGTGGGTTGTTATAGGCTGAGTTGATTGATTGAATGTTTGTGACCGTTGTAAGCTATACTGAAATTGTAGGAATCTGAATATTAAGTATATTCAGATTCCTACAATTTGATTAATTAAAATCGAAACATGAGCTTGAAATTATACAATAAAACTATATTCACATTGAAGTTAGGAACTTGACGATGTATGGAACTGGGATTTTGGCACCATGACATAAATAAATCAACACAAACGTTGACACACTTGGCCGTCAAAAATCCTTATTTCTAAAAGCCTAACGTGTACCAGAAATGACGTCGCCTCAACAAAGTTGACTAACAAGACAATAAAGCATAACCCTGGCTCCCTGACTACAGGAAGCGTTTGTGTCTATTTCACGCCAGAACACGGAACTTGCGAGTAGTCGGTGCCTCAACTATATTGCTCCATGTTTTGTGTGTCATGCGTTGTATTAAAGTTTGAGTCTCGATGGGTCATTGTTGTTGTTTTTGGTTGTAAACTAGATATTGGTACACCGTACAGTACCAATATCTAGTTTACAACCAAAAACAATCGATAATAAGGTTACATTCAAATTCATAGCTGCCTCTAGTGCGCCTGCCTCGGCTGTCAACCTTCCGCTACGAACCTTGTTAACGAGCTAATCTCTTTCACAACGAATAACTATTGCACTTAGCCGTATTACAATCTAATGATTGAGTCTTGAGTGAGGTACTGTAATACGGGGCTCAAGAAAACATTTACCATGCGCGAGGATCCTGACCAGTTCTTATAACCATGATTACATACCACTTGCTAAACGGATTGGCGATTTAAGACATGTCATTTAATACTAAGAATTCCAAAACTACTCTACTTCATGGAGCTTATCTACCAAATAAGAACATTTCCCATAGTATTTAGATTCTAATACAAGCATAATCCATAGGCACGTAACCCCACTATTTAAAACAACGACATCGCAACATCACTACAAATCCATTCCCTGCGTAATCTCGTGTCGCATCCGTCACGCGGGCGTCCCAGGCGCGTCACGTCACAAATGGCGGCCGCGTCATTTGTCACGCGCCTATTGATTTGCAGTTACACGCTGACTGCTGTGGATTGTTGGGGCTCATGGTTCAGTTTCGGAAGGGTACAATGTACATAAAATTCATACTGAACGTTCAGTATGAATTTTAGTTATAGCCTTGTATTAAAAAAGTGAACAAAAGTAAAGGCTGAATCCTATCGTTTTCTGGATCTATGTAATTTTAACTCAAGACTGCAGCTTGTACATCAGAATGTCCTAACGATACATTTTTCCTGACTTGGGATTCGGACCAAGAATCGTACAATTGCAGCTGTACCTATGCTGTATTGTGTGCGGGGTGTTGCTGTATTGTGTAGCTGTACCTATGCTGTATTGTGTGCTGTTGAGTGTCAGACTCTTACTGACTAAAACCCACACGTGTTTCTTCCGTTGCCTGTTTTGCCAGGGTCCACGGTGTCCCTTCCCGCGACCCCGGCGGAAGGGGTGATACGCTCAAAATTTACAAAAAGGATTTACACAAAATTTAGTCGCCCCTTCCAAAAGATAATTTTGTATGGAGAAGAATGGCCACGAAACTCCACCGTTACTCTTTTAAAAATGTTTTATAGGTTAATGTTTTATAGGGTTTTGTAGGCATTATTTTGTATAGGTACCTACATTGATTATACAATTATATGTGAAGACGATGCATCTAGAATAAAATGATTATACCACAGTAGGTAATAAGAATTAAAAATGAAGCAATAACAGATAAATTAATTATGTGATAGATACACGGTGCTCACATATTTATTAACATTGTAAAAGTATACATTTCTCTAAAAAAATAAAGTAATAGGTCAGTGTGTGAGTTGAGGCAAAGCAATGCACTTCTACGTTGCTATGTCCGGGGACATTTTGGGGTCGCGATGTGCAGTGGTGTTTCAGTGTTTCACGAGTCGCATAACACTGATGTGTCAAAAATGGCCCTTTATAGAACTTTGTGTGCAAAATTGCGCAGAAAACACAGAGAATCCTAATGTGGGGCTATTAGCCTCAGTATACGCTTTTTCGCTTTGGCGACGAGTGGAGGCATCCACATTTGTTACAAAATACCCACAACCCGATACACGTTCAACCAAATGCCCAAATGGTAATGGTCTTTTCTAGGATTTCAAATCGCATACTCATGATTATCAACTAACACTAAATCAAAAAGGGAAGCGGAAGTGATCACTCACATAACTTTTTTCTTTTCGCACTATTATTTTTCTTGTATTTCGGATGTATTTACAATCATTAGTCTACCAAGTACAAACATTTAGGCTACTTGTTATTGTGCTATAAATCTTGTTTAGCAAACAACGATTCCCTTTAATTTAACCATGTCATATCGTTCACTAACCCACCGATTCCACATATGCATCCGCAGCAGTAATTGATAACAGGTATGTATATTTACGGAGACTAACGCATTCATCAAATAGCTGTCAAGTATACTCGTCACGTCGCCGTCACGGCCTCGTCACGACCTCGTCACGTGCCCGTCAGACCCCGGGCACTCTCGTCCCCATTTGGGTTGCCATCGATTTCGCATTAGCCACCTTTTGCTTTATCAGCGTGTCGTTTTTGTTTTCCAATGACGGCTTCAAGGGGTCGAAGTCTTTTTAGGAAAATCCGCGGAATGTGTCTTTATACGTTCTTGGTTGGATTTGTTTTTGTCAATTGTCTGGGTTTTTATTTCTGAGGAAGAGTTGGTTATAATTCCTTTGGTAAGACGCTGCATGTACGCAATTTTTTTTTATCCAACCACTCACTTGTATTTCATACGTTGTGCAATGTATAGCTGGCGATGAGGGATTATTCACAAAGACGGAGTTGCACTACGGCCATTACGCGTAACGTCCGTTTATGGCCTATTGTATTCTTGAAGGTACATTTTTTCTCGGATCAGTCGCATTACAGCCGTTCGAACACCTAAGTACGCTCAAAGTAAGAAGTGCCTGTGATAAGAAAAGAATCACAAATTAACATTAACATGATAGAATTAGGCGAGCAGACTTATCAGGAGATACTTTTTGTCGCCCACATATACGCAATAATGTCAAAGATAACATTATTGGTGTCTCTTTTACTCGTGATTTATCCATTAAAGCACGAGTGAAAGAGCCACCAATACATCTTATTCCTCATATAAGTTACTGCATGTGGTGTTCTTTTAGTCCTTGAGACACTCATAATACCGTTATTTGATATTTTTAAATGCAATTATATTATACTTAGGTAATATTAATTTCAAATAATACTTTGTTTTTGACTGTACTGGACTGATAGACCTAGAGCGACTAATCGTAAAATATGTAGGTCGGCCAACGGCCGTAATGCGATCGATCTCACAAAAATGTATCTTCCAAATACAATAGGTCCATAAACGGACTATACGCGTACCTGTCGTAGTGCGACTGCGTCCCAAATATAATATGGCCATAAACGGACGTTACACGTAGCGGCCGTAGTGCAACTCCGTGACAAATACAATAGGGCCATAAACGGACGTTACGCGTAGCGGCCGTAGTGTGACTCCGTCCCAAATACAATAGGGCCATAAACTGACGTTACGCGTAGCGGCCGTAATGCGACTCCGTCACAAATACAATAGGGCCATAAACGGACGTTACACGTAGCGGCCGTAGTGCGACTCCATCACAAATACAATAGGGCCATAAACGGACGTTACACGTAGCGGCCGTAATGCGACTCCGTCACAAATACAATAGGGCCATAAACGGACGTTACACGTAGCGGCCGTAATGCGACTCCGTCACAAATACAATAGGGCCATAAACGGACGTTACACGTAGCGGCCGTAATGCGACTCCGTCACAAATACAATAGGGCCATAAACGGACGTTACACGTAGCGGCCGTAATGCGACTCCGTCACAAATACAATAGGGCCATAAACGGACGTTACACGTAGCGGCCGTAATGCGACTCCGTCACAAATACAATAGGGCCATAAACGGACGTTACACGTAGCGGCCGTAATGCGACTCCGTCACAAATACAATAGGACCATAAACGGACGTTACACGTAGCGGCCGTAATGCGACTCCGTCACAAATACAATAGGGCCATAAACGAACGTTACGCGTAGCGGCCGTAATGCGACTCCGTCACAAATACAATAAGGCCATAAACGAACGTTACACGTAGCGGCCGTAATGCGACTCCGTCACAAATACAATAGGGCCATAAACGGACGTTACACGTAGCGGCCGTAGTGCGACTCCGTCACAAATACAATAGGGCCATAAACTGACGTTACGCGTAGCGGCCGTAATGCGACTCCGTCACAAATACAATAGGGCCATAAACGGACGTTACGCGTAGCGGCCGTAATGCGACTCCGTCCCAAATACAATAGGGCCATACACGGACTGTACGCGTAGCGGCCGTAGTGCGACTCCGTCACAAATACAATAGGGCCATAAACGGACGTTACACGAAGCGGCCGTAGTGCGACTCCGTCACAAATACAATAGGGCCATAAACGGACGTTACACGTAGCGGCCGTAATGCGACTCCGTCACAAATACAATAGGGCCATAAACGGACGTTACACGTAGCGGCCGTAATGCGACTCCGTCACAAATACAATAGGGCCATAAACGGACGTTACACGTAGCGGCCGTAATGCGACTCCGTCACAAATACAATAGGGCCATAAACGGACGTTACACGTAGCGGCCGTAATGCGACTCCGTCACAAATACAATAGGGCCATAAACGGACGTTACACGAAGCGGCCGTAGTGCGACTCCGTCCCAAATACCATCATTCATAAAATGTACTGTCATTAGCAAAACTTAATTAAAATGGGGCATTCATGGATACCTTGCAAAGTCAAAGTCCCAAATGTTTACTACGACATCGACAGTCATCATCTGCCTGCCTTTTCCCAACTTTGTTGGGGTCGGCTTCCAGTCTTACCAAATGCAACTGAATACCAGTATTTTATACGGAGCGACTGCCTTTTTGACCTCCACAATTCAGTAACTGGGTAACACGATACCCCTTAGTAAGCTTGGTTGTTAGACTTTCCGGCTTCTGATGATCCATAACAACTGACAAAGATCTACAAATTAAGTGTTATATAATGTTGACGTTTAAAAAGTGCTGATTTTCAGCCAAGTTTTAAATAACTGACTTTAGACATAAATTAGCCATGAAGAAAACCAAAAAGACCCAAGAAGTGTCAGAAACACTGAAATATGGGATACAAACAATTCAAAATACAATCAGTCTTTAGATACACTAATATCTCAAGACGTTCCGAACCACAATGAAATCAATTACTTTATCCTGTACGACGTCACAGCAGTAGTACCTACTTATAGTTAACCGAATCAAGCAATTGATACCTCATCAGCTTATCAATCAAGCATTCTATAATTTCAATCAGACGGTCGGTCGGAGAGGTAATTGGCCACACCCTGTCGCTTGCACGTTACTCTTGAGGTATGGTCGTCTAGTGTATTGTAGTACATTTACATGCAAAATATGTTCGTCACCTTACTTTAACTCACACACTGACCTATTACTTTATTTATTATTTTTTTTTTTTTAGGAAAACGTATACTTTTTACAATGTTTATAAATATGTGAGCATCATGTGGCTATTACATAATTAATTTATCTGTCATTGCTTCATTTTTATTTCCTTTTACCTATTTTGGTATAGTAATTTTATTATAGGTGCATCGTCTTTACATATAATTATATAATGTACCTATACAAAATTTTGTAAAACATTTTAAAAGAGTAACGGTGGAGTTTCTTGCCCATTCTTCTCCACACGAAACTACCTTTTGGAAGGGGCAACTAGAATCAATTCTTTTTTTTTTTGTAAATTTTGACGTTCAAAAGTGCCTTTTATGAGCCTCTTTGAAATAAATAAATTGACTTTGACTTAAGGGCTATTTTTGTCGTTGCATGATAGAATCTGCTTTACCGCCTTACCATTATTTATTACTTTGTAATGTCAATACTGCAGAATGATATTCAGTCATCTTCTTTTCATGTCAGACCGAATTAAAAATGTGATACCGACAGATTCTGACAATAAATAAAATATTGTTCATGAATGACCAGCCCATTAAAAATATTTTAAGCCAATTATTTTTTTTTAATTTGATCTTTGTTTATGAAGTAATTAAATATAGTTTTGTATGTATTAGTCTGCTCAGTATCATGTAGCTACAAAAGATAATGTACATATATTATCGTTTGATGGTACTGAGCTATCTTGATACAGGAAATAATTCTAAAACTGACAAAGATATAAAATATTTTACTGTACCTAGGTAGATTCAGTTTTAGGTGTTTCAATGCGATATTGGCACAAAATAGCATTACGGTGATTATAATCATCTTAGATTATTTTTAGTATAAGCCAGAAAGCCAACGGTTCATATTGTTATCTGACATGTTTCGAGATACCACACAGTCTTTTTTTTTGTTTGGGTGGGAAATCATCAAAGAACTTCTCCCACTCTAAGCGGAGCGGCAGGGTGTGTCAGACTCTTACTGATTACAACCCACCCGTATTCCTTCCGTTGCCTGTGTTGCCAGGGGCCTCGGTAACCTTTTAGTACCTTCCCGCGACCCCGGCAGGCATCGGCCCTAGTGGACCCCTACACTTGTGCTGACGACATTTCTTTGAGGCGCGCGTGGAATACAACGCGCCGTCGACCGGGTTACTACTAATAAGAATATGGAAGTTTTAAGAAACACGTCTATTAAAATTTAATGATAAAGAATTTGCCTGCAAACGTTCTTAAAAGGTGTCTGAATCACTGCTCAGTAATACGTATACAAGAGCAAAGTGGAGAAGATTCTGGCAATGAACTGGGAAAACACTAGAAAAAAACTCCTTGCAACTTGAGTTGTTATCCTGCAATTTGCATTCGAATGCACCACATCTCCGTGCACTCCCACATAAAATAACCCGTACATATACACATACGAACATGCTTACGTATGGTAATGAAACACTGCATAACCCTGAATATAGATTGCTGCTACTTAGACAGGATGCTAGTTAAGTGCCCACAAACATTTATAGGCTTTTCTTGAGCGGAAGCCCTGTGTTTACTACCAGAAAATAAATTGGGAACGACGAACGAATGGATATAGACGCTGTGATTAAGTCAGGGATTAATTTTCATGTTAATTTGGAAATAAAACTAAGGGAATGAGTGTCCTGGACAGAATGGGAGATGTGGGATACACCTTATTAAGTGGTAGTAATTGGTTGCATGTTAATTTGTTGGCTATTAACTTTTAGAGCTCGTGTAGGACCTTCATAAAAACATCTAATATATTCAATGTATATGTATAATAAAACTTGTTTCTCCTTCCCATTAAAAACTCATATGATAGACATTGTATGGCAGATCTGTCAAAATGGTGAGACCATTGCAACGTTCGTAAAAATGACTTACGAGTAGAAGTGACTTTAGCAAGGCCTGTTTACAGTCTTATAATGTCTCTTTAAGAAAACTGTACTGACATTGATTGCCTGTCTAAATTTCCGAACAATCCCATGTTAGTGTATAATCGACTAAACCTCCATTAAATCGAATATTAATCAACCAATTCATGCTGTTGTTAACATGCACGACAGTAACACAAATCCTAGTGCAGCTGTCACTAGCAGAATCAGCAGCCAGCAATATTTCACAGCGAGAGGCTACTTGAGTCCATGCACGCATCGAGTCGTTTGTCATGTCACAATAGACGCCTTCAGCGAACACCACCATCTACGGTCAGGCCTTGTATCACACCAATGTGTATCAAAGTGCAATAGAACAAATCTTTTGATACCAAGATATTATCGTAAATGCTATGAATTTTTGGGCTACAAAAATCACAAAACTGAAACGAGTTTTAAAATAGTATTGTTTGTATGACAGATAAGAAAGCTCACAAGAACATGGGTTTTCGAGCCTCAAGTCTTTGTGCAGTTCATTTTCTGATTGATGTTGTGTGAAATAATGCCGACCACTCATAATTGACAGCAGATTTCATTGAAAAGGTTTCCAGAAACCGGAGTTCTGTGACAACTCGAGTTTTCTTTAGTTCTTAGGTAAATATGACACATTTTTTATCAATCAATAACGTTGTATTTTACAAAATATGTAACATAGAACTCGTTAAAGCCTTTTAACACAAGAGTAACCATCTTAATTTACTATTCCTTCTCAAGCTCAAATTAAATTCATTTTAATCAAGTTGCACCCTACAATAATATCATGTTCCTCCTCACGTGACGGTAACCCCCCTCCCCCGCGCTGCACGTGGCCCGCAAGATTTATTGCGTCTGCTGCGGCCGTGTCTCAACTCGTGTAGGAGAAAGTTGCTAATACACCAGCTGATACTGTATCTCGTTATATTTTGTTTGAAACTGCTCGTGTTCGTGTATTAATCGTTAAATAAAATGGGGGATGTAACTTTGTAGTTATTGTTTGATGGGCTGTTCCGTTGAATATTCAGTTGTATTATTGTGGTGGTACAGCTCTTTGTGCCGGTGCCGGTGCCGGTGCCGGTGCAATTTAAGGCTATGAGATACTGCAGCTATGTTTCTATGATGGCAAGGTAGCCGCTAAGCGTATGGTACAGCAGATTTCCATTGGCGGTTGACCTCTGATCACCACGCGGGCCGTCGTTCTGTTTAACATTTTAGGGTTCCGTACGTACGAATGAAAAAACGGAACCCTTATAGATCACTCGCGTGTCTGTCTGTCTGTCCATCTGTCACAGCCAATTTGCTCCGAATCTCCAGTAGATTTAGTCGAAACTTAGTATACATATAAATTTCTGTGACCCAAATACGGACGTGTAACGTAAATAAATACATTTTTAATACTAGCGTCACTTTTGGGGGGCAAATTAGAAAAAAAAAGTGTTGCAAACTGTACCAAGTGACATGTCAAATAAAAGGACTAGTTGTGAGGGTCTCAAATGTTTTTTTTTTTTTGTAATTTTTAATAATTAGTTTTTCAAGTTATTTAAGAAAATAGATTAAAATTGAACACACCCTTATAAACAAAACTATACTGAGCCTAAAATTTTGAAATAATACAGAACATAGTTATTTACTTACAGATTATAGGAAAACCTATAATAAATAACATAACATAACAAATAACAATAACATATCAAATCTCTCAATATTGTGCATACAAATATGTGCAGTTGGAATGTATGGGAGAACATGTTTTCAATTAAAATGTTAAGTTTCTTCTTGGGATAAAAAAAAACATGGTAAATAACATATTCATTGTACGGAACCCTCACTACGCGAGTTCAACTCGCACTTGTCCGGTCTTTTTTTTTATTATTATAAGCCTATATTGCCTCACTGCGCGTCAAACCAAATGGAAGGGGTCTGGGGGTCTCCGTCAGCCAAATGGAACTCTTTCCATAACATAATAAAAAAAAGATAGTTTCTATTTTTTGTGTTTCTAAATGTTAAGTAATAACTAAGACGATCTAAACCAGGTTATATAAATTGGCTAGCTAAACTTCACAGACGCGATGGGCATCTAAAAATGATAAAACATAAGAAAACATTTTTTTCTCCACTCATACTTCAAGCAACAACACCAACAGCGGCTGTTGACCTGCCAAAAGGCATTAGTATTTCATCGTGTTTAGATACCGATACCCATCGTGTCTGCGGAATTTAGCTATACAATTGAAAATAACCCAGTATACAATTAATAAGACGATCTACAAGCCCACAGGGTCACATGATATTATATTGAGCATCGCTCGACACTCGATTACCCCGCCCAAGGGCATATCGCTTGTAGATCTATAGTATTACATATCGGTGTGACAGCTTTTACAAGTGAATGCACCTCAAGGCATAACAACATTCGTGAGGATAGATTTCGATAATCCGGAGCCAGTCCACCATATTATTGTCGAACTGTATTTCGATGTATTATTGTTGACGTTATCGTAAAGATAATCTGATAGCATAGTGTCCATATATAAATATAATGCATGTACTTGTTTTAACTGAAAAAACAAAAACCATTTTTATAAGATGTCATTAAATCTTTGTTATCAGGATCTAAACATAAAGAGGGGCTTGTGGCTAAGTAATAACAGCCGCACGGGTCGATCGATCAGGTTAAGCTACGCTTGCCGCGATTGTGATTCCGTGGATGGGTGACCCTATTTACATACCAAGACATACGTGCCTCGGAAAGCACGTTAAGCCGTTGGTCCCGGCTGTCATTTGTTGATCTTTGACAGTCGTTACGGGTAGTCAGAAGTTCGAAAGTCTGACAACCAGTCTTACCAAGTGGTATCGTGTTACCCAGTAACTGGGTTGTGGAGGTCAGATAGGCAGTCGCTCTATGTAAAATACTGGTATTCAGCTGTAGTTGGGAAAAGGCTATACAGATGATGATGATCAGGATCTAAACATTTTACGGAAACTGCACGTTACATTTTCTTAAATATTTGTCTTTTTGAATACGATTTTTATGATCATCGTCATACTTAACTCAGCCTGTGTCGGCTGAGCCTCCAATTTTACCTCTAAACGCAAAAAGATCCACATCTCCCACATCTCACACCGAAAATCACCCATGATCACAGCACAACAACAAACGCACGCACACAGTTACACAACGGTGTGACGACCACCAGTCGTCGTCGATGCGGCGTACGGAGCGCCAGATTTATCGTCGTCTGCCGTACACGCGGTGGACACGTCTCAGCCTGAGACGACCGGATTTATGATGACATTTATTGGACGAATTAAAACTGTGTGGGCAATTTGTCTGTTTGAACAGAGATTGGCGGTAATTTGTATTGAAATACTTGAGGTGTTTACACGTGAAAGTGTGGCAGTTATTTGGGTCGTTTAGAGAAGAGTCAATTGGATTTTTTATGGCCTGCTTAATACATCATTCATGTTAGTATACCAGCAGTCATGAATTTAACATCGCGAGGAAACGCCCGGGTGTCACCACTGTGTGGATCGCCCGGAGCACACGGTGGAGGTCTGCCCGGCTTGGGGAGAGTACCGCCGTGTCCTCGTGGAGGCGATTGGCGGCGGAGATCTCTCGCGTCCAGCCCTGGTCCAGGCCATGGTATGGAGCGAGAGGGCATGGGCAGCCGTCACCTCCTTCTGCGAAGCAGTAATGCTCACGAAAGATAGGGGTGATGGTTGAGGAAAAGACAAATTTCACGCTCTCTCGCCCCTAGCCGCCGCAGGAGATGCCCTGGGCGTCGGGAATCCTAGGCGGATTTCCGGCAATGAGTAGCTCGCCGTCCGATAAGGACCAAGCCCGGATCGACGGCGTGTTGTGTTCCACACGCACCTCAAACAGATGTCGTCAGCACAAGTGTAGGGGTCCACTAGGGCTGATGCCTGCCGGGGTCGCGGAGAAGTCCGAAAGGGTTACCGAGGCCTCTAACAACACAGGCAACGGAAGGAACACGGGTGGGTTTTAGTTAGTAAGAGTCTGACACACCCTTCCTCTCCGCCCAGAGCGGGAGAAGTTATTTGATGATTTCCCACCCAAAAAAAAAGCAAATGCCTTGAATTTGACATATTGCAGAGTCAAAGCATCTTCAGAAAGAATAAGCATTCATCATCATGCTTGTTCACTGTATTTTCAGTTTTTAGTCCACGAAACTCAATATTTTCCATTACATCTGAGTCTAAACAACTGAGTTGTTTTCATTTAAATTGCCTTATGAGTAAAGCTAAATCTGTTGATAGTGTGTGTCTATTTCGTATTACTACTAAATTACTAAGCTTGGCATTTAACAGTACATTAAAAGTTTTAGAACGGTGGAAGAATGAAAATGAATAGGATGATGCAGCTGAAGACAAAATGCCAAGTAAATAAACACCTCAGACAGCACAAAAACTACTTCATATAAACGCCCAAATCCCAAAGTAAATACACGAATCTTACGTAAACTCTACACCTTCAGACGCGGAGGACGTACTCATATAGACGGCTATACAGGGTGTTACGAACACTCGTCTGCAGCTCGCAAGAAAATATCGTGGGAACCTTACCACATCCCTACAGGTGTTTGCAACGCGATTTTTTTTTTTTTTTTCTACCACCGACCAACCGCATTTCTGAAAGCAACGCCCTGTTTTTAGTGAATATCTTTTTTCGAGGTTTTCCGACGAATACAGCTTTCGGATGCGCGGAGTTTTAGTAATGATCTCGTTATAACAAGTGTTATTTGGTAGTGATTTTTGGATTTTCGTGGTAGTTTTTTTTTACTTTTAAAGGAAGCTGCTGTTTTTGTACTGAATATTTTTGTAGTTGTTAGTGATTAAAAAGCAATTCGATCTAAAAATATATTCAAGAATGATATTCTTGAATCTAGCGTAGCCTGGATTACTACATTGAAATCTTAAAAAAAATATATACCACTACATAATCAGCCTATAATGTTCCCACTGCTGCGACACAGGCCTCCTCTCTGTGAGAGGGAGTGGGCCATAATCCACCACGCGGGCTCGGTGCGGGTTGGCAGATGTCACATGACTTCGAATTTTTGCTTCTAGGACATGCTGGTTTCCTCATGATGTTTTCCTTCACCGTTTTGAGAGTAGTGGTGATGAAATAATTTACACAAAGTAAAGCGCCAGTCAGGGTTCTAACCTACGACCGATACGTAAGTCGCGGCCGTTACCACTGGGCCACCACTGCTCTCCACCACTAAATTACGGGAATTTTTACAAAATATACCACTAAATGGCGGGAATCTTTACAAAATACTATGATGGGCGCGAATTACGTCATACCAATATTTGCTCCAGAAAATCACCGGTTATTCACCCAATACTAGAATAGAAGTTCATTCAAATATCATTTCCATTCACTTCATTGAACCACACAGGGAGTCGGCAAAGCATTCCAACAATATAATCATCATAATCAGCAGAATACAGTAGGAATACATTATCACAGTATAAACAGTGCTGGACCATCACGGAAAATGTTTGCCAGCGAATTATTGAAGCGACTAGTGCTGTCAATTGCGTTACTAAAACTTGGGTTTAGTTTAGGATATTTACTTTATTACGTTGTTATTTTCGACTTGCGTTAAATTGTTAAGATCCTGGTTTCGTTCATATCAAATTAATGATTAAATATATTAATTTTTTATGGTCGGAAATGGCTTTTGTTTTCAATTTGAAACAGTATCCGCTAATCCTAATGAGAAGCTAGACTCACATCTGATAAACACGATGATTACTAAGTAAGTTAACTTATACTACTCAAAACTAAATTCAAGATCTCGGAAGCGTATCTTGAACTTTCTTTAGCAAGCATGTTGGCATTGAAGATATTGAGCAGTAATTGGCGATAAATTGAATAGCGATCTTCAGGCAAGCTCTCTGAAACAAGATACACTTGGACGTTGTCCTCCTTTGATGAATTACTAACTTTGTAGGTTCTCTTGTATAGAAGCTAAGATGTTCAAGTATGTTCTATGTAGGACAATTTATTTGGAAGTCATTAGATTAATTCATTTGTATATAACAAGCTACAGTTTTTGTCCCAGTTATAGTGGTCTTTCAAACCGCACCGTGGATGACGATGATAATAATGAATAATGGTCATAGGATTTGAATTTACTTTTTAGAATTAGGAGGTCTTTCTCCAAAGTATTTTCTCATAAAAGTCGATGGTGACGAGATAAAAAGTTGAAGAGATTTGAAGATTTTATTCATTCAATTTTATTTTGTAAACTAATCACCTAACTCTTCTTAATTCCAAACTAAACCTTATGTTTGCCAACAATATTTCCCCTTCAATTTAGTAGACCCTATGTAGCAACACTACGCATGAAACTCGTGCGAAGCGGCCTGCAGCTGACAGCCAACTGAATTATGTAGCGCGACGCGTCAGTCGCAACTGTAATGATCGCTTTAAATACGTATTGTTTTATTCTGGGCTATATGTTGTGGAAACTGATATGACAGCCAATAACCGGGACAGCAAGGATGAAAAATTATTGACGGTATTAATCGATCAGACTGGGGAAGTAAAATTGATTATAACTGACATTAAAAAATGGTATTTTAGATTAACTCATTGATAATGCAGATACCTTAGGAACCTGAGATATAATTTAGAAACAAATAACAGATACAAAGAAGCCAAAATGAAATTAATTTAGAAAAACATTAGTCGAATAAAGAAACAGCCATGCCATAAGTAGAGACAGTTAATTCCAAGCCGTTACTCCATTAAGAACCATACCCTGAGGTAATATAAGAAGAAACAACAACAAGCATGCTGATTATGAGACTGAAGCTCAAACCAGAACCAGACGTTGATAATCCCAAGCAATCTAAAGTTAAACAAAAGAAAAAGGTTTATTGTGCCGTTCATAGTCGACGGAGTATACAAACACCACAATTAACTTTTTTCCTTGGTTTTCTAGAACAAATTACCTGTCACTGCAGGCACTATTGCAATCTTTAGACTCAATATGTGGTTGCAAAAAGTATTCTTTTTCAACGTGTTTTTTGTTCGAGCCACTTCGATTTCAGGTTCCGTTTGACTAAAAAGTCGAGGCAATAGAGCTGTGTGAGTGTAGGTATTAGAAAATACTTTCCAAGCATTCAGTACCGTTTTTGTAGACATTAATTAGTTTCTATCTAAAGGCATTAAGGCGGCATGTCCAGCAGGGCTACACACGCGACAATTACTCACTCTCGCGTGAGTAATTTTTGTCTATTTCTGTCAATTTTCTCGTTTTCTGACAGCGCTGCCATACAAAATACTCGACTCGTTCTGTCAAACTCGATATTTTCTCGACAAACCCTAACATGACACCTAAGTTATCTCGTATTTTGACAATTCAACACGAGATAATCTTCGATTCTGCTGTCATTTAGTCGTCCTCGATTTTGACGACGAGAAGAGTAGACAAAATTATAATACAAAAAAATATGGCATTCATGGGGACTGGTGACAGAAATGAAAACTTAAAACTTTGGAATAACATAAATAAGTATATATATGCGTATACATGTACGTACACAGGCCGGTCCGCGACGCCAGTCTGATGCACACGTTACATTAGCATGTCGGTGACTTGGGTAGCATGTTGGTGACGCAAATTGCATGTCAACAAGTGCTTTCAGAATGTCGGTGACGCGGTTATCACGGCGTAAGTCGATTGGCATTTCGTAAATCTGCTAGCATTTCGGTGACGCTGTTAGCATGTCGTTGACTCTGCCAGCACGTCGGGCACGCTGCTAGCAGGTAGGGCACGCTGTTAGCATGTCGGTGACTCGGTTAGCGTGTTGGTGACGCATTGAGCATATTGATGACGCATTGAGCATGTCGGTGACTCGGTTAGCATGTCGGTGACTCGGTTAGCGTGATGCATTGAGCATATTGATGACGCATTGAGCATGTCGGTGACTCGGTTAGCATGTCGGTGACTTGGTTAGCGTGTTGGTGACGCATTGAGCATATTGATGACGCATTGAGCATTTCGGTGACTCAGTTAGCATGTTGGTGACGCAGATTGCATATTCAAGGGATGCTGTTCATATGTCGGTGACGCGGCTAGGATGTCGGTGACGTGGTTAGTATGTCGGTGACGCGGTTAACATATTGGTGACGTGAACCCACAGGTTTTTCCCCTAACAAAAATGGCTCACTCATTTTCGTTTCCGTCATTTTGTATTTTAATTTCGGCATGCCATAGAAAAATATTAAATTTTAATAAAACAAATGTAACCGACCTTGGTTACACAAAAAAATACAACATAAATTAATAGAGGTGGATGTAAAATCACTATAATACATACTAATTCCATGCGTAAAATTTATCGAATGAGCCGATGTTGCTAAAATAAAAATGATTTGTTTTTAATAATTTGCTAAATCGGTTTCTCGTCGCGAGATAAAGAACTGTCAAAGTGCCTTTCTCGAGTTTACTCACGCTTAGCGGTCATGTTAGGCATTCGGATGACGTCAGAATCGTAGACAAATTTCGACAAATCGAGGAAGAGAGCGTTCTCGCGCTTGTCATGTTAGCCCTGCTGATTTGATAATGGTTATTTGATACATAAGTAATGCATTTAACCTATTGATCGCCACGCAAAAAAGCAAATACGTGCCCTCGGCGCCAAGCTACGAATTATTCCTTAAAATCTGTCATGTAATCGTGACCGTGGCGTGCTGGGCACATTTTATTCTGTCATCTATACATGATTGTGGCGGTCAACAGGTTAATATAGCCAATCTCATAATTTTTAAAGTTTTACTGGACTCGAGGATAATAATAAGGTTAGCTTAAAAATCTGAATCGTTGAACTAATAGGTATTCGATGCTATCCTACTGACCAACGAGAATAAACGTGTAGTAATTAAATTGACTGCACATCTCTATTGACGCTCATCCCTATTCATTAGAACCATATCTTACAAACTATTCAGTACCACTCGATAAAACAGCATCGATCTATTTATTTACCATTTAATTCCGATGCACCAAGATTTTACACCAATTGAAATTCCTCCAGCGTTTCCTTACAAGATCTGTTGCAACGTCTGGCAAACACAAAGATACGAACGATCTTAATTCGAGTTAATCCGGGTAAGAAAGCGGGCGTCGCAAGGTGGACACACTATGTGGACGGACGTGTGTTGAATTTTAACGGTATGAGGGCAGAAAGTAAGCGCTTTGAAGCGCTGCAGCGGGCTTTGTTGGAATTGGGGGTTTGTGTGGTAAACTGAAAGGTGTCGCGAGTGAAGTAACTATTGTACTGCCTACATTGCCTATATTGTGGAGATTTATGCATTAGGCTCCGTAAGGCTTATCATATTTCCTGTATATCTGGGCAGTAGCATCATGAAACCAGTAAAAGATTTACTGTTTCTGATTCTAGCAACCAACACCACTCGAATTCGCCATTAAGTTTTTTTTATACAAGATATGTAATGTCTCCTGTAATGTGTCCCGCCTTGATGGTCGAGTGGTCCAAGCGCTACTGCAGAGCATGAGCCGGTGTCTGATTCCCGGGTCAGATAGAATAGAATAGAATATATTTATTATAAAACATGAGTATACATCAAATAATATGTTATTAAATATGGAGGCCTTACCAGAGAATACAACTTTGTGCCCTTTGGCGTCGAGACCCTCGGTCCGTGGGGTCCCAGTGCGCATAAGTTATTTGCGGAAATCGCGAAACGTCTAGTTGATGTAACTGGTGACCGAAAAGCTGGCGGCTTTCTCGCGCAACGCATCAGCATTGCAATTCAGCGAGGAAATGCCGCCAGCATCCTCGGTACAATGCCCCGAGGGCCTTTTTTAAGTTTAACTTAGTTTTAATTTAATTTAGTTAATGTACATAATCATCTTGTAATTTGTTTATGTAAATAAATATATTATTTATAATATGTGAAAGATCTTAAAATAAAAGGTAGATCTGCATGTTTTGCCATTGATGGCGTAAAAAACAACACATTTTTGGTTTAGAATAAACCATAAAAAATTGAGTCTACACAACAAAGTATGAAATTAATAACTTAATCCTAATGTGTAAAGAAATTGATTTATTTACATAAATTTCAAGATGATTATTAACATTAACTAATTTAAATTAAAACTAAGTTTAGCCTAAAAAAGGCCCTCGGGGCATTGTACCGAGGATGCTGGCGGCATTTCTTCGCTGAATTACAATGCTGATGCGTTGCGCGAGAAAGCCGCCAGCTTTTCGGTCACCAGTTACATCAACTAGACGTTTCGCGATTTCCGCAAATAACTTATGCGCACTGGGACCCCACGAACCGAGGGCCTCGACGCCAAAGGGCACAAAGTTGTGCTCTCTGTTAAGGCCTCCATATTTAATAGCTTTCATATTTTCGGCATTTGCTGCCGCTGCACCCGCTTTAGAAGTAGTTCGTTGGAGGTGGGACGGTATCCCAATGCTATTATTTTTACAGATTTGAGGGTCAAGTTGTGAGCAAAGTGTTATTGGGTTTTTACATTGGGAATTTCTCAGTAGCAGCCTGGAGTCTAGATTTATGCCCGTTGATGGCAATGGGGTTCGCCCTCCATTACATGGGACTTAAACATAACTGGTGAAATGTTTGTTGACTATAGGTACATCTGGGAAATATCTCTCGTACGCAAAATACGCCCATTGACGTGGAGTTGCGGACACTAGCCCGTATTACCTAGGTACATCTCTTTCTAACTCTTCGGGGAATATAAGCGTGATTTCATGTTAATTTAAATAATGCTTAATTTGGGAAGATATTACCTACGCCTTGTAATTTATCTTAACGTGTAAACGAACATTTTTGTAAAGTGAAATTAGTGTTGCTCTCAGCTTAAACAACTCGAATTATTTTAGTACAACCGGTCCATTTCATGCAATCTAATTTGCTCAAATGCTTTTACTTTTTGCTCCAGCCGTTTTAATGGCCGCGAATTTAGTCAAACTTAATTCGTTCTACCTTGTCTAGTTGCTGTGTCCTTAACGCGTTGTTTGATAACTGAATTGTAGAATACGCTCCTGTTTCAATGTATAACGTCTTTGTTTCACTTACAAATGTTCTTTATATGCCTTCTTGGGTAAATAAATGATGCAGTTCGCGTAAGGAGATAAAGTTTGAAAATTACTCACGAATGTATATTTAAAGTTAAACCGTGGTCACTGTCAGACTGCATAGAAAAGCAAGAGAATGCGCGATGACACAATGCTGGTAATTTATTGCAAAATATGAAGCAATTATCTATTCACTCAAAATTGAGTTGAGTAATCGAAAATTAAAAACAACCAAGTTCTGCATTCAAATAAGACGTTCTTGTTATTAATTAAATACGTAACGTACGTTGATATTTAATACAGATATTTTGGATTGGAACTCAAGGTAAAAGGTTAGTTTACCGTTAGTTTGTATCAAGATTCTTTGTTCAAAACGTGTTTTGGTAACAAACAAGTTCTGAGAAATATATTCAAATTAACATATGTTTTTCCACTACCTATATATTTTTCCGCTACCACAAACTATACAGATTTGGCATTTTTTTTCTTAAGACAAGCCTACTTGAGTCATTGGCCTCTTGTCAGCGCCTTAACCTGTTAAGCCCCACGCGACACCGATTCGGAGTCAAACAATAGCAAATCAATTGTGTCTCATTAGCTGTCCTTGTCCCTGATCATTATCTTGTATGAGAAAGAAGTCTTTATTTAAGTCGCACGTTCTACTGTTACCAGTGTTGAACTACATGAGAAAAGCAAATTCACCATTTTTTTATTCTCAACAGCCATTTTATAACCAGTAATTCATTATGATCTAACTTTTATTATCATTGTCAGATTATAGCGAAAGATTTTATTCAAATTTTGTTGAAAAGATAATACAAAAACTTCATCCGATTTCAAAGCTACTTTCAACTCATACCCTCTTTTCTTTCTTTGTTATTCTCATTCCTTACCTTTATTATTCCGCAACAAACAAAAAGATATTAAAGACAAACAGCGTTTCCAACAAAATTAAGAAACAAAAATATCCACTCCGAAATAAATTCGACTGTCAGTGTCACACGAAACTCCTAACTCCATTCAAATTAATCGTTTTAAGTACATTTTAAATCGACTTAGAAAAGTTGGATGGCACGACAAAAAACAATTTTAACTCGGAAGAAAGGAAAAGGGGAGGTATTCCGATACAAAAAGACAGCCCGAGAGAGCTGACGCTAAGTGAATAAGTGAATAGTTAAAGTCTCATAATATTTACATAGACCTAACATTAGTGGAGTGCCTTGAGATGGAGGCTGTAGCGGGTGGATTGATCCTCGGCGTTTCATCAAATTATGATGTCATGTATGGATTTTTAATGTTACCAAACTGTTTTATAATATAAAAGTTTCAAATTACAAATTGTTGCACTTATCAAGAGTCCGATAGTGGTTTAGAATTTGCAAAATGAATCGCAGCGATTCCTTGTTACTGACTTAGCGATAATTCTGTAGGTGGTATTATGGGTCAGATTTAAGTTAATAAATACGTACCTACTACGCTTTGGAATGGGCAACTAGCATCATCTTTCTGACTGACCGATCCCTTAACAATTCAAAAGTGCCTGTAATTGGTTTATTTAAAATAAATGCTTTGGATTTGAGTTTGAGTTTGAATAATTTAATGACTCAAGTTAAGTACAGACTGGAGATTTTCATCAATAATGTATGTATATTTTACTTGCAAGAATTTACAGGGTATTAGCTAGCCAGCTAATACCCTGTAAATTCAAAATTTGTAAAAATAAAATTGTAAATTTAAAAGCGGTTTGTAAGAGCCCTTACAAACCGCTAATCCCCACACTTTGAGCCATCAAAATAACAAGGCGAAGCGAGCGTATGGATCGTGGTAAATGAACCAAAAAAAAAAATACACAAGCCGCGTTGATCGAATACTCTCTTTGATGTAATACCACCCCTACATTCCATGGTAGCATGACTGTGTGAATATATAATGACGTAATAGAATTGCCAGCTAAATGCCGTGAAAATGGCTTTCATGTAATATCCCGCATTTTCTTTGTCGATTTGGAATGTTGCAGCCGTTGTGAGCGTATGTGGATGATAAAGGTATTGCTTTTTGGTGGGAACCTAGGCGCTTTTAATTTTGCGGGATTAAAATGAATGCTATTGTGACTGTAAAGTTGAAATCTACGCTTTACGAACCGACTGAATTCGGTTGCAAAGTCTTAATGGGGTCCTAGACGGTCAAAATTGCTTGAAAAGATTGTGATTTTTTCATGCATGTCAAGCTATTTTGACTGTCTAAGGACCCCATTAACCGCTATCTATGTCGAGATTGCAGCATCAGATTTTAACTACGTAGGCACCAATACATTTTTCTATAATTTCAGTAGTGTACTGACTGATAAAACTTAAACTTCTAGAACAAAATTTCAACACACATAATATTATTATTGCGTAACATTTTTTTCAATATTCAAAACATCTTTAAATATTTCTTAAATAAATAATGTAATAAACATTTAATAATAAAAAAAATAGTGGTCCGCCGATGTCTGGAGCAGGGTCCAAGCTACCGGTGGTTAGGGCTCCAGAGACAGGAACCTCCTCACGATGCGAGCCGAATCGAGGACTACTGCCTTCTGAATCAGGCCCTTAATCCAACCGCCTAACGAGAGCCTCGAGAGATGTTAAACGCGGCTTTCAGCCATCAGGCCATTGGGCGTTATTATTATTATTTATAACCTAATTAATCCAAACACAGATAAGAGAAGATAAGAGTGTAGAGCAAGTAATTGAATTTGTATATTTGGGGAGTCTGTTTACAAGAGATAGAAAGATTGATGAAGATGTGGAAAGGAGAGTAAATGCGGGAAATAAAGTGAATGGTGCTATACGTGCGATTGTGACCAACCAGTCGATGCCCAAAGAGGCTCGACTGGCTGTTCATAATGGAAGTGAATGTTGGGTGTGGCAAAAAAAGCATGAAAGTAGAGTAAATGCTGTGGAAATGCGTTCCTTGCGAAGCATGTGTGGTGTGACTATAAATGATAGGCTGAAAAATGATGTGATAAGGAAGCGGCGCGGTTTAAAAGAAGATGTAGTGACACAAATTGAAAAGAGTTAGATGGTTTGGTCATGTTGAGAGGATGAATGAAAGGCAACAAACAAAAGATCTACAAAGCAGATGTGAGTGGAAACGTCGGGAGGGGATGCTCTAGGAAGACAAATAGTAACCGCACTTGTTCTTCAAAAAAGTAAGGTGCGTAGGCAACCGGCGTGCGTGTATGCCCAGATGTATGAACGTAAACGGAGCAACAGGAATATGTGAGGAGCGTATCAGGTGGCGTTCTATAGTTTCTGCCTACCCCCATGGGAAGAAGGCGTGAGTTTATGTATGTGTATGTGTAATCCAAACACGAACACCAACAACGGCCATATCTCGTACCTTACAATCATAACCATTCACTATTCAACATTGCCTTCCTTATTTTACAACTGCCAAAGCCATTAAGAACTTATTATTTATTTATATGAGTTAATCTTCAAGACGGGCCCCTTTACGTTATAATTATTACAACAGATTACAGGCAAAACGTTTCAATTAATTTTAAAGATGGCTGATAGTCCCCACAGGAAATTTGCCAAGTTGCCAGTCATTATGAGGGGCACAAAATGCGTTGGAATTATTTATGGTGGCAGCTTTGCGATATTGTTTCGATGTTTGCAGCCACAGATGGTACAATAGTGCAAAGGGGGAGATTGAATCGGAGAATGCGAAGGACCAATGTATTTGAAATTGTTAATGGTATTGTTTTATATTTTCTTCTAAAGCTTTATGGTAATGTGGCACTAAACCACGGTTGGCCAAACCATCTTTTAAATGGAAAGGTTTTTTCAAATTGACTAAGATTTTAAAAGTTAGGTTATAATTTTATTGCTCTTTCTCTTTCTTTCTCTCTTTGTTGATCTTTGCTCTCGCTTTCTGTGGGAGTGATTTCGTAAAAAGGGACGGAAGTGTGTAACAGGAAGTGACAGCTTGAGCATGGAATGAGTAAACGCCCGGGTGTCACCACTGTGCGGATCGCTCGGTGGACACGGTGGAGCATACGGTAGAGGTCTGCCCGGCTTGGGCAGAGCACCGCCGTGTCCTCGTGGAGGCGATCGGCGGCGGAGATCTCTCACGTCCGGCCCTGGCAACACAGGCAAAGGAAGGGACACGGGTGGGTTTTAGTCTGTAAAAGTCTGACACATTCTCCCGCTCCACCCAGAGCGGGAGAAGTTATTTGATAATTTCCCACCCAAAAAAAGCATGCAATAAGTAAGTACTATATAGATTGTAAGTAGGTCGAATTTTAACCAGTGGGCAACCACTAGTAATGAATAATTATTGGAATAAATATTTAAGTATTTAAATCTTGAGGTTACTTTCTCTTGCTTATTACCAAGGTGAGATGTCAGATGTTGCACAACGTATCCGACTACTGTAAGGCTCGCTCGTTGTTTTTTTTATGGAGCTGTATATCATACATATGTATATCAAAATCAAAAACCATTTATTCAAACTAGGCTGAGAATCAGCACTTTTCGAACGTCAAAATTACGTAAGACAGTCCCCCAAAACGCCCACCCTTCACCACTTCCTAGTGCTTTAGCTGGGAAGAAGAAGTGGTCAACAAACTCCCCAGAAGCACAGCTGTCTGTTCAGTTAGAGAAAAAAAATGGATTCTATACAACAGTGTGCAAAACAATTTACACCACGTGCAACACAAAACATTACATTATTAGCCATATGTCAGCTAGCACACCACTATACCAACAAAAAAAAAAAGAAAAAGACCGAAAACTATTCTCAAGCAGAGATAAAAACGTAAACAGAACTTAAAACCTATCCCAAAAGTTCTGCACATGCGGTGTTTTGCGCGCATGGACGTTGAGAAGCTTCGTGAGGATGCGTCAGACCTCACTTGGGAACACCTAGCCGCGGCGACAGCTGTGGACGAGAAGCTGCGTATTTTCGATCAAGCGGTCCTCGCCCTCTATGACAAACATGCTTCTGTTAAGAAGTCATCTAAGGGAGCATGACGAACTTGCTGCCGGTTGTAAGAATAATATTATCAGTTATCGAGGTCGCATAACATCGATACTGTATAAGATAACGATTACTGTATTTTCGGGATGTTACTGTTAAAATAGAATATTTTTTGGAATTAATATAAAACAATTACATCAGTTAAACCAATTTATTTCATCAACCTCATCATCATTCCAGCCGAAAGACGCCCACTGCTGGACATAGGCCTCCCCCAATATTGGGGGGGTTTGCCATAATCGCCACGCTTGGCAGGCGGGTTGGCGATCGCAGTATGGTGTTAAAATGCATAGAGAACGCTGCTGCCCATTCTCTAGTAAGTCCCTTAGTCGCCTTTTACGACACACATGAGAAGAAATGGGATAGTGCTATTCTTTACGTCCGACACCACACGGAACCAATTTATTTAAAAATAAAGTTAAAATATTTTGAAGGATGGTTATCAGTTTTAACTACATACTTACATATTTTTGGAAAATCCAATTTTTTTCAAAATTTTAAGGCTACGCATCGGGATTTAAGTCGAAATGGATACCTAGTTATACCTAAGCTATGGTATTCACTAATTAATGGCAGGTCACAGTCTATCGCCCACAAGAAATGCAGTAAAACAAAGCACCTAATTCACCCCAGTTGACCTTTACTATTTGCGTGGGATTCAACGCGTTCGTAGTAATAATTAATTTGTTTATTAAATACACTTCACTGTCAGTTTTCTTTTAGGAGCAGGTGGTGGCCCAGTGGTAACGGCCGCGACTTACGAGTTCTAGGTCATAGGCTCGAACCCAGACAGGCGCTTTACTTTGTGTAAATTATTTAGTCACCACTGCTCTCAAAACGGTGAAGGAAAACCTCGTGAGGAAGCCGGCATGTCCTAGAACCAAAAAATTCGAAGATATGTGACATCTACCAAACCGCTGGTGGATGGTCCCGCGTGGTGGATTACGGCCAACTCCCTCTCACCGAGAGGAGGCCTGTGCCCCAGCAGTAGGAACATTATAGGCTGATTATGTTATCAGCCTTCTTTTTAAAACAACATAATCTAAAATATGGTATCCAAGCAAAACATATTGTTTTGTTATGTGGGCGGAAAGGCAATCTACAATACTTTATCAAAAGCCTATGCAGACATCAATAACATTGCTGATTATTTTAACAACTTCAGGAGGTATTATTCATTGCAATAAATGTCGTACTTTTTTCCGTGATTTTAATTATACATTATTATATTCGTTTTATTTTTTAAGAAAGACAAGTTAACTCGAAGTAACTTGTTTTTTAGGGTCCCGTTCCTTAAAAGGAAAAACGGTACCCTTATAGGATCACTCGTGTCTGTCTGTCTGTCTGGCTGTCTGTATGTCTATCTGTCCGTCTGTCACAGACTGGTTTGGTCCGAATCTACTGGACCGTTGAAATTTTGTACACATATGAATTTCACATAGTTCACAAACTAAACACGGAATTGTAACGTAAATAAATAATTATTGAATATGAGGGTTACTTTTGGGGGAAATTTAAAAAAAAATTGACAACTGTATCGTGTGACATATCATATGAAAGGGCTTGTAATGAGGGTCCCAAATATATTTTTTTTTGTAATAGTTTTATAACATTTCAAGTTATTTAAGTAAATAGATGAAAATTGACCATTCCCAAGGGGGGAATGGTCAATTTTCATCGGTTTTCTTCACCAAAACTGCTAAGCCTAAAATTTTGAAAAAAAAATACAAATAAATAGTTATTTACTAAAAACAAGAGGTCTATTGTGTTAAAATAACATGGTAAATCTCTCAATTTACCACTGTGCGTATAAACTTACATTTGCAGTTGGAATGTATGGGGGCATATGATTTCAACTACAATGTTAAGTCTGTTCTTGGAATAAATTATCTTAGGATACAAAACATGGTAGATAACATATTCATTTTACGGAACCCTCACCAGGAGAGTTCAACTCGCACTTGTCCGGTTTTTTTATATGCACATATTTCTGCGACAATAAAACCCTTTTTTATTTCTATAAATGTTAAGTAAAAGACACGAATTAATTCCACACAAATCTTTCTTTTCATCGAATCTTACTTAAGTCTTATTTAGCTTATAAGCGCATGAAGACCTTTTCACGCTCATGCGTGAACCTCTATTGACCGAAATGTCAATAAACCACGATCCTTTTGTAGACATGTACAAGCTTTCAAGAAGAAATTTTGTTTTTGTAGTCATTAGAGAGCTCACAAAAGGATGGAAAAGTAGTGTGGGTCGCAGGCTGTCACTGGATACACGGTAAAGAGAACTATATATAGGTATATCTGAAAACACAAGGTTGTTTATTGTAAGCAAGGTCACCAGTAACTTGTAGTGCAGAGGCGTTATGACATCACTTGACATATGGGTTCAACAAACCAACTGCATATCTTCGTGCTATAAAAATGTTTAGAATTTCCAAATGTGGAGAGGTGTATCAATTTCTAGCTAGGTTCGCAGATCTTATGTAAGTCGTGGTTCTTAGACACGTATATTTTAAACTGACGGCTTATTTTTTGCTTGGGTTACAGGAAATGAGCACTGGACGTGTTTAGGAATATATCGAAAAAACCTAGAACGATTTGATGTATCTATATACCAAAGATTTAACGTCTTCTTTTCTCAGAATTTATAAAGTAACTTAGTATCAGTATTCTGTTGCAGTTGTCTACACATGGCTCCCTATGTGTGATAAAAGAAAATAAGAATATGTAGGTAATGTCAATAATAAATAATAACTCGTTTCCACATATAACTTTACTGAAAATTGTAATAAAGAATGAAAGAAAGAAAGATAATGTTCACTAACAAACTCAATAGCAAAACAAACTATACTTTGCAGTGCCTTCACAGGGTTCATGTAGGGACTCAAACTGACAATTAGGCATCTATTGTAAAATATGTGATGTGCAAATAAGTAAATAATATTCATTGAAATATTAACAATGAATATTGATAAATATAACGTGGATCACATTTAAACCCGGTGACAGTGGGTGTCAAACACATTTTGCATTCAATAGTTCTGTCACAAATTCACCAACAGAATCCATTTCCTTTGTATGCAATAAATCAACAATAAACACAACAGCTCTATCGTTGCATGTGAAGGTTGCAATAATGCATCAGTAAGTTCCCATCGGCACAAAATCCACATTGACCTATTTGCCTCAATTGACTTCAGCATTTTCAAGATAAGCAGCTAGTCCTAGTGTTCCTACTCCATATTTTCCTTTCTCTGCTGGACCGACGTAAAACGGCTGTAAATACTCGCTAAAAGAGTGTTCTTTTTAAATTTTCATTTTGTTTTCGAGTTTCAATCTTCACACTCGTTATTCTTTACGGTAAGGTGGGTTTAGTGGAATTTGAGCGCTGGCTCTTCATATATCAAAGATGTGTGTTTAATATGAAACGTTACTATGGCCCACGAGATTTTGAACTTTTCACTAGTGATTTATTTGACTCGTTCTAAATTTGTGCTCGTCTATCACTGATGTTTAAGCCTTTGATAAGTTTTTGGTACTCTTTATCTCATGCGTTTAAAATGTTGTGCTGTTACCAAATACTTAAAAGTGACGTTAAACTGTAATAAGATTTGAAGATCGACACTCCAGCAATGTCAATATTTACCATTAAGCCAATGAAGTACCTATATACTAATTTTAAAGCTAGCAAGACAATAACCCATCTTATGAAGATCTGAAAGCCTCACAAAGTTGACGCACATACTCATAATAATATATTAATATATGTCTGCGATGCCGAGGACACAGAAGTGAGACACTTTAATATAGCGAGTGTTACACAAGTTGAAAGTTTTACAAAAGGCATTATTCGGCTGCGACGGTACATGGTAGCCGCGGGGTAACACGGATATTTTCCAACTGATATATACGACGACACTGTGTTAGAAGGTGAAGGAAATGTTATGATTTAGACTCATTGCTTTGAACAAACAAAGGTGTATATAGCAGCTTTTTTTTTTGGGTGGGATATCATAAAACAACTTCTCCCGCTCTGGGCGGAGCGGGAGGGTGTGTCAGACTCTTACTAGCTAAAACCCACCCGTATTCCTTCCGTTGCCTGTGTTACCAGGGGCCTCGATGACCCTTTAGTACCTTCCCGAGAATCCGACAGGCATCGGCCCTAGTGGATCCCTACATTTGTGCATTTGACAACTCTTTGAGGCGCGCGTGGAATACAACGCGCCATCGACCCGGGCCTGGTCCTTACTGGACGGTGAGCTACCCATTGCTCACCGTCCGCAAGCCCGCGCCTACGGTGGCCGGAAATCCGCCCGGGATTCCCGACGCCCACGGCGTCTCCTGCCTGGAAGATAGATTAATAATTATAATAAAAGATCAGCAGCAGTTTGTTTTGTCAGAGTTTACGCATCTTGAAAATAAATCTAATAAATATTTATGTAACAACCATTCAACAAATCAATCTCCAAAAAGTTATTATTGACAATCATCTATTATTTCCAACAAAATATAAGATCAACATTGAAAAGATTTTTGCGACGCCAGAACAGCAAAAGAATCGAAAGGAAACCTCCATCAAAAATTTACCCTCTCTAAAATATTCACGACAGTTTATCTCTCATCGAATATAAAGTTGGAACAATCGGAATCAGTCGACACAGCCGATGGCCAACAGTTTCTGAACACGACGACACATGACAATATACTGAACTAAAGTCTCTCGTACATATTCAAAGTTTAATCCGAATCAGCTTTCATCTTCTTGCGAGGGTTTAGCTCGGATGGCGTCGCTAAGTCGGGTGATACAGTGTTGGGATGGATGTCGAGTATTTTTGTTAGACGATGTTTCTTCGGGAAAAAATTTTTGAAAAAAAAAAGACTGTAATGTTGGTAATGTTGTATATTTTGTTGAAGGTGATGTTAGTAGGGAAATAAAGTTCTTTTTTATAGAATGAAAAAGAATATTCATCTACAAATACAATTACTTCTCAATTCGGTGACAAGTGTGCTTATGCAAATCTAACATTTTACAACGAATCGATTCAGGCCCAAGAATTAAGAAAATATGCTACAGACAAAATTATTCCACATAATCAAGAGAAAAAGAAAAAAGAAAGGAAGATATTTGCCCTGCACTGGGAGTCAATGGGACAACACAGGCTATTATCTTACATTAAGTCTCGTGATCTCATTTCTAAGTCCATCATAACAAGCAAGTCATCCAATTTCCCAGCCAGTATGCTCCCCCTAAGCCGTGACTCCATCATCAGCTCAGTTAGATAAACTTGTACTAATTAACAGTCTTGCTGTCACGTCACCACCTGCTCCAACTTGCGAACTGCATTCCACTTTAACGCTACGTACTATTGCACTTAATGCCAGTTTTGTATCAAATTGTTACTTAAAATAATTAGTAGTGTAGGGGCTTTCAGAATTATGTCGCACTAATGTGTATTTACTCGCGTTTTGGAGTAATAGCTGTTATGGCACATTCGTGGGGAGCGTTTTCGTAAGGTTTAGGTGCAGGAGAGTTGGTAATTTAAAGTTTTGTCGCATTTAATGAAAGTTATGTCTCTGTAAGCAGTTGTGAGCAGTGGTGGCTCAGTGGTAACGGCCGCGACTTACGAGTTGTAGGTCGTAGTTTCAAACCCAAGCAGGTGCTTTACTTTGTGTAAATTATTTCATCACCACTGCTCTCAAAACGGTGAAGGTAAACATAATGAGGAAACCGGCTCTGTAAATCATTGTCATCTCTATAATATTAGTTTCTTAACTGTATGTATGTCACAGAAAAATATGTAGAATTGTTTCAATCATCCTGACAATCGGCCATACCAAGGGGTATCGTATTACCCAGTAAATGGGTTGTAGAGGTCAGATAGACAGCCACTTCATGTAAATACTGGTATTCAGCTGCATCCAGTGAGACTGGAAGCCGATCCCAATATTGTTGGGAAAAGGCTAGGCAAATGATGATGATGTTTCCATCATCCTGAAATCACAAAGGAATCAATACCATTTGTTGGTATATTGGCGTGTGCTAGACATATGGCAAGTAATTTAATTTAATGTTTTGTGTTTCGTAATGTTAATTACTTTGCATACGATTTGTATAGAATGAAGTTTATATAACTAAACAGACAGGTGTGCTGCTGGGGAGTTTGTTCCGCAACTTCTTCTTCCCAGCTAAAGCACTAGGAAGTGGTGAAGGGTGGGCATTTTTGGGGGACTGTCTTATGTAACTTTGACGTTCAAAAAGTGCTGATTCTCAGCCTAGTTTGAATAAATGACTTTTGATTTTTGATTTTTGATCAGTGGTATATCTTCCACCAAGTCAGTTAAATGATATCAATTTTACTAACTGCTGACGTTAATAATAAGGAGCTTTATTCTCTGACCGGGTTAATACCACTTTTCTTTCATACCTAATAATCTCATAATAATTTCATAAACTCCATATTTAATAAGCGTTACTCACTGATTTAATAATGTAGCGTTGTTCTTTAGCCGCTATATATTTTTTAAATTAAACTTTTTATTATGAGAAGCGTGTGTTACGGCTTGATGAAATTTGCATTCATTAGTGAAGTGCCCGGGCGCCGGCCGTGGACAAAATGTCAACTGGGTTTTTTTTTTCTTTTAACCCTCATAGTATTAATGCGCAAGGTTTTTTCTCTTTGTAAAAGTTTTACATTAACTCATGTCGCAGAAATGCGGAGTTAGATAAAGTTGTGTTTTTATATTAATGTATTACTCTTCTTTGGTTTGTATTTTTTCAGCTGGATGCTAATTAGCGTGGTAACATCAAACGTTAACTTGTACGTTGTTCAAAGAAAATTATTTATGGGTGAAGTTGTTTGAGAATATTTCTACTTTTTGTATTTTCTACGTTTTAAATAAACTTCGGCGTTACTTTGCTATTCAGTATCTAATTCTACGTATACCTACAAATTTTTACTTTAGGTAATTTGCCTATTTGGAAAACTAATTATCCTGTTCTCATTCATGAATATCCTGTATAAAACCTTACACGTGAACGATAATTTATGACCATCTTTCTTCAGTCTGTTTTACCATCATACACGTGTATTATATTGGGCCTATTTTGTAGAAAAAACGATCACTTTTCTTGTTCCCTGAGGGGCTAAAATACTAGCTAGAATGTTGCCTCAAACAAGACTCCTAAACTAAAATCAAAACTTCGCTATGAAAGCATCAAAGCACGTTATGTACAAAACTTAATCCACTATATAATAAAACTCGATGCATTTCATCTAACCCCTTTCCCCCTTTCCCCTTTAACCCCCCTTAATAATCAAGTTTGCGAGTTGTACGTCCAAGATGTCGCTACGGACCGAGAATATTCAGACAACATTGTCCCTTCTGAATATCTTACAGTCTAGGCTGAGTAAATTAACATACAATTTACAAAGACTTATAAGTTGAAAAAGACAATTTTGAAAATAATTTTGTTATATCTGAGGTATATATTTTGTGGGTTATGAAAAGAAGAATGGCAGGACTCTGTTTAATCTGGGTGTTGCATTAAGACTTCGGGTACGTTCGTACAAATTCTCTCAAAAGATAGATCTCGATAAAATAAGATAAACGTAACCATAGCATGTTTTTTTTTTAATATTGTGATTCGCCAGAAAAACGTTGTTTAAATAGCAAGGGTGGCACCGTTTATACTGACCCCATGACAGTTAACCAAAGAGTATAATATGCTGTAACCAGTATGGGATTAAAAGATGGCGGAAATGAATAGTTCTAATAATTACTACTGAAGGGAAAAGTGGCATTAGTAGTCGACTCTGTATATTAAGCCTTGTACACATTGGTCGCCGTATCCCATCGTGCTCCATATACTTCTGTGCAAAGCAGCCATTACTATGTCGTGATTGATGATGATTGACAAAATGTATTATGTTATTATTATGATCATATACTAACACAATGTAAAGCAAGGCAAATCAAAGAAAATGAAACAATTTTGGGTGAAAGCAAAAATATGACCCAGGGATACGTGTAATATGAACTATGCACGATGGTTTGTTGCTTTGCAGCAGTAAACCAACGCGCTGTCGCTTTGTGTCGTGCACTGTGCACTAGCAGACCGGCTCGGACAGATAAAGCTGCCCGCGACACTTGTCCCTAGAGATGTAGGGCAAAGTCGAGTGACGTCGGGTGACGTCGCAAGACACGTCTGGTAACTTCGAAAACGTTGAAAAAGGTCGTGAAGCAAGATATCTGACGATGTTGGTCAAAGTCGCCCGACGTTGGCCAACTTCGCTTGACATCTCTCTCTAGAGATATATCACGGGACATTTGTCCCCTAGGGAATACAAGGCTTTATCACTGACAAAACTCGTCAGTGATAATGTGATAAAGCACCAAGAGAGGCTTAATGAGAGCTGACTGTGTCTGACAGCAGTTGCACACAGCTACTTACAAATATTTGCAATATTACAAATTTAAGGTACTAATGCGAATGTAGAATTTAAAACCTATGAAGCATTCAAGCGGAGGAAAATGAAAAATTTATTTGGTAGGTGAAAACATTATTATATTGTAATATATTCTAATCTAAGAAGAACTTCGTCGAATAACTGAGTAGACGACGCGGGTGTCATGCTATCGTCGTTGGTATCATTCTACGATGCTTATCACATATACTAGCAGCACCTGTAACCTATGGCCAATAACACAGCTTTAGATTCGGTCATGTCTGCATTCTTGGATTACGTACAATCCTCGTATTCTATATAACACTACAGAACAATCAAAACTAGTAGATATACAAATCAATTCACAACTATTCATAACCACATATTAAGACTGGGAAGTGATCATAGAAGTGACATCAAAATATGGTTTTGCGTTTAGATATTGCAAAAAAATTGCGTCCTGATATTCATATTTAATAACATTTTTGTTTATTTATTTTTTCTTTGTGCAGCTTAATAAAAAAGCTGACACATACAAAGTATAGCTCTGTAATTGTTTCATGTAATGTATATAGGTTTATTCATGAACGCTTCTGAAACTAAGCGACACCAGCACTGCCATTCTTCTTTGCTGGAATATTAGAAATGGGGGATAACGAACCTTACATCATTAATTATCAGTCTCCACGAGTGACGATACCTAAGTAAGTACGTCTTGCGGTATGCAAGACGGCTTTTTTTTTTGGGTTGGAAATTATCAAATAACTTCTCTCACTCTGGGCTGTGCGGGAGGGTGTGTCAGACTCTTACTGACTTAAACCCACCCGTGTTTCTTCCGTTTCCTGTGTTGCCAGGGGCCTCGGTATCCCTTCCGGACTTTCCCACGACCCCGGCAGGCATCGGCCCTAGTGGACCCCTACACTTGTGCTGATGACATCTCTTTGAGGCGCGCGTGGAACACAACGCGCCGTCGACCCGGGCCTGGTCCTTACCGGACGACGAGCTACCCATTGCTCATCGTCCGCAAGCCCGCGCCTACGGTAGATGGTATTCCACCTGGGATGCCTCCACGAGGACACGTATGTTCCACCGTGTCCTCCGGGTGATCCACACAGTGGTGATACCCGGGCGTTTCCTCACTGGAGACCGTGTGGTATCCCCGGACAAGCCGGATGGCCATGACCCTTTGGGCCGCGCTCAACCGGCGGGCTGGCCGTAGCGCCAGGGAACGCGCCCACACAGGTGCCCCGTAAAGGGCCATGGACCGCTCGACCCCCGTGCAGAGCCTCCGGCAGGAGGCGTTTGGATCTAGATTGGGCAGGAGCCGCTTCAAGGCAGCCCCGGCCCGTTCCAGTTTGAGAGCCAAATGTCGGAAATGCTCCACGAATTTCCACCGGCTGTCGAGGACGAGTCCCAGGCTCATCATCGTTGACTCGACGCAGATGTGAACCCCTCCTACCATTATTTGGGACCCCAACAGTGGCGCGTTCCGAGAACCATGAAAACACATGGACTTGTGCAGGGCCACCTCGAGTCCAAATTGCCGGATGCTTTCGACGATTGTCGCAACCCCGCGTGCTGCTACTTTGGTCGCCACCTGGTGCGACCTCCCTGATCCCTGTGGGACACCACACGACATCTCCTGCCGGTTCCACACTCCCTGGTGACCGGGGTAGATGACGGTCCTGTCCGTCAGATTGGCCTCAACCACACGACAGAGGTAGGTCGGCATCCGGTGGTACCGGACTGTCTTCCTGATACGTCTTGCATACCCTGGGCAGATAGTCTCGCTGCTAAGCAATGCTGTAAGTAATCTTTTCACACAAGTGTGAGCTATTCTCATACAGTTTGTGCGAACACAAGACAAAAAGAATGATTTTATTTCTAATTTTAAGGGTTCTAAAGTTAGAAGGATGTATAACAAACATTGAGCCAATTAGAGGTAAAATTATAAAATATCTTTACTTGTGCCCATTTGTTATATTTTCCAGAACGTCCATACCTGTAAATGGCCGGCATTCGTTGCAGCGCGCCAACTGAAGTCATTACAAACAATTAACCTGTGAACGACATCAACATATTTTACTTTACGAGTAACTACGTACCTACATATTTTTTCACCATAAGGTAGAAATATTAGTTAAATATTTATTATACTGACGTTCTACTGAAAGATATCCAAAGATAAAACCTATATTATTTGTGTTTATGCTCATAAAACAATTTCAAGTCTACATAAGTATTTTCAAACCACAAAATATTTATGTTTATACGTATACACATTTTGTGTTTTAAAAATACATAGTTAACTTGCTGGGAAACTTTCCTTTGCTTAATGATAGACACCAATTTTGAAATTAAACAAATTGGAAAGAAACAATATCAAACAAAATACATAGCATTACATTAACTGAATGTATATTACGTACTGGCTATACTGAAACATAAAGGGTGTTCTGTATGATAATTCAGACATTCTGTATGATAAAAACCCCAACATCAATTCAGTTTAATGTGACGTATGTTCTCAGTTCTAAGAAATGTTTGAATACTGCGTAACCTGCGAATGACAGGCCTCCGCATTCACAGCTCCACCTAGATTTGGTGCAACCAACCTACCTAAATCAATTCGGTCAGAAAATATTCGCGACTCAATCCAATGTCTGTGAAATTTTATCCGTCTAGAATTCCATCTCTATGCTAATATCACACCGTTATAAGTTTCCATACATTTTTTTCTGGTATATATTAGTTTGATATTATAATATTAAACTAAGATATACCCGAAAAAATTGTAAGATATATCTTGTCGTAAAAATATGAAAAAACAATAAAAAAAAGATTAGATTCGGTAAGATTAGCTTCGGTAATTTATTAACAGAAGTATGATGATGACACGTTATGTCAAAATACCAGCTATAACAAATGATGAAGATAATTCTATTAATCATCGTAAAAGATGCATACAAATCTAGTAATAAACTCCTTAAATACGTCGAGCAAGAAAGTCGTACTCTTTATATTTTTGAAGGAGTAAATAAGCACGAAAAACTAAAGAACGTCTAAAAACTAAGCTTATCTTAGAATTCTTCGCGTACAGTGTAAGTCCCTGTGTGAAACTTTAATGAAATTCTTCGTTGATAAGTAAAATGTGTCCGTTTTTGTTGTAAACTTGCTCGGGAAATATTTACGGAGTAGCTTTAGTTTTATCTCATACAGTGTCTTTGTCTGCTTCATCAATCTTACTATTTCATGTTCTCATTTTTGTTCTGAACTATCCATCACTACAAATAAATATCAGTTTTTATTTAAGAGTAACTTCTAAACACCTTTAGAAATATTACAATAAATATTTTTAAAACAGATAGCACGCATCATTGCGATCCATTCCTATTCACTGATATTATTAACCGATGCGAAAAAATATTTACTTCGCGTTTCCATTTTTAATTTCGATAACAGCGTTCGGCATCCGGGAACGCAGCGAAATGTGAAAAGTCGTGAATCTTTGTTTTCATTGTTTTCGCAACAGACCACCATTTAAATAATGACATTACAAATGTACTCCAGCCTATGTTAATACTTTATTGAATGAGAATAATTAAATTGTACCTACTTAATGTCTCGATGGTTTGAATCAATATCCTGAGGCACAAACAAATCAATAACTCCTTCTATAAACCTCTCTAACGCACCCGTTAATCCTTCCATTTTTTTTCTTAATACAATGCTCGTTGTTCAAGAGCGGCATTGTTGGTGGAACATACAAAAAGAGTAATGCACAGTCATATGTCTCGATCGAAAATTTCATTTGTTGGCACGGGCACACTGGAGTAGAACGCTTTGTGTGTCGTATGATAAAGATATAGAGTTGACAGATGCGGTACTTGGGATGTCTTGCCTCCTAGTAGACGTGTATGTACGTGTTAGCTTTCGTCTCTAAAATAGGACAAATGTTTTATAAGAACGAGATGATGACTATGATAACTCGAAAGAAATAAATAATACTAGGCTTATCTAAAGTAGAAACTAGATTCTTATGTGAAGTAAGTAATATAAAAAATGTTAGTTTCAAGGATATGTAAATAATGTGACATGTTTATAGTTTAACATGCTTCAAGCAATAGTAGATGCATATCATAGTTAACATTTGAATGCATGCCAATCATATTTGTTTCTGCATAGTCTCAAGCTTGTTTATATATGAATCCTGTTTGACCATAACTGGCAACATTCTTTTATCAGAAACTTTTATCTGAGTAACATTCGTTTATCAGGAACCATAACTCTACATAATTTCATTGATTGGACCACAAAATATTAGATGTGAAACCCTAAAACGTCCACATCCAGCATCACAAAGTCCACGTAAGTACTCTATTCATCATTTGTATTTGTACAAAATAGTTTTTGTCCGTCTTTGTAGTTTTATTAGCAACAGCTAAATTGATGACCGGCATCGTGTCCCCAGCACTGCGGGCTTCGTCTACGTTGATCGATGGCCCTCCACCAGACATTTCAATTTAATCACCACTTAAATCAGAAACCTCTGTTTCTGGAGTTTTATATTATATTTTTTTGCTACAGTTTTGTCATTGTCAGTGTTGTGTTTTATTATTATGGCACTTTGGTTTTGTTTTTGTCTAAAGTTGATACAGTCTGTTAGATAAATATTTGGTTTTCAGCATAATGTTCCACTAATGTATACCAACACGTGATTTGAAACAATTATACTGTCACAGATGAAAATTCTGTCATCATCATCTGCCCAACCTTTTCCCAACTATATTGGCGTCGACTTCAAGTCTTACCGGATGCAGCTGAATACCCGAATTTACCCGTAATTTACACGTAGCGATTGCCTTACTGATCACCAAAACCCAGTTACTGGGTAGCACGATACCTCTTGGTAAGACTATGGAAATTCTATTTATGAATTAAAAATAAGGGATGACCTCAATAAAAATACTCTCTAAATCTCAGAAAGATAAAAAACTTACAAAAATGAAACAAAATAACTATGAATATTGGGGATCCTACTGATAAACAAAAGCGTCATACATGAATTGAATAAACCCATAGATAGATAACATCTTTACTAAGTAAATTATTGTTGGAACAGTTCATATTACAGCGGCGCTCTTACAAACATGATTTATTGTTGAACTTTATTAATTATAATCTGTTCCGCTTGTTACTTGGCCTTGTGATATGTTTAATGGAATAACTGGGAGTAGGGTGTATATACGAGCATGTCATGTGTTACATTTGTAGTAGATCACTACTTCAAAATGTAACACGTGACATGGATTTGTTGTAAAAAATGTCAAATATGTGAAAAACTTGCAATTTTCACATGTTTTGCTATGAAAGGGAAATAGCCACGAGCTATCATTTTCAAGGCATGGCTTTTATGTAAAATTCAATGTTTGATGATCTGCTGTCAGTTGAACTTACCTACTACCTTTTTCACATAGCAAAACTGGTAGGTACTACTGAACATATCGTGATGGAAACGAAAGAGTATGAGTACGAAAGATTTTCCATTTCCAACTCTGTTTACCTCTGTAAAAGGTCGGGACTATGAATATATTCTCTAAAGATAGACGTATTGCTCAATCTTTTCCTTGAGGGCTCTATGCGGTATTGATACAGAATCGAGTGGAGTTGAGAGCTATTTCAATACCGTTCTTCAAATACTACGCAGAGCTAAGAACTTGGAGTGGCACTACTGATACGTGTATTGACTGATACGTGTCGTTTTATTATTATACGTAAAAAGGAAGATGAGGTAAGCAGAGTTTGTGGTAATGGAGAATTACTTGTAAAGAAACCTACCTTGGCTGTTGATAAAATTGATATAGCAAGAAAAAGCTGATTTTAATATACGGAAGATATTAGTAATAGACTTTATTCATAACAATGGAGGTCGAACAATGGGTTCGTTCCTATTACAAGATTATTAATATCGCTATCTGCAAATTAGAGATGAGCAGCAATAACTTTATTTATCGAGCAATATACCTAGATAGATGCAATCATGTGTTCAAAAGTCGTAACTTAATGTAAGTTACGACTCACATTAAGTTATACTGCATCAGAAATGTATGTTAGAGCAACATATAAATTGTGATAGTCTACAAATACGGTTCTACTAACATCTACCATTGCTTTACCGCTATTGTCTCGATAAATATCGGATTTATACTGTTTACATTTACATCCATTTCCGTGCTTGGTTTGACCTGCACGTAAATAAAGATCGAAATTCCAGTCTTTCTCTGCTATATACTCAAACGTGACCTCATTCTTTTAGAAGCCATTTATTAAACCTGAGAATAAAGCTTTACTGAAAATTTCAATGAAAATATTAAAATAACTACAAAATTGCAGATATTAATTGAAAACTTTCAAATTAAGCTGAATATTGATGCGGTCCCGAAAATATGTACTAGGGTTGCAGCAATAATCTGGTAACAAAAAGGAGCTTAGCGGGCGTCAAAGCTACCGCCATACTAGGAGGGTTCGTTGCCCGTTAAAAGTCACTTTCGCGAACACAATTTCAAGATACGTCGCCTCCTACAATTTATGGCGCTGTCTCAAAGAGTCACTCACTTTTTACAAGAATCCCTGGGTGGTATAACTTGGGATTTTTTTCTTTATTTTTTTAATAATAAATTCGATGGAACCAAAAGTTGGTGCCAAAACTTTTATGAAAGATGTTGTGTTTATTTTAATGATTTTTGGGTGGTGGACCTACTTGTGTTAAGATAAGGTATCTTCTTTAGGTTTATTAAATATTTTAGTAAAATCTGAGCAAAAGCTTATCGTAGACCGCAATAAGAAAGACGAAATCTTTACTTTTCATGTTAGAGAGACTGATGAACTTTTGAAAACGTTTGCATTTAGCACATTATCAAAATGTCTTACATATTTAACGCCTTTCTTGCTTAATAGACTTACAGCGTCTTAAACTATACAAGTACGTTACAGTATGCTAACATCAACTCTAAGATCTAAAATCTTAAGCTAAAAACACGACTCACCTGTTTAAGTTTAGATGTTTTCCACAACAAAACAATTTGAAACTCTAAACAAACTCATGCATAATTAATATTTACCTACGTTTAGTGCACTCTACTAACAAAATATTCTGTTAATATATTAAAGCAATCTTAGGGGCTTGCATGCTCGCGTGTGCTTGGGGGTATTACACTGCTTGCTCTATTAGAAGCGTGACGGTATAAGATTCATGTATCGATTACACTTTAACCTATAAAGGGCAAGCGTTATACTAGTTAACAGTTTTGAATAGGCTCGTCCAGTTTCATAACCCTTCTTAGCGTGTCGATGGCAATTTAAATAGTCAGCCCATAATTTGGCTACGGGTTTGACACCTTCAGTAGTCTCTGTAACGTGCAGGCAACAGGACACGCTGGACACGATATTCAGTGCCCCATTGATTGTGCACAGCAGCAGTGTGTGGAACAGCACCATATTTACACTCCTGGGCGGAGTCATCTGCGGATCTCCACCTGCACAGGTTTTCTTTGCTTCGGCCTTCCTGGTTCGAGGGTCCATTTAAAGATTTGCAGGTGGAACGAGTGGGTTGGTAGGGAAGCACCACTATATTGCAATTTCATTGCATTTTCAGTCATGGCTGGTAGCAGCTGGATGACGGTAGCTGAGGATCGAGTTAAATAACGTGCGATTGGAGAGCCGAATCTTCAGCAAACTGGTGTTATTGGCTGATGATGATAAATAATCATTAAGCTCTATATTACACGGAAATAGAGGGTGTTTTGTATTTTCTAGTCGTAGTAGCCTGAAGGTAGGACTGATAAACTGAAGAGTTAAGGCATAATACAGGGTGCGGGTTTGAAACGGAGAAGCTACCTTGACAGTCTTCAATCCTTTAATGCGCAGCTTGATAAATACTCGTTTCCACGCTGTAAAAGTAGGCTTATGTAGTGAGAAAATTACAGGCTAATTGTTATTCTGTTTCTCTTGTTGTTGGTGATTGGATGTTGTTGGTTTTGTTTATGTTTTTTTGTTTTCTATTCATTGTTGTTCTTTTGTTTTAGTCAAAATTCCAACTGCTTATACTACTCAAGTTTATTTTATTTATGTTAGTCCCTTTAAGTTCTCCCTCCATCCACAAAACAATAGGAATACACACCTCACATTTCGAGCCGAACCACACCTCCAACGTAATCCACTCACGAATCCCCAGAGTTCGTAGTTTTTAAGCAATTCCCGACCTGTACATTCAATTAAAAATTAGAGTACTTTAAACAAAGGGGCTCGGGGAAAGTGGAACGAGCTCACTCCACGTTTGAAACGCGTTTTAGTCGCGTTTTCTCAGCTTCTCGTGGTGCAGGAAAACAATTAAACCCTTCGCTTGTTCGAGGGAAAGTTTGTGGGGGAACTGCAGCATCCGTCTCCTTTGTATCTGAAGTAGGCGATCTGAGGGAAAGGAGGCAGCGGTATTGATATATTGGTAAAATACTTAAAGGATTTTTTGAAGGGAAAGAGAGCGTTTTTTTTTTGTTTTTAGATTTACCTAAATTATTCAACAGACCTTCAACTCTCAAGAAACAACTCAAGAATTTTCAGGGTTCCGTACCCAGAGGGTACTAACGGGACTATAAATGAGTGTACACCGTCTGTCTGATGGTTGGTCTGTCTGTCACAAAAGTGTTTCTTCAGAACCATTCATTTCTATATTTTTTTTGACTCATTAGCTCTGTCTTGTATTATTCAATGCAGGTAAAATTTTGTTTTAGGTATTTCTTAGTACGAGTACTACTTGAAAAAATAAGAAGCGTCGAAGTGTCTATGCTTGTAAAAATTCTGAGCCAGTGCCAATTTGTGGCGAGTGCTTGGCACTTGATAAATCTACATTATGCCATGCCACGTCCTTCTAAAGTAGCAAGAGTTTAGCCTCTTTTTCGTAGAAAATTCTGATGTATTTTATTCAATGCAAATATTTTTTTAGAGTGGCAATTCAGGTGGAAATGAAATTTCTTTAAAAAAAAATTGAAAAGAAAAGAAGCTAACATGTTAGGCATGTAAAATAGTCCTCGCGCACGTATGGGAGTGGCGCGAGGAGGCGAAACGCCGGGGCGTTAGTCCGTTGCCGCGAGAAATCGCGACACAGCGGACGGAGCTCCGGCGGGATCTCATGGCGTCATGGAAAGTACGGTTGTCGCAACCCAGTGCTGGGCACGCCACGATTGCGGCGATAAGTCCCCTCTTTGAGGAGTGGCTGGAGAGACGCCACGGCGTCCTCACCTTCCGCCTGACGCAGGTCCTCACCGGACACGGCAGCTTCGGGAGGTTCCTGTGTCGGATAAAGCGGGAGGAAACGTCCGGGTGTCACCACTGTGTGGATCGCCCGGAGGACACGGTGGAGCATACTGTGGAGGTCTGCCCGGCTTGGGCAGAGCACCGCCGTGTCCTCGTGGAGGCGATCGGCGGCAGAGACCTCTCGCGTCCGGCCCTGGTTCAGGCCATGGTACGGAGCGAGAGGGCATGGGCAGCCGTCACCTCCTTCTGCGAAGCAGTAATGCTCACGAAGGAGGAGGTGGGACGGTTGAGGGAAAGGCACGTTTCGTGCCCTCTCGCCCCTAGCCGCCGCAGGAGACGCCCTAGGCGTCGGGAATCTCGGGTGGATTTCCAGCCACCGTAGGCGCGGGCTTGCGGACGGTGAGCAATGGGTAGCTCAACGACCGGTAAGGACCAGGCCCGGGTCGACGGCGCGTCGTATTCCACGCGTGCCTCAAAGAGATGTCGTCAGCACAAAAGTAGGGTCCACTAGGGCCGATGCCTGCCGGGGTCGCGGGAAGGTACTTATGGGTCACCGAGGCCCCTGGCAACACAGGCAACAGGAAGGAATACGGGTGGGTTTTAGTCAGTAAGAGTCTGACACACCCTCCCGCTCCGCCCAGAGCGGGAGACGTTATTTGATGATTACCCACCCAAAAAAAAAAAAGGCATGTAAAATATTTACTCTGAAATTCACACATACGGAATATTTTTCTGTAATTTTTTGTACTGAATTGCAATATTGAGGATATTCTACAAAAAAGAACATGAAAGAGATACGGTGAAAATTTAAGGAGAACATTATTAAGCAGTGTGTTGCTTTATGCTTATACGTTTTGAAAGTTTAAGAAGTTAAGTAGACAATACCTTATGGCATAAAGTCCGCCTTATGTTCAAATTAAACCACCATTGTGCTTCAAAGTATAGGTAAATAAAGAAATAAAATTGTGTTTTAAATGTTTCATTGGTCGCTTCTGAATCAGGCCATAACAGAGGCTAGAAGCGCTCGCGATGAACATTCGCTAAATACAACTCTTCCAGCTCGTCTCGAGTCAGTGTTGAGCGCTCACAAGTTCAGCGGGCACCCACTGTTACATACGGATTTATGAATTGGATCCCTAATATTTTTTATTACTTATAATTTATTTTGGAGAAAACATTTTATTTTTATTTGTCTTTTGTAAAGTACCATTGACTTTGTTAACTTAGGCAATATTTTTTTGTAAATATATTTTTGGTTAAAAGTAACGCACAGGGAACAGTTGAAAGCTATAGGTAGACCTTGCCTATAAATAAGACAATAATGTTCATTAAAAATAAAACAACCTAGGTATATAATTATTACAATTTGAATATGCCTAAAAAAGCGCTTGTAGTTAAGTAATAACAGCCATACGGGTCGATGGACCAGGTTAAGCTACGCTTGATGGGTGACCATCTTTACATACCAAGACCCCTCCGTGCCTCGGAAAGCACGTTAAGCCGTTGGTCTCGGCTGTCATTCGTGGATCTTTAACAGTCGTTATGGGTCGTCAGAAGCCCGAAAGTGACAACCAGTCTTACCAAGGGGTATCGTGTTACCCAGTAACTAGGTTGTGGAGGTCAGATAGGCAGTCGCTCCATGTAAAATACTGGTATTCAGCTGCATCCAGTTGGACTGGAAGCCGACCCCAATATACAACCGGTAAGTCCCCACTGACACTGAATAGGAGTTTTGGCAAGGATCTTGACTTCATGCGACAGCGGCGCACAAGCGGTGTAGTTGGGAAAAAAAAAATAATATGTTGATAGACAACTGTCGTGTCTACTATTTAACTGATTTTAAATTACTCATAATTTAGTGGGGCTCTTGTTAAAAACTTTTACATGAATTATTCTTATTAGATCTGCATTTTTATATCTCACAAACTTCGCCACCTAGACAACGCTATTACCAGTCTAGACTTCGAAGGAAAGCATAAAACAACACCTTCTTATTTTCATATAATATTATGACATGCAACAAAGGAAAATGGGGTCATTACGGTAGGCGGGAGCGGCAAGTAATCAACTTGTCACTACATGCTTAACCCTTTACGTAATGGGAATATGAGGTTTTTGATTGGCAATGTGATCTTTATAATATACCACGTTATTATGTTTAAATTATGAACAGAAGTAACCCTGGCCGGGGCGAAACTCAGATGCTTGACAGATAAAAGATTAGTATAGGGAAAAAACATAACTTTTGCCTGAAACTAATTTATTTTTAAACAAAGTCAGGCTTATCACCATCGGTAATCAATAGTCTTTGAACTACGTAGATCGCCGTTTGAAAAGCCGTTTAAAAATCGATTCCCCAACTGGCATATTGACAATCAACGGGTGACAATTTCATCTACTTATTGGACTAAGGTTAGCGACCTTAGTCCCTTAAGTACCTTCTGCGAAGCAGTAATGCTCGCAAAGGAGGAGACGGGACGGTTGAGGTAAAGGTAAATTTAGCGCCCCCTCGCCCCTAGCCGCCGCAGGAGACGCCCTGGGCGTCGGGAATCCCGGGTAGATTTAGGGCCACCGTAGGTGCGGGCTTGCGGACGGTGAGCAATGGGTAGCTCGCCATCCGATAAGGACTAGGCCCAGGTCGACGACGGCGCGTTGTGTTCCACGCGCGTCTCAAAGAGATGTCAAAACAAGTGTAGGGTCCACTAGGGCCGATGCCTGCCAGGGTTGCGTGGAAGTTCAAAAGGGTTACCGAGGCCTCTGGCAACACAGGCAATGGAAGGAATACGGGTGGGTTTTAGTCAGTAAGAGTCTGACATACCCTCCTGCTCCGCCCAGAGCGGGAGAAGTTATTTAATAATTGCCTACCCAGAACAAAAAAAGTCCCCTAAGTAGGGACTTAGGGGTCACGTGGTTTTAGTGCCTATGTATATATACTAAGAAACCACATGACGGTTTTCAAATGCGAATAAAGTATTCTTACCGAAATGCCTACAAGCAATTTTCTCAAATAAGCCTGATTTATATAGCAAAGAATCATCATATAAATCCAAAAAATCCTATTTTATTCCACACAGTTGCATAACACCGCCTGTCACACCGAACTGTAACGACCACTCCGTTTTCAATTACACCGTAATTGTGGCTAAAGCTGTAATAACGTCGGTACCCGGCAATTTAGTACGTCGAACGTAAATTGCATTTGTTTTTCACTGTGTAATAGACGGTTCGTCTGACGGTAGCATCGGTCTAACAATCTGCCATTTTGGGGCTGGGCTTTGTTAGATACGTAATTTTATATCGTTGTTTATTGGATTACTTAGAGTTTCTTATACTGTGAGTACTTTTCCCAGGGATATAGGCTGAGCGAGAAAGCCAATTGCTCCAATTCTTACACCCTTTTCATCCCTTCCTCTTGCTTCTCCCACACTCTTTCTCTCAGGTCTCTTTTTAAGTTAGATAATATAATGACTTGTTAGCTGGGCACCGATTGGACATATAAACCTTATTAAGATGCTGACAACACCAAAACCGTGGTCACTGTCAGATTGCATAGAAAAGAAGGAGAAGCGCGATGACACAACGCTTGTAATTTATTGCAAAATATGAAGCAACTATCTATTTACTCATAATTGAGTTGAGTAATCGAAAATAAAAAACAACCAAGTTTTGCATTCAAGTAAGATCTTCTTATTATTCATTAAATACTACTTTAATATTACTTATAACGTACTTTGATATTTAATACAGATATTTTGGATTGGAACTCAAGGTAAGAGGTTAGTTTAACGTTAGTTTGTATCGAGATTTTTTTTCAAAACGTGTTTTGGTAACAACCAAAGTCTGGGAAATATTTATCGTTATTTATTTAACAGTGTATGTACACACATATAAACAGACAGATAGAATATGTTCAAAATTAACATATATTTTATCCGCTACCACAAACTATAAAGATTTGGATTTTTTTTTTCTTAAGAGAAGCCTATTTTGGTCAATTGGGTCTTGTCAGCGCCTTAATTGATCACGCACGCTAAAGAGCTTCTCACACAACAGGATATTATTTACAAAGTAGATTTTCTTTACAGTAAACATTATTAATGCACATTTGTTATAATTATTCAAACTACCACAGCATTTTACACAACCACTTCCAGTATACTAACTTGTAACTCTTGAAAAAAATTGCGTGACAGAACGAAATAATATGTACTGAGCAATTTAGTGCGATTACAACCGACATTACAGTTTTTTTTATTTATATTTTAATGGTGGTGGAATGACACTTCATGACAGTTTCCTACCATTAACTCTATTCTGTAATAATGGGTACAGTTTAATTCTTAATGCAGTTGCAGTTGTTTACTGCTTTTGTATTAATGTAGGTAGGTAGCTGAGTTTTCAGACTAGTGAGTGTTGAAGATTTGTTGTTGTGACTTAGTTTGATTATCATAATGGAAGGGCTGAGACTTTTCGAATGACTACAGTAAGAGAGTCAAGTAACTGACCTTTACATTTGAATATTATATTCTTAGAAGTGTTTATTTTTAATAAACTGCTTGTATTACAGTCTTCTAATAGCCCGTTATTTAATCGTATAAATAATTGAATTATAATCAGGAAATTGAGAAACAAGACACTACGTCAAAGTAAATATAACTAATTAATCATACTTATCATAATCTTTCTTTATTTTCAGGTAAGTAGCTGCTGGCACCATCTTAAGATAAGCCCCACTTTATCAAACAACACTATCATAAACATACCCAGTAAGTATCAATAATAAAAACTTTTCCCACAACTTTCTCTCGCCGTAAATTCTCTTTCACTAATATAATATTTTGTCCCGTTTCTCTTAAACACAAATATTGTGGGCCTCGTAATTCCCAAAGTTATATAGGTGGGCTCTACCTCGGAGTGTATTTACTTAAAGTGGTCCACAAAATTATTTAAACTTAAAACCGAAGCAAACTTTGCAAGCGGTAATAACTCCGGCGAGTGTTTGTCTAGTACTATTGAAAAGATTCAGTAGTTTATCGTTTTTGAGAAATTGTGAGAATAGGGGCGAGTTTACAATGAACACCTAGAAGCAGCAAGAAAAATCTTGGAACCAAAGCTTCATTAAATGAAAATCAAACAGTTATTTATAATTCTTCAAATCCTGATACGATTATACAAGGTCAAATCAAATTAGTTAGCATATCTCCGCAGACGAGATCGATATCTAAACACAATAAAATAAAAAATAAAACATTTTTTATTTAATCGTGTTTAGATATCTTTTTTGAAGAAAATGTGGTCTTTTTTATTGTTTATCAAAATCAAAACCAAAATATTTTATTTCACATAAACCTACATGGGCACTTATGAAACGTCAGAAGCTAGGTGCACGGTTCCAATTGGTCGTTTCCTATGGAGAAGAGCTGGCAAGAAACGTTTACTCTTTTAAAAATAATTGGCTTTTACAATGTTTTCAAATCACAGTGTTAATAGGTATTGGAGGACAGTGTAGGCCTGTCGAGAAGTACCATGTACTTGACAAAAGATAAATGGTCTACAAAACAATCTATGTAAAATATTAATAAAATAATAAAAATAAAAACCTATTTAGATCAAATGACATGTTTTCCATTACAACTACAACAAGTCTGAATTAATATCGTGTCCACAAAAGTCATTAATAAATAATTAGATATCAAAATTGTAGGTATATAATGTCAAATAATGAAAATATTATGTCAAAAAGTATGTATAAAAAAATAAAAAAATAAACATCGTATCATTTTTAAATATCGATACCCATCTCGACTGCGGAGTTTAGCTAGCTAACTTAATGTGACCCTGTATACGCTGTATAAACGAGAAAACTTTGAATACAAGCTTTCGGATATTTATTTTCAACATTATCTCATATTGTTTGGTTATGTTTGTTACAACAACGTTTTGTACCCAAGAGACTGGCGGCATTACCACGTTGTATGGCTATGCTTAGCCTCTGGCCACGGTAAAACCCAGCCCTTTGGCTAAAGGCTAAGCATTGCCATACAACGTGGCAATGCCGCCAGTCTCTTTAGTACATTACCAGTCGACAGCGATGTGGATGAATTTTTCCACGACCTATTTTAGTTTGTGTATAGTTTTAGTTATTTTTATTAATTAATTAGATATAGGTATTTGTTTTTTTTTATGTACAAATCAAAATGAACTATTTCAATAAATAATTTCATTTTCACAACGTTTTAAACTTTTACAAGCTCAAAATATTCTCACTTAAATTTCCTTCACCTGAAATCGACCTTAGTCAAGACGACTCTTAGTAATCCTCAAGTCAGAACTCACTTACTAATTCAAACTTAACGAAAAATCTTTTAATTTGGCAATGTAGCTACGGGACCCACATCTAAGCAACTCGCACAGTACAAAACTTTCCTTTACGACTTACTCAACGTGGACCGAGTAAGGTTAAAATTCAGTGGGGACAATAAATTTGTAAATTTTACCTGACGCTTGTACTTTATATCCCTGTGAAAAGAGAGTGCCATTAAATAAATAAGAGGGTTCACAAAAATAATATATATTTGAATTTATATTCAGAAGGGTTGGAAAAGTCTAGATTAAAAGAGAAATAAAACAAGTTTTCTCTTTAAAGTACTCTGCATATTTTCTTTGCTTTTACCAAGATGGGGAAACACGTACAAAGTTGTTTCAAAATGTACTTGAATGTTTCAGGAATTTAAGTTTTCTTTTTCGGAGAGAAATGTTTTATTTAATTTTGTAGTCCGTTATTATTAGTCTGGTACATTTTTGATGATTTAAAGCGAAAGTACTAATGAAAATTCTTTGTAATATTACGTTCCTTTGGAAACTGCTCAGCAGATTATATGAAACTAGACTACTATCTTTCCCGCGGCTTCGCTCGCGTGGAGGTTTTTTTTCTTACATATGAACCTTCTCCTGACAATAACAAACACAACAAAAAAATAATTTGCGAAATCAGTACAGCCGTTCACGGGTGATGCCGTGACCAAGGGAAATAGGGATTCATTTATATATATATATATATATATATATATATATATATATATATATAAATATACATACATACATACATACATAAACTCACTCCATCTTCCCATGGGGGTAGGCAGAAACTATTGAACGCCACCTGCTACGCTCCTTACATACTCGTTTTGCTTCGTTTACGTTCATACATCTGGTCATACACGCACACCGGTTACGAGTACTACGCTCCTGACCTTTTCGAAGAACATCATTAATGAGGTCACTATATGTCTTTCTGAGGCGTCCCCTTCCGGTATTTCCACTCACATCAGCCTTGTAAGTCACATCACCTTTTGTTAGTCGTCTTTCTTTCATCCTCTCAACATGACCAAACCATCTAAGCATACTCTTTTCAATTTTTGTCACTACATCTTCCTTTATACCGCACCGTTGCCTTATCACATCATTTTTCAGCCTATCATTTATAGTCACACCACACATGCTTCTCAAGGAACGCATTTCCACAGCATTAACTCTACTTTCATGCTTCTTTTGCCACACCCAACATTCACTTCCATACATAAGTGTAGGCACCAGCACACCATTATGAACAGCCAGTCGGGCCTCTTTGGGCATCGACTGGTTGTATATATATATAGTACCGGATGACATTTTTTACCGTCTCGAGAATATTAAGGTGTGTTGTGTAAGAGGAACAGAAGTCATACCTGAGAATATTCGCTTAGTACCATTGAGATTGTCAAGGTTCGGAATTTCCTAAAAAAATCATGAAAACTATCCATCCTACGGCCCGTGCGTAAAACTAATAATAGCCAAAATAGGAGATAGTAAACGAAGCGGCGCCCGGCGTAGGTTGCGATCGCGCATGAATGAAAGTAAACGTTCGAGCGAAATGCACACAGTATTGCCGTTTCCAAACAGGTTTATTTAAATATTGCAAAACAGACCAACTCACCATGGATAAATAATCATTGTCTCTGAAAGGTACCTGCCTAAAAACCGCTACTGCTACCTGAAATGTTTACAGCGGTCTTTAGGTAGGTACCTTTCAGAGACAATGATTATTTATCCATGGTGAGTTGGCCTGATCTGTTTTGCAAAATTTAAACAAACCTGTTTAGGTAGTATTCTTACACAATCACTGACTAAATGGAATGATTAGTAATACATTAATCTGTAGGTATTTCGAAGGTTTTAAGTTAACCACTCTTTCTTACAATAGGTATTCGTTAGATTATTATCATTAGCTATTAACTTATTATTTCATAGAAATTGACATAAAGTGAGGTTATGAAATATTAGGCGAAGTCGATTTTAAATTAGGTAATTGGTGTTTATTATGCAAGTAATCAAATCATTCAATGTATTAATGGATTTGTAAAAGGGAGTGCCATTACCCAACACTAACTAAACCATCCAAGGTCGAGATGACCCGTTTGTTACCCGACTACGGCGCAGCAAAAAGGAGGGTTATTTAAATGATTAGTAACCGCTGATACGTCCGTAATATGAGGGAAATGCTGGGAATTTGAGGAGCAGGGATACCGTTCCTTCGCAGCGACTGAAGATGTTCTTCTTCTGCGTACATTGGCCTCGCACTGGCTATGTTTTCACCAGACAGGATATAAAATCGCACCATTGCGAGGTACTCTACATTAGAATATTCGTACATGTTTACATACGATAACTATCACCGGGCGGACGATCGGTGCATACGCGGAAACAAACAGCGCGACATCACGCTGCCGTGACTAATCGTAGACTGAACCACGGGACGCGGGCGGGCGGGGATGTGCGAGCGAGCGGCTCCTGCGCCTGATATCAAAGAAGCCGATGGCAAGTGGGGCGAGTACCTATCGGCTGCATAAGAACGGATCTACGAATTCATTGATAAATTCTGCGCATTTAGTAGGGTGCGTATGATTTGAATTTCGATATTTTTCCATCGATTTTTTTTTCTGTTTTTATTGTTTTATTATGAAAAGTTTACTTCAAATGGGTAGTATTTATTGATAAATCAATTTCTTTACAGGTTGAAGAAAAAAAAAAAAACCAAAAATTGACTATGCCATAGGCTTCTACTCCGTTCACCCTATGTTTTTCGAGACGGTAAAAAAAATCAGCCGGTATAATATATATAAAAGAAAAATATATATAAAAGGTTTAAATTAAAACTGGATTACATTTTTAATTTGTGAACTAAGAAAACCGCACCTGGCATTTTACAATATCTTTCAGCCACTATTGAAACCTATAGTTTCATCAAGATGGTTGAATTTGAAAGCTGCGTCTCAAAGCTTTTTTTTATAAGATAAGTTTTTTAAGATCCATCTAAAATTTAGGTCACCTCACGCCTCACTATTTCCGAGACCATTTTTTACCATTTTAAAGTAATTTCATAAAGCATTCATTTCAATTTGCCTCAGTTAGTGTAAGTAATTATAGTCTACAATAGAATGACCTAAGAACACGAAATATAGAAAAGCCTGGTTGTTGTGTGGAACCTACAACTGTTTTTAGATGTTTGTAATAGTAAGTATCTGGGTAGATTATCTTAACCATTTTTACTTTTTTATAAATAGTCCGCAGTCTAATTTTAGTATTCAATCTTTTGCTTCCAGTATTATAGTTTTTTTGTGTACCACTACTACTAGCTGCAATACTTGAGACAGTAAACGTTATTCTATTCTATTGTATTCTGACACAGGACAAATTCGTCCTTACTCACAATTAATTGCACCCCCGTATGCTTACTTAGTCGGTTTAAGTTATAAAGTTGAATGTCTCAATGTATTCAGAATTTCATCATTCAGATACTCTCGCTCCTCTATCTAATACATCTTTAGATAAACCACCCAATTTCAAAGTAATTACACCGAACTATATGGAACGCCGTACATCACTGCATCCAACCCGGTGCCGCCCGCGTCGGGCACCCGCGACCACCAATGTATTACCGTCAAATTGATTTATAATTTTCATCATTTGCCCAGTCAGCTGTGTTCCACGGGAATTGATTTCCATTCAAATTATAAAGTTTATTAAGTTATAAAGTTGAATGTCTCAATGTATTCAGAATTTCATCATTCAGATACTCTCGCTCCTCTATATAATACATCTTTAGATAAACCACCCAATTTCAAAGTAATTACACCGAACTATATGGAACGCCGTACATCACTGCATCCAACCCGGTGCAACCCGCGTCGGGCACCCGCGACCACCAATGTATTACCGTCAAATTGATTTATAATTTTCATCATTTGCCCAGTCAGCTGTGTTCCACGGGAATTGATTTCCATTCAAATTTATGTTACGCATCCGTAAATAGCTCATAACCGAATAAAAAGTACGGTTCATTGGTCACTATGCGAGTTAATAAACAGAATTTACATTTTTATAATAATAATTGTTGAACGTTGATGGCGCGGAAGGGTTTGCGAAATATTATCATGTATAATGACGACGTCATTTGGCTATTGCTTTCAATTAAGGCGCTGCGCTGACAAGACCCAATTGACCAAAATAGGCTTCTCTTAAGAAAAAAAATGCCAAATCTGTATAGTTTGTGGTAGCGGAAAAAATATATGTTAATTTTGAACATATTTCCCAGAACTTGGTTGTTACCAAAACACGTTTCAAAAAAAAATCTCGATAAAAACTAACGTTAAACTAACCTCTTACCTTGAGTTCTAATCCAAAATATCTGTATTACATATCAACATATGTCACGTATTTAATTAATAACAAGAACGTCTTATTTTAATGCAGAGCTTGGTTGTTTTTTATTTTCGATTACTCAACTCAATTTTGAGTAAATAGATAATTGCTTCATATTTTGCAATAAGTTACAAGCGTTGTGTCATCGCGCTTCTCTTTCTTTTCTATGCAATCTGACAGTGACCGCAGTTTAGGTGTTGTCAGCGTCTTAATTTTAATCAATTATTATTTTTTTTTTTTTAAGATTCCATAGTCAACAAAGAATCTTATAGTTTCACCATGTCCGTCTTTCTGTCTGTCTATCCATAGCTCAGAGACTCTAAGTACTAGAAAAATATAATTCGGCATACATACATATTAATCACGCCGACAAAATGATAAAATAAAATATCGAAAAAATAACATGTTTTGGGGTACCTCTCTTGCATGTAAAGTGGTCATGTTTTTTTTTTTTGTGGTCTTTCCCATGGTGTGGGGTAAAGTTTGAGAGGCCGTTCAGAAAAAAAAATATATTGTAGGTTTGTGAAAACCATTTTTCGATTCATGGATCCGTTTGCGTAATATTAAGCTTTAAAGTGCTATTTTTTGTTAAAGTTAAAAACAATAATTTAAATTAAAAATTAAATTATTGTTTTTGGATATCTGAAAAATCGTGGTAGCAGTATTATAATGAAGTTAAAAGGAAAACGAGAAAAAGGGAAACGAGGTAGAGCAGTGGTGGCCCAGTGGTAACGGCCGCGACTTACGAATTGTAGGTCGCGGGTTCGAACCCAGACAGGCGCTTTACTTTGTGTAAATTATTTCATCACCACTGCTCTCAAAACGGTGAAGGAAAACATCGTGAGGAAACCGGCATGACCTAGAACCAAAAAAAAAAAATCGAAGACATGTGACATCTACCAATCCGCACTGGGCCCGCGTGGTGGATTACGGCCCACTCCCTCTCACAGAGAGGAGGCCTGTGTCCCAGCAGTGGGAACATTATAGGCTGATTATGTAAAAGGAAAATTATCACAGCTAAGTAGTTTTACAACTTAACGAGTAATAATCGACCAACTTACATTTGCAGTTGGAGAATTGACCGTGACGTATACCGATGTATGAGAGAACATGTTTTTCAACAACAATGTTACATTTGTTTGTGGGATAAATTCATTCTAACTACGGAACCTTTCATTGTGCGTAGTTCGACACGCACTTGGCCCGTTAATAGGGTATTTTACTAAATATGAGAAAAAATCTATAAATAGATTATTGAGATAGTTTAGGCAAAAAGGAGTCGGAAAATGTTACTTTGATTTCATAAAATAACAAAATAGATTTTAAAATTCTAATCTGTTAAAAAACACCATGAAATAGTAGCCGCCATGTTATTACGTCATACCGCTGTGTAAACTAAAACTACAACTGTCAACTGTTAGTCCGATAATAGATCAGCGCATTTGTTTACATAGCCAAGTGACGTCATGACCACAGAGCAACATGGCGTCCACTACGTCCAGCGTTTTCATCAAACTACGCGCGAAATTTGAAAATGTAAAATGTAAATGCATTTTTATGGCACTTAGCGATTAAATAAAAATTTAGTGATTTATTTTTGGGGCATATTAGCACTATAGAATTTAACTAAGACTTTTCAAAAATGAGTGTAAGACCCTATTATTGTTTAGTAAATAGCTAAATAAGAAAAAGCTAAGTCTCAATTTATTGTTATGCTTACACACATGTAGCGGATGACTCATGGCTACTGAAAACCCTTCGGGGAAACCGAAGGTTTGGGCAGAGGTGTACCTGTATTACATCCACATTTCGCCAGTATAAGTCGCATGTAATAGGAGGCGTGTCTATTGCCATCAACCGGGCACATACCCAGACTTCAGGCTGCTACTGAGAAATTCCAGATAGAAAAACCCAATAACACTTTGCTCGACTCGGGAATCGAACCCAGGACTTCATGTTCAGCAGTAGCGCTTGCAACCACTAGACCAGTGAGTTCAGAACCGTCGTTCGTAAACCAACTGCATTACAATAAAATTAAAGTGATGTTACTCAGTCAAAATCCTAATAAATCTATAAACTTCAGCAGATATTGCAGAAAATCTTTAAGACTCTCTTTATACTTCGAAATAATCTTAAAACTAACTAACCATGAACTCAGTAAAACTGTGACTTCATCCAGACACGGTTTCGCCTAGTAATGAGACATTAACAAGTTTATTACTCCACTCCGCTCGTATGACTGTCTGCTACTTATTATTCACCTGAAATTTCATTTCAACTTACAGTCACATGCACAAGTGATAACACCGACTAATCTCAGAGAATAATACATCCACGAAAATGTACTAATTGAAGCACGAAGCGCGACGGAGTTCTGAGTTCCGTCATTTAAAATGGAAGTTTGTGTTCTATCTTTCACTTTTGCTAGTGACTGTACGCTCATAAAGTACAATAATGCCCGTGCCTCCAGATTGAGCCGTTATTTCAACGCGTTGGTCATTATGTAAATCCAGGGTGGGAATTTTAAATTTTCCTTTTATACTTATTTGATTAGGGTGCACAAATTGTTTCATCCCCTGAGTTTACTTAGGCGAGTTCAGTACGCCGACGAAAATCCACTGCCAGTAGATTATTTGGGTTTTATAAGGGCCAAGCTACCTTCAGGATTTTCCACGGTCAAAACAAATTTACTTTTTTATGGTGCCATAAAATTGATGGCTCCAAATATGCTATATCTTATTTTCTTAAGTGCGTTTTTATTCGCGTTATTACATTCTGAATATTGATTTATTGAGCCGTTTCCTGTTTTATGTAAGGACTGGACAGAGCTATTTTATTTGGAAAAGTATTTATATTACATAATTCAGTCAAATAAGCATTGAACCTGAATTATCTTTGGCCGTACTAATGGTAGCACGCATGTCATCTGAATACCAGTATTTTACATGGAGCAGCTGACAATCACTCATAATTTCCAAAAAAATAAAGATTAAAATCCTTTCTACACCAAAATGTGTGTGAGCTTATCTTGATTTTTTCCTTCTCAGATTACACTCAGACACTTCTAAACAAGTTTCCTAATACCTAACATTTCGAGTGTAGAATATATCTTGAAATGTCTCGGTAAAAGTGAAAAATGGATTATTGCCTGACTGGTGAGTTACACAAGCCGAGCTAGTTCATATCAGTCTGCAGGTTTAAACATTTATTGCTAAACATAAAGAGAACTGATTGATATGGATCGAGAGGCGATGTATCCATTTTGTATGGATTTATTTTTAGTCTGTGAGTGGTTTATGATTCTGAACGTCGGAGTATGGAGATGGGTTCTAATTTGAATCTTGAAACAAGGTAACCTACGAGTTTTTATGTTCATAGCATTTAGTTATTATATACAACATTTCCCGGAATTATCGCACACCACCAAACACCCCAATTAGAATTATGTTATAAACTTATTACCATAACGCATAATCAGCCTATAATGTTCCCACTGCTGGGACACAGGCCTCCTCTCATCGAGAGGCAGTGGGCTGTAATCTACGCGGGCCCGGCGGGGTTTAGTAGATGCCACATGTCTTCGAATTTTTGGTTCTAGGACATGCCGGTTTCCTTACGATGTTTTCCTTCAACATAATTATAATACGAGGGCGATACTGAAAGTTTTACAGTTACTGCAGAGTGGTATACTAACAATTGTTTGCCACTTGTCTTGGAAAAAGTTCGGGAGAAACGACCTCGCAGTAGGATCCTCCTTCACCACGAAAACGCCTCGTCGCACACCGCCAAGCAAACAATCGAATTACTTGGCGATGTCAGACGTGGAATTACTGGGTCACCCGCCCTATAGCCCCGACCTCGCACCTTGCAATTTTTATTTATTTCCGAAAATAAAAGAAAAACTTCGAGGAAAACGTTTTATGGACGCCGAGGAAGCAGTGGCTGCGCTTCGAAATGCCGTCGAAGAGACCCCTAAGGACGAGTGGGTAAAGTGATTTTCTCAGTGGTTCCATCGGATGCAGCGATGTATTGATGTAAATGGGCACTATTTTGAAAAGACATAATAAAACTAATAACTTGCTAGTTTGTTCAGTTTTTGATTTTCTAAGAACTTTCAGTGTCACCCTCGTACATACTTACATACAATGTTTTATACGTAACAATAAAAATCGGTGTATGTATTATAATCTTATCACATGCATCGAATTTTTATTATTACGTATACGTAACTATGTGTTTTATAAAACATTGTTTATTTATTGAAATAGTTATACTGATTGTAGGAGGAGATTGTGGTCACATTACAGATCTCCGCACGCATACAGTCACACATTTAGTAGGTATTTCATCCATTTTGGTTTGTTTTCACTGTACGATGGAAGTGTGACTGTAATTTACGTAGTTTAAATTACTAGCATAATAGCATAATCAGCCTATAATTTTCCCACTGCTGGGACAGGCCTCCTCTCGCTGAGAGGCCGTAATCTACCACGCGGGGCTACTGCGGGCTGGTAGATGTCACATGTCTTGCAATTTTTTGACATGCCGGTTTCCTCACGATGTTTTCCAACACCGTTTTGAGAGCAGTGGTGATGAAATAATTTACACAAAGTAAAGCGCCCGTCTTGGTTCGGACCTACGATCTACAACTCGTAAGTCGCGGCTTACGTTACTATTGGGATAAAAAATTCAGTAAACGGTTTTGAACAAACTACTTTCACAGTGTGAATTAATTCGTTACACTTCATTCAGTTATTAAAATAAAAAACAAACACGTTACATATTACGTTATGTGTTAAGTGTATGTAAGAGTAAAACGTTATCTATGTGAAAGAAACACTAACTCCACTTTTTTTAATGACTTTGAATTTTTTTGAATTCACAATGTCCTACATGACATCGATTAAATCTAAAAAGCCCAAGATAGTCCGAACACCAACTATGTTCCCCATTTCTTCAGCCCCAAATGAGAACAATGTAAATTTAAATAAACCCAAATCAAAGTGCCAGTTAAATTAATTGCTCAAATGTTTATATTCGTAATCAAAGTGAAGAAAGCAAATTACGCCAAAATATTTGATTGTTGATGTAAAGTTCTACGAGATTTTATCGGGGTGAGAGAGGTCACCTTTGCTTAGGTCGAGGAGGTTAAAAATGTTGTAAATGGTGACCTTAAGTACTGACCCTCCAACTGATACGTTTAATTGTGATTATAGTTCGACAGTTTGAGAGGGGATTGGGATAGACTTAAATATCGATAGTTTTCTATTTTATCAAGAAGATGAACTGGTTAGAATTATTGCTTGTTTAAGAGGATTTGAAATCAAATTTAGTTTAAGGTTTATTTTCTAGGCTCGCCCCCTATTAAATGGGATTTAAACATAACTGTGGGCAAAATGTGGGTGTGTTACCCTTTGGAGATAATAGACGTGGTCGAAATGAAATGAAATGAAATAAAATGAAATGATGAAATGAAATGATTTTATTTTCTGTAAGTAGGTTTGTACAAACACTTTACACGTCAATCATATTTTTAAAACTAGATAAGGTTGGCGTTTCCTATCTGACTCCTCTGAGAAAAAAGTCCAGACTCTCTTGACTCTCTTGGTCAGATCATGTGAAGAACATGTAGATTGCTGTCTGAAATGGCCTTTTGATGAAAGAAACACACAGATTGAGTGGACCGGTCCAGTCAGTGCACGCATTTGTCAGTAGTTTGTTACGCTTTCACCCTAAAACGGCTGAACGGATTTGGATGAAATTTGAACCGAATACTGAAAAACATGTCATACGAAAATGCAATACCAACACAATCTAAATTTATGAACCAGCTTATTTTGTTGTAATATTCGTGAGTAGACTAACGAATCAACCCCCATTCCGAATCTCCCCTTTCAATAATTTGCACTGTATTATTTTTAGCCGTCAGTATGACGCGACAAAGGACCTACCTACTTGTACTACATAGTACATTTTGATCGCCCAGTTTCCTCTAAATTTCAGCTCACCTTTAAAAGATAAACCTTCTAATACAATGTATAAAACATGTCACCACCTTCCACCTCCTATTTTAAAGGCTAACATTTTAAGCTAAGTTTAGACTCACGTAGCCTTAACAAAAGCTTAGCGTCCGATATTAGGTGCTTGAAATCAATTACCTGTTCGCTGATTGGACAATTTGTCGTCGACTAATCCCCAGGCGATCGATATTAACTAAATTATCTCGTCAGGTGGTACCGATAAACTGGTTAATCACTTTTGAGAAAATAGCTGGTTTGCATAGAGTATGTTCTTCTTTGTTGGGAAAGAATAATGAAGTTTGACATGCTTGGGGAAGTAATTTACTTACCTGTGTGAGTTAGTTTTTAGACTAGAGCCACACTATGGGTTTTTGGCAAATATTTGCGTCCTTACAAACTTACGATTAATAGTTACTAGTAGCAGAATTTTAGATCTGGAATATTAATTCGATTCAACCGTAGTTGACAGTAGATATATTTCAGATATTTAAACTTAATGCATCCACACCATAATATTAACAAAAAATAAGGGTGGAAAAATATTAACTGAAAAATTAAACATAAATAAAATTGATTCAGCTTAAAAACGTGCAGCGCTGCTTTTTCCATACTATGATATTGACGATGGAGAACATAATACTTCAGATAAGAGAATCGATTTTAAAGTAAGTGCCTCATCAACTGCTTGATTAAACGCTTAATCGCTTGCCAGTTTTGCAGACGAGCGATGTTTTGCATACATTAGGTTTTATAACTTAAATGCTTTATGATAGAGATTGATTATGCTTCGATTTAAAATGAGGTCTCATAGTTTTTTCAGAGTATTTTTTTACTCTTGAAAAACTATGAGACCTCTTTTAGCCAGAACTAAGCTTTATTCCTGTCACTGTCGCACAACTTTAAAACTTTAAGTGCAGATAGAGACGGTAACATGACTAAGTCTAACCACGAACTAAGTAAGCTTTAAAACTTATTAAATATAGAGGCCTTGGCAGAGAGTACAACTTTGTACCCTTTGGCGTCGAGGTCTTCGGTCCGTAGGGTCTCAGTGCGCATGAGCTATTTGCGGAAATCGCTAAACCTCTAGTTGATGTAACTGGTGACCGAAAAGCTGGCGGCATTCTCGCGCAACGCATCAGCATTGCAATTCAGCGAGGAAATGCCGCCAGCATTCTCGGTACAATGCCTCGAGGGTCTTTTTTAGGTTTAACTTAGTTTTAATTTAATTTAGTTAATGTTAATAATCATCTTGTAATTTGTTATGTAAATAAACGTTAGTAAGGTATTAGATATCCGCCTTAGATCTGAATCTTAGATTTGTGGCGACTAAATCACATTCATCTGCAAATATCTACCGCTGAACATGGACTATAACAACATGGACTATAACAAACGGTACAATAAACGGATATATCGGTAATCACATGGATTGATAGGAACATTAGTACCTGGCAAGAGTTTCCCCCTGCCTAGCCTACTGGCTAGGCTGGGGGATCCTCTTGCCAGGTAAAACCAGGGTCAGTAGACCCTGGCCCTGGTTTTGTTGAACACAAGTACTAAAGGGGTAGGTTGGCACCTACCCCTTCAGTTATTGTATTCAACAAAACCCAAATATCAAGGAGAAACAGTTTCATTTTACAGTAATAAGACTAGATTGTTAGCCAGAACGAAATGGAAGTTACCTACTTCCAATTATTTTCAAAGCTCGACGAAGGTCGAAGGTCAACTTGTAACCTAACCCTCATTAGTGAGACACAAAATTTACACAAGTGAGGACTATTGAATAAAACACAACCACATATTTTTGTCCGACCACTGTAATCAAAGTTACAGCACCTACCGAGGCTATAATTTGATTCTCTTGACTTGATTACTGCGTACGCACGGTTTAACCTTGCTTATAAATCTAGAAGGAGGTTGGCTAATCAAGTTCACTGCGTTATCTGTTACTTTTTTGCGATGTTAAATAACGCTTCTTTGAAAAAAAATACATTATCATGGTACATTGGGATGTTTTCGTATTTTTTGTTTTTTAATAGCTGTTAACGTGAGGGGCTCGTGGCCAGTGGCGTGCAGTGGTTCTCCACAGAGGGTAAGCCATGCATACTGACACCAAAAAAAAAACTAATTCGCGCAACATCACAGCGCGGCTCTACATACAAGAACTCACCACATTATTCCAGGTAATTAAAACACGATTTTCTAACCATGCAAACAGAAGAAAGATTCGGCCACCTCAAATATCATAACCAAGTGGGTGGGTGATAATTACAGAACACGTTACTTGCAAGATATCCGAAGTCATGAATTATCATATTTTTGGATTCATTCTCGTAATTCGGGCACACATCTACCTTTAGACACAACTTGAATCTTATCATTAAACGACAAGTGCGACTAACCTAACCTAACCAACACATTATCGGCGCAAACTTCACAACAGAACACCATTCTTAGGTAAATAAACAAATAATAACACAACACATAATCTTTACACTACTTTACGTTTAAAAACCAATTACTTATAAGTTAATAAGATCTAAAACAGCAAAACATTCAAGATCACATATAAATTACGTGTCACTGTCACATGAAACAAACACTACCAATTAAAATTGTATCACTGTCATACCGTGTTCTTCCACAAAAGGGACTATCATATTTTGCCGGATAACACTGACACACTGGACTGTGTTGCCGAAACTTATTTTCCTAACTCCCCACAAACCAAGCGAAATTTCCCAAATATGAGAAGAAAAATAAAAAATTATGAAGTTTTTAATTACTTTTATAGGGCTTTTGCTATTCCTTACAATTTATATTTTTTTGGAAGGTATAAATTCACCAATACCACCCTTTTTTTTTAATTGTCTCTAGTAGTCTGGTAGTTATGAAGGAAACTTCCCCGCAATTCGGGGAATAGTCCAAAAATTGGGAACCCTGGTCTTCAATATTTTTCATTCATTAAATCTTCACTTTACACACAACCAATAAAGACCAAGCTCCTGCCGCTGGAGTTACGCCCCTAATTTAAACCATTTCACTATTGTGTGCCGTTCATACACACGAAAATATACACGAGTGTGCGTAAATTCATGAACGAAATATAGGCGAAACGAATCCTTGCCTCGCGTACGTAAGCTCCGTCGAACTGTGAGTCACCTGGCGTCTGCGACATGTTGCTATAAGAGTTTTAACAGGAGTTTAACTTTTTTTGTAATATTTTGTGTTATTGTATTATATAGTTAAAATAAATGCATTTAGTAGTTGAGTTGGCGTTGTTGGTAGGGTAGGCTAGGCCTAATTGCCTCTATGGACGGCACGCCCCTGCTCGTGGCTTAATAATAACAGCCGCACAAGTCTATCGAAGGTTAAAAAAGCGCAAGCCTTTGACAGTCGTTACGAGTAGTCAGAAGCCCAAAACTCTGACAACGAGGCTCACCAAGGGGTATCGTGTTACCCAGTAACTGGGTTGTGGAGGACAGATTGGCAGTTTCTCCATGTAAAATACTGATATTCAGCTGCATCCGATTAGACCAGAAGCCGACCCCAACAGAGTTGGTAAGACTAGGCAGATTATAATAAATGTCAGCGTGTGTAACAACCTACAAGTAGGTATCTATGTTTTTTTTATTAAGGCGCTGACAAGACCTAATTCAGCAAAATAGTCTTCGCTTGAAAAAAAAAATTGGCAAATCTATATAGTTTGTGGTAGCGGAAAAAATATATGTTAATTTTGAACATATTTTCCAGAACTTGGTTGTTACCAAAACACGTTTTGAAAACAAAATCTTGATACAAACTAACGTTAAACTAACCTCTTACTTTGAGTTCTAATCCAAAATATCTGTATCAAATATCAACATATGTTACGTATTTAATTAATAACAAGAACGTCTTACTTGAATTGCAGAACTTGGTTGTTTTTTATTTTCGATTACTCAACTCAATTTTGAGTAAATAGAGAATTACTTCATATTTTGCAATAAATTACAAGCGTTGTGTCATCGCGCTTCTCTTTCTTTTCTATGGAATTTTACAGTGACCGCTGTTTAGCTGTTGTCAGCGTTTTAAAAGTATGACAGTCCCTATCTAAGAGATCTTTAAACATTTTGTCAGCATTCTCAACACTTATTTAGATTTATTCACAAAAACACGAGACACACTATGATGCCTCCATTAAAATAACAGCTCAGTTCCATAAAAACTGACTTCTATTCGACCCCTCATGATAAAAGCGTGCGACTATTGTGATTTATTTTATCCATAACCTACTCAAACCAAGGTCTCAAGATTAGCAGTATCGCAATATTTTTCACCAATAAAGCCACTAACTTCTAACCACGTCTAGAACCTGCATTGCGTCTAAGGGCAAGCTCAAGGTCAGTCGTCCCGCCTTCGTGAAGAAAATAATCCTTTACTAAGTACTTGTACACAAGACAGCTGTATTTTAACAAAAACTGTGATTTTGAGAGCGCTGATAGACATTGAAAGGGGATGCAAAAGAAAATACCAATGTAGTTCCAGTCTAAAAGTTTACGTTATATGTTTTTATTAATGGCAAAGTTTTTTTTTTAATTTTTTAAATAATCTTCTCCATGAACAACCTTTCACCATCCGTGAAAGTTAAATAAGGTGACAAAGAGTTAATATCGAGATAAAAGTTGCACTCTCTTATTGGACAATAACGAAAAACTGCTATCACCAAACCGTTTGTCAAGCAATCAATGGTCCTGCCGGGCCCTGCGGGAAAGTTCGAAAGGGTTACCGAGGTTGCCAGGGGGGCAACACAGGCAACGGAAGGAACATGGGTGCGTTTTAGTCAGTAAGAGTCTGACACACTCTCCCGCTCCGCCCAGAGCGGGAGAAGTTATTTGATAATTTCTCACCCAAAAAAAAAAAGCAATCAATGGTGAATATCGCAGTTTATCTTTAACCCTTCATTACTGTGTTCATTAGAATGTCTATTGTCGGTATGAGACGTTATGGATTGGTTCATAGACAAAACAAGGCAGGAGAAAATAGTAGAAAAATAAATACAGTATCGAGCACAAATATGTATGTATACATTTAGCAAAATTCAAAAGTGATATTCTCGCGGAATAACGATTAAAGCTTTAAGATAAGATCTATTTCATAATAAGGGTTCCACAATACCATATCACAAACAATGCAATAGAAGAAAATCTTTTAAAAATTGCAATTTGTGCATAAAGTAGTGCTCGTAGCTGTGCCACTTAGTAGAGCTTGATACTGCCAGTCTCTCAAAGATATTCTTACCTCTAAAAAGAATATTATCATGCGTATAGCAATGTAGATTTTATCGCTCCCATTTCTATACCTACTCGTATAATCGATACTGGTATCCAATTCGAACGATTGTTGTGTTCACACACCACTGCGCTAAGTACGGATTAGTATGTCTCACTGTTCCAAGTCTATATTATTGCCCATACTTAAATAAATGGAAGCTCGTGGAGGAGCTCGAGGCCAAGTAATAACAGCCGCACGGGTCGACCAATCCATCCATCCAGGTTAAGCTACGCTTGTCGGGGTTGGTCCGTTGATCTTTACATACCAAGACTTCTCCGTGCCTCAGAAAGCACGTTTAACCGTTTGTCCTGGCTGACATTCGTCGATCATTGACAGTCGTTATGGGTCCTCAGAAGCTCGAAAATCTGACTACCAGTCTTATTGTATTTCCTAGTAATTGGGTTGTGGAGGTCAGATAGTCAGTCACTCCATGTAAGATACTGATATTGGGATAAGCTGATTGATTGACTTAAGTATTAGGCTCAATTCTAGTCGGAAAAGTAAGGTAGTTATTTCGAGACTTTTCTTTGAATATTGTGAGGTAGTTTTCTGAAGAAAAAAATAATGGTCTTTGGCGTCGTCGAGACATACATCATGCCACAATCTAATTCTTACACTGCTACAGGGATCTTTTCGCGCTTAAATGACGTTGACGCGGTGCTGTTGGTAAAAAAAAAGGTGTCCTCAATTGTTTGGTGAAATGTATTGAAAAAAAACACAATACGGCGGCGTAAGTTCCGATTTAAACCACGCCCCAAAATATACTTGTACAGCTATAAGAGACACAGACGGACATAACAGTAATGTTATAAGGTTCCATTTGCCTTTTTAAGTCGAAGCCTTTAAAACTACAGTAGGTATGACAATTATAATGTGGCAGATATATAAGCGACCCAACTTAGTTACTAATACAGTCCACTGCAATATAAAGCCCTCATTTAAATCAGCAGCCCCGTAGAACACGAATTGGTGAGCAGAGCTTTAACGACACTGAAATGAAAATTAACTTTTTGTGGGTATTTCTACAAAGCCCACCAGGCGTTTAGCTGTAACCTCTACTTACTTTGACTGTAATAACTCATGGGTTAACACATGCTCTTTTTTGACGAGTCCCACGCATCATTGTATGGCACCAATCTCTGAGTGTCAAAACTAAACAGTCTGATGAGTCCGGAACGTCATTGGAATTTAGATACTTCATAACTATTTAAGTAGACTCTATCCTCACAAAAACATCCCAAAAATGTCCTCAAAAACACACACTCATTATACGAGTACAGTCAATACGACACTTACAAAGGGTGATTGCCAACAAAAGGTTTTCGAAAATTTGCCTCGCCGCGTTTTCCGATGCAAAAAGCTATACGGTATAACAAAAGTCATGAAGTTCTCTTTGACTCCTTTTTATTCCGTGGAAATAGGGAAAAAGTGTTCCGAAAACCGTTCGGTTCGGTGTTCGCAACCATTCCAGATATACTTGGAGTATATACTTTGTGCAAACGAGCGTTTGATAGGGGCCCACGTGGATTTAAATGCTGTTTGCTAGATATGTCTGTGCCGGGCGGAGGAACGTGCGAAGTGGCTGTTGTTTAACAGCGGGACAGACGTGTCTTAGAGAGTTTGTTGAAGTTGGGGAAGGAATAACGTAATAGTTGCAACGTAATTGCTTTTGTATGCATTGATGGCAAAATAACGATGATTTATTTATCATTATCATGTAAAATGTCATGTGGACAGTTGTATAAAACAGCTCTTCCTATTTCTTAATCAACTGTAGTTTATAATGGAACTGTTCGAGTTATATGAGTTAATGATGAGAATTTTCTATAAGAGTGCACCTGGTTTAATTTGATGAAGATTATTTAGAAGGCGTTAATCTTTGTTCTTGAATGTACATAGTGGTCTGGTCGATCGTCTAATATCCTTTCTATACCGCAACTAAACCATGATAGATCGCTAATTTCTAAGTAGGTTTCCCAAACTCACTTCGAGCCTTAAACGCTTCCATGCCCCCAGTATCATTGTCGAGTTATACATATCGTATGGTATCGCTATCTGTGAAGCGGCCAGAGGGATTACCAGCCAGGATTATATCTTTTATGATAAAATGTCGGCTAGGCGCGCCCTAATAACTTGGCTATAACGTTAATTAATCTTGCTCACTATATTTTCTTTTATGTAGGTGCGTTCCCGCTGTTTACACATTTGTGGGGGATTAGGTAACTTTATCTGTGAGTGTGTCATAGTGATTTTGTATGTACGTAATGGTTATTTTGAAATACAGGCATCTGAAGTGGGTAGTGGGAACTACAGATATACCTCTGCCCAACCCATTGGGGAAACAAGGCGTGATGTTATGTTTATGTTTTTATATGAAGTGGTTGAGACTAAAATAGTTAACATCGTTGATAAATTATTTTTTAAATACTTTTTCGACCAGATTTCTGCAAGTATAACAAATCAACTTGAACCGTTGAACGCCAGACTCCAGATACCTATGTTCTTATGCACCAATGGTGTATCACGCGACAGTTCAGAAGGAGATCCTATTTTTTTTAAGGAACATATTATAAATTAATTAATATAATTATTCCATACTTTACTTTACTACAGCTTGGTAAAGGAATCGTAGTATTTTATTTCCCGTTTTTTGTCTTCTTCGCGTTGTTTTAGTCAGTCAGTTACGGCCAGTCACTATTCAAATGAAACAAGAGACATTCCTTTATCAAGACTATAAGTAATATGTAGAATATCTATCTCTCCTAGAGACAACGTAAAGAATGTAGGTGCCACATGAATTGGAGAGGCACTCTATAAAATGCCTATCTCTCCGACCAATCAGAGAGTCCCGCAAGACGGATGGAGGTAATATTGGGTTAGTCGGCGACGCAGTGCCAAACCACCACTATTTGACGACATTTTGAATATTTTCTACTATACACGAACAAATCATTTTTAGCTAAGGGTTTGCTGAAACGCATAGTTTTAAGTACTGCAGTTGCTATTAAACTTTCATCTAAAATGTGATTATCTAATTCTGACTCAAAAAGTTTAGTGATTTAGAAATGTATACCATATTTTTATCAATTTTAATTGAACTATACCAACAATCAGGACAAACATCTAATAATACACTAAATATTTTTACTGTGGTCCGATTTTAGACAGTAAAAAACCCTAAAAATACATTTAATGTATCAGAATCTGAACAGGAAATTGTGCAAATAATAACCAAAAGGACAAACTATCTAATCAACTATAGTTTTAACATTCAAAAATTAAATATTTGATAAACTGAACCAACGCATTGCACAAATCCTTACTTATGTTTTCATTAAAATAATCTGCACAACCCCTACAGTATAGGTTTAGTAGTGTCGTTAATTGTAAACGACACTACTGGTAGTGCGGCTGGTAGTGTCCTTGCCAAAAATCGTCCGGTCCGACCCTCTGCCCAAAAATTTGCATACATGCACAAAACAAACAAAAAAAAAAACCTGATCCTTTTCTAAAATTCCCCAGACACTCTTACACAGCTTTAAAGTCTAAAAAAATAAATAAAAAAAACATCCCATCTTATCCAGTGGCGGCAATTTACTCCAATTTTTCGCGCTAGATATAAAATCTTTTAGCATTTAAACGCCAGCATGAAAGCGCTTTTACGAATATACTACGATAACTGTATGATATGATAGAGTTGTCTGTCTGTCGGAATGAAGGATTTGTCTTACTGGTTTTGGTGTGGAAGTTATTTGAATGGGGATTAGTTTTGAGATAAAGCGATGTCAATCTCTGAGAGGTAATAAAATGTATTGATATTGTAGGTATTGGTAAAGATATTATATATCTCGGGAATATAGTTAGACTTAGTACCTGGTATCTTGATTTTTAATAAAAACTCATATTAGTTTATGGTCTCCCACTTGATCGTCTAAAACTAAACAAAAGCAAAATCAACGAATATAGTTGGTATACAAGAAAAAATTCACGCAACGCTCATAAGATAAATTCAGCATAACTGTCAATACAATTCAGTGATCAGAATAATACACCCAGACAAGAGCGGACTCGAGCGGCAAGCATGTATGAAGCGGCACAGCGCACAGCGGCTGTATTATGCGAAATCTTCCGTAAAATTGACGTTTCAAGTCTCAAGTCTCTCCTAGCATCGTATAGCTACGTCGCTTAATAGAAAATTTAAAAACACCCCTTGCTTTTATAAAGGGTGGTGCCGGAGGCATTTTTTAGTTTTTGAATTTCGTTAAAACTGTTAATGGGTTTTTCGTGGGTTTTGTATTTTTTAGCTATGATGGAGGCGGGATGGGATTTGATGATTACAGGAACGAATTTGCTTTCAAAAGTTAATCTGAAACGTTTCTGTCTAAAGTTGAAATAAATCATGCCGGAGAAAAAGTTCTGTGATAAAATGCTGTCTCCAGTCGTGTCTAGGTTTTGTTCCGAGCTTTTCCTGAACCAGTCGGTTGATTAACTTAGAAAGCGTTTCAAATATTGAAAACGTAACATTGGTAGATGTGCTGTGGTAGGTTATTATGGTCATAAAGTTGGTGTTCAAAAAGTGTTTTCGTAATTAATCATCATTATGACTGTAACATTCTTCTTCACTTTGCTTCCTTTGGTTACCTATACATTTTCAACGTTGACATTGTTGTGTGGCAGGTTTAGTGAATAATAGACAATTAGCAGGATTTATGGTGCAAGAAGTGGGAGACAAAATCATCACATACATTTGTGCTAAGGGTCGTATGCCACAGTATTATATTTCAAGAATGTGCCTAATTGCTTATTTGAAATGTAAAACACAAAACGTGTTGAAATTACTACTCGTCTCCCAGTAATGACAAATTCTATCTATAGCAACTAGATGTCCTTGTAATTGCTTCAATCAATCAACTCATCTTACCGCAGACCACTGCTGGACATAGGCCTCTCCCAGGCTGCACCACAACACCCTATGCTCTGCCTTCCACATCCAGTCTGACCCAGCCACCTTCTTAAGGTCGTCGGCCAATCTAGCTGGCGGGCGTCCCACACTACGCTTGCCGATACGCGGTCTTGAACTTGCTTATATTAGCAAAGACCGATTTCTTGTCATCACGCTTTTACGCTAATAATATATAAACTTTACAAATTTCTTAACCATAGACTTCATTCAACGCCATTCCCTTCCATCTTAACCCACAGCCAAGACGAATCGTCTCGCCGTGGCAGTCCGAACGTTAGCAAATTACTCCGATCAATTTCTGTGCTCTGCCCCAGGGATTTGCAAGCGCTGCAATCTTCGACTTGTCATTGTCACGCTGAGGTCCGCGAGATTGACATGGGAATCGCTATCTGGTCTGTGGTTCCTATACCCTGTTATTTGCGGTAGCACCCATTCATTTTGGAAGTGTCTGGAAGGAAATTTGGGGGTCTGATCAGACTCGGATAGTATAAAAGTTAAGAGAGTAAGCATTCTACTTCAAGAGTCCTAGTGTATTTTTTATTACTGTATTTTTTAATGTTTAAGACGTTATCAAAGGAGATAAATTAATTCGCGGTTAGTCAATAGCTGGATTTTAGGAATAAACTGTTTAGTACTGGAACGCATTAAAAAAGAAAATTCAGAACACCTTTTTCCTTGACCTTTTCCTTTTATTTGGACCTCAGGAGCTATTATACTGATTTTACATTGTTATTAGCTAGACGTTTCATGAATTTAAAATTGAGGAGCCTGTTTTGCAAGGCTATTGTCATACCAATCGCTGTTCTGCATTTGACTTCACCTAACTTATATGAATACTGAACAGGCTTATTTAGTGTTCAAAACGTATGCTAATTCTAAACCTAACAAACGGTCCGACTTAGAAAAAAACTCTGAGGCCTACACCATAACTTATGCCACTTCCCGAACAAGGTACAATCAAAACCCACCTCAACCCTCACCAGCAATTCATATCCATCAAGCTCTCAATCAAGTTGCTCACAACAACTCAGAATGCACACCATAATGCAACAATAACGCCTTGGTTCACGTCGGCAACTCGCGTTTCGCATGGCAAAACCTCATGACATGACATATTAAGACTGGCGCAAATAACATGTTTAGGTCCAACTCTATATATTTATTCTGATATACTATTAAATGTAGCGCAAAACTCAATGAGTAGCGCCTCAAGAGAGTCCCGCTCTATCCCTTGTGGCAACTAGACGTTCACTTTGAGTTGTTGTGTACTTACTGATAATTCGGTGGTTTTACACAAAACCCTTAGCCCCTAACTAGTGATTCTGGTGAACATCAATAACCCAGACACCTACTGCGCAACATAAAGTAACTCCCGAACAAGGTAAAATCAAACCCTACCAGCAATTCATAGCCATCAAGCTCTCAACCAAGTTGCCCACAATAACTCAGAATGCACCCCATAATGCAACAATAGCTCCTTGGTGCACGTCGGCAACTCGCATTTCGCATGACAAAACCTCGTGGCATTCTAATAAATTTCTAAATCGACATAAGTCGTTCCGTATTCAGTGTGGCGACGGGATTCGCGAACACAATAAGATCATGTTACAAAGGACTGTGTTTTGCATATCTGCGGAGATCGTTGTAGAAGCCGGTGTTTGTCGTACGATGTTTTGCTCTGAAAGTTTTTTTTTTTCGCGTTTTTCTTATGCGGTTGCAGTCTTCGCGGGGTGGGTTTCTTTTGAACTTTCGCGGCACTGGTGGGATTTTATAACAACAAACTTCTTCAGTTATTTACATATTTTGATGCCATAAAGGCGCCATACGCCATACCACGTGGTATCGACTAGGCAATTAGGCAATGGGTGTTAAAATCCCTCGAATTTATGTTACTGCACAAAAGCATAAGTATATTATTATGAACAGCTCGGTAATAATATCTGATTGCATGATTCACCCTTTAATTGGTCAAGGACAGCTAATGAGACACAATTGATTTTCTATTGTTTGACTCCGAATCGGTGTCGCGCGGGGCTTGACAGGTTAATATTTAATTGATCGTGTCATGACTAACATACTTTTAAGATAATTAGTGTAATACAAAATATATAACAAATTATTGACAAAAAATAGTCTGAATTAAGTGAGTTTTATTTTAGTTATTAATAAACTTGCTGCGCCCCGTGGTTTCACCCGCATAAGTCTTGATCCCGTGGGAATATCGGGAGATAAAGTATTATGTGTCCTAATCCAGGTCATCGTCTACCCTTGTGCCAAATTTCATCCAAATCCGTTCAACCATTTTAGCGTGAAAGCGTAACAAACAAACAGACAAACTCTGTACTATCGCATTTTTAATATTAGTTAGGATGACGGAAAATATATGTGATAATTTGTGGAAGACATATACAAGTGGCAGCACAAATAACATTTAACATCAAAGGAATATCAAAACTGTCTGGCGAGACAAGCGACGCAAGAGTATAGAATGCTGCATCGGTTTCAAAAATATGTGTCAATGCAAAATTAACGTACATGGCTTGCGTTACAAATATCTGCCTGCTTAGTTAAATTCGTTGCGATCGAAAATTTCCGACATAACTTTGGCAGCACTACATCTTCTGTCTGATATTATTATGTCGTCAGTCGGTTGGCTAATTCAGACAACAAAAATAATTATCATTTACAACTACTTCACAAAAGCGCCTAACTCGCTTAAAATGACTAGAAAATGGTTCCCTCTTCCTCTATTTCCGTAATTAGTAACAGGAGATTCAAAGACCCTAATGTTAGAGCATTTATGTGTCGGTCCCCTCACGAGGGTAGTGCGAAGGGAGAGGGATTTATAATGAGGGTTATCTACGAATGTAGGTAAGCAGCAGTCACGTATAAAACTACACAATCATTTCACATCACTAGGTGATTTCATTATGATAATGACGTGGCTATCTTCATCAAAACTCATACAATCAATACAAATTATTATCTATTTAGATAACTTTGAATATTGAAATGGAACTTACTCAGTAATATCTAGAGCACTCTTAAATAGAGTTATTTCCAATCAACTCAATTATTTGGTGAAATTCAGCAGATACCTGAAATCTCAGACTACTGCTGAATTTCACCAAATCATTCAGTTCTCGATCCTCCATATATCCAGATTGAGATTACCCATTTCCTTGAGCTCGATTTTTTGCATTTACTACAAAAAAACTCGTACCCCTAGAAAATTCCAGCTAATACCCGAAAATTCGAGCCCAAAGTCTAATTTAACCCTAAAAAACCCATTCAACCCTTAATTCAACCCTGCACTCGCTGCCACTGATTCCGTACCCCAAATATACCTAGTAAACGCTCTCACTACGACACAGTACACCGAAGTTGCTCCATAAAAGCTCTTTTGCCTCTCCACCTTTCCTTTGGCATTTTGTGCCCGGTAAATTTTTCTTTTTGATTTTTTTCACAGCTAGTTATTTACGAAATATGGTTAACTTATTTAGTAATAATATTATAACTAGTGAATAAAATACAAACGTGTTTTTCTTTTGTCTGAAAATTGTAATTTAACTTTATGCTCTGTTGAAGGTTTTAGCAATGTTATATTTTCGTGTGCTCTCAATTTGAAATTAATCAAATTAGTCGGAGAGATAGGGTTACAAACATAAATCATATCGAAGTAATCATTCATCAAGAACGTCAGTATCAATTATGGCGATGTCAATATCTATTGCATTCATGAATCAATTTAGTAATTAGGGAACATGAATTTCATAGCATGGCCATTAATTAGGATAATTTTCGACCAAAGTAAAACGTTGACGAAATTGAACGATGAACAACCCAAATGATACTCACTAAATGTTTGTGGTCTCATCATCCGGTAACAGCTAGTGACCATTTGATTGATTGATATATAATACAAGATAGGTCGTATGATAAGATTAACACCAATATTCAGAGACTCGTCATATTTCAATAACGTGTCTTCCAATGTGGATTCAACAATTTTTTCATCGACTAAATAGACAAAACGTTGAAATTTATAATGTTACAAAATGCTTTTCGCACAGATCAGCATTCAAATAAAACCTTTAAAACACAGCAAGGCCTGAACCCTCTTAAAACAGTATTTTACGCGTCCCGTTTTATAAACCATAAACTGTTCCGATTTGTAAGTAAATCGGATCGTAAAAGAGATCATAAAACTATGTTTTGACGCGTAAATAAGCTATTTAGTTATACTGTGTTACGTTCGATCGATTGGTCTGATAAGGGTTTTATCTGGCGAAGGAGTTTATATGGGTTACAGTGGTATAAATAGATTTATCCGTGCCAGCGATATTTCTGAATTACAGTATGAATTGCTAAAAGAAAAGAATCTTCTGGCAAATGTAAGAAAATTATGAAAAACAACAACATATGCACGTTGCATTTATTACACAACAGGCTACAGCAATATTGTGATTTTAAAGAAATCTAATGCTTGCAGATGTAAGGTCAGTTCCATTATCCAGGATAACAATATTATGACAATATTACGAAGACCTACAGTCGGTTTCATTCGGTATTGTTGTTACTCTTATTCTCTCATGGAACTTACAAAGCTGTTTTCATCCAATTGCCAGACCCACGCCGCGTTGAAAATAAACCGAAAACGCAGCCTATTCCTCAAAGCCTCTTTCTTCTAACAACATTATAATCAGCTACCACCAAAATCAGCCAAACAAACGCAAACTTTACCTCAATTACTAAAAAAACACGAATTACGGAACGCCAACTATTCAAAAGCGCCCATTGTAGCTACAAAGGAGGTATTCCCTGATTGAATAAAGAAAATTGCCGAGTCAGCTTTGCCACCTTCGACAATGGGCAACAAAAGAGGTATGGGAACAAATGTTTGCCCCTGTGTCTAGCGTTTGGCATTTTCTAACTGGCTTTTGGCATTTCCCTACGATTGGTGCACGTACGGTAGTTTGGTATTTTGTTATTAGGTTAGATGTTAGATAGTTACTTGGTCTTGTAGACTAGCTCTTGTACTAAAGAAGTTAGTTTTTCTTTCTTTAATTTTATACTGAAAAGAGTTGTGGTTACGCAAGAACTTGAATTCAGATGACAATTACGTGACATTATTGTGGTAATAACTGGCATGCGGTAACTAACAATCAGCTTGTAAAATACATCATTGCTATTATGTTCAATAAAATATTACCACTACAGTTACAGATGGCAAAAGGGGTAAAAACTCGCACCCAACTCGCATTTATAATTCTAAAACAAAAAGTAATAATCACAAGGTCGACGATAGCGAATTGGTTCAGTGCCTCGAATAGCGCCCTCAAGTGGAGCCTTCAAATGCCCCGTTCGCACAGAATTCGGGGTACAATGGCACCCCATATTGCGTAGATATTACCCCAAGGAATTTCTTATGGAAATTTTCAATGTAAAATATCAATCTCGTTATGATATATGGGTTATTAAGAGGGTTTATAGGTTAAATTCTTTTAGAATATAAATATAAAGGGTCTCCTATTTCGGGACCGTCCGGGATTACTTGGGTTTTGAGACACAGAGATAATTGATGTTTTAAATTGTCGAAAGTTAAAGTTTTAATTAAAAATTCAGATTGCGTGGGCTGTCAGAGCTGTCCTAATTTGCCTAACTTATTAGGCCTTGAAGTTTTGAGGCGTTTACTTGCCGCATGCCTCCGCGCGGAATATTATTTAGCGTCTATGATCGTCTATGGTTTTCGACGCCTGAGGGCGACACCGGTATCATAAACGTTAAACCGTTAATCGAAATCTATAGTACTATAAATCTGTACCTACATCGTGTGAAGTCATTGACTGCTCAAATAGAAATACTGAGATTCAAGCTTTTTCAATGACGTAGGATTATTAATTGAATACAGAAAAGATCTCAGATTTTTTGGTCTCTTCCACAATTTTATATCCTAACATACACACCTTACACCTTTTTCACATGATGGTAGGTATAAACTATAACATGTTACACCAATACGAACGACCCATACCACGCCATACGAGTATACCGACCACCGACATTCAATCTCAAAATGGCAGCCATGTCATTATGAACTTTGTTTAAATGGGCCGCGACAATAGCTGTAAATGCCAAGTGTTAATTACCAATGACTCGCCCTTTGTCTTGGATCGGTTCACAGGAGGTGTTGGAAGGTAACCGATGGTTTTGGTAATCCATAATGTAGGTAAAAATATTACTGTGTTGGTTTGGGTTACAGTTAAAGCTTCAATTCTTATTACTAGGGGAATACATTTGGGTTTGACTGGCAGTGATAGAGGGGTTTTATTTGTAAAAAAATAACTCTTTCATGAAATGTGTGCAACTCCCGATAAGATAGACAAAAAACCTTTTAAAGGTCGCGTCTAGTTGTGAAATGCGAGTGAGTTTGAATTTTTTTGTAAGATATGAAATCTTTGAAAAAAAGCTGTTTTGCAGGCTAATCTGATAAAATGTTATGGTGGACTTTGGAATATCAATAATGTGATGCGTGGAAGCAATCTTTATCTTTACGAAATTATTTCTCAGTAATTGCACAAAGTCGCAGTAACCACAAATCACCGCAGCCCTAATTACTCAACAATCAAACGGTCGAATACGAAAAATTAAGCCGTGGACACACGAAAGAACGAATCGCCGAAACAACAGCACTAATGCCTCGGCGACCGCATGCGGACGCGGATTTATGTCGACGAAACACGCTCGGAATTTGGGCGAAACGGACAGGGACGAAAAACGTCTAGCGATAAGTGCGGAACCCGACACTATTTTGCATAAGGTTTTTTGGCACTGTTTATGGGTTACTGTCAAGAGGGATTGAATTTTATTAGATACGATGTGTTTTTCGCAAGTGGCTGGTGAAATAATAAATTTTGTGTTTAGACGTGATTTCTTGGGAATGAATGTGTGGGATAAAATAAGACGTCTATGCGTGCAGCATCTAACATAACAGCGTCTGCAGCTGAATTATTTTAATTTGTCTAGTCAGAGAAAAACACGACAAAAAACTGCTAAGCATCTTATTCCAACAAAATTGTAAGTATAACTTACACAACATAAAGGAAGGTTCCGTCTTCCAATAGTTATAAAAAAAACGCTCCGATAATCGAATATCCACGTTTTTACGTGGATATTCGATTATCGGAGCGTTTTTAAAACGGGAATGCATTTTTATGCATTCCCGTTTTAAAAACGCTTTCAGAAAATCGGTTTTACATTAAGGCGCTGACAAGACTTAATGGACCAAAATAGGCTTCTCTTAAGTAAAAAACTTGCCAAATCTGTATAGTTTGTGGTAGTGGAAAAAATATATGTTAATTTTGAACATATTTTCCAGAACTTGGTTGTTACCAAAACACGTTTGGAAAAATAATCTCGATACAAACTAACGTTAAACTAACCTCTTACCTTGAGTTCTAATCCAAAATATCTGTATTAAATATCAACATACGTTACGTATTTAATTAATAACAAGAACGTCTTATTGGAATGCAGAAGTTGGTTGTTTTTTATTTTCAATTACTCAACTCAATTTTGAGTAAATAGACAATTGCTTCATATTTTGCAATAAATTACAAGCGTTGTGGCATCGCGCTTCTCTTTCTTTTTTATGCAATCAGACAGTGACCGCGGTTTAGGTGTTGTCAGCGTCTTAAGTTTCGCAGTAATCTGGGGTAGACATCAATTCAATGCCTTTATGCAAACAGTGTCTCAGGAAACTTGGTGTTTCCCAGAAACCGTTACGAACCCTGGTGTTTCCCAGAAACCGTTAGTAACCCTTCATAGAATTCCTACTTTTACATTTATTTTTAACGTTACATTGTTTGCTCATGCAATCGGAGGACGTAATCAGAAATCCGATATTTTAGAGCTTTGACCTATGTTATGGCAGAGGTGAAAAGTGTCGCGTTGTGATGTCAAATGTCTGCAGTCGATTTTTTTGTTTTTACTGACGTCAAGATTCGAGAACAATGAAAATATTCTTAACCCTTATATGTGTGTGTCAATGAAATTATTTATACATTGATTTCTGTACCTAAAACCTGTATACAGCTACTCAAATCATCATTCATTGACATATTAGGAAACGTATTTTTTTCGTCGGAATCTACATTTGGAATTTTAAGAAAAAGCAATAACTGTTAATTAAATAAGTCCATTACTGAGTAGTACCTAATAAACTATGAGAAAGTCGCAGACTATGAGATTTTTTTCAGACGCATTTAATGTCTAGCTGTTTGACAGTTTAAAATCGTTAAATCGTTAGATTTGTATAGTGTATTTATATATCGATGCGTAAGATTTATTTATTTTATTTATTTATTATAACACCTTAAATCAATCATTACAGGTTGCCCTAATGCGATATTTAAGTCTACATATAAATCTCCATACTATCTACGTATTACTGGGTACCCATATATTTTATAAACTAAATTCACAAACTCACAATAAACTAAACAAACATGACACCTACATTTAACTTAATTATAACATAACACCCCAAAGGTCACCAGATTAAAGTCATGAACAAGAAAACAAGTCAGTTTTATGCGCTACCCTTTTGAGCGTGCACAGCGCGCGCGTCAGCGGTGCGCGCGGTCGGCACCTCTAGCAGCCGCGGCCGCTGCCGCCTGCTCACATACTCATCTGATATGCACAGCCGAATTGAATGATGGCAAAATGTGAAAATTTACATGGAACAAGTATGTGGCTGGTTCCGCTTAATCTCCAATGTATAGTATGCAACCATTACTAAAATAAATAAGGTTGCATACAGAAATGAGTATCATGGATAACCTCAACCTCTTCGTGTAACCTCAAATACATAAACCTATTATAAGTATTTGTTTTGTATCCGCTCCAGTATCGTACTGCGTTGTATTCTAAGTGGCTCTTTACAAGTTCTTTATAGAAGGCTCTTAAAAAACTCATGTTGGGGATTTGATTGCCTGTCGCAAACCAAACCTTAGATTGCGGTATGCATTTTTGCAAACCTCTACGACATGTTTGCTGAAGTGCAAATCCATGGTGAAAATAATGCCAAAGGCTGTGACTGCGATGGCACGCTGCAATGGTTTATCTTCTATGTGGTACTTATGGTGTCGTGGGGCGTAGGTGCGGATGAAAGAAAGGATAGAACATTTCACTACGTTGAAATAAAGTTTATTTTCCTGACTCCACTTGGTGACTCGATCTAAATCCTGCTGCAGTATGTCATGATCGGCATTATTCTTCACTGCATGAATCAGCTTGAGGTCATCAGCAAAGAGTAGGCAAGTTGACTTATTGGCTACTTTCGGTAAGTCGTCCACCAGGAGGACAAAAAGGAACGGCCCAAGATTACTACCTTGGCTGACGCCCGATCTCGTGTAATAGATCTCAGAAAAGCTTCCGCCACAGTTAACGTATTGACGTCTGCGGAGCAGGTAATCGGCGAAGAATTGAATAGTGTGAAGCCCATGTTGGCTAATTTTAAGGATATCGTCCCAAGTTAAGAAATGGAATAAGGGTACAGTGTACATAATCCGTGGGCTAGCTTCACTCAGTCTCCAAACAAATGAAAATCTGAATCAACGTCTGTATTTGATAATCGTAACTGCGGCGCCACCACAAACCTTTTAAAATTCAAACCTTTTATTTTTACAAAGGTAGCCGCAGTACGTGAAACTTGTACAAATTTACATTCAACACGACACGAAAATTCGAAACCCAATAACACAGAGGGAAAATAAACAACACTAAAGTGTCGCAAAATAGTGTTGGACACCGTTCGTGGGCTGTGAAATCGTAGCCGCCGGTGGGAGCGCTCTCAGTAACCGTGTCGCGACACTGATAGTGTCTGACACCGCAGACGGGACACCTGCACAAATTGCAAGCAACCCCGCGGCACGTGTCTACTGTAATTTATTCGTGTGTTTTGTATGTGTTTGTTTTCGGTAATGTGTTTTGCGGGACATTAATTTTGTATCGCTGAAAATTATTTGGAGATAATGTTAGTTTTTATCTACAAAACTACAGAAGTTGCCAAGAAATGCTCAAGCAAAACATTTATTAATCATATTCTTTATCATATCAAAATGTATAGGCCACTATAGGCAGTCAAATCACATTGCAGTGGACAGTAGACAGATGTCTGATTCAATTAATGATAACCGAATAACCCCATTAATACATCCACCAATAGTGCTGAGTGTACCCGCCTGCTGGCTGTGGGAGAATGAGAGTTGGGCCTCTGGCTTCAGACGCTACCGTCACCCAACATAGGCACTATGCTGGGTGACACCACTTTTCAGCTCGCTACAAGTTTGCGTCTGAGCGCTCCTTGCGGGGGCTCTTGTCAGTGCGGTGAAGCAGTCGACCACCTCGCACACGACCTATCCTGCAGAAGAGCCTTGGTCGGTTGGCACGGCACGGCAGCATTAATGACATCATGCATCGAGCTCTTGTCACTGCGGGGGGTCCTTTAGAACAAATGTCTTGGCTCGCGACAGTGGGAAGAGATCAGACGGAATGACCATAATGCCTTGGATGTTGGGTAGACCTTTGGTGTGGGATGCAACCTGTGTTGACACCCTCGCGCTATCCTTAAACGGCGCAAATATAACAACCTTATTGGGAGCTCCCAATAAGGTTGTTATATTTGCGCCGTTCAGTACATATAGCTATATGTTTGAACCGTTTGCGTTTGAAACACTAGGGCCGTGCGGTCCAAGTGCTCATCGAGTATTTAGCTCAGAGGTCTGGCCTATTTTTAAGCCAAAGAATCAGCATTACGAACGAATTATTTTAATGCCCAATGAGCTCTTCCCTTTTTTTTTCCTTTATATATTTGTACATAATAAATATATTTTAGTGTTTGATTGTATAATTATATTTAAGATTTGACAAAAAAATAATGTAATCATGATAAAAGCATCAGAAACCATTTCAGTACTAACCACCCTGCTATTACGAATCTATTTTCAGAGCTTAGTAATTGATAATCTTCATGATCGCTAAAATACAATTGTCCGGTAGAATGCTCATATAATTCAGTTAGCATTTAGAATTCTGAAACACAAAATAACAAACATTATATTGCCCCCAAACCATTTAGAAATAAAACGATGTTTTTCATCATTGAAATTATGTAGACAATATAAATATTATGCTCAAAAGAGCGCCCTAATGAGTATAATGTATTCAGATTTCACTTTGTAATATTATCTACGTCTCGAAAAAGAAAACCTTAAAAAGGAAACTCGTTAAGGCTTTATATTTTCAAGAAAAAATGGCGTTCAGGAATGTATTTCAAAGCGGGTAAAATAATGTCCTCTTTTGAAGCCTTAGGTACTTTGATAATCAGGTCCTACGCATTTTTTTCTGACATGAAAAAATTGAAAAACATGATATGCCTGTAAACTATATCTGGAATTACTTTGTTACAAAACAGTAAATAATTAAATGAATTCTATATTTCATGATCATAATAATGGAAAAGCCTTTATTTTTGGACTTTGTTTAAGAGAGGCATATGATCAAACTTTACGTGGAAGAAAGCGTGTGTTTTTTAATCGGAAGGAGTCCGATATAACCCTCTGTTTCCCAGGGTGAATGGATATTTCCTCATGAGGCTCAAGTAAAAAAGCCTATCTCCGCAGTGAACTGCGAACAAACTGAGCAAACAAATCTATCAACTAAGTATTGGGAATTTTCAATTTTCTCTTCTGCCGTTTAATTTCTTATTCCTTGCCTTTTTACAATTCCAAAAAAAAAATGTCTGTAATGTCTCATAAAGATAAATTAGTCAACACACTTTGGGCTCACTTAACGTTAAATAGATTCTTTGTAGTTCAAATATTCAAAAAGAAATGATAAAATGACTGCATGGACTAAAATCATAAAAGATAACAAGTAAAATACGAAATTCTGAAAAACATCCCCTTTTTCAATTCTCTTTATGGCGCCATCTCTTCGAAAACGGTGTCTACGGGGATGAAACAAGTTAGCTAGAAGTTTCACCCCGACAGCGGTGACATCTACCGACTTTGTGGAACTACGGAGTCCGTCCGCCCTACTGAGCCGCCAAAGTTTGGTAGTGCGCTGTATATCTGATAGATGGCGTTGGGGAATTTTGAATAAAAATAAAGGTGTTTAGTGTGTATTGATGTTTTTTGGTGTTAACATTCTATTTGATATTTTTCGTAACAATCCTTAATGAGAGTTATTGGAATAGTTTGACAAAGAAATAATTCCAAATAGTAGTAGTCATTACAGACATTTTAGCTAAGTATTGTCTATATTTGCCTCTTAGTAAAAAAAATAGGCTAAAAAACATTGGCTTTGTTAAGCTTAGTTTTGTGCCTTTCGAGTTGTTATTGAATTGCTCGAGGAATGAAAGTGACTACGAGTTTATTAGTTCTAGGGTAGGTTTACAGTTTGAAATTAGTTGTTGAATACCTAGATGGCATCATAATCCTTGTTATTTGGTTTGGTAGAACAAATAAAGTTGTTTAAATGATGTCTACATAACTCCCAGATATGTAGACAATATTACATCTTCACTTTGAAGTTTTAGTTTTACCTTTTTATCCAATTTATTGTATTGTACGTTTCTTTAAATATTTTTATACATATGACACATGGATTATTAAAAATAAAGATGCCTACCTCTTTTGATATAGTTTTTAATTCATTTATTTCACTTAAACATGACTTTGTTATTCTATTTTCGCAATTAAATAAGGATAACCGCCAGCAATGTTACTAAAACGGTATTTCTCAATTTGTAGCGTTCTTCGAAAGATTTTCATGGAAAACGACGTTAATTCAATTTAACGCTAGTTTTTATTATCTATTAGTAACGCACATGAATCTTATTCTTCCTAACCCATCTAACTGAGATAAGTAAGCATGTTATTATAATAGAACTGGTTTCACATAGAGGGGTAATGGCTAAATAATAACAGCCTCACGGGTCGATCGAAGGTTAAGCAACGCTTACCGCGATCGGTTTGTGGATGGAAGACCATCTGTTACATATCGAGACCCCTCCGTGCCTCGGAAAGCACGTTAAACCATTGGTCCCGGCTGTCATTCGTAGATCTTTGACAGTCGTTACGGGTCGTAAAAGCCCGAGTCTTACCAAGGGGTATCATGTTACCCAGTTACTGGGTTGTGTAGGTTAGATAGGCAGTCGCTTCATGTAAAATACTGGAAGCCCACCCCAACATAGTTGGGAAAAGGCTAGGCAGATTGAACTGGGTTCACATAAACAGCAACGAGTTTTGAACTCAGGACCTCTCACGACACGTTTGGGTTATTTCGGCTTGTTAATGTAGGCAGATATTAAGTATTTTTATATTCCATTTTTTATTCTCTGAAGATAATTATGGAGTTTCTTGCCCGTTATTCTCCATAGGTACCTACCTACTATGCTTTGGAATGGGTAACTAGCTACATATTTCTGACTGACCGACTCCTTGACAATTCAAAAGTGCTTGTAAATGGTTTAATTGAAATAAATTATTTTGAGTTTGCGTATGAGATGAAAGATGCCAATTTGCAGTTAACCTTGTGAATATTAAAGATACTTTTGTGATGACAACTACAAACAATTGAAGATTTTTTTAATTTCTATAATCAGAACATAAAAACCGAGCTCCTATCTTATACATAAACGAATACTCATTTAAATTCGACTAAGTACACCGTTTAATTTCAAAAGCAAAACATTAAACACTGAACAAAATGACTACATAGGTACAAGCTATCATTCAGCAGTACTGTTATAAAATGAAACAGGATCCCACGGCAAAGAGATCTCGATAAATAATGTCCAATAAACAGCGATAGCAATGTTTATTTGTTGTTCAACTCGTAATGAGGACTTTGAGATCGAGGGCCGTGGTACAAGGTACAGGAAATTTATTTAGGTTGGTTAAAGGTCATAATAGAAAAAATACAGAAATAAAATTAGTTTATTATGCAGAAATAAGACACAAGTATAAATAAGATAAGATAATAATAGAGCAGTGGTGGCCCAGTGGTAACGTCCGCGGCTTACGAGTTGTAAGTCGTAGGTTCGAACCCTGACAGGCGCTTTACTTTGTGTAAATTATTTCCTCACTACTGCCCTCAAAATGATGAAGGAAAACATCGTAAGAAAACCGGCATGTCCTAGAACCAAAAATTCAAAGACATGTGACATCTACCAACCCGCACTGGGCCCGCGTGGTCGATAACGGCCCACTCCCTCTCACCGAGAGGAGGCCTGTGTCCCAGCAGTGGGAACATTATAGGCTGATTATGTATATGTATAAATAAAATACACACATTAATACAACATACATACATGCCACGCCTTGTTTCCCCGAAGGGATGGGCAGAGGTGTACCTGTAGTACACCCACATTTCGCCAGTTATGTTTAAGTTCCACGTAATAGGGGGCGAGCCTATTGCCATCAACCTGGTCAAAATCCAGACTCCGGGCTGCTACTGAGAAATTCTAGATAGAAAAACCTAATAACACTTTGCCTGACCTGAGAATCGAACCCAGGACCTCAGAAGTAGCGCTTGTGGCCAATAGACCAACGAGACATTAATACAAATAAGCCATAAACCAAGTAATCGTATATAAATACAGTTATTTTAGTATAACACTTTGCCCGACCTGGGAATCGAACCCAGGACGTCAGCAGTAGCGCTTGTGGCCAATAGACCAACGAGGCATTAATACAAATTAGCCATAGACCTCGTAATCGTATATAAATACAGTTTTTTTTTAGTATATTTTCATTCATATGATTTATTTATTTATTTATTTATATCACAATTATAACACCTTTACAGACTCATCCCAGGCGATATTATATATTAAAGTCACAATGTCTACATAGATTTAAAGAAAATACATTTTTTAATTTATAATATTTATTTTTCTTTTTCAGTCATTATTTGTGCCATTTGAATAAATCTCGCCAGGTTTTGCCCAATTATATCCTGATAGTGTAATAATGTTAACAATATTTACGGCTCGTGACATAGGGGTACACTTGAGTAGGTTAGTCCAAACAGCTGGCACGTCTAACAGATCGGGGCGACGGCGCGCACCCACGCACCCCTCCGTTTGATGCAGCAATCCTACAGTACGCAAGCCACGTAGTTGACCAGCGCCACGGCCTTTCTTACTGCCAGCCTGGTGTACCTAACTATGCTCAGCACGAACAGATCGGGTGCGTTAGGGGATAAAACGGATTAACCCTGTACTGTTTGCGGTGATAAAATCTTTAGAATTTTTCCAACATGAGGCTGTATTTCCCTTCATGCGGATTCGAAATCAATGCACTTGTTTCTAGATGACTCCTCACAAGTGCATTATACAAAACTTGAACAGCTGCAGTATCGGTAAAGTTCTGTATTTGCGGAAAGTCAGCTTAGATACCATCTGCACGCCCAGGTCGTGTTACGTGTGACACACGCGGTATAATTTCGCTGTCCATCTCGTACTGATGCTGTAATGGAGCACGCGCGCGGCTATAGCTCATCCTACAACACTTTTTAATATTAAAATGCTGCTTGTTGGATTTACTCCATTGGACTACATTATCAATGTCAGATTGGAGCCGATTACAGTCTGCAGTATCTGAGGATACATTAAAAAAAAAACAAAATAAAAATATAAAAAAATATATAGTTCATAAATGTTGAGTCATTTAGGAATAATTTTAAGTCATCTGCAAACAATAGACACTTCGCCTTCCTTTCAAAACTGTTGGCAGATCATTCATTATTGTCAAAATAAATTCCAAAGGTCCAATGTTACTCCCTTGACTTACCCCGGAGAACGTGTAATAAGGTGTGGATTCATGTCCCACAAAATCGCTTTATTGTCGGTGCTTGCTAAAGTAACTAGCAAAGAACTAAAGCAAGTGTGGTGTGATTCCCATATCAGAGTGTTTGCACAAAAGTGCATCATTATCCACGGTGTCAAAAGCTTTTCGTAAGTTGAAATACGCCACACCCACCTGCCCTCCGGCGTCAATGACGGGCGACAGGTCGTTAGCAAATGACAACAAGTCAACCCCCGCACTGCCACCAGGCCGAAAGCCGTGTTGAGCATCTGACAGTTGTGAGCCTACCTATGTATAAATAAATACTTTTATGCAACACAGATTCAAACACCTTACCGAACACGGACAGCACCGCCACCGACCGGTATCCACTCAAGATGACAAACTAGTCGATGATATTACACTTGGTGGTAAATAGCTATCGCTTCACACTTGCAACACCAAGGGGTTGGTCAAATGTAGTACAAGTCGGCAAAGCTGCATACATTGCTGAAAGTTGTGTGTTAGGATTTAAGTACGTGGGTATCACTACCCAGAGACTCACGAGGGATTTTCGTGGGTCCCAAAGAGTTCTACTAAATAACTAGTTACGTCTTACAAAAATAATTCATGTTTCAACATAGCACATCTGCTTTAATTAATTTAGCTACTCTCCCAATATGTTTGGAATCTCGTAGTTATTTTTAGTCTCGAAAATGTTTTTATAACTTTTTCAAAATATAAACAACAAAATAATTTCCTTCCATATTTCTTATAAATAAGCGTCTTAAATAAAATCCCTGCAAAAAACAGCTTTTACCTTCACAACTTGGACCACATCCCCGTACCCCGCCGGGAACCAAGGCAACTGGGATCACCAATGGCAACAGCCTCCCCGTAGTATCTATGGTAACTCCCCCAGTTCAAGTCTTTATGAAGCTCGCGGCCGTATAACGAATAAATTTAATAACAGGCGGAAGGCAACTATGCTGTGAATTTGAGAGAACTATTGAACCATGAAGCCTGTTTATAGTTAGTATTAATTGTAAAGTTAGAACCTTTCAACGAGTTAAAGTTTAGTAGGTTAGGCTATTGTTTTGTTTATGAAATAGGTGAACGGTGCAGTGGTTTTTGCGATGTTGAAATTATAGATTAAATGTGGACGTGGTTATATTTTGAGAACCAACTATGGGCAAAATAAACACCTGATTAAAATTGCTTTATAACACAGTTGAATCGTCTTTTATTTGTCTGATAGAAAAGATACATAATATTTTAGTAATGTTCATGTTACCAAAATACCAGTTAAGTGCTCTTTTAGAGCACTTAACTGGTATTTTGTACTACTACATCCTAATCCTAACTATCCTACATTTAATATTATAAATGCGAAAGTGAGGTTGTTTGTTGTTTACTCTTTCACGCTAAAACGGCTGAACGGATTTGGATGAAATTTAGCACAAAAGTAGACCATATTCTAGGCTAGGACATAATATACTTTTTATCTCGGTAGTATGTTACCGTGGGATAATTTCCGAACGCAACGCGGGCAAAGCCGCGGGCAAAACCTAGTAACATTATTAATGCGAAAGAGAGTTTGTTTGTTTGTTTGTTTGTTACGGTTTCACGTTAAATCGGATGAATGGATTTGGATGAAATTTGGCACACGGGAAGACGATGATTGGGATTATATGACACAGGATACGTTTTATCCTGGTAGTGCGTTCCCGTGGGATAATTCCCGACATGAACGCGGGCGAAGCCTTTGGCAAAAATAGCAAGTTTTCTATAAGTATTTTACTCAAAAGAAAAACCCAGCTGCCGTAAAACATAGCCAGTTCTATTCAACAAATCCTGCACTTCAATAGACACTCAAATCAAAAGAGCTTTGCTAAGGGTCTTAGGCATTTAGAAACATCCATTACGAACCCATTTGAGTAATCCTATGTAGTTTGGCGCGACCTAACAAAATTGTAAATGAAACAACGCACCCCTTTCGAAACTTTTCATAATTGAGTTGTAAATATTATTTTGTCGTTATTATTTTGGGCTAGAGGGTATTTTAGGGATGTTTTTGTACCTTTAAATAACCTTCTATTGGGTGAGTTGTGATTGTAATTTTATTGTATGCGGTGATATTTTTTTTAAGGAATTATAACATAACATGTCGCCTGCCTGGGGCTTGTGGCTAAATAATAACAGCCGCACGGGTCGATCGATCAGGTTAAGCTACGCTTGCCGCGGTTGGTCCGTGGATGGGTGACCATCTTTACATACCAAGACCCTTCCGTGCCTCGGAATGTTCGTTAAGCCGTTGGTCCCGGCTGCCATTCGTGGATCTTTGACAGTCGTTACGGGTCGTCAGAAGCCCAAAAGTCTGACAACCAGTCTTACCAAGGGGTATCGTGTTACCCAGTAACTGGGTTTTGGAGGTCAGATAGGCAGTTGCTCCATGTAAAATACTGGTATTCAGCTGCATCCAGTTCCAATTAGACTGGAAGCTGACCCCAACGTAGTTGGGAAAAGGCTAGGCAGATGATGATGATGATGTCGCCTGTAATCTCCGAAGGGTTAGACAGAGGTGTACCGATAGTACAACCACATTCCGCCAGTTATATTTAAGTCCCATGTAATAGGGGCCCCGTTTATTGCCATCACCCAGGCACAAATCTAGACTCCAGGCTGCTACTGAGGAATTTCTGCTTGGAAAACCCAATAAAACTTTTTCTGACTTGGGAATCGTACCCAGGATCTCATTGGTCAGACAGTTACAGCATAATCAGCCTACAAAGTTTCCACTGCTGCGACACAGGCCTCCCGCTCCTCGTGAGGGAGTGAGCTGTAATCTACCACGCGGGCCCAGTGCGGATTGGTAAGCAGGCAGTAACGTTTGCGACCAATAGAGCAACGAGTCATAATGATTGTGTTTTTTTAAGTTTTTGGTTATATAATTGGTGTCAATGTGTATGACCAGACTACCGGCGTACGTGTATGACCAGATGTATGAACATAGGTGAAGCATTAGAAGTATGTAAGGAAAGGAGCAGGTGGCGTTCTATAGTTTCTGCCTACCTCCATGAGACGAAGGCGTGAGTTTATCTATGTGTTTATGTAGTTTCAGTGTTGTCACTTGATTAGAAATTAAACCTTTCACGGATAGGTATAAAAATACCTAAAAGATAGACTACTCGGAATTCCTGTTTTCCCCAAATACAATCGGAACTAATATGAAGGCATTAATCAGGGGAAACTTCAAATAAACCTGATCTATATCACATAGGGGCAAAAATAAACCAAAAACATTGTCGCATAAAATTCAAATAAAGCCAGTTTTACATGAATTACGCTGGGGAAGCATTCGTGTATGAAGTAAAGAATGATATTGTATGCATTTTGTATGAGAGAGGTATTATCGGATATGGCAAAGTATTTGAATATTCCGACCCGGATACTACTCAGGGTTGTCGAATGTAAGTCGATAGGAAATGATAGGGTTTACTTTTGAGTTAATAATAAGTTTTCAAACATTTTAAGGGTTAAAATTCGCGTTAAGTCTTTGCGAATGGGTGAATATAGTGTGTTATCAAATTTGCCAAACTATATATCTACCGTATAATCGTAAAGGTGTGTATCCCTTAAACTTTCCAGTTTTTTTTGTATCCATAAACGGTCATACATACATACTTAATCAGCCTATAATGTTCCCAGTGCTGGGACACAGGCCTCCTCTCTATGAGAGGGAGTGGGCCGTAATCCACCACGCGGACCCAGTGCGGGTTGGTAGATGTCACATTTCTTCAAATTTTTGCTTCTAGGACATGCTGGTTTCCTCACGATGTTTTCCTTCACCGTTTCGGGAGCAGTGGTGATGAAAATAATTTACACAAAATAAAGAGCCCGTCTGGGTTCGAACTTACGGCCTACAACTCGTAAGTCGCGGCCGCCACTGGGCCACCACTGCTCTCATAAACGGTCATAAAAATGGGCATAAACGGACACTTATTATAATTTAATTTACTGTAAAATTAGTCAGTATCTTTGGAAAAGCATACTTTATGGATAACTAGCTGTTGCCCGCGACTTCGTCTGCAATCCAGGATGAAAAATATATACCCTATGTCATAACCCAGGTCATGGTCTATCAATGTGTCAAATTTCATCCAAATCCGTTTTGCCGTTTTAGCGTGAAAGCGTAACAAACAAACAAACTCACTCACTTTCGCATTTATAATATTAGAGACTAGATGCGCCCCGCGGTTTCACCCACATAAGTTTTGACCGCGTGGGTATATCGGGATAAAAATTATCCTATGTGTTATTCCTGATTATAAACTATCTGTGTGCCAAATTTCATCCAAATCCGTTCAGTACTTTTTGCGTGAAAGAGTAACAAACATCGATCCATCCATCCATCCTTACAAACTTCACCACTGTGTGGATCGCCCGGAGGACACGGTGGAGCATACGGTGGAGGTCTGCCCGGCTTGGGCAGAGCACCGCCGTGTCCTCGTGGAGGCGATCGGCGGCAGAGACCTCTCGCGTCCGGCCCTGGTTCAGGCCAGGGTACGGAGCGACAGGGCATGGGCAGCCGTCACCTCCTTCTGCGAAGCAGTAATGCTCGCGAAGGAGGAGGCGGGACGGTTGAGGGAAAGGCACGTTTCGCGCCCTCTCGCCCCTAGCCGCCGCAGGAGACGCCCTGGGCGTCGGGAATCTCGGGCGGATTTCCAGCCACCGTAGGCGCGGGCTTGCGGACGGTGAGCAATGGGTAGCTCACCGTCCGGTAAGGACCAGGCCCGGGTCGACGGCGCGTCGTATTCCACGCGCGCCTCAAAGAGATGTCGTCAGCACATAGGTAGGGGTCCACTAGGGCCGATGCCTGCCGGGGTCGCAGGAAGGTACTTATGGGTCACCGAGGCCCCTGGCAACACAGGCAACAGGAAGGAATACGGGTGGGTTTTAGTCAGTAAGAGTCTGACACACCCTCCCGCTCCGCCCAGAGCGGGAGAAGTTATTTGATGATTTCCCACCCTCAAAAAAAAAAAATCCTTACAAACTTTCGCATTTATAATATTAGTAGGATTATAGCAACAGGACCCAAATGTTTAAATAAATAGTTAAAACGAAATGATGAAACCTCATTTTCTCTCTAAATCTCCGAACTCGACTTTCAATCGACTCAACATTCTACCTTGAGACAATAGTATAACCCTACTACTCTATATCTAGAGTACATATGATGCTATATGTAAACCAATATGTCATCGCGGGGCCCGAGCCATGGGGACAAAAGCATTCTTCACCATTATGGGACCGGTAATATTCGGCGAAACTATTTTGCTATATTTTTGAACATGCAAAAACTATTGAAGCGTGTTGTCATTCATGTTGTAACTGTTTTATATGAGCGGTGTAATTTTGTCTAGTTGTTCGCCTATTATATTTAAGTCCAATTTAATAGGGGGCGCGCCCATCGGGCTGTTACTGAGAAATGCCAGATGGAAAAACCCTATGACACGTAATTAAAAATCTTATGGAATAAGCATCAAACCGGTTGGATAAGTTACTATAATCTTTAACAACATTTTGCAATGTGAGCACGAACGCATACGATGTTATGAAGAGAGTCTAAAATAATAGGTATCATCTGATTCAAAAGCCGAAATATTCTTAAAATAATTTCCCCAAAACTACTGAGCCTCATCAAGATAAAACGATAAATCCTAAACAAGCAATCGGTTATCGACCGGCAAAGTATTAAAAGACACACTAAACCGAAATCATAATTTATCTGAGACACTTAAAAGTTGGCGACGATCACCGCTTCACTTCAGGAAAGTTTGTCAATATTTGAAGGAGGCGACGACGGTTTAGAAGGATGATACTGGATGAGACTTAGATGTATTAGTAATACGACCAGTTTTGATATGGTGAGTGTAGTAAGTTTAGAATGGTTTCAAGGTGCGAAGTGGGAAGGAACTTTTATGACTGCAGGTTATGTTATGTTTGGCGTCATTTATTCTTAACGCTAACTTGAGCTGCACGACTACTGACGAATGCGTGCACTGACTAGACAAGTCCACTCAATCTGTGTGGTTCTTTCATCAAAAGACCACTTTAGACATCAATCTACATGGTCTTAATGATCTGAGCAAGCGTATGTCTGGACTTTAAAAGATACTGTGACCAATGAGTTTGTTTCGGCCTTTCTTCTCAGAGTAGTCACATGGGAAACGCCAACCTGATCTAGTTTTTAAAAATGATTGACGTGTAAAAGTGTTTGTACAAACCTACTTACAGGAATAAAATCATTTATCACTTACGTTTTGTGTCTGAGACAGATAACTGACCAATGATATCGAAGCTTAAGCAAGATCAGAAATCAACAGAATCTTCATAAAGCACCATATGGACCTTTATGAATGACAATGACAACAAACTGATCTTTTGTTATGTCGCTTTCTGAAAATATCTCATTACGCTGAATATACCGTCCAAATCAAAGTTAGATTGAAGTTCAAGTTTATTTACTGAATCTTTGACAAGCAATATTATACTCTATTTATACAGAATAAAGTTTATTGTAAAATTATATTCTTTAGTGTTTTAATTGAAGACACACCACCCGCTGTTGATATTGTAATGACGATGATAGATATTGTATTTGGTATGGCGGTCAATGAGAAGAAATTTTGGCCTAAGTTACTCCATATAACATCAGCTATCTGCCACTGAAAATTTCGTCAAAATCGGTAAAGCCATTTCGGAGATTAGCCGGAACAAACAGACATACAGACAACGTTTTTAAGATGACTATGCTCGTACATAGCGATGTTATGATTTCCATTTTCATTACAGAAACACCAAAAAAACTACACTCTATAGTAGGTACTCATACAAAACAACTAAGGTATCTCTGGACAATCAACACACTGAGTTAACACAAATATGACTGCAGCAGTATCGCTTCTAAGTCAAAATAAGCTAAAGCATTTCAACATTAAAACCAAAACTGACCAGTATAAACTCCCCACATTATAACTTTGTGGAAATATCTCATTAAGGAGAATATACCGTCCGCAGTGAACTTAGATTGGCGCAGGTTTGATTACTGCCAACTCTTGATAGGCAATTTCCTCCTCTTTGTACAACGCTTCCTCTATCCTTCAGTGCGCATATTTCGAACAGACTTTAACATTTCGTTGTATGTTTTTGATGTCTCCCAGCGTTTGTTTTGTAAGGGTTGATTTGAGATATTTCGGTTTATAATAAAATGTCGTGTTTTGGTTCGAAAAGTCGATATTGCTTTAGGCTGAAACTTTTTGGTTAAATTTAATGTTGGGTCATATAATGTCGTGTCTATTAAAAATTGTATACTCTTTTATCTTTACGTAATGTAGGTATCGGTGTTTAAAGAAAAAGAAAGAAAAATTGTTTATTCTGCACAAACAAAACGCACATTACAAAAATTTACGTAAACTAAACACATATACAAAGTAGCTAAAAGCCTCGTAATCAATCCATTTTAGTTTGACAATCCTGTCGATTATGTAATATTTACTCTGTGTTGCGACACTGGCAGATGACAACCAATGACATAACATACAATCATAACAAAAACAGAATGACGATTACAGAGAGAGGAAATAACTACTATTATAACAAATAAACAACTATAGCTATAACTATAGTTTGGTTAAATTATTGTTTGTTTGATAACGTGACCTGCATACCAGTGCTATCCGTATAAAATAATCAACATGATTTTTGCATTACTAATAAAAAAATAACAAGTTAGCCTTCAGCCAACAATAATCATATAATATTTTTCACCCACGATATTACAAAATCTTAATCACTAAACATGCCATATTCTCTCTACAACACAAGCATTTTTTTTTTATTACTCAGCCTATAATGTTCCTACTGGTGGGACACAGGCCTCCGCTCACCGAGAGGGAATGAGCCGTGCCGTAAATCCAACACGCGGGCCCAGTGCGGGTTGGTAGATGTCACATGTCTTCGAATTTTTTATTCTAGGACATGCCGGTTTCCTCACGATGTTTTCCTTCACCGTTTTGAGAGCAGGCTATTATTAGCAAGTACCTTTTATATGGAAAGCACCATAAAAATCCGTACAAACAACGAAATAAATGGACCAAAATCAGGTTTAACCATTCCATTCTTAATAAGGTGGCCTGAAAAGGGGTAACCTAATCTGATGTGGTAAATGTGAAAACAGTGTAGACGGTTCTACCTGCAGTCAAGGGTTGAGTGTGATCATTTATAATGCCAAGATGACACTCTATTACCCCGCTTACCCTCTCCCCAACCCCTACCTGAGTCCCTTCCTACGTTTGTCTTTGATGTTATTTTTTGAAGATACCTACGAGTTTAAAATTAAGCTCAGTTATCTTGGCGAATGATAAATATTTGCTGATTATAAGATTCGGGATTAGTATAATTTAGAGAATAATATGGTCTACCAATCCCAGTAGTAAAACTCTTTCTTTTGACAGTTCATTTTAAAACCTACACATACTACGACTGACTAGACGAAATTGACTTAACTTGAATGCACTTACGAATTCCCGAAAGATTTTAAAAATATTTCTAAAAGCGATTGAGCTTAAAGAAAATAGTAAAGTAATTTATCACCAAAAAGGTTCCAGAGCGAGTTTGCGCTATATTTTCTCTGGGCGATTTGTGTAACTTTCAGACATTGCATTTTTGCTATAATATCATTTGTTAAAGTCAAATGCGTCGTTTCACCCCGTACTCAGTTCTATTTCATTGTGGAAAATGAAAATAATATCGGATTTTAAGTTTCTTTGTTAGTTTTTGTTGGTGAATGTTTTTTATTAAATTGCTTCAGCTTGATGAAGATGTTTTAAGTTTTAGTTGATTTAAGAAATAACTACAGTTGTAGATTGATTGTCGCGACTTTCTATGTTTATTTGAGTGGGCATTTTCTTTTCAACAGCAAATACACAAAGGAATTATTTGTAGGTACTCCTAGAGAGGTCTTATAATGAATCGAGATATCGAAATAATCAAAAAGATTTGTAAATATGTGCAAGAAAACATAGACGAAGTAAAAGAATTGTAATTAACAGAAAATTAACAACCAAAATAAATTCTCTAACAGCTGGATCATATTTAATATTGTTTTTCTTCGCTCAGTTACTACGCCTTTGGCAACAGTAAGACTTAATTAGTAGTACATAAGTTCACTTTTGTCACAATTACAAGTACCTACACAATACGATCTCTTGAAATTTCTCCGAACCCAAGCCTTTTTGTATAAGAAAATATTAGCAACAATGCCCTACTTTACGTAGCAAGGGCACGTAAATAGGCGTGTATTGACATGTTTGTACAAGATATTCAAGGAGCAGGCACAAACAGTACCAAGAAGATTTTGGCAGAAGGTTCGATACACATAGGTATTAATAAGCAAGTACTGATTAAGCCTAATACAGTAAAAACACACGAGTTTAAGGTTTCGTGTATGATTTCGAGATAATAATTTATTTAAAATAACAAACAAATGTTCTTTAGGTCATAAATTTAGTAAAATGTAGTTATGCCACAAGGGTCCACTCTCGGCCCTTTCCTAAATTTAATGTCGTACTACCAGTTTCTAATTTTGGCTTGTGGCTAAGTAATAACAGCCGCACGGGTCAATCGATCAGGTTAAGGCACGCTTGCCACGGTTGGCCCGTGGATGGGTATCTTTATATACCAAGACCCCTCCGTGCCTCGGAAAGCACGTTAAGCCGTTAGTCCCGGCTGTCATTCGTGGATCTTTGACAGTCGTTACGGGTCTTCAGAAGCCTGAAAGTCTGACAACCAGTCTTACCAAGGGGTATCGTATTACACAGTAACTGGGTTGTGGAGACCAGATAGGTAGATAACCATAGTTGGGAAAAGGCTAGGCAGATGATGAGTACCAGTTTCTAATTTGAAGAATATTTAATGGACTATCTAGCTCATGTCATCTTTCAATGTAATCTAACAAGGTTATTTTTACTGAAACAATATTTGACAACGCGAACTTATGGAAATGCTGAGTATTATAAGTTTTGGCCAAAATAGTTTTGGTGTGTTTGTGTGTTGTAGGCCTTCTGTTTTCCACTAATAGGTGCGAACAGGTGAAAACAACGTTAGGCGATTATATCAGGGCGTAGGTTGCCCCCTTAACGAGTGAGTGGGCTTCAGTTGTATACTATACGAATTGTTCCAGATACATACCTACTTAATTTAAAATAAAGTTGGGAACTTGTACATATTTTTATGCGGGAGTCTTCCCATATGTCATTGTCGTATAGATTGGGAAATAAATTGAAATCAAATCTAAAGAAATATAACGTACGGAGCATAGAAAGACTGATATTATCAAAGTATTGAGTATTGTTCATAATCATCAAAATTTAGTCGCCCGGGATTCCCGACGCCCTGGGCGTCTCCTGCAGCGGCTAGGGGCGAGAGGGCGCGAAACTTGCCTTTCCCTCAACCGTCCCGCCTCCTCTTTCGCGAGCATTACTGCTTCGCAGAAGGAGGTGACGGCTGCCCATGCCCTCTCGCTCCGTACCATGGCCTGAACCAGGGCTTGACGCGAGAGATCTCTGCCGCCGATCGCCTCCACGAGGACACGGCGGTGCTCTGCCCAAGCCGGGCAGAGCTCCACCGTATGCTCCACCGTGTCCTCCGGGCGATCCACACAGTGGTGACACCCGGACGTTTCCTCCCGCCTTATCCGACACAGGAACCTGCCGAAACTGCCGTGTCCGGTGAGGACCTGCGTCTGCAGGCGGAAGGTGAGGACGCCGTGGCGCCTCTCTAGCCACTCCTCAAAGAGGGGACTTATCGCCGCAGTCGTGGCGTGCCCAGCACTGGGTTGCGATAACCGTACTTTCCATGACGCCATGAGATCCCGCCGGAGCTCCGTCCGCTGTGCCGCGATTTCTCGCGGCAGCGCGGCAGCGGACTTATGCCCCGGCGTTTCGCCTCCTCGCGCCACTCCCATACGTGCGCGAGGACTTTTGCCTCCAGATCCCATGGCGGCAATCCGGCAAGGAGGCTCGCTGCCTCACAGGAGACCGTGCGGTATCCCCGGACCATCCGGATGGCCATGACCCTTTGGGCCGCGCTCAACCGGCGCGCTGGCCGCCGCGCCAGAGAGCGCGCCCACACAGGAGCCCTGTAGAGGGCCATGGACCGCACGACCCCCGCGTAGAGCCTCCGGCAGGAGGCGTTTGGACCCCCTAGATTGGGCAGGAGCCGCTTCAACGCAGCGCCTGCCCGCTCCAGTTTGGGAGCCAAACGTCGGAAATGCTGCACGAAGTTCCACCGGCTGTCGAGGACGAGTCCCAGGTACTTCATCGTTGACTCGACGCCGATGGAAACCCCTCCCACCGTTATTTGGGATCCCAACGGTGGCGAGTTCCGAGGACCATGAAAACACATAACCTCGGACTTGTGCAGGGCCACCTCGAGTCCCAATTGCCGGATCCTTTCGACGATTGTCGCAACCCCGCGTGCCGCTAATTCGGCCGCCGCCTGGTGCGACCTCCCCTGCGCCAGGGCCAACGTGTCGTCAGCATAGCACACTACACTGACGCCGCTAGGGTTTTCACTCTTTTTTTTTTTTTTTAGGGTGGGAAATCATCAAATAACTTCTCCCGCTCTGGGCGGAGCGGGAGGGTGTGTCAGACTCTTACTGACTAAAACCCACCCGTATTCCTTCCTGTTGCCTGTGTTGCGGGGGCCTCGGTGACCCATAAGTACCTTCCCGCGACCCCGGCAGGCATCGGCCCTAGTGGACCCCTACTTTTGTGCTGACGACATCTCTTTGAGGCGCGCGTGGAATACGACGCGCCGAGGGTTTTCACTCTAAGGTGACGATATATTAAAACCATGCTACTTCGCCATGTACCATTGTGTACATGCCATGACAACTCATAGCGATGACAACAAACTCCATTTCAACCCGTAATATGATAAGGGGGTATTGGAAGTGCTCATTAGCGGTGTTCAATAGGTACATACGTTAGAGATCTCACAATGCCATACCATGTTTTTATCCCCTCGATAATGGACCGTATCAATGGGATATTTTTATCTTTAACGTCAACACAGGTTGGATACAAAGGCATGAGTTTCATTACTCATTAGAGACCTGTCACGGGAAAAGATTTGTTTGCATGGGCCCTAAAATATATAATAAACTACCCTTAATTATACGCAGTTCAAGAAATGTAAATCTATTTAAAAATAAACTTCAAGCTTTACTTATAGATAAGGCTTATTATTCAGTTAAGGAGTACCTCGAAGATAAAATGTAACGCAATCATTGTTAATAATGAATCAATAATTTGTTAATAAGTAATCCAAAATTTAATTGTCGCTTGAAATAATTGTAATCTACCCAACATAATTCTTAAATTAATCTAAATAATTTTAGTCTCACTGAATTTGACCTTTTATTTTAATATCATGATGACTATTTGTAATGGATTGACTATCAATGTATAATTTATATTTTTAAGGATATGATCTAATTGTTTACATAATATTATGACACTATATTATAATTTGCATGCTAACAAGCTGAATATAGTGAAACCGTACCTGTGTAACATCTTTGTAAACCCATATTATGCAAATAAACTGATTGATTGATTGGGACGGGGTAGGTATTTTCCATAGATTTTCCCTGTAGTTTCTAATTCTTGGTTCTGTACATGAGTCATTCTTTAAAAATGGCAGACACAAACACTCACTCATCATCTGCCTAGCCTTTTCCTAATTACGTTAGGGTCGGCTTCCAGTCTCCCCGGATGCAGCTAAATACCAGTATTTTACATAGAGCGACTGCCTATCTGACCTACACAACCCAGTTACTGTATAATACGATACCCCTTGATAAGACTGGTTGTCAGACTTTTGGGCTTGACGTCCCGTAACCTTAGAATATAGAAAGAACCAGAATCCGCGTTCAACTGTCATTGCAAGCCGCACGCTGTGTCCAAAATCAAGACAAGCGTCCCGCGCCCGCCTCACTTCCCACCCGCGTAATGTTGCTAGCTCGGACATTATGAACCCGTTTTGGGGTAAACGTTAAGATTATTGGTAAGATAATATAAATAATAAAATCACAATTGGTCTTTTCATAGATACATAATTTCATACACCCGCCCCCTATAGAAATTATAATAGTCTAACATAGTACCTATTATGAATGTTATCCAATTCTAACAAAATCATATATACATACGGGTTGCATTGATAACCTTTCTTTTTCAAGTCGGGTTTTTTTTTTTTTAAGTTGTTATTAATTTAACACTACAACGAATAAATGCCCTCAGTAGGTAATAAAAAGAAGGGAAAATCAAAACTCTTATACTGGCAACACTAACAAGATGGATGCATCATTCTCTATGACAATTACAAACTGAACAATTTATTCAGTAATTAAATAAGACGATATTTGAATGCGCTATTTATACGTGAAATGTGATGCCATCCTGTTTATTTTTTAGCCCCACTGCATTTTTACAGGTATGAACGACACAAAACCCCATAATTAAATAAAATTACACACCGGTAAAACACGTTACGCGATACGACGTTCACAGAGTTACTGATCGGCTGCGCGTCAAACTACTCTATTTAGGAGTAGTTTTTGACGCTTCAGTATTACGCGTGTTCGCGGCTTCTGGTCCTTTCTATATTTAGATATATTTGTTTTTTTTTTATGTACTAATAAATATTAATTATTTTAATAAATAATTTCACTTTGGAATAGTTTATCATAGAAAATCCAAAACAGTTGCCGTATTCTGGCGTAGAGATAAAAGCTATGCTATTTAAATACTACAATATAAACAACAGACATTAGACTTGGTGGTAATGAAGTGATGGACATTTTATCGGACATTATATATTCGTACTTGTTGACATGGGGTGTGCCGCAGTGCTGCAACAAACTCCCCAGCAGCACAGCTCGCTGCTGGGGAGTTTGTTGCGTCACTTCTTCTTCCCAGCTAAAGCACTAGGAATTGGTGAAAGGCTGGCGTTTTGGGGACTGTCTTATGTGAGGCTGACGTTCAAAAAGTGCTAATTCTCAGCCTAGTTTGAATAAATGACTATTGAATTTGTTTTTTATTTATTACTGAATTCGACTTATAGAGAAGTATGGAAGAAAAATACATATTACGCCGGCCCCAAATAAATTGGGATAACGGCAGGAGAATGATGACTTTATTTCCTACCAAAATATTTCGTTGCTTTTGCCAGAAATTCAAGTAGAAACATAAGTAGTAGAAACATCCAATTCATAGAAAAGATTACTAAGTTATTATGAAGGAACTTCCCATAAATGATTACACTGTTCATTTATTCTGATACCACTCCATGCTCTTGCAACCTGCCGGGGTCGCGGGAAGGTACTTATGGGTCACCGAGGCCCCCGCAACACAGGCAACGGAAGGAATACGGGTGGGTTTTAGTCAATAAGAGATGACACACCTTCCCGCTCCGCCCAGAGCGGGAGAAGTTATTTGATGATTTCCCACACAAAAAAAAAATGCTCTTGCGAAAGCTTAAAATCTGTGTTACAGACAAGAAAGTAATATTATTATTTTCAATATTATCCTTTTGATGAGTCTCAACATAATATTAAGAAATCTTCTCAAATACATAATAGGTAGTATATGTTATGTTATGAGGGTAATATAAGACGTTGCTAATTACAAGTCAAGTATTATTGGGGTTAGATACGTTGATACGAGTCTCGTTAATTAGGAACTCTCGGGTTACCATCTCTTTGAGACTAACGTTACAGGGTGGTGTGTGTGGGTTAATAGGTGTGCAACACACGAGCGGACTTAATAACATATGTCTCAATTTTCTGGTGAATATTTTGATTAGAACGATGATTTGTTTACTTTGAAATGCTTTAATTAGTTGCTGGAGAAATTAGGGTACCTCCCGACTCACATTTTTGTTAGTTTGGTGCGACAATTAGTTTTATATTTGGTAGCTAGTTTACTGATTAGAGACTTGAAATACACTCTCAATTTTTTTTTTCTAACTATCGTTTGTTCTTTTTACAGGTAAGTCGCTGCTGCCAACTTGAGCGTCATGGTATAAAACACTACTTACTAATTAATTAATCTAAGAGAACGACTAACCTTTATCTTTTAAGGAAATTAAAACTTAATTAGAATTCAATATTTTAAAACAATATTTTGGTACACAACTAATAAACCGATCTAATTTTAAGGGCCCTACACACGTGCCACAACCACACCACAACGATAACACGTGGAGGGACGCTAATTTGTACGAAAATGAATAGTTAGTATTCATACGGACCACATTTGGCCGTCAACATCAGCCGTGTGGACGATACCACATCAAGGCTACAGTAAGATTCACGAAAGATGACCACGGCGCAGAAGGCATATTTTAGGTCCCTTTGGAGGTGCGAGGTGAGGCGCGGGCGGAATGCGTCAAGACCGGAGCGACGCCATTGGTGCGCGCGTGTCTCGTGATAGGCCGCTCAGTCGCTATTCGTCTATCGCGGCGTTGACGCGTTCACACTGCTCTCGAGTACAGTCGAAAAGAAGTGTTTCTTTGTTTTAAATAGTTTTTTATTTGTTAAGTTTCGTTGTTTATTAAGTTTTTTGTTGAGATTTGTTATTGTGTTGAACTTATTTGCTATTTTAAGCCATCACAATGCCGCGAGGAAAAGGCAATGCTTTGAATAGACAGTCGAGAAGTTTGGTGCACAACGTGTTTTAATATTTTTCACAAGTTTTTAAAATACTCGAAGCTTACAAAAAAAACGGCCGCGGCAACAAAGACGTCTGTATCGACAGTACAAAGAATTATAAAAGAAAGTAAATCTTCGCCGTTCTTAGTGGTTTTTAGAACTCCCGAAAATCCGACATGCAAGCGTGGCTTACCAAAAATGGAATCGGCTTTCATTCCAATATGTTGAAACCTCAATTGTACGACATAAAAAAAATAACAAATCTCGTTTAAAGAAATACTCAGTAGACAACATTTTGATGGAAATTGGTCACGGTATTCTCCTTCTCCCACCGTACCATCCGGATTTAAATCCGATAGAAATGGCTTGGGCCTCTATAAAGGGTTACGTGAGTAGCAAAAACGTAAAGTGGAATATTGGCTGCGTTATAGATTTAATTAAAGAAAAAGTGAATCTGATGGGACCAGAGGAATGGAAAAAACTATGTGACAAAGTAAAATCTATAGAAGAAAGCTATATAAAAAGTGACCACATCGTGGATGTCCTTACGGAGGAATTAATTATACGTGTGGGAGAATCTGACGAGAGCGAAGATTCGACAGATGTGGATTTTCCTGAATCATCGGAAGATGAAGCGGAAGACTTTAATATGGAACCCGGCCGCAGTTCCTCAAGTTCCACGATTCCCTCAAGTTCCATGATAGAGGGAATCATGGAACTTGAGAATAGCGATAGCGAGTAAATTTAATGTGTTTTACATATTTATAATATTTTTAGTTCAATTTATTTTAATAAACATTTTAAATTACTTTCGTTTGATTTATTTGCATTTACAACATTACACAAATTATTTAACTAACATTAAAATATTATTTTGTCTTAAGTCTTTTCTTCATGAGTGTACGTGCGCAGACGGCCACCATTTGTGGTCATCTTTCGTGAATCGTACTGTACTTCGCAACCACAACACAACCACTAGCGAGACCGTATACTCACGGCCGGCCACCTCGCAAACACAACGTCGACTCGACGATACTGTCATAGCCGGAGTCGGTCTATTTGTTTGCGAAACAACGAAACGCAATCATCACAATTTTGTAGTTACCGCAACGTAACTGCAATAAGCACTATTCACACATAACCACTGCTAACCCACATTTTGTCTGCGCGATTTGGTTTTATTGTGGTACGGGGATTGAGCCCTCGTATCCAAAAACAAAAGAACACAACACCAAAACATGTCATCCAAACCAAGACGCCATAAACAATAGCCGCTAATACCACGTCCAAGATCCACAAACGCATAAATAACAACATCCTATTCATCAGCATTGAATCGGCATCGCACACCCCACGGGAATAATTAATGAGCCCTTGATATGATTAAGCCACCACAATGCCGTGTCATCAACGTCATCACACCCACACATGCATATCACACACCCACACTGTTGCAGATGACGTTGTGCTCACACGGGTGTCAGGTAATGCGATTAGTGTGACGTAATATGACATGAATATGTCCTTGATTTATTCATGCCAAATATTTTGGTAATTACCTGCTGACGTGGCTTGGTTTGGTTATCGGGATTAGGGAGCTTGGTAAGAATCCAGACAGAGTTTAACACGTTCAGAGCAGTACCACATGAAAACTATAACACGTTCTCTCAAGGTGCAGCGAATTTCCTAGAACATTGAAAGTCTAGTGTGGCCACTGGTAGTGTTGCCAACTGTACTATCATCTCTGTAGCTAGATCTTTTGCAAAAAGTTGCCAGAATCCCACACTAGCTTACCCCAAAAAGTAGCTAGAAATTACAAAGTTAAAAAAAAAAATAAACTAATTTCGTTTTTCTACACTAAAACTAATGTGTGTAATGGATAACTTTATTTTCGTAATATACATATTATGATAAGGTAAAAAAATATTACTATATATTAATCTAGGGAAGATGACATAGATGGTTGTGCATCCTGAGAATCCAGTGATTTTGTATATTTCTCCACGGTTCCCATTTGTTGCAGAACTGTTGAAGGTACAGTTGAAGCAACATTTGCCTTTTTTCCTGAGCGAGTCTCATAAACATAGAATAGAATTTAGAGTTATCAGACTCATTCGGTTTCCCTGCTTATTTTTAACTAAATTCATTTGAGAGATTAATGTTTGTACGATACCATTATTTTTTTCTCAATTTTTGGTAAGTAATATAATTTCAACAGTGGCAACATTGTTTGTATTAGGAATTTATGCCATCAACAGTATTCAAATGAAAGATTTTCACAATTATCTTCCTACTTATTGAATCACTCTAAAAATATGTTTGATTATAATGTCCTTTGGACAAGACTAGTACAAAATTATTATGACCTGAAAGGCTAAACCTAAACTATAGGTACTAATCGGTCTGAGTGTCTAAAAATAAAGCTATATGTACGTATCTGTTCTGAACTCCAATTTTTGCTTATGTTTTTTAGTCTCAGCATGTTTCTTAATATCAAAAAGTTTGGCCAGAATTTCCACCCAACAATAACTGCAAAATACTTTGGAAGAGTTTCCACTTGATGCCTTTACCACCCTTTAAATTCCTTAATGTTCTCCCACTCAGTTCTGTATTTTTGGGAATAAGTCTTAGGTTTCTTGAGTAGATCCATTTTTCATTACAATAATAACGACACAAATTGATGACTAAGTTTTACGAACGCAAACGGTTATAATAATAATTACGCGGAATATATAGGTATGTCAGTAAACAATCTACGACAACAGACAAAACTAACAAAACGCGTGAAATGTAGACGAAGCTAATTATATTATGAGAGTGAGACAGAATAAAAACAATCACAATGTTCCAGCAAGCGAAACTATCGGGGTAATCCCCTCTCTTGGGCGTCTTCCTTATAGCACGCCCTTTGTGCTCTATAACACTATGGTCTTTCTTTTACATTAAGACTCAAAATGCTGACGACTCTACAAAATGCTTCCACAGATAAACAAATAAAACTGAAAATCACACAAGCACCGATGATAGTGTGTAGATGAAGTCGCTATGTTGAAAAATTGCTAAAAAAAGTAGCTAAATCTTTTAGCTACAATTTTTTAGAAATTGTTGCTGACAGGGGTGCAAAAATAGCTAGATCTAGCTATAAAATAGCTAAGTAGGCATCACTGGCCACTGGTGGTACACGCCGCCACATCAACGAGTACTCCGTGCTCCAACGGTGGTACAGACTGGCCTGAATGTGTTAATGTTTTCATGCAATATCTATACTGCCCACTAAACAAAATAAAACAGATTGTAAAACTAGAAAATATAGAGTTATTTATTTTGACAATCATCTTTTGACCGCTACGTCAAAAAAGCATAAACGTGCCCTCAGCGCCAAGCTATGAATTATTTCTTAAAATCTGTCATGTAGTCGTGACCGTGGCGTGCTGGGCACGTTTTGGTTTGTCATCTATACGTAACTGTGGCGGTTAAAAGGTTAATTAAAAGTAATTTCTTGGACGAGCGTGAGTTAAAAACATTATCAATCGTTTATCAATCGAGAATAGAATCAGTTTTAAATTTCGTCGTCTTGTAATTGACTGATATAAAATAGCCGTAGCTCCGTAGGTACCTCAAAAGCAACGGAACTTCGTACCAAAACCTCAATATTCCGGTTCACTTTCTCGAAACAAACATGTCTATACTAACAATAATGCATTGTACCGCAGATATAGCCATGTCAGTATACCCAAGCTATAAATAAAGATATACACATTCCGAATTTAGACTAAAATACGTAGGTAAAATTATCTGAAATCCGAAAAGAGTTCTAATTCTAGGCATCCTAATGAGTGACTTAATTAGTTAGATTGTCAAAAGACACCAGGCACATTTTGTATACTTGACTCAAAGCTATGAGATGTTTTAAACTTAAGAAAAAAATCTATTTGGAAGAGGCTTCGTGTTGAATAAACACACTTACACAAGACTGCGGACGACCGTATCTATAGTCACGTTTCATGTATAGACACTAGCCGGCTATAGACACAAATAGACATAATCGGAATTAGTGTGGCCGGCGAAGCGTGAAGTACAATATGAATGACCTTTGTCAATGCCTCTGACGCCCCGCTACCAGATCCCGAATTATTTAACCCGTAAGCTGTTTATATTGTACGATGTTTGAGAATTATATTGGAATGGAAGGGTTTTTGGAAGCTCTCTTGTGGTAGTTACCTACTGTAATGCAAAAAGTCTGTAAATTTCTGTTATTGACCGAGCGAGCGAAGCGTATATGTCAAGTCTGGCAAAATTTGCTTTCCTGTCAGTTTGTTGCAACTCCTCTACAGGTTGTATTTGACAACCGACCTGGACGAAACTTGGTGCCCAGGTTTTACAACTTTAATATTTTTTTGTCGTCGGAGATTTTAGATTGGATCCTCTAAAAGGGGGCAAAAAAGGGGCTACTGGATATCTTTGCCTTATAAGATCCGATTTCGATTGTTCTTCTTTTATTTGTAAGGTAGTAACTTTAAGATGCTTCCATAGAAATTTAGTGAAGATCTGAAGAGGATTTTCAGCGTAATGACTATTCATTACGCTGAAAATCCTCTTCAGATCTATTCTATAATAGCTCCTCAAAATCTTTTAGATTTCTACCAGTGGAATAGGCCCTTTAACTACTAGGTAGGGATTGAAGGCGCACCTGGAACCACCATCTCATCACAAAATAAATTCACTAGATGGCGCTTCTGTGCACCGCTAGATCGCGCTAACGTTAGGTTAGGTTAGGTCCCACCGTCCACCATTTTGGGTGAGTGGGTTTTGTTAGGTGTAAAGTAGCTTCAAAAGTAAAGACTCGTGTTTAACAGATAGTAGTTGGTTAGTTGTGAGTTAGTTTATATCTATGTAAATATCGTCTTACCACTTGCCATGAATTATTTGGTTCACCGCGGTAACTTCAATCAGTTTTTCTGACTGCTTTGACTACCCAGAACAACAATGTTTCGGCTTGATTACGACTGCTGTCGTGTATGGCACGTCGAAAGGAATGAATTCTGAAAATTTCGATGTTGACCTATGCTTATTATCTGGTGATAGATAAAGGATATGCCTGCAGCTTTGACGTGAATTGTTGCAAAAAAGTTTGTGCTCGCGAGGTCTACTGTTCGCAGAACTACTAGTTTTTGTTTTTAATATTTAACTGCTTGAAAATAATGAATGCTTTAATTTTATTAGGAATATTATTTTCATAGACTGTGACATTTAAAATGAATAAATTAGGGACAGTATAAGTGTTGCCGCAGACAAAAAATAAAAAAAAAATCTTCGCAATATCATGCAAAATACAATAGCCTGTATTTTGCAAGAAGATTTTTTTTTATTTTTTTCCTACATTATTATTTGCTTGATACGCTCTACGATAAAAGATTGAGGAATAGTGCCGAATTGTCCATCTTCTCCGCTCAAACAAAGTGCACCCTTTTATGAACTTGGCCTCTCAACCTAAAAATATTCAGACAATCCACTTCATAAAAATCAAAACTGTTCACGGAATCGTTGTCGTCACGTTGTCATAGACACTAAACTTCTCTCTCCATCCCTGAGCGGACATCCGACTGTCTTTTGTCCGAACATTCGCCTCTATAGTTAATTAAAACGAATATTGTTAGCGAAATATTGTGTCTAAACAATTTAGATATTGTAGCGCTTTCAAGTGATACTCTAATAAATATTGCTGTATTATTATGAAGGGATTTTCAATATCAGTAAGAATTTACTGAAGTACAATTTTTTGTTAAGAAAAACAAAAAAATTGTAAGAATACAAATTTCCAGCGATCTATCTAGTCTTATAGCTAGTGCCAAAAATATCATAACCAACATGTTTACTAAATTTTTTTCTCTCTCGAATACCGTATACACAGATAGTAGCGAGATGGAACTCCCGTGGGTCGTCTAGTGCCCAATAATCTTCATATTATTCGAAATATTTTACAATAAACCCGCCACTTGAGACAGCACGATTGAATATTTCACAAATCAACTTACAAAGGAAATCGTGTGGAAATAAAAATGTGTGTAGCTTGATTGAATTTGTGTGCAGCGGATTGACAAATTGGTGGTTGATTTGATGTACAGTAATTCTGAACAAATAGGTCAGGATATTCTATCGTTTGAGGATTTGTGGAAACGAATAAAAAGCGTCAGAGCGGATTTTTGCTGGGGCGTCGCAAATATTTTTAGATACAGATCTCGTTCTGAAAAGATTTAGTAAGTATTTTGATTCCAATAAAATTATATTCTGGCGTGGGAAATAAAAGTAAGGATAGAAGTGGAGGTACGTTAATAATGAAGTGGTTTTGGTGCGCACTAACGATACGACCTTGCCAGTCAGACAATCTGTCAGCTTTTGTGTTTCAGGCTACCGTAGCTAGTCTTACCCACTGCTGTGTTTTGTTGCAAGCAAAATTCTCTAACAAAGCACTTTCAACCTCAAATATCTTTCAATAATTGACAACCCAATTATCTTTGCTCCGAATATTCGACTAACAAATTGCGATGCAAGATCGAATACAAGCAAAATACCTCTAGCTTGTAATATTGCAGTCTGCCGGCCCGATAGACTGAAACAATAGTTGCTATCTGAGAACATCTCTAGAGATCTCAATCCTCACCTAGGTACCTATATTGATTGCCTGCTCCATCAAGCATATCTTAGGAAGCTCGCGATGCCTTGTTTCACGTACTTGGTAGAGGTAGTTCGAAAACCGAATTGGCTACCTTACCGTTATTGATACAGACGACGCCATTTTAGCTGCCTTTAAACCCTTTAAACTGTCTTGTTTATTGCATTGAGTTTTCCATTTTCTCATAATTATTTTTAGTTTTTTCTTTCATCTCAATTCACACTCAACTGCAAGCCTTTTTTATTTTTTTGAGCGTGGGAAATCATCAAATAACTTCTCCCGCTCTGGGCGGAGCGGGAGGGTGTGTCAGACTCTTACTGACTAAAACCCACCCGTATTCCTTCCTGTTGCCTGTGTTGCGGGGGCCTCGGTGACCCATAAGTACCTTCCCGCGACCCCGGCAGGCATCGGCCCTAGTGGACCCCTACTTTTGTGCTGACGACATCTCTTTGAGGCGCGCGTGGAATACGACGCGCCGTCGACCCGGGCCTGGTCCTTACCGGACGGTGAGCTACACAACTGCAACCCTAAGATTATGATAATAATTCGTTGTCTATTTCTTAATATCACTAAGCAGTCTGAATTATAGCAGAATATTCTTCTAAGTATGTAAATAGTCAGCTTGAAGTCACCCAAATTTTCAATTACTATGAGCTATATCAAAAGAAGTAAGCATACGGTCACTGACCTCACTTCCAGATGATGGTCATTCATTCCCCAATAGTTAGGTAGATATACAAATTATCAGTAAAGCCCAATCTGAAAACTAATTGTGCATATTTGTAAAGTGGTTCTCATCCCTTACGTTATGAATGCACTGAGGCGTGGTATTAAATAAGAAAAAAGCATCTGTTAGAACGTTGCAGGCGAAACTCAAGCTTCATAATAAAAACTGCAACCCCATAGCTTTTCCCCAACAAATGGCTTGCATGTGATCTCTTTGTGTGGTGCAAGTTACAAGCGGTTTAAGATTGCATGTTCTTTGTTTCCGTTTTTCATCCATAAGAGTGAAACGATGATCATCTGATTACATTGCAAAAAGAGAACACGAATTCACATTTAATCGTGAAACCTTTCCAGTGACTCTTCCCAAAAATGGAGAAGAGGTCTTATTATTTCAATATTAAGATATTATGGCTGTCAGGCAATAAAATTAGTAAGTAGATTTTTGTTTTTTTACACACAAAGCTAGTAAAAATCCCTAAGTAAACGTTGTTACATACAGGCAACAAATAAATAATAATTCTGGCCTTTATTTTATGAATAAAAGTGAAAAAATGTAATTAGACTGAAAAGTACCTACTAATAAGGTAGGTACGTTTGCCAAAATACTGTTTTGCAGTTTGCCAGAGGTAAGCACGGGGCGCAGCTAGTAAAATATAATATATATTACTACCTGCGCCCCGTGCGTTCACTCGCATAAGTCTTGATTCCGTGGGAATATCAGGATAAAAAGTATCCTATGTCTAATCCAGATCATTGTCTACTCATGTGCCAAATTTCATTATAATAATAATAATAATAATAATAAAATTTATTCGCAAAAAACATGTGTATACATATACACACACGGAGGTGCATATATGTAGGATTACAAAATATAAACAAAGTAGTTGTGCTTAATACATGTTTGCCAAACGTCATGGCATGCAAATCTTTAGGAAAATTGAATAATTATTTAATTTTCAAATAATTATAATTAACAGAATAAAACTTTATATAAATTTAAATTGTATATAAGTAGAGTAAACATGTCATAGTCCAATTAGTAATAAAATATCATTAAAACATGTCACAATTATAAAAAAAGAAGTACAAATAACAGTCAAAAAAAAAAAAAAAACATAATAACAAGTTAGTTATAATTAATAAATTGAGAATTAATTCAATTTGGTAACTTATCTGCATTCAAAGCCGTTCAGCTGTTTTAGCTTGAAAGTATAATAAACAAACTCACTTTTGCAATTATAATATTAGTTAGGATTATGTCTGTAAATACACACTTTATAATTTTTTTATTAGGGAAGTAGAGTCAGTGATTTAATCCGCTTCAATATTCGCTCCCGCGCCTCCCATGTCTTGTACCAACCATGCAACGTTTATGTAAAAGAATGTCGTGGTAGATTGCACTTCTTGTGCCATAGTATCTAGGCAAAGCGCCAAACCACGTTCGTTATGTGTCTTCATCTCGCGTCTGAGCAAGATTGTTTAATGTCATCGTCTTTTTATTGGTGCTTACGTTGTTTTTGATACGTCTAGCAGTTTGGTTTTAGGATTTCATTAATTGAAGCGCTGTACTGCTGACTCATCCTTATTAAGTGATAAATGATAAATGATTTTATTTCTGTAAGTAGGTTTTTACAAACACTTTTACACGTCAAAAACACATTTTTTAAACTAGATGAAGCCGGCGTTTCCTATCTGACTACTCTGAGAAGAAAGGCCGAAACAAACTCAGAGGTCACAGTCTCTTTTAAAGTCCAGACATAATCTTGGTCAGATCATGTGAAGACCATGTCGATTGGTGTCTGAAATGGTCTTTTGATGAAAGAACCACACAGATTGAGTGGACCTGTCCAGTCAGTGCACGCATTTGTCAGTCGTTGTGCAGCTCAACTGATAACTAAAGGAGCTCAACGATTCAACGAACAATACCAAAGAAAGGACATTTGGCTAGATCGCAAAAAATACTCAAAACTGCCAGACCATGTTAAAAACTAACTGAGAATAAAACAAAATTAAACAATGATCCACATAGTCTTCACATTTACAATAATTAAAACAATATAATACTACACAGAGTAAATATTCATGTCATTGCATAAATAAAATTCATCAATGTCAATGTGTATATTCGGACATAATCTTGGTCAGATCATTTGAGGACCATGTAGGTTGGTGTCCGAAATGGTCTTTTGAGGAAAGACCACACAGATTTGAGTGGACCTGTCCAGTCAGTGCACGCATTTGTCAGTTATCATGCAGCTCATCTCAATTAAAATTATGTTAATGAAGCCTTGACAGGCGTTTGTCAGTCATCATTCGTAGTGCCCAAATACTGCGCCAGTTTGAACCCAGCTTATACATTTGTGTGAGCCATAGATAATAACTAGATTAGCCCCGTAATTCAAACCATGGCTTAGTAATAAAAACAACGGCAACACTGTCTATTCCAAAGTTGCCTGGAAGAAATCGCAGTAAGCGATAAGGCCGCTCATTGTATATTTTGTAGTGTATATTTATTTTTTTGTAATGTATAATTTGGTGTACAATAAAGTATATATGAATAAATAACGGGCATAATGTTTATAGGTATTAATAAATATCAGGTTTAGGATTTCTAAGTTCTCTATTAGTTATTAACCGACTTCAAAAAAGGAGGCTCCAATATCGTCTGTATGTATTTTTTTATGTATTGTCATTGATATTTTCAAATGTGGACCGATTTCGGTATTTTTTTTTTACTTGATAGAGGAAACTTACGCGGTGTCCCATATATATTTAATAAATTTGCTTGGACTGTTTTGATTTACCTTCAGTAATACGTATTTTTCCCACTGAAGGGTGATGTTATAATAAGTTCCTGTCACTGTTATTTGCTAAGCAGGTAGTAGTTTTCGAATTTGTGTGGGTTAGGTACCACGTCAAAAAAGAACAAAAATAACTTTAATTCCGTAAGACGTTGGCAAAAAACGAAAATACAAAATCAAAAAATACACCAACTTCCAAAATTTTTTCCATTGTAGTGTTTTATTCGGAAGTACTTTTTTTGTAAAACGTTTTTTCTTATGACCTCCAACGCAAATACTTAGACCAAGTTTTATCCAGATTTCTCAATAAAAAGAAGTAAAATCAAACATCTTATAGCTTTAATCGCATTTAAAGAAAATCTCTCCGCCAATAGACAAACGGTATCATATAACGCAGTCGAGAGATATCATATAAATGTCGAGTATAACTTGAGGACCTACAAGTTGAGTAGGTATAAGTTAAGTTTTAATTTAGCTTGAACGAGAGTTTGAGAGGCATCGGATTCTCCTTACTTTTGAAATTAAACGTAGTAATGTTTGTAATGTGACTCTGTTTGGCTTACTGTTCTGTGTTTTGTTTGAATTAGTTTTTGTTTTCAGTATTAGTTATTTGTGTTTAGTTTTGAAGGAGTATGATAGTTTAGAAGACGGTGATGTAACGTAAACTACGTTAAATTCGCTACGACAGTGGTGTTGTATGACAAAGTAGGAACTTTTAGGTCGTAGGAAGTTTGCCTTTACTCGAATATAATTTGTTGATGATTTTTATGCTTAATTTATTCGTTTATTTAAACTTTTTACACACAACATAACATCACGCGTTGTTTCCCCGAAGGGTTGGGCAGAGGTGTACCTATAGTACACCCACATTTCGCCAGTTATGTTTAAGTCCCATGTAATAGGGAGCGAGCCTATTGCCATCAACCGGGCACAAATCCAGACTCAGGGCTGCTACTGGGAAATTCCAGATAGAAAAAATCACAATCAAAATCAAAAGTCATTTATTCAAACTAGGCTGAAAATCAGCACTTTTCAAACGTCAAAAACACTTTGCCCGACCCGGGAATCGAACCCAGGACCTCATGCTCAGCAGTAGTGCTTGCAACCACTAGACCAACGAGGCAGGCCAACTTTTTACACACAAAAAAGTACAAAGGCGGACTTAATGCCTTAGGCATTCTCTACTAGTCAACCAAGGGTTGTGAAGAGATATATGCAGGTGCTCTGTTTAACAGGAAAAATGAGATTTCTTTATTAAAATTACATCATCGAAACTTAAATAAAATAGTTACACAAGAACATAAATAAGTTATAAACTTATAATACACACACACACACACACACACATATTCAATGTTTTTATAAGAGTACATAATAATTAGCTTCAAAGGAATTCATTCGAACAAATGAGACTTTGACTATCAATATTATTATTGAGAATGCAATTGCAGTGCTTAATCTCTAAAGTATTTACAGCACCCTTATTCAATACAATATGTCAAAAAACTCACAAATACTAATAGCAAAATGGAACTCTTAGATAGTATATACTCGTACGTGGTATATACCAACAAGTAGACAGATAAGTTCACCCCTAAGCTAAAACTGAAAAAATTAACACAGTTAACTGAAAGCATCTCAGTATTTATTAAATATGAATCCGATAATAGGATTTTATGAGGGTCAGAAGCCCTCGTTATGAGCCAAGCGAAAATCATTAGAGGGAAGAGTGAGCTAAATAATTAATGATGGTAATTGCATTTAGGGAAGTTATGTAGCACGATGTATGGAGACTGGGAGATGTAGATAGGGTGGAAGTTGCATGGGGAAGTGATAGGGTAAAACCATTTTCTTATGAGTAAAGTATAAGTATTATGTAGTATTATGTACTTGTTACAATACTATCCACCCATTAACACTGTAATATGAAAACATTGTAAAAGCTTTGTTTTTTAAGTTACCGTGGAGATTCTTTCTGGCTCTTCTCCGCTTGTACCGTATCGTAAGTGTAACGTAGCGATGACGAAGGTACTCTAGACTAAATACATTATACTCAATTATTATATTATATATATTGTGATAACATAGGTCATCAAAATCAAAATATTTTCTTCCACATCAACCTACATAGGCACTTATGAAACGTCAGAAGCTAGGTGCACGGTTCCAATTGGTCGTTGCCTATGGAGAAGAGCCAATAAACTATAATAATGTATGTCTTGGTTGCTTATAAAAACAGTATACTAGCATCCTAAAAATTAATGTTATAGGTTATTATTTAAGCTGTTCGTCTTCTGAAACCTCGGAGTAAAATAAAAATTCCTTACCACCAATAAAAATTTAATAGTCTCTACCGATGGCCTGAAACATTCCTTGCGTGCGCAGACCAAGCAAGTTTTATTCCAGCCTCAACCAATAGCTATACTTCTCTATATTATAGCCTATACTCGTTTGAATAAGGCGTTAGAGACTACCATTCGTAGCCTTAAAGATATAAGACAATGCCAACCATTCGGCAGAACCGCCCAGCCGACGGCAAGTGAAAATTTTCCGCTATATCAACAAGTGCACCATAAATATAACTTGCAGAAGTCGTGAAACATAACATGTACGTATAAACACACACATACATACATACATGCTAACCACAATAACACGTAGTATTGAATCTAACTATGTGTGAGTTTGACACCGTTCCGGCTGACCAATAGCGTTGCGAGAATACATGCCTGGGTTTCTTAGCAGCGTTATCAAGAGTAGGCCTTCTTTCTTTTCTTGTAGCATGAACTGTAGGCGTAAAGATGCAACGAGATGGCTGGCATCCTGCCACGCCACGCCTAGCACTCACCATTGGTTAATATAGTTAACCAATTGACAAGCACTTGGATGCTATTGGTTGATACATGCAGGTCACCTGTGCGAAATTAGGTCACCGGGTGGCGGGAGGTTTAAAAATTGTTTGCGATGTGTCGGGGGTCAGTAGCGGTGAAACTTTGTTGTGCAATGATTGTATTTGCATTTTGTTGGCTTTCGTTTATATTTTTACGCATTTTTGCTATAAGGACAGGGCAGAAATGAAGCACATACATATATACATAAGAGCTCTTTAGTAGAAAAACATTATGTCTATCAAAAACCATGATGACCTAAATCGATAGCAAAAACTATCACCACACTGACTTCTCTCTGCAATCGGGTCCCTGAAACTGTAACTGTATACTGTTGAAATTTTATTGTCATTCAGAATCGGGTAAAATATTCAACAAACTTAACTTAAATTTTGCACAGTAAAAATTACTCGCATGATATTAAAAGCCACAGATTACTTTTGAGAATTTTGATAGGAACCTCACTGCAACAAATTCTAATTTTCGTAGGAACACAGCGGTTTTAGCAAAGTAACAAGCTCTGTTGTAGGGAAGTTGATTATTTTCATCGCGTCAATTCCGGCTTGCACGAAAAGCCGACGGCATGTGACGGCCGCGTCATATGCAGCGACGAACTAGGCTTAAACTGTAGCTTACACTTCATAAGCTTGGTAAACCAGTATCTATGAGACTGTATATTGGAAGATTATCATCAATAATTCGTATCCTACGAATAAAATGTGACAAACATCGTGGCATCGCTTGTTTATTAGCTATATCGAAATGTTACCAATAAACAAGGCATTTGCGTAAAATAAATTATTTTGCATACAATGGTCAGGAGAGAGTCAAGTTTTTCTAACTAAACAATCAGCTGCAAAGGGACTGTACTGATTCTCAGCCTAGTTTGATTAGATGACTTTTGATTTTGATTGATTGCATTAAAACAAACGTGTGCGGTCGGGAGACCCCCATCAGCAGTGCTATTCTGTAACCTTCTCACCGTGAAAACTTAAGTGAAGTGAACGTGGAGTGAATTGTCAGTGTCATTCCACCGGATACAAGGGTCCATCCCTTGTATCCGGTGGAATGATTCCAAGGATTACATTTACAATCATAATCGAGATTTTAATAATATTTTTATGCTAATTCTATTGATCATAACCAGTTAACTGATTAAATAAATGCAATTCCATGACCCAATCGCGACGTGTTTTAACTGATTAAATAAACGCAATCCCATGACCCAACTGCGTTGTGTTTTGAGTCGACTAAAGCCTGTGCGACGTTATTCAGCGTTGTTATTAACCCAAATCTTTTCAATAAGAAGAGATAACCGAGTGTGTCAAGTGATCGAGTGCTAAAAGTGTGCCTGGCTGACGGACCATAGAATTTATCACAAACTATGTGGGAACCTAACTACACGATCTGTGTGTCTGTATACATAAGCCATTTGAATAAAAACCGTGCGAATTATTTAATAAGTACCTTTCTAATATTTTATTTTAAGTAGGTAAATTTATACCGACCTACGCGTTGCCAATAATAAAATAATATTCATAAAATCACCGTCATCAATACTGTAACAAAATTCAACAGTTCAACTGACATTCGCGCAGCGCGCGCACCGACCGGCGGGCGGCTAGGCTCACTTCACCCAGCCCAAGTGAAGTGATGTTGCTATGGCAACCAGAATCGAGTGAAGTGATAAGATCACGACACTCGCGCGTCGCGCTTACCGACTCACTTCACCTAGCCAGCGCGAGTGGTTACTATGGTAACGAGAATCGGGTGAAGATCACGCCGCGCTTGCGCGTGAGGAGCTGATATCAATATCAAGTTGAGTTTTTTTTTTAATTTGCCATTTGTTTTTGCGTGACAAACAAAAATTTGGTTTTGCCAAAATGGCGGCTACAAACATTTTTCATCGTTTTCATGGTTTTCGGGGGTGTTAAAGCCGATAATGTGGCCAAATCTAAAAACCAAGATGGCGGCTGCGAAAATATTCAGATTTTTCATCATCGGTATCGTTTTCATGGTTTTCAGGGGTTTCAAATCCGATAGTGAGGTCAAAATTAAAAAGCAAGATGGCGGCTGCGAAAATGTTCAGATTTTTTATCATGGGTATTGTTTTCAGGGTTTTCGGGGGTGTTAAATCCGATAGTGAGGTCAAAATTAAAAAGCAAAATGGCGGCTGCAAAAATGTTCTGATTTTTCATCATGGGTGTCGTTTACATGGTTTTCGGGGGCGCTAAAGCCGATAGTGAGGTCAAATCTAAAAAGCAAGATGGCGCCTGCGAAAATAACCAATCCTTTTGGAATAAAAAAACCAAATTGAGTTTCTGACTGAATTTCTGTTGTGCTATTTTATTAAAAAAACCCTAAATAGTAAGGTTTCAGCGCTTAAATACTAATTTTGAAATAATATAAAATTATCAATAGAATTAGCATAAAAATATTATTAAAATCTCGATTATGATTATAAATGTAATGCTTGGTCACTCCCTAGCATCAGTGGGATGACACTGACAGCTCACTCCACGCAAGTTTTCACACGCACACACACACACTTGTATATAATAGAAAGAGACAGAGAGAGAAAATCGCATGGAGGGGTCGCATAACGATTTTTCCTTACGTGACGAATTCTCAAGTCAACTCCTACCGCAAGCCGTGGTAAGGAACATCGTTCCAAAAATCGACGCAATAGGAACTTTATAAAAAATCTGGTGTACCCTGGGTAATCCGCCTTGCATGCTTTGCTTGTTATTTTCTACATTTAGATCTGTAATGTCTATGGTGTATACAGGGTTAAACTAAAGAAGCTAGCAAAACTCCGCATACGTAATGGGTATATTTAATTATATTTTTTGGGGTCAACGACCGCGTGCTGTTACTTGAAGTATGAGTTGAGAAAATCAGTATTTCTTTTGTTTTATAGTGTTTTAATATTGATACCTATGACGTCTGTAAAGATTACAGATTAAAAAAACAGATTTTTTAACTGATATTTCAAGTGAACAGTAACTGCGGGGAAGACCCAGTAAAAAATTCTCCAATTTTTTTTTTTTATCTTATTTAAATATATACCCACGACGTCTTTTTTTTTTTATATAAAATACACCGATAAGATTATATTATTATTATTACAATCATGATCACTAATATCAATGACTGCGCAGAGTATGCTTTTTTTTTTTTTTTTGAGGGTGGGAAATCATCAAATAACTTCTCCCGCTCTGGGCGGAGCGGGAGGGTGTGTCAGACTCTTACTGACTAAAACCCACCCGTATTCCTTCTTGTTACCTATGTTGCCAGGGGCCTCGGTGACCCTTTAGTACCTTCCCACGACCCCGGCAGGCATCGGCCCTAGTGGACACCTACATTTGTGCTGGCGTCATCTCTTTGAGGCGCGCGTGGAATACGACGCGCCGTCGACCCGGGCCTGGTCCTTACGGGACGGTGAGCTACCCATTGCTCACCGTCCGCAAGCCCGATATGTGACCCTTGAGTTTGTTTCGCCATTTCTTCTCAGGGGTAGTCTGATAGGAAATGTCGACTCCATCTAGCTTATTTTTAATTAATGTTTTTAATATGACGTGTAAAAGTGATTCTTATATCCTATTTACAGACAAAACAATTTCATTTCGATACCCATGACGTCTGTGAAGATTACAGAATAAAAAACAGATATTTAAACTCATATTTCAAGTGAACAGTAAAGTAATTGCCGTTGAAGACCCAATAAAAAAATCACAAATGATTTTTTTTTTTAATCATATTTAAATATAATATACACACGACGTCTGCGGAGTTTCGCCGGCTTATTTGGTTTGACCCTGTATAATGGAGAGCATTATGGTATAGTAAAAAAAGATAACTGACTGGTCATCTTTTTTTCTGTATGCTACTCCCACACATATTGTATAACGATACGACAGGTGAAGATTTTTGAGATTTTCCGAAAAACAAACTCAACACCAAAATTCGATATCAAAGTTTCCTTTCGACGTTATAATCGAAACGAGACCTCCAAGGACACCACAATCCCTTCATCTCCGAATCGATTAATGCATTCCAAGCGTCACAGTATTGTATGAACGTTGAAAGCCCGGTAATCCGTGTCCTGTGAATGGCCTGGTGACCTAATTCCGGCCTGACCTGCACGAGATAGCAACTGTTATCAGTTCCAGCCAGTAGGTACCTAGGTAAGGTATGAATTTATTGGCGTTGGAATTTATGATTTTGCAAAGTACTCGTACTGAAGTATTTTTAGATATTTTAAAGTAAACTTTATAAAAAAACACAGCTATTTTTACTTAAATATCACGGATTACAAATTTTTAGAGTTAAAAATTAGTTATTTTTTATTGGTTCATCTACGGTATTAGTTCAGTTATTTTAATATATCTTTAAGGAACTGATCATTGAGCTAATTATCAGTGTTTCTGACTTAGACCAAGAAGACATTGGTGCTTTCAAATTCTACCCGTTACATTAATTAAATGAATCCATTATTTACTAGCTTGTTTTCTAAACAAGAATAATTACTTTGGAACTCAAAATAAACTTCACAAAATACACCTCTAAAATCTTTACAATAAAACATTGGACAGACGAGTTTCAAAATTGTGAAGGAAAACATCGTGAGGAAAACGTATGTTCTAGAAACGAAAATTCAAAGACGTGATATCCATCAGAGAGGAGGCCTGTGTCCCAGCAGTGGGAATGTTATAGGTTGATTATACAGACAAAGTCACAGACGCAAATAATTCAAAGGTGAAATGCGAATACCGCTAATATGACAAACAACTACCTGCTGTATAGAATTAGTCTGTGAATCGATCGGTACTAATTGGAATCTGGAATCAATTATCTCCGTGATGTATTGTCGGTAGCGTTAAAGATCTTGCAGTAGAGTGTACTATGTCTTGGAAGGCTTATTATTCGTGGCATGATATCTTTCGACAAGAGTTCAAATGGGTACGGCAGACAGTGATTCACAAGGTTGTATGGACGTGGTTTCATGACATAAAGGAAAGTTTTCGTCAAAAGTTATAAAAGATGCATGTAGTTTGAATAGATTTTATTATTAGATTGTATTGCCTTTACAGTTTTGTAAAAAAAGAAAAATTATTTTTGGCCAATATTAGAAAGATGACACAAAACTTACTAGTAATGGAAAAGATGTAGAAAATAAAAAAGATTCAGACTGACATCTTATTAACAACAAAGAAGATAAGTACGTTGAAAATGAAACGGTATTTAAAAAAAAAACACAGTAATGTAAGTACTTACCACATTTTTCTTTCTTTACAAACGAAAACTTCTCTACCTATCATCAAAGATCAGATCTTATACAACAGACATTCTATAGTACAGAATCTTATAGGTACGTCTCAGAACTCAGATATTCTTGGAACTTATAATGACGCGCGACTGTGCGTCGATCTGTATAGTACAAGCAGGTACAGCGAAGCGTTTAGCCGTAGTTAGTGTGTGCATTCACGTGGAAGTTGACGGCTTGTTATCTGCCCACCCTACTATACATTCTAGAATGGAAGGCGCTGAGAATGGACTTTATAGACTGGGTTCTAGGAATCTTTCTCTGAATGTAGAATAGTTGGTTACACCTAGGCGTATAGAGATTTTTTGTACAAAAAATATACGCAGTATGTGTAAAGGAAACCTGAAAACTGTACATATACTCGTAACTTACACATAATATATTCTCTCATTTTGTAGTCCTGAGAATTCTTTTAATTTGGTATTTATTTATATTTAACCATTTATGTACAAAATTAAAAACAGACAAGAGGAAAGAAACAGGAAAAAACGTACAAAGGTGATGCTTATTTCTAAAGAAATCTCTTCCAACATACCTGCGATAGGACGAAAAGCGATGTAGACAACGTATGTAAGAGTAAAAGAGAAACAAAATACATACAATCAAAAAACAATTCACTACTTTAAATATAAAAATACAATATGAGAATATAATAACATACTTCTAAAGTAAATCATCACCTGCCTAGCCTTTTACTGCCTAGCTTTTTTGCTTTTTTTTTTTTCTATGGGTTCGGCTTCCAGCCTAACTGGATGCAGCTGAATAGCGTATTTTACATGGAGCGACTACATATCTGACCACAGAACTACATCTGCGCACTGTTACAGCAGCTATAACAGGCCATGGGTCATTTGACAAACACCTCTTTGTCATAGGAGTCACAGACAGTCCGCTGTGGCCCGGGTCGACGGCGCGTTGTATTCCACGCGCGCCTCAAAGAGATGTCGTCAGCACATACAGTAGGGGTCCACTAGGGCCGATGCCTGCCGGGGTCGCGGGAAGGTACTTATGGGTCACCGAGGCCCCCGCAACACAGGCAACAGGAAGGAATACGGGTGGGTTTTAGTCAGTAAGAGTCTGACACACCCTCCCGCTCCGCCCAGAGCGGGAGAAGTTATTTGATGATTTCCCACCCTCAAAAAAAAAAAAAAAAAGACAGTCCGCTGTGCAGGGCCTGCATGAAGGACGAGACAGCAGCACATGTGCTACTAAACTGCCCGGTGGTCGCCACATACAGGGCAAAGTACTTCGGTAACCCAGGTACCCTCCGTGAGATGGTCAGTAACACCAAGGCGTTGCTGGCCTTCCTCGAGGAGCTGGGGTTTTTTTTTTTTTTTTTAGGGTGGGAAATCATCAAATAACTTCTCCCGCTCTGGGCGGAGCGGGAGGGTGTGTCAGACTCTTACTGACTAAAACCCACCCGTATTCCTTCCTGTTGCCTGTGTTGCGGGGGCCTCGGTGACCCATAAGTACCTTCCTGCGACCCCGGCAGAGGAGCTGGGGTGGATCGAATAATCGATTTCCCAACCATACGCAAAATACGCGCATTGACGTGGAGTTGCGGACACCAGCCCGTATTACCGATTATATTATTACCTATCTATCTGACCACAACCCATTTATTGGGTAATACGATACCCCTTGGTAAGTCTGGTTGTCAGACTTTCGGGCTTCTGTCGACCCGTAACGACTGTCAAAGATCTACGAATGACAGCCGGAACAAACGGCTTAACGTGCTTTCTGAGGCACGGAAGGTCTTGGTATGTAAAGATGGTCACCCATCCACTGACCAACCGCGGCAAGCGTAGGTTAACCTGAGTAATCGACCCGTGTGGCTGTTATTACTTAGCCACGAGCCCCTTCTAAAATAAATATCACTAAAATAATATATATAATTATGATGTAATTTAAATAATAAATACATTTATGCAACTATGACAAAGTGGAATGATTTTCATTTTCCTAACAGAATAAAATAAACCGGATTATTATTAAGTGATAATTTTTTTTTTTATTTATTTATAAAACCGTCGCCCATAAGTAATAACTAGCAAACTGCTGGTTATAATATTTCCAATGTTAAATTATTTTCTTCAACTCAGTGAACGATATCACTCAGTTACTGCGATTCTACAAGAAAATATCAGTTCTCGATTTCAGTACGTAGCTAATGATTGTAAAACTGTTTATGTAACTGTAAACTCTAACCTTTTGTTGACATTTCTGTAAATTTGCAACGATTGAATTTATTCGTCCGTGCAATTTATTTTGTCGTGAAACTAGAGATGTTGTTGTAAGAAAGCAATTAAAGGGATTCGTTTCATAAAATTTTGCCCGTTTTAGCTAAAATTCGGCTACACCTAAATAAAAGCGCGCTGTTGGATTATCAACGCTCGGTTCAACGCCAAGAATTGAATATCCAACAGTGCAATATAATTACAGTTTTTTTTTTGGATATTATCGTTATGATTTATATTGTGAGTTTCATATAATTCTGGAACACCGAAACGTGTCTCAAAAACCTTTCTGTAACTACATTGGTCAAAGTAAATTGAATGTGAATTAAATTTCACATCAACCAAAGCCTTTATTTCACGTCGAATATGAAAAAGATAATTAAAAACGGCCGCTGTAAGTAAGGTAAGTTCACCAGTTACCGTCCACGTTTAATTAACGTGCAGCGCGCATCATTATGAGTTGCCTATTGATTTCCTGTCACCTACATGATCGGTTACCCTGGCGTCCATGACAGTCACCACTAAACAGATTGGTACAGAAGGCCTACCCCACACAACGGGCTCAAATAGACGCATACGTGAGTAATTTTGTGAGTTGTGAGTCATGTTTATTGAGTTGCGTAAATTGCGCTGCATTCCGTTTCATGTAAATGTTCTGTTTAAATATTTAAATATTTACGTGACTCATTTTACGCGATTAGATATTTTGTAGACCTTTATCTTGTTTTTTTTTTTGTTAAGTACCTGGTACCTGCTTCTCGACAGGCATACACTGTCCTCTCATACTTATTAACACTGTAATTTGAAAACATAGTAAAAGCCAATTATTTTTAAAAGAGTAACCGTGGAGTTACTTGCCGCCTCTTCTCCATAGGAAACGACCAATTGGAAACGTGCACCTAGCTTCTGACGTTTCATAAGTGCCCATGTAGGTTTATGTAAAATAAAAATATTTTGATTTGATTTGATTTGATTCGACCGAAATTAGGCTCGTTTGGCCTCACGCAATCTCAAACTGTATCGAACAAATCGCAATTGCAAGTTTGCTTGCACAAGTCGCGTGTCTATGCCGTGGGTGCGTTAACGCTCTATGCATGGAGCAGGCCTTCTGTTTTTATCTGTTTTGTGAACTTATCCTGTCCATATTAATTGTTTCGGCTCTTTGTGCACGTGTCGTTGTAATCCTCTAATAATTGCATCGGTAGGTATAATTGTGTGTTGGTGCGTGTGTCTCTAGTGATGTGGTTAGTGGTTATTGTTGGGTAGTGGGCCTTTTGGACTGATTATTGGAGTTGCTGGTAGTGTCTACATCTGTGCTTACCTTCTAGTTACTTTGTGCTAATTGCTAATTTATTCACTAGCATAAAACTGGAGTTCTATAAAACTACATCCAAAACTGCTTGAACTTCGTTTTTTTTTTATTTTGCCTACTTAAACCTATAAAACCTAATCTACCTAACCTACCTACATATAAAACCTTTAAAACCTAGGTAGGTTTTATAGGTTCTAACCTAACCTAACCTAACCTAACCTATAAAATTATCATCGAAAAAAAAAAAAAACATAGGTATTATATTGATGACAATCTATTCTTTACGCCTTAATTTTACGGCATAGAAAGTCCTAATGCGAGCTTAACTTTACATATTTACAAATAGAGCATATTTAGCAGCATTTACCAAAATAACCTAATACACCTCAAAAGCACCCACACTATTTCAAAATTCAAAAAACAAAAATATTCTCTCGATAAAAAGCGTCTCTCATTTCCACCTTGTTTATTCCCATTCCCATCTGAATGGGAATCCGTACACATGTCCCGGCTACGTTTCCGCACCGTTGGCTGGGCCTCAAGACAGGTCGGGCCTCAAGACAGGCCGAGGCCGACGGGCCGACGGGTCGAACTAAACCCCACACTATTCATATCGAGTGGAAAACATTAACCGTGACGTAATCCCACACCTGCTTAGGTTTTTCTCTTTGAGTGTGGTATTTTCGTTTTTCTGATAACACGTGAGTACCTTGTCATGTTTTTTTGTACAATATTAGTATTGGGTGTTCATTTGACGGTAATATGTCGGGGCAGAGTGGAATTAAATCGTCAAAAAATCCCATTTCTTTTTCTTCTAAATTTCTCATTAATATATTTTTATAAGGTGAGGCGACATATAAGAGCTTTTCACTTATTATGTACCTAAAATACGTGTCATTCAATAGTCGCATTTCAGACCGGATCATAGTACTATCGTCTGGCGTACTTTTGGTTGAAGTATAGTTTCCAAACTCAAACTCAAAGCATTTGTTTCAAATAAACCAATTACAAGCACTTTTAAATTGTCCAGGGGTTCGGTCGGTCAGAAAGATGAAGCTAATTTCCTATTCCAAAGTTTAGGTTTCTATGGAAAAGAACGGACAACAAACTCCACGGACACACTTTTAAATCAACATAATTGTTACGGTTACAAAATATTGTTTACATCATTCATTTTGAAATTATACATGTGAGAACGATGCACTTGGCGATGAGGCGATTCCGTCTGAGCCCTTCCCCAAAAAGCTTAACAACTTACCAAAACTCTAAAAGAAAACACAGCATAAATAATAATCAGCCCGACACCGCATTATAAAACTGTAAAATCGCAGTCACGCCGTAGCCGGAGCCACGAAATTCGTTTAATCTCGATTATCGCGGCGTAAAACTAAGCGGGATGGTTTCGACCCCGTCATTCGTTCTCCCATAATCCACATTAAGAGCCACAAGCCACAGTAATACCCCTTTTGTCCTGTTTCTTTCTTATCTCGTTGCAAAATTTGTCTAGGCGATGCTGTAAAATAGTCTAAAAGTGACTGACTGTGACACCGTAGTGTAAGAAGTTGACTTCTGTCTGTTGTTAGTTTCAGAGAACTAACTTTACTTCGAAGTGTTATTCGGTTATTCCACTTTATTTTTTGGAATTTTATTAGTAGTAGCACGGAGTTTGGAAGTTGGTAGTGTGACACCTGTGTCTCGGAAAGCACGTAAAGCCGTTTGCCTGTGCCTGGCCTTTCCCCAGTAGTCGTGTCGAATTGCCGCCCCATCGGACTATGAGAGTTAGGGAAGATAATATGCACCTGTGTTTGCGCACACACTTGAGCACTAAAATTCGCTAATCTTTGTTGGGAATGGCCGCCGGGACTAAAATTCGTTCTGGAGGATATTATTATTTCGAAGGTTTTCTTTTTTTCATGAAGCTTCTAGTAATAAATGACTGATAATAATAGTAGGTAGGTCACAAGTTAAGTTAGTGTAGCAGCTATATTACTTGAAGTGAGCATCGTCAACCATTGGCTAACCAGATAATAATTTATACCTATATCGTGAATCCTTAAACCAGTTAAAGATGTAACTGTCCGTCAAATGTAACAAAGTTGCTTCAGACACTGAATTTCAATACAATAAGTTACCAAAGCTTTATAACTCCACAGAGCCATTCTCCTAAAACATTCTCATTACTCCAAAGTGCTCGCAATGTCGAATGTAACACTACATTGTAATTGCGGTCAGTTTAAGTGGCAGATACCTACGGGCTCTGCCACGATTTATTTGAGGCGAGCTGCAGAGGGCCTTTATTGCCGTGCTTGTTAAAAACATCTCTCTGTTTTATATTTATTTTATTTTTAACTAATGAGAATCTCGTTGTAAAAGGTTTAAGTTAAACCTTTGTGGTCGGGTAATGTTTGGAAAGGATTTTTGTTTGTGCAAAGTCAAGTGGTTTCAATAATACCAACTTAGGATGATATCCATGAACATTTACCACCTCCATCGAAGTTTTAAGTGCGGGTGCAAGTTGTAATCAAAGTAATGTCAAGCGCACTTCACGAAAATCGTCGTTACTGCTACGACATTAAGGCGCTGTGAAAGTCAAATTGTTACCGCTGATATGAGCTTTGCCGTACCTAGTAGGTATCTAGAATGATTTCAAGAAATTGAGCAACAGCACTTCCGACTACAATTGAATGCCAAAACTATGGTGTGTTTATGTAGCTTTTATAAAGCGGATTTTTCAAGAACACAACTTAATTAACCAAAAATAATCAATATCACCTTCACCATTCTAAAAACTAATCTAATAATTTGTGAGCGCGCCCTCTCCTGTCTAAGAAACAAATTCTCAATGCGCACGCTACAAAGATTAATCATCAAATAAAATTGTGCATTCCCATTGCACTTCAATTAGTGACCCGCCCCGCTAAGCTTGGCTCTCATAATAATAAAAATATGAAGAAGCTTGTTCGATGTTCCATATAGAAATTAATGCATTTTGTAATAAGTTTTAATTGCTAATGGATTTGTGGGAGAAGGCTTAAATAATAAAATGTATTGGGTTCTATATCGAATAAAGACAATTGAAAATCGATTATGACTTAATAGGGCACCACTGGCGCTGCCGGCAATTAACGAGAGGCGTAGAAGTAGAACTAGCAAATAAAACCGGCCCAGTACGTATCGAACCTCACACAATGAAGGGTTCGTAGTTGGGATGAATTTATCCCAAAAAAAAACTTAAAATTGTAGTTGAAAACATGTTCTGCCATACATCGATACCTATACGTCACGGTCGATTCTCTAACTGGAAATTTAAGTTGGTCGACCATTACTCGTTTACTGGTAAAGCCTACTTAGCTGTGATAGTTTTCCTTTTAATTTCATAATATGTACTACTGCCGTGAATTTTTCACATCTGCATTTAAATGGCAGGGGGACACTTGACTCTAACAAAAATTAGTTATTTAATGCTTAATATTACGCAAGCGGATCCTAGAATCGAAAAGTAGTGTTGACAGATCTGCAATATTTTTGAACGGCCTATCCAACGATACCCCACACTATAGGATAGACGAGAAAAAAAAATATCATCCCCACATTACGTGCAAGGGAGGTACCCTATTTTTTTTTTTCAAGATTATATTTTAGCAATTTATCGGCGTAATTAATATGTATTCCTATGCCAAATTACAGCTTTCTAGTACTAAGCGCCTCTGGGCTACAGCGGGGACAGACAGACAGATAGACGGACATGGCGAAACTATAAGGTGCCTTGTTTACCACGGAACCCTAAAAACGAGTTGGCGAACAGCGAGTGCGCGGTAGCGACAAGCGATTACTCGCTGGTATGCTTATGTATCAATCGTGAGTATATCCGCGACTGTTCTGCCCGAAAAGCGAGTGTTGCTGAGCGAGTACTTTCTTTGATAGCTCTTTGTCGCTGCAACAAACGAGTATTTGCGGCGGTATGCACAGCTATCAACTATTAATATATGTACCTCTTTTGGGACCTACAATATTCTGTACGTTTCATGAGCGACAAAATCGCTGATAGCCGTCGCTTCCTGAATGGCAGAGGGACAGATGCTTTAATTGGTTGCTCGTTTATTGACTTGGTTATATTTAAGAATGCTATATCCTTGATGGCTTTCATGGTTTATCAACTCCTAATAAAATTGAATATGGCTGGCAAAACACCAATGCAGCTAGAAAATACTTCACAAAACGTTTTTATAGGAACTACACTTATAGCTGATATTGCCAGTAATTGTTGAGATTATTGCACTATTTACACAAATTCACTCTCATTCGTAATGTATAGTGACCATACATTAAAAAACCGGCCAAGTGCGAGTCGGACCACGCACAATTAATGGTACCGTAGTTGGGTTGGGATGAATTTATACCAAAAACAAAGTTAACATTGTAGTTAAAAACATGTTCGATATACGTGACGGTCAATTCTCGAACTGCAAATTTAAGTTGGTGGATAAAGCCTACTTAGCTGTGATAGTTTTCTTTTTAATTTCCATTTGGCCGGCTGGGGGAGGGGGGACGACGACGACTCTTGACTCTACATTACGCAAACGGATCCCTGAATCGAAACATGGTGTTCACAGACCCGCAATATTTTTGAACGGCCTATCCAACGATACCCCACACTATAGGATAGACGAGAAAAAAAAATATCATCCCCACATTACGTGCAAGGGTTAGCCTAAAAAAATGTTTTTTTCAAGATTTAATTTTACACCGTTGTCGTCGTGATTAATATGTATACATTTGCCAAATTACAGCTTTCTAGTCCTAAGAATATCTGAGCTACAGCGGGAACAGACAGACTAACAGACAAACATGGCGGACATGGCGAAATTATAAGGGTTCCTTGTTTACTATGGAACCCTAAAAAGCTAAGGATAGGGTCAAAGCTAGGGTTACCTAAGACTACGGTGGCCGCCTCATAGCGTCCGCAATTTACCGTCCAATGACGTCACTGAAAGCTTATTTATGAAAGCAAGTTAGTGTTTCCGCAGAGTGCGTTTTCCGCCACCGTAAATTCAAACCCCGTTGCCATCATTTTCATGACAGCCGTCACTGCGGGCATTATGTGGCAGCCACCAAAATCGTATAAAACCATACCTTTTTTTTATTGCGGTGGGAAATTATCAAATAACTTCTCCAGCTCTCTTGTGTCAGACTCTTACTGACTAAAACCCACCCGTGTTACTTCCGTTGCCTGTGTTGCCAGGGGCCTCGATAACCCATTCGGACTTTTCCATGACCCCGGCAAGCACCGGCCCTAGGTAGGAAAAACCATAGCTTAAGCTGCCTATACATAATCAACTAGACACATTTACCTCGAATATGATGAGACGTCAAAAACATGCGAGTTGTCCGGAGGAGAGACATACGTCACTTACAGCATACCTCGTATGACACTTAGGTGAGTAGTTCTCTATTAGGTAGGTAGTATTAGGTAGGATAAAATGTTTATTTTTATCAACAAATTAACATGTACGACTTATTTTTCAATAATCAGAGTGCATCGAAATTTACATTCGTGATATTCTAAATTTAGTACTAGTTTCTTTAATTTCCTCGGTCTTTATATCTACAATAAACTTAATAAAAATCTTAATATTTATACACTCAATACAGATCGTTGCAAGAAAAAAGTATCGGAAAACCTACAAAGTTTCACACAATATGATTAGACTGAGCAACTTCTAACTGTAACAAGATACACAGTTAATAATATTTTAATATTAACAAAAATTAATTGTCTAAATACAAATAAATATATATACATACATATTCACTATGTCCGCGTATCTCATTAATTCATGTGTTTACTCATAAAAATCACAAGCACACTCACAAATAGACACACCCTCTCACACTCACTCATTCACCATATCACCCAACACAAAGAGAGGTGCAGATCATTAATAGATCATAAATAGAACCTAAGGTTCTACTACTATTATTATTCCTGTTTTGTAAAATGCTAGCATTTAAGAACTCCAATCGAATGTAACTCGAGGGATTTGGCGCTGTTAGCCGAAATACAGGTTCCTCCTAGTTCGGCTTCAGATGTTCAAACATTTGTGTACTTTTGTTTTATCATAGCACGTAACTGTAATGTAATCTAAGTACTTACTGTTTTTATGAAATAAAGCTTTAATTGTATTTTTTTTTATTCACATAGTGAGTTAGCTGCTTGATCAGCTGTTATGGAGCTCCAACTAATTTTCCAAAGCATTTTGTGGAAAATAAGACGTGTTTTTCCAGAAAAAAATGGTTTGATATTAAAGTATTCGTATCTTTCAAAAACTACGAATAGAAACTCAGTTCCACTAGAAGATGTGAAGCTGATGGTACCATAAAAAGAAACGAGATTAAAATCCTGCAAATTTGTTTACGTAGTTCTTTTATGGAAAAATACCAAATTGTTTGTAAACATGTGACTCATAAGATATGCTTTATTATTTTTTTACTATTAGAGGTGTAGATTCATTTTGTTAACAATTTGAATTCGACTTTTCAATTAAATGATAGGAGAATGACATCAGAATGAAATCGACTGCAAAAAGGTCCCTTCATAGGGATTTAAGTCAGTGACATCAATATTGTGATGTGCATGTTTGTTTGGTGACTATGACAGCATTCTTTCAAATTCTGCCATGGTGACAAAAAGGGATTCCACGTGTATATAAATGGTTTTTCTGTATCCTGCCAAAAAAATATGACCTTTCGTAATTTTTTTTTTCAATCCCATTTTTATTTCAATCTTTTAAGTTTGCCTTAATAAATTTCAAGGTAAATTGTTTCTTTCACTTTTCAGATTTCATGTCTGTTAACATCAAGTATTGTAGTGGAAGGTAGGTAAAGTTTCAGTATTGATATTCTACCCACCCCATGAGGCTTTAAAAACAAACACAAAATGCTTGCCAATGTTTATTTTTTCGACAACACGTCCAATTGAATGAAATGAAACGTTGAAATTCGAGTATCATAATTTGATTGCACAGTGTTTGGATCGAATTCTGTGTTTTATTTTTAGGAACTAATTCGTATTGGAATTTTTGTCTGCATTTTAGTTGGGATGGTTCGCAGTCAAAGTCCCTCCGATGTATTTTTTTGTGTATGAATACGCTGCCGCGCTTTATTCGCTTTTTATTTTCAATGTTCCGCTTTATTTTGTTACATTCCGATTTTTCCATAAATTTATTCGGAGTTTTAAATCCTCTGTTTGGTTACGAGTAAAATCATGGTTATTATTGAAAACGTCGGAGTTATGTTCCAGATATTTAGGTAATAAAATAAATCCTGCATATTCAATTGATTAAATTTTTAATCTAACTATAAAATTGTTCACGGTTCGAAATTCAAGATTGATCATGGGTCCTCCAATGTAGAAGTTTAAGAGGAAATCTTTAGCACACATACGGATCAGTAGATCCCAGTTTCAAACAGGATGACACTGCTATCATATTCTTAAAAAAAACATCCTGTGTCAGTTCAACTTTATGCCAGGATTGTTGGTGTCCACCAACAAGCCTGGTATAAAGTTTAATTCATAAAACCAATGAACGAGACTACTGACTGAATAGTACTGCAATAACAAACTACTTATTCCCAAAAGCAACAACCCTCAACACACACAACACCACATAAACCATTCGTATTCATAACAATTCACGTAACAATACAATCTGAAACTACAGTAAGAACTCCGACGGTAAAAAGCACTAAGATGCTACCACAGAGCACGGAGGCGCTTCGGCGGCCGCTGCTGAGTCAACATTTTTCATACCAATCAAGCGTGTCACTGTTTACTCGCAGTATGACAGAAATACCAAGGTACAGAAACTGATGGCTTTGAAGCCGGTCTGTGATACAAATTGTAGGGCTTTTGTCCACGGCAGCCGGCACCAGTAACCTAATTTTTAATCACAATCTGAATGATTTTGAAGGATATTGCTAATCCATTGCCTCATATGTTCGAAAAATTTGTCAGCTCAACGTATATAACGCAATTAATGTTGTGTGTCACGCAATTACCCCGTGACGTCACCGAGATACAAGATTATTCGAACCGAACGTGAAGTCCCGATGACGGCGATCGTTTGTCCACCGTAGCCGAACCCGGCGGTTCAGTACGTTATGATAGACAAAAGAAGAGCTGGGCTAACAGCGCGGTGTGACGATAGTGTGTGGAGATGATCAAAAGTGTTTTGTATTGCCCGTCAGCATAACAGCCCGTCTTAATCTAGGGCCGAAATTTAGTGGTCGTGCCGAACTATCTGAAACTTCTGCGGCCAGGATGACGGCGTACGGGTGACGGACGTGCGGTGCGACACGTGGCCACGGAAAATGTATGTATTGCTACTTCAGCGCCGTCATCTCGGTCTTGGTCCCGGTAACGGCTGTGCGAAGTGCGGCTAATGCCTTGTAGACGTTCAAGTGAGAATTTTCTGACACGCTCTGGACTTCTATAATTCAGGTTCTCGAAACCAGTTGCTTCTTACTGGGAGCCAGATTTTGTCACCGTCTGAGAAACTAGTGGAAATGTATTATGTGTTTAAGTAGATGACACAGTCAAAGAAGTATCGTTTATTAATTTCAGTTTCATTGATAGGAACCGTAATAATATTGTCATTGTCGTTTTGATGTTACTTGGTAGAAATATGGTTCACTCATACATTACACCGGCATTCTTATCAGCACTGGAATGGTGTACACTCAGAATCTCTGGAAGATATCCAGTAGTAGATAGGGATTATCATCACTGTCGTATCTACTGGGGTCTACAGTATCTTCCCAGCTCACATATCCATTGACCATACCGATTTCTACACCCTTAATGAACCATAGTGTATTCACAAATGCACGTACGCTCAACGCATTTTCGACGTCATGAATTTTATTAGTACTGCCTCTAGTCGTTGCCGGCTCGCCGATTCCGCGCTCTGTGGACGTTAAGATATAAGTCGCCTTCAGAAAAATCGCACCGATTAATATCAGGGGGAGACTGCAGCATCATATTTTTCATCATTATGTTCTCATTAAACGAAGCAACGTCAGGAAATCGGATCACGAAAAAAGGGAAGATAATTCTGTCTGGCTGTCTAGTTGCGTATTCAATTTGTTTTGTGTTCGGAGTGTTTTGAATGGAAGATTATGTTGAAGAGTTGATTAGGTTTTTTTTGGAACGTAAAGTAGATGAGGAAATGATTCATTATAGAAAAGATGAATGATTCAAGTACTAGCACGAGCACCTAAGTATGTAACAGATTGGGTAGAACATTAACTATCGATAAATTGGTTAGATAGTTTATCTTTATGGATTTTTTTAGTTAAAATTATTAGCTTAAATATGGGCCAACCTACTGTCATGTATCGATCTGAATGCTGGGCCACAAAAGGGATGAATGAAAGGCAGCTGAGATGAGAATGCTAAGAGGGATGTGTGGTGTTACCCGAATGGATAGAATAACAAATTAGTATATAAGAGGAAGTCTGAAAGTGGCACCGGTGGCTGAAAAGTTGTGCGGAAATCGGTTGTCATGGTTTATGTGATGCAGAGGAATACGGAAAATATCGTAAGGAAAAAATTTGAGAATGAATGTCGGTGGCTATAAGAGTAGGGGAAAGAAACGATGGATGGACTGTGTGAAAGATGATATGGCTAGAAAGGGGGAGCCACCCACCGCGATGACGACTAATAGAGAAGTATGGAAAAAAGGGACATGTTGCGCCGACCGCAAATAAATTGTGATAAGGTCAGGAGAACGATAAGTATGGACCAAGGTTTGATATAATTCAGAATTTAACAAGATCGGATCATACAAGATTATAAATTTTAAAAGTACAACAGCTAAAAGAACATAAATTACATAAAAAAGCTCATTTCCCTTACCATAATGAAACAGTGAAAACTAGTGAAATAGTTTCGGAGCGCAGTCTTCACGAAAATTACCCCCTTGATTGCTGCCAAGATAAATTATTCGTGTCTGAAGACGCTTGCGACAAGAATGCGGGGTTGTACTGGATGAGTTAGATGGTCAAACGTTAGTCTATGAGTAAGTACGAGTCAAAAGATTAGTACCGTTTTAAGTTGATTCAAGATTAAATGTTTGGATTACACATAATTAAGAAACAGGTAAGTAGGTACACATCGTTGATGTGATAGTATAGATTTCACACAGCATCATGCTTCGACGTATAAGCGACTTATCACACACTTTGCTAAAGATCTGAGTAGTGTCAAAATCCAAATGTCCCTTGAAGAGTACTGAAATTTTCAAATTGATGAAACGTTGATCACTGATCCGGCGGGGTATTTGCGTAAATATCAGTAGCAATGGTTTAAAATTGACAGTTCAACAACATTAATTGCGTTATTTACATTGCTGAGTAGACAATTTTTTTGAACATATGAAGCAATAGATTAGCAATATCCTTCCAAATCAATCAAATTACAATTGATAGTGTGTTACGCAATTAATTTTCTGGTTTCACTACAAGCACTTTACCACATACTTTATCTCAGGTAACGATCACATCCAGCCACCACACATCTTTGTCCCCCAGTTATAAATGTTGAGGGGCTAAAAAGGTGTCGCCTTGAATCCAGACCGCGGCTGCAGTCAACTGATAAATACTCTGTAAGACGGTCGGTCCCTGCTCAGTTATATTAATATACGTGTTCTTAAGGGTATGGTTGATCACGAGGAGTCACTCAGGATCTGGGTGTTTGGTTTGGAACAATGTTTTATTGGAGTGTGAGGATGGTAAACCTAATCTTTAAAAGATTATTGAAATTTAAAACTTCCAAGAAAGGTATGACATGAGAAAGATTAATCTTCTAAAAACCTTAAGTACGATCAGTTAAATTAATTGTTCAGCAAATTTACCACGAACTTAAATTGATTTTATATTCAAATCACAACTATCATTTTATGTCAGTTGAATGAAATGGCTATCAAATCAAATCAAATCAAAATTAATTTATTAAGACATCAAAATTCCATTATGCTAGTGCTAGTGCACTAGTGCTAGTGTTACTAAGATAATATTATTATTATATAAGTTTGAAGCGTTTTGCACAGAAGATGACCAAGTAAGGTACAAGTTTCTCACTTGCCCATCCTCTCCACAAAATGCCTCAAAATGGGAGAATAGAAACTCTCTGTCGTTGTTTCAGAATGCTGTTGCTAGTTATTAATGATGGGATTTTTTTTTCGAATGATCGCATGAAATCTGTCAGTTCGATTCTGTGCAAACATTCCCGACGCACTACAGAAACGATACAGCCTCAAAAGCGTTTTGAAAATATTACTTTAATGGACGCGCAAGACATCTAGTGACCTTTTGGTATAGCTGGACCATAGTGCCCCGTGTACAGACCCTGACAATATGCCTTAAATAATGTTATCTTGGTACTGTGCTTCTGGTTGGTACAGCGGGAGAATCTACGTGCCAACAGATTACCTCGGGCCGCTAATGCCCTACGCTCCCTCTCAATATCTACATTATCTATAAGGTTCAGTAAGTAGGTATGTGCCCCAGATATTTAATTGTGCTATAATACGGCAAATTGATGAAACGTGTTGGGAATTGTTCATTATTGGCTTAACGTGGACAAGTTGTTCTGTAAAAAGTATTTTTACGAAAAAATGCAATCAAAACTATTTTTTTTTTTTTTTTCTCTTTGCAGGAAAGTAAATGTAAAAATATGTCGTTTAATAAGTATTTAAGCCGAATGAGTTCAAAAAGCGTCGCTATTTTATGGTTGGAGGCTGATTTTGTGTTGCCACATTAATAATAATTGTGATTTTAGTCTTATAGTAAAGATAGTAGGTAATCGATTTCTAAATCTGAGTAAAAGTATGTATTTTCTTGAAAATCTGTAATCAAGTGATTTTCAAAAGGTTTTATATTTATTTTCCTTTAATTAAATTGAAAACAAACAAAACACTCATCGTTTTTGGCCATCAAATCATTTTACATCCGATTATAATATTAGTTCAGTTGTTGTCAAATCGATATTATTTTTATTACCTGGCAACACTAACTGTCAATAATGACAAAACTAGACAACGAAATGAAATTAAAAACATTCGCTTTGCCTCCGTGTATTGTGAATGTTGTTTCGGTTACTTTTGCGAAGTTTTTGGTTTTTGTTATAATGGACTCCGATAGCGCTTCAATTGAAGACCCGGCTTTACCCTTGGACACTGAATCTGCTCATGACGATGACCCTGGCGCTATTTTGTTAAACGTGGAACCGGCTTTAAGTGACAACCTTGGCATGAACACTGACGCTCCTGCGCACGATCTGGTTACCCCTAGTGGGAATGAGGAACCAATGCGATTCAAAGTAAGAGAATATCATTATTATAAAGGCAAATTATTTATTTTGGAAAATAAATACTCATAATTGTAACTTTTTCAGTGACAAGTTTTAGCATTAGACATGCTAAATATGAACCATTTTTATACTCTCCTGCAACCGTATTACTATAATTCATTTCTTTGAGGCATAAACTATTACAAACCCTAGTCATTAAATTGTATACTTAATGTTCACGTCAAGCCAAATTGTCCTAACAAACTGAGCAATTCCCTTTCCTTGACTGTACACAAATATGTGTTAGTCAATCTTGAACACTGTTTTCTTCTTTACAAGTAGATACTTCAGCATATTCGTCAAATCGGAACGATCCAAAATAATTTTCGAACCGATGAATATTGCAAACCAGTGGCGTTAAATCGATAGGTATTAAGGTTTCTCATTGCCCTGCTTCTAAAGATTCACCTTCCGTGAATAATTCTGGCTGGCAGATAATTTGTAACATTATATTTTTATTGTACACCTATTACCTTTTTTAAGCGCCACAAGCTAGAGTGCTGGATTCATACATATCCTTTTGCTTCGTTAACGTTCATACATCTAGTCATACACGCTCGCCGGTTGCGAGTACTACACACCTTACCTTTCAGAATAACATCATCATTTTATATTATATATTAATGACCTCAAAAAAATGTTTAAAATATGAATGTATCCAATTTGCTGACGATACTACTTTGACAATAAAATGTTCCAACAAAACAGACATAGAAATCGATACTCACAATGAATAAAGTAATGTGATAAGATGGCTGGGGGAGAATAATCTTCATGTTAATATTGCAAAACCTAAAATAATTCAATTTCAAACATGTAACTTGTCAGTCATAACAACACCAATTACACATAATAATGCAATTCTGCAACCAGAATCATCAGCTTTATTTTTAGGTATAGTAATTGACAACAAATTGAACTGGAAGGAACATGTAGACAGAGTGTGCAGTAAGCTTGATAAGTTTGTATATGCCCTTCGCAAGTTAAGACTAGTGTCCAGTAAAAAAACAGTCCTAAATGCATATCATGGTTATGTTTCGTCAGTATTGCGTTATGGCCTAGTGATATGGGGTAATTCAGTGGAGGTGGAAAGAGCATTCATAGTACAAAAAAAATGTGTCAGAGCCATGAGTGGAGCAGAATATTTGGATCATTGCAGGGCATTATTTAAGGAATTAAAAATTCTCCCACTCCCATGTTTGTATATTTTAGAAGTCTGTCTATTTGTAAAAAAATACCAGCATTTGTTTCAATTGATTGAACAAGTGTCCGAAAGACTGAAAAAAAAAATGCCGGAAAATTACTAGTACCTGCTCAGAGGTTGCAATTATACAGTAGAAATGCCAGTTGTATGACAATTAAAATTTATAATAAATTACCACCTGCCCTGAGAATGTTACCAGTTAATAAGTTTAAATGTAAGATGTTTGCTTGGCTCTTAGACATGTGTTTTTATTCCGTCAATGAATTTTCAAATCATACTTTTTTTTTGACATTGTTAATAAGATCTTAAACTTTGACATTATTATGAATTCTTGGACATTGTAATTTTTATTCTGACATTTTCTTTTATATTTTGACATTATAAATAATTCAGTTTGTAATATAACCAGTCTTTTAATTTGTCACTAAAATGATTGAATTTTTATAAACTTAATACAGAACATAATTTTATATAATATTCGTATAATGTACCTGGTTCTGATCCGCATGTACCTAGCTTGATAATTAATATTTCTACACCAGCAATGGTAGTTTATGTGAAACAATGTTCAATTTAAGATCTCAATGTACCATAAACTGAGAAATAAATAAATAATAATAATTATTATTATTATCGATTAGGTCAGGTAGGTAGGCCTTCCCGACGTTTCCACTCACATGTGCCACCTTTTGTTGCACAATTAATACATTTAGCATTTTCCTCATCCAAAAATATTCCATTCTATTCGTCTTGGGCGGACGAATAGAATGGAACATTATAAAAAAGTATTTGCTAATATAGAAACCACATCTAGGATATTGGGACCGTTTCATAATATTGTAAAACTCAGAGTTTATAAAGTTACGGTAAGGGGTAAAAGCACCAGTTCTCGTCATATCGTGGTACAAGTGGGGTGAGAGCACCAATAGTGTCCTACGAGACTGACGTCACGTATCTCATATGGCCTTACCCGATATTGTGAAGCGGGCGGTTACTTCCTCTTTTATGTATTTTCAGCCTGTACATTAAAGTGGAAGGTATTCCTTTTAGTACAAAAATGCTGGAAGTAATTTAGAGATATAATAACAATGGTGTAGGCACAGTCAGCCTCAAAAAGATGTATACATCGACAGGAATCCATTTAACTGTCTACAATTTGTGTTCCATAATACTGTATCAATGTATATCTAAAATTGTACCCAATGTGTAATATATTTTGTGGCTTCACATTGATACAATAATATGGAACAGAGATTGTAGACAGTTAAATTAACTCTTGTCGATGTATTTATCTTAATGTTTTTAGTTTCAACTTTATTAAAAAGCTAAGTATTTTTGGCGTTTTTAGGGTTACCGACGTCAATAAACTCAGCTTATCGCAGACCATTGCTGGACATAGGCCTCTCCCAGGGTGCGCCACAACACCTTGTCATCCGCCTTCCGCATCCAGACCGTCCCAGCCACCTTTTTAAGGACGTCGTTGCATCTGCTTGGGGGCGTCCCACACTACGCTTGCCGATACGTGGTCTCCACTCCATAACTTGTCCTTCGAAAAACATGGCCTGTTCACTGCTACGTCAACTTGCTTACGCTGCAAGTTATGTCGGTAAATCCCGGTTCTTTTCCAAACCAAAACTTCATTTCTGCTAAAGATACATACCTATGCTCTCAAAATAGCAGATCCAAGCTGATGGATGCTGCTGAAGGTGCTAAGCTTGTAACCAAATTCTGGGCTGACTCTTTAAAGATCGCCATTGACATATACAAGGAGTCGTTTTGCATCCTCGTCAAATTCAAGGAGGTAACTATGCTAATGATTCTCGACTAGAATCAATAATAAAATAAGTAGATAATATTTTAGTTTTCTAATTTTCGGAAATTGGCATGTGTGAGATACGCATGTTAATCCGCGGTCCGTGTGATACCGCATCGTAACTGCCCTTTTACACACACACTACCGCATACGCGACGGGGTGATTCTGTTCTGTGAAAGTGGTGTATTCTAAAATACTTTCAAACTTAAGTACTTAACTAAAAAAACAAGTAGGTATGTATTAATTATTGAGTAGGTATCGTAATTTTATTTTGACTGCCTCCTGAAATTTGACGAGGATGTTGAAAATAATTAACGACTAACTTTCCTTGTTGGCAGCAAACTGTATTATTTAAACGTTAAAATTTCGTCCCGGTATTAAAACAATCCAAATTAACAAACGAATCAACACTGCGTATACATGTTGTTACTCAAGCAACATCTTAATAACTTCCACCAGAAACCAAGGCCCCATCAAATTCAAATCAAGGCATACACATATGATCTTACATCACTTACATGCATACGTTGCGTCCGGTTTATCCCAAACAGAAGCAGGGCATGCAAATTGCATGCATACATAGCACCCTGTATTCGGGTTCGCAGATTGTAAATTGCTTTGCCTGGCTGATCTAAATATTGACTGTGACCTTCCAGAGGGTATCACTTCATCGATGTCTAAATTATAATTGGTACCTAAAATATCACTGTCTAATATTGAGTTGTTATAAAAATACAACAACACATTTAATGTTTATAATGTGCCAGTAATAATATTAGTCAATAATAATATTATAAAGAGTTAAAATTTGTGAGTTAGTCTGTTAAGGGGTTTTCTTCGGAACTGATACGAATCCGAAAATTCTTTAGTGAAAGAAATACCCTATGACACTATAGGTTATTTTATGAAACAATTTTTTACAATTTTTAACTATTTTACAAGAAATTTCACGTACAACCCGAAGTTTCGGGTAGAAGGTAGGTGTAGACAGTTGAGAATGATATTATTAGACAAAGTGATCTGCCGGAGTCGCGTGGCAGTTTGAAAGGGTTACTGAGGCCCCTGGCAACACAGGCAACGGAAGGAATACGGGTAGGTTTTAGTCAGTAAGAGTCTGACTTCTCCCGCTCCGCCCAGAGCGGGAGAAGTTATTTGATAACTACCCACCCAAAGAAAAAGGCAAGGTGATAAAATATTTAGAGAGTTTTGAGGGGATGGAAGACAAAGACTGTAAGTTACCTTCAAAATGGTTGAGCTGAATGGTGCTGATCCATACGTCATGTTTGTGGTGCCATGGCTTATTTTAATTTTTGGATTGTTTTTGTGCTCGAGCGACGAGTATTTCATCCCCGCCGACATCGCCAACACCTGTACGTCAGCAGGGCAGAGGCCGACCAACGAAGAGCTTGGGACTTGTTTTTGTTTTTATCTTTTTGTTATAAACGGTTTTAACGGGCACGTCTTTCTAAATCGTTCTTGTATGATTGAATTATATAACCAATATTTTGTAACAATGTTTTGATTTAAAAGAGTACCCTTGAAGTTTCTTGCCGGTCTTCTCCATAGGAACCTACTAGGCTTTGGAATGAGCAACTAGCTTCATCTTTTGAACCGAACGACCCCTTGACAACTCAAAAGTGCCTGTAATTGGTTTATTTGAAATAAATGATTTAAGTTTGAGTTCTGTTCAAATTTAATTGAATGAATCATTTCATCTCTTCGCCATTATCACACAAAAGTAAGCAAAACTAATATATTTATTACAGGCTTACCCGTTCAAAGAGCAAATAAACATAGAAATATTACGCAGAATTTATTTATCAAAACTTAAAATTACGTAACAACAAAATAATATAAACTTGAACAAAACCAACTGAGACTTACGAAGGCCGCAATAAATATAGTTACAAAAATTAACAAATTAATAGAATATAATAAACACAATAGTGAATATTTGAATATTTGAATAACACTTAATTTTAATAGACTGCTTTTATTCTAAGTTTCTAAAGACACAATTGAAAAATGTTTGTGTTGAAGCTGAATACGTTGAACATTAATTGAAAACGTGGTATTTGAATTTGGTCACGGTACGCCGCTCCTTTATCTTTAAACCACGTATTAACCATTACCTTAGGTACTTCTGAATAATACAACTTTTTAAGTCAGTTATACTTTGTTTAAGTTACAATAAATTGCACACGAATTTAAGGTCACAACAAATAATATTTCAAACGCCTACAATATAATAATAATAATATTTAATATTAATATTGTATGCTACAATATCAAAGTTACATAATATCTACGTGATTTATACAATGAGTACCCAAATAAAAATGAGTGCATTCAAAATTGAGTATTAGAACTTGGAAAATAATTAATTAAAAATAAACGTTCAAATCCAACATGAAGTTCAACATTACCCAAAGCACTGTGTTGTGGAGGTATGATAGGCAGTCGCTCTATTTTAATACTGGTATTCCACTGCAGCCACTTTGACTAGAAGCTTACCTCAACTTAGTTCGGAAACAAGTATTGGTAGATAATGATTGTTGTGATAGAAATTATTTTCATGTTGAACTTATTTTGAACTATGTTGGATTTGAGAGACATAAGTGAAAACTAAGTTTATAAGTTAATTTAGAACTGCTGATTCGTATGTTGGTATCATGTACTTTATGTTGATGAAAGCGTCCGGGCCTCCGTATCTTTCCAACAGTTGAAGAGTGCTTTCTATGAGATCTGCAACATTCTCTCCTCGCGTTGTCGAGTGGTCTATGCCGGAACCGATGTTACCTTGGAAACAAAAAGTTTACAAATAAATATTGGAAAAGTTATAAACCATCAATAGGCCTCCCCCACACCGCCGTGTCCTCGAGGAGGCGATCGGTGGCAGAGATCTCTCGCGTCCGGCCCTGGTTCAGGCCATGGTACGGAGCGAGAGGGCATGGGCAGCCGTCACCTCTTTCTGCGAAGCAGTAATGCTCGCGAAGGAGGAGGCGGGACGGTTGAGGGAAAGGCAAATTTCGTGCCTTCTCGCCCCTAGCCGCCGCAGGAGACGCCCTGGGCGTCGGGAATCCTGGGCGGATTTCCGGCCACCGTAGGCGCGGGCTTGCGGACGGTGAGAATGGGTAGCTCACCGTCCGGTAAGGACCAGGCCCGGAACGACGGCGCGTTGTATTCCACGCGCGCCTCAAAGAGATGTCATTAGCACAAAGGTAGGGGTCCACTAGGGCCGATGCCTGCCGGGGTTGCGGGAAGGTACTTATGGGTCACCGAGGCCCCCGCAACACAGGCAACAGGAAGGATTACGGGTGGGTTTTAATCAGTAAGAGTCTGACACAACCTCCCGCTCCGCCCAGAGCAGGAGAAGTTATTTGATGATTTCCCACCCAAAAAAAAAAGGCCCAAGCATTGCACGAAGATCGGTTCATCACGTCCCCAGTCACCTTGTGAGGGGCCTACGCATTTCTTCGTATTTTTTTTTCTTATTTTTATAAAACCAAGAAATTTTAGTTCCACAAAATTACACCGTGTAAAGTTGTCCAAAACTACAAAAAAAGCCTTGCTAGCTTGGCTATTCTCCTTAATAAAGTGCACATCTACGTATCGAATGACTTTCGATGGAGCTTGTACAGTGTAGACCATTGGAGAATTTGACCAGTGACGCCTTTGTGCAACTCCCATATCCCGAACATCCCGAATACACAGGCTTTGCGTTAAATGGTTTGATTGACTTCGACGTCATCGCGCAAGACGGCTGGTACAAATTGGTTACATGGTATACGTTTCTTCGCAAACAAAGAGCGACGCGCGAAGTAAACACGTTAATTATAATCTAGCTCCTCAATTTTAATCCATCTGGAAAATGTACTAGCTGAATTATTATTGCCATGAAAACCACTTCAAAAAATAAATGGAGCTTTTGGTATATTAATTTAACGCGTGCAAAATCAGTGACAGCTCACTAGTTATAATTAAAATATCGGAAAAAAGTTCCGACAAGCGAAGTTCACCGCAAAATGTAGGGATTTATTTTTTGTAGCTATTCAGAATTGAAATTGACGTGTAAAATGAATTTACTCGTACTATACTAACGTACCTATTTTCATTTTATTAAAATCTTGTGTATTTGATTACGTGTACTAAAAGATTTTTCAAAATCTCAACGCTTTTGAAGTAATTTATTTATTTATTAATCACAAAATCCACAGATCTTAAAATACCTTAACACACTTCTTGTACTACTGTTACAGCCAATTACAGATTTACAATTTACTTTATTTACAAAAAAAAAAAAAATACCAACTCCAGTAACAAAAACTTAGAATAACAAAACATAATAGGTATTTGAACACTCGCGTGAAATGTTAAGAAGTGTGCAAGAAAGTTGCGTGTGATGTGTTATAGAGTGAATGGTATTGAAAAATATCTTAAGACGCTGACAACACCTTAACCGCGATCACTGTCAGATTGCATATAAAAGAAAGAGAAGTGCGATGATTTACTCAAAATTGAGTTGATTAATCGAAAATAAAAACAACCAAGTTCTGCATTAAATTAAGACGTTCTTGTTATTAATTAAATACGTAATGTAATGTGTTTAATACAGATATTTAATTTTATTATTTTTATTATTTTTTACGTTAGTTTGTATCGAGATTTTTTTCAAAACGTGTTTTGGTGACAACCAAGTTCTGGAAAATATGTTCAAAATTAACATTTTTTTTTCCGCTACCTCAAACTATACAGATTTGGAAAAAAAAATTCTTGAGAGAAGCCTATTTTGGTCAATTGGGTCTTGTCAGCGCCTTAATAGGTTTTTCAATATGTTGGATAATATAGAATAATATTCAATAAAGTGTATGAAAAGGTCATTTTTAATAAAGTATCGACACAAGTTGATGCTTTGTATCATAATTTTGTTGCTGACCTATCCAATTTAGTTGGCCGCATATTGGGAATACCTACAACTATGCCAATATTTATTCAAATAGGTTGCAATACAAACCTATTGACGTATACCACGATCAATTTGGACTGCCGTAATTTCTAATAGCTCCTGTAGTTTGTAGTCTGTAATGAACGCATTCCGTTCGCTGATGCAAATTGGATTCTATAGATAGAGGAGTGATCGAATGGTGAAAATTCAACTTTTCCTTGCACTATACGATCTTCAATTCAGAAGAAATCTGGTGCATGTAGCATAGCATACGTATAATCAGCCTATAATGTTCCCACTGCTGGGACACAGGCCTCCTCTCTGTGAGAGGGAGTGGGCCGTAATCCAACACGCGACCAAGATTTTTTATACACACGTTGTGTTTTTCAGTTAATTTTTATCATTGTTAGGTAGTTTGTATCAGTTTGAGTAATTTATGCGGTCTACCCAAATGTCCTTTCTTTGGTATTGTTCATCGAATCGATGAGCTCCTCAGTCTGCGTGGTTCTTTAATCTAAAGACCATTTCAGACACCAATCTACATGGTCTTCACATTCACTACAGAGATTATGTCTTGACTTTAAAAAGAGACTGTGAACTCTGGAAGTTTGTTTCGGCCTTTCTTCTCAGAGTAGTCAAATAGGAAACCTCATCTAGTTTTTTAAATATAATTACATGTAAAAGTGTTTGTACAAACCTACTTACAGAAATAAAATAAGTTATCATTAACCAAGTGCGAGTCGGTCTTTAATTTTTAACTTTATTTTTCGTACACAGTCTGTGAAAATTTAAAGTGTCTACATATTACGGTTCAAAGACACAGCTGTGTGACAGACGGACGGATGGACGGACGAACGGAGTGGTACAGCGGAGACTTAGTAATAAGGTCCCATTGCCACCTTTGGGTACGGAAACCAACAAAATTGAGCCGTACGTCGCAGGACGCATGGCAGATGTGAAATATCGAAACTGTTGTATAGAAAATATGCATGGAAAGATTCTTTATTTAAAGAAATAAACATGGCATAATCAAAAACACTTGTTTTTAAGAAAAAAATATATTCTTCATTTAAAATATGAATACTAAAATTAATTTCAATTATTACCAAATTTAATTAAAACGAGCGCGTGGCGACCGTAATTCTGCGACTGTTCCTGCGATCTTCATTCCGTATGCGAGCCGGTCTGACGGCGGGTCAATTGATGTTTCCCAGTTTCCCATCAAAATCACCAATCACGCAAAGTATTTACACAACTCAATGTTCCAACAAAATGGCAACATCACATGAGTTAAAAAGAAAACAAAAGACCTCCTTTTTCACAGAAGCTTCACATTTCAAAACCTAATTACGTCACTACGCCCGATTTGCGTCAATGACGTCATCAATCATTTTCACCTCATAATTGACACGTGGAGAGCCGAGAAGATATTGTTTTCAGCCTAATAGACTTGTCGGGGCATCCGGGGTAGATTAATTACATGTGGCTGTGAAATTCGGGGCGTTTGGGGTGTTTCGGGCGTTTGGCGCGTCGGCTTTACCCGAACACCGGCGTGAGCGGTGACAACGCCGCATTGTTACCGATTTCCACGTCTCCAGTTTTTGTTGTTTAACTTGCAATTTCGATATTTTGGTGTCTGTTATTGTTTAGGGTTATGACGGGAAGGAATTTGAGATACTTGATTCATTCTGTTCGCTCCATTGGAAACCCAAAGAGCAGAATGAACACTACCTTTGTGTTAGCGAAAATTTCCACATTGCTGTTAATTTCAGGGGAAAATAAAACCATCGACATTTTAAAATTACATTCGTAATCCGATAAACAAAAACACCATAATAATTTGATAAAGTTTAAAGAAGAAATATAATTATTTTCTGTGACAAAACTCTCGCTAGCGAACAAAACTAGACGCAATTACCGAATAGTTGTGGCGAGTCGTTTTTGCGTCCCAAACTCCTACCTGAAGCTAATGCTTTGTAAATTGTCCGTCATTACCATAGACCCCTGCGTTTCAACAAATATATGAGCTTTATTAAGGCCTGAAGTGTGGCTCATTTGCGTCGTTGCCACTGTATCGTATTACGGATTTTTAATTGGGTTTTTTGAGGCTACGCTTCGTTTTTTTTTCTTTTGGTTTGGTCGGAAAATGTGGACTATCTACAGATGTTATGTCGAAATATGACTACCTCTTGTTCTACAATTTTTACATTCATAGTAATCCTGGAAAACACTGAAGGGTTGGGCAGAGGTGTACCTATCTGTAGTACACCCACATTTCGCCAGTTATGTTTTTAAGTCCTATGTAATAGGGGGCGAGCCTATTGCCATCAACCGGGCACAAATCCAGACTCCGGGCTGCTACTGAGAAATTCCAGATAGAAAAACTTAATAACACTTTGCCCGACTCGGGAATCGAACCCAAGACCTCATGCTCAGCAGTAGCGCTTTCGACCTCTAGACCAACGAGGCAAGAGATACTGGAAAATCTCTTCTAAAACAAGCCTCTTGATTTTGCCACAGGATACGGCAATGCAGTATACCAATAAATATTCATTATTTTCATAAAACGCATACAAAAACAAAGGTTCAACTTACGGTTCTTATCCTTGAACAAGTTGAGTGTGGGAAGTATCTGCCGGTAATAGGGCACGAGGGCTTCACCCACTCTCTCGCAGCCACAGACCAGCATCTTGATGCATGCGAGCGCGTGACAGATCACTGCGGGACGTTTCGTTGCTAAGGCGTCTGTGAATTAATGTTATACTGTTAGGTTTGAAAATTATTTATTCTCAAAAAAGACACAAAGTCACTTGTACATGAGAACAATTTTTCTAAGCTAAATTTTATAAATGAAGTTTGCCAGAATCGTCACTGCATCAATTATAATATTTTAGGATAGTTGTTATTTACGATTAAATATTCAGTTAATTGAGTCTTAGCAATCAGCAAGTAGTATTACGGAGAGAAGGAACACAATTCTCTACAGCTTTGAGGTTGAAAACATTCACCATGAGTAAAAATAATATCTCGATGACTAGGTAAATAAAAAATAACATTATTAATCTACGTTTTTTTTAAATAATCCTTCCTAACATCCTTCTGACTGTGTTACATCAGTCTTAAAATATTTCACACAGAAGACTCAAAAAAAAAAAAAAATATATATATATAATAAAAAAATAAATAAATAATAAATATAATATAAATATATTTCTTCTAATAAAATTAAAAACCAGCACGCTTTTTTTTTTTTTTTTGAGCGTGGGAAATCATCAAATAACTTCTCCCGCTCTGGGCGGAGCGGGAGGGTGTGTCAGACTCTTACTGACTAAAACCCACCCGTATTCCTTCCTGTTGCCTGTGTTGCGGGGGCCTCGGTGACCCATAAGTACCTTCCCGCGACCCCGGCAGGCATCGGCCCTAGTGGACCCCTACTATATGTGCTGACGACATCTCTTTGAGGCGCACGTGGAATACGACGCGCCGTCGACCCGGGCCTGGTCCTTACCGAACGGTGAGCTACCCATTGCTCACCGTCCGCAAGCCTGCGCTTACGGTGGCCGGAAATCCGCCCGGGATTCCCGACGCCCTGGGTGTCTCCTGCGGCGGAAAACCAGCACCCTAACTGCGTAATACACTTTCAATCGCCATCCGAGAGTTTTGAAGAATATTAGTAATCCATTGCTTCATAGGTTTGAACAATTCGTCTGCTCGACAATGTAAATAACACAAAGAAAGTGGCTGAACTGTCAAAACGAAAGCCATTGCGATCAGTGCTTAGAAGACAATATCGTGCATTTTCATATCCTTGCATCAAAAGACTGCTCAAAGAACTAAACCCCTTAAAGTTAACCTGATCGCGCAAGCCTTAGAAGGCAGATATTAAGTATTAATGCAGACTAGAAAATGCAGTATGAAAAATGTAATGTCGTGCACAAGGAGTTTCGTTTAGACGCACTGGAAATTACTCTCAAACGGAAGTGCTCTGTGGCGCTGAAAATGCTTATAAGTTATTATCTGGGTGGGAGTATGTTTCCTAGGCTGTACTGGGTAGGGAAGACTAGTTGTGTAGGTATTGTGCAGTACTCGCTGCTTTTACATGATCTTGCACTACGAGTATCTTCTTTTTTATTGTTTTGAAAGCAATATAGAAGGAAACTATTTATTATAGACAAGGCAGTTTAATAATCTCTTAATGAAAAATTGCTAGGGTCACAAAGGCTCACGTACGGAATGGTGATCGCAGTATTTTTTTGTTGTTCTTGTCCATACTACACCCAAAGTCGTCTTTTAATACGAGTTGCAAATAACGAAGAATTTGCCGTAGGGTTTTTATTGAATAATAATGAAAGGAGAGGCGACAAAACAAAAGCCGTTAATGATCTTTTCTTTTTTTGTTTCTTTATAACCGCTTCGTAAGCCGTTAATTCATACTGAAAACTAATTTCGAAAATCGATGAGAATAACCTGTCGGGTATAAGATTATTGTCAGTTTCTGTAAAAACATGTAAAAGGATTTATTGGCTTTTGAAAGGTAACTCCTTTATTATCAAACTTACTTTTAATTGGTATGATAAGTTGAGGCACCACGGGCAGGACCTTGTATGATCCCTTGGTGATCAGGTCGTGGATGCCTCTCTCCACGATAAAGTTGTATGGGTAGGCGCTCTCGGACAGGCCGTCGAAGAACATCGGCAGGTAGTGGTGGAAGTCCAACTTTTCTATCGGCACCTAGAGAAGAAAAAAAAATGAGAAATTCATGTTAATAAAATAATTTATATAACGAGTTCAGTTCTAACTTTAGTCGGTGGCCCTTAAGCCAATTATTGGATTTCGAACTACGTCTACGGTATTAAGTTCAAAATTTAAAAATGGCCCGATGGTCAAGCTCTCGGTATTAAGATCAAAATTTAAAAATGGCTCGATGGTTAAGCTCTCGTTATTAAGTTCAAAATTTAAAAATGGCTCGATGGTCAAGCTCTCGGTATGAAGTTCAAAATTTAAAAATGGTTTGATGGTCAAGCTCTCGGTATGAAGTTCAAAATTTAAAAATGGCTCGATGGTCAAGCTCCCTTATTGTGTATCACATGTTCAATCGCAATCTGATTTATTTTGAAAGATATTGCTAATCCATTGCTTCATATAGTCGAAAAATGATTCTGCTAAGCAATGTAAAAAACGCACCTGTTAAGCCCCGCGCGACACCGATTCGGAGTCAAACAATAGAAAATCTATTGTGTCTCAATAACAGACTGCCCTTGACCAATTAATGTTTTTGAGCCGTCAAAATGAAAGCCATTGCTACTGTAAATGTTACGAAATTACCCCGAAAATCTAAAGATAAACTTGTTCTGTAATAAAGCCGGATGGGTTTCAATAACCCTGCTGTATAACGAATTGAGCATTTCTTTCTTATATTTGATACATAAACTCAAAAGCTGCTACCAAAACTTAAGCGTAGTAAGCTCATACTACACTTTTTTTTTTTTTTTTTGAGGGTGGGAAATCATCAAATAACTTCTCCCGCTCTAGGCGGAGCGGGAGGGTGTGTCAGACTCTTACTGACTAAAACCCACCCGTATTCCTTCCTGTTGCCTGTGTTGCGGGGGCCTCGGTGACCCATAAGTACCTTCCCGCGACCCCGGCAGGCGTCGGCCCTAGTGGACCCCTACTTTATGCTGACGACATCTCTTTGAGGCGCGTGTGGAATACGACGCGCCGTCGACCCGGGCCTGGTCCTTACCGGACGGTGAGCTACCCATTGCTCACCGTCCGCAAGCCCGCGCCTAAGGTGGCCGGAAATCCGCCCGGGATTCCCGACGCCCTGGGCGTCTCCTGCGGCGGCTAGGGGCGAGAGGGCGCGAAACGTGCCTTTCCCTCAACCGTCCCGCCTCCTCCTTCGCGAGCATTACTGCTTCGCAGAAGGAGGTGACGGCTGCCCATGCCCTCTCGCTCCGTACCATGGCCTGAACCAGGGCCGGACGCGAGAGGTCTCTGCCGCCGATCGCCTCCACGAGGACACGGCGGTGCTCTGCCCAAGCCGGGCAGACCTCCACCGTATGCTCCACCGTGTCCTCTGGGCGATCCACACAGTGGTGACACCCGGACGTTTGCTCCCGCCTTATCCGACACAGGAACCTCCCGAAGCTGCCGTGTCCGGTGAGGACCTGCGTCAGGCGGAAGGTGAGGACGCCGTGGCGTCTCTCCAGCCACTCCTCAAAGAGGGGACTTATCGCCGCAATCGTGGCGTGCCCAGCACTGGGTTGCGACAACCGTACTTTCCATGACGCCATGAGATCCCGCTGGAGCTCCGTCCGCTGTGCCGCGATTTCTCGCGGCGGCGGACTTACGCCCCGGCGTTTCGCCTCCTCGCGCCACTCCCATACGTGCGCGAGGACTTTTGCCTCCAGATCCCATGGCGGCAATCCGGCAAGGAGGCTCGCTGCCTCACAGGAGACCGTGCGGTATCCTCGGACCATCCGGATGGCCATTACCCTTTGGGCCGCGCTCAACCGGCGGGCTGGCCGCAGCGCCAGAGAGCGCGCCCATACAGGTGCCCCGTAGAGGGCCATGGACCGCACGACCCCCGCGTAGAACCTCCGGCAGGAGGCGTTTGGACCCCCTAGATTGGGCAGGAGCCGCTTCAATGCAGCGCCCGCCCGCTCCAGTTTGGGAGCCAAACGTCGGAAATGCTCCACGAAGTTCCACCGGCTGTCGAGGACGAGTCCCAGGTACTTCATCGTCGACTCGACGCCGATAGAAACCCCTCCTACCGTTATTTGGGACCCCAACGGTGGCGCGTTCCGAGGACCATGAAAACACATGGCCTCGGACTTGTGCAGGGCCACCTCGAGTCCCAATTGCCGGATCCTTTCGACGATTGTCGCAACCCCGCGTGCCGCTAATTCGGCCGACGCCTGGTGCGACCTCCCCTGCGCCAGGACCAACGTGTCGTCAGCGTAGCACACTACGCTGACGCCGCTAGGGAGGTCGGCGCGCAGCACCCAGTCGTATCCGATGTCGGGAACAGATGCGGCCCCAGGACCGATCCCTGTGGGACACCGCACGACATCTCTTGCCGGTTCCACACTCCCTGGTGACCGGGGTAGATGACGGCCCTGTCCGTCAAATAGGCCTCGACCACACGACAGAGGTAGGTCGGCATCCGGTGATACCGGAGTGCCTCCCTGATGCAACTCCAGGGCAGGGTATTGAAGGCATTGGCGATGTCTAGGGACACCGCCAAGACGACCCCACCCTGGGAAATAGCATTCCCCGTCGTCAGGGCTCGCACACGCATGATGGCGTCCACCGTAGAGCGCCCTCTGCGGAAGCCAAACTGGCTCTCCGCCAAATCCGGCCCCACCCGCACCAGCTGGCCGACGAGGCGGTCTGCAATGACTCTTTCAAAGAGCTTGCCCACCTCGTCGAGCAGCACGATGGGCCGATAAGCGGACGGAGAGTCCGCAGGGCGCCCTGCCTTCTTTATGAGGACCAGTTTTCCCGTCTTCCAACGAAGCGGGAACTGGCCCCTCTCCAAACATGCGCTTAGGAGCCCCCTAAGTCGACGTCCGAGAGCCTCCAAGGCCAGGACCCAGGCCTTCCCAGGTAAGCCGTCGGGTCCTGGGGCGGTATTTTTGGCATTAAGCCTGCGTACCGCCGCTCTCATTTCTCCCTCGGTCACCTCCGGAGCATCGTCGTCGTCGTCGGCGGTGTGGTCCGCATCAGGCACCGCAGTAGGCGGAGCCATAGGCGGGGAGGAGTGTTCCCCTCGCGAAGGGAACAGAGCACTCACCACGTCCTCCATAAGCTGGGGCCGGAGACTCTGCGTTAGCGGGGGAGCCCATGGGCGGAGTTTTTCCCGCACCACCTTGTACGGGCGTCCCCACGGGTCCCTGTCCAGAGTCCCCAGCGACTCCTCGCGGGCCAAACCCCTGGCCCGCAGGATCTCCGCTTGGAGGGCGGTCTTCGCCGCTCTGTACCCCTCGTACAGCTCCGCCTGAATGGCTTCCGTATCCGGAGGTTTGATACGGAGCCTGTGGTGCCTGGTGTACCGGCGTCGCGCAGCCACGCACGCAGTGCGCAGAGCCATCAGCTCCTGCGACGACCAGTACACCTGGCGCGAGGCACGTCCAGGCTGGACCCGGGGCATTGCCACGTCACATATGTCGGACATGGCCTCCCGGAACCACTCCGCCTCGTCGTTGATGTCGGCAGGCCTGTCCGGTGGTGACACCCAGGCCTGCACGATCGAGGCTTCCAGGAGGAGCTCCCGGTCCAGCTGCTTCAGCGCCCACCGCGGACCACTCGGGGCCCGTCGGACCGGCGCGTCCTAGGTCTGGGCGGAGACGTCGAACCGGATATACCGGTGATCTGAATAGGTCTCCACCCCCTCCATGACACGCCAGTCAACTACACGCGGCGACAGAGCGGGGCTGGCGGACGAGATGTCCACCACTGATTCACCCCGCATCCGCACACACGTGGGGACAGAACCCCGGTTTAGGACGACCAGGCCTGTCTCCAGAGCCCAGTCCTCCACCATCCTGCCCCGTGTGTCCGTTAACCGGGAACCCCAAGCCAAATTCTTGGCATTGAAGTCCCCGAGGACGACCACGGGGAGGGAACCAAACCCGACGACGACGTCTCTCAACTCCGCAAGGGAGTTGTGGAACTCGGCAAGAGTTCGGTTCGGAGAGAGATAGACCCCTACCACAACAATCTCTCCGAACCGTGCTGCTACGCAGCCCCGTCCTCTCTTGACGGCCTCGAGGGACGGGGTACCGGCGGCGGCCGACGAAATTAGGGTCACTGAGCCGCTCAGGTCCTCCACCCATTCATCCCTGGGCGGGACAAAGTACGGCTCAGCGACCACGGCGATGTTAATCGACCACTGCGCCATGCTCTGGAGCAACAGATCCTGAGCGGCGGCGCAGTGGTTGATGTTCGCCTGGAGGAGGCGTAATGGGGCCATTAATGGCACTCCATGTCAGCCCCCTCTTGGGCCTCCTTCCCAGCCCCCTGAGAGGGGCCTGCCGCAGCGGCAACGGTGGCGACGGCGATGACGGCGGTGTTGGAGGCGGCAGCGGCGGTGGCAGTGGTGGCGGCTGCGGCGGTGACGGCGGTGGCGGAGGGCTTGCCTCTGGCCCTGGCTTTGGTGGGTGGGGCGCAGGCTTTGCCCCCCATCCGGTGCTCGGCCGGCTTGCCAGCCGCCGCACATACGGCACAGTGCGGCGCGGCATTGCACGAGCCGGCCTTGTGCCCGGGCAGACCGCAGCGGTAGCAAAGACCGCTGCGGTCCACCTCCGAGGTGCAATTCGCTTGCACGTGGTTGCCCACCTGGCAGCGGAAGCACCTCAGAGGTCTGGGTTCCAGCAGCTTCACCTGCGCGGAAACCCAGCCCACCAATAGCCGTTGGCCCTCCCCGGTAACTTTTCTGGCCGCCGACACGGGGCAGCTCACCATAACGGTTTGCAGCCCCGTGGAGTCAGGACGGATGATGCCTGCCTTCACCTGCTCGCCAGAGCACCCCCCGGTCCTAACCACTGCGGCGACCACTTTCTCTTCCGTCGCGGAGTCATCCAGGCCCGTGATGCGCATGCTAGCGCATTTGGTGGGCCTGGACACTCGGACCTCGTCCGCATTTAGTGACGCCCTAAGCCTTTCGGCCAGGGCGTCAGCGGCCGGGCCACTGGCCCTACCGGGGACCTCAACCATTCGGGCCCCAGTCGCCGTCACCTTCATTTTGAGGCCTTTTGCTGCGCCGAGCTCCTCCAGGCGCACCGCCTCACCCACCTTTTCCATTACGGTCCTATAGGACACGCCCTTCTTCTCCGCATCCGGCTGTAGTGTGATCACTACAGCTGCGGAATTCGAAGCGCGGAGCCTAGCCGCGGCGGTTCGCTCCTTGCGCCGCTGCCGCCTCTCCCTCTTTTTGGCCGCCCTTTTCACCTTAGCCGCCTTCCTCTTCTCTCCGGCTACCTGCCATTCGGCATCGGCCGGAAGAGATTTAGGAGGCGGGGGCGGCCGTCTCGCCACCGGAGCCCTCGCCGCCAGGGCTGGGGCCCTCGCCGCCAGGGCTGGGGCCCTCGCCGCCGGGGCCGGAGTCCTCGCCTCTGGGGCTGGAGCCTTCGCGGCCCGCGCATTCGCCCCGCCCTTTGGCCTCCCCGACGACCCCGGTTTGGCCGTGGCAGCTGTGGCGGCAGCATATGATGGGGTCGCGCGCTGGCCTGAAGCCGGCTGACTCGCCGCCAACGGAGGGCGCAGGACGATGGCCTCCAGAGCGGAAAAACGACTCCGCAAGGAAGCCATTTCCTGCCGCACCAGGGTCAGAACCTGGTCCTCCACAGACACGGGCCGTCCCGTTCCCTGCTGCTGCCCCCCTTGCGGCTCCATCTGGGGTCCAGATCCTCGGAGCCCAGCCAGGTCCGCTCGGAGCTCCTCATTCTCCTTTTTGAGAAGCTCCATGGCGGCTGTCAAGCGGGCGACCTCCGCCCGCTTCTCTGACATGCCGTCTGAAGGAGGCCCTAGGTGAAGGGCCTCCGCTGCCGCCACAATCGAGGCCGTGGCCGCGGATATGGCCTGGTCCTTAGAGGACTTGAGCCTCTTCACGGCCACACCCTTGATCAGGGCTAGCACGACCTCTGCGAACCCGGCCACACGCTCCGAATTGGAGCCGCCAGCGGCGTCCGGCCCACCTCGAGAAACCTCAGAAGGAGACCCCTCTTCGGCAAGCCTCTCGGATTGCTGAGCCGACTGGGCCGGGCCAGGTAGCCCGTCCGGGCTGGCCAGCTGGGCAGGGCCAGCCCGGCCCGGCTTGCCTGCCTCCTTAGTGGGGGGCCCTCTGTTCACCCCTTTACCACCTCGGGCTCCACCCCGCCGGCTGCAGTGGATTTTCTTCTTCCTCCGCCCGACTCCCTCGTCGGAGGAAGACCCTGAGTTGGGCCGCTTCGAGGTTCGCCTGAACACTCGACTCCTCTCCAACACCTCCTTTTGCTGCGAGCTCCCAGAGCTCTCTCCGCCTGATGCGGCGTCGGACTCCGACCCCGCATCCCTCTCCTCACCTTGTCTTCCAGTTTTTAATTTTTTTGATTCCATACTGTTTCCACGAGTGTGGGGGATCTAAAAAGTACACCTAGGTTCACCCCCTGTCCCTAGGCAAGTGTACATTTGTAACTCAACCAGGGGGTCCACTGGTACCCTGGCTGGGGGTGCGCTAACGACTGATGCGCCACCTACAACTCGGAAGTTGCAGATGACACTACTCCTCAGCCATTCATATCCTCGCCGCGCACCAAAACTTGATATTAGAGGAATTTTTATAGAGGTTATCTTCCTCGCGATCCGGGCGATCAAGCCAAGATCCTCGTCCCGTTCCAAGCCACAAAACATGACTGTGGTCTCTTTACGGATTACGATTTCGACGGTTGCAGACAGAAGAATAATTCTCCCGCTGCTTGCTCGCTGGCAGGGTAAGTGCACAGCAAGCACCGCCACTCTTCGCCCACTCGACCTGCCCTCTGTAAGCAGAGAGGGGAGTGGACGACCGACGATCGAGCATGAAGCTCCCCGCCACGCAGAAATTCGCCACGGTCAATACCCTCTCCGAGACATGGAGAGACTATTGGCCGTGCCCAGGATGCACCGGCCCGACGACTGCTCTTTCCCCCGAACGTATTCGAAGGGAACCAGCAGCAATCAGGCACACGAGGAGGTTTTCTGCACGCATACTACACTTGACGGCATAAAATAATGATTTTTATTAACCCAGTGTAGCAAGAGTTTAAACGATGCTCAAGATGCGATGTAAGTCTTAAAGCGATTTACTAACAAGGATATTAACAACAATATTAACTTATCGCTTAATTTTATTACTTCGAGAGGGTTACATATTAATGGATATTCCGGGCCACTTTCTACCAAGCTGAATATATTATCATACAATAAATCTAGGTCTTACTTAATTTTCCCATTCGCTCTTATATATAGAGCGTAAATTGATTAAATTCCATATTCCTTAGACTGGAACAAATTATAGTACATAATATATTTCTGAGAATCAGAAATTAAAGACTCAAAGAAGATGTCTTATTAAAAGCGGTATAAAACTATATATCTGAGTTTACTCCGTTAGTTCATAGAAACTTTAGAGAAATGTTTACTGTTACGGATCCTGCACCTTTAATTTGTTTTTTAAACTGCTTGCAACACCACAAGCTGGTTCCATTTTTATACAGCACATGTTTGTAATACTGCCATCCTGCGGTAACAACACTTTCCCCCTTCCCCTTTCAATTATTTGAATTGCACTCATTTTTAGGGTTCCGTACCCAAAGGGTAAAACTGGACCCTATTACTAAGACTCCGCTATCCATCTGTCTGTCTGTCTGTCCGTCTGTCACCAGGCTGTATCTCATGAACCGTGTTAGTTAGACAGTTGAAATTTTCACAGATGATGTATTTCTGATGCCGCTATAACAACAAACACTAAAAAACAGAACAAAATAAATATTTAAGGGGGCTCCCATACAACAGACATGACTTTTTTGTCGTTTTATATATTAGATAATGGTACGGAACCATTCGTGCGCGAGTCCGACTCGCACTTGGCCGGTTTTTTGTAAAAAAAAAAAAAAACAACATAACATCATGCCTTGTTTCCCCGAAGGGTTGGGCAGAGGTGTACCTGTCGTACACCCACATTTCGCCAGTTATGTTTTTAAGTTCCATGTTATTACATGGGACTTGGGGTCGAGCCTATTTTGTATTTTAAGAGGAGTGAAATGAACTTGCTTGCGAATATATATCCGAAAGTTTTTCTAACTACCTCCCGATAAGGAAAAAACAAATCGATATTACAATAAACGACCGATAGATGTCACTGGCTGTCTCATCAAGTATCGCCAAGTAAACATGTTAAGTTATTCATTGGCAAAAAATAAATGTTTGCTGATTCTATTCGTTCACTATGACTACATACCTATTATAAAACACAGTGAAGATAGAATAGAAAAAAATAAATATTTGTTGATTTTATTGAACATAATTATTATAAAAACGTGTTTTTAAGTCTAGTGTTTATACATCCTCAAAAAATTTCACAAGTGCCTAAAATAATAATGTGTAACTAGAGATACAAAATTCAACATTAGTTCCAGTATTTTCAGATTCTTTTAAAATGGAACTAGAGATTTAAAAAAAAAAACATCAGTAGTTCCATCATGGATAGGGGAATTGTTAATGGTACTAGTGGCAACGAAGATGATGTATTTCCCTAATAGTAATTTCTTATCGGTAAAAATATGTGTTCTTAGAAAATTATGCTTTTAATATTTTAGATAAGAAGATTAGAGATCAACTGAGTATAAGCTATAAACAAATATTATTATCTTAAGTATTTATTTTGATAGCCGAATTTATATAGCACTGTCTTTTCTTATTTTAATGATATTTCTGAATTTTCTAAACCAGACAACGACTTATAAAACACTACCCTTGATCAAAACCTTGCTTTTCAATATTTTGTATGTAATGAAAATAGGTTATGATGTAGTACGATACTTGCGTAGGACCATCAACGCGCAATTATGATAAGTACCGGAACACTCAGGTGTCGTTCCTAACTGACTTAACTAGGCGACCTGATTACACTAAACTTCTGGAGAGAACACTGACCTTGACTACCTATAGTTTCAAAACCAAACAGTTATATTCTTAGAAAAAAACTTATTCGTTTTTGTATGGCAATTTTGTAGGCTTCAAAAGTTCGTAGAGCTTCAAAATATCCTCGACAAAAGAAACACACTAATAGTGCAATGAAATGAATGCAAGGTTAATTTACATAACATAACATATCGCCTTATTTCCCCGAAGGGTTGGGCAGAGGTGTAGGTACCTGTAGTACACCTACATTTTGCCAGTTATGTTATTAAGTCCCGTGTAATAGGGGGTGAGCCTATTGGCATCAACCGGGCACAAATCCAGACTCCGGACTACTACTGAGAAATTCCAGATAGAAAAACCCAATAACACTTTGCCCGACCCGAGAATCGAACCCAGGACCTCATGCTCAGCAGTAGGGCTTGCAACCACTACACCGACGAGACAGTCAAGTTTAAGTTTATATAATAATAATATTTATTCAGTACCTATTACAATTGGTAAAATATTAACATAAAATGTTAAAAAAATGTAATGTTATGTAATAAATGTTAATTAAGTAAAGTTAAGAGACGATTAAACTTAAAAAATGCATGGTTCAACAGTCGCTAATCATTTATATACTCTAAGCAACGTTTATTAATATCGTTAGCCCGGATTCGGCTGTCTATAGAATAGATAGTCTGACAAAACTTGAGAAAGATGTCGTGTCGTGATGATTCGACGTCATGAATTTACACTTGGTTTTTACGAGTACTTTGAATTTACTCTAAATACGGGAAACGTTTAACAGTTTTTATACTTTAAAGGCGGATTCGATCAAACTTTTATAGGAATAACACTTATGTACATACATATATTAGAGACTAGTTGTAACCGCGGCTTCGCTCACATGACTGAATTCTTTTTGTATTATAATTTAATGGAGAAATCCATTATCATCTGCCTAGCCTTTTCCCAAATATGTTGGGGTCAGCTTCCAGTCTTACCGGATATAGCTGAATACCAATTTTTTACATGGAGCGACTGCCTATCTGACCTCTACAACCCAGTTACTGGGTAACACGATACCCGTTGGTAAGACTGGTTGTCAGACTTTCGAGCTTCTGACGGCCCGTAACGACTGTCAAAGATCTACAAATGACAGCCGGGACCAACGGCTTAACGTGCTTTCCGAGGCACGGAGAGGTCTTAGTATGTAAAGATGGCCACCCACCCACGGACCAACCGCGGCAAGCGTAGCTTAACCTGGTCGATCGACCCGTGCGGCTGTTATTACTTAGCCACAAGCCCCTCAGGGAGAAATCGTATTGTAATACGATTATGTGTTTAAGGAATAAATGTTTGGTCGAATCTACCCAGAGAAAAATATAAGTAAAGATAAGCACCTTCCAAGCCAACCGCTTGCCAAAGTTGGTGAACTCAATGCAGACGGGAAACTCTCCGCGTTGATAGCACTTCCTGAACATGGTCGGACGAGCAGGTAGGGGGTCGAACACGCCGCATTTCGGTGGCGGCTGCACTCTGGTGTTCTTTTGCAAGGCTGCAAGAACATTAAAAACAATTTATTTATTTTCAGACAACAGTGATCCATATTGTGTTAGTATTACAACACAAATTCTAGTGTTAGTAGTGCCACTGATATAAAAAAATAATGCACACTCCACGCAGAGGATGACCAGACAAGAAAACATGTGTCCTACCTATAAATGTCTAATATTCGGAGTATAGTTCTCTGCCACAGCAAAGAGAGAAATGAAAGTATTAAAGTAAAAATTCAAAATTTAGTCCAGTTTATATTTACGACGTAGGAAACACCAGAATGAGGGCACAGAGAACCGCGAACTATGGCAGAAAATAAATGAGGTCTATACCCAGTGGTGGGTGATTCCAGGGGTGAGAGAGAGTCCAGTTTCTGAATGACCTAACTACAATAGACAATTCCCAAATAGGTCTACTCTTCACCGCATATTTCCAGCTTTTTTGTACGAAGAAGTCTCCAGTGCTTTTGCTCACTGACGGAATTTGATGCATCATGGCAGACAGCACGAGCGGTGCAATCAACAGGCTGTTTAAATAAAATGTTTTTGCTTTATCGAACAGTAGTCAAATATGGTAACATTGGTATGGTTAAGTCTACAGTAAAAAAAAAACACGTCACAAGATAACATTCAAAGATTTTATGTTTTTGACGTTTGATTCTGTTGTAACATTTCAGTTCCAACAAAATAATTATAATAAAATAGATTTATTTAAGAGATATATTTATTTATTTAAACTTCTCACACACAATTAGGTACAAAGGCGGACTTAATGCCTTAGGCATTCTCTACCAGTCAACCAAATATCTACTGCATGTCTATTATAAATTCAAATATCCAACCATTCACCAAAATTCCTTCAAAAATTTGTTTTATAAGTATTACTAACAACACTAAAAAAGCATATTTATAAAATGTAGTCATACCTATCAATTAATGTTATCAACTATTTACCTACCTAATATTTATTTATATAACTTCACCAACATGCACCTGAGGCAAAATGTATTTCATTTAGATTTAAGCAATTACTTTGTATCTCATTGTAAGTGAACCTATGTATTGTTCTTATGGGAATAAATTCTTTAAACCTAACCAAATATTAATCATTTGTGTTCGATTTAAATAAAATATTAATAAAAAATACTGTTTAAACTTACTTAGCCACATGAGCCACTATATATAAAATATTACACTATCAAGGAAGATAAGTCAATAGAACCTATACCTAATGTAAATGTGTAATAATCATAACAACTTTGTCACTGTCATAAAATATATTTGCATGGCATAATTATCATGGCAGGATATAGCACAATCCGCCTATAGTGTTCCCACTGCTGACCGTAATCTTCCAAGCAGACCCAGTGCGGGTTGGTAGATGTCACATGTCTTCAATTTTTTGTTTCTAGGACATGCCGGTTTCCTCACGATGTTTTCCTTCACCGTTTTAAGAGCAGTGGTGATGAAATAATTTACACAAAGTAAAGCGCCCCTCAGGTTTCGAATCTATGACCTTACAACTCGTAAGTCGCGGCCGTTACCACTGAGCCACCACTGCTCTAGGCCTCTATGGCAGGATATGCTGAAACCAAAATTATTGTAATATCTATTGTACCATATTCTGGCATATAAATAATTTTGATTTTGATCCATATCTATTTCTGCATACAAACACACCTATACCATCAAAATGAAAATCAAAAGTCATTTATTCAAACGAGGCTGAGAATCAGCACTTTTCGAACGTCAAAATTATATAAGACAGTCCCCCAAAACGCCTACCGTTCACCACTTCCTAGTGCTTTAGCTGGGAAGAAGAAGTTGCCAACAAACTCCTCAGCAGAATGTCCCATGTTAATGTTATGATATAAATAGGTGAAAATGGGTTCCTAGCCTATTAAAAACATCATAGTAACCTACTAGAGGGGCCTGTGGCTAAGTAATAGCCGCACGGGTCGCTAAGCTAAGCTTGCTACGCTTGACGGGGTTGGTCCATGGATGGGTGACCATCTTTACATACCAAGATCTCTCCGTGCCTCGAAAGCACGTTAAGCCGTTGGTTCCGGCTGTCATTCGCGGATCTTTGACATTCGTTACGGTTCGTCAGAAGCCTGGTCTGTCAACCAGTCTTACCAAGGGGTATCGTATAACCCAGTAACTGGGTTGTGAGGCAGTCGCTCCATATAAAATACTGGTATTCAGCTGCATCCAGTAAGACTGGAACGCGACCCCAACATGGGAAAAGGCCAGGTAGATGATGAGTAACCTGCTACCCCAAATACATACTTCGTATTCTTCTAAGAATCAATTCTATTGGCTCTTTTATTAAATTCAAAACTGAAGGGATGGCTTAGCTACAGATTAGGGTAGGTGATTGATTAGCACACTGTTGCTGGTGGCTCTAGCGTTATTTTTTTAACAAAATATTGTACTGCGGGCTTTGAGGAGCAGGTAATCCTATTGCCATAAAAACCTTTACTATACCCACCCTAAGGTATAAGGTATATATGGATGGATTAGCAAGAGCGGCTTAATAACATTTTATATATAAAAAAAAAAAAAACAAAAATAATGTTACCTTGTATGGTGAACGCAGGGACAATCCTGGGTTTTTTAGTCTTGTGTCCATGAGGATAGTTGGGACTTGGCTTCTTCAGAGAACGTCGAAAGTCTTTCCCGCAAAGCTCGGGGAGGCACGGCGGCAACAACACCCTGTCGCGCATTTTCACTCACCAGCAAAAAAAAATATCACAAAAACATACTCCGTACTCCAATGAGTAAATAATCTTATAATATCGATCTAAACTGTTGACACAAGTAATAAAATAACTAAGTAAATTTGTTCTAGACGGGGGCCCGAGTCTGATTGTTTATTTTGCTACATGATCGTTGCTAGGCAACCGGCCGCCTATCGATTGGACGACGGTGGCGCCGCCAGCGGGTATTTCGAGAGTTGTGTGTACATAGGAAGCTTTATTGCGTACGTGCTCGCCGACCCTGTTTAATTTGTTGACATAAATAGTGAGGGCACTCAGGCAATACGATGGTGTTTTAAAAATAAGGTGGAGATATTAATCGATGTTATTGCCCGGCTAGTAAATATTGGATCAATTTGAGGGCGTGTAACTAGGATTTGTTTGTTGTCCCATTTGTTAAATTACTTTGTCAAATAAAACGCGCTCCCTTTTAGGAAATACCTCGCAGTTTTATACACACTTAGAGTTTTCCAAAAGGTTTCGTAAAAGCTTCCAGAAGGAAACTTTCCAAAATTTGTTTTAGTAAATAAATATTCCCATTGGATGCGAATTGACAAGCGTATGTGTTGCCACCGCTAGGCCCGGTCCACGCCACAGAATTATATTAGCGATGGAGAATTTTATTACATTTTAATATGAGGTATTTCCACAATATCTCTATTGGAGGAAAATTCTTTTGAATTTTGATCAGTACTCTCTTTTATGTGGGCCACGAGAAAAATGCTCTTAGATTTTATTTTCGTATTGACAAACTAAAAAGGATTCTTAACAAATGGACCAATTGATCTAATAAGTCGTTGAAAATAAACTCCCACCCACCCAGATAAATTAAAACTTGATTTACGAAAAAAATAATCCTTAAACTAGCAAAACAGACAAGTCTTTTAAACGCAAGGTTGGTTTCAGGTAGGTTTTAAGTATGTAGACTGGGTTTCATTTCCCACTTTATAACTTTAAAAAGGACACTTTATTCATTTACTTTTTAAAACAATTTTCCATACATGATGCCTTTTAAAAAGCTTTCAAGCTCGTTTAAACTGCGTTTGCCATTACCTGGAACCATGGAACCTTAATTGACGAAATGTTTGTTAGTGACAGTACCTACATCACTAATTTATAATACTTGTATGTATAATATACATAGCTCGAGGCACATAAGCATATTGTTATGATGTTTTGTGAACACTTAGTACTCTAGTGCTTCGTATTCGTATTAAATTGTATTGTTTTAACTAATGTAAGATCTATGAAACTAGAAAAGTATAAAAATATACTCAACAGGTTTTGATGCTGTTGCTATACAAGAAAAATAAATTTAATATTAACAGCTGTTGCTTTGGACGCATATTTTACTCATGTTTTGCAAAAAAATATTGGCATTCAAAACTATGAGTTAGCTCAATTCTTAGATATACCAATTAAAAACCAACGTTGAGTAGGCATAAATAAAATGTCAGTATAATTGTAAATGCGTTCATTCCAAATTAAAGATAATAGGTAATATATTAAAGAGATGGCTGTATGGAAATATGGCTAATAATTCCCGTCTAAGAATATAAAGCACGTATTTCATACCTAAATCTCAAATAACCGTCACACAAGACAATAGTAAAACCGTATAACGTCATTAAACACATTACGATCTTTTAAAACGCCCGCCTGCAGCCGCCATCAAAACCGTTATTTTTAGTGTCGTGTGTTCAGCGGCTCCGAACAGAGATTTCGCGGCAAATTGAATGTCGGGCGACACAAGCGTTCGATATTTAAAATTTAATATTGCATCAGCTGCCAGCAGCATTATGAAACATTTTTATACCGTGGAGTTTACAATGAATCTTCGTGGTTGAAGTTTGGTCGAGTTTGAAATAAGTTGTACTGGTTTTTCTGGTGATAAACAGCGTTAAAACTTGCGCTGGCTTGTGTCTTGTAATTCTTCAACCAAGAAAATATAACTAAGATACTGTTTCCAATACATGCCAAAAGAATGAGCAAGCATTATATTAATCCATAGAAAATGTTAACAGGCGCACGTGTCAATCCAAGATCAAGTATTGCTTGCCGCGGTTCGTTCGTGGATGGGTAATATAATGGGTGGACTACTCATTATATTACAATGAGAGCCCTCCGTGCCTCGGAAAGCACGTTAAGCCTTTGGTTAGTCAGAAGCCCAAAGTCTTTTTTTTTTGTTTTGTATGGGAAATTTTCAAATAACTTCTCCCGCTCTGGGCGGAGCGGGGAGGGTGTGTCAGACTCTTACTGACTAAAACCCACCCGTGTTCCTTCCCTTGCATGTGTCGCCAGGGGCCTCGGTATCCCTTTCAGACTTTCCCACGACCTCGGCAGGCATTGGCCCTAGTGGACCCCTACTGCCAACCAGTTATAACACACCATACGTGTTACCCAGTAACTTGGTTGTGGAGGTCAGATAAGCAGTCGCTCCCTATAAATTACTGATATTCAACTGCATCCGGTGAGACTAAAAGCCGACCCCAATATAGCCGGCAAAGGGCTTGGCAGAATAATTGAGATTACTGAAGAGAAGATATTTTCGAGAGTCATCTTCAATCTACTTCTATAATAGTACAATGCAGAGGTACCTTTGCAAAATCTTATTTGAAGCTATTAAGAGGCCGACAACACGTAAAGCGCGGTCACTGTCGGGCTGTATAGAAAAGAAAGAGAAGCGCGATGACACAATGCTGGTAATTTATTGCAAAATATGAAGCAATTATCGATTTACAAAAAAGCTATAGATTTTATAAAAAAATAAAACACTATTACGCTAATATGTTGCTTGTAGAATAATCTGACAAAAAATCAGAATCATTGCATGTATATTAGTATGGGTTTTAATCGTTAAAATAAATTTTTAGAGGTTTCTTCGGGATTTTTTTCTATCGTCCAAATTAGTTGTATTATGTTTTCAACACACACGCATATATTCTGAAGAATATCATATATTTTTCTGATTTTGTTTACTGCAGTGGATCATACACTTTTAGGCATTATAAAACTTATAAAAGTTGCGTTTAGGTCCTGTAGTCCCCTTAAATATCCATTGACAATGTTATCTAGATACGTACTTCAGATATACCGATCTTCAAAGAACCGTCTTCGTCCTAGACCATAAGAATTCGGACGAAATAAGCTTGGTACGATTAGGCACTCAAAACGGTATGGATTTCTCTGGAATTGAAATAAATAAATGAAAAACTAGTCCTATCTTAGCCCGCTCGGAAAAATAAAATATGAAAAAAAGTTGGAAAAAAAATAAGACAGAAACAGATAGATTTATTAGTTTGTTTATGTCATCATTAGCTTTTCCCACGGTTTCGCCCGCGTGGAGGTTAGTTGACATGGACATCTACCAACCCGCAGTGGGTCCGCGTGGTAGATTACAGCCCACTCCCTCTCGAAGAGAGGAGGCCTGTCTCCCGGGAGTGGGAAGATTATAGGCTGATTATGATGAAAGCAGTTTTCTCTAGACTTTCTACATTGAAGGACTCTGTTAAATCTTCCAATAAATATCACTAAAGTGAGTATATCAATGTCCTTTAACTAATTTAGTCGTCAACCATAAAATCGCGTTCCTGTCTCATGGGACCTGAACGATTAGAATCGAATTAGCTTGAGCGCTAGTCTCTAAAGTCTTCAGTCCATTTTCTTAATTTGTGAATTAACTGAGTGCTTTTGCAGGAACTATTAAGTAGTTTTGGGACTGTTTTAGTTAGTTTTACTTGTCACGACATACTTATTTCAATGAATTTAGTAGAAATACGGTAAGTATACTAGGTTTAGAACGTTTTTAGGGTTCCTTAGTAAACAAGGAACCCTTATAATTTCGCCATATCCGTCCGTTTGTCTGTTTGTCTGCCTGACCCCGCTGTAGCTCAGAGACGCTTACTACTAAAAAGCTGTAATTTGGCATAGGTACACATATTAAGGGTCGCTTCTCGAAGTTGTGAAGGAGTACGTCTACCTAGGACAAGTTATCCAGCTCGGTAGACACAACTTTGAGAAAGAAGCCGACAGGAGGATCCGATTGGGTTGGGCAGCGTTTGGAAAACTTCGTCAAGTCTTCTCGTCGCCAATCCCGCAGTGTTTGAAGACTAAGGTCTTTAACCAGTGCGTCCTGCCCGTTATGACATACGGTGCCGAAACGTGGACACTGACAGTCGGGCTGGTCCACAAATTCAAGGTCGCTCAGCGCGCCATGGAGCGGGTCATGCTTGGAGTTTCTTTGAAGGATAAGATCAGAAATGAAGTTATCCGGAAGAGAACCGGAGTTACCGACATAGCCTGCAGAGTAAGCAAGCTGAAGTGGCAGTGGGCTGGCCATATTTGTCGAAGGACCGATGGCCGGTGGAGCAGACGAGTCCTAGAGTGGAGACCGCGTATCGGCAAGCGTAGTGTGGGACGCCCCCCAGCTAGATGGACCGACGACCTTAAAAAGGTGACTGGGACAGACTGGATGCGGAAGGCGGAGGACAGGGTGTTGTGGCGCAGCCTGGGAGAGGCGTATGTCCAGCAGTGGACTGTTATAGGCTGAGTTGATAGATTGATTGACACATATTAATCACGCCGAAAAAGTGCTAAAATAAATTCATGAAAAAAAAAACTTTTTAGGTTACCTCCCCTTGCACGTAATGTGGGATGATTTTTTTTTTCTCATCTATCCCATAGTGTGGGGCATCGTTGAATAGGCCGTTCAAAATATTGCGGGTCTGTGAACACTATTTTTCGATTCAAGGATCCGTTTGAGTAATATTAAGCATTAAACTGCAAATTTTTGTTAGACTGCCAGCTAAATGGTTGTATATGGAGATGTAAAAAAAAATCTTGGCAGTAGTACATTATAATGTAACTGGTGACCGAAAAGCTGGCGGCTTTCTCGCGCAACGCATCAGCATTGCAATTCAGCGAGGAAATGCCGCCAGCATCCTCGGTACAATGCCCCGAGGGCCTTTTTTAAGCTTAACTTAGTTTTAATTTAATTTAGTTAATGTTAATAATCATCTTGTAATTTGGTTATGTAAATAAATATATTATCAAAGGAAAACTATCACAGCTAAGTGAGCTTTACTAGTTAACGAGTAATAGTTGACCTACTTAATTTTTCAGTTGGAGAATTGACCGTGGCATATACTCGTATCGATGTATGGGAGATGTTTTTCAACTACAATGTGATAATGACATAATCAATTAATGACATAATCCGCCGGTCTCTTGCCAGCATCAATGTGCCTGCTCTTCTTGAGCCGACTGGCATTGTCAGAGATGATGGCAAAAGACCTGATGGTGTGTCTTTGGTCCCGTGGAGTTTGGGACGGATGCTTATGTGGGACGCTACCTGTGCAGACGCACTGGCACCGTCCCACCTCTAACGGACTACTTCTAAAGCGGGTGCAGCGGCAGAAAATGCCGAAAATCTGAAAGTTATTAAATATGGAGACCTTGGCAGAGAGTACAACTTTGTGCCCTTTGGCGTCGAGACCCTCGGTCCGTGGGGTCCCAGTGCGCATAAGTTATTTGCGGAAATCACGAAACGTCTAGTTGATGTAACTGGTGACCGAAAAGCTGGCGCAACGCATCAGCATTGCAATTGAGCGAGGAAATGCCGCCAGCATCCTCGGTACAATGCCCCGAGGGCCTTTTTTAAGCTTAAATTAGTTTTAATTTAATTTAGTTAATGTTAATAATCATCTTGTAATTTGGTTATGTAAATAAATAACTACAATGTTAAGTTTGTTTTTGGGATAAATTCATCCCAACTTCTCAACTACGGAACACTTAATTGTGCTGGGTCCAACACGCACTTGGCCAGTTTTTTTTTATAAAGTGGCTTTTCACAAGTTAAAGCAAAGCCTTCTTTATAGATGTTTCTTTGATCTCGCATTGCCCAAAAAATTAGCAATTCTTTTTTGAAGTCAATTAATAAAATCGTGGAGCAGTGGTGGCCCAGTGGTAACGGCCGCGACTTACGAGTTGTAGGTCGTAGGTTCGAAACCGGACAGGCGCTTTACTTTGTGTAAATTATTTCATCACCACTGCTCTCACAACGGTGAAGGAAAACATCGTGAGGAAACCGGCTTAGAACCAAAAAATTCGAAGACATGTGACATCTACCAACCCGCACTGGGCCCGCGTGGTGGATTACGGCCAACTCTCTCTCACAGAGAGGAGGCCTGTGTCCCAGCAGTGGGAACATTATAGGCTGATTATGTATGTTATGTAATAAAATCGTGTCCTACTTATTTTTAGAAAATCGCCACCTACGCAAAACCTATTATTACTTATTTCCCGCCAGCGACACTTTTTCATAACTTCCACCGAGTAAATTCACTACGCCTCATAAAAAAAAAAACTAAAAAATATACTCCCACAAAATCGCCCCGTCATCGCATCAGCATTATTACTTTTCCTCTACAAAACACAATAATAACTGCTCCAGTCGATTCGGAACCATCCAAAAAGGTGAATAAAATCGAAGCCGTCGGCTTTCGGCTTTCGGCTTTACCGGCGATTTTTTCGTTTCACACCGCGAACCGTGCTGGGTAGGCAGAATCTGGCAATTTTAAAAACGATTCGGAGGGAGGTCAATTTATTTTTGTTAACATTATTGGAACTGGTGGAGATTTTATTTGGTTTGGCGTATATAGTGAGTTGTTGGGATATAAAATTGTAGACTGGTGTAAGCTACAGCGTAGGAACATATACACATAGAGAGGCAAATGAATTCTGTTCAATTGAAGGGTTGAATGAATACAAGCAAGCATTTACTTATGATTACATCAAGTTGAACTTTTTTTATTTTTAAATCCTATCATAATAGTCATGTTTGGTGCATCCCACTGTCTGTTAAACTTCAGAAGATCTTGCTACCTGTCTTCTTGAAATTAGACCTTAACTTCTTTGTTCGTTTATGATTCCTTTACCCTAAGGTATTATTAGATCTAACAATTACACTGCAAAGCTGACGGAAGCAGCCTTTTACGTAGAACATCAGAAGCCTATCAGCAGTAATAATATTCATCGTTTCGCGCCCCCCGGTCAACTCTTTGATATGCAATGGTACCTGTAGAGTCCCATCGCGACTGCAGATCCCCATCCAGGGGCTAGTGTGAATCTTTGGGTTCATTCGAGTAATCGCGTCTGGTCAAACCACACGGGGGTTGATGCATTTAATTCATAAATTTATTTATATTGGAAACCAAAAACAAATTCAGTCAAAGAAAAACAATGTTAAACGATGATATCTGCAATAGTTCAAACTGTGACACAGCTTTGTACCAACGCTCGACTCTTAGTGAGATAGGTAGGTGGTTCAAACTGACCCAAACTCAAAGCATTTATTTTGACATAAAATTAAAAAAATAACATTGTCAAAATAAATGCTTTGAGTTCGAGTAAAATGTAAATTGTAAAATTTCATTAATCGTAATTTTATTTTGGGTTTTTATCTATTTTTTATATATATGGACTAGAATTATGTCTGAAATAAATAATTAAATTTAAAGTTATTTCAAATAAACCAATTACAGGCTCTTTTGAATTTTCAAGGGGTCGGTCGGTCAGAAAGATGAAGCCAGTTGCCCAATCTAAAGCGTATTCTCTGTCTTTTTTCTTGTTCCACACTCTCCGTTGGTCCGTGACCATCTTTACAGACCTCTCGGTATGTAAAGATGGTCACGGACCAACCTTGGCAAGCGTAGCTTAACCTGATCGATCGACCCATGCGGCTGTTATTAGTTAGCCACAAGCCCCTCAACATTATTTTACTAATACTCAACATTATTTAAAAGAAAAGAAAAACAATATAATAAATTATGAAAACAAAATAACGCTAAGTAAGAAAGGGTGAGGGTGTGTTATGTGTTGGGTGTATGTGTTTTTCGAGACGTTAAATTTTCCACAAGTTTTTCTATTGGATCATAAGCAAGTGATTTTAGCAAAATGTCGAGATTTTCTTGTATTAATTTTTCGTGACAGAATAGATGATGATACAGAATGGATATTGACACAGTATCCCTTTAAAATAGATAAACTTGATCAATATTATCACAAACATCACTGTTTAAGTGGCATCTTGTCAAATTAAGGTATTCCAGGTATTAATTACATAGATCATAACTTGAAAGCTAATTACATTGAGTTTACGTATATATTCAGGTATTTCATTGCTCTAATTAAGAATTAATTTGTATCTATTACCGTCTGAAATACAGTAATCAAATTCCAGGTCTAGTTGGTCTGGGATTAATGGGATTTGTATCATATCTTGTTAGACCTGTTTATATTTGTATCAATCAACCTTATAATTTTTTACAAGCACTACAAACTTGAATTTAAATATATTATCGGGTATATACTTTAAATCTTAGATATAAGCAAAACTTAAACTTACTTTTTAGTGGTTAGAGCTGTTTTATGATAGCTAAAAACAAGAAATTTCACGCTGGCGTAATCGTAAATCATATTATGAGAACCTCATCTCATAATACTTCTTAAAATTATGCACTGGTCAACAAATTATTATCAATATTTTCTTCAGGGCTACACATTTTAGAGGACACTAGCTTCGACCCGTGATTACGTCAGCGTGAAATTTCTTGTTTTTAACATAAAATATCCTATGACACTGCATTACTGTAGCTTCTCATTGGTGAAAGAATTGTCGGAATTGGATCGGTAGTTCCGGAGATTACACACAAACTCACAAATTTGACCTCTTTTTAATATTAGTATAGAGTTCACGATTTAAATGCAAATCGTTGTGTATTTGAACAGATTTACTTTTAAGAGAATTTATTTGAAATCCCCTTAGTTTTTCAACCGCTATAAAATCAGAAACATCCCTTCCTATGAAAGCCACTGCACCCGTTAAGTTAATACATACACATATAAATAACAAAGTTTAAGTACATAAACTAGGTATATCGTCTGGCAGGATTTACGACTGGCTAAGTACTAGCCTTGGTCTCACGTTCATACCATAAAACAGTTCAGTTGAAAGACGCGGGAACGGAATGGGTGATACGTCTCCGCCTCTGAATAGTTGAGACATTGCTGTTTTAGATTTTTAGTGCACGTCGTTCTGGTTAATTTTAGGATAGTATAAAGAATTTTAGAGGGTCTGTGTGGGGTATAAAGATTTAGATTTGATGGTGTTGTTTGAATTTTATTGGCAATGCAATGAATTTTCTAATTTGTCAAGGTAACTAAATAGTTTCTGTAAATCTTCTTCTTCTTAAGACTGTGAACGAGGGTTCTTGTTTTTGTACTAAAAAACAAACAACGCATTGAAACTTTAAGACGGATAAACAGTAGAGAGTAATCACGTGTCTTTATTACCCTCTTCTTTTTAGGGATCCTTACCTCAAAAGGAAATAACGTAACCCTTATAGGATTACTCGTGTGTCTGTCTGTCCGTTTGTCACAAACGGACAGACTGACACACGAGTGATTTGCTCTGAATCTACTGACCATTCCCTCCTAATCTCCGAAACGACCAAGCCTAAAATTTTGAAATAAAATCAGAATATAGTTATTTAAGAAAAACCTCTAAGAAGTCTATGGTGATAAAATAACATGGTAAATCTCTCAATATTGTGCGTACAAACTTACATTTGCAGTTGGAATGTATAAAAGGAACGATAACATGTTTTTCAACTACAATATTAAGTTTGTTCTTGAGATAAATAATTAGCTTGGGATATAAAACATGGTAGATAACAGATTCATTTTACGGAACCCTCACCACGCGGGTTCGTGGATAAAGTGAATGGTGCTATACATGCGATGGTGACCAACCAGTCAAGGCCCAAAGAGGCTCGACTGGCTGTTCATAATGGTGTGCTGGTGCCTACGCTTATGTATGGAAGTGAATGTTGGGTGTGGCAAAAGAAGCACGAAAGTAGAGTAAATGCTGTGGAAATACGTTCCTTTGGAAGCATGTTTGGTGTGACTATAAATGATAGGCTGAAAAATGATGTGTTAAGGCAACGGTGCGGTTTAAAGGAAGATGTAGTGACGAATATTAAAAAGAGTATGCTTAGATGGTTTGGTCATCTTGAGAGGATGAATGAAAGGCGACTAACAAAAGGTATTTAGAAGGCAGATGTGAGTGGAAATGCCGGGATTGGTGATGTTCTTCAAAAGGTCAGGTGCTTAGTACTCGCAACCGGCGTGCGTGCATGACCAGATGTCTGACGAGATGTATGAACATAAACGAAGCAAAAGGAGTATGTAAGGAGCGTTGCAGGTGGCGTTCTATAGTTTCTGCCTACCCCTATGGGAAGAAGGCGTGAGTTTATGTATGATTTTGGTTATAATACGACATAATCAATAAACTCTGTCATCAATTCTTTCATTGAAAACTTCTATTAAAATCACTTTCATCATATGAAAGCCACTCATCACATACCACATACTGAGTTCTTCCATAATTTGACCCCACAGATTTATCAAGGAAAAATGGAATCCTGTCGCAATCATACCTGCCCAGGGGTCCAACTAGTCTAATGAAGTTCTTTATACGTGGTTAACATAATAAGTGAGGACTCAAAGCGCACTAACGATGCTCAAGTTATTACTATTCGGCGCTGAAATACATGCAATCAGGAAAATTGGCAAACTTTTAAGTATGGTAGAATTTACAGCACAGATCTTGGCATCTAATTTAATTTTTTAATCTAATTTATTTATTTATTTCTCATCACAAATGTTGTTTTCGACGAGAATTGCTTATAAAATAGGCTTAACATTTGTGAGAGGCTGGTGCCCGAAAACAGGTATAAAATTCTTGTATTACGGGTCAACAGGCCCTTCAATACTTAAATATGTACTTATTAATTTAGATTAATTAACAAAAGTATATGATTAAGTTAACTTAAATTCTAGGTACAGTTAAATATAAATATAAAATAATAATAAAGAAAATAACTAGGTAATGGAGTAAAAATTAACAGAATCGGCTTGAGACAGTCAGAGTAAGCTTTATACCCTGTCGAACTTAATGCAAGAGAGGTGCAATTGTGGTGATACGTGATCAGCTCCGCCCGGATGTCACCACTGTGTGGATCGCCCGGAGGACACGGTAGTAGTAGAGCATACGGTGGAGGTCTGCCCGGCTTGGACAGAGCACCGCCGTGTCCTCGTGGAGGCGATCGGCGGCAGAGATCTCTCGCGTCCGGTCCTGGTTCAGGCCATGGTACGGAGTGAGAGGGCATGGGCAGCTGCCACCTCCTTCTGCGAAGCAGTAATGCTCGCGAAGGAGGAGGCGGGACGGTTGAGGGAAAGGCAAATTTCACGCCCTCTCGCCCCTAGCCACCGCAAGAGACGCCCTGGGCGTCGGAAATCCTGGGCGGATTTCCGGCTACCGTAGGCGCGGGCTTGCGGACGGTGAGCAATGGGAAGCTCGCCGTCCGACAAGGATAAGGTCCGGGCCGACGGCGCGTTGTATTCCACGCGCGCCTCAAAGAGATGTCGTCAGCACAAGTGTAGGGGTCCACTAGGGCCGATGCCTGCCGGGGTCGCGTGGCAGTCCAAAAGGGTTACCGAGGCCCCTGGCAACACAGGCAACGGAAGGAATACGGGTGGGTTTTAGTCAGTAAGAGTCTGGCATACCCTCCCGCTCCGCCCAGAGCGGGAGAAGTTATTTGATAATTTCCCACACAAAAAAAGTGTAAATTTGTCTATTAGTACGTTAAATTACATAATTTTTTTTTGGTATGACTCTAATATCTTACTTGCATTATAAATAATTTAATTTCACGGGTAAAAAATCTGAACTGTATCTTTTACATGCACAGTTTGGAGGATTACGAATAAATTTCTCATTCTAGACATCTGTGTGTCCCAATTCTAACACAAATTCACAACCTCACCAGACTTACACGGTCCCAAATTCACTAGAACTAGGTACAAACACACAAACATAGATCAAATATAACTCCTTGTATATATCATCAAAACGGGTGCCGAACAGAATTGAACCACGCATAACAATATATCTGGTACTAACAAAATAATACATATTCTATCGATATTCTTATTATTTATGGTACCTTCTGAGAAGGTGTAATAGAAAATCGAAATAACTTTTGTGGATATATGAATGGAGTAAATATATGCCTAGGAATAATGATACTTGTTTTAATCTGAATAGAGATTTAGGGAATAGTTTCAAAGGTGTGTGTATAGCCCAACTCAGTCCGTGAAAATGTAAGCACAAGCATAATCAGCCGTGCCTCATCAATCGTGCCTCGAAAAGCACGTCAAGCCTTTGATCCTGGCTGTCATTTGTAGAATTTTTACAGTTTTTACGGGTCGTCAGAAGCCCAAAAGTCTGACAACCAGTCTTACCAAGGGGTATTGTGTTACGCAGTAAATGGGTTGTATAGGTCAGATAGGCAGTCGCTCTATGTAAAATACTGGTATGCAGCAGTTGGGGTCGGCTTCCAGTCTTACCGGATACAGATCCAGTAAGACTGGAAGCCGTCCCCAACTTAGTTGGGAAAAGACTAGGCAGATGATGACGATGAAACATAATCAGCCTATAATGTTCCCACTGCTGCGACACAGGGCTCCTCTCTGTGAGAGGGAGTGGGCCGTAATCCACCACGCGGGCCCAGAGCGGGTTGGTGCAAATGTACGCCCTCAATAGTGACATGACATGGAAGGAAGACGAAAAAGGACGATGCAAAAAATAAATTATTTAAAAAACAAAAAACCCGACTGCATAACACATAACTTGGAAAGGGAAAAATAAGCATTATAATCCGGTTTTTTAAATAATTTATTTTATTTCAAGCTTTTTAGTTTTATTTATATATATATTTGAAAATTACTCATTACTAGCTTTTATTTGATACCAATAATGTTGCAATTAATAAAAAAAACCATTCTCGTCCTTTTCTTGTATTTGCAGATGCAATTTATAAATATTATATAGCCTATGTCACTCCCACAATTAAGACGAATCTAAGGACACCTCTTATGTTAAAATCCATCAAGCCGTTTAGGCTACAGAGCGTGCCAAAGAAATAGACATACATACATACATACATACATACATACATACATACTCTCGAAAAACATTACCCTCCTGAGGCAGTCGGGTAAAAAATAGGGTAGGCAGAGGTGCACATTTCACCCACATGTGGCCAGTTGTGTTTAAGTCGCATGTAATAAGGGAGAAGAGACTATTTAGATCGAACACAAATGCAATCTCCGGACTGCTTCTAAGAAAATCATAATCGAAAAATCTATTGGAAAATATTAGCTCTGTTCCTGGAAAAGGGGTTGTAAAAGGTATTTTACTTAGGGGAACAAAATTAAAAATATTGAAGCTGGACGATAAAGCCGTACAAAAATTATATTAAGTGCAATATTTGGAATAAAACATAACATAACATTACGCCTGTAATTCTTATAGGGCCAGGCAGAGGTGGACCTGTAGTACATCCGCATTTTGCCAGTTATGTTTAAGTCCCACGTCATAGGGGCGAGCCTAGTACCATCAACCGAGCACAAGCCCAGACTCCGGCTGCTACTGAGAAATTCCTGATGGAAAATAATAAAAATACTTAATAATAATAATAAACTATTTATTATCAGGTTACAATGACCCATAGATTAATACCCTAACCTAAGTATATATATAATAACAATAGGGTCTTACACCCATTTTTGAAAAGTGTCTTAATTTAATTCTATAGTGCTAATATGCCCCAAAAAAAATCACAAAATTTTTATTCAATCGATAAGTGCCATAAAATGCATTTAAATTTTACATTTTCAAATTTCGCGCGTAGTTTGACGAAAACGCTGGGCGCAGTGGACGCCATGTTGCTCTGTGGTCATGACGTCACTTGGCTAGTAAACAAATGCGCTGATCTATTATCTAACTATCAGTTGACAGTTGACACGTTTTAGTTTACACAGCGGTATGACGTAATAACATGGCGGCTACTATTTCATGGTGTTTTTTTGAACAGATTAGAAAAACTGAAAACGTTGAATTGAATTTTAAAATTTATTTTGTTATTTTATGAACTAAAAGTAACATTTTCCGACTCCTTTTTGCCTAAACTATCTCAATAATCTATATATAGATTTTTTCTCGTATATAGTAAAATATCCTATTGTGTTAGAAAATAAAACTTAAAACTATGTTAGTATCACATACTCGTAGTTGCACTATCTCTTTGCGCGTTCCAGCGGCACTTGTCCGCGAAAGCGGTGGAACACCACATCCTGTGGCCAAAAGCTTTCTTCCATCACCTGGTGCAGGTAGCATGTTGGTATGCGCACCACAAACGCCTTAAAGTTGACGTTGCGATGCGGCTCCAGCTGCTGCACTCTCGGCGCGTACTTCAGCCTTTGGCGCACGTATGTACTTCACGATGTCTTCCGCGTCGGTGGTGTAGTGAAGACGGGAAATATACACCGAGTTCGGCTTCGCAGCATGCAGTTTTTGGAAAAAAAAACACTAACCCAATAACACTTTGCCTGACCTAGGAATTGAACCCAGAACCTCTTATTCAGCAGTAGCGCTTACGACCTCTAGACCAACGAAGCATACGTGGAATAATATTCTAATATTTTAATTATTTATTTAACAGTTTATGTACACACATATAAACAGACAAAAAGAAAGGAACAGAAAAAAACGTACAAAGGTGATGCTTATTTCTAATGAAATCTCTTCCAGCATACCTGCAATAGGACAGTCTACTGTCCTATCCATAGAGATGTAGACAACGTGTGTAAGGTAAAAGAGAAAACAAAATACATAAAAACAAAATAAAACTATTCACTAATTTAATTATACACTATGAGAATATACTTACATAAATACATACTTCTAAAATAAATATCACTAAAATACTTATACTTATAATTAATAGTATAAAATAATAAATACATAATATGCAACTATGGCAAAGTGGAAAGATAGTGTTCTTTCACTCTTCTTTTAAAAACAGCAACAGTTTCGCAGTCCCTAATGTCAGGCGGAAGTGAATTCCACAACCGAACCGCGTGCACAGTGAAGGAGTAGGAGTAGAAGTCGGTAGAGTGGCGAGGGGATTTAAGGAGATTTCTAAGATGCGACCTGCAAGGTGCATCAGAAGGACGGGCGAAGGAAAAACGTTCCCGCAGATAGGATGGCGTACTAGGATTATGAAGGATGTTAAATAGCAGACACAATATCCGAGAGTTCCTGCGAAGACGAATGGCGAGCCACTTGAGAATCTTGCGAATAATTATAATAGTTGATATTTTTTATTGTTCTGATATTTTAATTGTTGGTGGTTTGAACACAGTTTTAATCACCATCAGAATGATTTTGAAGTATATTGCCAATCCATTGCTTCATATGTTCAATATTTTTTTCTGCTCAACAAGGTAAATAACCCATTGAATGTTGTTGAACTGTCAAAATGAAACTCAATGCTTACGCAATTATCCCGCATTAATTGATTCTTTCAACTTGCGTGACAGCTTGCTGATGCACTTAATGAGGGATGGGGAAGCAATTAACTTTTAATCAGTATTAATTTACCTGTGGTCTCGGATATTGGAAGAGATTGGGCCATATTGAATCGGTTTTATAGTGAAAACGCTTTTTAAGTCTTCACAAGGCTACATATTAATTAATGAATAGTAGTAATTCTACTAATTAATAGTCTACACTCAGAAATAAACAAATGTATTACACCTAAAAATATTAAATGTAAACTTAAGCAATATTACTTAAGTAATGTGTAGGAATGACTGTAACTACCTATTTAAACACCTGAAGATGTTAATAATTGTATCTTCAGTAACGCGTAAGTACATATAAAATGCTTCATTGTATTGTATGATATTGAGATAGACTCATGATAGCACAAGTTTAAACCTTAGTGGTTTTTTGGTTGATACCTAATTATGTAATCCTGTGTTCTTTTGTATAAATGATAAATAAATTTAAAAAAAAATCCAGCTATACATTTCCAGTACAAGCTGACCTCTCATTGTACAGAAATTCTATACAATGCGAGATAAGCCTTTAACCTTATAGGAAACTACAGTTTTGAGCCGTTTGGGGTCGAAACGCTCGGGTCATGGGGCCCGAGTGCGCGTCTCCTTTATAAGGAAATTTCTCGCTGATTGATCGACACTTCATGTGGCCAGAGAGCTGACTCATTCTTTGGCCAAAGAATTAGTATTGCCATACAACGAGGCAATGCTGCCAGTCTTCTGGGCACGTTTCCGGATGACAGCGATGCGGCCGAATACTTTGACGCCTAAGTGTCCTTTTGTTTTTTATATTAATTTGTATATTTAGTTAGTAATTTAATTTAGTAACTACCTAGTGTAAATAGTTAGTAGCATTAATATTGTAAATTATTTAAGACGCTGACAACAACTAAACCGCGGTCACTGTCAGATTGCATAGAAAAGAAAGAGAAGTGCGACGACAAAACGCTTGTAATTTATTGCAAAATATGACGTAATTATCTATTTACTCAGAATTGAGTTGAGTAATCGAAAATAAAAAACAACCAAGTTCTGCATTAGAATAAGACGTACTTGTTATTAATTAAATACGTAATTTATGTTGATATTTAATACAGATATTTTGGATTAGAACTCAAGGTAAGAGGTTAGTTTAACGTTAGTTTGTATCGAGATTTTTTTTTCAAAACGTGTTTTGGTGACAACCAAGTTCTGGGAAATATGTTCAAAATTAACATATATTTTTTCCGCTACCACAAACTATACAGATTTGGCAATTTTCTTTCTTAAGAGAAGCCTATTTTGGTCAATTGGGTCTTGTCAGCGCCTTAATAAAACATACAACCTATCAAACATGCGAGATCAGCTTATACTGGAAATTATAGCTTGATTTGTAGTCGTGCGTACAATACACTCAATGTTGAAATAATGTGAGTTACCTATAATAATATAATTAATGTAGCATCCTATGATGCTTCGATAATGTCAAACTGAGTTAGTCCGTAATATTTTCATTTTATGAATTAATGATACTAGATGTTCCGTTTCGATTTCATCTACCAAACTGATTTAATAAAGCAAACTTGAAATAAAAGGCACATTATCTGTCACTTTTACTTTTAGATACAGAAAAATAAACCTACCTACTCAGCAGGAATACAAAAAAACGGCCAAATGCGAGTCGGACACGCGCACGAAGGGTTCCGTTAACCATTATCTATAAAAATGGCAAAAAAATCATCTCTGTTGTATGGGAACCCCCTTAAATATTTAATTTATTCTGTTGTTTAGTATTTGTTTTTATAGCGGCAACAGAAATACACCATCTGTGAAAATTTCAACTGTCTAACTATCATGGTTCATGAGATACAGTCTGGTGACAGACGGACAGCGGAGTCTTAGTAAAAGGGTTCAGGGTTTTACCCTTTGGGTATGGAAGCCTAAAAACCGGCCAAGTGCGTGTCAGACCACGCACAATGAAGGGTTCCGTAGTTGGGTTTACATGGGATGAATTTATCTCAAAAACAAACTTAACATTGTAATTGAAAAACATGTTCTCCCATACATCCATATAAGCCACGGTCAATTCTCCAACTGCAAATTTAAGTTGGTCGAATATTACTCGTTAACTTGTAAAGCCTACTTTAGCTGTGATAGTTTTCCTTTCAATTTCATTAAAGGTAATTGACACTTGACTGTAACGAAAATTTGCACTTTAAAGCTTAATGTTACGCAAACGGATCCTTGAATCGAAAAATGGTGTTAAACAATTTTTTTCAAGATTTTATTTTACCATTTAGTCGGCGTGATTAAGACGCTGACAACACCTAAACCGCGGTCACTGTCAGATTGCATAAAAAAGAAAGAGAAGCGCGATGGTGCAAAGCTTGTAATTTATTATAAAATATGAAGCAATTATCTATTTACTCAAAATTGAGTTGAGTTATCGAAAATAAAAAACAACCAAGTTCTGCATTCAAATAAGACGTTCTTGATATTAATTAAATACGAGTACGTAACGTATGTTGATATTTAATTCAGATATTTTGGATTAGAACTCAAGGTAAGAGGTTAGTTTAACGTTAGTTTGTATTGAGATTTTTTTTCAAAACGTGTTTTGGTAACAACCAAGTTCTAGGAAATATGTTCAAAATTAACATATATTTTTTCCGCTACCACAAACTATACAGATTTGGCGATTTTTTTCCTTAAGAGAAGCCTATTTTGGTCAATTGAGTCTTGTCAGCGCCTTAATATATACCTATGCCAAATTACAGCTTTCTAGTACTAAGCGTCTCTGAGCTACAGCGGGGACAGACATACAGACGGACATGGCGAAACTATAAGGGTTCCTTCTTTACTACGGAACCCTAAAAACTTACCATTTCATTCTGCGATTACATAATTTTCTCATATCGTAACCCCGACCCACAACAGAACGTAATGAACGAGGCAGTACCTACATCCAGCCGACCAATTCGTTGGCGTAGCGGGCATCCGTCTCGACCAATTACAATTACAACGATATGCAAACTGCTCACAATCACGCCCGGAGTCGTTTAAAACCTAAACCCAAGATTGTTTCCACTGGAATGGGCCGGGGCGTAATTAAATTAAACTATTTGCTTATGTTAGGAAAATGGTTGGTTGTAAAATTATATTTTCCGTGTCTAGGTTGTTCCTTAGTTATTTAAAATAAATAGATAGTGTTAAAATGAATAAATAACACCTAACATTGATCTCAGTTATTATTTATAAAGGATATAATAATTTATAATTTACAGGTACATACAAAATATAAATAAGAACCAATTATGTCTTTCATTTTATTGTTAAATTTTAATTAGTTGAATAGTTTTAAATTTTATCCTTTTGCTGTGCCCTAACAGGCTCTAAAATTTGTACCTACCTTATGCCTAGCTTATACATAATGGAACACAATAAATTAATATGGATAATTATTAATACTTACGCATACTAGTGCCCACTGGTCGAAATTCGACCCCTTCTACTTAGAATTTATATTGTAATTATTCATTCCATGCTATTAAAAGTACTTACTTATTCCATGTTCAAGCTGTCACTTCTGTCACCTATCTATCTTCAAGTCATGAGGCCTTTCACTGCTATTCTATAATCATCTCACCGTGAAAACTTAAGTGAAGTGAACGTGGAGTGAACTGTCAGTGTCATCCCACCTGATACTAGGGATGGACCAAGGATAACATCTACGATCATAATCGAGATTTTAATAATATTTATACGCTAATTCTATTGATCATAATCAGTTAACTGATTAAATAAACGCAATCCCATGACCCAACCGCGATTTGTTTTGAAGAAGCGATAGTGGATTGAGTTGAGTAAAGACTGTGCGACGTTATTCAGCGTTGTTATTAACCCAAATCTATTCAATAAGAAGAGATAACCGAGTGTATCAAGTGATCGAGTGCTAAAAGTATGCCTGGCTGACGGACCATAGAATGTATCCCCTCACAAACTATGTGGAAACCTAACTAAACGATATGTGTATCTGTGTACATAAGCTATTTGAATAAAAAACGTGCGGATTATTTAATAAGTACCTTTCTAATATTTTATTTTAGGTATGTAAATTTATACCGACCTACGCGTTGCCAATAATAAAATAATATTCATAAAATCACCGTCATCAATACTACAACTGACACTCGCGCAGCGCGCGCACCGGCAGGCGGGCGGCTAGGCTTACTTCATCCAGCCCAAGTGAAGTGGTGTTGCTATGGCAACGAGAATCGAGTGAAGTGATAAGATCACGACACCCGCGCGTCGCGCTTACCGACTCACTTCACCTAGCCGATTCACTTCGGCGCGGGTGGTTACTATGGTTACGAGAATCGGGTGAAGTGATAAGATCACGCCGCGCTTGCGCGTGAGGCGCAGTTATTAATATCAAGTTGAGTTTTTTGAATGTGCCGTTTTTTATTTTTAAATGCGCGACAAACAAAAATTTGGTTTTACCACCTTTATATCAAAATCCAAAAAGGCGGCTACAAACATTTTTCATCATGGGTGTCGTTTTCATGGTTTTCGGGGGTGTTACAGCCGATATTGAGGTAAAATCTAAAAAGCAAGATAGCGGCTGCGGAAATATTCAGATTTTTCATCATGGGTGTAGGTTTCATGGTTTTTGGGGGTGTTAAAGCCGATAGTCAGGTCAAATCTAAAAAGCAAGATGGCGGCTGTGAAAATATTCAGATTTTTCATCATGGGTATCGTTTTCGTGGTTTTCGGGGGTGTTAAATCCGATAGTGAGGTCCAAATCTAAAAAGCAAGATGACGGCTGCGAAAACTACTAAACCTTTTGGAATAAAAACAACTAAATTTAGTTTCTGACTGAATTTCTGTTTTTTCTATTTTATTAAAAGAAAACCCTAAATAGTAACGTTTCAACACTTAAATACTAGTTTTGAAATAATATAAAATGATCAATAGAATTAGCATAAAAACTTTGTTAAAATCTCGATTATGATTATAAATATATTGCTTGGTCACTCCCTAGCATCAGTGGGATGACACTGACAGCTCACTCCACGCGAGTTTTCACGGTGAGATTTTTACAGAATCGACATGCTGGTATTATGAGTGTGTGTCAATCGCATGGTAGTGTGTATAATGTTTTTAATATTAATTGAATTTATTTGTAATACATATTATGGAAAAATATTAGCTTTTTGCACTTCGTCTCCATGTAAACTTTAACTGTGCCAAATTTCATACTCCTCCGTCCACGTAATTCTCTTAAAAACCGGCCAAGTGCGTGTCGGACCACGCACAATGAAAGGTTCCGTAGTTGGGATTATTTGGGACGAATTTATTCCAAAAACAAACTTAACATTGTAGTTAAAAAACCTGTTCTCCTATAAATCGATATATGCCACGGTCAATTCTCCAACTGCAAATTTAAGTTGGTCGATTATAACTCCTTAACTTGTAAAGCTTACATAGCCGTGATAGTTTTCCTTTTAATTTAATTATACTACTGCCATGATTTTTTTCACATCTACATAAATAACCCTTTAGCTGGCAGGGGGGGGACTCGACTCTAACAAAAATTAGCACTTTAATGCTTAATATTACGCAAGTGGATCCTTGAATCAAAAAGTGGTGTTTACAGGTCTGCAATATTTTTGAAAGGCCTGGCCAACGATACCCCACACCATGGGGTAGACGAGAATAAAAATATCATGGGACCATTACGTGCTAGGGAAGTACGCTAATTTATTTTTCTCAATTTTTTATTTTAGCACTTTGTCGGCGTGATTAATATGTATACCTATGCCAAATTACAGCTTTATAGCGTATCTAAGCTACAGTGAGGTCAGACAGATAGACAGACAGACAGACGGACATGGCAAAACTATAAGGGTTTCTTGTTTACTACGGAACCCTAAAAAGGGAACAAAGTTTTCGCTTCACGTATAATATAACGATTCTTTAGTTCTATTTTCATTGTTACCTGCTTCAGCATAGTGCTACAGCCACTTAGCTTTATTCAACCTACCACATCAAAATATTAATGACCTACTTTACAAATAAGTTTTTTTTTTCAGTTTGTCATCGTCTCAAATTATGCTTCTTTATTGATTATTTTTTCATTCATTGTAGAGAATGATTAAGCAAATATGTGTCATTATTAGGTCATATTGTATTATGTTGGTTTTAAGTCATGTATTACGAGTATGAACATACGATCTATGTATAACACAATATTGTAATAAAAATAAGACATTGGTAAAAGTATTTTTTTGTTCCAAACTTAAATACGGTCTCAAAGTAAAACAAAACTGAGTCAAATGTTACAGGAAAAACACAGTTATGGTATTAGTTAAGTACCTAACTAAAGTTTAAAGTAAGTACAAAGTGTTTAAAACATTCGCTTACTCCAATAAACTGTAAATAAAAACAATTTATGTAACAAAACACGATGATTGATATTAACAATTTTACACTATTTTAAACCGAAAAAGTGCATTCAAATTCTTTTTTTTTACAAAAATCTACACGGAAACTTATGAAACATTAGAACTAATTGGAACCATACACCTACGGTTCCAATTGGTCATTTCCTATGGACAAGAGCCGGCAACAAACGCCACGGTTACCCTTATACAGGTTGAAATTAAAAACATGCGACAAACCGAAAAAGGAGATTTTAGTCATCATTATGAACAACTTTTACAAAGGGACCAAAGCTGCAGTCGCGAAAAAAAATCAGCTGCATTTTGACGAACTAAGCGAACATAAATGTAGCGAACAGCTGATTTTTTTTTCGTGATTTCAGGTTTGGTCCCATAGCAAAAGCTGTTTATAATGATGAGTACAATCTCCCATTTCGATTTGTAGCATGTTTTTAAATTCACCTTGTATAAAAAATTGGCTTTCACAATGTTTTCAAATAACAGTGTCAATAGGCAGCGAAGGACAGACAAGTATCAAGTACTTAATAAAATAGAAAATACATGCATATAATACCCTTCAGTACTTGGCCCATCCAGTAGCTAACTCCATACATTATCCATGGTTCCCTAGACAGCGTATCTTGAGCACTCTGCCGGCGCGCGGCGCTAATAAGCTGGATATAAATGACTCGACTCGAAATTTTCAATGTATGCTGCCAACTGTTATAATTATAATTATTACAATCCCAGCTACACGAATAATTATTGTTTGTTTGTTTTGCTTATTAGAATACTGTTCTGAAGGCACTCAATTGTTTGGTTAAGAGAAGTTTGTGTTTGGTCTGAACGGGTATATTTTTTCTCGGAATAGGTTTAAAATTTTTGAGATAATAATATTTCTAGTCATGAGGTATGTTCTGTAGTAGCAATGTTTATCTACCCAGCTTTTTTCGGGGGTCGGCTTCTAGTATACCCGGATGCAGTTGAATAACACAAGTCAACATTAAAAAAATAAAAAAAAGGTATTTATCTACTTCAACAGTACAAGAAACACTTATCTACAAATTTTGCACCTTTACAACTAGGCACAAGAGTGTTGTCGATGAGCTCTGGCACCCAATGTAAGATTTACTTTGTGTAACATGGAGCAACTGTCTATCTCAGTTCCACAACCCAAGAAGAAGATAAATTCAATAATAATAATACAGAAAAATGAATAACAGATATATTTTAATGAGTAAAAAATATCAAAAATAAATTATAACATAATATTTCATTCATACTACATTCATAATAATTAACAATTTTTGATGCGAGTAAAGAAATAAGCAATATTAAATATAATTAAATAAATAATTAGATAGGCCTGCATTTAAAATATTAATAGAATAAGTTAATAAATGGAAATATGAATACATGGGTAATGGGATATCAAATTATTCTAACTTAATAACAAGGAAAATGTATAAAGCGCTCCTCCTCTCTCTACTTACTTAAATATTTGCTGTGCCCGACAGGGTCCATAATTGTTTCTATTATTTATTTTTTAAATATATTTAACACCTGTGACTGTACATTATGGATTGCAATAAACGAGATCTGATTTGATTTGAGAAGAAACAAAAAACACATTTATTTAGCACAGACTAAAAAGCACCCAGAAGATAAAAAAAAACAAGTAAAAAATGTAAAGCACGATATAAGATATTAGCAGGAAAGTGTGCCTCACTGCTACTCAAAAAATGTAAAGCACGATATAAGATATTAGCAGGAAAGTGTGCCTCACTGCTACTCAAAAAATGTAAAGCACGATATAAGATATTAGCAGGAAAGTGTGCCTCACTGCTACTCAAAAAATGTAAAGCACGATATAAGATATTAGCAGGAAAGTGTGCCTCACTGCTACTCAAAAAATGTAAAGCACGATATAAGATATTAGCAGGAAAGTGTGCCTCACTGCTACTCAAAAAATGTAAAGCACGATATAAGATATTAGCAGGAAAGTGTGCCTCACTGCTACTCAAAAAGGCCCTGGGTAACACGATGTAGGAAGAAGATGGTAGCAGTATTTAACTGCACATTTAAAATGTTGATTATATGATGATCACGGATATACCTATGGTGATAAGTGGTACAAAAACGTCTTTAGGATGCCTCGATTAGACTATAACACAAAAACAAGAACATAAATGAATTTAATTCGTTTATTGTGTCATATATAACATATTAACATAACATCACATCACATCACGCTTGTAATCCCCTAAGGGTTAGGCAGACGTGTACCTGTAGTACACCAACATTTCGCCAGTTATGTTTAAGTCCCATGTAATAGGGGGCGAGCTTATTGCCATCAATCAGGCACAAATCCACACTCTGGACTGCTACTGAGAAATTCTTGATAGAAACACCCAATAACACTTTGCCCGACCCGGGAATCGAACCCTGGATCTTACGCTCAGTCGTAGTGCTTGCGACCTCTACAGCACCATGGCATTCGAATACATCCAACTTACAATAAATACATATAATGCAACAGATACCTACATAAAAAAAAACCTCACTTATTTGATTGTAGACTTGTGGATTCGAGAAAGACATGATGTCGTATCGTAACTTTTTGTTTTTTTACTTTCCTGTCTCAGTTGAAAATAATCACCGGAAATACTCTTTGTTTATTTTAATAGATTACTTATTTTAATTACAACCATTTTTTTACCTGTTTCACTAATAAACCCGTATTTCCCATTTTCATCGAAATTTTCACGACAAATTGAATAAAAAGAGAGTTAAATTTTGATCAGAAAACCTTTTACGATCCATTTGTAAATCACAAGGTAACACAAATAAGACAAAAAACAAGAGTCTTAAAAAAAAACAAAACACAAAACAATGTTTTTTCAACAATTAAGAAGGCTTTACGTCCTTATATTTTTTTCTTTTTCTTTGCAGGTAAGTTCGAGTTTGACGTAAGATGAACGAAATCAACAATGGCTGTGCGAGTTTGTTTTCAAAGCTGGTGAATACGTACAAAAACATTGAAAAAGAATAAAAAGGTGTAGTTCTTAAGTCTTGCCTATCGGAGAGCCAGACGTTTTCAAAATGGCGGTGCGCGAACATTGAGAGTTAACAAGAGGAACTGGGAAAGGTGGCTTGCATATTCTGTGAATTCTAAATACTGTGTGGTAAAGTGGTGTATTTTCATTTAAATACTAGCCATGTGAAACTGTTTATACTGGCAAAATGTGGGTACTGTGTGTACACAACAAGTCTTAAACCAGTCACTAGAAATGTATTTATTCCACAATGAAACCTAAATGAGATCGTAAAGCAAAATTCGACATTTTAGCTGAGTAAATTGGATGATTCACTTTATAAAACTATAAATCAACTCGTCCTATGGCCTGCAACGCACTATGCATTGCAAGCCATAGGTACATCTGCCGGGGTTACGGGAAAGTCCGAAAGGGATACCGGGGCCTCTGGCAACGCACAGGCAACGAAAGTAACACGGGTGGGTTTTAATCAGTAAGAGTCTGACACGCCCTCCCGCTCCGCCCAGCTTGGGAGAAATTATTTGATAATTTCCAACCCAAAAAAAGGCCATAGGAACATTTCACAACACCCAGTTTTCAGCCTTCACTTAAAATCTGTCAACTTCCTTGCACTTATTAAAAAGTAAGTTAATAGTTAACAAGAGACACTGGAACTCCTTAAAAAAACAGGCCCACTTTTCTAAAATTAATTAGATATATCTTCAAACTTATAATCATTTAAGTTTTCTTAATGTTGCCATATAATTTTCATTCAAATTACAGATTGAAAACATAATCAGATACAGAATACAGATATATCTAAATTACTATTTATATTACAAGTGCAGAGCAGTGGTGGCTCAGTGGTAACGGCGGCGAATTACGGGTTGTAGATCGTAGGTTCGAACCCAAACAGGCGCTTTACTTTGTATATATTATTTCATCACCACTGCTCTCAAAACGGTGAAGGAAAACATCGTGAGGAAACCAGCATGTCCTAGAACCAAAATTCGAAGACATGTGACATCTGCCAACCCGCACTGGGCCTGCGTGGTGGATTACGGCTCACTCCTTCTAACAGAGAGGCCTGTGGCCCAGCAGTGGGGACATTATAGGCTTATTATGTATTAGAATATTTTGTTTGATGGGTTCAGTGGTTTAGGCGTAAAAAAGTAACAGACAGACAGACGGACAGAGTGACTTTCAAATTTATAATATTTTGTGTATGGATACCTGTGGGGTATTCTTAGTAACTTAGACAGATTTGTGTGAGCCTGTATCTTACATATTTGCACGCGTATACAGCAGAATCGATAGAATTTGTGTCGTCGAAACCTATAAAGTAATAAAGTAAATAAATGCGTCCATGCGTCAGCTAACCTAACTCTTTGAAGTGTACCTCCCGGTTATATGAAGTTTTAGGTCTGCTGGAGTTACGAGTATATGAAATGTTCGGAGGAAGTGTAGATGATACTTAGATATTTTTGGCCAAGGTTAGTAACTCTACTAAAGTCGAATTTAATTTATTGGAGTAATCTGAGATGTGCTAGCTGTCACTTTGTGTGAATAATAAATTTTAATTAATAAATTTAAATAATAAATTTAAATTAATAATTAAAATAAATTTAATTTTACCATTACAATAAAATAAGTAATTTTATTGTAATGGTGATAATTTAGTTTAATTGACTTATATGTATAAGTTTAAAATAAATTTATAATAATAAGTGTAAAAGACTACAATACAATAAATACTCCATTGAATTAATAATTAAATTCTATCTACGAGGTTTTCTAACTACGGCTCCTACTATCGTAACCGACGCAGTTATTATTGTGCCAAGAGTGAATGTCATTGAAATGAAATGAAATGAAATTGTTTATTCTGTAAATAGGATATCAGAATCACTTTTACACGACATATTAAAAAAAAAAAATTAGACTGAAAGAAGAAATGGCGAAACAAACTCAAGAGTCAAATTCTCTTTTAAAGTCCAGACATAATCTTGGTCAGATCAATGTGAGGACCATGTAGATCCATGTCTGTAATGGTATTTTGAGGAAAGACCACACAAATTTGAGTGGACCTGCCCAGTCAGTGCAAGCATTTGTCAGTAATCGTGTAGCTCAACTCAAAACTTAAGGAGCTCAACGACTCGACGAACAATACAAAGGAAAGGACATTTGGGTAGGCCGCATAAAGTACTCAAAAATGCCAGACTATCATTAAAACTAAGAGCAAAAAAAACAACAACAAATAAATAAAAATGACCCACACAGTGCTTACATTCACAATACTTTAAGTAATATAATACTATTCAAGATACATAAATATTCACGTAATTTTGTTTATAATATTCATCAATGTCAATATGTATATATATATGTTGTATATAATGAAGTAATTGAATTGAAGTATCTTAAGGATTTCAACAAAACAGTCACATAGAAAATCAAAGACAAAGATATTCGTTAGTTCAACATCTGAATGCTTTGATTGTAGGTTGAATTCTTAACTGTGTTCAATGTTTTTACATTTCAATAAGACCCTTAAGACCACATGGTGCCAAAAGCTAGTCAAAAACTTTAATTAATCAAAACTATGTAGATTAATATTTAGGGTTCCGTATCCAAGGTTGTTCTGCCGTCTGCATTAGCAGGGACGCAACGGGCGTTTGTATGACATACGGAATCCATAAATCCACCATGATGGATTGTGGTAAATGTGTTTTCTGTGCATTTCGGCAACTATATTGTGGCTACGGCACCACAAGCGCGGTATGTTCGCAAATCTTTGGGAATAGATCGGAATATGTTATTATATAACTTAGTGGAGCTGCTGTATAATAGACTTGCTTCCTGAAGTAATATTTAGATTTCCAAGTAAATAATTGAAGCAAACGAAGAATCATTAACGTAAACGAAGCAAAAGGAGTAAGTATGTAAGTAGCATAGCAGGTGGCGTTCTATAGTTTCGGCCTACCCCCAAGGGTTTATGTATGTATGTATGTATGTATGTATTTGAAGCAATATTACACAATACTCACAATCACTATGACTAAACTTTTCTTCTTAACAGGGTTGCGAATAATCTATACCAGGGATACCCAAACTATTTTGGGCAAGAGACCCCTTTTCCGAAATGAACTGATACCAGCTCAGACCCCCATAGCCAAATTTTTTCATCTTGTACGAACTTGTGCACGCTTATCGACTTGTTGAGTTTTTTAAAAAGTACAACGATGATACTTGATCCCACTAAAACATTAGTCATTCTTATAATAAGTTGGTACACGTAACATAACTTAGACAGTATCTTGAAAGTTTCAAATAAGAACTTGTGTTAATTAATAGGGGTCGATTTTTAGACATCATAGGCCCCCAAAATCAGTTTTCGCCTATGTCGACCCTAGGAAAACCAATTTTGACCCCTTTGGGAATCCCTGATCTATAAAATATAAATAAATAATATTGAAGTGTCTGTTTGTAATATCAAAAAAACAGCTTTCTACTAAATGCATATTATGAAAGTGTATATGGTACATAATAAGAAAAAATTAATTTATAAAGTTTTTGTCTGTCTGTTTGTTCCGGCTAATCTCCAAAATGGCTGGACCCTTTTTTCGGGAATTTCACTGGAAGATAGGATGTTATATGGAGTAACTTAGGCTACTTTTACTTTAGAAAAAGCCACCGGTCGAAGGTGCAGGCAGCATCTAGTTAACAATATTTCCAAAACAACTACCTCTCCGAAATGAAGATAAGAACTAATATATTTTATGTTAACAATCTTATTATTTAGTTCTAGCTGTTGCCCGCGACTTCGTCTGCAATCCAGGATGAAAAGTAGCCTATGCTCTTCTCCAGGTCATGGTCTACCCATGTGCTAAGTTTCATCCTAATCCGTTCAGCCGTTTTAGTGTGAAAGCGTAATAAACAAACAAACTCACTTTCGCATTTATATTATTAGTTAAGGATTCAAGACTAGATACTCCTAAGTGCGTCATTTTTATTACTCGTATACTACGAGTACAAGTACCTACAATGAATCTCATTTATTCGATTGTTACCGGACACCTTTACCCACGCCCTCGGAGAACACAGGCGTGAGATATTATGTGATAAAATGTGAATATCATTTTTGTCAAAAATGTTAATTTTTACTTTACCTTTAGTAGTTTCGACATGATTCGGTCGCAGACTGACTGATGCCTGCCGGGGTCGCGGGAAGGTACTAAAGGGTCACCGAGGCCCCTGGCAACACAGGCAACAGGAAGGAATACGGGTGGGTTTTAGTCAGTAAGAGTCTGACACACCCTCCCGCTCCGTCCAGAGCGGGAGAAGTTATTTGATGATTTCCCATCTGATAACACGGGGCACACCGCCAGACTAATATGAAGTTAGAAAAGAGTTCATAACTGAAGCGAAGCGAGGTATAATGTGGATACGATGTTTTAATAAACTGCTGCAGTTTGTTGCAATAACTAAAATCTAATAAAGACGAAGCTTACCGTACTGACGTACAGTGTTTTAAAAAGCCCATTTTTCGGGCATCATATTTTTATTAAAAAAGCTGATAAAAATAATCATTTAGATCTAAGATTTTGTAACCATTTTAGCTAGAATGTTTAGTTTTTGTGGAAAAAGTTATAGATCGATATTATCGATTATATACGAAAATATGATGATAGTTAGAAGCATCGAAGGCGTCTTTTATGTTGCATATTTTGGAGCACAATTGACCCTCGTATCTTAGTTAGATCCAAATTACTAGTTTTTTGGTTTTTCGTTTTTATTATTTTTCTTCAAAAATCCGCTGTATTAGGATAAGTAATTTATAAAGAAATTATGGTCTTCACTTCGTCTTTACATCACATAAATTTCTCATGACAATTCTATAAATATCTCATTGTAATTCTAAAAATCGTGCATTTAAATTATTATATGTAAGTATCAGATTCATTAAGAAAAATGCGACGTCCGAAAAATAGGCTTCTTTAAACACTGTGTAACGTTATAAGTTGTAACGTTAGTTAATGAATTTACTTCTTCGATAATCCTTTAAAAACTTTATTTTATTTTTAATATACATGTAGAACATTACATATGAAAATAAATAATACCCTAGGTGTTGTATAGTACAATTTAGAAACGAAAATGAAACATTTTTTTTTTCACAATGTCAATATATGTTCTATCTTATTTTCATACTTCTAATAACAACTGAAATGACAGATTATCTTGAATTAAAGTTTTGTAATCATCAACTCATATTTCAAAGTTGTTTCACCTTCTACCTACCTTCTAAACTAAGATTATCACAGACAATTTTAATAGTATAACATGCAGACTAACCTACAACAATGAATAAACAAATATGAAGAAATTTTCTTCGTACTTCTTCGTACCAATATGTTTCTTCAAAAGTGATCCCTAAATAACACAACACACATGCATCCAGTTTCCTTAATACCCCTTTAGTCTTTACCATGAGACCTAAGCTAATCCTCAAAACGATTGCCATAACACAGCACTTATAATTCCTCTCAATACTGCGATGGGAGTGCGCAGAAAAAGCGCCTAACGGCAATATATGGGTTTCACTGCATCCATTAAACAGATGAAAGTATGAACTCAGGGATTATCCACTTAATGCAACTGGGGCTTATGTGGTGGTGTGTGCGGTGAGAGGTAGCGGTGTGTCGCGACGGTGATATAGATTTTTGTTCGCGATATTATTCAGGGTGATAATTTGATGTGGAAATGTTTCGGGGATGTTTCTGTCATATGACTGTTGTTTGAATGTCGTTTTACCGAAGATTCTAGATTTAAGGGTCTAGATTAGTGCAGTAAAAGCTAGGTTTTGATGTAAGTGATATATCTTAACTAAGCTATGAGTTTTGTCTGTTGGCGACTCCTTCTTTGGTTAGACACCGCCAATCTGTTTCTCTGTAGCTGTTTCTAGTTTACTTTTGACAAATATAGTTTGTGGCATGATTTAGTAACACAGTTAGAAAATAGTAGGTAATGTAAGCCCAATGTAAGCATTTGCTAGCAACTAAGACACTACCAAAATCCGTCCAAACTACAACTTAATCGTATCTTCAGTCGCTCAATATCTCCAACATACTTAACCTAACACCACTCCAGCAACTTCACAAATCCTAAAGAATTTAGCTATTCAAATTCTTTAACACGCCCAAACGCTATCTTGTTATAACTTGAACAGCACATGTGGAAGTTTCGCCGTATGTTCTCTTGAGCTGTAAAAGTGACTCCGTAATTTATCGGCTATGAAGAAAGTTCTCCTTAAGGTTTCGTAGTGCCGCAATCTTACGTGGACAGCAACCCCGGGGTTACCGGTTTAATGACACCGTCTTAAAAACAAGTTAGAACAAGTTATATTTAAGATTTTTTACTTGAAGTTCTTGAGGGGTTTTGTTTGTTTATTTTTCGTTTGGTTGCGTGTTGGAGAACATCAAGGAGAATGTGTCTCTGAGGGATTAGCTGGATAGCTTGAATGGCTGCAAGTCACGTAGTGTTTGCTGTATTTTTGTTTACAAATTGAAATGATACAGTAGTAATGGTGCAACTAGCTGATTAGCTTGGTGGTTTAATTGTTTTTTAAGTAACATACCTTTTTAAATTAAACAAAAGATTACCTAATAATTTTCATCGGTGACTGTAAAGTTGTGTGGAAAAAGGTTGTCATGGTATGAGTACGTGATGCGGAGGAACGAGGGAAATGTCACCAGGAAAGTTTTGAGCATGTGGATTACTAAACGAGTGGGAGAAGACCAAAGAAACGATGGATGGACTGTGTGAAAGATGATATGGCTAGAAAGGGGGTGACTACCGAGATGACAACTAATAGAGAAGTATGAAAGAAAGGGACATGTTGCGCCGATCACAAATAAATTGGGATCAGGGTAGGAGGATAGTGATTACCTACTAATTTTGCTACGATTCTGTTACTTTAATCCACGTATTTGTAGTAGAATATATTTTCAAACGGCATTTTCTATAGATTAGATAGAAGATACGAGTACATGCTCTAGAAGTTAACAAAGTTACCAAATATCGTCTGAAAGTTGTTCTCCATTTTCAACTGACTATACTAAAACATTTGGTAACAGTTACATCAACATGTCTGGTTGATGTAACTGGTGACCGAAAAGCTGGCGGCTTTCTCGCGTAGCGTATCAGCATTTCGATTCAGCGAGGAAATGCCGCCAGCATCCTCGGTACAATGCCTCGAGGGCCTTTTTTAGGTTTAACTTAGTTTTAATTTAATGTAGTTAATGTTAATAATCATCTTGTAATTTGGTTTTAGATAAATAATTTTTTTTTAACCTAAAACATGCAAAGACAAATAAATATTGTGTCTCTAGTCTTCGAACTTACATGTAAGTTTTTATGAACCTTGACGGTAATTACAGTAGAAGTTATAAAACACGGTACAAAACCATCAATGTACAGCGCAGTGCTATTATAAACATCTTAATGAACAGTTAAACATTTGATGTACTAAGTTTGTATTGCAATCTTTGTGGAATGAGTTTATTCAGTGTGTTGTAGCAGTTTGGAGTAGTTCACAAGTTTGTTCTAAATATTTCTAAGAAATTGGTCGTCGCTTGTACAATTGTACAGCATGTTCTAGAGGTTAATATAGGATAGTATCTAATGTTATCTGTATCGTGGGCTCCCTGAAAATCCCAACTAATATTATAAATGTGAAAGAGTTATTAATTATGCTTACACGCTAAAACGGCAGAACGGATTTGGATTACATTTGGCACATGAGTAGACTATGACCTGGGTTAGATATAATACCATACCATACCATACCAAATGATACTTTTTATCTTGGTAGTACGTTCCCGTGGGATTATTTCCGACCTCCATGCGTGTGAAGCCGCTTGCAAAAGCTATTTATTAATAAACCAGCCAACACATTAGTTTTGACGATTGATGTTGACCTACAATGTAAATAGCGACGTGACGTCAAAATAAAATGTGACGTATTTTGTACAGTCGTCAGCACATCAAGTTACCACAAACTGTCAAGTTTTCTCATTCGATTCTGAACTTAATTAACAACATTTTAAGGTTTAAATCATTTGGAGAAATTTGACAGTTTGTGGTAACTTGTGCTGGCGACTGTACAAAATACGTCACATTTTATTTTGACGTCACGTCGCTATTTGCATTGTAGGTTATGACAAGGTTCTAAGTATGGTTAAGGTTTTCGTAAGTGAACTGAAACTACCTATTGATGTCTTCAAGGATAACGAGTGTATTTCAAAATGCCTGATAGACGCTTCTGCTTCTAACAACAAAATAGGTATGTACTACTTATTATTGATCTGTCTACCAAGTCATCGTCACCATTCCCCCGCCCTGTCCCAATTTATTTGTGGTCGGCGCAACATGGCTTTCCATACATACTTCTTATTAGTCGTCATCTCGATAGTTACCCCCTTTCCAGCCATATCATCTACCAATCAGTGTACCAAGTATCATTATATTTAATACGTGAAGCGAAAACGTTGTACTTACTCCTTTTTACGAAAATTACGCGGACGGAGTAGTATGAAATTTGGCACAATTAAAGTTTATAATGGAGGAGGAGTGCAGAAAGCTAATATTTTTGATATATTAAGCATTAGAAATAAATTAAATTAATAAAAAAATCATTACACACACTACCATGCAGATGACACACACATAATACCAGGGCCTCGTGATTTGAAGATAGATGGGTGATAGAAGTGACAGCTTGAGCATGGGAATAAGTTATTACTTTTTAATAGCATGGAATTAGTGTACTCATGCAATTAGTAAGTACCAAGTATACCTATAGATTTTTAAATTAATTATGATCGACCAGTGGGCGACTACTAGTATTAATTATTATAGCATGGCTAAAGGCTACGTGATGACTAAAAATACACATCAAAATAGCTCAATAGCAAGAGCTATTTTTGATTTTTATAATGGAGGTTGTTTTTTTGTGTAATTTCTCAGTCATTACACGGCTTTTAGCCATGCGATAATAAAGACTATACTTAATTACTTTTATGTTAATAATTATGTGACTCTGTATTTCTTATTTCCTGTGAAATTCATAATTGGCGTAATGTTTAGATTATTAATAAGATTTTACTTCTGTCAGTTGTGAAGCTACCTTATATTAAATAAATAAATTAATTAATAAAATGATCATGTATTGTATGATCTTTTTTATACTGACTGTACTTTTGCTACAAACATGTTTAATCCACAAAACACATCAAGATTTCATTTTATAATCCATTGCGTATTCCTCGCAATATCACTTTAACAATAAAAGATTCAAGCACGTTATGGAATTCAACTCACAATAATGGGTTTTCGTATCATATCTGCATCCTTACGCCATACTTGTTTTATAAAAGCTTGAAGATAATAATGTCGAGGTAGTATTTTGTTCTCGTTGTTAGCAGTAATAATCTATCTTCATTTATTGTCCTTGCTTATGTAGTGAGTATGTATTTATTTATCTATCTATATTATATAGCATATATCTGTGTATCTATTATATTATATTGTACTTACATACTTTTTGTTTGCACCAAAGATAACCCCGTTTTATGTCCCGAAATCACTGTCCATTTCAAGGTTGCCTGGAAGAGATTGCAGTAAGCGATAAGGCCGCCCATTGTATATTTTGTAGGGTTTTTTTTGTAATGTGTAACCTGGCGTATAATAAAGTATATATAAATAAATAAATGAATAAATGTCTTGTATTTTTGCATGTTCACGAAAAAAATATGTGGGTAATTTACATAAAAATATAAAAAATCACTGCTGAAAAATCCATGAGGAATTTATGATAGACAATGGCGCCGATTCCTTTGTTCACAAACTAAACTAAATTTAAGTTCAGTGCATCTTTTTCTTTCTATTTCATTAAGAAAAGGACAGAAGATAAATTTTTAGTTTAGTCCTGTCAAATTAATCAGCGCTTGACGAAAATTGACGTTATTTTAGTAGGCAAGTTTTTAATCACGTCTAAACCTGTATGGAGTAGTGACAGGCGTTAGTTTAGTTTGTGAACAAGGGAATCGGCACCAAAAACAAACGTTTTTCTCTTACTTATTTCTTAAAAGATAATTCTTTCAACTCAAGCAATGGTTTTCTCTTCATATAACACACATAGTACTTTTATTTAGTCCAGTCGATCGCATACTTAATTTTAAAATAATTGCATTCTGAAACAGAGTGCTTTACAAAAAACTTTTTTGGTACCAAAACAATACATTTTAGGAATTATAAAAGCTACAAGCAAAGCAAAAAAGAACGACGTTTAATATTTTTCGAAAATTCCATTCCCTTTGTATCTTAAACATCTCCTTGACGACGTGACACTGACTTTAATGAGGAGAATTACCCTCCTCCTGGGCCAGTCGTGTAAAAAAAGCACAGCCACCGCCATTGTTTTGTAACCAGAGAGCGGATTACCGCATTTAATTAAACGCTTTCATGCTGCTATCAGATTTAAACAAACGGTAATTAATTGTTGTTTTCTTGTCAAGGTGTAAATGGTTATTTTATCTGGTCAGATCTAAACAGATGACTTTATTCATTTCTTTGTAATGAAGATGCAGGATAATTTGATGAAGACCCTTTTTTTCACCAACGTTATGTGAGTTTTTGTGGCAATTTGATATAGCAGCGCTTAAATTGTTTCTGAAATAAACATATACTCAATCAATCAATTAATCAACTCAGCCTATAACGGTCTACTGCTGGACATAGGCCTCTCCCAGGCTGCGCCACAACACACTGTCCTCCGCCTTCTGCATCCAGTCTATCCCAGCCACTTTAAAGTCGTCGGTCCATCTAGCTGGGCACAAAGAATACGGGTACAAAGAACAAACGAATACGGGTCAGTACGAAAAACTAAAATTACTGTTAAAATAATAGAGCTGGCGGTATGAATGAAACTGTATGTTGTAGATAATTTACCAGTTAATAAAACGAAACCAAATTTTGGAAACATTATTAGTTTACTTGTCAAAAGTAAAAAAAACTTTCGATTACTTTCGACTCACACATAACACAAAAACGAACTTTAAAACAAAATTAATACTTTGTATTGCCTATACGGGCTCTTCCAGCTGCCAGGCAATTCGGCATGTTGTTTATTAAGTTTCATATGTGATGTTGTAGTCCATTTTTCCATTAACGCATGTTTCAGGTCTCAAAGTGTAGCTGGGGCGGGGTTTCGATTTCTTACACACCTCCCAAGCTCGTCCCAAGCGTGTTCAATTCGGATTCAGGTCCGGGCTTCTTGCGGGCCAGTCCATGCGATTGATGCCAACGTCCTGAAAGTGCCCATTTACAATTTGAATTGATTTTTACATAAATTATTATTATATTATTATATAATAATAATTATTATTAACTATTATCCATATTGCTATTTTTTTCTCTACTTAGTTTATACTTATATTATGTTATTTATTTTTTTATCACAAAAATAATAAATAAAGTATAAATCTGGATTCATCAGAAAACACTACACTTGCCCATTTTTCGTCTTCCCATTGGGCATGTTCGCAGGCGTAACGTAATCTTGCTACTCGATGTTCTCTTTCAAGTTTTGGACCATTTGCGGGTCTATGTGGGGTCAAATTAGCTTCAAGGAACCGCCGTCTTACAGTCCGCTCACTTACGTCGTCTCTACGGGTCTCCTAAAGTTGATTTGTTACTTCAACTGCAGTGGTGAGGTGCCGATTTCGGAGCACGGTCGTAACAATAAAGCGATCCTGTCGAACCGTAGTATATCTCGGTCTAACCGGCAGACTAAGATGCGGCTACTAGTATTCTTAAGTTCTGCCCAGTTTCTCGGAAACGTTGGAAAAAGTGACACGCCTATTGTTCTTGCTGTACTTCGCTGACTTCTGCCTTCTTCTAAAATAGAGACGATACGTGTACATTCTTCTGGTGTTAGCGACATGATAGTAATTCAATAATGATGTTGAAAGACTTCAATGACCGCCTTTTATAATTTTGATTTTACTGATTGAATACAAAAGTAAGAGCACAAGCAAAAGTAAAACAATCGCGAATTTAACTTATTTCCAAATAAGAGGTTTTTAAAATTTTAACTTGTTTTAATTGCTTTGTAGATCATTTAAGGTCTTATTATTTACAAATATATAAAATATAAAAATATATAATTTTAATTACAAAGAATTTTAATAACGTGTGTAACGTTACTAAAACTCTTGTGAATCCCGTGTGTTGTGGCGCAGCCTGGCAGAGGTCTATGTCCAGCAGTGGACTGTTTTAGGCTGGGTTGATTGATTGAGTGTATGTTTGTTTCACAGACAATTTAAACGCTGCTACGAGTATATCTTCTTTGTAATTGACCGAGCAAGCGAAGCGTCACTGCTTCAAGTCCAGCAAAATTTGCTTTCCTCTGTCAGTTTTCTGCTACTCCTCTACAGGTCGTATTTTACAAGAAATCTGTACGTTACTTGGTATACAGATATCTCGAATTGGCTCTTTAACTACTAGGTGGTAGGGATTAATGGAGCACCTGGGACCACTTTCTCATCACAAAACTAGAGAATTCAAAAAAAAAAAATATACAGAATTCTGTAAAACGAAGCTTTAACCCTAGATCACTAAACATATTTTCGAGTTACACAGTCACTAAACAGTAGTCATTTTGACTAACAAAATGAAACGACGATATTTTTACTTAAAATGACTTTTATTAATTAAAAAAGTAGGTAACATAGGAGCACATAATGTTATGGTTTCTTAAAAATTATAAGACATTTAAAATGTTATTCCTGGCAGTCTAAGCAGACAGGAATGGTATGCTCGCCGCAAATGGCCTTCCCGCAGGAGTGGCATGACACTTTGGTCATCCTGTGCTTCTGGTATGGGCAAAATGCGCAAATTTTTCGTTTATTTGCCTGTGCTTGAGAAGTACCAGCGACAACATTTGAATTTTCAGGATATCTTGGATACTGGCCTTGATATTCTTTCTCAAAGTTACGGTATTGTACCGTTCCCGCAACCACGGCTCAATGAGATCGTCGGCCAATTTTTGCACGAATTCTCTGCGTTTCAGTGTTTTTGTCGTAGCCGTACCATGTTCGATACGTAAATAACATACGCATTGATACTAGATAAGTTCAGCATATTATAAAATATGCTTTGAGGCCATCTATTGGTTTTGCGATTGCAGCTTATTGCAGAACACATCTGGTCGACAGTGTCAACGGCTCCTTTGGTAATGTTGTAGAAATGTAGTCTAGTGTCAAATAAAGTTCTTGTAGGCAAATGGTTACTTTTTATAGCAGCTGATTGTAGGAGAAGACCCAGCAAAGCTTTCAATTCATTAGCCGAAGTAGATGAATTAGTATGAGATAATTCTTTGTACTTAGCCTTTTTCAAATCAATTTCAGCATTCGTGTGGGTTACAACCTGATCAATCATTTCATCAGAAATATACAAATGGAATAATAGAATCGGATCTACGGTATCTCCCGCTTCATTTAAAGGTCCAGGTATAAAATTAATAACATTTCGAGCTGGCGTACGAGTGCCTGATCTGCGTGGAGTGGCTGACCACTTGTGTTTATTTTTCCCATAAATGTAGGCTTTACCTGGATGTATCACCGGATTTGGAAGTGAAGACCCGGGCTGTTGTATCTGCGACTACTCGAAAGATTCATCATCAGAGTGAAAAATTATATTTCTGTTTCGATTACCTCCGACGATGTTCAACTCCTCGTCCGAAGAGACCAAAGATTGTTCATCACTTACGTCGGTGTTTACGCAGAGATCTTCCTCTAAATTATCTTCTCGCCAGGTATTCGTGCGAGTTCTTTGTCATCATTCTCGTTGTCAGACTCGTTCAAAAACTACAGAATTTTATCTTGATCCCGTATCAAATCCATCTAAAACAGAGAAAAACACCTGTACATAATGTTCAAACCACAAAATATACATAATTTTTCATATACATACTGTCACTTGTTTTATAATATATAACAAAAGCAATAAAACTCTCAGAAATCAACCAAAAAAACTTTTTTATATAAGAAGTCAATAAATAAACAAAATTATTCAAAGCTTACCTTGACTCACTTTACACGCGTAGGTATCATTAAACATTAGTCCATGAGACTAACAAATCGCAAAAACTCCGGAAGTAAAGGGCGTGCGGATGCTATGCATGCGCACGGGTCGCTAAGACAATGAATTAGGAGGGTATTGAGCGTGGCGGGGCGGGGGAGTGCCGGGAACATATCAAAACAGCGAATGCGTGGGGGTCGTGTCGCCTGTGAGACTAATGTTTAGTGATCTAGGGTTAAAACCAATATTAATGTTAATTTTACAATGAAATCACTAGATGGCGCTACCATGCACCGCTAGATCGCGTTATCGTGGTTGCTCGCCAAATGGTTAGGTCCCGTCGAACCTTTTGCGAAACTGAGTTTTGTTGGGTGCAAAGTAGCTTCAAAAGTAAAGTCTCGTGTTTAACAGATAGTAGTAGCTGGTTAGTTTATTTCTGTTTATTTATTTTTGCCATCAATTTTTTGACTAAGCGCGGTAGCTTCAACCAGTTTTCTGACTGCTTTGACTACCCAAAGCAACAATGTTTCGGTATGGCTGCGACTGCTGTCGTATATCATAGCACGTCGAATGGAATTAATTTCGATGTTGACCTATGCTTACTACCTGGCGATAGGTATTATAGGATACAAGCTGCGCCCCGCATAAGTCTCGATCCCGCGGGAATATCGGTATAAGAAGTACTCTATATCTTAATCCATGGTCTACCTATGTGCCAAATTTCATCCAAATCCGTTTAGCCGTTTTAGCGTGAAAGCGTAACAAACAAACAAACTTACTTTCGAATTTATAATATTAGTTAGGATGACTGCAGCAAACGCAGAGATTGACTTTGACCGAAGTACAGCTTTGTTCAGACAATTTATTATCTCCTATCCAAATCAACGGGCGTTTTTTTCCAAGTGGAAAAGAGTGATATCGCTGACGATATGTCTAAACCATATACCACTGGAACGTTGACCGTGGAGACTTTGAAAACGCTCAGAGAAGCTTTCGAAGACGATAAGGACGTCGGAGACCATGGAGATACACATTTACCACTCAAGGGATGACAGTAGGAGTTTTTTATTTTCGATTCCCACTGCGTCAATGGATATAATACCCCGTTTTAAATAAAGTAAATAAAAAAAAAATTAAATAAATAATTTTATATATTAATTGTTGCAAATAAGTTTGTACTAGTACCTATAAAGTTAATTTCATGCATGTCCCATTATTAATTTGCAAGTTACAGGGATTTTTGTCATCGACCCGTATATTTGACCGCGAGTAAAAATGTAATTTATGTTTTGTATTCAAAATCTCGTTTCTTATTATTTTATCATAAAGATGCAATTTTTCTACTACTAAAAATAACCATAACACATTGTCAGATTGACTGGTAGATTATAATTTAACATAGAGAACAACTTTTATTTACTTTTTAGAATATCTTAAAAAAAAAAAACTCCTCACCTCCCAATCATACCTATTACCACCAAAGTTGAAAACACTACGTCTGTAATGCACTAGCCTGTAGTCTGTAGCCTGTAGTCTTACAGGCTACAGACTACAGGCTCTCACTCAAAGTGAACAAATCTTTATAGCGCGATGCTCTTAGCGGGGTGACCAGTAAGCTATAACGCAGTCTTTAAACTTGACATCGACCCGGCTTCGAACGGTAAAACATGGGAAAACGCTATAGGAGTTCCGAAGAAGTAGCGTATGTTATAAGTGAATTTTTGGAATATCACAGGATTACGGTAAGTGAGATTAGTGAAGGTGTTTGAGGAATAGGTTTTAATGACGATGAAAGAATGAGCGGTGATGAAAATTCAGACCAAAAAAGACATCGACTACCACTTCTGTTGAAACGTAATTATTCAATGATATTCATTTATATAGCGCTTTTCTGTTAGCCTGCAGTGTGACTCACTTTTGGGCAAAGACTTCCCCCCTTTCCCTTCCAACCCTCTCAATTTTAAAATTCAGTCATAGACTATCTCTATTTTTTTTCATCACCGTTTTGACAATACTTATTGTTTTTTTTTGTAAAACCTAGTTAGGGTTTGCAAATAGTTTTTTTTTTACCGACTCCTTTTCATACTGGTATTAAGATTAACCTTCATTATTCATTAATTTGAATTTTCAAGTAAAAATATAATTATGAAAAACATCATTGTACCTTGATATTTCAAACAATATCGCATTGTATAACTAGAGCAAATCATAGCCGAAGCCGTACATTGTTATAGCCCTAAAATGCCGACAACAAGCGAATACAATTATGAACATTACGCGTCAATCACAGGCGAAAGTTTCCTTCAAAAACCTCCTAGAGTTTCGCGCAATCACAAACATTGAAAGAGGCGTCGTCATAGCAACGCACGGTGCTATGCGCAGTCGCGTCATTTTAAGACTCCGCCCCTACGACAGCCTGTTGCTTGCCGTATCTGCCGGACGCCAGTTACCTTTCAGCATTCATGGTACCACATACAAAACAATATCATTCCCGTAAACACTTAAATCAACGCCAATAAGGCTCAAAGTTCCATGACAAAAATATGGTTTAAAAATTATCAAAGTCAATTCTTAATGTGCTATTACTGTTGAACTTTTAAAACTTGTACGTGAAGTTTACCAGGCTGTCTCGCTTCTTCTCACTCGACAACGTGCCTGCGTCTCGCTCGCGCGTTCATGAAGGCCTGCGACATCAGGTATCTAAATGATATTATGTTGAAATGAAAATCCCGACAGAATACCCGATGCGTAACGAGATTTGTTAAATGTTGTCCCCATATATTTGAATTTTGTTTCGTCTAAATGTAGCTGAGATTTTTTTCTGTGATCAGATTGACGTTTTGCAAAAAAGAAAACGTTTTCGTTGGTAATTGTATTTATTTTTCGACGACCATTATTTTTAGGCGTTTCATTTCTGAGAAATTTCAGAAAAGAAAACACGTCATCATCTTAAAGGCACCATTTATTTAACATATCTTCACTATTTATTCTATAACTGTATTCTGTAACTGTTTTCAGAAACGTTTCCTTATCTATTTACAAAACTACGGCCATGTGCGTCTAACGTGTACTTTTCCACAACAACGTTGTAAGAACTGAAAAGAAAGTTTAGTTCCGAAAAACGCTACGGTGTGGCGCTAGCAGTCTCTTAACGCCCTAGCCGGGAGTTACTTAGCTAAAACATCAACATAACTGATACTATCTATTTGATAAAAATGAAACGCTGTTCGTATTGGTAATCGCATCACTTCAGAACGGTTGGACCGATTTGGAAAAAAAAATGTTTTTAAATGTTTGTAATCCAAGTCTTGTTCTTAAGGAAGCAAAAAATTTTGATGTTACATGAAAATTAGAAAATTCAAGAATTTAGTATGAATGATTGAAATTTGGACAAGACAACATCTGTCGGGACAGCTAGTAGTTTATAAATCCAATAGCTATATTGTGGAAACATTGAATAATTTACATAAGTAATGATTTGGTTAACCAGTGATAAATCCTTGTTCAATTAAATCTATCTGGTTAGCTGCAGCACTTAAATTCGATATTGAATTGGTTGGATCCAAATTGCCTATGTTGATTGCTTTAAAATTACTCAAGAATTTTAAGTAATCTGTTTATGACGCTGACAACACCTAAACCGCGGTCACTGTCAGATTGCATGGAAAAGAAAAAGAAGCGCGATGACACAACGTTTGTAATTTATTGCAAAATATGAAGCAATTATCTATTTACTCAAAATTGAGTTGAGTAATCGAAAACAAAAAACAACCAAGTTCTGCATTCAAATAAGATGTTCTTGTTATTAATTAAAGTTCTGGGAAGCATGTTCAAAATGAACATATATTTTTTCCGCTACCACAAACTATACAGATTTGGCAATTTTGTTTTTCGTAAGAGAAGCCAATTTTGGTCAATTGGGTCTTGTCAGTGCCTTAAAGGTTGTTATGAGGGCAATTTTCTTCCTACAACATAAAATAGTTTCTGAACATTACTTACAAACAGAACAAAGGCAAAGTTAAGGTAATAATGTTCAACCGGTATTCTCAGTATTCAAATTTTGTACATTAATACCAAAACAACTCAAATAGCCCATTACTGCTCCATCAAACACAACATCACAACGGCAGTGCCTCAAGGCGATCACCTAACACCTAATAAGAACAGCATACGCTCCTTATACAATATGAGACAGAGAAAATTACGCCATCCGTCTGCCTTGTACATGTAAATTAGACTATTTGCGGACACATATAAATCGCCTCTCTCATTGCGTTGGAACTTCAAAGTGCTGTTACATCTATTATAATCCCTTTGAAATTTACTACCCAAATAACTGGTACTTATTTGGATGTGGGATTTGTATGTTTTTTTCTGATTGCTTTTGGTATTGTGTACAATGTTGGCTGTCGATGTATTGATATGGAATCTAATATACGTGGTCCTGTCAAATATCTGTCATTGTATGGCGCTTTTGCTAGGTATATAATAACAGTCAAACTTGGATAGCAAATTGAAGAATAGTAGATTCTACTTTTCTATTATATATATTTCTATTATATATAATAAATTACCTAAAAGTTGGAGAGAGCCTAATAATGTACAATTGAAGAAAAGACTAAAATCATTTTTAACTGGCAAAGCATATTATAACATTAATGAATTTCTGACAGAACAATTTACTGTGACATAGATTTTGACATTATAATTTTATTTATTACTTCTTTAATTCACAGACTTGTATTAAACTATGACGTTATATTTTATTATTATTTTTATATTGCTATGTAAAATTTTGACATTTATTAATAATTTTGCTAAATTAAATTAAAATGAATGTTACTGAAAATAATTATTTAAGGTGAACACAATTTTGTAATTCAAAACATTTGCACGCCATAGTATGTGGCAAACATGTCAGAACAATTATTATTATATAATATCATCTTACATGCATTTTTATATTATTGTATGTAAACACATGTTTGAGCAAATAAATATATCTTATCTTATCTTATCTTATCGTATTTAATAAAACATCTAGGTTTATTTTCAAAATAAACAATTTAGTCAAAGGTAAATTAGGTAAAGCAAAAAGTATATTTAAAAACTCTGCTCTAGGTATAAAATACAAAATAAAAGCAGAAGCACATTCAAAAATAATGCTTAAATTAATGAACTAAAAATCAGTCTCTCCAGGAAAAGCTGCCTTTGGCAAGACTCCAGATAACAAAGAAGATACACAAGAAACGTTAGGTAATTCAATATATCACCAACAAAGAGCTTCACTATTAGCGAATTTGATTACACTCCCAACAAAATTAATGCTCGAGCCGGGTTAGAAGAAGAAAACTCTAAATTTTATGACAAATCGTATTCTGATTAATCCAAAATGCTTATAGGAAGCCTGTAATCTGAATAGACACGGATTGTTTCAGAAACCTGTCTAAACAATGTCAAACAAGTTCTTCGAAGTGTTTCAATCAAACGGTCCGCAGTTTCTGACAATTAATTAAAATCTGAATGGGACTGTTACAAAGTACAATACAAATTGTATCGATTTACCAAAACTTGTTGAGGTAGACCTTAATGTAACATGAAATCTGTTCAGAGTATTATGTTCCTGGATTATAATTACTGGAATCCATCTATGTTGTTGTTTTAAACATTAGAAGTGTGACATAACGAGTTTTGTGTAAGTTTGACATATTTTGTTCGTAATTATATCTCCTGTGACGGTATTACATAAGTTTATTTTTGAATGGGTGACGTGTGTTGTTGGAATATCTGACACGTTGCATAAATAACCCGTGATTATAAAATTATCATTCCAATGTTGTTAACAAACGCAACTGTTTTCTTTATTGATGTCTGTGTTTTATTACTTATAGTTTTGTTTCTTGTATGTATTTTAAACTTTAAAAACACTTATGTTTAAAACATCAACCAAAGCTCACACTCCATCTGACTGCAATGCATTATTCCTTTCTTCCTAGACTCCTTGTTGGAACTCTTCGGCACGATAGTTCAGAAGCGGCATTGGTGCAGCCATGTAATCTGGCAAGTTTAATTTGAGTGTGAATAAAAGCGGGTCCCATCCTCACATTGTGGAATGGCAAAAGTTAGCTTGTTTATTCTCACTTTAGGGGTACTATGGCACGCAAATGTTAGGTGTGAAATACAGCCTGACTTATTGCTTTAAAACGGTACCGAGGATGGGATGTTATTGTGTACTTTTAAAACTTTTTTAAACGTATTGTGCGCTTTAGTATATTGTTCGTCGCGTCGGTATCAAAAAGTTTTCATTTATAAGCGGCATTCGGATTTTTGGATGGGAACAACGTAGTAAATGGTATTACGGGTTGAAATTATGAGTAGGTTTGAATTCTATTTGAAAATAAAACTTGAATTCTTGCGTTTTTGGCATTTTTGCTAAAACTATTAATGTAATTGTGCTGTCTGTGCAATTGTTATGCAGTTAATTGGTTGGTTTTTTTATGCATAAACCGTTAATTGATATCAATGATACTAAAATTAGCTCTGACTTAATTAATTCAAAGCTAATTTAATTATAGGATTAATTAATCCTCCTCAAGAATCTCCGAAGAAATGGTTTTAAATGTTCCTTAGATCACAACTATTCAATTATCTACATCTCGTTACACATTCGAACCGTTCCTTAATGGATTCCAGACCGAAATTTGATTCGTGCGACTACTGACTTACCGAAGGCTTTCGCAAGGAAATCAATTTGGCCCACAACTATGTCACGATCGCAACACGGCTGCAGATTCGTGCAATCAAACTAATGAGATGAGTTCTGCCCTAATCCCTGTTAGAGCCTTATTGATGGACCCCGGACCCGAAACTTGCACAATTTCGGGAGCCCTCTCTAGTAGAAGGTAGTTGCAAAATAGTTGTGTACGGATTTCATTATTGTGATTATTTTTAATGATAATATGGTTTGGGAGTTATTTTGATATTGAATATGCTCAACATTGTTGCTTGAACTTGAAGAACGCAGCTTGAACTCCAAAATTAATGTTATTAATATTATTAAATTTCAACATTTATATCTGTAATTTTATGGTGGCCTTATTAAAGAGTATTCTGTTATATTCTATTCTATTTCTTGTAGTTGTTTGAATGTTTTTAGTTTATTCATTTTTTATGGGGCTTCAAAATACTTTTCCATCAAAGATGTTGTTCGTTGCATAACTTTCCAAACTTAGTTGACATAATCACTCATTGGAGTACAACAAAGTTATTTTAAAGCCATACTTCTAAGATATGTTTAAATTCATACTATTCAAAAGTAAATTTCGTAATTAAATTTTACATCACTTTCTCCTTTAGTGATAACTTTAAACCTAATGTAATTGGTTTTGATATCACTTAGTTTATTTCAAATGGTTCCATCATTAATTGCATCGGCGCCCCTTAGTGCGGAATGCAGTCCTAACACGCCATTATTAATGTCGTTTACTGTCAGTAATGTCGCGAGTGCTAAGTACCGCGGGTATTGTAATAGGCAATTTAGGATTACCTGCGTTGAATTATATTTGATCTGTTAGTAATAAAATCATAGCTATTGAACGAACTTGGTTTCTTACAAGTTTTAGTGATGAAAGTCCATCCAAAAAATGTTAAAAGAATTACTACTAGTTCAGGACTAATCAATAAAAATAACTATGTATTTCCCTTTAAACGAACCAAGAATCTTCTAATTATTGTTTAACAGAAGTCTAATTACTAGAAAAACTTTTTCCAATAGTTATTCCTTCCAACATCTGCACAAAGGTTGAACATCATTATTAGCACAAAGCAAAACAAGAAACTGCTTGTCAAGCACAAACTAAACTTTCTATTTTGGCACAAAAACGCTGTCCCTAAAGGATTTAATTTCGATTTCATTCACAACGGATGTACGGAGTTTAAACTTCATTTCCTAGGAAAGGATATTAAGGATTAAAAGTTTTCTAGCCTTAATCCATTGAGACAGCCGGTTTTCTGGGCGAGGAGAGAGAACCAAATCTAGGGATCTAAGAATCCAAGGAATTTTGGTTTTATTGTTCTGTTTTATCCTAACACTGGATTTCATGTCGATGATTTCTTCTTCATCTGCAAAAGTAAAACTTTCGTTCTTCGGTTGGTGAGTAGAATAGTACGAACATATATATTTTATCAATAGTTTAATTGTAAATCTTATTTACTTAATTACACCAGAAATCAAAATTTTAATACCAAAATGAAACCCAATTCCTTAAATATTATAAAACAAAGTCCCCCGCCGCGTCTGTCTGAACGCGATAAACTCAAAAAATACTGAACGGATTTTCAAACGGTTTTCACCAATAGACTGAATGATTCATGAGGAAGCTTTAAGGGGACTACAGGACCTAAACGCAAATTTTGTAAGTTTTAGAATGCCTAAAAGTATATGGTCTACTGCAGTAAACAAAAGCAGAAAAATATATGATATTCTTCAGGATATATGCTAGGTAGATAGTGTGTTGAAAACATACCTAATACAATTAATTTGATACGATAGAAAAAAAACAAGAAGATACCTCTAAAAAAGTCTTTTAACGATTAAAACCATACTCATATACATGCAATAATTCTGATTTTTTGTCAGATTATTCTACAAGCAACATATTAGCATAATAGTGTTTTATTTTTTTTATACAATCTATAGCTTTTTTGTTAATCAATAATTGCTTCATATTTTGCAATAAATTACCAGCGTTGTGTCATCGCGCTTCTCTTTCTTTTCTATGCAGTCCGACAGTGACCGCGCTTTAGGTGTTATCGGCCTCTTAAGTATAGTTCATTAAGGTTTTGTGTTAATTTGCTGAAATATGACGATTATTGTTGAAGCTGCCGGAAAAATCATACTGACTAGGAGTTTAACTGGCGTGCGCCGCGTAAACCGTAAGAAATACATACAATCTATGTTGTACACGAATATACATCTTATAAATGAAAAAAAAAAGTCCGCAGTAACATATGTATGTCTATCTTCTAAGGATGACCCATAGTACCCATTTTCATCTTTTAGAATTTGATAGAAATTGTATTGTTATTTCGGAAGCTATTTTAACCGGTATTATATTAATCCTTATCTAATAAATTGTATTATTTAATTGTCAAAGACAGCTAACGAGCCACAATTGATTTTCTATTGTTTGATTCCATCGGTGTCGTGCCGGGCTTAATAGGTTAAATTGGGCATTTAAATTAAATTGAAATATGTCTTTATATCATACCTTTTATATGTATACTTTAAAAAATATCACAGATTCAAAATTACGCGTAACAAAATTATTATAGTTGACGGCAGCGGGCGCAGCGCTAGGAGTCAATGACCTTTTCCTCGACTATGAGTTATGCGATTGCTTTGTTTCCTTTTAATCCCGGTAGTACGTGCCCGTAGGATATTTTCCGACATCCACGCAGGCGAAGCCGCGGGCATAAGCTAGTCATAAATAAATGACACTTCACCAACAATTATAAATCCGTCCATCAAAAATTAAATACATTTAAACAAAACGAAATTAAAAAGGAACACCCGTCACAGGTAACCGATTACGCAACAACAAAAGGCGAAATTAATTCCGAGCAAACGAGATAAATTCAAGTTTTATTTTAAAACAAAACTCTCGAACAATTTTGGGAATTGGCGGCGCGATTAAGATTCATTATGCCTGTAAAGTTTTATCTTGAGCACCGAGAACCAGCTTGAGAACTTGTTCAAGAGCAATAAAGCATTTTGGCAGATTTTGAAGTGGTTGGGAGATTAAATGTGCATTACGCGTCGACTGCGACAGATGTAGGAGAAACGCAAGCCAGCGTCCTGGGCCCGCCATACAATCTGCTCCGTTTTGTTCGAAAGATTTCTAGTGTTGTCGCCGTCAGCTTCTATTGAAACATTTGACGGTTATTGAGTTTTTCCACCGAATACACTTTTATAAATGTTACAGGGATCGGCAAGATTTGCGATGTGAACACGTGAGATATTTACTTGTATGATCAAATCTTTGGTAACTGAATTTGTTGGCGATTGTATATTTATATTTACAATGACGATATTGTTAACCATACAGTAAATTATATAGCTTGAGGAACTTTGGCTAAGTAATAACAGCCGCACGGGTCGATCAGGTTAAGCTAAGCTTGCCGCGGTTGGTCCGTGGATGGGTGACCATCTATACACCAAGGAGGGGTCCCCGTGCCTCTGAAAGCACGTTAAGCCATTGGTTCGGAGTTCCGCTGTCAGAGGGCAGTCGTTACAGTTTGTCAGAACCGAAAGTTTGACAACTAGTCTTACCAAGCGTTATCGTATTATCCAGTAACTGGGTTGTAGGCGTCAGATAGACAGTCGCTCCATTTACTGGTATTCAACTGTATCCGGTTAGACTGGAAACTGAACTAATATAGTTAGGAAATAGGCTAGGCAGATGATGATAACACTGACTTCTATAGGATGTAGGTATTGTAAAACTTACTACCTAGCATATGTTTCATGAAAATGAAAATATGAGAATTTCAGCCTAAAATCACTGCTAGAAAATACAACCTAAACGAAAATTTTTAAAAATTAAAATCGGAACCAGTCAAAAACCGTTGCCTACGTAGTGCGCGGTAAACTCTACGTGAAATTTTAATCAAAGTAACCGATAACTAGCTGGATCCCGTGACTTTACGTACGTGGCTGATTCGAGTAGTTTACTTTTCAACAATATTTGGAAGCAGCTTAGTGGATGAGATCGGAAGTCGGTTGAAGATGTTGAACGAATGATCAAGTAGTTTTGTTAAATTAGCTGTGAATTGGAATAAATAACATACATTGAAATGGGCGTGTGGCTACTAAATATAAATAAACCTCTATCTACCCTTTTTTTTATAAATAAATGATTTAGTAACCAATTTACTTTATGTGTGTAGGTACGGAATAACTAATTGAATAAACTAAAATCAGCTCTTCAAATCTTTATTAAAATACTCAAAATAACGATTTATTATTCACTTACCACGCGCCATGGAGCGGGCTATGCTCGGAGTTTCTTTGAAGGATAAGATCAGAAACAAAGTTATCCGGAAGAGAACCGGAGTTACCGACATAGCCTGCAGAGTCAGCAAGCTGAAGTGGCAGTGGGCTTGCCATGTGTTCGAAGGACCGATGGCCGGTGGAGCAGACGAGTCCTGGAGTAGAGTCCACGTATCGGCAAGCGTAGTGTGGGATGCCCCCCAGCTAGATGTACCGACGACCTTAAAAAGGTGGCTGGACAGACTGGATGCGGAAGGCGGAGGACAGGGCGTTGTGGGGCAGCCTGGGAGAGGCCTATGTCCAGCAGAGGACTGTTATAGGCTGAGTAGATTGAGTCACTTACCTACCTGAGAAACAAAGATGTCAAATTAATTAATGTAAAAGTTAAATCAGTGTGAATCCGTGTTAATTAAAAACACCAGGAAACAAAAAATCAATTATTAAAATCAAAATATTCGTAACACCCTCTGTTACAAAGCCTGGTTGTTTATCACGCAATGTGATGGACTGACAGATTTTCTCTTTATAGTGATAATGTTACTCAAATTGACAAAAGCACGCTCGGAGCGTAATGGATACCGATGTGCTTTTAATTATTACATTTTTTGGTATATTCAATAGTGAAATGGATGAGAGTAAATTCTTATGTTGTTTGCATGTAGGTTGGATGTGCGTGATTTTTAACTTCGGATTGTTTTACGAGTGCGACTGTGGTAACAATGCATTGTTTTGTAGGCACGGTTTTCAATTGGTTTTATTATTATTATTAACAATGCTTAAATCACGCTTAAATACTTTTTATGACCATAACTCACCCTTAATGTTCAATAACGTTTATCCCTACCCTAAAAAGGCAATTAAACAAATTCACGTACCTACTAGAGTTTTGATAACACCATACAAAACCAGCTTAAACACATGCTTAAACATACTTCGTTCAAAACCCTACAATATATTCGCACGCTTCATAGAATACTGGCTTAACTTAACCAAATAGATTTCTGGGAACTCTCCGTTAAATATTTTGCAATTGGGGTCTAGTCGGCTTATTAGCTAGCTATAATAGGTCAGTATTCTATTAAGACGCTGACAACACCTAAACCGCGGTCACTGTCAGATTACATAGAAAAGAAAGAGAAGCGCGATGACACAACGCTTGAAATTTATTGCAAAATATGAAGCAATTATCTATTTACTCAAAATTGAGTTGAGTAATCGAAAATAAAAAACAACCAAGTTCTGCATTCAAATAAGGCGTTATTGTTATTAATTAAATACGTGACGTATGTTGATATTTAATACAGATATTTTGGATTAGAACTCAAGGTAAGAGGTTAGTTTAACATTAGTCTGTATCGAGATTTTTTCTTCAAAACGTGTTTTGGTAGCAACCAAGTTCTGGGAAATATGTTCAAAATTAACATATATTTTTTCCGCTACCACAAACTATACAGATTTGGCAATTTTTTTTCTTAAGAGAAGCCTATTTTTGTCAATTGGGTCTTGTCAGCGCCTTAAGCGTGCGAATTATCCAGGTATCCCACGAATCAAGGAAGTCTTTATTTACTCAACACAATATACATCTCAAACAACCTTTATTGATGGTAGAATAACCTATTCACGACTATAAATCCACCACAAAAAATATTAATCCGTACACATGACAAATGCACCGGTATCGTCCCTTTTTCATTTACACGATGTAGGTACACATTGAAATAGAAAAGTAAATAAAGTTACTCTGATACGCCCCTGGAGTCCACGTCAGTTTTTAGACAAATAAGGAAGGAAGGAACATTTTCCGTTCCGAGAGACGAGAAGCTAGAGGGTTGGGAAAAAATGGGTGAATGTTTTCTCCGTAATGGAACGGGTTCTGTAGTTTTCGATGTTCTTCTGTGTTTTTGCAATTCAATTTTGGGTGATTCTGAGTGGGTGCACTTATGTATTTTCATTCATTTTATTTTAATAGGTTATGTGACATTTTATCTAAGTAGGTAGGTACTCGTCTTAGTAAATCTGTGTATTTATTACATTTTCAAATTGAAAATATATTGAATAGTTGAAACCTGCGAATGACCAATGTGTGTCCTAAGTAAAAATTTAAGTTCAATGCGAAACAGTAAAATAAAGTAAAAAGTAAAAAAACAACATTAATAATTGCATTTGCATTTCTCTGCAATGAAATAAACAAAAAGCGTTTTAAAGAAATCAAAACTGAACTCCACAAACGAGACGTCACTGCCACCGAAGAGGTTTTATTATTAAGTTAGACCGGTCAAGGGGAGCGTACTCCAGACGGTTGGATGTAGTGCATTGCAGGCGTCTTACACTACGTATAAACCTGTAGTATAGTGGAACGAGCATTGTACGCCGCTCAAAGCGGAGCGCCCTTTACTCGGGATAATAACGTTATGTAAGCTGAAATTTTCGTAAGGAACAGTTGCAAAAATCGCGGTGCTCTTGTTAGGTAACTGCGAAATTTGCTTCCGTACAAATCTCAGTCAAAAAATAAAATTTTGAATATCTTAAGGACTATTTGAATGGTAATTTAAAAGAAGTTTTTAAAAAATACTTGGCCAAGTTAGTGTATGAGGATGAGGAGAAAGTTTTTGAAGACAAAATGTAAGAAATATGAATAAATGTACTGGCCATAATTTTGTTCCAAAATACATTTTTTTATATTTCTAAACGTACTAGATTTGAAAGTAATCTTCATGTATTTCCAAATACAATAACACCAAAGACCAGAAATTGTTTTTCTTGCAAGCACAAACAACATTTTTCAGCACAAAATAAATCATGGCACAAAGTTATTTTCGTTCACAACACGAAGCTTGTAGCATAGCAATCAATGTCACAATGACCATCCGAAATCTGATTAATTCATCGAACGTACTCTATTATTTATTGCTAAGCATTTATTAAATTCGACACGGGCTGCTGACACTGACGTCAGACCCGTCCGGCTGGCAGAATTCGCTACAGTGTGGTCAGCCGGTACCCTATCATAATTATCTGCAGAATGGGTAGTTATTAATTTTGTCAGTGATTTTGTCGTGTACCTCCATTACTTTGTTGTACGTGTTTTGATTTGGTAGAGGGGTGTGTTTTGTAATTAATGTTTCCTTGTTATACTGGGATACTGATTTTAATTATGATTTTGTGATCTGTTTAAAATGTACTGTCTGTTCAAATATTTTTAATATCGCCATTGTTGTCTTCTGTGATGGTTCTAACTGTATTTTCTATGAAGACTTGTTCAATTGAATATCTACAGGCACTTCCTGAACTAAAACATTTAGGAAAAGTGTAGTATCTTTACACCAGCAAAATACGGGTTTCTTCTTTGTCCTGCCTATCATTAACGATTACAAAATCATACTTTGTCGCTACTAAGATAAATTAAAGCATCTAAATCTATAGGCCCAAAGTAATCTTACTTTTTTTGTCCATATTTATCTCAGTTATTTTTTGCTGCATGAGTTTGATTCCCGGGTCAGGCTATGTGTTATTGAATTTTCCATCTGCAATTTCTCAGCAAATGAAGCAGCCTTTTTTATATGGGAAATTATCAAATAACTTCTCCCCCTCTGGGCGGAGCGGGAGGGTGTGTCAGACTAAATTAAATATAATTAAGATTAAAACCCACCCGTGTTCCTTCCGTTGCCTGTGTTGCCAGGGACCTTGGAAACCATTTCAGATTTCCCCGTGACCCCGGCAAGCTACGGCCCTAGTGGACCCCTACACTTGTGCTGGCATCTCTTTGAGGCGCGCGTGGAACACAACGCGCCGTCGACCTTGTCTTGGTCCTTATCGGACGGTGAGCTACCCATTGCTCACCGTCCGCAAGCCCGCGCCTATGGTGGCCGGAAATCCGCCTGGGATTCCCGAAGCCCAGGGCGTCTCTTGCGCCGGCTAGGAGCGTGAGGGAGCGAAATTTGCCTCTCCCTTACCCGTCCCGCCTTCTCCTTCGCGAGCATTACTGCTTCGCAGAAGAAGGTGACGGCTAGCCATGCCCTCTTGCTCCGTACTATGGCCTGAACCAGGGCCGGACGCGAGACATCTCTGCCACCGATCGCCTCAACGAGGACACGGCGGTGCTCTGCCCAAGCCGGGCAGACCTCCACCGTGTCCTCCGGGCGATCCACACAGTGATGTCACCCGGAGCTGAAGCAGCCTGGAGTCTGAATTTGTGCCCGGTTGATGGCAACTGGCTCACCCTCTATTACATGGGACATAAACATAACTGGCGAACTATGGGTGTACTATGGGTACACCTTAAAACCTTTCGGGGATTACAGCCGTTATTTTATGTTATTTTATATAAAAAAAAACCTTAGCGACTATTTCCTTACAATAGTCGTAACCTATGATTAAGTTTATTTGTTCTCTCACCAATAATAGACTCGTAACAAATAAATTGTAAATTAACTGGCTTTTTTCGTTCTGTTTGCTTTGGTTGTACAAACAAATTTTAATTAAGTAAAAGGTGTTTTCAAACAAGACGCTTGTTTATAATCTTAGAAACAGTTCCTATTTACGTTTGATTGCCGAGAATTTGAAGGATTTGACGAAAAACAATGTTGTTTAGATGTTGGTTATAAGGATACCTACAGGAAAAACAGTATTTATTTCGGGGTACAAATATTTCGGCACGAGGGTGGCCAGATTGAATGACTTTCAAAAATACTTCAAAGTTGAATTAAATTCATTTTGAGTTAGATTTTATTAAATAATGCGACTGAAAACCCCCAAGAGGTCTTAGGGGTTTTCAGTCGCTATTATTTAATAAAATTAATGACAATTTAATTAAGAGTAATACAAAATAATAAAACGTTTTGATAATGTGATTCAGGCACGATCCGTGTGACAATTAGATTTATAGACGGGGCGCTCACTAGACTCGGACTCGGTCGTATTTCCTCATGAGAAGTTGGTGTTGGGGCTTTTTCAATGGTTCGAGCCCGAGTACTTTTTCTCTCAGCCCCCAAAATTGGTCTTTGGGTTCCCCTCCTCCACCTTCGGGTGGGTTTTAGTCAGTAAGAGTCTGACATACCCTCCCGCTCCGCCCAGCGGGAAAAGTTATTTGATGATTTCCCACCCAAAAAAAAAAGGTTTATCTATGTGTTGTTCTGCGAGTGTTGAGTATATATACATATATATGTATAGTCCTCTTCACCGTATCCGGCAACCGTGACCCAGACTATTTTTCTTTTTTTTTCGTGAGCTCTCTGCTGACTAGCAAATCCAAATTGGGTCTTGAAAACCTGGTCACACCGTGTACAAAAGAGTTGATCAGCATCGTTGTATGTAAGTGTGAAGTAGTGTGTGTGTGAGCCGCGCACATGGTGCCTATATTAAATTAGAACGCTTTGCGCGCGGCGAGTGTCATGTGGTGTTGTAGAGTTCTTTTGTTTGAGTAGATCGCGTGTAAAGTGAAGGCGACTTACTCGGGTGTCATGTCCGGTTGCTAATGCGTGATGTCTGCGCTGATGACGCGCGGGAAGCGCTTGTAGTCGGGTGGTCGTGAGTGTCATGTCGCAATGTCCCTATTCAGAGACGTTAGCACGCGAGAATATCCTCCTCGCCAGGTTGGTGCAGAAGTCATCGATGCTCTCGACACGCAGGTCCCTGTGGGTTACAGAGTACCTCACGAACTGAGGAGCTTTAGTTATCTAACACAGCACGTAGTTTTGCGTGCGTTTCTTAAGAAATAAGGATCACCTTTGTACGTATTTTTCTGTTCTTTTCTTTTTGTCTGTTTATATATGTGTGTATATAAATGGTTAAATAAATAATACGATGGCTTGGGCAACTTTTGTAGCTTGTCCAAGGCATTCGATTGAGATCTTCATTAAATGTTGATCAAGAAACTCCGCCACTACGGAATCTGGAAAACCGCTCTGGATCTTCTTACTCTATCATCGAGTAATAGGATTCAGAGCGTTGATGTAATGGAAAAAAATCATCTTGACCTATAGTAACAATGGGACTGCCACTGGTCTGAATTCTTGGTCCTTTCTTGTTTCTTATTTATAAAAGGTGTCGTTTTGCATCCTTGTCAAATTTCAGAAGGCTACTATGAAATACATATATAATCAAATAAAATTACGATACCTGCTCAATAATTAATACATACTTGTTTTTTTAGTTATTTAAGTTTGACAGTATTTTAGAATACACCACTTTCACAGAACTGAATCACCCCGTTGCGTATGCGCTAGTGTGTGTGTAAAATGGAAGTTACAGTGCAGTATCACACGAGCCGCGTTTTAACATGCGTTTCCCACACGGCATGTGTGGGAAACGCATTCCGAAAAATTAGAAAAAAAAGACCTGCTTATTTCATTATTGATTCGTGTCGAGAATCATTAGCATAATTACCTCCTTGAATTTGACGAGGATGCAAAACGACACCTTGTATTAACGACTTGCTTTACCTCATAAAGGAAAATCATGATATAGTATTGTTTGTGGATGATACTTCACTTTTGTTTAAACTTAAACGTCAGCAGCTGGTTACTGACGATGTAAATAGTGCGATCTCAAAAGTAGTTCACTGGTTTAATGTTAATAATTTACTTCTTAGTGAAAGAAAAAAACCAAAGGTATTAAGTAGATGCTACCTCACGTTAGACGGGTGAAAAGTAATGTTTTGATAAAGGGCGAGAATTGAATCCTGAAAATAGCACAGTTTTCTTGGGCTTAACTTTTGATGCAAAGCTTCAGTGGGACCCACATATAAAAATAATCAACTTACTTCTAATTAACTTTATTTATTTATTTATGAATCACTCAACTTTTTATTACATACTTATTTAATAGCACGAGTGACAATTGTAAAATTGACATATTTGTGAGCTTTTGTGTTTAATATTTAATATGGACCTGAAATAAATGTATTTTTTTTTAATATAGATAAATTGTCAAAAAAGCTAAACTCCACAGCATACGCTGTAAGAAAAAATCGTAATTTAACTAACACAGAAACAGCCCGTTTAGTGTACTTTAGCTATTTTCATAGTGTAATGTCTTACGGTATTTGTTGTGCAGAAATACATTCAGACTACCTTTGTTTTGCAGAAAAGAGCTGTTCGATCAATTTATAAATTAAGTCCGAGACACCCTCTCAGAGAGTTTAAGGAGATTGATTATATTGAATGTGCCTTCTCAGTATATTTATGGAAATCGTTTAAATGCCCATAAAAATGTAAAATTATTTAAAAATACAGTGATATCCATAATATAAATACTAGGAACAAACACTTTGTTGTAACTACAACAAGGCTCAAGAAAATAGGTGGCTCGTTCAGATGTCAATGTATACGCTTTTATAATAAACTTCCAAACCACGTTCAAGATCTAAGTCTTAATAAATTCAAATCATTCATTAAACGTCAGTTGAGCCAGAAACCCTTTTATACCGTTAAAGATTATATTGAGGACAAAAAGATTGGTACAAAAACCCGACTGCAAAAACACATAACTGAAAAGAGATCTATAAATTGTAATGCTTGTTTTTCTCTTTTCAGTTACGTGTTTTTGCAGTCGGGTTTTGTTTTTAAATAATTTGTTTTATTTGCTACGTATCTTTTATTTTCATATACACTTTGGTATTTTGAAGGACTATGTGGGTCATTTTTCTGTTTTTCTCTTTCTCAGTTAGTTTTAATTATAATCTGGAAGTTTTAGTACTTTATGCGGCCTACCCAAAAGACCTTTCTTTGGTATTGTTCAACGAGTTGTTGAGCTCCTTAAGTTCTGAGATAAGCAACATTATTACTAACACATGCGTGCACTGACTAGACAGGTCCACTCGAACCTGTATGGTCTTCAAATGATCTGACCAAGATTATTTCCGGATTTTTATATACACATTGACATTGACTAATTTTATGTACAGAGTACCCCTGGAAGTATAAATGAAATCAAATAGGGCGTGGGTAAGGTCATTTCCAAACTGTTTAACCCTGATAATGTCGGTGCAATGTTTACGGTTCAAAAGTTCTGACCAAAATTTTGTTTTTCAATAAAAAAATATCCCGGCTATTTCTTTTTTGTTTTGCACGACGTTGTAGAAAAGTGGCCTTTTACTGTGATAATACTTTTACGCAACTAGAAAACATGTGTTCGATAAGATTAAAAACATTTACTACAAAGGCTTCGATCTGGCAAAAAATTTACTCAAGACACTAGCGAAAGTAGACCACGTATTAGAAAAACTTGCCCAACTCATAAAGATTCTCCCCGCGCGCGCCCGTGCGAGTCAGACGTATTTGTGCCATCGCTGTGTTTACAAATTATTATAAATAGATTAAAGTGCACAAAAGTACTGTAAATATTGTCAAAGTATGTGTATTACTCTTATCTATCTTAGTGTGTAAATATCTGCTAGTGTTGGATGACTTTTGCAAGCAGGATAACTAAATAACTTAATTAATACAACGTGGGTGCCAGTGATTGTTCGTTAGTACCGTGACATTGAGTAGCTACAAAGGTCACCCCTCCACCAAGTTTGTGTCACCTACGGACCATAACGAACGTGATTTTTGGCTCGTTAGAACAAGTCGATACAGTCGTGCGGTCTGTCCGTTGGACTGAGAAGATCAACGTCGCAGGTTCCGATCCACTATCCAACAATTTATTTTTGCTCTTTTTGTGGTTTATTTGAGCGACCCGAGTAACTTATATTACGAATAAATAAGTAAACAGTATTATTGACTTTGGAAAACCATCAACAGTTCATCTATAGTATTGTTTGGTTTCTAATATGAATATTCCACGAACACCACCTTCAACAAAAGCACTTCAAACAGGGCAATCATTGTCCGAATCGGATCTAACATCTTCTGTAGAATCGGAAGGAAAGCAAGTTGGTAATATTACTGTGAGAAACAAGCGCCAGCGTATCGATGATTCTCCCATTTGTGAATCAAACCAATTCACGCAGATATTCAATGATTTCAAAAGAGAAATTATGCAAATGCTTACCTCTTGGAAGACGGAGAATGATGACCGTCTCGCAAACTGGAAATCTGAGCATGACGCAGTATTATCTGGACTTACTAAAGATTTGAGTGATCTGAAAATTCAAATTTCGGAAATTCGGGAATCCCACCTTAAACTAGACCGCGGTATGGAGTTTGTGAATTCGTGCTATGAAGGTATAAAAAACACAGTAACCGACATGGAAAACCATAAGAAAGAAAGTGACGATCGCATCTACCAGCTGGAACAACATATCCAGGACCTGCAACTCCAATCACGACCTGCAACTCTTGAATTCAGGAACCTTCCGCAAAAAGCTAAAGAAAGCTCAGAGGATCTTCTAGCCATGGTGTCAGCTGTAGGAAAAGTGGTTAACGTGGAAATTCAGGCGTCAAATTTACGTGATCTCTATCGTCTACCGGGAACGTCTGGAAGTCCTAGACCCACGGTGGCAGAGTTTATATCAGTTCCGAAAAGGAATGAATTTCTCTTAAATGTGCGGCGCTATAATAAAGAACGTCCAGTAGCTGACAAGCTGAACTCCCATTCAATTGGCGCACCTGGTGAAAAGAAACCAATTTATGTTGATGAGCATCTGCCACCATCAAAGAAGAAGTTGTTCTACGATGCCCGCACATATGCGAAAGCTAATAACTTCTCCTGCTGGAACTCTTATGGTAGGATTCTCCTACGGAAAGATCCTAAAGACCCTAATGAGAAACCTACTCAAATTAAATCACCGAAGTGTCTATTAGCTTTGATGAAACAATGACTTTATATTAAAGTTACTCTTCCGTATACTTCTCTCAACGAGAAGTATCCAGTATACTGTTCGTTTAAATTTTCTTGTATATTTTTGTTTCTTTTATTTGCTCAATTTTTGTTGATTCCAAAATTGTTAACTGCCTTTTTGCTTAAGCTACTATTTTGTTCTATATTATTGCATGTTTATTTAATATTTCTATGTCATACAGTATATTTACAAGCATTATTTATTTTCGAAAATAATATGATCAACTGTTGCAACACAATATTACGTGACTGCACACTGTTTACAATATCCCTACTCAGTTTACGTTGTAATTTGAAAAAAATGGCCCTAGGCATAAAAAATCTCGAAGTAGACCTAAGGTTACAAAGTCTTGACATGTTTCCACCCCTGCTTATGGCGCTCTTAATTAGAAATGGCGGTAATTAATGATGTATCTAAGGATATTGATGACTTCTCTTTAGCCAGCGTCCATGAATGTTCTCCTAATCTTTGCAGTGATTTTATTGTTCAACCAAACGAAAATCTTAAAATAATTCATGTAAACATAAGAAGTATAAAAAAAAATTTTGACCAGTTTATAGCGATGTTGGCTACTACAAAAACTACATTTGATTTTGTCATATTCACTGAGTGCTGGCTCAAAGTATCCGGACCCTTGCCAGTGATCCAGGGATACAATTGTCATGCCACTGTCAACAATCGGTCACAAAATGATGGAGTCGTAGTATATTCTAAAGCATCCATACCAAGTGCTACACACGAACCCCCGTATCTTGATGCAAATTGCCTTGTTTGTACCGTAGAAAATACTGCTATTATATGTATATACCGCTCTCCCTCATATCATAATCTGGATCAATTCTATCATAGTCTAAACAGCCTAATAAATACCCTGAAACATTATAATAACATAGTTCTCATTGGAGACTTCAATATAGACATAAAATCGAACAACAATGACCAGCACGCAAACGATTATCTTACCATGACCGCCTCACTGGGACTACTCCCTGCTCACTTACGACCTACGAGGTCAGGAAACTGTTTAGACCACGTTCTATTAAAAACTAGGGGAATAGCACGCGTCATATTGCTGGAATCCTACATTACTGATCACCTTCCCGTCATCTTGTGTCTAAAGACCAAAGGCATTATGACGAACAGTAGTTCCAACACATCCTATCGATATAATTATGCTGCAATAAAAAATGAAATAGATATTACCGATTTTAAACCAGTCTTGGAAGAGCCAGATCCAAGTCTGGCCGCCGATTTATTAATTATCTTGACACAAGAGATTATTATGAAACACACACAACGTATACAAATCCATAGAAAGGTTCGTGTTCTCAAACCGTGGATGACCCAAGGCTTGGTCCGTTGTATACGAAATAGAGACATGATGCATAAAAAAGTAACTAGGGATCCAAGTAATAATATTCTTAAAGTCACCTACACGCGGTATCGTAATTTCCTAAATTCTTTACTAAAAAAAATGAAGCAAACCCATAATAAAAATGAGTTGTCTAAAGCTAAGAATAATCCAAAAGCTACATGGAAAGCTATTAAACAAATTACAAATACATGTTCCCAACCGCAGTCCCCCCGAGAACTGCTTCAAATAGCCAACGATCCAAAAACCTCAATAAATGATGTCAACAACTTCTTTGTCAACATAGGGCAAACTCTAGCTTCAAATATAACACCACTTACAGGACGCGACAAAGTGGAGACTGGACGCTCAACTAGTTGTAACTCACTTGCTATACTGCCAGTTGATGTAGATCACGTGAAAAGCCTTATCGACTCCTTACGTAGCGACTGTGCCACAGGTTACGATAATATCCCAGCTAGGGTGCTCAAGCAGTCGAGTATCACCTTGGCTGCGCCAATAGCACATATCTGTAATCGAGCTATTGATTCCGGCGTTTTCCCTGACGCTTTTAAGAAAGCTGTAGTGCATCCCATTTTCAAGGGTGGCGACAGGGTTAGTATTACAAACTATCGGCCTATTTCCGTACTGAGTTCGTTATCAAAGATCCTTGAAAGAATCCTCAGCAATTGTTTAATAAATTTTCTGAATAAACACAAACTCATTGCGTGTAACCAATATGGATTCAGAGCTGGTATATCAACTGAGGATGCAGTAGTTGAAGTTACAAAAACACTGGTTGATAAATTGGATGGGAAAATGAAATGCTACGGCATTTTCCTTGACCTATCCAAAGCATTCGATACGGTATCTGTTCCCGCTCTTGTCACGAAGCTTGAGAAAATAGGAGTACGTGGATCGACCTTGAGTGTCTTTAGAGACTATTTATCCAATCGTACGCAGTGTGTAAAAATCGAATCTTTAACAAGTGATCATAAAACTATCAATTTCGGTGTCCCACAGGGAAGCATACTTGGGCCCACGCTCTTTCTTCTATATATCAACGATCTGTGTCAAGCTCAGGTTCCGAATTGTGATATATTTACATATGCTGACGACACGGCATTGATAGTTTACGACGTCAATTGGATTAAGGCAAAACAAAGAGCTGAATGCGCGCTTCGCATGGTAATGGAATGGCTTTCAGAGAATCTCTTGACCCTTAATATCGCAAAAACAAAAATTATTCGCTTTTCCTTACCTAATACTCCTAGTCCTCCCCCAGAATCAGGATTAGTTATAGCTCATACTTGCACAGATAGTAGTAATGGCTGCAACTGCCCTGCCCTATCTCTGGTTCATGATATAAAATATCTGGGAGTCTTCATAGACTATAGGCTAAGCTGGCAACCCCATATTCAAGCATTATGTACCAGGATCAGGAAACTGATATATATCTTCAAGGAGCTTAGGCATTCTGCTGATCGAGAATTGATGCTTCTAGTATACCAGAGTCTTTGTCAGTCCCTTATCTCATACTGCATCTCAGCCTGGGGTGGAACCTACAAAACATCTTTACTTACCATAGAACGTTCTCAACGAACTATCCTAAAGTTAATGTATTTTAAACGCAAAGACTTTTCTTCAGCCCAACTGTACTCCGAGGCACAAGTTCTGACAGTTAGGCAGCTTTTTATTCTCCGTGCCGTTCTGCGTAGACACTCCATGCTACCTTTAACGCCAAGTGTTCTCTTAAGACGCAAGCAATTCCCTGTCAGTGATACTGTCAAATGTCGTACCGCATTAGCTAGTCGACAGTTTCTCGCTACAAGCTCTCGACTTTATAATAAAATAAATAAAATTTTGTCCATCTATATTCGCACAAAATATGAGGTTAAGAACATTCTCACCAAGTGGTTGCAAAAGTTATCATACGATGAAACTGAAAATCTTCTCAAAATTAATACCTAAATAGTTAAATGCTGTATGCGCATAGGTTTGTTTTCTTTCTTGTTGTATAGAATGTTGTATAGAAGTACTTGCACGTGTATCATATAAATAGTTGTATGTCATTGTTATTTTGGGGAACATTGGCTTCTAAGATACAGGCTTATTGCCTAGTTTAGAAGTCAGACGTTCGACTTTGAACTTTTGCCACTGTTGTACAACTTACTCTTAAGACACTTCTCTGTACTTTTGCTATATTCCGTACAAAATAAATATTTATTATTATTATTATTATTATTATTATTATTATTCTTTGGAGGTGAAATCATTGGAATATTCTTATTATTTGGAAAGTTATAGAATTTTATTAACAAGGAAGTCGTATTTTTATAATTTTCTAACTACGTGGCAAAATAAAACAACGAAATTAATAAGAGTCCGCGTATCACTGGTCAGTTTCCCCCAGTCGTCAGTTTATTTAATTCGCCAATTTCGTTGCTTAGTCAGTTTCACTGATTGGTCAGTTTTACCTATTAGACAGCTGCGTTAACTGGCATCGACGAAAAAAAATTGTTTATATGCGTCTAAATGAACGGGAAATATTTTTTATGTATGAGGTTGCAGCTGTGATTTAATGACGATGTTGGTCCTAGATACCGCTCTCTGTCTCGTACACCATCTCTTTGTAATAACCCCATAAATAAAATGTATGGAGTTTAGGTCAGGGGAACGTGCTGGCTATCGAATGTGTCTCCCTCTTCCGCCCCAACGACTAGGGAAAGTTATGTCTAGGTGGTCTCTTACGACTTTTGCATAATGTGGGGGAGCTCCGTCTTGCTGCAACCACATGACTCGACGAGTTTGAAATGATTCTTCCTCAAGTAAACCATTTAGGTAATTCTGAAGAAATCTCAAGTATGAGGGGCCACCGAGTCTAGCAGGTAACTCATGAGGACCTATTAGCTGTCCTCCTGAATAACATCACACCAGTAATCCCCATAGGTTTAGGCAGTGGTACACCTATACTACAGTGTACACCCACATATACTACACAATATCTACATATTTCAATTCATAAGTAGTTCTGAGACAAGATTTACTCGTATTACGATTTTGTTAGTATTTTAATGTTATTTATAAATGTTCTCATCGGCTTTTAAAGTCGTGTCCTAAAACAAAAATAAATTCCGTGGTAGCTTTTTAGATGAGAATAGTAGGTAACACAAGTTGTTTTAGTACAATTTCCTTTTTCATCAATTAATTTAGTGTTACTGGAACGTTAAAATAACCTCTTCAATTATTTTACATATTTGGTCCGAGATGCACCGGAAACATGAAAACATCTTGACCAAAATTGGAAATAATTTCCAACTCATTCTTTTACTAAACTGGCAGCCTAAAAAAGTAATGATAATAAACGCATTATCTCCCTGTCCATCACTAGATGTTCGTGTGAGATGTGTAATGTGTCTCTTAACGCCGCACTCGCTCACGCTAAGTTGTTATTTCTCCTATGAAATCATTGTCTCATTTTATCTTTGCACGTCCTCTTTGTTATGGCCTAGTGTTTGAATTACAGTGTGTTTAGACGGTTCTATTATTGTTACTATGTCATGTCATTTTCGAATAAGATAGGTACATTTATCTTTTTGTAACCGACTTCAAACAAATGAGGGGGTTCTCATTTAATGATACATAGATATTTCTGTGTTATTTTTTTTTATTTGATACCTCCTTATTTATTATACATATAACTGCAAGGTGTTCTTTACTGATTTTCTCTTAGGTGTGCCCTTATATAAGATTTGTGTTGATTTTAAGATAACCTCTTTTAATATTCAACATCACATTTTAATATTTCTGTTCTTTCACTGAATCGTAAACTATGTCACAATTGGAAAAAGCAAATGTTTTCTATTGGTTTTATCTTTTCTACTTCATTTGCTGCTTTCCCACGCTTTCTATAGAAAATATAAAGACAGAATCAGTAGCTCTCTTTAGCCCGTCTAAACGCACCTTAATCTTCACGTTTTTCTTCAAAGCTGCTTCTTTGGCATAAGATTATAATCTGTCTATTTATCTACTGATCGTGATTAAACCAGAATTTAGAAAAGCGCTCCAGTTCTGCTATTACAAAATTTGATATAATACCTCTATTCAATCAAATGGCTTATTAATGTCTATTTTCATTCTCAAATATGTCCTTATATAGCATAGTCACTGTTAATCTAAGAATACGCTCAGTTGTTTCAATAAAACTGTTTGATCAAGAAATATTGGATCTATTTCAGTGTGATATGCTTTATTCAATTCTATTCGTAAATTGGCTTTATTGGATTTTTTGTTTAAAGTGATTAATTTATTTTGGGCGGTGACTAATAGCTTTATTTTTAGAATATTTATGTACAGCGAATCTTGTGAACTAATGTAAGCCTGCTTTTGTAGGTACCTTTACGAGCTGTCATTATAAATTAGTGAAACTAATCGGAATCTTATTTCGTGTAGTATTATTAATCATGTTACTGAGGGCCTTATCACACTAGCGATTTGCGAGCGTATTTCCAGCGAGGCAGGAGGTAGCAAACGTGATCGCCACAAGTGCGCAACGTGTTCGCCACGTTTTCACAATATTTTACACTCGCTTGTCTCGCTCTCTCTGGTACACCCACGTCAACCGCTCTCGTTCTGCAAACGCGGCGAACACGTTGCGCATTCGTGGCGAACTTGTTAAACAATCGCCTCGCTGGAAACACGTTCGCAAATCGCCAGTGTGATAAGGGCCCTAGTCAAATCATTGGATCCGTTGTAAAAATGACGATGGCAATTAAGCCTAACCACTATACTCATTCAATTTCAAAACAATGTCTAGTCGTCAAATCTCGATCATAAATAAAACAAACATTAAATTAATGTTTGTTCCTTCTGTAAAATTAAATCTCATCATAAATCTCACAAGTACAGGCACGTCTAGATAATATAAAACTACCCACGACATAATTGCGTTACAAGAAGTCGCGAGTTTTGCTCACCGCACAAAACATCGTAAGTCACGGCCCAACACCTGCTACAGTCAGAACCAATTACAGTAACATTGCTTTACTAACGTGCGAGACATACGGACGTGACGAATGGACAGTTTATTCTTCTCAGATGTTAGGAATTACTTGTTGGCTGCTGCTTGTACGTAATCAAATAATATATGAAAATAGATTTAAAGGCTCCCGGAGACAGGCGCGACAGCGCGAGGCGACACCAGAAGCACAATTTCTATGAAAACTTCATGGACAGTATCACCACAGTCTATACATCATACAGTCGTTCGACGAAGACGTCTCTAGACAGGGCAATCGTGCGAGGCGTGAGGGACAAGTCGGGAGAAGCGCACTCCCGAACTGCTTACGCTAAAGTGTTAGTAGTTCGGGAGACAACTTTCAGGACTATCGTATTGAAATTATTGTTTTAATTTATGTATGATAGCTAAATGATGCATACAACGTGTGTTGTGAAAGATTGCAAGTCGTCATCTTACATTAATAAAGAACTGCGATTTCATCAAATTCCGCGCACATGTGAAAAATAAACAAATACATATTGGCGCCGATTCCCTTGTTCACAAACTAAACTAAATTTAAGTTCAGTGCATCTTTTTCTTTCTATTTCATTAAAAAGAGGACAGAAGATAAATTTTAGTTTAGTCCTGTCAAATTAATCAGCAACTGTCACTACTACATACAAGTTTAGACGTGATTAAAAACTTGCCTACTAAAATTACGTCAAGCGCTGATTAATTTGACAGGACTAAACTAAAAATGATCTTCTGTCCTTTTCTGAATGAAATAGAAAGAAAAGGATGCACTGAACTTAAATTTAGTTTAGTTTGTGAACAAGGGAATCGGCACCATTGTTTATTTAATAGGGAAGTTGCGTATTTACGCGACTAGGTTTTTCCATTTTGATACCAGGTTTTTACTTGCAGCTGCCGACCCGAAATATTCGCAAGACTTCAAAGTATTTTACTATTTTACTCGGCTATTCACTCCTTCGACGCTCGACGCGATTCTGCTCCTTATTTATATTTGGTTAGTGATCAATGTTCTATGCAGGTATTTTTCTTTTTCAGGCTTGGATATTGGAAGTATCCTATTTTAGTACATACGCGATTGTAGCCCTTATTTGTATGAATTTATTTACGATGTTGATCTAAAATAAATAAATAAAAAAGTTAATAAATATTGTTTACTTTTGGGACAACCCTAGCTATCGCGACAATGCCTACACGTTATCGGCATTTACCACGAGATCAAAGGCGTCGTGCTACTGTATCTTTTATACTGTGGTATCACGCTGCGTGTCGCGCTGCCTGTCTCGCCCGCTATAGTCTGCACCAGCCTTTAGTCTAAATACTGAAAAGAATATTATCATTAATAAATTTTATTTGCTTACTAATGCGACCAAGTAAACTTGTATATTTTTAATTGACATTTTCAGTCTTTATTTATTTATAAATTTTTTATTTATTGACCTAATTGTGAATATGTCAACAAGACCGTCAGCTTTTTAACTTTAACAAAGTACGACAGCTTCTAACGAATATAAATCCAACAAATCATCCAATAAGCTCGTCATCCTTCCCACCACTAAACCCCACTCTTAATCCGGCGCACGTAAATCATCGTACCAACTTAAAACACACAAATAACAAGTTTGATACAGCGCTCGCAGTCTGCGTCCCAAGTTAGCGCTAATTTACATACATTATCATCTCAGGTGTTTCGACTGATGCGAGTGGCATCGCGACTTCCAGAGATAAACGTGCGAGTGTAGTAAATAGAACGAGTTGTATAGATTTTGGTGGGGAGGGTAGAATATTGTAACTTAGAGATACGATGTTTCATAGTTTGAACGAGGGTTTTCTGGCAGCACTGAGACGTCAGGTCAGGATCTGTCAAAAGTGTCAAGACGCCTATATTTTTTTTTAGCCGTGACTGAATGAGGAACGAATGAATAAAAAGAATTGATGAACGTTATCATATATTTTTTATTCATTGTCTAAATGGAAGACATCTTGTCAAAGTGGAGCCAACAGGTAGCGTGAATTTTTATGAAAAAACTCATTGGTACGCGTTACTGGTTTAGGCCACAGCCTGATCGTAGTAAGATACTCTTAGAAAAGGAGAGATTAGCATCCAGCTTTTAAGAAATTCATAAACCATAATTTTTACAAATAATATTGTAAGGTTGTAATACATTGTATGTCTACAACACATTTTTGTTCTCATTATAAATATTTTCCATGATTACGTCATTAAAATTCCACCACAGCCTTTTAGAATATTTAAAATACTTTTTCGGGGTTCTAGCCGAATAATTTAATAACATTACGTCGTACGTTATAAATGTTCAGGGTGATCTCATTACATTATCAACCCTGCTCCCAAAACTGATCGCAAGAACCTTTTTCATAAACCAAATTACAGTAGAAGGGTTGGCTCGAATATTCGAAATCAAACAATTATTTTACGTAAATTGCATTCCCTTTGCGCTAACAATTCTAAATTAAAGCCAAAGATACACTGGCGGGGTGGGGTGCGAAGGGCGGGGCGGGGCGAAGGCGCAATTTCCGCGGATCTCCAGATCAATTAATTAGGACGCTCTCTAAATTGAACTGGCCATTTTTAAATTAAGGATGCGGTGCTGGTGGTACCTTTGTAAGGAGACAGGAAACTTACCAGTCCTCTAAATCTTTTATTTTTACGCCTGAGGAAATAATTATGCTATATTTTTCGGTAAGCAATTTATTTCGACAAAGACCATGGATAAGGATAAAGCATAAGTAATGTAAACTATTCTATCAAACTTCCTGCTAAGTATAACATAATAAAAAAAACGAGCGAGCCTTACAATGGTACAAATCTCACCGTGAAACCTTAGGTGAAATGAGCATGAAGTGAGCTCCAATTCCACCTTGTGCTAGGGATGACACTATTGACAGCTCACTTTAAGACCACTTCACTTAAGTTTTCACGGTGTTACTATTACAGAACAGTGCTGCAGCGACAGAAATTAACCTCAGAATTTAAAAACACTAAAAGCTGAAATATTTATTGGAATACATAATTATTCATTACTAGTGGTCGCCCAACTGGTCGAAATTCGACCCCCTCTGCTTACAATCTATATAGTAAACACTAATTCCATGAGTACACTAATTCCATGCTATTTACTTATTCCATGTTCAAGCTGACACTTCCTGTCTACATACTTCCGTCCCTTTTCATGAAATCTCTCCTACAAAAAGCGAGAGGAAAGGTGTTATAAAGATATGGGGAAGCCTATATTATTGAACAATGTACAAATGGCATAGGTGCAAACCATGAAAACAACAATAAAATTATCAACAAATAATTAGTCTAAAGTCCCATAGACATTTACAATAAAATCAATAGCTGAAACCCGAGATTCCTCAAATACATCAATACAAAAACCGCAGGTATTAAGTACCCGCTTGCTCTAAGTATCCGCTAAGAACCGTGTGATATATAGCGGGCAGTGATCAAGTGGGCCCCGCCTGACCTGTAATATGTTACCGGTTGTGTCGGATGAACCGGACGAAATACAGCCCGGAACCGTATCGAAATTAAATGAAATTTTTGGTAAAAATATTCGGTGTAGTAACATGGAAGGATTCAATGACTGTGTTATTTATTGTTACATAAAGATTTGCTATATAGATTTCAAAAGTTGAGAATAGGCATATGTTTAAATTTGTGTATTTTTTTTTTATTATAAGAGTACATAACTAACACACAGACTAATTGAATTACCAGCAATAAAACCAGAACCTTTCTTTGCTTATCAACTAAATGCTCCATGTTCATATCAATAAGTCTGTGACAAATACTTAGTGTTTTATAATCTATTCTCCACGTGACCTATTCAGAACTACATAAGAGGAGGTCAGGATACATTCTGTTGTGCCGGATTAACAGACATTTGTATGAAATGTAGCCGCGCGTAGTAGCTAGCTGCAATATCTATTTCTCTTGACATTTGTAAACAAGGCATGTGTAGGTCAGTAAGTGGCTTTAGAGTGTTGTATTTGAAATCCGTTTGGATCTCTTCCAGCATCTGTCAAGTCTTTTACATAATAGCTATAACGCAAGCCCATGTTGTTTTATCAAATTCATAGGATAATTATAAGAAATAATAAACATTTCATTAACATTTTATACATGCAACTTGTGCAAATTAACTTTATTTCCTCACACAGCATAAAAATGTTAAGCAAAAAAGAAAAACATAATCAAAAACTTGCTACTCTCATCATTTTAAAATGTTCCTTTAAAAATATTTTGCTAAATAAAATGCTGGTAACGCTCATGAAACAAAGTAAGCTGTACATGATGTATGCAGTATTCCTCATATAGCACTACATACTACGTATACGTGTATATGTCCTGTTGATTTTTCATCTAACAAACAAACAAGTTTATGCTGCACGACGCCCAACAGACGTTGTAAGACGGATAGGGGACAAAATACAAACAGATTTACCGAATACATTATGAATATTTTATTTATTTGGAAAATCTTTTTGAAAAAGTGTGTTGATGCGCATTTAATAACCCTTTTGTTATTACTTGTAAAGCTTTAGAATGGTTAACTGATGATAACTTGCTGTTTTTAAATGCTGTTGGATAATATTTCAATCACCAAATATAAATAATGTTACAACTAATTCGTCAGCCTCTAAATTATATTTAATATTTCAGTTCTTCCACAAGGCTGTATTCTGGGACCATTTCTAACTAAGCGACACTTTGTCACCGAAATATTCCTACCCTTTAATTCTATTTGCCCTTTATGCGAATATAATCTTGAAGATACTTAACGTGTATGGTGTACAGCGACTTGCGAACCACTTGGCCCGTGTTTCTACCTCATTCTAACTTGTAATTTGTTGCGAAACGCAATTATAACGGAGCGCTCGGCAGCTAATAGCCGACCGGAATTTTGCGACTCATAGACCGAGTCTAAAATTTTAAGCTTTAAATAAAATATGGAGCGTTCAGTATTCGAATTTAGAAAAGAAATGCCGACAAAATAGTATTCTGGTATAATTGCAAAAAAATGATACTTCATTATTGACTACAGAGATAATATGGCTACTTTGTAATAATAATCATAATAAAAAAGTTGGCCGCAATAATGTCTATCGACCACGGAACACAAGCCAAAGTTATAGCGTACCTTGAATGTACCGAGCATCCAATCTGATATATTAGGAATAGTATTAAACAACTTAAAAGTATCTATTTCCCCGAAAGTCACAGCCATAAAGACAAACGGAGCAAAGACAGACATAAATTAGATTAAATCACTTCACACACCATTAGCAAAAACCTTTCTTTGTCTGCGTGCTCAGACCAAATTGATCCTTATGTTCTTATAAATATTAAGAAAATGGGCTCATATTAGCTTGGAGTTTCAGAAGAAGTACCTAGTTACCTTTGTATGGGGATCATGGTGAAGCTAAGACAGTAAACAATTAATCAGCTATGATGAAGGTGTGATAGAACAACAAAGTAAATGTAACGGACACTAGACAGTGTAATGACTTGATATTAAGCTAATGGAAGGAAGAACCTGACCGTATAATATAGATTTAAAGATAAGTTCTCGTTGCGACACTTGATGTCTTCTAAAATAAAAAGAATAAAAAATATCCAAAAAACAATAAGATCAACACAAAACATTGCAGCGGTCATAATCCTAAAATTTTATATCCAAGTCTCGTTCAGCATCTGCGCCCGAAATGAAGACATTTGCCGTTAAACCAATGTACATTGCGCGCGTTAAATGTGCCGTAACACAGTCTATTGTTTGTTCTTTTACCTATGCGACCTTGGTACGAGGTCCCTAATTAAAATCGGGGACAGTGTTTGCTCTGAGGGGATAGGACTGATGCTTCATGGCGATCTATTTAATGGAAGCCGATATATTTTGTTAGATTATTTTTGGTGAAATCGGAATTGAATTCTCTAGTTATGTCTGGAGAATTTGGAAATGTGATCAGATTTTTCTTATATAGTTACGCATTATGGCGAATTAAATGGGGGTTGAGTTTTCTGCCAGATTGGTTCAATACCAATTACGCTTTTTACTGACCAAATAATTTGACTGCGACCTTCATTCAGTCGATGAACAGATGAGTGTTATTTAAACCCACGGTTGCACGAAAAATCACTAAGTAGATACGCAAAACGCTAAAAATGTTTAAATACATTATCCTGTCTCTGTCATTTTCAATCGATGGACAAAAAGAAAGATTTGTAGTACAAGTGGGTTTTAGAATAAGTATTGTTCCGCATTGACCTTTTAAAATTTCATAAATACGACTAGGTTGCACCAACCACATACAATTCCCACCACCACACACAACACCAAATCAATGACGGCAACCACAAGAACCAATCGTTTGATGGCGCGTCAACCACTTGCCATTTCTGTGACAACCGCACGCAATCCTTCGTCAACCACAACTGTTTTAATCCGTAATTTGTCCTTAATGATGTTCTGGTGACGACGGATGCCACCATGTTATTGAATGTACTCGTACAGTCAGGAGCACTAATACGTACGTACTTAGCGATTTTCCAGTGGAATAACGATGTTGATATTGTGAACTTTGAGATAAGACCTATATATTACATATTTCCATTGATTGAGAGACTGATTTCGGCTACGGTAACTATTTCTGATTTTGACACCTATGGGTAACAAGCACGTGCTCATATGTGTCTAATGTAGCCTATATCTTAACTGTGAAGGTACGTGCACAGTGCGGATACATTAGAATAACATTTGGTACTTATTTCTTAATAGTATGGGTTCCAAAATACTATGTTCGTTGCAACATAAAATTACAATCAATTTAGTGGGAGAGTCTTTTGAAACTTGCTTAATGTATACATAATTAGTGCTCGTAACTGTACATATATGTAAATATCCTGGCTGAGATTCGCGCGAGATTGGATGGCGATAATGTATGGAATTGGTTAGTTATATGAATGTACATGTTGTAAGACAACATCCGTTGTCTGTTATGTATGAATATCTTTATCGATATGTTCGATTGAGATTCCAAAATTTTCTTATGTACTAGTTATTATTACGAAGGTCATTCGGTAATATTCAAGGTTTTCCTTGACGCAGCATTTTTTGGACTATTTGGCGTATGGACCAATCTTGCTTAAAAAAACGGTCTAATTATATATGAGCATATTACACAGCGTTTATCAGAAATATTTAGTCATATTTAGAGATCAAACTGAACAATTTTCTCCATGAAACCAACCAAAAAATTATCAGCTGTTTCCATATAAATCTTCAATATAGGGATTGAAGATTTATATGGAAACATCTGATAATTTTTGATGCTACTCGATCCAAATGTATTCTGATACACACTGTAATTGTCAAAACAAATATATAAAATTGTATATCGTTTTTAAAAATAACAAGATATTATAATACGTAAAGTCTTTTTGCAACCTTCGGTTCCCGATCTGTCCTTGTACAATAAATCTGGTCGGTGGCTAACTGAGACATTATTAAAAACCGTCGCAGCCGCTGACCTGTCCGTTGTGACCTATCAATATCGAGACACCTACCGTAGCGTCATATTTCGCACGCGTTACAATGTACGCGCAAGTTATAGGAGATGAGAGTTTTGGGAACAAGCTCTTAACTAGCGGGTATCTGTGGTATGTAAGTACGTATAATAGACATCTTTAACCATTAGATTTATCAAGATTTTTTTAATTTATATTCGAATAAATTAATAGTAAACTGTAGTTATTCGGCGCGGCGAGTCATAACACGGTTTTGGCCACTTATTTGCCTATAATTTAAAAGAAAAACACAATACAAATTCTAAAAACGTGGCACTCTGACTTTTAGTCATATTTGAATTCAGTGTGTGTGTGTGTGTTGTCATTAGTGCTAAACACACCTGCTAAACCACCACCAACTAAACCTGCACATCGCAATCACACAAAATTTCAAACACCAACCGAATTCCATACCCGAGGATACCCGAACACTTCCGATGCTTGCACCACACGCCAACTTTACACAGGACACGTTCTGATGCGATACATCAGCGTACTATTGGCACGGTCGCACCCCCCTCCTGCCTGTCCCCCCAAAACTCCCCCATTTGCATGTAAATTGAATAAGGACGACGTAGCACAGCTTTGGTCGAGAAACGAACGCTTCCCAGTTTGTCCTTTCAAGATGTCACATGTAACGGTTCGGGGATAAAATGTTGGTCAGAGTATGTATGGTAGTCTTATTGATTGCAGTACTGACCTGCATAACAATGGAGCCGATTCCCTTGTTCGCAAACTAAACTAAATTTAAGTTCAGTGCATCTTTTTCTTTCTATTTCATTAAGAAGAGGACAGAAGATAAATTTTAGTTTAGTCCTGTCAAATTAATCAGCGCAAATTAATAGGACATTATTTAGGACGATACTTGGGATTTTGTGGTCCTTGAATCTAAAGGCTACGAAGGTCCAACAGCTGATGTTCTGTGTGAAACCAAAAAAATGTCATGCCCTTGTTAGCGTGTAACAGATTCATCTGCTGATTTATTTATTTCGTTTGAAAATTGTAGAAGTATTATTAAAATTCATCTAAATCTCTCTACTCCTTAAATTAAATTTTCAAAAGGTTTTCGCGTTATTGTATTGCTGAATTGCAGTAAAATTTATTATATTAGAAAAAAGAAAACGAGAATTTGAATTTTAAATAAAGAGCTATTCTAATGTTAATATCACATCAGCAAATGGATTTTAAATCTTTTCATAACATTTTCATAAAATTAAAAGACGTCTGGGTACAGTAAAACAGCCATATTACATACATAAAAACATGCTTAGTAACACGTATTTAAAGCAAATAGAAAACTGGCAACCATAGATTAAAATGTAGTGCGATATATTATTATTACTAGCAAATTAATAGTCTACGAATATGCTACGGCGCGGCGTAGCTAACCTTGCTACGTCGTAGTGGTGCTACGTTTTAATCGCTATTCTAAAATAATAAATTTATTTTTAAACGGCGTACGTAAATGCTAATATATTTTAGAATGTAGATAGTATGTCTGTGATGTTGTAGGCGTCTACAAAATATATTACCTAATAAATTTAAATTTTATTAGGTGCCTTTATTATTTTACTTATTTATTTACATAACCAAATTACAAGATGATTATTAACATTAACTAAATTAAATTAAAACTAAGTTAAGCTTAAAAAAAGCTCTCGGGGCATTGTAGCGAGGATGCTGGCGGCATTTCCTCGCTGAATTGCAATGCTGAATAAGTGCCTTTTACATGATCTTGTTGTGTTAAAATATTGGGAAAATCACTAAAATAAAACAAAATAATTACGACAATTTTATTTTGACATTTTATTTTTGATACGATTCTGACATTTTTTTAATGAGTTGTTGAATATTTAAATTTAATTAATCATAATATTATTTTGAGTTTTTATCCGTTTTTTTTTTTAAAGTAGTTTATAATTTAAAAATATTTTTGTAAAACTATGGACTAGAATTATCTCTGAAATAAATAAATAATTAAATTAGATTTAAATGTTTCCAGTTTTGGTTGAAAATTATTACCTTCATGTGCTCACTAATTTTAATCGTACAAGATATTTTTGCTCAAACCTATCTAGCAGCAAAATTAAGGTAGATGCTACTGCTTATTTAATTTCTAAGTACTTATCATTTACAACTCAAAACAGTATGTGCAGCAAACGGCTTAAAACACACACATACTTACCTACAAACCACTAGATATTTCGTACCCTCGCATTATTACGTTTCCGTACCTGAGGAACGGGACACAATACGTGTGAAAATATGAAATAATCGCATTACAAGTTGGGACGTCTGAGGTGCTATTACAGCACTTGGGCGCGTTAAGAGCATTACTGGGCTCTCTAAATAATGTATTGTTTGGGTGTAAACGGTGACCGACGTACAACGTTGTTCTTGAAGATATCTAGCGTCTGTTTTGATCTAAGATTGCTGCTGATTATTAGTATAATAGTATGACTATAATGATCAACTGAATAACTTTGCCAGCAGCTTCGTCCGCGTGGATGTCAAAAATTAACTCACGGGAACGTACGTTTCCATGACAATCCAGGTTATAAACTATATGTGTGCCAATTTTCATCTTATATACATATATTGACGATTCTAATAATGTTTGTTTCTGTTTCCAGGTAAGTCACCACTTGATTTCTTTCAATTAGCGTAAGTGTTTGCAGTCAGTAAAATGGGTCCTCGTGAGTCCCTTAGAAACAAATTCAAAGAAATTAATGTACTTACTCTGTCTACTCTTTATATCTTAGAAAGTATTTTGTATGTTCGCAAAAACGTATGTCTTTTCAAAACAAGAAGTGATTTCCATAATATAAATACATGTAGTAAACATGAAATTGTGATACCCAAATTTAGATTAACAAAAACAAGCAAAATATTTGTTATCAACAGTATCCACTTTTATAACAAGTTGCCAAAGTCGGTTACAGAACTTAGCGATGGAAAGTTCAAAACCCACATCAAACGTGTCCTTATCAAAAACGCATATTATAATATTAAAGACTACGTTGAAGACAAGGAAGTTTAGCAATAATTCCTTCTGAACATGTGGCTTTCCTGGTACCACATAAACGGCATAACTATGTAAATGTCTATTAACTGCTCCCAAATTACGATGTTTTTTTTTTTTTTTTTATACATTTTGATTTAATATTTTCATTGTTTGACATTATATACCTACAATTTTGATTTCAGACTTGTTGTAATGGCAAACATGTCATTTGGTTTAAACAGGTTTTTATTTTTATTAATTTATTAATATTTTACATAGATTCTTGTGTAACTTGTGAATGTGAGAACGTTGCAGGCTTAATAGACTAGATATTTTGTAGACCTTTTTCTTTTTTTTTGTGCCTGGTACATCTCGACAGGCCAACACTGTCCTCCCATACCTATTAACACTAATTTGATAACATTGTAAAAGCCAATTATTTTTAAAAGAGTAACCGTGGAGTTTCTTGCCGGCTCTTCTCCATAGGAAGCGACCAATTGGAACAGTGCACCTAGCTTCTGACGTTTCATAAGTGCCCACGTAGGTTTATGTGAAATAAAAATATTTTTGATTTTGATTTTAATTTTTGTTTTCTTAACAAACAATTATAAGAAATATTTTTTGTTTATGATAATCGGTGCTGTAAAATCATATGTAGGTGCTTTAGCAATAGTTAGAAACATAATGTAAATTATGCTTAAGACGCTGACAACACCTAAACCGCGGTCACTGTCAGATTGCATAGAAAAGAAAGAGAAGCGCGATGACACAACGCTTGTAATTTATTGCAAAATATGAAGCAATTCTCTATTTACTCAAAATTGAGTTGAGTAATCGAAAATAAAAAACAACCAAGTTCTGCATTCAAATACGACGTTCTTGTTATTAGTTAAATACGTAACGTATGTTGATATTTAAAGCAGATATTTTGGATTAGAACTCAAGGTAAGAGGTTAGTTTAACGTTAGTTTGTATCGAGATTTTTTTTTCAAAACGTGTTTTGGTAACAACCAGGTTCTGGGAGATATGTTCAAAATTAACATATATTTTTTTCCGCTACCACAAACTATACAGATTTAGCAAATTTTTTTATAAGAGAAGCTTATTTTGGTCAATTGGGTCTTGTCAGCGTCTTAAGTGTTGCAGTATCTATTAATTTATCTGATAATCTTATTAATTGTTAAGTAGTTAAAAGTGGATTACTCTAAATTGTACTTCAATAAATTTAATGAGTCAAAAGCAAGTTATGTTGCAACTGTCATAATTTTCACACTGTTTTGGGACATCGTTAACAACCTCATGTAAGACCATTCTCTATTTATCTCTCAAAATAAACATTCGCAAAACAGCACGAAAAATTTTCATTTGCAAAAATGTTTACCACACATTTTTTCTTTAACAAAACTTCAGCGAAAAAGCTCTAAACGTACATTCAGTGGAACAAAAACGCGACCGTTGCCACCCTAACGAGTGTAAATCTCATCCTTTAATTTAATGAGCTCTAAAACACAGGCTTAGTTGAAAACAAAAGGGTGTTGAACGTCCCACCCCGTCTTCATTAGGGAATCTTTCTTATAAGCGAGTCAGATACTCGGTTAGCTTTTGAAAAGATGTGTGCACATGTGTTGTGAATTTCGCGTAATTTTGCGCAACAAAGCCTTCAGGTTATTCGTTGAGACATTGCGTTTTGTAAAGGCTGCTATTCAGAAGCTGTATCGAACGAGGAGTGGTTTCAAGTGTCCTATCTACTTTGATATATTTTCTAGACTTTTTAGCTTTATTGTGATTTGAAGTGTGTTTGAACTTATTTGGATACGCTGAATAGGTTTTTGAGTAGGTAGTCTTCTTTGCTGATTTGACAAACATCTCTTTTTTCGTTACTAGGTCACAAATTCGATTTTTATAATCAGGGTTGCCTAAATACACAACATTAATATGCAATTAAAACAAGTAGACTGTAAACTAATAAATACAGTTTTGTTTTTGTTTTTCTAACATTGTTTGTTAGTTTGTACCAAAATCCTAAAAACATTTTAGTAGATACCAGCCGTCACAAAGCAATTCTCTCTTGCACTATAGTCTGGAGTTCTCACGTACAGAAATTGCCGTTTAATGCCGGATCAGTGCCGGATTTAAGGTGCATCTATCTAAACCTTGCCTGATTTATTCGTGACGTATGCACTCGCAATAGGGATGCTGGAGAGGAACCATGATTCTGGGACTCAGAATGCACTGAGAATTGTACCGTATTTTGCTTTGTGTAGATGAAAAAGATTTGAAATACAGGAGGCGAAACGGCTTGATATTCAAATTCTACTTCTTTGAAATAGTTTTGTTATGACTGTGGCGATAACTGATATTGATAAAATAATCAACAAGTTTTTAACAGTATCAACATGAAAGCTACTCATCAGGTTGTCCATAGAACTGGGAGCCCAGTTATGGCAAAATAAAATTGTGTAAAACCCCATGCCTTTAATTACCAGGTATTGATAGATACACTAAAATGTCTATTGTTTTAAGCATACCTACATGATTGTGTTATAATCAACATGTAAGCTAATGCTATACGTCACAATTTAGCCAGTAATCCTTATCCATCATTAAAATTAAATAGATTGTCATCCCTAAGGACCAGTTAAGAATCTGAAGACTGGTCCTTCCACCCTAACGGTCTTGGCACCCCTAAGCAAGCAGATTTGCTCGTCGACCGTGCTTTGATCAGATTTAATGAAGTTGTTTGCTTGTCTTGTTCGCTGAGAGAATATGCAAATTGTTTACAGTATGTCACCGTTGCAATGTGTTGGATCATTTGGCAAGCGGTTCCTAACAAGGATTATAGATTTTGGGGACATGATGGGTCATTTGCGTTTGCTTGGAGTGTTGGTAACATTTCTTAGAGTAGGTAACTACTGTTGTGTAATGATTTCTTGCCATATTTTTCCTTGCTTGCCAGCCGAAGCAACAGCAGTAAATAAAAAATCCTGATTAATAAAAAACTTACTGTACTTTCTAAAATAAGACTAACAATCAGTTACTCAATAGTTACGTAGTTTAAAAAAAACTGAATTATAAATCGCGCGCACAGGCAGCAATATGCCTGTCACGCCCGCGATATTGCCCTAGTCTGCACCAGCCATTAATCAGTCCATCTGTAGGACAAGTCTTTATGTGGTAGACAATTTGTATTTATGCATATGAAAGACAACAAACACAGCTGTTAATAGGACATTTTATCAGCATTTAAGACTGATTAAACTGTAAGTTCACTCTAGTTGCATAATTTAAATGTAATGTGGTGGTGGTGGTTGGGATATAAAAAAATGATAACATGGGCCAATTGTTTTGTTACAATTTAATACAAAAATCATGCACGTATTTGTCTCTCAACCAAAACTAACAAATATTGCAAGATAATAAATTGAAAAACTACTTTTAATTCCCTTTCGAGATACAAGTGGAAAAACTTGAAAGTAATTCCATTATGTTTATTAATGAAATTTCCAAATAATAACTGTATTCAGTGATGGCACTTTAATAACAGACTCAAAGTAAATTTTCTAATAATTACAACTTCCGCAAAATGTTCTCAGGTCAATTACATAAAAACCCTTTTTAGTGGCCCTTTTATATTCTACGTAACCTTAACAAAGTAAACATTTAAAACGTATTTCTTATTGATATTAATTACGTTATAAAAGTCAGTAAAAAGTTATTTTAACATATTGGGATGGTTTGTTTTTCAAAGCGATTGTAAACTGTAAGAATAAAAATGGTTATTGATCGCTTTTCGAACTTTTTTCTATCTTTTCAGCTTTCGAACCATTCACAATTTCCTATCATGAATTTTATTTACATAGAGTAAAAGTCTTCCACTTAAGTCTCTCTAGTTTTAGACAACACTAAAAGCGTAGCAACTTTTTGAAGTTGACACGTTGTTAGCCCATCACACGCGACCATCGTTATCTCACCTTCCTTAATTAACTCTTACAAATAATGCTACATAATAAACAATGCGGCATCTATTCATAGCACATTTAATTTTGTTAACATGCAAACTTTAATAAATTACGTGGCTGTCTACATAGTTTTAAAGTGTTGTGAAGATTGTGAAAGGTCAGGACTTATATTTTATTCACTATCTATAGCCAGGGTATTCTTGCCTACCATGTGCTATGTGAAGACAGTTATCTAGCTAGTTTGTATTAGTAACGCAGCTATCTGATTTACTTTACTTATCACTTGTCACTTGTACTTTGCTTATTATATTTTCCAAAGAATACATATGCACCGTGTCATTTGTGCTTAGCATATCCAATAAAAATAACAAACAAACAAACTAAACTAATCACTCTGGCATGCACTAACAACAAGTAACACACCCAAAAGCCATTTCTTTATAAACCAACACACCCACAAAATAACACCTGATCACTATCGCCATTTACAACCGACGACGCTCGTGACAAGAGAATAAAATGCAGCTAACGAATTAAGTCCATTAATGGACTAACGTACCACGTGTATTCATTAGTATGCCAGGTTAGATGGTTAGGCTAATTCATCACACACGACGCTTCAATAAAATTAACTATGATGAATGGAAAAATTGTCGGTGAAGCTCCGAATGAATACACTGATACAAATTTATGAGATACATCCAATAGACTTAAAGACTAGTGTACGAATTTCTCACAGGTAAGCACATCATGCATTACTTATTTGTCGATTGATAAGTGAGTGTCTCTACGTGTGTGTTAGATGAGTTATTATACTTACCGAACATAGTTATGTTCTTGACAGCAATTTTAAAATAAAATCAAACTTAAATTTGACGGTGTACCTTATAGATACGAGTATAAATGGCAATGTTAAATATCGGATGCATTAAATTGTAGTTTTCGTGATATTTTTGATATTGCACTCCATTTGGAAAACTGATTAAGTACTAAAGGATAATAGAATGTGATAGATATTTGTTTAAGTAGACCCATTAGACGAATTATATTTAGAGATAAAATAATGATTTAAGTAATATAACCTCATGCATTACACAGTTCATATTGACATTAGCAGCACTGCTGGGAGAACCTGCGCCAACAGAAGCGTGCGACACTAAAATACGAGCCGTCTATACCACCGCCTTTGCGACTGCTAATTATGCAATGCGTTCACCCCGATGATTTCCCATAGGAATGGTGTCCTGCACTGTTTTAATCATATACTCGGAATGGGAAGAGATTGCATCTGAACAAATAACTGGCGTGTTCCGGTTTGAACTGGATCGCTGTGTAATTTACTGTTACGTTTGTTGTTCGCTGTTTGAACTCTCCCCCCGCCCCTCCGTGCCATCCCCACTAGTTTGTTTTTCGGTATGTATTTAAAGTTGATTCCACGGACATTTCAGTTTCAGTTCTGCGACGTTGTTTGTGCGATGTACTTGTTCGATTCAGTTTGATAGCGTCTTCCTTGTTGACTGTTGTTTTCGGCGTCTTACCTGATGAAATCGTTTGGAATTTGAATTTTCTTTTGTTTGTTCAAGATGCAAGTGTGTCATGGTTGGTTTAGCATGGTTATGAAATCGTAAACGGATATTATTTTAGCTTGGCGCAAAATAAAAATGATTCCCTACCTTGCTGTTAATAATATTTCAGAAACCGTTAGAATCTTTAAGTTATGGTGTAATTCTCTATTTAATATTTAAGATACAACCTAGCAAAGCCTGAAACTATTTAAAATCTCAGATTCTGTAAATGCTGAAATTACAGTTGATGATAAGACCATAGAGAGAAAAGTACTCATTTTTCAATATCCCAAAAAGTATATGATCTTAAATAAGAAGCTAAATCACTGTATCAAGACAAGTTTGCTGAAGGGCGAACTGCAAAAGTTAAAAACTTTTCTGAATTATGCTAAAATCCTCTTTATCAAAGTTTTACGACACAGGTGCTTACCAACCATCAAGTCAATATACCTATTGATGGCCACCAGAGATTTAAAACAACTGGAAACGTAAAATATGTTAAGGTTCTTAACTTACTTTTATGGCCATCTCCCTAACGGAGGGAGAGAGGAAAAGGGATTTGAAGGACGTAAGAGCCTTTATGGGTCGAGCTCACATGCAGAAAATATGCATGGTTTTCAGATAATAAAGAATCAGCACTAAAGTATGAAATTGCTAAATAATATCACTCCCATGAAATATTTATATTTTGTCCAAAACTATCAATTTGAATTCGAGAATAACATCTTGAAAATGTAGTCTAATTGACACTAATTGTGAAAGTACTAACTACTTATTAATATTACCATGCTAAACAAATCTTATTAAACCAGCCTACCTCTAAAAGCCGAAAACAGAAGCATTTTACTTCCACAAATCCGTACCTACCTAATAAATAGATGCCTTGAAAATAATTATTTCTCAAATCTAATAAACGTAAAGTCCAAGTAAAACGAAATGACTTTCCAAAACAAAACAGCGCCGATCTCTATTTTCCAGATAAAATGGGTCCCAGATTAACAGAATAATAAATCAGACAGCACTATGACAATCATTCTGCGGAGATAGACGGGGCCCCGAGAGGCCAAAGTCTAGCAAATAGTAACTTTATATAGTTAGGTGAATAGTCCGTGATTTATAATGAGGCCTTGTAATCCTCTCGTGAAAGGGAGCGGGATATGAACTCGGGCCGACACTAGTTAGGCTTTGGTTAAGGGGAAATAGTTTCAATTTAGGAGCTATCTATTTAGGGGCTTTAAAAGTGTGAGATAGTTTTAGAAAATAAGACTTTGTTTAAAAAATAATGAGTTTCAAAAATAATTTTGAATTACAATCATGCTTTACTAATTAAATTATATCCATGAGTGTCATTTTAACTATTTTTAGAAATAAAACTAACGCAGGCAAGAAACACGTCGTAAAAAATAATGCATATAGTTCTTTCTTGTTATCCTACGTCCTTGTATCACCTTGAGAGTCTAACGTACCCTCCAAAATACTTTATAATATTTTTTCGTCAACTTTGCGAAATAGATAAACTTGGCTATGGAGTTCGTATGTTTGTCTTGACAACTGAAACTAATCTTGTCACGGGTATGAAGTTTCAACGTTGTTTTTATCTGATTTTATGTGACATATTATTAAAATGTGCCTACATTTTTTTCGCAATCTTCAAGCAGAGGGATTTGATAAATATGATTTATTTATGATTATTTTTTTCTGAGAACCAATGTTTGTTTGTTTTATACGTTAATCTGACGTGTTTGAAATGTATTAAGATGTAGTTTGTGAAATATGAATGAAATAGACGAATGCTCGTTTATTTAATGTAAAACATACATAAGGCAAAAGAATTTGAAAATATGAAACCTTTCCATGCAGAAAAAAATATATTTAGCACTTTCACCGCTAAGTACATAGAATACATACAAATTGGCATGCCATATAATGTTTATTGCAAATCTATAACAATTCAATCAACAGAAGTCATCTGAACAGAAGTCATCTTTAGCTACATATAGCGACGACTCGGATGCGAGTTGTGGGCACACGAACGAATTATTTTTCGACCCATATGCTGGGTGCTTGGCATAGAAAGTGTTAGTTAATCAATAAAAGCGATAATACGACTTCATTTGAAAATTCAGCGTAGAACAGTTATTTTACCGACCACTTTCAATTTACCTTCTAATCTTACACCAAAACACATGAATAACATCACTCTCTCACTTTCATCAAAAGTCGGCTAGAATTAACCTTTGTCATGCACAAAATACATCACGTCCTTGCCGAGTTATTATCGGCGTGGTAGCTAATAAATAAGCAAATAAAGTGACATTCATTAATATTCATGACTGTATTACCGGGCGACGTGTCTGTTCGTCACAACAGTGCGACTGATTTCACGGGATTTAGGATTATTTTGAAAGCTTGTTTCATGATATTGAAGGGAATGTTGACAAATTAGGCAATAAAGGATTATGAGTTGAACTCCAGTTCATAATCCTTTATTGCCTACTTGATAAAAACCGTTGTTTAAATAGATTTAAGCAACGGTTTTATAAAACTATGTTTTTTTCTGATTTCATTAAGTAGAACAATGGTAAACTGAATGAATTTTATTGAATATTTGTATATATAACTTTGGTACTGCTTGAGTAAACTATAAACCTCTCTATTACCAAAAAACAAGTAGTTAATATGTTATATGTAGATGATATCATCATAATTTACCAAACATCAGAATCTGTTGCTGTTGAGATAAAATATATACTCATAACTAAATATAAAGGAGCAACGTAGATGAACTGAGACTTTGGATAATTTTGCTTATCCATCATCGTTACTGTATCGCGGTGATGCTCTTAACTGGGTTAGGGAAACGATTTTGTATGGGATTTGTTTCAGCCGAGATTTTGATGATGGAGTTGATTTTAAAAAGGCGCGTTAGGTTATTCCTTTCTACTTGCTTTTGTAATGCCGAGTGTTCTTACCGAAATAATAAAAAAAAAAGTTGTTGTATGGTTAATGAAAAATGTTAAGTGCATATATTTTTATTGCTGGGCGCATAAAATATGTCTGTCTGTAAATTATAACTTGTTCATAATCAGCCTATAATGTTCACACTGTTGGGACACAGGCCTCCTCTCTGTGAGAGTGGGCCGTACCTAATCCACCACACGGGCCCAGTGCGGGTTGGTAGATGTCACATGTCTTCGAATTTATGGTTCTAGGACATGACGGTTTCCTCACGATGTTTTCCTTCACCGTTTTGAGAGCAGTGGTGATGAAATAATTTACACAAAGTAAAGCGCCTGTCCGGGTTCGACCGCCCTACAACTCGTAAGTCAAGGCTAACGGCCACTGCGCCACCACTGCTCCTATAACTTGTTGGATCATATTATTTCGTGTAACTAGTATTTTAATGCGTCAAGATAGGGTGCTCATCAGATCACGGGCTACACAGTCGCAATCTCCTCAGTCTCAAACACTGCCTAAAGATGATGACACAACAGAAAATGAGCATGCCGACAGCTTAAACACAACAACATGCAAATCCAAAAATCGTTTACAATGAAACTGCTTTGTAAGAGATAGCGGGTAAGCTGTCTTAGTTCACGTACACGCATTAAGCACAATGTTAAATCTAGTAAAGTAGTCTAGCTGGTATCGCAGTGCCAAACCAACTGAGAAAGTTTATTCGCAAATTGACTTCACGTATTCGCTTTAGATGCAGTTTCTTTCATCCGAGCTCAGCTTTTGTTGTGGCGGGAGTTGTAAGCGCGGGCGGGTTAACTTGGGGACTTATGATATTAGACCTTCTTTTTTTGCAAGGTCAGCTTTATAACATTGAGTATAGTAATTGAATTACATAAGTGTACTTATTATGTAGATTAATAAGTACACTTATGTAATTGGTCAAGGACAGACTTAAATTTAGTTTAGTTTGTGAACAAGGGAATCGGCACCATTAGGTATCTGTCCTTGCAAATTAATCAGCGCCTGTCACTACTCCATACAAGTTTAGACGTGATTAAAAACTTGCCTACTAAAATTACGTCAATTATTATTTACGTCAAGCGCTGATTAATTTGACAGGACTAAACTAAAATTTATCTTCTGTCCTTTTCTTAATGTAATAGAAAGAAAAAGATGCACTGAACTTAAATTTAGATTAGTTTGTGAACAAGGGAATCGGCGCCAATGACACAATTGATTTTCTATTATTTGACTCCGAATCGGTGTCGCGCGAGACTTAACAGGTTAACCTGCACGTACGAAACATTATTTCACAATCCACAGTTATTTTTCCGTAACCCCAATAAATCTTAATTGTGCTTAGTGCAGTAGCATAATAATATTGATGAACGTAAACGAAGCAAAAGAAGTATTTATGGATCGTAGCACGTGGCGTTCTTTAGTTTCTGATCGTTCGTACTCAATCAAATAATGACGCTGATATTTCTTGGTGTCTCAGTAATTACCAGTTGGTATTTAAAACATTAGGCCTTTCTACTTACGTTACACCTATAAAACCATAGTTTGCGTTTTCCCGCCAGCTCTCCTCACTGAAATCAAAGCATTAGGTTGTATTAAGAAATACGAAAACTAAGCAGAATGGCATTCTAAAGAGTTCTGCATCACAACTTTGTTTTGCGTGAGTTTACCCGTTTGCCGGTTTTAAAATCTTTTCGCGACTTGAATGCATTAAAGTATTTAACTTGTTTGTAGTTTCTGTCTATCGGACGGAAGGAAAACAATGTATTGTTTGAAAATATTTTCTGAATATTTTTGTGGAAGTAAAGTGGAAGTGTGGCTAATGTGCATGTATGCTTTCACGGTTTTCATAGGTTTGACGGTTTCGTATAAAGTTTATAGTTTAAGGAATATCAACAAGGAGTTGCAGCTGGTATTATGTTTTAAAACAAGCGTACTTAATATAATAGTGTTTTCTGTAGGGGTAGTAAAACTGTTTTTATTTTAGAAACAGCGTAGAAAGATGTTATACGTCAAATTTACAAATTCGTCACAAATTGGGTACGAAAATCGTGATAAAGCATGAAACGTGACAAATTGCTGAAGCATTGTCTACAAAAAAACTTGCGCTCAGCAATGGCCCAGTAAATGTCTTATTAAGTTACTCGATTTCCCGTAACTTACGCTCAGCAATGGCCCAGTAAATGTCTTATTAAGTTACTCGATTTCCCGTAACTTACGCTCAGCAATGGCCCAGTAAATGTCTTATTAAGTTACTCGATTTCCCGTAACTTACGCTCAGCAATGGCCCAGTAAATGTCTTATTAAGTTACTCGATTTCCCGTAACTTACGCTCAGCAATGGCCCAGTAAATGTCTTATTAAGTTACTCGATTTCCCGTAACTTACGCTCAGCAATGGCCCAGTAAATGTCTTATTAAGTTACTCGATTTCCCGTAACTTACGCTCAGCAATGGCCCAGTAAATGTCTTATTAAGTTACTCGATTTCCCGTAACTTACGCTCAGCAATGGCCCAGTAAATGTCTTATTAAGTTACTCGATTTCCCGTAACTTACGCTCAGCAATGGCCCAGTAAATGTCTTATTAAGTTACTCGATTTCCCGTAACTTACGCTCAGCAATGGCCCAGTAAATGTCTTATTAAGTTACTCGATTTCCCGTAACTTGCTCTTACAACTAGCGACGATAAAAATGTTTTATGCCTTCCTCCCATTTGCATAACTTTTAGCAGCTGTTAAAATGTGTTAGCGCATTCGGAATTAGAGGAATTGCTTGATTGTTAAGATTTTTACAACATTTTTATCGTGGATTCAGATAAACAAGAAAGTTAAGAAATTTAGCATAATAACAAAACGTACCTTTTAATCTGACGCTAAACAAATATCAACATGTTCGGGGTTCAAAGGTCTTAAGTAAAATGTTTACGATGTAATTTTTCGTAATTCGAATTAAAATGAAGACGTAAAAGCAGCGTCTAATCGCCCCAAAACAGGCCTGCGCTCTTAACTTAAATCCTTTTTAATCTCTAAAGATTTGTCGCAATAAAACTTTTAATATATAATTATGACAAAACAAGAACATCCAACTGACAATTAACGTCCGCCGCGTTCTCCCAACAAATAACATTTGTAGGAGAAAGCGAAACTCGACTCTCTCACGCACGGCACATAAATTTGTTACAACTGATTACCAAGTTTGTTGGGACTTGTCATCGCAACTCTTCCACCTTGGTGGGGGAAGAGAATTTTTTCATTGTTAACGTTATATCTGGCGAGGTTTGGCATCGGAGTTCATGAGCGCCGCGCACGCCGCGCCCACTACGTGATCCGAATACAACTTCTCATATTCATCGCTTTAAAGCAACACCGAGGTGCGAGAGGGACGCCCCTATACGACAGACACGGCGACACCTTTCGGCAAGATTTCGTGACCTCTCAGCGGCTTTAGTCCGCAGAAATATGGACGGTAATAACATAAATCCCTTTGGCATATAAAACACTAAACGCCCCCTGAAGTGTCCCATGGTTTTTACGACGCGCATTCTCGAACACTGTAAAATATTCGAGCGTTTATGAACATTGTTGGAATTTTCTAATTAATTATGATTGTTATAACGGGACATTTTATTAATTTAGTTTCTTAGTTTTAAAAGTTTCCTATCTTTATCGCTAGCTCTTTTTGAGGTTTGAGTAGATACGAAAACATTATAAATTTATATCATCAGTAACATTATCTCAAAAACAAAACTCAGTAAAACAAAACAGGAAGCTGTTTCTTCCGTTACATGTTCTTCATACACATTACGCGTTGATTCCCGATGATCGTCGGAACACGTATGACGGATGACGAGTGACGTGCCCTCATCGGTATGCGTCGCGAACTTGCTGCCTAATCATAAATAGGACATGCTCGCTCCCTTTGGCGTCAATGCTCATTTGTGGCATTGGATGTGGCACAAAATTTCAACGACATACGATGCACTATACAGCATCGTATGTCGTTGAAATTTTGTGGAAAATTTTACAACCTAATGGTTTAGTTGACTGTAGAAATTAGTGAATTTTGGTTATTTCGTATTAAAATTGTTCAATACTTCAATGATAAACTGAAACTATAAAGTGGTTAAGTTTAGCAATTTATTGTTTGTCTTGTGTTACAAAACTTGGCAATATTTTGGTAAAGCCAGTAGGGTGAATTTCAAAATGTTGTACCATAACGAGAATGTAACAAAAAAGTAAAATAGTAGTCGTAACAAAAAAATGCAACAAAACGGCATTATAAAGTTGCGGACATACCAAGAAAAAAAACACCAAATGCTTTATTTACTGATTCGTTTTATTTTTTCACACCAATCAAAACTGTGTATCATGATTACAATCACAAGCTACCAGATCACATGCTTAATTATGCATGTATCCTACTAATCAGTTCGATAAATAAATGTAGATAATTATTTGAAAATACTCACAATTTACAGTACCGTAAAAAATACAAACTCCTAAACTTTAGTCACAGCCACAAATCAAATCAGTCAAATCACAAAAAAATACACTTTTGTTTTAAAATTTCCCGTCGCAGTCTCAGCCTTAACTTAAGGTACACAATATTTTTTTTTAATTAAGAACGTCAGTACAGCTCGTTTACTAGGTGTGACTCCTGCCTAACAGTTCATTGTTGTTACGTAACAAATAACTGAACAAAATGTAACAAAAATGAACCACAGAAACCACATGTCTAACCTAACCTATTTTTCATAAACTTGGAATCATGAATCACAATGTCATCAATTTTCGAACATTTAACGACTCATCTTTAAAGCTCAAAAAGACGACTAAAACTAGTACGTTCTACGAACAGTAGACCTGGCGAGCACAAGCTTTTTTGCAAAAAAAATATTATAAAGTTATTTAAAACGGGATATTTGCCATGTTTTACCGATTCCACTGGTAGAAATATAAAAGTTAGCATTTTGCGGAGCTATTCTATTCTGCTCATCACGCCGAAAATCCATAGATATACACCAAATGTCTATGCGACCAATTTAAAGTTATTCCCTTTCAAATAAAAAAAGAACCATCGAAACCGGATCTCATAAGGTGGAGATCCACCTTATGAAATCCGGTTTCGATGGTCCTTTTCCAGTAGCCCCAGTAGCCCCTTTTTGGAGGAAATATCCCTCTCACCAAAAATCCCTGGCGACAATAAAATTCTATAAAGTCGTAAAATCTGTATATCAAGTTTCGCCCAGATCTGATGTCAAATACGACCTGTAGTGGAGTAGCAACAAACTGAAAGAGGAAAACTGATTTTGTCAGACTTGAAGTAAAGAAGCTTCGCTCGCTCGGTCAATGACTAAATAAAATACTTACTTTTGGCAGTCGTAAAAGATGACACAACACTCAAAATTTGTCTATACTTTGCCGAAAAATTACACAAAATTGCCGCTAAAAATACTGTAGCACCATCTACTAGTTCCGCTTTCATCTTAGTGTAACCAGTAACAAACGATAGACTTGTATTAAAGTTTACGGTAGTCATTATAACAAAATAGAATAACAAAAAATAAGTTAGATGTGGGACATAATATTGTTTATTTACTACACAGCTTTTAGACAGATTAATGAATGTTTCTATTTTTGTATAAATAGTTATTTAATATTACAAGCGAGATTTATTTGAGCCGATTGTATATTTAAAATCTCTAAAGAACCATCTTACCTCTAAGATGGGACAAAAGGTTTTCTATGAAATCAAGTTATACTGGGTCCCAATTTCATTAATAATAAATAGATCTCTTACATCTTAACTTAAATAATACTTAAATAATTCATTTTAGAAGTCTGAAATCTATTCTATTATGTCTATATTACAATAAAGTGTTCTTCTTTAACAATTATTATAATTTCCTTTTATTTCATTATATACACATAAAAATATCAGGAACAGGGTCCAAGCTACCCGGCGGTCAGGGCTTTTTATTAGCTTGGGACTTCATTAAATTTAAAAAGTACATTTTTTTTATTGGCGCTAAAAATCAAAAACCTGTAACTAATTTGCCTTGCACTATTAACTGCAGCTCCATGCCCGAATTTGTGGAGATCAATCAAAGGAAGTTACAACGTAAAACTTTAAAACAATAAAACATTCAGTTCACTGCTAATAAAAAATATACCAATGCAAGTAATGTGCTAAAATCACTGCGATGAAAATCGTAAAGCACCAAGAAGGAGATGCGCAGTTCCATAGTTTTTATATCCAAGAGCGGCGTTTTTGTCTCAAAATCGGGTCACATTCCTGTGGATGTTCTATAAACGCTCAGCTGATGGTACATAAAGTTTCGGTCCGGTGCTGGAGACACATAAAATCTGAATAAGTAAATGATAGGGGATAGTGGATACTTGATTGATTCACGTGGGGATGGCGTAAGACATAAACTGAAAGCGGAAACTGGGACAGATGGTCTGAGGGACTCACATTATTTGATTTGAATTAAAGTATCAAGTGGATTGTGTGTAATTGAGTGTAAGTCGTTATGTGGCATCATACCTCCCAAATAGATGGTCTGATTTAAATGCGGCTTTTATTAACCAGAATATATTTTTCCTAAAACAAAAAGATAACACCATAAAACTTCTACATATTTTGTCTTATTCAGTGTCCTTGCAAGCATTAATAATATAATGGTATATATTTTATTAAAATGTGATGACAGCCGCACAGATCGTTCGATTTGGGTAAGCGACGCATGCCGCGGTTGGTCCGTAGATGGGTGACCATCTTTACATACCAAGACGAGGGGTCTTGGTATGTAAAAATGGTAACCCATCCGTGCCTTGGTAAGCACGTTAAGCCGTTGGTTCCAGCTGTTATTTTAGATATTTGACAGTCGTTACAGGTAGTCAGAAGAAGCCCGAAAGTCTGACAACCAGTCTTACAAAAGGGTATCGTGTTACCCAGTAACTGGGTTGTGGAGGTCAGATAGGCAGTCGCTCCATGTAAAATACTGGTATCCAGGTGCATCCCGTTAGACCGGCAGCCGCACCAAACATAGTTGGGAAAAGGCTGGGCAGATGATGATATTTTATTAAAATGCGCGACATTCCGCTAATATAGTTTGATGTTTGCAGGAGTTAGCTCTTACTATCTAGAATGACTAACTGTACCTACATGATCATTTGAACTTGCTTGGTATTCCACAAATCGCTCTTTTCTTATTTCTTACGTCAACATCCTCCCGATAGTATTGTTTATGTGACGGACGAGTTACGACGTTTACGATCTGCGGAATGGTGTATTTGCAATTTATAAGGTATTCTCAGCAGACGACTTTGCATCTTATGCGCTTAGTTTACGGCGCCATTTGCAACAAACTATCTGCGTTCAGTAATTTAAGATTGATTGATAAATGTTGACGAATTCATTAGCATAAAAGTTTTAGTGGAGGAAATTTGGGCTTTTATGTTTATGCGGCAGATGAAGGGACTTTAAGGGCGTGGACACACCACCACGGTGCGGCGCCGCCACCGTGAAACGACACGACGTCGTGCGGTGGCACGGTGCCGTGTACGGTGCACGGCGCATCGGCTCGGCAGTTGATGTTTCGCTGTCGCTAAGTTAAAATAGTTGATAATATCGATGTTGACTTGTTAATTTCATTAAAGGAGGCACGTCCCGTTCTCTGGGACAAGACAATTCAGGATTTTAGAAAACAGGTCCAGCGCACCATACTCGGTACTGTGCCGCGGCATGACGTCGTGCCGGTGCACGGTGGTGGCGCCACGACTTTACACGATGACGGGTGACGGCGCCGCGCCGTGGTAATGTGTCCACGCCTTAAGACATGAATTGCTTACGGGTAAAGCAAAGATAGTCAAATCTGTGAGGAATGAACAGACACTGAAGTAAAATTTGTCATCAAAATTATCAACTAAATCAAACCAAAATAAAATATGTAATATGACCTTCGCTTACAGATTGGTCACTCGAAACCCTAGAATATCATCAACATCCAACTTCGAATTTGCTTGCAAGAAAGCCTAATTACACGCCTACGAAAAAACACACGCAATCTACATAAAATACGCACATAACAAAATTTATTTCCCTCAAAAAAGGTGTACCTTCGAAGATGGCTCATTAAACCATTCCTGGCGATCGTAAAACCTTTACAAAATTTTCATTACGCCTCTACCAAGGGAATAATGATCGGACCTACGTTTAAATGGCATTATCTCACTCTTGGAAAGCATAATCTGACTCCTTGAATGCATAAAGAACTATAAACGTCAGATATCATCTAATTGAAGTTCAAGTAATAGGGGTAAGGGATGTCTAAAAGTATCGATGTTAGAGAGAAAATTTTGAGTTAGGCTCTTTTCTAGGGTGCTAACTTGTAGATATTTAAACATGACTAAAGTACCTAATTCCCTTTTCGGTAGTGGAAATTAGTCTAAATATTAAACTAGATAGGTATGAAGACTTTGAAAGGTTAACAAGCTGAAAAGTCTCCTGATTAAATCATTATATGGTATTGGAAAATTACCTTTTAACCATGAATATGGTCGATGACAAAGTGTGACCATGTTATACAGAATTGTATATCTTTTTAAAATTCGATGTAATGAAGTTTTAAAATTAACTCTGCCTTTTGTAGAAATATTTTATTGAAACATCCGATTCCTCGTTAAAATGTTTACTCAATTTTCCATCGATAAATTGAATACAAAAACATCGACATATTTCAGACATTGCTTAGCGAAGCGTTGCCCATTAAAATGTAGGAACGTTCGATGGCTCTTTTCAAGTGTCAAATATTTAAATTTACCTAGCAACAATTGGAGGCAGGAATTTAAAATGGTAAGAACTGGCTCAATTGTACTGGAGCCGTCCAAATTAATTGAAATCTATGGTAAGTTGTGTTTGATTTTTACTGAGCGTTTTTTTAATGGAAGGGTAAAGAATGATTAAGATAGAGAGCAGACAATCGTTATGAGTTTTTGAGGCAAGTCAGTTATACTTTTGATAACTATGAGCTAGTTACTTACCTACGTAGATTATTGGCGATAGATCTGTTCACTTGATAATGCGAGATCAGATGCGTACTCAGCGCAGTAGGTACTCGTGTCATCGTCAACTTTTATCAACAAGTTTTTATTAACAACATATTATAGTAAGTTTTACAGTAATTAATATATAATTACTGTAAAATTAATAGTTTTAATTTTTTTACAACGTTTAAATTAATATCTTCAAAATATTAAACCTGGGCCAAACTAAAACACCGTATATTATAAGTCAAATAAAATTGTTTAAGAAAAACCTGGTCACTGGTATGACGTGAATTGTGAAATGGCGGAGGAGTCCTTGGAATTTCATATCGCAAACAAATTTCTGTCGTCATAATGAATTCCCGAGCTACAGACAGCTATTGGACTAGCCAAGGGATGTTTTAAATATTTCCGTTTGTAGGAAATGCGTACGTTGGTGTACTTTTCAACTTTTTTGTTCGAATATTTGCTGCTGTAGACATTCTGGATATTACGAAGGGACAGTTGAGAGGGTCATGTTGGCTATTCTGGTTTTATTGACAAATATTTTATCGTTATACGTCATATTTAATCAATAATTACCTAAGACTTTACACTCCAGCCGAGAGAATGCATTATTGTCACCTTTCAGTTCCAAACTAACGATCATATGTTATGGGAATTTGATCCTTACTAGTGGTCGCCCAATAGTCGAAATTAGATCATAATTCATTAAAATTTTCAGTCTGAACGTTATTAAGGAAAACTCTATCCTTATAATCCATATATTACTTACTAATTCCATGCCAAATCTGTCACTTTTGTCACCTATCTATATATAACAAAATTAATAAAATATATCTATATTTTATTAATTTTGTTTATCTATAATGCATAATAAATAAATTAAATAGCCTTCTGCACTCCTCCATATAAACTTTAACTGTGCCAAATTTGATACTCCTCCGTTCGCGTTACTTTCCTAAAAATGGGTACAGAGTTTTCGCTTCACGTATTAATATAATTATTACAACTAGAAATTGTTCAACATACAAGCGTCTGGAACGCATTCTCTCGTCGGCCGGACTGTAACTACCTACGTAAGTATTTTATGCCAACACCTACTAAGTTATGGTATGCCAGCTATTATCGTTTTATTCTTCTTCTCTTATATAGTATTGACGACTCAAATATTAGTTTTATTTATAATTTAAATAGCTCTTACCCGCGGCGTCGCTCGCGTGGACGTCGACAATTAGGAATTTGTAGGACATAGAATACTTTTTTATCGCGGGTCGAGTCTAACTCTACAAGCCCTAACTTCAGAAACTCTACAACTTAGTCAAAATATGTGGCTTGGCCATTTTGCTACATTCACATGGGCGTAAGGTGCAGAATTTATTCACTGTTCATTACTTTTCTGTTGTACAATAGTTCATATAGTAATGAAACGGCCAACCACATATTTTGACTAAGGTGTAGAGTTTGAGAAGTTGGCTTGTAGAGTTAGGACGTGAAGAGCTTGGCTCTACATGAATTTTGATAACTTTTTAACAGTGCGAGCCATGGTGTGGTCTCGTCTTGGCAAACTTTTACATGAAAATGTTTTTTGTGGGATTTCACTTCTTTTTGTATGTTGACAACATTTGTTTATTATATTTTTCTTTTTCTTTGGGTTTATTTTACTATGATTTATACAAGTAGAGCAGTGGTGGCCCTGTGGTAACGTCTGCGACTTACGAGTTGTAGGTCGTAGGTTCGAACCCAGGCAGGCGCTTTACTTTGTGTAAACAATTTCATCACCACTGCTCTCATAACGGTGAAGAAAAACATCGTGAAGAAACCGGCATCTCCTAGAAACAAAAACTCGAGGACATGTGACATCTACCAACCCGCACTGGGCCCGCGTGGTGGATTACGGTCCAACCCTTTCACAGAGAGGAGGCCTGTGTCCCAGCAGTGGGAACATTATGGGCTGATTATGTATACAAGTATATAGGCCCTATATCAATTTTTAGTCCTCTATCATCAAAATATATTTAGAGTACATATTTTTTCTTTAGTTTTAAGTTGGCTTGTAGACTGTAAATGCACCTAGGCTTACAAATTAGCATAATTTTAGTTCATGTGGTGTTTACCTTTAAGTAATTGTTACACTGTTCAAAGTTTTTAATTGTTATTTTTATCAAGATGTTAGTGTAAACAATTGTTGGTGAACCAAATAAATAAATAAATAAAATTTGCGAAAGTCTCATACAAATTTCCATCCCCTAGTTTAAGGGGTTGCGGGGTAAAAGTTCCAAGTTTTAGATTTGTTTTGTTGTTTTTGTACTAATACTAGATTACATACCAAATTTCAGCTTTCTAGGACTTTAGGAAGTACCATGTTTATACATGGTACTTCCTAAAGTCCTAGAAAGCTATAATTGAAACTTTACATATTCCGAGAATTTTGTTTATCTGGTATAATCCAAAACCAAGTTATAAGGGTTCAAAAAAACGACAAAGCTCTTCGAGAAAAGGTAGGTGGTGCCCTTGCGCTTCGCTTAGCTCGTCTTTGCGGGGTCACTACCGTATCCCCAGATTTGTTATGGTCGCGAATCATATTTAGATCAAGATACAACCTGACATCATCGTCATCTGCCTAGCCTTTTCCCAACTATGTTGGGGTCAGCTTCCAATCTTACCGGATACAGCTGAATACCGGTATTTTACATGGAGCGACTGCCTATCTGACCTCCAAACCCAGTTACTGGGTAACACGATACCCCTTCTGGTTATCAGAATTTCGAGCTTCCGACGACCCATAACGACTGTCAAAGATCTATAAATGACAGCCGGGACCAATGGCTTAACGTGCTTTCCGAGGCACGGATAAGTCTTGGTATGTAAAGATGGTCACCCATCCACGGACCAACCGCTGCAAGCGTAGCTTAACCTAAGCGATCGACTCGTGCGGCTGTTATTATTTAGCCACAAGCCCCCCGACGATACAACATGACACTGACCTACAACTTGCAATGCAATGCTGCGGATCCACCTTAAATAAATTTTAAAGTTTTGCATGTCAAATATTGTCTGACATGTATTAGATAACTTAAATACTGACTTTAATTGGTCAAGAACAGCAATGAGAGACAATTTATTTGCTATTGTTTGACTCCGAATCGGTGTCGCGCGGGGCTTAATAGGTTACGACCAACACTGTACCAATATCTATTACAAATAAAATGATTGTGACTACGAAAGTTTCCCAAAACAAAAAACGCGAACCCAAAAATGGTTGACCAAAACTGAACGTTATATTAAAAGATCCCAGTTCAATATTAAATACGAGCTATATTTACAAGCGGACGGTATTAGAGGCCACCCTCGCAGGAATCAATGGGCCCTTCACCGGATGTACCCTATGCCTATGGGGTAAATAAAGGCTGTTTCCTGTGACAAATATTACCATTCTTGTAAGCGTCGTATGTTTGTTTGAAAATGTAGAAGGTTTGTTTTCGTTTACTATAGGATTATTTATTTCAAGCCTTGTTTCCGATGTGAAAATTTCCAGTCGGCAAAAACGACGAAATTCCATACAAACTTACAGCCGCTATTCAGCCCCAATAAGAATTTTCAAATCCTTCCGTAGTTGCTTATTTACGTTATATAAGGAACTTTTGTGCAAAATTTCTTACTTCTAGCCCTAGCGGCTTAGGCTATGCGTTGTCTGTATGAATTTAAGAATACGATTTTAGTGACTTTTAAATCTGTTATTACGCCTTCATATTATGTATGATACCGACACTCAGCACCTTCAGGATGAATTGTTTGTTAGGGAATATGCTCTAAAGGATATCTTAAGTAAATATGAGGCTTCTCAACAAGACCTGAGTAAGCGCTTGCAGGAGGTTGGCCTCCTGCAAGCGCTTTGTTTTTGGCGAGTTGGTGGATCTGGTCAAGTACAATGCGGAGAGGTATGAGTCTCTGACAAATAACCTCTCTTTTAGCTGTACCTGCTCCCAGGATTAGTAATATTAAAAAGAGAAAAATTAACCCCAGTTCTACTGTTATATTATTATATTATTATATGGGGATAGTTTAACTGTAAGAAAAAAGGATATAATTGAATGTGTCCATTTGATGTTGCATCTCAATGAGACAAATAATTGTAATTCTTTTTATGCCTTGCCTTATTAATATTTGTCTGATGAGCAAAATAGGCACATTTTTTATTTAAATATGTTCATTTATAATAGGACCTGTCGTCACAGTGACGCTATTTTATATTTTGATCGTAATCAATTTATTACTGATTACAAACTGACAAATTATGCAATGTATTTGCCACCTAGTTGTAGGAGGCATATTGCTAATCTTTTAGCATACAATACACACAGTGACACTGGTACCAGTGGTGTACCATCGATTACTGTTAGTAGTGGTACTAACACTACTTATGATACGCCTAGTAGTTTAAACTATTAGGTGCGACAAAGGGTAAGCCCATACGTTGTATGTTGTACATCAAAATATGCAGTGTCTGTCCGGCAAAGAGTTTGAGTTAAGTATATTTATGGAGAACTATGACGTTCAGGTGTTATGTTTAACTGAACACTGGTTGAAGGAACATGAAGTAGTGTTTATGAATGATGATCATTTTACTGTACAAAGTGCATTTGTAAGAAAAAGTGCTATTTGCGGTGGATCTTTAGTTCTTGTTTCAAACAAGTTGAAATGTAAGCAAAGTTTAGATTTAGTTAACCTTTCCATCGAGCGCACTATTGAGTTGACTTGTGTTGAACTCGAGCGATACATCATAATTTGCGTTTACCCCCACTGTGGATTTTATTCGTTTTGAATCGGTAATGGAGGATTCACTCATTAAATTAAAATCTAGTAATAAAAGTATAATTTTATGCGGAGATTTTAATATTAATATTTTAAATGTTACTCCATTAAGTATTAGACTTCTCAATTTCTTTAGGTCCTATAATATAATTATCTTTTTTTTTTGGATGGGAAATCATCAAATAACTTCTCCCGCTCTGGGCGGAGCGGGAGGGTGTGTCAGAATCTTACTGACTAAAACCTACCCGTATTCCTTCCGTTGCCTGTGTTGCGGGGGCCTCGGTGACCCATTAGTACCTTCCCGCGACCCCGGCAGGCATCGGCCCTAGTGGACCCCTACATTTGTCCTGACGACATCTCTTCGAGGCGCGCGTGGAATACATCGCGCCGTCGACCCGGGCCTGGTCCTTACCGGACGGTGAGCTACTCATTGCTCACCGTCCGCAAGCCCGCAATCTAATTAAATTGTTATTTAACCTACTAGGATTACGGCATCTTCGTCGACATGTCTTGATAATATATTTAGTGATTGTGATGCCAATAATAAATTAGTGCTAAGTAACTTAACGTCTGACCACTGTGGTTTATTAGCTAGCTTCCCTGTGCCATTACATAAAAAGGTGCATAAAATAGAATGTAGGCCTTATACAGTTAGTCGTTGCATCAAGTTTATAAATAATATAGCTCATAGAATTACACCATCTACAGTAGAACACAAAAATCTTAATGAAATCCATGGAGATCTTTTTGATGTTTTCTAAAAAGAGTACCAATCTACTTTCAAGACCAAAACCATTAAAATTAATAACACCGCCGCTGGCTTTAACCAATGGGCTACTCCAGGTTAAAAGTAGAGCGAGACTAGACGAGTTATATGGTTTAAAAAAATACAGGTTTGATACTCCTTTTCATGCTGCCTTAGATGTCACTGCTTGCGGTAGCAACGGGGGTCGGGTCTTCTTCCCTCAATTATGGCGAGGGGGATAATGGCTGATTTTTGCGTTATGCTCGTGAACGGGTGCTGCTTGTGGTGACTGGTCGTCTTGCTGACCATTGTTTTGTTATTAGTAATTAACGGTTTATTTATTTTACTTTGATGGTCCTAGTTCATCATTTGTGACTGTTACAGATATATGGAAGCGGGCACGCCCTATATACTTGGAGGATTTTATTAAGTTTTAAGTTACGTTTTTATCTCTGCTTGAGAATAATTTTAATTCTTTTTCTTTTCTTTTTTTTGTTGGTATAGTGGTGTGCTAGCTGACATATGGCTAATAATTTAATGTTTTGTGTTGGACGTGGTGTAAATTGTTTTTGCATACTGTTGTATAGAAGCCATTTTTTTTGCTTCTCTAACTGAACAGACAGCTGTGCTGCTGGGGAGTTTGTTGGCCACTTCTTCTTCCCAGCTAAAGCTAGGAAGTGGTGAAAGGTGGGCGATTCGGGGGACTGTCTTATGTAATTTTGACGTTCGAAAAGTGCTGATTCGCAGCCCAGTTTGAATAAATGACTTTTGATTTTGATTTTGATTAAATGCAAATAAGTGCAAAAAATACATTTTAATCAAGAATGCATTCACATCAATTCTATATGTGAATATTTAAGTATTGTATTAAAATATTTTATGAAATAAATTCAGGAAAATATGTCTACCCAGAGAATAAAAACGATATTTCTTTCAAACTACTTAAGATATTTTCATATTTATTATTGTATGAACAGACTATGTTATTATCGATAGTTCCATCTGTGTTTTTTTTTTCAAATATTCATATTTTCGTTACTAAAAATAAATATTGCATATGAAACCGAAAGCGGCGAGGCATGAGCGCGACGCACGTTTTTCAGGTCAACAGCGATTTCCCCAACTCTTAACTATAAGATAATAATTAATTTTAGTCATTAATGCGATAGCCGAAGGCTGAAAGATCCGCAAGGCAGTATAGTGATGACCCAGAGATTATATGCCTGCTGGTCAAGCACTAACACTAAGAAGTGACTTTGAAATGTGGCGGGGACCAATGTGACATCGTGCGTAAAGTCATGATGTATACGTTTCACACACATCTTGCCGACTTCCGATGAAGGGAAATATTTTTACCTCGACAAGCTCGCAATCGAAAAGTTCCAATACACGTGACAATCTATGCATGTTCATGATCTATCAAGAGAAAAGTTAGGTATTCAACTCTACTCCGACAGTATTTTTAAATGAGAGCACTATCGAAAGTGTAAATACACTCATCTCTCTTACTTTAAAAGTATTTTACGAGCAAAGTGCAATCACTATAATGCAAACTAAACCTCAGGTATCCATTTATTCCCGAATACACTTGCACAATGTGTTTCATCTATTACAGTGAACAAACATTACAATAAGCTCGAAATTCATTCAAAAACTACACAGAGCCATCTAATTCAATTAACTGTACTGTATCCTTGATCACATTAACAGTGTTTGCATACAAATGTCTCTGCAGGGTGTAAATACACGTTTTCTATGTAAGTTTAAATATTTGCTGTCGCGTACCACTATTCAAATAAATGCGTTAGTCTCTCTTTAAGCCGCGTTTCCTGTCATGTTATTCTATGCTGTTTGGCTGGTTTCGTTTACTTGATTTTATTACTGGCAAATTTTGTTTGCAATTCTTTAAGATGCTTGGGAGTAGTTTGCGTTCAGTGATACGAATTTTCTGCGAGATTTCGATGGAGAATATGAATGTCTTTGAACGGAAAATGAGTGTGGTTGTTTTTTTTTTTTATATTGTCATACATACATAAACTCACGCCGTCTGTCCCATAGGGATAGGCAGAAACTAAAGAACGGCACCTGCTCCGCTCTTTACATACTCCTTTTAGGACCAGAGCTCATAGGACGTTCTGCTAATAGGATAAACTGCTCATAGGATAATTCGCTAATAGGTAATTTTGGTAAAGTGTCGTTTTGGTTATGGGTTGTTTTGCTAATAGGACTTTTCGATACGGAGGGGTTCATACATCTGGTCATACACGCACGCCGGTTGCGAGTCCTACGCACCTGACCTTTCTGAAGAACATCTCCAACTAGGTCACTGAATGTCCTCCTAGGGCGTCCCCTCCCGGCGTTTCCACTCGCCTCATATTATCAGCCCTGTTTTATTTAAGGTAAATGGAGTGTGATCTTATTTATTTGTACAGTGACAATATCTCTCTCGATGCTAGAAAACTAAACATTTACCTACAACTAGAATCCAAAGATCATCCAACAATCACATAAATCTTTCACCGCCTATACCGCAAAACAATTACTCACTCGCAATTCTGATGATTTGTGAACAGGGTGGCGAAAAAAATGAAAATCTTCTCACAGCGAAGCACGGGGCGATACAAATTGTAACACCTGACAAAAGTGCCATGATTTATTAGCAGCGGGAGAATCGGCAGCCCGGATAAAACCACCGCATTTCACAACGAGAGCTGGAAACTCGTGCAATTCAGTAACAAAGCATTGTTGAACTCTATTGCCATTAGCTCCAATTGTTTCGGCTCCTGTAATAGTTAAATTTGATCGTTTTTTGTAGATTTTGGGTTATAATGAAATTGAGTTCTATGCATTTCATGTTGATTGGAGAAAAATCTGGTCATTGTAAACGGCGTATTGAATAATCACGTTCATAAAACAATTAGTATAGTTTTATCAAAAACATTGCTCAAAATTAATGATATGGTAGTTACCGCTGCAGTGTAAAAATCTCAAAGCGATTTGCGATTTTATACGCAACATTTTTTTGATTGAAATTGTCACAAGATCTGCCTACCTGTGATAAGGATTGCCTATCTGTGACAAGATTTGCTATCCCGACAAGAAGTTACAAGAGAAAATTCTTTAACCGAATCGAAACAGCCGCCGTTTCCTACAATGCCGCTCGCGATCAAATAGTCAAACAAAATTTATGTTCCCTCCCGCCGGGGATTAAAATATTAAAACTGCTGAGGTGTTTTCACAACAATTTTTATTTATGGCCCGAACAATTGCACGGCTTTTACATTAAAAAAGCCAAAAAGATGATTTGTTATTCACAAAATGTAGTGGAAATATTGTGGTGTAAGCTGAAATCGGGAATGAAGAGCGAGTTAATTATTGCAGTCCAGATAGTGCTGGTCGTGTATAGTGAAAGAACTATAACGTTAAGTGCTGCAATCGTAAATGCATCGCATTTAGCAATCGCTGTGGAATCTTCAATGTTTCAGTTTTCACTAGTTGTTAACTATGAAACTTATTACAGTGACACATAGGAATTTGTTTTTTTTTTTCTGTAAGTAGGTTTTTACAAACACTGTTCACGTCAGTCATCATAAATATTTAAAAAACTACATGAGGTCGGCGTTTCTTATCTGACTACTCTGAGAAGAAAGGCCGAAACAAATTAAGAAGTCACAGTCTATTTTAAAGTCCAGACATAATCTTAGTCAGATCATATGAAGACCATGTAGATTGGTGTCTGAAATGGTATTTTAAGGAAAGATCCACACATATTGAGTGGACCTTATATTCTCTGCTCTTCCTATTCTCGATCGTATTAATACTAGATAGGTTTTCAGTAAAACCTACAAACTTACTTATGAGGGGAAAAATTCAAGTCATCGTCTCTACTTTGTATGTGCATCAAGTGCAACAAATTTGAATGTGTTTTTTTTTTGTTAAGTATATTACTAATCCAATGAATAATATACAAAAATGTATCAAACAAAATATTTATTACAAAAAAACTTAAAAATCACATAACTTCCATAACACTTTGTTGATCAAAGTGTCAATTAAATCACTATAAAAATCGACACAAATATTTATCTAAAGGAACACTATTATTTTACGTATTAATTAAAACTAGACTATATTAAATAATTCGTAATTTATACTTATTAGAGCGAGATCATTCATTATGTAAATCAATGAAATTTTGACACATCAAATTCACATGCTCCTTAAATATCTCGTTATTAGCATCAAATCAGAAATGTCTTAAATGTCACTACTCTGTCTTGTTAGCTGTGATTCGACGCGACAATATTTAAACTCCTGCTACTTTGAAAATCAAAGTATTTGTTAGCATTTTACTACACAATCAAAGCATTTCAAATGTGTTGGGCTTAAAATAACCCCACCTTGTATGCCGAAGGTTAAAATTGATATTGAATACTGATCAAATATTGTGCGCTACCTACTTAGTTTTTCAAACTGTGGTGTGGGTGAGTTTACCTACACCCAAAATCAGTCATAATTAAATCAATACATGTTATAATTAAACGGCAATATCTCCCTATTCTGACTGCATTTTATAAATAGGTATATACATTACAAGTATCAGTAGGTAATTACTATAACATTGATAGCAGACTGGTAAAATATAATATTTTGTATCTAAAAGTATTTTAAATGGAGTTTAAATTCAACATGGAAACATAAAAGTAATATATAAAACATAGGCAAGGTCTGGGAGGGCTCATTTCAATCTAAACTTGTTATTTATTTTGCTGGATAGTTGATGCTTATTTAATAGGAAAAGTTGCCGGTCAACGGACCCTGGTACAGGCCAGAAATATCATTTATTACTATTTGATTTTCAAAATTCATCAACCTTTGTGGCTGTATTGTTTATTTTGACGATACTGTTCTGTTAATTGGTTTTATTTTATTGAACATTTCGTAATCTCCGAACATGAAGAGGGATTTAACTAGATTTTTTTAAATTTATTTTACTATTAAACAACATAACCTTTTTAATTAATCAACGACATTATTTGCCAAACCATGTACCCTAGGTGTGATGTTGTAACATTTTGTTTGAGTGAGTTAATTTCACCGTTTTACATCAATTATTCAAGTCACGATTGTTAAACACAACTGAACACGCACGCACAATTATGAAAATGTGTTATGAGAAGAGCTTCAAAACTAAAAGCATGGGAATTGTATAACCCGCTTTTTTGTAACCGAGCAAGTCTTTCAAAAGCGTTACAAGAAGCTTAATAATTTTGAAATCATGACAGTTTTGCTTTAATAGTGTTGGCTTTATTGTAGGGCGTAGGTTCGAACCCGGACAGGCGCTTTACTTTGTGTAAATTATTTCATCACCACTGCTCTCAAAACGGTAAAGGAAAACATCGTGAGGAAACCGGCACGTCCTAGAACCAAAAATTCTAAGATATGTGACATCCGCCAACCCGCACTGGGCCCGCGTGGTGGATTACGGCCCACTCCCTCTCACAGAGAGGAGGCCTGTGTCCCAGCAGTGGGAACATTATAGGCTGATTATGTAGTCTTTGCTCTAAACAGGAGCTCGTGGCTAAGTAATAACATCCGCACTGGTCGATCCATCAGGTTAAGCTTCGCTTGCCGGGGTTGGTCCGTGGATGGATGAACATCTTTACATACCGAGACTCCTCCGTGCTTCGGAAAGTACTATAAGCCGTTGGTCCCGGCTGTCATTCGTGGATCTGTGACATTGGTTATTGGGTCGCTAGAAGCCCAAAAGTCTGTATCATATAAGTCAGTTACTGGGTTGTGTAGGTCAGATAGGCAGTCGCTTCATGTAAAATACTGGTATTCAGGTGCATCCGGTTGGATTGAAAGCTGACCCCTACATAGTTATGAAAAGGCTAGGCAGATTGATTTTTGAGTCTTTGCTTTAAGCAACTTTTTTTTTAAGCAAATGTTTTTTCAACACATAGCTAATTAGGTTAGGATAATTTTCTCAACTCATTCAGGCACATTGAAAACACACGATTATAACAAAAGCCAATAGAAAATTTATTAAAATCAACATACAAACCGTAGAATCCGTAAACTGAAAGTCAAACTCAAAACTCAAACCTTTTATTTCAAATAAACCAATTACAGGCACTTTTGAATTGTCAACGGGACGGTCAGTCAGAACTATGAAGCTAGTTGCTTACGCTTTGGAATACCAAAGCGTAGTAGGTTCCTATGTCAAAGAACGGGTAAGAAACTCCACGTACACTCTTTTAAAACAAAATATTGTTACAAAATATTGGAAAATCCGCACATCGTCGGCCGTCACGTCATCATGTCATCGAGGACGTGACGACAACACTTCTCGACGTGTTTGTCAAATGTAAACAATTTTACGGAGTAGGTGTAATGTTACCTTTATACGTCTATGATGAAAGACAGTGTTTGAGAGTGTATAAATGAAAAGTTACCCTTATGTTTGAATGTTTTAAGTGTAGTGTAATGTAATTTTTGTTAGAAATTACTGTTATAATGTCGATAGGAACTTTTACTGTCTTATCTAGCAACTTGTATAAAATTTCGGTAGCTTTTCCTGGGGAGTCATCATCAGTAATAATAGTACACAGGCATTATTTTATTGTTTCATTTTTCCTGGCAACGATCAATCGATGCTGAAGGAGGTGAGTCTTCCTTCCAAAACGTACCAAAACCTTTGTCTTTTACGTCTTCAGCTTACCTCTGATTCAGTCCTTTCAAAACCACATTACAATTTTTATCACCACCCCATTATGCTGAAGCAACAAGACCCAGTACCATAATTAAAGCCATCACAAATTCTTCAAACATTATCAAATTTCTTAACAAAGTATACGACATGTTTAAATTGAATTAATGTTTTTGAGTTTGAATTACCTGAATGCGGTCTGTGGCTACCGCTTTGTTTCGCTTGTCACTCGTTGGTTTCGCTGCTAAGACCGGAGTGTCTGTCACCGGCATGCAAAGGTTGGGTTATGAAATCGGCGGGCGTATTATGGAAATTGATTTTGACATGTATAATCTGAACTTGGTTTTGGTTGTCATATCGTCGGTGATATTCTGAAACCGCGGAACTAACAGTGTTTAAAACCGCGTAAGGTAGGTGCAGTGAATTTTACAGAAACGAGGAAAAACGTAATATTTACTAAACTACTTGACTTTCTATTGTTTAAACTTTTAAATTGTCAAATTCCTCTGTATGATGTAGGCATTAGTTATGTAAAATATGTATTAATGAATTAGAAAATCCGAAATCTCGATTTTGCTACTTTTGTAAATACGCGGTTTTAAACAGTGTTAGATCCGCGGTTTCAGAATATCACCGACGATATGTAGGTGTCGTAGCAACTGGGGGCTGGCTCTAAACGTGGTAGTTACCGCCATTCATTTAGCGGTGGATTTTCAGTAAATGTTCATGAACTAACAAGCTACCAATTCTCGATTTAGACTAACTCTCACATTCTCTATCACTCACTTGTCGAGCATTACCAAAAGCTTTCATTTTGTAATTTATGCTTCAAAAGACCGTAAGGATACCACATAAACAACTCTTCGATAGTGTCTCGGGGTATAAGCGGTCTTAGCCACACAATTTACCCTTTAATACTCAATAACCTAGACCCACATCTTATCCCCCAAGCACTAATAACTACACACCTCCACCACCTACTCGTATAAAACCCGCCGACTATATGTATAACTCGCCACCTCTATACCCCGCCACACTCTGCGACCGCCTCTAGCGGTGTTGTGAATTAATTTTCAACTTTGACGCGAAATAAATCACGCGGCCCGCATCCTGATTAGTTGCGGTGTTGCCATTTTAAATCGATTCCACGTTTTTATTTACGTATTTTTATATTTTGGCTTAATTGAATTTTATATAACGTCGTAGCTGATGGTTTGATAATTGGATGTTGTTGTTTTTATTTCTGAGTTTAAAGAAATGAAGGTAACTGCAAAAATATGGTTGAGACAAATTATACAACTTGTTATTAGATTTAAAACTTATTTTTTTTAAATCCAGCTTTTATTTATGAACAGAACGAATTCGCAAACATAGTTTTTACTATTTCAACTAAGGTTTGATTCAAACTTAAAAGGTTTAAATCTAACCTTTAAATCGATTATATCTATGTAATTGAGTCGTCTCGATCAGGGATTAGAATATAATCTCACGAAGTTCGTCCGTTTCCAATCTCTTGCATAACAACATACATTTCGATATAATGTTTAATAGCTAGGGTATCAGCAGCCTTGTAGGCTCAAATGAATGTGGATCTCCATTAAACTTCTTAAAAATAACTCCAAAATTCGAATAGTGTTGCAATCTTACTTTATTTTAATAAACTTGCAACCAAACTATCTTTTTCATAATTTCGTACAACTCCGAGATCCAACCGATGAGTTTCAACATTAAAGCACGATAACTTATTGACTTGACTACCTACACAAAACATCTATCCATACAACTTTGACTGGTTTAAACTAGTACACTGTAGCATCTTTTCCCAGCAGAAAAAGAAAAGCCTTACAAAAGAAACAAGAGTAACCCTTTCTAATGAGAACGAGAGCCGGGTGCACCATGGCGGTCACCTAACCCGTTCACTACAACAATAAAACAAAGCACAATAAGCAATATCGACTGTGTAGTGGACGATAAGTTATTTCTGTTTATGGAAAACAGAGGTCCTACAGAGGAGATTATTCACGTATATGAGTAATTGTTCTAATAATTTAATAAACTGTATGAAAATAAACACAGTAAAACAATTACGAAAGTCAAAAAACCTTACCGTTTAATAAGGTCCAGTTTTCATTGTAAGTTTTGTTTTGTTATGAATACTGCCAATATCAGTTCATTTCTAATTACTGCCAGCATTTTTAACTTTTTTTATCAAGAAAGATCCAAAAACCAACTGAAATAACAAGGTCCCTTTTAAGTTTTAGATATCCGTCGACAGCGATAATCATGTGTATGCTATTTATGCATTAGGTATTCGTAATAATAATGAGTTTTACTTGATTTAAAGTACAATATCTTCTGGTGTTTGCGAATAGTGAACACTTTTGCAATGCAGATGTCACTAAGAGTTATACTGAACCCATACAGAAAACAGAAAAGGCAAACCGCAACATATACTACAATAACTGACAATATTGCAATGATACACAGCCGGTAACTTCTCTTTATAGAGAGGTAATCGAAATATATCTATAAGAACCGACCACTGCGGTCGCGAAAGCGTATTGTGTGTTAGGAACCTAAAATATTGCTAGAACTGTGGTGGAATGCAGATGTAAATTATGTGGATGTTAGGAGTAAAGTAGGATGGAATCACATTTGTTTTGTATAACGGCTCTTTGTATATTTCGGCAGTTCAGTCATTTTTGCACTATTCACTCGTTTTTAGGGTTTCATACCTCAATGGACTAAAAACGGAAGCCGTATAGGATCACTCGTGTCTGGCTCACGGCCGATTTGCTCTGAATCTACTAGACCGATTAAGTTCAAAGTTGATACACATATGAGTTTCAAACACGGACATGTATCATTAGAAATTAGAATGTTTAATATGAGGCTCACTTTTGGGGGGCGAATTATCCCCCCACCCCTTATATCCGAAACTACTGACCGTAAAAAAAGTACAGAAAATAGTTCTTTACTTATACAGGAAAATCTATAAGAAGTATGGCGTTAAAATAACTTGGCAAACCTCTAAATATTGTGCGTACAAACTTGAACAAACTACATTTGAAGTTGGATTGTATGGGGGAACATGCTTTTCAACTACAATGTTAAGTTTGTTCTTTGGATAAATTCACCCCAACTACCCTTCATTGTGCGTGGTCCGACACGCACCAGCCGGTGTTCTTTAAAAAGCCTGGAATTCACACCAAATTGAAGAAATCATATATTGTGGAGTTTCTTGCCAGCTTTTCTCCATAGGAAACGGCCAATTGGAACCATGCACCTAGCTTCTGACGTTTCATAAGTGCCCATGTAGGTTTATGTGAGATAAAATATTTTGATTTTGATTGTTTTAATTGTATGAACATTTGTTACAGTTGTATGGAAATTTATTTCCTCAAAACAAGTTATTGTACCATTTTTTTAAAATTATCCTATGTTGTCCCACTGCTAGGCAAAGGTCTAAACGTAAAAGATACCTAATGTTTATTATAATCATTATTTGTTGTATCATCATCAGAAATCTGCATTCCAATGCAATGTGTGTATTTGTTTTGAATGTGTTCTGTGCAGCAGAAAGAAAACATTTGGCACAGTACCATAAGGTACACATCATCTGCCTGCCTTTTCCCAACTATGTTGGGGTCGGCTTCCAGTCGTTTTACTTGGAGCGACTGCCTATCTGACCTCCACAACCCATTTACTGGGTAACACGATACCCCTTGGTAAGACTGGTTGTCAGCCTTTCGGGCTTCTGACGACCCGTAACGACTGTCAAAGATCTACAAATGACAGCCGGGACCAACGGCTTAACGTGCTTTTCGAGGCAATGTTTTCTTTTTTATTCTCTCTATGTAGGTATATTCATTAATAGTATTTCAAACCCAAACATCATAACTCCCATAGTAACTTTGCAAACATGTTCCTAAATATCCAATGAAGCACCTTGCATCATACTTACTCGTAAAACAGAAGATCATCACTTATTTATGAAAGCGCTTCTCTTTTTCTTTAAGTGCTAAACTTTTTGCGCCGAAATATGATATTGTTTCACGTTTTGGAAAGTCGAGGACTTCAACATTCATTTTTATTGATATTTTTCTGGATTTAAGGATTCTTCAGGTTAATGCTACATCGAATGTTTGGAGTTATGTTGAAGGATTATTTTTATTGGCAACGGTTGTTCTTGAGTTACTTTTTATTTTCTTTGTCGTGGTGTGTTTTACCGTCTTTTTACCATTACAGCGTTTGATAGTACGTTAGGAAAATAGCTAACTATTGCATTCAAATTATATGTTTATATAGTACATTAGTTGTCTGTAATAAGACAAAACGCTGTTACTACTCAATACACAAAAACATTTAAAACAACAAAAAAGGACACCCAAAGCCGCGCAAAAATCTAATACACTTAAAGCTCGCAGTCCATTTTAATATGTGTCACAAACGGTGCTCCGTTCGGCCTCCGCCTCGGCCGTCGGCCCCAACAATTGTTATTCAATACCGCTTCATGAAATATGTATTTATTGTGTGCTCACGGGAGATCTCTGTAAATTTATATGGTATATTGGAATTATGCCTCTGCGTATGTAACTGTGTTTTAGGCTTGGCTTGAACTGGTGGAGTGGTATTAAAAATGTTACGTTTTTTTGTTTGATTGCATGAAAAACAAAGTGGTGTCGATGAAAGTGATGAGGTATTGAAACGTATTGCGTGAGTGGATGGGGATTGATTGAAATCGTAAAGTCAGGTGAATCGTGTTCACGAAGATAATTGATAGCACATATACATGCACACGTTCAAAAAGCTACAACTTAATATTTAAAGGATCTCTCAAATCGTGAAGGTTTCAAGAACATATTATTCAGAAGAGCTGTCATATTGGCCCTTGGGTTACTGACATTAGAGACAAAGTAAAAATATCACATGTCGATATAATTCCACAAACACACAATAAAGTATCCTAACTAATAATATATTATAAATGCGAAAGTGAGTTTGTTTAATTGTTACGCTTTCGCGCTAAAGTGGTTTGAACGGATTCAGATGAAATTCGGCACATGGGTAGACCATGACCTAAGCTAGGACATAGCATACTTATTATCCCGGTAGTATGTTCCCGTGGGATATTTTCCAACCTCCACCTACGGGAAAAAGCTAGTACTATTATAAATGCGAAAGTGACTTTGTTTGTCAAACGATCATCATGAAATTTTGCATACACGTTGTCAGGGATACCGAAAAGGACATAGGATAACTTTTTATACAGAAAAAAAGTGCTGTTCCCGAGGAATAGAAAAATGATTGACAAAATCAACATTAATGTGAGCGAGGCCACGGGCAAAAGCTAGTAAACAATGATTACGAACACTGTCCCAAGGTGCTCTAAAAAGGCAACAGGAAGGAATACGGGTGGGTTTTAGTCAGTAAGAGACACACCCTCCCGCTCCGCCCAGAGCGGGAGAAGTTATTTGATGATTTCCCACCCTCAAAAAAAAAAAAAAAGGTGCTCTAAAAATAATATAATTATCTTCAATAGCTACTATTTGGGGGTTATGTAGGCTACTGACATCAGCGGGGTAATAGCATAACACACTATCAGTAGCAATGTGTTTCATTTTGACAGTTCAACAACATTCATTGCGTTATTAACGTTGTTGAGCAGACAAATTTTTCGAACATATGAATCAATGGATTAGTAATATACTTCATAATCATTCAGATTGTGGTCTATAATGTGTTTCGCAATTAAGGTTCTGTTCTTCACCTCAGTTGCTTTCCCTCTGATACATGTTTTTTTTTTATTATTACGATAGACGTAGAATATACTTACACAAAAAAGAGTTCATACATCCCAAGTTCTAATTTGCATGTTTCAATAAATTTTACTTGCTAAAAACTCTATCAAAGATCTGAAAAACAAAGTTATACTGTAAAAATATCTATTACTGCGTCCAAGAGACTTGCTTGAATATTATTTAGTCTGAAAATTGTTAGACAAGCTTAGTCTTACTTAGAAACTAAAGTTATCATTGTGCAAGTAATTTGTTTCTGATTATTAATTTCAAGCTTAATAAATTCTTGTAGCTTAGTATAACTATATTAATAAAGGTGTTTAGGTACTTACTAAAATTTGGCGAAATCTATTTAATTATAGGAGTGCCAACATTTTTGTCCTAAGTTTTGATAAACTTAGGACAAAAATATAGGCACTCCTGGCACACTCTCGTGTTGGTTCTGATGTGATCATCAGAACCAAGTAATCAGAATATCATTAATAGCGAAACGGAAAGGTCATGCAACCGAGGTAGTGTCTACAGCCTTGCTATAAATTGATGATACTAACATTTCAGACCGTCAAGTCCCTCCTTCTGCGAAGCAGTAATGCTCGCGAAGGAGGAGGCGGGACGGTTGAGGGAAAGGCAAGTTTCGCGCCGAGACGCTCCCTCAGATACAAATTTAAAGAGATTAATATTATGACTGTAGCTTCTCAGTATATATTATGAAAATCTTTTGTATGCACATAAAAATATAAATCTGTTTAAAAAATACAGTGATATCCACAATGCAAATACTAGGACATATACTCGTACAAATACAATATAGAAACACTAATTTGTTGTTCCTACAACCAGGCTCAAAAAATTTGGTGGTTCGTTTAGTTGCCAATGTTTTTATAATAAACTTTCTAACCTCATTAAAAAATGAAGCCTTAATAAATTAAAATGTCAATGCCAGAAAGCCTTTTATACTGTTAAAGATTCCATTGAGGACAAAAAGGCTTGGGATTGAGCTGCTACAATGACATGAATATTTACTTTGTAAAGTATTACATTATTTTAATTATTATGAATGTGAGGACTATGTGGGTCACTGTATTATTTTTTCTCTTTGTTAGTTTTAGTTATGGTCTGGCAGTTTGAGTACGTACTTTATGCGGCCTACTCAAATGTCCTTTCTTTGGTATTGTTCGTCAAATCGTTAAACTCCTTAAGTTTTGAGTTGAGCTGCACGATAACTGACAAATGCGTGTACTGACTGGATAAGTCCACTGAAATCGGTGTGGTTCTTTCCTCAAAAGACCATTTCAGACACTAAACTTTGGACTAGACTTCACTAACATGGTCCTCAAATGATTTGACTAAAACTATGTGGATTTTTATATATACAATGGTATGAATATTTACTCCGTAAAGTATTAAATTACTTTAATTATTGTAAATGTCAAAACTATGTGGGTCGTTGTTTATTTTTTGTCAGTTAGTTTTTAACATGGCCTGGCAGTTTGAGTAATTTTTGCGGCCTACCCAAATGACCTTTCTTTGGTATAATAATACCAAAGAAAGGTTGAATCGTTGAGCTTCTCCGGTCAGCTCTTAGCTGAGCTACATGACTACTGACAAATGCGTGCACAGACTGGACAGGTCCAATCAATCTGTGTGGTTCTTTCATCAAAATACCATTTCGGACACCAATCTACATGGCCTACACATGATCTGACCAATGTTATGTCTGGGCTTTAAAAGAGACTGTGACCTCTGGGTTTGTTTTGGTATTTTCTTCTCAGAGTAGTCAGATAGGAAACACCGACCTCACCTAGTTTAAAAAAATATGATTGACGTGTAAAAGTGTTTGTACAAACCTACTTAGAGAAATAAAATCATTGATCATTTACAATGACAAAAATAATATAGACGTCAATAGTTTAGTTTCCAGTTTTGACGCAGACCACAATCTGTGGTTTAGAGACTCTAGCGACCCTAGCGACGTAAATTCGGACGATTAATAATCGAAAATGCAACTAACCTTTAGCATTTTGGTTTAAGTTTTTGCAATAAGCACAATAAGTATCACCTATTGATATGAATAAAAGTGAATATTATGTTCAAAACTAGTCATCATCATCATCATCATCTGCCTGCCTTTTCCCAACTACGTGGGGGTCAGCTTCCAGTCTAACCGGATACATCTGAATACCAGTATTTTACATGGAGCGACTGCCTATCTGACCTTCACAACCCACTGGGTAATACGATACCCCTTTTTTTTTTTTTTTTTTTTTTGAGGGTGGGAAATCATCAAATAACTTCTCCCGCTCTGGGCGGAGCGGGAGGGTGTGTCAGACTCTTACTGACTAAAACCCACCCGTATTCCTTCTTGTTGCCTGTGTTGCGGGGGCCTCGGTGACCCATAAGTACCTTCCCGCGACCCCGGCAGGCATCGGCCCTAGTGGACCCCTACTATGTGCTGACGACATCTCTTTGAGGCGCGCGTGGAATACAACGCGCCGTCGACCCGGGCCTGGTCCTTACCGGACGGTGAGCTACCCATTGCTCACCGTCCGCAAGCCCGCGCCTACGGTGGCCGGAAATCCGCCCGGGATTCCCGACGCCCTGGGCGTCTCCTGCGGCGGCTAGGGGCGAGAGGGCGCGAAACTTGCCTTTCCCTCAACCGTCCCGCCTCCTCCTTCGCGAGCATTACTGCTTCGCAGAAGGAGGTGACGGCTGCCCATGCCCTCTCGCTCCGTACCATGGCCTGAACCAGGGCTGGACGCGAGAGGTCTCTGCCGCCGATCGCCTCCACGAGGACACGGCGGTGCTCTGCCCAAGCCGGGCAGACCTCCACCGTATGCTCCACCGTGTCCTCCGGGCGATCCACACAGTGGTGACACCCGGACGTTTCCTCCCGCCTTATCCGACACAGGAACCTCCCGAAGCTGCCGTGTCCGGTGAGGACCTGCGTCAGGCGGAAGGTGAGGACGCCGTGGCGCCTCTCCAGCCACTCCTCAAAGAGGGGACTTATCGCCGCAATCGTGGCGTGCCCAGCACTGGGTTGCGACAACCGTACTTTCCATGACGCCATGAGATCCCGCCGGAGCTCCGTCCGCTGTGCCACGATTTCTCGTGGCAGCGGACTTACGCCCCGGCGTTTCGCCTCCTCGCGCCACTCCCATACGTGCGCGAGGACTTTTGCCTCCAGATCCCATGGCGGCAATCCGGCAAGGAGGCTCGCTGCCTCACAGGAGACCGTGCGGTATCCTCGGACCATCCGGATGGCCATGACCCTTTGGGCCGCGCTCAACCGGCGGGCTGGCCGCAGCGCCAGAGAGCGCGCCCATACAGGAGCCCCGTAGAGGGCCATGGACCGCACGACCCCCGCGTAGAGCCTCCGGCAGGAGGCGTTTGGACCCCCTAGATTGGGCAGGAGCCGCTTCAATGCAGCGCCCGCCCGCTCCAGTTTGGGAGCCAAACGTCGGAAATGCTCCACGAAGTTCCACCGGCTGTCGAGGACGAGTCCCAGGTACTTCATCGTCGACTCGACGCCGATAGAAACCCCTCCTACCGTTATTTGGGACCCCAACGGTGGCGCGTTCCGAGGACCATGAAAACACATGGCCTCGGACTTGTGCAGGGCCACCTCGAGTCCCAATTGCCGGATCCTTTCGACGATTGTCGCAACCCCGCGTGCCGCTAATTCGGCCGCCGCCTGGTGCGACCTCCCCTGCGCCAGGACCAACGTGTCGTCAGCGTAGCACACTACGCTGACGCCGCTAGGGAGGTCGGCGCGCAGCACCCAGTCGTATCCGATGTCCCACAGATGCGGCCCCAGGACCGATCCCTGTGGGACACCGCACGACATCTCTTGCCGGTTCCACACTCCCTGGTGACCGGGGTAGATGACGGCCCTGTCCGTCAAATAGGCCTCGACCACACGACAGAGGTAGGTCGGCATCCGGTGATACCGGAGTGCCTCCCTGATGCAACTCCAGGGCAGGGTATTGAAGGCATTGGCGATGTCTAGGGACACCGCCAAGACGACCCCACCCTGGGCAACAGCATTCCCCGTCGTCAGGGCTCGCACACGCATGATGGCGTCCACCGTAGAGCGCCCTCTGCGGAAGCCAAACTGGCTCTCCGCCAAATCCGGCCCCACCCGCACCAGCTGGCCGACGAGGCGGTCTGCAATGACTCTTTCAAAGAGCTTGCCCACCTCGTCGAGCAGCACGATGGGCCGATAAGCGGACGGAGAGTCCGCAGGGCGCCCTGCCTTCTTTATGAGGACCAGTTTTCCCGTCTTCCAACGAAGCGGGAACTGGCCCCTCTCCAATACGATACCCCTTGGTAAGACCGGTTGTCAGACTTTCGGGCTTCTGACGACCCGTAACTACTGTCAAGAATCCACGAATGACAGCCAGGACCAGGCTTAACGTGCTTTCCGAGGCACGGAGAGGTCTTGGTATGTAAAGATGGTCACCCATCTACGGACCAACCGCGGTAAGCGTAGCTTAACCTGATCGATTGACCCGTGCGGCTGTTATTATTTAGCCATAAGCCCCTCGAAATGTTCGAAACTAGTATTTTCAATTTTAAAATCGTTAAAATGTTCATTACGTTTACTCCGCGCGTTCATCTGAGGTCCCTAATTCTTCATTCAAATTCCATGACAGCTGAAGTCTTGACTACCATACAACGCGCACATAACACACGCTCTCCACGCATATATTCCAAATAAAGTCCTGAAAATGCTACTAAAATAATTTCTTAGAGCGGCCCTACCTCATTACGGACTGTATTGTTTGTTAAATTGCTTATGATTTATTGCTCATTTGCCATTTTCAATATATCACCGACACAGCGATCTTAATTCTTGGTACGCCCTCCTGTTTCCTGTGGGGCGCAAGAGAAAATAACAAGCGAATTAGGATGAAAACTTGGTGCTTTGGTGGTCTCATTATAGGTTACCCTTTCAATACGTCTTCTGAAAACAGTGATGGCTGCATTAAAGATTGATAGAGTCATGGACGAGGCTTAGAATAGAAGATATTTCGCAAGTAATTGCATTGTAAGTGGAAGTTATCAGGCGATGCAGTACTGACATTGCATTTTAAATGTTTGATTTTTCTCATGTCGTAGCACTACCCTTGATTTGAATGAGCTTTATAATGTTATAAGTATTTTTAGGGTTCCGTATGTGTAACTGAAAAAACGAAACCCTTATAGGATCACTCGTGTGTATGTCTGTCTGTCTGTCTGTCACAGTCAATTTACTCAGAATCTACTAGACCGATTAAGTTGAAATTTGGTATACATATGAATTTCTGTGACCTAAACACGGACGTGTAACGTAAATAAATGAGATTTTTGAATATGAGGGTCACTTTTAGGCCACTAATTCTTTTTTTTTTTAAGTGTAAAAAACTGTACACCGTAAATAAAAGGTGGCGTACTGTGAGGGTCTCAAATATATATTTTCATGTTTAAAATAAATAGTTTTAAAGATTGAAGAAGTTGATTTAATAAAATATATAAAATTGACCATTATCCCCGAAATCACTGAGCCTAAATTGTTAAATGATATACAGAAAATAATGGTATGCTTATAGATTACAGGAAAATCTATTAGAGGTCTATGGTCTTAAAATAACAGGTAAATCTGTCAATATTGTGCGTACAAACTTACATTTGCAGTTGAAATGTATGGGAGAACATATTTTTCAACTACAATGTTAAATTTGTTCATGTATAATAATAAGCTACATTAACATTAAGCTAATGCATCTTATTTATTGCAATAAACTTAATTGAAATCCTTTTCTTGTTTCAGGTAAGTTTCCACCTCCACATTAACATACGCCTACACTAAACATGTGCAATATCCATTTCAACTCCACCACGTAAGTACCAAAAGAAACTAATCTACTAATTGAATAATTACGTCACACGCTCCCGGCCGTCGCTCACACCGTAGCGTTAGGCTTCAAGCAAATGCTTATTTATGTTCAAGTCACAATGAACTTGTACCGTTCTCAATTCATTTTGCAGCATTAGTACGTGCCATTGTCCCATACAATAGTCGGTGCATTTTACTCTTGAGATTTAAATAGGCTTCGGCTGATGGCCTCGTTAATGCGATCGAGTTGTTTACGTGCGCCGTCCACTCGACTTGCTCCGATGTCGATTATGTTCAGCTGTGCCTTGTTTTTAATTGTCGGCGGAAATATCGGGACGGTCTGACGTTTATAAGAAAACGTGGGTTATTGATTTTCTTTTTATGTCTGGGAAGGATTGCTTAAAAATACAAATTGAGTAAAAAAACAAAATGTCACTAAGTTAATTTTGTCGATGAAACTACACAATGTTCAAGAAAATAAGAAAGAAAAACGCTCTGCATAGTATGAACTGCTAATGATGATTGATATCAACTTTTTCCCATGAACATTGAAAAGCTGTTCACACTTTGATTTCTTGCTTGAAACCTGGAAATCTCATCTCCCTATGGACGCAATGAAAAGAGGGTGGATGCGAGTTGACAGACGGTCATTGTGACCCCGAAGGCCAAGCGTGTAACTTTTAGAAATGTTAGTGCCAACTCCCATTTGACCCATCTGACGGTAAATAAATTTAACTAAGTTTCTCATTATTGTTTGAAGTGTCTTACTTCTATAAAATCTCTTAATAAATTGATATTGATAGTCGAAAACAAGGACAATTTTATTTTAAAATAAATACCATTTGAAAAATGTATACAGAGCGACACAATTGGTAATTTTAGTATTTCTAATTCGAGTAAATGTAGACATAATCATAATTTATTAACTCAATATGTTACCGCCGACAGTCACGCTACCAATATCAAAACCACTTTACTCAACAAAGAATAAAACTCAGACTACATCAAATAATTAAATTTCACTTCTAATGCAGGTACACGGCCAACCAATAAATTCTATTCCATACACATCAGCATGCAATATGTTACTTGTCTTCAGCAAATTGCCACTAAGGCGCCAATTACACCGTACACCGAGCGTCCCCCGCTCGACTAAACACCGAGTTATGTTGGGTAATTCGAGAAGTCTCCTTTCATCGAGTGCATTTCGTGGAACATCGGCCCGCAATAGTCCCCCTGCACTTCCATTAACCGTGAAAATGGTGTGACGTCACACAGAAGCGTAATGCTACTGATTTTTTATATCAGGTGGAATATTAGCTTTATTGTTATGGTGATTATTTTATACGGTAGTAATGGTATTTTATGGCGTAGATGAGGTAGGTAAGAGATTATGAAAAATGAGGTCATGGTCTGGTGTATAAAATTATATTGTCTTCATGTGATAGTGAGATCACGCTCGTAGTATAATTTCTGAGTGGAATGAAATCGTTGATGATTGAATAATTAATCTTAATGTTTAATAAAGCAGATTTACTTGTAATAAATGATGGAACAGATTCAATAAGCAATGAAATTAAAACAGTAGTCAGTTTCATTAATTAATATTCTGAAATTGATTCCTAATTCTACTCTGAATAATTCATTCACGTAAAGTTCATGTAAATGATTTACATTTAAACTGACAGACGCCAGACGATTTCTATTTCTTTCTATTAGGACGGGAACTTTTGCATTTTCGATAACTTTGTTTTTAATCAATCTGTCACAGATCTGAAATACCTTCCAATCCGATCTAATCTAATGTAACTACTAACTAGCCTGTATTGGTCCACTGTGGGGCACAAGCCTCCCTCCGTCCCCCTTTTCCACACCATCCTGTCTTTTCTAGTGCCGGCCAGTCCAAATCTAATCAGTTCCTAATAAATAAAATGTATCATATATTTATTTACATAACCAAATTACAAGATGATTATTAACATTAACTAAATTAAATTAAAACCAAGTTAAACCTAAAAAAGGCCCTCGAGGCATTGTAACGAGGATGCTGGTGGCATTACCTCGCTGAATTGCAATGCTGATGCGTTGCGCGAGAAAGCCGCCAGCTTTTCTTTTTAATATTTATCATTAAATATAATATGTATTTATATTTCTTCATTAGGTGAGTGCATATTTTTTTTTTCTAAACCAAATTAAACTCAATCAACTGTTATTTAATTTAGAAAAAAACAGGCATTCAATTCACGTTTTAAATAACATTCTACCCTATTTATTACAACAGCAAATTACAGTGCGGTGTAACTGCGCCCTCCATTAAGTGAAGAAGACACAATTCGCGGAGAGCATCGCACGAACAAAGACCAGCCCCAGGTGCCACCAATAGCCGATCTAATTAAACGTAGAAAAGAACCAGAGCGTTGTTTAAGTGAATTAAAACGATTTTCATTGCGTTCGCCACGGTGTTAGTTAGGATTTACGTTTTTAGAAATGGAACAGTGGTTAATGAAAGTGGTGAAGTGGGTTGGCTGGTATTAGAGTGTGGCGAGACCAGAATAGATTTTAGTCCGAAAGGGTGTTTAGACTGATAACTCATTAACGTCTACGGTATCCGAGTGACAAGTACTGACAGTGGTAACACCTCTCTCTTTGTTTATTTTACAAAGCTACAAAAGAGAGTGTCACTCATTACCGGTATAAAAATCCTTATAAGTAGATTTTCTTTTCTTGAATTCAGTTTGAGGACATATAGTGATCTTATTGGTGATGTTCTTCAGAAAAATCAGGTGTGTAGTAGTGGCAATCGGCGTGCGTATCTGACCAGATGTATGAACGTAAACGAAGCAAAAGGAGTATGTAGGAATGGTAACAGTTGGCGTTCTGTAGTTTATGCCTACCCCCATGGGAAGAAGGCGTGAGTTTATATATGGATGTATGTATGAATTCAGTTTGCCGACCACAATAACAGTATCATGAGGAATGTTTAGTTCCCCTATCAATGAAACATCATCAATTTAATCCCTAATAGATCGATTTCAACACCAAATCTATTAATTTATAACATAGAAATAATCGCATCGTTAATACGTGAACATTGGCGAGTAATGACTTGTGGGTAGTCATGAATATTAATAGCGTGACGTGTTTATGTACGAAATTGATGGGAAAACAATATTATAGCTCAGCGAGTCCGTATAATGAAACCAGGGGTCAATAGTTGTATGTTTTGTTTACGCGTAATAACAAAAGCAGATATATATTTACAAAATGTTTCGTTAATATTATATTATTATTGCTTGCGGTAAGAATAGATTCTACTAAGAATTTTCCTGTTCCATAATTGGCACGTGGATAAAGCCAAATTCAATTGTTTTTATTGGTAGGAAAAAATGTAATCTCATTGGATTCAAATCGTAAAGTTTCAGTTATTATAAAATCATTAGCAGATAGGAAACGCCGACCTCATCTAGTTTAAAAAAATATATTTAACGTGTAAAAGTGTTTACTATTTACACGTCAATCATATTTTTTTAAACTAAATGAGGTCGGCGTTTCTTATCTGACTACTCTGAGAAGAAAGGTCAAAACAAACTCAGAGGTCACAGTCTCTTTTAAAGTCCAGACATAATCTTGGTCAGATCATGTGACGGCCAAGTCGATTGGTGTCTGAAATGGTCTTTTGATGACCACACAAATTGAGTGGACCTGTCCAGTCGGTGCACGCATTTGTCAGTAGCTGTGCAGCTCAACTCAGAACTTCAGGAGCTAAACGATTCAACGAACAATACTAAAGAAATAAATAAATTTCATCTAAGGATCATCATTATTATTATTATTTAGGTTAACTAACATAGATAGTTCTCGCTTTATATTATTCTTCATAAAATGCATTACTAATAATCCTTCTAATATCATAACAAGAGTCTCTCCTACAATTTAATATGCATCCGCAGTAACCTCAAGATAACCAAGCTCAACATCACGCAGATTTGTTAAATAACAAACCGGGGACTACCTTGGGATTAACTTTATACAGCATTTGTTTACTTTGGTAATCCTTTTGCTGTGGCAGTAGAGGCAGTCAGGCCGGAGGCTACCCGTGTGGTGTACGCGAAGCCACTGTGGCGGAATATAGCCAGGCATGAAGATTGTAGGCAACGTGGCTACTTTGGTAAAAGCAAGTATTTTTTTTAAAGAAAATGCATAAGATTTTAAATAAAAATGAAGTCTTAACTTTTCTTACATAAAACTGAAACAGTTTGGGATGATAAAAGTTATCGAACATTTAGAGAAGCAAGAAATGTTAAAATATAATTTCGAGGGAAAAAAAGTAAGACTACTGAAAAATTCACACTCTCAAAAGTATGAAACAAGAAAATATTCTCATCTAAAATTGTTATACGCAAACTATTCAATATTTATCGTCTATTAAATAAACAACTGAGCAGTGGTGGCCCAGTGGTAACGGCCGCAACTTACGACTTGTAGGTCGTAGGTTCGAACCCTGACTGGCACTTTACTTTGTGTAAATTATTTCATCACCACTGCTCTCAAAACGGTGAAGGAAAACATCGTGAGGAAACCGGCATGTCCTAGAACAAAAAATTCGAAGACATGTGACATCTGCCAACCCGCACTGGCCCAGGCTGGAGGAGGCCTGTGTCCCAGCAGTGGGAACATTATAGGCTGATTATGTATGTGTGTAAATAAACATCTAACACGTAATATATTTTAATGTATTAAATACATATTCATAGTGATGTTCATAGGATACCCCATATAACAATACATTCTAAGAGTAGTAAATGATCATAAGCTTTAGGGCAAAGTGAATATATGTATAACCCCAAAACAATTTAGTTTTTAATTATTTTGGGTTTATAATTTCTATAGTCCATAATGAAATACGTATTTTTATTTATTTATTGACACACCAACGACTTATTCACTAAATAATTAAATTAAATATATTCTATTTCAACAGCTTTGTGGTGAATTCGTCCCTTATACAAGTAGGTGTGCACTGCACTTGTATAATCTAAAATTGAAATATATGACAATAACAAAATTAAAATTTACAAAGTTCTTATTACAGTATTTTGGATAGTTTCAGAGAAAATATGTTTAGCTCACATCTAAGTCGTGATTTTAGAAATGATTCCCAATTATCAGCTGGATTCAAGCAAAACCACGAGCAACAGCAATACGTATATATTTATATATATATAACAATATATATTTTTGAAATGTGCTCATTAAGCCCTTTCATTTAATACCCAAGACGGCATAATTGTCTATCATTCAAAGTGCTAAAATAAAATCATAAAATCAATGAAAATGTCTAACCCATGGTGTGGGGTATCGTTAGATAGGCCGTTCAAAAAAATTGCGGTTCTGTCAACACCACTTTTCGATTCAAGGATCCGTTTGCGTAGTATTAAGCATTAAAGTGCTAATTATTGTTAGAGTCAAGTGCACGCCAGCTAAATGGTTGTTTATGGAGATGTGAAAAACTTCACGGCAGTAGTACATATAATGAAATTAAAAGGAAAACTATCACAGATAAGTGGGCTTTACAAGTTAACGAGTAATAGTCGACCAACTTCAATTTTTGTTGGATAATTGACCGTAGCGTATATCGATGTATGGGGAAACATATTTTTCAACTACAATGTTAAGTTTGTTTTTGGGATAAATTCATTCCAACGTCCCAACTAGGAACCCTTCATTGTGCGTGGTCCGACACGCACTTGGCCGGTTTAATGTGACGTCACATAGCCTATAATCAGCGGACGATCAAGTCACTTCCAACGATGCCTCATTTGTCAAATTATGATAAATAGTTTAGAAGTTATGAGGGAACAGATGAACATAATTATAAATATACCTACATACATACCGATGTTCAAAATCATAACCCTCCTTTTTGCTTCGCCGTAGTAGGGTAGAAATTAAAATTACACCACCTATACTTCGTTCTAACTGTCTGCTACTACATTTCGTACGATCATGTGAACTAAAACGACTCGCTTCATTAAGCAACAAATCAAGACCAAAAAATTCAACTCCCGCACCACATATGAAACTACAAGACAGTTCAGAACTAACTCAATCCGTCCAATTGCATCAAATTACCATATTAATACCCACATCAAAACTCTCTCGTAACTCGTACCAAACAGCAAAGAGCGTCCAGAAATGCGACCTACCCTCTAATTAGAGAACATGAAGACTCCCCTATGTAGCCACTGGCGATGGCCGAATGGCTTTTTAATTTGATGCAGATTATTAATACACGCTACTAGTTCCCTTCCCACTATTTATCAAAGGCATAAAATTCTTAGTATATCTTGTCAATCGATTTCTGTGCTGTTAGTTAATAGTAGGCAATCAAATGGAAAGAGATATTTTCTGTAATCCGTTGCTCTTTTACTGGATTTGTGTTTCTGTATCATTAAGTCTCGTCTAGTCTCGTCCGATTCGGTCTTTAATGAGGATTGATTTCGAAGCTGTAAAAGTAATTAAAGTGATACAAGCTGTGTCGAATTGTTTATCTGATTTTGCATCAATATCATTGTCGGTATCAATTCTACAAACAATATTATTAGCATGATGCACTACAGTTTAATTATAATCTCTTCACATTATATTTTAAAATTCGCTCGCAAAATACCCACTACAAATCCCTTTGATCTGCGTTTTACAAAACAGTCGCTAAATCGACAAAACGGCCATATTGGTCAATCCTTACACAGGAACTCCAAATCTGCTTTGACGTGCTCACTTGTCCGTAAGCATGACGTCGATGTGGAACATCAAAGACTGATGCGCGTCATGACGTCATACCAATCGTATTACTGGTTGACAAACAGTCAAATCAAAGTCCAATCAAATGCAGACTCGCACCTATTACGACAAGTGTACTGACTAAAACTGTAATGGATTATATAAGGTAAACTGACAGTGCTATGCTTTGTTGCATTATTGGATATCGGAATGTTGAAATGTAATATCTCATATGTTTATGGTTTGCGCATTGAATTGATCAACATAATGATATTTAATCATCATCATCTGCCTAGCCTTTTCCCAACTACGTTGGGGTCGGTTTCCAATGTAACTGGATGCTGCTGAATACCAGTTTTTTACATGGAGCGACTGCCTATCTGACCTCCACAACCCAGTTACTGGGTAATACGATACCCCTTGGTGACACTGGCTGTCGGACTTTCGGGCTTCTGACGACCCGTAACGACTGTCAAAGATCCAAGAATGACAGCTGAGACCAACGGCTTTACGTACTTTCCGAGGCACGGAGGTGTCTTGGTATGTAAAGATGGTCACCCATCTACGGACCAACCGCGGTAAGCGTAGCTTAACCTGATCGATTGACCCGTGCGGCTCTTATTACTTAGCCACAAAAGCTCCTTATATATGTATAATCATTATAACAATAATTAGTAAGTAACTTTTCTGTCCCGATGATAACTTTCAATATAGCTGAACGAAAACATAATAATATTGGTGAATTTGTAAAGTCATTTAAGTCATACTGCGCTCGTCGTGACCGACAAGAGTTCTTTTAAAAGTTTAGAAGGGTTATGAGCAATACCTGTGCACCGTCAACGAAAATTATATTGGTAAACTTGACTTTTAACTTTCATTTTCTGAAAACGAAAACGAATTTAAAAATAAGATCATAGTTTCCAAACTTTATAGCTTTAAGAAATTATATCTAAAAATAGTACCTTCTCCTAATCTGTTTTTTACATTAAACTTCTAAAGCATAAACGAAATTGTCAAAATTACCCTACAGCCTACAAATATAACCCATCGTACTTTATTTAAAATTCAATTTTCATTAGAAAAAATCCAATTTCATGTCAGGAGAATTTGTTCGGCAGCTTGCCAATGGGCAGGATTAAGATTACCCAGATTCATTATTCAGATAAAGTGTGGCGAAATGTTGACAAATTGAATTTCATTCGCTCACGTCAAAGACTCTGCGCCCGTAATTGGCTTAGTGCTCAATGAGGTTAGGGTAAATAGTGGTTTCCACGCGAGGATTTCGGTGTCAAATACTATGTGAGATTCGGAGTCCGATGTGGAAAGGAATGGCATGTTCGGTGTTTGCATTACCTACGTTTTGTAGGTTAATGAGACTGGTACTTTAGATTTCCAATTATTAATTCCTAGCTTTTGCCAGCGGCTTCGCTCGCGTATATGTCCGAAATTATCTCACGGGAACGTACTACCAGGATAAAAATTATCCTACGTGTTAATTAGTATCCAGGTTGTAAAGTATCTTTGTGCCAAATTTCATCCATATCCGTTCAGCCGTTTTAGCGTGATTGAGTTACCAACATCCAAACATAACAACTTTGATGTTTATAATATTACTAGCTGCACCCCACGGTTTCACCCGCGTAAGTCTCTATTCCGTGGGAATATCGGGATGAAATATACTTTGCAACCTATTTTCATACCTACCTTTCATTCATACATTTAAAAAATCATAAAAATCGGTCGAGCCGTTTCGGAGGAATGCGACCACAAACACCGTTACACGAGATTTTTATATGTTAGAGAAAGATTAGATTAGGATATTAGGATTAAGTTCAGGTTGCAGCGATGTTTACATTTTGCAAGATTTTGTACTATGACACAATAGTTGCTCGCGGTAGTCATGAATCCCTTCAACATTATCATCATTGGTGCAGCTCTAATGTTGTTTCCCTATGCCCTCAGAGAGCTCTATGAATGATAATGATCGTTAAAACGATAAAGATTGTACTATTCCAATAACTTTTAAAATAATGCAAAACCCAGACACTTACTCACTCCGCAAACGTCCAAACATTGTTTTTGCAACTACAGTAAAAGTAGCCGTCCGATCAGATACACATACCCATATTATTTGACTGGACAAATCGATAAAAACAGAATGTACCGTCCACTGACCTGTTCGGAGATAATAAAAAAGTTGAATGATACTATGCCCGTCCTATCGGAAAATAGAAGTGGATCTTTAGTTCTTCGAGTCGCCAGTAACAATGTCGTCGTACAGTCGCGCGCGGAAGCGATATGTTCCATATAAAAATTTATATTATTGCTCAACTCGTTGCCTGGGCGGTGACGTGTGATTCTGGTAAGAACTTTCCTCTGTGCATTTAATAGCTTTGTAAATAAATTTCTATGGCACAGAACAATACATAAAACTTTATAATACTACCATTAGTTTGGTAACAACAAACTAGCTATGTCATTAGATGTAATTATGTAGAAACAAACTTTGCAGACTGTAATTAGATGTTTCTTACTAACTACGAAATTGTTTGTTTCATAACTCAATAAGATGAAATTAATACTTTTTCACACTGAGTCTCAAAATCTGACATTGTTCTATATGGCAGAAGTGCTTAGCAATAATCTGAAAGTTTGAAACCTTATTTTTTCTCAGTAATAAAGTCATCCAAATCATCAACTTAATTACATAATAAATCAATAGCCCATACAAATTGAGTCCGTGACAGTACTTTCGAGGGTCCGCGAGGCCCGAGCGGAGTAAATCCGAAGTCGGCCGAATTCCCGCGAGTCTTCTCTCGAGTTTCGACAAACGGCACGATATCCTTCGGCACAAATAACGACGGATGTCCACTTACTAGTGCATTAAAAATGCAGACATTATCTGTAAAAGGAGTTCTTATTGATAACAAGACTCTCATTAAAGATGTCGTATTCAGAATATTTTAGTAAGTAGTCTTTAAAAAGGAGAAAGTAGCACGTGTTAAATATTTTTATTTCTGTAAGTAGGTTTGTACAAACACTTTTACACGTCAATCATATTTTTTAAATAAAGCTAGATGAGGTCTGCTTTTCCTATCTGACTACTCTGAGAAGAAAGGCCGAAACAAACTCAAGAGGTCACAGTCTCTTTTAAAGTCCAGACATAATCTTGGTCAGATCATGTGAAGACATGGCCTTCATATGGACTGGTGTCTGAAATTGTCCTTTTGAGAAAATAACCACACAGATTGAGTGGACCTGTCCAGTCAGTGCACGCATTTGTCAGTAATCGTGCAGCTCAACTCAGAACTTAAGGAGCTCAACGATGCGACGAACAATACCAAGAGATAGAAAGAACATTTGGGTAGGCCGCATAAATTACTCAAACTGCCAGACCATGATTAATACTAAATGAGAAAAAAAAACAATGCCCCACATAGTCTTGACATTCACAATAATTGGAAACAGTATAATATTTTACAAGTAAATATTTATGTAATTTTATATATATAATTCATCAATGCTGATGTGTATAGAGAACCATGTAGGTTACATGTTACATTAGTACGCGATGTTCTATAATTTTTATTTTCTTTTTATGAATAATTATTCTATGGTTATCATAATGTTCTAAACATTATTAAATGACATACACATGTATTCTAGACAATTTTGGATTGTTTGTCCTAAGGGTACTGTGATCATCATCTGCCTAGCCTTTTCCCAACTATGTTGGGGTCGGCTTCCAGTCTACCCGGATGCAGCTGAATACCAGTATTTTACATGGAGCGACTGCCTATCTGACCTCCACAACCCATTTACTGGGTAACACGATACCCCTTGGTAAGACGGGTTCTGACGACCCGTAACAACTGTCAAAGATCTACAAAAGACAACCGGGACCAACGGCTTAACGTGCTTTCCGAGGCACGGAGGGGTCTTAGTATGCAAAGATGGTCACCCATTCTTGGACCAACCGCGGCAAGCGTAGCTTAAGCTGATCAATCGACCAGTGTGGATGTTATTACTTGGTCACAAGCCCCTCTCCATACCCCATAAGAGTACTGTGATCTGGAAATATTTAATTTGCTCTGCCACGGCTAAGAAAAAGAAAACATTACAATTCAAAAACGAAATCTAATTATAACTTTATCATTTATAATTATTCTAATTTTAAATGCAGTAAAACAATATTGTTCATATATTTTTTTACTGCACTTAAAATTAGATTAATTTATTAAATTCAACGACAGCTAATGAGACACAATTGATTTTCTATTGCTTGACACCGAACCGGAGTCGCGCGGGGCTTAACTGGGCACACTTTTGTCAGAGCCTATTCCTATAATCCAACATTTTAACAAAACCCCATCACTTACACACATAACACAATAGAACCATCTTTTAAAACCACATTCATTTATTTATAGCGGTTGCAGTGAGCGGCCGGCTTTACCCTCCCGCGCGGAGGATTATGTATTTTATCCTGAATCTCTTACCGATGTCGCTGTGTAATATTGGATTACTCTCGCTCATGTTTCCATTTGTCCTGCATTCTGTAAGAAGTTTTTATTAGAGTTCTCTTTGATTTGTTTTGAGAGATGTCTTTGTATTATGATGGAAGTTTTTGGCGAATCTGCATTGTGAGGGATGTTAGTGATCAATCAGCTGATAAACAGGGTTTGAAGCACCGTAAACCGAGTTTCAGTGATCGAGTTCCACATTGAAGTTATTGATGTGTGCCACATCTAACGTGTAACTACAATGTGTAACTGAATTTATGCATACTATAAAATTAGTTTGTTCAGAATCGTTTACTGAATCGATTTCTGTAATTTTTAATGTACATAATTTTGTATCACAAAAAACTACGTAAATTACAGCCACACTTCCGCTATAAAGTCAAAAAAAAACAAAAGGGGTGAAGTACCTACTACGATAAACCCTTATATGTACCTACATATTACCACCATTTACTCCCACAATCAGTCTATCTAATCTAATATACGCTAAAATAATTTCAATCCACCGAGCAAATATTTAAAGAGACCACGTAATGTGTGCCGTGCCGAAGTTACTTAGACACCGCAGAGCTTGTAAGCAACTTGCTTCACTATAAAGGGAATTATTAACTGGCGTGTCTAGTAGTTGGAAAACAGCCCGGCCCAACCCTTCAGGTGTATGGGGAGGTTGAAAGTCGAAATTTTAATTGGTAAACAGGAAACTTTGGTGAGCTTACCGTGTTAGTATTGAAACCTTTTGAATGGATGAGTTTTGAACATCTCCTTTGGAATTCTGGTGACGCGTTTGCCCGTGGTTTGGTTGGCAAGAAAATTTTGGATACTTTAGTCTTGTATGATGTTTATTTTGGATATTTAATGGTGTCTTCATCTTTGGTTATGTCTACATAGATTTAGCGTGTTGGTATATTTGTAAAAAACGTTGGAACTCAAATAAGTACTTAAGAAACTATGTAACTATGAAGCAATTTCAATAATGTTATTGATATACGATAGTGTTTGATGTACCAATTCATATACGATTGATAATTTGAGAATACAATTACGATCAGCTCACAGACACTTCAGTACAGAGCAATATAAAGCTATAAAATTAATTCCTTCTTCAATACAGACAAGTTAATATATGTGACATCGTTAGTTATGAATGAAATTGATTAATTCCGCCAGGGAGTCGCCTTCATTGGACTGTGCAAGAAAATATGCGGTATGCCAACTTGATTTTACTTTAGATTTTTTGTGGATTGGATAAAAATATTCTTTTACAGGCATTCAATTATCATGAAAAATAAATATCAGTAACCAAAACATTATTTTATTATAGTGGTTATTAATATATTTCACAGTGAACGTTTGAAACAAGACGAGGTAAAGGATTCTCAGAAATATAGTCTGTTATTGTTTTTTTTTTTATGTTATGTTCCGAGAATGCTTCCTTGCCTAACGCTATGAAGTGAAGGAAATTATGCTTATTATCTAATTATAAAAGTTTTAGTAGTATTATAAGCACTCAGCTCATTTTACCCAGAACAAACGAAAAATTCTTCCGTTCATCACGTCTTGGAAGTACCAAGTCATCCAGATAAACAGAGTATTGCTAAAATTTTCACTTCACTTACTGCCCATCTGTACGTATTGTCGTGGGGGCAGGGGGCAGTGGGGAGAGCCACCCAGACTCGCACGCGACATTGGTCAAAGTCGAATAATGCCACGACTGGAACTTTTTGATAGGTCCGCCGCTAAATGCAGTCAGACATCGGTCAGATTATTGTACCTCTCATTCGGGAGGGCACAACTGAATAGTCAAAGCCTGTATCAAAGGCCCTTTTGATACAGCTCAGCTTTGTCGTCTAAATATATAAATCTAATTACATAGATGACGTAATTATATTAATGTGGGAAATGGGTCGCGTTTCAATCATGTGTAATACATTTTTGGTGATACATAATAGGATTATCATCTCATGAATGATTGAACAAATCGTAAAATAGGTTATTTTTGTTCATATAAAAGTTGACTTTGTTTACGTGGCTACTACAAAAGCAAGGTTGTAAAACAGCACATAAACTTTATTCTGGATTAAAAGTACACTGAAATTCAACACTACGAAATAAAAGAACATCCCTAAAGTGAAGATTGGAACCAAGAAACGTGTAAGATTTAAACAAAGCCGAACACCGTTTTAAAAGTCGGTTTGTTCTAACAAACCTGAACTACCCTCAAAGTGGGTTTTAGCGGAAATGAATGGGAGCGTATTGTCAAGCACGAACACTCGCCTATCGCTGACAAAGCTTTATTTGCTGTTTTTCACAAATAGTTGGAAGAGCCTCCCTGGAGGAGCGGAACACAGGGAACAGCGGTAGGTGCTGTCTTACTGGGGAACAAGGTAAACGAAGTTTACGGGTTATGTGAAAGTTTGGCTGCTAATGTGAATGAATGAATCTGAAGGGAAAGAATTACGACAGTCACAGGTCGGTTTATCAATATATTTTGTATGGGCTAGTGAAATCAGACACACTTGTAAAAATAGCAACGTATGATTATTTGTATGCAATATTATAAGCTTTTTTCTACATGATAAGTTTTTTTTTGTATGTGCTTTATAGTTTTTCTCGCTGAAAAGATCTTATAAGTAAAGTGTGTGTTATTCATGTGACAAACAAGTAAATATGTATGTCTCACCAAAATACTTCAGTACCTACGTAACTTTATGTGAGATGGTACACAAAATCGTGTTACAAAAAACCGCACAGAAATAAGAAGGTTAAACGACCTTCACTTCATACAAAAAAAAACTCCCATCATTTTTCCGTTACTCGCTTCTGAAATTGAAAAGACGAGCTTCACAGAAAGTACCGAACAACTTGGGACTTTGAAGGTTCGCCTTGTGTAAATAAGAGCGGAAGCCTTAGGAGGCCCGAGGAGGCTGGAAGGGGGGAACAGTCGCGAGCAGAAAGCCCGGCGAATAAAGCCTTCAAAAACTATTTAAAGAGGCTTCGGAGGCAATTGGCACGGCACTCCAATGATGGCACTGGATACCTATGAAATCACAAAAATGTTTTTAGAAATTTGTAGAATATATACAAGAAACTAATATTTTAACTGGATGCATCTGCTGAGAATGTACACAGGAAGAGCAATAAGGGAGAGTGGACCATTTTGAATAGCTTGGCTATGGATGTATTCGGTAATTTACTAGTGAAGCAATTGCTGTGAAAGCATGTACGGAATATGCAAACCACTTAGTTATGTCATGTGACGTGAACTAAGTATAGTTTACGTATCAATAAAATAAATATTGTAAACTTGTATAAGTAGCAGCTTTTGTAAGTAGCAGAAGTAAAACTGTTGCTTAGATTCAAGGACTAGTTATTATTAAATTACTTTACATATGTCTATTTAGACGATATACTGACACGTCGCTACCAAACCTCTAGAAAACCCTATCGACCAAAGTTCACAGTTCAATTATCTCAACTAACAACCAAGAGGGTTAATCGTCATATTGAAAATAATAACTCCATCAGCGTTGGATGCAATATTCAGCGCTGAACGTAAACCAGCGGAACTTCCTGTTTGTAGCAGAGTGCGGAAATTCAATTATCCGACGATAAAAGTGCGGGGCGGACGGTAGTGATGCCAAGTTCCCGGAATGCCCCGGGCCGTCCCGGGTTTTAGAAACAAATATTAATATGATATATTTTTCTTCGTGATAATTTTTATAATCTGTTTATGATTTAGCTGTCGTTAGAGATTGTTACTTGTCATTTTGTATTTGTAGAGGATGATATTTTTTCTTGTTTTAGTGACAATCTTTTTTATATTTATATTTACTTTATCATTAATTATTTCTTTTCCTTCCATCTATGTCTACAAAATACTATTAACTTTTTTTAATTCTTTGAAAATCATTGATAAATCGCAGCCACAAACTGCCACCACCTTCAAGATGTTCTATTCTATCCCGTAAAACATGTAAATCCCGCAGCATATGTTTGTTGGCAACACTAGTGGGTGGCCGAGGGCGGGCTAGGGGCGGTCCGTCCGCACCGGAGACGTGCCGTATGAACTTGAATTTTCGCGATTTTACTCCCATCATAGATATTATTTCAACTTTCTTGAAGAAATTCTGTTTTCTCTATGCACTGTTTATGATTAGTTTGTAAGATGGTGAGTGTTGGTTGAAGCTTTTGTAATAAATATTGTGTGACTTTAAGTGAATTGTCTACTCGGTTATATTAATGGTACCCTAAAAATATGTTTTAAATATGACCTCGACCATTGTGGGACCCTTCTTTGATAATAAGGCAAATAAGATAGCTGAACAAACTTGGGATATCTAAAACATTTTAAGGATAACGCTTTATTTATTATTTATTATTCATTATTATGTAATACTTTAAGCACACAAATGTACAGAGGCGGACTTAATGCCGTAGGCATTTTCTACCAGTCAACCTTTGGGTGATGCAGAGACAAACAGTGGTAGGTGCAATAGCGAAAACTGTGGAATACATATTTATTAAAATATAAGGATATACATACATATACCTATAAAAAATATGGTAGATGTATTATAGTACCTATTGGGATAGTAGATCACAATAAAGCGTCATCCTTAAAATATTTGGTCTAGTGGTCACAAGTGCTACTGCTGAACTTAAGGTCTGGCTTCAATTCCCGGGTCGGGCAAAATGTTATTGGGTTTTCCATCTGGAATTTCTCATTAGCAGCCCGGAGTCTGGACTTGTGCTCGGTTGATGGCAATAGGCTCGCCCTCAGTACATGGGACTTAAACATAACTGGAGAAAATTAGGTGTACTATAGGTACACCTCTGCCTAACACTTCGGGGAATACGGGCGTCATGTTATACAAGGTGTCGTTTTGCATCCTCGTCAAATTCAAGGAGTTAACTATGCTAATGATTCTTGACACGAATCAAAAATAAAATAAGTGGGTCATTAGTTTTCTATTTTTCGGAAATCGGCATTTGTGGGACACGCATGTTAAAACGCGGCCTGTGTGATACCGCACTATAACTGCCCTTTACACACAAACTACCGCATACACAACGCACATACGTCGATTTGGCCGATTTAGGCGGCCAAAAGTGAATTTGCAATGTATACCCGATAGCAAAATAAGTTATTACCTGCCCTAGTAGACAGTTCCAGGAACAATACCCTACCCTCTCCCTTCCATTGTATTGCACGCAAGACCGAATTCAGGTAGTCGGAATTTGATCGTCGCTAGTGGTGTACGTATCTAATCTCGGTGCTCTCTGTTTAAAAAGCATTTTTAAAGTGAATATTTTAATGTTAGAATATGGATTTCAAAACAATATTTATGGATTCTAGTACTTCAGGTAAGCACCTAACCTATTATTATATACTTTTTACATTTTTCTTTCAATTTGACATATATATATAGATCCTTAAAAATAATCTTGTTACCGTATTATTTTTTGCAGTAATTTTAGTTTTAAAATGGCATTTTGTTGTGTATCCCTGTTCGTCCCGATCGTAAATTTATTACGATAAATTTATTTGAACCCTTAGCTAATATCAGTCCAAAATTTGGACAACGATTTGCACCGTTTTTCAAAATAACAGCCCTCCAAAAATTTTGTTACCTAATTAAATAATTTGTTTTTTTTTTCTTTCTTTTCTAATATTGACTTTTAAATGTTTTAGGCTCACCGGACACATCGGGTGTAAAAGTAGTGACTCGTAGACGTCTATTTGAGCAGTTGTATGAGCAAAATCTCCCATCGATTAATGAAAAACTCTAAGTTTTAGAAAATAATCTCCTTTTAGTTATGGTGACACAGTAGAGATTAAAAAGCTTCTGAAGCATAGATTTTCACATTTTAAAACCAACATAAAACAAAGATGGTCAAAAGCGCATAACAAAATAGAGCCGTTTTTAAAAGACAACAACTCTTGGTTAGATGGGACATTTGAAATACCTATATCGACGCAAAATCGCCCAGGTCGACCATGCAAATCATTTAGTGAATCGAGCGAGAGAAGTAAGAGAAGGAAGACGGAAGAAGTTCGTTCTGTCATAGAAGACGAAGTAATAATCTATGCTGCCCAAGTGATTTTACAAAAAGGTGGAAATAGAAATGCGTCACAAGTCCTAAAAGACATTACGAATTCTCCAGCAAGTGCAAATGAATATAAAAAAAGGACTTCCGATACAAAGAAAGATGTTGCTCCCCTGACCCCTCAGCAAGCGCTTTTAATGTTTGTAGAAGCAGATTTGACAAAACGTCAGTATGAAATAATAAGAGCGACTAATAAAAGTTTTTACCCGTGCTACGATCTCTTGTTAAAAGCGAAACAGGAATGTTATCCTCCCAAGGAAACAATACGTGTTACTGCTACCTCTGTTGAAAGTGACTTTCAGTGCCTAATAGATCTCACTGTTAGGCGCTTATCACTTTACCTAGAAGAAGTGTTAGTAACACTTAACGAAGCTGAACGAAATACTCTGGAGATAATTTGCAAATGGGGTTGTGATGGTTCACAACAAGCACGGTTTAAGCAGAGATTTAGCAACGATGAGGAATCAGACGCAAATATATTTATAAGTTCCTTTGTGCCTTTAAAAATTGTGTGTGGAGAAGAAAAGAAAAAAGTTGTTTGGCAAAACCCCACACCGTCTTCGCCGCGATATTGTCGCCCGATAAGATTTAGATTCGTAAAAGAATCTAAAGATGGCACCAAAGAGGAAATAAGTTACGTTAAAGACAGTGTACAGTCACTGGCCACCACAGAAGTTGACCTAAAGGGTGAAATATTCTATTTTAAGCACATCTTTAAAATGACCATGGTTGACGGTAAAGTCTGCAATGCAGCAACTGACACAACATCAACGAGTAAGTGTTACATATTATGTAGTGCTACATCAAAAAAAATTAATGATTTGTCCAAAAAAAATGAAGTAGCTTACAAACTTTAGAGTTTGGTATTTCCGTGCTACATGCACGAATCAGGATATTTGAAAGTATCCTTCATTTGGCTTATAAATTACCGATAAAAAAATATCGCGAAAGGAAGACACAAGATGAAAAAAATATAGAAGCCAATAGAAAACGAGAAATTCAAGAAAGGTTTCGCCTCGAAACAGGCCTCTTAGTGGATATGCCAAAATCAAATTTTGGTAACACCAATGATGGTAACACCAGTAGACGTTTTTTTGAAAATCCGCGATTGGCTGCTGACATCACTGGAATTAGCTTTGAGCTGATATACAGGCTGAAAATAATATTGGAAGCTATATCAAGGGGACATAATATAAATGTTTTAAAGTACGATGAATACGCTTTAGAGACGGCAAAGCTATATGTTGAAATGTATGGGTGGCATACAATGACTCCAACCATGCATAAAGTCCTAATCCATGGTGGGGCCATCATAGAAAATGCCTTCCTGCCCATAGGGCAACTCTCAGAAGAGGCAGCTGAAGCCCGAAATAAACATTTTCGGTCTTACCGCCAGAATTATGCTAGAAAATTTTCTAGAGAAGAATGCAATGCGGATATATATAGTAGATTACTATTAAGCTCAGATCCGCTAATGAGTAGTATGAAAAGGCCCAGAAAACCATCAATTATGTCATTTTCTCCCGAGACAATTGATCTTTTGATAACTGCCCAGCCAAATGAGGATGATCAAGAATGATTAATTTTTTTTTTCATAAATATGTCTTGTCAATGACAAAAAACTATGTATTTTTATTTAAAATCTGCTACCGAACCTTTATAGATCGTCAAATAATTTTGGCCGCCTAAATCGGCCAAATCGACCTATGTGCAACGGGGTGATTCTGTTCTGTGAAAGTGGTGTATTCTAAAATACTGTCAAAAGTAAATAACTAAAAAAACAAGTATGTATTAATTATTGAGCAGGTATCGTAATTTTATTTGATTATATATGTCTTTCATAGCAGCCTGCTGAATTTTGCCGAGGATGCAAAACGACACCTTGTATATGTTACGTAAAATGTTTAAAACACAATAATCATACCTCCAAAACTAATAAATAAAGCCTCAAAATATGATAGCTACCGTCATATTAGTAGATTTGAAAAACGTCTGCAATATAAAATTGTATGTCACGATAAAAGTCGATATGAAAACTTTCATAAGCTGTAGCAATACCCCGTTTACTGTACATCGCTGGTATAAAAAGCGACGTTTCATGCACAGTAGTAAGTAATAAGCCGATGGAAGGCGTGTATATAAAATTTTTAGTGTTCGATAGCAGAGTGATAATGGAACTTTTATTGCTCGAATTATTCCGGATTACTCTCTTCTTACAGTCTACTTGGAAATTGGGAGTCATTATGCTTATGAGTTTGCGTATGAATGAATATTTCGAACGCCTTTTGTTTTATAATATTCTCATTCTTTCTTTCTTATTTGGTGCCAGAATTATAATAGGATTCTTTGCATTTACTTATAATTTTCTGCGCGTTGAAATCCAATGATTAAAAATTGTTCTGCTTATTCTACATAACATACTCGTAACATCATGACTTGTTTCTCCGAAGGGTTGGGCAGAGGTGTACCTGTACTACACCAACATTTCGCCAGTTATGTTTAAGTGCCATGTAATAGGGGGCGAGCCTATTGCCATCAACCGGGCACAAATCCAGACTCCGGGCTGCTACTGTGAAATTCCAGATGGAAAAACCCAATAATACTTTGCCCGACCCGGGAATCGAACCCAGGACCTCATGCTCAGCAGTAGCGCTTGCAACCACTAGACCAACGAGGCAGTCTTAGTATTTACCTATTATTTTAATCATTTTCATTCTATCAGTCTTTGACAGAAATATTGTCTGTACATATTAATAATTTGAACGCCAGAATCAATCAAAGCTTGATTACTGGGTTAAACTCAACGTTACCAAGACATTATGTTTCGAATTGTTTACTGTTTCCAACTTTAAACCGATATCGTCAGCTACAAATAGATTGTTTGAAACTCTATCAATGCATCTCACTCACACTTTGAATGTTACAATTATGTAAGTTCGTAGGCAGACGATATGTGAGAGAGATAGAAATATGTGTTGGAAGAACTCATAAACTTGGTAGATAGTTTTACCAAAACTGCAGAATTGGTTGAAACAAAAGCATCTATCCATGAAATGTATGTACCGATAGAGAAGTTATTCCTCTGTTGATATGGAGACGACATAAAAACACGAATCTATCAGCTGTCGTCGTCATAAAAGTCACCTATAGAAAATGGATGACCTGTTTTGATGGTATTCTTTCTTGTGATGCTTGTGGGATATGGTCATCTTTCACACAACGGATGGCACCTTTGTCATATGTTAAGGACTAATTATTTTCCAGGCGACTAACAACTTAAAGGGCGACAAACTATTTGCTATTAAAAAATAAGTTGGCACCAACCCGCACTGGGCCCGTGTGGTGGATTACGGCCCACTCCCTCTCACAGAGGAGGCCTGTGTCCCAGCAGTGGGAACGTTATAGGTTGATTGTGTATGTTATGTGGACTTGTATTTAACGCAGCGACAAATTAATCTGAATTTGGGATTAAAAATTATTAAAGGCGGTAGCAAATATAGTAGGTTGGGAGCTACAGCGAAGGATTATTTAATCATTTGGGTTAGGCTAAGTTAGAACATATTATTGGTGACTCTCAGTTACCAAAACAAAAACTCAATGCCAGTTTAAATGAAAACAAAGCTATCAACTGATTATTAAGCTGCTACTTTTTACTTAAAATTATCCTTCGCTGTAGCTGCCAACCTACTATATTTGCTACCGCCTTTAATTATTTTTTAATCCCAAATTCAGATTAATTTGTCGTCGCGTTAAATACATGCCTATTTTAAGTATACTTACTGTTCTTAACTTTGAATTGAAAATGCTCCATAGGTAAAGCATACCTACTGTTGGTAGTTTAATAATATTAGGAGTTACATTGTTCAGTTCATTTTATACACCCAAAAAATACGTTACAATGTATGCAGCCCACGATCATCAACAACTATAAATCCCATATGTAAATACGCGTACTTACCCAAATGCACGAGTTCGGTACACTTCCCAAAAAATTCCCAGCACCCGCAGTAATTGAATACAAAAACTGCTGGTAGCTCCAAAACGAACTTTGACACTTGCCGAGTTTGTTTTTATTTTGGTCGTCCGGCACGTAAGGTCGATAAATTTCATGGTGCTTATGTGGACGTCAGAGGCATTACTCTTGGGCCCTCGAGACTCCTCCGCCAAATTGGCCGGTCACGCCTCCTAGGTGGTGCTTCCGAGCCACTCTCGATGGCTTACTTTTTGTTTTTATCGCTTGACAAATGCCTGTTGTGGTTATGCTTTATTGTGTGAGTTTTGAGTAATGATTATGCGATTTTGGAGACTTTTAGGTAGACAGTGGACGTTTTGTTTAATGAAAGGTTTTGATGGAATACGATACCTTTTTGACACAGGATGTAAATTATAAAGTATGGTTGGTTTTAGAATAAAATGAAATAATGAATTGGAACACACCATTGTTGTTAAAAACATTGTTAACAATCACCTAATTAGTAATATCCAAAATTAGAACTAAACGCTTTGAATACTGACAATATGGAAGTTTCAACTTTCATTAACAGTCGAGAACGTTTCAGTCGTCCCAACCGCTCCACATAAAGAGCTGAAACATTCCACCATCAGCGTAAATTCGTTTAAATCTCAACTAACAAGTTGAACTTTGCTCGCTCAGCTCTCACCGCTCAAGCTAAGCCAGTTTCGAGCAGGTATGAGTTCATCACCCAACAAGCTTTTGACTCGCGAAACTATTTGTTAAGTACTTCTGCCGATTGTCAGATCCCAGAATGTCGCCTATTACGTTCGTCTAAGAGGCAATTTTGGGAAGGCCAATTTCGTAAAACATTGAAGTTATGCCGAATAAAGTTTTAATAGGAATGTAGCGGTTGTGTGCCCTTTTTGATATCTGGAAAATATAACACGATCGAGGCTGGGAGGTCTTTGTTAAACCCTTCGCATAACATCGCGAGCACTAAGAAACAAGCTAAGGTTAAAGGATTTGTTTTTTCGCCTTCCATATTTTATCACAGCTCTGATGCTCCTTGAAACTATGCAATATAAAATCACAATTTATTAAGCGAACGACAGAAGAATTCAATTCTTAATACCTGCTCCGTACCGTGGAAGGCAAAAAATAACTTATTCATAGAGTTTAAAATCTAAATTTATTAATTTAGATTAGCAAAAACGTACTTTTATTAGAAGCTCAATTTAATAACGAAGCTTTGTAAAATGCAGCTGCTGCTTTGATGCTATTATCTTTCATTACTAAATCAAAGCAAAAATCCTGCTCATAAAAATTACATTGTTTGTTCATTTTAATCTGCTCATTACTCTTGAACCAATTTACTGTTTTGTGCTCACTCATCCCTCAACATTTAATTACAAAAGCCTTCAAGTATTAGGCTGACAGCACTGCTGACTGAACTCGAGGCGACGGGAGCTCATGCATTACGAATACGTCATTTCTCTGTACAATTTTACGACAGACTTTTATTGAGTTCAGGAGAAACGACAGGTGAGTTATGGCATCTCATTATAGATGTGTATGGATATTTTTTGTGTATTTGGCGGGAAAATAACAGGAAAAACCTACTTAGTTATAAAATAGTAGTGAACAAACAGTTAAACGACGAAAAATCTAGAATTCAATGAAGTGACGACTCAGCAAAGTGAGTGTTTCAGTGTGTTTACACGTGCAGAAAACACAAAAACATTCTTCAAAGTAACTTATATATAAGTACTTAATTATTAATAGGCCTGATATTTTCAAAGATAAAACTGTAGAATCATAAAAGGATAAAAGTTAATTGTTAATATTCTTTTGTTCGACGCTTAACAAAAGAAATCTTGAATTCATTCTAATTTTATGAATTCACAAAACAGATTGATTCCTTTGACGCTTTCAATCAAACGGTAAAAAGTGGCCTAATTCTCGGCAGCGACAAAAAGAAATCATTGGTAGGTTTCTAGAAAATATAGGTACTAAATGAAATAAAGTTGAAAGCAGTAGCTGGAATAAAAGACTGGGCAATGTGAGAGCAAAGGAATCAAAATTAAAGGAGTCGCCGGAACATAGTTTGTGAATAACGAGGGTTCTGTATAAAAACGGCTTCCGGTTTCCGCGTCGAAAATCAAAATCAAACTACATGACAAGACAGTTTTTCTGTCTGCAGCTGAATATTATTCTCTAGTTTTGCATTGCAGTTGAATTTTATGACATTTTCAATTGTCTTCATTTCATTTGAATATTTTTATCTTCCACATCATTTTTGTCTTACCCGTTGTACTAACCAGTTCAAATGTGAAAAATGTCTTACTCTTCAGTACTCTTATCAACCGAAAAACTGTCAAATCGCCACAAAAAATTTCAAACAACACAATGCTTAGTCCAAGTCTAGACTCTATTTATATTGGCCTATTAGTTGTTTCAGGAATTCAGTGGATCGCTAAGTTAGTTGCGGGTCAAATTATGAATCTCAATATTACAAAGGGGGTCGCCCCAAGCCCGGGGCACGGCGCCCAATCGAATATTTATGAGAGAAATTCACAGCTGATAAAACTTGAGTACCGCCACGCTTTGCCACTGTAATAAGCGGATGTTTTATTTGTTGTGCGCTTCTGTTTATTTTTTAAAGTCACCCTATGTAATTCGTTTCATTCGTTTTAGGAGATTTTTCGTTTAAAGTTTTAATTTTTTTTGACTTAAAAACGTAAAACGTAAGCAACAAAATTTCTGTCTATCTATGATTATGATTAACATTGAGTAAGACTTTTGGAAGTATCACAAACGCATGTTTTTCGAATACAAAAAGCTTATTTGGCTTACAAATTATTTCTATAATTCTTTGGTCTTTCTTCTAAATTCTAATCATCTAATCCTACATTTGATATTACTACATGTTTAAGTACTACTTCTATTTCAGCGTAATTATGTTTGGAGTACGAGTACGTAATATTCATTAGTATCGCAACTATCATGCAGCTTAATTAAATTTGCATCCCCTCTCAAGTGTTTGTCTATAGTCTGAACTTCAGACAAACACTTTAAAACAACCCACATTCGTCGAGGTAAGGCGACCACTCATACGTTTGCAATACGACTTATTATTTGTTTGCTCTGTCCCCTTGGTCTTTACTTACAAATACATTCAATTAAATTGCCTTGTTCGACAAACATGGGTCATCCAATTCCAAGCATTTCCCTAGATTATCTCTTAAAATTACGAAATGCAAATCAAATAAACATTGTCATGAACTCTTTCTTTCAGTTTACTCACATTTACCCTTTACTGTTACTTAAAAAAAAAGTTGAAAAGTAATAAATGTGGCCAATATGTACAATATCTGGCTGGTCATAAAGTGAGCCTTATTTACATAAAGGTGTATGGGACGTGACGATTGTTTTGCCCTGATATTGTGGACTATGTTGTGCAAGCCATTGATACTGTGAATGGAAGCGAATTTATTTCGAGTCCTTTTTGTTGCCTGGACACTTTTGATAGCCAAAGTACCATTTCAATGGTAGGTATTTTTATGACTTAAAGTAAAAACGAATAAATAAGTTTATGTACCTACTACTAAGTTACCTGCTACCAATTTTTTTTACTATTAAGTTAATGGACAATCGTACTCATAATGTTTATCTATCTTGTTTGTTGAAGTCGTTCGATCTTTACTGTCGACATCACTTATTAATTCATTTAATAGAATTATATAAATAAAATTTCAATGTCAAACTAAGTTGTATAAATGATTATTCATATTTAAGTGACAAGCAAATAAATAGGTCCTGAAACTACGTCGAAACCGCATCCAGATTCCGACGTCCGTTCCAATTGAACCCTACATTCACGAAATAGGTCCGTAAGATTTCAGTGGTTTATAAACCGGCCCGTTCACCATAGCAATAATCATTTATCGGCGCCACGTTACCGGCGTACACGATATACGTGACGCGGTTCCGTATGGCGCCTTTGAGAGAATCGACTTTTGTCAAGACCTCTTTCAAAGTCTGCCGTTTACTGCCAAAACGGTTTAGTGTTTCAATAGCTGTCTATGTTTATGACGTTTCAGTCCATTTCAGTATATGGTTTGACCCGTTTTGGAAAATGTACGGTTGTTGTTATCGTCTTTGATCGTGAGGCGGTGGTTTGAATCGGTATGGACTTAATTTTTGGTTACGAATTTGTAAATATTCTCACTAACTCAACAAGCAGTAAACCTATGCCAACTTATATCTGCTAGTCCTAAAATAACAATAAAACGTTTATGTAGTCATCTCTACATAAAGGTTTTATTGTTATTTTCCGGGTCCCAAATAAAACACACTCAAATAATAAACACTAAAAATTTACACAATCCACACACATAACCTTAAAATTAACCCTCATAAATCCGTACACAAATTCAAAATCTCAACCCTTTCCCACCGCAAATAATCCATAAAAAATATAATCCAGAACAACACTTCACGAGTTGTAAATAGAAACAAATGGGAAATTACAAGTGAAGTGTTCCTTATTAGCGCGGTTTCATGTCCGGGGTGCGTCGGGGGTGTGAGTTGTGTGGGGGTGTACGCGGGTGTCTAATCGGGTTAGTACGTACGCGTGTTTACGCCGTCGCACATACAACGCTTGACTTGCATTTCAGTTCAGATGTGAAGGTGTTGAAGATAATTACTCACTCAGTCGTTCGTTTGATTGTACGAATGCTCTTGTAATCGTGCTTTGTAAATTAGGTCGCGATTAGGTAATTAGGTCGTCTCTAACGATCTGGAAGGGCGATATATCGGGGCGCATTTTCGATGTACGGATTTCGGGTGATTTGAAATAACGATTAAAGTTATGGCTTTAAATGCAATGAACAAAATGTTGTCCATTTTTATCCATTTTTTTAATGATTTTGCTCCAATTGTCTTTTCCGTATCTTGAATTAATGTCTTTTTTGAAATATCTGTCTTATTCTTTCTGCAATCAACACAAATTATTACTATAGATTAGGTACTTTTATACATAGAAACCATTAACTGCTAGTTTAGTTCCATATTTATTAACAATATCCATATCTCTCCTAACATCAAAGCTTTACTTGACAAGCAACACACACCATTGTTCAAGTCTCCTCATCAGCATGTAAGAAAATCCCCATGTTCTAATTAACAGCAGTCTATCAAAAGGCAGGAACTATATACATTGCTCGTTGCATATAGCAAACACTGTCCTCTAAGTATAAAGTACCCTATGTAAACAGTCATGTAAAGTAGTAATAGTTTCCGCTTTCCTGTTGAAACTTTGCGGAGAGGAAATTCGATCAAGCTGTGATTAAAGTGGAAAAGATTTTGTTAGGATACATTTTTGTTTTTTGCTTGGGTATAGCGTGGGAATTTTTTAATGTAGTATATTAAGATTAATGGTTGAATTTCAAGCTAGTATGGTAAGCAGGGATAATTTTCATTTGCATAGATGGTTTTACCATCAACATAAATTATTAACACTGGGGTAGGCAGAAACTATGGAACACTACCTGCTACGATCCTTACAACTCATTATCTAACCAATTTTGGCAACATGTTATAAAAGCGGATAGCTTTTATAACATGTTGCCAAAATTGGTTACATTACTTAGCGATAGAAAATTCAAAACCCACATCAAACGTGTCTTTATCAAAAATTCATATTATAAAATTATAAGACTACGTTGAAGACAAGGAAGTTTGCCAATAATTCCTTCTGCACATGTGGCTTCCCTGATACCTCATAAACGACATAATTATGCAAACGTCTATTAACTGCTCCCAAATTACGATGTTTTTTTTCATGCATTTCATTTTCTTTCGTATTATATTCATTATTATACCTACAATTTTGATATCAAACTATTAGTGGCTTCTGTGCACAGGATATTAATTCAGACTTGTTACAGTTGCAGTGGTGGCTGAGAGCAGTGGTGGCTCAGTGGTAACGGCCGCGACTTACAAGTTGTAGGTCGTAGGTTCGAGCCCGGACAGGCGCTTTAGTTTGTGTAAATAATTTCATCGCCACTGCTCTCAAAAAACGGTGAAGGAAAACATCGTGAGGAAACCGGCATGTCCTAGAACCAAACATTCGAAAACATGTGACATCTACCAACCCGCACTGGGCCCGCGTGGTGGATTACGGCTCGCTCCCTCTCGCAGAGAGGAGGCCTGTGTCCCAGCAGTGGGAACATTATAGGCTGATTATGTATGTTATGTACAGTTGTAATGGCAAACATGTAATTCTGGTTTATATAGGTTTTTTTATCATTTTATTCATATTTTACATAGATTCTTTTGTATTTTGTGAATGTGAGAACGTTGTAGGCTTAATAGACTAGATTTATAGACCATTTATTTTTGTCAAGTACCTGGTACTTCTTGACAAGCCCTCACTGTCCTCCCATACCTTACATTTGAAAACATTGTAAAAGCCAATTATTTTTAAAAGAGTAACCGTGGAGTTTCTTGTCGGCTCTTCTCCATAGGAAACGGCCAATTTGAACCGTTCATAAGTGCCCATGTAGGTTTAAGTGAAATAAAATATTTTGATTTGATTTGATAAAAATGTATTAATGTTGAATTATTATGTATATTCTCTCAGTATTGGCACATTTTAACGACTATTATTCGTAGATTAGTATTATACGTAGATTAGTATAGACCGGAGACCTCCACTGCTGGAACTGTGAACAGTCCACTGCCGCATGCCTTCATATTGCTGTTTACTCTGTTACAGCTTGAGATTGAACATTTGTCTTTTAAAATACTCTATGGAAACATCTTTAAGTACGGTAGAAACAGTTACACATTTATTTAATCGGCACGTAATATGTTTTTCAAAAGGACGGGGTCATAGCATGCTTGTAGTCTATCCATCTTGTTCTGTGACATTTAAAACATTTCATCAAAAATTACAACAAAACCGTATTTCCTTAAACATTTAATAGAGGTCCTAATACTATTGTTAGCTCTAAATAGGTTATTTGACTGTCTCATATTGTACTATAGTTGCGAATATAATTCCAACTTTGGAGTCCCAAAGGTGTAAGCTGAGTCAAATAAACGGATACAATATATTGGATTACTAATATTACCTATTTATGCAGTATTAGTGCAAAATTACTGATAAATTATTTGTCTCCATCACAGTGGTAGTCAATAAAAAAACGGTCGCAATCAATAAGATCCCAAAACACATAATTTTCTCTACCAATATTAAGGCTGCATTAGTTCTTGATATGTTATTACAAATATTAAAACCTTCTGTTGAAATTATGACCACAAAATTATAATTTAAGAACAATTCTCTGATAAACCCACCAATGCAAAAGCTTTATTTTTTTCTTTTGATTCCCAAAAAATACTGAAACATGCTTCAGACACACAAATCTTTCTTCATCCTTTTATTACCAGTAATTTCCACTGGCTTCCCAATGTACTCCAAATATACCTTTTGTAATGGCAGCAGAGAAACAGGTAAATTGTGTCAAAAATGTTCAATACACGGCCATCCAGTTTGAATCTTTGTTTTTGCGATATTGTACTTCTTTTTGCGATGTCTCTCCGACTGGCTGCTGCTTTGTTTATTTCTCTTATTCGTTTCGAGTCCAAATAAGAACTTATCGTATTCTACTAATTCTAGAACTGAACTCATTTCATTCATTATTCGATATTTTGTTATTGAATTCTGTGAGGGACTTGATTCAAATTTGTGTATAGGGATCAATGTGGTCTTCAAATTAATATAACGTGTAAGATAAAAGATTGTGTGTTTTTCTCAATCACACAGGACTGTAAATTTATCATTATCATCATCAGGATCAACTAACATCATCACCCTGCTCTATCTTTCTAACATCATCACTTGCGCATACCTATAGCTGCATCTGACCCGACTTGTTCAGAAGTAGCTAAATATACGCGCAAGTGTTTCAAGCAGAATATTTGCATTTGAACTCGGATACAAAAACTTTCTTCTGCTTTCATTTTCAAATGAAAAGTAGAACCTATCATCAAAACCGAACTTCATACCTATATGACAATATTTATTTATAAATACATCTGCTGTTTCCACATACGACAAGAACTCCCGTGTATCGAGTTGGCGCAAGTTCGCAAAATTCCTACCACGTGAAGCATGTCGCACCTAACTTAATTAAATTCTATTATACTGAGAGCGAAGATAAATAACTCCCGCCCGTTAGACGCCCCTGAACAACTTGGAGAGTTGAAATTTAGAAAGAATGAAGTAATTTCTTTTGTGGAGGGCGTAGTTCAAATGAACGTGACGTAATTGTTGCTGCCTGTCTCCGAGATGTGAAATGTTGATGGCGTTGACAGTTAAAATATAGTTTATTTTTTTATTGTTTATTGTCTAGGTAAAAATGCCGTAGAACTAAGAACAAACTTGTAATATGGTTTTTCCCAATTTCAGTAGAGTTCCATTAACATGGGTTCAGTATTTAATCTTAATAATCTTCACATTATAGGTGAAGTTATGATGAATATTAAATCTATTTTTTTTTTTATATTTACAATTGTGTTTAATTTGCTGTTGCCTCAATATTTAAAAAATAAAAAAAAACTATTAATTGTTTTTTTATGTATTTTAACCACCCTGCCATTTCTGACCGAGTGAGCGAAGCGAACGAAGCGCCTCTGCTTCAAGTCTGGCAAAATTTGCATTCCTCTGTCAATTTGTTGGTACTCCTCTACAGGTCGTATTTTACAACCGATCTGGACGAAACTTGGTATACAGGTTTTACGAATTTATAGATCTTTTTTAGTAGTCGGGGATATTTAATTGGAGGAGCACTTCCTCCAAAAAGCCAAAGTGGGGCTAAAAGGGGGCTACTAGATATCTCCTCATTATGCAATCCCAATTCGATAGTTCTTATTTATTTGAAAAATAGTAACTTTAAATTGATCTAATAGATATAAGGTGAATATTTAATGAGGTCTTCGGCGTGATGAGCAGAATAGCTCCTCAAAATGCAGTAAATTGTGACCAATTTACTGCATTTTGAGGAGCTTAGCTTTTAGATTTCTACCAGTGGAATCGGCCCTTTAACTAAGTAGGGATTGATGGAGTACCTGGGACCACCTTCTCATCACAAAACTAGGCTAACTTCAGTGGTATATTAATTGTTGCAAAACATTTTTTGCTCACGAGGTCTACTGTTCGCAGAACTACTAGTTAACTCAAAACAAACAAACTCAAAATCAAATATTTTCATAATCTTTCATGCGTTTTACAACGTAGTTTCCAATACAAAATTATAACTGCAAATCCAAGAGCATCTCATAAAAATAACCACAGGATTGTTACGAACCAGCGTTTTTAAACAGTGCAAAGTGAGTTACGTATGCACGTAGACCACGCTTCCCCGTGTCCCGTAGTTAAATGCAATTATCTGTATTACAGCGGAATGACGTCTGTCTTTTCCTGCCACTGCGCTCCTGGTAGCTTCAAAGTGAATAAGGATGTAGTTTTGAGGTGAATTTATGGGTAGGTAGGCATGATTCGATTTAGGAGTGATGATTTTCATCTTGATGGTATCATTACGATCACGAAAACAGAAGAATAAAAATAGTGATTTATTTGACAAGGGGAATTTTCTGCAATGGGAAAACATCGGTACTCGTATAAGAACAAAATTAAAATAATGATATGGTTAGGTAATTTGAAAAACCTTTCTAAGTTAATTAATTACCTGTGTCTTGCAAACAAGATGAACTCATTTTACTTAATTATGTACCTGTCTAGTAAATTACAAAAGAAACTAAAATTACACATCTAATTTAATTACAAAATCCAATCTAAATAAATATCAAATTAACTCAGTGCAGCAAACTTTCCACGAAATTCACAAAAGAAAATTCGCCTCTGCCACCTTAATTACAGACAAATCTAGATCGAAAACTTTTTGAACAGAACCTCATTCCTGCACCTATACCTTCTCATGCAATTGTCCATTTGCCCTCGCAAATAAAGGAAACTCTTTCAAACTCACAAGATTTTATCTGTCCAAGTCTCGATATTACTGTCTGGAAGTCAGTGTTAAATGTTTGTGACGGGGAGGATATAAAAGGCATAAAGGGTGCTGGTGCCTCCTCACAATATCCGCTGCTGCAACTAAACTATTCTCTTTAAACGTTTTGTTCTTAGATTGGATAGGAACACGTGATCTTATAAATTTGTCGTCGATTGCATGGGACTTTGCTTATAACAGTGCAGAGGAACGGATATTTTCGATGTTGGGTGACTAAAATTCGGTGATGAAGAAATGGTTTTACCAAAATATGATTTTGAATGTAGAAAAACTTTTGTAACTTTACCTGAAAAGTACCATGATATTACAAACAACGGAGGAAACAAAAGCAGTGTTGAATCTCGAAAGCTTAGATCTTATATTGAGGAGAAAAAGTTCGATAAAGTACGTAAAGGTAATCCAATCCGTTTGGGCGGCATTCGAACTCAGATAGAGTGGATTAAGAACAGTTGTTAGTTCAGACCCCTTACAGCCCTTGCAAGCTCCTTGATTGAATCAACTAAATCCATAATCTTATCCACGAAGTCAGAAATATGAAATTTTACAGATCTCAACAAAAGTCGAGATCAAAAATGCTTTTATCGTTTGAGTATTTGAATTTTTAGCGGGCTTATCGTTCTTGAATGAATATTCTTAAAGGTATCCGGTAAAATCGTTCGTGATCGCAGCCTTAGCATACTGACCCGAAGTCCAAACATGTTTATGTGAATTTTCTGCTGACGCAACATTTTTGTGCATTCAACTGTAGATGAAGTATTTCGCAATATATTATTGGATGGCTTGGGCTTATAATAAATAGATGAATTATAATAGAATGGAAAGTATGACTAATAAAAGAAGATCAGTAGTATGCAATGAAAGCTGTTTGAAGAATAGTTTTAGGTAATAGCAAAACCTAAATTGCAATATATACTCTTTAGAAATAAATAAACCTTTGAAGATTCCATGTGTTCATTTTGAATGAGAAACTTATTTCAGAAAACTTTATATCCAAAAATGAAGCTATAAAATACACAACAGTACCTAATAGCAAGTTTTCCCTTTTAATAACATTGTTATCTCAGCGAACAAAAAGCTATTACCTGCTATTACAAATATAGTACTTAGTTTATAGGATTTATATAAATCCCATTCCCAATATCGCCAACAAATTATATATTGAAACTTCCACTGTAACTTTGTACATTTTTGTTCTAAACATGTACATTACATGTATGTATGGGTCGCGTCAGTTTGTTTTTGGCAGGTCCAAATGAGTAATAGTAAACTGGAGACCCATTCGTAAAACTTCCCTTTGTTTTGTATTGAAAATTTGTTATTGAATAAAGGTGCTAGGGTAACAGAAAAGTATTTCTGTGTAGAATGACAACTTGATGGATTGACCCTGATTAAGTTATTTATAAGAAAGTTCCGAACAGAAGGGCGGCGAAAATAAAAATATGGCAGAAATTTGCATTCACCAAGTTGTAACAGGTAATTGTGCGAATGTTAGCGGAGCAACGTTTGTCTTACAAGTTTTGAAAATTTGTGAAAAGTTGGATGGCGGAGCGTCTGCGTAACGCCTTGCGAACGAGATATTTTTTTTTCAAACATGATAAACTTTTTGAAGGAAGATTTTTTTTGCCTACTTTACAAGGAAGTGTAATAGATTTTGAGGTAATATTAATGATAGCAACCAGATAAATTGTTCGTAAATTATCTGAATGATTTGATAGGCACTGTTTCCTTGTTTAATGTGTATTTTTTACTTTGTTACAGGTAAGTTGACACAACGGTCTAAGAACTTGCATAGAAAATCTTGTAAGTAAAGATTTCTAGAAACAGGATCAACACTGAATAGTACCTTACTTGGGAAGTGACTGCACCCCACCACACAGGGAATCCTAGTGTGGGTCCAAGGAATTTGTAAAAATCTGGCACCTAAGGCTCATAGGTAATCTGTTACTAGTTTTTTAATATTGTACTATGTTTTTTTCTAAATTAAACAAAGTTCTTATTCTTATTTATTTATTTAACCACTTTATAAAATCCTCCTTCATACGTTCATTTTGAAAACGAATACAATATAGCTTAACACATCAAAACAAATTGACTTAAAGTTCCATCAAATTCACTTTACCATTTCACACACATACACGAACGAAATTCTTTTCAAAATTAAAACCGTGGATACAACAAAGGAGTGACAAGCATTCGAAATGGACCTTCGCGAGCACTCTTTATCAGCAGACAAAGAAGTCTGCTCCCTTGCAATTGATGGTCTCGACCATTTGCTGGCGATTGTAGAAACAAAACATTCTGCAGATGTTCGTGAGCCTTCTGCAGAAAATATTCTGCAACACTCGATATTAATTCACTCTGTGGCATCTATATTGTTATCGGTTTTTATCGTTTTGTTTCAACGGCTCTGTTTGCTTTTCATTAATTTTGTTTTTATAACAGGATTACTGTTTTAGCGGAATTTATTCACTTTCTAGCTTCTGTTATCTATTCTGGGAATAGTTTGTCCTCTGTTTATGTTTTAACCAAATAAAAGAAATCTCAGAAATAAGTTCCAAGTAATAAATATTAACGTTCAATTAGATTTAAATCCTTATCGTGTTGAAGATGGTAAAATGATCACTTTATTTGAAATCAACTTTACACAAATTACAATGTAGGTACTTTATCTAAATATACATCTTTAATGATAACTCCAAATTCAATAACGAAAATGTAGCAATCCCTCTTTTGACATGAAAATTACCAAAGCTTCCTCCTATTCATAGTAGGTCCAATTTAACAGTATACGACTTATCGTGTTTCAAACGTTCTCATTAAACACGGTACGAATGATTGCTTTTAAATTTATATCAAATTTCGTTATAATTATACCGGTAATTACCTCCTGATTATAAGTTTTGATGTCAACTCAGGTGCAAAACGAATTAAGGTCGGTAATAAAGTAGGAAATTGCTTTTTCATCTATTCCAAGTCCGTTCATGTGATACCTCTCCGGGGAATCAGCATGAGTTTTGTGTACGCAAAAGTTATAACGAGTAATATTTTTATCAAAGGAAAGTTTTATGTTATCGAGGATCGGTTTTCCGTCAACTAGCCTGTCGAACAGGTGATGATCAAAAATATTTGTATTTTGATGTCCCTTCACTTTGATTTGGTTTATAATGAGATTACTTTTTGTGGTTCAGAGTTTTATTATTTCATTGTTCTCGTAACTCTAGGCCGATTTAGAAAGAGATACACTTTCCAGACACTTATCGAGGGTAAACATACGAGAAAGTTTTCTTTATCGATTTGAGAATAAAGTAAACTGTTCAGATATCAGCAAAATATCATCCCACATAGATGTATAAGTAAGCTGATCTAGAATAAGTTTGGATGAAATAAAAGGGTGTAAAATAAAAGAATGTGTAGTGTAGGCAGGCATATTATAAGTTGGGGGATTACACCACTGATAAAAATGCTTGGCTCAATACTGGTCCTGGTCCACAACCACAACTAATTGATTAACATTTGGAACTGTTGAAGCTGCTGAATGTTGTAAGACTATCTTTGCATTGTATAAACTCAATCTCCTTTGTATTATATAATACAAAGGAGATTGAGTTTATACAATGCAAAGAATCATATGATTGCATTGCATATCACAGGTGTGAGTAATATGTCTTTCATTGTCTTAAATGTGCCCTGGTTGCTGAGAGTATGTCATACTCACTCAGATGTCTCGCTGGTAGAGGCGCGTGTGTTAGATCATTTAGCTCCCTTGAAAATGGTTGAGCTGAATGGTGCTGATCCATGCGTCACATTCGTGCACGGGCACTGTCAGTTGGGACTGGTCATATCTTAGCTGCCACGGCTTATTTTTGTTTTTTGTTTTTTTTTCTATGGACGCGTTTTTTACATCGTCCTCACATTTAGTTATAAATTCAACATTAAAGATATAGCAATATTTTTGTAACATTATAATTTAAAAGAGTGTGCATGGAGTTTCTTGCCCGTTCTTCTCATAGGTGAGCAACTAGCTTCATATTTCTAACTGACCGACTCCCTGACAATTCAAAAGTGCATGTAAATGGTTTAAATGAAATAAGTGGTTTGACTTTGTACACTTAGGAATACTTACTGGTAAGATATTTCCCACTTGAATGCTGTAAATGACTACTACAGAAAAATAATCTTCTTACCAATGGTATTTACCCTTTTAAGTAGTTTTGGAATTTGTCGCACTAACATAAAAGCTAAGTAAACACCAACATAGCACAAAAATTATTCCATTCTTAACAATAAGAAAAAATATAGGTAGGTACATTTAGTTCCAAGAATCTTGTCTCAGCATGCACACTATGTTCGGACATGTCCATACGTCTTCCCCAATTCGATAGTGACAGGAACAGGTGTCAGCCGTGTACGAAACCAGCGAGCCGTAACAAGACACGTCCATACAAACGATTTGTATATTCCCGAATCGAAATGTACGGAGAATGTTCACCGTTTTATTTTTATTGTTATCTGGGCCTTTAGTGGACTGCAAGTAGGTTTTATTGTTCGAGTTTCTTTTAAGTTCAGAGTTCAAAGAAAGTCATGGAGTAGAGTTGTTTGGGATTTTATGGAATGTGATGACTTCGTGATTCTAGTGTTTTTGTTTGACTTCAGTTTTGTTTGCTACTAGTTTTCTGTTTCAAACAATCCTTGACAATTTAAGTTTAATCGGAGTACGGAGACACAGGCACATTTCTCGCAAGGTTATTGCGACAAATGTGCCAGTTCTCAGAAAACCCGAGATGAAACTAATCTCATACTAATTTGAGCAAATTGAAGTAACAGTCAAAATATGAAAATAAGCATTTTCCCCCCTAATCTTGAACGAATTTCCAGCATCGTCGTCCAAATAAAAATTGCTGTACAATTAAAATTGCGATTACTGGGTAAAGCGAAACCCGTCGGACATTCGTGTCAAATGCACGGCGCCGCTCAATTAAAAACATAATTGAGTATTTGGGCGTCGGGAGGGTTGGCAGCCGAGTTGTAAAGTGAAATGACACTTGTATTCTTGAAGTTTAATGATTAAAAGCGCGATTGGTAGCTTAAAGCGCTGCTAGATTTCACTCAAACGCTTTAATCCCTTCCTTCAAATTATCAAGTGCATTCGGAATTTCAATTTCAACTGTGATACAACTTTTGTTATTCAACGGTTGTTAACGTTAGGTATGAAAGGTAGCGCCTTAAGCCTTAGGCTAAGTTGTCACAGGTTGCTAACTTGTCAGCTTTAAACTTTAGCAAGCGATTTCACCTAGTTAGCGAACGGAATAATAATTAGGTTACAAACTATATTAAACAACGCAGCATTATGCTGAGACTTCATTGGCACAACTACGACGTACAGCTTCGTCGTCATTATTGTAACTTTAATTATAGCTTCTTGTTTTATTGTTGTTGCTTCTCTTTTAATGCCTATTAATCTGTTTTACGGCTTCGAGAAGAAATAGGTTCTCGATTTTTGGGTAGGTTACTGTGTACGAGTATGTTATCTCTAAATCATCTATGATGTGTTGTATAATTGTACCGAAGTTTATCCATATTCCGTGTAGTAAATGAGTTAACGATTGGTACTAACCCTGTTTTTTAGGGTTCCGTACGCCCGAATGTAAAAACAGAACCCTTACCCTTACTCGTGTCTGTATGTACGTCTGTTCCAGCCAATTTGCTCCAAACCTACTGAACAGATTAATTTAAATTTGGTACACTGAATTTCTGTGACCCAAACGTGGACGTGTAATGTAAATAAATGTTTTTTTTTTTTAATATGGGGCAAAATAACAAAGTTTCAAAAGAAGTTTCACAAACTGTACCGTGTGACGAAACGAAAGGGCTTGTTGTTAGGATTTTAGATATATTTTTTTTTAATAATTTAAATAAATACTTAAAGTTATTTATGAAAATTGATAAATATTTATTTGCCGGTTATATCCTTATCATACTGGAAGCCAACCCCAACATAGTTGGGAAAAGGCCAGGCAGATGATAATGATATCCTTACCATAATGCTTGTGCAACAGCGTAGGTGGAGTTTTTGTGGATGTTTCGACATTAAGTGTTTTTTTTGCTGTTACTCCTTAAAAAAGAATAAATAAAAAAAACTTATGATTGAACCATATTGCAGTATAATACCTAGTTCTGAAATCACGTCAGAGTGTGTATCAAACTTATGTGTATTCAAATATACAGGCTGTATATGTTCTAATTTACCTACAGCCAGTTTCCATCAAACTCGGTAGAGGCACGTAAAAGCCTAACATAAACCTGTACAAATAATAATCTTTGATATCACTAACAGAACTGTTTTTGCTTACTCTACCCAAAGTTCGGTACTCTTCATTATTAAATCTTGCCTAAATATTATCTCAGTGTTCTGTGTGTATCTTCAATGAGTTTTGTTGAATTTTGATGAAATCTCAAATCTCATAAAATTCTCTTGCAAATTTTAGTGTGTTTAAATTGTTTGAGTCAGTTCTAGTTAACAGTTTTATGCTTGATGGAGATGAAAGAAAATTAGTTCAGTTTATAGTTTTAGTATCAAACAGAGAGTAATAAAATTAAAAAGTACCTACTTACATAAGCTCACGCCTATCGCCGCCGCTGCCTCATATTTATCTATTCACTGTAATTTATTGACATTAAATGGTAATCAAATTAAATCAAGGATTTAGAGTTTATAAAAGGCGTAATTCAGCGATAAAGTATCTTTTAGTATATCTACAGCGTTAAAACTTATTTCATCAAAACTTTAGGTTTTAGGCTATGTTTCTAATGAAACTATTTTCATTTTACATACATACATAAACTCACGCCGTCTTCCCATGGAGGTAGGCAGAAACTATAGAACGCCACCTGCTACGCTCCTTACATACTCCTTTTGCTTCGTTTACGTTCATACATCTGGTCACACACGCACGCCGGTTGCGAGTACTACGCACCTGACCTTTTTTAAGAACATCACCAATGAGGTCACTATATGTCTTCCTGGGGCGTCCCCTCCCGGCGTTTTCACTTACTTCTGCCTTGTAAATACCTTTTGTTAGTCGCTTTTCATTCATCCTCTCAACATGACCAAACCATCTAAGCATACTCTTTTCAATTTTTGTCACTACATCTTCTTTTAAACCGCATCGTTGCCATATCACATTATCATCATCATAAATATTGTTGAAAAGAGATACTTTTTTTTTTCGAAAAATTTCAATATACATACTTTTCGACTGCCTTGTTGTTCTAGTAGTCGCAAGCGCTACTGCTCAGCACGAGGTCCTGGGTCCGATTCCCGGGTCGGCCAAATTGTTATTGGGTCTTTCTATCTGGAATTTCTCAGAAGCAGCCCGGAGTCTGGATTTGTGCCCGGTTGCCCGGTTTACATGGAACTTAAAAACATAACTGGTGAAATGTGGGTGTACTATAGGTACACCTCTGCCCAACTCTTCGGGGAAACAAGGCGTGATGTTATGTTATATTATGTTATGTTATGTTACTTTTTCGAAAAAAAAAAAACAATTTAAAACTAATCACCAAACAAATTAGATCTCTAGACCGACGCACAAAATGACGCTTAGTTTTAATAAACAAGCGGGCGTTGTACCGAATCAAACAGTAACACAGTAAATATCAGATACAAACGTACTGCACAGCGGGAGGTTTCTATGCAAATTTCATTTGGCCGTAATCCACTCAGTGAGATTGGTCTTGATTGATAGGCGCAAATTGGAAATAGGTTGTAGCCGAATGGCCGACGGCGGGACACAAACGGTGCGCGCAAAAAGCCGCGTCGACAGCGTTATTAAGTAACGCACTGAACTGTGATTTATTTTTTCCTTAAGGATGATTAGGATTTTTGCTGGTGACGATATCGGTGTTTTAGAGCTAAGGGCTAGAATCAAATTGATCGCAAAAAAAAATGTAAAAAAAAATTGATAATGGGCGTCAATTTTGATAATCGGACGTTTAGAAGTTATAATTAACTTTAACATCTTAAAAAATCTTATTTTATAACAAACTTTAGATTCTATAGTTACACGTGGCACAAATACCTACTCTTATAAAAACTTCTTGATTCTAAGTTAGATACACAGAGTAAAAAGTCACTTCCAGACATTAACTTTTAAGTTAAATAAGACAAAAAGTACTAAACCTGAAAAAAAGTAAAAAAAATAAACAAAAAGATTTTTATTATTTTTCGCCACGCCAAAAAACACGTGAATCTGACACTCTGCCGGTCAAGCCGGAACAAACAAGGCAGAACAGCCGGGGGCGACAACATGACAAACAAAATGTCCCAACCTGTATACACCATACATCCTGTATAATATAACATACTACAGCCTGTATACAAAAAGCCTGTGCGTTAACATCGTTATTAGAGAAAATTTAAATTAAGCCACGTAAATTGCGTTTCAATATAAACATAATTTCCTACGTTATTAATTTTAATAATGAAAGCCCGCATGCATTATGGGCATAATTACATCTTGGTGATAATATTTGATGAAAAAAATTAGGACTTAGAATGTCAAAAACTTTTCTTTGAATTAAAAGAATTACCTGTCCATACTGACTTTGAAAGATTATTGATGAAGTATAACGACTCATAAATACGTTACTATACGTATATATGTCGCTCATTTCCAGGAAAATAAAACAGAATGTTTTTATTTCTTTAAAATTGTTATAGTCAATAAAACCGGTCATAACACTTCAAATGAACCCATATCAGAATAAATAATTACAAAACGTACTTTTTCAGATATTACTTTCGTCAACCAAAAGTTAACCATAATCTTTTAAAAGCAGAGTTTATTTTTGTTTGTTAGTTTTTCCACTATCCGTGTCCATACATCGTAGGGTCGGCATTAAGCCTTCAGCACGAATTCGTTATTAGTTATAACACCGTTTTTTATAGCTTTAATTGAAGTTGACACCGTTTCGTGTTTTTATAGTTCCCTTTATTTGTTTTTCCCATTGTGAAAATTAAAATATAACAGTTATTTTGTTCGACACGATTTTTTTATGCTTTTATTTTAATGTAAGCTTCCGTTAACATTTCTGTTATGTTTTTACAGAGCATTAACACGTTTTCTATTTTTCGTTTACTGTGGAGACCTTCATTCACCCTTGAAGGGGAGGAATAATGAAAATGATCGGGAATTTCTGTCACAACTCGTTACTTTTCACCTGTCAACATGAGCTATATTTATGATAGATACTAACTTATATCGTTATTTCAAAAGAAGAAGTTTCCAAGTATCGTCACTCGCAAAGGCTTCTTTATTTCTTACGGAGATTACTACGCCAATGAAATGTGCATGGAGTTTTTTTCTTCATTCAGCACTATTGATCTTTTAGTTAGTTAATAAGCACAACATGTTGCAAAATACCTTTAGAGCATAAGCATAAACAGCCTATAACTTTACCTATATACGAGTATGTATATAATATTATGATTAATAACTTACCAATGATCAATCAAGCCGACCCCAACGTGGTTGAGATACCGCTAGATATACGTTTTCTTAACCATGTTGGGATCGGCTTATAGTCTAACAGGATGCAGCTGAATTTTGAACATTGAGCGACTGCCTATCTGACCTCCACAACCCACTTACTGGGTAACATGATACCCCTTACTTACGAGTTGTTGTCAAACTTTTGGGCTTATGACTACCCAGAACGACAGTCAACGATCCACGAATGGCAGCCGGGACCAACGGGTTAACGTGCTTTCCGAGGGCACGGAGGGGTCTTGGTGTGTAAAGATGGTCACCCATCCACGGACAATCACGGGAAATCATAAAATAACTTCTCCCGCTCTGGGCGGAGCGGGAGGGTGTGTCAGACTCTTAATGACTAAAACCCACCCGTATTCCTTCCGTTGCCTGTGTTGCCAGGGGCCTCGGTAACCCTTTGGTACCTTCCCGCGACTCTGGCAGGCATCGGCCCAAGTGGACCCCTACGCTTGTGTCGACGACATCTCTTTGAGGCGCGCGTGGAATACAACGCGCTGTCGACCCGGGCCCGAGCAACCCATTGCTCACCGTCCGCAAGCCCGCGCCTACGGTGACCGGAAATCCGCCCGGGATTCCTGACGCCCAGGGCGTCTTCTGTACTAAGAATATTTTGTTAGTCGACTCTAACAAAATATTTTCACCATCACTCCAGTCAATACCAACTTCAGAGTCTTCTCCGTCGTCTTAAAACTATGTTTAACCGCTCAGGCCCGTGGCTCAATAACGTCATCTCTCAATCTCAAAAAAAACTTTTTTATTCGATAACTACTTTCAAATCGCGCGCCGCGAGGGCTCCTATTCGGAGCCATTGGGGCTTTATCGGTTAAGACACGCTTCAATATTTCAGCAAATACTATCCGAAGTCGATAAACGCAAGTTAGATTGGGCCTTGCGGACGCTTATTAGAAATTTCCGAGACAAGTAGGTATTCGATTAGTTAAATGCTTCAAGTTCAAAGGTTTCCGCGCCGGATAGCTATCTGTACTGGAGTCTGAAGTTTGTAGTCTGTAGTAGAGCCGGCGAATTTCGACACACAGTATTACATTGTCGCGTGTTTAGCGGACTAAGTTAGGAAGTGATGGCGTGAGAAAAATATGTTTCAGGGGAAAGCTTAAAGGATACCTTTCTTTAAGCTTTTCCGTGAAACATACTTTTTATATACACTAAAAACTTTATTAAAAAACGTACTAAAAATCCTTAGCCATTTTCTATTTTAGTGCACGTAATGGGCAGTAAGCACTTCAAGGGACATCGACATTTAAAAGCAATTTGATAGCTGTCACCTCGCTCTGTCACATGTCTATTTATCAAACACAAAATAAAACATTTAAATATATCTATTTAAAATCAAAGATTACCGTCTACAATTGCGGTAGGTAGGTAGGTAGATCTGTATCCAAATCTCGCTCCCTGCCCTCACTTCCACCTCAAAATCCTACGACGATTGTGCAACTGCAGAGCATCTTGAGGTCAATGGGTACAACGACTCTTCTACCCACCCTCCATCCTCCATCCTCCGTCCTCCTTGGTCCAACACTCCTTTGTTTTCGGCCATAACACTAACGATTAACGACTGCAACCAGGATTAGAGAGACATTTGAAAAAGGAATCTAGTCCTATTACTTTATTACACGAACTGGCTGGCTTGAGTTCTTCGTGGTGAGAATTATGTTTTTTTTGTGCGGATAACAATATTGTTATGATGTCTTTTGGTTTGCTAGTTTTTGTGGTATTTGATTGGAAATACAACTATAATACAAAACTAAAATCTTTATCAATAGTTAATACATATAATCTACAGTCAATATTGAAAGCGTACGTAAACTTTACACAAGAAAAACATAAGAAGTTAAAATAAGAAATTACGAAAGTAAAAGTTCTAAAACTGAAAATTAAATTATAAAAAAATGTATCTATATAAATTAAAGCGATAAGCGATTCTGAATGAGACTAATTGATTCCACTAATTAAAAATATTATTCTAAAACACAAACAAAGTCTACTTTGTTAAAGCTGTTCTTAAAACAAACAGTTTTTTGTCGTTATTAGTGAGAATCTGTATCGATTAACATCAATCTCAATTGGGGAGAAAGCGATTAAGTTGTTTGTAAAAATAAACGTTCGAGCCAAGATCATCTGTCTTAAGTTTGGGGAAAAAGGGCAATCTCTTCATCGATAGATAATCTAGGAGTGTTATTTTTAGTTTATCCTACTCTATAAAAAACGTAATTTTTGCTGCTACTAAAGCTGGATTTAAATCTCAAACTTGTTGATTTTATTTAATATTGCGTTATAGAGGAAAATTGTTTTTGTGCTTCGAAATTTATTTCTTCATTTCGAAAATCTGAATTGTTGGAATAGGTAGGTAATAAGGGCGCTCAACCTTTATTTTTCTAGCATTGTCTCAAGTTTCTGAAACATAAAAGATTATAGATACCTACCAATACCAGCCAATGACTATATGTCTTCCGAGATAGATAGCAAAATATCCCGCGCCTAGTAACAGATTTATCACGAAACCAATCCACACAAGCACAAGCAAATCGTATTGGAGGTGTAAAAAAAAACAACATTTACACCGCTTCGCCCACTGAAAATCTACAGAGAATTTATTGTTGGCCACGAAACGGGCGTAGTGTGAGACCGGTCTAAATCACACACAATTTAACAGTACAAAAGTAAGTTTACTGTTAACATTCACTTGCGTTATATCGCTAAGCCCGGGGTTAATTGAACAGGGTGGAAAATTATACAAAGTTCCACGCTAACATTAATGCTAACCGACGTTTTGTAAGACGAGGCGTCCCGTACTCGTGGTTAGTCAATATTAATAGAGGATCCGTCAATTATCAGTGTTTATTGATGCTTAAAATCGCGGTGTCTATCGATAAGGAGTGTTGTACAACAGATTAACAACGTTATTTGCGCAGCTCTAATCCTCAGTTGTTTTGGACATATACACAAAAGCCAGTAACTTTTTGGCTGGACGATCGTTTTTTGTTTATTGTAGCTTTATTATGAGTAAATTTCGCCACATTATGTTTGGCTTGGAGCAGTGGTGGCCCAGTGGTAATGGCTGCGACTTACTAGTTGTATGTCATAGGTTCGAACCCAGACAGGCGCTTTACTTTCTGTAAATTATATAATCACCACTGCTCCCAAAACGGTGAAGGAAAACATCGTGAGGAAACAGGCTGGTGTCGTGATATGGTTCAAAGATTTAACAGAGATTTTAGATCTCCTAGAACCAAAAATTCGAAGACATGTGACATCTACCAACCCGCACTGGGGCTGCGTGGTGGATGACGGCCCACTCCCTCTCACAGAGAGGAGGCCTGTGTACCAGCAGTGCGAAAATTATAGGCTGATTATGTATGTTTGGCTTTAAGAGCGTGCATTCTGAGAGTGGGCAACGTCACAAATAGCAAATAAGTCGCTGTTTTGATTCATTTAGCAATTTTATTCTATGGAAATTTGAAATATCGCTAACTAGTGAACTAAAATATTGATTATAAAATGCAATAATTAACATCGTAACACCGAATATTTAGTTTTAGATGTAAAAAAAGGATTAAGAAACTTTCCAAATGCCCTTTTTATACCTAAAACGGTTACAGCAACAGTCCAAATTCAGTGTTAATTAAATTGATATTTCATATTTCCATACAGTAATATAAATAAATTAATGAAAACAGGTACCTAAATATTTGACAGCTATTTGTGACATTAGCAACTTTTAGGATGCACGCTTTTAAAGGGCGTAATATTGCATCCACGATAGGGTTGTTCGCTTGCTTCTCAGACGCGAATTATATGGTCCTCGCAGCGCGTTATTAAAGCTCATACACCTTATTGAAGCTCCAGGAATAAACTGTGATGTGCAGCTATGTCTGTTTATTAGGAAAATAGTGGGTTTTATCAAGTAGGTAGCCATGTAGTATTTACTCAGTAATTACTAACAACGACGTAATATTTTAGCTTCTTGTGCATCCTAAAATTGTCTACAACGGAATGCTATTAGCGGATATGATCGCCTGTTGTATCATCATCATCTGCCTAGCCTTTTCCCAACTACGTTAGGGTCGGTTTCCAGTCTAGCCGGATCAGTCTAGCCGGATGCAGCTGAATACCAGTATATTACATGGAGCGACTGCCTATCTGACCTCCTCAACCCAGTTACTGGGTAACACGATACCCCTTGGTAAGGCTGGTTGTCAGAGTTTTGGGCTTCTGACGACCCGTAACGACTGTCAAAGATCTACAAATGACAACCAGGACCAACGGCTTAACGTGCTTTCCGAGGCACGGAGGGGTCTTGGTATGTAAAGATGGTCACCCATTTACGGACCAACCGTGGCAAGCGTAGCTTTACCTGATCGATTGACCCGTGCTGCTGTTATTATTTAGCCACAAGCCCCACAAGATAAGATAAGATCGCCTCTTGTATTTTACAAATAAAATCCCTGGGAAATTAACGATAAAGCAAATTGACACGCTACGGTATTTGCCATGTTATAGCCGTTTCAAACAGAACGTCATTCTTTGACAGTCATATGTCAAATAATAGAAATATGTTATTTTCAGACAACCAGGGGCCAAAGTTAGTATTAATAGCAAAGAATGACGTTTTTGATTTGAATATAAGTACAATTTTACTTGGTAGTCAATTTGCATATAAATTTCCCTGACTATACATCCGCTACACTCTGCTTTATTTAAATAGGTACTATTTTCACGAGGTTCTTACATAATCGGCAAATCTAAGCAATTAAAAAGATCATTTATAGTTTTCATGGCCAACATAAACTAGTATTCACACGTAACAAGCCGAAGTCTTGAGCCCAATTAAACGCACAGTTCAGTTTGAGATGATAGCTGACGTAAAGCCCATTAGATTGTTTGTAGACGACACGTAATACGGTAAAGAGGTTTATCTGAAATCATATTAGTTAAAACAACGTTACGAACGAGACATGGTATTTTGATTTTGAGACTACTCTTGGAGGTAATTTTGTAACAATGATGAAAGGGAGTGGGGTCTGTGAATTTTTAATGTATCTTCTTCATCTAGATTTTAAGTATACAGGGTGAAATGTAATTCATAGGCATCGTGTTAAGGGGTCATAGTACTCAACATTATGAACAACTTTTATTATGGGACTAAACCTGAAATCACGAAATAAAAAATCTGCTGCTCCTTACTTTTTGACGAGTTAAGCGAACATAAATGTAGGGAACAACTGAATTTTTTTCGCGACTTCAGTTATGGTGCCTCAGTAAAAGCCTATCATAATGATGACTACCCCTTGAAGATACCCATGAATTCACAAACCACAAAGAACTCACAAAACTCAAGCGAAGAAAAAAAAAATTGTTGATGCTATCATCATCATTTCAGCCAAAAGAAGTCCACTGCTGGACATAGGCTTCCCCCAAGCACCGCCACTTCGACCGGTTTTGTGCTTCCCGCATCCAACGGATTCCTGCTGCCTTCACAAGGTCATCGTTCCACCCTGTAGGAGGCCTTCCAACGCTCTTCCTTCGTCTTCCGGTACGCGGTCGCCACTCCAGAACCATTCGGTCCCATCGGCCATCTGTTCTGCGATCAATATGCCCTGCCCAAACCCACTTAAGTTTGGCAATTCTTCGGGCTATGTCGGTAACCTTTGTTCGCCTGCGAATCTCTTCATTTCTGATTCAATCACGTAGGGAAACTCCAAGCATAGCCCTCTCCATTGCCCTTTGAGTGACTTTTAGCCTTTTAATAAGGCCCATTGTAAGCGACCACGTTTCAATGCCATAGGTCATCACTGGCAACACGCACTGGTCAAAGGCTTTCGTCTTGAGACACTGCGGTATGTGGAACGAGAAGATATTGCGTTGATGCTATATTTCTATGCAATAACACCTTATCAATATCGACCAGTCAAGTTTCATCTAGCTTTGAGAGCCAGTAATTAATCTAGGAATCAGAAAATTTATGAACGAGGAAACTAGTTTTATTTGAAAAGCACTTTTTAAGTTTCAACAACAATTAGTTCCTAACTGTGATTTGAATGATGCTGATGATTAAGATCTCAGTAGGTATCTAAGCGTTTAAAAGATTCAATTACCAATCGTCTTATTACCAACAAACAACTAAGACAAAAACAAAACATAAATCGTTCGATGACTCAATGAAGGTTTGTTCCAATCAAACACATTGAAACGTAAAACTCATTTGAATTAAACCTTTGATGTCATGGACGCATGAATATCCAACATGAAAATGCTTACAGATTAGGATACATTGGAGATATTGGGCCGAAATCCACGTATGGTACCGATTACGTTTACCTAAGGCACGCTCAAATGTACACATTTAATAACGGTTGCAGGCGAACGCTCGACCTATCGACGCAATAGGCCCTGTGTCAACACTCGGATGTTACGTGTCGCTTTTAACATATAGATCAATTTATTTATAGCTGTACAATATGAAGGTAGATATATACCTAGCCCGTGGGAGTTGTATTGTGGATGGTGATCGCGTATATTTTGGGTAGAGTATTTGTAATTCGAATAGGTTCTAAAGAATCTGATAGAATCAGGTTTATTTTTTAAGAAATCTCGTTTAGAATACTGATAATAATGTATGTACTCATAAAAATATTTACTAACATCTAATGAGCCATTACATAACCAGCCTATAATGTTCCCACTGCTGGAACACAGGCCTCCTCTCTGTGAGAGGGAGTGGGCCGTAAACCGCCACGCGGGCCCAGTGTGGGTTGGTAGATGTCACATTTCTTCGAATTTTTGGTTCTAGGACATGCCGGTTTCCTCACGATGTTTTCCTTCACCGTTTTGAGAGCAATGGTGATGAAATAATTTACACAAAGTAAAGCGCTTGTCTGGATTCGAACCTACGATCTACAACTCGTAAGTCGCGGCCGTTACCACTGGGCTACCACTCCTCTCCTCTGCTGCAATGAGCCAATGAAGCTGTTATTCTCGTAGTTAATCCCAAATAACTAACAACAATCCTGGGTCTGAAGAACATCTCTATAATTATGTTTGTTCCCAAAACTATTGTAAGGCCAAGAAAGGGCTCATAATAAATCATAAAATAATATAGTAGAACAGACAACAACAAAGTTAAACACTCACCTGAACGGAGTGGTTGTTACCGAGACGTGCGCCGAATTCGTAGTCCTTGTGATTAATGACGTTACTGAGAGGACGCCCTTTGACTTTCAACTTTACTTTTTATTTTATAGACGCTAATAGTTTTAGATAGTGCTATAGAGAATTTCTTTTCCGTGTGGTGTCGGACGTAAAGAATAGCACCATCCCATTTCTTCCCATGGGTGTCGTAAAAGGCGACTAAGGGACTTACTAGAGAATGGGCAGCAGCGTTCTCTATGCATTTTAACACCATACTGCGATCGCCAACCCGCCTGCCAAGCGTGGCGATTATGGCAAACCCCCCCAATATTGGGGGAGGCCTATGTCCAGCAGTGGACGTCTTTCGGCTGGAATGATGATGATGATGATAGAGAATTAAAGTCAGGGAAATAAATTATTAAGCAAAATAATTACCAACATAAATTGTCAGTACCTATATTGAAATCACAAATGTCATCCTTAACAGAGCAGATTCTTGAGAGCAGTGGTGGCCCCGTCTTACGAGTTCTATGTCGTGGGTTCGAACCCAAGCCTGTGTCCTGAGGCCTGTGTCCCAGCAATGGGAACATTATAGACTGATTATGTAACAGTCAACTGAATATCTCACCATTTTTCCGACAATTATTGTTTCAATAATAATATTAAATTGCAATTGGAAATTCATCGACGATAATTGAGGTTACAAAATTAAACTTAATTTTCAAATGAGCGCAGCGGTGCCCCAGTGGTAACAGGTCCGACTTATCGAGTTTCAGGTTGTGAGTTCGAACCCAGACAGGTGCTTTACTTCGTGCTATTTATATCAACACTAGGAAACCGGCATGTCCTAGAACAAAAAAAACAACGAAGACATGTGACATCCACCACTGCACACAAGACCCGCGTGGTGGGTTACGGCCCACTCCCTCTCACAGAGAGGAGGCCTGTGTCCCAGCATTGGGAACATTATTGGCTGATTATGTATATAAGGAATTTATGCTCGAGATTGTAATGCAAAATAAAATAATTTACACTTGAAACAGACATAACGGGTATTTTTTTTTTAGTCTCCGCTACTGTCCCACTATAAGGCGTATTCTTCATTCCAACTTTATCAGGAATTAACCAAACTTATTCTCTTGCACATCATCAATTTGTTGTGTCTATGAGGCCTGTGTCCCTGCAGTGGGGACAATATAGGCTGATTATGCATTCTTAACAGTTGTATGACATGGCTATTTTTTTTTTTTTTTTTTTTAGGGTGGGAAATCATCAAATAACTTCTCCCGCTCTGGGCGGAGCGGGAGGGTGTGTCAGACTCTTACTGACTAAAACCCACCCGTATTCCTTCCTGTTGCCTGTGTTGCGGGGGCCTCGGTGACCCATAAGTACCTTCCCGCATTACATGGCTATACCATGGCAAATTCGTTTAGTCCACTCTCGGCCCCTCGACACCTAAAAAAAGATTTGTTGACGTGAGGTTCTTTTGGTTAAAAAATAATTTCCCTGACTACCTAATAACGTAAGTTCCTATTTATTTCGTACTGCTGGTCTCCAGTAAACTAACGTAATGTTACCTTTTTAGGGTTCCAAGGAACCCTTATAATGATAAATGATTTTATTTCTGTAAGTAGGTTTGTACAAACGCATTTACACGTCAATCATATTTTTTAAAACTAGATGAGGTCGGCGTTTCCTATCTGACTACTCTGAGAAGAAAGGCCAAAACAAACTCAGAGGTCACAGTCTCTTTTAAAGTCCAGACTTATAATCTTAGTCAGATCATGTGAAGACCATATAGTTTCGCCATGTCCTTCTGTCTGTCTGTCCCCACTGTAGCTCAGAGACGCTTAGTACTAGAAAGCTGTCATTTGGCATAGTTATACATTTTAATCACGCCAACAAAATGCTAAAATAAACTCATGAAAAAAAAAATATTTTAGGTTCCCTTGCACGTAATGTGGGGATTATATTTATTTTTCTCGTCTACCCCATGGTGTCGGGTATTTTAGGCCGTTCAAAAATATTGCGGGTCTGTGAACACCACTTTCCGATTCAAGGATCCGCTTGCGTAATATTAAGCTAAATGTTTGTTTATGGAGATATCATGGCAGTATTACATATAATTAAATTAAAAGGAAAACTTTTACAGCTATGTGGGCGTTATGGGAGAACATGTTTTTCAACTACAATGCTATGTTTGTTTTTGGAATAAATTCATCCCAAATTCCCAACTACGGACCCTTCATTGTGCGTGGTCCGACACGCACCTGGCCCGTTTTTTTGTTTGGAATAAAACCAATTTCCCTAGGCTGCGAAAGAGGCGTTACTGGCCCTGTCACCTCTGTGCGCAATGTTTGCATTGCGCCATTTTATGAACATGCAATGGATGAAAAAACGACTGGCGTCCGTGGACCATTCATTGACAAGATGGAATACCAACTTACCGCAGCCCTGTGTTGATTTGACATTTCCTGCTATTAATAGTTCCAATAAACAATCTAAACAAAGTGTAAAAAATGATATAGTATTATTTTGTGATGAAATTGGAAAGGACTTAGGCCACTTGTTGACAGATGAATATCCGGGACACTCCATAATAAATTACTGTATGCCTGGTTGTTCTTTATTTGATATTATGAAAAAAATTATTAAATGTAACTTCACTAAGGACACTACTTTATTAATTTTTATGGGTAATAGGGGAAATGTGAACAAAGGAGAATTGCTCCAATATTATAGAACATTGTGTAATCTTAGTTTAAGAAAAATTGTGTTGTTTACATTTCCTTATAGTAACAGTTTGCCACAGGAAGAAAATAAGTTAAGATTTGATATTAATTTGACATTGCATAATTTGACATTTAGTAATAATCAATTCCATTTAATTGATACTAACAATTATGTTGGTAATAATTTGTATTTGACAAAAGATAGATATAATATTATTATGTACTATCTTTCTAACTTTTACAAAAGACAGATAGCTGTGTCGCTATCATATTTTTTTTTCTATCTCAGCCAAAAATTTGGCTAAACAACTTGCTTCTTTTGAGCAATGCAATGATATTTTAAATAATTCTGCCAATCATTTGGCATCAACTAATGACATTGATTATCATTTAAATTAGAAATTAGGACAATAGAGGAAACCTCTTGCTTAACAAATGAAGATAATTTAAATAAAGGTTTAAATCATCTTAATGTTACACAAAGTTCTTTAATATCACACCCATCAAATTGCAGTAACCTAAATAAATGTAATAATAATACTCTAAAAATTGTTCATCAAAATATACAGGGTGTGATAGGTAAGGAATTGGAACTGGAGCTGTTCATGAATTGTAATTATATTGATATTCTATGTGTAACTGAACATTGGTTAAAAGTCCACCAGTTCATGTTCAGCTTTAACAATCACCAGGTTGCCAGCTCGTTCAGCAGAGTTAATATGATACGTGGTGGCTCTCTAATAATTGTTCGTAACAATACGAAATTTAAAGAACGTAAGTTGTGAGCCTCTCTGTTGAGCGAGTTATTGAAATAGCTTGCATTGAGCTTGAGCAGTTCATTGTAATGAGCGTGTACAGGCCCCCATGTGCTTCATATGATATTTTCGAGAAATATATGGAAGAAGTATTATTAAAGACTTGTAACAGTAATAAAACACTTGTTGTCTGTGGAGATTTCAACATTAATATATTGGAAAAATCTGCTGCAGTAAATAAATTTATAACTTTATTAAAATCCTATAATTTGTACAATACATTCTTTGAGCCAACTAGAATAACTGCCACTAGCGCTACCTGTATTGACAATATTTTTACAAATTTAAGACCTTCCAGCCATTCAATTGTAAATGAGTTGGACTCTGATCACTGTGGCCAGTTGGTCACTTTCCCTCAGAAAATAATCAGAGTTCAAAGAAAACTTATGAGTTTTGTTCCTGTTAACAAAAGTCGCTTAGAACAATTTAAAAATAATTTAATGGAATAACTACCGGGTTTGCCTTATCACACTGACCCGGACCAAGCATATACTTTACTATTTAACCTCATCAATTGTGAATTTAGGAAGGTATTCACCTCAAAAACATTGCCTGTTTATGATCGCGTTATATTTAGTGACTGGGCAACACCAGGTATTTACAAAAGTAGGTTGAGGTTATATGAACTGTATCATGAAAAAACATATAACCATGATGAAACTTTTAAAGAATTTGTTAAGAATTATTCTAAAACTTTTAAAAGAGCCTGTTCCTCAGCAAAAGCCATACACGTTAAAAATAAAATAAAATCTTCTGGAAATAAAATTAAAACAACTTGGAATATTATTAATTCTGAAACGGGAAGAACGACAGTACGGAATCGTGACTTCCATCTAAAAATCGATGATGCAGATATTAGGGCAGACGTGGAGGTGGCAACAGAGTTTGAAAACTTCTTCACTAATATTCCCTTTTTAACAACCAAAACTCTGTCATCGTCGTCCTCCACTTCTGCTTACTCAATACTAAAAGAATGTGTACCAGAATGTGATAAACACTTTAAATTCACAGTTGTTAGCCCTAAAGACATTTTGGAATCTTTTAAAGAACTTCATGTAAAAAAAACTACTGATCTTTGGGGATTATCAGTAAATACAATGTCTTCAATAATTGATGTTATTTCACCCTTTTTAGCAATTGTTTTTAACTCTTGTATTGCATCTGGTATATTTCCTGATCTGATGAAACTTAGCAAAGTGATTCCACTGTTCAAATCTGGCAGCACAACTGATCCCACGAATTTTCGGCCTATTTCGATATTACCTACATTGAGCAAAATCTTTGAAAAAATAATTTTAAAACAAATGTTAGGACATTTCAGTTCATGTAATTTATTTCATCTGAAACAGTTTGGTTTTACGAAGGGTCGTTCAACTACAGACGCGGGCGTGGAATTGCTGAAGAGCATTTTCGAGGCTTGGGAGGAGTCGCAGGATGCTCTTGGCATTTTCTGCGACTTGTCTAAGGCCTTCGATTGCGTCCATCATGATACTCTCATCAGGAAACTGCACCACTATGGTATGAGGGACAGGGCTCTCGACCTTCTGACTTCCTATCTTAATAATAGAATTCAGAGGGTTGATATAAATGGCAAGAGATCTGCAGGATCTGCGGTCACTATGGGCGTTCCGCAGGGTTCAATTCTAGGTCCATTCTTGTTTCTAATCTATATAAATGACTTACCTTATCACATAAGGGATAATCACAAGATTGTATTGTTCGCAGATGACACTTCCCTCATTTTTAAAATTAAACGACTGCTGGTCAACTTTGAACATGTTAACGATGCACTCTCTAAAGTTGTCCATTGGTTTAATGTAAATAATCTTCTCCTGAACGAAAAAAAGACTAAACTTATTAAATTTTCAACGCCAAATGTCAGGCAGCTAACTACCAATGTTCAACTTAATGGAATAGAGTTGGACCCTGTTGAGTCGACAGTTTTTCTTGGAATAACTATTGACGCTAAATTACAATGGCACCCACACATAGAAAAATTGTCAGGAAGGCTAAGTTCGGCCGCCTATGCTGTTAAAAAAATTCGACAGATAACCGATGTAGATACGGCCAGAATTGTTTATTTTAGTTATTTTCATGGTCTTATGTCATATAGGATTCTTCTCTGGGGAACCTGTGCGGACATTAATACCGTCTTTGTTTTGCAAAAAAGGGCTGTTCGAGCCATTTACAACCTAGGTCCAAGAGATTCCCTTCGAGAAAAATTCAAAGAAATAGATATTCTGACTATAGCCTCTCAATATATATTTGATAATCTTATGTATGTACACAAAAATATATCAAATTTTAAGAAAATGTCCGATATCCACAGTTTAAATACCAGGAATAAACATAATCTTGCTGTACTTCACACTCGCCTCCACAGAGTAGGCAACTCGTTCATGGGTCAATGTATACGCTTTTACAACAAACTTCCTATTGCTATTCGAAATTTACCCATTAAACGATTTAAAAGCTGTATTAAAACCAAACTTTGTAAAAAAGGGTACTATAAAATTTCAGATTATTTAGAAGACAAAAAAGCTTGGGATTGAGCTGCTCGCTCTGATAAGCTTTGTGCTAAAACCATAAAATTTGAAGTTTAAATTATGCAAAATCATCATTATGTACAACTATATGTACATATTGACATTGATGAATATTATAAGCAAAATTACGTGAATATTTATGTACCTTAAAAAGTATTATACGAGTATTACTTTAATTATTGTGAATGTGAGCACTATGTGGGTCATTTTTATTTATTTCTTGTTGTTTTTTTTTCTCTTAGTTTTAATGATGGTCTGGCATTTTGAGTTCTTTATGCGGCCAACCCAATTGTCCTTTCCTTGGTATTGTTCGTCGAGTCGTTGAGCTCCTTAAGTTTTGAGTTGAGCTACACGATTACTGACAAATGCTTGCACTGACTGGACAGGTCCACTCAAATTTGTGTGGTTCTTTCCTCAAAAGACCATTTCAGACATAGATCTACATGGTCCTCACATGATCTGACCAAGATTATGTCTGGACTTTAAAAGAGACTTTGACCCTTGAGTTTGTTTCGCCATTTCTTCTCAGGGGTAGTCAGATAGGAAATGTCGACTCCATCTAGCTTATTTTTTAATATGACGTGTAAAAGTGATTCTCATATCCTATTTACAGAATAAACAATTTCATTTCATTTCATTTCATTTCGTGTCTCGTCAAAATTCGTATACGCGTCCTATCGATTCTGTTTCCATTACGTCTAAGGGATCAAGTGCCTTAGCAATTTAAACTGCTTTTACCAACACATCTGCCGGCGAGGTAACAATAGTTATAACTATAACCGTAAGACAATGATTTCAAAAGCCGTAAGACTAAGTTCAGCAATAGGTACCTAAAGTCTGTTCTGAAAGTATTGGATACAAATATAAATAAATGGATAACAAAGTAACCTGTGAATGCCAATTTGTAGTGCGAGTTACAAATTGAGTGATTTGATTTTATTATTTAAACTCGAAATTGTGATTTTTAATCAACTTACCTCAATATATTTTTCATAATTGACACAATCATCCTATAATGTTCCCACTGCTGGGACACAGGCCTCCTCTCTGTGAGAGGGAGTGGGCCGTAACCCGCCACGCGGGTCTTGTGTGCAGTGGTGGATGTCACATATCTTTCTTGTTATTTTGTTCTAGGACATGCCGGTTTCCTAGTGTTAAAATAAATAGCACGAAGTAAAGCACCTGTCTGGGTTCGAACTCACAACCTGAAACTCGACAAGTCGAGCATGTTACCACTGGGGCACCGCTGCTCTCATTGGAAAGTTAATGTTAATTTTGTAACCTCAATTATCGTCGATGAATTTCCAATTGCAATTTAATATTATTATTGAAACAATAATTGTTGGAAAAATGGTGAGATATTCAGTTGACTGTTACATAATCAGTCTATAATGTTCCCATTGCTGGGACACAGGCCTCCTCTCTGTGAGAGGGAGTGGACCGTAATCCACCACGCGGGCCCAGTGCGGGTTGGTAGATGTCACATGTCTTCGAATTTTTTGTTCTAGTACATGCCGGTTTCCTCACGATGTTTTCCTTCACCGTTTTGAGAGCAGTGGTGATGAAATAATTTACACAAAGTAAAGCGCCTCTCCGGGTTCGAACCTACGATCTACAACTCGTAAGTCGCGGCCGTTACCACTGGGCCACCACTGCTCTCAAGTTGACTGTTGAAACCTTCCAAATACAGATTAATGTTATTACAAATTTTGGGGTTTGGAGTATCGTGACTAAATCTGACAATCAGTCTTACCAAGGGGTACCGTGTTACCCATTAACTGAGTTGAAAAGGTCAGATAAGCAGTCGCTCTTTGTAAAATCCTGGTATGCAACTGCATCCAGTCAGACTGCAAGTTGAACCCCACATAGTTGGGAATAAGGTTAAGCAGATGATGCGGGTTTGTTTAGTCTTTCATGAGATATAAGTTCCAGGTCATGAAACTGTGTAACTGTATGGTGTGCATATAGGAACACTATACAGTTTCACACTTTTATGTCCAATGCCTGACTGAATGCCTGACTGCCTCATTGGTCTAGTGGTCGCAAGCGCTACTGCTGAGCATGAGGTCCTGGGTTCGATTCCCGGGTCGGGCAAAGTGTTATTGGGTTTTTCTATCTGGAATTTCGCAGTAGCAGCCCGGAGTCTGGATTTGTGGCCGGTTGATGGCAATAGACTCGCCCCCATATTACATGGGACTTTAACATAACTGGCAAAATGTGGGTGTACTACAGGTACATCTCTGCCCAACCATTCGGCAAACAAGGCGTGATGTTATATTATTATTATGTTTATGTCCAATGCCTTACACATTTCTGAATACTGCCATCTTTGAAAAGCATATCTTATGGTTATTTAGTTGATAGTACGTTTAAAACTAAATTTAACGTAGTAAATTCTAGTTTTTGAGCAAAACATTGTGATACTGCAGATTGTCTCCAGGCAAAACCTTTATGAAGGTTCAGTAATGAGGCCAAGGCTCGTTGTTGAATTGTATAAACTGTTGTACTGGCTGGCAATCAATTTAAGAGTAGATAGAGTTTTGAAATGTTCGTAAATTTTTGTATATAAGCAGCACAAGCTCTTAATACAGTCAGTCTAAGGCCTGGAGTAGAGTCTGGTTACTACCACCAAACTGGAACTATGGAGTTTTATTTATATTTGAAGTCCTCAAGAAGTATGAGAGAAAATACGTTTTACAGTGTAACCGCGGGCATACGTCGGCCTCCCTTTACACTAGGGTTCTTCCCCAGATCTGGGCTCATCTACCGGTCCTGAAGGAGGGGTTCATCTTTAACTTCTTTTCTCAAGATCCTTGAGGGATCTGGACCCCAGTCATGGACCCCGGAAACCAGCGCATGTCAGGGAGTTGCGTCCACAGCCGGCTGCATTCCGGAGATGCCCAGCCGGCAGTTTTCCGGAGCTGCCCATCCGGCCACGTCTGGAAGCTGTCCATCCAGCTGCATCTGCGGCCTTGCCTGACCAGCTGTTTGTACTTTCCTGAGCGTGGGTGCCCCCCACTCCAGACCACCTCTGCTACTCGGCGCCGCGGACCTAACTCCGGCCCATCCCCGCTACTCGGCGTAGGACCAGCCGCGGTCCTGACTCCAAACTTAGGTTTCTGCTGCATGGCATGAGAACTTCCCTCTTCTTCCGGCCTCTAAGAAGCTCCCTGGATCATCGGAAGACTACGACCAACCGATTAATTAAATAATAGATTGCAAGTAGCTAGAAATAAATATTTCTATTCTCTTTAGGTAGGTTGCCCCTATATAGGACCCACCTGTCAGAACCTGTACACAACACTAAAACTCTTTAAATAACTTGTGGCCTATGATTCGCTTTGTTATTTTAATGATGGAGCGAACTGTAACGCTACAACGCTTACAATAATATACTGTTTACCAAATCATTCCAATGTGAAACATTTCCCGCAGCATAATTTTGGAGGGCAACTTTGCACGTACCTATCCAAAGTCGATTTCAGTACCACTTCAAATCAATACACAGCCATAACAAGTACATAAACTCCAAATTTCATATGATACGTAACATTTACAAATGTTCGAGTCAACCGAACGTTGTACGATACAGCTTTGATGTATCAAAGTAAATTCTATTTCCGTTTCCGTACCGTTTCGGCTGCTGTTTCCGATAATTATTATGTTTTGTATTCGGTAACGTAGGCAGTAGTAACTTGTAAGAGTCATGTTTAGGGATATTTTGGACTAAAATTGTGATGGCTAATTTTGTTATGCATTTCAATAATACATTTATTTATTTATTTATTTATATATACTTTATTGTACACCACGAAAATACGTAACAAAAAATATATAATACACAACAAAATATACAATTGGCGGCCTTATCGCTTTCTGCGATCTCTTCCAGGCAACCATGGGATGGACAGTGATTTGCCTGGACATAAAGTGGACATTCCTCATTCTGGATCCATAATCATCGGTAAATAGTTTTTAATTTGATATCTTTCTGCATAAAAATATAAACTTTGTATGCTGATATTGGTTTGGTCCAAAGTTAATGGGGGGCAAAAGCTTCTAAAGACTAACACAGATTACAGATATTACAGATTTATTGTAATTTGAACTAACTAGGTATACCTATAGTCACTTAAGTCGTACAGTTGTTATTGATTCTCAATATCGTAAACCCATTAAAACGTTCCTAAAACAACAATAACGCAACCTGAAGATATTAACACTGGCAAAACATTGGAAAAACGCCCATACCGTGCTCAAACACCAATATAGCATATTCTTTTGAGTGCAAAACTTGCGCAAACGTTTGCGTTAGGATTGGAACGTTTCAGGCGGTCTGAAATCCGTTCGTTTCATGCGAGATCACGCGCCGTTGCGTATCGCTCGCGGGTGTGATCTTTAAAGGGTTGCTACGTCGGAGTTTCGGATGTTAGCCATGTTTTTGGTAGGTACTGGGAATTCGGGTTCCTGGAAATGCCTTAGGACGATATGCTGTTATGTCTATTAATTTTTCAAACAAGATATTTACGTCATTAATAAGCTAACAAGTCTTAAAATAATAATATTAATATGTACACGTATTATTCAAAGGGAAAAAGGAATTACAGGGAATCAAAAATCCGCATAGCGGTCTATAGGAAAAGTATCGAAAAGGCTGATGGCATTGCCACGTTAAATGAGAATACTGATTTTATTTAATTAAATCTGATGCTCAATAATTCTGTTTTATTCATATTTTCTATGTAGGTAGGTATTAATTTTGTGTAAATTACCTTTGATACTGACCGATTGTCTCATTTGATCTTTTTTTTTAATAATAAGTACCTGCATAAAAATATAGACTAGGTTAATTGTAAAAATGTGTCAAGAAAGGATTTGGAAGTTTAATTAAATAAATTATATTTTGTCTGTACCAAGCTCGAGACAACCCTATTCCACGAACAGTATTTTATGGGGCATACACTTTTACGGTAACGGTTTTTTGTTAGATGTTCGGTTTTGATACTCCTTTCTTTTTTTTAAACTACCAGCTTGTTAAATTTTGAAGGGAAAAACATTTTTCAATCCCGTACTTTTTGGGTATTCTAAAATATAAAAGGTTTTATATTTACCCATCCATTTTCGCAAAATGTTGGAGTTACCATCAGGTTTTTTTGCAGGTTACCTTTTCCTTGTTAAGTCTACAAGAATTTGATAAAGACGGATATGGAAATAATAGCAGTCAGTATTGAGATACCTACGTAGATACAAATAATAATTGTAAAATATTATCAGCGTCAAAAGTTGGTTTGGCTCTTCAGGGATTCTTCTGAGTTTTAAGGCATCTAATATACACGGCAATATATGGTCACAACAGTGTATTGCGCAGTTTGCTGTTATCAGTCAAATGTACTCAAGTAATTTCTAAAAGCCAGGCACACGATGCGTTTCGGCGCCGCACCGCAAAGATTTTGCTCTTTCTTCTTCCGCATATTCAACTGAGCGATGCCGGTTCGACGTCGCAATGCGTACTCCCCTCTCCGCCTCGTCTCGGGGGTTGCACGTCCGGCGTACGTGCGGTGCGACGCTGGAACGCACCGTGTGGCATACCATGGATATTTGTATGTTGGGCGCCGCAGCGACCCCGTTCCATAGCCGCGCCGCACCGCATCGTACCATGTGCACAGGCCCTAATAGTTGGGCACGCCACAAATGCTACGATAAGTCCCCTCTTTGAGGAGTGGCTAGAGAGGCGCCACGGCGTCCTCACCTTTCGCCTGACGCAGGCCCTAACCGGACATGGCTTCTTCGGGAGGTTCCTGTGCCGGATAAGGCGGGAAGAAACGCCCGGGTGTAACCACTGGGTGGATCGCCCGAAGGACATGATGGAGCATACGGTGGAGGTCTGCCAGGCTTGGGCAGAGCACCGCCGTGTCCCCGTGGAGGCGATCGGCGCAGAGATCTCTCGCGTCCGGCCCTGGTTCAAGTCATGGTACGGAGCGAGAGGGCATGGGCAACCGTCACCTCCTTCTGCGAAGGAGTATTGCTCGCGAAGGAGGAGGCGGGACGGTTGAGGGAAAGGCAAATTTCGCGCCTTCTCGCCCCTAGCCGCCGCAGGAGACGCCCTGGGCGTCGGGAATCCCGGGCGGATTTCCGGCCACCGTAGGCGCGGGCTTGCGGACGGTGAACAATGGGTAGCTCACCGTCCGGGAGAAGTTATTTGATGATTTCCAACCCAAAAAAAAGGCCCTAATAGTTCACCCACGTCTATCCATCATGAACTACAAACGCATAAAACCAAAATAATGAACAGCCCATCAGTGTTACCAACCCAGTTTACTACGTTTTCCTCGACTTTGTAGGGGCGCTGAATCTGTAATTATCAACTATGTAATAAGTTGTATGTGGTTCAAACTTCCCCACCTACACAAAACTTCGTCTTGGTATTACTTGTAGTTTAAATTTGTAGTTATTCGTCACTGCCGGGTGTTATATTAGAATGTTGTATACAGAAAATTTAATTTGGTTAGCCGAAAACTTGAAGTAATTTTGACGTAGAAGATGCAAGTGGGAGATTTTTCAGGGTGAAAGGATAGTATATACCGAGCAAATTGCATATCTACTGAGTATGACGTGATTTTACCTGCCATTAAACAGAGAGAACAAAACCAAATGCATCCGTGATTCCCAAAAGCACGAACACCTATAAACCTCGCAAACGTATACAAAGTACGTAGGTATGCGACCAGCGACCACGCCGTTTCACACAACACTCCGCGTTCCATACAAACGCGAACATTCGTTTGTCACCGGCATTTCACATGGTTCATATCCCGACCAAAAACTTTTAACTCCCGAAGTCCCGACCAAAGTTTGATTAAATATAACTATACGGCCGGCATACTGGCCACCCTATCATAACCTTTCACGTCATGATTTTGTACATAGAGTTTTACAACCATTTTTATTTTAGTGTTACGGCCGAAAATATTATCCGTTCAATGACGAGTTTCACATTGAAATCCCATATCAAGTGACCCCTATAATGGTCCCGCTTACGATGTCGTAAAAAGGTGATCGGTTCTCTTTTTTTCAATATTTTCGGCTTACTGGCTTACTGTAAGCAATAAACTTTGAGAAATTAATTATAATTTTGGATTTATTTTGTTGGTGCTGTCCCGGGTTTATTGAGGATATTTTGGGTGTGTTGATAGAATATTTATAAATTTTGGATGTAATAAGGCAGTTGTTGTTGACATCATATAGTCTGTTGTACGCAGAAGGTTAAGAAAGTTAATCTTCCCGGCTCTTCTCTATAGGAATTTACCAATTAGGTACACGGTTCCAACCGTGTACCTAACTTCTGACGTTTCATAAAACGCCCATGTAGGCTTACGTGAAATTGGGTCGCCCGGAGGACACGGTAGAGGTCTGCCCAGCTTGGGCAGGGTACCGCCGTGTCCTCGTGGAGGCGATCGGCGGCGGTGATCTCTCGCGTCCGGCCCTGCTCCAGGCCATGGTACGGAGCGAGAGAGCATGGGAAGCCGTCACCTCATTTTGCAAAGCAGTAATGCTCGCGAAGGAGGAGGCGGAACGGGTGAGGGAAAGGCAAATTTCGCGCCCTCATGCCCCTAGTCGTCGCAGGAGACGCCCTGGGCGTCGGGAATCCCAGGCCAATTCCCAGCTACCGGAGGCGCGAGCAATGGGTAGCTCGCCGTCCGATAAGGACCAGGCCCGGGTCGACGACGCGTTGTGTTCCATGCGCCTCAAAGAGATGTCAGGACAACGTCGAAAAGGGATACCGTGGCCTCTGGCAACACACAGGCAACGGAAGGAATACGGGTGGGTTTTAGTCAGTAAGAGTTTGACACACACTCCCGCTCCGCCCAGAGCGGGCGAAGTTATTTGATGATTAGGTACCCACCCCAAAAAAAAACGTTACGTGAAATAAAATATTTTGAATTAGATAATAATCATAGTCATAACCTTTTTGTGATATTGTTCCTTAGCACAAAGTAAATATTTCGTGATCCTTAGTCACATTTTATGTTCACAACTATAAACATATATTATGTTATTCTAGTCAATTCAATATTATTAGGATTATTTTATCTTCATCTCAACGACTTTTTTAAACAATTTGGCCAGAAATAAAGCATTTTCAAACTACACATCGATTTATCGTCCACTCAAGAACAAAGATACTTTATTTCTGGATCTATCGAAATCCATCAAAAGATGATAGAAACAAAATGCTTGGCAATATCTTGAGCGAACGGTCTCATTACACGCTAAGTGTTTGCCGAAACATTTCAATCTGATAAGGTTTGTTTTAGCTAGCAATGTGCTTTGTTGTGGCCTCTCGGTTGGCGTTTGAAAGGCTGTACCTACTACGTGACTTTAATATATCTAGTTATGTTTAACTTTAGTCCGTTATGACTAACGTGAGGAAAATCTATGCACAGAGTTATCAAAATGCGAAGTTTTCCGACACCTCTTTTTTTTTCTCTAAAGTTCGCCAATTAAGCATGGTAGAAACTTAAAGCTTCGTGGCTGATGATTGATTTTGAGACGATAACTATCTGTGGCTCATTTGCTTTGGCATAAGTTTTGATATTTGAGTTTATCCATTACTTCTTTTTCGTTGAATATTAAATCGTCTAAATTAAAGTAGAGACAAATTTCACATTGAAAAAGCTCAATCTACTAACTACATTCATCACTGCTACTCAACAGAAACTTCATACTAACTAAAAAAAAACTGAATATGAAACTCTTTCCGTCCATATTAACGTAATACCCCCACACTATGAACAATAAAAGCGGCGATACACATCGTTATCGCCTTTCTCTTGGCTATAACCTCCGAGCGCTCACTCCGTTTATTTACTTAATATTTTCACGAAAGGGCTCACTCGGTGCTCGCATGGTAGATAATAAATAATGTACCGTTTATACGTCTTGGCCACTTCCAGTTCAAGATTTAGTAGGTTCTGTTAGGTGGTATTGTGTGGTAGAATTATTTAGGACAGTTAGGCGCGTTCTGCGTAGAAATGGTAACTGGCACGCAGATATGAAAAGTAGTATCAATTTGTAAGAAACGAAAGCTGTAAGGATACCTTACGGCACTATACATTATACTGTCCGTATTGTATGTAAGTAAGTAAGTACCTACTACATATAGAGTACAGATTATATTTTTTGATAGTTACTTAGATTATTATCTACACATATGACAACGAGCGGTGTTATCGCTAAAAGTGATCTTTTACAGACATCGTTTGAACGAAGTTAAGAGACAAGAAGAATACTATTTATTTTCATATGGATAAAAAGTACCTAAAAACTCTTCAGGTTAGTCCTTTTTTCAGCACTCGGCACAAAGCAACACAAAAAAAGGAGAATTTAAGGAGGGTTTCCCCTTTCCAAGATGGCGCGCTCTGGATCGTCATTCACAGAAAACCCACAGAACCCAATCCTCGGTCACCACGAAACAAATAAAACGATAACGCTATAAAGATTTATCTGTGAAATTTCTCACGGGGCGTAGCACTGTTGTAATTTGATTATAAATTCATTAACTCGCCACGAGCCCGGGGGAATAATTTAGTGCAATCCACACGGCCGAACACCTCAGTTCCACGGGCTTTTTAACCGACTTTTAGATGTGGACTTAAATTATGGTTCACTCCTTTTGTGGGGGTAGAAATTGTGAGGGTTTGGAGAAAAAGTGGGGTTCTACTTAGGGAACAAAAATCTGTGAAGAAAATGCTATTAAAAGATAATATGTTTATTGGCTATTGAACAAATATTGAGATAATTACCTGAAAATAAAATATGGAGGATACTCAATTTGCGCAGAATAGAGTACCTATTAGCAAGCAATTAGAAAGTAGGTATTAAAAAGTTTCAATCAATCAAATCAATCAACTCAGCCTATAACAGTCCACTGCTGGACATAGGCCTCTCCCAGGCTGCGCCACAACACCCTTTTTTTTTTTGGATGAGAAATCATCAAATAACTTCTCCCGCTCTGGGCGGAGCGGGAGAGTGTGTCAGACTCTTACTGACTAAAATCCACCCGTATTCCTACCTGTTGCCTGTGTTGCCAGGGGACTCGGTGACCCATTAGTACCTTCCCGCGCGCCACAACACCCTGTCCTCCGCCTTCCGCATCCAGTCTGTCTCCAGCCACCTTTTTAAGGTCGTCGGTCCACCTAGCTGGGGGGCGTCCCACACTACGCTTGCCGATACGTGGTCTCGACACACACATCTAGGTAAAAGTTTATTTAGTTAAAATGTTTTAGACAAAATATACATAAGTTTCGTATAGGTACGTCTAAATACTTAATCGAAATAAAAGCTGCTTATAATATCTACAAAAATACAATAACGAGTTCTCTAGCACACTCCTCTGCTACAAGTGGACGAAAAAATTGTAAAAACTAAATGTGTCGATTGCATAGCGAACGTGAGAGAAACCGATCGCGGATGTTTCACAATAGTATACAAATACAGCTCCCAACAAGGAGGCTTGAATATAAACTGAAAAAATATTGCTGGATATTACTTATAAAAAAATAAAAATTAAAACGGAAGTACAGGTAGTGGCGACTCATGTTCCGTAAAAGGACAATGGTGCCGAATTCCTTGTTCACAAACTCAACTAAATTTAAGTTCAGTTCATCTTTTTCTTTATATTTCATTAAGAAAAGGACAGCAGATAAATTTTAGTTTAGTCCTGTCAAATTAATCAGCGCTTGACGTAAATTGACGTAATTTTAGTAGGCAAGTTTTTAATCACGTCTAAACTTGTATGGAGTAGTGACAGGTGCTGAATAATTTGACAGGACTAAACTAAACTGTATCTTCTGTCCTTTTCTTAATGAAATAGAAAGAAAAAGATGCACTGAACTTAAATTTAGTTTAGTTTCTGAACAAAGGAATCGGCACCATTATGTTAATAAGGCTTAGGTATATTTAGGTATTTATTTATTGATCACCATAGTTATAAGGTAATATACATAGGGACAAAATACAGGTAGCTGTTCTCTCGGACCCGCTTGTCGTAATTGCGTTACTAAATTAAAAAAAAAAAAAAAAAAAAATATTGTCTTTTTTGTATTTACGGAAGTAGTTATTATTTTTATATGTATACGTTTTGTTTTTTTTACTTTTCTAAGTTTTTTCATACTTTTAAATTGAAAGTTAGTTAATTTTAAGACCTCGCTATCGCATTAGGTATATACCTGTAATGATAGTTGCAAGGGAGATTTTGAAAAATAAATAATAACTTTGCGGTAGAAAGAAGTAAACAAAAAAAACTCGAGGATGTGTCAATGAACGCAGTGTATCTTTAAAGAAACAGCTTTCAAATATAACTGACACCCAATCAGAACCGCGCTCAATCAAACCCCAACTGTTTGCTCACCACGACGAACCACATCCAGCATCATTCAGCATCCTCGTCTCTCAGTATCGACATTCAGCACTCACCGCAGCGCAATCATCAAATATTTGCATTCCGCTGAAAAAGTAATATGATTATTAATTTACCGTCGATTCATCGGTACGCTGCCGCGCTGGTTCGATTCCGTTCAATAAACGGCCGCTCCATTCGAGATATTCACTGTATGCAAAACCTGTGAATTTAGTTTGTGATTTCGAATGGAAAATATTTCGAATAATGTTTAGTTTTGTTTCTTTCTTGTTTTTTGGTGGGATGGAATGTTTGTCAAAAAACATTGGAATATTCCTCAATATTGCAATGTTTTTCTACACTTTTGAGGAGCTTTACAGATTTGGATATGAATAGAATAGAATATAATACTCTTTATTATGTATACCATAAAAATTACAGACATAAATGTAGAAATTTTATATAGGGTGACACAATGGACGGGCTTATCGCTAAAAGCGATCTTTTAAAGACAACTTTTGGATGGATTAGGGGGAAAAAAGGGACAATACTGCAGGTAGTATGTGGTGTACAATTTACATATATACAATAAATACATACAAACATAAAACATATAAAAATTATCTATAAAATATATTCAATAATAATCATGAAACAAGTGTAAAGAACAAAAACAAGTCTAAAAAACAAAGAAAATAAAAAATAAGTTTAAGGAGAACGATAGTGTACGAGTGTGTGTGTGTGTGTGTGTGTGTGTGTGTGTGTGTGATATGGAATATACTATCCTGATTCGCACCGAAAGTAATAACGATGGAAACTAGTTTTCTTTTTGAATTTCATAGGTCAGTTCTATCGGCGTATATCTAAATACATTCTTACTGCAAATTCGTTCGCGTGGAAGTCGTAAGACACCACTATTTATCTACTAAAGTAACAACCACATTTTTATAAAACGCCTTTTGATCGGTGACGTCGCATCGCATCGCCCGCTCGATTGCTCGACTCCTAAGTGTATGTTAAATAGGCTATAACCTTCCTCAAGAATCGGGCTATCAAATGCAAATGAATTTTGCAAATCTGACTGGTGGGATTAGCGTGTTCAAACGAACAAACAAACTTTTCAACTTTATTTTATTAGTATAGAATACATTCAAGTGTCGATCGAACTACTGGGAAAGAACCACATAAAGCAACTAACACACATAGCTGTAACTTGTACAAAAATAGGTAAGTAGCTTGCATATCAAACTCAAAACCATTAATTTCAAATAAACCAATCACACTTTTGAATTTTCAAGTTAGAAAGATGAAGCTAGTTGCCCGTTCCAAAGCGTACTAGGTTCCTATGCAGAAGAACGGGCAAGAAACTCTTTTAAATCAAAATATTGTTACAAAATATTGGTTTCATCATTCGTGTTTAAATTATACTTGTGAGAACAATGGAGAAAGACGTTAAAAGCGTCCGTAAGATAAAAACAATTCAAAAATTAAAGCCGTGGCAGCTAAGAGATGACCAGTCCACTGACGGCGTCCGTTCACGAACATGACGCATGAATCAGCATCCTTCAGCTCAACCATTTTGAAGGAAACTTAATGATCCAACACATGCGCCACCACCAGTGAGACATTTGAGTGAGCATGACATACTCTCAGTCACTAAGGCACATTAAAATAGTAGCTTTAGAGTAGGTATATAGTGCTAAGCAATTATACATTACTAAGAGATTGAATTTATACAATGAATATCATTATGACATTCATCAATCAGAAGTTTTTATCACATACCAGATACCTACTTGCATCCTTTTTTGAAGTTATACGTAGGCTTGTCACATTTATTGAGCGCAAATTCAACGATATAAACCTTAGTTTTTATTGGTTTGTGTGTGATTTTTTCCTCGAAAGACCATCTCAGACACCAATGTGGTTCTCATATGGACTGACCAAGATTATATCTGGGACATTAAAACATTTTTACCAAAAAAATCAATCGACCAAAACAACACTACAAAATGAAAAATAACTTTAATTTCGGAAGTCGGTGTCTTTAGATCAGTATTTTAGTTTTTTGCCACTTCACTTTTTAGCGGGTCAGTTTGTAATTTAACTAAGTTACAATAGCCTAATAGTCAACTGCTTATCACCTTTTACAAAATATTGATTTTCTTGATGCGGGGACGTTAATTGTTGAGGAGCTCTCCTGGTAAGAACCAGGAGAATCGCCAATCACCATTATGCATCGTGAACAGCATAAATGGCTTAGCAACCATATTAAAGTACCTAATCGAATCGCAACTCGTTAAATACATCTTATTATGTAGTTCCGGTGGCCATCTGTGGTCTTCATCATCAAATCCACTCCATCAAATGGTGCTTTTCAAGAGCAAATGCACAAGTTACTATAAAAATACCTAAATCGCTATAGGTGTGTGCCTTTAAAATTTGAGGATTTCCCTCGATTTCCATGGGATCCCCTCATCAGATTTATGACTTGGTGACAATGGGACCACCTCGGGAGCATACCCTTTCAAACAAATCGGTCCACAATTGACGGAAAAATCAGCGAACACACATAAAAAATATATATATATACGGTCGAGTTGAGCAACCTCCTGCTTTTTTGAAGTCGGCTAAAAAGATACAGAGTCAGAATTAATTTCGGTGTTGCTTTTCAGAGTAGTTGGATAGGAAATAACTCATCTAATTTATTTTTGACATCTAAGTGTTTTTTGAACCAATTAACAGAAATAAATATAATTAATCGTTCAAAATTTTAATCACATTTGCTACATTCGTACAAAACGGCAGTGCTTCTTTAGCTATAACAACTAAATAAACTAGTACACATAGAGACAAGCCTCAGAAACCGACACAGCCACTGTATACTCTTGTCTCTCAGTTTGATTACCGTAAGACCACGGAGCGCTCCAACTTTCTAAGCATTTGATGTGCTATATAGCCTCCATGAGTTCGATAAATTGTAGTATTGGTCTCTGCAGAAGGAATCTTGGATTGCATCTCTAAGTAGTTAAACGAATATATTTAAATGCTACCTGCATTTCTTTTTCTCTGTCTTAGAAAAAGTATCTCGTTTATGGGTCGGTAATTCTAAAGCCAAAACATTTTGTATCCTTTAACCAGACAGAGCTTCAATTTAGCTCGTACGCTGAACTGCAATGATTACGTAGACCATCTAGGCAGGAATTCTGATGTCCATGAAAAGTAGTGCCAACATTTGTGACGGGTGCCACGGTTGATGATAGGTTTATGCCATTCTTTCATTCAAAAATTTAAGTTAAAATTAAATACTGAAAAGGAGCATCTCATTCTGCATCTTCACCAATTCCGCAGTTTTTTCTATCGCATCTATCGCAGTGCATATCATCATCATTACCGTCACCATCATAATGAGACTACAACATTCCCACAGATAGGACACAAGCGTCTGTGGGACGGAGCGGGCCATAATCCACCACGCGGTCCTTGTGCGGATTGGTAGATGTCACATGTTATCGAATGATTGGTTTTAGGTCCTCACGATGCGTTCGTTTATCGTTTTTAAAGGTGGGAATTGAATGTATTTCACAAAGTAAAGTGCCTGCCTGGGTTCAAACCACGACTCATAAGTCGGAGCCATTCACAGTTTTCATAGTGTTCAAAATATAGAATACTGGCATTTAATCTCCACCATCAAAAAGGACATGTCCTGTCTCTCTGCCAAGATCAGCCCGCCCTAACGCTAGGCAAACATTTGCGCAAGTTACTGCAAGTGCACTTCGCTCTACGTCCCCTGGAATCAACTGCCCGAACTATTATATGACGGTTGATTCCTAAGTACAATTCGGTTATTAGCTCTGGAGGTCTAAGTGCCAGGGAATTTCTGGAAATATGTATTGTTTGGGTAGGAACGAACCCTAAAAACTGATTTATTTATTTTATTTATTAAAACTTTATGCACAAGTAAAAAAAATAATACCGTACAAAGGCGGACTTAATGCCTGAGGCATTACAAACGGCATTTTAAGACGCTGACAACACCTAAACTGCGGTCACTGTCAGATTGCATAGAAAAGAAAGAGAAGCGCGATGACACAACGCTTGGAATGTATTGCAAAATATGAAGCAATAATTTACTCAAAATTGAGTTGAGTAATCGAAAATAAAAAACGTCCAAGTTCTGCATTCAAATAAGACGTTCTTGTTATTAATTAAATACGTAACGTATGTTCATATTTAATACAGATATTTTGGATTAGAACTCAAGGTAAGAGGTTAGTTAAACGTTAGTTTATATCGAGATTTTTTTTCAAAACGTGATTTGATAACAACCAAGTTCAGGGAAATATGTTCAAGATTAACATACCTATATTTTTTCCGCTACCACAAACTATACAGATTTGGCTATTTTTTTCTTAAGATAAGCCTATTTTGGTCAATTGGGTCTTGTCAGCGCCTTAAGTATTTAGCGAATCTACGATTTATAAGGAAAACTTATCTTCCACAAGTATTTTTTTTTAAGAAAAACGTGGTACATGAAGTACTTACTTATATTTAATTTTATTTCCTGTCGTAAAAAGCAGTTGAGCAGAAAGAATTTCTATGGAGTTCGTAGGAGGTTAGTACGTAATAAAATCGGTGAGGACTTTAGGAAGATGCATGGATTCCAGCCTGGACACGGTCACTTCTTATGGGTATCATAAAAAACCTTTTATGTCTACCTATTTTAAGGTATGGGTACCTAAAATCAGGATACTTAGGAAGAACCAAGAAGACATGGTTAGCAGTTTTTCGTTTCATGCAATATTCATGTCAATAATTACTCTTTTTATTTGTGTGGGAAATTATCAAACGACTTATCCCGCTCTGGGCGGAGCGGGAGGGTGTATCAGACAGAGTCTTACTGATTAAAACTCACCCGTGTTCCTCCCGTTGCCTGTGATGCCAGGGGCCTCGGTAACCCTTTTGGACTTTCCGCGACCCCGGCAGATATCAATAAAGAATCACTTCTATTTGAAAACTGTTGATTGGTAATAATTTTGATACCTATATTTCTAGTTGTGCCTACCTATACCTATACCTATATTTAGTAGCATATAAGTAGTAGATAACGATGTTACTTGATAGTAACACACAACTTGTGAATGACGCAATTCGATGAAATCATCACTGTTCAATACGCTACACGTACATATCTTAAAACTATTGATACGAGTAGTGAATGTACGCAATTCGATGAAATCGTCACCATTCAATACGCTCCACGTATCTTAAAACTATTGATACGAGTAGTAACACAGAACTTGTAAATGAATGTACGCAATTCGATGAAATCGTCACTGTTCAATACGCTACACGTACATATCTTAAAACTATTGATACGAGTAATGAATGTACGCAATTCAATGAAATCGTCACCATTCAATACGCTACACGTATCTTAAAACTATTGATACGAGTAGTAACACAGAACTTGTAAATGAATATACGCAATTCGATGAAATCGTCAACATTCAATACGCTACACGTATCTTAAAACTAACCCAAACAACACAACTTCTCTCATGTGCAAAGATAACAGCTGATACATTGTTATTCTTCCATCCTCGTACTCACAAATAAAACTATAAATAAAACATGAGAACCGAAAATCATTATATCTGCGAGCGCTCACAACAATCCGACAGTTTATCCGACTATTAAAATATATTTCAACCGTTTTGTATCACGATAAGTTGCGCTCGAAAAATATTCTACAATCCTACATATCGGCAATCACTTATGATCGGTTGTGGGCTAAGTTTTGAGCGCACAGCGTGAATAACCCATAAACTTTTGGAGAATCATTCAACCTTGAATATTAGGTATACCAAATTTTTCATTTACTCTAATAATGGTTTGGTCCAGTTTTCTGGACAAACCTGTTAGAATTGAAATGTTATGAATTTCGTAGGCGCAGGGGATGCAGAAGTTTTAAGAGTTTTCAACACCTAACATTTTTGGTCCACCTTTGTTTTCTACTAAAACGCAATACCTATTTGGTAGTGTTAACCCGATGACTGGATAATATTTTTGCTGTAGGATAACAAAAAACTGCATGCTGGGTTAAAAAAACTTGAAAAAAAAAAGGTTAATTTCTTTTAAACCAAATTAAGATCCACGATCTGCATTGCCTTTCCCAACTACGAGCATGTTGGCTTCCAGTCTAACCGGATTTAGCTGAGTTCCAGTATTTTACATGGAGCGATTGCCTAACTGACCTCCACAATCCAGTTACTGGGTAGTACGATACCCCTTGGTAAGACTGATTGTAAGAATTTCGGGCTTCAAACGACACGTAAAGACTGTCACAGATCCATGCATGACATCCAGGACCAACGGATTACCGTGCTTTCTGAGGCACATACAGAGACCCTTCTCTGTATGTAAAAATGGTCACAAATCCACGGACCTACCGCGACAAGCGTATGTTAACCTTCTCGATCGACCCGTGCCGCTGTCCTGCAACAAACATAGGACGTGATACATGATGTAATTCAATGAAACTAATCATCATGATAATTACCGTTTCCACAAAACGATTAGGTATTTGAAAACTGTTGGCCTAATTAAGGGAATTAACGGGTTTAAGCACCAAATCCCGTATTAACCTACAACTTAGGCCACAAAACACCATGACATATTATCGAGAGCCCTGAAGCTGTGTTCAAATCGAATTATAACATCGCTACATTTTATTTTACATTAAAATTTGGATCTCTGAATTTTATTGTGCGTTTATTATATTACAGCGATAACTATAAAGGAAGACATTCCCATTTGTATTTTTTCCTGTATCTTGGGTTCGTTTGCAGGCAATCCACAGATGTGCATTTGAGATTGATGCTAACAAAAGCATAATTTTTTACGATAATCTGTAGACCATAAAAACATTTGTTTCATGGTCTCAGACTTAGCAGAAGCGTTTCACTTAATGAGCTATCCAATATAGTAGATAAAATAAGAGCTGCTCGAAATCAAGCCCATTGTGTCACCCCTTGTAAAATTTCAACATTTGTATCTGTAATTTTAATTGTGTACATAATAAAGAGTATCATTTGTATCTATTCCATTCTATGCAAATCAGTCAATCAATCGAATACCTAATAAAAACACACACAACAAGTAATGACGCCAAAGTCATTAATAAAAGTGCCCTCCTATACCATGTTTCGCCCATCTCGCACAATACCAATACAGTCAAACTTAAAACATCACATAATCCCCACCCACATAACTACCCATAACGTAACACACACAATACTTATACACCATACAATAATAATGGCAGTTGGAATGCCGCCAACGTTAATATAAACATTGATCAGTTTCACGTTTAATAAATTTCCAAGCTTCCCACTAAAAATTATTCGAATTCTATCATAATTGAACTTAATTGAAATGAGCTTTCATAATTCGATATTAAATTCTGTAATCATATTTAAAGTATTTTATGATATGGTAGAGAGGATTTTGATGTTGTGTTGGTTGTATGATTTATTTTGTATTGTATTATCAATAAAAATATTAGCAATATAATTAAACATAGTATAGAGGAGCTCTTGGCGAAAAAACTAACAATAATAACAGCCGCACGGGTCAATCGATCAGGTTAAGCTACGCTTGCTGTGGTTTGTTCGTGGAGATGCATATCGAGACCCTTCGTACTTCGGAAAGCACGCTAAGCCGTTGGTACCGGCTGTCAGTCGTAGATCTTTGACAGTTGTTACCAGTAGTCAAATGCCCAAAAGTCTGACAACCAGTTTAACCAAGGGATATCGTATTACCCAGTAACTGGGTTGTGGAGGTCAGATAGGCAGGCGCTCCATGTGAAATACTGGTATTCAGCTGCATCCAGTTATAATAAAAGCCGACCCCAACATAGTTGGGAAAAGGCTAGGCAGATTGATTTTTTATCAATAAACATAATTGTGTACATTAATGTAGATAAAGGAAAAGCTTAATTGGTAGCTTAGGGCCTAACAATCCTGCCGGGGTCGCGGGAAGGTACTAATGGGTCACCGAGGCCCCCGTAATACAGGCAACAGAAGGAATACGGGTGGGTTTTAGTCAGTAAGAGTCTGACACACCCTCTCGCTCCACCCAGAGCGGGAGAAGTTATTTGATGATTTCCCATGCACAAAAAAAGGGCCTAACAATGATACAGTTAATTGTGTTAAATAGGAGGATAATAAAGAAATACATATTTTGCAAAAATATGATTAGTATTTTCATATAAACAATAATAATGACATTATAATCATGAGAGCACACCGTTATCTGTCGTATTGCCTACACATTATGTATTTACTCATTTTATTATCATCTAAGTTCAAACCTCCAGTGCAGTTTGGTTTTATAGTACGGTCTTAAATGTATTGAAACGGTACAAATGCGCCCCAAAAAGTGCATTTGCAGAACTTAAAGCTATGTATGCGAAAGCAGAGATGCAATGGTAGTTGAAAGCCAGAATCTAAAACTGTAAAAGAAGATAATGATACTGGAATAAAAGCTTATAAAGCAAAAGCTATTTGGATATTTATATTTTGTTGTAAGTAACGTTGATGATAATGAAGAACTTGGTGCTAATATTTTCAAAAAGATAGAAGAAATTATAGGCAAAGTATACCTAAACTAAAGTGTAGAAGTACCATAAATCATTGTTTGGAACAGATTCTTCAGTTCTACTGCCAAGACATCTCGGATACACTCGTTAAAATATGTAAAACTGCGTATCCCAAACACTAGTAACATGACAAACAGGATAGTAAAATTTTATTTGTATCAATAAAAAATATGATATAGAAACTGGAAGATCCGATGTTTGCTCGCTGTGACCCGGTTAAAATGAGTTTCAATGAATTTGTTAAAATTATACAAACATCGGAATGAATACACTGAAAATATTTTTGTTCTGTGAAGTTATAGCATTAATAAAATAAGTTATCTACGTTATTCTCTTACTATCTTACAGTTTTGTTGCTCCTTACATAATATACATCTTCAAACCAGAGTTTATGTGCTGCATCAGTAAAAGGAGAAAATACTTAAGCAATCGTGCGCTATCAAAGTACGAACTCCTGATATTTTATTTCTACATTGTACACTTACTGTTCTACAACGTCCCTAATATCTGCAGCATGACTAATTTCATCGGAAAAATTGAATGCAAAAAGCGCAAACGTCTTAGAGCTTCGAGCGTATCTATTCAAATCAGACGATGTTCAGCAATACTGCGAAATAAATAACATTGTTCGGTAGGATATGATATACCGTTTATGAGCAACTTAAGTGCACTATTGTCGTTTTCGTCTCACCCGCCCCGGTTTATTGCTTGAGCAATAAAAATGCATCGAACGTTGCAACGTTTTGTATTACTGTGGTTTATATTCTTCATAACATGACGGACCGTTGCCAATTTCTTAGATAAGTTTAGCGTTACTGCTGTATCATTGTACATGCAAGTAATCACTTACATAACACTTACATACTAAAAACCAGTGTTCAAGTTTTCATTTTTCGTTCAATCAAAGTAACATTTAATAAAAAATTACTTGCTACTACTTGCTGGGGTGTGAAAGAATTAAAACAATTTGATATATACAAGCTCTTATTTACAGTAAGCTATTGGTGCCTGTATTTCGCATTGTTAAACAATGTTTTGCATGGACTAACTCCATGATGCACACAACGTTAAACTCGGAATAGATTCCAGAAATTCAAATATCAATCCCAATGCAGCCAGCAATTCTAGTAATATAATTTATCTGCACAGAATTCCAAACAAATCAATTCCAACTGAAAATTCAGGATCAGCAGACAAATAGATCATTGCAAGGCAACGCTCACGTACGTAAATACCTTTCAATCAACGTATCAAGCGCACAAGCGAGAACATCGCACGAACAAAATTTAATTCAGCGAGCATGCACGCGATATTCGAACGGCACATAAATACCAATGTGACTGAATACACTAAGGTTTTCCAACATCCAAGTTTAGAGACACCGTGTTCGTACTTCGGAACTGTATGAAGACACCGTGTTGGGGAAGTTAACACTAAATTTGTGAGTTGTTGTAGTTGGAAAGCGCGCTAAGATAGTAGCGTTGCCGGTCGCTCGTCACTGGGAAGTAAGAAAAGTGAGGGCGGCACACTCGCCCGCATACAAATAGTTTACAAATGGCATGTTGCCGGTGCGGTGTCGCCGCGACGTGGCTGCGACAGTGTGCGACTGGCGAGTGCAAGTTACAAACGATATGGCTTTGGATTAACCCCTCAATAAAGTTTCATTGTTGAGGGGATTGTGGGAATTCTGATTCATTCTGTTTCTTTGTATTTAATCCGTTGTTTCGTGGAATAATAATACGTTTTAAGTAAAGAATGACATGTACTCTTTAGCAAATACATTACTTTAATTGTTTTTTTGAAAAAGATTCTGTGTGTGCGCTTTTCATCATCATCATTTCAGCCGAAAGATGGCCACTGTTGGACATAGGCCTCCCCCAAGCACCGCCACTTCAACTGGTTCTTTGCTTCCCGCAACCAGTGTCCTCTTTAACTTCAAGTAATATGACATTGCTAGCCTCAAATCTATATATTCATTACACCTTCTGATACTTTCATCGTTTCTGCTACTTAATACCGGAATTGTATCTCTAAATCGCTAGTATCTCGTTGTTCACACCCTGCAGGAGTACACGCGACAACGGCGTTGGTCGCGTTTAGTCGAGATAACTCGGAGAATTTTTAAATTATCAACACTAAGTAGGTAACGTATGGGAGTATTGAACCAGCTTGCGACTGCAACTCTAGTGACACATCGTCTGTACATAAAGATTGTGTTAAGCTCGTGTTATAGCTGTTGAATCAGGTCTTTAGAAGTTTTACTTTTTAATCTCTTTACTACACAATATACACAATTCTTAGCTAGATTTATTTATACCGTTATTAAATATAAATATCATTAGATGGCTCCATATTTATTATTTATTTATTTAAACTTTTCACACACAAAAAGGTACAAAGGCGGACTCAATGCCTTAGGCATTCTCTACCGGTCAACCAAGGGTGGTGAGGAGATTTGATTGTGGTGGTGAAGAAATTATCATTGTTCCTCTCAAACAGAGCCCGGCAGGTGCTCTGTTTGAGAGGATATCAATGAATTATAAATTATGAATAATAATTTCTTTATTAAAATTATACCATAATGAATTATAATAAAATAGGTACACAGGTACATAAATAGGTTATAAACTTATAATACACAAACATACATATTTACTATAACATATATGTTAAATAACGTTAATAATGTGTGTATGTGTAATATAGTTATAACTATATTATTAAATATACATATATACTAATTCAAGGGAGAGAGGTGTTGAGATGACTCTACTCTATTTATTTTGAAATATCCTCTGCAATCCTTAAAAAAGAAAAGGGCAAAATGTGTGTTATTACTCATTTCAAACAAGCCTTTGCCCGTGACTTCGTTCGCGTGGAAGTCGTAGAAGTCGACACCACAATATACAAAAATAATAGCCATTATTTTATTTTAAAATGTTCCTCGTTGGTCTAGTCGCAAGCGCTACACTGTTGAGCATAAAAACATAAAATGATAAATCATTTATTTTTGACTAAACACAGTACACATTTTATTAACCAGACAAACTGCACCTGTGTTCGATGCCCGGGTCAGGCAGAGTGTTAATGAATTTTCCATATGGAATTTCTCAGTAACAGTCCGAAGTCTGGATTTGTGCCCGGTTAACGGCAATAGGCTCGCCCCCTATTACATGGGACCTAAACATAACTCGTTAAATGTGGATATAATATAGATACACCTCTGCCTAACCCTCCGGGGAATACAAGCGTGTTTTATTGTTATTTTTTTATAAAAAAATCCAAGTAGTTTGTAGTTTTGATCTCTGCTGCCAAAATATACAGAGACTCAGGACCGGTGACGCGGGAACAAGCGACGTACAGTTGTCCCGTGCGAGAAGCAGTTAGTCCTGAATTCGACTCCGCAGTATTCAGTAGCAACTGTCCATTGCTTGCGAAGTTTTTCGTTTTTAGTGAATTAATGATCGCCTGCGTTCCTGCATATACTACCTAATATCACAACACAGATGCACTGACTGATGCAGTCTTACAGATTATTCCTGACGAACGGCTATCACTTATATTACATCGATCAGTAGATTGTAAATACAAGGAATTCCTCATTAACAGCCACCTAACATTTATATAGACTAGCCGCTACAATGAAAACTGGCCGAAAATGATCAAAATTTTTAAACTTCCAATTTTTAAAGAATACGTGTTATAATTTTATTTGCTTTGAAATCATAAATTAGATAGTATGTCGCTTGTGATTTCTGTCATTCTGTAAACAAAATAATTTAGAACGTAGAGACAATTATAAATAAAAATAGACTTTGTTAGACTTCTATGGATAAAGTTTTGCGATTTCTGACTTGTAGCAGCCATTCCAGCAACAAGTGCTTGTCCGACCATGCATAATGAAAGATTCTAGATTAACGAGAAGTACCCTATAGGTTTTGATTTATTTAGGAGTATCAAAATATTATGTCGCATAATTGGCCGTACTTTTTTATTGTGTTGACTTAGAAGCTTAATGTTTTTTAGCTCCAGGGGACCGTAGACTACTATTTGATATTCATTTCAACTTGATACCTCTACGCGTTCCTGAGAAAAAGGGTGTTGACAGACGGACGGGCAAAGATGTAATCCTATAAGGGTTCCGTATTTTCCTGTTGATGTACGGAACCCTAAAAATAAGTTGAGTCTCATTTCCCACGAAATGTATGGGATTTTTTTTTTGTGTGTACTCTTCTAATACGCTACTCAAACCTCAGTTGGTCTGATGAGTTTTTTGATCCTCATAAGAAATAGGATCTATTGGCATCATATTTTTTTTTTGTAAAAATTGCACATTTTTTTGCTGATTGTATTTTTTTTTTTCAAAATCTGTATGTGCAGATTAAAATCTTTCAAAAAGTTAAGGACAATCTCCTAAGAACAATTTCGTGTAGCAACAATGGTTAAGCCATAAAAGCCCATCTCAAAAATCCATCCTGTATATATCATGATGATTAACTGCTTAGCCCCATAAAGATATCACATAACATCACGCCTTATTTCCCCGAAGGGTTGGGTAGAGTTGTACTTTCAGTACACCCACATTTCGCCAGGTATGTTTAAGTCTCATTGTAATAGGGGGCGAGCCTATTGCCATCAACCGGGCACAAATCCAAACTCCGGGCTGCTACTGAGAAACTCCAAATAGAAAAACCCAATAACTCTTTTCCCGACCCGAAAATTTAACCCAGGACCTCATGCTCAGCAGTAGCCCTTGCAACCACTTGACCAACGAGGCCCCTAAAGATATAGCGTCATGATAATCATTTAAAAGGTTAAATCTGTAACTATCTGCAATGTTCAATTTTACAATTTGCTGTAGACCATAGAGGAATACAAACAGTGCAATATTGCTCATCCTCCATAGCAAATAGCGTGATAATATATAGCCTACCGACTGACAAGACATATATGAAATATCTATGCAAAATGTGAACAAAATCTTTCCGATAGTATATGCGTGATGCTGGAACAAGATGCTGCTGCAATCAGACAAACAGATAAAAATTAAAAAAAAAAATTTTGGCATTACAATCGTTCCCAGACCTCACTAAAATTACATTTAAAAAATCAATGTACAGTTTTGAGTTCGCTATGATTTTATTAAATGCATATAGATTGGCTGTTTACTGTATTCGATGCTCCAATTTCTTATCCGAAATAAAAAGTAAAATTTCATTTTAAAAAATATTTCAAGAACGTTAATGAATATTTTAGTTTAAAACATACATCAAACAAAATAAGATACAAATAGATAAAATCATTTGAAGGGAGTTCAAAGCTACATAAAAGAGAACAGAGGTGAAGCAATAGTAAAAATAAAAAAGGTTTTAATCCTGTTTAGTGAAGTCTGCCAGGCGTCTGCGAGGCCAGAAGTCAGGTGCGATGTAAAAGAAAACTCATTACTTCTTATTCACCGTCGACGTTGGATAGTGTTTGTATTGATGATATCTTTGTCGATAGTCGATGAAAAATGGCCAAGTTCTATTGTGAATTTTCAATTTATAAAATCTAAAATGTTTTTCAATTGGCACTTTTAAGTCTTTACGTAGTTTGACATTTAGAACTATCTTACCACTTTTTTTTTCACAGGAGATTTTTTTTTTAATATTTAATTAACAAAAAACCCGACTGCAAAAACACATAACTGAAAAGATCCTATAGATTTAATGCTTGTTTTTCTCTTTTCAGTTATGTGTTTTTGCAGTCGGGTTTTTTAAGTAATTTAATTTGTTTGAAGCTTTTTAGTTTTATTAATATATAGGTATTTGAAAATTACTCATTACTAGCTTTTATTTGATACCAATATTGTCGCAATTTATTTTAAAAAAAACCTTCCCCTCCTTTTTTGTATTTGTAGATGCAATTTATAAATATTATATAGCCTATGTCACTCCTACAATTAAGCCGACTCTAAGGACAGCTCATATGTTAAAATCCATCAAGCCGTTTCGGCTACAGATCGTGCCAAAGAAATAGAAATACATACATCTCTCGAAAAACATTACCCTCCTAGGGCAGTCGGGTAAAACAAAACCTTTAATTTGAACCTGATCACCATGGGTGTGTAAATAGACCAGATAATGTATTTATTTGAGGAGCCATTGTAGCTTTTTCTTTAAATACGATGCACAAATTATTGGTGCTGCTCCATATATCCTAACTGATTAATTTAACATTCTATATGTACAAAATTTCTATCGACACCACCACAACCCCAAGTAAGGGGTTGCAGAAATAAATTTTAAAAGTAACACATCAGTATGCTAGCCTCGTTTCGTCGTCTACACATTGAATGGGACAAAGCAAGATGTATTGTAGCTACATATGAGCAGCACATTACGATGCCTGGCTTCCTGCTAAAATCGATGGTTAATGGCGATTTTGGCGTTCGTTTCAGTTTTAGAATGGGTCATAATGGGGGCAAAATACACTGGCCTTCAAAACTTAGTACCTCGCTTTTAAAATTGCAATATCTCCTAAACTATAATAGAAGTCAGAGTTTTGAAATAAAAACATTTTATAGGAAATTTCGTCAACTTTCCTTGAAATTATAGATTATACATATATACGTATTATATACAACGTAACACATCCGTTCATTATAACATGTTTAACTTAAAAAAAAATTGCCATTTTTAACTTACTGTTTTTTATCCTTTATTAAAAAGTAACAGGTTCTTAATAATTAATTGCAATCTAGCCTATAAGACTAATAAGTAATTTTCTTAATAATTTAACTTAATGTTTTACGTGATAGTTATTTTAAAACTTAGAATAGAGTTGATTGTAGTTTACACAAGTTCGTTCCACTTCCTTAGAATCTGATATAATAATATAAACATTTTGTTTATGTGTTGTATGTGTGTCATTGTCACTATTATGTCTACACTTTTTACACTACACTAACTCAAAGGTTATGTTCGTTTTAGTCTTCGCACTATATTTGTTTGGTCTAGCAGCTGAATTCCCTCGATGTTCACATGTTGATGGAGTCGTTGTTCATGGGCATCAGCAAATTTTTGGATTATGTTGGTGATGGGCTCCATTTTTAGGTCACGATGGAGGTCGTCATTTCTTATATCAACAGTTGGATGTCATATACTGGTATAAGAATATAATTATAATAAAATTTTGTTAGGTATCGATAGGCAGGAATCCCATCCAATCAACCAATACATGTTTTTAAAACCCGCAAACGCACCAATACATAATTTTACCTTACTGGCAAAAAACTCAAATAAAATTTATAAGTAGTTTTTACGCCTTAGCATTTTAATAACTGGTATTGCCTCCTCGGGCTCTGATTACAGCTTCGAGCCGGTTTGGCATACTGAAGATGAGGTTTCGGAGGTGATGTCGGGGAATGTTCTCCCATTCTTCCATCAGGGCCTGTTTCAGGGCCCTGAGGGTGATAGGAGGTAGTCTGTAGCTTCTGACCAGGCTCCCGAGTTCATCCCAAGCGTGCTCGATCGGGTTGAGATCAGGACTTCTTGATGGCCAAGCCATCAAGTTGATACAGAATGTACTCTTGTGCGACCCGATCGGTGTTTGGCCGGGCGTTATCCTGCATCAGTATCGATCCATCACCCATGTTTACTAAATATGACCCTGTATACTCATTAATGATCTCTTGAGCAGATCTTTCCCCAGTCAGGGTGCCATTTTCTACTGGCCACTAGCTCTGTGCGACCTTCTGAAGAGATACTAGCCCGTAGGTGTACAGAGTCCTCCATATTGGACTCTTTCTGTGAAGCAGGCTTGAATGTATCGCTCACCAGGTCACCTGTACACTCTTCGCCTTCCATCGGAAGTGAATAGTGACAATTAAGACTCATCAGTGAACAAAACTCTTGCCCATTCTTCTTCACCTCACTGTATGTGTTAACGGGCGCAGTCATGCAAATTGATGCCCTCTCTTGAGTTTAGGGTTACTTTTGGGGCTACAGATTTGCTTCAGCAAGTCTTTTTCTCATTGTACTGTCACTAATGTGGTCTCTTCAGGACTGAAGAAGCTGTTGCTGGACTTCAACTGCATTGAGGTGTGGAGTAGTACGGTGGAGACACTATAGCGATCTTCTCGTGTACTAATGCACCTGGGTCTGCCAACGTACGAAGAAACTGGAAACCTACTGAGGAGACCTCAGTAGGTTTCCAGTTTCTTCGTACGTTCGCTTCACCTGCCGGACCGCTCTTAATGTTTTACCCACGATTCTTGTAGTACGACGCATACTGATGTCTAGTTCCAGAAAAGCCATGATTCTTGCACATTCTTCAGGTGAAAGAGACCTTGGCTTTTGAATCAAAATTCATCGATCAATCAAGAAATAAATGTGAAAACAAAAAGTCAAAAGTAAGACAGCAATTTGAAAAGGAGTTTTTTTGTTTATTAAGTTTATCGACTATAAATTTTTGATTTAAAAATATATATTCTTTTTGTAATGTATTTTTCATTTCGAAAATATATCTTGTGTAGGTACTTTAAAAATTATTGCAATTTTAAAAATTTTATAACTAAGTTTTGCAGGCCAGTGTAGTTTACTTATGTAAATACATAAATAAACTCACGCCTTCTTCACATAAGATAGGCAGAAACTACAGAACACCTGCTACGATCCTTACTACTCCTTTCGCTTGGAGTACCTACCACCTATTTCATAGACTAATCCTTTTGTTTTATGTGATAAGTTTTATGTATGACAAGAGGCTAAAAAAATAAGCATTCTCTCTAAACCATTGAGCAAACGATAACCAGCAAAAGGCTAAAAATAAAAATATTTTTGGGAGTGCCTTTGATCAAATTAAAAAAAGAAAGACTAAAAATTTTATTGTTGTTTCTGTTTCTCAAAAAGAATCCTAAATTCGTGAGTTGGCACGTGTAACGTTAATATGCTTACATAGAGCGTATCTAAGTAATATAATTTTTGTAATGTACTTTCACCGTACAATGTAAAGAATCAAACCTTATTAACATCGACAGTTTGGTTCTACTAGCTACATAATATAATATAACATCACGCCATGTTTCCCCAAAGAGTTGGGTAGAGGTGTACACACTTATACATAGTACACCCACATTTTGCCAGTTATGTTTAAGTCCCATGCAATAGGGTGAGCCTACCCGGTCTAACCGGGCACAAGTCCTACTCTATAAGACTCTTGGTAGCTACTAAGATTTTTCTGATGGAAAAATTCAATAACACTTTGCCCGACCTGGAAATCGAACCCAGAACCTCATGCTTTTTTTTTTGGGTGGGAAATCATCAAATAACTTCTCCCGCTCTGGGCGGAGCGGAAGGGTGCGTCTGACTCTTACTGACTGAAACCCACCCGTATTCCTTCCGTTGCCTGTGTTGCCAGGGGCCTCGGTAACCCTTTAGTACTTTCCCGCGACCCCGGCAGGCATCGGCCCTAGTGAACCCCTACACTTGTGCTGACGTCATCTCTTTGAGGCGCACGTGGAATACAACGCGCCCAAGAACCTCATGCTTGGCAGTAGCGCTTACGAACTCTAGACCAACGAGGCAGTCTTTAGACCAAACTTAACGCTTTATTAAATATAAAGCAAATAAGATAGCTGAACAAACTTGGGATATCTAAATCTACTATATTTACATATCCCAAGTTTGTTCAGCTATCTTATTTGCTTTATATTATCAAAGGAGGGTCTCACAGTGGTCGAGGACATATTTAAAACATATTTTAAGGGTACCATTAATATAACCAAATAGACTAAGAACTAGTAATCATAAAGCCTTTTTATTGCCTACTGCTGAGCATGGGGTCCGAGTCCCAGGTCGGGCAAAATGTTATTGGGTTTTCCATTAGGAATTTCTCAGTAACAGCTCGGAGTTTAGATTTGCGCCGAGTTGATGGCAATAGGCTCGCCGCCTATTACGTGGGACTTAAACATAACTGGCGAAATGTGGGTGTACTATAGATGCACCGCTGCCTAACCCCTTGGGGATTACAGGTGTGATGTTATGTTATATTAAAAAAAAAAGTTTGGTTCTACCAGTTCTACCATTAATTTAAACACGAGCATCTTGTAAACTTTGTATAGATAGTATAGTAGTAAATGAGGCATATAATTAGTTATATCCTGTATACAAATGGAGTAAAAACACTAAATGCTACATATCGGCAACCATACCAACACAATAATGTCTATTACCTAGGTTTCAGGTTTCACACTAGTTGCTCTGCAGACCAAACAACAGGGCTAATTACTTTAATTGCGTTTGCGCCGTTCTGGGTCTCACGCATCGCATCATAATACTCACCAGGGATTAGTTATTATGATAATAATTGGAGATAATTAGTAATTATATCAATAAGAAAACCAATACAGAGCCAATACAATCGTGAGGAAACCGGCATGTCCTAGAACCAAAAATTCGAAGACATGTGACATCTACCAACCCGCACTGGGCCCGCGTGGTGGATTACGGCCCACTCCCTCTCATAGAGAGGAGGCCTGTGTCCCAGCAGTGGGAACATTATATGCTGATTATGTATGTTATGTAAACCAATACTGGGTAAAGGCACACATATCAACTCGGAAAGGGATCGTCACTGTGTTGCTTTTCGCCTCGCCGTCAAACAGGCGTCAACCTAACGTAAGCACGTAACCAAAGCGGATCAGCAGCTCCGATACGTCGACTCGGCTACAGCAAGGTGATACCGCGCTTACGGCTCGCCGATCACTGGTTGACCTGGCTGACATCAGATCAGTTTGAATCCAAACGTGGTTTAGCGCACGAGGGGTGAGAGGGGCAAGGGTGAAGAACGTAATAACGAAGAGACGTATGCTCGGGTACGGAGAGACGTAAGCGAGAGGACAACGAGCCGTAAGCGCGGGAACTGCAAGTTGACCACGCATCGCACCGCGGTTCGTGAGCTTTTCCCGAGGCGTGTAGTTGCAATAGGTAGTTTACATCGGTCCGTTCGTTCCGTCCGTTTTACATCCGTCGCCCCTCACATAGTAGGACCCGAGGTGGCGGCGCGTAGTGTTCCACGCATGCCCCTATTGGACCTAGCAGGGGGAGTTTAACACCACATTCCCCCCGCGAGCCTGCACCAGCCGGGGATTGCGGAAGTCGCATTAGATCCCACGATCACCGGTGCAAGTGTGGGAGGAGAACACCGGGGTGGTTTTTAGTCAGTAAGAGTCTGACAGACCCCTCCGCCCGCCCCAGGGCGGAGGATATCCATGAGGATTTTCCAACCTGGACAAAAAAAAGGGAGTTTCATACAAAGAATACGAGCTGATCGGCTCGAGTTGATACGGTGACGATCCCTTTCTGATTTGATATGTGTGGTATTTCCTTTAATCAGACAGTAGCATGGATAACAAAATTGACACAATATCAAAATAATAATAATATTATTTTGATATTGTGTACCTATTTACCTACATAAGTTGAATTAGGTAAAGACAAAATTATCGTAGTGACGTGAGTGTATTTGAATGATCCGACTAATAGAAATAATGTAGCTTTCTTCAAAAAAATTACAACCAATATGTCAACAGGAAAAAATCTTTAGACAACATAAACCAAAGCAAACCCATTTGTTTCACATGATACTCCCAACTTTTCGCGATGACAAGGCGCTGACGCACTCCATCTTCTTTTCATTTCCAACGTGGAAACTTTTGAAATGTAAGAAAATATACCCAAATTAGATTTATACGCGAGTCTAATACGCGCTGTGGAGTGTTCAGGTGATTTGGGAGTGCGGCCTACAGATTGAATTTACTTACGGCCCTTGAGAGATGGATACGGCTGAGGAACTTAAAATTTCTGGATACGCTTTAAAATATTGTCAAGATTTACACTGAGAATTCAACAAAAAACTTTTTTTTTCTGTTTATACTACATGATATACTATATCATGGCTTATCGTCAAATGGAAGTGGGTGAGAGCTTATGTCAAACAGTGACAAGTTAAACCGTAATGTAAACGTTTCCTGTTACTATAATGAAAAAAAAATGTTGACTTTAAGGAATATAATAGTAACTTGCCTTTGATTTTTTAATAAAAGTTTGACAAACAATACTTTTATAAATGATTTATGTAGGTAAATGAAAAAAAATACAAAACATGATTTCTTTTATCCACAGATCCTCCAAACACAAAAAGAAACCCACATACATAATTACATTGTTAGTACGTTGTATCGCAATTTCCCAACATTGTCAAGATTGTAAACTCGGTACATCTAGATAAAATTCTGCCAACAGAATCTTCGCGAGTACGCACCCTACGCCCCCGGGGGCGTTTTACCCCCCATTACTTCTATAACATCACTTTATGATACTCGACTGTACTTTTTTTATTATTCATGATAATACGCCTTACATTAGCGTGTTTTTGTTCCCAATATCGTCTACTGCCGTTCGCTTTTTCGTCTTTACGAAGCCTTTTTTGTCGTTTACTTCATTATTTATTTGTTGCATCCGTAATATTTTTGAGCCGGTAGTAGCCAGACATCAAAGCAAAATATAACGTGTGTGACAGGAAACTTTATGTTAGAATGTGGGGATTGTTAAATTTCGATTACGAAAACGAAGAAACGAATTATATTAATGTTTAAAAATCTAAATCAAAAGTCATTTATTCAAACTAGGCTAAAAATCAGAACTTTTCAAACGTCAAATTATGTAAGACGGTCTCCCAAAAAGTCCGCCCTTCACCAGTTCTTAGTGCTTTATCTGGGAAGAAGTGGCGCAACAAACTCCCCAGCAGCACAGCTGTCTGTTCAGTTGCAAAATAATTTACATTACGCATCACAAAACATTAAATTAAATTATTTGCCATATTTTAGCTATCAGTCACCACTATACTAACAAAAAAACATCGAAACTATACTCAAGAACAAATAAAAAATAAAAACGTAAACAGAACTTAACTAAATAAATGCCACCAGGCATAAAGGGCGTGCCGCTTACATATATAGCTATAGCTGTAACTCGAGGTCACAAATGATAAACTAGGACCGTCGGAAAATTAATAAATAGTAAATTACTAATAACAATAACAAAACCATGGTCAGCAAGACGGGGAGTCACCACAAGCAGCTCCCGTTCACGAGCATAACATAAAGATCAGCCATTGCCTTTTCCAAAGATTAGGTTAGCTTTTCCAACAAGTTCTACCCACGCTTACATTGTTATGAACTTATTACAATCAAGTCTGGTAATACAGCACAATGTGACATTATTATTTGTTATGTAGTCAAAACTTACACATACACTATACCTTATCTTTAGATTCAAACACAAATTTAAAACCACCAAAATAAACATAAAATCTCCAAACAAATTGACATTTACTTTACAGAGTTTAAATGTATGTAAAACCTTTCATCGCGGCCTCTCAAGCCAAAGCTTGTGACCCGATTCGGCTTGTCTTTTGACCCTTGCTCAACATTATACAAATCCTTCTTACATCCACTCTCTGTATTTATTTGCGTGTCTTGACCCACAATTTTATTCGGTATCTTAGGGGTATCTTAGTATATGTACATAAATTTTGTACAAGCCCCCGCTTCGAGAAATGCGACTGAACTGGAGATAGGGAACTGAATCTTGAGTTTATTTTAGATTTTTGTGACTTGATATGTGTAAATAGTGCAGATGTTTGTATTGGGCAGAAGGATAACGTTATGTACGATGATGATGATGATAATAAGACACTGAAATGATATCCTTTCCACGAGTTTCCTTAAAAGAAAAGCACTTAAGCTCTTTTACAACCTCATACTTCGATAAACGACTAAATGTAAATTAGCAAAACTCCGTTCAAATCATGTTTAGTCATGCTTATAATAACTAAGATATCAAATAACTAAACTACAACATAACTAATTAATCGAATCATATCAAACAACTTCTCAACTTCCAATAATCAGCTAGTGTGGCTACACACGACACCGGGCCCCCACATACCGTACGTACGAGAAAGTCTACACAATAATTACTTAATCCCACTGACATGTAATTAAGCGCTGCAAGCGCTAACTAGATCAATTATCACATGGATGACTGCTTCATTATTACAAACTACGAAACACTACGCATAGGACATGACGACTTGTAATTAATTGGCAATTACGTCTGACCTTTAAGCGAAGTGCAAATTGCGGCGTTTTAGTTCGATCGCACTGAACGGAACTTGGTAACGAGGTCAGGAGGTCAAAAAAATTACGAATGCGAACAAATTGCAGTAAAAAATCTCAAAGATTTTTGAGAATTCGGTACAGTACTTAAACCTCAAAAATCTCAACCTCTTAAATCATGTTTATACAATGAATTGAACAATGAAGTAATTTAATGATTCTTTGAATGATATAATGATATGATACTTTGGATACTCCTTCAAAATGTCATATCATTTACAGAATCATGGTGTTAAAATGTTATGAAAGTGCAATTCATAATACAAAAAAAAAACAAAAACAAATAAAATACATGCTTAATAAATACATTCTATTAATTAAGAAAGTACCTTACGTAACATCTAATCCATATAACTACATCTATTCAGACATCGTAAAACACCCCTGTTACTAATACCGCCGTAAACATATACAGTGTTTACATAGAGGCCTTCAATACTGTAGATTGTAATTATTGGGCCTTAATTGATTTGCTTTGTATGTGGATTACCAATTAATTAGCATATAATGTTAGACAAGGGCATCCGGTAGCCGAGGGTTACATAGCCACATGTATCATGCTGAATAGAGAGAAAAACATCGATGAAATGGAAGATTTTGGAGATGTTGATTTTGATAGAGTCGTAGTGGCGTTTTTCGATAATGGGTTAGAATTTCGTGATAGTTTTGAGTTTAAGATAGAAACTCAATACTTCACTGAAGAGCTTAATAATATTGTAGAAAGTAATTGAATCCGTCTACATTTTGAAATTTCCGACTAACCCTAATCATTCCCTAAAGGCAGAATCAGATATGAACATCAACATTCCTAAACAATTCACGAGCACCTTTTCCTTCCAATCCCTAAATAATAATCTGATATTCCAAACTCATAATTCAGGAAACCGAACCCGATCCGACCAGCCCTCTAAACAACGTTTTGTGAACCAATCACTTTACTATCTGAATTATATATCAGGATGTCTTCGGTGGCCAGTATTCTGTCAGCTAATTGTAACTCCGTGAATGCAAATCCAATTTCTCAACTGGTGAGGTGCAAGACACCTCGAGCGGGTGGTTAATTTAGACAACCCTACCGGATCTAATCAACCGTTGGATCTTCGTCGGAATTGTAACAATATTGTTTTAGGGTTGCCTGCTTACAAAAATCTGGTTAGTAAAAAAATGGGTCATATGGTCATCTGAAATAATTTGACTTTTACTATTATTCGGTTTGATGGTATTATTAACTAGATTTTTAGAGTTAAATTGGAATTCTAATATTTCGAACGATGTATCGCCAAGTTCTGAAAATAATTGCATGAAAAATGTCAGCAATGTACAATTACAGTAACTGCAACATGTACCCAGTCCAACTATAGATAATGACGTAGTTTTGAACAATAACTGGCCTCGCACAGGCACATAATAGTGCAATTCTCAAAGTGTATTACTGCTCCATGAACGCACATATATTACCAAAAGGGTTAAATCAAAGGGACTCCATACAAAATACCCTCACACCAGCTTTATAAAATATTCGATATTCCCAAATATGACGTGTCCATCAAAAATATCACTGCCCCAGCCTGCTATTGTTTTACAGATACAATGTTATATCCGATTCCAAATAACATTTTTGTATCCGATTATTGTTCATCGGTTCAAAGAATTTTACTGTACGTTCGTGTATGGAAATATTAAACATTATTATATCGAATTCGAACCTACATAAAAGGTACAAATTCCATTCACTACGCACCTCGAAATTGGTTTCAAAAATAATCCAGCACTCGTCATTGTTCGAAACGTTGAGGAGCCCATAGAAAGCATGGGATTTATTCATTGATACAGGTACAGAGTTTAATTTGTGCTTTCATATGAGTTGAACTTACGTGACGCGTTTTCCAACGACACACAACGATAAAATATATCGTATTACGTTCATAATGATACTCAGTGTTTTTGCATGACAATTGCACCGCATGAAAAGAAGTTGAACTTTTGTGTTGGATCTTTTACATATTGTTACGTTCTTTTCTTGCAAACTGAACAATCTTCTAAATTGTACTGATCCGTGTGGAATTAACATATTTAATCTAAGCTAAGTATATGTAGCAGAACTTTTAGTACTTGAATAGCCGTAGCCTGCACACACTATCATATATCACACACGATAAATAAACGTTTAGTTGTCTATTAACATTGATTTGTACATAAAAAAAAACAAATATACCTAATAAATTAACACAAATAACTAAAACTATACACAAACTAAAATAGGGCGTCGAAAAATTCATCCACATCAATGTCGACTGGTAATGTACCCAAGAGACTGGCGGCATTGCCACGTTGTATGGCAATGCTTAACCTCCGGCCAAGGTAGCCAGCACTTGGGACATGGAAAGTGTCAACCAGCCGTCTGGTGATTTCCTTAAAAAGGCCATGACCACTCGGACCCCCCGGTTGTCAGTATCCATTTTGTTTAACATTTCCTTTTTCAGAAAATTGTTTACGTATCACTGCCTAAAAGCGAGTATACCTTTACAAGCTACAGTTTATGTACTGCAGTAACTCGAACTTAATTTTAGGATCTCATACAACTATTCTGCGAGTTTGGCCCAGTTCCCGTCTCCCATCACGACTTGTTTCGTAAACCCAAAGTATGTTTTTAATACGTTCGCCGTATTCATGCAAACAACTGAGATGGAAATGTGAATAGAATTATTCTGTGTTGGGTATTAAAAACTTGGTGAACATAAGCCGCCACAGTTCGTTGGGTTTCGTCACAATGTGTCGATGTTTGTAATCGAGGACATTGTTCGAACGTGAGAAACGGACAGCGTGTCCGTTTGTCTTGTTTTAAATCTTTTTCACTTATTTATTTCCATGTATGTTTTGTTCAAGGAATTATTAGACTGTTTTCGTTTCGTTTCATAAACGCTTATTGAAAAGTAGAAATTCATTCATCATGTGAGTGCTTAAATGAATAAAACTAGACATTGAAAAGCCCACATAGCTTATAAAACAGTTCAGTCACATAATGAAGGTCATCAAGACTTATTTCTATAAATAGAAAAGTTCTACGGTAGTAACAGTATTGTAGAACAAGAAATTCTAAGGAAGAGGTGGGTGTTAAGAAAGTAAGTGACCTACGTGGGTAGATATCCTCGTATATAGACACCCAGATAGTAAACAAACCTAGAATAAGTAAGCACTTTTCATTATGAGTGTATGGAATAAAACTCGTACGAAATAGATGCTAAGCAGTATTGGCGTTTTTCAATAACTATGATCAGCCTATAATGTTCCCACTGTTGGGACACAGGCCTCCTCTCTTTGAGAGGGAATGGGCTGTAATCAGAGTCACAGACCCAGTGCGGATTGTTAGATGTCACAAGTCTTCGAATTTTTTGGTTCTAGGACATGCCGGTTTCCTCACGATCTTTTCCTTCACCGTTTTGAGAGCAGTGGTGATGAAATTATTTACACAAAGTAAATCGCTTGCCTGGGTTCGAACCCACGACCTACTACTTGAAAGTCGGGGCCGTTACCACCTGGGTCATCACTGTTCAATAAAATAACAGTTAATTCTCTGAAGTCTCTGCTATACCCGAATCTATTTCGAGGTTTGTCTACGTAGTGCCTTCATTTACGTAATCATTTTGTTGATTGCCTTCTACTGAACTAGAACTATTTTGTAACGTACAGTATTCTCGTAAACCCAGCTTAAATAGACTCACAAAAGAGTCCCCAACTGCATCAACAATCAACCACTATCTCCCTTTAGATTTATCAGCAAGAAAATCTCGGGATGTTCCTTCCAATGAATGGAAGCCAAGACTTCGAAGCCACTAATCCAACGAGGCGTCAACATGATTGGATTGTGAGTAATTTTATAGCAAATTCGCGCTCGGAGAACCACGGCGCGGCGCAGGCGGGCGAAGACGGCATTGCCATGAATTTTACATGAATCTATCCGTGTGACAAGGTTCATCATTAATTTTCTGGGGGTGGTAAATGTTGTTTGTGAGCCAAATGTTTAGGTGAGACAAACATGTTTTATTTGGTGCAAGGTGCAGTAGCTCTTCCAAATAAAACAGATTATCTAAAGCTGTTTCTTAATTTTTTGATCCGAAACTAGATTTTTTCAGCTTTTTGTTGAATATTGTGTAAAAAAAAACAATAAACTCAAAATTAAATCATTTATTTCAAATAAGCACATAAAAGGCACTTTTGAACGTCACAATTTACAGAAAAATAGGACTGATTCTAGTTGCCTCTTCCAAAAGGTAGTTTCGTATGGAGAAGAATGGGCAAGAAACTCCACCATTACTCTTTTAAAATGTTTTACAATATTTTTTATGTATGAATTATATAAATATATGTGACGACGATGCACTTAGATTACAATTACTACTTCACAATAGGTAAAATGAATTAAAAGTCAAGCAATGACAAATAAATGAATTACAATAAAAAGTTACAACCTAAGTCAAATATTTTCTTTTCTTTCTTGTATGCTATTTCTGGTACATTGATACCTAAGCACTTATACTTATATGCGATAATAATTATAATTGTTCTGATAATTTCCTTCTGTGGCATATGGCTAAACAAAAGAAAACTTCATCATAATATGTAACTTTATACAAATTAAAATAGGTTTTTATATATTAATTTAGATGACAAATCAGAAAGTCATTTGAGATTATTTACGACAGACGAGTTCGTCTGGTAAGCATTTCTCATAATAAAAATCTCTTTCTCGATCCTTAAGTACCAGTATATTTAAGAGTAATATCGGTATCTTTTTTACACCCGTAAATACCTTATGCATTCCATTTCACACGATCTTCTTAGTTTTTCCTGCAACTCGATTTCTTTGTTACAGATGATTTATGTTGATACTTAAGCATTTTCCAGTATTCAACATTACTCATTCTTTCTTTGGAGCTCATTCAAATTCTCGCTCAATTTTTATAAAGGAACTTTATAAAAATTGCAGTCGCATGGATATCAAACAAAAGATGTACCAAACTACCTACAGATTGTTGTTTACTCGTTCAAAACAGATTTTATCAAAAGAAAATTAAAATAAAGTCAAAAACTTTATAAAGGCAGCTACAATTTCTTTAGTGGTAAACACTCCATTTCATTTCATTTCACTTAATTTAAAATTTCTCAGCAATAGTTTCAAACAAAGGCGTCAAAAAATTTGGCAGTTACAAAAAGTTTGCTCACTAATTAAAAATTAACGAGCCGAATCAAATTACTCTGACCATTTTTATGAAATAACAGATAATTTTAGAGTCCACATTCCGGATAAATTTTTAATAAACTTTATAGGGAACATTCGCATTCCGAGTGAAAAATTAAAATTTCATAAGAAAAACCTACTCGACTCATTTATATTTTATTTTGTCTAGAAAAAAGGAGTGGAATCAAAAAGCGGGGTAAATTCTTTAATTTTCTTAAGAAATTCCTTTTTGGAGGAAGTTCGAATTATTCGTTAATAAAGTCTCGGTACTAGGCGTTGGGGGTGAGAATTCCTTTGATGCGAATGAAATATTGCCAACTAGGTGGCAGGGACCAATTCTCGCGCGCATGACGGGCAAAATCCGAGCCTACAAATAAAATGAATTTGCCCCGGAGCAACAGTAGAAAATTGGAAATGTCATTTTCGCCCTTTTTTTAATGTTTGTGGTGGCATGGCGGGGCACCCGACGCGATAGGATTACCGCCGGCACGACTCGCCCGTAGCGACGCGAGCATACCGATTTTTACCTGCCACATTCGTTTGACACAAATCGACTGTCGAAAATAACGTAGCAATTGGTAATTTTTGAGAAATACGCCGAGTACGAGTGTTACACGGATTTTGCTGTTTGCTCTAGGGGTGGATAATCGATCACGTAGATGGGTTAAATCATGTTTTTACGAAGAGCGTGCTGGAATGTTCACAAACACCTAAAAACCTGCGTATCTTAATGTAAAACAATTTAGGTATCACCAACTCGTCCTAAATTATATATAAGATTTATCATGGCCTAACTCACACATATCATCAAACATCTAAACAATAAGTACTTATTACCAACGTAATGCATCGCATCGCGTCGCAATATCCACATCATATTGTGTTCCAAACAGCAAAATTTTACAGCCTTCCGTTCTAAATCAGTCAGTACCAAACAGAACCTTTTCGCCGCTCTTTCACTGCAGCTTATAACAAACGAGGTCGTACACAAAGCAAATCCAATTCAATATTTCACCGGAACAAAATTATTATTCTTTATTACGCTCATCAAAGTATTCCGTTCCATCACACGGTCTCACCGCAAGAGTGAAAGAGACGGCGCATATTCCTTCCAATGCAAAGAGGAAGTGCATCGCAACGGAAACGGGAAGGGAACGGTGGAAGCGGCAATTTGCGGAGTCTCCGGGCAATGTTGTGACTCGCCGGTGATGTATGAGAACAACTTCGCTCATTGAAATACCTTCGCGCTGGATGTTAATTTATTTTATGTAATAAGACAAAATAGTACCTAAAAAGCCCCACTAGGCATACCTTTTAGATTGCTCCTTAAAATTGGTAGGTTTGAAAGCGCTTTCTCCTATTAAGTACATTTCGTTGTTTCGAATCTCTGAGAGCGAAGCGTTTTCGTTCTGAATAACGTCTGCGTTTACTTTTGATTGCTAAAGGCCCTGGACTTTTGAATAGACTCTAGATACACACAATTTAGTACTAAAGTACTAAATTAGATAAATACTTAAAAGTATTTATCTAATTTGATTATTTGTTTGCTGATAAAGTTATTTTGGCTAAGCAAACCTGAATATGCTTTCATTTTCTTATTTTTCTTTTTGATCGTCTGCTGTGATACTCTCTATATTCTTATCTAACTCTTATTTTTGTATTGTTTCAGGTATGTCATCAACTTCCATCTTAACCAAACCTCCAATATCGTCATCTTCAATCACATTAACCAAATACACTAATATTAAAACCACAAGTCACCATGAAAACCATTTCAAGAGTCCTCCTCGATTTCCCCAAAAATTTGTCCACTCATACACCAGTGAAGTGAACGAAATTGATCGTGGCAAGATAGCTGAGCGGTTTTGCCAACGAAAACACGCTGCCAGGCTTAGGGTATCGTATCAACGCAACAGGTTCAACGTTAGAAAAATATTTTTATCCGCCTGTAATGTATCACTTCGAACCAAGGCGTGAGACCGATTTTTAGTGAGGGTAATTGTGGGTGAATCTCGATATCGAAGATGAGGTCGGCGTGTCTGTAAATAATAAGTTGAGAATCCATTCTTAGCTTGTAAATAACAAGTTAAGAATCAATAGCTTAGCTTTTTATTTACAGACACTAAAGCTGAGGCTTCTTAACTATAGCCGTCTTACTTAAATTTTACTGATCTATCCAAAAACTTATAAAATTTATGTTTAGTTAGACGACTATATCTACACGTTATGCTCAAATATAATAAAAACAAGTAGGTGCAGTAACGATAAAAAAATATAACCTAATTTGTTTTTAGGGTTCCGTACCTCAAAAGGAAAATTTCCGTACCTCAAAAAAAAACGGAACCCTTAAAGGATCGCTCGTGATCTAGGTAGGTTTCTCGTCAGTCTGTCTGTCTGACCGTCTATCACAGCCGATTTGTTCCTAATCTACTGGGCCGATTATGTTGAAATTTAGTACACATATTCTGTGACCCAAACATGGACGTGTAACACAAATAAATTATTTTTTAATATGAGAGTCACTTTTGGGGGGCAAATTAGAGTAAAATAGAGTTTTTGAAACTGTACCGTGTGCCATATCAAATAAAAGGGCTTGTTCAGAGGATCTCAAATATTTATTTTTTATAATTTTAAAATAAATCGTTTTAAAGTTATTTGAGAAAGTTATTTAATAGATGAAAATCGACAATTGACAACCCTTGTCCCCGAAACAGTTGCTCCTAAAATTTTGAAAAAAATATAGAAAATAGTTATTTACTTGCAAATTACAGGAAAATATATAAGAAGGCTATTGTGTTAAAATAGCATGGTTAATCTCTCAATATTGTGCGTACAGTGTAGATAAATTCTAGACACTACATTAGCTCAACGATATCAAATCAGGTTATAGTACTGATTATCAAATATATTATAAATAAACATAAACAGGCATAGAAGAACAGCAAATATTAAAAACAAACACACATAGACACAAATAATAAGAACAAGAACATGTACCCCACAAATTCTGCACCATTCATCATATTTTTCCGAACACAGAAATTCACGCGAACGAATCCGCCTCCGGATGCTAGTTACAAATATTCCCGTTATTTATGTCTCACGTTTGGCCGCGATATAAGGATTTTATTGGCCTATCCTCTATCTGTTACCTCTCGTTTTAATTGAATCGTTAAGTTTGATTGGTCGGTCCGAACGAGCCCCTGATTTGCTAGCGATTTTTAGGCTCCTTTTAAGAATGTTAATTTTGCAATTTGTAGAATTTATTGATTGAGGGTGTCATTTTAATTTATTAGGGAAAACTGAGACAGTGAGTTTCTTTTATCGTAAGTAGTGAATGTGAGAAGGTCGTATATGATTTGGTTTCACTTGCTTAGTATTTTTAAACCAATAACGCACTTTTCAAATCCTTACTCTAAGGCTTTACATGTTGTTTTCATTATACATTACTTCAAAGAGAATAAACATAACGACAGCATGACAAGTTTGATGTAGTATTAGATGAAGTGTTGCCTCTCAATTTAAAATCATATTATTCTCAAATAACATCTACGATAGAAGAAAGCGAAAGCCGCCTCATAAAACTACACAGCTACCCACAACAACACGAGCTGAACTATAATATTTATCTCATATCTATCGATAAAATCACAACACTAGAGCGAAGGGCACTATTAGGAATGAGGTTTCTACCACACATCTTATTCGCGAATGTTGCGAGTCATTCTATTATTATATCTGAACAAAGAGAGCAAACCATGTGCATGTGTGGGAGACTCGGGCCATATGCCGCAGATTTGGCTTACGTCACGCCAATATATTGGATCTGAATGGGGGAAGTGTATTTTTTCTTATTATGATTGTGATTTTTTTTTGAGCGTGTGTGATATAGGGGAGAGTTTTTTTTTTTTTTTTAGGGTGGGAAATCATCAAATAACTTCTCCCGCTCTGGGCGGAGCGGGAGGGTGTGTCAGACTCTTACTGACTAAAACCCACCCGTATTCCTTCTTGTTGCCTGTGTTGCGGGGGCCTCGGTGACCCATAAGTACCTTCCCGCGACCCCGGCAGGATAGGGGAGAGTTGGAGATGCTTGACTTTTGTTGGTTCGGTTGGGAAAGACAGTGTTGTATACACATTTGAGAATGGAATGCGTTGTTGTGTTTGCAAAATCCAGCAATTGTTTTCAGGAGCCTTTTAATGTCCCTCTGCCGCTACATAAGCTGTAGCCACTCCTAGATTCTATGGTATATGCATCTATGTCCATGTTCTAGCCTTTAACCATGGCCAGATCGTTAGTATAGAATTGTCTAATGCTATTTTTCAGTATACCTACTGGGTATAAAAATACCCAGTAGGTAGTACATAGCTGTTATCTACATATTCTTTACATCAAACTAAGTAACTGTACGCAAAAAATATTGCTGGGAAACGACTTTCATTTTTACTGTGACTCCACACAAACGCTTTTGGGTGCATGCAACAGTACAAGAGTTTAGGGAGTAATTACAGTTAAGTTATTATATTTATAACTTGCTGTCGTAAATTATAAATACAAAAACTCCGAATTAATAATAATATCTCCGTAATCAGAAGCCAGGGTCCAGAACAAAAAATAATCGCAATAACGAAAAATAAATAAAAAAGCTTTGCCTTGAATCACTAGTAATTGCTATAAGTACAACATATTAAATGTCAAGGCCTCATCAACTCAACATTCTCCTTACCGTACCTAAATTACATACTCAAGAACCTAATCAAGCCATAAATATTACACGCGTATCAAGTTATCAATTAACTAATCATTATTGCGATGAAACATAATTACGTTTTCATAATTTTCGATGAGCGTTCATGAGAGGGTTGAGTCCAAAGTTATTAAAGCTGGTGCTTAGGACTTGTTGTATCGTACGGACGATCTACAGGCTGCATTGGAATTAATATTAACGGACTTGTATGGTGTATTTTGTTCGGTTAAATTCGTAAATAATGTTAGTATGGATTAAGATTTTCTTCGTTCAGCTTGTAGCACCTAATTGTGGATAAAGACTTTCTGATGTAGGTATATGTCGTGTGACTTGTTTAATCCTACTACAGAACAAAATATTTCTAATTGTTACTTTAACAGTTACTTATATTATGAAAGTCAACAGTAGCTGTTGTTTTTTAATCGACTTCCAAAAAGAAGGAAGTTATCAATTCGGATGTTTATATTTCTTTTCCTGTACCCTTTTAAAGTTAAAAAGACTTAAACATTAATAGTATTGCTTGAGTGACAAAGAAAATTCGAAAGAGTTTTCGAAGTCTGTTTTGCTTAAATAAATTTAAAAATATGTTGAATAGGATCGTTTTGTTTCAGATGGTAAGCAGTGAATAAAATGCAGAGTAGAAGACATAGGCTGACCTAGTAAGATCAAGTAGGATAGATATTTATAGATGCTGGGAAAATAGGTTGCTTCGTTCCTTCGAGTTGGTATCTGGTGGCTCCTGTACATTAGGAGACTCGATGTACCTAATGGAGAAAGGGAATCTATCATTTATGTGTCGTACAAAGTTGTTTATAGTACGTGTCAAGCTTTATGGCGGCTCTGAAGTACGCTACTCGCTGCGCAGTACCGCACCCCTCACCCCCGCTGACCCATGAATTCGTTACTGCGCAGGAACTCGCCTCATGTTCCGAGCAGCCATAAAGTTTGCATCGGGTTAAACTAAAAAAATATAGTGTGAAAAGCTAGGTATACAAGAATACTAAACAAACATCACATTATCATCAGCCTACAGCCTACTGCTGACACAGGCCTCTCCCTATCCAGCTAATCACACGTCGATTTAACTCAATCCTCGGCTACTCTCATCCACCCGCTATCAGCTAACTTGCGAAGATCATTATTAAATAAATAAATTAATTAATTAATTAAAAAATAAAATAAATAAATTAATTAATTAATTAATTAAAAAAAATAAATAAATAAATAAGATACATTTATTTTTCCTTTTCCTATGTTGGGATCGATTTCCAGTCCAACCGGATGCAGCTGAATACCCGTATTTTATATGAAGCGACTGCCTATTTGTCCTCCACAAACCTATCTGGCTAATCCCCTTGATAAGACTGGTTATCAGACTTTCGGGCTTATGACGACCCGTAATGACTGTCAAAGATCCACGAATGACAGCCGGGACCAACGGCTTAACGTGCGTTCCAGGGCACGGAGGGCTCTTAATATTTAAAGATGGAGTGGATGGATGATTCACGGACCAACCGCGGCAAGCGTAGCTTAACCTGATCGATCGACCCGTGTGGATATTATTACTTAGCCAAATTATATTATTTTTAAAATAAAATAAAAACGTACCAGACCAATGAAATCAACTAAAAGCAAACAGACAAGATACCTTTGACAATTCAAAATCGCTTGTAATACACTAATTGAATTGAAAAAAATGCGTCTGGATAAGTCTTTTCTTTTTTAATTCTGTTCGCTTTGATGGTTTGGCATACGAAATAAATTGCTTTTTTCATTCGTGAATTGTAAACCCTTTTAATTTGATTGACACTTTGCTACGGGAACTCGGTACGTACTGCCATTTTTAATCCCCATGTTTCAGGTATCAATACCTAAATTGCTATTGCTCCGAGCACTATTTGCACTTGGACATGGAATATAGGTATGTACATGAATTAAGCTAATTAAATCAAATGTTATCAATATATTTGCAATGAGTTTAGACAGAATAGTAGGTTTCCAAGGGCTTCTGATGATCTTGAAAAGTTCCATGTTAAAAGAGGTTTTGTTTTAGCAAAACAGCCAGTCCGCTGCAACTTTTGAGTAGACAATGGACACATAAACATCACGCCTGTAATCCTCGAGGGGTTGGGCAGAGTTGCACCTATAGTAAACCCGCATTTCGCCACTTATGTTTAAGTAGGGGGCGAGCCTATTGCCATCAACTGGGCACAAATCCAGACTCCGGGCTGCTACTGAGAAATTCCAGAAACAAATGACAATGACCAACCATTGGTGGTGAAAAATGAAAAATTGAGTTCCGACGAGGAAGACATGTCTGATGTTCTAGCAATAGTAGATTTAGTTCTACAAAACAAAAATAGAAACAGATATCATGTCCAACACCGTCGTTCAATATTTATCAAGAACTGAAAATTGATGACAGATTCGGTTAAAAAAAAAATATTTTAATCTTCAAAAAGCGATTTTGAAGAGCTGTTATCATGCACTTAAAACTTTAAAAAAATCACGAAACGTCTTCGTCTGGAGAGCACTAACACGAAATGAGTGACTTCACCCCCCGCAGGCGAACGTGGTTCATCACGGTAAACACGATATTATATTTTTGCTAAGTAAACTGATAGGCCACAAGTCGTTCGGTTAAAAAACAATGTTGTGTTTGTAAAACACGAAAACATGGCGCAGCGGACCCGGCTTAAGTTACCACAGTTATATTAAAGTCATAATGGTCACTAAAACGATTCTTAATTAAAAAGTCTTATACCCAAAACAAACACCAATTCAAACACTAATTTATTTTTTTAATGTCGGCAATATTATATACACAACTTTCCCAAAAGTTCTCACTTCGCATATAAAACAGAAACCGCCTCCTGTATCCACTTATCACCTCGCAATTTAATACAAATCCAACAGCATAATACCTTATTAAACTCACAAGCGGGATCTAGATCCCCCTTGTGATCTGAGCTTTCAAAATTATTAAAGCCTCATTTTACACAAAAAGAAATGAACTCCACCATTGAGTGAGTGTAAAATGACTCAATCCGAGGGCTGGGCTCAGATTAAAAGTGAAAACGGAAACGAAACGCAAACACTGAAATACCATTAAGTCATTGGACGCCAGACGGCGTTAACTTTTAATTTTACCAGAATAATACTGTCAAGTTTAAATCTTTGGATTTCAGAGGGAACGGGCGGCTTTGTAAAATAATTTTGATTTAAAGAGAAAAGAGTTTATTAAAAAATGTTTAACTAGACTTATTTAGAGGAGTTTTATAAGGTTCCTTGAGGTTTGTTATAAAGCGCCAACTTTGGAGAATGATTGAAAATAATGCGACGTTTTAGCAATTGGCAGAATAAAAAGCTTTCCTTAACTGGCCAGTAAAATCTTAAAAAAAAACTTTGATCTTTCATCAAGATGCTTCTGCGTCAATGTCGGGATTATGACTATGGTGAAATCAGCAAAACTAAAAAAACTTTGGGTCAGTGACGACATTCTTTGGATTCAAAGCCAAGACCTGTTTGTGCCATGAAGCTTCTACAAGACATAATATTTTGTTTCCATAAAAACAAAATATTTTATTTCACATAAACCTACATGGGCACTTATGAAACGTCAGAAAACAGGTGCACGGTTCCAGTTGGTCGCCTCCTATGGAGAAGAGAGAGTAGAGCCGACAAGAAACTCCACGGGAGTTTCTTGTCGGCTCTACTCTTTCAAAAATAATTGACTTTTACAATGCTTTCAAATTAGTGTTAATAGGTATGGGAGGACAGTGAAGGCCTGTCAACAATTACAAGGTACTTAACAAAATATAAGAAGGTCTACAAATCTACAGTATAATTAAGCCTACAACGTTCACACATTCACAAAACATATAAAAGAATCTATGTAAAAAAAATATAAAATAATAAAAATAAAAATCTATTTAAACCAAATGACATGATTGCCAATACAACTGTAGAAAATCTGAATTAATATCCTGTTTCAAAACTAGTTACCGTACTAGTTTTGAAACAGGATATTAATTCAGATTTTTCGGCCGCAGATTTTTTAGGCCGCACGTGCGTCGTGGTAACAAAAGCGCTACCCAGGTATAAGCTGGCCTATTTTTCTATTGAAACTCCGTACTTCGCTAGACTTGCTCAAGGTCAGTGTTAGCACTGACTTGCGACCTACTGTACCATATGCGTCTGTATAAGTCGAATTACTAATCAACTGGAGTAATCTGACGTGCTAGCTGTCATTTTGTGTAATAAAATGCAAATTTTTATTGCGTTTATTGTATTTTAGACTTTTTTATTTATTATTATACATTTATTTTACACTTATATAAATCGATTAAACTAAACGATCACCAGTACAATAAATATGACCATTTTATTACACAGAGTGACAGCTAGCACATGTCAGGTTACTCCAGTTAATTAATAATTCTACTTTAGTAGATCTTACTGCCGTTCTATTCTGTACAAATCTCACCGTGAAACCTAAGGTGAAGTGAACGTGAAGTGAGCTTTAAATCCGCATTAGGCTAGGGATGACACTATTGACAGCCAGTGGCGTGCCTAGGGTTTCAAAATAACGCAAGCCCAATAAAATTTTAACCGATTTCAAAAAAAGAAAGTTCAGTTTTCGACTGAGTATGTAGGTACCTACGTATATACGTATTTATCATCGCAATTTTCTCATAAACTACTGGTTATGTACAATAAATTCTCTATCGAGCATTTTAGTAGGGCTTTTGGGCTTGTATGAAGGTACCGCCACTGTTGACAGCTCACTTTAAGCTCACTTCACTTAAGTGTTCACGGTGCTACTATTACAGAATAGCACTACTGGTCTAAATATATTGTTTTCTCAAACGTTCTAAAAGTAAGTTCGAGTAATCACATAAAGAAACTTGGCACACCTCTATTAACCACTCGTCGGCACAGGTAAGAACAAAAAACATAATTATGTACGCTCGGTTAAAAAGGATCAAGAATCGAATAAAGAAATAGTGACGTGACTAATGAGTTGGCCTTGTTGATGGACATTGAGGAAAAAGTGGGAGCGAATGAAGCTATAGACGCTTTTGTTAATAGAAATGTTACTTTGAGGGTAGTTTTCGGGGACTAGCGTTTGAAATTGTTAGTTCGTGGTCAAAAATTAAGAACAAAAAAGAATGTTTTTAAAGATTGTTTTTAATTTGGAAAATAACATCAAGTACGATTTTAACTTCAATAAAGATAATGTATACCCCATTAAAAATGTTTTATATTACTTTGATGGTAAAGAATACTTGCTGTAGTAAATTGAATAACCATTGCAACTTCATAAAATATTTCGCACTAAATTTTGAACCAGAAACATCATAAAATCCTGCTGCATTTACTCCGTTATTATCATTACCCCGATCACCATTAACATCATTAAAATCTAGCGCGACATAAAAATCTAATTAAAAAAATCCCCCGCATGAGAGCCGATTGAATTTGTGGCGCCCGATTACATTAACTAGTAGTAAAGAACATTTCCGGACAGAACCGGTCTAGAGCGGTCTTAACCGGTTTAGAGCGGACGAAGCCGGCTCGCGTCGGTTCTATAGTTTGTTGTAATAGCGTTGTGTTGGAGTGGACTTAATCGCGTTCCGTGGTTTCAGAAACGTGGTGCCGAAACGTGGTCCTGAGATCCGATGGCGTACTATTGGACATTACTGTTGGTTTTCGTAAATAAACCGGCGGTTACATGCTTCTAGTGCTTCTTGAATTAAGTATCAGTATAGTTCTGTTTTACGAAGACGTCTACTACTCCAGAATTACATAAACTTTAATGTTCAGGATCAAGACAATAGGTATATTCATGGGAAAACAATCACGCTTGAACGAAATTATAGAAGCCACTGAAGAAGAAATTATATTGAATATTACGCGGTTGAAGGAACCCTCGCTACGGGTATAACTTAAACGAATCAGCTTTACAGTGTATCTAATGTAACATTAGCAATAATCCTTTCTTCTAAGTGTCAGTAAGAAACACTTATAAAAATATGCAACACGTTTTGAAAACAGGATAAAAGCAATTAAATAACATATGTATTAAGCTCATCCACATAAACACTTATCAAAACGTTTTAATACAAAATCAAAATAAATGTAATATCAGAATTTAATAAACGCATCATAGTCATGCACACGTTTAAGTATAAACAATTAAGTGGGAATGTATGCCACATTTCCACTTAATTGTACATTACACTCGATTGCAATAAAACACACCGCATAATAATTACAATGAAATGCGACGTCAATAAACACACGTCACATATGATACACAAATAGGTCCACGTTAACATGGCATGTAGTAACGAAGGCGAATCTAGTTAGTGGGCACGCCAGCCGGAACAATTGCATCTTCGCACCGGCCGATACGCCAGATGATGACGTCATCACGTCAACGCCGGCTGTTGCGAAAAACCAGCGCCGAGGCAACTTGCATAGGGTCGCAGCATTATGCTGAGTGATGGCCGTTTTGCGTGGATTTGACGCATATTTTCCCCCACTCGTTATTTCGTGTTCGTGTTCTTTTTTTGCGTTATGTTTACCGCAAATAAACGTATTTTCTTTCTTTCTTATGATACGCTCCGCTGTATAGTTTATTTGCACTGCAGTGTACGATAAGGTTTTGTTCGGTTATTAAAAAGTTTTTGTCCGTGACTGCGTCTGCGTCAATTTTCATGTTTTAACGTAAAATATATCTTATGACACTCGTCAATACTGTAGTTTCCCATTACGGAAAGAATTTTTGGAATCGGATCAGTAGTAATTTCGGAAACAACCTGTAGGGGTTGTCTCCGAAATTGCTACTGATCCGATTCCAAAAATTCTTTTTCGATTCAATAGATAAAAATATTGAGTTTTTATGTAGAAACAAACTCACAATTTTTACCTTTTTGCAATATTATTAATATTTTCTAAATGTCTTTGACATATCTCGGGACCCTGGGTCCCGGACTTATGGAAGACGGTACAAGGGGCCGAAGCCAACTCGCAGAGGCCCCGTAGACAATTTTAAGTGTTCAGGCACCAACCGACGATTATCCCTGTAACAACAGGACAATCCCTGGTTGGTGCAGGACTATTGCAGAACATGGAAACAAAACATAATGGGCTATGGGTTTGGGTGGGTATAGTGGATTGGTAACCTAAGACTATGGAAGAACTATGTCTCCTGCCTGATCAATGTTATGTAATATATTATTAATATTAGTATAGCTGATATGAACTGATTTTCGCAAAATTCTTTCGTAGCCCTATCGAGGCAACAGCTTAATTTTAATGAGGTCTACATCGGACTCTTTTCTGAACGGTATGTCTAGTTACTGCAGATTATTTGTCACATAAGACGATTAATGTATCACAGAATTAATATATTATATTTTCGAAATAATTGTACATTTAAAGCTTCGTTCAATGAGATAAATCGTGTACTTTACGTTCACAATCGAACATGAAGTCAATAAAGTGAAATAAAGCCGATTTAAGAGCTTTATAGTATTCACGATCACTTGATTAAATTCGTTACGCACATGCAGATTTATTACTGTGAATATGAACTCGTCGCAAATATTAAAAAAAACATTCTTATAGAGTTTTTCCGATACACTCATTTCAAATTGAAAACACGTTACTGTGATTCACTCAGCCATTTTTATATTTATTTTATAATTCCATAGAACGTTTGCATACACAATTTAACACGTCTACAACTAAATTCTATTAATAACTACTTTTCAGAAAAGATCTCTCAGACACGAGTCGATTATAATAGTTTTGAGTTTCTACAAGCAAAAAAACCCTTGGTTTTAGAAATGCAAATCTGCCCTTCTCAAAGCTACATTAAAACACTATCTCTCTCTAAGGAGAGAGATAGTGTTACAATAAACACGTGTTGTAAACATATTTTTTTATTTTGTTTATTCGTTTTTGTTCTTAACATTTATGTCATGATTATTATTGATTATATATAATAAGACATTTATTTCAGACGTAGTCACTACTGACGTAGACGTAGTCATTCTGTAACACAAAAACCCTTATAAATCTTTTGTTAGTACATACAAAAACAAAGCCACAATATAATTAGGCCATATAGATAATTTGAAAATGTTTTGTTTATGTATGTATTTATTACATACTTATAAGTAAATGGTACACCATAGACTACCTTCAGTATTGTCTCTCCTTTCCCCCCTAATCCATCCAAAGGTTGTCTTTAAAAGATCGCTTTTAGCCATAAGACCGCCTATTGTGTCACCCTATGTATTTTTCTACATTTACGAGTATATCTGTAATTGTTATGGTGTAAATAATAAAGAGTATTCAATTCTATTCTATTAAACACTCTACAACAATTACAATATAAAGTAAACAAAACATATTTCTTAACCCTCCAACTGCAACAGTAAACAAGAAATCCAATACAATTCTAAATCGGAACATCTTCAACAGTCAATAAGACAGTATTGCATACAATATTGTGTACTTAAAAATCCAGTATGCCCGTTTTATTTACATCCAACAGTACCTCAGTACATGTGATTTAACACAATATATCCGACCGGATTGCGGGGGTCCCGTGCGGAATCAATTTTGTTCGCTCACTCAAGCGTTTTAACTTTATCGGGTTACTGTACTGCCACTACCTAAGTTTCGAAGAATGCATTAAAAGGAGAAAGTTAAGTTATATGCTCGTGTATTATTTTTAGAATATTATGGGGGATAAAGGAAAGCTGAATTTTGCTACTGGGATTTGAAAATGAGTGGAAAATTACAAGAATTTTCAAGTCTGTGAAACGTATTACTGTAGTCGTTTAATTATGGACAGGCTCACACCATATTTCAAGCGAAATGTGGGTGTACTAAACACACCTCTGCTTAACCCTACAGGGATTACAGGCGTGATGTTTGTTCTGTTATATGGACAGGCGCTTTACTTTGTGTAAATTATTTCATCACCACTGCTCTCAAAACGGTGAAGGAAAACATCGTGAGGAAACCGGCATGTCCTAGAACCAAAAATTCGAAGACATGTGACATCTACCAACCCGCACTGGGCCCGCGTGGTGGATTACGGCCCACTCCCTCTCACAGAGAGGAGGCCTGTGTCCCAGCAGTGGGAACGTTATAGGCTGATCATGAGATGATGATGGACAGTAAATATTTTAGAACAAAAATTAATAAAAGAAAGAAGTTAAAAAGAAAAATACCTACAGAAGGTAGACAAAAGGTTGACAAAATTTGATTAAAACATACTAGCAACCGTTTTTCCACCACAGTAGCCACATGCACAAACAAACAACAAAACTAGATCAAGAAAACTAAAACCCTCCTAATATATTCCTACAAAATTCACCCAGATACAAACCAGCCAGGTCAAAACAATTTTGTCTGGACGCAGTAAGATCGGCCATGATTCTATTATAAGGCCCGCTAAGCAAATTTTCAGAGAGGACTGAAATACGTAAATTCCCGGGCAGAAATCCGCAGCATCACAGGGTTGAGTTTAGTGGATTAAAGACACATATTTTGGTGTTGGGTGACGTCACTGTTCATAATTTAATAGGTAACTTTGGTCAGATATTTTGGGAACTATGTTTTAGGTAGGAAGTATTGATAGAGGGCGGTACTCATAGGTTATAAAGGGTTTATTACGCCGAATTTTACATGGTTGTAGGTATTACTGTTAATTATTGCTTTCTTTTTCTTTAATTTGCTAACATTTATCATAACATTTCACTTGGTCCCATCTTATAGTTTTAATACCACTTAAGATTGAACAAAATTACCTTAAACAAAAAGGTTGATTACGGCGAATGTTACATAGTTGTAGGTACTACTGTTAATTATTGCTTCCTTCTTTCATTTGTTAACATCTATCATAACATTTCACTTAGTCCCATCTTATAGTTTTAAAACCAATAAAGATTGAACAAACCTACCTTAAACAAAACACGACGGCTCTCACAAAAACATGTACATCCATAAAACAGCACTTTTATGTCATAATAAAGATTACATCGTCACACGACAAAAACAATAACCTACCTTGCGAATCACGTTGAAAAAATGTAATAAAACTCTAACATTAGCGACATAATAATAAAAACGTTCTTTCTGTGCAACACAGTCTGATTCCCGCTTCCTTTATTAGCAGACATCCGTAGCTTTACAGTGACGACCTTTTTATTTCCGGCTATCCGTCCCCAGGCAGCGTTTTTGCTATATTTTTTTAAACACACCTCGCTGGCCGTAAAATAATTTTCCACGTAAACATTTTAGGGTTAATAAAGATGCGGTTGCGGAAGGTTGACGTAATTATGTGCTGTAGGCTATCGGATGGGGGTTTGAAAAGTTTTTTAAGGCGAGAGCAATTTAGGATTCATTTTTAAAACACGAGTTCAATACTGCATTGCCGTAAAATACTATGAAAAGGTTTGAAAATAAGCATCAACTACTCAACGTCTAAACAAACTTTATTATAGAGGTCACTGTGACCGTAAATAACGACTTTCTACTACAGTAATCTATCCCTAATAAACGGAATACCTTCATTCCATCAAAACATCATTATCATACGATATTATTTCGAACAGTTCCTCTCTTCCCAAATATTCCCTTGTTTCAGGTGCGAGAAATCTCACTGTATGTAGATACCTACATCTTAATGGGTAGAATGCAAGGGGTGCCTCTGGAAGGAACATAAGGATATCAAATTAAAAGGCAATGCCCACTAAGACTGATATCGTTGTGTCGATGTCATCACCAATTAACCAACTACAAATGGTAATTGGTACAATTAGCAGCTGGTAAACAATAAATTGTAATAAAATAAAACTTAAAAATGATGAGTAGGGTTTTGTATTAAACTTAAATATTTAACAAAAATCTCAAAATCAAAAGCACAAATCGAAAACAGCACCGTTTTGATCACTAAATAGTAAAAATAAACTTTCAACATAATCTGACTAAAAGAAAGCGCAAGTTGTAAAGTCTACTTTGACAACGGATTATCTAATGGTACTTTAAAGTACCCGAAGTAACTTTTCACTACTTACACGATTGCAGTTTGAGATTCTGATGTACTTTTCTTGAATACATTGAGCTGTGACTTCAAACTGGCTTGTTTGAAACAATTTTGAGTTTTGTAAGTTATTCTATTGCTTGAAACAACTTAGATTCAAGAAACACAATCATGATGTAGAGTTTTGTATCTGCCCTGTTATTCCTGCAGTTTTTTTTAAATATGATATAAGTTCATCACTTTTTTTTTGTAATTTTGTTACTGAACCCCCAACTTATTTTATGGATTATTGAGAGATTTGCACGTTCAAAATTAGAGATGCGACCCTAAAAGAAATAATCAATAAGGCAGCAATTACAACATTTCGTGAAACAATGTAGGGTGGCTTTTTTTGCGAGGGAAATCATCAAATAACTTCTGCCGCTCTGGGAGCGGGAGGGTGTGTCAGACTCTTACTGACTAAAACCCACCCGTATTCCTTCCGTTATCTGTGTTGCCAGGGGCCTCGGTAACCCTTTTGTACCTTCCCGCGACCCCGGCAGGCTTCGGCCCAAGTGGACCCCTACACTTATGCTGACGACATCTCTTTGAGGCGCACGTGGAATACAACGCGCCGTCGACCCGGGTCTGGTCCTTACCGGACGGTGAGCTACCCATTGCTCACCATCCGCAAGCCCGCGCCTACGGTGGCCGGAAATCCGCCCGGGATTCCCGACGCCCAGGGCATCTCCTGCGGCGGCTAGGGCGAGAGGGCGCGAAATTTGCCTTTCCCTCAACCGTCCCGCCTCCTCCTTCGCGAGCATTACTGCTTCGCAGAAGGAGGTGACAGCTGCCCATGCCCTCTCGCTCCGTACCGTGACCTGAACCAGGGCCGGACGCGAGAGATCTCTGCCGCCGAATGTAGGGTGGCTTAAGATCGGCATAACTTAGATGGATTGCAATGTTCTGATCATATTCTCATAAACAAAACACTACTGTTCGGCAACAACGTATTAAAATCACCATGCCGAAAACACTGATTTCCTCAACGCACCAAGGGTGAGTATGCCACAAAAACAGCAATGCCCTATAATTATCATCTTCATTGAAGAACTGCTGACTGTACCTTGTCAAATGGTTCGGGACGCAGCACAAAATGAACCATAACTTTGAAATCTTGCGGCCTTTCATTGCCTTCATAAAAGTCTTTGCGTTAAACGCGTAGGTACCTACTGTAATTCTAACGCCTATACCCGCGGAGTGACTATAAGTAGTGATGTCCGGTTGACATGAATAATAAATTCGATAACAAAAATACAGGTTTTTCTATTATAATTACTTGACTATATCGACACCTCCTAAGTACAACTAAGTAACTGACAAATGCAAATTTTATAGGAGAGCGAATTGAAGATTTCAATTTTTTTAAATCGCCGTTGCTAAGCCCCTATATGGAATTAAAGTATAATATTTGGTGAGCGGGTTTAAACTTAAGTGAAATTTATAATTTAAGAGTATTTTTGTTTCTAAATCTTCAAGTTTTTGTTTTATCACACATGCATACTTTTACTGCGTTGTAAAAAACAATCAAAATATGCTAACTGGCACATACACATTTCTTCATTGGAATATTCAGGCACCTTATTGCTTTAACAGCCAGATACGTACTTACAATTGGTAAAGTTAATTGAAATATCCTGTGTAACTGATACTTACATAATTTACCACCGTAATTATATTATTGTGCATACAAGTGTAACTGAATTCCAAACTTGTAAAAATCATCATGTGTTTTGGTATTTTGAAATAAAAGCAATGGATATATTTGTATTATCTAATGTTTATTTTCATTGTGTTTTGAAAATAAACATTAGATAATACAAATATAAATTTCAAACGTTTCACGTGTCAAAAAGTAACATTATTATTAATTATATGTTGTATGTTTATAACACCGAAAATCTAATGTAACAATAATAAAAAAATGGCATCTACCTACCTACTGGTAATCAGACTTTTCTCTCTTGTTTTATTACGTATAAGTTCTTACTGAACTGGAAATCACTTATGTAAAACAATCCAATAATAAAAATATTCTTAAACTTTATAAAACATTGCCTTGAAGGCAGTTTTTGTTTATTTCGTAAAAAGTATGGGGTTTGTCTCAAAATAAATTCTCAAAATAAAGTAATGTTAATTCTAAATAGAATTATACCTATATTTAACCTATATAAAAGTATTACTTATCAATTATATAAATCAGTCGTTTCATCTAGCTATTTGGACATTCTTGTACTGAGATCAAATTTAATATTATATTACTGATTTATCATTGTTTACTTACTAATAATGATTTTAACAAGGTTTTATTCTATATTTTACTTATTGAGTAATAAAATTGCACGTTTTAATTTATTATTAATGGCTTATGACCACAACAGTAATCAACCTAATCAGTACAGAGATCACAAGATGACTTCTTCATTCCTCTTCTTCGTCTTCTTCATCTTCATTGTCATGTTGGTTCTCATTGCTGCCCTCTATCAAACTCATGTAAAAGTCATGATAAACAGATGGTATAACATTATTTCGGCATAAGTACTTCAAATCCTGAAGTTTAGCCTCGGGTATTGGTAATTTCCCCTCGTAAGCTTGGGTCAATGTTCTTGCTAGAGGGGCTGGAAATGGATTGTTGTCTAATCTTATGCGGTTCCTTGATCTAGTTTTGGGAGTCTCTAGTGCATTATTTACAATAATGTATTTGAACTCATGGTCACAAAAATCTGTTTTATACTGTATCCTGACAGAGAATTGCGGCCATATCTCTAACTGTCTTAGTTGAGACCAGAAAACTCGTTCTCTGTTTGTAGTTATAGTCCAGTTGCATCCAGGGAGAAGTGCTTTGAAATTCATAAAATTTAAAGTCATTTCCTGGACTAAGTGAGGGTTTCCATCTTGTTTGGCCCACCTTATAAGGGCATACCATTGTTCGGGGGTGTACACCATTTTATTCTTGGCAGTTCTCTCGATAAGGACGTGAACACTATCACCCTCATTTTGTGTATGGCCTTTCTCAAAATATTTATGAGTTATAGTGATTTCAAAGTCTTTTGCAGCTCGTAAATAGGCTGCAAAAACGATACGATTGCGGTTTTGTCCCCCGCAATTGTCGGACCAAAAGTTGAATGTTTTTATGCCTTTTTGGTGAAGTCCTTTAATATAGTGATATAAACAGCTACTCACCTCGTTTGCTCCTCGGCTTGCAGTGCTTTCATCCCAAACATAGCACTTAGCAACTCTGCTTCCCATTTCGTATATTGTAAAATTGAACATAGTTAGCTTTCTCTTATAATAAAGAATACTAGTTTCTCCACAGGGCATTTCATGCACTTTTTGAAAATCATATACCGCTGTGAGTACTTCTTTTGATTTCATAGTGCTTTCTTTATCTTTGTTCTTTAGCTCTCGCGCTATAGTCTTGTTACTCATGTGGGTATTGTATATGTTAAGCTGTTCTTCAGTCACAGGACGTGGTAAGTTTTTATACACTTGACAAACATCACACTGATCTTTTTTGGGGACGTGGAACCCCAAATTTATACTCTTATTAACAATGTCTCGGTACTGTCTTGCTGTTTTAACTTTACTTTGATTTTGAGGATCATTCCAATCTTTATACAATAAAAACATTCGAGCAAATGTAAGAGATCCATCTAAGTATACTTTATTAGTACGTTTTCGAACATAATGCGATTCCACAGGTGCAAAGCTGTTCACATGATCACAAACACTTGCAATCATCTCCTCAGTAATTTTCTTAGTATGTCTATGGATGCCTCTTTTGTCGTGGACAACAGTGGCTTGCAATGAAAGCTTTTTCAAAGCAAAATATACCAGGCCTTGTTTGATCCCAAAAGTGTTCAAAAACATGGTTTTACAAACCTGTATCTTCGTTCTCTGTGTCTTTGGAGACACTAAATCATTTTCACGTACCTCATTATCATCTTGTTTTTTATCTATTTTTGTTGGTAAATAATACCGCAAAGTAAATTCTCTTCTAGAGGCAGTTTCAGTAGTAACCCTATGTTTTGTAATTTTATCACAGTACTTATTGATAAAATCCCAATGACGAACTATATCTCCCATTGACCAAAATGCCACAAAAAGCAAATGTCTGTCAACATTAGTAATTTTTTGTGAACATTTTAATTTCCTAAATTTTTATTTTTCTTACGCATAACATCTAACCATTAGTCTTGATGGACCATTCGTAATCTACCTTTATCTTTTTTTCTTGTGGATAGCCTGCGTCTCGGTGATGGTTCAATGTCAGAAAGATTGTTTTCTGTTTTTGGGGTTTGTATTGGCATAGGTGAGCTAACTGGCATGAAAACGTTTGGCGTAGGAGCTGGTGATATATCACAATCTAACTGAGCAATTGCTTGAGCTATGACTGACGATAAATTTGGCGACTCGATAGAAATATCATTTCGAATACCTGAACTGACATTGCTCATCATGGGTGATTGTGGCGTTATTGTTGCCAATATGGGGTCATGAGAGTTACTTGGCAAAATCACTGGAGCTGTATGACTTGTGACGATTGGGGAATGTGTTCTGGAACATTCTGAGGGTTTAAGATGGTTTTGTGCAGCACTTGTTTCTTCGTCACTGTTTTCTATGAATTCCGTCATTTGTTGCAAGTCTTCATCAGTGAAATATTTTGAGAAGTGTACTGGAGTATCTGAAACAATCGAACCACAATAAAACACTCGATTTTATACGATAATCAACATCATTTCATTAAAGTAAAACTATGTAAGTATACAGATAGATATTAATAATCAAGTTAAAATCCAATGTAAAACAATATATGTGTCAGTTAACTGATTTCATTTTAAACACATTCCGTAGAATAAGTATGTAAGTGCCTAGATACATTTTTCAATCAAACTAAATTCTGACGTAAAAATGTGTAACTGAGTAGTTACATACTTATGCATCGGGAATGAATAAATTGCAGTAATGTCGTCATGACGATAGATTTTCATTCTAAGACGTGTTCAAATATTTACAGTATAGGTAGAAATCTCAATTTATGGGTGCACTTAAAATATATACTTTAATAATTACAAAATATTCAGTTAATATTACTTATCTTGCCTCGATGGCGAGTCTATCTGGTCTGATGTTACGCTTATTATTTGGTCCACAGCATTTTTGGTCTTTTAATTGTATCTTCCCTTAATGTAGTTAAAAATTTATAATGTTCACTCGACATGGTAAAAAACAACGCAACACTCGCGCGCACAACTCGCTGCCCGCCGAAGAACTGAGTGACCGGCAGTTACCCGCACCGTGCGCCCATTTCCCCCGCGTCAAAGTATGTAACTGGAACTTAAATGGTTGTACGCTGTGTTTATTTGTCAGCTTATTCAGATAAACAATTATACGTTTGAGAAAAAAGTATGTTGGGTTAATTGAAAAAATAAAATAAACTTGTATGTGGTAAATATAGGTATATATATGCCAAAAATGCAATAAAAACCGTTTCGTTTATCTGGCAGATACATACGTATACTTAGCGGGTGTCGATATATTGCTATAAATGTAAGTAAATCATGGAAGTATATCAATTTGTGTTTTGAGAATGAAATAAGCTTATCAAAGCTACATTTTTAACTTTTCAGAAACATAATATTTGTAATACTACTGTTGTTTCTTTGATTATTATAAAGCTGAGTTTTTCTTAGTCATATATTTTTATGATGGATGTACAATGAAAATAAAAACATCGGTTAAAGAGCTCATATTATATTCACAAACCTCAAGTTTAGTAATCTTACCTTTTTATCAAAATTAAACTTTTTCTCCCACGTAAATACTTCTTTTCTCTTCACAGACTGTCTTTTTGGAAATTTAACTATACCTTTGGTTCTTTCTTATTGACACCTTTATAACCACAAAATTCAACTAACAAAATAATAATCTAATGATAATATTTATTACATAAGAAAGTGTGTTAGGTCCGTGACACTTGTGCTAGGTGTTTAACCTGTGTTGAGTAAATGACGAAAAAGTTTCGATTAAGGCGCTGACAAGACCCAATTGACCAAAATAGGCTTCTCTTAAGAAAAAAAATTGCCAAATCTAAATAGTTTGTGGTAGCGGAAAAAATATATGTTAATTTTGAACATATTTCCCAGAACTTGGTTGTTACCAAAACACGTTTTGAAAAAAAATCTCGATACAAACTAACGTTAAACTAACCTTTTACCTTGTGTTTTAATCCAAAATATCTGCATTAAATATCAACATACGTTACGTATTTAATTAATAACAAGTACGTCTTATTTGAATGCAAAACTTGGTTGTTTTTTTATTTTCGATTACTCAACTCAATTTTGAGTAAATAGAGAATTTCTTCATATTTTGCAATAAATTACAAGCGTTGTGTCATCGCGCGTCTCTTTCTTTTCTATGCAAACAAAGAGTGACCGCGGTTTAGGTGTTGTCAGCGTCTTAACTCCTAAATCGATACTAAAACCAAATCGATACTTTAACAGCACTACTCAAAATCAATTTCACAACGAGTTATTGGCCGTAATTGTACGTATTCAAAAGTAACGTAAAGTTTGTCGAGCGCCTGTGATTGCTACATAAAAGGCTTCGCTAAAGCCCTGAAGGTAACTTTTCTTTGGATGAGAATTTTCGAAACGATTCTACCTTACACAGGTTTAAATGGCAGCTGTTTGTTGGACTCGGTTAAAGGCGATTAGTTTTAGCACTAATGAAGTATAAATAATTAAATCATAATGAATTGGAAGCTATCGTTTAATTATGTTTTATTCGTCTTTGGAATTATAATTTTGACCATCATTATCGTTGTATTTAGTACCTATAATTATACATTTAATTATTTGTAATTTTCAACAATTGCTTATTGCAGTTAGCTGTTACGTATATGGCAAGCAAGAATATCAAAGGCAAAAATATTTTTGATATTAACATATTTGGAATCACTTCTGTCCTCAGTGATTACCATGAAATAAAATCACACAGGAGTGTACTGAGTAACATGAATTTGGTACCTACGATTCGATCGATTATTGCAGACTATAATTATAATATTTAAAGCACAATATTGTAGCAAACTATTTCCAATATGAAGCAACTTCCTGTTTAACGTGGAAGTTTTTAGGCTCCTCATAAATGGAGCACGTTTACTTGGAGAGAGGCGGTTCTCTGGCTTCCACCTGCTTTGAGATCCGAACTTAGTTTTCTAGTTTATCAGCATTATGTGTGTTACTTGTTATATTTTATCATATTTGCAAGAAATTAAACGTTACTTTAATTATATTTGAAAAATTTAATTAAAACACGTGTTACTATGCGGGTTTTCATCGTAACCAATTTTCAGAAACACGGAAAATTAAAATGACATAATTATTCTTCTCGATTTGTTTTGTAAAGTTCTTATAGTAATTTGGAAATCTGAACACATTAGCAATTTTTTTTTTATTTTGTCCGTCCTGATGACGGACACCAGATAAACCAATGACTGGGGTTATCCCCAGTCATTGGTCAAGCCCATGGTCAACCAATTAAACACTACTACATAGAATAAAAACTTCCAAGGACAACCTTCAAACCCAAAATGAAAGCAACCCAATCCCACAAGCCCACACAATCAAATCGCTATATTGAAATTTTGTACCACAAACTAAGATCCGGGATCCCCAAATAAGGTCGGCAGTTGGATCCACTCTGGCCGGATTACCATAATTGATATTAATGTACTTGGGTAGGTTTAATTATACCGGACAAAGTAAGACACGAGCAATCGTAAATTCGCTTGAGCACTACTTGGAGCATTTCGCACGTCCCTCGAAGGCTTTTATTTTAGTTTATTTTGCGTTACAAGGCTTAGTGGCTGCTGTGGTGAAAAAATTTAGATTGATTTGGTTGTAATTAGCTGGGTGGGATTTTCTTTGCCACTATTTCTTTTTTTGGTTTATCGTCTTTGGTGTTGGATTATCGAGCTAAGAAACGGCTCTGTTAGTACGAAGAGCAACACAGACTCAGAAATGTCCTTCTTTCCACCTTTTTATTCCATAATTTATACATAATATGTCTGTTTATGTGTACTGTTTATTTTTGTCTTATTTTTTTATTTATTTTTGTTGTTAATTAACTAAATCTAAATTAACTAAATTAAGTACCTATTAAGCACTTTTCAAAACGCTCCACTGCTCTCAAAACGGTGAAGGAAAACGTCGTGAGTAAACTCGAGCCAAAAATTCGAAGACATGTGACATCTACCAACCCTACCACTGGGCCCGCATGGTTGATTACGGCCCACTTCCTCTCACCGAGAGTTGGCCTCTGTCCCAGCAGTGGGAACATTATAGGCTGATTATGTATGTTATGTAAGCACTTTTTGCATGGAACATCATTCCATTCTGTATCTGGGGAAGGGTGTTGTTAGCTGCGCTACAATTTATACTTTTGCAGCTATCATCGTTTTACTTGTACTTAGTCTTGTGTTATTGTTCCGAAATATTTTTTTTTATTATTTATTATAATTATGTCTCTCGAAATGGAATTTCTAAAAAATCCTTCACCCAAAACTGATGGATTAGTCAGCTACGAGCATGTTACTAAAAGCCATCATTCTCAATTTGTTAGATATCTCTGCACAGTGGCAATTCGACGTCCTATTTTTTCATAGCAATTTTATTGAAATGGCAATAGGTATTTTGTATTATTTTAAGCAACTAGTTTATTATCCACCAAGAACCTACACATCTCCAAAGCCTAACTTAGAACAAAATGACTGAAGAACATTCTGATATATTTCTAACACTGACAAAGAGTAAAGACATGAACACACTAACTCTATAAAAAGGAACAGCGTAATGCAGATAAATAGTAGCGTAGTACGAATTCACTCTATTTCGTGTATCTGAAGCCCAAGATAAAGAATTACTCAAGACCCACGTTATATTTCTGGCCTTAAATCAAATTTATGAAGACATAAGATTTTTCTTCTCGCCCTCAGACACTCTCAGGGGTCAACACTTAGTTAATTTCTTGGAAATAAATAACAAAAAAGTAAGGTTAAGTTCGAGCATGAGCGTTAATTTTTAACTTTTGTTGGTAAGTATTTTTTAAAATAATTTGAGTTTACGTGAAAATTTTCAATACAATTTCATTTTAAATGCAATTTCATTGTCATTTTGAAGCTAGTTCTAGCGGATAACTTAAATTAATCCTTACTTAGTAAAACTATTTTAATGAATTACTTCTTAGGACGATACCTACATCCCAAAAATCCAATCCCAAACTTACGAGTACATTCCAATTCTAAAATCAAATACAAAAATTCAACAAAACTTACTTATAAACAATACAGCGGACTGACCAGCAAACTAAAGGGAATCGAGCGAGTTTTTCCGATGGCCACGTATCGCACGGCCGTCACGTCCGTTCGCAACAATTAAATCTTTCTGTAACCATGTGAGGCACGGATCGCTCGGACCGACCGACTTGGCATTCATGATAAAATTCCACGCGGTTACACCTACGATTTGAGGCAGAATAATGAAGTGGCGAAATATTTTTTTTGTTTTGTTGTGTACTGCAGTTAGTTTTGTTTATTGCAGTGTTTTTCGTGGTATTTTTATCAATCGATAATTTATAGAAAAGATATTTTGAAAAGTACCCATTTAATACTTATAGTGGTATATATTTGCACTATGTCGTGTAACGACGCGGTCGTATCAACTTCTGGATGAGACAATTTGTAATTACTTTAAATCATCGCACAATTATGGTAAAGTAAAGGTCAGCGGTACTTGGATATATATTACACACTGGTGTCTGAACCTATAATAAGGTTATTTCGATCATAATCTTGATTAGATCGAAAAATAAACCTGTGCTGAATTCACACAAAAATAGACAAACATTAATCGCTTATTTACTTTCAACAAATAGTTTAATTGTGTAGTAATAATTCCTCTTTTTTATTTTTCGTATATTTGCTGTACACGGTCCAGAGGTCGTGTCCTCATATAATTGCACTAATGTGCCACTGGGGATATCTAACCAAACGAACCACTGCACAGATAAGCGACACACTCATATTTTAGTTTAGACTTGAACTAGAAGTTTTTGTTTGATGTAAATCGTTGTTTGGACATGAATTTATTTTAATAACACACAGTTGTGTAGGTAACAAAATTAATAAACAGTTTTTTAGATAATTGTTGTGAGTTTTGAGAGTTGTACATGAAATAATGTTGTGTGTCTAATGACTGTACTGTATCTACCTACAGTACTGTTTCTACTTAGTAGTCCAATTTCGATCCCATAGAAATTGAAAATGTTAAACAACAAAATTCATGCAATGAAAAAAAACTCAGTTACCAAAACTTACTTACAGGTAGATTACTTGTTATTAATGTCAATAAAAAATATTGCACGCAAGTTTAAAATTTTCGTTCGATCTTACTGTAAACAGTCCACCTGTAAATTACGACATTGACCGATGTTTACATTACTGTCCGAATTATTAACCAATATAATTGCATTAACTCCACACGAAAGTACCGTCTGCAAAATTACCCCAACTACCCCACTTTTCCTGCGTACAAAACTAGGCTTCATCCCTTTATTACACTATCCTGAACCATAAAGTAAAAGTAGGGAGTGTGCACCCATTTACGTCTATACGAAAAGGTACGGCAAAAGGTGAATTGGTTAACCCCACAAATGCCGCTGGCGGATATATGCGTCAAATAAAAATGAAGTTGATATGCGAAGTCATATAAATGCGACAGAAAAAAAAGTTTTATTCGCTACCTACTTTTTTGGGACAAACTGTGTAGCAGACACGAGTAATATGGATGTATTCATTTGTTTGTTTGTTTGTTTGAGGAATTGAAAAAAGTAACACGTTCTGTTTTGAAAAAAAAAGGAATTATTTGCACTTTAGGAGATAACGTGAAAGCAGCTTCTGAGCTAACGAAAGAAGTTTCAAAGCATATTTACAATTTTCAAACGAGTTATGGTCTGAAAAAAAAGCGTAAACGTACAAAAAGACACACAAAAAGTCGTTATGCAATACAAACTTTCAAGTACTATCAAGATAAAATTAAAACAAGTTTTTAACTCCTAATTAAGTTAGCTGCAAAATGTTTCGCGAACTTGTGCGAGCAACAATGATACAATTTTCCAAGTGGCGCTTCTTGATTTTCTAGCTTGTTGGTTTTCGTTGGAAAAAAGTTTTATTACAAAACATAATTACATTTCAAATAACATAATCCCTGTTCTTGTCATTATACCACACCACCTAACCAAGAATGGATTTAGGTATATGTACATAAAAATACTATTTCTTATTAAGTGGTTGATTCATATTATTATGCTAAATGCACCCACTTCACTCAATCATAATACCAAAGGATTCTTATTTAATACTTCGGTTAATTTCACATACATCATACATCTATACATAATAAAAAAACAACACTTAGTATGAAATGAAATGAAATGAAATTGTTTATTCTGTAAATAGGATATGAGAATCACTTTTACACGTCATATTAAAAAATAAGCTAGATGGAGTCGACATTTCCTATCTGACTACCCCTGAGAAGAAATGGTGAAACAAACTCAAGGTTCAAAGCCTCTTTTAAAGTCCAGACATAATCTTGGTCAGATCATGTGAGGACCATGTAGATCTATGTCTGAAATGGTCTTTTGAGGAAAGAACCACACGTAACAATTAAATAGCTATCCACCCGGTTAGTTACCATCGACCACTAAACCCAAAACGTAAACACTATGCAAAATCAAATCAGATAACTTCATTATCGCATCCCATCAAACTACCCTCATAATACTACAATTTCAAAGTCCAAAGACTAATGTCAATCCTTCAGAAACATTCTAACAGGAGCGGGCCATAATTGGTCTAATAAGCCAAGCGACAGTGATATGCAATCCTCCGCAGGGCAAGGCGGTGCAAATGACCGGCTGTCTGAGCGCTAATGCCCCTCTGAGGGCAAGAATCATTTTCACTGTTGACTGGCTGGTCAACAGTGAACATGATTCTTGTCACTGTGCTGATGTTTTGATTTTCATAATATGCTAGGGTGTGGGAGTGTAGATCGAAAGGAAAATAGTATTTTTATATCAGTTTTATTTTAAATATATTGTATCGGTAAACATAACTGGCGGATAAATGTGGGTGTACTATAAACCCTCTGCCTAACCCATCGGTGAAAACAGGCGCGATGTTATATGCCAGTAAGAAAGAAAGAAAGAAAGAAAGATCATTTATTTGTCAAACATGCGTATACATAAACTGACAAGGCAGACATGCAAGGTATTGCCGTCGGTTGAGTTAATATTTTGTAGTGAGCGTCCATGTTTTGCCAATAGCGGCGTACAAATTGTATAAGTTGTAAGTTATTAGTTAACAATTTCATTTAATTGGATTAACATTCATAATCATTTCACCAATAATTTATGTCAAGATTTAAAGTATATTATGGTAAAAAGTAAATTAAATTATGTCCAGTATATGTACATAATTATCAAATAGTATCATTATAATCATTTCATGTCACGTCATTTTAAATTCATTAGAAAAATACGTAAGAAATAGACAATAAAAATTGAAAAAAAAAAAAAAAAAAAAAAAAAAAAAAAAAAATTGATGTCACGATTTTAAAGTCCAAAATAAATTAAATTAACTATGTCCACTATAATTAACTGTGTTCACATTATAAAATTGTATTTTTAACCATCTACATTAGAGGTCGGAATAGAAAAGTCCTTTTCATCCATAAAATGTAAAATAGTGTAATATGCTTTATTAATTAAAAAAATTCTCAGCTTATTTTTGAAAAGTGACAAGGGCAGTTCTCTCCAACTTTTAGGCAATTTATTAAATATCATCGGAGCCATACAGAAAATACTTTTGCGCATGAGTGATGTTCTCGCAGCATGAGAGCATATCCTGCTGTTGTCACGCCTGTTACGTGGTACAACTTCATTTAGTTGTTTGAATCGGTGTGGATTCGATTTTACAAATACAGCTACCTCTAAAATGTAAAGACATGGCAACGTAAGTATCTTATATTTTTTAAAGTACGGCACGCAACTATCGGTAGGTTTAATTTTAAACATTGAACGGACGCATCTCTTTTGAGCCTTGAACACCGTTTCTCTTTCTGTTGAATTGCCCCAAAAGACGACACCATAGCGTAGATGTGATTCCGTTATGCCATAGTAGGCTGTAAGTAATGCCTCCACACCTATTATAGACGATAATGTGTGCAGTGCATAAGCAGATTTGCTGATTTTCTTGCATAAGATTTCGATATGGGTTTTCCAATTCAGTTTTTTATCAATATGAAGTCCTAAAAACTTTGTTGTTTCTACCTCTTCTATCGGCTGCTCATCGTATTGTATATTTAAATTACTGTTACTGTCAATACGTTGACTAAAATGTATAACTTTAGTTTTAGTTAGGTTAATTTTTAAGTTATTATCATCTAGCCAATTTATCATTAAATTTATTGAATCATTTATGTCACTTTCATAAGTATCTACACTTTTACAAGGTATCGTTATGGTGCTGTCATCGGCAAATAGTGTCAGAGGTTGATGGATGCCTTTTGGAAGATCATTAATATATATTATGAATAAAGGAGGCCCCAAAACACTCCCCTGTGGCACACCAAACGAAACTGTACGTTCTGAAGACTCAAATACAATGTCATGCTTACTTTTCATGTCAATTTGGTTAATATGTGTTTTTTGAGTTCTGTTATGTAAGTATGATTTAATTAGATTGTTGACATTTCCTCTAATTCCATATGCATCAAGTTTTTTTAATAATGTATCAAAGTGCACATAGTCAAACGCCTGAGTCATGTCACAAAATACGCCACAGACTGGGTTCCTCTTGTCGACGTTATATGTAACATTATATAAAAAGTCGTAAATGGCCATATTAACAGTTTTACCCTTTCTAAATCCTTTCTGTTCCTCGCATATAACTTTATGTTTTTCTATAAATGAATTTATTTCCTTGCAAATGTATTTTTCAAATATTTTAGAAATTATGGGAATTATTGATATAGGCCGATAGTTCTCCATTAACTCCCTATCTGCTTTCTTGAATAGTGGTTTGACAATAGAAACTTTTAGAGCATCAGGATAGACGCCTGCACTAATGCTGAGATTGATGACATGACTCAAGTGACCACTGATTTCATCGGCAACGTGTTTTAGTATAGAAGTCGCAATACCGTCATATCCCACACTGTTTGTAGTACAGTACAACATAACATTGTATATGAATTGAACGTACTAAACGTAATTCTATCTCAAATTGAGACCAAAACCTGGCGTATTCGTGATAAATAATAATAATAATTGCCATTTATTCTCTCTTCACAAAGCTGACTTAAAGTTAATGTTCATTAAAACAATGTCTTAGCTGTATTCCACTTTTGTGAGAGATTGGTGCCTGATATAGGTTTTTGGGAAAAACCTGTGTTACAGGTCACCAGGCCCCCCCCTTTCACAGCTAGAATCAGCTATTGCAGAGTTACCGTGCAAGAGTCGAAATTGAACAATAAATCAATAAATAAAAACTAGGTAAGAGTTAAATAATAAGCTTAACACAAATAAAATGAAAAGTAATAACAATAAAAATACCTATCTATAATTCTGCAGAAGTTTATTGAGTCATGTAAGTAAATTAATGTTAAGGGGCTGACAAGACCCAATTGACAAAAATAGGCTTCTCTTAAGAAAAAAAATTGCCAAATCTGTATAGTTTGTGGTAAAAATGTTAATTTTGAACATATTTCCCAGAACTTGGTTGTTACCAAAACACGTTTTGAAAACAAAATCTCGATACAAACTAACGTTAAACTAACCTCTTACTTTGAGTTCTAATCCAAAATATCTGTATCAAATATGAACATACGTTACGTATTTAATTAATAACAAGAACGTCTTATTTGAATACAGAACTTGGTTGTTTTTTATTTTCGATTACTCAACTCAATTTTGAGTAAATAGATAATGACTTCATATTTTGCAATTAATTACGAGCGTTGTGTCATCGCGCTTCTCTTTCTTTTCTATGCAATCTGAAAGGGACCGCGGTTTAGGTGTTGTCAGCGTCTTAATAGTAGATTTTATTACTAGTGCTAAATTACCTATTAACATTACAATCTAATTGTGACCCAAACAATTAATGGTAGGTTTTAGGTAAGGATAAAGCATTCGATCGATTCGATTCGATTTGATTCAGATCGTAAAACATTGACTTGCAATCCTACATACAAAACTGTGTTGTCACGACTCTCTATCTATCTGTAACCTATTTGATATAATTGCATGGACTATATTTGACATCTACAGTTATCACTCTTTACAGATTACTCCAAGGTCAACATACACAAATTCCACATTATCATCTAAAAACCGGCCAAGTACGAATCCGACTCGCGCAAGAAGAGTTCCGTACCATTATCTACAAAAAACGGCAAAAAAAATCATGTTTGTTGTATGGGAGCATAAATATTTATTTTATTCTGTTTTTTTAGTATTTATTGATAAAGCGGCAACAGAAATACATCATCTGTGAAAATTTCAACTGTCTAACTATCACGGACAGACAGACAGACCGACGGACAGCGGAGTCTTAGTAATAGGGTCCCGTTTTACCCTTTGGGTACGGAACCCTAAAAATCACCTTGTCATATCATCTCATTTACATACCAACAACTCACAGTAACCTGAATCCAAAGACTCACAAACGTCCTTACGTTCACAGTCTAACAGTAACACAATCAGAGGCCGGAAGGCACCAGTTTTTTCCCTCTTATTCGAAGGCTCGCCCGGGAAGCACTTATATATTACGTTTCCTGCTTTTTGAAATATGTCTCTATTGATATCTGAGGACTTTTATTTTGCAGTTGCATTGTTTTTACAGATTTTGATAGTTTCAGTTTTCATATAATAACGAACCTTAATCGAATAGAAAGCTATACTTTCTATTCGATTAAGGTTCGTTATTAAAGTTTTTTACAAAAAAAAAAGTGAAAAGTAACTTTTCGTCTTTTTTTTTTTAATTACTTCGTATTTTCGTTTTTTGCCACCGACTTCCGAAATTAAAGTTACATTGTAGTGTTTTTTTTGGAAGTCAATATTTTTTTTTTATTTATTAAAAATTGATTATTTTTTCAGTTACAAATTCGAATACCTGCTATGTAAATAACAGTTACAGGAAGTTATGATAACATCATCCACATAGACTAAGCAGGAAAAATACGTATTATTGAAGTTGACTCTAAAACTACCGAAGCAAAGTTAATAAAACTTATATGAGACTACCTAGAAAGTGTACCCTTTCAAACGAAAGAATTTCTCAAATCGGTCAAGCCGTCTTTAAATAATCGGGTAACATATGTACACAACAAAAAAAAAACAATTTTTTTTAAATAATTGAGGTATGCCTTTCTTTATTGGTAAATAAATATTCTAATTTAAAAAAATATATATAACTGGCGAAACGATTTTGATGATACCATGTACACCTCTGGCTAACTAGGAAAATAGGTAAAATTAAGTGTTATCTTTATACATTGGTGGTTGATTGAATAACAGTATTTTATTTTTATATTAAAACTAGCTGACCCGGCAAACGTTGTTTTGCCATATAAATAATTTTTAAGTAAAGGGGTATGAAAAATAGATGTTAGCCGATTCTCAGACCTACTCAATATGCTCACAAAATTACATGAGAATCGGTCAAGCCGTTTCGGAGGAGTACGGGAACGAACATTGTGACACGAGAATTTTATATATAAGATAGTAGCCATTTTGAAATGCTCAAATAAAAATACCTGTGCAGCAGTCTCCTGCTTAAGGACTTCCAAAATATTAAAACCGTTTACTAATACTGACGCCACATATTAAAACAAAACATACCAGCATAAATAGACATCATGAGAACACAGTTTCTTACCAAGAATTACATCGTCTACCGTCTACCTGCTGGGTCGACCGCAATGATCGGCCCTGTTCCTGAGTAATTCAGTGCCCGGTCTACCTTTCCCTCCCGTCTTGTAAAAACCAGCTTTTCAATTTGTTCCCCCGAAAGAAAACATTCAGATGTCCGCCACTCAAGATATATTTATTTTTATTTTTGCATTTACAGAGTCCTTCAAACGTCTTATGATTTTTCTTCGTAGCAGTCTACGGTTACGGCGTAGCATGCTACATTTTCGTAGCGCTACGAGAAATTATTGCTTGATTAAAGTGGTTTTATTTTTATTGGTTAAATGAAACGATGACAATTTTTATTTCGATGTTACGTTCAACCCGCAAATATTGGGGCTTTTACATAGTTAATGACTTTTTATTTATTATTTGTTTATTTATTTAATACTTTAAGCACACAAATGTACAGAGTCGGACTTATTTTGTGGTTTAAATAGGCGAATGATGTGTCATTAACAACGAGTCCTTAATACTGATGTTGTTATTCACAATCGAAAAGCAAGCAATTAAAACATAAAACCACTGCTAAACGTGCCACTTAAAAACTGAAAACATCCATAATTGCAAAACACAGAAATCCACAGACGACATCTTTAAAAATACGTTTCGTATCGTTCGCCGACAACATGTGACATAATAAAACGAGTTTACCTTTAAAATATACGGTGAAGAGCGTTTCATTTCAGATGCAGTCGATATCCAATCCAGGGCGGAAACTAGCTCGCAGATTTCTTTGACATACAGGAAATCATCTTTTCAAGCACAAGGAGATACAGTTTGTTTTTGATTTGTTATAATTTTACTTTGCTCTTCTGTTTTTGTAATTTTTAGATGGATGTTCTTTGAGATAGATCGGTTACGTAATTGGTTGGTTTGAGTGCGGTTTTTTTTGTTTGGATCAAAGAGAACTGGATTGGATTTAGATTGGCAGGTGAAACAATATTTTTAGTTTGGTTTTGCAAATGTCATTTCACGGTAGTAGTAAAGGATGGCAGTCTGGTGAGCTTTTATGTTAGTAAAAAAAAATATGATTGCTTCAAAGCAATCTAAACACTAAACATTATATTTAACCATACACATTTTCCTTCTTACACCTTCATTATTTCGACATGGACACACATACTTCATACGACGACCATCTTCCTTCCCTTGGGCATAATATATTTATAACTATAATTGAAGGGTTATTTGGAAAAACAGCCAATGTTCAAAAATATAAAAATGAGATTTTGATGTCTATGGTTAGCGTCATACTTTCCTTACAAGATCCATAATCTTGTTTTAGGCAAAACAACCTCTGTCCGAAGATATTTATGGAAAAAAAAGTTAATAGATGTAGAGAAAAACAACCAGTGTCGTATGCGTTTTTGGAAGAATAACATAGCATAAGTCAAATGACATTGGTTTCTTTTTTCCGAAAATTATAATAATCTGTGACACATGCAATCATTTTACTGATGATACATATGAAAAATGCATTTTTCTTAATATTCTCATTTTATTGGAAAACCAATCAATGTCATACTTATTTTTCGGCATTACTGAAAAGAAAACTTTAGTCCTGAAAATATATTACAAGCCATTGCATGTAACAGTATCTACAATAAAACAGCAATTATGCTACTAATGAATTGATTGTATGTATTGTAAACAGTTTTTTATGCCTACTGTAAAAATATGATAAATTGGCATTTGTTGTTTTCCAAACAACCCCTCAATTACTTCCAACCACAACAAACACATCTCATTCTCACGATACAACTCACCATCAATGCACAGAACACACGCAAAAAAACCAATTACAATAAGTCTCACGTAACAGATTGATTGTCAAAAGTTGTTCTCGTGATACGGACGAGTTTCATAGGAGACGAGTGGTGGAATAAAATCATGTGAACGCTCCTCCGGGCCTAAGGGACCGCTTACTGGCCTGGCCAGGGTTAATGCATAAGTAATGGTGGCGTGCCGGCTTAGGCCTCGGCTACATTAGGACAGTGGAAAGGTTTCGAATGCAGTACTGTAAATATTCATAGGTTAAAACGTTGAATTTAGAAGAGTGTCTTTTTTGTAACAACAAAATTTGGGTAATTTACTTTCAAATTAGCTTTTAAATACACCATTGCGGTAAAGTACGTTTTTATCCAAATATAAAGAATGCATCTGTAATTGTAAATATTCAAAGGTACAACTTTGAATTCAGAAGAGTTTTTTGTGACAAAAAAGATGGGTAATTTAAGGAAACTTGTCGCTTTCAGAATGTTTCTATAGGTTTTATCAAGGTAAGTAACACCCATTAAAACGCAGCGCTGTATCGACATAATAATCAGATTACTATCAAGGCCATTTGGTTCAGAAATTTCCCTATTATGCTGAAAGTAAGTTCCTCTCCCTGCACCTATAATTTTTCTTCTAATTGAATTCGTTACAGCAACCAAGTAAGTTTCACTTCAAGCGTAGAGAGCTTGATGCCATGGCAGTTTGTTTACTAGCTGAGTTGGTTTTACTAGAACAAATAGCGGAACTAAGCTCCTGTGAATGGCCATTTTCCTTCCAAGTAATTGAAATTTAAAAAGAGAATAACATTCTGACTTCGAAGTATTTTGTATTCCTATGATAATAAGAAGAGATATTTTGTGTTTTGATACCATCTGCTCAAATATCTGCCAGTGTGTACTCTCTCTACATCTACTCTCCTAATGTAAACTAGACCTTATAAGCAACCTTTTAAGAAAATTTTCCCCAGCTGAAGTCTCGTTTCGACCATAAATGCTTTCTTCGTGTGGTTCAATTACATTATGATAGATCGGGCGGTCTCTTACGGAATAGTCTAGTTATTTCCGAAAGTTTTTGTAATTATGTCCCGATTGTGGGACGCGTCAGTTATGGATAAAGTTTGTGATTGGGTTTTATTTTGGATGGATAGAGAAAATAAAATAATAGATAGTAAGGAAAGGTTAGTGGTAAAATGCTGACCAAAAAATATCTGGTCAGATGTTTTTTCCTTATATATTTTTTGTAGAATATATGTGGCTGACTGTAAGTGACTGATGTTCGATTAAGAATGTGTTGCCCGTTCTTATTTCTCTTTTGCTATATTTTCCTGTGACGTGCCCGAAACCCACAATGAGATTCGAATAAGACAATAATAGATAATCATTAGTCAGTTAGTTTCCTGCTGTCTTATATGGATCAGAATGTTGGGCCACAAAAGTGATGAATGAAAGGCAATTGCATGCAGCAGAGAAGAGAATGCTAAGAACGATGTGTGTGTGTAACACGACTGGATAGAATAAGAAATGAGTACATAAGAGGAAGTCTGAAAGTGGCACCGGTGACTGAACAGTTGTGCGGAAATCGGTTGTCATGGTATGGGCATGTGATGCGGAGGAATGAAGAAAATGTCGTGAGGAAAGTCTTGAGTATATAGTTTTATGAGTAGGGGAAGACCAAAGAAACGGTGAATGGACTGTGTGAAAGATGACATTGCTAAAATGGGGGTGACTACCGAGATGGCAACTAATAGAGAAGTCTGGCAGAAAGGGACATGCTGCGCCGACCCCAAATAAATTGAGATAAGGGCAGGAGAATGATGAGTAAACTGAGAACCCGATATTTCAGGAAGGTCTCTACCAAATCAGTTCAAATATTCAATGGGGTAAAACACCAAGTGTTTTCCGTGACACCCATGGCAGGTATAAACCCGCACTTGTGCATAACTAACAACATACTACCACAAACTAATCCTTTTAGATACATCCGAAACTTTCACTTTACTACGAGAATTTAACATCAATCTGTGTTCGGACGTATTATGTCGCATTGAAAATACCTGCTGTATTTTTAACAAAGAATATCGTAAATGATTTAGGGAGATTAAATGTAACTTTATTAGACCGTATAAATTACAATTTGATAGTATTTTTTCGGAGTTACCGACATAGCCTGTAGAATCAGCAAGCTGAAGTGGCAGTGGGCTGGCCATGTTTGTCGAAGGACCGATGGCCGGCGGAGCAGACGAGTCCTATAGTGGAGACCACGTATCGGCAAGCACAGTGTGGGACGCCCCCCAGCTAGATGGACCGACGACCTTAAAAAGGTGGCTGGGACAGACTGGATGCGGAAGGCGGAGGACAGGGTGTTGTGGCGCATACTGGTCCAGCAGTGGACTGTTATAGGCTGAGTTGATTGATTGAGTGAAAAAAAAATGAAAAATATGATGTCAGTTTCGATCAAGTAGATCTACATGCACTTAGTATTTTGCCTTGATAAAACCTTATCGATTCATGCTCTATCTCCCTAAAATAATTTTAATCAATAACAATAATTATAATTATCCACTGAGCGTTATAATTCGTTATAGAGCGTAAAATATTAGTCTTCTAATAGTCTCTCTCTTAATTTATTTTCTTAAAACTTCATAAATAGTAAATACTGGGATACATTTTATATGTGAATTTAGATTAAGTAAATCTAAGTTGCGGAAAAGTGGAGTGTCCTAATGGAGGCATTTATTAGCTTTAAGGGACAGTTCTAGGGACAGTTCAGTTTGCTTTCGTTAATTTTAACAAACTTTAATAAACAGACAGCGTTGGTATTCTGGTCGCAGGTTCTACTGCTGAGCGTGAAGTCCTGGTTTCGATTCCCGGTTCAGGCAAAGTGTCTGGATTTGTGCCCAGTTGATTGCAATAGGCTCACCCCCCATTACATGGGACTTAAACATAACTGGCGAAATGAGGGCGACTATAGGTAGACCTCTGCTTAACCCTGCGGGAAATACAGGTGTGATATGATGTTGTTTAATAAATAGAGACCAACTATATGTCGCGTGCCAAAACTAAACAAAACTTTAAAGTTCAACCCTCAACTGCTAGAGTTTTGCATCAATCTGTATTCGGACTCACATCACGCGCGGGAATGTGACACACCATTATAAATCTCATTGAAGATACAGAGCCATCCATCACTGAAAGGAAATGAATCCGGGAGCGAATGCCGGCTGCTGTCGCGTGAAGCCGCGTGGCAGACAGTGGCAATGTGTAAAAATGTTGTGTCAGTAAATTATGTCGCGGTTTTTGGAGGTTAAGGCATATAGAACAATGGTCTGTAGAAAAGTTTATTACACAAAAAGTAACAATAAGAAAGAAGAAAGAAAGAAAATACGTTTATTTGCGGTAAACATGACGCAAAGAAGGAACACAAATACAAAAAGAAACAATTTGGGGGAGAATATGTGTCACATCCACGCAAAACGGCCAACGCTCAGCATAATGCTGCACAATACAATGTGACATAATGTCACTAAGCCACATACTAAGCACCGCTTGAATCTTGTGGCTTATAATATTATGTGGATCTTGTGTGGATCTCGCTTTAAATATTACAGATTTCATGCTATTCTGAAGTAAAATCTAGTTTTAATTCGAGATTCAGGACCTTTTAGGAGAGCATCGTTTTTTTGATTGTGGACTTTGCCGCTCAATTTCTGAAAGGGTAATCAGTTTTAATCTGACTTTATTTGGAAAACAATACATAACTAGCTGACTGACCCGGTAGACGTTTTTCTGTGAAAAATTAAATCTATAGAAACAAAACACTTTCAGTTTTCCTGAATTTTCCCGGCAACTTTAAAAAGTTTTCTTTCCGTAAGAATTTGATTCCGACCATTACGAACATTTTAAAACTAAAATTCCCCGATTCGGTCCAGCCGTTCTGAAGTGATGCGCTTACCAACGAACAGCATTTAATTTTTAGGGTTCCGTAGTCAACTAGGAACTCTTATAGTTTCGCCATGTCCGTTGGTCTGTCTGTCTATCCCCGGCTTAGCTCAGAGACTCTTAGTACTAGAAATCTATAATTTGGCACAGGTATACATATTAATCACGTTAATCATAAAATCTCGGGTTTTCTTCCTCTCCGTTTTTTTTTCTCGGGTTTTTTTAATCCTCCATAGGCGCGGGCTTGCGGACGGTGAGCAATGGGTAGCTTGCCGTCCGATAAGGACCAGGCCCGAGTCGACGGCACGTTGTGTTCCACGCGCGCCTCAAAGAGATGTCGTCAGCTCAAGTGTAGGGTCCACTGCCTGCCGGGGTCGCGGTAAAGTCCAAAAGGGTTATCGAGGCCCCTGGCAACACAGGCAACGGAAGGAACACCGGTGGGTTTTAGTCAGTAAGAGTCTGACACACCCTCCCGCTCCTCCCAGAGTGGGAGAAGTTATTTTATAATAACCCAACCAAAAAAAAAAACCTGTGTTAAATCCCATTAGCCTCTAATAGATAACCTCTATACACCATTGACGTCATCCATGCAACCTCACATACACGTGCCTATACTGAACAATACCATCAACCTACATACAAAGTCGAACCTTACAATCCATCAGATAAGTACTTTCCTTTATTGTTACCGGCCATCAAATCAATAGACCAACACAATAAGTAGTGTAACTACCTACCTACAGTATATTTATACAAGATAGGTAATTGTTTCACTATACATTTTTACCGCAAGATGGTCGGTGGGTAAGTCAAAACATTAATTTTCTTAATGGAGTAAGGCTCTCGGTAAGCTCGGCGACAGAAAACGAATGTCGACGGAAAGTCACGAGGTGTCTCCGTGCGTAAACACTGAATGTTGCTGTACTACTTTAGGGTTACCAACTAGAGAAAGAAACAAAACTACTACTGCCCAATTATATAGTAGTAAGCAAACTGTGCACTTCCGAATAATTTCGAGAACACAGTCATGTACGAGTAAATGCATAGTACATACATTATGCTGCTCCAAAACAAATGATAAATGATTTTTATTTCTGTAAATAGGTTTGTACAAACACTTTTACACGTCAATCATATTTTTAAAATAAAGCTAGATGAGGTCGGCGTTTCATATCTGACTACTCTGAGAAGAAAGGCCGAAACAAACTCAGAGGTCACAGTCTCTTTTAAATTCCAGACATAATCTTGGTCAGATCAAGTGAAAGCCATGTAGATTGGTGTCTGAAATGGTCCTTTTGAGGAAAGAACCACACAGATTGAGTGGACCTGTCCAGTCAGTGCACGCGTTTGTCAGTAATCATGCAGCTCAACTCAGAATTTAAGGAGCTCAACAATGCGATGAACAATACCAAAGAAAGAACATTTGGGTAGGCCGCATAAATTACTGTAATTACCAGACCATATTAATACTAAATGAGAAAAAAACAATGAACCACATAGTCTTCACATTCACAATAATTGAAAACAATTACAAGTAAATATTCATGTCATTTTATATATAAAATTCATCAATGCCGATGTGTATAGAGAACCATGTAGGTTGGGGTCTGAAATGGTCTTTTGAGGAAAGAACCACAGAGATTTGAGCGGACCTGTCCAGTCAGTGCACGCATTTGTCAGTAATCGTGTAGCTCAACTCAGAGCTTAAGGAGCTCAACGACTCTTCGAACAATACCAAAGAAAGGACATTTGGGTAGGCCGCATAAAGTACTCAAACTGCCAGACTATCATTAAAGCTAACTGGAGAAAGACACAAAACAAAATTTGACCCACATAGTCCTCACATTCACAATAATTTATATAATAATATATTAATCTCCACAAAGTAAAAATCTCAGAATGCTAGAAATAGCTACAGCTATGTAATTATACTGTGTTATCTCAATTATATTATTTAATAAACACGAAATACTTTTTGGGTGGTTTAAAAACAATGTTTACAACGGATTGATAACGCTACATACATTGAACATTGCACTGCTCAGCTTTATCAGTCCAATTTTATAAACCCATCTGCATACCGCAAAACCAAACCTGACCAAAGGCACATATTCCTAGTCTAACAAGAAACCAACAAATATCTTAAGACTCTTTCAACGGTAGGCAGCCCTACACCCCCGCTCCCCCTTCCGAAACCCCTCACTTAATTAATTAAAATGCAGACCACAGACTATAGTGAGTTTAATTCATCTCTCCATGTACTTACGGCTGCCACTTTTGATTCATGTTTACAGAAGACAGATTAGATTTTTTTTTATGTGATGAGGCAAAGCCATTGCTTTTGCTTTTATTTGCAGCCAGCTAGCCTTTCTCGGCCTCGTTCCAGTTCTCGTTTTGTATTTTGCATTTCTTCAGCTCAGTTCCTTTAAGGCTTAAGGTATTAATTTATTAATTGGATTCATAACGTTGTGAGAATTGTTATAACGTTCCAAAGGAAATGTATACTCACGTAATTTAAAATAGAACAGCCTTGTATATCATTTTCGATGCACAAGATATAAAAACATAGGTATTACAGCTGATACACATATCAACCTACAAATAAACGTACCTCCATTTATTTTTCACTGTCAAACATAATCCAGATATTTATCTCAAACTAAAACCACTCCAAGTCACCACCCTCTTAAAGACGACAAAGCCGTTACAAACACACAAACACATTTATAATTCCATCTCAAAGCTCAAAGAAATAACGTCGCTGAGATCCGTGGCGCAAACACTAAACGCTCTGAAATCAGTACATAATGAACCACGTATCCGAGTTACCGCACTATGTAATGTGGGACAGAAGGCTCACCTCTAGCGTCTGGTAAGGAGTATGTATATTTATTTAGAAGTAGGTACAAGATTATATGAAACACAGACAACTAGTAGCACAGTTGCGCTATACTCGTAGCAATTGCAGATTGTAGGGGCATTGACAATAAAAAAAATGTTCTGAGTTAGTAATATAATGTCAGGAATTTTTTGAAAGTTCCAAAAAATGCCCAAGTTCCATAATTAGGTGAAGTTTTAGATACCTATTAAGTTTAATGATGTATAAAAAAAAACGCCGATGGTCGATACGACTACTGAATACGCTAACAATAATTCAGTAGACACTAAAAAACTATCGCGGGAAGGTCCGAAAGGGATACCGAGGCCCCTGGCAGCACAGGCAATGGAAGGAACACGGGTGGATTTTAGTCAGTAGGAGTCTGACACACCCTACCGCTCCGCCCAGAGCGGGAGAAGTTATTTGATAATTTACCACTCAAAAAAAAAACAAAAGGCACTAAAATATCAGTGATTTAATAATCTCGTGTAAAACAGATCTTCTGTGTACATCTCTTCAATGACTTGCATCAGAAATGCGCACTAAGTTGAAGGCGCCTTGCTTCTGCGCAAATTGTATCCTCTATGCTTCTCGTTCCCGCGGCGTTTGTCAAAAGAATGAGTCTTTTTACCTGTGACATAGATTAGAGGTTGACTGGAACAGAAATAAAATATTGATTTCACTGAAATTGGTACAGGATAGAAACAAGTTTTTATGTCGTGATTTATCTGTCTACAAGCATAGCTAGTTTAGCACTTAATATAATTATTATACCTTCTAAATTTGAATAAGATCATCTAAATAAACTCTCAAAAAATCAGTTCAATTCCAATTATATTTACAAATCCTTTGCTTAACAATTTTATAGCTGGATGTTAACTTCACGACGATCTGAAACGTCTCAAATCTAATTTCTTTCTTGTACACACTACGGGTACTTTTTCCTAGTAAATCACATTGATACCTCATCTAGCATCTATAATTCGGCAGCATCCGCACAAGGCACGAAACCAGCACGGCGGAAAGCGACACACTTGAACGAAACGCCTACGAAGTTGCCAGTAATAGGAGCAGAGAAACAGAAATCTTGGAGAGTTGTGGCTTTTTTTGAGAGGCATGCAAAGATTTAAGTTGCGAGCTTTGGGATAACAAATAATGCAAGCATGGTTTCTTAAGTGTGGTCATGTTTCATGTGACCTGTAGATACTTTAACTGTTAGGTCTTCCCCACAATATTTTATATATATATTTCTGGGATCGAACCATCTCAAGTATTGCCTCATAGAGACAAGTCTTAAGATCGTTTTTTTAGACAACGCCATCTTTGAATACTACCATCGTGTTCATGCCGATCCAAGTATTGTTTCTTCAACATAAATCTGGTGCTTAATATCAATTTACCTGCAAACAAAAAACGTCTTTTACTTATATACAAGAAAAATAATTCGAGCTGGGGAAAGCTCAAATTATTTTCTCATGCTCAAAAATCTCTACCACTCATTTGGACGAAACACAGCACACTCTCACCCTATAAAAGAACTTTGTATGATATAACCAGACATTTAAAGTGACGTAAAATCTTTTCCAACGTCAGCCAGAACACAGTCTGGGTAACAATCATGACCAGTGACAGCTATTGTGAGACCAACACAGTTGGAAGTAGGAGTGCAAAATAAAGCTTGTGGGGTAATGTCGTAAATGCAAGCCGGTAGAGACGGGGCAGCCATTTCCTTTAAGTTGTGTTTGTAGTGGGGTAGGTAGCGGAGTTTGTGGATGAGAGATGTTATAGTGGGAAGAGCGGTTGATAAAATGTGGTGGATTTTTTTCTTGGTTAAGGTGTTAAGACATTGTTTTATTAAGTCGAAGCTGCTTAGGTAAATAGCAGTCGTATAATTCAAAATCAAAATCAATAGTAATTTATTCAAATTAGGCTAAGAATCAGCACTTTTCAAACGCCAAAATTACATAAGACAGTCCCCCAAAAAATGCCCGCCCTTCACCACTTCCTAGTGGTTTAGCTGGGAAGAAGTAGTGGCGCAAAAAACTCCCCAGCACAGCTGTCTGTTCAGTAAGACAAACTTGAATCTATACTTTCCTATGCTTTATTTAATTATTTAAAATGAACATGTTTCTCGGTCATGATCCCAAACATTACATTAAAATCGTTGAAAAAATTTCAGTCATATTTTGTGTATCTTTAGCTACATTTCGATTTCTTTGTTGCTTGTATGTTTATGTTCGCTCCTTTCATTCTATTCCCTCTAGGCTGAACTGCTTATTCCCAATTTTGCCAAGAAACATAATTTACTTATTCAGCTTGCCAAGTTCATTTATTGTCAGATTGTCTTTCCTATTTTGGCATATTTATGATAAGTACTTCGAATAATTCTTATCAAAATACAATACAAATCTTGCAATCCTAAATCCGCTACAGCATTCGCTCCCGCCTCCGCTCCACTCCTCACCAAACGCACACGCACTTATGCACGCTCGCCGCCGGAGAGAGCGAAGATTTGTAACAGCAAATGCGTTTAATAGATAAAAAGGCTCGCTTTATTCCACCCCTATATTTTATTCAAACCGCCACGAGTGCCATGAGAAACGTTCCCTAATGATTTTTTTGAAGGTGCCTTAAAACGATTCACTAAGGATCCGAATTACGTTCTAAATGTTCGCTCCTTTGTTTGTTTGTGAAATGTGGGATAAGGTGGTCTGCATTATGTATTCCTGGTGCAGGTATGGATAAGTGATTGTTTTATCGGTCGGTTCTTTCCTTAGAAAACGTGTATACTTCTTTCTCAAAATTCAAGTAAGTGCGCATTGATTTTCGGGTACGTAAGAAAGGTATAATTTATTTTTAATATATAAAAATCACACAAACGAAGCGTCGGCTAGCTAGTTATTCATAAGAAACTTATTTTAGTGTAAAAGACCCTTGTTAGCTTGGCTGGTCTTTTTCTTCACTTAGGTAGTATTTTTGCACTATATCTGCCTCTCTGTCTTTTTTCAGACTCGTATACTATTACAACGCTAAATCTCCCAACTTTACAGCACTACAACAAAAAAAAAACACTACAAAGTAAAAAATAACTTTAATTTCAGTCTTTGAAGTCGGTGTCTTTCCATCTGCATTTTAGTTTATGCCACCGACTTCCGAAATTAAAGTTATTTTTCACTTTATACTATTTTTTTGGAATACGGTAGTTTTTTGTAAAAAAGGTTTTATTTTTACATTTTCGTGGTGTAGTTTGTAGTTTATCTAAGTTACAATAGCCTAATGTGAACTGCTCATCACTTTTTACAAAATATTGCTTTTCCCGATGCAAGGACGTTAGTTGTTGAGGAGTTCTCCTGATAAGAACCAGGAAAACTGGAGCTAATGGTGAAGTCACCATCTGCTCCACTTCACCATATGCACTGTGACGAGCATAGCAACCATACTAGAGTACCTAACCGAAAAACGCAAACCCGTAAAATACGTATTATTAAGTAGTTCCGGTGGCCATTCTGTAGCCTTCATCATCAGTTCCGCTTCACAAAATGGTGCTTTCCGAGAGCAAATGCACAAGTTACTATAAAAAATACCAAAATAGCTATTGGTGTGCCTGTACAATTTGAGGATTTCCCTCGATTTCCATGGGAATCCCTCATGAGATTCTGACTTGTTGAAAATAGAACCACCTCGAGAGTATACCGTTTCAAAATAGAAACTCATTTACAAAATCGGTCCACAATTGACGGAGAAATCGGTGAACATACATAAAAAAAAACGTACATACAGACGAACATAAATAACCTCCTCCTTTTTGGAAGTCGATTAAAAATAGCCATACTAATACTATGGCTATTTTTGAAGTTCTTCTTTTTATCACCATGTCCATTACCTGTCAAACATACCAGACTCTATATTCCCATATTCAGTTGAAAGCCTCATTTCAATTCAGCATAAACCTATAAAGCGAGGGCTGTTTTTAATCCACCAACGTATATAGTGAGAGACAGCTGTCAGAGGCTGTTAGGCTGTCATTACGTACTGGACACTAGGACCCATTACATGGACTGCTCCGAATCTCTGAGCCAATAAACCAAATCCGTCTGGAGTTAACAACTTGATGATAGTATCCAGGTTTGCTTTCAGATCACGAAAGAGACTAATTGGATATTCTCCTTAATAGATAAATGAATTCGAGGAGCTGAATGCAAAAAATTTCACTGGTGTTTTGTTGAGCCGTATCCCATATAGAAGACTAGGATAATCACCACTGACCATGATATGCTTGCATCGTATTGCAAGGTGACTTGTAATGTCTTTTTTTTTGTGTGGGAAATGATCAAATAACTTCTCCCGCTCTGGGCAGACTCTTACTGACTAAAACCCACCGATGTCCCTTCCGTTGCCTGTGTTGCCAGGGGCCTCGGTAACCCTTTTGTACCCGGCAGGCATCGGCCCTAGTGGACCTCTACACATGTGCTGACGACATCTCTTTGAGGCGCGCGTGGAAAACAACGCGCCGTCGACCCGGGCCTGGTCCTTACCGGATGGTGAGTTACCCATTGCTCAACGTCCGCAAGCCCGCGCCTACGATGGCCGGAAATCCACCCGGGATTCCCGACGCTCTGGGCGTCTCCTGCGGCGGCTAGGGGCGAGAAGGCACGAAATTTGCCTTCCGTTAACCGTTGCGCCTCCTCCTTCGAGATCATTACTGCTTCGCAGAAGGAGGTGACGGCTGCCCATGCCCTTTCGCTCCGTACCATGGCCTGAACCAAGGCCGGACGCGAGAGATCTCTGCCGCCGATCACCTCCACGAGGTCACGGCGGTGCTCTGCCCAAGCCGGGCAGACCTACACCGTATGCTCCATCGTATCCTCCGGGCAATCTACACAGTGGTGACACCCGACCGTTTTCTCCTGCTTTATCCGACACAGGAACCTCCTGAAGCTGCCGTGTCCGGTAAGGACCTGCGTCAGGTGGAAATTGAGGACGCCGTGGCGCCTCTCTAGCCACTCCTCAAAGACTTATCGCCGCAATCGTGGCGTGCCCAGCACTGGGTTGCGACAACCGTACTCTTCATGTCGCCATGAGATCCCGCCGGAGCTCCGTCTGCTGTGCTGCGATTTCTCGCGGCGGCGGAGTAACGCCCCGGCGCTTCGCCTCCTCGCATTGGCGATGTCTAGATACACCGCAAAGACGACCCCACCCTGGGCAACAGCATTCCCCGTCGTCAGGGCTCGCACGCGCATGATGGCGTCCACCGTAGAGCGCCCCCTGCGGAAACCAAACTGGCTCTCCGCCAAATCCGGCCCAACCCGCACCAGCTGGCTGATGAGGCGGTCAGCAATGACTCTTTCAAAAAGCTTGCCCACCTCGTCTTGCAGCACGATGGGCCGATAAGTGGATGGAGAGTCCGCAGGGCGCCCTGCCTACTTTATGAGGACCAATTTCCCTGTCTTCCAATGAAGCGGGAACTGGCCCCTCTCCAAGCATGCGCTTAGGAGTCGCCTTAGTCGAGGCCCGAGAACCTCCAAGGCCAGGACCCAGGCTTTCCCAGAAAAGCCGTCGGATCCTGGGGCGGTATTTTTGGCATTCAGCCTACGTACCGCCACTCTCATCTCTACCTCGGTCACCTCCGGAGCATCATCGTCGTCATCGTCGTCGGCGGTGTGGTCCGCATCGGGCACCGCAGTAGGCGGAGCCATGGGCGGGGTGGTGTGTTCCCCTCGCGAGGGAACAGAGCGCTCACCACGAGCTGTCCTCCACAAGCTGGGGCCGGAGATTCTGCGTCAGCGGGGGAGCCCATGGGCGTAGTTTATCCCGTACCACTTTGTACGGGCGTCCCCACGGGTGCATGTTCAGTCCCCAGTGACTCCTCACGGGCCAATCCCCTGGCCCGCAGGATCTCCGCTTGTACGGCGGTCTTCGCCGCTCTGTACCTCGTACAGCTCCGCCTGAATGGCTTCCATATCCGGAGGTTTGATACGGAGCCTGCGGTGCCTGGTGTACCGGTGTCGCGCAGCAACGCACGCAGTGCACAGAGCTGTCAGTACCTGCGACCACCAGTACACCTGGCGCAAGGCACGTCCAGGCTGGACCAGGGGCATTGCCACGTCACATTTGTCGGACATGGCCTCCCGGAACCACTCCGCCTCGTCGTTGATGTCAGCAGGCCTGTCCGGTGGTGACACCCAGGCCTGCACGATCGAGGCTTCCAGGAGGAGCTCCCGGTCCAGCTGCTTCAGCGCCCACCGCGGACCACTCGGGGCCCGTCGGACCGGCGCGTTCGATGTCTGGGCGGAGACGTCAAACCGGATATACCTGTGATCGGAATAGGTCTCCACCTCCTCCATGACGCGCCAGTCAACTACACGCTGCGACAGAGCGGGGCTAGCGAACGAGATGTCCACCACTGATTCACCCCGCATTTGCACACACGTGGGGACAGAACCCCGGTTTAGGACGACCAGGCCTGTCTCCAGAGCCCAGTCCTCCACCATCGAGCCTCGTGTGTCCGTTAACTGGGAACCCCAAGCTAAATTCTTGGCATTGAAGTCCCCGAGTACGAATACTGGGAGGGAACCGAACCCGATGACGACGACTCTCAACTCCGCAAGGGAGTTGTGGAACTCTGCAAGAGTTCGGTTCAGAGAGAAGTAGACCCCTACCACGACAATCTCCCCGAACCGTGCTGCTACGCGGCCCCGTCCTCTCTTGACGGCCTCTAGGGACGGAGTACCGGCAGCGGCCGACGAAATTAGGGTCACTGAGCCGGTCAGGTCCTCCACCCAGTCATCCCTGGGCGGGACAAAGTACGGCTCAGCGACCACATATTTTGTACTTGGATTATGATGGTACATTTTATATTGCGATGTAGAAAATCACAAACAGAATGAAGCCAGAGTATTTTATACAGTTCTTGTAAAACTACACTCAACTTGGGTTAAGTTGAGTGTAGTTTTACTGGTGTGTTGTCGAACCGTTTCCCATATAGAAGACTAATGGATTATCACTGACCATAATATGCTTGCATGATGTTGCAAGGTGACTTGTAACGACTGGGAACATATACTGTACTTTGATTTTGATGGTACATTTTATATTGCGATGTCGAAAATCACAAACAGAATGAAGCCAGAGTATTATATACAGTTCTTGTAAAACTACACTCAACTTAACCCACCCAGTATATTATTTCGTAGAAGCACCTCTTACTCATCCTTCCACATAATCATAACAGAAAAGTGCTAGCAATTTAAATAAAATCTAAAGAAAACAGGAACACAGCAGCCTTTTAGCTCTACAAATACTCGTCTAAATAGAAATAATTTCCACTTTGTAGTGCTTGAAACAATTTACAGCGCTGTGCCAACACCCTGTATGTAATATTCTGTGGTGCAAAGCTTTCGTCTGATTAGATATTTGTTTTGCACTATTTTTCTGTAGCCTGCGTTGTTTGTGGGGTGCAAAAAGTATAAACAGTGAGGTGTCTTAGATTTGATTAAATTGTCGGTGCGTTTTAATATTGTTGTACCTGGTTGAGAAAAGGTGAGCTTAAAAAGGGAAAATACAAAGTCTTAGAGTACTGAGAATTTTTAGTTATTAGTTATTAATTTGAGAGAAAATTTAGAATACAGGTTAATTGGTTAATAACCATCATTATAATATATAATAATGCATTTAAGTTTATTTTATTTATTTTTATTTTATTAATTTTAAGAAAACTTACAGCTAATACATTCGAGTAGTTAGAAGTAATATGTAGAAGAAAGCCAATTTCCACTTATATTACAATTAGTATCTTTTGTAGTATTTAAATCAATTAGGAGTTCTATCTGGTGTTACTTCATCAATAAACAATAAATATTCGTAAGAAGATCGTGCGTAAGCAACAAAAACAGACACTGTTTACGTCTCTACTTAACTAAAGGAGCCTAAAATATATCCCTCAATAGATACAGCGCATTTCGATTACATCGCAGCTCATTTTAAAACAATATCTTACAAGCAACAAAAGCGCTTCGGGCAGCCATTCAGCGGGTCCTAATAAATTAGCTTCCGCTGTGAAGTTCTTTACGGGGTCGCTTAAAGCGGTGTAGGGGTATAAAGGCGGGTATGCCTGTGAGGCTCGATCTTAATTATGTCACGTACGGAGGATTTAGCCAACTTTCAACTAAGCTCGGCCTATATGGGGAGGGCGCAAACATCACGCGCCCGTTTCTTTCGAAGATATGCGTTAAGCCCCTCAACAACTGCGGGTAATCCCAAGACGCTTGTTTGATGCTCGATATATTAAAAGTTGAAGTTTTATAGTCATTTGAGGATAATGTTTGGATCAGCGTTCGCGACAGAGGTGATATTGACCTTTGGAGGTTATTTCAAGGTCTTTTGATAAACTTAGGTACTGCGTTATGTGTGGGCGTCCATCAAACGTTATATAAAGTATATGAAGTTAAATTACAAAAGAGCACTATACATTTTTAATGCGGGTGGCATTTTCCATCATATCAGACGTAAATAATGCGTTAGGTACTGCCATACGTAGGTATCTTTAACTATCACGGTAAATTAATTTAGTTGTTGTTCAACTTAGTTGTTCAATGTAGTTGTTAATTGGAGCACTGTATGTTCTATTACACAATTTAAAAATAAAATTGCCTACCTCTCTTCTGTTTTTAACTATAGCAGACTATTTAAGAGGAAACGATTACATGGTCTTTGGCGTTCAATCCATACTAACGTATTGCTGTTTTCTCCCTGGATAATGATACTAGTCCATTTTTTTACGATATAGTGTATATCTGCCATGTCCAAGTAACAACATAAATTTTAGAAAAAAAAAATCGCGTTTCGTCTTTAATGCAATGTTTTTGATGCAGCGATGTATATGTGATCTGAATGTTATCCTAGGTTTAGTATGCAGTATGACAGTTCTCGGGTTTACGGCATGGTGGTACATTTTTTAAAGACTTCCTTCGCATGGGATTTGATGACCACCATATTTCCCTCTACAACTTAAGTCCAGTAATTGTTCTCGATAAAACAACATGTATAACATGCCACGTACATTATTTGGCGTCTACCCCCCTCTTTTCCGCCTCGTCCGCCCCTCTGCCCCTCGTCAATGCTTTGTTATTTGCCGTCACGTTGTTAGCAAGTTGTTCGCCGATGACAGGGTGACACCTTTTTATTTCCAATTTTATTTGTGTAACTCGTTATACTAACGAAAACAATAAATTGATGGACGGTGGCTTCGTGGTTGTAGGTTAGTTGATTTGGATATTTATTGTTTGATATGGTTACCTATTTTAGTGTGAAGAAAATGAAATATTTTTTAGGGTTCCGTACCCGGACCCTATCACTAAGACTCCGCTGTCCGTCTGTCTGTCTGTCCGTCTGTCACCAGGCTGTATCTCATGAACCGTGATAGTTAGACAGTTGAATTTTTCACAGATGATGTATTTCTGTTGCCGCTATAACAAAAAAAAACTAAATAAAATTAATTAATTTTCCTTTCTTCTTGTCTGTTTATATGTGTGTACATAAACCGTTAAATAAATAAATAAATAATTATTTAAAGGGGCTCCCATACAACAGACATGTTTTTTTTTTGCTGTTTTTATAAATCATGGTACGGGACCCTTCGTGCGCGAGTCCAACTCGCACTTGGCCGGTTTTTTAATTCGAAGAAGTGACTAATTTTTATCTTGTTATTATGAATGACAAAAGCAGAAAGAGTGGCCTGATTGCAAAATTAATTTTAATGATCATTTTAACATTGTGCTAACCTCAATCTTATTTTTATTAATTCCATATTTTCATAAATGAGACAAACATCAACCATTTCTGAATTTCCATTGCCTACCTACCTACCCGAAAGTTTACCAGTCTTCACTAATTTTACTTACGAGGTCAACATTTAAAACCACGTTCAAAACATCTAAGACTACACTAATCCTCGACATTAACGAACATAACATCCAATCTCATCCAAGGGCTTCATTCATCCATTAGATGATACGGGCATGTCATTTGTCGCCCCCAGAGGGCAGCACTATCCAACAGTTAGTCTCCGTTAACTTTAAATTGACGATTACATTCCCAAGAGCAAACATCATTGGTAATTACTGATGTTATTTGGTAATGGACCTTTGAAATGGTCTTGTTTCTATTAGTGGGCTAAATAAATTAGTGGGTATTTAATGGGTATGGCAACTCAATAGGCCGTCTTGGTACATGTAAAGTCAGAGAACTGACTACCAACGTAAATTGTCCGTATATTCAAATCACAACTGTCATTCTTTGACAGTTGTCTGAAATGGCTATAAGGGCGCTTTCAATTTAGACGGTTGTTGCTGGACTGCTGCCGCACGGTTGTTGCAGAATTATCACGACTATGAGCCGTACTGCGACAGCAGTACGACGTGAATCGTCTTATTTGAAGAGATACGCAGCTGCAGTCCGATCGAATTTTAGTGATTTCCATCGAAAACATGATGCGTTCACCCGCACTAGCGAACAACGACTGAGGCAGGTTGTAAATACATTGTTGCCGTTCCGCCAACGGACGTGCGCCGCACTGCTCTCGCACGACCTTGCGTCGGGACATTTTGTATGAAAAACCATAACCGCCCGTGCGCAGTACGATACTCGGACTGCAACCAACCGTCTAAATTGAAAGCGCCCTAACTCGAGAAATTCACGTACTTTGTTAATTTGCGTAAAAATTATTTATTTCCCTGGCTATACATTATATCAATATTTTAATACGTGAAACAAAAACTTTGTAAGCCCTTTTTACGAAAATTACGCCGACGAGGAGTATGACGTTTGGCACAGTTAATGTTTCTATGGAGAAGGAGTGCAGAAAGCTAATATTTTTATAGAATATGCATTAGAAATAAATTAAATTAACAAAAAAAAAACATTACACACTAGTGTGTGTAATGTTTTTTTTTTGTTAATTTAATGATGAGTCTGGTACTATGTGTGTGTGTGTGTGTGTCAAATGCATGGTAGTCCATGCATTTGACACACACACACACACACATAGTACCAGACTCATGACTCATGACTTGAAGATAGATAGGTGACAGCAGTGACAGCTTTAGCATGGAATAAGTAAGTACTTTTTAATAGCATGGAATTCGTATACTCATGGAATTAGTAAATACTATATAAGTAGAGGGGATCGAATTTCGACCAGTGGGCCACCACCAGTTATTATTATTTAGCCTATAGTGTTCCACTGTAGGGCATAGGCCTGCCTTCTTTCCTTCTAGCTGTTCCGTTCCACTGTCATCTGAGTCCAGTCATCCACCTATCTACATCTGATTCTGCCTGCACTTTACTTCTAAAAAGCTATATCAGCGCCAGGCATGATCGGGAAAAAATCCTCTGAGGAGACAAAGTACGAGACATTATTGAATGATTCAAAATAGTCGCCAGTCTGGTTTTCTTTACAACACTGGAAGCATAGATGGGGTAGCACCATCCCTACTTGTGTTTGAGCTAGTGGAATCTTTCGACGCCATAAAAAAACGTTCTAGACAGCCAGTTTCGTATTTTTGATTTCGAGGTAGGAAACATCGTCAATTGTTCTTATGCAGTGAGCTGGTGTCGATCAATTTTCGACCTTCTCCCGCCCTTTGTCCTGCAGCAGCTTAATAACAGGCTGGTATTGTGAAAGGATAAACGTCCAAAAGATTATTCAAGAGGCCTTTGTCTAGCAATAAAGTGGTATAGGCTGAACTTTGTAACTTGGTGTAGCCTAACAGCTCTATTGGTTAATTTATTTTATTAATATTTTACATAGATTCTTTTGTATTTTGTGAATGTGAGAACATAATCAGCCTATAATGTTCCCACTGCTGGGACACAGGCTTCCTCTATGTGAGAGGGAGTGGGCCGTAATCCATCACGTGGACCCAGTGCGGGTTGGTAATTGTTTTTGGTTCTTGGATAGCCGTTTCCTCACAATATTTTCCTTCACCGTTTTGAAAGCAGTGGTGATGAAATAATTTACACAAAGTAAAGCGCCTGTCTTGGTTCGAACCTACGACCTACAACTCGTAAGTCGCGGCCGTTACCACTGGGCCACCACTGCTCTCAATGCGAATGCGAGAACGTTGTAGGCTTAATAGACTAGATTTGTGGACCATTTATTTTTTGTTAGTACCTGGTACTTTTGACAAGCCTACACTGTCCTCCCATACCAATTAACACTGTCATTTGAAAACATTGTAAAAGCCAATTATTTTTTAAAGAGTAAACGTGGAGTTTCTTGCTGGCTCTTCTCCATAGGAAACGACCACTTGGAACCGTGCACCTAGCTTCTGGCGTTTCATAAGTGCCCATGTGAAATAAAATGTTTTTGATTTTTTGACTTTGATTGAAAATTAAAAAAAATATTGATTGTGTAGGCCGGTTGGCCTATATCGTATAAGTCTGTTTCTAATTTACACTAAACCCTCAACCACTCTCAATGTCAAACAAAGTATTAATTAAAATCGAAATCCAGGATTAAAAAAGTTGCTAAGCCTATTTATTCTTCTTAAATTGACCTTTACAATTTTAATGAAACAACCCTCTTTGATTTTCTTTTAACCGGGCAACGCGTAAATTACAGATGCACGAGTAAACCGTATTTACATGGCAAGCCAGCGAACCCGAAAACTGATTTTATTGTAAATAAAATGCCACTTAAAATGTAATAAAAGGCACGATTTAATGAAGTGCCTACCGCGCAGTACCGAACCTATTAACATTTAATAATTGTTTCCCATTTTGTTTTACTTGAGAACAAAATGATTTCATTAACGGCTCCCGATCTGTTTGACGAATACTTGGTATTATTTCCTTTAGTGCACGCTTCGCTCGGCGACTCTGTTTTAATTTAAGGTAATACTGAGAAGTGAAGAGTTTGAGTTGTTGCGTAATGCTGGACGTGAGAAACTGGAGTTTAGAGACGCTTATTATAATGTTTGACTTACTACTTTAAGTTTAAATTAACAGGTTTTAGCTGTATCAGTTTTTGCGACAACACAATACTTTGGTAACATATTTATCACTTTAACAACATCGTATGGTTTTTGAATCAGCACCATGAATAGTTTTTTTTTTCTGTCAGAATGAGTGATAGCTCTCCTGATGAATGTACAAAACGAACGCAATCATCAGTCAATTAATAAACTCTATCAGGATTCCATTAAAAACTGCAGCACTTTCAACACGACCACTTACTTACCAACAATATCGATCACAGCCGAAAATCACGCCAAAAATTCGCACGCCTACCACATGCTTTTAAAGAACGGAAGATAGTATAAAATTGGCACGTAATCTAGTTACTTTGTCGCTGTAATGTCAAATTGTGAATCAGTCTGCGTCAAAGAGGCCCGGTATGGACACACAAATCCAATTTGCCTGTTTCGACTTTCACAGGCTAAATGCTTGTGCCAATTAAGCGATGCGTAAAGTGCGTTCGGTGCCCTTTTCAACCCTTTTTTGATCAGCAATATCGTGGCTCCGTGTGGTTGGGGGGACAACTATTTGGGTCCAGTGAACAGGATGAAAGTGGACCGGAATGCCGACTTCGGAGCTTAATTACGTGCCACAAGTTTGTGTAATATTCCTTTGATTTGAGATGGATGTGTCAATGTGTTTGAGTGGTATGTTATCAATGTGTGTCGTTGGGTGGCGCCTCGCAAAAATTAATTTGAACATTTTGAGAGGTCAGTGATAAGTTTGTGACATCGTTTGAAGTTGCTTTAAAATTTAAGAAACTTTTGGGTACAAAACATTTCACTTCTCGATTTCCTTACCGTAATTTAACATCGATGTGTGAAACTAGGTCCATTTACAGTTTACACCTACTAGATTCATATTACTTGCCTCCACGTACTGGCTCACATGCATCGAGCGAGCGAGCGTCCAAATAATGAGTTCTAATTACAATTTCCTGCTGTACCACTGCACTGTGTATAGACTGACCTACATCCCAGTTATTATGCGAGCAAAATAGAGCATTAGTTTCAAACGTATCTGTAGACTGAGTTTTATTCAAATATTGAACAGGATAAACTAACGCTCGTCTATCGGTAATGTTGATTGACTCGGTTAAGTTCAACAAAGGGGATCGCCCAATTAAATCTGTCGATGCCGAAACGATCCGGATGCTGCCGTTTGATTGGCTAATTGTCGGAGATAACTTTGTTTTCAAAAAGTTTGGTGCTAAACTATGCTGGTGTAGTGGGATTGTTATCTAAGATTGCGGTACTAGAGTGAAATGGAAAATTATCTATTTCTCGAGAGTCCTTCAATTTTATTAAAGATCTGAAATAGTTCAACAGACTATTATAATCGTAGAGAGAAATGATGACATGAATACTGTAAATAACGTTATTTTTTTACCCAGAAATTTTTAATTTCTATACACAATCGATTTTAAAGAATTGTAGTAAGCCTTCAACTCAACCATTCGCTAGAATCTAGTCAATCCCGATTAGTTTTCAAATCATTAGCACCCACCTTTCCCGCGTCACAAAATTACTTTCATTAACGAGTGCGTGTTCCGCATCGACGCGTCGGATGCGTTGCGGCTGCCGGGTGCAAACGGGTGCAACCTCGCACCCACTGTCCGCAACCACTAGTTTACACTGCGCGCACCGTGCACAATATTGTTCAACGGTGCGGGTCACACCACTGTTCAATTAAAGAACAGAGTTCATGGCTATTTTAGCAGTGCGATTTTTAATTTGCACCCGCGTTCGTTTTTAACATAACATACATACAGTGCGTTCGTTGTTTATGTTGCTTTAATTCACCTTTAATGTTGTTATTGCAGAATTCCTGTGACTTTATTAACAAAATGTTTTTTTTGTTTCAGGTATGCATCATTTTATGAATACGAAGTATATTGAGTTGACTTAAACGAGGTGTTGGGGTTTGTAAAATAATAGTTGATGAAGTGATTTTATCAAAATTTTCAGATCGAAAAGCGTTGAGACTGTGTTCTGAATTATTAGCTAACTTTCAAAGACATTTCTCGCACTCAAACTTGTAAAACAAACCTATTAATTCATGAATAAAAACACATTAAATGAAATGATTACACTAATATAAAAACCCTACAGACAGACGAAGCGCGCCGCGAATGGTGGAAAACGATACTAAATCATTACGGAGAACTCCCCTCATAAAGAGAGAAACAATTATTGCTTGTTAAAGAGCCTCTCGAGGTACGGGAAATAATAAAGAAATTGTTCCCTCACTATCGCAAGCGTCTCGATCGCTTTATTGCTACTATATAAAAGCGATTGTTTTTCTCAAAGTATTAAAATTGAATGTTCTTTAGCGAAGTTCTGAATTTAAAAGGGGTCTTACTGCTACGATGACCTTGGTTAGTGAGACTTAGGGTGAATGTCTCTTAATTTTTGATAAATGTGTCCTCTAACAATGAAAGCGGTTGAAATATAGATAAAAGATTCGGACATAGTTCTCACATAGCAATAATTCAATAATTCTCCTGTAAATTGAAGAAATTGCTATAACAAATAATTAACAGTTATCCTTTTATCATTTGAATATACCTACGGACATTTTAAGTTTGTATTCAATTTGCTTAACAATTAATTTCCTTGACTTTACCAAGTAGCTACGTTTTAATCATATTTCTTTGTGGTAAAATCCTTCACAAAAGTATAAAATTAAATATTGTTTCTTCGGATAGGAAAATGACAACGTTAATCTTGTTTTTAGATTGACAACGTTTTGATCTTCCATGTTCCTTTTGCATAAATGTGTTTGACATTATAACAATTACGATTTATTTAGAAAACTCATTTCCGTCCGAAGATCCTACAGTCTTAACTCAATCTACAGATAATCTCTTTGTGAACCAGTAGCCATCAAATACCCTTCAATAAAATTAATAACAGATATAATTAAAAAAAAATATTTTAAATAAATATGTAGATTGGTTGGTTCTGACAATTTCATTATAGCTCAGCAGAGTTGCTTTATGCAAACGACGTTTATCATTAAAAATGAGCTAGCGATCAGCTAGTGCCGTCAAAGGTTGCAAAAGGCAAGCTCGGCCTAACAATTTCCTATTTGGGTGTTGGTAAAAGTGGTAAACGGAAGCGGGGGCGATTTCCAAGGCCGACTCTAGATCAGTAAACGTTACTCTTAGCACGTGCTATGACCTAGAACTGTTCCCATCTCTATCATGCACTAATAATATGACAGTTGTGCAACAGTGACAGGAATAACACTGAACCAAATGTACGTGCTATAAATCTCGGCCTTTAAGACTTTTGTAATGAAATAAAATAAAATGATTTCTGTATGTAGGTTTGTAGAAAACACTTTTACACGTCAAACACACTAAAAAAAATAACTAACTGAGAGCGGCGTTTCCTATCTGCCTTTAGAAAAAAGGCCGAAACAAACTCAGAGGTCACAGTCTATTTTAAAGTCCAGACATAATCTTGGTCAGACGAACAACAGCTACGGTTTTAGTAGGATTTTCATGGTCCTGTGACGGCATCTACGTCGCCAAATGCGAACTACGCAACAAACTGAAGTCCCGCAAAATCCTGCATCGCGCAAGCAGAGTTTACCGTGCAACTAGCATATACAGGGTGACATTGAAAACATGCGACAAATCGAAATGGGAGATTGTACTCATCATTATGAACAACTTTTACTAAGGGACCAAAGCTACAATCCCAAAAAAAAAAACTGCTGTCCCCTACATTTATTTTCGCAATACCTCATCAAAATGTAGGAAAAGCAGATTTTTTTTTTGGGATTACAGCTTTGGTCCCTTAGTAAAAGTTGTTAATAATGATGTATACAGTGTCCCATTTCAGTTTGTCGCAAGTTTTCAATTTCAACCTGTATACAACATCCCGACATCAACCGTTGGGCAGTTGCCCACCAGACACGTCACCCGTCTGGTCGGAGGATCCTCCCTTTTCTATGGAAGATGAGTAAACTTTACACCCAGTTCCTCATGCCTCTATAATCCCACTGCAGAACAAATACAGGAGTATTTGTTCTGCAGTGGGACTATAGAGAGTTGATTAGGGAAATTCTATCTTATAATGAGGACATTATAAGATAGAATGTCCATAATCAACCCATATTGTCTATTTGGCCAAAATAACGAAAGTTTTATTGAATCAAGGTTATTATTGAAGTTTTTATTATATTAACAACACAAAAAGCGCCCTTAATCGACAATGAAATAAGACAAGTTTACAATCGGATAATATTTTTATCTCTTAATCACTAACAACTTACTTTTTAACAACTACAATTTTTGATGTGAATATATATATTTGGAGAAAAAGGGACGGAAGTGTGTAGACAGGAAATGACAGCATGAGCATGGAATAAGTAAGTACTTTTTAATAGCATGGAATTAGTGTACTCATAGAATTATTAAGTACTAGATTGTTAACGGAGAGGGTCTAATTTCGATCAGTGGGCGACCACTTGTAATGAATAATTTATTATTCGAATAAATATTTCAGTCATCATCATCTGCCTAGCCTTTTCCCAACTATGTTGGGGTCGGCTTCCAGTCTTACCGGATACAGCTGAATACCAGTATTTTACATGGAGCGACTGCCCATCTGACCTCCACAACCCAGTTACTGGGTAACACGATACCCTTGGTAAGACTGGTTGTCAGACTTTCGAGCTTCTGACGACCCGTAACGACTGTCAAAGATCTACAAATGACAGCCGGGACCAACGGCTTAACGTGCTTTCCGAGGCACGGAGGGGTCTTGGTATGTAAAGATGGTCACCCATCCACAGACCAACCGCGGCAAGCGTAGCAAATAAATATTTCAGTATTAAACAGATTATAAAATAACAAGATGGTTACTAACATTAAATAAATTAAATTAAAACTTAGTTAAACCTAAAAAAAGGGCCTCGAGGCATTGTACCGAGGATGCTGGTGGCATTTCCTCGCTGAATTGCAATGCTGATGCGTTGCCTGAGAAAGCCGCCAGATTTTCGGGCACCAAAAATGTCAGTATTAGTCGTTTTTTTTGCGACTACTGTAAGGCTTGCTCGTTTTTTACAATTTGTTTACAACCAATTAAACTTAGAACAACTTCCAACGCCAGCCATTACAACTTGCACCAGCCCACTTGGTAGGATGGTGTTTTGACAGCGGACCCTAATCCGACCCGCTCCGCAGGGCGGCACAGTGCGCATGACGTTTTTCAATTATAACCATTCACTGTGTAACACTTTTGCGACTACCTGTACTGTTCCAACGAAATCCGAGTTTTCACGAATCATTCCGAATTTTCACGAATTAATTTTGTTCCACGTAAGAGTCTGTGCAATTTTTAATGCTGTTCCTGTACTTTTGTCGCTCGTATGTAGTTCTGTTTCCAATTTGTCGATAAAAAGGAACAAATCGTGGGACTGGAACATGTTTCGAACTGACATTGTTAGTAAACGTGTTTTTCTGTGAGTTCAATTCAGCGTAAAGAAAAAATATTGAAATGGTATTGGAGATTTTGAAATCAATTTTAGATACGATTTTAAAGGTGAACATAACGCTCATGTCAGTGTTTACTGACCTATCACGTTATACGAGAACTAACATTAGACTGACATAATCTGAAACCTTATGAATTTTTATAAACAGAGTAATAATGTCATGTCATGGTCATGTTTTCTTTCAGACTCTTACTGACTAAAACCCACCCGTGTTCCTTCCGTTGCCTGTGTTGTCAGGGGCCTCGGTATCTTCCTTTCGGACTTTCCCTCGACCCCGGCAGGTATCAGCCCTAGTGGACCCCTAGTGTTGTGCTGTCGACATCTCTTTGAGGCGCGCGTGGAACACAACGCGCAGTTAACCCGAGCCTGCTCATGATCATGCTTGATAGTCTGGCAATACAAACAGATTTCCTAGGTCAACCTTATTATTATTTTTCTTTAGTGTCACCTAAGGTCACGCTATAAAAAAGGGTTATTTTCTTCCTATAAAATATACCAACAAAGTAAAGTTATGCGGATCGATGTCATTCAACATTATCCACAATTCCCCACCTCCTGTCAGCATTCAAGGCTCCATACAGTTATATACGATATTATTATAAGTAGATATGTACTCGGTAGAGACGAACCGAACTCTCGGTACACTTTGGATCAATTTCCAAAGTTTTACTTCGATCTTTACTTTCGTGGGGCATGTGTACACTGGAGGGAAATTGTTCCGAATTACGGAAGCAGAGAATTGAACCGTGATAAAACGTTGTTTAATGTTTATATTGATTTTGGAATTTTATAACATCATGTTTATGATTAAATTAAATTTGTTTGAAATAAGGATAAATATGTTTTGAGGAAAGCTACTTTTAAACGTAATAGAGCCTCACCCAAGATTCGAAAGGAGCTTGGAAATATAAAATTCTACAATCAAACATTATTACAATAAAGTAGCCTTAGTGAAACTTACCTACGTTCATATAAAAGTTAGCTGACCGTTATTTAACACTACAAGGCAAATGTACCTGAATCACCTAACCAATTAGCAACATTAGGCATACACCTACTAACACTGTCTCATTCTGACCAATTCATTCAGGGCAAACGTGACAATGCACTTAACCTATTATTTCAGCGGGGACGTCTAGACAAAATTACAGTCTGACTACAAAGACTTAATATCCAAACGAACACAGACTTAATTTATTTAATTACTAAAAAAGCTAGCAGATCTTATTCAGATAAACTTGATGAAATAAATTCAATTGAACAAGTTTCAGTGAACTTCTATTGGAAAATTGGTTTAGTAAGTAGTAAATATTTTCTATTGCATTTGCACACAGTATTTGGAGAACTAAAATGTAAATTTAAATCCTGTCTAGTATCGTTATTGTTTATTTTATAAATTGAAAAAGATTCTATAACACAACATGTTTAAATCTCTACTAAATAAAAATGTAATTTTACTGGAATTCAACAAATTCTAGACTTTTATTTAAATAAAATATTTTCTAAATATTCACATTCAAATTAAACTTGATAACCAAGCTTGTCACGCTCTCTTGGAACCAAGTTTGACGTGCTACACTACAGTGTAGCCCCAGCTTTAGACTCAAGCGTTGAACCTGTACGGAACTTAACCATCCACTTTATTAGCAAACTTGGCTATGAGTACAGTCTTTCAGTAATTAGACTGGATTATTTTCGGCCGACTGCGCCACAAACTTGCCTACAAGTCACGAGAATGTTACACCAAATACATTTTTTATTTTGCATTTTGATATTTTCCAATTTGTTGACTTAGAAAGTTGTTTTAATCTCGCTGCTGTTGAATGTTTCGTTAAATAATTTTCTTTTGGTTGTGTATTGGATTTTAAATTACAATATTGGCTTAGGGCACTTTTAGGATTTTATGAAAAATGTAGAATCTTTTTGATATTATTTGTAACATTTTTCATCTATTGTGTCTCGTTCCAAACATTTAAACAGTCATGTTTTAATTAATTTAGTAACTGGCACGCTGAAATAATTATAAAATTTAAACGACAATACATTTCTCATTATTATCGTACTAGCTCAAGCCTTTACACCAGTTTACCTAATATCAACAAGAGATTATGATAATTTATTTACCGTAAAATAAATTATGTCATGCTGTCACCTTCGAGGTGACAGCGTGACAATGGTTACAATAGCCCGACGTCAGATAGGTCTATGTCATCCCTTTTTTAAGGGCTTTGTGATACAGGCGATGATTAATGTTTGAAAACTGAGTGGAAAATATCAACAGTAAACGGTGGATTATAGAAGTGAGTTATTAATTCTTTGCAGTTTATTACTATTGTTTCTTGTTTATTAATGTTTTATTTACTGTTAGGTTACTCCATTTTCTAATTTGTTGAAAAAAAAAAGCATAGAAAAATATAAACATGAGTACATGTGCTAGTGTATGTATGAATTTTGATCAAATACTGAACGTCACCGTCTGATGCCTAGATATCTAAAATTCCATCAATAATCCCCGAAACAGAATACTCAAACAACGTCAAAATAATTTCATCCTGTAATCAACTTATTTATATTCAGACGACATTAAATTATACATGAATCAAATCGGAATACATAAAAGTGTGAAAATGTCGCATCGTGAACGTGTATTGTACGATATTTCACGGCATGGAGAGACGTGTCGCGCGCACGCCTCGCGCGAGTGTGCACGAGGGCTTAGCAAACAAGTCGCCGCGCGATACAGCATCGAGTGTTTCTCGATACGTGTGCTACCCTAATACAGGACGGGCAAACACCGAATTTGATAGTTGAAGAGAGATGGTTTATTTTCGGAATTCTCAAAGTATACTTGCGGCGAGAAAGCATTCGGAATATACCAATATACTCTCATCGCTACATTGGTAATAGCAAATTTTAGAATAAAATATGTGAATTTGCATGATAACTGCCGACGTCGGGTAACGGGCACGTATAATCATAATAACCCATTTTCTAACTATCCATTCAGTTTTATAACCTACGAATAAAAAGCTGGATGGTGATATTATAATACTTCTGCTGTAGCTTTCACGATGTTCAGAAAGGCAAAAAAAACAGACCGATTATGCGAAATGGTTTTCAAATTCCTAACAAATATTAAAGAAACAAAGACACATTAACAAATACATAAGCGGGCTTGTAACAGTAACATTATACCTATATAACCATAGCCAGTATTCCGGTCACAACACAGCACTGTTTAATCAGCTTTTGACCCTCCACCTCTATGCTAAATGTGATTTTTAAGCTTGATACTGTAAATCCGTTAACCCATAAAGAGTCACAGGCACATTATTGAAAATACCATATACGCGGGACTGTTTGTCTAAAAAGGTATTCGTTGTATTCAATGCACATCAAAGTGGATAAAAGGGGGTTGGGAGCTGATCTGTCATATTATATTCCCGGACAGTAAACTGCCCGTGTGCACCGGCCTGCTGTCAAAATTGGCTTGAGCGACCGGTCAATTTGCACAGACCTGATGATCAGTACTGTAACAGTGACTAGAATTTGTACTTTGGGAATTATCAGATGGTAATATATTAAAAGCATCTGATGGTCATCCAATGGCAATCCGATGAATTGGATTGTTAAGCCCCCTGTCTGCATATGCCAAAGGCTAAAGGTACCTTTTAAAATAATTGCGACATTGGTAATGCATTAAAAAAAAAAACAGTCTTTGTATCTGAATTAACTCGTACATTGAAATTATCGACTTTAAGCGATGTAATGTTCCAGAATTTGATGATATCAGTTATATGGCATACAAGTATTTCGAAGCGAAAATAAAATATCTAGATATCTGGCAGGTTATGCTGCGCTAACGGTCACCAAAACCTGTGCCCCTAAACACCTTCATTCATTGTTTGGGGCCCCATCGTGGTTTGAGAAAACGTTGATTCTCATCCGAATCCTTTGACATTCTTTTGGCGATTTAGAAACTTGAAAGTCTGACAACCGCAGTTCTAAACTTGGGATGTTTCCAGTAATTGGATTTTGAAAGTCAGACAATCAGTAATAGTAGATTGTTATACAAGGGATGAAAGGGACCTATTTAAGCATGAGATGGTTTGGCGCACGAGCGTAGCGTAGTCAATAGTTCGAATGCCTAAATAGTTCTTTCACCGGAGACTGCTTTTCATTTCGAATATGAAGAAAGTAAATAAAAACTTATTAATTAAGCAAACAATATTTGAGTAAGGGGCCGTGCATCATTTGTTATATTTTTTCTGAAAAGGAAAAAGAATTTACAAAAAAAATGTGATTTGAAAAGTCGAGTTCTTTATTTTCCATGTGGCTGGAAGGGATTTTACTAATAAATTACGTATTCATGGAAAATCACTAATATTCGCAACAAGTTTTCCGAACAATGACGCGAGACTGACGTTTTATCATTTTGTTACAAGAAACTACTTTTTATTTTGAAAATTAATATAACTATATGGTCTACATTCATGTAGCAGAAGCACTTTTTTCAACTTCTATATAAAATATAGTAGAAAAATAATATTGAAAAAACAAATTAAAAAAAACCTATTCAGTAATGTATTTTTCCTATTAATTACCAAACTATATCAAGAAATTTAAAAATCAGACATTAGTCTTCAGATATCCTCGAGACATAAACAAAATTTTATTTTATGATTATACAATATCTTCATTAAGTAAATTAAAGGCAAAATATGTTCGAGAGCGCAAAAGAGATGAAACTATTACCAGCCTGTGACTGACACGAATGGTCTAGCACTCCAAAACTGTAATTTTATAGTTACAAAGACTTCAATTTATTTCAAGTTTTTTTTACAATTAGATAAGAAATTGACAAAAAAATGGATTTTATCGTGTACGGAGCCTTAAAACATAATTAACCAATATTGGTAAGATAATGGTGCCGATTCCCTTGTTCACAAACTAAACTAAATTTAAGTTCAGTGCATCTTTTTCTTTCTATTTCATTAAGAAAAGGACAGAAGATTTTTCGTTTAGTCCTGTCAAATTAATCTGCGCCTGTCACTACTCCATACAAGTTTAGACGTGATTAAAAACTTGTCTACTAAAATTACGTCAATTTACGTCAAGCGCTGATTAATTTGACAGGACTGAACTAAAATTTATCTTCTGTCCTTCTCTTAATGAAATAGAAAGAAAAAGATGCACTGAACTTAAATTTAATTTAGTTTGTGAACAAGGGAATCGGCGCCAATATCTACTTAAAATTAATATAAAAGTTACAGCAATTATTAAACGTAAGGGAACGGTTCTTTCCTGGTATATTAATGTTGGATATTTTTTGTGTTTCTGTAAACGTTAGAGATAGCAATATTTTGTGATTTTCTTCAGCTGGAATAGATTTTTATTTACTTCGCTCCGCAAAGTCTTTTGAAGTACTAGGTCGCGGCATGTAGATTTATCGTTTTTATTACTTTATTTGATATTTTAGTCTTATTTTCTACTGATTCTTCTATGTATCCTTCGGCTACTTTACTCGATTTCCATCTACACCTGAATCAGCTAACAAAGTAGTTAAAGTTCTGCGGCAGCATTGACCAGAATATAAGTTTGTATTTGGTAAATTAAGATACGTGGCTGTTTCGGGATACCAGACATTTTGTTTTTCCCAATTACTTGCCTCAAACATTTCCTTACTTGCAACAAACTTTTTGGTAATTCAGGAAAAAACTATCAGTTTCCATATCACTAGGTCGAATTCCTTGGTATTTTTCTATTATTTGTACAAATTCTTTCTTTACTACAAAGGTTCCGTCTCCTTTCGTTTTAATACCTTTAAGAGGTACTAAAATATAAGTCGACGGAACCTTTACTAGTATTATTATACCTGTGTTTCTCTATGGCATGTACCTTCATATTCATCAGATCAATGCTGCTGCAAGCACCACTTACACCAATATCAAAACTATCTGAAAAGTAAATGTAAATCTTTAATGGGTAGTTCTTTTGTATAATATCTATACATACCTATCTAATTACAGTTTCAGACCAATTTCTTAAATGCGATGATACTATTAAGATTTCCTTACCTTTATTACTCAGTATATTTCGTCTGGCGCTTGAATTAAGTTTTTAGGTTTGGACCTCTTGTGCGGTGAAAATTTTGTTTTTTGTTAATCATCCGACTGTCTTTATAGTAAAGTTGATAGTTTGCCAAAATCTTTCAAATGTATATCGTCTTTTGTACTTAAAGTCGGCTTTAACATTGAATACACGCTCCATAGAGTTGAATATTTATGATAGCTAATTCATTGAAATATGTTACACGTTTTCCGAAAAAGACTTGACTCTTTTTTGATCGTGCCATTTCTTAATAACATCGTAAGATTTTAAGCATATTTCTTTTGATTTTGGCGGTAATTCCACTGCTGTTTTAGCCACTTCCCTAATGAAATCGGGTGTTAAATCCGTAGCTGAATCTGATGAACTCATTTTATACAAATATCTGTATATGTAAATAATTAGCACTCGACAAAACAACTGAAGATCGAATTGCCGCTTTTCTGCCTTTTTTATGTTTCTTTTTCTATGGCATTCTACCAGCCAGTATTTTTTAACATTGATAAATATAATTTAAATCACATAACTGTTCAATATAAATCATTGTTAAATATTTAGCTCAAATCTATGTAAATTAAATTATAGTTTAGTGAAAAGTAAATTATAAGTCTATAGTCATGTTACAAAATTGTTGATAATAGTTTATTATTACAATTTTACGTCACGATTTAACAGAGTGGCTGTTTACAAAGTTGGAATATGGGTTGCATAGTTTTTAAACTTTGACGGCAGGGAAATTCGTTTCCCAGGGACGAAAAGTACTGTTTTCATCCCTCTGATCAGGTAACTTCAAGCGTAATTTCCAAATATGAGAAATGAAAAACTGATTTTCAACAGTAATGTAGTTACGTTGGAAGCCTAGTTTTGTTCTCTTTACTTTGTAGAAATGACTACACAGATGATAAGTGGCACATTGTCAGTGGCAATAAACTTATCAAACTAAATCTCACCTCAAAGAACACTAAAACCACTTTATTTTTTCTGAAGTGACTAAAACCGAAATTGCGATGTAACAGCCGTGTCTATTGTGTGCTTAGGTATAGAATTTGTTGAATATTTCGGCTCGTTCCGACCAACTTCGCTGGCTCCTAACTCCGTAGCAAGTTTTATTAGGATACTTGTAAAATTTCCGCCTATTTTATTGGAAGTGCTCTCGCCTGATTAAATAAGATGAATTTATTGACTTAGACACGGCCGAAAGTGCCCAAGAATTCCGATGTCTGTGGGTATAGGTAAGTTTTTCGTGTTTTTCAGTTCTGTTGATTCTGCGAGTTGGTTTGGAATTTTAATTAAATTCTGTTTTGTTGTTTTAATTTGGTGTTTTCGGGTATTGTTAATGAGTCATAATTTACTTGGAGGTAAAGTATTTGTTGCTTTATTGCAGTGACTTAATTTATATGGCCTTCGAACTTTTTAGCATCAGTAAGATTGTATTGTCTATACTTCTTATCTCTCTTAAGCCATTGCAGGCTGAACACGCTATGCCAACCCGAATATTTCTCTATAATGTGCAAAGCAACACGCCTTAAAGCCCCACTAAATTCATACCCAAACTAACCACTACTTAATAATGACGTTTAATATTAAGCACACATGCACCACAGCCCAGAAACTTACAGAACACTAAGTTCTAAGAAGATTTGCATGACGCTCGGATCGTTCGAGTGCCCCTCTTACAGATCCCTGCTCGTAGATCTACATCACTGAACAGATGAATGCAGAATGTTGAGCGAATACGAGGTTTCCTCGAAGTTAACGACAGTTTATTTATTTCAAATACATTCAAGTGATTATATACAATATATGTCGTAACTAACAATTTACACTAGGAAATAAATTAAATGACTAACTAAATATACAACTCGTAAAAGCCCAGTGCCCAGAAAATTAAGTAAACTATATCATTTAGATTTCAAGTTAACCGCACAATTGGAACTTTAACCTATTGACCGCCACGTCAAAAAAGCAAAAACGTGCCCTCGGCGCCAAGCTACGAATTATTCCTTAAAATCTGTCATGTAGTCATGACCGTGGCGTGCTGGGCACATTTTGGTTTGTCATCTATACATGACTGTGGCGATCAAAAGGTTAAACTGACGACTTTTATTCGACACACCTTTGGTAATTGGCGTTCCAATTAGCATCCATCAGTGGTGATTCTGAAATGGAGTCTCTTGTTCAGTCAGCCTCACTACTAGGTATCTATATCAGACCGAGTTATTCTCATAATTATAGAGGGGAAACAAATTTTCTTTCCCTCTTTCCATTGCCAACTGTTGGTAGACGTCACATGAGCATGTGCATAACATATTAATATTCAAAAAATATAATAAAATAAATCTGGGTGTTTAGTCATTCATAAAAACCGCCCGCCCCTGCTTCGCACAGTTTTTATATAAATCAATATAAATAAAAAAAACCAGCCAAGTGCTTGTCGGACCTCGCAGTAAAATGAAAAGTACCGTGATTGGGATAAATGTATCAAAAACAAACTACTAATGTAAGTTGGTCGACTATTACACGTTATTTGTAAAGCCTACTTAGCTGTGATAGATTATCTTTTAATTTAGTTATATTTTCTTTTTCACATATTCAAAAACAACCATTTAGCTGGCAGAAAGCCAGCTAAATGGTTGTTTTTGATTCTTACAAAAATTAGCACTCTTAAGCTTAATATTACGCAAACGGATCCCTGTTTTCACAGACCCGTAATATTTTTGAACGGCCTATCCAATGATTCCCCACACCATGAGATAGACGAGAAAAAAAATATGCTTCCTTGCATGTAAAGTGGGGATAATTTTTTTTTCAAGATTTTATTTTACCGCTTTGTCGGCCGGCATGAGTATCATTTATAATACCCATGCTAAATTACAGCTTTCCAGTTCTAAGAGTCTCTGAGCTAAGCCGGGCACAGACATACGACATGGTGAAACTATAAGGGTTCCTTGTTTACCACGGAACTCTAAAACTGATGCTGTTCGATGGTCATCACTTGAGAACAGCTGGTTATTTTTTGTAAAATAAAAAATTCGAAATATTCTGAATTTTATGGAAAGATTTTTTTTAAAAAGTACCGGGAAATTCGGGAAAACTCAAAGTAGATTTCTATGGGAATTTTGTATCAATTATTTTTTTTTAAATTTGGAGGGGTAACGCCTGTCTGGTCCGCTAGTTATTGATAAAATATTGACAGCAAAGTGCGACCTGAACTTAACTGTGGTCGAAACCTTGCTCCAATCACCACTTAAATCTGCGATTTTAAGGGTTTCCCCTTCATATTTTCTATCACCATCAGTCGTACAACCGGAACTTCTGCAAGTTTTTATTTCCTGCCTAAGCTCCATAACCGGCCATTATGCGCAATACCCTCCATCGGCCATTTTGATATTCCATTCAATTGTGCCAATGCAAATGGTGAAATATTTTGAGATAACCGCGCATTGTGGACCAGGCTAATGTATTATAGTGTGTATTCTTATGGCTACATATGGCTTTTTAAATTCTAACACTTGAATCATGAGTTTTAAAATAAATCAAATATTGGACTTTAAAATTTCGAAACATAAATGTAGATGTAAAACTTTATTTCCTCCACGTGTTTCCAAAAACATTAGAAAACTTCAAAAGGGCCGTTTTATAAAATTCCTAAATAATAATTTCATGCTAAAAAAATATGACAAGACACCGATTTACAAAATTTATTCATTAAAAAGTTGTGCCAGAGGAGATGAAAAAAAACTTTCTAATTGTACGAATGAGGTACTAATTATTCAAACAATTACGTTAGCAAGTTAGGTTGGGCAAGTTAACATTTTTTTCGGCTTCATTTGCCAAAGGCCCCAAGAAAACTCTTAATCACGGAACTTAGATAACAAATGCCTTTCAACTTAGAGCAAACAGTTTTTTTGTTGCTTTGATGAAAAGTAAGGAATGGTGTATTTAAAATTCTGGGGAGTTATTTTTTTATTGTATAAGCAACTTATTTGCATTCTGGTTTATAATTAAAGAAGGGAATGAGTGCCAAGGGCGGACGGAAAGTGGGTGAGAAACTTGACTGCGGTGAGATTGGTTAGCCAAAGAATTATAACTTTCAATAATTTTTCGATGTTGTCTTTTAAAAAGGATTTTGTTATAGATTTTGTCCTTTTTAACAGAGAAATCCAAGTTTAAATCAACAGTGTCTTAAAATAACTTCAAAAGTTTATAAACCATTGCAGAAGTAACATTTAATTTTGAACTCGCTTAGTACCTGGTGCGACGCGAATTCGCTAACGTGTGAAAAAGTCATAAAATCCTTTAATCAAATAACTAATATGCAGGTAAATCCGAAAATATACTTTCAGTATTAGTGGAACCACTTCAAACCCTACTTCCTATTTGAGCAGGATAATTTCCATAGATGGGGTAGAGAAATTCATACCCGCGTCGGAAGCGAGCGTATGAAATAATGAAATTAATGTCTTAATCTTTGAAATTTATTCATTGCAACCGCCGCGTTGCTCGTTGCACGTTGCTCGCTGCTCGTTGCTCGATGTAATGCACTACTCTATGTGCTTTTTACTTGTAGGCAATTTGTTTTATGATATGTTTTTTAAATTTTGTGAGGTGTAGGATGAGCTTGTACGGTGTCTAAGTTCAGATTAAATTGTTTTGTTTATTCATTCCCTTAGGCCAATTATGGAATATTACAAAGGGAACTCACTTTTAAGAGATCAGTCCCTGGTTCTCCAAAATGAATAGTTTCATTTTGGAGAACCAGGGACTGATCTTGCGAGGATGTGTATCAGGTTCAAAGAAGGCAAACAAAAATAAAAACATACATAACAACATCACGCCATGTTTCCCCGACGGGTTGGGCAGAGGTGTACCTTGTAGTACACCCACATTTCACCAGTTATGTTTAAGTCCTAATAATTGACGAGCCTATTGCCATCAACCGGGCACACATCCAGACTCCGGGCTGCTACTGAGAAATTCCAGATAGAAAAACCCAATAACACTGTGCCCGACCCGGGAACCGAACCCAGGACCTCATGCTCAGCAGTAGCGCTTGCAACCACTAGACCAACGAGGCAGTAGTACAAAAATAATACTTATCGCTAAAACTACCAAAATAAGCAAAAGAAAAGAAATTATAAAGAAATCGATTATATCACTATCAGTAACTGACACAGTCTCAAGCTCTATATGATTACCTTAACCGCTTAAGACGCTGACAAGACCTGAACCGCAGTCACTGTCAGATTGCATAGAAAAAAAAGAGAAGCGCGATGACACAACGCTTGTAATTTATTGCAAAATATGAAGCAATTATCTATTTACTCAAAATCAAGTTGAGTAATCGAAAATAAAAATTAGACCTCAAAGTAAGAGGTTAGTTTAACGTTAGTTTGTATCGAGATTTTTTTTCAAAACGTGTTTTGGTAACAACAAAGTTCTGGGAAATATGTTCAAAATTAACATATTTTTTCCACTACCACAAACTATACAGATTTGGCATTTTTTTTTTTCTTAAGAGAAGCCTATTTTGGCCGATTGGGTCTTGTCAGCGCCTTAAAGGCGAAACTTGTCCTCAAAACCGATCATACTTTGAAGCTATTTTTACCGCCGTGTCAATAGGAAACCTTGGCATAAATAGGGAAGGAGCCGCTCCGTCCAGTAAGTAATGAGGGAGCACTGTAAACATATAGTGTAACCAGGGCGTGCCATTAATTGATTGCCTGCCGCGCCCGCCATACAGTGCGACCATCGTTTTAGAAACATTGCTTTTGCCTGAAGTGTCTCGAGGAATTGCTGGATTTGCATAGACTAGTTCATTGTTTGATGTCGTGCCTGTTTTTATGTATTTAGGATAGGTAGTTACAATGCTTAGGTATAATTGTTGATACTCTTTTAATAATATTTTATAAATAAAGCCGGATACTGCTATTGGGGGCTTGTGGCTAAGTAATAACAGCCGCACGGGTCGATCGATCAGGTTAAGCTACGCTTGCCGCGGTTAGTCCGTGGATGGGTGACCATCTTTACATACCAAGACCCCTTCGTGCCTCGGAAAGCACGTCATACGTAGATCTTTGACAGTCGTTACGGGTCGTCAGAAGCCCGAAAGTCTGACAACCAGTCTTGCCAACTGAATTGTGGAGGTCAGATAGGCAGCCGCTCCATGTAAAATACTGGTATTTTACAGATAGACTGGAAGCCGACCCCAACATAATTAGGCTAGGCAGATGATGACTGCGACGTGACCAGATACTTATCGTAACAGCCTGTAAAACCTTCTACTAGACCAATCAATAATTGTGTTAGAAATGTGGCCATAATTATTTGGTGTTTCTTGGAAAGTGTATTGAAAACAGAAGCGGTGATAACAGGGTCAAAGCAAGATGCTGCTGTACATTCTCCAACAATATTCCCTTCACTTATCTTTAAACTTTTTCATATCAGTAACTTATTGACATCTTAACTATTTATTATTATTGACATTATTGAATTGTGTTGTGTGTTTGACGGCTCCTTGATCTAGTGGTGGCATGCGCTACTGGTTCGATTCCCGGGTCAGTCAAAGTGTTACTGGGTTTTTCTATCTGGAATTTCTCAGTAGCAGCTCGGAGTCTAGATTTGTGCACGGTTGATGGCAATAGGCTCGCCCCCTATTATATGGGACTTAAACATAACTGGCCAAATGTGGGTGTACTACAGGTACACCTCTGTCCAACCCTTCAGGGAAACAAGGCGTGATGTTATGTATTATGTGAATTGTGTTAAATATTGACATTACCTATTGCATTTTATTAAATTATTTTTTTTTTAATTACATTTATTCTACTAAATTATTATAAGTAAACTAATTTACTTAATTGGCGAAAGCCTCCCAAAAATTTATATTTGTACGGCAAACAAAATATAGAGAAACTGAATAATAACAATAGGGTTTACCCAGGGGTAGGGGTTACCCATTTTTGAAAAGTGTCTTAATTAAATTATATAGTGCTAATATGCCCCCAAAAAAAATCACAAAAATTTTATTCAATCGATAAGTGCCATAAAAATGCATTTAAATTTTACATTTTCCAATTTCGCGCGTAGTTTGACGAAAACGCTGGACGCAGTGGATGCCATGTTGCTCTGTGGTCATGACGTCACTGGGCTTTGAAAACAAATGCGCTGATCTTTGTGATGATAATTGACACGTTTTTGTTAACATAGCCGTATGACGTAATAACATGGCGGCCACTATTTCATGGTGTTTTATAACAGATTAGAAAAACTGAAAACGTTATATTTAATTTTAAAATTTATTTTGTTGTTTTATGAACTAAAAGTAACATTTACCGACTCCTTTTTGCCTAAACTATCTCAATAAAATATTTATAGATTTTTTCTCATATATAGTAAAATATCCTATTGTAACATCTTGCATACTGTTGCAACCTATGTTTATATATAAAGATTATTGATTGATTGATTGATTGATTGATCTATCTACCAATGTATTACTATGCAACATTGTCGAAGGCAATCGTTTCAAAGGCTTAAGGTAGAACCATGGGCCAATGGAGCGTAATTTTTCACGCCTATATTAGAGTGCCGAGTCTATAGATCGGAGGATAGATGCACTCAGGTCCATTAGCAACTACGTAGCTTAAAGTTCTGAACCATCACTTACATGTAAGATTATAATCCCTTGCCCACTGTGGGCGCTAATGGCGCATATAGAGCTTCTACAAAATCTCCATTTGGTTGCAATTTTCGATCATGTTTTTAACTAAAACGAATACGCGTTTTCGTAGCTGATACACAGTTTCCCTCTTAAACTTTGATCCGCTTTTAATGATACTTAGTAAAAGTTGATTCCTGGAAAACATCAATGGTATTTTGCTTCCCAGAAAATTCAACGTTTCGCTCTGGGGCGGGGTGTAGAATGAGTAGTCTATAAATCCATGGGAATATTACAAAAATAAAAAATAAGCCTTTATTGCTGGGTCTACAGTGTTTTCTTCCACTAATGTTATGTTTCTATCATATCACCTATAAAGGTCAAAATGCGGACAAATAAAAACAATACAACGTATTAAAATCAATCTTAACCCACACTAATAAACACCCAGCAATGATCGGATGATGACGAATCATATTACTTCGATCCTGTACGGACGTAGAAGAATTTCACGCAACACCGCCCCCACCGCGTACTGAAACTGAAGCACAATAGCAGTATAGAACTTAATCCTCATCGGCTCTCTGCAGTCACGTTGAGGAAACAATGTTGCACGGTCTTAGGCTCAGGCCGCGGAATAAGCATAAGTATTTGCGTTGTTGGGGTAAGAATTAGAGGTGTGACTTTTTTTTTTGGATGTGAAATTATCAAATAACTTCTCCCGCTCTGAACAGAGCGAGAGGGTGTCTCAGACTCTCACTAACTAAAACCCACCCGCATGCCGTTGCTTGTGTTGCCAGGGGCCTCGGTAACCCTTTCGTAACCCGCGACCCCGGCAGGCATCGGCCCTAGTCGTGCTGCTCTACACTTGTGCTGACATCTCTTTGAGGCGCGCGTGGAAGTGTGACTGGCTTAAGATTGCAATGAATTGTGTAGTTGCCTCAGACCAAATAAAAAAATCAAGACAGCGCTGTCAACAGTGACGTGAGGCCGGTTTTGCAAACATGTGTGCACTTAGTGAGGTGTAGTTTGGTTGAACTGGGTTGTGTGACCGTGTATGCACAAACCGAGGTGTAGTTTTGGCATGGCTATACTGTACTGTTCGCAGCGCTATGTCTTGGTTTATATTTGGTCTGAGGTAGTGGCTAGATAAATAGGAATAGCGATGGAAATTATCCAATCTATTTTCAAGTACGTACTCTGGAACCAAACGTCTGAGTGGACGTAAATTTTTTATCTGCCAAATTGCTGATGATTATTTTTCTATCTATCCCAAACAGGAATTGACTGTGATTAATAGTTTGAATCAATCAATACATGCTATCACGTAGTCAAAAGTGCTATCTGTACCATATCAATATTATCAGCCTGCAGCAGTCTACTGATTCAAGCCATTATTAAAATGTGACAGTTAATAAAAGCATCAGACAGACTCGCATAGAACTTTATTTTAGAAAAAAATCGTCAGTCCAGTCCACTCGCTTGTCCTAAGACCACAACCTAGACCGCACGCTGATGTTACGCTCATGATCCGTACGCGTTGCGTGCGTGGCGTGAATGGGCCCAGTCTATGCGAACCAAATTGTATGTCGGTCTACCATGGCATTTGCATAATTGGCTAATTGGTAATGATATCCTTGATCTTACAAATGATAATTATTAAAGTCTTTGAACTGGAGTCTTTAAAATTTAATTTAGAGTCATTTTCTTTGACTAGACGACCCAAGATTGGTTTCAGGGAGCTTGTCAATATATCTAGGAAAACATCATGTACGTAAGGTAAAATCTAATTATTTTCAGTAAAAGAGACAAATTAGTTCAACCAGGTTTCAGACTGGCTAAAATAAACTCATCCTTCATGGGGTACTGTTTAAAATGTTACAATAAAATACCTCCCCACATACTCCAACTAAATGAAATGAAATTCAAATCTTGTATTACGCGCACACTATGCAGGCAGGCATATTAAAAGTTGGGGGATTACATCGCTAACAAAAATGCTTGGCTCAATGCTGGTCCTGCTCCACAAGGGCGCATAAACTAATTGATTAGCATTCAAAAATATTTGGTGGAGCTGCTGAAGATCATAAAAACTATCTTTGCATTGTATAAATTCAATCTCTTAGTATTGCATAAAAGCATGGCACATGTGTGAGCTTTGTTACCTACTATAAAGCTACCGTTTAGTGGGTATGTTCTACATCTTTAATTGAATTGAATGTGCCCTGGCGGCTGAGAGTATGTCATGCTCACTCAAATGTCTCGCTGGTGGTGGCGCATGTGTTGAATCATTAAGCTCCCTTCAAAATGGTTGAGCTGAAGGTGCTGATCCATGCGTCATGTTCGTGAACGGGTGCCGTCAGTAGGGACTGGTCATTTCTTAGCTGCCACGGCTTATTTTAATGTTTCAATTATTATTATCTTGCTATTACGGACACTTTTAACGTGCACGTCTTTCTACACTGTTCTCACATGTATATTTTCGACATGAATGATGTTACCAATATTTTTGTAACAATATTTTAATTTTAAAGAGTGTCTACTACGCTTTGGAATGGGCAATTAGCTTCATTTTTCTGACTCGCCGACCCCTTGACAATTCAAAAGTGCCTGTATTTGGTTTATATGAAATAAATGCTTTGAGTTTGAGTTTGAGTTTGAGTTAAAACTGTAAATCTACTGTAGTGATTCCAACCTATAGGTAGGTAGGTTCCTAGTTTATTTTCCAGAACGTCTTACGTGGGATCGACTAGAATATTCTGATGATAGTATAATGACGAGACTGCAAACTGATGTATGGTACTAGTTTGGACACAAAAGTCGCATAAAAAGCTACTTTTATCTAAAAACGCGCACGAAACCGCAGCAGGATTTTTCTACTAAATATTTTCAGTACTGTCTCTAAGGCAAAATGTCAGGTTCCCCAAGTAGTACCATAGGAGGTTTACGATTCAACATGTGCTACGTGCCGCGAGGAGGCTCGCCTAAGTGAATCAGATTTTATACCGATGGACTATCCAATTTGCATAATTCACTCATTGATACTGGCAGCTTGGATAGTGATGTTTATTTGATTATTTAATTTAAGTTCATTTCAATTGAGTTTGGTAAATTTTACATCCATTTCTACATTGGATGTTTTGTTTGTCATATTAAAAAATGCTTACCGTTTTAAGTTGAAAGACATAACAACATCAGCTTTCACTTATACCCCAGATGATTTTAAACTTTCAGCCCTTTTCATAGTTCAGTAAATTATAATAGTGTTACCACCTATTCTTCTGGGGCTTCACAAAAGATACTCTCTAATGGAAACATGCGTCTCCAAATGTTCAAAAAGAATATACAAGCACTAGATAACGATTGGTCGAAGGTGCGTATTGACGAATTAAATGATTTTATTTTACTAACTCATCATCTGCCTGCCTTTTTCCCACTATGTTAGGGTCAGCTTCCAGTCTCACCGAATGCAGCTGAATAGCAGTATTTTACAAGGAGCGACTGCCTATCTGACAGCCACAACCCAGTTACTGGGTAACACGATACCCCTTGGTAAGACTGGTTGTCTGGGTTTATTGTACTAACAATCAAATAACATAAAAAACTAACATACAAAAATAAAGTAACCTAACATAAAAATAAAATAAAAAAATATTTTAGTCTTACAAATCAAAATAAAATCCGCTGTAAAACAGAAAGTTTCAAACGGCGCAGCTCAGCGTTTGTCAAATGAAAAAGTAATATTTAACATGACCCGAAACTCATAAATAAATAGCAAGTCTGTTGATATTTGGAAAGCGACAGAGAGCCAATATTTCGCATGTCAGTCAGAAAGTCTCGTGTTTACAGTTGCCAACTATATTTTTTGTTGTAAACCGTTATTAGAATCTGAAATGTTTTGGTGAGTTCGAATTCAAAAACCGGCCAAGTGCGTGTCGGATCACGCACAATGAAGGGAAGCAGTTGGGAAGTTAGTATGAATTTATCCCAAAAACAAAATTAACATTGTAGTTGAAAGACATGTTCTCCCATACATCGATATTATGCCGCAATCAATTCTCCAACTGCAAATTTAAGTTGGTCGACTATTACTCGTTAACTTGTAAAGCCCACTTACCTGTGATAGTTTTACTTTTAATTTCATTATATGTACTTATTGCCATGAGTTTTTTTTTCTTCAACCATTTAGCTGGCAGGGGGTGGGGACACCGTCATGACTCTAAAAAAAATTGCACTTTAATGCTTAATATTACGCAAGCGGATCCTTGAATCGAAAAGTGGTGTTCACAAACCCGCAATATTTTTGAACGGCCTGTCCAACCATACCCCACACCAGGGAGAAGACGAGAAAAAAAATATCATCCACACATAACGTGCCAGGGAGGTAAAAAAAATGATTTTCAAGATTTTATTTTAGCACTTTGTCGGCGTAATTAATATCCCCTACCTATGTCAAATTACAGTTTTTAGTACTAAGCGACTCTGAGCTACAGCGGGGACAGACAGACAAACAGACAGACAGAGACGGACATGACGAAACTATAAGGGTTCCTTGTTTACTACGGAACCCTAAAAATGAAAATTGAAAATGGTTTTTTATTATTTATTTTGGGACAAATCGAGAGTGAACGTGGTTATTTAATATAACGTAATAAAATATCAACATTCTTTGTTATGATAATATCCGACTGTTAAACAGTACAGGGTGGAGATAGCGTGTAAGTACTTGTAATAATTGTCAGTCAACATTTACAGTTAAATACAAATCGAATTTCAAATTGAATATCGGGAAACCAAAAAGGCCAGAGAAAAGATCCCAATGCTCGGTATTAATTTACAAAATAACACAAACAGAAAAATAACTGAAATAACTTTGGCAACACCGCATGCTATCGTACGGTTTATTGGGATTCGTTTTTACATCGATGACTCTATGTTTTCAGATGTAAATGAAAACTACTATTCGAATAGCGACCGAATGCACCAATACTGCCGAATATTTCAGTGTATGTACCTACCTACGTTATATGAATTCATGGGTCCACGTATCATCGGTTTTTCGAATATGACCTACGTTATATGAATTCATGGGTCAAAACATTAGATACTTGTTAAACCGATAATACGTGTCATCGGTTTTCAAGTATCTAATGTTTTATGGTGTGGATTCTGGATAGCGTGCTCATGTTTTCCTAGAAAGCAATAAAACAATTTAAATTTCAGCAATTAATTCGTGGTAATCTCGAAAATCTGAAATAACTTCTGCGAGGTAAATATTTAATAATAATAATTACGTGGTGGAAAAGGTGGAAATTTTAAAGCAACAGTGACTTTAATAGATTACAGTTTAAGAAATTTATTTTTGCAGAGGACAACTAAGTCGCGAGAACCTCCGTGTTTCCCATACATATCAAATCAAATAAATCTTAAAAACTTCTTTTTTTTTTTTGGGGTGGGAAATCATCAAATAACTTCTCCCGCTCTGGGCGGAGCGGGAGTGTGTGTCAGACTCTTACTGACTAAAACCCACCCATATTCCTTCCTGTTGCCTGTATTGCGGGGGCCTCGGTGACCCATAAGTACCTTCCCGCTACCCCGACAGGCATCGGCCCTAGTGGACCCCTACCTATGTGCTGACGACATCTCTTTGAGGCGCGCGTGGAATACAACGCGCCGTCGACCCGAGCGTGGTCCTTACCGGACGGTGAGCTACCCATTGTTCACCGTCCGCAAGCCCGCGCCTACGGTGGCCGGAAATCCGCCCGGGATTCCCGACGCCCAGGGCGTCTCCTGCGGCGGCTAGGGGCAAGAGGGCCCGAAACTTGCCTTTCCCTCAACTGTCCCGCCTCCTCCTTCGCAAGCATTACTGCTTCGCAGAAGGAGGTGACGGCTGCCCATGCCCTCTCGCTCCGTACCATGGCCTAAACCAGGGCCGGACGCGAGAGATCTCTGCCACCGATCACCTCCACGAGGACACGGCGGTGCTCTGCCCAAGCAGGGCAGACCTCCACCGTATGCTCCACCGTGTCCTCCGGGCGATCCACACAGTGGTCACACCCGGGCATTTCCTCCCGCCTTATCCGACACAGGAACCTCCCGAAGCTGCCGTGTCCGGTGAGGACCTGCGTCAGGCGGAAGGTGAGGACGCCGTGGCGCCTCTCTAGCCACTCCTCAAAGAGGGGACTTATCGCCGCAATCGTGGCGTGCCCACTGGGTTGCGACAACCGTACTCTCCATGACGCCATGAGATCCCGCCGGAGCTCCGTCCGCTGTGCCGCGATTTCTCGCGGCAGTAGGCTTACGCCCCGGCGTTTCGCCTCCACGCGCCACTCCCATACGCAATCATTCTAAATTATTCTAAATCATTCATAAAAACTTCTGCAATCATTCTCTTGTTAAATCTGTTCGAAGTGAAAAACATAATGCTTTGTACGTGAGCAAAGCCTATTCCCATACGTTATGTTTTAAAAAACTGTGCCGTAGACATAAAAAGAGAATCAAGAACATTTTTTCATAGACTTTGTTGGGGAATGTCCACACGGAGTTTCGGCTTTTGTGAGCAGATCTCTTTTATCTTCTTATTTCTTTATTTGAAGAGGATGTCGGTAATGTGTTGTGGTACTAATGATTGCGGTGAACTGAAACGTTTTTATCTGTTTTTAGTTAGCTGTACTGAGCGGATTACGTCTGGTCTCTGCCAATCCGACTACCAAAATAAACGGTACCTAAACGCAAGTCTGTCGAAAATATAAAAAGCCCAGCAAAAACAAACTGGCACTTACGCCGTACATTATTTAGGCGTATGACGTATGGCTCATCCCGGCAATAATCCTTTTATAGTTCCATACATCCTGAGGCCAGGCATAAACCTCGAAAAAATCTCCGAAATTCACATAATAACAATGGACTTTATTGCCTAGACACTATCGTCCTTTCTCGGGCACTGAGTCTAAACGAATTGCTCGTATCTTCCCATTTTATAGGCATTCTGCTTGTCCTGTATTTTAGAAGAAAGGTTAATTGAATTCAAGTTTTATGGTGCCTCTAACTGACGATAAAAAAAACTTTACGTGGACTCTTTGGAGGGGACTTGATTAAAACAAATGAATTACTATTCATTCTTGCTGAAGTTCTTAGCTTTGAATGTAAGAAAAGAATGATTGCTCAGAGACTTGTCTCTTAAATGTTTGATTCAACTTAAGGTCGGGCGTACCTTTTGAGTTATCCGAAGAGGTTCTCGTAAGTTAATCTTTAAGGATTTGACGAAGAAACATCAATTAGAAGTATGTATGTCACTTATGAAAGAGAGCGTGAGGTTCTTCTTATGTTAAATACAAGGTATACGTGTAGATAACGTCATTTCTATGTAAAGTTGCAGTTAAGTTACAATGGCTTATTTATACTTACGACAGGAGGATCCGATTGGGTTGGGCAGCATTTGGAAAACTTCGTCAAGTCTTCTCGTCGCCAATCCCGCAGTTTTTGAAGACTAAGGTCTTCAACCAGTGCGTCCTGCCCGTTATTACATACGGTGCCGAAACGTGGACACTGACAGTCGTTGCTGAAGTTCTTAGCTTTGAATGTAAGAAAAGAATGATTGCTCAGAGACTTGTCTCTTAAATGTTTGATTCAACTTAAGGTCGGGCGTACCTTTTGAGTTATCCGAAGAGGTTCTCGTAAGTTAATCTTTAAGGATTTGACGAAGAAACATCAATTAGAAGTATGTATGTCACTTATGAAAGAGAGCGTGAGGTTCTTCTTATGTTAAATACAAGGTATACGTGTAGATAACGTCATTTCTATGTAAAGTTGCAGTTAAGTTACAATGGCTTATTTATACTTACGACAGGAGGATCCGATTGGGTTGGGCAGCATTTGGAAAACTTCGTCAAGTCTTCTCGTCGCCAATCCCGCAGTTTTTGAAGACTAAGGTCTTCAACCAGTGCGTCCTGCCCGTTATTACATACGGTGCCGAAACGTGGACACTGACAGTCGGGCTAGTCCACAAATTAAAGGTCGCTCAGCGCGCCATGGAGCGGGCTATGCTCGGAGTTTCTTTGAAGGATAAGATCAGAAATGAAGTTATCCGGAAGAGAACCGGAGTTACCGACATAGCCTGCAGAGTTAGCAAGCTGAAGCGGCAGTGGGCTGGCCATGTGTGTCGAAGGACCGATGGCCGGTGGAGCAGACGAGTCCTGGAGACCGCGTATCGGCAAGCGTAGTGTGGGACGCCCCCCAGCTAGATGGACCGATGACCTTAAAAAGGTGGCTGGCACAGACTGGATGCGGAAGGCGGAGGACAGGGTGTTGTGGCGCAGTCTTTTTTTTTTTTTTTTGAGGGTGGGAAATCATCAAATAACTTCTCCCGCTCTGGGCGGAGCGGGAGGGTGTGTCAGACTCTTACTGACTAAAACCCACCCGTATTCCTTCCTGTTGCCTGTGTTGCGGGGGCCTCGGTAACCCATAAGTACCTTCCCGCGACCCCAGCAGGTTGTGGCGCAGTCTGGGAGAGGCCTATGTCCAGCAGAGGACTGCTATAGGCTGAGTTGATTGATTTATACTTAATCTTACTTCAAGGAAATTACCAACGACTTTACTTACAACAGCAAATCTTTCTAATACTACATGGAATAGGTACGAAAAGACTTTACGTCGCATTTTGATTCTTATTATTAGGTCATCCTTAATATTTAACGTACACCTTTTTTGGGTGGGAATTATCAAATAACTTCTCCCGCTCTGGGCGGAGGGCGGGCGTATCAGACTCTTACTGACTAAAACCCACCCGTGTTCTTCCTCCCGTTGCCTGTGTGCTGCCAGAGGTCACGGTATCCCTTTCGGACTTTCCCGCGAACCCGTCAGTTGTGTGATAACTCTTTCAGACGCGCGTGGAACACAACGCACTGCCTACCCGGGCCTGGTCCTTGTCGGACGGCAAGCTACCTATTGCTCACCGTCCGCAATCCCACGCCTACGGTGGCCGGGAATCTGCCTGGTATTCCCGACGCCCAGGGCGTCTCCTGCGGTGACTAGGGACGTGAGGGCTCGAAATTTGCCTCTCCCTCTCCCGTTCCACCTCCTCCTTCGCGAGCATTACTGCTTCGCAAAAGGAGGTGATGGCTCCCCATGCCCTCTTGCTTCATACCATGGCCTGGACCAGGGCCGCACGCGACAGATCACCGCCGCCGATCGCCTCCACGAGGACACAACGGTTCCCCGCCCACGCGAGCCGAGCAGACCTCCACTGTATGCTCCACCGTGTTCTCCGGGCCATCCACACAGTGGTGACTCCCGGGCGTTTCGTCCCACCTTATCCGGAACACTTAACGTACACGTACGTCTACAATCAGATTGCCAAAGACATTCATACTTCCTTAGCTCAGTTTGAATTGATTGCATTAAATCCTAAAATGTCCAAGCGCAATTTGGAAATTTTAGGATTTAATGCAATGCATCTATACACTAGAAACACTACGTGTAACTATTTATTTTTTGATATTGCCTAAAATGTTTCCAATTCGCAAAGTGTAATTTCTAAGAGGTCAATACTGAAATCGACAGCAGACGTCGACGAGTTTAAGTAAGTGGTAAAGAGTGTTCACTAAGATAAAAACTTGAGGCGTTTTGTAAAACGAATAAGTTAAAAGGTAAACATGTTAGCGATTACGTGCAGGTGGAATTAGTACATGAAGCACCGTTATTTATCAACTGGAATTCTAAGATAAACATATTTCACCAATGCCTTGCCGCGCAATTTTGATTGGTTACAATTTAAATACTCATATCTTAATGAAGCGCTTACAGATAAAACGGCTTGCAAAATATTTTCAATACATACCTTTTTAGCTGTTTGAAAACTTACCAAAAAGACTACTTGTAAACTATCTTACCCAATTATTAAGACAAAACTGAATCTAAACGGTCAATATTATGTCAAATGGCAATCTTATACAGACCAAAGTTCGACTAAATCTTAGTTTTTCTAACAACCGCTGACTCACGAAACTTGGACCACAGTCTTAATTGGTTTCATTTTCGAGTGAACAGGTCCGGTCCGGCGTGACAAAGCGGACTTCCGACTTCTAACACGGCAAGCACCATCAATGCCAATTATAGACCTTATTCCCTTATAATAAGGATTATCTGGGCTTAAGTTAATGATTCCGGGTGAAATGAATCGACCTTGTATGAGGTGGTGTTATGATTTTTTGCTGGTACATAATTTTTTTGGGAAGGAGGTGTAAGGTGTGATTATTATTATTAATGTTCGATTACAATAATCTAGTTTTGGGGCTTTATCAATGTAAAGCAGATTCAATATTAGTATCAATCTTATTCTTAAAACCTTGAGTGCTTGATAAAGATTTTAACATTATTATTAATATTCATTTGAAAATTCAGTGCCTCTGAAATAAAATAGTCTAAACAAAGATAAATTTCGATCTTAAGGTTTGTCCTTTATACAAAACGTATCGCCAATCTAATTGCAGCTATTCAACCAGTCAAGATTCCTCACTAATACCCTTGTAATCTTCTACTTTTCATCAAAATGCATTGAACTTAACAATGTCTTTGAAGCTTAACGTTTTTCAAAGGAGCTCTTAATGTAATCATTAAAAACAGAAGCCATTCATTTGAAACGAAGCCTTTTGCCGTCAATATTAATCATAGTACGTTTTGACAAGACGTCAAATGATTTTCAGTAGAATTTTGGCTTTAAGGCTCTCATACACTGACGCGACTTTTTACGCGTGACCCATACGTACATTTTCTATGAGGTGAGGTGCGACTCTACGCAAACGCGTGACGCAACTCAAGAAGGAATCGTAGAGTCTCAGTCGCGCGACAATTCGCACCTGTGTGAGCCACCTTTAATAGTTGAAAGCAACCTTGCAGCAGCTTGATTTATGAATTTGAAGGGTCACCTTGCAGCTTTTACGAAACAGCACTTTCCCATTATAGCTGGGTTTGGCTGTCAATCAACGTATTGCGAAAAAAAGACTTTATAGACAAGAATAGGAGAAATTTTAAGGTGTGTTTTCTATAACGTAGGGATTTTTTTTTCATTTGTATGCCTTCGGTTCTAGAAATAAGTTTTGTTTTTTTTTTACTACAAATTGGGACTTGATTAAACGGTATCACGACTACCGATGTGTCAATATGACTTTTACAATTCATATGTACTTATGTTATGTTATGTTATGTTAGAGGGTTTGGTTTCCGCACTTAGTCCTTCAAGTGGACCATTGTGCGTGGGCCATGGCGGCCGTTTTTTGGTGGTTATTCCAACCAGCCCACCTCCCTCCAGAAGTTGATAACATCTCCTGGTCTGTTTAGAACCTCTGTGTAGGATCTAGGTGCCCCGAGGGTTTCTGTTCTAATGTGGGTGACGGCTGTGCATTCGAAGAGCACATGCGCAACGGTTTCCTCTGCCTCCATGCAAGCCCTGCACAGAGGGCTGTCCGTTATGCCTATTGTGTGGAAGTGTTTGTTTAGCGAGCAGTGGCCCGTGATGGTCCCCGTCAACAGGCGCAGGCCGGTCCTGTTCAGGCGTAACAGGCGCCTGGTTAACTTGCCATCCAAGGATGGCATAGCCTCCCTGGACTGTCTGCACCCCTGTACCGAGGACCACCAGCTCTCCGCTTGTGTGTGGGTGAGCTCCTGTAGCCACCTGCGTAGTTGGTTGAAGGGGATGGGCACGATTGGCTCTGGTCCGCAGACTGACGTGCCGGATGCTTTCCTGGCTAGTTCGTCAGCTGCGTCATTGCCCAGGGATCCACTGTGTCCTTTTATCCATTGCAGTGTCACTGTGTTGCGGTTCAATACCGTTATACGTTCTAGCGCATTGTGACATTCTTGTGTTAATCTCGAGGTATTATGTTTCTTCCCTAGGGATTGGAGAACTGAGGCGCTGTCGGAGAGTATACGTACATGAGTGTCAGTAACTCTCCTGGCTTCTATGGCATACGCCGCTTGTATAATGCCCACACATTCCGCCTGGTAGACGGTGTTGAACATTCCCAGCGGACAGGATATATCTATGTTAAGGTCGTGTGAGAAAACGCCAGCTCCGGTTCCGGAGTTGGTCTTTGATCCATCGGTGTATACTCTTACCTCATGCGGGCCTGAATAGTCGCACCGTTCTTCTGTGAGTATTATGTTGTAGTGCTTTTGGAAACAGTGTAGTTTTGGGGCTCTGTCGCAGGGTGATGCCATCATCGGTCTTCGTTTGATCGCATCCTCCCTTATGCGTATGTGCTTGACTCTAGAGTCTTTGCTCAGGGTCCCTGTTATGTTAAGCCTAAAGGCGGCCAGGGCTGCCTCCTCTCGCACGATGAGGTGCAGAGGCGGCAATCCAAGCATCGCCTGTAGGGCGGCGGTGGGCGTAGTTCTCATACAGCCTGTGATTGCTACACAAGCAAACCGTTGCAGTTTTTCGAGATCTTTTTGGGCTGTGCTCAGGTCTGTCCTGGGCCACCAGACTAGTGAGCCGTATGTGATAGTTGGCCGGATGACCGTGGTGAATAGCCAGTGGGTAATCTTGGGGTTAATTCCCCAGTTCCTGCCGAGCAGTCTTTTGCACTGCCACAGTGATATGCTGGCTTTTGTAATGATGTAGTTGGTGTGTTTTGCCCAATTCAACTGTTTGTCCAAGAAAATGCCCAGGTATTTGGTTTCAGTTGATAGGCTTAGGGTGGTTCCAAAGAATCGTGGTAGCTGTAGTAGCGGCAATTTCCTCTTCTTTGTGAAAAGAACCAATTCGGTTTTTGTAGGGTTTACTGATAGTTGGTGCTTATTGCACCAAACCTCTACTATTTTTAAGGCTTGGCGCATAAGGTTGCACAGGGTATTCTCGTGGGTGCCGTTTATTATTATGGTTAAGTCATCCGCGTAGCCTACGGTGAAGTAACCTTTATCGTTGAGTGTTTTGATAAGACTGTCGACAACCAGGTTCCATAAGAGTGGCGAGAGGACGCCACCTTGTGGGCAGCCCTTCGCCACTATGGCCCTGGTGGTGTCGTTCACTGTGACTTGTACCGCTCTCAGTTTAAGCATATTTGAGATCCAGCCACTTATGGTCTGGTCTATGCTGTGCCTGTCAAGGGCCGTGTTGATACTTTTGAACATCGTTTTGTCAAAGGCGCCTTCGATGTCAATGAAGGCGGCCAGTGCTGAGCATTTGTGATCCACTGCGCATTCGATTTTGGAAACCACGCTGTGCAGCGCGGATTCTGTTGATCTGCCTGTGGTATACGCATGCTGTTGTTTATGGAGGGGTTTGGCTCGAAGTGGTCCGTCTCGAATGTGTCTATCGCAAAGTCTCTCGAGGGTCTTCAGTAGAAAGGATGTGAGGCTTATAGGCCTATAAGCTTTGGGTTGTGTATAGTCGGTTTTGCCAGGTTTCGGTATGAAAATGACTTTCACCTCGCGCCACGCGAGGGGTATGTACCTGAGTGCCATGCAGGCTCGATAAATCTCCGTCAGCAATGGCACCAGATGATTTACCCCCCACTGCAGCAGGGCTGGGAAAATGCCATCCAGCCCTGCGGACTTGTACGGCTGAAAGGTGTCAATAGCCCACCTTAACCGGTCTTCTGTTATTATGTTGCGGGCTGTGGACCAGTCCTGATCCGTTGGGGTCCATTCTGGTTCAGCCTCCCACCTCCCATCCTCCAGGAGTCTACAGTCTGGGAAGTGGGTTTCGAGAAGGACCTTACTGGTGTCCTGGTCGGTTAGTGTGTATGAATTATCAGGCTTTTTCAGCGCGCCAAGAGTTCGGTCCTGGTCTGCTGCCAGGATCTTCCTTACCCTAGCGGCTTCGTTATTTGTCTCTATGGATTCACAGAATTTCCGCCAAGCAGATCTCCTGGCGGTTCTAATCTGTTTTTTGTATGCATATTGGGTTTCTTTGTATAGTTCCCAGTCGTCCGGGAGTCTGGTGTTTTTGGCTCTGTTGAATTGTTTCCGCAATGCATCTCTGAGTTTACTAAGTTCTGCGTTCCACCAGGGGTTCCTCTCGCCCTTGGTTTTTGGCGCTCTTAGTTTGCAGCATGCATGGTATGCTTCGGTTATATATTCTGATAACTTTGTCACGGTGTATTCCAGTTGCGTTTGGTCTCTTATAGTTACCTGTGATAGGTGTCTATCTAATAGAGAGGCTAGTAGACGTTTAAACCCGGGTACATCGGTGCGCCGCGGGTTCCGCCTTGGTGTTGGTTTCTTTGTATTGGTAGTTATTGTGAAGCGTATCCTCCTATGGTCCGAGCAAGATGGCTCGTCCGATACGTGCCAGTTCATAATAAAGTTAGTCGCGTTTTCTGTAGCAAGTGTTAAGTCTATGATCGTTTGTCCTCGGACTGTGACCCAAGTGGGTTCAGAGCCGCGGTTAATGATGTTAAGATTAGTAGAAAATAAATAGGTGGATAATACCTCTCCTCTGGAATTCGGTGCGTCGCTGCCCCATAGAGGGTGGTGAGCGTTCGAATCGGTGCAGATTATCAGCTCCAGTTTGGCGCGCTCACAGTGCTGCACTAGGTCGGCCATCTCCTTTGGAGGACAGTTTGCGTCCTCGCCTGGCATGTACACCGAGGCCAGTACAACATCTGGAGCGCTACCATCGCTGTGGAGCTTGACAGCTGTTAAGTCTCTGGAACAGAATTGAGTAAGTGGTGTGATAGGAATTCCTTTGGGTATGTAGACGCAGGTTCTTGGCTTGTCTGCGCTGTGTGTGTTCAGGATCAGCTTACCTCCGATGTTACCGAGGCCACATATTTTATTATTCCTGATCCAAGGCTCTTGGATCAGTGCGATGGTTCGGGGTGTTACCTCCAGCGCCCTGCGTAAACTAGCCGTGGCAGTCTGGCTATGCTGGAGGTTTGTCTGTATGATGTTGAGGGGGGGCGATGGCGACGGTGGGGTGGAGTTAGTCGGAGATGGATCCATCGGACAATCCCTCCGCTCCCTCCGCCCTATGCTGGTCGTCGTGTTGACCGCCCGGTGACGAGGCTAACAGTTGCTCGTTCCAGCCGGGCGATGTTGGCGGTATGGCTTCGTCTTCGTCGGCCATTGCCGCTCGGGCCATGACCTCCTCCAATCTGTCCATGTCCGTGTCCAGTGTGTCTGTTGACGTCGGTATCGTCACAGTCAGGTCCGTCGTTGTTTCGGTCAGTGTGGCAGGGGGTTGGGTCGCGGTGTCAGGGGGTTGGGTCGTGGGCCAGAAGCGTACGTATATCGACCCAAGCAGGTACGATATCCGACGCTCCCGGGCTAGGACCTTCTCAACTTCCTCCGGTGGTACACCTAGGGTCAAATATGTCCCATAGTTGTCGCCACCGACGGTAGTTGCCCTTTGCAGCGACCACTTGCCTATGTCGTACCAAGTATTCTGACGAATCAGAATACTTTGGAGCCGGGCAATGTCCCCCTTGTAGCGTGGGACGAAGAGTGAGGCTCGGGCACGGGTCGGCACGTCGGTCTGTTTCATTACCGTTAGGGTAAGGTCGGTGTCTGGGAGTTGTATACGGGGCACGTTCTGAGTCAGCCAGGTCAGAGCATGGTCGTCCTCACACCACAACTGCACGGTGCCTTCCGCTACCCGAGGGTAGCCGCGGAAGGCAGGGAGCTGCGATGTGGAGTCCGTGTCCAGCATAAGGCTCTCAAGTTTGGTCTTGATGTGTATGGCCTCTTCCTTGGTCAGGTCTCTAGAGGGGGTAGGGAAGCAGATTGCTACGGCCAGCCGCGCAGGAATGTCCTTTGTGGCTCGCGCGTAGGTCCTCTGCACTCCCTGGGCGGAGTGGACCCTCACGCGTTTGGCGTCCCCCTGAAGCGTGCTCGGTGAGGCCGAGTCGTCGGGGCGCTCCCTCTTCATCGGCCCTGTACCGCTTGGTCCAGGCTGCGGATCGGAGGTACCCGTCTGGGTGCTTCTCGCCGGTAGCGGTTGGCGTGAGGATCCAGCGCGCTTACCCCTCTTCCTTTGGGGTCGAGGTCGGTCGTGGGTCAAGTCGGTGTCCTGGGGTCGGCTGGCGGCCCCGGCAGGCTCAGTCGCGTGCGGAGGTTTTTCGCGCTGGGTTTCCCCTTCGCGTACTTGCCCTCGCCCGCATAGTTCCGCGTCCGGCCGCTTTTCGCGCTGGGTTTCCCCTTCGCGTACTTGCGGCTGGTCACGTGATTCCGCGTCCGGCCGTTTTCCGCGCTGGGTTGCCCCTTCGCGTACACGTGGCTGGTCGCGTACTACCTCTTCGGCGTCCGATCGCTCTTCGCGCTGGCTAGAGCCTTCGCGAGTGTTGCGCTTTCGGTCGCCTACTTTCTTCCCTCGAGCCATGATTTTTCCGCGCTTGTACAGCATGCGTACTCCATCGGCCGGGAAAGTGTTAGAGCTGCCAGGTCCGTCTTCCTTCCCCGTCACTCTCTGTCCGTGTTGTAGTTGGTCCTTGTCCGGGTTGGTGATGCTGTTACGCACAAGGCTCTGTTGCCAGAGACTTGTGGTAGGCATACACGTCGTAGTGGGTGTTGGCGCGTGAGATGCAGCCGGAGTTGAGATTGTTGGCGCACTAGTCGCAGCCGTGGTAGGGTGGGATGGCGCGTAAGTCGCAGCCTGTGTTGTGGGCGCTGAGTCAGCAGCCGGCCGCGCTGAAGAGCGCGGCACCAAAGAGCAGTCGGATGCCCCCCCCAGAATACGATGGGGGCTGACCGCCGAAGCGGTGTGGGATTCCCCGGCTCGGCCGGGACCCACCTGGGTAGATTGTACTTTCTGAGTTAATCTTGGACATTACTGACGTCGGTGGAGGATAAACATCGCGAGTAAACCTGGTCTTACAGTTAAGACGCTGACAACACTTAAACCGCGGTCACTGTCAGATTCCATAGAAAAGAAAGAGAAGCGCGATGACACAACGCTTGTAATTTATTGCAAAATATAACGCAATTATCTATTTACTCAAAATTGAGTTGAGTAATCGAAAATAAAAACAACAAAGTTCTGCATTCAAATAAGATGTTCTTGTTGTTAGTTAAATATGTAACGTATGTTGATATTTCATACAGATATTTTGGATTAGAACTCAAGGTAAGAGGTTAGTTTGCATCGAGATTCTTTTTTGAAAACGTGTTTTGGTAACAACCAAGTTCTGGGAAATATGTTTGAAATTAACATATATTTTTTCTGCTACCACAAACTATACAGATTTGGCAATTTTTTTTCATAAGAGAAGCCTATTTTGGTCAATTGGGTCTTGTCAGCGCCTTAATATAAGTCTGAAATCCCGTCTTGGACAAGGGTGCTGATCAATGCTCATGCCTTCCCTGTAAGAGGTCTTTGCCCTGGGACAATAATAGGCTAGTGTTATTATTATACAATTAAAACAACATAATTGTGACAAAAAGAATACTCGGTTGATTAAGCTACTTGATGCACAAGCAATTACAGTTCCTAAATAATATCTGCCTCACACGAGTCTCTCAATGACTCTCGTTTTACAAAATGGCAAATTTTCTCGACAATTTGAGCGAAGAAAAACATTCTGGAAGTCCAAACGTCCGGCATTGCATAAGACTCCTACATTTCAGAGTTATATTGAGCTAATTTTCTTTGGCTTCCCTTCACTTACTGCATTTTAAAGGACGTCTGGCACCTACAGCATTTTTCCTTTTGAAAATTGTGGGAAACGAATGATCATTTTTATGGGTGCGTCTCATAATATATGAAATTACTACTGCTGCCCGCGGCTTCACCCGCGTGGATTTTTCTAAAATAAAAGTAGTCTAAGTTACTCGTTGTAATATCAGATATCCGCCAGTGAACGTCCCGTCAAAATCGGTCTAGCCGTTTCGGAGATTAGCCAAAGAACAAACAGACAGCCAGTCAGCCAGTCTGAACGCGATAAACTCAAAAACTCCCGAACGGATTTTTATACAGTTTTCACATATGGACGGAGTGATTCATGAGGAAGGTTTCGGTGTATAATTCATTAAGGTTTTATGTAAATTGGCTGAAATATAACGATTATTGTTGAAGATGTCGGAAAAAATCATGCCGACTGGGAACTTTGCTGGCGCCGCGTAAACCGTACAAAATACATAAAATGTATATTCTACAGGATTGTACATCTAAAATTTTTTAACATATTTTATAATATAACATAGTAACCGTTTTTATCTTTCAGAATTTGAATTTTAAAAAAAAATATTTCCGAAGCTATTTTAACCGTTTTTATATTAATCCTTGTCCAATAATGTTATTTAAATTGGGCATTTAATTTAGTTTAAAATATGCTTTTACATCATATCATTTAAATGAATACTTTATATGATATCACAGATTCAAAATTACGCGTAACAAAATAATTATGGTTGACGCTGGCACAGGAGTCAATGACCTTTTCCTCTGCTATTCTACGGCAGAATGGATTTGGGTGAAATTTTGCACAGAAATTGTTAATAACGCGAATTAACACATACTTACGATATACAAATCCCGGTAGTACATTTCCGTTGCATAATTTCCGACCTCTTTTGTAATTATATAATTTATTTTATTTATCCATTTTTTCTTTCTGATGTTACTTCATTTGATATTCAAATAACTACCTCGTTGGTCTAGTGGTTGCAAGCGCTTCTGCTGAGCATGAGGTCCTGGGTTCGATTCCCAGGTCGGGCAAAGTGTTATTGAGTTTTTCTATCTGGAATTTCTCAGTAGCAGCCCGGAGTCTGGATTAGTGCCCAGTTGATGGCAACAGGCCCGCCCCCTATTACATGGGACTTAAACATAACTGGCGAAAAGTGGGTGAACTACAGGTGCACCTCCTCTGCCCAACCCTTCGTGGAAACAAGGCGTGATGTTACGTGTGTTATGTGTTATTCAAATTTCTTTATTAACCGTAACAACAATTAACAATATGAGCTTATCCTAAGCTACATTAACACTAATTATAATTGCAATTCGCCTTTCAAAGCTTATGAAAGATGGTTTCAACTGATAACAACTTAGACACAATAATTATGATAATATCGCAAATTATTTAGAAAGTCATTATTTCACTGTTTTATGAAAAACAAAAAATACTTCAAGTCATTTGCTTAGATGTTTTTTTTTTTTTTATTGTTAGGTATTTCCGGTGAACTTGGTAACTGATTGACTTTCATTGTACTCTTCTGGTGGCCCGGTGGTATCGGCCTCGACTTACGAGTTGTAAGGTCATGAGTTCGAACCCAGAGAGGCACTTTATTTTGTGTATTCATTTTCATCACCACTGCTCTCAAAACGGTGAAAGATAATATCGTGAGGAAACCGGCATGTCCTAGAACCAAAAATTCAAAGATGGTGGTATCTATCAACCCGCACTGGGCCTGTGGATTAATGGTCCACTCACAGAGAGGAGGCCTAGGTCCCAGCAGTAGGAACATTATAGGCTGATTATGCTTCTGAAACAATGCTGATTCAATTAATCTAGTACGTACCTAGTATTATTCTGTTTTTTCTGGGAATAATTTCGATACAGAGAACGTGGCATACTGTGCCTTGCGGTGTTGTTATATGATATTCCGATGTTCTTTTATTAAAAAGTGCTATCAATATATCAATAGTGTGTTGATTAATTTAATTTAGCAGAAACTACAGACCTACGGGTCTGTAGTTTCTGCTCCATTCTAATTACAAATATGAATCGGTTTTTTTTTACTTCATTATTAGGAGTTAGTTTTTATGATCACTTGTAAATAACAATAGTTACTGTTTTCTTGCATATATATTTCGGTAATATGACATCTTCTAGCAGCTGAATAATATTCATAACTTCCACAACATCATCACCAACAAATCCCTATCTTCCCTCCATCTCACACCCACTAAACACTATTAACCACGTACCTACAGGTAAAATTACATAAATCGCATTGACGCGTTACCATGGCAACCGCTCAGGCGCCCGGTAAACCGAAATTAATCCGTCCGTATGAGCGTAGAGTCGAACTTAATTAGCGACTCTGCTTGTGACTATGTAGGAGCGAGCGCGATGATTAGACCGTAGATGTGGCTGCTTGATTATAAGTAAAAAATAATAAATATAAACAATGGATTCGGTTCGTTCTCAAAAAAACTTAATAGCTCTGAAACCAATATTAAAAAAAATACATACATAAACTCACGTCTTCTTCCCATGGGGGTAGACAGAAACTATAGAACGCCACCTGCTACGCTCCTTACATACTCCTTTTGCTTCGTTTACGTTCATACATCTGGTCATACACACACGTCGGTTGCGAGTACTACGCACGTGACCTTTTGAAGAACATCACCAATGAGGTCACTATATGTCTTCCTGGGGCGTGGACTTTTTGTTAGCCGCCTTTCATTCATCCTCTCAACATGACCAAACCATCTAAGCATACTCTTTTCAATTTGTGTCACTAAATCTTCTTTTAAACCGTACAGCTGCCTTAACACATCAATAATAAGAAAAGATTTTATCGATAAGTAGGCAGCGTATAGTTTTTTTTCACCAATTTAGCTCTTATAGCAGATGTAATAAAACAGAGTAAAGTCTGCACTTTACACCTGATTCCAGAGATATTGTGATTGACCCTGATTCATAGTTCGCGAGTGTATTCTTTGTTCATGGGTCTGTCATATCTTGCATGATCCCAGAAACATCCAAAATAGAGAAAATTACTATATGATAGTGGCTAAGATGCTGTGACGGAAATGGTACCTATATCTCTTGCCGGAATCATTAACAACAACAACAAACATCAACATTATACTGCAGTGTGTCGCGAGCAGACTGGACTGCTTGTGTGTGAATCTCTGCTGCAAGCTTTCTACATCGGTGTTGAGCTGTTGCAGGGATTCTTATAACTATGGGGCAGTGTTACTAATATGTATAATGCATAATCAGCCTATAATGTTCCCACTGCTGGGACACAGGCCTCCTCTCAGTGAAAGAGAGTGGGCCGTAATCCACCACGAAGACCCATTGCGGGTTGGTAGATCAAAGCTTTGTCTTCAAATTTTTGGTTCTAGGACATGCCGGTTTCCTCACGATGTTTTCCTTCGCCGTTTTGAGAGCAGTGTAGTAAACCGCCTTTCTGGGGTCAAACCAACGACCTACAACTCGTAAATCGCGGCCATTAGCACTGAGCCACCACTGCTCTCTGTTTACTAACATAAAATTTGTTAAGAAATATTGCTACTAACACATTTGAGTCCATTGTTACTTGTATATTATATAAATACATAAATTTCTTTAACTTTCTTAAGGTAATTAGTATCATCTTCATTATCAGTCAACATCTGCCTGCAGCCTTCAATCCTAAAATGTAAGCCAGTTATAACAGAAATCAATAGAAACCTCTGTAAACCTTCCATACCCCACAGCGACTAATGCCAAGCGCGGTCTAACGATTGGTTTAAGCGCTCTTTACCAACTATCTTATTCTATGGGTTTTGATCTGCAAAACTCACTTCTAATCCAATTAGCAGAGTATTGTGGTGTGAATGAGGAGTCAAAGAGGGCTTAGTGAATGTGAACTGGAGTAGGATTTAGATTTTCTTGGGAGCTATTAAAATAGTGGATGAACAGGAACTAGAAATACGATGTATTTAGGAAGCATAGAATTGAATAAACCAAATTAAGTTTTTTTTTTCAGGATTCTGTTCTTGTACATAATTGGACATAATCCTTTGTCGAAATTATTACCTAAAGTTTTGAATCTACCTTAAAATCTGATTTAGCCAGTGGAATCTTAGAATATAGTGTTATATTATCCTGTAAAGGTCAGATGGCAGCTGTTTAAAAAATTCAGCATGGCTGTCGTTTTTGAATGGCATTTCTAGCATAAGTGAAATGGCTAGACTAGGTAAGCTAATATTTTATAAAAGTTAGATCAAGCTAATATTTTAGGGGAGAGTGTCTCTATACCTGCATAGATTTTCTAAAGCTTTCTCGAATAAACATTTTGAATTTTCACCTCGTAGTGTTCACCAAAACACACACAAGGGAGATGATACAAACAACGTAGAAGGGTATAAAGTGAATATGAAATAAAAGCGTCGCGGCCCCATTTTAAGCCACCAAAATAAGTATGAGAAATATAAAAAATACATCTTTGCCAGCTCTTACTAGCGAGCATAAAATGTAACTATTTCAATAAAAAACTACTCTGCTAAGTAGGTACATAGTTAAATTTTTACGGTCTGATAGCTGGGGACTTGAGTGAAATCTGAGAAAAAAACGTCACAATTAAATTATGTAGCACTGAAATAAAAACACTTACTCTTGGGACCTTTTCGAATATTATAACTACGACCTCACTTGGCTTACAACAAACTCGTGATGACGAGGCATATTTTGTACCGGATCGGGACCCCAATATGAAAGTCTCAATTTCTATATTGAGCCATATGGCTCTTAACGTGACCCCGATATAGTTTTTAAAGTATCGTTCTAATGTTGTTCCGAAGTTTATTTCTAATAACATGCTACTCGATACGGTTACAAGCGCAATAAGACATACGCACACCAGCAATAACGTGTTTTTTGTTTGCTAATAACAATATAATGCAATCGGCAATCTCTCTGCCAAGAGTGGTGATTATTAAAAAAATCTATAAAACTATTCAATACTCATATGATTGAGACCTACTACAGGAATTCTTACAAGACGGTGATAATAATCAATGATGAAATCGACATAATCAGTCAGTCACATCGTGATCATTACAAAAACCGTGAATGAACACGACAATTCCGCCACACACGAACATTGATTTGTAAGTACAAATACGGATTTACGAGTTCCAACCCGTTTCATCACTAAAATACTACAATGCGGCCCATTTCGTCAATTAAATAGTTTTAATGAAATCACGAAAGTTGTGCGGCATTTAAAGGCGTCGACACACTCGCGAGCGGGACTCAGTTTTGTGGACATATTAATTTATCTTTATTTTAATATAACGCTCATTCAGCATGTGTGCACAGTACCGACTTCAATGTGAAATTGCTTTTTCAGTTATAAAATATGGCGACAGTATCTTGTCTTGAGTTTTGGTTACGTTGTAAGTGATGATTCAGATATATTTTAATGCTTGTACATTTTGCTTCTGTTTACAGTGTTAACGAAGTAATTGCTGTTAATTGAATTTAATGTTTTGTGTACAGCTTTTTGAAAACTGGTACCTATAGACCTAAGAGCAGTGGTGGCCCAGTGGTAACGGTCCCGACTTACGAGTTGAAGGTCGTAGGTTCGAACCCAGGCAGGCGCTTTACTTTGTGTAAATAATTTCATCACTACTGCTCTCAAAACGGTGAAGGAAAACATCGTGAGGAAACCGGCATGTCCTAGAACCAAAACTTCGAAGACATGTGACATCTACCAACCCGCACTGGGCCCGCGTAGTGGATTACGGCCCACTCCCTCTCACAGAGAGAAGGCCTGTGTCCCAGCAGTGGGAACATTATGGGCTGATTATAAATAAAATAAAAATAGACCTAACATACTTTGATGTTGTGCGAATATAACAAAAATGTAACTCTGTATGTAATAATAATGTTGGTCTTACAGTAGGTATAACGACTCTACGCCTGATAAGACACAACTTTTTTAGCTCGCAAACATTTCAAATTAAATTAACCTTTCAAGTACTAGGCTGTTTACTCAAAATTATCAACAATAATAATTAACTCAAATTAAATCAAAATTATTCGTAAATGTACGTTTCAATACAATAGGATGTTATAATAAGATAGTCAGTTCGCTACATCTTGCTCGAAAGCATACAAATAATAATAAAATTAGTGGTGCCCAAATAACAGACACACAATTAATAAAAAATGAAATAACTCAAATTACTTACATACTAACAAAATCAAAATCAAAATCAAAAGTCATTTATTCAAACTAGGCTGAGAATCAGCACTTTTCGAACGTCAAAATTACATAATACAGTCCCCCAAAACGCCCACCCTTCACCACTTCCTAGTGCTTTAGCTGGGAAGAAGAAGTGGTCAACAAACTCCCCAGCAGCACAGCTGTCTGTTCAGTTAGAGGGAAAAAAAAATGGATTCTATACAACAGTATGCAAAACAATTTACATTACGTGCAACATAAAACATTAAATTATTAGCCATATGTCAGCTAGCACACCACTATACCAACAAAAAAAAAAGAAAAGGAAAACACCGAAAACTATTAATTCTCAAGCAGAGATAAAAACGTAAACAGAACTTAATGCCCAAATAAAAGCCTCCAAGCATAAAAGGCGTGCCCGCTTACATATAGCTATAGCTGTAACAGTCACAAATGATGAACTAGGACCATCAAAGTAAAATAAATAAACAATTAATTACTACTAACAAAACAAAACAATGGTCAGCAAGACGACCAGTCACCATAAGCAGCACCCGTTCACGAGCATAACGCAAAAATCAGCCATTACCCCCCTCGCCATATTAGGGGGAAGGAGGCCCCCGACCCCCGACCCCCGACGCTACCGCAAGCAGTGACAACTAAGGGAGCATGACGAACTTGCTGCCGGTTGTAAGAAAAATATAATCAGTTATCGAGGTCACTAGCTAACCACATATTGCAATACAACTCAACAAAAAACATTGTAATGAGAAGATTATGTCAATAATAAACGAAAATAAAATTTAAAATAAATTGACTTATACAGTCAAATAAAATAAACAATTATATGAACTCATAACCTGTCACTAGGTAGGCTAATTCTGGAGAAAGAACATAAACATTGTCTTGAGTTAATCACAGCGACCAACAATTCTTATCATTTAAGTAGTCGTTGATAGAATAGTATGCCCTTGAACAAAGTTTGGATTTTACTTTAGTTTTAAACGCATTAAAAGGCAAATCTAGCAAAGAAGAGGGTAACTTGTTATAAAAAGTAATACCAAGCCCAACAAACGAGTTATGAACCTTGTGAAGCCGGTGAAATGGAGCACGTAATTTGTCCTTATTTCTGGTGTTAATATTGTGAATATCACTGTTTTAATGTATACGTGTATATTTTGCCTAATATATAAGATGTTAGCGAAGATGAATTGTGATGCCACCGTGAGAATACCAATATCTTTAAAAAAATCTCTCAGAGAAACTCTGGCACCTAGCTGGTAAATTGCTCGAACAGCTCGTTTTTGAAGAACAAATATATTTTGAATGTCAGCGGCTTTGCCCCACAGCAGAATACCGTAGGACATAACGCTATGAAAATAACTAAAATATACTAACCGAGCTGTATTAACGTCAGTGTATTGTCTTACTTTCCTGACGGCGTAAGCGGCCGAACTGAGCCTTCCCGCTAGGCTTGATATATGTGGGCCCCACTGAAGTTTGGCATCTACTGTTATGCCCAGAAAAACTGCCGAGTCTACAGTTCCAAGAACCTCTTTATCCAAGACGATGTTGGGTCCTAGATTTCTAACATTTGGTAAAGCGAACTTTATACATTTCGTTTTCTTAGCATTGAGAACTAAGTTATTTGTCGTAAACCAATCCGTCACAATTGAGAGTGCACTGTTTACGTCGTCAAAATCTTGTCTATTCCTTTCTACTTTAAAAATAAGAGAGGTATCATCTGCAAACAGTACAACGTCACAGATACCCTTTAAATAGAATGGTAAGTCATTAATATATACTAAGAATAAGAATGGACCCAGTATTGAGCCTTGTGGTACACCTAACTGTACTAGAAGCTCGGAAGATTTCACACCATTAACATCTACACATTGCAACCTATTATGTAAATATGAAACACACAATTCCTTAGGTAACACACAATTACCAATGTCAAAATAATAATAATCTAAATGTATGATTGTAATAAGCTAAAAGTCAGTGGCGTCCTCCATAAACTCAGTTGTGGAATAGTAACATTTATAAAACAAAAATTGTTTTAATTTCTTTTTAAACATCATATTATTAAGATTTTTAGCTGTCGTGGAATTTTATTGAAAATAACTGGAGCCATACGATAAATACTTTTACGTAGGAGAGCTGTTTTACTGCGATCAACACAAAGAATGTTCGGGTCCCTTTTTCTTAACCGTGGATCAGCTGGTGCACTTATTTTGAAAAGCTGTGGGTTTGTCTTAACAATCACTGCCACCTCAAAGATGTATAATTCCAAACGCCTACTTATCAATAAATAAATCCCAGAATAAGATTCACAGATAAAATTCCAAGCTCACTGGAAATCCTTCACGGGGCGAATAAAATTAAAACAGATTCAATCTCATTAGCACTCGGCTTATTTAGTAGCTGGGGTAGAAAACTACGCTATTCATCATCTCGTTTGCGTTGAATGAAGATGTCTTTTCATTAATGAAAGGTTTGATAATAGAAGCTTTTAGGGTTCCGTGGTCAAGAGCCCCTTATAGTTTCGCCATGTCCGTCTGTCTGTAGACACCTGTAATTTGGCATAGGTATAAATATTAATTACGCCGACAAAGTGGTAAAATAAAATCTTGAAAAAAAAATTTTTCGGGTACATCTCTCGGTCTCCTACATGTAAAGTGGGGATATTTTTCTTCTCGTGTGTCGCATAGTGCAGCGTTGGATAGGCTGTTCAAAAAGATTGAGGGTCAAGTGCCCCCCCCCCCCCTGCCAGCTAAATGGTTAGTTTTGGATATGTGAAAAAATCATGGCAGTAGTATACTCGTATATAACGAAATTAAAAGGAAAACTATAACAGCTAAGTAGGCTTTACAAGTTAACGAGTAATAGTCTACCAACTTAGATTTCAATGTTAAGTTTGTTTATGGGGTAAATTCATCCCAACTACGGAACCCTTCTTTGTACTCGGTACTCGTAGGTACACGTAATTGTAGTGTTATTTAATAAATACATACGAATGTTATGCAAGTATAGTTACCAATTGCTACTGTGGCGGCATCTACATAGCCACATGTGAACTACGCAACACGCTGACGTCACGCAAAAGCCTGCATCGCGCAAGCAAAGTTTAGCGCGCAACTAGGATGTATAGGATGTATACAACGTCCCGACATCAACCGTCGGGCAGTTGCCCACCGGACACGACACCCGTCTGGTCGGAGGATCCTCCCTTTTCTATGGATGAGTGGACTTTATACCCTGTTCCTCATGCCTATATTGGTGACCCCGACATGATAACATCGCTCTAAAATTTGCAAGTTGAATTGGCAATGAGCAGTCTAGCAAATGATACGCAGGACCGATAATCATTATTGGGACACAAATTTAATGTCTAGAGTATGACGTCTACTACGCCATACGGCTTTTTTTTTGAGTTTGAAATTATCAAATAACATCTCCCGCTCTGAGCGGAGCGGGAGGGTGTATCAGACTCTTACTGACTACACCCCACCCGTGTTTCTTCCGTTGCCTGTGTTGCCAGGGGCCTCGGTAACCCTTTCGGACTTTCCCGCGACCCCGCAGGCATCGGCCCTAGTTGACCCCTACACTTGTGCTGACATGTCTCTGAGGCGCGCGTGGAACACAACGCGCCGTCGACCGGAGCCCTGGTCCTTATGGGACGGCGAGCTACCCATTGCTCACCGTCCGCAAGCCATACAGCTGACATGATGATGTCACGAATTTAATTTAAACTTTCAAAATCATTATTTGTTTCCATAATATTGTAAACGAAAACGTAATACACAAATGTCTTCCCTGAATAATGAACTCTCTCCAATGTCAACCTTTTGCCAACACATCGATAAGCACAACAAAGCTCGCAGTACTTTAGAAGTTAACTTCCTGAAAACAGGTAGATACATTAAACATTTTAACGGCCCACCGTAAAGCAATAAAGAGATACAGAATGGCCCAGAGACCAACTATAAAATATAATTACCAGGTCGCTTGCCAACAGAAAAATCGTGTCAACACTGAGTTATGTTATAATTTCCTTATAATTTTTATAATAATGTTTACAAGGACAAGACAAGTGCGCCCACTCTTGATGATGAACTTACTTAAAAGGCTGCTGAAACTAACTTGAATCACTAGCAGGCTTTTTTTTTTTTTTGGGGTAAATTATAAATCTTAAATAAAGTAATTAAATAGTGTAATTAAAGGGCGTTTTTTAATCGATCTTAATACGGTACGGAACCCTTCGTGTGCGAATCTGACTCGCACTTGGCTGGTTTCTTGTAGTTGTTTACTATCTAACTCACACACTTAGTATTTCAACATCGGGACAATTAATAATTATGAATTAATTATTACAAAATTACTAATTAATTACTAATTTTTTTTTAAAGTAACTGAAAATAGTTACTATTTCAAACATTTATATTATTTAGTTTCGTAGATAAAGGGGACTGGTAAATTTTCATCTAATTTATTAAATAACTTTTAAACTATTTATTTTAAAATTATAAATAATACATTAGAGACCCTCACAGTAAACCTTTTCATTTAATGTGTCACTCGCTACAGTTTGTAAAACCTATATTTTTCATTTTTTTATTTGCCCCTAAAGTAATATGGGGGTCCATATTCAGAATTCATACAATTAATTCACGAAAATTCACATGTGTTTAGTACACTTTTAACTTAATCGGTCCAGTAGATTCGGAGTAAATAGGCTGTGACAGACGGACAGACAGACAGAGATAGACAGACAATTATATAATGGGCGGCACAAGTGTGGGGTCCACTAGGGCCGATGCCTGCCGGGGTCGCGGGAAAGTCCGAAAGGGTTACCGAGGCCCCGGGCAACACAGGCAACGGAAGGAACACGAGTAGGTTTTAGTCAGTAAGATTTTGACACACCCTCCCGCTCCGCCCAGAGCGGGAGAAGTTATTTGATAAATCCCCAACCAAAAAAAAACGAAAAAAACCTGTACAAATAGAATTATAAGGTTATGTTAAGGTACATTAAGATATCTACAGATACCTTTCAAAAACGAAAAATCTGCCTAATCCACACCATACTAATCACTTCACGCTTTCGATTTACATCATGTAAGTACATATAATCAGCCTACATTATTCCAACTGCTGGGACAGGCCTCCTCTCTGTGAAAGGGAGTGGGCCATAATCCACCACGCGCGCCCAGTGCGGGTTCGTGAAAGTCAGTTGTCTTCGAATTTTTGGTTCTAGGACATGCTGATTTCCTCACGATGTTTTCCTTCACCGTTTTGAGAGCAGTGGTGATGAAATTAAATACTCAAAGTAAAGTGCCTGCCTGGGTTCGAACTCATGACCTTGTAAGTCGGGGCCGATACCACTGGCCCACAACTGCTGCTCGGCTTACATAAATGCGACTAATTACATCCTTTCACTTAGTTAAGTTATGTTACATGACGTTGAAGTATGCTATTAACTTTGTGATTTCTCCATTCTGATAGTGTAACTAATGATTCAATTAGTGTTCTCGAGCTTACACCATAATAAGTACTTAAGTAATAACATTCTTTAACGATATTTAGTCACGTGAGAGTTGTAAACACCGAATAATCAGACTGTTTAGTTAAGTTTTTGAAGTGAAAGTTAGGCACATTGGGCACTTTTGGGGTGGCGAAAAAGCACTAAACTCACGTGAACGTCACGCTCAGATACATATTATATATACAGATGTTTACAAGTTTGTGGAGCTAAGAAGACTTCTCTTCTGACGTGCAGTTCTATGACTGCCTGCCGGGGTCGCGGGAAGGTACGAAAGGGTTACCGAGGCCACTGGCAACACAACAGCGGAAGGAACACGGGTGGGTTTTAGTCAGTAAGAGTCTGACACACCCTCCCGCTCCGCCCAGAGCGGGAGAAGTTATTTGATGATTTCCCATCCAAAAAAAAGTCCTACGACTGACAGTTTTTTTTATTGGGGAATGCTCTAGTAAGAAAATAAAAGAAAACTTGTATTTAGGCACGTATGTATGAGTAAGTACGTATGGTCTATCTTTATGTTGAAACCACTGGACCGATCTCGTTTAATGTGAGCCTCTCTAGGATAAATTAGTTCCTGTCTAGAAGACTCGTCTGCTCAAAAGGACTGTTACTGCTTTTCAATCGACTGAGTTTTTAATGACGGTGACTCTATTTTTTCCATGATTACTAAATAAAACTCAAATTGTTTACTATCACTGGTTGAGCCTGCTTTAAATAATAAATATATTACAGTAAAAACATCTGTCTAGGTATGGATTTATATAAATCGTTTAAAATTAATAAACAAAGTTTTTAAAGAATCCTTAACTCAAGATCACTACATAATCTTTCCACATTAAAGATTGACGAAAATAACAAGTGAAGCATGAAAAAAAAAACTTATTTTTATTTCACAAAGGAAAAAGCAAGTCTCTATCTGATTGGCCCACATCAAGGCTCCAAACTTGGCAGTAGAAAGATAAGCGAAAAAAGATCCATACCTTCGATCATCAGAGCTTGTTAAAAGTTCCCCTAGACTGACAGGCAAGTTTTAATGGCCAGCAGATAGGTAAACGCGATCAAAGAAATGTTTAAATGTTTATTTGTAAATATAAAGGTGTAGAAGTTTATGTAACGAATGTTCTTTGATAAAGAAAGAAAGTTATGAAAATACGCCATGTTTTTTTGGTGAAAATATTCAGAGTTTATTTGTGCTTGGACGAGCGATAGTAATCTCAATCTATTTTATATATTTTATTAACATGTAAAAGTCAATATTTAGATGTATTTTAGCGGTCCATCTATCTATTAAAATGTCAAACTTAAGTGGCAGTGGGCAGGGCACATTGCTCGCAGAACAGATGGCCGATGGGCCAAAAGGTTCTGGAGTGGCGACCGCGTACCGGAAGACATAGCGTTGGAAGGCCTCCTACAAGGTGGATCGATGACCTTGTGAAGGCCGCAGGAATCTGCAGGATGCGGGAAGGAATGTGCTTGTGGGAGGCCTATGTCCAGCAGTGGACGTCTTTCGGCCGAAAATAAGATGATTCATAAAAAATAAGATGATTACGTAGACCGCTGAAGTAAAGCTGGTTTTCTACGACGCTAAACTTATCCCCAACAACAATAAAACTTAACAGTAAAGTGCTCAGTCAATTAGATAACTACCAATAACTCAAACGAACCCCACTTTACGACTCCCAATAACCTTCTGATAGCCCTTCGCTTACGTTTCTTTTATTCCCTAATCAACGTCCTACAATCCCCCACTAGGATCCCTTACATAATACCTACATTATAAACGTCGGTCTCAAGGATCTAAGGGTCAATTAAATGTACCTTAAATTAGATCCACTGAGTTACGTTTTTTCCTTACCGATATTAAAGAGGGAGAGTGCCGTGTTTCCGTATAAACCTCGTCGCTGAGTAATGCGGGCCATTACTCTGGCAGGCCTCCTTTCTTTATGATGGGATGTGTTTTATTAAAATTTATAAACATAATTCTGTAGTGTTGGCTGCTTATCGCGCGTGGGAATGGGTTTTGGGATTCACAGGGGAAGACGGCAGTTATTTTTTTGTTGTGATAAGCCTGAAGTGACAGGTCAGTGTGAAGTCATTGTTTGTGCAGTGGTGACACAAAAAGAGTTTCAAATGTACCGCAAACAAAGAAGTTTTAACGACCTACAGACCACAACAGTGCAAATTGTATGAGAGACAATATAGGAAAGCCTTTTTTAAACCCATAGAGATACTATGGGTTTAAAAAAGGTTTTACTCTGTACAAGAAACCACTAGATTTCTCCTTCAGAATATAATGTAGAACTACAGTAGGTTGCCATATTATTAGGAACAGTCACGATTTTTTTTTATTTGTGAAAAGCTTTTATTATTCAAAAAAATACTTTTTGAATAATAAAAGCTTTAATTACACAAAACAGTTAAAAAAAGAACAAAATCAAAAAAATAAATACATAAATAAGCGAAAAGAAATGTTACTTAGTAGTGATCAGTACTTAGTGACATTTCCTTTGGCTTCAATGAGGGCTTCTATACGCCTGGGCATGCTTTCTATGCACTGTTTGGCACTTTCTTTTATCTTAGGGTGTCAAACATTAATGAGCTTTTCGATCAGCCTGACCTTGGTGGTTATCATTTCTTTGGCTATTTCGGCCTTGGTAAACTCCCATAAATTTTCTATGGAGTTCATGTCAGGAGAATTACCACGCCAAGGTAAAACTGGAATATTATGGTATTCCAAGAACTTGGTAACACTTCTAGCTTTATGGCATGGTGCTGAATCATGCATAAACATGAACTCGTTACCATCAGGGAACCATTCTTCAAATGTGGGTGAGTTTGTAAATCTTGTCTGTACTGGTCTTGTTCCATGGTTCCCTGGACAATGTACAAGCGCCCAATCCCTTGGTGCTTATGACAGACCACACCATTATCTTAAGACGCTGACATCACCTAAACCGCGGTCACTGTCAGATTGCATAGAAAAGAAAGAGAAGCGCGATGACACAACGCTTGTAATTTATTGCAAAATATGAAGCAATTCTCTATTTACTCAAAATTGAGTTGAGTAATCGAAAATAAAAAAACAACCAAGTTCTGCATTCAAATAAGACGTTCTTGTTATTAGTTAATACGTAACGTATATTGATATTTAAAGCAGATATTTTGGATTAGAACTCAAGGTAAGAGGTTAGTTTAACGTTAGTTTGTATCGAGATTTTTTTTTCAAAACGTATTTTGGTAACAACCAAGTTCTGGGAGATATGTTCAAAATTAACATATGTTTTTTCCGCTACCACAAACTATACAGATTTAGCAATTTTTTTTCATAAGAGAAGCTTATTTTGGTCAATTGGGTCTTGTCAGCGCCTTAACAGGGTGTTTTTCCCTCTCCACGATGCAGTCGGGGTGATATTTTTCTCCTAGGCGTCGTCTACCGAAGCTGCTCTTGTCCGCTAGAATCTCGAATGATGACTCATCCGAGAAACAAACCTGAAAAAAAAGAAAGTTGTTTATTATTTTGAAAATTATTATTTTAAATGGTGTAAACTGACCTTATTACCGTCGGTCCTCAACTCAGTCAGTCAGAGTCAAATCGCACCCCCGACACATACTAAAAGTAAAAAAAAAAAAAAAATATTACTTATACCATCATATGATAAATATATAATTGAATTTTATAATAACATACTAACAATACTTACATTTTATGTTAATTTTGTACCACAAATATAAAAATATCTTGGTTAAAATATTCAAATTCGTCTTTCACTGATTAGTGTCTAAAGTGCACTACGGTTCTCACGTAACTTAAAAAAATGTAGAAAATAAATATGCCCTTTAAATCTCAACTTAAAATTTGAGTTATAAACACACGACGAAAATAAATAATATATTCCTGCAACGCGTGTACCACCTTCAGTCAAGTGCGCCCAAACTAAGAAATAGATAAAAAATGTGACTGTCCCTAATAATTGGGCAACCCACAGAATAGACTATAGGGTTCACGCGCGCATCAAAGAGATGTCGTCAGCAGAAATGTAGGGGTCCACCAGGGCCGATGCCTGCCGGGGTCGCGGGAAGGTACTAAAGGCTCACCGAGGCCCCTGGCAACACATGCAACGGATGGAATACGGGTGGGTTTTAGTCAGTAAGAGTCGGACACACCCTCCCGCACCGCGCAGAGCGGGAGAAATTATTTGATGATTTCCCACCAAAAAAAAAAAAACAATAAAAAAGGTTTCACTAATAAGCGCTCCCTAGTCTTATAAGATCCTATTTAACATGGACATGGTAAATGATTTTATTTCTGTAAGTAGGTTTGTACAAACTCTTTTAGACGTCAATCATTTTTTTTAAACTAGATGATATCGGCGTTCCCTATCTGACTTAGAAGAAAAGCTGAAACAAACTCAGAGGGAACTTTACTCTTTATACTTGAGACTTTTCTCTTAAAATCTGAATAAATTATATACCTAATTAATTTGTGAAACTAACAATACTAGATATTTACTTAAGAACTATTGTTACTCGTACCAAAATACTAACTAAATGATGTACCTAAGTCTGAAATAAAGTAAAGCTCGTGGCTCTAGTAATATCAATAAATTAATAATGTAAAAAATCTTGCTAGTTGATGGATGGAATTATAATCAGGGTTATTGACAAATAAGGGGCTTGTGGCTAAGTAATAACAGCTGCACGGGTTGATCCATCAGGTTAAACTACGCTTGCCGGGGTTGGCTCGTGGATGGGTGACCATCTTTACATACCGAGACGCCTCCGTGCCTCGGAGAGCGTGTATTCGAGGATACTGTCAATGAAACTTATAGGAACTGTCAATGGACAGTTGTTAGGGGTCGTCAGAAGCCCGAAAGTCTTACAACCAGTCTTCCAAAGGGATATCGTATTACCCAGTAACTGGGTTGTGAAGGTCAGATAGACAGTCACTCCGTGTAAAATACTGGTATTCAGCTGCATCCGGCTAGACTAGAAGCCGACCCCAACATAGTTGGGAAAAGCCTTTTAAATAAAATAAAATTAAAAACTAAATTAAAAATTAATTAAAAACTAAATTAAATAAAACTTTATTTCTATGTTTTTTAATTTGAGATCTAAAACTCATCACAATAACAACCAGTGTTTATTTATACAGAGAATATAACTTATTCAGTATGCTTGAGATCTCTTCTAAGAAACAAGCATTCATCGTCCACGCAAGCTCACTGCGTGTTGGTAAATTGACTCCATTAACACTGGTTTTTCCCGCGATATTTTCCTTATCTGTGGTGTCTCAAAGGTGTCTCAGAGGTGTTATAAATTAAGTTACAAACAATGCAAATATCTAAACAATGTTTCCATCAATAAATCGTCATAATGAGACCAGCATATTTATAACTGTCTCAAGGCAGGCAAGGAAGGCATGGCTTAGAAATAAAAACCCACATAGAAATCACAAACAATCAGGGAAATAGATCGTTAAACAAATTGATTATTAATTTTCCGTACCGTTCAGACCACAACAGACTGTCATTTTTTCTCAGTCGTATGAAATGGCTGTAGCATTGTAAAACATAGTAGGATACCTAATAAAAAATACTAATATAATAAAAAACATACAAGATAAACGCAGCGATAGTCTCGCCGTGCCATCAAATTCAATAGAAATTCTATGAATCAACCTCCACACGACGATGTCATCGCGGTGATAATTTGAAGACACAACGTGAGTTTCACCGCGATTCTCTCGTCCATGGAGATGGCGCCATACAGTCAGCGAAATCAATTGCTTATCAAATTGTTACACTACGTCAATTTCCCATGTTATAGCCATTTCATGTTGTGATTTCAATATACGGACAATTTACGTCGGTAATCAATTTGATCATAAATTATTTGTCGTGACTTTACCTAAAAGTTAACCTGCTTATTTTCCCAACAGTATTTATACAGAAAAATCTAACATTGATGAAGAAATCACAATAAGACACTATCAAGCAAGCTTCGTATCAGGAATTATTCTATAGTCTCAAACACCGTTTTCTGTTCAAACACCGAGAGTCCATGTACTATGCTAATATCACGGAAATAGAATTACAGTATCTCCAAACATCTTCATAGGCACCATCAGGCATTCAGGTCCGACTGCCCAGCAGCTGTGGCCACCTGTTAGACGCTTCCCGCATCACAATGAGCTGCGATCTGCATCCAGAATGATTGATGATCTCAAGACATGTCTGGAGAAATGTTCTGTCTTTGGAACATGTGTCTCGGATTATACTGTGGTGGCGGGCTTTAATTTACAGTGTCACTTTGTGTTTACAATTTATCGCGTTTCATTTGTTTCAACAACAAAACTAAGGTACACGATTTAAAAAGAAATACGTTTTACAAGTTAGTTTTTGATGATCTTGCTTAAACAAAATAACTGAAAGCTGCATTCAAAATATTGATAAAATTACTTCAGTTTTGAATGTTTTTTGTAGTCTCAATATTGATGAAACTACAAATTATCTTAAGAGTATTCAAAAAGTTAAGGCCTATGTCCAGCAGGCGACGTCTTTTGGCTGAAATGATGATGATGATGATGATGATTCAAAAAGTTTGGATGGTCCCGCTGCAAACAGACGACTTTTATAGTAGATCACAATTTATAAAGATAATTTTAATCATTTATTGTGACGACAGGTCTACAAAAATTAACATTGCATTTAATTTGCATTCCTTTTTTTTTATTTAGTCTGAATATATTTTTTTTTTACTTTACCTCCTTTGTGTAGTATTGCTCTGCATATTCTCGTCACTACTGTTATAAAGAGGAACACAGTAACTTTTTTTTTCTTTTTTTTGCTCCTTGTTAGATCGTAATTTGCACTCTTTGTGACTGTCTTCATCTTCACTAATCAGTACGAAATACAGGTACTATTCTTATTGTTTTTTTTGTTGCAGTGAACTTTTACAAAAAAAGATGATGCACAAACATTATATTTTTTTCTAAAAGATTAATTGCAACAAAAAAACAATAAAAACAGTACCTGTATTTCGTACTGCCTTTTGGAAAATAAGTTTGTGTTTTTATCTTTTTGTTTACTATAAACTGGTTGCTGAAATAATAACTTTTATGGCGATATTACAACCTAGGCAAATTGTTTTCGTGATTACGTAAATTACTCTTGAAAATGCATCCCCTATAAATCTTGCAAGTAAATTTTCAGCATAGTACACGTAAATTAGATTATTGTTCTATCAAATAAATATTCAGTGACAGTACAGGTCGAGAGACGAAACTGTCACTATTATTTTACAAATTCGTCGTAATCACGTTTCATCACAGGGATATTTTCCCGCTTCTTTTTATCTTGTATTCTGTATCAAACTTTCCCGTTAATTTCGGACAAAACCTTAGCATAACATAAAAAAGCCGCCGATGAAAACCCCGTTATCCCCGTATATATTAATAATGGCAAATGACAAGTTGACGGCCTTCCAAAAAATATATATTTCGTTGGTTTTATTCTCAAGTTGAACGCTACGCAAACAAAACCTGCGTTTCTCGAAGGTGGCACACGGACACGGGCTGAATCATATATATAAAATTCTTCAAGAATGAATCAAGTTTACTTCTTATTATATTTCTTCAGGAACTCTATAAATAACAGCGAGATAAAAACAAAAGGTCCAGCGGACCGACAACGTAAATAATGCGTTATCAGTACACACGGAAGGCATTGTACACTCGCGCCGGTCGAACCGACCGATACGGACGAAGACACTATGATTTATTTAAAGCAACGCGAAGATCTCTTATCTGCCACCTAGCGTTATCTTATTGCGTGTTTCCTAAATAATTAATGCAATATAGGGCATCGATTGTGAGGTGACGGGCGGGCGCGGGGCGGGGACGAGAGCGCGGGGGTGCGCGCGGCGCACGCACGCGATTGGCTGTCAAGCCTGCGTGAGTGCGTACCTCCCCGCGTGCGTATGCCTTCGCCCGCCCGTGTTTCAGTCTTCTTCTGAACTCCGTGCGAGACAGACGTGCCGCTCCGCGTTACAAGTGACGTACGAAAGCCGCGACCGCGCGTCCATCCGCTCCCTCCCATCAATTACCTTCACCAAGTTTTATTTTAATCTGTGACAATTTCATCTGTCCATATGGTTCACCTCGTAGATATATTTCGTTCGGCGAAAGTTGAATATCCGCCGCCTGTTATTGTGAGTAAACATCTAATTTGCATTATAACAACATTTTTAAAGTGTATTTTTTTGTTTGTTTTCATTTATTTTTTATTTTTCTTTACAGGTTAAGGTTTTGCTGCATTATTTTATGGCTGTTTAAAAGTCGAGTTTTTAACTTATTATGTGCGGTTTGAACACAAGTCATATGTTTTTGTTGTTTGTTTTGTTTAAGTTACGTTTACGCCAATTTATGTTTATTTTGTAAACTAACCGAAATAACAAATTATAAGTAATAACTGCAATTTATGTATGAGGAGAAAAATATAAAGGTTGAAAAAGTCTGTGATTTTTATTTTGGAAAACTTAATCATTCGTTTAAAAAAAAAACATCCATCGTGCCAATTTTAAGCAAGTAAGTGTTGTAAACTAGTAATGCCAAGTTTTAATAAAAGTGTTGAAATAAAATAGTTAAAATTGTTTTTGTCCATACATTATTTTTAATCTTACAATTCTTATTTCATCTTGCAATCTTTTAATTCTTGCGAACGAAATTGATTTCATTAATAAAATGGCTGATACCAAATTCTAAACGGCATATTTTCCGAAGTAATCTCCTAAATCAATGAAGTTGTGCAAGTTGGAGTTAAAACAATTGCCTCTCGTCTTATCAGTGTTCTCATCTTTATTACTTCAAAGATCGAAGTGATAACGTTTAAGGCGCTCCGTCATTAGGGACCTGATAGGCTACTTTATTTTTATTGCAAGAAGATTCAAATTGAGGGCTTAATACGATGCATATAAAAAGAAAAAGTTTAATAATGTTATTCAGAAAGTGAGTGAATAATAATTAATTATCTTTTTGACATCCAGAGATCAGGGTCAAAAGAGACGAAGTAAAATTTAAATGAATTTGTTTTTTTATTGTTTTGTTTTGCTTATTCAGTGGAAATTAATGAACTCAGTGAAAGGAAACTAATTTTAAAAAAATGTACTGTTCTTGCGTTCGTTTTCGAAAAGTGATTTAAAATGTTTTTCTTCCATTCAAAATGGCGAAGTAGTGTTTAAAATCCCACCCGTTAGTTTTCATAAGCAGTTACTTATAGATTAGTTTAAATTACAGCGTGAGAATGTTCCTCGCTTTTCGGCATCTTAATAAATATTTTATTAGGTACACGAAATACCCCCTATTATTTAATGAGTGCTTTCATTTCGCTTCTATATTTGTTTGTAAAAAGAAAACATTGTCGTTGTTATTTAATGAGTGCTTTCATTTCGCTTCTATATTTTTTTGTAAAAAGAAAACATTGTCGTTGTTATTTAATGAGTGCTTTCATTTCGCTTCTATATTTTTTTGTAAAAAGAAAACATTGTCGTTGTTATTTAATGAGTGCTTTCATTTCGCTTCTATATTTTTTTGTAAAAAGAAAACATTGTCGTTGTTATTTAATGAGTGCTTTCATTTCGCTTCTATATTTTTTTGTAAAAAGAAAACATTGTCGTTGTTATTTAATGAGTGCTTTCATTTCGCTTCTATATTTTTTTGTAAAAAGAAAACATTGTCGTTGTTATTTAATGAGTGCTTTCATTTCGCTTCTATATTTTTTTGTAAAAAGAAAACATTGTCGTTGTTATTTAATGAGTGCTTTCATTTCGCTTCTATATTTGTTTGTAAAAAGAAAACATTGTCGTTGTTATTTAATGAGTGCTTTCATTTCGCTTCTATATTTTTTTGTAAAAAGAAAACATTGTCGTTGTTATTTAATGAGTGCTTTCATTTCGCTTCTATATTTTTTTGTAAAAAGAAAACATTGTCGTTGTTATTTAATGAGTGCTTTCATTTCGCTTCTATATTTTTTTGTAAAAAGAAAACATTGTCGTTGTTATTTAATGAGTGCTTTCATTTCGCTTCTATATTTTTTTGTAAAAAGAAAACATTGTCGTTGTTATTTAATGAGTGCTTTCATTTCGCTTCTATATTTTTTTGTAAAAAGAAAACATTGTCGTTGTTATTTAATGAGTGCTTTCATTTCGCTTCTATATTTGTTTGTAAAAAGAAAACATTGTCGTTGTTATTTAATGAGTGCTTTCATTTCGCTTCTATATTTTTTTGTAAAAAGAAAACATTGTCGTTGTTATTTAATGAGTGCTTTCATTTCGCTTCTATATTTTTTTGTAAAAAGAAAACATTGTCGTTGTTATTTAATGAGTGCTTTCATTTCGCTTCTATATTTTTTTGTAAAAAGAAAACATTGTCGTTGTTATTTAATGAGTGCTTTCATTTCGCTTCTATATTTTTTTGTAAAAAGAAAACATTGTCGTTGTTATTTAATGAGTGCTTTCATTTCGCTTCTATATTTTTTTGTAAAAAGAAAACATTGTCGTTGTTATTTAATGAGTGCTTTCATTTCGCTTCTATATTTTTTTGTAAAAAGAAAACATTGTCGTTGTTATTTAATGAGTGCTTTCATTTCGCTTCTATATTTTTTTGTAAAAAGAAAACATTGTCGTTGTTATTTAATGAGTGCTTTCATTTCGCTTCTATATTTTTTTGTAAAAAGAAAACATTGTCGTTGTTATTTAATGAGTGCTTTCATTTCGCTTCTATATTTTTTTGTAAAAAGAAAACATTGTCGTTGTTATTTAATGAGTGCTTTCATTTCGCTTCTATATTTTTTTGTAAAAAGAAAACATTGTCGTTGTTATTTAATGAGTGCTTTCATTTCGCTTCTATATTTTTTTGTAAAAAGAAAACATTGTCGTTGTTATTTAATGAGTGCTTTCATTTCGCTTCTATATTTTTTTGTAAAAAGAAAACATTGTCGTTGTTATTTAATGAGTGCTTTCATTTCGCTTCTATATTTTTTTGTAAAAAGAAAACATTGTCGTTGTTATTTAATGAGTGCTTTCATTTCGCTTCTATATTTTTTTGTAAAAAGAAAACATTGTCGTTGTTATTTAATGAGTGCTTTCATTTCGCTTCTATATTTTTTTGTAAAAAGAAAACATTGTCGTTGTTATTTTCCTTGAAATAAAAGATTATTTTAAAACTACTACAACTATCGTAGAGCAATTCTAGTGCAAATCTAAATAATTCATTCCTCCTTAATTCTAGTGCAAATCTAAATAATTCATTCCTCCTTAATTCGAAAAACCGCAACAGCAATTTTAAAACGCAGTTTTTTTTCGAATTTAATCTGTGGCAGGTATACAAGTTTTACCCTTCTAAAATGAAATATACTCGTAGATCCTGATGTCTGTCCGATGTACTCCGTGATGTAAACAGGGACAAATTAATGCAATTTTACACTGTTCTTGCTCACTGAATTAATATTCAGTTCATGCGTGCAGTTGGGAGGCTCTATCAGCACGGCTTCATGTGTTGACCGTGTCCTTAATTTTGTATTGTGGAACAAATGTAGTGGGACGTGGCGCTTTGAGGAAAATGCGGCTCGAATGTGACTTTCATCTTTGTATGTCTGTGTGAATTATATTTATTTGTGTGCGGGATTTTGAATAGATTGTGTTGGTGATTGTGTTTTGTTTTTCCTAAAACTGTAGTGAAGAGGGATAGTTTGCTAGATTTTTTCAAAAACAGTAGTGTAAGATAGTATGAGCTTTTATTTAGCAGCTTGATTTGAAGGTAGAGCTTTTGAAGCTATACTTGTCGCAGCTCAGGCAAATAGTGTCTAACTGATAAGTGAAATCTTGGCACATTCAGGATAATTAACCTCTTCATTTTTTCTATTTTTAACACCATTTAGTGTCAGCAGTGAAAACAAATACTGTAAGAGTCTTAAAATTTACCGTTTTAATTTTATCATCATCATCATAATCAGCTTATAATGTTCCCACTGCTGGGACACAGGCCTCCTCGGTGAGAGGGAATTCACATATCCGTATCATCATCTGCCTAGCCTTTTCCCAACTATGTTGAGGTCGGCTTCAAGTCCTACCGGATACAGCTGAATACCAGTATTTTACATGGATCGACTGCCTATCTGACCTCCACAACCCAGTTACTGGGTAACACGATACCCCTTGGTGAGACTGGTTGTCAGACTTTCGAGCTTCTGACGACCCGTAACTACTGTCAAAGATCTACAATTCACATATCCGTATGAGTGAACAAAATATGCTCAAAACATCTTAAAAAGTAACTCTTCTTACAGCCACAACAGATAACACCAATAAACCAATAATAAACTTTGAACCAACAACAACAGTGATCAAAAACAAAAACACAGTAGCATCTTCGCAGGCCATAACTCCACTTAACTCCAACTCCACTCCATATATCCTCATACTGCCTTACGACCGACAACGCGTTATGGATTCCAAACTGTACCATATCACATAAGCAGAACATAAAAAGTTTTATCAGGGGCCCGAGCAGTAGCCTCCCAAAACTTGTAAAAGATATAGATATATCCTTTGTACGCCCCATTACCTCACTCCGTTATGTCGGGCAAGCTTCATTTTTTGCCCAAGTTTCGGGTTAACGATTTGTCCAGTAGTCATTGAATTGTGTCATTTAGGTCTTTAGGTTATTAAAGATAGGCTGTATGTTTAGGAAAGTTATTTTATGTGTTACAATAATTACACGATTAGGTAGGTATAACTTTTGCCTGTAATCTTCATTCTGTTGAACGTGGATCCTGCTTTTGTTCTCAGCGTCGTGCAGTGTTAAAAAATAACTAGCGAAATCTGGGTACTTATACTTAAATCCTCTGTCTAAATGTCAAACCTAATGTATAATCTATAATCTTCAACATTTAATGGAAATTGCTATAATCATCTCTTTACATCACTTGGATGGATGCAAAGTAGACGGGTTGGTGACTACAGTTAGCTATTCATAGCAGACAAGGCTGTGTTACATATCCCATTATCGTAATCTCTAAGTTATCCTTTTACGACACGCTTGGGGACGATTTAGCACTTTCTTTGCTGGGATTCACAAAAAATTGAGTAAAGCAACACTGCCTCAAAGTTTGTCAGCTTTTAAATAAATTATGAATGTAAATACCTGACATGAATCGTGCAAGTAAAGTCATAGCACTGAAACCCATTCTCGTCCTTAAAAAACGTTCAAATTCAAGTCGGAATCTCATATCAGCGACTTATATAAATGTAGGTAAAATAAGATTTTTGACAGATTAAGACTGAGATTAGAATGCGAACGACTGATTTGAAACATTCGTAGAAGCCGACAACTTGAAGTTAAGGGTGTAAATTGAATGAGCTGGAAGATAACAATTTATTTATTTACATAACATGCATTATCAGCCTATAATGTGCCCACTGCTGGGACACAGGCCTCTCTTTGAGAGGGAGTGGACTGTAATCTACCACGTGGGCACAGTGCGGGTCCGGAATGTATATATTTATTCATTTTTAATTCAAGCACATTACCCATAATTTGTTAGTATTACTTAAAATATGATAGTAGGTACAATTAATTAAGACACCAACATAAACAATAATAATACAATACAACAAATGTTATGGAATAATATTCACACGGGCCGCATTTTGTAAAATACTTAATACAATTATATTGTAAGTCTAATCTTTGTAAGCTAATTTATCTATAACTACACTATTGTATTGGATAAGCTGTCTTTTTTTTTGGGTGGGAAATCATCAAATAACTTCTCCCGCTCTGGGCGGAGCGGGAGGGAGTCAGACTCTTACTGACTAAAATCCACCCGTATTCCTTCCTGTTGCCTGTGCTGCCAGGGGGACCTCGGTAACCCTTTAGTATCTTCCCGCGACCCCGGCAGGCATCGGCCCTAGTGGACCCCTACACTTGTGCTGACGACATCTCTTTGGGGAATGCAACGCGCCGTCGACCCGGGCCTGTTCCTTACCGTTGCTCACCGGGTATTGGGTAAGCCTGTGATGATAGTTGTATGTGTTTTTTAAACAAATAAATAAAATATATATTATGCCATCTGGAGATAGGACAATGACAATACTCGTAATTATATCTACATTTAATTATAGCTGTCAGTAACAAAGGTCAATTTTAATCAGCAAACATTCACGAGAAATTACATTGCAGAGGTTTTTAATATCATAATTTTACCCCAAAAAAGATTACCTACACGAAAATGTAAATACCTAACTTTGTACAAGGTGCCTTCGGCCTCTGAAACGAAGGACCTACGTCGACCCGAACCAGATATTTTATTAAATTACCTACTTAACAAATTCTGTTTAAGTTCTCAGATTGGATAACTGAATGTTAATTTACGATCGGTTTTACTGTGTACCACCGCAAAAGCTAATAATACCGTTTTGTAATTTTCTCAGTGTTAACCGCATCTATAGGAGTTTGATCATTCAATATTATGCGTTGGGATTGTGTGCTTGGGTTTCGTTCACTTAAAATAATTTACGAACTTTTAATTATAATATTATGTTTAAGAAAAACATAAAGTATGCTGGGAATCTGTTCGCATCTCATTAATAAAGAAAACTGAGTAGGTAATAAAATGAGGGGTAATTTGGTTTTAATCATTTGACTTTGTCATTATTTCAGTGCCTACTGTTTTAAAATAATTATTTGTTTTGTATGCTGGCAAAACAATATTACATTGAATTAGTTTAAGGCAGATGTGAGTGGAAATGCCGGGAGGGGACGCCCCAGAAAGACATATAGTAACCTCATCAATGATGTTCTTCAAAAAAGTCAGGTGCGTAGTACTCGCAACCGGCGTGCATGTATGACCAGATGTGTGAACGTAAACGAAGCAAAAGGAGTATGTAAGGAGTACGCTCCTTGCCGCTCCTTCCTGCTACGACAGGTGGCGTTCTATAGTTTCTGCCTACCCCCATGGGACGAAGGCGTGAGTTTATGTATGTATGTAGTTTAATGATAATTTATTTTGTCAGTTACTCCACTCTTGTAATTATATTTACAACCGTCTGCCACTACCAACACAACCTTCAAGTAATCACCAGTCAATAATTGACCCAAAATAATTAAAATGCCCCAAAAACATTATTACGCACTTTTATTAACGAGAACCAAAACACAACTTTTTTTTTTACTGTCACTTAATGGCCGCATCCATTAGATGGTCGAAAATAATCTCTCGATTCATTTGTGTTTGTTGTCGCCCCGTTGCTAAGCAACAAGGTGTCATCATGACAATATGTCAGTGTTCAGTGACAGTTACCCAAGTGACCACTGAATTTATTCAAGCCGACAGTTAACTGACAATGAAATGTTTTCCTGAGAACGATTTTGTGCAGAACAGTTTTATTTAAGAACTCGGGTTGTATTTTTTGTGCCGGTTGGTTTTGGTTGATAAATTATTATTGAATGTCAGTGTGATATTTGTATAATTTAATCATTTTTCGTGGCGTGAAGTGTTTATTTAGTTCCTGATTTATTACCGTTGCAGTGTTGGCTTGCAGTTAATTATTTTACGGGTCTCTATAAAATGTCAAAAGGTTTTTTTTATAACCAGATGTATGAACAAAGTAAAAGTAGTTTTTAAGGGGATTACAGGAGCACGCAATTGTTATAAGTTTTATAATGCCTAAAAGTATATGATCCACTGCAGTAAATAAAATCATAAAAATATATGATAGTCTTCGGGATATATGCAGGTAGATAGTGTGTTGAAAACATGATACAACTAATTTGATACGATAGAAAAAAATCACGAAGATACCTCTAAAAATTCTTCTAACGATTAAAAACCATACTAATATACATGGAATCATTCTGATATTTGGCAGATTATTCTACAAGCAACATGTTAGCATAAAAGTGTTTTGTTTTTTTTATCCATCAATGGATATTTTTGTAAATAGATAATTGCTTCATATTTTTCAATAAATTACCGGCGTTGTGTCATCGCGTTTCTCTTTTTTTTCTATGCAGTCCGACAGTGACCGCGCTTTAGTTGTTGTCAGCCTATTAAGGCTCATAGCAGGTGGGGCTATGTCTACCCCTATTGGTAGATGGCTTGAGTCTTTTATGCTACGTAGATTTACTCAAAAGGTGCTCCTTAGGGACATCAGCTGCAAGTTTAAGTAACTTAAACCAATCAACAGTTTTAAAAATAATTCGTTGCAGTGACATGTTGTACTCGTAGTAACAAAAAAACTAAAAGCGTCAAATTATCGCCCTATTGTACCAGTAGCAAATTATTCGTGGGCAGATAAGCATCTACACATTGGCAACTAGTAGCTAATTGTGCTTGCCGTGTGACGACCTGTCACGCTACGATGGACAAATAGTTGCCTTTTAGATATATGTGGTCCTTCATGCTACGAATTGTCTATGGAGATATTTTTTCCTCGCCCTACTTAGGCAAAGCTTTCAACTGCACGTATTTTAAGCCCAAACTAAGGCCAAGGTTGGGGCTGATTTATTTACTATTAGTTGGGAATAGAAACTGGAAGCTAATGCAGAAAAACCCGTACATAACATGCTGCTTGGCTTATTAAAGTGCGCGGTCATATAAATTGAAGCATCACGAATTACTGGTTCGTATAATATTGAATCTCGGGAGAGTCAAAAGTTCATTTGAGTTAGATTTTGACAAACAAAACCAAATGTTTACCTTAAGAGCGCCAATTACACGACGCAAGTTTCTTGCCTGTGGCATACATTAAAATTGAAGCAACAAAATATGTCTTGCATCGTCTAACCGCTGTTTAGACGATGCATCTTTTATTGTTGCCCTAACTTAAGATATGCCACAGGTAATTAAATTATATCGTGTAAATCAACGAATCTTGGGAGAGGTAAAAAAAAGTTAATTTGATTAAGACTTAAAAACACATAGAAAGGCTTACTTTTGGTCTAACATTATAGGCTGATTACAGTCCATTCCAAGCCCCTCTCTTTGAGCTGGGCTATAATCCACCACGCGGGCCCAGTGCGGGTTAGTAGATGTCACATGTCTTCGAATTTTTGGTTCTAGGACATGACGGTTTCATCACGATGTTTTCCTTCGCCGTTTTGAGAGTAGTGGTTATGAAATTATTTACACAAAGTCAAGTGCCTGTCTAGGTTCGAACCCACGGCCTACAACTCAAAAGGCCCGCCTTTACCACTAACTCGTCCACCACTGCTCTCCCTTTGGTCTTCACGCTGCTAAAATCAAACTAAAATGTCAAATGCCATCATTGTCCCATGAATGCACGCGAACACCATCATCAGTGAACACCGTTCGACCTAATGACGAACATACTTTTAAGTCACGATAAAATTTTAAGGCTATTACTTCTTCCATTGTGTTTGGATAATATAGATGTTATCCATAGAGTTATTACTGTAGAGCACCCTAAATTATAGTGCCTGATGGACAGATAGACAATGGACATCGTAAAGTTTAGAGCCGGTTTGTTTATTTGTGTTTGTTTTTTTTTTTTTTTATGTTAATAGTGATGTGTGATCAAGATTACTTGGTATAAGCTTGTTGGTGAATTATTTGAAAAAATTGGTACGTACAGTGCCTACCTAAATAAATAATTGCTTAATTTACACATTTTAACAACTTCTAGCTTTTTTTAGGCCAATTTGATATAAAATATTAATTTTATTATATTTTCCAGTACGTAGAACAATCTTCTACTCTGTCCTTCTCATGTTTCTGACTTTGTTCATTTTTCCTTTCATATTCAGTCCATTCTTCTTTGGAATGCGCTTCCTCTTGATATCAGGACGGCCACCAGTCGGTATGCATTTAAGCGGAAATTGCAGAGTTATTTTCAAAACAAATAGCGTAGGGTCATCTCAATTATGTATCTCTTTTCCCTGAATTTGTATGTATAAATATATATATGTATAATGTAGTACATGTATATTGTAGTAAATATGTATGTATTTGTATTTTATGCTTGTAACCTATTTATGTATTTCTGTACTTGTTCTATTTATAATCTATTATGTTATCTTTAATATTTTTCGTTATTTTTATTTCCTCTCAGAGCACCTGCCATCTTATCTCTTCACCACCCTTGGTTGACTGGTGGAGAATGCCTAAGGCATTAAGTCCGCCTTTGTACTTAATTGTGTGCGAGAAGTTTAAATAAATAAATAAATAGATCCAGTCTTCAATTTTAGCTAATTTCTTATTCATTGTAATTTACTGATTAATTTCGCTGACTTTAAATTGGAACATACACATTTGATACCCACTTTTATTAAACATTAGTATTCATCTGCCTGCCTTTTCCCAAATATGGGGGTTGGGGTCGGCTGCCAGTATAACCGAATGCAGCTGAATACCAGTATTTTACATGGAGCTAGTTACTGGGTTTTGGCGGTCAGATAGGCAGCCCTATCTGACCGCCAAAACCCAGTAACTGGGTCGTTACGGGTCGTCAGAAGCCCGAAAGCCTAACAACCAGTCTTAACGGCACTTTCGGGCTTCTGAGGATTTACTTTGTGGAGCTGAATATATTGTGTGGAATTTAATATCTACTTGTAAAGTATTATATTGTTTTCAATTATTGTGAATGTGAGTTAAGGTCATTGTTTTTTTTTCTCATTTAGTTTTAATCTTGGTCTGGCAGTTTGAGTCATTTAAGCGGCCTACCCAAATGTCCTTTCTTTGGTATTGTTCGTCGAATCGTTGAGCTCCTTAAGTTTTGAGTTGAGCTGCACGATTACTGACAAATTCATGCACTGACTGGATAGGTCCACTCATTCTGTGTGGTTCTTTCCTTAAAAGACCATTTCAGACACCAATCTACATGGTCTTCACATGATCTGACCAATATTATGTCTGGACTTTAAAAGAGACTGTGACCTCTGAGTTTGTTTCGGCCTTTCTTCTCAGAGTAGTCAGATAGGAAACGCCGAAATCATCTAGTTTTTTTTTTCTAAATATGATTGACGTGTAAAAGTGTTTGTACAAACCTACTCACAGAAAATAAAATCATTTCATCATTTCATTTCATTTCATTTCTGACGACCCGTAACGTCTATGAAAGATCCACGAATAACAGAAATTTTATTAAACATTAGTATACTCATTAAAATCTGTAAGAATAAACACTGTCCTAAAATAAAACCTTTTCGCTAAACAGGATGTTAACCTACTTCCAACTCTCTAAACAAAACAAAAAAAAAAACTTAACCCAAATTAAAAAATAAGGCTTGTGACAGTCCATACCTAAAGTTATAGAGGCGTTGAGCACAAAGCCCCGCCCACTGCATAGCGCATATAATTTCGTCTCTTTCCCACATCGTTCCACTTGCTAATTCACAGTATAAACGTTCACTTTAATATACTTAAAGACCATTAGAATAGTTTTACATATACTACATTTGAAATTTAAAATCTTTTTGAGTACTCCACTTGGGTAATACGTTCTCTACGACGAATGTTGGAACGGTCGTAACTTAGTAATAGTCCAGAGCTAGTTACGGTTCTGGGTAGTTATTGGTTCGGGAACCGGGAGTGGGTCAGTAATATAAAAGTGTGTCGTTAAATTTAACATAAGTGACAGCTAGAATTAAAAATGTATGAGGTCTGGTCGGCAGCTAAAAATAACCTGTCCCATCCCTTTCTGGAGGTGTGTCCGTGTCTTTATAATATTGTATGAAAGAAAACTTGTTTCTCAAAAGCTTAGACTGTGTTACTAGACAGGTGTTTACAGATCACAGACGTCTATTATCTCTTGCCTGCAGACAAAATAAATTATGGAATGTCGACTTCCAAACTTTCCTCGTCATGAGGTAATGAAATGAGAAAAATAGTCCGAATGGGCAATATATTTTTAAAACACCAGTCTGAAGATACTAAGGTTATGCTAGACTCCTTACCTTTTATACTTATCTATATATTTCATCGATATATTTCAGTTTCTGTCTCCTAAGATAGAGGCAATCCCTAGTTTAGGAGACAGGATTTAATTTTGACAATTGTTTTTTACCCTTTCCGTCTTATTACAAAACAAGGATTGCGACTCACTTTGCTTCACTTTCGTCGTAGATTAGCAGAAAGTTTAGTTCTTCAGACCCAGGTTTAAATTATTGAGCCATTTTTGAATTTCGAACTTTATTCGTTTATTACGTTAAAGTTCTTAATGAAAAACTGTCAACTTAGTACCGGACTAAATAGTCAGTTTTGTATAAAGAACTGCATTTCAATCATAGTAAAGTTCTTATTACGAAAACTGGTTCGATGGTTTAAACCATGTCAAAAGAAATCTTTGTCTTGTAATAACACCGTTTGTGTCCATTGTTAGTTGACTAAGTCTTAGCATGTAACTAGTATATAACCTGTGTCTATGTGTATTTTTGGATCAATAAATTGTATTATTATTATTATAAAACCAAATATACTACACATGTACTTTATTGCGAATCCGAATGCTACTAAATAAATAGTTACTATCATATTAACACTATATTTCTTCCCACTTATGTCACCATAATATCATCACTAATGGAAGATATTAGTGATGTTATTATGGTGACATAAGTGGGAAAAAATATAATTTGTTAATTGTGTTCGAGTGTAAAAAGCAAATCAGATGTTATGTGAAGGGAATGAGCAGCATCATCCTCAACTTTAACAACAAATTGCTACTATTACAGCCAATCTCTACACTGATGTAAATTAATTTTTGTGATTTTGATGATCAAATTATTCGTTTAAGTGATCTACGTTCATGTTCGACAGTGGAAAAACTCAAATCTGTGCATTTTTTACGAAATTATGAATCAAAATAAATCGTTACTCAGCGGAATTCTCATAAGAAAAATCAAATAAATCGTAACTCGGCGGAATTCTCATAAGAAAAATATAATTAATATCTTTAAACTCCAAACGGAGTCACAAAGGGAGAAGTAATACGTATTATGTCAAGTGATCCTCCACTCGCCTTATAGATTCAGAACGCGACCCCCCCCAAGTGTTATAAATGTAATGGCCGTAAAAACAGTTCCCCGAATGGGAATGTAAATAAATGGCGAGAACAGAGTGATGGCGTATGACTGGGCTTTGTATTAAGATAAAATATATTTATTTGCTCAAACATGTGTATACATACAAGAATAAAAACGTGCATGCAGGTTAGCATTTGAAAATAATACAGTTTCGGACATGTTTGCCACATTTTATGGCGTGCAAAAATGAATAATTATGATTGCTAATAATTTAGGTAGTCAAGTCAATATCATTTAAATTAACCTTGCATTTAGCAAACAATAATAAATTATAAATTTCAACAGTAAATAAAAATAAATCATTAAATCGATGTCGAAATAAATGGTTCTGTCAGAAATTCCTTATTATATGCCGTATGCCGCTTCTCCGTATGCTTTCTCAGTTAGAAATGACTTTAGTTATTTCTTCGTATTTTAGTTAAATAGATACATGTTAAGAAATGTTATTTTTTCGTCTTAAAAATAGATAGTAGAAATCCTTGCAATTTTCGAGCGAGCAATCGCAAAAGTCTTGGTAAATTATTTGTTTATTACTAAGAGGTAACATCTGGTAGTAGGTACTGATCCGATTACAAAAATGATTTCCATGCGTTCGTGAAATGTAAAACTATAATGTCGTAGGAATATGTAAGAAAGGAGTCATTCGGTCATTGTAAAAGATGGGGCGTAGTGAAGATAAGTAATCCTAATCCTAACTATTATAAATGCAAAAGTGAGTTTCTTTGTTTTTTTGTTCGTTTGTTTGTTTGTTTATTTGTTTGTTACGCTTTCACGCTAAAACGGCTGCACGGATTTGGATGGATATTGGTACATGTCCTTTCTCCTATGTCCTACTTAGACATAGGTCAGACTTAAACATGGACATAGGCTACTTTTCATCCCAGATCGTAGACGAAGTCACGGGCAACAGCTCATATTAAATTTCTTATGAAAACTTACAGCTGGGATACAGATAGTAAAACATTAGTCAAGGAAGGCCAATTACAAGTTTTCAACAATAACATTAGAATAGAAAAAGAGACTAGATGGACAAAAGGAAATAAAAAGTGAAAGCACTCGAATTTTAAATAGACTGAGCAGGTTGCAGTGGTCATCAAAGAAGTGTTATTTAAAATATACAGGATGACTTGCAATTTGACGTATTCCTTCAAATCCCACGGATCTTCGCCTTGGCTACATGTGGCACTTAATTGTTGCAAAGGGGTCGCACTATCACGTCCTGGAAGGAATACAACTAATTACAAGTCAACTGTATAAAAAATAGTAAGTGTAGTAATATTAAAAAATTATAAAAAAAAATAATGGGAAGAATTGTACTTAAAATAGAAATAATGTAAATGTCGTTGAACGTAGCGTTCTTTAGTTTTAATAATAATACGTGGGCTTATTTGTAGTAATTTCAGGTAAGTTAAAAAACCTTGATCTACTTGACTTACTTGAATTTATTTTGTCGTTGCTGATGTATGTCTTATCTATAAGAAAAATTGCGGGATATATACAATAGAATAGAATAGAATACTCTTTATATTTACCAGAAAAGTTACAGATATAAATGTAGAAATTTTACATAGACACAATGGGCGGTCTTATCGCTAAAAGCGATCTTTTAAAGACAACCTTTGGATAGATTAGGGTGGAAAAGAGAGACAATACTGCAGGTAGTACTATGGTGTATTATTTTAGTATGTCTTTACTAGATCTGTTGAGACGTCATAAGCTTTCCATAAGAAAATCTTACATCTTAACAAATAATTTTAGTAACAGCCCACTCCAGGCCCATACAAAATCATATTAGGTTTCATGACCTCTTAACTCCTCAAACCAAACCTACACACCACAGTGACTCAAAATCCACAAAGTTAGTAACTAACCGAAATTACAGGAATAAGACTGTAAAACTGCCCTGTATTAATATACGAGGGCTGTAGATATAAAACCAAACTGTCGCATACCCTGCCGCTACACTGCATTGCAATGCTTTGCGCCTTACAAATAACGCTGAATACAAGCGCCGAATATTCGATGGGCGAATTCATGTGTCCTGCAGTGTACGCTGCAGAAGTTTATGTGAAAATGATTAGTGCATCTGTGTGCAATGTTGTGCAAAGAATTTTGAATGTTGGTTATTATGACATTTTTAACAATAAGTGAAAATTAAAGCTATGTTATTGAATGTCGAAAAAAAAGTGCGGTTCTTCACAGATTTTGATGAAAACATTTTTGAAGAATTGGAGCAGTTTGTACAAAACGTTTTGAATTTAAATCTTTCTTAGTAGTCCGTTAGCATGTTTTAGATCCTAGTTATACAGGGTAACCTATTATTAAGCCCCGCGCGACACCGATTCGGAGTCAAACAATAGAGAATCAATTGTGTCTCATTAGCCGTCCTTGACCAATTAACCATACAATACTGTAACACACATACTCTGTGAAATTACTCTGTGATACTCAATGTATCCCTGCTGGTTGTCTAAATAAAGAAAAAATAGGCTATCATGGGGACTGCTGACAGAAGGGAAAACTTAAAACTTTGGAACAACATATATATAAACAAGGTGTCGTTTTGCATCCTTGTCAAATTTCAGGAGGCTGCTATGAAAGTCATACATAATTAAATAAAATTACGATACCTGCTCAATACATACTTGGTTTTTTAGTTATTTAAGTTTGACAGTATTTTAGAATACACCACTTCCACAGAACAGAATCACCCCGTTGCGTATGCGGCAGTGTGTGTGTAACAGGGCAGTTACAGTGCGGTATCACACGGGCCGCGTTTTAACATGCGTGTCCTACACGTGCCGATTTCCGAAAGAAGAAAAAAAAAAGACCTACTTATTTTATTATTGATTCGTGTCGAGAATCACTAGCATAGTTACCTCCTTGAATTTGACGAGGATGCAAAACGACACTTTGTATATGTGTATATACAGGATGTCCGGTAATTATTGGATAACCTTAAAATGGGTCATGGTAACACTAATGGCCATTCATAAAACAATACAAAAATAAAACCAGGTAGTACCAAAGATTTTTTAAATAATATATAATCGGTGTTTTTTGTTAAGTACCTAATTTTACATTTTTGTACACCACAACCACAAATTAAAGAATTCTATCAGGTTTTTATTGGTATAGTAATATACGTTAACTGAGCTGATAGATAAGCAATAAATTTTGTGTGTTGTAAATGTTTTTTTTTTTAAACAACTTGAATGTTGACCTATAAGTTTTTCGCTTACCAAAAATCGCTCAAAGAAATTTTCACTTCAAACAACAATATAAATTGGTATCAGTTCATCTTACAGTATCTTTCAACAGCAACAACTGTGTATGTTAGTTGTGCAATAACAAACAAATTAAACTTTATCTCTTTAAAATATCAATTAAAACATAATTAGCTTCATTAACGAGCTAGATTATGAAGAAAATCATAAAATATTAAAAAAACGCATCAAATCCCCGTCTACATTTAATCCGATGCAATTAAGAGAAGCCTAGTAGCCGTAAGCCTGCATTTGGTATCCGGTTAATTATGCGAGCCCGTCAACACAGCCGTTTATTTTAGAATACATTAACGCAAAATTAACATTTATTGGAATAAAACACAATGCAGAAGCGGTAATGGTGATGGAATTATCACTAACTACGTCTATTGTGGGCTGTTTCTAATGCTGTGTGCTTAGTTGATGACTGACTGACGGATTGTGTTCATATTTTGATATACTATTTATTATTTCATGAGTGTTGGTATTATTGTATCGGTAACTTCTCACCGTTCGGTAAGGACCAGGCCCGGGTCGACGGCGCGTTGTATTCCACGCGCGCCTCAAAGAGATGTCGTCAGCACAAGTGTAGGGGTCCACTAGGGCCGATGCCTACCGGGGTCGCGGGAAGGTACTAAAGGGTCACCGAGGCCCCTGGCAACACAGGCAACAGGAAGGAATACGGGTGGGTTTTAGTCAGTAAGAGTCTGACACACCCTCCCGCTCCGCCCAGAGCGGGAGAAGTTATTTGATGATGAAAAAAAAAGAACCTGCAAGATTCCATAGCAATTTTCTCCTAAAGTATTGATAGATATTGTATGATGTTACATAGCATAACGCAAGCATAATCAGGCTATAATGTTCCCACTGCTGGGACACAAGCCTCCTCTCTGTGAGAGGGTGTGGGCTGTAATCTACAACGCTCGCCCAGGGCATGTTGGTACATGTCACATGTCTTCGAATTTTTAGTTCTAGGACATGTTTCTTAGTGATGTATTCCTTAACCGTTTTGAGAGCAGTGATGATGAAAGTATTTACACAAAGTAAAGCGCCTGCCTGGATTTGAAACTGTTCGGAGTGTGAACCAAACATTAAATCTGTCAATGAAAAATGCAAGTATGCGAAAAATTTCAAGAAGATGCAAGGAATTTCAATGAATGCTCATCGGATATGAATCCAAATAAAAATACAAGTTGTCCGACTCAAGTAACGTCTAATTGAACACTAATTAAAGTGCAAATTTGCATCATCTAGGCTCCGCCGTATGTCAATTCACTACCACATCAACAATACATCGCATCAAAAATACATATTTCATAACCATGTACGTACACCGTACAGAACCCACGACCTACAACTCGTAATTCGGGGCCGTTACCACTAGGCCACCACTGCTCTCGATGCTCCCTGCTTGCGATGTTACAACCATAGTATTATAGGAACAGCCGTCACCTCCTTCTGCGAAGCAGTAATGCTCGCGAAGGAGGAGGCGGGTCGGTTGAGGGAAAGGCAAATTTCGCGCCCACTAATCGCCGCAGGAGACGCCCTGGGCGTCGGGAATCCCGGGCGGATTTCCGGCCACCGCAGGCGCGGGCTTGCGGACGGTGAGCAATGGGTAGCTCACCGTCCGGTAAGGACCAGGACCGGGTCGACGGCGCGTTGGATTCCACGCGCGCCTCAAAGAGATGTCCTCAGCACAAATGCAGGGGTCCACTAGGGCCGATGCCTGCCGGGGTCGCGGGAAGGTACTAAAGGGTCACCGAGGCCCCTGGCAACACAGGCAACAGGAAGGAATACGGGTGGGTTTTAGTCAGTAAGAGTCTGACACACCCTCCCGCTCCGCCCAGAGCGGGAGAACATATTTGATGATTTCCCACCCAAAAAAAAAAGTATTATCGGAACCATACCATTATCAAATAGGTAATTTTTCAAAGTTGAAATTTTTATTTCGCTTTTGAATTTGAGTAAGTGTAAAGTATTTTTGAGCCGTGGTGGCCCAGTAGTAACGAGGTACGAATTTGAAGGTCGTGGGTTCGAACCCAAGCAGGCACTTTGTGTAAATTATTTCATCACCACTGCACTGCTCTCAAAACGGTGAAGGAAACACCGTGAGAAAACCAGCATGTCCTAGAACCAAAAATTCGAAGACATGTGACATCTACCATCCCGCACTGGGCCCGCGTGGCGGATTACGGCCCACTCCCTCTCACAGAGAGCCCTGAGAGAGGCCTGTGTCCCAGCAGTGGGCACATTATCGGCTGATTATGTATTGTAAGGTATGCTAGTGATTGTAATGCACAATAAAATAATTTACACTTGAAACGGACATGTCTTGTATATTTTTTTTTTGGGTCTCTCCTAATAACCCACTATTACGCTTATTCTTCATTCCAACTTTATCAGGAATTAACCAAACTTGTTCTTTTACACATCATCAATTTATTATGTGTCTAGAGAGACAAGATATTTATTTATTATTTTTGTTACAGATGAACCGGGCAATACAGGTGAAGCCGGCGGACAGCGAAAATAGAGGAGGTAGATATTAATCTCATTAACTTACACATTTTTAATCTTTTTTTTTTTTTTTTTTTTTATTTGTGATGGGTTTGCTCTTGACTTTAGTCTATGCCAGAGGCGACAGAAACAAAGTCGACGATGGAGCGAGCTTACCCAGAAGAAGCCTGTTCACTCTCACTTTGAAGAGATTAGGGTTATATGCGTTCGGAAACACAGACGCAGGCAGAGAGTTCCATTCCTTTGCTGTGCGCATTATAAAAGAAGTATAATATTATCTTATATATATATTATATATATATTATCTTTAATGTAGTTTTGCTATGTAATTGTAATACTTTTTTCTAATGTGCATTTTATTGATGAAATATGTATTAAGAAAAGTGTTATTTACAATGTATGTTTTATGTTACGATCTTCACATACCTACTCATTAAAAGCAGGGAAATTAGACTTAGAACAGTTAGTTCCAATCGTTCAGGTTCTGCTTAACTTATTGTTAGTGTTCTTCACGTGTAACATCATGAGTTCTTAGTGATTTGTTTATAATGCCATCCCTGAATTCAGAAACAAAAATTACAGCCATTATGAAATCTTTATTCCCAGATATAAATCCACATACAATAGATAACGTAATAATTAAATAAATAAATACAGTAATAATAATTTATGTTAAGGGGGCCACCCTTATCTGTATTCTGGTCTGTATTTGTATCTCAAGGCGATGCTGCTGATTGCAAGCTAAAATACAGGGTATATTTTTTTTTCCATAGCTCGAATAACAAAAAGTCCGACTTAATAATAATTCAAAACATCAAAACTACGAATTCCGATTACTAAAGTACTAGTTTATTCAAAATATTGAAAATTGGAATGTTAACCTAACCTAACCCAAGTGATTCACCAACAATAGAGAGGATCTGGCGTTAATGGCCACTGTTCTAAACTAACCTAATGCAGGTATATATAAGGAGAAGAAGAAAACACAAAAAAATATATTGATACACAAATATTAATAACAAAGTAGACGTTTTACATTAAACGCTACTTATAGATTTTGAATTTATACGCATAACTGAATATTATACAAATTAAATCAGAATCTTAATTTTTGAAAATCGGAATGTCGTTTTTCGGACCGAGAACCCATCGAGCATTTGATTCTTCGAACATATGAAAATCGGAAAACAAACAAATCGCATTTACGACTTTCGCTAAACTAAATTTCGTGATTTTTAATAATAGACATTATAATTCTTAGGTATTATGAAATTCGGACTTTTAAAAATCGGAATAAAAAATTTCGGAGTATTTAGGTGTTCCCGTTATGTCAAGTCGTAAAATCCAGGCGGGTCACGCTCAAATAAAAAATAAGTTGAATTATAGGTTTCTATTACTCAACATTCAATAAACCTCAAAAACTGTAGCTAAAGGTTTGTGCAGACTGGAAACTTCATGGAAATTGTTCTACCGGTGTCGCGTCGCGCCAATCTGTACGAGACTTAAGACAAAATGAAGCAAACCCTAAATAAATAAATAAATAAATAAATAAATGACTAAAGCTTTAACTAGAGGCTCCTACCTTAAAATAATTGTAAGATAATACAGGGCTAAGATTTTTTACTAGGTTAGAAAACTTGTATCAAGTACTTTAAAGTAGAAGATCGTGCGATACTCCGATCCGTCTCCGATCCGACGCCGCCACGGGATCCGTTTCAAGCGTTCAACTTTATGAAATACGAACTAATAATTTATGAAGTAAAGCTTTTTGATCGCGAGTTCGCCATTATCGAGTTCAGTAATCCGCTTCCTGTTTTAAATGACGTTGTTTGCCTTTTAATGAAGACTGGCCGTTATTATCTGCTGTGGAAACAGTGTTTAAAAATAATTGTGTTTTCCTCCGCGTGGTCAGGTTTTTGGTGTAACGGCAGAAACTGTCGGAAAGCTTAAATTGATCTTTTTCCAGTTTTCATGACTGGACAGTGATAAAAACTTTTTGTAGACAATTTGCAACAAAAATAATGATAAGGTTTCAGGTTTTTGTGGTCTGAATGGATCGACATCTAAAGTGACTATAATATATTTTTTCCAAAGCAAATAATCAAATCAAAATCAAAATATTTTATTTCACATAAACCTACATGGGCACTTATGAAACGTCAGAAGCTAGGTGCACAGTTCCAATTGTTCGTTTCCTGTGGAGAAGAGCCGGCAAGAAACTCCACAGTTACTCTTTTAAAAAATAATTGGCTTTTACAATGTTTTCAAATCACAGTGTTAATAGGTATGGGAGGACAGAGTAGGCCCGTCAAGAAGTACCAGGTACTTAACAAAAATAAATGGTCTACAAATCTAGTCTATTAAGCCTACAACGTTCTCACATTCACGAAATACACAAGAATATATGTAAAATATTAATAAAAATAAAAACCTATTTAAACCAAATGACATGTTTTTCCATTACAACAAGTCTGAATTAATATGTTGTCGACAAAAGCAAAAGCAAAAATAGTAGCATCAATCATGTCGTTTCGCAAATACGATACATTCAGAAGCTTAATTATTCATGAAGAAAATTCTCAAAACCGAACACACTTAAAATCCGAAATCCATATAAATCGAAAACCATCAAAATCAATATCGGAATAATTCCAAATTCAAATCACTTAACATTCCAAGGGGCCGTATTGCGTCATGAAATTATTATTGTTATTATTAATGAATGCCAGCTACGTAGATGACGGGCGGTCGTCGGCTTTAAAAATGTATGGACATAATGCTCTCACCTTTTCCCGGGACAATTAGGGCCCAAATTGACGGCTCCTTTACGAAATACGCCGAATTGATATTTTTTTCCTTTTTTTGGGATTTCGCATTTTTCAGGAGGAAGTTTATGGGCATATTATTATTTATTTCTGTTTGTGAATGTATGGGGCGGAGGAAGCATTTTAATTGATTGTGTTGTAACTATTTCATTATTATACAGAGATATGAAACAAAATATATAATTAATTTAGTAGAGAAGTAATAAAATGCATTCATAATGATACCCACACTATTTGTATTATATCTAAAAATACAAGACTAACAAAATAAGATTAACAAACCTAAAGATTCCTAGATTATAATGCCCACGCATGCTATCATAATCTAGGAATCTATTATTAATGATTTTCAAGTGACTTGTGATTATTTTGGTAGATGTGTGGACATCTACCAAAATAATCACAAGTAACGATACACAAAAACACGAAATACGAAATGGCATCTGTAGTAATTCAATCCTGAATTCCTGAGGTCTAAATGACCCGAATAGATTGGGTTCAGTTAATAATTCACAGTCGGTAGCCATCGTCAAATACACCATGATCCCCCAGGAAATTATCGAAACTTAAACACGGAATGAGTTAGCGACGGGCTGAGTGATTCCAACTCGAATGCTATCGATGTGGATAATATCCGAAGATAGTGATATATGCGAACATATCCGAAACTGTTATGTGTTTATAATTATGTGTTAACTGCTTGTGTGGGGACTAATTACTTGTTAATGGGTGTGTGACAGGAATTAAGGGAGAAGGAATGTTGATGAGTTGATTAGATTGTGCTTCAGAGTGAGCAGCTGAATGTTGGTGACTTAATCTAACTTGTTCACTCTGTTTTCATCAAACAAGTTATGAATCAATATTTTCTTGAAGTGCTAAACATTTTCTCATGATTTTTTTTTTTTTAATTAAACTATGATACTTTTAAACTGTACCTATATTTTAGCATAAAAGAGTATCAGAGTATATTTGCTTGCCTAGGCGGCTTTTCTGAAAAAAAAAATGAGCGACCCTTAGAGTAGTCGCATATGATATGTAATATCTGACATCTCACCTTGGTAATAAGCAACTGAGCAGAGACAGAATCAACCTCAAAATTAAAAAAAACCGGCCAAGTGCGTGTCGTTCCACGCACAATGAATGGTTCCGTAGTTGGGAAGAAGTTATCCGAAAAATAAACTTAGTTGAAAAACATGTTTTCCCATACTTTGATATACATCACGCTCAATTCTCCAACTACAAATTTAAGTTGGTTGACTATTACTCGTTAATTTGTTAAGCCTACTTAGCTGTGATAGTTTTCCTTTTAATTTCATTATATGTACTACTGCCATCATTTTATTCACATCTCCATAAACAACCATTTAGCTGACAGGGAGGGACACTTGACTCTAACAAAAATTAGCACTTTAAAACTTAATATTACGCAAACGGATCCCTTTTTTTTTGGATGGGAAATCATCAAATAACTTCTCCCGCTCTGGGCGGAGCGGGAGGGTGTATCAGACTCTTACTGACTAAAACCAACCTGTATTCCTTCCTGTTGCCTGTGTTACCAGGGGCCTCGGTGACCCTTTAGTACCTTCCCGCGACCCCGGAACAAGTACAGCTGAGTACGGATCCCTGAATCGAAAAATGGTGTTCACAGACCTGAATATTCTTAAACGGCCTATGCAACGATACCCCACACAATGGGAGTGACGAGAAAAAAAATATCATCCTCACATGACGTGCAACGGAAGTACCCTAAAAAAAATGTTTTCCATGATTTTTTACCACTTTGTCGGCAGCATAATTGACATGTATACCCATGCCAAATTAGTACAGCTTTTTAGTACTAAGCGTCTCTGAGCTAAAGCGGGGACAGACAGACAGACAGATAGACGGACATGGCGAAACTATAAGGGTTCCTTGTTGCCTACGCTACCCTAAAAAGCTAATTACTGAAATAATTATTCATTACCACGTGGTCGCCCACTAGTCGAAATTGGACTTCCTCTACTGACAATCTATATACATAATCAGCCTATAATGTTCCCACTGCTGGGACACAGGCCTCCTCTCTGTGAGAGGGAGTGGGCCGTAATCCACCACGCGGGCCCAGTGCGGGTTGGTAGATGTCACATGTGTTCGAGTTTTTGGTTCTAGGACATGCCGGCTTCTCACGATGTTTTCCTTCACCGTTTTGAGAGCAGTGGTGATGAAATAATTTACACAAAGTAAAGCGCCTGTCTGTTACCACTGGGCTGGTGGCCCAGTGCTCTCAATTACTAATTACATGTTATTAAAAAGTACTTACTTATTCCATGCTCAAAATGTTACTTTCTGTTACACACTTCCTTCCCTTTTTACGAAATCACTCCCACAGTAAGCCAGAGGAAAGATGTTATACTTCAAAAATACTATTCCGCTCTGTTCTTTGTCAAATTAAACATTGTCAGAAAAATAACCATTTTGGTCAAAAAGAGTTCTTTTCTGCTAACATACTTTACTCTCTAGTATTACACCCAATGATAGTAAAAAAGCCTAGGCTTTTAGGATGTAAGTACTTTAGGTCATCCCCATTTGTTAACAGAACCCAGATGTGTCTAATTTTATGAGTTTGAGATCAGACCTAATTTAGAGAAAGACTTGGAGAAATGGTATTATGTGATTCTTTTTGGTTTTCATGAATATCTATGTTCATTTACTTTCTAGAGTGATTTCGTGTTATAACTTTCATGAATATTTTAGTTTTTGGCGTCCAATATTAGACTCAGCTGTTGTAGCTAGATTACTGCAATCTTTATTATATTTTTCTTCCCGTTTTTTCTTTTCATGTAATTTAAGTACATAATTTGTTCGTTTGACCATCTGATCACAAGATTAAACAAGTTATTATTACCAAGGACGAAATTACGAATTTACTTAGGAATAACGTGTTTCGATCATTCAGTAGGTGAGTGCAAGATTATAAAGTATAATTCCGAAATCCAACATCATTGGATCGGTTTCGATTACACGTTTCGCCATGTCCCTCTGTCCGCCTGTCTGTCTGTCCGTGGCTTAGCTCAGAGACTCTTAGTACTAGAAAGCTGTAATTTGGCATAGGTATACGCATCCTGCCGGGGTCGCGGGAAAGTACGAAAGGGTGTCCGAGGCCCCTGGCAACATAGGCTACGGAAGGAACACGGGTGGGTAGTCAGTAAGAGTCTGACACACCCTCCCGCCCAGAGCGGGAGAAGTTATTTGATGATATCACACCCCAAAAAAGAAAAGTTATGATTACCATTTACTAACAACTTCCCACTCAATATATCGACATCAACACCTTTACTAATAATTAACACAGCTAACACGTTTACCACCACTAACTGACATAATCCACTAAACAAAAAGTAAAAACAATTAGGTAAACACCACGTAACATTTTCCGATTCGTATCTACGAAATTTAATTTACCTAACATCGTATTAACACAAAATTGGTGGACACAGAAGGCCAACTCCATAGAATGCCAAAACAGGCACCCGCACACATAATATATTCTGCAATTGTGATTTTATTTTTGTAAGTATAGGTTTGTGGAAACACTTAAACGTCAATAATATTGAAAAAACTAGAGTAGTCAGATGACTACTCTGAGAAGAAAGGCCGAGACAAACACAGAGGTCACATTCTCTTTTAAAGTTCAGACATAATCTTGGTCAGATCATAAGAAGACCATGATTGACCAGATTAGTGTCTGAAAAAAATGAGGAAAGAACCACACAGATTTAGTGGACCTATCCAGTCAGTGCTCGCATTTGTCAGTAATCGTGCAGCTGAAACGCAGAACTTAAAGAGCCCAACGATTCGACGTACAATACCAAAGAAAGGACATTTGGGTAGGCCACTATTACACAAACAAACTGCCAGGCCAAGATTAAAACTAACTGAGAAAAAATAAAAGTACACACATAGTCTTCACATTCACAATAATTAAAATAATATAACTTTACAAAGTAAATATTCGTGCCATTGTATATATATTTTTTTTTGTTTCCAAACATGTGCTTTGTGAAACATATCTAATACACATAAAGTTCAATTTGCTCTACAACCTAGAGCGAATTTGCACTAATTTAAAGTGTAAAAATTATATTTGTTTCAATGAAAATAGCATCAATTAGAAACAAGTATCTCAAACGAATGCCAGTCACGAGTGCGCTTGCACTCGCTGTAAGTACGTGAAGCGTTTTTTCGCTCGTTGTATGGAGCTGGCCTTCTGTTCCTACTTATTCTGTGGTGTTAACGTAAGCAGTACGGTAATTGCTGACGACAAACATAACTAATTGATGTCGCCACTCATTAGAATTATGTTGTTAATATGGCGTACGCGACACGATCCTGTGGACTGCTGAAATATTTCTATATGAAATATTTTTGGGCTGAAACTGTGGTGAGGAACGAAACGTGTTTTCAATGAGTGAGTTTTTGATGTAAACGTTCTTGCTTAGTGTGTCAAAAGGTTTAAAATATCTGTGCAACTTGATTTTATTGTGAATAAACATCTTTAGACCTCACCTCGTTTTATTCGAAGCTTTAAATAGCCGTCCATGGTGTATATTTCATTATAGTTCAGAAATAATAAGAAAAGATAATATTTTCGCTCTAATCACTAGTTCACTTCGTTTCGAAGTCCCTATTTTACAAATACTTAAGAAATCAACCATAAAGATTTATGTTTGCAAAATACTGCGAACAAGATTCTCGAGACTTCACTATCAGATTGAAAAGTCGTAGAAATTGTAAAGTTCCCCTTCAACTTTCGGCGAAAATCATCTTTTCCATTCAACGTTTCGTTTTACACTCCAAAAACTTTCTCTCATATTCGTTTAACATCACACAAAGCGAAACATGATTAATTTGAGACTTGAATCTTTGTAAAACCGACACTCACACATTGCAAACAAACCGAAATATATTTCAAATGAATGCACCGAGAGTGAGCTAGATAGAGCTATACAGATGTAGCACGACAGAAAGAGACAGATGTAGACGGACACGGTATGGAATCAGTGCGGTTTCCATTCGGAAGACCGGTGCGGTTGAGGAGGCCTTAAAATTAAGGTCAGCGCCGATTGGAGGACTGTAATCGTGTGTCTTTTTATTACGATTTCTCTTCTACCTATAAAATCCTTTGGATTTAATATTTCAAGATTTTGCAATTACGCTATTTTCAAGCCATTTTAGCTCACCGGCTGAGTAGAATACTAAGTGGTTTTTATACTAAGTGGCTCGCTGCTATTCTAAGATACGAGTAAGTTACATGGATTAAGGATTCTCAGAATTTCTTAGGGTTCCATTTCAGAGAATTGTAAGACATTTCAGACAAAGATGTCTAGATTAATTGAATAGGTACATAAGATTATTTTTTTTCCGGCTAATAATAATCCTGGCTCTCTTTTGCTTACTACCACTTTCGCTTCCTGTGATCTTGAGCTATCTTGGTTCTGTAAAATTACATAAAATGGAATCTGATAAACAAGGAACTGTGCTCTAATTCCTTTCACTCGTGAGTTAGCACACTGACCTACCCTCCCAAAATAAGAAACTGGTTCCAGGATACTCATATGCAAAGTCACAAAATCAATGTCGACTAGACGTTTAGTCGTAAAATCGCAGCCATTACGTCAGTGTGTTTGTGACCTAACCGTGCTGGCGCCAGAGTCGTATTCAACTGAGCGTGCCTATTAAATGCTGCAAGCAATTAACATCTGGTGCACGTACGTGCCCTCGCCATTATTGCCCCGTTAAATAGTTATTTAAATTCAACTCTGTACAGTCTTAATGATAATAGTTTGTGCCGGATTGGCGCCAAGTGATTTTGTATATCCTGGGGAAGCGGTCGCAGATTTTTCTTGTTTAAAATTCTGTGCGGATTCAGGATATTGGATTATTTTTATTGGCCTAATTTGTTCGGAATTAGGTTTTATGGTGTAGGGGGTCTGATTTTTTTATTAAATGACTGTTCAATTTTAAAACAATTATGTGAGTTTAAATAGTTACGATGAACTTTGTAAATTGTTACTATTTCTGTTGATGTAGGAGTTTCATTCTGGGATTGAATTTAAACTTAAGCATGGGTCGTAGGTTTCCGTTTTTTGAAGTTCCCATTAAAAATGTACCACGTAATCAATCAAAATTCACGAGCCACCGAAGCGAACACACAAAATTGTGTGTTGTGATCAATCATTTTGTGAATGATTTGATTTAATTCCACTTCGGGAATATTTGTTAGGTTAGACGGGTTTTGATCACAATTTTTTTTTTCAGTGAACTTGCTGCATTTTGTTACGGGTTGATTATTTTTTTAAAAAACGTTGGCTGTATTATTTTTTGGTTTTGGTTTTACTCTAATTTACCCACTAACCATTTTTAGGGTTCCGTAGTAAATAAGGACCCTTATAGTTTCGCCATGTCCATCTGTCTGTCTGTCTGTCCCCGCTATAGCTCAGAGACGCTTAGTACTAACTAGAAAGCTGTAATTTAGCATAGGTATACAAATTAATCACGCCGACAAAGAGTTAAAATAACATCTTGAAAAAAGGGTGTTTTAGGGTGCCCTTGCACGTAGGGTTGCCAACTTTTTTTACAAGAAATAAAGTATATTTAGGTCTGAGAAGAACATTAAACAGTATTTTAGAAAAATGAACAGTATTTTATTTATTTAATGTTTTAAATACTGTTAGAGTATTTTAGAGGTTCGCAAAACTTATTAATTCAGTCTTTTTTTTAAAACTTCATACGCCTCATCACAATTGAATCTCTCAATCTTGAATGATGAACATTGACAGATTCGTTCTGAAAGTCCATTATTGTGATTTGTTTGTGGCTGCGCTGCAATGAACGCCCTCTGACTAAATAAAAAAAATATGTGTGTGTCTAAGTCTAACACTTATAGTGTTAGACAGAATTTTGATGCTGAAAACAGTATTTTGTATACTTTGTTCAACAGTAAAAAGTATAATATAGTGAAAAACAGTATAATACTGTTTTAAACAGTATAGTTGGCAACCCTACTTGCACGTAATGTGAGGATGATTTTTTTTCGCCTATCCCATAGTGTGGGGTATCGTTGGATAGGTCGTTCAGTATTAAATATTGCATGGGATGGGGATATTGTATGGGAGAACATGTTTTTCAACTACAATGTTGAGTTAGTTTTTGGGATAAATTCATCCCAACTTCCCAATTACGGAAGCATTCAATGTGCGTGGTCCGACACGCACTTGGCCGGTTTTAACTAGGTAACAGATTTGGTACTTGAGTCGTCAATAATGAAGAGAAAGTAATATTTTGTATGGAATTCCACTAAATCTTAACATTATTTTAAACTGGATGCGCCCCGCGGTTTCACCCGCATAAGTTTTGACCCCGTGGGTATATCGGGATACAAAGTATCCTATATGTTATTCCTGGTTATAAACTATCTGTGTGCCAAATTTCATCCAAATCCGTTCAGTATTTTTTGCGTAACATCCATCCATCCTTACAAACTTTCGCATTTATAATATTAGTAGGATTAGTAGGATAGTAGTACTACTAGCACTTAGTGCCAACTTAGTTACCATCTTACTGCTAAAAACAAGTTATTGGACAGCAAAAACCACCTAACACAGCTAAACAAGTTCCCATACGTAAATGACGCCATCATTAAATATTAAACACTACAATGATTAACATCGATAATTTCCCACGAAAATGATGTTACTTCGCCCCCTACATTATTAAAACTTATCGAGGAAGTGCTCTTGAATAAAATATGAAGTGTGCTTATAACAAAGTGTGTTATAACGACAACTATTTGTCTGTTCGCGTGTTCGCTGTCGTTAAATGCCACTCTATGAATCTCAGTATCATTACGGAGGTGAGTTTTAAGTACAAAATTTATAGCCCCTTAAAGTGTTTTAATGTAAATGATAGCAAGGTGGGAGAGACTTGAGTTATGTTATGCCTGCGTTATTATTACTTTTTTTAGTTTATGAAGCCTTATGGTAATCTATGAAATTGATATATACGAGTATTGCGCCGTATTTGCTGAGGTCTAGATAAAAACTCAGGTGTCGTAGATCTATCTTCGCTAATGTCTTTTTGCCTTCGAGGGTCATACGTCTTGTCGGTACATGTTCTAAGCGACGTTTATTTCTAATAAAATGTACATTTTCTGTATAACCTTCCATCTTTTTTCATACAATATCTTCAATTATATAATTTTATGTCATTCCTTTTTCAGGGTTCTGTACCTACCTCAAAAGGAAAAAACGAAACCCTTATAGGATCACTCTTGTGTCCGTCCGTCTGTCTGTCCGTCAGTCACAGCCGATTTGCTCAGAATCTACTAGATCGATTGAGTTTAAATTTGGTATACATATGAGTTTCTGTGACCCAAACACAAACATCATCATTCTACAGCCCTTATTCCAATTTATTTGGCGTCGGCGCAACATGTCCCTTTTCAAAAACACAAACGTGTAACGTAAATAAATGAATTTTGTATATGAGGGTCACTTTTAGGGGTAATTTAGAAAAGAAAAGTACAATGTAATATATAGAATAAAAAGGCTTATTGTAAATAAAAAATAAAAAAAAAAACAAAAAAAAAATTATTAATATTTTTTTTATAATTTTAAAATGAATAGTTTTAAAGTTATTTTAAAAAATAGATGAAAATTGCACATTCCCCCTTATCTCCGAAATGCTGACCCTAAAATTAAAAAAAAAAAGCACTGAAAATAGTTCTTTACTTATAGATTACAGAAAAACCTATAAGAAGCCTTACATTTGCAGTTGGAATGTATGGGGAACATGCTTTTCAACTACAATGTTAAGTTTGTTCTTAGGATAAATTCATCCCAACTACGGAACCCTTCATTTTGCGAGGTCCCATACGCACTTGGCCGGTATTTTTGTATAGTAAGATACTCTTACTATACATAAAAAACCAGCCAAGTCTTGAAATCTCAGTAATTTAATTAAACCTTTTCTATTTGAGATATTTCTTTTTCACTTACCATTTATTTCTAATACCGACATCTAGATCAATCTCTGTATCCATATAACGTAAGTCAGCTTTCGTCCCATGTTTCTGTTCATTACTTACTGGTAGTCCATTACGTATTTTCTACTTAATAATTCTATTATCTCACCTCCGCCATATTTTAAAGGAGTTTCATAAATAACAACGTGATAGATAGTGATGTTCGTGGCGTGTTTTATTATCTACGAGCCGTGTTGACTGTCAGCTGGAGTGACTGTCGCCATGACGTAGATAAATCGACTGCGCACCGCCAGAAGTAATGAGATTCCAACGATTTTAATAGCGATTGGTTTCCTTGTGATTTTCATTAATATACCTCTTGCACCCGTGGGAGAAGATCATTATGTCGTCCAGGTACGACATTCTTTTTTTTTGGTGGATATTTTGTCTTGTCACCTGATGCCAATTTTTAGCTTCGTGTATAAATTCTTTCTTAAAAATGAATCAGTTTTAGTAGTTCTCGCGTCCTTTGGAGCTAAATTATACATATTTTGCTTGGAAAAGATAAAGTTTAGCTGATAGAAAGCAGGCGGATAGTCCAAAATCTAGATGTCTACCAGTCTCTCTTAACTTGGACCTATGTGATATTCTGATCATGCCATTTTCTAATTTGCCATTGTTGTCAGGGTGCTCGTGGATGGTACATAAAATTGTAGTAAACACAAATATTTTCAATATTCCATAATTTTAAAATGGAAAATGAAGTCAGGTATTGAAAGTCAGGAGAGTTCGAAATACATATAATACCTATGTAGTAAAATTTTCAGACATTTCCAAGATTTTACAAGTTTCTAACAAACTCGACATCACAGTATCGGATCTCCATAGAACAAAACAAGCGAATGAACTTCCTGAAATCTTACATCACCGCACTTTTAAACACAAATAAATCCACAACGACAAAAATAAGAGAGCAAAGATAGATTATACTCTAATGCGAAACTTCCGCACTCCATCGACAAACTATAAATTCGCCATACGACTTGGCGAATTTTTCTTGTACCGCCCAAGTTCGAGTCGTAAATATTTTAAAGTAACTTCCGAAGGAAAAGTGACACCAAATGTTGACGCTTTTGCGGCAAACTTTGGAGGTGGCCATCGACAAAATAACCCTGTCGAAACTGAGAGACTGCCGAACTTGAAATATAAAAGTTTTCAACTGAAACTTTCCGAATGTGTTGTTTTCAAATGCATCTTGAGACTGCCTCTGGGGACGGCCGAGGATTCGCTTCCCTTTTGTCATGCTTTCAGATTGCAAATACGGCCTATCAGTGTTTGATAGTCTGTAGTTCTAACTTGAAGATAGTTGTTGGGCCTTAACTTTTATTTTGTTTACAATCTATTCATCTTTAACGTTAGTTATGTTTCCTAAACGCTCGTCTCTATTTTAAAAGTCTGGTTCAGCATATTAAATCATATTATTGCCAATCTTACTTTCAACAAGACAAACTAGATATACATATATACATTTACCAAGGTTAGTTTGTGTCGTATTTATACGTGTACAGCCTTTGGTAGGACAAAATGATTGACCCGGAAAAATATATAGCCTTCGTGTCCAAAATCCTCTGGGTCCCATATTCCGCATATTATATCCCAATTATAATTTTGTCCGGGAGGGGCCAGCCTGCCAACCCGACCGCTTGTTATCCACTCATAAATAGCTTAGCAAGGAAAGGTTCCGTACCAATTCAATTTGGTAGGGTTCTTAATGCTTTTTAGTTCAACGTTTTTGGGACGTAAGCCTGAAACTTTTATTAGAGTGGTTCGTGTGCGTGTGTCACCGCTGCAGTATGGATAAATAACGATAGGTAATCAGGTTAGTTTAATTAAGGGTTAGCCCTTTGCGTCAGCATTATTAAATTGTGTCCGCCATAATTCTATTTTCTTTCTTCATGTTTCAACAGAAAATAGATTTATTAAAACAAAACTTGCTTTTAACCCTTAATACTCTGTCTAATTTACTTAAAACAAAAAAGAAGCCCTTTACATCCGACTTCTCAAAAATTCATCAATACAGAGTCCCGAGGCTACCAAAGAGTTTCCTCAATTATTTTTCCTCGTACCAAAAAAAAAAGGAAAAGTGAAAGACATCGAATGGGTGTAGACATGAGCACCCAGATACGTTGAATTATTTATACGAGGAGCCAGCACGTGCCTCTGGACTTATGAATGTACACATTTTAGCACTTATGACCTGTTAATAAATTATAAGTGGGAATCTTCCTTTGATGGTAACGTCTCACGAAGCGTGCAAGCTGTCAGCACTAGAGATGCGGCCTGTAGGAATGCTACTTACATTGTGGATGAGGCTATTTTTTGTAGACATAAAGTCTTTTCATTGTTTTGTCTTCGGATATGGTGTAGCTTTCCTATTTATTTCGACAGTATAATAATTAATAACCTACTAAAACAACAAAAGTAGAAGTGACTCTTAATTAACTATTAGTAGTTTAAACGAGAACTGGGAAGTCGTACCTTACAAAACGAAAACAAATACTTTATGAATATTTTCATTGGCCAAATATTTTTGTAGTACAAACATATTTCAATGTTCCCGTCCGGTATTTCAATTAATTAACAAACAAAATTTAATATTTTCGTTTCATCAGACATCCTTTCGCACTTCAATATTCATCCAATAAGTGTTAATTTTCATAGGTTAATTATGACTTTATTAATAATAGTCCACTGAGCATAGTTTCACAACAATTTGAGTCTGTTAATCGAATGAAAGATCATGTTTCATTTTGAGTGGAGTATTCGATCATTCGATTATTCGACTGTTAATCGGTAAGCGTAGTACGAGTGCTCTTGCCTCTAATTCCTGAGCTGTTCGTGCAACTCACGGCACGCAGTTTAAGAGGAAAACACTTTTTGCAAGTTTCCATCATTGTGTACAACGTTTTTCTCTGTAGCGGTTTGCAATTTTACTTGGCGTGAAGGACCAATTTTTGGAAAACTAAGCTATTTTTATTTCAAGGATAATTTTAAATCTAAGCTATCGGATACGTCCTTCTAATATAAGAATCCTCCTTTCTGTTACATAACTTGATGCGTCTCATATGGAGGCGATCCAAGCCCGAAGCTCGAATAAAGCATTATTATATGACGTAATGACTATTAAATTCATAATGTTATGCATCGGACGGGACGTTTCGATGGCATCGCATTTATTTTACAGGAATTTTCAAGGTCAGACACGTTATATGAAATATTTTTTGTAAAACAATTTAATAATGAATATAAACTTTCTAATGTAAGGTATTCCTATTGATTTTTCTCACACAATCAGAAATGGTCTCCATGTGGCAACGAAACATTTCATTACAATAATTTTGTTACCTGATATTAACATTTTATCTGATACTTCTGATCATTCGTCACTAATCTTCAATCTCAGTCTTTACATACAATATCATGTGTTGAGAAGTGCTCTCTTGTTCACAACATTGTGTCGTCCACGCCCATTACAAACGGAATTTATTGATGCTATTAACATTAAAATAATAATTCCCAACTTTATAGACTAATAAAATCGTTTAATATCTGCTCGTTTGATAAATAATTCAATTTACGAAGGAATTTTAGGTTACGCAGGAATTTCTACAATATTGTTGGTATTTATCATGTGCCATTAATTTTGGGATTGGACCTAAAGATATTGTTAACATTAATACCCAATAAAAATTATACTTTCCTACCTTACAAAGGCATCTAGGTCAATTAATGATACAATATTTTGCATAGCAACCAACCCAAGAAGGTTTCACTGTATCGAACTAAATAGAATACTTTGCTTTTCTTTTTGTTAATATGAAAAAAAATAATAATACTTGGACATCTTATTATTATCAAAATGGCAAAGTGAATACCAGCTGATAAAACTTTTAAATAAGTAAATACATTGGTATATTAATCTCAGGACAATCACGTAGAGTTAATGAAGTTGCTTTCTTGTTCACCACGTTTTATATTTCCTTACATCATAGTCATTTCAGCCGAAAGACGTCCACTGCTGAACAAAAGCGGATTGAGCATCCCAACTTTAACCGGTTTTGTGTTCTCGCTGATTTTCCTTACTTGCTGAACCTTAACTCAATTACCCCAAAGCCCCTAAAAATCTAAAATAAAGACATTCCCACTAGGTCAACCATGTAACAGGGTGTAATTAAACCATTACCGACGACCCCACGTCTCATCAGTAGGAACTTTTATCACTAATTCAAAGGGAAATCGATCAGCTATGGCCGACGCTCCTTAATAATAGATCGTCTTGCATGACCTTTATCAAAGTTGGACGCTAAGTAGCCGGAATGTAAACTATAAATAACTTTGAAAGATTTGATACATTGAAACTTTTGAATGATTTGTTGAAGTAATGTGTTGTGTGGTGGAAGGTAATATTGATAGTTTATGTTGAAGGGTTTGTATGTATTTTTAATTATTTTCGGATAGTCAGTACTTAGTTCGTTTAGTATTATAAAATAGTCCTTAGGTACAGAGATTAAGATTAAATTATACCCTCTATTTATGTTTAATCAATTTGCATAACTATAAATGCAGTTTCTTTAGATTATCATTATTTTATCTTCCTCTGGTATCTGAAACCTAACCAATTTTAATCTAAGGTTGCATGTTATTATTTTTACCGATCAGAGATCAGAGCCAACAGATCACAGCCAGCACGATCGCGTGACGTAAACGTTTCGTAAATTCAAAAGATTTTTAATCGAAAACCAACTATCTATCCTATAATATATTTGTATTTTTTTTTGCGACAAGCACAATTAGTGTATAGTCTTAAAACTGGTATATTAGGATTTTTTAATGGTTTCTCGCTGGTCACCTACGAGGTTGTCGGCTGCTTAACCGGGCTTGCCTGTGGATGCCTCAATAACTTAAGGCATCCAGTCATGGAACTAAGCGACTACCCGCTAAAGGCACCCCCTGTGGGGCACGGACCTCGCGTTAGGGGACAGGTATATTAGGTGCGAAACGAGTATTTTAAACCGTTGGAGTTTACGTAACATTTCCTCCGTGCGAGCCTCTGAGGGGCTAGCTAGCCCCTCAGAGGCTTGCTCAGTTTGAAAGGTTGATGATCTCTGAAACTTGTTCCAATCTAAAAATACAACCCTCAAAACAAATACACATCCACCTATACAGTATCCCAAATCTAATCCCACCTACAAATGGACTAGCCACAGTCACAAATGAAGCAATTATAAAGCTAAGAACAGAAGATAGCGATAGTATCGCGCCGTTAAACAATCAATGGTCGTATTAGTCGGGGTTCGAACCCGGGCCGGTCATTATCGGCGGCTGCTTGCGGCAACACCGCCATTAAGTTTGGCGTGTCGGATTTGTTATTAAATTTTAATTGTTTTTGTTTGTTATTGTTTTTGTATTAAGATAAAGAAGAGAATGAAGTGTAGGTATGACTTTGGGTAGAAAGTCGTTGGGAACTAATATCGTTCCAATTTTGTAAGTCTCTGACTTTGGGCAGAAAGCTGTTGGGAACTAATATTGTTCCAATTTTGTAAGACACTGTTAGCTATAGTATTTTACTTTGGAACCTAAAAGATAGATTTGAGGCCCTCAGTAAGAAAAAACAATAATTTTTGTCAATTAAAATGTATAAGTACATTAAGTGAATGTATCTACATTCCGTAAGTATGTAGGTAGGATATTAGTTCAGAAAACTAGAAAAATAACGTCAACCTCCTAAAATTTTCTATCGTGTAAGTATCAATACCTAGGTACTTAAATATTGGTCTTTGACACACACATATTTAACAGGTTCGCTGCCCTCAGACCACATATCGGTCTGTAGAGAGACTTCCATACCAGTCCACAGACCGTATGTGGTCTGTTCGCTGGTACAATTTCCAAACCATCTGACACTGTGGACGTAAGAAGAAAGTCTCTTATTTAATGCGAACTTGGCAGTACATCATATATATATATATTTTTTTATTATGAAAAAAGTCGGTAAAAAACGAAACAAAAAGGAAAGTATTCGCATACCACATGTATGATCTGTGGACTCACGAGGTGATTTTTACCGTCCTAAAGTTAAGTAAATAAAATAAATTTAAAAAAAAAACATTAAATAAAAGGCTAATATATTAAAAAATAATAAATATATTTTAAAACAAAATATACCGACTTTTAATAAAAACATAACTGGACTTATGGACTATTCCCACTCTGGAGCCTGGACAGTGAACATGTTAATAATAATAAATAAATAAATAAATTATTATTATGAAAAATTTCGTCTCGTATGAAGTAGCACGATGCCTGCAAGTAAATGAAAGAGCTAAACTTTCGTGATTATCAATATATACATAACAACCTCATCTAATATTTCAAGGTAAACTACTATTCATTATAAATTGTAACAGATTCAAAGTTTTTGCATAATTTGTTGTCAAAAATGTTACAACAAATAACAAGGAACAATAATAATAAGTAACTGATTGTTGCAGAAACTAAAGGAATGAATTCGCTAAATAAATTATACAGGGTTATTTTAAATTGGCTAGCTCAACTCCGTTGACGCAATGGGTATAGACTAAACAGCATAAAATAAAAATAAAAAGATTTCTTTTTATTTTCAGGAGGTATATTGATGTATGAGTTGATAATTTTTTTTATGTTTTATCATGTTAAGATATCGGAACCTATCACTTCTGGGAAGTTTACACAAAAAAATAAAAATATAAACTAATATTTCAAGTGACTACAATAACTGCGGTCGATGACACCATAAAAACTCAGTCGTAGGACTGCACGTCGGAAGTAAAAACATCTGTATAATATACTAGATGCGCCCCGGCGGTTTCATCCGCATAAGTTTTAACTCCATGGGTATATCGGGATAAAAATGATCCTATGTGTTATTCCTGGTTATAAACTACCTGTGTGCCAAATTTCATCCAAATCCGTTTAGTACTTTTTGCGTGAAAGAGTAACAAACATCCATCCATCTTTACAAACTTTCGCATTTATAATATAATATTTTTTTTTAATAATTATTTATTTACATAACCAAATTACAAGATGATTATTAACATTAACTAAATTAAATGAAAACTAAGTTAAGCCTAAAACAGGCCCTCGGGGCATTGTACCGAGGATGCTGGCGGCATTTCCTCGCTGAATTGCAATGCTGAAGCGTTGCGCGAGAAAGCCGCCTGCTTTTCGGTCACCAGTTACATCAACTAGACGTTTCGAGATTTCCGCAAATAACTTATGCGCACTGGGACCCCACGGACCGAGGGTCTCGACGCCAAAGGGCACAAAGTTGTACTCTCTGCCAAGGCCTGCATATTTAATAACATTCAGATTTTCGGCATTTTCTGCCGCTGCACCCGCTTTAGAAGTAGTCCGTTGGAGGTGGGACGGTGCCAGTGTGTCTACACAGGTAGCGTCTCACACAAGCATCCGTCCCAAACTCCACGGGACAAAGACACACCATCAGGTCTCTTGCCATCATCTCTGACAATGCCAGTCGGCTCAAGAAGAGCAGGCACATTGATGCTGGCAAGAAACCGGCGGATTATGTCATTAAGTGTCGCATGTCTTGAAAAGCGGCCTCCACCTTTTTGACAACAAAGTCCGCGCTGACCCAGTCGGTCCACGTCCGTGCCACAAGGGCATGTGTGTGGAGTGCATACCGTGACCCCAAGCTGCAGACCAGTCGCTAGACGGAGCGAGGTCGGATCCAGGAAGGTACCGGTATAAGGAGAAGGATGGGCATGTAGCCAATGACCGGCCTCTCTGGCTCCGACCGCCAAAAGTTTTGCGCGATCCGGATCTGAACTGCGGCTCAGAATCGATTTGTATTATAAATCGCAATAAATATCGTCCCAGCTACTAATATTATAAATTACAATTTATAATATTAGTAGTATATATCTGAGCGTGGTGGCCCAGCGGTAACGTCCGCGACTTACGAGTTGTAGGTCGTAGGTTCGAACCCAGACAAGCGCTTTACTTTGTGTAAAATAGTTCATCACCACTGCTCTCAAAACGGTGAAGGAAAACATCGTGAGGAAACCGGCATGTCCTAGAACCAAAAAATTCGAAGACATGTGACATCTACCAACCCGCACTGGGCCCGCGTGGTGGATTACGGCCCACTCCCTCTCACTGAGAGGAGGCCTGTGTCCCAGCAGTGGGAACATTGTAGGCTGATTATGTATGTATGTATGTATCTGAGCGTGACGACCGAGTTCAGTGCTTTTTTCCCATCCCAAATTGTGCAACATGCCTAAAGAAGTTTTCACTTCAAAAATCATCTAATTTATATACTGCGGAGTTTAGCTAGCCAATTCAAAATAACCCTGTATAGACCTTTTTTACCTACAAATGCCAACGTAACCGAAAATTCAACAGTAAGTACACTACTGAAATTGCCATACTTACTTAAATGTGGTAGATGAATCTAGTACGTACACAGTCATACCAAAAAGCTTCAGTACCATGGAGGTATAGGCGAAATGTTAGTATCTTATTTCGCGATCTCCTGTCTTTAAGTATATGAAAGTTAAAACTCTCTATATGAAAGTTTTAATTGGTCAAGGACGACTAATGAGACACAATTTCCTATTGTTTGACTCCGAATCGGTGTCGCGCGGGGCTTAAACGGTTAAATCTCTATATTAAAGTTAAATCTCCTAAAACACGACTTCCTCTCTCCTACCCTCTTGCTGTGCCCTACAGGGTCCATTATGATCTCAATTATATAGTTACCACCTAAATACGCATTATGGTAAAGCAATAAAGATTTGAGTATATGAGTATGAGTAATGGTAATGGAAATTACAGATTGTAATTTTTGGTTAAAAAACAATTTCAGGTTCATTAAAATCGTTCCTATTTGGGTTGTATCAAAACAAACTATAAATTATGTGTTCACAAACAGACAGCCCAACATTGACGGACGGTCGCGCCTACCAGCGACGCCCCGTCACGTGGCTCCAGAGACTACGGTTCGTTTGAATACCCACCGAGAGCTTCAAGTTATGAGGACTGGAATTGACTTGAGACGAGTAGTGATTATCTCCAAAAATAGAGATAGAATGGGTCCACTTTTTTTCCTTGCTGTCATTACAGAGTGTAGCTGCTATACCGAACCTATATGGTAATCTCTTAAAATAATATGCATAAATGAATTTATATTATCAGAAACAAAGGTTTATATTCATGTATTTAAAAAGAGTTAAATGCTGTCGGATAACAAGGATTGATGTCATTGCCATTATTTGTGATCAGTGCAAACTTAAACACAAACTCAAACTCAAAGCATTTATTTCAAATAAACCAATTACAGACACTTTTGAATTATCAAAGAGTCGGTCGGTCAGTCAGAAAGATGAAGCTAGTTGCCCATTCCAAAGCGTAGTAGGTACCTATGGAGAAGAACGGGCAAGAAACTCCACGGACACTCTTTTAAATCAACGTATAATACAGTACTCTGAATGTGTTGCAATTACATTTACTGCAAATACTGATAATTATTTCACTTGATTAGACAGACACGCATCATACACAACAGTAAATTCTCCGAAAAATATGCAATCATTTATCGTCCATTTCATAACTCTTGCACCAGGAAGGGTCTCCTAAATTAATCAACACGGACAGCGGTTCACCAATGGGATAAGAGGTACACTCCAAAACTTTCCTGCCTAATGATGGCTTAATGAAAATTTTCCGACAAAATGGAACGATGACAGTTAATCACCATCGCCAGAAAATATCGGTTTAAACTGGTTTAAACCGCGCGCGTGTTAAGTGGAGTGGCTAGAAGTGGTTCGTGGTGATAAGTTAATGGGTGGTTCGTGGTTTGTGGCGTTATTTCCAAGTAATTTACAAGTGATGTAATCATTTATAAGGATCTTATATTAAATAGTTTAGAATATAACTATGAGTTGCCCAACTATCTGCATCTGCATGCAGCTGTTTTTTAAATCAATTAGGTACAGTCAGCGTCAAAAATATCGGGACGAACCGACTGTTCAAAATGATCTCAACAACTAAGAAAATTAAACTTTATCTCGATTTGATAAAATTCTTGTCAGAATGACATTTATCGTGTTCTTTCTTCATTTTGAAACAGTTCTTGTTTCATTGAGTTAATATTTAATTTTCATAGTTGTTTAGATAATTTTGAACTGTCTGTTCGTCCCAATATTATTGACGCTGACTGTACATGTAAAAGGGGAAAAAATCGAAGACTTCGTTTGCAACGCTGCTGTAGTTTAATTTTGACACAATTTTTATTCCGTGGAAATAATGTACGGGCTGCATGTGTATGTATGTATGTGTGCGTGCCTGCACGATCATGTTGTGTCGCTATGACAGTAATAAACTAGCATCCATTTGCAACGGTGGTTTTATTCGGTATCAGATAGATCACTGGCGACGAGTTACCCACGTTTATAAAAAAAATAAAGTTCGTGAGAAATGTCGAATATCATCGGAAATCTTACAAGTTTCGATCACGACGCCCAAGAGTGGCCTATATTTAAAGGTCGGCTACTACAGTACATAAAATTGAACAGTGTTAAAACCGAAAATAAAAGTGCTTTGTTATTAACCCATCTTTCGGACAACAGCTACCGCCTTGCACGGAACTTACTTCACCCTGATGTGCTCGAGGAAGTTAAGTTCGAGGATCTAGTTGGAAAATTAGACAAGCATTTCACGCCGAGGCGTTGTGTCTTTGCTGATAGAGAGAAGTTTTACGAGGCGAGGAGATCTGATGGCGAGAGCGTCGAAGAATGGGCGGCTCGTGTGAGAGGTTTAGCCGTTAACTGTGAGTTTGGTGAGGCATTGGATATGCTGCTGCGTGACCGTTTCATACTCGGGCTTGTACCGTGCCGGGAACGTGACCGGCTGTTTGAAGAGGATGCCAGCAAACTCACTTTTGCTAAGGCATTGGAGGTAGCTCAACAGGCTGCGTATGCGCGATTAGCTCGATCCGGGGCTGCTGCAGTAGTTGACACCACGGCGACAACCATCAAGGCCACGCAGATCAAGGAGGAACCTGTGTACCGGCTGAGCGGGCAGCGCGCGCGCGCCGATTATGTCGCGGCCACCCGCAGCGCGAACAATAGTTCCGAGGAGATTCGTCGGTGTACAGTGTGCGGTCTCAGAAACCACGACGCTGAAAAGTGTCGTTTTAAAAACTATCGGTGCCAAGTGTGTGGTGTGAAAGGCCATCTAAAGAAAATATGTAATGCTAAAAAGAGTGAATCACGTTTACATAGTTTGAACACGGAGAAAATAATTTCGGATCAAAGTGACTGCGAGGAATGCGAGTTATTTAACGTGAGGTATGTTAGTAACACGCCTATATTAATAAATGTTTTGATTGATTCAGTAGGATTAGATATGGAGTTGGATTCGGGATCGGGGGCTAGTGTAATTTCCGAAACGCTTTACATGAAATATTTTTCTGATCGAATTCTGATAAAATCCAACCTAAAAATGTGTCTTTATAATGGCCATAAAATCACGCCCCAGGGATATTTTCAAGGTCGAATTACGTACATAAATAATACCCATGACATTAAAATATTTGTATTGTCGAACGGAGGTCCTCCGTTACTGGGACGAGATTTTATGTCGAAGTTTAGGATATATTTTACTTCAGATATCAATAACATCCAAACTCAGTCTATAACTGAATCCGACACGAAAGAAGTGCAGCAACTGTTATCTAAATACTCAGACTTGTTTACTGACGAACTAGGTAGGTTCAACAAATTTAAAGTGAAACTTATTTTAAAAGAAGGCACCCAACCAAAAATTTTTAAGCCACGTTCTGTACCCTTCGCTTTAAAGGAAAAGGTGGAAGAGGAGATCGATAGACTTATAGGTTTAGGGATATTAAAACCAGTTAAATTTCCTAAATACGGAACCCCTATTGTCCCAGTACTAAAGGAAAACGGGAAGGTTAAGATAGCCGGTGATTATTCTATAACATTAAATAAAGATTTAGAAATAGATAAATACCCAATGCCTAGAATAGAAGAGGTTTTTGCCAAGTTAGGTGGAGGGGAGTGTTACAGCAAAATAGACCTAAGTAACGCTTATAACCAATTTGTCTTGGAGGAATCGTCGCAAGAGCTGACTGCGATAAGTACATCGAAAGGTTTTTTCAAATATACGCGACTAGTATATGGTTTAGCAAACGCCCCAGCCATTTTTCAAAGAGCGATGGAAGCTTTATTAATTGGCATAGAAGGTGTTAGCATATGGTTGGATGACGTTTGTGTAACTGCGCCGACTAGACAATTACATTTTCACAGGCTAAACCAAGTACTAAATAGATTAAAAGGAGCCGGCTTAAAATTACATAAAGAAAAATGTTGTTTTCTTCAGAATAATGTCACTTATCTAGGCTACATTATAGATAGACATGGATTACGAACCTGTCCCAAAAAAACAGAAGCTATAACAAATGCGCCGCGGCCAACAAATGTCACAGAAGTGAAGCGATTTATAGGATTAATTAACTATTACCGTAGTTTTATACCGAATGCATCCGCTAAGTTGCACCCGCTGCATGAATTACTGTGTAAAGGCGCGCAATGGGAGTGGGGTGAACGTCACGAACGTGCATTAAATAGTGTAAAGATCGAGCTATCTTCAGAAAGAGTGCTAGCTCATTTTGATCCCGCAGCACAGTTGGTATTGACAGTGGACGCCGGGCCGGCCGGTTTAGGCGCGGTGCTGTCGCAGCGCGATAATGAGCGCGCGAATCTCGAGCGACCGCTGGCATTTGCCTCAAGGTCATTGTCCAAAAGTGAAAAAAACTACAGTCAGATTCAGAAGGAGGCGACAGCCATTATTTTTGCTGTGAAATATTTTCACCAATATCTGTATGGACGTCAGGAACCGTTCATTCTCAAGACTGATCATCGTCCTTTACTTTCAATATTCGGGAAGAAAACAGGTATTTCAGTTATGGCAGCATCGAGGCTACAGCGATATGCGATAATATTGTCTGCATATAACTATAACGTCCAATATATTAAAAGTGAAAATAATGTCGCGGCGGATTATTTGTCACGCGCGCCTTTAATAGAATCTGACTGTAGAATGGAAGGACAAAATGATCTGTCTTTCCTCAATTTCTTAGATGCTAACGTCGCCCCGCTAACATTTAACGATATCAAAACAGAAACTAGTAAGGACGAAATTTTACAAATAGTTATTAAATACGTGCAGAACGGCTGGCCGCGTAAAATAAATTGTAAACTGGTTCAGCCCTATTTCAATTGCAAAACAGATTTAGAGGTTGAAAACGGATGTATTTTTCGAGGTCACAGAGTTGTGATACCAGCGGTGTACCGAAATAGGTTATTACAAGAACTACATTCGGGCCATTTCGGCGTGGTAAAAACAAAGAGTGTAGCTCGTGGTAGATTTTGGTGGCCATCGATCGATAAGGACATAGAGGAATGGGTGGGCGCGTGCTACACGTGCGCCGGCACACGCGCTGCGCCGCCGCGCGCGCCCCCCGCGCCCTGGCCGCGCGACTCGACTCCGTGGCGACGCTTGCATATTGACTACATGACTATAAATCAGAATGTATATTTGATCGTCGTAGATTCATATAGCAAATGGTTGGAGTGTTTACATATGAGTTGCGGTACTTCAAGTCGGGCGCTTATATCAAAATTAAAGGAATTGTTTTCTAGGTTCGGTATACCGAGGGTCATAGTTTCCGATAATGATGTAAAAATTAAGTCGAATGAATTTAAACATTTTTGTGAAATGAATGGTATCCGATATATAACGTCCCCAATTTATCACCCTTCCAGTAACGGACAGGCCGAAAATTCTGTAAAGACATGCAAGAAAATGATAAAATGTATTATTAGCGATAACAGTCAGCAAAATGTGATTAACGAAAAACTGTTAGGATTTTTATTTGATTACCGCAACACACCACATTGTGCAACGGGCGAATGCCCAGCAAAGCTTATGTTTAGCCGAAATATAACATCTAGGCTGGACCTGTTACAAGAAAATAGACAAAACAACGAAAAAGATAATAACAATTTAAAAACTAAAAGAACATTAATCATAGGCGATACGGTATGGTTAAAATGGTACATAGCTAGGAAAGAGATATGGATTTTGGGTAAAATAATTAAAATAATAGGTAGTCGCATGTACGAAATATTACTAAAGGATTACAATGTAAACTGCAGAAGGCATATTGACCAGATAAGGAAATATACAGGTACGACGAACGGCGCACGTGCTGATGTTGTGAGCCCCGCGCGGTCAGCGTTGCCGCGCCCGCACTCCCCGCCGGCGGCGGAGGCGCAGCCGCCACAAACATTACCTTCTGTTAATGAACCGCAGGCTATAGAGGGCGAGGAAAATGATGGTGGGGAGGAGGATGAGTGGGCTGAGGCTCAAAGTGAAATTGATGCTAACGATCATAATAATGCTGAGACCAATCAAGGAGTAGCCGAGGATCGTGGCGATCGTTCTTTTGAACCACAGCCTACAAGACCAACTCGTAGTTGTAGACGTAAGATTAATTATAAGGTTTAAATTGTGATTGAATCGCACACCACGCATCTGAATATCTGGATTCAGTAAGTAAAGAACACGCACTTAAACGGTACGCGGTAAATGTGTCTATATTTGATAATAATGAATGAAGTAGGGTGCGCAGTGTGCGACCAGCCGAATGTGTCGGCCTCTTGATGTTTGTAGTTATTTAAGTAAAATTATTATACATACCTACTTAATGTTAAGTTCTTTATTTTTGGAAATAGTGTCAGAGGAGTGATGTGTATGTATGTATGTGTGCGTGCCTGCACGATCATGTTGTGTCGCTATGACAGTAATAAACTAGCATCCATTTGCAACGGTGGTTTTATTCGGTATCAGATAGATCAATAGCACCACTTAAAATCCACATTTTCTTCAAGTTCAGAACTTCCAAGCCACATGCTAAGGGATCTCCTGAAATCTTCGGTTTAATGACAAAACCGAACTTTATCTAAGTACATCCTACTCTGGCTACGCCCCCCGGCTTTGGTCGACATTCTTGTTAACTTTCAAGTTTCGGTCCAATAGTTGGGAACATCTTGAACTAATGAGTCAGTGGTTCAGCCTTTTATTATCTGAATAGAAGATGAAACGTTACGTTTGTCCATCCCTGGGACAAGTTCAGTGTCTTGTACTAGTACTAATAGTTCTTCAAAGGATATTACTCAATTCAGTGAAGTGAAAGAGACCAGTGATTCAGAAGGCTTCGGCCAAAAATGGGACTCCTTGAAGACGAGTAGAGAACTATTTTTAGAACAAACTACGGCGAGCATTTTGGAGGTGTAAAGGGTAACATTGAAAATATTGTATGCAACATAAATACCAACATCTGCTAGAGTACGATTGTTATAATTATAACAGTTAACCATCTTCACTAACCATCGGCAACGCATCTGTTACTTCCCGCCGTTGCATATATTCGAAATCACACTTTTCAACTGTCGATCCGGGAATCAGTGACCAGAATGTACACCAAAATCAAAAACATATTTTTTCCATCCTGACAAATACTACCGACGCAATTTATTAACATGGCGGCCATCAAATGTCGTGAACAGACATACGGTGGTTAAGTTTAATAGTCATAATTGGTGGTGTCCGCTTTCCGCCGGTTTCCACCGGTTTGATCTGGTCGAGCCAAATTGAGCCAATGCAATTAATTTGACGCGAATTGGCTCGTTTTACTGTAGGGTTAGTATGCACCTGTGGTTACGGTCAAAAATTTGGTTGCAAATTATGATTAGACATTATTGATTCAGTTTCAAATGTGCTACGGTTTGTATCTAATTATGTGTATGGGAAACTTACGTCGTATAGAATCAAAAGCAGCTATCTGTCGTTTCACTAATCTGTAAAATTCATTCAATTATTATTAATTTAAGTTTAATTTATTCTACTGAATGTGATATTTAATTGAAATAAGAACCTCAATAATATACTTCAAGTGTGATTTTTATTAAAGAGTGACATTAGTTTTACCACAAGTTAGTGAAATGTCAAATTTGATTCTATACGACTCACATGCACGAGCTTAGGTCAGATTAGAAGGTAGATTTTAATAGGTTGTTATTCTCGAGAAGCGGGTGAAGATTCAGAACTATTGACCAAGACTTGATTACACACATTACATTTCCGGATAAAACTACGCATTCTATTGAAAATTAAACAAGACTTCGTGATAGATAACCTGCTACTTGACACAAACATAATTTCTATAATATAGTCACTCGTTCTATATTTATTATTAGCCTTTTTAGTTGGACAAACAAAGTGTAGTCTTCAGTCTCGTATGTGACTTTTGTTTATATTTTCTATGTCCATTTGCCAATCGCCAAAGACCTCCTCCAACCCTTTCCATTCCTATCTCTCTCTGCCCACTGTGCCCAATGTTTCGCCTCAAACGATATCGCAACTCATTCTGTATCTCTTACAAAATATATTAACTCCAGCCAGCATAATATGTAATATTACATAGTTTATAACTAACACAGCCCCAAAATCACACCCTCTATAAATACAAAACTTAACACGAGCCGTATTCACTTAAAACCTCTAATGAGCCTGTTTTTGTAGTTATTATAGAGCGATTTTCGTCACCACTTATGAGATTAGTGGCTCGAGCCACTTTTGAGCTACACTCTAGCGACGCTTACTTCAGGCAGGAGATGGGTCGAGATAATGCGGTTTATGATACAGGATTATGTTAATTATGGTTTAGTTTTTGCTGAGCCTGTTCGGTGGTGGTTTTTGGTGTATGAAAATTTCTGTAGTTACATGATATGAACGACAATACAATCGACTTTACATCAGGCCTTAGAGCAAAACCTGTCGCTTTCTTCACTCCCGAGACTTTCTTTTCGTTTTGCCTACTTCCACCATTTTAAGAATATCAGCATTTACAAACTTAGTTTCTGCATTTAGATAGATTCAAGCATATATTATGCTACTGCTATCCGTACTGCCTCCGGCTAGAGCTACGAACAAAAACAACCCACGCAATTTAAAATCGTAAGTTATCTTAACTTAGCTCTTATGAAATCGCCCCATTACTGGCGTGTGTCTGGACCTACTAAACCTTTCCACGTGTTACAAAAACCCACATTACTAAGCTCGCCGTTTTTTCCAAGGTCTCCTGCTCCCGTGTGTATTGTCCATGTCTATGACGTTTCTGCGTCGAACATGCCTACCGTGACACGCCGGCGCGCACCCTGTCTTTGTCATGCATAAATATGACTCCACAGCTTCTCGGCTGGTCACAGTAGCTCAAGTTATGACTACACGACTCGGAAATCTAAATCTTAATTAATGGACACTTAATCGTCCATGGCATGTTGCATTACAGCATTGTCTGAACCTACTTAACCATTCCACGTATTATAAAAACCCACACTAATCTATCTTCTCTACCAAGGTCTTCCAGTGTTGTCCATGTCCATGACGCGTCTGCGTCGACAATGTCTGCCGGTGACACGCCTGGCGCGCACCTGTCTGCTATCCGCCCAGTCTGTTCCGATTAATGCTGTCATTCGCTGTACGTATTTATATTGTATTTAAATTATTAAACTGTTTCTTTCGAAGTAGGTTTTTTAACCAAGATGCTAGAAAAGTAACTGAGCATCAGGGTATAAGATAATGGAATCTTGCCATTAGAGCTGTTTTATTGGGTCCGCATTTCTTATTAAAATGTCTTGTTTTTTGTTTTTTTATTTAAATTAAACAGTGTTTTTGGATAATAAGGAAGTAACCTTTAAAAGTCTCTTATATTTTTTTTTGTATATGTAAATGGTACACCACTGACTACCTGCAGTATTGTCGCTCCTTCTCCCTTTAATCCTTCCAAAAGGTTGTCTGAAAAGATCGCTATTAGCGATAAGACCGCCCACTGTGTCACCCCTTGTAAAATTACTACATTTGTATCTGTAATTTTTATGGTGTACATAATAAAGAGTATTGTATTCTATAATAAGGTTTCAAACTTCTAAAACTAAAAGTATCTACGTGAAACACAATGAAACACACACACACACACCACACACCACACACACACACACACACACCACACACCACACACTTGATCACACACATACACACACAGGGCATATACTTGATCGACGATGTTCTAACAAAGTATGCATAAAGGTACTACAGATAATATTCTAGACAGCCAAAAATTCAACCATTACCCAAGTTTTAACAACTCTTAAGATGAACTAGCGCATAGCTATTGCCAGTGCCTGTGCTAACCTAGATAGTCTCAAGTGTAGTGTTTTAGTACGTAGTAAGTGCGCTCCAGTGGTACCCCCTCGCAGTAACCAAGCTATATAGCTTCCACATAAACTGAATAGAATCAAACTCCGGGAATTCGTCACACAAAAATTGGTGTTTTAAGTTGTAAGGTTGTAGCGAGTGTCTTTTGTTTTATTTTGTAATATATTCGTTACAGCTTCTGATTAAGGTAACATTTTTAGGGTTCCGTACCTCAGAAGGTAAAAACGGAACCCTTATAGGATCACTCGTGTGTCTGTATGTCTGCCTGTCCGTCTGTCATAGCCTCGGCCCACAGATTTGCTCCGAATCTACCGGACCGACTAAGTTGAAATTTGGTATACATATGAATTTTTGCTACCCAAACAAGGAGGTATAACGTAAATAAATGAATTTTGAATAGAGGGTCACTTTTGGGGGGCAAATTAAAAAAAAAGTTTTGCAAACTGTACCATGTGACATATAAAATGAAAGGCCTTGTTGTAAGGGTCTCAATTTTTTATAATTTTAAAATAAATAGTTTTAAAGTTAATTAAGAAAATAGATAAAAATTAACATTCCACCCCCTTATCTCCGAAACTACTGACCCTAAAATTAAAAAAAAAATGCAGAAAATAGTTCTTTACTTATGTCGTATGTGTCCAAGTCGATGGTGTCAAAATAACATGGTAAATCTCTCAATATTGTGCGTACATACTTACATTTGTAGTTGGAATGTATGGGAGAACATGTTTTTCAACTACAATGTTAAGTTTGTTCTTGAGATAAATTACCTTGGGATAAAAAAAAATGGTAGGTTACGTTTACGTTGGTGTACGGAACCTCACCACGCGAGTTCAAGTCGCACTTCTCCGGATTTATTTTCTTCTTACCGTTATCGTTAGGGGATATAAATGGGTCAAAGAAAATAGCTTAACGAACAAACAAAATATTTTTAAAGATATCACAACTTATTTGAAGTTAGGTTAAAGGTAAACCCATTTTTACCCAATCATCCTGATTTCTCAAAACTTTAACAGGCCTAAAAGGGTAGGTAGGTATAGGCAGAGCTAAATCTCCACCTTACTTAGTAGTTTTCTTAGCAAGATGGATACTTATCTTCGTAAACCGACTCTACGGTCACTACACTGTCCTGTCTGATTAATTAATGTTCAGTCCCTCGTCCATCTTTTAACTCGCACCACACCACCGCCGTCTTTGTCGTGAAGACACCTGCGCAACCTCCAATTATCAATGTAATTGGCTATTCAACTTGGCTCGGTGGGAGAGCACAGCATGCCTAATTAATGGAATCAACTGAACATTGAAATTTTCGCTTCAACGAACAGTTTTAAGCTACCTACGGCCAATTTAGAAACGAATTTGTGTGAAACTGAAAGTGAAGGGTCCTTCTTAATTGCTGTATTACACGAAGAGGTCGATCCATACAAAATACAGACAGATTATAAAATATAGATTTTTTTTTGTAGATTTCCAATAGGTTTAGTTGATAAAATACTTTATGGCACATAACATTTTTGATGGTCGTAAAAACTGAGTGGTTTGGACCGTCACCTGAAAGTTTTAATTTAGAACCTTTGAGAAATTTTATAGATAAAGAATAATAAAAGATTTGAAGCTATCTTTCAGTAACGGATCAAGTGTGTGCAAGCAAACTCACTCCAGACTTTTTCTATGGTCAGAAAAACACACGGTCAAGTCATTTCCGCAGATTAAGGCGCTGACAAGACCTAATGGACCAAAATAGGCTTCTCTTAAGTAAAAAAATTGCCAAATCTGTATAGTTTGTGGTAGTGGAAAAAATATATGTTAATTTTGAACATATTTTCCAGAACTTGGTTGTTACCAAAACACGTTTGGAAAAATAATCTCGATACAAACTAACGTTAAACTAACCTCTTACCTTGAGTTCTAATCCAAAATATCTGTATTAAATATCAACATACGTTACGTATTTAATTAATAACAAGAACGTCTTATTGGAATGCAGAAATTGGTTGTTTTTTATTTTCGATTACTCAACTCAATTTTGAGTAAATAGACAATTGCTTCATATTTTGCAATAAATTACAAGCGTTGTGGCATCGCGCTTCTCTTTCTTTTTTATGCAATCAGACAGTGACCGCGGCTTAGGTGTTGTTAGCGTCTTAAGGCGCAGATATATTTAGTGACTTTTAAATCTGTTATTACGCCTTCATATAATGCAAGTAAGTTATGCAAAACATGTGTGTTGAACTAGAATGCGTTCTAGTTTAACATATTTATTTTTTGCATAACACCTCAATTCTGTATGTGAATATTTATATATTGTAGTAAAATACTTTGTGAAATAAGTTCAGGAAGTAATGCATACCCTAAGCATAAAAAACGATATTCAAAATCAAATCAAAAATGTTTATTTGCTAGAAAATACATACAAATTCAAGGACAGATCTTATGTCCTAAAAGTATTTGTATTCTGCCTGCAAGCAAGCGTGCAAATTATTTACTTACGTCTATTTATGTAATTATTGTCATGCAATTATTATTACTTTCAAACTACTTAAGATATTTTCATGTTTTTTTTTTTTGTATGAACAGACTATTTTATTATCTATAATTCTATCTGTGATTTTATTCATTTATTGTATTATTATTATTATAAAAACAAATATTCCCTATGAAACCGAACGGCAGCGTGCATTTGTACGTCTAAGGTCAACGGCGACTACCCGACCCTTTAAGACGAATAATAATGCAGACTGCTACACCAACATAAACACCTAAGAGTACCTGGAACTCCCACTTCAAAACACCTCGAACCTCCTCACTTTATGCAACCCCAATCAATTCCCATGCCTCCAAAAATAAAACAGGAGCGGCTACCAATCAAGCCGCTAATGTTGCATGAAACCTATCAATAATATTGCTACCCCTCATAAATCCACGTTAGAACGGAAACGTTATCCCTTGCAAGCAAACAATATGTTGTTATGATTGATTGGGGACGATGCATTAAGCAGAAAAGGTGCGAGGCAAGAGGCAACGAGAGTTTTTATATACAAGCTCCAAGTGTAGTTACGAAATTATATTTGTGCAGTTTGGGTAAATTGTAGGAGGGAAGGAAAAGAATGATTTGGAATGTGTAACTGTTGGAATTTGTGTGGGTCAGGATGTTTTGATCTACTTGGCAGATTATTGTGTTCTTTTATCCGATATAACTACTTCCTGCTTACTTAGATCAGTTAGAACGCCCTAGTTGCAATGCCATAACTACATATTAGCCTAACGAGATCTTCTATCTCGTATGCTCATATTGCTTGCGTATCAAAAAATTGGCAGTCATGGGGACCGATGACAGACGTACATAATCAGATACAGGCTTCCCCTCTGTAAGAGGGAGTGGGCCGTAATCCACCACGCGGGCACAGTGCGGGTTGGTAGATGTCACATGTCTTTGAATTTTTGGTTCTAGGACATGCCGGTTTCCTCACGATGTTTTCCTTCACCGGTTTCTGAGCAGTGGTGATGAAATTATTTACACAAAGTAAAGCGCCTGTCTAGGTTCCAACCTACGACCTACAACTCGTAAGTCACGGACGTTACCACTGGACCACCACTGCTCTCTGTATTATTTATTTATTTATTTATAGGAGAACCAACAGCTATAACAAATGGATAACAATTGTATATGATACACAAAGCCAATTACAGGTTCTCACGGGTAAAAACAGAGAATTTAATAATATAAAATAAAAAAACATGATTTTTATTTTATCACTTTGTCAGCGTGATTAATATGTATACCTATGCCAAATTACAGCTTTCTAGTACTAAGCGTCTCTGAGCTACAGTGGGGTCAGACAGACAGACAGACGGACATGGCGAAACTATAAGGGTTCCTTGTTTACTACGGAACCCTAAAGAGGAATGGAGATAAGTGGATTAAATCTAACTGATCTCTGGGGGACATTGAAACGCAGTTTATGCAGGAGATCAGAACAGTCAATCTCGTTAAATATAATTTTTAAAAGAAAAGTGCAATCTGCTAGTCGACGACCATTTATAAGTGGCTGTAAATTAAATTTCTTGCAACGTTTCATGTCAGAATGTCGTATCAGAATGGTATGGTAGCGTATACCGCCGAAAACATAGAAAATGAATAAATCTCTTTTGTATATTTTCAATACGATTAATGTATTTGCTATAACACGAGTTCCAAATTTATGACGCATATTCAAGATGACTTCTCACAAAAGAGCAACAAAGAATTTTAAGGGTTTTTGGCTTTCTTGAAACACCCTGCGAGTCTCATAACAAAACCCAGTGACTTCGAAGCTTTGGCCAATTATCTTAAGATTATTGTTTTACTCACTTCCAAGTTTGCGTACATACTTTATATCTGAAGAAATAAGATGTTTACATAATTATTATTGCTTTATCAAAGATATCAGACAATCTACTTGAGGGAATTTTTGTTTAATTTCACGTTCATATGACACCACCGAAATTACATAGGAATAAACATTAATCTGCTCATTTCATGTTCCGACTATTCGGTAGGCGAGTGCAGTGCCGAAATCCAACATCGTTGGATTGGTTAACCATTATATAAAAAAATTGAATTTGTAGTCAACAAGACCTTATTCTTATATAGACCCTTAAAGTTTCGCCATGTCCCTCTGTCTGTCTGTCCGTGGCTTAGCTCAGAGACCCTTAGTACTAGAAAGCTGTAATTTGGCATGGGTATACACATCCTGCCGGGGTCGCGGGAAAGTATGAAAGGGTTACTCAGGCCCCTGGCAACATAGGCAACGGAAGGACCAGGACCAGGATGGGTTTTAGTCAATAAGAGTCTGACACACCCTCCCGCTTCGCCCAGAGCGGGAGAAGTTATTTGATAATATCCAGACCAAAAAGAAATGGGTAATTAAGTATACACATAAATCACAAAAAAAAATACATACTTTTTTCTCGTCTATCCTATGGTACGAGTATATGATATCGTTGGATAGGCCGTTCACAAATATTGCGGGTCTGTGAAACCCAATTTTCGATTCAGGGATCCGCTTACGTAAAGTGTAAATTTTGAAAGACAAAAATGAATAAAAATCAAATCAAAATCAAAACTCAAACTAGGCTGATCAGCACTTTTCGAACGTCAAAATTACATAAGACAGTCCCCCAAAACGCCCACCCTACATCACTTCCTAGTGCTTTAGCTGGGAAGAAGAAGTGGTCAACAAACTCCCCAGCAGCACAGCTGTCTGTTCAATAAAAAAAAAATGGTTTCTTTACAATAGTATGTAAAATTATTTACACTACGCGCAACACAAAAACACACCGCCATACCTACAAAAAAAAACTTCGAAAACTATACTCAAGCAGAAATAAAAACGTAAACAGAAATTATTACCTAAATAAAAGCCTACACGCATAAAGGGCGTGCCCACTTTCATATAGCTATAGCCATAACTAAGTCACAAATGATAAACTAGGACCATCGAAGTAAAATAAATTAACAGTTAATTACTAATAACAATAATAAAACCATGGTCAGCAAGATGACTAGTCAACACAAGCAGCACCCGTTCACGAGCATAACGTCAAGATCAGCCATTAAAACTTGAAGCGTCTGATATGAACTTTAAAGGTTAAGGTTGAGATAAAGGTGTTTCATTATCATAAGCAAACATCTGACAGCATTTACAACATAAACTGTTAGCATATAGTTATGCTTAGCCCAAAACCACAATTACATAATAAGCAATATGATTATGTATATGCTAGAAACTTAAAGCAAACATAACATATCTATTACAGTAACAAAACCACAATTATATAATAAGCAAAATCATTATGTACATTGTCTGCCTCGTAGGTCTAGTGGTTTGCTGAGCATGAGGTCCTGGGTTCGATTACTGGGTCGGGCAGTGTTATTGGGTTTTTCTATCTGGAATTTCTCAGTAGCAGCCCGGAGTCTGGATTTGAGCCCGGTTGATGGCAATATGCTCGCCCCCTATTACATGGGACTTAAACATAACTGCTGAAATGTGGGTGTACTACAGGTACACCTCTGCCCAACCCAACGGGGAAACAAGGCGCGATGTTATGTGTATTATGTACATTATTATGTTTAGGCCAAAAACTTAGACCAAACATAACATTATCTACTGCTTGTAGTAACAAATACCACAAAGTCAGACCAGCGTTACCGCCTTACATAACAAACCACACACATTAATAGGTAGGTATATAATAAGCAATCAAATCCCAGTACAAATTGGTGGCCATTGAGCGTATAATTAGTTTATTTATCGCGGCGTTAAGGGCCTCAGCTATAGTACAGCATTAGTGCTTGCAATGGGGAGAATTGCGGTTGCTGCATCGCCGGAACGGCACGGCACCGGCACGGCACCGGCACGACACCGGCTCGGGACCGGAGGTCATAAGCAGACACGGCTACGACCAGGACGATCTTGGTTTAAAGTAGCATTGTAAATGAAAAGTACGTCCAGTGAAGAAGCTAATCTATAGCGAGGATATATATCTATATTTATTTTTTGCTGAATAAATTTGTATCTTTTTTGTCCGAGAGATTCTGGCCGACCTAGCCTTGGCCTACTCTGAAATTTAGCTCCATATTTGACCAATTATCTATGTAATTTCTTTTTATATTTCGTATGACACAATACCTCTAAAATAAACATGAAACTAAACTAAAAAAAAACAATCTAAAATCTATTATAATAACAAACAAAGATACAGATTTTTGTCAAGCTCCCGATACACATACAAGCTTACAATTCAATGCTATGAAGTATAGGCCCAAAACTTGCAAAGCTACTTGCAACAGATTTACAGAATTATCTGTCTAATTAACTCGCTCAAGTACCAAACCTGTACTTAGACTAGAACTTATACTAATTAAAAATATAGTCGAATAAAACCTTCTTTTTATGCAGTCAATGTTGTTCCAAAGTTGCAATCGTTATTTCACGTGAAAATCGTTTTCGAAAAGTGCATACATACTTACCCACGTGACTGTATGTAGGTAAGTCAGGTAAATTAAATGAAAGCCGTACGTTATTATTGCTGACACAAGCACTTGAAATGTTTCGCAAAGTGAAGTAAGTACTTGAAACCGATGTGCACCAATTAGGCGGAATTACAACGGATTTTATGCTTGAAACGTATTTTGGATGCAAAGTAGGTATTATAATGATTTGTTGAAAATTTCTATTTATATTAAGATTTTATGAAGTCATAGCAGAAGCATACATAATAGCGAAAGTTAAAAGATTCGCCTATTGAAGGCTCCCGATATCTTGGAAACGATTTTATGCCAAATATACAAAGTGTCGTTTTGCATCCTCGTCACTTTTCAGGAGGCTGCTATGAAAGACATATACAATAAAATAAAATTACGATACCTGCTCAATAATTAATAAATACTTGTTTTTTTAGTTATTTAAGTTTGACAGTATTTTAGAATACACCACTTTCACAGAACAGAATCATCCCGTTGCGTATGCGGTAGTGTGTGTGTAAAAGGGCAGTTAGAGTGCGGTATTACACGGGCCGCGTTTTAGCATGCGTGTCCCACACATGCCGATTTCAGAAAATTAAAAAAGACTTAATTATTTTATTATAGATTCGTGTCGAGAATCATTAGCATAGTTACCACTTTCAATTTGATGAGGATGCAAAACGTCACCTTGTATACCTACCATATTTCTGGCAATAACGTTTCAACTTTTATTTATTTTTATTTAATATTTTACACTAACTAAACTTGCACAAAAAACTTAGAAATCTTTCAAAGGTTTTATTTTAAGCCCACATATTTGACTATTGAATTGATGTTCTTATTTTAATAAAAATCTAATGAAAACTAAATTCCATCCAATCCCTTTTATAATAATTTATTCGAGGAGCAGGTAGGGACCGAATATCTAATACTTTTGACCTGTGTTCAAGAATCTCGGCTAACTTAATCCTTAGAGACACATGAATATGTTTCCAAATTAATTCGGGGATTACGTTTGAGAGATTTATTTTCAGGGTAATGTTAGTCTCTTAAGTCTTCGGGTATAAAGGTGGTATGTATACGAGGACATTTGAAGGTTTATTAAATTTTATATCGGTAAAGGTGCTCTTAAATCAATGTAGAAGTATGGATCAACGTTTTATAATAATAATATAATTTTTATTTCGGTAACAAAGCATCTTATTATCTAGTGTGAGTTCCTATTGCCATCCGCACCAAACTGCTTTGCAATTAATGTAGAGTTAAAGGTCTCCGCTGCAGTTCTGTTTTGAACCGGGCAGATACAAAACGTAAAAAAAACTAATAATAATGTAATATGCATTTTCATAGCAGCATTGTACGGGTATAGACACTTATATTTTTATAAAAACTCTGGAATCATATAATAAGTTTACTTACCCACATTTATCAAAAAAACTTACTGTTAACTCATTCAATCACTCACTGGCAAACGGATTAAAAATAAAATAAAAATGATCAAAATTGTCCACTCCAAAAAAGCCATGCACCTCATAACTTCCTAATCTTCCCTCCGCCACATTCCTCACCTAGTGCGTATGTCCGCAGCCTTATTATCAAGTCCACTGTGAAATTATCTCAATTTACGTGGTCATTAGCAGAGTCGCACGGGAGAGATATCCGGCTGGGCGCTTATAAATCTGAATTTAATGACCGTTCCCCACCGGCACTAATATTCCGAACAATGTTTAGGGACAGACGGCCACGACTGTACGTGTAACTGTGCATTGTTTGCAAACTCCGTGAGTCCTTGCCCTTTAGTTTTGTACCTGTTTGTGAGACTAAAGATAGCTAATTGTTGTTTTGTTGTTGTTGCACGGAAGTGTGAAATAATTGGGTTTAAGGACGTATGTGTTTTCATAAAGTGCAGGATTGTGCTCTAACTGACCAACTGCGAGACTAATGCGTCTTCTTATACAAAATAAAAATAGCTATCATGTACATCTAGTCCAGTAATTATTCTCGTGACTAATACTATATACAGTGTAAATTAATTAATGCATATTATGAAAGTAGTTTGTTCAGAATCGATTTCTAATATACGTAATTTTTTATCCCAAAATTAATTAAAACTACCTAAATTAGTATCTCATGATCGGAGACGGGAAAAAAAAATATTTCACATAAACCTACATGGGCACTTATGAAACGTCAGAAGCTAGGTGCACGGTTCCAATTGGTCGTTTCCTATGGAGAAGAGCCGGCAAGAAACTTCACGGTTACTCTTTTAAAAATAATTGGAAGTTGTGGACAAGTATGTTTACCTAGGACAAACTGTCCAGTACAACTTTGTGCCCTTTGGCGTCGAGACCCTCGGTCCGTAGGGTCCCAGCGAGCATAAGTTATTTGCGGAAATCGCAAAACATCTAGTTGATGTAACTGGTGACCGGAAAGCTGGCGGCTTTCTCGCGCAACGGCATTGCAATTCAGCGAGGAAATGCCGCCAGCATCCTCGGTACAATGCCCCGAGGGCCTTTTTTTATGCCTAACTTAGTTTTAATTTAATTAAGTTAATGTTAATAATCATCTTGTAATTTGGTACTGTCCAGTTAGATAGGTCCAACTTCGAGAAAGAGGTCAATGGGTAAGAAATCGTAAAACTATGGACAGGTGGCGCTGCTAACGCAAGACTCATAACATGGCACTGTTATTTTTATCTCTCATTGTTTTTCGGGTTTTAAATACTTATAACAGGAACTAGCGCGTGTTTTTTTATTATTTTAACAATTTATTCAAAGTGGACTGTACCTGAAATAAATTATTTCCATTTTTATTACAACCGATTACCACACAATACGACATTTTTTTGTTAGATTCCGTCTTAAGCTTTTTGGAAACAAGTTTTGAATGTAATTTGACAGCTAATTTAATTTTCTGTGAGTCAAGCGTTACCAGCGACACCCCGGCAAAAGTTGTCAATTCTTGCCCATTGCCGAATCCGACTCTGCTGGGCAGCGTCCGGGAAGCTTTGCAATGTCTCCTTGTCCCACATACCACAGTGTCGCAAGACGAAAGTCTTTAACCAGAGCATGTTGCCGGTGATGACCTATGGCACTGAAACGTGGTCGCTCACAATGTGCCTTATTAGAAAGCTAAATGTCACCCAAAGGACAATGGAGAGGGCTATGTTTGGGGAATTCCTACGTGATCGAATCAGAAATGAAGAGATCCAGAGGAGAAAAAAGGTAACCGACATAGCGCGAAGAATACCCAAACTTACTCGTAAGTGACAGTGGGCAGGGCACATTGCTTGCAGAACAGATGGCCAATGGGACCGAATGGTTCTAGAGTGACGACCGCGTACCGGAAGACGTAGCGTAGGAAGGCTACAAGATGGACCGATGACCTTGTGAAGGCCGCAGGAATCCGCTGGATGCGGGAAACACAGAACTGGTCGAAGTGGTGGTGCTTGGGGGAGGCCTATGTCTTGCAGTGGACGTCTTCCGGCTGAAATTATGATGAAATTACAGTCACACTTCCGCTGTACAATCAAAGCAAACCAAAATGGACGAAGTACCTACTATGCTAGACTCTTATACGTGTGCGTCTGTATGCGTGCGTAGATTTGTAATGTGACCACAATTTCCTCCTACAATCAGTTTAACTAATTTTATAAATAAACAATGTTTTATACTTAGAAATAAAAAATCAGTGTTTGTATTATGATTATAACATATTATTCTAATTGGGGTGTTTGGTGGACATGTTGTATGTGCCGAAAAGAATGCAACAGCAATATTACACATTTAAATTACTCGTAAATATAATGTTTTATTTGAATTTGGTTGGTTAGAAGAACTGGCACAAGATGACCAAAGAAACAATTAATGGTGCGACAGACGATATATGGCTAGGAAAAAAGTGATTTAAAGAAGCGAATAGTGAAAGCGAGAAGTGATTTTTTATCATCCTGGGAGCGCTACTTTTGCGTAGCATTATTGCATTGAACTTCTGTACCTTGCGTGCTTCTGAACTGCTCTAAAACCTTATTAAATCGAAAAACGTATAAATTACTGAAACAATTCAGGATCTCGCTTCCCTAACTGCAAATACCAGCCACAGTTAAAGAATGTTAGCGTTTAATTTTGTCTCACAAAGCTGCTTTAACTAGAAAAAGAGCTCAATAGTGTTCGAACTGTTGAATTTCCATCCGAATTAAAATGCTGTGTTTTCGGAGCGCTTTTAGTTTAGTTTCTATTTTATAAGGGAAATGAAAGGAAAATATAAAGTTTCGGTGGTTTTAAGAATATATTGATACGCAATTTGTAATACAGGTTGGCCAGTCGTTACGAGTAAACTGAAGCCCAGAAAGTCTGACCACCAGTCCCAACAAGGGGTATCGTGTTACCTAGTAACTAGATTGTGGAAGTCAGATAAGCATTCGCTCCAGGTAAAATATCAACTGCATCTGATAAGACTTGAAGCCGACCCCATCATAGTTGGCAAAGGGCTAGACCGATGATGATGATTTTAAAAGTAGGTAGCATAACCACTTTTCTATAAACATGACTATCCTATGATACCAGCTTGATGTATTTTATTTGCTGTTTAGTAGTTACTGAGTAAACTGCTTGTATCGCATGAAACAGCACGCGTGGTTGTTTTTTGTGATTACTGTTTTTTTTTTATAGATCATGTGTGTGTCATGTTTCAGTTGTTTTGCTATAAAATAATATTTGGAGACATCATGCCGTTTTACTTATATCTTTTGGGTACAATTATTGATCGATTTTAAAATGAATACAAATACAATTTAAGTTCTCTATTATTTCCCTATTGTATTCTATGAGTAAGCACCGTTATCTAATGTCAGACTGCTACAATATTTTGTCTAAAATTTGATTGTATTATAAACACTGATTTATTTAATGTATATTTTGTTTATGATAACTCTTTTTTTTTTCATAATCAGCCTATAATGTTTCCACTGCTCAGGCTGGGCTGTAAATCTACCACGCGGCCCCAGTACGGGTTCGTAGATATGCATAACTCCTTTAGACACTACAAAATATACTGAATACGTTTTACATTCAAGCTTGTAAGCGGCACAACCTTGAGATGCTAAGACATAGTTACTGCAATGGCCACCCTTAGAAATATATTTACTGTCAAGATATTTTTTAATTTAAGGTAATATTAATCTGTACCTACATACCCTATTCATCTATAAACTGTGGAATACATTAGAAAGTATATCATTTTCGTATTGTATGGCAGAAATACCGATGTCGACAACAACTTTGCTGAGTTGGTTACTCGTACTCCTCACATATAAATTGAGCTATACTGTGGAGCGGTGGAGTAAGCGTGTGTAGCATGTTCTTGTGTTCCAGGGGGCGAGGGGAGACGGCGCGCATAGGCGGACACAGGTAGCGTTTGTTGTGCGTGCCCTAGGCTGTACTGTTGTCACTGTCTGTCAAATAGCGCGCGCAGTGAGCGAATGTCCACGTCTAACCTTGCCGAGTACGCCTTGCCTACTCTATTCTGTTCCATTCGTAGCTTCATGTACCTAATGTGTCATTTTTAAAAAATGGAATGTTATTTTTTTTAATTGAAAATGTTTGTAGTAAAAACTTTTTGCGCTCGGATAATTGGTTTCTTGTCAAGGCAAACTCGACTGTTAACTAAAAGATTAGACGTGGAACGCAAACCCTCACTCTGCACCATTAGTTATCGTCGTGCTGTAAAAACTATTTTATTTTTTTCTGTTTTCGTATTCATTTCGATGCGTAATTAGTGTGGATTTATGTTATTATATCATTATTTTTTTATTAAAAAGTTCTATTATAAATAGAACGCCGATTTCTGTAAAGAGCCTTTTGACGCCCAAAATTGATGCCGCTCGTTTAAAAAAAGAGAAAGAAAGAATTTGGTGACGCGAACTTCTATGCTCACACAGAAGTCTTAAAGTAACAAAGCCCCAGAGGGTTCCGTAGGCCCTAATCGATGTGTGACCCCTAATAATCTACGGGACCCTCGTCGATTCACCATTGCAACGTTTTAGTGTAATGTGCTAATTTTTGTGTTGACCTGAATTTGAATTTTGTTCGTTGTATTTCATTAACTAAAACTGTGTGTTATGTGTTATCATAGAGCTGTTGTTGTTACATCACATGTGATAGGGTATGGTGAGGTGTGATGACGTCACATGTGACGTCACATGGTGATGCAGGTGATGCGAGCGGGCGCGTGTAGTGGCGGCTCACTCGTCACCCTGTGATAGGGCGCTGATTTGGAAGGAAATGTGAAAAAACCTTTACTATGTGCATCCAGAAATTAATTTTATTTAAAACACTTCTTGAATTACATCAACAGTAAGTGACGTGTAAGTCTTCTAAGAGATATTACAGATGATGCCACAAAATGTTGCCCTTAAATTTTTTGCTTGTGTCCTATATACAGATTCAATTATATCATAATTTTGTGTCTCATAAATTCATAATTAGTAGTGATTTTTTCCATTTCAATTTATAATTAGGCTTTCAATTCGAAAATATTTTCGCCAAAATGTGGCTGACACGAAAATAAATCTTATAATTATTCGAGTACCTAACCAACCGAAACAGAACATTTGTTTTAGTCACATTTCAATAAATTTCTCGATGCACCTCAAAATTGTAAACTCTCTCTAGGCTGTCTCTTCCTTGACTTTACATTGACAACAGTAGCAACTTAGTGCGCGCGCACACGGCGCTACAATCAGCCACGTAAATGCACATACATTAATGACATGTTCAAATGAAATAATTTCTAAAACAACAATATTATGATACTCAATGGAGAGATTAAAAAGTTTATAAATGTTTTTTTTTAATAGCCTCTGTGGGCTGCAATCAAAGTATGCGCATTTACGTCCCATACTCATTGAATTTAAATGCATTGTAATCAAACTGAAAAACAACTTATTCTAACTTGAACTGTTCAAAACAAAGTACCTATTAACCAAAATTAATAAGCTGTTTTTCCACACAAAATTAATAGGTACCGTGGTGCTAGCGGAAAACTGTCGCGCGACTGCGGTGCCACTAAGTGTGGCGTTGTGTACGCGCGCCATTATCTGAATGTAACGCGCTTCAGCGCCCTGTCTGAGGCCGTCTCCACTCGCCCGGTCGCTACTTGAGAACCTGGTCCATTGGCACCGAAGTCCAGTTTAAGCCCGCCGCTCCACGCACCACCGCTAGGCTTACTGTGGTGTGCCTCTTTGTTTGACTGCGTTCTGTTGCTAGTTACGACTTTGACAATCAAAGTTGCTAAGTCTAATCTGAAACAACTGTTTGAGTTTGAGCGTCGAGAGTTGTAGCAAGGCGCGGCGTAGCGACACGCCTACGCCGTAGCGCTGCGTAGACCAGCGTAGCAAAATGTTTGAATCATTCAATCACGTCAGTTTTGACTGTGTTATCGTAAATTGTACTGCGTAGAGTGTTTTCGACAACTCTGAATGATTGTTTGATATGAACTGTAAAAAAAGGGAACAAGAAAGACGCTTTTGGTTAACAAAATGAAGTTAACAAATCGAATTTCAACGCTGGAAACTCTTACACGATCAGCATTACTTCTCCAAACAAACTAGCAACGGAACGCCACTTAGTAGTACAATCTCAAAGCTCTAACCGTGTGTTTCTCGTCACAGATCGGAAGCTGTTCGTGGGCATGCTCAGCAAACAGCAGACTGAGGAGGATGTCCGCCAACTCTTCACACCATTCGGCACAATAGAAGAGTGTTCCATACTTCGCGGTCCCGACGGTGCGAGTAAAGGTCAGTCATTCATGTAGACAACCCATTTTCAGACGTAGGAACCAGGACATTAGGAGTATTATAGTTTGAACAAACTTAAAAATCGTTTACATAAAAACTCAATTATGTCACCAATCCATAACCAGTCCTATTACCAAGGGAATAAGGTTATATGAGGTTAACATCTTAAAAAGTTAACAATACAAGAGTGTTCAATACTTCGCGGGCTAAAAGGCGCGATTAAAGGGCAGCCATTTATGTAGCCAAGCCATTTGCAATCGTATTGACAGGGAAACTAAGTATATATATACATAGTTTGAAATAGCACAATTTTTGGTAGTAGTTATAATAGTGGTATAAATCGTCTTACTTAAATTAGCATTCAATTATTTAAAATTAGAACACAAACAGGTACGTAAGGTAATTTTTAAATGGTTTAAGTTAAATTCGGGACCACTTTACAACTCATTTTATTTAACCTCTATTCTGGTTCAAATGAAACATTCTACAAACTTTAGTTGGTAACTAAAGAAGTTGTTACATACTAATTTTTACTTTTTTAACATCGATCCACAATACATGAACCGTCCAAGTGTGTGTTGCACTACGCACAATAATGGGGTCCGTAGTTGGGATGAATTTATCTTAAGAACAAACTTAACATTGTAGTTAAAAAACTTGTTCCCCCATACTTTCCAACTGCAAATATAAGTTTGTACGCATAATATTGAGTGATTTACCATGATATTTTAAGACCGATAGACTTGTTATAGTTTTCCTGTAATATGTAAGTATAGAACTATTCTCTGTATTTTTTTTCCAAATTTTGGCTCAGCAGTTTCAGAGATAGGGGGAGAAAAGGTAAATTTTCATCTATTTTATTTAAATACTTTACAAGTTTATTTTAAAATTATAAAAAAATATATATTTAAAATGTTTTTAATAAACGCTTTCATTTGATATGTCACACAGTACAAGTTTCAAAACTTTTTATTTCTATTTTCTATTTTTCCCCCAAAAAAAAACCCACATATTCAAAATTCATTTATTTACGTTACACGTCCGTGTCGGGGTCACAGAAATTCATATGTGTACATACCATATTTCAACTTAATCGGTCAAGTAGATTTGGAGTTAGAAATCGACTGTGGCAGACGGACAGACACGAGTGATCCTATAGGCATACAGCGATCTGCGTGTCCAATACAAAAATGCACTCAGGGTACTGTTGGGGCTGACATGGCGTTGCAGTGCACCAGGGATGTTTGCTGAGGCGCGGGTTGAGGGTTTGCCGCTGTCATAAGGAAAAGATGTGCCTCCCTACTCACTCGCGTTCGTGGTATTTCCAACTCTATACTGGGGGTATTTGCAGATCGGGGGGTCCCCCGTGCTGTGAAGATGGGTGCGACTTCATGTCGCAATTTAATTTAATTTAATTTTTTGTTGTGTTTGCATACTAACATTCGTTTTTAAGACGCTGACAACACCTAAACCGCGGTCTCTGTAAGACTGCATAGAAAAGAAAGAGAAGCGCGATGTCAAAACGCTTGTAATTTATTGCAAAATATGAAGCAATTATCTATTTACTCAAAATTGAGTTGAGTAATCGAAAATAAAAAACAACCAAGTTCTGCATTTAAATAAGACGTTCTTGTTATTAATTAAATAAGTAACGTATACTTAATAAATAAAAAATACGTATATTTAAATACGTATATTTAATACAGATATTTTTGTTTGGAACTCAAGGTAAGAGGTTACTTTAACGTTTGTATCGAGTTTTTTTTTTTCAAAACGTGTTTTGGTAACAACCAAGTTCTTAGAAATATGTTCAAAATTAACATATCTTTTATCCACTACCACAAACTATACAGATTTGGCATTTTTTTTTCTTAAGAGAAGCCTATTTTGCTCAGTTAGGTCTTGTCAGCGCCTTAAGTAAATTGTTACCAACAAGAATATGGACCTGGTCTGAAATAAATGTTTAATAATAATAATAGGATCACTCGTGTGTCTGTTTGTCTATCCATCTGGTTCCATTTTTCCTTTTGAGGTACGGAACCGTAAAAAAAACAATTTTAACTAAAACAAATACAGAGAACACCAGCCAACCAGCTAAATATACCTAGCCACTATTAAGTCTACTTCTTTTAAGCAGCCGATATACCTACCCACTATCATCATAACAAATGCGGGTAGTCAATGAATTATTTACGTGCTAGCTACCCTCCTCCCAAGGTTTAGTAAACCACCCATATAAATAGCCCCGTGGAACTGCTAAATAGGGGACTCGGAAAACTTTACTTGTCCTTGTTAGTGGTCGATCTTTTTGATGAATTACTATACGTTTTTTTTTCTGTGTCTCATTTATTATTTACTAGCTACGCCCCGCGTTTTCACCCGCATAAGTCTCGATTCCGTGGGAATATCGGTATAAAAACTCTATACTATATCCTAATCCAGGTCATAGTCTACCCATGGGCCAAATTTCATCCAAATCCATTCAGCCGTTTTAGCGTGAAAGCGTGACAAACTAATAAACATACAAATCACTTTCGCATTTATAATATTAGTTAGGATTTTGGATTGAATTCAATAATATGTTGTGTCGTTCATTGTGAGGTAAGATGGTTACATGTTTGACTCCACATAAGCAAGAATGATCGATTTATTTTTGGATATTCGAACGTAGCGTGTAAGTGAAAGTATTGTCAACATAGGTCATTAAGTAAACACTTTAAAGCAGCTCCACGAAAATCTAATCCCCCGAACCAACAAACCGAAAAGCAATATACACCAAATTATTTATCGTCAACATTGAAATCGTAGTATTAGTCTACCGCCTACGCCCCGTTATACGTCATATTGGGACGGGCGACAGACCGGCTCGATGTTACTGCGATTTAATTTCGTCCCGACCAACAAAATTGCCGAATTTTAATTGAGCTCCAACAGTAAACTTGGATACGACGCAGCGGTTTGTTAGTCACCTAAACAGCGCTGTCTTTATATACACATTAAGGCTTTTTACTCCCGAAGAACGTTATTATTGAACGATAAAGTTATTAACTACAGCGTACAGATGTACGGAATAGCGCTGCAAATTGTTAATTCGAGTTAATAACGAACGCCTCTGAGAAGCGATAAAGTAATTTTTTACGAGCATCGTCCGAACATTATCGTTAATGTTTTGCCGTTATAAATTAAGTGGTGTTTCGACCTCAATCTTTGTAGATTACTGAGTTTAGGAGTAATGGAATAGTCGACGATCGGCAGGTTTTAACTTTAAGTGCCTGTAATTTTTCTATTGAGGAGGGGATTTAGTTAACAGTCTCACCAAAAAAAAATTTTTTTAATGTGGCACGTGCCGTTTAAGTCAGTTTATCTAACCTAACCTATAGTGTTCGTCTTTATAACACTAAATATAATTGAATGTTAAATATACTAATAAACAAAGTTGTAATTTCAAAATAACAGCTTTTTACTAAATGGATATGAAAATATATACGGTACTTACTTATAAAAAAAAACAATTTTTTTTTTTTTTTCTGCCTGTCTATCTGATTGTCCCGGCTAATCGGAAACGGTTTTTCGATTTTGACGCAGATAGCTGATGACATAAGGAGTAACTAAGGCTTATTTTATTTTAGAAAAAGACTGGACAGCTGGTGAAAAAATATTTTCGTGTTAATTCCGCTTTAACTAGATCCACAACTTACCTAAATACAGTTGCCATCTGGTTTTAAAACAGTGTCTCTGCCCACCCTTTCGATAAACACGTGTTTGGTTATATTCGTGATGAATCCACATAAAGGTAGCACACACATAATGTGAAGCCATAATGCCACTCTATTAATGAATCAAGATACTATTACGGAGCGGAGAGCGATAAAAACGTTATTTATCACACCTCGGTTCTCGTTCTCACTTCCTTATATTTAGAAGTATAATTTGGGCATGATCTTGTTATGAATATTACCTAAACCTTGTGTTGAAAATAAACAATAAAAGGTGATCTTTTTCTGAAAAATACTAATAACACATAGCACCACGCCTGAAGGTATTCCCCAAAGGCGTATGCAGAGGTGTATCATATATTACACCCACATTTCGCCAGTTATGTTTTCTCATAACCCTCGGCCCTACCCTTAGGGCTTATTTATCTCTTTCAACAAATGAAAACCTTTACATTTGTACCTCTTATTTACTTGTACCTATAACCTTGTACACAACAGGGTAAATGTAGCGTGGAAGCGTTACTGGTCCCTAAAAGAAATCATAAAAAGTCAGGCAATAGCAGTAACGTTAAAAAGCAAAATATTTGGCTCCTGTATACTTCCTACCATGACCTACGGTTGCCATGGGCTTTAACTAAGCAAAACGCTAAGAAATTATAAACATGCCAACACAACATGGAAAGAAGTATGCTAAATGTTAAAAGAAAGGACAAATTAAGCCTTAAACACATTAGAGGGAAAACAAAAATTGAAGACGTATCACGCAAGATAAAAAGGCTGAAATGGAAATGGGCAGGTCACCTAATAAGAGATAAAAAGGAGAAATGGGCTAAATTAGTAGCTGAGTGGTACCCAAGAGATGGGAAAAGGAACAGGGGACGCCCGACATGAAGGTGGGACGACGATCTCAAAGTGACAGCGGGGTCAATGTGGAAGAGGAAAACCCAAGATCGCGAAAAGTGGAAGAATATGGGGGAGGCCTATGCTACGGCAAAACAATCTTCGGAAACCGATGTCTGAAGAACAATTTGTTTTTCTTATTAAGTAAATAATACATGTAACTAGATTATAAAATTGTTAATAAAGGCTATTCTACTCTATAACCTTGTACATATATATTTAGGTACTTAGCATCATAGAAATAAACTCACGCCTTTTTCGCAGTACTTATCTAGCATTAGTAAGTACAGTTCTAGATAACTTTTGGACCCTGTTTAAAAACAAAACAAACTCGACCCTATATTAACACAAAATATCTAAAACATTATTTCAACCACAAAGCAAAAAGGTTAACATAGCATTAAAATAAATAATTAAACATAATTTGAAATTCATAGACGTGACCAGTAATATCAGACACATCACAGAGGCACTGCTTCTATCAAAAAAGTCAATGTTTTGCTAATGTTTCATATTAACTGTGTAAGTACTTAAATCTTGCTTTATGTGGCTTATTAGTATTCATTGGAATGTCTATCCCAAATACATGATTATTAATAAAGCTTAAACCAAATAATAAAATATAATAAAAACCTTAAATTCATTCATTCATTGACAATCATCGGATTGCCTAAACCTCTCCGTCTAGAAGCATGAAATTTTGCACAAAAGTTTCTTATTTAACGAAAGTCATTAACCGGTAACTCCCCATTGACTCCGAATAGGAGTCTTGGGCCACGCGGTTTGCAACTCTATTACAATGCAATAAGGTGCTCATCCGTTATAATAGAGTTGCAAACCGCGCGCCCCAAAGACTCCGAATAGGTGTCAGTGGGGACTGACGGTTGGAGGAGTGAAACTCCTATTCGGAGTCAATGGGGACTGACCGAAAGATTTTTTTCGAAATACTTCCCCTAAAGGGGTTTTAACAAGGGATGAAAGTTTGTATGGGAGTTCGTCATTTTTGCCGATGGAAAATCCCATCTGGTACACGGCTTCTATAAAGATATAGGATCTCGTTTGGAGATCTAAATGTAAACAAAAAATATCATCCCCATTTTACGTGTAAGGGAGGTACTCTAAAAAAAACTTTGTTGGCGTGATTGATATGTACTCCCATGTCAAATTACAGCTCTCTAGTACTAAGAGTCTTTGAGCTAAGTTGAGGGCAGACAAGCAGACAGACAGACAGATGGACATAGCGAAACTATAAGGGTTCCTTATTGACTATGGAACCCTAAAAACAAAACACGTGAAGTAGACAAAAATAGACCTAAGAGTATATCAAACTTGGCCTATAATGTTCCCACTGCTGGGACACAGGTCTGCTCTCAGTGAGAAGGAGTCGGCCGTGATCCACCACGCGGGCCTTTTTTTTGGGTGGGAAATCATCAAATAACTTCTCCCGCTCTGGGCGGCGCGGGAGGGTGTGTCAGACTCTTACTGACTAAAACCCACCCGTATTCCTTCCGTGTTGCCTGTGTTGCCAGGGGCCTCGGTAACCCTTTAGTACCTTCCCGCGACCCCGGCAGGACCACGCGGGCCTAGTGCGGGTTATTGGATGTCACATGTCTTCGAATTTTCGGTGCATGCCGGTTTCCTAACGATGTTTTCCTTCACCGTTTGAGAGCAGTAGTGATGAAATTTAAATTTATCCAAAGTAAAGCGCCTGTCTGAGTTCGAACCTACGACGTACAACTCGTAAGTCGCGGTTGTTACCATTGGGACACCACCGCTCCGCTGTCAAACTCAGTAGGTAAAATTATTCTGGGCACTTGACACAACTCTTAGTAGGTATGTTATACATAATTATGTAGATACAAATTGTCTGTCTGCAAAGACTATAAAGAGCCTACATCCTTGGCTAATTACGAGGCTTAATTACTTGCCTTCGTTTTTGTATACAGTAATTAAGTGGAGTTCGGCCGGGGAAAATCTCTCTCGTGTTCCTATGGCATTATATTATGATGCTAAAAGAAAAAAAAACGTGTCTTTAAACATTATGTAGTGTTTGAAATATTTATAATTTATACAAGGTGTCGTTTTGCATCCTTGTCAAATTCAAGGAGGTACCTATGCTAATGATTCTCGACACCAATCAATAAAAAAATATGTAGGTATTTCTTTTTGTTTTTCTAAAATCGGCTTTTTCTGAAATCGGCATGTGTGGGATGTTAAAACGCGGCCCATGTGATACCGCACTGTAACTGTCCTTTTACAAAACGGGGTGATTCTTTTCTGTGAAAGTGGTGTATTCTAAACGAAAGCCAAACGTAAATAACTAAAGAATCAAGTATGTATTAATTATTGAGCAGGTATCGTATGTTTATTTGATTATATGTGTCTTTCATAGCAGCCTCCTGAAATTTGACGAGGATGCAAAACGACACCTTGTATACGTAAACTACCTAATTCATTCTTTCTTCCTATTTTAAAGCCAATTTTTGTTTCTAAAATACAACGAAACCACCTTTAAAAAACAAAATCCTCCCTTTGGCAATCCAGAGATGCAGAGCGTACATAATAAGGTTTTAAATCAGTACCTAAGAAATTCAGGCTCATTTCAAAATAGCTCTATGTAAAAATTAACAAAGAAAAACATGACAACCAAATGAAAGATTCAGAGCAAAGCCCCGAGATGCCAAATTAAGGCCACTTGAAGTACGAAACTGGTTCATCTGTATCAAAGAAAACAAAACTTAATATTAATGCCTCAATTTTTTAACTCTCATTCCTCATCCACCGCACCAAAGAAACAATCTGTGCCTAATAACGCCACGCTCTCTGTACCTCGTTTATGAAATTTCCCATCCCTTAAGTGTCATAAAGAGTTTGCGCAACAAGAACACAACTAAAAATCTAATTTCGCGAACAAAAAACACAATTTTCGTGTTCACCAGTTAAATAGGGAATCAAATCATTCTAGGTGAAGCAACAAAATCTACTAACGGTCAATAAATGTCATTTTAATTTGCAATTGGTAGCGTTATCTTCTCCGCTCACGTCAGACGGTGTCGGGGGCCGTATTACGTGAAGCTATTATCGATAGCCGATGTCGAATAACGTTAGCGACCGCTTACGATCGCGTATTGGTACGCTAGAGAATTTTTAGTGAGCGATTTTATGTTACTTTTGAAAATGGTTCTGTTAAATTTTTGTAGCAGTAAGCAGTTTTGGTGTGCTATCATTTTTAGGGACTTTCTGATTTCTTGAAGCTAGAAATAGTAGTTAAATCGTATCTGCAAACGTTTAAAAGTATCTGAACTCTGAATTCACGACTTACTGAAAACCTACTCGTATCAATCTCAAAGAAAAAAATAACAATGCTCAGCATTTAGCCCCCAGAAAATGCTGAGATGATAGCATTTTTGACAAGTGCAGGTGGGCTGTACATTGTATATGCATACTTTTATTATTAATCCTGTTTAGAGCATGTCGCATGCAATGGAATGAGTAATTAGAAGCCAAAGGTGTATCGATTATTACTGAAAACATTAAAAAAAAACTGTCTTTATGTCTTGCCTGACAAAAAAAACCACTAATAACAGCCCCCACAATTAAAGACAACCAAACTCTTTATTCATCTCAATGTTCCAACACGTTCGGTCAGCCACCTCCAAACTGAATCGGATATTCGTCATAACTTCAGACGATCTCGTTACTCTCCATCGTTTAGCCTTGTCGTAATAAGGTCGCCAGGTCACGGGAATTCCGTCGTAAACCCGGAACATCCCGACTCTTTACAGTCCCGGTAATGACTGACTCGTAAAATATCACCAATTTACTTCACACTTAGATACACCGGGAGTATACCGGGATTTTTATTTTGGACGTTAAAGTGAATTGAAATGTGTAGTGTGAAAGTGTTGAGATTTTTGTCTGTGAATGTTGCTAGGATTTTGGAAAAATTGACGAAGTTATGAACTGCAACAATTAATGAATCCCTGTTGTCAATAAAGGATATCTTAGCAAACTACAGCATCATCATTTATTCTAGTGTCTTTCTTCTGTATACGCCTTTTCATTCCTGTTTAAGACGCTGACAACACTTAGACCGCGGTCACTGTCGAATTGCATAGAAAAGAAAGAGAAGCGCGATGACACAACGCTTGTATTTTATTGCAAAATATGAAGCAATTATCTATTTACTCAAAATTGAGTTGAGTAATCGAAAATAAAAAACAACCAAGTTCTGCATTCAAATAAGACGTTCTTGTTATTAATTAAATATGTAACGTATGTTTATACTTAATACAGAAATTTTGGATTAGAAATCAAGGTAAGAGGTTATCTAAACGTTAGTTTGTATAGAGATGTTTTTTCAAAACGTGTTTTAGTAACAACCAAGTTCTGGGAAATATGTTCAAAATTAACATATATATTTTTCCGCTACCACAAACTATACAGATTCGGCAAATTTTTTTCTTAAGAGAAGCCTATTTTGGTCAATTGGGTCTTGTCAGCGCCTTAAGCCAATCATATGCGATAACAACTTTGAAGCCCATGAAAATAAATAAACAACTTTAAAATATTACTGTTTATTCGAGGGGCTTGTGGCTAAGTCATAACAGCCGCACTGGTCGATTGATCAAGTTAAGCTACGCTTGCCGCGGTTGGTTCGTGGATGGGTCGTGACCATCTTTACATACCAAGACTCCTCCGTGCATCGGAAAACAGGTTAAGTCGTTGGTCCCAGCTGTTATTTGTAAATAAAAATCAAAATATTTTATTTCACACAAAATTATTTATTTCGTCAAAAGCTAGGTGCACGGTTCTAAATTGGAAAAATCTTTGATCTTTGACAGTTGTTACGGGTCGTCAGAAGCCCGAAAGTCTGACAACCAGTCTTACCAAGGGGTATCGTGGTACCCAAAACTGGGTTGTGGAGGTCAGATAGGCAGTCACTCCATGTGAAATACTGGTATACAGCTGGACTGGTTAGACTGGAGGCTGACCCCAATATAGTTAGGAAAAGGTTAGGCAGATGATGATGACGATATTACATTTTACTCGCTGCTTGAATAGTTTTTAATCACGATTATACAAATAAGTAATAATTGCCATACAACGTGGTAATGCTGCCAGCCTTTTGGGTACTTTTCCAGTTGACAGCGATGCGGACGAATTTTTTGACGCCATTTGATATTTTGCCCTCCCTTTTTATATAATTGTACATATAATTATTATTATTTTAAGTTTGTTAGTTTTTAAATGTTGTAGATATTACCAATAAAAGTAATAATTACAAATAAGTTCAATTTTAGGTATTATCATAAACATTACAAAGAGAAAATTGGATAGCATAATACATTACTCAAAATTGCTATCAACAATCTGCCTGAAAGTTTCAAGGCAGACGAGTATGTTGAAAAGTATGCAGTTTTAAAAACATGCAAGCTTCACAGAATAGAGGTCTATTACATTACGTCATGTAGGAATACAAAATGAGTAACATATGAGCTATGCGCGAGTATGAAATGAAAAATGGCGCGCAGTCACTTTGTATTTTTAACATCATTCTCTAAACACTGTTTTTTGAATAATTTGTTTGAAATGTTGGTAGTGAGTACTATAAATGATAGGCTAAAAATGATCCTATAAGGCAACGGTGCGGTATAAAGGAAGATGTAGTGACAAAATTGAAAAGAGTATGGTTAGATGGTTTGGTCATGTTGAGAGGATGAATGAAAGGCGACTAACAAAAGGTATTTACAAGGCAGATGTGACTGGAAATGCCGCCGGGAGGAGACGCCTCAGAAAGACATATAGTAACCTCATAAGTGATGTTCTTCAAAAAGGTCAGGTGCTTACCACGCGCGCCGATTGCAAGTACTACGTCTCGCAACCGGCGTGCGTATATGATCAGATGTATGAACGTAAACGAAGCACAAGGACTACTATGTAAGGAGCGTAGCAGGTGGTGTTCTATAGTTTCAGCCTACCCCCATGGGAAGAAGGCGTGAGTTTATATATGTATGTATATATGTATATTATCATGCTCATATTTAGATATACATAACAAAAAATACAGCTATTAATACATGAAATACAATCTATAGTTCGTCGGAAGTAGGAAACGATTTTCAAATTAACCAAAACCGTTTAGATGGGTTTTACCGTTTAAACCGTTAAAATTTACTGCCTTAACATTAGTACTTTAATAGCTTACAATTACGATCCTGTTCGGTAGGTTATTAAAAAACCGAGTTATTCTTACTTCAAAATTAATAAAATAAATATCTACCTAGAATCTGGTATACACAGTTCAGTTACAGTATGTTAAGTTTTCATTAACGTACTAAAGATAGTGAATCTAGTTTTGGGATTCACGATTCCTTTTCAGAAATTATTTTGTAATTTTTTCATGTAATGCTTCATGAAACGTATTTTATTAAATTCACTAATTATTCGGTCACAACTCGCAACTCACGTTATACTCTAGTTGCGAGGGGCTGTAATGTAATTTTCGACTTTTCCATTATTGTGACAACCGCGGCGACAAGTTTTACGTGGTTTTGTCAACCAAACACCAAGTACGTGTTCATTTGTTCCATTGTTATATACCTATATTACTTTTTAATGTTTAAATCTCTATTTTTGCTGACACCCTTTATTTTTAGAGTTGTTGTTGATGCAATAAGCCACATGAGGCACTTCAAAGTCACCAAAATCAAAATCAAAAGTCATTTATACAAACTAGGCTGAAAATCAGCACTTTTCGAACGTCAACATTGCATAAGGCAGTGCTGTATTAGTCACTTTCTATCCACGTGGTCGCCATAGAGTAGACAACCCATTTAAATTTGGTATTTTTAAACACTACCTACTTCTCAAACGAATCCGACTTTCATAATTCCAGTTAAGATAGTAACACAACTATTTACATCCCAACAAAAACAACAATAACAACCAACGAAACACACATCCCAAACATTAGAAAACCCGTTTGATTTTATTCCCAGACAAGTCTATAACGAAACAAAATGTAACTATTCAAATGTAGATCCTTCGAACGATTTCCTTAATATTGCGCGGCTTATAGAGGTCGCTAGAGCATTACGCGAAAAATTTGCGCCTATACCGTAAAAACACAATAAAAGCGGGGTCCGTAAGAAAAAGCAAGCCATTCTCGTCATTGCAAACGACCACATTACGATCGTATATGAGTCGAATAACCCGACGACTGCCACCCAGAGATCAATACGCATGTATAAAGGGAAGATATTCTCGTCGGTAACACACACATATTTTCCTACATAATTTGAAAGAATTGTTTGGTTAGTCTGTTGTATGTAAATCGATGATTATTTGTTTATGAATTTGTGGGAAGAGTGGGCTTGATTAGTTGATGAACTAATGGGACCAAGGGTAGTCCATTAATCGAGGGAAAAGTTGCAGAAGCAGGTTAACTGAACAGTTAGTAGAGAAATTAAAAATCGTTTGGATATACCAACCGCGTGCGTCACTAGTACAGACAGAAAATTCTTTGTATTTAGTAGCAGTGGTGGCCCAGTGGTAACGGCCGCGACTTACGAGTTGTAGGTCGTAGGTTCGAACCCTGACAGACGCCTTACTTTGTATAACTTATTTCATCACCATTGCCTTTAAAAACGGTGAAGGAAAACATCGTGAGGAAACCGGCATGTCTTAGAACCAAAAATTCGTAGACATGTAACATCTATCAACCCGCACTGGGCGCTCGTGGTGAATTACGGCCCACTCCCTCTCACAGAGAGGAGCCCTGTGTCCCAGCAGTGGAAACATTACAGGCTGATTATGTTAGTATCTTAGAACGTCCTTAATAAAATATATGACATCGGTAGTTAGAGTTGATGTTTTATAGTTTCATTTTGTTGTATTCTGCCATTTCATCTGTAAAATATTAATATCATTTATACGGATAATCACATTTTTTTTTGCCCTACATGTACCAATATTATTACAAAAATATTGGACACGTGTTTTTTATTTTTTTACGTAATCATAAGATTACGGCGATACATTGAGTTAAAATGTGACCTGATATCACGCCTTGCTAAATTGTATACTGAAATGTGATGTAGCGAGCCCCCACTCTCCAACTTTAATGCGTTTTATCTAAGTATTTTTTTAATAATATGATAAAGCAAAAAATACGTGTCCAATATTTTTTTATTATCTGAGTGACGGACTAAATAGGATTTCTTTTTTTTTTACCCAGGCATCACCCCTTCATCAAGCAATAATACCAGCTATTCAAGAACCACTCTCAATAACCTCTTTAGTCCACGAACGAGCCTACCAACCGAGCCCCCACTTCTCGATCCACCGTCTCCTTTATATACCGATCAATCTCTTCGACACAAAAACAAACTTAACTACTTACAAAAACATTTGCAATTTAAGCCGCTTGGGGCTTACTTTGTAAGATTTTTATTATCAAAGCGAGTAATCCTTCTTCGCCATCGAACGAATCCGTTATTAACAAGGCATACAACATAATCTGGTAATGCCGCCGAACCTTGCCTAATAAAATTGCCTGCTGACGAATAACCCTATTGGGCCCAGTTAGGAACAAATCCAATGAATCGGTACTTACCTAGGTTACGACTAGAATTAGGAGTTCAGAACACGTCGGTGGATTCCTTCGAACAAGAAGTAAAATACTAGGTACATAATTATTTATCGCCGTGATTAAATTATAATTAGATCAAACTATTAGTTCCCTGGTATCTCATTAAGGGACTAACTATGTAAATGTCTATTAACTGCTCCCAAATTACGATCTTTATTTTAATTTTATTTTCTTATGTACCTACGTCCTTGACACAATGTTTTCATTATTTGACATTAATAGATACCTATAATTTTAATTTCAACCATATATTTGTTGATTTTGTGGATAGTATATTAATTTCAACCATATATTTGTTGATTTTGTGGATAGTATATTAATTTCAACCATATATTTGTTGATTTTGTGGATAGTATATTAATTTCAACCATATATTTGTTGATTTTGTGGATAGTATATTAATTTCAACCATATATTTGTTGATTTTGTGGATAGTATATTAATTTTGTGGATAGTATATTAATTTTGTGGATAGTATATTAATTTTGTGGATAGTATATTAATTCAGATTTGTGACAGTTGTAACGGCAATCTTGTCATTTGGTTTAAATAGGTTATTACTTTGTAGATTTCAAAACCTTTTTTTTTGTTAAGTACCTAGTACTTGTTGACCGGCCTACACTGTCCTCCCATACCTATTAACACTGTAATTTGAAAACATTCTAAAAGCCAATTACTTTTAAAAAAGCATGGAGTCTCTGCCGTTTCTTCTCCATAGGAAACGACCAATTAGAACCGTGCACCTAGCTTCTGACGTTTCATAAGTGACCATGTTATGTGAAATAAAATATTTAGATTTGATTTGATTCGATTAGTGAAGTGTGTTTTACCGTAGCTCTGGATCAAAACATTATTGAAGTTGTATTATAGATTGACTGCATAGTTTTCAAATTACATAAAGTAACGTGAAAAAAATTTGTGAATTTGAAGTTTCCCTTGAATTTGAAAGTTATTAACGATAACCGTGAAAGTTGACCTTATCTTTTATTCGTTATTTCTCTTTAGGATCAACTTGCCTGAATGTACGTTTAAAAGAAATCTTGAAAGTATATTAGATACAGTTTTCGGTATTCCTACACCAATAATGTTTTTATTGGTATTGCATTAAGTATAACCGTCACCTCAGCCTATTTTCAGCGACCTGGTGAGTCTCACATGACCCAAAATCTTAATATAATATAATATAATACAATTTATATTAACCTTGAAAACCAAAAAGGCCCTTCATCCCTAAAGGCTATATGATATAAAATATGCGTAGGAGCACAGTACAGCGTTAGTGGAGGCACGGCTATTTTTTATCGCGCCGAAGAGGCCTTCGCTTAGTGCGAAACACTGTAGTGGCTCACCAGACTCATCTAGTTCATATTCAAAGTGAAATATGAGCGTTTCAAAATATTCCTCGTGGAAAATATGTACATGGAAAATGTCACTTGGATAGACGGTAAGATTCTTTTTTAGAGATTTTTGCGTCAGTAAAAATGGATGCGCAATAAGTGAAAATTTCTTAAAGTTTCACACATGCAAAAAGGTTTTATTATAAAACATATGTAATTATTTATTAAAACTTTATGCCCAAGTAAAAAATATTGTACAAAGGTGGATTTAATGCCTGAGGCATTTTCTGCCAGGCAACCTTAGTGTCCTTGTCTTACGATTCACCATTTTGAAGCGAAAAATGTAAGCAAGTTCATTTTAATATATTTATATTCATTCAATAGAGATAATATGACTTATATATCTTCGAAATATTTCAATGAGTTCTGACACATTTGTCTGAACCCACTCACACAAGCTTACAAAAAACACCGCGTCATGCATATCCAGAAAGCCAACAAGCGACTAACAGAATTGAAATCTCATTGGACACGGGTCCGTGAAGCAACGAATCGCGGTATTTACTGCCGACACCTTATCTCCCATACTTTACGAGTCTATATTTTAGAAGGCCCAACTCGGGGGGGACAGCAAGCCGTGATTTTCGACAACCCTACTATAAAATGACGGCTTAAGTGTTGCGAAATGCGGGCACTGACTTAGTTTTTATTAGGCCGTAATGTTTGAAAACTTGTTACTGTTAAAGAAAATGTAAGTGTAATTAGCTGTCGAAAAGGGAAATAAAATGAAACTATTTCTGTAGTACTGAAACCTTAACCGAAAGTACATCGCATATAGTCAAAGAGCCAAATAGCATTATCTTCCATCTCCGTCGTGATGTATTCAGACCCACATGTGACGTCATATCTATTGCAAATGTGCTAACCATGGCAGTACACATCCATTGTCTTGGGATCTTATAATAAAGCATTTCGATTAATTATTTTCTATTATTTCTGAGCCGGAATAAGCAGCCAAAATATAATATTCTTATGTCGACATCAGATCAGAGAAAATATTTCCTTATAACCCAGTAGGATACTTAGTTTTTGGTTGAATGAATGTAACACTTTGCAACAGATCAAATAAATCTATTCTTTTCACTCGTAAAGATTTATTATCAGTTTTATCATAAATATTTACTGCCAATTTCCAGAATCTATAAAATGTCTACAGATTTACTATCAAAACTTCACGCGTAAAATCTTTATGCATAGCCATCAGATGAATTAAGACAAAACTTTGATAGAATAAGTAAAAAAGAAATTCAAAATTTATTATCATCGTTCGCATTTTAAAATGAAAATGTTTTCTATTTTTAAATCACTTGACGGGTGTTCTCACATTTTGAAAAACGTTCAGTACGCGCGAGGTGGCCGAGCACGGCGCACCGCATGTTATTTCGGTGCGGCCGATCTGCGGTCGGCGGACGCAGCACAAACGTCACGCGGCGTGACGGGCACGTGTTGCGGCCGCGTCACGTGACAGCGACGGAATTGCGTCCTGCAACTAATGAGCGCTTTGACGTCTTTCTGCGGCGGACCTTCGTTATGAGAAATGGGTCATGGTTTCTGTTAATATAATTTTGTGATGGAAAGTTGTTCTGCGTTGTTGATGATATTATTGTGTTCAGGACGTGAAATATTACAAAATTTGACTCTTTTCAGATTTATACTTCCATAGTAAAAAAAAAATGCATTGTGAAAAGAATGTTTTCTACAAACCTCCTTTTTATCCATCCATGATCAAAGTAAGCTAGCGATTCTCTGACACAGGGCTTAAAATATCGGCGCCTATCTATCTTCATAAGCATCTCATCTTAGGTCCATTCTGTAAGCTACTTAGGTAAATCTTCCTTTCCATTAGCTCTGTGAAAACGGCGATAATATTGACTATCAATCAGTATTTTAGTTACTCATTTTCGCAATCACTTCTCGACGTTAAGAAATAATACTAAGACTTTCTTCGGAGAAAACGTTGGAAATATCAATTACATGTAAAAGATAGGAAGAAATTATTAAATTTTCCCAAGGCTTACCTCATTCCCCTGGCCGTATTTGGTATGAGTATCTCAACTTTTGTAACATGAAACATTCAGCCCGAGGCATTGGGAAATACTCAACTATGTGGAAAAAAGAATTTCTGTGCTTTGTGCCCTCCTTAGTTATGAAATACGTATTTAATTAACCTTATTGTAGGGAAACGAAATTAAATGATAAAATTAGTGAAAGGCTACCAGGGGATTCAGAATACTTTGTTGATTTGATACTTTGCGGTAAAGTTGCTGACTGAGATTGGACGAGAAAATAAAATGTTGAAAGGATTTTAATAATAATATAATTATTTTTTTAGCATACCAAATTACTCATTCTACCTTTTTTTCCTTAGATAGAGTGATTGTTTTATTCCAGAAAACACTTTCATCTACTTAACAACAATTTTCAGAACTGTTACCAAAACGAAAAATCCTCGAACTTTGACCCAACAGCCCTCTTCCTACAGGCTATGATAAATGGCTTAATTAGGCATTTTAATAGAAAAAGCCTCCGTTAGAACAATAGGCCAAAGCGAATGAACTGAACAATGATATAGCCGCCTGACACTAATTGTACCGTTCAAATTAAGCGTAGTTTTCAGAATTAATTACACAAAGTAGACTTTAGACTACAAGAGATGAATAGTCACAAAAGTGATGGAGTATTTGCAAGTGATTATACAGGTTCAAGCAAAATTATTAGAAATTTTGCTTTGAATATTACAGGAAAGTATTTCAAATCTAAATTACCTGCCTAATTGCTCAAGCGATTTGGGTTTGATGAATAAAAGGAGAAGTCCGGTAAATGATATCATCATTTCAACAGAAATATCTAAACAATAGGTATAATTACCGCGTCCAAAAAATTGAATTTTTCCTCACCCACCCGAACCTACCACCTGTCTTACATTTTAATAAAGACAACACCAACTTGACACCCAATTCGACCTTTATTTGCAAGTCAATAAGCAAAACTAAAAACATACATCGTACTTCATTTTAAAACAAACTAAAACAAAATGAAATACACTAAAACATAAACAAACAAAAGCGCGACACGTGTAACCAAACATCTTAAACATCGAACCACGATTTCATTAAACCTCATGTCCCAATGGATAGGCGAAAGCGATTTATTATCTCTCATTACTAGCAGTATCGAGGTAATGATGACCTTGTACACTAGTGCGGCCATAATAGAGCAATAGGAGCGAGCCAGGGGAAAGAGGGGGAACGAGAATAGAATAGCCTTTAACACCGATCTTGGACTTGAGAAAAAAATTGGTTGTCTGTAAAGTCAGTTTACGGACGATAATTTTTACGATAATTTTTTGCCTATGGCATTAAGTCCGCCTCTGTACATTTGTGTGCGTAAAGTATTAAATAAATAAATAAATAAATTTTATTTGATAACGAGAGACAGATGCGTCACAATCCGAACGCTTAGGCCTATCGTGCCTCTCCATCGCTAGTTCCGCGCTTTCGCTTGCAAGCTCGGCTCATGCTCATGCTCACGTTATCACGTCAAAATACGCGATTTATTTTTAAAGACCTGAGCGTGTCCTCTAATTGACTTTGTGTGAAAAGGGTTTGCAGTAATAATCTGGGGGGTAACCATCACCTCTTAAAGCAGTATTATTTCAATATTACTTCAGCGTGAGAAAGAGATGGAGCTATAAGTCTTGTATAGCTCCATCACTTTCCCACTGTAAGTAATATTATAATAATACTGCTATAAGAGGTGATGGTTACCCCCCAGAACGATAACGTATTATCCAGTGCCCTAGCACCCAAGTAGCTAATAGTCGGAGATTTTAAGCATGAATAAACTGTTTTGAATTTCAGTTCCAAAACTCTAAAGCGAATGTGATTGTTCCAAAAAGTAAACTTTGTCCCTACCATAAATGCAAACAAAAAGCAAATGTTTTCTTTATTTCGTCATAAAGTGCAACGTCTTTGTTCTCAAAGGCGAATACACTTGATGTACATCCTCAATCAACATCCAATTGCCTCCCCAATGTCTTGAGTACACTCGCAGACAATTATACACTTCATTTAAAAAGAAACGCCAACAATGAGCGCGTCAAAAGAAATGATTCACATTAATCGTACCCTCTTTAAAACACAAAACAACGCGACTGCCGGTCCTTAAGCCTCTTTCACGCGAAAAACGTCTGCCGATTAATTCACGTCAGCGCGTGTTCGGCGTAAACGGCCGAGAACGCCCGAGCGCGCCCGATTCCGCTACGTCACGGTGACGCGAATAAACGTCACGGTATAAGCCAAGTCACCGCCTATTTGAATTGATGGACGCAAAATACCGATACATTGGTGTTATTGAATTATTATTATTTATTGATGATGTTTACATAATTTTATTGTCGTTTCGTAGTAGCGTGAAATGAATAAGTCAATTCTATTTGCTTTTGCAAGACGTTATTTCCGGAATCAAGATTAGGTAAATCTTGTTTCGCAATTTTTTCTTTGCCTACGGCATTTCAGGGCTTGGCTCCCCTCTGCCAATTTCACTTCATAGAAAATAGGTACACAGTCAAAATCATATTTTTACGCCTAGCAAATATATCATTTCACGGTTACAAGTTCCCATTACTATCATATTTCAAGCTCATAAAACGCAAAGCGTACAATTTACCAGCAAACTTGCGATAACTTCATCGTGGGTAGGTTCCACAGTGAGACGCTCTTATGACGTATACGGCGTCGTCACGTTAACCATGTATTGTAATTATTTCACCCGAGGATGATCGCCTTTAAATTTAATGAGCGTCTTTATTAAACAACGTCACATTTAACGAAAAATGCTCGCTTGTTTGGAGGTTGTTAGAGTCAAATTGAGCTGCATTGTTTTAAGTAAGTGACGATTTATATAATTGGGCTAGGAAAAGAGAATATTGTGGAAGACGATAGTGACAGAGCATTGAATAAGTATACATATTTTAGTGTGGTTGTAATGAAACGCACTGTACGTAGCATGTAAACACACAATTTCTAAATAAATATAACAAATAATAATAATAATAATTTGATTATATAAAATATCAGATTCAGGTGTGACGGTATAATGTTGGGTGATGATAAACGACCTAATTGGATGGTTGCAACCCCTTAGGTGCGTTCAAGACGCCGATATAATTAGCTGCAATAGAAAAAAAAAATACAAAAATGTTTATCTGGAAATCCTGTCGTTGTAGCCACAACACCAAGGGCCAGTAGTTCGGCTTGACCGGCTGATATGGGACACTCCGCGAAGTCGTGGGCCACGAAATGATGCTCAGCCTATACACTGCTGTGAAGTGGAGATGGGGACCGCTGCGTGGTAGCCAGTCACACGGTGGTATTCGACCTGGGCGTATAAAGATGGGAACCGCCCAGAGCCGAACCCTAGGTAATTTCCTACTTCGTCGTGGGACTCAATTTTTGGGACTCTTAACGAGTCTGTGCGTCGGCACGCAGGACTAAACGGCAAATAAAAAAATGTATATATTGACAGATATATAAGAGACAGCTTTTCACATAAAATTTTCGTGTATAAATTCCGAGAAATATTGGTAAAATTCTCATAAGAGCACGACCTGATCTGATATAACAGCAAAAATTTTTCTGACGTTCTACGATTGCGTCAAAAATTCCAGAATTTCCATACTAATATTCAAACGATAGACACATCATGTGCCAGTAGGAATCCACAAAAGAGGTTGAATGTGTGGTGTTAGAACGAAGCACGAATACAAAAAAGAAATTATAGATTTATGTTAATAATTCTACAATACATAACAATACTGACGCCAACTTCCCTTGGGGGTAGGCAGAAACTATAGAACGCCACCTGCTACGCTCCTTACATACTCCTATTGCTTCGCCTACGTTCATACTTCTGGTCATACACGCACGCCGGTTGCGAGTACTAAGCACCTGACATTTCTGAAGATCATCACCAATTAGGTCACTATGTCCTCCTAGGGCGAACCCTGCCGACGTTTCCACTCACATCTGCCTTGTCTCAAATACCTTTTGTTAGTCGCCTTTCATTCACCCTCTCAACATGCCCAAACCATCTACCATCATCTTTTCTTTTTTGTCACTAGATCTTCTTTTAAACCGCACTGTTGCCTTTCATTTATACATTTGCATCTTTTGCCACACCCATCATTCACTTCCATAAATACGTGTCGGCACCAGCACATCATTATGAACAGTCAATCGAGCCTCTTTGGGCATTGACTGGTGGGTCACAATGGCATGTATAGCACCGTTCACTTTATTTCCCGCAATTACTCTCCTTTCCACATCGTCATCAATCTTTCCATCGCTTGTAAACAATTATACTAACTCACTTACTTGCTCCACACTCTTATCATAAGCATACGTTCCGTATATTTAATTTCTTAGTCACTCAGCCTCACGTGATCAAATCTTAGTCAAAGTCAAAGACAAATCATTTATTTCAAATAGGCACATAAAAGGCACTTTTAAACGTCAACATTTACAAAAAAAAAATAGAATTGATTCTAGTTGCCCCTTCCAAAATTGAGTTTCGTATGGAGAAGAATGGGCAAGAAACTCCACCGTTACTCCTTTTATCGGTCAAGGACAGCTAATGAGACACAATTGTCTTTCTATTGCACATACATACATACATACATACATACATAAACTCACGCCTTCTTCCCATGGGGGTAGGCAGAAACTATAGAACGCCACCTGCTACGCTCCTTACATACTCCTTTTTTTTCTATTGTTTTACACCAAATCGGTGTCGCGCGGGCCTTAACAGGTTCTTAGAATAGAATAGAATAGAATAGATTTATTTGCAAGAAGCATGGTACAGAAAGATCTTAAAGCTAAACAGTGAACTTCACACTTCGCCAAATATAAATGGCATGCAAAAATTTATCATGAGGCGGGTACATACTAATAAAATACCAATTACATGCGCAGAATAATTAAACAATTGAATGTCAAAAACACAAGAAATACAAACTGACATACCAGTAGAAAAAATAATATTAACATAGTAGTCAAGTTATTATGAAAGTCAAGTTTACAAAGTATACAACAAATGTCTATATTTTATTATTCAATGTCAAAAATTATAGTAGATTACAATGTCACCTTAAGAAGTCATTCAAGTTGTAAAAACTCTGTTCTATTAGCCACCTATAAAGTTTAGTTTTAAACCGATTCAAAGGCAGCTCTCTAATACATCTTGGAATTTTGTTAAATATTTTTACGGTCATTATAGAGCAGTTCTTTTTACAGTAGGCTGTCTTACATGGTGGCATCAATAGAAGAGTGGGGTCTCTTTTTTTTACAATCGAGTTTAATTTATCGGACATTTGTGGGAAGAGCCTACGCTGTTCTTTGACAAATATACCAGCTTGCAGAATGTATAGACCAGTTAAAGTGAGTAACTTAAGTTTTTTGAGTGTTTCTTTATAGTGTTATTGGTGTTATATTATACTAGCGTCTGCCCACGACTTCGCCCGCATGGTAGCCGACTTTTCTATAAAACATACCCTGTGGCACTTGGCAATAGCAAAGCATTCTGCCAGTGAAAAATATTCGGAAACGGATCAGTTCAGAAATTACTCCTACATCCAAACTAACACACTTTATCTCTTTATAATATTAGTGTAGATGTACACTTATGAAAAGAAAATACAGGGTTATTTTTAATTGCCTAGCTAAACTCCGCAGACGCGATGGGAATCGACAACTAAACACGATAAAATAAAAAATAAAAAATTTGATGCTTCTTTTTGGGAGGTCAACGACCGCTTTTTGTGTTGTTACTTGAAGTATTTTTTTTTTTGGGTGGGAAGTCATCAAATAACTTCTCCCGCTCTGGGCGGAGCGGGAGGGTGTGTCAGACTCTTACTGACTAAAACCCACCCGTATTCCTTCCGTTGCCTGTGTTGCGGGGGCCTCGGTGACCCTTTAGTACCTTCCCGTGACACTTCAAGTATGAGTTGAGAAAAACTGTTTTCATATTCAAATTCAAAAATCATTTATTTGCTAATATGGGTAATTACATGCAGTTGTTAAAAATAGAATATAGTTCAACCATATTACGCCTTGAGGCATGCAAATCTCAAGTTTTAACTGTATCACAACACTATTAGGCAATTACATGCCACAATAATATATAATTAACAACCCAATTTTGGTAATTTCACCGTGGAAATTAATAATGAGAAACTTCACAAATAAAAAATGTCACTAGAATAATATTAAAAATTAAAAAGTTATGTATTAAAATGAGAATGTCAAGAGTTTTCTTATGTTGTATCGATACCCGTCGCGTCTGCGGAGTATAGCTAGCCAATTCAAAATAACCCTGTATATTAATCCACTTAAACAAACTTGTCATCGCATTGTCTTTAGTGCAGAAAATACAGAAACTTCGGCCCTCAGTATCTGCCGATATCGAAAACAGTAACAATTTTGAACTTGGTTCACAATTGAGTAACTCTGTGGACTAACTTAACTCATCGCCTGCCGGCACGATTGAAAATCTCACAACTAATAAACTCCAAACTATTACTCTATCGGCGTCACTATAATTATCCTGGCTCCAAGTATTTTAGGGTCAGCTTGTAATCTAACCAGATGTGTTTAAGCCTGGGCGTATACTTCCGCATCATTGTGTAAAAATAAAAATAAAAACTCATTTTTTTTTTAAATATACCAATCTCAGGCACTTTTTTTAATCTTTATTTATTAACGAGGGTTTGATCACATAGTGAACATACCACCCTCATAGGAAACCTTCGTTACATCCAAAGCTCTAATTTATATAATATTCTAGCGGCTTTGGCTGCTAAAATAATATTACATTACCCTAATTGACAAATATTCATACTAAATTGGTCTCGAATCAAATATCTTTCCGCACTGTTCCGGACACACTCCACCATAATATGAAAAAACTGGCCAAGTGCGAGTCGGACTCGAGCACTAAGGGTTCCGTACCATTATCTATAAAAACGAGCAAAAAAAAAAAAAAAAATCATGTCTATTGTATGGGAGCCTCCTTAAATATTTGTTTTATTCTGTTTTTTAGTATTTGTTGTTATAGCGGCAACAGAAATACATCATCTATGAAAATTTCAACCGTCTTAACTATCACGGTTCATGAGATACAGCCTGGTGAAAGACGGACAGACAGACAGACATATGGACAGCGGAGTCTTAGTAATAGGGTCCCGTTTTACCCTTTGGGTATGGAACCCTAAAAACGTCTTCGGCCAGCTAATAATCTCTTACTCAAACTCAAAGCATTTATTTCAAATAAACCAATTACAGGCGCTTTTGAATTGTCAAGGGGTTGGTCAGTCTGAAATATGAAGCTAGTTGCCCATTCCAAAGCGTAGTAGGTACCAATGGAGAAGAACGGGCAGCGCCTGCACGGACACTCTTTTAAAACAAAATATTATCATGTCCATTATAGTAATACCGTTGCAGATTGTTGAATAGTTCTCTGAAGTTTTCAGGAAATTGCTTGCCATTGACTTAGACCAGACCACTTCTAATTATTAAACGGTTCAGCCCAGTTCGATCGAAAAACAAGCTTATCGTTCAGTAAATATGCAGAGAATGCTCTCAGAATTATCTTGACGTGGTTGAATAATAACTTGCTCACTCTAAATGTCGCTAAAACTAGTTATGTCGCTTTCTCACCATCCACTCAATCCCAACCTTCAAGTAATTTGCTGTCCCTTAAGGCCACAGGGCTATATTTGCCCTGCAAATAACGTTAAGTACATTGGTGTCTTCCTTGACTCCAACCAAAATTGTAAAAGTACCGACAGGTCATGTCCGAAAACTTATATCTTCAGAAGACTCTGCAGAGTCGTTCACTTACAGCTGTGTATTATAATTTGTCACAGTCCCTACGCTCATACTGTATCTCAGCGTTTCTAAAAGTTCAAAGAGCACAGACAGCTGTCTTAAAGGTTATACATAAGAAACAACGCATATACCCTACATTACTGTTATATGGCGAGTGTAAACTTCTCTGAGATTGGTCTTTGTCCTTCAATCAATTCTGCGCCCACATTCCTCTCCTACCATACGCCATAGTACCACTCTTGCTAGTCGACATTTCTATGTCCTCGGTCCTCGTCTTTATAACAAAGTGAACAAACAACTCAACATTTACCAGCATTCATTCTCAAAGTGAAAATTGACTGGCTGTTAAAACTTTCATATAGTGATACTGAAAGTCCTCTTGTACAACCGATAAAGTTCTACAGTGTAATCTGTACACTCATACGCACACACACTCACTACACCAACATACTCATACCTACTCACCTATACAACACACTCGCACCTACAGTTACTTTCTGTTAATTACCAATTTGTCCCTACTTTTTCATGCATCCTTTTATTACCTACTAGCTGTGCCCCACGGTTTTACCCGCATAAGTCTCGATCCCGTTGGAGTATCGGGATAAAAAGTATCATATGTTCTAACCCAGGTCATGGTCTAGCCATGTGCCAAATAACATCTAAATCTGTTCAGCCGTTTTAGCGTGAAAGCGTAACAAACAAACGAACTCACTATCGCATTTATAATATTTGTTAGGATTAGGATTAGTTTTTTCCAACAAGCATCCGCTTGCATACGTTATCAATACGCTGACTCATTTTAAACGGAAGAAATTAAAATCAAAATATTTTTATTTCACATAAACCTACATGGGCACTTATGAAACGTCAGAAGCTAGGTGCACGGTTCCAATTGGTCGTTTCCTATGGAGAAGAGCCGGCAAGAAACTCCACGGTTACTCTCTTAAAAATAATTGGCTTTTACAATGTTTTCAAATCACAGTGTTAATAGGTATGGGAGGTCAGTGTAGGCCTGTCAAGAGAGGCCCTGTCTCCTGTGATAGAGAGGCGATATTTTCCAATAAAGTTAAGTACTGTATTGAATAGTTTTTACTTATCAATAACTGGTGGAAAAATAATATATAACACTGTTCTTGGAACAATTAAATTATTACTATTTCAGATCGCATTTATAAACAAAATTAATTTTCTTCACTTGTGAACGAAACACATTAATTCGCGATAATCGTACGGAATCGCGAACGAACGTTTAAAGACGTTGCGTCACCATCAGCGATCCGTCACGGTGCGCCTCGTTCACCTGATCACCTTTCAGTTTACCGCCTTATTACGCACCTGTCTAGGGCTGACCCAAATGTAAACAATTTTTTTAAATTCATTTTTACATGCCGCTCATGTAAGAGTCGTCAAAAAAGAACTTGTCTGAAAAACAAAAAGAATATCTTAGCTCTATTTGTTCCTGATGTTTAATCTATTATAATGGAAATTCGTTTCTAAATGGTTTTTATTTAATGATAACACTAATAAAAATCCTTTTATAAAGTAGGTAACTAGCTGTTGCGCGCGACTTCAAGTCATGGCCTACCCATGTGCCAAATTTCATCCAAATCCGTTCAGCCGTTTTAGGGTGAAAGCGTAAAAACTAACAAAAAAACTCACATTCGGATTTATATACCAATTTTTAATTGGTTAGGATGTAGGAGTATTTTTGGATGTCAAATTAGATATAATATACAAAAAATATTCTTAAATTACTTTTGTGCATGCTGTAAATCCCAACCCTACACAATCATACGCCTCGCAATACGGCATTTCTGCTCATTAAGTCGACGACGAGACGAAATCATGACGTGTCGTGCACGAACAATTTGCGAGTTCCACGCTGAGTGTCACGCTTAATTATTGAAAGCCATTTAGTAAAGTTTTACAGGGTAACACGTGTTTTACGTTATATTAATGGATATAGGTAATTATGACTAGAGTGGCAGTTGCAATGGGAGGATTGGACGTCATAAATGATTTAAATGATATTTCGGGCCTTGTAATGAAAATTAAATGAATCGACGCCGACCTCATCTAGCTTTATTTTAAAAATATGATTGACGTATAAAAGTGTTTGTACAAACCTACTTATAGAAATTAAAATCTTATATCATTTATCAATATGGTGAAATGAGTTCTTGATCTAGTCATTTATTTTGTTACAGTAGATTACACAGATGTCAGTTATGATTTTGCAATATTTCATTCAAAATATACATTAGAAATAAAATTCCTTACTTGTTTTTATTAAAATCTCTTCCTATTTGATATTGATAACACCCAAAACCGGTAAATCTGCAGTATTTTTATTACAGTAACCTAAATATTGGAACGGATAGCCAAATATAAAGCAGTTCAGATCCTTATTAAAATCCCTTTATTAAAAATCCTTTTGATTTTATTACGACTTTATTATAGATACCCAATATTGCTCTAATACTTTTATTTGTCTTCTCTTTCGTCTATTTCTGAATATATCCAACCTAACTAATAAAATCTTCATTCGATCTTTATTACAATCAAACCCAAACACAACCAGATGGCAAATAAGACGTCCAAATAAAATCAAAAACCCCTGACCGAAACGGCGAATCTTAAATGGAGGTTAAGAAATATACCCTCAAAAAGTAAATTCAATACACTTGTTTGACTAAGAATATTGAATGAACGACCCCAGTGAACCGTAGTGGAAATTAATTAAGTCCCCCATAGCTGTTTCGAATAAAGAAAAATCGGGAGAACGAGATTGGAGCCAAGAATTTTAATAAAGCAGGGTCACGTAAACATTGATGGTTTGTCCCTCTCGGTAACGATAAAGAACACGATGCTTGGTCCTCTTCGTGACGAAATGGAACACTTTGGGCTTGCTACCTTATTATTTATCAGTTCACCTACATAATTCAAGTTTGTGCTAGTATAGGACTGCCGTTGGCCTAATGGTCGCAAGCGCTACTGCTGAGCATGAGGTCCTGGGTTCGATTCCCGGGTCGGGCAAAGTGTTATTGTGTTTTTCTATCTGGAATTTTTCAGTAGCAGTCGGAGTCTGAATTTGTGCCCGGTTGATGGCAATAGGCTTGCCCCCTATTACATGGGACTTAAACGTAACTGGCGAAATGTGGGTGTACTACGGGTACACCTCTGCCCAACCCTTCGGGGAAACAAGGCGTGATATTATGTTATGTTTATGTTATAGGATATATTCAGAGAAGCAATTTTAAAGAGGACAGCTATATAACCATGTTAATAACTTAAGAAGTAGAGCGTTAGTATTTAAAATAAGTAACTTGTATCAGAATATTGCTCAAACAGTATTTCTACTAAACTCACAGATGGCCATGGCATATACAAGGTGTCGTTTTGCATCCTCGTCAAATTCAAGGAGGTAACCATGCTAATGATTTTCGACACGAATCAATAATAAAATAAGTAGGTCTTTTTTTCTAATTTTCGGAAATCGTTATGTGTGGGACACGCATGTTGAAACGCGGCCCGCGTGTACTATACTGGGTGATTCTGTTCTGTGAAGATGGTGTATCCTAAAGTACTGTCAAACTTAAATAACAAAAAAAAAAGTATGTAATAATTATTGAGCAGGTATCGTAATTTTATTTGATTATATATGTCTATCATAGCAGCCTCCTGAAATTTGACGAGGATGCAAAATGACACCTTGTAGAATCCTAACTATTATAAATGCGAAAGTGAGTTTGTTTGTTTTTTTTTTTTTAAACGGCTGAGCGGATTTGGATGAAATTTGGCACATGGGTTGACCGTGACCTGAATTAGGACATGGATAATTTTTATTCCGATAGTCCACGAGATATGCGGATGAAACCGTGGGTTTAATAGAATAACTTCATTTAACTGTTAAAATCAAAATGATAAATTCAAATTTTGGTTCCTAATTAATCGATTTTTTACTAACAAAATTATATAATAATCAATGTATTGACCACGTGCAGCGTTTAGTTTCACGTCGAAACCACGCCGTCTTTAAGAAAATACTCTCATTATTAAGACATAAACATTGTATAAAGTTTAAGCTAAGTAAGTAAGCTAAGTTTTGAAATAATAACCTGCCTTTGACTTCAGTTAAGGCCAGTCAACGATGCTCTACTGTTTTATATACGTATCTCTAACATAATAACTTTAAATTGTACTCTTTGTGAGTCTTCCGTTTCAGCTAATCAAGAAGTAAGATTAAAAGTGGAAGATTGCTTTTCAGGGGATGAAGAACTATTAGTTTTAGTCTCTTTGTAGTATTCTTTAGTCGTTTTTAGTCCAGCGCGTCCTGGATGGTCAGTCTGGTTACCAACCCTGCTGACTAGTTATTTTTCACCACGGAGCAGTTCTCATAAAAAGGGATCTTAACCTAAAATCTTCCTCGCTGAAGCCAACGGTTATTGTGTTCTTGGGTCCAGCAATGAAGATTTTGGGTTGAAATCTTCTCTCACCTCAAAAATAGACCTCCTTGCTCGAAGTCACCCTGTTTTGGTCTTTTCAGGGTAACCATACGTCAGAATTCACAAAACCAGTATAAGCTGGCCTAATATTCTATTGAAACTCCGTTCTACGCCAGCTCCAAGTCAAAGTTTTACCACCGACGTGGTTGATTGTACCGATTATATAAAAAAAATAATTCTGCTCGCTTAAAAATAACCTATTTTTGGTAACTAACACTTTTTTTAAGTTAAATTGATATTGTTTATTACCTAAATCAAAATATGAAGCTCTGTGTGGACCTTATTACCTTCACCTAAAACACTTATCATTAAAATAATTACTATTCCGGTCGAAGAATGAAGTGAGAGGGATGATATTAATTGGGTCGGCTATTATTAACCCCACAGGCTATGGTATTGTTTCCCATGGCCAGTGATTAACTATAGCCTTTTTGTGTAGCTGGCCTATTGTTGGGGACGCGTGTGGCCTTTTGATAAACGTGCAATAGGTGTTGTGTGTTTTTACACACGTGCATGTGTGTTTATTTATGTGTTCTATATTTATTTACGTATTTAATGGACCTATTTAATTAATACATATTATATTATATTATATTAATACGTATTCTTTTATAATAACTAAGGTGTTGTTTTGTTGGTTTGGATGTTGTCCTGCACTGCCGATACCTACTTTATAGATAAGTAAAATATAACGTCTTATCTCTATATTATCAGTGCATTTCTAAAAGCTACATGGGAAACGATGTGTATGTTATGTTTAAAATCCACTAACATCTGGGGACGGTAGTGCCCCCGCCAAGCGAAGTGCAAGGGCACTACCTACCTTTTCTCGAAGAGCTTTGTCGTTTTTTTGAACCCTCATAACTTGGGTTTGGATTTTGCCAGATAAACAAAATTCTCGGGATATGATGTCAATAGTAGACTTATTAAACATATGAAGTTTCAATTGCATAGCTCTTATACTTTAGATTTTGTTAATATCTCAAACAACCCAATTTCGTCACTGACTCACTCACTGATGATCATCAAAATCCTTAGGGTACTTCCTGAGGTTCTACAAAGCTGAAATTTGGTAAGTATTAGTACAAAAACAACAAAAACAACTAAAAAATGGAACTCTCCAAGCCCTTAAACTAAGGGATGGAAGTTTGTATGAGACTTCCGCAAATTTTGATGATAGATATCTGAGAATTGATATAGGGACTTCTTGTTATAAATAATAGTAAAATAAACCCAAAAAAAAGAAACAAAAAAAAACAAAAAAATATATTGTCATAAGCAACTCACAAAAAGAAGTGAAATCCCACCAAAAACATTTTCATGTAAAATGTTGCCAAGACGAGACCACATGACTCGCACTGTCAAATAGTTATCAAATCTCATGTAGAGCCATTTCGCTAGATTCACATGGGCGTTAGGTGAAAAAATTATTCACTGTTCATTACTTTTCTGGTATACAATAGTTCTTGTAGTAACGAAACGGGAAAGCCACATATTTTGATTAAGGTGTAGAGTTTGTGAAGTTAGGGCTTGTAGAGTTACCGCGTGTAGAGTTAGAAGCTTGGCTCTACATGAGATTTGATAACTCTTTGACAGTGCGAGTCATGTGGTCTCGTCTAGGCAACATTGTACATGAAAATGTTTTTGGTGGAAATGTTTTACAAAAATGTCAGTTGAAAAAGTTCAAAAACATTTCCAATCACTCGATCATCTCGATTTCGATATAATTGATTTATGAAGCGCTGTTTAATAAAATACCGTTCCGTCACTAGTGATGTGCCGACCGATACAATGACGCGCACAAGACTAATTAATATGGCGGTGACTGACAATGGAGTATTCACACCGATGCAGTTGGTTTTAACAAAAATGATTTTTTCAATACGAAAAATATAAGACTGTAAAGTGTAGACTGTTTTATGATATTCAAAACCTTACGCGATACATGACGTGAGTAAGATTATTTTGTAAGGGCAGGTAAATGGTCTCATTGTTTTTATTCGTAGATTTTTAATAGTCGTTAAGAGTAGCCCCAAGGAATATCCTGTTACCCAGTTACTGGGTTGTGGAGAACAGGTAGGCAGGCTCCATGTTAAATACTGGTATTCAGTTGTATCTGATTAGACTAGAAGTCGATCCCGACTTAGTTGGGAAAAGGCAAGACAGATGATGAAGTTAATAAAATCTCGAAATAAAGCTAGGTTTCTAGTTCTGTTTATTTCAGCCAGTGGCGTGCCTAGGGTTTCAAAATAACGCAAGCCCAATAAAATTTTAACCGATTTCAAAAAAAGAAAGTACAGTTTTCGACTGATTATGTAGGTACCTACGTATGTATCATCGCAATTTTCTCATAAACTACTGGTTAGGTACAATAAATTAAAAGTGAATTCATCCATCCATTTTAGTAAGGCATGGCTTTTGGGCTTATATGAAGGTACCGCCACTGATTTCAGCCTTGGTACTACATATCCACGCTGTATGCTCTTCATGTAGAAGAGCGTAACCGTACAACGTCTCAGGTTCACGTCTACTACGATACTTGTGTATGCAGGTTTATTTTTAATTGGCTAGCTAAACTCCGCAAAGACGATGGATATCAATATCTAAACACTAAAAAATAGTAAATAATAAGATTTTATGTTTATTTCACTTCTTTTGGTGTTCTTTTGAGGGTAATCAATGGACAGGGCTATGCTTGGAGATTTCCTACGTGATCGAATCAGAAATGAAGAGATCCGCAGGCGAACCAAGGTTACCGACATAGCTCGAAGAATTGCTAAACTTAAGTGGCAATGGGCAGGGCACATCGCTCGCAGAACAGATGGCCGATGGGGCCGAATGGTTCTGGAGTGGCGACCGCGTACCGGCCTCTTATAAGGTGGGCCGATGAACTTGTGAAAGCCGGGATGCGAGAAACACAGAACCGGTTGAAGTAGCGGTGCTTGGGGAAGGCCTATGTCCAGCAGTGGACGTCTTTCGGCCGAAATGATGAATGATGATGTTTATTTATGGGAGGTCAACGACCGTTTTTAGTGTTGTTACTTGAAGTATTATTTGAGAAAAACAGTATTTTTTATGTTTCATCATATTTATATATAGATACCCATCACGTCTTAATAAAAAAAGAGATATTTTAAACTGATATTTCAAGTGACTACAATAATTGCGGTCGGTGACCTCACAAAAATCATCAAATTATGTTTTTATATTGATACCCGTCGCGTCTGCGGAGTTAAGCAAGCCAATTTAAAATAACCCTGTATAGCACAAACCACCTCTCAATCAAATCTCTTCTTACACCACTCCTCACATTAATAGACAACAACATCACATCACATCACACACCCCGAGGGGTTAAGCAGAGGTGTACCTATAGTACACCCACATTTCGCACGCACATTAATAGAGTCATAACTTAAAATACCGCTCCGTCACAGGTACATCCGACACCGCTATACCTCTCCGTCACAGATCCATTTGATACCGCTGTACCGCTCATGACGTGTGCAGCCATAATTAATAACGGATGGTAACAAATGAGCTTTAACGGACGGCTTTAGCTTTAAGGGTACCTCCCTCAAGTTGGAGAATGATATCTTGGAGACCTACATTATATTACAGTGGTTGAGTGACGGGTTTCTGTTGATTAAGCTCAATAAGCTGTTATATTTGAAAAGTGTAGCTTAATCCAAATTAATTTAAAGATAATGTTAACGATGAAGCGAAAGAAAGAAAGAAAATATTTAAAAAAATATTATACACAAACACATACATACATAAACTCACGCCTTCTTCCCATGGAGGTAGGCAGAAACTATAGAACGCCACCTGCTACGCTCCTTACATACTCCTTTTGCTTCGTTTACGTTCATACATCTGGTCATACACGCACGCCGGTTGCGTACTGTACTGTGCACCTGACCTTTGAAAAAATATTATATATTATTATTATATATTATTTATTATTATATTAAATATTAAGAGGTACTTACATAAAGTATTTTTTGCACATGTGGTTTCCAAGGAATAACTCATTTTCAAGTACTTATAAATAGTTTCTTGAATGTTACTAGTAGTTCGGTGAAAGTAGACCTCTACAGCACAACCTTTTATGCAATATTTAATATAGGTACCAGCCGATTCCACTGGTGAAAATCTAAAAGTGAGAATTTACTACATTTTGAGGAGCTATTCTGCTCAACACGCCTCATCAGTTCTTTATCAAATTTCTATGAGACCAACTTAAAGTTTCAAATAAAAAAAAGAACCATCAAAATTGGATTTCATAAGGCGGAGATATCCAGTAGCCCCCTTTATGCCCCTTTTTGAAATAAGTACCCCTCCAATCAAAAATTCCTAACGACAAAAAATATCTATAAAGTTGTAAAACCTGTATACCAAGTTTCATCCAGGTCTGTTGTAAAATACGAACCGTAGAGGAGTACCAACAAACTGACAGAGGAAGAAAGAAAATTTTGCCCGATTTGAAGCAGAGACGCTTCGCTCGCTCGGTCAATAAATTAAACTACGAGTATGTCTTATCTGAACTATTGCTTAAATTGCTCAATTTTGGGGTTTAACTCGCGACCTCTGACCGTGACCAGACGGGCAGATGTCTAGCCTTTCGTACTTTACTAAATACACACAATAACATATTCTCTACGTAATATTACAAACTAGCGCGTGACTGCAGTACATAACTAATGATCTGTAACACACGAGCTCGAGTGACGCGTCTCCCCGGACTCGATGTGTCATTGTCGCTGCATCATTACTATGACGCATATTTGTGTATCACCCCATAACAAACTACATTATGTACGTAGACTATATTACACAGCTCCATTTCATTTTCAAAGAAAATTCTAACGCAAAAAGTTGAATAGTTGTGTTAACTTCGTCTCGATTACAATAAGTATGCTAAATTACGGTAGTAATGGAAGGTAATTATTGACATACTTTATAATAGAATAGAGTAGAATACTCTTTATTATATACACCATAAAAAATACCCCGAAGCCCGAAGAATTGCCAAACTTAAATGGCAGTGGGCAGGGCACATTGCTCGCAGAAGAGATGGCCGATGGGGCCGAAAGGTTCTGGAATGGCGACCGCGTACCGGAAGACGTAGCGTTGGAAAGCCTCCTACAAGGTGGACCGATGACCTTCTGAAGGCCGCAGGAATCCACTGGATGCGGGAAGCACAAAACCGGTCGAAGTGGCGGTGCTTGGGGGAGGCCTAAATCCAGCAGTGGACGTCTTTTGGCTGAAATTATGATGATGATGATAAGAAATACAGATATAAATGTAGAAATTTTACATAGGGTGACACAATGGGCGGTCTTATCGCTATAAGCGATCTTTTAAAGACAACCTTTGGATGGATTAAGGGGGAAAGGAGAGACAATACAGCAATTAGTCTGTGGTGTACCATTAGTATACATAAAAGGCTAAATCAACTAAACAATCACATCAATAGTGGAGGACATATAGTGACCTTATTGGTGATGTTCTTCAGAAAGGTCAGGTGTGTAGTACTCGCAACCGTCGTGCGTGTATGACCAGATGTATGAACGTTAACGAGGCGAAAGGAGTTTGTAAGGGTCGTAGCAGGTGGCGTTATGTAGCTTCTGCCTACCCCCACGGGAAGAAGTAGTAGGTTTATGTACGTATATAATATATGTAACTACATCAACTCAATTAACAAATCGAATCTGTAAATAAATCCTTTCACCCTGACCCCTTGAACCAGTACATTAAGACATCATCTAAACGCAACAACTGTACAAGACAAACAGAAAAAAAGGTACTTTATAATTTGAAACTCGACATTACCTCTACAATATCTCGTCACAGAACATTTAAAAGCAACAAAGCTTCCTTAATTATCATATTGTTGTATAAAATAGTCGTTAAAAGTCAAAAAGTCGATAACATTCAACTTGGGCCATTGTAAAAACAAGCCTCTCGAGAAAGTAAATAAAGCCGGGGTTACACGAGCCGCCTAGCATCGTGCCTCGTTTACATCGTTACATTTAGTTAAGTAACTTTTGAAAAAATAATTCACTGGAATGAAATGCGGCCTGGCCTGGCCTGAAAGGGTTACACGCGTACAATTGGCCTAGACAAGTGTGGCAATCGCTTTCAAAAATTGCTACAGTGATTTTTAACAAAATTGACATAATGTTTTCGGTAGCTTATGGCAATCCAATACATTTTTAACTTTTCGGTCATCGTTATCGCTGATAGAAAGTTAATTTGTCTAGGTTTTGGGGCCAGGTTCAAATTATACATTGTTTTCTAATATTACACCTATGTTATGTTATGTTATGTTATATTATGTTATGTTAGAGGGTTTGGTTTCCGCACTTAGTCCTTTAGGTGAACCATTGTGCGTGGGCCATGGCGGCCGTTTGGTGGTTATTCCAACCAGCCAGTTATATTACACTATTATTTTATAATTTTTTCAGTTGAAACAAAAATCTTTACAGAGTCAAATATCAAATACCTTGCAGTAACGATACCTTTTTTGTTATCTCGAAAATAATTTCTTCATTTTACCGTCAATGAAAATAATAGCATCAACCTTATCACTCGCGAAAATTCGAGCGCTGGAACGCAGCATAATATTTCATCACGACAAAAAATCTTCAGTTAAGTCACGTTGGTTCACTAATTCGCTCCCGGGGGCCGCTTCTGAAATCATGCCCGGAATTCACTATACGGACACTCATTTTACTAAATGAGGAGCTCTGAGCATATTTATTGGTGAATTTTATGATTGTATGATGTTTGGAGAACATGGGAATTTTATTAGATTAGCGAAGATAGGATCACTATATAAGCAGGCATCGTATAAGTAAACATTCTTTACCTATGTAAAATTAGGTACAGAAATTATTAGTTTTTGTTATTACTTCTTAAAATGTGTGTTACTTAAATACTTGTATTTACTGAGCTAGAAAACATACAAAAAATATGAAATTGCCATCCAATACCTACGTATTTCATTCAGTCTCATAAATTGAATATTTTCTCAAATATTTTTCGTAATTTTTTTGGCCTTCGATAGGTCTGTGAGCACTTTAACCATTTTCCTCCGAATCCAGCCGTGACATGTACCTGCCTACAAAGTTAAAGTACGAACAACAAAACGGTACACAAAGCTTCTTATCTGCTTATCCCCTGATCCCTACAAGATAAGTTATTGTGAATGTAGTTCAATGACAGTTGAAGGAGATCGCTCTATTTTCTACTTACCTTTACCGGCTCAGAAATCGGGTAAGCATTCACTTGGATTTGTTATTTCAGTTTTTTTTTTCTTTGATTTTCACCGTTATAATTTTCCATTTGCGATGAACAGGTAAAGATATTTTATTTCAGCATTGGTTATGGATGAACACCATAAATCTCTCTTTAACATCTCGTAATATTGCCAAGAACATAGATATATCAATTATCATTAACAAAATTGCAGTGAAATTAACTTCACATTATTGTATTGAATGTTCAGCACATTCACAACCATTTTATAAACCTATAAATAAACATTCAACAGTCCGACACAATCGTGAAACAACTGTCAAACAATCGAACTGACAATAATTGAAAGTTAACAATAATTGCGTGTCATAAACACGTGTCGATTTAATACGTAATACGCAATGAACACCCCAATACCACCATAACGCTGAAATTTTACATCCATTACGGTTCACGCCATTATTTTTAACGGCACATCTGATTTACGTAAACGACACGCGGCGACTGTGTGGCACAGGCGCCCAAATAAAAACAAAAGCCGGACGAAATAAAAGAGAAGAGACATCGTGACGTTTATAAACAAAACTCAGTTTTAAAATGATGGTCCGGTGCTTCGCATCACGCATGGCGGGGCGGGCGAGCGCGCGGAACGTTTTAATGTTCCTGAGCCCGCCGAGCCCGCCGAGCCAGCCCGCTCATGCCCCGGTAAGCGTCTATGCTCGACGCCTAACTCCTTTCAAACGGCTCACGAATAGCCCGCTTTATCCAAAGTCGTCCTCGCGCATTCCCGCTCCCTTTTTGTTACGGATTGCCGCAGAAAACCACTCGGACGTTTTTGCTTTCTAATTTGTGTAGTATAAAACTGTCACGCGAGGACAGCGAGAACGGTTATTAGTGTCGTCGCTAATAAGAAGTAACAGCGCTCCCTTTATCGCCGGCTTTAATTCTTACGAATGTAAGGAATTTTCGGGGCTGACGCGACTGGCCAAATTAAAGATACGCGATTTCAACCGGTGCGATGACAGGAGGGAGTGATAATTATGAAAAGTAGGGGAGGGCTCGCCCACCGTTCGCGGTCAAAGATGAGTTTGCCAGTAAAAAATATTTTAATATAATATGGTGCTGCCATGCTAAACGCTATCGGGACTGATAATCGCCGCCGAACCTCTTTGAGAGCCTTAATGAAGTGTTCCGTTGAGGGAGATTATTATATTTTTATTAAAAGAGCCTGCGAGTTGATGAGAAAATTTATATTGTACTATCTCTTCGAAGGACACTTGTTTAGGAAAGTGTTCTCGAAAAAGAGAAACAATTAAGGGCCGTTACGGGAACAAAGCGAATAACAACAATAAAAACGTTGGGAACTCAATCTTGCCCGACCGTTACCGGAGTTAAACGACCGATGCCGATTTCCGAACATCCGTTACAAAATTTCAATACGAGTCATTAACATAAAAAGGAAACAATAACCGTTTAAAATTTCGATTCGGTATTGCCTTTTTTTTATTGGTGAAAAATCGCAATTTGCAAGAGTAGAACGTACGAAATTTAAATTTGAATTTCCGCCGGCGGTCGGCGGCGCTCGGCTTGGACCCTCGTAATTAGAGGCTAATGAGAGCAACTGTACGTCTTTCTGTCCCGCTGTGACGCTCATTTTTCTGAGCATATTTTGTACCGTTCCGCTTTTATTACGTGACGACTGCTCGTCATAATGTTCGCGAGTTTTTATACTTGTGTAGCTATAAAAAAACTCATTAACTTTTTGATCGTAACCATGAGGGAATGTACTAATATTTGTTTTTGTGCTACATATTACGATGTTATGTATGAACTTCTTCTTTGACTGTCGAGTACTTCATAATTTACTGGTGTGTTGACCTGAATATTTTTTCCATTACTGGGTTCTAACGATAGAGTGTAATAGTCACTTTGAACTTTGATTATTACGGCCCTCTTCAAAGACTTGCCAATAAATAGTAAACAGTCTTGGATCTACTTTCTGCGAGCTCGTTGTGTTTGATCAGGTGAATTTATATAGGTACCCGAGCGCCCTACATTCTTTACACATTCTCAATTGCTTTTTTCCCTTGTCAATTTTCAGTATGTGTAGTGTGCCCACATACGGACTTTGTGGTATAATTTTATCGGGCTTATTTTGCCGAATTTTCATACTTACTTACCTACTTCACTTGCCTCGTGCCAGTAATTCGGTCTGACACTGGCAGTAATCTCGAAGAAGCGTAATTTCCTTGGCAACGAAACACATTAACTACTATTCCTACACTGGCAGCTAGCACGGATACCTCGCGGGAATTTTTGACTAATTACACCTCTCGGCGTCTCCCGCTCCTGTGATCGTTCACTCGTTCATCCGTTCATTCAGAGGCGCTCTCCCCCAGTTTTTCGTCGACAAGAAACTTTTGCCAATTAAGAGGCTGGCACAGCGGCGCAACTTCTCAGGGACTTTTGTTCGTCAACTAATTGTGACGTGTATATAAGACAAATTTTGCCTGCCTACATATTATCTCTTTTGCGTTTGTAACGTATTTCTGTATGTGTTGCGACCTTTCTTATTACGAAGTGAAACTTTAGGTAACATAAAGTATACATGCATTCGCGGAACCCAGTTTTAGAAATAACATTGTGAGTTCCAACCAAGTGAATATAAGGAAATAGTATTAGCACCAGTGTTCTGTGAACAACTTACATTAGACTGTTTACCTGATGGTAAACAGGATATATTGTAGGTATCATTTAAACATATAGTGACCTCATCGGTGATGTTTTTCAGAAAGATCAGGTGCGTAGTACTCGTAACCGGCGTGCGTGCATGACCAGATGTATGACCGTAAACGAAGCAAAATGAGTATGTAAGGAGCGTACCAGGTGGTGTTCTATACTTTCTGCCTACCCCCATGTGAAGAAGGCGTGAGGGTATGACTAAGTATGTATTATTTAAACAAAATCAACATATCTGAACCCACGCTTTTAAGTAACAGTTTCATAACTGGCCCTCTAGGTATAAGCTAAACAGACTCTTAAAAATAGACGTTTGCTTTCAGAGAACAGTCTTACCTACGCCTACGTTGTCTTATATATCTGCCTACGTTGTTATCTTTACCTAGAGTTAGTTATTTCAACAGCAACATTCCACAATGTGACGTGGCCTTACAATGGCTAAATACCTACTTAAGTTTCGACCTCGTGGCTCCGAGGGAACCCAATTAAACGTTGTTGTATTTTATAATAATATTCGAGTCGAGAGTTTTTATTCAAAAACGTAGAAAATGTCTTGTGATAAGATTTATCAATCTCTAGCAGTGAAGGTTCTCAGGTTGGGTAGACTAAAGTGTCAATCATGGTATTATGTTTTCACTAGGCATCTAGTCTCCGTGTGCGTGAGTAGTTTTTAACACTTTTCAGTCTAGGTTCCAAGTTTCACGTTTATCAATGTCAAGTGAAAAAGACAAATTACTATCGCATTTCGTTCAGTTCGACGCTACTGAAATTGATTCTTTTGTTATTTTTATGATGATTGACAAAAGCATTATGTGTACTTTTGTTTTCAAATTATTAGTAGACATCTTAAAATAAATCAGTTTAATTACTTTAACTCCCCAACGTCTCAGCTAAAACTGAACGTCAAACACCCACATAAGAAACTCAAAAATTCTTCATTTGTATTGTGTAAAACTAAAATATGAATTGCGTTAATTAGTAAAGTTTAGACAGCTGTCATAAATCACTGAGTAATGAAACAGCATCGCAGGAACACTGAAATTCAATTAATGTAATTTTAACTTTCGCTCCGAAGGGAATCCGTTCGTCTTCGTTTCTAAGTTATTTTAACTTGACATGTTACTTCCTACTTTATTTGGGCCACAATATGTTACCAGAACATGTCTCTGAAATAATAAACTGTAGGTAATTGTTACGTAGATATACCTGAAGTTAACTGCAAGGTAGTTTGTTCCTGCCGGGGTCGCGGGAAGGTACTAATGGGTCACCGAGGCCCCCGCAACACAGGCAACAGGAAGGAATACGGGTGGGTTTTAGTCAGTAAGAGTCTGACACACCCTCCCGCTCCGCCCAGAGCGGGAGCAGTTATTTGATGATTTCCCATCCAAAAAAAAAAAGGTAGTTTGTTGAATAATAAATACGTTACTAGTTTGACGAAGATGGCGTTCGATAGTTGCAAGTAAACGAAATAAAAGGCATAAAAATAAATTTAATTAAAACTGATTACTTATCAACCAACATTCTGTGTTACTGGTGACTTCGACCCAGACACAGCAAAACATGAGTAGCTCAACACAATACAATTGCACTCAGACCACACCACCACAACCTAATTTACGACTCATCTCCTGTAACACCACAGAAATTAAGCGGTGATCCATTTTCAGTCGGACCACAGCACATCAACCATACACAATCAGCGAATAACAATCATTACTGTTTGTAAATTACAGATAAAACACGGATCTGCAGTCCACCTCATATTAAAACCAGCTATTATCAATAATAAAGGCCAAACATAAAACAGTGCCTATTTTAAAGCTTTTTGTTAAAGTGCTCATTAAAAGGCGAAAATAAAACGCAAGCTATTAAGCCGTATCAGTCGACACGACAAAACACGAAGTGGTTTTCACTAATGATGTAGGATACGTGTATAATGATTACATGGATGTCACCGAATATGCTGGAAGCGCTACTTTGAAGTGGGACAGAGAATAATTATTCTTTTGAGAATAATTGGTGGAAAAGTCTGGATAAATTTGCTCATAATATTCACTACTCAGCAAATTGTGAGAGTTTACTACGTACATACTGAAAACTGCGGGGTAACTGCGTGATACACTATCAGCAGCAATATGCTTAATTTCGACAGTTCAACAACATTAATTCCGTTATTTACGTTTACGTTGAACAGACAAATTTTTCGAACATATGAAGTAATTGATTAGCAATATACTTCAACATCATTCAGAGTCTCATTCAAATTGTGCTGTAACGATGTGGAAGTAGAAATCTCACTAGATCCCTATGAATTTAATTTCAACGCACGAAAGTGGACGGTAATAACATCCAACTAATTAACTTTCAGCCTATCAGGACACAATTATCTAATTATTTCCACAAAATATTTTATTGATTTTTCTTGAGCCTACTGGACAAAACTTCCAAGTCCCGTCTATTTAAATTAATAATCATTCGTACTGCCGTTTACCGCTCATATAATACCTACCAGCTTATTGTAGTCCCATAAAGCCTCTTCTCAGACAGTGGAGGCATGAGCGTTGATCACCACGCTTGCTCAAGATGGGTTGGCGATTTCAGACTTATATCTTAATCCTAACTAATATTACAAATGCGAAAATGGGTTTGTTTTGTTTATTAGTTTAGCGTGAAAGCGTGTAGGGGTCCGCTAAGGCCGATGCCTGCCGGGGTCGCGGGAAGGGTAACAACGCTTTCACGCTAAAACTGCTGAACGGATTTGGATGAAATTGGTAGACCGTGACCTGGATTAGGATTTAGGATACTTTTTATCCCGATAGAACGCGATCGAGACTTATCGAAACCATCGAAAACACATACGTCAGGAAACCTGGAATTATTTATGTCCTGGTTTCCTCACGATCATCATCTGCCTAGCCTTTTCCCAGCTATGTTGGGGTCGGCTTCCAGTCTTATCGGATACAGCTGTCCATCTGACCTCCATAACCCAGTTACTGGGTAACACGACACCCCTTTTTTTTTTTTTTTTTGAGGGTGGGAAATCATCAAATAACTTCTCCCGCTCTGGGTGGAGCGGGAGGGTGTGTCAGACTCTTACTGACTAAAACCCACCCGTATTCCTTCCTGTTGCCAGTGTTGCGGGGGCCTCGGTGACCCATAAGTACCTTCCCGCGACCCCGGCAGGAACACGATACCCATTGGTAAGACTGGTTGTCAGACTTTCGAGCTTCTGACTACCCGTAACGACTGTCAAAGATCTACAAACTACAGCCGGGTCTAAAGGCTTAACGTGCTCTCCGAGGCACGGAGAGGTCTTGGTATGTAAAGATGGTCACCCATCCACGGATCAACCGCGACAACCTGATCGATCGACCCGTACGGCTGTTATTACTTAGCCACAAGCCCCCTACGATATTTTTCCTTTACCGATGTCAGTAATGCCCAAGATAAACTCAGAAAATACCACTAATATAATCATAGAATTCACACCTAACACAAAACTTACCAAACACAGACACCAACATAAAAAATCCATCAATCCCGCGTGACATATCGGACAATGCAAAACTGGAAACCGACCACAGAACATCAATTCTGTCCAATTTTCGCGTGTCGTTCCATCCAGATGCACTACATCTATTGTGCGCGATGGCCACCGCTAATCCATTAGCAATACGACTTTTACACAATGGCCCACTGATGCCGGGCGAAACCCGAAAACTCGCTTTGTTAGTGCATCGGTAATATCAACTGTAGTTTAGACCTATTGTACCCTATACCATCGGATAATCTGATTAGGGGGTATAAAGGTGGATTGGGAGTTATTTTAATGGTAATCAGCGAATAATGGGATGCATGGTTAGTTTGTAACCTATTTTTGTACTTCTGTACCTATTTTATTTATAATCTATTATGTTATCTTATAATATTTTTCATATTAAATTAATTATATCTTTCCTCTCAGAGCACCTGCCATCTTATCTCTTCACCACCCTTGGTTGAACTGGTAGAGAATGCCTAAGGCATTAAGTCCGCTTTTGTACCTAAGTGTATGCGAGAAGTTTAAATAAATACATATATAATGGCTTTGGAAGTACCTACTACTACTCTGTACTGAAATTTGAAATTGAAAGTGTAGGCATTTTTCAGGGCTGTTGCTAATCAGTCAAGCTAGTGTTATTTTATCTAAGCTGTCTACAATCACTGCTGCGACAACTTTCAATTCATCAAAAAATACCGTTTTAAATCTTCAAAGACTCATATTAACGTATTAAAATCTTGCAACTTTATAAGAGTTGGTATATGGTATAGAGATAACGGTAGCCTTTTTTTCCCAATTATTAAAACTAGTGGTCAAAGTTCTCGCTTCACTTATTAATATAATGATAAAGCTTATATTCTCTGTTGTGTGCAGAAAACTGGAAGCGAGGCATTATATGACTAAAATGTCTTCTCTGTACACTCATTAGTATGACTAGCAACGTAAATATATAGCTAATATTGCCGCGAACTTTTAATATCGCCACAATATGGCGGTGGGCCTTCAAAAGCCACTAATTAAATTTTTAGATAAAACGCTTTTTGTGGCGTCGAAATTAATTTATGTTTCATCAGCTAGGCTTTAAGTTTTCGGCTTCGATTTGTATCACTTAAATCTAATTCTAAGAAATTAATATTATTATATTAATTTCATATTTGAGTAATACTTTCGTTTGGTCCGTTTCTTAGTTGAAGGAAAGATTGACATTGCACCTGATTTACCCAATCATTCTTTTCAATTAATTTTAAGTTTTATTTTTTTATTTTCTATATACTAAAGTACAGATACAATTAAAGTTTTATGATGAGCATACTTGCTTTTTACTGCGATTGATATTCTTTGAGATTCCAATCGCAATTAATTTCGCTCAAAACATCATCTTTCAAATTCGTTCAACAACCAAACAAACACCATGAAAACAATCCTTTAAAATTCATTAGCACAAGAAACTCGACGTTCTTAAACAAACACTCGACGATCGTGTGAACGCACCGATTTTAAACAAGTCGAACGTATTAGACGGCGTACCAGGTTCCTTGCACCTCATTATACGAGATGCATAGTAGTGCATATGGAGAGAAAAACTTAGTTTAGCGTACTCAATGTGGATCGGTTTTAAGATTGTGTTTGTTTATCGGTAATAGGGATAGATTTTCTATTGTTTTGTGTGTGTTGTCTCCACTTTTACGTCTTTTGTAAAGGCTTTGATATAATTTGCTACGCTAGCAGATTGTATCTAGTAGCAGTGTGGTTATAGCAAAGTGATGGCAGTGCTACCAAAGTGCTAGCTAACATATGGCAAGTAATTGAATTTAATGTTTTGTGTTTTGTAATGTTAATTACTTTGCATATATAAATAAACAGACAGGTTTGCTGCTGGGGAGTCTGTTGCGCCACTTCCTCTTCCCAGCTAAAACACTAGGTACTAGTGAAGGGCGGGCGTTTTTTGGGTACTGTCTTATGTAACTTTGACGTTCGAAAAGTGATGATTCTCAGCCTATTTTGAATAAATGACTTTTGATTTTGTATGATTTTGATTTTTGAAAGTACAACCACAATGCCATTCCGCTAATAGGTATGCGCTTTGCGCTATGCTTAATACGCATCTAGGTTCACTAAACTCCCGCCTACTGTTTAGACCTGCCGAGTTGTGATAAAAAACAAAACACAGCACCAAACATCCAAGCTCAACATAAACATTCAAACGTTAAAGCAAGAATAGAACAACAAAAATCGTAAACCGCTTTTTAAAATGACGCAGCCAAACAGAAATGCAACCGAGTCGTCTCAAGACGAAAGAGAAAAAAAACACTTCGAGGCAAAAAGTTCATATATACTTCCAAGACACAGTAATCAGCGCAAAATATAGTCGGTCTCACGTACGAATCAGCGCGGGGGAACGCGAAATAAAGTTTTGATGTAAAAAGTTCTTTTTATTTGCCATGTTGAGAACAAACTTGGGTGGTGTGCTGTATGTGCTATATGTATGAAAGTGTAATGATTTCTTTAACATAATTTTCGTGGAATTCGTGAGCGTTTTCTCTAAATTTTAAATGGTGAGCTTAGATGTTTGTTTTGGTTGTTGTCGCTTTTGTTAACGTGTTATATTTGAGTTTACGGTTCTGTTACACGTGCCCGGATAAAGCAAGAAGTGTGTTTAAAAAACAGGATTATTCTTTTATAAAACCAAATTTTAGAACTTCTTACACATCGAAAACTCAAATTCAAAGACAAAAGAACGATAAAAAACCCATTCCCAAAACCATAACACCCGACAAAAGGACAACTTTTTATTAAAATTAAAAAAATCTGTTTTCACCCATAAATTATAATTTTTCGTCGCCGTCGAATATCAGAGAACCCTCATTCGGCCATAAAACATCGATACGCTAATAGAATCTCCCGCTATTTAGGACCCGTCCGCGATGGAAACTTTTACCGGCCGGTACGGGCGGGTTACCTCGCGTTCGAAGGCGCGCGCTGAATACAAACGAGCGAATCTTAACCCTCAATCTGCCGGATGCATACGAGTGGCGATAAACGCCTCACGTGAACATTGATTTTTTAAATAAAATTTCGAGGTCGTCTCTTTGTCGGGGTTTTTTATTGAGGTGGTTAATTATTTTTTCTTTTGTGTTATTTTTATTGTAAACTATTTATAGTATACTATGATAGAATGTTTTCTTGATGCTAGTTTCTTATTAATGCTTGGTAATAATCAATATGAAACAATGACAAAAATATTGGTGTATTCATGTCATCGACACTCATACATAAAATATCTTGTTATCAATTCTCCTAAATACAAGAAAACAAGAGTGGTGCTTGATAATAAAAACCTTAAAATGTTGTTTCACAAAACACAAAAAAAAAAAACAAAATATTTAAACACTCCAACTCAAAACACTTAACCTCGGATAAGTACGAGAAGTACACTCCAAAGCATTGTTCTTTAAAAGAGGGACGTTAGAGGCAGTCGTGAGAGGAATCCCCACCACGTCGGCGACACATGTCAGCTCTCGATCCGATCTCGATCTGTGCGAAGACTTAATAAAATGACACTCTTAAAACTTTGACGGTTGTAAGAGATGAGCGAGAAGCGGGTTATCGAAATCAATTTATAATTATATTGAATTCGTTAAATCTTCATTCTTTTGCCCTTATCCTCATTTATTTGGGGTCGGCAAAACTTGTATATTATATAAACATCCATATAATTTTCTTCCACACTTCTTTATTAGTCATTATTTTAGTAGTCAGACCCTTAGTACAAAAAAAAAATAAATATACATAGGGTTTTTTTGAGGCCAAGATATATCCAAGGTAGTGTAAAGAAAATACTTGAACCAACTAAAATCATTTGTCAACTAAAAGACATGGGTTGAGCTAAAATCGCTCCGTTTGAAATACACACTATTCAATGCAGAAAATATTTGACTAAATTATACAACTAAATCATAAAATACAGCCTGTTGCGTAACAGTGCTCGTCATCAGTTACCAACCGTCGAAAATGATTGCTCTAGCAAAAGTTGCGAAAATTATTAGTCAGTCATTCAATAAAAATCAAAACACATTTTATTTCACAAAAACCTACATGGGCACTTATGAAACATCAGAAGCTAGTTGCATAGTTCCAATCCACCCATGCCTATGGGTGGACAGTGTAGGCCTGTCAACAAGTACCAGGTACTTAACAAAATAAAAAATGTTCACACACAAACAAATCCACAATCTATTAAGCCTACAACGTTCTCACATTCACAAAATATAAAAGAATCTGTTTATAACATAAATAAAAGAATAAAAATAAAAACTATTTAAACCAAATGACATGATTGCCATTATATTAGGAATCACCCCGCTACCGCCTATGAGTTGAGCGACATATAAACCGTTAACATGTGCCACACAAGTCTGTTTTGTGATCCCCCATATCTTTGTTACCCGAACATTCAGTCTATGTTTTTTTTTTCAACTTTATTGAGAATTCATCGGAATTCCGTGTTAACTCCTTTATGTATTTGTTTATCGGCTGATCGCTTTGTCATTGTTTTCCTTCTCTTCGTATTTTTATCAAGGAAAATGATAAAAGTTTTATATGTTCATTTTGTCTCACAAGTTGTTCCAATTCATTCAATTATTTCGTAGCTAAACCTTCGTGCGGGTAGCGATCAGCGACGTAGATGTATCGTAGCACTTTCGTAGCGTGCTACAAAATTACGTAGACCGTTCGTAGACCGTTGCGTCTTGCCAGTAAATAAATTTCTAATGTGCTCGTTGGCGGTGCATTATTGAAGATAAACTGAGCAGTTTCACATTATGTAAGGTTATATTGGTTTATAATGTACTGAAGTAAATTATGTAACCTTATGAGTAAGGTAAATTACCTATCTACACTTATAAATGTACAAGTACAAAGTTAATTTGTCAAGGACGGGCTAATGAGACACAATTGATTTTCTATTGTTTGACTCCGAATCGGTGTAGCGCGGGGCTTGACCGGCGGTTAAATTTATTATTTATTTAAACTATATGCACAAGTAAGAAAAACTGTACAAAGGCGGACTTTGCTTTCTTTGAACTTTCAACTTTCTCCTTAGCACATTATTGTCACTCTATCGTCAGTCTCATTTCACGAAGCATTTAATGCATTTGAAATTAATATCAAAAGCTGTTCCAAAACATCAATTAAACATGTACTGGAACAGGAAATTAAACCATTCACTCCTCTTAACGTTCAAATGTTCAACGAATGCATTCCGAACATAATATCGTACTGCCTAATTCCATGACACACTACACAATATAATTTCAATAAAACGTACTGAAACTAATCAGAATTCAACTGTAACGGTCTGAAATGCATGCAAAATTGATTGAACTAAATTTACATCAACGCTATATGAAGTGAACGACTTTTTGACCAACTCAGCGCATGGTGCGGTTAGGAACGGTATTATTCGTTTTAATTGAGGAACGAAATTGATTTTGGAGTCTGTTATGAAGTTCGTGAAGAAAAATTGTCATCTACTTTACTACATCTGTACGAACTCAATCAACCATGAATTATCTCCTAATAAACTGAAACTCGATAAATAAAAAAGTAGATTCTTATGGAGATTATAAAATATCATAACCCTTGTTTACACTTGAATATAAAGGAACAATTTATACAGTGGTAGAAACATTAAAAATAGTTCATAGATTTCCTTAATAACGCTCAAACTTAAAATTTAAATGAATTATGTATGCAGCAATGTGCCTGCTCTTCTTGAGCCGACTGGCATTATCAGAGATGATGGCAAAAGACCTGATGGTGTGTCTTTGGTCCCGTGGAGTTTGGAACGGATGCTTGTGTGGGACGCTACCTGTGTAGACACACTGGCACCGTCCCACATCCAACGGACTACTTCTAAAGCGGGTGCAGCGGCAGAAAATGCCGAAAATCTGAAAGTTATTAAATATGGAGGCCTTGGCAGAGAGTACAACTTTGTGCCCTTTGGCGTCGAGACCCTCAGTCCGTGGGGTCCCAGTGCGCATAAGTTATTTGCGGAAATCGCGAAACGTCTAGTTGATGTAACTGGTGACCGAAAAGCTGGCGGCTTTCTCGAGCAACGCATCAGCATTGCAATTCAGCGAGGAAATACCGCCAGCATCCTCGGTACAATGCCCCGAGGGCCTTTTTTAGGCTTAACTTAGTTTTAATTTAATTTAGTTAATGTTAATAATCATCTTGTAATTTGATTATGTACATAAATATACTTTTCATTAATGAATGTTCGAATTTCGACCAGTGGGCGACCATTAGTTTAAATAAATGATTTCAAGTTACGTCTTAATAAAGTTTTCAACAAAAATATACAAAAGAAACTAACACAAAACACAAACTGGCCACACCAGTAAACCGGAAAAAACAAACTCACATGTCTACCGCAGAACGCATAGTTTAAAATAGTTTAAAACATGTTATGTAAAGAAAACAGCAGTCGTGTTAGTGTTTAAACAAGTTCGTTCGCGCGATGACGGCTATAACATATTTCAAACAATTTCAAAGTGTAATGTGCGAAAAATAAGGTGCTCATATCGTCTGTGCTGGTTCAGGCGACCCGGACACGGAGATATAAGTACTAGATGTGAAATTGGGTTTTGTTTTTCTTAATTTATGGTTTATTTTATTTATTATTGTTTTTTACTGCATCCTCTATTGGGATTTATTTTGTGTCCGTAGGTGTGTCCGTGGCATCACAGTGGGCCCTATCAGAGTACCAGCGCTGCGGTATTTGTTTTTTTATTAAATATAGCAGCATCATGCTGAGATAGGAGCCTTTTTGGCCTCGCACAGGTCTTCTATTTTGTTTTTGTTTTCAGTATTATGTTAGTTTTATGTCCTTTTCTATTGTTGTATTTCCTGTGCGTGTCCCAAATAAATATTTTTTCTTTCTTTCTTTCTTTTTATTTTGATCGGATTTACTTATGGATTAGGTGTTTATAAACATTGGTTTCATTTTAATCGTTATGCTTTTGAGTTTTTGTCGTCTGGACATATAAAAAACAAGAATTTGATGAAACTTGATACATTTTATGACAAGCAATGATGCTTTCAACACACAAGCAAGTTTAAAGACAATAATTATGAGTAAATTGATAAAATTTTCTTTTCTGTGACTTTATTTACGTAACTGCGTTATTAGGCTAAACTTTCATCTTACCTTTTCGTGTAACCTATGCATAATTTCATGCGCCATATTCCACGAATTTTCTCTGTTCATCCTTCCACACAAAATTTTGAATAAAATTCATCCACCGTATCTAGGTAATCTGCATCTGCGGCCATCTGAGCTCCCCTTCTCTGTGAGAGCTAGATACAAGCTGATCCGTTTTGTTTCCTCAATGTATACTCCTGTACCTCCCCCCTCCCCGCCCCTCCCCCACCTGGCACAACTCTCCCCTCCTGCTGCCCTGGGTATCGAGCACACAGAAAACTTTGGAAAAATATCCTTTATTTATATACGATATTATATCGGAAAGTTTATCGGGAACTTTGGCTAGGTTTTAATTTTTAATACTTTAGGATCCAGTTTCGGTTTGGGAGTTTGATTTTCTTGCAATTTTTGTAAACGAAGTTTTGATTTTGGCGTTAAGGATAAAGAAACGGTTGCTTAAAGATCGTTTTACTTACAACCAAGTTTTGATAGCATGACTTGTCTTTTCAATAACACGACATTTCAAAGTTACAGCATGCTTGAAAGTATTAACTTATAGTAGAAGTAGTATTATAAAACAATGTTCCCTGCCGCGTCTGTCTGTTTGTCTGTATGAACTCAATAAACTCAAAAACTACCGAACGGATTTTCAAACGGTTTTCACCAATGGAAGAAGTGATTTATAAGGAAGGAACACTTAAAGTGTATAATTCAATAAGGTTTTGTGTAAATTGACTGAAATATGACGATTATTATTGAAGATATCGAAAAAAATCATGGCGACTGGGAGTTTTATTAGCGTGCGCCGCGTAAACCATAAAATATACCTAAAATTAATGTTCTACAGTATTGTACATCTTTAAGAGTTCAACAAAAAGTCCGCATTAGAATATGTCTATATTCTAAGGATGATCCACAGTAACAATTTTTATGTTTCAGAATTTGATAATAAAATCAAATATACTGTTTTTCCGAAGCTATTATGACCGGTATTATATTAATCCTTACGCATTAAAATATGTTATTTAAATTAGACATCTAATTAAGATTGAAATATGCCATGACATCATATCATCATCTGCCTAGCCTTTTCCCAACTAAGTTGGGGTCGGCTTCCAGTCTAACTGGATTTAGCTGAATACCAGTATTTTACATGGAGCAACTGCCTATCTGACCTCCACAACCCAGTTACTGGGTAATAAGATACCCCTAGGTAAGACTGGTTGTCAGACTTTCAGGCTTCTGACGACCCGTAACGACAGTCAAAGATCTACGAATGACAGCCGGGACCAACGGCTTAACGTGCTTTCCGAGGCACGGAGGGGTCTTGGTATGTAAAGATGGTCACCCATCCACGGATCAACCAACCGCGGCAAGCGTAGCTTAACCTGATCGATCGACCCGTGCGGCTGTTATTACTTAGCCACAAGCCACCCATGATGATGACATCATATCATTTAAAAAAACATTTAAATGACATCATATCATTAAAAAAAATACTTTAAAAGATATGGCAGATACAAAATTACGCGTAACAAAATAATTATAGTTGACGATGGTGCAGGAGTGATTTCTCTTTTGGTCTGCTGCTCGCTGATATATATTAATAAAACTAAAAAGCTTGAAATAAAACAAATTATTTGAAAAAACAATAAACCCGACTGCAAAAACACATAACTGCAAAGAGAAAACAAGCATTATAATCTATAGAATTCTGGTATCGCAGACGAGGACAAACCAATAACCTGAAATATGGTGTAACCTTTGTTTGTCCCGCCCGCGATATTTTATTAACATATATATGGAATTGACTCATTACTAGCTTTTATTTGATATCAATATTGTTGTAATTTGTTTTAAAAAATCTTCCCGTCCCTTTTTTTGTATTTGCAGATGCAATATTATGTAGCCTATGGCCTCTCCCACAATGAAGACGAATCTAACGTCACCTCTTATGTTAAAATACATCAAGCCGTTTAGGCTACAGAGCGTGACAAAGAAATCCCACTAAAACCTTTTCATGTAAAATGTTGCCAAGACGAGACCACATGGCTCGCACTGTCAAAAAGTTATCAAAACTCATGTAGACCCAAGTTTCTAACTCTACACGTGATAACTCTACAAGCCCTAACTTCAGAAACTCTACACCTTAGTCAAAATATGTGGCTTGGCCATTTCGCTACATTCACATGGGCATAAGGTGAAAAATTTATTCACTGTTCATTACTTTTCTGATATACAATAGTTCTTGTAGTAACGAAACGGCAGTAGCGAAAAAATTGAACACGCTGTCCGATAACTCGTAACTCGATACTAATACTCAAAACGGTACAGTGCTAGTGATCAATAAACCGCCCCCGCTCTATAGTTATTGAATATTACTTTCTTATAACCAACTCCTAGCTTACCTAACAAAGACATAATCATATCATAATTATCTACAATGTGAAGATTTTTAGTTATGGTTTTATCGAGCTACGGCTCTTTAAGCCATAATTTGCAACAAAATAATATTTACGCAACAAAAAATAACATTTCCAGAAGCCCTATAACCTAAACGCCCTCAGCGCAGCACTCATTAAAGCAACACCACTTTATAATCGCGTACGTTGCAAGAACTAATTTAGTTATAAATGAGATCCAACAGGCTTTATCGATAAAGTAAACAGGCACAGAAGACCGGTTTCGTACAACAAGCGACAACGCACTCACACATAGACACGTACGTGTGAGTGCGTCTACGTACAGCAAGTGCGAGCGCACTCGCGAATGACATTTGCTTGATTTCGCCGGACGTAAGCGCTTATGTGTGCGTGCGCCTATTTTCGCTCGTTCTATAGGGCTGAGCTGGCCTTCTGTGGAGTTCTATTCTGTGTCGCAGGCTTCCGCGACGCACGCCCGTGCGAGCCCACAAAGCGTCGCGATATGCCTCAAACAAACTCATTACCGTTCTCACGTAATTATACTAGTATGCTCGTTTGCTCTTTCTCAGATTTGTTAGGTTAAGGGGTTTCAGAGCGTGCATTTTGTTAAATATATTCTTACATGTTTCGTCTTCATGTATCCTGCGACTTATTTATTCATCAAAATAATCATGAGCTAGCAGGTTCTTTATAATTTCCCAAAATGTTCTGGTAAGTTACTTTACTTAAATGGCTTCAGATAAACACCTTATATGATACTACAGCTATGTTATACACCCGGAAAAAGTTACAGAAATATTTTCCCATGCGAAAAATAAACCCCTTATCACAGAGAGCCAAACACTAGGCCACAAGTCAAAAGGGTAGCCGAAGACTCATAGCTTGTCAAATGTGTGGTTTTCAATATGTGTAAAAACATATTGTGCGTAAAAGATACCTTTACCTACATAACCTACCCAGGTTATGTAGGTATTACGACGAAAAATGTAAATCAATCGGATCCCTCCACATGTTCTTCCCAATCATAAAAATAATATTACCCACTCCCTTGTTACCCTGCTACCCTGCTACTCGGCTTGTCAAACACCTAATTCGAATGACACATCGCCCGGGGGTTTCGGCGAGATTTTACGATCCCCACAAATTGAACTTATTCAGGTATGACTGATTAATATTTGTGTCGAGGGACCAGGGCACGGTGGTCGTGAGGAGGTTTGTGAACTGGATCAGTAGGAATGTTGTTGAGACTTAATATTATGAACGGAGATATCTTTTAAAGTGAAGTCAGTGATTTATTTACCAACATTTTATACAAAGTAGTTTTTTAAGACCATAAACCAAACCCCAGAAACTTTTGTCTATGTTTGTTAGTCCAGCCATTATTTTTACTTCAAATGGCATCCTACTAGATTTTTTTTCAAGTACATACATAGGTGACGAAATGCTTAATAAGAAATGGTGGAAAAATGTAACCTTCGTCTTACTTCTTTCTTAAAGAACGACAGAGGTAGTCTAGAACAGAAAATAAAAGTCAGTATTCCCTCCCTAAAAGCAAGCCTTAACAATAGGTTGAGAAAAGGCGCGCGTCGAAATTCACTTCTAACGCATTTCAATTTCCATTTTTATCCTGAAAACTTAATATATTGAACGTGTAAAACAGTAGTATGGAAGTGCTGCCAGTTCATTTAATTCGGAGTAATGTGCTGCCATGTTAATCGGCCCCGTATTAACCGGTGATAAGTATCCGTGAAAAGTTTTCGGTGTGACCTTTCCGTTGATATTTATTGGTATCGGTGTACATATACTTTGCAGTACTTGTTTATTGAAAATGTACCTAGGTGTTTTTACTGTTTTTATATAGGGAAACATATTGCAGGCTCAATTTCATTGGTCGATATGGAGCTCGTATGCGGGGTGCGGAAGATTTGCGGAAGATTTCTGTAAAGCATGCCTTAGGGCCCGCATGCTGGGAACAGTTTTGATTAGTCGATAGGGCCCGCATATGGGTACTGGAGATTTCTGTAAAGCATGCCATAGAGCCCGTATCGAGGAATCGTTTTCATTAGTCGATTGGGAACGATTGTGGAACCTGAACCGACCTGGCCAACCTGACCTGGAGAACTTGTACCGCACGTTTGGCAGTTGCTTTGAAGGCTCATCTTCATTGGTCATTTTTCTTCATTGGTGAGTCTCCGCCCGCTTTTTACCGACCTATGAATATCATTCGTCGCTACGCCTGCTACGGAGATTCACCGCCGACGGTGTACCGACTGCGTTATCGGCTTATGACTTTCATTAGTCATTATCCCACCTGCGGGGAGTCCCCGCATTCTATATATCTACCAAGTTACAGATTAATGAAAATGAGCCATCTGACAAGGAGAATTAACAAATCAGATTTAGACCTCAGGCCAGCCAATGCAACATAAATAACCCACAATGACGATTCTTGTAAATAATTATGTGTTGTGACTTCCATATCCCCAAACATTTAAGATTTTTGTTTTCTTTTATTTCAAGAATATAGTCTAGACTGCAAAAACTGACAATAGTTTAAATACCTACAGCTAGATTACAAATTATTATTTTCTAGTGAGCCCCAAACTGGACAATAGTCTGTATCTTGAATCTCGGCAACTAGCTAGAGCGTCTATACGTTGACTTAAAAATCATGAACTTGACTCACGTATTGACTTATAGGTATGTCAATAAAAATCCATGAACAGTTCATAATTGGAATCGACAAACTGTAAACAACCCGAAACCCTTCGAGTATCAGTCATGATTACCTTATTAAACCACGTCTCCATGCAGAGACTTCAAAGCGCGCGAGTCTCGAGGCGAACACTTTCCTGACTCAGATCTCTAAATAAAATAGTCGGCAACATTATTCGCTCTAACGATGTGGAAGATAAATTTCGGGGATCCCTTTACAGTTTACGAGGTGTAACGTGAAAGAGTGAGTGTGTGGTTTGCTCACCTTAGAATATACGAGTAGGCGAGGGTAGGAGCGCAGTGGGAACGAACCGCGTCGCGACGTCGACGTCGGTCGGTGGGATAGTTTTTTATGAGCCACACGTGGATTGAAAGAGGTCTGAAGTTTAAGTGCTGCTTGATAGACGTCATGGGAAAATGAAATACGAAAAGTAGAAGAATTTATTGTGAATTAATGGGTTGCTATGATTTATCAGAAGCTTAACAAACTGGACTAGGTGCGATTGTAAGTTAATACAGTAACACACACGCTTCCCTAATACTATTTACTTTTCCGAACTGATCATATAGTTAAAATCGTGGTAGATTATTAGATAGACAACTCCAAGCAAGTGTGCACCATGGTAGACCGCAATTTCCCTCACCATCATATGGTGGTCTAATCAATATCCAAAAAAAAAACTCGGAGCCTGAAATCAAAATATATCACCATTAGACATAACAGTCAACAGAACAAATAATAATAATACCTATACTACCTTCCTTAATACCTACTATAGAAATTATTTTCATTCAAAATCCAGGTCGGTTCTTCCGTTCAGTGCGCGTCTCAACTTAAAGTATGCATAGAGTAGCGAGGCTCCTCGGGGACACACGACAGCGACGTAATGTAATAACATCACTGAATATTGACGAATGAGCCACGATTTTTTGTTCCTCGAATAAAGGGTACTCGAAATATGATATTCACCGTATTGTACAGCTTTTATTTCAGCATTTCAGCCATGTTGAAATATGAAATAAACGTAGGTGTCTCATTTCTGTGGATTAAGATGGTTTTATCTGACTGTGGTTTTGTTAATTAATTTTGTGTTGTTTTTTTTTTGGGTTATCTTGTTTCGTAAAGTATATTCTGTTTTCATTTAGACTATGTTTTTTCAGCCACCTCATGAAGTCATATTTCGTACCATTTTTTCTTTTTTTTGATAACTTTAATATTAAAACACGAAACTCTATCGAATATCTGACCGCACCCCGTTATTTTCCAATTTGACTTCATTAATATGAAAAAACCGGCCAAGTGCGTGTCGGACAATGAAGGGTTCCGTAATTAGGAAGTTGGGATGAATTTATCCCAAAAACAAACTTAACATTGTAGTTGAAAAACATGTTCTCCCATACATCGATATATGCCACGGTCAATTCTCCAACTGCAAATTTAAGTTGGTCGCCTATTACTCGTTAACTTGTAAAGCACACTTAGCTGTGATAGTTTTCCTTTTTATTTAATTACATGTACTACTGCCATTATTTTTTTTCACATCTCCATAAACAACCGTTTAGATGGCGGGGGGGGGGGGGGGGACGACACTTGATTCTAACGAAAAATAGCACTTATTGCTTAACATTACGCAAACGGATCCTTGAATCGAAAAGTGGTGTTCACAGACCCGCAATATTTTTGAACGAAATATTCAATGATACCGCACACCATGGGCTAGACGAGAAAAAAAAAATATCATCCCCACATTACGTGCAAGGGAAGTACCCAATTTTTTTTTTCTCAAGATTTTATTTTAGCTATTTGTCGGCGTGGTTAATGTGTATACCTATGCCAAGTAACAGTTTTCTTGTACTAAGCGTCTCTGAGCTTCAGCGGGGACAGACAGACAGACAGACGGACATGGCGAAACTATAAGGGTTCCTTGTTAACTACGGAACCCAAAAACCAACGATATTTTACGACCCTTTTATCCAAACACAAGCAGATACGTTACCGTTTCATTGCACCTATAACCAACCTTTCACCCAGTATTCACAACGATAATATTTCCTGAAATACCGACCACTATCACCGTCGTACATTCGTCAGGCATATGATTAAAACTATAACTTTCATACATTTTTCCCTCCACACAAAATATTTATGAGTCACTTAACTAGTAAAAACTTGACATAAACCGTTGTCCGGTAATTATTGCCGGTGTATTTATAGTCACGTGAGGAATAACAGACGAACGTGGCTTTAGTTATTGTGAATGTAATTCTAAAGTAATTTGAAATAGGTCCAGTTGAAAACCAGTGTCAGGCACTAGTTGTATGAAATTTTTGCTGAACTAGGCCTTTTTTTTGGCACAGCCGTGAGGTACACTTTCCTGCTAGTTTCTTACATCGTACTTTACACTTTTTATTAGATTTTTATACATTTTTTTTTTATCTACTTCATATTATATTGTGTGCCTTTTAGTCAGTGCTAAATAAATGTATTATTAATCCTATCTATTCGAAAAGAGGCGAAGGGTTCTTCCACAAGTGAGAGCAAAATGGGTCATTCCAGCGCACTTAATAACTAACGAAATGACTGTTGAATGTGGAACACTATTTAATTTAAAAAATTATGAACGCAATTCGCTTCGATAAAGTCCTGGCCGTTAACAAAAAAAGTACGCCTGCTGACGCATTGGTTAAACAAATAAAAAAATATACGCGAGAAGTTCTTATTCGTTTATTAATATAAATTTGTAATTTGGTTATGTAAATATTCATCACTACTAAAAGAATCTCTTATTAATTTTTCTCATAGAGGATGGGGGGATGAAAAGTAGAATGTGTCACACGGTACCAAAATTATTTAGCCTCGAGCGACGTACTTTGAATCCCTCGCTACGCTTAGGATTCTACTCCAGAATCCTTCGCTTCGCTCTGGATCCAAACAATCGCTCTCGCCCTCAATACATTATTTTGGTCCCTTGTGACACAATTCTCTCTTCTTTCTTTCTTCTTCAAATAGAATAACGGGTGAAAAAGACGCTTAACGAAGCCGAGAGTTACTTATATCCTGATTATGGAAATATTGAAGGTCAAAGTTCCAACTTTTGTTCACGAAAACAAGTTTTAAATAAAATCGCTCTACCGTTGCATACACCCAGCACAATGTTTTGTTTAAGTCACTGACTCATCATTTGCCTAGTCGTTTCCCAACTATGTTGGGCTCGGCTTCCAGTGTTACCGGTTGCAGCTGAATACCAGTATTTTACATGTATCGACTGCCTATCTTTCCTCCCAGTTACTGGGTAATACGATACCCCTTGGTAAGACGTTATCAGAATATCGGGGTTCTGACGACACGTAACAACTATTAGAGTTCTATAAATGACAAGGAGGGGTCTTTGTATGTAAAGATGGTCACCCATTCACAGACCAACCGCGGCAAGCGTAGCTTAACCTGGTCGATCGACCCGTGCGGCTGTTATTACTTAGCCACAAGCCAAAAACTTACCGACTAAGTTTAAGTTACTGATTATTCACACTTAAAATAAAAGTCTTTTCCCGGCAATAATTTGTAATAGAATAGAATACTCTTTATTATGTACACCATAAAAATACAGATATAAATGTAAAAAATATACATAGGGTGACACAATGGGCGGTGTTATCGCTAAAAGCGTTCTTTTACAGACAATCTTTGGATGGATTAATCCATCCAAAGGTTTTTTAGAGAGAGAGAGAGAATACTGCAGGTACTATTTACATACCATATACAATAAATACATACATACATAAATAAAGCATATACATATATGAATATACATACATGAAACAAGAGCAAGGAACTGTATTATTTAATGATGCACAATCAAAACGCCTATCCCTATTAACATTGTCGGAAGTGAAAATCAGCAACATTAGAAGAGAGCGTCTCAAACTTTGAATTGCATTTTTTTTATACAGACTCTTGGTTGTCAAAAATCAACAGAATTTTAATAAGTACATGTTCTTGAGTCTACTAAAAGAAGGGACTTTTTAAGACTGATTAATGAAATAAAAAGAAAAAGGCAAAAATACATATACGACAATGTTAATAGAGATAAGCGAAAAGTAAAGAGGAAAATTACATACCTACATAAAATCTAACCAGGAAACTTAACGCACACAGGTTAGACATGTTTTTAAATATTATAAAAACAATTTCGTTATGATTGTACTTTCTCCGGTTAGTCCCTCTATGCGCTAGTCCCGCTATGCCCAACTAGTAAAATACCTACTGGAAAGTTTCGCTGTGCACGAAATTCTTCGATTCTACGTAAACAATAGAAGGTACAGTTGGAAATAAAGGTGTTTGAATTCAAGTTAAAAATTGTATAGCGCTATTCGTATACGCGTAAGCGTCTGTAAGTTAAAATTTGTTTTTATCTGGTTGACCTCCGTCCTGTTTTAATATATTAAATGATGATTAAGAATAGGATGACATATTTACATACCAGGTTTTCTTAACTTCCTTTTTAAATGGTTAAATAATATTGAAACATAAACAGTTTTCTTCATCACTGCTCGCGAATGAGATTTCGTGCATAGCGAAACTTTATAGTAGGTATTTTACGAGATGGGCATAGTGGGACTAGAGCATAGAGGGACTAACCGGTACTTTCTGACTGCCTCCCCCACAGCCCCAATGACGTAATCGTAAAACTTCTCCGAACAAGCTTCTGCGCGGGTCGTAAGTTCGATACCTGAATGACACATTTTTTGCATGGCCAGGTTTATACATAGAAATTTTGTGCTTGGAATCGAAGCAAGACAATCTTTGGATGGATTAATCCATCCAAAGGTTGTTTAGAGAGAGAAGGAGAGACAATACTGGAGGTACCATTTACATATACAATAAATACATACATACATAAAGCATATACTTATCTATATACATATATATATAATAATAAACATGAAACAAGAGCAAGGAACTATATTATGTAATGATGCACAATCAAAAACAAAAGAGGAAAATTACATGTTCAAAATTACATTTTGCCTGGAATCGACGCAAAACAAAAATCCTTATAGTACGCTAATGACGGTGCGCACTATTCCAAAGTCTTGAATGAACTTTCCCTGAGAGCGGCCTTTGCCAAATCCATGCTAGGCATTTAACTTTAGCAGACAGACAGTGAATCCTAAGTAACAGTAAACCATTTCCTAAGTCCTAATCAGTTAGTCAGGCAATATTCCTAGGGCATATTTACGAGTCACTTAACGCCTAATGGCTGGACATAAAAACCGGTGTTCGCTAATCAACGGCTGACGTCAAAGGCATGTCCTCACGCCACCGTCGCACATCATACTTTAATTAGTTTCCACTATACGGCTTCAGGGTTAGCTATCATAGAAATGCATTTGGAATTATTTAGTGTTTTATGGTAAAAGTCACGAAATAGATAAATGTGCAGGCGACCCAAGTATGTAATCCTAATACTATAAATGCGAAAGTGATTTTGTTTATTACACTTTAACGCCAAAACGGATGCACGGATTTGGATGAAATTTGGAAAGAGAAAAAAAAAGAAAGAAATATTGTTTATTCTGCACAAACAAAACGCACATTACAAAAAATAACTTAAAATACACATATATACAAAGTAGCTAAAAGCCTCGTAATCAACTTATACATATAAGTTTGACAATCCTGTCGATTACGTAATATTCACTCTGTGTTGCGACACTGGCAGATGACAACCAATGACAACATAACATACAATCAAAACAAAAACAGAATGACGATTGCAGAGTTGGGAAATAACTAATTTTATAACAAATAAACAACTATAACTAGAATAATTAAACAGTGCGTCGCATCTGTGCAAGAAAAGGTCGTTGCTCAGCGAAATGCTGTGACTTCGGACAAGCCAATCGTCAACAGCGCTGATTTTCAGCAATTACCACATGCATTTGGCATTATTATTATTTGGCACATGGATAGACCGTGACCTGGGTAAATAGGATCATTTTTATCCCTTTTTTCCCACGGGATCGAGACTTATGAACGTGTGAAATATTTCAAATATTGTTCTTAGGTAATGGTAACTAAATACCATTGTCAAATATGAGATGATGTTAAGAATTAGTTTTCAAAACGTATGTAGATAGAGTTGGTATCAAAACGTATGTAGATAGAGTTGGTATCCATTCTACAGTTCTATTAAACATCGAACTACAAAAGGAATTCTCACAAGTGTACGTTTTAATGACAACGAATACACAAATCCTAACTAATATTATGAATGCGAAAGTGAGCTTATTTATTTGTTTGTTTCTTACGCTTTCAAACTAAAATGGCTGAACGGATTTAGATGAAATTTTACAGATAGGTAGCCTGGAACCTGGAAAAGGACGTAGGCTACTTTTTATTCTGGATCGCAAATGAAGTCGCGGGCAACAGCTAGTAACACATAAACCAGTCCTGACTCTGTATATTTCGGCTGCTGATACCAAAATTACAACCGTAGTATACAAGAAAGTTTTAAATAAATGTGGCTGTTATTTTAGTAAGTTAGTACACTAATTATAGCAGACATATAATTTACTAATAACATTCGTAAAATAAAAGTCACATAAACATTTCACGTAATTATATTTACGTCTGGGTCATTCACTAATAACCCAAACACATAACATTTCTAAGTAATTGCTTAAAAACATAAACACAGCACTATATTATTTTCATATATTTACATGAAAGAACGTCGTTGCACTTAACAGTAAAATTAAAACTACCAGCGGACCTATAAATATGTTATTAAATTGAGTGACAGACCTGCTCATAAAGCACGTTGGACTTAACACGGACATAGCATGCCAACAAAAAGTTAATTAAAATAAATATTCGAGTGGCTTCTAATGTAATACATGTGATACCGGCCGCTAGAGCTGTGTCGGCTGTCCCGTCAGTATTAAAACGCCAATTACAATAATTGCCGGCAATGCACGCGCACTTTGTGGGCGAGCGCCCTGCACGTTATTGCGCGATTTCTATTGTATATGTTTATGTTTTATTTTAACGTTTTGTTTGTGTAGTTTGAATGGTTGAGCCTAAAAATTACACGCGCTGTGTCATGATTAAAGCACACGAAAATACGATATGTACACAATAACTCCTCGGTAAGTACACGATAAGTGCACGATAAGTACACTATAACTACAAGATAAGTACACGACAAGTACACGACAAGAACATGATAAGAGCACGATAAATACACGATACGTACACTTTAAGTACACGATAAGTACACGATAGGTACACGATAAGTACACGACAAGTACACGACAAGTACACGATAAGTCATCTTTAATAAATCAATCGATCTAAGTTTAGCAATATTGCTTTGATCACCACGACTCACCAACTGATTGGTCACCAGGAATATAATACTACTTATTCGTAATCGTCATCATTCTCCTGCCCTTATCCCAATTTATTTGAGGTCGACGCAACATATATTTATCTTCCATACTTCTCTTTTAGTCATTATCTCGGTAGTTTTTGTAATCCTTACTTCCTTATCACAAATTTAATATTACAAATTTAATGCGAAAGTGTGTTTGTTTATTAAGCTTTCACGCTAAAACGGCTAAACGGATTTGGTTGAAATTTGGCACATGGGTAGACCATGACCTGAATTAGGACATAGAATACTTTTTATCTCGATACTCTTGCGGGTACGAGACTTACATGGGTGAAGCCATGGGGCGCAGCTAGTACCTGATATTATCAAGTATTCACAAAAGCAAGAGCTATAACGCAACAAACAATATTGGGATAAACAATTGGGCCACTATTAATGTTGTTGTTGTACAACACTATGGCTGAAACACATCGGTAGCACAACACTGTCCAATGCAGCGGACATGTTAGTTTTGTGAATTGTGCTTGATATTCTGTTCGTCATTATGTCATGAAATGTGCGATCAAAATTAGGCCAATCTACAACTTATCGTTTTACACGTATCTATTTGATAAAAACTCACGTAGCACTAAGGCAAAGTAAATATTTATAGTATTCAGTACTGGTAAATGATGATAAATTGCATTTATTTCTGCAAATTGGTTCAGAATAAAACACTTTTACGCGACAAAAATAAATTATATTTTAAAACTAGGTGAGGTCGGCATTTCCTATACAACTACTCAGGGAAGGTACACCGAAACAAACTAAGAGGTCACAGCAATATCATCATCATCATGATCAGCTATAATTGTAGTCTTCTCCAAAGCACATCACTATACACGAATAGATCTGTCGTGAATAAAACAAGGAAATTTATTTTTTTTGTTTTCGAACAAGGAAGACGTAGGTAATTATGTTTTTGCTCTACCCAGAGTTAGCCTAAGGTGTAATGAAACTTATTTTAATATTGGATAACCTAAAGAGTTCCTCCTATACGATAATAAATAACAGAATAATTCCGCATCAAAGGACTAAACTGTAACTTAATATTCTTAAAAAAAGCAATAAGTGGACTTGTTTCAATTAAAACTAGGCTCAACACACACAAGGCTAGTAATACACAGGCAGGGTTTAGTACAGCCAGGGGTGGACAGGACAAACACAATTTAATGACTATTGGAACCGATCACCCGTTGTTTTTTTCGCCCATAAGAGTGAACATTTGTTTTGTTTTTTTTGTCGTATTTTTGCGATAAATCAGGAAGTGTGTGTTTGGGAATGTTATGAGGGTAATAATCTCATATTATGGAGATGGTAGATTTATTATAAATAATTCAGTTCTTGATTTTTTTTTCTGGACATTGCTAAGATCCGCATAAAAAGGGAGTTATTGCTCTTTATGAGTGAGGTTTACCAGATATTGTAATCTTGGTATTTTTATTACTGTTTTTGGTAACATTTTATTGGATACCTATTTTCAACACCTAATGTTTATGAAGTGCCCTGACACATATCACAAAGCCCTTCATTTACATGTTGAACAGCTACCTCCTACGACTACTTAGTATTTTTTACAGTAAATCCCAATAAAATTTCAGTTCACGCTACGTTAAATGCAAAAATCCACCCACACACTTGGTAGCCACACTAGACCTATGAAGTGATAAACTTAACGTCTATAGATACGCTCAACAAACCAATTCCACCTTAACCTCTGTAGTTGGTTAATTTTGTGCAGCGAAGGGAAAATAAAAAGTAATTATAAGTTGGTCATCTCCGACGACATTATCTCAGTTCCCTGGGGCGACGCTACTCAAACATTTGCTTTTATATTAATTTTTATTTGCTAGCTTCATCAGAATTGAGGAGGTGGGGAAGACTTGGAATAATGGAGTGCTAAAGCTACTATGATGGCCGTTATATATCTTTACCGTTATGATTTCCCATAAAAGGATATATTCTTCTATCTCATAAATGGACAATTCCTTAACTTGCTACATGAAAATACCAAATACATAAACAGAACTAATGATAACTGCATCGTATCGAAGCAACAGGTCTCGCCGAAGCAAAGCAAAATAAATTATGATGATCACCAATTTATATTCATTACGGTATGTTTGTGTGCCGAGTAAATATAGTAAATGATACGGCCTGTCGTATACAGCTTATGAATATTGTAACGACAAACTTTGACTACTTATGAGGGAATTGCGTATTAGATTGTATTTTTTTGTTTTCGTTTAATCTTAGAAAGTTCTTAGGAGGAAAGGACCAATAGTTCGTACACGTTTGGTATAGTGATAAAGCGACTAGGCCTTTTAGTTATTTAGTTCTGAACAATATTTTTGTTAATTCTAGATCGCTAACTGTGAGCAGCATACATTTGTGTGTGAAATACCTATAAAATCTCACAGACTAAGTATAACTGAAGCACAGAAAAAAAGACACAGTGCACTCCACCAATATCAAAGCTTTCCATATTCCGAAAGTACTCTTATTTTCTAACATAAAACTGTGTTCTTAAAATACAAAAAAGCCTTCAAGGTCAACCAATATGTACACAAATATTTCAAGCAGAACTCTTAAGCTATTTTTTCCACCACCACATCACAACATTCCCTTACTAAAAAAAACATTTAACGAGTCCCACAAAACAATTTAAACTGAAAATAATAAATCCCAGTTACCAAAGATTCATTAAAACAGTCCAATTAAGCGATATTTACATTTACGCTTAACGCGTTTGATGAAACTCTTTTGGAACAACAGGCGTAAACATTGGAGCGGTTCCAACTCATTGGGGGCAAGTGTTTGTATGGCCAGCCGACCGGACGTACGCTGCAATATACTTGGTGCTGTGTGCTGGATGAGGCGCCATGATTAGCCTGGTGCTGATTTTACTTGATGATGTTGGAAAATTTGCTCTATTCAGGGATCATGCAGAAATCTCACAGAGTTTAATAATTTACTTATTACGGTCTAATATCAGATTTGACTTTTTGGAGCGGGCTCGCAGGCGGGATATTCTTGAGGAGGTACCCTAAGGTAGGTACAGTAAATACACAGTACTTCCTCAGAGTGAACACGACAATATATCTCGTATCCCTTTCATGATTGGACATTAAATTATTGTTTATGAAGTCAAAGCCATCTGTTTCCGCTCTTATTATACCTGCCAAAATAAACACCACAAGGGACAACGACACCCGGGTGCCACCACTGTGTGGATCGCCCGGAGGATACGGTGGAGCATACGTTAGAGGTCTGCCCGGCTTGGGCAGAGCACCGCCGTGTCCTCGTGGAAGCGATTGGCGGCAGAGATCTCTCGCGTCCGGCCCTAGTTCAGGCCGTACCAGGAGCGAGAGGGCATGGGCAGCCGCCACCTCCTTCTGCGAAGCAGTAATGCTCGAGAAGGAGGAGGCGAGATGGTTGAGGGAAAGGCAAATTTCACGCCCTCTCGCCTCTAACCGCCGCAAGAGACGCCCTGGGCGTCGGGAATCCCAGGCGGATTTCCGGCCACCGTAGGCGCGGGCTTGCGGATGGTGAGCAATGGGTAGCTCACCGTCCGATAAAAACCAGACCCTGGTCGACGGCGCATTGTGTTCCACGCGCGCCTCAAAGAGATGTCAGCACAAGTGTAGGAGTCCACTAGGGCCGGTGCCTGCCGGGGTCGCGTGGCAGTCCAAAAGAGAGGACGTCTTCATCAAGGTGGAGAGAAAAAAGAGGAAGCCTACTTATCGCAACCAGTGTGGGACAGCACCTGCAGGTACTAACCTGCTGCTACGTCCTGCAGTACCAACGACGCTGCTGTAAGTGTCCTGTTTGCACCACTCTACTAAGACTGAGGACATCGTAGAGTACATATGGGTGAAGACCAACTGGACCTTGAGGGTGGAGAAGTTGGAGGCGCGCCATAACACCAATTTCAAGTCGTTTGTAGTGCGTGTTCCGACTTATCATTTGGTGACCTTCCTCAAGGAAGAGTTTTGGTGGAAAGATGTGCTGTATCGGCGTTTCCGCGGCCAGCTACGCGACACCTCACAGCGTAACACGACGCCGTCACTTCATGTGCAGTAGTTTTTAAGTTTGTTTTTTTTTATACTTATTTATGTATTTTATTTTTATGGGCCTTAGTTGCCAGAAATAAAGGATATTATTATTATTATTTATTTGTATGTCCCCTGGGGTAGGTACCCTGGGGTCCCAGACCTTTGGAAGGCGTACGAGGGGCCGGAGCCAACTCGCAGAGGCCCTTAGACGTTTTTTAATGAAATGAGGTACCAACCGACGATTATCCCTGTTCACACTATGCAAGTGCGCCCAAGGACATGGGAAACAAAGATACTGGATTATGGGCTTGGGTGGCTAAAGTGAACTGGTTATCTAGAACTATGGAAAGACTATGGCCCCTGCCTGACCAATGTTTTATATAAAATTCACAGATAAAATGGCAGGGGGTGACTTGCACACTCAATAATGGGCCCCCGAAAACGGTCGCTATCACATAGTGTCGTAGTGACAAGGGGGCAACATGTCCTGAGGTGCTTGTGAGGAGTGGAGAGGTATTCCACGGCTATCAGGACAATCCAGGAAGTACGGTCAAGACCAGCATCTTATTGGAATACTTCCTTCCTTCGAGCACGTTTGCTCTTGCGAATCTCCACTCAAGCCGGCCAACAATGTGGCAAGAATGAGATAAGAGCTCTATTCCTCGTCAGTATTCACTCCAGCCGGCCAATAAAGGCAAGCCAGAGATGAGGAACAAGACATCTCCCAGGAGATAGGGTCCGTGGGGTCGCTACTGCCCAACAGCTCGCCACATGCTGCCCTGCGGGTTTCTGTATCTCTCTTGGTCTGGCTCCTTACCCCAGACCTGTTCCGGCAAAGTAAATTCTACCGGCACATACCTGGAGTTCGGAACGCGCAAGGCCCTCTGACAATTTCACACCCAAAAAAAAAAATGACAACGACACTATCATGCTCGAAAGACCAAAAACGACACCACCATCCATCATCCACCGACGCATCCAGCATACTAACATCCATTCATTCGTGATCGCGAATTAAAGCCGTGTTTTTGTACAGTCCCCGGATAAGTTAATGAATAGCGAACGTACGTGTTCGCTGGACGGGCAATATTTGCCCAACACGCCCTGTTTGCCCGACCCCAATAATTTAAGGAGTATATTTTGTCGTTCAATTCGCGCTGGACATCGATATGTCTGTTTGTGTACGTTATTGCGTGATTAAATGCGTTATTGTTGTTTTTCGGTTGATTTTGTGGTTCGATCATCGTTTTTTAACGTTAGATACTGATGGCTGGCTATTGATGAATTTGGATTTTGAAACCATTTGTTTCATATTTTAGAACAAACTTCTGTTGTAACTCCAAATAGAACCTTATGTTTAACAATTTTTGTACCTGGTGTTTACTTTAAGCATGGGCTACTTATATTTAAATATAATATACCAAACGCTGATCCCTACTAAGTCGTAATTCAAGAACCAGTCCTTATATCCTGAAAAATGTCAAAGGTCCTTTACCGTAGGTCCTTACTACAAATGAAATTTCCTTATCCTCGCATACTTCACGAAAGTAGGTTTTGATTAGGCATTGCTTACCTTAGGCCCGCATGCCAAACTTTCATTTGACGTAAAAGAAATGGTCCGACGATCTTGTCCCTTTCTGATAAGAGAACGTAAAGGACCCAGATGCCTAAAGCGGAAAATACTTCAGGACTACCTTCTTCCAAATTCTTTTGAAACCTAGATGGATGAAAAATTACATTATTTTAAGCTAAATATAACTTGTGTTTGTTTTTTGTAGTTTTTTTGGGGCGCTATAAAGAAACAATAGAAACTTCAATTTAAAACTATTAAACTTCGCTGTATTTCAAGACGAGAATTGAAAATAAAGTCAAAGAATTTCATAAAACGAATCTCAAATAGAATTTCGCATTGTTATTTACAGACTGTAAATTGAAACTACTATTAATACTGAAGTAAAACAGAAAACTCGTGTTCGTATGTATTGTGCGACGAAGGAGAGAGGCAAGTCGCTCGGAGCGACTCTTGGATCCCAACTCGAGTTTGGGGGATCAAATATCAATCTGCGGGTTCGATCCCCCATGCGGATATGATTGGGGGATACATTCCGCTCGCCTCGCTGAATACTGAACGATGAGAAAAACTTATAACGTGTCCCCGAGATGGTACCGTGAAATTTGGATTTTTGGATGACGTATTAAAGGTATTACAGAAACTGAATACTTTTTATTTATTTTCCGTTTTTAATTCAGAAATTAACGAGCACATAATTATTAAAATTTAATTTGTGAAGAGATCAGTGAGCCTTTTCATAAGCAAGCCGTAAATACCAAGTGTCCATATCACAATGAAAAAAAAAACAAATTCAGCCTCAAAAGTTAGAAAATGTACCATTACTTAAAATAAAAAAAATAATTACTTGTAAAATATAATAAATAAATACCTAATAATGTAAATGTTTATGTAATGGGTATGTAATGTAATGTGTGTACTTATGGATGTTTTTTAGACAAATAACATAGGCCATTATTTAAATTGACAATAATAACTTAAGCAGGAGATAATCACGACTGTATATAAACACAGCGTGTTTTTCTTACGTCCTCAAAACACATAGAATTCTCGGTGATGTAATGAGGTCCCTGAATCGTGATGTTTTTGTTCGTAAAACATTCGAGATACGTCTTTGGAACTCATTACTTTGTTTAAATTTGCATACATTGTTTATGTCTGCCATATTTAATTGTACATGGCAATATGTGGGCTTTTTGTGTTCAGAAATATATATTTCTACAAATCATCATCAACAGATGTTTTAAAATATTATTAATCTTGTAAACACTAATCATTTTCTATGCCGTTGCAGTTAAAAATTCTGCGACCTACTACATAAATAGGTCCTTCGCGTCGGGTATCAATGCCGAAGAGAAAATACTGACCCTAATTTCTAAATTGATAATAAAACTGCACCTTTAAGTGTCATAATGTACAAACTAACGTTGCAACATTTCATAATAACACACCTCAACGAGGCTTGTGGCTAAGTAATAACAGCCGCACGGGTCAATCGATCAGGTTAAGCTACGCTTGCCGCGGTTGGTCCGTCGATGTGACCATCTTTACATACCAAGACGTCTCCGTCCCTCAGAAAGCACGTTAAATGGTTGGTCCCGGCTGTCATTCGTGGATCTTTGACAGTTGTCAGTCAAAATCAAAAATCAAAAGTCATTTATTCAAGCTGTCTGTTCAGTTAGAGGAAAAAAAATGGATTCTATACAACAGTATGCAAAACAATTTACATTATGTGCAACATAAAACATTAAATTATTAGCCATATGTCAGCTAGCACACCACTATACCAACAAAAAAAAAGAAAAGGAAAACACCGAAAACTATTAATTCTCAAGCAGAGATAAAAACGTAAACAGAACTTAATGCCCAAATAAAAGCCTCCAAGCATAAAAGGCGTGCCCGCTTACATATAGCTATAGCTGTAACAGTCACAAATGATGAACTAGGACCATCAAAGTAAAATAAATAAACAATTAATTACTAATAACAAAACAAAACAATGGTCAGCAAGACGACCAGTCACCACAAGCAGCATCCGTTCACGAGCATAACGCAAAAATCAGCCATTACCCCCCTCGCCATATTAGAGGGAAGGAGGTAACCCGACCCGACCCGACGCTACCGCAAGCAGTGACAACTAAGGGAGCATGACGAACTTGCTGCCGGTTGTAAGAACAATATAATCAGTTATCGAGGTCACTAGCTAACCACATATTGCAATACAACTCAACAAAAAACATTGTAATGAGAAGATTATGTCAATAATAAACGAAAATAAAATTAAAAATAAATTGACTTATACAGTCAAATAAAATAAACAATTATATGAACTCATATAACCTGTCACTAGGTAAGCTAATTCTGGAGAAAGAACATAAACATTGTCTTGAGTTAATCACAGCGACCAACAATTCTTATCATTTAAGTAGTCGTTGATAGAATAGTATGCTCTTGAACAAAGTTTGGATTTTACTTTAGTTTTAAACGCATTAAAAGGCAAATCTAGCAAAGAAGAGGGTAACTTGTTATAAAAAGTAATACCAAGCTCAACACACGAGTTATGAACCTTGTCAAGCCGGTGAAATGGAGCACGTAATTTGTCCTTATTTCTGGTGTTAATATTGTGAATATCACTGTTTTTAATGTATAAGTGTCGTCAGAACCCCGAAAGTTTGATAACCAGTCTTATCAAGTAGTATCATATTACCCAGTAACTGGGTTGTGGAGGTCAGATAGGCAGTCGGTCCATATAAAATACTCGTATTCAACTGCATCCGGTTAGACAGATCTTTTCTTCTTTTCCTCCAAACTCCAGACTTAGATTACATCGCCACTCACACTCGGTATGTCCACAAACAAACATTAGAGCTCAACAGAAGTGAGAACTATGTACGTACTCCACTGAACTACTCGCGGCCAGTACTGAACTCATACCAACTTTATCGAAGTAACACGATCAATCTTACTTTCGCTTAAGGAATAGATTTTATTTCTGGTTCTTGAAATTTCGCCTTTACCATTATTACCTTCGTACCTTACCTTAGTTGATTTATTGATGCTCTGGTGTTGTCCATTCGACCTTCTGAGATTTTTCTAGAATTTAACGACATCTTGCAGACACATTTCTGAGTTCTTCGTACCGATAATCGTATTGCTATGTTCTTCGTAACATTTTTACAGCTCAAGAACTTAGTTTTACTCTAAAAAGTTTTGAAGATAAGACCCCAGTGTATCTTTATTGTGAAACAAGTTCGCGTTATTTATGTCTAGACCATTGAACTGATTTGTACCTACAATAAACTACTTCAGTATGATCTCACTCACTATACGTGGGTAACTGATATAGGATAAAGAACAGTTAATGATTATAGAAAATTTACCATTTCGGGCACATAGAACAAAGACGCATAAACGACGACGTTGTCTTGTTATAAAATATGACTACTACTTGATTAAATTTACGTCTATTTTATTCTTGTTACAAAAAGAAAGATTTGAACAAGATTCAACTATGGGTGAGTTCATCCAACCTCAGACCGCATCTTTAAGCCATGCTCTGTAATTAGAAGGGTCATGATTAACAGCAGCACATAAAACTGATAACTCCAGCCTCGCAATCTAGTTTGCAGCCTCAAATCCGACGTAACCCTACATATTTGATTCCAAGTCCCCACTTCGTCCCCCATTCACACCTGCATACTCCACGTAAAATATTGAACACAGGTCCCCAAAGGTCGGCTCTCTCGCCGCGATGCAAATTGGCTCAGGGGGCCGCCGTGCACTCCATATTATGTGACGAACGAATAGACTATTGTGTTTTATTACACATTGTGAGAAGAATACAGGTTTGTTGCAAATTCTCTGCTTACAGTTGAGAGGTTTTTTAGAAATAGTGTTTTGGGTAACGTTGAAAGGATTTAAAGTGAAATAGCTATGATAAACGTTCCTACAGAGCAGTTTCTGCCGTGTACTGAATTCGTAAATCTAGACGAACTTTTTGTGCAATCACATCTAGTTGTGTGTTTTTTTTTTTTTTTTGATGGGAAATCATCAAATAACTTCTCCCGCTCTGGGCGGAGCGGGAGGGTGTGTCAGACTCTTACTGACTAAAACCCACCCGTATTCCTTCCTGTTGCCTGTGTTGCCAGGGGCCTCGGTGACCCATTAGTACCTTCCCACGATAGTTGTGTGGTTGTGACCGTAACTTCTTTGAGTTTTCAAATGAGTCCGATTCAGCATCCTAACTCATATTATAAATGCGAAAGTCAGTTTATTTGTTTGTGACGCTTTTAATAAAATTTGCACATGGGTAGACCATGACCTGGATAAGAACATAGAATACTTTTTATCCTTATATTACCACGGACTCAAGACGTATGCGGGTGAAACCGCGGGGCACAGCTAGTAACATATAAATAAAGTAATTCAACCATCGAAATGAATCCATGTTGATCTTAACTACGGAAATTTAACACCCTACCAGACCAAAAAACTACAACATTTCTTCCCAAATACTCCTAGTCTATCAAATCAACCAAAAAAACACGACAAAAAGCTCTAAATCCATTCTCAAACGTACGTCCAAGGCCCAGTCATTCGTGCACGTTCCCTACATCTTGTCAGATGAAAGTCTTCAATGCGTTATCGAAATCTATTTATAAGGTTGTGTCGCATCGCGCTGGTCCTCATAATGTGTTCGGGGTACATCAGAACCTTTTCACGCTCGGCTTGAGACCCAACAAGCTCGGATAAAAGGGGTAGGGGAGGGGATTAAATATAGTCGCCGAAACTCAGGTGATGGCTCGGACGTATAGTGATTGACAATACGTTTAGTGGAATACACTTTTGATGTCAAAGGGATGGATATCGGAGAGTGTGCTCCGTTTTCGGTTGTGAGTGGATGATTTGGAAGGTTTTTTAATAGTTTCTGTTGAACAATAATGTGAATTTTAGGCTTGGTTCCCATGACACACGCTTACCCAAACTAGGCAGTCTCCGTATACCGTACACATGCAGTGCGAGCTACGCTAACACGTCATGATTATGTCATGAAAACTATTCATTCATGATGTCTTATTTACACCTTTCATCAGCAATAACTTTGACAAACGACTATAAACATGTTGAAAGCCAGTGTGCATTTTAAAATACAACGAGTAGGTTGTTCCTAGCAGATGACTGATTAAAAGATATGACCATTTATATCAACTAATTAAAACCATGTTCCCACCCGACCACACCAGGCTGCTCATCAAACGTCTTGTGTTACACTGTGCGCGCGTCATTATAGGCCTTTGACACCCGATTTGTAAATTATATGCGACATAATATTTGAGTTACCTAGCAACTAATGACGTCATGTGTAATGACGGAGACGAATGGATATCTGTGATTATACGTAGGCAGCTGTTTGGTTACGATAGAAACAGTGCGGTGTATTCAGTGTTGAGCAATGCTTGTCCCAGGCAGACCATAAATGAATATGGTATGACCATAAATGTATGGTAACAAATTGAACTGGGTCTTTGGGTCATTAATACATTATAGGCTGATTATGGTATTAGCCTATAATGTTCCCACTGCTGGGATACAGGCCTCCTCTTTGTGAGAGGGAGTGGGCCGTAATCCACCACGCGGGCCCAGTGCGGCTTGGTGGATGTCACATGTCTTTGTAGTTTTGGTTCTAGGACATGCCGGTTTCCTCACGATGTTTATTTCCTTCACCGTTTTGGGAGCAGTGGTGATGGAATTATTTACACAAATTAAAGCGCCTGCCTGGGTTCGAACCCACGACCTACGTAATACCAATCTGGTTCACCGCAGAAAATGACAAAGTAAGGACAGCTTGGTTGATAAAGTTGCTTGGTAAAAAAAAGCGTGTTACGACATACATAATCAGCATATAATGTTCCCACTGCTGGGACACAGGCCTCCTCCCTGTGAGAGGGAGTGGGCCGTAATCCACCACGCGGGCCCAGTGCGGGTTGGTAGATGTCACATGTCTTCGAAAGTTCTAGGACATGCCGGTTTCCTCACGATGTTTTCCTTCACCGTTTTTGAGACGACATAAAATCTCTTATTTCAAACCGAGCATAGGTCTCTACAACCTTTTCTAATTAGGCCATAAGATATTCCAATTTAACACCCTACCAGTAGATCGAGACCTCATAAACCCTTATAAACGGTAACAAACTGTTCCGCTGCTTCACCAGTACGCCAATGTGCTGTCTTGTGTTACACCGTGTTGACGACTCATTAGCGTCCTTTGACACCGGAGCCGCAGTGACGACATTATTCGCGCCATATTTTGAATTAACAACAACTAATGAGGTTTTATAATGGCAGGTTGAACTTAGTGCTCAGATGCTTTTGTGGCCGAGGGCTGAGGGGATGTCTGTTTAATTAAGGCTGTTCTTTTATGTTGAGATTTTTTGGTAGAACTTCATTGATACAAAGAGATTTAAAAGGTCCTTTTAAGTACATATGTAGGGCTTTGTTAACAGCTTACCTAAATGTAGTCATGGGATAAGGATACAGATGAATTCTTATTAAATTGCTCTATTCTCACCAACACGTCACACAGATGAAAAGTGGTACAGGAAAAACGCGAAGGCATAAAGCGTAAGTAACTCCGCGTTTCCCATCAAACGCGCTCAACCACGTATATTGCAGTGCAGCCATTTCAAAAAGACTGCTCAACTAACCCCAGTATATTACACTGCCGAACATAAAGTATCATGTTCAATTTGCAAACATCAAAGTGTCGTTTAAAAACACAAGCGGGTAGACACCAATAAACTGTGCGACAGTATTCGCGGGGCGCGCAATGAATTCTAACTATTTGTGTACGCACGCAACGGTCGCGTCGCACGTCGCGTCTGTGCTAGCACTATACGAGTATTCACACTTAACACACGCGAACTTGCTATTGTATCGCACAGAATAGGGATAACAGTGACACGATGTGAAAGCAATGATATATTTTTTTAATTAATAGATCTGTACCTGATTTCTACGCCTTTTATTGGTCCAGGAAAAAATCGCGAAAGGGCGATTCTGGATACCTAAGCGATTGGTGCCTTGTTTTCTAATATACCAATAAAGTTATTTGGAATAGTTCTGAACGTACAGTGCCTTCAAGTTAAATCCAAATACTATAAACTCGTGTCGCCAACATTGTTTCGAATCTACCACTTACTCCTCCGTGTGAGTAAACCGGATCAGTGCACAAATCGTTAGAAGCTCTCTGCACGTGTATAGAGTAGCTTGCCCCCTCAGTCCAATAACTTGGCACGCTGTGGCCTACATTTCTTTCAGTGGAACACAAAACATGCACAACATAGAAATGCTATATTGCTCTCTAACTCTGAAACGGACAAACAGTTTTATCTGTGCGTACAATACCTTTAGCTCTTTGACCGTAGCTCAGTCGTCGCTCACGCCGCCGCACCAGCCAATAGCCACGCGTTGTATCACCGCTTTGTTTTATTCCACGCCGAATAAAAACCAGTGACCGTAAACCGAAGAGGTCGTGATATGGAGGTTACAGTCACCTCGTAAATTTTGTCCTACCGCGACACACTCCTTCACACTCGCGCTGATGTCACATTTTCAGACCAGTGGAGCGTGAAATAAGTACATTTTTGCCCACTCGACGTAATATAAAAAATATAATGACATATTTTAAAAGTAAATCCTGGATGTGCGGTATTGACAGATGATGGAGAAAACTTTTCTTCTCACGCACTCGTTTCTTAGGAAATGATTTTTTGTCAAAATTTCAACGTGTGCTCGAGAATTGTTTGACTAATATTTTTATCCGTAAACGTTTCTGGGAATGTTTGATATGTGTTTTCTTTTCGGAAAATTCGTGACAGGATATTGACGTAGGATCATCAAACGTTGTTTAATAGGTTTGCTTTGAGCTATCCAGTTAATAACATGTTTAGACATGTATGATTTAATGTATAAATTACTTACAGAAAATAGGCTCCTGTCCCCAACTCTGTGCCTGAAAAACTAGAGAACAGTTTATCCATGCATACTTATTGTGTAAAGTGACGACACTCTTTGAACTTTCACCTTCCGAAAGCCTCGTCCCATTAATTCGTGATACGATAGTCTTTGTCCCTGTTGACATCGTTCCTTCCACTTATATAATTCAAAATACACGTCTCCCTCGCCGCTGAGCCATCGACCAACATAAAATATAGTACCGTGTCGATTCAACCCTTCTAAAACGTTGTTCGACAAACTTTCTAACAAAATTACATTCATTAGAGGACTCTAATAACCAAACCCGCTTAAACATCATTTAAAACAATAGACAAAAAAACGTCGTTATTTACTTTCCGACCAATCTACTGCCGACTGTCACATAAATTGGACAGAATTCCTTCACAGGACAGTTTTAATGAGACCTTTACGGCCGCCGAGACTTTGATGCGATAACTTTTTTCGATATTTTTCGTCTCTCCATATAAAAATATGTACTATCCTTTTCTTGTGTATAGATTTCTCAATAGCTGCGTCCTTTTTGCTCGCAGTAACTGCAAACGAAGACCGCTCGAGGCATCTGCAATCAATGGAGCGTACAAATTGAAATAAGATAGCAAGATGTACCATAGCTCATAATAAGAGGCTTCGCTTTATACTGCCTTTCATCCTAAAAGATTTGCTCTGTATGTAAAACTCGGTCCCGTTGGATGCTAACGCGACTTATAGAAGTCATTCCTTGCCGTCATATGGGGATGATTGGCTCGCAAAGTAAATCAAAAGACGTTTACTAACTGCGAGTATTTGGGGATACACGCGCCGTTCAAATGTATCTTTGTGTGTTTACAATTTATTATTTGTACTTAGGTAGATATTGACTGTAATGGTTTTCAAAGTGTAGTCACTTATATTCTGAACTCGAGGTAGGAAGGGAGGAGTAAAGTTTGTCTCCCACTTGAAGTTCAGTCACGAAACTTTAATTAATTAGTTATTGATTATTTGGGGTTCAAGTACAGTACAACAACTTCTTTGTAATAACAATAATTGAACATAATCTTTGTTTTTTCACAGGTATGTACCAGTACAACCACAATCAGAGCTCAAATCATTCCACCAGAAAACACTTCAGAAGTCGTGGTAAGTGTTTCGTTTCCCACCGATCTCTATCCACAGGCTAGTTAGTGAAGTAGCAATTAAAAATGTTATGCAACAAGTCCCAGCACGAATGATTCTGATGTCAGACATTCAGTAAATTGACGCGAACGGAAACAATTTGCCTGCAAGAACATTGAAGCCGTATTGGTTTGGAGCAAACTTTAGTTTGCAGGCGGTTGTAAAGTTAAGTCTATGTTGTGGCTCCCGTGTCGTGGGCTAATTGTTTTATTATGAGTTAATTCAATATTTGGTAGTCTTCGAGGAAATAACAATTACAGTATTGAACTTTGAGTTACATAAATATCAACTATTTAATAATTTCATCATGCACGATATTTAACGCTGTCTGCTTGATATTGCGTATGATCTTTTCTAAACACATAACATAACATCGCGCCTTGTTTCCTCGAAGGGTTGGGCAGAGGTGTACCTGTAGTAAACCCATATTTCGTCAGGTACGTTTAAGTCCCATGTAATAGGGGCGAGTCTATTGCCATCAACCGGGCACATATCCAGACTCCTGGCTGCTACTGAGAAACTCCAGATAAAAAAAATCCAATAACACTTTGCCCGACCCGGGAATCGAACCCTGGACCTCATGCTCAGCAGTAGCGCTTGTGACCACTAGTGGCTCAACCAACGAGACGACTTTTCTAATGAAACTCTAATCGTAACATTAATAACTAATAAATGCGAAAGTGAGTTTGAAACTCACTTCAAGTTCACTTCAAACTCACTTTCGCATTTATAATATTAGCTAGGATTAGAGCAGCACGAAACTGCGTGTTAGGAGCGTTACGTCGTAGCACTTACGCGTGCTACGACGTAGCGCTTCGGTTGCTACGGCATTCGTAGCGCTACTATGCACTGAAAGAATTAATGAAAACTCATTTTATGGACATGAGATTTTGTAAAGTTATGATTTATTTTAAAGACAGTTTTGATTTATTTTAATACTGAACTAAACCGTATTTATATCATTTTGGTTAGTTTCATTGGCCAAAAAAATACTATTTTACCTTTAAAACCGCTACCGCTCATGCCTCCCACCACACCGCACGAAGTTAGCGCTACCGCGGGAGACAAGTAAGTTTCTCAGGGGTTTAATTAGCCTTTAACTTAATGGTGATTGTGTCCTCAAAGCGCATCGGCATGCCTGGACTTGTACATACAATGCATGTACTTGTACAGTCGAACACAGAGATAAGTACACTGGCAGCACTTGAACACAATTTTGTGCGAATGTAGCAAAAATAATCACTGAAAAACATGACCACTCAGCGGATCAATTGCGTAACTTACTCACAATCACAATACCCTCCATTTTGAATGGAATTCATAATCCATTCCATTAAATGTTAGAGCAATTCGTCTGCTCGACAGTTTAAATAACGCAATGAATATTATTGGAATATCAGATTGTTAATGGGTCAAGTTTTGACATCAGTTTTCTAAGGTTTAAAAAGTTATTTAATTAATATTGTCAGCGTAGTGGGAAGATGAATACTTTTTTCTATAGACTAACTCTTTTGGTGACTGTACTATAGACCCCGGGCTTACAATGGACCTGTATGTGTCGGTCCGTTGAACTAAGTTGCCGAAGTCACGGTCAAGTTGGTTTAGTGCTCTTGAGATCTTCTAATGTGAGGTTGTTTTGTTTATTTTGAGTTCCTTCGAAGATATTTTTGTTTGTGTTTTTTTCTACCATTAGACAAGTACCTATTAAGAACGGGAACTGTGGGCATTCGGTCGAAAAGGTCTATTCCAATATTTTATTTATACCCATTCACCTCCAGACATACTACTCAATAATCAACTAGGCCTGTTCCAATCCACAGCTAGACAGAGATCTCTCCCAAAATTAGTATAATGTATAAATTACCGAGCGCGCCATTCACTGTCATGAATACATCAGCACTAACTAAAAACTTCATCATAATGAATAATAACATATGATCAAATACGAGAGTGTTATTTACATTTTATAATGTAAACAATATATTATGCATAATGTAAAATGTAAACAAATATTAGCACGTTCAAAAATACCAAACTGTAATAATTTGCAAATACGAGACAATCGGTGTGCGACGAAACGTAAAATTGATGTTAAACTACTTATGTATTTTATAAATGTTATACAAATTATATCAATTAGCTGCAGATTATTCACAGCTTTTAAACAGTACTTCAATTTCATTATAGTTGAATTAAATCAGTGGATAAACTTGAAAACGTATTTAATTACATTACAATTGATTATGCATGAGAGAGCAGTGGTAGACCAGTGGTAACGGACTTACGATTTGGAGGTCGTGGGTTCAAACCCAGGCAGGCGCTTTACTTTGTGTAAATAATTTCATCACCACTGTTTTCTCAAAACGGTGAAGGAAAACATCGTGAGAAAACCGGCATGTCCTAGAACCAAAAATTCGAAGACATGTGACATCTTCCAACCCACACTGGGCCCGCGTGGGTGCCCATTCCCTCTCACAAAGAGGAGGCCTGTGTCCCAGCAGTGGGAACATTACAGGCTGATTATGTTTTATACGCATGATAATGCACCAATGATAACTGGTTAAGCTTAAACCTACTAAAAACGGGCTGCCAATGATCGGACATAAAATTACTAAAATTAGAATTCCTCATTTGATATGCCTCATTCTCTTGGCGTTTAAATTACTTTTAAATATGAAAACCTAAATCGTTAGTTAGGTTAACAAACTGAATGTTATTTCAAAACCTACACACAGTTAGTAATTTCTGCACTAAAACGCGATAAAACAGCTTTTATGAAATAAAGTTTTCTTAAAACTGCTCACGTTTACAAGAACCGTTCCTGAAAACATAAAGTTCAGACAAAACGACTGAAAAATTCAACTTTCAAACAAAAAGAAAAAGAAAGTTATATTTAAAAACTATTTTGTAATAAACCTTTTTTCTAAATGCGTTTCTTTTTCAACATTCAATGTATCTATATTCTTTGAGAGAAAAGTTTTTATTAGATCTTAAGAATCTAACCAATTGTATAATACATATAAAGTTTGTTATAGACTGTCTGAATTTGTTACTCAAATAACCCGCTTATTTTATAGTATTGTTTCTTCTTTGAAAAAACTTTGACAGTAAGTGAAATTGTGTATAAATAAGAATGATTGAATTTGTTAGACTTTTAAAATAAACTTTCTCAGGGTTTACGCACGCGTTGGACCTTTTTAAATAAAGTTGAGAAATACTAGCATTATATTCTTATCAAGTACTACACAGATCGCGGGAAGGTACTAATGGGTCACCGAGGCCCCTGGCAACACAGGCAACAGGAAGGAATACGGGTGGGTTTTAGTCAGTAAGAGTCTGACACACCCTCCCGCTCCGCCCAGATCGGGAGAAGTTATTTGATGATTTCGCATACAAAAAAAAAATAACTACACAGAAAGACGAACGCCCATTTATGCACGTTTTGTCGACTTATCGAACGACATTGACCTGGTTAATTACGATATCCTGTGGCAAAATCTGAAAGACATATCCCTGCTAACTGAACTCAGTAGGGTCTTTAAATTTTGGTATCATAACCAGGTCAATGTCGTTCGATAAGTCGAGTGTGTATTCCGAGCCGTACAGGTTGACGTGTGGGGTGAGGCAGGGGGACTAACTTCACCCAAACTCTTCAACCTGCACGTCAACGTGCTGATAGAGGAGCTCAGCAGCACCCATGTCAGCTGCCATGTTGATGATGTATGTCTCAATAATATCAGTTACGCGGACGACATGGTGCTGCTGAGTGCTTCTGTATATGTGGCCTTTCAAAACTGTTGAGCATCTTTAAAAAGTACGCTCACAGCCATGGCTTGATTTATAATGTCAAAAAAGTGAATGAATGGTTTTTCAGGCCAGAGGAAAATGACAGGCAACGATACCGTCTGCCATAAAATTTTGTGGAACACTGAAGAGGGTGGAACATTTTAAATATCTTGGACATATGATGTCCTCTGATGCGATCTGAAAGACGATGCAGACATAGAGCGAGAACGCAGGGCGTTGTCTGTAAGGGCAAAAATGCTGGCCAAAGAAAAACATCGTACATCGTACATCTTTCTACAAGAGCAACCTGTGGGTCTCATACACGCGCAGACAGTACAACGCCTTGCATGTGCAATATAATAATTCATTCAGGGTGCTGATGAGGCTGCTTCGCTTCTGCAGCACATCAGGGATGTTCGCCGAGTCGCAAGTAGGCTGCACATCCCTGGTGCGCAGGGTTTGGGCTAGCTCCAGCGGCATCCTGAGGGCATCCGCACAGAGGTTCGATTATCAGTACCTGAACCATTGCTGTATGGTTCACATACTGAGCAATCGAAGTCTGTAATATGTTTATGTGTTTTCGTTTATTTTTTAATGTGTTTTTATTTATTGTTAAATTTTGAAAATTTTAGTGCGAATAATCGTTTGTTGGTCAAAATAACCGTTTTATTTACTCTCATGTGTACTTTCTTCATATTAAAGGTCTTTATTTCAACAATACTAGCATCTTGCATCCTTCTCGAATAAAACCAAATGACTCTACTGGAGTCAAAATCACACACTTCAAAGTAATCGCAGCGCCTTTATTAGAATCTCGGCCACGTATGTTTCTGATGTGTTCTGACACAAATGGATACACTGTGACATCATAATGACTGTCCTACTGCGAAAGATGACCGTCTGCCTCGAACAACGCATAAACAGCACTCGCCTGACCCGAGCTTACTAAGAATATACTCACTAGACGGCAAGTGTCGTGGAAAAGTAATTTTAATTTCGGAATGGGTTAAACTTGTGCCTCTGTGACTTTTGAGTCATAGGACCATTTTAACTTAGGTTGTGACACCTAAGTTAAAATGTCCATTTTCTAATGAATGTTTTGTAATCTTTTCAGGTTTTTGTAATGTGTCGGAAAAATATCCAGTATTATGCGATAAAAAATATAAAAATCTAGATTTTCAATTATATTATTGCGTTAGCTATATATACGCTTTGACGCCTTACACCTAGGTTGAAAAACATCAGAACACACTTGGAAATTTCTTTCGCTTAAACCAAAAAAAATCTTCTGTATTTTGTGACCCTTAAAAATAATCTCCAATTCACAATAGTGTGTAGTAGAGCAACAAGGCACTGCACATCCCACATTCCGGGACAATCAAGAAAGCAAATTGCTCCCATAATCCTCCATGTTGGTGACCGGCTCCTTTACGGCGCTTCGGCCAGATTACATTCCACCAACGTTATATCCACCATATGAAACTTTTTATCGCTACATTAACTTCTATTTTAGGTCGTATGTGCCTGTTATTAAAGTTCTAATTCTGGCACCCTGCTGTGTTTGGTCCTAATTATGGGTTCCAACGTGTCATATTAAGACGTTTATTTCTATGGCCTGGGTGTTAAGTTGGCGGGAGGCACCACATGCGGTCTTTATGGTTTTGATAGTGTTGTAGCCAACTTTGCTTTAATCTGAGGCCATCTTTTGCTACTGGAAAACAATGAGAGTCGGTGGTTGAGTTATATAATAACTAGCTGCATCCCGCGGTTTCACCCGCATAAGTCTCGATCCCGTGTGAATATCGGGATAAAAAGTATTCTGTATCCTAATCCAGGTCATGGTTTACCCATGTGCCAAATTTCATCCAAATCTGTTCAACAGTTTTGGCGTGAAAGCGTAACAAACAAACAAACAAACAAATAAACAAACAAACTCACTTTCACATTAATAATATTAATTAGGATTTTATGATTGACTCTGTCCATCTATGCGACTTTAGATCACAATATATTTTAAATCCGTCGCAAACTGACTCCAAATTACTTATACAAAGTATTAAGATAAACAATTAGACATACCAACTCACACCTTTTTCGATGAGGTCAGGTAGAAACTAAAGAACTTCACCTGCTACGATCCTTACATACTCTTTCTTTCTTTTAACAATGTTTGCAAAATCAGCCTATAATGTTCCCACTGCTGGGACTCAGGCCTCTTTGAGTGGGCCGCAATCCACCACGCGGACCCAGTGCGGGTTGGTAGATGTCAGATGACTTCGATTTTTTGGTTCTAGGACATGCCGGTTTCTTCACGATGTTTTCCTTTACCGTTTTGGGAGCAGTGGTGATGAATTATTTACACAAAGTAAAGCGCCTGCCTTTTTTTTTGTGTGGGAAGTCATCAAATAACTTCTCCCGCTCTTGTGTCAGACTATTACTGACTAAAACCCACCCATATTCCTTCTGTTGCCTGTGTTGCCAGGGGCCTCGGTGACCCTATAGTACCTTCCCGCGACCCCGGCAGGCATCAGCCCTAGTGGACCCCTACGCTTGTGCTGACGACATCTCTTTGAGGCGCGCGTGGAATACAACGCGCGGTCGACCCGGGCCTGGTCCTTACCGGACGGTGAGCTACCCATTGCTCACCGTCCGCAAGCCCGCGCCTACGGTGGCCGGAAATCCGCCCGGGATCCCCGACGCCCAGGGCGTCTCCTGTGGTGGCTAGGGGCGAGAGGCGCGACGAAAATTTGCCTTTCCCTCAACCGTCCCGCCTCCTACTTCGCGAGCATTACTGCTTCGCAGAAGGAGTTGACGGCTGCCCATGCCCTCTCGCTCCGTACCATGGCCTGAGCCAGGGCCGGACGCGAGAGATCTCTGCCGCCGATCGCCTCCACGAGGACACGGCGGTGCTCTGCCCAAGCCGGGCAGACCTCCACCATATGCTCCACCGTCTCCTCTGGGCGATCCACAAAGTGGTGACACCCGGGCGTTTCCTCCCGCCTTATCCGACACAGGAACCTCCCGAAGCTGCCGTGTTCGGTGAGGACCTGCGTCAGGCGGAATGTGAGGACACCGTGGTGCCTCTCTAGCCACTCCTCAAAGAGGAAAGCGCCTGCCTGGGTTCGAACTCACGACCTACAACTCGTAAGTTGCGGCCGTTACCATTGGGCTTCCACTGCTCTCCCACTAGGCCACCACTGCTCTACAATGTTTACTTTAAGTTAATTAATTAATGAACATTATTGTAACCTTTCCTTAATTTATGTTGGCCTTGATGTTCTCATATCTAATTTAGGAGTGTTTTATGTCAAAATTATATTCATACACTGAAAACTTAGACTCAAAACAAACTAAGTCTAGGTTTGGTTAATGAAAATTAGACGTAACATATCCTGAGGCTGCCAATTCACGCAAAACTAACAAAACATATCTAATATAATATCTGTGAGTATATTAAGGAGATACATTTCGAGAAGAGAGTGCTTAGAGCAATGAACACTTCGCAATGACTACCTATGATTATAATTGTCAAATCTGATAAAGATACTGCCCCAGTGTATTTTTTAATTCCCAAATAGGCCAACAGCTTTCCAAATTAAGAAAACATTGCTCTTAGACATGCTTATTTGAAGCTGTGAGTTCAAGCAACAACAACATCTACGTACAGCGAGCTCCTTCCCCCTCCGGTTAGGAAAATGAGCTTCAAACAAAATAATAAAGGTTTATTTAACCACGGAACAAAGTTTAACCGAAAACGTATAAACGGGAGACTGGGAGGCAAATAAAGAATCCGTTTTATATTTGACGGGAAGCGCTAGAGTGCGGGGAACAGTAATTTGTCTACACTCCAAAACATAATATTTCATCAGGTTTTTTTTTGTTTATTCGTTTGTTTCGCCAGCGGCACGGCTCGCAATCACGCTTCGATAGAAATTTGGTTACAGGAATGTGTGCTCCACGAGTATGTCTCTCTGCGCGTATCATAAAACGTCAAGTTGTCAATTTTTTTTCTTTTACAGTTGTCCTAGATGTGGGTTTTTGAATTCCCTTTGACATGGTGAGAGGTTGGTTCTTGATGGATTGTGGACGTAGTTTTTTATGACAAGAAATGCAACCATTTTTCGTTGCAATTTCCTCTTTCGGAGATACATTTTTCATCAGCTCTTTGCGACATGTGGACAATAAGGACACATTGCGTAAATGTCCCACAAAATAATTACTTTCTTTTCCCTAAACACTTTTTATAAAAAGAAATCATTTACCATTTGTGCCCATACCTATTCTATATACATAAATGAACCTGAACAACAAAACCAACAAAGTATACTGAAAACAAACTACGTAGTAGCCTACTGATTTACTCGCACCAGTCACGTTTCCACCGCCCATTGATTTCGTACTTAAGACGTTTATGCAAATGTTCCTTATCACTCTTATCAACACTATCGCGCCGGAACTACCCACAAACAAGTCAGCGGTGGTCACTTGCCGTGACATTTTTATCACCGCTTGATATCACTTCTACAATTTAAATATCAATTGTGATAACGCAAAAGTAGTCCCTAAAATAGAAGCAGTATACTATTAACTTACTTTTATAAATGCGTGATTATGCTTTAAAATTTTCTAAAAAGACTGCAAAGTATTGTCGAATAGGTCATCAATCAATTTATCAATCAATGGATGTATTTTTTGTGCACAGGATTTTTTTTTATTTATTTAAAGGATCGCAGGAGGAGGAGGATTTTTTTTAGGAGGAGGGTTTGTGGTTCGCTTAGCGACCACGTCGCCCAAGTGCACAGGAATAAAGGACCAAAACCTAGAACACTTTAACATGTTTTTTTTTTCGCTGAAATATTCCATGTTCCAGACGTTCATATGTAACATGTATATAAAATCTATGCTGACCACCATAGCCAAAACAAAAGAAAAAAGAAAGAATAATTGTTTTCCTTTCATTTGAATATTAAACCCGTTTTCTTCACTAACTTCCTCAAGGAAATGAGCAACAAAAATTATGAACGGCCATTCCAATAATTATAAAAGGCTGTAACATTATCTCAATATCGCATCTTCTATAGAGATACAATCTCTACGAACTTGGCCCGTTCGGAACAGAACAGTTAGTCAGTATTTATGAAGTTCCTAACTTCGCAAAATATGAACACTTTTCATTACGAACCCCCCCCTATAAAACCTAATGATAACTACGTATATAAAATATATATTCTAAAAATCATTTACCTACGCTTAGAGGGTAGGAGAAAGTTTTTAAAAACAATGTCGAGGGTAGTATGGTCAGTCGTTCAGGTATGGTCAGGCAAATGTTGAAAGGTTTGTTAAAACTTTTATGACCTTCGAAAGTTTTCTTACGTTATTATTATCAAACAAAAAAAATTTTATTGGCTTCATTAAATTAAATTACCGTGTAGGCGTGAGATTGAGCAAAAATTAACCATCTATTTTTGTTTTCAAAACTTTGTCGAGCTTCTTTCGGCCTTATTGTCTTCTAAAATACTTTAGCACGGGGGAACTTTACTGAAAAATCTCTTATATATACGAATAAAAACACAAAAACACCATCCTGAAAAACAACCACAAAATTTAACATTCACACACCCTCACACGTCTACCACAGACATTTTTCTAAACATCACTCAGCGCAACCAATAACCCAGTTTACAAGTCCGCCTTGTTATCTGAAACAATCGTATGTCCTGAGGCGTCCGCAATCACGGCCAACACTGAACCCTTACATTTAGATCATCGCCCGAGATAACGACTGTTTTGTACCACTAGGGCGACGGAGGGGGTGAGGCGAGGGGACCGCGGGACGCGACAAGGGACTGAGTCACAACTTCATTACCATAGCAAGTCGGAGTCAGCAACTGAAGCTAGCTGAGTAGGCAACCCACCTTTTATTTGGAGATTTAACTCACTTAACATTCTGTCGAAAACGAATTTTGTACGTCCCTTTCACTCTTAGAGCGCCTGCTCAACAAGCAGCCGGATTCTGAACCTTATTCAAAATAGTGCAGTTTTTAACACAGACTTTGTGTCCAGTGCTTCCTTTTAAGAATTGTGTAAATGGAATGGAGGCAACTCTATCTCGGAAGGTTTATTATTTTCCAGTAAGATAATGGATGAAAGGTTTTTAAATGCTTAAATTAAAGTCTTCAGCTTTGCATAGCAAAAAAAGAAATAGCCACCTACTCTTTGCATTCAAGCCTCGTAAAAAGCTGTAACACTCATCAAATATAACTTCCATATAATAATCATTTAACAAATTAGATCCGACAGCCACAGCACAGACTTATTATGACTAAGTATAAAAAATTACAGAATTACGCAACAGAGTACCATAAGCATAAAAAATTACAATACCATGTAATAGTCATCAAGCGACACCTAGCGTACAAAACGCTCGTAAAATTCAAACATCTGCGCTTCGGGCGCGTCGCGTCGTCAGTGAACAAACGTCCTTATAATGAGCGATGCCAACTCTCATGTAATTTCCTCATACATTCATCATGTACGCTATATAATTTGATCTAAAACAGCGTGGTCCGCGTCGTGGCCGCCATTTTAGTTCGTAATGAGCAAGCATAGATACTTTATACTCACTTATTTTGAAACATTGTCAGCCGCAGAACGCAAAGCTCTGTTCTGCACACATTATTATAATTTACAATCTATTAAATTCCTTTTCACACGAAGCTTGTCTATAAAATTTTAATGACCAGCGGGAACCTTTACATCCACATTTACCAGCCAAAGTGATTACAGAAACGTTTGTAAACAAAATGTAACGTACCGGAGGACCGATACCTATATCGGTGTTGAGTTATTTTTGCGTTTTATGTCTTTATACGGCTCCGAACAATGGTGCTCGGTAATTTCGCGCAGGAATGAGGGCGATGTCGTAAACGACGCGAATCGCGTTCACTTGTAAGTAAACACAGCATTTATATTTTTAAGTTTACTGTCGGTTGAAGCTCGTCTGTCTCCTTTGGCAAGTCATTCTGCCATTCATTGCGTTGCTTTTCTTGTTCTGAATAAAGCCATTTCGAGTTCACTTTGTCCCGCGATGTGTGTGAATTTGTGTTTTATTTAAGTGCAAACATAATTGTTAATTGACCTGATTGATTAGATGCTGATCTTATTCTATACTTATTATGACAGTAATCTGAAACCTTATATTTCTGCAACAGAACTCACCACAAAAATAAAATTAAAATAACCGACTTCATAATTCAACATCCCACGTATGTTTACATAACAAGAAAACTATCATATATAACCCCGCAGTCTACTAATTCATTGAAACGCTCCATCGAAAACAAACAAACGCTTACGAGAGAAGTGTCATACGCAAACGCGTCACCCATTATTTTGTGCGTATTGACTCTGGGCTGCGTACCCCGCGTACCGCGTACCGAAAGACCACGCAGAGATATGCCAGGTGACATAATAAACATAACGCGAACGCGTGCGTTTTATCGTCTAGTTTATAATAAGCCGGTCCTAAGCCATATATGGATATAGTGAAAAGCGAGCACGTTCTTTGGGAATAGTTAATCAAAGTTAAGTTTGATGTGTTTAATTTTCGTCAAATAGTCAAGCCGCTTTTTCCATGACCAGATTTGGCATGGAAACCAGATTCTATCAGCTATAGTGGCCTCCATCTGTGTTAAATGATAATCAGCCTCCTTTCATTTGTGTTTTGAAAATACATAGGTTTATTGCACTTTTATATTTAAGGCCATAATAAAATTGTTTTATTGGACTATTATATTCAAGGTTATAATAAAATAGGTTTATTGCATTATTATATTCAAGGTCATAATAAAATAGGTTTATTACACTATTCTATTGAAGGTTATAATATAATAAATAGGTCTGTTACACTATTATATTTAAGGTTATAATAAAATAGGCTTATTGCACTATTATATTGAAGTTCATAATAAAATAGGTTTATTGCACTATTACATTCAAGGTCATAATAAAATAGGTTTATTGCACTATTATTTTCAAGGTCATAATAAAATAGGTTTATTGCAGTATTCTATTCAAGGTTATTAAAAATTACCTACCTTTCAGTACCCTTTACATCTGCTTGTTCTCTTTGATCTTAATCTTACAGTAACCATTTTACCCTATGTGACTCTTTTTTTCAATTGTTGAAGACATCAAGGTTGTTATGTAAAATTTAAGAACTTTATACCCCTTTATGTATCCAGTACGTATTATTCTCTTCCAAAAGATAACCAGTTACAACTTCAATTACGACTCATGAAAAAATAACGACATCTTACTCCATTCATATAGAATGGAATATTGTCCTACATTAAGTGCTTTTAACACAAAGAAAGTCACAATGAACCGAAGACGGCGGTTACGACGTTCTTGTAATAGGACAAGTGCGACGGTATTACTTGTGTTGTAATAAAAAATTACGACCACAGTCGCATTCAAACGACATTTTATTTGCACGTTGTTATTAAAGTACATGTTTTGTTTAATATTTTTATTTTTTAAATCTAGACTGCTACAGCTTCATTATTTTATTAAATCTTCCCTTAAAAGTATGTAAACTTAAAGTTACTAATCACTTAAAGTTTTTTTTAATAAATGAACGCAAAACCCTTTTCATAAATTTAATTTCAAGGTAACTGCAGTCATCGTTTTATTCTCTCAGATTTGACAATTTTATATAAAATCCAGATACCAAAAACTCCCAAAATACCTACTTCACTAAGCCCATTAACCATAACAAACACCATACATTACATTCCCTAATTACAAGTTATCAAAACAGCTCCTGAACTCATAAGAGAGCGCACACGGGCGGCGCGTTAAGCGAGCGTATCAGATTATAATGTAATCCTTAATAACACGTTAGAGGTAAATAGCTCGCGATAACAGCGCACACGTCGGTGTGAATCTTGTACTGCTGGCATCACGTAGCTAATAATGCCTGTAAGTTCTGTGAGACATACGGGGCGGAAGGATTGGAAGCCAGGTGGCGAGCTTTTAGGTAGGATAACAAAGAAAAAATACTAACGATTTTAATTCATCGAGATATTTATTATACGTATATAAAATCCTAACTAATATTATAAATGCGAAAGTAAGTTTGTTTGTTCCCTTTTCACGCCTAACCCACTGAACCGATCATTCTGAAATTTTGCATATACATTGTCAGGTGTACAGAAACGAACATAGGGTACCTGTCATCTGCCGGGGTCGCGAGAAGGTACTAAAGGGTTACCGAAGCCCCTGGCAACACAGGCAACGGAAGGAATATGGGTGGGTTTTAGTCAATAAGAGTCTGACACACCCTCCCGCTCCGCCCAGAGCGGGAGAAGTTATTTGATGATTTCCTACCCAAAAAAAAAGGGTACCTGTCATGGCGAAAAAAATAAAGTTCCCGAGGAAAACAACAATAACGTTAGATATATAGATGGCGCCACGTGTCGTTCGAATCATGATTGAATTATATTAGGTATTATAGAAACTTTAGTAGTAAAAAAAAAACAATCACATTAAGAGTTTTTTTTTTCTACCCAATACATTTTGTGAGTCTAGAATGTCGATAGACCGGTTTTTCAACCCGAATTGATTGTCAAATTCTAAATTAACGCTAGCGAAGCCACGGGCAAAAGCTAGTGTTATTATAAAATAACTTGAAAATCAGTCTATTGGTGGCTACATTTTCGTTAATTTGTGCGATTTAAATGACACACTAGTCTAAACAATCCGATAGTAAGTATTGAAAACAGTCGAGCCTAAAAATAAAGGCCTAAACACCCATAAGGACCAAAGTTATACTTTTAAACAAATTCAAATAAAAAATGGAAAATCTTCAAAAGTTTCATTCAGCCTTTGCCTTACGTCGGAAAGCTCGACAGGCACAAACAGTTTCAGCTAATCACCCTCCACAGCCGAATGTAGGCCTCACTCCGCTAAGCTAAACTGGGTAACTTTAGACACCATAAAACAGTTCCAAGTGCCAGATAAAGATACATAGTGGGTAAACGTGAAATTTATAAAGGCAGCCACGTGGTGGCTTGATGAAGCGTACCCACTGGTAAGATTGTTCTTAGTTTGTCTTTGAATTAGTTTCAACTCCGGCCTCCGTTACCCCGATGAGATCAAGGAATCACGTTGTAGATATATATTATGTTTGAATTTAAGCTTGGATTTGTAAATTGTGTGTGGGATTGTGAAGCTTAAATTAGAAAGAGGTTATAATGAAGCCTCTTGACTTTAACCTATAACCGAGTCGAGTATGTCCTTCAAGGTCCGTCGAGGTGGACCTTCAAGTACTTTGTGGAGACGGAATAAGGTGAACTTACATGAATATTTTATTTATTTATTTATTTTCCAACTTATCAGGATACCTATTGCGATAGCGTACTTATCCAAAGTATTTATAATAAAATACCCTCTAGTATAAGAAATCTATACTCTTTTAATGCGTTCAAACTCAACTTAGTCAGTATTATAATCGCGGATAGATCACTTCTGAAGAAATGAAGGCATTGTATAACAAGTTTGTAACTGATGACGACGAGATTTGTGTAATATGTGTATTTTTTAGTATTGTGTAACTGATGACGACGAACTTTGTGTAACTTATTTATATGTGTTCTAGTATTGTTCTCAAGTGAGTGACATTTATGTCTTTATTGAGAATAAAGTTTTTTTAAACCTTAAATGTTAAACTAACTATTATTATTATAATACAACTTTATTGCAACCACTAGACTGCCTCGTTGGTCTAGTGGTTGCAAGCGCTACTGCTGAGCACGAGGTCCTGGGTTCGATTCCCGGGTCGGGCAAAGTGATATTGGGTTTTTCTATTTGGAATAACTCAGTAGCAGCCCGGAGTCTGGATGTGTGCCCGGTTGATGGCAATAGGCTCGCCCCCTATTACATGGGACTTAAACATAACTGGCGAAATGTGGGTGTACTACAGGTACTCCTCTGCCCAACCCTTCGGGGAAACAAGGGGTTGTTATGTACAACTTTATTACTTTAATAAGTTACAAAATTTTGTAATCAAACAATGTATTATTTGTGAACTCACTCAGAGAACAACATAATAGGTCTATGTCACTAGCTATGTGTTTGAGAGTGCGGAGTGCACGCGTCAGCGGCGGCTCACTTGAAAGAGTGGTCGCGTGGAGCGCGCGGCTCCGCCAGCAGCCGTGGTTGTCGTCCGCGCCACACGTACCTGTCCGGAACACACAAGCCTATGTGCCCTAAAATGTCCGCATTATGTACCCTCCCTCTAATTACTTTGAATATTCAGTAATAATAAGTATTATAATAAGGCAACGATCTGGTTTAAAGGAAGATGTAGTGACAAAAATTGAAAAGAGTATGCTGTGATGGTTTTTTATGACTAACAAAAGCTATTTACAAGGCAGATGTGAGTGGAAATGCCGGGAGGGGACGCCCCAGAAAGACATATAGTGACCTCATTAATGATGTTCTTCAATAAAGTCAGGTGCGTAGTACTCGCAACCGGCGTGCGTGTATGACCAGATGTATGAACGTAAACGAAGCAAAAGGAGTATGTAAGGAGCGTAGCAGGTGGCGTTCTATACTTTCTGCCTACCCCCATGGGAAGAAGGCGTGAGTTTATATATGTATGAATGTATTATAATAAGTAATATATGAGTATCCAGTCACCATTCCCCTCGCTTACACGTGTAAACTTCTTTATCATAAACACAGAAATATAAGACCCGCCAAATAAAAGCACATAATCTTATTTCAAAAAAGTAAAAACCGCACATTCTAAACAACCCTCTAAAATTCAATGCGGCGTACAGAACCTGAAAAGGGGAATATTTCGAAAGCGATTGCGTCGCGGCCGAAAATCATAGGAATAAATTATCTTTATTCGGTTTATTCGAAAGTCACCGCATTCTGTGGAGCTGTGGTGTTGGCGACCCGCCAAACAGTGAAAGTTTTGAAGACATTGGCCTACCAAATTTGTTTGTACCCGAACGTAGCAAGGGGGCTCGAGCCAAGATTCCGTGGCTGAAGAAATCGAAAGTAGAATCTACTGTAAACATTCAAAATTTTTATGGCAGGATTTTGGAGGAGAGCCAAAACGTATCGCATTTATTTCCTGATGTCTTTGTTATCGAAAACTGTCAAAGATTTATGCAGAGATATCAGATATGTCTTTGTAACTTTTGATATAATTCCCCAGATTTTATGACGTGATTTTTCTATTTTCATGTCTAAAGAAACATTAAGGCTAGGAAAGTTTAACTTACACTAAGAAACAGTTCCTTATAATTTAAACATCAAACTACACAACGTAATAACATCCACATATCATATACAAGGCACAAACATTTTTACTCCGCTATATTACGGGGTTCATTTAACCCAAATTACATAGATCAACTAAATAGGGCAGTACCACAATAGCTTAATATACTGATGCCCCAGGGAGACTGTAGAATGAGACGTCCATAGAAATAAACTGACACCCATGAATTTACCGACAATGTAAGCGGAGGCGCGGCTCTAAACAGAAGTTACGGTGTTAAGTAACAGCGGCCTTATACCTCTGCATTATAGGGTTATACACGCCTTTCTGCGACGCTTTATGTTCGTCGTAAAGTCGCTTGTCTGCTCGCATATGCCCACCTTAGCAATGAGATATTGGTCTATAAAAACGTTTTTATTTTAGCCGCGTAATTATAAAGGACAGTTCGTTGTAGGCTTGGTTTCGTGTCGCGCTGCCTTAATACTGATTAGAATCGATCTGTCATAGTCGAATGGATGTGTGTTTATTTTTATAGATAATTACTAGATCCATAATAATATGCTTTATTTGGCCTACATACATACAAAAGAACAATTATAATTTAAAGTTCACAACGGAATAGATTAACCCTTCTGACCTGATCCGCAGCTATTTGAGTTCTATTAAGAATATTCTCATCATCTCTTCTACTTTAATCTTGCAGGCGTGGCGAAAGTTGTAGTTACTTCAGAGGAATTAATTAATTCCTCTGAAGTATTTGAGGAGTGGCTAAAGAGGCGCCACGGCGTCCTCATCTTCTGCCAGACGCAGGTCCTTAACGGACATGGCAACTTCGGGAGGTTCCTGTGTTGGATAAGGCGGGAGGAAACGCCCGGGTGTCACCACTGTGTGGATCGCCCGGGGGCATGGTGAAGCATACGGTGGAGGTCTGCCCGGCTTGGGCAGAGCACCGCCGTGTCGCGTGGTGGCGATCGGCGGCAGAGATCTCTCGCGTCCGGCCCTGATTCAGGCTATGGTACGGAGCGAGAGGGCATGGGCAGCCGTCACCTCCTTCTGCGAAGCAGTAATGCTCGCAAAGGAGGAGGCGGGACGGTTGAGGGAAAGGCAAATTTCGCACCCTCTCGCCCCTAGCTGCCGCAGGAGACGCCCTGGGCGTCGGGAATCCCGGGCGGATTTCCGGCCACCGTAGGTGCGGGCTTGCGGACGGTGAGCAATGGGTCACTGTCCGGTAAGGACCAGGGCCGAGTCGACGGCGCGTTGTATTCCACGCGCGCCTCAAAGAGATGTAATCAGCACAAGTGTAGGGGTCCACTAGGGCCGATGCCGTCCGGGGTCGCGGGAAGGTACTAAAGGGTAACCGAGGCCCCTGGCTACACAGGCAACGGAAGGAATACGGGTGGGTTTTAGTCAGTAAGAGTCTGACACACCCTCCCGCTCCACTCAGAGCGGGAGAAGTTATTTGATGACTTCCCACCAAAAAAAAAAATACCTACGAATATAATCAAGTACATAAATTTATTTTATATTTAACATTTTTTTAATTCCGAACTCACGCTTTTCAACTTCCCGACATTTCGACATAAAACGATTAAGTTGAGAGTACTCTTAGCTTTAAGTGTAAAGTTAATTACTTCCGATTCTGTCATGCCTTGTAACGGACAGAACAAACAGACGGATTTGAGAGGCTCCTATGTAAATGACGCGGCCGACCGGTGGGGCTTGAGAGGCTTACAGACTACCGTAAGAGGAGCAACTCCTCAGGAGATGTGTGCCTATCTGTGACGTACACAGTGGCCAACTTTGACTTGCGTATGTGTACGAGTATCATGGAAGTGATTGCGTAGAACGACGTTTCAAGGTAGGATCGTTTGTGATTCATTTTGTAAATAACTATGCGTTGCTGATTCAAAGTTTTGACTTTGGTCAAATCATTTATTTCAAATAGGCACATAAAAGGCACTCTTATTATTTAAAATAAATGTTAAGTTTCATGGTCTTCCTTTTATTTTAAATGCTATGTTATCTACAAGAAATAATTGTATATGATTGAGCCTTTTGAACGGTACAGTAAAATTACAGGTTATTGTTTCACATGTTGCGGGTTCGTTTCCCGGTTCAGACAGGCGATTATTTAAAATTCTTTGAATACAGTACGTATTGTTTTTAAAATAAGAATAAATCTTCATTCAATTTTTTTTTGTATCTACAGTATTTAAGGCACCTCCAAGTGGCAAAGTCGTGGGACGCCCTGTATATATATTATATGTGAAGATGATGCACCTACAATAAAATTACTATCACAATAGGTAAAAGGAATTAAAAATGAAGCAATGACATATAAATTAATTATGCATTACACATATTTACAAACATTGTAAAAGTAGACCTTTTTTCATCAAATTTAAACAAATATAATAAGTCAGTGTGTAAAGTAAAGAAGTCACAGAATGTAAAATCAATGTCATAAAAATAATTAATTCTACAATTAAATTAACAACTAGTTTGATTTTGTCTGGACTCTAGATTGTCCTATGGAGCAGGATCAGCATGTTTCCAAGCATTCTTATCTTGAATATAATCCTCTAATTTTTAATATACTTGTTTACAAAGTGTACTCTTTATATGAGTTTTAAATTTTCTTTCATTTAATTGCAATATATCACAAGGTATTTTGTTGTAACATTTAACACAGTACTCCATAAAAGATGTGTGTACTTTAGATAATCTGAAAATTGGTTGACCTATTTTATTAAAAAGATGTAGACTTTTTCTTACATACATAATATTTTCATAAATTAATTTAACAAAGTACCATCATAATATTAATCTTTTTAAATAGTTCCCTAAGAGATTCGCGACGATGCACGGTGGGCTGAAAATCGACTTTTAGACAGGGATATCAATTTTTAAGTGTGGTTTTTTCTTGGATATGGCTTTTGTCTATCATTAATAATATGCTCAAATATTGACACAATGTTAATTTAGTATAAAAACGGATGACTTATTATTTTTTGCGAAATATTTGTATGAGGCTCGTGTGAAAAATCCGCTTATCTTGGTAACGAAGTGGAGACGTTAAATGTGCGTGCGACGTAGATTATAATTGGCTCTGACAGCTCTCTTTTGCAAAATAAAGATGAAATACATATCTATTTCACGGGCCCATATATAATCAGCCTATAATGTTCCCACTGCTGAGATACAGGCCTTCTCTTTCTGTAGGAGGAAGAAAGCTATAATCCACCACGCGAGCCTAGTGCGGGTTGGTGGATGTCTCGTCATGTCTTCGAATTTTTGGTTTAGGACATTTCCGCAGGATGTTTTCCATCACCTTTTTTAAAGGCAATCAATTAACAATCAACTTAGCCTATAACAGTCCACTGCTGGACATAGGCCTCTCCTAGGCTGCGCCACAACACCCTGTCCTCCGCCTTTCGGATCGCAGTTTTGAGAGCAGTATTGTAATAATTTACACAAAGTAAAGTGCCTGCTGGGGTTCGAAACCACGACCCACAACGCGTATATCGCTATCCTTACCACTAGGCCACCACTGCTCAGGTCCATGCTGCAACGAATATACCTATTTAATTTGAAACAACACAATAAGATAGTACAATACAGATCACGATTGTCTTTTTTATTTTCTTCAAAGAACAAACAAGTTTCCCGCTTTTATCCAGATAACTGTTATTATATCCCGATTCTACAATATTTTGGTAACTCGAGTCGTTGTTCGTCCAGATTATGTTATATCCCGATTCTCCCAATATTATCGTAACACACCAAACAATATCCCTGCGATTTCTTGTCACAACAAACGTCACATAATTCGAGTATCGCTGTGCGCAACACGCGTTCTTGTCACACGACAAAATAAAATTCTCTGTAGCACCACAAACACATTACACCGTCGAAATGTGTGTATTTGTACACCAGAGATTGTGTACCTATTTATTTTTCGTCCAAGGATCCCCCGCTCCCCCCGCAGCCTCGTGCCTCAAGTCCTGAAGCCCCCCGTCTCTAGGCCCCGCGCCCCTCGCGTGACACTCGCATTATTTGCGCGACCCCCGGCTGTTTGCGCACGTGTGTGAGGGCGCCAAAACGTACGACTATATTTATGTGTTCGGTGGCCACAATCGAAATTATTTATGCTTTTTATGTATGGAAATCTCGGCCTTTGTCCCGCCCGTGGTCGCTCGTATTTTTACCCCTAAATTGCTTTTATTCGACGACTGACTTAATAATATTTCTGTAATTAAAATCTCGTCCCGAACATTTTCAACGCGGCGAGGGTGTTATGAGCAATTTATGAGTATTTTTTTCCAAATGAGTATTTTTAAAAGCGGCAATTAATCGCCTTGATATTGCGGCAGGTTGACATGTTTTCGGACTTCCGTAGATTAATTAAGGTGTAAAAAACGTCATTTATTTGTCAAGTTGTGAATGTAATCTGGCTCATAAACAATGCCAGACAAACAAAACGTACACAGACAAAGTTATGACCGTTCTTTCATTAAAATTGGTCAAAAACAAAATATTGTGTGTTTCTACCATATATTTAACCTTTAACAAAGGGTCAAACTTTACCTAGAGATTTTCACTGGAAACAAAACAATTACAATTTTGTTTACCTCAATTGAAATCTTCAGACCCAAAAAATATTCCGATTTTCGCTAAATATCCTCAATATAAAGCCCCGATATATTAATTACATACGTCTGCAGATCGATTGGCGCGCCGAGCACATACCCGGCTCTCACGTCTCATTGATAGCGGATTATCCTCTAAGATTAGACCACCGCTTGGAGTTGCGACCTCCAACTATCCGTGTGAGACTCCTTTATTATACGCATACGTATAAGGTAGTAAGTAGGCTTTTGATTGGTTTTATGTGAAAGAGGAATATTTTGTAAGGTGAAGGATTATTTACTGTTTATTTTTATGCGTGGGTAAATTTGAATTAGGGTTGGGAAACTTGGTGACTGTCGTATAGTTACGTCGTCGTCGTCGTTTCGTCGTCGTTACGTCGTAGTTACGTCGTTGCGTTGTAATAAACAGGGGTGGCCCAAAGGTAACGGCCCTGTCTTACGAGTTGTAGGTCGTGGGTTCGAACCCAGGCAGGCACTTTACTTTGTGTAAATAATTTCATCGCCACTGCTCCCAAAACGATGAAGGAAAACATTGTGAGGAAAACGTAATGTCCTAGAACCAAAAATCCGAAGACATGTGACATCTTCCAACGCGCATTGTGTTCGCGTGGTTGATTACAGCCCAATCCCTCTCGAAGAGAGGAGGCCTGTGTCCCAGGCAGTGAGAACATTATAGGCTGATTATGTAATTTAATAAACTGTTTTTAAAGGTCCTCTGGTAGGAATTTGTTGTTGGAATCTCGAATAAAAATCATCCAGCCACATCAAAAAGCCGCAACACATCAATATTTCAAAACAGAAAAAAAACAATATTTAATTTCCTGCCCTACTTACTTTCAAAAATCGATTCGCCCATTACCCACCACTCTCAAACACTCAAAACCAAAAGAAATTAAGGAGGAAAACCATGCAACACAAACAAAAGAGAGAGAACTCCTCATCCGTAATCTCTTTAACTGGCGTTTGAACGAAACGTTTCAACCGCACTCAATACTGGGCTTTTGAAAAGGTCTTTACAAGCTCAGGAAACATGCGCTTGAGGCCCAAACACGGACAAACATGAATTCTTATAATTGAGCTAAGGACCATCAAAAGCTAAGCAAAGAGGTTGAAGTAAAACCCACGCCTGCAGGCGTTTTGAGTAATTATAAAGGTGTTTTTTTTTAAGTAGATCCCTTTTTTATAGATTTTTCGGTCATGGACACAGACAAAAATCTTCGGAGGACACGGGATTTACCTTGAAGATAATTTTCTAACTTTACAATAAAATTAAAATATACAAAAATGCCTGTGACAACTAAATGCATAGTTCGCACTTCTAAAGTCGTGTTATTCAGTGAAGTAACAATTTCCTGAATAAACTATGCACCGTCGAGATTAGGCGAATTTTTCTCGTTGACAACTTAAACGTGACTTATCTCCGCTTTATCCAACGCTGCAAGTGGTTTAAGCGCTTAACCTTAGAAGATTTGCCAGAATTAGTTAGTCAATGTGACCTTTTACCCTAACAGAATATAATCTTCTTCCAAAACTCGCCCATCTCGAGAAAGTGCAAAGTCATCTTACAAATCTGTTACGGCTGCTGTCAGATGGATAAAATCTCAATTGGGAACTCAATCACTTTATCAATTCTTTCTTGTCTCTCTGCTTTATTTAACACACTCAATTCTCTTTTATAATCCACAACCAACTAACATATACCAACGCTGATATACAGCCAATTTAGCAAAGAACTTTGTCAAAATAAAAGCCATCGTAGATAAAGTCTTATCTTAAGTAATAAACCGTGATTTAAATTTTCTAAATACAAAGTTAATCGAGGAAATATATCTCGAAATGTACCATCGCCTTCAAAGAAACATTCGTCAGGTTATAAAACCAGTGAAGTCAGAGTTCCCTTGCAATTGGACTCAACCTGGAACTGACAAAATAAATAGGTACAAAAGCCAGTTCCACACAAAGAGGGAAAACAGCGGCACGCACACATAGACAGCTACGTACGGTGATCTCAAACCAATGGCAGTTGTTAGTGCGCTTGCTGCCGCCGTACGTACGTAGTCGCGTGCGTATGTGTGCGTGCGGTTCTGCTCGTTGTATGAACTGACCTTCTGTACCTATGTATTCTGTGCCCCGGAACTGACTGAGTAACCCTTCTCAATGGGCAGTTATCACAATAGCCGGCTCCGCTTTCCCCGGGAAATTACTCACAAAACGTATTCTTTGTCACTGAGAAATGTTTGAGAATATTGTGTGAAGTTTTCGGTTATGATTTAGGGGTTCGGTTTATGATAAGGCACAGTCGCCAGCATATCAAGTCACTACAAACTGTCAAATTTCTCCAAATGATTTTAAACAGTAAAATGTTAATGATTAAGTTCAAAATCGAATGAGGAAATTTGACAAATTGTGGTACCTTGATGTGCTGGCAACTATACCTAAAAGTTGTAAGAGTTGTATTGTACCTAAATGGTTAATAGACTTTTGAAACATTTAGATATTTTCAACCGATCTTTTAGAAAATAGAAGCAATTACCCCATTCTCTGCAAATAAAATAAAAGAGCATTTCACCGTAACAAAATTTAAATCTTTTGCGGTAACAATATCCTTGCAATGGGTTCAGTAACTTTATTTGACGCACGCACAAACAAACATCTTACGAAAAATACTTTTTCCCCTAACATTTAGGAAAATATTATCACACTTTTCACCACAAAACGGGCAACTTTGTATCATTTGCACTTTCCACAAAACAGAATAAGAACAATACAAAATACCAACAACATATAAACAAAAACTTTGTATCTTATTTCTTAGAAGACTATAATAGGAGGAACTTCACACTTCATTTAAACGGGGTCAGATAATAACGAATTTTGTATAGTTTTATCCTTGTTAAATTTAAATAACTATTCCCCCATTCGCAATGACTTTGGTCTCCAAGTGAAGGTCATTCTCCTTGCAATTGACCCAAAATATCGTTTTTTACCGCAACTCAGGCGTAGCAGGCATGCTGCCAAGCTCTCAACAATGTTTCCGTCGCCACTCTGCTAATGGAGAAATATTATATCTAATTGGCATTCTAAATCTGTAATAAGATGGAATTAAAGTGGGTGCAGTAGAATTATTTGAAACAGAAGTTGAGCAGAAAAGCGGTAGTTGAACAACTTGGAAAGCTAGTTGTAATAAGTGCATATGAGAATATAATTTGGGGAAAGTTTTCTTGGCAGCGAATAATCTGTGCAAATTCTCGCACTCACAAGTGTTCCTTGAAACTACTAAGCATATTTGACATTTATTATTTATAAAAGGTTACCTAAAAATATTACGAAGTATTACTGTAGGTTTTTGACTAGTGGTCGCCCACTGGTCGAAAATTCAACCCCTATACTTACAATATATGTATAAAGTACTTGCTAATTCCATGCTCAAGCTATCACAATCTGTTGTCTGTCGCTGTCTAATATATATTATATAAAAATATTAGCTTTCTGCACTCCTCCTCCATTTAAACTTTAACTGTGCCAAATTATTCCTCCGTCCTCGTAATTTTCCTAAAAAGGGGTACAAACTTTTCGCTTCACGTATGAATATAATGATGATTGTAGTAGAGTAATCGAAGTACTAAGAGAGTAAGATAAACGTTATATCTCGACCTCTACTTATCCCCTTTTGAAGGTAGAAGAACCAGATGTGAAGTTCCTCCATTGAAGAAGGAGGATCCTATAATGGATGTAACTCAAGAACAATATCCCTCGTAACGAGAAGTGTCACGATTAACTGCTACATTATTAGCACACCCCGGCGATTTTTAATAACGGCCGGCGACCACGATTTGCCCTAATGGACACTTTTAATGACCAAATTAATATTTAAAAGTGAATGCCATCAAATTTAAATGTTATAAAATTAATTCAACGGATATCCTCCGCATTTATTGGTTTTCACGATAACCCAATCGTTAAGGTAACATTATCGGTGATTATGAATAATTTTCAACAGTTTAATTTATTCTAGTCAAGTTATGTAGATTTCATTTTCATTCATTTTCCTCAATATTGAAGTAGCGAAATGTGTGATGTAGTTCAATTTGAAACGAAATTGAATACTACAAGATGTAGTTAGGTACTACAAAAATGTATTATTCATGAAACCAAACTTATCACAAACTATATCTACATTATTATTATCAGTACCTACATGTTGTTTTGCAAGCAAAATATGACATGCCTACGTTATTATAATTCACTTAAATCCATAGTCTACAGCAACCTTGATTGTGTTACCAGCGCGGTCGAGCAACCTTCCAGCTAAATTGATATCGAATACATAACTTTACACTTTACCGAGAAAGTAAAGAAAACTATACATTGTCCATTACTCCTTGGCCACTGGCCGGCCACGTCGGCCACGTCGGCCACGTCGGCCACTCATTAATAGTAAAAAGCAACCGCAGCTCAACACGGGCCGAGTAGACAGCGAATGAAATGGGTAATAAAAGTAATAAAGTGTATTGTTTGCCTGTAGATCGATAGCCAAAGACCCATTTAATTAATGACCAATCTCCCGAGACTCACCGGCACTTACACTAATTAATTAAAGTCTGCTGCAAACGGAGTAATAAAGTGAAGTCTCATGTTTGCTTTCATTGTTTTAAAAGAAAGGCATTTTCCTTCGCTCAGATATCGGTGTCGTGTCAATGTTATTAGGCGCACGGATGAAATTTCCCTATATATCGGCTCTTGAAGCAATCAAGGAGATTCGATTGAAGACAAGATTGAGCTGCCGCTCGGCAGATTAGATGGAGCACCTATCACTTTGCGCCGGCGATCACCTGCCCCATCCCCGAAAATGGCGACGTTTAAAAACTGGAATCCACTTTGTGATCGGAATGCGATAAGTCGTATCGATTGTGTTTAGTCGACTGACTCGATCACTCGAATGGATTTGCTTAAAGCACTCGATTTAATAGCATAATCATGTTTGGAATATTATTAGGCGTTGTTTATTATTCGTACTTTAGTTTGGAACTTTTCGAATCTCATTATTAGACAAGTTGTGCTGCGACTCAGGAGTTTGTTTTTCTTCATAATTGAAATTGATTAATAGGTCAGGAACATAAACAAGCTTTGAATATAATTGCAAAAACAAACATCTTGACGTAATATTTACTTAAGCTGAAAGGTACTTTCTATAATTTCTATTGCGAAGACCTATTTTTGAAGGACCTGTTTTCGAAGTAATGTAAAAACAGAGAAAACATTGAATACATAAAATTGTTTCATTGAGTTTAACAGAAGGCAATATTTTGAGCCACCTTTGATGTCGGCTTATTTAAACAGAGGGGTTTCTATGCCTTTATTGCGTCACTCCAAAATGATTTTCCTTTCGACGTATGTATAAATATAAGTCATGTATAAGGTAAACATATTGCGTCTTATAAGTTATTTGTATCAACAACTCTTTAATATTATATGATATGAATTTAATATCAAGTGTACTTCAACGGTTTCGTTCTGTCATTGAAACCTATGAAAGGTTTCGTTTCAATCAAATAAAATAGGCCATTAACTACTGTTCTGAAGAATTTTTGATTTAGTTTTAAACGAATCATATTTAGGATTTGTTAAATAAATATTTGTCGTTTGAATTAAAGTATGGGCTCTTAGCTGAGTATTTATTCAAAGATTTTCGGTCGAGTACTATAAGTAGTGAATGGTCTTTTTTTGGTTCTGACTCCGCCGCATCAGTTAACACTGCATTCCTGCAAAACAAACATAAACCACAAACCGAAAGCATGCAGAAACTAAAGAACATATTACAACTAAATTAGCTCATATAATTTCAATTTCCAATCTGAAAACTAATCTACGTGAGCGATAACAGCATCATGCACAATATCCATTACTAAGCTACCTGCTGTACATGGGAAAAAGAGGAAAAAATAATTCCCTGTAATTTAAAGTGCAGTCTAATATTTTTAAACGTATCGTTCGTTTCCACAGTTAGATATTAATAGACTTTTGGACAAGACTATGGACGTATGTAGCTACTGTTTAAAATTACATTGGCAGCGTAGCTAACAGTGCAAGCAGTATAAGCATAGTTAATAAAAATAATGATATTTGTAATGACATGTTAATTGATGTAATGATAATGGTATGACATTTGTAATAGTAATGTCATGATATATAATCTTATGATACTGATCTATATTAATACAAACATATATTTTTAATAGCTGATGATTTAAGAATTGTATGATAGTAATCTATAAATTGATCTAAATAAGTGTAATAATAGTGATATAAATAATTTTAAATGTTTGCATGCCGATCGGTAAAATGTTGCTGGGCTACGAGTAAATGTAATCTTAAGAACTATTATGCAAAATAAAACTCATATTTGCAAAATAAAATTCTATTCTATTCTAATAGGTCTACCCAGATTCGTGGGCAACTGAAGACGTGAACGACTGAATAAAGTCTTGTCTACCAGCAGGCCTTATTTTTGTGGGTGGTCTTAATAAAAGAATTACAGCGATCGTAAAGATTGTTAATTGATGGCATGGCGTTGTAATTCTTTTGTCAGTTAGTCGGTAGACCAGTCTATATTCAATCATTCACGTCTTCATACATAACATACATAATCAGCCTATAATGTTCCCACTGATGGGACACAAGCCTCCTCTCAGTGAGAGGGAGTGGGCCATTATCCACCACGTGGGCCCAGTGCGGGTTGTTAGATGTCACATGTCTACGAATTTTTGGTTCGAGGACATAGCGGTTTCCTCACGATGTTTTCCTTCACCGTTTTGAGAGCAGTAGTGATGAAATAACTTACACAAAGTGGAGCGCCTGTCTGGGTTCGAACCTACGACCTACAACTCGTAAGTCACAGCCGTTACCCCAGTGGTAACGGCTGCGACTTTCGAGTTGTAGGCCACCGCTGCCCTCACGCCTGCTTCACGTCTTCACATGCCCACGAATCTGGACAATACCTTCTAACTCATCATCTGCCTAACCTTTTGCCCAACTATGTTGGTGTCGGGTTCCAGTCTTACCGGATGCAGCTGAATACCAGTATTTTACATGGAGCGACTGCCTACCTGACCTACTCAACCCAGTTACTGGGTAATACGATACCCCTTGGTAAGAATGCTTGTCAGACTTTCGTGCTTTTGACGACCTGTAACGACTGTCAAAGATCTTGTGTGCTTTCCGAGGCAAGACAAACAAAGATACAAACATACAAAGTGGTATGTAAAGATGTTCACCCATCCACGGACCAACCGCGGTAAGCGTAGCTTAAGCTGATCGATCAACCCGTGCGGCTGTTATTACTTAGCCACAAGCCCCTCATAATACCTACAATACCTACAAACTATACTTAAGTTAACTACACTGTGTGCCCTATCAGCTACGCTGCCAATGTAATTTTAAACAAAAGCTACACCGTCCATAGTCCTGTCCAAAAGTCTATTAACATCAAACTGTGGAAACGAACGATACGTTTAAAAAGATTAGACTGCACTTTAAATTACACGGAAGTATTTCGTCCACTTTTTCCCATGTACAGCACATAACTTTGTTATGGATGGCAAATCTGATATCATGACAGTCTACAGACTGCGGTCATAGGAGTACAGTAGGACAATGGTTTGAGGCGAATGAGAAGTCGTGATATCGACTTCCACTCGTTGCTCTATTGAAGAAAACCTACGCCTAGGCTAAGCATAGAAGACGCAGATAATATGTAATACGCAAGACACATCTTTAAAAAATGTGATCATAAGTATGCTATTGACGTTCCATATTTGTTGAATAAAATAATATCAGGTTCAGGGCCTCTTTTTTCCTAAATTTTATTACTATTATTAGTCAACAAAATAGCTGACTTTCATCTAACTTTAACAACAAACTACTACGAAAGATAAGTTTGATATTTTCTCTTATTCTCGTCATAACAGCATGGAAGGCGATCTGTATTCAGTCACATAATGGGAAGTAATAAATTATTCCATCAACGTAATGACATTACGCCAAGATATTGACGTGGAGGAACCACGAGGAAGCGTGCTTTACTTACGAGTAAAAGATATCGAAAAAAATAACTATATGTATAGGCTTTCTGTAGGAGAAAAACCTACCTATGTGACTTGTTGAATAATTATTTTTATATACGTAGACGTCTTGTATTGTTGTGGTACTAATTAGTGTGAGATACCATATTTATTAGTCCATTAACAATCACTCAGTCAACTGCTTGAAGAGAAATGAGGGAGAACCCAAGTCGCACCAAAGCACACGTTTCTCTTCTGCATCTAGTATGTCTCAGCGTCTTTTTAAGGTCTTCGGACCATCCAAAAACTGCAAGCGAAGGTTGAACGCCCGTTCAACCTTGCCGTTTTTCAACACAACTTCAATTGGGTCGTTTCCAATGGACTCAATAAATGAATGATAACCATAACATCTTAAACATTCCACATTCATAACTTTACACCTGTAGGCAGAGGTACATCTATAGTACGGCCACATTTCGCCATCTATGTTTAAGTCCCATGTAATAATTGAATCATGGCATGTTATATCCATAGCCAGCTACGCTTGCACCATTTCCAATAAACTCTATACTAAAACTGCAATGTACTACAAACAATAGCACATGTTCTCAGCGACAGATTTAAACAGGGCCAGTACACACGCTCGAACGCAAGCCGCCCATTATTTTTACGGTCGCCGGCCACCACTCATCGCGATCATGGCTGCAAACGCTGTGTACACAGCTTTATACGGCTTTTATAGATTAATCATAGCTGTGCCATAAAAGTGGTTGATGGTGGTGGGAGTGAGCATATTGGTATTTTTTTATTTTTTATCAGGTCCTGTATATAATGAGAGACTTCTTTTGCTTCACTAGCTTGTCGATTTCCCTACTACCACTCGTAGTGTGTTGTCTTCTTATGACCAGGGGGATCCAGGACTTATCTCTAAGTCCGTCAACGAAGATACGGGCCCGTCCGAAAGTAGTTGATCCGTCAAAACTAGTGACAAATTCTATTTTTCGAACGGGCACAAACACATTGTGAGTACGGACAACTGTCAAATCGTGTTTTCATTCATTCTCAGTTCGGGCTTCGAAGTAATGTTATGCCCGTAGGTGATACGGAGTAGGAAGCGCCCGTAACATCGGTCGAAACTACGGAATTAGTGCTTAGGGAGTAGAGCAGCTTAGAGCTATGACACGAAACTGCGTGTTAGGAGCGTTACGTCGTAGCACTTACACGTGCTACGACGTAGCGCTACGGATGCTACGGCATTCGTAGCGGCTACAGACCACCAACACAGGGGGCCTACCCTGTGTTAGTGGTTCGTAGCCGAATTTTGGTAATGAAACCCTTAATAGTTTTGTAAAGTCCTAAGTATGTGTGCGATTTATGACCAATAGTATCTAAAGTAAACAACATCAACTGCTAAACTACGTCTGGACACAAAATTATTGTTTCCTCGCAATTTTCTATAATTTTTCCGTGTACATAGGTAGCAACGTACACGCACTCAGTAGCTACATAAGTCCGTAACCGCTGTAATTCAGCACCGCTCACTTTTCTTCTTCTTTAAAAATCTGAAGCAGCCGTTCGTTTTCGTAAAGGTACTTAGAGGACTTATTAGAGCTTGAGTGTTAGGAAGGATGGCATAATAACTAAATCATAATTATAATAATTCCTACAAGTAAGAAATAAATATTTAATGAATAAATGAAACAATGAATTCTTGGTTCTTAACTAATTTGTTATGGGAAATACGTTATTTTTTGTTTGTTCACTACTTTAAACGTTCTAAGAATGAACAGAAATTTAAATATGTAATGACTTTCGACATTAGTGCACATTAATACATCCACACATAACATAACGTGTTTGTAATTTAGCATACATTTATACTGAGGGAGGAAGGAAAAGGTTGTTTGTTCTAGGAACAACATACAAAATGGTGCAATAAGAAAGTGCAAAATCCTTTAACAGGCAAGATCTATATATAAAATTGAACCACTAACTAGGTAGGTAGATCAAATAAATGATTAAAATGATTAATTCTTGTAACAAATTATTAAAATGCACTCGTTTCAAAGTGAAAAAACATAAATCAAGTCTTGAGGATAAACCAGTAACAACGACTACCCTTTTTCTTCAAATAACAACATCAATTCTGTTACTTCTCTACTAAAAAAACGAGCGAGCCTTACAATAGTTGCACATAATATGTAACATCTGACATCTCACTTTGGTAATAAGCAACTGAGCAGCGACAGAAATTAACCTCAGAATTAAAAAAACAACCTAAATACTGGAAAATTTATTCGAATAATTATTAATTACTAGTGGTCGTCCCTCTTTTTACAATGTAAGTACTTACTAATTCCATGAGTACACAAATTCCATGCTCAAGCTGTCACTTCCTGATTGGCGGCAGAGATCTACGCGTCCGGCCCTGGTTCAGGCCATGGTACGGCGCGAGCGGGCATGGGCAGCCGGCACCTCCTTCTGTGAAGCAGTAATGGTCGCGAAGAAGGAAGTGGGAAGGTTGAGGGAAAGGCAAATTTCGCGCCCTCTCGCCCCTAGCCGCCGCAGGAGACGCCCTGGGCGTCGGGAACCTCGGGCGGACTTCCGGCCACAGTAGACACGGGCTTGCGGACAGTGAGCAATGGGTAGCTCACCGTCCGGTAAGGACCAGGTCCGGGTCGACGGCGCGTCGTTTGCACGCGCGCCTCTAAAAGATGTCATCAGCACAAGTGTAGAGGTCCACTAGCGCGGATGCCTGCCGGGGTCGCGGGAACGTACTAAAGGGTTACCAAGGATCCTGGCAACACAGGCAACGGAAGGAATACGGGTGTATTCCTTTCGTTGCCTGTGTTGCCAGGGGTTTTAGTCAGTAAGAGTCTGACACACCATCCCGCTCCACCCAGAGCTGGAGAAGCTATTTGATGATTTCCCACCCAAAAAAAAAAAAGCTGTCACTTCCTGTCTAAACATTTCCGTCCCTTTTCACGAAATCACCACAGAAAGCGAGAGGAAATGAATGTAACACATCAAAAAGTGCTTAAATTACATCACCAACACGTCCGCCGAGTCAAATAATATAACCAAAACATTCCCAGTAAACGTTACGTATAAAAATTAAGAAAAATGTTGGACAATAACAGGCACATTCCGCGTAACGACTGGGCTTGTATTAGCATATTATTGAAGCAATTAATAACTCGCTGAGCCAGGCGCCGGATTATGCCGATTTCAAGATGGACGCTCATTTATTTGTGGCGGGTAGTGAAAGATGCATGTAGTTTTAGGGGGGTAGAAGGTAGAAGGTAGGGTTTAGATTGGGGCGCTCTAGACTTAAGAGATACTAAGAAGGACACCAGCAGATAATAAAACTAAGTTGATTTTTTTGATAATAAGTGTAGATTTCAAGAGTGCATTATGGCATTAAAATTGGACGTAGTTACACGAAAAGGATCCAATTCACAAAAATACCGGTGAGGAAGCGCTTTTAGATATTATCCGAATCTAATTATGTCAGTATGACCTAAATAGTCTTTTGTTTTTTTTTCCTTAGTAGGTAGTAGGTATCAATCGTCTTTTGTTTCTTTTCTATTCGTAATTTCCTACATACTTTTAAGTCTTAAAAACCATACGTTCAGAAAACTGTTGCAGTTTTGTAACGTATTACTTCAAATCGAATTTTGGATAATTAATCTTCAATAATTACAAGTTGCGCACTGTAATGCTCAGTTCTCTTCACTTACTGATGTAATCCTCGAATACAAACTGTTACATAACAGGCGAATGTGTGTAGAGAACAGTGGTAGCCCAGTAGTAACGGCTGCGACTTACGAGTTGTAGGTCGTAGGTTCGAACCCAGACAGGCGCTTTACTTTGTGTAAATCATTTCATCAGAACTGCTCTCAAAATGGTGAAGGAAAACATCGTGAGGAAACCGGCATATCCTAGAACCTTCACATTCGAAGACATGTGACATCTACCAACCCGCATTGGGCCCGTGTTGTGGATTACGGTCCACTCCCTCTCACTGAGAGGAGGCCTGTGTCCCAGCAGTGGGAACATTATAGGCTGATTATGTATGTATGTGTGTTTCTAATATTAGTAGTAATTAGATACTAATATTCATAATATGAAAAGAAGGAGCTGTCAATGCACTTAAAAAGAGCAATTGCAATATTGAGGAGATTTGGGTTGGAGCAGTCCGATCCACAAGTATTGGCTTCATCGGGGTGCCAACCGACGAAATTTTTTTTGTGTTGTTAGTGATATTGTAATGCAATTTTATGTTAATGATTGTATTGAATTTAATTTAATGTATTTTATTTTAACAATGTAATGATTTTTTTTTTTTGAATTTGTGATTGGTACATTGGGACTTGGTGCCTTAGTAAATCAATAAATATTGACGCTAAGCTTCTTGTGGCCGATGCATCATTTAGCTTATTCGATTTATGCGTAACTCGTAATTTACAAAATACATTAGTACCGCTTAAAAATGTCAATATTGCAGCAAAGCTTTCCAAAGTTACATAAATATTAAAGCAGGTTTGATTAACTTACAAAAATAGACCAGCCAGCACACTCAAACCAACGTTATTACAAAATTTACATTATGAATATCTCAATCAATATTCAAAACGAAACAACCAAAAATAAATGGCTTGCAATTAATCTAAACTATAAATCTTCCAAAAAATAATGTTAATTAAATCGAGTGTCTCAACTTTAAAATATATATTTAAAGTTCGTGTCGATAGAAATTTGGGTTGAGCCCTTTAGGGGTTTTTTGCATTGTTTTCATTTTGTTATCAACATTTAAGATTGTAAATGGTGAGAGGCTAAAAAATTGTGGCATTGCGTGCGTAGAGCATGACTACAGGTCGTGGTCCAAGTGGATATACAGAAGTAAATTTAAAATGAATACACCTCATGTGTTTATTTGCTAAATAAACATAAAGATTACTTAATAAATTTCTTAGTTCATTGTTGAATACGTTAGACAATTGAATTTAGAAATTACCCACATACCCACAGACAGGAATGCACAGGCGTCACCCACATTAGAACAGAAACCCTCGGGGCACCCAGATCCTACACAGAAATTCTAAACAGACCAGGAGATGTTATCAACTTCTGGAGGGAGGTGGGCTGGTTGGAATAACCACCAAAAACGGCCGCCATGGCCCACGCACAATGGTCCACCTGAAGGACTAAGTGCGGAAACCAAACCCTCTAACATCTAACATCTACCCACATACCCAAAAAAACTAAAAAATAAAGGTCACTTGAAAGAAAAATGCGTTGAGAATTTTCTTTTTAAATAGATACCTTGTAAACACAAAGTAGTTTCACACACTTTCCTAAAATATTTTGTAAACTTTTTGCTATAATAACCTGACAAAACTAATAATTTAAAAAAAAAAACATAATTAGAAAAAGATATGAATCTACTAACCTAACCCGCTCACCGGCGCACTCTTAATCAGTAGCGCACTATTTATCGCGCGCTATTACGAGCAGGCTATACGCGCTATCGCCCCGTCCTCGTTACACTATCTAAATGATGTTCCACTATTAAACATTCAATATATTTCCCTGGGTAATGTCTAATTAATTACTCTACCAGCAAAGTAAAGTATTTGACTAAATAGTTTGCCTCCTACGTTTTTGCAACTGCAACTGTCTGGCTGGGTATATATTTTAGCTGCGTTCCCAAAGTTTGTTGCAGTAACTCCGGTAGTTGTATTAGCTAAATACGGTACAGTTTGTAACGGAAAATAACGTAGTTCTCTGAGTTGGGTCTTGCAACTAGTGGCCGAAAATGAGTAGCTGATATTTTTCGGTTTTTCATTGGGGCTTCTAATCTTTTTTACTCGCGTATATTTTTCTACTTCAGGGTAAAGTTTTTCCCGTATTAAGCGCTGCTACGTGTTTTTCGATTAGGTTTTTAAATAATTAGTCTCCCTAAACTTTCTGCTGTTACATCCCAGAAGGTAAATAACTTATGTGATGTAACGGCAGAAAGTTTAGTCTTTAGGCTTTTTAAAAAGTGAACCTGAGGTGATTTCACCACAGGTTCACTTTTTAAAAAGTAATCTGTATTTCATGCCTATCATTTGTGTACTTATGATTGGTCGACTGATTCTTTCTGAAGTTTTTTTTTTATTATTTTATTTATCATTGATACAAAAGAACACAGGATTACATAATTGGATAGCAACCAAAAAACACTAAGGTTTAAACTTGTGCATCATGAGTCTATCTCAATATCACACAATACAATGAAGCATTTTATATGTACGCGTTAAGGTCGATAAAATTTATAACATCTTTACATATTTAAAAGTTACAAACATTTTATTAAGCGTTATTGAATTAATTAATTAAGTAATTAACTAGGGGTAATATTTAACTGATCCCCTAAAACCTATACCTTCTAAAGATGGACACTTTTTTTGAGGTTCTAAATAAGAGCCGCAATCATTATAATGGAGTATTCAATAATATTTTTAGGAGTGCAGAATAAGAATTATTAGAGTTTTGAATGAATACATGCTAATTAAAATTAGAATTAACTAACGGCTTAAAACTTACCAGCATCATTTCACAACCGCCAAAACTAATTAAAACAAACACAATACCGAAAAAACACTTCTATTCGACAATATCCAAAACTTTTTCCTCCATCAATAATCGATAACAACCCACTTCCTACAATGGGTGTTAATAAGGGTCTGCACTGACCTATTTCGTGACTAAGTTCGCGCTAAGAAGGGCTGTTGCAGAAGATAAGGCGCGGGCAAGCCGTCCAGTTAATTGTCCGGAACAGATACCGGGCCTGTCGCCGGATTGAGCCGCGATTTATATCGACTTTCCTGTATCTGTGTTGGTTTTTGTGTCTATGTTATGCTAATCTGGTAGTTGATAGAAAGTTGAGGGAAAATTGTTTATTTGGTCTTGGTGTTGAAGCAATAATTTATGGTCAATCTTTTTATATAACATTTAGTAAAGCAAAACCGTGTAATATATATAATTATTATGAAAAAGTTTCATAAACTTTTTAAGGCTGTTCGTCTGTTCTCAAAAATAAGTCTTTTATTCAGTCGTACACCCAAATACCGCTTACAAAATTTCGTGAAGCCAAAAATACCCACACGGCCATCGAATTATCTGAAGATATAAAAGAAAAGTCATTCAGCAGACTTGTCAGGAGGCACCCGAGGAGAGAGGTATAGGTGTTCAACGTTTGCACACAAAGCCTCATCCGATATCGATAAAACCCCACTCGTATTATCATAAAAACACTCAATATTAAAAAGCAAACGATTCGCTATAACTCTGTCCATCGGTACGCACCATTCACACGATATTCGTATTCAGTAGGCGCGCCGTAAGTCGGCGCTATATCTTTTCACTGCCTCCATAAGGGCTGGTGTACGCCAGTGTGCTTGCAAAGTAGTTATAAACTGCTACTAAAGGCAGCATGGGCCGCTCATGGCGAAGACACTTAAAGTATACGTGTGGTGCGGCCTTTATCTTTTTATGCCTCGTTTAATATTGCGGCTCGACGCGATTAAGGTTATTGGATCGATTTTCGGGGCGTTTCTTGTTTGTTTATTTCGTATTAAGTGCTTTTATGTCTTTTACGATTTCTTAGGTACGCATTTTTGACGCTTCGTTGCTCTTGGGTTTAATGTCCGGCTCTTGAGGTGCGAAATGGAACGCAAGCTGACCTGTTTTTAAGGATCATTTTGCCTCTTTTAACAATGTTTTTAAACATTTTGTTTTAAACCATTTTATTAATTTATGCCTTTTCAATATAACTGGCTCATTACGAAAAAGACTACAACTTATCGCTAACAATAACGCTTAAAATCATAAGAAATGTTTATAGTACCTAAACTTTCACTTAACAAAAACCTGAATTTAATTATTTAATATTATAATACCTATAACTTGACTCGCTACGATAAGTGCTTTCCCTAAAATTGATTTTAGCATTTATTACTTAACTTATCAAGTCGAAACAGTTATTTAATTATTAAGAGATGCTCACACAACTTATGTGACATGATGTGAACTCTAATATGAGAGGCTTCTAAAAGCTTTCTCTCTCAATTGAACTAGTTCATGAAATATGAATACCTATGAATATAATATTTAGAACATTACCACTTACTTACATTCCAGTTTTAGCAAATTCGCTTGTCTATGAAGAACTTCGTACTACGGAACTCTACATTTTATTTTTATTAATTGAAACATGCAAGTAGTCAATGTCGAACTACTGAATGTTTGACTTATTGATATTAGCCGTTAATTGGGACATTGGTGTTGCGGTATTAACCGATAAGGACCAGTCCCGGGTCGACGGCAGCACAAGTGTAGGGGTCGCGGGAAAGTCCAAAAGGGTTACCGAGGCCCCTGGCAACAGAAGGAACACGAGTGGGTTTTAGTCAATAAGAGTCTGACACACCCTCCCGCTCCGCCCAGAGTGGGTGAAGTTATTTGATAATTTCCCACCCAAACAAGTACCCAGTAACTGAGCGTGGTATTAAGCATGAAGTCGACCCAAACGTACGAATTTTCTAGAAGCACAAAAATAAAGCTCTTTTAATTTCTTTACGTTGTGTATTTGCGCAACAAATACACAACCTAAGTAAAGAAATTACCTTAATAAATTGCAACGACTTTCAAGTTTAACAAATCCTGCAACTAACTAAACATTTTTTCTTCAAGATTAACATACTAATAAAGCTGGGTTACCGTCAAGCGATCAAGACATTAGCTCGATAGTGGCGCCACACAGCGGGCGATCGCGTGCACGCCATCGCTATCGCGTTACACTGACAGTTCTATCTACATCGCGATTCGCGCGGTAAAAACGCGAAGACGCACGATTTGTATCGTGGTTTAATGAAATTAAAATTGGTTAAAGTGGGCACGTTTTGTATAAAAAGGGTGCGTGTGCGTTCAAAGTTGTAATGTAATAAATAAAGAGTTGTTTTGTTTTGTAGAAATGCTCGTTGGTCTGCTGAGGTTCTGGGTTTATTCCCGGGTTGGGCAAACTGTTATTGGGTTTTCCATTAGGAATTTCCTGGAGTTTGGAAGTTGGTAGTATGACACCACCGTGGCTCGGATAGCACGTAAAGCCGTTGGTCCTGCGCTTGATCTCTCCCCGGTCTTGTCTGATTGCCGTCCCAGTGGACTATGATAGTTAAGGAACAGAGAGTCCACCTGTGTTTGCGCACACACTTGTGCTCTATAATATCTCCTGCGTACCTGCATCTCCGTTGAAATTGGCCACCGTGGAAGAAATTCGCTCGGGACGATTTATTTTTTTATTTATTGCAGAAATCTAAAGCGATTTTTCTTTCAAAAGGCAGCTAGCTACTAAAAGAAAATCGTTTTAAAATAAAAGTAAAATTGATATCAAATGAATCGGTTTAGGAATAAAAAAGAACGAAATCAAAACATGTCTTTGCAATTTTCAAGATTTGGTACTATCTAGCAAGTAACGGCCTAATCATTCAAAACTAATGTAATTGGAAGCTAACTCAATACATCAAAGTTAACACAATTAGTATTAGTTGCGAAGTGTAACATAATTTTGTTACGTTACTCTCGATACAATCAATAAACTATCTAATAGTTATGAGAAATTTCTCATTGCAAATTAAATGTTAAATATCAAATAATACGAGATAACTTTGCACAATTTGAATTATGTTATTTAGGTATGCTGGTAATAAACAATTTGAAACGCGCTGGCGTAACGGGATTTATATTGGAAAGTAATTTAATTGGTCTTAATAGAAATGTAACGATCCGCTGATTTTGTGGCCATACTGCTGGTCTTTGTGTTCGTCATATTGATAAATTTGATGGTCATTTTATTATTTAAATAACATAATATCACGCCGTGCTTCCCCGAAGGGTTTAGCAGAGGTATACCATAGTAGGTACACCCATATTTCGCCAGTTACGTTTAAGTGTTTATGTTTATTATTCTACGCTGCTAAGTAAGCTCAAAGTGTCATTCTCGGGACGGTTAAGGGAAAGGCAAATTTCGCGCCCTCGCACCCCTAGCCGCCGCAGGAGACGCCCTGGGCGTCGGGAATCCCGGGCGGATTTCCGGCCACCGTAGGCGCGGGCTTGCGGACAGTGTGCAATGGGTAGCTCACCGTCCGGTAAGGACCAGGCCCGGGTCGAGGGTGCATTGTATTCCACGCGCGCCTCAAAGTGATGTCGTCAGCACAAATGTAGGGGTTCACTAGGGCCGATGCCTGCCGGGGTCACGCGAAGGTACTAAAGGGTCACCGAGGCTCCCGCAACACAGGCAACGGAAGGAATACGGGTGGGTTTTAGTCAGTAAGAGTCTGACACACCCTCCCGCTCCGCCCAGAGCGGGAGAAGTTATTTGATGGCTTCCCATCCAAAAAAAAAAAGCCCTAAGTTTAATTAATTATACTGAATCCGTTGCATTTGATAACTTATCTTTTATAATTCATATTTTCTTGCGAAAGAGACTTGCGGGACCTCGGTGACCCATTAGTACCTTCCCGCAACCTCAGCAGGCATCGGCCCTAGTGGACCCCTACATTGTGCTGACGACATCTCTTTGAGGCGCGCGTGGAATACGACGCGCCGTCGACCCGGGCCTGATCCTTACCGGACGGTGAGCTACCCATTGCTCACCGTCCGCAAGCCCGCGCCTACGGTGGCCGGAAATCCGCCCGGTATTCCCGACGCCCAGAGCGTCTGCTGCGGCGGCTAGGGGCAAGAGGGCGCGAAACTTGCCTCTCCCTCAACCGTCCCGCCTCCTCCTTCGCGAGCATTACTGCTTCGCAGAAGGAGGTGACGGCTGCCCATCGCTGTCTCGCTCCGTACCATGACCAAACTTAGGGCTAAAAGGTAACCAAAAGTATGAGTGCTAGCAGAGTGGTAGCAGCTGGCTGGTAGGCAAGCTGGCTGTGGGATTTATTTCGTGAAAAGAGACGGAAGTGTGTAGATAGGAAGTCCTGTCTACACACTTCCGTCCCACGAAATCACACCCAAGGAAAGATGTTCCATATCAAAAAACAAAACAATTGTCCAAATACGCTTGCGTACAGTCCGTGATCCCGCGGTCAAATTACGCAAACTGCGTGAAACAAAGGCCCTAGAGACGAGCTCACACCTTAACTGTACAATTTTCGATAAGTTACGGTATTACCCACACGCATGTAAAGGCGACGTTATGCCGTCTTCATCGTTTATTGGCGGCCAATCGTGCGTAAATACCGTAATACCGTTTCACCGTTTTAACACGCAAACTCACCCGGAGAATGTTTTAAAACGACTTCAACAAGCCATTGTTGAAGAGTTTGCAATGGGCCCGTTGTTCTAATGTAACTTGATTGTAAAACAAAGGACGCCACGCTAAAGTCCCTTATAAACTTTGACAGCGCGAGTCTTTTGTATCGAAAGAAGCCGATTCGTATTCACTTTAAAAACGGTTTAGAAAGCTGTTTTGTTGGCGGCACTAGTTCTTATTGGGACGTGTCGAGAAGTTTCGTTATAAGTAATTATTAACAGATTCATGGTAAAACGTTTTACGAATGACATTTTCGCAAGGTCTTATTCACGGTTGTGAGGTTTTAGTCTTTTCAAGTGCTTATTAAAATACTAGCTTAAAATTTCTTACCAGGATAAAGGTGTCCTATATTCTAATCCAGGCCATGGTCAGCCAAATTTCATCCAAATGCGTTCAGCTGATTTAGGGTGAAAGCGTACCAAAAAAACAAACTCACTTTCACATTTATAATATAAGTTAGGATTTTTCTTGTATCCCTATCAGATAAATATAATGCGCATGTACAAAATAAAACTTGAAAAAGAACATCTAAACAAGACTAGCTTTCAAAATCTGTAGCTGTTAAAATGTCTAATCTTTTTCCAACAATACATTTACAATAGAAATACGCCTGAAGCGCAATACTACGTCCAAGACAACAAACAAGCACAAAGTAGGGTTAACCCGTAGGCTGCAGGCGAGCGCGCTCAAATCCCGAGAGAGCAGATTTTAATTAACTATCGCCTTACGTCTTACAGGTGTAACGGGCGAAAGAAATAACCCTCTCCGCGCTCCCTGAAACACGAGACCCATTTTGAGGTACTAAAAGACGGCTAATTGAAAAGCTAATATTCACGGTATAACATTAATTATCCTCTGGAGGGTTGCTGCGTAATCTCCAACGAGAAATCCTTATTATTTTAAGTGATACGCCGGCGCGGCCATGTTAAATATTAAACGAAACTGCGCGATGCCTTTTAATAATAAGGGTAGTTTAGTACGGCATGTGTTTTGGGAATAAAACCTTTGTTAATACGTGATAACGTATCGAACATTTTGAATCTCATTATTGCATAATTAATAAATGTTGAGAGCAGTGGTGGCCCAGTGGTAACGGCTGCAACTTGGTTGACTTAGTTGTAGATCATAGGTTCAAACCCAGACATGCGCTTTAATTTGTGTAAATTATTTCATCACCAGTGCTATCAAAAATTCGAAGACAAGTGACATCTACCAACCCGCACTGGGCCCGCGTTGTGGATTTCGACCCACTCCCTCTCACAGACAGAAGGCCTGTGTCCCAGCAGTGGGAACATTATAGGCTGATTATGATGATATGATGATGATAATCATTATTATGCATAAGTCAGGATATAAGAATAAGCGTACTTACGTATTCAGCTGCATCAATTTGGATTGGAAGCCGACCTCAACATACATAGGAAAAAGCGAGGCAGATTGATATGCTCATAATATTTTGTGTTGTAAAATGTCCTAAAGCTAAATCCTATAAAAGCTAAATCTTTTTAAACTCCTTAAGAACAGATAAGTTAAGTACAAAATATCGATCATGATTATTACTAATGCCTTCATTCAATACCGTCGGGAAATCGCCTGATGTTTATTGCAGCGTGCTATTATTATTTCTACCCGTGGAGGGAAAAATGGGAAAATCTTAAACAGCTTGTAGTTCATAAGACAGCCAATAAAGCTCATTCAATCGTTTATATATTCATGCTCCGTTTCACCTTATACAGTGGTTCTATTTCTGTATTATTGTGTGGGAGTTGCAGATGTTATGGGTGAGCGTAGGTACTACGTGAGGTTGTGAGTTTAGTTCTCAGCTCAAATTGAATTGAGTTTTTTCAATAGAGTAAATCTGTTCAGGAATACCTTCTAGGCTTTTTTTTGGATCGGAAATTATCAAATAACTTCTCCTGCTGTGGGCGGAGCGGGAGGGTGTGTCACACTCTTACTGTCTTATAAAACTGTGAAATATTTCTGATATTCCTATACCTATGGCCATATGTCTCAGACGTGTATTATATATATTATCATACCATGTCACACCCAGTCACCCTCTGTTAAGTAGACACGTAAAACGTCGTTAGTAATAAACACTAACGACTTGCTGCATAAATTATTCTCTGGTTTTGCTTTATTTACGTTCTCTAGTATTCTGTAGGTATTAAAACGACTATTTCCAATGCAAGTACTACGACAAACTGAATCTAACATCATCATTGTTAAGTTTCGAAACTAAATTCTGAATTAAAAACCTGAACGTTTGAAATTAAATGAAATGATTTTATTTCTGTAAGTAGCTTTGTACAAACACTTTTACATGTCAATCATATTTAGAAAAAAAACTAGATGAGCTCGGCGTTTCCTATCTGACTACTCTGAGAAGAAAGGCCGAAACAAACTCAGAGGTCACAGTCTCTTTTAAAGTCCAGACATAATCTTGGTCAGATCATGTGAAGGCTATGTAGATTGGTGTCTGAAATGGTCCTTTTGAGGAAAGAACCACACAGATTGAGTGGACCTATCCAGTCAGTGCACGCATTTGTTAGTAATCGTGCAGCTCAACTCAGAACTTAAGGAGCTCAACTATTCTGCATGTACTACACTGCTAACTGCTACAATACTAATATAGTTTTTAAGACCTTTGTCACTAACATTAGCAACGAAAACGTATATTGGAAGGTATTAAACACAACAACTTATTTATCTAAATATACAATTTCTTGGGATAAAAAATACTTGTGAAATCTAATAACATTGCTCCTCAGACAGCCTACAGCAAAATCAATATTCAATTTGATTGCATAAAACAAACATTTTTCAGGGCCTAATCGACGGCAAATTTTTCACTATTACAGTAAGTGTGATGTTTTCATTTGTAATGCCAAAAATTTCGACGATATTTCAAAGGCGGGAACAAATTGTGGCGATAAGAGCGTCACAGAAGTTAGGGTGTGTTTCACTGGAGTTGTTATCAGTTGAGGGCACTCGGGGCAGTTGGGGCACGGGGGTGGCCGGGGCAGCGGGGTCAGCGAGCACGTCCCGTGATCCACTAAATCGAATGAAAAATTGTACCGACTTCATTGAACCGATGTTTTGAAACGACGTGATCCTTCGCTGAATCGGCACAGGCGTTAAGCCACGAATTGGAGAAAACCTGGCGGCAGGGCAAATGTGTGCATCCCGAGAGGTATTTCTCGTAGAAACATCAGACCCTTGGGACACACGTAAAAATACACGAACCCCTTTTCAGATAGGCACCACCTACTTCCAATATCCGCGTAATATTTTAGACGTGGCGGAATTCTCGCTTCCGATGGAACAAGTGAGGGCAAACGTTATCTACAAGTTATAAAGGTTTTAGTTATCGTGACCTTAGTAATAACTTTAGTTACAAAACAGTCTGAGGAAAACGACTGATAGAAATCTCTTGCACTAAGACGACTTTTAAAAGAAAATTAGTAAATAAAAAAGCCGCTCACTCCACAGAAAGAGTTGCAATCATAGATATAAGAAATGGTTGCAATAAAATGAATGACACCATATCTTAAGTAATTCAAAACTTACCCCGTTTCACTATTTCAATCCAAAATTACCACATCTTCACAAAATTTCGACCTCTCTAACTTACACCAACATTCAACTTAAAACACAAGATTTCAGTTAGCACTTCCGTTAATGTGGTTATAATAGATCAAACGTTGTTTACCCAGCTTTCTCCAGTCCTCCCCACTGTTTCCCACTGTTCCCCATTATTGCCGACTATTCACCAACATTCGTTGGAGCGGGCGGTGAACTTCATACGACCAACTTTAAAATGAAAGATTCGAACGAGCGCAGCGTGTAATATTGAATTCTCAACCACGTATACCGCGATGGGTTTTGGATGTAGTTATGTGTGATTAATATTTTATGTGACCATAGAGATATTTGCTTGGCATATCTGATTTATTTTGGGGTGATTTTATAAAGGACTGTTTTCGCGCATCAAAACTTACCTTTACTTTAAAAACAAACTAAATTATTTATCCAATTTAACAGGCATAAGTTGGTAGATTTCATCTTATTCTTATTGCTGTTAGATATAGAAACATATTATTCATAACCGTAGGTCTTCTAGCTTACATATAATTTAAGTTAACAGAACCGTCTGTAATTAATCTTTACGTCAATAAAATTCTTAGAAGTACCTCTAAAACTATACCACGGACCCACAAAACTGAGGCAAAGCAGTCATAAAGAAAATATAATCCAGTTTATACGAACGTTAATAGGTTGTAAGTGTTGACTCCATTGCCAAAAGCGAGCTCTAATAAAAAAGTTGCTGTATAACGGTCGTACCTTTTGCGCCCTTTTCAATGACGTCATCAAGTTAAGGTTGTCACCGACGATACTATTCTATTCTTCACGTTGACGTGTAATCATTAATGGGTATATGGAAATGGGTCACTCTGCTGGGCTAGGCGAACAATAAGTTACTTAGCGAGACATTCTCAGGCGACCTAACACCTTTCAGACTGTCATTTGTGACTATTCCTGAATAGAGTTATACATTATGTAAATAGACCTAAAGATTATATTATCAACGTAGCTTAGTGTTAAATAAAGGAATTATTCCATACTAGCTTTTGCTCGCGGTTTCATCCGTATAAGTTTCGATCCCGTGAGAATATCGGGATAAATTTCCCTATGTACTAATCCAGGTCACCCGTGTGTCAACTTTCACCCAAATCCGTTCAGTAGTTTTAGCGTAAAAGTGTAACAAACCAACAAACACACTCACTTTCGCATTTATAATCGTTAGGATTTCTGACAGTTACAGAATTTCTAATTAACATACCCAATTTTGCAAGTAGATTCAGGGAAATTATTGTTTACCAAAGTAACTACCAGGTCAATTCGCAGCCCATATCCACAACTGTAATTTTTTGACAGTTCTATAAAATGGCTATAATACGGCAAATTGACAGTTTTCTAATTTGATTTAAAAAAAAATTCTATGACTCGCACGTACCTAGAGACACAACCGAGTTTAAGTAGTTTTGTCTCTCCTTTGTAATTATTCAACTGTTAGTCGATACCAACTAATGTCACCTACAAATTAACTCTTATGTCCAATATTCATAATTTTATTTATTTATTAATTTATTTAACAGTTTGCGTACACACATATTATAAACAGGCAAGAAGAAAGGAACAGATAAATACGTACAAAGGTGACGCTTATTTCTGAAGAAATCTCTTCCAGCATACCTGCGATAGGACAGTAGACAAACAAGATGTAGACACCGTGTGTAAGAGTAGAAGAAAAAACAAAATACATAAAATCAAAAAAACTATTCACTAACTTAAATATAAACATACAATACGAGAATATACTTACATACATACATACTTCTAAAATAAATATCACAAAAATATTTACAATATTAATGTAAGTAGTATAAAATAATAAATACATAATATGCAACTATGACGAAGTGGAAAGATAGTGTTCTTTCACTCTTCTTTATATTCAGCAGTAAGTTCATACATTATTTTCAATACATAACATAGGTAGACAAACTCATACCTGCGTCGGGGCATTGATTATGAACTTCGGGCGATACCTAGATAGCCTAGGTAGATACTAGGTCTAGAAACTTTGCTATCTTCGCATATTTCATGTGCTATTCCAATTGGTCGGAATTTATTATGGAAAGATATCGCAGACAGAAGTTTCGGTATACCATTCAATATGAACTTATGTAATATGTTTGTATCGGTGAAAGTATTTTTTGGATCTAGGTAATTTTTCAGGGCCTAGGTTTACAGCAAATCATTTAGAAAGTTGGAAAGACGAACATACAGACTTGAGTTCATAATGTATTTTATCTTTTCTAACACGATTGATACGAGGCTTTTTGATACGACTCGTCTTCGACAAAAGAAAAAGACAAGAGGAAAAGGTTCCATTAGCTCTTATTACTTCTGAAAATACCTAGCCGCTGCTAACAATGCTTGTTGGCAGATGTCCACTTTTGTATTTAGATACCAGGGTAGCTTAGCATTTCTCGCAAGTACTTACCATCAGGTGAGATGAAGGCCAGGAGTTTCCGAGTGGTGGATAAAAAAAACCGACCAAGTGCGTATCGGACCACGCACAATGAAGGGTTCCGTAATTGACAATTAATTTATTTTTCCCAAGAACAAACTTAACATTGTAGTTGAAAAACATGTTATACATTCCAACTGCAAATGTAAGTTTGTACGCACAGTTTTGAGTGATTTACCATGTTATTGTAAGACCATAGACTTCTTATAGGTTTTCCTGTCATCTATAAGTACAAAACTATCCTCTGTATTTTTTCAAAATTTTAGGCTCAGCCGTTTCGGAGATAAGGGAATGGTAAATTTTCGTCTATTTCCTTTATTTCCTTTAATAACTTTAAAAAGAATTATTTTAAAATTATGTATATTATATATGTATATATATTTGAAATCCTAATAACTAGTCCTTTTATTTGATATAATCAAGCGGTACGGTTTGCAAAACTTATTTTTTGAATTTTCAAATTTTTACCCGAAAAGTGAATCCCATATTCAAATTTCGTTTATTTACGTTACACGTTCGTGTTTGGGTCACAAAAATTCATATGTGTACCAAATAACAACTTAATCGGTCGAGTATATTCGGAGCAAATGGGCTGTGACAGACAGACAGTCAGACAGACAGTCAGACAACCAGACAGACAGACAGACACACGAGTGATCCTATAGCGGTTTCGTTTTTCGTTTTGAGGTACGGAACCCTAAAAAAAGTCAATTCGTCATATAAAGCATTGTTCAGTGTGAAAGTCATCCAAAGGCAAAGTCAAATTGTTGTATTTCAATTCGACTATTAAAAGGCACTTTCGAACGTCAAAAATTATAAAAAATAAGAAGAATTGATCTAGTTGCTCCTTCCATAAATTAATGGAGAAGAATCATAGGCAAGAAATTTCAAAGTTACTCTTAAAATTATACTTCGTTTACATTAATTAGATAGTCATAGTAGAGAACCCTACCCTGAGTCATGTAAACGATGTTTTCTTTGCAAATAAACATTTTGAATTTGAATTTTGACGAAATGCTGTGTAAATAAGTTTATTATTAACACTCCTATTAACATCACTCTTATTACATCCTTCTAAAATAATCAAAAATCCCCTTTAAGCAGCTAGAAACTAGACTCATATCAAAATAACAACCCAATGTCAACAAAATCAAATGCTGCAAAATAAATAAAACTTATCTCATCAAGATAACCTCTATTTATCGTAAACATTACTTCCTATGGGACGTTTTTATTTTAAGCAAGTTTTTTGTCACAGCATGAGTTGCATTCAAATGTAGGAAATGGCCCACTATGGCGCTAGAACCGATGAGCTAGCAAAGTTAATTTAGTACTATGTTTACACCAAGTTGCTGAAGTTTCCTGCAGACGCACACGTGGGCCAACTTATACTTAGATAAATTTAGGGAAACTTGATGGGTAGCAATAATTTTACCTAAACGTAATGTAGGTAGGTTTCGACAAGCTTCGTTTGAGATGCAATTCTGAAAAAAAATACTGAAAGGAATGTTTTCATCAACATTATTTTCATATCTTAATAAAAAATAAGTTGACAAACAACGCACAAGAGAACGCTCGTACAAAGATGTTCTTTTGAAGAGGCCACATGTCGACGTGCGCGACGAACCTGTTTACTTTACATAACGTCTGTCAAACATTTAAAAGGTGCCTCTTCACGAAGCACACAAAAAATGCTGTCGTCAAAGGACCTTTGACAAATTATCCTGTTAAGTTGACGAGCAAATATTCCGCGAACGAACGCTGAACTCCCACTGAGTCACTAGAAACGCTACTCTTTAAATTGTCAGTTCGATAAGAAATAAAGACGTATCGCAAAATCAAGTGCCGAGTGTACTGCCACATTTTACATTATCGTCAGTTTTTAAGTGTTGCCGTATCCGACGTCGAGTGCCAAAGTTTTTAGCGTGTAATGCTTCCGATACATAAAACCATCCAATAATATTTGTGTTCGACGGCGACGCGAAAACATTTTGCTCGGAGGCGCCCCCTATCGGTCGGCTATAAAGGCCTTTCGCGCGATAAAAACTGATCTGTGAGTTTGTCCGCCAACAACAGGAAAACAGATCTTTGGCGAGCCGCCAAGTTACCTGGTGGCTCCGCGCGAGGTGCCGCGGCGCCGCCTGCCACGCACTCCCCCTGCGTGCACTATCTCCACACCAGTCGAGTCTGCACTCGCGATAAAGGGTTAACAAATTGCATCCAACTTCCAAGCACACGTCGCCGAATGTGGAAGCAGTAAATAGTTCCATGTTTGCCGGCGAAGTTTTGACTTCTTTCTCACTCGCCAACTGACGTTCTCATAATGGCTTTTCCGGAGGTAGGAACGAGCGTTTCCATTGTAACGCGCTGGCGTGCGGCCGCCCGCGGCGCCGCCACGCCGCGTGGTCCGACTGCGTCACTCCTCAATTTGCTTCACCAATTGTCGCCATTTAAATTGTGTTCCTCGTACAATCCACGTTATTATTCTTTTATGCGCGTCGATCGCGACGTACAAATTGTTTTTTCTCTCGTCTGTATCGGCGCTTATTTCGCGCTGTCTCTATTCTGCAGGAGGCGGGCATGTAAACATGGTGCGGGGCTTAAAAGTGCGTCGTAATTTATTTGAGGCGCCTTTTCGGAAAACGTTTCAGCTATGGTCTTTTATCCAGTTGAACAAAGGATAATACGAATAAAAGCCAGTCGAGCATAATCGTACTTTCCTCGAGAGCTCGGCGAAAGATAAAATAGTCACCACAATTTTCCCGGTAGAATTTTACCTTTCAGTGGCGCGGTTTTTTTGCGGGATTCAAAGCTGATTCAATAAGAAGTTACGAGCGTACTTAGCGAGTATAACACTCGTGTGTACAGTTTTTATGTTTCCACCAGAGAGAGGAATGTATAATATTCGTTTTGATGTAACAAAGGGGCGAGTTTGTTGATTGTTTATATTCGATTATCTCGAAACCAGTGGACCAATTTCGACGTCGCTTTTGTGAGCTCGCTTCTTAAAACATCTTAGATGATAATAACGAAGCTATCTGCATAATCAATGTGGAAATGAACGAGATGGGTCTTACCTACCAGTTTCTTTGTATAAACAAATTGTTTATTCTTGGGTGTCTGACGGTGGGCTATTTGAAACGTTCAAGTTAGAATCGGTCAAGTTTATGGGGCATTATAATGATTTATTTGGGATATTATTGTGGAGAGTGAGGCACCTGCCACTTTCAATATATCTAAAGATCACCCGTGACCGCGTAACTGATTTAGTTGCAGAGCGCTTTTGGCGGGTCGGGTGGTAACTTCATAAAGGGCTCCATCAGTCGTCATTAGGCGGATGACGTTGATACGCGTCGACGCGTCCTGCGAACCGCGCGTTCCGTGATCGATTAACTATCGGCCAAACTTCCGCATGCTCACCTCTAAGGCGATAATGCATTTTGACCAATAGGATGTACGAAGCGTATTTTAGTAGTGGTCGTATTAATATAATGATGTATAGAAGTGTGGCACTCACACTAGGCGCGTTCTATGCTCACTTGTTTGTGAGAAAAAAAATAATGGGCACGGCCAGTGTGAACTTTTTATGAATTTTTATTGTGGACAAGAAGTAAATATAAATATATAAATAAGTAAGTATAAATTGACATTAGCATTGTATATTGACATAGTCTTATTATTGTATTCAGTGTGTGACATTTTATTTTGTATTATTATTGTGTTTCTCTTTTTATTGACATTTATTTCATTGCTATTTTTTATTAATTCATTTTTATTATGCTTTTCTTAATAAGTATTTTTTAGTCCAGGCTTATTCTTTAATTTAATGATTTAAACATGACATTTGTACGCCCTCTGGCATAACATAGCGCACTCTTTATTACTTATAACATCATTAATGTACCTGTGTTAAACAAATGAATAAATGACTTATGACTTAAGTAATTTCGTACTTGAATCTTCTGTTTGGTTTAAAAATGTATTATTGGTATTGCTATATTAAATTATTATCAACTTTCCACAAAAATATAATAATTTAGAATAAGAAATGTCAAACAACATTATATCTATTCTATCAACTTTAATATTTTTCTCTTTCCGACATGTGGCTATGCTCTGTCGCGTCTATAAATTTATTTATTGATTAACACTTTCACTGTCTCCTTCCTGACTTCGTGAAAATTGTTCACGAAGTCTTATGTGATGCCGCCATAGAAATTGCAGCGAACGTGGCGCGTTTACCGGCACTGCATAATGGTATAAAATGTTTATATTGACCTTTTTTGTGTTTTAGCGGCGTGAGAAGTCCCTTGTTTCATGTGCAGGGCTATTGGAAAGTAAATAACTACATTTAAAATTTTTAATGTTGGGAACATATAAAAAAAAACAAGTTTTCGCAACTGCAATAAAAATAAGTTCATGACTACGTACCATTGCTTATTTAGTAGGTCGTCTGAAAACCCGATAAATCGAAAAAACGTTTGCGAAAAATTACAAAATATTTTTGTTTGTTATTTTTGGTCACACGCCCTGTACGCACATCGCGCATATTGTCTCTAATTGGGCGAAACTAGGAAGGGGTGTGGTTAGTCACCAGCTGCGCTTGACGCAGAAATATTTTCTAAACTGAGCATGCTCAAGTTTTGCCGATAGTAGGTACGTCGAACTATTAACATAGATGCAGATGCATCTAAAAATTAATAATGCTAATGTATTGTTTTTACCCTTTAGTAACAATGATTGATCCTCGAGAGGTACGAAAACCTATATTGTACAGGTTTCCAATAACACGTGTATTGGTAACTTTCTTTTTAAACTAGGATTTGAGAGATGGGTTTGATTCTAACGACAATATTTAATTCTCACAATTTCTATATTCAAACGATTGTTTTCAGTGATCAGACCACCCATTGAGCCACCCTATATAAAATTTCCACGTTTATATCTGTAATTAGTATGGTCTACATAATAAAGAGTATTCTAAAAACCCATAAATCGATGCACAACATCTAAAAATATTCACGTCGTATCACACAATGGTTATTTGATTACACACCACGATTACGGCGGCCCGGTGCCTTATACCTGTGGGGAGCAAGAATGATACGACCGCGGCCACAGCCTCTGACAGCCTGTTATTGAAAAATTGAGCGATAATCCCGCTGCGACCAGCCCTTGTTTAAGATTTCCTTCTTTCCGCAACGCATTTTTAATAATTTTCCCTCGCATAATTTTGGTTTTCGATTTTTAAAACGTGATTAAATGTGAGGTTTTGTGTTTTGGTCCTTCTGGTGTGAGTTGAGCGGATCAAAGGACCAAAACTCACAAGCTTAGAAAGCGTCATGCTAAGCCTGCTGGTGTACCATTATGATTATTTTTGTTTAGGACAAAGAGTCTACAACAACATTACCACGTCATCATACATCGTTCGCTTCATTAACAAGCTGTAAGGTGTACCCGTCATATAACGCTCGATCTATTGTTGCAGGTTGCGCGTTCGTAAAGTTCAGCTCCCACCAAGAGGCGCAAGCGGCCATCACGAGCCTGCACGGAAGTCAAACTATGCCGGTAAGCACGCAACCACATTATCGGACGACAAGTCATGAGAGACCGCGGTGGACTTGAAACCAAAACTTCAGTATTTATGCAAGCTTTGTTTGCGAATAACATAAACAGTCATGGATTATAATGATTTCACGGAAGCTTAGTGATGTAACTAAATTGTTATAACCGATAGAATAGAAAAAAGGGAATATTGTTGGCTCCATAGGACCAACTTATTGGAACAAAATGTTCCATGCCATGCCATGTAATTTTCTCTAAGCCTGTTTGGTATCAAAAATCAATTCAATCGCTGTTCAACGCCAAGTAGATCAAAACCTACTTATTTAACTGTTTTGGTCCTAATAATAATAATACAAAACATTTATTTTCAAGTATCATGGACTCATAACGTTAGTAACAATTCACTTACAAACTATGTTAATAATATTTACAAGACAAACAACTATACAACATGATAACAAAAACAACAAGTTCCAAGTCTTTAAACAACTAAGTTCCTATTAGCAGGAACATGCAGCTGGCTCAAACAGCAAATGATAGGGCAATCCAGTTTGCTAGCAATGACCACCAGGAGACTGTAAGAGCTGGCACGCACTCTGCGCAACAGGGATGCTTGCGTCTGATCGCAGCGAAGCCGTCAGTCTGCGCGTCCACGAACATACCCGAAGCACTACAAAAGCGTGGCAGCCCCAACAGCATCCTGAATGCAATGTTGTACTGACGGCGAAGAGCATTAACTGTTTTTTGAGTGAGGCTAGTCCGAAGACTACAAGAGTAAAATACTTGACAATATGCCTTAAAAAGTGTTATTATAACTGCACCCGAGCAGCATGAGAACCTTCGGATCAACATATTACATCTCACTGCTAATGCTCTTCACTCCGGCCACATCTAGATTGTCTTTCAAATCCTCAATTACAATATGCCCTAGATATTTAAACTGAAGAACATGGTCCAAGACACCACCATTTAGAGTGACAGTTGCGTAGCTCTCTGCGCCTTTATTGGCCGCCACAACAGCAATTGAATCTTGTCCGTGTAATAGCTCAAACCGTGATCCTCCGCGTAACACTCTCAATGTTCAATTAACTTTCTAAGACCTGCCATAGACGGACTCAGCAGCGCCATGTCATCTGTATAGCTAATGTTATTAAATGCTACCCCATCAATGTAGCAGCCACCACGCAAACTGCTGAGCTCGCCAATCAACTCATTTATATATAAATTAAACAGGGTAGGTGGGCTTAATCCACCCTGCCTAACTCCACATTCCATTACATACCCATCCGACAGTTAATTTGCCCAATGCAATTTTGTTAGTTGTGCCTGGAGATAAGGACGGAAGCTGGGGAACTTCCGTCCTTATCTCCAACCTCAAACTATTTACAAACATTTTTCAACGGAAATAACTTATTCGCTTTCAATAAACTACTCTACGAAGCTCCGTAAGAATTCTGCGTCACACTTTTATTTAACTTCCTATATTTTTCCGCCCTCGTCTCCGGGACAAATTGGTAGGAACTACATATTTGTTCATTTACAAGGTTAAGGAAGCTTGCCGTGATCAAATCAGGAATGAGTTGGCGGTACTTCGAGTTCAAATCTCCGGCAACCTTCGATAAGCATGTTAAGCCCTGTTGAATGTTATTCAAAATAATGATTTTTTATATACCTGTACATGTTCTTATTTTAAAATTATGTAAATATTTTCAAATAAGAACATGTTATATACCTTTTTAAATTATGTAAATATTATCTTGAAAAATGAAAAAATATAGAATATCTATATTGTATTTCTTCTAGCACAAAGTGAGTAACGTCAGGGAAATGAATTGTTAAGCCAATTGACTTCCACTCTGTAATTGTCAGTATAGTCAAATCACAACTGTTATGTGGCTAGAACACAGCAAATTGACGCAGGTTGTCAATTTGCTTAACAATGAATTACCCTGACTGTACCTTACCTTTGGACAAATAAGTCAATATCACCATGTCGATGTATTGATCAGACCACGTGGTACGAATAAAGTTCTCCTAGTATTAGTTTATCAGGATGGAAATGAAATCCTCCGCTCCCGCTGTCGCTTATACTTAGGACACCTCACACGTCGACAAAGCATTGAGTTATTCGCCTACGTACGTACGCTGATAGAATAGTTAGTGAACTAACGCAAACAGAGTGAGCCGTGGCTTCACGCAACCCTGATACACTACAATAAAGATTGTGCTGATTTGAGATTGATGAGGAAGGGGGTCGTGTACACAGTGGGCCATGCTTGGCATAGTTTTAAGTTACAATCTTATAAAGAGTGACAACACAATAAACCCAGTTAGTTTTATTTTCCTAGGTGTTTATTTTCTGAAAGTAGTAAAACAACAGGACCACGAATAGTAACAAATTTTTTTATAATTTAAAACATCTAAAACTAAATTATCATAATATTAGGATCTAATCTACTGCTTTTTATTTTTTTTAATTCTACTTTGGTCCTTGTTGTCACAATCATGTACAGCAACAATTCTGTTACAAAGACCATCGAACCACTCCACCAATAAATGGGTATATTAAACTAATAAAATGTTATAACCTTTTATTTCTACTTTTAACGTCACACAATAAAACCTGACGAGGGCTTGGCTAAAGTATGTGAAGCATCTATATTTAGTCTTTAAGAAAGGAATCTGACCTTTTCATAACCTCTACATGATCGTAAAAAGATGTCTCTGAGATGAAATTGATTCAGTCTCGGAAAGGTTAGAGTCTCTGCAGAGGTCAAGTTGAGCATAATAATGATATGGGGTTATGTAAGCCTGCGTTTTGAAGTAAATGATATAAATAATATTCATGTGACTGTTTGTCAGAATTTTCCGGAAACTCACAAACGACTGATGATAAATTACCTATGTATTTAAAATAACTACAGTTATTACACGAAATGATACCTAAAAAATCGACAGTGATGGGAAATAATTGACGAATCATTAAGTTCTCCTAATTTCTAACTAAATACAGGAATTTCTTTAAAATAAATAGAAATATTGACAACAAAGATATAAAGCTAACGCAATATATTTGATTGAAAACAAAGCGAATTCCTATTTGAGAAACATTTTTATTCGCTAATTATCGTATTCCTTCCCTCGTTCACCGGTTCTCACTCAATTAAATTCAAATGACGTATACCCTTTTTTCTATCTAGTTAACTTCCCTTCGATCTTTTAATTACATTAACCAATTAAAACAAGCACAAATTCGAATGTAAAAGCCGGCCTAGTGCATGTCGGACCACACACAATGAAGGGTTTCATAGTTGGGATGAATTTATCCCAAAAACAAACTTATCATTGCTGTTGAAACACATGTTCTCCCATACATTCCAACTATAAATGTAAGTTGGTCGACTATTACTCGTTAAATTGTAAGGCCTACTTTAGCTGTGATAGTTTTTCTTTTAACTTCGTTACATATGCTAGTGCCGTGATTTTTTTTTTCACTTATCCTTAAACAACCATTTAGCTGGCAGGGGGGACACCATACTATAACAAAAATTAACACTTTAAGGCGCTGACACGACCCAATTAACCAAAATAGGCTTCTCTTAAGAAGAAAAATTGCCAAAACTGTATAGTTTGTGGTAGCGGAAAAAATATATGTTAATTTTGAACATATTTCCCAGAACTTGATTGTTACCAAAACACGTTTTGAAAAAAAATCTCGATACAAACTAACGTTAAACTAACCACTTACTTTGAGTTCTAATCAAAAATATCTGTATTAAATATTAACATACGTTACGTATTTAATTAATAACAAGAACGTCTTATTTGAATGCAAAACTTGGTTGTTTTTTATTTTCGATTACTCAACTCAATCTTGAGTAAATAGATAATTGCTTCATATTTTGCAATAAATTACAAGCGTTGTGTCATCGCGCTTCTGTTTCTTTTCTATGCAATCTGACAGTGACCGTGGTTTAGGCGTTGTCAGCGTCTTAAAGCTTAATATTTCGCAAACGGATCCCTGAATCGAAAAATGATTTTCACACACTCGCACGACACCCCACACAATGGGATAAACGAGAAAGAAAAAAATCATCCCCACTGTACGTAGAAGAGGTACCTTTACGCAGAAGCGGTAACCTAAATAAATTATTTTAGAATATTATTTTACCAAATTGCTGGCGTGATTAATGCAAAATGCCAAATTACCGCTATCTAGTTCTAAGAGCCTCTGAGCTAAGCTATGGATAGACGTACATGGCTAAACTATAAGAATTCCTTGTTGACTAAGGAACCCTAAAACGAACCAAACACGAAACGAAATGCATACAGAGTTGTAAATAGATAGCGAAGTTCGGTTTTGGCAAAAAGTAGTAAAATCGACTGTCCTGTTTAACTTTTTAATTAGTGGCTCTGTCGGACGCCCGCCGTTGCCTACGCCGAGAATAAAACATCGATACTCATTAATTCGAATAATCGATTCGTTTTTGCTAATCTCTTGAATAATCTTTGAGTTAATGTCCTTAATTGATGTTCTCGCAGTTATATTGCTTTTGTTCTCGTTTGCGTTTACACCATCTAAAGTTGAACTTGTAAAAAGAAAGCGAAGGTTATTCTAACTTCATTCTAAGTGAACTACATGTACTTGGACGCTAACCAAAATTTATATACAGCATTACAAATAAATGTATATAGACATGTCATTACAGTATGTAAGGCCAATAAAAACTTGTACCATACGACTCATAATCCCACTACACGTGTTTCAGCAAATTGTAATTAGGACCCATACAACTTACCCTCGCTTACACTCGACAGGAATCCACTTATATTAATTGATACGAACGGTAACTTGGGGTAACAGCGACCCACTAAATGAAAGAAGCCGTCCTTTGCTTATTTCACCGCATAATATACCGACCATTATGATATTAAATCTGGTTTCAACTTTATTCGCCGACCACTGAATAGCAATAAATTTAATTGGTACACTGATCACAGAATAAACCGTCAGTGTATAATAATATATCAATTTTCAATCAATTCGTAATCAGTCACAATTTGGTTGCGAATGTACTTTGTTACATTGAAACAGAGCACTTTGATTAATAGCAATCTGATAATCAATAATCATTCCACTCAGCGTGACGCTGTCCTCTTCTGGACATGTTATAAATAAATAATAATAAAACGTTTATTTCGACCAACAATGGATCCTATGATAGACACAAAAAACAAAAGTAATAAAAACACAAATAAAAAATCAATGAAAACACAATTAAAAAGACCACATAAACATAAGGTACTGACACTCGAACCTTTGCGCCCTCAGGATGCCGCTGTGATCAGATCAGAGATCAGAGATGTACACCGTTTTCGCATACTTAGTAGAAAAGAAAGAGTCTACTTGCGACTCGGCGAACATCCCTGATGCACTGCAGAATCGGGGCAGCCTCACCAGCACCCTGAATGCATTATTATATTGCACATGCAAGGCGTTGTTCTGTCTGCGCGTGTACGATTCCCACAGGCAGCTCGTGTAGAAAGATGTATAATACGCTCTGAACAATGCTGTTTTTACTTCAGTGGTACAACGAGCAAACCTACGGGCCATCATATTCACCCTTACAGACACCGCCTTACGTTCTCGCTCTATGTCTACATCCTCTTTCAGATCAGGGACATCATATGTCCAAGATATCCTCTTCAGTGGTGTTCCACATAATTGTATAGTAGGTATCGTTATCGGACATTTTCCTCTGATCTGAAAGACCATGCATTTACTTTTTTTTTCTTTTTATACAATAGTGTTATAATTGGATTGGTTAGATTTTAACCTAAATAAATATACGATATGATTCCGAACTACCTTTAACAACAAACCTTTTCAATGAATAGATGTCGCCCGGAAGCTAATACTAGTCCAAAATTAAGATCTGACATAAAGGACTGACTGACATAATCCTCAGTATAGTAAAAATGGTGTTCTGTAATCAAGTGCAAACTAGCATTGGACCGTTGACAAGCTGAACACAGTCAGTTCGAGTGAGGTTTTGTTGGAGTCAGAATAGAAATTCGGCGGGCACTCGGCGAGCCCGATAATTCCTTTTGCCGAGCGACGACACAAAAGCTCGCTCTCTCCCGCCCCCCAGATTTGCTCTCAACTCCTCCTAATGACGTTTTTGTCTGGCCCTCTTTACCTCTAGTCTTGTATTCTGTACAAATATTGATTGACTTGTATGGCGTTTCGTTTGAAAACGTATTTCGTTGTACAAATTTCGAAGCCCTTATTTTTAGTTATTCTATTTAGTTTTCCAATTTTGTCTGTATTGTTTGACCGTGGTGAAGTGTCTGACTGCTCTACTTTTAAATTGTGTTACGAAAGTAATTTGTTCGATAACTTTGTTTTAGTTTACAATGACTTAACTTGCCAAGCTAATTGTAAATGACGGGGCAGAGTATGTAAATTACAATAAACTATAGTAAAGTTCTACATGTGTGAATTAAAATGAGTTGAAAAGCGAATTCATCGACTTGCTCTTCCATACAAATCATAAGTATTAATTAAGTCATAATTAACTCTCGCAACATTAACCCACTCAAAGGTAAGGCTAAAGTAAATTATTTTCTTCTTCATTTGGTTCTCTCAGTCCCACTGGAAACTAATCCGGATTAGTAAAATACCCCTTCAGGCGGTCTATTCATCGCAGTACCGTGAAAAAAATCATTCAAATCTGTCTGTGGGTTCAGATAATCTTACCCAAGGTCGTGTGCATTATACCTTTTATCTTTTTGGTCGCAACCTCATTTGTGAAACAGGAGTATCCTACTTTGGTCTTATTTGTTTCGCATATAGATGGGAGTAGATAATTTTGATGATAAGAAACGAAAACGTAAAAGTATTTTATATTTATGAGTAGAGGTCCATGTTTTACTAAAGATTTTTACAATATTACCAAGTTAATATAGGACTACGTAACCGTTCAGAAGTTCACCCTTCATAGATCAAAATAATTACTTTGGACCTCACATTTACATCTCCCACATAGAATTAAAACATGCAACCTAATCTAAAAACCACCAGAAGCATAAACTCACTTAAAATAAACCTTCAACATAAACAACCGTCCCAGTTTGGAGGTCAGCCTACACTGTTGTTTGGAGGTCAGCCTACACTGTTGTTTTTCATAATTGGCCCAGCGGAGCTTGCGCGGACCTTATTAAGAGAAAATTTCTAGTGCTTCAGACACACAATATGGCGCCTTGGAAACGGAAGCTTATTATACGACCATGAGCATAATAATAACATATCGTCTATTCTTTCGCTTTGATTTTTTGAAGTGCTTCTTATTGTTGACGTTCTGATATTGGATTTGAGATTTACCTGTGTGGCTTTGCATATAATACAATATGTATTTTTGAGTTGAGTTACCTACATCTATTCACGCAATAGTAGAACCATAACTTTAAGTATATTTTGTCAAAAAGCGTTAATGGTCTTTGGAGTGTACGAGTTCAAGATTATATTAAGCAATACTTAATCATTATAAAAAACTAAACTCTAGTAACTATAGGCAAGCCGAAATGACGGCAAGGTAGCTGTAGGACATTCTACTCTACTCATAACAGTTTTACTACAAAACCAGGTATCCGTCATCTCATGTAGGAAACCCACAGGTATTCACTCAGCCATATTGCATGGGGTCTAACGCCTAAATTTTATATAATGTGATATGCGTTGTAATTTGAATGATGTTGATAAAATAAATATTTATACCTCCTATAAATATTTATTTCAGTATATAAGTCACGATTAATGAACTACGAATAATGAACGATTAGTAAAAATTTTACTTACTCACTTTCTTGACCTGAAAATACCTGTTACTAACAGTTCTAGAGAATAAATGAATCTAGTAAATTATTATTGCTTTATTTCGTACAAACTTGAATGTATCGATGCATCCTTCCACCGGAGTGAGAATAACATGATTAATATAGTACGATATTATATAAGCAATACTAATTATCTGGCTACCTTTGACACAAATTACACGTTACCTAAATGTATGAAAAGTAATTCCACTTTATCTCATAATCTTTAGCAGATTAAAAATCTTATTAACATTATTAAGTTACCAAAAGTGTACGATGTAGAAATTTAATTAAACTGTATAACATAAGTACTTATTATCTAAAGTAAACCCAGTGAGCTCAAAATTAATGTAGTCACCTTCTTCAATTTGTAACAAAAAAAAAATGTTTCATTAATTTCTTCGCAACTTGGGTTTTAAAACATCCAAATTCGCGCGATCTTGAAACTTTTCGGCAATTTATCTTTCAACGTAACAAAATTAATCTTCTAAAACTAAAATAGCGTAAAACATTTAAGTCAACTCGGTAGATAAGTGGCCGCACTATATTTTTCTTGGGGAGAAATATCAAAAGGGACATTAGCCGCGGTCGCTCGAAACTTGGAGGCTGCGATAACCACCGTGAGAGGGCGCTGCGAACTATTTACCCAGCTTATGGGCGAAGCGGGCGCAAAATTAAGAGATTTTCCCGCGCCAGTACAAACACTGTGAAACGACCCTTATTAAAAGCGTCCCGTGTATTTTAAAATGAAGACGCGACGATGACGCGGTATTTGTTTAGGCATCGACGTTACTATATTAAAAGAGAGTGCGCGCATTATTAACGTGTGAGTCAACAGATTCACAATTAGGTTTTAAGTACAGCGTGTTTGAACATCGCTTGTTTAGATTCGATTAACATGTATACATTTTGGATGCTCGTAGCGGCAACTACGTAAAACTGTTGCTTATAAAAGCGAATATTAATTAACTTTCTGTGTTATTTCTGAACAAACTAAAATGTGAGACAACATAACAAGCATATGAGTAAAACATGAAAACTCTACGTAGCTAGTAGTTTTAAAAACATTACACATACATAATCAGCCTATAATGTTCCCATTGCTGAGACACAGGCCTCCTCCCTGTGAGAGGGAGTGGCCCGTAATCCACCACGCGGGCCCAGTGCGGGTTGGTAGATGTCACATGTCTTCGAATTTTTGGTTCTAGGACATGCCGGTTTCCTCACGATGTTTTCCTTCACCGTTTTGAGAGCAGTGGTGATGAAATCATTTACACAAAGTAAAGCGCCTGTTTGGGTTCGAACCTGCGACCTACAACTCGTAAGTCACGGCCGTTACCACTGAGCCACCACTGCTCTCATATTCGTTGTCTGTTCTCACTAAATACATTGGTCGATACGAATTTAGCACAAACTGATGACTAGTTTAGTGATTGCAAAGTTTTACTTTAAACCAATTAATCTGTTTTGAAAATTAACTTTAAAAGTAAAATGATCTATTTTAAATTTCAATAATGATTTACTCAGTAAAGACACTATTTTGAGGTAACACAATTTGACACCCCCCCCCCCACACACTACCCTTTACAGCTCTCCTACATAACCTGAGACTATTACAACAGAATATAGTGTACATAGACAGTCTAACCGCGTTGTGTGACGAAATAATTCCGCAGTAACGCGTCATTCAATTAAGTGACGAGTCTGTTGTCACAGCGTGTTTGTAGCGCTTACTCCATGTCGCACCTCTGTCGACATGAGTGAACGTGTCAACATCACCTTATTATTGTTTTATGGACATATCTCCAGTTTAATGCCTAAATGTACGATCTTAAGCCTTGTGTGGTATGAGGCGGCGTCTATTATACAGTTCCTGTAGGTTACTTCTCTGTTAATTGTGTGATTAATATCACTTGCTAAAGAAATAAAGAAAATACATTTATTTAACACAGATGCAAAGGCACAAAACATATTATTAGACGCTTATTTTAGAACTACATCATAACTGGGAATATTTATTTATTTAATATAAGCACATCAACAGCATTGTCACTTACATTTCAAACAAACAAACTAACTTTACTTTTTTTTTTTTTTTAACTTTCATCTAAAATCGGCATTTCAGTAACCGTGCAAATAACAGGTATGCATGACATTGACATTCTAAAAAATTAGAGACAGGAAGAAAAAGTAAAAAAGTGTGTCCAGTAAACCTGAATCCAGAACACTACAAAAAACTAAACAATTTGAGCTATATAGGTGTACATTATTATCACTATTTATATAGGGAACGTCTGTATGAAACGAAACTCATAGAGAAAACTTCGATAGAGTAAACCGTCAAGTTGGACCTTTCATTATATAAGCATACCATACAAGTTAGGGGGCTATTAAAGGTGGTGTTTAACACTTTCACTGTCCACAAAGTAGACACAATAGTTGAATAATCAACCTGAACCAAATAAAGTTCATGGGACAGGGAGAGTGTTTTTGAGTGGGAAATCATCAAATAACTTCTCCCGCTCTGGATGGAGCGGGAGGGTGTGTCAGACTATTACTGACTAAAACCCACCCGTATTCCTTCCTGTTGCCTGTGTTGCCAGGGGCCTCGGTGACCCTTTAGTACCTTCCCGCGACAGGGAAAGGGTTAAGGTGGATGTAGGCAATTGAAAAATGCGATGATGTTGCTTGCTGCGTTGGCTAGTCCTAAAGTTAAAATAGTTTATCAATTGCGCATCTATGTAAAGCATCTAAGTCAGAATTGATCCGTCTTTCTTTTAAGCTAATATGTGATATAACTCTGGTATTATTTTATTGATTCTTATAAAGAACTGTTTTTTGTCCATGTACATGTAACGTAACCTTAAACATATACAAAAAAGCCTATAAACAAAGTTAGAATGCCCGAAATGAAAAAATACATTACAAATTCCTATTACGGTTAAAAGGGTAGAAAGCCAGACAATAACAATACTTGGTTGTTTTCATAAAATAAAATAACACAAAAACAATCCTAATTACACACAAAGATACCCGACCACCTCGTTTATGTACAAACATGATATTCTAACCGAATTACTCACAAAATTAATTAAAGGCTCTTTTTTTCATGGAAATACAATATTATCGGTGAAGCCTCAAAAATGGCCGCCACAGATCGCATTTCTGACTGATTGCCTCCTTGGTCCTGTGGTCGCAATCTCTACTGCTGAGCATGAAGTCCTGGGTTCGGTTCCTTGGTCGGGCAAAGTGTAATTGGGGTTTTCTATCTGGAATTTCTCAATAGCAGCCCAGAGTCTGGACTTAAACATAACTAGCGAAATGTGGGTGTACTTATGGTACACCTCTTCGGGGAAACAAGGCGTCATGTTATTTTATATTATGTTATGATATTCTAACCAAGTAGCTCACGAAAAATAATTAAAGCCTTGTTTTTCATAAAATACTATGTTTTCGGTGAAGCCTCAAAAATGGCGGGCACAGGTCGCGTTTCAAGTCATGATTAAAACGTAAATCAAAGATCTAAAAGTCAGTTTTATTTCTACTTCTACCCTCCTTTCCCAAATACAAACATGTTACAATGTTAACGAGATTCTTTTATATTGTTAATTGTGGCTTTCCACTAAAGCACCTAATATTTATATGGCTTTGTGATTACAATGGCCGAGATTATACCCTCTTCGTTTAAAAGCGGGCTATTAATATAGAATATTGCTGGGAATTACTAGCCTGTATCATATTGTTGGAGATTTTCTTCACAGAATTTGATACTATTCGGTGCCTAGATTTACAAAGCGCCTGTTACACAATGGCACATGATGGACAAACTCAAAATTTATACAATATTATTCACAATCAACTTAAATGTTTATTGTTTGCACACAGAGAGATAGATAGAATACTAATAGAGAGAAAAAAAAATAAAGATAAATGTCTAAGTTGCAATATTTGCTGAACGAGACTTTTCCACATACCACTTTTATTAAAACTCTTTGAAGAAAAAGTGACACATAAAAATCCTAATATTCTGATGTTTACGTTCACTTTACTAAATTACCGAAAGCTCCAAGCTTAAAAATTAAGTTTAACTCATCACAAAATGTATTAGAGACAAATGCTACGCTCGCTACACTGTCTACGCGGGTTGCTACGACGCTACGAAACGCTACGAACTTACTTCACTTTCGTAGCACAGTAATTAGACTTTAGGTATCTGTCTCGCGGCTGAGAAATATTACTTTGCTTTAGGAGTTATAATTCTGTGCTCTTTAACGTTGAATTTATTCAATTATTTTAAATTAGAATTTTAATATCGACAGCATTATGCACGAGTGGTGAGTCTCGTAATTGTATATAAAATTAAATTATTAAGTGATTAAACTGTCCAATGTAATTAAATTGGAAAATGATTACTACAGCATAAGCGGCTTTGCTATTCAGTAAGGCAATTTGGGCACGTTACCCGTTGACAGCGTTATTAAGCTTAGACATCAAAATAATCTTCTTTACAAAGAGTATTTTGATGGGTACGCTTCATACTGCATAATATCTTCATTCGTTTAGTTGTGAGTTATTATGTGTGATCAAAATAGATAACTAAAATTCTTTAGAAGATTATTATTCCCCTAAATAATATTTATAATGCTTTATATCTACGATGAAATAAAGTTAACTAAGATTTCTTTTATAAATTACATTTCACATATTTAAACTAGAACGAGTTGTTTCATAATGCGAAAACTAAATAAAAAGGTTTTACTGTCATAATTAAATTTAAAATGTGATTTAAATGGCTGCTTTGAAACATTCTTTATTTAATTTCAAAGAAAACATTTATTTTAAAAATTCTTATTCGTAAAGGCATTAACGTACAATTTGCTTCAAAAATTGCTATTTTTGCGCAGAAAACACGTACATGTTAGTTAGAAAAATGATCAGTGACATTTGTAACAGTAACAAATGTCGCGACGCACACCTGTGCTGTGCTGTACACTGCGGGACGGGTTAAGGGGAACGTCTAAGAACAAAGAAAACTGAAATGAAAAACGTGTGTTGAGGTTGAAATGTTCACACACATCAGTTTAGCCAGATGTAATTAAGTATAAAACATATTTTTTGATACTTAGTAAACTGCAAATATATATTTTAAGATTCAGCATATGTTGACATAGCAAGGTTTAAAAAAATAATGCTTTTGCCAAACCATCTCATGTAGTCAGGGAAATAAATTCTGTGCCAAATGAACACCCTACGTCAATTTGCCACGTTATAGCCATTTCATACAACTGTCGAAGAATGACAATTGTGATTTGAATATCCAGACAATTTAAGTACGCAGTCAATTTGCTTAACAATAAATTTCACTGACTTTACATATGCTATTATTTCTAAGAGACAAGATTGGCTAAAATCTGATTAATATATCATTTTATTTGTCTACTTTCCCTCAATATTTTTTTTTTTTACAGTATCTCCTCCTAAATCCGATCAGGGTATCCCAAAACCTGTCTCTACGTGTAACAGTACAGTCAGATAGGACCGGTGCAGATTATTGCGCTCGGTATAACGCCTACACTTTATTGTCATAGGCACCTCCCGTGTGCCGCCATATTTATCTGTTCTACGGATTCGTTGCTACGTTTTATTTTACTGGGCTGTTTTTTTTGGACGGAATTGTATTTTTTTAAGTGGATGTGTAGGAAACTCAGGATTGTATTAGTCATATTGATGATTTTGTTTTTTTTTGACACTAAAAGCAGTGTATTTAACTCGAAACAACTTTTATGAGTTGTTTCAGAAATCATCATCATCTGCCTAGCCTTTTCCCAACTTTGTTGGGGTCGGCTTCCAGTCTTACCGGATACAGCTGAATACCAGTATTTTACATGGAGCGACTGCCTATCTGACCTCCACAACCCATTTACTGGGTAACACGATACTTCTTGGTAAGACTTTCGAGCTTCTGACGACCCGTAACGACTGTCGAAGGAAAGACTGTCAATGACAGCCGGGACCAACGGCTTAACGTGCTTTCCGAGGCACGGGTCTTGGTATGTAAAGATGGTCACCCATCCAAGGACCAATCGCGGCAAGCGTAGCTTAACCTGATGGATCGATCCGTGCGGCTGTTATTACTTGGCCACAAGCCCCCTCAAGTTGTTTCAGAAATATAAATCATTTATTTGCTTATAATGTAGGTATATCATCATCATCATCATCATTCCAGCCGAAAGACGTCCACTGCTGGACATAGGCCTCCCCCAATATTGGGGGGTTTGCCATAATCGCCACGCTTGGCAGGCGGGTTGGCGATCGCAGTATGGTGTTAAAATGCATAGAGAACGCTGCTGCCCATTCTCTAGTAAGTCCCTTAGTCGCCTTTTACGACACCCACGGGAAGAAATGGGATGGTGCTATTCTTTACGTCCGACACCACACGGAACTATGTAGGTATATAGATAAGATGTTTTTTTTTTCTAAAGTCCCAATACATTCTACCTTACAATTTTAATTTTATTACCTATGTTACTTGCGACGACGTAATTAGACTAAATACAATAATTACCTAAGAAAAAAGAGAAATATAAAAATAAACAAAACCAACAATATTTAACTTTATCAGTAGAAACTCAAACGTCATCTAAAACACATTACAAAATATCCACACCACATTTATAGGTAGCCTAGAATTCAGTATGAAAATATGGCGAAGCGTGGGTAGTGAGTCCGTGATGCTCTGAATTATCATCTGTATACGCGGCGAAGCCCTCCGCGTCGGCAGAACCTTTATTGAAAACATTTACATATGTATGTACGACGTACGTATCACCGGGACGTACGTGCTTTGCCCTCCATATTGTAAACGAGAACGCTCCAATATTATCAAAGTTAGCGATGAAATCGACGATTTACTACGCAGCTTAAGGTAATGATAGAATATTTTCGATCGACTTTCTCGAATATTCGAGAACGCTTTATCGAGACTATGGAATCATCGTAATGGGTCCCCGATGGCTCGGAAGCGGGCTGTCGGGAACAGATTGACTGTCGTGTAAGCTGTTCGCTTGGATCCGGTTTTTGTGTTTCAACTTGTTACGAGTATGAGACGTGATCATAACATCAAATTGACGCTCTCGACTCTCTGAGCGTTTGAATTTGATGGCAATTTAGTTTTTATTTTATCTCCGCTTTCGTCAGCGTTTTCTGTGAGGTGTAATACCTTATTGGTGAAATTTTCATTCCGAAAATTTACATAAGAAAAATAAAAAATAACACTTCACTTCAATAAAGTGAATACACGTACTTACTTAGGTACCTACTACATAACTACATTTTATTTACTCTAAGTCTTGGCTACCAACACACCCTCACTACAATACTAAAAGATCACTAACCCGTCGCCCACGCTCTCTCTATGAGAACAACAGCTGATTCACTGTTTTTCTTACTACCCGTAGATCGATATGGAAATACAGTATAACTTTATTAACATACAGTAACAAAGGCTAATTATACGGGGGCTCACGCATACCATTACGTGCCGACCTCTCTGCCTACCCCAGAACACGCTGTGCTGGTAATTAAGCGAATACATAAATGCATAGTTTATTGAGCGAGCGAGAAGTTCGCGCTATGAGCTTATTTGAATGTGTAGATTTTGAGATAGCAGTTTTTGGTGATGTGGAGATTGGTATCGTTCATTCATTGGGGTGGGGGGGGGTACTCGTGGCGTGTGTCGTCATGTATTCATGAACTCCTTGTGATACGTGAGTCGTTGTATGAGCCGTAAACGTCGTTGAACCAGTTTTAAGCACTTCACTTGGCAGACAATTCTGTAATTTAAGTGTATGTTATAAGCAGACAAGAAAATTCTCTTGTCATTTAAAGTGTTATAAATACGTGTGTACTTTTCTTTACAATCCGATTACACGCCATTAAACACATACTGTCATGCGAAAGCAGACTCATCAATTATGACGTCCACTGTTCGGCATAGGCTTCTCATACCCCAAAACCAATCATCAAACGAACATACTGCCCCTAACCTAAATCACACAGTCGGCCAAAGAAACAAATTTCGCCAGTCATTTCAGGCTAGCTGCCTATCCGGCCGCAGACACCGGACCGGCACGGCCTGTCCGGCGTGACGAAGCCTTGATTAGAGTTCCGGCTCTCCAGCGCGATCCGGCACGACGGCACGCTTCCACAACGCGAAATATCATCGCGTGCTGCAAAATAGACAACTTTGTTTCAGTATGGTAATACTGGAACGAAAAATGTGCAGTTTAAAATGGAACATGTTCTCAGAAACGGGACGTATTTTGAACAAAGTTACAAGATTGGATTGACAGATTATTTAGTACATATTTAACAATATCAATGGCATTAGGTTATACAAACTTTTGATGACTCATTCGAAGGCTTAACAAGGCATCGTCACTGATAGAATGAAACAAACATAAAAACGAACCGTATTGTATAATATTCCAAAGAACTAAATATCTTATCACTGTACGAACCTTTGTCAAAATCGCCACAAAAAACTCCACTGACACAAAAGCACGTCAACAACAAAAATGTAGGACAAGAGTTCTTTCAATAAACCCCCGAACTACTCAACGCCAGTTCCACAAAGGTCCCCGAAACTTGCTAACAGCACTTTCGTAAATCGTTTGCCTAAAAATTCGAAAAATACAAAAAACTTTGGCTAAAATTCGTAAAAATACTAATGGTATTCTGGCAAGAGCAGCCTCTGCTAATAAATTCAGTGGAAGTGCATGGCTGCAGGCTGCGGAGGGTTGAAGGGCATTTCTCAGGCGGAGGCCGTATGCAGATGTCTGTTTGTCCAGTCATTACCGCCGGGATGTTTGCCGGAGCGCCGCCGTCGCAGGCCGGCCGTGGCGCAAGTTACTTGTAAATAACCGCGCGGAAATTAAACGAGTCTGTTTGTTTAATCTAGATTTTTTAATGGAATTTTTTGATTGTATAACCTCATTGTATAACCTGTAATAAAGCCTAGATGGACTATCTCATTTCTTTGTATAACCATCGAAAAGCGTCATTATAATGCGTTACTATTTCATACAAGGTTTTATCGTAAGCACTGTAATCGTTATTGAACATGGTCCTTCATCATCTGCCTAGCCTTTTTGGCTCCAGTCAGCTTCCAGTATAATCGGATGCAGCTTAATACCAGTATTTTACATGGAGCGACTGCCTATCTGACCTCCACAACCCAGTTACTGGATAATACGATACCCCTTGGTAAGACTGGTTGTCAGACTTTCGGGCTTCTGACGACCCGTTACAACCACGAATTCATTTCATTCATTCGTCAAAAATCCACGAATGACAGTCGGGACCAACTGTTTTACGTGCTTTACGAGGAAAGGAGGGGTCTTCGTATGTAAAGATTCATCCACGGACCAACTGCGGCAAGCGTAGCTTAACCTGATCGATCGACCCGTGCGGCTGTTATTTCTTAGCCGTTCTACCAAATTGTACGTCTACCGCGGCAATAATGTCAATGGCTATTTTGACCCTTCAATGGAAGGACCATGTTCCAGAGGAGCCCCTCTGGAACATGGTCCTTCCAATAAAGGGTACAACCGCATGGGACAGGCAATTTGGTAGAACGACCCTATTGTCTATCTCGTGGACGTAATTTCCAATAATATTAAATCATTATGATAACTATCCATAATCATACCAGAAATATATCACGGTAATACCACAAAGCCTCAAGCAACATTAAGATGTACAAAAAAGCTCAACGGAAAAAAATGGAAAGGTATTCCCATAACTCGGACCACGCCAAAAGAGAGCATTATGTATGCATCAGAGATCCTCATTTTTGCATTTGTAATATGGATCATTGTGCAATTATTCAGTCGTTAGTGCGCCAATCTATGGCATAGACGCTCGCCCGCATTAAAATGCGGATTATTTTGTATAACCAATGTATTATATTAATTTTGTGGTTTTTCGAATCAGCAGGTGGGAATAAACTATTGGTTAAATGCAGACTAGTCGGGTGTAAAATATATTTTTGTACTTTTTATTCCGATCAAACAAGTAACTTTAGTACGAGAAGAGTCGAACTATTCTGCCACAAGTCCCACATATCATAAACGTACCAAGAGTGTATAGTATATTTCTTGACACGTAAGGACTTGTGGCTAAGTAATAACAGCCGCACGGGTCGATCAATCAGGTTAAGCTATGCTTGCCGCGGTTGTTCCGTGGATGGGTGACCGTCTTTACATACCAAGACCCCTCCGTGCCTCGGAAAGCACGTTAAGCCGTTGGTCCCGGCTGTCATTTGTAGATCTTTGATAGTCGTTACGGGTCGTCAGAAGCTCGAAAGTCTGACAGCCAGTCTTACCAAGGGGTATCGTGTTACCCAGTAACTGGGTTGTGGAGGCCAGATAGGCAGATAAAATCAAACTGGTTGCTATTTTAATTGTACAATTTATTATTTGATACAAATACTAAATCAATGTTGACTTTAAATTCTGTGATTACTTTAACTCACACACTGACCTATTACTTTATTTATTATTTTTAGGAAAACTTATACTTTTACAATGTTTGTAAACATGTGAGCATCGTGTACCTATCACATAATTAATTTATCTGTCATTGCTTTATTTTTCATTCTTGTTTTACCTATTTTGGTATAGTAATTATATTGTAGGTGCAGCGTCTTCACATATAATTTTAAAATGTACCTATAGAAAATTTTATGAAACATTTTAAAAGAGTAATGGTGGAGTTTCTTGCCCATTCTTCTCCATACGAAACTACCTTTTGGAAGGGGCAACTAGAATCAATTTATTTATTTTTTGTTAATTTTGACGTTCAAAAGTGCCTTTTATGTGCCTATTTGAAAAAAAATAATTTGACTTTTGACTTTGACTTTGCAGTTGCTCCATGTAAAAAACTGGTATTCAGCTGTAACCGGTAAGACTGGAAGCTGACCCCAACATAGTTGGGAAAAGGCTAGGCAGATGATGAAACGAATGTATCAAATACTAAATGTTTTCAAGGTTAAGAACATGCCTATTCCAGGACAGAGGCAGTTCTAAAATAAACTCACGGTCATGAGAGGACAGAAGGTCACTACTTAGGTTCCAAAATTGGACCTGTCGTTCTTGTGGCTAAGAATAGAACGTGTACGTGGGTGTTATAAGAGGCCATCAAGCGATTATACGTAGTAAACGTGAAGCATCTGTGTCTACATTCCTTTCTTTATTTTGTGGTCGGCTACCAGACGCAAACGGGTAGAACTTATTAAGGAATTCTTCAATTTTATGATCGTTTAAATAGTGTTGTTCTCTGCAAGGCTCAGAAATTATATGAGGTATAACTAAGGATAATACATATGGGCCGATTCGAGATATTATTTTAATCTTGCCATATTTCTACTAACCCACAAAAATGTGTGTCACCAAATAATTTAATACGCACCGCCTCTAATGAACTAAGCGTCGTTATCCGTCAACTCAGATTTATTTCGCAGTCCAATAGAACACAGAGTATTTGCGAATCATCAAGCAGTTTTATATCCTTACCGTTTGTTTGTTCCACTCCGGGACCTATCTGATTTAATCAAGGTACTAGGTAAGATATCGCGCTGGCAACGCGCCAACTAACACGTTAAGACGACTACAAAAATATACGGTAACTCACGAACCGTGTGTGTGTGTGCGTGCTTTATGTACGTACGTACCTCTCTAATTCCTTAGTTGTTCCACCGATCGTATCTTATACACGGCGGTGATCCAGACCCGGCAGATTAGTAAGTTAAGAATCTTTTCAATTCGCTGAGAGACTTTTGTTGAAATAACTTTAATTTCTAATAATTTGTATACTCAGAAGATGAGATAAAACATTATTATAATACAATGAAAACTCAGAAATTCATTCTAAATTCATTTTTAAATGTATGCAGAACATTATTCACTTCTTTTCGTTTTTAAAAACTTTCGACGAGATTTAATAATATTTACTTTTCATTTAGCTATAACAAGCGACCCTCGGATTGTGAAGATTCTTTTTGAATATCTTCTAAAACAACAACCCGTCTGCGGCTGCTAGATGGTGATGATCTCCGTTAAAAAGATTCCAGTTTTTATACAATGCTAGCGCAGATAAAAATCTGTAAACCCGTTTAACTAAATTGATAAATAAATCAAGGTAAACCGCGACACTTAGTTAGAAATACAGCCTCAGCAGTGTAGAGAATTCCTAGAAAATACAGAAACAAGGTAAGCGCATAAACGTTAGCGCATTCAACCAGTTTTGTATGCAAGTTTCATGCAAAGGCGCGCACTTGAATAACTTAGGTCTGTTTGCATAAAAACTCGAATCTCCGAAATGCCCGTTTAGTCTACATTCGGCTGGGGCCTGTAATTTGCATAGAATAACAAGAGAAAGCTTGCGGTGCTCCGAATAAAGAGCACTTTGGCACGAAATCTCAGCCCGTGATATTTGGACCCAATCATCGAGAGGTAACTGTAGTGTCCCGATAATCTACCTAACTTTGGAATTATATTACCTTTATAAGCACTGCTTTTTTTTTACTTTTGGAGAATTTGAATAACGAAATTAGCTAGCTTTGTATTTTCACGTTTGCTTTTAGCACTTGTGTTGTTGCGGGATTTTTCTTTGTTGTTGACTATTAAACTATATCTTATATTTGTACCTCTATATTGTACACTACACAAGACTAAAAGTACAGTTTCCACAGTCACATCTCACAATCAAATAAGGAAAATATTTCTGTTCAAAACACAAACTTACTAAAACTACAAACACAACAACAAAAGTCGCTGTAAAATACTTTGTCATACTGTAAAAACAACGAAATTAATTTTATCTGTAATATACGTATAAATGAAAACATCATCTCAACTGTTCGTACCGTTGCTTGTGAAAATCACGGCTCCACGTCTCAACACAAGTTCGCGAGACCGCACGAAAAGTATGATTAAAAAACTTGTAGCGAACTCACTGACCGTAATAAGAATACGAGGGAACAGGTACATACGGGGGCGGGGGTGGGGAACATCAGTGAGTCTCCCAATTGATTGATTGATACATTATTATTACCGTAAAAACAACTAGAATGTATTCGGGCGTCTGTTTGTCGGCATATTTTTCCATACGTACTCGCATGATACATGAGCTATTGGAAGCGAGTATATCACCCAGAGAGATTATGTACCAGTGGGGAGGGTGATACACTCGTGTGTATATGTAGGTTCACACGCATGACTACCTAACTAAATAGCATCCGCGATATAACGCCACACAATTCCGCTCCGTCACAGACGGTTTAAATGTTTAAAACAAAAACGGAACGTTAATACGTACAATTAAAGGGCGTATATAAATCACTTGTGAATGAAAGAATCGAGGATTTATGATGTCCAGTCATTTTCTGCGTCCGCTCTTAATGCGACGCCGCTTCCTGCGGCCGTACGCGCGCCAGTCAACGCTGCGTGCCCTACCCATTGTTATAACAGAGACTTTTTAACGCGTCCCTACATTTGAAAAGGAGAAAACAATACGTATTGCGGGCTTTACCGACATGGATGGAAAAAAAAACGGGAACACTTTGAGCGGAAAAAGCGTTGTTTTATAAATAAACAGCGCGTCCCTATCAGTAGTCGACACTCGAGCGACTTGACGCGAGATTTAATAAAAACGGAGCGCTCCTCTGTTGCCCAGTATAAAAGTACCCTTATCACGTAGTATGGGAGCGTTCAAGGGTGAATTATGTTAGGTTGTACGCGAAAAGATGAAAATTAATGAGCTAAAAGTGAGTTTTGCGATGCGACGCGCCCGGCGAAACTTAAGCGGTTAATGCTATTTGATTCTTTTGAGTTTTTTCTAGTAAAGTGCAGTGAGCTGCTCCGCTGAATTAATGGCCGCCGGGTCGTTTGTCGCCCTCCAGATAATTTCAGTGTTAAATGAGTGGTATTTAAACTGAGACATTGTTTCCAATTGGAAGTGGCGTGTGTTCAATTCGGTGTTAAAATGAATCGGTGGGCGGATCGTTGCGGACTGAGTGTGCTCAATAAAAGTCAGCGGTAATCAGTGGCCGACAGTCGTCGCGGCCGGCTCGTAATGATTCAATTTGTCATTGAGAAGATGTAAATGTTTTCGGCTTGAAATGAGCAAATAATTTATTTCAATTCTTTCCTTTTCAAAAATATTTAACGAAACAAAAGAAAGTATTACGACATGTCTTTATGTTAACTTGTAATGCTAACGATTTATAATTTTGAAAGTACCCACTTAATTAGTTATTGTTTTTTTGTTATTGACGTCAGATATTCTCGTGCTTCTAAACATAATCAGTAACTTTATGTAACACAACTAACACACAAAAGAACGTACATAAACCATAAACAATGCTGAGTAGCACAAACCAACTCCAAAAGTCATTACATTCCGATTTACAATGAAACAAACCCGAAAGTCTTTCGTTTAGCACAAATTGATAACTTAATGTGCACTCAGCGAGCGCAGGCCTAATAAATATAAAATTCCAAATCCATTAAGACAAAGTTTTGATATTAAGAGCGTACCTTAATTTTGTTGATGGAAAACTTGACTTGGGCCTAAACGCCTTATGAAAAAGTTTTTAAAATCCCGTCTAGCAAGTTGTGGAGGCTAATGAAGAGGGAACTCGATTTTCTTGGGCGGGTTCCGTCGCGCAGGTAAAATGTTCTTAGAAAAGTGTGGGCGCTCCGTATTGATTGGATGAATGAATCCAATTTGCGGGCACAGACAAAAGATATGGCTGCTAAAATGTAGCCAGTGGCGAGGAGATAGGTATGAATTTTAAGGGGATGATTTATAGTGTTTTGTGTTGATGGCTATTGAGTTGTACTTAACTCACGCTTACCTAGACGTAAGTAATCAGTGGGAGGTTTTAAAAAGGTATTGTGATTTTATAACGGAATTATTTTGATGGATAGGTTATCTTACCGAATCATCTATACTATATTATATAATAAAGCTGAAGAGTTTGTTTGTTTGGTTGAACGCGCTAATCTCTGGAACTACAACTTGGATTTGAAAAATTATTACCTATAGCACAATTCTTGAAGAAGGCTGTAGGCTATTTAATATCACGCTACGACTCTTTGGAGCCGAGCAAAAAGAAAAAAAAAACAGAAAGAACGTTAAGCGAAAACGATGTAATAGCGCGGGCGATGCGATGCGATGCGGGCCGAGGAGTTAATAAAAATGTGGCTGTTATTTTAGTATATTTTGCATCTTACGACTTCCACGCGGGTGAAGTCGCGGACAAAAGCTAGCTATAAATAAATATAAAGTTTAAATACACACTCAGAGTGACATTAACACATTGAAAAGCTAACTCTACATAGTTTCATTCAGTAACACAAATTATAATGCATCCTTGAATTTTGACAACTTAATATTCCCCTTATCTGACCCAATAACATACCAAACGCGAGTCAAATAGGGGTCAGTGTGCAAGCAGAACAAACCGACATCATTGTCGATACTGTTGTGTACGCGGGAGGCAAGTGAAACTACGGGCTGCTGTTGGCACACTGTTTTATTATTGTAGGCGGTCGGCCCGTCGGCCGGCCCGCGCTCGCACATACACATGAACATGCGCGCACACATACATAACATTTCCTCCCCTTATTACACTTATATTCTAAACAATAAAATTCAGTTGTGATGTGTCTATACTAATACATTGAGTAACTTAAAGCTGGGACTTATAATCCACGCGAGGAATGTTTCTTAAAAGTCTATTTGCACATCTTGATACCGGGGCACCCGGCTCAATGGTTGCGGGGGATGAAAACGGCGTGTTTGACACAACACTTTCCTCTCCCGCGGGTCCAGGCTCTTGAGCCCGGTTTATTGGCGTATTGTTACTGTCCAAGTCGTCAAAATCATAGTTTTGTTGTTGTTTTTGTGGATTATTTCCTTTACACATTGTCAACTGGTTTACATGTTTTTTTACTTCGGATGTAGTATTTGTGTCTTGTACGACGTACAATACTTTCCCTATTTTCTTTTTAATAATTCCGTTGGTCCAATCAAATTTGTTGTTGTTTTTAAATTTCTTATACAATACTTGGTCACCCGGTTTGAACACTTGTTTGTTCCTTCCCCCGTATGACTTAATCTGCGAGCACTGTTTACGAGTAACATTATCAGTGGGGTTTGTGAGCGAGGCCGACGCCGTTTGTGGGTCAAATAGATCTAACCGTGACCTAAGCTTTCGCCCATAAACTAGTTCAGCCGGTGAAAAACCTGTGACAGAATGAACCGAATTCCTGTAGTCAAAAAGGTACTTTAAAACTTTTAACTTTTGCTTTGTCTTATGTTGTGGCGACATAATGCTAGTTTTTATCCCTTTTTTTACGATTTTGACAAAGCTCTCTGCCTGTCCGTTACTTGCTGGGTTATAGGCCGGTGATGTCAAATGTGTGATGCCATTTAGCGAGCAAAAATTCTTGAACTCGAAAGACGTGAATGCGGTACCGTTGTCACTGACTATTGTGTGGGGTAGACCGTACTTTGACATGAAATCGTATAATTTTTCCACGACGCTTGCCGAAGTGGTCGACGTGCTGACGTCATACACTTCTACCCACTTGCTGTATGCGTCTACTACTATCAGGAATGTTTGATTATTAAACGGACCCAGGAAGTCGATGTGTATTCTATAAAATGGTACTGGTGGGTACTGCCACGGAGCGAGAGGCGCTCGCCCTGGAGACGGCCGCAATTGTTGACATACCTTACAGGAATGAATCATTGTTTCCAGCGCTGCATCTACCCCCGGAAACCAAAACCGAGACCTGGCTTCTGCCTTTGTTTTCACGATACCCAAATGTGAGCTATGTAATTCCTGCAATACTTTAGTACGTAATGTTTCGGGAAGGACTACTTTATGACCCCTCATAAGACAACCTTTTTCGACAGATAATTGTGTTTTACATAAATAATAAGGTTTCATAAGCAAGTCTGATAATAATTTCCCTGGCCATCCATTCTGTACGTAATCAATCACCCTCTTTAGAGTAACATCTTTAGTGGTTTGTTCGCGTAACTCGTTCAAAGTCACCGGCATATTACCTTCGATGACAAAGTTGACGTACGACGCGCGGTCTATAGCAAGCGCGGCGGCGGCGGCGGCGTGCGTGTCGTCCTTTTCCTCCGCGTTTGACCTTTCAGTCTCACCGCGTATACTCGCCCGTGATAAATAATCTGCGCTATTGTCGGCGCTGCGAACATATTCGATTGAATAATTATATGCACTTAAAAACATTGCATACCTTTGCAACCTGTTAGCCGTAACCTCCGGTATTCCCTTATACGGACCAAATATTGATATTAGTGGTTTGTGGTCAGTACGTAATATGAATGGTTCTGATCGCCCATACAAGTATTGGTGATAACGCTTTACCCCAAATATTATTGCAGTCGCCTCTTTCTGAATCTGCGAGTATCGTTTTTCAGCTGAATTCAGTGTGCGTGACGCGAACGAAATTGGTCGTTCTAAGCCGTCACCATCTACTTGTGACAGAACTGCACCTAGACCGTATGGCGAAGCGTCTACTGTCAACATTATTTTTGATTTACTATTGTAATGTGTTAGTACTTGTTCGGACGTTAAATATTTTTTTATTTTACTGAACGCGTTTTCGTGGTCTGTGGTCCAACTCCACTTAACTCCTTTTTTCAATAAGTCGTACAATGGGCAAAGAATACTCGATGTTTGCGGTACAAAATTCCTGTAATAGTTCACTAGTCCTAAAAATGACTGCAAGGTGTTAACATTGGTCGGCACCGGAGCGTCAACAATTGCTTTTATTTTTAATGGATCTTTCTTCAGACCGTTTCTATTGATAACGTACCCTAAATAATTTATTTCATCTTTGAAAAAATCACATTTATCTTTCTGCAGTGTCAACCCTGCATCTTGCAGCCGTTCTAATACTATGTGTAATTTTTTCATATGTGCATCGGCTGACTCTGCCGTTATTAATATATCGTCAAGCAGACACAATACCCCATCTAACCCGGATAGCAAGGTTTCCATGGCACGCTGAAAGATAGAGGGCGCACTCGACAATCCGAACACAAGACGCGTATAATTAAACAGCCCGCGATGCGTGTTTATACATGTCATGTTTTGCGACTCTTCGTCGAGTTCAAATTGGTTGTAGGCCATAGATAAATCTAGCTTTGAAAACTGCTGACCGCCATGTAATTTGGAAAACAATTCATGGATGGTGGGCAAGGGATATTGTTCAATAACTAATAACTTATTAATTGTTACGGAATAGTCCGCGCATAGTCTGACCGAACCATTACGCTTAAGTACAGGCACAATTGGTGAAGCATAGTCCGAGTGTTGAACTGGTCTTATTATACCTAAGCTCAATAGCCGTTCTATCTCGTTATCTACTTTTTCGCGTAGTGCAAATGCGACAGGGCGCGCTTTAAAGAAAACCGGTTTCGCATCACTTTTTAACCTTAGTTTAATTCGATAATTTTTAAAAGTGCCTAATTTATCCGAAAATACTTCTGGGTACCGTGACTGCAATTGCTCGCCTACACTTTGGCTACCGTTAAAGAAGTTGACTGTGGTTAACTTCAATTTAAATTCCGATAAAAAATCTCTGCCGAGCAGCGGTGGGCCGCCGCTACGTATTACATAAACATCGAGTGTGTGCGTGCGCTGCATGTATGTTACGGGCAGTCGCACATACCCTACACACTTCATTATGTTTCCTGTGTAACTATAAAATCTTTTCCGAGATGATAGCACGGGCATGTCGGCAAATAAAGTTGTATACGTACCTTCCGATATTACCGACACTGCTGAACCACTATCAATTTGAAATTGAATTCTTTTGTCATTAATTGTAACCGTTTCTGTCATAGGTTCCCCTTGAGCTGAACATATATTAAAAAGCGATTTACCATCGTCGTCCTCGCTCACATCCCCTGTGGACACGTAATTAACTTTGTTATTACACATCCTACGCAGATGCCCTACAACGTTACACTTTTGACATTTGTACTTCGCGAATCGACATTCTGACGACTTGTGATTGCGACGACCGCACACCGAACACTTATCACTCATGGCACTGATGGATTTGGCACTATTTTGTCCTTTCCCGATTTTGAACACCTGCACTTGGTCCGCTGGAGCAGCCGGCGTGGCGGCGGCGGCGCCTGCATGCGCGCACCGCACGCTTTCTGCGACCTCCACCGCCTTCGCCAAGGTCAAGCCCTCCAAGTCCCGGGCAAACAACTTCTCTCGTTCTGGACCCGCTACCATTCCCATCACGAATCGATCTCGTAATGCTTCCTCTACATTGCTAAAATCACAATGCGCTGTGAGTCCTCGCAGCCTTGCCGCCCATTGCATGTGTGACTCGCCTGGTTGCTGCGAAGCCGAGTAGAATTTATGTCGCTCACTGAACCCGAACTGTTTTGGGGTGAAGTGATCATCCAACAACTTGATGAGTCCTTCATACGGCACCACCTGTACGTCTTTCGGCAACGCCAAATCCGCTGCCAGTTTGTAGGTTCCGTCATGGAGTGCGCTGAGCAGGATCGCTCGCCTCTTTGTACCTGTCGCGTCACTTTTGGCGTCGATATCATTTGCGATGAACCATTGCGTGATTCGACCTTTGTATGTTTTCCATTCGTGTATATTGTGATCGAAAGTGGACAATACATCAAACGACGCCATTTTGGGTAAACTCGTCGCCACTGTTGTGTACGCGGGAGGCAAGTGAAACTACGGGCTGCTGTTGGCACACTGTTTTATTATTGTAGGCGGTCGGCCCGTCGGCCGGCCCGCGCTCGCACATACACATGAACATGCGCGCACACATACATAACAGATACCTTAGGGAGGGGGAGAGTTGAGAGTGATGGTCATCGATAGCCATCCGGGTGGAGTCGGGACATTCGCAACGAGTCCCGGCCACATTCATCATACGACTCCAAGATTATATATTATCTCTGTCCTAATTGCTGGCTTACTGGAAATAATTTGTTACTTAGGTCTCCTCTTTTATCTCTCTTTCTTAACGTATTTGGTGTTTAGTTATCGATTGTGGCGTGTAGTATCGATGTTTGTGGGATCGATTGCGATAGAACGTTTTTATACGAAACGTTTTATCATTGTAATCGATCCCCGTTTTTGAGTGGTATTAATTATTATCATGATCCCAGGGGGGTGATGAATAAGACAAAAACATCTAGAGTTTGTGCTTCTGGATATGTTTGTCTTATTCAAATGCGTAGGCATCTGATGAATGGCTTGTAGGTAGGTGAATGTGGGCCGAATATATTTTGTCCAGTTTCTTTATAAATAATAAAGTGTCAAGTTCTCGGAAAAGTACATGGCTATTCGTCTTATATTTAACAACATGTCCGGCACATCTGCGCTCCCAAATTATTTTTATCCCTATAAGAGATTGCAGGATGTAAGAGGAAGATGGATTATTATGGAACCAACTTGAAGGCAATATGGGTGAAGATAGTCCTTGCCACTACTTGTATATTTAGTTAACTATCATAAATGCAGAAAAACCCATACGCATTTTCTTTAAAAAAAAACTCAACTCAAATACTTTATCTTTGCAATTCGTGAGCATATTTCCCGATTCTCAATTTAACATCGATAAAAACGATCACATCACTATTCCACCGTGACTTTCACGGTTCGCGACGGTTCGCCCACTCTAATATTAACGGTATTTTCTGTGCGAGTACGCATCAACAATATTACTGGTAATGTAATTTGTGTGTACATCTGAGAGACGTGCGAGACATATGACGTGCGGTGACCGTAAACGAATGATGCGTGTGCCTCAATTGATGAAAGATAGATTTTTGCGTTGTGCTTTTTGCTTTAGTATCTCATATTCTTATGATTTATTTAGAACAAAGACAGTGAATATTGGCTTTTATTATTAAATAAAGACCCCATGTTCTTAAGTATGGTTTGCTGTTGTTCATCAAACCAAATTTTTAATTTAAGCTTTCGTAGATCCTGGTCAAGTTCTGGATAATTGATTTAGCTTTTTGAAGCCACAGTTAGGTACTGCGTTTAACTAATCCTTTCTACACAGCTGGCTGTTGTTATTAAAACGAAATGCCTCAAAATATTAATTATCCCAAACTCTCAAATTAAATAATTTATTTCTTTGCAAACATGGATAATTGGTAAATAAATATTTTTATAATAAAGTCCTCTATGTCCATCACATGGGCATGCAAATCATATTCAATTACAAATTTAAAAGTTACCTATTATAATTCTATACAACAATATACAGTCATGAAAAACCGGCCAAATGCGTGTCGCACTCACAATGAAGGGTTCTGTAGTTGGGATGAATGTATCACAACAACATTGCATTTTGAACATTATAGTTGAAAAACATGTTCCCCCTAAATTCCAAATGCACGTATGTATAAGTTTGTACTAAAAAGTTGAGTGATTTACCAGTGACCATTGACTTCTTATAGGTTTTCCTGTAATCTTTAAGTATAGAACTAATCTCTGTAATTTTTTTTAATTATTTATTATATAATTTAAAATATTTATTTAAAAATTATTAAAAAAAAAATATTTGAAATCCTTATAACAAGCCTCAATCCATTTGATATGTCACACGGTACAGTTTGCAAAAACTTTTTTTTTTCAAATTTGTCCCCATAAGAGGCCCACATATATTATTCCATATTTATTTATTTACGTTACACATCAATGTTTGGGTCACAGAAATTCATATGTGTACCAAATTTCAACTTAATCGGTCTAGTAGATTCGGAGCAAATCAACTGTGACTGACGGACAGACAGACAGACACACGAGTGATCCTCCATAAGGGTTCTGTTTTTTCTTTTGAGGTACAGAACCCTAAAATCATTAAACCTAACATTTTAATTTCAACTCTTCACCGAATATCTGTCGTATCATTTATGACCTATGGACCACAACTGGTGACGTGCCACCGCTTGTAGTGACCATATACACAGGCGCGGCGTGTGATTCGATTCGATATTTGATATGCGAATGATTCATACGCGCCTCCTCGGGACTGATTGTGTTGTTTGCTTGCCCCAATCACATGATGTATGGGCAAGATAAATAACGAGAAGTTGTTTTTACTCAGCCTTTGAAAGGCTCTGTGGTTTTGTGGGCTTTTTTATTTGTTACCTTTGGTAACAAAGGTATAAGTAGCAACATTTGGGGAAGTCTTAATTTCATCTGTAAAAAGATGATCCATGAATAATATAAGGTACCTACCGGAGAGAGAGAGCGGTAATATTATCAGGTAATTACACCATAATACCTGTGTGTACTGAAACTGATTAAGGTACTAAACATAACATAACATAACATAACACCCCCATAACAGATTTGTTAGGCAGATTTGTACCTATGGTACACTCGCGTTTCGCCAGTTATGTTATATAGGTACTTCATACTGTTAAACCTCGAAATGACTATTAAAAATTAAAATAAATATTTTATTTCACATAAACCTACGTGGGCACTTATGAAACGTCAGAAGCTAGGTGCACGGTTCCAATTGATCGTTTGTTATGGAGAAGAGCCGGAATGAAACTCCACGGTTACTCTTTTAAAAATAATGTTTTCAAATCACAGTGTTAATAGGTATGCTAGGACAGTTTAGGCCTGTCAAGAAGTACCAGGTACTTAACAAAAAATAAATGGTCTACAAATCCAGTCTCTTAAGCTTACAACGTTCTCACATTCACAAAATACAAAAGAATCTATGTAAAATATTAATAAAATAATAAAAATAAAAACCCATTTAAACCAAATGACATGTTTGCCATTACAACTGTAACAAGTCCGAATTAATATCCTGTCCACAAATTCATTACCTGCCTACCTATACTGATGTATTTGCGAAGCAATGACATCCTGATTCCCCAACGCTTATACGACCACTGATTCACTTGCGATTTTAATGTTTCTTAAACTGGGTAAAAGTTCTGAAAAAACTGTGTGCTGAAATATATATCTCCACAACATAAATAATTTAAAAAAATCTTAATCCCACCGAACTCGACCGATATCATAAAAATTCAAGTAAAATATTGCCGGCGCCTCCCTCAGGGTTAAGTTGCGTCTTTTCTTAATTAATAAATGAAAATTAAAAACCTAAACGGGGCTTCTTAAAGTACGCTATCATTTATCATCGCGAGGTGTTTTAGTATAGATTAGCCGCAAGAAGTTTGCGGCAGCAGTCACCTGCTACTCCTGGGTTTGGTATTTATTGCTTCAAGATTAGAAGGTCAGCAGAATAATGTTGAGGAGTTGCTATCTGAAATCTAGCGGTTTGTTTTGTTAAACAATTGGTTTCAAATTCCTCTATTTGCAGGATAAGGTGTCCAAAAAACTTTCAATGTCTTAACTTTTCTTTAAAATTAGAATATTTAGATACTTCACTATCCGTTTAAATCTATTGCGCACTCTACCTCTTAAAAATCTTACACCCAGTTCCGCAAAAACTTATCATAAAGAAACAAACCTTTTAACTTTAATTTAAACTCCACTAAACTCAAATTAGCGAAAAATATGCACGCTCTAATTAACACTATAAATTACTGAAACTTTACCGTAATAGAGCGGGGATTACCGAGTATTACCGCCAACCTATTGTAGTGTCCCAACACTGCGTCCTGTCGCGGATTAATTCGGCTTATTACATGGTCTCGTGGAAAAAAAAGATAAAATAAGGCCTGCTCTAATCCCGGGGAGTGCGGGGTGCGCGGGACTGCAATATCGACAGGCTACACAAATTAAACGAGCCTGTAATCTGTAGCTAGCCTTATATTTCTAGTCTTTTTCCTCCTCCGTTTATTATTAAAATATTGTAATGAGTGACAGTCTTTGATTAATGGGTTTAATTTTAGATTGAGTCCTAATGACCGGGAGTAATCAATTTTGCTTGTTAGTTACTTTTCGTGACTGGTGAATGGGCTTAGCTTTTAGGTAGGTAATTTGTAGGTTTTAAATCTTTTGAAGTTAGGCTCTAGGTATCATTTTATTACTGAAGCACCAAATGATTGACTCAAAAGGGCTGTGTCTGGGCGGACCGGGTACCTAGTTGAGTATCAAAAGAGCTTTTATTTGTATGATGAATATTGTTAATTTAAAGAAACAATTATTTTATCATGAGAGTACAGTTATCATAAGTGTAAGTATTTATTTAGCATCTTATTACGCCATGTTGGTTTCAAAGAACGTAACAAATCCTACATTTTTGCATAGTCGCCGCAGAACCGCCACACATACACACGTGACAGACGTACTCACATAATAGGGATGTGCTCGTATTAACGAACCCTCACAGTCCGCGGCCCCCGGGACTCTCAGCCGCCAATGTAATCAGCGTCCCTTCCCTTGCCCAAATCTCGATGAGTACAAAATTTCAAACTTTCTACATTACGATTTATTTTACTTGTGCGTTCCGTTTGGGCAATCGTGTTAACATTAGTCTGTCCGAATTTATTTTATGTTTGGTTGAAGACTACGTAGGTACTGTATGTATGTATGTATTGTATGTACCTACTAAGGCTCACTAATTAATTTTATCTTTTACATATGCTACAGTGTGTTTTGGTTGATTGTGTTTGGAAAGTTTTAGTTTGGGATAACCTAACGTATTTCAAATTGATGACAAAATACATATTGTTTGAACATTTTCCAAAATAAAAGAAAATCTCCGAAAAAGCAATAAAGATCCCCATCCCACTCTATTCATAAAAAGCAAAATAATACCCGAACGGACTCAATTCGGAACGTAAATAATAAATACAAGGTATTCATTCCCGTTCAACGGGTCGGTCTTAACAACAAGATTTTCTCGACGACGACATTTGATCTAATATTCAATAATGAAAATACGGCATTGAGAGGGCCGAAGCCAATTGTTGAGCCAAACAAGCCCACTCCACCTGCCTCTCGGAGCCAAGAACTGAACGGAAGAAACAGAAAACTGCTTTTACAATAATTGGTCGATGAATAATACAAGAGCCAGTTATTGCATAGCCCAAACTCGAAAATAAGCGGCAATCGAAATAACCTATACGTATTGTGTACCGAGAGTTTGTATATAAGTAAGCTTATGACGTCATCAGTATGAAATAACTTAGAGGTGAATTAATTATAAAGGTACTCGTATTTTCATATGAAGTAAAGTATGGACGGAATAATGACATTAATGTCTTAAGAGGTTTTTATGGAATGGCTTTTCAGATAAAAGCAACTGATAAAAATGATGTAAGCTAAGTATGTTTAACATCTTTGAAGTGAGTATATAATTCTTAAACGAACTTTACATAAGTGCACATTATGTGTTTACTGCGTAAACAAGTCGTAACTCCAGACACACTGCCTAATAACTCTGCTCAAACAACGATGAAAGTGTTCATAAACTAGGCAACACCACAATATTGAATCATTAACAATAATTCGCGAACTATCGCGATAACAAACACCTTTATTAAGCAGCACGTAAAGTTCCTCCCGCGTAAAACACGAGACATCCCAACATCTGTTACAAGTTCATTGAAGGTAAATCCACGGTCGTACGAGCGACGTACTTAAGTAATTCAGACTCCTTTATTGCCCAAGTAAACTTTAAAAGATTCCAATTAAGTTGGAGGCGTATAGCAAGGCTTTTAGCCCATTCCACCCTCTTAGCGAACAAAGCGAGTCGCGGTGCCTTCGACACCGGTCGCGTTTGTATGAAGGAATTACACCAGCCCATCTATGGGCAGGGTCTAATAAAACAAGGGTAAAGCCACGTTTATACTGAGCTCGTTTTATAGTCGCAAGAAAGGTTTTAGTGGCCGCCGTTTGTGTGGAAGGATTACTCGTTAATTTTGAGTGGTTGAGATCATTTTTGTTGGACCCCAAACTAGTTACGTTTGTGGCTAGTTTTGTATTATAAGTAAGGCTATTAACACTTTCGTATCTCTCCATAATTCGCATAACACACATACATAAACTCACGCCTTCTTCCCATGGGGGTAGGCATAAACTATAGAACGCCACCTGCTACGCTCCTTACATACTCCTTTTGCTTCGTTTACGTTCATACATCTGGTCATACACGCATGCTGGTTGTGAGAGTACGCATCTGACCTTTTTGAAGAACACAACCAATGAGGTCACTATATGTCTTTCTGGGGCGTCTCCTCCCGGTGTTTCCACTCACATCTGCCTTGTAAATACCTTTGTTAGTCGCCTTTCATTCATCCTCTCAACTTGACCAAACAATCTAAGCATACTATTTTCAATAAAAGTATGCTTAGATTGAATGAATGAAAATTGAATGAAATGAAAGGCGACTTCAATTAAATTTTTGTCACTACATCTTCCTTTAAACCGCACCGTTGCCTTATTACATCATTTTTCAGCCTATCATTTATAGTCACACATTCGCATAACATTTCATGTTAAATACCCCGAACATCGTCTGAATTACGCCCACGCAGTTTAGATTATTTCCGTGTCTCTATTATGTGTTTCATTCACAACATTACAGTACGACAACTCAATTATAATTAATATTCACGCCGGATCTACTATCAATACAGAAACCCGACTTGAATTGATCAAAACGTTTATCTAACTAAGACAACTCAAAGTATATTAATTATTCATTAATCACAGTTTTGCAACAATTCGGTACCAAACTGGTACATCTTCGAGTTCATGTAAAAACGCCTTAAGGTCCGCTCGACCTTTTAGCATTCGCACCCTTTGTCGAGGCTTTAAACCGGTTTGAACTAGTTTAATCTCGCCATCGCTCCAATCACACCTAGCTATTTGTGTTTCAATTAAGGCAGACCAAATTCGGTGGTTTTGCGATGATTAATACAAGTAATAACTATAGCTACTATGCAGGGTACATCTGCTTTGAAACCAGTTATAAATGATCCGATATTATACGATTATAGTGAGCGATCCCTAGTTTTAAATTGACTTAACCCTATTTGCTTAAAATTCGGGTTCGTTCACGATTGTATAACTCGTTTAGAGTTTGAGTAACTTTTAATTAATTAAATTGGCGGAGGAAGATTAAAAATTGGGTTCGACGGAAAGGTATCTTGAAGTTTGTCAAGGATTTTTACCTTTTCTTTTTCCTTAACTTTTCGATTTCACAAAATCATAATGCTTGTTTCGTCCGCAAATAACTTGAGGTCGAATCAACCGAAAACAGTTGAGCGAAACGTAAATCTTTCCCAAGTTTCGAGTTTGAATTAAATGTAGCTACTTATTCATTTAACTTGATACTACATATATTTCAATTGTCGGTAAGCGAAGACATAATGTGCAGATGTGTGCAGAGCGGCGGTTCTCGAATCTGAGAGGCCATCTATCTGCGGTATCATACGAGACCGCTGGCCGACACACAGTCAGAAACTGTGTCGGCAATGGTACACAGCGATACTCTGTGCTATAACAAGTTATATTGCTGAAATGTGGGTAGTATGATAGTAGTACCTATTCTAATAAGTAGGCGATGGAGGAATACAGTTTCTAGGTTATTTGAATGAGGTAAACTTTTGACGCCATCATAATGTGAAAAGTTTCCTTCTGCAACAATCCCTTGTCTGTATGGCGGAGGTACCTACTTTAACGTTTCAGATCCCCAGACGCCTAAGGGCAACACCGGGATCATAGACGTAAATTAATTCAGATGAAGAAATCTTAGAAATATTTTTTTTTCAAATCAACCACATACGCTCAAAAGTTCTTTCTTCTAAGATAAGATACAGGACTCTAGGTTTGGTCATTCCTGTCACTACACTATCCACCGGTCATCAGCCTCTTCCAACCCCAGCATACTAATCAGTAACTGTTAGTCGCACATTAAGCTAAGCACACACAGCACAGTGTCGCAGTAGGAAAGCGAGGTGCATTGTGTGCGCCGCGTCGCTTCCGTCCCGCCGGCCCGCCCCGCTTCCGCCACAGGCCCGCACTCACTCATAAACACTTCATTTACGCTAATTACTGAGATATTATACGCTGGAGTCTTGCAGGAAATGGTAGAAGTAGAACTTGTTTGCTTCTATTATGTATCATAATACCTCTCATAGATACACCGTTTTGTTAATTTATCTAAGCTTGCTATAAAAAGTCCAAGAATATAAGCATTTTGGATTTTTTTGCCTCTGTATGTATATGTATGGACTTATGTTCTACCCAATACTTTCGTGACATGATACATATTTATGTATCATGTTCAAGTAATCAGTTCAAGTAAATATATTAAATATTCAAGTAAAATTTAATCTAATTTGATTAAATTTTACTTGAATATTTAATATATTTTCCTCTAACAGAGAGGGGGCGTGTGTCCCAGCAGTGGGAACATTATAGGCTGATTATGTATTTAATATATTTAGATTAAATGTTACTTGAACTGATTGAGTATAACGAATCTTTTAGCTAGAAATAAGCATGCCCAAGGGTGAAATGTTATTATCACAAAATACTTAAATTTTCATCGTGATTCCGTGAATTCAAATAGCTTCAGGCATACCCCCTACTTCCTTCTAATACCTAAATTATACAAACAAAGCCATAACTTAAAAACCAAAACACGAGCAACAATAACGATTATAATAATCATTACTCTCTGTTCCCCACTATTTGACGTAACACGGCGTATTATCACATATTTCCGTTCTGAGTCCGGCCCTGGCGCTCACATTAAGTGTCAGAAGGCAGGAAGCCCTCCGTCTCTGGCGGTGGTTATTTACTGTTGATCTCGATCTGTCCACGAACGTCTACACGTACGTAGTGCCTGTTTGTTTAGGTACTCTCTGTGGTGTACTGAGCTTATATGATGACATGAGAGAGAGAAATGACAAATATATCTTACTAGCCCCCGCCCCTTCGCACGGTTTTTACGACTTGACAAAACATCGAGATTTCCCTATTATATGTTAGTTTAACACGTTCAGACCTCACATGAACTCCTATATGCTGTCCTACGGCGCAAATTTTCACATGGCCATCGGTGGTATAACACCGCCCCATAAACCAAAAGTCTTGCCAAACAATACCAAACTCCTGAGCTACACCATATTTGTCAATTTTACAGGGCGGGAACGTTAACTATAACACGATCTCTCAAGGCGGCGCGAATTTCTTAGAATATTGATTCTAGTGTGATGTGGCTACCGGTGGTACACGCCACCATATCAGAGAGTATTCCGTGCTCCACCGGTGGTACGCGCCACCACATCAGGGAGTGTTCCATGCTCCACCGGTGGTACACGCCACCATATCAGGGAGTGTTCCATGCTCCACCGGTGGTACACGCCACCATATCAGGGAGTGTTCCATGCTCCACCGGTGGTACACGCCACCATATCAGGGAGTGTTCCATGCTCCACCGGTGGTACACGCCACCATATCAGGGAGTGTTCCATGCTCCACCGGTGGTACACGCCACCATATCAGGGAGTATTCCATGCTCCACCGGTGGTACACGCCACCATATCAGGGAGTGTTCCATGCTCCACCGGTGGTACACGCCACCATATCAGGGAGTGTTCCATGCTCCACTGGTAGTACACGCCACCATATCAGAGAGTACTCCGTGCTCAATCCGGTCTGAACGTGTTAATATTGATATAGTATACGTATAATTAAGCATTTTGGAATATATTCTCTTAATGTTAGTGAACATCGTGGTCACACAGACAGACAGGATAAGCGACTAAAAAAAAAGCGTTTATTCGTGGTAAAAATCCTACGTTTACAAAAAAAAATAACTTCTGCTAAACTGCAAAGCAGTTTGTTGGCAGATGTAGCTCCTCTAAACAATTTATATTTTATTTCATAGGTACTTTTCCATCAATAATAAGAATACATATTTTCCCAATAATATGAATACAACTAGCTTCATCTTTCTGACTAACCAACCCCTTTACAATTCAAAAGTGCCTGTAATTGGTTTATTTGAAATAAATGGTTGGTGTTTGTGGTGGTGGTAATGGAGTGGTGGTATAATTTATAGTTCTTATGTATAGATATAGATTTAATCTAAATCTATACATAAGAACTATAAGTTCCTCCAACAGAAATGTGTAGTCCACATTATGTGGACTACACATTTCTGTTGGAGTTGTTGTAAATTGTATTAAAACGATGATAGCAGGCAATACGATCGAGTAATCGGATTTGCAATTCCATTTACTTTACGATACTAGCAATTATTTCAATGTTCATCATCTACACGTATATAGTGCGCTGTTTGTTTAGGTGCTCTTCGTGGTGTACTCTGCTTATACTCGTATCTTAAGGACAAGAGAGATAGATGACCAATATTCACTGTGTAAGGAAAAATTGTAAAAATAATACTACCTACACGTACAAAATGTATGGATCAGCTGTTTTTTTTTTATAATAACCGATAATAAATTTCAACGTTGATGGCTTTCGAACCATGTACTGAATTCTTGGTAACAGTTTGCGCGTCGATGTCATTAAAACCTATATATTTTGAATGTGAACTAAACAGTTCTGCTCGGGCTGTTATAAGCATATTTTGAAATTATGCCAGTTAGCCATTTCTTCCCCACGGCAATGGCAGAACAAAGGTCACTTTGATTGCAAGTTTTGGGGGCAGTTAGCTGAAAAGCGATCAAAAGTAGCAACCGTAAACTCTTTGATTCTAGCAACTATTCCTATATTGCATGGCATTCTGATTGACCTTTTGCAGTGGGTCTGTACAGCACTCATGCTCTGGCAGCAATCGCAAGGGGGTAAAGGGGGGGGGGGGGGGGGAAAGGGCATGGAAAGTACGGTTGTTGCAACCCAGTGCTGGGCACGTCACGATTGCGGCGATAAGTCCACTCTTTGAGGAGTGGCTGGAGAGGCGCCACGGCGTCCTCACCTTCCGCGTGACGCAGGTCCTCACCGGACACGGCAGCTTCGGGAGGTTCCTGTGTCGGATAAGGCGGGAGGAAACGTCCGGGTGTCACCACTGTGTGGATCGCCTGGAGGACACGGTGGAGCATACGGTGGAGGTCTGCCCGGCTTGGGCAGAGCACCGCCGTGTCCTCGTGGAGGCGATCGGCGGCAGAGACCTCTCGCGTCCGGCCCTGGTTCAGGCCATGGTACGGAGCGAGAGGGCATGGGCAGCCGTCACCTCCTTCTGCGAAGCAGTAATGCTCGCAAAGGAGGAGGCGGGACGGTTGAGGGAAAGGCAAGTTTCACGCCCTCTCGCCCCTAGCCGCCGCAGGAGACGCCCAGGGCGTCGGGAATCCCGGGCGGATTTCCGGCCACCGTAGGCGCGGGCTTGCGGACGGTGAGCAATGGGTAGCTCACCGTCCGGTAAGGACCAGGCCCGGGTCGACAGCGCGTCGTATTCCACGCGCGCTCCGCCCAGAGCGGGAGAAGTTATTTGATGATTTCCCACCCTAAAAAAAAAAAAAAAAAAGGGGGTAAAGGGCGGGCGTTTTGGTGGACTGTCTTATGTAATTTTGACGTTTGATAAGTACTGATTCTCAGCCTAGTTTGAATAAATGACTCTGGCGTACGACTTAAATTGGTTATTCTTCTTCGTCGTGTCGATTATTCTGTTGTCTGTGATGTTGCAAGTGTTTTTCAGATGTGCAAAAGGGTTTTTCGATCATCCGGCTATCAATAGTGTTTAAATGACTGGAAAATGCTGCTGCAACAACTTCCTTCACATCTGCTGCGTTTGAACCTTTTCAGAATTCTCAATAATCCCGCGTTTCCATGGGTATTGTACTTTGAAAACTTATTTGGCATACCTATAGTTGACACAGTAAGTTAGTTCAAAATTTTTACAGCTCAACTTGGGTACTAAATCGTAGTAGGTGTTGTTTACACGCTGCGACCGTGAACACTGACATGTTTATTGTCACAATATTTATACACTACCTACTGGCCACAGTTCGTCGCTCGAGTACATTTTATTGCCGTAGTAGCTAGCTATTGATTTTATAGCTATTTCATTGTAACGAGTTAGTTTTATGGGCAAAGAGATTTCTTAGATTCATTATGGGTCATTAAAAGTACTTTAATGAATAAAGTACACAAGGTGTATCTTTTTAACTAACGAAACAAAGTTTGAATCGTAAGCGACGTGGCTGAATAGTTTCGTGACAGCATGACACCGTAATTATTATAATTTTTTCTTTGAGACAGATTTAAAGCAATAGCATACCAATCAATCAATAAAAAAACAATTCTCAACAAAAAAAAATGATAAGTTGTAGTAAATCATACAAGGCTATTATTCGAAAAAATTCGGCATCGCGGTCGTAGCGGTTCGTACTCTGAAATTGCTACGCCGTAGCACACTGCTACGCGGGCTACAAAAGTGCGCGAACGCATTCGTTTAGTGTGAGCGAAAGCTCATTGTTATAATGGTAGCATAAAATTGATAAGTTTTAAAAATGTGACCGTCTTTTAATGAGCAAAATGTTGCAGGCCCTTTTAGACAAGCAAATTATTTACTTACTAATAAATTAAAACAAAACATAAATTAGCACTACACTAATATCACACCAAACAAAACATTTTCCAACATCTATAAAATATACTGTATGCAATAAACATATAAATTATACAAGCGAGAGTGAACTTACACAAGAGCAATTAAGAGTTTAATAATGTCCCGTTAATTGCACAGAAGATGTAACGAATGTCCCCCATGCCCCCCTTACGAAGCTTCACGAAGATGCACGAAGTTGCATGAAGCTAGGCGACGCGACACGATTGGCTAATAAAATACGCAATAAAGTTTAGCAAGGCGAGATTGCAAACAGTGAAGGGATGTATGGATTTCTGGTGGTGAGTGTACTTGTTGTGTTGCTAATTTAATGTTGTGATTTCTTACAAATAGAATTTGGTTTCTGTTAAATTGTTCAAATGGTTCAGTTAGGTCTTGTCTAAATTCGGTTTAGGCCCATTCTTAACTGGATATTTATCCCATTGTTGCTACGTTCAGTTAGGTCTTGTCTACATTTGGTTTCAGGCGACTTTACCCATTCTTAGCTGGATACTTTCCCGTTGTTGTAACATGGTGTCGGAAAAAGTAACATTAGGATGGACAGCCGAAGATATTGATAATAACCTCATAGCACTTAACTAGCTAACGCCATGTTGCATTTTTTATTAAAGGACATCGTTTCTTTAAGAATTTTGACACATACTATACACACGTGTTATTTAGGGCTTGAGTTGGTAAGTAAACCTATTTATGAAGGTATGATTTAATCAAGACTTGTTTTATCGGTTGACTTTGAAGCATTTCAGTAGCTTAATTAAATAACAAAATCATAGCCAGCTGAAAAAAATCTTAAAACCAAACAGTTGAAAGATTTCTTAAAATCAATTACAAAAACCTAGCAAACCATTTAACCTACATCCTAACATGCAGAGACCTCCAATCAACTCAACATTTAAATCTATTAAGAGAAATCAATTACCAGTATTAAGCTTACTTCTTCAATAAGACTTCAGTAAAGCCACGTTTATGAAACGGTAACCTGACCTGGATCGCTTGGAATTAAACCGTTTCAATCGCGTCAAAGATTTCTAGCGACTGGCAAGCAAGCAACTGAATGTCTTTTTGCTAACTCAAAAGTTAGCAAAATGACATTTAGTTGCTTGCTTATTAAAGGGAATAGTAGATATTATAACCACCGAGCATGACTTAGCAGTTTCATTTGTCTAATTTCAGAGATTCTAAAAAGAAATGTTTCTAAGAATTTAAAGACACATATTATTCTATCTAAAGCCAGACTTCAGTCTAAAGTCGAATTATTAATTGACTGGAGTAATCTGACATATGCTAGCTGTCACTTTGTGTATTAAAATGGCCATATTTATTGTGTCCTAGATTTTTACACTTAGTATTATACATTTATTTTACACTTATATAAATCGATTAAACTAAACGATCACCATTACAATAAATATGACCATTTTATTACACAAAGTGACACAAAGTCAAAGTCAAATTATTTATTTCAAATAGCACATAAAAGGCACCTTTGAACGTCAAAATTTACAAAAAAATAGAATTGATTCTAGTTGCCCCTTCCAAAAGGTAGTTTCGTATGGAGAAGAATGGGCAAGAAACTCCACCGTTTCTCTTTTAAAATGTCTAGGTACATTTTAAAATTATATGTGAAGACGGTGCACCTAGAATAAAATTACTATACCAAAATAGGTAAAAAAAAAGAATAAAAATAAAGCAATGACAGATAAATTATTTATTTGATAGGTACATGATGCTCACATATTTACAAACATTGTAAAGGTTTACGTTTTCCTAAAAATAATAAATAAAGTAATAGGTCAGTGTGTGAGTTAAAGTAATCACAGAATTTAAATTCAACATTGATTTATTATTTGTATCAAATAATAAATTGTACAGCAACCAGTTTGATTTTGTCTAGACAAGATTCTATGGAGCTGGACCAGCATGTTTCGCATTCTTATCTTGGATATAATCCTCTAATTTGTAATATTCTTGTTTACAAAGTGTACTTTTAACATGACTTTTAAATTTCTTCTCTCTTTCTCTCATTTAATTGCAATATATCACAAGGTATTTTGTTGTAACATTTGACACAGTACCCCATAAAAGATGTATATACTTTAGATAATCTGAAAAATAGTTGATCTATTTTATTTTTATTTCTAGTATTAAAATTATGTCTATCACTTATTATATTAAAAAGATGTCGATTTTTTCTTACATACCTACATAATATTTTCATAAATTAATTGGCAAGGTACCGTCATAATATTAATCTTCTTAAATTGTTCCCTAAGAGATTCACGGCGACGTAGATTATAAATGGCTCTGACACACACATACCACACATACCACACATCTCCTCTGAATTAATAATTCGACTTTAGTTGCAACAGTAACTGACAACCTGAACAGGATCATGGAACTTAGAAGGTAGATGTGATTAGACTTCTATGGAGTGGATAGATCAAGGCTGTCAATATTGTGATAAGAAAGATGATATATTATTTGCAAGACAGCATTCACTTGGAATAAAAGTGCAGCTAGCCATCTTAGTTTATCAATCGAAGTGTGGCGTTCACACCTTAAGCAATGCGCACACGCACCAAGCAACTATCAGCCAATAGTTTAATTTTAAAGGGGCTGTATCCTGCTGATTGCTCATATTATTTAGCAATGCAATAAACCCATTGTCTTTTGTTTAGTGCGACTGTTGGTTTTGGGCTTCTGGGATTAGTTGTACATACTTAGACTTACAACATACGACTAAAAGGAAATTTTGTTATTGACAGCTAATTTTATTGTTACCGTGTATGACGCAGGAGCTTTGGGCTTTACGTCAAGTGGATAGACAGCACTTTCCTCTTCTGCAACATACTACGATCCCTAATATGGTTTCCAAAACGTGATTATGGCAATTTAGAATAATAGGTTCATGTCTACCTGTAAACCTTTGTGAGCAAGGTTATAATGAAGATTGTGAAGCAGTTGACAAGTAATCTAACCATAGCAATCATCTAGTATTTCGTTTATAATTACGTGTAAGTGTAACACACACTGCTCTCACATAGCTAGTATAATGTTGCCACATTTGTCAGCCTCACCTAGGACGCCCCCGCGACGTGCGACGCAGCTCAGGTGCCATTTGTCGCGTCAAACCAAGCACAGAATTACACCACACGCCCTGTTTAATATATACACGCAGATTTTTAGAATAAATCAGATCACAGTTTTAACAAATATTGTTGCCATTACTCCGGTAATTTAGACATTCAAGCACTTCACAACAAAACTTTTTCAAATATTTATTTATAACGTAAACATTAATCAACCGTTACCTAAAGCAAATTTCGGAAAGCCTTAATACTACCATTAATCTTTTACGTTAATAATAATTTAATGACTTAACCAACTCCATTAAATTACAAACTTGCTTACTCGTAAACGTCGTGCGCTGTTTAGTTAACTAATTGCTAAAGTATCTTATCTTACTTTTAAATAGCAACAATAATGTTAATAAACCGATACTTGCAAAACGCTTACTTTTTTATTAGGGAATAAAAAACAAAATAGACTGAAAGCTTTTTAAGCGGGCGCCACAACGTTTACATAAACCGGAAATCGAAAATATAAAAAAATTAAATCGACGACACAAAACGAACCGTCACGGAATAATTCAATAGTGAAATGTTATGCGCGGCCACGCTCGCGCTCAACTGTGAAATACTTTTAGCAAACACGCGCCGACAATTAGCGCGTCCTTAACGTTGCTGCGGCCGGCTGCGGAGATAGTGACCGAGCCAGGAAGGAAGCCAGTTTTCCGCAAGAGAGACTCCAGCCCGGGCAACTTCGCGGAACGTCTCGGCCGATGCATTTTTGGATGTGAGCCCAAATAACTTGTTGCAACTATGGGGAGGAGACCTGTTGCGCGCTCGTGCCGGGCCTACCCGCGCCCATTTTTGCCTGTACTCCGACTGCAAATACATAATGAATGCGAACGCTGAACGTTTCGCGGCAGTATTGTGCCGACCGTTTTGTTGTACCCTAGTTTGTGGGATTGCCGTTGTTATAGTCCGGGGAGCACTTTACGCGTCTGCTATTGCAGTTTTAATATTCACGAGGGCTTTGTTGCTGCATTTTTAAAGAGGTCAACGCCGCAGCTCACCCGGCGGCGGTGGGAATAATTTTCCTGTCTATTAGGGGTAAAACCAAAGCAAAGTGCACAACTTGAGACATTTTCAGTCATATTTTATGCACTCAACGTCTGAAAAACAGAATTAAGATTGTCCTGTTATTCATTGTAAAACTTTGTAAAATGAACATAAAAACGACGACTAATAACATAAAAACTTTTTATTATTGATATGTGACCTCGTTATCATCACGTTCTCAAACTCACCACGCCCTACATTGTTTTAGGGCGCATCATCGAGCCTGGTGGTGAAGTTTGCGGACACAGAGAAGGAGCGGCAGTTGCGGCGCATGCAGCAGATGGCCGGCAACATGAGTCTGCTCAACCCCTTCGTCTTTAACCAGTTCGGAGCCTACAGCACCTACGCACAAGTCATTACAGAACAGGTGAGTTGAATTCAGAAGGTTTGAAAAGCCTAAGGAACCTCATTCGGGGTAGAACAATGCCGTATCATTGATTAATCTAGCATAAACTCATACCTCTACTAACCGTTTTCACTATCACCAGGCAACACCAAAATTAATGCCTAAATAAAAGCGCGCTGTAGGATTTGTAACGCTTCGGTTCAACGCCGAAAGTTAAAAATTCAGCATTGCTTTAGTTAAGCATTCATTTAGGTGTCGCCTAGTGGTAGGAGAAACGGGCATACTTATGCCCGTTTTAAAAAATAAGGAGGACTTCATACACTTGTTTGATTGTTCATATTGAAGCACCTATGTGAAATGACTCTCTAAGCGAGATTAACTCAAACTCAAAGCATTTATTTTCAATTATTAAACCAAATTGAATTGTTCATATTCAAAAATGTATGCGGTCTGGAACCCCCGTCAGAAACGAAGTTCCTTCCCACATATGATTTAAAACAAAAACAAAAAGTTTTGACATTCGATACTTGCGATCTTGAAACTGGCTTTTTTTCGAAGTTTCTTATATCTAGCATAGACTGTTTTACACACCCACAGATGCATTTTAATACAGAGCCATCTAGTATACGTTTCAGAAGCTCTCATAAAGTTACTACACACTCGTGTGTATTAAAAACGCGGATTAAACTCCTAGTTTATTTCTTCTTCTTATCTTTTTTAGAGAGAAAGTCGCATGGAGGGGATAACGCTTTTTCGTTACGTGACGATTTCTACCAGTTGACTCCTAACACAAGCCGCGTTAAACAACTTTGTTCCAAAAACAATTTCGCCGCAGCTCAGGTTCATAAACAAAACTTTAATACCTGCACATTTGGCCTGATGAAAATTGATAGGCGTACAGCAAGCAGTATTGCAACCTCCGTGGTTGCAAACTTTTTACAACTAGCTTCATAAATACCGCACGTTATGTGTCTAGACCCTTTCAGAGATAGCTTTAATATGTTGTTAATGGAAGAAGAACTTTTACATTTTCCTCGATAAGTTTTAAAACGAAAATCTGGTTTCGAAAACGGATTTTGTCGATAAAAATGTTATTTATTATTTAGTCTCTGACTCAACGTAACTCTCTGCTCGCTGAAATGCGTAGTCTTGCAGCTCATTGATATAGTTGCAGCCAAACCAATGCATATCGCTAACATCATTTTAAATAACCATGAATTGACGTTTATATCTGTAAGTAGATCTTCTAAGACACTTTTACACGTCATTTTGGTGATAATTTTAAAACTAGATTGCACCGCCACTTCCTAGCTGACTGATCCCTGAGAAGAAATGCCGAAACAAACTCAGAGATCTCTTCTAACGTCCAAATATTGTATTAGATATTATGTAAGTCTAACAGTGCAGGGCCAAGTATGTGATCAAGAACTGCCAGACTTTCAGTGTTGGATAACATAATTACGTAACATTTATGTTAGAGTTAACACACAATTACGTAATATTCACGATCATGTATGGAATATAACAATTAATCGCTTAGCGTAGCAAGTAGTACTACGCTTCGTAGACAATGTGCTACGGAGCTACGCGCTGCGTACAGGACATGCCACAAAGCTCACATTAACTTGATCTCGTTTAATCTCAATAGCCTTATAGAGCTTCCAAGAAGACGTAGAAATGTAGCACTAAGAAATTGATCTACAGCTACGTGCTCCATACGTATTGAGTGATACAAACGTGTTTGAATAGGTCACGACCTCATTAATCAGACCAAGGTAGAGATACCTTATCACAAATGGTAAATACTATAAAATTTTAATGCAGGCACTCTAATAGATATTTATAATTGCATCAATTATGTAAAACTTTCCAAGGAAATATCGTAGCACTAACTACAAAACGCTACGATATCTCGTAGCAGTCTCTACGAATTAATACGTGTCGTAGCACCCGCTACCAAGCACTACGGCGTGTCGTAGCTACGAGTCATTCCGTGGTTTTAAGAATTTCTTCGGATAAATTGATAATTTATGTTATTTTTACTCTTGCAGCAACAAGCCGCGCTGATGGTGGCTGCGACAGCGCAGGGCTACATCAGTCCGATGACGGCGCTCGCCTCACACGCACTGAACGGCATGACTAACACCGCGTTACCACCCTCCTCGGGTAACTATACGTTTATTATACTTACGTTCCTAATAAATATCATACGGTTCAATACATATTTTCGTACAGTCACCTATCCCCTTTATCACACACAAGTTTGGTGTTGGTTGATTGTTGTTTGTTCTGGGGTTAAATTCCCAGATGGAGCAAAGCAGTATTGGGTTTTCCGTCAGGGATTTCTCAGTAGCACCCCGGAGTCTGGATTTGTGGTTTGTGATTGTAGGCTACACACCCGGTTGATGATTATAGGCTACACAATGATTATAGGTACTATAGGCACACCTCTGCCTAAGCCTTCTGAGAAAACAGGCGTGATATTTTGTTGTGTAATGTTTGAAATTATGCTGTGTTAAGTTTGAAGTTATGTTCTCTTGTCAAAACAGTCCTAACATAGAGGGTATTACAATTTATTTTCAGAATACTTACAAAATTACTAACTAGTTCTAACCATCCTTTTCCAGACAACTTCTCTGGTCTGGCGATAGGCACGGGCGGTGGACAACCGCTGAACGGCGCGCTGCCGTCGCTGCCGTCGCCGACCATGCCGGGCTTTAATATGGCTGCTCAGACCGCTAACGGACAGCCCCCGCCGCAAGACGCCGTCTACACCAACGGCATACACCAGACCTTTTCTGGACGTAAGTGAACTAACAATCTTTTTCTGATTTTATGAAAAAAATTGCTAAAAAGTCTGGGTCATAACATCGAACCCTGTGGGATCCATTCCACCACGTGTTTAGATGTGTTTGGTGGTGTGGTTTTGATGTGTTGTGTGTTTGTGTGTTGTTGTTGGTCTCAAATTTTATTATAGCATAACCTAGCATTTTAGTAGGATGTTACCAAATCGTGATCTGAATTATTCGCGGCACTAATGAACTAAATTAAAGATTAAATAGCAGTGCCTAATGATTCATGCAGTCAAATTCTTTTGAGAGATCAAAAAGTTTTTCACAAATGTTAGTGCAAACAAGAACACATACTTACGGACAGGACGAAATTGTAAGGATTAGACGTTTTTGCCATTTTTCTATAGAACCCAAAAAACAACACATCTTCAGTGACCATATTTTTAAATGACATCAATACTGAACTATTTGTATTGTATTTTTCAGCAGTGTCAGTAACAGCGCAGGGGCTGCCAAACGGCGATGCTGCGGCTTTGCAGCACGCGGCCTACCCGGGCATGCAGCCCTTCCCCGGAGTCGGTGAGTGGCACTACCCCTTGTAGTACACCCACCCCGCTTCAGTTACACGCTTCATGCTTGACCAATAGGCAATCTGATTTGTTAAATAATAGAAACATGACTAGAAAGTTTTGGTACGTTTAACTGTGGCATCTTTACTTTTCATGAGCAGCTTTACCCATACTTTACTTAATTATCTCTTGATTATTCAAAATCTGTTACAAATAGTCGATTTTACTCTCTATTTTTGTATCGCTTTAATATTAAATGGCGGCAACAGTTTTTTGGTAATCGAGAGATATTTAAATACAGTACTTAGGGTAAAGTTGCTCATATAAAGTGAAGATACCACAGTTGACGGTACCGCCAAAGACCTGAAAATGAGTCTTAATTCTAAGCCTTTTGAGGAATTATTTTAGTAAACGATTTTAATCATAGTTTATAGGTAATTAAAACCAGTTTATATGTCAAACGTAATCCATGGTTGTTACTATTGGTCAAGTCTAATTTAATGTTAGCGTTTGTTGCTAAAAGAAGCTAATAAGATTCAAAAAGTTTTCAAAATAAGTTTCGAGGATATTTAAAAGTTTTCCTTGTTTAGTTAACACAATGTGGATCACTGTTGTAATTTGTAATACTAAAACAATGTGTTTTCTGAAATAAATGAATTTTAATTTTATTTAATAATTTTATTCCTTTAGCAACAATAAAGTAACATTCACAAATTATGTATAGAATGAGTATTAATTAACCAAGTCTGTGTATTTTGAATGGATGGTACATATTATTACAATGTCAATGTGCAAGAGGAACGAATATTTTGTTAATTGTTTATATTAAACCTGCTGATTGATGGATCTGCTAGGAACTAATGTTTTTCACTGTCATACATATTTTAGACGAACAAAGTTATTCCAGCAGATCGATCAATTACTAGTAAATTATACTATATCGTTGTGTATACCCCTAAAGGGTACCGTGCGCTGTGCAAATCACGCTACTCGATATTATGGAGAATTTAGTACTGAAGTAGTTTGTGTTCAATGTTATTTGTCTAACTACATATAATTTGAATGGCCCTCAAAATTAAATAATGATTTACAAAATTTTACGACAAAACTAATTGGCAAAGTAAAACATACTTAATTTATTATCAATAGATACGATTTTAGCTTGATAATTATGTTGTTACATGCATGTATATGTACGCAACTATAGGTGTTCATTGTGAAAATGTGCAAATTAATGTTCTACAGCTTATCCAGCGGTTTATGGGCAGTTTCCGCAGCCCATCCCACCGCCGATGTCGACCATTGCGCCTGCGCAAAGAGAAGGTAAGAGGAGCTCCGAGGAAGACGCCATCGAACTAACCCAGTTCTTCAGCAGACGATTTCACCCACTGCCATTAAACTGCTCTTTGTGTTTTCAGAGTCCATCAAAATCAATTAAAGTTGGCTACAAACCTAATCCTTGTGCAAAACATTTCACTTCAGTTTCATTGATTTTATTATTTGTATATTTCTATTTGTTATTCAGCCAAAACCTTTACTTTTTCAAATACTGAACCATTTCATTGAGAGAACAAAACTTGATCAAACCGAAATCTGAATCAATGATCCAATACTTTACTGTTATAGATCGGTTCGTATCATCTTTTGGCTAGATAACAACGTTAATGTTTGTTGTCCACACTCTATGTATTACTGTGATAGTCGGTGTTCTTTCAAATGTACAGTGACACACAGACGGCTTACGTTCAGCCCCTCCACTGCTAACTCTTCACTCGTTTCTGCTGTATGTACCACTCGTCTGTCACTGTACTCTACCTGTCATGTGCATCTCTGTGTACTGTGTGTTGCTATTATATGTCTATCTATATGTGTCAACTTTATTACACGTAATGTATTAATTTTAACAATTTATTCTTTGACTTCAGCCTTATCAATTGTAACTTGTCTACTTTTAGCAGAATAAAAAATAATTTCATAGCGTCGACTTCTAAATCTATCTCATCAATTTTTTTTTTCATACTAACACATCTTTTTTAACAACTTAAATGTATTCTCGTTACACTGTATCTTTCTCTTCCTCCCTTTACCATAACCTTTCCGTGCTGGTGTTAAGGGCAGATTTGTGAGTTCTTTAAAGATTTTCTTATGTTCCCAGGCTGCTCCATCTCGGGCCCCGAGGGCTGCAACCTGTTCATCTACCACCTGCCCCAGGAGTTCGGAGACGCTGAGTTGATGCAGATGTTTCTACCCTTTGGCAACGTCATCAGCAGCAAAGTATTCATCGACCGCGCCACCAACCAGAGCAAATGCTTCGGTTAGTTGGACTTTTGGTCTTAATGCGTTTCTCTGTACTTCTGTCGTTTATATTTAGATTGTTTTAAAAGATTTAGGGACAAAAATTGAAAAGAGTATTCTTAGATGGTTTGGTCATGTTGAAAGGATGAATGAAAAGCGCCTAACAAAAGGTATTTACAAGGCAGATGTGGTGTATAAGTTGAAGGGGTTTTTTTTTTTTTTTCGACTTTGAAGGACCAATATGCGGGGATGTAATTTATTTATTTTATTTTTGCGGGTCGGAAGATTCGACGACACACAGAATTGAGCAAAAAGGGAGTATGAGATTATGAGTAAGAAAGAGGGATGGATGGACTTACTTGAGAACCTTCTGGACGAAGCACGTTGACTCAAGGGGCAGCCTTAGCAGACGTCCCACGTGTTCACGACTTTTTTCCTTTCACTGTGATGCACTATCACTTGAGTTTTAAATGTTACACTTGTGTCGGCCAACACTTATAAATAGAGAGAGTTTATAGTTTTGATATAGTAGCGGATTATTTGCGGAGCGGCGCGGTATGTGAGCGGTGGCAGTAGAACACACACACACACTGATGCGAGAATGTTTTTTCAAACCACAGGATATATATGCGGTGATTGGCTTTCGCCGCGGTGGAAGTGCCTCTGATTCGGCGTGCGACGAGCGTGCCTCTCGTTCTGTTGTATGGGAATTGGGAGGGAAGGAAATATAGCTCAAAACTGCGGTCGGAAATATTATAATTTAACTTATTTCTAAAACTTGCGCGAGCAAGATGTGAGTGGAAACGCCGGGAGGGGACGCCTTAGGAGGATATAGTGACCAAATTGGTGATGTTCTTCAGAAAGGTCAGGTGCGTAGTACTCGCAACCCGCGTGCGTGTATGACCAGATGTATGAACGTAAACGAAGCAAGAAGAGTATGTAAGGAGCGTAGCAGGTGGCGTTCTTATAGTTTCTGCCTACCCCCATGGGGAGGGCGTGAGTAGTATGTATGTATGTTTTAAAAGTAAGGCTCTTGATTTGATTTAAATTTCGATTAAGCGTTTTGAGACTTGATCAACTTTCATAGGACTTACTGCAGGATGCTGAAAAGCTTTTTAGCCAGATTTGCATTTATCACTAACCTCTTTTTTTTTGTTCCAGGCTTCGTATCGTTCGACAACCCGACGTCGGCGCAGGCGGCGATCCAGGCGATGAACGGCTTCCAGATCGGCATGAAGCGGCTGAAGGTCCAGCTGAAGAGGCCCAAGGATGCCAACCGGCCTTACTAACCCAAGACGCCGTCCCTGCGCGCTCATCACGTGCCCATGGTATGCAGTCGACAACCCTGCTAATTTTGGCCTTTGGAAAAATGTTGACTGTTTATTTCGCAGTGTAATGACGACTTGACAGCAGAAGTTGTTGTTGCAGGTGGCGGCCGGAGCGCACGGCACGCCCGAGGCGCGCCTGTTCGCGTATTATCAACAATTCTATGGAATTTACTACACATTTATTGTATAGCAAATATCATTACCTACATACTTACTAAATAAATTATGCAAGCCATCGGCGAGTATACTAAATTAGTTAAAAGTAATTTATTAAATCAGCGCGTAGGAATGCTTCATTCTTATCATTATCGATTAATCATTAAATTACTCTATTATATTATTATATATACAATTTATTAACTTTGATTAAATTATTATTATTATTATAAAAAATGACACGTTATAAAAATTTTGTCATTTTGTAATCATACTAAAAAATTCTATTTCTAAGTCTTAAAGTTTAACTGAACTTTTAACATAAATTTATTATACTAGTTATTTGCTTGAACTAAGCCAAACTGAATTTATTAAGTAAGTTGAAAATGTAAGAAAAAAAGAAGTGTATTTTAATGATTGTATATTGCAGCGCCGCGGGCGATGTAAGCGTGTGCCTGCGCAGGAGGCACGCCCCGCGCGCTCGGCCGCTCGCGTGCTCACCTGACCGGTCGCCGCGCGAACACGCGACCGTTGCGTTCATTTTGTTCGCCAAACGCGTCGTCGCACCGACTGAGGGTGCTTTCTGGTTTTCCGAACAAATGAGTGTCATATGAGCGCGACGGCCGCGTACTCGCGCGAGCGCTCGCTTCGGTTAGCCCGCGGGGCCACGCGCCGCCGCGGCGCCGCGCGGACACTGTTGTCTCCCTCCGCCGAACTGATCACACTAATATAAGTGCTCGCATAGATCACTATTGGAGTATTTATAATGTCCTATATTTTGTTAAATTTTAACGAGCGTGTGTATATGTGTGTGTAAGCTATGTCGCTGGCTCGTACCACACGACATTCTCTTACGACGTTATTCGAGGGCAAACACAAATTGTAATATAGAAAGAGCACATCCTACACGAAGTTAAATGTTACCCAGAAGACAACTATGTACACTGTCTATTCAAACGGCGACTTATAAAATGGAACTTGTTAGTAAGACCACGTCATATATTCAGTATCACGTTGTTATTGACGCGTCTGTCTGTCCTTGGTACGGCCAGCACCTCACAAACCTACATGTTAGTGAACGATGTTGTTACAAAATTAAATGTTTGTATTTAACGCTGTGTACAAATGAAAGTGCACTTCAAGACCGAATACTTAGGCCTTCGTTTCGAAAGATCGTGTTATTATGTGTTGTAAATTCCAAAATGGGCTGTGATATAAAAAATATAATATCAACATAATGGACTGTACAGGCCGTTCGTCTCTGTATTGCATGTGTGTGTACCGCTCCCGCGCCGCCCGCGCGCCGCGCGCCCCTGTGGCGCCTGATCACGTTGTTCACGTCATCTACATTCCAGCCTGCTGGCTTGCAGTGTACAGCTTTCAGTACAAAGAGGACTTTAATTTCCTATCCCCAAATATTAAAACAACTAAGCAAGTTTATGGCAAGGAACTTAGGTATCACAGTTACCGGCCAAATGATCATGGTAGAGGCACTTTCAGAAGTTTGCTGTATAGAAAATCACAGTTTATTTTTGTACATACCAAGAGGAAATTTCGGGAAATGTCTCTACAAAACATGAAATCATTTTGTTGCATATACAAATTCTTTGTGTGTAATTGCAATCGAACCAAGATGTTATTAAATGACTAAGATCTGTAGATAATTTATTTGTCGAAGGCCAGTGAGGCCGCGTGCCGCGCGGGCGACGAACTCGCGATGTCGCGATGTCAATTCACAAGGAGCGCGCTTACCCTCTTTAGTTCTTGCTGTGAGTGTGAATAGTATATAAACATGTATAAAAAATATTCGTGTTAAGGTGTTAAATACAATAACTGTGACTAAATGCGTCCGGGGAGTCAACAGTGAGTGGTGCGCGAACTAACAGAATACAAAAAAAAACTAGTGTAATTTCTAATGAGAAAATAGATTCATAATCAAGAAAAGTACCAATATAAATATTAAATAATACGGAGATACCTTAGATATATTGTGTGCGCGCGGGCGAGTCGCACAGTGTGCGCCCGCAGTGCGGCGCGGCGCGGAGGTGCGGGGCCCGGGGCCGGGGCCGGGGACCCGCGACCCGCGACCCGCACGACCCGCCGCCGGCCCCCTCCGCCACGCCGCCCGCCTCTAGTCAAATATTACACTCACCACAAGACATAGAATTTTATATTTACACAAATAATTATATTATATTGATATAGTATTCTAGTTTTAGGCGATTATGATTTACAAGTAAGCAGTGTGTTTAAACGATACTCTTAATAAAAAAACATAAGTAATATCGTGTTTAAGTGTGTCTAGTTCGTTTCTCTGAAAGTCTTATCTCACCATGACATTGTGCAATACGTTGTTACGCTTTTTGAAATTGTTTTAGCGTCGTTTTTATTTGAAGCGTTAAGTGTTTATTTTATGAATGTTTCTTATGTTACCGTTGTAGATTATTCGTCGACGTGGTCTCGTTTCGTAAACCGACTGCGAGCCGACCGCACGACGCGCGCGTCTTGTCTGGTTAGGGAGTGTGTGGTCGCCGCTGGCCGCTCCTGGTCGCGAGGTCGCCAGGGCGCCAGGTCGCCAGGGCGCCAGGTCGCCAGGGCGCCAGGTCGCCAGGGCGCCAGGTCGCCAGGGCGCCAGGTCGCCAGGGCGCCAGGGGTCGCCACGGTCGCGCTCGGGTCGCATGTATGTTGAGTGCTCCGCCGATCCCGGCGGCGCCGCGCCGCGACAGACTTAGGTTACAGGTTACAAATCGATGCCAAACCGGAACACGTATACTTAGTATATCGATTATCGATAATATCACCTCGTGGGTAATGTAGGCGTAATGCGCCCGGGCAGCGCCCGGGACGATTAATAATATTGTGTACTTATATCTTTATACTGATTAAAATTAAATTCCCTAAAAATATATAGCGGAGACGCGAACATTTGTAATAGATTAATGAGTCCTCTCAGAATGTATAAAACAATCGCCCATAAAAGTGATTCTAGGATACAGGGTATGCTTTGCAATTATTTAAAAGTATCTAAATAATTTGTCATGTAGGCAGACGTTGCCGACTGTCTGCCGTAGAGTCTGCACTCGCTCAGTGCCCGCGTCGCTCGCGGGTCCACTGTCTGTCGCAACTTTTTATACTCTGTCGTCTATCGTAGCGTAACGGAACTCATCCTCATCTCACGCTCTCCATTCGCGACTCAACGAACGCGCTTCGCTTGGTTCCTCTCCGACGGCCGAGCGCCCTTCAGCAGGTAGTGCCACTTGGTTACTGAAGTATCCTCACTCACTAGTCACGCGCCCCGCGCCGCCGCGTGCGCTCTGTACCACTGTGTTGTACGAACACGCCAGCGGGACACAGCACCGCGGCACTCGCGACACATCAACAACAACATTGTTAGTATTACGAAATCGAATTTCTAAAAAAAAACTATTTAACTCCTGACATTTTATAAAATATTTATATCGTTCGCATACTCAAATACGTCGTAGCGCTCGCGTAGACGTGAACATCGATGCACTCAAGAACGTCTGAATCGTTGGTATGCGGTATGCGAATCGAAGACGGGTCGTTAGTAAGCGGTATAGTTAGATCGTCGGCGGTGCGGGCGCGGCGTGACGTCACCGCGTGTGCGCCACGCCCGCTCAACACCGATCGACGCTAGTACATAAGATGAATGCCAATATTTTAATCAGAAAAAAAAAAACAAAACTTAGAATTGGGAATTATTAATCATATTATATCTATTTATATAATAAAAATATGGAGAGAGGCGCATAGTGCTTATTATGAATAGTAGGTTCTAGTAATGAAACAAAACGATCTAGTTATATCTGCTTTCTGTTATTTATTTGTTCTATCGCGTAGCATAATTTAGCTTCAAGCACACGTTCGTACTTACGTTTATTGTATTACTCCTACATGGTACTGTCTCACTTGTGTACTTTGAACGTCTATCCGTCACTCTTTACGTTCCTCAGGTGTATTAGAGCCAGTTTGTAATCATAGAGCAATTAATTATTATCTTATCAAGTATGTCTCACTTCCTAACTTACTTAACTTACATTAGATCGACATATTTTGACATAAACCTACTATGTTACATGAGATGAAAATATACTACTAATTTAATTTTGATAAGTTATCCAGAATACTGTTACGTCAGCATCCATTACCTTTAGATTAGTTAAGGTTAATTGAGATAATTTTATCGGTATAGATCGGTAGAGACGAGTTATGAATGGTATAACCGTTTGGTTAAGTTAGAGGTTTAAAGTTACCTTAGGGCAAGTTAAAGGAGTATGATTTAGGTAGAGAAGATTTTACTCTCATAGTTCCGCTAAAGATTGTATGTAGTGCGTTGACTGTACGCTACCGAGCGCGGGGTACAGTCAGCGCGCCACGATATCGCGCCGTCCGTTATGACAAAGATCTCATCTCTATTTATACTGAAACCGATTCGATTCAGTTCCTTTACTTTCGCTTCAACTACCCTACTGGATATATTTAGTAGTTATCGACTCTGGGCAGACGTCACAGGTTTAGTTCTAAATTATGAAGGTCCACCTCGAGCCCCGGAGCCTGCTTGTGTTACAATATCAGTGCTGGTAACACTGGCCAAGTTCAAAATAATGAATATTAAGGACTGGGATTAATCGTAGTCTAGACAAATTATTAGAAGAGCCATCTAACACGACCTTATGAACGACTTTTGTGGACGTGACGGTCCCTAGCAGCTCGGCGGCTCGCGGTGGAGCTGCGTGTGCATCTCAGTTCCACAGTATCGATTGTACATACATATGACGTCATATCTTTAGGAGCTTACTAGCCTTTTGCCCCGGGACCGCCCGGGCGGGTGACAGGGTGTCGCTGTGTTAATGCTAAGTGGAAATCATAATCATTAACCGTTTTTTAGAATGGTTACACGCCATACTTGATGAAGTGTACGGGTCACAGGCGACTGGACTGAAGCAACCATTTAACTGTAGATAAAGTACAGCCTACGTACAATTCGAGTTTAAGATAGCTTTTAGCCAAATTCTGATTGTATAGAAGAAAGTAATCTCGGATATTTTCCACGAGTTTCAGTCGCCTGATAAAACCCAAAATGTATAAAAATGGTGAACCAAAATAAATACTCGTAAACTATGTCCCCCACATTGTTCTGGATAACTTATATTGGAATAGTTTAAGAGTAAACAAGGACGGCTTGTGTTCAGGATTGTTCGGGACCTGACACTTGTACTAACGATTAAGGTTCTGTGAAAGGTTGATCTTATTACTCATCATTATTAACCATCGATTTAAAGTCGATGCCATCCACCACTTGTACATTCATAAATTAAACTGTAAAATAGTATGAGAAGAATATAAAATATATACCATTTAAATTAAATATATTACCTACTTTGTAAATAAAAGACCATCTTAAACTTATGTATAAACTACGAGTAAGATAGTCTTGTTTCAGTCATTTCAACCCTAAATATATGAAAATGCCTTCAGAATTCGTGTTTATATTTCCCCGAATAATCCTGAGCATGGTTACCGCAGTCCGCACAGCTGTTTACGTATGTGTAGCTTACGAAGGGACACCAATGGGTGCCTGTGATATACGCTTGTAATGATCGTCCATTCAACTACCCTGTGTACTCTATACGACACTAGACTCGGCTTATGTTGTTCCTCAGTCGTGTCGCGTTACCAAACTTGTACAATATGATGCCATATGTTATATCATTTTAATAACTAACTCGAATTAATTATTTTAGTATTAAGACAACTATTATGGGCGTCGATAGATGAGTTGAAAATAAAGGTTCTGAGTAAAATATTTATGTTAAAGACTTCACGGTGGTTCGATGAAAGAGAAGGCGATATCGATATGGTATACGTTCATCACTCTCACAAAGTTCAAAAATATAGAATTCATCAATTTAATAATAATGTCTCCGAAATAACATGGAAATGAGCCTTGGACATATTTGTCAGCTATCAACCCATCTATCGACATCGATAAAGTTTCAGGCTATCTATCGATAGATAGGCTAATTATCGACAACTCCGGATGTTCGCGATATATAACTTTGTACAGAGACTGTCTCGTGGCAGTCAATTGTTTCATCGCTAACACTTAGCCCCAACTTGTTGTATTATAAAAATTTAGTTAACTTAATACGTTAGACAAATATTATTTGATGATTGTCGTTTAAGCGATCATTGAATTGACCAGTCTGCCCAGTCGAACACACACTCAAATAAATACATCCAATCTTTGAAGAAAGTTTTTAAGAGACTTGTTAAAGTCGCCAACTATTTAACTTTTATTAGATATTCAATTATAAGATTGGTGTTATTATTTGGTATGTGGCACTGGGCCGACACACTGGGCACCTCATCACGTTAGCATAGTGATGTACCTTATGTTCCCACACTGAACAGAGTATCAACTCCAGTGCATTGATAGCTAGCCATTGAAATGTTTATTCTCATATATTGTTATAGTTCGCCAAAGATTTGTAAAGAAATAAAATAAATAAAGAGTGTTATGATCACTTTTGAAACGTCGCTAGTTAATCGTTCATTTTTATTTTTTATATTTATAAACTTTATTATTAGAGTAGAGTATACTGACAGATTATTAGCGAATTGTGGAATATGTTCATAGATACACGTTATTGTGAAACTAATACAATAATAATTCGCCTACTTTGCATGTCTAATTTAGTTATTGAACTTTTAAACCTATTATCGAGTTATTAATATGTATATTGCTGAAATATTTTAAAACTAAATTACTATTCAATTATTTATTATTATACACTTATTACGTTTAGTATGCTAGAAATATGATGAAGGATAATAAATAATTTTAATTATATTACGGTATGTGTTTTATTTATAACAAATATTGTGGTCCTCGTATACAAAGATTGTGTCAGATAGTGTTTTAGAAGCTACACATTTCATGAATATTAAAAAACATTTAGTACGGCTAGAAACTAGCCCAGAATCACGGATATCACGGTTCAGGAGTAATTATGAACACTATTATAAAAAGAACTTACAAAAACAATAGACGAACAACAAACAAACAATTTTTTGGAACATTGACCGTAACCCAAATAAGTTACAGCTGCACCAACGCTACACGAAAGCCGCGTTGACACAATCAAAGTACGCTTGTACAAAGTAGATTTGACAAAGCAGGCTATGAGCAGTTGAACGCGGTCCTAGTGCACTTTGATTGGACGCGGCTGAAGAGTTTACGCCGTACGACATTTCATACAAATTTTCAAGTTTATAATAAATAATAATTAATTAATTTTTCGAAATGACTGAATCGAGTTTAATGAAACTTCACACACCTATGCAGGATACATAGGTCTAAAAAGTTAGTAGAAAAAAATTCGAAAAATAGTGTTACAGTTAAATTAAAGCGATTTTAAATTTTCCATACAAACAAATATCTAATTATCTTTTTTTAAATAAGACGTTACGAAAAAAAAATCTACTAACTTTTTAGACCTATGTATCCTGCTTATGTGGCATACACTTGATCGATTGTATAGGTTTTCACAGACATCTTAATAATAAACCCCAAATATATAAAACTGGAACAATTTCACTAAAAATCATACACAGACACGGGCGGACAGGGCACAGATAAAATCAAATCGGTTTCTTACTGAAATAATCGGTAATTTTTCTGCTGATACTCTTATTGTGTTTCGAAGCGGGCTCATTTTCGTGTTCCATGGCTGGGCTACTATCACTTAGTAAAGAGTTTCTTCTTTGGTTACCACCCAATGTATTTGATGCTGTTGGATTTTGTAGTTCACCGTCTTCCATTTTCGTCATAGCATCGAATAAAGACATGCGAGCATTTGATTGTGTATTTTCTTCTATTTCGTTAATATCTGTTGTCTGCTGTCTAGTTGCCTGGTTGGATGGTATGTGGGCCTGTTGGACTAACTTCTCCGACTGAATGGTGACCTCAAGCAATCTCTGATCCATGTCATCTTGAGAGAACAAGTCTGGGGATTTACTTGAGAGCTCGCTTTCGATTGCCGATATTGTCGCCGGTACGTTTTCAGTTATGCTCTGAAAATGACGATGGATAGGGTTAAATAACATTGAGAGGACCAGGTGATGAGTCGGAAGAACGATTGAAGTCGATCGATTCATAATCGAATCGACTGAGGCACAGAACAACTAAATAATATGGTATATTTTTCTCGTAGCCGTAGCACACAGACGTCCTCTCTTCGAGGAGTGAGCTATAACTTCACGACGCGGGCCCAGTGCGGAGTGGTAGATGTCACATGTCTTCGAATTTTGTTCTAGGACATGCCGGTTTCCTCACGATGTTTTCCTTCAGCGTTTTGAGAGCAGTGATGATGAAATAAATTACACAAAATAGGGCTTGGGTTCGAATCCACGATCTACAACTCGTAAGTCGGGGCCGTTGCCACTGGGCCACCTCTGTTTTTTCTATAATTAAGATGACCCTTTATTGCAAGGCTGGCCAATAGATTTTCTAGGTGAGCACAATTTCTTCAGACTGTGGCGGCGCCGGGCCACCACTACTACCATATTCAAGAGGTAATTTATACACAAAAAAGACAAAACATCCTTTAATTGACTTTATAATAATATTAAATAATTATTTTTATTTAATATGAGCTGTGAAGAGGTTTTCCCGATAGTAATTTGTCGATATTTGGTTTTAAATCTGATGTTGATATGTACAATCAAATCCGAAATGTGTTTTGCAGTGAGAGATGTGCGATATTTATTTATAATGTATCATAGAGTTGACATATTTTTCACACACATAGGTGGAACTAAACCTGCTTAAAATTTGCAGCTGAAGCCGACTGAAGTGCTGGCGGGCAAATTCAAATGCCTTGGTGGGCCACTTCGTGGCCACGGGCCTGGGTTTGGCCAGCCTTGCTGCATTGGAAAAGCCTAACGGTGTTACGTTTTATGAAACTTCTGTGAAACTAATAAGTCGACAAAAGAAAATGGGTTCTTAATTCTTTACTAGAAACTTGATTACAAAAGACACGTTTGACATCAGCTATCTATATAAGAATTATCCACTAGATAAATAATCTGCCTGACACATTTGATGCTTATTCTATACCTAAAGGCTAGCTGGTGAACAGGCCGTGAATACACAATGTTTGTGTAGTACTTACAGTTTCCATGGCGTCATCGCTGGGACTAGGTGATGGTTCCTTCACTCCCTTCAACACGTTTTCTAAATACGGATGCAGCCGTTTGAATACTACGTCTTTCTCTTGAGAGAACCTCACTAAGTACTTGTATAGTTGACCTAGAAAGGATATAAATAGTCAATTAAAAAATCTACTTAATAAATCTTCTAAATAATCATCATCTGCCTACCAGTCTAACCGGATGCAGCTGAATACCAATATTTTACATGGAGCGACTGCCTATCTGACCTCCACAACCCAGTTTCTGGGTAACACGATACCCCTTGGTAAGACTGGTTGTAAGAATATCGGGGTTCTGACGACCCGTAACGACTGTCAAAGATCCACCAATGACAGCCGGGACCAACGGATTAACGTGCTTTCCGAGGCACGGAGGGGTCTTGGTATGTAAAGATGGTCACCCATCTACGGACCAACCGCGGCAAGCGTAGCTTAACCTGATCGATTGACCCGTGCGGCTGTTATTATTTAGCCACAAGCCCCACCCAACCAAATGTTCTAAATAATAAAAATCATAAATTCATTAATTAACTGACAAACAACACACAGCCTAGCAGCTGGTTTCAGGAGTGCAAGAGTTCCTTTTATAATGAAGATGAGCACTAAGGAAGGATTTCCGAAAATTCGCCCTCTAAGAGCGCGGCAGACGGGCGTTGCCGGGCGTCGCGTCGTCGCACCGCTTTGATTTCGGTGCATTGGTTGCCACACGGGCAATGCAGTGTTGCAACGCAATGAGGCCGGTACTACGGCATCATAGCGTTGTAATGAGTATACATACGCTCAACTCTGAATTAAAGTACAATAATGCGCTGCGCTGCCACTCCGGCGTTTAGACGCCTCCACCTTTCCCGCCCGGAGGCCAGGGTGGACCCTGGCTTCCTTGTTCGTTACGCGAGCGTACCGTGTGGCATACCATGGATGTTTGTTTGAAATACGACGGAGCGTCAACGCTCGTAGTAGCCGCGCTTTTAAGGGGTGAAATAAAGGATTTTTGGCGTTCGTAATTTTTGGCGATGGAAAATCCCATCGGACACACGGCTGGTCTAGTTATAATTAGATACAGATAATTACTAGTCGGAAAAAAAAAATAGTAGCCCATTGACACGTAAACTGAAGTATAACATTAACATAAACGCATTCGGCCATGTTCCCACTGCTGGGACACATACCAGAATCTCTGTGAGAGTTAGTGAACACACACACACATCACTCACACACATCACACACCCATATCACACGCCGACATCACACACACACATCACACACACACCACTCACACACCACACACACACACACATCACGCACCACACACACATCACATATACACACATCACATTTAAACACATCTCATTTACACACATCACACACAAACAGAATTAATTGAGGTTAAGCAATCTAAAACTTGCATTTGCAAATGCTCATCCACATGGTGTTAGTGCTGCAAAATTTTAAAAACTACGAAAATCATTAAGCAAATTTAACTATTTCAGTTCTGTGCCTTCGGCTTGACCTTCGGAGATAACCTACCTTACCTATTTGCACACACATGTATCTACTTACGTTCCTTCGTCTCTGTCCGTGTTCCAAGCGCGGGGGTGAGGTGCGGCGACGCGCCGTCCCCGCGCGGGGGGGGCGGCGGCTGCCGCGCGACGGGAGAGCGCGTGATCTCGTTAGTACGCTTACTATTACCTGATGTACGCACATGTTTCGTTTACGTAGTGATTACGAATAAAATAAAACGTATTTTTCACGAAAAGTTTACTATTTCAACGTTGTTGTAACGTTTTGTGAGTGAATTACCATTGGATATCGGGGTAAGTCATTCAATTGTTTTATATTCTTTGTTTCTGTGTTGTTATGTTCAAGGTGCGGGTTTACTGAATTTGTTTTGAAGGTGAAATATTGCAAGCTTAGCATGCTCAATAGCATTGCCGATAGCATAATTTTGTCGGACATGCCATCCACAAAATATGCACGAGTCATTATTGTATTTGTCGGACATACCATCCACAATATACATATACTCGTATGAGACGATCACGACGTAGCAACTGCGCTCGTGAGACATGTCAGCCAGTCAGCCACAGTCCGTCTAGTCATAGCCGCAGCCCGAATAGAGGGCAGCACGGCGGCTCAAAATTTGGGCGGCGCGGCTTAAAGTTTGGGCGGCGCGGCTCAAAGTTTGGGCGGCGCGGCTCAAAGTTTGGGCGGCGCTACTCAAAATTTGGGCAGCGCGGCTCATAGATTGAGCGGCGTGGCTCACGCCAAAAAATGAGCGGCGTGACTCGATTATTGGTAGGCTTATGCACTTAGAATTCTGAGGGGATTTGCTCAATCAGTGATTGCTAAAGGTAACTACAGCAACAAAAGAAGAAGTGTTCGGTGAGAAAATCGATCCCAATATACTAAATAAATTAGTATTCGCCCTGCCTACCGTGGGCCTAGTCCGCGCATTTGTACCAGAGGCGGATCACCTTTCGGAGAAAGGGTATCGTGACATAAGGTGTAAGCTTCTTGATTGGGCTTTTACACGGGCTCTTATTATCGGGCCACATGCTGTGGCAAACCGCATACGGGGATCAGCAGCGCGCACTGAGTTATTTAAACAGTCCGTCGATGCACTACGGCCACTGTTACACACTAGGGCTGAAGCCGATCAAATTCTTTCCGGTTCTCGCTCTGAGACGGAGGAAACTAGTCGGAAGAGAAGGAGTATGTCCTCTGCAACGTCACGAATTCAAGAACCTTCGGCACGTAGGCGCAGAAGGGACTCAGACTCGCCCTCTACATCGCGGGATGCCAGAATCGACGCTCTGGAACAAAGAGTGGAGGGTATGTTTGCTGTTCTGTTGGAAAAACTAGAGCAGCGTCAACAGTCTGACTGTGATTCCGACAAAGAAAACTACTTTTCAAACGGTGAAGAGGATGCAGTTTCGGAGACCTCCGATTCTCCGTCATGGAGAGCACCTGCTCTGGACCCGAATTGGCAAGTCGAGGAAGACAAGGAGCTGGAATTTCTGCCCACAACCAAAGAAGCGGATCCTCTGATACCCGAGCCGTCGGCTCAACTTAAGATCGAAGGAATTGAGTGCCAAAGGCTGGGCACCGATAGCTGGAACCGGATCCGATACAAGGAAGTGGAGAAGCACTTGCAGGCAGCTTCAGTCTTTAGCGCTCTTAAAATTAACATGGAGCTGGGCACTCTAGCCACTCAACCGTCTCCCTGGCTTACGAAACAGGAGAATATCCTAGGCACAATCACGCATGGGTTGCTGCTCCAACGTAGGGCCCTTGCGGAAAATTTAAACACAATTATTAAAAAGTGTCCGAGTGCCAGCACAGAATTAAGACAGCTTGTGGCGGACTCTACCTTCAAAACGATCTCAGATCAACTTCTGCAGTTTGGGTGCGCTCATCGGTCCGAGACCATTAACCTTCGTCGTAAAGCATTCAAGACAAGGAATGAAGTCCTTAATAGCGCACTCCACAATATTCCTCCATCACCGACCCACTTATTTGAGGAAAAGCAACTTAGTTCCTTAGTCAAGGATAACGGGGGAGTGGCAGCTGTTTTTATCTCACCAAGAACCACGGAAAAGCCCTTAAATTCCTTTCGTAAACCAGCCCCACCGGCTAGATCCAATGCCACGAAACCATCTTGGTGCTCCCGACCGGCTCCTCAATACGCCGCTAACTGCCACTCATCGCCCCACAAATTATCCTCTCACCACTCATCACCTCACAATCCACCATCAAAAAAGTCGTCTAACTACAGTCAACGTAGGGGTAGGGGTGGAAGCAACAAGAAGTCTCGAAAATCCCGCACCACATATTGACGGTTTTCGAGGGGGACAGCTGGGCGAGTTCCGAACACAATGGGAGAAAATAGGGGTACCAAAAGCGATTTCAAAAATAATTTCGGGTTACACAATACCTTTCGTGTCCAAACCGCCTTCTATCCCTCTGCAAGAAAACTTAGAAAGATTCATGACAAGACCCTCGAACGCGATGTCCAAAGAGCTCAGACAGCTTCTAGCCCAAGGTGTAGTCGAGAAGTGTCATTCCAAGAGTGGATTTCTGTCGCGAATGTTTCTAATTCCAAAAACAAACGGAAAGTTCAGGCAAATTTTCGACCTTCGTCGCCTGAATTGCTATTTAAACCCACGAAAATTTCGCCTGGTAAACCAGACTCAGGTACCCGATTTTCTCCAGCCCGGCGACTTCTTAGGAAAGCTAGACATAAGTCAAGCCTACTTTCATGTGCCAATAAAAGTGAGCCACCGGAGATTTCTCGCGTTTGGTTATGCAAACGAACTCTTCCAGATGACGTCTCTTCCCTTCGGCCTATCCAGTGCACCGTTAGCTTTCTCTCGCGTCACCAAATGGGTAGCAGGGGTCCTTCGAACAAAGGGACTACGAATTCTAGTATACTTAGACGACTTCCTTTTAGCACATCAAGACCCAGATGTACTAAAAAGTCAAATGAGTTACGCAGTGAGTCTTCTACAGAGTCTCGGCTGGTGTGTAAACTTGGAAAAGTCGGTCCTGGAGGCTACAACAAGCATAGAATTTCTAGGGATTGTGTGGGATACAGGCAGAAACGAGAAAAGACTTCCGGAAGAGAAAATAATTCGGTTATTGACAGATTTAGAAAAGGTATTGCAAAAAAGCCAATGGACGTGGCAGTTAGGAACCTCACTTATAGGTCGACTGAGTTTTGCAGCTTTGGTGACCCCTCTAGGTCGTCTGTTCACCAGATATATTCAGCGCGCCAGTCTGAAACTGTCTCAGAACCAGCCCGACCGGCTGCGGGTCTTATCGTCAAAGGCTGTCAACGACTGTCGTTGGTGGACTCTCAATGTGAGAGTGCCAGGAAGAATTTTCGTTCCAGAGTCTACGATTTTTGTTACGACAGATGCGTCAGACGAAGGCTGGGGTGTTCAGATCGACGATGGTCACCTATTGGGGAAATGGACCACAGAGCAAGCTACTTGGCACATAAACAGAAAGGAATTATTCACCGTGTACATAGCTCTAAAGAAATTTCAGAATGCGCTAGCAGGACAATCGGTTATGATTCAATCCGACAACAAAACGGCGATTTCATACCTGAGGAATCAGGGAGGAACACGGTCTATGGTTTTGTTAGAGGAGGCCAAAAAGATCTTGCTACTAGCGGAGAGCTTAGGAGTAACCATTCATTCGTTTTATCTTCCGGGTCGTTACAATTCCATAGCCGACTGTTTGTCAAGGGGAAAATGTCTCCCGGATTGGCATGTCGTAGTCGAGGTCACGACAAAAGTATTCCTAAAGTGGGGTACCCCTCAGATAGATTTGTTCGCAACCAGTCGATCGAAAGTAGTCTCGACATATGCGTCGATAGAAGCATGGGACACACAAGCGATGTTCATCAACGCATTCAGCCAGACCTGGCATTACAAACTGGCATGGATCTTTCCACCTCCACCTCTGATACCCGGAGTACTACGGCACCTCAACCAGTCTTCAGGAACCTACCTACTAATGGTTCCTCGCTGGGAAACAGTTTTTTGGAGAGGCGACCTAAAACGAAGGGCTCTGGAAGCCCCCTTTCAGATACGCAATGTCAAAAGTTGCCTGGTCGATCTGTCCACCGATCGCCCTCTGCCGAACGCAGGAGACCTCTCTTTCGAGGTTTGGAGGATACGGGGTGGGGTGAACTTATAGCAGATATGGATCCTGACGATATCGATTTAGTTCAGTCAGCATGGCGTGATTCCACATGGCGCACTTATGAGTCTAGCTGGAAACAATGGGTCTCATGGTGCAGACAAAATGGGAAAAGCCCTAGTAATCCTCGACCTCAGGATTTAACTACCTATTTAGGGTACCTATCCCGTGTTAGAAAGCTCGCAGCTGCAACCATTTTGGTCCACAAGTCAGTTATCTTAACTCTGGCTGATCCTACACAGGAAAAGAGGTTAGCAGCGCACCCTTTAGTTTCAGCAATAATCAAAGCTATAGGAATTAAAATGTGCGCATCCTCATCATCAAAGTCACAAATCTGGGACGTTCACGATCTGCTAAGATGGTTGAGATCTCATTGCCCAAGTGAAGATAGCATATTCCAAGTGTCTCGGCATGTAGCCTTGCTTTTATTGTTGGCGTCAGGTCGTCGTATCCACGACCTTACGCTCTTAAGCATCGACGATCAACATTGCGATAGATCAAGCTCTTCGATAACGTTCTGGCCTAAATTTGGCTCTAAGACCGATAACATCAAAAATCGCCAGTCAGGATGGCAGTTATCTTGCTCAGGAGACCCTGCATTAAGTTTGGTTAAATGGGTGAATTGTTTGATAGACTTGGCAGCGAGTAGAAGAAGTGCACGGCCGAATTTGCATAGTCTCTTTATCACTACGCGTGGTGAAGTAAAGGCCGCCACAAGAGCTTTAATTGCTGGTTGGATTAAGGCTCCTTTTCGAGATTTGGGTATAAACTATAGTCCGGGCTCAATTAGATCAGCCGTTGCGTCAAGTGACTATCAAAATAACGTCCCATTGGACCTTATTTTGAAAAGAGGGAACTGGAGAGGTTCCGACAATTTCTTTAAGCATTATTGCAAATCGCTAGAACGACCTAGAAATGAAAACTTAAATGTTCTTAATAAGTCATTCTCTACAGTTTGACTAACTGTAACTGTATCTTATGATTGTACCTGTTTTTTATTGAGATTCAAAAAGACTGATGTGATCTCACTATTTTAATTATCTAATTTTATATATCTAATTGTAGTTTTTTGTCAAATTCGATAACGAATATTTGGTTAACCAACGTCTTATTTTGTTATTATTAGACAGAGTTCCATTAATTAGTTCGATTATAATAACGGTACTAACTGTTTGAACGATGTAAGTGAGACCTAAGATTTTTAAAATAAAGGCTTGTACTAGATTTAAGATTCCTATGGGAAATAAAAATGTCTTCATTTACGTAAATCTGGGTTTCTTTTTAAAGATGCTTTACACCTACTTCTGTCACAGTACGCTATAGTCAGAGGGCGCCGGCAGAAAATAGACACGTCTCCGAAGGTCAAGCCGAAGGCACAGAACTGAAATAAGACCGTTTTCCACCCCGAAGGGAAGAAAACGAGTATTTCAGGTCTTGCCGAGGCTTGACCGAAGCAAGCCCTTGCCGGCTCTTCGGAGTAAACATACTAACGAGATCACGCGCTCTCCCGTCGCGCGGCAGCCGCCGCCCCCCCCGCGCGGGGACGGCGCGTCGCCGCACCTCACCCCCGCGCTTGGAACACGGACAGAGACGAAGGAACGTAAGTAGATACATGTGTGTGCAAATAGGTAAGGTAGGTTATCTCCGAAGGTCAAGCCTCGGCAAGACCTGAAATACTCGTTTTCTTCCCTTCGGGGTGGAAAACGGTCTTATTTATACTCACCAACAGTAACATCATATCGAGCCAGCAAGTTATACATGTTCACAATATCATCTCTGAGCTGTATATCTCCAAAGGTGAAGTACGCCATGGGTCTTCGTGCTTCCGTGAATGCCATCAGTTGAAGCAAGCTCTTCAGGTGAGGGGTTCCGCCGAAGGCCCCGCAGCCCCAGTTGCCGGTGGCTACTCCTGGGAACTGCAGGCTATCTGATTGGAGATCCGTGTCGAAGGATACGCCGACCCATGCCTGGGGAAAAAGTTAGGAAGGTTGTTGACACACACGGCTCTATGAGTACGGAAAAAAGTTGATTTTAGAAAGGATTGATAGATGGGCGGTCAAAGAGACATTTGTTTGTCTGACCGCCCATCTCCGCACCCCAAAAACCAAAATATATTTGTACACAATACGACACTTCCGTTCGTAAGGTTTCCGCTAACTAACGGGTAATAAAGAAATCCCACCAATGTAACAACCTTCTCAAAAAAAACAACTCTGGTTGTCGTTGGGAGGCCTCGGTTAAGCTATTACAGATTGATATTAAGACGGCACTTCCCACTGCAAGTCGACCTGACCTTTAACTGGGGTCGCGAGCACGAGATACTTTTCTCCGCGCGGAGGATACTCCCTTGACCACTTTGCTTTTAGCCATTTCTCAAAACTGTAATATCCTGCAAATCTAGCATAACGCATACCTTATTGAGCTCCCTAGTGATGGCCTCTCTCCTGAACTCCTGCGTGACGGCGGCATAGGGCACGGTGTCTATGGCCAGCACGGCAACTGTCGCGTCATACCTTGTTGAGCTCTCTGGTGATGGCCTCTCTCCTGAACTCCTGCGTGACGGCGGCTTAGGGCACGGCGTCTATGGCCAGCACGGCAATTGTCGCGTCATACCTTGTTGAGCTCTCTAGTGATGGCCTCTCTCCTGAACTCCTGCGTGACGGCGGCATAGGGCACGGCGTCAATGGTCAGCACGGCAACTGTCGCGTCATACCTTGTTGAGCTCCCTAGTGATGGCCTCTCTCTTGAACTCCTGCGTGACGGCGGCATAGGGCACGGCGTCAATGGTCAGCACGGCAACTGTCGCGTCATACCTTGTTGAGCTCCCTAGTGATGGCCTCTCTCCTGAACTCCTGCGTGACGGCGGCATAGGGCACGGCGTCAATGGTCAGCACGGCAACTGTCGCGTCATACCTTGTTGAGGTCCCTAGTGATGGCCTCTCTCCTGAACTCCTGCGTGACGGCGGCATAGGGCACGGCGTCAATGGTCAGCACGGCAACTGTCGCGTCATACCTTGTTGAGCTCCCTAGTGATGGCCTCTCTCCTGAACTCCTGCGTGACGGCGGCATAGGGCACGGCGTCAATGGTCAGCACGGCAACTGTCGCGTCATACCTTGTTGAGCTCCCTAGTGATGGCCTCTCTCCTGAACTCCTGCGTGACGGCGGCATAGGGCACGGCGTCAATGGTCAGCACGGCAACTGTCGCGTCATACCTTGTTGAGCTCCCTAGTGATGGCCTCTCTCCTGAACTCCTGCGTGACGGCGGCATAGGGCACGGCGTCAATGGTCAGCACGGCAACTGTCGCGTCATACCTTGTTGAGCTCCCTAGTGATGGCCTCTCTCCTGAACTCCTGCGTGACGGCGGCATAGGGCACGGCGTCAATGGTCAGCACGGCAACTGTCGCGTCATACCTTGTTGAGCTCCCTAGTGATGGCCTCTCTCCTGAACTCCTGCGTGACGGCGGCATAGGGCACGGCGTCTATGGCCAGCACGGCAACTGTCGCGTCATACCTTGTTGAGCTCCCTAGTGATGGCCTCTCTCCTGAACTCCTGCGTGACGGCGGCATAGGGCACGGCGTCAATGGTCAGCACGGCAACTGTCGCGTCATACCTTGTTGAGCTCCCTAGTGATGGCCTCTCTCCTGAACTCCTGCGTGACGGCGGCATAGGGCACGGCGTCAATGGTCAGCACGGCAACTGTCGCGTCATACCTTGTTGAGCTCCCTAGTGATGGCCTCTCTCCTGAACTCCTGCGTGACGGCGGCATAGGGCACGGCGTCTATGGCCAGCACGGCAACTGTCGCGTCATACCTTGTTGAGCTCCCTAGTGATGGCCTCTCTCCTGAACTCCTGCGTGACGGCGGCATAGGGCACGGCGTCAATGGTAAGCACGGCAACTGTCGCGTCATACCTTGTTGAGCTCCCTAGTGATGGCCTCTCTCCTGAACTCCTGCGTGACGGCGGCATAGGGCACGGCGTCAATGGTCAGCACGGCAACTGTCGCGTCATACCTTGTTGAGGTCCCTAGTGATGGCCTCTCTCCTGAACTCCTGCGTGACGGCGGCATAGGGCACGGCGTCAATGGTCAGCACGGCAACTGTCGCGTCATACCTTGTTGAGCTCCCTAGTGATGGCCTCTCTCCTGAACTCCTGCGTGACGGCGGCATAGGGCACGGCGTCTATGGCCAGCACGGCACAGCGCCGGCGGCCGGACGAGTCGCGCGGCGTGCCGTCGGGACAGTCGCCCGCGAACTGGAACGTGTGCCCGTAGCCCGAGTACTTGCTGTAGCGCTCGCAGCCTGCGACGATAGGATTTAAAATTCGAAACTTGAGATTTGAAAGACTGGTTGGCAATGGTAGGAACGAAAGGTTTATTGGACATATTATTTGGAAATAGATAATAAGGAGATGAGAAGTGAAGAAAAATTGATTTGAAATATGAAAATATTGATAAATTTATTATAATACCAGCCTATTATGGTCCCACAGCAGGGTTAAGGCCTCAGACAGAGAAGGCACGAGCATTAATCACCACGCTTGCTCAAGCCGGGTTGGCGATTAACCTTATATTAGCCTTGAGACTTATATTAAGGTTAAAAAGGGGTAGAAAGTTATTTTCGCGATGATTTGCTTCGAAGTTGATATGAATACTCCTTAGTGCTTGTGATTTAAATTACATTTTATTTTGACACATGTTCGAAAACTCAATCCGATTTTATTCAAAAAAGATTGAACTCACTTAAAAACATATGCAAATACTCTTTAAAATTGGAATGTCTTGAAAGTCACCGTACGGCATCACGCGTAAACGGTTGGACCGATTTCGCAAATATTTTTATTTTGTGTTTGTCATTGTCAGGAAAAGGTTGATATGTAAGAAAAAATTAAGAAAGTTGCGCGGAAAATTAGAAAATTTAATACGGTATTCTGTACCAGGGTTGTTGCTGATGCATATTTTTTCCACATCAGCGGATGCTGATGCTGATGCTGATGCTGATGCTGATTTTAATTATTTTCTTAAAAAAAGCAGTGACCATTATGAATTTATACCTAAAAGTTGCACAGTTTCCCTTGGTATTGCACACTTGTTGTTGCACAGTTTTCCTTGATTCACTAATTTAAAATACGACCATATTCCACTTCTCAACGGAGGCGGCATTATTTTATCAAACAACAGTTTACAAAAAGAACAATAACTTTCACGCGCAATGATGTATTATAACGTAATGAGACAAGTTTGCGTTTGTTTACAATCGCTATCATCGCGGTTGACCTCTGGATTGGTCAAAACGCGCAAGCGAACACAACTCGTGCTACAAGCCCTGCCCCCTTTGCGGTCATGTCACGAGTCGAACTTCAGCATTAATAATCAGCATCGATCAATGCGGATGCTGATGCTGATGCTGATGTTGAAAATGATGCTGAAGTTCTGCGGATGCTGATGTTCGCAACAACCCTGTTCTGTACATGACACAATTTCTGAGCAGTAACCCATCAAAAAGTACTAGGCTTGCATGAATTCAAGGTAGTATTTTTTGCACAATTTCTGAGCAGTAACCTATCAAAAAGTACTAGGCTTGCATGAATTGAAGGTAGTATTTTTTGCACAAATTCTGAGCAGTAACCTGTCAAAAAGTACTAGGCTTGCATGAATTCAAGGTAGTATTTTTTTCACAATTTCTGAGCAGTAACCTGTCAAAAAGTACTAGGCTTGCATGAATTCAAGGTAGTATTTTTTGCACAATTTCTGAGCAGTAACCTATCAAAAAGTACTAGGCTTGTATGAATTCAAGGTAGTATTTTTTGCACAATTTCTGAGCAGTAACCTATCAAAAAGTTCTAGGCTTGCATGAATTCAAGGTAGTATTTTTTGCACAATTTCTGAGCAGTAACCTACCAAAAAGTACTAGGCTTGCATGAATTCAAGGTAGTATTTTTTGCACAATTTCTGAGCAGTAACCTATCAAAAAGTACTAGGCTTGCATGAATTCAAGGTAGTATTTTTTTCACAATTTCTGAGCAGTAACCCATCAAAAAGTACTAGGCTTGCATGAATTCACAATAGTATTTCAATCAGTAGTATTATGCTACTAACAGGATTTGAATGAAATTTGGCACACAGATAGTTTATGTTATGTCTTAGAATATAGAAAGAACCAGAAGCCGTGAACACGCCTAATACTGAAGCGTCAAAAACTACTATTAAATAGAGTAGTTTGACGCGCAGCCGATCAGTTAGTCTGTGAACGTCGTACCGCGTAACGTGTTTTACCGGTGTACAATTTAGCTAAATTATGTCGTCTTGTGTCGATCATACCGGAAAAATGCAGCAGGGCTAAAAAAAAACAGGCTGGGATCACATGTCGCGTGTGAGTAGCGCATTCAAATATCGTCTTATTTAATTACTGAATAAATCGTTCAGTTTGTAATGTTCATAGAGAATGATGCATCCATCTTGTTAGTTTTGCCAATATAAGAGTTTTGATTTTCCCTTTTTTGTATTACCTTCTGAGTGCTTTTATTCGTTGTAGTATTCAATGAATATCTACTTATGTATGCATATGATTTTGTTAGAATTGCATAACATTCATAATAAGTACTATGCTATTAGGATTTCTAGAGAGGAAGGAAAACCACCCCCTGGTGTATGAAATTATGTATCTAAGTATCATTATAACTATCTCAAATTTTAGCTTCCCAGCTAATGAAGAAAGGAAAACGGAGTGTACAAAAATAATACTAAGAGTACAGCTGGAACAGTTATGGAAACCTTCAAAGCGAAGCGTTTGCTCGATGCATTTTGAGGAGAAATATATTTATGAGGCAAAATATGGTTTGAAAAGACTTAAGTTTTTTTTATCTTAACCTTGTTTTATTTAAAGAACTTCTCTATTTCTTGAGATTATCAGGTACATACATATTAACACCTGTATAGAAAAGGACAATTTTGATTTTATTATTATTTACCTCCAATACCTACACTCAACGTTTACCCCAAAACGGGTTAATAATGTCTGAGCTAGCAACATTACGCGGGTGGGAAATGAGGCGGGTGCGGGACGCTTGTCTTGTTTTTGGATACAGCGTGCGGCTTCCTATTCCAGTTGAACGTGGATTCTGGTTCTTTCTATATTCTTAGTGTTATGTATCTGGAACATTGGATATTTTTTATGCCGGTAGAACGTTCTCGTGCGATGATTTCCGACATCCACGCGGGCGAAGCCGCTGGGAAAAGCTAGTGTTCAATATAATCTCAGAAAGTTCATATGAATTGAAAAGTCACATTGATAATTGCCCGGAGTAGAGCCCATTACCTTGCATGAGGGGCGAGTCCCTTAATAACTGGACCATCACAACATTCAAATTAAAGTGCTGCTGTCATGTTCATAGTTAATGTTATTTATATCTGCCTACTTGCACCGCCGAATTTCAATTACCTTTACGAATAAAGATAAACCACCATTACAATGGTTGTGAAGTTCCTTTAACGAATAATTAAAGTAGAAATATAACATACCAATCATCATAAGTGCTTCATTAGGCCTCAATACTTCAGTGAAGAGCATGGATATCATCAATTCGGGACATATGACGAACCGAATTTCCTCTTGAACACAGCCATGACCCAGTACACCACCGCCTAAATACCTGTATTGGAAAAAATGCGTTGTTAAAACCAGTTTTTCTCACTGTCAATGTTATTTGTATACAATACAGTAACAGTTACGGTGAAGTTGATGTAAAATATACACAAAAAAAAATACCTACTGATTTTCTAAACTATTTTTTTTTACAGTATTATTTTACATCAACTTCACTTTACATGTTTAAATATCGACACGCACCACGTCGGCGGAGTTTTGTTACTTAATTTACTTTGACCCTGTATAATTTGTTTAATGATTACTGACAATCCAATTTACCCCAAAAAGACCATACATTTTGTAGAGTATATCCCTATCATAAGTAATGCCAATGCAAATGTAAAATGACAATGTAATGCAGAATGTCAAATTTAAACTTAAGACGCTGACAACACCTAAACCGCGGTCACTGTCAGATTGTATAGAAAAGAAAGAGAAGCGCGATGACACAACGCTTGTACTGCAAAATATGAAGCAATTATCTATTTACTCAAAATTGAGTTGAGTAATCGAAAATAAAAAAACAACCAAGTTCTGCATTCAAATAAGACGTTCTTGTTATTAATTAAATACGTAACGTATGCTGATATTTAATACAGTTATTTTGGATTAGAACTCAAGGTAAGAGGTTAGTTTAACGTTAGTTTGTATCGAGATTTTTTTTTTCAAAACGTGTTTTAGTAACAACCCAGTTCTGGGAAATATGTTCAAAATTAACATATATTTTTTCCGCTACCACAAACTACACAGATTTGGCAATTTTTTTCTTAAGAGAAGCCTATTTTGGTCAATTGGGTCTTGTCAGCGCCTTAAATGCAGAAAATGTCAGTGAATACTCAACGGGATGAAACTAAATAAAAATGCAAGTTGTCCGACTCAAACCACGTCTAATTAAATGCATACATAAAATGCATAGAATAATGCAATATGTCAGTGTCAATGCACTGCCAAATGTAGGTCGCGTCCAAAGTGCAAATACGCGAGCTTACTGGCTAACTTATTGCAATAACAATATTTTAAAACCCATGTACGTGCACCATACACATTTAAATAAAAACGGTGCTGGATACCTTACGTCAATTTGCATGCAATAAAGTAACTTAAATAGATCACTTACTTGTTAGCAAAGTCAACTTGTATCAACGAATCAGCATCTTCAATAGTGTTGTGTGGCTCGACGTGTAGCGGCAAAGAGCCAATCAGACGAGTGCTTCGCGGCCACGAGGGACAATCGCGAGGCGGGACCGAGCGCCGCGAGAACGTCACGGTACCGACCGGCACTGTACTGCAACGATACAGCGCATGTACGGACACATAACACACTACATACAGAGTCAAATTATATAAGCTGGCGCAACTCCGCCGTCGTGATGGGTATAGAATAGTATCGATATCTAAACAAAAAAAAAAATAAAAATGAAAAAGATTTGATGATTATTTTTTTGGGGTCATCGACCGCTGGTAGTGTATATACTAAATATACTAAAAGGAGTCAGAAAATGAGTATTTTCTAATTTATTTTTATCATGTTTAGTTATACAATGTGTCGTTTTGCATCCTCGTCAAATTCAAGGAGGTAACTATGCTAATGATTCTCGACACGAATCAATAATAAAATAAGTAAATCTTTTTTTTTACTAATTTTCGGAAATTGGCATGTGTGGGACATACATGATAAAACGCGGCCCGTGTGATACCGCATTGTAACTGCCCTTTTACACAAACACTACCGCATAAGCAACGGGGTGATTATGTTATATGAAAGTGGTGTATTCTAAAATACTGTCAAACTTAAATAATTAAAAAAACAAGTATGTATTAATTATTGAGCAGGTATCGTAATTTTATTTGATAATAGATGTCTTTCATAGCAGCCTCCTGAAATTTGACGAGGATGCAAAACGACACCTTGTATACCCACACGTTACACCACATACCCATCACAACTGTAAAGTTTACACAAAAGAAACTGATTTTTCAAGTGACTATACTAGCCTGCCGGGGTCGCGGGAAGGTACTAATGGGTCACTGAGGCCCCCGCAACACAGGCAACGGTAGGAATACGGGTGGGTTTTAGTCAGTAAGAGTCTGACACACCCTCCCGCTCCGCCCAGAGCGGGAGAAGTTATTTGATGATTTACCATAAAAAAGTGACTATACTAGCGGCTTTTGATGCCCAAAAAAAAACTTATCAAATTAATTTATTCTTATTTTATCATGTTTACATATTATTATTATTATTATTATTTACATATATTTACCCATCACGTCAGAGGAGTTTCGCTAGCTAATTTGATTTGACGCTGTATATGCATAAATATTAATAGACTTGAAGTCTTAGTACGAACAGATTTTATTTTTTTTATTGGTCACATACATACACAACATGGTCATCAACATTACAAGAGAAGCAAGTTATGCTAAGTTATATTAAGCTATGTGGGTCATTGTTGTTTTTTTTTCTCATTTACTATTACTCATGGTCTGGCAGTTTGAGTAATTTATGCTGCTTACCCAAATGTTCGTTCTTTGGTATTGTTCGTCGAATCGTTGAGCTCCTTAAGTTCTGAGTTGAGCTGCACGATTACTGACAGATGCGTGCACTGACTGGACAGGTCCACTCAATCTGTGTGGTTCTTTCCTCAAAAGGACCATTTCAGACACCAATCTACATGGCCTTCACATGATCTGACCAAGATTATGTCTGGACTTTAAAGGAGACTGTGACCTCTGAGTTTGTTTCGGCCACTCTTCTCAGAGAAGTCAGATAGGAAACGCCGACTTCATCTAGCTTTATTTTAAAAATATGATTGACGTGTAAAAGTGTTTGTACAAACCTACTTACAGAAAATAATCATTTATCATTTACACACAGTTACGTGTTTTAAATTCTTAAAATAACATAAAAATACAAAAAAAAAGAATGTCACCTTTAGTTACAACTCTCCTGAAGTAATGGCAGATGCATTTAATTTTTTCCAAGCTCGCATCTGAATCTGTTGCTTCATAGAATCGGCATCTGTAATAAAAATCTATTGTTACTAATTTCCCTCTATCCAGTAGAACTACACTTACTACACTTTTAGCATGAAGTAGAACTTTTTCCTTAAAATAAACAACCAACTTCCAAAAAAACACTACAAAGTGAAAAATAACTTTAATTTCGGAAGTTGGTGTCTTTGGATTGTATTTTAGTTTTTTGCCACCGACTTCCGAAATAAAAGTTATTTTTCACTTATTAGTGTTTTTTTTATTGTTCACTTTTTAGCGGGTCAGTTTGTAATTTATCTAAGGTAGCCTAATGTCAACTGCTCATCACCTTTTACAAAATATTGCTTCTCTTGATGCAGGGACGTTAATTGCTGAGGAGTTCTCCTGGTAAGAACCAGGAGAACTGCCACTCACCATATGCATTGTGAAGAGCATAAATGGCTTAGCAACCATATTAACCTAGTCAAACAATAGAAAATCAATTGTGTCTCATTAGCTGTCCTTGACCTATTAAAGTACCTAATCAAATCGCAACTCGTTAAATACATCTTATTAAGTAGTTCCGGTGGCCACCTGTGGTCTTCATCATCAATTCCACTCCACCAAATGGTGCTTTACGAGAGCAAATTCACAAGTTACTATAAAAATACCTAAATCGCTATAGGTGTGCCTTTAAAATTTGAGGATTTCCCTCGATTTCCATGGGATCCCTTCATCAGATTATGACTTGGTTACAATGGAACCACCTCGGGAGCAACCCTTTTAAACAAAAAAAATTTTTTTAAAATCGGTCCACGATTGACGGAGAAATCGGCTAAAACATAAAAAAATATATACATACGGTCGAATTGAGAAACCTGCTCCTTTTCTGAAGTCGGTTAAAAATATAAATTAATAGAATGCTTACGTATTAAAATTGATGACGGGATATGAAGCATATTCTGATGTTCTCTTGGTAGAATTCCTCCTAGGAAAGGTGCAGAAGAAGGCATTGGCGAGTAAACTAGCTATCTGTTGCTGTGATAATGACACTGAGCGATTCTTGTGTTGCCTGCAATATAAGAAATAATTTGTACATACATTTGAGACTTGGAAACGCTCATTTGATGCTCAAAGTTGCGGTACCCTGGCCATAACATTATGCACATGATGTTTTAGAAAGGGACTGTCCCATAACTGAAACTTTCTCTTAAGCGAATGCTGCTGTAACCCCGTGTACTAACCAAAATGATCGTTCGCGCGAATACGCGCTCGGTTGGCGCGACAAGAGTTTGGGTTCGCCGAACAAAATTAACACGACGAACACGTATTCGCACGACGATCATTTTGGTTAAGATGCGTCACGCGGCCTAACTGTGTCATATTAAAGGCTGCATGCATACTATAAGTGCACTTTTCAAAAGATGTGCTATTATTGTTACATGTTCTTTCTATAACACAAAAAAAGTACAATTTCTTTAATTCCAAGTCATTCTAATGATATCTCTGCATTCATAATCAGCCCATAATGTTCCCACTGCTGGGACACAGGCCTCCTCTCTGTGAGAGGGAGTGGGCCGTAATCCACCACGAGGGCCCAGTGCGGCTTGGTGGATGTTACGTGTCTTCGAATTTTTAGTTCTAGGATGGATCCGGTTTCCTCAGTGTTTTCCTTCACCGTTTTGAGAGCAGTGGTAAATAATTTACACAAAGTAATCTGCCTGGGGTCGAACCTACAAGACACAACTCGTTAGTCGCGCCCGATCCTACTAGGCCATCACTTCTCTCTCTCTCTTTGCATTGGTTGTTATCTAATCGAATTTTAACACAAACTACCAAAAAGATACCAAAAAGATACCCAAAAGAGGAAAAAGGAATTCTAATGATTTTATAAATACATTTTAATCTTACCTCAACAATGGTATTGGTGCCTGCACCAGTTTAGGCAGGGCTAGTGCAAGTTTGGCAATCTCTGGCAGAGTGACATCAAAGAAATATTCTGATTCCTCTTCTTCCAAATACTAAAAGAAAACAGGTTTATTATTTTAGGCTACCTTACTATTTTCAATAAAATGTGCTGAGTTTGTAAATGACATTGGGGCTACCTTAAAATATCTGAACATTTCGACGGCTCCTCAGTATACTGAGTCAACTATACTTCTAATAACTTTAGAGGAAGGCGATAAGAAGATCAGAAGAGAAGAGTATACGGCGATTATTTGCTTATTAAAAATGGATCAACTACCACTTACCTTTTTATACGTTGCATTATTGAATCTACGTTTTGGGGAAAAATTACTTTACAAGTGTGGCAAAAAATATTTTTATTTACTTATTGGATTTTTTATATATGGATCAACTACCACTTACCTTTTTATACGTTGCATTATTGAATCTACGTTTTGGGGAAAAATTACTTTACAAGTGTGGCAAAAAATATTTTTATTTACTTATTGGATTTTTTATATATTATACTGTCTGTCATGGATTCATATTTTGTTAAAATATAATAAGTTGACTCACTATACATGGACATAATTTTAAAAGTGAACCATACTTAAATTGAGTCAAGTGTGGTACAAAATAGTTAAAACAATCAAAAACGCCTTTAATGTTTAATATTTTCATCAGAGATCTCAAAATGGTATTGGTAACATTAAAAACATTAGGATATCTATAAAATTTACAAAGATCAACAATACTACCAATAAAAACAAACGCTTAAGTTGGTCTAGTCTTAGGTAATAAAAATACAAAATATTGATTGTATCAATTGCACGTTTCTGAAAATAGGAGAATTATTTATTAATGGTTTGAAAGCCTAATCATTTAGGAGCAATACAAAACAAACAAACAAAAGTAATCTTTTTTAATTGTTTCCTCCTTACTTAGTATTAATTGCTGAGAATAAAATCAGTCTCAAAAATTAACTTATGAGGTAAGTACTTAATAATTACGAAAAAAATCAACCTAGACAAAGAAAAATGACAAATTATTAATTATTCTGAATCGCTTTCATTTCTATTGCTGTCAATTTTAATTAAACTAGAAAAAAACAAGTGATATTCCTTAGGTATTACTAATTTGTTGCACATGTCCATTAAATCTTTGTGTTTATTTTTATCTATTGGGATTGGCCTGTTGTAAGCTGGGCGATGATCACGAAAATCTAAATTAGGGACAGTTTGATTACGTGTTGCTTTAGGTTTATTAGCACAGTCAATAAAGTTATAAGAATCTTCCATGTTTTAAAAAATAATTTATAAGGATTTTCTGGCTCAATTTTTATTTCAGTGACTTTATTCCATTGCATCTTAGATCCATCACAGGCAAAACTTCAGTTGTTGACCTTTGTAAGCATTGTTTTGAAGTCCATCACAATATCTTGAGACACTTTGGTGACTTTATAAGGTTTATCGTCGGTTTTAGCAAATTGAAACGCCCTGTACCATTGGGCAGGCGAATATAGTATTTTGTCTTTCGTCTTTCTATTAGTGCATGCATAGTATCTCCCACATTTTGGGTGTGACCAACAATCAGAAAATGATGACTAATTTTCATTTTGTATTTATAACTTGCCATCATATACATTAAACAAACGATTCTGTTAAGATTCTGAACACCGCAGTTATCAGACCAGAATCGGTAATCGTTTAAACCTGCCATAATTGTTTGTTCAATAAATTTAAAAACACAGCTAGAAATTTCATTTGCTCCTCTTTTAGCAGTTTGTTGGTGCCAGGAAAAGCAATAACCCTGACGATGTCCTAGATCAAATATAGTGTATAATTTCACTACATTTACTTAAGTTTAACTGTAAGTTTTCGTTTATAATAAAATGTGCTAACATTCCCATGGGGTACATTTAAGCACTTTTAGAGATTGTAAGCGGCTGTTAGTATTTCTGGATTCTGTTGCGCTAATTCTTTGTCTTCTGCTTTCAACTGTCTTGCTAAATATTTTTGTTTCAAGTGCTCCACATACCGCGCTGTTTTTCCGTATACTGAGTCAGTTTGAACTTGCACCGAAATGAGCGCATTCGCGTCCCGCGTATATTGGTAGCAAACACTTGAATCAGTATACTGAGTGCAAAATAAATAAATTAGTATACTTGATCCAGTATACGCTATGTTTTTTTTGTTATTTATAAACATGTTTTTTTTTTTTACAAGTAAATAGGAAATGATTTAATTATTGTTAATACACAAGAAAGTGTAATTCTCAAAATTTGTTAGTTGCCTCATTATACTTAGGAGCCGTCGACTTCTTATGTCGTAACCAGGGACTACATGTCATTTGCACACTTGGAGCACCTACTAACTGCATCAAAATGATGCCCAGCAAATAGAATCTATTCAATTTAATATTTTTTCCATACCTCATTAAAAAGCTTATGCAATCCTCTAAACTTCCAGGTGTTCTTGAACTTTGTATTGTAACTCAGTATTGTGTTGGCGAGATCGGCACTATTGCGAATTGGCTTCGAAAGAGCACTCTCTATCATGTCCCAACGCTTCTTGAGATGAGTCTGACCATTACTCTGAAATTAATAAATTTGTTGATTGAAAATTAAAGTAATCTTGTAAAATCCAAAAATTTGTCCAAGTCCTTTATGAAATGAAGTTTTACTTGTATTTACTTACAGAAGCTATTTTATATTTATTTCCTTTGCTCTTAATCAATGATAAAAGTAAATCATTAGTATAAGAACTTTAGTACAGCACTGACTACAACAGAATTTAGTGTTTATTATCATAACAACAAAACCGCTACTCACATCTTCAACAGGATAGAGACTCTGATCAGAGTAGGGCATCCTCACGTGCTCCGAGTCCCATTTGTCTTGTCCGATCTGCGGCTTAGGAGGCCTATCATTCGCCACACATCCACTACTCGGCACATGATACAATACTGCATGGTTATACGAAGGAGAAACTAGCGGGAACTCTGGAGCTCCCCACGGGGACTGTGACCCGTATAACTCAGTCAAAGGTACACCCCGCCAACTGTTACTACTGTCCATGTCCATACTCATTGTGGACGCGCGAATTTGGTTAGACTTTGCTGTAAATAACACCAATTTACAATGTGTTTTTATAGCTACCGTATGTTTAAATCGATTTGGAAACGCACATAATAACTCATTTAATCTAGGTGTTGTGATTAATCTCATCAACTTATTTTAGATGTTATTGGATAATCTGATAATATAGCCAATTTTTTTTTTGAATTACGCACAGAGAATTACGATTTCGTATTTGTCATGTCACAGATGTCACTCCCAAGCCCAAGTCCAATAATGTGTCACTGTCAGTGTCATCAGTCATCATGATACGTAGTATCTAGTCTGTGGTCATCATGTCATGATACGTAGTAATCTAGTAGTCTATGCATTGACATATAAATTATAAATATATTATGATATCAAGTAATTTGTTTTTTTAGTTGATCACTTTTGAGGTTTGCCCGGGAAGTATACAGACAATTATGCAAATAGTTATCTTGTTAAAGGCTCCCTTTCGCCTTTCATCTTCTTTATTATTTCTTTACACCACAGCCAAAAACAAATAGGTTGGATATGCATACCTATAACAAGATTACCTATTAGTTGTTTAGGCCATAAAATCATTTAAAAATGTCTTTATTTTTTTTACCGGCTAAAGGGCTTTTTATGTATATGTTTTTACTTAGATCAGCCAGTATTTAATAATGCTCCATATATTCACAATCCCTTCTTCTTTGGAACGTGAAAATGCCCTAATAAGCTGCCGCTGCCACAAACTAATGTTAGGCTACTTCAATGATGAAACTATGAAAAAATGTCAATGTCAAAAGCGCGTCAGTCGGTTACGCTGAAATAGTGTTTGCTTCATACATTTTTGTTAATTTATAGTTTAGATAATTTTGTTTGTAACTAGAGGCATTTGTAAATATATTTACACTAATTAAACCTAGTTTATTAATATCATGAATTTGGAATTACTTGGTAAGTGACTTTTTCGGTAATTAAAACTTTATGTATTTTGTTTTTGTTTACGATATTTACTAATAAACAATATTACATATCCCTTCCAGAATCATTCGGTCAAAACTATCCTGAGGTAAGCAACTATTTATCACATTTATACCGACGGCGGCGTAAATAAGTTTAACATACCGACTCCAGTTCTTCTGAATCTGACTGCATGTTTTTAACTTTACATTTTGTAGTGTTTTATTGATGTAATGAAAAACGAGCACATTCAATTCAGCGCACTTTAGTTATAATTTCACACTAATAACCTTTTACAAGAAAAATTCAACATTTTCTGCAGGAATTTGATGGAACCTTAGACTCAATATCACTGGCAGCAACATGTGGCTTCAACAGAAGAGGAACTCTATTAGCAGTTGGCTGCAATGATGGCAGGATATTTATATGGGACTTCTTGACTCGGGGCATAGCTAAGTCAATATCGGCACATGTGTACCCTGTGTGTAGTCTTAGCTGGTCAAGGAATTGTAAAAAAGTATGTTTGATTTGTATTTCACTGTGTATGTTCATGTTTTGTATTAATAATAGCCAGATTTTTTCTATATTTTTTCTTGAGTTGATTAATTCTGCTTTCATTTAAAGCTACTTTTCTATTTCTTTTAAGCCAAATACAGCATTTTTAAGTTATTAACGACACAGAGAAAAAGAGATAAAAAGATTCAGAATATTTCTATGGATAAAAGATAATGCTATGTTTAATTGTTTGCTCACCTCTAATTCAATCTGCACACAACTTTTGTTACAGCTTCTTTCAGCATCAACTGACCACAATGTATGTATATGGGATGTTCTTTCCGGGGAGTGTGAACAGCGGTACAGATTTCCAACACCTATACTCAGGGTACAGTTTGATCCTAGAAATGACAAGAGATTCCTCGTGTGTCCGATGAGACATGCGGCACTGCTGGTTGATACTGATGGGGAACACAAAATATTACCTATAGATGATGATGTAAGTCCTAGGACATTGTCTTTGGCTAATTCAGTTGTAATAAACAAATAAAACCTTAGTATTAATTTGAAACAAAATAATTTGTAGAAACAATTTTTTCTTAACTTTTCAGGGTGACATAAATGTGATAGCATCATTTGATCGAAGAGGAGACCATGTCTACACAGGCAATGCCAAAGGGAAGATATTAATTTTAGACACTCAGACATTAGCAGTAAAGGCTAGTTTTAAAATAATTGTTGGCACATCAAGTACAACAAGTATTAAGAGTATAGAATTTGCAAGAAGAGGAGAGTAAGTTGATACAGATTTCTATGCATTGTTTAACAGAACCTAACTCAAGAATTACTTGAAATTGAAACTAGTTGCAATCAATCAAAAATGCTCTATTGTCAAAGTGGAAGGAAGGAATACGGGTGGGTTTTAGTCAGTAAGAGTCTGACACACCCTCCCGCCCCCCCCAGAGCGGGAGAAGTAATTTGATAATTTCCCATCCAAAAAAAAAAGGTGAGATCTATGCTTGAGTATTCTCATACTCAAGCATAGATCTCACCTTTTTTTTTCGCCTTGACAATATACTTAATTCAATTTAAACAGTGTTTAGTCCTTCATGAAATTGATTAAGTTTGTGTTTTAAAAACCACATAATCATGGAAAAATATATTTCAACATTATTTTTATCAATATGTGTTTAAAACCTCTTGAGATTTAACTAATTTTTATCAAAACATATTATTTAAGCTGTTTCCTTGTAAACACATCGGATCGCGTCATACGAGTATACCAATCAAGCAAGGTACTCAAATGTGGATTAAACGGAGAGCCTGACCCTATACAGAAATTACAGGATCTTGTTAACAAGTAAGTATCCCATGTAGAAATAGATGCTTGCCTGCGTCAGATTCTGAAAAGGCTACACCAATATTGCCGTTTTCACTAAGATTAGGCGACATAAAAGAGCTCTGTTTGATTTTCAAAGGTCGACTCAGCGCCGAAAGTTGAATATCGTCCCTTAGCTTACAACACCGCTCAAGTCGAAAATTGGCGGCTTTTACATATGAATGCCTTTAGATGGAGCTGCTCATTGCGTCTAACCATTGGTCACATGATATAGATTTCAGTCAATCAGAAGCCATAATTCAAAAAGTAGTAACAGCGCCGCAAGTCGGTTGGCCCCTCAACACCGCACAAATTTTTCGTCGCCTGTAAAGTTGGTAAAAATTACTTATGCGGTGTTGTTAGCTATGGGACGATATCCAACAGCGCACTTTGATTTAGGCATTGGGCAAAAGTCTGTGTTACTTTTACGTTCTACAGTGAAAGCAACTGGATGACCACTTAATCCTTTAATATATTCGGTAATACACATTCCTCTCTTAGAACAACATGGAAGAAATGCTGTTTCTCGGGCGACGGCGAGTACATCTGCGCGGGATCAGCCCGGCAGCACGCACTCTATATTTGGGAGAAGTCCATCGGGAACCTCGTCAAGATCCTGCACGGAACCAAAGGAGAACTCCTACTGGATGTCGTGTGGCATCCCATCAGGCCGATCATTGCTAGTATTAGTGCAGGTAACTTATGTTCAGTCCATTCCTACTACCATTATACTGTGATTGTTGGTTGACCTCTGTTTGTTTTGCTCTTTCTTCTCAGAGTAGACAGATAGAAACACCAAAGACGTCGAGTTTTAAAAACATTTTATTTTTGAAGTGTAAGTGTTTGTAAAAAACCTACTCACAGAAATAAAATCATTTATCATTCCACTGCAATTAAAATATGAACAAAAGTCATGTTTTCCACCAATACTGTCTTACTATTCTTCTGATAGTGTGTTCAATTACCAGAAATCGAAGATGATATAGATATCAATGCTTTGAACTTTAGAATGATGAAATGAAAGTTAAAAACTAAAACCTAACTACGAACACAAGCCAACTAAAAAGATATAAACAAGACATCACTGACAGACAAATTAGTCTCCAGTTCTGATCCAGCCTGTCCCATCTTGCTGTCCCCCCACCCCCCGACGCCCTAAGCCGAGGTTCGCATCGTACCCCTTAGCGTGCAGTCGCTTAGTAATGTAAGAAATTCTTCCGTGGCTGGAGGCTTTGAGTTCGCTTAAGGCAGCCACAGGATAGTCCGGTTAAGTAGTCACGACCTCCCAACGTCAACTACGAGATGCCATTCGTTCATAAAAAAAAATATAAAAATATAATTGAAATTTTAATGTAATACAATGCTATATGATTTGTTTTTGACTTAATACATTTTATACTAAACTAGGATATAAAATACCCTATTATTCAAATTTAAATACAAATATTATATACAAATAGTAAATAATTATTTATTGAAACTTAAATAATTTGGCGGTATTTATACATAACCAATATTATGTTTATAAAGTACTCCTTAAAAACTTTCATTTGATACCATAAACACGACATATTGTCTCTCTTTTTTTTACGGTTACGCTTTATTTCCGTTATAAGCCGCCATGTTGGATTCTTTGTTACGTCATAGAGTCTATAACCCGCGGAACAACATGACGCTTACAACGATACGTTACTCGTTGTTGGTCAAAATACGACAAATAGTTAACGAACATACATACAAACGTTGTAGACTCAGTGGTTGTACTACGAGCCCCGATGCAAAATAGTTCGTCTAGTATGGAAAGTAGTGCAAAGCGTAAAATATAGAAAGTAAATATTGGTAAAATAATTAAGAACATTTAATAAAAAGTAAAACACAATTTGAGGAACATTTTAAAGTTTATTTTAACATAACTGAAATTCTTTCATGACTACATAACATAAAAAATAAAAAAAAATATTCTAAAAAACAACGCAAAAGTATTCGTCTACCCTTGTCACTCACGCAAAATAGTTTGTCTACCACTTAGTTGTGTCGCCTTTGCTCTCAATGACAGCTTTAATGCGAAGAGGCATGGTTGCAACCAACGCTGCTGCACTCCTCAGGCGTGATTGACTCCCAGACAGCCAAGAGTTTAGCCTTTAAGTCACTCTTCGATCTTGGAAGGATTTTTACGGAGAACTTTTTTCATTTTCCACCATAGGGTTTCGATCGGCGACAAGTCCGGGCTGTTAGATGGCCATTCGATTGAAGGGATGCTTTTTGCCAGTAGCCACGTCTTTGTTGTCCTTGCAGTACGGCAGGAAGCACCATCCTGTTGAAAAATTAAGGAATCTTGATGCTTAAGTGACGGAATAGAGGGCAGTAAATTCTCTTCCAAAAAGGTTTTGATACCTTGCAGCATTGATAGAACCATCCACAAACTGCATACCACCAACACCTTGTGCAGACATGCAGCCCCATATCATAAGAGACGCCGGAAACTTCACTTTGCGTTTGAGACAATCAGTATGAAATGCCTCATTTTCGTTCGGAATCACTTTTTTCCTTTCATAGCCGACTGTCACTTCAAATTTGGACTCGTCACTCCAAATGATACTACGCCACTGATCGGAAGTCCAATTTAAATGATCACGAGCAAACTTCAACCTCTTTTTCTTTTGTACAGCAGTCAACAGTGGTTTCTCGTTAGCGGTGTAAAATCCGTAACCCATTCTTTTTAGGACTCTTTTACAAGTATCAACTGAGACGTCTTTGTGAATCATATCCTTCCATTGCACCGTGAGTTCTCCAGCTCGAGCACGACGATTATTTTTGATAATTTTCTTTAGGATTCTGTTTCTACTGCACTTGTGATGCGTGGTCGACCAGTTTTCTTCAAACAAGAAGTCGTTCTATTCTTTTTATAGTGCTGAATGATAGATTGGACTGTAGACCTGGGAAGTATCAAGTCTTTAGATATTTGGTAACTTTAAATGTAAATTGTACAAAGAAGGAATAATCTTATTTAACTCACCGATAGACGAACTCTTTTGCATAGATTAACAATTGGATGAACTATTTTGCTTATAACTTCTTCGAATTTAAAACAGGATACGTATAAATTTAAAATGCTAAAATAGTTTAGTGGTTCATAATTAAAAAAAATGGCATAAGTAACGCGACATGTGATAGTAGAACAGCTTAATATTTTATATAGATATACAAAAATAATGAAGTTAGAAAAAATCTCACAGAGAAAATTTCACGCTAGACGAACTATTTTGCATCAGGGCTCGTACTCTGTATTCACTTAGGGAATCTTTGCCTACAGAGCCATGGTCTTAGTTTTAACTTAAATTTAATTTTAATGTTTAGTAAAGCAAAGATTCGTGCAAAATCCACGAGAACCTACTGCTGACAAATTTTAATTGCTTCGCAGTTACACAAGTGTTGTCAAGATAAAACAGTAACATTATGGATTATATAAATAAATACAAATACATAGCCTGTTAAAATCATAAGCATAACCATCCTTTGACTTTACCGTAGTCGAGTAAAAAACAATGCACCTTGTCGAGTCCGATCAAATACTTCATTGCTATCATTTCCTTCGCAGGCGTAGTTTCCATCTGGGCACAAAATCAAGTAGAGAACTGGTCAGCGTTTGCGCCAGACTTTAAAGAACTTGATGAGAATGTAGAATATGAAGAACGGGAGAGTGAGTTTGACGTGGAAGATGAAGACCGGTCAGTAGACCAGACCGGCGAGAGTCACAATGATGAGGAGGTGGAGGTACGTGCAGCCGTAATCTTTAGTCATACAGGGTTTAAAAATACCCATTCTGTACATCAAACTAGGTAACATTTAGCAGAAATTATTGCTGGAAAGTAGCGTTTATTGTTGTGAAAAATCGCTGTTTACGGCAGCGCGCAATGTAAACTGTAACGCACGCAAATGTTTGTGCTTTTGGTTGCATGCAACGATACAGGAGTTTTTGCGGGGTATTCAAAATGAACTGTGTAAAGTGAACAAAAGATTTTTAAAAAGTTGGAACTTTCACCTTCAATATCTCTGTAACCAGAAAGCAGTGGTGGCCCAGTGGTAACGGCCGCGACTTACCGAGTTGTAGGGCGTGGGTTCAAACCCGTACAGGCGCTTTACTATGTGTACATTTTTTAATCACCACAGCTTTCATAACGGTGAAGGAAAACATCGTGAGGAAATCGGCATGTCCTAGAACCAAAAATTCGAAGATATGTGACATCTACCATCCCGTACTGGGCCCGTGTGGTAGATTACGGCCCACTCCCTCTCACAGAGAGGAGGCCTGTGTCCCAGCAGTGGGAACATTATAGGCTGATTATGTGTAACCAGAAAGTTCCGCGGTATGGTCCAGTACAAAAAAAATATCACAATGACGGCTTCGGTCTACCTGACTGGCGAAAAACTAGCAACCCGCCCCTCCTTCGCAACTTGACGAAACATGGAGATTTCTTTATTATATGCAAGTTTAATATTAATGTATTAAACACATAAACTTTCTGGAAAACATTCTTAATGATAGTGAAAACCGATCAAATTCCTTTGCGTAGTTTAGAAGAACCACGCGGCCACACGGACAGACACAAAACGTGAATTTAATTTTTTTATAACATTATTACAAAATCATTAAAGTCACGTTTTGTATAGATGAATTCCCACACAAAAACAGTATGCTTTGAAGAATTTTACGCAACAGTTTTTACGCAATCTCCTGTTTTACCACTTTTCTAATAGAAAAACTAAATTATTTAGAGTTAGGCGTTCCATTTGAAACAGGTGGACGTGACGACGTGCGAGCCCGTGGCAGCTTTCTGCAGTTCCGACGAGGAAGGGGAAGACGAACACATGCTGTCCTTCCTGCCCATAGCACCGGAAATTGAAGACCCAGAGGTTTGTAACTTAGTATGGACCTTTTTAGTAGAAATGTGTTAAGTAATTTTTACTATAACTTTATTTGAAAGAGAGTAGATGACCAATGTGGCCAAAATTACTGCAAATGATATAAATACCATTTTACACGACCAATTGTAACCGTGCACCTAGCTTCTGACGTTTCATAAGTGCCCATGTCTATTTATGTGAAATAAATATATTGATTTTTTACAAACCATAAGTCAGTAGTAGGTACTTAAATAGCTCAGAACTACGACACCTATAAAAAAATTTGTTGTCTGTAAAGTCTGTTTACGGACGACAATTTTACGTGATAACGAGAGAGAGATGCGTCACAAGCCGAACGAAGGCCCATCGTGCCTCTATCGCTAGTTCCGCGCTCTCGCTTGCATGCTCGGCTCAGGCGGAACGTGACAATGAGTCATGCATTTTCGTGCGTGCAGCCGTATATTGATTTTTTACAAACCATAAGTCAGTAGAAGGTACTTAAATAGCTCAGAACTACGACACCTATAAAAAAAATGGTTGTCTGTAAAGTCGGTTTACGGACGATAATTTTACGTGATGACGAGAGAGAGATGCGTCACAAGCCGAACGAAGGCCCATCGTGCCTCTCTATCGCTAGTTCCGCGCTCTCGCTTGCACGCTCGGCTCAGGCGGAACGTGACAATGAGTCATGCTTTTTCGTGCGCGCAGCCGGCGTTCTTCGATTTATAAGACGTTATCACGTCAATAAATAGATTAAGTAAGAACGTCCTTAGTTCGATTATACTGTCAAGTGTATTTTGTCACGCATGGAGATCACTTCCGCCCCTCAGATTTGTCTTAATTCTCTATACTTACTTCGGATTTCAGTAGTTGTTTATAACAGTCAAAATCCAATTGGTTTTGCAGGATGGATGGGCAGCTACACAAGAGACAGTAACACCTACGGAAACGCCTGAGAAAATGGAGCCAGCCGCCAAAAGGCCGAAGAGCAAAACATTCGACATATCGCTCAAGATAGCGCCGGCTGGTGAGTTAAATACGGGTTTCATATTAATTTACTAGGTACAGTCAGCAACGAAAGTCGATTGAGATCGTTTTCAAAATCATAATTGTTCAATGCAATGCCCCACTGTAATCCCCGAAGGGTTATGCAGAGTTGCACCTGTAGTACACCCACATTTCGCCAGTTATGTTTAAGTCCCATGTAATAGGGGGGCGAGCCTATTGCCATCAACTGGGCACAAACAGGCAGGTCTCCGACCTGCTATTGAGAAATTCCTGATGGAAAAACGTAATAACACTATCCAACCTGAGATTCTTTCAATTACAAAAGTTGGTCCCGCCATTATGACGTTTATGAATCCAGGGCCTTATGCTCAGCAGTAGCGCTTGCGACTTCTAAACCAAAGAAGCAGTCCGTATTTTATTTCTTTCTAAATGCTAAAAGCAGCATTTATCAAACGATTTCGTGTCACTTTAGATGGTATTCAAAAGTAAGTTAATAAACTTTCGTTGCTGACCATACTAGGGATGAGGGAAATGCAACAATTCAAACTGATGATAGATATGAAGCTGACAGCTATTTATGAATACATTTCGAGGCAAAGAACTGCGAAGGGAGGCTTATCTCTGGTATTCCTTTCAGAACAACCACTGTCATTTGGAGGCAAAAACAAACAAGCAGCAGGAAGTAAAAAAGTTGCCGGGAGACCTCGTAAATAAAGTATTTTATAGTAACTTGTTCGTTTTGTTTGTGTACCTACTGAGTTGAACCTACGCTGATGGCTGGTTGGTATTTGCATTTTATTTTTTTACTGTTCGTTATCATATTCTTACAAATCGAGAAGGAAACCTCTCACAGCCGCTACGATAAAAATGTTTTGAAGTGAATTAATACAAGCAATTTGTAGGATAAAACATTTATTTTTTCAAAAAAAATGTCATCGATCTCTTTAATAAAATTCGTATTCAGAGTATACTGTAAGTACCTATCGGTCGTATATAAATAAATCTCACTTAAACATAACCAAAATAATAATACATTCGCCTATTCGAGACCAAAAAGACTCATAATATATAGTATTTACCTCCTATCGCTAAACTAAATCTCCTACGCTAACACATAATATCGTACAGGGTGAGCCGCGAGGCGCGGCGCATAAATATAATTATCTATCGCGCGGTATGTACAGCGAGTACAGAGTACGAGCGAGTCACGCGTCGATGTCGTCGTCCTCGTGCTGGCTCGAGAAGTAGCTCACGAGTCCGCCGAACACGGAGCCGGACATGGCGCCGGCCCCGCCGTCCGGCAGCCGGACCGCGCCCTCCGCGTCCGGCCGCGCACACAGCGCGCCCGGCGACTGCACGCCGGCGCCGCTCGGGGCCGGCGACTCCGACTTCACCAAACCCAACACCTCTTGCTTTACTACCCCGAGCGGCTCCAGCCGCGCCGGAGACGCCAGCCTGTCCGGCGCGCCCGCCTCGCGTACGCTCAGCGGCAGCGGCCCCGCCGGCGACGTGCGCGGCACGTCCTGGTAGTGCGGCGGGCCCGCCGGCGACGTACGCGGCACGTCCGGGTAGTGCGGCGACGTGCGCGACACATCCGGGTAGTGCGGCGGGCCGGCCGGGGACGTGCGCGACACGTCCGCGTAGTGCGGCGGCGCCGGCCCGTACGGCGGCCGCGCCAGGGGGCGCAGGTGCGCAGGCAAGTACGGCGGCCCGAGCGGAGGACCGTGTCCGGGCGGTTCCAACGTATGCGGCCGCTCCGACAACGCGGGGCTCCGCGGCCGCGCCTCGGGGGCGTAGGGGTGATGTATCTGGGGCGGAGGCCGGGGGCCCGCCAGGGCGCCGCGCTCGGCGGGGCCGGGGGGCGGCGCGTAGGGCCCGTACGGTCCGTACTGCGGCGCGTACGGCCCGAGCGGGAACCGCGGCCGCCGGTCTTTGTTCTCTGTGTGTTTGATCTTCGGATGTCTGGGCGGCTCGTCGCGCGGCGGAGTGGGGTCGCGCGCGGGCGAGCCGGCGGGCGAGTGATACTCCGGCTCGGTCTTCACCTCCGCCTTGATCCGCACGGGGGGCTCGTGCTCCGAGGGGGGCGTGGAGCGCGGGGGGCCCGACGGAGACGCAGAGGGCTCCCGGCCCTGCAAGGCTCCAGCGAGAGGCCCGGCCAGACCGGGGGGCATGCCGCGGTGCATTGCGAGCGGCCCGCCCGGCCCGGGCAGACCGGAGTTCTGCATTCCGTGCGGGCTGGAGGTAGGAGGCATGGCGCTGGGCGGACCGGACGCGTGCGGCCGGTGCAGGCCGAGCGGCCCGTGTCCGGTGTGTGGCGGGCCGTGCGGCAGGGGGCCATGGCCAGGGGTAGGCGGGCCGTGTCCGGGGGGAGAGGGTCCGTGTCCTGGTGGGCCATGAGTGTTGGTGGGCGGGCCGTGTCCCGGGGGCATCGAGCCATGTCCGGGTGGCGGTCCGTGTCTCGGTGGTCCGTGACCAGGCTGGCTGTGGCCGGGCGGGCCGTGCGGTCCTTGCGGCATGCCGTGCGGTGGTCCGTGTGGTCTCGCCCCGGGGGGTCCGTGAGCCCCCGGGGGTGCGGGGGACGTGGCGGTGGAGTATGGGACGCGCGGGGGGTAGGCTCCGGGATGCGAGGGGTGCTGTTGGTGCGAGGGGTGTTGTTGGTGCGAGGGGTGAGACTGATGCGAGGGGTGGTTGGGCGGCAGGGCGCGCATGTGCGGGTAGTACTGCGGGAACTGGCGCGCGGGGTGCAGCGGGTACATGGACATGTTCTGGCGCGGCCCATACTGGCCGCCGCCCGGGTACATCATCGGACCCCTGAAACGAAGGTATTATTAGCGCAACATAAAGACAACTAAACAAGTTATATTTTCAGTACACGTAATCGATATATTTTCCGTGAAACATAAGGAGCCATTTCACGTTTTCGCGCGAACATCTAATTTAACGACGCACAGTGGAACGAATGTATGGGAGCGGTTGGACGTAGACATGTCCGAAAAATAAGAGTAAAATTATGCCAAACTAATGATGCCATCTTATTCGATTACTTAATGCCTTCATAAATTGTGGTGATGAATTTCTTCATAACTCCCATATTTCGGGAGTAATTTGAGAAAATGTGAAATTTTACTATGAAAATGAGTGTATCGAGCTCTCTCCCTCCTGATTCCGGGCTTGTTTCAAGTAGCGGTCTCTAATATCGTAATGCTATTACTAAGAGCTATATTTAATACTAAGACACATAGTGCGCCAAATGTGCACTTTCTGGGATAAAAGGAAATGAAAATTTAAAAAAAAAAACGTTTTTTCCCCATTTGTATTTACTTTAAACCGCAGACAGACTTATTAAGAGGTCTATAAATATATTATATATATACAGAAATATATATTAACCTTTTGAACGCCAATGTCGGCTATAGCCGACATGAGCAAGCGTGCCCTGTGCGCCAACGACGGCTATACTCGACAAAAAACAGGTCGCAGAAAAATACAAAATAAACCTATTAAATCATTACTTTTATGTATTTTATTGATACACCTTGAAAGCTGAATGTCTAAACATTATTTAGTTGCATACAGTAAACAAAAATGCATATTCCTCATTTAAATATTTGATGATAAAAAGTAAAATAATTTATGGTTAAAAAAGTAAGTCCCATGACGCCAATGTCGTGCAGAGCCGACTGCTAGTGATGTAGTATCATGTTGACGTATATTATATTCTTAAATTAATTTAGGTAACTTAAGGTATTGTAATATTTGTCATTACAGTTTTTATTGTTCTAACAAAATATAAACGATTGTAAGCACTGAGAAAAAAGTAGTTTTACTATATTAAAAACTGAAACATAGTTGCGTAAATACATTTTCGATATTCCCTTATCGCCAATCATGCGCATCCCTAGCAAGCTCTCGATAAGCAGTCCCCTCTGCGCCATTGTCGGCAGAAGTCGACTGACTCGTGACGTCGTAAGCGTATAAAGTGAATTTTAGTGCGGGAAATATGGAACAACAAGAAGTATTTACCACTGAACAATTATTACGTATCTTGGAAGGTACTGAAGACGATGAGTTTTCTGAAACTTTAGATGAAGATGATTTAGAGGTAAGTTAATTTTAATTTAAAGTTATGTTTTGCTTTACATGTAAGTATGTACATACTTAATTGGTTATTATATTCTAAAGAGTGCTCTCTTATTTCGCCTACTCGCTTACATTTTGTAAGGGTACCTATATAATCATATTCAACTGAGCTTGAGAAAAAATATGTGATTTTAACTCTTCAATTCCCATGTCCAAGTAAATAAAGATTTTTGGTTTCTTTTGGAATAAAATACCTAATGTGCCTTTGGTTTTGACAAAAAAAATATAAACGAAAAAAAAAAAACCACCTTATTTTTTTTTATGAGGGCGTCACCTACAGGTGACACTGGGTACTGTGAGGTTCAGATTGCTTGTTATTGAAGGTAGGAATAAAAAGCCAAATTTTATAATAATATTCTTTATATTTAGATATATCAGGTCTTTTGGAACTAAAGAAGTTTATGTGAATGATACGAAGCACTTATTTATTATGAAAATTGTACCAACACTTTAGATGCAGACCGATATTGCACTTGTCACACATTTTTCTAGTGCGTTGATGACAATAGCCGCACCTTCTTTGAGAGCAGTCTTTTTGGGAGTGATCGTCAACAGTTCCTGCACTCCTCACCTCACTAGGCACTCTAATATTCAGAGGTACGCCACAAGCTGAGTTGCGGGTTGGAGGCTTCCCATACTTTTGCAGGTATGTAGTTGCGAGATTTCGCCGGAAGTCACAGTAGGTCCAGTTGTTATCTGACTGTCTTTTGATCAGCCATGCATTCTGGCATGCTGCATCTAAGCCAAACGCAAATAAAGGGAACCACCACTTTTTGCCGCGAAGAGCTACCCTCATGGAGTCTACATTTTCATCGAAACGGTCTACCCCGCCCATGTATTTATTATACATCTTGATAATGGCTGGGCAATCAATTTGAATTTTAGCCCGTTTCTTATCCACAAATCCAATGCGATCCACTTTTGTGATCGGATCTAACGCATGACAGTTGGATGCAATGGCGACGATACTATTGTCGTGCCATTTGGCTGCAATAATTTCCTTAGATGATTTTTGATATAGCTTACCTCTTGGCTCTTTTTTCATATCCTTTGGATTTGGCAAATTGCAGTTCTCCATTCGGTTTTCGCGAATAGTACCTGTACCCCCAATATTTTGCTCTCGTAAATACTTTAGCAATGGTAAACCAGTAAAAAAATTATCGAAGTACAAATTGTATGGTCCTAACTCTCGAGGTAATCTTGAATGGAGCTCCAAAATAACGGCAGCTCCTAGCCCCAAGTCGGACTGCATCTTGAGCACAGGCCCAGATGCACCCTGGTAAGGCTCACAATTCACTAAATATCCTTGGCGAGTAGCTGCTGACCAGAGCTTATAGCCAAACCTTATTGGTTTCCCGTGAATGTGTTGTTTGGTTCCGTGCCTTCCGAAGTATGGTACTATAGTTTCGTCTATGGAGATGTGTGAAGAACCAGCTCTTTTGAAGTTTTTACTAAAACGTGTGTTCAATTTAGTAAAATATTCTCGTACTTTAGCAAATTTGTCGTTTATAGGCAATGATGTACTGTCGGAAAGATGAAGGTATTGCTGTATTTCAAAAAATCTATTGCGTCTAATACTTGATGCTATAAGTTCGTTATGGGTATCACTTTTTAGTTCCCAGAACATTCGCATGTATTTTGGCGTCAAATATCCCGTAAGAAGTAGTATTGCAATGTACACCCGAATTTCTTCGGCATTTACATTGAGAGAATGATTTCTTTGTAAAGCGTACAAATTGCTCATATCTGTAATGAATTGTATTATGTCGTCGCTATAAAGCAATTCAAAACATTGCACTGCAGACAGGTCCTCCTCAGTGTTACTAAAAACTTCTTCATCACAATCTCCTTTGCCACAAGAAGTAAAAGTATTGCTGACATTACTGGACCATTTGTTTACAGTGTTCTCCTTTTTCTTCTTTTTCTTCTTTGGTTCAGGTACGCTGACTTCTTCTTCTTCTTCTTCATCCTTTTCCAAACCATGCACTTCTCCAGAAGTAGATGGTCTATTTTGTACTTCCACTTGAGATCGAAGCATGCGACTGGGAAGACGGAGAATAATCGCTTCGTTTTCATCACCACTATCCTCGTCCGTCACCACACCATCATCAGGAGGAAATAAAATAATATCACCTGGGTCCTCCCCGACGAGCAACTCCTCGGCAATCTCATCTAAGGTCAACCTGTAATACGTAAATAAGCTCTAACTCAGTATCACCACATAGAGGTAAGAATTCAAAACAATACCGTCATAATGCCCAGTGTCACCTGCAGGTGACACGTCATATTTCCAATGTTGTAACAAATATGTTCTAAGTTACTTTTACCAATAAAAACATTTATACAATAGCCTTTATATTCATTTATTATATACAATAAGAAAAAAGAACAATACTTACGGTCTAGGCATTTTTATTTCACTTTTTCTTACGAGAGATTACACTAACACAAACTACTCGATAATCGCGCGAAACATCTGATTGTATTTGACAGATGACATTTGGCTAGTGTTGTCAGGCATAAAAATATATTAGTTTCACTTATTGGCTTCGCAACAATAGTAGTAAAAATGTATAATAAAATCTCTTGGTGGTAGAAAAAAAATATTGAACTTCTGTCACTTACAGGTGACACTGGGAATTGAAGAGTTAATGTTGATCTGTGATATTTAAAATTATCTATATACAATTGTTGATTATTATAAGAATATTATTATTTTTCTGTGTCATTTTATCGTTACAAGACTGACTATTGAGTACCTATGATAATTAATATAACTATATATATGTTTTGAATTTTTATAGATTTTTACGAGATTTAGGACTAATTTAAAAAATGGTTTAGTAAATTTTATTTTCAGTATTTCATTTTAAGAGATATTTCTATTATTGCAACACTATTACACTATACCTAATTATGTACTATTGTTGATATTTTATAAGTATTTTTAGTGAGTTTTGTAGTTTTTGAACACTGATCAGTGAGCATTTATAATTGTTGATTGTTGATCCTTTAATGTTTAATTAGGTTAGATACGAGAAACTAAATAATGTATCTATTTTAAGAATATAAATATCGTTATACTTAAAAATCGTTACGTATATACTACGCAATTTCATACGAAAATTTTGATTTATTTTATACATATAATTAATCTGATTAGTGAGAATATTAGAAAGTTCCTGTTATAAAAATTGTTGCTATGTAATAATATCACGTGATAATATTATTCATAAGTGACATGTAAGTAATATGATCTCAAAGTAATTATTAATAATATAACTCAATAATTAAACTAAGTGATTGGTAAATAAATAGTTTTATTTGCATTCAATCCATTAACAACCCAAATTGTTGCAATAAGTGTAAATTTCAAGAATAATAAAAACAAACTACTGTGGCCTTTGAATTTAATTAGATACTAACATCGATAAACTGTATGACACTATGGTACAACTCTAATGTACATGCAACGATGTCTTATAAAAGACTCGTCGACGGCGCCAATGTCGGCTATTCCCGACAGTGAGGTACATCAGTACTGAGAATAGTGCTGTACCTAGAGTTATTTTCATTTTAACTGTTGTGTGTCTTAATCATTGTTTTTATGTTATTAACAACTTCGGAACTACTTGAGTGGAACGTTGTAAAATATTTAATATTGGAATGTTCTTTTTAACATATTAATGATCGACCATTTATCTGGCAAGTATTGATAAAAAAAATAACAATAATGGGTATCGATATAATGTTGAAATCCCTATTTTTTTGTAGGTATTTAATTAAGATTTTCGGGCTTGGCGTACAGGGCATAGGAATACCGATATGGCGTGGCGGTGAAAAGGTTAACAAAAATATTCACAAGAACTGATGAGAGTATGACTTTTAAGTAAGTTGATAATAAATTACCTAGTTTCATTAAAAGTACAATAAATAATTAAGATGTAAGCTCTAATTTACTAAGTTACACATTTTAAAACAATAACATCATTTAATTATCTTCGTCATCATCATCATCATCAATTAATTCAAATTCAGAATCGATGTCCGCTAAATCATTTATGTTAACAAATTCGATATCACTTTTCTCAGAATCCGTAAGCTCATAAAATTCCTTAAAAGAAGATTTTTTTACAAACTTATTTCCTTTTGGACGGATACTTGTAACAAGTGGATCAGAAGACAGTAAAAGATTGTGCATAATATCTTCATTGCATGAGATACTGCTATGCTTTCGAGAATGCCCCTCTCTATATTTTCTAAAATCTTTATTTCTAGCCTCAGATGCCTCTTCGGATAGAAAACCAATGGGCACAATTGACATGTTCTGAACTATGTCTGGCCCATGCATTAAAATTTTATGAAGTGAAGAAGGCATATAATACCATGGGTATAACTCCACGTAAAGCTTAGCAGTATCAAAGCAGAACTCTCGGAATTTAGTTACGTTGATCTTCTCTCCTGATGAAATACACTGCAAGATCACACAGATTTTTCTTAAAAGCATAGCATCTATTCCGGTCAGTTCAGCAGATTTAGTGTAGTTTTCAAAAAATCTCCTTGCCGAGTTGCCATTGTTGGTGGATCCACTGCCTTGTTTCACAACATCGAGAAGTAAGCCCGTTTCTCTTCTTACAGCCTCTTGAACTCTTTTCTTCCTGTCATCAACTTGCCTTTTTGCTATATCACCCCTTACTTGCCATGATTTTATGTCTAATTTGTAGGAAATGTGTAATAAGCATTCCATTGAGCGAATCCAAGCGTGAAGGGTGCTTAAGCTATATTTATACATGTCCTCGTTTGCGTGTTTATCTTTGATTAACTCTAAATTATTCATTTCTTTAGGACAAGCCTTGCATATGTCACACACTGAAGCTGCTGTATTGGATATAATGGAATGAATTTTACCATCAATCATTGTCAACAGCAGTTGGTGTTTGACACTAATTCCATCAGTGATGGTGGATGGAGTTAAGGCTTCAATCTCTGCTTCGATTTCAGCCATCTCTCTCTGCACATTTTCTTTGGTTTCCTTTATAAACTTAAACAATATTGGCCGGCAAAATGAAGTGGAAGATGGTCGCTCGTTTTCCCAAATTGTTACACCTTTTGAGACGAGCCGCAGTGGTACAAGACTAATCATAAAATTACTAGCAAGATCGATTTGCTCATCTTCACTCGTCCTTTGATGATAAATGCTTTGGCTAGATGATCCGTCAAAACCCCATTTGCTGGTCAATACGAGCTGTTGATTGGGATCAACAGGGGTTTCTAACGACCTAATAAGTCTTCTTGAGGTTAAATCCATCAAGGCTTGTAATTTGATTTTTGCAGAGCTCTCTGTAACTGTGAGATCTTCTTTGGCCGGATAGCACTTAATTTTTTCTTTAACCAACATGTAGTAACTCGGGTATTGAAGAGCTCCTTCTTGAGTGTTGAAATCCCGAAGAGTGTTATAGCGCCATTTCGATAAGTTCATCGATACATAAAGAGCCAATGCCTTCAAAGGGGATATTTCCCGTACCTGAATTGATTTACCTTCAATGAAGGCTTTGATTTTTGAGGCCTCTTCTGGATTCTCCGTCAAGTATTTCATAACATAAGCTGTATCGCTTTGTCCTGCCTTTTGAAGCGCCCTTTCGGCCGAAAACATAATTTCAGCGCTGCTACTGCTGCATGAAAGACTATCTTCAGTGCGTCTTCTTTTTTGCCGGTTACTAAGGTCCTCAAAAGATTTAAGAGGACTAGGATGTGTACAAGTTGAAGCATCAGATTTAGCAGGAGAAATTATGGGCTCGATGACGTCACTTATATTTTCTGTAGAAGGTTCCATATTTTCATTCTGTAATTCCGGCCATTGAATTGCAGCCTGTAGCCAAATCTCATGTTTCTTCCGAAACTTATCTGTGCTTCTTCCAGACTGTGTCCATTTTGCATAAATGCGGTAGCAAAATCGACGACACCAGTCTTTTAAACTTGTTTCAGCACTTTCACATAACTGAACACTGTTATCTTTTAAAACACTGAACAAATAGTTAAAGTCGCGTAAATCTTTATGTGCGCGTGCGCATAAAGCAACGTGAATATCAAGATTTGTATTAAAATTTGGAAAATACATTGCGAGATTAGCTTGGATACAACGAGGTGTAAATCAACACTGATTTTAAAGTTACTAATAGTGACCTATTTATATAAAATCCAGGTATCCCAGGTATCCTTTGTTAAATATTGCAAGGTAATTAGTTATTGTGATAATTAGTAAATGATGCATGCTAAATTAGTGTATTAAGAGCCATTTAGTAATTAAATAATAGCAATGTTCTTATCAGTAATCATTAGTGCATCAGTTTTATATGTAAACCTTAAGTCCCTAATTATATATCCTAATTAGCTTATATCTTCTCTAATTGGCTGCTCAGAAATGTTATTGTAATAAGGTAAACCTTTAGAAAAACGGTTTTAATCAACAAAATAAACAAAAAATAAAAAAATTGTGTTATAAAATAAACATCACTCTTTATCCCAGAAAGTGCACATTTGGCGCACTATGTGTCTTAGTATTAAATATAGCTCTTAGTATTAGCATTATGATATTAGAGACCGCTACTTGAAACAAGCCCGGAATCAGGAGGGAGAGAGCTCGATACACTCATTTTCATAGTAAAATTTCACATTTTCTCAAATTACTCCCGAAATATGGGAGTTATGAAGAAATTCATCACCACAAGTTATGAAGGCATTAAGTAATCGAATAAGATGGCATCATTAGTTTGGCATAATTTTACTCTTTTTTTTCGGACATGTCTACGTCCAACCGCTCCCATACATTCGTTCCACTGTGCGACGCCGAATTTAACCTTTTGACCGCCACAGTCATGTATAGATGACAAGCCAAAAAGTGCCCAGCACGCCACGGTCACGACTACATGACAGACTTTTATACGTAAATAAAACTCATAAAACAACATTGTTTTTTTTTATTTCCTTTGCTAATTATGTCCCTTGACTCATCCTAATTTAGATTAGTTGAACTTCTTTCTGTATATTTCATGTATATTAATTAACATTAGATGACAAAAACTAATACCCATCAAAAAGTTCGAAAAACATACTGCCCTCAACGCCACAGTCATATTTAACAAGCATATCGATCTCGACGGTAACCTACGTTATATTTAATTTCTTTAAATTAGTCCTCCATAAATAAATAAAACTTATGTTATTGTAGTTTTTATGATTGAGAAATCATGAAAATTTTATATTACTGAACTCTCAGCTCAGGAAATGTCGGTGTCAGTTGATTATCGATAAATCATAATGACTGTAATGCCCGTCTCCATCACACTGTCATATTGTCTGTGCCTGGGACGCCACAGTCATCTAATCATGACAATACCATGACGTCACACGCGGAAAATTTTCAAATAGAGCTGTTCCTTATTATTAATAGTAATAACAATGGACGCCAATAATATGAGTACTTCTGAGTTAAATAAGATTAAATTTGATGTAAAATTTTGCAATGCGTACATAGTGTGTTAATTAAGTCTTCTTATTAAATAATAATATCCATACGTACTAATGAACAATACATTGTTTTAACTGAGATTAAATTTCTACGTCTTTAAATTAAAAATATTAATATTATTACCTTCTTAATTAGTTTGTGCAAGATTTTTTGTTCGAGAAGGCCGAGAATAATAAATATTCAGTCATGATTTTTGTAGGTTATTTCAATGGTAACTTTTTTATTCCAAATCGAGGAAGTAAAATGGCAATAACGCATATATCGTATTTTCCTTACGTAGTTAATTCATAATGAAATGTCTTGTAAAAATATTGTTTATGGTAGGGAATCCCAGTGGCTCTAAATACTCTTTGGCCTTACTTTAGGTATACAATAGGTATCTACAACATGAGCATCACTATGAACATTGGTTCATAGTGATGCTCATGTTGTACAGTCGTCAATAAGCAAACAATTTCTTATTTGGTTTGGGTTACTAGTCTTTTTGCTAGTCATTAATTGAAAGTAATTTATTTATTTTTACCTACCTGCAAGGAACACCAATTAGAAATAAACTGTATTGTTAATTCATTTACTCCGTTTAATTATAATAACAAACTAAAACAATAGAATAATGCTGTACTCACTGTCACTTGGCAGAATAAATATAAAATGGCAACACTAAACGGTAATGAAAAAATCAAATATCTTTTCGTTTACAGTATTTTTTTATCTGGCCCTAACAACTAGTTTCTACTAGTTAGTACTTTAAAAAATACTTTGAAAAATAGTCGCCAAATAATGGAATTTCTTTCGTCACTTATAGACGCTCAAATTTAAGTCAGCTAAGATTTCGCCGTTCGGTCTCATTAGTGCGCCGCGCTGTCGCTCACCTATTCGTAGACTAGATACCTCCTCGCATAACTAACCACTGACATACTTATCTCTATAAATTAAGTACCTATTTATGACTCGACTCATTGAACATTGTGTATTTATTTTGTAAAATGCATAATTTATCGTTGAATAGGTACAATACTTTGTTTAGAGATCTGTCCCCCGACTAGACGCGCTTGGCTCAAAATATTACCTAAATTTATATTAAATTGAAAGGGCCCAATATGTATTATTTTGTTATCTTTAGATGTTTTTGTTAGTGTCGGGGGTTTTTTAAATTTAACTTTTATTACCTACTTTTTAAACTTTATATATTACTAGTAGGTCAGACACGCTGCCACCGATACGTACATCGGCGAAATCTGCGCCCCTGTAGGTATTTTTCCCAAAGTGAAGGTACTTACTAATTTACCCTCATTTTTCTTTCCTTCTCCATTATCAGACCCTGATCACCATCTAGCTATAACCTATTCATTAGGACCAGTACAATGAGCCCAAACACGATACCGGGGGGGGTAACCACCACCTCTTATAGCAGTATTACTATAATATTACTTCACAGTGGGAAAGTGATGGAGCTATACAGGACTTATAGCTCCATCTCTTTCTCACGCTGAAGTAATATTGAAATAATACTGCTATAAGAGGTGATGGCTATCCCCCTGCGCTGTAAGTTGGTGAGCGAGTTAAATATCAACCAGAAAAGTGCTTTTAATATTCAAACGACTGAACTGATTTTCTTGAACCATAGCTAAGAACACTCTCGATTAAGTCACCTTTCAAACAAAAAAAAAAAACAAAATTTAAATCCGTCCATGCATTCGGGAGCTACGATGCCACAGACACACACACAGACAGACACGTCAAACTTATAACACCCCGTCGTTTTTGCGTCGGGGGTTAAAAATACGAAACCATAAAAATAAAATACCTATTATTATTTCGAGATTATTAATAAATATCGGTTGCACATCTCTAGTGCAGAGGCGAGCAAATTAAAAACAGCCGTGCCTGCTACGCCACTGTCATCATATGGTGACAAAAAAGTACGTCATGATTGATCATAGTGCTGTGATGGTATTGACTTGATTTAGTCGATTGTTGTTTTTTATTGTGGATTTAACCTATAAAGAACGCCGAAACTGTGACACATATCATTATCATTTCTGTCTTATAGGACAAAGCGGGATGAAATAAAACTCCTGTATTATATGTATATTTCGGGTAAATAGTAACTTTTATTAAAAAGATACTATAAGTTAAAAAATAAATAGATAGTTTTACATGTGCTTTATCGATATAATTCCGAACTCACTACTATTTTGTAGGTATTAAAGGATGAATTTGTAGCTTGGCGCTGAGGGCACGTCTTTGCTTTTTTGACGTGGCGGTTAAAAGGTTAATAGACGTCGATTTTATCGATACTATTTTTGCAAAACTGACTTGTGCATCACTATGTTTAGAACATTCGTCCTGACATTGTTGCATCGACCAACCACAACCGCTGTATTTTCTTCGTCATTTTCGATTGTCTACTAGTAATACATAAAGTTTAAATAACAGGAAATAAAAGTTAAATTATTATTTTTTTAAAACCCCGACACAACCACAACCTCTAAAAAGTAAAAATATTATTAGTATTGGCCCTTTAAGTTTTATATAAGTTGTAGGTGATATTTTGATCCAAGGTGCGTCGTCGCGTCTGGGGACGGCTAATGAAAACGTCAAACAGACGAGGCTTATACCTAGCAATAATGTATGTATGTAGAAAGGATAGCTGCTGTTCTCACTACTTTCATTAGCCGGTCCCCGCCGCGATCACGCTTGCATCAAAAGCAATACGCAATCTTGTTAAAGCTGAGTCGTTTTCGGAAGCCCAAGTTCATAATATCTTGCGCTAGTACAATGTTTAATTTTGTTGAATAGCGTAATAAAAATAATACAGTCCCTGACTCGTAACTCTATTTTTACGTCAAAATAATGATGTCAGAAAAAAATATTGCAGTTTTGAAGCTGACCTATGGCCATCATTTCGGTACCTATTACAAATTTGAATTCACGAACTTAAAAAAGAGAAGAAAATCGGAGTGTTTTTTTAACAAGCTTTGATTAGAGCATCTATAAGTCAATAGTTATTTCATTATTTGTTTTGTTTTGCATAAAAAGAGTATCGAAATTGTTTTTTCCTTATTTTTTAACCGACTTAAAAAAAGGAGGAGGTTTCTCAATTCGATCGTATAATATGCTTTTTTTATGTTTGTTCGCCGATTTCTCCGTCAATTGTGAACCGATTTTGAAAACCCTTTTTTTGTTTGAAAGGGTATGCTCCCGAGGTGGTCCCATTGTCACCAAGTCATAATCTGATGAGGGGATCCCATGGAAATCGAGGGAAATCCTCAAATTTTAAAGGCACACCTATAGCGATTTAGGTATTTTTTATAGTAACTTGTGCATTTGCATTTGGTGGAGTGGAATTGATGATGAAGACCAGAGATGGCCTCCGGAACTACTTAATAATAAGAACTATTTAACGAGTTGCGATTCGATTAGGTACTTTAATATGATTGCTGAGCCATTTATGCTCTTTACAATGCGTATGGTGAGTTAAGTAGCACTTCTCCTGGTTCTTACCAGGAGAACTCCTCAACAATTAACGTCCCTGCATCAAGAAAAGCAATATTTTGTAAAAGGTGATGAGCAGTTGACATAAGGTTAACTTAGATAAATTACAAAAAAGTGAAAAATAAAAGACTTTACAAAAAAAAAAAACAACCAACTTCCTTCCAACGTCTTTTTCGTCCTGCCATTCAAAGATTTTACCATCGTTACCTGGACACTGGCGGCTGCATGCGCCGACCAGGAGGTCCACGAAACCGGGTCACTACAGCACGACAAGATCGGTTTATCTTTACCACCACCCTTCGTAATCGTCACTTGACGACCTCAATACAGGTCCAACAACAGCTTTTAGACTTTCATGGACTGACTGTTTGCGCTCGAACGGTTAGGAGACTCGAAGAACGTGGCCTGAAACCTCGCCGATGGTCCCAAATTCACACGAGTTCACAGAATGGCGCGGCTACAGCTTGCACGCGAACATTTGCATTGCACTCAACGTCAATGAAGCCAGGTTCTTTTACGGATGGAATCATGATTATGCTGTTTGGCAATGATGGACGTAAGAAGACGGAGGACGTTTTCAGCAATGTTGCATTAAAGAGAAGGTGAGTTAAGGCGGTGGGTCATGGACAGTCTAGGGCGGAATTTCCACTGTAGGAAAAACTAGCCTTGAGGTTGTGACGGGACTACGATTGCCACCGCCTCAGACAGCAGGTCTCTGCATACTTTTTGCTATAAAAAGTTCTGTATCCATGGTTGCGCGGCGGACAAAAACGAACGAACTGAATTCGTCTGTCGCCCCGCTCTGAGTCGTACATCCATGCGTGCACTTTTGTTTTCATCACTTTTGTTTTAGTACTTTTGTTTTCATCGCACGCCCCCGCTCCCCGCCGGCCGCGGCCGCTCGCTGCCCCCGCAAGTCGCACTGCGGCGACTCATGGCGCGCTCTCAATAACTTGTAAAATTCGTCCTCGCCGCGGTCGCAGACGCAAGACGCAGGTCGCACGAGCGGTGATGTCGTGGCCAAGGGGTAAATAGCGTCCGATAAATTCGTCAATGCCTAGAGGCTGATGTGTTGCCATATGCAGAGTATGTGTGCCAGGATTTCATATTTATGCATGATAATGAAACGGCGCACACTGCAAGAATTGTTCGAGCTTCACGACGTTAGTATCGCAGTAATGGAATGGCCACCAAGAAGCTCTGATATGAATCCAATAAAACACTTAGAGGATGAGCTGAAGAGGCGTTTTCGAAATAACCAACCAGCTCCAGAAATTTTCTTCAAAAATTCCATGCCAATTTTGCTCCTGAGAAACGCGAAAGACGACGACTGGGGTCGGCTGCCAGTCTAACCGGAAGCAGCTGAACTCCAGTAAGATACTGGTACATGGAGCGACTGCGTATCTGACAACCCAGTAAAGTACTGGGTAACACGATAGCCATAGATAAGACTGGTTGTCGAAACTTTTGGGCTTCTGACTACTCGTAAAGACTCAGAGAGACTGAGATCTCCGAATGACAGGCGGGACCAACGGTTTAACGTGACTTCCGAGGCACGGACGGGTCTCGATATGACATGCAATGTACGGTCACCCATCCACAAACCGACCGCGGCAAGCGAAGCTTAACCATGCGGCGGTTATTACTTTGCCACGAGCCCCTTATTTCTTTGTACTACCATTATTTAAAAAGATAGATATCTTTAAGGAAAAATATGCAGAGTGGCTCCAGTCAGCTGTCCGGAGTGTATTTAATTAGGTCATTTAATGAAGTACAATCAAAAAAATTCGCCACAGGTGGTACACCTTGTGTTGTCATCTGACATTATGCTGAGCTGAGGCCCTTTTAGCATTATGATCATAGTTTTCTCTTTTTTTTGGTTTTAATGTGTATTTTTTTGGCTGTAATGCCAACAAACGCATTCTTTATATTTTTTTTTAGTCTACATCCTTTTACTGAATACATTTTAAATCATTTTTTTTTTTTGTTCATAAATCCATAAACAACAATCTCGAGGCGTTATCATCGTAATGCACCTTGTATTACAATGATAATGCCTCAAGACTGTTTAGTCCGTCTCAACACGCGCTACACTGCTTGCATTGTGTATGTGTGCTGCAGTCTTTTCTCTAATCCCGAACGTTCAAATTTTATGAAATGGCTCTTTACTGCTTTTCGCGTGGCTTTGAGCAAACCTCTAATTATCAAAAAAATATTCACCTGTATTGCTGGTTGATCATATGCGGCATCCGTGTGATGATGCTGGGCTCCTCTGTGATCGGTTTGAAGGGCTGCGGCGATCCAGCTACTGAAAGCGTACCTGGACATTATGACACGAGTTGTAAGTAAAACCAATTCTGTTAAAATTGGAAATACAACTCATTAACACAATCATTTGATTAAAAAAAAAATTCATCATCTGCCTGGCCTTTTCCCAACTGTTGGGGTCGGCTTCTAGTCTAAGCAGTTAAATACCAGTATTTTACATGGAGCGACTGCTTATCTGACCTCCACAATCCAGTTGCTGGGTATCACGATACCCCTACGTAAAAAATATTGTTGGACTTTCGGGCTTCTGACTACCCGTAACGAATGTCAAAGATCTACGAATGTCAGACGGGACCAACGGCTTAACGTGCTTTCCGAGCTACGGAGGGGTCTCGGTATGTAAAGATGCGTCACCACAAGAACCAACCTCAGCAAGCATAGCTTTACCTAATCAATCGATCCGTGCAACTGTTATTACTTAGCCACGAGCCCCTCATTACTTTTTATACGAACAACATAAAACCTCAAAAACATGCATCCATCCACATTGAAGCAAGAGGCTAGTGTGCGTAAACTATAGTAACTCCAGAGATGGCAACAGATTTTCGAAACACTCACATTCAGTTAGGCTCTACTCTAGATTAGAAAGATTTATTTGCGTAAGATCCTCATAGCTATACCATTCATCATTGTAATTAGGTACTGCACGTAATAGTTTGTTAAAATAATCGTTATCGACCGTACCTTCTCGAAGAGCAGCAACATGGTCTGGTCGCCCGTGTTGCGCTCTCTCTTCAGCCGACAACACACCTCGCAACTCCGCACGCACCTGGAAGTTACACATTACAAGTTAAATAGTTTTCACACTACCTGCTCGATAATTGTCAAATTATATTTTAGGCTACACTATCCTAAAGTAAGTCCTATGGTCTAAGCCGGGCAATAATATTGTACTGAATTTCATCAAAGCTCAACTAAGAATCCGTATGAAAACTTTTATAAAAAAAGTAAGTATTCGATTTGAAATCGAATTGCTCTTTTTTCATCTTGCAGGTGTGAAAAGTAGAGTATTCTCCTCGAGGATAAAGGTGTCTTCGTCTTATGTTGTCTTATTTACACGAACCGATACATTGAACTTAAAATTGAATTTGATTGAAAGTTTGTACAGACGGTTCAAATCGCTTTCGACTTAAATCTACACAAACTGGACCGTGTGAACCTGGTATTAGGCAAGCTAGAATCCGTTGCTGTATTCAGAATTCTAGTCGTAAGTCAATATAGTAACCGTGACATAAGACACTGCTACGGGGTTAGTGAATAGTCTACTATTTCTTCCGAGTATAAATTACGTAGTAATCTAAATATTTAATGTTTACCTGCAACCTCGGCGTAGTAGGGAACCGTGGTTGTTCGTGGAAGTCATTAGGCATGCGTTGCGGGGGCCCGAACCCGTGCGGAAGCCGGGGCGGGGGCCCGGAGGGCCCCCCGGGCCCTCCCGGCCCTCCGTACGACATGGGAGGCCCCACGGGGGGGAACTCCATCTTCTCCTTCTTTATTCTCTTAGTTTCTTGCATGGCGAGTCGCGCGAGACGTTTCTCTTCTCGTTCTTTGGCTTTCTGTTCTTTCATTTTTTCTTTTTCTTCTTTCTTTTGTAATCTTTCGACTTTTTTAGCTTCGCGCTCGGCTCGTTTCGCTTCCCGTTCTTGACGTTTCTTTTCTCTTTCCACCTGCAAAGTGAAAGGCGGTTACTTATTATGGATAGGGCTCCTAAGAATGGGTTATTGCAGTATGTCCAAAAATTGGGTGACGTGTGTGATCAGTGATTTTTGCACTGTTTGAAAACTTACTTGATTAGGTTTCGTTGGTGAGCCATCCGTTCTGAGATCTGTAAAAACATGAAACTTGTTCAGCGAGAATAATATTTTTATTTAGATATTCTTGGAACACGTACTTAGATCCCATCAGCTTTGCGCTTAAGATCGTGTTGCATTTGGATTATTTTTTTTTGTTTTAATTTGATTGATTTTGACAAAATATGTGAGTCGGAGATGGCGGTGCGAGCTTCGGTGGATAAAACCAAAAACAATGGTCCGTATTAGTTCTGGACCGAAATTGCTGAAAGTCATTCAGGGTGCGCAGTCCGCGCAGCATTGCAATGATATAGTAACTAGTAAATGTGAGAGTAGTGAGAATTTCAATTGCTGCCACTATAAATACTGCAATTGATCTTGGATGTTGTCTTGGATCTAAGTGGTTCATATCTTCTACTAATTTATTCATTTATTTATTTATTTATAAATATACTATAATGTAATCCACAAAAATACATAACAGAAAATAAATCCAACACTACAATATGGGCGCCCTTATCGCTTTCGGCGATTTCTTCCAGGCAACCTTGGAATGGACAGTGTTTTGCCTGGACATAAAGTGGGGCTGGCGTTGGTGCAAATAATAAGTATACAATATACTAGAATAGATACACAGATATATACATAATATCCTAAATAATACATATATACATAAATACGTATATATTTATGTATATTATTATTTATTATGTAACTGTAATTATCTATAGTATTCATTTATTTTCGTTGCTTATACATTCAGTATATTAAGTATGTATATACTAAATGTATAAGCACGATGATTGAAGATTGATGTGTTACGAGAACAAGATCACAACGATAAGTAATGATTTTACGAGTCTTGAGTTACTACACGAGTAACGACTGTGCGCGTTTTATATGAACTGGCAATGCATTCCACAAACGAGCAGCCTGGACAGCAAAGGATTTGTCGATTCATTAACTGACAGTTAACGCACTGCCTAAACCGCTAGGTCTAGAAGCATGCAATTTTGCACAAGTGTTCTGTAACGAAAGTGAGCACTAAAAAGGATTTCGATAAATCCTATTTAACTCCATAGGGGGTGGTATGGAGTTAAAACGGGATGAAATTTGAATAGAAGTTGGTGATTTTTTGCCATAGGGCGCACGGCTTGTTATTATTATACACGCCAGTTTGTCCTTGTTTTACGCAATTTTTTGCATAGATAATGCCGGAGTATTTCTAGGCGAGTGACATTTTTATCCCGGAAAAATCAATATCCTTGCGGAGCTAACCACGGAAGCAGATTCACGGGAAAAAACTAGTAGTTTCGACAAAATATGAAGTAGGGTACCTTTGATCTTAACTCCAATAAGTTTAGCGAGCGCATCGTCGCTGGCGGGCGCCTCGCTGTTGGCGCCGGAACTACGGCCGCCTCTACCGCCGCGCGGACCTCTGCAATCAACACTGTTTCGTACACAAGTACAATAGGTATTATTACTATTTTTTAAAATTATTGTTTTACATATCAGAAAAATGAGGAAAATGTCGTGAGGAAAGTTTTGAGAGCATGAATGTGGATGGCTATAGTGTAGTATAAGCGTAGGGGAAGACCAAAGGAACGACGATATAACTTGCAAGGGGATGACTACCGAGATGACCACTAGTAGAGAAGTAAGGAGGATAAAGACATGTTGCGCCGACCCCGAAGAATTGGGACCTCGTTAACGGGCTACCCTGAATATTTGAAGCCAATGCATCATCCTATATTTTGGCGTCCCTTGTCTCGCCAGATATTTTTGGCGTTCCTTCAATGTCACTATTTGTATATGCCTTCTACAAATTATCACATATATTTGCCGTCACTTGGTAGTGTTCATGACTTTAATGTTATTATTGCAATTATTTGGAGATAAAAGATTAATTTACCACATTAAAATGAACACTCGTAACACTAGTTTTAAAAACGATCTGTACTGAGATTTATGTGATATGCGGAATATAATAAATAGTACCTTCCAGAATAAATTCTCTAAATGACCGCATCAAAATCTACTGTGTAGTTTAGAAGAACTAAGTGGTCACACCGACAGACACGAAAAGCGTTATTGTCCTATACTATTTATAGTAAAACATGTAGTAGTTAGTTGGTAGATTACATAAATAATACAGGTACAGTTTTAACCAGTGCGCAAATTTTTTTTTGTTCGACATCATATCAGCAAAATGTGGACACAAACTATTCGTAATAATATCAATAGACGCGCGCGGCGGGGTACCGCCCCCGGGCGGCGCCGAGGCCGCTGGGCGCCAGTCTGCCCATTTTTTTAAAATATTAGTCTATGGTCTGCCCGCACGCACGATGTGGTGACGTCGCGTCGCTTTCCCGCGCAAGCACCGCGTACCTACCGAACAAGATACAGTCACGACTTCACTGACCGCGAGTTTTACGAGATGGTGCGAGTGTAATGTGTCTTGGCGCCGCCCCCCTACTCACCCCAAGATTGAGCATTGTAAACCATCTTGATAACCGGTCCGCTGCGTGTCTATTGGTTTTGAAGATGTACATTAGTTTACGGAACCAGGTTACAAGGATTTTTATATGCGGTTTGAAGGTCAGAAATTAGTCTATAATGATACCAAGGTATTTTATATCATCGATTCTTTAGAGAACGGGACTGGGACTGTCCGGCACAAGGACGTGACGTTAGGAACACAAGCATGACAGTAATGCTAAGATATGATTGAGGAAGTTAATCTGACCTATGGGCAAGTGACATACATATTTGGTTTTATTAACATTAAGCGTCAGAACATTCCATCGGAGCCATTCGCAGACTCGGTTAAAACCCTTGAGGGCAGTGTCAAAGACCTCATCTCAGCTCTGTCCACTAAAAAAGAGGGCAGTATCATCAGAAAAGGAAAAAAAAAATGCCTTTGAGGAGTTGGAGTTGGCAGAGGCTTATTCTGAGTTAAATTGGTAGTATGTTCCGCAAGCTTTCTACCCACATTCGCAAAGAAATGATTAACGATATTAACGTCCTTATCTTTGTTTACGGATGTAATAAGACACGAAGAGAGGTCAACTGGTTCGCTTGAGCCACTAATCTTTTTAATTGCATCCCCTAGCTGCTTTTTATTACCCTTTGCATTTTCGATCTCTTTTTGATGTCTCGATAACGTTTATAGGTTAGTTTGAGAATTTCATTTTCAAGATCTCGTTTAAGTTTTTTTTTTTTTGTAGGTTATCCCTCTTTCTAATGCAACGAAGCAACCCTTTGGTGATCCACGGTTTGCTGACCCGTTGTCTTTTGTGAATTTTAATGAGACTAGAGTTATTATTTATTGTAGTGAAAATGTACGACCAAATAGGTCGGTTGCGTTTTCAACATCAATACTTTCAAGAATGGGCTGAAAAGTAGTATTCTGTATAGTGTCACCGAGTGATTTAAAGTCAATTGCCATTTTATTGCAGTAATGCGGGCGAGCATCCAGGTTCAAACTAATGGCAACAGTTTCATTTAATTGTTGAGTGTATTCGCCTTGCTATATTATTAGAACATAATTATGTAGTTTATACCACTTTCGATGTCTTGTTGATATTTGTAAAAATCAGGCGTTAATATTTCTAATTTATTAAGTAAAATTAACCTTTTTCCCAGAAAAGAATTGTGATAGAGGACAATACAAAATAAAAATATAACTCAGGTCGTCGGTATTGATCTTGTGACTCTTGGTTTCGAACGTGAAGCAACGACCGTTGCAGTCGGCGGCGTCAGCCGCTCTGCTAACTGTATCTTTTTCCGTGAAAAACTCAATTGTAAGTACTGTATGAGTGCACACAAGAGTTCGTTGACTGCAGCCAACAAACTCTTGTGTGCACTGACTGACATGACATGACATGATGACTCGAGCAAGGTCGCGGACTCAATGAATGTTGTATCACTTTTTTATTTTATGTTCAGAATTTAGACGTTCTACTCACTGTATATAAATCATATCCACTGTATCCTTTTACTTGAGCATTAGTTGTTAAATTCTCACTAAATTGACTGTTTATACCTTAGAATTTATATTTTATATGAAATACACGCCATCTAGTGGTTAATGTTTGTCAACGTAGGGAGTAGCCTAGTACTTGCTTACGTCTGTGTGTGTGTGCGTCTGTGTGAGGCAAAATTAAGATCAAGTTTAATAAAGTGTAATGTCCGAGTACCGCGTAAACGACTCCTACGACTTACTAATGTTTCATTACACATAAAAAACAATCTAACGGGATCAAATCGGAATGGGACGGAATTTAACGGGAAAATGGCTACGAACAGCCCGTATGTTTCACCTTAACTAGTCACCTGGCGTTGTGACGTCACGCGTAGTGTACTGTTCAATACGATGTCTAGTTAATTCGTACGGGTTGTAAGTAGATACGTTGTGTCAGCGCATTGAGCTAGCGGACAGCTGATAAGTACCTACGCGTGCCACCGCGTGCCGGCGAATGGCCATAAAATTAGTTTCAAAGTAAACATCTTTCGTAAACGATAACTTTATATTTTATTACTAAGACATAAAAAAATGTTATTTTTTATTACGAAGACATAAAAAAGCTATGTTTATTAAACCTCGTTTAAGTTTACTGTGTCAAAATTAGCGCACTGGTTAAATAGTTCCCCTGTGTAGCAGTGTGTTACCTGGCGCCGCGCCCGCCGCGACTGCCGCGCCCGCGCGCCGGCCGCGCGCCCGCGCCCCCCGCGCCCCCGCCGCCCCCCGCGCCCCCGCCGCCCCCTGCGCCCCCGCCGCCCCCCGCGCCCCCGCCCGCCGCGCCCGCCGCCTGCGCGTCTGGGGACGAACAATATTGTCCGTGTTATTACATAAACAAGACGTTAATTGTTACTACATAAACAAGACAACAAGCCCCTAAAAATAAAAACATTTAGGCCCACTTGCAACACAATTCATATTTCATATTTAGCGCTAAGTGATTTGTGGTGCAAGCGGTCTTAATATGTATAACAAATCCGCCAAGTAATGAGGTATACAAACAAACAATAACTTTCACTTCTCATGCTCTAAAAGTTAGTCTTTATGTTATGCGTAGGCGATATAAAATCGCTTTTTATGCTCTAGTGCAGGGATTCCCAAAGTGATCGATATCGACCCCTCGGGGTCAAAATCGGTTTCCCATGGGTCGACATAAACGAAAACTGATTTTGAGGGTCGACAAGGTCTAAAAATCGACCCCTATTAATTAACAAAAATTCTTATTTGAAACTTTCAAGATACTATATAAGTTGTGTTACTTGTACCAACTTTGTTTTAAGAATTACTCATATTTTAGTAGGACGTATCACTGTTGTACTTTTAAAAAACTCAACAAATGGATAAACGTGCACAAGTTTATACAAGATGAAAAAAAATGGCTATGGGGGTCTGAGGTATCAGTACATTTTGGAAAACGGGTCTCTTGCCCAAAATAATTTGGGAATCCCTGCTCTAGTGCATAAAGTATTTTTTTTTTCTAAGACTAAGATAATCAGACCCAACGGCGACACGCACGGTAAAACGTAGCACATCAAAGTCGTTATTTTATTTCATTTGCTTCAATTTATATCACTTCCGTGTTTTCTATCGTTAATTTAATAAAACCAGATAAAATAGTTGTCATGTATTATTTAAAAACGCACAGAAACGTTTTTATGACTTGGCAATACAAAGTACCCAAATCGAATGACACATGTTGAAAATTAACTTTTAAAAAGTTTCGTGGCGGGTATTAGTACATTTTTGAACAGGGAATAGTGATTTTGCATGTTTCATTATCTCGTAATCGAAGTGAAAGCAGAATGTATAACTCAGGCATAAACGAGACATTTTACCCTCCACTGAAATATCCACCCCCGCCTGCGGCTCGGGATATAATGGCTTATTTTATTCCCTAGTTGTACAATCTACTATTAAACGTCGCTGCCAACAAATGGCGAAATATGTAGTAAATGATATTCATTCCTGCTAGAGGCAGGAAGTCAAAATTTATTGCCCAGCCTGATAACTTCAACGCTAACGAACATTTCTGGCCTTTTTAGAATATATCTCTAAATTATGTAGCAACAGCCTCATAAATAAATACTCACTAAGATGCGCCTGCAACTCCTCAGTTTTAGCCTTTGTAACATCTTCAGGCAGTTTCTCGAGCGGTACCACAGCAGTCTTCTTGATAAGGTCACTGAGAGCCTTCCTTTTCTCCTCATTGGCCTGTTCCGCTTCTTCCTCTTCTGGCTTCTTACGCTTCTTGCGTTCATCGTCGGAATCTGTTGACGCGTCCGTGTCGATCTTGTACTCGTCTGAACTGTCCGGCATGTGTTTGCCGCTGGATTTGTGCATTTCCTGTTTATTTTGATATAATATTAGAAATGTATGTCTTTGGTTGCGTATGGAAGGTTGAATTATTTTTTGTTGAATAGATTGTTAATCAGAAATTTTGTGGCCGAAAAACGGTTATTGATGAAAATAATATCAACTTCATCACTGGCAATTTTTATTGTGCACGTTACCGGAAGGTTACTTGCAAAATATCATCCTATAGTAAATATTTGAACAATGTTAGTCTGTTTCAACAACTTGCACAATAAAACTTGCCGACTTAAACACCATGCAAAAGGGAAAAAGGGCCAGAACCTCAACAGAGTTCGTCATAATTTACCAAACTTACATCCTCGGACTCAGTGTTAGGCATCTCAGTATAATTAATCTTCTTCTGCCGCGTCCGATGTTTGGGGGACCAGTCGTTTTCGCCTTCATCGCCGCTCAGGCCTCCGTAGGTAACCCGGGCACGTATGACATTGCCTTCAGCGTCGTATTGTGTGAGGCCGCTGCGCTTGCGACGTTTTTTGGACTTGTCGCGGCGTTTCATCTTTGGAGGCCGATGTGATGATTTCGATTTTGAAGACCTGAGAGGAGATTTTATAGCTGTAGATCATGCCGTTTCGAGTGAATTTTAAATACTTATTAACAGTTAAATTGAAAATTACAATCATGGAATTTGGAAAATCAATTCTAAATCTGCACGAAAGTAGTATGAAATAGTTCTACAAGGACAAAATGACGTTAAAAACAAACTATAAAGTTACAATGATTTGATTTGAATGGATTCTATTGATTAAAACTTACTTAGATTTGGAGGACCACTCCTTGGCGCCCGCAGATTCCTCCGAGCTATCCTCTAAGTGGCCTTTCTTCTTCTTCTTTACTTCTGGCGACGATTCGGTCATTTTCGCGCGTTCTCCTTTATGAACAAAATATTATACAGTGTATTACATACAAACACATTTTAACACAAGCATCTTTCTCATATTGATAGTACTACGACCCGGATCTTTTTGAAAGACACCACTTATCATTGCCTAGTGTTTTCCCAACTATGTTGGGGTCAGCTTCCAGTCTAACCGACTGCAGCTGAATACCAGTAATTTACATGAAGCGACTGCCTATCTGACCTCCACAACCCAGTTGCTGGGTAACACGATACCACTTGGAATAAACATTTAAGGAAATAAATATAATGTGTAATGATAATGACAGTCGCGTCTCATTATGTATATGAGAACCTGAATTATGTAAAAAAATATTCTAAACATAGCGACATTCATAGCATAAATACTAGAAACAAACCAATTTTTTACTTAATTAATACTAAATTAGACTTATTGTACCCAAGACTAGGCTCCACAAAATTTGTAATTCATTTAAGTGCCAAAGTATACGTTTTTATAACAAACGCCCAAGCCATGTTAAAGAACTGAGCCTCAATAAATTTAAATCATTTATTAAACAGAAACTCTGTCAAAAAGGTTTCTATAAAGATAAAGATTACTTAGACGACAAAAAGGCTTGGGATACTACTCCGTCTCAAGTAACAAACTTTTTTTAAAACTTTTTTTAAAGTCTTGGAATTAATATTGACTTTTTATTTTCATTGATTTACGTGACATAATAATATATGTGAGAACTATGTGGATCATATATTTTTTTCAATCTGGCAGTTGGAGTACTTTATGCGGCCTACCCAAATGTCTTTTCTTTGGCTTTGTTCGTCGAGTCGTTGAGCTCCTTAAGTTCGGAGTTGAGCTGCACGGTTACTGACAAATGCGTGCATCGACTGGACAGGTCCATTCAAATCTGTATGGTTCTTTCCTCAAGAGACCATTCCAGACACCAATCTAAATTGTCTTCTAATGATCTGACCAAGATTATTTCTAGATTATCTTATGCTCATTGACATTGATGAATTTTTATACATACAATGACATGAATATTTACTTTGTAAAGTATTTTATTATTGTAATTATTGTGAATGTGAAGACTATGTGGATCATTGTTTTTATTTTTCTCTCATTTAGTTTGAATCTTCTTCTGGCAGTTTGAGTAATTTATGCGGCCTACCCTAATGTCTTTCTTTGGTATTGTTCGTCGAATCGTTGAGCTCCTTAAGTTCTCTGAGTTGAGCTATACGATTACTGACAAATGCGTGCACTGACTGGATAGGTCCACTCAATCTGTGTGGTTGTGTCCTCAAAATACCATTTCAAACACCATTCTACATGGTCTTCACATGATCCGACCAAGATTTTATGTCTGGACTTTAAAAGAGACTGCGTGACCTCTGAGTTTGTTTCGGCCTTTCTTCTCAGAGTAGTCAGATAGGAAACGTGGACCTCATCTAGTTTTTTTTTAATATTATTGACGTGTAAGTGTTTGTACAAACCTACTTACAGAAATAAAGAAATAAAATCATTTATGATTGGTTGTCAGTCTATCAGGCTTCTGACTAGCTGTAACGACTGTCCAAGATCTACAAAGGACAGCCGGGACTGAGACTTAAGGCGCTGACAAGACCCAATTGACCAAAATCGGCTTCTCTTAAAAAAAAAAATTGCCGTTGTTAATTTTGAACATATTTCCCAGAACTTGGTTGTTAACAAAACACGTTTTGTGTTGCAAAAACTCGATACAAACTAACATTAAACTAACCTCTTACCTTGAGTTCTAATCCAAAATATGTGTATTAAATATCAACACACGTTATATATTTAATTAATAACAAGAACGTCTTAGTTGAATGCAGAACTTGGTTGTTTTTCATTTTCGATTACTCAACTGAATTTTGAGTAAATAGATAATTGCTTCATATTTTGCAATAAATTACAAGCGTTGTGTCATCGCGCTTCTCTTTCTTTTCTATGCAATCTGACAGTGACCGCGGTTTAGGTGTTGTCAGCGTCTTAACGTGCTTTCCGAGGCACGGAGGGCTCTCGATATATAATGGATGGTTACCTATCCACGGGCCGAGCTCGGCAAGAGTAAAAGATATTTACCTTTTTTATCCGACCTGCATGTCCGTCGAATAGGCAGCGAGTCTGAAGATCTGGAGTCGCTGGAGGTGCCGCGTTCATTTGATGAAGATATCTCCTCCGAAGACGATATACTTAAAGCACTGGAGAATTTATTGTTTAGAATAGAATAGATATATTTATTTGCAAAGAATTTAGACAAAAACAGTTGTTACAATTTATGCTGCACCGGTTGACGTCATCACGTCGTTGTTGTTGAAAACCGGCGTTGGGGCTCTGTCTTATGTAGGGTCGCAGCATTATGCTGAGCGATGGCCGTTTTGCGTGGATGTGGCGCGATTTCTTCCCCTAACTTGTTCTGTTCATGTTCTTTCTTTGCGTCATGATTATCAAAAATAAATTTATTTTCTTTCTTATCAAAAAATCGCCAGTAAATAAAATACTTCATGATAATTTTAAAAGATATCTACTTGTAATACTGTATTTATATTTGTTAATATTTCTTGGTATTGCACGATACTAAAAGAACCTTTCTTATACTTGTCAACCAGTGCAGCATAATTATAATGAGATAAAAATAACAAAATAGGAAATAAAATAAATACAATAATTACTTCTAAATGTTTATAGATATAATATTTAAAATAGCAACATTCCGTTCCGTCGGCATTGTACATTCATGCTATTTCGGGAATAGTCTGAAGAGATGAAAGTAGCTTATATTTACCCGGTATCTTTGAAGTCCTCATCAGTTTCGTCGTCGTCCTCCGAGGGTACTTCCAGCGAGTTCAGCTTTCTTGGCTTTCGGCGCAGTTTCTTCTTCTTCCTCTCAAAAGGTTTACCCTGGAAGGTTGTGGATTATTGAAAAATAATGGTAAACCATTTTATTTTTGTTACTGTTCATGCCCTGCCAATTAACGATTTGTAAGAAACTAAAAACAACTGGGCAAAAAAATTACCCTAGTTACCTTAAAATAAAAAATAATTCTCATAATCAGTCCATAATTGACGGAGAAATCGGTGAAAATACATTTAAAAAAAAAACAAACATAACCTCCTCCTTTTTGGAAATTGCTTAAAAATAGAGTAGTCCATAAGCCCATACGTACAGTAGAGGTCTGAAAATGCTTACCACCTTAAGGTTTATAATTGCATGCACACATCTATGTCACAAGGTCGATGATATACTTATGTGATTTGATTAGGTATAGAGCATAGATGTTTTTTATTTACACGTCGTCTAGGACATACATAGAAAACCGTTTTTGTCAAAAAAAAACAACGAAATAATAACTGGCATATCCGTATATGTTAATACTTTGTCGTGTTTGTAATAAGTTTATTAATAAGTTCGACCAGTTGGTTAATGTTCGTACCAAGAGGGGTCGAACTTATTACTAAAAATCCATAAATAAAATATATATAAATTCAAAACATAATTATTTAAAGGATTTTTTTTTATTTAAATAATTCTATAAACAATATATTGTTTTAATCAATAACTAGTATAGCCTCCATCAGCAGCTATAACGGCACGTAGTCTATATCGCATAGATAAGATAAGGCGCGCGCATAAATTAGTCCCTCTGATACCATCCCATACCCGTGCACAATGTGATCTAAGAGCTTCAGGGCTTCTATCGTTCTGACAATCCCAGAGTTGAACCATTATGCCCCACAGATTTTCAATCAGGTTCATATCTGCTGACCAAGCAGGCCATTGAATGAGACGAATGGCACGGTTAGGGCTGCCGGGGTCGCGGAGAGTACGAAAGGGTTACCGAGGCCCCTGGAAACACAGGCAACGGAAGGAACACGGGTGGGTTTTAGTTTTTAGTTTTAGTAAGAGTCTGACACACCCTCCCGCTCCGCCCAGAGCAGAAGTTATAAAAAAAACTGGTTTATACTCTAAAATACCGTTTACTGTTCAACAAAAATAAATTATACGACTGTTTTCACTGTTAACCAGAGCTACAAATAAATAGGCGCATTGGCGCAATGTTTTAGCCAGCCTTCGTTTCTTAATCATCAAATACTGATTATTTTCCCTCTCTGGCCATAATATACTTTAATTCTTCTACAAAAAGTTGGGAAACCCTACCACGATGCACGTTGAACCGCGCCACAGTAGACCGGGCCGTGTGTCAGCCGACAAAACAAACTGTACCGTGTATATGAAATGCAAGGGCTTATCTCAGAAACTACAGACTCTAAAATTTTGAATAAAATACAGAAAATAGTTTTTTACTTAAAGATTACAGGAAAACCTATAAAAAGTATGTGGTGTTAAAGTAACTAGGTAAATCTCTTAAAATTGTGCGTACAAACTTACAATTGCAGTTGGATTGTATGGGACATGCTTTTCAACTACAATGTTAAGTTTGTTCTTGGGATAAACTTATACCAACTACAGAACCCTTCATTGTGCGCGGTCCGACACGCACTTGGCTGTTTTTTTTTCAATATATCACCTTAATAGCATGATGTCTGTAGTGCAGCCCCGCTCGGTGCAAAGCTCGTCGAACCGTCCGAGGACTCACATCATACAAAGCAGCAAAATGACTAGTTGGTGTGAAGCCGTGCTCTTCGTAATGTCGAACCATATCGGTTATTTGCGCGGCGGTTAGTATCGGCCGTCGTCCTGAATTGCTTCTATGATCAATTATTTGCCTTTCCTCGCCATGACGCCGAATCCAAAATCTCACGGTGATTCGAGATATATAGAGTTCTCGTGATATAGCACTAATATTCAAACCATCTTCACGGAGAAATAATATTTCAGCCCTTTGTTGCAGCGTTAAACTTGCCATTTTATTTTAATCAATACATTTTTATTATATTCTCACCTAACATTTTTATAAGTGTCATAGTAACAAATGCAGTCAATGTTTAAATTAAGAAATGAGTTTTATCATCAAAAACTCATTAAGGCTGACCATATACATCCGGAATTGCATTTCGAAATAACGATTCCAAATATCGATTCGAAATTCCATTTATATGCCACCCAGTGGCGCAGCGTGGGGGGGGGGGGGGGGGCAGAGGGGCCACGGCCCCGGGCGGCGCTCATAAAGGGGGCGGCGGAGGCGTCAGGTCATCCTAACTGTATTGTCATCAGAGAACTACATAGGTACAGTCGCCAACACATCATGTTACCACCAACTGTCTTTCTCCAAATGATTAAGCCTTCAAATGTTACACCATACTTCAGATTATTGGTATGTCCCCCGCCTGCGTTACCAAAATTCTATAGATTGTAATGCTTGTTTTTCTCTTTTCAGTTATGTGTTTTTGCAGTCGTGTTTTTTGTTTTTTAAATAATTTGTTTTATTTCAAGCTTTTTAGTTTTATATATATACGAAGGTATATATTATGGAATTGACTCATTACTAGCTTTTATTAGATATCAATATTGTTGTAATTTATTAAAAAAAAACGTTTCCCTCCCTTTTTTTTGTATTTGCAGATGCAATATATAAAAATTATATAGCCTATGTCACTCCCACAATGAAGACGAATCTAACGACAACTCTTATGTTAAAATCCATCAAGCCGTTTAGGCTACAGAGCGTGCCAAAGAAATAGACATACATACATACTCTCGAAAAACATTACCCTCCTTCTGAGGCAGTCGGGTAAAAATAGGAAGGTATACGTATAATACTAAGTATACATTAGTATTCCATATCATGTGAAGTTAACTATGCTATAATATAAATATACTATATATAACGGAAACTGAAATCGAACCTCCAAGACGAATAAGAAGGCACATTTTGGCGACGAAAGTAGGGATGTAGGTTTATCGTACGAAGACAAAGTTTTAAGTCCTAACCTAACCTTACGTTGTAATAATCCTTAGTTGCGAAAATGGGGGGGGGGGGGGGGCGGCAAATTTAGTATTTGCCCCGGGCGGCAGGAATACACGCTACACCACTGATGCCACCGTAAGATTGTGAGAACCGTAAGTTTATAATCTATCGATATTATTCCCGTTAGATTATAAACTGTCGAAAAATTGTAAACTGGGTGAAATGGGTTAGGTTAGGTTAGAAGGGTGACCAACCGCGCGCTACTTCCAAGTAGCTCGCAGCTCGGCAGGCTACTTATTATTAGCGCAAGGTGCGTTACGTCGCAAGCAAGCTTGAAACCAGTTCACAATTTGTCGACTTCCCATGGATAGATTATAAACTATATAAAAAATACGTTAAATTGTAAATGGTTTGTTGCAGTTCACAATTTTTCGGCAGTTTATAATCCAGGAAATAATACCGATAGATTATAAACTAACAAAGTTCATAATTATACGGTGACTTGTACATAATTATTATACATCACGAGATTGAGACGAGAGATGAGATTTGATGTTTCGAACAGAAATAAACGTAGGTGTACGTTTATTTCTGTTCGAAACAACAAATCTCAGTTGAGAGACGCACACTGAGCGTGTTCCGTACGGAATTAACGAATGTTTGAAGCGATCGATACAAAATCTATGGCAGACTTGCATTCGAAACTGCTTTTTTCCGTGCGAGTTCCGAATGCACAATTGCACAGACTACCTGCGGAACATTAGTTCCGCAGGTAGTCTGTGCAATTGTACGGTGTTTGTGCGGAATTTCGAATCAGAGAAATTTTCGAGCGGAGAACTACTGTACGTGTGTGATAGATCCTTGATTTTTTGCCTTCAAAATTCCGAGCCGATATTTCGAGACGGAATTCCGTCTGTATGTGGCCGGCCTATTACTCCTTTTGTTACAATAGATGCTTCACACCTGTTAATATGTACTAGATATAGACTTAACTGCACACAGTGTGATAAAGAATCTAATTGAAAACTGATAATCATTTTTAAACTGCAACTGTACGTCATTTACAAAATTACATCCTCATGTCATATTGCCCTGCAATCCCTCCAAAATATAGATCAAGCAGAAAAGAGCTTGAAAAAAAAAACGCTATATCGAAGAACAATTTGGCCGAAACTAGACTCCAAAATAAATTCTGCAAAATAGATTGTTCATGAAATAACCCAGGACCCAGGATAACCTTGAAGTCTGCCTGAGTATGTTAAATAAATATATTAATATATTACCCACGCTAGAACTGGAGAATTTGGAGTTCCACAAGGTACTGTTTTGGGTTCCTTATTCTTCCTAGCATACATTAATGATCTCCCTAGACACGTCAAGCAACCAATGGTACTGTTTGCAGACGATAGCACAGTAATAATAAAATGTGATAAACCAAATGACTATGAAGATGAAATCAATGAAACATTAAGTACAATAATTAAATGGATAATAAACAATAATCTTAAAATAAATATGGACAAAACAAAAATAATGCACTTTCGCCAAAGAACTCAACCTAAAAATATTAATATTAATTACGATGGACAGAGAGTACATTCTGTAACAAATACCAAATTTCTGGGAATTGATATAGATTACAATGTGTCATGTAAAACACATGTAGATAATCTCTGTAAAAAAAATAATAAATCCTCATTCGCTCTCTACAAACTGTCCAAAATTGTCAACAAAGAAGCCGTCTTAATGGCATATCACGGAATTTTTGCACCTATACTAAGATATGGTATAATATTCTGGGGCAACTCGGTAGACAAGGAATTTGTATTCAAAGCCCAAAAGAAATGCATCAGAGCAATGTGCCATCTAGATAGTACTACAAGCTGTCAACAATATTTTACAAATTTAAAAATTCTAACATTACCTTCCTTGTACATCAACGGCATTACTCAATAAAAGTGTTATTTGTATGGCATCACTGATTTATAATAAATTGCCCGATGACATTAAGAAGTTACCTACTCATGTATTTAAGAAGAAATTATTCACATTCCTAATTAAAAAGCGTTATTATAATGTAAAAGACTATTTCGAAGATAAAGATATTGTATTTTGATTATAGCAAATATTTGTACATTAATGCAACATGATAATAAATACAATTACTATGACATTATTAATTTACCTGACATTACTTTTATAATTTATTAGTTCAGATTTAAATTAATTTGTATCGAAATTGACTATGTATGTATATTTTAAATGACAATTTAATTTTATAAGAAACTGATTAAGAATAATTGTGTCATAATGTTCCTAATATATTAAATTTGCACACCTTGCATGGTTATAATACGGTGTACCTTATGAACTTTTATAACTTCCTCTGAACCTGTGTTATGCAAATAAATGATTTGATTTGATTTGATTTGATTAATAACCGACCTGCTCCATAGCCTCTCGTTCAGCCTTCATCTTCTCTTCCTCAGCTGCCTCGATGATGGTTGATATGTCCTTACCGCGGCCTTGATTGCCTGCACTCGTTGTAGCCTCTACGTATTCCTCCTGTGGAAAAAATAATTCAATAAACACTTGAAAGTAACAAATAATAGGGAAGAGGTGATTCGAGATATTGAGTATTTTAGAACTCGAGGACCCTTAAAATACGTCTTATATCATGTAAGACTGAGCCATTGGATAAAAATTATGGTTTCAGTTTATCTAATTAGCAATTTTCAACAGCCTACAGCAGCCCATTGCTGAGGTCCTACTCCCAAAGCACTAAATTTCGGAGCCCGAATTGAAAATGAATGACAACACGATTTGACAGTTGTCCCTACTCGCAATGTGTTTGTGCCCGTTCGAAAAATTGAATTTGTCACTTATTTTGACGGATGAACTACTTTTGGACGGACCCGTATCTACGTTGACAGAATTAGAGAGTAGTCCCTCTGGACATAGGCGTCTTCGATTGCAAGCCATGTAGCTGATCCTTGGCCAATTTTTATGTAGTTGCAACCAGCGAAGCTCGCCACTCTTATAGCTATGGCTATAAGGGTCGCGAAAGATCAAAGAAACGATGATAAACAGTGTGAGAGATGATACGACTAGAACCAGCATCCTAATATTATATGCGAAATTGAGTTTATTTGTTTATTAGGCTTTCACGCTAAAACGGCTGAACCGTTTTGGATGAAATTTGTCACATGGGTAGACCATGACCTGGATTAGGACATAGGATACTTTTTATCCCGATATTCGCATGAAATCGAGACTTATACGGGTGAAACCGCGGGGCGCAGCTAGTCTCAAATAAATTGATAGAAGGACAGGAGAACGATGATTACCTTGATAGCCGAGCTGATGAGCCGGTCGTACTCCTGGCTGCGGTAGCTGACCGGGAGCTGCTTGCGCGCGCGCAGGCGGTACACCGCGCCCTCCGAGGACGTGGAGGACCAGTCGCTACTGCCACTGGCTTCTAAGTAACATTCAACACATCAATTATTATTCATGAGATTTATCAAACAATATTTTAGAATGAATATGTATCAGTGTCGCGAATGCGAAGTAATATAGCCTACAGGTACAGATAATAACTAGTTAAGACGTGGCGTGAGGTGAGAGAAATTCCTCATTGTCTGATGGTCGCACGTAGCAGTATAGTGGTGAGAGAACTTGATATTTTTCAGTGCATGTGTCTTCAGATTTACCAGATATTCAAGTTATATTGTTTTTCAATGTTGTCGACATGTGTGTGTATTGTTTTAACAGTGATCAGATTCAGAAACGATACCAAATGAGAGCAGCATTGAGAGGGTGGGCTTGTAAGGGTATGTTGGGAGCCACATTGGGGGGAAACCCAATATCATTGTGATGATAATTCAGTATCAGTTACATAATAAGCCATATGTTGCCACTGCTGGAACACAGACCTCCTCTCTGTGAGAGGGAGTGGGCCGTATTCCACCACCAGTACCAGTTATTCAGTGGAAATCAGTTTACATAATTGCAGCGGTTGTTACGATCTTAATCATATCGTACCTAGGCTTATTTTTGACATAGGTATTTTAGTTTCACATATTCGTCATTAAAAGGTATGTGGCGACACTCAGCTTCGTAAAGCAATTTATGCTTAGACCATATTTATGCCTAATAATGATAATAATCATAAAGATTTTTACGAAAATGAATCTTGGACTGGAGCAATTCCCCTTGCACAGTTTGTCTAGAACCATGTTGTAACTCGTAACACAAGCATATTTACTCATATTTAGCTACTATAGATAATTCCAAACACGAGCGCGCCTCCTGTTATTCTTAAGTAGTTGTTATAAGGCACAAATTGGAATGATTGACGCGCGTTCGTGAAATGCAACATAGTACGCGGTACGCCTCACACACTGACTTATTACTTGTTAAAATTTTATGAAAAAAGTCTATTTTTACAATATTTGTAAATATGTGACCATGTATCTATCACATAATTAATTTATCTGTCATTGCTTTATTTTAATAATTACGTAATTTTATTGTAGGTGCATTGTCTTCACATATAATTAAATAATAATTAATGTATACAAAATATTGTAAAACATTTTAAAGGAGTAACGGTGAGTTTCTTGCCCATTCTTCGCCATACGAAACTAACTTTTCAAAAACTAACTAACTCACTTATTAATACTACTAATTAATTACTTACACTATTTTTCTGTAAATTTTGACGTTCAAAAGTGCGTTTTATTTGCCTAATTGAAATACATTATTTGGCTTTAACTTTGTACGAAACCCACACTCTGCTGAGATTATGTTTAAAAAAAGTGCCATTAAATTCTTACCACTGGATTTATCATCTTCTCTATTTCGTTCTGTCTCCTTCTCATCTTCAGATTCCTTCTCGCTCTTGGGCTCAGGTTGTTCTTGTTTCTTCCGTTCTATTTCGGCTTCCACCGTGACCACCAACTCGTCATACTTCACTAGTTCAGCTTCTAGTGATGCAATTAACATGTCCTGGAAACAAAGGTTGGATATTTACAATGATAAACCCCAAAACTGTTATAATCTACACAAAATTTAACACACGTATAGGTCATGAAGACTATAGAAAATCAATAGATCACAACTTATAAAAGTAGATAAATGTGTATATTTCAAAAAGTGGATAACCAAAATTGACCATGTATGCAGACTAGAATATAGTTATCACGTTAATTCGTGCCTGTTCTACTTCTGGCCATTAAAAAAAACTTTTTTGATACTATTTTCCAAACCCTCTGAATTTAAGGAACTTTTAATATCCATTAAACGTGTCTTTAAGCGCTAACTTTCAAAATTAAAATGACATGGTTTTTTTTTTTAGGGTGGGTAATCATCAAATAACTTCTCCCGCTCTGGGCGGAGCGGGAGGGTGTGTCAGAATCTTACTGACTAAAACCCACCCGTATTTCTTCCTGTTGCCTGTGTTGCGGGGGCCTCGGTGACCCCACAAGTACCTTCTCGCGACCCCGGCAGGCATCGGCCCTAGTAGACCCCTACCTTTGTGCTGACGACATCTCTTTGAGGCGCGCGTGGATCACAACGTGCCGTCGACCCGGGCCCGGTCGTTACCGGACGGTGAGCTACCCATTGCTCACCGTCCGCAAGCCCGCGCCTACGGTGGCCGGAAATCCGGCCGGGAAAAATGACATGGTTATGTCATTTTAATTTTAAAAAGCCTCTGTACTTATAATTAACAGATAGCTGCAACTCGTGCCAGTAGGTCTCGAACGGGACTCACGTGGTTGCAGGGCGGACAGAACCAGTCGCCCTCGGGCAGCACGAACAGCAGCGGCTTGAGGCAGCTGGCGTGGTAGCCGGCGTCGCACGCGTCGCACAGCAGGATCCACTGCGGCTGCTCGCCGCTGCCGCAGCGCTTGCAGAACCCGTCCGCGTCCTCTTTACCTGAACATGTTGCATTTTGACACATAACATAACCCATAACATGACGCCTTATTTCCCCGAAGGGTTGGGCAGAGATGTACCTAGAGTGCACCCACAATTCGCCTGTTTAAATCCCATGTAATAGGGGGCGAGCCTATTAATTGCTTCATTTTAAGTTCCATCGAAATTAGTCATTCTTCAACCGAAATAACAAGATGGTAAGTGCCACAGCCCACAGCACATTTGTTCCCCTCTCAAAACGAAATTCCTCTTTAGAAAAGGAGCTCTACAGTGTTTAAATAGATACTGGTACCAACAGAAATTAAATTTTAGTTTAGTCCTGTCAAATTAATCAGCGCCTGTCACTGCTCCATACAAGTTTAGACGTGATTAAAAACCTGCCTACTTCAATTTACGTCAAGCACTTATTAATTTGACAGGACTATACTAAAATTTATCTTCTGTCCTTTTCTTAATGAAATAGAAAGAAAGAGATGCACTGAACTAAAATTTAGGATAGTTTGTAAACAAGGGAATCGGCACCAATGTCCCTTTTCTTCCATTAATTAACTTACCTTCTTGTAAAGTTCGTGCTCTTTTGAGTGGCTCGACGGGCTCACCACTCTCCAAGTCAGACTCCGGTGAGAATTCGTGATCCGATTTATTGAAGACAACTGTTGAAACGAAAATATAATACATTTCAACATTATTTCATGTGAGTATTTCTAAGTGAAACGTTTTTTGATAAGTTCTTATTGGTGTTATAATCGTATCAGTCATTTAGTATTGGCAAATGTAGTGCAAGCTGTAATGATTGGATGTTCATATTTTCCCTGTTTCTTTATTTTATGCGCCAAATCAACACAAGGCACACTTAATATATTTATTTTCAATCTTTCTTTATCAAAATCCATTTATTCAAACTAGGCTGAGAATCAGTACTTTTCGAACGTCAAAATAACATAAGACACTCCCCCAAAAAACGCCCGCCCTTCACCACGCACAAACTCCCCAGCAGCACAGCTGCCTGCTTAGTTCGAAAAACTTGATTCTATACAATAGTATGCAAAATAGTTTACATTACGCAACACAAAACATTAAATTAAATGATTATATACACACGCCACTATACCAACAAAAAAAAACATCGAAAACTCAAACATCAAAAATCTATACTATATTATATAGAGCAAAGATTAGATGATTTTGTGTTTGTTTGTTTGTAATAAAAAAAAGTAACTGATTTTAAAAATTCTGTCGCTACATTATCAGTGAGGAACATGAGCTGTATTTTGTTTTCAAACAAATTAGAGATCCCTACGAAAATGATAATGTAGCTTGTAAATTCCTCGAATCAGACCTTTCGTTTAGAAGTTACGACGGGTATAAAAATGAATGGGTATAAAAGTCTATTAGGTACCTACACATGTCATTTTTTGTGGATTTATCACATACGATTCAAAAAGTCAAAAATCATAAACTAACACATAAGTGACCACAATCATCAGTAAATAGTTGATTTGTGACTTCAGAAACTGTATACTTACGTTCAGGCTCCTCAGGTTCATGCAACTCGAACAGAGGTTCATCCGAGTCGGAATCCGGCTCGGGCCCGGTCGAGTGATCGGAGCGCCACTCCGACTTCCTTCGCCGACGCTCGCCATCCGAACTGCTGGCGCCACTCGCGCGCCATTCCTTTTCGTCTTCTTCTTCTTCCTTGTTCTGATCAAATGGAAACAAGAAACGAGCTTAAAACACCTAACATAATTAACAAAAAAAAACCAATCTTGCGTCGGCTTGGCCATGAAAAAGTAAGATCAAATTACCACTCAAAGACCCCTATTACAGAACGTCAATCAATACTCAAGCATTACTTTAAAACTAGTTTCAACCATTGAAAGGGCTTTTTAAACTAGCTTTTTTAAGTAATGCTTGAGTTTTGAGTGAGGTTCCGTAACGGGCCTAAAGAGGTAATCACATTGACCGGTTCTAGAGAGTTATAAGGCGCGTCTTTCAGCGGCCAGGACTCAATGTGTCAATGATTTCCTTGGATGAGCTATAAAATTCTGAAATAAATCTGATGAAATAGCGTCTGTGAGTAGGTTAGACACTTTCTGTACAGCAGTGGCGTCCTCACCTTTTTCTTATGTATTTTCTTAAGTTCCCTCAATGCAATTTCTTCCAAATGTCGTCTGTCAGCTTCTTCCTTGATCTTCATCTGCGCGATGCGTCGCGACTGCCGCACGGGCGCTACGTCAGAATCATCCGAGCCACCCTTGCCACTCTTATCCTTGCTCGATTTGCCTTTATCATTGCTAGTCTTCCCCTTTTCAGAGCTAGATTTTCCCTGATCTTTGCCTTTGATCTTCTTTTTCACTAGTTTCTTTGTCGTTTTTTTGCCAGCTGAAAGAACGCGCTGCACATAAATATTTCGTTCTACTGTGTAATCGCTGATTTTGCTTGCAGTATACAAGAAATTATTACATAAGATTTACGTAAATTTAGCTCGTGATTGCAGTAAACACAAGGCTCTACAATGAAAGACGTTAATAAAAAGGCCAAAAGGCAAATATGGCTAATAATAATTAAACCATTTAAAGAAAATGCTAAATCGTTGAAATGTCTCACATGAGAAAGTGCAACAAAGGTTTATTATCAATTAATCTGCCTAGACCTTTCCCAACTATATTGGGGTCGGCTTCCAGTCTAATATTAAATATGACATGGAGCAACTGCCTATCTGATATCCACAACCCAGTAACTGTGGGTCATACGATACCCCTTAGGACTTAAGACTGGTTGTCAGACTTTCGGGCTTTTGACTACCCGTAACGACTGTCAAAGATCTATGAATGACAGCCGGGACCAACGGCTTAATGTGCTTTCCAAGGCACGGAGGAGTCTTGGTATGTAAAGATGGTCCCATCCACAGATCAACCCCGGCAAGCGAAGCTTAACCTGATGGATCGACCAATGCGTCTGTTATTACTTAGCCACAGGCTCCTCAGGTTTATATCTTAATCAATCAACATATTCTGGCTCTCACTATGATACAGTAATAAAAAGCATTACCTATACTATAGAGAGTCTCCTCCTCAGATTCGTCACTTGATTGTTTCTCTAGAAGTTTTGCTTCTACTTTTTTTCTGGAAAAATAACGTTATTTCATACATAATTTGAAACAATAACAGCTGTATAAATTCTGCAATTAAAAGATATCTTAGTCTTTTTTCCTTCCTTTCCTGTCGCTCTCTCAGTTTCACACTACCTTAGCTAAATATTAAGAAATCGTTTTCTAGTATTTTTGCATGCTCTCATCCTTAAACTTAATTATCATTTTTTTTTAATTTGAGAGTAAATGCAATGTATTTTTTGGCATAATAATTAGTGTAATGAAATTGGGAGACGACGCTGACTCCTGACATACAGGGTTTTTACCTAGTTTGGGATTCAGAGGCTTCATATGACTCTGTGACCTCATATTATGTCAATAAAGACTTTTTTTTTAAAGGAACCGGCATCGGCGGGTGGTGGACCATATATATAGAATACGCTCATAGTCATTTATCGTAGAATTCTGTAGAGGAAGCTCACATTTAATAGCAAAGATTTTTTTTTGAGTTATGTAAAAACTAGCTTCCGCCGTCCGCGTGAAATTTCTTGTTTAAACATAAAATATATCCTATGACACTGCAATACTGTAGCTTCCCATTAGTGAAAGAATTTTCGGAATCGGTTCTGTAGTTACGAAGATTACTCCCCTGCGTTGTATTAGATTGATCTGCAATATACATCAAGTGAATTCATGCAGACATTTTACACAGGTATTTAAAAATATTGACTCTCCCTAGTGTATACATTATATGAAACTGTAATGTTCATAAAATTAAATCCAAACTTATTTGAATTTTGCACTAGGGCCAGACACAAAGACAAGCTGCGCACCATAGCCAGTAAAACAAAGCTTTTGCGGAAGGATTTTTTGTATGGGCCCACGTATCTTTAATAATTGTTCACCTTTTCTCAGAGCTGTGAGCAATATAAAATACCTTTAAAAAAAACTACACAAATTATTGAGAAGTAAATGTTATTACTCTTTTAGAGAATTCCTTAATGACAGTACATTGAATCATACTATTTTGTAACATGACGAATTTGTAATTTGACATAAATATTAAACTAATTTATTGTATTTTAACTATGTACCGAACTTATAATATGTTTTGTATGCCTCCATGGCGGCACAGAGCAGACTTACCTGTAACTAACACAACATCTTATATGAACCTATGATCAACAATAAATTATTTGAATTTGCATAAAAACTTGTAAATTTTACCTTTTTACAATATTAATATAGACAATCATAATTACCTGGTAGATGTGATGATTTTCTTAGGCTTAATTTTGAGGCGTTTGCCACTTGTGATGGGTTCGTCATCTTCACTTTCACTTTGAGATTCAGATTTATTCTTATCGCTCATTGTAGCATCTAACAGAGACCTTTTTAAAGATTTACACTCTTTCTTACCATTGTCAGTAGCAGTTTCTTTGTCACTATTCTTATCTACACTGTTGTCAATCTTTTTAACTATCTTTTTTCTTTTAAATTTTCCCTTATGTGCTTTGATTTTCTTCCGCTGTGCTATAGGATTGCTTTCAACGTTATTCAAAGTGTCTTTCTTAGTTTCACTGTTTTCTACACTATCTCCTGTTTCATTGGAATGTGTGTTTACGTCACTTTCGGGAGTGGTTTCTAACCGCAGCTTCTTAGGAGGTAAGGAGTCTTCTACTTTTAGTTCTTTATCAGGACTCTTCTCTTTCTCATTCTCTGTGTTGACAGTATCTTCTTGATCTACAGAAGATACACTACTCTTTCTTTTCTCTATTATACTTGTTTTACTATCGTGACAATTATCAGTCTCTGAGTTAACTACTTCTGTACTTTTGTTTAGTTTTAAATTCCTGGCTATATTACTTTTCTTTTTAACTTTACCTCTCCCTTTTTTAGCATTATTCTTTTTAGGACTTTCACTATCTGTAGTACTCTTATCATTACTAGCTTCTCTTTTTAAATCGTTTTCAGTATTTTTCGTAGAATTCGAGCCATCCGATTGTTCTAAATCGCGCACGCAATGTTTTTTTGAGTCAGTATTTAAAACTTCTGTGCTATCATTTGATTGATTTTTCAAAGATCTCTTAGTCACAGAAGGTAAACTACTTTTTAACTTAACATTTTTAACTAAATTATTTTTATTGCTTGAATTTGACAGTTCACTGTGTTCACCATTTATACACTCTTCGTTTCCGTTTTCCTCGGCAGAATTTTCTTCAGGACTGTGTGCTTGTCCAATGGTTTCTGGGTTACCTGTTTCATTGTCATACCCCCAACCTTCTCCATAAAAAAACATAACGGGTTCTGATATTTCTTCTCCAATGATATAGGAACTATCGCAATCCGCTCCATTTCCTTCGCCAGTCACAAGCATTACAGGTTCTTCTATAGCTTCGCCCACTTCTTCATCTTTATTTTCAATTGAAGCTTCTCTGTTTTCTTCTGTTGGTTCATTTTCATCTGGTATACATTTTTCTTCTGGTGTTTCTTTTTCTTCTGATATTACTTTTTCTTCTGAGGCTACTTTTTCTTCTGGTGCTACTTTTTCTTCAGATGCTACTTTTTCTTCTGACGTGTCTTTTTCTTCTGACGTGTCTTTTTCTTCTGTTGTTACTTTTTCTTCTGTTACTACTTTTTCTTCTGTTGTAATTTTTTCTTCTGTTGTATTTTTAACTTCAGTTATAAGTTGTTCTTCAGTTATAAATTTTTCTTCAGTCATAATTTTTTCTTCAGTTGTATTTTTTTCTTCTATTACGGCTGATTGGTTTTCTTCCACTGTTCGTTCAGGCGATTCTTCTTTTTTGGGACTTTCTACACATTCATTTGATTCCACTTTTTCTTCTGTTTCAACTGTTGCTGGTTTATTTACTGACTTATCTGTTTCTGTGGCAGGCTCATTGCTCTCAGTAACATCTTCTGTCTCTTTCTCTATTTCTATGTCCTCTTCTTTCTCTTCTGTATTGTCAGTAGTAGACTCTTCTGCTGTAGGTTCCACTTTGTCAGATAGTGGATCTTCTTCTTCTTTTTCTTCTTCAGCTTCATGATCAGATTCAGATTCTGGACTTAGGAACTCTTCTTCGTTTTCTTCTTCACCTTCTGATTTGTTAGACTGTAAAAAGATAAGGTATTCGTAAGTGATAGACATAAATACATATTTCTATAACATTTTTCTTTTCTTCTTTCTTCTATCAATAGTAATAATGTCTTCTATCTTCTGGTTAAAAACAGGTCATATTTTATCAACAACTCAAATAATAGTACCAAGTAATTTTGATGATTTTTTACTTGATGGCAACTGTATCTATTCAAGTGTAAAAATGCGGAATAATTAATAGTAGTGGTCGACACTATCCATGTATGGTGTGGACTGGCGTTTGGTACGGGCACTGAAATCTTTGTACAAGGATTCCAGTGCTTGTGTTAGGATAAATGGGGCATACACAGACTGGCTCTGCGAAGGTTACTAACCAGTCGATGCTCAAAGAGGCTCGACTGGCTGTTCATAATGGTGTGCTGGTGCCTACGCTTATGTATGGAAGTGAATGTTGGGTGTGGCAAAAGAAGCATGAAAGTAGAGTAAATGCTGTGGAAATGCGTTCCTTGTGTGGTGTGACTATAAATGATACGCTGAAAAATTATGAGAGGCAACAGTGTGGTTTAAAGGAAGATGTAGTGACAAAAATTTAAAAGTGTATACTTATATGGTTTGGCCATGTTGAGAGGATGAATGAAAGGCAACCAACAAAAGCTATTTACAAGGCAGATGTGAGTGGAAACCTGGATGGGGCGCCCCAGAAAAACATATAAGAATAAATTTATTTTGCAAAGATTACATTCAAATGGATTGAATTCCTAGACCTCACACTAGGATTCCCTGTGTTGTGAGATCCAGGCTCCTTCGTTCCGTTTACAATCTTATCCATAAATTAAAAATTAAGGTACATTTTTAAACTTAAAATAGGTATAAAAAGAGTGCATTTATAGTGGTGAGATTTGACACCAACACAACTGGTGTTGTAAAAGATTGTATGTATGTTATACGTATTCACGACGCACGTCGTGTCAGTGAGTGCATGTGTATTTGTGAAATGTCAAGTGTGTACTGTTAGTTTTTACTCAAGCTAAGACTTTCTGTAATGTCATAGTCCAGCATAAGAAGCCAGTTTGTTACCGTCTCTCTGCATTTTTTTTGTGTTACATTTAGCATATTGTATATACCGTTGAGTTTTGCGTATATGTGAGGTCCCATAAAACCGTAAGACCTTCTGCCGATTGTTTTACGGCAACGGATTTTATCCCAATTTACCCTTCTACTTGAAATGTGGTCGTTGGGTGACAGACAGTATGCAAAGCTGTCTCACCCTAAGAACTCCCACTTCAGTGTTGAGTTTTTTCGTAGGGTACCGGTAAGGACGTCTATAGGCAACTTTTAGTAAAGCACGCTGAGCTTGTTCAACTTTAATTAGTGACCTCATTGGTGATATTCTTCAAAAATATCAGGTGCGTAGTACTCGCAACCGGCGTGCGTGTATGAAAGTAAAGTAAACAAAAGGAGTATGTATGGAGCGTAGCAGGTGGCATTTTATAGGTTCTGCCTACCCCTATGGGAAGAAGGCGTGAATTTATGTATGTGTATGTATTAATAGTACATATTGCTTACATTGTAAAATATGACTTTCTCAAACAGAAATGCACAACTTTAAGGCCTTTTTCTATCATGCGGATTTGAATCCGCGTGCGTGTCTGAACCGTATGCGCCGCCCGCATCCTATCGTTTCGTACATACTTCTCCTGTCACGCTTGCCACACGATCGCATGACGCGGGGAGTTTGCATCACACGCGCTAAGCTCACGCATGCGGGTGAGGCACGCACGCGGGCCCAAACCCGCGTCGTCCTTAACTGGTCTTCACCTCAATATGCACATAAAGTTCTTAAAAATATATAAGTTAACCCTTCTACAGTTACCAAACTACTAAAAAAATTGGTCTATTAAATTAGAAACATGCTAAAATGATTCAACTTCATGCTACTAAAGACTACAGAATTAATACCTTAGGCATTCTCTAGCAGCCTATCAAGGGTAGTGGAGAGATAACATGGCCGGCATGGCATTTGTAATATTACTGTTGATTGAAGTATGCCATATGTTATATTTGATAAAATCACCTTATCAGTTACCTCCAAATGTGGTGGAACCTCAGCACTGCTCGAGTCTTCATTGACATTGGAATTAGTTGCAAACAGTGGACACACATCCTCTCCACTTTTTAGTTGTGTTATCACTTTCACCAGTTCTTCTCGGGTTCTGTATAGGAAAACACAATTTATAGCACAAAATCCTGTTGTTTAAAGTAAAAACTAAATAAGACAAGCACATGCAAATGTCAAACATTTTTTTATGGAAATTTCAGGGCAATGAGTGACAAAACATTTTATTCATGAATTGTTTAAATTACTTTCAAATGCAAATAAGATTAATGTATCTCTAACATTACAACTCATTCATTGTATGTAAAACAGGGCATTAGGAATTCAGTAATACATACATTTTGACCTGATCTCCATATAAATTATATCACTGTTACTTACCTAGCTACAAGCTGCCATGTCTCCTCATCCTGGTCTTCTTTATACAAACAGAGGTTGGCCTCATGGTCCACTTGTAGCCAATACACACAACCATTCTTGTCTCTGCCAACTGGATCTAATCTTAACTCCTTACATGATATTGCATTGACAGCATTCTTGAATTTTGGATGGCAAGTAAATTGGAACTCTAGTAACAGCTGTTGAGGAATAAAATAATTAATTTTTATTATGTGAAAATAATATTGCTCAAAAATGAGAGTAATGTTTGTAGACTAAAAGAATTGTCATAGAAACATGAAGAATCCAAAAAATGTTAGCTGCCAGCCATATTTTCTTAATAAATAATATTACACATGAGATAGAACACAGTGGTTAGAATATTTTACTTAGCATGTGAGGCACAAAAACATGCAAAGTAATTTATGTATGTAGATAAAAAGTAAACACATTGAGCTCATGACCATTACAAGGACCACACATTGACAGCAGCACATACATAAGTGTATGAATCATTTGTGAAAGTGTTTGCAATCAATGAGATTAGATGCACATCATCTTTAGAAAAAACTGAGTAGGCGTAATTACCTTCAATACTTTCAATTTGACCGTAGTGCTAGCTTTCTTGTAAGAGAACCTCTCGATCTCCCAGGCTTCCTGATGGTGACCTTGTTGATGGCAGAACTTTATCATGAACCTCTCCCATCTGTTGCTCGCCACCGTTTTATGAGCACGGCGTAGAAGTCTCAAATGTAACTCCTTCAATGGATCCAACACTAACAACAAAAAACTTATAAGATGTTTGTTTATGATTTGAAATGACGAATCTACAAAGATAACTCACCTTCCTGTGTATTCTCTATTAATTCTTGTAATTTAGATATCGTAGGAACATCTAAGCCATACAATTTGCCGAATGTTTTTAGAAACGAGTAAATAACAGCGAAATTAGGATCATTCGCACACGAAATTTCACCATCGGACGCCATCGTCGGAACTTAGCAAGCTTTTTCACTAAACATCACTAATGGTTCTAAATACAGATAAATGGTTATTTCACTTAGACCTAAAGGGAAGTTGTAAAACATGTACATTATTCACGAAAATATCTTCATTTTATGTGCACTCAAAGCTTCTTTTCATTTTCTACTTTAATAAAATAAAACTCGATGACAGCCATCGCTCCATAAACTATTTTTTTCTTTTTTTTATGTAAACATAGAAATAGTGACAGACAGATAATAATAATATTTGTGTCAAAGATAATAAAGTTGTAAATCGAAATTCGAAATTTTAGGCTCGGTATGCACTGTAGGGCATTCCCGCAGATAGATTGGCTATAGCTGGCTTCAGGCATGGGGAGCGGGGATGCCGGATGCCAGTGTTGCTGTTCTATTTAACTGGACCGTACGTAAGTCTAGATATCTACTATACAAACGATATACATGGAAAAACGCTTCAATAATGGCAGTGAAGATTGCTGTACATAAACATATCAAGATTGAACTGATATATACACAGATATACACATACACTTAGATAAGATTATAGAGGGAAACATGTAATTCGACATTATAGGTGAGCTTGCTCTGAGGTTATTTGTATTCACCCCACCACTTAAGTGGATACGTTTGCCGACTGCGAGCAAGCAATCCACTGGTCATCATGACAGTATCTGTGATAGTAAGGCACGAACGACACCAAAATGCGCGCAAATTCAATATTTGTGTTCTCGTTTTTAGCTGCATATCTGTGTACAATTTATTTATTATCTGTTTGCATATTTTTCGTGGACATAATTTAATTTAATTTATTATTTAATGATGTGGTGACGTATCAAAATATCAAGATTTCCTTCAGGGGCGTAGCTACCACCGTATCAGCCCTACCAACGATACGGAAACCCCGATTTATGTAAGGCAAAATTCATAAAATTATATCCTATAGCTGAAATTCTTATTGACAGGAGGCCCGTAAGGCTTCGTTCATTGTTACATTATCTTAGTAATATCACAATGAAAACTGAATATATCCCAGAGTCCAGAATGGTCCAATTTTCGAACTCGGATCGCTCGCTTTCAATAATTACTTTATGAATCAAAGTCAGGGTGCATAATTTATTTATATAAAAATATATATTTGAGCATAGGGTAAAAAGGGCCCCAACAAATATTATAATACATACCACTTTAATTAAGACTAGCTACACCACTGATTTCTGAGATATAACCAAGTTAATTCATGTATTGTACTCAAAAACCTTCCGGAATAAATTAGCAATGACTAATATAAAAAAGATTAGCAGTTTTATCAATATCAAAACAATAAAATGTGACTAAAAAGTATGCGTAAACTATTTTGTAAAAGTCATCGGAAAAGTTATGTCAACATCACTACTTCTGTCAAACGATTCCACAGGCTCATTGATGTTTTTTAACCTGTGGTTATTAAACCCCATTGAGATTTGTTTGAGTGAAACGAGTGTTTGGTTTCGTTTACTTTTGAGATTTGTGTGACTGCTTTGTTTCGTAGTCATAAGATAATTACCGTCTTATAACAGCCAAGATGTCTTCAGTATGTTGTGGAACGAAAAAACAGAAACTAAACAACTCTTACAGTAACAATATAGATCGACCTTTGAATGGTTACCAAGAGTCTGTAGCTATTCCTGATATGTGTTACTTTTGTTTCGATGTTTTGTATTGTCAGCTGCACAGTATGGACCCTCCACAGACGCCAAACTTTACTAATGATGCCTAGTAAGTGGTTTACTCTCGTAAGTACAAGTACAGCCTATCATTTTAAAAAAGCCTCTCATGTTGGACATGCTTTGTTGAGCTACCTCCACATCTTTTGTTTCAAATGAGGTCAGTCTAATGAATTAAAGCTTTTATGTTTTAAATATGAAACCTTTCAGTATGCCACAAATGCTTGCACATTTCCACTTTCACTCAATTTACATAAATTGTATGAATGTAAACATAAATGATTTATATTTGCTCATATATGACACCCACACAAAGGCAATTCTCTTTTTATTCGCGGTCAATACACCTCCACTCCTATCACCTTACGAAAATGTGCATGCCAATTAATTCTTTATGTATAAGTGTATGAAGTATATAATGGTGTAAACAGTTTTGCTATTGTGTTGCTGTGATAACTACTACAGAATATTTCATCATATTCCTGCCCTTGTCCCATGTTACTTGGGGTTGGCGCAACACATTTTCTTCTTCCATTCTCCCTGTCAACCGTCATGTTATCTTTCACTTCCATCTCTTTCATATCATTCCTCACAAAATCCATCCATCTTTTCTTTGGTCTTACTCTCCCTCTCCATCCATCAACATTTATATTCATCACTCTTTTAGTCATAAGCATTTACTTATCACATGCCCATACCAAGCCAAACAATTTCCTTTCAACTTTTCTGTCACTGGTGCCACTTTCAACTACCCCTTACATACTCATTTCTTACTTTATCCATTTTCGTCACTCCAAAAATTAATCATAGCAATCTTTTTCATGTGTCTTCTTCACGGTCCAGCTTTCTGATCCATACAGAACAACAGGCCTTATCATGGACTTGTAAATTTTCCCCTTTAACTTGAGCGGCATCCATGGGTCGCAAGTTGTTCTTATCGCCAATTTTATCGACTCTGAGTTGATCCGGCGCGTTACTTCTCGGTCTACTTCGCCATCCCCTTGGACAAGCGACCCAAGGTACCGAAAGTCGGAGTAGTTCAGTAATGGCATTCCGACGAGAGATATGGGCACAGGACTGGAGAGACCGCCAAAATCACCAAAACAAGTAATCTGTTTTGGTCTGACTTAATCTCAGCCTGTTTCTGGATGTTCGACGTAAGAGTGTCCATTATCACCAGGAGTAAGTAAGTAAGAGTAAGGGCTGAGTGCCGACCCTTGGTGCAAGCCGACAGCCACATTGTAGTTGCCAGTCATGCCCACTGTAGACTGGACTTAGGTACTGCATCAACTGCACATCGCTTGAATCAACTGCACATACTTCCCAGGTACACATTTCTCCTTAAGGGCCCACCACAAAACTTCACGAGGCACTTGGTTGTATGCCTTTTTGAGGTCAACAAATACCATGTGCAAGTTTTTGTGTCTAATGTGCAATAAAGCACATGTTTGATGATCTTTATTGACTGATTCAGTTTTTCTGATTGCTCTAACATGATGTAATTTATTTTTCACAGTCCATTATTTGTGACATGGAAGATTGGTAAGGAGCACCGTCTCCGAGGATGCATCGGGACCTTTAATGCCATGCATTTACATTCAGGTACGAATTTTAACAATAGGTATCACTGCAGATGTTTGTATTTCATTGATTAAATATTTTATCATGAGAGTTTGTGCTCAAAGAATAGCTGTGACATGGTCTGACCTTGTTCACTTATTAGTGGGCAAGTGCAATAACAATAATACATTTCTTAGCAATATCTCATAATCATGTCTCAATACTCTGTTATATTATTTGAAAGAGATAACATTTTCATTTCAATACCTAGATTTCTACATTTATATCTGTAATTTAAAATGTATTTATTCTATCCTATTTTGTATTCAACTAAGTTTAGTTGATGAAATGATTTAGAGTTCAAATCATTAAAAGTAATTAAGAATCGAAAATTTAAACGACAAAATATAAGCGATAGCATATTAATGTTAGTACTGTAGACTTATAAAAAATCCTCTATATAATGATATTAGATTTAATTCAGAAGACTGATAAACTAAGTTTGTCAAAGCTCTCCTACTATTTTGCTGTGCCCTATGGTCCATAATGATCACAATAATTTTATGTTACCACCTAAGTACACATTGTGGAATGCAAATAAAGTATTGAGTATTGAAATAAACATCATCTTTTAAACAGGTTTCTTCCACATCACTTAAGATGTGCCTTTAAAAAAGCATCAAATGATCAAACATTTGATGGACTGTGAGAAGCTGAAATTGATTGAAATTACATTATCTGGTCACACACAAACAATGACTTAAAATAAATTGTTGAGTTTGCATATTATTGGAACTGTCTTCAGTACAGAGTTGAATAAACCTCTTGCTGTAATTGTTTTTGAAAGTGTATTTTGTTTAAATAAAACACCTCAGTTTAGTTGTTTTGGATTCTGTAACTTTTCTCACAATAACAATGCATTGTAGGTGGTCACAGAAAAGCTGATACTTCACTCATCATTCATTCGTTATTGATATTCTTTACGTGTCTGTTTTAGAGTACCTATTTCAAAGTGTAATGCCACGCCACAAAACTTTATCTTACCTAGATCATTTCGGCTTTAATCAAGCTGTCAACTCAGTCGATTGCAGCCTACTAGTCTGGCTGTACCTAATCGCATAACACTTGGATCTCAACGTAAAAAGTCATCATTATATTCCTGGTCTTCTACTTCAAAACATCTCTTTGCGTCGTCATCTCAGAAGTCAAGAAAAAGAACCAAACAAAATATGTTTATTGGTACTAATCGTGACGCATAAAGAAAATGAAACCACACAATCACAAAAAACATATCAAGTTGGGGGAAAATATGCGTCACATGCGTATCATCTTTCACACAATCCCTTCATTGTTTCTTTGGTCTTCCCCTACTCTTTCAGCCATCCACATTCATAACTATGAATAGGAAGTTAACTAACTTCATGAAAGTACAAACAATAAACATGCAGTAGACAGCCATGGCAATAGGCTCGCCCATCCCATTACAGTCGCCGTCAGATATATTGTAGCAGACAAGGTGACCAAATACTTCTGAACAATTTAAAATGTCAATAAGTTCCATACACTACAAGCTACCATTAATATCTCAACATTCATTAGTTCATTAATATCTGAGCAGATGCTTGTCAATAATTTATATACACACAACTAACCAAAAATATCTGGACACTTACAACGTCAAGTGTATCTGCGCAGATGGGGTAGTCTTAGATATTCAGATATCTAAGACTGGCAGTTGAGGAAAAATTGCAGTAGGAAGTGCTTCCAACTTTACTATAAATACAATATTTAGAGGAACTCTTTTGCTAATTTACATACTATGATGATCTACTATACTATTTATATATGTATATATAATATCTCATTTCCAACTCATTTTACGATAACACATTAATCAACAAAATTAAACTAGAGAAAATTTTCTTCAATTTATGTCTTCTCAATTTTTTGGTAAAATCAATAGTTTTGGCGTACGAGCGCCGCAAACTATTCATCTACACCAACAATGTACTCGTATTTTTCGTATATTTTACTATGCGTTGTACGAGGGCGGCACTGAAAATTTCGGGAATCAAGGAAGTGACACAACATTACTATTTAAAAATGTATTTATTGCTTTTCGAAGTATTCTTCGCGAAATTTGACACATTGTCCATACGATGGAACCAATCATTGAAGCAACCATTCCATTCGGAAGTTGGAGTCTCCAAAATGGCCGTTTTGTAGGCGTCCACAGCTTCTTCAGGTGATGAAAATCTCTGTCCACGCAATTTATTCTTTATTTTAGGAAAAGTATAGAAATCATTAGGGCTTAGGTCGGGGCTGTACGGCGGATGGTCTAATAATTCTATGTTTTCTTGCTCTAAAAATTCTTTTGTTCTGTGCGCGGTGTGAGAACTCGCATTGTCGTGATGGAGGATGATGCGGCGGTCACAGTTCTCTTTACGGAGTTCAGAAACGACCTGTGGCAAACAAATGCTAGCATACCATTCTGCATTAACCGTTCTTTGTCCCTCAAGAGGAATAGTCGTAACATGGCCGGTTTTGGAGACAAACGTGGCCACCATTTTTTTTGCAACACTCCGTGAACGAACAATTTTTATTGGCTTTAACTCATTTTCGAACACCCAAACTCGTGACTGGTTTTTTGTTTCGGGTTCGTACGCGTATTTCCAGGATTCGTCACTTGATACGATGTTGTATACAGCATTTGAGGATCCTGCGTGGAATCTTTCGAGAGTTCTGACGCACCAAGTAATGCGAGCCGCTTTTTGCTCTTCACAGAGCGAATGCGGTATCCATCGGGAAAACAACTTTTTTACACCTAATTGTTCATGCAAGATTATTTGTATTTGACTCATGCCAATGTCTAAAGTTGCCTGAATTTCGCGGTATGTCACATGTCGATCTTCCTCAATCAGCTTACGCACAGCATCAACGTTTTCTTGGGTGACTGCAGTTTTTGGACGACCTTGACGGGCATCATCACTGAGCTTGACACGTCCACGTTGAAATTTAGCAAACCAGCGATAAATTGTGGTTTTGGATGGGGCTTCATCACCAATTGCAGAAATCATCCGGTCAACACACAGTTTTTATGTTAAACCACTTCGAAAGTCATAATAAATCATCCCTCTTGAATTTTCTCGAGTCAATTCTATTTTCTCAACGACTAAACAAGTTTGACAAAACCTTGTGACAAGACCGAGAATCTTTTTTTAAATAAATGGTATTCGATTTTGAAAACCAAGGAGTTTTCAATTAAAAAGATTTTAATATGACAGGAACAGTGGAAATATTCCATTCCCGATACTTTTAGTGCAGCCCTCGTAGGTTTACGGGAATGCGTCGCGGCGTTTGTGTCAGGCCCCCCTCTCTCCCTTCTACGAAACGTCTGCCGGCAGAACTCAATAGAAGTATTAGGGGTGTAAATATCCCTCTTTCAGGAGTGGCTAGAGAGGCGCCACGGCGTCCTCACCTTCCGCCTGACGCAGGTCCTCACCGGACACGGCAGCTTCGGGAGGTTCCTGTGTCGGATAAGGCGGGAGGAAACGCCCGGGTGTCACCATTGTGTGGATCGCCCGGAGGACACTGTGGAGCATACGGTGGAGGTCTGCCCAGCCTGGGCAGAGCACCGCCGTGTCCTCGTGGAGGCGATCTGCGGCAGAGTTCTCTCGAGTCCGGCCCTGGTTCAGGCCATGGTACAGAGCGAGAAGGCATGGGCAGCCGTCACCTACTTCTGCGAAGCAGTAATGCTCGCGAAGGAGGAGGCGAGACGGTTGAGGGAAAGGCAAATTTCACGCCCTCTCACCCCTAGCCGCCGCAGGAGACGCCCCGGGCGTCGGGAATCCCGGGCGGATTTCCGGCCATCGTAGGCGCGGGCTTGCGGACGGTGAGCAATGGGTAGCTCACCGTCCGGTAAGGACCAGGTCCGGGTCGACGGCGCGTTGTATTCCACGCGCGCCTCAAAGAGATGTCGTCAGCACAAAGGTAGGGGTCCACTAGGGCCGATGCCTGCCGGGGTCGCGGGAAGGTACTTATGCCGCTTAGCTTATCTAGTTTTTTTTCTAAATATGATTGACGTGTAAAAGTGTTTGTATAAACCTACTTACAGAAAATAAAATCATTTCATCATTTCATTTCATTTCATCATTTCATAATTTCATTTCATTTAATTTCATATGGGTCACCGAGGCCCCCGCAACACAGGCAACGGAAGGAATACGGGTGGGTTTTAGTCAGTAAGAGTCTGACACACTCTCCCGCTCCGCCCAGAGCGGGAGAAGTTATTTGATAATTTCCCACCAAAAAAAAAAATAAAACGGGTGTAAATATGAAATTGCCGTTTTGTACTGAAAATTTCAAACATTTTTTTAAGGTAAAATATATTTATTTTATAAAGTACCTATTCACCCTCATTGTATATTCATTTCTGCCATCTCATGGGATGGTCATTTATGCCTTTGCGGTAGAACTCTGGGGACAATGTGAAAATTCGAAGAGAGCACGTCGACTCAATAAAAGCACCAGTTTAAAAACTTTCCAGGTAAAACTACCACATGACTGGACTAACCACAGATAGTCAAGTCGATAGTCGTTTTTGGTTCGTCCTAATCACGCAGTAACGAATTAGGTAGCTCAGTGTTTGACGTTGTAAGTGTTCAGATATTTTTGGTTAGTTGTTTGTATAGTAGTTATTGACAAGCATCTGCTCAGATATTAATGAAGTAATGAATGTTCAGATATTAATGGTAACTTTTAGTGTATGGAACTTATTGACATTTTAAATTGTTCAGAAATATTTGGTCACCTTGTCTGCTACAATATATCTGACCGCGACTGTACATGGGACTTAAACATAACTGGCGAAATGTCGGTGTACTATAGTAAGCTACAACTCTTATCCTTCGGGGAATACAGGTGTGATATTACTAGCTTTTATCCGTGGCGTCGTCCGCGCGGTGGGCAAATCTTATCCCACGGGAACGTCCAACCGGGATAAAAGTATCCTATCTCTTAACCCAGTTGAGTGGTCTCTCAGTGTTCCAATTTTTTACCAAATCGACGTTCAGCCGTTTAGGCGTGAACAGGGAACAGGCAGACAGAGTTACTTTCGCATTTCCAAGTATAGAAGTAGACAGCGATCCTCAATCTTAACAACACTCTTCCCAGGTCTTCGCGAGTACGCGATAACGAGTGCTTTGAAAGACTCCCGGTTCGCGCCAATCACTCGCGAGGAGGTGCCGCGGCTGACCGTGTCCGTCTCCATTCTGCAGCATTTCGAAGAGGCTGAGCACTATCTGGACTGGAAGCTGGGCAAGCACGGCATCCGCATCGAGTTCATCAGTGAACGAGGAACGAAGCGCACCGCTACTTATTTACCTCAAGTTGCTACTGAACAAGGTGTGTGCAATCTTTGATCAAATATTCTGCTTGTTTTTGGTGTGAGCATCTTAAATCGTCTGGGGAAGGGTAGATTTATTCGACCGCCAGAAATGTCTGTTGTCTATATTACAAAAATCGTAATTTTCCGGCAATATTTTTCGCGCACCTGGTAAATCATTTTAATTTTTCACAGTTTAATTACAGGCGCGGTCGAATTTTGTTACTTGGAATTTATGATTTTGTATGCCAGAAGGAGGGGAACAGTGGGATTGTTGTAGGCTAATTATGCTATTGCCAGACTGTTCCTACGGACAACGACGGCCACCCAAGTATCGAGACCATACCACGTACCTACTTACCCATTTTGTCGAGGCATGCATTAAAATGGACAGGTTATCCTGTGTTAGCGAGTGGGTTGTCCCATAGTTTTGCTGAAGTGTATATTTTCTGTTAAAAGCAGCCTGAAAGTTAGTAAGCTGCACTGCTGCTCGAAGCAGCCAGTGTTTGAATTGTTTCTAACCGCATCCCTGCTGATACACTCCAGTTTACAGCACCTTGAACGAAATGTCCCATGTCTAACAATGATATGAGATTACTGATCGTGATCGGTATGTATTGAGTTAGGTGAATGTACCAATACACTATTTTTTTTCTCATTCTGCGAGGATTTTAACACTATGAAAATTATTGTTATTTTATCTTTGACTACATATTAACCAGGCTTCATTAAAAAACGTGAGAAGAGACCAAAAACAAAAAAAAAATAGGGTATAAGTACATATTTAGAATCACCAGTTACCGACCAAATGCTCTTACCAAAACATCGGGTGATTTCAGGTTGGGACCAAATCCAAACAATAGACTCTCTACTGAGAAAGGGCGGGTACAAGGCCGCCATCACGGGCGAGCTCAGGCGTAGCATCAAGCTGACGCGCTACCAGTCCGAGGAGATCTCCGCCACATACAACGAATACATCAACCAACGCTGCTAGCAGATGGCACACGCGCCCGCTCCCGAGGCCCTACTTAATAACAATCCAAGACTTGTGTATCACAATACACCAGACACACATTATAATAAGCAAATATATCGGAGTTGGAGTGGGCAGAGTGGTTACAAATATTGTGTTAGTAATAATGTAGGTTGTAAGTGTACGTCTAGTGTCCAGAATCAGTTTACGAGAAGGCAATGTGAAACAGACGTTCGTCCGCACGCGACAGCCATCACATCTACAGTCACCCGTCAGAATTATGCTCAAAGTGAATTGACGAGCCAGCCTAGCGAACGATCCTGCTTGATTCAAATCATTTAACGTTAAGATACAACACTGCCAATGACATTCCTCAGAGGATAACATCAAAAGTGCCATCTTAATTACAGTAAAGCTTATGATTAATATTAGTAACATCCGGTAATAGTGTTACACATTTGTATACTTAATAATTTGCAACATAAAAGTAACTAATTCGATCTAATTTAAAAATTAAGAGTGTACTTTTTCATTCCATATTGGCAATACACTTTGATCAAAATTTTGGCTAGTGACTGTTTGTATTTTGTTAATTCATTGTTATATAATTATCTTACCGTGGGTCTACAAGTTAAATAAAATAACATTGGTTAGTGAATTATGTGTAATTTGACTCATGGTTGGCTAGTTAAGGATTGCCCATGCTTCCATACTTGAATGAATCTTTTATTGCTGATAGAATCTTAACATTTCATGATATGGTTACAATTTCATATTACCTTGGTTACAATTTACCTTGTAAAAGTATTGTCTATACAAGGCTATTTGGTCGCATGACTTGTGTTCATAAACCTTGCCCTACATTCAAACTACAAATGAATAATTATGTATTCAAAACATCCTCTTTAAGGTAGGTTTAAAACCGAAGCTGAAATAGGTACAGTCACGAGCACTAATATGTATACACTTAACAAATTTTAAAAGTTATTTTCTCCTACTGTGTTGATTGTAATTTTATGTCGTTACGAACATAGTATTTTGGAACCCATGAAATCAAAATCAAATCAAAAAACTCATTTATTCAAACTAGGCTGAGAATCAGCACTTTTCGAACGTCAAAATTACATAAGACAGTCCCCCAAAACGCCCACCCTTCACCACTTCCTAGTGCTTTAACTGGGAAGAAGAAGTGGTCAACAAACTCCCCAGCAGCACAGCTGTCTGTTCAGTTAGAGGGAAAAAAAATGGATTCTATACAACAGTATGCAAAACAATTTACATTACGTGCAACATAAAACATTAAATTATTAGCCATATGTCAGCTAGCACACCACTATACCAACAAAAAAAAAGAAAAGCAAAACACCGAAAACTATTAATTCTCAAGCAGAGATAAAAACGTAAACAGAACTTAATGCCCAAATAACAGCCTCCAAGCATAAAAGGCGTGCCCGCTTACATATAGCTATAGCTGTAACAGTCACAAATGATGAACTAGGACCATCAAAGTAAAATAAATAAACAATTAATTACTAATAACAAAACAAAACAATGGTCAGCAAGACGACCAGTCACCACAAGCATCATGCTATTATGAAATAGGTCTTACCTCAATGTTGCAGTCGTTATTTCACGAAAAAATCGCTTTTATATTTTGCTAAGTGTATACATATTAGTGCTTGTGAGTGTCTGTTTTTAGGTACTTCAACAGAATGATAATAAATGTCTAATTATTTAGGTGTCTGACTGTGCATACTTACAAATGGTGATGATTCTCATAGTCTTGCATACTTATAGTAGCAGTCAGACAAATTTATTAATTCGAATTAAAATTCTGACACTGGTCTTAACTTAGCAACTTAGGTCAAGGGGCTCCCGGTGATAACCCAAAACCACTCAATCTAAAAAATGTGAAATTGTAACACATATTCTTCGAAATGTAATCAGGATCTCAACGTAATATCTTTACAACAAAAAACTATAAGATTGTTATTTTTATTAATAAACAAAAGTACTTACATGTGAAATTGCGCTACGCTGGGTGAGCACTCCCCTTAATCTATCATGTAAGTAATGTGTAGATCGAAACAGGTTAATGTTCTCGAAAAAAAATCTCCAAATATTTTAAAGAAAATTCTAAAAAAATCATAAATAATTAAAGTTAACAAAAAAAGTTACTAAAGTAATTACTTTAAGAATCCATTTGTTGTAGAATGTAAGTGTCTTACTTATATTAATTTTAAAAATGAGAAATTGTTATGTGGTTCAAAGTTGTTGAATCGGCGATAAGTTTGTTGATGGGGCATGGGGGGCGGGGAATGGGTAATTTTGTTATCTTGGTAATACTTTGTGCCTCTTAGTACAGGAAGAGCTCTTTTTAAAAGCCAAATGTGCTAATTATTGTTTTTGAACTTGAGTTGCTCTTGTACTAAAACTTAAGACTTAATTGTTGATTTTTTCACACTAGTTTTTGAATCTTGTTGTTGTATTTTATGAGCGCGCAATATAATCATTGTAATTTAAAACGTATGTCAATGGCATAGTGACGAAAGTCATATATGAGGCCCGCTCTTGATTTGCAACAACCACCATACCACTCAAAAGCTATTGTTAAATCGTTAACTAAATACTTTACTAAGCTAACGAAAGACCATCCAGTTTGTTGGAACTGTATCATGAATTATGTAAATATAAACATGTTGTTCATACTTTAAGTTTATATGGGGAATCATGGCGGTATAATGTGGCAGTAGTATGTTATATGAGAGAGAGGGAGAGAGTTGTATAGCTTGTCTGCTTACTCATAATTGTATTTTATGGATTCTATGAGATGATGTATGTTATTGATAAGATTTATCAAACTATAAAAAATATTGTGTTACAGAAGTTACCTACTTGAAGGGAACTTCCAAGCTGCTTTGAATTTAAGTGTTTTTAAACGTATGATTTAAAAATACTGCGGCGTGTTCGCATAACACATTTACAATAGTAATGGGTTTATTTTTGTCAATTCAACAACATACATTGGTGCCAATTCCCTTGTTCACAAACTAAACTAAATTTAAGTTCAGTGCATCTTTTTCTTTCTATTTCATTAAGAAGAGGACAAAAGATAAATTTTAGTTTAGTCCTGTCAAATTAATCAGCGCCTGTCACTACTCCATACAAGTTTAGACGTGATTAAAAACTTTCCTACTAAAATTACGTCAATGTACGTCAAGCGCTGATTAATTTGACAGGACTAAACTAAAATTGATCTTCTGTCCTTTTCTTAAAGAAATAGAAAGAAAAGGATGCACTGAACTTAAATTTAGTTTAGTTTGTGAACAATGGAATCGGCACCATTGTGTTATTACGTTGTTGAGCAGACAAATTGTTCGAACAATATGAAGCAATGGATTACCAGTATCCTCAAATTGTGGTTGAGAGTGTGTTAGCAGTTAGGGTGCTGCATCTGGTTGAAACTGTTGACTGTAGTAGACATTGCAGCTACATTTGCGCATTGCATATGTTTTAAACTGGTTTGTGTGGTTTGGTAGGTATTTAACTATCTTTTTGAAGTGCGGTGCGTCACCGTCCTACTATTTCGGCGCCCACTCACAAAGATGTAATCCAACGCTCATTTATAAACAGTTAACAACGGAAACATGTATCACAGTAACCTCACTTTTAGTTTCGCTAACTTTTTGCTGCCGACTGTACATTTTGGCCAAGTTATTTACAGTGTGATTATTTTTTATTCAATCGGCTCATCTCGTGGAATCCATGGAGAAATCAATGAATTGTTATCCTCTATAGTGAACAGCTAGAAATTAGTACTAATACTGTAGTTCACTAAGTGGTGAAACAATAATAATTTGTACGATTGTTGGTAAGGAACGGCACTAACACAATGACGACCTAAGCACATACAGTGTAGCTGCTTGACCTTTTAGTAGGTAAGTGATTTACCTTTTAGTAGGTAAGTGATTTACCTTTTAGTAGGTCAGTGATTTACCTTTTAGTAGGTAAGTGATTTACCTTTTAGTAGGTAAGTGATTTACCTTTTAGTAGGTCAGTGATTTACCTTTTAGTAGGTAAGTGATTTACCTTTTAGTAGGTAAATGATTTACCTTTTAGTAGGTAAGTGATTTACCTTTTAGTAGGTAAGTGATTTACCTTTTAGTAGGTCAGTGATTTACCTTTTAGTAGGTCACTGATTTACCCTTGCACTTATACATATGTGAGATCTGTATAAATTTGTGCCAGCTGGAAAATCTTTGTGGCTTTGTAAAATTGTTACCTTTTTAATAGGGATGGAACGATACCGATAATCGTAAACCGCAGGTTATCGTAAATTAGAACTAACATACGTCGATATTTCAAACTTCGACATTCAGTAGCGGAGTCTAACGACAGTTATCTTGCATGTCAGAAATAGACATAAACCAGATTTTTTTTTTTTGTGCTTAATAAAAAATTACCAGAAAGATAAGAGAACAATTATGACTTATGACATTTAGATTGTAAATTATAAAACAATTGAAATAAATGTTGATTTTAATCAATTATCCTCTTTTATTCGATGTAAATAAATGAAACGTTATTGTAATCGCTATTACGATGCATTCGTATCAGTATCGTGATAGACGTATCGTTGCATTCCTACTTTCTAACATTACAAATGTTAATTGGTGTTTCTTGCTTGTGACTGATGAAGAAAAAAACCCTACAAAGAAACGCTGGATAAATGTCTTTTCTAAAAAGTAATGTAATTTGAACTGTAAATCTTCCTACTTGGCTGTTTCATTGTATGTGCTTAGATAAACAAACTAATACATTTATGTACTTGCAGCAATATGAGTGACTTTGAATATATAATTATCAATATATTTTTAAGAAGATATCTAAATAGAGTTATAGTTTTATATTTCAAAACTAACTAAATTATGTTTTATAAGACTTCTGGCTCCCTTCAGCCCTACCATTTAATTCACTAACGTTTGCACGCCATCGGGAATAAAATACTCTTTATTTAACTGTTATTTTTGAGTGAAATATACTTCCGTTTGCTTTGTTTTACAGTGTAGTATTAATTTTTGTGTTCCTTGCATTTACTCACAAGTTATGACTGATCGAGTGATAAACTGATGACGATCTGAGGGCAGGCGCAGACCTGGCGAAGCGTAATGTAACACAGTCTTTCCTGCAAAACAAATATCATTGATATTTATTTGCCAGGGAAGACTGCACGTCTGCGTATCAACATTGCACTGATTTGGTCCTCTATCGGACTAATGGAGATCATAAAACTGCAATCTGAAATATGCATGACGTATTTTTATTTTTCCATTTTTAAATTCATTCAAATGCTGACTAATATGTACGCCTTTTGGCATAGTGCACTCATTATTTTTATGGACTTTAGTTTCCTGTACCGATGCTAAACTAATCTATAAAATATGACTTATTTATATTCATATTCAACTGTACAAGGTTGATATTTGTTTTCTAATGCGTTGTGCTCCGCCAGATCTGTGCTAGCCGTAAGATCCACTTTTATAATTACGCGTGAATGGATACTGCTCGAAAATTGTGAAAACGAACTGGTTTGAAGATCCTTAGTGAACGTAATAGCTCAAGTGTCAATTTAGCACTTAACTAACAAGTCAAATTAATAGCTATTTAAATATTCTGAAGCTAGCCAAAAGTCAGGTTATCAGCAAAGTTCTGTAGACGCCACAATAAGTAGTTTTGCAAATGATCTAGCATTAAGGAACGGTTTTGTACGTACGGAACTTACGCCATTCGGAACAGAAGCTCTTACATGTGAATGAGTGAGCCGAGACGATGCGAACAAGTATAGCTATCTCACTTACTCACATAATGGTAGGTAGTCCTAAAATATTTGTATGAAGCATATCTGCCTATAGTGAGGTTTCTATGGTTAGGAATAATTTTAATAAAGGGTTTTGCATAGTTTATTTTAGTTGTGTTCTGAATGGTTAAGTCGCAGAGAACAGTCTTGCATGTGTTCATACCTAGAAACTGTACTATATCTGGAAACAGTTGTGCGCATAGTTTGTTGTCCGTTTTTTGTATTTCTTAAATATGATTACCTAATAATATAGGTTACTTTGAAGATATTACTGATTTTTATTTATAAGTCCATATGCTTGTGGCTGCTCTTAAGTCTGTACTTTATATTCAGTGGCTAGAAATATAGGGTGATGTTCTACTTAGCTTTAAAAAGGCAATAATTTAACAAGTCAATAACATTTTAATTATAAAATTATCTATTTACATTACATACAAGCATTCAATGTTGTTTTTGTCTCTCAAGAGTGGCTTCAATCTCCATAATCTTTCCTCTTATAGTTAAATTGTTGGTCATTTCATAATATGTTAAGATGGACGAGGCTAGGACCTGGCCTATGAGCATAATTGTTAATGTATTGTTGAAGGGCCTTGTCAGTTTCTTCACGAAATTAAATATTACTTTTGGGCCTTCTTTTAGATCTGGCACCCTGTAGGTTGCGTATCTATGTGCAAACTGAAACAATGAAAACAGATTTAGTTTCATCAGTCATTTAAGATTTCTTCAAAATATTTCAAATGTGCTTGTGTAGTACCTAAGTAAGATATATTTTTTATTTTTTTTTTACTGTTAAACTGTTTTACTTTTTATACAATTTATCATCATTAATCAACAAGAGTGACTGATGAAACTAAACTCGATATTCGTAACTAGATATTCATTCTCGTTTTGTCATTTGTTAAGTGGCTAGAACTTATAAAATACATAAAACGAAAACAAATATAGAGCCACCATTTTTGAAACCTATTAAAGTTTTTACAAAACTTTATTGGCAAAATGTAGGGCTGTGCACTATACCTACACCTCTGTCTACTCTGTCGGGAATAGAGGCATAATTTTCCGTAGATAACAAAAACATTATTTGCTTACCATCAATGCTGATGCAGGGGCCAACACCATAGGATAAGCGATCCCAAGCGTAGTCTGTATGGCGGCAGACCTCACCTCATAACATAAAGGACAAGCCTGACTCTTCATCAGAAGTAAGTCTGTTGAAATTAACTGAAATTTAAATATGACACCTTGAGTGTGACCACTATTGTTGTTGAAGCAGCAGAGGTTTGTAGTATCAATGTCAGATTGTGTTAAAAATTAGAAGGGTTCCGTTTTTTCCATATGGCTACAGAACCCTGAAAAATGTGTTAGGCTAGGATATCTTCATTAGTTTTCTGATAATAACTTACTCTAACCCAACACAGCTAATGATTGTGAGGGGAAAAGTTCCTCTTAATCTTAATATGATAATAATTATCCCAAGTTTACATTTTTGTCTCAACTCTCACCAAAGAATTTTATCAAGTAAACTTTAGGTTGTTATTTATTACATTTCATACTCACTTGTCTATGAAATAGAGCTGTTAGAACTCCAGGCATAACGGAGATAGGAACGACTGATGCGAAGTATCCATACGGTCCCAGTTTTAGCTTGTTCCGGAAATGCCTGTTCATCATAATACCACAAAAGGCATTGATGCCTCCGAGGACTACTGGAGCATATTTCAGAGCCCAGCTGAAAAATAAACATTGTATGTTTATCATAAATCATAATGAGGTTTAAGAGAATCCAAGAGGGTGGTCAGTGGGTTTTCTTAGGGGCACAGTTGTAGGAGTTGGAGTATTCGGCAATGGGCACTTAGGGGCACTATTTGTGTTACAATTTATAACCTACGTGTCGGAAAGTGAATCCCAGTCGTCAACAATATTCCAGACGTATTCGATTGCTTCGAGTTCATCTATAGCCACAGCATCTTCGGGTATATCTTTAGATTTCATCAACGCCATATTGAAGGTATGTTACATGTGGTTGAAATTCCAAATTATAGACTTTGTGTTAGATGTTTTTATATCAAAATAAATAAATACTTTTATTTTAAATAATCTGGCTGTCCTAACATAACCTCATCAATCTGGCTGACTGTCAAAACCAGCTGGGCCGTAGTATTGCCAGCCATTAAATCACAAATCGTTCAGTAAGTAGATATTTGGACTCCGGCGAAGTCATCAAGCTAGGAAAAACATGGAGGCGCCGCGTTATTCTATACATACATTTGCTTATACAAATATGAGTGAAATACAGAATCCGTAATTTCGTTTTGTATCATTCTTTCTAATAAAATAATCGTATTTGATAAAAGAGAAAACAATATTTAAGTTGTTACTCATTATGGTAACATTTTGTCGTGACGTAATGACAGTTGTAGGTAAGTGGTAGAGATGAGTCGTACTAGGTAAATTTTGTACTAATTCCACCTAATCCTACTCCGTACAAATACCTGTTCAACCTAGTCCATGAAATTCGCATACTTTAAAATATGCTTAGTCTTTACGTACCACCGATACTTATAACTATGCACGTAAGCAGTAATGAATTGTAGTATTTTCTTCATACTTTACACAGGCTAAGGACTGTCAACGTAAAGATTTATCTATATTGTAGATTGTTGGCGTATTTATAAGATTACAATTAATTTTTCAGAGTAATCAAATTTTTGCCATTCAAAAAAAAACTTTTGTGTTTTAAGGCTGGTTTTCTACGTGTATGTACAAAAAACAAAGTTTGATAAGTGATTTAAGTTTACTCAGTCATTTGTTTGCCTTTGTCCGTAAAATGATCCCAAGCGACACTACTTCCTTTGGGAACCATTTATTAAAACAATAAACACTTTAATGTAAAATAACATCAAAACTTTGTTACGAAAACCGTTTGCAAAATAAGTCCGATACGCGTATCCGATTACAGCATCGATTAGGTATCAACACGGCGAGCCAGCGTCCACCGAGATCACATTCTCAATATGAGTCCTTGATACTCGACTGCATTGCATCTAGTCCACAGACTAAGTAGTACTATCTAGTCTAAAGTCTTCATTCGCATCTAGTATTTACAAGTACTTAGCGTATAAAACTACCTAGTAAGTTGGTTGCAGTCCCGAGTAGTGTCGAGTATTGACAGACAAAGATGGAAAGACTGCGGAATAGTGTACAGTTGTCAAAAAATAATAGGCCCGTTTTGACATTTGTCATCGCGACGTAACTAGTGAAGTAACCATACGACTCGGTACTTGATACTGACGATAAATCTATTCAAGTTTGTATGAGTATTTGATTGATTTGATCATGTATTGTAAAGTGCATTGGATTAAAGTTCTGATTAGAAAAAATAACTTAAACTTTAATATTGTAGGTATTTAGAAATGAAACAATGGTACGAAAGGTCAATTTGTCTTTAATTTAATATTTTTAGTTACAATCACTCAATCACAAGAAAAAGCGAAAGTGATTAAATTTTCATTCAATCATTTTCTATGTACCTGTAAATACTACACCGGTCTACAGCATTTTTGCGCACGGGTTATACGTACCTTATTTTTATTGCTTTTATACCTAGAAATAAGAATAAGAACAAAATATATTTCTGAATTTTCTTTTATGTGTAAAAAATGGAAAAAATTAAATCAATAAAAATACATAAACAATGGACATAGAGATGATTTGTTAAATTATACCGAACACCCATTTATGATTCATTCTTACAATAGAAGTTTTAAAATAGAGTCCAAATGTTTAAAAATGAACAGTTTTACTGAGTTTATTGACGTCTGTATCAAGATCTTCCTTTATTATTTTTCAAGTTTTATTACCACTTTTGCCCAGTCTTCTTTAGTAATTTTGGCACAAGCTTCTTTCAGCAATGTCATCATTTTCTTAGTGGAGAATGGCGGCATTGTATTGTGGCGAGCTGCGTATCTTTTGACTTGAGCCCAGATCAACTCAATAGCATTGTACTGACAATGGTACGGCGGCGTTCTTATTACTTTGTGTCCATGCTGAAGTGCCAATTCATCAATTTTATATTTTAGTTTCACAGGTTTATTTTATTTTACCAGTTCCAGCAATTCAGCTTTCATTTCAACAATTTCATGTCAGTTTCAACGCCTTGTCTTTGTAGCTGTGCCACATATTCAGCCTTTTTGTTTGCTTGAGTAGGTTCTTTATCTATTTGAACTGAATGGTAAGATGCATTGGCCATGATGATTATGCACTGTTCGGGGAGGTTTGTTAAAAAGTTAGTAAAACACTCTGTGAATTTATTAGTGTCCATTTCTTCGTTATATTCGTTTGTACTTTTAGACTTAAATGCGAGTACCTCAGGCATCATTCGCAAAACCTCCCCCGGCTGATTCGGCGGCGTAGCAGATTATTAGGCGTCCACCTTTTCCCATTGGCACTTTTGAGCAAGATGCCTTGGGATCGTCCATCCACGACTGCGGCACGGTATGATTCGAGTTCAGCCAAGTCTCGATAAATATGACTTTGTCCCAATTTTTGATTTTTTTCATCTCCCTCAAGAATGATACTCTGTGCAGAATTAAATCATATCGTTCCATCATAATTTTCCTCTTGTCGGTTTTCTTGTATTTGAATCCAATTTGCTTTATAAAGACGTGGAACTGCCACTAAACAGGCCACACTCTCGTAGTGATATCAGCAATTTACTCACAGTTGGGTATTCATTTCTTGTAAACAGAAATAGTCCAAAAGCAAAGCCGCGTCAAGAAAAAAATATCAAACATAAACGAACGCACAGTCAACTTCACAAGGCGGCGAACGAAAGACTGCGCAGGGTGCGCGTGGACGCTAAGTCACGTGCCGATTGGTCAGAGAAAAGCCATTCTATAGAAACCAGTGTCACCAATTAAAAATTTGATTTACGGCTTTGAGCGCCAAGATCATTCTTTTCAGTAAATATCACTACACAATATTTAATTACTATTAAAATCGAATGAAGCTGGTGAAATTCAGTAATTAAATGGTTACAACGCTAGTACAGTATGGGGACCGAGTGGTTAATTGGTCAAGGACAGCTAATGAGACACAATTGATTTTCTATTGTTCGATTCCGAATCGGTGTCGCGCGGGGCTTAACAAGTTTAAAAAAAAACAGTTACAGCTACTATAAAGTAAGCGTGAAAAGAATACTCGCAATATATTCCATCATATTATTTAACGCGCCAAAAAATATTATGTATTTTTTTAAAACACTATGTAATTAATTATTATTTTATTGTTTCTCTCTGTTTCGTTCCAAGTTACTTTCTAGGGTCCTTCTCAAATGTCAAAACCGGCCTTTTATTTTTTGACAACTAGTTAAAAAAGGACAGAATATACTCTTGCACAGCATGAGTGCGCGTCGAATTACTTTTATGTCCATTGAAATATGGTTCAAATTTAAATTACTGGTACACGAATGATTTAAACAAACAGGAGTGAGGGGCAAAGCAGACTTGCTGTCTCGATTTGCCGCGCCGGTACTTCGATACGATACGAGTCACAGTGAGACTAGTCCCTAGGGACTAGGTGGATCGAGTATTTTAAAAATTGGAATAGGTTCGACCTAGTCTCATTAAATACTTAGTCCTTGGATCTGTTCTAGTATATGTATACGCTCCATCTCTAGTAAAGTAGTAAGTGGCGTATTGAAGATTTGAAGTTTTGTGGTAGCTTTGCTGTCAAATGGGTGTTTTTTTTTTTTGTATTATTGAGATTTGTGAGAAAATTACGATGCGTTGACCTATAAACTTGTGTATGGGCGAAGCCACGAAGTTCACTGCTCAGCAGTGTTGTCAACTTAGCAACTTTATAACTAGATCCAGCTATTGTTCGGGGTCAGGCAGCTACAATTTGATAAAACTTGTAGCCAATTTTTTTTAAACTATTTGCATTAATTACCATATTTATATTTTAATAATAAAAATAATTACTGATTTTTTAATACTCTTCAGTTTGATTTAAAACATGATCATAATAATTTGGCAATTTTGATAGTAACCCAACTAAGTAGCATTTAGCAACTTTTTGAGCAAATCAATCTGAAAGTCAAACTTTTTGCAAAATGTTTAGCTGCTGACAAAAGTTGGCAACACTGCTGCTCAAGCATGATTTCGTTACAGATAGTGATGCGTAACTCATCAATTTTATTTGAGGTTGAGGGAGCACCTCATTTTGCCTCGTGAGGTCCTCACGAGGTACCACTCATTTGAGGTGAGGATTTGAGGAATCGTCAACGGCGTATTCACCTCACGAGTCGTGAGCCCGAGCCGAACTCAGCCGAACGTGCGAGGGAGCGAGGCGGGCGGGCGCGACGACATTCACGAGTACTCACGACTCTCCGTCCGATTATGCAAATCTCTCTCATCTCTCACACATATCGTTTTCTTTCGCTCATAAATTTTAGATCGCCAAAATAAACGACTCAATGACACTTGATTATCAATCTAAATGCTGATGCTTTTAGAGTTCATAATAAATAACCATAACTGAAATAAAAATATTTTCTTTAAAATTCGTTTTGAATAATAATGTTAGGTACTAATTTTAACAGTTTACGTAATGTTGACCTTGGAGGTGCACGTGATTTTGTTGTAACAATTACGTCGACTTTTGTTTTGTTTGTGTTCGTACTTTAATCTAAATAATATCCTACCAAACATCAGTATCACACTCACCACACACACATGACACAACAAACATCATTACATACTTACATTATTTCATTAGGTACATACCAAAATCATAATGTTAATGTTTATTATGCTGCCAAAATTTCGAGACCAGACCTCACCTCACTCATTCCTTAATTCTATACAATTTTTTAAATCGGTTCATTTGCTCACTCGTTGAGGAGCTCATCACTCAACCACTCAATACTCACTCGCAAGTCACGCCTCACGCCTCACCTCGCTCGCCTCACCCCTCGCCACAATTTCATATTGTCAATGTCAATTTTTGAGGACGCGTGAACGAATGAGGTGAGGTGAGGTAATAAGGTGGTTCATTGTCGAAAATCGAGTAACTCTTTCAATTTGCGATCACGAGGACCTCAAACGAGGGACCTCATGAGTGAGGGACTCATCACTAGTTACAGACGGGTTTCAGCGTTGCAATTTTAAGCATGTATTAGTTTTAAACCTCTTTTCCTGCTTTGTTTTCAAGCATTTTTCAAGACAAATCAACACAAAGTTCTTTCTATCTTTTTCTTACTGTAAATGTCAAAAGGCAAAAATATTAAAATATAATCAGGAAATAACGTAGACAGGGAAATAACAAGTAGCAAGCTGTCTGTGATGATAGCACAGAGTATGAAAGTACATTGTAATTTAGTGACAGGCATAGAGTATAGTAATAGGGTGACAGGTGATAGCAAGTGTATAAGCGTCGCGTCGTTCGATTATCAATAAATCGTAAATAAATAAATATATTTTAAACAACAGGCACACTTATAATTATTGTGATGGCTCAGTCGCAGTTTTCTTTACTATGGAATGCGCATAAGAACAATATATGTCATGGATTAAGTAGTTTGCAGCAGGTAAAAAGTTATAATCATGAAACAGAAGACGATACCTAATGTTTTGTTCAACAATTTATCTAATTCTTTCCAGAATGGTGAGTTTGTGGATATGACTCTCGCTGCCGACGGCCACCTAGTGAAGGTCCACCAAGTGATCATCGCACTGGCCAGTCCATACATCAAGGAGCTGATATCTACCGCTCAGTGCCCGCATCCTGTTATATTTCTCAATGTAAGGCGTCTTTTAATTATTCATGAATCATTTTAGCCGCCCCTAAAGTGGCCTTCTGATCGAAATCGCGCGCGTCCTCTACTGGACATGCACCTCCCTCAAAGATTCTCATATCAATGTAGTATTTTGTGACAATCCTTGGGAGAGTCCTATATCCATTACTCAGCTGTTGGAGGATGCTGGTTGGCAGAAACAGTAGGTAACATACTTTTTGTATTGATATTTTAACTGAATATTATATTATCTAGAATATGCTTCCGGTGGATGCGGGAAGCACATAACTGGTCAAAGTAGAGGTGCTTGGGGGCCTATGTCCAGCAGTGGACATCTTTCGTCTGAAAAGTTGATGATGTGTAGAATAGTCTGGATACTGAAAGGTAGCTTAGGCGTTTGACCCACACAGATGTTTGCTGAAGAGTTAGTTGCGATTAACTCCCCAGCAAACATCGGTATGGGTCTAACATCTCCTAAGCTATCTTTCAGTGTAGTAGACACTTTTTCTTCCTAACTAAAACGTGTGGTGAAAAAAGTAAAAGTGGTGGAGAGTCATTGTGCAGTCGGTCTTATGTAACTAACTTTGACATTCAAAAAGTATAGATTCTCAGCATAATTTGAATAAATGATTTTGAGACCTCTCCAGATTCAATGGATGTTGAAAAAAACAATACTTAAAATAAAATGAACAACTTGTTGAAAATATACTGACTGTATTGTATACTTTCAGCAAATGTCTTTCTTTCTTCTAACTTATTTATTTGTCATCTTAAAACTAATAAATCTGTTGGAGTGTATTTTACTTGGAGTAACTGCCTATCTGACCTCCAAAACCCAGTAACTGGGTAATACGATACCCCTTGGTAAGTCTGGATGTCAGACTTTCGGGCTTCTGACAACTGAAAGATCCACGAATGACAGCTGGGACCAACGGCTTAACGTGCTTTCCGAAGAATGGAAAGGTTCCCGGTATGTAAAGATGGTCACCTATCTACGGACCAACCCCGGCAAGCATAGCTTAACCTGATGGATCGACCCTTGCGGCTGTTATTACTTAGCCACAAGCTCCTCTGAGAAATAATGTGAACTGTTCCATGGGACATTTAGATGAGGTCAAATAAAACTAATTTAAATAATATTTCTATTTCAGAAAATTTCATATGCTACATTATGCGCCCTATTGGAGTACATTTACACAGGCGAGGTATTAATCTCTATAAATAATTTGAATGAACTTTTGGAAGCTGGCAAAGAACTTCATGTAAAAGGCCTGGAAGATATGGTATTTATATTTTGTTTTTAATTTAAAATATTTTTACACCTCAAGTGCAGTATGAGTATGTATTTTTTTTATTGCTGCGAACTTTAGAGTATTACAGGGTGAATAAAATTATACATCCCACAGATGTGATGGGTGTCGATATCTAACCACGAAAAAATAAAAATATAAAGGCTTGATAACAAAAAATTGGGTTCCAACTGCTGGTAATACTGTATTTATTTTTATTTTATGTTGTTTATTACTATTACAAGGGAACACACTACCTGTGGTTGATGCCCCAAAAAAAAAAATGTTTAGATATTGATACCCATTACGTCAGTGGTTTTGCTAGCTAATTTAATTTGACCCTGTACACTCTAAGCTCTTTACACTTTTTGCAATTCAATTTCCAAGCATGGTGGTTTCGCTTATAGAAGGACCTGAGTTTGATCATCATGCTCATATCCCTTCAATATCGTACTGTGAGGTATTATTTATTCTTTGAACAGTGCCACAGGCTTTGATCATAATGCCACGTTGGCCACTCAACTCACAATACCAGACTCAAAAGACGCAACATTTGTAATTGTAGAAACCTGCTTTACTAACAAGAGAGTTGCTTCTGATGAGGAATATCTCTTCCCTGCCAGATCTTCCTAGAACTCATATGCTAATAGTTTTAAAAACTGATTGCAAGATAAACTAAAACAATTAAATATATTAAAAACAAGGTTTGTATTGCACATTTTAGTGTTGTGAGTTGTGACCCATCGCATAGTAAGTAGTTCATATTTAAAGGATGTTAATGATGTTACCATAGTATTTGTTGCATTGCAGAAGATATCAGATTCAATAGCTTCCAACCAGCAATTATCTCAGAATGACAATGAAACGGACTGCAATATGGAAAGTCTTGATGAGGAGATCAGCTACTTCGAAATAAGCAAAGACCATGATGATGAAAATAAATACAACATGACCAATATTATTGTGTAAGTTTTTTAAACTGTCCTATACATTTTACTCATATACCCATTTAGAACAAACTTGTCTACATCGGACTGACATAAACAATCTGTACATTGCAAAAAAAACCATAAATCATTTAATTGCAAAATTAGAAATCTTTCATTAAATGATATCCAATCATGGATGAGTAGCCCATTGGCTACAGTCCGTTCACAGTTATTTTACCTCTAGCTGAAAGGTTGGCCAGTCTGATTGTTGTGTTACCATAATAAGCTACCGTTTCTGCCATGCCATGTACTCTTAACATATTGTACATATAAAAAGAATTATTTTTGTAGTACCGTTCAGTTGGGAAACGGTTCTTGGGCTCCAAAGCGAGCGAATATCGCTAGAAAAGTGACGACTGTTTGTGTACTTAAATTTTTGGTTAACTATTAACTGCATAATATGCCTTTGCCTATGATAGACAAAGGCTAATGGGGGAAAAGTGTTGTACCTATGTATGTACCTAAATAGAAGTAAATTCAATAAAAAAATCTGCATAATAAACATTTATTTTGAATAAGAGTGATCTAAGCGAGTCGCTAATGCTGAAGTTTCACAATCAGATGAATCGGAATAATCGGAACTGGTGTCAGATTCTGTATCCGACTCATTGTTCAACTCTATTATGAACCTGTCCATTTCGGCGTCTATGCAGCCATCTCTTTCATACATTTTATCTTCAATGTGACGCACATGTTCGCACTGTTTTTGCCAGTCTTCTGAAGTGACACTCTGGAAAGCTTCCTTTGTTAAATCCACGATATTGGCTGCCTCTTGTCCAACATTTTTATCAGCTACGCGTCTTTTGACAAGACTCCACATAAACTCAATTGCGTTAAGCTCGCAGTGGTATGGCGGTAACCTAGCCACTTTGTGACCATGAGCTTCAAGCATTTGATCAGCTTTATATATTGGAGCTTCTTTGTGCTCTTTTATAATATCATATAATTGAGCTTTAACCATGGTAGGCAGATACGATAACCCCTTATTCGTAATCCAAGTTTGCATTTCTGCTTTGGTAGAGCTTAGGGTTGGTGCCTTGTTCAGTTTAACTGTGTGATAGGGTGCATTGTCCATAACTATGAGACTATTAGGTGGCAAATTAGGGATAAGCATTTCTTGAAGCCATTTCATAAAATTGGTTTTATTCATGTCATCATGGTAATCACCTGATTTTGTTTGCGATTTAAATATTAGTAGTGAGTTTGGTATAAAGCCCATTTCACCACCTGCGTGAACAATAATGAATCGTGCACCAACAGAATCGTTTTTTAAAACTCCTTCATTTTCGGCTTGCCAGCATTTGTTTACAGTATATGATGCATGAGTGTAGGTCTCATCCAGGAACACAACAGGTCTACTCTCTTTACGGTTCTGTATTAAAGTGGTTAGGTACCTATATCTCCAGGCCACAATATCATGCCTTTCCATAAGAAGCTTCCTTCTTGACCCACATTTTTTAAAACGAAAACCTAGTTGTCGGATAATTTTCCATAACGTGGTTCGACCTCCACCATAATTAATGTCCACTTTCAACTCTGCTAAAAGTTTCCCTAAAGTTGGTACTGCCTTTCTGACTGTATACATTAAGTGTATTTTATTTCGCACTGCACACAAATCAAAATCATCTAAAACTATTTTCTTCTTTTGCTGGCGTTTCTTTCTGGGCGTAGAAACTTTTTGAGATGAGGAAGCAGCAACTTGGGCGAAGTTGCTGCTTCCTTGGTGATGGTACTGACAGTTTTTTCAGATATCCATAAAATAAAGATAAAACTTAAGTACAATAGTATAGTACCTAACAGGACCACTATTTTAGTAAAGTGAGTATATTATGACATGAAAATAAAATATTATTAGTGCTAGCTTAGCTATTATAATCTCCACTAATATTTGGTAAAATGTTTCACACTGGTATCCCTATTTCACGTACCTGTCATGGTGGCCACTCTCTGACGAACATTTGTAAATGGAATTAGAGGAGCATTATTCCCTTTTTCTCGTTCACAAAAGTCACGCACTGATAATACAATACTCCTTCCACTACTTTGAATTCTCTTCGGCATGATACTAGCTAGATTAATAACACAAATTATACAAAATGCTACGACAACTCAGGAGCTATGCAGGACGACTCGACTATAATGCCAACATTTCGAAAAAAATTATAATGACAACCTGTCAGAGGTAAAATAAATGTGAACGGACTGTAAACAGCTTCTGATACCCCCCACTTTAGCAAAACATAGGTATTTTATAGGATATTAGACATCGACGCCTGCTTTGCACGGATTTGACAACTTGACAAAACATCGAGATTTCAGTGTGACTGTAGGCTTACACCAAGGGTGTCGGCTGGTCCTTACCTCTTTCTGTTGCTTGTGGACGCTCTGCTGTTGGACATACAGGAAGAGGCACGCTGGTGCATGCTGTTTGCCATTGTTCTTGTTGGTGAAGATGGACCTGAGATTCAGAGCAGATTGGAGAAATGGCAACAGAATCTGGAGAATGTTGGCTTGAAAACCACCAGAACCGAAACTATATTATTTGTTCTGCGATTTCGGCGTTCTCTCCAGTTCTGTATCAATAGCGCTTGATGTCGTGCTTCTCCCAGTTTGCTCCGACTTTCGTTGTCTCGTTTCACTCGTGCAAAGAGATGGCGAAGTAGATCGGACGGTTAAAATGGCTGGATGGATGAAATGGCGGCAGGTCTCGGGAACAATCTGCGACTCCCGCATTCCCCTTAAACTTAATGGGAAGATAAAACAATGGTTTGACCTGCTGTCTTGTATGGATCAGAATGTTGAGCCACAAAAGTGATGCATGAAATGACTGCAATTGCATGCAGCTGAGATGAGAATGCTAAGAGGGATGTGTCATTGGGCACGCCACAATTGTGGCGATAAATCCCGTCTTTGACTCTTTGAGGAGTAGACTTTAGAGAGGCGCCATGGCGTCCTCACCTTCCGCCTGACGCACGTCCTCACCAGACACGGCTGCTTCGGGAGGTTCCTGTGTCGGATAAGGCGGGAGGAAAAGCCCCGGTGTCACCACTGTGTGGATCCAGACCATGGTACGGAGCGAGAGGGCCTGGGAAGCCGTCATCTCCTTCTGCGAAGCAGTAATGCTCGCGAAGGAGTTGGTGGGTTTAATCAGCAAGATTCTGACACACCCTCCCGCTACGCTCAGAACGGGAAAAGTTATTTGATAACACCCAACCAAAAAAAAAAAAATAGGCACGTGTCATGTGTGGTGCTACGCGAATGGATAGAATAAGAAATGAGTGTAGAGGAAGTCTGAAAGTGTCACCGGTGACTGATAAGTTGTGCGGAAATCGATGGGCATGTGAAGCAGAGGTATGAGGAAAGTTTTGAGTATGAATGTCGATGGCTATAAGAATAGGGGAAGATCAAAGAAACGATGGATAGACTGTGTAAAATATGATATGGCAAGAAAGGGGGTTACTACCGAGATGAGGACTAATAGAGAAGTGTGGAAGAAAGGGACATGTTGCGCCGACCACAAATTAATTGGGATAAGGGCAGGAGATTGATGATGATATCCTATGACCCTCGGTAACACAGTAGCTTCCCATTGGTGAAAGAATTTTGTTTCGGCTTTTTGAGTCGGATCAGAAGTTACGAAGATTACCCTTACATACAAACTCACAAATTTTACCTCTTTATAATAGAGAAGAAGAAGATAATTTTAATATTTATGTATTATACACATAAACCTCCGGAATAAATTTTCTAAATGACGGTGAAACCCGCATCAAAATCCGTTCCATAATTTGGAGAAACAACGCGGTCCCAGACGGACAAGAAAATCGACTTAAATTTTTAATATACTTATAGAAGGTAATATAAAATAAGGTAAAAAAACAATACATTTTCAGAGAAGCTGATGATGGCCCCAGGATAATGAGCACAAGATCTTTAGACGAAAACTTCGCGGAAGAACAAGATGACGAGGACTCGACGCCGGTGCCGGTTGAAATCAGGGCAGTTTCTGAGCATACCGACGGCAAACACACTGGTGATAACCCCAGTAAGTTTAGTTTTTTCTAATAGTTCAGATTCTTCAATATCATGTAATAATTAGCAGCAACTTGCAGATTGATGTAGATAGAGTCTAATCGCACTCGTCGGATTATTCACGTGAATTTACTTTTGAAGGCTGCATACCACACGGAGTTGAAGCAACCTTAAGTCTGTGTTTATAATTTCATTACTTAATTAACACTTGTGTGGCGATATCAGGTTGATGACGACGAGCAGCAAATTCCCATTAATCAGTAAAACATAATACTGCCAATCCTGGCTTTCCTTTCAAAATCTCCATTTATACCAAAACGATAAAGTAATTAAATAAAAATATTTCCAGATCTAAGCGTCATGCAGTTTACCGTCTCAAACCAAGGCTCGCTACAAATGATCTTGAACCGTTACGTGTACTATCTGAAGCATACGAACAGAAACAACACGCGCCAGTGGCGCTGTGTGGACTATTTGAACAACGTCAAATGTCCCGCGCATGTGTTCACTAAAGGTGACGTCGTTGTGCAGAGGTGAGGCAATATAATCATAGCCTATAATTTTCCCGCCGTTGGGACTTTGTCTCTAAAACGAAATGCTATCTACGTGGGTCCTATGATGTCACTTATTTTCTGCTGTTATTTTGGTTCTGGAATTGCGATAGTGTCGGATTTCTCACGAAGTTTTTCTTCGCCACTATCCATGAAAAAGTTGCACTAAGTATACATGCGCCCTTACAATTTACAGTTTTTGTGCTCACCAGTTGGCGACACTGGTGACTAAGGACCAGTCAGTACGTTTATATTTATTATATTTTGAAACATCAAATGAAGATTTACATTATAATTTCCCTAAAGTTGACAAGCATGGCGCAAACTAGTGATGAGTCCCTCACTCATGAGGTACTCGTGATAGCAAATTGAAAGAGTTACTCGATTTTCAACAATGAACCACCTCATTACCTCACGTCACCTCATTCGTTCACGCGTCCTCAAAAATTGACATTGACAATATGAAATTGTGGCGAGGGGTGAGGCGAGCGAGGTGAGGCGTGAGGCGTGACTCGCGAGTGAGTATTGAGTGGTTGAGTGATGAGCTCCTCAACGAGTGAGCGAATGAACCGATTTAAAAAATTGTATAGAATTAAAGAATGAGTGAGGTGAGGTCTGGTCTCGAAATTTTGGCAGCATAATAAACATTAACATTATGATTTTGGTATGTACCTAATGAAATAATGTAAGTATGTAATGATGTTTGTTGTGTCATGTGTGTGTGGTGAGTGTGATACTGATGTTTGGTAGGATATTATTTAGATTAAAGTACGAACACAAACAAAACAAAAGTCGACGTAATTGTTACAACAAAATCACGTGCACCTCCAAGGTCAACATTACGTAAACTGTTAAAATTAGTATCTAACATTATTATTCAAAACGAATTTTAAAGAAAATATTTTTATTTCAGTTATGGTTATTTATTATGAACTCTAAAAGCATCAGCATTTAGATTGATCAAGTGTCATTGAGTCGTTTATTTTGGCGATCTAAAATTTATGAGCGAAAGAAAACGATATGTGTGAGAGATGAGAGAGATTTGCTTAATCGGACGGAGAGTCGTGAGTACTCGTGAATGTCGTCGCGCCCGCCCGCCTCGCTCCCTCGCACGTTCGGCTGAGTTCGGCTCGGGCTCACGACTCGTGAGGTGAATACGCCGTTGACGATTCCTCAAATCCTCACCTCAAATGAGGACCTCACGAGGCAAAATGAGGTGCTCCCTCAACCTCAAATAAAATTGATGAGTTACGCATCACTAGCGCAAACAAATATTAGTCTTCCTTCAAGTGCTATCAAATTTGATCCTTAGGTGCCATAATTAATCAGGAATGGCACAATCTTTACAACATTTGTTTTGAATAATTTGTAAAAATCCGCGATAACAAAAACCGCTAACAGTGAATGTTCAGTAACATTTGATATTTCTAGACACCTTACTCTAAAGTAGCGCCTCTAGCGGGACTTCATTTATAGAGGCATGAGGAACAGGGTGTAAAGTTCACTCATCCTCCATAGAAAAGGGAGGATCCTCCGACCAGACGGGTGTCGTGTTTGGTGGGCAACTGCCCGACGGTTGATGTCGGGATGTTGTATATATGCTAGTTGCGCGGTAAACTCTGCTTGCGCGATGCAGGATTTTGCGTGACGTCAGTGTGATGCGTAGTTCGCATGTGGCGATGTAGATGGCCGCCACACATTCGAGGACATCATCCTTTTAAGTAACTTTTCTAGAATACGATAGACCCTGATAGTTTGTTATTAGTTTTAGTTAGCTTAGGATATTATATTTTATTTAAATGTTAGTCATCATCTGTTTAGCCTTTTCCCAACTATGTTGGGGTCGGCTTCGAGTCTTACCGGATACAGCTGAATACCAGTATTTTACATGGAGCGACTGCCTATCTGACCTCCACAACCCAGTTACTGGGTAACACGACACCCCGTGGTAAGACTGGTTGTCAGACTTTCGAGCTTCTGACGACCCGTAACGACTGTCAAAGATCTACAAATGACAGCCCGGACCAACGGCTTAACGTGCTTACCGAGGCACGGAGGGGTATGTAAAGATGGTCACCCATCCACGGACCAACCGCGGCAAGCGTAGCTTAACCTGTTCGATCGACCCGTGCGGCTGTTATTACTAAGCCACAAGCCCATTTTATTTAAATTTTAGTAAGAATAATAATTAGATTCTAACCTTTTAAGTAAATTATATCAACCCATAATGTTACATTGACTTGATAGTTAAGATCAGTAATTAATTTCAGGATATCAGCTCATGTGCATCCATTCCACGACAAACGGATATTGAAGAAGGTGAAAGCAGGCGCGGTGTTCTCCGCGATCCACGAAGCAGAACAACAACGGAAGTTTAAGAAAAGTGACGATACCATAAGCGACTGAATTAACTGAATTGCAATAAAATTAAATATTGTTACGTTTTATATAAAGAAAAACCTATTGTTTTTTTTATCATTTTGCTCTTGGTCTACGTTGGCAGACTTAAAAAAATTGCAATATTTAAAACGATCTTTATGCTAATGAAGATAGGGCCATGGATATGTTTTTATCCGGATGATGCTGTAATGATTCTGATATGTACTCCACGGCTTTGAGTCTAGTCCAAGTTTAGGAACATCGTTAGACTCGATAGACACAAATAATGTCAGAAGTGCGGACTCAATTATCACCACATAAACTATTCGGCAGCCAAGGCTGTGCCCTCGAAATGGATCAGGTAAGTAGCATTTAAAATACGTGGTAAAAGATTATATTTTAAAATCATTTTTTTGTATGACACATTGTTACTATAGTCTGTAGTACTGCTAGGGACTTTGTTCCACCACTTCTTCTTCCCAGCTAAAGCACTAGGAAGTGGTGAAGGGCGGGCATTTTTGGGGGACTGTCTTATGTAACTGACGTTCGAAAAGTGCTGATTTTCAGCCTAGTTTGAATAAATGACTTTTGATTTTGATTTTGAGTCATTTATTTCTGTTTATTACTTTGTCAACGTTTTATGTACTCCGAACCTCTCGTTTTACGTATACGGCGCGAAGGACCAAAATATGTCGGGGGCACGGCTACATATATCTAGCTATACATTTCCAGTATAAGCTGATCTCGCATTGTATAGGATCTCCGTACAGTGAGAGGTCAGCTTTTACTGTAAATGTATAGCTTGATATGTAACCGTGTGTACGTAGCAAGGTGTCGGTGTTTTTTTGAGGAGAAACAAATGTTTATGTTGAACGCTATTTATTAACTCACCCTCAAAATGTTATTGTTAAAATGTTAATGAAATGTTGATGAATGAACACCCGGCTAACGCGGTATACATAAGTGCACTGAATCTAATATAAAATAATATGTAATAAAATTAGGTCAGGGCATCATGCCGATATTGCTAACTAAGATGTTTCGGTGAAAACACCGAACAGCGCCGGATTTTTTTTTTTGGCAGGTTTGTGGTATCTTCATGGACGCCCAGACTGCCTCACAGAAGAGCCAGTCTGGGCAGTGCCGGACTCTTACTGGCTAAAACCACACTCTGCCTTACATTAATCCACAGACTTGGCGTCCGTGCCTTTGGTGATGCAAGTGGTGACTCCAGAGTACAACATTACTTAATCACATATTCATATTTTATATATACTTATTTTTTAAACTAACTTTTAAACTAATTAACTAACTAACTAACTTTTTAATACTTATTTTTTTTATACCTAGTTTTCATGCAGCATGCATTATGTCTTACCCTTGGTGCCCGGCTGGTACCCATAAACTGACCAGACTACTGACGGCGTTCGTTCACGAAAACTATCACGTATATTGGCTCCGCTCTTCTCGATCAAATTGTAGGGAATAGATCGGCCCAACACACATGCCACTATCAGGGAGTCCTTTGAGTGAGTTTGTCTTGATTCCTGATGCCAGCCGTGCACCACCAACCCGTCTAATTTACTAATTGCCACACGTCATTTTTGTTGCAGGATTTTATTTTGTCAACCGCGGGTTTTCCACCGCAAACCGAGTACTGTGCCTTGGTGTTTTGTATCCTCGTCTGTTTAGACTTGACGTCCAGTCCACGTGAGACCCGTTGCGTCAAAAGCATCGTCAGTGCCTCAACGACTTCCATGTTCCGATGCCGCATGGCCATCCGATGCCGCAGCGTCATCCATGGAAATCGTAAACAACAACTTGAAAGTTGTTGTTTACAATTTCCATGGATGACGCTTGCAGTGCTCGCCTCACAATCCGTCCGATGGTGTCGTCGGCGTTGTCAGCGTAATACACACAGCTGGCTGTGTGTCTGGATATGGCCACTACCGCACGGGGGACGCTGCTGTGTGAATTCTGATGTTGTAGGATTTTGTTTTTACGATGATGACCGACTCGCTGGTGACATCCTGAGCTTCGTGGATGGTCAACACGCTCGACCCAGCACCCACTCCATATCCCTGGTCAATGAGGGTCTTTTTCTCCTCCTGTGTGTGGACCAAGAACAGTGTGTTGGGAAGGTTGTTGGATATATTGGCGCCCGTGAATCTTTTCATCTGCAGGGAGTGGACTTGGTTCCTTGACGAGTAGATGCCGGGATATACTTTTCCAAGGGCGTACGCGACATCCATTGGATTCCGGTGCGTACAGGAAAGCTCTCGGCCGATGGTCGCCACAGGGTTCGGACGGGCGTAACTGAGAGGGAATATGTTTTGCCTGTCTAGATAGGGCAGCTGGTTAATATCTCCGACAAGAACAACCTCACCAGCACCTGACAACCGAACTAACATCACTATAGCCCCAAAGTGGTTCATTAGAGCCTCGTCCACAAGAATGCGCTTACGTTTGTGAGACTCTCTTTTAACTTGTTCGGATATACTTGGTGTCCTCCGATAGTAGCCAGTACCATAATTATTATATGTTGTTTTTAATTTAGGATTTTAGGTCCTAGGTTTGGGTGGGTGCATACATCCAGAAACATTCGTTAACTAGTAGTAAGGATGTTGAAGTCACGTGGCCTAATCAATTGGTCACTTGTGTGCACATTCTAGCATGCTTCATGCTTGTAAGCAAGTAGATTATGCAATTTTTTTAGTGGTTCTGTACCAGTAGTAGATCACATTTCCATTAATTGTTTAATACTTTTTAAATATTTATGTCCGACTTGAAATCAGCAAAATATTATGTGAAAGGAGCATTTTAGCAGCCAATCAAAGGCTAAAAATATGACGGAAAACTAGAATTACACTTACAAATAACTTCGGGTCACGGCCTCAACATAAAAACAACCATGTAGGTTGAACCCGATAAAACTAGCGGTCAGTGACCCGCGTACAACCCGTGCGAGTTAACTAGGCACCAGGCGTTGTGACGTCACTCGTACAGTTCTGTTCAGTGCAATACGCATTCCAGCGAGATGTCCAGTTAATAATTCCTCCCTAGAGTTAATATTTTCCTTGGTTAATTCGCACGGGTTGTAGGTAGACCTACGTTGCGTCGGCGCATCGAGCGAGCCGACAGCTGACGCCGCACAGTGAGCTGAAATTCGGCTTTTGTATTATATTTGGAGCGTTAAAAGTTACTTGCACCTACTTGTAATAAAAATATTTTAGCTTTAGTATTAGGCACTATAATTTACTACTGTTGGCTAAATTGTTTACAAAAAGTGTAACTTTTTGTAAACAAATTAGGTTTTTTATTTTAGAAAAAAGCGAGCATGTTTCCCAGGGTTAACTAGTATGCCAATAAATCATAGAAAAATCACCTACGAGGAAAGTAGATGGACAATTGTGAAATGTCACAGTTATCACCGATTTTAATATCCACTACACAATATTTTTTTATATTTTTAAAAGAAAGCCGAATTTCAGCACGCTGTGCCATAAAATCAGTTTCAAACTTTATTTTTTATTAGCGAAATAAATAAAAATGGTGTTTATTAAATTCGTTTTAACTTATTTTGTCAAAATTTGCGCACAGGTTAAATAATTTCCTGCCCTATATTGATATCCTAAAATTACTATAATTAAGTATGGTTGATAACTGCTGCAGTCAATGAACGTAAGTGTTCTAATATATGTCAATGTGTAGGAATTTGCGACGTATAGGTAAACTGTCTCATTTCCCTTTAAGACAAAAGCACTGGTTATTAGACGAATTTGCGTTCACCCTGAAAAATGGACCGTTTCCTTTTTTTATATCCTTAATTCGATAACAACTGCGGAATGACGCACAGACATCCTTCAGTGTAGTTGTGTAGTGTATTATCTTCCGTCGTTCCACTCTTGACTGTCCAATAATAGATGTGTAGAGCTAGAGATGTACAAATTGCTTATACTGAACCGCGTAGGTTCGTATAAGCATTTTTACTCGCATTACTCCAGTTGGTTATCGGTCATCTTTGTGTACAGACGTGCGCGTAAATAAACAAGATGCTACTTCTTATTGTGTTTATGATAAGCGCGGGTGCTTGTCAAGGGTACAAAGTACTGGCGCTTGTTCCTTATCCCGGGAAGAGCCATCATATGGTGTTCGAGCCGGTTTTAGACGAGTTAGCGAAACGTGGTCATCATGTTACTGTGGTTTCCTTCTTCCCGTCGACGACGCCACATGCGAACCGTCGCGACGTTAGCCTGGTAGGGCTGGCCCCGCTAAATATAGAAGTAGTGGATCTACGAGATTATGACGACCCATCTCTTTACGCTAGAAAATTTTATACACAATTTTCTCTAACGTCCAACCTTATGGACTTTAATCTGAAACTTTGCGAAAAGCTACTTTATTCAGATGTTTTTGAAGAGTTCGTTAAAGGTGAAGGAACATACGATGTGGTATTAGTGGAACATTTCCATACGGATTGCATGATGGGTATAGTGTACAACTACGCGGCGCCTTCAGTCGCTCTGATGTCGTGTGCCTTGATGCCGTGGACTCCTGCGAGGGTCGGGGCTGATGACAATCCAGCGACCTTCCCTGCTCTGTTGCTGCCTTTTAGTGACGAGATGTCGTTCTTGGAGAAACTTGAGAATGCTTTCAGCATAAACTTTTATAAGTACTGGCATAGATACGTGACTAGGAATGAACAGAACGTTGTGGAGACTAGTCTGGGCCGGAAACTGCCGCCGCTAGAAGAATTGGCGAAGAACGCTAGTGTTGTGCTCGTCAACACTCACAATACTCTGAATGGAGTGAGGGTGTTGCCACCGTCCGTGGTCGAAGTCGGAGGTATTCATCTTCACAACAAAACTGTGCAGTCTTTACCTGAGGTAAATCAACATTGTATACGTATGACCTTGTTTATTTTCACCCGACTGCGCGACAGCAAAGACAAGGTTATGTTTTTAACATTATAACTATCCACCTGCTTTGTGCTTCTATTGCCCTCTATTTGCAACATAATTTCTAATAGGTACTGTTTTAAACTTCAATACAAAGTCTACCTTCATTCTACTTACTTTTCACAATAAACCATCCATCTACTTACTTAAAACAATTTGTAGTACAAGTGGACATGTGCAACCTGTTATTCTTGTCATATGGGTCTGGACTAGTCTGCAGTTGACTGAAGTGGGTGAAGAATGTTACTAGGTTCGATCACCATAACATTCTCCAAATTATATTGTTTATTTCTTGAAATATGTCCAAAATTAAGTATGAATTAAGAATGATGAGATATGTAATTACAATTTCAATGGGTTAGGAATCCGTCTGAGACATCCAATAGTTGGGCTTCGCTTCGCACTTTGCACGGAAAGCCTAGTGACGAGGTGGTAAATAAATGTATTTTCGCTAACCATTTATTAAATCTCCTTTATCCTACACAGGATCTCGAGCGTTGGGTATCAGAATCAAATCATGGAGTCATTCTCTTCAGCTTTGGATCTCTAATTCGCAGCTCATCGTTGCCGCCAAAACGTTTGGAAGCCATCTTGAAAGTTTTCGCGCGTTTACCACAACGAATCGTTTGGAAATGGGAAACGGAAGACATTACGGGGTTGCCAGAAAACGTTCTCGTGCTAAAATGGTTGCCCCAGTATGATTTACTTCGTAAGTATCTATAGCAAACTACACAACATAATATACAGGGTGTTTGGTGCATCGTGTGCCAAATTGAAATGGTCGACTGAAGGGGTCATCCGCTAGCCTTTCAGGCCCCTTAACACCCCTCATGCTCTGTAGATTTTTTTTTATCGACTTTTTATTGTTTTCCAAAAAAAAGACCCAAATTTTACATTCAAATACAGATTTAAAAAAAAATATAAGGCGTAGACTCTGAATTTTAATTTTATTTCGATGTGTATTGTTTAAGAATACTTTTAAATACAAAATTAGTGATATTAGTCACCTAGTTTTTTTTTTAATTCACTCGCAAAGGTAAAACTTAAATTAAAGCTGTACATGTTACAGCTATTTATAAGGCTACAAAAAAAAACCAAAAGCGACCGGGATCTTCCAACTCCCTCATTAATTCTCCAGTCTATCCTCTTTCTAATGATGTGCCACATGCCATAAAAGTATTTTAACAACTTTGTGAATTCGCTAGAATTGTGAATCAAGTCACATAAAACTACATTCCAAATTCTAATGAAAAAATATTCATTGCGGAACTGTTACTTGAGAAAGAGGTAAAATTTGTTTTCTCACTCTTCCACAGTAAAATCTATCTTCTATCTCTTTCTTGCATACCTTAAATCGGTTTGAACAAATCGCGCCGCCCGACCCGCCATTTTTTTAGTCGAGACATCACTGCCTCTGCTACCTAACGTGTGTGCTAGTTCACCATACTCCGCGATTCTTTTATTACTTTGTTATCGTTAAGTTTTGTTGGTTCTTGTTACATTTGTTTAATTTTTGTTGTTATTGTTAAACTTTGAGTTTTTTGTTATTGCAATGGCGACATTCTCTAACGAAGAATATGCGGACATCATGATGGCTTAAGGAGCCGCTAATGGCGTCGCTCGTGCAGCGCAACGACTTTACCAGGAACGCTTTCCTGGTAGACGATTACCTGGCCGCAGAGTCTTCCAAGACACATACCGACGCATACGCGAGACTGGCAGTGTTACTTTTAATGAACCAAGGGGCCATATTGTGCGTCATAATGTTGAAGTAGACGAGAGAATACTGGCACTTTTTGAGGAAGACCCTACAAGAAGCATTAGAAATGTGGCATCACATCTTGATATTTCAATATGGAAAGTGTGGAAAGTACTTCGTCAAAACAAAAAGCATCCATTCCACTACACTCCGGTGCAAGGTACGTAATTTTAAACTAACTTTAAACCCGTGCAAGCTTTGTTTGACCTTGCCTTTGTTTAGCAGGTAATGGGTATGGTATGGCGTCACTTCCAGGTAGTGAATCTATTAGCACGAACAGCGGGTCCTTTCTTGTGCAATTACTTTTTGCCCAAGAGTCATTTAAAAGAGTTTTTTGTTGGTTGCAGGTCTTGAGGGTGGCGACTTTGAGAGACGAGTGGCTTTTTGTCGGTTTCTTTTACACACGGATGTGGATGATCCTGATTTTTTTAAAAGAATACTGTGGACGGATGAATCCAAATTTACCAAGGATGGGATCCTCAATTTACACAATTTGCACCACTGGACAACGAAAACGCAAAACCCACGTGTTAAAAGACAGAAATCTTCTCAAAGAAGGTTTAGTGTAAACGTTTGGGCAGGAGTGATTGGGAATCAGGTAATTGGACCGCATTACCTGCCCGATAATCTCAATGGCGAAGACTACCTGGAATTCCTACAAAATGACCTGCCCGAATTAGTGACCGATGTGCCCGTATTTAATGAACGTGTGCCCATTGTATTTCAAAATGACGGCTGTCCCGCGCATTGGCGATTGACTGTGAGGGAATATCTCGACAATGTGTTCCCCAATGCATGGATTGGACGCGATGGCCCTATTCCATGGCCGCCACGTTCCCCAGATCTAACTCCGTTAGACTTTTATGTCTGGGGACGTGCCAAAGAGTTGGTATATGCCACGGAGGTTCCAACTAGGGAGGTATTAGTCCAACGCATAGAAGCGGCATTCAATACTATTAAGGAGGAAATACGACTTCGTACAACAACTGTTGAAATACGAAACAGGTGTCGGGCCTGCATTCGCAACAGAGGCCAACAATTTGAGCAAGATTTGTAACAATGATTAAATAAATGTTAAAAATGCAATTTTGTTTTTTTATTTCAAGTAAATCCCACGAAAGATACAGATATGAGACACGAATTTACCTAACCATAAGAATGAGATAGCAGATTTATAGGTTTGACAGGTATCATTTAAGAGATTTTTTTTTAAATCATAATTTTGAATATTAGCCTTAGGTGACTCGATTCACAATTCTAGTGAATTCACAAAGTTGTTAAAATACTTTTATGGCATGTGGCACATCATTAGAAAGAGGATAGACTGGAGAATTAATGAGGGAGTTGGAAGATCCCGGTCGCTTTTGAATTTTTTTTTGTAGCCTTATAAACAGCTGTAACATGTACAGCTTTAATTTAAATTTTACTTTTGCGAGTGAATTAAAAAAGAACTAGGTGACTAATATCACTAATTTTGTATTTAAAAGTATTCTTAAACAATACACATCGAAATAAAATTAAAATTCAGAGTCTACGCCTTATTTTTTTTTTAAATCTGTATTTGAATGTAAAATTTGGGTCTTTTTTTTGGAAAACAATAAAAAGTCGATAAAAAGAAATCCACAGAGCATGAGGGGTGCTAAAGGGTCTGAAAGGTTAGCGGATGACTCCTTCAGTCGACCATTTCAATTTGGCACACGATGCACCAAACACCCTGTATGATGTTACTTTCATGCATAGAATTTCATTTTAGCGAATTCGCTACGATTTGATTTATCTGTGAAAACGTAGGCAGTAACCAGACGGATGGCAGGTACCTATTATGTAGCTTAGATGTGGAATTCAACTATGCATGACAATGGTGCCGATTCCCTTGTTCACAAACTAAATATCATTTAAGTTCAGTGCATCTTTTTCTTTCTATTTCATTAAGAAAAGGACAGAAGATAAATTTTAGTTTAGTCCTGTCAAATTAATCAGCGCCTGTCACTACTCCATACAAGTTTAGACGTGATTAAAAACTTGCCTACTAAAATTACGTCAATTTACGTCAAGCGCTGATTAATTTGACAGGAGTAAACTAAAAATTATCTTCTGTCCTTTTCTTAATGAAATAGAAAGAAAACGATGCACGGAACTTAAATTTAGTTTAGTTTGTGAACAAGGGAATCGGCACCAGTATGTGCAACCAATAGGAAATTGCCAACGTAGTCGCCAGCACATCAAATTACCACAAACTATCAAATTGTCTCATTCAATCTTGAACTTTAACGGTTAAGCAAAAAAGGTTTAAAAAATAATTTGGATAAATTTGGCAGTTTGTGGTAACTTGTGCTGGCGACTGTACATAATCGTATCACGATATCTGGCTCCAGTGCATAAACGGTAACATTACAATGCATCCAAAATGTCAGATGACCATGAATAGGTACATTGTTGCACGAAACAAATGAGTGCATTTTATTACATATTAACTTTGTTTTAAAATGTACCTAAAGACTTTCCTTGCCTAGAAATTAATAATACCATGTAGGCATGGCACTGTCTGCAGTAAGATAATATACTCGTAATACCGTATTATATTATCTTACTGCAGGCCGCGCCTACCTACAATGTAGTTATGGCCCAGCCGTTCTTACTCCTCGTAAGTAGGTATGGCTGGGCCATAACCACTGAGAGACGAGCGAGCAAAAAAAAAACAATGTCTTCGTGCTTTAGTTGAATTTGGGGTCAAAAGGTCGTCTTTGGTCACTACTTACGAGTACCAAAGACGACCTTTTGATCCCAAATGCATTGCTATTTTGCAAGCGGCGAAAAAAACCTTTTTGAGGACTGGCCAAACTGAGGCGAATCTGCGAAAGCACAGGATGCGGGACGAAATTCGCTCGCGCCGAGTGTCAACCAACTTAAATTGTACTAGCACTTTGCCCGGGACTTCATCCGCGTAGATTTCGTACTTTCCTCTAAAAAATTCTACACCTCCAGGCCTCACCCCACATTTAAAGATAGTTTGAAAATTTATATTTACGATCTTTAACATTTCCAATGGCTTAAACATTATTTATACCCATTTTCGAGTTAATTGAAGCAAGCAGTACAATCCACCCCTTAAACTTTATTACGCTTTTCTACCCCGGTAGGAGATGATTTTTGAAAAACCATGGAACACGTACTTTTTTAGGGTTCCGTAGTCAACCTAGAACCCCTATAGTTTTGCCATGTCCGTCTGGCTGTCTGTCTATCCGCGGCTTAGCTCAGAGACTTAGTACCTACTAGAAAACAGTAATTTAGCTTGGGTCACGCCGACAAAGTGGTAAAACGAAATCTTGAAAAAAGTTTCGCCCCCACCTGGTAGCTAAATGGTTGAGTATGTGAAAAAAATCATTACAGTAGTATAGATAACGAAGTTAAAAGGATTAAATCGATTGAGATGTTTAGATAATTTGACTCTAAAGATTATTTATACCAATCTTGAGTTAATCACACAGTAAAACCCTTTCAAAATTTTATTACCCCTATTTGGTCCGTCATGGGTTGATTTTCGAAAAACCCAAAAACTTATTATTGTTTATTTTCTGTCAAAAGTATTAATATTGAGTTTCGAGTTAATCGGGCCGCGCGTTAAAATTCTTCCATAGAAACTTTGACACCCCCAACCCCTTTAAGGGGTATTTTAGTAAAACAAAAAATGTCAAACTTGATAATTTTCTTAAATAAGGATTCGTGTCCTGAAACCCCTTCTTAGTGCTCCCTTACATTGTAAAAGGAAGCCGTGTGCAATATTTCACGTTCCTAGCCCCAGTAGTGCTCTGCGTTCATGAATCAGTCATTCAGTCAGGACAAGTAATTATATGCAGGGACGGATTTAAAGTTGTGGCGGCCCTGGGGCAATCAAGAAGTGGAGGCCCCGAAAAATTTGTGAAACAGATAAAAAAAAACAATTCAAAGAAGGAACCTTACGAAGTTATGATTGTGGACTCTTTTTTTTTTTTTGAAGGACACAAACGAAGTATTTTATTCATATAAAAATCAATGAAAAATCTAATTGTGGAGGCCCCTTCTTTGTGGAGGCCCGGGGCCAGTGCCCCTGTTGCCCTGCCCTAAATCCGGCCCTGATTATACCTATGTATAGAGAAAGATAGATGGAGGTGTTCAAACTTGCGCGAATAACTTGCGAGGATTCGCCTCAGTGCGGCAACTCTGTCCACAGCTTAGGAATTATATCAAAACCGGCAAACTGCTTCTTACAAAATAACACAATTGACAGATCACCCGAACTGCGTGGCATTCATAACTCACGGCGGTCTCCTGAGCCTGACGGAGGCGGTCGCGGCAGGAGTCCCTTCACTAGTGATTCCAGTCCTGGGTGACCAACCTGGGAACGCCGCGTACGCCAAGCGCGCCGGGATCGCTGAAGCGTTAGCGATCTACGATGTGGATGAAGACAGGCTGTATGGGGCACTCGTGAAGGTTTTAACGCCTGAGTAAGTACGAAAATAGATACTACAAAATAATACTAGTTATCAACCTACTGCAGATGGGCATTTTAGAGCCTGTTTCCAGCAGTAGGTAGATATTTCATTGTTAGATCATCATTAATCTCGACAGAGAGGCGATAAATTCCATCTAGAAGACTGGACGACTGTTTAGGAAAATAACCTATCCAAACCAATTACAATTCCGGAAGGTCTGTACCTATTTTTTTTTTTCATTATTAGTATATACAGGGTGTTTACCCGCACTGGGCACGCGTGGTGGATTACGGCCCACTCCCTCTCACAGAAAGGCCTGTGTCCTAGCAGTGGGAACATTATAAGCTGATTATGTATACAACAGCCTGGCAATCTGCCACAGCTTTTTCAACAGGTTAAGTGTTACTATTCTACCGACCAACGAATTATAGAACAATAGAGATTTCATCCTTAAAATTGAACCCATCGTTTGATGCCATAAAAGTAGTGTATTTTTTTCGGATTTTAGCCGGTGCGATTACCGAGCGATTGAAAGCGAATTCTCGAAAATCTTTGGATGCAGATTTGTTTCTTTAAAAAAATAAAGGAATGTTACCTTTGAGTAAAATTTGTTATCTCCAGTATTAAGAGTACTTTCCCTCCAGGAGAGGTTAAAAAATTCCATCCTGTATTAACTTTATTACGGTAACTTTATTATGGTGTTATAGAATGCGTGCCCGCGCTAAAGCCTTCAGCAGCCAATGGTGGGAGCGCCCCCTCCCGCCGATGGACACCGCCGTGCACTACATAGAGCACACGGCGCGCTACGGACGTCTGGACATGTCCTCACATGGACGACACATGTGCAAGCCGCAGTTGTTGTTCTTTCAGTCTATTGAGTATGTTGCTGGTCTTCTTTTGCTAATTGTTACTCTATTATGCTGTTGCTGTGGTTCAAGAAAAATGAAGGTCAAAGTAAAACAGAATTGAAGTTGAGGCAGTTAGCAAATTGAAGTTCCAAAACCGTGGAAGAAAAGAGAGTGGTGTAAAAATAAATTAACTTCTTTATAAAAATACATTTATTGTCCCTGATTTAACATTTATAAAAAATATACAAAAACATTGTACAAAAATATTTATGACGTTTTCTTTAATTATCATTATCACAATAAATGAGCAAGATTTTTATGGATTGTAAAATGAGAGTGAGTTGACACTCAGATGGAATGTGGATAAAACATATTATTTTATATAAATTATTTATATAATAAAGCCCATCACTAGAGAACGGTTGGACCGACTTGGCTATTTTTTGTTTTAAAATGTTCGTAATAGTCCAAATCAAGTTGTTAGGGGAGAAAAAAAAAGTCGGGAAAATTGAAAAAAAAAAACTGAGTGATTTTTTTCTTTAGATTGAAATTTTGACAGGACAATGTCTGTCGGGTCAGCTAGTTATTAATAAATATCATGCACTTTTCCCCTTGGTACCGACTTTGTACGGATAGTTTAGTCTTTCGTGGATCCTAAAAGATATTTGTGTACTTATTGCCCACACATAGTATATTTATATAATTTTAACAACCACATAAGTCGACATTAAAAGCCAAAACTTTTTTCTCTAACAGGTTTTGAATTTCATTTTCAATTTAATACAACGTATGTAAGCAAGTTTCTCAGTGTAAAGTGCATTTTTCTTTACTTGTCTTACTTGGTAAGCAAGTACTGAGATTTCTATTTTGAGTTTTTTATGTCTAAATGGTTTATTAGAAACAGATTTTGATATTGACAAAGGCACCTACTTAAAGTGTGGGACTCTTCGCTTATCCCTATTAACATTGTCGGATGTGAAAATCAGCAACATTACAAGAGAGCGTGTCAAAGTTTGAATTGCATTTTTTTTTCATATAGAAATTAGTTTTTCAAAAATCAACAGAATTTTAATACATGTTCTTGAGTCCACTAAAACAAGGGACTTTTTAAGAGTGATTAATGAAATAAACAGAAAATGGCAAAAATACATATACGACAATGTTAATAGGGATAAGCGTCTTGTTTTCGAGCCGCGTCTGTTACCGTATCAGACTTATTATAAACTACCTATAGATTACTATCTCATCAAGTACAAGTATTAATCGATTATAAATATTATTCTTGATTATTTTTTTATTGATAAGGAATGTAGCGGAATAGTAATTGACCATAAAGTTCGAAACGAGTATTATAAAGTAAATATTCTAAGTTTGTAGACAATAACACTTATACACTAATATAATACACTAATATAATTTTCAATTTAGTAACAATAGTAGAATAATATTCTAATTTTATTAAAAGGCCGCTGGTTTACGGGTTAGTTTTGTTAATATTACATTATGCTTTAAAATTCTTTCAACAATGAAATATGAGTTTGAGCAATGCAATTGTTTGTCTGTGACAGTCACAATTACTGTGATGATCGAATTTAGCTGTAATTTTTCGGATTCTAGACGATAGTGATGCAAAACGTTGGTTTTTAGTTGAACATAAATTTAACGAAGGTACTTTAAATATCATGCATGATATAAATCGAGCTGATTCGAGCGTACAATGTAAAATTAAATTTAATATAAATATGACAAATAGATTTAATATCAATAAACCGATACCAGTAATACCTGAGGATTAAATAAAATAAATTCAATAAAGATTCGAAATGCCGCCTTACCTTATGATAAAGACGCTTACAAACTAAAAATAAATGCACATTTAAGTACAAGTTATACAGAAAGATATCAAGCCAAGTGATATTTTACGAAGGTGGGGAGTACGAACGAAGCTTTATGAACGTCGCTGCTGTAGTATCTTAAGTTCATTTCTTTTTCATCTTCGTCCGAAAAAACGAGTTGGGGCTGATCGAAAATAATATCTTTATCCAAGGAACCAATGACGAAGCCAATCTGTCCTGACGGGTAAGTAGGGACTGATGCGTAAGCGTAGGACGCGCTAGGGAACTGATTCTTACAGATCTTTAACGTGTTGGTGACTAGTTCTAGATCGTTCCACACGCTGCCTGCTTGGGAGCATATGATACCGTTAGGTTTGAGCGCGCTCTTCATAAGTGCGAAGTAGTTTTCTTGGAAGAGGTTGATGGCTGGCCCCACGGGGTCGCTGCTGTCTGTGATGATGACGTCGAACTCCTTGCTATGATTCTTCATGAACTCGAAGCCGTCGCCTACGTGGAGCATCAGCTTTGGACTGTCGAAACCCACCGCCATGAATGGAAGGTACTTTTTCGAGACTTCGATGACTTTTGCGTCGATTTCTACCTAGAATGTAAATTTCTTAAACTCAAACCATTTAAGTATTACAAATAAACCAAATACGGGCACTTTTGAATTGTCAAAGGGTCGGTCAGTCAGAAAGATGAAGCTAGTTATTTAGTTACTTAGGGTTAGTAACGGTTGTAGGTATCAAGTTTGACACGCTTTAGAATATTTTAGATCATAAAGTGATCATAGGTTCACGCGATAACATGAACTTCTCGGTTTATGGCTTTGCACAGTCCGAATTTAGTCTCGGACTTTATTATACACTAGATTCGCCCGCGTGGATGTCGGAAAATATCCCATGGGAACGTACTACCGGGTTTAAAAGGAAATGAAGCGATCGCATACCTCATAGTCGAGGAAAAAGCCATTGACTCCTAGCGCTGCGCCCGCTGCCGCGCCGCGTCGTCAACCGTGATTATTTTGTTACGCGTAATTTTGAATCTGTGATATCTTATAAAGTATTCATTTAAATGATATGATGTAAAGGCATATTTTAATTTATAATAAATGCCCAATTTCAATAACATATTTTATTGAATAAGGATTAATATAATACCGGTTAAAATAGCTTCGGAAATAACAATGACATTTTTACCAAATTCTGAAAGATGAAAATGGTTATTGTGGGTCATACTTAGAAAATAGACATATGCTGTCGCGGACTTTTTTGTTGAACTTTTTAAGATGTACAATCCTATAGAACATACATTTTATGTATCTCATACGATTTACGCGGCGCACTAACGTAACTCCCAGTCGGTATGATTTTTCCCGACATCTTCAACAATAAGCGTCATATTTAAATCAATTAACACTAAACCTTAATTAATTATACGCCTAAATCTTCCTCATGAATCACCCCGTCCATTGGTGTAATACAGACAGACGCGACGGGGGGACTTTGTTTTATAATATGTAAGGATAGATTATATTAAATAAATTATTAATTAAATAAATATTTTTGGTTGCCAAATAATACATTCATATTTTAGTTTAGGTAGTAGTTTTCTTGTAACGTCACTCCAACAGTCTGTTGGTAAACATAAAATAACTCGAAACCAATTTATTCATTTCAACAAATTATTCATTAAGCGTATTTATTTATTTTTTATACATAATTCATTTGCATTTTTGTTTACTTTAGTTGTCTTAGCTTAGGGCACCACTAACATTAATAACATATCAATAATATTTTCAATAATCCTGTAAGTAGTATTTTTCAGATTGTACACATATTGTATAGGATATCCGTACAATGAGAGGTCAGCTTATACTGGAAATATATACCTTGATATGTAGCCGTGTGTACTATTATTCCCTGCTGGATAGATCCCTTCTCGTTGGGTCTCATAAGTTTTTATCGAATACGTTAAGTAATTACGTAGTATCGTCACTGATAACGGGGTTATAGTGTGGAATGTTATCAATACCGTATTGTCTCGGTACCATAATGTCCGTGACCGTCTGTTTGATACTTTGTACAATCTCTTTTGACGCTTTAATGACTATACGGATGAGTGTGATTAGAACTAAAACAATACTTAAGATTTGAACGTCTTATTTGCGTAAAATAAGACGTTAAATTTTTTATTAGGAACTAAGTAAAATCTTTCATCTTTTAGTTAGAACAATATTCTACTATCTAGTATCACCAACTTCCTGGCTTGCCATGATTCTGTTACAGTTACAGGACATGTCTTGTTCAGCTTTACGAAATCATGTTAGCTGAATAGTTTTGTAAATACCCAGAATACAAAGCCTGGTGTCTTACTAAGCTGATTGTCATTAAATAATAATATGAATACTCGTCTATTGTCTTCAGTTTGAAATCAAAAACATTCTAATTGTTAGCCCAGAGCCTAGACTGTTATCATTGTGTTCAATTACATGAGTATATTGTAGAGAGTCGGTACTTGCTTCAGTTAAAAGCTTTCATTATGATGCCAGAAATAATGACATGCAATGTATAGCTAACTTAGCAGCTTTTGGCATTTTGTGTCAAATTAGCAACCAGAATCAACTCTATTTTCTTGTCGTCAAAATACCTTTTAATTAATAGCCTACGTGAAATAAATTATTTCAATGTGACTGATGTAGCCTTGTTTAGATTAAAAAAATAAGGCAGTAGTACAGGGTTAATCAGTTTTAACCCAGTTAACTAATCTAGTTATGTACATAAGTGGGCCTTGATCTTGTAGTACCATGCAACTTTAGCGGAATAAGTGGCGTGGCGCTTGGGGGAGGTCTATGAACTGAGTATATTTATTATAAAAAAAAAGTTTAATTATTATGTCGTGGTGCGATCCTAGAAATGGCAATATCGTGATCTGCCCTCGTGATATATCAATGTGTGCCTAATCGAAAGTTCGCGGATCCACGAAAGCAACCTATGTATTTACCGACATTTCCAGCTGACCACTGGGTATATCGCTAAGTAATTGCATTTCACGCCGCTAGTGTCACCCCGACCAAATGGGTAATATGTCGAATAGGAATTATTACCTGACTGCACTGATTATGAGTATCTGGGTCGATATGCCCATGCATCACTGGGAAAATCGTCGAACGCTGAGTGTTGAACAATATGGCGGATGTTAAGTCAAATCATGAAATGGAGGCGTGTCGTGAAATAGCCAGGCAGAAGGCAGATCACAATTTCTACGATCGGACCACGACATATATAAGTTTACAGTTTAATTAAAATGCTTATATCACATACCTGTACAATTTCCTTGACTAGAGGATGCTTGGCGACCTCGCGCGCGACGCCGCCGTCACCGCCGCCGACGATCAGCACCCTCTCAGGGTTTTTGTGACAGCACAGAGGTAGGAAGGAGATCATCTCCTAAAATGTGATATTATTTATTTTAAATTAGTTAAATTATAACTAAATACATCCTATTTCTAAATAATGACGCACAATGAATACCTATTTATATTATTATTTTTTACTTTTTTTTAAGATCTTGTAAAACATGTGTCATTAAAGAATTTAATTGAAGACAGATTTTTAATAAAGTGTGTCAATATGTAGTACTATGGTGATTCATATGGACATAAACTAGACTAAGATGGATGACCCCTTTTTTATATAAGCATGGCATCAAATAAGAAAGAATAAAGTTTATTTAGACACAGTTCATGAAATAGAAAATAATGTTCTAACAATAACAGTGTGTGCCTCACGGCTGCACCAAAAAGGTTAATTCCAGCATTAATGCTAGACAGATGCTGTCTGATGCAGGTTTACTAATGAACCTTTAGGGACAAATGATGCAGAGTACAAACAGTTTCAACATACCTAATACATCATTTGCAAATATGACTCTGTTAACAATATCACAGTTCGTGTAGGCCCTAGAACTAGAATCTAGGGACTTATGGCTAATTCCAAGCTTAGGAGTTTGGGTTTAATAGCTAAGTTAGGCAGAGTAAATGAAAATCCTTATCTAGGATGCTTTTAAAATGTTCCTACCACTATTACTAAGGACCTAATACAGTTATGTTCATTGTATAAAACAAGCCTATAGCTATACTTTTCTTAGACATTTACTCTGTTGATGTGCATTGACACTAGATACATTATATTTACCTGATACGAAAACTCGTCCTTTTCAGTGCACTGTATGATACCGTCCAGTACCAGCACTTTTCCAAAGCTGGTGGTGTCAAACACGTTAATATCCTGATATTCAGACTTCTCAGAGTGCAAGACCTCCTTCACTTCAAAGGAGAATGTACCGCCAGGCCACATCTCACATGTTTCAGTGAACCAGTTGTTTTTTAGAGTATCCATTATTTGATGCTGAAAAAATCTGGAATTTTATAGGAAATAATTATTGCACAGAAAAATTTGTTTTGTTAAGTAGTTAATAGCATTTTAGTTTATTTGTTAGTTTATAAAATTTTGGTTGAATTTCTTCAATCATCTGATTCTGTAATAGAATCTTCTATTAATTTGAATCACTAACTGTATACGATTATTGTAGATGGTGCACTATTCATCTTCTAAAGTACACATATTTACACAAATACATAAATAGGTTTTTCATCTATCTCACAAAAACCCGGAAGAAGCTACATCTAATTAATCAGTACAATAGACAGCACATATTGCGGCCCAACTAGAACAATAGTATTTTACGTAGAGATGAGGGCGTTGAATGAAAACCTTTAGAAAAGAACGAAACACTACATGTAGTTCTTGTTTAAATCAATTGTCAGCAGACTCAGCAATCAGCCAACATACCGCCAAGTCGCAAACGTTGCAACTTCGTCACTATTCCGTAGGGTCTGTACTTACAGAGATAATTATCCTTAATTTCTTGATCTGACCGGACAAGTCACGAGCCGTTGATAGTATGACTACGACTGTATAGAACAAGTCGTGGTCCAGTCGATAGCAGCCCCAAACGGTTTGTTTAATATTTTTTATCACTTTACTGATAAGATTTGGTTACTTTTCTAATGTTAAAAAGAAAACAACGAAATCACTGTGCGTGCACTAAATTAGTTAAACGTCAAAATGGAATTCTTTTGAATTGACATTGACAGTGTGTGTGACAGGTGCTGTACGTGCTGGTAGTGATTTCTCCTTCCATTAAAGCTCTTTAGTCGATTATAATATACTGTGTTCTTAGATATTTTTCATGCCACGGACCGAGGGTCTCGACGCCAAAGGGCACAAAATTGTACTCTCTGCCAAGGCCTCCATATTTAATAATTTAAGTGTTAAATAATGTGGACTTGTTATACAGGGTGTTTGGTGCATCGTGTGCCAAATTGAAATGGTCGACTGAAGGGGTCATCCGCTAGCCTTTCAGACCCCTTAACACCCCTCATGCTCTGTGGATTTTTTTTTATCGACTTTTTATTGTTTTCCAAAAAAAAGAGACCCAAATTTTACATTCAAATACAGATTTAAAAAAAATATAAGGCGTAGACTCTGAATTTTAATTTTATTTCGATGTGTATTGTTTAAGAATACTTTTAAATACAAAATTAGTGATATTAGTCACCTAGTTTTTTTTTTAATTCACTCGCAAAGGTAAAACTTAAATTAAAGCTGTACATGTTACAGCTATTTATAAGGCTACAAAAAAAAAACCAAAAGCGACTGGGATCTTCCAACTCCCTCATTAATTCTCCAGTCTATCCTCTTTCTAATGATGTGCCACATGCCTTAAAAGTATTTTAACAACTTTGTGAATTCGCTAGAATTGTGAATCAAGTCACATAAAACTACATTCCAAATTCTAATGAAAAAATATTTATTGCGGAACTGTTAGTTGAGAAAGAGGTAAAATTTGTTTTCTCACTCTTTCACAGTAAAATCTATCTTCTATTTCTTTCTTGCATACCTTAAATCGGTTTGAACAAATCGCGCCGCCCGACCCGCCATTTTTTTAGTCGAGACATCACTGCCTCTGCTACCTAACGTGTGTGCTAGTTCACCATACTCCGCGATTCTTTTATTACTTTGTTATCGTTAAGTTTTGTTGGTTCTTGTTACATTTGTTTAATTTTTGTTGTTATTGTTAAACTTTGAGTTTTTTGTTATTGCAATGGCGACATTCTCTAACGAAGAATATGCGGACATCATGATGGCTTACGGAGCCGCTAATGGCGTCGCTCGTGCAGCGCAACGACTTTACCAGGAACGCTTTCCTGGTAGACGATTACCTGGCCGCAGAGTCTTCCAAGACACATATCGACGCATACGCGAGACTGGCAGTGTTACTTTTAATGAACCAAGGGGCCATATTGTGCGACATAATGTTGAAGTAGACGAGAGAATACTGGCACTTTTTGAGGAAGACCCTACAAGAAGCATTAGAAATGTGGCATCACATCTTGATATTTCAATATGGAAAGTGTGGAAATTACTTCGTCAAAACAAAAAGCATCCATTCCACTACACTCCGGTGCAAGGTACGTAATTTTAAACTAACTTTATACCCGTGCAAGCTTTGTTTGACCTTGCCTTTGTTTAGCAGGTAATGGGTATGGTATGGCGTCACTTCCAGGTAGTGAATCTATTAGCACGAACAGCGGGTCCTTTCTTGTGCAATTACTTATTGCCCAAGAGAAATTTAAAAGAGTTTTTTGTTTGTTGCAGGTCATGAGGGTGGCGACTTTGAGAGACGAGTGGCTTTTTGTCGGTTTCTTTTACACACGGATGTGGATGATCCTGATTTTTTAAAAAGAATACTGTGGACGGATGAATCCAAATTTACCAAGGATGGGATCCTCAATTTACACAATTTGCACCACTGGACAACGAAAACGCAAAACCCACGTGTTAAAAGACAGAAATCTTCTCAAAGAAGGTTTAGTGTAAACGTTTGGGCAGGAGTGATTGGGAATCAGGTAATTGGACCGCATTACCTGCCCGATAATCTCAATGGCGAAGACTACCTGGAATTCCTACAAAATGACCTGCCCGAATTAGTGACCGATGTGCGAACGAAACGAATGAACGTGTGCCCATTGTATTTCAAAATGACGGCTGTCCCGCGCATTGGCGATTGACTGTGAGGGAATATCTCGACAATGTGTTCCCCAATGCATGGATTGGACGCGATGGCCCTATTCCATGGCCGCCACGTTCCCCAGATCTAACTCCGTTAGACTTTTATGTCTGGGGACGTGCCAAAGAATTGGTATATGCCACGGAGGTTCCAACTAGGGAGGTATTAGTCCAACGCATAGAAGCGGCATTCAATACTATTAAGGAGGAAATACGACTTCGTACAACAACTGTTGAAATACGAAACAGGTGTCGGGCCTGCATTTGCAACAGAGGCCAACAATTTGAGCAAGATTTGTAACAATGATTAAATAAATGTTAAAAATGCAATTTTTTTTTTTATTTCAAGTAAATCCCACGAAAGATACAGATATGAGACACGAATTTACCTAACCATAAGAATGAGATAGCAGATTTATAGGTTTGACAGGTATCATTTAAGAGATTTTTTTTAAATCATAATTTTGAATATTAGCCTTAGGTGACTCGATTCACAATTCTAGCGAATTCACAAAGTTGTTAAAATACTTTTATGGCATGTGGCACATCATTAGAAAGAGGATAGACTGGAGAATTAATGAGGGAGTTGGAAGATCCCGGTCGCTTTTGATTTTTTTTTGTAGCCTTATAAACAGCTGTAACATGTACAGCTTTAATTTAAGTTTTACCTTTGCGAGTGAATTACAAAAGAACTAGGTGACTAATATCACTAATTTTGTATTTAAAAGTATTCTTAAACAATACACATCGAAATAAAATTAAAATTCAGAGTCTACGCCTTATATTTTTTTTTAAATCTGTATTTGAATGTAAAATTTGGGTCTTTTTTTTGGAAAACAATAAAAAGTCGATAAAAAAAATCCACAGAGCATGTGGGGTGTTAAAGGGTCTGAAAGGCTAGCGGATGACTCCTTCAGTCGACCATTTCAATTTGGCACACGATGCACCAAACACCCTGTATAACAAAAGTTTATGGTTTAACATAATCTGGACGCAGATCAGGAGCATCACTTCTATACGAATTTCTTTATTTCTCTCATAAAAGTTTTCAGCAGACTTAGCCCGATCACCGTTTTGTCGACGGAAAAATAGACAAAAATGACGTTCCGTGTAGACAGTACGACGGCAGCAAAAGAAAAACTGTAGAAAGAGTCAACTGTACTAATAATTTGACTCAACATTCTTTGTGTTGTGACAGGATTTTTTCTGTTTGATTCTCAATTTTTACTGATATTGTCATGCATTTATAGACAACTACAACATTTTTTCTCAAAGTGTCGAAGTACCTTATTTTGGAACAAAAAAAATATTATAGTAATATTGGCCTTAACCAATTCCTTGGTAATGCCCTATTAACTAAATGATGTAATATAGGAGATAGCGTTGTTCTTCTATTAATTATCACAGTTATGCGTTCAAAAGGCTGTCCTGTAAAATGACGAGTTTGTAGATAACTATACTTTGAAGCCATCGAGTACAAAACAAATGCAAATTGTCATCACTACCTTACACAACTGTTAGTTGTCAGTTTGATTTTGACAGTTTGGGATAGAAAACTTTCTTCTGAAATAGTCTTTCTAAGGACCTAGACAAAGATCGTTAGAAACGAAAGACAAAATGACAGATTGTAGAAGGAGTTCTACGGTGCGATGTCAAAAATGGAGAAACGAAATGTCACTTTGTATAGAAAGAGCTATGTCTACAGCATGAAATTTTTATCTTTAACTTCATGGTCTACATTACATAAAAGTTTCAAAAGGTTACTGAAATATTTTCGTTTAGGAATTTTGCGGATTGCAAAAGGACTTTGTGCCAGTGGCAATTTCAACTTAGCGTGTAGATAATAATCAAATGACTGCGTAGCGTTCTGCAAGACGATAACGCCTATTACTCACTTAATATCTAACGGTGAAGTAGAATCGTGTTCTTTTTTTGTTAAAGACTGGAGGCGTACGTCAGAAATAACTTCCAGAGTTGAAAACCAACTCGAGGATGATCTTCCTGACTGAAAATCTTCAGAGATGTTAATTCTGAAGCTGATGAAGATGCTTTACTATAATTTACATAATATCACATCACAAGTGCCTATAAGTAAAAAAAAACAGACTTTGTTCTCTTGGGAGTATCACCTGTATATGAATTTCTCCCATAAAAACAGATAGTACATAGTCTCGATGAAATATCAGTCTCACTTGTTGCTATTTGCTTTTTGTTTTACATTGCACTCTCTGGCTCTGTCCGTCGGACATCGCAAGCGCATGTAGTAATAAGCAACCAGGCATAGCAAAGCGGCAGGTGCTGGCCGCCGGGTGGCTAGTCGTCGCATGCTAGCGTTTGCTTTCGGTCGCGTATGTAATCGTTTTAGGCACCGCGTGCGTTATCGCGATCTCAGGCGGCTCATGTACACACGGCTACACATCAAGTTAGACATTTCCAGTTTACGCTGATCTCGCACTGTACGGAAATCCTATACAATGCGAGATCAGCTTATACCGGAAATGTATAGCTTGATGTGTAGCCGTGTGTACGTAACGTAATATTATAAACAATGTTGTTTTGCTTCGTGCGTTTTTAGTGTACATAAACAGTGATAGGACACGCAATATTGATTATGTAAATAAAAACTAATTGTGTAAGTAAGGACGATTGACTGAGTGAGGTATCGTGTTGTTGTTTGTGTAGGTGCCTATTTAACGGACGAAAATGTTTAGAAAGAACATTGAACTTTTAAATACGCCTATAATGGTTTTAAATACTAACATACTTTATTTCTTAATAACACTTAATTAAATAGACAGTCCCAAGCCTGGAAAGTATGAAGGAAAGTTCATTGTTTTTTTTTTACTATTCTGCTCTGACAACACCGCGCTGGTTTTATTCCACAGATTACTAATATGTTGTTTTATTCGCACCGGCCCGTGTGGCCGTAACAAGTACCTACGCATGTATAAAGCTTAAAATAAAGCATATAAAATAGTTTGTATGCTTTATCAATAAAAAGCATATAGCATTAAGCAAGTGATTGCCTTAAAGCAACTATGAACACCACTAGTGGCAGTTTCCCCATACTCTTAATCTTCTTTGATGATTACCGAACGAAGATTCTGTCTGACGGCGTTTTTGACGGCAAAAGCGAAAATCAAAATACTGCGAATACCAATAATTTTCAGTATAGTTTATAGTACTCTGTGGCAATAATGATAAAAAACAAGTAGTCCTTTTATTTGTATCAAATATGGTTTAATTAATTATAGGCCTTACCATGGTCATAACGATGTCTGCCACGACAATTACAGTCGAAAAGTTCCTTGAAGCAGCCGAAGAATTTGTTCAAAAATCGGAAAAAATATGTGATGGGTGGACGTTAAAACAAGATAAAATAGATTTATTTAGGACGCACTTAAGAAAAGACACTTTTATTCAGTGTCAGGTTAATGAAACGTGTTTGTACAAAGTGGAATATGTGATATTCTACAATTTGAGTTATGGGGTACCTTCATTCAGTTTCAATGTGTGGAACTCTTCTGGGATGTTAATAACTTTGGAAGATATTAGAAAAATGTCCTTTATACGGTAAGTTATCATTAATTTAATTGACATGTTATCAATTCACTATATTTTTCAATTCCAAACAAACCATTTGAAAGTATGAGTATTCATCCTTTCAAAAACTTTTCAAATGTTTGGGTAGTGTAAATAAAGTCCAAGAGCTTCCTCTTTGCTCCTGTTCTGCCTATCTACTACTGGTTATAAGCATATCCCAACACTTGGTCCTCCACCACCACACAAAATATATAACAACATTATAAACATCCACACCTGTTTTTCTGGAAGGGTTAGGCAACCAAAATATATCTTAATCCTTAGTTGTCTTCAAATCTGTATCTTTAATTACAGGATAAACCAGAAGGACTTCTACTCGGTGATAACTCAGCAAGAACACCCAATATGCCAGCGACCATACTTCATAGTGCATCCGTGCCACACCGAAACATTACTGGCAGCTTTCAGAAATACATCCAAGAATATTATTGTTACCTTTCTAGGGCTTATTACACCTTTGATTAGGCTTAACTTGCCTTTGGAGTATGGGTTATGACTGTGAGTTATGATGTTAAACAGTAAACATAAACCCAAGCCTTGTAACCATGAGGCTATGCAGAAACTACAGAAAGTCATATGCCACGGTACTTGCACACGCCTTTTTCATTTAGGTGGTATATTACGAGCAGAGGTGTGGCCCAGTAGAAACGGCCGAGACTTACAAGTTGTAGGTCTAAGGTTCGAGCTCACTTTACTTTGTGTAAATTATTTACTCACCACTGCTCTCAAAACGGTGAAGGAAAACATCGTGAGAAAACCGGCATGTCCTAGAACATAAAATTCGAAGGCATGTGACATCCACCTGGGTCCGTGTGGTGGATTACGGCTCACTCCCTCTCACAGAGAGGAGGCCTGTGTTCCAGCAGTGGGAATGCTGGGGAGGCTGCTTATATACAGGGACCCATTGAACTTTTTTACAGGGAGATGGTTTATAAAGAAGAAATCACTACAGTTGAACAGCTGCGACAACGCATATGTTCGGCTGCTGACGAAATATCGTCGGCAGCATTTGCGCGCCGATAGAAACGGTCCTTCATAAGGTGTAGAGCGTGCATACTATCTGAAGGAGGCACTTTGAAAATCTTGTATAATTTTTTTTCAATAAATTTGATTAATTACTAATGTCTTTTGTTGTGTCAACAAACCCATAATTCTCGTTTGAATCTAAAATTAGTTACAGCAGTGTTTAAGTAATTTAATTTAAAAATCAAATTTGTATGAAAATTCTCCTTTAAGATTCGAACAGCAATAACTTCAAGATACTGGTTATTATTATACCATTTTAGAATCTACATTACATAGGCCTGTTTTGAAAATAATGGGCTACTGCAGTGTAGTACATTTTTTTTTTGATATAGGCCCAATATTGCATTAATTTAATTTATTAATTCTGTAGAAAAAATGTAAAAAATTACTTAGATTGTAATAAAAAATATCATTGTAGAAATGACAGTTGATTTTGTAAAAGTATGATTTTTGTTTAAAATATAAAAAATATGAATAATTTGGTCATCCATGGGCATAATTATGGCGATATAAGTGGGGTAAATGATAGATAATAAACTGGCCGATCGACAGTTTCAGGGTATCCATTATTTACGCATACATTATTTATACATTATATCATTAAATATTTTATTTATTTATTATATTTTATATTTATTTATTATATTTTTTATATATTTTGTATATTTCTAAAAGTACCTAGATCGCGTCATCAGTAGATGAGCCCGAGGTAATGGGATTGATTCTCAACTCAGACAAAGTGTTATTGGGTTTTTCCATAAGGAATTGTTCAGTAGTAGCTTGGAGTCTAAATTTTTGCCCGGTTGATGGCAATAGGCTCGCCTTCTATTACATGGGACTTACATATATATAACTGGTGAAATGTGGGTTTACTATAGGTACACTTTTGCCTTAACCTTTGAGGATAACTGATGATAAGTGTATTTATAAAAGTTTGCATTATATTTGTAATTGTTTGATTGTATTGTTATTGTTTGTACTAATGCTGCATTACATGCATTGCTAGACAGTATTCAATTCAACTCATAAATAAAATAAATCATTTGAATTTTTAAATTTTAACGCTACTAAAATGAGGAGGTACCTAGTGTCTTCAAATCAACATGTTTTGTAACTTTGCATTATAAATGCCTTTTAATTTGGTACATTTAAGTACATACAGTACCAAAGGATAGTAATATTTTATTTATGAGCAAAATAATCCAACGATGATGGACTAGTAAACTGCCTCGGATTGTTTAGATAAAGCAGATAGGGGAAGCCTTATTTACATCTCAATAGATGATAATAAATATAACAAATACTTAGATAAAATGAAGTATATATTTGTGTAAATAACACACCAATAAAATTAACCTTACATGCACCACATAGGGTTTATTTTTGAATAAGTATTTATTCTATTAACTAAGAATACAACCTTTATATACTTACTACATACTCTGATGTCTCTTCTAGATGTTGTTGCCCCTGACATGGTGCCTGGTAAGTTAAGACTACAAATGCACCAAGACGAGTTGTCTTGGTGCATTTGTAGTCTTAAATTTGATTGAAAAAAAAACGATAAAATATTGACTGGCATATACGGACAGAGGTTGGACTTACTATTAAAAATGCAAAAATAGGAAGAATGAATGAAATAGAAATTCAAACCATCTTTATTTTTTTAAGGAAATTTATTATTTAAATTCTATCAACTGTTGATAGAATTTATATTAGTATCTATATTGTTCTAATAATTAATATAGCTTCATCAGCTACGACAGCACGTAGTATATCTCGCATAGATGCGACAAGGCGAGCACATAAATCAGTCCCTATGATATCGTCCCATACCCGTGCACAATGTGATCTGAGAGCTTCATGGTTTCAATCGTTCTGACAATCCCAGCGTTGAACCATTATGCCACACAGATTTTTAATTGGGTTTATATCTGCTGACCAAGGAGGTCATTGAATGAGACGAATGTCACGGTTCACGTTGAACCACGCCAAAGTAGACCGGGCCGTGTGTCGGGGCATTATCCTGAACGTAATCATTTTGTGGGAATTCTGCTGCAGGATACATAACGCGCACAGATGTAGCATCACCACTTCCACACATAATTATTCGCAGTAGCGCCCTACTTTCTTCGAACGAACGACGTCAGTTCTCCGACGTCGTCGTGGCGGTCGTGGCTCATCCAAGTGGAATGTTATGCGACCAGATTAATTTTGAGGCACGAAATGAGCTTCATCATACAGAGTGCGATTATAACGCCATATAGTTAATCTTCCGATTTGACTCGATTTAAAAGTTATTTCGTCGGTAAATAAAACAACAATCGACCAATCAAAATCAAGATTTTTTGCGCAAAATTCAGTCGGGCAGTTTTATGGCGGGGTTTAAGTTCCACTTTAATAGCATCATGATGTCTGTAGTGAATAAAACACAACAATCAACCAATCAAATTCAAGATTTGTCGCGCAACATTAAGTCGGGTAGTTTTGTGGTGAGGTTTTTTTTTTTGAGGGTGGGAAATCATCAAATAACTTCTCCCGCTCTGGGCGGAGCGGGAGGGTGTGTCAAGACTCTTACTGACTAAAACCCACCCGTATTCCTTCCTGTTGCCTGTGTTGCGGGGGCCTCGGTGACCCATAAGTACCTTCCCGCGACCCCGGCAGGCATCGGCCTTAGTGGACCCCTACCTATGTGCTGACGACATCTCTTTGAGGCGCGCGTGGAATACAACGCGCCGTCGGCCCGGGCCTGGTCCTTACCGGACGGTGAGCTACCTATTGGTCACCGTCGGCAAGCCAGCGCCTACGGTGGCCGGAAATCCGCCCGGGATTCCCGACGCCCTGGGCGTCTCCTGCGGCGGCTAGGGGCGAGAGGGCGCGAAACTTGCCTTTCCCTCAACCGTCCCGCCGAAGTACTGCTTTGCAGAAGGAGGTGACGGCTGCCCATGCCCTCTCGCTCCGTACCATGGCCTGAACCAGGGCCGGACGCGAGAGGTCTCTGAAATGAAATGATGATGAAATGAAATGATGATGAAATGAAATGATGATGAAATGATTTTATTTTCTGTAAGTAGGTTTATACAAACACTTTTACACGTCAATCATATTTAGAAAAAAACCAGATGAGCTCGGCGTTTCCTTTCTGACTACTCTGAGAAGAAAGGCCGAAACAAACTCAGAGGTCACAGTCTCTTTTAAAGTCCAGACATAATCTTGGTCAGATCATGTGAAGACCATGTAGATTGGTGTCTGAAATGGTCTTTTGAGGAAAAAACCTATCCAGTCAGTGCACGCATTTGTCAGTAATCGTGCAGCTCAACTCAGAACTTAAGGAGCTCAACGATTCGACGAACAATACCAAAGAAAGGACATTTGAGTAGGCCGCTTAAATGACTCAAACTGCCAGACTAAGAAGAAAACTAACTGAGAGAAATAATAAAAACAATAATCCACATAGTCTTCACATTCACAATAATTTAAAAAAGAATATAATACTTCAAACCTATTTAAACCTTAAAACCTACTTACAGAAAAAAGAAAATCATTTCATTTCATTTCAAAAAAGTAAATATTAATGTCATAGTGTATATAACAAAATCATCAATGTCACACTTAGTATAAAAATAGATTTAGTATAAAATTAGTTTGTTGCCTGGGGGTACATTGGAGTAGCTTAATTAATTAATCCCAAGCCTTTTTGTCGTCCAAGTAATCTTTAACTTTATAGAAACCTTTTTGACAGAGTTTCTGTTTAATAAATGATTTAAATTTATTGACGCTCAGTTCTTTGACATGGCTTGGGAGTTTGTTGTAAAAACGTATACTTTGGCACTTAAATGAATTACTAATTTTTTGGCGCCTAGTCTTGGGCACAATAAGTAAGTCTTTGTTTCTAGTATTAATGCTATGAATGTCGCTGTGTCTAGAATATAGGTTAATATTCTTTTTGACATAAATCAGGTTCTCATATACATATTGAGATGCGACTGTCATTATGTTTATATCCTTAAATGTATCCCTCAGTGAATGCCTACAACTTAGGTTATAAATTGCTCGAATGGCTCGTTTCTGCAGCACAAATATAGCCTGAATGTCGGCTGCATTTCCCCACAGCAAAATGCCGTACGACATTACACTATGGAAATAACTAAAATATACTAATCGAGCTGTTTCTACATCAGTCAAATGACGGATTTTATAGACCGCGTAGGCTGCAGAGCTTAGCCGCTTCGACAATTTGGTTATATGAGGGCCCCACTGTAGCTTTGAGTCCAAAGTAATACCTAAGAACACAGAGGTGTCCACAAGATCCAACTCCGCCCCATTTACTAGTACATTGGTTTTTACCTGCTTAACGTTAGGTGTCAGAAATCTAATACATTTGGTCTTTTTCTCGTTTAAAAGTAAATTATTAACACTAAACCAATGTACTATTTTAGAGAGAGCATTATTTACATCGTCAGTAACTGCCTGTTGTCGTTTAAGCTTAAATAAAAGTGATTTGTCATCTGCAAATAACACTATTTCATGACTGTTCTTTATAAGGCAAGGTAGGTCATTAATATATACGAGAAATAAAAAAGGGCCAAGAATTGCGCCCTGTGGAACTCCCATAGTGACAATAGAACCCTGCGATCGCTTACCGTTAACGTCCACTCTTTGGATCCTATTATCCAAATAAGAAATAAGAAGATCCAAGGCAGTGTTCCTAACACCATAGTGATGCAATTTCCTGACCAATGCAATGTATCATGAGAAACACAATCGAAAGCCTTAGAAAAGTCACAAAAAATACCTAGGGCATCATGTGACTTCTCCCAAGCCTCAAAAATATGTGCAAGAAGTTCCACACCAGCGTCGGTAGTCGATCGACCCTTTGTGAAACCGAATTGTTTACTGTTTAATAATTTATGTTTATTAAAATGTCTTTGCAATTGATCTAGCATCAATTTTTCAAATATTTTACTAAAGGTGGGAAGCACAGAAATTGGTCTAAAGTTTGTGGGGTCTGATGTGCTGCCCGATTTAAACAAAGGTATTATTTTACTACTCTTCATTAAGTCAGGAATTACACCACAGTCAATACATTTATAAAAATAATTGCCAATTCTGGCGCTACAGTGTTAATTATGCATTTTGCAACCTCCACAGAATTTCCCCATAGATCAGCTGTTTTGTTAACACTGAGTGTATTGAAAGTTTTAATAATATCCCGAGCACTAACATAGTCGAAATTAAATTCATGGTTACAAATATCAACATTTTCTTTCAATATGGACTCAGCAACAGTGGGTGATGAATATAAAGATTTAGTGGTTGAGACTGGAATATCTGCAAAGAAATTTTCAAAAACTGTGGCAACCTCTAAATCCGTTTTAATAACTGTATTGTTAATATTAAGGTTGTATTCACAATTACGCTTCCTATCCCTTCCAGTCTCATTGTTTATAATTTCCCAAGTCGTTTTTATTTTATTTTGACTATTTTTAATTTTTAAACTTAAATATCAACTCTTAGCTTCGCTACAACTTGTTTAAATAATTTGGAATAGTTCTTAACATATTGATAAAATTCTTTACTTTTATTATAATTTCTTTCCTCATAAAGTTCAAAAAGTTTGATTCTACTATTAAATATCCCTTTAGTTGCCCATTCACTGAAGGTTGCAGAACCATTAACTGAGATCTGCTTGGGTACAAATGTTGAGTTAAATTCTTTACAATACATGGAAAAAAAGGAATTGTATAGTGCATTAGGATCATGACTATAAAGCAGGTAGGCTAACTGACTATTAAGTTTGTTTTTAAAGCTTTCCAAGCGATCTGCCGCCGATCGCCTCCACGAGGACACGGCGGTGCTCTGTCCAAGCCGGGCAGACTTCCACCGTATGCTCCACCGTGTCCTCCGGGCGATCCACACAGTGGTGACACCCGGACGTTTCCTCCCGCCTTATCCGACACAGGAACCTCCCGAAACTGCCGTGTCCGGTGAGGACCTGAGTCAGGCGGAAGGTGAGGACGCCGTGGCGCCTCTCTAGCCACTCCTCAAAGAGGGGACTTATCGCCGCAATCGTGGCGTGCCCAGCACTGGGTTGTGACAACCGTACTTTCCATGACGCCATGAGATCCCGCCGGAGCTCCGTCCGCTGTGCCGCGATTTCTCGCGGCAGCGGACTTACGCCCCGGCGTTTCGCCTCCTCGCGCCACTCCCATACGTGCGCGAGGACTTTTGCCTCCAGACCTTTGGGCCGCGCTCAACCGGCGGGCTGGCCGCAGCGCCAGAGAGCGCGCCCATACAGGAGCCCCGTAGAGGGCCATGGACCGCACGACCCCCGCGTAGAGCCTCCGGCAGGAGGCGTTTGGATCCCCTAGATTGGGCAGGAGCCGCTTCAATGCAGCGCCCGCCCGCTCCAGTTTGGGAGCCAAACGTCTGTAATGCTCCACGAAGTTCCACCGGCTATCGAGGACGAGTCCCAGGTACTTCATCGTCGACTCAACGCCGATGGAAACCCCTCCTACCGTTATTTTGGACCCCAACGGTGGCGCGTTCCGAGGACCATGAAAACACATGGCCTCGGACTTGTGCAAGGCCACCTCGAGTCCCAATTGCCGGATCCTTTCGACGATTGTCGCAACCCCGCGTGCCGCAAACCGGCTCTCCGCCAAATCCGGCCCCACACGCACCAGCTGGCCGACGAGGCGGTCTGCAATGACTCTTTCAAAGAGCTTGCCCACCTCGTCGAGCAGCACGATGGGCCGATAAGCGGATGGAGAGTCCGCAGGGCGCCCTGCCTTCTTTATGAGGACCAGTTTCCCCGTCTTCCAACGAAGCGGGAACTGGCGGGCTCCATGCATGCGCTTAGGAGCCCCCTAAGTCGAGGCCCGAGAGCCTCCATGGCCAGGACCCAGGCCTTCCCAGGTAAGCCATCGGGTCCTGGGGCGGTATTTTTGGCATTAAGCCTGCGTACCGCCGCTCTCATTTCTACCTCGGTCACAGCATCGTCGTCGTCGTCGTCGTCGGCGGTGTGGTCCGCATCGGGCACCGCAGTAGGCGGAGCCATGGGCGGGGAGGTGTGTTCCCCTCGCGAAGGGAACAGAGCGTTCACCACGTCCTCCACAAGCTGGGGCCGGAGACTCTGCGTCAGCGGGGGAGTCCATGGGCGGAGTTTATCCCGCACCACTTTGTACGGGCGTCCCCACGGGTCCCTGTCTAGAGTCCCCAGCGACTCCTCGCGGGCCAAACCCCTGGCTCGCAGGATCTCCGCTTGGAGGGCGGTCTTCGCCTCTCTGTACCCCTCGTACAGCTCCGCCTGAATTGATACGGAGCCTGCGGTGCCTGGCGTACCGACGTCGCGCAGCCACGCACGCAGTGCGCAGAGCCGTCAGCTCCTACGACCACCAGTACACCTGGCGCGAGGCACGTCCAGGCTGGACCCGGGGCATTGCCACGTCACATATGTCGGACATGGTCTCCCGGAACCACTCCGACTCGTCGTTGATGTCGGCAGGCCTGTCCGGTGGTGACACCCAGGCCTGCACGATCGAGGCTTCCAGGAGGAGCTCCCGGTCCAGCTGCTTCAGCGCCCACCGCGGACCACTCGGGGCCCGTCGGACCGGCGCGTCCTAGGTCTGGGCGGAGACGTCGAACCGGATATACCGGTGATCGGAATAGGTCTCCACCCCCTCCATGACGCGCCAGTCAACTACACGCGGCGACAGAGCGGGGCTGGCGAACGAGATGTCCACCACTGATTCACCCCGCATCCGCACGCACGTGGGGACAGAACCCCGGTTTAGGACGACCAGGCCTGTCTCCAGGGCCCAGTCCTCCACCATCCTGCCCCGTGTGTCCGTTAACCGGGAACCCCAAGCCAAATTCTTGGCATTGAAGTCCCCGAGGACGAACACGGGCAGGGAACCAAACCCGACGACGACGTCTCTCAACTCCGCAAGGGAGTTGTGGAACTCGGCAAGAGTTCGGTTCGGAGAGAATTAGACCCCTACCACGACAATCTCCCCGAACCGTGCTGCTACGCAGCCCCCTCTTGAGCCCTGAGAGGGGCCTGCCGCAGCGGCTACGGTGGCGACGGCGACGACGGCGGTGGCGGAGGCGGCAGCAGCGGTGGCAGTGGTGGCGGCTGCGGTGGTGACGGCGGTGGCGGTGGGCTTGCCTCTGGCCCTGGCTTTGGCGGGTGGGGCGCAGGCCCTTCCCCCCATCCGGTGCTCGGCTGGCTGGCACAGTGCGGCGTGGCATTGCACGGGCCAGCCTTGTGCCCGGGCAGACCACAGCGGCAGCAAAGTCCGCTGCGGTCCACCTCCGAGGTGCAATTCGCCTGCACGTGGTTGCCCACCTGGCAGCGGAAGCACCTCAGAGATCTGGGTTCCAGCAGTTTTACCTGCGCGGAAACCCAGCCCACCAAGAGCCGTTGGCCCTCCCCGGCAATTTTTCTGGCCGCCGACACGGGGCAGCTTACCATTACGGTTTGCAGCCCCGTGGAGTCAGGACGGATGGTGCCTGCCTTCACCTGCTCGGCAGAGCACCCCCCGGTCCTAACCACCGCGGCGACCACCTTCTCTTCAGTCGCGGAGTCGTCCAGGCCCATGATGCGCATGCTAGCGCACTTGGTGGGCCTGGACACTCGGACCTCATCCGCATTTAGTGACGCCCTAAGCCTTTCGGCCAGGGCGTCAGCGGCCGGGCCGCTAGCCGCACCGGGGACCTGCACCATTCGGGCTCCAGTCGCCGTAATTTTCATTTTAAGGCCCCCGGCAGCGCCGAGCTCCTCGAGGCGCACCACCTCACCCACCTTCTCAAGGACGGTCTTGTAGGACACGGCCTTTTTTTCCGCATCCGGCTGTAGTGTAATCACTACGGCTGCGGAATTCGGGGCGCGGAGCCTAGCCGCGGCAGTGCGCTTCTTGCGCCGCTGCCGCCTCTCCCTCTTTTTGGCCGCCCTTGCTGCCTTACCAGCCTTCTTCTTCTCTCCGGCCACTTGCCATTCGGCATCGGCCGGAAGAGATTTAGGAGGCGGTGGCGGCCGTCTCGCCGCCAGGACCGGAGCCCTCACCTCCTGGGCTGGAGCTCTCGCCACTGGGGCTGGAGCTCTCGCCGCTGGGGCTGGAGCCTACGCCACCTGCGCTTTCGCCGCGCCCTTGGTCTGTCCCGCCGACCCCGGTTTGGCCGTGGCATCTGCAGCGGCTGAATATGAGGCGGCCTTCGACCTGCCCGAGGCCGGCTGGCTCGCCGCCAACGGGGGGCGCAGGACGATGGCCTCCAGGGCGGAGAAACGACTCCGCAAGGAAGCCATTTCCTGCCTCACAAGGGTTAGAACCCGGTCCTCCATAGGCACGGGCCATCCCTGTCCCTGCTGCTGCCCCCCTTGCGGCTCCATTCGCGGGCCGGCTCCTCGGAGCCCCGCCAGGTCCGCTCGGAGCTTCTCGTTCTCCTTTCGGAGAAGCTCCATGGCGGCTGTCAGGCGGGCGACCTCCGCCCGGATTTCAGACATACCGTCCGAAGGAGGCCTGACGTGAAGGGCCTCCGCTGCCGCCACAATAGAGGCCGTGGCCGCGGCTATGGCCTGGTCCTTAGAGGACCTGAGCCTCTTCACGGATACCGCCTTGATCGCAGCGGCTATGACCTCCGTAAACCCGGCCGCACGCTCCGACCTGGAACCGCCAACGGCGGTTCTAGGTCGTATTTGTTTAAAAACACTCATCTATCATCACAGGCTTATCTAATAGTGTAGTTATTATTATAATAGCTTACAAAGATTAGACTTACAATTGTATTATTATGAACAACCAAGAGTAGGTACCTAGTTTTACAAAATCCGGTCCCATGTGAATTCACTCAGAGTAGGTACAATCGAAGCAGTCAATCTGTTGTTGTTGCGGATAACTCGACTTACCTCTATAAAGTAGTCGATTGAGTTCCGTTAAGTAAGCAGAGATTTACTAAGGAAGTGATGAATTGCATTCACAACTAATTTACTTTTCTTGTAATTGAACAATCTACTTTAGCCCTATGATATGAGTCCTTTTGATATTTTTTAGGTATTTAGCACTATTTATATTTTAACACAACACGAACACATATTTTCTTTTTACGACAAGAGTCACGTCAGTACATTGTTTTTTATTCATGTCACATAGCATTTTCAAACAGGACATCTCGGATTATAACAAGTCTTGGCCTAGGAACTGCCTTGGTCATAATATCTGCCAATTGAGTAGCAATGCCGGTCTTTTGTACATCCACAAGTCCGTCTTGTACAGTTTCTCTGATGAAGAAATGTCTCACTCGGATAAACTTGGTCCGCTTATGAAATTCTGGATTGTATGCAAGACGTATGGCGGCTTCATTTGTCTACTTTTAATGTGGGTACTCCGTCCATGTTAGTAAGTGAGCTGAATACTCTCTGGAGCCACACAAGTTCACGAGCGCCTTCACTTGCTGCTACTATTTCAGCTTCGGTAGTTGAAATCGCGACTGAAGATTGTCGTTGACTTAACCATGATAGGTACTATTCCTCCAGCAGAGACATGCAACTACTGTAGTAGAGCGTCCTGTTTGCTGGTCTCCTCCATGATCAGCATTACTATAGCCTTGTATTAGGTTGGAATCATGTTCTGCTTTATATGTTATACCAAAAGAACAAGTTCCTTTTATGTAGCGCATAATCCGCTTAACACGTAGCCAATCTTCATGTGTCGGGTTTTCCAGATTTCTTGAAACTAATCCAACTGCATACGCTATATCAGGTCGCGTCCCTGTCATTAAGTACGCTAAAGCACCTACTGCCTCTCTGTATGGAAAGTTCTCTTCCTTTTGCTTGTTCACTTTCCCTGCTTGAGAAGTCGTTTCTATTGGCGTTGAAACTGGATTACATTCGGACATACTAAAACGTTCCAGTATCTTTTTGGCGTACTACTCTTGTGTAATTGTAATGGAGCCATCTTTCCACTGTGCTATCTCAAGTCCTAGGTAATAAGATGCTGGCTTGCTTGTGCTCTTCAGAGTATTCCCTAATTCTTTAAGCACAAAACTTATCTGTAGCGGCTACAAGCCCGTCATCCACGTACAGAGTTACTCGTATCAAGATTTTCTTGTCACCAATCTTCTTCGTGAATAGGCAACAATCAGCTGCATTTTGCTGAAAACCTTTCTCTAATAAAGTCTCCTGAAAGCATGAGTTCCAGCATCTGGGAGCCTTCTTGAGTCCGTATAAACTTCTTTTAAGTCGACATACATTTAAAGTTCCGTCATTGTATCCATCCGGCTGTTGCATGTAGATTTCTTCCTTTAGCTTGCCGTTGAGGAATGCTGTTGAAACGTCAAATATAATTTTTCTTTGGCTGCGACATTTAATAACCTCTGATGGTGGCCATTCTAGCAACTGGACTAGGTATAAGTCTGTTCGTAATCGATTCCTTTCCGTTGCTTGAAACCTTTTACTACTAGCCTAGCCTTATATTTGTCAATACTGCTGTCTGGGTTTCGCTTGATACGAAAGACCCACTTGCCCCTTGCAAGTGCCTTTCTTTCTTTAGGTAGCTTACAGAGTGTCCATACATCATTTTGCTTTAGAGAGTTAATTTCACTCGTCATTGCCTTGACCCACTCTTCGCTGTCATCCCTTTCAATAGCTTCTTTATATGTCTCGGGAAAATATTCTGTGCTTACGAAACACACATAGTCTTCAGACTTCTTAGGACGCGAGAGGCAAGTTTGATCGCGTAAGTTGTATCGAGATCTTGCGTCCAAAAACGGTGGTTCGACTATCTCTAACTCCTCGTCAGCGTCAACGAACTCTTCGTTAGCACTCTCATCCTCTCTGGTTTTGTTACTATCTATCTCCCGAAACATGTACATGATCATCATTTTCTCTATCTCCCTCTAGAGCATGTTCATGATTAATTTCCTGCTGCTCTATAGCACTTTCAGGCACAGCTTCTTGCGTAAACGTTTGGATATCCTCCTCTGAACTTAAAGTTGTAGGAATTCCTGTACAGATCCGAAACTCGACGTCATTTTGGAACGTTATGTCCCTCGACCTTTGCGTTTTGTTTCCGTCCCAAATACGGTAATCATCATCGTTTTCATAGCCTATAAGCTTGCCTTATATTGCCTATTTACTGAGCTTCTTTCGTTTTTGTTTTGGAACGTGAGCAAAGCATTCACTTCCGATAACTCTTAAGTGACATATCTTGGGTTTTTTCCCATGCCAGAGCTCGTAAGGTACCTTACCCTCAACTCTCGATGGACCTGTTCTGTTAAGTACGTACGCGGCAGTATTCACAAGTTCTGCCCAGAGCACTTGCGGTAGTTCTCCTCTTGCATGCATCATAGATCTGGCAGCTTCGACTAAGGTACGGTTTTCGCGCTCACTACATGCATTTTGCTCAGGAGTGTAAGACATTGTCAATCGGTGTTGAATGCCATATTTCTGTAAAATATCTTCGTTGTCAAACTCTCCTCCGTTATCGCTAAGAATCGTCTTAATTGTGTATCCAGCGTTCTTGGCTTCTTGCAACATTTGAAGAAGTTTATTCTTAACTTCAAACTTGTTTCAGATGAAGTAGACCATGCGGTAGCCAGAGTAGTCATCCTTAAAGAGTACGTAATATTTGTATTTTGAGATGCTATCTACGAAGTGACCGCAAACATCGGTGTGAATCAGCTCTCCTACAGCTGTTGCTCTTTCCCTTTTTCGGAACGGTTTTCTGTGTGACTTCCCATAAATGCAGCCTTCACATTTCATGTTGTCAGGACTTAACTGTACTCCAAGCTCTCTCTTCACGAGGCAGATCACATGTTTCTTGTCCTGATGTGCAAATCGCTCATGATATAGCTGTAGCATATTAGAGCCAGTCACAACGTTGACCTCTATGGTCCTAGGTTTAATTGGCATGACCGTCTTCATGTTCAACCTGTAAAGTCCTCCATATTGGACTCTCTTTCCAACAACTCTAGTTGTGCCTCCAATATCTAGCTTGCACTCTCTAGTCGTGGAAATGAAGATGCTGTTCTGCATCCTGTCTTGTGCTGCAAGCGGTGAGAAGAGGTTCTTTGTAACCACACATCGTTAAGTGTTATTTGCTCCCTCTTGCCACTGACATTTTATTCCACCTCAACGGTGCCTTTCCCTATCGCGGGTATGACGCTCCCGTCCGCAGTCGATACGGTATGGTCTGAATTAAATTCGTGAAACTCCTGGAAATAATATCTCCTTACTGCAATGTGAGTTGTGGCTCCATTGTCAACGAACCAGTTTTCCCTGTCTTGAGTTCGTCCAGTGGAACAGGCATTCACTAACAGAGAAATGTGTTGCAATTGCTTTGACGTTGAACCAGCTGCTGATGTGCCTGGTGTGGGTTTGGGCGGTCTCCCATCCTTTATCCACTTTTTGCACTTCCGAACTTTGTGTCCTTTACCGGAACAGTAGTTACAGATGAGCTCTTTCTCAATGCTTTGCTTGCTCTTGTGTTCCGTGCGTGTTGCCACTAAGGCCGCTTGCTTTATGTGCTCTTTACTACCGAGCGCTCTTTCAAATGCGCACAAGTGGTTAAATTGTCCACTGTCCGTTCACTTTGGTTCAGTAATAACCAGCTCGATTTGAAAGCAAAATATTTATCATAGATGATAAATATTTTGCTTTCAAATCGAGCTGGAAATCCTAGACACGCTAGAGCGTGTCTAGGATTTTGCAAATCAGGAATAATTCTGGCAGCTTGACAGTGGCATCTTTGTGATTTCTGTATTTAAATTTGTCCAGATGTTTTTTAGTTTTGACATGTCCCCTAGATACGTCATCCTCATTGTGACGTTGAAAACTGAAGAATCTTAAAAAAAGTCATCTCTTTTTATTAGGTACTTTTCTGGGCCCATAACCTGTTGCGGATAACACAAATTGTATGCTCTGTCATCAGACTGTCCATCAAATAATCTGTGTAGCTCCTGCCAGACTTCTTTAGCCGTTTCAAATCACATTACTTTTTTAAGTGTATCCTCAGACATATTAGTGGTTAATATGAGCAGAGCGCTACATTCAGCCTTCCTATATTTAGCCATGGCCAAATTATAGGTGCCGACCTCAGCGTCCCAGCTCCTTAGGCGGGGGTTACGGGTTTTTCGAGGGTTCCTTCGGCTGCTTCCATTGCGCCATCTACACCTCGTAGCATTACTGAAATTTTATATTTCCATGTGGCCCAATTATCTTTCCCCTCTAGATTGCCTATTTGCAATTTTGAAGTAAAATTTTCCATTTCGGCAGATCTCTTTTTATTAGGTACTTTTCTGGGCCCATAACCTGTTGCGGATAACTCGACTTACCTCTATAAAGTAGTCGATTGAGTTCCGTTAAGTAAGCAGAGATTTACTAAGTAAGTAATGATTTGCATTCACAACTAATTTACTTTTCTTGTAATTGAACAATCTATTTGAGCCCTATGATATGAGTCCTTTTGATATTTATTAGGAATTTAGCACGATTTATATTTTAAGACAACACGAACACATATTTTCTTTTTACGACAAGAGACACGTCAGTACATTGTTTTTTATTCATGTCACATAGCATTTTCAAATATATTTATCTCTAAAGAGTTCTTAACCTACACTTGATGCTATGCAACCTTTAACAGTTGTGACACCTTATTGACTGTATGCAAGCACGTCAGCGGCGCGTGCTGCAGCAGGTTGGTGCGAGCGGGCGGCGCCCACAGCAGCGGCGGCCGCCTCCTCTATGTCTGTAGTGCAGCCCCGCTCGGTGCAAAGCTCGTCGAACCGACCGAGGACTCACATCATACAAAGCAGCAAAATGACTAGTTCGTGTAAAACCGTGCTCTTCGTAATATCGAACCATATCAGTTACTAGCTCGCGTGTAATTTCTTGTTCTCCCGACCCACCCCGTCGCATCGCATCGCATCGTCGCCCGCCCGCCCTATTACTTCGTTTTCGTTTAGCGTTCTTTCTAACTTCTTTTTATTTTTGCTCGGCTCCTAAGGGCGCGCGTGATGTTAAGTAGCCTATAGCCTTCTTCGAGAATTGGGCTATCAAATGCAAAAAGATTTTTTCAAAACCGACTGGTAGTTCCAGAGATTACAAACAAAAAACAAACTTCAGTTTTATTATACACTGGCCTGCAAAACTAAGTACTACACTTTTAATTTTTTTTTTTCTAAACTGTATAAGTTAGAGATTTAAAATAAAAAACGTTTTATAGCAATTTTTATCAGCTTTCTTTGAAACTATAGTAAATTATATATTAGTAACATTTTTAAATCTAAAACAAGATAAAACAATAAAAATGGCAATTTTTAGCTGTGTCGTAAAACTCAATTAACATTTACAAGTATGTTTTACATGTTATTTATTTGTTAATAACTGTTATTGCCTCCTCGGGCTCTGCTTACAGCTTCGAGTCGATTTGGCATACTGAACATGAGGTTTCGGAGCCGATGTTGGGGAATATTCTCCCATTCTTCTATCAGGGCCTGTTTTAGTGCCCTGAGGGTGGTGGGTGGTGGGTAGTCTGCGGCTTCTGACTAGCCTCCCTAGCTCATCCCAGGCGTGATAAATCGGGTTGAGATCAGAATATCTTTCCCCAGTCAGAGTGCCATTTTCTATTCCCACTAACTCTGTGTGACCTTCTGAAGATATGCCAGTCCATACATGTACACTGCCTCCACCGTACTGGACTCTTTCTGAGAAGCAGGCTTGAAGGTATCGCTCACCAGGTCGCCTGTAGACACTTCGCCTTCCATCAGAAGTGTAAAGTGAGAATCGAGACTCATCTGTAAACAAAATTCTTGACCATTCTTCTTGATCCCACTGTATGTGTTCACGGGCGTATCGCAGTCTCGCTACTCGATGCTCTCTCTCTCTCGAGTTTGGGGCCACTCGCTGGTCTTTTTGGGGTTTCAGGTTTGCTTCAGCCAGTCTTCTTCTCACTGTACTGCTACTAATGTAGTCCCTTCGGGCCTGAAGAAGCTGTTGCTGGACTTCAACTGCATTTAGGTGGCGATTTCTCAACACAGTGGAAACAAAATAACGGTCTTCTCGGGCACTAGTACCTACACCTGGGTCTGCCATTACCAGGTCACCTCAAATGGTTTCCAGTCTCTTCGTACCTTCGCTTCACCTTCTGGACCGTTCGTAACGTCACACACCCACCGTTCTTGCAGTACGATGCATACTGATGCCTAGTTCCAGATTCTAGCACATTCTTCAGGTGAAAGAGGCATGATAAATAAGTTTATTGTGCTGTTGTTTAACTTAGCTTTTGTAACAAGACTCATCGATCAAGAAAAAAATTTAAAACAAAAATGGAAACATTAAATGAATGGTAAAATTGTAATTCGAAAAGGATTATTTTTGATTTTAAAATTTTTTTTGCCATTTCTTAAAAGAAGGTTACGAACTATGAAGTTTTTATGTACAAAATTAAACAATTTTTTGGATACTTTTTGTTTCGAAAGTATATCTTATGTACTTAAAAAGTTATTGCAATTTTAAAAGTGTGATAGGTAGGTACATAGTTTTGCAGGCCAGTGTAGTACGAGTATAAATTATATTTCACACATAATATTTTTGATAAATGTTATTGCAAAAAAATCAATTATGTAAATGTGTCTTAAATCTCTACAAATGCAATTATGTAAACTTTTAAATTAAGAAATAACTTTCATCATCAAAAATTCATCGTTTTGTTAGAATAGATGCTTCCCATCACTAATCGAAAGCAATAAGTAAAGTTTAAAATGCTATATTCTAGGTGCATATAGCATTTTTGACTTTACTGCACACAGTGTGATAAGGAATCTAATTTGAAAACTGATTAAGTAACATTATTAGACCGCGACTGTACTTATACTAAGCAAATTTAATAAGAAAATAAATTTCTGATCAAATAATCATTTAAAAAATCCTTAGGACATGCAAGCATGTGCGCCAGCGCCGACTCTGGAACCTAATAAGCGACCATATATCATCAGACGAAGGCTGCGTAGGCGCTGTGCCGGTGGCGGTTTGCTCTTTTATCATGGCTGTTTTATCGAGAGGTATGTAGTTTTAAATAATTAATGCCCGTTTTGTCTCACACTGCGGCACCTACACGAATGCCGAAATAAAAGCGCGCTTTTTGTTATTCGACGCTGGGCTATCCGCCGACGGTTGAAAATCCAACTGCGCATTTAGATGTTTCCCTGGTATTAGTGAAAGAAGGCATTATTTTCCCTGTAGTGGCCCTAAATTTCTAGCATAGAGTTTGAGAGCAAGGGTTTTAAGGCAGGCGGTGGCTTAAAGCTAAAAGCCCATTAAAGGAAATAGCACACATTATAAAATCGGAAAGGGATCGTCACCATATACCTTAACTCGGGCCATTCAGTATTTTTTGTATGAAACTCCCTAGGTACTGCAAAGCACACTAATCGGAATCGTGACGTAATCGCCTTGCCTCGGGACAAGCTCACGAACCGCGGTGCGGTGCGAAGTCAACTTGCAGTTCCCGCGCTTACGGCTCGTCATTCCCGCGCTTACGTCTCTCCGTACCCGAGGTTACGTCTCTTCGTACAGTGCCAGGGTCAGTGTTTCGTCTTCGTCCATTGCTATGGCTATGATGGCTATCTCGCGTATTGCTACAACCGGGACATAACCGTGCGACTACACTTCACGTTCAGATTCAACCTGATCTGGTGCCAGCCAGGTTAACGAGGCGGTTGGCGAGTCGTAAGCGCGGCGCACACTGTGGAATTTTGCTTCAATTGCGGTCACCTACATTTTATCTCATCATCGTATAGATCTAGCTAAGAACTAAAACTTCTGTCAAGGAACCATGATTTTATTATGTTTGGTTTTAAAGTTATTTAAGCATACGCTGACGTCAGCAAAAAATTGTTTTAATTTGTAGATTTCAAAATAATAATATGATTTACATAAATCACTGCTTTATTACAGTACCAATACGAAATCTAACTCTATACAAAGTTTAGGTATTGCATCTCCAATGTACACAGAGAAATTGATTTTTTTTTATTTTTTACTAAATTGCGGTTTTTTTCGTATTCCTATCGATTCTGTATCTGATTTTAATTCTGAGCATGGATAATATAGATGTAAACAACACTAAATAAAAAACAAAGAAGTTTACAATGGGACTTCGGAAATATTTCATTTCTAAAGTTTCCATAGAATTTCTATGGAAATAGGGTTGTCAAATTGCATACCTATTTTATTCAAATAAAAAGATGTATTATTAAATATAATTGCTGTTTCATTTTGTTTATTCTTCGCCATCCGAACATAGCAAAACTTCTTCAGATGGTAAAATAACATTTTCATCATCTTTTATTTCTTCAACTAAGTCCTCGTCATTCAGAACATTTTCCGTTGATGACTTTAAAAGCCAAAGAACTTTTTCAGGTAGAACCAAACGCTTGTTATTTTTTTGGCGACTACCGAGTGACATCATGGATACAAATGGATCTGAAGACTCTAAAGCTCGGTGAAATAGGTCAAGCACAGTTGTCTTCCGGTTTAGTTTTCTCGTATGGTGTTCTCTATCATAACGCCAGAATTTGTTACGAGATTCTGAAGCTTGCTCACTCAGCATACCAATTGGTAACGGACTAGCCTTTATAATTTGACTGCCGTGAGCTAATATTTTGTGAAGTGTAACTGACATGTAGCACCACTCATAGTTTTCTACATATTTTGCAGCGAAATTCGCACAAAATTCGTGAAACTTTTCAGGATCTATTTCAAAATTACTTGACAGCGCTACTAATATAACATGTAAATCATCTACAAGCCATTCTTCGACGCCTAGAATGTTTGCAAATGTTTTTCTATGTAAGTCCGATAGTGCAGTGCGGGCTGTGTTTCCGTCATTGGACGTTCCGGAGTTCGGACGTACAACATCGACTACCAAAGACATTTGAGCATAAATTTCCGTTTGAATTCTTTTTTTCCGGTCCTCAACAATCCTGGCCTCAATCGATTTTTTTGAGACTCTCCATTTTCACACTGCTGGGTCATTTTTGTATCCTAAATGAAGAAGAAACTCAAAAATTCTAATCCATGCGTGTAACGGGCTTAGACCATATTTTAGCGCCTCCGAATTGACTGATCTCCTTGAAATCTTGTCCAGTTTATTAAATTCTGTACATGTTGCACCGCAACACGCGCATCGCAATTGTGATTTAGTATCCGTAATTGCGTTGTATACCTTGCCGTCAATTAAGGTCAAATATAATTTGGGATCTCCAATGACACTATGCCCGGCGCTAGTTTCAGCATAAATAGATGTGAAATCTTTTATTTCCTCTTCCACCCGGTTTTTTTCTTGCAAAGTTAGTTCTTTAGATTCAGATCGATATTGAATCTTGATTGGGCGACAAAACCTGTAAGATTGAGGGTTTGGGTTTGACCACAGTACGAAACCGTCGTTAGTTTTTATTCTTAAAGGTATATAAGTTGTTGTAAATAAACTATGTTCGTCATTTTCGCCATCTGAAAATCTTTGCTTATACATCGATTGTCCCGTACTGCCGTCAAACCCCCAAGAACCCTGAAAAACGCAATGAATTGTGTTGATTTGTTTTTGGTTGCAGTACTCGTTAATACTTTCATCTAATGATTCAACAAGTCGACGAAACGAGTGCATAATTAGGCTGAGGAGAGACACTGTTGCTTCTCTTTCTGTTACAAGAACTTCGTCATCGGGATAACATTTTTTTTTCGTTGATTGCACTTTATAATAAGCTGGGTAAATATTGTGTCCTCGTGATTTTGCACCATTATAGAGAGTTAGATAGTCCTCAACAGTAAGTTTTCTGTCTATAATTAAACAAAGAGCTTCGTCAGGGCTATACTGTTGTTGGTGTGCACTTTCTTGGTTGGATTTTATCATGTTTGCGATTGTTGTTGCTCTTGTAGGCGTTTTTAAGCATTCTTTAACGACAAACTCAAAATCAACGGCAGATTTGCTACTAAGTTTATTTCCGTCTTCGTCTGTTACAATTTTCGAGAAAACTTTTAATATTTTGGCTGCAGGCTGATCTCCTAATTCTTCTGCAAGACGTTTTGATACACGGCGCTGCTGACGATTGCTTAGACATTCGTATTGCTTAGAAGTGGAAGGTTCCAATAAAACTGACGTAGGGTTTGGTGGCTCTGTGATGCATTCCATCTCTCTGGATGTAGAAGGAACTTGTCCAATGTTAGTTTCTTCCAATTCTGTGATGATTTGAGTGGTTTCGGAAATTGTTTGTTGTTGTTCTATGTCTGGAGATATCTTATCATCAGAGCTAACGACAGATTCTTTTAATGACACTCCGGGATCAAAAGTAGTTGAAAGCCAAATACTGTTTTTCTTTATAAAAACCGACTACTTTCTGTGACAATCCTTGTACTTCTTTTCACATTTGCTAATGAATTTTGTCAATGTATTTTGAACCTTTTTTATGTTATTCCTGATAATATCAGGAATGCCTTTCAGGTAAATGGCGTTCATGACAATTTCGGTTCGCTGAGTAACATCCAAATCTATTGGTCGAATTTTCGGGCCTTGCGACCGAGCATTTGATTCCAATATTTTTAGGACCTCAAGACGAGTCAACTTCAATGGTATATTCGTCGTATACGTAGCACGCATTGTTGCGCTACTACTTTAATTTTCGGTAGAATGATAGTCTGCCACTCGCTGACCAACATGAGGGTTGGCGCCCTCATGCCCCCCTAGCATTAAGTCCTCCGGTCGAGGCCCGGAAGGACATCCCCCCGCAGAATGGGTCAGGTCCTGCGGAGGCAATGCAGCGCCATGGGTCTTTAACGGCTCCATGACGCCTCACCCCCGCTTCTCCAGACATCATGTATAGATATTGGGTTTTAGCAATGCGCTCAGCGCTTGACGAGGGCGGACCCCTTCCCAATATCACATGATGTCCTTCATCGAAGAAAGTATACAAAATATGATTAAAACATCGATGAAAATGTGCAACGTACAATTAAAAAGAATATGTAGAATACGCATTAATATATTTTTTCCTATTCTACTTTTCATCTCTTACGTGACAGGAGTCTAACTCAAAATACCTAGATACTTTATTTTACACCAAAGAAAACCATAATTATTTCATTTTACATCAAGCATCATCATCAAATTAACTATATTTAGTTAATTTGCTGTCAAAGTTATCCGAGAATAGTTATAGTAAAGTAGGTGACAGCCCTAACCTCAAAAATAAAAATTCAATAACTCGGAAGTCCCGCATTATCCACACTTGATTTTTTTTTAATAATGTAGCATAATATAATATAAAACTATTAATGTTAAAAAAAAATGCGGATACAATGAGACTAACCAAATAAAAAATATTTTTAATTTTCATTTTAAACTTGATTTTTCCTTCTACTTACGATTATTTATTTATTTTTTTCCACTGAAATAGTAGATATAACAGTCGTTTTTAAGACCTCCTCTATGTAACTTGCAAAATCATATATTTGAGACGAAATAATACATTTCTATAGTTTCTATGGAGTTTTCTCGAGTTTTCAAATAACTTCAAAACTAAACATAAAAAAAACATGGTTTCTTCCCAGAAGTTTTAGTTCTTCCCTGGGTCTGTACGATGAGGGGACAAAATGTAGGTGACCGCAATTGAAGCAAAATTCCACAGTGTGCGGCGTCGCCTAGCCATAGCCGAGTCGACGTATCGGAGCTGCTGATCCGCTTTGGGTAACCAAACGATTGCTTACGATACGTGCTTACGTTAGGTTGACGCATGTTCGACGGCGAGGCGAAAGGCGATACGGTGACGATCCCTTTCCGAGTTGATATGTATACCTTTATCAGGATTCGAATACAATTCCGATTTTCGGCGGTATTAGGCCATTTTTATGGCCGAAACGATTAAAATATGATTTTCATCTTAATGGAGCTCAACTTTGAAAACAAGGACCTCAATTTTCCCAGCCTTGCTTGCCTCAATATACCCTTTGACTCTTCTATTGTTTTATCGAAATTTGCGAATAATGCTGTACAAAATATTATCGTACCTACCTACTTGAAAACAAGAGTTCATAAACATAAAATATGTACAGCAGGCTTAGCGTGAGGCCTTCTATTTCCACTCTACTTTAAAATAGAAATCGCTTGTCTACCATTCTCGGTAGAAAACTGTCAACTGTCTACACGGAAACGTTATTTTTGTCTACTCTTCCGTCGACAAAACGCTTCTCTACGGTTCTCGTGCTAAGCCTGCAGTTCAAGGTGCGCAGTGAGTAATATATTCATTTTATTTTACCATAGATATCCGATATCCGTATATTTTACTCTATTCTATTCTATTCAGGAAACTTACAGCTAACATAAACAGTGTTCTTAAAAATATGAAATTGAAGGCCATTAACAAATTACTACTGATAAACGCTGTCGTAATTATATTACTTAATGCCTTTTCTAATGAATATTAACCTAGAATCAAACTAGTTAGTTTTCAATGCTGTCTGATATTAGTGCCACCTGCTATAGGCGCCATGATTTTTAATTTTAAATTTTTCGATAACAGCTGACCGACAAAAACTAAGTGAAACTTGGAAGGTCTAGGGCTGACGTCACGCGGTGTCATGTCGTCAAACTTTTATTGATATCGTATTGAACACGATAAGATAGTTTTTGCTATCAGCTTAGCCGTATAACACTCATTGTTATATTTGTGTTTCACTTACACGGTCACACGCGAATGTCTGTGTCTAAAATGTGAAGCAAGTGTGATTAAAATGAGACAGTGTGGTGTAGCGATTTACAACTTTACGCATCGAGTGTGTTTGTACGTTTTATCGTGGGTGGCATACGTCTTCTCCTTTTGCTATGTGAGTAAAAAATAACTTGCAATTTTATTCGTTATGGTGTACGCGGAAGTCAATGAACCAATAGTGCAGTCTCTATGAATTAAATAGACCAATTAGGTTTCAGGATTTATAGAATTCATAACGCACTGGGTTGTAGATGTACTTGAACACGGAATATGTGCTTACTGCTTACGTGGTCGCAATATTAAAAAAAAATCCTCATTATAAGTTTATTGCAGAACTACGAGTATGTATGTCACTGCTAAATAAAACAAGAGAAGGGTACGAAAAATGTGTATCTTATCAGATTAGAGGACACGTCGATTATTGCAGTCATTATGTTACCATGAATAATGTTATGTCGCTATTAATAAACAATCAAGTAAATAAATTGTCATATTTTACATGCACTTTTCTCAAATTTTCAATGAAGAACTGTTACTGGTAACAGTTATATTTCAAGGCGCTTATTCTCCAGTCTCGCTGGCATATACTTTATGTATATGTGTATACAGTATACCCCGCCAAAAACAAAGTATTAGATATGTATGTGATAACCTAGGACATAGTCTGTGTGCCAAAATTCATCCAAATCTGTTGAACGGTTCATACGTGATTGAGTTACAAACATGGATACAACTTTACAAACCTTGAATAGAATGACCTTAAAATGACCACAGGATCTTTAATTTTTACATACACACTCCGTACGCATAAGAAGACAGCTAAAGTGATTAGAGACTCCTCTGGTCTTCGACTTCATAACCCAAATTAGTTTACGAGTATGTAGTTATGATTCAACCGATTCGTTTTTCAAACGCACGATGCCCTATCGAGCACTTCATTTTCGTGTATTTCAGTATACTAAGGTAGGCACCTACGTGCTGTTCTGATTCATAAAGTCAGAACTCAGTATGATAAGAGTGACGTTGATGTTAAAAATCAATCAGTTGGAACTTGGGAGTCCCCTTATTACAACTTCTATTATATTTCTAAGTACATACATACATACATAATCAGCCTATAATGTTCCCACTGCTGGGACACAGGCCTCCTCTCTGTGTTTTCTAAGTAACTACGACTAATTACTTGCTTATAATTATGGCTCATTGGTGCCGATTCCATTGTTCACAAACTGAACTAAATTTAAGTTCAGTGCATCTTTTCCTTTCTATTTCATTAAGTAGAGGACAGAAGATAAATTTTAGTTTATTCCTGTCAAATTAATCAGCGCCTGTCACTACTCCATACAAGTTTAGACGTGATTAAAAGCTTGTCTACTAAAATTATGTCAATTTACGTCGAGCGCTGATTAATTTGACAGGACTAAACTAAAATTTATCTTCTGTCCCTTTCTTAATGAAATAGAAAGAAAAGGATGCACTGAACTTAAATTTATTTAATTTTGTGATCAAGGGAATCGGCACCATTATTTTATAGGTGAAGTTAATTAATTGCAAATATTATCAGATAATTCGGCACCAGCCTTTAATAGTGAGACGCCCTGGGCGTCGGGAATCCCGGGCGGATTTCCGGCCACCGTAGGCGTGGGCTTGCGGACGGTGAGCAATGAGTGGCTCATCGTCCGGTAAGTACCAGGCCCGGGTCGACGGTGCGTTGTGTTCCACCTTCCACACGCGCCTCATAGAGATGTCGTCAGCACAAGTGTAGGGGTCCACTAAGGCTGATGCCTGCCGGGGTCGTGGGAAGGTACAAAAAGGTTACCGAGGCCTCTGACAACACAGGCAACGGAATGGATACGGGTGGGTTTAAGTCAGTAAGAGTCTGACACACCCTTCCGCTCCTCCTAGAGTGGGCGAAGTTATTTGATAATTTCCCACCCAAAAAAAGCCTCTAATAGTGCACTGTAGGACATAGGCCTATAGAGGCATGAGGAACAGGGTGTAAAGTTCACTCATCCTCCATAGAAAAGGGAGGCTCCTCCGACCAGACGGATGTCGTGAGCCACCCTGCATAGAACATCGGTCGTTGGCTTCAGAAACCGCTTATGACTCCTGAATTTCCCGAATTCGGTCCCGCCTGATATGAGGTGGTCCCGTAAAAACCTCTGCTATATATTTTGTCGGATCGTTTATTGTCGAATCCTTCATAAACCAGGTCCCCGTTACGAAGCCATAAGTATTTAAAACGCTAATGCATTGTGCAATTTATGTAGGTAATACCTATCAGCGGCCTTGACATATGACAATATTGAATAATTTCGCGTATAGGTATGTGATTCAAGCTATTCATATTTTATTTCAGTTTGCGTGCACTATACACATATATATCGATTTGAGACTGTTTCGAAAACTGTACACGTGTCTTCAAAAATTTCTTACGAGCCGTTGGAGGTATAATCAGCCTATAATGGTCCTACTGCTGGGACACAGGTCGACCTCTCTGTGAGAAGTAGTGAGCCGTAATCCACCACGCGGGCCCGGTGCGGGTTGGTGGATGTCATATGTCGAATTTTTTGTTCTAGCACATGCCGGTTTCCTCACGATGTTTTCCTTTACCGTTTTAAGAGCAGCAGTGTTAAAATATTTTATTTACACAAAGTAAAGTGCCAGCCTGGGTTCGAACCTACGACCTACAAACTCGTAAGGCACGGCCGTTTCTACTGGGCCACCGGCCCACCACTGCTCTAAAGCGCTCTCTCTGCTCCAGAGCAGTTGGTGATTTGTATAAATTGTTTGTGCAAAGCTGTACAATTTTATGTTAAAATCTCTACTTTGCTCTTCGATTTCTCATGATTTGTCAGAAAATTGTTTCAAGTCAATACTATTCACTTTCAGCTTACATAAAACCTTCGCATAAAATTCAAGCTCAGTGAATTGCAATAAAGTTAACGCCTATCGATCTGCTGCCAACAAAGTTGACAAATATTTAAATAGCTCTTTACAAATAATAGCATGCATTGAAAGTATTTTTTAATGGCACTGATGATCATCGGAGATTGCCAATTTTTTATTCCAAATGCTACTAAGTAATATATTTTGTTTAGAAGTAAGTGACTTACAGCTTTAGAATCACTTATATTCAGTAAATTTCACCGCATTTACTTGGCAAAAGTAAAAGTGGCTGGGGTGATAATTAATTTAGTAGTTTGCGGTCAAAATTCTTAATCGGTTAATATTTCTTCGAATTATTAGTATCTTCATATAATTGTAGTATATCGAGCTGCTAATTATAAAATATTGATGGATTTATCTACATAGCTCACGTGACTCAAACGCCGACCCAACGGATTTGCGTAGAAATCCTACGAAATGTATGAAACTTAACTAAAACTGGCGCTAGTTGCCTAGTTTGTTGCCAGCAAATATGGATTGATAGACTTTTGGACACAACCTCTAGTAGCTAAACTAGCTTATAGCACCTACTTACCTACCTACTTACCCACCTACTTACTTACTTATTTATCTACCTACTTCGCGAGTAAAAAAATGACCAGAATAATCGTTAAAAATAAAAGTCTTATACCAACAATATATTAAAAGTATCGACCTTGGTAATCTTCAGCCAATGCCAAGGGAAACGCTAATTTGCAGTCAGATGCTGGCCTTCTCACGATTACCTGCAGCGGTGCGTCGGTGGCGGCCGATCCTGACATTGGTCGGTTGTCCGAAGGCACGTCAACAGGGGGCCACCGACATGGTGCGCCTACCTAATGGGTTCCATTAAAAAGTTTATTTAGTTGATCGTCTATCAGAATTCAGAATCCGATGGACAAATGAAGGTAATATTTTTTTACCAATTTTCTTAGTAGTTTAATTTCTTTAGAAACGTTTAAATTGATTCTAAGTATTTATTGGTGTTATAATCCTTTAGTAATAGTCTTAAAGCTTAATAAACAGTTTAATTATAATGTATTATGCATGGCCCATAGCTGATAGAGTTTTCATTTAGTGATACAAGGCTTCTGCTTTTATATATTGCTACGTTTTATACTCATACCCACAAGCAAAAACTATTCTATTAAAAATAATTTGCCATGTCCTTAAGTAAGTATAACTTATACGGATGTAATATCTACTGAACAAGAGTATTTCCTCGTGTATCTTTGGGATACCCAATTTTGAACTTGGCTGATTGGATTTGTTATATAAATCAATTAGGTTGTCCCCATCAATGTACTTTGATAACGCCCTTACTTTCATCGTAATAGTGTGCTTGGTAAACCGGGTCACCGGGTTAGGGGTGTTAAGCCAGCTTCACACGATTGAGTTTTCATAAAAGTTTCGCCTATTTTTTATGCACTTTTCTGTTATATATTTGTTCTGTATTTTAGTACTTCTGTTCTAATCTCTGTTAGGTGCGGATTTTCATGATGATTCGTACTGCCTTTCTTACCAAGACGTTGTCCCTTTGCATGAATCCTTTGTGTTGAGCTTTTTTAGATAATGAATTAAACATCTGCATCATATCAAAATACATTAGGTATGGTATAATGTGTATATCGTACGATATGATTAAAAGATAATGTAGATAACAGTCTAAAATCATACGATTTGATTTAATGCGAAATGTTCGTTCTATTATTGTTAACGTTTTCAAACAACCTTCTCTATTACATATTAACACGTTTTAAGACTGGCAGCTTAGTATAATCAGCCTATAATGTTCCCACTGCAGGGACACAGGCCTCCTCTCTGTGAGAGGGAGTGGGCCGTAATCCACCACGCGGGCCCAATGCGGGTTGGTAGATGTCACATGCCTTTGAATGTTTGGTTCTAGGACATGCCGGTTTCCTCACGATGTTTTCCTTCACCGTTTTAAGAGCAGTGGACGGTGATGAAATAATTTACACAAAGTAATGCGCCTGTCTGGGTTCGAACTTACGACTTACAACTCGTAAGTCACGGCCGTTACCACTGGGCCACCACTGCACTCACTGGCAGTTTTACCACTTTGAATGTCACAGATGGCACTGCTCATCTTTGGAAAACTACCACGGAACTACCGACCAACCACCTCTTTTTTTCTTTTTTTCTTGGGTGGGAAATCATCAAATAACTTCTCCCACTCTGGGTGGAGCGGGAGGGTGTGTCAGAGTCTTACTGACTAAAATCCACCCGTATTCCTTCCGTTGCCTGTGTTGCCAGGGGCCTCGGTAACCCTTTTGTACCTTCCCGCGAACCCGGCAGGCATCGGCCCTAGTGGACCCCCTGAGGCGCGCGTGGAATACAACGCGCCGTCGACCCGGGCCTGGTTCTTACCGGACGATGAGCTACCCATTGCTCACCGTCCGCAAGCCCGCGCCTACGGTGGCCGGAAATCCGCCCGGCATTCCCGACGCCCAGGGCGTCTCCTGCGGCGGCTAGGGGCGGGAGGGCGCGAAATTTGCCATTCCCTCAACCATCCCGCCTTCTCCTTCGCGAGCATTACTGCTTCGCAGGAGGTGACGGCTGCTAATGCCCTCTCGCAACGGCCTGGACCGGGGCCGGACGCGAGAGGTCTCTGCCACCGATCGCCTCCATGAAGACACGGCGGTGCTCTGCCCAAACCGGGCAGACCTCCACCGTATGCTCCACTGTGTCCTTCGGGCGATCCACACAGTGGTGATAACCTGGCGTTTCCTCCCGCCTTATCCGACACAGGAACCTACCGAAGCTGCTGTGTCCGGTGAGGACCTGCGTCAGGCGGAAGGTGAGGACGCCGTGGTGCCTATTTAGCCACTCCTCAAAGAGCCCAGCGCCCAGCAATGGGTTGCGACAATCGCACTCTTCATGTCGCCATGAGATCCCGCCGGAGCTCCGTCCACTGAGCCGCGATTTCTCGCGGCAGCGGAGTTACTCCCCGGCGTTTCGCCTCCTCGCGCCAGTCCCATACGTACGCGAGGACTTTTGCCTCCAGATCCCATGGCAGCAATCCGACAAGGAGGCTCGCTGCCTTACAGGAGAACCGACCAACCACCTTGCTATTTCGATGAACTGAAAATAAGTACGCGGACCAGGCGAGCTAATGGCCACGAAGTTAAAACTACAATGTTTTAGCTTTTAAATGCCTAGCCTGAGCCTTGTAAGTTTCCGATGCCTTTATTTTTGGTGTTTGAAGCTATGACTTCGGAATTTGACACTTGGGTCTGACTCTCATTTGCCAACATCCATCGAGCACAATCAATCGGTTCGCAAAGTGATTTTAAATCAGCTTATTCCACTCTCATTGGGAAATTGTTCTTTATTTTATGACGTGATAAACTATACTGGACTTTATTTTATGTGGTTAAAAAACATGCCTACTTGAACTCAAAACATCAAAGCCAGAGTTGGTTTCTATCGATTAATGACCATAGAAAAATGTAGGGACCTTGGATTCACACTTCATTTCGCGTAATGTCCCACGGTGCTGATGGTATTATACATATTTAAACACATTCTAACGGTATTGTTTTCTTTGACAACTTAAGTAAGGTTTGTCAACGCTAGATAATAGCTGTATAAGTTCCTATAAGAGTAATAAGAGCAACAATAATATTTATTCTTACTAAAACTCGCGTCTGAGTAAGATGATTTGTAGAAGACAAGAAATAACTTTTTCAATTTCGTCTTGCTGGACTGAATTTCAACTGAGCTGGACATAAGAATTCGCATTCACGTAATTGGTTTTGGAATTTATGGGGGAATTAAAAGACCCCAAAAATGCCTCACTCGGTAGGTTTTGTGATTGCAGGAAACTTAGTCTTATTAGTAATTACGTAGGTCTATTGGCTGACCTTCACCCCAAATTGAGAATTTAATTCCGAGCACGTCATTGTGGATCTCGTTATTTTTTTATTTGCTTAAAAATATCACGTTCTTTTATAAACTGTCCCGCCCTAATTATGGTAGCACTAGCTTTTTGACTTTCTTTGAAAACATACGTATAATTAACAAGTTATTAACATATGACATAAGTGGTTCAGTTTAAGAACTTTAATGATATTATGTTAATAACATTATTACCATTTACAAAAAAAAGTGTTGATATAAGTACTTGTACTACCATTGAACGACTTCCAAAAAAACACTACAAAGTGAAAAATTAACTTTAATTTCGGAAGTCGGTGTCTGGTTTTGTACTTTCGTTACTTTTTTTTATGTAATAAAGTTTTGTCAACTACTATTACTCAATTGATTATTTTTCTTGAATAGTAAAACAAGGTCCATGAGCGAACACTCCACAATGGAGCTAGCGGATATTCCAAAGCTAAAAAAAACGCCAACACAGACAGACAGAAATTAAGAAATAACATCGGTTTTCATATAACCGGAGTCACACGTGATCTGTACGATTTATGCTTAAATTACACATGATTTTATGTGACGTCATATTCATATAGCCTGTCGAACAACGTGTCAATTCAAACGATACCTCGTTTGTCAAAATACGAAGAGTAGAGTAGGAGTTATGAGGGAACAGATGAACATACATACATAGCCTGTTAAAATCATAACCTTCCTTTGTCTTTGCCGTAGTCGGGAAAAAAGCTCTTACACATTTTTTTTTCACAGGGCAACAAAGTGTCGGCGACGACAGAGACGCGGCAGGTCGATGTGGGGGCCCCAGTCGAAGGTGCCAAGAAGAAGCACAATAAGATCAAGACCTCCAAGTACACGCTCCTTTGGTTCTTGCCCAAGAACCTCACTGAGCAGTTCCGGAGAGTCGTCAACTTCTACTTCTTGATCGTTACTATAATCGCTGTCGTTATTGGTGAGTCGAGAATTTATTTACAGCCTTATTTATACATATCCCCAGACTGACTCGTCGGTCTAGTTGCCGGAAGTGCTACTTCTGTGTCTGAGGTCATGGGTTGGATTCCCAGGACCTCATGCACAGCAGTAACTAGTCGAGCTAAGTGTTATTGAAATTTCTCAGTAGCAGCCCGAAGTCTGATGGGTTCCCGGTTGATGGCAATAGGCTCGCCCCCTATTACATGGGACTTAAACATAACTGGCAAAATGTGGGTGTACTGTAGGTAGGTACACCTCTGCCTAACCCGTCGAGGATTACAGGCGTGATGTTATGTTATTTTTAGGGTTCCGTAGTAAACTAGGAACCCTTAAAGTTTCGCCAGGTCCGTCTGTCTGTCTGTCTGTCCCCGCTGTAGCTCAGAGAGGCTTAGTACTAGAAAGCTGTTATTTGGTATAGGTACTTATACATATTAATCGCGCCGACAAAGTGCTAAAATAAAATCTTCAAAAATAACTTTTTTAGGGTACGTAATGTGGGGATGTTATTTTTTTTTTCTCGTCTACTCCATGGTGTGGGAGATCGTTGGATAGGCCGTTCAAAAATATGGCGGGTCTGTGAACACCACTTTTCGATTCATGATCCGTCTGCGTAATATTAAGTATTAAAGTGATAATTTTTGTTAGAGTCAAGTGTGCCCCCCCCCCCCTGCCAGCTAAATGGTTGTTTGTGGACATGTAAAAAAAAAATATGGCAGTAGTACCTACATATAATGAAATTAAAAGGAAAATTATCACAGCTAAGTGGGCTTTACGAGTTAACGAGTAATAGTCGACCAACTTAAATTTGCAGTAGGAAAATTTCGGCAGACCTCCTTTCTTTAAGAGGGAGTGGGTGGTAATCCGCCACGTGGACCCAGTACGGAAGACATCTCGTGATAGTATGCTATTGGTATAACATCAGTATTTGCGAATTAAAGGATTCCTCCACATAACATAACATAAAATAATTTTCACGCCTTGTTTCCCCGAAGGGTTGGGCAGAGGTGTACCTGTAGTACACCCACATCTCGCCAGTTATGTTTAAGTCCCATGTAATAGGGGGCGAGCCAATTGCCATCAACCGGGCACACATCCAGACTCCGGGCTGCTACTGCGAAATTCCAGGTAGAAAAAAACCCAATAACACTTTGCCCGACCCGGGAATTAAATCCAGGACCTCATGCTCACCAGTAGCGCTTGCGACCAACAGACCAACGATGCAATCTAACGACCATTCCACAATTGTTATATTAATAAAGAAAATACCTACCTTCAACTAGTAGTAATTACAATCAATTTATTAGAAATTCTGAAACCCCTTATTATACCCCATTTTGATCACTTAGAAGTAAACCTTTTGCATAATAAAGTATAAGTACTCCAATAAAACGGATAATTAGCGCTTGGTAATTGGTATCAATTAGTAAAGCTTTAGTCTAGGGTTGCCAGATTATAAGTTGACTAGGTTTGGTAGAAATTATGACAATAAAAAGCGGTAGAAGAAGTTTTTATTGAAAACAATAAATAAGACATATATTACACATATATGAAACTTTTCAATTCGAACAGTTTATGTTTGTCTTTACAATTTCTTCGCCTTTAAAAATGAGCAGCTTCAGCTGTTCATTTTAAATATTATAGTCATGCTAAATTAGATGTTACAGTTCCAGTATGAGTGTTCTGAATAATTTATGTTTTAAGTACTTCTTGGAAAAAACGTGGGAATACTTGCACCTTTGACTTTATTTTGTTGTCTTGTTTTTAGTTAATTGAACCATTATTATAACATTGTGAAAGGGTTAAACGAGTGTGTATTTGATAATTGTTTTTCTTAATTGAACACACACTGTTGATGTTATTTTATCAATACAGTTAGTTTCGTGTAACTGAAATTTGAACAGAATGTGACAATACGCTTTTGTACTTTTAAGACATTTTTTTCATATTGCTCGAACATTATCAGTATCACGCATAGTCACCAACTTCTTCATACACTGCTAATCGCTGCGAATACAATAATTGGCTTTGGTTGTCACAGATATGAATAATTTATTATAATAACATAATAAAGTTTGGAAAAGCCCTAGCCAATAAATGGAATGTATGATAAGAATTACGGTATTATCGATAATGCGCCATCCAGTCCAACGATACTATTTATAAACGCACTTAAAAACTTGCTCGGTTGTACCACATAACACTAAAAATGGTATGATGTTTTAAATATGAATTGTGGTGCAAGTAATTTTCTGTGCCCCAATTTCACCCACTTAGGCCCAGTGGGTGAAATTGGGGCACAGAAAATTAACATCTTATTTATGATCACTTCATAAATACAGGTTCAGTTATCAAGTTTTGCACGTAAAGCTTTGTAATTAAGCTTTTCTGTGTAGTAGATAATCGATCCGAATACCTGGTGTACTCATAAGTCGCGATCAAAGAAGACTGTAATTTGTATAATAAATTTAAAATTAATAGGAAAGTTTCTACGTTCGATTTGATAGGAATATTTGTGTAGACCGACTTCGTGCGACTGTGTCCGACTGTGTTGATACTTAAACGCATTGCGCCGACCTCAAGTGACATGAGACTAGGCAGGAAGATGATAATAATGATATTTATGTTGACATACAGCAGAAGACATACCGTACAATTTTCACCATAATCGTACCGTGTCGTCTTAAAAGACGACAAAGACGACATAATGTACCATATTCTGTCAAATAAATGATTAAATTATTAAATGATCGTATACCATAGATTGGCAGTTGAGAATCCTTTGTTCTGAACCGAACACACATGTTTTCACTTGGCTCACCTTCTAAATTATCAACAGGATTAACGTAATACAATGTTATGGGAGTGACCACATTTTTATCGACGCGGAATCGGCTTGAGCTGGTCAGAACGAGCTTTATAGGTAATCAAAGCGAAAAAAACGTCATTCTCCTCGTTTCAGTTCGGACGACGCGACTCGATACCGGGCTCAAGCCAATTCCGCGTCGATAGGTGTTGTAGTCACTCCCTAAAAATTATTCACAAAACGATCAATCATTTATGACATCCATTAACGACATAGATAACAGAAGATTTGTTTAATATTGATAGTCGTTATCGGTACTAGTATCTTGTTTAAGGCATGATGAGCTGCTGACTCATATTATGGTACTGCATCGTTCCTTAAGCGTAGTCAAATTGCTTTGATTGGGAATAAGTGTCCTTGGAATATTATTTAGTCCTTTGTGTATTGAGTGCCATTGATATAGGTATAGAGGATGGGAAAACTATGAATTGTACACGTTGTGCACGGTAGAGCGATCAAAATTTTCAACGTTTTTCCCGTTTCCCGAAAGGTGTTTGCCACTTTTAGGACGTCAACAACAGTTAGATTTATACAATTGCAGCCTTTCGATTTAATTTGTTATGTTCGGTAAACCATAAAATTGGACGAATTCAAGTGAGCGGGTGCTTTGGTTGCTTTGCATTTGGGTACTTTTTTATGTCTAGGAGGGGGCAGCTGCCCCTCCCTTCCCCCCCTTGGCGACGGACGCCCTTGCTGACGAATGTTCTTACCAAGAGTATTACATATATAATACAGAGTTTTTATTGCACTCAGGTCGGTTAAATGTTGTATTTAGTCCAGTACACTGGTACATCTAGCTGGAATTTGAAATAAAAAAAATAAAATAAAAAAATAAAAAATATTTTTTTAAAATAAAAAAAACTTTATAAAAAATAAAAAAAATAAAATAAAACTCTGCTTGCGCGATGCAGGATTTTAAGTGACGTCAGCGTGTGATGCGTAGTTCGCACGTGGTAATGTAGATACCGCCACAATACCATACCACAGTAATGAAAGAATATCCCGGAGATCAGGCATCATCATCATATTCCTGACCATGTCCCATGTTACTTAAGGTCGGCGCAACACGTTTGCCGGGGGATCAGTATGAATCATTTCGGTACTAATCAATAGATAATAGCACCCATGTGGTTTTAGGTATATATATATTGTGTTCTTGTTCACAAATTATGATTTAAATAAATTGTTATCTTATCAAGTGTACCTAATGTGTCCGATATGGTTTTCCTGTTAACTTTAAAGGATATTTTGGCAGAATGCTTTATTTTATTTATATTTTTTTTGTTATTTATTTAATACCTATTAGAAATTACGTAAAGTTTTTCCTGAATTTGAAATTTTGTGGGAGACTTTTCTTTCCTATCCTATATATTCCTTATAAACCTAATTCAAACTATAAATTAGGTACATTTCAAAACAAAAAATACTCAAATCGGTCGTCCTCGAGTCATGCGCTTACCAACGAATAGCATTTCATTTTTAATTGTATAGATAGTGGCTAAGCTGTCTCATTTATTAATTATCGATAGATCTAAACTGATCATTTAGCCTTTATTTACAAAAAACATGATTTAAATCCTCAACGGTACTTATATTTAATGGTCTGAGTCAAGTGCGTTGCGATCGCGAGCTGATGGCTCAAAGGGGGGTATTATAAGGATAGGAAAAGTATGAATTGTAGGTTCAGTCAAGAGCACATGAAGCCTTACAGTTGTAGTAGAGTAGCGTGACTTACCGCTACGGCGATGGTAAAGTCCAATGTGTACCTAAAGCTTCACTTTTTTTTTAGGTGGGAAAATTTTATCAAATAACTTCTCCCGCTCTGGGCGGAGCGGGAGGATGTGTCAGACTCTTACTGACTAAAACCCACCCGTATTCCTCCCGTTGGCTGTGTTGCCAGGGGCCTCGGTATTCGGGGCGTGGAGCCTAGCCGCGGCGGTTTGCTCCTTGCGCCGCTGTCGGTTCTCCCTCTTTTTGGCCGCCCTCTTTGCCTTAGCCGCCTTCCTCTTCTCCCCGGCCACTTGCCATTCGGCATCGGTCGGAAGAGATTTAGGAGGCGGGGGCGGCCGTCTCGCCACCAGGGCCGGATCCCTCTCCGCCAGGGCTGGGGCCCTCGCCACTGGGGCTGGAGCCTTCGCGACCCGCGCATTCGCCCCGCCCTTTGGCTGCCCCGACGACGTCGGTTTGGCCGTGGCAGCTGTGGCGGCAGAATACGATGGGGCTTTGCGCTGGCCCGAGGCCGGCTGGCTCACCGCCAACGGGGGCCGCAGGCCTATGGCCTCTAGAGCGGAGAAACGACTCCGCAAGGAAGCCATCTCCTGCCGCACCAGGGTCAATACCTGGTCTTCAGCAGGCACGGGCCGCCCCTGCCCATGCTGCTGCCCCCCCTGCGGCTCCACTCGGGGGTCGGCTCTTCTGAGCCCAGCCAGGTCTTCTCGGAGCTCCTTATTCTCCTTTCGGAGCCTATCGGCTCGCTGGGCCTTCTCGGCTGGGCAGGCTCGGCTCGGCTCGCCGACCTCCCTGGTGGAGGGCCCTCTATCCACCCCTTTTTCTCCTCGGGCCCCACCTCGCCGGCTGGAGTGGTTTTTTTTCCTCCGCGCGACCCCCTCGTCGGAGGACGACCCCGATTTGGGGTCGTCGTTCGTCCTTCCGTTCGCCAGTTCGCGCTCCGAGCTCCGACCTGAGCTCTTTGCGGTAGATGCATCGTCGGACTCCGACCCCGCATCCCTCTCCTCCACTTGACTTTTCGTTTGTGTTAAAAGTTTTTCCATTTTTGTTCCCACGAGTGTGGGGAATGTAAAAAGTACACCTAGGTTCACCACCTGTCCCTAGACAAGTGTACATTTATAACCCCACAAGGGGGTCCACTGGTACTCTGGCTGGGGGTGCGCTAACGACTGACGCGCCACCTACAACTACGAAGTTGCAGATGACACAACTCCTCAGCCATTCATATTCTCGCCGCGCACCAAAACTTGATAATAGAGGATTTTTTATAGAGGTTATCATCCTCGCGATCCGGGCGACCATGCCAAGATCCTCGTCCCGTTCCAAGTCACAAAACATGACTGTGATCTCTTTACGGATTACGATATCGACGGACGCCCTGGGCGTCGAGAATCCGGTTTACGGCCACCGTAGGCGCGGGCTGGCGAACGGTGAGCAATGGCCTCAAAGAGATGTCGTCAGCAAAAATGTAGGGGTCCACTAGGGCCGATGCCTGTCGGGGTCGCGGGAAGGTACTAAAGGGTCACCGAGGCCCCTGGCAACACAGGCAACAGGAAGGAATACGGGTGGGTTTTAGTCAGTAATATTCTGACACACCCTCCCGCTCCACCCAGAGCGGGAGAAATTATTTGATGATTTCCCACCCAAAAAAAAAAAGGGGCCTCGGTAACTCTTTTGAACTTTCACGCGACCCGACTGTATAATAAAAAAAAACTACTATATTTATTAGAAAAATTTAATAAAAATTATTTTGGTCAGCTGCATCCGATTACACTGAAAGCCGACCCAACATAGTTGGGGACAGGCTAGCCAGATATTGGGACGCAATTGCCTCAAATGGTCTGGTCCTGATGAATGAGTGAACAGATTTTTTTTAATTTGGATAATAAAGTGATCGCGACCGAGAGAGAAAGTGAGCGAGACCCTTTTTATTATTACAAGCTTTTATTTAACTTGCTTTGTTATTAGTTAGTTCGTATGTAGATATGGGTCAAATTTTGCGAGCTGAATGAAAACCACTTTCTCTTATCCTACGGAGTTCAAATTTTCCATGTTGGTTCAGTTTCAAAGACAATGCATTTTTATGATGCATGATCCGATTCTACACCCAGGATTGGCTCCAGACAATGGAACTCCTCAACGGTCAACGGTACAGACACGAAATTTAATATACTCATTTAATTATAATAGTGCGTTCTAAAGTCAACTATGAATTGGCTGCTGCACTCAGGAATGGCTCCAGACGGGGAACTCTTCAACGGTCAACAGTACAGACAAGACATTTTATATACACATTTTATTATGATTGTCCGTTCTAAAGTTGGTACACTATGACCTTGCTGCTGCACCCAGGGTTAGTTCCAGATGAGAGATCTCCTCAGCGGTCAACAGAACAGGCACGAAAAATTTTTGTATACGCATTCAATTATTTATTTATTGATTTACGATCTCCAACAAAAGATGTACACAATACATGACACATAAATAAACTAGTGCAACATCAGGTACTAAGTAGGTGTACTCCTTCACTTATAGGAGACACAGCATGCACAATAACGTTAAAACATTGATGAAAGGTAAAATTAGGAAACAGTTAATACATAATTAAAGGACATAAAAAAAAGATAATACAACATTTAGAGATACTTAACACGTTGGCTGCCATACGAGTATACTCGTAGTAACTTTTTTTATACCCATTGACACCATACAAAATGGTAGGTACGAGTATACTCGTAGTTGGCAGTGGAACCTAGTTCAAACTACGAGTTAACTCGTAGTATGGCAATGAGATAGGATTTTTATTACCTATTGCCAATCTACGAGTATAGTCGTAGATAATTTGGCGCGAAAAAATGCGCTCCCTTGCTCTGTCAATGTGCAACTGCGGGCGGGTCGTCATAAAAATTCGCATATACACTGGCAAGAACAACGAAGCTAATCTTACAAATGCCAGAGCCGAACATAACCACTCAACACAAATAGTGATGGATCTTTCACAGGGCTACCTTGACCAAGGGTACAAACTTTACACCGACAACTTCTACAACTCAGTTTTACTCACCAAGTTACTGACTGAAAGATCGACATACATCTGCGGAACTTTGAGAAAAAATCGCAAAGGTAACCATAAAACTCTGTTGAGCACCAAACTGAAAAAAGGTCAAATGATTACAAAGAGAACTGAAAAGGTTTATGTGTGTAACTGGAAGGATAAGAGGGAAGTTTTGTGTATTTCTAATATGCATAAACCTATTCTGGTTCCTGTGTCAAACAAAAACGGTAAGGTTTCGATGAAACCTAATGTGGTTAGAGATTGCAACAAGGGAATGTCCGGGATCGATCTTTCAGACTAATGCTGTTGCTGCTGCTGATGCTGTCATATTACTCAGCTCTTAGAAAGACGTTGTTTTGGTACAAACAACTAGCGATACACATTTTTTAAATCTACAATCACAACGCCTGCATGATTTACAACCAACAAGCCAACCTTCCTCCGGAAAAGAAATTGGATGCCCTTTCGTTCAAAGATGAAGTCATAAAACATCTTTTAGGCGAAACATTTGCAAAGTATAGTCATCACGATCAGCAAAAACGAGAAGGATTACAAGTACATTATTTAGAGCGTCTCACCCACACAAAAAAACAGAAACCGACGAAACCGTGTCGTGTCTGCACAAAAGAAAAAAACGCAAAGAAACAATTTATTACTGTCCGGTATGTCCTGAAAAACCTGCCTTATGCGTAGAAAATTGTTTTAAAATATATCACTCCTTTTTGATTTCATAGTGATGTACCCAAAAAAAATTTTATTAAACTTTTTTTTCTGATTAAATAATGTTTTACTTCAAATGCCAAAAAATGTAACCTCGCCCTCCTTTCACTGCCACTTGTCTAGAATTCGTTAGAAATCGCATACAATCAACTACGAGAATACTCGTAGTTGGCAGTGGGGCCCAGATCTTGTACTACGAGTATACATGTAGGTTGGCAGTCAACGTGTTAAATTAAATGAAATCCCTTAAACAATTCTTATATATTTAGATTCGAGATTCGACTTGGATATGTCCAAATTTTATAAAGGCGTGTTTCGATTAGTTGCATTTGTCTTTACCTTTCAAGTAAAGGTGATAGAACTGATATTTAAACAAATAATTGTAATGCTAAAAAGTACAAAATAAATAAAACAAGCTTTTAATTAACTAAAAAGTACTAAATAAAACTTACGTAAACTTAGATCATTAATATTTTCTTAAAAGCTTAAAGGTTTTTACTTCAATTTTATTTTAATTTCAAGAGTGGGGCAGCCCCTCCCTGCCCTTTGGCGACGGCCTTGGTCTGAATGCGTCTTTTAACACAAAACATGGGTACTTTCGACCCTAATAATTACTAAGATTTTTAACGATTTACACACTGCTTACCTGCAAATATCCTTGTGGAACATATTCTTAATAACCACTTTCTTTCGGTAGGTATTGATGGTACATACCTGGTTAATTATTAATGCTAACAATTATAAGGTAATGTACCTAATATAATATACGATATTATAAGGTAAAGTAATTTCACCTAATTATGTTCTGATTGTAGACTAAAGTGAAAATTACAGGTTGAAGAAGAACCTGTGATTTTCATTTTAGACTACTATATTTATTATACCAAGGGACGGATAACTGTAATAACTCGTTTGAGGACATACGAGTACCTATGATATGTGATTATTCTTAATTTATCAACTGAATGATATGATATTTTGTCAAGGTCCAGTTTGTTTATAATCGGTATTGAACGAAATAAGTGTTCATCTCTCTATTCAGCTCCTTTAACCATAACTTGGTGAAGAGCTAAATCTACTTCGCAAGCAGCTCAGGGTCAATAACCCAACTGTTAAGCGCGTCGGGTCTGTGCAGCGAGAGGCCATGAGTTCGGTTAAGTTACCCTTAGGTATAACTAAAGATCGGATATTCGGATGCATATTCACCTAATGTTGAGATGTTTGCTAATATGGAATGCGCTTTTATATCGAAAAAATCCCGCGGTTCAGGGAATACAAATTTAGGTTTCTGATTATAGAATCGAATGCATATTAACTTCCTTTTAAATGTTGGCTTATATGAAATGCACTTTTGTATCGCTCGTAAAAATCCCGCCCGCCATTCCGGAATCGACAAATTGACTGTTTTTTTCTGACTATAGAATTGGATGCATATCTACCAACATAATATTGTAATGTAAAATAGGTAGAAACGTTGATTTTAAATAATTATGCAATCCAAGAATCCCTGGGTTTTTTATAAATATTTTTTTAGAAGTTGTTTCCTTACTATACACCCGACTAGTTATGCACTTCCGGAGTTCCTGGCATCCCGGGTGTTTTTTTCCAAAAAAAAAAAAAGTTAAGTTGCCGTTTCCATACTTTCATAGCTAAAAATTAACTTTAGGTAAATATGCATCCGAATATCCGATCTCTGCTTATATCTAACTTTCTAGTACCTACTCTAAACCCAAGCATAAAAGACAATGCAGTTTGGAATGCGCTTCCTCTTGATATCAGGACGGCCACCACTCGGTATGCATTTAAGCGGAAATTGCAGAGTTATTTTCAGAACAAATAGCGTAGAGTCATCTCAATTATGTATCTCTTTTCCTTGAATTTTTATGTATATAATATGTATAATGTAGGTATATATTTTAGTAAATATGTATGTATTTGTATTATAAGTGTGTAACCTATTTATGTATTTCTGTAACTATTCTATTTATAATCTATTATGATATCTTTTAATATTTTTCGTTATTTTTATTTCCTCTCAGAGCACCTGCCATCTTATCTCTTCACCACCCTTGGTTGACTGGTAGAGAATGCCTAAGGCATTAAGTCCGCCTTTTTACTTAATAATTGTGTGCGAGTAGTTTAAATGAATAAATAAATACAATGACCAAAATGTATAGAGCAATGGTGCTTTGTTTTTTTGTTGGCGGCCATTAATTAAACTTTAAAATTTAGTACATTATTACATTACCAACAAAATAATGTGCCTCGGTAAATTATAAAAGTCAGTCGAAACTGAGTTATTTTAGTTAATACAGAGTGATTTTTGCGATGGCACATCACGGCTAAATATGCCAATAAGGATCAAAATCTAGGTTCCTTATTGACTACACTATCACTCAGTATAAACACAGGGTGCTTGTTTTAAAAAAGTGTTCGGTTTCGATTCCTGCCTCAGGCAGAAGCATTTTCAAAAAACATAAATAGTAGTTTTATTTTCCTGCAAAATCAAGGTCACGAGTCCTTTGAGGACTACTTGGCTCTACTACCCGTAGATTCCGTCCCGTAGATTCGGATTATGCTATGAAGTCGCATCCCAAAAATCACTATGTATAAATTGATTAAACTCGGCTCGGACTGATTTTTAAGCTTTACCACCATACAAAATTTTCTTTGTTATGTTAGTTTCTACTGCTGGGACACAGGCCTCCTCTCTTCAAGAGGTAATGGGCTGTAATCCACCACGCGGGCCCAGTACGAGTTGGTAGATGTCACATGTCTTTGAATTTTGGGTTCTAGAACATGCCGGTTTCCTCACAATATTTTCCTTCACCGTTTTGAGAGCAATGGTGATGATATTATATACACAAAGTAAAGCGCCTGTCTGGGTTCGACCCAACCTACAACTTGTAAGTCGGGGCCGTTACTTACCACTGGGCTACCACTAAATGTCTAAGTTTCGATAATGGCTGCCGAAAAAAAAGGCACCAGTTTTGGTCATTGGCTTTTAGTTCACGCGGTATTAACAGAAATTAAGAATATGAAATCCTAAGTAGATACCAACTGCTTCATTGTTCCAGCCACTAGTCTCCATTTTTCTCTGATTCCATCCAAAAAAATCCAATAATATTATTATTATTAATTTATAAATTTCTTTCTCAACAGACAGTCCAGTATCGCCGTTCACCAGCATACTGCCGCTCAGCTTCGTTGTGATGGTGACTGCCATAAAGCAAGGCTATGAAGACTGGCTCCGGCACAAAAGTGACAACAAGGTCAACAACAAGATAGGTGAGATAACAGGAGATAACGTAACTAAACACCATTGTCGAAATTGTATGGTTTACTTTGGTACAATGTATTGTTGCAATTTGCCAACGATTGATGAATTTCAATTTTTTTTTAAACAGATAATAAATTAGGACTTGAAAAAGTGCTAAGCCTGCTAGCTAAATGATTGTTTTTGGACATGTGAAAAAAATCACGGCAATAGTAAATATAACGAAGTTAAAAGGAAAACTATCACAGCTAAGTAGGCTTTTCAAGTAAACGAGTAATAGTCGACCAAATTAAATTTTCAGTTGGAATGTATGTGAGAACATGTTTTTCAACTAAAACGTTTGTTCTTGGGATAAATTCATCATAACTATGGAATCGTTCATTTTGCGTGATCTGAAAGGCACTTGGCCGGTTTTTTTATGTTTAGGGACGGTAAATTGTAGCCTATATAGATAATAAAAATAACATAGGAATTGATTTCGCAACTTATGTTTTATAAGTTCATCGACACTGATACCGGCAGACCTTGGTCTGGTGCACTACAAGAGATGGAGATAACAGTTCTTTATCTCAATATAAGGTTCTTTAGACAGAACATGTGATAATAACCTCTAGTAGTTGAACCGTAGATACTCGTATAGTAAACTTTAATATCATTGTGTTATACGAGTATAGATAAAGATGATAATATTTATCGCTTTTATTAAAATAATTTATTTAATCTCCATTCGTGGAAACAGATAACTCGAAAAGCTAATTTAGGAGGTATTTTCCTGTCCACACCTTTATTTTTATTTACAGTATTATGAGAACATCCTTAACTTTTTATGTTCGTCTTTCATTTCGATGCACAGTCAGGTAATGTTAGTGCGTTTTTCATTAGAAAATCCTTAGTAGCAACCTGCAACCCATTTACGTAACACATTTTCAATCACACGTCTAAGGATTTTGAAGGAAATTCCTAATTCATTGCTTCATAGGTTTCAAATATTCGTCTGCTGAACTGAATGTTCGTGAACTGTGGAAGCGAAATGCATTGGTGAGCAGATTTGTGTCCGGTTAAGGCGCTGACAAGACCCAATTGACCAAAATAGGCTTCTCTTAAGAAAACAAATTACCAAATCTGTATAGTTTGTGGTAGCGGAAAAAATATTATGTTAATTTTGAACATATTTCCCAGAACTTGGTTGTTACCAAAACACGTTTTGAAAAAAAAACCTCGATACAAACTAACCTCTTACCTTGAGTTCTAATCCAAAATATCTGCATTAAATATCAACATACGTTACGTATTTAATTAATAACAAGAACGTCTTATTTGAATGCAGAACTTGGTTGTTTTTATTTTCGATTACTCAACTCAATTTTGAGTAAATAGAGAATTGCTTCATATTTTGCAATAAATTACAAGCGTTGTGTCATCGCGCGTCTCTTTCTTTTCTATGCAATCTGAGAGTGACCGAGGTTTTGGTGTTGTCAGCGTCTTAATGCAAATAGGCTTGTTTATTTTATATTGTTGATCGCTTACAGCTAACCCATTAGATATGTACTCGTAGCTTAGAAAAATTGAAAGCTATTTAAACCTTAGAATTAATTTGCCATCCTTTTTTTAAGGTTCCTAAAAATAGACAAATTATTTTTGATTGCACTGTATATTTTAATACACAATGCAATCTGAAAACCTTGAATGTTGCGGCGAACAGTTATCTTTTATCTTTCATGATTCGACTATTCAATAAGTTGGTACTTCATACGTTAGGGATTTCCGCTAAGTAAACAGGTAGGGCATTGTCTGTAAGGGTTTCGTCAGTTCTGTATCACTTCGCCTCAGTGATAGATTATGAAATAGCTGAACGATAATAGGTATTGAATTATCTATCAAATGACTTCTACAGAAATGATCAATTCGTTCTTAAATGAAAAATGATATGCGGAGGGTGAGCAGATTTTTTTTTCGAACATGCATGACGCGTTCTGTTCGCGACGATACGTCATCAGATAGTGTTTTTTACAGTGTTTTTGATAGTGACTTAAATTCAGAGTGAAAGACAAAACATACATTCATAAAATTATTTACAATAGGGGTAGGCAGTAACCACAGAACGCCACCTGCTACGATTCTCCTAAATCGTTATTTTTGGTATTGATTTAAAAACTTTTTAGGCATAGCTTAGCCGAGTAGATAGCATTAATCAGCAATGCCTTATCTGACTTGAATAAAGGCTCGTGCGGACTGGGGCGACATCGCGGGCGCGACAGGCATATTGCTGCCTACCGCGCCCGCGATATCGCGCTGGTCTGCATGAGCCTTAACAATGTTTAAGCTATTTATCTGTGTCCGGTTAACTATCATGACGAACTAGCTCTTTCTCGCGAAGCCGCGTGCAAAAGCTAGTTCATAGTAATGCGCCGCGTGGTTGTCGGTAAATATCCAACAGGAACGCACTACCGGGATTTAAGGTCTCCTACACAAAACTGCGAATTCGCATCGCATCGCAAAAATCTGCGAGCTCGATCTCATTTTATTATGTTATTTTATTCGATGCGGCGTCGTATCGCATCGCATCGCAGTTTTGTGTGGGAGCCCTAAAAGAAAGCGAAGCGATGATCGCATACCGAATAGCCGAGGAAAAGGTCATTGACTCCTGTCCTAGCGCCGTGCCGCCGTCAACCATAAATAATTGTTTGCGCGTAATTTTTAATCTGTGATACATATCTTTGAAAGTATTCATTTCAAATTTAAATGAATACTTTCAATATAACCCAATGGCCTGGTACGCGACGATGGCAAGATACCGGACGGCATGTCTTTATTTCCATGGAAGGTGGGTAGGCCTTTAGTGTAAAGGCCTACCCACCTACCCAGTTTATTGTATACACATGAACATAAAAGTGAAATATTAAATCGAAAGTTGTATGGAAGTTCGTCATTGTTGCCGATGGGAAATCCCAACGGGCGCAGGGCTTATGTTTAACAAGTCTGAAGTACTAGGGGCGGATCTAAACCAACTACCGAAAAAAACGCAGTCTAACTAATGATTCAAATTTCTCTTCAAAATGGTTGAGCTGAATGGTGCTAATCATAGAAATACGAGTATAAAGTGCTAATCCATGCGTCATGTTCGTGAATGGGCGCCGTCAGCGTTTAGCTATTTTTATTCATATTGAATTGTTTTTGTTTTTATCATTTTATTACGGACGCTATTAACGTGCACGTCTTTCTACATTGTTCTCACATATATAATTTCAACACAAATTATGTAACCAATATGTTGTAAAATATTTTGTTTTAAAAGAGTGTCCGCAAAGTTTCTTGCCCGTTCTTCTCCATAGGAACCTACTACGCTTTGGAATTGGCAACTAGGTTCATCTTTCTGACTTTTCTTGAAATAAATGCTTGACCCCTTGACATTTCAAAAGTGCCTGTAATTGGTTTATTTTAAATAAATGCTTTGAATAATTAGTTGACTATGAAGATAATTATAATGATCAATGCGTAATGAATGAGGCATCTAATCGAGCATCCATAGCTAATGCGGTCTGCCTTAAGACTCCCGCAGACCGGGGCGATATCGCGGGAGCGACAGCCATATTTCTGCCTGTAGCGCCCGCGATATCGCGTATAGTCTGCACGAGCCTTTATTATAGAAGTAGGTACTTATCAATTAGTTCGCTTCATCAATTATCTTTTCAGGAAATCATTTGTTTTTTTTTAAATTTTAAACTGATAGTTTAACAATTTCCTCGTTATTGGTGCCGATTCCCTTGTTCACAAACTAAACTAAATTTAAGTTTAGGGCATCTTTTTCTTTCTATTTCATTGAGAAAAGGACAGAAGATAAATTTTAGTTTAGTCCTGTCAAATTAATCAGCGCCTGTCACTACTCCATACAAGTTTAGATGTGATTAAAAACTTTCCTACTAAAATTACGTCAACTTACGTCAAGCGCTGATTAATTTGACAGGACTAAACTAAAATTTATCTTCTGTCCTTTTCATAATTAAATAAAAAGAAAAAGATGCACTGAACTTAAATTTAGGTTAGTTTCTGAACAAGGGAATCGGCACCTATGATTGTGTATTTAGGAACATCATTTTTTTTGTTGGTTCAGTATTGATTTCCATTATTTGTTCTATACTTTTTTTCCCGACTTCCAATCCTAATAAAATACATAAAACACCTACATATCGCAAATCGAGCGAGCGCACCCTAATTGCGTAACACGGTTTGAATCACAATCTGAATGATTTTGAAGTATATTGCTAATTAATCCATTGCTTCTTATGTTCGAAAAATTTGTCTCCTCAACAACGTAAATGAATGTTGTTCAACTGTCAAAATGAAACACTCACTGTGAACACACACTGATAGTATGTTGCGCAATTACCCCTCTGTACCCTCGGTACCTTCGCGCGTTCCGCTACATCGCGCATCGGCGCGCGCGCCGGCCGGCAAGTCGCCATAAAAATTTCAGTTTCATATTTAAAAATTACAAAGTAAACATTTTTTGTTAACGACAGGTAACTTTATTTTTTTGTACTAAGACAAAAAAAATATATATGTTTAATAAAACTTCCTATGTTCAATTTGTCAAAATTTGCGCACTGGTTATTTCTTTTCCTGTAATACGTCGATGTTGATACCGGCAGACCTTGGTCTGGTGCACCACAAGAGACGGACATAACAGTTCTTTCGTTTTTAAAAGTTATTTTCCTGTCCACACCTTCAATTCTTTTTAAGAACCATCATTGTCAGCCTAGTTTGAATAAATGACTTTGATTTGATTTGTCTTAAAAGGTCTACGAACAGAAATAAACATCATTTCAGGCATTTTCAGCTGACTGATCCCTGAGAAGTAATTCCGAAACAAACCCAGGCGACGGTTAAAAGGTAATTGGGCATAAGCGACATTTTGGTCGAAAATGAGTTATGAATGCCATCCTACTTAAAAAAAGAGATTAAGTAGGATGGCATTCATAACTCATTTTCGATTAAAATGTCGCTTATTACCTTTATTACCATATTACCTTTTAACCGTCGCAGGGATCATGGTCTCTTTTAAAGTTCAAACATTATATTATTAATGTTTTGTGTGAGTCTAACAATGCTGGAGGCAAACCATCACATCTTATAGCAGTATTATTACTTCACAGTGGAAAAGTGATGGAGCTGTACAGGACTTATAGCTCTCTCTTATCTCTTTCTCACGCTGAAGTAATATTGAAATAATACTGCTATAAGAGGTGATGGTTGGCCCCAGGGCCATGCTAATAAAGAATTCCAGTAAAAAAATACATTTATAACTTACATTTATCATTCCACAGTGGAGATAGTCCACAAAGGCGTGATCAACGAAGTCCGCAACTCTTCGATCGCACCTGGCACCCTCGTCCGTGTGCGGCGAGGCAAGGAGGTACCGGCAGACTTGGTACTCCTGTGCTCGGCCGGGGAAAAGGGGAAATGCTTCGTGACTACTGCCAACCTCGATGGAGAGACGAACTTGAAGACTTTGAGGGTACCCCCGCCGTTAGTGGGGTTTACACCAGGTATTATAAATGTAACTGTGATTGATTTATCATTGTTCACGATATTCATACAGCTTATGTGTTGTGCATTCATCTGTTAACTGTTTTTGTGATGTGTTGTGTATCTTTATTAAAACTTGAAGAATTACCTACACATTTGTAAAATGTCCCCTTAAAATCATTTGAAACTTTATGGTTTCTTGTATTTTTTTTTTGTAACATTATTTTTTATTTGAATTCAGATTCAGCTAACCGAACTGTTATGTATGCCACTGTACATCGGAACTTCTGTATACAGTAGGCATATTAAAACTATTAAGCTTTAAAATGTTTTATACATCCTATAAATATATTTAGATAAGTAATTTTATTACACGCATGTTTTGTACATTTCGTCACCTTGTGATTGTGATAATAAAGGTATTTTGGAATCTCATACGTGCTTTTATTTGTGCGATCATCACAGAATCGTTTTTCATTGTCATCCTTACTCGCTCACTTGTGTTAGCTTTAGGTAAATAACCACGATCTGTCTCAAAAGACTAATCTCTAAACACATATTCTGAACAAACATTCTGAGAGACACATTAATCTGTCCAATAAAACCTTATCTAAATATTCAAAATATCTGTGGACATTAGGAATTTATGAACCTTCAGGTCACTTTAAGGCACCACAATTATGCGCTAATTAAGCACTAAATGTATTTAAAACTTTGTGGTGCAAGCGGGGCTAAAGCCGTTGGTCTACTGCCACGTCAACGAGAACGAGATGACGGCGCGCGGCGCCGAAGTAGCGATACATTATGTACATTTCCTATGGCCGCGAGTCGCGGGACGTCACGTTCGGTTGGAATAATCTCGTCTCTCGTTGACGTCCCGTTGACGTTGTGCGGTGGACAAAGTGTCAGACTTAATCACCTTTCACTCGTGACGTATTGGCAATATCTCTGTTGTACTGGCATTAAGGCTCCTACATACTGGCACGACTTGTCGCGCGACGCGTCGCGACACAAAGGCACCGCTTGTAGCGCTACACGCGGTGTCTTCAGTATGTAGGAGCCTTTATCGGCATTGGCAATATCTTTGCTGTTCTGTGCCGCGTGTCGTAGACGCGTCATTTGCGTTGTTCGATACGACAAGGTCCTAACAATGGTCAAGGTTTTCCTACGCCGACTGTACTTACATAAAGAAGCCCAGTGTACTCGTAGATTCCAGCTATGAAAAAGGTTAGAATATTGCTGTAACTTATAATTGTTATAATAAGTATGAGTTATGCACTTATAAACCAAAAATGTTACCTTTTTTGAAAAATAAATATCTATTATATAATTAAACTATCTGATTCTATGTGCGCTGATTAAAGAATTGATGGCAGCGCATAGTAAGTTCAAAATAACTCGACTTTTGAATGCATAAATGAATGAATCAAATGCACCGACCCCATTGTGGTTAAACCAGACTCGATTGCTCGAATGAACCCAAGGATTCGCACTAGTCCCTGGAGCCTCATGTTTCATGGGACTACAGAGACCATTGCATATCAAAGAGTAGACCGGGGGGCGCGGTAATGGTTCTGGAAGACGTGCCCTTAGGATAGGAAGGATTATTAGAGCCTACCGGATATGCATCCTTGAGTAAGCAATCAAAATAACTCGACTTTTGAATAGACAAAAACAAATCGTTCTAGCTTTACGCTCATTTTCCCTTAGATATTCTCCCGCAAGGTATGCGGATAGAGGTACCCAACCCTGTGGCAGATCTCTACACGTTCTATGGAAGGTTGGAGATCCCCTACCAGGACAGCCTGGTGCTCACCACTGACCACCTGATGCTCAGGGGATGTCGGGTCAAGAACACCGAGTGGGCTATAGGATGTGCTATTTATACGGGTAAGTTGAAACAACATTTTTTTTAAATATTGCTGAAGGAAGATGAATACAGACTGGTAGAAAGTTTTTACCATTTGTGAATGCATTATATAAACCTACAAAACGTAAAAGACTTTTAAAACCTCTGAGAAAACACTTTTGCCAAGGTCGGTCCGTGGATGAGTGACCATCTATTACGTACCGATACCTTTCCGTGCTTCAGAAATCACGTTATGCCGTTGGTCCCGGCTGTCATTAGTAGATAATTGACAGTCGTTACAAGTCGTTAGAAGCCCAAAAGCCTGACAAGACAGGGGTATAGTGTTACCCAGTTACTGGGTTGTGGAAGTCAGATAGACAGTCGCCCCATGTAAATTACTGGTATTCAGCTGTGTCCGTTTACACTGGAAACCAACCCCAACATATGTATTTGGGAATAGGCTAAGGGCAGATAAGGATGACCACATGTTTTTCTAAACTAACTATATCATCATTTGTCCAGACTTCTCCGAACTACGTTAAGGTCAATTTCCAGTCGAACGAGGTTCTCCTGGATAACTGTATCTTAAATAATTAACCAAACACTTTCTGTTACAGGTGAAGAAACAAAACTGGCTCTCAACTCTAAATACTCAGGGAACAAATTCTCGTCAAGTGAACTAGCGATCAACCAGTCCCTTCTATACTTCATAGGTCTTCTAGTCGTTGAAATATTAGTCTCTTTGGTCGCAAAGCTGTTAATCGAGTTACATAATACAGAGAGGGATCTATACCTTGGTCCTGGGACCCCGTACCCGATTCCATTAAGCTATATTCTTCAAGATCTGTTTTCGTTTTTGTTATTATATTATTATATCATTCCTATGTCGCTGTACGTCACTATAGAGCTGTATAAGTTTATTGGTAAGTTTGTTTTCTTTTATAAGATTTGTATGTATAGTGAAGAAAAGGGTTTGGTATGCGCTCATAAATTACAATACTCGTCATACCTACGCATAGCATAATAAATTAGCTTATGATGTTCCCACTGCTGAGACACAGGCCTCCTCTCTGTGAGAGGGAGTGGGCCGTAATCCACCACGCTGGCCCAGTGCGGGGTGCGGCCATGCCATCTTGTAATTGCACGTCTCTCTTTGATTTTCGTGTGGTTAGTGACTAACATGGTATCGAGAGTGGTTAAGCCGCCCATGGGCTTCTGATTTGCCTTACATGCCGTCGAGAAATATCTCTGAGGCGGTTTCCTGACGATGTTTTCCTTCACCTTTTTTTAAGCAAGTAATGATTATACAATACGCACATGAATCCCAAAAGTCAGAGGTGTGTGCTTGGGTTCGAACTCGAGACCTTATGACTTGGCAGTCCGACAGTCACACCACTTGGCTATCACTGCTTAATTGCGAAGATTCATAGATCTCGCTGTGACTTTACTTCTAAGTGAAGTCAGTGTTTCATACTAGACTAATATGAACCTTATTTTAATGCAAATTATGTTCATATTTGTATAAGCGAATGTCAACAAGCGTTTCATATGAATAATGTTCAAATTTTTGGAACGATGACCTTGTGAGGGCCGTAGGAATCTGCTGGATGCGGGAAGCACAGAGCCGGTCGAAGTGGCGGTGCTTGTGGGAGGCCTATATCCAGCAGTGGACGTCTTTCGGCTGAAATGATGATGATGATGCTATGAAACGATAACATTACTTAGTAAACTAAAGTTAAAGTGTGGTCTTTGAAGTCTTGAATATTCAGCAAACGCACAATACTCGCAATTGTTTACATAACCTTTATTGCTTGCACATAGAATTTTTGTAGGTAAGTATGTAGTTTTATTATTTCAATATAATTGAAATACTAAAACCCATGCGTCCAGATTTCGCCTCATACATGACACACTTTTCCCCAGGATCCTTATTCATAGCCTGGGACGAAGACCTTTGTTGTGAAGAGACCGGTAGACCCGCAGCAGCGAACACATCTGACTTGAACGAAGAGTTAGGTCAAGTGGAAGTGCTGTTCTCGGACAAAACCGGCACTCTTACCAAGAACCTCATGGTGTTCAAATCATGCACCATCAAGGGACAGATGTATGAGGAGAAGGAATCCAAGCTCTATGATGTGGAGAGGTTTGATGAACCCGTGGATGTGTTTCAGGTCAGTTTTTTGTAATATCTGTGGTATGTAGCGAGGAAGCGACTAACTATTGACTATTTTCTTCATCAAGAAAATACGTGAAAAATTCTCCTTAATTTTTTGTATGTTATGCCAGTGTCTTGCACTCGGAAAGCACGTTAAGCCGTTGGTTCCGGCTGTTATTTGTAGATCTTTGACAGTTGTTACGGGTCGTCAGAAGCCAGAAAGTCTGACAACCAGTCTTACCAAGGGGTATCGTGTTACCCAGTTACTGGGTCGTGAAGGCCAAATAGGCAATCGCCTAATGTACTGCGCAGCGAGTAGCGAGCGCATTTCAAAGCCGCCATTAAGTTTGACGCGTAGGGGAAGGTGGGGCAGCTTCATACAGTTTTTCTATTTTGTCTCATAGATTATTCTCTGGTATCAATATCTGAATAGATTGAATAAGAACTAGTACTATAACTATCTGACTTTCTATCAAAAACATATAATTAGTTTAAATATACATCTGTGACTTTTTATAAAAGTTTAAAAAAAAAAATCAGAATGTATGAATGCGCCCCGCATGCGGGGTACTTTCATACAGGCTATGGGGCAGATTCATACATGTGAAAAAATACACAAATTAAGGAATAAATGTTTAATTATTTATCAAAATAAAAGTATCAAAACACAACGTATTCGAAACCAAAAGCAATTAGACTCTGTGAGTAACTAATACCTAGAAAATAATCAAGTAATAAAGAAAAAAGTAAAAAAAGATAACTAAGTAAACAGAAAATAACTTAAAATGTAGGCAGTTTTTCCTTTTATGGCACTGAAAGAAACTTAGTTAACCTAACAGTCTTTCTGATCAGTCAAATAAGTATATCTATGTCCTAGAATTAAGTAACATATCTTTGTTATGTATCTATTAGTAGGTAGGTAATATTAATAATCAACAATTAAAAAATATATCACAATATAAGGAATCTTAAATGTTAAATACTTAATGACTTTGAAAATATCTTATATCTTAATAATAATAATATTAATGGACGTTATAAAAAGAGAGATCTTTGTTAAAACTTTCTCAAATTTAACAAGGACATAGGCCCCATCCTTGACATTTTCAGGATCAACAAGCTCTACACGAACATCTTCTTCTTCGTTTTCTTCAAGTTCATCGAAAGGTGAAGCAGACTCCTAGTACCCTTTTTCTTGTAATTCCTGACCATATTTTTTCTGTAAAACAAAATATAATATCATTTCAACTCTAATATAAAATATGGGGCACATTCATACAGTATGAATGTGCCCCTCGTATTACTGTATGAACCTGCCCCATTCAATGATTTTGAAAAACAAATATTCTTATAAAAAAACCAAACATATATATTATTATTTACGTATCAATTCACAAAATACATCCTATTATCTTTGAAATAAAATAGTATTGAATAATCTAGATAAAAACTTTCATCAAAATAAAGATGTTTAAAGTGAGGTTATAAAATTACTTACGCGTTGCCGAATCACGTTCCGCGTCACCTCGTCGCGAGTTTCACACTGACTGCTGTCAAAATTCGTGAGCCAACGCACACGTAGGTAAGTCACGTGTACATGCTTAAATCGTTCAGTTAACGCACGTCTAATAAAAGATGTCGCTAGTGTATGACGGTGCCCCGTGTATGAATCTGCCCCACTTCCCCCTACTATATCTTTATTAGAAACACTAAGCCATGTTTGAAGGCCGGCTACAGCAAGGGCGTGTTATGGTCAGTGCAACATGATAAGCTGATGTAATAAATAAGATAGCTAAATATTATTCACACTGATCTTTTTATCTTTATGTACGAATTACAGTGTTGCACGCACTGACAGTCACCTGCAAAATACGGAATTACCTGGAAAATGTTTTTATCACTTTGAAAGACATCAAACTAGGTAAATTTTATCTTTGCGAATAAGCTATTTTGAGCCTAATCGATAGTTTCCCGTGCAAAAGTTCATACCATATTGAGTAGGTACTTATACTATGAACAGTATCGTATAAGTACGTAATAGCTAATATTATGTGTCATGATTGTCTTAATAAATTATTAATACCACGTTAATTATGATTTGTGCCCGGTTGATTGCAATAGGCTCGCCCCCTATTACATGGGACTTAAACATAACTGGCGAAATGTGGGTGTACTACAGGTACACCTCTGCCCAATCCTTCGGGGAAACAAGGCGTGAGGTTATGTAGTTAATTAAATTGGATTTTGCAACTATTTTGATGCGGCCGCGGTTCATCCAGGTTTAATCCATTTTAATAAAACTAATTGACAAAATTCATTTTAATGAAACTAATTAACACATACAGAACTCATGCGCTGTCAATAAAACGGGGACAATAATTAATACCTGCTCATCGATATATTAATTACCCTATGAGCAGTTTAACCTTGATTAAACAGTTCTTGATCAAATTATTATATTTTAATTTATTTTATATTATTTATTTCTCAGCACAAATGTTGTTTTGACAAGGAAGTGCTTAATCTAAAAAATACAGTTAACATTTGTGAGAGACTGGTGCCAGAAAAAGGCATAAAATACCTGTACATAATAATTTAGAATAATTAACAATTATGTGAAGTTAACAAAATTCTAGGTATCTACAATTAAATATAAGGAAAAAATTAAAATAATCTAGAGAGATATTATTTATAAGATACCTATTAATATTATTGTGTCTGTAATTGTGGCATTGAACCAGTGATTTAAGTTAGTCCGCAGTTAAGGTCCACTATCCTATAACACGAATGAACGTGCATTCAGCAAAAGAAGTACGAGTATGTGGAATCGCTACGATTCCACATACTCGTACTTCTTTTTACGTGCTCTTCTGTACGTGCTGTTCTGAAGTTCAGAACAGCTGAGAAACAGAAACTGAGAAAAACCGTGAGGTGGCCGCTAAGTAAATTACACTCCCTTTCTATTTCAGACAGACATCAAATTCTTCTTTAAAATCCTCGCCCTTTGCCACTCAGTGCAAGTGTCAAGCGAAGACATGAAGAAGCTGAGCGCCCGTCTCTCGGTCACCAGCAACTTACAGCTTATGAACTTCTTCAAGAGAAAGAAAGTCAAGACCAGTAGTGCATCTAACGGCGCTAATGGAGTAATAGATAATGTGACTTGGAACACTATCATTAACGAAAATGGTAACAAAATGGATTACCAAGCCAGTAGTCCTGATGAGAAGGCTCTTGTAGAAGTCGCCGAGAGGTTCGGAATGACGTTTCTGGGTGAGGAAGGCAACGATTTGGTGGTGAAAGTGGGCGAACATACGGAGATGTATGAGCGACTACAGGTCATCGAGTTTACTTCGGAGAGAAAGAGGATGTCTGTTATTCTAAGGGATAAGGATGGAAAGGTAAGCTGTTGTTTTGTAATTTATAGGGGAAATTACTTGTTTGTTTGCCGAAAACTTTCAGTTTTCATTGACATGATTGAAACGTGTATTGTCAGCTTAAAATTTACCGTCACCATGGACGCCAATGGCAATCATTTTACCTATATGTAGGATCGTCATGATTTACTCCGATAGATTCAGGCATCATGTGGGCAGAAGGTATGTTTCATGCAATGAAAACACAGTGGGGGTGATACAAAGTGTTTATTAAAATCACAATTTAAATATAATAACTACAAACTACAATTAACACAATAACTGAGCACAACGAATCGAGTAAAGTGCCGCGACGTTTCAATTCCGCTGCGATGAGACACTGAATATCCTCCTCGCCGTGGGCTTAAAACATCACGACTCTGTAGAAGCGCGCTGTAGGTGTAGGTAGATCAGCCGATGTCGCCACTTGGCGCGCTTGCGATTCGTTTCGTGTCCGTACTAATGACCGGATCCGACATGTATAACACAATGTTTGTACTATTTCATTTATCTACTAGCATACATATATTATAAAAACTACTAGATTGATTTGAGACTAATAAAAGCCTAATTACGAGTCATCAAACACATATTTAATTTTATTTTCCACTAGCTTCAGCCCGCGACTTCGTTCGCGCGAAATTTTTGATTTCCCACTATTGAAGGAATGTTCAAAATCGGATCAGTAGTTGCCCCCTACATACAACTCACAAATGTTACTTCTTTATAATATTAGTAGCTTCGCCCCGCGATTTCACCCGCATAAGTCTCGATCTCGTGGGAATACCGGGATAAAAGTATCCTATGTCCTAATCCAGGTCATGGTCTGCCCACGTGCTAAATTGCATCGAAATCCGTTTAGCCGTTTTAGCGTGAAAGCGTAGCAAACAAACATTTATAAATATTTGTTAGGATATTTTCTATTGTAACATTATTCTCGTGATCTATCACACTTTAATAACTTTTTTCTAATCACGTTCCCAGATCTGGCTGTTCTGCAAAGGAGCAGAGAGTTCTGTGTTCCCTCTTTGCACAAACACTAGTCTGATAGAAGAGACCGACCGAGACATCAATGCGTTCGCTAACAAGGGTCTGAGAACTCTGGCCATCGCTTACCGGGAAGTGCCTGAAGAGGAGTATGAGCGAGTTGCGGAAGGTAAGTCAAAATACCATTGGTTTTGTAAATTAGCTTATAGTAAGCTCTCTTGGAGTTATTTGGAGAAAATAAAATGAACTGAATAATAAACTAATGATATACCAGAGGTATGAACGTAAACGAAACAGACGGGGTATGTAAGGATCGTTGCAGGTGGTGTTCTGTAGTTTTTGCCTACCCCCATGGGAAGAAGGCGTGAGGATGTATGTATGTGTAAACTTTCACAGTGGCGAGCAAACATGCAGACCCAGGCCTGGACCCTCTGGGCCAGAATGGACACGGCAAAAATTCACTATTAACCACTCATAAATTTTTGACTTGACGGCTTTGCGGAACATGTAATTTTAGTTACAAAGCAAAAGTGGCATTATCAAACATAGAAATTATACAAAAAAAACCATTGGACGTATTTAAGCTATTCCAAAACAGATTTTCATTAAACATTACAGCGATCAAGCGCCTAGACGGCAAGAACGCAGACGCTTTACAACAAGTAACGCAGCAATACAGAGTATTAGAGAGACAACTGACGCTAGTTGGCGCCACCGGCGTCGAGGACTGTCTGCAGGACGACGTGGCCGATACCCTCGCCTCACTGCGGAGAGCCGGGATCAAGACCTGGGTGTTGACGGGAGACAAGGTGACGAATATTATGTTATTCTATTCATGGAGAATCCTTCAAAACTTGTAAGTCTACATACAGAACCTGGTTTTGAATGAAAATTTACAAATTATAAGCGACAAGAATTCGTTTGATTGTCTACAGTTTGTATTCAATAATGGTTTGTCAATGTGTAGGTAAAACTAAGTGCCCAATGTGTAATATATTTTGTGGCTTCACATTGATACAATAGTAAAGAACAAAGATTGTGGACTATTAAATGACTTCTTGTCGATATACTTTATACATCTTTTGAGGCTGACTGTATCACAGGACCTGCTGTGCTATTCTGTAATCTTCTCACCGTGAAAACTTAAGTGAAGTGAACGTGGAGTGAATTGTCAGTGTCATTCCACCGGATACTAGGGATGGACCAAGGATTACATTTACAATCATAATCGAGATTTTAATAATATTTTTATGCTAATCCTATTGATCATAATCAGTTAACAGATTAAATAAACGCAATTCCATGACCCAATCGCGATGTGTTTTAACTGATTAAATAAACGCAATCCCATGACCCAACTGCGATGTGTTTTGAAAAAGCGATAGTGGATTGAGTTGACTAAAGCCTGTGCGACGTTATTCAGCGTTGTTATTAACCCAAATCTTTTCAATAAGAAGAGATAACCGAATGTGTCAAGTGTTCAAGTGCTAAAAGTGTGCCTGGCTGACGGACCATAGAATTTATCCCCTCACAAACTATGTGGAAACCTAACTACACGATGTGTGTGTCTGTATACATAAGCCATTTGAATAAAAAACGTGCGGGTTATTTAATAAGTACCTTTCTAATATTTTATTTTAAGTAGATACATTTATACCGACCTACGCGTTGTCAATAATAAAATAATATTCATAAAATCACCGTCATCAATACTGTAACAAAATTCAATAGTTCAACTGACACTCGCGCAGCGCGCGCACCGGCCGGCGGGCGGCTAGGCTCACTTCACCCAGAAATGAAATGAAATGAAATGGTTTATTCTGCAAATAGGATATGAGAATCACTTTTACACGTCATATTAAAAAATAAGCTAGATGGAGTCGACATTTCCTATCTGACTACCCCTGAGAAGAAATGGCGAAACAACCTCAAGGGTCAAAGTCTCAGGACCCGACGGCTTACCTGGGAAGGCCTGGGTCCTGGCCTTGGAGGCTCTCGGGCCTCGACTTAGGGGGCTCCTAAGCGCATGCATGGAGAGGGGCCAGTTCCCGCTTCGCTGGAAGACGGGGAAACTGGTCCTCATAAGGAAGGCAGGGCGCCCTGCGGACTCTCCGTCCGCTTATCGGCCCATCGTGCTACTCGACGAGGTGGGCAAGCTCTTTGAAAGAGTAATTACAGACCGCCTCGTCGGCCAGCTGGTGCGGGTGGGGCCGGATTTGGCGGAGAGCCAGTTTGGTTTCCGCAGAGGGCGCTCTACGGTGGACGCCATCATGCGTGTGCGAGCCCTGACGACGGGGAATGCTGTTGCCCAGGGTGGGGTCGTCTTGGCGGTGTCCCTAGACATCGCCAATGCCTTCAATACCCTGCCCTGGAGTTGCATCAGGGAGGCACTCCGGTATCACCGGATGCCGACCTACCTCTGTCGTGTGGTCGAGGCCTATTTGACGGACAGGGCCGTCATCTACCCCGGTCACCAGGGAGTGTGGAACCGGCAAGAGATGTCGTGCGGTGTCCCACAGGGATCGGTCCTGGGGCCGCATCTGTGGGACATCGGATACGACTGGGTGCTGCGCGCCGACCTCCCTAGCGGCGTCAGCGTAGTGTGCTACGCTGACGACACGTTGGTCCTGGCGCAGGGGAGGTCGCACCATGCGGCGGCCGAATTAGCGGCACGCGGGGTTGCGACAATCGTCGAAAGGATCCGGCAATTGGGACTCGAGGTGGCCCTGCACAAGTCCGAGGCCATGTGTTTTCATGGTCCTTGGAACGCGCCACCGTTGGGGTCCCAAATAACGGTAGGAGGGGTTTCTATTGGCGTCGAGTCGACGATGAAGTACCTGGGACTCGTCCTCGACAGCCGGTGGAACTTCGTGGAGCATTTCCGACGTTTGGCTCCCAAACTGGAGCGGGCGGGCGCTGCATTAAAGCGGCTCCTGCCCAATCTAGGGGGTCCAAACGCCTCCTGCCGGAGGCTCTACGCGGGGGTCGTGCGGTCCATGGCCCTCTACGGGGCACCTGTATGGGCGCGCTCTCTGGCGCTGCGGCCAGCCCGCCGGTTGAGCGCGGCCCAAAGGGTCATGGCCATCCGGATGGTCCGAGGATACCGCACGGTCTCCTGTGAGGCAGCGAGCCTCCTTGCCGGATTGCCGCCATGGGATCTGGAGGCAAAAGTCCTCGCGCACGTATGGGAGTGGCGCGAGGAGGCTAAACGCCGGGGCGTAAGTCCGCTGCCGCGAGAAATCGCGGCACAGCGGACGGAGCTCCGGCGGGATCTCATGGCGTCATGGAAAGTACGGTTGTTGCAACCCAGTGCTGGGCACGCCACGATTGCGGCGATAAGTCCCCTCTTTGAGGAGTGGCTGGAGAGGCGCCACGGCGTCCTCACCTTCCGCGTGACGCAGGTCCTCACCGGACACGGCAGCTTCGGGAGGTTCCTGTGTCGGATAAGGCGGGAGGAAACGTCCGGGTGTCACCACTGTGTGGATCGCCCGGAGGACACGGTGGAGCATACGGTGGAGGTCTGCCCGGCTTGGGCAGAGCACCGCCGTGTCCTCGTGGAGGCGATCGGCGGCAGAGACCTCTCGCGTCCGGCCCTGGTTCAGGCCATGGTACGGAGCGAGAGAGCATGGGCAGCCGTCACCTCCTTCTGCGAAGCAGTAATGCTCGCGAAGGAGGAGGCGGGACGGTTGAGGGAAAGGCAAGTTTCGCGCCCTCTCGCCCCTAGCCGCCGCAGGAGACGCCCAGGGCGTCGGGAATCCCGGGCGGATTTCCGGCCACCGTAGGCGCGGGCTTGCGGACGGTGAGCAATGGGTAGCTCACCGTCCGGTAAGGACCAGGCCCGGGTCGACGGCGCGTTGTATTCCACGCGCGCCTCAAAGAGATGTCGTCAGCACATAGTAGGGGTCCACTAGGGCCGATGCCTGCCGGGGTCGCGGGAAGGTACTTATGGGTCACCGAGGCCCCCGCAACACAGGCAACAAGAAGGAATACGGGTGGGTTTTAGTCAGTAAGAGTCTGACACACCCTCCCGCTCCGCCCAGAGCGGGAGAAGTTATTTGATGATTACCCACCAAAAAAAAAAAAAAAAAGGGTCAAAGTCTCTTTTAAAGTCCAGACATAATCTTGGTCAGATCATGTGAGGACCATGTAGATCCATGTCTGAAATGGTCTTTTGAGGAAAGAACCACACAAATTTGAGTGGACCTGTCCAGTCAGTGCAAGCATTTGTCAGTAATCGTGTAGCTCAACTCAAAACTTAAGGAGCTCAACGACTCGACGAACAATACCAAGGAAAGGACAATTGGGTTGGCCGCATAAAGTACTCAAAATGCCAGACCATCATTAAAACTAAGAGAAAAAAAACAACAAGAAATGAATAAAAATGACCCACATAGTGCTCACATTCACAATAATTAAAGTAATATAATACTTTTCAAGGTACATAAATATTCACTTAATTTTGCTCATAATATTCATCAATGTCAATATGTATATATAGTTGTACATAATGATGATTTTGCATAATTTAAATGTCAAGTTTTATGGTTTTAGCACAAGGCTTATCAGAGCCAGCAGCTCAATCCCAAGCTTTTTTGTATTTAAACTGTGGATATCGGACATTTTCTTAAAATTTGATATATTTTTGTGTACATACATAAGATTATCAAATATATATTGAGAGGCTACAGTCAGAATATCTATTTCTTTGAATTTTTCTCGAAGGGAATCTCTTGGACCTAGGTTGTAAATGTCTCGAACAGCCCTTTTTTGTAAAACAAAGACGGTATTAATGTCCGCACAGGTTCCCCAGAGAAGAATCCCATATGACATAAGACTATGAAAATAACTAAAATAAACAATTCTGGCCGTATCTACATCGATTATATCTGTCGAATTTTTTTAACAGCATAGGCGGCCGAACTTAGCCTTCCTGACAATTTTTCTATGTGTGGGCGCCATTGTAATTTAGCGTCAATAGTGATTCCAAGAAAAACTGTCGACTCAACAGGGTTCAACTCTATTCCATTAAGTTGAACATTAGTAGTTAGCTGCCTGACATTTGGCGTTGAAAATTTAATTAGTTTAGTCTTTTTTTCGTTCAGAAGATTATTTACATTAAACCAATGGACAACTTTAGAGAGTGCATCGTTAACATGTTCAAAGTTGACCAGCAGTCGTTTGATTTTAAAAATGAGGGAAGTGTCATCTGCGAACAATACAATCTTGTGATAAATCCCTTATGTGATAAGGTAAGTCATTTATATAAATTAGAAACAAGAATGGACCTAGAATTGAACCCTGCGGAACGCCCATAGTGACCGCAGATCCTGCAGATCTCTTGCCATTTATATCAACCCTCTGAATTATATTATTAAGATAGGAAGTCAGAAGGTCGAGAGCCCTGTCCCTCATACCATAGTGGTGCAGTTTCCTGGTGAGAGTATCATGATGAACGCAATCGAAGGCCTTAGACAAGTCGCAGAAAATGTCAAGAGCATCCTGCGACTCCTCCCAAGCCTTCAAAATGCTCTTCAGCAATTCCACGCCCGCGTCTGTAGTTGAACGACCCTTCGTAAAACCAAACTGTTTCAGATGAAATAAATTATATGAATTGAAATGTCCTAACATTTGTTTTAAAATTAATTTTTAAAAGATTTTGCTCAATGTACGTAATATCGAAATAGGCCAAAAATTCAGTTGTGCTGCCAGATTTGAACTTGAGTGGAATCACTTTGCTAAGTTTCATCAGATCAGGAAATATACCAGATGCAATACAAGAGTTAAAAACTATTGCTAAAAAGGGTGAAATAACATCAATTATTGAAGACATTGTATGTACTCATAATCCCCAAAGATCAGCAGTTTTTTTTACATCAAGTTCTTTAAAAGATTCCAAAATGTCTTTAGGGCTAACAACTGTGAATTTAAAGTGTTTATCACATTCTGGTACACATTCCTTTAGTATTGAGTAAGCAGAAGTGGAGGACGACGATGACAGAGTTTTGGTTGTTAAAAATGGAATATTAGTGAAGAAGTTTTCAAACTCTGTTGCCACCTCCACGTCTGCCCTAATATCTACATCATCGATTTTTAGATAGAAGTCACGATTCCGTACTGTCGTTTTTCCCGTTTCAGAATTAATAATATTCCAAGTTGTTTTCATTTTATTTCCAGAAGATTTTATTTTATTTTTAATGTGTATGGCTTTTGCTGAGGAACAGGCTCTTTTAAAAGTTTTTGAATAATTCTTAACTAATTCCTTAAAAGTTTCATCATGGTTATATGTTTTTTCATGATACAATTCATATAACCTCAACCTGCTTTTGTAAATACCTGGTGTTGCCCAGTCACTAAAAATAACTCGATCATAAACAGGCAATGTTTTTGAGGTGAATACCTTCCTAAATTCACAATTGATGAGGTTAAATAGTAAAGTATATGCTTGATCCGGGTCAGTGTGATAAGGCAAACCCGGTAGTTTTTCCATTAAAATATATTTAAATTGTTCTAAGCGACTTGTTAACAGGAACAAAACTCACAAGTTTTCTTTGAACTCTCATTATTTTCAGAGGGAAAGTGACCAACTGGCCACAGTGATCAGAGTCCAACTCATTTATAATTGAATGGCTAGAAGGTCTTAAATTTGTAAAAATATTGTCAATACAGGTAGCGCTAGTGGCAGTTATTCTAGTTGGCTCAAAGAATTTATTGTACAAATTATAGGACTTTAATAAAGTTATAAATTTATTTACTGCAGCAGATTTTTCCAATATATTAATGTTGAAATCTCCACAGACAACAAGTGTTTTATTACTGTTACAAGTCTTTAATAATACTTCTTCCATATATTTCTCGAAAATATCATACGAAGCCCAAGTGAAGTGATGTTGCTATGGCAACCAGAATCGAGTGAAGTGATAAGATCACGACACTCGTGCGTCGCGCTTACCGACTCACTTCACCTAGCCGGCGCGAGTGGTTACTATGGTTACGAGAATCGGGTGAAGTGATAAGAACACGCCGCGCTTGCGCGTGAGGAGCTGTTAATAATGTCAAGTTTTTTTTTAATTTGCCATTTTTTATTTTTAAATGCGCGACAAACAAAAATTTGATTTTACCAAAATCCAAAATGGCGGCTACAAACATTTTTCATCGTTTTCATGGTTTTTGGGGGTGTTACAGCCGATACTGAGGTCAAATCTAAAAAGCAAGATGGCGGCTGCAAAAATGTTCAGATTTTTCATCATGGGTATCGTTTTCGTGGTTTTCGGGGGTGTTAAAGCCGATAGTGAGGTCAAATCTAAAAACCAAGATGGCGGCTGCGAAAATATTCAGATTTTTCATCATGGGTATCGTTTTCATGGTTTTCGGGGGTGTTAAATCCGATAGCGTGGTCAACATTAAAAAGCAAGATGGCGGCTGCGAAAATGTTCAGATTTTTCATCATGGGTGTCGTTTTCATGGTTTTCGGTGGTGCTCTAGCAGATAGTGAGGTCAAATCTAAAAAGCAAGATGGCGGCTGCGAAAATTACCAATCCTTTTGGAATAAAAAAACCAAATTGAGTTTCTCACTGAATTTCTGTTTTGCTATTTTATTTAAAAAAAACCCTAAATAGTAAGGTTTCAGTGCTTAAATACTAATTTTGAAATAATATAAAATTATCAATAGAATTAGCATAAAAATATTATTAAAATCTCGATTATGATTATAAATGTAATGCTTGGTCACTCCCTAGCATCAGTGGGATGACACTGACAGCTCACTCCACGCGAGTTTTCACGATGAGATTTTTACAGAATCGACATGCTGTCTATGAAAACACTTCTGTTTCGAACAAATTATATCGAATCATGAAAAGCGTTTACCTAGGCCAAGTTAGTGATGTATATATTTATCTAAACTAATCTTAATTTTTTCACCTATAACCTACCAAGCTACATGACATGGGGTATTTTTTTAAATTTAGGTATAATATTTGCCTATAAAAGTTAGCATTACTTGGCGTGCGCCGCGAAAGCTACGAGGCTATATGTCTAACCATTACAGTTAAGTCACAATAACCGTTTTTTGTTCAAATTAGTCAATCAAAACCCGGGTAGAATCGAAAGATGATTACATTGATTACATTCGTATCATGATATTAATCCTTATTCAACTACATAGTTTCATGATCAAGGTTGTAATAATAATGTAAATTCCTCTTTAAATTATTTGAAACTGACCTTTCGTTTAGAAGTTAAGACATAAAAATGGTATAAAAATGCTAATAGTAAGAAAAATCCCGCAGTGTGAGCGAACAGCCCTACGCTTAGTCTATTAGTTACCTCTACACATTTTATTTTTTGTGGATACACAGGATTTACTAGTTTTATTTTATTACTTTCCCGTTAGATATTTTTTTGACATCCACACGGGCGAAGTTGCGGGCAAAAGCTATTTTAAGATATACGTGTACAAATAACAGATTTAAATAAGCCTAAGGCGTTATACAGTGATATTAGAGTATAGATAATTACTTCAATGTATCTGCCTACTTAGCAACATCACTATGCGGCGAACACCCCCAACAACTCCTTCAGCACCTGTTGTACATTCCCAATCTAAAACGGATCTAAACACCCTGCAAGTAAGCGACCTTTCTTTTGTCAATAACAGAAATAAACGACCACGTAACTGACCAGTCGTCACCTTGGCACTGTGAACAACAACTCAAGCAAGAAATAATGGCCCCATGACGTCTCCTCCAGGCGATCTGTTGCTCCAGAGCATGGCGCAGTGGTCGATTAACATCGCCGTGGTCGCTGAGCCGTATTTCGTCCTGCCTAGGGATGACTGGGTGAAGGACCTGAACGGCTCAGTGACCCTAATTTCGTCGGCCGCCGCCGCCATCCCTCGAGGCCGTCAAGAGAGGACGGGGTTGCGTAGCAGCGCGGTTCGGGCAGATTTTCGTGTTCGAGGAAGAGTTCGGTTCGGAGTTCCACAACTCTCTTTCGGAGTTGAGAGTCGTCGTCGGCGGGTTCGGTTCCCTCCCCGTGTTCGTCTTCGCGGACTTCAATGCCAAGAATATGGCTTAGGTGTCCCGGTATACGGACACACGGGGCAGGATGGTGGAGGACTGGGCTCTGGAGACAGGCCCGGTCGTCCTAAACCGGGGGGTTCTGTCACCACGTGTGTGCGGATGCGGGGTGAATCAGTGGTGAACATCTCGTTCGCCAGCCTCAATCTGTCGCCGCGTGTAGTTGACTGGCGCATCATGGAGGGGCTGGAGATTTATTCCGATCACCTGTATATCCGGTTTGACGTCTCCGCCCAGACCTCGAGCGCGCCGGTCTGATAAGCCCCGAGTGGTCCGCGGTGGGCGCTGAAGTAGCTGGACCGGGAGCTCCTCCTGGAAGCCTCGATCGTGCAGGCCTGGGTGTCATCACCGGACAGGCCTGCTGACATCGACGACGAGGCAGAGAGGTTCCGGCTGGACGTGCCTCGCGCCAGGTGTACTGGTGGTCGCAAGAGCCGACGGCTTTGCGTACTGCGTGCGTTGCTGCATGACGCCGGTACACCAGGCACTGCAGGCTCCGTATTCGACCTCCGGATACGCCCGATGCGGATCACACCGCCAACGACAACGATGTGACTGAGGTAGAGATGAGAGTGGAGGTTCGCAGGCTGAATGCCAAAAATACCGCCCCAGGACCCGACGGCTTACCTGGGAAAGCCTGGGTCCTGGCCTTGAAGGCTCTCGGGCCTCGACTAAGGGGCTCCTAAGTGCATGCTTGGAGAGGGGCCAGTTGCCACTTCGTTGGAAGACGTGGAAACTGGTTTTCATAAAGAAGCCGGGGCGCTCCGCTTATCGGCCCATCGTGCTGCTCGACGAGGTGGGCAAGCTCTTTGAAAGAGTTATTGTAGACCGCCTCGTTGGGCGGCTGGTGCGGGTGGGGCCGGATTTGGCGGAGAGTCAGTGTGGCTTCCGCAGGGGGCGCTCTACGTCGTGCCCTCACGATGGGGAATGCTGTTGCCCAGGGTGGGGTCGTCTTGGCGGTGTCTCTAGCTATTGCCAATGCCTTTAATACCCTGCCCTGGAGTTGCATCAGAGAGGCACTCCGGTACCACCGAATGCCGACCTACCTCTGTCGTGTGGTCGAGACCTATCTGACGGATAGGGCCGTCATCTACCCAAGTCACCAGGGAGTATGGAACCGGCAAGAGATGTCGTGCGGTGTCCCACAGGGATCGGACTTGGGGCCGCATCTATGGGATATCGGATACAACTGGGTGCTGCGCGCTGACCTCCCTAGCGGTGTCAGCGTAGCGTGCTACGCTGACGACACGTTGGTCCTGGCACAAGGGAGGTTGCACCAGGCGGTGGCCGAAGAAGCGGCACGCGGGGTTGCGACAATCGTCAACAGGATCCGGAAATTGGTTCTTTTTTTCTTAATTGGACTCCCCAAGTCCTCGCGCACGTATGGGAGTGGCGCGAGGAGGCGAAACGCCGGAGCGTAACTCCGTTGCCGCGAGAAATCACGGCACAGCGGACAGAGCTCCGACGCATTCTCATGGCGGCATGGAGAGTGCGATTGTCGCAACCCAGTGCTGGGCACGCCATGATTGAGGCGTTAAGTCCCCTCTTTGAGGAGTGGCTAGAGAGGTGCCACGGCGTCCTCACCTTCCGCCTGACGCAGGGCCTCACCGGACACGGCAGCTTCGGAAGGTTCCTGTGTCGGATAAGGCGGGAGGAAACGCCTGGGTGTCACCACTGTGTGGATCGCCCGGAGGACACGGTGGAGCATACGTTGGAGGTCTGCGGGAAGGTACGAGAGGGTTACCGAGGCCCCTGGCAACACAGGCAACGGAAGGAACACGGGTGGGTTTTAGTCAGGAAGAGTCTGTCAAACCCTCCCGCTCCGCCCAGAGCGGGAAAAATTATTTGATGAATTTCCCAAAAAAAAAAAAAAATAAGAATGGGAGTAGACCCTCAGACAATAATGTGCCCGAAATCGAATAAATTAATTTCTGCGAAAGCAGCGGGAGAAGTTATTTGATTATTTACCACCAAAAAAATAAAAAAGCATGAAATAATGGGGTGGCTCAATAACTCGAAATTATAATTAGACTCCAAATCAAATGATATCTGCCACAATCAAAACAAATTAATTTCAAAATTAACCACTGATGTATCGGAATTAAAAATACAAACATGCAAAATGTAAGTACGAGTATCTAACGATGAAATAGCAACTTCCATGCAGTTTATAAAGATACAGTATGAAGAAATTAAAATAGCAAATTGTACAACTGCATAAATAAAGACCTAAATATCGTTGGTTTGAATAAATACACAGTTAAAAGTAGTTGCTGAATGCCTTTAGCAACTAGACTATGCAAAAACTGTAGACTTGCATACATCGCGTAACGTAAACTCACAGACACATGAGCACGCACAACCAAAACACACACACACACACACACACACACACACACACAGCAATATACATACCCACATACACAAACACATATCTCCCTCCTCACACACGCAACACACACCTCACTCACACATAAACACACAACTCATTCACACGAACACACACAAGTAACGCACGACCTTTCACTACACAAACAACTTTTCTATTTTTTTTTATTTTTTCTGTAATTATATATCCTTCCTTCTGCAGCGACATTCATAGAAATTTGTATAAAATGTAATATCGTTCCAAGACTGAACACTGTCTCCCAAAATACAAGCTGCAGCTTAGTTTGGGAATCTAGTATGAGTACTTTTTTCACAATACATTTAAGCAGTATCTAGATTTAAAGTACGCTATTTGTCTATGTAAAGTTTGTGACAATAAAAAAACTTTTTAACTAAGATCTACCCTTTACATGGCAAATATCTATAAATATCTCATCAAAATATTGCACCCACTGTCATCATAATTGAAAGCTACAGTCTCGTGAAAAAACATGTAATAATAATATCGATGAAAAATTTCAATTTTCAAATCGATTTTCTCCTAAATTCTCTTTTCTACGCGTAAATTCACCACAACAAAAAAAAAACACGCGATATCGCTAACTAAATGCGATTATAACCATTAGGTACTTAATATTAATAATAATCCGGTGATAAGAATGTTTAAGATAATCAAAAAGTATGGACTGTAATTATACTGGTTTAGAAATCTACATGAATGTTTGTTAAATCTATGGAATTATCGAGCTTTTACTAAAAACAGGGATTATCTGTTATTTGTCTGGCATACCACATCACGCCTGTATTCCCCGAAGGGTTGGGCAGAGGTGTACCTGTAGTACACCCATTTCGCCAGTTATATTTAAGTCCCATGTAATAGGGGGCGAGTCTATTGCCATCAATCGGGCACAAATCCATACTCCGGGCTGCTAATGAGAAATTCCAGATGGAAAAACCCAATAACACTGCCCGATCCGGGAATCAAACCCAGGACATCATGCTCAGCAGTAGCCCTGCAGTGAAACAAAACGGGCCTATAAAAACAATGGCTGTTAATAGAACGGTACCATTTAAAAGTTGACACGACAGTCTAGCGACGCGACAACAGTTACTGGGATATCCTTTCAGAACGTGTACCGTCAACTATAACACTCTAATATGTTATATAATTATTCGTTTATCCGTTTATTTATAAGAATAAAAATGATGTATTATGTTTAATAGTACGCGTCAAACTTAATGTCGGCTCTGAAGTGTAGTAGCACACTTGCGCTGCGCAGTACCGCACCCCTTACCCCCGCTGACCGATGAATTTGTTACTGCGCAGTGACTCGCCAGATGTTCCGAGCCGCCATAAAGTTTGAATCGAGCTGTCTATCTGAACTTATCCGTCACTTGTCCGTAAAGGTTTATTATAAAACCAGCGTCAGACAGCACTTCTCTAGCATTAATGCAGAAATTAATTGTTTTACTTTTTTCATTCGTATTTTGCGTTTCATGAACTGTTGCCAAATAAATGACATTATTTCTTCCTTGCAATGCCAGGTAGAAACAGCGATTAATGTTGCCCAATCGTGCGCACATATCTCAGAGAACGACCGAAGAATGTTCTTAATAGGCGTTGAAGACGACACGACATTACAAGCTCACTACAACGAGTGCAGGCGAATAATCAGCGAGCCAAGTTACAGAGACTTAACATTAGTGGTCGATGGGACCAGTATGTCCCAAGTGTTAGACACGGCATACGCACCGGCGTTTGCCGATATAGCGATCAACTGTCATGCGGTCCTGTGTTGTAGACTGTCGCCGATACAGAAAGCTAAGGTATGTAACTAAGATTTAAGGAATTCCAGTATTTTTAGTATGTAACTGTTTTTTGTCGTCTTATTAATAAAATAATATACAAGTTTTTTAATAAAGCCGTAAACTGCTCGGATATTGGATGATCAGTCCATTTAGCTGATTTTTAATCCGCTCGAAACAAATATTTTTGAGAAATACACTCTTTTTTGCGTCAATGAGTGTTATCAAAATACAAGCAATTTTAATTCGGCAGATAGTAAAATTAATAAAGAACAGTCCCGGCCGACCGATCACAGCGGCCATCGGCGACGGAGCCAACGACATCTCGATGATACAGGAGGCGCACGTCGGCATGGGCATACTGGGCAGGGAGGGACACCAGGCAGGCAGGTACAGACATACATAGATTCATCGTTTATTTAGTACCCACAAAAGAAATAGCACAACACACAAAACCACAATTAAGAAAATATCTACAAGGTGCCAATCTGCAAATAAAAAACTTTTTGAAGACACTATTGACCATGAAGTAGGTTACGCTGACACGATGACTTAAGCTCAAATCTGCAAGGTCAAATTAAAATAGCTAGCGCAACTCCGCAGACATATTGGCATCGAAATCTTAACACGATAAAACAAAAATAACTGTCCATTCCAAGGTTGCCGGGACGAGATCGCAGTAAGCGATAAGGCCGCCAATTTTTTATTTCTTCTTATCAATTTTTTTTCTTTTTGTATCTGGTGTACAGTAAAGTTTATATAAATAAATGAATATCGCCACCTGCTGCGCTCCATACCCCTTTTGCTTAGTTTACGTTCATACATCTGGTCATACACGCATTGACGGTTGCGAGTACTACGCATCTGTACTTTCTGAAGAACATCACCAATGAGGTCACTAATATCTCTTCCCGGCGTTTCCACTCACATCTGCCTTGTTCTGCCTTGTGTGTAATACCTTTTGTTAGTCTCATCATCATCCTCTCAACATGACCAAACCATCTAAGCATACTTACTCTTTTAAATTTGTGTTATTACATCTTCTTTTAAACCGCACCTTTGCCTTATCATATCATTTTTCAGCCTATCATTTATAGTCACACCACACATGCTTCGCAAGGAACGCATTTGCACAGCATTTATTCTATGTACTTTCATGCTTCATTTGCCACATCCAACATTCACTCAGCGGCGTGCACAGAGTTTGTATACAGGGTAGGGAGAAAAATAATCTTACCAAAAATACTGCATGCTGGTTTTGGTTCGTCGTCTTGTCGATTAAATAATGATGTAGGTAATTGCCACCTCAAATATCCTTTAAATTATGAATATCGGTGTAACCGGTGTCGTTCCGGACGGTTTTCTTGTTTGAAAATAGTAGACAAGGGAAGCAGAACAACCTATTACTGTGTATGCAACCTGTGAGGCATGGGCAGCCGTCACCTCCTTCTGCGAAGCAGTAATGCTCGTGAAGTCGGGACGGTTGAGCGAAAGGCAAATTTCGCGCCTTATTGATGCGGCGGTTGCAGTTCTCTTTACGGAGTTCAGAAACGACCTGTGGCAAACAAATGCTAGCATACCATTCTGCATTAACCGTGCTTAGTACCTCAAGAGGAATAGTCGTAACATGGCCGGTTTTGGAGACAAACGTGGCCACCATTTTTTTTGCAACACTCCGTGCACGAACACTTTTGTTGGCTTTAACTCATTTTCGAACACCCAAACTCGTGACTGGTTTTTTGTTTCGGGTTCGTACGCGTATATCCAGGATTCGTCACCTGATACGATGTTGTATACAGCATTTGAGGATCCTGCGTGGAATCTTTCGAGAACTCTGACGCACCAAGTAACGCGAGCCGCTTTTTGCTCTTCACAGAGCGAATGCGGTATCCATCGGGAAAACAATTTTTTTACACCTAATTGTTCATGCCAGATTATTTGTATTTGACTCATGCCAATGTCTAAAGTTGCCTGAATTTCGCGGTATGTCACATGTCGATCTTTCTCAATCAGCTTACGCACAGCATCAACGTTTTCTTGGATGACTGCAGTTTTTGGACGATCTTGACGGGGATCATCACTGAGCTTAACACGTTCACGTTGAAATTCAGCAAACCAGCGATAAATTGTGGTTTTGGATGGGGCTTCATCACCAAATGCAGAAATCATCCGGTCAATACACTGTTTTTGTGTTAAACCACTTCGAAAGTCATAATAAATCATCGCTCTTGAATTTTCTCGAGTCAATTCCATTTTCTCAACGACTAAACAAGTTTGACAAAACCTTGTGACAAGACCGAGAATCTTTTTTTAAATAAATAAATGGTTTTCGATTTTTAAAACCAAGGAGTTTTCAATTAAAAAGATTTTAATATGACAGGAACAGTGGAAATATTCCATTCCCGATACTTTTAGTGCAGCCCTCGTACTATCTCACCTGATGGTAAGCGATGATGATCTAGCCAGTTGGGACAGTTTTTATTGGGCTGGTTAGTTAGATAACCCAATAAAAACTGTCCCAACTGGCTAGATCATCATCGCTTACCATCAACTGGCTAGTTAAAGTGTCCCAATTAATGTTAATTTTTACTCAACTTATTATTTCCAAATTATATATTTAAAAAAATATTTAAAAAAAAACTATTAATAATAAACAAAACAAAAATAATCCTAATTATTGAAAGGAGACGAGTCAATAATATAAATATAATATATTTTTTCTTGTTAAGGAAAAACGAGACATGTCAATTATTTTAATTAATAATAAATAAATAAATGTTTTCAATTACTATAAACAACAGGCAATATTGTTAGAAAAAAATAATAACAAATTTGAAGAATGTAATCTTTTATAATACATTTATCTTTTGAAACCTAAGAGCGTTTTCCTTATTCGCCCCGGGTGAAAAGTTGAGTTTTTTGACTTATCCCCTTTTACTTTGACACCACAGAAATATTAGGTAGGGTAGGCAGTGTCTTTCTGTCTTTATGAAATGCAGGCCACTGCATTCACTGCCATATATAAGCGTAGGCACCAGCACACCATTGTGAATAGCCAGTCGAATTATTTGTGTGTTGAGAAAATTGTTTTTTTTTATCTTACGATTACGATACCCATAAGTTCTGTGAAGTCTATACAAAAAAACTGATGTTTTAAACGGATGTCTCAAGTAACTACACTAACTTATCCACCCATCATTTCTGCAGAGGTTCGCTAGCTAATTTAAATTGCCCTGTATGCATAGAGCGACCTTGGAATTTACTCAAGTCAAGTACAGTAAGCGTTTCATACGGAAATAAACCTTATATTCATATCGTAAAGGCATTAGAGGTCAGCCACTTGCTTTATTCAAGGACTATCTATGTGGTCGGAAACAAAATGTCAAAATTGGCGACACTGTTAGCTTAGATGAAACTACTACTTACGGCGTCGGTCAAGGAAGTGTCCTTGGTCCCCCTTTGTTCCTAATTTATATAAATAGCCTCTGTAATAAGAACATTGAAGGAGGTCACATCTACTCATACGCGGATGATACCGCCATAGTTTTTAGTGACACAACGTGGGACAAGGTCAAAAAATCTGCTGAGTCTGGCCTGTCCAGGATCGCTTCATGGCTCGACCACAATCTCCTTACCCTAAATATTTCTAAAACCACTTTCATTTGCTTTTCTAAATATAACCATTCCCAACCCACAGCTGACTTCAAAATAATAATTCACAAGTGCCAGTCCCCCCCAAACTCTAACTTTGCTTGCCCTTGCATAGAAATTGGGAAAGTTCAATGTACCAAATATTTAGGTATAATTATCGACCAACGCTTGTCTTGGCACTTACATACTGAATTAATAATGAAAAGAATAAGAAAACTTATCTGGACATTTAAAACCCTGCGTTACGTTATTACCAAAAGCCTTTTGTTACAAATCTACACATCACTGGCACAGTCTGGGGAGGGGCAACAAAAACTAAATACTTAGAACTAGAGAGAGCTCAGAAATCACTTTTAAAAGTTATGTTAGTTAAGCCACTTTTGTTCCCAACTGAAAGTCTTTATCAAACTTCTGATATTCTAACGGTTCGAAAACTTTATGTCCTCAAAATTATCCTAAAAAACATAAATCTATCACTTTCGATACAACAACTAGACAGGGGAGAAGGAAATAGGTACATGATCCCCAACGTTCCTGTTAAATCAACTTTTGCTAAGAGACAATACGCTAGGCAATCCTCTCACTTATATAACCTGATTAACAATTAATTAAATATCTACTTACTTTCATGTCGAGGCAAAAATGCTCTGACTAAATGGTTAAAGTCCAAAACTTACGATGAGGTTGAGAATATGGTCCAAACGATAAGCTTATAAATTTATAATATTACAACTCCGGTGAGATATCTCCTGAGAGTACTTCTCCCTTACTTTCATTAAGTAATAACATACATCATAACTCATTATATACTATCGTTAAACACACATACACACTCAGTCGCGCACGCGTGCGCACACACAAGCACACACACGCACGCATGCACTCATACACACCTCAGCACGACAGCGCATCTATGATTAAATATTACTTTGTTTTTGATTTCTTTAAGTATATCTTTATTTTTATTTTATTTTTTTATTTATGTCGCTTTTGTTTTTCTAATACCTACTAAAGTGAAATGTCTACTCAATAGCTTAAGACGCTGACAGCACCTAAACCACGGTCACTTTCAGAGTGCATAGAAAAGAAAGAGAAGCGCGATGACACAACGCTTGTAATTTATTGCAAAATATGAAGCAATTATCTGTTTACTCAAAATTGAGTGGAGTAATCGAAAATAAAAAACAACCATGTTCTGCATTTAAATAAGACGTTCTTGTTATTAATTAAATAGGTACGTAACATATGTTGATATTTAATACAGATATTTTGGATTAGAACCCAAGGTAAGAGGTTATTTTAACGTTAGTTTGTATCGAGATTTTTTTTCAAAACGTGTTTTGGTAACAACCAAGTTCTAGGAAATATGTTCAAAATTAACATATATTTTTTCCGCTACCACAAACTATACAGATTTGGCAATTTTTTTTCTTAAGAGAAGCCTATTTTGGTCAATTGGGTCTTGTCAGCGCCTTAAACTGGAAGCCGTAGCTAGTGGAAGAGCGGAACTTCCTAACACAAGTATATTTCTTACTTAAATGGAAATTCCCTAATGACCCTAATGTAAACGTATTTTTAAGTTATTGAAATAAACATTTTGATTTTAATTTTGATATCAAGTTAATGGTGCCGATTCCCTTGTTCACAAACTAAATTAAATTTAAGTGCAGTGCATCTTTTTCTTTCTATTTCATTAAGAAAAGGACAGAAGATAAAGTTTAGTTTAGTCCTGTCAAATTAATCAGCGCTTGACGTAAATTGACGTAATTTTAGTAGGCAAGTTTTTAATCACGTCTAAACTTGTTTGGAGTAGTGACAGGCGCTGATTAATTTGACAGGATTAAACTAAAATGTATCTTCTGTCCTTTTCTTAATGAAATAGAAAGAAAAAGATGCACTGAACTTAAATTTAGTTTAGTTTGTGAACAAGGGAATCGGCACCATTGTTCAAATTCTTAATAAACGCTTAATCGCATTCGCTTATAGAAATATGCACCTAACTGTTATACAAATAAGGTTCATTTTCGTATGAACTGCTACGGTAGTTGGCTTAAATAAAGTCAAAGTTCGCTCTATAGATGCTTATAGTTCGTTTTTTAATCCCAGAGACTAATTTGACATTTCAAATGATTGTTGTTCGTTTTTTCAATTTGGAGTTTGACATTTTCATGTGTCAATTTAGTCTCCGAGATTAAAAAACAGACTTTAGTTCATTGCAATATTAATTAGTTGTTCCTTTTTCTTTCTCCCAGTCCATCTAAGACCAGCAGTCTTAGCATGACGTTTTCTATTTCTTCGAAGAATAGACATAGCTCTTTTTATACAAAGTGACATTTCGTTTCTCCATTTTTGACATCGCACTGTAGAAATCCTTCTGCAATCTGTAATTTTGTCTTACGTTTCTAACGATCTTTGTCTAGGTCCTTTTTTATGTAGACTATTTCAGAAGAAAGTTTCTATACCAAACTGTCAAAATCACACTGACAACTGACAGTTGTCTAAGTTAGTGAAGACAATTTGCATTTTTCTATTCGACAGCCACAAGGTATATACGGATATCTACAAAATCATGATTTTACAGAAGAGCGTTTTGATCGCAAAACTATGGTAAATAATAGAAGAACTAGGCTATCTTCTATTTTAAATCATTTGTTAACAGGGCATTACCAAGGAAATGGTGAAGGCCAATATTACTAGAATATATTTTTGTTCCAAAATACGGTACTTCGACACTTTCAGAAAAAAAAAATGTAGTTGTCTTTATTTATGTGACTTAATATCAGTATAATTTAAGAATCAAACAGAAAAAAAATCTTATGAGAAACAAAGAATTCTGAGTCGAATTATGTAAAAGAGTCAATTTCGTAAAAAGTGCAGTTGACTCTTTCAATTTTGCTGCCGTCGTACTTTCTACACGGAACGTCATTTTTGTCTATTCTTCCGTAGACAAAACAACAGTGCTCGTGCTAAGCCTGCAGGTACGCAGGGCCGATGTTTTTTCGCAAACTGGATTTTCAACGCACTGCTTAGCGCTGAGAGTTGAAAATCCAACAGTGTGTTTTTTGTCGCGCTGGGATCCGCGCTGTTGGATTCTCAGTGCTCGGCTTAATACCGAGAGTTGAAAATTCAATGCGCTATAAAAAACGTCACGTTAAAAAATCGGCCTTGCGCACCTGTTTGACTTAGCATGACGCTTTCTATTTCTGCTCTACTGTACAATATAAATCGCTTGTCTACCGAAAATGTTCTACTGTCTATACGGAAACACCATTTTTGTCTACTCTCCCGTCGACAAAACCCTTCTCTACGGTTCTCGAGCTAAGCCTGCTGGGCTAAAGGTTGTCAGTGAGAAAACGCCTTGTGCGATAAGACTTTCAGTCAAGTCTTTTATATCTTCGTCAGTTTTCAAATTCTTTCCTTTATCAAATCAGAATACATTATACCCAGTGCCGAATTAAGCAAGCGCGGGGCCCGTAGCAAATCCTATCGAGGGGCCCTTGTTCTTCTTTGGGTTCATAAGTAGGTAAAAGCGTTAAAAAAATATAGGGTAAAAGAAAATAACTTTTTGGTATATGATTACCAAATTATAATAAAAATAATGTAGACTGTACACTGTATCTTACAGATATATAGACGCATTCAACATTTTGAATCGAGCCATTTCAATTCTGCTACGAATCCACATTGGGTGACGGAGTAACTGTGCTCGCACACGTCAGCCGATTATCGGCCCGATTCAAATTCTATACATTTATACGATAGACTTTTTGTAGAACTTCTGCGTTTACGGTATAAAATTCTGTGTTTTATTTTCGCCAATGAAATAATTGATTGCCGATTGTCTGACGTCAAGGGCGTGCCGTCCATAGAGGCAATTAGGCCTAGGCTACGACTAACAACGCCAAATGCATTTATTTTAACTATGTAATACAATAATACAAAATATTAAAAAAAAGTTAAACTCCTGTTATAACTCTTATAGCAACTTGTGGCGCCCGTGTGGCATAGCTCACAGTTCGACGGAGCTCGGTATGCACTATTAGTTAGGCAGGCACGCGGCAAGCCTAAATCCCATTGATAAATTTACGCACATTGGTGTATATTTTCGTGTGTGTGAAAGGCACACATGATTAATATGGCTTAATGGGCGTAACTACTGCGACTGGAGAAGGCCACGGCGTGTTGTGATTAGCTGTGTGTAAAGTCATGATTTAATGAATGAAAAGTATTGAAGACCAGGGTTCCCAATTTTTGGACAGTTCCAAACAAATTACACACAGACACGATAGTTTCCTTAATGACTACTAGAAACAATTAAAGAAACAGGGTGGTATTGTCGAATAGCAAAAGCCTTATAAAAATAATAAAAAAATTCATATTTCTTATTTTTCTCCTCATTTTTGGGAAATTTCGCTTTGATTTTTGGGGAGTTAGGAAAATAAGTATCGGAAACCCTTTTTTTTTTGGGTGGGAAATTATCATATAACTTCTCCCGCTCTGGGAGTGGGAGGGTGTGTCAGAATCTTACTGACTAAAATCCACCCGTATTCCTTCCGTTGCCTGTGTTTCCAGGGGCCTCGGTAACCCTTTTGTACCTTCCCGCGACCCCGGCAGGCATCGGCCCTAGTGCACCCCTACACTTGTGCTGACGACATCTCTTTGAGGCGCGCGTGGAATACAACGCGCCGTCGGTCCGGGCCTGGTCCTGGTGAGCTACCCATTGCTCACCGTCCGCAAACCCGCGCCTACGGTGGCCGGAAATCCGCCCGGGATTCCCGACGCCCAGGGCGTCTCCTGCGGCGGCTAGGGTTTCTCATCCCGTATGATGACCCAAAAGAAATTATTGATTTATAATATTTAAAAAAAAAACATTGAATTAATCCTGTAAAAACAAAAGTTATAAATACAAGAACTCACCACATTATTCAAGGATCAAAACACAATTTTCTGACGATGCAAGCAGAAAAAAAATAACTGGCTGTTAATACTAGTTTCAATACGTGATTTACCAAATGTATTTAACTTTAAGCAAGCCTCTAGATGGTTTTCTGATAGGTCATGCTTTTATGCTGAGGAATGAAAATTATGCAAATCAATATATCCCTCACTCCACTTACTGGAGGTATTAAACAAAATTCAAGGAAAACAAAATAATTTATTTGTGTGTGTACAGCCACACAGCCAGTTATATGTTGCATAATTTTGAGGATAGAAATGACGAGTACGAGATGAATTATCATATTTTTGGATTAATTCTCGTAATTCGGGCACACATCTACCTTTACACAAAACTTGAATCTTATCATTAAACGATAATTGCGAAAAATTCCTGCTTTTAACTTCTAAAAAACACACATTATTGGCACAAACTTCCCAACAAAACACCATTCTTAGGTAAATAAACAAATAATATTTACAATACTGTACCTTTCAAAACGAATTACTTATAACTTAATAAGATATAAAAAAGGAAAACATTCAAGATCGGTTATAAATTGCTTGTCACATGAAACGATATGGCTTCTATGAGAAAAATATAATTTCTAATTTGACGATTAAAAAAACACTACCATTTAAAATTGCATCACATTGTCATACCGTGTTCTTCTAGAAAAGGGACTAATTTTGCCGGATAATACAGTCCAGGGTTGTTGGTTCAGGCCATGGTAAGCCATGTGGAGCGAGAGGTATGGGCAGCCGTCACCTCCTTCTGCGAAGCAGTAATACTCGCGAAGGAGGAGGCGGGACGGTTGAGGGAAAGGCAAATTTCGCGCCCTCTCGCTCCTAGCCGCTGCAGGAGACGCCCTGGGCGTCGGGAATCCAGGGCGGATTTCCGGCCAGCGTAGGCGCGGGCTTGCGGACGGTGTGCAATGGGTAGCTCACTGTCCGGTAAGGACCAGGCCCGGGTCGACGGCGCGTTGTATTCCACGCGCGGCTCAAAGAGATGTTGTCAGCAAAAATGTAGGGGTCCACTAGGGCCAATGCCTGCCGGGGTCGCGGGAAGGTACTAAAGGGTCACCGAGGCCCTTGGCAACACATGCAACGGCAGGAATACGGGTGGGTTTTAGTCAGTAAGACTCTGACACACCCTCCCGCTCCGCCCAGAGCGGGAGAGATTATTTGATGATTTCCAACCCAAAAAAAAAAGCGTGCAGGATTCGCTCTCAGCTCCTCAGTGATTAATCTATGAACCTCACTTTGCGCGGCGCTTATTTCCTGCCTATTTTAGTTATTCATTTTTATTTTGACTGTCTGTCTTCCAACAGGTCTGCTGACTTTGCCTTCACAAAGTTCTCGATGATCAAGAAAATATTGCTAGTGATGGGACACTGGTACAACCAGAGACTAGCCACGCTAATACAATACTTTTTCTATAAGAATTTAGTCCTTGGGAATGTTATGGTAAGCTTATTTGTCAAATTTGTAGAAAAAGCATTACTGTTAGTATATAGGTTACATAAACGGAATGGTCGAGCTTTTGTCTACTAGTTTTGTTTGTAGTAGACATCGAGTAAAATACTGGTATTCAGCTGGATCCAGTCGGACTTGAAGCCGACCCCAACATAGTCGGGAAAAGGGTAGCTAGATGATGATGATGAGTAAAGGGAGCAAACGGTTCAAATTTTTCAAAGATTAGGTATCTTAATTATTAGGGTTCCATACCTCAAAAGCAAAAAACCGAACCCCTATGACCACTTCGCAGTCTGTCCGTCAGCCTGTCTGTCAATAACCTTTTTCTCACGACGTGTGGAGGTATCAAGTTGAAATGAATAAATATCAAATACGTCTATGGTCCCTTCTTTCTACGGTTCACGAAAAAATCAAGCTTCTAAGTAACGCAGTAAAATATACGGCCATTTATGCTAAAGACAATGCAGTATATTTTGATACTCGTAAATAAATCTATACCTATAGGGTACTTCCCATTGACCAATCATGAAATTTGGCAAGAAGCACGGTCTCACTAATAATTTAAAAAGTATTTTTACAAAAATTATAAAAGTATATTATGTAAAATCCTTACAACAAGCCTTTTCATTTGATATATCACACGGTACAATTTGAAAAATCTTTTTTATTTTATTTTCTAATTTGCACGTTCGTTTTTGGGTAACAGAAATTCCTATGTGTACCTAATTGGCTGTGACAGATACAGACAGACAGACAGACACACGAGGGATCCCAGAAGGGTTCCGTTTTTTCCTTTAGAGGTACGGAACCCTAAAAACAATTATCGTAAGAACGGGAAAACAGTGACACACGGCTTCGTTAAGGGTACGTATTTTTACGAATACACCCGTTACCAATAAGTGTTAAAATAAATTACTATATATTAAATTATTATTATTGTAATTAATCCGCAGTTGCTGTTTCAAATCCACACAGTATTCTCAACGCAGTCGATCTTCGACTCCATGTACCTGACGTTCTACAACTTGTTGTTTACGTCACTTCCGGTCCTGTTCCTGTCTGTCACGGAACAGACCTGGCCAGCGGACACTTTGGCCAAGTATGTATACCAGCACGTTATTATGGCTATTTTTGTCAAAGGTGACTCAGATGTCGTGACGCGTGCCCAGTGGTTACGGCCTCACCTGTCATGCACGGGGTTGTTTGTGGGTCCGGGCAAGTACCGATGTGACTTTTTCAATTCATATGGACTTTCTTAGTGTTACCCAGTAACTGGGTTGTAGAGGTCAGTTAGGCAGTCATTCCATGTAAAATACCTGCTGGTACAGATAGTGCCATCCACGAAGACGCGCCCCACGCACGTACGTGGGGCAGAGTGAAAGTTTCTGGAACTGGCTACAATAAAAAAGCAAATACGGAATTCGAAAATGGAACTCTCTGGGAACATGTTAATTTTAAATTAGATTGTTATTTGTTTTTTTTTCATTGTGGCGTCCTTTAGAACATTGCGTGTTGCTATTACAATGAATTTACCTCGTAAAAATTTTCGCTCAAAGATTTTTTACTTACGAAAATTGTAGTCAACAAGAGAGTTGCCAGAGACTTCAATTGGTATTTGGTGATGAAGCCCCATGTCGCAGCTCTGTGTATTCGTGGTTCAGAGAATTTAGACGTGGACGTGATCAACTCCAATATTGATACGACGACTGATTGAAACTGACAAAAAATATTTGTCAGCAAATTCTTAACGTATTAGACATTGGGATGAGCCAAGTGCAAAATATTTTGCATGTGCACTCGATGGATACCGAATGATTTAACGGAAGACCAGAAACGACTACATGTCGAGTGGTGCTGTAAAATGATAAGCAAGTTTAATGGAGTACAGTCATTGGCCGTCTATAATATCGTGACAGGTGACGAAACCTGGGTGTACTGCTTTAAACCGGAATGAAAAAGCCACTCGGCAGAATAGGTCTTTTGAAGAATGGCCGACGAAAGTTAAAAACAGTCCAAGCATTGGTAAGAAAATGGTTGATTCTTTTTTCGGAAAATCAGGACAATACACATTAGTGTCGCTTGAAGACCAAAGGACAGTGACCACAGATTGGTACGTCAACACTTGCTTGTCCAGAGTCTTAGAAAAAGTTTGCAAAAGCTTTCTCGAAGTAATGTCGTCCTTCACCACGATAACGCGTCCTCATATTCCGTTAAGGTAACCGAAGCGTATTTGAAGGCTTCAAATGTAGACGCATTCGCCATACAGCCCAGACCTCGTACTTTGCGCCTTCTTTTGGTTAACCAAAATTAAAGACAAACTTAGAGGCACAGAGAGAGAGGTTTTACGAGCCCTGAATCGGCCGTTAGTGCGTTCCACGAAGCCATTGAAGAGGTCCCTAAGGAAGACTGGAACATCTGCTTTTTACAATGGTTCCAACGAAAATATATAAATTGTGAGGGGTTATACTTTGAAAAACAATAAATGTATAAGTCTAATCTTATCTGGTCTTATTTATCAGAATCTAGAAAGTTTCAGTATAACCTAAGTACTAGTTGACCGTAACGCTCTCTGGTGATTAATCTATTCATCGTAATGTGCGTGTACTCCTAGCCAATTCGTACGTATCGACAGCACTACAATACTAGCGAAAGGATGCACACTTGCACTGTAAGCGAATAGGAAAAACAGTAGGGCGCGTCTTCGTGGGTCTGGGTCACTATCTACAGGTTGAAATTGAAAACTTGCGACAAACTGAAATGGGACATTGTATACATCATTATTAACAACTTTTACTAAGGGACCAAAGCTGTAATCCCAAAAAAAAAAATCTGCTTTTCCTACATTTTGATGAGGTATTGCGAACATAAATGTAGGGGACAGCAGTTTTTTTTTTTTGGGATTGTAGCTTTGGTCCATTAGTAAAAGTTGTTCATAATGATGAGTACAATCTCCCATTTCGATTTGTCGCATGTTTTCAATGTCACCCTGTATATTCAGCTGCGTCTGGTAAGGCTGGAAGCCGACTCCATAGTTAGGATAAGGTAGATGATGATGAGCTTTCTAAGTGAATCTCTTGGCTGAAGACTAAGATTTCTTTTGTTTCCAGCAACCCAGCGCTATACAAAGACATACGGAAGAACAAGTTGATGTCGTGGCCGTACTTTCTGGCGTGGTGTGTGTCTGCGACCTACCACTCGCTAGTCGTCTACTGGTTCGCGTACTTCGCAGTCAAATACTCCATCATCAGCCTTGATGGGCGCCCAATAGATCTGTGGTAAGTACACTAATGTAGGCCGAACGGCGGCTTTTTGTCAGTGACCGATTTTTGTATAGCAACAGCCGAATTTAGTCGGTGGGAATTGGTCACTGACAGCGACAAACTGAAAACACCTAAGCGTGAAATTTTTGCGTATCATAGATAATCTAATAAGCATTGTAGGCACGCCAATAACGTAGGTTCCGTCGCGCAGTGTCAGAAAATGTGTTGCTAGACTAAGGCATCAAGTCCGCCTGTGTATAAAAGAAAGAAAGAAAGAAAATAAACGCTGGTGGATAGCTACTTAAGTAACTACAATTATGATCAAATCTAACGCACGCCCTCAGACTGGCGGCCGAGTTACAACCACTCAGGGTTGCCATGATAGCATTTACATTCTGCCGCACGCTATACACTCTTTCTCGAATTCTACTACTACCCCGCTCATGAACTCGCTCAAAGGAAGCTGAACAAACTGGACGAACGTGTTTTCGTGGAGGCCTTCTCTAATGTTTCGGAACTACGGGACAAGGAAGTGTACTCATGAAATAATGTTTTATTTGTTGACTGGACAAGCTCGTTTATCAATGGCATCGGATAGATGTCGGTCTTAGTTACTGCATTGAGTTTCTTATCGTCAGCACAAAAACGCACCTGACTATTTTTCTATGGAATGAGAAGCGACGGAGAACTCATGCGGATTCGCACTCCCCAACAATGACGTCTGCCAACATCTTAGCAAACTGCCCGCATGACGACTTTCTTAGCAAGCGTCAACCTATACCGTGGAACAGCAATGGGGAGGTGATCGCTGGTATCAATAACAGTGGCGTGCAGTGGTTCTCCACGGAGGGTAGGCCACGCATACTGACACCAAAAAAAAAAACTAGTTCGCTCAACATCACAGCGTCGCTCTAGCTCTACATATGATGGCCCTCAAACTAGTCATTAATGATTTATAATATTTGAAAAAAAAAACATTAATAATCCTGTAAAAACAAAAGTTTAAAATACAAGAACTCACCACATTATAAAAGGTTCAAAACACGATTTTCTGACGATGCAAACAGAAGAAAGATTCGGCCACGTATCATAACCAAGTGGGTGGGTGATAATTACAGAACACGTCACTTGCAAGATATCCGAAGTGGCCTTTAAACTGCCACAAAGCCAGTTATATGTTGCATAATTTTGAGGATTGAAATGACGAGTACGAGATGAATTATCATATTTTTGGATTAATTCTCGTAATTCGGGCACACATCTACCTATAGACCCAACTTAAGTTCTATAATTAAACGATAATTGCGAAAACGTACTGCTTTTAACTTCTAACAAACACACATTATCGGCGCAAACTTCACAACAGAACACCATTCTTAGGTAAATAAACAAATAATAAACTGAACAAATAATATTTACAGTACTATACGTTTCAAAACGAATTACTTATAACTTAATAAGATATAAAAATGCAAAACATTCAAGATCGGATACAAATCACATGAAACAATATGGCTTCCCTAAGATAAATATAATTTCTAATTTGTCGATAAAAAAAACACTACCAACTACCACTTTTACAGGATAATACAGTCCAGGGTTGCCGGTACTTATTTTCCTAACTCCCCAAAAATCAAAGCGAAATTTGCCATATATGAGGAGATAAATAAAAAAATATTATGTTTTTAATTACTTTTATAGGGCTTGTGCTATTCCTTAAAATTTTTTTTGGAAGGTATAAATTCGACAATACCACCCTGTTTTTTTAATTGTTTCTAGTAGTCATTAAGGAAACTATCGTGTCTGTGTGTAGTCTGTTTCTCAAATTCCCCGCAATTCGGGGAATTGTCCAAAAATTAGGAACCCTGGTCTTCAATACTTTTCATTCATTAAATCTTGACTTTACACACAGCCAATCACAGCACGCGGTGGCCAGCTCCAGTCGAAGTAGTTTCGCCCATAATGTAAACCATTTCAATCGTGTGTGCCGTTCATACACACGAAAATATACACCAGTGTGCGTAAATTCAATGGGATTTGGGCTGGCCGAGTGCCTGCCTAATAATAGTATAGTGCGTACCGAGCTCCGTCGAACTGTGAGTTACGTCACACGGCGGGCGCGACAAGTTGTTGTAAGTGTTAATGTGTTATAACAGGAGTTTAACTTTTTTTAAAAATATTTTCTATTATTGTATAACATAGTTAAAATAAATGCATTTGGCGTTGTTGGCAGGGTAGGCTAGACTTAATTGCCTGACGCTTAATGGACGGCACGCCCCTGCGGTTAGTGGTAGAGGTTGACCTACAACATCTTCCGATCCCAAGACTTGTCGTAGGGCTAACTCCAAATTCCAAACTAAAACTTCAATCTCTTAAGTTACTCATGCCCTACAGTACAATTACATTTAAAATTCCTCAACACCTCCCCCCCCCTGTCATAACAATCCTCTCGCCCTACTCACACACGCACACCCACACGCACATCATAGCCCCTTAAAAACACACACACACACACACTCTCACACACACACACGCGAGTGCGCGCGCTCACTTAAAATGCCTTCATTTCATTTTGCTTTTTGTTTTGTTTTGTTTTGTTTAGACTCCTCCTTTGAAATGGAGCATTTAACTACTTCCTCTTTTAATTAAATAACTACAGTCATCTCAATAACTATACAAATCAATAAATACTGTAACCACCTGGAAGGGCGAAATATACAAAAGCATTTATTTTGCCTAAAAGGACATTCATAAAAGAAAAATGTAAGTTATTGAAATAAACATTTATTATTAATTATAGGGTGAGGAGAGGGCGCTACTGTGCCACCGTAAACATCAGCTCCATAGAAAACACCCGTTTAAAAATTAAAAAAACAGTGTATTTTGGTAGTGTGTATAAAACGCAACTCGTGCTGAACTATTATTCGACCAAATAGGAATAAATTAAGTGATTTTAATGAGGCATAGAAGATAATTTGAAATGGACACGTAATAATAATAATAATAACCCCGCCGCCGTATCTCTACGTTGACGTCGTGGTGGGGCTTGCGCGCTCCTAACTCCAGGTCTGTCCCGGTAGAATTTACTTTGCCGGAACAGGTCTTGGATAAAAAGCCAAACTAAGAGAGATACAGAAACCCGCAGGGCAGCATGTGGCGAGCTGTTGGGCAGTAGCGACCCCACGGAACCTATCTCCTGGGAGAAGTCTTGTACCTCATCTCTGGCTTGCCTTTATTGGCCGGCTGGAGTGAACACTGACGAGGAACAGAGCTCCCACCTCATTCTTGCCGTTATTGGCCGGCTTGAGTGTTGATTCGCAAGAGCAAATGTGCTCGGAGGAAGGAAGTATTCCAGTAAGATGCTGGTAGGGATCTTGACCGTACTTCCGGGATTGTCCTGATAGCCGTGGAATACCTCTCCACTCCTCAAGCACCTCAGGACGTGTTGCCACCTTGTCACTACGTCACTATGTGCTAGCGGCCGTTTTCGGGGGCCCATTATTGGATGTGCAAGTCACCCCCTGCCATTTTGTCGGTGTATTTTATATAAAGCATTGGTCAGGTAGGGGCCATAGCCTTTCTATAGTCTTAGGAAACCGATCCACTATAGCCTCCCAAACCCATAGCCTAATATTTCTTGTTCCCATGTTCTGCAATAGTCTTGCATCAACCGGGGGTTGTTGTGGTGTTGGTGCACCTTCATAGAGCAAACAGGGATAATCGTCGGTTGGTGCCTCATTCCATTACAATTGTCCAAGGGGCCTCTGCGAGTTGGCTTCGGCCCCTCGTACGCCTTCCAAAAGATCCGGGAATCCCCATGGTCGCGAGATATGTAAGGACATAAAAATAATAATAATACCCTTTTATTCCTAAACATAGGGTTACAAGAGGTCCCTAAGTTCGGTGTGCCTTTTGGCCTCCTCCGATTCCTTCCAATAGGTCCTGGCCCTTGCTACTCTCAACCAGAATGGTCCCGCTGTCTGTTTCAAGGCGTCTTCCCATCTCCTAACTTGACGGCCCCTACTTTTTTTGCCGTCTCTTGGTTGCCATAGGGTGACTTGCTTGCTCCATTTGTTATTGGGGTGGCGTAGCATATGTCCAGCCCATCTCCATTTTTGGACGTCTATCCGGGTAAGAATGTCTGTGAGTTTTGTTCTTGTTCTTATGTCTACATTCCTGACTCTGTCTTTGGTTTTTAACCCTAGCATGCTTCTTTCCATGGCACGTTGGCATTTTGTTAGCCTTTTCTGTGGTGAAGTGCTATTGACCAAGTTTCACAGCCATAAGTAAGAACTGGTAAAATACAGGTCTCGAATGTTTTCTTTTTTATGTGATTGCCTAGATCGTTGCTTTTCACTATTTCCTTCAGTGACCAGTATTTTCTCCATCCTTGGGCTATTCGCCTGTTTATTACCTTTGTCATTTCATCTGAAGAGGATATTATCTGTCCTAAGTAAATATATTCTTTGACAAATTCAATCTTTTTGCCATCTACCATAACGTCTATTTCCCTTGAGTTTGTCATCAATTTTGTTTTACTGGCATTGATTTCCAGACCAACTTCTCTACTTATATTTGCTAGGCTCTGCATCATTTGTTTTATTGCTGCTGGGTTCTCTTCAAGAAGCACCAGATCATCGGCAAATGGACACGTATAAATATATAAAAACGGTAAACATATAAAGTACAAGCAAACATCAGTGTTAGGTACTGTTCTGTGGACTTTTTTCGTGCAAACAACCGATCGAACTTAAGCCGTACTCCTTCCTTAAACTTTTTAGTAAATAGGTTATTTGTCTTAGCTGTATTTTACAGCTCAGACAAATAACACCAAGGATATAAACGATACAAATATATAGCAAGTAAGCCTCCTACATAGATCTAAACAAAAATGAAAATAAAAACCAGAAACACGAAACATCTTTCAACCCGGCTGGTCACCGTGGAAGATTATGAACACAACCCTCCATAAGAAACTTCACAGACGGATATCAGGAAAATTAAACGACTAACTCAATTAAAAATCGCAAGTTATAACGTCAGGACCTTATCGTCATACGAACGCTTTCTGGAACTAGAAGAAGCAATACAGGAAATTAATTACGACATAATAGGTAGGTTAGAAATGAGACGACTTACGAGACGGTTACCAAATCGAGGAATACGAGAACTTAATACTTTGCCACATACGATGTTTACCGGGTAAATATGGAGTAGGCTTCATTAGAAATAAGTTTCTTAAAAACAACAAAGAGAGCTTTATTGGATTACCAGATCGTGTGGCAACGCTAAGCTTTAAATGGTGTATGATATCCATTATACAAGTATATGCATCGACCGTCGCAGCGAGTGAGGAAGAAATAGAAGAATTTTATAAGACCATAGACAAAGTGATGGAAACAACATATAAAAACATTATTTAATGGGCGACTTTAACGGGAAGGTTGGTGCTCCCAAAGAAGGTGAGTACTTAACAGTGCAACAGCATGGGTATGGCGAAAGAAACGACAGAGGGCAGAGACTTGTAGACTTGAACATAATCTAACCATCATCAACACATGCTTCAAGAAAAACCATAACCAAAGACCTGGCGATCCCCAAATGGAGAACCCAAAAACGAGATCGACTATATTCTATCCAACCAACGAAAAATGTTCCTAAATTTTGATTTCATGAATTTAAACTATCCGTCAGACCAGAGACTAATTAGAGCATCAGTGAAAATGGGCAAAAAAAAAACAAAGCAGAGCTAAATTTACAAACAAAAAAGCAATCCAACTGAACAACAAAGAAGAAGTAATAAGATATAATAAAACCTAAGGTCAAGCTACTCTAACCAACCATCAACTTGCAAAATACTTTGGTATAAACCTAGTATGATAAAATAACAGACGCTATCAGCCAGAGCTTGAAAAAAGCTAGAGAAGATGCGAGAAACACACAAAAACATCACAAAATACTACCAGATCCCACAGCTATGTTATTAAAAACGAGAAAAGAAATACAAGAAACAAAAAATAAAAATCGATCTATGAAAAACTAACTCTCCACTCTTTACAAAATAACAAATAAATACATAAAAAGGGATTATGTTTAATATAGACAAGATACCATAGAAAGGCATTTACAATGCAAAGGAAGCATAAAGAGGGCCTTTTAGGAACTCAGAACAAGCAAAACTTGGATAGAGGGGCTAGACAAACAAGACAGATCTTTGTGCAAACGAACTGAAATTAATTAAGGCGGTATCCGACTTCTATAGGAAATTGTACAGCGATAAGACCCAAATGACTAACATCTCAATTACTATCAATGAAAGTGTTAATGAACTTTAGTTCTGAGTTGAGCTGCACAACTACTGACAAATGCGTGCACTGACTGGACATGTCCACTCAATCTGTGTGGTTCTTTCATTAAAAGACCATTTCAGACACTTAAAAATAAAATTACAACCTGCCAACGAGGACTAGAGCGTAGCATGCTTAACACGTTCAGGCCCGGGTGTACCACCGGTGGAGCACGGAGTACTCGCCGATATAGCAGCGTGTACCACCGGTTGCCACATCACACTAGAGTTTCAATGTTCTTAGATATTCGCGCCGCCTTGAGAGAACGTGTTGTAGTTTTTTATATGGTCCCGGTCTGAACGTGTTAAAATAAAGAAATTATAAAATACGACACACAAAAATCAGGTCAATAACCAAAGCAACATCATCATCTGCCTAGCCTTTTCCCAACTATGTTGGGGTCGGTTTCCAGTCTTACCGGAAGTCTTACAGCTGAATATCAGTATATTTTACATGGAGCGACTGCCTATATGACCTCCACAACCCAGTTACTGGGTAACACGATACCTCTTGGTAAGACTGGCTGTCAGACTTTCGAGCTTCTGACGACCCGTAACGACTGTCAAAGATTTACAAATGACAGTCGGGACCAACGGCTTAACGTGCTTTCTGAGACACGGAGGGGTCTTGGTATGTAAAGATGGTCACCCATCCACGGACCAACCGCGGCAAGCGTAGCTTAACCTGATCGACCGACCCGTGCGGCTGGTATTACTTAGCCACAAGCCCCAAAGAAAAACTAGTTATGTGAAGTTAATTAATTAAATTAGATCAAAAACAATGTAAAGTAGGTAATTAGTAGGAAATAAAAGGCTTTATTATTATTAATTATAGTATACAAGGAAGATAAAACTGTGGCTATTATTTTAGTATAGGTTACCGATTGTGGTGTCTTATGAGTTCCGCGCGAACGAAGTCGCGGGCAGAAGCTAGTGATTAAATACTATCCAATTTATAATGTACCAAAATTATAGCTTATCGAACTGACCTCGGATATCGAGATGATAGTGACTTTTTTAATTAATTGTTGCAACTTCATTAGTCAAAACTAGCCAAGTGCGAGTCGGACCCGTCGGGTAGGTACCTACTCAATCAAATCAAATCAAAATAAAAAAATCATTTATTCAAACTAGGCTGAGAATCAGCACTTTTCGAACGTCAAAGTTACATAAGACAGTTCCCCAAAAACGCCCGCCCTTCATCACTTCCTAGTGCTTTAGCTGGGAAGAAGAAGTGGTGGAACAAACTCCCCAGCAGCACACCTGTCTGTTTAGTCATATAAACTTAATTCTATACAAATCGTATGCAAAGTAATTAACATTACGAAACACTAAACATTAAATTAAATTACTTGCCATATGTTAGCTAGCACATGCTAATATACCAACAAAACAATGAAAACTGTGTGTGTGCAGATAAAAATTACAACACAAAAACGTAAACAGAACTTTATACCTAAATAAAAGACTCCAGGCATAAAGAGCGTGCCCTCTTACATAAAGCTATTGATGTAACTCGAAGTGAGAAATGATAAACTAGCACCATCGAAGTAAAATAAATAAACAATTACTAATAACAATTAAAACCATGATCAGCAAAACGACCAGTCACCACAAGCAGCACCCGTTCACGAGCATAACGCAAATATCAGCCATCACCCCCCTCGCCATACTGGAGGGAAGGAGGCAACCCGACCCCCGACGCTACCGCAGGCAGTGACATCTAAGGGAGCATGACAAACTTGCTGCCGGTTGCTCAGGCAAGAATAGTACCTATAATCAATTGTCGAGGACGCTAGCTAACCACTTATTGCAATACAACGCATAAAAAACACATTGTAATGAGTAGATTATGTCACTAATAAATTAAGATTAAATTAAATTAAATTAAAATACATTCATTTATACAGTCAATTAAAAAATAATTAATTATATGAACTCATATAACCTGTCAGTAGGAAAGCTACTTCTGGAGAAAGAACATAAACATTGTCTTGAGTTACAGATGTTCTATGTCACGAAGTCCGTTTGGCTATGAATGTTGTCAAGCGTGCACATGCACATTGTTTTTGTGTGCGTAACCTCGAGAGCGCTCAGTGTCGATCGGGACACGGTCCGGATCAGTAGTGGTTTTTAGTTCGCGCCAAATTGTTTCACGGAGTAAGGTCAGCATGGCAACAAAACGAAGAAGAGTTGTCCATAGTGAGGTAATATTTATTTATACGTTTTCAATTAAAATGTTATACAAAGATACTTAATATAGCAATAGAAGTATTTATAAAATGAATGTTTTTTTGTGTTATAAAATGTTTATATTACTTAATTATTTTGATTACATTTTGTTTTAGGGTCGAAACATGATAGCTAGTGTTTATCATTTTCTGCGAGAAGAATATGAATTTACAAAATCATTAATGGAACTCAACTGTGATTTGTCTCATTTACGAGACATTACACGCCGTACAGCTGAAGCTACGGGTGTGAGCCAAAAAACAGTTCAAAGAATATTAAAAGAAGAGAAGGAATTGCCATCCACTTCATCAAAATTCACTTCACCTATGAATAAAAGGAGAAAGCGAGATAATAAAGTGGATATAGATAATTTTACAGCCGATGTGGTTCGCAGTACTAGTTTATAATCAATGTACAAGATGATTCTGACGACAGCAAAACGGAATCGGAAATCGAAAATTTATTTAGATAGTGATTGAAAATACTGAATAGTGCTACTTGTTTCGTTTCCATTCTGTAACACCAATGCTTAATTAAATGCCTACATATTCTTAATATTTTTGTATTTATTGCAACCTAATCTAATTTATTTACAAAATGTATATACTTTTAAAACCAAAATTTTATTTAGATTATTAAATCTCGACTTGAATATATATCAGATTTTTTTGCTAACGTTACCTACTTTTACACACACAAGCACGCTTGTCGGGATACGTCACTACTACAATCAAAGCCGAACGGACTTCGTGAAATAGAATATCTGTAATTCTTATCGTTTAAGTAGTCATTGATACAATAGTATGCCTTTGAACAAACAAAGATTTTACTTTAGTTTTAAACGCATTAAAAGGCAAAGAAGAGGGTAGCATATTATAAAAGATTATACCAAGCCCAACAAATGAGTTATGAACCTTATGAAGCCGGTGAAATGGAGCTCGTAATTTGTCCTTATTTCTGATGTTAATGTTGTGAATATCACTGTTTTTAGTGTATAAGTGTATATTTTGCCTAATATATAAGATGTTGGCGAAGAATGAATTGTGATGCCACCGTGAGAATACCAATATCTTTAAAAAAATCTCTCAGAAAAACTCTGGCACCAAGCTGGTAAAACAGCTCGTTTTTGAAGAACGAATATATTTTGAATGGCAGCGGCTTTGCCCCACAGCAGAAAACCGTAGGTCATAACGCTATGAAAATAACTAAAATAAACTAATCGAGCTGTATCAACGTCAGTGTATTGTCTTACTTTTCTGACGGCGTAGGCGGCCGAACTGAGCCTGCCCGCTAGGCTTGATATATGTGAGCCCCACCGAAGTTCTACTGTTAAACCAAGAATAACTGCCGAGTCTACAGTTTCAAGCACCCCATTATCTAAGACGATGTTGGGACCTAGATTCCTAAAATTTGGCAAGGCGAACTTTATACATTTCGTTTCTTGGCATTAATGTCATGTTCTTAAGAATTAGGTTATTTGTCGTAAACCAATCCGTAACCATTGAGAGTGCACTGTTTACGTCGTCAAAATCTTGTCTATTCCTGATTACTTTAAAAACAAGAGAGGTGTCATCTGCAAACAATACAACGTCACAGATACCCTTTAAATAAAATGGTAAGTCATTAATATACACTAAGAATAAGGATGGGCCTAGTATTGGGCCTTGAGGTAGACCATACTGAACTGGTAACCCATAAGATTTCACACCATTTACATCTACACATTGGAACCTATTATGTAAATAAGAATTTATTACTTTGAGAGCTTCATTTTGGACCATAATGACGTAGTTTACGCAAAAGCGTGTCATGGTGCACGCAATCAAAGGCTTTGGAGAGATCACAGAAAACTTCGATAGCATTTTGCGAGTTCTCCCATGCGTAAAATATGTGTTTCCGCAGTGCAACACCCGCATGTGTAGTCGAACGACCTTTTGTAAAGCCATATTGTTGATTATGAAGGAGGCTGTATAAATTAAAATGTCTTAGCAATTGCTTGAGTATTCACTTTCAAATATTTTGCTAAATGCAGGTAAGATAGAAATAGGTCTGAAATTGCCAACGTCATTTTTTTTTTTCATCAAGTAACTTCTCTCGCTCTGGGCGGAGCGGGAGACGGTGTGTCAGACTCTTACTGACTAAAACCCACCCGTATTCCTTCCGTTGCCTGTGTTGCGGGGGCCTCGGTGACCCTTTAGTACCTTCCCGCGACCCCGGCAGGTAGATAGGGGGCTACGATTTCTATTATATTGCTTAATAGTTTAATGGAGATACCCCATATATCACCAGTGTTTTTAGACTTAAGTGTGTTTTGGGCTTGAAAGTAGATTGGAACTACTTTCGCACAACATCAAAAACTGCTCCATAGATATCATTAGAATTCTCGTGTTCTATACTATAGATGGTGTAATTACTACTGACCACCAAATCTATACAATATAGTTTACTCTCGAAATGATCGGTGTTTCAGAAACCCTTTTTCCCTTATTTAGAAACAGTCAAACTCTATACTTGTCGATATCACATTTCAGGGACAATAAACGTCAAAAACTTATAAATATATAAGTCAATTAGAGGTATTTCTAACTGATTGAGACAGATTAGAATGTGAACGTTCTTAAAACTAGCCTCTCTGATATTTCACTGTCTTAAGTTCGGTTTATGCCGATTAATTTGGTTCGTTATATTAAAGACTATCTGTGATTTTCTCGGTGTCGCGTGTATTATATTTTCTTTGCCTGCCTACCCGTACCTTGGGACTTTCTTTTTTGTACATTAATCCTTTGTTTGTGTGTGTGCAGTCGATCAAAGTCAGGTATACAAGTAATAAATATACAAGTAGTAAGTAAATATATGTATTTACATATGTACAGACTGCCCCAAAAAGATGCACACGCGTCCATTTGCATGCACCACCATTTTATTGTCTACAACCATTGTTCCATAACATTGTATCCCCCGTACAGGTACAAAACATAGTAAGCAATTTATTTTACTTCGCAAAACATCTATACACCCTATGACCAAAACAATGTAATTAAAAATATGTATACAGTAATCATGTAACCAGGTAAACAAATCTTTTTTCATCTTCAAGATGAGGTCAGCTCACGAACGCCAGTTAAGAGCGGGCCGAAGATTCGGCCACTTTTTTCGAAGTTTCGGTTTATGGACGAAACCGAAACTGCGGCCGAAACTGACTGAAACCGCAACTGAACCTTTGGTCGGACACTACTTTTATTTGTCTGCGTTTTAATAACCTATTTAAGCTTATGACGTGGCAATCATGATGCAAAATAATTGATAACTCCGCCCACAACGTTGTTTAAAAGTTATAGCTGTATACCGATCTCTTTGTTTTGCTGTACACCACTAAGGCTCGCTTGCACCATAAATCAGTAAATGCATTTAGCGTTAATCGTAATTAAAACTTCGCTCTATTTCTGTCAATCGTTTGAAGAGACTGAACCAAGTTTTGAATATGTTTCGCCCGAAATGCATTTATTACCCGTTCGAGTTAACTAGGCACCTGGCGCTGTGTGGTCAACCCTACCGCACTATTTAATACATTGTGGGGCCTATGGGGCCGCATTCCAGCGAGGTGTCGTGTGGTTGTAGCGCTTGCGGTGCAAGCGGGCCTAAATACACGTGTTTCCCCTCAGGTGTTTCGGTGCAGCGATATTCCACCTACTGACAGTGGTGGTGAACCTCAAGCTGTGGCTGCAAGCTCGCTACCACACGCTCATGTTCGTGGCCTCCGTCATAGGGTCCATACTGATCTACATCGCCTTCAATACCGTCTACTCTTTACTTTACATGTAAGTATTATAAACAAAAGGTTTTTTTTTTCAAAGGAAAATATGCCTTACAAATAAATGCGTTTGAACATCATTGTTTTGTGGCACTCGAGATCATAAAACGAGGAAGCGAGACGTGACGAGACTCAGAAATAAGTTTTTAGATATCCCTGTCACGACTCTTCGCCTTTACCAAAATAGTTTTTAGAAACATTTACCTACACACATAAACGAACATCCAAACTCGGAATAAGTGTCTAGACAAAAAAATAGGGCAGTGGTGCCGATTCCCTTGTTCAACTAAACTTAATTTAAGTTCCGTGCATCTTTTTCTTTCTATTTCATTAAGAAGAGGACAGAAGATACATTTTAGTTTAGTCCTGTCAAATTAATCAGCGCCTGTCACGACTCTATACAAGTTTAGACGTGATTAAAAACTTGCCTACTAAAATTACGTCAATGTACGTCAAGTGATTAATTTGACAGGACTAAACTAGAATTTATCTTTTGTCCTTTTCTTAATGAAATAGAAAGAAAAAGATGCACTGAACTTAAATTTAGTTTAGTTTGTGAACAAGGGAATCGGCACCATTATTGTGGGTTTTTCATTGCTGGAATAGGCTAGTTAACAGTTTTTAGGAAACCGATTAAAAATGTTCCTTGTGGTATATGTTTTTTTCTTATAACATGAATATTTCATCAAAATATTAACAGTACTAAGTAATTAAATCAATTTATTTTTCATAATAAACAGATGGCTCTAGTGAGGTCTCATCATCATCTGTAGTCGTCTAATCTGTGACAAATTGACCGCTGTCAAACAAGTAAAAGTTAAATTAAACTTTTATTACCTACTTTTTAAACTTTATATATTACTAGTAGGTGTCTGACCTACTAGTAATATATAAAGTATAAAAAGTAGGTAATAAAAGTTAAATTTAAAATTAAAAAACCCCCGACACTAACAAAAACACCGAAAAAGCTGCCATCGATACGTATCTCGCCGAAATCTGCGCCCCTATAGGTATTTTTCCCAAGATGAAGGTACTTACTAATTTACCCTCATTTCTATTTCCTTCTCCATCATCAGACCCTGATCACCGTCTAGCTATAACCTATTTATTGAGACCAGTACAATGAGCCCAAACACGCCAGGGGCCTCGGTAACCCTTTCACGCGACCCCGGCAGAAAATACCTGCGCTGTAAGTTGGTGAGCGAGTTAAATACCAACAAGAAAAGAGCTGATAATCTCATTTTATTGAACCATAGCTATACAAATAATCGATTATTTATTTGTAAGGTTTTTTTTTTACCAATCAATGAATCAAAACAAAAGTTAAATAATCGAATATTACTCGTCGAATCAAATTGAACAATACCGATTTCAAAAAAAAGGAGCCATGACAGTGATATCTAAAACGAAAGTGGAACGGACACTCAATAGTTCGTTTTTCAAAACACATAGTGACGTTTTCGTTTTGATATTTCTTAAAATCATGCATTTCAATCGTATTTTTTCTGAATATTCCGTAACATGTGATTGCTATTTATTTTTCTCAAAAATCCCCGAAATTTAGGGGAAAATATCCTGAGGTGCGAACCCTGAAACGATGTTATTTTGTCAAAGTGATATTATGACTTGATGACTGAAGATCGCCACGTGTCGCTCTGTGATTCGTGTTCAATGTTACGTGACCAATGGATATATTTTTACGTGTTTCTTCTATAAGTCAATTAGCCTATTGTCGGTAGCAGCCCGGAGTCTGTTATGGTGTCCAGTCAATGGCTTTAGACTCATTCCCTAATACTTGGTACTTTTATCATAACTGGTATAATGTGAGTGTGCTATTACCCTCCCGACCTCTGCCCCCCCCCCCCTTCCATTCGATGAATAAAAGCGTGACGTATGATGTAATTTTTCTGACTGTCTCGTTGGTCTAGTGGTCGCATGAGGTCCTGGGTTCGAGTCCGAGGTCGGGCAAAGTGTTATTGGGTTTTTCGGTCAGCTCAGTAGCAGCCCGGAATTTGTGCCCGGTTAATGGCAATAGGCTCGCCCCTTATTAGATGGAACTTAAACATACCAGACGAAATGTGGGTGTACCCTTCTGCCTTACTCATCGTGATGTTATGTGTTAATATGTATTATATAATTTTACAATACATGCTTACATACATAACATAACTGGCGAAATGTGGGTGTACTACAGGTACACCTCTGCCCAACCCGTCTTCCAAACAAGGCGCGATGTTATGTTTATGTGTATTATTTTATTCTAGCCAAATTGACGGCGACGTCCTCGGGACGTACATTCGTCTGATATCTGCGCCTTCGTTCTGGTTCCTCAACGTAGCGGTGGTGATAGCTTGCCTGGTGCCCGACTTTGTGGTGAGGATCGTGTCTGAGCGACTGGGCAGACGGAACGTGCAGCGACGACCCGCCGGACAGGACTTATTCACCACCAAACTGTGATGATCACTATAGTGGTGCCTATTGAACTAATTGTGCGGAAATCATAAACATGATTTAGCTTAGCACAGTGTTGACGGTTTTCTGATGACATTGAATAATAAACTTTAATAAGTGTGTCTTAAAGTGCAAACTAAGTGTCTCTCGAGGATGCTCTATTCACAACGTTGCACAGTATAAAAAAAAAGTGTATTACTGTCAGATTTTTTTCTGGCCAGGCGCTTTTACTTAAAGTGATAGTGTTGGATTAGTCGACTTTGTGATTTTGAAAAAAGTGGCGACCGCGACAGTGAAACGGTGTATATTTTTTTAAATGTAGAAGCTCCTAATATTAATACAGAGTAATATTTACATATTGACAAATGTAAATTAATTTACGACAAAGCCTATAGATGAAAAGGACAACCAAATACGTGAATTGTAAGTTAGAACAAAATAGGTGTATTTGAGAAACGTATGTGATAAATACAGGGTGTAGTTTAGTAGGTTAGACAATAAATTGTACAAATTATATTAGTACCTACCTAGATTCGTCAATAAAACGAATGCAATATAACTGTTGTGTAAGCATCATGGGTACTTAAATAGTAAGATTTGTTATTTATACCTAAACATTTAGGCAGTTTTGAGCTATTCGGTTGCGCCAAAAAGATACCTCTGGAGTTGCAAACTGTACCTACCAGTTTGTGCAACTAAATGGATCTAAGTTTGTTCTGCTAAACACCTAAAGTGCTGCAAAGATCTTTTGGCTCCTGAATGTCATTGACAGGCGGGCGTTGTTGTGTTGGTAACCATATTGTGCAATTGTTTTGTGAAATGTATTGAAAATACAGGACTCAGACCAAATACAAGATGGCCGCGTTAGTTTCGATTTGGGCTTGGGATACGTGCCAGAAGATTCTTGTGCAGCTGTAAGTACATAGTATATGTATTCACTTCTTGCAGTGTCAGAGGTTCTTAGTTTGGTACAATCTGTACCTACGTATTTATCAGTCAATATAGATTTAAAACAGGCCAACTGCGTGTCAGACCACGCATAATTAAGGGTTCCGTAGTTGGGAGGTTGGGATGAATTTATCCCAAAAACAAACTTAACATTGTATTTGAAAAACATGTTTTCCCATACATCAATATATGCCACGGTCAATTCTCCAACTGCAAATTTAAGTTGATCGACTATTACTCATTAACTTGTAAAGCCCACTTAGCTGTGATATTTTTCCTTTTAATTTGATTGTATGTACTACTGCCATGAATTTTTTCTCATTTCCACTTGGCTCTAACAAAAATTAGCACTTTAATGCTTAATATTACGGAAACGGATCCTTGAATCAAAAAGTGGTGTTCACAGAGCCGCAATAGTTTTAAACGGCCTATCCAATGATATCCCACACCATGGGATAGACGAGAAAAAAATATCATCCCACATTACGTGCAAGGGAGTTTCCAAAAAAAATGTTTTTCAAGATATTATTTTAGCACTTTGTCGACGTGATTAATGTGTATACCTAAGCAAAATTACATGCTTTCGTGCTACAGTGGGGCAGACAGACAGACGGACATGGCGAAACTATAAGGGTTCCTTGTTTACTACGGAACCCTAAAAAGGCTGTTTAACGTATGTATGAATAAGTTATGATATATTAAGTCATGTCTTACAATTTGTTCTAAATGCTAGTTCGGGTCAACTGTGTGACGTAATTTAGAGGTGCAACATGTTTTTGTTGCTGTAGTGTGACATAGTAAACGGGTTTTTGTGTAAACTATCTACTGCGAGGCGAACACTAAATAAACCACTATAGGCTTTTTCTAATCATTTATTTCACGCCTGACGTGCTAGAATTTAAGACGGTTTTATCGCCCAGACAGTGATAAAATGTGTGACTCAAACCATGTCACAGTAGGCCGTGCCCGCCCCGCTATAATACGCCTTGAGTAAGCGTTTTAACTTATGTCTGATATAGATTGTTGAACCGTTACACGAATATCCATCCACACAGTCAACATACCGCCGGGTACAAATTAGTGAAACGTAACATGAAATGTCAATTTTTTGTTTCAACGTATGTTACATTTCATGTTACGCTTCACTAATTTGTACCCGGCATTATACATACGTATTTTGGGTTTTAAAAAGATGTCATAGGAAACGAATTTTTGACATAGTTGTGAGGTAAAGTGAGTGTGAAATGCAGTTAAACTGTATTTTTTTTTTATTAATTTATATAGATCTTTTAACATAATAATATTTACTACTTGACTTACACGGAATAACGAAGTGGGCAGGATTATCCACTAGCAACTTGTTCCGAACTTGGATTTCGAGGCACCGTACTACGTGTCCGAACTAGCACCCTAATTGCCTAATACACTTTTAATCACACTCTGAATGATTTCGAAGGATATTGCAAATCCATTGCTTCATATTTTCGAAATATTTGTCTGCTCCACAACGTAAATAATGCAATGAATGTTGATGAACTGTCAAAATGAAAGCCATTGCTACTGTGTGTGACGCAATAAAATTATACCGTAGTTCTGAAAAATGTGACGTTGTCCGGTTGTACTGGGATCAATATTTAATCACTGACTTGACTAATGTTGCGAATAATCCTGGTATAATAGCAGTTCTCCTCGATACGGCACGCATTGTGAGAAGGTTCCTGTCTCTGGAACCATAACCACCGGTAGAGTAGATTCTGTAGCTGCAGATAATTGCCGACTTTATTTAAATTATATTTAAACTAGCTGACCCGGCAAACGTTGTTTTGCCATATAAATAATTTATGAAAAATAGATGTTAGCCGATTCTCAGACCTACTCAATATGCTCACAAAATTTCATGAGAATCGGTCAAGCCGTTTCGGAGGAGTACGGGAACGAACATTGTGACACGAGAATTTTATATATATTTAAATGTATTTATTTTGTAGAAATATTTAAAGATATGGTTAATATTTTAAGTTTTAGTTTTTATGTAAAATGCAAGAATTTCTTGTACAAATAATTTATTATAACAAGCGGTGCATATTTTGTTACTGATATCTGCACTCTATTTTTCTCTTACGACAAACACCGACCACGGTATAGTACGCGTCAAAGTTTATGACAACTCTGAAGTGCGCTACTCGCTGCGCAGTATCCCACCCCTCACCCCCGCTGACACATGAATTTGTTACTGCGCAGTGACTCGCCAGATGTTCCAAGCCGCCATAAAGTTTGCATCGGACTGTACGTTAGAATACCATTTATCTCGCATAGGGAACATTAGGTACACCTAGCCTATTATTATCTGTGACCTAGCTTTAAAGGAATGTTAAATAATAATATGTGACCAAGAATTGAAAATAGAGGTATTTATTTTTATAACTTTGTGTTTTATTGGAGAATACCTATTCATGGTCATTAACATTTGATGGGCACGATTGATGAGGTTTAATTTATAGCATAATAAAATTACAACAACTTTTTTGACTTATTTATTAGGTACTAGCGACCCGCCCCTGGGTCGCACGGTTTTTGCGACTTGACAAAACATCGAGATTGTAAGTTTAATATTAATGTATTATACATATAAAGCTTCGGCCAAACCTGAGCGACCACAACGCGGGAGGCGGGAAGCGAAGCGGGAGCGAATACCGCGTGGCGGACGCTGCTCATGTTATTATGTTGCGCCTTGCACACCTACGCGATCGCGATGCGGGATACCGCATACCTACGGGAGTGAGCGGGAAGCACGCGTCTAGTCTGTAGTCAGACGTATGTACGGATCGTTACCTACATTATTACGGACGTCTCATTATTTTAACTCCACGATGATGGACGATCATAACAGCGATGTTTATCGAAAAAGTGAGAGAACATACTCTTCTATACGATCTGAAAAATCCTGGATACAAAAATATACGTAAAAAGTTCATGGGCAAGCAATAAAAGGTTTTCTTCATCAGACTCTGATGTTAAATATGAGACACATAACACAACAATGTAGGTGCTACAATGGCGCCGATTCCCTTGTTCACAAACCAATCTAAATTTAAGTTCAGTGCATCTTTTTCTTTCTATTACATTAAGAAAAGGACAGAAGATAAATTTTAGTTTAGTCCTGTCAAATTAATCAGCGCTTGACGTAAATTGACGTAATTTTAGTAGGCAAGTTTTTAATCACGTCTAAACTTGTATGGAATAGTGACAGGCGCTGATTAATTTGACAGGACTAAACTAAAATTTATCTTCTGTCCTTTTCTTAATGAAATAGAAAGAAAAAGATGCACTGAACTTAAATTTAGTTTAGTTTGTGAACAAGGGAATCGGCACCAATACCTACACTAAGCTATAGACGTGCGGCTGTGACTATTCACTAAACAAAATGATGTTCGCTGTTCGCGTTGTAGTCGCGCAGGTGTGCACGATATTCCCGCGTTAGTTTCGCGTTGTTGACGCTCCCGCTTCCCGCGTTGTAGTCGCTCAGGTTTGGCCGAAGCTTAAAACTTCCGTAAAAAAAATCAAATGATGTTGAAAACCGCAACAAAAACTATTGTGACGTTTTGAAGAACAATGCGGTCACAGACAGACGAAAAGCGACTTTAATTTACGAGATTACGTGTTGTCTCCAGAGTCCAGTCACAGAACACGGTACGCGCCGATCTTTCTTTGTCCCATCAGCTCTATTTTCACAGCTTCATGGAATGTTGAGTAAATCATGCCAAGTTGAACTTTTTTTTTAATTTTTTCGTCGCAGAACCCGTGATTGTGTGTGAATGATTTGCAACACAAAAAAGATTTGAATTAAAAAAGTAGAAACTCGTAAGCACGCGGGATTGGCCCGCATTTGTAACATAGTTTTACTCATGAACTCCTTTATCATCACTTCGTTGTCAGGTTCACAAGCCGCCTGGTAGAAGATCGTGCGATATTCATCATCATCTGCCTTATCCCAACTATGGGGTCGGCTTCAAGTCTCACAAAACGTAGCTGAATACAGATAGTGCCTTCCACGTAGACGCGCGCAGTCGTTTCTAGTCTTCCGTTAAATTATGCGGTATCCATCGTGTGCACATGCAAAATGTTTTGCACTTGGCTCATTCTAATGCAGTACGAATTTGCTGACAACTATTTATTTTGTCAGTTTCAATCAGTTGTCGTACGGTATCAATATTGGATTCTATAACCGCTGTCGCTGGCCGACCTTCACGTACATCGTCATGGAGATGATCACTTCCACGTCTAAATCCTCCAAACCACGAATACACAAAGCTGCGACATGGGGCTTCATCACCAAATGCCAATTGAAGTCTCTGGCAACTCTGTGGTTTTACGCTCAAAGGTTTTTTACGATTTTCGCTGTGGTAAGACAGCGAAAATCGTAAAAAACCTTTAAGCGAAAATTTTCACGAGTTCAATTCATTGTAACAGCGACACACAATGTTCTACGAGTAAAGGACGCCACAATGAAAAAAAACAAATGACAAGTTTACTCGAAATCACCACTAAAATGTAAGCGTAATTAATATTTAGAATTCTCTTGCCGCACGTGCTTGCCAACTACCTTATACAGGTGTCCCATAATGAATGGAATGCAAATTGTACCATGTGATTATATATCAACTGAAATGGCACGTTGTAAGGATTTCACATAAACTTTTTTATAATATTTGCAAAAATACTTTTAAAATTAAGAAAATTGATGAAAATTAACTATTCCCCCTTATTTCCAAAACTACTGAGCCTAAAATTTTGAAAAGAAATGCAGAAAAACGTTCTTTATTTATAGATTACAGGAAAACCTATAAGAAGTCTATGGTCCTAAAATAATATGGTAAAACTCCCAATATTGTATATTGCATGACACCACAAACATGTTTTCCAACTACAATGTTAAGTTTGTTCTTGGGATAAATTCATCGCAACTACGGAACCCTTCATTGTGCGTGGTCCAACATGCACTAAAAAAAAAAAAATGTTCTTCAGATGCGTAGATGACTGTTTCGTGAGAGGTCATTTTCCACCCCTGTATATTTTAATTGTAGTTATGTGGGAAAAGGTGTAGATATTTTTAAAAACCGGTCAGTAGTTGGGATGAATGAATCCCAAGATCAAACTTAACTTTGTTGTTTAATATCGATCTAAGAATATCGATCATCGATATAAGTCACAGTTAATTCTGAAACTGCAATTGTAAGTTTGTAATCGATGTTTTCATGTGATTAAACTACAAATGAATGTTTTTCGGACTTTTTACTTTACTTGACCGTGCTTCTTGCCAAATTTCATCATTGGATAACGGGAAGTATCCTATAGGTATTGATTTATTTGCGAGTTTCAAAATATATCGCAGAAACTGCCGTATTTTTTAATGCGTTACTTAGGAGCTTGATTTTGTCGTGAACCTACTGACATCCATGGGGATTTTCTACACCGGAACAAAAAAAAGGTAGATAATGATAGCTTTCTAAGTTAATCTTGGCTCCTTGCTGAAGCTAAGATTTCTTTTGTTTCCAGCAACCCAGCTCTATCCAAAGACATACTTCCTGTCGTGTACTGGTTCGCGTACTTCGCTGTCAAGTACTCCATCATCAGCCTTGATGGGTGCCCAATAGATCTGTGGTAAGTGCACTAATGTAGGCCTAACGGCGGCTTATTGTCAGTGGCCGATTTTATACACCAATAGCCGAATTTAGTCAGTGGGAATGGGTCACCGATAACGACAAGCTGAAAACACCTAAGCGTGAATTTTTTGCGACGTATCATAGATTATATATAACCTAACAAGCATTGTAGGCGTTAACACTCCGATGGTTCCGTCGCGCAGTGTTGGCAAATGTTCTGCTAGACTAAGACATCATTTCCGCCTGTGTATAAAAAAAGAAAGATATAGCCTGGGTACGGGTGTAAGATAAACATATAGCTTAGGTATCACACTATAATCACACAGATCACATAAATTACAGTCCAACAGAAATTTTGAGTTAGAGCGCGCGCACACTCGCTCGCTGGTACGAGTAGCTACTTAACTAACTAACGATTACAATCAAATCTTACGCGGGCGCTCTCAGACGGGCGGCCGGGTTACCACTCTGGGCTGCCATGATAGCATTTATATTCTGCTGCACGCTATACACTCCTCCTCGAGTTCTAGACAACCCCGCTCATAAACTCGCTCAAAGGAAGCTGAACAAACTGGACGAACGTGTTTTCGCGGACGCCTTCTGTAATGTTTCGGAAGTACGGGTGTACTCCTGAAATAATGTTTTTTTTGTTGACTGGACAACCTCGTTTATCAATGTCATCGGATAGATGTCGGTCTTAGTTATTGCATTGACTTTCCTATCGTCGGCACAAAAACGCACCTGACCATTTTTCTTTGGTATGAGAAGCGACGGAAAACCCTGCGCGGTTTCACACTCCCCAACAATGACGTCTGCCAACACCTTATCAAACTGTCCGCATGACATCTTTCTTAGCAGGCGTCAACCTATACCGTGGAACAGCAATGGGGAGGTGATCGCCGGTATAAATAATGTGTTCGGCGAAAGGAGTCGGGTCCCTCATGGCGTAAAGATATCTTGCTACTCTAAAGGGAGTTGCGCAAGTACCTCACGTTGACTATCGCTAAGCGGAGTCGCCTCATAGCAGCTCTACAGCGGCACACAAAGACTTTAATTTGTTATATTGATCACTATTTTCGGCAAAGTGCCAGCTGCTATCGCCAAAGTTGAAAACGAGATTAAATATCGCAAGAAAAACTATGCCTCACAAGGCTTTATTATTATCCACTTCAGGAAAAATTGAAAACCTCCTTCCTTTGGTTAGTATTCACTTCACTACTAACACCATCCGCCAACCCAACAATTTCCGTTGACGACATAAACTAATGTCCTAATCTGAGTAGGAGAGCGTAGAGCGTGTGACATGCATACAGCTTTTTGCTGCAGAATCTACCAAGGCAGTGCCAGAATACCCTAAAATGTTTATATCTGACACAGGGCGACGAAATGGTGCAGTATCGTTTGCTTTTTCGATATACTAACAACTGTTATAAGAATTACAATCGTAACAACTTTACTATTTACATTGACAACATCGTTATCACCAAAACATTTGCCATCTTTAGAAAAAGGCATGCAAATGTTTACATTACATGATCGTCTAAAACTAAACAATTATTAACGTTAAAGTCTGCCGCGCAATTAAACTTCTAGTAACTGGTGACCGAAAAGCTGGCGGCTTTCTTGCGCAACGCATCAGCATTGCAATTCAGCGAGGAAATGCCGCCAGCATCCTCGGTACCAATGCCCCGAGGGCCCTTTTTAGGCTTAATTTAGTTTTAATTTAATTTAGTTAATGTTAATAATCATCTTGTAATTTGGTTATGTAAATAAATAAATATTTTTCCATTAAACATTATTGTCACTAAAATCCTCTACAACACTTGCTTTGACGGCGTTACCGACGGCTGCGCGGCGACGCCGATGCCTGCGCGAGCGCGCGTGCGTGCCGCACTTGAATTTCGGAAGTTTACGGTATAAAACGTTGACTGCTGATTACCCGTCAAACAGTTTTGACACTTAGATTTGGTAACGTTCGTGGCACCACAACCGTAACACTTTATATCACTTTCCGACTTAACTTTACTACTGTCATTGTTATCACACTTAACGTTCTTATCACCATTACGCTTAAGCATCTAGCACATTTCCTTGCGCTGACCGAGTCGCCTGCAGTACGCACAGAACGGCTTCTTTGCCTTAGCTGCGGTGCTGGCAATGTTGTGGCGGTCTCAGCGTTTGCGGAGCCTCGGCCCTCGAGCCGGAGTACTCGACGCATCTTCTCGAGGTACATCCCGTTGTGACGCGGATGTTGCGCGGTTGCTCGATTGCGCGTGAGACTTTGATAGAGATGCCAGCCCTCTTCGTGTTTCCTTTAGGGAATCTTCTACTAGGCGACACTAATGAAGTAGCTCGTCGAAACTGTTTACGTATTCTCTGGTCACGCATTTTTTAATGCGCGGGGTAAGCATACCGGACGCCATGTCTAACTGGACATTTTTCGAGAGATCGTCTTCTTGAAATTTTACTAATAGAGCACGTGCCTTGGCGAGAAATAAGGCCGTGTGTTCGACTCTAGACTAAACAATTTCCTGTAGAGTCGGTGTGGTGGGTTATGCTCGCTGAAAGCCCCTTTTAGTCTAGTAAGGGCCTCCAACTATGCTCTCGTCGGCCTTTTCACACCTTGCCATCGCACTGCAGCTGCATTATATCTATTAGGTAACAATTTCGTCTGAAAGTAATCCAAAGACTCGTCTGCACGTTCAACATAACGCGTCGAACATTTTGCGAATTTCCGTTCGCGTCAAATGCAAGGCTCGATCCCTGCTGGACCTTAGATACGTTAACGTGAGGTGGTGACGTTCGTACTTCTTGTATTAATTGCTGACAAAAGTGACTTTAGGTTTGCTGGATCGAGATGATGAAACTCGCTAGTTTCTTGCGACAGAGTTAGGTATATTTATTGCGGCACCGGCGACATTCTCCGAAGCCTTAGCATTTTTCTTTAGATTTGCACGTTGGGTAGCCATCTATACTCGTCACACTATAATCGCACAGACACAGATCTCACAAATTACAGTGCAGCAGAACTTTTTTCAGTCAGTTAGAACACGCGCACACTCACTCGCTGGTGGAGCTACATAACAAACTAACGATTACAATCAAATCTTACTGGATCTTACGCGGGCGCCCTCAGACGGGCGGACGCGTTAACACTGGGCTGCCATGATAGCATTTACATTCTGCCGCCCGCTATAAATATTACCTACATAATAAGACCCACCTTATAAAGAACAGTCATGTAATAGTGTTATTTGCAGATGGCATATCACTTTTATTTAAGCTTAAACAGACAGTTACTGACGATGTAAATAATGCTCTCTCTAAAATAGTATATTGGTTTAGTGTTAATAATTTACTTTAAAACGAGAAAAATACCAAAAGCATTACATTTCTGATACATAAAGTTAAGTAGGTAAAAACCAATGCACTAGTAAATGGGTCGGAGTTGGATCTTGTGGACACCAGTATGTTCTTAGGTATTACTTTGGACTCGAAGTTACAGTGGGGCCCACATATAACCAAATTGTCGAAGCGGCTAAGCTCTGCAGCCTACGCAGTCTATAAAATCCGTCATTTGACTGATGTAGAAACAGCTTGATTAGTATATTTTAGTTATTTCCATACTGTAATGTCGTACGGCACTTTGCTGTGGGGAAATGCAGTTGACATTCAGGGTATATTTGTGCTGCAGAAACGAGCCTTTCGAGCAATATATAACCTAGTTGTAGGCATTCACTGAGGGGCAATACACGCGACTGTCATTACGTTTCTATCCTTAAGATATAAACATAATGACAGTCGCATCTCAATATGTATATGAGAACCTGTTTTATGTAAAAAAGAATATTAATCTATATTCTAAACACAGCGACATTCATAGCATAGGTAAATACTACAAACAAAGACTTACTTATATAATCAAGACTAGTCTCCAAAAAATTAGTAATTCATTTAAGTGCCAAAGTATACGTTTTTACAACAAACTCCCAAGCCATGTTACAGAACTGAGCCTCAATAAATTTAAATCATTTATTAAACAGAAACTCTGTAAAAAGGTTTCTATAAAGCTAAAGATTACTTGGACGACAAAAAGGCTTGGGATTAATTAAGCTACTCCAATGTACCCTCAAATCTACCCCCAAGCAACAAACGAATGTTATACTAAAACTATTTTTATACTGTCTTAGAATTAATATGGACATTTTTAATTATATATATGGTGAGGTCTATGTGGATCATATATTTTTAAATTTTACTTTTTCTCAGTTAGTTTTACTGATAATCTGGCAGTTTGAGTACTTTATGTGGTATCTTTGTTTTTGTTCGTCAAGTCGTCGAGCTCCTTAAGTTCTGAGTTGAACTTCATGGTTACTGACAAATGCGTGCACTGACTGTACAGGTCCACTCAAATCTGCATAGTTCTTTCCTCAAAATACCATCTCAGACACCAATTTAATGGTACGGAGCGAGAGGGCATGGGCAGCCGTCACCTCCTTCTGCGAAGCAGTAATGCTCGCGAAGGAGGAGGCGGGATGGTTGAGGGAAAGGCAAGTTTCGCGCCCTCTCGCCCCTAGCCGCCGCAGGAGACGCCCAGGGCGTCGGGAATCCCGGGCGGATTTCCGGCCACCGTAGGCGCGGGCTTGCGGTCGGTGAGCAATGGGTAGCTCACCGTCCGGTAAGGACCAGGCCTGGGTCGACGGCGCGTCGTATTCCACGCGCGCCTCAAAGAGATGTCGTCAGCACAAAGTAGGGGTCCACTAGGGCCGATGCCTGCCGGGGTCGCGGGAAGGTACTTATGGGTCACCGAGGCCCCCGCAACACAGGCAACAGGAAGGAATACGGGTGGGTTTTAGTCAGTAAGAGTCTGACACACCCTCCCGCTCCGCCCAGAGCGGGAGAAGTTATTTGATGATTTCCCACCCTCAAAAAAAAAAAAAAAAGACACCAATTTACCGGGGTCGCGGGAAGGTACTAATGGGTCACCGAGGCCCCCGCAACACAGGCAACGGAAGGAATACGGGTGGGTTTTAGTCAGTAAGAGTCCGCCCAGAGCGGGAGAAGTTATTTGATGATTTCCCACCCAAAAAAAGGCACCAATTTTAATGGTCCTCAAATGATCTGACCAAGATTATGTCTGAACTTTGAAAGAGACTGTGACCTCTGAGTTTGTTTCAGCGTTTCTTCTCAGAGTAGTCAGATAGGCAACGCCGAGCTCATCTAGTTTTTTTTTTTTACTAAATATGATTGACGTATAAAAGTGTTTGTACAAACCTACTAAATTCATTTCATTTCACTTAGGAAATTACAAACATAAAAAAGCAACAGTAAGAAAAATAAAAAATGAATCAATAATAATCTAATACATTGTTGAGTACATATTATCGTTAACCGAAATATAATATTTAAAAAAAAAACATGTTTTATATAGGTACGTAATACATTGGTCGAATTTTTCGTCGTTATTATTATTTAATTCTATTTATACATCAAGAAGCGCCCGGTAGCGATCAGTAGGTTCACGAATAACTCCTTCATGCATGACGATATCTTGATCCATTTGTCTTGCTGATAACCTTTAATTTAATTTATTTACATAAAACTCATACCATGTTTTTCGATTACTCTTTAGAACGAGCAAAAACACAACCAATACTAGTGGATTAAGATTTTGTAACAGAAGTGAAATTATGTGACCGCGATCGAAGTTAAGCATGTCCATGGTATAATCATACAACAATAATACGTCACTCAATATAAATATCAAAGTAGCGATATACAAGCGGCGCCAGTAGTTAGTACCTGTACGTGCGCTAAGTGTTGAAACTACGACAAAGTGAAATTACAATTAATATGTAACTAAAACAGTTAACCATCACAGGTAGAAATTTATCTATAGTACCGATGGTAAATAATATTGAATTTAATACGCGGAGTGAATAGGATCGAACAATAAATAAATGAATTAAGAACTCCCTAACAGTATAACTATTTACAAACCTAGTAATGGTTAATGTTATTAAAGGCACACCCCAACCAAAGAGACAACTTATTAAATATCTCCTTCGGAAATGCGCATTAAAAACTTTTACAATGTCCATGTAAAACATATGACTAATAACGGCCAACCAGTGGTTCTTCGCTGTTGATAAGTAATCAAATAGCCACATTAACAATGAAAAAGTCGGACTTGTCATTAGTTCCCACAGAGTTTCGGGTGTCATGATTTGCCACATAAACCAAATGTCTATGAAATACCGTAAGAAGTATGATAAAATTACGTTAAGAAACACATAGTTTCTGTAATTACGAAACTTATTCATCATGCACCAGGATGTCACTCCGTATATCAACGCGGCTAGTGTCAGCACAGACATAATGAATGAAACACTTCGGTCTGCGCTATTGAAGAACAAACCGAACATGGCGAATGTCATAGCACAGTTATAATTGTTCGAATTAAGAATTACTGAACAGCTTGATGTAAAGCACTGCCAACCCGGGCACACCGGTGTTGCTTCTGAAACAGTCGATTTAACAATAGTAACAATGACCAAAGGCTATAAAACAAGAACTGATTTAAAAAATAATTAAATGAGAACTGATTATGGTGTCAAGATAAAAGTTGTGCTTTCATTAAGTACAACTTTTATCTTGACACCATAATCAGTTCTCATTTCATTATTTTTTAAATGTTATGTTTATCATATCGCTTGTGATAATTAACAAAATTTAACGATGTTAAAAAGCAGCTACGGTATAAAGTTTCAAAGTTAAAAGTAGATTAATTTTCACACATATAATAAAATCGTAGCAAAATCAAAACTGTACATTGAATATTTAAAAAAAAGTAATTGCTAAAGTTTTTTGAATTTTTGTCTAATTTTCACACATATAATAAAATCGTAGCAAAATCAAAACTGTACATTGAATATTTAAAAAAAAAGTAATTGCTAAAGTTTTTTGAATTTTTGTCTGTTTGTCTGCATCTGAATATTCCAGCATTACGCAAATACTTCCGGCTAGATTCTGTTCAAGTTTTGCATAGATATTCCCTATAAGTCTGGACAGTCTGCAGGCTATACATCATCACGCTATTTGCTATCGGGGATGGTCAACATCGCAATATCTTCGTACCGCAAACTATAAAAATACGTGACAAAAGTTTAGAATATTGCAGATCGTTATAAATTTAACTATAAAAACGATTATCATCGCAGCTAAGCAGTCAATCATGACGTTGTATAAGAACGGCTATTGTAGTTGTGACTGTTCGTAAGTGACCCTAGGCCGATAAAATTTTCGTTTTACCTAATTCTGTTAACAGACCCAACCCAAACATTCATATTAATATGAATGGTCGGTCCCTCATATTGAGGAAAAGTCGTACTCCGCCGCCGTACGACTCTGTAGAGCTCGTCTCCAGACTGGTCACTCTCCCACCGACAGAGATAAGAATTCCAAATATGAAGAAGTCTAACGCCTCTTGCCTTGTTGTGTTAATAGAGCAAGGAAAGGATTGAAATAAATAGTAAATAAGATTTAGGAATTCATAGTTATGAAGTTGGATGTGGTTTAGAAAGACAATAAATAATAGAATAATGCTAAGTATATTATTATATAGATTTGTGAGTAACTCTTACGCTAGCGTAAGAGGTATTTGGTCAGGCATTACTCACACGATACTTTACATCTGTACTTGGAGTACTCAGAGCAAAACTTCCATAAAGTGACGCAAGCGGCTTTTCAGCGGCATTACGTCGGCATCATGCTCTTTTGAAGACATGGTCCCTAGCAGTTCTTTCAAACTGATAAGCGTGACGAAGCGGCTTTCCCTGCGGCAACCGTGTGGACCGTCCTTGTCTAACAACGGGACGGCTAGTTTCAGCGGCATTGCGTCGGCATCATGCTCTTAAGGAGACATGGTCCCTATCAGTCCTTGGACTGGATATGAGATAGATGTGGTTTCCCGAACCCCTGGAAGTTCACCCTTTGCACAACAAGCATATCTGCAAGACATGTGTTCATATCAGTCTAACCGAATTATTGGTTTGTGATAAAGAATTCAACTTTCAAGAATTACTAGTTAATAAGAGTTGAGAATTGAAACTCAAGAATTATTAATTAATAGAGCTGTGAATCAACTCTCTTAAAGATCTATAGACAGCCCCAAAGCGCCCACCCTTCATCACTTCCTAGTGTTTGAGCTGGGGAGAAGAAGTGACGCAACAAACTCCCCAGCAACACGTCTCTGTCTGTTTAGTTACAACAACTTTAATTACACTATCAGCCTAGGATAAATATCATAATGAAAGGCTCATCCAGTCGTTGCAACAAACTCACACACACACTATATTAAGTACTAAATTAGTCTAATCGGGGCTTTAACCCAACTACAACTCATACTCGCTATCTAGCGACAGCCCACTCGGATATGACCCTTGGTATTCACCAAGCCTCCTAACTTAACTCGCCTAGACTCGAACGTCTGTATCTTTCCGTAGTCTTAAATCGTCTTGTTGCATTCGTCTTGGATAGTTAGGACAAGGAGGATTACAAGTGAACAATGTCAATATAAAATAAGGTTGGGAATTCACAGGTTATGGAAAGGAATCTAATTTATCTACTTTTCTTTTGATTATGAAAGTTAGAGGACATGTCAGTAATATAAAAGGGTAGGTATGTGACACGTAACGCTTGCGTTGTACGAGTATATTACTTAAGTTACGTTAGTGGATTTCTTCACAATAATTACAGACCCACCCCAAGTGACGTGGGACTGCTTTACAACAGCTGACAGCGTCGTGCGTGTATTGTTAGACCTGAACGCATAGGACCACTAAGGACACTGCTACGATTCTAACAAGCCACGCTCCCTAAGCTCTAGTCATGCCTTACTCAATCCTAAGGCAGAGTACTGCGAAGTTCAACTGTCATTGAGCGAGACACGTTCCAGTAATCACTGGGCGCGTACTAATTTAATGAACCCCTTATAACGGCCTAATCACCCGTTACAAAGACAATACAAAACTTGCACAAGCGTACCGCATCGTCAGTCGGTAGTAGAATTCTTTAAAATTGCTCCTGCTATACGCCGAAGTGGTTATTCCAAATCGTCACTTCTCACTCTCTTAATCTCCCCCATTAGAAGATGCTTTCAATGTAATCGGCAGCCGTGCGACTAAGTCAAGCATCGGAGCGTTTCTATCTGGGCATCCAAATGTCGTGTCTCGCTAATGATCATTTGTGAGAGGCCGATAGCCGGATGTGATTTAACGAGACACAATCCCTAGCGTTCCTTAGAACGAACTATCAATCCAGTTTAGGAAACTTGGCGGTGCCTACCCCCTCTCCCTAAGAGTCTGCATACATCAAGGGCAATGTAAAATATCCTGCAGTTAGTCAGTCCATAGGGATAAGGTAGCCATCACTAGCATTTGGTTTGTTTGTGTTCGTAAACAATTACAAAGTAGCATTATAGCTCAAATTGGCCCTAACGAGTTGCGAGTATTAGTTCGGTTCAGCCATCCATAAGCGGTGTGACTGCCGTAAGTGTCATGTCTTGGTTGTCTATAGTCTGTTGGTAGAGTAGTCTACCGTCTCTTGTTAAATGTCACACCCAATGAAAAGCGTTCTCCGAGTCCCTAGAACCAAACGCTGGTGTAGGATACCTCGATCGTCACAGAAAGGAATAAGGAGGAATAGAATAGTAAACACTCACCCAATCGTTCACAGATACACTCACTGAGATTCGCGCGCCTTACACACAACTTACATTATACTTGACTAATATAACCTAGTCTAAATCTACACTTATTATTACAATTTAACGTATTAATTAAACTGATAACACTTTCACTATCGCGATCTCTCCAAAGTGACATTGTGTCATTATTATCGAACTAGTTCTATCTCTCCTAGTCAGGCCTAATTCAACCGCTCTTTCTCGTGGTATTTTCACGAACTCCCTAACTTAACCCGCTAGATATCACGTCCGAACCCTGTCGCGGCTCATCACCGACTTCCCTCAGCCCTACCCTTTTCCGTCCTCCGTTCCATCTCCAAAACGACCGGAGCGTCGTGTTTTTTCCCATGCCAACTGAATACTCAGAATATGTTTATTGCCTTTTTTTTTGTACCATTTCTCAATTGTTTTAAGGGCCTGTTTGGGTTTTGCCCGAGCCCAATTCATTCTAACAGATGTGCACTAACATTGTGCTCTGCGATAAGAAATCGAATACTTTAGTCGTATCTTTAGAATTTGTTAAATTATTGCTTTCGACCCGTCCGTTGTTAATTGTCTAAAGTTTGTTTCCCATAAAATATAAATGGAATGCATTTCTAAAAGGTTTCACAATTCCAAAGAAATAGAATGTTTTGTTATTAATTACGGTAACACGTCGAGCTGTCAGCCCATAAAATAGAGATTTAATGTATTTGTAAGAGCCTAATATCGTGAGACAATGTTAAAATAAGAATTTAGAATAAAATATTTTGTTATTAATTAGAAGACATGACAGACAGTCACATAGTTGACTTTGAACAAAGCAATTAGCTTTAGCAGTTCAACAACTGTTTCGCAAACCTGTATTGTAAGATGGATTCCCAACTATTGATATTTTTTATGATTATTTTTTTACACTTGTTATACTATTATGCTGTTCCATGTTATCTGTTGCTGCATATCCTTACATATTATAAAACAACGTCCCCCTGCCACATCTGTTTGTCTGTCTGTCTAAACTTTTTTTTTTTGTTTCTTGGTTGGGAAATCATCAAATAACTTCTCTGTGATGGGGAACTCTTTATTGAGTCCCTCAAGCAGCGCGGTGTGTAGTGTGTCTCTCTTGCCCCAGAGATTCAGTGCATTTCGGTGTACTGCCGCCATCGTCGCTTCCTGCTGTATTAACAGGTGGAGCGGTGGCAGTCCCAGCATGGCTTCGACTGCTGCAGTCGGAGTTGTCCTCATGCAGCCCGTGGTTGCCATTCAGGCAAGTCTTTGCATGCGTTGTAGTTTATTGGAGGCTGTGACTAGCTTGGTGTGGGGCCACCAGACCACGGCCCCGTAGGTGATCATGGGGCGGATTACCGCCGTGTACAGTCATAGTATAATTTTGGGGGATAGGCCCCACTTCTTACCTATCATTTTCTTTTTTGTTGTCTAAGTGACTCCAGTTTAAATTACTGCTTAAATATTTTAGAACTATTCGCCATCCCGACTTGACCTACGCTGATCTGAAGGATGCTTTCTTTAAAACGTTCGGAGCAATAGATTACGAGTTTTAGACTGAGCAGGAAGTAAGGAACTTGAAACAAATATCTGACCAATCCGTTAGAGATTTCGTCATCCAGGTTTCATACCTGAATGATCTTTTAGCCAGTCCCATTTCAGAAACTAATTTACTACAGATAATAACCCACAACATGAACCCAAAATATTTTCCTTGTTTATCTATCCATAAGTTTGACTCGGAAAATTCACTTATTGATATGGCTTCTCACTTTGAGAGTTTTTTACCTCGCTCTTCCAAGTCAGTATCGGTGGTTACGCACGACGTGCAACTTTGTCCTAAATGTAAAAAGAACGGTCATACATATTGTAACTGTCCAGATTTTCCTGGTATGTTATGTTTTAAATGTCGGACTCCCGGAGTAATAACCCGTGATTGCCCAAAATGTAATCCAAAAAAATGTTTAAGCCTTCGGCAGCACGTTTCCATCCGTAGAGTGTCGCCGGTGTTAAGTTCTAATAGTTCCGATAACCGTCCCTTTATTGAAATATTACTATGTGGACGTATAGTTAAAGCTCTTCATGATTCTGGTGCTCAGATGTCCCTAATTAGTGATCATTTAATCAATGAATTAGGTGTATCATTGAACTCGAACAATCCGCTACCACATGCTATTTTTGGTAATAATTCGCCTATAGCTATTTTAGGAACCGTTTATCTCCCGGTTCAGTTTAATAATACTACTTTTGTTCACGAGTTTTTAGTAGCAAGTTGTATGTCATCTTCAGTTATTCTTTGTATTGAATTTTGGAATAAGTTTGGTTTAACGTCAGTTTTTAGTAAGGCTTTTAACAAAAACATCAAAGGTAACATGTGTCAGTCAATCACCTTGTCTGGTTTCTTCTGTTAGTGCGTTACGTTCATCCCCGTAATGTCTTATTACCCGACCAAGAGCGTAGTTTACAACGTGTCATTGACGAGTTCGAAGTCATTTCGTCTGACAAAGTTGGTCTCGGTAAAACTACTTGGCTTTCACACAAAATAAATACTACAGGTCCGCCAATAAGAAAAATCCTCTCTCTTCCGTCAAATTAAAGATTCTTAATGAAGAAATCGATAAGAACTTGGAGTTTGGTGTGATCCGTCCATCTCGTTCTCCGTGGGCTGAAGATATATCTTGCTCCTCTAAGATTATCTAGGATGTCCTGAATGCGGGGAAGAAGATATGAATCCCTGATGGTATACGTAGTACGTGGTACGTAGTACGCTATTTAACTTCCTGCTATACAGAAACGAACTGAACCATCTTTCTTGGTAACCATGACCACAGGACTAGCCCACGGAGAACGAGATGGACGGATCACACCAATCTCCAACTTCTTATCGATTTCTTCATTAAGAATCGTGGGAAGGTACTTATGGGTCACCGAGGCCCCCGCAACACAGGCAACAGGAAGGAATACGGGTGGGTTTTAGTCAGTAAGAGTCTGACACACCCTCCCGCTCCGCCCAGAGCGGGAGAAGTTATTTGATGATTTCCCACCCTCAAAAAAAAAAAAAAACAAAAAAAAAAAAAGTTCCTTAGTTCCTGCTCAATCTAAAACTCGTAATCTATTGCTCCGAACGTTTTAAAGAAAGCATCCTTCAGATCAGCGTAGGTCAAGTCGGGATGGCGAATAGATCTAAAATATTTAAGCAGTAATTTAAACTGGAGTCACTTAGACAACAAACTAAACAGGGCTTGCATCACCTTTTGGCAGTGCAAGAAAATGATAGGTAAGAATTGGGGCCGATCCCCCAAAATTATACTATGGCTGTACACGGCGGTAATCCGCCCCATGATCACCTATGGGGCCGTGGTCTGGTGGCCCCACACCAAGCTAGTCACAGCCTCCAATAAACTACAACGCATGCAAAGACTTGCCTGCATGGCGACCACGGGCTGCATGAGGAAAACGCAAAGCAATAAATGACCAGGTACCCAAACAACTTATATTTGATAAAAAATACAAAATCCAACTCCACGAGGATCGCAGATGCGAGGGGTTGCGCCCCGCAGAGCAGCGCATCTTCACAGATGGATTCAAAACAGGTAGTGGCACAGGTGCTGAAATCTTCTCGGAGGACTTCAACATACGCATAGCCACACCATTGGGGGTCCATAACACAGTGTTCCAGGCCGAGTGCTTAGGTATCTCTCTGGCCGCCTTAGCCATCATGGCCAGGGAAGTTAAGGACCACTCGATCCGCATACTCTCAGACAGCATGGCTGTCCTGCAAAATAAATTGCATTGCATTACGCAAAATGTTTGATAACGTTTTCTCCGTGTATGAGTATTTTATGAACGGAGGATGGCATATAATACCAATCGTAATTACTCACATAGATTCTTGCAGTTTCTATTGCATATTCTCAAATTTTTTCAGGGTCGATCATCATTCCAGAAGAAAGAACTTGCAAGATAATGTATAGGCGTTTAATCTACACCTGTTATTTCCGATGATGAGCAAGTGCTATTATAGAAGAATCTTCGTGCGGTATTGCCATCGTTCGTATGCCGGCTAACTTGCCGAGGTTTGTCGACGATTAATCCCAACTCCTCCCTGAAACGTTTTTGAACAAGTTCTTTCTTTTCTTTTTTTAATCTCTTATTTTCTTCAGTTGAAGCAGACCAAGTTTCAGACGAAAGATTATAGGATTATAGGAAATATGCAATATCATTTCCATGCAGCGAATCCAGGCGTGTAAGGTGGACAATCCGTATTGGTAGGCGTTTTCGTTTTCAGGTCTGGCAGTTACTTTCGATAGTTCATTCATTAGCCGCGAAGTAGCCCCACATATCGTGCACGTGGAACCAGTTGGAGTATCTGTAAGGACCTGAGCCACCTTTTCATAGATCATCGTTAGAAATAGTTCATGCTTCACATTTACTACAACACTTGCTCATCGGAAATAACAGGTGTAGACCTGTTATTTCCGATGAGCAAGTGCTATTATAGAAGAATCTTCGTGCGGTATCGCCATCGTTCGTATTCCCGCTAACTTGCCGAGGTTTGTCGACGATTAATCCCAACTCCTCCCTGAAACGTTTTTGAACAAGTTCTTTCTTTTCTTTTTTTAATCTCTTATTTTCTTCAGTTGAAGCAGACCAAGTTTCAAACGAAAGATTATAGGATTATAGGAAATATGCAATATCATTTCCATGCAGCGAATCCAGGCGTGTAAGGTGGACAATCCGTATTGGTAGGCGTTTTCGTTTTCAGGTCTGTACTTTCAATATGTTCCTTGTGGTATATATTTTTTTTCTTAAAACATGAATATTTCATCAAAATATTAACATTGACAGAACTAATTAAACTCAATTTAATTTCAATAATAAACGGGCGGCTCAAGTGAGGTCTCATCATCATATGTAGGTAGTCGGTCAAATCTGTAACAAATTGACCGCTGTCAAACAAGTAAAAAAATTAATCAGCGCTTGACGTAATTTTAGTAGGCAAGTTTTTAATCACGTCTAAACTTGTATGGAGTAGTGACAGGCGCTGATTAATTTGACAGGACTAAACTAAAATTTATCTTCTGTCCTCTTCTTAATGAAATAGAAAAACAAAGATGCACTGAACTTAAATTTAGTTTAGTTTGTCAACAAGGGAATCGGCACCAATAAATTGTACAAATTATATTAGTACCTACCTAGATTCTTCAATAAAACGAATGCAATACAACTGTTGTATAAGCATTATGGGTACTTAAATAGTAAGTTTTGTTATTTTTATAAACATTTAGGCAGTAGTTGCAAACTGTACCTACCAGTATGTGCAACTAAACGGAACTAAGTTTGTTCTGCTAAAAACCTAAAGTGCTGCAAAGATCTAGTGATGGGTAACTCATCAATTTTATTTGAGGTTGAGGGAGCACCTCATTTTGCCTCGTGAGGTCCTCACGAGGTACCCCTCATTTGAGGTGAGGATTTGAGGAATCCTCAACGGCGTATTCACCTCACGAGTCGTGAGCCCGAGCCCACAGAGTACATTGTAATATTGCCCGAGCCGAACTCAGCCGAACGTGCGAGGGAGCGAGGCGGGCGTGCGCGACGACATTCACGAGTACTCACGACTCTCCGTCCGATTAAGCAAATCTCTCTCACCTCTCACACATATCATTTTCTTTCGCTCATAAATTTTAGACCGCCAAAATAAACGAATCAATGACACTTGATTATCAATCTAATGTTGATGCTTTTAGAGTTCATAATAATTAACCATAGCTGAAATAAAAATATTTTCTTTAAAATTCGTTTTGACTAATAATAAATAATGTTACATACTAATTTTAACAGTTTACGTAATGTTGACCTTGGAGGTGCACGTGATTTTCTTGTAACAATTACGTAGACTTTTGTTTTGTTTGTGTTCGTACTTTAATCTAAATAATTAATATCCTACCAAACATCAGTATCACACTCACCACACACACATGACACAACTAACATCATTACATACTTAGGTACATTATTTCATTAGGTACCTACCAAAATCATAATGTTAATGTTTATTATGCTGCCAAAATTTCGAGACCAGACCTCACCTCACTCATTCTTTAATTCTATACAATTTTTTAAATCGGTTCATTCGCTCACTCGTTGAGGAGCTCATCACTCAACCACTCAATACTCACTCGCGAGTCACGCCTCACGCCTCACCTCGCTCGCCTCACCCCTCGCCACAATTTCATATTGTCAATGTCAATTTTTGAGGACGCGTGAACGAATGAGGTGAGGTGAGGTAATGAGGTGGCTCATTGTTGAAAATCGAGTAACTCTTTCAATTTGCGATCACGAGGACCTCAAACGAGGGACCTCATGAGTGAGGGACTCATCACTACAAAGATCTTTTGGCTCCTGAATGTCATTGACAGGCAGGCGTTGTTGTGTTGGTAAACATGTTGTGCAATTGTTTTGTGAATGTATTGAAAATATAAGATGGCGGCGTTTGTTTCGATTTGGGATTGGGCCACGCGCCAGAAGATTCTTGTACAGCTGGAAGTATTATATGTATAATTCACTTCTTGCAGCGTCAGAGGTTTTTAGTTTGGAACAATCTGTACCTATGCATTTATCAGTCAATCTAGATTTAAAAAGGCTGTTTATCGTAAGTATGAATACGTTATGCAGCGGGGCTAGCACGGGCGAACCAAGACGTTTTTGACAAGAAATTATATATATTATGTCATGTCTTATAATTTGTCTTAAATGCTAGCACGGGTCAACTATGTGACATCATCTAGAGGTGCGACATGCTTTTGTTGCTGTAATGTGACATAGTAAACGGGGTTTTGTGTAGGTAAACTATCTACTGCGGGGCGAGAACGGCCTACTGACATGGCTTGAGTCACACATTTTATACAACCGTTTTGTCTTAAATGTGGCTCATTATGTCTTATGGGCGCAACAATTTTGTCAGTTATGTCACAGTTTGACAGATGACTAAGAAACATGAAACACACATTATGTTCTTGCTCGAAAGCAAGAGGCCCAAAGCAGGAGAATATGCCGAAGAAACATTCGGGATTCCTAAATAACCCGTTCTAGTTGCCAGACTGAAAGTTCCAACGGATTTTCCGCCTGAAAAAGCCTCTGATGTGTTATTTGTTTCAAGAACTGCGCGTGAACTTGCAGCCTCTAAATGATGTGGATGGTCTGCCAAATAAACCACTAATGCTTTTTCTATTAAATTATTGTCACACCCGCCGTGCTTACAGTTAAGATAAAACGGTTTAATCGCCCAAATATGTGACTCAAGCCATGTCACAGTAGGCCGTGCTCACCTCGCTATAATACGTACCTATTGAGTAATAAGTATTAAGTGTTTTAACTTGTCTGGTAAAGATTGGTGAAACGTTACATGAATTGTGAGTTTTGTAGGTCTCACACTAGTGCGCTGGATTGGAGGATGCTATGGTTGTTCACTTTAATAAAAACTCTTTAAAACTTGAAGACTATTTATTGTTCTTGTTGATCGTAGTATTTGGATTCACAAAGCACAGTGAGTCGAAGGCTCAAACTGCCCCATACTTATATGAATTTACATAGGTACAAGTAGCGGCGGTAGCGCTGTCTTGATGATTTTAATTTACCAACAAATGTTCATTATGTAAATTACGTTTACGATCGACTCTAGGTCCACCAATCAGAGGCTGGCAGTGGTGGCTCAAGTTTCGGATAGGTTTTGACAAGTTCAGACCTGCTCTGAACCTGACCTAGAGTCGCTCGCGATCATGACAAAGTTCCTAATAATCAATAGAATGCTTATACTAAAATGAACTTAAGGCTACGTACTTATTACAAACATTTATACATTAAATATAGGTTTCTTATTGTTCTACGAGCGGGCGTCCTGCACATTCCTCCCGCCGTGCGTCGTCCACTGCTGACGTCGCAATTGTAGAAGCTGGTGCAGGGTCGCCGTGGTCGATTGATAGCACCACTATCTTTTTCACTGGACGTCGCAGGATACCTCCTTTTGTAGACACGTCCACTGTACGCACCACTCCATCTGGGCCGGGAAATGTAGCGCAAACGCGTCCTCTGATCCACATGTTTCTCGGAAGATTTCCATCTACGATGAACACTAGGTCGTCGACCTTGGGAATCGTGCCTTTAGTGTGTGGTTCTCTGCGGTTCTGTAGTTCTGGGAGATATTCTTTCAGCCATCTGGCCCAGAATATATCGGCAAGCCTCTGAGCTGCACGCCAATTGGCTCGTAGACGTAAGTCGCTGTCGTCGAATTCTCCTGGTGCCGCGTTGCGACCTGGCCCACCCAAAATGAAATGATTGGGTGTTAATGCCTCAGGGTCTTCGTGGTTCACGGATACATGCGTAAGTGGTCGGCTGTTTACAGTGTGGTCGGCTTCGATGAGTAGTGTGTGAAGTACTTCTTCGCTTGGGAATCGTTCGTTCAGCGTGGTGGCTAGTGCTGTCTTTACGGATCTCACCATGCGTTCCCAGGCGCCTCCCATGAATGGCGCCCCAGGTGGAATGAATCGCCAGTCGATCATTTTCTTTGAGGCTTCTTCTGCGGTGGTTGCGAAGATGGCTGCTCGTAGTTCCTTTTCAGCGCCGTGAAAGTTCGTTCCATTGTCGGACCATAGCTGTGCTGGACACCCTCGGCGTGCTATCATACGCCGTAATGCCATGATCGCCGAATCTGTGTTGAGCTATCCTGCAAGTTCGAGGTGTTTAGCTCGTGTCGTTAGGTACGTGAATAAAGCGACGTATCTTTTTTGATGACTCCGTCCCGCTGTAATGGTCAATGGCCCGAAGTAGTCCAAACCGACGTAGGTGAATGGTCTCTGATGGTGTGCTAGGCGACAGGAAGGGAGATTCCCTGTCATCGGCTGGGGTGGCGAGGCTGCCCTTATACGACATCGCAGGCATTTGCTTATGATGTTTTTGACAGTCGGTCTTAGACGGAGCACCCAATGTTGCTGGCGACACTCGTTGACTAGGGTCTCGGTGCCCGCGTGATGTAATTTGCGATGGACGTGTTCGATCCATAATCGTGTCGTAGTATGGTTTCCATCTAGTATCATTGGTTTCCTCAGGCGTTCTGTGATGTCTGTCATGGCAGTTATTCTACTCTTAAGATGAATCCCTCCCTCTGTTAGTTCTATGCACAGTGCGTGTAGGCGACTGTTTCGTTGTATGGGCTTCTTGTTTTTTAGAGCTTCTATTTCTTCTTGGAAGGATTGTTCTTGTGAGGCTCGCAGGATGAGACTTTCGGCTTGGCGTAGGAGTTCAGCGGTGAGAGGCAGGTGACTGCTTGTGATCTCTCGCCTTTCCCTAGGTTTGATTGGTACTGTCTGTTTACTCTTTCTCCAATCAGGGTCGATGCTGCTGTTCTTTTTGGTTCTTTTATAGTTAATGTTCTGTCTTAACTGGCGGCAGAGATGCAGGAACTGTAGAACTCGTGCTGTGGCTCGTAGGTATCTTTCCCAACGTGAGAATCTATTCACGTTTGGTATAGCTTCGCTGATCTGCATGTTCGTGTCTCTGATGCTACAGGTTCTCTCTTCTCCTGTGACTATGACAGGGTGCTTCTCATCAGCTGGCCACGTTTCCGGGGGTCCATGAAGGAATTCCGGACCGTTGAACCAGCGATGATCTTGATCATAGTGTTCTGGTACGTCTCTAGTAGCGTCGTCTGCTGGGTTCAATTTCGTCGGGATCCAGCGCCATTCATTGGTGGAGCTGTGTTCTTCGATTGCTGTGATGCGGTGAGCGACATATGGTTTATACGATCTGGACCCAGTTCTGATCCATGACAGTGTAGTTCTGCTGTCGGTCCAAAACGTAGTTGACTCTGGTGTTCTTTCGTGTTCTCCTTTAACCGCTGTCGCCAAACGTGCGCCGAGTACTGCTGCATGCAGCTCCAATCGTGGAATTGACATTAGTTTCAACGGTGCTACTTTGGCTTTGGCTGTAATTAGGCAGACGTAAGCTGTTCCGTCCCTGGCGACTGTTCGCCAGTATAATGTTGCTGAGTATGCGGATTCGCTTGCGTCAGTAAATACGTGCAACTGTAAGGATTCCGTAGTACTAAAGCCTGGGTAGGTTCGTGGAATGGAGATGTGTTCTAATGTTTTGAGATGAACAAGCCATTTCCTCCAGCTTGCAGCTAGGTCACTATCCAGGGCTTCGTCCCATGCTGTTCCACGACGCCAAACTTCCTGTAATATTTGCTTGGCTCTGATGGTTACAGGCGATACAAGTCCCAATGGGTCGAATAGGGACATGACTATTCGGAGAGCTTCTCTTTTGGTAGGCGTGTCGTTCTGTAGGACGTTCTGAGGTATACGTGTCAGATTCAGATTGAAGGCAAGCGAGTCTTCTGTTGGCCTCCATATCAGACCGAGTACTCGTTCTGTCTGGATGTTGTCCTCCAGCTTGATCGGATCTTCGGTCTTGGTTACTTCCCCTAGTGCTTCAAGTAGGGCGGTAGAGTTTGATGACCATTTCTTGAGTTCGAAATGCGCCTCGCTATGAATACCACGCACTGCTTGTGAGACTCTTACTGCTTCTTCTAAAGTGTTAAAGCTGTTCAAATAGTCATCCATGTAATGCTTTCTTTTTATGGCTTCGACTGCCTCTGGGTGTTCATGTTGGAATCTCTCGACGTTCGTGTTCTTTATATATATCGCTGTAGCTGGTGAACAAGAAGCCCCGAAGATTAATGACTTCATACGGTATTGTTCAGGCGGTTGGTTGTCTCTTCGGTCTCCTCGCCACAAGTAGCGCAAAGCGTCCCGGTCTTCGGGTCGAAGTTCTATTTGTAAGAACATTTCAGTAATGTCGGCGGTCACAGCGATTGAGTGTTGACGGAAGCGCATGATCACTCCTGGTAACGACTGCAGAAGATCTGGACCAGTGAGTAATTGGTCGTTCAAAGAGACTCCTCTAGTCTTGGCTGCGGCGTCACATACGATCCTCAATTTGTCCGTTTTCTTTGGGTTGAAAACCGCAAAGTGAGGTAGGTACCAGGTTCGATGTTCTGGAGTGATCGGTGGAGCTGGTTTGGCGTATCCTTTTGATACTAGTGCTTCCATTTGTTCAGAGTACTTCTTCTTTAGTTCTGGATCTTTATCAATTTTCTTTTCCACACTGATGAGTCTGTTCAAGACGCTGTCGTAGTTGTCTGGCATTTATGTATCGTCCATCTTTAGTTCTCTTCGTATGCTGCTGCAGGATACGAAGAGCCTTTTCATCCGGATCATTGATGGGTTTCTTTGCATTGACTTGTATGTTGTCCATTGTGATATATTCCTTCACCAGTTCATGAAGGTCGTCGTCTGTGTTAGCATGTCTGATGAAGTTCACTCTGTGACCGAGGGCTCGTGTATGGCTGCCGTGCAGGACCCAACCGAGTGGTGTTAATGAGGCCACTGGTTGGTTCTTCTTTTCTGTTTTAATTTCTTTTGTAATTTGGAGATCCCAGTTGTCTTGACCGATCAGGAGTCTGGGTCTTGTATCTTCAGTTACTATATCTTTGACTATGTCTCGAAGATGTTCACAGTCCTTGACTGCTTCTCGAGGTATTTTCTGTGCAGCCAACTCTAATTGTTTGACTGTTCTTGCATGCAACTTGCGTTCAGATGTGTGAAGTCCTTTGATGAAGAAGTTTACTCGTCGTGATGTTACGTCGATCGTAGATCGACGTTCACATAAACCACACTTTGGTTTAGTTGTTTCTTGCGTGGCGTGTACTCGTTGCTGGCGTCGCTGCGTGTTCTGAGAGGTTTGTGTTGTTGCAGCGATATTTTCAGGTAGTGCATATGGGCTGCATATTTCTGCTTCAATCTTGATGAATCGGGTAAATTTCAGAAGATCTGGTTCTGTCCTGGGATGCATTGCTGAAAACTGATACCACTGTCTCTTCAAAGTTGGCGTGAGTTTCTCAACAATAGCTTTTGTTACTTCTGGATTGAAGAGATAATGTCCACAGTTGAGTGCTTGCAAAGTCCCAACTATGCTTTCCACTTTGGTGGCGAATGTACAAACTTCACGCGGAGATTCAGTGAGGCGCGGCAGAGTTCGTAGACGTTCTATCTCGGCCATTGCGAAGCGTAGCTCGAGTGATCTGACAACTTCACTTGGGTCTGCGTTTACTATTAGAAGACCTTGTACAGCTTCCTTGGCTATACCTCGAAGGCTTCGTCTAAGTCTAGACATGTTTTCTACTGCTGTTAGTCGATGTGCCGTCTCACTATAGGCGGCGCGAAACGTGAGCCAATCTTGATGAGCTCCGTTGAAGCAGGGTAGTTCAGTGTGTCTCATTGGCTGCTGATACTGTGTGGATTGCAAAGCGTGTGTGATCGCAGCAGCAAGTTCCTTCATGTCCGTCCTTGGTTCTTGGACGGCCAGCGTTGTAGGCTGGTAGACGTGTGCTGATGGCGTAGGCTGCGGCACCCTAGTCTCGGTAGCATAACCCGGAGTGTAGTTATGATGCGGTGCCGTAGTGTAGATCGGTTGCCATGACGTGTTCGTTGTTGCATACGTCGAGTTCTGTGGCCAGGATGCGACGGGTTCTGTCGGTACTGGCGTTGGTCGCGACTGCGCAGGCACTCAGTTCGGTTGCCAAGACGTGTTCGTTGTCGTTGGCTGTAGGTTCGGGTGTGGCTGCGTGGTCGCGGAGTTCTGTAGCCAGCTGGTTATTACTGGCGGCGGGTTCAGGTGCGGCTGTTCAGTCGCCGAGTTCGGCTGCCAGCTGGTCATTACTGGCGTCGGGTTCAGGTGCGGCTGTTCAGTCGCGGAGTTCGGCTGCCAGGAGGCGGCGGTGCTCACCGGCAGCGTGTTCTCAGGTTCGGTGTTCGGGTTTTCAGGCGGTGGGTTCACTGTGCTAAACCCTGCCGGTAAGGTCGCTGGGATGCACCAGGACACGGCGGTGGTCACTGGGGGTACGGGTTCGTTGGTAGACTTTATTCCGGATTGATGTGGTCTGTCAGCGATGGCGAGTAGCTGACTTGATTGTAACCAGGTAGTTACTCGTTGATTATTTTCAGCTTCCGACGGGACTGAGGATGCGTCTTCATCAGTAGATTCAGCTTCGACCTCGGCGAGGTGTGCGGTTGCTAACTCTACTAACCTTTGTGCTAGCTCCGCCTTGGCCTTGGCTATGCGACGCGCTTTTGATACTTTTTCACCCTTTTGTGATGTAGGTTTGCTGTGGCGACTACTTTCTTTGTTTTCAGGTTCTTTTTCGTCTTGTTGCGTGGCGGCGCGTCTGACTGTAGATGCGGTCGCGGCGGGTGTTTCAGATGCATCAGCTGTCGTTCTGGTAGTCTCTGTAGTGACTGTCTCAGCCGTAGTTTCAGTAGTGGTTTCAGTAGCGGTTTCAGTAGCGGTTTCAGTAGCGGTTTCAGTCCGCTCTGAAGCCGTAGTCGACGTTTGTCTGCCTTTCTTACCCGTAGACCTCGTAACCGGCATTGTTCTTGATAAGTTCTTCTAAATATTCTTCAAGAAGTTCAGTGGAGTCTTCTCAGTAGCGTTTTCCTCGGATCCGGCTCTCGAAGGACCAGAAAATGTGAGTTTTGTAGGTCTCACACTAGTGCGCTGGATTGGAGGATGCTATGGTTGTTCACTTTAATAGAAACTCTTTAAAACTTGAAGACTATTTATTGTTCTTGTTGATCGTAGTATTTGGATTCACAAAGCACAGTGAGTCGAAGGCTCAAACTGCCCCATACTTATATGAATTTACATAGGTACAAGTAGCGGCGGTAGCGCTGTCTTGATGATTTTAATTTACCAACAAATGTTCATTATGTAAATTACGTTTACGATCGACTCTAGGTCCACCAATCAGAGGCTGGCAGTGGTGGCTCAAGTTTCGGACAGGTTTTGACAAGTTCAGACCTGCTCTGAACCTGACCTAGAGTCGCTCGCGATCATGACAAAGTTCCTAATAATCAATAGAATGCTTATACTAAAATGAACTTAAGGCTACGTACTTATTACAAACATTTATACATTAAATATAGGTTTCTTATTGTTCTACGAGCGGGCGTCCTGCACATGAATAATAACAAAATCCGTCCAAAAAATTTCACTAATCCGTACTTACATTATACGTAGGTACCTACGGTGATAGGAAACGAATTTTTGACATGTTTGTGAGGTAAAGCAAGTGTGCAGTGCAGTTAAACTGTTTTTTTTTATTTAGTATTTTATATACATCTTGTTACATAATAAATTAATAATATTTACTACTTGACTTGCACGGATTAACGAAGTGGGCAGGATTATCCACGAGCACTTTAAATGCCGAACACACTTTCAATCACACTCTGAATGATTTTGAAGGATATTGCTAATCCATTGCTTCCTAAGTTCGAAATATTTGTCAGCTCAACAACGAAAATACAACGCAATCAATGTTGTTGAACTCTCAAAATGGAAGCCATTGATGCTGTGTGTGAAGCAATTACCCCGTAGTTCTCGAAAATGTGACGTCAGGTAGTACTGGGATCAATCTTTAATCACTGACTTGACTATTGTTGCGAAAAAGCCTGGTATCTTAGTGATTGGTCAATTAGCGCGCTACGCAATTATTGTCGATGTTACCATCCCACATGACCACAATCTCGTTTTCACAAGCACACGAGGTTTTCGACATGAGGATGTCAGAATGGCCAATGGTGGATTGCCGTAACGGCTAATGGCCGATTGGCAAATATCACCGACCAACATCTCATGAGACTCGTAAGGTGGCTGGATGGATGACCTGATACAGAAAGTTGTTGTCCTCGATTCGGCACGCATTGTGAAACGGTTCCTGTCTCTGGAAGCATAACCACCGGTAGAGTTGATCCTGTCCGGTAACTGCCGACTTTTTAAAAAATAATATTGAAATGTATTTATTTTGTAGAAATATTTAAAGATATGGTTAATATTTTAAGTTTTAGTTTATACTCATAAGTAAAAGTGGAAGATTTTCTTGTACAAATAATTTATTTTAACAAGCGGTACATATTTTGTTATTGATATCTGCACTCTATTTTTCTCTTTTTCAGTTAATTTATTTGTTTGAGTTCTTAAAAAAACAAACAAATATATCTAATTAATTAATAAAAATAACTAAAACTATACACAAACTAAAATACGAGGGCTGCACTAAAAGTATCGGGAATGGAATATTTCCACTGTTCCTGTCATATTTAAATCTTTTTAATTTAAATATGACAGGAACAGTGGTTCCTGTCATATTTAAATTAAAAAGTTCTCCTTGGTTTTAAAAATCGAATACCATTTATTTATTTGTTGACCGGATGATTTCTGCATTTGGTGATGAAGCCCCATCCAAAACCACAATTTATCGCTGGTTTGCTGAATTTCAACGTGGACGTGTCAGGCTCAGTGATGATCCCCGTCAAGGTCGTCCAAAAACTGCAGTCATCCAAGAAAACGTTGATGCTGTGCGTAAGCTGATTGAGGAAGATCGACATGTGACATACCGCGAAATGCAGGCAACTTTAGACATTGGCATGAGTCAAATACAAATAATCTTGCATAAACAATTAGGTGTAAAAAAGTTGTTTTCCCGATGGATACCGCATTCGCTCTGTGAAGAACAAAAAGCGGCTCGCGTTACTTGGTGCGTCAGAACTCTCGAAAGATTCCACGCAGGATCCTCAAATGCTGTATACAACATCGTATCAGGTGACGAATCCTGGATATACGCGTACGAACCCGAAACAAAAAACTAGTCACGAGTTTGGGTGTTCGAAAATGAGTTAAAGCCAACAAAAATTGTTCGTTCATAGCCTGAGTTCATAGCCAACAAAAAAAAATGGTGGCCACGTTTATCTCCAAAACCGGCCATGTTACGACTATTCCACTTGAGGGACAAAGAATGGTTAATGCAGAATGGTATGCTAGCATTTGTTTGCCACAGGTCGTTTCTGAACTCCGTAAAGAGAACTGCAACCGCCGCATCATCCTCCATTACGACAATGCGAGTTCTCACACCGCGCACAGAACAAAAGAGTTTTTAGAGCAAGAAAACATAGAATTATTAGACCATCCGCCGTACAGCCCCGACCTAAGCACTAATGATTTCTATACTTTCCCTAAAATAAAGAATAAACGTGGATAGAGATTTTCATCACCTGAAGAAGCTGTGGACGCCTACAAAACGGCCATTTTGGAGACCCCAACTTCCGAATGGAATGGTTGCTTCAATGATTGGTTCCATCGTATGGAAAAATGTGTCAAATTTCGCGGAGAATACTTCGAAAAGCAATAAATACATTTTTAAATAGTAATGTTGTGTCACTTCCTTGATTCCCGAAATTTTCAGTGCCGCCCTCGTAGGGCGTCGAAAAATTCATCCACATCGCTGTCGACTGGTAATGTACCCAAGAGACTGGCGGCATTGCCACGTTGTATGGCAATGCTTAGCCTCTGGCCAAGGCAAAACCAAGCCCTTGGGTCACGGGAAGTGTCAACCAGCCGTCTGGAGATTTCCTTAAAAAGGCCATGAGCACTCGGACCCCACGGCCCGAGGGTTTCAACCCCAAACGGCTCAAAAATATAATTACCAACTAGGTTATTATACTCACGCCGCTTGAGGTTCTCTGCAGCCGCAGCAGCAGCGCTAGCATAGCACACCGTGCCAGGAAGATGGGATGGCGCAAGAGTATCGACACACGTTGCATCCCACACTAAAGGCCTACCCACCTTCCATGGAAATAATGACATGCCGTCTGGTCTCTTGCCATCGTCGCGTGCCAGGCCATTGGGTTCTAATACAGCTGGAACGCCGACGGTGACAAGAGCTCGTCGGATGATGTCATTAATGTTCGCGTGCCGCGCTAAGCGACCCACACTTCGGCTGCAAGACAGGCCGTGGTGTCCGAGACTGTTGACAACTTCGCCACAGTGACAGCGATGAGGAGAACAACATGGAGCTCCTAGTCTTAGGGAAGTAGCGAGGCGGAAAGTAGTGTCGTCGAACAGAGTACCAATGTTTGACGACGGTAGTGCATGAAGCCATGGATTGTCAGGTAGGTCTGAGTTCGGGCAAGTGAGTCTCCAGGCATACATAGCCTCGGTGAAATACAGTACATCAAAATTAATCAGTGTAGAAGCTAGGATTTTCCTGATTAATTTCTCAGTACCGTGGACCGAGGATATGAAAGCCGGTAAACTAATACTAGAAATTTTGCGGACGCCGAGGCCTCCCATACGAATGGGAAGAGTAGCTTGTGCCCAAGCTCGGTCGTCCATGGCCAAATTTAAGATGCCGTGTGCCGGATAATTTGGTCAATTTTGTCTAAAAGGTGAGTGTGCTTCCATAAATGGGAAGCGCGAAGGTAATATGTTATTTTAGGGCCGAAACAGCAGTAGCGAATTAATGTGATGGCCGAATGCATATTAATTTGGAACAATCTTTCCGAAACGTCGTTGAAATTTTGTATTTTTTCCTCAATAAAAACGGGAAAGGAATCCTCAAAGATTGGAGACCCCAGGAGACGCAGAGAGCTTTTTTCTATAATTTTGATTTGTGGAGCTATTGCGTTAAATTTGGGAAGTGTCAGTTGTCTGTCAGTACTTTCCGCTAAGTATAGTTCACATTTCGAAAGGTTGAGATCAAGGCCAATGGAATGAAGTTCATTTTTTAGGAAATGTAGGTCATTTAAAACAGATTCTACATCGCCTCCCAAAGTTCCATCACCAAGATACCAAACATTAAATTTTGAATTTAGCTGCCGAATAATGGGGTGTATGGCTAAACTAAAAATCACTGGCCCGAGAGGGTCACCTTGTTGACAGCCAACAGCAGATTCCAAAAGGTTGTCCCGGTACAGTAATTTAGATGGGTGTCTGTAACATTGCCAAAGGAAGCTATAAATTTGGGGTATTTCATTTGTAATTTCTGCCAGCAAGGTGTCCCTATTAACAGAATTGAAGGCATTCTTTATGTCAACCTTCAGGATGACCTCTCCTTTGCCAGAATTTAGGTAGGCCGACAAGGCGTGTACGGCAGCCTCACAGCCACCTTCGGAGCCGTAACCTGCAGGCAGCAAGCTGCAGGGGCTGAAATTTTTCCGAAACCACCTCACCATAAAATTTACAACAGATCTTGGCTGCCATACGACGATAAGTAGTTCCCACGGCGATAGGGCGAATGCCGCCATCTCTCTTGCGCAAGGCGCATAGATTGGCCCCGTAAAGAACGTCGATGATGGCTTCATTCACCCTGCCGAAGAGCATAAGATTAATCAGAGCCGTAAGTTCCTTCAAGAGCAACTCACCAGCTTCCCCGGCGCCTGAAGATATAAGGTCCTTAAGGGGCTGGGGACTCAGACCGTCGAGGCCGCCAGCGGAGCCGCTCCGGAAGGAAGAAACGGCTGTGATCAACTGTCGACCTGTAATGGTGAGGGAGTGATTATCCGGATCGGGGCGGTCGGGAAAAGAAAGGCCAACCGCTGGGGCAGGGTGTTTGCTCTCCAAAGCTGCAAGCGTATCTGGAGAACACGGTGCCACCACATCACTACTAAAAAGAATCCTGGCTACTCCGCTAATGTCACCTTCCCCTAACTTTGATTCTACAAGATGGGATATACCGCTTGAAGAGGTATATTTCTGTGTCGGTAATTTTGAATCCAAATTATGAGCAGAAACATTACAGTTTTCTTTAATTTGTGCAGGCAGTCTTTTTGGTTGCCCAATTCTTTTGTATATGTAGGATTCTGTAAGGGAAGGTGAGCAGCTGTTCCGAAGCACTTTGCGAGTTCTCCCGGGCGGCAAGACGAACGCAACCTGCTAGGTGTTGTGCCAACCCATTTCATTTCTTCGTACTGCATTCACAGCCTGTATCATGGCAGTGTGGTCCCAGGTCTTCCTTTTGATAGGAGGCATCTAAAATAAAAAAATATAGGATTTAATACAACACCTAGAATAATTGCTCTTTATGTGTACCCCAATATGAAATATCTCACTAGAGGTCTAGCGCCACGGGGAACTCTCTTCAAGACAGGAATAGTTTTTGAATTTTGAAAGAGTTTTCCAAAAGGGGTCAAAAGTGGATGTAGCTGGTGTTGTAGGTGTAGTTGTTGAGGCAGGGTCTGAGGTGAGTGCATTTGGTAATCTGTCCACCTTTCCAATATGCACATTCAGACCCCGCTTACCTTTAAAAAACCGTGGATGGGTACATAGCGGACATCTCTCCAGGATGCTCAGTGTTGTCGAAGGTTGACACGCACTACCACTATTGTCCACCACATCACTGCTGCCACTAAGCATGTATAAATATCGTTAAACTTATAGATTAGCTTAAAATAATAACAATAGAAACAAAATTACTAAAAAAACACAAAAACGTCTGTGTGACACCGATGATGATGACAACTGACGGGAGCGACGCAGTCGCGCTGGCGGCCTAGGTTGCCGCGGCGCCGATTCATTTCGACGTCAGTTGACAGACGCACTGGATGTCCTCAGCGTCGCACACTGGTCCCAAATGATAAAAAAGGGGACATTAAGAAATTTTTGACAAAAGGTCAACCGATTCAGCTTATTTTTTTTTTGTAGACAGCTGATGCAATTACAAATCACTTTTGTACATTGAGTTTTTGCCAAAAAAGCCGTATTTTCAGAGAAAAAAAATATTCAAATATTTTTTGTATGAAAGAAATCCTAATTTTGTCTTTATCTTCCAAGATTCAAACGTATTCAAAATAAAACTTAGCGCAGCTTGTAGAGTAACTCTTACAAATATATGAAATTATCAGTATCAAATAAACAAACAAGGAAATCTCAAAACGTGTTCAGACATGTTTATGTACAGGTAAGTTATTGTGTGACTCGTATGTAAAATTTTTTTTGTATAGAGCCATTGCTTAATTACCCTATAAGTGACGATTTCGGCTCTATTTGGTCATCTAGTCGAACGCGTCGAAAACGCTGAATGATGAATAGGTATATAAATTGCAGCTTGTAGAGGGGCTAATTTCTCACTACTTTGTCATAGACACTCAACTGCGATTTTGTGCTCCTTTTGAGTTACATGCACTTTAAATATTTTTTGTATGAAAAAATCCTAATTTTGTCTTTATCTTCCAAGGTTCAAACGTATTCAAAATAAAACTTAGCGCAGCTTGTAGAGGGGTTAATTGTTCATCACTTTGCCATAGACACTCAATTGCGATTTTGTGCTCCTTTTCAGTTACAGGCACTTTAAATTTTTCGTTGTCGGATGAGCTTTACTAGTTTTTTATAGACAGCTGATACAATTACAAGTAACTTTTAAAGATGTATTTTTTGTTAAATAAGCCGTATTTTCAGAGTTAAAAAAATAATTCAGGCGGATTAGAAATAATCTTGTTAAAGATAGACTAAGATGTAATAACATTTTCTTCATTAATAAGTAACTCTTATAAATGTCTTTCTATTAAAAAAAGTCTTATTTTAAATATATCAAATAAACAACTTGGATATCTCAAAACGTGTACAGACATGTTCAGGTACAGGTAATTTATTGTGTGACTCATATTCAGATTATAAGCATTTTTTGGTAATGAGTCATTGCTTAATTAGCCGATTACTTACAATTTGGGCTATATTTGGTCATCTAACGCTAGTGAATGCGTCGGAAACGCTGAATGATAAAAAGGTATAAATTGCAATTAAAACTTTTCCTTCGTACTTTAACGGGCTTAGGACCGTCAAAATACAAACCTATATAATAATATAGGTATTGTATTAAGGCGTACTTAAAAAATTTGAACTACCTGTAACCCTAACGCTTAATTTATCTTTACATGCATGTTTTGTTTATTTATTTATTTTATACTTTATCACTTAATATGTATTTGATTTAGGGCAGGGATCTTGGCGTGCTTATCTGTTTTGGTCACTTTCTTCAATAATAAACGGCACTTGCACTATTAACAGTCTTTTAATTATAGTTCCACAACAAAACACACGCTTTTACAATTATTTTCACAGGTTAATTCACAGAGCAATGTTCGTGCGATCAAGATTCAATGTCAAGTCATTGTCACAATAAAATATCAGGGTATAATAAAAATAAACAATATTGTTCTACCCTACTTTGTCCTAATAAGTCATACGAAATGTAAAATACAACTTTTTATTTGACTACCCCAACAGTGGGTAGTCTTTGTTTACAAATGTAATACTTTGCTAGGGCTGTCGTCAACATAATATGAATAAATAAATAAATAAAACAAACACAAAAAATAAAACAAAGCGCATTTTTTTTCAGTACCTGTAAACTTAATAACTAAAGTAAACTATTATTTTACAAATTTAAATAAACTAGAACATAAATTAATTTTAAGCGCATTTTTTCTCAGTACCTATAAACTTAATAACTTAAATAAACTAGATTACAAACTTACAAACTTAAATAAACTAACATGAACGTGCGTATGTTACAATGTGAATTATGCTAGCGGATCTTGTGGGGGATTATTCTCAATGTCGACGTATACTTCTTCCTCATCAGCAACTTCTAAATCGAGTTCATTGGGTGAAACGTCATCCTTTAGAAGATTTTCGGCTTCTTCAAACCTCTGCTGCTTTTGAATTTTGGTGAACTTCGGTCTTATGTTCGTAATGTACGGATCGGAGCTGATAAGTAACTGGTGTAAAATATCTTCATTTGTTTGCATTCTGCCTATCTTTCTAGTATGCTTTTCTCTGATTGAACGAAAATCTTTGTTTCTTGCTTCTGAGGCTTCTTCGGACATCATACCAATTGGAATAAAAGAAAAATGCTGGCAAATATCTGCACCATGCACTAAAAGTTTATGTACACTCGAAGGCATGTAATACCACGAGTACTCGCTGACATAAAGTTCTGCTGTTTCTCTGCAATAAATTCTAAATTTTTCAATATCTACATTTCTCCCAGAAGATATTGCCTGCAAAATTACAGCAAATCTCTTAATCAAATTAGCATTAACTCCTGTTATCTCAGCTGACCTTTCGTAATCATTGAAAAACCGTCGAGCTGTATTGCCATCGTTTGTTGTCCCAAAGCCTTGTTTGACGATATCAATCATTAAGCCAGTTACAACAAAAAACTCATGCTGCGTTAACTCTTTTCTTGATTTTCGGAACAGTTTGTCCTCACCCCGAGCCGCCCATTTTTTGAAATCTAAGTTGTAAGATATGTGCAAAATACATTCCATGCATCGCAACCACATGTGAAGTGAAGATAAACCATATTTGTACATATCATGGTTTTCTGGTTTGTTAAAAACGAGGTTCAAGTTGTTCATATCTTTCGGATTTGTTAAGCAAATGTTGCAATTGGCTGCAGACTGTGTCTGTGAAAGTGCCGTGCATACTTTGCCGTCGATCATCGTCATATGCAATTCATGAAATACTTCAAATTCGCCATCAAATAACTTTGTTGGTAGAAGGTTCTGAATTTCTTCTTGTAATGTTGCTTCTACTTGCTGAATATATTCTTTTGTTTCTTGTTTGAATTCGAACATAATTGGTCTGCAATAGTTTGTTGAAGAAGGGCGCGGATTTTCCCATACTATCACATCGTTGTCACTCATAAGGCGAAGTGGCACAAAACTAACCATAAATACAGAAGATTCTGAAAATATGTCACCAGTTGGTTTTTGTTTGTAACAACTTTGTGAAGAAGCTCCGTCACAGCCCCATTTACTAACTAGCTTCAAAACACCACCATTAATATTTGAACCAGTCACTTTCAAAATCTTCTCGGCAGTTAAATCTAGAACTGCCTGTAACTTAATTTTAGCTCCTGACTCCGATATCACAATATCTTCTTTTGCTGGATAGCATTCTTTCTTCTTCAACAGTAACTTCTGGTAAGATGGAAAAGCCGCTGTGCCATTTGTACTTAAAATGGACCTCAAAGTTAGATATTGCCATTTTGATAAACTCAATGCTGTGGCAAGAGCTAAGGTGTCTTCCTCGGAAATCGATTTATCAGAAGCTTTATATAAAAAGTCACTTACTTCTTGCACCTTTTCTGGCTTATTTGAGAGGCACTTAATAACTTTAGAACAAACAGTGCGCCCGTTTTCATTAAGTTTAGCAATAAGAGCATAGAACAGCTCTTCTTCGGAATGCTCCAAAAGAGACAAAGAACGTCTTTTCTTCTGCTTATTTGTTAAATCTTCAAATGGTCGTTTATTTCTAGTTCTGGGAGTATTTGTGGTAGCTTCTGATGTAGATGCACCCGCTTCCTCTTCGTACGATAAATTATGCTCTTCTACGTCTACTGAAATGTCCTCTATGGTATATTCTGGATCAAACAACATAGGAAAATTCACAGAAGTTAAAGTTGGCCACAAAATTTTAGACTCCAACCACTCCTTGTTTTTAACACCAAATCTTTCGTTTCCACCTGAATTGTCCCATCTTCTAGCTAGGTTTGACGTATAATTTTGGCAAAACTTTTTGATAATACTGAGCTCTTCGTTTGGAATTTCACTTGAAATACGATTTATAATGGTTTGACACAGTAAATCACTATTTTTAAGGCACCCACTATTACTCAAAAAAGAAAAAATGTCTAAATTAGTCACAAATGTAGTCATTTTGATACAAAAATGATACAGGCAAATAAATAAAAGTTACAATGTGGTGATAGTTGATAAAAAATTGTGTTGTTTTTACGAGCACAAGACGCGTAATGAACAAAAACGGGTTCCGCTTGCCCTTATACTATTGATATATGACTCATTACCCAACTATCCCGTTACTTAATGGGGTAGTTAGATAATGGCTCATTACCTAACTACCTCATTACTTAATGGGGTAGTTAGATAATGAGCCAAATATTCTTGCAATTTGGATGAGTCACGAGAAAATAAAACATACTAAGATGTGCTCCTACATAAATACCGCAAATCTACAAAGGGAATTTTTAATTGCAATTTATATACCTATTCATCATTCAGCGTTTTCGACGCGTTCGACTAGATGACCAAATAGAGCCGAAATCGTCACTTATAGGGTAATTAAGCAATGACTCTATACAAAAAAAAATTTACATACGAGTCACACAATAACTTACCTGTACATAAACATGTCTGAACACGTTTTGAGATTTCCTTGTTTGTTTATTTGATACTGATAATTTCATATATTTGTAAGAGTTACTCTACAAGCTGCGCTAAGTTTTATTTTGAATACGTTTGAATCTTGGAAGATAAAGACAAAATTAGAATTTTTTTATACAAAAAATATTTAAAGTGCCTGTAACTCAAAAGGAGCACAAAATCGCAGAAGAGTGTCTATGACAAAGTAGTGAGCAATTAGCATCTCTACAAGCTGCTTTAAGTTTTATTTTGAATACGTTTGAATCTTAGAAGATAAAGAGAAAATTAGGATTTTTTCATACAAAAAATATTTAAAGTGCATGTAACTCAAAAGGAGCACAAAATCGCAGAAGAGTGTCTATGACAAAGTGGTGAGCAATTAGCTCTTCTACAAGCTGCGCTAAGTTCTATTTTGAATACGTTTGAATCTTGGAAGATAAAGACAAAATTAGGATTTCTTTCATACAAAAAATATTTGAATATTTTTTTCTCTGAAAATACGGCTTATTTGGCAAAAACTCAATCTATAAAAGTGATTTGTAATTGCATCAGCTGTCTACAAAAAAAAAAAATCAGCCGAATCCGTTGACCTTCTGTCAAAAATTTCTTAATGTCCACTTTTTTATCATTCGGGACCAGTGTGCGTCGTCGCGACGATTTAGTTTCAGTTGTCTTGCTCAGTTAGATTTCGAACAGATTCTCTTACAGGTGTAACAAACCGTTTCATTTTCGCTTCACAGATCAATGAAAGATCCAACCAAAGTTTCTTGGCAGTTTGTCGCATATATATGAAAGGAATTGTTTTTTAGGAAACGACGACTTTGACGTCTCTTTCTGAGTTGTATGTTAATGGCTCCTTCAAACAGGCGCGACACAAAGGCACCGCGTGTAACACTACAAGCGGTGCCTTTGTGTCGCGCTTGTTTGTAAGTCTTAACAATACTCTTATTATTATTGCCAAGATAATGTAGCCGTAAAGCAATTGTGTGAAGATTTTTTTCAATCGTTGCACTCTATTTCTTGTTATTATGGCATTTAATTTTATCGCTTTGGGAACACAAACACTTGATTTTCAGTGAAACCATAATGTTTTTTATATTTTTCTCTTACGACAAACACAGACCAACGTATAGTACGCGTCAAACTTTATGACAAATCTGAAGTGCGCTACTCGCTGCGCAGTACCCCACCCCTCACGCCGCTGACACGTGAATTTGTTACTGCGCAGTGAGTCGCCTCATGTTCCGAGCCGCCATAAAGTTTGCATCGGACTGTACGTCAGATTAAGATTTATCTCGCACGATGTTCACCTAGCCTATTATTATCTGTAACTTAACTTTAAAGGAATGTTAAATAATAATATGTGACCAAGAATTGAAAATACAGGTATTTATTTTTATGACTGGAATACCTATCATAGTAATTAACATTTGATGAGCACGATTGATGTGGTTTAATATATAGCATAATACAATTACAACATCTTTTTTTGACTTATTTATTAGGCACTAGCGACCCGCCCCTGGGCCGCGCGGTTTTTGCGACTTGACAAAACATCGAGATTAATGTATATAAAACTTCCGTAAAAAAAAATCCAAATGCTTTTGAAAACCGGAACAAAAACTATTGTGTAGTTTAGAAGAACAATGCGGTCACAGACACGAAAAGCGACTTTAATTTATAATGTTAGATTACGTGTCGTCTCCAGACTCCACAGTCACAGAACACGGTACGCGTCGTTCTTTCTTTGTCCCATCAGCTTTATTTTCAGCTTCTTGGAATATTGAGTAAATCATGCCAAGTTGAACTTTTTTTAAGATTTTTTCGTCGTGGAATCCGTGATTGTGTGTGAATGATCTGAAACACATAAAAGATGTGAATTAGATAAGTAGAAACTCGTAAGCACGCGGGATTGGCCCGCATTCGTAACATACTCGTAGTTTTATTTAATGTTAGGAATTTAAATAGTCGGAAACAATAAAGAATCTAGGCGGGGAATGACTGAACAAAATAGGCATGACCGTAAAACGAAATAAGATCGTCTTTACTTAGCCCATCCTCCTCACCCTCATTTGTTTTTAACTTAGTTTGGTAAAAATAAACAAACTAAGTTAAAACCAAAGGAGGGTTATACGAAAACCAATGCCATTTTTAATAATATTTTTATTCATAAAAATTTTAATATAAAATAATTGATGTCGATGTCTTGTGTCTCTTTGCCGGACTACTACAGAAAGAGGGTAATGTTTTTCGAGAGTATGTATAATTATGTTTGTCTATTTCTTTGGTAGGTACGCTCTGTAGCCTAAACAGCTTGATGGATTTTAACATATGTGTCCGTTAGATTCGTTTTAATGTGGGAGTGACATAGACTATTATAATATTTATATATTGCATCTGCAAATAAAAAAGGGAGGGAAAAAATTCAACAGTTTTGGTGTCAAATAAAAGCTAGTAATGAGTCAATTCCAAATATATATATTAATATAACTAAAAAGCATGAAATAAACCAAATTATTAAAAAAAAACAAAAACCCGACTGCAAAAACCCAACTGCAAAGAGAAAAACAAGCTTTATAAATTTATAACCTACTTATAGAATTTTGGTAATGCGGGACAAACCAATAACCTAAAATATGGTTTAACTTTTGTTTGTCCCCGCCTGTAACACCAAAATTGTATAGATTATAACGGTTGGGTTTCTCTTTTCAGTTGTGTTTTTGAAATCGGGTTTTTTGTTTTATTTTAAATAATTTGGTTTTTAGTTGCCGTTTTTAGTTTTTAACTTTCTTTTTATACCATACCAAGTTTATTTTAAGCACTTACCGTAGTTTTGAGCTATGTATGTTACGTAAAAATAGAACATCTCACCTTTCTGTAACTTGGTTGTTTTCGTTTGTACAAATGTTGGCAGGACACTTCAGGTTACTAGAGTAGTCGACACAGCGCCAGAGTCTTTTACGATTCTTTTTTCCAAAATATCTCAGGTGGTATATGAATCTGTTGTGGATTACTTGCAGACCTCCCTGGTTTGACATTGTGTACTGCACCTTTTGACTCACTATAACAATAAAATGTACTCAGTTGTCAATGTTCTTCTTTTTAATAATAATAATAATAATAAAAAATAAATATTTATTCAAAGTCCATAATTGTTAGTCACAAAAATTATCTTACAAACTATGTTAGTACAGACAATACAAAAAAGGTTACAAGGTTGGTGTGTAGTCATGAAACCTCTCGCTCAATTTCAGGATAGATTGCCACGCTATCCAACCAGAATCCGAACGAAAGCCTTCATGACTGCCGAGTCATACTTGTCAGCAATTACTTGAAGGAGACTGTTAGCGCTGCCCCGCGCTCTGCTCTTTTTGATAAAAAGCATTTCTTTATTTTTAAGACTATATAATGTAGGTACCATATTCGGACAAAAAAATGATTGTAGATTTTTTAATGGTGTCCTTGATCCTTACAAGTATTATCTACTATCATTGAGTTATGCAAACGCAACTTTGCATTAAACAATTCATTCGGGTTTAGTCCTGAACTCCTACTTATAAAAACCAAAAAGTCTGTACAGTTAGTATCTTAGTCTGTCTTTGTTGCCACTGACACTGTGAAGGAAACAATCACGAGGAAGCCTACCACACTACTGGCCGTGTATTCACTAGGGGACAAATGTCCCGCGACACTTGTCTTCACGAGACCTCAGGAACTCGTGCTCCGCTACAAAGTCAAAGTCAAATTATTTATTTCAAATTGGCACTTAAAGGGCACTTTTGAACGTCAACATTAACAAAAAAAAAAAGAATTGATTCTAGTCGTAATGACTTTAGTGATTCTAGTCTATTCCAAAAGGTAATTTCATATGGAGAAGAATGGACAAGAAACTCTTTTTTCTTTGTTTCGAAGACCTACGTCATGTTAAGTAAATGATCATCAGTGATCGGATTTCGGCGTGCAATTACTGGGATTCAATGACGTTATCAGAATATGGATACGCCATATAATTCCGGTGTCCCGCGGGGGAATAGCAAAGCCTTGTGTTGGTTATATGAAGTTATAATATCGATTAAATAGGTCAATTTTATCACATTAAACCCCAGTAATTGCACGCCAAAATCCGGTCACTGATGATCACCCATTTTCGGGCTGATCTCAGCAAGAGCTATAGTGCTATAGTGGTGTCTAAGGGCTTGAGTAGGGGTATTGTGTATCGCGGGAAGGTACTTATGGGTCACCGAGTCCCCTGGCAACACAGGCAACAGGAAGGAATACGGGTGGGTTTTAGTCAGTAAGAGTCTGACACACCCTCTCGCTCCGCCCAGAGCGGGAGAAGTTATTTGATGATATCCCACCCTCAAAAAAAAAAAAGGGGTATTGTGTTCTCTTACCCTACGAAGGAGTATGGACATGTTGAGGTTTCGAGCAAAGCTGATTATTAATAATAATTTCTTTATTTCAGACACGACACAGACCATAAATTTGCTACTCACAAAAATAAAAAGGGGTTAGTAATTAGGTATCCAGACTTAAATAAAACAATATTTTTTATTAATTAAGTTATTTATTGCTTTCATTTATCCTTAATCTTGGATCGGGTAGATTATTCTTTTTACATTCAGATTTTATTGATGCTTCTTGAAATTTCGAGTAAACTATACCGATACGTACTTTCCTTAGAATGTTCTTATCGTGGAATGGATGATTGTGTCTGAATGTTCTGAAAAAAATAAAATAATTTAGCTCCTTTTCGAGTCGATTCAATATTGCTAAGTGTTAAGATAGTAGTCAAATACGAGACAAATAATAATAATTCAAAATTAATTGATAGGCTCGCGTTCGTTTCTCATTTGATGGTAAGTTTGATCAATGATGATACATAAAACTCCTTAAATATATGCTTTATGTACGTGTCTACTGTAGCAAAATAAAAAAGAAAATTCTCCATTTTATGACGTGTAATTTAATCAAACAATGTAAAAACTTAAGACATAACACCTTCTGGGGCAGACGGGTAAAAAGAGCAATAACATCATTTCTTTATTGCCTTTTTAGGTTCTGGAATTGAACAGAGTAGGACCCTGTTTCTTTCCCCGACTCGACTCAGTCGTTTCCCGTTCCGTTGGCATGATTATTTCTCTGGATAGTTACCGTGAATGCGATTGAAGAATGAATCTTCTCAATGCAGTTTGTGTTCTTTACTTTCTGCTGTTTGTGTGATGTAATTTTAAACAAATAACCTTGTCAGAAAACTAAATATTAATCCCGAATTTTATTCCACTCCTGTAGCTGTAGCTCGTATTCCGTAGGATACGTTTGGTGTGTAAATATTTAGACGTCGTGACCACAGGTAAGCTCCTTTTGCGCGGTTGTTTCCTAATTTCTATTTGCCTATTGATTCTTAGCCCAGCTGTTCCTTTTGCCGTTGTGTTGCCGAACGTACCATTCCTCTATCAGCGACATTACATCAGTTTCTAAACTAAGATCCTTTCGCATCGATTCTCCAACATTGTCGTGGACTGTATGTTGAGGTTTTTGGAAAGATTTCAAAGTTTCTTCAGGTTTAATTTTCTTAGAGCTGTCGATCTTGATTGATGATCTTGTTTCGAGAGCTGGAGACAGACTGTCTCATAGGTACCGGCAAAATGGCACGCCTTTTTATCGGGCCTGCATTACCTTACAGAGCATTGATAGTCTGTTTTGAGCTCATTTTATATGTGAATTACTCTATGGCTAAATCTTTGGAGCCTATGTTTTGTACATGTTTACTCTTAGTCTTTCGAATTTATATACAACTAGTTTCTGGCCGCGACTTCGTCCGCGTGAAATTTCGGCCCCCGACCCACCGCGTCGCATCCCATCCCATTTTCGGCTAATCTGTCTATCATAAAAAAGTAAGTTGGGAGTTTCTTTCCTACCAAAAGTTTGGAAAAAGTTTTTTGCGATTTCTGACTTTTCTAGTACTCAAACCTCAGTTGGTTCAATATAGTTTTTTGGTTCATAAAAGAAACGGGATCGATTCGAAATGTTTGTGAAAACTGTCCATTTTCTTCCAGACTCTACCTTTTTATAAACCTGTAAATGCAGATCAAAATGTCTCAAAAAGTTACGAAGTCTTATAGGATCGTTTTCTTGTAGTGATAACGATTAATGTACCAATCCTTACTGCCCTATCTCAAAAATCGACCCTGTAATGTTACCTCAACATACGAACTACGACTATACCTATATGACTATATTTCTGATCCCTTAAATCTCTTAAACAGACACAAAAAATTCAATATTGTATGTGAATTTTAAAATGATCCCTATTTTACTCCCTTAGGGGATGATTTTCTAAAAACGCTGACACACGTAACTCTTCACTTCTTCACTTTAGAAATGCAGGGTTCCCCGTACAAATTTTTATCCCCTATAATCACCCTTTCCAATTATTTTTGAGGCAAAAACTAGCCTATGTCCTTCCCAAGGATGCCATCTATCTCCTTGGAAAATTTTATCGAAATCTGTTCAGTGGTTTAAGCGTGAAGAGGTTTCATACAGACACACAGAGTTACTTTCGAATTTATCATTTTAGTATGGATATTCATTGGACAAGTTACGTAATTTAGGGGTCGCGAACCTAAAACCGATTGAAATCGATTCCTTCGTTCGTAAACCAAATGCGTGACTAAGATTTACCATCTACCTTAAGTTTTCTTGTAATCCCTCTTCAATTAAGCCAAATTTTCGGTTTAGTAACTGTTTTGATAATTTTACCCGTCTGCCCCAGAGGTTATGTTGTGTGTGTGTGTGTGTGTCTCCACAGCTGGACCGCGCCTTCCCCAAGCACCGCCACTTCGACCGGTTTTGTGCTTCCCGCATCCAGCGGATGCCTGCGGCCTTCACAAGGTCATCGGTCCACCTTGTAGGAGGCCTTCCAACGCTACGTCTTTCGGTACGCGGTCGCCACTCCAGAACCTTTCGGCCCCATCGGCCATCTGTTCTGCGAGCAATGTGCCCTGCCCACTGCCACTTAAGTTTGGCAATTCTTCGAGCTATGTCGGTAACGTTGGTTCACCTGCGGATCTCATTTCTGATTCGATCACGTAGGGAAACTCCTAGCATAGCCCTCTCTATTGCCCTTTGAGTGACTTTTAGCCTTTGGCCAATTAAATATTGTTCTAGCTAATATTATGTAGAATAAATAAACTCACAGGTCGGTAACTTCGTCGTTGGTATTCGTAAAAATAGTCGCCGAGCAACGAGTTTTATTGTAGTCAACGCAACGCCAAGATATTCTACGATCTTTACTGATATATCTCAGCTGGTACATATATCTGTTGTAGATTGTCTGTAGACCTCCTTGGTTGGACACTGTGTACTGCACTTTTGAACTCACTGTAACAATCAAATAATGTTTTTAAATATACAGACAACCTGTTTTCACGACTGATGACGCTAAGGGTCAGTTCACACCCAGTCGTGACACAACGTGACGCAGCGTGCATTGTACCATTTCAGTGCGAGCGTGAACGGTATGCTGCACCGTATTGTATAGTGGATAAGTTCGATATTTTATCGCGATCTTAAAAAGCGCGCAGCGTCGCATCGTGTCAGCTCACTTCTCAGTGCGCGTAGCGGGTATTAGGGTCAATCCCTAATACCCGCTACATTTTTTTTTCAATATCTCAGGTTTAAATCTTCGAACAGACTAAGGGAATCCCTATTACACAGTTTTGTATCGTTTGGCGCCCGCGCAGGATTGGCTTTTGGTCCATCTTAAAGCAGAGCTGGCAAAAATGTATGATTGATTTAAGAAGCTAATAAGCTATAATCATTAATTGTATTTTATTTAGTCTTTATACAGCCAGCATATACAGTATGGATACCAAATGTAATAAATGAAACCACGTAATTGTTATCCTATTCTGACAATATACAAACAATGAACGAAATCGGTCCAGTAGTTAAGTCAAAAATTAGAGTTTTAAAGGTGAACGGCAGGCTTGTATGGGAACTTCGTCCCGCTGATAAAATTTCGTGTTTTGGGATATTTTTAGTTTTAATTGGTAGTTAATAAGATAGACAAGCCCTTTTTAAATTCTTAGATTTTTAGAAGTTGGGACGTAAAAGTTATAACGAGTTTTATTTTTTAAGGTTATGTACTAGTGTACTAATTTAGATTGTTACTTAAAGGTACATAAACATTGTTTTGGTGATAAAGTAAATGTTCTAGATTGCTTGTCGCTATCTTTGTAGTGTTTTACTTACCATTAAGTAGGTAGATTGAGATGAGAATCGTACCTACTCAGTGAGGGGTGTATTAGGAGATATCTATGTCCAGCTGCGTACTGCAACAGTTTCATAATGATGCAGTTCTGATGGGGTTTTGAGTGTAGGTAAATAAAAAAAATACTTCGTTATTGTAGTACTTTTATTTTATTGTAAGTACTTATAAAATTAATTGATTCTTAACACTACTTCATCTAAGAAGGGGGCTGGTCGGGTAAGACCCTCATGGCGAGCATAACTAAGGTACCAAATAATACTCATCACATGTGAGCAGCATCCCACTGTTCTTAAACCTACAATGCAGTTACAGCAATAACTTTTGATTGCTTCCCGACCATTCATATTTGTTTCTGCAACTATAAATACAAAATAAGTTTTAGCAGACGAATGGCGGGACTTTATTTTAGCACGAAGCAACATTGGGTTGTTTCCCTCTAAACCACTTATTCTCTCTCGGGATACCTCTAATGTGTATATTCCATGAAAGCGGAAATGCTCACCAACATATGAACGGGCCTGGCGAATTTGGTATACACCACATGCAAATAGTATCAATTCCTCCATGGATAGCCGCGGAAAAGATAGGGTTGTCGCATCTATGGAGACAAACCAGGAACCGCGCCTGTTTAAATTATGTTCCGTAACTAACTCGGCTATAATATTAGTTAAATACAGGCGCTCATATATAATTGAAACAAACTGCTCTGCATTTATATTTTCTGCAAATGGCGGAGTAAACGCATTCAGCAGAGCAGCTGCTATTTTAAAATCTGCCATTAGATTGCGACAAGCACGGTTAAAATATTCATGGCGGAATATTTTGAAGTCTCTCTTAAAACGGCCATTCACAGCTTCTACTACCCACCTGTTTATAGTTACACAGCGTGATCTGTTGGCTTCAAGAGTGGATAGCTGTGATTGGCCGTCTTCTTTAGTTCCAGGCATATGACCTATATATCCTTTCTCATGCAGGCTATCCATGCAGTCACGAAAACCTCTATCTAAAATAAAAACATCATTTTCTCTATAAAAATCATTGAATTCAGTTTCGTTTAGTAAATCATTCATTATGGTTGCATCATTTGTAGTGGCACTATATGGTCCGCGTACATCTATGATATATCCATCAGAGGCACAGAGGATAAATGGCTTTAATAAATTCCTATATTTATGTAGGGAATATGTATCCTTTTGGAACAAGTAATTACTGCTTTTCTGTGTATATATATATGTGGCATCAGCTATTGTAATTCCGGGTTGTTGTTCAGCTGGTGCATCAGGCTCACCAAAAATGTGATTGGCAATGTAGGAATTTCTTGCTACCACCTGCTCCCTTCTTAAATGAGAAAAACCAAGAAATTGTGGTACATAATCTGTTAACAAGATATTTCTTGCTACAGACATTAACGTTTCTAGGGTCCTTCTTGGTACTTGAAATAAGCATGACAATCTGTCTCCCGAATCTCCAGTCCTTAACTTGCACAATAAGGCTGTTAATGCAAAACTACCCCGATGCATATTCCTAAGCCTAGGTGTTGCTTCTAATATTTGTTGATGTTTTTGTTTACTTAAGCCTATAAAGTACTGCACTTGGTTATCAGGGTAGTTTTGAATATTCTCATAAGAGATGTTACGAAGTCCTTCCATTAATATAAAAATAATCTCTTCTATTTGTATGGAAGTAAAGTTATTGAGGCTATACTCAGCAGTATAGAGATTTCCATAATTTGCCTCCAGTCTATGCAGAGAACAAATACGAGCACCTCTTGGTATAAAATATTGATACCTTTTTAACACTTCTCGCCTGGTTTCTTCAGGAACAACATTTCGCTCTGGTTCCATGCATTCTTGGAAAATACAATGCCTTGATGTTTCAGCCGCTCTTCTTAAATTGGGCAACACTATATGCTGGGGTCTTTCTAGTGGTTCTGCTGGAACATATATGCTCAAATCTCGAGCTTGGTCCCAGCAAACTCCACAAACTGCATTCATGGAAGACATCTGTAAATAATTAATTTCATGAGATGGCCATAGATATCAAAATCATCATCACCATTTCAGCCGAAAGACGTACATAGACCTCCCTAAAAAAAAAGGGGGGGGGGGTTGCCATAATAGCCACGCTTGGCAGGCAGGTTGGCGATCGCAGTGTGGTTTTAAAAGTGCATAGAGAACGCTGCTGTCCATTCTCTAGTAAGTCCCTTAGTCGCCTTTTACGACACCCACGGGAAGAAATGGGACGGTGCTATTCTTTACGTCCGGCACCAAACAGAACAGCAACAGATATCAAAATAGCATTGACAAATTAAACACTATGTTCGATAGACATAAGTTGTGCTCAACATGTTCAAGCATAAAGGAAATGCAAACAAAAAAAAAGGTAGGACAGAGCGAGATTCCTGATTGAATTTGAGCAACCCAAGCTGGAGAATGGTTCTTGAGGTTTATTCTTGGGGAATAATTGGTTACCTTCACCTTACCTAACCTTACCTTACCAAGTGTTTATAAGCTAGTTACTATAAATACATTATCTCATATATACCTGCTGGTGCTCCAACAAACGGGCAATGTTGTCGGGATTCCACTCTTCATCTGATGTTGTGGTGGTCAGGCTCTGACCACATACAGCACACATTAAAACAGAATGATCACCATCCACATGATCAGGTGAAGGGGGTTGAATATCTTGAACTGGTGGAGCAATCCTAGTTCTTCTAGCTCTTAGCCAACATGGCACACAAGCTTCATCTTCAGAATGAAGCTAAAATTAAAAGTATAAATAAAGAAAAGCTTGCAAATACACATGTTAATGGTGGAAAATAATTTATAATATTTTATTTTGTAGTTTAATCAAATAAAGATAATTAATAATAGTTATAGTAGGTAAGTACATATTTTTTATACCTCTCGTGGTTGGATCCAAGCAGAAACTGTATTAGCCACTCTTTGTTCGCCTTCATTTGCCCCTTCAATCAAAATCCTGCGTCGACTAAGTCTTAGTATGGATCGTCCGCATACAACACAAATACTTTGATGGCCAACTCGTCTTCTCGGCATATTCTCAGACAAATGTGAATGAGTAGCTAGCTGCCAGCATGCATGGCAAACTTGGTCAGCAGGTGTTATCTGGAAATAAAGAAGTGATTTCAACATTATATTAAATACTTTCCTCTCCTTTCCAGCAGTCAAACGTTATACATATTCATATCAGAGTTATACATATTCTAACACTCTTAGGCAAACCAACCAACCATACATGTAAATAACAATTTGTATGATATAAATAAGTATTGTTATTGTTCCGAGTGGTGCTGGACGTAAAGAATAGCACCATCCTATTTCTTCCCGTGGGTGTTGTAAAAGACGACTGAGGACTGACTAGAGAATGGGCAGCAGCATTCTCTATGCATTTTAACACCGTGTTTGTTAGATTTTCGAATAGTATTGAGATTAGCAAACGTATATATTTTAGGCCCGTATTATAGAACATCACTCAATACTCAAGCACTACTTAAAACTAGATTCAAGCCATTTGATTGGTTAAAACTAGTTTTAAGTAATGCTTGAGAATTGAGCGACGTTCTGTAATACGGACCTTAGTGTGGTATGGTTTGGTTTAAATGGTAAGGACTAATTTTCAACACGTAAAACATAACACAGTTCGTCTCTGGCCCATTAATATGCAGAATGTTATTCGTAAACTACTTACATCTTTAGGATAAGTCCACAGTCGAATAGTATTGACGAAATCTTCACTCTCATCGGATAAAGCGTGCCTTCTTATTCGAGACAAGCGAACGTTGCAATTAACACATTGCAAACTAGTCATTTTAACTATAGCGCGTACACACACACAGCACAGTTAATAAAGCGTCCTTTCGCGAAAGTACTATCAACAGATAGAGTACGGAGGGGCAGATGCTCAACTCAACGTAAAAACGGCCTGATAATTCGCTTAATTGCTCAGATGCAGTCACAAACCACAATCCAAAACAATAGCAAAGAACTGAACCACTGAACTGCAAGACAGTAACAGTAATAAATACCTACATACAGAATTACAGATTTTCTTTACCTGTCAATAAATAATTGCCATATGAACAAAAATAATATTGATGACGAAAATCATTCCTATCATTATATCGTTAACTATTATGATTTTATGTATCAATCACGCATTCTTCGGTATAATATATTAGTGTTTAATTATATTTAATGTTATTTCTATTTCTAAATAATTAATCTATCATTTCGTTATTAGTGTTATTTTACATAAGGCAACTTTAAAAAACATAACTGCGTTTAGTTTATAATTTTATTACGTTTAATTATTAAAATCTTTTTATTGATATTATTCATTATTCCCAACTTCTAAAAATAGTACGCTTACATGAAAATAAATGTCTTAGTTGCCTTAATAAGTGGTATAAATTCTATAACAAAACAACAACAAAAATATGCGGAACGAAATCTGCCGTTCGCCTTTGAGCAAATTCGAAAACTTTGTAGAATTGGACCACTAGGTCAATGATTCAATGAACTTTAATCTTTGTATAGGTCCCGTCACGTAAAAAGAACGCTGGCCTTGAACCTGCGCACTGGGCTATTTATCGATAAATTGGTGGCATGAAGGGGGCGCGCGTGGGAATGCTTCGGCCGTATATCTGTGCGCGCACGCTATTGGTTGGTCCTCACGAAGCGCTTCTTCGACTCCGCCACCACCCACCGCAACCCTCTGGTTGTGCAGGCCGCCAGTTATAGGCCCTCCACCTTATTAGCTCTATTCGCCGTCCAAGGCATACCCTCTCCGACCCCGATGACCCCATTACCCTCCTCCAGGAAAGCAGTAGGGCAACGAGTACAGTGCACAAATCACACCGACCCACGTTCCGACCTCGCCGCCGAGGTCCCTCGCGTAAACCCCGACGTAATTGTCCCCCCCGGCCCTTGCTCGACGAAGTGCCAGCCCGCGCCGCAGCTGAGCCTGTAGCTTTAAATTCCCCGATTAATAATAATAATATTAACCAGATCCAGCCTGTCCCATCTTGCTGTCCTCCCCCCAGCGACGCCCTAAGCCGAGGTCCGTACCCCACTGGGGGTGCCCTTAGCGTGCAGTCGCTTAGTACTATAAGAAATTCGCCCCTGGCTGGAGGCTTTGAGTTCGCTTAAGGCAGCCACAGGAAAGTCCGGTTAAGTAGTCACGACCTCTCAAGGTCAAATACGAGATGCCATACATGAAAAAAAAAAAAAACTTGGTTCGTCAGTTGACACATGCTTCCCGCGCTGAGATCACGCTTCGTTCGCTCCCAAAATACAGTCGTACACACAACTTTCTTTGCACGACGCGACCATGGTTTTAAAAAGGAAGGAAAGAATAATAATTTATAGTCTTTAATGAAGTATGAAGCTGACAAAGGAGCAGTTGATAATTTAAAACAATGCATCAAACGGACTGCAGAAGCTACGAAAGTTTCTGAGACTACAGTGAGACGTATCGTAAAAGATGCGAAAAGTTCAGAAATACTCGCTTGTTTCTCGAACTCCCGGCAAAAGCAAAAGGATAAAAAATAAACCTATTAATAACAACCTACTTTATATTTTAAGATCAAAATAAAAAATAATGCTCAAGAGAACATTATCTATTTTTAATTCCAGCTTCTTTCAAAGTATTATGTAGCTAGTAAAGTACCTCTTATGATTCTACAATAAAATAATTATTCGTATATTACAAAACAATAGCCTAGAAATTTTGAACGTGACTGTACCCGTGCGCAGAAACATCCCCTCCACTGTCGCTCAGCGTTCTTTTTACGTGACGGGACCTATATATTGAAAAGCGATGTTACCACTTAGTGCAAACTATCGCGACGCTAATATATTACTACCTATTTTACTTATTTGCCTAAAATGTTAAATCGGTATATCAAAACGACAGACTGGAACTTAAGGACGCGTTTGCAAAATTAATAGGTATAGAATCAAACTACTACATTGACACGGGTCACACACACAAGTGTACGCACGGTAAGCTGCGGGAATAGTAGTCAAGTGAACTAATTTTGATACTTTGAGTTTTTTTTTCTTATTTCGTTATATTCGTACTTACAAAAATATATTTCGTATTGCTCTTTATAATTTTACTAAATAATTCTTAGACACAAATACTTCAGTGACTCCTAGGCACTGGAAGCCCTCTACTAGTAGAGAGATGTGGGCTGTGGACTTTAGACAAGTTTTATTAGTTATGATGAGACCATCTTATGATTACCTCCAGACTTGATGAAATGACCTGAAGGTGTACTTCGGTGACTGGTACTGGAACTGGTCGACGAGTAGGACTAGGTGTGCCGAGTTTGGGCTCGTTTTGATAGTTCTGATGAGGCCTTACCTCCGGACTTGATGGTGTGACCTGAAGGTGTACTTCGGTGACTGCTACTGGAACTCGTCGACCAGTTGAACTACCAAGTTTGGGCTCGTTTTGATAGTAATGATGAGCCCTTACCTGCAGACTTGATGGACTGACCTGAAGGTGTACTTCGGTAACTGCTACTGGAAGACGTCGACCAGTAGAACTAGGGGTGCCGAGTTTGGGCTCGTTTTGATAGCTATGATGAGACCTTAGCTACGGACTTAATGGAGTGACCTGAAGGTGTACTTTGGTGACTGCTAATGGAACTTCAACAAAATGGTTACTGTTTTTTGAAGATAAAGAACCAATTTATATGTGGTAGTGATTAGTTATATTTGATTTGGTTTAATTCTGTCACAATGTGTACTGAAAAACAGCACAATTTTGTCTGATTTGCAAACACGCCCTTAATGTAATACATTTTAATTCAACATTCGAGTGCGCAAACTAAATGTGTAACATGGGGGCCAGCCGCGGTCCGCGCTACCCGACTCCCTGCGACGCGACGCGAGATCCCGCCGTTGCTTTACGCAAATTCCTACATTCGTTTCGCTACTGTATTGATTTTAATACTGTGACGATACGGCCCAGTCCCTTTCACAGACAGGAGAGGCTCTGAGGAGACTGTGGAGGCGAGTGTACTTCACACTCGCCTCCACAGAGTAGGCAACTCGTTCATGGGTCAAACTTCCTACTGACATTCGTTTACCCATTAAACGATTTAAAAGCTGTATTAAAACCAAACTTTGTAAAAAAAAGGGTACTATAAAATTTCTGATTATTTAGAAGACAAAAAAGCTTGGGATTGAGCTGCTCGCTCTGCTAAGCTTTGTGATAAAACCGTAAAACTTATTATTATGCAAAATCATAATTATATACAATTATATTATATTGAAATTGATAAATATTATAAACAAAATTACCTTGAAAAGTATTGTTACTTTAATTATTGTGAATGTGAGCACTATGTGGGTCATTTATATTTTTTTTTTGTGTGGGCCATTGCTTTTATTTTTTCTCAGTTAGTTTTAATGATAGTCTGACATTTTGAGTACTTTACGCGGCCTACCCAAATGTCCTTTCCTTGGTATTGTTCGTCGAGTCGTTGAGCTCCTTAAGTTCTGAGTTGAGCTATACGATTACTGACAGATGCTTGCACTGACTAGACAGGTCCACTGAAATTTGCGTGGTTCTTTCCTCAAAAGACCATTTCAGACATGGATCCAGTGGCGTGCCTAGGGTTTCAAAATAACGCAAGCCCAATAAAATTTTAACCGATTTCAAAAAAAGAAAGTTCAGTTTTCGACTGAGTATGTAGGTACCTACGTATCTACGTATGTATCATCGCAATTTTCTCATAAACTACTGGTTAGGTACAATAAATTCTCTATCGAGCATTTTAGTAAGGCATGCCGGGGCTTTTGGGCTTATATGAAGGTACCGCCACTGCATGGATCTATATGGTCCTCACATGATTTGACCAAGATTATGTCTGGACTTTAAAAGAGACTGACCCTTTTCTTTTTTGGGTGGGAAATCATCAAATAACTTCTCCCGCACTGGGCGGAGCGGGAGGGTGTGTCAGACTCTTACTGACTAAAACCCACCCGTATTCCTTCCGTGTTGCCTGTGTTGCCAGGGGCCTCGGTAACCCTTTAGTACCTTCCCGTGACCCTGGCAGTCATCGGCCTTAGTGGACCCCTACACTTGTGCTGACGACATCTCAGACTTTGACCCTTGAGTTTGTTTCGCCATTTCTTCTCAGGGGTAGTCAGATAGGAAATGTCGACTCCATCTAGCAATTTTTTTCTTTTAATATGACGTGTTAACGTGATTCTGATAAAATACTTTCGCTTAGTGACCGTCGCCTTTGAAGAACGCCGACTGCCACGTGCCGTTTGTTGAAAGAAGCGCGCGAAACGAAGGCGAGTCTCAGTGATAGGTTGTTTGTTTAAATTGCAAAATACATTTTGGCGGTGGCGAGTCAAGGACGTTGCTCAAGAGGAAATTCCAGGTACTAATCTACGAAAAAAAAAACAAATTTAATAATCAGCCTACAATGATCCCTGCACCTGGTCTCGAAACAAAATGAAATGAATTTGTTTATTCCGTAAATAGGTAAATGGTTAGTTTACCGTTAATTTATATCGAGATTTTTTTTTTTCAAAACTAGTTTTGGTAACAACCAATATCTGAGAAATATGTTCAAAATTAACATATATTTTTCCGCTACCACAACCTAAACAGATTTGGGATTTTTTTTTCTTAAGACAAGCCTACTTTGGTCATTTGCTTCTTGTCAGCGCCTTAAGTGAGTTAAGTGCGTAAAATCAATAAAGTAGAAGTAAACAATAAAGATTTATGAATTATTTTTAAATGTTGCGTATAGGAAGCAACTTATTAAAAAAAAATCTTGCCTACTTACCCGTTTGCTACTCAGGAATTCACAAAACATAAACTACTGTTTTGTGAATTCCTAAATGAAATGAAAGTTCAATCTTAGAAAAATAAATATTAATTTAATTTATATAGTTTATCCAATCAATAATTTGTTAATTGTTAAAAATATTCGAATTACACAAAAATATTTGTATTCTAATGCTTTGTTTAGGTATTAGTGTTTCTTGTTTGTCTTTTGTATTTCTTGTGCGTGTCCCAAATATTTTTTTTTCTTTCTTTCTTTCTTTCTTATTAGTGAAAAAAAGTATCGATAAACGATAATTGCGCCGTTGGCTCTATTTATGACTTTTGTTTTTTTTTGCCATTAATTTAGGAAGTTCCGCTTTGTTGTCAGTTCACCGCTGGTCATTGGGGATAGTGAGTGCCTTTCGTAGAGATTTAATACCTAACTCCGCGTTTGTGATTTTAGTTAATAAAACCAAATTAAACTATTAAATACAATTAGTTTATTTTTTTACAGTCAAATGGACACTACACTTATTAGCTAAGTACTTGACTTTTGTGTGATTAAGTTTATCAACAGCATTTTTAATTGTATGGCGAATGCCGCCAAAACAGCCTTAACTCTACGTACTTATGGTGAGAGATACAGCACAACTCGCGTTTGCCCTACTAGTGTCCGAACAATCCTGGGAGCTCTCCAAAGGATCAGGGAAAATCAGCACATAGTGCCCAACACTCATGAAGGAGTTGCTCCGCGTCACGTTCCCTCCTCTTTTGAACAACGAGTCTTAGACCATTCCGATCGGAAGCCAACCTGCAACCTTAGAGAAGCTGGGCGTGTGTTGAGAGTGCATACATTCGTCGCACATTGTCAAACGTAACATAATCAAAAGAAGCCGCACCGCCGACAAAAAATCCACGCCGCCCGCGTGCAACGATGCCGCTCTTTCCGGGGTCAAGGTACGTTTGTCTAAACAGAGTGTTTACTTTTATTGAATTTATTTTGTTTGAAAATTTCACTTTAATAATTTATGGTTTTTAATTTGATATTTAATTTTGCTATACTTCTGCGGCCTAGTATTACTGGTGGTTTCATTTATTGCATTTATGTGGTATCCATACTGTATGTTACCGGCCAAACCCGCGTGTCAGGGTATACTAGTTTAGCCCAGGACAATCTAGTTTAGCCTTAATACTTTAGGCTTAACTAGTTTGGCCTAGGCTAAACTGATTGAATCGTTGCAACCGAACGAAACACGTTGGCACTTGGAACCTGTTAACGCGGGGATTCCCCTCTCTCCAATTTATTAAATCTTCTCATTTTAAAGTTTTAACAAATGTTTAAATACTTAGGTGTATGATATCCTACAAGCGAAAGAGGCTGAAAAGCTGAAATGAAGGCCATTTCATCAAAGGCATGTTTTCGACCTATGTACTCAAAAACCGGCCAAGTGCGTGTCGGACCACGCACAATGAAGGGTGCCGTATTTGGGATGAATTTATCCCAAAAACAAATGTTTGGCCAGTCACATATATACAGTATAAACATAAAAACACTTACCTAAAACAGTACCAACGTCCCACTTCAGATTTGTGAAGAACATAATACTGAAATACACCTGTCTTGCTCATTCACTGGACAATAACCATAGAACCATTTAGGTTAGAGCGAATAAACCCATCACTTGTCTTAGATAAAAGCGAAATAAATACACTTGTCTTGTTTGCCGATACTCCACGCTCAAAGGACTCGTAATTATATGTGCATAAATGCCAATGATATTATAAGTAAAAAGAGCTAGATAGGTTTCGTATCTAAACAACATTCCATCTTCAAAAATGGCCCACTAATGCACACAATAGATGACAAGTGGACATAGGACGGCTTGTCTTATGATGACACGTGGAAGTTGGACGGCATGTCGTAATTATAGGAAGCGAAAGACCAGACAAGTGTATGTTGCTTCTGTTAACGCCGCCGCGACACTGACACGATACGCTTTCGTGTCGTATCGAACGTCAATGTTATCGACGAAGTCCTCTAAACGCTATTCACAAATCCGAAACCGTACAATTTTGACAGTTCAAATACGGTATGAAGACATCTATTCTTCCGACAGGTATTTGCTTTCGGAAGTGATATCGAACAACAAATATTGTTTAAAAAAATAAAAGAATTTAGGAACTATCAGAAGTAAGTAGGTGTACATAATGTAGGGTTGTTAACTTTTATTTTTGTTTTGACTGCTGCATAGATGCAAGGTAAGTATAATTTGTAAAGACGTATATCACTTTAAACGTGATATTATTCATTGTTATTTTATTAGATTTTTAAATAATAACAATATTTTAATTCCTATTTACTTGATTTATTGTAAATCATGCTACTACTCATATTTGATTAAATTGTTGTTCCCGATAGGTTGTTGATAGGGTGTTCTGCAATAAAGATTTGAATTTGAAATTATATGTATTCATATAATTTTAGGTGGTTATATTTGTACGATGTACGGTGTTTCTTACAAGTCAATGTCGTTTACATAAATGATAAAAAGTAAAGGACTCATCAAGGAACCTTGAGGAACACCACTAGGAGCTGAAACCCAGCTTGATATGTAGTTACTGATAACGACAGCTTCAGATCTGTTTTCAAGGTATGAAGTAAACCAACGAAGTAGATCTCCTCCGATACCATTGTTAAAACGATCCAACGACCAATGTTTTTTAAGAATGTTGTGGTCAATTCTTTCAAGTCTTACTGTAATCCGTGTAAACTACGTCGACCTGTGCTCCATTGTCCATTCTGTCTGTTAGGAAGTAATTGAGCAAAGCCAGGTTAGATACAGTTGAACGACCCTCAAGAAATCCGTGCTGAGAAGGGCTTAAAGACTGACTCAGCGCTGCGTAAACTTGGTCGTAGACATCACACTCCCCTCTTTGAGGAGTGGCTAGAGAGGCGCCACGGCGTCCGAACCTTCCGCCTGACGCAGGTCCTCACCGGACACGGCAGCTTCGGGAGGTTTCTGTGTCGGATAAGGCGGGAGGAAACGCCCGGGTGTCACCACTGTGTGGATCGCCCGGAGGGCACGGTGGAGCATACGGTAGAGGTCTGCCCGGCTTGGGCAGAGCACCGCTGTGTCCTCGTGGAGGCGATCGGCGGCAGAGATCTCTCGCGTCCGGCCCTGGTTCAGGCCATGGTACGGAGCGAGAGGGCATGGGCAGCCGTCACCTCCTTCTGCGAAGCAGTAATGCTCGCGAAGGAAGAGGCGGGACGGTTGAGGGAAAGGCATGTTTCGCGCCCTCTCGCCCCTAGCCGCCGCAGGAGACGCCCTGGGCGTCGGGAATTTCGGGCGGATTTCCGGCCACCGTAGACGCGGGCTTGCGGACGGTGAGCAATGGGCAGCTCACCGTCCAGTAAGGACCAGGCCCGGGTCGACGGCGCGTTGTATTCCACTCGCGCCTCAAAGAGATGTCGTCAGCACAAAGGTAGGGGTCCACTAGGGCCGATGCCTGCCGGGGTCGCGGGATGGTACTTATGGATCACCGAGGCCCCCGCAACAGGCAACAGGAAGGAATACGGGTGGGTTTTAGTCAGTAAGTCTGACACACCCTCCCGCTCCGCCCAGATCGGGAGAAGTTATTTGATGATTTCCCACCCAAAAAAAAAAAGACAACACTCTCAAAAACATTAGCTAATATGCACAGTTTGGAAATAGGTCTGTAATTAACTATTACTAGTTACGTACTAATATAACCACCTAAAATTATATAAATATTATGAAAATCAATTTAATCAAATATGAGTAGTAGCATGATTTAAAATAAATCAAGTAATTAGGAATTAAAATATTGCTATCTCGTCATCAGTAGTCTATAGTATTTTTATCTCACAAGGCGACGCGCGCTTTACTTATGGTTACCTAGTGTACAAACACGCTGTGAATGAGTGTGTGTGAGCGCAGGAGCTCTCGCCCGGTACCATCCGAGACAATGGCGAAGTTGGAAGTATGTGTGTGCGTGTGTTATGTGCTGACACAGTAGTGTCACCACACTTCCGACTTCACGGATACATTCACAGCGTGTTTGTACACTTGGTTACCACAAGTAAAGCGCGCGTTGCTTCGTGAGAAAAAAAAACACATATCGCGCTCTGATTTTCCGCAATTATTTTGCATAAATATAAATAAATTATTTACAAAATCAAGATATTTTTAGCTCACGACCATTCTACAATACAAAATTCATAAGACTTTTCTAAATGTCAAATAGCCTATTATTCATCATCGATTTACTACTTTTCATTTTAAAGTATAGTGTTTTCCAATAAGTATGGCACATCTGGTATCAAAAAGTTCGGTTTGTAGTGCGTTGTCTGTGCCACACAATGTGACATATTCTTTCTAAATCTTAATCTGTCTCATTACAAAACGATTTCTAACTTTCGTCCAAGTTTAAAACTACAAGACAGTTTTTGAATTGAGGACTTTATGTTTATTGGAATAAAGTTCAAAATACAAAAACTGGTTCGATTACTATTAAATATTTTAAAGTCTTAACAAGGCCGCGCGTGTCTACCGCACGGTAGTGTACCTTCATTTAGTGCTATACTCACATAAGGTTTTCCTTGTATCCTCAGAAGTCAGGCTTATAACAGATTTTCCAAGTCCATTATTCGAGTTGTTGAGTGTTCCAGTGGTGTCGAGTGTAGTGTCGCCGTCTGCAGTGGATTCATATTGAATGTCTACGGTTGAATCTTGTATGTCTATGGTTGACTCTTGTATGTCTATGGTTGAATCTTGTATGTCCATGGCTGAATCTTCGCCCGTTTCATCAACATATATTCTGTAAAATAGAAAGTTATCATAAAAAACTTTTTTGGGACTAGTGCACAAGGTGCCTTTAATTTTTAGGGTTCCGTACCTCAAATGGAACAAACGAAACTCTTATAGGATCACTCGTGTGTCTCCCTCAACTTTTCTCTAGTTAGTAGTGAAACTGACTAAAATCCAAAACAATTCTTCTTTGGTCTTAATTTATCTTTTTTCATTCCTAATATAGATTAAATTATTTCATGTTTGTCGATCTCGATAGTAGGTAATCATCATTTTTAGAATTCCGTACCTTAAAAGGAAAAAACGGAACCCCTATAGGATCATTCGTGTGTCCGTCTGGCTGTCTATCTGTCTGTCTGTCAGTCCGTCCGTCACAGCCGATTTGCTTGAAATCTACTAGACCGATTAAGTTGAAATTTGGTACACATGAATTTCGGTGACCCAAACACGGAGGTGTAACGTAAATAAATGAATTTTGAATATGAGGGTCACTTTAGGGGGCAAATTAGTAAATTTCAAAAAAAAGTTTTGCAGACAGTACTGTGTAACGTGTCAAATGAATGGCTTATTATGAGGATCTCAAATATACATTTTTTTATCATTTTAAAATAAATAGTTGTAAAGTTATCTATGAAAATTGACCATACTCCATTATCTCCAAAACTACTGGGCCCAAAATATTGAAAAAAAATACGGGAAATAGTTCTTTACATAAGGTTTTGAGTTTTAAGATAACAGGAAACCCTATACTTACGTATAATCTACGGTGTTAAAATAACATGGTAAATCTCTCAATATTGCGCGTAGAAACTTACATTTGCAGTTGGAAGGAATGTATGGGAGAAAAATGTTGTTCAACTACAATGTTAAGTTTATTCTTGGGATAAAAACATGGTAGATAACAAATTTATTGTACGGAACCCGCACCACGCGAGTTCAAACAAGGAACCCTTATAGTTTCGCCATGTCCGTCTGTCTGTCTGACCCCACTGTAGCTCAGAGACGCTTAGTACTAGAAAGCTGTAATTTGGCATAGGCATACATATTAAATTAATCACGCCGACAAATTGCTAAAATAAAATCTTGATAATATATTTTTTTAGGGTACCTCCCTTGCACGTAATGTGGGGATGATATTTTTTTCTCGTCTACCCCATGGCGTGGGGTATCGTTAGATAGGCCGTTCAAAAATATTATACAAGATGCAGTTTTGAACCTGCAAAACCTTTCAGGAGGTTGTTATGAAACTCGTAAATAATCATATAACAATACGATACCAAGTCAATAATCAATAATACTTTTTTATTTTAGATTTTTAAATTTTATTGTTTTTCAGAATAACTCTCATAATAACCCTCTTCAAAAAAAACAGAATCACCCATTACGATTTATCGCGCGTCATGTCACTGTGTGCGTGAATGCGATGACCAGTGACGACAGGCTGTAAGAGGCTCCGCCCACATTTCTACGAAAAAAACGCAGCACTAAGTTGAACTAAAATGGCGGTTGTTGCTATGGTTACGCGCAGCCCCGCGTTGCACGCATACCGCAATTCGATTGAGACTCGAAAATCTGTTACTGCGCAAGGTTCAAGCAACGTGCCGCGATCTGTACAAATTGTTGTAGCTACAGCAACTTATAGCAAATAATTTAACCTTGAGATGTAGTTCGAATTTGAAAATAACAATGTTGTTTCTACATTATTGTTTTTAAAATTTCGCTAAATAATATCTCATTTTGAAGCATCATAACAATGCGAAAATGTTCATCATCTGCAGAGCCTGTTCCCAACTATGTTAGGGTCGGCTTTCAGTCTCAGTTAGACTGCAGCTCATTACATGGAGTGCCAGTGAATCACGTAGGGCGACTGCGTATCAGACCTCAACAAACCAGTTACTTGATAACACGATACCCATTTATTAGACTAATTGTCAGACTTTCTGGCTTTTGATTACCCGTACCAATGACCCTACGGCAGGGCTGTAAGGTCGTTGACCCGTACCAACCCGTGTGGTACCTAACGACTGTCCGAGAGATACAAATCTATCGGAACCAAAGGCTTTAAGTGCTTTCCGAAACACATGATTTCAATGATGTCCTAAGTTTTAGAAAGTACTTACATCATTATGAATTAAAAATAACACAGTGGTACTTGCTCAGTTGCAAACCCGCAACCTCATGCATGAGAGGAGAACGCCTTAACCACTGGGCTATTAGGATAAATAATAATAGTAGGAAGTAGATACTACTGCGCCAAAAAAAAGTTCACGTTGGCGTCGTTAGTTACCTATCAGCTGATGAATAAAATAATAGGCGGCGATAAATAAACCTTACATAGCACGTAAGCAGTTCCTGTTGCACAACTGTGAAACTAATCGCGAGCGAGTGCGCGCCCAATAATAATAAGGTTATGTAGGTACTGGGCGCAGTGCCGCGGCGGGCTCTCTATGTAAATTCAGCCCCAAGGACAGTTTTCGTTTTTATTTGTAGATTAAATTGTTGATTTAAGATTTTATTTTCTGCTATTTAACGGGGTGAGGACCGACAAAAATACCTCAAGATAATTTGTGCTAGTTAAGTAGGTAGGTACCCATGTGTTAGGGATTTTAAGTGATTTATTTTGTCTGATAGGTATTTTTGGCGTAGTTAAAAATGTTTAATCAACTTATTTACACTTATCAAGTTGATTTAGCTAACATCGTATTTACAAATTATTGTCTATGTACAAATAAATAAATTACCTACTTATGTTACCTGGAGGTATTGTTCAAAGTTTCAACCGTCACACTCCAGGCACAGTCTAGCACGACGTTGCACCACACAAACACATTCGTTTTTATTGTGTCGAAAGCACTGATCACTTTTTGTCTATTATGAATATTGTAGACGCCAACTCAGTAAATAAACACTCGTCCGTCTATAGGATGTTGGTGTCTTGATGTTCCGGCAACCAGCGACAAAATGTAGGTAACTCGCGCAGCGTTATCAAGTTGGTGGAGATCCTGTACCTTGCGGTAATGAAAATGATGCTGCATTTCTTTGTGCAGCAGCCGCCACACTGTGAAGTGGTGCACTCCAAACCATCGACCAGCCTCCCGTTTGCTTGCCCATGGCTTTCGCCGGAAGAATTCCAGAATATCTTCCTGCAAGGCGACAGGCAGGCCTTCGTTTTCGCGACCTTAAGCATGCTGGGGAACGTCGAACTGCCGATGATCGAGTCTCTGCGTAGCAGCCAGCATTACCCTGTGTAAGGGACGATGCCGATTGGGGAATAACTCCGCGAACATTTCGATGGCACGAGATACATTGTCTCCGCTGATGGCATACAAGCGTACTATCTCCGCCAATTACATTGGAGTACTGGTCTATCATTTTTACAACTAGGTAGTAGGTACCTATCGCGACCGTTAATCGAAGGCGCACTTGACGGGCGGAATTTGCAAGCGTATGCACGCGCCGGCGCCATCAATCACACTAATAAATTGACCCAATTTATGTGCTTGTGATGGCCGCGGGGGCGTGGCTAGTGGTAGTGGGAGCGTGCGGTGGTTGGTGCTTTGGATCTATGAAAGAAATGTCGGTTGCGTTTGTTTGTGTGTGTGTGAAAGCGCAGTTTAAGGACACGTACAGACTGGCCGCGTTTTAAAAAGGGGGAGTTCACACTTACCGATTTCAGTAAATAAGAATAAAATGAAAAAAAATACCTGCCCATTTTATTGTTGATTCGGGTCGAGAATCACTAACATAATTACCTCCTAAAATGTTTTGCAGGTCCAAAGCAACACCGTGTATGTGTCGGATAAGGCGGGAGGAAACGCCCGGAAGTCACCACTGTGTGGATCACCCGGAGGACACGGTGGAGTATACGGTGGGGATCTGCCCGGCTTGGGCAGAGCACCGCAGTGTCCTCGTGGAGGCGATCGGCGGCAGAGATCTCTCGCGTCCGGCCCTGGTTCAGGCCATGGTACGGAGCGAGAGGGCATGGGCAGCCGTCACCTCCTTCTGCGAAGCAGTAATGCTCGCGAAGGAGGCGGGACGGTTGAGAGAAAGGCGGCTAGGGGCGAGAGGGCGCGAAATTTGCCTTTCTCTCAACCGTCCCGGGTTGAGAGAAAGGCAAATTTCGCGCCCTCTCGCCCCTAGCCGCCGCAGGAGACGCCCTGGGCGTCGGGAATCCCGGGCGGATTTCCGGCCACCGTAGGCCCGGGCTTGCGGACGGTGACGGTGGACGGTGGCAATGGGTAGCTCACCTTTTACACGTCAATATTTTAAAAATAAAAATAGATGGCGCCGGCATTTTTTTAGCTCACTGATCCATGAGTACGACTACTGAAAAAAAAATGCGTGCACTGACTGAACTGGTTTTTTCATCAAAAGACTATTTCAGACACCAATCTACATGGCCTTCACATGATCTGCCAAGATTATGTCTGGACTTTAAAAGAGACTGTGACCTCTGAGTTTGTTTCGACCTTTCTTCTCAGAGTAGTTAGACTGGAAACACCAACCTCATCTAGTTTTTAAAATCTGATTGACGTGTGAGTGTTTGTACGAACCTACTTACAGAAATAAAATGATTTATCATTTATAATAACCCTCAATAAGACTCCAAACCTCGATAAAATTCGGTATGTTATGTGTGTAGTACTACTAGTGATTGGATATCGGATGCGTATTTAGGTATACCAAAAGGAGGATATTTCCTGGTAAAGGGTGAGCGGCTTCTTAAAATATTTAATTTTCCCGGGATCGCGGGATTTCAACGAAACATCATTCGATTTTTATCGAAACAAATTGTAACGATCAAAGATCTGCGCTTGCGTCCTATATAGTGCTGCAATAGTATGATGGTAACAAGCTTTTATGTATGATTTTCCAGATAGAACATGCAGAAGAAAACTGTGAGGCCCAAAATTGACAACATAGTCAAGGAGATCTCATGGAGCAACACATTTTCTTCCATACTTCTCCATTAGTCGTCATCTCGGCAGTCATCCCTTTTCTAGACATATCTCCTTTCACAGAGTCCATCCATCATTTATTTGGTCTTCCGCCAAGGGGTGTATTCTTTTAAATTTGAATTTTATTTGATTTACATTAAGAATGTTTGTCAGTTTAAAAGAATATGATTTCTTGACTATAATGTCATTTTTAGGGTATCAGTTTTTCTTCCACACATTCCTTCTGGAAAGAAATCTTATAACTAAATTGCAATTTGCTCATACTTGCACATCGGTACTGGTGCTGGTGGTGTTCTTTTCTTCTTTTCATTGGGTTGTGCAGCTATCTTCTTTGCCTTGAGAACTCTTAGCCTTTCAGAAATACTTTTTGGTCTTGGTGGACTAGAGTTGGCTTTTGTAGTTGGATCAATATCTGCAGTTTCTTTATCATACTTGAAAGGAGAACAAAGGACGTTAAATATGTAGACATTCTTTTTTGTGAGTATTTAGCAATTTTCTTTGTCTTTATGAAGACTGAATAAAGAGTTATTAAATAACATTTATTAAAGTGAACAGATTAGTTTCGGTTTAAAGCAAAAAACGCAGTCAGATAATGCAATCTCGACGTCGCGGGCTCACGAATATTTTTGCGAGATTCAATCTCTCGTTCTTGAAATGTCTTGTGAGATCTCGACCAACACGGTATTTTTTTTTTCCTTTTTCCTTTTTAAAAAAAATCGTTGCCCCACACTAGGAATTTCTTCCTGTATCGTGGGTGCGTTTACAAACATAGAAACTCACAAACACAAACACCCAGACCCGGAACAATTACTTGCAGATCATACAAATATTTGTTCCGTGCGGGGATCGAACCCGCGACACGCTGCGCAGCAGTCGATCGCTCAGCCATTACGCCAACCGTGTCGTCAAATGTATCGAACGAGACTTTGAGACCGAGCGCGAGCGAGTTAGCACACTATGCTACTTGAGAAGCCTTTTTGAATATAATATTAATAGATTTATAGTGTGCGTGACTTGTTACGATAAGTATGTGTAGTGCATTTTTACATAAATCATCATCATCATTTCAGCCGAAAGACGTCAACTGCTGGACATAGGCCTCCCCCAAGCACCGCCACTTCGACCGGTTTTGTGCTTTCCGCATCCAGTGGATTCCTGCGGCCTTAAAGTGAAGTTATATAATATATAACTTCATTTATGTAAAAAATGATATAGTATAGTTTTACATGATTACCCCAAGTAGGTGTAGTTTTCATTGTAATAAATAAAAAAAAATGGATTGAAAACATACACATTATTCCAAAAATTTTGGGAAATCTCGACTAAGCACGCGATATCTTAAGTTGCCAAGCCGCACTCGAGATTGCATTCCTTAGTCTCAACAAGTATGTTAGGAATCATTTTGAAGCGTTGCTTCTAAAGGTAATATCTTATTAAATAGCTTACCATTTCTCTAAGTCCTCTGATATGCAGTGCTTTTCCAGCACTTATCAGATCAGGGAGCCTGTGTTTAGGCACTTGGACTTCCCCTGTGTATATGTACTCCAAAATACCAGATAGTGTAGTATATGAAATGTTCTGGAATATCCAATTAAACTTTAAACAGCATGTCCTCATTTGAAATAACCAGCAGCAGCAACAGGTGCTTATAGCAAATTGCAAAGAACTGTCACCATTATCTAAGCAGAACAATCTTTTGGTATTGTTTGTTGTTGTTTGTTCCTAAATGGATAGCTACTCACATTGAGAAATATTATTGGATGTGCACACTGTGCTGTTGATATCAGGTCCTTGATGTATGGGCTAACTAGAGACAGGACCATCTGGTGCACTTTGACATGGTGCCCATCTGCAGCCAAAGTCATGTCAACAAACTCTCCACGCTGAAACATAATTATAACATCACAGATCATATTAATCTGATGCAGCTAAGATGATTCTCTGACTGAAAAGCAGGAAAACTTAATGTACATCAACAAGTATTATCACTAAACTTTAGGTATTTATCACTACAGCATTAAGTATAAAGTTGGTTTAATATTTTGATTTGAAAAGCTTGCCAAAGCAAAGCTAATTAAGGCTTATTTTGTACGCATTCGTTCTCTTTTAATTTGGTTTCTTTAAATTGTAGGTGCAGCTAATATGTTACTTATTGTAGGCAAGTTTTACTTTTTTATGTGAAAACTCCACCAAACAAAGATGCTCACCTGCTGCAGTTGGCTCAATCCATTACAAATGCTCTTCTGATGAGCGTCCCACGATAGCGACAACTGTTCAGTAAGTTCAGTTTCCGCCATGTTTTCTTTGATTTGTGTAGACCATTAATTAAATTATTCAGATAAATTTAAGAATAACCAAGAATCAGCGTATGCAAGCGGAGAAGCTAGTTCACAGATTACTAATATGTAGCAAACTAAGCTAGTTGTTGTGCCAAATCTAAGACAATCTTGACATTAACTTGATGATTGACAATTTAATGACATTTCTTTGATAGTGTTGCATTGACGAAAAATAAAAGTTCCGCACTTGATGCGAATATGTATAAGATACGCTATCCTACCATGATAGGCAATGGAACGCGACGAATGCTTTAAAAAATTTTTTTTCTTGTAACTTGGGTAAGTGGGAATTGGGCTCTCAAGGGAATTTGGATTATTTATCACCTAAGGTCTGTCTAGCTAAGGTCTGTTTGGTATCTCGGAGACTAAATTGACAGGTGCAAATGTCAAACTCCATATTGAAAAACCAAACAACAATAATTTGAAATGTCAAATTAGTCTCAAATTAGTAAAAACGAACTATACGTTCGCACTGACAGGTGGCTTGCTTAGCGCCTAGAGCCCAGTGACTTAACATCATGCCAAGACTAGCGAAGGCGCCAAGCACGCAGTGCGGCCGGTTGCAAAAATTCTAGAACGTTTGTTTCACTTCGCTACGCGCAAGGTGACTCGCTAGGCTCTAGGCGCTAATCAAGCCACCGTACGTACGTGCGTACGTAGCCTAAGGCGCGAATTATACAGAAAAGGCGTAAGGTACGGCGCAGGCATGATGCCGCTTCAAACCGTTTTCATACAAAATGTACAAAGGCGATGTGTCGTGAATTATACTCAAGCGGCGCGGCGCAGGCACGCCGCTTTGTCGCCTGTGCCGCGTCGCTAGCATTCGTGACTGGAGCGCCGCCATAGAACATATATACTCAAGAGAGCGCCGCGCACGGAGCACGTCGCTTGTTATACAGTATGAGCAGTATTTATCAACACAAAAAATGCGTGACGATATTGAATATAATGTACAGTTCTGGTGGCATTTTTATGATTAAATTGAGGAAATATTCTTCCAATATCATGAAAAAGTAGACTAGACCTAAATCTAGACTAGACCTGTGAACGGCTACACCTAGGTTTAGCCGAATTTAAGTAGGCTAAACCTAAGTTTAGCCGCCAGCGAATAGCTACATTAGTTTAGCCGTGCTTCGGGCTTTAGCCGTAACATAAGTAGGTACTTAATAAAAATATTGTTTCCAATCAACATACTTAATTTAGACTGTTTCGTTAGTGTCTACTGCTGAGCATGAGGTCCTGGGTTCGATTCCCGCGTCGGGTAAAGTTTTATTGGGTTTTTCTATCTGGAATTTTTCAGTAGCAGCCGTTTTTCTATTTGGATTTGTGCCCGTTTGATGGCAATGGGCTCGCCGCCTATTACATGGGACTTAAACATAACTGGCGAAATGTAGGTGTACTACAGGTACACCTCTGCCCAACCCAACGGGTAAACAAGGCATGATGTTACTTAATTTTGTTCTATCGTGGAAATTTATAAAATATTTTCTATACTAAGATTTGATAAGCAGAAGCTCTGCATATTAATGAGTTGCAGCAAAGCAAGCGCATCTTCGTCTGAAGAGCTTTCGCAACAAAGTCAGCCTGTATAATGACGTATCGTAACGTCTCTTCGCCTCTTCTATATAATTTTAATCGCGTCCGTGCCCTAACCGTTCCACGCCTGCGCCGCGCCTTCACCTTACGCCTTTTCTGTATAATTCGCGCCTTACATCGCGCATTTTCATTTACCCAGTTTCCCAATTAGTCAGGTCTAAAATGACAGTTGTCTTATAAATTTACAGAGGCCCCCCGCTAAGACAGGTAGACTTGTACTTTTTTTGTAAAAAGCATTTTTTACTTTTTAATGGGTCAGTTTGTAATTTTCTAAATTACAATAGCCTAATGTCAACTGCTCATTGCCTTTTACAAAATACCTTGTTACGGTTGTTTTATAAAACAGAGGCCCCCCGCTAAGACAGGTCGAAATTTACTTTTTTTTTTTGTAGAAAGGTTTTTTTTTTACTTTTTACTGAGTCAGTTTTGTAATTTGCTAAATTACAATAGCCTAATGTCAACTGTTCATCGCCTTTTATAAAATATTGCTTTTCCCAGTGCAGGGACGTTAATTGATGAGGAGTTGCTCCAGTTCTCCTGGTAAGAACCAGAAGAACTGGAACTGATGGTGGAGTCACCATCAGCTTCACTCCACCATATGCATTGTGATGAGTATAGATTACATAACAACCATATTAAAGTACATAATCGGATCGTAACACGTGAAATAACTACCTACTTATTATTAAATAGTTCTGGTGGCCATCTGTGGTCTTCATCATCAGCTCCACTTCACCAAATGGTGCTTTCCGAGAGAAAATGCATGAGTTACTATAAAAAATACCCAAATCGCTATAGCTGTACCTATAAAATTTGAGGATTTCCCTCGATTTCCATGGGATCTCCTCATTAGATCATGACTTGGTGACAATGGGACCTCGGGAGCATACCCTTTCAAAAAAAAAAAAAAATTTTAAATCGGTTCACAATTGACGAAGAAATCGACCTCCTTTTTGGCAGTCGGTTAAAATATACAATTGAATATACAATCTCCTCCTTTATTTTGAAGTCGGTTAAAAAATGTATTCAACATGATAAATTATTATTAGTTGTCTTAGTTAAACACGCTATAGAACTAATGCCCGGTTTACATTATTCCAGTCCAGTGATCTAGCGAGATTCCAGTCCAGTGCTGGACTGGATCTGTAACGTCTACATTATTCCAGTTATTTAGAAGCCGTTGAAGTGTGAACACTATAGTGACAATGATTTCAAGAAGAGATCAGTTTCGAAAATGTTTCAAACGTGCTCAATCACTCTTGCTACAAGAAGTTATTAATGAGGTGATATAAATATCAAACAAGGGACAAATTTCTTATGTAAGTATTCTATCTTCTACCAAATTACAAGATTCATAATTATATAATTAATTAATAAAAATAACAAAATTATATCCTATCTTAACTAAAACTATACACAAACAAAAAGGCGGAAGAGCTCATTGGGCATCAAAAAATTCGTCCGCATCGCTGTCAATGGGAAAAGTGCCCAAAAGGCTGGCAGCATTGCCACGTTGGATGGCAATGCTGATTCTTTGGGCTAGAAAAAGGCCAGCCCTCTGGTCACGTGAAGACTCTAATGAGGTTGATAAGGAACTAAAAAAAAAGGAACGGATTTGGGTGAGAAATTGGATCAGCGAAAGAGATCAAAAAGGAGGGTCAGCAATACTTTTGCAACAACTGAAGATAGAAGATCCCAATGAATATAGACTGGCACTGAGAATGACAGCAGAAAACTTTGAAGAACTGTTATCATTAGTTTCGATTAATATCCAGCGTAAGAATACATTGTTCAGAGATGCTATACCCGCAAAATTAAAATTAGAAGTCACTCTTTCTTTTTTAAGTACTGGAGATAGTTACAGAAGCCTCAGTCGTAAGTTTTCGATTGCTAAAACCAACTATTTCAAAAATCATACCAGAAGTCTGTCAAGAAATTAAAAGGGCATTAAAAGACCACATCAAGGTAATATTTTTTTTATTAAGTATCATATCTATGACAAATTAAGCATTATTGAAAGCATTCATGATTATATTAATGTATTCTGGGTCATCGCTTACTACATTTAACGAGTCCTCGGTGGTTTGTGTATCTACAGACGCTGGACTATTCAATGGCATATAAGTAGGTACTACTACTCGTGCTTGGTCTTGACGCATAATTGTAATTTGGTCTATTCGGTTTTATAGGACTATTCAAATCGTGTAGTCGACATCTTGTTATCACACTCTGTATTTCTTCTTGGCCTAGGATAGCCTGTTCTGTAGAAAGGGTTCTTAATTGCTTCGCAATGTGTTTCCCGAAGATGTCGAATTCATCTTCCACTGTTTCTGATTTGGATAAATCGTATTGCATATCTTTCATGCTACTGACTATTGTAGACAGCTGTGAAATTTTACTTCTTTTCTTTCGCGGTTCTGATAGACTTACTTCTGGGTTTGTATGGGTAGGGTTGGTCCCACATTGGTCACTAGGTTGAGTATTGTCAGTATTTTCTTTATTTTGAGCATCATCAGTATTTTCCTGAAAATAAAATATTTTTACTTTCTTTTTGCAGATACCCACTGCGGAACAATGGAAACAAGTCGAGGAAGGCTTTCGGAATAAGTGGAACTTTCCTTTGTGCTACGGAACGTTAGACGGAAAACACATAAAAATTACTGGCTCCTATGAATATGGAAGTACGAACTTTAATTATAAAAAAGAAAACAGCATAGTATTGATGGCTCTTGTTGACCATGATTACTGTTTTACGTATATCAATGTGGGCGCAAATGGAAGCGCTTCGGATGGTGGTATTTTCAAAAACTGTTCCATTTTTACTGAATTAGAAAATGGCAGTTTTATTCCAGAAGATGGAGTGATTGTGGCTGATGCAGCATTTCCACTAAAAACATACTTAATGAAACCATATCCTGGGGCTAATTTAACTTTTGAACAAAAAATATATAATTACAGGCTGTCCCGTGCTAGACGCATTGTAGAAAACGCTTTTGGAATATTAGTAAGTCGATTCAGAATTTTCGAAAAAGCTATTTCAACTAAGTTACATACTGTGGATCACATTGTGTATGCAGCTTGCTCTCTACACAATTGGTTGAGAAAAAAGTCAAGCAATTATATGACTACTTCTTGTGTAGACCATGACGATCACAACGACCATCATTTGATTAATGGAACATGGAGATCCGAAATAACCTCTTTAGATAGTATCATACAGCAGGGCAGTAACAACTCAGCAACACATGCCAGGGAAAAAAGAACTCAATTTACTAATTATTTTGTGAACGAAGGAAAAGTACCATGGCAAAATCATATGATACATTGATAAATTTGTGTGTTTTAACAAATAATATGCTACTAAAATAAAAATAAATAAAAATCTTAAAATAAAAATACCTGTGTTTTACGCTTCACCATCACATTTTTAATAAATGAATTGAATTCGGCGAACCATTTCACTTTGGGTTGGTAAACATTGCCACTAGCACCAGATGTGGATGATTTCTTAATCTTGTCTAGTTCAAGGTAGTATGTCGAACGAATGCTTTTTATTTTGTTTTTCACATCTTCCGGTGTGAATCCTTCAATTTCCATACCAATGCACAGATTTTGCAAAGCAGTTTGGCGCATAGGTTTGTTTTTATAATGTTCTGATGTTATATCCCATAAACACGGATTTTCTCTGTATATAGTGACAAACTTTACAGTTTCGTCTTCAGATAACTTCTTCACCATTGTTAAATCCTTTTTCTTTGCAAAAAAGTCCGCAAAAACAACCAACACGTGTGTACTTCGTCAGCACTGGAATGGCACTGGATTGGCCGTCTACATTATTCCAGTTGCACTGGATTGGTCGCACTGGATTCAAAAGTAGACCGCGAATCCAGTTACTGGACTGGAATGCTTACTGGATTCAGTTCATTCCAGTGCCGGTTTACATTTTTCCAGTAAGCAATCCAGTACTGGACTAGATCGCTGGACTGGAATAATGTAAACCGGGCATAAGTACGTCTCAATTATAGAGTTGAAAACCGAAAAAAAAAAAAACAAATACATTGGTGCGGATTCTCTTGTCACAAATGCCTCTAAACTAGACTAAATTCACCAAAATTTAGTTTATTCCTGTCAAACGACGATTTCCCATTCTGAAATTAATTAAAGTGACACAACTTGAACTATACTTTAACATTTTAGTTTGACAGCACTAAAATGGCACTGAGCTAATAATTTAGTGAAAATGTCAATTTTGCTATTGAATGAATTTGACGTTTTTCACCTAAAATTTTGACCGTAAAACTAAATCAGATTATTTTTAATTGCGATTAAAAAAGTGTGGAATAAAATTAGTTGTCATGAACTATAATTCTCACCAACACCTTGACTTCAAGTGCAAAAAAAAAAGAAAAAAAGTATATACAGTACTGACTGTATATATTTTTTCTTTTCTTTTGCCTGTATCTCGAAAACGGTGTGTCCTATCGCAGTTGTTCTTGTTGTTGGGTTGCCTCCTTCCCTCCAATATGGCGAGGGGGTGATGGCTGATCTTTGCGTTATGCTCGTGAACGGGTGCTGCTTGTGGTGACTGGTCGTCTTGCTGATCATGGTTTTAATTGTTATTATTAATTGTTTATTTATTTTACTTCGATGGTGCTAGCTTATCATTTCTCACTTCGAGTTACAGCAACAGCCTTATGTAAGCGGGCAGGCCCTTTATGCCTGGAGGCTTTTATTTAAGTATTAAGTTCTGTTTACGTTTTTATGTTGTAATTTTTATCTGCTTGAGTACAGTTTTCATTGTTTTGTTGGTATTTTGGCGTGTGCTAGCTAACATAGGTATGGCAAGTAATTTAATTTAATGTTTTGTGTTTCGTAATGTTAATTACTTTGCATACGATTTCTATAGAATCAAGTTTATATAACTAAACAGACAGGTGTGTTGCTGGGGAGTTTGTTCCGCCACTCTTTCCCAGCTAAAGCACTAGGAAATGGTGAAGGGCGGGTATTTTTTGGGGGACTGTCTTATGTAACTTTGACGTTCGAAAAGTGCTGATTCTTAGCCTAGTTTAAATAAATGACTTTTGATTTTGCAAAAACAATGAAAATTTTGTCCCCCTTTGAAACACGTAAACCCCTAAAAATCATTTTTCATATTTATGTAAACAAAAAGTGAAAATTTCCATAAAAAACTGCTGCCCTCCTTGCGCGCCTCGGGCTCTAAAAAACATTCTCGGGAAGGATAAAAAAAGTACCACGCGGAGTCGCGATTGTCAATCTCGATTTTAGCTGTCTCAAAATAGATTTTAGATATATTTATTTACATAACCAAATTACAAGATGATTATTAACATTAACTAAATTAAATTAAAACTAAGTTAAGCTTAAAAAAGGCCCTCGGGGCATTGTACCGAGGATGCTGGCGGCATTTCCTCGCTGAATTGCAATGCTGATGCGTTGCGCGAGAAAGATTTTAGATTGAGAGAAAATTATTTGCACTATATGATTCTCATGCCAAAAAGTAAGAAATTTTAGTAATAGTTTAGTTGAGGTGTACAAGAGAATCGGCACATTCAAAGTTATAAAGGTTTATTCCCAGTAACAGAGGTATTTAAATGCAAGTGTCCCACTTCAGGGCCCACTTAACCAGGTCTAAAAAAAAATTTATAAAAGGAAAGCCGAAAGTCTAAATGCAATAAAATGTTTGAGTTTGAGCTTTTATACCTAGATAAAGCTATCTAGCTATGGCTTTTGCTAGTGCTTGTATTTTTCTAGAAAATATAATAATGAAAAAAAAAAGCTATGTTTAAACTTTTATTTGATAGGAACGCCTTTTTGCGTCAAAGTATTGTCTTCGTAAGTTTCGAGAACATCAGCCAAATGTTCGTTGTCTCTGGGTTTCTTGAACTGCCTTCTTTTTTGGGCTGCTTTCTTTCGCTTTGGCATGACCGGTTTTCGTTGGCCATGGTCTTGCATTGATTTGATGCCTTGTTTCTCTAAATATTCTTCAATTTTCGCGTCATCCATTGCATCGACTGCAGTTGCGCGCCATAATTTTACGAATTCATCATCGACCTGAAGACAGAAAGCATATCATAATGTTTGGGCACCTTTAGAGCAGCACCCTAATTGAGTAACGCACTTTCAATCACAAACTTTCAGATTTTGAAGGAAATTCCTAATCCATTGCTTCAATGTTTGAAATATTCGTCTGCTGACAACGTAAATATTGTTGAATTGTCAAAACGAAAGACATTACAATTGTGGTTCTCTTTGAATATTCAACTTACATCTAGTGTTGCAGTTTTGTCATTATAAAACAATATTTTTTTCTTATCAGTAGAGCGATTTATATACAGAATTTCTTGAGCTAAGCTTTTCAGTGCCCTCTCGCAATGAGGCAGAGACTCTTGCACATCTTCCAACAATACGCCTCCAAGACCTTTGAGATCTTGTTGTTTTAGTAATCTGGAAGGAGAAAGTAATAATATGAAAATATCGACAGTTGACTACATAAGTATAAGTATAATACAGGAATAGAAGAAATAGTAGAACTTCAAAACAAAATTAAGATCTTAGAGACTGAAAAGTAAAGAGAAAAAAAAAACCAGAGAAGTGCTAGTTGAACAAGCGTGGTGAGGGTTCCATACAATAAATATATTGTCTACCATGTTTTTTATCCCAAGAACAAACTTAACACTGTAGTTGACACAAACATGTTCTCCCATAGATTGCAACTGTAATGTAAGTGTGTACGCACAATAACTTTTTAACTATTTAGGTATTTTGAATTTATAAAAAAAAATATATGTGAGATCCTCACAACAAGCCCTTTCATTTGATATGTCACACGGCACAGTCCGCAAAGCCTTTTTTAATGTTTCATCATATTCAAAATTCATTGATTCATGTTACACATCCGTCTTTGGGTCAAAGAAATTCATATGTGTACCTTTCAACTTAATCGGTCCAGTGATTCGGAGCAATTTGGCTGTGGCAGTTGGACACACAAACTCACAGACACACGAATGATCATATAAGGGTTCCGTTTTTTCCTTTTGAGGTACAGAACTCTAAAAATGATGATTACTATCGACAAATATGAAATCATTTAATCTATATTAGGAATGAAAAAAGATACATTATTAATCCGCGAATTCTAAGATACACCATCTATAACTCACTAGTAAAGCCGCACCTACTATATCTGATTGAACTCTGGGGCAGTGCTACGAAAACAAAACTGTCAGAACTTCAACGATCGCAAAATAAATTAATAAAAATGCTTTTTAACTATCCCTATTTAACATCAACTTCAAAAATCTATAGTGACACAAAATTAATGAACATCAAGCAACTCTATATCTATAATACATGTATATTCATTAATAAAGTGCTTAACAAAAAAATACACACAAACATTATACTAACTCAATATCGACAAGTCAGCCAACGAAGCTCACGACGAGCGAGCCTAATAGTGCTACCTAAAACTAGAACCAATTATGGCAAAAAAATGGTTACTTTCGAAGGAGTGCAACTATATAATAAATTACCATCAAGTATTAGAAATGTACACTCACTCAATGCATTCAAAATTCAGCTCGGTCAGTATTTAACAGCAAGTAAAACACCCTCGCAGAAATGAATGCGTTGGGTGGGTCGTGTTTGTGAAACTGTACATAGAGGTGAAGTCAAACCTTTTTAAATTGTTAACATTAATTTATTGTTCTCAAGTAAGTGACATTTGTGTATGTTTTTAATTGAGAATAAAGATTCTTTAAACCTAAACCTATAAATTAAGACCGATTTTAGTCAGTTTCACTACTAACTGGAGAAAAGTTGAGGTTTTGGAGAAAGGATAAGCGAAGATTTTTAGCAAAGAAACTTGTTAAGAGAAAAGGAAAGATTTGATGCCTAAACTACAGGAAGAAAGAAGAGGGAAGATAAACTTATTGGTAAAAAAAACCGAGACAAAAAGAAAAGACAGTCTTCTAATTCACTGACTGTCAAAACGGCTGACGATACAAGAAACAATGCCTCCAAAAAGCCTAACTTTAGAAATGCTTTTGAGGAAATGTGCAGAGTAAGATCAAAGTCACTCACTGAAATGAAGGACAACTAGGAATTAGCGCACTTCGTTATCAGATCATCAGATAAAAACGATAAAATAGCAACAACACAACAAAAAGATCCCCAGCCCGGTCACGGGCCGGGTTAAAACGAAATAATTGCTTGTCAACAAGGCCAGTTGGTTGTAAGCGTAAATGAATAGTACCTATTGTTAGTCATTGTTTTTTTAACCTATTGACCGCCACGTCATAAAAGCAAAAACGTGCCCTCGGCGCCAAGCTACAAATTATTCCTTAAAATCTGTTATGTAGTCGTTACAGTGGCGTGCTGGGCACATTTTGATAAGTATGTCATCTATACATGACTATGGAGGTAAAAAGGTTAATAGATTTGCGTATGACAACTGTTTCGCCAGATATTAAGCAAAACTCAGGCTTCGTTGTTTCCGCTATTAATTTGTCAAGGACCGTTCTACCTGGCCATGGTACGGAGCGAGAGGGCATGGGCGGCCGTCACCTACTTCTGCGGAGAAAGTAATGCTCGCGAAGGAGGAGGCGGGACGGTTGAGGGAAAGGCATGTTTCGCGCCCTCTCGCCCCTAGCCGCCGCAGGAGACACCCTGGGTGTCGGGAATCCCGGGCGGATTTCCAGCCACCGTAGGCGCGGGCTTGCGGACGGTGAGCAATGGGGAGCTCACAGTCCGGTAAGGACCGGGCCCGGGTCGACGGCGTGTTGTATTCCACGCGCGCCTCAAAGAGATGTCGTCAGCACAATGGTAGGGGTCCACTAGGGCCGATGCCTGCCGGGGTCGCGGGAAGGTACTTATGGGTCACCGAGGCCCCCGCAACACAGGCAACAGGAAGGAATACGGGTGGGTTTTAGTCGGTAAGAGTCTGACAAACCCTGCCGCTCCGCCCAGAGCGGGAGAAGTTATTTGATGATTTCCCAACCAAAAAAAAAAAATACCGTTCTACCTGGTAACACTACAGTAAACTAGGTATTAAATATAAAAATAAACAATGTGTTGCTACACATATGAAGATAAAACCATATTATATGGGTATGGTGAGCAGTGGTGGCCCAGTGGTAACGGCCACGACTTACCGAGTTGTAGATCGTAGGTTCGAACCCTGACAGGCGCTTTACTTTGTATAAATAATTGCATTACCACTGCTCTCAAAACGGTGAAGGAAAACATCGTGAGGAAACCGGCATGTCCTAGAACAAAAAGATCGACGACATGTGACCTACCAACCCACACTGGGCCCGCGTGGTGGGTTACGGCCCACTCCCTCTCACAAAGAGGAGGCCTGTGTCCCAGCAGTGGGAACATTATAGGCTGATTATGTTTATGGGTATTCTATTATAAGTTCTACGTAGGTACTTTTCTCATTAGTTACTACTTGTTAGAACCACCGATATCACACCGACATGTCACACCCATAACATAATCAATAGTTATAGTTTTCCCTAAAGCCAGCAGGTAACAATGATAATAATAATATTAGCCTATGATTTTTCTACTGTAGAAAAATAATTCTGTCATACAGAAAAGACAAGCGCAATGATCAGAACGTTTGCTTAATGCGTGTTAGCAATTTCAGACTTACTTTAGTAATAATTTAATATGCCTAGCCTTTTCCCAACTATGTTGCGGTCAGCTTCCAGTCTAACTGGATGCATACCAGTATTTTATATGAAGCAACTGCCTATCTGACCTCCACAATTCAGTTACTGGGTAACACAAAACCTCTTGATAACACTGGTTGTCAGACTTTTTGGCCTTCTGACTACTTTAGTAATTCATTGTACACCTTTTTTTACTTTGTCTATGTTTGAATTTGTTTTTTGCCAAATTGTATTTTCCACAATTGTATCTTGAATTATTATTTTTGCAATTTTTATTTGAAACATGTTTAGTTGGAGTTTATTTTTTATGTTGATTCTACTTTGTTATTTATAGCATAGGATTATTTAGCAAGTAAGTGAAAACAGGTCAAGCTTCTTTTTAATTTGATAATGAGGTTATTTTAGCTGCGGCCAGTTACACTGGAAGCCGACCCCAATATATGTAGTTCGGAAAAGGCTACACAGATGATGATGAAGGAGGGTATGATAAGTTCTTTTAATTTTAATCTTTGGATTCAATAGATTAGAAAGTAATTCTCATATTAGTTCTGCCCGGTAAAACAGAAATATTTACCAAAATATGACTTAATAAACCATCTTTTTGTCAAGGAAGACCTTCAAGCTCTTTACAAATTATAACAGAAAGTGAAATTATAGCAGACAGTCTAGCAGCCTCCATGCCATTCTCTCTATATTCTTCAATAAAGTTCCCACATGGTCTGTTCCAAAAGTAGATATCTGATGAAAATGTAAATAACTGGAACAGAAAACATACACCTAGTCCTGGGTCCTGGTCCACGGGTGGGGACTCATGACCACCACCCCCCCTGGAAATAACCACCATCTATAACAATAGCGAAAAATGCTTCGAATACTAAAATACGCCAAAAGAATTATATTACCACACTCAATAAAAGGGTATTGAGTGTGGTAATATAATTTTTTTGGCGTATTTTACGAGGGCGGGTCAATAAGTCCGTGACTTTTTGAATTTCTGACCTCTTTACTGAAACAGCAACACTGCTCCTGTCAACAGGCATCTGTCAGTTGACTCCTGTCAAAATTTAAACTTGCTGCGTCAGTTAGTTTGTGTTTGACAGCTATTTTTATCAGACTACTCACTAATTTGAGGATAAAATGGAAAAAAGTGAATTTCGTGTCCTTATTAAGCATTATTTCTTGCGAAAAAAAACCATTACCGAGACCAAGGCTAAGCTTGATAAATACTATGGGGACTCTGCACCATCGATTTCAATGGTAAAAAAGTGGTTTACTGAATTTCGTTGTGGCCGTACAAGCACTGAAGATGCCGAACGTCCTGGACGCCCAGTTGAGGTCTCTACACCCGAAACAATTGAAAAAATTCACGATATGGTGTTGGCCGACCGAAGATTGAAAGTGCGAGAGATTGTGGAAGCCGTAGGGATCTCGCATGGCTCAGTGGTTTCAATTTTGAATGATCACTTGGGCATGAGAAAGCTTTCCGCAAGATGGGTGCCGCGTTTGCTCACAGTCGACCACAAACGCAATCGTGTAACAACTTCACAGGAAGGTTTGGCGTTGTTTAATCGCAATATGGAGGAGTTTTTGCGCCGTTTTGTAACCGTGGACGAAACATGGATCCATCACAACACACCAGAGACCAAACAACAGTCAAAACAGTGGGTTTCTAAGGGTGAATCGGCGCCGAAGAAGGCCAAGGTGGGTTTGTCAGCCAATAAAGTTATGGCGACTGTTTTTTGGGATGCACGCGGGATAATCCACATTGACTACCTTCAAAAGGGAAGAACAATCAATGGGGAATATTATGCCAATTTATTGAACCGATTCAATGACGATTTGAAAAAAAACCGACCTCATTTGGCCAAGAAAAAAGTTCTTTTCCACCAAGAAAATGCAAGGGTGCACACATGTGCAGTTGCCATGGCAAAAATCCATGAATTGGGCTATGAATTGCTCCCTCATCCGCCCTATTCTCCAGATTTGGCTCCGAGCGACTACTTCTTGTTCCCAAACCTGAAGAAATGGCTTGGTGGAAAAAGATTTGACTCCAATGATGAAGTCATCTCGCAAACAAAGGCCTATTTTGAGGACCTCGACAAATCATTTTTTTTGGAAGGGATAGAAAAATTGGAGAAGCGTTGGACAAAGTGTATAGAGCTCAAGGGAGACTACGTTGAAAAATAAAATTATTTTTTTATCAAAAAATCTGTGTTTTATTCCAAAAGTCACGGACTTATTGACCCGCCCTCGTAGTATTCGAAGCATTTTAATTTTTTTCACTAGGAACTGATGAAAAACGGCAAGAACTACAAATCGCCTTAGAAAACATTAAATGGGATATATTGGGACTCAGCGAGGTACGCAGAATAGGAAGCAGCATAGAGGAGTATAACGACTTCATCTTCTTTTACAATGGCGAAACCAAAGGCCAGTTTGGGATAGGTTTTTTAATTATAAAACACCTTAAGAAATATTTTGAAGAAATTACTGGCATATCCGAGAGAATTGCTGTTCTAAACATAAACCTACCGGGTTACAAGAACAAATGGACAATCATGTAAATATACGCCAACAGAGATGGCAAAAAGCAAGACAAAAATATATTCTACAGCAAACTAGCAAAAACTTTACACTACACAAAAAACGTTATAGTCAGGGAGACGGGAGACTTGAACGGAAAAATAGTAATACCGAAACCTAATGAGGATAGAGTCATTGACAAGTTTGGTGTAGGTAACAGAAATATCAATGGACAAAGATTGATAGATCTAGCCCTGGAAAATAACTTTCGTTATACTTCCACATTTCCACCAGTGGAATCGGCCCTTTAACTATTAGGTAGGGATTGAAGGAGCACCTGGTTTAAATAATCATATGATCATTATCTTAGTCACATACAATATGCAAGTGTAGCACTAGCACACACAGTACTAAATCATTTATATTTTAATTGAACAGTATTGTTCTCGAACTTGACGAATTTATAATCCCATTTTATTAAACTTGACATTGGTGCCGATTCCCTTGTTCACAAACTAAATTTAAGTTCAGTGCATCTTTTTCTTTCTATTTCATTAAGAAAAGGACAGAAGATACATTTTAGTTTAGTCCTGTCAAATTAATCAGCGCTTGACGTAAATTGACGTAATTTTAGTAGGCAAGTTTTTAATCACGTCTATACTTGTATAGAGTAGTGACAGGCGCTGATTAATTTGACAGGACTAAACTAAAATTTATCTTCTGTCCTTTTCTTAATGAAATAGAAAGAAAAAGATGCACTGAAGTTAAATTTAGTTTAGTTTGTGAACAAGGGAATCGGCACCACTATGTTTTGTATTGCCTATTTCAAATTATTTACTGAATTTCTTCTTGACATGGTAAACTTGGAATCTGATTGAATGTGTTAATAATAAATATTCAGTGAATTTTTGTTATTATAGCATAAATAAACTGTTTGCATGCCTTAATTAAGGTACTTAGTTAGTAAAAGGATAATTTTAAACTTAACATTGGTAACTTGTAGCTACTTTCTGTACATATAAAGAACTATTCTATTCTATTACAAATCCAACGTTATCAGCGAGTGAACGCACGCCAGGAGACGTACTACGGCGATCGCGAAATTAAACGCAACCTTATTTTTAGCAAATAGAATTAGCATATTAACACGTAAACGTTGATGACAAGGGAGTTTGGCAATAATTCCTTCTGTACATGTGGCTTCCCTGGTACCTCATAAACGGATAACTATGTAAATGTCTATTAACTGCTCCCAAACTACGATGTTTATTTTCTTTTGTTTTTTTATACATACTTCCTTGACAAAATATTTTCATTGGTATTTGACATTATTATCTACCTACATATTTGATACCTACAATTTTGATAGCAAACTATTTATTAGTGGCTTTTGTGGACAGTATACTAATTAAGACTTGTTACAGTTGTAATGGCAAACATGTCATTTGGTTTAAATAAGATTTTATTAATATTTTACATATTAGGTTGGGGAAAAAGTCTTTTCGCATTATAGTATGTATGAACTTGTAATAAAATCTCTTTGGGTATAGTATTTGTATCTGGCTGGTTTTGGTATCATTGAAACTTTAAATTTTAAAGAACATAATTCCAAATTAAAATTAGGAAAATGTGTGATTTTCATTTGTTTTTCGTACCGTCAAGATGAGTGAATCTAATGAGGAAATTCGACACATTTTAACATTTTACTACATAAAAGGTAAAAAAGCAAAGCAAGCCGCGAAAAAAAATTGCGATGTTTATGGACCTAGTACAGTGTCTGTGAGAGTAGCACAAATTTGGTTTATGGGCTTTCAATCCGGAAATTTTGATGTCAAAGATACACGTCCCTCTGGTCGGATAAAATGTCGGTCGGTTACGGATAAAATGGATGCCATTTTTGAAAAAGTGGAAACCCGGGTTAACTCGCAACATGGTGATGCTGTGTGTGCGGTGGAATTGGAAGGGCATTATTCATTATGAGCTGTTACCACCAGGCAGGACTATCGATTCTGAACTCTACTGCGAACAACTGATGAGATCAAAGCAAGAAGTTGAGAGAAAGCGGCCGGAATTAATCAACAGAAGGAGTGTGGTTTTTCATCATGATAACGCTAGACCTCACTCATCTTTAGCCACTCAGCAAAAATTAAGAGAGTTTGGCCGGGAGGTGTTAATGCATCCGCCGTATAGTCCTGACCTTGCACCTTCAGATTTCCATCTGTTTCGGTCTCTTCAGAATTCTTTAGGCAGTGTCAGGTTAACATCACGAGAGGACTGCCAAAACTTGTAGTGGTATTTTGATCGGAAGTCCCAAAATATCTATAGCAATGGGGTCATGATAACTTTTTGCCATCTTGTAGGTAGCTACAAGATGGCAAAAAGTTATCGAACAAAATGGTTCCTACATACTTTAGTTAAATGTAAATTAACTATATTAAAAAATGTTTTGAATTTTCTTAAAAAATGTGAAGAAACTTTTTCCCCAACCTATTACATTCTTTTATATTTTGTGAATGTGAGAATGTTGTAGGCTTAATATTCTAGATTTTAGACTATTTATTTTTTATTAAGTACCTGGTACTTCTTGACAGGCCTACACTGTCCTCCCATACCTAAAATCTGTAATTTGAAAACATTGTAAAAGCCAATTATTTTTTAAAAGAGTAACTGTGGAGTTTCGTGGAGGGTCTTCTCCATAGGAAATGACCAATTGTAACCGTGCCGTGCGAAGGATTTCTTCAGTGAGATGTCAAAAACTGAGAAACGAAATGTCACTTTGTATAGAAACAGCCGTGTCTATTCTTCGAAGACATAGAGAGTGTCATGCTAAGCCTGCTGACGTTTCATAAGTGCTCATGTAGGTTTATGTGAAATAAAATATTTTGATTTTGAACAAAATTCAAATACTTCATTATTATCAAATTATCGTCGTATTAGCAAATAGCATTAGCAATTAGCGAGGATGCGAATTGATCAGTAAGATTTAAGAATTCACATCCTTATGAAATGAATGCGAATTTGCATAATAACAAGTACTACAGTTAGTACTACTTACCTGAGTTTACTTTATGCTTTTTAGTAACCTACATCTGCAATCGGGCTTTTTTTTAAGTTGGACAGGTATATTAATTATAGGATTTTAAACTGACGATGGTTAATTTAAGAATAAATAATAAATAAATTGGTATATTAATTGTTGCAAAAAGTTTGTGCTTGCGAGGTCTACTGTTCGCAAAACTACTAGTATTATTTCTATCACTAATGGTTAGCCTAAAATTGCCTCAGTGAATTTTTGTTTAAAAAACTCACCCTGTATAGTGTCAAAAAACATTGGTGTATTCATGCAATATTTTACCTGAGTAAAGACTTCTTATCTTTAATTTTATACACAGGCTTAAAAATATATTTTCCATCTGGAGTGCATTCTATTTTAGGATTGTTTTGGAGTGCTTCTGTTTGTAGCCACTGAAAAAAACATATTATTATTTTGCTGTTTATTTAAAGATCTACTTAAACATAAAAATATTGTTCTTTTTGATTTTTGTATTGATGATGAAACTTTAAGTCATCAATAATTCACATTAAAATAAAAATAATTTACATTTGTAAAGAATCTCCAACCTGTTTGACTTTATTCCCAACATCCAATTGGTTAGTTTCATCCAGGACTTCATCAAGAGTCAACGGATGGTCATCCCCTTCTTGATGGCGTGCTCTCATATGCCTGACAATGCGAGCGAGCACACCAAACCGATATGATGAGCTCCCTGACATTGTTTTGTAGCTGGAATTATCATCATTTTATTATTTCTTATGATTTAAGTTAGGGATACCAATATTTAAGCATGCTATGGCAGTGGCCATCAGGTTTATTTCAGTCTTTTTCACCGTGTTTACATCCAATATTCAATGTAATAACTCACTTGTTAGCATCAAGCTTCGGTCCGGAGCTGACCGAGCTTGATGATTTAGATTTCTTCTTGCTGTCATCTTTGAATTGAGTGTCATCTCTCTTTTTCTTTTCGATACTGAAAAATTATAATTAGTGATTTAATTAATTATTTAACAGAGTTAGGTAATGTAATTAGCACAAGGAAAAAATAACAATAACATTAAATCTGCATTTATTTAATAAAGTTAAAACGTACGTGACTTAATGGCTCAATACAGTGTAAGGCCAAATAAAAAGTTAGCGAATTATTCCCAATAGATTTTCTAAAGTTATCATGATGTAAAATGATAATTGGGATTGTTGGTGCCAGCGTGTGTGAGCGAGAGAAAGTACGCGCCTGTCGTGACGGCGCGACGCGAACAGTGCCCGCGAGCTAACGGTGTCCACCAGAAGTATGTAACGTACCTCGGCGTAGCAAGTGCCCTTTTTTTAAACGCTTCACGCTCCCGGAGTAGAGCGGGATCCATATTCCTGCAGCAGCTTTCTAATACAATTTAAAACGTAAGTGCCTCAATTTGTCATGTTTACCTAACAATAAAGTTTATCTTTCACTTTTGCTTCGATTACCTATTCAATGTATTGTTAATTGTCAAAGTCTATTTGATGTGACATAACATTATCTGTCAAATTGAAATTTTTTAAGAGGGTTTCTAGATATTTGTTGTACGGAATCAAAGCTTTTTGGCACACAGGCATATAAAACTCTAATTTCCCAAAACGGGTAAACGTTTTCACAAATGAGAGTTTTATGTGTAAATTAATAGCAGAACTCTAAAAATAATGTTCATTGGAGAGTATTGAAGATATTGCTGACTACAAGTCGATGTTGCCGCCTGAGTATTATAATTGTATGGCATGAGTTCATGGTGGTTACTTACTTACCGATTCCATGATGGTAGCAATTGAATGAAGTTGGATGTCAATAATTAAAAATAAAGATTTTCTGTGCTTTGATGACATTGATCAGCTTTGATGTAGGTTAGTACTTTTTTATATAGGTAGATATATAGTTTTTCTGTATTTACAATTTACATGCATTATTTTAAAGAATAAAATTATAAAAATAAATAAATTATCCTAACGGTTTTAAAACTAATACTAAACTAAAAGAAAATGTTTTACTACAGGTTTAAAATTGTATGTTAGTGGACCTATTTTATAAAAGTGATTAGGTACTTTATTTCAAAAATATATTGAATGAAAATGTCACATATCGTCTGTCTTAGAACTCAAAACCACATCGAAGTAGTTCAAGAATAATTAAACATTAAACATATAAGCGAAATCAGATTATTATCCTACATCCTATTTAAACAGAATAACGTCAGGAATAATCAAAGGTTACAGAGCTGCAGCAGTTTGCGATTTACACAAGTTTCGTCGCACGCTTTGCATGGGTGGGAAATTGTGTGTTCGCCAATATAAGCCACTGTTTGCCACTGGCCACTGTCCCAGCCATCGCGGAGTAGTGTGGACGTAGTTGCTCTATAGGTGCGTATTTGATACTTTCTTTGTATTTACGAACTTTTATTACAAAATAAATTTGGCTACAGTTTTACGGTTACTATAAATTAGTGCCTTTAATATAGATTGTTTTATTCAAAGCTATAATCTAAAATTATAAAATTTGTCGAGATCAAGATACCGTATTTATAAAGATTTTGTTTAGCTTCTTTTATTTTCGGTTTTCTCCGTGTATTAACTAAGTTAATCAAATTAATTAATTCGATTTTAATGTTAAAATACCAGTTTTGGCAATAAAAGCTTATTTATTGATATTATAAATTCACTTATTTGGAGGTGAGTAGTAAATGAGGAAAAAACTTTTGTCATTTTGTTTTTTTTTTCACTTTGACGGACCTACAGGCATAAGACAGCTTGTCGGATTTCAAGTTAACAAAAAAAAAATAACCTTCTGACATTGTCGGGTAAAATTTTTCTGGTTGCTCTTTTGGCGCAGTGGCGCTAGTTCATGTGTCGTGCAAACACAGGTTCGATATTCGCAAGGTATAAAATACCTAATCTATTACACTTTTCACACAATGGTTAGTCCATGGTTTGTGGTACCTACATATTATTATGATAGGTACCTATTTACTTTTGAAAAAATAAACAGGATAGCCCGCGAAATTCAAATTTTCTTACGTTTTTTGCAATTTGCAGGCCAGTATCAGGTTGTATGTTGCCCAAAATATGATTCGCGACCGTAACAAATATAAGGTGTCGTTTTGCGTCCTCGTCAAATTCAAGGAGGTAACTATACGCTAATGATTCTCGACACGAATCAATAATAAAATAAGTAGGTCTCTTATTTTTATTTTTTGGACATCGGCATGTGTAGGACATGCATGTTAAAACGCGGCATGTATGATACCGCACTGTAACTGCCCTTTTACACACACACACATACTACCGCATACGCAACGGGGTGATTCTGTTCTGTGAAAGTGGTGTAATCTCAAATACTGGCGCCGATTCCCTTGTTCACAAACTAAACTAAATTTATGTTCAGTGCATCTTTTTCTTTCTATTTCATTAAGAAAAGGACAGAAGATAAATATAAGTTTAGTCCTGTCAAATTAATCAGCGCTTGACGTAAATTGACGTAATTTTAGTAGGCAAGTTTTTAATCGCGTCTAAACTTGTATAGAGTAGTGACAGGCGCTGATTAATTTGACAGGACTAAACTAAAATTTATCTTCTGTCCTTTTCTTAATGAAATAGAAAGAAAAAGATGCACTGAACTTAAATTCAGTTTAGTTTGTGAACAAGGGAATCGGCACCATTGTCAAACATAAATAACTAAAAAAAAAAAAACAAGAACGTATTAATTATTGAGTAGGTATCGTAATTTTATTTGATTATTCATGCCTTTCATAGCAGCCTCCTGAAATTTGACAAGGATGCACACGACAGTTTTGCATCCTCGTCAAATTTCAGGAGGCTGCTATGAGAGGTGTCCCTTGTATAAGTATATTTACAGAATTGTATGCATTAAAATCATCAATACAACTCTCTTCACTTCTCTTACTTTATAAAATGACTATTTCATGAAATGACAATTTAGATGAATTCTTACTTAGATAGATAGATAGAATAATCTTTAATATATGCACGATAAAAATTACAAATATAAATGTAGAAATAGAGAGTTAATTTTATAAATACACATTTATTACGGTCGAATCATGTTTTGATAATCAGACAGCCTGACCTGCAAATTGCCAAAATTGCAAGAAATTTCGAGTTTCGTGGGGTACCTCAGCGCACCTTCCATAAAGATATAAAACAATCGTGGACCCAGGGTATTGCTAGAGGACCTTTAGAATTTCTATATTTTTTTTTGTTCCGAGGGGGAAAGTGTAAGAGATCTCCCGCTCCCTTTCCGCAGCCTCCTTCTGCGACATGACTGTTTCGCAGAAGGATACCACCGCGTCCCAGGACTCCTCGCTGCCGACGATGGAGTCCACCACGGATGGCAGCGACGGCGCGGCTCCTCCCATGCGGCACACTCTGCCAGCGTATGCCGCGCCGTGTCCTCCCAGCATTACTAGTGGACCTAGCTTAGGGTCCTAACAGAACGGTCCTCAAACCTTGCTCTGCAACCACATGTGCATTTTTACGAAAGAAAACATCTTAGGTGACCTAAGTATCTTTTCTTTCGTAAATATTGCACTAGTTGTTTATAGACACTTCACACTTAAGACGCTGACAAGACCCAATTGACCAAAATAGGCTACGCTTAAGAAAAAAAAATTGCCAAATCTGTATAGTTTGTGGTAGCGGAAAAAATACATGTTAATTTTGAACATATTTCCCAGAACTTGGTTGTTACCAAAACACGTTTTGAAAACAAAATCTCGATACAAACTAACGTTAAACTAACCTCTTACTTTGAGTTCTAATCCAAAATATCTGTATCAAATATCAACATACGTTACGTATTTAATTAATAACAAGAACGTCTTATTTGAATGCAGAACTTGGTTGTTTTTTATTTTCGATTATTATACTGAATTTTGAGTAAATAGATAATTACTTCATATTTTGCAATAAATTACAAGCGCTGTGTCATCGCGCTTCTCTTTCTTTTCTATGGAATTTGACAGTGACCGCGGTTTAGGTGTTGTCAGCGTCTTAAAGGTTAGTTTTTATAAAACTTATAAATGCCCTAATTAGTTTCAATATTAGTCCATTTCATAGAAGCTGGTTTCTAGAGTGCCTTTCATATCTGTACCTGCAGTGGAATTTATTTGTGCTGTCAATTTTTTGCGACTTCATGTCTAATATTAGTCGCCCTAGATTCCTGTTACTTTTACTTTTGCTCACGACAACATAAGGTCGTAGTTCTTATCTTTGATTGGTGTTTTTAACGTACGGCACCTACTGTCTATTCACGATTTGTGAGGACATGGCTTGTTTAAAAGTCTGTTCCTAAAGAATCTGATGAAAGTGTAAACAAACCCAGGTCAGGTTAAATTCTTACGCTTGTTGCTTACATAATCAGCCTATAATGTTCCCACTGCTGGAACACAGGCCTCCTCTCTGTGAGAGGGAGTGGGCCGTAATCCACCACGCGGGCCCAGTGCGGTTTGGTAGATGTCACATGTCTTCGATTTTTTTGTTTTAGGACATGCCGGTTTCCTCACGATGTTTTCCTTCACCGTTTTGAGAGCAGTGGTGATGAAATAATTTACACAAAGTAAAACGCCTGTCCGGGTTCGAACCTACGACCTACGACCTACAACTCTAAGTCGCGGCCGTTACCACTGGGCCACCACTGCTCTCTACGCGTGTTGCTTACTCTGCCTATATTTAAAAGGTTTCAACTTTATACCTCACCAGTTTTTATTAATTGAATAACATTATTAAATTGTTAATGAAAAATCATCGACGAAAATTGAGGTATCCTCAATTGTCAAATTAAAAACATCATTAAGATCAATGATAAATACTTAATTTGTAAGTGGCACTACAGATATGAGTTCTGACTAATTTGTTTACATTATCATCAGATACTTTTGGAACAGACCGTACCTACGTACGTTGAAATCACGCCTCATTTTCTATAAATGTTCTATTAGGAAAGATCGGAAACCTTTTGAAGATGAAGAGTAAAATATGGGATTAGGTTCAAGTACCTACTCATTTTCTTGCGGTAGAAAATCCTAACCTTTTCCTCTCTAGGGCCTTAAGGCGCTGACAAGACCCAATTGACCAAAATAGGCTTGTCTTAAGAAAAAAAATTGCCAAATCTGTATAGTTTGTGGTAGCGGTAAAAATATATGTTAATTTTGAACATATTTCCCAGAACTTGGTTGTTACCGAAACACGTTTTGAAAAAAAAATCTCGATACAAACTAACGTTAAACTAACCTCTTGACTTGAGTTCTAATCCAAAATATCTGTATTAAATATCAACATACGTTACGTATTTAATTAATAACAAGAACGTCTTATTAGAATGCAGAACTTAGTTGTTTTTTATTTTCAATTACTCAACTCAATTATATATAATTGCTTCATATTTTGCAATAAATTACAAGCGTTGTGTCATCGCGCTTCTCTTTCTATGCAATCTGACAGTGACCGCGGTTTAGGTGTTGTCAGCGTCTTAATATTGAAAAACTTTAATTGGCTCAATGCAAATGGACCATTAGGTCACCTACCGAAATATCTACGGCCACTACCTGTGACCTATTATTGAACGAAATCCTCTGCATAATATTAGCTGCCAAATTTTCGTAAAGTTCAAAGGATGTGGATGTGGAAGAACCAAGAACCAACAACTAAATACCAATAATATTATTAGAAGCCGACCGGTTCTTCCACACGTCCTTTAAACTTTGCGACAATTTGGCAGCTAATATTATGCAGCGGAAATATTCTGGTCTTCGTTATCTACCTTAAGTCCCAAATCCTGTAGTAGGTAGGTACCCACGGAAATTCCGTGGGTACCCAAATCTCTCTTGGTCCAGCCATCCTGACGCAGACGTCAGGATGGCTGGACCAAGAGAGATTTTGGAAGTTTGAGCAATACCAAGTTTTAGTACCTATTTTGTACTATTTGGTACCAGATATCAAATAATTTGTACCTCGCTAAAGAGGGAAAACTATTACGAGGAAAGTGGCCAGCCATTCTGACGTCAGAATGGCTGGACCAAGCCGGTTTCACCTAGTTGTAGGCGTTATAACTACTTCATCTTTTTGTCAATATTTTGTACCTCATTGGTACCTCAACATATGTTTTTCTTATATTTTTTCGATAAGCCAAAAATAAGTTAGACTTACAATAAGAACTCGCACTTGCCGGTTTTTTTTTAAAGCCAATAGGTACTTTATAACGAAAGAACGAGAGGAGCTCGTGGCTAAATAATAACAGCCGCACAGGGTCGATCTTCAAGGTTAAGCCGCGTTTGCCGAGGTTGGTCTGTGGATTAGTGAACATCTAGCATAGCGAGTTTTCTCCGTGCCTCGGAAAGCACGTAAAACCGTTGGTCCCGGCTGTCATTTGTAGATCTTTGGCAGTCGTTACAACAGTAACGACGACTTTCGAGCTTCTGACTACCAAGTCAGAAACTCGAAAGTCTGACAACCAGTCTTACCAAGGGGTATCGTATTGCCCAGTTACTGGGATGTGGAGGTCAGTTAGGCAGTCGCTCCATGTAAAATACTGGTATTCAGCTGCATCCAGTTCGACTGGATGCCGACCCCAACATAGTTGGGAAAAGGCTAGGTAGATGATGAGGTAGGTACTTTATAACGAAACTAATTTGTTTAAAATAAATAAATAAAAATCTTTAAATGTAACAAAAAAAAATCACTTTTACATATATAAAAGTTCAATACTTACTCGACCAAAATGTAAGAAACGGCAAATTGTTTTTTGTGATTTCAGACTTGGTCCCTGAATATGTTCATACGCATGGGTAGAATACCCTGTGATTTATGTAGTTAATGATTTAAAATAGTCCGGTAGTTACTGCTCATTAGTTTATCCTTACTTCCGCAAAACTTCTGTTAACTAACTGTTCATGTAATAATACTCAACATATTGATTTATTATTAAACTACTCAATACGAGCATTTATTTTTGCATTCTTTCAATTTTTCATTCTCCAATTCAACTTTTTAGTAAGTGTTAAATTTGATGTAGATAGTAAAACACAGTCAGACATTATTTAAAAAAAAAGATGTGGATATACATACGTGGGTAAAATATTCATACCTGTTTTTTATGTAATTTTCTTTGTACAAAAAAGAAATTATTATATATGCAAAACTTCTTGTAGGTGTAACTTATTTTTGGCTTATCGAAAAAATCCAAGAAAAGCATATGTGGAAGTTCCAATGAGGTACTAAATTTTGATGAAAAGATAAACTAATTATAACGCCTACAACTAGGTGAAATTAACGTGCTCCAGAGTACATGCAAAATTTCTTCTAGGTGTAACTTTTTTTTGGCTTATCGAAAAAATATAAGAAAAACATATCTTGAGGTACCAATGAGGTACAAAATATTGACAAAAAGATGAAGTAGTTATAACGCCTACAATTAGGTGAAACCGGCTTGGTCCAGCCATTCTGACGTCAGAATGGCTGGCCACTTTCCTCGTAATAGTTTTCCCTCTTTAGCGAAGTACAAATTATTTGATATCTGGTACCAAATAGTACAAAATAGGTACTAAAACTTGGTATTGCTCAAACTTCCAAAATCTCTCTTGGTCCAGCCATCCTGACGCAGACCCCGCACTGGGCCCGCGTGGTAGATTATAGCCCACTTCTTCTCACTGAGAGGAGAGGTTAAAGGCTCTTACAGACTGGGGCGATATCGCGGACGCGACAGGCATAATTGCTGCCTGTCGCGCCCGCGATGTCGCCTCTGTATGCAGGAGCTTTTATGTTGATGGTTAAGTTCAAAATCGAATGAGAAAATTCAGTTAGTACTCGTAGGTAGGTTATGTGCTGATTATTATTATGTTATCCTCTAACATGAGCAATAAATATATACTTAATAAAAAAATAACTGGGTACTGTTAAAATGTCTGCAATTTTGTGTTAAAATGTTAATGTTTATGGGTTTAGAATTTGGATTATTTTACACTAGCCAATCTTATCTATAGCTACTAAATTCCTTAATCGCATTTTGTTAGAATTTTGACTCTATTTTTATTAGGAGACATATTCTACTCATGGAGTGCTCTAAGTTTCATTTCATCGAAGCCCCTATGCTATTTATAGCTGTTTTGATGTTTGCAATTTTTTTGCAGTACGTAGGTTAATAAAATTTCGTTTTAATTCCTCAATAATGTTAATTCCATCCATATTCGTATTCCATAATAAAAGAAACGGGAGCTAAACAGACCGTATTTATCTCACGAACCAAATAACCAACAAGAGATCCACGCAACAATGTTGACTATGACATAAGTATTATCATCTACATCTCGATTGCTCATTGGCGAGACAATTGGAAGCCGAGGCCTTGTAGACTCTGGATAGTAAGAGGCTGACAGACAGGCAGAGACAGACTGCTGTCTGTTTGTCTGACAGTCTGCCAAGAACTCAAGACCCTTTTGTCAGGCACGCGTGGAGGAATCATGTTGAAATTAATATCAAATACGTAGGTGTACAATCCCTTGTAGTAGGGATGTTGCGGATGTAGATTGTTTTACATCTGCGGATGCGGATTTTTGGATATGAGCGGATGCGGATCTCAACTTTGTTTAAGGGATCTGTCAAGGCGGAAAGGCAAAATTCGAAATTTCTTACGTTTTTGCAAATTGCATCGCTGTTTCGTTGTATGTAGATCATAAGTCAATTCGGAGGCTAGTACAATATAATAATTACTAAATTATAATCATTTAAAAATAAATATAGCTCTAGAAATTATATGTGTTTGATGGATATTATAAGACTATTTCATGAAAATGTGACGATTTAGAGATATATTGATGATTTAAATGATTACAATTTCCATTTTGTTGATTTATGATTTAAAAAAAAAGTCATTTATTCAAACTAGGCTGAGAATCAGGAATTTAACTTATATTCACCGTTTTCCACCCACATCTGCATCCGCATGAGCTCCACATTGATCAATGCGGATGCGGAGGTCTAAATAAAAGTGGAAGCTCTGCAATTGCAAATGCGAATATCCGCAAAATGACTGCCTTGGAGCTCTAAAAAATGAAGCTTCTAAGTCAACGCAATAGAATAAAATAAATTATTTAAAAAACAAAAATTCCGATTGCAAAAACACATAACTGAAAAGGGAAAAACAAGCATTAGGTGTAATCTATATAATTATACCTAATGCTTGTTTTTCCCTTTTCAGTTATGTGTTTTTGCAGTCGGGTTTTTTTGTTTTATAAATAATTTATTTTATTTCAAGCTTTTTAGTTTGATTAATATATATATACCAATAAGTATTGTTGCAATTAATTTAAAAAAAAATCTATTCCTCCTTTTTTTTTGTATTTGCAGATGCAATTTATAAATATTATATAGCTTATGTCACTCCCACAATTAAGACGAATCTAAGGACACCTCATACGTTAAAATCCATCAAGCCGTTTAGGCTACAGAGCGTGCCAAAGAAATAGACATACATACATACATACATACATACATACATACATACATACATACATACTCTCGAAAAACATTACCCTCCTGAGGCAGTCGGGTAAAAATACGGTCATATATCGATGTATTGAGAGAACAAACAAAAATTTTTTCAACTACAATGTTAAATGTTGTTTTTGGGATATATTCATCCCAGTTACGGAACCCTTCATTGTGCGTGGTCCGACATGCACTTGGCCAGTTTTTATTGGTATATATATATATATATTTTTTTTTTTTTTCTTCTTTGGCTTCGCATATTTTTTTATTATTTGTAGTTAATATGACGAGTGTTCCACCACCTACTGATCACATCGCTCAATCATTTCTAAGCAGAAACTTTAAATAGAGCATATTAATTAAGAATCGTTAATTGATTACCTACTTAGGTGTTTTAATGACCGTTTTCAAGCAATTTATGTCGTAAATAGGAGTTTTCTATTACTCTTATCAGCATAGGAAATAGTCATTCTGTTCGGTCGGCTCGAGCCGGCCTGTCATACATTGAGACATGTGTAAGCAAGTTCAAGGCAAGTCCAATGATTTTTAGTTCATACACTTGAAATGAAAGAAAAATGACTGTGGTCCCTGCTCCGGTCCAAAATGACGATGATTAAATTAGTACCTACGTTGAGTGCTGCGACTGCGCACTGTGACGTACAAGATATATGCGATATTTCTGTGATAGGCCACGAAGAAGATCCAATCGGCAAATCTTTCGTTTTACCCGACTACGGAAAAGCCAAAAGAGGGTTGTTACATTACAAACTGTTGTAAGATAAGTGTTGGGACATAAACTTTCCTACTTAATTTCCTAGTTACTTAATATTTATTTTCTTTTTCAGATTAAGATGTGGCTTCAAAGATATTGCTTGTGCACTATTTACGTAGTGCTATTATCGATAATATGGTAAGTTTTATTTTTTTATTCATTTAGTGGTGCCGATTCCCTTGTTCACAAACTAAACTAAATTTAAGTTCAGTGCATCTTTTTCTTTCTATTTCATTAAGAAAAGGACAGAAGATAAATTTTAGTTTAGTCCTGTCAAATTAATCAGCGCTTGACGTAAATTGACGTAATTTTAGTAGGCAAGTTTTTAATCACGTCTAAACTTGTGTGGAGTAGTGACAGGCGCTGATTAATTTGACAGGACTAAACTAAAATTTATCTTCTGTCCTCTTACTAATGAAATACAAAGAAAAAGATGCACTGAACTTAAATTTAGTTTAGTTTGTGAACAAGGGATTCGTACCATATCTATTTTGTTCATAGCGTAACTTAAGAGGCTGTAGGAAGGTAGGTACACGTATTTTGTGCATGTTGGGCCATTGCTGTTCTGCAGTTGTTGGATGTTTTTCGTCAGACTTCTTTTTCACTCTATGAGTGTGCGATTAATGTTATTAACTTTGAATCTTTTTGGGGCTTTAATGATTTTATTTTACCAGTAGCAATGACATCAGATTAATCGAAGTAGGTAATATACTTACTTACGTAAATTTGTATTGTTCTGTAGTTACAAAAGGATACATTTTACCCTTTTATGATCACTTTGTTTTCCGTCTGTCTGTTCGCCTGTCAAGACCCTTTTTCTTTCGAACGCGTGGAAGTATCAAGTTGAAATTAATATAAATAAAACAAATTATTTAAAAAACAAAAATCCCGACTGCAAAAACATAACTGAAAAGAGAAAAACAAGCATTATAATTTATAGAATTTTGGTATCGCAGGCGGGGAGAAACCAATAACCTGAAATATGGTGTAACTTTTGTTTGTCCCCCCGCCTGCGATACCAAAATTCTATAGATTATAATGCTTGTTTTTCTCTTTTCAGTTATGTTTTTGCAGTCGGGATTTTTGTTTTTTAAATAATTTGTTTTATTTTAAGCTTTTTAGTTTTATTTATACATATATATATATATATGGAATTGACTCATTACCAGCTTTGATTTAATATCAATATTGTTATAATTTATTTAAAAAAAAAACCTCCCCCCATTTTTTTGTATTTGTAGATGCAATATATAAATATTATATAGCCTATGTCACTCTCACAATGAAGACGAATCTAACGACACCTCTTATGTTAAAATCCATCAAGCCGTTTAGGCTACAGAGCGTGCCAAAGAAATAGACATACATACATACATACATACATACATACATACATACATACATACATACATACATACATACATACATACATACATACATACATACATACATACATACATACATACATACATACTCGAAAAACATTACCCTCCTTCTGGAGCAGTCGGGTAAAAACAAACTTCTAAGTCAATGCAATAAATTAATACGGCCATGTGACATTTTTTGATACTCGCAAATAAATCAAAATATATAGGGTACTTCCCGTCGACCTAGAATCATGAAATTTGGCAAGAAGCAAGGTCTAAAATCAAATCAAAATCAAAAGTCATTTATTCAAACTAGGCTGAAAATCAGCACTTTTCGAACGTCAAAGTTACATAAGACAGTCCCCCAAAAATGCCCGCCCGTCACCACTTCCTAGTGCTTTAGCTGGGAAGAAGAAGTGGTGGAACAAACTCCCCAGCAGCACGTCTGTCTGTTTAGTTATATAAACTTGATTTTATACAAATCGTATGCAAAGTAATTAACATTACGAAACACAAAACATTGGATTAAATTACACACTTGCCATACGTTAGCTAGCACGCGCCAGTATACCAACAAAACAATGAACAAACTGTACTCAAGCAGATAAATTCAACATAAAAAAAAACGTAAATAGAACTTAATACCTAAATAAAAGCCTCCAGACATAAAGGGCGTGCCCGCTTACATAAGGCAATTGCTGTAGCTCGAAGTGAGAAATGATAAACTAGCCCCATCGAAGTAAAATAAGTAAACAATTACTAATAACAATTAAAACCATGATCAGCAAGACGACCAGTCACCACAAGCAGCACCCGTTCACGAGCATAACGCAAAGATCAGCCATCACCCCCCTCGCCATATTGGAGGGAAGGAGGCAACCCGATCCCCGACGCTACCGCAGGCAGTGACATCTAAGGGAGCATGACGAGCTTGCTGCCGGTTGCTCAGGCAAGAATAGTATAATCAATAGTCGAGGACGCTAGCTAACCACTTATTGCAATACAACTCATAAAACACACATTGTAATGAGTAGATTATGTAACTAATAAATTAAAATTTAACTAATTAAATTACATTGACTTATACAGTCAAAATAAAAAAATAATCAATTATATGAACTCATATAACCTGTCAGTAGGAAAGCTAATTCTGGAGAAAGAACATAAACATTGTCTTGAGTTAATCACAGCGACCAACTATTCTTATCGTTTAAGTAGTCATTGATACAATAGTATGCCTTTGAACAAAGGGTGGATTTTACTTTAGTTTTAAACGCATTAAAAGGCAAATCTAGCAAAGAAGAGGGCAGCATGTTATAAAAAGTTATACCAAGCCCAACAAATGAGTTATGTACCTTATGAAGCCGGTGAAATGGAGCTCGTAATTTGTCCTTATTTCTGGTGTTAATATTGTGAATATCACTATTTTTAGTGTATAAGTGTATATTTTGCCTAATATATAAGATGTTGGCGAAGATGAATTGTGATGCCACCGTGAGAATACCAACATCTTTAAAAAAATCTCTCAGAGAAACTCTGGCACCAAGCTGGTAAATAGCTCGAACAGCTCGTTTTTGAAGAACGAATATATTTTGAATGTCAGCGGCTTTGCCCCACAGCAGAATACCGTAGGACATAACGCTATGAAAATAACTAAAATAAACTAATCGAGCTGTATCAACGTCAGTGTATTGTCTTACTTTTCTGACGGCGTAGGCGGCCGAACTGAGCCTGCCCGCTAGGCTTGATATATGAGGGCCCCACTGAAGTTTGGCATCTACTGTTATACCAAGAAAAACTGCCGAGTCTACAGTTTCAAGCACCCCATTATCTAAGACGATGTTGGGACCTAGATTCCTAACATTTGGCAAGGCAAACTTTATACATTTCGTTTTCTTGGCATTGAGAACTAGGTTATTCGTCGTAAACCAATCCGTGACCATTGAGAGTGCACTGTTTACGTCATCAAAATCTTGTCTATTCCTGTTTACTTTAAAAAGAAGTGAGGTGTCATCTGCAAACAATACAACGTCACAGATACCCTTTAAATAAAATGGTAAGTCATTAATATACACTAAGAATAAGAATGGACCCAGTATTGAGCCTTGAGGTACACCTAACTGAACTGGTAACCCGGAAGATTTTACACCATTCACATCTACACATTGGAACCTATTATGTAAATAAGAATTTATTACTTTGAGAGCTTCATATTGGACACCATAATGACACAGTTTACGCAAAAGCGTGTCATGGTCCACGCAATCAAAGGCTTTGGAGAGATCACAGAAAACTCCAATAGCATTTTGCGAGTTCTCCCATGCGTCAAATATGTGTTTCAGCAGTGCAACACCCGCATCTGCAGTCGAACGACCTTTTGTAAAGCCATATTGTTCATTATGAAGGAGGCTGTTTAAATTAAAATGTCTTAGCAATTGCTTGAGTATTAACTTTTCAAATATTTTGCTAAATGCAGGTAAGATAGAAATAGGTCTGAAATTGCCAACGTCATTTTTATTACCTGATTTAAATAAAGGTATGACTTTACTACTCTTCATGAGGTCAGGAAAAGAGCCCAAATCAATACATTTATTAAAAGTAACAGCTAGATAGGGGGCTACGATTTCTATTATGTTGCTTAATAGTTTAATGGAGATACCCCAGATATCACCAGTGTTTTTAGACTTAAGTGTGTTAAAAATATTAACTACATCACGAGGTGTTACATGTTCGAAGCTAAATAAGCGACTACATTAACTAAGTCTCACAGCACAAGTAAAGGAATAAGTACAAAAATCGTTCATTTGTAGTTTTATAAAATAAAAATATAGTACTTAGCTTATTTCAGTTTGTAATCGATCGTATCAGTGAACGAATTTTCTCGAATAGTTACTAAAAGTAGTTAGTTTCCTGGTAAAGTTATCACGATCATGTAACACCAGCAGGCTTAGCATGACGCTTTCTATTTCTACTTATTCTATTGTACAATAGAAATCGCTTGTCCACCGAAAATGTTTTACTGTCTACTGACACGGAAACGTCATTTTTGTCTGCTCATCCGTCGACAAAACACTTCTCTATGGTTCTCGTGTTAAGCTTGCTAGTTTTAGGTGTTGCTAGACGACAATTTATTTACTCGATACCCGAGTCGGCCAAAGATTTATTCTGGAATGTAAAAAAAGTAGCTGCCCGGAGTCTGCATTTGTGCCCGGCTGATGCCAATAGACTCTTACATGGAACTTAAACATAACTGGCGAAATGTGGGTGTACTCTAGGTGCACCTCTGCCTAACCCTTCGGGGAAGACAGGCGTGATGTCATGGTACTATGGTGTTTCATAAACTAGACACTACTGCACTGTCACTGGTTTTTCATAGACTAGACTAGACTTTAGTTTCACAGTACCTACTGAACTGCACCGAATCAGCCTTATTGCTTAGGTAACAGCACACGCACTGGGTATACATACATATTTGTACAAATTGATCTAGTTGCCAAACAATACCGAATTAATGATGAAATCATAGATATCCGTGGACGAAATGCATTTTTTAACCGAGTTGGAAAGGAGGATGTTATATGTTCGTCTATAGGTTTTTTTTTGAAGACCGAATTTGAAAATATTTTTCTGTCTGAGAGGGTGGGTATTCTCTCAAGATGGTCCCATTGTCACCATGTCAGAATCTGACGATGGGATCCTATGGAAATCGAGGGAAATCCTCAAATTTTATATGCACACCTGTATCGATTTGGTTATTTTTACACGACTGCCCAAAAAAAGGAGTATTATGTTTTTTTGTAGTAACTCGTCAAATGCACGAGTTACTATAAAAATAACCAAATCGATCCCCTCGTCAGGTCTTCTCTCTTAGAAAGCACCATTTTGGTGAAGTGGACCTGATGATGAAGACCACAGATGGCCACTGGAACTACTCAATAATAAGTATTTCACGGGTTGCAATTCGATTAGGTACTTTAATCTGGTTGCTAAGCAGTTTATGCTCGTCACAATGCATATTGCGAAGTTACCATCAGGTCCAGAACTCCTCAACAATTAACGTCCCTGCATCGGAAAAGCAATAATTTGTAAAAGGTGATGAGTAGACATTAGGCTATTGTGTCTTAGATAAATTACAAAATTACCCACTAAAAATACAGATACAAAAACACCGACTTCCGAAATTAATTTAGAAAAAAATTTTTTTTTGTAAAAAGTTCTTTTTAAATAATTTTCTTGACAACATGTACCATCAGAGCGTTTAGTCTACTTTCGACACTATGTTATTGTTACCTCCATCACGCGATAGATTTTATCACCGATTTATTCACAACATGGTCCAATTTGAAAGTGCGAAAACACTAAAATGATATTGAACAAAGTATTTTCGGTCTTACCTCGGTCTCAATGTTGCAGTCGTTGTTCCACGAAAAAATCACTTTTGTATTTTGCTAAGTGTATACATATTAATGCTCGTGACTGTACTTACTCTTAGGGAGGCTTTCACCGATGAAACTAAACGCGATACATTTAAACCGCGTTCAAGAGCTGCCAGTGTCTTAATAGGGTATTTTACTATATACGAGAAAAAATCTATAAATATATTATTGAGATAGTTTAGGCAAAAATGAGTCGGAAAATGTTAGTTTTAGTTCATAAAATAACAAAATAAATTTTAAAGTTCAATTCAACGTTTTCAGTTTTTCTAATCTGTTAAAAAACACCATGAAATAGTAGCCGCCATGTTATTACGTCATACGGCTATGTAAACTAAAACGTGTCAACTGTCAACTGATAGTTAGATAATAGATCAGCGCATTTGTTTACCTATGTAAACACTCTCGCACTCTCTCACGCTCTGTGGTCATGACGTCACTTGGCTATCCAAGTGACGTCATGACCACAGAGCAACATGGCATTCATTGCGTATTCACAGCGTTTTCGTCAAACTACGCGCGAAATTTGAAAATGTAATATTTAAATGCATTTTTATGGCACTTACCGATTGAATAAAAATTTTGTGATTTTTGCAAAACTCTGCAGACGTGATAGGTACGCTGGTTGTTCCAGCCAAGAGACCAACCAGCGGTCGAGTGACTGGTGAGAGTAATAGCCCGTCGCACTCGGACACTCGCTGATTGCACAGCGACACAACTATCGGAACTACACGCTGATCGCCAAGCAAGTGTCGCTGAGAAAGTATCGCTGAGCGAGTATTATCTTTGATAGGTCTTGTCGCTCAGTGACAAACTAGTGGAGCGAGTACTTGCTGGTGTGAACAGTCGGCGATCAACTATTAATTATGCTCTCTCAATCTCTTTTGTTTACATGGATTATATATCTATTGTACGTTTCTTGAGCGAGAAAATAGCCGATAGTTAGTCGCTTCCTCGCAGGCGGTAGGTCAACTGATTTATGAAAGTATAATCTTATCACTTCTGTTGTGGGGGCGGGCCCCAAATAGTTAAGAGTTCCCGGGATATCCGGAGCTGCTCGCGATTATTTATGGCACTTAGGATGGTGGGACAGCACCGGCCAACTCCGTAAAAGTCTGTTTAAAATGACCCACCCACAACTTATTCAATCATTAGATACTGTAACGTGCCCAGCAATTTCAATGTCACTCTTGTGCGGATTTATTGAACTAGTTTAGTGTCCGACCGAAACTGGTTTTTGCGACCGAAACCGAATTTCGGCAACGGTCTTAGTTTCGACCGAAACCGAAATTTCCTTACAAGGATCATGTTTTGAGGGAAAAAATAAAGAAAACGTTTTGTAATCAGTCAGTTTTATTTATTTATCGTGTCTAGTCTTTTTTTAGTCTTCGACATTTTCACTTATTGATTTTGATAATCAACGTAACAATTCTGTTGATGCACAGTCATTTAAGAAAAAAATATTAATTGCGCCTTAAAAATACTTAAAATAGGTGAGGTGTTTATTTAAGTAGGAAGATTCTTCTTTTGAATATTATTCACCTAGGTACCTATGTAAGTACCTACTCAATTATTTATATGTGTTTAATTAAAAAAAAACAATTCGGTACGTAGGTAAGTATCTAATTGTACTTGCCACTTGGATATCTTGTTAATAATTAGTGTCCGACCGAAACATGTTTTTTTTGCTGAAACCGAAACCAAAGGTTCGGTTTGATTATAGTTTTGAACCTCTGACCGAACCATGATTTTTGGGCCGAAACTGGCCAAAACCGAAAACGAAACCGAAACTTCGGTCGAACAATAGTAATAATTATTAAAATTAACTTTGTAACTTAATCCTTAACATTATCATCACTAATGCACTATAGTAAGTACCAAGTACCTAACTAATATTTGTTTAGGTAGAGCATTAGCGAGTGAGTTAAATTAACCAAAAAAATATTTAGATAGTTAGGTTAAACTTGATTCTTGATTTATTATTTTATTATATTAAATTATTTTTTGATGTTTACTACCTACTCTTATGCTATATCACATGATAAAATTTACCGAATTCAAAATAAATCAAAAACTCACAACAAACAAAACGAACAGCAAACACAAGCCAGCCACGACACGATTAGGTACGTGGACGCGAATTTACCACGCCGAACATGACCGAGCATAGCGCGAGAACCCCCGAATGCAGTTTCGGTTTCGGTCGTAGTTTAGGCAGGTTTGCCGCCGAAACCGAAACTAAACCGTTTTTTTGCCGAAACTTGACCGAAACCGAAATCGAACTATCGGTCGGACACTAAACTAGTTAAAGGCAGATTGTTTAATAGGCTAAGTATTAAAAATAGCTCTAGCATTAACGTTTACGTCGTTTATTGAACGCAAACGTCGATTGCGGCCATTGTTAATCATCCAGTATTTACCTGCGGCAGGTGGTGTCTTTAATTAATGTTTAAGAACATCTGTCATGTTAAAATAGATGAACGGGAAACAGACATTGCAAATAACACGTAAATTCGGATTGTTTGAGTTAATGTAAATATTTTTCGACTTTTTACCTACAGTGCTATTTTTAAAACTGTTACTTCTAGGCAAATAAAGATTCGTAACTTTCAACAACAAGCAAATGCAAGTACAAAAAAATACAAGCTATGCACGTGATGCACGTCTTGGTATTCGAAGCTAATAATCTCATACTTAATTATTATTGGCATCGAAGAACAGGCTTGCCTAGTTTCAGACAAATCTTAACTCACTCTTCCTGCCGGGGTCGCGGGAAAGTCTAAAGGGATACCGTGGCCCCTGGCAACACAACGGAAGGAACACGGGTGGGTTTTAGTCAATAAGAGTCTGAAACATCCTCCCGCTCTGTCCAGCGCGGGAGAAGTTATTTAATCATTTCTCACCATATATCCTTATGTACGAGTATGTTATCTCAAAGAATCAAATCTTTATTATAGTGCAACTGCCGAAGAAGCGTCGCCATGGAGGTGGTTTTGCGAAGAAAGAAAATGCGTGAAAACCCGCAGCGACCCTAAGAATAAGGATCCTGTGCTCAGTTTGGAGGCCTGCAAGATGTTCTGTAATGATTATGGTGAGTCTTCTAGAAGATAAATAGACACCTTCACTTCCCTCCCTTTTACCTTCCGAGTTCCGAGAAACTCATCATCATGTCATCATCATCACTCTTGACTTGTCTAGTTATGTCAAAACTCGGCGTAGGTAGCACGCACTCTTCATTGAAAAAATCTATTAAATTAGGTAAGTACCTATGTTCTAGCTTCATAGGTATTATCACAGATAATAAAATAATACTGTATTATGATACCTACCCAGGTTTTGTCAAAGTCTATAGTTTACCTACGTCTGTCCTTCAAAAATGTTACCTATTTTTATTTGAACAGATATCAGGAGATATTTCTCCTGATATCTGTTCCTACCTATTGGTAGGTATGGCATTTTATAGGCCAAAGAGTTTATAAGATTTTTGCGTAAAGTTTTCTCCAAAACATTTATTTTTAAATCTAGTTACTCATTCGATTTTTTAAGATATTCTTCGTATTTTCCTGTACTATGTTTAGTAACTGTTGATCGCTGCAATTTCCGATAGTGCACATTCTCAACATTAACAATAGTTACTGCCTCGATTTTTATTACAAAATAATTTTGCATTCTGTGATTGTAGTTGTCTAATAGGTAGGTAATTCTACCTACCTACTAGACAACTACAATCACAGAATGCAAAATCATTAAAATCATTATATTCATAAGGATGTTAGTAGACATTCCTGATGTGATTTTGTTACTAGTGATTCATTTGCCCGAACTTGTTGGTTGGTCTCATCTTAGTACCTAATCTACTAATCTGGTAATCTTATCTGAAGTTTGTCTTACTTTTGGTTACAATGATATACAAAATACAAAAGATAATACCTAATCAGTGTCAATGACGTAAGTAACACCGATTCTTTCTCAAATATAACATTGTGGAAGGATTACAAATATTCCTAATTATTCTTTTCGTCTGGATTCGTTCCTGGTTGACGGCAATAGGCTCACCCCCTATGACATGGGACTTAAACATATCTGGCGAAATGTGGGTGTACTATGTAGGCAGATTTCTGCCTAACCCCTCGGGGAAAACAAGCGTGATGTTATGTTATGTTATGTGTATTATATTTTAGGATCAATATTTTCTAGACCATTATTCTGGCTGAGTTCAACACTCTACCTACTTTATTGTTCGCTAACGATATGATCGCAAAGCTAAACGATTGTCCAACACGCAACGATTATTATGATATTCGAGTCGCGACAAAATCGGAACAGGTTTTTGTAAAAGTCAGGGTATGCGTCATCTTCGTGTAACGTGGGTCAATGTAGCATTGTCACGGTATGAGGCCAAGTAAACAAGTTGCTGTACAATTTGTTATGGTTATTGCCATGGATCTGCAGATAAGATTCATGGTTAATCTGATACAGCTTTCTCCTGTTAGTACTGCGTCATACACTGGTCATTACATTAGACCAATGGTTAGGTTAGGTATGATATCATCCACGATCGGCTTATCACGCGAAGTAGGTAGTTTATTTATTATATTTATGGCAATCGATCAAGGCAATATAAAATAGGAAACAATTAATATTAGGGTTGAGTCTATCCAATTAACGGAAACAAATAAAAACAAATTTAATTAGATATTATATTTCTGAACTTCCTTTAAAATGTTATTGTTAGTTATCGTAAAGGCAATCATTAATGAAAATATAATTTAGAGGCATAAAGGCGAAGCTGGTGACGATCTGTTGGTATGTTTCCAGGGCAGACGTGGTCAGAAATCGCAAACGATAGAAATGGATAGAGAACTTAGGAAGGAGATGCATTCCATGAAACACAACGTGCAGTCTTTTCCAACTTCTATTAAACATTGACAGCGCCTTTACGTCGTAGTATTAGGGATGACTTCCAATTATTATAGGTATACTAGCGTGGCACACACACTGCAGGGCAAAGACACGAGCAAAGATCACCACGCATGCTCAAGACTGGTTGGCGATTTCTGACATACATTAACTATAATGTCCAGGTTTCCTCCCGATGTTTTCCTTCACCGACGTCAATAATGTCCAAGATAAAAAGAAAAAACAAAAAAAAAAGAAAGAGAAAAACAAAAAAAAGAAAGTACAGTGAGAAAGTACATATTAATTGAAAGTCACATTGCTAATTGCTCGGATCCCCAACCCTCAATCTCGTGCATGTGAGGCGGGGCCGTAACCACTGGGCCATCACGATATTTTTTTCGAAGTGAAAATTATTTGGAGTTTGAGTGATAGATTAAATATGTAGATTGCAAGCGTTACATGGATATTATTAGTATTAATAAAGTATTGAATTTACTTAGCGTAAACCCTTTTCCGATAAAATAGACAATGGTGCCGATTTCCTCGTTCACAAACTAAACTAAATTTAAGATCAGTGCATCTTTTTCTTTCTATTTCATTAAGAAAAGGACAGGAGATAAATTTTAGTTTAGTCCTGTCAAATTAATCAGCGCCTGTCACTACTCTATACAAGTTTAGATGAGATTAAAAACTTGCCTACTAAAATTATGTCAATTTACGTCAAGCGCTGATTAATTTGACAGGACTAAAGTAAAATTTATCTTCTGTCCTTTTCTTAATGAAATAGAAAGAAAAAGATGTACTGAACTTAAATTTAGTTTAGTTTGTGAACAAGGGAATCGGCACCAATATTGAAGAACCAAAACTAAAGCTCTCTTTATGTGACGCTTTCACCAATCCTTGTGGTATCCTGTATCAACTTCATCAAGTACTTTTCAACTATTTTAATGTCTTAACGCTGTCGTCTTATCTTCTGGCTTGGTTTCATCATCATCCTCCTGCCCTTATTCCAATTTATGGGGGTCGTCACAACGTGTCTTTATTCCATGTCTCATATCTTTTCGTCATCTCTTCATCTCTTGTAGCCATTTCATCACATAATCCATATATCGTTTCTTTGGTCTTCCCCTACTCCTAGCCAACCTTCAAACTTAAAACTTTCCTTACGACGTATTCCCTATTCCTCCGTTTCCCTCGTATATCCCCCATAATCACCACCGGGCTCGTTGTCTGCTTCTATCAATCAGTCTCTATTAAAAATATCAATTTTGACCAATAGATGCAAATAGATACACTGAAGTATATCCATAGTGTTTCGACGTCAATGATCATTCAGCTACGATAAAGGTTCACGCTTTCTAGATAGCAAACGACTAGAGCATGTAAGGTACGGAAGGTACCGTACTGATTAGTTACATGCAGGCGAAACTACTGGACCTAGGCAAAATTACGTAGTGCAGCACCAAACGATTGATTATCGTGGACGCCATGATGACCCGCTTCCCCCATTTGATTGTGGCAGAAGATAAGCAGCTGATATATTTGTTATAATAATTACAGTTGATAGCAATGGAAACAAATGCATCGTTGCTATTAAAATCCTTGATTTCAATGCTAAAGGATTTAAATCGACTGATGTAAGGTCAGGTTAAAAAGTTCGAAACATTTTTTTGGAAGTTTTGGCGGATTCTAAATTTGGTTCGCGATGGTCTTAAATATGCTAAGGGATTTAAATCAACTGATGTTAGGTCAAATTAAAAAGTCCAAAAAATGTTATTGGAATATTTGGCGAATTCTAAATTTCGTTCGTGATGGTCTTAAATATCAGTGGTTCTTGACCTTTTCAAACCAGAATTTTGAATTTTCTGGTTATGCAAATGTACAAAACGGAGCAATAAACACACTACTTAAGCATGCATACTTTATGGCGATGTCTAGCGTTTTGGGTCCTAAAATTAGAGATGGTTTTCGGGTCATCGTATACTAAATTATGGACCTTGCCATTATCGTTTTGAAATTTATTTCCAAAGATAACATAACTGATCATCAGGATCTCTTTAATATGAATAATATCAATAACTCCACGGTAATCGTTTCGCCAATATGTTGATGCAAATAGAACCGGTTTGAAAGTTTGTGTTGACAACTTTTGCTCCAGAGCGTGCATTTTATAATGCTAGTTTTCTCCTGCAGGTTTGCTATGGCCGAAGCCGACTGGCAAGACAGACCTCGGCAACTTCTTGTCGAAGATCAACATTAACAACCTCGATGTGAAGCTGGCACAAAAAGGAAAGTCTGCTGATCTTATGAAGGAAGCTGGAGAAGTAAGACCTGTTTATTTTGAGTTATCAAATGTGATAGGAAAAACTATAGCGTTATTGAAGAAGAAAGCTTTGTTGTTGGCTTTAGCTTTTCTTTTAGCCGTGACGCCCGCTGTAGATGAGTAGCTAAGACAAGAGAAAATTTTCACGTAGAGATAAATTAATAGAATTCAAAATAGGATATGTGTATGTATTAAATACAAGCTTAATTTATCATCTAATCATTAGTGTCTGAATTACACGGATAAGAATATACATGGGCATTAGAGATTTAACAATATGTAGCACTTTTGGAGCTGTTCATATTACTTACATTTTTACTTATAACATAAGATGAGAACATTGAAGTTTTACAAAAATAGTTATGATTTAAATTGATTATGTGGACAGTGTTAGTACATACTGGATTGTGGAGCTAGTGGATTGCGGAATGGACAAACGACAAATCGATAGCAACATCCTCTCTCTGTGGTTATAATAATTAAGTACTTAGGCTATGTAGTTGATTGCGGAAAGGATAAGCGATAGTTTTTCAATTGTTTTTTGTTTTTATCTTCGTATTATGGACACTTTTAACGTGCACGTCTTTCTACTTTGTTCTCACATGTATAATTTCAACATGAATGATGTAACCAATATTTTTGTAACAATATTTTAATTTGAAATAGTGTCCGTGGAGTTTCTTGCCTGTTCTCCTCCATTGGCTACTAAACTTTGGAACGAGCAACTAGCTTCATCTTTCTGACCGACCTCTTGACAAATCAAAAGGGCCTGTATTTGGATTATTTGAAATAAATGCTTTGAGTTTGAGTTTGATAAAAACCTTTTACAAAAAAAAACGGATAATTCCACTAATATTCCCATCAGTGGGGATTTGTGAACTTTTCTCCCACAAATCCCCACTCTCATAGAGTTCATAATAGGGATTTATGGAAAAATTAGGCGGGAGTTAGGCTCGCCTCCTTCTACATGAGATGGAGTACATAGCGGTTGATTTTGTATAATGGTATGTTATTTGTTATTTTTTTATATATCATTAGGTACTTAAACTGTCACGGATTTCTGCAAAGTAACGCCTGATTCCATTCCATCCTCTTTTAGTAATGATAGTAATATTATTGCCTACAGAGATTCAAGAAAATGGTGTTAATGGCCATACCACACGGGATTTCGCCCAAGTCGACTGGAAAGGGGGTGCATGTCGAACTTGTCAATGACAATCCTGATGTCAATGGTAAGCCTCCCTATATACTTAATTGTGTTAATTTTTACCTTCCACAGATATTTCTATAATATCTATTATTTAAAACTCACAAGTTCCGCGCCAACGCCCGTTGAACGCCAGACTCCGGATACCTAAGTTCTTATGCACCAAGGGTGTATCACGCGACATTTAAGAGATTACTAGTTAGTTAGAAATGGTGTTTGGTATCAAAACGTAATTATAACAATGTACCCTCGTCAAGTTTGTAATGTTTTAAATTTATTTGTCCCTAAAATGTATTCTTAAACTTCTAAAAATGTATAATCAACTAGCGACCCGCCCCTTTTTTTTTGGGTGGCAAATTATCAAATAACTTCTCCCGCTCTGGGCGGAGCGGGAGGGTGTGTCAGACTCTTACTGACTAAAACCCAGTTGCGTTCCTTCTGTTGCCTGAGTTTCCAGGGTCCACGGTATCCCTTTCGGACATTCCTGCGACCCCGGGGCGATCCGCCCCTGCTTCACACGGTTTTAAGACTTGATAAAACATCGAAATTTCTTTACTATATGTAAGTTTATCATCAATTTTAGGTACACATAAATCTTCTGGAATAAATTCTCTAATTGACGGTGAAAGCTGCATCAAGATAAACTCGAAAAGCGACTTTAAATTTAAAATATGTATAGATAGATAACTCCATGGTAAGACCATTGAATGTTTACTTTGGAAAACAAAGTTAAAGTGTTTCAGTTTATCCTTAGCAACTATCTCGTGAGACAAACTCGTTCCAAGTTTTGTTGACTTTCCATAGGAAACCGCGCCTCGCAAGCACGACTTTACGAAACGTTTCATTCAGACAACGATTTAGTAGATAGAACAGCTATTTGAGTTTTGTTTTACAATGTCCCTAGTTGGATGTTGTTACACGAAAAGGATCCAATCCACAAAAATACCAAAATTGACTTAAGTGATGAATGATAAAAGATTTTATTTCTGTAAGTAGTATTATATAAACATTTCTAACACGTAAATAAAATTCAAGTGTCTGTTTGTAATAACATAATAACAGTGTTTTACTAAATGCTTATGAAAGTAAGTACATATGGTACTTCAAAAAACTATATTTTTTTTGTCTGTCTGTTTGTCCCGGCTAATCTCCGAATCAGATAAAACCGATTTTGACGGGACTTTCACTGGCAGATCTTAGGCTACTTTTGTTTTAGAAAAAGCCAGCAGCCAGTTATATATAGATACTCGTATTTTAAAAACTAGATGAGGTCGGTATTTCCTAGTCGACTACTCTGATAAGAAACAACGAAACGAACTCAGAGGTCACAGTGTCTTTTGACGTCCAGACATAATCCTGGTCAGATCATGTGAAGACCTTGTGGATTAGTGTCTGAAATGGTCTTTTGAGGAAAGAACCACACAGATTTGAGTGGAACTGCGGGGTAATAGGGTAACACACAGTAGCAATGGCTTTCATTTTGACTGTTCAACAACATTCATTTCGTTATTCACTTTGTTGAGCTGACAAATGTTTCGAACATATGAAGCAATGGATTACCTTCAAAATAATTCAGGTTGTGATTGATAGTCTGTAAGGCAATTAGGCTGCTGTCTAGTCAGTGCACGTATTTGTCAGTAATCGTGTAGCTCAACTCAGATATTCTGAATCTGCTTTGTAAAATCTTGGACGTATGCCAGTAACGTGTTGGTAGGTACGCATAAAGGAACTAGTGTCGTGTACTTGCTCCCTTATCAAACGAACAGTTAGGCATTCTCAAATCAAGTGGTATTAGAAACGAATCGTTTTTGATATAGGAATCGTGCGTAGATAGTTAAGGCGCTGACAGGACCCAATTGACCAAAATAGGCGTCTCTTAAGAAAAAAAAAATGCCTAATCTGTATAGTTTGTGATAGCGGAAAAAAATGTATGTTAATTTTGAACATATTTCCCAGAACTTGGTTGTTACCAAAACACGTTTTGAAAGAAAATCTCGATAAGAGAAGGTAAGAGGTTAGTTTAACGTTCCAGTATATCCAAAATATCTGTATTCAACATCAACATACCTTACGTATTTAATTAATAACAAGAACGTCTTATTTGAATGCAGAACTTGGTTGTTTTTTATTTTCGATTACTCAACTCAATTTTGAGTAAATAGATAATTGCTTCATATTTTGCAAAAAATTACAAGCGTTGTGTCATCGCGCTTCGCTTTCTTTTCTATGCTATCTGACAGTGACCGCGGTTTAGGTGTTGTCAGCGTCTTAATGAGTTTTTGAGAGGTGGTTAACTTATGTATTGTACTTAGCTTACTTTATTCTCAACTATCAAGTACGGTGATTATTAAAGTTTTAATGTAGTATTGATTACTGGCAATGTATGCATGGCCCACTCATACTCGTTCCACGCAAACTTAATTATAGGAACATAAATGAAGTAAGCATAGTGATAACGATACAGTAGTCACAGGTACCGCTCATTCAGAGGTCAATATCCTTGAAGGTAACATAATGTTTATGTGCTCGTAGTTATATGACCAAACCGGTATTACGCATAATCTCTGCCACTGATGGTGTATGACAACAGTTTCAAGAAAAAACCAAGCGTGGGATTGTGATTAGCATTACAATGGTAGCAAGACAATGCACAGCGGGAACACATTGCCTGGTGGTTAGGAGATCGAATCTGACATATTGATGGACTATTTATTGTGGCGAAATGTATATATACCTAATGTATCTAGAAATTAATGAATGAACGTGTGGAGATGTAGTTATTTAAATTTATGAAGTTTTTTTAATGCTACTTGAGGAGTGCTTATTTTTCAAACAGCTGTTTGCTTAAATATTTCGTAACTTATTTAGTCCGGTTTTTAGACCGTATTAAAAAGACAAAGCACATTTACCGCGGTTTGTTTTTATACCATAAACACATTACCCACCTTTGGGTCGCGCAGTAAAAAGTGTAGTCCAGCACAGAAGCTCAAAGACCAAATTTTTCTAACAAAAACGCAAGATCAGTTTAAGTGCAGTCTTAGGGTACAAAGATCCTGCCGGGGTCGCGGGAAGGTACTTATGGGTCACCGAGGCCCCCGCAACACAGGCAACAGGAAGGAATACGGGTGGGTTTTAGTCAGTAAGAGTCTGACACATCCTCCCGCTCCGCCCAGAGCGGGAGAAGTTATTTGATGATTTCCCACCCTCAAAAAAAGGGTACAAAGATTGATTGAGTAACAACCATACTATTGCAATTACAATATTAGTGCTGTGGATATAGTAATAAATGTTATGCAGAATTTTCGCTGGAGATGGACGAGAGCTACACGCTCCGCGTGCAGGCAGCTTCGGGCGACAGAATCAACGCCACTGTCAAAGCTGGCTCGTTCTTCGGTCTGAGACATGGTCTCGAGACGCTCTCTCAGCTCATCGTGTATGACGACATCAGGAACCATATGCTGGTAAGGCAGAACCAACAATATAACACATATCGATGAAACAAACGCAACATATTGTATCGACACATGCACTTCATGACTCGGGCAGCAATTCGGGCTGATCGAGACCAGCGTAGGTACAGTGCTTCTATTTTCTTTATCTCTCGGCAATCATCACATTTCCGAATACAAACGAATGCTAATTTCCATGTCCATCAATTATTAGATTTATCGTGTGCATATAATAATTTGAATTCAGAACTAAGTACTTACTTCTGAATTTTCTATCAGTTGCAAAGGGCAGCTGATAAAAATCCGACGACTGACGAAACACGAAGTTTGCCGAGAGGCATTAAGAAATTATAAGCGCTGTAAGTGTATGAATTTTCAGGCAAAATTAATGTTTGTTGGATATTGGTCCTTCGGTACAGCTTATTTTTTTTATATTTCAGAATTTGGACCATATTAGGTAACGTTGTTCATTTCCATGAATACGTCCTGCACTCTCTTAAAGTATGTCCCATCTTTTATCTGCCATACTAAATACAGTCATTGTAACCCAGACTTCAATTTTTAACCACAAGATGCTGTAACATAAGTTTGTACGTGAAGGTGCGATGTGATATATACTCGTACGTAATATTTTTTAAAGTCTAGAATACCTACTCGTATAAAACTAAATGCAAACATTGTGACGTTATATTCATTGAATGTTATTGTTGCGTACTTCATCAAGCACGTGTTAATAAAGAAGATTCAATACAGCGAAAATACAGCGCGGGTCATATTACTTCGCTACCGACTTGAATGGTCGAACTTGCTGTTTTTACAATGTGCGACACGGATGTCTGTGGAGACAATTGTTATCTATTCTAGTCGGTTATTAGCACTCGTCTGTTTTATTAATATTGTATAGAACAAGGAAAATAATGACATTAATATTAAGGCGCTGACAAGAGGCAAACGACCAAAATAGGCTTGTCTTAAGAAAAAAAGTTGCCAAATCTGTTCAGTTTGTGGTAGCGGAAAAAGTATATGTTAATTTTGAACATATTTCTCAGAAATCGGTTGTTATCGATTTGAAAAAAAGTCTCAATATAAACTCAGGGTAAGAGGTTGTTCTCTTACCCTGAGTATCAATCCAAAATATCTGTATTAAATATCAACATACATTACGTTTTTTAATAACAAGAACGTCATAACTCATAATTGAATGCAGAACTTGGTTGTTTTGTTATTTCGATTACTCAACTCAATTTTGAGTAAATAGATAATTGCTTCATATTTTGCAATAAATTACAAGCGTTGTGTCATCGCGCTTCTCTTTCTTGTCTGTGCAGTCTGACAGTGACCGCGGTTTAGGTGTTGTCAGCGTCTTAATGGTTTGTGGTTGATGGCTATAGTCTCGTCCCGTGTTACATGGGCTATAAATATAGTTGGCGAAATGTGGGTATGCTAACCCTTCGGGGATGCCCGCATGAGGGACATGCGTGATGTAAGTAATGTAGGTGTGTGATATTTTAAGTTGTTTTTAATTTAGCTCCTAAACCCTCAGGCTTTTCCATAAAGCCAGGCCACTGACTAGTGTTGAGTTATCAAACTCAACTCAATACTGAATCTCGAAGCATTTATTTTAAATAAACCAATTACAGGCAGTTTTGAATTGTCGAGGGAACAGGGATCAGTCAGAATAAAGAAGCTACAATACCAAAGCGTAAGGTAGTACCTATAGAGAAGAACGGACAAGAGGTTTAATTAAAAAAAAATACCAAGAAGCTCCACGGACACTCTTTTAAATCAAAATATTGTTACAAAAATCTTGATTAAATTTTGTTATGAGATATGTACTTAGGTTATAACAACGGAGATAACTGGGAATAATAATCAATCAAAACACACAAGTCTTTGAGAAATTTCTGTCCTGGTAATTATTTACCTATCGGTAATATGTACCTACCTTCCCCACACATCTGTATTCAGGTCCCTCCGCCTCCTAAGGGCATCAGCAGGCAAAACTTTGGCCTCAACTGGCGGACCAGTTTATATTTAAACTAACCGGTTCCGACCGACTCAGTATTAGTTGTCACTTCTGAACATTAGCATAAACAATTCAGGATCAAGAATCAAGTATTTGCTTTTATATATTTAATGGCTTTTCCAGGTCAGTCACACTAATTCGTTTAAATTTACAATAGGTTTTGACGATGGTTTTTAGAATAGAATAGAATAGAATACTCTTTATTATGTACACCATAAGAATTACTGATATAAATGTTAAAATTTTACTAGGTGTGACACAATGGTGCCGATTCCCTTGTTCACAAACTAAACTAAATTTAAGTTCAGTGCATCTTTTTCATTCTATTTCATTAAGAAAAGGACAGAAGATAAATTTTAGTTTAGTCCTGTCAAATTAATCACCGCTTGACGTAAATTGACGTAATTTTAGTAGGCAAGTTTTTAATCACGTCTAAACTTGTATGGAGTAGTGACAGGCGTTGATTAATTTGACAGGACTAAACTAAAATTTATCTTCTGTCCTTTTCTTAATGAAATAGAAAGGAAAAGATGCACTGAACTTAAATTTAGTTTAGTTTGTGAACAAGGGAATCGGCACCATTGAGCGGTCTTATCACTAAAAGTGATCTTTTACAAACAACCTTTGGATGGATTAAAGGGAGAAGGAGACATAATACTGCAGGTAGTCAGTGGTGTTCCATTTACATACACGTAGTCCGGTCAAAAGTTTTGTCGCATGGAAAGTTAAATAAATGACACAATGAGTTACGCACTACAACCATTTATATATCAAATGAAAGGGTATAAAATACAGATATAAACCACATTAAAATTATTAGAAATGTCCTCTTGCGTCGATACAAGCCTTCAATCTGCAAGGCCAATCATCAATCGAAGCACGCACGACGTTCATATCAATATCGGCGACTGCTTTAATCAGAGATGCTTTTAGTGACTCCAAGTTATGATGGTTTTAGACCCGACCTTCTCCTCTAAGTGCTGCCATATTTTGTAATCCAAGGGATTCAAGTCTGGGCTGGATGAGGGCAAAACATCATGCCTGATAAAGTCGATTCCACGGATCGTGAGTCAGTTTTGGGTACTTTTCGCCTTATGAGCCGGCGCAGAATCCTGCTGGAATACTCAGTGCCTGATTTCGAACATTGTTTGTGAAAGAGGTTCCACAATGTTTGTTAGGACTGTGTTTTGATATACGAGGGCACTGTTTTTCACTCCTTTTTCACAAAAAAAAAACACCTCCGTTAGACCCAAATAGGACACTCCAAGCCAAAACATGAATGCCCAAGGATGATGACCACGCTGAACACGTGACAGACGTCTGCTCGCTTCTTCACTAGAGTGTGCATACACTTTATCATTTTGTTTGTTGAAACTCTCCTCAACATTAAAAATTTATTGATGACCACGCTGAACACGTGGCAGACGTCTGCTCGCTTCTTGACTAGCGTGTGCATACACTTTATCATTTTGTTTGTTGAAACTCTCCTCAACATTAAAAATTTATTGATGACCACGCTGAACACGTGGCAGACGTCTGCTCGCTTCTTCACTAGAGTGTGCATACACATTATCATTTTGTTTGTTGAAACTCTCCTCAACATTAAAAATTTATTGATGACCACGCTGAACACGTGGCAGACGTCTGCTCGCTTCTTGACTAGCGTGTGCATACACTTTATCATTTTGTTTGTTGAAACTCTCCTCAACATTAAAAATTTATTAGTCCGAAAAAAGTATTTCGCGGTATTTTTTCCCCGCGTACTCCCTTAACAAAACCCGGCTTCTTTCAAGTCTGTGCCGTTTTGTTTAATTTTCTTCAGCCATGCGTTAAGAAGATGTGCTGTTTTTTTTCTATAAGCATGCAGTCCTAGTTCTTCATTTAACATCCTTTTAACAGTAGTTCTGCTTAGTCCTATCTGCAGAGCCAACATTTTATGCTTGCGGATTTCGTTGGATTCGCGCCTTCACTGCTTTGATGACCACTGGGGTCCGAACAGTACGAGGTCGACCGCTCTTTTGTTTATCTTCTAATCTTGAATCTTCCCTGAATCGTTTGTTAGTACGATAAATAAATCTCAGTAGAATTTTAAACATTTTCAGCAGTTTGAAAATCTCAGTTGGCGCATGACCGCAACGATGCAATGCAATTACTGCGACTCTGTCTTCTTTGCGCGTCCACTCCATTTTAGAAAATGAACAAAATTCTAGAAACCCTTTTTTTATTTTCTTTAAATATTCAAATTTCGAATGCCCTTTTCCTCGGCTTGCATTACAAATTCGAAATTTTACCTATGTGACAGAATTTATGACTCGACTACGTACAATAAGTACATACATACATAAAGCATATACTTATCTATATAAATATACATGTATACATATAACATTATAAACTTGAAACAAGAGCAAGGAGCGGAAGTGTTTCTTACCTGAACTTTAAAAGTGGACAAAGATTGAGCACGCTTATTCGATACGGCCAAGGCATTCCATAAGCGTACTGCTTGAACTGTAAAAGACTTGTCATAAAAGTTGGTGAAATGCATCTCTAGTCTCAAGTTTTCCGATGACCTCAGATATCCATTGTGGGTCATGAAGGAACTTAAAAACGTTCTTGAAGATAAATAAGAAGAATACTGTAGAGCTGAAATAAGCTATGAGAATTTCGGCAGAGACGTATGGGAAGCCACTCTCAAGTGGCTTCCCATACGTCTTTGCCGAAATTCGCACATTTCTGAATTTCGTAAAAACCTCACTTTTTACGAAATTCAGAAATGTAATCAAATTTGCGCAAGCCAAGTATAAATTATATGCAAAAGTTTTGAAGTCGGTCAAGTTTATCTAATTGTGCCTAACATCGGCGTAGTCATGGATGAAAAGAAAAAGGGTTTGTGCTAGCGTAGTTTTGGAAGAAAGTTCCGCAATCGTCTCAGGGACTGAACAGATGCAAAAAAGTTGCGACTTACTTCCTATAGCTGGGCATCCCTTGATAGATATTTGTCGAGCCAAACTTCAAGGTTCTTAAGCTTTTCGCTTACTGGAATAGCAGTTCCATTAAATTGAACTTGGGGAAGTTACAAGCAGTTTATCTTGGGGGAGAACAATGACCTGAGTCTTTGATGGATTAACCTGTAATCCATGTTCCACACTCCATTCACAAATTGAACCCAAATCCTCGTTTAAGCTATTAATTGCAACCACCAAATCCGCAAGGGCAGCTTATTTATATATTTGTAAATCATCTGCATAAAGCTGGTAGGAAGATTGAAAGTGTTCTTGGGAATAGTTTATAAATATTGCGAAGAGTAAAGGAGATAAAACGCCATCCTGAGGTACACCGGCAGAAGTATAACGCCAAGAAGAGCAATTTAAGACTCTTCTATGCATATATGTTGCCGGCAGCCATACAGGTAACTACGCAACCAGTAAATTACCGTTGGAGATATGTTAAGTGAGCGAAGCATGACAAGCAGGATATCGAAATCGATATTATTAAATGCGTTACTAAATTCCAGTAAGCAAAGAACCTTCAGATTTCCTCCTTCCATGCCTAACCGTATGTCATCAGTGACGCTAACTAAGGCTGTACCGGATTGGGAAGGATTCAGCAGACTGTTCTTACATAGAAAAGCACTAAGCTGATTGTGGACAAGTAGTTCTAGGACTTTGGAGAGGCAATGCAAGATGGAGATAGGAAGGTATTCAAAAAAGGAGTAAGATTATATTTTTTGGGTAAAGGAGTGATTTTTACCACATTCCACATCGATAGAAAAACACCATAGAATATAGAGTAGTTTAGAATATAGCTAAACTATTCTTCACTAGAGGCTAATATCATAGGATAGGAAGGATTTCGTCGAGGATAGGGAGTATCATTTTCTGACTTACAGAATCACTACCAACTGCTGAAAATACGCTCTCAGCTCTAACATCACAATCAGATAATTTACTAAATATAAATGGGGGACGGTCCGGAGTTAGAAGGTATGGAAGATAATTTATTGTAGCTACCTTCATTGTCCTCCCGTTACAGAGCATGCAGTGGGACGAATATGAGAAGTGTTGATTCAGTAGATCTCAGAAGTTTTAAGGAATCGATTCTCGGCGCGATTTTCCAATTTCCAACGATTTAAGAAAGTTCCAGACTTTAGTTGGTTCACCATTTTCGGCTGAGGTGTGGATACGGCGGCGTTGGGCAACTCTACATACCTTATTGAAGCGATTGCTAGCATCCACAAGGATCTCCCGGTTCGACGGCGAGGGCCGAAGCTTAAATTTTGTTTTGCTTACAGCCTTCCTGTGCATGATACTTCTAAAATCTATCGCCTGTAAACCATGGTGCCGGAAGATGTTTAAATTTAATAGCACGAATAGGAGCGTGGACATCATGCAGAAGCACAATGTTGTCCGTCAGCAGGTTGACTTTATCATCAGTCGACTCAATACTGACTAGAGGAGACCCATCAATGCTGTTAGCATCTCTTCGGAGATCATCTGTATTCATGCCACTAAAGTTGCGCTGCAGGAGAATTTTAGGTTTAGCTTTACGTGGGCGATTTTTTTATGTTCACATAAGGTTGTGGTTCTTATTTGAATAAAGATGCCAATGCATGTACACATTGCACACCTACCTACATGTTTGACTTTATTTGTGATGAAACTAATGAAGCAGACTTTGTCGTCTGTGGTTTGTTTAGTTGGTAACCAATCAAAACAGCCATAAATATATTTTATGGCTTCGGCTTAGTAATACACATTAATTGTTCTAATCCAGTAATCCTCTTAGTGAGAATACAGAAGCCCTACCAATGCACAAGTACCTAAGTATTTAGGTCGTCAAGTGTATGCTGTTAATCTACTATACATAATAAAATCGTAGCGAAGTCAGAAATGTACTTTGAATATTTTTGAAAAAAGTAATTGTAATTAAGGCTGGGACCGATTCTTATGCCAAAATTATAGTTTTTAGAATTTTGTCTGTTTGTCGATTTATGTTTGTCTGTTTCTCTGATTGTATATTGTATACAAGTGTAGTGTATTGTGTATTGTAGATTCTGTTCAAGTTTGCATAGATATTCTAGAGAATGAATATCTATGCAAACCTATCTATGTATACCTAATTTATACCCTACAGAATGACCAGCCTTATCTATAAGTCTGGTCAGTCTGTAGGGTATACATTAGGTATACATAGATAGGTTTGCATAGATATTCTCTAGAATATCTATACCGAGCTGGATAACTTGTCCTAGGTAGACGTATTCCTTCACAACTTCGAGAAGCGACCCTTCGATGTGGATTATGATATGAAAATTTATTATTATTATTATTTTGCATCGTATCCCATTTTCGATCAGTTCAATGGTTCGCAAATTACCAGTTCATTTGCGAAATCAATTAAAATTCAAAGCAATTAAAATCGTCACGCATAGTATGTAGAAGTACCTATTTAATTGTAAAATGAACAGTTTATGTAAAATACTTACACTCAGGTGATCATGTGTTATTATTTATTACGTGTTTTACTTATCGCGGATGTTATCACTGTTGACCATGAAAATTATTGGACAAATTGTAGCAATTTAACATATTTTAATGATGTTATATTTGATCAATCTACGAGTATATTTACTTATTAGAAATAAATTATGTGAGGTACCTGCGTATTTTGTTATTTCAGGTGTTTTCAACTGTTCTCCTTGGTTATTTTAGGCCATAGCGGGCACATGACGAGAAATGTTTTGTTGAGGCTTTATTCATCGATAAAATACTTATGCCCAAAAATCACAGAGTGCAATTAGCGCTAAGCGAATTTAAAACATCGTTCTATTTCTGTCAGAAGAAGAATTATAGGTATGTACCTATGTTTTAAATACATTTAGCGTTACATGCTAATCTGTTTCTATAATATATTAAAATAATAAGCTAAATTGTGTTGTTTTGGAAAGAAGATAGTTTTATTAATCATAATGCACCTATATTTTATATCAAAATCAAATTAAATAGAACATAACCAAACATAAACCTTACCTGGAAATAAAAACAATAAATAAAGCTATTATTTACAATTACAAAATTGTTTTCTATATTTTCACAAGGCTGTCATTTTGACTGTTATCTTCATATTTATAGTTCTATTGTTTAGTACATAGGATACCAAATTTAGAGTCTATACCTAACATTAAAGACTATGCGAATAAAGTAAACCTTCATTTACATCTCCCCCTCCAAGACTTATATAAATGTGTATTTTCTTATAAGTATTTAAATATGTTTTTTTCTCATGCCTCCTTTGCAGTGTAACTTTTATTTTTTGAAATACTGGAATTTTTGTAATTGTATCATCTTACAGGTTGAAGTTGGTCCGCGATTAAGTAGGTATGTTTATCGGCATCACTAATCGAATTTATGCAAATTATATTTGTCTTTGAATCTTCACTCGGTTTCACGACAAATTCGAATTGTAATTTTTCCATTGTGTTTAAAAACAGCTGTACAATTGTTGTTTTATAATAATTATGTTTCTATATTATATTGAAATAATAAGCTAAATTGTGTTGTTCTGGAAAGAAGATTGTTTTAATAATCTCAATGTACTTACATTTTACATCAAAATCGTATTAAATAGAACATAACTAAACAAAGGCTTTTACAGACTGGGGCGATATCGCACTAGTCTGCACGAGCCTTTAACCTGGAATGCAAAACAACAATTAAAGCTGTTATTTACAATTACAAAATTATTTTCTATATTTTCACAAGATTACAATCTTGTGAAAATATAGTAAAATAATTTTGTATTAATTTTGACAGTTATCTTCATTTTTACTGTTCTATTGTTTAGTCCATAGGATTCATAGTCTTTAACGTTAGGTATAGAACATACTTTCTATACCTAACGTTAAAGACTATGAATGAAGTAAACCTTCATTTGATTTTTGGACTCTTTTTCTTTGTATTTCATACAATCTGACTGTAGTTTGTAAATACCACATAGTCTTCTCCGAAATTATGTAAAAGTATGTTTTCCTTATACAGATCGTGCGTGATGTTAACATCACCGACAAGCCGGTCTACCCGTACCGAGGCATCCTCCTTGACACGGCGCGAAACTTCTACAGCATCGAGTCCATCAAGGCTACCATCGGTAAATATAAATACTTAAGTACCACTTTCCTGTACGTAAATAATGACACACGGTGGTCGAAAATACTACTAAGTACTTATAACAAGCTACAAAACATTAAGAGGCCGACAACACCTAAAGGCTCCTACATACTGGCGCGTCTTGTCGCGCGACGCGTCGCGACACAAAGGCACCGCTTGTAGCGCTACACGCGGTGTCTTTGTGTCTCGTCGCGTCGCGCGACAAGTCGCGCCAGTATGTAGGAGCCTTAAAGCACGGTCACTTGCGGACTGCATAGAAAAGAAAGAGAAGCGCGATGACACAACGCTTGTAATTTATTGCAAAATATGAAGCAATTATTGATTTACAAAAAAGCTATAGATTGTATAAAAAATATAAAACACTATTATGCTATATAAAACACTATCATATGTTGCTTGTAGATAATCTGACAAAAAATCAGAATGATTGCAAGTATATTAGTATGGTTTTTAATCGTTAAAAGAAATTTTTAGAGGTATCTTCGTGATTTTTTTCTATCATATCAAATTAGTTATATTATGTTTTCAACACTATCTACCTAGCATATATCCTTAAGAATATCATATATTTTTCTGATTTTGTTTACTGCAGTGGATCATATAATTTAAGGTATAAAACTTATAAAAATTGCGTTTAGGTCCTGTAGTCCCCTTAAACAAGCATTATGAGCATATTTTTTTTCATCATGTTTATGATATCGATAGAACCATATTATTATTCTGTCTGCGGAGTTTAGCTAGCTAGTATTTAACGGATTGCGATTTGATTAGGTACCTACTTTAATATGGTTGCTAAGCAATTTATGCTCGTCACAATGCATATGGTGAGTGGCAGTTCTCTTCGTCGTTCTTGTGGTTCTTACCAGGAGAACTCCTCAACCAGTGACGTCCCTGCATCGGGAAAAGCAAGATTTTATAACAGGTGATGATAAACTGACCCACTTAAAAGTGAAAAATGTAAAAGGATTTAAAAAAAAAAAGACTTCCATAAAAAAAAAATTAAGTGAAAAATACCAATCGTTATTTCTCCTGACGTTGCAACTACCATGTTATGTCACTGCATCACCCTTTTTTTTTTTTTTTTTTTTGAGGGTGGGAAATCATCAAATAACTTCTCCCGCTCTGGGCGGAGCGGGAGGGTGTGTCAGACTCTTACTGACTAAAACCCACCCGTATTCCTTCCTGTTGCCTGTGTTGCGGGGGCCTCGGTGACCCATAAGTACCTTCCCGCGACCCCGGCAGGCATCGGCCCTAGTGGACCCCTACTTTGTGCTGATGACATCTCTTTGAGGCGCGCGTGGAATACGACGCGCCGTCGACCCGGGCCTGGTCCTTACCGGACGGTGAGCTACCCATTGCTCACCGTCCGCAAGCCCGCGCCTACGGTGGCCGGAAATCCGCCCGGGATTCCCGACGCCCTGGGCGTCTCCTGCGGCGGCTAGGGGCGAGAGGGCGCGAAACTTGCCTTTCCCTCAACCGTCCCGCCTCCTCCTTAGCGAGCATTACTGCTTCGCAGAAGGAGGTGACGGCTGCCCATGCCCTCTCGCTCCGTACCATGGCCTGAACCAGGGCCGGACGCGAGAGGTCTCTGCCGCCGATCGCCTCCACGAGGACACGGCGGTGCTCTGCCCAAGCCGGGCAGACCTCCACCGTATGCTCCACCGTGTCCTCCGGGCGATCCACACAGTGGTGACACCCGGACGTTTCCTCCCGCCTTATCCGACACAGGAACCTCCCGAAGCTGCCGTGTCCGGTGAGGACCTGCGTCAGGCGGAAGGTGAGGACGCCGTGGCGCCTCTCCAGCCACTCCTCAAAGAGGGGACTTATCGCCGAAATCGTGGCGTGCCCAGCACTGGGTTGCGACAACCGTACTTTCCATGACGCCATGAGATCCCGCCGGAGCTCCGTCCGCTGAGCCGCGATTTCTCGCGGCAACGGACTTACGCCCCGGCGTTTCGCCTCCTCGCGCCACTCCCATACGTGCGCGAGGACTTTTGCCTCCAGATCCCATGGCGGCAATCCGGCAAGGAGGCTCGCTGCCTCACAGGAGACCGTGCGGTATCCTCGGACCATCCGGATGGCCATGACCCTTTGGGCCGCGCTCAACCGGCGGGCTGGCCGCAGCGCCAGAGAGCGCGCCCATACAGGAGCCCCGTAGAGGGCCATGGACCGCACGACCCCCGCGTAGAGCCTCCGGCAGGAGGCGTTTGGACCCCCTAGATTGGGCAGGAGCCGCTTCAATGCAGCGCCCGCCCGCTCAAGTTTGGGAGCCAAACGTCGGAAATGCTCCACGAAGTTCCACCGGCTGTCGAGGACGAGTCCCAGGTACTTCATCGTCGACTCGACGCCGATAGAAACCCCTCCTACCGTTATTTGGGACCCCAACGGTGGCGCGTTCCGAGGACCATGAAAACACATGGCCTCGGACTTGTGCAGGGCCACCTCGAGTCCCAATTGCCGGATCCTTTCGACGATTGTCGCAACCCCGCGTGCCGCTAATTCGGCCGCCGCCTGGTGCGACCTCCCCTGCGCCAGGACCAACGTGTCGTCAGCGTAGCACACTACGCTGACGCCGCTAGGGAGGTCGGCGCGCAGCACCCAGTCGTATCCGATGTCCCACAGATGCGGCCCCAGGACCGATCCCTGTGGGACACCGCACGACATCTCTTGCCGGTTCCACACTCCCTGGTGACCGGGGTAGATGACGGCCCTGTCCGTCAAATAGGCCTCGACCACACGACAGAGGTAGGTCGGCATCCGGTGATACCGGAGTGCCTCCCTGATGCAACTCCAGGGCAGGGTATTGAAGGCATTGGCGATGTCTAGAGACACCGCCAAGACGACCCCACCCTGGGCAACAGCATTCCCCGTCGTCAGGGCTCGCACACGCATGATGGCGTCCACCGTAGAGCGCCCTCTGCGGAAACCAAACTGGCTCTCCGCCAAATCCGGCCCCACCCGCACCAGCTGGCCGACGAGGCGGTCTGCAATTACTCTTTCAAAGAGCTTGCCCACCTCGTCGAGTAGCACGATGGGCCGATAAGCGGACGGAGAGTCCGCAGGGCGCCCTGCCTTCCTTATGAGGACCAGTTTCCCCGTCTTCCAGCGAAGCGGGAACTGGCCCCTCTCCATGCATGCACGCTTAGGAGCCCCCTAAGTCGAGGCCCGAGAGCCTCCAAGGCCAGGACCCAGGCCTTCCCAGGTAAGCCGTCGGGTCCTGGGGCGGTATTTTTGGCATTAAGCCTGCGTACCGCCGCTCTCATTTCTCCCTCGGTCACCTCCGGAGCATCGTCGTCGTCGTCGGCGGTGTGATCCGCATCAGGCACCGCAGTAGGCGGAGCCATAGGCGGGGAGGAGTGTTCCCCTCGCGAAGGGAACAGAGCGCTCACCACGTCCTCCATAAGCTGGGGCCGGAGACTCTGCGTTAGCGGGGGAGCCCATGGGCGGAGTTTATCCCGCATCACCCTAAGGTTTACTGGTAGAAAATGCCTCATGCATTAAGTCCTCCTTTGTACAGTATTTTTTTTACTTGTGCATAAAGTTTTAATAAATAAATAAATAAATTAAAATAACTTTAATTTCTGAAGTCGGAATTAAATATAGATTCAAAGACATTGGTGCCAATTCCCTTGTTCACAAACTAAACTAAATTTAAGTTCAGTGCATCTTTTTCTTTCTTTTTCATTAAGAAGAGGACAGAAGATAAATTTAAGTTTAATCCTGTCAAATTAATCAGCGCCTGTCACTACTCCATACAAGTTTAGACGTGATTTGAAACTTGTCTACTAAAATTACGTAAATTTACGTCAAGCGCTGATTAATTTGACAGGAGTAAAATAAAATTTATCGTCTGTCCTTTTCTTAATGAAATAGAAAGAAAAAGATGCACTGAACTTAAATTTAGTTTAGTTTGTGAACAATGGAATCAGCACCATTGACTTCCGAAATTAAATTTAGTTTTCATTTTGTAGTGTTTTTGGAAACCGTTGTTTTTTTTTTTTTGTAAAAAGGTTTTATATTTAAGAATTTATGACAACTGTAAAAAAAAAATATTATCATTTTAACCAGATGCGATGGCGGCTGTAAAGTTGAATACTTTCCATTGGCACATCACTGACAGTCAGAGTTTCCCCTTCGAGGTCAGCAGGAGACCTCAGCTGGCCAAGATCGGCGCCTACTCTCCAGCTAAGGTAACTAATCTCATGCTTCATGTCTTCACTTAGATACCTAAATAGTTTTTTAGCAAGCTGGTCAAATCTTAAAGGCTGGGCGGTAATGTCTGGAGGAAACCTTAATATTAATGTAACTTTGATCAGTGCTATCGTTTACTTGACTAATCTATAGAACCGAAGCAAAGGATCAGTAATATTTTTCTGTCTTACGAGTCAAATGGACCATAATAGCGGCCCTTGGTGCTAGTACCTCACATTAAAAGGAGATTGACCAAAAGCAGGCATATGTTATGCCACGTAATGCCGCGTCAAGACTATTTATTAAATTAGTCAGTAATTATGGCGTAGTTTTTCAAGTTTAGTTGTTTTTATCAACATTTCTTTCATGCTAAAATATTTATTACTAAATATTATTATTTTTTACTAAATATTTATTTTACTAAGTTTAAACTACATCCGCCTTTCAAACCTAACCTGAATGTTGCCAGATGACAGACTATTACAATCAAATAATCGTAATTGATTAAAAATGTCGATACTTCTTATTAATCCACATGGTACTTAATATACGAGTATGTTTCCAATGCTATTAAAACCAAACACAAATGTAATTCTCGTTTTAAACAACTAACATATTATATTGTACTGAATATAGGTACTCAAAATCTCTTAAGAAAATGGGAATTCTCCTTTGGTCCTTCTAATAGGATAGATCCATACAATCTTTTACTACGTAAAGGCAACAATCACATGGCAATTTGCAGGTGTACTCGAAGCAAGCAGTGCAGGAGGTGGTGCAGTATGGGCACGTGCGCGGCGTGCGCGTGCTGCCCGAGTTCGACGCGCCGGCGCACGTGGGCGAGGGCTGGCAGGACTCCGGCCTCACCGTCTGCTTCAAGGTAACCGACGCATTTTTTACAGCGTTGCCCAACCTTTTCTTGGCGAAAGCGCCAGGGTAGCCCGCGATATTCAATTTATTTTACGTTTTTTGCAATTAACACATCAGTATCAGGTTTTATGTTGATCAAAGTATGTTTAGCGATCGTAACAAATATGTATTTACAAAGTTATAGTTATGAAACTCATCAATACCTACAACTCTCTAAGTTCAAATTACCTTATTGATTGGCTATTCAATTCCATTTCCGAAAACGTAAGAAAATTTGAATTTCGCTGGCTACACTGGCGCATCCCCCTTAAAGTGTACCCGTGAGAGATGCCACAGATAGGTACTCAGAGGTTGTCTGTTAGAAGTGGTAAAATGCCTAATGGCATTTAATGAAAAAAAAAAAGTCTTTTTACATTATCTATTCTCAACGCAATAGCACGGTGTCTATTTCTAGTACTAGCAATGACATGATCCAATATAAACTTGACATTCACAATACCTTGACATCTGTGTTAAAATGGTTTAACAATAATAATTTATTGGCTAAACAATAGTTAGAATGGTTAAACAATAATAATTTATTGTTTAACCTTTTTTTTCATTTAAGTTTTATCTAAATTAATCTTTAAATTATTAAAGATTAATTAATAATATTAAAGATAAATTAGATAAAACAGAAATCATAAATTTTAGCCAACGATTGACTATAGAAAATATGGGCATAAATACAGATAGTAAAATCCTTAGACTAATAATTGACAAAAGGCTTGACTGGAAATCACAAATCGAGAACCTTAGCAAACAAATTTGTAGTTCTGCATTTGCATTGCTGCAGTTGTGAATGTAATTGCCTACCATGGCTTAGTTGCGTCTCACCTAAGATACGGCATCATATTTTGGGGAAATTCTACCGACGCTAACACGGCATTTACGGCCCAAAAGAGATGCATTAGATGTTTGGGCTAAAAACGGTTGATACATGTAAACCATATTTTAAAAGGTAACTCATCCTTGTCTGTATATCATCGAAACAGCAATATTTGTTAAAACAAACCCCAATTTGTATCCACGTCTACAGGACGTTGTACCGCGTAACAGATGGGATATGACAGTTCTTCGAGTCTATCCAGCATAAACGGAACTCATGCTCAAAAGTATCGTCTGCATGGCGCCTACTATATTTAACATATTGCCTAAACGTTGGAAGGAGCTAAATATTAAGGCATTCAAGCGACAATTAAAAAGGTTTCTTTCGCAAAAAGCATATTACAATGTCTCCGAATTTCTAGCCGAAAAAGTTTTTTGTTGATTATTACATATTTAGCAATAATTTGATCTTTTTCCTGACACTAATATTAAATTTATATGAATATGGAATTTTGACATTATAACATAAAAATAATTTCTAATTTATAAAGTTTCAAAAATAAGTGCCTGTTGTAGGTAATTTTTCGATTTTTCTTTTAGTTATTTTTTTTCAATTATATGGAAATATTTGTACGCCGATACTTACGGCTAAACATTTTTGGACTGTAAACGATGTAATATCTTACATTCTCTTGTATGTGTACAATGTTTAAACAAATAAAGAAACATTAATATTATCTTATCTGGACACGAATGAACCATTAGGTCAGTTTTAGGTGTTTGATGAATAATACCTAATTAGAAAATCTAATTTCTTGCTATGACCTGTTGTTTTAAATACCAAATCCTCATACAAATAACAGTAATAAATATCCTGTTCTTACCCAAACGAGTTATGTGACTTGGTTTTAGAATGCAAATTACAGCTATCTGCGTCTTCGTGATCTCACTCTTCACGACGAGTTGAAGACGGATACGACGATGAATTAAGACAGCTTGTTTATTACCTACGTGTGCCAACATAATTGTTTGTTTATATTTTTGTTGGTGTAAAAGCAGTTCCCAAGCGATTGTCGCATCTAAAAAACTTGCACATACCTATATTGTAAGTGGTTTATAATAATGGTACAATATTCATTTGGTCACAATACTTTAATATCGCGTAGGTAAAGAGATTAATCGCGCGTCTGAAACTCTTATCTGATAGTAATCCTTGGGTCAATAGATCCAGTTCTTTATTAGGTCCTACTCAGCCAAAGCGGAGAAAGAGATGTCTCACACAAAATAACCAACTCTTGTTTCAAATTAAATTAGCTGACGATATCTAAACAAAATAATCCAAAACTGACTTTCTAAACTCATAATTTTAGGTAACTACACTCTGCGGCCGTTGACCCCGTAATCAGCTGTAGTGTAGGTAGGTACTCGAAGTATGAGTTTAGAAAAACGTATTATTTTTTGTTTTATCGTGTTTAGATACCGATATCCATCAAGTCTCTGAAGTTTCTCCAGCTAATTAAATATGACCCCGTGCAGGTTATTGCGTTGCGTTCAGGCTTAGCTAGGTCTTTAAATAACACAAACGTATTGGTTGTTCGAGACACCTTATCTCCACTCAAAAGAATTCCAGACGTTAGGCCTCTTCGGATCTATAAACATGAAAAATTTGTTACCCAGGCTGAACCATGGGCGACGTACTGCGTGGAGCCTCCTTGTGGACAACTGAACCCGACCCGGGAGGAGGTGTACGATTACTTGGAGGACATCTACAAGGATATGGCTGGTAAGCTATTGCTTTACTTCTTCTTAAACTGGGTATAAAAAAACCCAACACATAGCCGGTGCTTTGTGCAAAAATTATTGCTGGAAAATTACTTTTATTTTTGGTGTAAAAACATCGCTGTTTACCGCAAGCGCGCAATGTAACACACCCTAAACATTGTGCTTGTGGGTGCATGCAACGCTACAGAGGTCGTTGGTGGAGATATTTCAACTTAAGTTGTATAATTTAAAACGTGTTTTCTTAAGAAAACGTCAGAAAATGATGGAAATTTGACCTTCAATATCTCAGTAACCAGAAGGTTCCCAGAATGGTCTCTTACAAAAAAATATCACAACGACGGGGAGTATAAGTGTCTGTCGGCTTCGTTAAGCGTTTATTTATATTTTAAATCTTCTGACGCTAGCAACTACCGGTCTACGACCTACAATCAAGTGTTTTGATATTCTGCGGCCTTCAATCCGCGTTTTTCTTAATTGACTCAATCTGTCTTGTTTAGGGTCTTAAAATTATAATAATAATAAATAATAAATAAATCTTTATTGGCATAAAAACACGTTACAGAAAAATGTGAGACTGGCTCCAGAGCTAGGTTAGAGTACCTGTATTTCAGGAGTCAGTGACTACTTCCTACTCTCTACTACTCAATTGTAACCTAAACGGTTACAATTGAGCAAGTGTTATCCATCAAAAGGTGACAAAATAGTATTATGTATCTAAAATTAAGTTCAATAGTTATTATTAAACATTTACTTACTTAGGCACAAAAAAATAAAATAAAATTAGAATGAAATCAGGATTAAAATTTAGATTAATTATTGAATTTAAAACAATATTAATTTTAAAAATAAAAAAATAGTAGTACAAAAATAAAAGTATGTAATAAAATTTGAATAAATTAAAATTCAGCTAGGATGAACAAAATAATATTAGAATTATGGGTGCAGGTATGTCAATGTGCATGTGGGCGTGGGTGTGAGTGAGTGTGTGTACATGTGTGTGTGTATTGGGGTGTGTGTGTGTGTATGTATGTGTGTGAATACCATTGTTTTTGTGTTCTTATATATTTATGTTGATTGCATTAAATTTTCAGTTGCGTTGTAGTCCTGTGTCAGTAACCAGATTTTTACTTTCTTTATTGTTTCACGAGTTGTAAGGGGATTTATGTTTAGGATTTTGTTTAATTTATTATAAAGAAAAGCGGCAAGATATACCCGCTGTCGCCAAGCGGACGCCGTGTGACAGCGTAAAGGTAAACAAACGAATTGCTACTAAAGTGCGAACATAATTGGTAGTCATTCTTGAATGATACTTCAATATAGCTTAATTTTTCATTTGTCACTGCTTTATGCTTATTACCTTAAAAAGCACTATACGGTGTACCACAAGGTAGAGTGCTAGGGCCACCCCTATTCTTAATTTCGATTGAGTTTGAGCACTCAAGTAGAACGGACGTGTGTATAAGCAATATTATTTATCATGATATTATGTCGTTAAATTATTCCGAGTGAGAATAACAATAATTACTGGGGCCCTATAAAGTAAGTCAGCTCTATTGCAATTTATCCAACAGATAAATTAAAATCTTGTGACGACACTAAATCTCTTGTCTAAAAAATGATATGCCCTGAACAAATGAAATTGCGCGTTAGAGGATTGCGCAAAACAAAAAACGGAGGCGTTATAATCAGCACGGAGTCCAAAGACGATATTGAAAAACTTAGGAAATCATCAAAGCTCAGTAGTTCCGGCCTAAAAGTGGAAGAGCCCCATAAGAGAAGACCAAGAATTATAGTTATAGGAGTACCGACCGCTTTAAGAGATAAAGAAGTTTATGATTGCATCTATTAGCAGAATGTAGCCGACAACCTGCCTAGTTTGTCCCGTGACTCTTTTGGCCTCTATAAATTTCAGTCACAAGTCAGGTAAAAAAGAGGGACCAACGTGCAACTTTATTTTTGAAGTAACTGCTAGTATAAGAAAGGCGTTTATAAACCAAAATCGAGTGTTCATTAATTGAACATCCTGCCCAGTGCGGGACTTCACACTTGTGACCAGGTGCTTTAAATGTCAGCATTATAGCCATGCTGCAAAGTCTTGCCGGGAGGCAACCTATACATGTAGGCATTGTGGAGAACAAGGTCATCAGGCAAACGAGTGCACTAAACGTGCTGAACAGTCACATTGTGCAACATGCTTGCGATTAAAAAAAACCGAGCAACCACAAAACAGGCGATCAAGAATCTCCAGCAAAGAAAATTGCTGAGACAAGATACATAAATTCTATAGATTATACTGAGGTAGCGTAAGAACACCAATGGTTTTCTATAAGACTTTAATGTTATATACTTACTCTACTATTGCTCTTTACACATAAAAGTAGTTTAATTTTTACAATTCGCATCTTAAATAAACATGCAATCGTTGCGTTTTGTTGACACGGCAAAATTTTCTGAATAATAATGTAATGGCGACCTTATTAGAAATGTCACATTGCAAAAATCCTAATGGGACATGGTTGCCAAAATGTCTTACGATGATGCAAAAAAGTTGCATACTATTTTTCGTAATTTGTATAAAACCATAATTTATAGTAGTTACATCATTTACTGTTTGTTTAAACCTCAGATAGCACTTATGTATTTAAAGCACTTGAGTGAAATACCTGAGACACAGGTTTATTGCTAGTTCAGGTAGAAACCAATTATTATATACCTTAATCTCTAGTTTAAGGCCTTATTTTGTAAATATTTATGTAAATCAATAAACAATTTCAATTTCAATTTACTTTAGCGATCTGCCTTACGTCACACAACACCCTATGATTATTTTTGCTGACGACAGCACAGCTAATATTACTGGTGAAAATATGGATACTTTTCAAGCAGATGTAAATAATACCCTTACCGTATTAATTAACTGGCTGACAAATAACAACCTGGTCATCAATTTAGAAAAAAACTAAATAAGTTGCATTCCCGTGAAAGATTAAAAATAACTTCAACATTCAAATTGATGATACAGTAATTGAACAAGTTAGCTGCGTAAAATTTTTACAACTGTGGATAGACAATGATATGACATGGCAAACAGACATTGACACAGTATGCAGTAAACTGAACCAGTACTCATATGCTCTATACAAATTATCTATAGTTGTCGATCAATCAGCTCTATTAACTGCCTATTGTGCCTACGTATCATCAACCCTTAAATACGCTATTATATTTTGGGGCAACGCCACAAGTAAAGAATCCGTGTTTAAAGCGCAAAAAAGATGCGTTTGCGCAATTGCTGGTATCTTTGTTCCTGAGACTTCCTAGTCTGCGATCCATATTATATGAAGTTTAAAATGTCACCTTTCCATCAGCTTAGATCGACGAAGTTACAGTATTTGTTAAAACAAATAAAAATCTATTCAGTGAAATAAAATCAAAAACATATATACTTAAAATATCTAGTATACCACATAGAACTGCTCTTCTGGGCAAAAGTTTTTATGGAATGGCATCTAAAATTTACAAAATACCTACCTGTAGACATTTTAATCACCAAGGAACACTATTCAAATATACTATGCGTAATTTTTTAATTGACAAACCTTACTATACGATCCAAGATTTCTTAAAAATAAGTAGATACCTACTACAATCTGTCAACATACACCTAATGCTTTTTCGTTTAACTTCTAAAAATAAAGATAGCATTGACTGCGTCATAAATGGAGAAACAGTGAACGTGGTCCCAGTGGTTAAGTTTCTGGGAGTTCATATCGATAGCCAATTAAATTGGAGACAAGAGCTAACACACCTAGAGAAAGCAATCAGATCGGCCTGCTACGTACCTACTAAGAAGTCTAAGAAACGAAGTAACAAAAAACATTTAATTTGTCGAGGACGGCTAATGACACACAATTGTTTTTCTATTGTTTGACTTCGAATCGGTGTCGCGCGGGGCTTAAATTGTCTATTACGCATTAGTGGAGTCAAAACTGAGATACAGCGTACTTTTCTGGGGAGGAAGTTATGATTACAATACTCAAAAAGCTTTTGTAATTCGGAAAAGAGCAGTCAGAACTACGAGTATAGCTAGATTTCAACAGCAAGAATCATGCAAGCCACATTTTAATGACTTAAATATATTGACAGTCCCAAGTTTGTACATTTTGGTCCTACTTAGTCACTTATCAATATATATATTTTAATATGAGACTGAAGTTGAAAGAAAAAAAGGGAGAGTCAAACTCAAACTCAAAGCATTTATTTCAAATAAACCAATTACAGGCACTTTTGAATTGTCAAGAGTTCGGTCAGTCAGTCAGAAAGATGAAGCTAGTTGCCCATTCCAAAGCGTAGTAGGTACCTGTGGAGAAGACCGGGCAAGAAACTCCAAGGACACTCTTTTAAATCAACGTATTATGGTTACAAAATATTGTTTACATCATTCATTTTGAAATTATACACGTGAGAACGATGCAAAAGCGTCCGTAATAAAAAAAAATACAACAAAAAAAAAGCAATTCAAAAATTAAAATTAAAATAAGCCGTGGCAGCTAAGAGATGACCAGTCTCTACTGACGGCGCCCATTCACGAACATGACGCGTGGATCAGCACCATTCAGCTCAACCATTTTGAAGGGGGCTAAATGATCCAACACACGCGCCACCATCAGCGAGACATTAGAGTGAGCACATTCAAGTCAATGAAAGCCGTATCCAGTAAATGGCAGCTTTATAGTACATAGTACTCACATAACAATGTGCAGCTATACAATACTAAGAGATTGAATTTATACAATGCAAAGAGAGTTTTTAAAATCTTCAGCAGCTCCAACACTATTTTCAATACCTGATCAATTAGTTTTTGCGCCCTTGTGGAGCAGGACTAGCGTTGAGCCAAGCATTTTTATCAGCAATGTAATTCCCCAATTTATAATATGCTTGGCTACATAGTGTGCGTTTTATACTAGATTTAAATTTTGTTTCATTCAGTTGAAGTATGTGGGGAGGTATTTTATTGTAACATTTTAAACAGTACCCCATGAAAGATGAGTCTACTTTAGCCAGTCTGAAACCTGGTTGAACTAATTGGTCCCTATTTCTAGTGATATAATTGTGTCTTTCACCTCTTTTACTAAAAAGATGTAGATTTTTCCTTACGTACATGATGTTTTCATAGATATATTGACAAGGTACCGTCATGATGTTAATTTCTTTAAACAGTTCCCTTAGAGAGTCGCACCTGCGGAGGCCATATATGGCTCTGATGGCTCTTTTCTGCAGAATAAAAATAGACTCGATGTCTGCAGCCCGTCCCCATAGTAAAATACCGTACGACATAATACTATGAAAGTAACTAAAATATACTAGCCGTGCGGTATCTACATCAGTAAATTGACGGATTTTTCTCACACCATATGCTGCTAAACTTAGCCGTCCTGCAAGGGAAGTTAAATGAGGCCCCCATTGAAGCCTTGAGTCGAGCGTAATCCCCAGGAAAACAGTTTTATCCACGAATTCTAATTTCTCTTGATTCAATACTATCTCACAAATACTACTTTTGACATTTGGTAAAGAAAATCTTATGCACTTAGTTTTTTTCCCATTTAATACTAAATTATTAGCAGTGAACCAATTTTGGACCTGCAATAGGGCGTTATTTACGTCGTCAAAATTTGAGGCACGTCTATTAATTTTAAAAATTAAGGAAGTATCGTCAGCAAATAACACACATTTAACAAGTGGGGTAGATCATTAATATATACTAAAAAGAGGAAAGGACCCAATATCGAGCCTTGTGGTACACCCATTTCTACTTTTAAGCCGAGTGAATTGACACCATTTATTTGAACTTTCTGCTGTCTATCATATAAATAAGATTTTACTAAACGGAGCGCAAGGTCTCCAAGTCCGTAATGCTTAAGTTTCAAGAGTAAAAGTACAAGGAGAATAGATCTCCAGATGAAGCAGGTGCCTCAACTGAACGTTGTAAAGCATAGCGCCTACCACAAGTCATTAAAAATTTTCAATAAACTGCCAACAGAAATAAAAAGTCTGAGTTATACATGTGGGTTTCAGAATAAGCTTAAACGGTTCTTGTTAAATAAGTGTCCATATTCTATTGATGAATTATAAATTAATACCAAAGTCGAAACTAACATAATTTTATTGATCTGAAATGAAAATATTGAATTTTATGAATTGACTTTTGACATCTATTTTTATATTTTTATTATTATTATTATTATTATAATTTCGACAATTGTTATGATTTAAATATAGATTGCATGCATGATGTTTCCTAAGTATTTAGATATAGGCATCCAGACACGATTTAAAAATTGTTATTGAATAAATGAATTGAATTGAATTTGATTTTTATGCTCTATGCTTCATGAAGTTCATGGGATTTCCCATTGGCTTGAATGAGGAACTTCCCTGCATTTTTCATCCCTTATTTAACCCCTTTAGGGGATGTACTTTCGAAAATCCTTACTTAGTGCTCACTTTTTTATGGAAGGAAGGAACTCTTGTGCAAAATTTTTATGATTCTAGGCTGGGCAGTCAGTGAATTAATTTATGATTTTTATAAAGTAGATTTTCCTAGCTTTCTTTAATAGCTCTGTACTGTGTTTCTAGACGTGTTCAACCCAGACATGTTCCACATGGGCGGTGATGAGGTCAGCGAGAGATGCTGGAATTCCTCGACGGAGATCCAGCAGTTCATGATCCAGAACAGGTGGGACCTGAACCAGGCCAGCTTCTTGAAGCTCTGGAACTACTTCCAGATGAACGCTCAGGATAGGGCTTACAAGGTAATTGACAGTTTGTGTTGTAATAATAATAAACCTTTGTTTCAGACTCTTCGTTTTTTTTTTTTTTGGTGGTAAATTATCAAATAACTTCTCCTTCTTCTTCTTCTTCTTCTTAACTCTGGGTGGAACGCGAGGTCGTGGCAGACTCTTACTGACTAAAACCCACCCGTGTTCCTTCCGTTGCCTGTGTTGTCAGGGTCCATGGTATCCCTTTCGGTGTGGAGCCGAACGTATAAAGTATATTAATTTAGAATTATTATATTAAAAGCATCGTATCAAAAAAATATAAAACACTGCAGTAAAAATATGATTGGATTAATCGTGGAATAGGTAATTTGTCTAACAATGAAAAAAGGTTTACGAGAAAACTTCGGAATCAGATAGTAAATTGTTGGTTGCTTTCGGCGCCCGCGAAACGATTGAAATCGGCCTCTAGATCGCGTCCACTAATTACGTAATTCAAATAGCCTTTATTTCTGATACTGTACGTTCAATTACTTATTAAGGGGCTTGTGGCTAAGTAATAACAGCCGCACGGGTCGATCGATAAGGTTAAGCTACGCTTGCCGCGGTTGGTCCGTGGCCATCTTTACATACCAAGACCCCTCGTGCCTCGGAAAGAACGTTAAGCCGTTGGTCCCGGCTGTCATTTGTAGATCTTTGACAGTCGTTACGGGTCGTCAGAAGCCCGAAAGGCTGACAACCAGTCTTACCAAGGCGTATAGTGTTGCCCAGTAACTGGGTTGTGGAGGTCAGATAGGCAGACGCTCCATGTAAAATACTGGTATTCAGCTGCATCCGTTAAGACTGGAAGCCGACCCCGACATAGTTGGGAAAAGCCTAGGCAGATGGTGACTGTACGTTCAATTACATCATCATTTATAAAATAAAAATTGTGATTTACTTACATTATTACAAGTTTTATCCAAGTTAATGTTTACTTAATTTACTTATTGAATTGACATTCCATGCATTTATAAATTACATCCTAACTAATATTTTAAGTGCGAAAGTGAGTTTGTTCGTTTGTTTGTTACGCTTTCACGCTAAAACGACTAAACAGATTTGAATGAAATTTGGCACATGGGTAGACCATGACCTGGACATGGGCTACTTTTCATCATGGATTGCAGAAGAAGTCTCGGACAACAGCTAGTATTGTCTAAATAACAAATGAATATTGATATACGTTACATTATTATTAATCATTGAAATCGGTATCGTCAGTATCAGCTTGCCCTTCGGCAAAGGCCTCCCCTGATTCTAATTAAATAAAGAAAAAAGACAGCAACAACAAATAAGAACTTTAGGATTTATGAGGAACAAATTAATTAATTGATGCCAAATTTATACCTACGTCAGTTATAATTGTAAATTGTAATTGATAATGTAATGACTATTATAATTTCAAAGTGTTGATTCAGAAAAATTTGAACATTAATTGTTATAAGGTATATACCAATAGTATTGATTTCAGTTTTCGTCTCCGCGATCTGACATGTATTCATCATCGATATTGTAAAAGCAGCTTCTAACCATTGCTTTACCTTTTTTAAACATGGTCAAAGCTAAATCTTTAAAGGCGTTATTTGTTACATCTTTGCAGTATTTACGTACGAGTTCCTCTTATACATTTGAGCCTGCATTGTGGTAAACAGAGCTCATGTTTAAATTTATTTTTATTTCTAGGAGTTACATTTCGTTTGGTTAAATCTTTGTGTTAAGGGGACTACAGGACCTAAACGCAAATTTTATAAGTTTTATAATGCCTTAAAGTATATGATCCACTGCAGTAAACAAAATCAGAAAAATATTTGATATTATTAAGGATATATGCTAGGTAGATAGTGTGTTGAAAACATAATATAAGTAATTTGATACGATAGAAAAAAATCACGAAGATACCTCTAAAAATTTCTTTTAACGATTAAAAACCATACTAATATACATGCAATCATTCTGATTTTTTGTCAGATTGTTCTACAAGTAACATATTAGCATAATAGTGTTTTATTTTTTTTATACAATCTATAGCTTTTTTGTAAATCGATAATTGCTTCATATTTTGCAATAAATTATCAGCTTTGTGTCATCGCGCTTCTCTTTCTTTTCTATGCAGTTCAACAGTGACCGCGCTTTAGGTGTTGTCGGCCTCTTAAGCAAAATATTGTTGTTGTACAAATAGGCATAATTCTCTAACGTACATACACGAGCATGGCAGAATATTGTACTTTTTGGACAAGTGCTTACAATTATCCGTATGGTACCAGGCTCCACAGATTTCACGTACACTTTTTTTTGTACTCTAAACGCTTTTATAATCCACGAATTACCCCACAACAAGACCCCATAAGCGAGTAGGTACGGACGAAACGTATCCGCGATAGGCACAAAGAGCAGCTTCTGTTGACACCGTGACTCTTAATCTTTTAATTGCATAGACAAATCTGGCGAGTTTATCACAAACGTAACGGAATCGACGTGTCTTTTCCAGTCTCCAGTCCAATTCAGTCAATTCTTTCAATTCTTCTAGTCAATTCTTTTTTTTTTGGTTTCGGGATGGAAGTCCTCATGGATGTCCTCCGCCCTGGGGCGGACGGAGGGATGTATCAGACTTCTACTGAATAAAACCACCCCGAGTTCCCTCGCACACTTGGACCGGGGGCTACGGGGGCACTTAAGCACTCTGCTACGCAGCCCCCGACTGGTGCTGGCCTCTGCGGGCTCCTCCTGGTCAAGCGGGGGGAGTGAAGTTTTTGACTGTCCCCGCGACGTCTGAGAGGGGCGCGCGTGGAACATTACGCGCCGCCACCTCGGGTCTTATATGATAGGGAGCGGCGGACGGCCTCAAGTCCGCCGTCCTTGGACCTACTTGGGAGCCGGAAGCCAGTAGTGGAGCCCAAGCTGTTTCTGACGTACATTAATTATTGCCACTCGTGAAGGTATTTTAGTGCACCCTGTCCTATTGAATGCAGACATTGTTGAAACCTCAGGGGACCTAGGAAGATGTTAAAATTACAGACACCTATAAAATAATTTAACGAATATATTCTTTTTTACAGGCTTTTGGTAAGAAACTGCCTCTGATTCTTTGGACCAGTACCTTAACAGACTTTACAAACGTCGAGAACTACCTGGACAAGGATGATTACATTATCCAGGTTGGTTCTAAATTCTTGCACATTTATCCACACCGTGTGTCTTACCAAGATAATTATTAGGGCATCCCTGAGATCTTGACCTTAAGTATAAGAAGCCTTCTTTTGATTGCTGCCTTTATTACTTTTATACAACAGACTCTTTGATTATACCGTTGATTAAGTGATTTTTGGTTTTCATCATCACATGTGGGCCACATAATCCCACCAAAAATGAGTACATTATTATAAGCTTTCGCGTGATTTTACCGGCCTTTAAACAAACAGTTTTCCCAACTCAAATTATTGTGGATTTATTATATATACTAGCGATCTGCCCCTGCTTCGCACGGTTGTTACGACTTGTCAAAATAATGAAATTTCTTTATTTATAATTTTTATGTAAAATGAATGAAATTCTTCAAATGCTAGTTAAAACCGCATGAAAATCGATTGTGTAATAAAGAAGAACAATGCGGTCACACAGACACATGAAAAGCGACTTTATTGCATACTACGTAATTGATTTTTAACACTTCTTTACTTGTGCCTCAGGTTTGGACAACCGGCTCCAGTCCTCAGATCAAAGGTCTCCTAGAGAAGGGCTACCGACTGATCATGTCCAACTACGACGCGTTATACTTTGACTGCGGATTCGGGGCCTGGGTCGGCGAAGGTATGTGCTGCTGTGTTTTCATTTAAACTTCAAGTATAATCCTCGTTTTTGAATTGACGTTATTTCTACTCCATCAAATATCCACTTTATTTCATTTGATTAGTACTCTAGGTAATAGTGAAATTGTCATTAAATATTGAAGTTGTAATAAAACTAAACTATGTGTAGGCACTCAATTTTTCTGAAATCACAAAAAATGGCAACTTAATCGTGAACGTAGTTTAAATAAACCGTCAATGTGCAGGTAACAACTGGTGTTCCCCGTACATCGGCTGGCAGAAAGTGTACAACAACAGCCCGAGAGAAATCGCCAAGGAACACAAACACTTGATATTAGGTAAGTGTGGACACCGCCCCGACCCTTACTCAAGCCAGCCCGCGCCGCTGAGTCTGTAGCTTTAAATTCGTCCCTAATCAATTTAAATCCGATCTAGCCTGTCTCTTGCTGTGCTCCCTTAGGGACGCCATAAGCCGAGGTCCATCCCCACAGGGGCTGCCCTTAGTGAGCGTGTAGTCACTTAGTTTTTAAGTTTTACGCCCTGGCTGATGGCTTGTAGTTTAATTTAAATGTATTGTTGTAAAAATATGGATAAGAATTATGTCTGAAATAAATAATTAAATAAATAAATAAAATTAATTTATTGAGACACCCGCTGGCAAACCCAAGCCGCCTCTGGTTGACCTGCGAGATGCCATTTGTATATTTAATTTTAGACATTCTTGAATTTCGAACTTTATTCCAAAACCAATAACCTTGACGGTTAAAAAAACTCGAGTCTTAGGTCCGCTTACACCACCGCTTAAAACGCTAAATACATATAGTGCTAAAAATATTTAAAACACCATTATGTCTCTTTGTCATTTATTTTTCAAACGATTGCCAGAAATAGAACGATGTTTTAAATATGTTTATGATGTTTAGCGATAAACTCATTTAGTGATTTGTGGAGCAAGCGGGCCTAAGATGTAAATTTTGTAGTAAGAACTTCATGAAGTCGGATTATGGTTCGAAATACATAACCTGCCTGAAAGGTTTAAGCTTGGACCAAAGTTAGAACTCTTTTTGTAATGAGACGGTCTCGTGTTTACCAGGTAAGGATGACTTTTCAATAGGAATTTCTCAGGAGCAGCTCGAGATTAGAATTGTGTCCGGCGAAATGTGGGTGTACAGTCTAGTCTTTTTATCTTTTAAATTCTTTTCTAAGTAAGGACACATAATATACTTTTTGAAGCTAGGGCACTGATCAAAATAGCATACACCGTTGACCATTGCATAAAATATAATAGTAGCAATGCTGTGTGAAAGTTCATATCGAAATCAATATGATATGTTGTGCTATCAACAATTTATAACGGCAATTTGTTTTGTTCGTCCACAGGAGGTGAAGCGGCTCTCTGGTCGGAGCAGTCGGACTCGTCAACACTGGACAACAGGCTGTGGCCGCGCGCCGCCGCGCTGGCCGAGCGTCTGTGGGCCGAGCCCGACACGCCGTGGCTCAATGCGGAGTACAGGTTGCTGCATATCAGGTCAGTACTATACACGCACTGGCCGTCGTTGGTCCGAACGGCGGTCCCAATGTTATTCCGAACGTTAGTCGCAATGTTAACCGTAAAGTTGGTCCGAAACTCCGAATGTTGGTCCCAGCGTTGGTCGAACACGTCCAACGCTGCAGGTGTCAGCCTATCGCAGTCCTCCGCTAGACATTGGCCTCTATCAAGTTGCAGTCTGTCTCCACCACCTTTATCAAGTTGCAGTCTATCTCCACCACATTTACCAAGTTGCAGTCTGTCTCCACCACCTTTACCAAGTTGCAGTCTGTCTCCACCACCTTTACCAAGTTGCAGTCTGTCTCCACCACCTTTACCAAGTTGCAGTCTGTCTCCACCACCTTTACCAAGTTGCAGTCTATCTCCACCACATTTACCAAGTTGCAGTCTGTCTCCACCACCTTTACCAAGTTGCAGTCGGTCTCCACCACCTTTACCAAGTTGCAGTCTGTCTCTACCACCTTTACCAAGTTGCAGTCTGTCTCCACCACCTTTACCAAGTTGCAGTCTGTCTCTACCACCTTTACCAAGTTGCAGTCTGTCTCCACTACCTTTACCTAGTTGCAGTCTGTCTCTACCACCTTTACCAAGTTGCAGTCTGTCTCTACCACCTTTACCAAGTTGCAGTCTGTCTCCACCACCTTTACCAAGTTGCAGTCTGTCTCTACCACCTTTACCAAGTTGCAGTCTGTCTCCACCACCTTTACCAAGTTGCAGTCTGTCTCTACCACCTTTACCAAGTTGCAGTCTGTTTCCACTACCTTTACCTAGTTGCAGTCTGTCTCCACCACCTTTTTTAAGTAGTCGGTCTATCTAACTGGGGGTATTTTGTTTTTCTCACTGACAACATTACCGCTGCACCGCCTCAATTTATTTGTGATTTCCCCCTATGTACCCCTTTTAGAACAAGTACCTATTTAACTTTTAATTCGATTTATATTCCCACAGGGAGCGTTTGGTCCGTATGGGTACTCAAGCCGAGTCCATAGAGCCAGAGTGGTGTTACCAGAACGAAGGCTACTGCTACCGATGAGATAATAGGCAACTGTGATGCCATGCTGTCACAACACTTTCAGTAAACGTCATAATAATACCACTGGTCACGTATCGTCGTGTAACCATTTTCACTTCACGATAAATGTTGGCAACATTCGTCACTAGAGTAGATAATAAATACATCCCTATATTTTACGTAGAATTAATTATTTTTTATAATAAATAAATTATACTCACGCTTGCATCGCGTTCTAACACTCCATTAAGGGTGTATATTGCCCAAACTTTTTCAACAAATTGATTACCTAAACTTACACCCATTTGGCCAACACTTGTGACCACATTGCCAACATGAAATCGTGCAATGAAACTTGGCTTATCTCTGTCACGAGACATCACTGTGATCGACTCATTTACACGTAGGTTTTATATTGTAACACATCTCGTAATGTTTTGTACGCGGATGTGCAAATATGTCAATTTATGATTATAATTAAGTAAAGTATTATTGTATCTTTACAGTCTTTTTATAATAAACACTGGAAATATAACTGTCTTTTTTTTAATTCTGTGCTGTGGTGATCTTAATCTGAAAGAAATAAAAATAACAGTGCCAAAATACAAAAAAAAAAATGCTTCTACTTGAAGAAATAATAACTATTATACAGGATGGAATTTTGTAATGCCACCTGGAGGGAAAGTACTCTTAATACTGCAGCTTTATTTTTGAATAGAAAGCAAACTGCATTCAAAGATTTTCGAAAATTCTCTTCTCCCACACCCGGGAATCGAACCGGCTAAAATCTGAAAAAATATACCCTGTACTTTTATTGCATCGATCGTTAGGGTCAATTATAAGGATGAAATCTCTCTAACAAACATAAATTAAATGAAAGGAAAACCAGGAATCTTAAATTAATTTAATTATTTACAAAAAATGGTAAACTAACTAATTAGTTGCTCGAAATGGGCTCCATTCTCTTGGATACACAAATTTATTCTTTTAACGAATTCATTTCTAGTAACCTTTAATAAAGTGTTGTGGTGAATATTAAAAATCGTATTCTGAACTTCAACTCTCAACTCGTTGTCATTCGCATAAGATTTCATGTAAATTTGATTTTATACATATCCCTACAAAAAAAAAATCTAATGGGGTGAGATCTGGCGATCTCGCAGGCCATCTGATTGTGCCGTTTGTACCAATCCAGGTATTAAAATGGTTATTAATGTAGGCAGTAGTGATTCTGCTGTTATGTGCTGGAGCACCATCTTGCTGTAGAATTATTTGGTTTCGCTCTTCCTCGGGGAAACCATTTAACTCGTTTCTTAAGAGATCCAGTATTTCAATATACTTGACAGTGTTTAAATGACCTTCGTACACGTGGACTACATTATTTCTCATAATTCCGCACCAAACGTTGAGAAAATCTTACTTGATTGTTAGTTTCATGAACACGAACAGGATTCACTCGAGACCAATAATGGTTATTGCGGCGATTGTACATGCCATTATTGCTGAAGTTGGTTTCGTCAGACCATACAATGTTACTCAAAAAATTAGGGTTTCGGTCAATTTCTCCAAGCATGTTTTCACAAAATTGTAATCGTCTGTCACGATCCCCAATATGCAATTTTTGCACCAACCGACCTTCACGATAGCATTTATACTTATACTTTTTCAGCACTTTAAGTACGCGAGTGTGGGTTTTTCCTAATTCATCGGCAGCATCTCTACTTGAAGCCTTTGGAAATGATTCAAAGTATGTTAAAACATCTAGTTCAAAATCGAAATAGTTTTGCTGAATAGTTTGCCGTCTCTTCTTGAAACCACCCGTATTCTTTAAATTTTCTACCATTCTTTTCAATACGAACTGAGTTGGTGCCTGTCGGTCTTGATATCTCTCTCCATACCACCGCAGAGCTAGATTCACGTTTTTGTTATTTAAAAAATAAGCTTCCATTAAATCAAACTGTTCTTGATAAGCCATTTTCACCGTGAGACAAAATGTGAAATGAGTTGTAAAAACAATCAAATGTGAATAACAACTATGACAATCTAATTTTCAAATTTTAATCTAATATTCCATATTTAAATTACCTCATACACGCAGCTACGAGTATGTCGCAAAGGAGTCTGCATTACAAAAGATTCATTGAATTTGTAACTTCAGATTTCCTGGTTTTTCTTTCATTTAATTTATCATGTTTGTTAGAGAGATTTCATCCTTATAATTGACCCTAACGATCGATGCAATAAAAGTACAGGGTATAATTTTTTCAGATTTTAGCCGGTTCGATTCCCGGGTGTGGGAGAAGAGAATTTTCGAAAATCTTTGAATGCAGTTTGCTTTCTATTCAAAAATAAAGGAATGTTTCCTTTGAGTAAAATTTTCTATCTGCAGTATTAAGAGTACTTTCCCTCCAGCAGGCTTAGCATGACACTCTATTTCTGCGAAGAATAGACAGGGCTCTTTCTATACAAAGTGACATTTCGTTTCTCAGTTTTTGACATCTCACCGTAGAAATCCTTCTACAATCTGTCATCTTGTCTTTCGTTTCTAACGATCTTTGTCTAGGTCCTGTTTTATGTAGAAAGATCTCTACGGTGGGATGTCAAAAAAGGAGAAACGAAATGTCACTTTGTATGGAAAGAGCCGTGTCTATTCTTCGAAGAAATAGACAGTGTCATGCTAAGCCTGCAGGTGGCATTACAAAATTCCACCCTGTATAGTAGTTTTGCGAACAGTAGACCTCGCGAGCACAAACTTTTTGCAACAATTAAGCCTCGTATTCATGAATACGAGGCTTTAATTTGACACTAAAGTTATAGTGTTCACTAGAATCACTAGTTAGGGGCTTTGGGTTAAGAGTACATACTCATCCTATACCCGTAGGCCGTAATCCACCACGCGGGCCCAGTGCGGGTTGGTAGATGTCACATGTCTTCGAATTTTTGGTTCTAGGACATGCCGGTTTCCTCACGATGTTTTCCTTCATCGTTTTGAGAGCAGTGGTGATGAAATAAATTACACTAAGTGAAGCGCCTGTCTGGGGTCGAACCTACCACCTACAACTCGTAAGTCGCGGCCGTTGCCACATGGCCACCACCGTAGGTTTAGAGTAAAAACACCGAATTATCAGCAAGTACACAACAACTCAAAGAACGTCTAGTCACCACAAGGGATAGAGCCTGCAGTGCTATTCTGTAACCTTCTCACCGTGAAAACTTAAGTGAAGTGAACGTGGAGTGAACTGTCAGTGTCATCGCACCTGATACTAGGGATGGACCAAGGATTACATTTACAATCATAATAGAGATTTTAATAATATTTTTATGCTAATTATATTGATCATAATCAGTTACCTGATTAAATAAACGCAATCCCATGACCCAACCGCGATGTGTTTTGAAGAAGCGATAGTGGATTGAGTCGAGTAAAGACTATGCGACGTTATTCAGCGTTGTTATTAACCCAAATCTATTCAATAAGAAGAGTTAACCGAGTGTCAAGTGATCGAGTGCTAAAAGTGTGCCTGGCTGACGGACCATAGAATTTATCCCCTTACAAACTATGTGGAAACCTAACTAAACAATGTGTGTGTCTGTGTACATAAGTCATTTGAATAAAAAACGTGCGGATTATTTAGGTAGGTAAATTTATACCGACCTACGCGCGTTGCCAATATGAATAATAAAATAATATTCATAAAATCACCGTCATCAATACTATAACAAAATTCATCAATTCAACTGAAACTCGCGCAGCGCGCCCTCCGTTTCGCGGGCGGCTAGGCTCACGTCATCCAGCCCAAGTGAAGTGGTGTTGCTATGGCGACGAGAATCGAGTGAAGTGATAAGATCAAGACACTCGCGCGTCGCGCTTACCGACTCACTTCACCTAACCGATTCACTTCGGCGCGGGTGGTTACTATGGTTACGAGAATCGGGTGAAGTGATAAGATCACGCCGCGCTTGCGCGTGAGGCGCTGTTATTAATATCAAGATGAGTTTTTTTTTTATTAATTTGCCGTTTTTTATTTTTAAATGTGCGACAAACAAAAAATTGGTTTTACCACCTTTATATCAAAATCCAAAATGGCTACAAACATTTTTCATCAAGGGTGTCGATTTCATGGTTTTCGGGCGTGTTACAGCCGATACTGAGGTCAAATCTAAAAAGCAAGACGGCGGCTGCGAAAATTACCAAACCTTTTGGAATAAAAAAAAATAAAATTGAGTTTCTGACTGAATTTCTGTTTTTTCATGTTATGTTATTTTAAAAACACCCTAAATAGTAACGTAACACTTAAATACTAGTTTTGAAATAATATAAAATAATCTATAGATTTAGCATAAAAATATTATTAAAATCTCGATGGGTATGGGTTCATATCAGTGGGATGACACTGACAGCTCACACCACGCGTGTTTTCACGGTGAGATTTTTACAGAATCGACATGCGGGACTCTCTTGAGGCGCTACGGCGCTACCATTGAATTGTGCGCTATATTTATCTACACAAATATATCTATATATATCACATCTTAAATGTAGCGCACAGCTCAATAATAATTCGCTCAGCATACTAACTGTAGTTATTAGTAATTAATGCTAATTTGCATTAATTTCAATAGCATGCGAATTCATGAATGCTAATATGACGATAATTGATAATATGAAGTATGTGAATTTTGATAGCATGCGGATAATAAGGATGCGTTTAATTTCGGGTTCGCCGTAGGTCGTCTACCCCTTTTTTCATGTGTACCCTAGCGTGCGTTTGCTCGCCGATAACGTTTGATTTGCGTTACTACTTGCACTTGCATATTTTATTTGATTAATGTCTTAATCACATAAAACACACTACTACTAGGTAGGGATTGATGGAGCACCAGCTATTAATAATAAGTAATTATATAAAATATGATCATGTTAATGATCATATATAATTACTTATACTTAGTTGTTAAAGGGCCGATTCTACTGGTAGAAATCTAAATGTGAGCAAATTACTGCATTTTGAGGAGCTATTCTGCTCATCACGCCAAAGATCCTCATCAAATCTTCACCAAATTTCTATAAGACCAACTTAAAGTTACTACCTTTCAAATAAAAAAACCGGCCAAATGTGTGTCTGACTACGCACAATGAAACGTTCCGTAGTTGGGATGAATTTATCCTAAAAACAAACTTAACATTGTAGTTGAAAAACATGTTCTCCCATACATCGTTATACGTCACGGTCAATTCTCCAACTGCAAATGTAAGTTGCTATTACTCATTAACCTGTAAAGGCTACTTAGCTGTGATAGTTTTCCTTTTAATTTCGTTATATAAACTACTGCCATGAATTTTTTCACATATCCAAAACAACCATTTAGCTAGCAGGGGGCGGGGGACACTTAACTGTAACAAAAAATAGCACTTTAAAGCTTAATATTACGCAAACGGGTTCCTGAATCGAAAAATGGTTTTCACAGGCCCGCAATGTTTTTAAACGGCCTACCCAACGATATTGTACACCATGGGATAGACAAGGGAAATAAATATCATCCCCACTTTACGTGCAAGGAAGGTACCCTAAAAGTTTGTTTTTGTCAAGATTTTTTTACTTCTTCGTCGGCGTGATTAATATGTATAACCATTTCAATTTACAGCTTTCTAGTACTGAGAGTCTCTGAGTTAAGCCGGGGAAAGACAAACAGACGAACAGGGCGAAACTATAAGGATTCCTTGTTGACTACGGAACCCTATAAAGAACAATTGAACTCGGATCGCATAAGGCGGAGATATCCAGTAGCCCCCTTGTTGCCCCTTTTTGGAGGAATTACCACAGTGGCCACAGCTTAAAATGCACAACATACAAATGGCGTTTAGAAATTCGTTTTCAATTTTAAAAGGAATATTTATTAAATGCATTTAAAATAAACGTTTGATAGTGACGTCATGAAGGACTTTGTACAATATGCTAAAAAAGGGCAATAAGTCTAATAATGTTTAGAAAGGCACCTACTGAGGAGATATCGAGTTAAGAAAAAAAAACAATATACAGGGTGTACCAGAAAGATGTGGTCAAATTTAAGGGTGTGGTACAGACCATCAAACTGAACAGCTTTCTCCATGGGACCAACATCGTAATCATGAAAAAAATATCCTATATGGTATTACGGAAATATTAAAACTGACAGAACTCCTGAATAGTTCCGTACCCAGCGACTTACACCTATAAAAATATCACACCTATAGAAATCCGTTGAGAGTAATGGCACAGACAAGTGAAGTGTACAAAAATATCATAGACCTAATTCGAAAGAATGCGCCATACGTTTACACAGAAAGACGAGAGGAGCTGCAGAATCGTGATTAAGAATCTGAACCACACGACTCCAAAAGAAGTCATTGTTGAGGAAATAGAAAAAACTGGTAATAAAGTCAGAGGTGAAGTCATATGTGCACTCTCAAGAAGAAACAAAAAGCCATTGAACATGTTTTTCGTGAATGTAGAACCTGGCTCAAACAACCCGAACTTAAACGTAAATTCTATAAACCATACGAAAGTTTATATAGAATATCCACGAAAAACGAAATGAAATTCCTCAAGGCGCTAGATGTCAAAGGCACACTAAAAATAACTGCATGTGACCTTACCGTTGCGTTAAATAGAAGGACATAGAACTACATACTGCCTAAAAAAAGACAGGAACATACCAGCCACGTGTACATTGTGCCTTGGAGACCACCCCGCCAACTACAATGGGTGCTAAGTATACAAGGTGATTCGCGCAAGAGAAACTTCACAGCTAACCCACAAAAAAGCTCCATTACCAAATATGAATCCACGAAATAACACTGTCCCCTTTCAAATTGATTTTTTCACAATTACAGCCAAGTAGCCACGTTAGACAACACCCACCTAATAAAACTCACGCACTCATGACACTGGAAACACTGCACAATGGAATATACAATCAAAATATATAATCAATCAAGAGAATATACAATCTCAGGCAACAAATTCACTAGAACAAATCATCACTAAACAATCAGAGAAATAAAACAAATTATTTAAAAAACAAAAACCCGACTGCAAAAACACATACCTAACTGAAAAGAGAATAACAAGCATTATAAGCTATAGAAATTTGTATCGCAGGCGGGGACAAACCAATAACCTGAAATATGGTGTAACTTTTGTTTGTCTCCGCCTGTGATACCAAAATTCTGTAGCTTCCTAGCTCCTCCGCGTTCTCTATAATAATGCATTTAGGATTGTGATGGCGCTGCCTCGGTTCTGCAGCGCCTTGGGCATGGTCGCGGAGGAGCACACCGCCTGTTTTCATGCGACTTTGTGATGGCGCTGCCTCGGTTCTGCAGCGCCTCGGGCATGGTCGCGGAGGAGCACACCGCCTGTTTTCATGCGACTATGCGCAGGCGGAGCATTTCTCTGGTGCGCAGAGTGCGGGCCAGTTCCAACGCAATCCTAGTGGTGATTGCTGACAGGCTGGACTGCCCCTACATGCTGCATTGCTGTAGCAGGCATGTTCAGGCAAGGCCGTTTGGCAGGCGTTATTAATGCTTGAGTGTGTATTTGTATGTATCTAATCGTTATTTTATTTTATTTAATTTTTAATTTTAATGCTATCTAATTTTACTTTAATTTTATATTAATTTAATTTAAAATTTTAATTTTAATTTTATTTTGAATTTTTGTGACATTTATTATTAATTTTATTATTATTTTATTCTATTGTATGGTATTATTAGTGTGAATTGTTTTGTAAATCTTCTTCTATGGGCCCAGTTATCCGAAATAAATGAATTTTATTTTATTTTTTATAAAACTTTAGTCTGGATATTCAGAAAGAAGTTGTACATAAGCTGCTAAGCGCCTGCAAAAACATTGTTAGCAATCATTCTGAGAAGAAAAGACGTAAATAATCGATGTACAGGCGATTTAATGGCTTTTATTAATAACTTTTTATAGGAGCTTCTTAAAGTTGTGTAAAAAATATATGTAGCAAACAGGTAGTAACATATTTGAAATGAAATGAAATGAAATTTTTTATTCTGTAAATAGGATATGAGAATCACTTTTACACGTCATATATAAAAAAAAAAATAAGCTAGATGGAGTCGACATTTCCTATCTGACTACCCCTGAGAAGAAATGGCGAAACAAACTCAAGGGTCAAAGTATCTTTTAAAGTCCAGACATAATCTTGGTCAGATCATGTGAAGACCATGTGTGTAGATCCATGTCTGAAATGGTATTTTGAGGAAAGAACCACACTAATTTGAGTGGACCTTTGTCAGTAATCGTGTAGCTCAACTCAAAACTTAAGGAGCTCAACGATTCGACGAACAATACAAAAGAAAGGACATTTGGGTTGGCCGCATAAAGTACTCAAAATGCCAGACCATCATTAAAACTAAGAGAAAAAAAAACAAGAAATAAGTAAAAATGACCCACATAGTGCTCACATTCACAATAATTAAAGTAATATAATACTTTTCAGAGCAGTGGTGGCCCAGTGGTAACGGCCGCGACTTACGAGTTGTAGGTCGTAGGTTCGAACCCAGACAGGCGCGCTTTACTTTGTGTAAATTATTTCATCACCACTGCTCTCAAAACGGTGAAGGAAAACATCGTGAGGAAACCGGCATGTCCTAGAACCAAAAATTCGAAGACATGTGACATCTACCAACACGCACTGGGCCCGCGTAGTGGATTACGGCCCACTCCCTCTCACAGAGAGGAGGCCTGTGTCCCAGCAGTGGGAACATTATAGGCTGATTATGTAATACTTTTCAAGGTACTATTGGCAAAACTTAAGCATGCTCACTTAAGAAAATATTTCTCCGGTAAGCGCAGCTAGCGACAGACAAACCCCTTCCTGGTTTCGTCCAATTAGAGACAATATGCATTTGTGTGAGTATAGGGTATGTAACAAAAAATGTACAGATACAAGTGTGCTATTTTGGTCACCCACTACACTCGAGCCGGTATTACTCCGATAAAGGAGCCAAGTGTGTAATGATCAATACACACGCATTTCATACGACGGTTTTCAACCTGAGAGGAATAAAACAGACTTGTTAGTAGTTTCGTAGGCTGCTAGGTATTTCTCCCTAGTTTTTGGTGGCAACAGGCTGTCACTCGCGTTTCGAGCCTCGATTAGTATTTCCTGGGGGGTCAAATCTACGTGTTGCTCCTCACTCTTCTTTCCTACTTGAAGTCAACATTTTTGATAATAATAATTAACCACAATGAAAACGTACTTATGGATAATGGCGACCTGGTTTTGCTTCTTCAGCGCGCCGCGCTAGCAATTCGCGCGCAGGTATAAATAAAGGCACTGGCAAAACGCTAAACAGCCAATATAAAAAATATAATAAACACAAAATAATGTTTTGAATAAGCAAATTATTAGTATGTAGTGAATAATATATAATTTTATGAAACGATGGTAATTTTGATGATTGATTTATCATAAGTAACCTAAAATAGTTTATTTATTCACAAAAATATTCATTGTAATTAGACATAAAAACTTTGCGGAGATTAATGATTGATTGATTGGAAATAAATGTAAAGTAAAAACACTACTGTATAATAAGCTGAATTATGAATCTAAATGCGTTGCCATAAGAGTCACTTTTCAAGCAAGTGTGTTGAAGAAATATTTCGTCATTTTTTGTAACTGTATTTTATGATCCTTCTATTATGCCGTCCTATTGTTTAACCGGATGTTCTGACGTTCCCACTGAATAACAATGGTACTTAGATAATGAACTTATTTTTTAGCAGTTGCAAAAGTTGTGACAGCAATAAACAAAAACTCTGATAAGTTTGTTTGTTTGTTTGTTTGGGTTTGTTATCAGAGTTTTTTGTTATGTTTTTGTTATCAGAGTTCAAATACTACTGTAATTTTGCTATTTCAATCAAAACAGCAATAAAAGAAAAAGGCACCAAATGTTGTCAATTTCTAACAAAACTACGTAATTTGCTTCTTTTTGGGGTTCTGTAGTCAACAAGGAACCCTTACAGTTTCGCCATGTCCGTCTTGCTCTCTGACTGTCTGTCCTCGGCTTAGTTCACAGACTCAGTACTAGAAAGCTGTAATTTGGCATGGGTATACATATTAATGAACTGAGATAGGAGCCTTTTGGCCTCGTACAGGACTTCGTTTTTATTTTAATTTAACTTTGTTTTTTTTTAATGTTTCTATGAGTGTTTTTTAGTTTAATTTATGATCTCCTGTGCGAGTCCCAATAAATACTTTTTCTTTCTTTCCTAATCACGCCAACAAAGTGGTAAACTGTAATCTTGAAAAAAATGTTTTTTTAGGGTACGTTCCTTGCACATAAAGTGGGGATGATATATTTTTTTTCTCGTCTATCCCATAGTGTGGGTGTATCGTTGGATAGACCGTTCAAAGATATTGCTGATTTGTGAAAACTATTTTCGATTCAGGGATCCGTATGCATACAATTAAGCTTTAAAGTGCTCATTTTTGATAGTCAAATGTCCCCCTCCCCCTGCCAGATTAATGGTTGATTTTGGATATGTGAAAAAAAATATGGCAGTAGTACCTATATATAATGAAATAAATAGGAAAACTATCACAGCTAAGTAGGCTTTACAAGTTTACGAGTAATAACTCGTAAACTTGTAAAGCCTACTTTTCCTATTTATTTCGTTCGCAATTCTCCAACTGAAAATGTAAGTTGGTCGACTATTGTCGACCAACTTACATTTTCAGTTGGAGAATTGACTGTGACGTATATCGATGAACATGTTTTTTGACTACAATATTAAGTTTGTTTTTGAGATAAATTTATCTTAACTATGGAACCTTTCATTGTGTGTGGTCCGACTCGCACCTGGCTGATTTTTTATATTATTGTTTCCAAGTTTAAACACATTTAAATGTAGTTATTTACTTTGCAATAGTACTGCACAAGTAACACCTCACGCTGATAAAACACAAAAGATGACAATATAAACATTTTATAGCTTTATGCGGTGCCTGTTAACGCGCCTAGCGCGTTCGCTGCGATTTGTCTGGTGGCATCGCATAGGACATAGCGAAAATTGGGGAGGCAGTGAAAGTGTTAATAAATAACTAAATTTATAGACCCGTCAGAGGAGGCCATGTGTCGGAGAGAGTTAAATATTATAGTGGATAGAATAGACATGATTTTTGTTGTTTGACATTCCTTATTCTAAATTATTATATTTTTGTGGAAATATTTTATTATTGATACTAATTAAATATAGCAATACCAATAATACATTTTCTAAACCAAACGGAAGATATGAGTACGAAATTACTTCTTGTCAACAATAATAATTCATAGAGCTCTCGCTGGCCGTGCCTATTAAAAAAATATCTCACAAACAAGTGAGCATAGCCCGCGCCTAGTGTGAGTGTCACACTTGTATACATAATTACACTAATACGAATACGACTAAAATAGGCTTCGTGCATCCCATTGGTCAAAACGCTTGCATCGGGCGATCGAGTCGTGAGCTGTGCTATACGATTATCGCCTTAGAGGTGAGCATGCGGAACTTTGGCCGATAGTACATAAATATTCACGTAATTTTGTTTATAATATTCATCAAAGTCAATATGTATTTATAGTTGTATATAATGATGATTTTGCATAATTAAAATGTCAAGTTTTACGGTTTTATCACAAGGCTTATCAGAGCGAGCAGCTCAATCCCAAGCTTTTTTGTCTTCTAAATAATCAGAAATTTTATAGTACCCTTTTTTACAAAGTTTGGTTTTAATACAGCTTTTAAATCGTTTAATGGGTAAATTTCGAATATCAATAGGAAGTTTGTTGTAAAAGCGTATACATTGACCCATGAACGAGTTGCCTACTCTGTGGCGGCGAGTGTGAAGTACAGCAAGATTATGTTTATTCCTGGTATTTAAACTGTGGATATCGGACATTTTCTTAAAATTTGATATATAGTTGTGTACATACATTAGATTATCAAATATATATTGAGAGGCTACAGTCAGAATTTCTATTTCTTTGAATTTTTCTCGAAGGGAATCTCTTGCACCTAGGTTGTGAATGGCTCGAACAGCCCTTTTTTGTAAAACAAAGACGGTATTAATGTCTGCACAGGTTCCCCAGAGAAGAATTCCATATGACAAGACTATGAAAATAACTAAAATAAAGAATTCTGGCCGTATCTACATCGGTTATCTGTCGTATTTTTTTAACAGCATAGGCGGCTGAACTTAGCCTTCCTGACAATTTTTCTATGTGTGGGCGCCATTGTAATTTAGCGTCAATAGTTATTCCAAGAAAAACTGTCGACTCAACAGGGTCCAACTCTATTCCATTAACTTGAACATTGGTAGTTAGCTGCCTGACATTTGGCGTCGAAAATTTAATGAGATTAGTCTTTTTTTCGTTCAGGAGAAGATTATTTAGATTAAACCAATGGACAACTTTAGAAAGTGCATCGTTAACATCTTCAAAGTTGACCAGCAGTCGTTTGATTTTTAAAATGAGAGAAGTGTCATCTGCGAACAATACAATCTTGTGATTATCCCTTATGTGATAAGGTAAGTCATTTATATAAATTAGAAACAAGAATGCACCTAGAAATGAACCTTGCGGAACGCCTTTACATTCACAACGCGGTTGATACAACGCTAAAACTATGAGATCTTGGAAGTGGTCAGCCAACCTGACGTCAGAATAGCTGACCACTTTATTTCTTTAATATAATTCTTAACGCAAAGGTAGTAAATATTTCATTATACGAGTACTCATACCGTTGATTTAAGCGATATTTGATTCGTATCATGTCCGCCACACACTCTCACCAAAAATGAGCATATTGTAAGCTTTCACGTGATTTTACCGCCCTTTCACAAACAGTTTTCCCGACTCAAGTTATTGTGGATTTATATATACTAGTGACTTGCCCCTGCTTCGCACGGTTATTATAATTTTTTTTTTTAGATCTTCAAATAACTTCTCCCGCTCTGGGCGGAGCGGGAGGGTGTGTCAGACTCTTACTGACTAAAACTCACCCGTATTCCTTCCTGTTGCCTGTATTGCCAGGGGCCTTGGTGACCCATTAGTACCTACCCGCGACCCCGGCAGGCATCGGCCCCAGTGAAACCTTACGTTTTTGCTGACGACATCTCTTTGAGGCGCGCGTGGAATACAACGCGCCGTCGACCCGGGCCTGGTCCTTACCGGACGGTGAGCTACCCATTGCTCACCGTCCGCAAGCCCGCGCCTACGGTGGCCGAAAATCCGCCCGGGATCCCGACGCCCAGGGCGTCTCCTGCGGCGGCTAGGGGCGAGCGGGCGCGAAATTTTCCTTTCCCTCAACCGTCCCGCCTCCTCCTTCGCGAGCATTACAACTTCGCAGAAGGAGGTGATGGCTGCCCATGCCCTCTCGCTCCGTACCATGGCCTGAACCAGGGCCGGACGCGAGAGATCTCTGCCGCCGATCGCCTCCACGAGGACACTGCGGTGCTCTGCCCAAGCCGAGCAGACCTCCACCGTATGCTCCACCGTGTCCACGGTTTTTATAACTTGACAAAACAACGAGATAATAATATGTTTAAGTTGAAAATGAATGAAATTCTCTACATCATAGTAAAAAGCGCACCAAAATCCATTGTTCTGTTTAGAAGAATAACGCGTTCACACAGACACACACGAAACGTGACTTTATTGCATACTATGTAATTGATTTTCAATACTTCTTTGCTTGTGCCTCAGATTTGGACTACCGGGTCCAGTCCTCAGATCAAAGGTCTCCTAGAGAAGGGCTACCGACTGATCATGTCCAACTACGACGCGTTATACTTTGACTGCGGATTCGGGGTCTGGGTCGGCGAAGGTATGTGCTGCTGTGTTTTCATTTAAACTTCAAGTTTATTCCTCGTTTCCAATTGACGTTATTTCAACTCAAACAAATATCAACTTTATTGCAGTGTAGTTAAGTTGATTCCAGAAAGACTAGTGATCTAGTTAGTAGTTAACATGTCATAAAAATATTAAAATATTAATATAAGTTGTAACGGAATCGAAACTATGCGTGAAATCACAAAAATTGGATACTTTATTGTGAACGCAGTTTAAATAAACCGTCAATGTGCAGGTAACAATTGGTGTTCCCTGTACATTGGCTGGCAGAAAGTGTACAACAACAGCCCGAAAGCCATCGCTAAGAAACACAAAAAACTTGATCTTAGGTAAGTGCGGACACCATCCCGACCCTCGCTCGAGCCAGCCCACGCTGCTAAACCTGTAGCTTTAAATTCGTCCCTAAGCACAGCGACACCCTAAGCCCCGGGTCCGTATCCCACAAGGGGTGCATAGTGTGTAGTTGCTTAGATTACAAGTTTATGCCATGGCTAGAGGCCTTAATTTATTGAGGCACCCGCAGGCTAGCCCGGTTAAGCAGCCGACTAGGTACTGAACGCTGCGCTATCGACGTGTAACCATTTTTACTTCACGATAAATGGTGGCAACACTCGTCACTAGAGTAGATATTAAATGGAGTACTCTTACGTCCCTATATTTTATGTACACAATGTTTTTTTTTTAAATAAAGGATTTATACTCACGCTTGCATCGCATTCTAACACTCCATTAATGTACTCGTATATAATTCGGTGTCTCTTACCAATTCGTCTGATATAGGAGATGATGCTCGGTTAATATATTAGACAAAGTTTTTCAATATACTGACCACCTAAACTTTAGACACCCATTTGGCCAACATTTGTGATAATATTACATGAAATCGTGCAGTGAAACGTAGCTTATCTCTGTCACATTTACACGTAGGTTTTATGTTGTAACACATCTCGTAATGTTTTGTACGCGGATGTGCAAATTATGTTAATTTAATTATTATAATTAAGTTAAGTATTATTGTAACTTTACGGTCTTTTTGTAATAAATACTCAAAATGTACCTAAGTGTCTTTTTTTTATTCTGTGGGGTGGTGATCTTAATCTCGTAGTAAAAGAAGTGCCTAACTACAAAAATTTCAGGTTCCACTTGAAGAAATAAAAATTAGATAAGTCAGTTGTCTACGTAATAGACCACGTTTGGGAAACCTCAGGCTGAGTGCTTGCCTGCTTGACCCCTTTTCAATTTTACAATACAGAGCTATGTTGCAGTCTTTTTGTACTCATTCAATCTTGCAATTGGAGAAGAATAGCATAGAATAGAATACTCTTCATTATGTACACCATAAAAATTACAGATACAAATGTTGAAATTTTACAAGGTCTTATCGCTAAAAGCGATCTTTTACTGACAACCTTTGGATGGATTAAAGGGGGGAGGAGAGAATACTGCAGCTAGTCAGTGCTGTCACTACCTATCAATACAACACAATATATGTTCAGCAAAATCTTACGGATTTACAGTTTTACAAAATTTTCCGAAATACCGAAAAATCTCTACCTTGAAACAGATTTTTAAGCATCTCGTAATGAAAAAATCCTTTTCTAGTACTTTTTTTTACATCAAATTATTCGTGAATAGTTACTTTACTCATTGATAAGTCTTTTTTCTATCAAAGACAAGAATGTTTTCAAGAAATACTATTTTTTGTTTAAATTTGCACAGAACTATTTTCTTATCACTTAAGTTTAACCTACAGTGGTGAAAAAAAAATGTATGTGGCAGTTTTGTACAACAAACTTAAAAAATAGCTTGTTTAATGGTGATTTTGGAAAGATACAATACTAGTACATTTTCATTTTAAAAAATACGAAAAATAAGCTATTTTAGTTAATAAGAGCATTTTATTTTAAATGCAAGTAATGTGACTTTGAATTCTAATCGTTGTAAGGTCGTACTACGGTTCGAATTACATAATCATTAATCTACAGCCGACCGGCCGGCCGGTCTGTAAATGACATCTTGAAGGATAAGGTGATAGTACAAAAAACAGAGGAGTTAACTTTAATAAAAATTTATTTAAATAAATTACAATAAATGCTCAAATTGCTTCCCTTGTGCCCTAATACAAGCTCGGCATCTTCTTAAAAATGAGCTTTTGAGTCTTTTCAGGCTTATTTCCGATATTTTTCTTGCTGCAATGTTAACCCTTGCTCTCAATTCATTGTCATTTTGGATCGGTTTTCCATAGACTTTGTCCTTCATGGCACCCCAATAAAAAAATCCAGGGGGTTTAGGTCCGGAGACCTAGGTGGCCATAATATCGGTCCCAGTCGCCCAATCCACCTGCCTGGATAAGCTTCATCTAAGTAGGCTCTTACTTCCCGGCCATAATGAGCAGGGCACCCATAATTTTGAAGCCACATCACCTCTCTTAGCTCACTCGGAACATTTTCAAGGAGCGTGGGTAGGGTTTCTCGTAAAAACTCCAAGTAATTATTGGCATTTAGTGTAGGTGGAAGCTCGACGGGACCCACAATCTGGCCATTAAAAATCCCACACCATAAATTTATTTTGAATTGGTACTGGGACCTGTCTTCTCTTGACACATACGGATTTTCTAATTGCCAACTATGTAAATTATGCAAATTCAAGTAGCCGTCCTTTCTGCAGGCTGACTCATCACTCCGTAACACCTTATTAAAAAAGTTTGGGTCCTCCCGATGCATTTCAAGCATGCGGCGGCAGAATTGAACTCTCGGCAGGTAGTCTCTAGTTAAAAGAGTTTGCACGCGTCGTACGTGAAATGGATGGTATCCATACCTCTTAAGTACTGAATGAACAGTGGACTTCGGTATCCCTGTGCGCAGTTGTATCGCCCTAACCGAAGTTGTCGGGTCTTGTTCTCGTTCCTGAAGCACTATGTCTTCGTCAACAACTTGAGGCCGTCTACCGCCACGTTGACCAGGGAGTCTGCCTTCCATGTAGGAGTTATGCACTCTGGTAAACATTTCATGGTGTGGATGTCTCCTATCGGGAAACCTTTCCCTGTAGAGAGTGGCAGCAGCTCGGGAACTTTGGCCAGCTTCTCCGTAAATAAGGTGCATCTCAGCATACTCTCGCTGCGTATAACTAGGAAAAACGCGGCGGTTGGCCATGTTATAAAACACAAAAGTCCAGGTGGTCGCCAAGTCGTCGTAGTGATCGCAATAAAAAATCCAAATCGTAAGGCAAACAAAGTCCGGGGTCCAAGGCACAAAACAGTCGTCAGTACAAAACAATAATTTGTGAACACAGAGATGCGTTGCGCACGGTTTAAGGTAGCGTACTGACAAGTGTCGCAAATAAGGTTGAGAGTGAGACACAAAATCACAATGCAAGAAAGAGCGGGATAGCACATGCGCTTCTTTTGTTAGACAGTAACCGGTCGGGTCGGGTCGGTCGGCGAGCAGGTAAAAACCTTTAGTCATTACGCGTGCACGTCGCATTTTACGTGTCACAACTAGTTTTATAATAATTCGCGTAAATGAGCAGCTATTACTTATTCTCATAGTGGTTTTTGTCAAAATTACGTTAATTACATTTTCAACAAAATCAGCTTCTCTGGAACTAAAATAGCATTTTTTTCCATTTTTTTAATGAAAATGCACTAGTATTGTATCTTTCCTAAATCACCATTAAACAGGCTATCTTTTAAGTTTGTTGTACAAAACTGCCACATACATTTTTTTTTCACCACTGTAGGTTAAACTTATGCGAAAAGAAAATCGTTCTGTGAAAATTTTAACAAAAAAAACTATTTCTTCAAAACTTTCTTGTTTTTGATAAAAAAAAACTTATAATGAGTAGATTAACCTATTCACGAATAATTTGATGTAAAAAAAGTTCTAGAAAAGGATTTTTTCATTACGAGATACTTAAAAATCTGTTTCAAGGTAGAGATTTTTCGATATTTCGGAAAATTTTGTAAAACTGTAAATCCGTAAGATTTTGCTGAACATATTTTGTGTTGTATTGATAGGTAGTGACCCAAGCTATCACCCCCTGCAGTATGTCGTGCTATTTACTGGACACCCTGTATATGCCATAAACATGAAACGAGATCAAGAACAATAATAAGTAATGTTTAAGGAGAGAGAAAGTGTTTTTTTACCTGAATTTTGAAAGTGGACAAAGTTTGAGCACGCTTTATCGACACGGGCAAGGCATTCCATAACCGTACTCCTTGAAATGTAAAAGATTTGTCATAAAAGCTGGTGGAATGCATCGGCATCTCTAGGGACATCGGCATCTCATGAAGGAACTTGAAACGTTCTTTAAGATAAGAGAAGATATTGACAATGCTTTTATGGGAGCAGGCGTACCACTGTTGCGCAATTAATTTAGGCTATTTTGCAAATCAACATTATTTCACAATGACCTGCTAAGTGCTTATCGGACTACGCACAATGAAGGTTTCCTCAGTTGAGAAGAATTTATCCCAAGAACAAACTTAACATTGTAGTTGAAAAACATGTTCCTCCACACATTCTAACCGCAAATGTAAGTTTGTACGCACAATACTGAGTGATTTACCATGTTATTTTAATACCATAGACGTGTTATTCATCGGTCATAGAAATTCATGTAAATATGAATTTGACCCAAAATTTGGTACCCATAAATTTGTGGGTACCAAATTTCAACTCAATCGGTCGAGTAAAAGCATAATAGTAAAAGCAAGCAAATCGGCTGTGACAGACGGACAGTGATCCTATAAAGGTTCTGTTTTTCTCTTTTGAGTTACGGAACCCAAACAACCGGCCAATTATCCCATTTATCCCAAAAACAAACTTAGAGTTATCCCAAGAACAAAGTTAACATTGTAGTTGAAAAACAAGTTTCCCCAAACATCCCAACTGCAAATGTAAGTTTTTTTTTTTTTTTTTTAAAACGTTGCCCCACACTAGGAATTTCTTCCTGTATTGTGGGTGCGTTTACAAACATAGAAACTCACAAACACAAACACCCAGACCCAGAACAATTACTTGCAGATCATACAAATACTTGTTCCGTGCGGGGATCGAACCCGCGACACGCTGCGTAGCAGTCGATCGCTCAGCCATTACGCCAACCGTGTCGTCAATATTGTGTTTGTATGCACAATATTGAGTGATTTACCATGTCATTTTAAGACCACACACTTCTTAAAGATTTTCCTGTAATCTATAAGTATAAACTGTTCTGTTTTTTTTTTCATAATGTTAGACTCAGCAGTTTCGAAGATAAGTGGTCTATTTTCTTGGATAACTTTAAAATGAATTATTTTAAAATTGTAAAATAAATATATCTACGTATATATAAACTCGTAATAAGCCCTTTCATTTGATATATCACACAGGGTACAGATTGCAAAGCCTGTAAAAACAGAAGCACAGTCATACAGACAGACGCATAACTGAAGTATGGCCTAACCTTCATTTCCAGAAAGGAGGAGCAAAACTCAATATATACTGTATAGATGCTAGCTTGCTTGTATTGTTCAATTGCTTCATCAGGTCCATCACAGAGTCCAATATGGTTCAATGGTAGTTGACCGTAGAGGGAGGGAGGGCTCTACTGTTACCTACTAAAATTGGACTCCAGAGCGCCATTTAAGGGACATCCCACACACGAAGTAGTAAACCCAGGATTGCTCCAGGTTTAGGTGTGTGGGTAGTCGTTTTTACAGTGACAACTGGGAAATACCCGAGGTTAAGGTCTTGCCAGTATGAGAATCTTTGGATTTTTCAATACTTGCAGATATATAACTACGTCATACAGCGTAACTTATTTATACAAAGGAAACCGCTCCCTTGTAAAAAAAATTGCGCAGTTGATCAGCTTGGGGATTACCAGTGAACATTACAAGATTCAAATAGCAGTTGGTGCAGTTAAAATGAAGAAAAAGGATTTTCTATTAATATATCATCCAATTCAAATTCAAATTAATTTATTAAACTTACACATAGTTCACAAATAAACAATTAACATGTATGAAATTTTACCCAACAGGAAACATGTTTCCCAACACATTAACAGCGGATCCCAAACTAGGCACAGCCTTGTATCTTGGTGACCCACTCACGACACAAAGTTAATAAATTTAATGAGTTCTGCTAGCGCAAAATTGTTAAATTAGCGGATAATTTCATAATATAAATGAATAAAATTTATAAAAATGTGATTAAAAAGAAGCTTATATACATAGAATAAACATACATAAACAGTTAAGTTGAGTAAATGTGGGGCGTGTGTTGAGTAAAAGTGTGTGTGTAGTTGTATATTTGATCAGAGTGTGGGTATTAACTTTATCTACAAAGTAAGCTTTCTGTTTCCTCATAAGTCCGGCCCAGCAACCATTCTTTATTTTTGATCTCAGTGTAGATTCTCGCTACAGTAAAAGTTTTGCTTATAGCATTGAACACTAGTATGGGTAAAAACGACGAAAACCGGGTCGCGAAGAGAGAAGTCGCCGCGAGGAGTCGCTGGGGTCTCTGAACAGGGACCCGTCGGGACGCCCGTACAAAGTGGTACGGGATAAACTCCACGCATGGGCTCTCCCGCTGACGCAGTGTCCGGGCCCCAGCTTTTGGAGGATGTCGTGAGAGCTCTGTTCCACCTACTGCGGTGACGACGACGACGACGATGCTCCGGAGGTGACCGAGGTAGAGATGAGACCCAACGGCTTACCTGGAAAAGGCCTGGCCTTGGAGGCTCTCGGGCCTCGACTAAGGGGCTCCTAAGCGCATGCTTGGAGAGGGGCTAGTCCCCGCTTCGTTGGAAGACGGATAAACCGGTCCTCATAAAGAAGCCGGGACGCCCTGCGGCCTATTACGAACTTTTAAAAAACCAGGCAAGTTCCAGGCAATTCATTTCACTGGCTGGTTAGATTTCGTATTATGACGTTCCTAATTCTGACCGACTTCACGCTGGGTAGTTTGTCTATGGCTGGCTTGTAATTCTCTGCCGTTACGTTCAGAAACACAATTAAATATTTAGCGGCAAGTTACGGTTTTATTTAGATCACGTATTTTATGATAATAATAATAAATAAATATGAATCTAGTATAGAAGTAGGTTAAAATATGAACGCAATGTATACCTATTGTGCTATATAATTAATTCATATCATAATTTTGTGTTTGTAAATTGTAACGCGAGATTATGTTTCCGAACGTAATCCACTTGAAGTTCAGCGGGAAATTCTACCACTTCAATAGAACATATTATTATTGTTTTACAAACTATCTTTGTTTATTTAAAACATACTTGCATTCGTAAGATTGGTCAGTGGGCCGTCTTAGGTCCGGAGTATAAACAAAAATATGGCGTAAGTGTTATTCAGTGTCTTTAATTAATATTTCGTTTTTAACATGTTATAATATTCATACAATTGTAATTATTATAGTTCAGTGGATGAGATTTGCTTAATTACTGTTGAAACTGTTGCCTGGGATATTGAATGAGAGCCTATATCACCTGTGGGGCGTTGATAGGAGCCAGTAGCAAAAAATGACATTGCTACCAAAACCTAAAAAGAGAATAATGTTTAGTTAAAACTCTAAGTTCATAATATTATGATATGTTAAGGTCTCATAGTAAAAACAAAACAAATACCTTAGTCTCCACTGATAAATCCGTGGATTTTGTAGGCCCTAACATGTGCGGTCTCAGCTCCTCACAAAGATTCCGTACCAAATCTTTGCTAAGTCGATATCGTTGTATGAATTGCGCATCATCCATATCGAACGGATTACATTGATCACGAAGTCGTTTTCTTTTGTTCCTTGATTCCCTATTTTGATGTGAAAAGTCACTTTCTAGGAACTCAAACAGTTCATATTCGTCACACATGATATTTCCGTTATTTATATATTAAACACTCGAATAACTTTTCCAAATAAACCCAAAACAATTCAATAAAAGCTCCTCTGAAGCAACGTAAACAGAATGGATTATGAGGTTACTTTTTGACAGTTCTAGTATGAAAAGAAATGTCAAACGAACGTTCTTATTACGGTATTGCCAGGCAATGTTCGGGCAGAAGTCGCCCAGGGTGTCACGTGACTGCTGACTGGCTTGTTTGACGAGTTCATAATACGAAATTGCAAGGCAGTTCTGTTTACGCCGTAAACTGCCTGGAAATAAGAGTTCCAGACCGCCTCGTCGGCCAGCTGGTGCGGGTGGGGCCGGATTTGGCGGAGAGTCAGTTTGGTTTCCGCAGGGGGCAGTCTACGGTGGACGCCATCATGCGCGTGCGATCCCTCACTACGTAGGATGCTGTTGTCCAGGGTAGGGTCGTCTTGGCGGTGTCTCTAGATATCGCCAATGCCTTCAATACCCTGCCCTGGAGTTGCATCCGTGAGGCACTCCGGTACCACCAGATGTCGACCTGTGTCGAGTGGTCGAGGACTATCGGACGGACAGGGCCATCATCTACCCTGGTCACTAGTGAGTGTGAAACCGGCAAGAAATGTCGTGCGGTTTCCCACAGGGATCGCTCCTGGGGCCGCATTTGTGGGACATCGGATACGACTGGGTGCTGCGCGCCGACCTCCCTAGCGGTGTCAGCGTAGTGTGCTACGCTGACGACACGTTGGTCCTTGCGCAAAGGAGGTCGCACCAGGCGGCGGCCGAAGTAGCGGCACGCGGGGTTGCGACAATCGTCGAAAGGATCCGACAATTGGGACTCGAGGTGGCCCTGCACATGTCCGAGGCCATGTGTTTTCATGGTCCTCGGAACGCGCCACCGTCGAGATCGCAAATAACGGTAGGAGGGGTTTACATCGGGCCATGGTACGGAGCGAGAGGGCATGTGCAGCCATCACCTCCTTTTGCGAAGCAGTAATGCCCGCGAAGGAGGAGGCGGGACGGTTAAGGGAAAGGCAAATTTCACGCCCTCTCACCCCTAGCCGCCGCAGGAGATGTCCTGGGCGCATCTTGTAATAAAGGACAAGCGCCTAACTACAAAAAATTCAGGTTCCACTTGAAGAAATAATAATTAGGTATGTTAGTTGTCTATAGACCACGTTTGGCAAGCTTTAGAGCGTGCGCTTGCCTGCCCTTTTTTGGGTTAAACACAGAGCTACTGGTAATTGCAGTATTTTTGTACTCACTCAATTAATCTTGAAATTGGAGAAGAATCGACAATGCTTGAAGTGGGCGCAGCGGGGTAATTGCGTAGCGCACTTACGGTAGCAATGGGTTTCATTTTGACAGCAACAACATTCATTGTGTTATACACGTTGTTGAGCAGACATACTTTTCGAACTGAAGCAATGGGTTAGCAATATCCTTCAAAATAATTCAGATTGTGATTGTATGTTACGCAATTACGGATCAGGCGTTTTACGTTTGCGCAATTAATTTAAGCCAACATTTAGCAAATCAGCAAAATACATGTTAACAACCTTAAAGGTTGAACAAAGGACGAAAAAAAGGAATGTTCGAATAAAAGGTAACACTTCCACCATTGCAATAGCTTTTTTTCAGAAATCACTAAAATGTGATTAAAAGAATTACTTAGCATATTTTTTTTTTAAATATTATGTTTATACAGAAATATACATACAAAGAGTTACCTGTCAATCACTGTTCTGCCCATTTAGAAACTTTTGTATTGCTTAATGAAGATAAATAAATTTGGAAATGTCACTTTTTGATAACCATTAAATGGAAATGTTACTGAAAGTTTCACTGTCTCGTGAGTAGGCCGTTTTAACTTTTTCATTAGCTCTTTCTAGTGTTGTGTTGTTGTGCTACTAAATCTAATAATTTACGGATCAGCGATGGAAATGTCACGTTTTGTGGCAGAAAATGATTATTGATTAATAAATCAATAATTATTACCGTCCACAAAACGTGACATTATTAAACAATAATCATTATCGTCCAAAAAACGTAACACGTCACGTGTCACGTGAAACGTGATTATTAGATTTAGTAGTTTTACACAACAAGTGACATTTCCCTATGCAATAATTTTTAGGGAAATGTCAGTTTTTGTGTGCCAATAAAATGAAATGTATAAAGTTCGCCTTACCGAATGTTAGAAAAATAGGTCCCAACATCATCTTAGATAATGGGGTTCTTGAAACTGTAGACTCGGCAGTTCTTCTTGGTAGATGCCAAACTTCAGTGGACCCACATATATCAAGCCTAGCGGGCAGGCTCAGTCCGGCCGCTTACGCCGTCAGAAAAGTAAGACAATAAACTGACGTTGATACAGCTCGATTAGTCTATTTTAGTTATTTTCATAGCGTTATGACCTATGGTATTCTGCTGTGGGGCAAAGCCGCTGACATTCAAAATATATTTGATCTTCAAAAACGAGCTGTTCGAGCAATTTACCAGCTAGGTGCCACAGTTTCTCTGACAGATTTTTTTAAAGATATTGGTATTCTCACGATGGCATCACAATTCATCTTAGCCAACATCTTATATATTAGGCAAAATACACTTACACTTACTAAAAACAGTGATATTCACCATGTTATCAAATTACGTGCTCCATTTCACTAGCTTCATAAGGTTCATACCTCATTTGTTGGGCTTGGTATAAATTTTTATAACATGCTAAGGGTAGCATGTTATAAAAAGTTTTTTTGCTAGATTTGCCTGTCAATGTTTTTAAAGCTAAAGTAAAATCCAAACCTTTGTTCAAAGGTTTATTCTATCAATGACTACTTAAACGATAAGAATAGTTGGTCGCTGTGATTAACTGAAGACAATGTTAATGTTCTTTCTCCAGAATTAGCTTACCTACTGACAGGTTATATGAGTTCATATAATTGATTATTTTTATTTGACTGAATAAGTAAATTTATTTTAACTTAATTTAATTTTAATTTATTAGTGACATAATCAACTCTTTACCCGTGCGAAGCGCTGCCGGGTAAAGCTAGTTTGTTTATAAATTTTGGATTTGAAATACAAATAGGTAAATCATGAATGTTCTTATCGAATATTGCTTAGGTCACTCACCGGGTATTCGTGTATAATTAACATGCCATGATTTGATTTTGGACGATGCGTTACAATACTGCGCCAGCTCGAGGCACTGACCAAGGAGTATTCGCTTTTGTAACCACCCGAACTATGAGTATTTGTACATATTACATAGATTCAGGTGTAATGCTCCGTTTTCCGGACTCATTGCTGCAATGAAGTGCGTACCTGTAACGATGCTAATCCTAACACTGCAGCAATGTTAGGATTAGCATCGTTACAGGTGCGCACTGTAATGCTCGCCAGGCTCGCCTGGACGCAGTCATTGATGAAGTATTCGAATCTGAACTGTTAGATTACATGCTAATGCCCTGAAAATATCATCATCATATCATCTTATGGTGTACCGTTGTCTAACAATAATAATATGACAGTCTGACGCGTTAGGGTAAATGGCAATAAATTGTTAATGACATCGTACTTTCAACTAAATATCTACTTATTTCTAGCACCTCCTCTCGAAGTTAAACTTTTGAATTGAAATTACTTTAAGATTTGTTTACCTCGTTATTGAATGATTACTGTTGCCTTGTTTTGGTGTCAAGTTGTATTATGACGGAGAAGGTACGTCTCTCTCGTTATCATCAGCCATATTTTAACTACTGTGGGCGTACAATGGTAAGTGTTGGTTATTGCACAATAGAAAAACCGTTTGCAGTTTCAAATAATCACACTGGCTATTCACACACTGTAGGTACTCGTAGGTACACGACACAACTATACGGAGCGCGCGACAGTTTCTAAACGTGTTCACTTCTTGACCGCCTCTGACAAACTGCACTTAACACCGGTAGAGTGCAATGTTGTAGACTCTGTCGAGCGCCGCTTGGTGGCGCTGGCGTCCCGATGAGTCAATCGAGTGACTAACGTATTTCCGACATATAGATGTTTTGGGACAAAATTTTTACTTTCTTTTGGTAAAATAAATTGTATACTATGTTTTACGGTGTACGGTGGATACAATGTTATGGAATAATGGCTGTAGACAATAAAATGGTTAATTGTCCGTGTATACATTTTTTGGGGCTGATTGTACGTACACTACTATTGTTCGCACCTCGATCGGGGAGTGTAGTATAGTTAGGTCTGTAAGCGATGTAATGTTTTTTTTGTAATAAAACAACAATATTACGTTTCACGTTTTATTATATAGAAAGCAAAGAAATGAAAGAAAAATAAAAATAAAAAGAATGTAGGTAGGTATATTTAGGACTCGCAAAGGAAATTACAAACAACAAAAAGAAAAAAATTGGTAATGTGCGTGTCGGACCACGCACAATGAGGGTTCCGTAGTTGGGATGAATTTATCCCAAGAACAAACTTAACATTGTAGTTCAAAAACATGTGGGAACATGTTCCCCCATACATTCCAGCTGCAATGTACGTTTGTACGCACCATTTTGAGTGATTTAGGTGCCATGTTATTTTAAGACCATAGACTTCTTATAGTTTCTTGTAATCTATAAGTAAAGAACTTTTTTCTGCATTTTTTTCAAAATTTTGGATCAGTAGTTTCGGTATTGGAAAAGGTAATGGTCAATTTTCATCAATTTTCTTAAATAACTTTAAAAGTATTTATTTTAAAATTACAAAAAAATAGATATATCTGAAATCCTTACTATAAGCCGTTTCATTTGATTTGCCACACGGTACAATTTGAAAAACTTTTTATTTCTATTTTTTCCCAAAGTGACCTCCATATTCAAAATATATTTATTTATGTTACACTTTCGTGTTTGGGTCACAGAAATTCAAATGTCTACCAAATCGGTCTAGTAGATTCGGAGAAATTTGCCTATGACAGACGGACAGACAGACAGACAGACACGAGTGATCCTATAAGGGTTCCGTTTTTTCTTTTGAGGTACGGAACCCTAAAAATCATTGAACAAACGTATATTTATAACTAAACATAAGTATCTTATAATCTAAGACCTATCTTATTGTATCCAGCGCATCCTGGGGTACTTATTCCAGTGGTCGGTAACACAATTTCTGTAACGGGACCCCGAATATCGACAATACCGATATCACCAGTACCGCATCCATAGGAAACTGCACCATTCCCGGAAGTTGGGACAATGCCTTCCAAACCAACAGTTCCAACGAAGGGTAGGTTGCCTGACACTAAAAGAGCACCTTCAATGATCAGGTTATCAGAGAATACCGTCACCCCAGCCGGTCCGATGTAAGCGTGAGGGGCTGAAGTATCTACTATTATATTTCCTCCAATGACACGGCCGTAATATGGTGCTATTGGGGCTACACCAGCTAAGTTGTAGCCTTCGACGTATGGGGAGTTGGTGCGACACACTGGCTCCCGAGGATATAGGGAAGGTGGAATACATTGAGTGAAGACGGACTGGAAACACAAATTATCACCGTTATAACAAGACATACATACATACTCTGTATCTCTACTCTAGATAAAAAAAAGTATTAATTTGTTGACAAAACTTACCATAAAAAGCACAGCTTGAATGCACAAACAGAATATTGCCTTCAGCAACATATTTCACTCTTATATTGAACCACTAATGAAAAGAATAATGTTTAATAAAAAAAGCGTCTTTGTATTATATAGCAAGTGCGCTTATCATCAATTGTAACAGTTAGGTAAATCAATTGCTTAATAACATATGTTATGAACAATAATTTTAATCTATTACATAATCATATTGCAAAACCTATAAATCTATTGCCTTTTGAAGTGATAATAAGTTCGTGCGCCTTCATTTAGGGGCCGAACTGAACTGTCGTAATAATAGAAGTTAGCTTGCTATTCTAATTACATATACCTAGATTGATTCTGCTGTTCAAATACTTCATCCTTCTAATACTTACCAAAATTGGACCCGGAGAGTGTCAATAAAGTTTCATCCCACGCGCGAAGTAATCTTCACCCAGGGTTATCCCGGCTGTGGACGTGTGGATAGTCGCTTTTACAGTGACAACAGAGAATAATCCGAGGTTAAGGGCCAGTGTTGCTAACTGGGTGTCAGGTTTTCGGGCTAAATCAATTTAAAAAAACCGACCAAGTGCATAAAGACGAATTTGGCCAAGGGAAGTTGGGATGAATTTATTCCAAAAACAAACTTAACATTGTAGTTGAAAAACATGTTCTCCCATATATCGCTCTATGCCACGGTCAAGTGCGCTTATCATCAATTGTAACAGTTAGGTAAATCAATTGCTTAATAACATATGTTACGAACAATAATTTTAATCTATTACATAATTATATTGCAAAACCTATAAACCTATTGCCTTTGAAGTGATAATAAGCTCGTGCGCCTTCATTTAGGGGCAGAACTGAACTGTCGTAATAATAGATGTTAGCTTGCTATTCTAATTACATAAACCTAGATTGATTCTGCTGTTCAAATACTTCATCCTTCTAATACTTACCAAAATTGGACCCGGAGAGTGTCAATAAAGTTTCATCCCACGCGCGAAGTAATCCTCACCCAGGGTTATCCCGGCTGTGGACGTGTGGATAGTCGCTTTTACAGTGACAACAGAGAATAATCCGAGGTTAAGGGCCAGTGTTGCTAACTGGGTGTCAGGTTTTCGGGCTAAATCAATTTAAAAAAACCGACCAAGTGCATAAAGACGAATTTGGCCAAGGGAAGTTGGGATGAATTTATTCCAAAAACAAACTTAACATTGTAGTTGAAAAACATGTTCTCCCATATATCGATCTATGCCACGGTCAATTCTCCAACTGCAAATTTAAATTGGTCGACTATTACTCGTTAACTTGTGAAGCCTACTTAGCTGTGATGGTATTCTTTTTAATTTCATTACATTTATTACTGCCATGATTTTTTTAACATCTCCATAAATAACCGTTTAGCTGGTGGGGGGGGGGGGGGGGGGACACACCTGATTCTAACAAAAGTTAGCACTTTAATGCTTAATATTACGCAAGGGGAACCTTGAAACGAAAAGTGATGTTCACAGATCCGCAATATTTTTGAACGGCCTATCCAACGATACCCACACCATGGGATAAACGAGAGAAAAAATATCATCCCCACATTACGTGCAAAAGTAAAAAGGGTCCAAAAAATCTTTTCAAGATTTTATTCTAGCACTTTTTCGGCGTGATTAATATAATATGTATACCTATGCCAAATTACAGCTTTCTAGTAAGTACCTACTAAGCGTCTCTGACAGATGGACATGGCGAAACTATTAGGGTTCCTTGTTTACTACGGAACCCTATAAGGGCTAGACCAGCCTAAAAATGTAAACATAGGGGCTTAACTGCTAAATATTAATTTAAAAAATGGTTGATCCTTTAACATAATCTATTGCATAGTTCCCTACCTGTCGTCGATTCTTAAAAAATACATTATAAAGACAAAGACAAAGACATTTATTTTTTGGATATGGTAGGTACAAGTTGGTTATCAATGTTATGCTCTTAGGCATACGAATATCTAGCGTACAATGGGTATAAAACCTATTTATACTTTAAGGACCCATTTTTGAAGTGTCTTAATTCAACTCTATAGTGCTAAAATGCCCAAAAAAAAAATCACAAAGTTTTTATTCAATCGAGAAGTGCCATAAAAATGCATTTAAAATTTTACATTTTCTAATTTCGCGCGTAGGTTGACGAAAACGCTGGACGCAGTGGATGCCATGTTGCTCTGTGGTCATGACGTCACTGGGCTATAAAAACAAATGTGCTGATCTCAATTATCATCGCGCCCGCTCCCATGGCCGCTGCCGCAACCGCTGCGCCACGGCCCGTCGCCGCTTCAACCACTCCAGTGGTCGGTCCGTCTGTCCCAGTAGATCCGTTCAGCGTGATCTCTGGGACCTGATTTAGAGGTTTTCTTAAACAAAATTGAAAATTACTTGAATAAAAAAGTAAGTACGCTGATCTCCAATCAGAAAAAAATAACGAATGACACTCAACCATCTTGTCAAAAAAGTCAGAAATTTTTATACTAAAATTCGAACGTTTGACTCAAGTGTGCCAGTAGGTTTCTGCAAAAAAAGGTTAAGATATGAAGCGTGAAGAAAGCAGATCAAATACCACAAAAAAATAAATTGTAGAATTAATAATTCTACACTTTATCTCTTTATCTACATTTTAGCTAGGCGGGTAGGTAGGTAGGGTAGGTCCCTACCTACCTACCCGCCTAGCTAAAATCAGACAGGATAGTCCTCACCATCTGAAACGTATGGTTACCCTACGAAATAGAATAGAATAGAATAGAATACTCTTTATTATGTACACCATAAAAATTACAGACACACATGTTGAAATTTTACAAGGGGTGTCACCCCTTGTAAAATTTGGCCGCCCAATGGGCGGTCTTATCGCTAAAAGCGATCTTTTACAGACAACCGAAATTACGTGCCGAGCCATGCGTCACCCCCCGCGCGGGGTCGCGGGTGTTGACGCATGGCTCCTCACATTCGCACAAGGTCGCCGTCACCTAATGTCGCCTTAATAATGTTTTAACAAATTATATTATCGCAAATAGTGCTCCATTAGCACAAAGCCTACCCGTGACGCAAAATTATACTGGCACCGCGTTACCTTCAACATCGACTGTTTCTACCCTCACTTTACAAGAAAAATTCTTACGTCCGCCGCAGCTTACCCCTTGCTTAGAAAATATTGGAAATCTAGAATCTAGTTTCCGTTAAGATAGATAGATAGATAGAATACTCTTTATTATGTACACCAAAAAATTACAGATACAAATGTTGAAATTTTACAAGGGGTGACACAATGGGCGGTCTTATCGCTAAAAGCGATCTTTTACAGACAACCTTTGGATGGATTAAAGGGGGAGGAGAGACAATACTGCAGGTAGTCAGTGGTGTACCAGTTACATATACAATAAATACATAAAGCATATACTATACATAACATATATCATACATACATACATACATACATACATACATACATACATACATATATATCTATATATATGCCATAAACATGAAACAAAATCAAGAACTATATAACTATAAGTAATGATGATATTTAGGGAGAGAGAAAGTGTTTTTTTACCTGAATTTTAAAAGTGGACAAAGTTTGTGCACGCCTTATCGACACGGGTAAGGCATTCCATAACCGTACTGCTTGAACTGTAAAAGATTTGTCATAAAAGCTGGTGGAATGCATCGGCATCTCTAGTTTTAAGTTTTCCGATGACCTCAGGTATCTATTATGTGTGTCATGAAGGAACTTGAAACGTTCTTTAAGATAAGAGGGGGTTGTAGGATTGAACAGAATACTGTATAGCTGAAATAAGATATGAGCATTCCGGCGAAGACGTATGGGAAGCCACTTGAGTTTTGTACGATATTCAGAAATATGATCATACTTGCGCAAGCCAAATATAAATCTTATGCAAAAGTTTTGAAGTCGCTCAAGTTTATCTAGTTGTGCCTCAGTGAGATCGAGATAACTGACATCAGCGTAGTCAAGGATGGGAAGTAAAAGGGATTGTGCAAGCGCAGTTTTAGTGGCAGTTGGAAGAAAGTTCCGCAATCGTCTCAGGGACTTACCAGATGCAAAAATTTTGCGACTTACGTCCTGTAGCTGGGGACCCCAAGAAAGATGTTTGTCGAGCCAAACTCCAAGGTTCTTAACCTTTTCGCTTACTGGAATAGCAGTTCCGTTAAATTGAACTTGGGGAAGTTGTGACCAGTTTATCTTGGGGGTCAACCTTGAGCTGCCAACAACAATGACCTGAGTCTTCGATGGATTAACCTGCAACCCATGTGCCTCACTCCATTCGCAAATTGAACCCAAATCCTTGTTTACAATATTAATTGCATCAACCAAATCTGCAGGGGTAGCTTATTTATATATTTGTAAATCATCTGCATAAAGGTGGTAGGAAGAAAGAAGTTTTTTAGAAATTGAGTTTATAAATATTGCGAAGAGTAAAGGAGATAAAACGCCACCCTGGGGTACACCGGCAGAAGTATAACACCAAGAAGAGCAAGACTCTTCTATGCATATACGTTGCCGGCGGCCATACAGGTAACTACGAAACCAGTCAATCACCGAACCCAGTGTACCTAAAGCAAATCCAGAACGTGTAACGAAAATAGTAGAAATGCAGAGGTTTGACTCCACGGATTGGAATGCTGTACGTTACACAGAAGTACAGAGAAAATATGTAGCTTTTCCTAGTTTTGTTGAATTGAAAGTGAACGAAGAATTATGGCGTTTTGAAGATACATTTTCATCATTAAGATGGTTTCAAACGGAACGCAGTTTTGCGGCGTTATCTAGTGCTTTCCTAACTCAAAACGAGCATGTGAACGCGGCATTACAGAAACTAATTGATTGGTCTGCTAATTCGAACGTCCAATTATCTTCAACTGACCTCTATGACAAACTAAAAGAGTCGTTTGGCGCTGAGTCGTCTTATAAAACGGTATCTCATGATATTCTCCAAATTATTTGCGGTAAACGAGCTGAGGTCATAGAGACGCGGCGCCGATCGTTATTGAAAAATGTTAAAAGTAAATATATACGAGACGACATAGTTAAAAATCCACCCTCAATAGAATATATATTCAATCCTCAAAATTTATCGCACTACCTACCAAAAATTGGGGGTATAGAAAAATTAGAAAAACAGAATTGCGCGGGAACTAGTCGTCCGATATCTTTAGAGCCTTCGACGTCTATTCAAGATAATACTTTTCGCTAGCGACCAAACAAACCGAAGCGAAACGACAAAAAAGACAACAAACGAAATTACGATTTCTCTTCAAAAAAGAAGGGGGGGGGGGGGGGCGAAAAGATAAGAACGGGAGGCGAGCAGGACATAAGCATTAAGGCTCCTACATACCGGCGCGACGCGACACAAAGACACCGCGTGTAGCGCTACAAGCAGTGCCTTTGTGTCGCGACGTGTCGCGCGACAAGTCGCGCCAGTATGTAGGAGCCTTAAATGACTATTTAATACCGAGATTTTGTCTTCAGCATTATATAGAAATATGGGATCGTGTCAACCCTCCAAAAACTATTTTAAAAATGATATCGGGAGCTCGTATCCCCTTCAATCAGGCACCGCCCTTAATTCTACCTACTTCGGACAACCTGTCAAAATCCCCTACCCTACCCCTACTCAAACCCCTGTTTCGGAAAAAAAGACACTAGAAATTCGCAAGATGATTCAAAAACGAGTGTTAGAGCCAGCTCCATCGACACAAAGAGCAGTGGCAAAACATGAGTGATATTCAACTTGAAAGCACTAAATTTATACATAGAGCCAAAGCATTTTCATCTTTTCCACCATCAACGAATGCCTTCGTTTCTGCAACAAGGCGACTGGATAGTCAAGTTGGACTTCAGCCAGGCCTATTATCACCTCTCAATATGTACAGAACACATGCGTTTCTTGCGCATCAGCTACGGTGGTTAACTTCTGCACATGACATGTCTACCATTCGGCCTGGCTGCTGCTCCCAGAATGTTTGCCACTATAACAAACTGGACTACAGAATACCTTCGCACAAAAGGTCTGCGCCTCGTTGTGTATCTAGACGACTATTTATTAGTCCACCAGGAAGTACTCAGCACGCATCTAAACATAGCTGTAGCTTCTTGTCCAGTCTGGGCTGGTGTATAAATCACGAGAAATCGATCACCAGGCCAATGAGGTTGATCGAATATCTCGGCATCTATGGGGACACCCAAACAAACCGCAAGTCCCTACCACCAGAGAAGGTAAGAAAAATTCGACAGACCCTCTCGACCAGACTCGCAGCGGGCAGATGGACTCTCAAGCAGGCGCAATGCCTCTTAGGGCTTCTCAACTTTGCGTCCTTCATCACCCATCGGGAAAGGATGCATTGCCGTGCGCTGCAATGTCACATCAAAGTACTGCGTCAAAATCCTCTCGGAGCAGTACAGCTGACACAAGACGTTCGCCAAGAGCTCGAGTGGTGGATGGAAAATGTAGGTCAAAACACAGCAATTCACACAGATGTACTACCCACCAGTGGCGGTACCTTCATATAAGCGCAAAAGCCCGGCGGCATGCCTTACTAAAATGCTCGATAGAGAATTTATTGTACCTAACCAGTAGTTTATGAGAAAATTGCGATGATACATACGTAGATACGTAGGTACCTACATACTCAGTCGAAAACTGAACTTTCTTTTTTTGAAATCGGTTAAAATTTTACTGGGCTTGCGTTATTTTGAAACCCTAGGCACGCCACTGCTACCCACAAACTTTGCCATCACGGACGCTTCCGACATTCTGTGGGGTGCCCTGGTCAACAACAACAACAAGGTACAAGGTGCATGGCAACCCGACCAGAAAAAATGGCATTGCAATCTCAAAGAGATGTATGCTGTGATTGCTGTGTTGTTGAAGGAATCCAGGGCCCTCCGGGACTCCAGGATCATTCTACAGACCGACAACAAGACAGTAGTTTCGTACATTCAGAAGGAAGGCGGCACGAAATCACACCGATTGATGGAATTGACGCGGGAATTGTAGACTCTGATAGACGACCTCAATGTTGTACTGATCCCTCACCACCTACCAGGGATGTACAACATCGAAGCCGACCACTTGTCACGAAATCGCGCTGGCAGCGAGTGGCACCTGCAGGTGGCAGCAACCTCAAAGATATTTCAGACTTGGGGAAAACCGGACATAGACTTGTTTGCGTCACAAACCGCACACGTCGTGACAAATTACGTTTCTCTAGATTCTTCAGACTCCAACGCCTGTTATCACGACGCGTTCAGCAGGTACTGGCGATACGACCTCACATCGGTGTTCCCACCGCCGGGCGTTGCTTCCACGACTTCTTCACCACCTCAACTCGGCATCAGATCGGTACATAATAGTAGCACCCAAGTGGAAGACTCACTTTTGGCGACTAGACCTGAAGAATCGATCCTTAGCACGGCCGCTGAAGATCAGAGACCTGAAGAAGACCTTGGTGGACACGGTGTCTGGCCTGCCACCAGCTAATGTCAAAGATCTGCAGTTAGAAGCCTGGCTCATTTCGGCTGGGACACCATGACAAGAAATTGGTCTCCACAAGAGAAAGATCTTCTTCTATCTTGCTGGCGACCTTCAACTCTTAAAACTGACATACCTATTTGGGGTAAATGGTGTTTGTGGTGTAGTAAAAATAATGTAAATTTTCGTACACCAAAACCGACAGATGTTGCGAAATATCTAGCATATCTATATCTTAATCATAAGTTAGCTTACAGAACTATGCTTATGCACAAGTCTGTTATCGCATCTATTTGTGAACTGCTTCAAATATTAGAATTTCTTCTAGTCACATTGTTAAGCACATTTTGAAAGCAATTTCAATTGCAAAGCCGTAGCCACCTAAGGTGCCAACATGGGACGCCAGGGCATTAATTACTTATTTAAAAGATAAAACTCCTTGCACCAGTAGTTTGTATGAGGTGTCTAAGCGAACGGCGACTATTTTATTATTATGTTCGGGACGTCGTGTACACGACCTATCCCTTTTGCATATTGACTGTGATCATTTTGTAGATAATGGGGATTCCATAACTTTACACCCAGTGTTCGGGTCAAAGACAGATAGTGTGATCTTCCAGCAATCCAGTTGGGTTTTGTTGGCACACCAAGATCAAAATACAAATCCATTATATTGGCTCCGCACGTTATAAAAATTATCAGGGGTTATTCGGGGTTCATTAAAAAATTGTTCATAACTACTAGAGATCCCGTTAGAGCAGCCACACCAACTATAATCGGTGGTTGGGTAAAACGTGTTCTATCTGATTCTGGAATACAAGCCTCTCCAGGTGGTTTTATCTCATCATTAAATTGGCTAGAAAATTATCCTATAAATTACATATTATCTAAAGCAAACTGGAGGCATGAATCAAATTTCAGAAAATTTTACCGTAAAGAAATTAGATCTAATAACGAAATGTTCTCGGCGCATTCGTTGTCAAGATTATTTCAAGTCCCCAATTGATTCAAGTTAACCGATGTGTCAAATCAAATTGATTCAGGTTAAAATTACTCATGAAGATATTGCCCGATTGCTTACTTACTTACGTTTTCTATTATACTGCCAGTGCTTAAATGTCTAGACTTTTGTTCATGTTTAAAACCTATGTTTAAAAAGGTACCCAAGGTATAAAATGGTGATTAAAAATAATATTGTTTTATAATTCACATTGTTGCTTTTTATTCATACAATCCACCAGGAGATAACAAACATATCTCTCATAAATTCATAATGGACTTCGGACGTCTTAGGAAACATATAAATAATAATACAAATTTAATTTGAAGGTAAAATTTTTATATTATTATTATTTTCTACCCTCCTAAGTATTATAGGCCCATCTCACTTCTGAGCCATGTCTACCTACAAGCTGTTTACAAGAGTCATCACGAACCGTCTCGCGCGCAGGTTTTTCAACTTACAGCCTCCCGAACAAGCCGGATTCCGTAAAGGCTTTAGCACCATATACCACATATATACGCTGCGGCAGGTTATACAGAAGACCGAAGAGTATAACCTGCCTTTCTGCTTATCGTTTGTGGACGACGAAGAAGCCTTCGATTCGATCGAGACATGGGCTGTACTTCAGTCTCTTCAACGGTGCCAGATCAACTATTGGTACATCGAGGTGTTTAAGTGTCTGTACGTAAACGCCACTATGTCAGTCCAACTCCAGGACCAGACCTCAAAACCTATCCTTCTGCAGCGAGATGTGAGACAGGGAGACGTTATCTCTCCGAAACTGTTGACCGCTGCACTGGAGGATGTCTTCAAGGTTCTGGACTGGAAAGGGCCAGGCATCAACATCAATGGCGAGTACATCACTCACCTTCGGTTTGCCGACGATATAGTTGTCATGGCTGAGACTATGAAGGACCTCATTATAATGCTCGATGACCTCAGTAGAGCTTCCGAAAAAATGAACATGGACAAGGTAAAGGTCATGTCAAATGCCCATGTTACACCCACTCTCATGAAGATCGGAGACGCTACGCTCGTAGTTGTGGACGAGTATGTTTACCTACGACAAACTGTCCAGTTAGGTAGGTCCAACTTCTAGAAAGAGGTCAATCGTCGAATTCGACTCGGCTGGGCAGCGTTCGGGAAGCTACGCAATATCTTCTCGTCCCACATACCGCAGTGTCTCAAGACGAAAGTCTTTGACCACGTGTCAGTCTTTTACGTGTTGCCAGTGATGACCTATGGCACTGAAACGTGGTCGCTTACAATGGGCCTTATTAAAAGGCTAAAAGTCACTCAAAGGGCAATGGAGAGTGCTATGCTGCCAAACTTAAGTAGCAGTTGGCAGGGCACATTGCTCATAGAACAGATCGCCGATGGGGCCGAAAGGTTCTGGAGTGGCGACCGCGTACCGGAAGACGTAGCGTTGGAAGGCCTCCTACAAGATGGACCAATGACCTTGTGAAGGCCGCAGGAATCCGCTGGATGCGGGAAGCAGAAAACCAGTCGAAGTGGCGGTGCTTGGGTGAGGCCTATGTCCAGCAGCGGACGTATTTCGGCTGAAATGATGATGATGATTATTATTTCTTGTAGGAAAGTAGCCGTCATCTAACCAACTTTGTAATTACCGCTGCAGACAAGAAGTTGCATCAATAAATATTTAAAGATGCAGATGAATGGTTTTCTATTTATATCTTGATATTACAACATTCAGTCGTGGTTTTGTCTTATCTCTAAACTAGTGCGATTGCTCTGTTCAAGCACAAAAGGATTGCCAGATGTCATAATAATTATAAATGGATGCCCAAAGTTGTAAATGCACAAGAAATGGAGCGCAAAGAACTAAACGTCACACTGCAACTGGGGCGACAATTTGGTCTGTCACTTTTTATTTACCATCTCAAAGATTTGTTATTCACGTTATAAATTCGCAATATTCGTCGTTAATTCTTGTTCAAATCAATTTCAAACATGAGTTGTTTCGAGAATATGACTATGCCCAGTTGTGTGTGGTTCGAAAGTGGAGAGAAGCGCAACATTCTAGCATCTATAACATCAGGACTTTTGGTTTGTACCTATTTGATGAATCATGCAGTACTTATTTCTATTAATTATATGTTTGACTATTGATCTTCTCATAATAAAGAAAACTGTAATTGGTGTTTAAGACTGTTTTAAGATATTATGATGAACTTTCTCAATTCTTAGATTTCGAACTACATATTGTGTAATTGAAATTGTGGAGACAATATTTTCGACATCTCATTAAGAAAGTACTTATTCTTTTTTATTTTTGATTTACTTCAAATTCTACTTCTACGCTAATCGATACGTAAATTCAAACGTTGTCTCCTATGTTCTACGTAATTAATGATTCATTTGAAATTGATTTAAACCAGAAACTTTTTACTTTTTTTCCGCAGTTCTTCACAGGATGGTGGTTCATAATCGACGCGGCGTCGGTCTACCCTGGGAACCTGCCCAACGCCTCCCATGTCTGTGGTGTGATGGCCACTTTGTCTCTCATCATGGTCAACTCTGTCTCAAATGCACAGGTTAATGACACTTTGTACACAGATAACTGTTTGTCAGCTTTTGCTTTGTTTTTTAATCATAAAATGTCTTATGTAGGTCAATATTAAATGTATTGCAAAAAAGACTAAACAAACAAGATATATTTTAAAGAATTTTGTAGATTCAAGATCTGATCTGAAAGATGATTCTGATCATGATATGGATGAGAATTTTGTAATTATATCAGATATTATGTTAAGGTTGTTTGATGACAGGTAACTCTTATCAGAGTCTAAATGGAGAACAAAGATGAATAATTTCATAAGCTGGGTTTGCATCACAAGCTATCTTATCAAATCAATTCTTAATTTTTATTCAATTTTAATTAATTTCTATGTCTTAGCAAAACTTGGCAACGAGTTTTCCACCTTCAGTGATGCCCATCTTAAATCTAATCAGTTTAAATCTCAGTTAGATCAATCTAAATTCCAAATTTAAATGGATAATGTTGTAAAGATTTTTTTTTCAAATTACAGGTGCGAGGTGAGACTTACACAGGTGGTTGCATGGGTCCCCGTGGGGCCCGTCTCTGGCTGTTCCTAGGATTTGTTGTTGGGTTTGCTTCACTCATTGCTGCCTGTTGGATCCTCTTTGCTAACTATGTTAACGCTGGTATGTCTATTTTATTTTTATGATATTAATTGTTATGTTGTAACCTGAATAGGAAAACTAGTTTATCCTTAAATTTGGAGTGGGCTGTTATATCCTTTACCTAATTTGTTTATTGGTACACCAACTAAAATACAAACATAAAAATCAGGCCAAAGAATTAGCATTGCCATTCAATGTGGCAATGCTGCCAGTCTTCTGGGCACGTTTCCAGATGACAGCGATGCGGACGAATACTTTGACGCTTAAGTGTCCTTTTGTTTTTTGTATTAATTTGTATATATAGTTAGTAATTTAATTTAGTGTCTACCTAGTGTAAATAGTTAGTAGCATCAATATTGTATATTTACAAAATGGTTTAATAAAATTCCTTTATTAAGAGACAAAATCAGACTAAAATAAAAGTGCAGTATGTATGGCTCAACCGTAACTTTATATGCAAATGATATTGACAAATTGACATCCTTTACATGATTAATCAATCTGCTATTAGACATAATTATCAACAAATTTACTATGAAAGTAAATTAGTTGATAATTATGTCTAATAGCAGTTTTAATTACCTAAATTAACAATAGAACCTCAATACAAAAAAGACATTTATACAACAAAAAAAAAAAAAACAACCAACTTTCAAAAAACATTACAAATTTAAAAATTATTTTTATTTCGGAAGAAACTCCTTTGGGACCATTAACGTAAGCCTCAGCGATACATGCAACTTACAGAATACTACAGGATGTGCATTTCCTTTATATATTTTTTCATGAGTTGCTTGAGTACAAAATAGTAAATAATATATTCCTAAATTAAAGTTATTTTTTACTTTGTAGTGTTTCGTTTTTTCAGTCATTTGTTTTTTTTTTTGTAAAAAAGTTTTAATACAAACTGGCAAAACATTGGAGTTTTAAAAACTCTTATTGATATTGGTTTGTTTCGGAGATTGTGGCTGCAATTATTAGGCTTCAATAAATCTAGTTTGGAGACAATTTCAAGTTGTAGTAGGTATCTGCCTACCCCAAATTCGAATACCACTACTTACTATGTAAATAACAGTGACAGGAAGTTATTATAACATCATCTACATAGACTAAGTGGGAAACGTACGAGTACGTATTAGTGAAGCTAACTCAAAAACTACCCAAGCAAAGTTAATAAAATTTATATGGGACCACCTAGGAAGACAGAAGGAATTTTCCAAATCGGCCCAGCCGTCTTTGAGTAAGTAATCAGGGAACAAACACAAAAAAAAAAAATCCGACAAACTGAGAACCTTTTCATTATTTCAAGTTGGTTAAAGATAACAAATTGTGCTAATATTGGTTTTAGGCTCAAAGACCTGTCGTTGTCGTAAGAAAACCGTTGATCTGAAATTATTAAATTAAAGTGGATAACTAAGTCCATTTACTTTTCTTTACAGGTGCAAATAAGTCTTCTTGGCCCGGAGTGAGCCTGTTCATGCAGAACGCATTTATCTTCGCTGGCTCACTAGTGTTTAAGTTCGGTCGCACTGAGGAGCTGTGGGGGTAAAGCAGTAATTTCGTACCTTTTCCATGGTTTAACATGTCTAGTTATGATTGTGTACACTTAAGGCCAATTTTGTCGAACAAAAATAAACACAAAATTAATGTGACAAATTATCAAGTGGCCGTAAACAGCTATGATTAGTTGAATGATTTATCAACAGCCAACCACAGCAGCTTATGTGCTTGACAATTTGGTACGTTAATTTTGATATCATTGTCATTCGAGAAACTGGCCCTTATGCATTTTAATTATTGACCGTTGGCTTAGATGTCCTGTGTGTTACCTCACCAAAAAGTCTCTTTAAATAGGTTTTCCATATGTTAGTGATTGTTACAAATATTTGTTAAAGTGAATCATGTATCCATTTAACGATAGGGTCCTTATAAACTTGCATATTATGCTTACTGGATTCCTCAATTGCTGAAATTCTGTTGAAGAAGTATTTTTATCTGAATACAATTTGGTACCTTAGTTATTCTTCCGTCAATCGCAAAACTATAACTAGCCATGAAAATCAAGGGATTTATATAATCTAGGATAAATTATACTTACTTTAAATCATAGGTAAACTTTTAAGTATATTTTACATAATTATTATTCTCTGTTAAGAAAAAAAATTAGATTCCAATAATTATTTTTAATATTATGTTATGCTAATATAATTGGGATAAACCAGTCAAAAATGTATGTATAAATAAATAACTTTATTGATTTGGCATTAATAAATTACATTGATTGAAGTACATTAAAGATCTTATTAAGAGTATTTATTATTTTATTCTAATATTTTGGTTATAGCAGAAACATAATAACGTCTTTGGGTACAAATTATTTTCTATAAGTATTTGTTATTGATATCTGTGGTACTTGAGTTGCAATATTGCGACAAGAAAACTACAAAATACATTAACTTTTAACTATTAATTAGTCAAGGTTAAAACTAGGCGGGAGGTATGTTTAGAGGTTAGACAATCTGCGGGGTAATCACGTAACACACTTGAAGTATCAATGGGTCTAATTTTGACAGTTCAACAACATTCATTAAGTACGTTACAAAAGTTTTTTTTTTTTTTTTTTTTTCTTTCTTTGGCTTCGCACGGTTTGTGCATTGTTGAGCAGACAAATTTTTCGAACATATGAAGTACCTAATGGATTACCAATATCCTTCAAAATCATTCAGATTGTGTTTGATAGTGTGTTACCTACGCAATTAGGGGGCTGGTTAGAATGCTTAGTATACTCGGTAACATTAAACTAGTGCCTATATAAAAGCAGTTTACTTCGAAATTATCGAACATGGCTTATCAATTTCTTTGACACGTTTAGTAATAATACGATAAAGTTGTGTTCGACTAAGATTTAAAGTAATGTTCCGTGTTTCATAATTTCGTAGTGAACTAGGTTTTAAAAGTATGCTGGCCAATAAAATGCAATCATTTTTGTTTAAATACCATTTTATAATTAATCGGCCCGTTATCCTCTTTCTGTAGACTTGGATTAAAAATAAAATATTGCACAAACTCAGGCCACAGTCCAACTCTGTACGAGTTGGCTAAATTACTTCAAACCCTGAACGTTTAATTCAGCCACAATCAAAACCTTCTTAAATCTAACTCAACGACATTATTATCTAGCTAGACGCGTTGTTTTACACAAACGCTTTGAATTCAGAATCTTATATATCCACCAACTCAACTATACCTACTTTAGTTTTTTGGGTGATCATTTGTAGTAGGTATCTAAGTGCAATGGAATTTGAATTTTGTCCTGTTTGACATTGAGTTTGTGATTCCAAAACTTGATAATTTATCTAAGATTCATCATCCAAGATTCTTTAAAGTTCAAGTTTAGTGCAAATGGTGCATCAGGACAATTTATTGATAGTTCGTTTGAAGTTTGAACGGAGCTTCAGCAGCGTTTAGGGCCATTTAGCATATGTCTTTCCTTGGAAGCTGCACGTCGTATTGATGTCGCTAACCTAACGTTGCTTTGGGGGATACGCTAAAGTAGCTCGCAAAATTCAAATTTTCTTACTTTTGCAACTTGATCCACCAGGTTGATCCGATAAACCGACCGAATTCTTATCATTAGAATCATCAATAGGCACTACTCTCGTGTTATACGTCATAAATACATGTTTTTTACGGGCGTGAATCATATTTTTATCAGCATAAAATCTGGCACTGGCTTGTAAATGAAACAAAATAAAAAGAATTTTGTGGGCTACCCTGGCGCTTTTGCCGTAACGCTTAGCTTAACGCCTGCTAAGGGTCTGGTCAGCGTCTGCGCACGTCCTGCCATTGTTGCCGTTGGGCAGACACAGCTGGTCGGCGCCGCAGCCCCCGTTCCTATACGCACACACGCTTTGTGCTGGTGGGCATGTGTCCGGGGCCACTGCGACTCCATACAATCTTCTAGATGCTGTGGCAATCGGGACCTGGTCACGGACTTGCGTTTCCACGTCGATGGACTCGATTTTTAATCTGAAAGTTAATATTATTGAGATCGTCAGAAATAGAAAAGGTTTAATACATGTAGGTGGTTCTAAGAGTCAATTAGTTTGCATGTGATTTTCATCTTTTAGGGGCCTCGTTCACTTACGTTTTCCAGTCGGTCCAGTAGAATTTGTTGCCGTGGATCGCAAGCCCGAAAGGATACGAACAGTTGGTGGCAATGGCTTCCTTCTCCTGGGTTTCTATGGTGACGCACTTGATGCTGGCCAGGCCAGCATCGGCGTAGCACAGGCGGTCTCGTTCCCAGTCTATGGCCAAAGAGTTGGGTAGAACCACGTCAGTCTTGTCCAGGAAGACGCCTCTTTGAGACCCGTCCATACTAGCCCATTCAATTTTTGGGTTCGTCCGTTTCCAGTCAGACCAGAAGATTTTTCTGTGAAGGAGATGTAAGGTTGTAAATGATGATATAGCACAGTGTTATTTTGCCTTAGTTGCGGAAATGCTAGTTTTATGTGTTTTTTGGAAAGCTAACATTAAAACTCCGCCGGCGCTAACTAGGTACTTATAGTTTAAGATAAATTAATGAGGAAGAATCCTTAAAAACTATAGAAACATAATATCATGTTTTTGGATTTGGTCTTTACACTAAACGTTTTAACTTGTGACAGGAATTCACTATAGGAACCATTTTTTTCTTGAAAACTAAAAATCTTGCTCACACATGTGAGAATATTTTTTTTCTATCATTTTGTAAATTTCTTAGTCTGACGCGGTTCTCTTCATGGTCGTGTTTTTAAATGCCTAAATTTTGATCAGTATAATAACTATCGCTACAAAAAAAAAACAGATATAACAAACCCAGGATTTCGGAAATATTGAATTGCAAAATTGTGGGTTAGGGTTGTCAATCAAACCTGTGTGCACTTAATTCATGCAAACATTACTGAATTATGATTTATTATTTTTGATTTTCAATTGAATTAATCAACTTAAATATTTACTACTTTGTGACAACCCTATTCCCATAGGAATAAAAAAGACTTTGAAATGCAATATCTCCTTGATATTGCTAGATACATATTTAGAATTTTCTCAAGTTGAAGGTACGTATATTATGCATACAAAAAAAGAAAAATGCGACCCGTGCCTAAACAGCTAATTTTATATTTATGTTTTCGTTTATTAACAAAATATTTTATTATTCTCGTTCCTGTGACGTTAGGGACTTGCAATTTTTATACTGTATATATTTCAAATCAGCAATTAATTTGTATTTTACAAGAGCTTGCTTTATTTGTTTGCTTTATTCAAGAAATACAGACGAAAAACTTTTTCAAGAAGGTCAGTAACCTTTCACTAAATATTTGTATCTCCTATAAATGAAGTGAAATATCAAAACCGGTATTTTTTGGAATGCTTTATTAAGGTTTAATCTATAAAGATAAAAAATGAAACTGGCATGTTCGAAACTAAAGCAAAATGTGACACTGTTTAAGTACCATTATTTTTACATAGATGTCATTTTTTCCTAGAAAAGTATAGCAGAAGTATTCTGTGTGACGTAAATGATCATTTAGGTATACATCAATAATTTATACATTAAATTTATGCATAAGTGGGCGACCTTTCCTTTCTTTTTCTAGTCTAGAGTTTATTTTGCTTTATATTTACCCTCTTCTCGGATGCACAGCGATGCCTCTGGGGTTGGATATTCTGTCTACTGCGAACAATACTTTCCGCGCTTTCGTGTCCAAGTTTGCTACTTCAATAGTCAATTTCCTAGAGTCAGTCCAGAATATGTTTCTCGAGGACCAGTCCACTGCTATGCCTTCGGGTGACTTGACGCCTGAAATGAGTAATAATAACATTTTAATTTAATTTTGGTAGTGATTTTTTTTGTTGTTTCATTTGGCTGTGAATTCTACAGGAAGGTGTAACATATACGTAATTCTAAAGATTTCATCTCAGATATCATACCAAAACTCACCTTCTGATAAGAACAGGCTGGGGTCGCTACCGTCATACGCAGCAGTTTTGATAGCGTAACTAACAACGTCGCCCCAATATATCTTGCCAGCTTCGCAGTCGACGTCGATTCCCACGGCGATTTGCGATATTCCGCTGTTAAAAGGCGTTGCGAAATCTCTCGGTGTGACTTGGAAAGGTACTCTGTACACGGAGGCGCCGTCACTCGCCACCAAAAAGTTTCCAGCCTTTCTGGGGTTCAAGTTGCAATGGCTTCCGTTCCCGTTGTAGCCTGCATTACATTCGCAGATGTACACATCGTGCCTCTTCAAGCAAGACGCATGCAAGTCGCACATGTTGGGGTCGTTTCTGCACGATTCTTCTGGAATGCAGCTGTACCCGTCACCGTTGTATCCGTCTCTACAGACGCATTGATACGTATTGTCGACATGCATGCACAGCGCATTGTCGTTGCAGTCGTAGGCAACGTCACACGTGCGTCCCTCGGGCATGCACTGCGAAATAGCATCGCCAGTGTATCCGTCGTCACAGTGGCAATAGTTCAGTTCTAATTCGTAGTCGTAAAGACAGGAGGAGTGTTCAGCACACCAGGCTCCGTTGCAGAGTTGTGCGTCAGGGATACATGCGTCATTCTGATCTTTGATGTATCCTTTGATGCACTGGCAGATAAACTCGTTGCTCTTTGTGTCTGGGCGACATTCGGCATTGTATTCGCAGTCCGAGTTGTTCTTGCAACTGAAGTTTGGCCGGCAGGAGTAGCCGTCGCCGTGATATCCGAGGTCACACACGCAGATGAATTCGTCTGTACGGGTGTTGATGCAGTGTGCGCTAAGACCGCACGCGCAGTTGGGTCCGGTTTTCTCGATGCATTCGAACGCATCACCTTCGTAGCCTTCTGGGCACACGCAGTGCTTCCCTTCCCAATCGCCTGAAGCGTCAGCGGATAAGTAGGAGCAGACGGCGTTCGGCGGACAGTCAGCGTCCTCCTCACATTTAACTGAAAAGATAATAATAATTCATGTTATTTCAATTAACTAGGTTTACCTTGGGGATATGTATATTGTAGAGATAAATATTAAGTCATGTTACTTAGAGGGTCGCTGTTGTCCTTTTCCGTAGGTGAGTAATCGGGTTGCTGATAGTGAGGATCTGGCGACTGCTGGTAATTAGTTTGAGGTGACGAGTCGTAATTGTTTTCTGAAGGTTGTTGATTGTTATTTTGTGAAGGCACTGAAAAACTGTTATCCGTTGGAGGTTGATATTGATTCGGTGTAGGTGAAGGGTAGTTGTTGTCTAAAGTTTGTTGATAGTTGTGGTCCAGTGGTTGGTAATGACTGTTATCTGTAGATGGCCGGTATTTGTACGAAGGATCTGGGTAGCTGTTTTCTGAAGGCGTTGGGTAGCTATTTTCAGACGGTGGTTTGTAGTCACCTTCTGACGGTCTTTGATAGCTAGGGTCCCAAGGGTTCGGAGAGCGATCGTCGGAGTCGGTAGGTGGCTGGTACGTTGCCTCTGTTGACGTTATATAGCGAGTTTCAGTAGTTGTTTGATAATATGGCTCCGTAGGCGGCTGATAGTAAGTGTCGGTAGGCTGTTGGTAGTTGTTATCTGATGGTTCAGGTGGTGGAGCATCGTATTCGAGACGACACAGTTGGTTTTTAAGTTCATCCCTGTAGTCAGAGTATCCTGGTGGGCATGAGCAGCTGTATGGATTGCAGTTAGGTAAGACGAAAGTCTCGTTGTATTCAGCCTCGTTATTTTCAACAGTTGGTGATGCACGTGTTGTTTCATCCCCACGAACGTTTTCGATACAATAACGTCCGTCACCGGAGTAACCTGCATTGCATTTACATTCGTAACTGTTGCCAGTGAAAATACAAGCAGCATACGGCGAGCAGCTAGCACATGCTGTCTCGTAATTCGGCAAACAGTACTGTCCGTCTCCATTGTACCCAGGATTGCACGTGCATATGGGTTCTTCGTTGGCGCTATCTATACATCGAGCATTGACATCACATTTTTTGTCTCGGCATGTAGACAGAAGTTTGCAGTTTATGCCATTTCCTATAAATCCTTGACGACACCGACATTGGAAGCTGCCGTCGTGGTTTTTACAGTCCGCGTTGCGATCACAGTTATGTGTTCCCGATGCACACTCGTCTATATCCACACATACGAGAGCATTGTCTTGGTAAATGTCTGTGAAACCAGTTGCACAGACACAAGCAAAGGAACTTCCTTGAGCCACACAAGAGCTGTGAGAGCCGCAAGAATTACGCCCTATAATACAAGGGTCCTCTTCACCCAGAGGGAATATCTTGTTGCTCATTCCATACCTTACTATGTTTTCCCTGACTTCATATCCTAAATAATTTTTACTTATTTTCAATGTTGATGGCGTGTTATCTTCGACTGATGGGGGAGCGAAACGACAAGAGTTGAATGAGAAGGTTTGTGAAACTCTTTGCTCGATTTTTTCACCCGTAACCTTGTTTGTGAAAGTTCTGGTAGATTCGGAGCGAATGAGACCTGGTTTTACGAGGGTGTATTGTTCGTCATAATCACTAATCTCCAGTTTTATTCCGGCAAGTATTACTGGCAATGAGCCCCTGACGTCTGTCTCTAAAGTGATTTGGTCAAAAACATCATGTCCAAGATACTCTTGATTGACTGTAAGTCTATCACCAGTAGCTGGGAACCATATATCTGCGGTGTGGTTAAACAACGAGCTTGTGAGTTGGTAACCGTTTTTGGCGGATCCTGATGGTTTGGCAAAGATCCAACCGACGACACCCCCGAGGACATGTAGTAACTGCAAACTGCTTCCGATTCCGCTCGGCACGAGAGACAGCGCTGTGTACGCGCGGCCATCAGCTACCACCACATATGCCTGTATGTCAACATCATTCAGATTGACGTTGTTTATAACGCCGTTTATTTTACCATGAACTCTAAGTGGGACATCATCTTTGATACACGATTTCCCATTTCCGTAGAAGCCTTCATTACACTGACAACAAATTCCAGCTTGGTAGTCGACGCACCTCGCTTGTATGTGGCACACGCTAGGTCCGCTCTGCGTGCATGTTTTAGACTCTTCTTCGATTTCCACTTCATTTTGGTTGTACTGGTCGGGGACAACAACGTTACTTTCTAGAGGTACATCTCCGATGCGGAAAACATACCGTCCAGGCTCGTGAACATTTGACCATCTGGAATTAAATACAAACATCAGTTGGGCAATTTATACTATTTTGGAGCAATATTATTACTTTCTGTTAAATTAGCACTTACGAAACGATATTCCTGATTTGATGACTCCCAGATCCGCGGAGGGTGTAAACGCGTCCGTCTTCGGACACAAAGCCAGCCTGAGCCTTTGCGTCAGGCAAGCTCAATACTTGAGTGTCTTTCTGGACCCACTGGATATCTCTCTCGGGGTACAAGAACTCGACGAAGCTTTCTGTGCCATTGTTGATAATGGCTGTTTGGAAGCGGTTTCTTTGGTCGTCTGTTCGTCCGTTAGATGTGTAGGTCACGTCTTCCCAAGTGGCGATGAACACGCTGGTCGGCTTGAAGTCGTAGTAGTCGTGGAAGTTGTTCTGCACGCTCTCTTCTGCTTTGGAGAGAACGTGTGGTTCGTTAGTTTCTCTGTAGTAGACTGCGCCCGCGTTCGTCGTGTCGATGTTCGTGTAGAACGCCGCAATCGACGGGTACGGCAGCGGAAATTCAATGTTCAGGAACGATGGGATGTCTGCTCTGAAGGTCAGCACTCCATAGTTATTTACCTGCGAAAACAAAGGTTACGTTGTTGAACTCTTTTAGATCGACATTTTCTATAACTGTACATCTTTTCATAATTGTTATAAACAGTTGACGTTTATCTAATACGATTAGGCATATAATATATACACGGCTGTGACCCGGTGGGCGATAATGTGGTATCACGTTCATATTTAGGTAAATTCTACGAAAAGGTCTCGACTCTTGCTTAACTCGCTACGATAAGTGTTGATTCTTAAATTCTAACTGAATGACAAGTTCAGTTTAATATAATTATATAATACTAGCGTGGTAGTCGGAAAATATCCCACGGGAACGTACTACCGGGATAAAAAGGAAACGAAGGGATCGCATACCTCATAGCTGAGTAAAAGGTCAGTGACTCCTAGCACTGCGCCCGCCGCCGTCAACCATAATTATTTTATTACGAGTAATTTTGAATCTGTGATACCTTTTAAAGTATTCATTTAATTGGTATGATGTGTATAGGCATATTTTAATCTAAATTAAAAGCTCAATTTAAATTACACATTTTATTAGATGAGCTTTAATACATATAATCAGGGGCGTGCCGTCCATAGAGGCAATTAGGCCTAGCCTACCCTACCAACAACGCCAAATGCATTTATTTTAACTATGTAATACAATAATACAAAATATTAAAAAAAAAGTTAAACTCCTGTTAAAACTCTTATAGCAACTTGTCGCAGACGCCACGTGACTCACAGTTCGACGGAGCTTACGTACGCAAGGCAAGGATTCGTTTCGCCTACATTTCGTTCATAAATTTACGCACACTCGTGGATATTTTCGTGTGTATGAACGGCACACAATAGTGAAATGGTTTAAATTAGGGGCGTAACTCCGGCGACAGGAGCTTGGTCCTCATTGGTTGTGTGTAAAGTGAAGATTTAATGAATGAAAAATATTGAAGACCAGGGTTCCCAATTTTTGGACAATTCCCCGTATTGCGGGGAAGTTTCCTTCATGACTACCAGACTACTAGAGACAATTAAAAAAAAAGGGTGGTATTGTTGAATTTATACCTTCCAAAAAATTATAAATTGTAAGGAATAGCAAAAGCCCTATAAAAATAATTAAAAACTTCATAATTTTTTATTTTTCTTCTCATATTTGGGAAATTTCGCTTGGTTTGTGGGGAGTTAGGAAAATAAGTTTCGGCAACACAGTCCAGTGTGTCAGTGTTATCCGGCAAAATATGATAGTCCCTTTTGTGGAAGAACACGGTATGACAGTGATACAATTTTAATTGGTAGTGTTTGTTTCATGTGACAGTGACACGTAATTTATATGTGATCTTGAATGTTTTGCTGTTTTAGATCTTGTTAAGTTATAAGTAATTGGTTTTGAAACGTAAAGTAGTGTAAAGATTATGTGTTGTGTTATTATTTGTTTATTTGGTAAAATCTAGTATCGTTTGGCAGGAGAAGGGGGGTGGGAGTGGGGGAGGAGGTTGGGGGGTGGTGCACCTTGCCCCCTGGCACCACTCCCATGAAAAGGTAACGCACCGTTCTTGAGAAAAACAAATTATTGTAACCTAACCTCAAAACTCTTAGTCGCTTAAAAAGCCGTAGTATGAGCCCAGCTTCGCGGTGGAGATTGGGGGAGGGGTGCTCCCTGCCCCCTGGCACCACTCCCATGAAAAGGTAACGCACCGTTCTTGAGAAAAACAAATTATTGTAACGTAACCTCAAAACATTTAAAGTCGATTAAAAGGCGTAGTATGAGGCCCGCTTCGCGGGCCTCTAGGGTTTAAAAAAAAATAACCTCGAAGGGGATAACGGGGTCTGAGTTCGCTCGCTCCGCTCGCTCACTAGACCCCGCCATCCCCTTCGAACCTAACCTGTCCGAGTCGGGGTGCCCCAAGTCCCGAGCTCGCTTCGCTCGCTCTTGCATCCTAAGTTCTCCTAGTAACAGTAGTAACATTGCCTTTTGTACACATATACGATCAGTGGAAGTACAAACACAGACAAAAATTCACGCAACTCGGAGAGAAATGGAACGATCAAAAACAAATGACAGTGACACATGACGCAAATGGCATACCTGTTTTATTGTTTACGTTCTGTGTTATCGAATTTGCCCGACATTTTATACCATGGACTGACTACAAATACTGATACTGGATACTGACTACAGATCCAACCCGTTTATTTACCTAAGAATGGTGTTATGTTGTGAAGTTTGCGCCGATAATGTGTTGGTTAGGTTAGGTTAGTCGCACTTGTCGTTTAATGATAAGATTCAAGTTGTGTCTACAGGCAGATGTGTGCCCGAATTACGAGAATTAATCCAAAAATATGATAATTCATGACTTCGGATATCTTGCAAGTGACGTGTTCTGTAATTATCACCCACCCACTTGGTTACGATATTTGAGGTGGCCGAATCTTTCTACTGTTTGCATCGTTAGAAAATCGTTTTTTAAACCTTGAATAATGTGGTGAGTTCTTGTATGTAGAGCCGCGCTGTGATGTTGCGCGAATTATTTTTTTTTTTGGTGTCAGTATGCATGGCCTACCCTCTGTGGAGAACCACTGCACGCCACTGCATATAATACCGGTTAAACCGACTGTTCTGAGTTGATGAGCAAAATTGGTCTGCGTGCTCCATCCTTTACCTTAAGGAATTATCAACCACTCTATGTTCCCTCTGTGCGGTGTATATATCGACAAAACTTTTATATGATAAGAGCTAGCAGGGCATACAACTCGATGTGTCAGAGGGTTGATGATCTTGATTTATACGCCACCAGATTTCCTAAACTAAAAAAAAATACTGTGTAAAAACTTCTTTGAAGATCACGAAACCCTGTTCACTCTTCTCTTGATTCTCTCCGCGTGCTTACTTTCTCTTGCCTGCCTACTGTTTCTTGTGCTACCCTAATATAGTCAGTGAAACCTTTTAATTGGCCTTCTTTCACTAACTGTCAACTATCTGTATCCTAGCTGTAAGTTTTCTTAAGAAATAAAATAAAATGGCTTCGGAAATAACAATTAAATTTTTATCAAAAGATAAAAATGGTTACTGTGGATCATCCTTAGAAGATAGACATGCTATCGCGGAGTTTTTATTGAACTTTTTATATTATTATATAGATGTACAATCCTGTAGAACATACATTTTATGTAAAGCTCTCCCAGTCGGCATGATTTTTTCCTACATCTTCAACAATATTCGTTATACTCGTATTTCAGCCAATTTACACAAAACCTTTAATGAATTATACGCCTAAACGTTCCTCATGAATCATTCACTCCGTCCATTGGTGAAAACCGTTTGAAAATCTGTTCAGTAGTTTTTGAGTTTATCGCGTTCAGATAGACAGACAGACGCGGCGGGGGGGACTTTGTTTTATAATATCTAAGGATTTTTTTGTAAGTGCTGAATAAAATTCAAACAATAGTGTTATAGACCAAGTTAATGCAATTCAATTACAGAGACGTTACGTCATTAAATTAAAAATATGATCCTAGAATGTACGGGGGGCGGGGAACAGAGATTGCAGCACCTAATTCAGTATCAACATTACTTATCAATCTATACATATTATTATAAATTCTCTGCCTGAGTCCGTGTTGTTCTGCAACGGAAACTGCACAACGGATTTTGATTCGGTTTTCACCATCATTTAGAGAATGTATTCCAAAAGGTTTAGGTTTGAGAAGCTCGAGGGTAAGTAATAGCAGCCGCACGGGTCGAACCATCAGGTTAAGCTACACTTGCCGGGGTTGGTCCGTGGATGGGTGACCATCTTTAAATACCAAGACTCCTCCGTGCTTCGGAAAGCACGTTAAGCCCTTGGTCCCGGCTGTCATTCGTGGATAATTGACAGTCGTTAGGGGTCGTCAGAAGCCCAAAATCTCTGACAACCAGTCTTACCAAGTGGTAGCGTATTACCCAGTAACTGGGTTGTAGAGGTCAGATAGACAGCCGCTCCATGGAAAATACTACCAGTATTCAGCTGCATCCGGTTAGACTGGAAGCTGACCGCAACATGTTGTGAAAAGGCTATGCAGATTGAATGATTCCGAAACCCAAGTAGCAAAAATTGGCCATATTATTGTCATTAAAGCTAAAATAGATGCCCTTATAAAGGCCATATTATCGCTAAAAAGGGCACAATTTATAAGGGCATAAGCCTCATAGTTACCGTATTTTACCATATAATAAGGTACCTGTGATTCTGAGGAATGGTTAGCAATTGCATGTTGAGATGAGTTTACAAGATACTTATAAGATACTTCTAATTGTTATACTTGTGCCCTTTACAAGGTCGATCTTTCTTATAGCTGACATAGTGGTTCCGCAATAAATTTGGCTTGACGATGACGATTATTGTCTAATCAACAAAATGCGCACGTATCTACAAAGTATTTTTTTATAATCAGCTATAGTTATTGCAGTAAGTATGAAGATCCATATTGTTTTTGTAGTCTAGATATCCTTCATCGTGACATGTTAATAGACGAAAATTTAAGTGGGGATTTTCGATAATGGTGCCGATTCCCTTGTTCACAAACTAAACTAAATTTAAGTTCAGTGCATCTTTTTCTTGCTATTTCATTAAAAAAAGGATAGAAGATGAATTTTAGTTTAGTTCTGTCAAATTAATCAGTGCCTGTCACTACTCCATACAAGTTTACGTGATTAAAAACTTGTCTACTAAAATTACGTCAATTTACGTCAAGCGCTGATTAATTTGACAGGACTAAACTAAAATTTATCTTCTATCCTTTTCTCCATCCATACGTCGGTGGCGGTCAAAAGGTTAATGATGTGCTATTAAATATTTTAAAACTCAATAAACATTTTCATATTATGCTGCTATAAGAATAAACTTCTTGACAAAGAGTCAAAGGTACAAAGAGTCTATAAAACGTATACCTTTGTAGAGGTTATATAAATAGCTTCACCATCTCCATGTTTGGTAGTTTTGGGGTTCCCTTAACTCGTGCAAAACCTTCGTTTATGATACGTACTATTTATTACCTATGTTTAATCATTTTATCCACGAAATAGACACAGACCGTTTTATAACTAAATATTATTTAAAGGCGAACGGCAGATTTCGTTCCGCATATTTTTGTTGTTGTTTTGTTATAGAATTTATACCACTTATTAAGGCAACTAAGACATTTATTTTCATGTAAGCGTACTATTTTTAGAAGTTGGGAATAATGAATAATATCAATAAAAAGATTTTAATAATTAAACGTAATAAAATTATAAACTAAACGCAGTTATGTTTTTTAAAGTTGCCTTATGTAAAATAACACTAATAACGAAATGATAGATTAATTATTTAGAAATAGAAATAACATTAAATATAATTAAACACTAATATATTATACCGAAGAATGCGTGATTGATACATAAAATCATAATAGTTAACGATATAATGATAGGAATGATTTTCGTCATCAATATTATTTTTGTTCATATGGCAATTATTTATTGACAGGTAAAGAAAATCTGTAATTCTGTATGTATTTATTACTGTTACTGTCTTGCAGTTCAGTGGTTCAGTTCTTTGCTATTGTTTTGGATTGTGGTTTGTGACTGCATCTGAGCAATTAAGCGAATTATCAGGCCGTTTTTACGTTGAGTTGAGCATCTGCCCCTCCGTACTCTATCTGTTGATAGTACTTTCGCGAAAGGACGCTTTATTAACTGTGCTGTGTGTGTGTACGCGCTATAGTTAAAATGACTAGTTTGCAATGTGTTAATTGCAACGTTCGCTTGTCTCGAATAAGAAGGCACGCTTTATCCGATGAGAGTGAAGATTTCGTCAATACTATTCGACTGTGGACTTATCCTAAAGATGTAAGTAGTTTACGAATAACATTCTGCATATTAATGGGCCAGAGACGAACTGTGTTATGTTTTACGTGTTGAAAATTAGTCCTTACCATTTAAACCAAACCATACCACACTAAGGTCCGTATTACAGAACGTCGCTCAATTCTCAAGCATTACTTAAAACTAGTTTTAACCAATCAAATGGCTTGAATCTAGTTTTAAGTAGTGCTTGAGTATTGAGTGATGTTCTATAATACGGGCCTAAAATATATACGTTTGCTAATCTCAATACTATTCGAAAATCTAACAAACACGGTGTTAAAATGCATAGAGAATGCTGCTGCCCATTCTCTAGTCAGTCCTCAGTCGTCTTTTACAACACCCACGGGAAGAAATAGGATGGTGCTATTCTTTACGTCCAGCACCACTCGGAACAATAACAATACTTATTTATATCATACAAATTGTTATTTACATGTATGGTTGGTTGGTTTGCCTAAGAGTGTTAGAATATGTATAACTCTGATATGAATATGTATAACGTTTGACTGCTGGAAAGGAGAGGAAAGTATTTAATATAATGTTGAAATCACTTCTTTATTTCCAGATAACACCTGCTGACCAAGTTTGCCATGCATGCTGGCAGCTAGCTACTCATTCACATTTCTCTGAGAATATGCCGAGAAGACGAGTTGGCCATCAAAGTATTTGTGTTGTATGCGGACGATCCATACTAAGACTTAGTCGACGCAGGATTTTGATTGAAGGGGCAAATGAAGGCGAACAAAGAGTGGCTAATACAGTTTCTGCTTGGATCCAACCACGAGAGGTATAAAAAATATGTACTTACCTACTATAACTATTATTAATTATCTTTATTTGATTAAACTACAAAATAAAATATTATAAATTATTTTCCACCATTAACATGTGTATTTGCAAGCTTTTCTTTATTTATACTTTTAATTTTAGCTTCATTCTGAAGATGAAGCTTGTGTGCCATGTTGGCTAAGAGCTAGAAGAACTAGGATTGCTCCACCAGTTCAAGATATTCAACCCCCTTCACCTGATCATGTGGATGGTGATCATTCTGTTTTAATGTGTGCTGTATGTGGTCAGAGCCTGACCACCACAACATCAGATGAAGAGTGGAATCCCGACAACATTGCCCGTTTGTTGGAGCACCAGCAGGTATATATGAGATAATGTATTTATAGTAACTAGCTTATAAACACTTGGTAAGGTAAGGTTAGGTAAGGTGAAGGTAACCAATTATTCCCCAAGAATAAACCTCAAGAACCATTCTCCAGCTTGGGTTGCTCAAATTCAATCAGGAATCTCGCTCTGTCCTACCTTTTTTTTTGTTTGCATTTCCTTTATGCTTGAACATGTTGAGCACAACTTATGTCTATCGAACATAGTGTTTAATTTGTATTTCATCAATGCTATTTTGATATCTGTTGCTGTTCCGTTTGGTGCCGGACGTAAAGAATAGCACCGTCCCATTTCTTCCCGTGGGTGTCGTAAAAGGCGACTAAGGGACTTACTAGAGAATGGACAGCAGCGTTCTCTATGCACTTTTAAAACCACACTGCGATCGCCAACCTGCCTGCCAAGCGTGGCTATTATGGCAACCCCCCCCCCCTTTTTTTTTAGGGAGGTCTATGTACGTCTTTCGGCTGAAATGGTGATGATGATTTTGATATCTATGGCCATCTCATGAAATGAATTATTTACAGATGTCTTCCATGAATGCAGTTTGTGGAGTTTGCTGGGACCAAGCTCGAGATTTGAGCATATATGTTCCAGCAGAACCACTAGAAAGACCCCAGCATATAGTGTTGCCCAATTTAAGAAGAGCGGCTGAAACATCAAGGCATTGTATTTTCCAAGAATGCATGGAACCAGAGCGAAATGTTGTTCCTGAAGAAACCAGGCGAGAAGTGTTAAAAAGGTATCAATATTTTATACCAAGAGGTGCTCGTATTTGTTCTCTGCATAGACTGGAGGCAAATTATGGAAATCTCTATACTGCTGAGTATAGCCTCAATAACTTTACTTCCATACAAATAGAAGAGATTATTTTTATATTAATGGAAGGACTTCGTAACATCTCTTATGAGAATATTCAAAACTACCCTGATAACCAAGTGCAGTACTTTATAGGCTTAAGTAAACAAAAACATCAACAAATATTAGAAGCAACACCTAGGCTTAGGAATATGCATCGGGGTAGTTTTGCATTAACAGCCTTATTGTGCAAGTTAAGGACTGGAGATTCGGGAGACAGATTGTCATGCTTATTTCAAGTACCAAGAAGGACCCTAGAAACGTTAATGTCTGTAGCAAGAAATATCTTGTTAACAGATTATGTACCACAATTTCTTGGTTTTTCTCATTTAAGAAGGGAGCAGGTGGTAGCAAGAAATTCCTACATTGCCAATCACATTTTTGGTGAGCCTGATGCACCAGCTGAACAACAACCCGGAATTACAATAGCTGATGCCACATATATATATACACAGAAAAGCAGTAATTACTTGTTCCAAAAGGATACATATTCCCTACATAAATATAGGAATTTATTAAAGCCATTTATCCTCTGTGCCTCTGATGGATATATCATAGATGTACGCGGACCATATAGTGCCACTACAAATGATGCAACCATAATGAATGATTTACTAAACGAAACTGAATTCAATGATTTTTATAGAGAAAATGATGTTTTTATTTTAGATAGAGGTTTTCGTGACTGCATGGATAGCCTGCATGAGAAAGGATATATAGGTCATATGCCTGGAACTAAAGAAGACGGCCAATCACAGCTATCCACTCTTGAAGCCAACAGATCACGCTGTGTAACTATAAACAGGTGGGTAGTAGAAGCTGTGAATGGCCGTTTTAAGAGAGACTTCAAAATATTCCGCCATGAATATTTTAACCGTGCTTGTCGCAATCTAATGGCAGATTTTAAAATAGCAGCTGCTCTGCTGAATGCGTTTACTCCGCCATTTGCAGAAAATATAAATGCAGAGCAGTTTGTTTCAATTATATATGAGCGCCTGTATTTAACTAATATTATAGCCGAGTTAGTTACGGAACATAATTTAAACAGGCGCGGTTCCTGGTTTGTCTCCATAGATGCGACAACCCTATCTTTTCCGCGGCTATCCATGGAGGAATTGATACTATTTGCATGTGGTGTATACCAAATTCGCCAGGCCCGTTCATATGTTGGTGAGCATTTCCGCTTTCATGGAATATACACATTAGAGGTATCCCGAGAGAGAATAAGTGGTTTAGAGGGAAACAACCCAATGTTGCTTCGTGCTAAAATAAAGTCCCGCCATTCTTCTGCTAAAACTTATTTTGTATTTATAGTTGCAGAAACAAATATGAATGGTCGGGAAGCAATCAAAAGTTATTGCTGTAACTGCATTGTAGGTTTAAGAACAGTGGGATGCTGCTCACATGTGATGAGTATTATTTGGTACCTTAGTTATGCTCGCCATGAGGGTCTTACCCGACCAGCCCCCTTCTTAGATGAAGTAGTGTTAAGAATCAATTAATTTTATAAGTACTTACAATAAAATAAAAGTACTACAATAACGAAGTATTTTTTTTATTTACCTACACTCAAAACCCCATCAGAACTGCATCATTATGAAACTGTTGCAGTACGCAGCTGGACATAGATATCTCCTAATACACCCCTCACTGAGTAGGTACGATTCTCATCTCAATCTACCTACTTAATGGTAAGTAAAACACTACAAAGATAGCGACAAGCAATCTAGAACATTTACTTTATCACCAAAACAATGTTTATGTACCTTTAAGTAACAATCTAAATTAGTACACTAGTACATAACCTTAAAAAATAAAACTCGTTATAACTTTTACGTCCCAACTTCTAAAAATCTAAGAATTTAAAAAGGGCTTGTCTATCTTATTAACTACCAATTAAAACTAAAAATATCCCAAAACACGAAATTTTATCAGCGGGACGAAGTTCCCATACAAGCCTGCCGTTCACCTTTGCCTAAAAGTTCATGATGGCCTTGTAATATAACAATTTTCATTTTGAGAGAAAAGTGCAATAAAACCATCGATATTTATATTTAGCGAAATTTTATCTGGAACGTCAGCGAGATTCTGCAAATGTTTGCTTAACTTCTCTTAACCAATTATACAAATATTTCCAACTCCAGATCCCCCCTATCAGTAAACCGTGTTTATTTTTCATTCGCATCCATTGGCAAAGTGTGCGGCATTACATCATTTATAATCTTTGAAAGCTCATTTAAGGCTACATGTGTATTATTAAACTTAACAGCCCAATTTCTGATATAGCTACGAATATCTTCCTTTTTCATAACAGTATCAAAACGGTCGTCTTCATCACTGTCCTGTCTCGTTACCACTCAAATGTTCTTCCTCAGTATTTAGTGCGTCTGCAGATGGTCGGAACTTTTCATTTTCTACGGAACCACTAGTACTTTCGTTAGTAGGTACCCACACGCCGAAAAATACTCTTATGATGGCCTTGAACCTCTCCTCTACATTTCTTTTAAAACCACCACTTCGCTTTATTATTTTACAATCTTCTAGTCCATTTTTAAATATATTTGAAAAAAATCTCTTTGTTTACTTTATTTGATTGTTCAAAATGGCCTACCAGCTTTTAGAGCACAAGACCACTTGAAGAATAATGTACTTATAGTTACTATATAAGTGATCCTAAATTCTTATAAAGGCCATGTTAATAGTAACTATGTATTTGCTATGTAGACGCTGTATAAAATACTTGTATAAGCCTTATTGAGCTTTTACAGGGTTAAAATTCTTGACCAAAACTTCAACACAGCCTTTATTTTTATATAGCTATTAAGCCATAAAACGTGCATTTATAAGTCTGCATTTTCATGTTTGCCTTATAATTGTCATATTATTTTGGTTTATAAAGGTGTATACGACGGAGTTGGAAGAATAAAAGCAAATAAAAAAAATGATTATAAAATGATTTTACATAGCTAAAAGGAAGAATCCTGGCTATTATACAACGATCATAAGAGTTCTGGCGATATAACCCCCTATGTTATAAGGGTTATTTTGCTACTTGGGAAGGTTTATGCGTATAGCCTACATTAATATTAAAGTTACCTGCATAAAGGTACTCTCGATGTTTGTAAAGAAATCTGGATGTTTTGTAAAGTCTTAAAAGCAGCGCAAAGCAGGAGCGAGTCGGTAGTTATACGAAAAACGTTTTACAAAAAAAAAACAAACTGACTTCCAAAAAAACACTACAAAGTGAAAAATAACTTTAATTTCGGTGTCTTTGGATCAGTATTTTAGTTTTTTTGCCACCGACTTCCAAAATTAAAGTTATTTCTCACTTTGTAGTGTTTTTTTGGAAATCGGTTTTTTTGTTATTGTAAAAAGTTTTTTATTTTTCCCTTTTTTTAATGGGTCAGTTTGTAATTTATCTTAGTTACAATAGCCCAATGTCAACTGCTTATCACCTTTAAAAAAATATTGCTTATGCTTTTCCCGATGCAAGGACGTTCATTGTTGAGGCTGGAGGAACTGCCACTCACCATATGCATTGTGACGAGCATAAATGGCTTAGCAACCATATTGAAGTAACTTATCGAATCGCAACTCGTTAAATAATTATTATTAAGTAGCTCCGGTGGCCATCTGTGGTCTTCATCATCAGTTCCACTTCACCAAATGGTGCTTTCCGAGAGCAAATAAAAATTACTCAAATCTGAGGCTTTCCCTCGATTTCCCCTCATCAGATTATGACTTGGTGACAATGGGACCACCTCGGAGCATTGTCACCAAGTTTTTAGTGTTTCAAACAAGAAATAATTTTCTAAATCGGTCTACAATTGACGGAGAAATCGGCGAACATACGAGTACATAAAATATATATAAACATCCGAATTGATACGAGCCACCTTTTTGGATGTCGGTTAAAAAAAAGGGGAATTATCAGTTTAATTTCAGTGCTATTATCGAAAAACTAAGTTAGGTACTTGAATAATCAAGAGTGACTTCTGAAGCTGTTTTCAAAAGTTTGCCATGTTTTTTTTTTAATCCCTGAACGCATGTTTAATCAAATAAAATCAAATATGGATTAAAAAAAAAAACAAAAGCTGCGTTCAGTGACCGTCGCTATCGATTCCCGCCCACTTGCGCTTCCGTCCGCTCGGTTCGTCCCTCCTTGCATAAATGCGCATACGCAATGCACTATCGATTTACCATAATATCTTGCTGAATTATTACTGCAAATTTTTTTGGGAGTCGAAGTGTGTATATTTTAAAACTAGTTATCGTTTAGGACCCTGAATCCACTAAAATACAAATGTTTGTAAATTTCTGGAATCAGGGGATCTACTCTCTAAGTCCGCTAACGAAGGTACGGGCCCGTCCGAAAGTAGTTGATCCGTCAAAACAAGTATCAAATAAAACATTTCGGACAGGCAAATACATATCGGTGGACAGTTGTCAATTCGTGTTGTCATTCATTCTTAGTTTGGGCGTCGAACTAATCATATATCCGTAAGAGTGCCCGTAACTTAGGTCGAAATTACGGACATCGTGCTTAGGAAGTAGACCCCAGAGCCCAGCTCCTAGTTTGAGAGTTGTAAAATTTAAAACGATTAGAGACTAAGTCCTTTCGCATAGAACATCGGTCACAACACAGATCATGGCAACTAGTTTTCGTAATTACGTATATTTATTCATCCTGTCGTACCTACCCTAGGCACTGCCAGACGTAGATATTTGATTCATTCAGAATTTCTCGTCCAATTTCCGTGGCCCCCACGGAATTACGCAAATAAAATCATGTATGTGCATAATCAAATGTGACACTTTGAACTGTTTCAATTAATTCAATAGGTAAGTTAACAATAAAAGTAATTGTGACTCAATATTACTTTTTAGGCATTAATTAACACTGTTATAGGTTTCATTGCTTGAGGTCGTCGTGACATTTCGAATTGCTTAGTTTGAATGGTTTAAGTGTCAAGTCGTGGTGCTTGTGTTCGGTATCAGCGATCACTAATGAATTTCGTATCCATTGTAAAATTTCAGATATACATTACTGTAAGTTGGGCGCTAAATAAAGGCTCGTGCAGACTGGCGCGATAGGCAGCGTGACACTATCCATGAAGATTTCATAGAAATTGTGCTACTATAGTGTCGCGCCTTAATGAAAGAACACAATAAAAAAAACGGGCCAAGTGCAAGTCGGACTCGCGCACGAAGGGTTCCGTACCATTATATATAAAAAAAATCATGTCTGTTGTATGGGAGCTCCCTAATATTTATTTTATTCTGTTTTTTAGTATTTGTTGTTATAGCGGCAACAGAAATACATCATCTGTGAAAATTTCAACTGTCTAACTATCACGGTTCATGAGATACAGCCTGGTGACAGACGGACAGCGGAGTCTTAGTAATAGGGTCCCGTTTTACTCTTTGGGTACGGAACCCTAAAAAATGAGATAAGTGCTGCTCAGGGACACGTAATTACTTACACACCTTCCTGATAATCCTTATAAAATATTAAGATTTTTTACATTTCTAAGTAACTCCCTATTTTTCAAGTAACTACTTATGTAAGTGGACACAAGTGATGGGCCGAGGAAGAGAAAGATTCTCATAACTATTTTTCCATCAGTATTAGGTACCTACATCCGATTAACGATATTCATTTCGAATAATTATCCTTGTGCGAGCAAATTAAGATATAGCACGATTCACGTAAGTAGTCAATATAGATAACCTATAAAAAAAAGTAGTTTCCAAATGTCTCTTTCCCTAAACCTAAGTCACTTCTCTAGTTTATCACCCATTGCATCAAACGTACATATTTTTTTTAATGCGTTTGTCCTTTACAGGATTAGAGTTTAAAGAAGCGTCGTCACTTTAATTCCTGAACATCGCGTGAGCTATGCCAATTGAAGAAGAGCTTGTAATTAGGAACAGACAAGATGGTGGACAGCTAACAGTATGATATGAATCTCTTCGTATTCTTGTATGTCTTGAATTAGCGTGTCCAGTATTTTTGATATTATTTTAGTTTGTAAGGGTCCGCTGTAAACTTAAAAGTTGAACTGGCCACCTAAATTCAATCATGCGGAATAAGGCAGTGGCTGATGTTTAGAACACCCCCATTTTTCCTGTCACGTTTCAGTTCCATATCGACCTACAGGCACAAATACAGACTTTTACTAAGAAATTCCTCAAAGAAAAACAAAATAACAGTTTGACATGGGAGTCTCTACGAAAAAAGGCGAATAATCGATTCAGCTCAGATTTGGGATATATCATGAATACGAGTAATCATGATTATAGCTGATCACATACGGTGAATGCTTTAGTTAAATTATTTAGGGGGCTAAGTTACTATCCGTCAATCGACGCTGAAATGTTCGAGGACTAGACGACGCGGTCAGAAGCCATAGGCCCGCGTCCAATTCCTTTCAATGAATAAAGAAACTGGTCGACCGTTCCCAAGTTATATGGAATTAAATTAGGTCGGGAACTGTAACGCATGCAACGTGAAGGAATACGTAGTAGAAAAGTAAAAAATAAACATATTTTTGTTAATACAAAGTTATACAGTAAATGTCGCGAATCTTCACAAAAAAGTAAAACGCCTCACTAGTCCTAACAATTTTACTGAACCACCAGCATCGAAAAAAACAAAGTTTATAGAGACAGCTGGACAATTAGTAGACCTTACAAAAGATAGATCATAAAACTACTTACAAAAATAGTATCGTAAGACTCGCCGTAGAACTTAATGGGTACTTTCAGCGATATTTCAGGGGCGGCAACTTCGCTCCCGCGGGGCAGGGTCTGGTCGTACCCCGGCCCGTGCGGGTAGAACTGGTCGCGCGTTACTGCGCATGCACACGCTACAAGCGCGAGGACTCCCGCGCACGTCCACATCTCTCCACGCTTCACACAACACTGGAATCGCTGGAATGCCCCGTTAATGGGACGCACATTTTGTCGCATTTAAACGACTATACGGAAATAAACCTAAGCTTTGTTTCGTAAGGTGCAGAGAATCTGGCGCTCAATGGATTTTTGGGTCGATGAGAATATTTTTGTTACTGGTGATAATTGATGCGCTTGTTTATGTCATTTAGTAATGACCCGTTTTTGTTAATTTTACTGATTAGTGAAGTTTTCTAAGTTTATTTATTTATTTATTTATTTATTTAACAGTTGAAGAAAGGAACCGAAAATATGTACAAAGGTGATGCTTATTTCTAAAGGAAATCTCTTCCAGCATACCTGCGATAGGAAAGTAGACAAAGAGAGTACATCTATTTGTCTACTTTCCTATCCCAGGCACAACATGTAGTGCAACGTTTGAGTAGAAGAGAAAACAAAATACATAAAATAAAAAAAATAAAACATATCACTAATTTAAATATAAACATACAATATGAGAATATACTTACATACTTCTAAAATAAATATCACTAAAATACTTATATATTAATATAATGTAGTATAAAATATTTAATACATAGGTAATATGCAACTATGACGAAGTGGAAAGATAGTGTTCTTTCATTCTTCTTTTAAACAGCAACAGTTTGGCAGTCCCTAATGTCAGGCGGCAGTGAATTCCACAAACGAGTCGCGTGCACAGTGAAGGAGTAGGAGTAGAAGTCGGTAGAGTGGGGAGGGGATTTAAGGGGATTTCTAAGATGCGACCTGCAAGGTACCTCAGAAGGACGGGCGTAGGAAAAACGTTCCCGCCGATAGGATAGCGTTCTAGGGATGTTAAATAGCAGACACAATATCCGAGAGTTCCTGCGAAGACGAATAGGGAGCCACTTGAGAATCTTGCAAAAATTAGAAACATGATCACACTTCTTAAGGTTAAAAGCAAAACGAATACAGATATTTTGGAAACGCTCTTGTTTATTTAAAAGCTTCTCGGTGGCATCTAAATAACAGGCATCAACGTAGTCTACGATGGGCTGTATGAGAGTTTGAGCAAGGGAGATTTTGGTATTCAAGGGCAAGAAGTTCTGGAGGTATTTCAACGAATGGAACATGTAGTGCACTTTGCGACTGACTTAAACAACAAGGGTAGTCCACGGTAGGTAAGATTCCAAGGTCACCCCCAGGTATTTAACCGTGTTTGTGTATTCAATCTGAACTCCATTCAGACAGAGTGGAGACAGCGACGCAACATCGAGCCTATTCCGCATATATGTATGTATATATATATAATATATATGTATATATATATATACATACATATATATATATATATATATATATATATATATATATATTATGTTTGGATTTACGTTGTTTGTTTTGGGAAATTGAATGGTGTAGATTGGGACGTGGTGATATCATAACTTATTTTTACTTACCTTATTGCCTATAATGATGTCCTCAACTTTCTAAAATAATCCTATCTAGTCTCCTTTATGGATTTAATGGGAAGTGTTGAAACGCAGTGACAATGGTATCTTACCTTAAAGTGCCAAAATAGCTTTTTAGTCCGTCATCATAGGTTTTATATAAAAGGTGTTACAGCAAACATTGTGGTGTAAAGGTGTCATTACAAGCCTACAGGTATTGGACCCAATTCTTGAACTTTTTACATGTTTCTACAATCCATTCACTATATTTAATTCGCTTCTACGAAGCCCTCGAGAAAGCTATTTCTGTTTCTCAACTAGATATCTCAATAAATTCCAAAACAACAACAAATGCCTAATGAATTAGACATTAATTAAGTAGGCACACAGTGTCGGGAATGTCGTTATCTTCCATAAAGTTAGAAACGTTTGTTTGTTTGTCCCCATTAATGAGCATTATCTCGTAAGCCATGCGATTACTACTTCATTCATTTAGTTGCTGCTAATATAAACTATTGATGTTTTGAGAATTTATTAGAGCGATGGGAAGATACGGTTTGGCGTAGTTACCTATAAATTTTGGGAATCAGAATGTGTTTAATCGAAAACGTTATTATTTTCATGACAAAACACTATTTTTAAGAGAATATTTTTTTTAGTTGTTAGTAGCTACAGCTTTTCCTAGAAAGCGTCGTCTGGGGGAGTACCAGCCATCCTTACCAATTTTCCACACTCTATAGGTAGCTATTTCTGCCGTCAAGCCGCGCTCAATATACCTATTAGTCCGGCCATAAGTTCTGTTACAAATGAAAATGCATTTATTTTTTTTGAAGTGTTATAATAAAACGTACATTATCTTAATGAAGTCTCAGCAAAAAATAAAAAGTAATTCTATTCAAAATGGCCACCTTTGGCTTTGATATAGGCCTTCAACCTGTCTGGCCACGAATCTATGGATTTACGCGCTGTTTCCATGGGAATATAGCCACTGCTTGCTCCAGAGATTTCTTAAGAGACAATGTCGGCGTACCGTTTAGAGCAGTCATATGTCCTCTAAAGCTGACCATGTATTTTGTAAGGGGTTCAGATCTGGGTTAGACGAGGGCCAATCTCAGGTCTTATAAAGTTCGGAACGTTGGTTTCGAGCCAGGCTTGGTTATTTCGTGCCTTGTGACCAGGTGCAGAGTCCTGCTGGAAAGTCCACAGTACATTTTTAGTAAAAGTGTATTGCTGAGAGGTTTCACAACACGATCCAAGACGGTCTTTTGATACACTTTGTACAGAGACAGTCTTGGATCGTGTTCACTCCTTTTTCACATAAATGAAGCTTTGTGAGTTCTTGATAAGACACCCCCACCAAACCATTTCTGACGCAGGATGATGACCATGTTGTACCTTTCCGACCACTTGGGCGGCTTCTTTAGAACTGTGATCGTACACTTTGTCATTTTGCTTGTTGTAGTGCTCTTCAATCGTGAATTTTTTTTCATTAATAAAGAGGATATTTTTGTGCTTTTCACCTGCATATGGGGACAGAAGGCGTTTTGATCGATCCGTTCTCTTGAACGGTAGGGTTTGATTTAGGGCATGTCCTGTACATCGACGATAAGCGCCGAGCTTCAGGTCTTGTTTTAGTATACGCGACAGAGTCCTAGCGGGAATCTACATTTCCCGAAATAAGATTTTTTGTTTGGGGTTTCGGCGAATTCTGGCTTTAATACCATTGCCTTTGTAGTTGTAACAACACGCGGCCGCCTCGATTTTGTATTCAACAGAGGAAGTGTTGGTATATCTGTCGATAGTATGATATACGAACATTCGGCTGATATCAAGCTTTTGAAGTGTCTTGAATATGACCGACGACTCACTTTGTGCAAGGCAACGAGCTTACGAGTTGTGGGTTGTTAATCCTATTTTCTTTAACACCCCATTCCATATTGTAATTTGATAATAAACACGAAAAGCATGGTATGTGAAATGGCGGGAATTTGAAAGAAGTTTTTGACATAATAAACGCGTTCCAAAGTCAAAATACCTAATTATATTTGAAAAAAAAGAACAGCAATAAAGCATCAGCTCTAGTGAAGCTTAATATTACGATTATGTTGCCCACTTTTATGTTTGCTTGAGCCATGTCAAAGAAATTTCTCGTAGCATTCATCCACAAATAAAAATGATGTGTCCCGACATTGCAATTTTCACCACTTTTGGCAAAACACATTCATGTTGATCGTTATTTGTCAACGACGAAAACATTGAAAAAAGGCAAACTATTAATAGTGCAAACCAATGTATTTGAGGTGACATGATTTCGTTTTTCTTTAAACATGTTCATACTGGTACGAGTGCACCGGGAATTCCAACACCCAATTTCAACCGTGATGGTTTTATTAACGCTTTAATTCCTAGTAGGTACCTACAGTTCTCTTCGTTAAACTGACGCAGTCTAATTAGATTTCAATAATGTGTTTCAGGAGTTAACTGGACAGGTCTCCAGGTAAAGCAGGATAGACAGGTACTTATTTAATACTAGCTTTTCCCCGTGGCTTAGCTCGCTTGGATGTCGGAAAATCTCCCATGGGAACGTACTACCGGGATTAAAAGTACCCTTTGTGTTAATACCTACAGGTTATAAACTATATGAGCATTAAGCTATTAAAGCATTTTCAAGTTCGGTCCCCTCTCGGTCCCTTAATCGTGAAGGAAGATTCTGAGCCCAGCAGTCGTCGTAGAGGTTTCACTCTAGTGAAACCTCTGATGCGTTTCTCAGGTAAGCAGGTAAGTATAATCATAAACGTTATGAGCCGAGGCAAATCTCCAGGACATGATGGGCTCAGTATTGAACACTTGAAGCACGCGGGTGTACATCTGCCGCGAGTCCTGTCCATGTTTTTCACAATGTGTATTAGCACAATGGGTACTTACCTGCTAGTCTGATGAAGACCATCGTTACTCCCATTGTGAAGAACAAGACGAGTGATATCTCCGACAAGGGTAACTACCGACCCATTTTCGTTGCGACAATAATAGCAAAAATTTTGGACGGTATGCTTGATACTTTTTTAAATGATTATAGGTATACATCTACTTGATGCGCAGCTCGGGTTTTGTCCCGGATTTTCAACTGAAAGCGCATTTTAGGTCTTAAGTATACAGTTCAATACATATAGATATACAGATCGCAAGACGTATGTACGTCTGTTTCCTTGACCTCTCTAAGGCCTTCGATCTTGTCTCGTATGATGTGCTCTGGAAAAAGATGGTAAACAGGGGTGGTAAACTGTTTCAGCATTGGTATGGTAATCAGACCAATTATGTTAAATGGGTTGGTGCGCTCTTTGAACCGTATGGGTTGGAGTGCGGGGTGAGGCAAGGAGGTCTCACATCTCCCAGGCTCTTCAATCTTTACGTAGATGACCTCATAGAGGGACTCAGCAGCATGCGTGTCGGATGCAGTGTTGATGGGGTTAGCATTAACAACATCAGCATAGCTGACGATATGGTGCTGCTGGGTTCCTTAAGACTTGTGAAGCATACGCTGCTGCAAGTGGATTAATTTATAATGTAAAGAAGTGTGAATATAGTCTTTAAGGTCGGTGGCAAATGCCGTGAAGTGGGACCCGAGCTGTTTATAAACGGGTCAATAATTACAAGGAAATCTACTTTTAAATACCTAGGTCACTTTCTTTCCCACGACCTTAAGGACCATGTAGATTCAGAGAGGGAGCGCAGGGCACTCGCCGTCTGGTGCAACATGTTGGCCTCTAGATTTGCTCGGTGTCCGGACCTCTTGGTCCGGACACCGAGCAAATCTAGAGGCCAACATCCCTATTTTCAAGGCTCACTGCCAGAGTCTGTAGACGAGTATGGGTCAATTACGCCAAAAGCACGCTGGATGTCCTGCGCGTCCAGTATAATAATGGGTTTAAGATGTTGTTGGGACTTCCTCGCTACTGCAGCGTGTCGGAAATGTTTGCGCAAGCTCGTACCGACGGGTTTCACGCGATTGTGCGCAAGAAGACAGATTCACTAGTGAGAGACAGTCCCAACAGCATCCTGAGAACTGTAGCGTATAGTTTCAGCTCTCCAATTGTAAAGCAGTTTGTGCGGAGGGTTATTGGTACTAACACTACGTATATAATAAGTTGTTTTAATATTATGTTACTAACACTCTATGGATTATTTGTTCCGAATTAAAAATCATTTATTTATTTATTTATGTGTGTGTGCCAAATTTGTATGACCAAGGTCAACGCCGATTACCCGATCCTTAATTTGCACAGCCAGATTGTTACCAGCTATAGCTAAAACATCAATAAAACTATCCGCAATATGATTTCTATAGCAAGTGGTATGTCCTATTGAATCACAAACGCACCTAGTCACCATAGTTCTTTACACAAAGCATACAGTACCTACGCGCGATTATCTGTGAGCATTGACCCAACTTTAGATAATTTGCAAACCAAAATATCTGGCGAGAATTTAATTCACAATTCCCAGGTCGCCGACCCCGCAGCAGAATGCATGAAACTCCTGGCAAGTTGCCTCTGATGCTCAGATAAACTGAGTTATAATTAAGTTCCTTGCTAAAAGATAGAAACACTTTACGTACTTTGCGGCCAATGGAATACACAATGTAGGACGGGACGGTGTCGTGCGTTGTTATTTTTTCTCGCCCGATGAGTTAGATAGTCGTAAATAACGTTCATGTTTCGTATTATTTTGAAATTGCATTGAGAGAGTTATTTTCGTTTTATTAAGAGGCTTACAACAGCTAAAGCGCGGTCGCTGTCGGACTGCATGGAAAAGAAAGAGAAGCGCGATGACACAACGCTGGTACCTAATTTCTTGCTAAATATGAAGCTATTATCTATTTACAAAAATATTTTGATTGCATAAAAAAAATTAAAACACTATTATGATACCTTGCTTGTAGAATAATCTGACAAAAAAACAGAAAGATTGCATTTTTATTAGTATGGTTTTTAATCGTTAAAATATTTTTTTAGAGGTATCTTAGTGATTTTTTTTCTATCGTAGCAAATTTGTTGTATTATGTTTTCAATACACTATCTACTTAGCATATATCCTGAAGAATATCATATATTTTTCTGATTTTATTTACTGCAGTGGATCATATACTTTTAGGCATTATAAAACTGATAAAACTTGCGTTTAGCTCCTGTAGTAGGCTAAGTGCAGGGAACTTTCAAACCTCTATCATTGGGGCTCGGACATTTAGACGTTTTATAGGCGTATAGAGGCATGAGGAACAGGGTGTAAAGTTCGATCATCCTCCATAGAAAAGGGAGGATCCTCCGACCAGACGGGTGTCGTGTCTGGTGGGCAACTGCCCGACGGTTGATGTCGGGATGTTGTATATATGCTAGTTGCGCGGTAAACTCTGCTTGCGCGATGCAGGATTTTGCGTGACGTCAGTGTGCTGCTTAGTTCGCATGTGGCGATGTAGATGCCGCCACAGGCGTATGAGCTGGATGATAAGCGATCATTTATTAGGGTTCCGTAGTAAACACAGACGGCCAGGCAAAACTATAAGGGTTCCTTACCCTTATAGTTTTGCCATGTCCGTCTGTCTGCTGTCTGTCCCCGACTTAGCTCAGAGACTGCTGACAAAATAGAATGCTGTAATTTGGCATGAGTATTTTTTTTTGGGTGGTAAATCATTAAATAACTTCTCCCGCTCGGGGCCGAGCGGGAGGGTGTAGGTATCATACTCTTACTGACTAAAACCGACCCGTATTCCTTCCGTTTCCTGTGTTGCCAGTGGTGACACCCGGGCGTTTCCTCCCGCTTTATCCGACACAGGAGCCTCCCGAAGCTGCCGTGTCTAGTGAGGACCTTCGTCAGGCGGAAGGTGAGGACGCCGTGGCGTTTTTCTAGCCACTCCTCAAAGACGGGACTTATCGCCACAATTTTGGCGTGCCCAGCACTGGGTTGCGACAACCGCACTCCCTATGTCGCCATGAGCTCACGGATCCCGAACTCCGTCTGCTGTGCCGCGATTTCTCACGGCAGCGGAGTTACGCCCCGGCGCGGCGGCGTTTCGCCTCCTCGCGCCACTCCCATACGGGCGCGAGGACTTTTGCCTCCAGATCCCACGGCGGCAATCCGGCAAGGAGGCTCGCTGCCTCACAGGAGACCGTGCGGTATCCCATCACTACCGCTACTTAGTCTGTGGCTAACAGCGAGCGAAGTTAAAACGAGAGGTTATGAAAAATTGTTATTTGTCTTATTTAAACTAAGGTGGATCCGCAGTGGTAGCTCGTGAAATTCAAATTTTCTTACGTTTTTTGCGATTTGCGGGTAACATTCAGTGTCTGGTTGTATCTTTATCAAAAGATATATTCGCGAACATAACAAATATGTATTTATAAAATTAAAATCATGAATACAGCTCTCTTAGTTAGATTTGTTCCCTATGAACAAATCTCGTATGGAAAAGTTCATATGGAACAAATCTAACTTAGAGAGATGTATTCATGATTTTAATGATTATAATTCTGTAAATACATACAAATTATTACATAATGTGTTGGTTAGATCGTGTCACATCTCGATATCTTCCCGATATCGATATCGTTGTCGTCCGAGATTACGATACGATATAGAAGTGTCGGTTTCGTTATTGTCACAGTGTGAAAACGGCATTATGGTTCGGTTCTGTGAAGTCAGTTAAAAAGAAAGCAACATTAATGCAAATGAGGTGGTTTTGGGTAATATAGCGTTAAGAAATGGTAACTTCTCGAAGTGCCTATAGTATTACGCAAAAAATACATCCGACCATACAAGGTAGAACGTTTGGTACTAAGAAGACTAAAACAACAATATTTCCTGAAAGCAAAATTAAAGTCACGTTCATAATAGACCATCATAAGTTTATTTCATCTAAAAATCTATTACGTGGCACTATAAGTCGAGTGTGTAATAAACTATTAACAGAAATATATTGTTCGCGGCAGACGAGGTAAAAACTAAACCGCTTATTGCCGAGTAAATGATGAAAAATGTTGGAACCACTACTATATGTAGCATAAGTGGTTCTTGTTTCAGGAAAAAATACTTTTGCAACATTGCTTCGATTTTTGACCTTTGGTGAGGTTGTGGAGCTATAATCATGAATATTTTTTACAAACTATTGTGGTGATAATCAAAACGGTAATTAGTTCAATAGACGACGATACGTAATAATAGCGAATTCCAACGCGATTTTAGAGAAAAATTGTGTACTAAATTGCGGTTTTTGTAGAGAGAGTCTGTTGCTGAAACCACACCTGAGGGCCAGTTCCCATATTTAAAAACGTTCAAAATCTGGTCGCAATCTCACCTGAGCGACTATCAATGTCAAAAACAGAAAAAAAAAATTGCCTGGCTGGAATGCTGCTCTCCTCTTTGAGATCCTTCAATAATGAATCTGAAAGGTATCGAAATCACTCGATTATTTTTCAGCAATTTACATTTTGACTGTTGGCTTAATGAACACATTTTTATACGTTTTTTATTAAATAATTTCTTCTCTGCATCACCCTAAGGTTGGCTGGTAGAAAATGCCTCAGGAATTAAGTCCGCCTTTGTACGGATTTTTTTTTAGTTGTGCATAAAGTTTAAAAAAAATAAATATATACATATCTGAATATCTACTTCCATATTAGAACGCCAGAATGAAAAATATGATCGAGTAAATATAGTAGTGGTGTTTGCGAAGAAATTATTGCTACCGTGACTCGGCTCAGCGTCCAGCCAGACGAGATCTAAATCTGACGGGAGCTCGATCGGACGAACTACTCCGGACAACGCCGGACGACGGACAGATCCCTGCATTAGGAGAACCTTTTAAAAGCCATCCAGATGACACATTAGCGTGTTTATAGCTTTATTCTGTACCGTATATGTCTGGACCAAGGAGTAGATATAATGTGGACAGACATCGGTGACGTTAAAGATTTTTTGGAACAAAGTTCTTTAACGTGGCTTGCGGTAGGAGTAAACTGGCAGAAATTACGTAACGGAAAAGCGTTATTCCCGAAAAAGTCAGTTTCAAGTGTCAACAGTTTTGTCGCGTGGAAGTTCGAAAGGGTTACCGAGGCCCCTGGCAACACAGGCAACGGAAGGAATACGGGTGGGTTTTAGTTAGTAATAGTATGACACACCCTCCCGCTCCGCCCAGAGCGGGAGAAGTTATTTGATAATTTCCCACCCAAAAAAAAAAGTGTCAAGTTTTGTTTTTGTTTTTTACTAAAACTTATATAGTTGGCTCTGTATTAATACACAATATACAACGAAAGGAACTTCTTTCCAACCGAGTGTCCCACGACACCCGACTTTTTTTTTTGTATATCTGACTGTATTTACTTGTTAATCTCATATGAAGATAGACAGAGATACTAGAATGCTATATTCATCGAGAAACGCACAAAATGCAGAAAATGTCGCACATTTAAACCTAGCCTAAAAACGTGCACCTTGGTTAGCAATGATGGGACTGACGATCGACAAAATGCAAGAATTGATACGCGATAAGGTAAACGCGGGTGAACTCGACAGTGACCCAGAAGTCGTCAAATTATCTAAAATCGTCAATATATTTTTTTACTAAACATTAAACTGGTCGACTTTTATGGCAACATATATTTGGTAACATATTGCACAATTAAAATAGCAACACTGACTGTCAACTGTAACGGCACCTGAGATATTCTACATTGAAAGTGACTCCAACAAAAATTTAGTTTTTTTGTAAGTTTAGCTATTAAACGTAGCACTCAACTCGTGGTTTTGTGTAGATTTGTGCAGCTTCAGTGGGGTGTACGGTAAGTCTGATTGTTTGATGAATTAGCTAAGTTAATTTACTAACGATATTACATGATATTTGGAACATCTTTATCATAAAAGTATTATTTTTCGTATGTGACATCTATTGGTACCCAAAAAGTCCTACTTGACCTAGAACTCGTCATTTTATGTACTATTGTGACGATTACTGGGACACGCTTTATAGGTTGTCTCTAAACTCGTCATATTGTAGATATTTTTGTGTTTTATGCCACAAAATGGAAATAAAACTATTATCGGGACCGTTACATAGTTGTTAACCCCCTTGTGCAATCATATTAAAGGTTTGGACTTCTGACGATAAAACGGGGTTTCTCTAAAGCTGTTTCTTACGGGTATTATTACTTTATTGACGAGTTCTAGGTCGTTCACGTGTTTGTCAATTCGACGAGATTTATTGAGACTGGGAATGGTTTCTGCTTGCGTCTTTTTGTGCCGCTGTGGGCCTCCAGCACTTGCTTAAGTACACGTGATAAGTGTCTTTCTCTCGGGGTACGTTCCGCTGGGCCTAGGAGATACTAGCTTGGCCTGAAAGCTTGGCCCTGGTTTGGCCTGTAACATAAACACTTGCATGCAATTTTTGAATGGCGCTAATTAATATAAATAATAGCTTTCTTTATGGCATGCAATTATTGCTCTTGAACTTTCTACAAACTTACACAATGTAAATGGGGCTTTTTTTTTTAATGGGAAATCATCAAATAACTTCTCCCGCTCTGGGCGAAGCGGGGGTGCGTCAAACTCTTACTGAATAAAACCCACCCGTATTCCTTCCGTTGCCTGTGTTGCGGGGGCCTCGGTGACCCATTAGTACCTTCCCGTGACCCCGGGAGGCATCGGCCCTAGTGGACCGCTACATTGTGCTGAAATCTCTTTGAGGCGCGCGTGGAATACGACGCGCTGTCGACCCGGGCCTGGTCCTTACCGGACGGTGAGCTACCCATTGCTCACCGTCCGCATGCCCGCGCCTACGGTGGCCGGAAATCCGCCCGGGATTCCCGACGCCCAGGGCGTCTACTGCGGCGGCTAGGGGCGAGAGGGCGCGAAACTTGCCTTTTCCTCAATCGTCCCGCCTCCTCCTTCGCGAGCATTACTGCTTCGCAGAAGGAGGTGACGGCTGCCCATGCCCTCTCGCTCCGTACCATGTCCTAAACCAGGGCCAGACGCGAGAGATCTCTGCCGCCGATCGCCTCCACGAGGACACGGCGGTGCTCTGCCCAAGCCGGGCAGACCTCCACCGTATGCTCCACCGTGTCCTCCGGGCGATCCATACAGTGATGACACCCTGGCGTTTCCTCCCGCCTTATCCGACACAGGAACCTCCCGAAGCTGCCGTGCCGGTGAGGACCTGCATCAGGCGGAAGGTGAGGATGCCGTGGCGCCTCTCCAGCCACTCCTGAAAGAGGGGACTTATCGCGGCAATCGTGGCGTGCCCAGCACTGGGTTGCGACAACCGTACTCTCCATGTCGCCCTGAGATCCCGCCGGAGCTCCGTCCGCTCTGCTGCGATTTCTTGCGGCAGCGGAGTTACGCCCCGGCGTTTCGCCTCCTCGCGCCACTCCCATACGTGCGCGAGGACTTTTGCCTCCAGATCCCATGGCGATGTAAATGGGGCTTAACGTTATGTTTCATTTCTTTTGTTTTAGATTGTCGTGATGCATGAAGATAATTTTTATTACAGAAAATCATGGCTGAAAAACAGTACAAGCAGGAGGATATGTCAAAAGTCATAAAGGTTGTACGTCAAGGGGTCACAACATCATCTGCAGCAAGAATATTTAAAGTGCCAAGGACCACCTTGATTGAGAAAATTAAAGGCTGCGCTAAAGGACCACTCTCTGTTTTAACCAAAGAAGAAGAAAATCATTTAAAGACTTGGTTCATTTTCATGACATAAAGTCGGTTCCCTGTTACCAAAGATCAGTTGTTAGATAGCGTAAAATTATTAGTTCACAAACTGAAACGTAAAACTCTATTCACAAATAATAGACCAGGTCGACATTACCGCGGTTTGATATTTTTGATTGCGGAATGGGCCTGCTCTTATATATATGTCCTTAATATCTCATATATTATATTATATATGACCTTAAATATATGTTTAATATTATACTTGTGTGTATGAATGACTGATAAAGAAAAATTGTACATACATATGTAAAAAAAAAAAATATAAAATTGATTCTGATAAAAACTGATTCTGTGATTCTGATCTCATTATTTTTTATGAAAAATATATAAGAATTTGATTTATCTTGATGTGTTTATTACCTACCTGCTCTCCTTCCTGCTTATACAACTTTTAGTAAGTAATTTCTTGGGATAAAGTATTCTACCTATTGTTGCTAAGACTTGTCACTCATATCAGACAATCACAATGTTTTTAAATGTTCTCGTTTAGATCTTTAAGTTCTAGAGCGGAGAGTTCAAATTAGCATTAAAAATTGACGACTACTGGGTCCTTTTGGCGAGTATTAGTACAATTCTGACGACTACTGGTACAAATCGCCCTTTTTTTACTTTTGCGTAAATAAGTATTTATTATAACTGAAAATTATAAAAATAGCTACATACATAGAATAACGGATAAATTTTCTATTTTGTCAAACAAAAAGTTTCATTCCACATGAAATACTTTTCGCACAGTAGTGCTTCAAAGTCGATGAATATCAAAATCCGACGAGTATTGGTACGTCTACCTTACGAACTTTATCAAGATGGGAAATCATAAAAACGTTTCACAATTGTCTCTTTAATATATTTCCAAAGTTTGAACAGTTTTGTTTGTTAGTTAAAATGTGGCGCCGGTCTTTAGAAGCACTATTGTCTACAAAGTATATTCCTATCATTTACCTCATACTAAAGGTAATGACTCAAACGCCGGGGGCGACTCCCGAAAATTATCTCAATTCTCAAAGACTGCATTTTTCTTAAAAACAAAGACCGCTCGAAAATTTATTTATCGCTTTTTGTCGCGATTAATTGAATGGTGGAGGGTTGCGGGTAGTTTCGGCTCGGCGTCTCTGCGGATTCGGTCGGCGAATGATTTCCCGCTTCCGGGCTGTTTCCGTCCCGTAGCCGTGGACGTGGTATTGCTAACGATACGCTTTGTGCTATCCACCTTTGTGGTCGCACCCTTATTTATGGTGTCTATAAGAAAATGATGAAGTTACTGTTGCCTTTTTTCCGCTACTGGCAATTTTCTTTGTTTGTGTTGGTGGAAAATATTTAAGATTGTTTTGGTAGTTTTCCTGTTGATTTTTTGAGACGATTTACGGAAATCTATATTTAGTTGAGAGCAGTCTCGTCATTGACTTTCCGTCCGCAGGTTCCCGCAGTAAGTACATGGTTACGAGGAGCACCTTATTTTTCGTTTTATGAGTCATTGCCTCGTTGATGAGTTTAACTGCATAAGTGTCGGCTGTAAGGTAGCATTTTAAGAAAGTCTAGACGCTGGGAAATGCAGACGGAGTAATAAATAGCCCTGAGTGACCGAATGCCTTGGGCAGGGCTGCCACGGTACGAGAAACAACAAACTATAGAGTCTCAAAGGGTTGACTAAGTTGTTATTAAGTAGCACTAACAGCAGTAGTGGTCCAGTGGTAACGGTCGCGACTTACGAGTTCGAACCCTGACAGGCGCTTTACTTTGTGTAAATCATGTCATCGCCACTGCTCTCAAAACGGTGAAGGTAAACATCGTGAGGGATCCGGCATGTCCTAGAACCAAAAAATCGAATGTGACAAAAACATGTGACATCTACCAACCCGCACTGGGCCCGCGTGGTGGATTACGCCCCACTCCCTCTCACTGAGTGGAGGCCTGTGTCCCAGCAGTGGGAAAATTATAGGCTGATTATGTAAGTAGGACTAACTAGGGATAAGGTCTTTACTTTTAGAGAGTTGTCGTACACTGCGCAGTGTGTCAAAATGGCAGGATTCTCTGACTACCAAAGAGGCGGGTCACCTTCATCTGTGAAGAACTTTGCAAGAATATCATTAGGTATTAGGTTCTTCGTCAATATAACCGATTCTTCCTAGAGGAAGAATCGGTTATATTGACGATTCTTCGATCGGTAGAATCGGCACAGGAACATAATGGGAATAGGATTATCAGGGCTCAGATTTTTCATTGTACACCAAGAAATATAATATTGGCTATTGATACACCTACTGCTCAATCTTGCTCCTGATACATGTCTACATGTCGTGAACTGGTGACAACCCCCCTGCTAAGGTCATAAGCAGGCCATGCTCGTACATTCCTTATTCTCTCAAAATGTACGAAACAATAAGGAAAAGTCGACGATAATGAAGAGTTCCAGGGGTGTCCGCAAATAATCTACTTTGTGCCGCACGTGACCGCGTCTCGGCGTCACTTAATTAATATAAACTCTCGGGACAGCCCTGCGTTACCCGTAAATTATTACCTAGTACATGTAGGTACGTATGTCGCTTCTTTACTGAAATACGTACGTAACGTTGTACTTTAAGATATAGCGTGCTGGACAGATTCCGTGATTCTCGCACTTATGAGCTTTTTCAGGGAACAGAGATGTCCTGAAATATGCTTCGAACTTTTCAAAGTTTTCAGAGATGCTTATTGAAATATGTAAAATTATTCGGTGTAGGATAGTAACTTGGATTTTTAGGGTCCCGTAGTCAACAAGGTCCTCTTATATTTTCGCCATGTCTGTATGTCTGTCCCCGGCTTAGCTCAGAGACTCTTGGTACTAGAAAGCTGTAATTTGGTATGGGTCGACATGTTAATCACACCTACAAAGTGGTAAAATAAAATCTTGAAAAACATTTTTTTAGGGTAGGTACCTCCCTTTTTTTTTTTGAGGGTGGGAAATCATCAAATAACTTCTCCCGCTCTGGGCGGAGCGGGAGGGTGTGTCAGACTCTTACTGACTAAAACCCACCCGTATTCCTTCCTGTTGCCTGTGTTGCGGGGGCCTCGGTGACCCATAAGTACCTTCCCGCGACCCCGGCAGGCATCGGCCCTAGTGGACCCCTACTATATGTGCTGACGACATCTCTTTGAGGCGCGCGTGGAATACAACGCGCCGTCGACCCAGGCCTGGTCCTTACCGGACGGTGAGCTACCCATTGCTCACCGTCCGCAAGCCCGCGCCTACTGTAGCCGGAAATCCGCCCGGGATTCCCGACACCCTGGGCGTCTCCTGCGGCGGCTAGGGGCGAGAGGGCGCGAAACTTGCCTTTCCCTCAACCGTCCCGCCTCCTCCTTCGCGAGCATTACTGCTTCGCAGAAGGAGGTGACGGCTGCCCATGCCCTCTCGCTCCGTACCATGGCCTGAACCAGAGCCGGACGCGAGAGGTCTCTGCCGCCGATCGCAGGTACCTCTCTTACACGTAAAGTGGAGATGATATTTTCTCATTCTCGTCTATTCCATGGTGTGGGGTATCGTTGCATAAGCCGTTCAAAAATATTGCGAGTTTGTGAAAACTATTTTTCGATTCAGGGATCCGTTTGCGTAATATTAAGCTTTAAACTGCAAATTTTTGTTGCTGTCAAGGGTTCCCCCTGCCAGCTAAATGGTGGGTTTTGAATATGTGAATAAAATCATGGCACTAGTATATATAACGAAATTAAAAGGAAAACTAAGTAGGCTTTACAAGTTAACGAGTAATAGTCGACCAACTTATATTTGCAGTTTGAAAATTGACCGTGACGTATATTGATGTATGGGAGAACATGTTTCTCAACTACGGAACCCTTCATTGTGTGTGATCCGACACGGTTTAAAAAAAAATATGGATTGGTTTAAAGCAGGGATCCCCAAACTATTTTGGACAAGTGACCCCTTTTCCAAAATGAACTGTTACCTCAGACCCCCATGGCCAAATAACCTACTTTTAAGATCAACCCCCTTATTCATAATGGTCCGCTAACTTAAAACAGCTGCTACAGAGTGTTATTTTTCATTCTGACTTAGGTCAATAGAAGAAGACAGAGTAAGAATGAGCAATGCTTTAAGTTAGCAGACTATTATGAAGGGCGCCTATCTTTAGTTTTTTCCTATTGATAAAAAATACCTAGGTACTAAGGTACCAATTGGAAAACTTTGCACTTGGTTAAGTGAGTAATGTTGACTTCATTTTCTCATCAAAATTTAACAAAATAAAAGGACACACAATTCAGTAAATATCAAGTTTAATTTATAATGATTATTACAAATTAGGTACTTAAAGAATCTTAAGTAGGTAGGAAATTATATTTAAAAAAGTATTAGGTAATTCGCAAGGAGAAAATAAAACATTCAGTGTGATGGATGAACCTAGTGACTATCTACCAATCTAGCTACATCCGGTTCAATATTGGTGAGTTGCAGCCTTAAATCTCCACGTTCGTTGATTTTCAAGCGGTTTCTTTGTTTCGTCAAAATGTTAATTACCACACTGAAGCTTTTTTCAACTAGGTATGATGATGGAAAAGCGATAAGGTATTTTTCAGCAATGTTCCACAATGTAGGATACTGTGTTTCAATGTTGCGTTGCAACCAGAACTTCTGATAGCCTTGCTTGAACTTCTGCTTAAGCTCTTCGTCTGTACTGATGGTAATCTAATCTTCTTGCATTATCACATTGGCTTCTTCTATGGCTGTGGTGGTATTGATGACAACACTGATTCAAAAATGGCTGAAAATCTTTCTAAGCAAGAGCCTCTTGATAGCCAGCGAACTTCAGTTTGCAGAAGTAATCGAGTAAAGACTTCGTCGTTTTCCTCACATAGCTGGGCAAATAACCGAGAGTTCAAAGAATTGCTTCGAATCTTGTTGATAGCATTTATTACATATTGTAAAGACTTATGCAATCTAGGACTCAGCTTTTTTGCTACTAAATGCTGCCTGTGAATCACGCAGTGAATGACCAGTACATCAGGCAGTTGTCGCTTTAAGTGAGCTATAAAACCACGATGACGACCAACCATAGACGGTGCACCATCAGTCGCAACAGAAACAATGTTCTTCCATGGAATAGCTTTGTCAGTAAAAAAATGTTCCACGACCTGAAAAATTGATTCTCCTTTGGTATCAGTCTCTAAATATGTAGCAAAAAGCAGTTCTTGGCACATATTTTCATCTTTGATATATCGAACATATCCTAACAACGGAGCTTCATTGCCGGGTAATGTAGACTCGTCCAACTGGAGAGAGAATCTGTTGGTCTGTAAGAACTTGCATAAAATGTTTTCCACATCGCGTCCCATCTCGTCTATGCGTCTCTGAACGGTGTTATTGCTCAAAGGTATTCTCTTGAAAATATTATGTGCGGTTTTGTGCAATACATTGTTAAGGACCACCGCAATGGCTGGTAAGATAAGCTGCTCTCCAATTGTGTGGGGTTTCCCCGACTTCGCTATTAGTAAAGACATATTATAGGACGCTCGTAAACCATCATCGTCTTTAATAGATGATGACGCAAACATCGATCTTATGGATGGTCTTTTGTCTAGTTTTTCTTTAAGTGCTTGAAAAAATGACAAGGGCTTACTTTTTTTGTCAGCATGTAGGTACTCTTGATAAGTGGTCATCCATTTTTGAAGGCTTCATGGCATCGTTACTGAATACTTTTTCACATATGAGACACATCGGCAAGTGTTGATTTAATGGAGATGCAATAAATCCGAACTTCAAGTAGTCCAAACTGTATTGTCTGCATTTTTTTTTCGTGTCCGCCATCATAAAACTCTCAGTAATCCTGCAAATAAAAAAATAAGAAACTACCTAAATAAAAAACCACAATGTATGCCCCACTGTATGGCAATGCTTATGTGCTGTGCCGAATAAAAACTGTTTGGTGCTTACCCTGTTAATTTTTCATAAACTGCAGATATTGTATGGTTACGCTATTAACTCGCGTAGGGAGCTCAGCATTGTGTAAATTCTTTTTCAGTCACTTTACTTTACTTATTAGCTATGTAATAACTTTGTAATCTCTTGAAATAAATGAGTACTTATATGAGTTCTTATCGTTCAAGCTCCAACGAATTTCAAAACGCAAATGAACTTTCAACCTAAGTGCAAGCTCGTTAAATAGTAAAATATCAGGAACATGTTTGGACTTGCAACTTGATAATGAATTCGTTCGTGTTAAATCGCGTAAGCGTCAAATAGAGAGCAAGTCAAAACGCGCCTGAAAGACGTACGCTCGAACTCATTATCTTGCACAAACTTGTCCACATGTACTTGCCGAGTTTTTCATCTTGTACGAACTTGAGACTTTACATTACTACAACAATGCTATTTCCTACAAAAATATTAATTATTCTTAGTACACGTAACACAACATAAACAATACAGTACCTACCTAACTATCTTGAAAGTTTTAAATAAGAACTTGTGTTAATTTAATAGGGGTCGATTTTTAGACCTCGTCGACCCCCAAAATCAGTTTTCGTTTATGTCGACCTCTAGGAAACCGATATGGACCCCAAGGGGTCGATATCGACCACTTTGGGAATCCCTGGTTTAAAGGTACATAGCATTCAGCTTTCGCCATTATCTTGGGTTTCCGGGCCATATGGGTTGCATTTGTTATCAGTCTCACCATGCAAATAAATTCATTTTCAGTAAAATAACACATCCATGATAACGAAGCGCATATTTTTTAATTAAACAAAGGATAAAAAATAAAAGATAAATTATTGAATTCCCAGTTTTTGCCATGCGGTCATCAGATGTCCGGTGGTTTCACATTATGTACTTGTTCATACATATATATGCGAGTAGGTACGAGTCGCGCCTTCATTTATATGGATGTACGAGTATGTACATGTTTCAGTTTTGAAGTTGCTAACCTACTGTTTTGGTCATGTTAAGCTATTTCTTTGATTTTATATTTTGGGCGTTTGTAATAGTGCTCAGCTGTCTCTTGTTCCCTTTTTCATAACTTTCTGCATGGATAACTTTTGTGCTTGGTTGAAAAAACAGTGTCTGCGTCTTTCGTGCTACATACATCTGTGACAAGGTAATGAATTCCAATTGAAAATCTGTTTATTCAGTTGAATAAGTTTTCGAAATACCGATAATAAGGTATTAGGCAATCAATGAATCTACCTAGTCTTTTCCCAACCATGTTTTTTTTTTTTTTGGGTGGGAAATCATCAAATAACTTCTCCCGCTCTGGGTGGAGCGGGAGGGTGTGTCAGACTCTTACTGACTAAAAACTCAAACTCAAACTCAAACCCACCCGTGTTCCTTCCTGTTGCCTGTGTTGCGGGGGCCTCGGTAACCCTTTGGTACCTTCCCACTATGTTGGGGTGAGCTTCCATTTTAACACTAGTATTTTACATGGGGCGACTGCCTATCTGACCTTCACAACCCAGTAACTGGGTAATACGATACCCCTTGGTAAGACTGGTTGTCAGACTTTCGGGCTTCTGACGACCCCTAATGACTGTCAAAGATCGGCCGGGACCGACGGCTTAACGTGCTTTCCGAGGCACGGAAGAGTCTCGGCATGTAAAGTTCACCCATCCACGGACCAACCCCGGCAAACGTAGCTTAATAAGGTATTAGGTAATGCTAAGCATTATCTCCATCCTGTGTTAGATATTAATACCAACCTACATGAACATAGTTTGGTTTAATAGAACTTAAGCATCAATATTTCAGTTTAATGTTTTATTTAATTCTTCGGATATCTTAATTAAGACGCTGACAACACCTAAACCGCGGTCACTATCAGATTGCATAGAAAAGAAAGAGAAGCGTGACGAGAAAACGCTTGCAATTTATTGCAAAATATGAAGTAATTATCTATTTACTCAGAATTGAGTTGAGTAATCGAAAATAAAAAACAACCAAGTTCTGCATTAGAATAAGACGTACTTGTTATTAATTAAATACGTAATTTATGTTGATATTTAATACAGATATTTTGGATTAGAACTCAAGGTAAGAGGTTAGTTTAACGTTAGTTTGTATCGAGATTTTTTTTTCAAAACGTGTTTTGGTGACAACCAAGTTCTGGGAAATATGTTCAAAATTAACATATATTTTTTCCGCTACCACAAACTATACAGATTTGGCAATTTTCTTTCTTAAGAAAAGCCTATTTTGGTCAATTGGGTCTTGTCAGCGCCTTAAACTGCTCGTCGTTCCGGGAACGAATCATTCTGTCATCAAACAACTCGAAACGCGTTTTGCAATTTTCAAAGAAAAAGTGTTGTTATGTGAATGACGGCACGAAGATACACGTTTTGCCTGTCTGCCTCTTCATGCCGAGGTTTTGTTGTGTGATGTTATCTGTTATCAGGGTCCGTTTCTCGGTTTGTTGATACTTGCATGGATCATACTTAGGTGATTGTGGTTCCCAGCTACCCGCAACAAAACCGCGGCCACCACTCACCAGAAATGGGTTCAACATCATCAGTTTAGCACTTATCCATCAGAAGCTAACAATAAATCTGTTCTCGGGTTACCTACGTAAAGAAGGCTGATGTCTGCACTGAAAGAAGGCAAATGTCATTATCTGTGGGCCGTTGTGCGGTGACAGCGTCGCAAACACTGAAAGGTTTTACACAAAACTTGAGGAACTACAAAAGTACAATACGGCGTACATTTATCATAAGTAGACTACAAAGCTCAGAAAACATTGAAAAACATCGTGAAGAAACCGGCATAATTATCCTAGAACCAAAATTCGAAGGCATGTGACATCTACCAACCCGCACTGGGCCTGTGTGGTGATAACGGCTCACTCCATCTCACCGAGAGGCCTGTGTCCCGGCAGTGGGAACACCTATGTGTTATGTGACGAAATTCATGTACGTATAGCAGTAGATGCCTTCGCAGGGTAACTTGAATGACCATGGTTATGACTGGGGAGATTGCTCCGCCACTTCTTCTTCCCAGCTAAAGCACTAGGAAGTGGTGAAGGGCAAGCGTTTTTGGGGGACTGTCTTATGTTATTTTGACGTTTGAAAACTGTTGATTCTCAGCCTAGTTTGAATAAATGACTTTTGATTTTGATTTGACTCATATTGTCTTTGCACAGATTTCGATGCAGCAAAGAGGAATGGTAAACTGCGCCCAGTTTGCTCTTCGTCTTACTAAATCCAATCTGATTTCGGACGAACAAAACATACCTACATACCAGTGACATGAAAAGCTTGGAATAGTGGACTTTTGTGCCAGTTTCACAAGATGCTCTAATCAACGGGCCACATTGAGCGACGAGCTCGACACGTTTCGTAAGTCATAAAACAGGAATCGCATTAGCAAAGGGTTGGACGAGGCAGGCCGTTTGACGCGAACGTTGGTGCGGTCTCGCGGTGTGAACATTGAGGGACAAGAGACTAGCGTGATAGCGGTCCTAAATTAGGTAAAGGGAGCTTTATGGATTCTAATTGTCCGTCTTTTTTTTTTTTGAGGTTGGAAATCATCAAATAACTTCTTCCGCTCTGGGCGGAGCGGGAGAAGTCAGACTCTTACTGACTAAAACCCACCCGTATTCCTTCAGCCGCCTGTGTTGCCAGGGGCCTCGGTAACACTTTGGTACCTTCCCGGGACCCCGGCAGGCCTTCCCGCGACCCCGGCAGGCCTTGCCGCGACCCCGGCAGGCCTTCCCGCGACCCCGGCAGGCCTTCCCGTGATCCCGGCAGGCCTTCCTGCGACCCCGGCAGGTAATTGTCCGTCTTGGTAGTCGCAAGGTGCCATTCTACTTGCATTGTGAACGTATCTTTCGAATCTCTATCTCTATCTCTGACTTGTAGGGAGTGACCATGGAGGCTCTCTATTCAAAGGCTGAATCATTCTGCAATTTGTATTTTTGTAGTAAGCGAAGCTGAATTTTTAATGGCGCGTACCGAATGATTACAGAAGGGTTTTAGATGGCTCTTGTTTGCTATTTTTTCTCTTGTCCTGCGTCTTAATAAAAAACGACTGCCGCGCGAATACGCGATTACGTGATCTTATACCAGAATAATGACGTAGGTACATATTGATTAATCGCGTACTCGTAGCACACGGCACGGCCTCCCGCTTTCTCCTATCTCTTACGCCTGTGCCTAAGTGGTCGCTCGTAAACAGTTTACGACAGTGTGCCAGCGGTGGAGATTAAAATCATGCATTTATTTTATTCGTCATTATTCCACAACGCCCAGCCTCTGTATACAAAGCTAGCTCTAAAAAATTGGGAACAATCTCGCCACTGTGACATTTTTACGTTCCTGTGCTCGTTCCTATTAAAAGATAAATGTTTTAAGTACTTTTTGTCATTAGGAATACTCATTTGAGTTTGTGTTGCTATATGTTTATAATGGTAGGTTTTAGGTGATGGTTGATTATGACTCAATGCTGATAAGACTAACCACACCTGCAAGTTTTTTTTTTTTTTTGGATGGGAAATCATTAAATAACTTCTCCCGCTCTGGGCGGAGCGGGAGGGTGTGTCAGACTCTTACTGACTAAAACCCACCCGTATTCCTTCCTGTTGCCTGTGTTACCAGGGGCCTCGGTGACCCTTTAGTACCTTCCCGCGACCCCGGCAGGCATCGGCCCTAGTGGACTCCTACATTTGTGCTGACGACATCTCTTTGAGGCGCGCGTGGAAAACAACGCGCCGTCGACCCGGGCCTGGTCCTTACCGGACGGTAAGCTACCCATTGCACACCGTCCGCAAGCCCGCGCCTACGGTGGCCGGAAATCCGCCCGGGATTCCCGACGCCCAGGGCGTCTCCTCCGGCGGCTAGGGGCGAGAGGGCGCGAAACATGCCTTTCCCTCAACCGTCCCGTCTCCTCCTTCGAGGGCATTACTGCTTCGCAGAAGGAGGTGACGGCTGCCCATGCCCTCTCGCTCCGTACCATGGCCTGAACCAGGGCCGGACGCGAGAGATCTCTGCCGCCGATCGCCTCCACGAGGACACAGCAGTGCTCTGCCCAAGCCGGGCAGACCTCCAACGTATGCTCCACCGTGTCCTCCGGGCGATCCACACAGTGGTGACACCCGGGCGTTTCCTCCCACCTTATCCGAAACAGGAACCTCCCGAAGCTGCCGTGTCCGGTGAGGACCTGCGTCAGGCGGAAGTGACATTTCGTTTCTCCTTTTTTGACATCTCACCGGAGAAATCCTTCTACAATCTGTCATCTTGTCTTTCGTTTCTAACGATCTTTGTCTAGGTCCTTTTTTATGTAGAAAGATTTCTACGGTGGGATCTCAAAAAAGGAGAAACCAAATGTCACTTTGTATGGAAAGAGCCGCGTCTATTCTTCGAAGAAATAGAGAGTGTCATGCTAAGCCTGCTGGGCAATATTGAATTTTTTCTAAAGTTCGCCACACAGACTTATTGAGACATACCATGTACTTCATACTTATTTGATGTATGAATAAGTACTGTGTAACGAAATTCCTACACATACATCACACTTTTAAAATATTTTAATTTAGTAAAATAAACTATTGTTTTCGTTTAATTATTTAAACAATGTCTGCAATTAGAATTGGTTCTACGAATTCCTAGTACATACCTACATAGATGAAATATTAAGCAGTTGATAATGAAAACGCCGTAACCTTTGTAGTCTCTTTACCTGTCTACTGCTGACATGCAGCAAATAGATGAGGACACTAAAATGTGTATGAAATAGGCAATGAAATTATTTCTTTAACAAATAAATGTCTATATGCGATCTTTGCAAAACTTCTATGGGAATATCCTATGGGACTAATTGAATATCTGACTCTGCCTGTACCTTTCTACCAAAAAAGTAGAAATAGAGATCTATAAAAATAACACAGTCTCATAAGTTCAATATCGATTTAAACTATAACTTTTCCACATAATTTGAACGCCAGTTCACCTGGGTCCAAACCAAATAAGCAGATTTTTTTTTGTACGACCATAATACTAGTACCTTCGGAAAGCGAGTACTTAACTTTTATTTTACGGTTTTACCCAATCCGAGTTTAGAACTGAACGAACAATATCTACTATTTGGGTTCAAGAGCGAACAAATCGCCGATAAGGGTAAGGTCGGGTGTCGAACCCGCGAAATTGAGGCGATACCATTACAATAATATACAAGGTCAGAGTTACTTACGATAGCGGGAGCTTGGCGGTATATTATCTTGTTAGATGTATGACGTTGGTGGAGTATCTTTTTTTCTGTTTTGTTGAATATTACTACAAAAACTGTGAAGAAGTGAATTGCAGGCTTAGCATGACGTTTTCTATTTCTTCGAAGCATAGACATAGCTCTTTCTATACAAAGTGACATTTCGTTTCTCCATTTTTGATATCGCACCGTAGAAATAATTCAGTAATCTGTCATTTTGTCTTTCGTTTCTAACGATCTTTGTCTAGGTCCTTTTTTATGTAGATTAATTCAGAAGAAAGTTTTTATACCAAACTGTCAAAATCACACTGACTACTGACAGTTGTCTAAGGCAGTGAAGACAATTTGCATTTTTCTATTCGACGGCCACAAGGTGTATACGGTTATCTACAAATTCATGATTTTACAGGAGAGCGTTTTGAACTCAAAACTATGATAACACTGCGGAACAAAAAAAAATACAAAAATCTGCAGCACTAAATTTGTTAATGGTTTTTGTAAACACTTGTATTAGACATACTCAGTAGGTATGTATTTACTTTTTTTTAGATTGATTCTGGTTCTTGAGATAAACGAAAGACAAGAAATAAACGAAAAAATGACAACTACCCTCCTTAAATTAAATATATTTGTTTACACACTACTAAGTTCTATGATTCTTCTTACGTATTTAATTACAATGATTCTACTAATCAATTATTAGACCCTGAAATTATCAGTTCCTGTCTTATTTCAAGTTTTATAAGTGCTTTTTGTCTGGAAGAATATGAGTTCTTTACGAAAACCTTGTGTAAATAACCCCAACAGTTTTTGTTATATATGTGGAAAATTTTGTACACAAAAAGAAAGAAAAAAGATCACTGATTTTGTGATAAAAACCTACGAAGCATACTTTGGGATAAAACTTGCCCCAAACATTGGGAGCTAATATGAGCATTAAAGTGCATTTTTTACATAGTCATTTGGACAGAATCCCCGATAATCTGGGCGATTATAGCGAGGAACAAGGAGAACGGTTCCACCAGGACATCAGGACAATGGAAGAAAGATACCAAGGTCAGTGGGACCGCCACATGATGGCAGACTACTGTTGGACTTTAATAAGGGATTGTACTGAGCAAAATCATAACAGAAAACCGTACAAAAAAGTTTTTTGTAATATTTTTTTAATATTTAATGAACAGAACAATATATATCTTCGTTTTTTTATATATTTTTTATTAAGGTTCTTTATTTAAATATTTATTCCATTAATGTTGGTATTTTTCTTTAGATTTTTCCTTTGAAATAGCTAATAATATTTATCTCAAAAACAAGAGCCAATTTGACAAATCTAATATTTTTCTAGTATTCAACACACAAGTCTAATATATAATTGACTTTAATCTACTATGCCGCAAAATGACTGTTCCCCAGTGTAATTAATAGAAGAACAAGGCTATCTTCATTTTGTTAATAGGGCATTACCAAGGAAATGGTGAAGGCCAATATTAGGTACTATTATATTTTTTTGTTCCAAAATACGGTATTTCGACACTTGAGATCAAATTTTGTAGTTGTCTTTATATACGTGACTTAATATCAGTAAAAATTGAGAATCAAATAGAAAAAAAACGTATGACAAAAAATAAAAGAGTGAATTTCGTAAAAAGTTCAGTTGACTCTTTCGATTTTGCTGCCGTCGTACTTTCTACGCGGAACGTCATTTTTGTCTATTCTTCCGTAGACAAAATAGTGCTCGTGCTAAGCCTGCTGGAAGAATATAAGGAGGAGGTAACGTTCACCGATTCGTGGTCTTCATCCAAGTACATCTGACCTGACCAAAGAAAAGCAACTGCTGCCTTTGTTTTCACTTTCAGCTATATTCAGCCTACCAAGCACTGCAGTTGACTCTGTTAAAAGTGAGGAGTGGACTGACAATGAGACAGATCAAGAGAACAACCCCCTGCCCTGGAAAATTGATTAGTTTAACTTGATTGACCAAGCACGTACATTTTCTACATACACCAAACTGAATTGAAGCCAGTTTGACAAGTCAAACGTTTCAATTTGGCGAGAGGTCAATCGTGAGAGAAGTTTATCACGATTCTTATCAATAACATAGCATATTATGATGATGAACACACTAAAACACTGCCCTAACAGATTTACAACAACAGCATGACTGAATAGTTCCTTAAATCACACATAAACTTAGTGAATGTGGTCGAAAATGTGGTGAGATAATAATTTAGGGGGACGTTTGATGGGCCCCGTAATCTGTGCACTGTCGGCGTGCCTACGGGGTCGTAAAACGGTTTATAGTCGCCTCTCCGGTGCGACAGTACGGTTACGGCACGGCACGGTATGTCGGACGAGATTTTTGGCACGATGAAATGTTATGGCTGGTTTCTAGAGGGTTAGTGTGATGATGAGATTTAGTTGAGATACTGCGTGTCACTTGCTTGTTTACCTACTGTAGACAATACATGGGTACTACAAAGATAAGTTAGAGCAAAGTGAAGTGCTACTAACGTAGTCTTAAGCCCTATTTTGTAACACTTTGTATTTACTTTATATGTTAGGCCGACGACCTTAAAAATATGGGTGGGACAGACTGGATACGGAAGACGGAGGATAGGGTGTTGTGGCGCAGCCTGGGAGAGGTATATGTCCAGCAGTGGACTATTTTGGGCTGAGTTGATTGATTGATGTTAGGTGCTTTGTAAGGTATCTATGGTATGTATCTATGGGCCACTGTAGCCTGAAATAAACGAAAACGAAAATTACGCTATGTTTGGCAAGTGGCGCCTGGAATTTTCTTAGAATAATTCTTTGTTGTACTTGCTAATTTGAATTAGGTAGGTACATCAAAAACTCTAGCTGAAAATAATTATAAGAGTATGTTTTCCCTTGAGTAAAAAAAAGCTCTTTGCAGTTCGCATAAAAAACTTGGAAGTCTATGATTACTTTCTTGGACTATCTTAATAACTACCTACCTCCAGCTGGTCATGTCTCTCTTTAGGAAAACTTTCAGGAATATGACTGAAAAGTACGAGAAAATAATAAAAATAAGGAGGTCTTTGCATAAATCCTGATATTTTTAGTAAAAAATATTACCAAATGTTTTGGCCCAAAATTAATTGGCTTGATTAATTTGATCATCTAGTAAGCTGTACTTTAGGTATAAATTAACAATTCAATTCAAATAATGTGATAAGTCAACGGTGCAGTTCACAAGAAGATGTAGTGACAAACATTGAAAATAATATGCTTAGATGGTTTGGTCATGTTGAGAGGATGAATGAAAGGCGACAAACAAAAGGTATTTGCAAAGCAGAGATGAGTGGAAACTCCGGGAGGGGACACCCTAGCAGGACATATTATAGTGACCCAATTGGTGATGTTCTTCAGAAAGGTCAGGTCTGTAGTATTCGCAACCGCCGTGCGTGTATGACCAGATATATGAACGTAGGCGAAGCAACAGTGAGAAGAGGACGTGAGTACGTATAAACTTAAGTTTATTTTTGAGATTACAAAACGTAGCTCCATCTATCATTAAATCCCAGAATTAAAGCTTTCTATACGTAAACAGATGTCGCCTATTTCAAATTATTTTGGTCAGTATTTTAATTTACGTACGCAAAAGCGCTCGCAGCGATATTTCAATTATGCCAATAATTAAAATCGTTTCATGATTCCGAATGTTAATTACGTCGAATGGTGTACAAACGAGGAATTTGATTTAGCTCATGTTTAAAACGAAAACAGACGAGAAATACTTTATGTTGGCAAATACACGTACAAAGGCTCAATACTGGGTCAGGTAAACTTTTGTTCTCAGCTTCGAATCACGGGGAGTTTTTTTAGGGATAAGTAGTCGTGGAAAAGGAAACCTTACCACCAGCTTCTGAAAATAAACATTTTTTCTATTCAAAGTTTCAAGTGTTTTCATTGACTTTTCTGATTTCCACCAGCAAGTACCTACAGCAGTTTTATTAATCTCTGGATTCTTGACGAAACTTTCAGGAAATAGGTGACATACGTATTTAACTCGTCAGTTCAGCTGTTCAATTATGACATTTAGGGGCGAAAATCATCGTCAGTACATTTAAACCGCGATATGGATCAATATTCCATAACTATGATGACAATTGTCTTGAACGCGGTTTAGAGATGCTGATCGCGTTCATTTTCATTGGCGAAATACGCCCTAAATAAGTAGTTAAAGAAAAGAAATAAAGAAAGAAAATCTATTTATTTAGCACAGACTAAAAGGCACACAATATAACATAATATAATATAATACACAATATAAATTATGCAGCAGATAACACTTTTTTAATAAATCTCAAATAAAAAGTGTAACGTACGATGTAAAAAAATAGCAGAAAAGTTTGCCTTACGGTTGCGCCAAAAAAGCCTAGTTCAGCAAAAATGCCAGACAACTAGTGCCTGACGTTGGTTTTCAACTAGACTTGGTATCGTGTATGTTTTGCTGATTGTCAAGTTATTGTGCAGTTACTGCAGTAACAATACTCCTAAAATTCAGTAAGCGATGTGGCATGATTTTTTGAAAGTTGCAATTCCTATTTGAAATTCTCCATGAATTCTTATAGAATTCTAATATAATGGCAGCGGAACCCACCTTGCTACGTTACCGACACTTGGCAGGTTTTTTGTTTATATTTGTTTAGGACCAAAGTTCATCAGGACGATGGGCGTTCCCCGGGTAAATATTGCGAACCCAATATAATATAGTGAACCGAAGTGGTTGTGAATTAAATTGACAACGTGCGCTCATCTTGGGTTGGGGGTTGTCGTGTATCTAAATATTTAATAGTGTCAGCTGGTTTAGTTCTCACGGAGTAAGAGATTAGTAGTTACTGTGTTATGATCGAGTTAAATGGAATACGAAGTCTGATAGTAGGAGTCTACTGTGTCATGGACGGGTGTCCATGTAAGTGTTCCGTACCATTATCTACAAAAAACGGCAAAAAAATCATATCTGTTGTATGGGAGCCCCCTTAAATATTTATTTTATTCAGTTTCTTTAGTATTTGTTGTTATAGCGGCAACAGAAATACATTATCTGTGAAAATTTCAACTGTCTAACTATCACGGTTCATGATATACAGCCTGGTAACAGACGGACATACAGACGGACAGCGGAGTCTTGGTAATGGGGTCTCGTTTTGGGTACGGAACCCTAAAAATGGATAAAACAATATTGTACTTACACGAAATTGATTTCGTATATTGTATCGGTTGTCGGTGTCGGTAACCAAGGGGGTATTACCCAGGGAGGGGGTATTACCCAGTTACTGGGCTGTGTAGGTTAGATAGGCAGTCGCTCCATTTAAAATACTGGTATTCGGCTGCATCCGGGTAGACTGGATGCCAAGTCCAACATGTATACGTGTATATGTACATACAACATACAAAATCAATCAATCTGCCTAGTCTTTTCTCAACTAAAGGCAGATTGTTTGATTTTGTATCGGTAGATTAGCAGAACTCAAAATCAAAATCAAAAGTGATTTATTCAAACTAGGCTGAGAATCAGCACTTTTTAACGTCAAACTAAAAAGAATTAACTTCCAAATGCATCTGATAAAACTCTCTAGGGCTTCTAAGTTCTCCAATAACTCGCTCTAAAGCCCTCATAAACATATCATTGTTAAGACTGGTAAGTGACGATATAGGAGACTAATAAAATGCAATCGCCAGCACTGATTGTACAGGCAAAGTAAGTGCGCGTGCGGTCCCAGCTTTAAACCGGGATTACCAGACAGAAGAAGCACTAATGAGTACCAGGTCTTAAAGTATACTTACGACCCCCATTTCCATCCCGAAGATGTTCAATTCAGGCGCGGATTAAAATCGTAAGACGCTTTAATTGAAAAGGTTCGTCTGTTGCAGTAACATTAAGTTTTATTGGCGGTCAGTCTTTACATCGAGGGACTGTGCGCCTTCAGCGTAATGATAATGTCGATGACCTCTGCTACTGACTGCCTGAATGGTTCGTTTTGTTTTAGATTGTTCTCTGTTCGGTTTTTGAATTCTGTTCGCGTTTGGCTAGAGCGCTAGGGTAATTAGAGGCAAAGGGTATAAAATGTTGTTTTTTCAGTTTCCTAACTGGATTTGTGTTTATTGAGTTGGTACGCATGTTCTGTTGAGGTTTGATATGGCGATTGGTGTTCGAAAAACGACACAAACACACAAGAGGATTCAATATTAATATGTAAGTAGGTACCTTAGCCTAGGCGCATTCACCTCCTGCGAAGCAGTAATGCTCGCGTAGGAGGAGGCGGGACGGTTGAGGGAAAGGCAAATTTCGCGCCCTCTCGCCCCTAGTCGCCGTAGGAGACGCCCTGGGCATCGGGAATCCCAGGCGGATTTCCGGCCACCGTAGCCGCAGGCTTGCGGACGGTGAGCAATGGGTAGCTCGCCATCCGATAAGGACCAGGCCCGGGTCGACGGCGCGTTGTGTTCCGCGCGCGCCTCAAAGAGATGTCGTCAGCACAAGTGTAGGGGTTCACTAGGACCGATGCCTGCCAAGGTCGCGGGAGAGTCCAAAAGGGTTAGCGAGGCCCCTGGCAACACAGGCAACGGAAGGAACACGGGTGGGTTTGCGTCAGTAAGAGTCTGACACACTCTCCTGCTCCGCCCAGAGCAGGAAAAGTTATTAGATAATATCCCACCCAAAAAAAAAAATTGTAGGCTTAATAGACTTTTTTTTTTAAGTAACTTATAAATAATTTATTGAAATAATTAATATTGATTTGTACATAAAAAAAAAACAAATATATCTAATTATTTATAAAAATAACTAAAACTATAAACTACTTAATAGACTAGATTTGTAGACCATTTATTTTTTGATAAGTACCTGGTACCTCTTGACAGGTTCTCCTCCCATACCTATAAACACTGTAATTTCAAAACATTGTAAAAGCCAATTCAATGAATTGGTTAGTTCTTTCCTCAAAAGGACCATTTCAGACACCAATCTACATGGCCTTCACATGATCTGACCAAGATTATGTCTGGACTTTAAAGGAGACTGTGACCTCTGAGTTTGTTTCGGCCTTTCTTCTCAGAGTAGTCAGATAGGAAACGCCGACCTCATCTAGCTTTATTTTAAAAATATGATTGACGTGTAAAAGTGTTTGTACAAACCTACTTACAGAAAATAAATCATTTATCATTTTTAAAAGAGTAGGTAACCGTGGAGTTTCTTGCCGGCTCTTTTCCATAGGAAACGACCAATGGGAACCGTGCATTTAGCTTCTGACGTTTCATAAGTGCACATGTAGGTTTACGTGAAATAATATATATATATTTTTTTGGTTATCTGGAACAGGCCATAATAATTATATGGTAGGTGAACATTGACAGTGCTTTAGTTAGTTTAGCGATTCATGTTTCATGTAGGTTGGTATTAGGCAACGCACATCATCATCATCTGCCTAGCTTTTTCCCACCTACGTTGGGGTCGTCTTCCAGTCTAACCGGATGATAAATGATAAATGATTTATTTTCTGTAAGTAGGTTTGTACAAACACTTTTACACGTCAATCATATTTTTAAAATAAAGCTAGATGAGGTCGGCTTTTTCTATCTGACTACTCTGAGAAGAAAGGCCGAAACAAACTCAGAGGTCACAGTCTCCTTTAAAGTCCAGACATAATCTTGGTCAGATCATGTGAAGGCCATGTAGATTGGTGTCTGAAATGGTCCTTTTGAGAAATGCAGCTGAATACCAGTATTTTACATGGAGCGACTGCCTATCTGACCTCCACAATACCCCTACGATACCCCTCCACGATACCCCTTGGTAAGACTTGTTGTCAGACTTTTGGGCTTCTGACGACCCGTAACGACTGTTAAAGATTCACGAATATCAGCCGGGACCAACAGCTTAACGTGCTTTCCGAGGCACGGAGGGGTCTTGGTATGTAAAGATGGTCACACATCCACGGAGCAATCGCGGTAAGCGTAGCTTAACCTGATCGATTGACCCGTGCGGCTGTTGTTATTTAGGCCGCAAGCCCTACATTAGGCAACGCACATACAGGTTGAAATTGAAAACTTGCGACAAACTGAAATGGGGCATTGTATACATCATTATTAACAACTTTTACTAAGGGACCAAAGCTGTAATCCCAAAAAAAAATCTGCTTTTCCTACATTTTGATGAGGTATTGCGAACATAAATGTAGGGGACAGCAGTTTTTTTTTTTGGGATTGTATCCTTGGTCCCCTAGTAAAAGTTGTTAATAATGATGAGTACAATCTCCCATTTCGATTTGTCGCATGTTTTCAATGTCACCCTGTATATATACGAAATAATCTGAAAAGGTCTTTTATGTCATGAACATTAGCTGTGGCTACACATTGTTCGGTAACTACTTGTAGTAAGTACTTACCTACCGGGCTCTATCAGAATACCAGCACCGCTGTAGGTATTTATTTTTTAAATATCGCAGCATTATGCTGAGATAGGAGTCTTTTTGTCCTCCCGCAGGTTTTTTTTTGGCCGCCCACATGTTTTTTTTATATTTTGTTTTAAATGTATATTTTGTTAGTTTAAATGCTCCTTTTTAAGGTTCCGTACCCAAAGGGTAAAACGGGACCGTATTATTAAGCCTCCGCTGTCCGTCTGTATGTCTGTCTATCCGCCTGTCACCAAGCAGTATCTCATGAACCGTAATAGACCGTTGAAATTTTCCCAGATGATGTATTTCTGTTGCCGCTACAACAAAAAATACTAAAAAATATGTAAAAAGAATAAAATAAATATGTAAGGGGGCTACCATACAACAGACATGATTTTTTTTTGCCGTTTTTATAGATAATGGTACGGAACCCCGTGTGCGAGTCCGACACGCACTTGGCCTGTGTTTTTTACTGTTCGTGTCCCAAATAAAATATATTTCTTTCCTTCTTTACCTACAAAGTATCATCAAAAGGACAACCAATATTTTCCGTTGAAATTCAGAGCACCTACCTACATGTTCTATGTTCTATGTTAGAGGGTTTGGTTTCCGCACTTAGTCCTTTAGGTGGACCATTGTGCGTGGGCATGCACCTACCTACATACATGACGCCAGAATTTTCTCTTTGATCTTTCACATAAATATTATCATTATTCTCTATGAGATGGCGACCGGCACAATATTTGCACAGATCCTGGTTAATTAATAACTCTTTCAACATAATTAACTGCCGTATTTACTGGTGTTGGTCTCGATAAAGGCTCGTGCAGACCAGTGCGATATTGCGGGCGTGACAGGTAGCAATATGGCTGTCGAACCCGCGATATTGCCCCGCTCTGCGCGAGCCTTAAGCCTTTCTCTTTACTCAGTTCTTCCATGTCCCTGCCCATTATGCCATTTACCACCAAAACCTATTCTGCACGCCCTCAGCTGAACGCTGGCTTTTTTAGAAGTGCATAGTGCTTAATGTACCTTGTTTATATTCATTTCTATCGTGCTTATTAGTGTGTGTGTAATTAGCTCTGTGTAGCATATACAATTGTTATCCATTTTGCTGTTGGTTCTCCTACAAATAAATAAATAAATTTATATCCATTTATATCCCGTGCTAGTGCCATATAATTACATCAAGAAGTTTTAAATTTGATGATTTAGAAGAAAAATAAAACAATTTTCTTGCATCAACGAGAAATGACACAAAACAGTTGACCATCAACTGTTGTGAGCTTCGTTTCGTTTCGTTTGGTTCGTTTTACTTTCGTGAGTTATCGTTTGGTTGGTATAATGTTTGCGTGGTTATTTATACAATCACACATAGCACTTATTACGACACCGACGAGTTGAGACACATTTGATTCTGCTTGTCAATAGAAACTACCGGACTTGATTTGATATAATATTATGCCCATATTTTCGAACTCTCCTAAGTAAGGAGAGGTAAGACCTGCTGTCTTGTATGGATCAGAATGTTGGGCCACAAAGGAGATGAATGAAAGGAAATTTCATGCAGCTGAGATGAGAATGCTAACAGCGATGTGTGGTATAACACGAATGGAAAGAATAAGAAATGAGTACATAAGAGGAAGTCTGAAAGTGGCACCGGTGACTGAAAAGTTGTTTGGAAATCGGTTGTCATGGTATGGGCATGTGATGCGGAGGAATGAGGAAAATGGCGTGAGGAAAGTCTTGAGTATGAATGTCGATGGCTATAAGAGTAGAGGAAGACCAAAGAATTGATGGATGGACTGTGTGAAAGATGACATGACTAGATAGGGGCTGACTACCGAGATGACAACTAATAGAGAAGTTTGGAAGAAAGCTACATGTTGCGCCGACCCCAAATAAATTGGGATAAGGGCAGGAGAATAATGATGATTTTCGAACTCTCCTAAGCAAGCTAATGTATGCCCAATCAACTTCTCTTTGGGTAATAAACAGCTGATCTTACCACGAGCATGTGCCGAGCATTACCGAGCAACTGACGAAGGCTTGACGTGGGTCGGCATTAATGCTGTCCACTTATTAGCTAGGCTTCTCTGATTTTACAATTTCGTCTACTGCGTCACTAATTTACAGCTAGCTCTGGGAAATTATTTAGGGATCAGGGTGTGTTACGTGAAAATGTGTGTTATGTGAAGAATATACAACATGTTCCGGAATCAAATTTTAACGTTCGAACAGTGCCTTGTTTAATAAATGATTTTTGATTTTGATTTTGTTCCCACTTCGAATATTATGTTGATTATAACATAATATGATTACATAATACATCAGATATGTATGTAATACATACACATTGTTTATTTATAAAATTAGTTATACAGATCGTCGGAAAAAATTGTGGTCAAAAAACACATTACAAATCTACGCACGTGTACAGTCGCACACATAAACATATTAGTTAGATATTTCGTGTATTTTAGTTTGTTTTGACTGTACAGCGGAGGTGTGACGGTAATTTTCGAAGTATAATTATTTTTGGCATTAAAAATTACCCGTATTAAAAATAACAGAAATCAATTCAGTAAACGATTCTGAACAAATTACTTTTATAATATATGCATTAATTGTGTTCCACATTATATACGATCGTAATTACAGTGTAACCTGGATAAGTGGTATTTTAAAGGACCCAGGATTATATAATACTTGAAAGTGGCTTTTCATTTATCCAGTTTCACAAATAGTCAGGTTTAAAATGACAGTTGTCTTACCTACTTACAGAGGCCCCCACTAAGACAGGTCGAAAAGTATCGTTTTTCATTTAAAGAGGTGAAATTGTTAATTGGTAATTTAAATTTAATATTCAAAATTATGAATTATTATTAGTTTTCTTAATTATACAGGCTATTGAACTACAAAGTCTCAATTATAGAGGTAAAATCGAAAAAATCTAACAAATGCATTCTCAGTTATAAAGGTTTAATTCCAAAGTCAAGTTTTCAATGCCAAAGTGTCAGTAGTAGAGGTTTCTCACATACCCAGGGCCCACTTAACCAGGTTACACTGTATTAGATGAAGAACTAGGGTTACCAATTGTAAAGTTTGTAAAGTAAGCTGATGGACCTTTCGAGACGGTAGTATGATCGATTGAATAACCATTACGACTACAAAAAATTTAATCAATCACGACTTCAATAATCCATGAAGCACGTTAGGCCTTCAATCTTTACCTGTGTATGTCTAACAGGGGCTAAACATTTCTACTACTCCGCCTGCCAAACGCATAATAGCAGCGTTCCTCATCAATTTACTAAGATATTTATTTATGGAACAGCTTCTACAGCCACACCTCGCAACCGGAAACTACAATTACGCGTACACAGTCAACTCCAGCCAAATAGTAAGCAAATAGTTCAGCTTATCTTTTCAATTTACGTATGAAAGGTGAACGCGAGACGTCGCTCCGGGCGAATGAAAATTAACCCAGCCTCATGAGTTGGCTCAAATCCTCAGTCTCCCATCCCTCTTCCACCTCATTATAAAAGGGAAAATAGAAAGGGACAGCGTTAATAAAATTCCTTGCGACTGGAAAATGGAAGGATTCGAGAGTAATTGGAAATACCTTCGCATTGAGTGGCGCGCCCGAGGTTTCACGATACAGATCGCTGTGTGTATTTAACTTGCCTTTTGTATGAATTTAATCAGATTCCTCGCTCTTATATTGTACGGTTAATTGGAATTTGTATTGAAAAATTTTCAAGTTTGGTTATAATAGGTACAAATTATTGAGTTTTAATAATGTGATGGCAATTCATAAGTTAAATATTCTTGGGAAGTTGGAGTGCGGAAGTTTCGCATTGAATTTCTAAGGCACACAGTATGATTTGGCAAAGAAGGCTGTTTATTATTTATTTTATTTTTTTAAAGGTGTTTATTTACATAACCAAATTACAAGATTATTATCAACATTAACTAAATTAAATTAAAACTAAGTTAAGCTTAAAAAAGGCCCTCGGGGCTTTGTACCGAGGATGCTAGCGGCATTTCCTCGCTGAATTGCAATGCTGATGCGTTGCGCGAGAAAGCCGCCAGCTTTTCGGTCACCAGTTACATCAACTAGACGTTTCGCGATTTCCGCAAATAACTTATGCGCACTGGGACCCCACGGACCGAGGGTCACGACGCCAAAGGGCACAAAGTTGTACTCTCTGCCAAGGCCTCCATATTTAATAACTTTCAGATTTTCGGCATTTTCTGCCGCTGCACCCGCTTTAGAAGTAGTCCGTTGGAGGTGGGACGGTGCCAGTGTGTCTACACAGGTAGCGTCCCACACAAGCATCCGTCCCAAACTCCACGGGACCAAAGACACACCATCAGGTCTTTTGCCATCATCTCTGACAATGCCAGTCGGCTCAAGAAGAGCAGGCACATTGGTGCTGGCAAGAGACCGGCGGATTATGTCATTAAAATAAAAGTTTATTATTAAAATAAAAGTTCGATTGTAGGTTCTTACTTTATCTGGTCAGGTCCTCTCATATCTATGAGGTTCTTTCCTCAAAATAACATTTCAGACACCAATCTACATAGTCCTCACATGATCTGACCAAGATTATGTCTGGACTTTAAAAGCGACTGTGACCTCTGAGTTTGTTTCGGCCTTTCTTCTTAGAGTAGTCAGATAGGAAACGCCGACCTCATTTTGTTTTTAAAATATGATAAGTGCTTATACAAACCTACTTCATCATCATCACCATTTCATTCGAAAGACGTCCACTGCTGGACATAGGCCTCCCCAAGCTCCGCCACCTCGACCGTTTCTGCCCTTCCCAGCGGATTCCTGCGACCTTCACAAGGTCATCGGTCCACCTTGTAGGAGGTACGCTTCCGGTACGCGGTCGCCACTCCAGAACCTTTCGGCCATTTTTTCTGCGAGCAATGTGCCCTTCCCTCTGCTACTTAAGTTACCTACTTACAAAGATAAAATCATTTATCATTTAATCTTCCTTTTAGTACTTATTATTCACAGATAATTGTTGTTACTTTCGTAAGTTAGGATAAATAGGAAAAGATTTAAATTTCTTTCAATGTCTTTTTAACGCTGGTATCTATGTAAGTGGCACAATCTGTGCTAACCTACATTGAGCTTATTCCTTTGAGACCACCAACCCGGTGAGCCTCAGCGATACATCCGACTTAGGTACAGGATACTACAGGGTGTGCAATTCTTTTACCTATATATATTTTTAGGAGTCGTTTGATTGTCAAACATGTTTGTTTAAACATACTCAATACTCAATTTTTTATTGCATTCCATATGTACTCGTATTACGTAAACGGTAAAAAAGTAAAGGATCAATATGGACCCTATCGGGCGGAAATTATCAAATTACTTCTCTCGCTCTGGGCGAAGCGGGAGGGAGTGTCAGACTCTTTCGAACTTTCCCGGGACCCCGGTAGGCATCGGCGCTAGTGGATCTCTACACTTGTGCTAGCGACATCTTTTTGAGGCGCGCGTGGAACATAACGCGCCGTCGACCCGGGCCTGGTCCTTACCAGACGGTGAACTACCCTTTGCTAGCCGTCCGCAAGCCTGCGCCTTCGGTGGCCCGAAATCCGCCCGGGATTCCCGACGCCCAGGGCGTCTCCTGCGGCGACTAGGGGTGAGAGGGCGCGAAATTTGCCTTTCCCTCAACCGTCCTGCCTCCTCCTTCGCGAGCATTACTGCTTCACAGATGGAGGTGTCGGCTGCCCATGTCCTCTCGCGCCGTACCATGGCCTGAACCAGGGCCGGATGCGAGAGATCTCTGCCGCCGATCGCCTCCACGAAGACACGGTGCGGCGGTGCTCTGCCCAAGCCGGGCAGACCCCCACCGTATGCTCCACCGTGTAGAGGAAGGGGCCAAGTAGCAATTCAAGCAATTCAATATTATTATAAATTATTAGATGTGTTTAATTAGGTGTATAATTATGTGTATATTTTTAGGTTTGTGTGTATAGGTATAGTATATATTATTAGTTATTGTAAATTTATGTATTGCATAAGAATAATGTAGGTAATTAATACGATTTCTTAGAAGTATTTTCATTATTATTATTATTTATTTATTTATATATACTTTATTGTACACCACAAAAAATACATGACAAAAAATAAATCAAACACTACAAAATATACAATATATTATGTTATTATTTATGTCGTCATATTTTCATAGTTATATATTTGATTATCTATATTCCATATTGTATTATATATATTTCATAAGAGAGAGATTAATTTTATTTTGCAATCGCTTGACTAACAAAATCTTTTTTGAACTTTAAACTTAATATTTCGCCAACGGATCCCTGAATCGAAAAATGCTTTTCACAAACCCACAATATTTTTAAACGGCCTATACAACGACCTATCCATTTTTTTTTCTTTCTCATATATCCATGATGTAAAAAAAATATCCCCACTTTACGCGCAAGGGAGGTAGTTACCCTACAACCCATGAGAAATTACAGCTTTCTAGTAGTAAGAGTCTCTGAGTTAAGCCGCGGACAGACAGACAGACAGAACTTGTTGATTACGGAACCCTAAAAATGAAGACAACAAACTACCCTACATAAAAATGTAGTGTGTTTAAATCACGTAGGGTTGTATGTAATGTATTCAGCAAAATACTAAGCTTGAATCCAAAAGTATTCGATTGACCATTGCTAATTACAACTGCAGAAATTCTGGAAAAAAATTGTAGCAACGGGCTATTCTTTTGTTTATTTAGAAGAAAAAAAACCTTTTTTTATTTCGATGTTTGTCTATATTTTTCTCTTGTTCACACTAAAACAGTTTCCCAAAATAGATTTTCCTACAAGGCCCGGATCACGTAGGTAGGTACCCTCTTCCATTCTTTAGGTACGGACAGCTAAACAAGGGTCAAATGTACCTACATCCTGTACATTACACACAAGTTTGAAATACATTTACCCTACAAAAAAGAAATCTTGCCTCCTGAAATATTCACTTCGTAAAAACGTAAGGGAAAGTGGGCTCAGAAAGATTGTGGTGACTTGAACAAGTGAAGTATATTGTAGTATGTATGTACAAGTTTTACTTTACATTATTTATTATTCAAGGTTTGTTTCCTTAGAGTGTTAGGTGAACATTGTGGTTCTTATATGTGGTAGACTTGTAAAAAATTGAAGGTAAGTTCTGTTGTCTAGTAATTATAACATAACATCAAGCCTGTAATATCTGAAGGATTAGGCAGAGGTGTACCTATAGTACACACACATTTCACCAGTTATGTTTAGGAACTATGTAATTGGGGCCGAGCCTATTGCCATCACTGCTACTGAGAAATTCCTGATGGAAAAACCCAATAACACTTTTGTGACCACTAGACCAGCAGTATTTATACTAGACTAGTAATTCTGTCAATTATTATTAGGTCTAAATCAAAATCAAAATCAAAGTCATTTATTCAAACTAGGCTGAGAATCAGCACTTTTCGAACGTCAAAATTACATAAGACAGTCCCCCAAAACGCCCACCCTTCACCATGGTCTACATTAATTAACTCAGACATGAAATAAGACGGAATTGTTTTTTTAATTTTTATAAATAAGTCGATTCTGACTGAATTTCCATGATAGATTCTTTCAGTGCCTCGTGTGCACGCCGCTCCTGATTCATTAGATTTAAATCAAAATCAAAAGTAATTTATTTTTAACTAGGCTGAGAATCAGCACTTTTCCGACATCAAAATTACATAAGACAATCCCCCAAAAAACGCCCGCCCTTCACCACTTCCTAGTGCTGTAGCTGGGAAGAAGTAGCGCAGCAAATTTAGTCCTCTATGGTTTGTTAAAGTTTTGCTGTTTAAATGTCTTGTGAGCTTTGTTTCACTTACAGTTTTCAAGAGAATGTATTAAAACTATCGTTATTACAATAAAGATACATAAATAGTAATACTGATGTAGACTACTACACAAGACATATAAACAGCAAAACTTGAACAAACCATAGAGGATTGAATCTATAAAACTGCACATGAGGCGCTGAAGTCACTCATTAATCATGGAAATTCAGTCAGAATCGAGTTAATAATAAAAAAAGTACTGACCAAGTGCGTGTCAGACCACGTATAGTGAAGGGTTCCGTTCGTTGAAAACATGTTCATCCATACATTAAGTTTGTACGTAAAATATTGAGTGATTTACCATGTTATTTTAAGACCATACATAGACTTCTTGTATGTTTTTCTGTAATTTACAATTGTATAACTATTCTCTGTTTTTTTTTTTAATTCAGGCTCAGCAGTTTTGGAGATAGGTTAATTTTCATATATTTTCTTTAATAACTTTAAAACTAATTATAATAAAATTATAAAAACAAAATATCTGAAATCCTCATATCAACATGTCACACTGTACAGATTGCAAAACTTTTTGTTAAATCAAATTAGAAGCTAGTAAGAAATAAAAAGCTTTATAATATTTCTTCTACCATATGTTGTGAACATCAAAACAGATAAGTAAGAGAGTCACGACTAGCTACTTGTGCGTTAATTAATACGGTCATAATCCCCGCCTCCCCGCGGGACCGTTAGACGAAGGAGGTTGGACAGCTACCGTGTAATAATTATCAATGTACCCTCGGGGTACTGCCCTTGCTGCTTACCCTTCGTAGGGTTGGGTAGGCATGAATGTTGTGTTCATTTTGGGAGATAGAAAGCTGTCTATGATATGAAAGAGATTATTTTTGTAAATAAGCTATTATGTCTGGGTGAACTTGACAATCAGAGGCGATTGAAGTACATACTTACGTTTCTCCTATGACATCCCTTCGCTTGGTAGGTATGTTTGTCAACGATAATTCAAACACAAACTCAAAGCTCTGACTATCTCTGATTCTTGTATCTCTCCTGAGATACAAGAATCCTTTCACTTAGTTCAGGAGCCAGGTGTTCAACCTGATTTGGCCCATGTGGTGGTCAAAATCAGCAGGCTTAGCATGACACTCTCTATTTCTTCGAATAATAGACACGGCTCTTTCTATACAAAGTGACATTTCGTTTCTCAGTTTTTGACATCTCACCGTAGAAATCCTTCTACAATCTGTCATCTTGTCTTTCGTTTCTAACGATCTTTGTCTAGGTCCTTTTTTATGTAGAAAGATTTCTACGGTGGGATGTCAAATAAGGAGAAACGAAATGTCACTTTGTATGGAAAGAGCCGTGTCTATTCTTCGAAGAAATAGAGAGTGTCATGCTAAGCCTGCAGGTTGAACACCTGGAAAATGAACTAAGTAAAAAGATTCTTGTATCAGGAGATATACATGTTTAGTGTATGAGGTTGTGTTTCTGTCTGTACAATAAACTTATATTTTTATTTGTATTAAACCATATATTTCAATTAAACCATTTATAGCAATTTACAGGCACTTTTGAATGATCAAGGAGTCGGTTGATTAGAAAGGTGAAGCGATTACTATCTAATTGGTATATATGAACAGTTGATATATACGGGTGGTAAGAAGGGGCGACTAGAATCAGTTCTAACGTTCTAATGTGCCTTTTGGGTGCCTATTTGAAAAAAATAATTTGACTTTGACTTAGACTGAAAAAGCTGAAAAGTTTTGTTTGTTGAAAAATTTGAACTCTTTCCGGGTGCAAAGACGAAGGAAGACACACTATCATCCTAGTCAGATAGGAAATGTCGACTCCATCTAGCTTATTTTTCCATTTTTTTTTAATATGACGTGTAAAAGTGATTCTGATACCCTATTTACAGAATAAACAATTTCATTTAATTTCATTTCATTTTATCACTAAGTGTTGTTTTTATCTCTTAAAAATATCACAAAATAATAAGACATTAACACTGCCCCTTAGGCCCTATATAGGCAAGGGTAACCCTTCCCTGCACGTGTACTAAAAAGGTATGCTATTTGCATTTTACAACTTAGCCAGACTCCATAGAGTTTGCGATTTAATTTGGTGGGAATAAAGGTGGGTCATTATATCGGGCATTGCGCACATTACACCGGGCGTTCTGGACATTAGCACGTGTTTGTGGGGCACTCTTAATGTAACTGCAATTAGTACTGTACAGTAATGCTTTTACTGGTTACCGTGTCTATGTTAAACATTTATGCGTTTTTACTTTTTGGTCTGGTTATTTCAGTCTGTGATGATTTTTATTCGTTAAAAATATAAAACTTTTAAACATAACATACTTGTATGACAAAAAGGCTGGCTATCAGTGGGTTTATTAGTTGATTCGCACGAATTTACTCACCCGAACGGGCGAATCGACACTTTTAAATGATATTTTTTTTTCTAGGCGATTCGCACGATGTTAATTTATTATGTTTTAGTTATTAGTGGGTGAATCGACAACTCCAGAGATACGTATTAGGCAATTTGACACATTTTGAATCTTATGCAATAAAGTTATAAAAAAGTAGACTAGAAACTACATTTACTTACCAATTATTTTTGTACAAGTTAATACTTTACTCAGCAATTGTTTATGAGTAAATGTAAAAGAAAGTATTTTATGTGCCAATTTCATAATACGTATTTCTGGAGTTGTCGATTCGCCCACAAATAAACTAACTTCGTGCAAATCAGATCACAGAAAAAATAATATCATTTAAAAGTGTCGATTCGCCCGTTTTGGGGCAAATAAATTCGTGCTAACCGACCAATAAGCCTCGCAGTATTTTGGTAATAAGTACTTAGGTACTCTTCGTATAATTTGGGAGAGAAACCGGTCCAAAGTAAAAGATTACATTTGTCATGTAATCGCCAGCACAGCAACTTAACCATCAACATTTTAAGGTTTAACCTCAAAATCGAAATGTCAATGTCAAATTTTCAAATTCGATTTTGAATAGTTTGAGGGTAACTTGATGGCGACTGTAAATAAATAAGCGATAAGCTGGTTTAAATCCTTATGAATAAGTACAATACTTTTCTAAAATAATATGATAAATAGCAAAAGAATTGGCGGTCGCAGTATTTTAGGTAGGTGTTTTTTAAACACCTAATTCACGATTGAAATAGGCCACCCAAATTAACAGGTTCACTGTCCAGGCTCCAGAGTGCGAGTGGTCCATAAGACCAGTTATGTTTTTATTAAAAGTCGGTATATTTGTGGTTAAAATGTTTTAAAATATTTATAGCCTTTTATTTAACGGATTTATTTATTTATTTATTTTTTAACTTTAGGACGGTAAAAATCACCTCGTGAGTCCAGAGACCTTAGGTGGTATGCGCATACTTTCATCATAAAAAATATTTATCCATGTTGTACAACCTAATCATAAGACTCTACCTTGTACTATTTGGTTTTGTGTACAAATAAACTATTAATAGTATATTGTTATTATTAATAAATATTCTCCAAGTAAAAGAGATCACATGCAGTAGTGGCCCAGAGGTAACGACCGCGACTTACGAGTAGTAGATAGGTCGTATGTTCGAACCCATGGCAGACGTTTTACTTTGTGTAAATTATTTCAACACTACTGCTCTCAAAGCGGTGTAGGGAAACATCGTGAGGAAACCGGCATGTCCTCGAATCAAAATTTCGAAGACATTGTGACATCTACCAACCCGCACTGGGCCCGCGTGGTGGATTACGGCCTCCCTCCCACAGATTACCTACTCCCTCTCACAGTGGAGGTCTGTGTCCCAGCCATCAATGGGAACATTATAGGCTGAATATGAAAGGTACCAGTAGCAAATATTTATTTTTAGCAAAAAACTACCAGCTACATCTCCGTAAAATCTTCAAAATAATACATTATAGCAATTTTCCACGACACCATAATATTTAAAGGGAAATAAATAAATAACAATTTTGCGGCCGCCCCGTGCCGAGGTGAAATTTCATTACTTATCCGTTTTAAGAGAGGGTAAGCACGATGACCCAAATTTTATCTTTCAAAATAAACACGTCTTTCCTCGTCATATTACATTCCCGCCACTTTCGGGTGGCAAGAATTTCCTTAATTTTCTCCGAAGTATATTTGAAGGTTCTGTGAGTAAATAAACTAAGAATCTTCAGATAACTTTTTTCTCAGGAACAAAAATAGCTGTTTGGCATCTTTTGGTGTGTCAAACCGCCGTATTTATTCTTTAGATAAATTTTATCTGACGATTGAAAAATCGGCCCAAGTATATGTATATAAGTTACTAGTTTTTGCCCGTGGTTTCGCTCGCGTTCAGTGTCTATCCCTATGTAGGAACAGGGGCAACCATCACCTCTTAAAGCAGTATTATTTCAATATTGCTTCAGCGTGGGAGCTATAAGTCCTGTACAGCTCCATCACTTTCCACTGTGAAGTAATATTATAATAATACTGCTATAAGAGGTGATGGTTAGCCCCCTGTACTTTTGTTCTGTATGAACGGTTATGTCCTTTTCTGTAACCCGTTTTTTTTTTTTTTGTTTGAAATCATTAAACAATTTCTCCCGCTCTGGACGGAGCGGGAGGGTGTGTCAGACTCTTACTGACTAAACCCCACCCATATTCTTCCATTGCCTATATTGCCAGAGGCCTCTGTAACCCTTTTGTACCTTCCCGCGACCCCGGACCCCTACACTTGTGCTGACATCTCTTTGAGGCGCGCGTGAAACACAAAGCGCCGTTGACCCGGGCCTGGTCCTTACCGGACGGTGAGCTATCCATTGCTCATCGTCCGCAAGCCCGCGCCTACGGTGGCCGGAAATCCGCCCGGGATTTCCGACACCCAAGGCATCTCCTGCGGCGGCTAGGGGCGAGAGGGTGCGAAATGACAACGTATATGCAAAATTTGATGATTGGTTGAGTAGTTAAGACGTGAAAGTATAAAAAACAAACAAACTCACTTTCGCATTTACATATAATATGAGGTAGGATTAGGATTAGTGGTGGTTAATAAAGCATATAGCATAATAAAGCATCTTGCTTTTCATACATAACATAAAGCAAATGCTATCGTGGCTCGCACTTGTTGCTATTTGCTATTTGCTTTACATCGCACATCGCAAGCGCATGTAGTAATAAGCGATCAGGCATAGCAAAGCGGCGGGTGCCGGCCGCCGCCGGGTGGCTAGTCGTCGCATGCTAGCGTTTGCTTTCGGTCGTGCGTGTAATCTTTTTAGGTACCGCGTGCGTTATCGCGATCTCAGGCGGCTCACGTAGGTAACGTAATATTATAAACAATGTTGTTTTGCTTCGTGCATTTTTAGTGTAAATAAACAGTGATAGGATACGTAATATTGATTATGTAAATAAAAACTAATTGTGTAAGTAAGGACGATTGACTGAGTGAGGTAACGTGTTGTTGTTTTGTGTGTAAGTATTTAACGGACGAAAATTTTCGGAAGGAATAGTGAACTTTTAAATATGCCTATAATTATTTTAAATACTGACATACCTACTTTATTTCCTAATAACACTTAATCAATTATAGACAGTCCTAAGCCTGGAAAAGGAAAGTTCATTGTTTTTTTACTGTTCCGTAATAAATTCATAAACGCGATGTAATATTGTCCGCTCTGACAACACCGCGCTGGTTTTATTCTCGCCCGCCCGTTTGGTCGTAACAAGTAGTAGGTACATATAAAAAATGCTTCAAATAAAGCATATAAAATAGTATGCTTAAAATAAAGAGCATATAGCATTAAGCAAGTGATTGCCATAAAGCAACTTTGAACACCACTAATTAGGATATTGTCAGTTTGTTATTTTAAAGGAAACGGGTAGGAAAATCTAAATAAATATAAATGGTGATGGTTTTAGTGACTACGATGAAATGCGTATGGGTAACAGCGTCCTTCTGTCAGCTGCTTACCTCGGCTATAACAAACTGATTGTTATTAATCCGTCGAAGAAACATGCCAATTTTTTCATTGTCATTTAATTCATTTTTTTTTAATTACTCTCAATAATTATGTAGAGGGGTTTGTGGCTAAGTAATACCAGCCGTACAGCTCAATCCAGGGCCGGATTTAGGGCAGGGCAACAGGGGCACTGGCCCCGGGCCTCCACAATTAGATTTTTCATTGATTGTGATATGAATAAAATACTTCGTTTGTGTCCTTCAAAAAAAAAAAAAGAGTCCACAATCATAACTTCGTAAGGTACCTTCTTTGAATTGTTTTTTTTTATCTGTTTCACAAATTTTTCGGGGCCTCCACTTCTTGGTTGCCCCAGGGCCGCCACAACTTTAAATCCGTCCCTGGCTCAATCGACTAGGTTAAGCTACGCTTGCTGCAGTTGGTTGGTTTGGTTAGACGAGTGACCAAACTTTACATAACCCTCCGTACCTCGGAAAGCAAGTTAAGCCCGGCTGTCATTCGTTGATATTTGACATTCGTTACGTGTAGTCAGAAGCCCGAAAGTCTGACAACCAGTCTTACCAAGGGGTATCGTATTACCCAGTAACTTGGTTCTGGCGGTCAGATAGGCAGTCCCTCCATGTAAAATACTGGTATTCTGCTGCATCCGGTTAGACTTGAACCCGACCTCAACATAGTTGGGTAAAGGCTAGGCAGATAATGACTCAATAATTACCTACTCGGATACATTTTGTTTACAAGGAATTGAAGACCCAGGGGTCTTCTTAAACAGTTATCTACTACTTACGAGCGACCCGCTCTTGGGGATCTACTCTCTAAGGGCGCGTACACATAGAACGTCCGATTTTACAGGATCCTTTTTAAATGATCCGTCGCTACTGTAGGTACTCGTAATATTCACACAGTAGTTCGCCTACTTTCTACGAGGATGGATCCGAAATACTGTCACGAAATAATGTGTGTGAACTGGCTCATACAACTACATACGCTAATAACACATACGTTTAAACGGACCTGTAAAACGGATTGCTGCTTTTTTTTTTGGATTGGTATTTTTTACTGGGTCCAGAATACTGTATTCTGTGTGAACTCGCTCATACAACTACATACGCTAATAACATATACGTTTAAACGGACCTGTAAAACGGATTGCTGCTTATTTTTTCGGATCGGTATTTTTAACTGGATCCAGAATACTGTATTCTGTGTGAACTCACTCATACAACTACATACGCTAATAACATATACGTTTAAACGGACCTGTAAAACGGATTGCTGCTTATTTTGGCGGATCGGTATTTTTTACTGGATCCAGAATACTGTATTCTGTGTGAACTCGCTCATACAACTACATACGCTAATAACATATACGTTTAAACGGACCTGTAAAACGGACGTTCTATGTGTACGCGCCCTAAGTCCGTCAACGAAGATACGAGCCCGTCCGAAAGTAGTTGATCCGTCAAAACAAGCGACAAATTTATTTTTACTGACGGGCAAGTACACATCGGGATTAGGCACAACTGTCAAATACACATCGGGATTAGGCACAACTGTCAAATACACATCGGGATTAGGGACAACTGTCAAATCATGTTGTCATTCATTCTGAGTTCGGGCCCCAAAGTAAACTTTTATTCGTAAGTGATACGGAGTAGGAAACGCCTGTAACTTCGGCCGAAACTACGGAGTTCGTGATTAGGCAGTAGACCTGCTTCGCACGGTGCTTACGAAATTATAAAACATTTAGATTTAAAGAAGAAGGATGATGGAAACCGCTTCAAAAGCCGTTGCGAAGTTCACAAAGAACAATGTGGTCACACAAACTCAAACTCAAACTAGAATCATTTACTAAATTAAACAATTTACAGGCACTTTTGAATTGTCAAAGAGTCGGTCCGTCAGTCAGAAAGTTGAAGCTAATTGCCCATTCCAAAACGTAGATCTCTATGGAGAAGAACGGGCAAGAAACTCAAATGACACTCTTTTAAATCAAGATATTACAAAATCCTGGGTACATTATTCTCGTTCCTTCGACATGTGAGAACAATGTAAGAAATTAAAATAAAGAATCAATTCAAAATATAAAATTAAAAATAAGCCGTGGCAGGCTAAGAGATGCTGGGGTGCGTGCAGAAAACCTCCTCGTGTACCTGATTGCTGCTGGTTCCCTGCGAATACGTTCGGGGGAAAGAGCAGTCGTCGGGCCGGTGCATCCTGGGCACGGCCAATAGTCTCTCCATGTTTCGGAGAGGTTATTGACCGTGGTGAATTTCTGCGTGGCGGGGAGCTTCATACTCGATCGTCGGTCGTCCACTCCCCCCTCTGCTTACAGAGGGTAGGTCGAGTGGGCGCAGAGTGGCGAGGCGGATGGGAAGGTCCGCGAAGGAGGGGCCAATATGGGCCGACGTTTTTCCTCGTGTCTCTCTGATCCAAACAGAGGACATAGGGGAGAAGCAAGGACGGCGCTCGTTGTACACTTACCCTGCCAGCGAGCTAGCAACGGGAGAACTGATTCTCCTTATTGCAACCGGTGAAATCGTAATCCGTAAAGAGATCACAGTCATGTTTTGTGACTTGGAACGGGACGAGGATCTTGGCTTGGTCGCCCGGATCGCGAGGAAGATAGCCTCTACAAACAATTCCTCTAATATCAAGTTTTGGTGCGCGGCGAGGATATGAATGGCTGAGGAGTAGTGTCATCTGCAACTTCGTAGTTGTAGGTGGCGCATCAGTCGTTAGCGCACCCCCAGCCAGGGTACCAGTGGACCCCCTGGTTGAGTTACAAATGTACACTTGCCTAGGGACAGGGGGAGAACCTAGGTGTACTTTTTAGATCCCCCACACTCGTGAGAACAGAATGGAAAATCAAAACACAAAAAAAAAAAACTGGACGTCAAGGGGAGGAGAGCGATGCGGGGTCGGAGTCCGACGTTGTATCAGGCGGAGAGAGCTCTGGGAGCTCGAAGCAAAAAGAGGTGTTGGAGAGGAGTCGCGAATTCAGGCGAACCTCGAAGCGGCCCAACTCGGGGTCTTCCTCCGACGAGGGAGTCGGGTGGAGGAAGAAGATCCACTCCAGCAGGCGGGGTGGAGCCCGAGGTGGTAAAGGGGAGGACAGAGGGCCCCCCACTAAGGAGGCGGGCAAGTCGGGCCGGGCTGGCCCGGCCGAGCTGACCAGCCCGGCCGGGCTGCCCGGCGCGGCCCAGTCGGCCCGGTGACCCGAGAGGCTCGATGAGAAGGGGTCCCCCTCTGAGGTCTCTGGAGGTGGGGCGGAAGCCGCTGGCGATTCCGGGTCGGAGCGTGCGGCCGGGTTTGCGGAGGTCGTGGCCGCTGCGATCAAGGCGGTATCCGTTAAGGTCAGGTCCTCTAAGGATCAGGCCATAGCCACGGCCACGGCCTCTATTGTGGCGGCAGCGGAGGTCCTCCACGTCGGGCCTCCTCCGGACGGCATGTCAGAGATGCGGGTGGAGGTCGCCCGCTTGACAGCCGCCATGGAGCTTCTCCGAAAGGAGAATGAGAAGCTCCGAGTGGACCTGGCTGGGCTCCGAGGATCCGGCCCCCAGATGGAGCCGCAAAGGGGGCAGCAGCAGGGACAGTGACGGCCCGTGTCTGTGGAGGACCGGGTTCTGACCCTGGTGCGGCAGGTAATGGCTTCCTTGCGGAGTCGTTTCTCCGCCCTGGAGGCCATCGTCCTGCGTCCTCCGTTGGCGGCGAGTCAGCCGGCTTCAGACCAGCGCGCGACCCCGTCATATTCTGTCGCCACAGCTGCCACGGCTAAACCGGGCTCGTCGGGGCAAACAAAGGGCGGGAAGAATGCGCGGGTCGCGAAGGCTCCAGCCCCAGCGGCGAGGGCTGCAGCCCCGGCGGTGAGGGCACCAGCCCCAGCAGCGAGGGCTTCGGCCCCGATGGCGAATTGACCGTGGCATACCTATATGGATGTATGAGAGAACACGTTTTATAACTACAATGTTAAGTTTGTTTTTGGGATATATTCACACCAACTTCCCAACTACGGAACCCTTCATTGTCCGTGGTCCGACACGCACTTGGCCGGTTTTTATATATATAGAAGTTATAATGAATATAATCATCCAACATATCATAAGTTTGTCTATATAAAGTGCGTTTAATGCATATTTTAAATTTCTTCTCATTTAAAAGAAAAAAAATAAAGAAAGAAATATTGATTACAAACAAAACGCACATTGCAAAAAAGATTACTTACAATAAACACATAAAAAGTAGCCAAAAGCCTCGTATTTAATCCATTTACAATGTTGTCCAATGCTTGATGTCAGGGCCAGGAATGTCGAAGAAGAAGAATATATGTGTGATTTAGTTGAAGAATATCGAGTGGTATTTTATTTCAACATTTTACACATACCATAACATCACGCCTTGTTTTCCCGAAGGGTTGGGCAGAGATGTACCTGTAGTAGGTACACCCACATTACATTTTACACAGTACTTACCCCATAAAAGAAGTGTGTACTTATAGACAATCTGAAACGTGGTTGATCTAATTTGTAATTATACCTATTTTACTAAAAAGATGTCGATTTTACCGAGCATATATATCATTTATTTACATAACCAAATTACAAGATGATTATTAACATTAACTAAATTAAATTAAAACTAAGTTAGGCTTAAAAAAGGCCCTCGGGGCATTGTACCGAGGATGCTGGCGGCATTTCCTCGCTGAATTGCAATGCTGATGCGTTGCGCGAGAAAGCCGCCAGCTTTTCGGTCACCAGTTACATCAACTAGACGTTTCGCGATTTCCGCAAATAACTTATGCGCACTGGGACCCCACGGACCGAGGGTCTCGACGCCAAAGGGCACAAAGTTGTACTCTCTGCCAAGGCCTCCATATTTAATAACTTTCAGATTTTCGGCATTTTCTGCCGCTGCACCCGCTTTAGAAGTAGTCCGTTGGAGGTGGGACGGTGCCAGTGTGTCTACACAGGTAGCGTCCCACACAAGCATCCGTCCCAAACTCCACGGGACCAAAGACACACCATCAGGTCTTTTGCCATCATCTCTGACAATGCCAGTCGGCTCAAGAAGAGCAGGCACATTGATGCTGGCAAGAGACCGGCGGATTATGTCATTAAGTGTTGCATGTCTTGAAAAGCGGCCTGCACTTTTTTGACAACAAAGTCCGTGGTGACCCAGTCGGTCCACGTCCGTGCCACAAGGGCATGTGTGTGGAGTGCATACCGTGACCCCAAGCCGCAGACCAGTCGCCAGACGAAGCGAGGTCGGATCCAGGAAGGTACCGGTATATGGAGAAGGATGGGCATGTAGCCAATGACCAGCCTCTCTGGTTCCGACCGCCAAAAGTCTTGCGCGATCCGGACCTGAACTGCGGCTCAGAATCGATTTGTATGTTAAATCGCAATAAATATCGTCCCAGCTCCTCTGAGATTTTAGGTTGTCTGGAAATTCTTTACCCGGGCAAGCAATTTGAAAAGCATTCTTGGCATCCTCCAAGCCCGCAGTCTCATAGTTTGTGGGCAAAGCCCTTAGGACATTACCTATGAGACGTGACGTGCTATGGGTGGACGACAAAAAGGCTGGGGAAGCAACACTCGAAATTTTGCGGATTCCTAAACCGCCAAACCGAATAGGGAGGGATGCTTGTAACCAAGATGGTTCATTGAGCTGAATATTTAAAATCGTTTCTAAACTAGTTTTGACTAAATCGTCTATTGGTGAAAGCAAATTTGGATGTTTCCAAAAAGGGCTACAGCGAAGCACATAAGTAAATTTAGGGACAAAAAGGCAAAACTTTAGAATTATAAGAGCATAATGAGGACTGATTTCGAGTAAACAATTTGCGTGACTTTGGAATTTAGAAATAGTGTTAGTAATGTAATCAGGAAAAGATTCTTCAAAGATGGGAGAACCCAGGAGGCAAAGTGACTTTCTGTCTACTATTTTGATATTCGGTGCCAGAAAATTTAATTTGGATTTTAAATTATCCAAACCGTAAGAAGTTTTTTGAATGAAGAGTTCACATTTGCTAAAATTTAATTCTAAACCAATATTTTCGAAATTTGTTTTAATATCTGATAAGTCAGATAGCACAGTGTCCACATCGCCTCCCAGGGTTCCGTCATCCAAATACCAAACGTTAAATTTTGATTTTAAATTTTGAATAATCGGATTTATAGCCAAGCTAAAAATTGCTGGCCCGAGGGGATCGCCCTGCAGACAGCCGACCTCCGAAGAAAGTTCATGGGAACGGTAAATTAATTTTGAAGGTTCTGCGTAGCAGGTAAGCAGGTATTGATAGAGTTCCGGAATTTTGTTCTTAACTTCTGTCAGCATGGCATCCCTGTTTACTGAATTGAAAGCATTTTTGACGTCAATTTTGACTACAATTTCGCAATCATCATACGAAAGGTAGGTTCTTAAGGCATGGACGGCTGCCTCACACCCACCTTTCGTGCCAAATCCTAATTGTATAGGTTCGAAAACAGACTGTAATTTAGATTTGATGTCTCACCGCAATTTTGGATGCCAAACGTCTTAAAGTTGACCCCACAGCAATGGGTCTCACCCCTCCGTCCTTTTTAGTTAGGGCGATCAAATTAGCACCAAATAAAAGTGAGGCAATATCAGCGTTGATTTTGCCTGAAAACATAAAATTTATTAATTTTGTAATAGAGCAAATAAGCTGCACACCTGCATCACCCACAGAATAAGAAGTTAAATCTTTTAAATGTTGGGGTGAGATTCCGTCCAGGCCGGCCGCTGAACCGGTTTTAAAAGAAATTATTGCGTCAATAACGTCTTTGCCTTCGATTTCGAGGCAGGCCTGGTCTGCTGTAGGAGAGTCGAAAAAATACGGGATCACGGGAGCCGGGGGATGTTTCGAATGCAAAGCCGAAAGGGTATCAGGAGTATCAGGCGACAACACGTCGTTAGTAAAAAGAAGACGTGCGGCGCCTTTGAGATCCCCGTCGGCAATTTTGCCTTCAATTAATTTAATTCTAGATAATGTTCCCCTCTTGGGAGAATCAAAAGGTGAAGATGTTTTTGTTAAACAGTTATTTTTGATTTTTTGGGTTAGAGAAATAGTAGCCTCATCTTTTTTGACATGCAAAGTGGTATACGAAAAAAGGAAGAGATTATGCCAGTCTACAATTTGGTTGCTCTCCACACATTTTTTAATCAAGCCTGAAAGGTGGTTTGCGACGGAGATCCTGGCGCCGCGCGGGACTCGTTTGATAACAGGCACATTATTTTTTAGGTAACTAAGGTACAAATGGAATGGGGTAGAATTTGGACTGTCGGAAACAGGTGCCGGTAAAGAAACTGGGTCTAAATTTAGAGCAGGGCCGTTCTGGCTAATACAAAGACGATGTTTTTTTGAAATATGAATGTTAAGACCCCTTTTTGATTGAAAAGATCTATCGCAATGTAAACAAATGTAATTTTGATTTAACGTGCCATCACCGGATTGGGTTGCGGTATGCATCCACTTACCAGAAAACAACACTTGAATAGAGAAAAACACTCAACTAAACACAAAATAGAAATTATCACTAAAATATAACTATTTTAAAGTCTTTCAGAAGCGTTGACGTCGGACGTCAGGACGACACGCCATAACGTTGCCAAGGAGGACCGCAACGTCTGAAACAAAAATATATTTTATTATTTGTTCAAAATTGGGAGCTGCCTACACTTTGGCACAGCAGTTAAGCCTTGATTAACAAGAAAAAGATCAAATTTGGACATCTAGGGCCACGTAAAATATGTAAATTTAAATAAATATGAGCTGTGAAAAAGTGACAGACAGTGACGTGACAGATCACGTAGCCGCCCTACAAGTGATGTTCAGTGAGGTCCCCACTGTAGTTTTGAGTCAAAGTCATTTATTCAAACTAGGCTGAGAATCAGCACTTTTCGAACGTCAAAATTACATAAGACATTCCCCGAAAAACGCTAAGTAAAGCTTGATGAAAGCCGTCTTTTCGACGAATTCTACATAGTATCTCCTTATTAATACAACCTGACATTCACTACTTCTAACACACGAAAAGCGACTTTAATTTATAATTACTTATTATAAATTAACGTCGCTTTTCAGATCTATACTTTAGATCTGACAATCTACTCTCACTAGACCAAATTACAAGATGGTTATTAACATTAACTAAATTAAATTCAAACTAAGTTAAACCTAAAAAAGACCCTCAAGGCATTGTACCGAGAATGCTGGCGGCATTTCCTCGCTGAATTGCAATGCTGATGCGTTGCGCGAGAAAGCCGCCAGCTTTTCGCAAATAACTTATGCGCACTGGGACCCCACGGACCGAGGGTCTCGACGCTAAAGGGCACAAAGTTGTACTCTCTGCCAGGGCCTCTATCTTTAATCAATTTCAAATTTTCGGCATTTTCTGCCGCTGCACCCGCTTTAGAAGTAGTCCGTTGGAGGTGGGACGGTGCCAGTGTGTCTACACAGGTAGCGTCCCACACAAGCATCAGTCCCAAACTCCAAGGAACTAAAGACACACCATCAGGTCTTTTGCCATCATCTCTGACAATGCCTGTCGGCTCAAGAAGAGCAGGCACATTGATGCTGGCAAGAGACCGGATCCTAAAGCAACGCATTACTCAACCCTACTACACCCATCTGAGTAACAGCCACTTGAAATGTGATCGTGATTTTAGTACTAGCCAACTATTTCTGCAATAAATTAAATATGATCCTACGAAAACTAAATTATAATGTATTTTGAGCCTTATGTTCAAGGTCGTAAGGGGTCACGCACAAATCGCAAATCCTACTTGAATATCTCATGTTGTAACTATTTTATTGGCGGGTGCATGTTATAAGCTTTCAGCGAGGCGTAAAAGGCGTAAAAGGGTTGGTGGATCCTATACGTAACTTCATGGGCCAGGCGAAAGTTTCAGGGTAGCCCACGAAATTCAAATTTTCTTACGCATCAGGTTGTACGTTGATTTAAATATGATTCGCGGCCGTATCAAATATTTATTTATAGAATTACATAAATATAATATAATATAACATCACGCCTGTAATCCCCGAGGGGTTAGGCACAGGTGTACCTGTAGTACACCCACATTTCGCCAGTTATCTTTAAGTCCCATGTAGTAGGGGGCGAGCCTATTGCCATCAACCGGGCACAAATCCAGACTCCGGGCTGCTTGATTGAGAAATTCTTAATGAAAAAACCCAATACCACTTTACCCGGCCTGGGAATCGAACCCAGAACCTCATGCTCAGCAGTAGCCCTTGCGACCAGAGGCAGTTATAGAATTATTATCAGAAAAATCATCAATAAGTTGTTTAATTTCATATTACCTATTGAATGACTATTTCAGGAAATCATGACATTTGAGGCAATTCTAAGTTAAGGAGTTGTATTGCTGATTCTTATGATTATAATTCTGTAAAGACATATTTGTTACGGCCGCGAATCATAGTTAGATCAACACACAACCTGATATCAGTATCAGGTTTGCAGGTCAGCCTGCAAATTGCAAATAAACGCAATTTCGCGGGCTACCTCAGCGCATCCCCCGTAATCTTCAGGAGTACGTAAACCAATCAGTTTCACTCAGAACGACCATGTTCCATGTACCCTGATTCAATTGTGTCTTCACTGTCCCAAATTGCAGGCAGTTCTCGCCTCCCCATTCGTCCATTGTCAGCACATACTTTAACCAACTTTTACAATAACATTTGATTGAATCTGGTGTTGTTGCTTTTGCTAAATATTACAGTCAAATCTATAGATGTCCAAATATGGCAACGATGTCGGACTCCACTTAACACTATCACTTTTAGAACCCCGATTACGTGAAATACAAGCTTCCACAAAAAGCTCTGTCCTTGCTATCATCTCATCCCTTACCCCACTCGCTAAGGGTCAAACCGTACACGTCATTAAGTTGGTCACCCGAAGCGGCGCGGCGGCCGCATGAATGCGGTATCAAACTGTTTTATTGCCCGCCATGATTTAATGAAATCTTTAATATCGGAGATAAGGCGCCCCGAAATGTCGCTCGTAAATTGCCTAAGGCAATATTCTTCGCTCCTAATGCGCAGAAATAATAAGCCGACTTTTCTTTATGTATTCCTTGAGTATTTATGCTTATTGTTAAGGTTTTAATTTACTTGGTTTGTGGGTGTTTTATGTTTATTTTCGCGCATAGAATCAGCAAGGCAATGAAAGTTGTTTTATTAACCTTTTGACCGCCATCATGTATAGATGACAGTTCAAAATATGCCCAGCACGCCACATTCACGACTACATGACAGGTCTTTGCAATTTCGAATGTTTAAGATTATAATAATGACATTGTTATTTATTTATAAGCGGTTTTTTATTTATTTTTATGGTTGTTGTTTTAATGTAATTTGACATAACAGAATTTGACAATGGCGCCGATTCCCTTGTTCACAAACTAAACTAAATTTAAGTTCAGGGCATCTTTTTCTTTCTATTTCATTAAGAAGAGGACAGAAGATAAATTTTAGTTTAGTCCTGTCAAATTAATCAGCGCCACTACTCCATACAAGTTTAGACGAGATTAAAAACTTGCCTACTAAAATTACGTCAATTTTCGTCAAGCGCTGATTAATTTGACAGGACTAAACTAAAATTGATCATCTGTCCTTTTCTTAATGAAATATAAAGAAAAGGATGCACTGAACTTAAATTTAGTTTAGTTTGTGAACAAGGGAATCGGCACCATTACCAGATTATCTAAGTTCTATACCTAATCATAATTGTGATTGTTGTTAATGTTTTTGAATGTTTTAACATTAAGCTTTTTGACATTACACAGTACGACATTATATTCTTCATTGTATGATATGCGAGAGATTTATATTTAATTAATTAAATATTTTGATTTATTTATTGTAGTCTGATCCGTAACAACCTATTAAATTCGACTATGGCTAATAATAAACGTACTAGCTGTATCTTTAATATATTACTACTGATTCAAACCTAATATTTTGCATGCCGTAAGGTAAAATTTATCGGGACACTTAATAAATATTCCAACTTATATGTATTATTATATACATTATCAGCAAATAAATTATTTCTTTTTTTCTTTCTTTCTTTCTTTCTAAGGAATATGGGCATTTACGGGGTTCCTGTGTGGGCGCGTTCCCTGGCGCTGCGGCCAGCCCGCCGGTTGAGCGTGGCCCAAAGGATCATGGCCATTGGGATCTGGAGGCAAAAGTCCTCGCGTACGTATGGGACTGGTGCGAGGAGGCGAAACGCCGGGGCGTTACTCCACTGCCGCGAGAAATCGCGGCACAGCGGACGGAGCTCCGGCGGGATCTCATGGCGACAGAGAGAGTGCAATTGTCGCAATCTAGTGCTGGACACGCCACAATTGCGGCGATAAGTCCCCTCTTTGAGGAGTGTCTAGAGAGGCGGCACGGCGTCCTCACCTTCCACCTGACGCAGGTCCTCACCAGACACGGCAGCTTCGGGAGGTTCCTGTGTCGGATAAGGCGGGAGGAAACGCCCGGGTATCACCACTATGTGGATCGCCCGGTGGACTCGGTGGAGCATACGGTGGAGGTCTGCCCGGCTTGGGCAGAGCACCGCCGTGTCCTCGTGGACGCGAGTGGCGGCAGAGATCTCTCGCATCCGGCTCTGGTTTAGGCCATGGTACGGAGCGAGAGGGCATGGGCAGCCGTCACCTTCTGCGAGGAGGCGGGATGGTTGAGGGAAAGGTAAATTTCGCGCCCTCTCGCCCCTAGCCGCCGTAGGAGACGCACTAGGCGTCGGGAATAGCGGATGGATTTCCGGCCACCGTAGGCGCGGGATTGCGGACGGTGAGCAATGGGTAGCTCGCCGTCCGATAAGGACCAGGCCCGGGTCGACGCCGACGGCGCGTTGTATTCTACGCGCGCCTCAAAGAGATGTCAGCACAAGTGTAGGGGTCCACTAGGGCCGATGCCTGCCGGGGTCGCGTGGAAGTCTGAAAGGGTTACCGAGGCCCCTGGCAACACAGGCAACGGAATACGGGTGGGTTTTAGTCAGTAAGAGTCTGACACACCCTCCTGCTCCGCCCAGAGCGGGAGAAGTTATTTGATAATTTCGCACCCAAAAAAAAATAAGTCTTAAGGAATAATTCGTAGCTTGGCGCCGAGGGCACGTCTTTGCTTTTTGACGTGGCGGTCAATAGTACACGTATACACAAGTAAAAGAAATTTTACTAATGTAACACATAAAATATAGTACAATGTCTTAAAGTAAACTTTTTTAACAAATTCTTAAATTAATTACGTTTGTGAATTGTGTAAATTTAAGAATTTGCTAAAGGGAATACTAAAGTAGTCAGTTTCAGAATTTGGCTTGTCGTTTCCGGAAGTCTCTCTATGCTCTTCAGAATCATAATATTGCACTTCTTCATTCAAATCTTCAGTCCTAGAATCAGTGGCGTAGCTAGGGGAGGGTGGGGCGTCGTTGGTGGTCCGCACTGGGTGCCACCTGTTTGGGGGTGAACCCAACCGTGAAAAAAAAACACAACTATCACGTTTTTCAGCGATAAATCACTTAGGCTTGAAGCTATTTTAACCAAACTAAATACCTATATGTTTGGTTAACTGAACTAAATAATTGTATTTATCGATTGTGATAATTTTTAATGTACGTATTACATAAAAGAAATAATTTTGATGGGTGTGGCTGCAATTGAGGAATTATGTGATCAACAAGAAAAAGACACAGAACCATATATCTGCTGTGTGTGACTTCACATTTTATTAAGGGAAATAAATTGTGCTCAGATTGCATTGCAAAGTAAAGGCTTGAGTGTTGATCTAGTAGCTATAAAAATAGAAGCGCTTCGTCTTTATATTGAAGAAAAACGGAGTCATAACAATATGATTTTTTCACAGCAAGATCTATTGCCCCTTTTACAAAGAAGGAGCAATAGATCTTGCTGTGAAAAAAATCGGAGGACTACGACATTCCAATAGAACGACGAAATCGTCGTAAAATACGAATGGCCGGTGAGTTGGCTACCGATGCAGGGCTCACACTGAGAGCCGAACTTCAAAAGGATGTGTTGGAATGACTGAATCAGTCATTCATAATTGAACTCCGAACTAGATCAAAGTCCGTTCAAGATGTAGCTTCATTGCCTGCATAACCCTGAAGGGTTATGCAGGCAATTACTTTACTTTTGGCAAACACTGAAGAGTTGAAATTAGATGTATCAATTTTTATTTAAAAAAAAACAACAAAAACAAAAGTACGAACCTACGACGTAAACGAAGCAAAAGGATCGTTAGTATGGCAGTATCAGGTGGCGTTCTTTAGTTTCTGCCTACCCCATGGGAAGAAGGTGTGAGTTTGTTATGTTTAAAAACTAAACAAACTCTAGTCCTCAAAGGACGTCCTTTATAAATCCTACTGCTCCGTGAACCGTTTTGGAGCTATTTTTGCCGGCAGTTCTAAAATTAAAACGATGCTTAACAGAAAGGCAAGGAGTATCAACCGAGGCAGGGCTTGAGGGCTTACAGCTGGTGAATTTCAAAGAACAAACTAATGGAAATATAGAGCTACATAGGAAACATTCATATTAGACCTACTTGTAGAAAGAAGTAGATCTGGAAATAATAAGCCTAAGCTTTCTCGCGCAACGCATCAGCATTGCAATTCAGCGAGGAAATGCCGCCATCATCCTCGGTGCAATGCCGCGAGGGCCTTTTTTAGGCTTAACTTAGTTTTAATTTAATTTATTTAATGTTAGTAATTGGTTGTTACTAAGACATATTAAAAAAAAAAAATCTCGATACAAACTAATGTTAAACTAACCTCTTACCTTGAGTTCTAATCCAAAATATCTGTATTAAATACGAGTATCAACATACGTTACGTATTTAATTAATAACAAGAACGTCTTATTTGAATGCAGAACTTGGTTGTTTTTTATTTTCGATTAAACAACTAAATTTTGAGTAAGTAGATAATTGCTTCATATTTTGCAATAAATTACAAGCGTTGAGTCATCGCGCTTCTCTTTCTTTTCTATGCAATCTGACAGTGACCGCGGTTTAAGTGTTGTCAGCGTCTTAAAATTTTAATTTACTTGGTTTGTGGGTGTTTTATATTAATTTTCGCGCATAGAATCAGTAAGACGATGAAAGCTGTTTTAGTAACACGTATAAAAGGTTAAACACATTTTACTACACAGGGTCAAATTAAGTAGCTAGCAAAACTCCGCAGATACGATATCTAAACACGACAAAATAAAATAAAAGATATTTGATGTTTTTTTTTGGGGTCAACGACCGCTGTTACTGTTTTTGTTACTTGAAATATGAAATGAGAAAATCTGTTGTTTGTTCTGTTGTATATTTAGATCTCGATACTCATCACGTCTCATAACAGCCGCACGGGTCAATCGACCAGGTTAAGCTACGCTTGACGCGGTTGGTCCGTAGATGGGTGAACAACTTTACATACCAAGACCCCTCCATGCCTCGGGAAGCACGATAAGCCGTTGGTCCCGGCTGTCATTTGTAGATCTTTGACAGTCGTTACGGGTCGTCAGAAGCCCGAATGTCTGACAACCAGTCTTACCAAGGGATATCGTATTATCCAGTAACTGGGTTGTGGAGGTCAGATAGGCAGTCGCTCCATGTAAAATACTGGTATTCAGCTGCATCCAGCTAGATCGGAAGCCGAACCCAACGTAGTTGGGAAAAGGCTAGGCAGATGATGATACGTGTTAATAAAACCGCTTTCAGTGTCGTGCTGATCCTATGCTCGAAAATTAACATAAAACATCAACAAACCCAGTAAGCACAAAAACTAGGTATAACTACTTCACAAAGTTACCTGAAGATGTTTTTTTCAGTATTAGTAGAATTGATTACAGTAATTTTAAACAATTTAAGTCATATTTTATCAAATGACGATTTCAATTATTTTCATCCTGTACGGACAGAATAATTGGCGTAGCGTTTTAGTTTTTTAGTATTGTCCTTTCAAATCTCAGTAGAAGAAAATATTGATGGCCATGTAAAACGAGGTACGCGGAGGTGGTAAAACGATGCTTAACAGAAAGGCAAGGAGATTCAGCGGTGGCCCAGTGGGAGCAGTGGTGGTCCAGTGGTAACGCCCCCGACTTACGAGTTGTAGGTCGTGGGTTCGAACCCAGGCAGAGGCACTTTGCTTTGTGTAAATAATTTCAACACCACTGCTCTCAAAACGGTGAAGGAAAACATCGTGAGGAAACCGGCATGTCCTAGAACCAAAACTTCGAAGACACGTGACATCTACCGGCTTATTATGCTAAGCGGTACGCTTATTATCCCACTAAAACGCTGCAACTTATGCATTTATATTACAAAAATAAAAACAATACAATATGCCAACCGCGTCACGTTCCTCAAAACGCATCGTATGACGGTTTAACTTAAGCAGACATGTATAAAACCTAAACGATTTCAACTATCTCGCGTATAGCCACTTTGGGCACGTAATGGCTGCCGAAATCCGATCCCGTAGGGGGGCGATTGTAACACACGTGACATTGGCGCGAACTACCACCAAGATACGATACATGCTAGGGTTGCCGAACGTATGCCATCTCTTTCGTTGTGTCAATAACTCCAATATTTAAGTGAAATAAGTTTCTGCCAGAACTCGGCAGCATGAGCAGTGGTTTTGGACAGGTATCTCAAGGTACAGGTGGAATTGTGCAAAAAAACGAGTAAGCCGTACAGTAGTCGCATATGACGTGTAACATCAATTCTCAATTCTTTATTGCGTAGCATAAATATAGAAAATAATTATGGACCCTGTTGGGCAAAGCATAGATCAAGTAGGAGAGAGGAGGAAGAAACACTGGCTATTTGCATCTGACATCTCACCTTGGTATATTCAATATTAAGCAACTGAGCAGCGACAGAAATTAACCTCAGAATTTAAAAAGCTAAATACTGAAATATTTATTCGAATAATTATTTATTACTAGTCCACTGGTCGAAGTTCGATCCCCTCTACTTACAATCTATATAGTATTTACTAATTCCATGCTATTAAAAAGTACTTACTTATTCCATGGTCAAGCTCACTTCTTCTGCCGGGGTCGCGTGGCAGTCTAAAAGGGCTACCGAGGCCCCTGGCAACACAGGCAACGGAAGAAATACGAGTGGGTTTTAGTTAGTAAGGGTCTGGCACACCCTCCCGCTCCGTCCAGAGTGGGAGAGGTTATTTGAAAATTTTCCATCTTCCAGAGAGAGAGGAAAGATATTCCACATGAAAAAGCAGGACAGGATGTGGACATTGCTTGTGATGTGCCTCCACAGTTGCACTTTGGCTCATCGGAATACCCCGTCGAACTCACTTGTAGTACCTACAGCGGCCCACCTAGCTCCAGTGTATGGCATATTATAATACATATACAAAATTAGTTTTTGTTTACCCTAAACCCGAAAAGGGGTCATTGTACTCATAATTTTGAACAACTTTTTCTATGGGACCAACCTTGACCCACAAATGTATGGAACAGCTGATTTTTTTTGTTCGCGATTTCAAGGTTGGTCCCATAGAAAAAGTTGTTCAAAATGATGAGTACAATGACCCCTTTTCGGGTTTAGGGTAAATAAAAACTAGTGTTGTATATAGCATAACATAATCGAACACTAATTCGAAAACATAGTAAAAGCCAATTTTTTTTTTAAAGTGACCTTGGAGTTTCTTGCCGGCTCTTCTCCATAGGAAACGACCAATTGGACCGTGTGCCTGGCTTCTGACGTCTCATATGTGTCCGTGTATGTTTATGAGAAATAAAATATTTTTATTTTTATTTTTTTATTTTGAATAACGGTCAGTTCTTTCTGTGACAGGGAGGGGGCCTTAATCGACTACGCGAGCTCAGTGGAGGTAACATATCTGCGATTTTTTTGTTCAGCTTCACCGCAGCAGTGTTAATTAAATAAGTGCATGCCTTTCTGAGTTTGAACTCACGATTTACAACTCGTAATGTAAGTCGGGGCGACGACTGCTCCCTACGTAACGTATGGCCGATGTTCTAATATCAGAACTGTCAAAGTTTGTGACGCTGGTCGGGGTAGGTCGGTAGTAATTGATGTCCCGTAGTTTGAAGTTATTGGGTGCGAGTGATTAATGGACCGAGGTTTCTTAGCTAATATTGTATGTGGGAGAATTGAGAAGTGTATTGAATTATAGTCTCCGTTTTTGATCAGAAATACAAATGCCATAAAATCTTTGAAGTTGCGGCAATAGTGAGTGTATATGCAATAAGTACCTAGTAGACCGATACATTTTTTTTACACAGACGCTTCCACACAAAGTTACACACAAAACCGATAAGAATTACATGAAAAATAGAATTAGTTTAAAACTTGCATACCATACAAGCATTACCATACAATGTGGCAATGTTGCCAGTCTTGTGGGTACTTTTTTTCTGTTGACAGCGACGTGGACCAATGTTTTGATGCCCTATAAGTCTTTTCTCTCTTTTTTAAGGTTCCGTACCCGAAGGATGCTAAACGGAACCCTATTACTAAGCGTCCGCTGTCCGACCATCGGCCCGTCTGTCCGTCAGCGGGTATTTCACAGATTGTGTATTTCTAATGCCGCTAAAACAACAAATAATAGAAATTAAATAAAGTTATTTACGGGGGATACAAGAAACATGTTTTTTTCAGCGTTTTTTGCTAAATATTGTACGGTGGTATGGAACCCTTCGTTTGCGAGTCCGACTCGCACTTGACTGGTTTTTTTTTTAAATAATTAAGTACATATTATTATTTTAATACTGTCAGTTTAAATTTATAGCTTAAAAAAAAACAATTACATAAAGCTTTAACATAGGTACCTAAGTGATTTGTAGATCACCTTCTAAGTAAGAAGATGCTTGTGTTAGGTGTAACTTAAAATACGTTAACTCCATGTCGTTCACACACATATTCAAACGCAGACAGTGGTCACAACCTGCGACACTCACAACGATACACAACTCGACACCTCAGATAAAATCGACAACCCTACTCCCCAACATGTCGCAGTCATTTATAGAAATCCATTTATTACGTAAACGACCTAACTCGGTTGAGCGCACGCGCTCAAGATTTAGAGCTTGTTTCACTGTTCTCTATTTGGGAGGAGACGAGTGAAATCTAAAAACGCGTTCTATTCTTGTTTCTGTTCTTGAATAAAATATTCTGAGAGTGGAGTTATTGTTAAAATGTTTCGAGCCATTATTGGAAGCGATAAAGTTCTTTGTTTCCGATCGATTTACTGTTCGTAGGTTGTATTTAGATTTTTCTTTGGTGGAAATAGGAAAGTATTTGTTGCATACATTTCCTAATCAACAGTTAATTGTTAAAATAATACATAAGTCTTGTCAATGTTAAATGCTGCCGAGACGTACTAAAAGCAAACAAACTAGCAAGCAAGCAAACATAATTGGCGAAATGTGGCTGTACTATAGGTACCTACACCACTGCCTAACGCTTCGGGGATTACAAGCGTGATGTTATGTGTATGTTACGCTAATTACGTGTGGGTAATAAAGTGTACCAGTATATTGTCTAAAAATAAAACGGAGATATTTATTGTTAAGGGGGCTACAGGACCTAAACGCGACTTTTGTAAGTTTTATAATGCCTTAAAGTATATGATCTACCGAAGTAAACAAAATCAGAAAATATATTATGTTCTTAAGGATATATGCTAGGTAGATAGTGTGTTGAAAACATAATATAACTAATTTGATACGATAGAAAAAAATCACGAAGATACCTCTAAAAGTTTATTTTAACGATTAAAAACCATACTAGTAATATACATGCAATCATTCTGATTTTTTGTCAGATTATTACCTGTTACTGTCTACCTAGCATATATCCTGAAGAATATCATATATTTTCTGATTTTTTTTTACTGCAGTGTATCACTTTTAAGCATTATAAACTTACAAAATTTACGTTTAGGTCCTGTAGTCCCCTTAATATCACTTCATTACGAACCTCAAACCCAACATAAGAATATTCTCACGTGCCATAAAATCAACAGAAATACCTAGTTATTTCCCATTCACAGAGAAACCCCAACACTATTCTCCATTCCACATTTAGTCTTATTTGTTAGTGTTCCGGCGACACTCGCGAGATACGAGCGATCCTCGCAGCTCCGTTCACATTACCACGTTTATCCTGACCTAAGTGCATTATGTGGTTGAGGAAATCTCTTGCGAAGCACTTGTCTATGGAGCCGGCGGACATATTCTGATTCTAAATGTCGATTCTATTGCGATTGTATTGGTAGATTTGTTTGAACGTCTTCCGTTGGCATTGGATTTTTTTTTGTGGAAGAATAGGATTTAGTAGAGTTTTATATCATTAACACCGTGTTAGCGGATTCTGACCATACTTTAAAGAATTTTTTATATATTTTTATTTTCACGTTTTATAGGAATAACTTTTAATTAGACATTTAGGAATATAAACTGCTGTTGATTTTTCACCGTCTCACGTGTAGAAGTTGGTAGATAGATCTTTAGCACTATCATTACATAATACTTAGTCAGCCTATAATTAATGTTCCCACTAGCGGGACACAGGCCTCCTCTCAGTGAGAGGCACAGTCATTACATTAAATTAAAAAAAAATATTTATTATTTCTAACAAATTACACTAATTACCTATTTACCCTATTTCCAAGATTTTATTTCAACTGTTGTTGCGTTAATTTCAAACTAAATTCAACTCCGATCTATAGATTCCGTAATAGGGCCTCAAAATTGAATCGCACCACACACTCAATGCGGTTCTATTTACATAATAAAACAAGTAGGGAAGGGGATAGAAAAACGCCTGCCTACACAAACTTAGGTGCAACTACTGAATGCTACTTAAGATCCTGAGAATTCAATAAAAGATTTGGGCAAAGCCTTTAAAAGTTCCGCTTTAGAGCCTGTGGAATCCTTTTGTTCTAAGTACCTGAGTATTTGAAGTTTTTGTTGTTTTCTTTAGACGTTAGTCAATTGGGTGCAATAGTATTGAAAAAATTGCTAAGAGTGTATAATATATAATATTAATTAATTCATTTATTTCAGGTAAATATCACCCATTGCCAAACATAAATTAATAGACAAACATTAGATAAAACCAAATAACATCAAATAACACGAGATAAAATGGAATAAAATCAGATAAAATGGAATAAAATCAGATAAAATGGAATAAAATCAGATAAAATGGAATAAAATCAGATAAAATCAAATAAAGTCAAATAAAATAAAATCAGATAAAATGGAATAAAATCAAATTAAAATAAATACTTCATCAAAACAACAAAATATAACAATATAATTATATCTGAAGAAATTACTCTCAGGAGAACTGTTGGGTGAACATATTTTACTCGTAACGTCATTCCTTGGGTGACGTTAAATGAACCGTTACAAACAACAAAAATTGAGTACCTACACAAAAATTAAAATCGCCCTGATTTTAATTTTTGTGTAGGTACTCAATTTTTGTTGTTTGTTTTTTCCAAATCGATTCCAATGAACTTTAAAACAACAAAGTCTCCAATAACTTTACCAAAACAAAAAAAGGAATCAGGAAACGTCTATTCTATACAGTCAGAATAGATATTTCTCTATAACTGTAGCTACAACATGAGTCCACCCTTTTTTACCCATTTAACACAAATCCTTTTAAAAATCTCTCTCGAACAAGCTGTGTCGCGCCGGAGAGGGCATTTGATTTAGATAACGGGCCCTCTAAGGCCCTCTCATAGTAAGATCGAAACCTCTGAGGGAAAACTTGCAGACTGCACGCTACTGTATGGAATTGAAATGTTTTAAAAGAGTTTCATTTGAATACGGCGAATTTGAAGATCAAATCTTTAACCTTTGTGGTGGATAATAACGGTGTGGACTGTGGTGGTAAGTGATATGCTTCTTTGAATTTACCACCTATGTCCGTCATATCTTAAATAGCTGTAAGATTTTTGTTGATGTCTTGGATAAGGCAAAAGTGCTGGATAGGATATCCGATCACACTTTCACTTCTGGAATATTCAAAATCAAAAGGCATTTATTCAAATTAGGCTGAGAATCAGCATTTTTCGAACGTCAAAATTACCTAAGACAGTCCCCCAAAATGCCCACCCTTCACCACTTCCTAGTGCTTAAGCTGGGAAGAAGAAGTGGCGCAACAAACTCCCCAGCAGCACAGCTGTCTGTTCAGTTAGAAAAAAAAAAGGATTCTATACAATAGTATGCAAAATAATTTACACTACGTGCATCACAAAACAGTAAATTATTAGCCATAATATAATATGTCAGCTAGCACACTACTATGCACTATACAAGCAAAAAAAAAAGAAGAAGAAATATTCCAAAAGGCGACATGGTTACCCAGTTGAACTACAGTAGACAGAGAGTACAGTACGTAGACTGTTGAATGCTTCCCGTCTGTCGGGACAAGTCAACTCAAAGGAGAATGCCCAAAAATATATAAGCAAAAACCCAGAGCCAATGGAAAAAAATGTATGTAGAGTAAAAGGCAATTTAAAGTAGATAAAAAAATGAATTTAGTTTCTTTAATAATTAACCCCATCATTGGTTATGTATAATATATATTTTTTAATAATAGGCAATGATTTTCTTGCATGTATATAAAGTTAGTAGGCGGTTCACAGTATATAAAAAGATACGTGTAAAAAAGCGTAGGTGGATATTTATTACAAAAAAATACATCGCTGTTACATAATTATTGTCGTGGGATCCACTAAGAAACAATTTACAAAACTGTTGGACAGTATCTTCATGCCTATTTTTTTTTACCACAGGAAACGCTAGCAATGTTGCCGCTTGGTAAACGTTGCGGCGCTTATGGTGATTTTTTTGCGATAAACTAATTGCATATTTAATATCTACCATATATCTACTATCGTACATATAAGTTTTTTTAATCAACACTGGGTTTTTTTGGGCATTCTCCTTTGCAATGACTCTGTCTTCATAAGGTCCTGCCTTGTTAGACTCGCATAATAGGTACCTTAATAATATAATGTTTGAACCTTATAGGATCACCTTCTGTCTGTTTTTATTTATTTGGCAACTAACGCGTGGATTCATTGGTCTGCAGTTTTGCGTTTGCTGCAGTGAGTCTAGACGGGTGGCCATTTTTAGGGTTCCGTAAGTCCGAACGGTAAAACGGAGCCCTTTTAGGATCACGCGGCTGTCTGTCTGTCTACTGGACCGATTAAGTTGAAATTTGGTACACATATGAATTAGTGACTCAAACACGGACGTGTAACGTAAATACATGAATTTTGAATATGAGGGTCACTTCCCCGAAAGTGACCCCCAAATTAGAAAAAAAAAATAACAAAAATGTTTTCAAACTGTGCCATATCAAATGAAAGAGCATGTTGTGAGGGTTTTCAAATATTTAAGAAGTAAGTTAAGAAAATAGATTAAAATTGACAATTAAGAAAACAAAAATTTACTATTAAAGTTGACCCCTACCCTTATATCCGAAACTAAAATATACAGAAAATTGTTTTTTACTCAAATTTGGAATGTATGGGGGAACTTGTTTTTCAACTACAATGTTTCGTTTGTTATTGTGATAAATTATCTTGGGATAAAAATTATGGTAGATAACATATTCATTGGACGGAACCCTTACCACGCGAGTTCAACTCGCACTTGTCCGTTTTTTTTGTAAAGGTACAGACAATGAATAGATAATTATGTTATGCACTTCAGGGTTAATTTTACTTGCACCTTATTATTTTTCCGCAGACGTCATCGCCAACTTTTCAATGACAATGACTGTTCGAGAAGGTGGCATGCTCCTGGTATGTGGGAAAGGAATTTGGTTGAAAATTGGTTTACATTTTCGCTCCTTCAACCTTCAAAAGTGTCACTCATCCAATATTAATCATAAAGTTGACAAAGTTGTCACCAAATATAGGAATATTGATTTTAATATTAAATATTAAACAGTAATAACAATTATAATTACTGCTGGGGAGTTTGTTGCGCCATTTCTTCTTCCAGCTAATGCACTAGAAAGTGGTGAAGGTTGGGCGTTTTGTGGGACTGTGTTATGTAATTTTGACGTTCGAAAAGTGCTGATTCTCAGCCTAGTTTGAATAAATGACTTTTGATTTTGATTTATACCTTTGTAAATGGTTGTGTCGTTTTATAGTAGAGTAATATTTGTTTTCTATACCTATACTGATGAATAAAATTGGAGTGCCTGTTTGTAATGTTAAAATAATACAAACACATATACCAAAATATATTTTTTTTACAATTTTTGTCTGTCTGTCTGTCTGTTTGTTCCGGCTAATCGCTGAAACGGCTGGACCGATTTTGACGAGACTTTCACTTGCCGATAGCTGATGTAAAAAAGAGTAACTTATGCTACTTTTATTTTAGAAATTTTATTTATTAAAAAAATTATATCTGTCTGTTTGTTGCGACTAATCTCCGAAACAGCTGAACCAATTTTGACAGGACTTTCACTGGCATATAACTGATGTTGTAGGAGTAACTTAGTACTTTATTTTAGAAAAAGTCACGGGCAGCAGCTAGTATATTTATAAAAATCCATGTTGACTAACAAACCTTGTCTTATCCTTTCAGCTACTAACATTAACAAGTAACAACTACCACAAAGTACAAAGTTCGACGGCTCATCTTGCTGTGCTGCCGTCACTACATGACGCTGGCAGAATAGTCGACATCGGCTCAGTTGCCAAAAAGGAAAAATAAAAGTTAGGCAGAGGAGTACCTGTAGTACACCCACATTTCGCCAGTTATGTTTAAGTCCCATGTAGGTCATCAACCGGGCACAAATCCAGACTCCGAGCTGCTACTGAGAAATTCAAGACGGAAAAAACCAATAACACTTTTCCCGACCCGGGAATCGAACCCAGGACCTCATGCTCAGCAGTGCGCTTGCGGCTACTAGACCATCGAGGCAGTCATTAAATATTAAACAATTATATTACCTTCGTCCGACGAAATATCACTTCGTATAGCTTCTAACCGTATCATTAGTTATTTTCCCTTCTTCAGCAAGTGGTAGCAGGCAGCTCAACTAACAAACCTTTACAGAGACACGATGAATGCCTTGTTTACGATACAATACTAACAGCCGCTCAATGGCTGTACCCTACTCCGAACAGTTTATGTTATGTGAATCAGTAACTTTCTATGTGTGTTAGAATAAGGAAACTGGAGACGCGTCTTAGTGAAGTTTTTTTAACCAATCTATCTTATCTACTCGTATATGCTACCGGTAAAGCATATAATTCAGGCATTGTATAGAATACCTAGTGATTCTATACAATGCCCAGGTCGTCCAGGCATTGTAAATAATATTGTATCTATCGTATATCATTATACCTATAATGTATTTATCATTTTATATAGTGGATAATGTTGCTATTTATAATAAGTATTCTGTTTAATTAGTAAGATTAGTATGCATAACATTTAACATTGTACTCCTTTTTTATCCCGATTTAAAACAAAATAAAATAAAATAAAATTATATCCTCTTCCAGGTCAATGTATGTAATGTCTTGGTATTCTATAAAATGCTACGAGAAAATTAGGTAAAGTACCTATGGAATGACGCACAAATAAAGCATCATCAAGCACCGGGCCCTATCAGAATACCAGCGCTGCGGTATTTGTTTTTTTTAAATATCGCTGCATCATGCTGAGATAGGAGCCTTGTTGACCTCGCACATGTTTTCTTTTTGTTTTTGTTTTCATTATTATGTTAATTTAATGTTATTTTTTTTTGTTTTCATGATTTTGTTAGTTTTAATATTCTTTTTATTGTTGTATTTCCAGTGCGTGTCCCAAATAAATATTCTTCTTTTTTTCTTTCATCTTTAGTTAACTCGAAATCTATTTTTCTTTACAAAAAAAAACGTTTTTTTTTTTTAAACTAAATAGTGCAGGTACCTATATTAAATAATATCAAACATCTCACGCATCACGTTTATGTATAACATATGATTTATGATTATTAGAAAATAATAAAACAAGGTAACCAAAGGAACTTTGTTGTTTGAAGTAATAGGAAAATACCTAGTAAAGTTTACTGAAAATAAATTTTCAAATAAAAATGGTAGGTATTTACTTGTTCTTACATGAAGAACTATTAATTTCATTATAAAAAATATAAAAAAAAATACATAAAAATGTATGATGCTGTCTGAAACTGTATACATATAATTTTTTTAACGCATTTAAGCTCCTTTGAGTATCGCAATGCGGCAATGGCAACTACATTTCACAAAAAACATAAGGAGCTGTCCTCCTAAGACCACTTTCCCGTAGCTACAACGGTTAATGTACCTGCCCTTATTGCCCCATCTCAAAAATCCACCCTGTATAAATAAAACTGAAATGCTGTTCGTCGGCAAGCGCATCACTTGCGAAACGCTAGACTGATTTGGAGATTTTTTGTTTTAAAAAGATTCGCAATATAATTAGGTAATCATGAAAAACAAAATTGAAAAGATTCCGAATTTTTTTCAAATTCGAAAAAACCTGAACATCTTTAGATTTTTCTATGAACTCAAGACCTTTGGACAGGTCACAGGTCAACGTCTGCCAGTTAGTTAAATAATTTCCGAATGTTTATTGCTTGTTTCCTGCGCTATTGATAACTACATGGAACGAAAATAATGGAAATTGGTATTGAGAAAATTTAAGCTCAACATGTTTTTATAAGCAGTGTTGGCCCAGTGAGCAGTGCTGGCCCAATGGTAACGGCCGCGACTTACGTTTTGTAGGTCATAGGTTCGAACTCAGACAGGTGCTTTACTTTGTGTAAATTATTTCATCACCACTGGTCTCGAAACGGTAAAGGAAAACATCGTGAGGAAACCGGCATGTCCTAGAACCAAAAATTCGAAGACATGTGACATCTACTAACCCGCACTAGGCTCGCGTGGTGGATTACGGCCCACTCCCTCTCACAGAGAGGAGGTCTGTGTCCCAGCAGTGGGAACATTATATGTCATGTTTTTATTAAAAAATTGTGATGTCTCCATTGAATTTCCCTTAAATCGCCAGTTATTTCGTTGAAGCAGACGAGCAGACCGATGAGTCCACCATACAGGCACTGCACGGAATTGAAGCATTTTTTTTTCTGTTTTGCAATGTAATTATTTTTCCTATCAAAAAAAAAAAATCAATATTCTAACTGAATTCCATTTTCAATTTCCTTAAAACATTCAACTATATTACCCCAAAAAAACCTTAGTTTTCTTAACAAAAAGGGTCGAAGCTAAAAAATGAATAACGTCACTCTTTGTTAGATACAGTGGTCCGCGTGAATTCCGTCATTCATCTGCTGCGGTCCGAAGCGACGAGGCTCTGAATAAATACATGGGGCTCCATTAAAACGTCAGTCAGACTGAGTGGCTCTCTTGTGGACCCGCTTTCTTGATGCACACATATGGAGGTGTATTCTTGAGGTTGTATTTTAAAGAAGTTGTACCTACATAGATTTTCTGAAAGTGGATTTCAAGAAATATATTTTAAAAATTTGCCTGCCTCGTTGGTCCAGCGGTCGCACGAGCATAAAGTCTTGGGCTCGATTCCCAGGTCGAGCAAAGTGTTATTGGGTTTTTCCAGGAATTTCTCAGTAGCTGTAGTAATCTGGATTTTTGCCTGGTTGTAAGCAGTAGGACCGCCCCGCATTTCAGGAGACTTAAACATAACTGTCGAAATGTGGTTTTACCTCCTATAGGTACACTCTGCCTTACCCATCGGGAATTACAGGCGTAATAAAGATCTCATGGGAAAAGAAATATAATGTAGGTACTCATCTGTGTATAACTTTTTACTTAATAGGTATTTACACTATGTTGTATATCATACATATTTCATTAAAACTTGCATTATTGTTTTCAGACAGTCTTTATATTTTTTTTGAGCTGAATTACTTCATGTGTTCGGATAATCAGAACACAAATTACGGATGCATTGCAGTACAGATTTATTGATTCAATAGTGAAAAACTCGTCGTTTGGCTCCTCGCCTAATTACCAGGCTTATCGCTAATTACCACGCACCCGTCCACTCAATGCAACACACAGAATACTATGCGCTTTTGTTTAGCATAACATGTTCCAACTATCATAATATATTGGCTACATATTGTAGCTAATTTTGACGGACGATATATTCAAATTCCATGGGAATCTTGTAAACCATTGTTTTTTTTAATTAAAACTCTTCACATTACCAAGTATCTATGTATATTTTAGAATGCGCTAAATTTATCTGACCGCACTTAGACCTGTTTAAAAAGGCTCAAGACCGTTGCTCTCGAAAAGTAAGAAATCCAGATAGAATAGCTCTGCCTAGGGCAACAAAGACTTCTCTGTATAAAAAGAAATGTAATCATATGTGTGGATTTAGCTAAGTATAACGAAATACCAAAGAAATTGAAAGAGTTACCTAATAATATATTTTTTATTAAGTTAAAATTATGGCTGCTGCAAAAATGATTTTATTCTTTGAATGAATTTATAAATAATGCTAAATAATCTGTTTTAAATTAATGTGACGGTAATTAATGTTGAATGCATTGTAAAAAATTTCAATAATAGAAATTAACACTTAAAGCATACCATTGCACATAAATATTAATCTCTAACATAAAATATGTTGTAATGTTTTTCATGTCAAATGTCTGACACCGACACTGTATTGCAAATAAATGATTATGATTATGATTAGGCGAATGGCTACTAAAATAACATGATTTCAACGGCACGTTAAAAGGATATGATTCCAACGATAAAAAGGCAGTGGACTAAGTAATTTATAAAACTAAACGAATCAGGTGCTTTTATAAGAGAATAATTTCATATTTCATCAATATACCGGGTAATCAAATTTATGATTTTAAATCATAATATGAGGCTGCTGAAATGTGTCTACACGTCTTTTGATCTCGTTTGATTAAACAGCTCAAGCAACGTCCTCTGATGTTTTCATCGGCAAAGTTTATATTAAAAAAACCGGTCAAGTGCGTGTCGGAACACGCACAATGAAGGGTTCCGTTGTTGGGATGAATTTATCCCAAAAACAAACTTAACATTGTAGTTGAAATACGTGTTCCAACTGCAAATGTAAGTATGTTCGCACAATTTTGAGTGATTTTCCATGTTATTTTAAGACCATACTTATTAAAGGTTTTCCTGTAATCTACAAATATAGGACTATTCTGCTTTTTTTTCAAAATTTTAGGCTCAGCTGTTTCGGTCATAAGGGAATGGTAATTTTGTCATCTATTTTCTTTAGTAACTTTAAAACTATATATTTAAAAAAATATATATTTCACATCTCATGACAAGTTCTTTCATTTTATATGTCACACGGTAGAATTGGCAAACTTCTTTTTAAGCTTCATTTTTTTTTTCCCCAAAATACAACCCCATATTTATAAATACATTTATTTACGTTACACGTTCGTGTTTGGATCACATAAATTTATATGTGTACTTAGCGTAATCGGCCCAGTAGTGTCCGAGCAAATCGGCTGTAACAAACAGACAGCCAGACAGACAGACAGATACACGAGTGATCATATTCGGGTTCCATTTTTTACTTTTTAGGTAAAGAACCCTAAGAAAAGTTTTAAATCAACCTGAACGGAGCTAGTCTATATAACTTAGCTTGATTAAATCTAGTCCTTCCTTCCGTAGTCTGCATCGTAAAAATGTTAACAAGTTTTTAATAAATAATATTAAAGTAAGCAACGTCAGCATATTTAATAAGATTCTCAGTCAAACTTTATAGTCTTTAGGATGACGGCAGTAGAAAAAGATGTAAAAGGTTCCGGTTTCTTATAAAATACATACTTTATGTATATCGCAGGATCTCCCAGTACCGTGTAATATTTTGTAATAATATTCTAAACTCTGAGTCTGTGTCAGTAGAGTTTATTTTGCCGGGACGGGTCTAGGGTAAGGAGCCAGACCAAGAGAGATACAGAAACCCGCAGGGCAGCATGTGGCGAGCTGTTGGGCAGTAGCGACCCCACGGACCCTACCTCCCGGGAGAAGTCTTGTTCTTCATCTCTGATTCGCATTAATTGGCCGGCTGGAGTGAACACTGACGAGGAATAGAGATCCCACCTCATTCTGGCCTTTATTGGCCAGCTTGAGTGGAGATTCGCAAGAGCAAACGTGCTCGGAGGAGGGAAGTATTCCAGTAAGTGCTGGTAGGGATCTTGACCATCTTCCGGGCTCTGGGATTGTTCTGATAGCTGTGGAATTCCTCTCCAGTCCTCATGCACCTCAGGACATGTTGCCCTCTCGTCGCTACGTCATTATGTGCTAGCGACAATTTCCAGGAGCCCATTATTGAGTGTGCAAGTCGGCCTCTGCCTTTTTATCCTTGTATATTATGTAACATTGGTCAGGCAGGGGACATAGTTCAAGGTAACCAATCCACTATAGTCACACAAACCCATAACCTAATATCAGGGGAAAATCGTCAGTTGGTGCCGGCACCAACCGACGATTATCCCTGTATGCACTATGAAAGTGCACTCAAGGACAACTTCCGGTTGGTGCAGGACTATTGCAGACCATGGAAACAGATAATATTGGGTTATGGGTTTGGGTGGCTATAGTGGATTGGTTACCTTGAACTATCGAAGAACTATTAAAAATTGTCTCAGGGGCCTCTGCGAGTTGGCTTTGGCCCCACGTACGCCTTCCAAAGAACCGGAACCCCAGGGTCCCGAGATATGAAAAAGATATTTTAAAAAAAAATGCAAACATGTGCCATCGTTACATAATCTCTGCCTCCCGAACTATATAGTTATAACTAGTTAATCTGTATCTCAGGAGACAGGTAATATTTGACGAAAAGCTTGCTTAGCAGCTTCATTAAAATATGGCTATTGGTCTTGTCGATGATTAAAATATATCGAAAGGCTAAAGGTTTTTCATGTTCCTTCATAAGAGTAGCTCAGGAAAACTTTGAATAAAATTTCTACTTGGAAAATTGAGGAATTTTCCCAGAAGTTTTACCTTTATTAGCCGATACCGTAATTAACATCTTACAGCTCCGTCTGAGTTTTAAATAATATATTCCTATTTTATAGCTACGTGAAGTCAGTTACCATAAATTATGGAGCATGTGATACGGAGTAATGAGGGGCATGTCGTAAGAAGCTTTCATGGTAAAATAAGAGAAATTAATCGTTTAGTAACTTAAATTTTCTGTATAATAGGGATGATAACAATTTTTTTTGCCCGTCATGTACCGAGGTAATTAAAAAGTGTTTGTTCTTTTTTACGTAATCAAAAGATTACGGCGATACATTGAGTTAAAATGTAACATGACGTTACGCCTTGCTAGATTTTATACTGAATTGTTACGTAGCGAGCCCCAACTCCCCAATGCGTTTTATCTAAGATTTTTTTATTTATATGATAAAGTAAAAAATATGTGTCTAATATTTTTTTTATTATCTGACTGATGGACTAAATAGGATTTCTTTTTTTTACCCGGCATCATCCCTATTAAATCGCAACTGTTTAAATTCTTTGATAGTTGTATGTAATGGCTTTAACACGGCAAATTGGCATACTGAAATGAAATGAAATGGAATTGTTTATTCTGTAAATAGGATATGAGAATCACTTTTACACGTCATATTAAAAAATAAGCTAGATGGAGTCGACATTTCTTATCTGACTACCCCTGAGAAGAAATGGCGAAACAAACTCAAGGGTCAAAGTCTCTTTTAAAGTCCAGACATAATCTTGGTCAGATCATGTGAGGACCATGTAGATCCATGTCTGAAATGGTCTTTTGAGGAAAGAACCACACAAATTTGAGTGGACCTGTCCAGTCAGTGCAAGCATTTGTCAGTAATCGTGTAGCTCAACTCAAAACTTAAGGAGCTCAACGACTCGACGAACAATACCAAGGAAAGGACAATTGGTTGGCCGCATAAAGTACTCATAATGCCAGACCATCATTAAAACTAAGAGAAACAAAAACAACAAGAAATAAATAAAAATGACCCACATAGTGCTCAATTCACAATAATTAAAGTAATATAATACTTTAGGTACATAAATATTCACTTAATTTTGCTTATAATATTCATCAATGTCAATATGTATATATAGTTGTATATAATGAAGATTTTGCATAATTTAAATGTCAAGTTTTATGGTTTTAGCACAAGGATTATCAGAGCGCGCCGCTCAATCCCAAGCTTTTTTGTCTTCTAAATAATCAGAAATTTTATAGTACCCTTTTTTACAAAGTTTGGTTTTAATACAGCTTTTAAATCGTTTAAAAGGTAAATTTCGAATAGCAATAGGAAGTTTGTTGTAAAAGCGTATACATTGCCCCATGAACGAGTTGCCTACTCTGTGGAGGCGAGTGTGAAGTACAGCAAGACTATGTTTATTCCTGGTATTTAAACTGTGGATATCGGACATTTTCTTAAAATTTTATATATTTTTGTGTACATACATAAGATTATCAAATATATATTGAGAGGCTACAGTCAGAATATCTATTTCTTTGAATTTTTCTCGAAGGGAATCTCTTGGACCTAGGTTGTAAATGGCTCGAACAGCCCTTTTTTGTAAAACAAAGACGGTATTAATGTCCGCACAGGTTCCCCAGAGAAGAATCCCATATGACATAAGACTATGAAAATAACTAAAATAAACAATTCGTCCGTATCCACATCGGTTATCTGTCGATTTTTTTTAACAGCATAGGCGGCCGAACTTAGCCTTCCTGACAATTTTTCTGACAATGTGTGGGCGCCATTGTCACTGTGTCAATTTAATAAACAATTAATTTCCCTGGCTGTAGTTTCATTGTAAATCTATTTTCGTCTGCACTTTTACCCTTCCTCATTTAAAATGAACCCAACCTACTGGAAGGTCAGGCGACAGTCTGCAATATAAGGTGATCCTCAGTTATCACATTGTACACAGCATACGTAAGTTTCAACCCTTCACATGCGCGTCCATACCCGTGAATGCTTAAACCACGTTTAGCTAACCCTCTCGTTTTTCGTCGGTGACGTGACACGTAACAGTTGGAGCGTACACTAACAAATCTAATTTGCACGTCCATTGACACGTCCAACTTTTTGATCGAGGATTTTTGGAGCACTTCCCCATAGTCAAGCCTTCCATTCGCCGATACACTTCGCGTTTTTCATGTACTACTCTTGGTTGATTATCGACCAGCCAGATTCCGCGAATTCTTTTGCAAAAATGATTTTAATTTGAACGTGGAAGCGAATTTTAACGCGTTTATCAATTAAGTTACTTTGCATGGTTTTTAAAACATGACAATACATCGTTTTTTTATTATTTCTAAGTTTAACATTTTTTCATACGTTTAAACCTTCCGAAATAAATTCTCTAAATGATGGTGTATCGTATCAAAATCTTCGCGTAAAAACGCGGTCACACAGACAGACGCGAAAAGCGACTTTAATTGATAATATTATACACAATAATTAGGTTCGCTACTTGGTTATTTGAGCCTGTTGTTTGTGTTGGTGCCGTTGTCTGTTTTCTGATAACAATGTCTTTCATTGGAAGCACTTCAATTTATTGATGAATTTCAGAATTTTGATAGACAGCACCGTTACTATATATTCTACCTACATATATATTCAGTTATTTGTGTAGATGACTAAAAACAACACGTAATTATTTCATTATGTAACGAATAGTTAATCTATATAAATTAGGTTTTTATGAATATATGAAAAATTGAAAAGTTTCCCGGAAAGTTTTCAAAATCGAGAAAAACTAAACTTCCTTTTTTCTATGGGTTTGGTTTGGTGTTTTTGTTAGACAGAACTATGTCCGTCGGGCCAGCTAGTTAAAAACAAAGTCTCTAAAAATTCTAAAGTACTCGTAACTGTCTAATGATCTTTGAAGTATTCATCACCATGTGTGTATATTTTTATGGTGGGTTGCATAATAATGTTAAATTCATGTTGCATTGTTTTGACGGCATTTTCGTTTCAATTTATGTATGTTATGTTTCTTATTACGTTTAACATTTATGTGTACCCACCATAAAACAAAAACCTCAAAACATGTGTTTCCCAAACATTTATTGTTTGACGGTAGACGGTCCGTGCGAGTTTCGTCAACCCGCCAACTGCCACGCACAATTTTGTACACACAGAATCACTAACTAGAGGCTTAGCGACAATACCACACGGCCGAGATGAAAAATTAATTACTTCGCCTTATCAATCCGGCTTCGGCTTTCGTGGAGGGCTCGTTTATTCAATATTCCTGTATCGTTGTAACGTTTTTATAAATTCACAAGCAGATATTCGAGTTTAGGCTGAGCAGAGATATCATTAGAGGGTTGACATAAATTGGTGATGTGATGAGTCAGTTGGGATGGAATATTCATGTCAACCCGAGAAGGGTCTCTGCTGAACATGGGTTTGCTATCAAGTGAAGGTTCAAAGGGATAATTACTGTAATTACCATGCTTAGAAAATAGGTACATTGGTGATAGCAGTACTATATTACTTTAATTATTGTGAATGTGAGCACTATGTGGGTTATTTTTTTATCAGTTAGTTTTAATGATAGTCTGGCATTTTGAGTACTTTATGCGGCCTACCCAAACGTCCTTTCCTTGGTATTGTTCTTCGAGTCGTTGAGCTCCTTAAGTTATGAGTTGAGCTACACGATTACTGACAAATGCTTGCACTGACTGGACAGGTCCACTCAAATTTGCGTGGTTCTTCTCTCAAAAGACCATTTCAGACATGGATCTATATGGTCCTCACATGATTTGACCAAGATTATGTCTGCACTTTAAAAGAGACTTTGACCCTTGAGTTTGTTTCGCCATTTCTTCTCAGGGGCAGTCTTGTCTCGAGCTTGTTTTTTATTTTTTTTTTAATGTGACGTGTAAAAGTGATTCTTATATCCTATTTACAGAATAAACAATTTCATTTCATTTCACCTAGGTTTTCGCTACTCAATGTAAAATTTAAATTGGCAAACTGTTACTAACAAAAGTCTAATCAAAATGGCGGGCAAATTGTGACTTCACGTTAATATCGTGTCACGCTGCCTGTTCACATTCAATGCACGCGACACGTCGTGTGCAATGACGTCACGTCGTGCTCAATGACGTGTGTGGTGCATTGCGAGAGCACCCTGTAGTTGCGTGGTTGAGTGGAAGTTTTGCGAGACTTACTGAACCGTGATGAACTTATTAAGTTCATAGTTCTGATTTATAATTCGTTATTTTATTATTAGCCTTTGATTCTGTTGCTTTTATGTTTTTGTATGATTATGGTTTGTAGGAAGCTTGTGGCTAAGTGATAACAGCCGCACGGGTCAATCAATCAGGTTAAGCTACGCTTGCCGCGGTTGGTCCGTGGATGGGTGACCATCTTTACATATCAAGACCCCTTCGTGCCTCGGAAAGCACGTTAAGCCGTTGGTCCCGGCTGTCATTTGTAGATCTTTGACAGTCGTTACGGGTCGTCAGAAGCTCGAAAGTCTGATAGCCAGTCTTACCAAGAGGTATCGTGTTACCCAGTAACTGGGTTGTGGAGGTCAGATAGGCAGTTGCTCCACGTAAAATACTGGTATTCAGCTGTATCTGGTAAGACTGGAAGCCGACCCCAACGTAGTTGGGAAAAGGCAGGCAGATGATGATGGTTTGTAGGAAGGATGTTGCTTGTACAAGTAAATTATAAAGTACTATATTTTGCGCGTGGTTTCGCCCGCGTTTTCCAATTATCCTACGGGAACGTACTACCAAGATAAAATGTATCCTTTGTCCTCATAGAGGCATAAGGAACAGGGTGTAAAGTTCACTTATCCTCCATAGAAAAGGGAGGATCCTCCGACCAGACAGGTGTTGTGTCTGGTGGGCAACTGCCCGACGGTTGATGTCGGGATGTTGTATATATGCTAGTTGCGCGGTAAACTCTGCTTGCGCGATCCAGGATATTTGCGTGACGTCAGTGTGTTGCGTAGTTCGCATGTGGCGATGTAGATGTCGCCACATCCTAACCCAGGCCATGGTTTACCAGTGTGTCAACATCTGTCGATAACAGTTCAGCTGTTATAGTGTGAAGTAGCACCAGACAGACGTATCAGACAGAGTTACTTTCGCATGTATAATATTAGTATGGATTATGTAGAAAAGTCGAAAATCCTATCATGTAGCGAATGCTGTTGCTTTAATTGATTGTAATATTGCGTTGTATAACATTCGATTTCGAATCATACGCTATAATAACTGATGTCAGGCAGCAATCAATACACTTTCCCCCCCGACCCTTGCTCGACGAAGCGCCAGCCCGCGCTGCAGCTGAGCCTGTAGTTTTAAATTCCCCGATTAATAATAATAATACTGATCAGATCCAGCCTGTCCCACCTTGCTGTCCTCCCCCCAGCGATGCCCTAAGCCGAGGTCCGTACCCCACAGGGGGTGCCCTTAGCGTGCAGTCGCTTAGTATTATAAGTAATTCGCCACTGGCTGGAGGCTTTGAGTTCGCTTAAGGCAGCCACAGGAAAGTCCGATTAAGTAGTCACGACCTCTCAAGGTCAACTACGAGATGCCATACACAAAAAAAAAAAGCAATCAATACAATTAACACGTGGTGACGGGCGGCGTCACGTCGTAAGCAAAAAATGTGAAGCTCAAACCTGTTGGTTCAATTTAATAGGTTCTGTAACTATATAAACTATCTACATTATACATTTGACATTCAGAAGTCGCATTACCTACCAATTTTTCTTGCCCGTTCTTCTCTGTAGGTATCTACCTATTACGCCTTGGAATGGGCAACTATCTTCATCTTTCTGATTGACCGACTCCTTGACGATTCAAAAATGGCTGTTAATTGAAATAAATGCTTTGAGTTTGAGTTTTAATGCCAAGTTATTGAATCTGCTTCCTAGTGTTAAAGAGCAAAGAGAGTTCGTTATCATCCATACCTTGGATTCAACAGACAAAGCTGTGAGCTCGTCGGAAAAAATTGCGTCCAACTATAAAAAGAAAAGCGCCGCAAAATGCACGCACACTAGAATAACACAATGACAGCTCAATGACGTGGCGCGAGTGTAAGACGTAGCTGTCACGCACACCAGCATAACAAAGTCAGCCTATTTGTTTTTACCCGACTGCCCCAGGAGGGTAATGTTTTTCGAGAGTATGTATGTATGTATGTATGTCTATTTCTTTGGCACGCTCTGTAGCCTAAACGGCTTGATGGATTTTGACATAAGAGGTGTCGTTAGATTCGTCTTCATTGTGGGAGTGACATAGGCTATATGTTTTTTATATATTACATCTGCAAATACAAAAAAAGGGAGGGATTTTTTTTTTAAATAAATTACAACAGTATTGATATCAAATAAAAGCAAGTAATGGGTCAATTCCATATATATATTAATAAAACTAAAAAGCTTGAAATAAAATAAATTATTTAAAAAACAAAAACCCGACTGCAAAAACACATCCTAACTGAAAAGAGAAAAACAAGCATTATACGCTATATAAATTTGGTATCGCAGGCGGGACAAACCAATAACCTGAAATATGGTGTAACTTTTGTTTGTCTCCGCCTGTGATACAAAATGTCTATAGCTTATAATGCTTGTTTTTCTCTTTTCAGTTAGGATGTGTTTTTGCAGTCGGATTTTAGTTTTTTAAATAATTTATTTTTAGTTCTTATGCAGCGCGACACTCTATCTAGACATATAAATAGTCAAAGGTCCCACATTGGTTATGTGACGATATTTTAACTGGCTTTAGCCAAAAACCCTTCAATCTTATCCTGTAGTAGTCTCTCCTAGATGAAAAACACACAAATCCGCATAAAAACAATCTTTATTTATACCACAAATAGCACAAAAAAGCAACCCAGTTAACAACCCACTTCTCCGCCAGATAAAGCTTGCATCAAAAACAATACGGCATCAGTGAGTGCAGTGCGAAGCGACTAATTGACCGGCGGACGGACGTAGGACGGCGTGGTGGCGGACGGCGGCGGACGCCGACGTACGGCGCGTGCATTATTCACACGCACTCAATCGATACTCGCACTATTCGTACGGCCCGCGGCGGACAAAGGGTTGGATGTCACAAGTTGCGTACTTTTTCATGCTGTGAATGGACTAGTGTTTTTTGTTGAGTAGGCACGTTGTTTTTATTTGTCAAAATAAATAACTCGCGGTTTCCGAAAGCCAGTGATGATAATCAACTGTCAAATATTTTGTGGAGTTGTTAGATTAAATATGGATACCCTAATTATGATATTAGTTGTTCAGAGACTTGGACAGGCTTCCAGAAATCTGGTGAATCTGAAGAATATATAGATATAGTACTTAGATTGCATCCCCGGCCCGCTTTGTTTCTTACTCAACTATAATAACAGTGATGCAACAAATTTTTGGGTTATTGTAAACTCGCCATAATGAAAATTTGCCACACGTAAAAATTATAGTAAACTCGCCACAGTCTTATCTGTCTCACGAAAACTTGCCACAGCTTTAAAAGTACCGATAGCAAACGAAGTAGTAGTGTTTAATAAAATAATAATACATACTAGTGTAGTGAGTAATACTGTTTATATACATATATGTATATAATTATTATCTAACAAAATTAATTTGTACTAAAGGTATAAATCAATACCTACGTACCTACGTACTAAAATCAATAACAATAGCTTTGGTATCTCGTCTTACAGTATAATGACAATTTTTCGATCGCTCCAAAAGGTATTTAAAAATCTCAAAAACTTATCCAAAAATACAAAAGTTTCTAATTTTAAGTACCAGCCCTTTAGCGACTCGCTAAAATGAAACCGGTTTGGCCCGTGCTAGCGCAGAGCCGGCACCGCATACCTGCCCCTCTACCCCGCACTTGTGCAGACCATTGCATTTGTCTATTAAGTTATAACAGTGGTTCGGTTAACAACAAAATACATTGTGGTGACATTAGTAGCAATTATATTATAACTACACAGTGCAATTTTGATGAACTTGAAATTGTTTTTTTAAATAATGGATGAAAACATTGCGAGTTCAAGTTCGGGCGTAGTTGATGTGAGTATTTTTTTTAATTATTACATTTGTTTCATATTTTTGACTAGCTATGTGCCATCCCCAGTAATTTACTCTAGGCGAATACTTTACCGGTAACGTTACTTATAACATTAACACAGGGTAATATTGGGTAAGAACAAAATAGAATGAAACATTGTTTGTGTTTATGAGTAAACCAACAAAAGGTACGTTGTTAGAAGTTTAAATACAACCGATATTATCTATTCTAAATATTATTTCCCCACAATATTCCCTGTAACTTAGAAAGTAAGATTCGAACTATTTTTTACAGATTACATTTACGACTACAGAAAGAGGGCGGCGACTACTTGTAAGGCATGGCTACACGTACCATTTTCATCGACAAAATAAAACAGGAACTGTATGGAGATGTACAAATCGTAGACTTTGTAATGCTACAATTACAATTTCTGAGTCTCCGAACATTAGAATCCTGCAAGAGACTGCTCACAAATGCTTACCAAATGAAGTAAAAGTAGATATTTTGAAGATAAAAAATGTATGTAAACAGAAAGCAGCATCTTCATGTATGCCTATACCTAAGATATATCAAGAGGCGTTCCAGGCTACCAAAGATGCAGGTTACGATTTATTAAACGCCATACCCAATCTTTCAAATATGTCGCGAACACTCTACAATGCGAGAAATCGTGAATTAAATGTACCAAAAACCTGTTTCTCGAAACTGGAAGATGTGATCATACCAGAAAAATACAAACATTTATTTATGTTGTTCGATGATGACAGTGAGCCCGAAAACAGAATGATCGCGTTCTCTACTATGGCAGCTCGTGAAGTAATTCCAACTCTCAAGACTTTTATGTCCGATGGAACATTTTCAAGCTGTTGCACTCCATTTTACCAGTTATATTGCATACACGGGGACGTAAATAGCAACAGTGAATCTAAAAACATAGTACCAGTAATCTATGTTCTTATGCCTAACAAAGAAGAAAGGTCTTATTTACGTTTATTTTCATTAATAAAGCAGAATTTACCAAATTGGAAACCACAAACAATGGTCGTAGATTTTGAAGTCGCCGTTATAAATGCGATAAAAATAGCATTTCCAGAGATACAGCTGCAAGGTTGTAACTTTCATTTCAAACAGGCACTGGCAAAAAAAGCACATGCCTTAAAACTGAACACCAGCGAAGAGAAAAAACATGTAACTATGTGTGCTGCATTGGCTCATGTAAGAAAGCAGGATATTGATGATGCCTGGTTACATATAATGGGAGAATCACCACCTAATGAAGCTACCAATAAATTTAATGATTATTTTGTAAAGCAGTGGCTAGAAAACAGTAGTTTAGAAAATATTTGGAATGTCCACGGAGTTCGCCACAGGACCATTAATTCTGCAGAAGCATGGCATAAACGCCTTAATAATAACATGGGAAAAAAGAAACCTAATTTACTTCATTTTCTTGACGTCCTAAAAAAAGAAGCCGAGTATATGGATTGGAAATTAAAAAGAATAAGTTTTAAAATACCGCTTAATTTGAGAACGTGTCGGTCAATTGCATACGATAAAAAATTAAAAGCCATCGCTGACAATTATGATAATATGCCTCTAGCAGAAGTAATAGCAAAAATAGCTGCATTGCAACAATTGTAATAATATGCCAATTGATTACATAATACTGATGTACAATTTTATCAATACTGTGATCTTAAACTAAATAGTGTGTTTTCTTCCTATTGTAATAGTAAGTTTGACTGTGATTTTTAATTAAGCCAAAGTTAAATATTTTAAACTTATATGTCGTACCTGTTAAATTATTTAACCGCTCAGGCCCGTGGCTCAATAACGTCATCTCTCAATCTCAAAAAAAACTTTTTTATTCGATAACTACTTTCAAATCGCGCGCCGCGAGGGCTCCTATTCGGAGCCATTGGGGCTTTATCGGTTAAGATAAATAAATACTGTTGATTTTTTTAAATATGTAATGATTTTACCTTATATTTTATCTGTGTTTAAAGGATAAACGTCTCTATATGTATTTTATATTATGTACCAATTGTAATTGTAAGTTTGACTGTGATTTGTAATTAAGCCAAAGTTAGATATTTTAAACTTATATGTGGACCTGTTAAATAATACTGTGATTTTTTTTTTAAATATATAATGATTTTACCTTATATTTTAACTGTGTTTAAAGATAAACGTCTCTACATTTTATATTATGTACCAATGTAGTTGTAAGTTTGATTGTGTAATACAAAATGCTGTGATTTGTAATTAAGCCAAAGATAGTTATTTTCGTTAGTAATTCCTATTTTAAAACATAGTTAAACCTTTTTATCTATTATTTATCCAATTAAACTGATCTATCTATCTATATAATCACGCCTCTTACTTTCCATTAAACTGATTGTTACATAAAATCGTTTTCTTCTTTTTCTTTATTCTGAAACTACATTACTTTTACTTGCTGTCGGTACATTCAAAACAAGTTTGACGTACCTGTGACGAGTTTACTATACCTGTTGTGAATTATTTTGTCACTGTGGCAAGTTAACTAATATTTTTAAATGTGGCGAATTTTCGTTGTGGTGAGTTTACAATAACCCAAATTTTTGTTTGATCTCCCGATTAAGCAAGTTAGATTTTTTATTGCCTATTTCTTTTAGGACTTTCTCAGCACATTCATGCTTTCCACCAGTTTCTATGATAAAACTTTTACATTTCAAGCAGTAGGGTTGTGGTATGCCTTACCCGTGTCGATAAGGCGTGTTCAATCTCTGTCCATTTTTAAAATTATGGTAAAAAAAACACTATCTCTCTCCTTAAACATATTTTTATCTTCTTTGTTCTTTACCCGTGATTTTGTTCTTAACAATAGTTTTATGATTATTATTGAATATATTATATAGATAAATTTAATATGTTATATGTAGGTATGTATTTATTGTATATATTATGTAAACGGTACACCACAGACTACCTGCAGTATTGTCTCTCCTTTCCCCCCTGATCCATCCAAAGGTTATTTTTAAAAGATCGCTTTTAGCCATAAGACCGCCTATTGTGTTATGTAAAATTTCTACATTTATATCTGTCATTTTTGTAGTGTACATAATAAAGAGTATTCTATTCTACTCTATTATATTCTATTCATGTGCTAATGAAAAAAATCTAAATAATTAGCAGTAGTCGCGCTCACTGTTGCGGATCAATATCGGGAACAACACCTAAATCACATGATCATAATGCGTACTATCTATGAACGATAACACGAAATCCGTGTTACCTTTATAAAGGTGCATTAACACCGAAGCTGCGCTAAGTGTTGTTAATTGACATTCGGATAACTGTCGCGACGTTCAGTGGAGGCGTATTCTGGTTACGATGATGCTGACGTAAACGTGGAATTAACAGTTTCGGAATTGATTGCGGTATGAGTTTATCCTTCCAGGGGCGGAATCCCGGGCGGATTTCCGGCAACCGTAGGCGCGGGCTTGCGGACGGTGAGCAATGGGTAGCTCACCGTCCGGTAAGGACCAGGCCCGCCCGGGTCGACGGAGCGTTGTATTCCACGCGCGCCTAAAAAAAAAAACAAAAGCCCGCGCCGTAGCTGAGCCCGTAGCTTTAAATTCCCCAGATAATAATAATCGCCCAGTTATGATCCAGCCTGTCCCATCTTGCTGAAGCCGAGGTTCGTACCCCACAGGGGGTGCCCTTAGCGTGCAGTCGCTTAGTAACGTAAGAAATTCGCCCCTGGCTGGATGGAGGCTTTAAGTCCGCTTAAGGCATCCACAGGATAGTGCGGTTGAGTAGTCACGACCTCTCAGGGGCCAATAAAAAAAAAAAAATACATGGAACATTTAATTTTGGGCACCCAAAGTGGTAACACGTCATTAGTGCTCAGTAGTGTTATCTTTTCGCCGAAATTTGTATTGTTTTCAAGGTGTTGTTTTTGTCGGAAATTGATTGTTTGTGATATTGTTGTGCCATGGATATTCAAAAAGAAGGTATGTACGACATTTTTTATCATATTGTGTTTACTTTAACCCTGTCATTATCGGTAACCAGCACCGTTAAAGAGAGACTTCCGATTTCTTTGTTTTTTGCCGCTTTCTCATATTCAATTCGACATAGGATGGATATTTACATAGGAAGAAACGAATCGCCAAAGATGAAACATATGTCAAAATAATCTCTTGTTTGTCTAGTTTCAAAAACTGTAACGTCTAGGTGCGCCAACGTTATTGTACGTGCGTATTGCTATAGGTAATTGAAAGGACTACGTCGTATGTAGGTAAATTTGACACCTTAGGTATTTTTGTAATTTTGTTTTTCTTTTATTCTGCAGGGGCCACCATCAAGTGTTCTTTCCTCTAATGGTTGTTCTAAATACCTGGTTATCTGCGACGAATAAAGAAAATGAGGCAGATATATCTCGTGAAGCGTTTCGAATGCTAGCAGACTGTTTACCGGACACTGATAATTTTATTATTTATATGCCAATTAAGCTATGCTCAGAAATAATTTATTGTTACCTACTCACCTACCTATTTTTTAGTATGGATCAATGCTTTTTTTTAGAATACATATATCTACCTTGCTTTTAAAAATATATTTTTGTACTTGTTTATTACCCTTAGAACCTCAAAACAATTATTTCTTAAGTAAAGAAGTTATTCTTTCATATTTAATCCGACCTGCAACCCATTTGACCTTAGGAACCGGGACCACTGCATTGTGAGGTTTATGCAAATTTTTTATGCCAAATCTGTGAAAAACTAGATTTTGAACGTAGATTAAGAGACTAGACCTTGCATGACGCTTTAGAAAAGAAATCGCCTGTCTACATTTCAACTGTCAACTGTCTACACAGAAACGTCATTTGTCTAATCTTCCGTCGACAAAACGCTTCTCTACGGTTCTCGTGCTAATCCTGCTAGTCGATAGTCTAGTAGATTTCATAGTGTACGTTCTTTTTTCACTGGAGTCTATGTAACATTTCATCCTTCGACTAAACTTGTATTCACTCAAATGCGGTAAAATTCTATTCGTGGTCCGTCGGTACAGAATAAGGATGGGGCATAATGTTCTCTATTATTACTCCGGGAATCCTCCGGATCAATAGTGATGCTCCTGCTCTATATTTATCATTTGGTTCAGCAGTTACAAATAGAAGCGATATGTTCCGTTATTTTTAGTTTTATACACTGGAATTGTAACATTTTTCAACTTGAGATGGGATTTTCTGCAGTCCGTTACTATTAGTTTATTTTATGTTGCGTTTGGTGTTTTATTTGTTGAGCTATGACTGGTATTTTACAATTGAACTAGAGTTTTTATTTTGCAACTTACTCGTGGATTGATTGGTCTGCAATTTTGTGTTTGATGCAGTCAGTTCTTAGATGTGTGGCCATTTTTAGGGTTCCAAAAGTCCGAATGAAAAAACGGAGCCCTTATAGGATTACTCGTATGTCTGTCTGTCCGTCTGTCACCGCCAATTTGCTCCGAATCTAATGGACTGATTAAGTTGTGGTAAACATAATTATGATTTGTTGTGAACCAAATACGGACGTGTTATGTAAATAAATAAATTAATTTTGGATATCCGCCATATTCAAAATTCTTTTATTTGAATATGGGGATACCTATATCACTATCACTTTTGGGACAAATAAGAAAATTTAAAACAAAGTTTTGCACGCTGTAGGTACCGTGTGATATACCAAACAAAAGGGCTTACTGTGAGGGTCGCAAGTATTATTATAATTTTTTTTTATTATACATTAAAAAAAAAAATCATTTTCTTGTTTATCTCTGCTTTAATTTGTTTTGACTTATTTTCTCTGTAAGTAAAGAAAGAGTTATTTTAAGAAAATTCACCATATCTCTGAAACTACTGAACCGACATCTTGTTTTTTTTTTTTGGGTTGGTAATTATCAAACAACATTTCTCTGGATGGAGCGGGAGAGTGTATCAGACTCTTAATGACTAAAACCCACCCGTGTTCCTTCCGTTGCCTGTGTTGCCAGGGGCCTCGGTAACCCTTTCGGAGCAAGTCACCACTTGCCATTTTATCTGTGTATTTTATATGATACATTGGTCAAGCAGTAACCGTTTAGGACTATTCCGTGACTCCAGCAGAACTGAACCGAAGTCTATGGTCTTAAAATAACATAGTAAATCTCCCAATATTGTACGTACAAACTTACATTTGCAGTTGGAATGTATGGGAGAACTTGTTTTTCAAGTACAATGTTAAGTTTGTACCTGGGACAAATTTATCACAACTACGGTACCCTTCATTGTGCGTGGTCTGCCACGCACTTAGCCGGTTTTTTACACATCGCTTGAGTCTTTTGGGCTTTTAAAAGTATATTTATACCTAATTTCAGTAAGTAAACGAGATACGATTCTGAAAACCCGCGTAATCTTGGGTAAGATAAGCGTATCTCCGTGTAAAACACAGGTTTTCAACCTAAAATGGTTAAACTTATCGTTTACGAAACGTTTTCAGCCACTTAAATTGTAAAACAAATCTACCAGTCAACAAAACTTTTAAAACGAAGCACAACAGCAAAAATACCTTCCCGAGGATACCGTTTGGTCTCCTCATGTACCTACCTAGATAGATTCAGATTCAGATTCATTTATTTGCTTGAAATATGGTATTTTACAGGTTTTGTAACAAATATACAGGTCTTCATATTCCGCCTACTAAATTCAGCATGCAAATTTTTGTGACAATAGTAATTAATTATTCTAAAATACACAACATAGCTAATTTTAAATGACAAAAAATAAAATAAAAAATAATCACAATAATTGTTTAAACAACAAATTACAAAAAAAAAAAAAAAAAAACAATATTAAATTAAAAATGTCAAATATTAAATTACCAATGTCAAATATTAAATTACAATTTTATAATGTTATCGAGTTTCAAACGACCACCAAAGAAATTAAATTACAAAATGTCAATAAATAAATACTCCACATCCCAACAGGATACACTATACCATTAAAAATGTAACTAAACGACACCAAAAATCGCTTACACTTTCTAATACGACCCTAACATCAGCGTTTCGACCCCGAATCCGGAGATTATGATATACGTTCCACTAACCAACCTTACGTGACCGCTCACTACATACACAATTTCACTAGTTTCATACGTTTAAGTTTGAACGGGAGAATGGGTAAGGGGTCTAGGGAAACTGGTTGTGTACCAAATCCAGGTACGGTGCCATTTGGCTAAGGTTCAACCGGTTCAGAAGGGTTGGGTAGTATTGTAGGTACGACATGCAAATATAGTTGTGTGGTGCAAGTTGAGTGTTGAGGCGATTAATTTATTATTGTGGAACCATGTGACTGAGACACAACTGTTAAGTCTAATGCTTGCCTAGGTTACATTTTGCTGAATTTAATTTGGCCTTTGACATTCCATAGATAGTTAGCCCCGCTAACAACCTTGCTGCTTGGCTTATCTTTTTTCCACGACATGAGCTTAAGAGCGGCCAGCCCGTCATACTTTTCATACAAACGCTCGTACGTGATTATAGCGTGGTAACACCTCTTTCTTTGAAATTTTTGAATTAATAGATATCTTGTGCACTATATCTAGGCTTCTATGAAAGCAAAAAATCAAAATTTGGAAAAAAATTAATAAGCCTGCAAAAATCTGCTTTTTTGCACAAATTTTACCCGAACTTTGTCCGTTCACAATGTACTCATAAATTATAAAAGTAAAGAAAACATGTTCATAAAAACCTCGCACATGTAATAGAGATTCTAAATGACAAACATTTATTTCACAAACTTTTAAGGTTTACTCAAAAACAGGTATTTCCTGGAATAAGTTTATGAAATTTTCGCATACTATTTTTAGGTCAATGTTATCGCGTTCTCACTTGCGCTGGATGAAATAATAAGCTGATTAATTTCTCAGTACCGTGGACCAAGGCTATGAAAGCCGGTTAACTAATACTAGAAATTTTGCGGACGCCGAGGCCTCCCATATGAATGAAAAGAGTAGCTTATGCCCAAGCTCGGTCGTCCATGGTCACATTTACAATCAAAGTTATTGTGTGCCGGATAATTTGGTCCATTTTGTCTAAAAGGTGAGTGTGCTTCCATAAATAGGAAGCGCTCATACTATTCGTTCCTCAGAGCATTGTCTGGTACTTACTTAAAGCAACGCTTATCTGTCAATGAGGGCAGTGGTCTCAGTCTCAGTGGGAGAACAGTGGTGGCGCAGTTGTAACGGCCGCGACTTACGAGTTGTAGATGGTAGGTTCGAACCCAGACAGGCGCTTTACTTTGTGTAAATTATTTCATCAACACTGCTCTCAAAACGGTAAAGGAAAACATCGTGAGGAAACCGGCATGTCCTACAACCAAAAATTCGAAGACATGTGACACTGTGACATCTACAAACCCGCACTGGGCCCGCGTGGTGGATTACGGCCCACTCCCTCTCACAGAGAGGAGACCTGTGTCCCAGCAGTGGGAATATTATAGGCTGATTATCTTATCTGTCAATATTAGCCCCGCAAGCGTTGGTATACTTTCGAGAAGACACTACGGGTAGAGTATGAGGGGGCAGCGGAAAATTCTATAATCTGATATAGAATTTTACGCTGCCCTCTCATACTTTGTTCCATCTCCTTAGATTCCCAGCGGTGGGACGCTCTCCGAGGCACTTTATGACCTCTGCCGCTTCCACTCGTCACTCCATGTTCTAACTGTAATGATGTTTATAATTACCTACCAAGGATTGCAGGGGCACTCTTATGAATATAAATTGTCAACGCCCCATGTAGGCTGATGGCACGTATATGGGAAAGTATTCATAAAAATTAAAAATATGTGGCATTGGTGCCGATTCCCTTGTTCACAACTTACCAAAATTTAAGTTCAGTGCATCTTTTTCTTTCTATTTCATTAAGAAAAGGACAGAAGATAATAATAATAATAAAAGCTTTATTTCATAAAAATAGTACTTAGATTGCATCACAGTTATGTGCTATGATAAAACAAACGTACACAAAAGTTTGAACATCTGGAGCCGAACTAGGAGGAACCTGTATTTCGGCTGACAGCGCCAAATCCCTCGAGTTACATTAGATTAGAGTTCTTAAATGCTAGCATTTTACAAAACAGGAATAATAATAGTCTAAGGTTCTATTTAAGGTCTATTAATGATCTGCACCTCTCTTTGTGTTGGGTGAAATGGTGAGTGAGTGAGTGTGAGAGGGTGTGTCTATTTGTGAGTGTGATTGTGATTTTTATGAGTGAACACATGAATAGTGGGATACACGGATATAGTGAATATGTAATAATGCTGATTATTTTGACAGGACTAAACTAAATTTTATCTTCTGACCTTTTCTTAATGAAATAGAAAGAAAAAGATGCACTGAACTTAAATTTAGTTTAGTTTGTGAACAAGGGAATCGGCACCAATGTTTGACTAAATATTCCTATTTTCTGTCGAGAACTTGTAACCCCTCGTTTTTTTAATAGTGCTGTACCGTAAATGAATATATCGTTTGCTCTGGTATCATAAAAATGGATAGCGAAAAATAAGGCCATGTTTACGACAAACCAATTATTACGTGCAAGTTTGCAAGAAACGGTCACTTAGATTACATTACGATAGCAAATCGGATTGTAACTCGATATTTTTTCCGCGTTAGTGTCCACTAACGGTATCGACTAAGCAAGTCATCGCGATATCCTCCTGAATAGGGGATAATAGAGTTGGCCAGATGATTTGTCGGATCGATCCCTATTTTAGGAAATTGGATTTGTAGATCGGAGGCGATAAGACGCTGGGGGAGACTGAGCCCGGGAAATAAACGGTAAAAGTTTAGAGGGCCCTGTTATCACTGATTTGCGTATATCGATTTTGCACCGTTTCCCTCCGACGTGGATTTATCTTTTTTTTTCTCCCCGAAGCTGAAAGGATTATTTGGAGAAAAATATTAAACGAGTCATTTGAAACGGTAATGCGCTGATAAATTGGTTTTCGTAATATGGAAAATAAATGTTTTTCGAGATGTCGCCTGGTCCGTGAAATGTGAAGTGAAGGGTTCAATTTATTTACTTCACGTTAACATAGTAGAGATACTTTCGGCAGTTGATGTGCCTAAATTGACTACAAACATCGCTGGGTAAGACCGTACATAAAAGCTAATTCTTCTCACGAGTAATCTGTAATCTGTTAGTGTTGTGTAGTCGGCTGTAATCTGTTAGCAATCAAATAAAATTAACCATTTAATTAAACATGTATCACTCAGTAACACCACTGACACAGCGTACCTCCAAAGCCAATAGTCTACAACACTTTAGTACTATCTAGGAGAGCTTATCTTGTATGCTAATACGCTCAAGTCAAAGCTAATGCAGTATGTACAATGAAGTGCTCAAGTGCTTCAGTCGCGCTCTTATCTAAACTGCGCGCGTTCGATTTTGCTGGTAGCGAGTGTACCAGGCAATGCTGTACTGGTTCGTGTAAATATTGGACCTGTGAATGTGACGTTTGTGGTGGAACGATGGCGGCCATCTTGGTTTCTGAAGTTATGTGCTGTGTATTTCAGGTAACGGTTGCTAAAATATTGCTGCATTAGTCCGTGACATGGTTATGTTAAAAAAATCACCTCAAAAAAATACCTCACCTCATGAAAAATCTTGCTAAACACCCAATCGACCAATAAAAGTCTTTGAAAAATATGGTTTGGTAACATAAATTACAAAATATTTAGAATTTTGGCTTTTGCCACAAATTTCAAATACAATATACAATCTAACACTAACATATTTATATTATGTATATGAAGGAAAGAAAAAGGGAAGAGCTCATTGGGCATAAAAGTAATTGCACTGTCAGTGGTGCAATGCTGAAATGAACATAAATAAATACATTTTATTTTTAAGCTAGGCCATAGAAATCCCGGCAAAAGTTATAAAAAAAAAGAAAAATTAAATGAAATGAAAAGTGTTTATTCACTGAAATACTTTTACATGACATTTACCTTCGCGAAACTGCAAAGCAGTTTGTTGGCAGACGTAGCTCCATTTTTTATTTTACTTTTTGGTCATATTAGAATGACTTTTACAATTACATTTTTCGCAGGTTAAAACTATTCTTGCATTCCATAAAACAGACAAACAATTATTATTAATTCTCTACAGTGCAGCGAGGCTTTGACAAAATATATCAAAGATGTACTTATGTATTTTAAATACTACCTCTGACTCCTGACTCCTCAGACCCGATGAGTATCGGCATCTAAGCACGATAAAATAAAAATAAAATGATTTGATGTTTTTTTTTGGGATGTCAACGCCCGGTGTTAAAATGATTTGATCTTTTATTTTGGGAGGTCAACGACCGGCTTTAGTGTTGTTACTTGACGTATGAGTTGAGAAAAACTGTTTTCTTACGTTTTATCGTGTTTAGATATTCATACCAGGTCTGTGAAGTTTACAAAAAAAAAAAAAACAGATTTTCTATACTGATATTTCAATCGATGTCCCCACAAAAAAAAATGGTTGTCTGTACAGTCGGTTTACGGACGATAATTTTACGTGATAACGAGAGAGAGATGCGTCACAAACCGAACGCTTAGGCCGATCGTGCCTCTCTTTCGCTAGTTCCACGCTCTCACTTGCACACTCGGCTCAGGCGGAACGTGACACTTTTTCGTGCACGCAGCCGGCGTTCATTGATTTATATTACGTTGTTACGTCAAAAAAATCATCAAATCAATTTATTTTTTGTTTTATCGTATTTGGATATCAATACCCATCGTGTCTATGGAGTTCAGCTAGTCAATTTAAAATATTCCTGTAGTATTTTTATGTAAATACAACGCGCTCGGTATACATTTTTCACGACTGAATGTATGAAGACATTTTTCCTATAAAATCTGATTAAACTGACCACCTAAAAGATTTTGTATTTTCTACATTCATTTGACTGTGGATAGTAAAACACGTCTTAAAAATCACACACAACAATCAAAATGAATATGGAGATAATAAAAAGGAATGGAGCGAAGGCAGGCATATTATTTACAACTCCGCAAATACGCATCTGGGACCGAACCAAAGAGGCTTATCAGTGGTACTGCATCAAGCTGATAATGACAGCATTACCAAAGCAGGTTTTAGAATGCACCCCGCTTCCATCCCAGAATAATCTATTACGCCACGCACGGAAAGCCACAGACTGTTCCCTTTGAGCTTACGGCAGAAGTTTCTTACAGGCACGTAAATCGAATCAAGAATTACGACCATATACCCAATACTTCTTAACTTTTCCGCTCCTTAATTTTATGGTTAGGGAAAGACAAAGGCAAGGGAAACTATTAAAATAATGGACACAGGGATTCGCTTTCCCGTCACGTCCCGAGGCCAATTTTAAAGGGAATCTGAAGGTGGCCCTTGTATATAAGCGTTGTTATGGATTTCAGTTCGGTAGCAGATGCTACTTCACTTTATTTAAGGATTATAGTGCGTTTTGTTTTTGTTTTTCTGTTCTGATTTTGTTTTGTTTGTGAGTTCGTTAGAAGAGATTGGAGATGTGGAATGTTTTGATTAAGTCATGTCAATAGAAGACAGAAATAGATTCTTCGTTTTTATGATATTCAGGAAGAATGCTCGCTTAGCTACCTAAGCGAGCATCCTTTAGATCGTTATATATAATTATAGAAACTTACAAGACAATATCCATAACCTTACTAAAATTATAAATGCGAAAGTGACTTTGTTTGTTTGCTTGTTACGCTTTCACGCTAAAGCCGAACGGATTTGGATGAAATTTGGCACATGAGTAGATCATAACCTGGATACTTTTATCCCGATATTCCCCGGGATCGAGATTTACGCGGGTGAAACCGTGGGGCGCAGCTAGTATTATTATAATCATGTTACTGAAACTACTGCAATTAATACTATCCGTAAATATTTGCAATGGTGAATGAAAAAAAAAATCAGTACATTTTAATTGCTCCCGACAAAACAGCACTCCAATTCAATCCGGACGAAGCTAAAATAATAAAATTGTTGTGCATGATAACGTAGTATCTCTATTGGTTTGACAATAACCCTTTTGGTAAGTTAGTTTTAAGAAGCCGGCAACACCTAAAGCGCGGTCACTGTCGGACTGCATAGAAAAGAAAGAGAAGCGCGATGACACAACGCTGCTAATTTATTGCAAAATATAAAGCAATTATCGATTTACAAAAAAACTATAGATTGTATAAAAAAAATAAAACACTATTATGCTAATATGTTGCTTGTAAAATAATCTGACAAAAAATCTGAATGATTGCATGTATATCAGTATGGTTTTTAAACGTTAAAAGAAATTTTTAGAGGTATCTTCGTGATATTTTTCTATCGTATCAAATTAGTTATATTATGTTTTCAACACACTATCTACCTAGCGTATATATCCTATGTATGAAAAATATATATAAAAGTATAAGTATGGTCCACTGCAGTAAACAAAATCAGAAAAGTATATCATATCTTAAGGATATCCTTAAGAATATCATATATTTTTCTGATTTTGTTACTGCAGTGGATCATATACTTTTAGGCATTATAAAACTTACAAAATTTGCGTTTAGGTCCTGTAGTCCCCTTAATTTTTATGGACCACGGTCATGTGTCTGTAGCATTAAAAATAATGCATGCAGAGGGGCTCGTGGCTAATGTACTATGGAGCATAATTATCAATAGGATTGCGCAGAAGCTGTTAGCCGTCCTAGGATTTGTGGTCAATTGGTGATAATTATGTTTGTGGAGAATGTACGAGGGCGGGTCAATAAGTCCGTGACTTTTTGAATTTCTGACCTCTTTACTGAAACAGCAACACTGCTAATGTCAACAGGCATCTGTCAGTTGACTCCTGTCAAAATTTAAACTTGCTGCGTCAGTTAGTTTGTGTTTGACAGCTATTTTTATCAGACTACTCACTAATTTGAGGAGAAAATGGAAAAAAGTGAATTTCGTGTGCTTATTAAGCATTATTTCTTGCGAAAAAAAACCATTACCGAGACCAAGGCTAAGCTTGATAAATACTATGGGGACTCTGCACCATCGATTTCAATGGTAAAAAAGTGGTTTACTGAATTTCGTTGTGGCCGTACAAGCACTGAAGATGCCGAACGTCCTGGACGCCCAGTTGAGGTCTCTACACCCGAAACAATCGAAAAAATTCACGATATGGTGTTGGCCGACCGAAGATTGAAAGTGCGAGAGATTGTGGAAGCCGTAGGGATCTCGCATGGCTCAGTGGTTTCAATTTTGAATGATCACTTGGGCATGAGAAAGCTTTCCGCAAGATGGGTGCCGCGTTTGCTCACAGTCGACCACAAACGCAATCGTGTAACAACTTCACAGGAAGGTTTGGCGTTGTTTAATCGCAATATGGAGGAGTTTTTGCGCCGTTTTGTAACCGTGGACGAAACATGGATCCATCACAACACACCAGAGACCAAACAACAGTCAAAACAGTGGGTTTCTAAGGGTGAATCGGCGCCGAAGAAGGCCAAGGTGGGTTTGTCAGCCAATAAAGTTATGGCGACTGTTTTTTGGGATGCACGCGGGATAATCCACATTGACTACCTTCAAAAGGGAAGAACAATCAATGGGGAATATTATGCCAATTTATTGGACCGATTCAATGACGATTTGAAAAAAAACCGACCTCATTTGGCCAAGAAAAAAGTTCTTTTCCACCAAGACAATGCAAGGGAGCACACATGTACAGTTGCCATGGCAAAAATCCATGAATTGGGCTATGAATTGCTCCCTCATCCGCCCTATTCTCCAGATTTGGCTCCGAGCGACTACTTCTTGTTCCCAAACCTGAAGAAATGGCTTGGTGGAAAAAGATTTGACTCCAATGATGAAGTCATCTCGCAAACAAAGGCCTATTTTGAGGACCTCGACAAATCATTTTTTTTGGAAGGGATAAAAAAATTGGAGAAGCGTTGGACAAAGTGTATAGAGCTCAAGGGAGACTACGTTGAAAAATAAAATTATTTTTTTATCAAAAATCTGTGTTTTATTCCAAAAGTCACGGACTTATTGACCCGCCCTCGTATGTATGTGGTCTGTGCCTTGGAGACCACGGTCCAATTCTATAGGTACAATTAGGAACTATTGATAGGCTTTGCGGAATCGTTTGAGTTTGACAAGGGGTTTTATTTTTTTATGAAAGCAGCCGGTACTTATGCAAAGGTTTGCAAGCCAGTTAGCATTACTTTTTTTTATAAAATATTTGACCCAATTTGACTGCACCCTACTCGCATGACGACACTGTGAAAATGCTAGCCTATAAAGAGTAGAGGATTGTATAGTGTTTAAATGGTTGTAAATATAAAAAATATATTTACAACCATTTAAACATTTTCTTAGCATTGTTTCTTTCATTATAAAATGACCTAAACGTTAATTTCTCTAATGAATTACGCGGCCCAGTGTTTGTGAAGTTACAGGCGTAAAAAAGCCGAGTAGATACGTAGGTATGTACGTACTTCCATCGTAGGCAGTAGGCAACTCCTTAGGGTGGTATAAAGTTGACTTTTGTTTCGTTTTAATTATACGCCAGCGGCCACGGGGTGGGCAGAGTTAAAAAGTTAATTAGCTTTAATTTTAACTGCGGGGGCCACTGTTGCATTTTTGGGGCAAATGAATTTTGAGTGCGAGATGAATGCAGGGGAGTAGTGAGGTTCAATTCGTTGCGACAATTTGCTTTAATTGTATTTTGGTTCGAGTGTATGAACTAATTCTACTGTTAATACAGTAGAATTAAAAACTCTCATGAATAAAATCATATTCTAATGAATATGATTTTATTCATGAGAGTTTTTGTAAATAATTCGCATGACATGAAGGAACCCCTTTCGTGATCTTTGTTTTTTTTTAGAAATATGTTGATATTTATTATTATTTCGAATATTTTAGATATATTAAGAAACAATTTATAGTTATTCTTGTCAATACAAACATTTTTGTAACAGATCATGATTTACAAAACGGGAGACGCTGAATGCCCTGCTAGGAAAATAGCAGAATACTTCCATCGATGACGAGGGCACCTAGTGCGTCGTACACAATTCCAGACTTCTGTATCGCTTGGTGCGTACTCAACAATAAACCTGACCACTACGCTGTCCTACTAACCATCGATTTGTCGCTGTCTAAGCACATTCGCGTGCAATACAATAATGCTTTCAGGGTGTTCATGGGGCTGCCTCGCTTCTGTAGCGCATCAGGGATGTTTGCGGAATTGCGTGTTGATTGCTTTTATGCATTAATGCGTAAAAGATGTGCGTCATTGGTGCGCAGGGTGCGAGCCAGTTCCAGTAGTATCCTGGGAATTATTGCTGACAGGCTGGACTGCTGTTGCTGCTGCTTTTAGCGATAAGACCGCCCATAGTGTCACCCCTTGTAAAATTGCACCATTTGTACCTATCTGTAACTTTTATGGTGTACATAATAAAGAGTATTCTATTTTATTCTATTCTGTATTGTGAGTCATTGCTCCAGTATCTCAGCTGGAATGCTGAAGCAATGATTATTTTGTATTGTGTAGTGTACAAATACAATTACAACAACAATCACACAAACAGTGTATTTTTTGTTGTAATTGTATTACTAACATTGTTGTAAGTTTATTTTATTTTCACTAACACTGTTTGAGTCACATGGTTACTCGCAATAAATAATTTATTATTATTATTAGCCCACCGCTTTAAAAATCGAATGTAGCCTTGAAGGTGATATTAGTTTCAACATAGTTAATAATACTGCAGACGCAATCATAATCGTGTAACTAATTACACGCTAACAACTATTTTCCATAAATAATATAGACATCACCTACATGTTTAAGACCTTAATTATTAGTGTTTAGTAATAAATTAACTAAATATGTCACTATTCTTAAGACTTATGTTAAATATTGTTAAGAAATCAAATGTCCTAATACTAATTGTAAGAACTCATGCCGCCTGTGATTACAGGTTTATCCCAGTACAGCCATCATACTTTGTAATACCTACATTATTTCTTAGATGTATACTGTTTTTCTTTTTTTAATAAATTTTATTATTATTTATTTATTTTTATCCTTAAGTTCCTACTTAGAGAGGGGCTTGTGGCTTAATAATAACAGCCGCACGGGTCGATCGATCAGGTTAAGCTACGCTTGACGCGATAGGTTCGTAGATGGGTGACCATCTTTACATACCAAGACCCCTCCGTGCCTCGGAAAGCACGGTAAGCCGTTGGTGCCGGTCATTCGTCGATCTTTGACAGTCGTTACGGGTCGTCAGAAGCCCGAAAGTCTGACAACCAGTCTTACCAAGGGGTATCGTATTGTGTGGAGGTCAGATAGGCAGTCGCTCCATGTAAAATACTGAAATTCAGCTAAATCCAGTTAGACTGGAAGCCGACCCCAACGTCGTTGGGAAAAAGCTAGGCAGATGATGAAGTTCCTACATAGAGTCAAAACAAAATAATATTTAAGAATAGGCACTTACGTATTCATTTTTACTTTTCCCCTTCACTTAATTAAAATAACAACATTAAGCTAACGTTAGCAAAAATGGCTGTCATTAAAAACAATTCTTTAATTATTCAACATTTATTTATACATATTTTCCATTTCAACGTTTGAATATTTGCCCCTTTTTACGTCACTAAGAAAGAAATTCAATTAATATGCAAAGCGTATTGAAATAAATTATATTTTCCTTATCTCCTTACAACAGGGCTTACGGTATTCAAACATAAAAAATTTAATTCCACCGTCTTGAATGGAAGCTTTGTTTTCTTAACTTCTTAAGACGCAGAGTCTTTGAGAGTTATTTGATGAGACCGCTTGATAAGTTATCTTTATCAGGGAATAATATTGAATTTTCGGTCAGAATTATTTTGGTAGAAGCCTTTTTGGCTAGATTTACAATATCTATCGAGTTATCCTGCTCTTCTAAAATACCTACGCAAGATGCGTAGGTGAGACCGTTTGATAAGTTATCTTCATCAGGGAATGATATTCAATTTTTGGTCAGTTTTTTTTTTTTGTTTTTTTGGGTGGAATACCCGCCCGTATCCCTTCAGTTGCCTGTGTTGCCAGAGGCCTCGGTGACCCTTTAGTACCTTCCCGGGACCCCGGCAGGCATTGGCCCTAGTGGACATTGGTGCTGACGACATCTCTCTGAGGCGCGCGTGTCTTTGAGCCTTTTTGACTAGATTTACAATATCTATCGAGTTATCCTGCTCTTCTAAAATACTTACGCAACTTCTCTATTTGCCATTAATGTAACAGTTGTAACTCTTGGTGGATTCCATGATTTAGCTCATAAAAGATAGTTATGGAGTAAGATACATACATACATAACATCACGCCTTGTTTCCCCGATGGGTTGGGCAGAGGTGTACCTGTAGTGCACCCACATTTCGCCAGTTATGTTTAAGTCCCATATAATAGGGGGCGAGCCTATTGCCATCAACCGGGCACAAATGTAGATGGAGGATTATGGAGTAACAATCCTGGAAAACCTGCAATGTGGGATCAGTTAACGCCACGGCGTCATAATAATACTCCTCCAGACCGAATTTCGGCCATGGCGACTAATCTCAGCGGAGACCAGCCTTCGGCGCGGGAGATATTATAGTGCACAAGTGTGTATGCAGACACAGGTGCTCTTCCTTCCTTCACTCTCATAGTCCGATGGGACAGCAATCCGACACGACCAGAGTATGATCAGGCGCAGGGTCAATAGCTCATCGTGCTTTCCGAGGCACGGGGTTATCACCCCGACAACTTTCAAACTCCGAGCTGTTACTAAGAAATTCATAATGGAAAAACCCAACAACACTTTGCTCGACCCGGGAATCGAGCTCAGGACCACGCTCAGTAATCGCACTTGCAACCACGAGACCAATGGGGCATAAATAGGCACGCCAGGAATAAGATAGTAGAAATAAAAAGCCTATTTTATAGTTAATGATTATTTGAATGATAAATTTAATAATTTTTTCTAAGTTAGGTAATGATAATAGAATTATAGAATTAATAAATTTTATAAACAATCAAATTTTAATATTTGTAATAGTTAATTGAATGATGTTAGATAATTATGTTTTTATTATAATCGATATTCGCACACCTGTTTATGTAGGATATGGTTAAAGATTTTTTTGTTGTAAATATGTACGAGTATCACGTCATATGCCTACCCATATTCAAGCAAATAAATTAATTGATTTGATTTGAAAAAGTTTCAACCATGCATGACGTTGTAATCGATGCAATCGATTCTGCAATGACACAGGAGCCGGTAAACATTTGTCAACTCGTTTTTAACTGACTTTAAAAAGGTGGAGGGTGGAGGTTTATCTGTATGATTGTTTTTTGTATGTTTTTCGATATTGTCAATTCTTTTATTGTTTGAAAGGGTGTTGAAGGAGGCTATTGAAATGGTGCCATATACATTCGGTGAAATTCTGATGAGTTGTTGTTGAGTAGCTTTAATAATACGTAATTAATCCACTTTGAAAACTTAAAAATAAAAACTGAAACTTATTAAATATAGAGGCCTTGGCAGCGAGTACAACTTTGTGCCCTTTGGCGTCGAGACTCTCGGTCCGTAGGGTCCCAGTGCGCATAAATTATTTGCGGAAATCGCGAAACGTCTAGTTGATGAAACTGGTGACCGAAAAGCTGGCGGCTTTCTCGCGCGACGCATCAGCATTTCCTCGCTGGCAGCATTTCCTCGCTGAATGAAAAAGGCCCTCGAGGCATTGTACTGAGGATAGTACTATGCCTCGAGAGCCTTTTTTAGGGTTGTGGCGTCATCTACAGCGCCACATACGAACTACGCAGCCCACTGACGTCACGCAAAATCCTGTATCGCGCAAGCAGAGTTTACCGCGCAACTAGCATATATACAACATCCCGACATCAACCGTCGGGCAGTTGCCCACCAGACACGACACCCGTCTGGTCGGAGGATCCTCCCTTTTCTATGGAGGATGAGTGAACTTTACACCCTGTTCCTCATGCCTCTATACTGGTGACCCCGACTAACATAAACTTTCAAAATTGATTGTCCCCTATTACTATCCAAGTTTCAGTTTCGGGCCCCTGCCAGACTCCCTCGTGCTCCTATTACTCCTTTATATCTTATTATAATAATAATAATAATAATTTTATTTATTTATCGGTCATCAGAGGTCCCTGGGTTAGTTACAGAACACTTATAAACCATGTTAGTAAAACACACATGAATAGAATAAATCTTAACATTATTCTTGCCTCACCACCTTTCAAGTGTTGCAGAAAAGGTAAGTTATTATTCCTCCACTCCTCAGAACAATACTTGGTGCAAACTCTGTCGCTCCTCGTCTTTTAAAATTGTTAAATGGCTCCAGAGATCTTGTCGACGTGCATTTTGACTCATATGCCAAGTTTCATAGAACAATTACTAATAATGTTTAATTTAATTTTAGTTTGTTTTGTTCTTTTGAATTTTACTTTTGCTGTTTATATTAGTTTTATGTTTCATATACTCATTTTAATTTAAATTTGCTAATTTATTATTATACTTACATTAATTTTATAGTTTAGTGCTTGTGGCACACCTAATATGTCTATGCATGCGGTGCTAACCTGTAAGAAATTGTTCGACTTATTTTAGATTATGGTAGATATTATTTCAACTATTTACATTGTAAACAATTGTTGGTTGGCCAATAAAGAAAAATAAAATAAAACTTAGTTTTAATTTAGTTTAGTTAATGTTAATAAACATCTGTAATTAGGTTATGTAAATAAAGTTATCCATCCAGTTTGTGTATGTTGATGATGTTAATAAAAGTTCCTGTTACTGTTGTTTTATAGCAAGTTATGAAATACGAAAATTCGTATTCCACACTCACTTTTCACTTTTAGTTATTTAACTAAAAAGTGAAAATAAAAGACACTTCAAAAAAAAAAGTAACACTACTTACTAAGTAAGTGAAAAATAACTTTCATTTCGGAAGTCGATGGCGAAAATGAAAATGCAAAACTATAAATAATACCGACTTCCGAAAATAAAGTTATTTTTCACTTTGTAGTGTTTTTGGTTAGGTAATTTGTCGTGAAAAACAAAATGGCTGCGTTAGTTCCGAGTTTTGCCACGCGTCAAAAGATCTTTGTACAGTTGTTCCATAATAATATATATTACAGAGCTGTTAAACCAACATACCGCTTTTAAGAATAAAACCTTCATAAAGCTTACGAATTTCTCCTAAAAAGCCTACTCAGAACCTCAACAAGGAGCTTCCTATGTATCGTTGAGGATAACTTTTTAACTGAATTTACGTGTACACGCCGAGATTGTGAAGGTTTTATTCTTCTGAATGTTGAGTACGTTCAGGAAACAGTTTGCGTTCGTCTTCCCCTCATACGGCAAAAGGCATAAGCGGTAGTGAGTTTGCATAGTGCATGGGCCACTGTCGAACATGATACTTGAGATTGGCCTGGGCTGTGGATACCGTTCAATGATCAATGAAAACCTACATTACCCGACATTCTTATTGTTATGTAGGACGTTGTTGAGTGCCGTAGGACTTCACCATTGTTCTAATATACAATATATTTATTTACATAACCAAATTACAAGATGATTATTAACATTAACTAAATTAAATTAAAACTAAGTTAAGCTTAAAAAAGGCCCTCGGGGCATTGTACCGAGGATGCTGGCGGCATTTCCCCGCTGAATTGCAATGCTGATGCGTTGCGCGAGAAAGCCGCCAGCTTTTCGGTCACCAGTTACATCAACTAGACGTTTCGCGATTTCCGCAAATAACTTATGCAAATAACAAATAACCATTGTTCTTGATAAATAATTCTATTTCCTAACTAAATATGAAAAAGCCTGTTAGTTCTGTATTTTGTCGATTGTTACTTCTCTGCTCTCATGAAACGCTCTTCTATCTCATCTTGCACCACAATCAGGGGGAAGGCACCAGATGTCGTACGGGTGATAATAAATTTTATCACCGCTCCTGTGCGTATTCTCAGCACTACAAAACCGTAAGCTCGGATTTGAAACATAAACGGAGCGGTATATATTATTTAAATTGCAAACTGTCACTTTTTATAGAGACACACTCGTCGTAAGAATGAAAGTATCTTATAGTTAATGTTGTATGCACGGTGGAGCGATAGCGATGATACACCTGCGGTTATTATTTGCATCAAAATAGGATTTTGTATGACTTTTAGGGTTCTGTACCTCATTAGGAAATAACGGAACCCTCATAGGATCACTCGTGTGTCTATTTGTCTGTCTGTCCCTCTGTCATAGCCAATTTGCTCCGAATCTACTAGGCCGATTAAGTTGAAATTAATAATAATAATAAAAAAAATCATTTATTTCGGGTAACTAGGCCCATAGAAAAAGATTTACAAAACAATTCACACTAATAATACCATACAATAGAATAAAATAATAATAATAATAAAATTCATAAAAAATGTCACAAAAATTCAAAATAAAATTAAATAAAATAAAATTAAAATTAAATTAAAATTAAATTAAAATTAAATTAAAATTAAATTAAAATTAAATTAAATTAAATTAAAATTAAATTAAATTAAAATTAAATTAAAATTAAATTAAAATTAAATTAAAATTAAATTAAAATTAAATTAAAATTAAATTAAAATTAAATTAAAATTAAATTAAAATTAAATTAAAATTAAATTAAAATTAAATTAAAATTAAATTAAAATTAAATTAAAATTAAATTAAAATTAAATTAAAATTAAATTAGATAGCATTAAAAATAAAATAAAATAATGATTCTTTAGATACATACAAATACACACTCAAGCATTAATAACGCCTGTCAAACGGCCTTGCCTGAACATGCCTGCTGCAGCAATGCAGCATGTAGGGGCAGTCCAGCCTGTCAGCAATCATCACTAGGATTGCGTTGGAGCTGGCTTGCACTCCGCACACCAGAGAAATGCTCCGCCTGCTGAACCCAAACAAGGACGTGTAACGTAAATAAATTAATTTTGAATATGGAGGTCACTTTTGGAGGGCAAACTAAAAAATAGTATGACATATACCAAATGAAAGATTTGTTGTAGGGATTTTAGATGTTTTTTTTTTATAATTTTAAAATAAATAAGTTCAAAAATATTTAAGAAAATAGGTGAAATTTGACCATTACCCCTTATCTCCGAAATTACTGAACCTATTTTTTTTATAATGTAAATACCTAGTTAATTTCTTATAGATTACAGGAAAACCTATAATAAGTTTATGGTCTTAAAATAAAATGGTTTCTACTATTTCACAATATTTTGTGCGTGCAAACTTACACTAAAATTGGCAGTTGGAATGTATGAGCGAACATGTTTTTTAACTACAATTTTCAGTTTATTCTAAGAATAAATTCTTCCCAATTACGGAACCCTTCATTGTGCATGATCCGACACACACTTGGCCGGTTTTTTGTTTATGACAACCTACCTATGTTACGTTTCTTATGATTGAACATAATAAAGGGTGATCCAATTCGAGGCTCCTAACTTTTATTTAAAAAAAAAACCGGTCCGGTTCAAAAACCACGCACAATGAAGTTGGGATGAATTTATCCCAAAAAAAACTTAACATTACAATGTTAGAAGTTATTCAAGAGTATAATAATATGTTATTATATTATTAATTAGTTAATATATTATTTTACTCTTGAATAACTTGTACACATAATAATGGCAGAATAATCTTCTGTATGTATGCTAAACTTGAAATTAACTAATAATTATTTTATTGCATATCACTAACAAGCTCAAGTTGTTGGATATAAGTGGAAAGAGATACTTACCAAAATCAATATGGAAATTACAAAAGTTAGTTACTCTGAAGCTGGATACTAATATGCTAGACAAACTACCAAAAACACTGGGTCTTATGAGCAGCCTAAGGTAAATTGTTTATCAACAAATATAATGTTTAAAAAAGTTATCAACAGTAAAAAAAATTAAATGTGTCCTACAGTGACTATAAAACACAGTTTTCTCTCTTAACTTATGAAGCCCCCATGCGTACCCCATGTGGTGCCATACAATGGAAAATCAATTGTGTCTCATTAGCTGTCCTTGACTGATTATCAAACTTCATAAACACTTTACAAATGTAAGTCTTTAATGCTTAATATTACGCACGTGGATCCTTGAATCGAAAAGTGGTGTTGACAGACCCGTAATATTTTTGAACGGCCTATCCAACGATGCCACGACGAGACGAAAAGTACTTTGTCGGCGTGATTAATATGTATACCTATGCCAAATTACAGCTTTCTAGTACTAAGCGTCTCTGAGCTTCAGTGGGTACAGACAGACAGACAGACAGACGACGGACATGGCGAAAATATAAGGTTTCCTTATTTACTACGGAACCCTAAAAACATAAAATGTAACAATAACTTAATATTTTTTTCTTTAATCGAATATTTAGTGTTAATCATTAATTAGTGATTATAATTATGGAAAATGATGTCAGGCAAATGCCCGCCGCTGGACCTTCTGCAGCAGTTGATTCTTTTGAGGTAATTTTCGATGACTTTCGCAAATTTCGTGGGTTTCGTGGGTAGTTTTTAGGTGCTCCAACGTTGCAGGTGTGTTTGGTATAGATGCGACTCTTAAGAAAACCCAATAAAAATAAATCCAACGGCGTTAAATCACACGATCTTGGAGGCCAGTTGACGTCACTGTAACGTGAAATAATGCGACCTCTGAAAGTTTCACGCAAAACATTTAACGCAAACACAACAATTGAACAATTTTAATGCTTTGAGTAACGGTAAAGCGATTCATTTTATTTTATTGTTACAAACTAACATTAGACGTTTGAAACACGCGCCATTACTAAAAGCTGTCAAAATTACAGTGTTGCCAATATAGAAACCTCAAATTGGATCACCCTTTAAAAGCTTATTTCTGAGCCTAATTGTTATTGGATTTGCATATGCAACAAGCATATTAAACAATTTACAACTCTTTGCTACAGTCACGTGCTAGTGTACTTCCTTCCATGTTCCCTGTTTTACTTCTAACTCTCTTCGACGACTTGTTTTGAGAATTGTATTGGAGAGATTTATCAATACCAAATTTGATCAGTGCAGCCTTGCCTTTTGCTCAACTAAAAAAAGAGGCATCACCCAAAATCACGTCTTTTACGTAAAATACAACGCATAATGGCGTACTTAATACAAGCGGACGATGAAAGGAGTCGTTTAAATACGCATAAATTCTTATAAACACTTCCTCCAACCCTACTTTCTTCTGATTTACAGGCTTTATCATTTTTTCGCTGACTTATACCTCATTTTATAGGATATCTTCTAGATTTTTTATTGGAGACAATAAGGGCTTAATAAAATGAGAAAGATGAGGGTAGCATCTGTGTAATAAGAGCATCTTTACAGCTATTTTATAATGCAGTTATATTCGCTCGTATCTTGTGAATATGAGGCTCACCATCATTTGGAAAAATGAAAGATTCGAACTTTGCAGGGTCATCTTTCTTAGAGAGCATAATGTACGAATATACTTATTATTGCACGGGGAAAGCTATTGCATGACAATGGCATAAAGCTTCTACAAGATTAAAAAAAATATATATATATAAAAAAAAAACAAAAAAAAAACATTTATTGCCTACGTAAATGATAAATGATTTTTATTTCTATCAGTAGGTTTGTACAAACACTTTTACACGTCAATCATATTTTTAAAATAAAGCTAGATGAGGTTGGCGTTTCTTATCTGACTACTCTGAGAAGAAAATCCGAAACTAACTCAGAGGTCACAGTCTCTTTTAAAGTCCAGACATAATCTTGGTCAGATCATGTGAAGGCCATGTAGATTGGTATTGTGGTCCTTTTGAGAAAAGAACCGCACTGATTGAGTACTGCGGAAGGTCTAAACGGAGGCCCATGCCACACAAATTGTAACTGACATAATGTTGTTAGTGAAGACCGTAGTCGGCTTTTATGAGATTTTCAATGATCTTCAGATCTTCAGATCTTCATTTCGGCATGTTTTTACCTCGGTTTTACACTGTTTGATGCTAAAAACACGAAGCTCCTAAAGTAGAATATAAATAGGTATGCCCGTAATAAAAAATACAAATATTCAAACGCTCACATAACCTAGCAATGCATTCTCTAACTGAACATCGCAGCCTGCATCGGCTTATTTACGTGGTCCCCGGGACATATTTTATGCGCCGCCAATCGATATGTCCCGGTTCAGACACGGTTAATGGCCCGAAATGGTCCTGTGCTACGGTTGAGTCCTAGCTCAAAGGCTACGGGATCGAGCTTTGACGTTCTGAGATACTGTTTGTAGACTAACGTGAGATTTCGGAATTACCTGAAGTGATTTTCGTTAGGCGCTGATTAGGTTATTTGGTTGTGAAATAGGTAGTTAGGTTTTTAACTAAAGTTTCTTAGAACATTATAAGTATTATGGAGATTATTGGTACCTATACGGAATCTTAAGTTAATAGCACAGGATCGTATAACCCAAAAAGCCAAAAAATATTGCATACGACTTAAGTAAGCCCATTCAAACATCAATCAAGTCCTTTAACGATTGGCTTCCTTTTTACAAAATACTTCACAAAGATTATTTCTTAAGTAAAACATGATGTATATAAAAGCGACCACAATCACAAGCGTGGTGCGTGAAAAATTGAAACGCCTACGTAAATAATTATAGCAAAGTCGCATGAGCGCGACACAGTAGGAGTTTGCGCTCAGGAGCCAATTTGTTCGGATCAAGAGTCTTGTGGTAAATTAGTAGAGAACGTGTGCTCGTCGATAAGAATTACCTGAGATTCTACGTCCTGTTTCTTCATATAGAATGTACCATTGAACGAACTGTCAGTACTGATTCTCACAGAATTATCATTTTTACAAAGATAAAAGTGATAAACTGGACAAACGTCGACATTATCGGATTTGCTAGACGCTTTCCATAATTTGTGCCACCGGCAATGTATTTTTTACCATTAGGTCATTATTTGTTCATTGTTAAAAGTTTTCATATAGGTAAATAAAAGTGACAATGTCATGACTTTCACAAGTAGGTACGTAACGTACCAACGCAAAACACTTCGTTAGAATTTCTGCCTTCTATTACAATCTTTACTTTATTAGGATTATGAATATTTTATAGAAATAATCACATGACTTAAAGCGTAATGTTACGCGTTATTTCAAGGATAAATAGTAGAATGTATGTAAGTTGGCAATATTACACGCCGACGGCATTATTTACTGTCATTAGAGAAGTATTGAATAGTAATAATCGGGATAGTTTAATCAACTTTTAATCCACAGTAGCAATGAATTTCATTTTGACAGATCAACAATATTCATTGTTGAGATTACAAAGTTATTTACGTTGTTGAGCGGACAAATTTTTCAAACATATCAAGCAATAGATTAGCAATATCCTTCAAAATCATTCAGATTGTGTTTGATAGTGTGTTACGCAATTAGGGTGGCGAATACAATGCATGAGTGACTTATATGATGAAAATAGGAGTAGTGCTTTGTTTCTACAGATGTAACAAAGACCCGGGTTCCGGCGGGATAGGTGTATGCCGCGTTTGCCCATTGTAAATAGCAGGCTTAGCATGACGCTTTCTATTTCTTTTTTCTTCAGAATCAGAATCAGAATCAAGAATTTTATTTGCTATGAATGCAGGTACAGGATTCCTCTTTCTACACAAAGTGACATTTCGTTTCTCCTTTTCTGACATCGCACCGTAGAAATCCTTCTACATAAAAAAGGACCAAGACATCTTTGTCTAGGTCCTTTTTTATGTAGAAGGATTCTACGAATCTAGGAATCTAGGAATCCGTCATTTTGTCTTTCGTTACTAACGATCTTTCGTTAGAAACGAAAGACAAAATGACAGATTGTAGAAGGATTTCTACGGTGAGATGTCAAAAATGGAGACATGAAGTGTCACTTTGTATAGAAAGAGCCGTGTCTATTCTTCGAAGAAATAGAAAGCGTCATGCCACGCCTGCTGCAATTGTCTGTTTAAGAAGGCATTGATTCACCCTATCTTAAACCTTGGCCAAAACTGTTCGAAACCTTTTCTTAATTTCTATTCCTACAATATTTTCTCGATACCCATTTTATGTAACATATGCTGTAGTTATTTCCCATCTTCTCTACGATGGCTGCGGATGAAGTGTAAACATGGTTGAAGTGCGTGCCCTTTAAGTTGAAGTGCGCTCTCAAATCCTGAGAAATCGCTGCGGCTTCGGCCGTCTCTCGACACGTCTTGGAAGATGGTGCAAGTTGTGAGAATTGGTGGGTGTGGTTTTAAGAAGTGCCTGATCAATTAATGTAAGCAATGTCATTTTTTCTTTCTTTAGAAACTCCTTACTAAACCTTAAGTTATTATTAAAAAACCTAGTATACTTCTAGTATATTTTTTAAAGTTCCACAAATGTTTTTTAAACATTATTTCGGAAGCTATTAGGGATTTTTTTTTTGGGTTAGAAATCATCAAATAATTTCTCCCGCTCTGGGCGGAGCGGGAGGGTGTGTCAGACTCTTACTGACTAAAACCCATCCGTATTCCTTCCTGTTGCCTGTGTTGCGGGGGCCTCGGTGACCCTTAAGTACCTTCCCGCGACCCCGGCAGGCATCGGCCCTAGTGGACCCCTACCTTTGTGCTGACGACATCTCTTTGAGGCGCGCGTGGAATACAACGCGCCGTCGACCCGGGTCTGGTCCTTACCGGACGGTGAGCTGCCCATTGCTCACCGTCCGCAAGCCCGCGCCTACGGTGGCCGGAAATCCGCCCGGGATTCCCGACGCCCAGGGCGTCTCCTACGGCGGCTAGGGGCGAGAGGGCGCGAAACTTGCCTTTCCCTCAACCGTCCCGCCTCCTCCTTTGCGAACATTACTACTTCGCAGAAGGAGGTGACGGCTGCCCATGCCCTCTCGCTCCGTACCATGGCCTGAACCAGGGCCGGACGCGAGAAATCTCTGCCGCCGATTGCCTCCACGAGGGCACGGCGGTGCTCTGCCCAAGCCGGGCAGACCTCCACCGTATGCTCCACCGTGTCCTCCGGGCGATCCACACAGTGGTGACACCCGGGCGTTTCCTCCCGCCTTATCCGACACAGGAACCTCCCGAAGCTGCCGTGTCCGGTGAGGAAAGCTATTAGGGTGCGTTGGCTGTGTATAATTAGTGGTTCGGTTCAGTATCTTGTCACAAGATGTAAAATTAGAAGGCATATTTCAGAAATGTTTTCTATTAATCATATCGAGTAAGATAGATGCATCTTCCGCTAACCCTCATCGCTTACAGCGAAATGTCAGAGGGATAATGCAGATTGATTCGGCTCAACTCGGAGGAGACAAATTCGATTTGCGACAGTGCGGTGTAACGCACAGATTTGACGCCTTGAAAAATATACCAGATTCACGTAGAGATTGCAGTTGCCTAGATCGGTGCTATTTTTCTACTCTGTTGGGCTCTTATTGGCAGCTTCGTTCAGATTGTTTGAACCTTTGCATTCTAAAAGATTTTGTTGGTGTTGGTCTATTCATTTCAAGGAATGCTTTGTTTTATATGTATGTATTTGTGTTTGCAGTTTTAGTATGTATCTTCTTTAGCTGATATAATTTGTTTAATCTTTTGGTATAGTTTTACTTACGTGATTTTTATCGTTCTTGCCCAATTTACTATACGTGATTTTTATCGTGCTTGCCTGATTTACTTTTCGTCCTCGATTTTGGAAATAAATTGTAATAACTTTCACATCATTCAATAACTAGGCATGAATGTAAAAAACGCAAAAATGTAAAAGAAACATGAGACTTATATATAACTGGTGAAATGCGTACTATAGGTAAGTGGCCTATATTCCCTGAAGGGTTAGGCAGAGGCGCTTAAAAACTTGAACATTACTGAAGTAATAATATTGAATATTCAGAACCAGAAACCCTACATTATATTATGTTTATTAATAAAACCTCTTGGCAGTGCTACAAAAAACTTGAAAATCTTCTCACGTACTTACGATTGTACTTTATAGACTCCAGTCCCAGAAACGGTCCCTAACATAATTCCTTCAAGACCTAAGCTCTAAGTTATGGTAGATAAACAAAGAATATCTATTCAAAGGGTCGCGCAGAATTTATACTAACCTCGCGAAAAGCGTACAGTGCGTGTTGTTCAGTAAACGGGAGCTTCGCATTCCGGACACGTATGCCGTCGCCGAAATGTTCCCCGGATGGGCTTTTTGAAGAAACAAAACTCACCGTACAATACAATACAATACAACTTGTCCCACATTATACCCAAAGCAGTGCCATTCTAACGCAGCTGGTCAAAATGCCCATTTACATTCGATAGAAGTTTGGGTTTTTTTGTTCGTCACCAATAGGAAAAGTCGAAAAACGATTCTGTTTAGAATTCAATTTATTTTTGTATTGAATTTAGAATTGTTTAATCCGTATGGTAGCTGGCTTTTTCCGTTTGCTTTTGAACTACGAAAATATCCGCCGATGTTTTCTTTGCCAGAGGCAACTTATAAGGGGTTATACCAATCGGTGAAATACAGCAAACATTTCATATTTCTGGATGATTCCGGAGGTAAGAGAGCAATTCCTTTTCACAAAATCAGAAAATTGAATACATACAAACTGGCCGTGCGCTTAATGGCACGATCTTGTATGTAACCTGAATAAAGTCTATGAAAAATTCAGCAAAAAGTTCAGCCCGATAATAGTTTATTTCAGCAACTACGTTATTCTCAATCTTAGAGAAGCGTAGGTAGGTAATTGGTACCTATTTATTTTTGAGCTTTTAGCTTTTCACATTATTTTAGGAAACCATATTTTCAAGCTGGTTTTTCGGTTTCTCCCTACCTGTGCCTAAGTAGTTACGTCTCATAACTACCTACTTTGTATGCTGGACACAAGTCCGTAGACAACAGCGGTTCCATGACAAATGTGATACCTTCGGTGTTTTCTCCTGTGAGTCAGGATTGATACACCATTATACGTACCCCTGATCCGTTTTGTTATTATTTCAGTATGTATCACGTTCCAATGTTGCAGCACCCATATACGAAATATCTTCACAGAATAATAGGCTCTATTACTTGTTATGTAGTGTGTATAATTGTGTGGAAGAACGTGGGTATGTTTCCGCGATTCGTGTTCTTGTCACGTGCGATTCGACTCGCCGGTCGACGCGTGTGCCTTCTTCGGTCGGGGCTATTATTTTTATCCGCATTTTGTACTTATTGGTGCCGTATTATGTGACAGCGTGCGCTTTATTAAATAATCGGCTGTTCGTTTAGTTAAGGATGTAGGCGGAAAAAGAGGGAGATACTCGTACATACCTATCTCTTTATATAGCTAATACTATACCTACATTAGGAAATATTTCATTCAGGCGAAGGGCAAAGCTTGCTAAGTATCGGGACAAGGAGCGTGCCAGATGGTCGTAAGACACACTGGTGCTTTGCTTAAGAGCCCTAGAATAAAGGAGCACTAAAAGTCTGAATCAGATCGAGGATATAACATCTGTCGCTGAGTTCAGCTGTAGAGCTGCCAAACGACTGCGTGCGTTCCGTGTTACTTACTACCTATAAGTATACCACTTCGAAATATTAAGAAAATCCTGTTGAGACAGGGCTTTTGATAAGATTTAAAACAGTGGCTAATAATAGCCACTGTTTTAAATCTTATCTTTTTCTTGGATATCACTAGTCAATTATGGATATCACTAGTCTTATATTGAAGATAGGGGTTTTTACCTATAGTTACTACAATCACATTAACGATCATGAGGAAATATAAAATATAAGTAAACTCACCTCTCAATAGGCTCAGCCGAGAGATTAATTCTTATATAAAATCCACTCCAGATGTTGGCATAATATCATGTTTCCGTAAACATCTTTAAAGCCCAAATTTTAAGGTCCCAAAGCTCGCAACCCATACAATCTAAGATTCATTGTGTTAGTATTGCAACCTCTGTAGCTTATCCCATATGTAATTTTATATTTTCTGTTTGTATAGTTTGTTACCACTTAATATTTTACATTTCGTTTTTACCTTAGGCTATCACCGTATTTGAGACTGTTGGTTCACCTGTTATTGGCAACTGTATAAGCCCATGGCTGTTACCTATTATTATTTGATATTTTGTATAGAAGCTGTTGGTGTACCTTTAAAAATAAATAAATAAATATAAGGATTAACACTGGAAAGAGTGACTGTGGTGAGACTAGACTTCTCCATATATAATGCTATGACAATATCTCGGATTTTCCTAGATTACATTGTGAACAAAATGCAATTTACTTTAGAATGGTTGCCACCCTCTTTGTTCGCTTCCAACTCAATAGTTTCATCTTCCCCAATTTCAGTCGATCACACTTCCTGGCGTTAAAAAGTATGGCTACCACTCCTGGCAATTTCGAATGAATTCACAAAATCTACGATAAAAAAGTAGAATTTATTGCCTTTACCGATGACAATATAACTTTCCCCATCCAATGTAAAAACGCTAAAATCTTTTTAGAACCCGATAAGCGTTATGGGCTAACCAGCTGCCACTTTAACAAATTATTGGGAGATTTTCAAGAAAAAAGTTGTCACCCCACGAAGGGTAGGCAACGTCTTATTTGATAGCTAAATTTTCGCGGGGCGCATCGAGAATGTTAAATTACTGGCGAAATGAAAGATAATAGGACTGCATCTTAACAGGGGAAAGTTGCTCCACTTTCAAGGAGGGAAAAAAGTTTATATCCCCAAAAGATTTTGAAATTCCTATCCCTAGGGTGCGGGAGTGCTCGGTATCACATTATTTATTCATGGTTTTTCTGTTTTAAGTGCTCGCGCATAGTGGCTTCTATTTGGATGATCTCTTTACTACAGCATAAGCGATTAAGGAAGCGAATAATCTTCAAATCAAGTGTACTTATTTTGATTAAAAGGACGGTCTTGATCTGTGATGTCAGCTCTGAGTTTAGTCTGATCATTTAGCGTTTAATTAAAATCAGGCCATAGTAACTCTGCTATTCTTTCTTATGAATCACGGTATGTTCCTGTAGACTTTGTAAACAGAGTCAACAACACTATTGCAGGTGGTCTGTTGTGGCTTAGTGTTACAATAAAATAAAACCAAAATTAATCGAAATCGAACAATTTATTGTAAACTAATACGAACGCATAGTAGAATTTAGGATATATATTTGTAATATTAATAGTACAATAACAAAACATTGACATAAAGCGTTAACTTATTTCACCAACATTTGATAAAGCCGACGAGTGCGGTGAGTCTCATCACATACACGTGGATCCATCAACCTCTCGTTACATTATTACAATATATCAAAATGTTAAAGCTATATAAAACATGGCCAATGAAATGACAACAGTCTTAAATCCTAGAAACGAGATTTTTAGTTACATTGATATAAATTATACGCAGTCTATTCCAATCACTCTGGTTTAGTTTATTCGTACAAAATTATTCCATACTAGTAGATTTATAAAAGTTATAACAGCCCAACAAATTTTCTTTGGAATTAAATACAAAATGGAGAAATAGGAAATTGGTTTTTCAGAAGTGATTGTAATAAACGCGAGAAATAACATTACGACAATGAGGTCAGTGCCAGTGCAGATATAGAAAATAATTTCCTCGATATGAAATTGTCACAGACAGGGGAAGACAGAGGAAGACATCTTGCTTTGAACAATTTACAAGTGGGTTCAGTACAAAAGCTACTACAACCTTTGAAAATTATTTCACAATACAATGGGGATAGAAGTTTTCTCATGATGACAGTATAAAAGTACAAAAATGAGCAGAAGATAAACGCTAACAAGTCATAGCAATCCTCGCATAACATCTGTATTTACAATAGTGTTATAATATTATCTAAATTATCATATTTAGAGCGCAGAGCTAGAAGCTTTCGTAAGTCTAGAAAAATACAGTGGTAACCTGACAGTGTCGAAGCATTTATTTTATAAATACGAGTACTAGAGTACAAAAGCAGTCTCCAGATTAAATTCGGTAACGTAGCTTAACAATATCTATTTAGAATTTTACAATTAAATACATTTTGTTGTTTGCTCTAAAAATCACTAATTTCTGGATCTGTATCAGCGTATTTGCAAGTGAAGGGGTTTCGTAGCCATGAACAGAAAGAACGGTCACTATGCTGTTTGTATTTCGCTGTAGTATGCTTTTTCGCGTGCGCTCGAGCAACAGCTGCTCGCCGCGTTGGGTAAGAATCTAGTGACGATGCATCTGAATCTCGTGGAACTGAATCGTATCCTGATTCAGCACGTCTCGAGGTAGTTGCGGGACTGTGTTTACCTGTCCGCGGGGTAGACTCATGACCGCTGTCATAACCGTCAGGTTTAGAACTAGCAACTACCCTCGCTATACCTTTGTCACTTTTTTCCGTTCGTGGTTCAGTTGTTACTACCGGAGGCGTAACTTCCAGGTGTAAGTTTGACTTAAGTTCTTTAAACGAAGGAGCTCCACTACCTGGCGTTCGTCTTTCTTCTCTTAGGTTAGGGTCTGATGCCCCATCAGGATGCCTTAGAGATGCTATACGTGCGTCTGTAATATCATTTCCTCGGTATCTTTCGAAAGGGCCGTAGCAATCGTTATGTGCTTCCAAATCTTGATATGCATCACACTCTCCTACTGCGCTTCCTGGCCTAGACATGGTTCGCTTGCAACTATTACATATTTTGTCACTTGGCCTATAAGCTGGTTCACTATAAACAGAACCATCGCCTCCAAATTCTTCTGTATCACGAACATTCGACAGAGATAGGGACTGAAATTGTGGAGCTATCCTCGTAATCGACATATTGTTGTAATCATCAATGTTGTCTAACATATTACGTCGAGAGCCGTATAATTCAGTTAGACTCATTATGTCATCAATTCTCGATCGTGATGAAGGTAAGCTTTCATGTGGATTTAAGCCAAGTCCACGATCACCATTATATTTGTCCGCATAAAACCCAATTGTTTGTCTAAGATAGGCTTCATTTCTGATTTGTCGTTCGACTTCACTATACAAGGAAAGAGTGTCTGTAAAAGTCGATGCCACTGTTAAATTTTCTTGACTAAGAATTCTAAGTGGATGATCGTCTAAATCTTCTTGATCTACTTCTGGTAAAGGATTTTCAGAGTAACCCATACAAAAAGCAATATCCTCTTCGGTTACTTGAAGACAAGAGTCCATCATTGGAACAGGTTCTAGGGGCTCTTCTACTTCAATTATTTCTAATATTTCATCTTCATCCTCATTAAGTCCTCTGCTCATGCCATGAGGATCAATGTCCCTACTATGATTTGAAGCTAACTCATCTTCCATTCTCAACCGTTCTTTATATTTACTATCTAAACTTTCCATTGAAACTTCTCTACTACTCAGACTGCTAGGTTGCATGATAGGTAACGCGGGCGGTATCTCAGCTAATTCTTCACTATCATCATCGTCATCTATATCGTGTTTGCTTGGCTTAGAACATTTTTTACCCATTGAATTTTGATCACCTGGTCCAACATTTTCTTCTTCTATTGCCATTCCCTTGGAACCAGCTTTTAATCCAGTTCTTATAACTGATTCTTCCACATGTATTCGCCTTACTGAGTCTTTCGTCACTGGCTCCATTTTGTGAGCATTTTCAGGTTCGTCAGGAATTCTTACTCCAGGTTCTTTGTGCGCAACCTGCGTTTTGTGACTTGGTGAGTTATGTCTGGATTTATGAATTTGTGATGTTTGATTTTCAACCCATTTTCTTATCATATTTTTCTTGTGGTTGTCCATATATCCGTATCCCAGGTTCTCACTACCGAGGGCACCAAGAATACCGAGCTGGAGTGGTAAAGCATTATTGGTAGGTTGCATTGGCACAGATTCAAATTGTATTGGCACTGTTGGTTCTTGCATTGGACCGTCGATCCAAGTTTCACGTTTCTTGCCTTGCGTTTCTTTGATAATATGCCTTGCTTCAACTAATTTTGATTTAGATATTCTAGGCCCATCGATCCACTGTTCATCACTGGTGCTTTTCCCTTCTTCTGGATGTTTTGGACCCGCTTTTTTAAGCGGTGTTGATTTGGATGTTACTGAATGCACTGGAGACGCCTTTGGGGTATGACTAGGCTGTAAAGTTTTTAACGGTGATGCTTTGGGTGACCCATGTAATCTATGCACTGGACTTTTTTCTTCAACAACTCTAGATAGCGATGACTTATGTTTTTGTTCTGCTGCTGAACCTCGTAACGCTTTACTTAATACACATCGGTTGTCACCTGAATTTATATGGGGTATGTAAACTGGTGGATGTTCCCCGTCAGTTGCGTCATCCATTGGACCAACGTATATGACTGTATCAGCTGAGAGATCACTACTTGATGGATCTGGTTCACTACTACTTGGTTTTGAAGCATCTTCACCAGAGCTCCCGCCAGAGCCTGCGTTATTATTTGCCGAATATTTGACCTTCCTTCTTCGAAGCCTGTGTATTCGGGATGCTAACTGCAAGGTTGTTAACGTGTCTGAATAATTTTGGGAATTTGGGGATACATGGACAATCATAGCTGTGTGGCATGTTAAAGATCCGAGACACTCCTTCAAAACATGTGTAAGATTATGGTCTCTATACGGCAGATGCCTTTGTCCGTTGAATATTGCAAGTAATATATTTCCTAAACCAGATAGTGGTATTCCCCCGTTTGTTTTCCCCCTCTCTGAGTTTCCTAGGTCGATTAAATGCAGGCGGCTGCGTCCTCCGGCAACTGTGAACAAAGAGAGAAATGTTTTTAATTCAGGAGTTTTGTTGTTTTGTGACCCGTTTAGTATGGAGGCGGATAGTGAAACTTTTATTTAAAGCTTTTAATATAGGACAATCTTCAATGAACATTCCGGAAATAACTGTGCTTTGTGTATAAATTCGTCGTCTTTTTTTTAATAGCTCCCTGACTGTTTCTTAGAATTGCTAATAATTATTACAGGGCGCTCCTTTATTTTAATAGAGATGTTTTAATTATTAGTATCTATTTGTAGGATGTAAGGACAATACGGCGACCACACACACAGATAAGACACGGTTAGGTTAGGTTATTATTGATACTTGAGTTTTAGACAAAGCCATCATTTTCCTTACCTGCTCCTTTCCCTCCAACGCTGTACTGGTACACATGTAGTGTGTACAACAGATGGCTGTCCTTCCCCTCCTCTCTGGCCCCTCTGGTAGCCAGTGCAGCATCCAGGTAGAAGGCTGCTTTCTCAGCGCTGTGCACTCGGAGCTCGGATTGGTTCTGCAGGTGAGTGCCGAAGAGAGGGTCATCTCGGAGGTAAACGCCTGGAGATTGCTCCGTGTCTGGGTGGAAAAAAATATATGAAGATTATACCCAGAGAGTGAGTGTGTATAGTGTTGTTAGTCAATGTTCGGTCGACTCGAGTCGGGACTCAAGACCCTTTTAAGCTAGCCATACATGCCATTATTTTGTGTGATTGTGTGTACTTATGACACTCAGAAACCCAAAAAGAAAGAAAATATCTTTATTTGGTATACCAAATAAATACCAAATAAAGATATTTTCATTCTTTCTGGGTTTATTATATGAATGACCGTACGCAAGTGAACATGTCATTCATAACTGAGTTTCATTGTTCAGGATCATGTTTGCATGGACCTACAGTTTGATTGTACATGTAAAAGTGTGCAGGCATAGCGTATATGGCCGCATTATGGCTCGTGCAGACTAGCGCGATATCGCGGGCGCGACATGCAGCAATATGCCTTCCGCACCCGCGATATCACCCCAGTCTGCCGTCTGGGAGCCTTTAATTGTTTGCTGTCGTTATCAAACAGCTTGATATTTAAAAGTAATTAATTTTATCTTTTGTAACTATGTAGGTACCTACTAGAAAATAAAGAATAGATTTCTTTTTAAACCAGCACTTAATTTAACTTCTTTTAGGCCCCATTCAGAGCCTCCAGCAATGCGACTTGCGACGCTACTTGCGGCAAGCGACACGCGCGCGTCACCTGTTTACGTTCCGTCCATTGCTCCGCAAGTCCTAAACACCTTCTTTCATTTATTTTCTCCGCAGTCGCTGTCGCAAGACGCGTGTCGCTTGAGCGTGTAGTTCGAGGCCACGGGGCAACGTACCTACTTGTAACTCAATAAATATCTCACCATTTTGATAAGGCGCCAACAGGTCGCGGATCTGGTTGGTGTTCGTACAGAGCTCCACTGCTGACACCCTGACGGAGAAACGGGTGCCACACTTGTGTCTCTGCTCAGCTATCCCACGGAACAGCCACGTAATGGCGCAGGGTATGGCACCCAGTGCTGCTGGAGAGTCCGGCCGCCCCAACATTGTATAGGATTTACCTGGAGGAACAAAACGAAGGGACTTTAAATACAGTTCGTTAACATTTTAAATGTTTATATTTGTATTATAGATCCTTGAAAATTGGGAGGAGTTCAAAACTAATAATAATATGAGAGGGATCTTGACAGTACTTCCGGGATTGTCTTGATAGCCGTGGAATACACTCCTCACGAGCACCCCAGGACATATTGCCCGTTGTCACTACGACACTATGTGCTGGCGACTGTTTTCGGGGGTTCCATTAAGTGTGCAAGTCACCCCTTTTTAGGGTTCCGTAGTAAACAAGGAACCCTTACAGTTTCGCCATGTCCGTCTGTCTGTCTGTCTGACCCCACTGTAGCTTAAAGACGCTTAGTACTAGAAAGCTGTAATTTGGCATAGGCATACATATTAATCATGCCAACAAAATGCTAAAATAAAATAATGAAAAAAATTTTTTTTAGCGTACCTCCCTTTCCCGTAATGTGGGGATGTAATTTTTTTTTCTCATCTACCCCTTGGTGTGAGGTATTGTTGGATAGGCCGTTCAAAAATATTGCGGGTCTGTCAACACCACTTTTCGATTCAAGGGTCCACTTGCGCAATATTAATTCGTGGCAGTATTACATGTAATGAAATTAAAAACGAAACTATCACCATTAAGTAGGCTTTACAAGTTAACGAGTTATAGTCAACCTACTTAAATTTGCAGTTGGGGAATTGACCGTGGCATATATCGATGTATCGGAGAACAGATTTTTCAACTACAATGTTAAGTTTGTTTTTGGAATAAATTCGTCCCAAGTAATCCTAACTACTTCATTGTGCGTGGTCCGACACGCACTTGGCTGGTTTTGTTTTTTTTATATTTTGGGTGGGAAATTATCAAATAACTTCTCCCGCTCTTTTCGGAGCGGGAGGGTGTGTTAGACTCTTATTGACTAAAACCCACCCGTGTTCCTTTCGTTGCCTGTGTTGCCAGGGGCCTCGGTACCCCTTTCAAAGCAAGTCACTTGCCATTTTATATGTGTATTTTATAAAAAACATTGGTCAAGCAGGGGCCATAGTCTTTCCATAGTTCTAGAAAACCAGTTTCCTTTAATGCCAAATGTGTTTGTTTCCATATCCTACACCAATCAGGGGTTGTTCTTGGGTGCATAGTGCAAACAGGAATGATCGTCGGTTGGTGCCTCATTTCATTAAAAACTTCCTGTATAGTAGTAGAGGTCCGGGACCCCAAGATCCCGAGATATTTCGAGAAAAACTAAAAAAAATAAAATATTAATCGTTTATTTATAAAGTGGCACATGTACAATAAATACTTTAACAATTGATTATAAGATAGGTAGTTTGTAAATTTGTAGTAATAGCCTATCATATAATCTTGTAAGGTTAAGTTGGTTCATGAATCACTATTTGTTTAAAACTCTACCTAAATGTCTATCACCTTCCCAAAGTCTGGAAAAACATGTAGCGAGAAAATAAAAATTAAAGATCGCCTCAATCCTATTCTTGTTCAAACACAAATTCATTAAAGTTTGAATAAGAGTACATAAATAAATGATAAGTTGATACGAGCAGCTCAACTCAAACATCAAAAACCGCGGAATAAATTGACGACAGCAGCATAATGAACACAAGAAATCACCTTTAATGCCAGGTAAGTTCACTTAGCTCCACGTGGCTTCCGAAATCCGTTAATAATTAAAACAAGGTTCAAATTATTCACTCAGTTGGATCTACGATCCCGAATAACCGGGAGGTGGGAGTAAGCTCGGGTTTAGTGCCAACATCGCCGCGTTTCCCCAAAACTTTCATCTCGCGAGGCATTCAATTTGCATCTGAAACCTTAATCTATGAGGGGAGGTTGGGATAAATTACCTCTTTCCTTTTTAGTCGTTGGTTGTTTTGTGTTAATGAAAGTATAAGCCCATTTCGCAATTGTTTGTTTGTGGTATTATCTTGATCGCATCGTCCGGATAATCCCGCACAACTTGCTAAATTGATTTCGTGTCTCCGAACTTATTAACAGGTTGGTAATACTGTTAGCGTTGTTGGCTTTCGTCTTGTTTTCAAGTTATAATGTCGTGTTCTATTGTTTGAGAAGATTATTTGAAGTTGAGTGATAATGATTTAATTGGGTAGGTTTTAGTTCTCTGCTTCTGTTTACCTTCTTTATCAGGGACATTGTTTATGGTGATTATTATACTGTGAATACACACAAATCTAATAATATATACATAATCATACAACCAATTAAAGACATCTAACTGCTACTTAGCCCTCTTCCTCTCTTCTAATGTTGCTGTACCCGACAGGGTCCACATTGGTATTTTACTTGATAAACCATCTATGTAATACATATGGAATGCAATAAAGAATTGAGTAATGAGTATTGAATCAAATAACTAAAACCAAGACTACTGAAGGTCTCTTAGGGCTTAATCTCCCCTCTTTGAGGAGTGGCTAGAGAGGCGTCACGGCGTCACCTTCCGCCTGACGCAGGTCTTCATCGGACACGGCAGCTTCGGGAGGTTCCTGTGTCGGATAAGGCGGGAAGAAACGCCCGGGTGTCACCACTGTGTGGATCGCCCGGTGGACACGGTGGAGGTCTGCCCGGCTTGGACAGAGCACTGCCGTGTCCTCGTGGAGGCGATCGGCGGCAGAGATCTCTTGCATCCGGCCCTGGTTCGGGCCATGGTACGGAGCGAGAGGGCATGGGCAGCCGCCACCTCCTTCTGCGAAGCAGTAATGCTCGCGAAGGAGGAGGCGGTACGGTTAAGGGAAAAGCAAATTTCGCGCCCTCTCGCCCCTAGCCGCCGCAGGAGACGCCCTGGGCGTTGGGAATCCCGGGCGGATTACCGGCCACCGTAGGCGCGGGCTTGCGGATGATGAGCAATGGATAGCTTACCGTCCGGTAAGGACCACGCCCGGGTCGACGGCGCGTTGTATTCCACGCACGCCTCAAAGAGATCAGCACAAATGTAGGGGTCCACTAGGGCCGATGCCTGCCGGGGTCGCGGGAAGGTACTAAAGGGTCACCGAGGCCCCCGCAACACAGGTAACGGATGAAATACGGGTGAGTTTTAGTCAGTAAGAGTCTGACACACCCTCCCGCTCCGGCCAGAGCGGGAGAAGTTATTTGATGATTTCCCACACAAAAAAAAAGGTCTAATACTAGAAGTCGACGTGCTCAAAGATCCAGGAAATGAAAAGGAAAACGATTTCCTAAGAACAAAGATGGATGTTATGCATAATTTGTTTAAACCGGATATCAAACTACCTTTAACATTCATAGTGTTAACTTGAAATCCCAGTTTTAATATCAAAGTTTTGCCATCACGAGCGTGCGAGCGAGACGGAGATAGGTCGTATTTATCAAACTTTCAATTAAGAGCTCTCCCGACTCTTTGCCATTTAGATGCAAATCCCACCGCCCGAGCCGAGTGAGAAGTTTCATACTTTATAGTGCATAATTAGGGCTACCAACCTTTTGAATGAGTTGTGCTTCCACATTGCAAACGTAGCGTGAAAGAGCTACAGTTGGAGTTTCCGTCTATTAACTTTTTACAAAGCTTTATTCTTTATTATTTATTAATTTTATGTTTATATATTTCGAAACAAACATTCCACTATAATATGACATCGTAGATAATTGTCTAGAAACTACTTAGTATTTTGTACTTGCTTGCACCAATGTATAGAGAAAATGAATTCTTTAAATCTTTTTAATTACACACCGACTAAATCTGTGACTTGTCGAAAAATTGCGACTAATCAGCGACAAAATTTGGGAGAAAGTGAGAAAACAGATCTTCGCTAGGTGTCCTAGTTTTTGAGATATATGTGGTCAAGCTGGGGTAGGCGCTCTCGTGACAGACTAAACTTCTGATATTTGGAGAATAAAATTTTAAGTTATCAAAATTAACATCCCTGGTGGTGGTTAAATGATAAATGATTTTATTTCTGTAAGTAGGTTTTTACAAACACTTTTACGCGGCAAACATATAAAGCGCGTAAAGTACTCAAACTGCCAGACCATCATTAAAACTAAGAGACAAAAAAAAAACAAACAATGACCCACATAGTCCTCACATTCCTTAAAATTAAAATAATATAATTAATACTATACAAACTAAATATTCATGTCATTGTTTATATAGAATGTTATATAGAATAAGAAAATATAAATAGCTAGCAAAATAAAAAGAGTAAAAAAACAACATTCACTGTAAGTTTGTTGGAGCAGCTCAATCCCAAGCCTTTTTGTCCTCAATATAATCTTTAACAGTATAAAAGGCTTTCAGACAGAGATTCTGTTTTATAAAACATTTGAATTTATTAAGGCTCAGTTCTTGAATGTGGCTAGGAAGTTTATTATAAAAACGTATACATTGGCATCTAAACGAGCTGCTTTTTTTTTTTGAGCCTGGTTGTAGGAACAACAAATTTTTGTTCATTCCTAGTATTTACATTATGGATATCACTGTATTTTTTAGACAAATTAATATATTTATGTGCGTACAAAAGATTTTCATAAATATACTGAGAAGCTACAGTCATTATATTAATCTCTTTAAATTTGTCTCTGAGGGAGTGTCTGGGACTTAATTTATAAATTGAACGGATTGCCCTTTTTTTTATTGTTTGCCAGTGTCAGTCACATTCGTCCGAGGGCCACGTAACCGGATCACTACAGCACGACTAGATCGTTTTATCTTTACCACCAGCCTCATTAATCGTCAATTATTCAAAATTATTATTACATTTTAAGTTTTTATTTTTATAATCTGGAGACGAGGATACGACAATAATTTAAACTTCATAATATATAATGATGTTGCCAGTTTGCATACAATATTCAATCAAATAAATCCAATAGTTTAATCACTATAGCTAGTCATGGTGGGTAAAACCAATAGTTGGCCCATCACATTATTTAGTTTGTTTTAAGAGGCCTAGAGGAGCTAAACGCAAGTTTTATAACGCCTAAAAGTATATGATCCACTGCAGTAAACAAAATCAGAAAAATATATGATATTCTTCAGGATATATCCTAGGTAGATAGTGTGTTGAAAACATAATATAACTAATTTGATACGATAGAAAAAAATCACGAAGTTACCTCTAAAAAAATCTTTTAACGCGTAAAAATCATACTAATATACATGCAATCATTCTGATTTTTTGTCAGATTATTCTACAAGCAACATATTAGCATAATAGTGTTTTAATTTTTTGATTTAATCGATGGATTTATTGTAAATCGTATATTCTTATTTCCGAGCATAATACGTACGCATGTGTGCGTAAACGCCTGTGTACCGACAGTGCCGGCCGAGGCCTGATGCTATACAGACGTGTCGCTCTTTTCGCCGCATTATTTCCGCCCCGATTGTTTAATGTTTTTGTAAAGTTTTGTTTGTGAATTCATTGTTTCATATTTTCTTTGCGTAAATATTTTTATTTCGTGTAGATATAAAATACTTTAAGTTAAAATATCGTAATAAAGTACTAGTTTGTTATAAAGTTGTATCATTTGTAAAAGAAAAATCAACAAAAAAAGAAAAAGAAAAAAAAAGAAAAAAGAAATGGAATGTCATGGGAAAGAAAGTGAAACCCGTTGCGAGGACTAAAAATTAAAAAAACGTTCATATAAATCAAATGCCGAACTTATGGAACGAAATTAAAAGGTAAGATAGAGCATTATATTATTACTAAATATTTATTTTTATAATCATAAAACTATGAATTTTGGAAATGTCTAAGTAAGTGCAATCAGTTCATATGGTCTGTATTTTCGGTTCCTCTTTCAAATGATACAGTAGCAAATTTAAAAGAAGTGTGGATTTACAATTAGAATGCCTGGGTTCAAATCTCAGGGATTGTGTTTTTTATTTGATTTGAATTATTTACTATATTTTGCACTGACTCTAATTATATATGAAACTGACATTAATTTAATTCATTAATAACATATAAATACTTTATTAATGAATTAAATTCAGGCAAAACATGTTGGTCCGGTAAAATAAATGTTTCCATCTACATGTGCATATTCATGTATCATGTTACACATGTTTGAACAAATAAATTTATCTTTATCTTATTTAAACTACTACGATGTACATATATTTATTAAATACATTTCTATAATTAAGTATATAAATTAAAAAAAAACCTTTAAAATCGAATTATTTTTACAGGAAAAAAACGGTCGAATATATCAACACGGAAGTTATTCCAATACGTAAGTACCTCCACCTTATACAGGGTGGCCCAAAAGTCGTGGATAAAACGCAACTAGGGGTTAGATGGGGTCATCAGCTGCAAAAAGTTGTTCTACGGGAGGTCCTTAAGGTCAACCCCTGCAGAGTTATAATTTATTTTGTGTTTTTTTTATGAGAAAATTGACTTTTTTTAACTAATTCTTATTTTCTTATATATTCGAAAAAATCTACATCCTGTATCTTTTTTATAATTTTCACTAGATTGGTACTGATGAGTCTTTGCGTTAGACATGCTATTTATGGTTGTTTATTGGGTGTGTTGAAGATAATATTAAGTTTGACGATTTTTTTTTCTCAAATCATAACTTTTTATTTACTTCGGAACCCACTGTGAAAAAAAATACTGTACCGAAAAGTGATCCTGTATTACAAGTTTTGGCGCATATAATAGGTATTCTGAAAAGGTATTACACATGGCTATGCGTGGCTTTGATATCTTTCAAGGACGATTATTCGTAGCAAGGCCAAAGTTAACCCAACCATAAAACTCGGTTAGGCTTATTTAAAAATAAACTGGAACTAATAGAATTAATGACAAAGACTCTCTGCCTCTCTTTTACACTAACCATTTAATCCTTTGTCAATAAAAGGCCGGTTCGCCCGTCAGTTCTGGTAGCAATATCTTTTCTAGGAAACAAAAGGCAGGGCCAGCCGGGGCGGGGGCCGGGGGATGCGCGTGAGCATGTTTCTCTAGAATGTTTAGTGTTCTTTAGTGACTCGCTTCCTACCTGTGAGTACGCATGTGTTCTTTTTCTCGGTTTTACGACGACTTGTGATCAGTTTCTTTCCTTTGACCTACGCTTTGTTTTTCGGACTTGTGACAGATTGCCTACCTGTGACCAGTGCTGTGTGAATCGGACTAGATTCGAAATCGGACGGATCGGCTACAAAAGTGGACAGATGGCTGCTGCGAGGAGAGAATACACCCAACGGGAGTATGCAGAAATGCATTACCTGTATGGCTATTGCGGCGGTAATGCCCGGGCTGCTATCAGGGAATATCGCCAACGCTACCCTAACCGTGATCGTTTTCCGGACTACAGGGTCTTTATGCGCGTACATAATTCGTACATGGAGGGAGTCTTACCCGGTCAGCATGCTCCGAGAGCAGGCAGACCAGTGGTGCAATTTGAAAATGAAGACGAAGTGCTGAGAGAATTACGATTGGATGCTAGTATAAGTCAACGCCAAATATCCCGTAATCTCGGGATTCCAAGATCGACGGTGCAACATGTCATTAATAGAAGCAAATATCACGCCTACCATGTGCAAAGGGTGCAAGCTTTGCTGCCCGGTGACTGAACCTAGAGTGCGGTTTTGCAGAGAGCTAAGATACCACAGAGTGGATCCGCAGTTCTTCAACAAGGTTTTATGGAAGGATGAGTCAACTTTTAGAAGAATGGGAGTATTCAATATCCAGAATCTACATTTTTACTCCAGCGTAAACCCCCATATCATAAGAAATGATCGATTCCAGCATCTGTTTGGTATTAACATGTGGGCTGGTATAATTGGCCAGCAGTTGGTGCTGCATGAAATGCCAGCAAGGCTGAATGGTGCTCAGTATTTAATTTTTTTGCAAAATAATTTAAACCATATTCTTAACGAAGCTGAAGTTCCAGTAGAAAGAATAGAAGAAATATGGCTGCAACATGATGGCGCCCCACTTCACTACGCTCGAGCAGTTAGAGATCGTTTGAACGAGCGCTTCCCCAACCGGTGGATTTGTCGAGGCGGACATATTGCGTGGCCACCCCGGTCGCCCGATTTAAATCCATTAGATTTTTTTATTTGGGGCTATTTTAAAGAAATAGTTTACCAAGGAGAGAACAATAGCGAACAAGAACTACGACAAAAGCTCGAATTTGCTAGGGTACAAGTTACTAACAATATAGGTGCATTCCGTAGGTTACGTAGGAATTTTATTAGATGGTGCAGATTATGTATTATGGTCAGAGGCAGGAATTTTGAGAATTTATTGTAAAATGTTTTGCTTTAAAACAATTATTTCACAATCGTTGTTTTGTTTTTTCGTCCTAGAAAGATATTAGATCCACTCATGGCCATGTGTAATACCTTTTCAGAATCCCTATTAAATGCGCCAAAACTTGTAATACAGGGTCACTTTTCGGTAGAGTATTTTTTTTTCACAGTGGGGTGGGTCCGAAGTAAATAAAAAGTTATGATTTGAGAAAAAAAATCGTTAAACTTAATATTATCTTCAACACACCCAATAAACAACCATAAATAGCATGTCTAACGCAAGGACTCATCAGTACCAATCTAGTGAAAACTATAAAAAAAGATACAGGATGTAGATTTTTTCGAATTTTAATAAGAATTAGTTAAAAAATGTCAATTTTCTCATAAAAACACAAAATAAATTATAACTCTGCAGGGGTTGACCTTAAGGACCTTCCGTAGAACAACTTTTTGCAGCTGATGACCCCATCCAACCCCTAGTTGCGTTTGATCCTCGACTTTTGGGCCACCCTGTATAAGCTATAATAACAATAAATAGAAGCTAAAAATACCAAATGTTTTTGTTTTTTTTTTTTTCAGAAAACGACCTCGGCTTATTTGATAATAGGCATGACAAAATAACTGGTTCATCTGAAAATTGCGATGTTATTTGTCACAAGTAAGAATTTAAATTAATGAATATTATAGAAAACTTAAATTATTATTCAAGAAGATTTTTCCGCAAACACATTTTACTCAGATTGATTACTTAGAATTCTTGTAGGTTTAATATTTCAATGTTTTATACGAATAAAAATGTATTTTATCTATCAAGAAATTATATTTGTATTCATTTCTTTTGCAGATGGAAAAGTATAGGTACTCCTGAAAAGAACATCCGAATTGGACATAGGATTATTAACGTTTCCCACGTTTTGGAAAAGTTATATGAGATCTCAAATCACGGACCATTAGATAGAAACCTAACAAAAAGCTTGAAATTAAATTTCACATAACGTTAACATGAAAAAGAGCGTAAAACTTGGTATTTTTTTTTGTAATAAAAATGTTTTTAGTTTAATTGAATCAGTTTTATTTAAAAATAGCTGTTCCCGCGATCCAGGATGAAAAGTAGCCTATGTCCTTCTCCAGATCATGGTCTGAACATGTCCCAAATTTGATCTAAGTCCGTTTAGCTGTTTCAGCGTGAAAGCATAAGAAACAAAACTCACTTTCGCATTTATAATATTAGTTAGGAACGCATCCTTAATTTTTCAAGTATCACATAAAACAAATAAAAATAATTTCATTGTCCTATTTATTTTTTGTTAGATCTATACTATCGCGCTATACGCGCAAACTGTAAGAACTTGCGCGTCGTTGCTGCGCCATCTATTAGAATACACGGGCGTAACCTCGCTATGCCGTTAGTTATATCGGCGTCGTCGTTAGATGGCGTTCACGTCGATTGTGTAAATGTGTGCGTGCGTTTTTCAAGGACACTTAGGTCTTGTAGTCCTCTTAAAATAAAAGAAAATGATGTTTAAAATACTCCTATGCACACGTATTGCCAGTATTTTAATTTACTAGCGTATTGCAGTCGCCACATTGTGTAACTTAATGCTAGAATAATTAATAATATTTTTTGCCATACATAAGAACTTACAAAAGCATGTACACGAATAATAAAAATAAAAAATAATGTTTATATATCTCCACAAATTACATTCTTATACTAGTTATATTTAGTTGACAGGTATTTTGAGAACATTCTATAATTTGTGGGAGATCTGGATTATAAACTAAGCCTAAGCCTGTATTTTAGAACTCCAGGCACCCATTAAATCACATAGTAGAGGTTGTCAACGTGGTAGAATTGCGAGTAATTGATGGTGTGTGTGTGCGTGCGTGTGAGTGTAAGTGTGTGTATATGTGTGAGTATATATGTGAATATTCTATTATTACTAAAAGGGCTCAAAGATGTATTTGTGTAGCTTATGTCCATACATACTCAATAGCTTGCTATATTATGACCATATTTTAATATGGAAGCATGCCAACCCTATCCGGTACAGGTTCGCACCTTTTAATCAACGCTTCTGGATTCAACGTAAGAACTTGATTATTATCTCAAAGAGTATTCTGTATGATAAACATGTAATTTATCCTAGACTTATGTGTTTATAGAGTAAGTTAATTGACGGTTTATAGGAGGTTGTTTCACATTTCAACTCAGTAGGAAAAGAACAATTAATATTATAAGTAATAGTCAGCTTACTATTTTTTTATTTTTTTCTTAAGATTGGTAAATATAAGCTGAATACAGAAAAATGTACTTACATTCCATATTTACCCTTAAGTTCATAGTACACTATATTAACTCTAGTAAGTATATACGTAAGTGTACGACAAGATGTGAAAGAGCGGAGCCTTCTAATACTCGTACAGGCATTGTTTTTTTATACGAAATGTAATTTTCTATTTGTCACAATAATCTAGTATTATTAATGTATTCTAAATAAAGTACCAACAAGTGCCAGCAAGATTGCGAGATTTGACCTAATAAAACTAACTAAGTAACATTGCAAGTTATATAAAAGCTTTTAAAAAATATTAGAACCTTGTAAAACTCTAGAATAAATTCTCGCGGTTCTGTTGCCATTAGCTTTTTTTTTGGGTGGGAAAATATCAAATAACGCTCTGGGCGGAGCGGGTGGGGTGTGTCAGACTCATACTGACTAAAACCCACTCGTATTCCTTCCGTTGCCTGTGTTACCAGGGGCCTCGGTAACCCTGTTGTATCTGCCCGCGACCCCGGCAGGGTCCCGCGACCCCGGCAGGTCCCGCGACCCCATTAGCTTGTAGACAGTATAGTAATCTCAGTAGGTACTTATTTGCAATGAATGCGAGAAATGTTTCTAACTTGCTAATTACGTTATCACACACATACTTGGTGTTTTACAAATATATTATATGTATATAGAATAAATAGGGGAAATGGTGCGTTCGAACCATTGCCGACAATGCCTGAACAGTTTTATTTTTTTATCACCTCCATGGGCGTCCACTATCCCACGCTAACTTTTGTGATTAGACCAAAAGAAAAACAGCCAATCATAAACCTCTAAATAATAATAACTCTCTCTTACAAAATCTTCTAGTTAAGGCTAACGTAGGTAGGTACTTATATCTTACCAAGTCCTGCGTGTCCGAAGCAGAAGAGGCAGCCGTCAGTCCCGTTGATGACGGCGTGGATGACGTCAGTCAGCGCGCTCGAGCATATCTCCGTCTGTGACAAGAAAATATATCCTATTTAGCTTTAGGAAAATCTACAATTTAGTACAAATTTATGGATAGGATTCCAAGCAGGTCAAGGAAAGATTAAAAGCATCTTTCGTATAATTTGACACACGGTTGATGTTTTTGAGAAAAAAATATGAGTAGTTCATTGAACAAAGATCCCTTTTCTACTTAGCACATTATTCACGGAAGTTTCCGTTTTAGTCAAGGAACGTATACATCCTGCATTACCTTCAAAGTTAGTTTTAGAACTGTGGACGGTTTTATTGACGCCCCCAACTGCAACTTTTTGGACTCCAACGGAACCACTATTCATGAGGTGATACACACATTTCCGTTAATATTATTCACGTGATAGTGTTTCACAAAAGATTCACTATGACGTTGGTCTGGCTTTCACCTACATTTATGTACTTTTCATGTATATTTGTCTAACAATTTTTAATAATGGATGTAACGACTTTGTAAACTAAATAAAAATATAATTTTATTGAGCCTTCTCAGTCGCAACTCTTAAATACCAAGACACCACACATTTAACATCCCTCTCATTAGAAACGATTGAATCTCTATTCATTACCTCTTCACCCCCAACTAGAAACAAAAGTATCTATAATGCTGTGAATAATTTACGAAAATCTGGCACTTAGGGTGTTTTAGAACCTTCCAACGTTCGAAGCAGGGTGTTTTCTTTCGCCCCAGATCTCAGGTAATTACGCGGACTTAAGGTAGCACGCAGATTAGGGGGCTGAGACGAGGCTTAGAGAATATGGGGGTTATAATGATGTCGCTAGTTGCTTTTCTTGCTTTTAGTACTCGAAGGATGATTGAAATCGAAGAGTTTTGTCAAATGAATCGTAAATGGTTACCTGTTTACAACATATTTGCAACGTCTTTTTTCAAAATAGACGACTTCTGGAGACGATCCCAGGATAGATCCCAGTATCAAATTTTAATAATTTTAGCACTAATATTCCTACCAAAGTATGGTAGTTTTCTGTTATTAGTTATAAAATGCTGATGGATAACGTCATAATCGTAACTCATAACAAAGTCAGAGGCAGAGGTGTACGAGTACCTATAGTACTCCCATATTTCGCCAGTTATGTATAAAAGTCCCATGTAATAGGCGGCAAGCGCACAAATCCAGACTCCGATCTGGGAATCGAACCCAGGACCTCATGCTCAGCAGTAGTGCTTGCGACCACTTATACTAACGACAACGTCCGCTTCATACTATTCAAATAAATTACACCAACCTAAAAAGACTATGAGTTTGTACAGTACCTAGCCAGTAGTCACAAGTAAAAATTCTACATTCAATAGATGAAGAAACTAGACTTACTTTAATTAACATTATCTTTTGTATGAAACATAATTCAGTACTCTCTTTCCCCCTATGTTTTTGTTCTCGGCCGCTCCGCAGATAATTAAAAGGACTTAAGGTGGAGCACTGAGATTAGAGGGCTGTGGGGTGGCCTAGTTTTATGTTTTGTAGAGATCCTCGTTCCAAAAAGTGCTAGTTTGCTTTTTGTGTGATGTTAAAAAAGAAAAAACCGGCCAAGTGCGTGTCGGACCACGCGCAAAGAAGTTGGTATCAATTATCCCAAAACCAAACATAACATTGTAGTTGAAAAACATGTTCTGCCTATATGCATATATGCCACAATAAATTCTCCAAATGCAAATTTAAGTTGGTCGACTATTACTCGTTAACTTGTAAAGCCCACTTAGCTGTGATAGTTTTCTTGTTATTTTCATTATATGTACTACTGCCATGATTTTTTTCACATCTCCATAAACAACCACTTAGCTGGCAGGGGAGGGGGGACGACGACACTTGACTATTAAGAAGAATTATGTACAAAAAGAGAAGACATACAAACTAAAATTATACTAAGACAAAAACAGACTAAACTTTCCAACATTACGACTAAAAATGCATTCCTCTAGTAATTATGTAATGTAAATAAAATTACTTAATAAGCTACCGGAACAAATTAGAAACACAAGTAAATATAATAGTTGCATTAATACATTAAAACTATTTCTATTAAGCAAAAACTACTATAATATAAATGATAAACTATGATTATAAAATAATAATATCATTACATGAAATAATACATGACTGATTTTGATTAACATTATTCTTACTTTTACCACTCTAGTTTTTAACTTTATCTTTTGTATTTATTACCTTTATTTTTAGCTAATTTAATAAATTAATAATAATATCTATTAATAACACTAACATTAACTTTATCTGAATAACTATAACTATTAAATCGTATTTTATAAGTTCACATAAGAATAAAAATAATATAAGAATTACATTTTTTTTATATTAGAATTTGCATTTTTAATTTTAAGTTTTTACTTGCTGCTGTTGCTGTGCCCTAACAGGGTTCATAACTGTTCTTTAGCTTTAAGCCTTATGTAACATCTTTTATACACATGATGCAAATAGATGAAATGAAATGAAAAATTAGGACTTTAATGCTTAAAATTACGCAAGCGGATCCTTGAATCGAAAAGTGGTGTTTACAGACCCGCAATATTTTTGAACGGCCTATCTAACGATGGCGTAGACGATAAAAAAAAAATATCCCCACATTACGTGCAAGGGCAATTTATCATTATCAAGCATTACCCCAAACATTTTTTTTTCATGATTTATTTTAGCACTTTGTTGGCGTGTAGACGCTTAGTACTAGAAAGCTGTAATTTGGCATAGGTATACATATTAATTATGTATACCTATGCCAAATTACAGCTTTCTAGTACTAAGCGTCTCTGAGCTACAGCGGGGACAGACAGACTGACGGACATGGCGAAACTATAAGGGTTCCTTGTTTACTACGGAACCCTAAAAAGAATAATTTTCTTGTACACTGCTACATGAATCTGGTAAACATTAGTACAATCGTTTAAAAAACAAGATGGCGGCGTTGGTTCTTATTTTGGCCGCGCGCCAAAACAACCTTCTAGCGCTAATAGGTAGGTTTTATTAAAAAGGAAAATTTAAAAATATTGTTTTACTAATTATTCTTATCTTATAATTTCATAGCAGAGTGCTCTAGATCATTCAGTAATTAATTATTTGTATTTATTTATCCACAGGTTGTAAGTTGGCATCGAGATATTTTTTGTACAGTTCAAGCTGACACGAAAATCTAGTAAAACATAACTTCACATTATTTACGTAACTTACTAGAGAATTTCCCGCCATTCTAACTCATGGTGCCACCATTGCAGGGGATATACACTCAACACGGAAATACTGAAATTGTTTTGAATGAAAATTTTAATGACCAGGACTTCGTTCACTAATTAAGAGCGTTTAGTTCGCAATGGAGCGGAGGGACGCCAGTTAATCAATTTTTGTTATTAACTTTAACTTCATTTCAATTAATTAAATTGCGACATTGATCGCGTTTTTCTGTAGGAAGAAATTAAGCAATAAAACTGGTATAGAAATATTATAAAGTCTATATAATATCTCAAAACGGTGAAGGAAAATGTCGTGAGGAAACCGGCATGTCCTAGAACTAAAAATTCGAAGACATGTGACATCTACCAACCCGCACTGGGCCCGCGTGGTGGATTATAGCCCACTCCCTCTCACAGAGAGGAGGCCTGTGTCCCAGCAGTGGGAACATTATAGGCTGATTATGCTATATAATATAATTATGTATTTCGCTTCGACTTGTATCCAGAAAACAATTTCTTTTTCGGAAACCCCATAGAGTTCGCAAGAGCCACTTTTACTTACCTGACCAAAACATTGTTTATAAACTCACAAATTCTACATTGTAAGTCGTAATTTGTTTATGTAGTTTATTTCAATTTTGGACTGTAGATATTTGAAGATTGTTGAGTTAGTTTATTTGTAGACTGAATTTTAAGTTAAAACTCACTGATATTTTTCATAGTCCGATTGATTGAGGTTTAAAACTTTTGTGCGATATTAATATCGAATAGTTACAGTTTGATCCAGTCTCGTAAGTTTGAAATTAATTTTGATGAAGTTATGCAATGAAGTAGTTTTCAATTTGTTATGAAGCCTGTATACTTCCAACCTTTCATTTATTAGATCGTAATATGTTCACAGGAGAGATTTTTTTCTCCAGGAAATGTTACGTTTTTGTTCTTTGAAATATTTAACTTTACCTCCTTAAGGTAGATTGGAGGGGCTTGTGGCTAACTAATAACAGCCACACGGGTCGATCGATCAGGTTAAGCTACGCTTGCCGCGGTTGATCCGTAGATGGATGGATTTAAAAATAGAAAAATGTTTGTCGAACTCCATTCTACAAAACCAAACGGATATAAAAGCAACTACAGGTCATCTATGTTGAGCATTACTGCCGGTGTGCCTCAAGGATCAATTTTGGGCCCTCTATTATACATATTGTTGTTAAACTTTTACCGGACATACAAGTTGTAGTCTTTGTGGATGACACAAACGCTATAGTTGCTGCTAACGATATCCAAGACCTTACTGTTAAGGTGAACGCAGCTCTAGAGGCCTTTCATTCTTGGTTCAGTGCGAATATACTTATAAACCAAATGGATATAAAAGCAACTACAGGTCATCTATGTTAAGCATTATTGCCGGTGTGCCTCAAGGATCAATTTTGGGCCCTCTATTATACATATTGTTGTTAAACTTTTACCGGACATACAAGTTGTAGTCTTTGTGGATGACACAAACGCTATAGTTGCTGCTAACGATATCCAAGACCTTACTGTTAAGGTGAACGCAGCTCTAGAGGCCTTTCATTCTTGGTTCAGTGCGAATATGCTTATAATAAACACGACTAAAACCAAAATTATGTTATTTAAAACTACTGCCCGTAACAAAGACAGTATGGACATTGAACTAGACAAAGTTCAAATTGAGCTTAATATTAATATTGACGAATTGTTGAATTAGAAGAAAACATTAGCAGCACTGGATTCATCTATATCATTTGCTTGCTATGCTTTAAGAACTCTTAGAGATGAAGTTAGCATAAAACATTTTAAAATGGTATACTATGCGCTGATCGAGGCCAAACTGAGGTATAGCATACAATTTGGGGAAACAGCTACCATTACAACTGGCATAGGGCATTCATTCTCCAAAAAAGAGCGATCCGTACCATAGTCCGCATTTCTCAACGGGACACCTGTTGGTCATATTTTAAAGAACTGGGTATTCTCACAGTACCTAGCCTTTATGTAGTAGTATTGTTAAACACTTTAAAAAAATATGAATACGACTACGAAACAGACGAGAACAGGCTGGTAAGGGAAAAATCACGTTACTTTGGATACAAAATCGTACCGACTTTTGGAATAGTTAAGCATAGTCCGCAGTATCAGGCAGTACAAAATATATTTAATAAATTAACGCTGGAGTTAAAAATCATACTGTATACAGGCTCATTTAAGGCAAGGCTCAAGGCTTTCCTGTTGGAGAGATGTCCCTACTCATTAGATGAGTTGTAATAGACGTATTGTTCTTGAAATTGACATGTAATAATTGTTTATGGTGTTTGACTGTGTACCGTGTTCATATGACTTTTTTTTAATCATTCTTTTTCGTTTAAATTGCAATTCATTTATTGACATAATGATTTAATAATTTATGTTTGCATGGTATTTTACATTTTATTTATATAATTCCTCAGTAATTTTCTAATTTTAATTTAATTGCATGTTTTCATATATATTTGTATATCTAATTCCATTAATGTTTCATGTTGGATTATATTCGAACGCAATGTAAATTGTTACTGAATAAATAAATTGAATTGAATTGATCTTAACATATGGCCTTCCGTGCCTCGGAAAGCACTTTAAGCCGTTGGTCCCGCCTGCCAATCGCAGACCTTTGACAGTCGTTACGGGTCGTCAGAAGCCCGAAACTCTGAGCAACCAGTCTTACCAAAGGTTATCGTATTACCTAGTAACAGGGTTGTGGAGGTCAGATAGGCAGTCACTCCATGTAAAATTCTGGTATTCAGTTGCGTCCGGTTAGACTAGAAGCCAACCCCAACGTAGTTGGGAAAAGGCTAGGCAGATGATGGCCTACATAAGGTGGGTTATATAAGGCAGACGTGTGTACACCTACGTTTCGCCAGTTATTTTATCCAACAATAGTTGAAGAGCCTATTGCCAACGACTACTCCAGACTCCGGGCTGGTACTGAGAATGTTCTAACGACTTGTAGGTCGTGGGTTCGAACCCAGGCAGGCATTTACTTTGTGTAAATAATTTCATCACCACTGCTCTCAAAATGGTGAAGGAAAACATCGTTAGGAAACCGGCGTGTTCTAGAACCAAAAATTTTGAGACATGTGACCAACAAGCAGTGGTAGATTACAGCCCACTCCCTCTCGCTCTTTGAGAGGCCTGTGTCCCAGGCTAATTATGCTTTATTAAAACCCAATAACACTTACGCACTTCGCATTCAAAACGTTGGTATTTCTACAACAACTTCCAACAGAATTGAAATAAGCTTTTCAGTAGCATATGTAAGTGCCATACATTTTTTACTTTTTCTTTGTCGTAATCTCTGATAGCCCTCTGTCTAAGTCATCAGGAGTCCAATCTCAGCAGTCTCTCTTGTGATTACTACACCAACGAGTCAGTTATGCTACTGTCCTTAGCCCAATTTATTTGCGGTCAGCGCAACATGTCTCTCTCTTCCATACTTCTCTTTTAGTCGTCATATCGGTAGTCATTCCCTTTCTAGCCATATCATCTTTCACACAGTCCATGCATCGTTTCTTTGGTCTCCCTCTACTCTTATAGCCATCGACATTCATACTTAAAACTTCCCTTACGACGTTTTCCTCAATCCTCCGCATCGCATGCCCATACCATGACAACCGATTTCCGCACAACTTTTCAGTCATCGGTGCCACTTTCCAGGTGTGTGCTCAGAATTCTCATCTGAGCTGCATACAATTTTCTTTCATTCATCCATTTTGTGGCTCAACGAGTCATTTTCTATAAAATATTTATTTGCTTGTATTTTATGTATGAAAATAATAACCATAAAGCATTTACAGGTAATAACAGCGGAATTATATTTCATAATTACACTGGATTTTGGCGAGTCTAGTGACGTCGGGTGATGTATGTAACCGAAGCCGACATATAAACTACCGTCCACCGGCTTCCACTGATTTACTATGGCACTAGATCGTAATCAATGTATTGAACATAATTCTTTTATTTTGAATTTTACACAGACACTTGCTGCTGCGCGTGGTTTCGCCCGCGTGGATTTTACTAAAATAACAAGTCTAAGTTACTCCTTATAACATCAGCTATCTGCCTGTGAAAGTACCGTCAAAATTGGTCCAGCCGGTTCGGAGATTAGCCGGAACAAACTGATAAAAAGGCAAAAATGTAAAAAAAAAATTATAAGTACCGTACTTATATACTTTCATAATTATGCATTTAGTAAAAAGCTGTTATTTTGACATTACAAACAAACACTTAATTTTATTTATTTGTATAGATGAAAAAAATGTACGATGCTAATGTAGCCTTTTTTATTTGATCCGGGGTGGAAAATCCTCATGGATGTCCTCCGCCCTTGGGCAGGCGGAGGGGTCTGTCAGACTCTTACTGACTAAAAACCACCCCGGTGTTCCCCTCCCACACTTGCACCGGGGATCATGGGATCTAGTGCGACTTCCGCGATCCCCGGATGCTGATGTAGCCTAACCTAAGATGGTTTTGCAACTTGCAAGTTAGGCGTCCGGTTTTTGTCCACTCTAATTTACCAAATATTTTTTACATACTTAAACTCACGCCTTATTCCCATGGCGGAGAGAAACTATAGAACGCCACCTGCTACGCACCTTATATATTCATTTTGCTTCGTTTAAATCCAAGATAAAAAAATTATACTTATCATTCATGCTCATGTTTAAATGTCTGTATGTCACAAAAGCCCGTGAATAATGCGACATTACTTGTACCAGTGCTGAAATCGGACGCTAAAGATACGGTTTTCTAGGAGAACGGTTCCGTATAACGGTCGTCATGAAAATCTGTAATTTTCACCAGTAGCGTGTCGTTAAGGCGTCAGAAGACGCTCTGTATTTGGACAATCGTTATTGTATGACGGATCACCGCTTACTTAGGAAATGATATCTTAAAAGTTTCTTTGAACTGACGTCCACATTTCATTTACCAAAACACTGAAAGGCTATTTTATCTTGCACCCAATTTTAAAATAGAGTTTATTAATACCTGTTTTGATAGTATTGTAAACAAGTCATAAAGGTAGATTACTAACATAATTACGGCGGATCCCAGTGGATCCTGGCGTCAGACGCTAAGCCTGCGTAAGCCGCCGTCCGGCCGCTGTCCGGCCGCTGTCCGGTGCCGTCCGGTGAGTTATTGCACGGATAGGTTAAATCAACGCTTGTATAACTACATTCGTGTAAGGCTCATATTGTAGCTTAATAGCTCTCTTAATTATTTTGATCGCGCAGACGAGGGGTTCTATTGACTTTAGTTTATTTTTGAGGTGTTTTTTTTTTATTTTTGTTTTTTTTTTTTTTTGCTACTTTTTGTGATGTTTTATTTGGAGAGATTGCATGATCGAGACGAGTGAGTATACGGATTTCTCTCTGAAAATGTTGGTTTACAAAAAATATTCGATTTATAAAAGTTCAAAGCTCATAGTAAATATTATTTTAGTAAATGATTTTGTTTAGGGGGGCTTAATGGACTGTTAAAATCTTCAAACAAACTAAGAGGAAAGTTGGATTGATTGATTTGAAAGGAAAAGCGGAGATGAAATAAAAAAAAAAGATAAATGAATATATTACAAATTGGTTCTTGTTTCTAAAAAAAACCGGCAATGATTTCTTATTCCTTTTTTCCCCAAACAGAATTAAGAAAGGTATAAATGCTGATGCGTTAAGCTTTTGCTATAAGGGCCTTCACCGATGTCAGTGCTAACTATATGAACAACAAAACACTTCTATTTACAGCTAACCCAGCATCTAGAGCTCAGTTCCTCGTCTCGTAATCTCCTGTATACAGTAGTGCATTAGACACTGCAGGCTTACTTGTGCGTTCAGTAATTATGTCTGAACGCACATTACGCGGTTAAGTGATTTATTACGTCGTTCATGGAGCTGTGAGTCCTGATCGGGATTTCTGGTCTTAAGTGGTATGATGTGTGGAGTATTGTGGTATGCGTGGTTCTGTTGCGGGAATGAAGTTGGATAAGGTTAAAGTTGGATTTAAGATCACTGTGAAGTTTATGGTTTAGTTTGCGTGTCTTAAAAAGTAAAATCATTTTAGGTAGACTCGTTTGCCAGGATTTTTGTCGAAGCTATTTAGGATTTTCTGTATATAGGCCTCCCCCAAGCACCGCCATTTCAACCGGTTTGTGCTTCCTGCATCCAGCGGATTCCTGCGGCCTTCACAAGGTCATCGGTCCATCTTGTAGAAGTTCTTCCAATGCTACGTCTTCCGGTACGCGGTCGCGACTCCAGAACCATTCGGCCCCATCGGCCATCTGGATTTTACTTGAGTATAAAGGTCTGGGTATCCTCTCGGCAGAGGCCATGATTCTTCGGTAGGTACAATTCTATGCTGATGGTCTGTAGCCCACGTTGCATGGATGTGACGATTGTTATTTGCTTATTGAGCTCATGTCCTGCTGCTCAACTTTCAATTCCCACGACTGATTATGTAGTAAATTCTGTTTAATTTTGACCAGATTTCTCCTAACACAGTTTTACCGTCACATAGGCACGCTCACGTTTCCCTTAGTTCTTATTCGTTAGTAAGCATTTAACCTTCTAAATCCTTTCCTCCCATGACACATATATTTTAACATGACAACATTGTGTACTACAATTTAAGCCGCGCATCCATGGACATGGCAATTACACCATGCTAATGGGATTCGTATGCACCGGTGGAGTTGTTGTGTGAATGTTCACGTTTGGTCATGTTTCTCCCGGGTTGGTGAGTTTTAGGGTTTATGTTACAGGGGTATGATAACATTGGAAACTTCTGTGGATCTGGTTGGAATTTGTCACATTGCCTTTTTTTTTTGGGTGGGAAATTATTAAATAACTTCTCCTGCTCTGGGCTGAGCGCGAGGGTGTGTCAGACTCTTACTGATTAAAACCCACCCGTGTTCCTTCCGTTGCCTGTGTTGCCAGGGGCCACGGTATCCCTTTTGGAATTTCCTGCAACCTCGGCAAGCATCGGCCCTAGTGGACCCCTACACTTGTGCTGACATCTTTTTGAGGCGCGCGTGGAACACAACGCGCTGTTGACCCGGGCCTGGTCCGTATTGGACGGCGAGCTACCCATTGCTCACCGTCCGCAAGCCCGCGCCTACGGTGGCCGGATATCCGCCTGGGATTCCCGATGCCCAAGGTTGTCACATAGCCTGTTGCAAGAACTTGCATTGTTTGTTAAAATGCTGGAAACACAGTTGATAGTATACTGGATAATCTTTCAACTTCGACATTCTCTAACTTCTTTCGACTTTCCATTTATTCCACATAGTAATTTTGCAACATTATCTTCAATTGAAAACTTTCATGCCTTATGATAAAAATGTTACCTTATAAAAACGTGACTAGGGACTTGATAACATCGTCTTAGCAGAAAATTGCCCGTTTCTTAGTATAACTAACTAAATGTGGCAATTTACACATTCGTATACACACGTTTTGCTAACACCAGATTAGATCGCGGACAACCAAGTACGAGGTGAGCGAAAACTTTCGGGAGAAAATAACTACAGCGACTAACCATCTTACACAATACTTGGGGCACATAACACTAAAGAGATTTCTCATAAGCTCTAAAATCTCGTTAAAACCGCTAACAGTTTTCTATCCTGCTCAACAGCAAAAATGTAAAAATTTTCGGTAAAGGGAACGCGAAAGTTAGCGTTATTCGCGCAGTGCACGCCGTTTAACAATTTAAACAGGAGAAGTCGCGGCTCGCTCTGCCGGCGACATTTTTGGTGCATGAAATTCAGAGGGGTATAGAACTACGCGAGAACGCCGTGTGCCCATTCTGCGCAAGGGAGGGCAGTTAGCGGGTGTGATGACGCTGCGTTTTGTAAAGCGATGCAATCTTTCGCTGTCTTGGCTATTTAAAGTTTGTAGAGAGAAAATGCTTTCTTTGAAGAAAATCTTGTAAGAAATGTTAGGGAAAAGTAATTTAGTTTTATGTGTTTTTGAGTAGTGTTTAGAGCAGTGTTGGCCTAGTCGAAGGTGGGTGAGGTGGTGCGCCTCGAGGAGCTCGGCGCTGCCACCGGCCTAAAAATGAAGATAACGGCGACTGGGGCCCGAATGGTGGAGGTCCCCGGTGCGGCCAGTGGCCCGGCCGCTGACGCTCTGGCCGAAAGGCTTAGGGTGTCCCTAAATGCGGACGAGGTCCGAGTGTCCAGGCCCATCAAGTGCGCTAGCATGCGCATCATGGGCCTGGACGACTCCGTGACGGAGGACAAGGTGGTCGCCGCAGTAGTTAGGACTGGGGGATGCTCTGCCGAGCAGGTGAGGGTGGGCACCATCCATCCTGACTCCGCGGTGCTGCAAACCGTTACGGTGAGCTGCCCCGTGTCGGCGACCAAAAATATTGCCAGAGAGGGCCAAAGGTTATTGGTGGGCTGTGTGTCCGCACAGGTTAAACTGCTGGAGCCCAGACCTCTGAGGTGCTTCCGTTGCCAGGTGAGCGACCACGTGCATGCTAATTGCACCTCGGAGGTGGACCGCAGCGGTCTCTGCTACCGTTCCTGCAACGCCACGCCGCACTGTGCCGTATGTGCGGCGGCTGGCAAGCCGGCCGACCACCGGATGGGGGCAAGGCCTGCACCCCACCCGCCAAAGCCAAGGCCAAGGGCAAGCCCTCCGCCACCACCGCCACCACCGTCACCGCCGCAGCCGCCGCCACTGCCGCCGCCGCCGATGCCGCTTCCACCACCGCAGTCGTCGCCGCCATAGCCGCCGCGGCAAGACCCTTGGTTCTGGAGGAGGCCAATGCCAACATGGAGTGCCAATAATGGCCCCATTACGCCTCCTCCAGGCGAACATCAACCACTGCGCCACCGCTCAGGATCTGTTGCTCCAGAGCATGGCGCAGTGGTCGATTAACATCAACGTGGTCGCTGAGCCGTACTTTGTCCCGCCCAGGGATGACTGGGTGGAGGACCTGAGTGGCTCAGTGACCCTAATTTCGTCGGCCGCCGCCGGTACCCCGTCCCTCGACGCCGTCAAGAGAGGACGGGGCTGCGTAGCAGTACGGTTCGGGGAGATTGTCGTGGTAGGGGTCTACTTCTCTCCGAACCGAACTCTTGCCGAGTTCCACAACTCCCTTGCGAAGTTGAGAGTCGTCGTCGTCGGGTTTGGTTCCCTGCCCGTGTCCGTCCTCGGGGACTTCAATACCAAGAATTTGGCTTGGGGTTCCCGGTTAACGGACACACGGGGCAGGATGGTGGAGGACTGGGCCCTGGAGACAGGCCTGGTCGTCCTAAACCGGGGTTCTGTCCCCACGTGCGTGTAAATGCGGGGTGAATCAGTGGTGGACATCTCGTTCGCCAGCCCTGCTCTGTCGCCGCGTGTAGTTGACTGGCGCGTCATGGAGGGGGTGGAGACCTATTCCGATCACCGGTATATCCGGTTCGACGTCTCCGCCCAGACCTTGGACGCGCCGGTCCGACGGGCCCCGAGTGGTCCGCGGTGGGCGCTGAAGCAGCTGGACCGGGAGCTCCTCCTGGAAGCCTCGATCATGCAGGCCTGGGTGTCACCACCGGACAGGCCTGTTGACATCAACGACGAGGCGGAGTGGTTCCGGGAGGCCATGTCCGACATATGTGACGTGGCAATGCCCCGTGTCCAGCCTGGACGTGCCTCGCGCCAGGTGTACTGGTGGTCGCAGGAGCTGACGGCTCTACGCACTACGTGCGTGGCTGCGCGACGCCGGTACACCAGGCACCGCAGGCTCCGTATCAAACCTCCGAATACGGAAGCTATTCAGGCGGAGCTGTACGAGGGGTACAGAGCGGCAAAGACCGCCCTCCAAGCGGAGATCCTGCGGGCCAAGGGGTTGGCCCGCGAGGAGTCGCTGGGGACTTTGGACAGGGACCCGTGGGGACGCCCGTACAAAGTGGTGCGGGATAAACTCCGCCCACGGGCTCCCCCGCTGACGCAGGGTCTCCGGCCCCAGCTTGTGGAGGACGTTGTGGGCACTCTGTTTCCTTCGCGAGGGGAATACACCTCCCCGCCCATGGCTCCGCCTACTGCGGTGCCCGATGTGGACCACACCGCCGACGACGACGACGACGATGCTCCGGAGGTGACCGAGGTAGAAATGAGAGTGGCGGTACGCAGGCTTAATGACAAAAATACCGCCCCAGGACCCGACGGCTTACCTGGTAAGGCCTGGGTCCTGGCCTTAGAGGCTCTCGGGCCTCGACTTAGGGGGCTCCTAAGCGCATGCATGGAGAGGGGCCAGTTCCCGCTTCGCTGGAAGACTGGGAAACTGGTCCTCATAAAGAAGGCAGGGGGCCCTGCGGACTCTCCGTCCGCTTATAGGTCTATTGTGCTGCTCGACGACGTGGTGCTATTTAAAAGAGTCATTGCAGACCGCCTCATCGGCGTCGAGTCAACGATGAAGTACCTGGGACTCGTCCTCGACAGCCGGTGGAACTTTGTGGAACATTTCCGACGTTTGGCTCCCAAACTGGAGCGGGCAGGCGCTGCATTGAAGCGGCTCCTGCCCAATCTAGGGGGTCCAAACGCCTCCTGCCGGAGGCTCTATGCGGGGGTCGTGCGGTCCATGGCCCTCTACGGGGTTCCTGTATGGGCGCGCTCTCTTGCGCTGCGGCCAGCCCGCCGGTTGAGCGCGGCCCAAAGGGTCATGGCCATCCGGATGGTCCGGGGATACCGCACGGTCTCCTGTGAGGCAGCGAGCCTCCTTGCCGGATTGCCGCCATGGGATCTGGAGGCAAAAGTCCTCGCGCACGTATGGGAGTGGCGCGAGGAGGCGAAACGCCGGGCCGTAAGTCCGTTGCCGCGAGAAATCGCGGCACAGCGGACGGAGCTCCGGCGGGATCTCATGGCGTCATGGAAAGTACGGTTATCGCAACCCAGTGCTGGGCACGCCACGATTGCGGCGATAAGTCCCCTCTTTGAGGAGTGGCTAGAGAGGCGCCACGGCGTCCTCACCTTCCGCCTGACGCAGGTCCTCACCGGACACGGCAGTTTCGGGAGGTTCCTGTGTCGGATAAGGCGGTAGGAAACGTCCGGGTGTCACCACTGCGTGGATCGCCCGGAGGACACGGTGGAGCATACGATGGAGGTCTGCCCGGCCTGGGCAGAGCACCGCCGTTTCCTCGTGGAGCTGATCGGTGGCAGAGATCTCTCGCATCCGGCCCTGGTTCAGGCCATGGTACGGAGCGAGAGGGCATGGGCAGCCGTCACCTCCTTCTGCGAAGCAGTAATGCTCACGAAGGAGGAGGCGGGACGGTTGAGGGAAAGGCATGTTTCGCGCCCTCTCGCCCCTAGCCGCCGCAGGAGACGCCCTGGGCGTTGGGAATCCCGGGCGGATTTCCGGCCACCGTAGGTGCGGGCTTGCGGACGGTGAGAAATGGGTAGCTCACCGTCCGGCAAGGAGCAGGCCCGGGTCGACGGCGCGTCGTATTCCACGCGCGCCTCAAAGAGATGTCAGCACAAATGTAGGGGTCCACTAGGGTCGATGCCTGCCGGGGTCGCGGGAAGGTACTTATGGGTCACCGAGTCCCCTGGCAACACAGGCAACAGGGCGGAATACGGGTGGGTTTTAGTCAGTAAGAGTTTGACACACCCTCCCGCTCCGCCCAGAGCGGGAGAAGTTATTTGATGATTTCCCACCCTCAAAAAAAAAAGTGTTGGCCTAGTGGTAATTGCTGCGACTTACGAGTTGTATGTCGTAGGTTAGAACCCGGACAGGCGCTATAGTTTGTGTAAATTATTTCATCACCACTGCTATCAAAACGGTGAAGGAAAACATCGTGAGGAAACCGGCATGTCCTAGAACCAAAAATTCGAAGACATGTGACATCTACCAACCCGCACTGGGCCCGCGTGGTGGATTACGGCCCACTCCTTCTCAAAGAGAGGACGCCTGTGTCCCAGCAGTGGGAACATTACAGGCTGATTATGGATGTGTTTTTTATATATTTTAATTAAAGGTTAAAGCAGTTTTTAAGAGAAAGAGATTAATTAATAAGCAAATCTAGGAAGATTTGGTTTTATATAGGTTTTAGAAACACAAAAAAGAATTTTCAAACTGTTACCAATCAGTACGTGATGTCCAAATAGATATACTAGACTAGGAGAAACCTGAATGTTTGACCCCTACAAAATGATATTCTATTCGCTAATGTTTTCAATTAAAATTTTCTAAAAACAACCTACATCAAACTCCCGCTTATCGCTTGCAACTCATCCCGTTCGTTTAGAAGGAAAGTTTTATGTAAAAGTAGGTAAGCGTTCTCTTATTTTTACTTCGGGACCGCCTCGGGACCGCCTCGGGACGGCTGTATGCGACACGAGACGTTAGTAGAACGCTAAGAATATGCTGGCTTATAATGTTAATATGTTGCATAATTCCTTTAAATATTTCAGAGGAAACTTCAACGATGGCAATTTTGACTGCACGTTTCAAATGTTTGCTTAGGTTTAGAATTGCTTTCGAATTGAATAAGTAGCTACATTGTCTGAGATCCTGTGTTTAACTATTTAAATTGTGAAGGAATTACCCGTGGTAAGAAAGGTGTGTGTTGGTTTTGACTTAACTTTCGGTAGTCACTTAATTATATAATAACTAGATGCGCCCCGCGGTTTCACCCGCATAAGTTTTGACCCCGTGAGTATATCGGAATAAAAAGTATCCTATGTGTTATTCCTGGTTATAACTATCTGTGTGCCAAATTTCATCCAAATCCGTTCAGTACTTTTTGCGTGAAAGAGTAACAAACATCCATCCATCCATTCTTACAAACTTTCGCATTTATAATATTAGTATAGATATGTATTCAAAATAACGAAGACCGCATTACATAACAGTATCGAGTTTGGGGCAAACAAGTCTAGACGAGATTGCCTCGTTGATCAAGCGCTGCTGCTGAGCATGAGGTCCTGGGTTCTATTCCCGGGTCGGGTAAAAGTGTTATTGGATTTTTCCATCTCAAATGTTTCAGTAGCAGCCCGTAGTCTGGATTTGTGTCCGGTTGATGGCAATACACTCGCCTTCTATTACATGGGACTTAAACTTAACTGGCGAAATGTAGGTGTACTATAGGTACCCCTCTGCCTAACCCTTTGGGGAATACAGGTGTTATGTTATGTTGTGCTAAGTCTGAACGTTTTCTGTAATCTTACATGTACGTTTTAGTTCTTGAATGTATTACAAATGTTGGAGTAAATAAATCAATCTATCTTTTTGTTTTTTGTCAAGACCCTAAGCACTGTTTGTAACAAAATATTGAAGACTGATCAGTAAGTCATCATCATCATTCTTCCATCCTAATGTATTTGAGGTCGGCGCGAAAGACATGTTGTCTTTATGTTCCTTCCAGCCATCAAGCCATGGTACGGAGCGAGAGGGCATGGGCAGCCGTCACTTCCTTCTGCGAAGCAGTAATGCTCGCCAAGAGGAGGTGGGACGGTTGAGGGAAAGGCAAATTTCACGCCCTCTCGCCCCTAGCCGCTGCAGGAGACGCCCTGGGCGTCGGGAATCCCGGGCGGATTTCAAGCCAGCGTAGGCGCGGGCTTGCGGACGGTAAGCAATGGGTAGCTCACCGTCCGGTAACGACCAGGCCCGGGTCGACAGCGCGTTGTATTCCACGCGCGCCTCAAAAAGTTGTCGTCAGCACAAGTGTAGGGGTCCACTAGGGCCGATGCCTGCTGGGGTCGCGAGGCAGTCCAAAAGGGTTACCGAGGCTCCTGACAGTCAGTAAGAGTCTGACATACCCTCCCGCTCCGCCCAGAGCGAGAGAAGTTATTTGATGATTTCCCACCCACAAAAAAAAAGAAGCCATATTAGCAGCATATTAGCCATCTACATTCATAAGAGTTAGTAATGAGTCTCCTAACATTAATCATATTCAAGTATCCTTCCAAATATACAGATATAATTATATTTCGATTTTCCTCTCGACTCGTTCCTTCCTTTGTTCCAGTAATTTGGGTCAGTTAATTACTGTAATCACCTCTTTTGTCTGATAATCTCAAAGGTCTTTCCTGCGATGGCTGTGTTAGTACCTTTCTAACGACGGCGATCATTTTGTTCAGTGGGACGCTATCAGCCGTTCTCGGCAATTATCCTGGCATCTACACGCGATTTTATTTTTTAAGACTTGTGCTTTGGTCCTTTGGAGATTTTGACGTTTAATAATAATAGTATTTAGATACAATGATTAAAACACTAGTTATAAATTAGCTAAATTGAAAATGTATACTGCTGTTTTTCTTGGTGAAGTCATGACTACACTCATATCTACCCATATCTGCCATAGCTGTTATATTTTATGATTTATTCATACTAACTGCGCCCCGCGGTTTTATCCACATAAGTCTCGATCCCGTATGAATATAGTGATAAAAAGTATCGTTGAATCGTTCAGGTCCTTAAGTTCTGAGTTGAGCTGCACAACTACTGACAAATGCGTGCACTGACTGGCCAGGTTCACTCAATCTGTGTGGTTCTTTCATCAAAAGACCATTTCAGACACAAGTCGACATGGTCTTCACATGATCTGACCAAGATTAAGTCTGGACTTTAAAAGCGACTTCATCTAGTTTTAAAAAATATGATTGACGTGTAAAAGTACAAACCTACTTACAGAAATAAAATGATTTATCATTTATCCTATGTTCTAATCCAGATCATGGTCTACTCGTGTGCTAAATTTCATCCAAATCCGTTCAACCGTTTTAGCGTAAAAGCGTAACAAACAAACAAACTCACTTTAGCGCTGCTACGGACGACCAGCTGATCTATTTTATAAAAATTGCACCGTATAGCCTGGGTGAAGTGAGCTTGAAGTGAGTAGATATTGTCAATCCCGCTCACTTTACCTAAGTTTTCACGGGATGAGATGTTTATAAATAGATCGGCTGATTCAATGCGATACAATGTGTAAATAAAGTCTAACACACACCCACAGCAGGATAACATAAAGCTGGAAGTATCACACGAAGTCTTCTTTTCCAATAATCTGTGCATCATCCAGCGAGAATATAGTGTCGTGTTGACTCAATACGTAAAGCCATCTTCCAGTACCAGGGTACCGTAACTACAAGAGCCTCATCTTAACTCACCTACCTTTTCCACTAATCTGTCATCATCCTGCGAGAATAATATCTGTATCAAATGCGAACATCTTGGGCGCGACTCAATAGTAAAGCCATCTTCCAATACCAAGGTATACCGTTAAACTACAAGAACCTCATCTTAAATCACCTAACTTATCCACTAATCTGTGCATCATCCTGCGAGAATATAGTATCAAATGTAGTATAGTATCATCTTGGGCGCGACTCGATATGTAAACCCATCTTTTAGTACCAGGGTATCTTAAACTACAAGAGCCTCATCTTAACTCACCTGTGCGTCATCCTGTGAAAAGATAGCATCGAAGGCGAACATCTTGGGCGCGGCGACTCCAACCTTCCGATCTTCAGGCGCAATGGCTGCCGGCGCCGTCTCACACAGGCTGACCTGCTTCTTGCGTTTGTCCATTGAGAAGGTCTGGGTCCCGCTGGTGAAGGGTCCCTCGCCTGATGCACCCACTCGGAGCATCACTTTCACCTGGAAAGAAGATTACAGTTAGAAATGGGTAAGACGAGAAATATGCGAACTTTTGGAGATTTTTGGTGATCTTGTCTCGTATCGGCACAAAATGGTAAAAACTTGGTTAAAACATATGGCCAGTCAGCAAATTGGTAGTTCTTTTCAAGTATTTCCAGCATTTTAGTGTCAAGTGGAAAATTCAGGTAGGAAGAGTGACAGATTATTTTTGTCAAATAAGCTTCTTCGGAGGTAACCTAGGTACAATTACACGTCACTGAAACGGACAAGAAATACCTACTTACTGAAATTACCGAACGTTAATCTACCAGAGAATAAAATGATATCAACATCTTTAATCAAGAAAATACAGCATTTGATTCCTCATATGAGGCCCTGTAGTCTAAACTAATAAAAACGCAACAACTAACAAAAAAATGGTTTTCAACGAAATCCAATACCCTTTGTCTAGTCTCCTCTTTTTTGAACATCCGAATATTCCATCAAAACTTCATTCTGTTAGATGTAAACTTTTCACAAACTAACCGCGACTCGTATGGGCGTGAGCATCCAGTAAATCTCGGTCTAACGAACCGTGGCCAGACAACGGCTTTGAGTCAAAGCCGAGTGAGCGCGCAATGGATGGCGAGCACCGTGGGATAGTCGTCAACAGTAAATGGTATTGCAGGATGTGTTGTAGACTATGGTGTACATGTGTACAGATGTTATGGTTTTGATTACGACTATAAGATTCATTTTACAGAGTGAGTTAAGATTTTTTTTCATCAATTTTACAGAGTGCCAAGTGCTATAATCTGTAATCCTAACAAAAATAAAAGGAGCGACAAATTTGGAGTTTCCAGCAGCGTAAGTGGAATAATCAGGGTCATTTTACGTAAAGTCAAACATCATAGTATAAAAAAAAATCACATTATTTATTTACAGCATTCCAAAAAAACGTCTTTTAACTGTTCTGACGTCTACAATATTTAGCGTTTTATTTTAACTTGTCTTATCTAATATTCTCAGTCTCACATTCAATAAGCAAACTCAATTTTAATGACAATATGAAACTTTAACTAATTCCGAGTTGAAGAACACCGCTTGCGTTTTATAGTGAGTGTTGGATAGACATGGAATAGGTAGAAATGGAGTGCTTATGTGCAGCAAGCATAGCGCTGGCTGGTATGGCGTCAGTCTTAATTTTAAATTGATATTGTTTAAATTAATATTCCTGCGTCATCAGCTGCAGGTCAGGCTGGTTTAACATATTTTTCCATTCATTTTCACCCAGATTTAGACCTTATATATATATTTTTTAATGTTCAGGAACCGTAGCAATAGCAAAGTCAGCGCTGCCATTAGTGACTGTAAAACGCAACTCTATTCGTTTATTTATAAACATTTCTGATTCAATACACTGTTTGTCTCTGCATCACCCAAAGGTTGACTGGTAAAAAATGCCTACGGCATTAAGTCCGCCTCTGTACATTTGTGTGCTTTTTTTTTTTTTTTTTTTGAGGGTGGGAAATCATCAAGTAACTTCTCCCGCTCTGGGCGGAGCGGGAGGGTGTGTCAGACTCTTACTGACTAAAACCCACCCGTATTCCTTCCTGTTGCCTGTGTTGCGGGGGCCTCGGTGACCCATAAGTACCTTCCCGCGACACATTTGTGTGCTTAAAGTATTAAATAAATAATAAATACATAAATACAACTTTTAGACACGTTCGTGAGTGGTAATTTCATTTCTTTATCCTCCACGTCTCCCTACTACGCAAACTAGTTACGGATAGTTATAGTAACGATTAGTTGCGTAACTCGGAGTTCGTCTCGCGTATCATGAGATGTAATTAGTTAGGAATTAATTACACCTGCGTTGTCTAACATCACTGAGTCGCTGATTTGGGGGATGGTGTAAACGATCCTTGTTTCTTGTTTATTTTAACTTATATAGTAATTTTGGTGATATATTTTAAGGTTGAATTGCGGGAGGATGTAGAGTGATTCAGGTATCTCGTATGCTAATCATTTGTAATTTACCTCCCTAGTGGTTTTTTGTGTGCAATTGGTTTTTTTTTGCGATTTCATTGAGGTATTCCACTCATAGCACTGATTTCAACAGCACTTGTCCGAACCCCACCTGCGCACTTCCACTAACCGCCCTGTCGGATGCGATGAAGGGATGACGATCAGATTTAACTGTCAACAATATTTACAGTGTATTCAATTACGACATAAAACGTTGGATTATCAAAAAGAAATCAAAAGTCTAGGGCGAGGAAATACCCCTGGCAACACAGGCAACGGAAGGAATACGGGTGGGTTTTAGTCAGTAAGAGTCTGACACACCCTTCCGCTCCGCCCAGAGCGGAAGAAGTTATTTGATGATTTCCCACACAAAAAAAAAGGGCGAGGAAATATCCCATACATATATATATGTTAGTTTTGTTTTCTATTAGTTCAGCATATTCATTTATTAGACACAAATGATCATCCCCTCGGTCTTCAACATCAGCTAGCATGCCTAAACCACCAAAAACTTATAATGAACAGCCCATAACTCGATCGCTCACACTTAACACTACGCTACTCATTGTGACAACGGATACGTGCGAGGTGTCCTTAATTAATGAGCCGGGGATTCCATTACGTAATTACTTGAGTGCGTATGTGACAAGGTTGCTGGATACAGGTTACAGGTAGCTATGGAATATTAATAGATTTGCCACTTTGAAATATGGATTTTGGTGATTAAGATGCGTATTATACCTTATTGGTGATGTTCCTCCTAAAGGTCAGGTGCGTAGTACTCGCAACCGGGGGTAACCATCACCACTTATAGCAGTATTATTATAATATTACTTCACAGTGGGAAAGTGATGGAGCTATACAGGATTTATAGCTCCATCTATTTCTCACGTGCGAGTATGACCTATGTACGGATCGTAACAGGTATAGCTTCTGTAGTCGCAGAGACTACAGAAGCTATACCTGTTAGGATCCGTTATTCCCTTGGGAAGAAGGCATGATTTTATACATGTGTATGTAGGTGTAGATTGAGATTATTCTTCTCTGGTGTTGGAATTACCCAACCAATTGACTACCAACTTAATTTATTTGTATATCCAAATCACAACTGTCTTTCTTTGACAGTTATAAAAAAAAATAAATAAAATCCGTTTATTCTGCACAAACAAGACACATTACAAAAAAAAAAAATTGACAAAATACACACTCTAATACAAAGTGGCCAAAAATATACTTGAACATAATATTATTACATTTATATGAAATGGAAATTGACGTAAGGTATCAATTGCTTATAAATAAATTTCCTTGACTGAAAGCTCAAAGCTCATTCCTTGGTAAAAAGATAAGCGCGTCTGCAAGGTGTAGACTGCTCAGAAACCAGTACCTCAATTTCTGAATCCCGATTGATTCAGTTACTGTAAACGACCATAAAGATAGACCACTCTATTGCTACCCGTGGGTACCATAGTATTCCACAAAGGGATTATATTTAACAGTAGCACATCCATCTGTCTGTTATAGATACTGTGATAACAAACGTGTCATCATCATCTGCCTAGCTTTTACCCAACTATGTTGAGCTCGGCGTCCAGTCTAACTGGATACAGCTGAATACCAATATTTTACATGGAGCGACTGCCTATATGATCTCCACAACCCAGTTACTAGGTAATATGATACCCCTTGATAAGACTGGTTGTCAGACTTTCGGGCTTCTGACGACCCGTAACGACTGTCAAAGATCCACGAATGACAGCCGGGACCAACGGCTTAACGTGCTTTCCAAGACACAGAGGGGTCTTGGTATGTAAAGATGATCACCCATCCACGGACCAACCGCGGCAAGCGTAGCTTAACCTGATCGATCGACCCATGCGGTCGTTATTACTTAGCCACAAGCCCCTCTGCTGCCCCTCTGTGATAACAAACGTGTCTGCCAAAATATAATAATTAATAACAATATATAAATTGTGGAACGATTCTAGCAGTTATTGACTGATACAATCATTTCCATATTTTTAAAGGCACATATGATGCGAGATGGAGAAAAAGCAAAAACCCAGAATGCTTAAGGCATTCTAGGTTTTTGCTTTTTCTCTAATAAGTTTCAGACCACCAAGGTTGTCCCTCCCTTCTCTTTGATAAACTAATCCCTTATTACGCAGCCCTGGCCACTAGTTCTTGTGAAATGTACCACTAATTAACACCTGGTCAATTGCTTGAATTATTAACGGCAACTTGCTTTGAATTAGCTCTCTGATTGTAGTTTACAGCGCGGCAGGCTTCAAAAGCTCATTAATAAGATTCCTGACGTTGACAACACCTAAGCCGCGGTCACTGTCAGATTGCATAGAAAAGAAAGAGAAGCGCGATGACACAACCCTTGTAATTTATTGCAAAATATGAAGCAATTATCTATTTGCTCAAAATTGAGTTGAGTTATCGAAAATAAACAACCAAGTTCTGCATTAAAGTAAGACGTTCTTGTTATTAATTAAATACGTAACGTATGTTGATATTTAATGCAGATATTTTGGATTAGAGCTCAAGGTAAGAGGTTAGTTTAACGTTAGTTTGTATAGAGATTTCTTTTTTCAAAACGTGTATTGGTAACAACCAAGTTCTGGGAAATATAACAAAATTAACATATATTTTTTCCGCTACCCGCCGCTACGTTCAAAATTAACATATATTTTTTCCGCTTCCACAAACTATACAGATTTGGCAATTCTTTTTCTTAAGAGAAGCCTATTTTGGTCTATTGGGTCTTCTCAGTGCCTTAAGACCTGCGCGACACCGATTCGGAGTCAAACAATAGAAAATCAATTGTATCTCATTAGCTGTCCTTGACCAATTAAGAATTTGCGTAATTATAGTGATCTATATGTATTGTGTATGTTATGTTTGGTTTATTTATCTATTGGTTCTCCAACAGAGGCTACACAATTACACACATGTTTACAAAAACAGTTGTTCCTGTTTTTGTAAACATGTGTGTAATTGTTACAAAAACAGGGACAAATACAAGTGTGCTCTTCCAAATAAAGGAGACCACAACATTCACTTATAATCTAGGTAGATTATTTATTTGCAGCCTGACAGCGGCAGGCTTAGCACGACGCTTTCTATTTCTACGAAGAATAGACAGAGCTCTTTCTATACGAAGTGAAATTTCGTTTCTCAATTTTTGAAATCACACCGTAGAAATATTTCTACATAAAAAGGACTTAGACAAAGATCGTTAGAAACGAAAGACAAAATTATGGATTGTGGAAGGATTTCTACGGTGCGATGCCCAAAATGGAGAAACGAAATGTCACTTTGTATAGAAAGAGCTTTGTCTATTCTTCGTAGAAATAGAAAGCGTCATGCTAAGCCTGCAGGAGAAGAATGGGAGCGCCACTATCACTTAATGTTGCTATGCCAAATAAAAACCATTTCATATAATTTTACTGATACCTTTAGAAAACTTTTGGCATAAAGGATAAAGCCTATGTAACACAACCCTAATGCCCCTTTGTATTTTAAAATCGGAGATTTGATTCGGAATAGATATACCTAAACCTACAAGTTAGATCATTAATACCACAATAAACGGATTGCGTAACTTTACATTGATTTGAAATTCTGTTTGCATAGGACGGGGTAGCTAGAGTACAATGTACAAGAATTTGCTTAATTAGTCAGTAATTTATCTATCTGTGTAGTTTACATTATGTTTTGCTTATTTGCAGCTTGCAAAAAAAAAGAAGTGCTACTATAGCCAATGTTGCAACCCCAAAAAAACCACCCAACTAATATTATAAACGCGAAAGTTTGTGAGGATGGATGGATGTTACCCTTTCACGAAAAAATGGCTGAACGGATTTGGATAAAATGTGGCACACAGAAAGTTTATTATAACCAGGATACTTTTTATCCCAATAGTACGTTGCATGCATACAAGACAGTATTCTGTGCACGACACGTTGATAACAATTTCTGAGCAGTACTCTAACAAAAAGTACTAGGCATGCATGAATTCAAAATAGTATTTCAATCAAAGTATTATCCCACGAACAGAATTTGGATAAAATTTTGCACACAGATAGTTTATATTACAAAAAACCGGCCAAGTGCGTGTCAGACCACGCACAATGAAGGGTTCCGTAGTTGGGAAGTTGGGATTAATTTATCCCAAAAACAAATTTAACGTTGTAGTTGAAAAACATGTTCTCCCATACATTGATATATGCCACGGACAATTCTCCAACTGCAAACTTAAGTTGGTCGACTATTACTCGTTAGCTTATAAAGCCCACTTAACTGTGATAGATTTCCTTTTATTTTCATTATATGTACTACTGCCATGATTTTTTTCAAATCTTCATATACAACCATTTAGCTGGCAGGGGGCGGGACACTTGACTCTAACAAAAATTAGCACTTTAATGCTTAATATTACGCAAGCGGATCCTTGGATCGAAAAGTGGTGTTCATAGATCTACAATACTTTTGAACGGCCCATCCAACAATACCCCATCCCAAGGGGTAGACGAAAAAAAAAAATATCATCCCCACATTACGTGCAAGGCAGGTACCCTAAAAAAAAATGTTTTCAAGATTTTATTTTAGTACTTTGTCAGCGTGATTAATATGTATACCTATGCCAAATTACAGCTTTCTAGTACTAAGGGTCACTGAGGTCAGCGGGGACAGACAGACAGACACAGACAGACAGACAGACAAACAGACAGACAGACAGACGGACACACAGACGGACATGGCGAAATTATAAGGCTATCTTGTTTACTACGGAACCCTAAAAAGTAGTTGGTGGTGAATTAACGTTAGGTTTATTTTGAGTACGTAAAAAAAAACTCACGACAAAATGACAAACTACGTCAATATGCCGTGATGCCATAGATTTAATTTAGAGTATACCACTACTATAATAGACTAAATTAATTAACTAACTTTCGCATTTATAATTATTAGCTAGGATTTCTCTAAATTTTCCACGTGGAAACCAAAGAGCAAATGTATCAGATTTATATTGAACATTTTATTGGCTTTAACTCAAAGCAATTTACCTAGACTCATTAAGCCGTTTTTAGACGTCAACTTTGAATATACTTCTACAAACTAAAATGATTAGTTGACATTTTCCATAGAAGTATTATTATTATTTTTACTGCTAAATAAATCTACCGTAGCAGAGGTAAATCGAACAAAAATAACAAGCGTCCTTCCTTTTTAAAAAGTTTTCGCTTCTAAATCCGCACACGCAATCGCTACATCCCCTTTATTATTTGCAAATGGCGACACAGAGAACTGTCAAAAACGCTTTTAAATTTCAATTAGAGTAAGGATTTGGAGTCAATGGAGCGTTTGATTCGAGCCTGCAGCAGACCGGCTAAATCCCTCTAAGCTGGCTGACTGACGGACCGCGCGTGCGATACCGCGTTTTCGCGAGTGTACCCTTACACAGTGATGCAAATTAATATTGATGCTGAAGGGACTGTTATGTTAATTGTTGTTATTAAATATTAATTGTTATTTGTGACTGTTTCGCCATTTCGTCTTAGATTTAAATGAGGAATTCATTATTAATTTTGGATTACTTAGTGCTTGGTAATTATTACACGGCATTTTGTATTAGCGATACAGGTCAAGGTAGGATAAATATTCTGTTAAAATAATATATATTTGCATAATCAGCCATAATTCTCCCACTGCTGGAACACAGGCCTCCTCTCAGCGAAAGTGCCCAGTACGGGTTGGCAGATGTCACATGTCTTCTAATTTTTTTGTTCTAGAACATATCAGTTTCCTCACGATGTTTTCCTTTACCGTTTTGAGAGCAGTGGTGATTAAATTGTTTACACAAAGAAATGTGCCTGCTTGGGTTCGAACCCAAGACATATAACTCGTAAGTCGGGGCCGTTACCACTGGGCCATCACTGCTTTCGTATATATAAATATACAGAGCGTTCCACGACTTTGCCACATAGAGGGAAAGTAGCTTAAATACTGTAGATAGAAAAAATTACTGAATTAAGACTTAGTTTTTATTTTAAAAACAATTCGAACTGCATTCAATGAATTTTAAATAAACGCATGTCTGGACCGGGAATCGAACCCTCCTAAAAGTGAAATAAAAACCTGTACTGATTTTACTGTGCCGATCGAAAGGCTCATTCATATATGTACATTTAGTTCTTCTTAATAACATAGCATCTAAAATAAAAGGAAGACTATGAAATTTACCATTTATTTAAAATAATAATGTTAAACTTACATTGCAAACAATCAATTTAATTGATTAAATGCTCAAAGTATCCCTTCCTGTTGTATACAAATTGTAACTCTTTTAATAATTTCGCTTCCCGTTGATTTCTTTATTTTTCATGGTCATCATCTGCCTGCCTTTTCCCAACTATGTTCGGGTTGGCTTCCAGTCTTACCGGATACAGCTGAATACCAGTATTTTACATGGAGCGACTGCCTATCTGACCTCCACAACCTGGGCAACACGATACCCCTTGGTAAGACTGCTTGTCAGACTTTCGAGCTTCTGACGACCCGTAACGACTGTCAAAGATCTACAAATAACAGCCGGGACCAACGGCTTAACGTGCTTTCCGAGGCACGGAGGGGTCTTGGTATGTAAAGATGGTCACCCATCCACGGACCAACCGCGGCAAACGTAGCTTAACATGATCGATCGACCCGTGCGACTGTTTTTACTTAGCCACCCAAGCCCCCAATTTATTTTTAAAATTTATTTTTCATGGTATATGTTTAAACTAATATTTCTAAGTTCAGTTTATAACTCCTGCACACTTTCATACTGGTTCATGTAAAATAAATCTATTACAAAATTCCATAAAAAAAAATCTAACGAGGTTAGATCGGGGGTCTCGGAGGCCTCCTGCAGGCTTAGCATGACGCTTTATATTTCTACTCTACTGAGGGAATAGAAATCGCTTGTCTACATTTCTCGGTAGAAAACTGTCAACTATCTAAACGAAAACGTCATTTTTGTCTACTCTTCCGTTGACAAAACGCTTCTCTACGGTTCTTGTGTTAAGCCTGCTCATTTGTCCATGAGTACCTGTCCTATTAATTATTCTGAACAAAAATTTAAATGAAATGTTAAATTTCATGATCTTCTTTTTATTTTAGACACTGTGTTATCTATAAAAAATAAATGTGTTTGATTGAGCCTTTCGATCGGTACAGTAAAATTACAGGTTCTTTTTTTCACATTTTGCGGCTTCGATTCTCGGTTCAGACAAAAAAGATTATTTAAAATTCTTTGAATGTCGTTCGTATTATTTTTAAAATAAAAATGAAGTCTTCATTCAGTAAATTCTTCTATCTACAGTATTTAAGGTTCTTTCCCTCCATGTGGCAAAGTCGTGGGATGCCCTGTATATATAGAATATTAGTATTGTAAAGCCACTTACTACTATCAAACACACAATGTAGGTATACCGCCTCTCAAGTCCGTTTGATTAGGTGCAGTACAACGATTAAAAAGTGACGGCAAATTCCACGATAAACATTCTAAAGATACTTAAAGCAAAGGACTATTGTTCAGTGGCGGTACCTTCATATAAGCCCAAAAGCCCGGCCATGCCTTACTAAAATGCTCGATAGAGAATTTATTGTACCTAACCAGTAGTTTATGAGAAAGTTGCGATGATACATACGTAGATACGTAGGTACCTACATACTCAGTCGAAAACTGAACTTTCTTTTTTTGAAATCGGTTAAAATTTTATTGGGCTTGCGTTATTTTGAAACCCTAGGCACGCCACTGCTATTGTTTACACTTGTACATTTAGACATGTAGCATTTGATGGAGCTAATCGCATCAGATCGGGCGGGAGGCATCGCTGACGGGTAAATCCTAAAATCCTGAGTGACGCGCGTCCCTGTGCGGGAGATATCGCGCGAATGCACGCCGCGCGTCGCTGCGTCTGCACTTAGCTTTATGATGTTATTGTGTTGTGTGACTTTTAAGATATTGTATTGACTCAGTTAATAAAACAATAGTGAACATGCTTGCACTGCAATGCTTAATCGGAATGCTGGATTTCAATGGAAGGTACATTATTTCAATTCGTGAAATATTTTTTAAGGACAGAGTGCAGGAGTTATTTGTGTAGCTGGCTTAATGTTCTGCCTAAAAAGTGCCACCAGAATTAATATATTGCTCAGAATACGCCATTTTACTTTTTCATAAGAGCTTAAACATTATTCAATCATTATGATAATGCTCGACCCCTATAACTTAATCGAAAACATACTGCCCTATCAAAACAACAGTCTCAAATCATGCAGAAGGAAAACTAAAGAGATATTCATGATTTCTTACAAAGCAGACCGAATCCCTCACAATAATAATATGTAAATGTGATATTATTCAACGGGACGAAATGACAAACTGCCACAGACTGAGAAAAAAACAAATCTTGTCTGAAAATAGGCGTTGGCAGGAGATGTCATTTGTTTTTTAGGGTTCCGTATCCAAAAGGTGTCTGGGCTGTTTCTTTTGAACAGCAATAGGTAGACACTTGAAATTTTCATATAGTGTGCACTACTATGGCCGCTATGACAATAAAGAACAAAAATAAAACAAAGATAAAAATTAAAAGGGGGACCCCCTTTTAATTTTTATCTTTGTTTTATTTTGTATTTTGTACACGAAACGTGTTAACGTGGTACGGAACCCTTCGTATGCGAGTCGGCCTCGCACTTGGCCGCTTATTTTGTCTTACACCCGGTGTAAACGGGAAACTCATTTGCTTATGATAAGGATTTCAATTACGTCAGGATAATTTATGCAAATTCTTTGTTTGTATACGTTTGTAATTAGGATTTTCTTTTTTTTTCTGTTTTGATGCTAACGGTGCGTGGCGTGAAAAAGGAATAAATTACGCATTCGACATAGCAATGTGTTTCTTTTTACCCGACTGCCTCAGGAGGGTAATGTTTTTCGAGTGTATGTATGTATGGATGTATGTCTATTTCTTTGGCACGCTCTTCGAGATTCGAAGATTCGTCTTAATTGTGGGAGTGACATAGGCTATATAATATTTATAAATTACATCTGCAAATACAAAAAAAAAACGAGGGGAAGTTTTTTTTTTAAATTAATTGCAACATAATTGGTATCAAATAAAAGCTAGTAATGAGTAATTTTCAAATATATATATTAATAAAACTAAAAGCTTCAAATAAAATAAATTATTAAAAAAACAAAAAACCCGATTGCAAAAACACATAACTGGAAAGGGAAGCATTATAATCTATATAATTTTGGTCTTGCAGGCGGGGACAGTCAAATAACCTGAAATATGGTGTAACTTTTGATTGTCCCCCGCCTGCGATACCAAAAGTACATAGATTATAATGCTTGTTTTTCCCTTTTCAGTTATGTGTTTTTGCAGTCGGGTTTTTTGTTTTTTAAATAATTATTCTAAGAAGTTCAGTTAGAACTACAGAACTGTGGGGAAATTGCGTGACACACATAAAATGACAATTGATCGTAATCGGTTTCATTTTGACAGTTCACCAACGTCCATAAGACGCTGACAACACCTAAAGCGAAGTCACTGTCAGACTGCATAGGAAAGAAAGAGAAGCGCGATGACACAACGCTTGTAATTTATTGCAAAATATGAAGCAATTATCTATTTACTAAAAATTGAGTTAAGTAATCGTAAATAAAAAACAACCAAGTTCTGCATTCAAACAAGACGTCCTTGTTATTAATTAAATACGTAACGTACGTTAATATTTAATACAGATATTTTGGATTAGAGCTCAAGGTAAGAGGTTAGTTTACCATTAAATTGTATCGATATTTGTTTTTCAAAACGTATTTGGTAACAACCAAGTTCTTAAAAATATGTTCAAAATTAACATATATTTATTCCGCTACCACAAACTATATAGATTTGGCCTTCTTTGGATTTGGATCCTTTTCTGGTCATTTCCCTCTTGTCAGCGCCTTAACCTGTAAAGCCCCGCGCGACACCGATTCAAAGTCAAACAATAGAAAATCAATTGTGTCTCATTAGCTGTCCTTGACCATTAGTTAGTTACATTGTTGAGTAGACGGATTTTTCAAACCTAAGAAGCAATGGATTAGCAATATCCTTCAAAACTATCGTATTATGATTCAAACTGTGTTTCGCAATTATGGTGTAGGTGTAGTGGATACTTTTTTTTTTTTGGGAAATCATCAAATAACTTCTCCCGCTCTGGGCGGAGCGGGAGGGTGTGTCAGACTCTTACTAACTAAAACCCACCCGTATTCCTTCCATTGCTTGTGTTACCAGGGGCCTCGGTAACCCTTTAGTACCTTCCCGCGACCTCGTGGATCGTCAGCACAAGTGTAGGACTTTTGCTGACGACATCTTTTTGAGGCGCGCGTGGAATACAACGTGTAGTGGATACTTGGGAGCCTTCCCAAGCAGTGGCCGTCTTTCGGCTGAAATGATGATGATATTGATGAGAGCTAGTAGGTATCTCTGAAGGCTTCCAAGCCTATAAATATTTTTTCCTTAGGTACGCTGTCTAGGTAAGTAAACATATATAATAAACTTCTCTAGTTACTATGTATAAGCAATACCAGTCACACCATATCTTCAATCAATCAATCAACTCAGCCTATAGCAGTTCACTGCTGGATATAGGCCTCTCCCAGGCTGCGCCACAACACCCTGTCTTCCGCCTTCTGCATCCAGTCTATCCCAGCCACCTTTTTAATATACACCATATCTTAACGACCCCATAACTTCCAAGCCCTACCTATGCCTATTCCAGGTAATTTATGTAAAACTTAGATAATATATGCTATATGCTACTTGACGATATAACTTCCTATCTTCCACAATATTGCGTCCCAAGATTCCCTGAGATAGGGGAAATAAACTTTTCCCTCGTTCCATATATTTGCGGTTTGGCCTCAAGCGATGTGACTTCCGTTCGCCCTATGCGGTGTTGCCAGTATATCGTAAGAAATTGCTACCGTAAATAGATAGGCTGGTAGTTTAAATAGTTTAGTTTTAAGTTGATTCGTTTTTGGGTTGTTTAATTATTTTTGCAATCTACTGTTATAAATATTGCGACCGAGAGATTTATTTTTTTGCCTGTATAAATCACCCAAATGTGGTGTTTGAAGAGAAATAAATCAATAAGTAACAAATGATTTTTATTAATAAGACTACGGATTTAAAGTGCTTATTCTTTTTTATGACTTTAAAAAGAAGTTATTCAGTGTGATTGTTCTTTTTTAATGTAACTTTGTAGCCGTTGTACAAGTTTTGCAACATTGCAGTGTTTATGGCAGGCTTACCTTCCTAATAGTGTTATATTGCAATTTAGCTTGCAACTTAACAACTCTTGTTCACAAACACTATAAGAAGACATTTCTCTACGACGCACCTATGCGAAATTTAAGGGTGGGGCACTTTCGACACAATTTCGTTAAATTTTCTATGACGCATTTATTTGAACTTAAGCATATAAAAAAAAACATAGAAAGAATAAAAAAGAAGTTAAGGTTACATTTGGAATGGAGAAATCGCGTAAATAGACACCGCGGATCTGGCAATACCGGTCGTATATTTTTGGCAATATTCGTGGAGAATTTAAATTTCGAATGGGCGCGGAGGCGGGCGCGTCGATCGTAACGATGCGCGGGCGTCCATGCATAAAATTAAACTTGGATAATGAGGCGTTGAGCATTTCCGCGCCTCCGATGTGTTAAGCTGAGAAATTCGCGCCATAACTTTCGATTTGGGGATGACTTTAAAAAAGTGGGGATGTTAGTCTTACAAGCTGTCTGTAAGTCAAAAGTATGACGTAGGAACGAAGAATCTGGTGTGTCGAGTCGTGCAACTCTAAGGCCCACTTGCACCACACACAATTAAATATGTTTAGCGCTGAAGAAATTTAAACCATCGTTCTATTTCTGTCAATTGCATGAAGTAGACAGGGATATAAATATGTTTTGTTTATGTATTATTGATTTTAAACTTAGGTGTTTAAATACCTACGTTTAAAAACACTAATACTTGCACTTGCACCACAAATTGTATGTATTAATCGAAATGCATTACAATTTGTGGTACAAGTGGGCCTTAATAACAACACAATCAACTTAATCAACTCTAATACTTAGTTTTAGATTAAAGCCAACCTGCACCACGAATTGTAATGCATTTCGATAAATGCTTTACAATTCGTGGTGCAAGTGCGCCTTAATCTAAAACTAAGCATTAGTGTTTTGCTAAAAATCTTTAGGGAGTATAATTCAGCATTGCTTTTATTGCTAGTTACAGTTGAAATCGTCATGTTACTCGTAGGGGATCATCAGGAACTACTGAGATCCATTTATTTTGTCTCACGATATGAATAAATGTATAAATAAAAAAATAAATCATAAATTATAAATTCATCATAAATTTATCATGCAGGCACAATAAAGTTTAGGAAGTAGCACTGATACTCGACTTATCAAACATATGCTACCACATCATCATTAAGATACTCTGCCACGATTCTATCAAATTGAACACCTCAGATTTTTAGCCCAATCATAACGTGTAACGAGGTCGTGGGCAGCCGCAGATAAATCACGGACAGGCACGTTTACGAGGCGTCCAATCAATCAGCCTGTCGCGACACCGCCGTAAAATATGCCACAAATGTCACTAGTGATGGGCCCACGACTAAATTGGCACGTGATCCCGGAAATATTAAATTATTGCATTGTTTTTCTTTTGTTTTGTGTTGGCGCGAGTTATGCGGTGATAGCTAATTGTCATGGTAAAAAGATTTTCCATTCAGCAAGGATGGTTGTTGACCTCAAGAATTATTTCTGTTTTCTTCTTTCTCTTTATTTTCCTGAGCCTACGATTTTCAGGTTGTACTAAAATTATATCTCTTGCTCTTTGTATCCTTAATATAGGACTGGAAAAACGTATGATATTAAAACTTCAATACTGTTAGTATTGTAGTTTAGAAATATGTTCCGTGATTAATTAAAAAACTTTTATCAAAAAACTGTGCTTATGAAATCCATATGACTTAAAAGAACTTTTTTAATAAATCCTAACCAGTCCTAGTTAAATCCGTGATGAACACGGAAATGGATGCAAACTGTCATTACTTACGAGTTACGCACTAGTGCAGTGCAGTTATTGAGTTTAAAATCCAATAATTGCCGTTAGTGGTTTCACACAGTTCGAGAATATCTCGTGTCGGTAGTGATTAGCTGTGTTTCTATCGGTAGTGGTAATGTGGAAGTGTATTAGAAACTATAAATATTGGATAGTTAGAATGTTTGCTTCGTCACATTTTCTGAAATAATTAATAGAAAATAACGTCACAACGGTATTTTCACCTTTATTACTTCAATACCTACACATTGTTATATTAAATATATACGTTACGTTTTTGATACGCCATTTATTTTGTTAAAACCATTCAAGAGTAATTTTATTTTATGCATTTTAGAAACTCCCAAACCGAAAAATCACGAGCTATCACTTTACTACGCAAACACGCTTTAATTTAACGAACTCCCAACACCAAACACAACATGGAAACATCCCGGAAAACACGGGACTCGTCAGCACAACACTGAGGAATTTGTCGCCAAAATGACACTTTATCGACACAACGCAGCGATCGACAACTTGCACCGATGGTGACTCGTAAATCCGCTATGAAATATCCCCAGACTAACATAAAACCGTTTTATGTTTTGAAAAATATCAGCGGTGTCACCTGCGCAAATATTATTGTGTAGCGCCGTAAATTATGTATTACGATGTTTTGTTTTCGGATTATGTTTGTTTCTTTGAAGTATGCGGTGTGAAAAGCAATAGAAACAGATACTTTCTGTGCCTAATGTTGTTTGGTATAGGCGGAGCTTAAGGAGAGATCGGTTGGTGAAAATTAACATTAAGTTTCAGCCTGTTCAATGGGCCTAGCGCTCCGCACGAGACGTACACCTAAATTCTAACCAATTTTAAAATTGAGAATACTCGTTTTGCACATAATATTTACTTAGTTTAAGAATTTATTCATATCTATGCATCATAATAATTGCTCTTGTCACAAAAAAAGACAAAAATGCGTATTAGTACGAAATAGTTGTATTATATTATCGATTCAAATATCGTTCTAATTTACGTTTACATTACGCCATGCGTTTGTGCTTAAAGTATAAAAATTCAAGATCATTTTAGAAACAGTCCTCCTGTTTCAAAAATGATCTTGAATTTTTATCCTGTCACACAAACAAACCCTAATTAATCACTGTCCCAACCATAATCAAAAAAGAAAAATCATCCAACACAAAAACCCCATACTTGCCTAAATTCCCACCGGCATATACGAGTACAAGCTTGTTATACTTCGTTTCATTTTTATGTGCCGTATGACAGCACCATGGGAAGCCGCTGAAGATTAAGACCTGCGCGAAGCATGAATAATGTATGCTCGTATGTGTCAAGCAGCCTCTAAGTGAGTTTTGAGTGAAGATAGTTAGGCTTGTTTGCGAAGTGTTAAATAAGACGCTCTGGAAGTGTGTTTTGAGAGGTTAGTTTGATGCGAGTTTTTAGGTAAATTAAGTTACGTTTTCTCTACGTACGACTATGTCCAAATAACAGTGTTGTTTGTGACATGGTTTGAGCAAGACATAGCTACTTAGTGCATAATTTGATTACCATTATAAGTGAACATCAAGTGGGAAAGCCACTTGACTAGATACCTAATATTGATACTCTACTGAATATTGATGTGATATGAATTCTCGTAAATAAAGATATTATAGGTTATCTACATATCAGCGACATATGCACCTATGTGACGGTACCATTCATAATAAGCTATCAATCACCCATACACATCAAAGTATGACAGTCATGGGTTACTGTGAATAGTGTCTTCTTTAACCACACAATGGCCAACACCGCAAAATTCCGATCCGACCGATTTTCAATGATAAAAACGTATTTTTAATCCATATTCATAACACCCTTAAACTTACAAGGGCAATTAATATCCTATCCATCTTTCCGAACCTACCTATGGCTGCCATCTTCGGGGTCGTGGATCACGGCTGAATGAATTATGTAAATCGCCCGCTTTGGTTAACATCGTAATATTGTAAGCGACACTCTTCACCCTCTTGTGAAGACGTAGGTGGCTGGATGTGCTATGAATGAACTTTGTTAAAATGAAAAAAGTTTATAAATTCTAACACCCTCAAACTATCTAGAAGAAAAAAGAAAAGTTAATGTGCTTATGCTGCGATGGACTTTCCTAAAGTAATGCTTTTCTAAATTAAAGTAAAGAGTGGTTTAGGTATCTTAGGCGTCGTAACTTCTGCCCGGCTTGGGCAGAGCACCGCCGTGGCCTCGTGGAGGCGATCGGCGGCAGAGATCTCTCGCGTCCGGTCCTGGTTCAGGCCATGGTACCGAGCGAGAGGGCATGGGCAGCCGTCACCTCCTGCGAAGCAGTAATGCTCGCGAAGGGGGAGGCGGGACGGTTGAGGGAAAGGCAAATTTCGCGCCCTCTCGCCCCTAGCCGCCGCAGAAGACGCCCTGGGCGTCGGGAATCCCGGGCGGATTTCCGGCCACCGTAGGCGCGGGCTTGCGGACGGTGAGCAATGGGTAGCTCACCGTCTGGTAAGGACCAGGCCCGGGTCGACGGTGCGTTGTATTCCACACGCGCCTCAAAGAGATGTCGTCAGCACAAGCATAGTGGTCCATTACGGCTGATGCCTGCCAAGGTCGCGGGAAGGTACCAAAGGGTTACCGAGGCCCCTGGCAACACAGGCAACGGAAGGAATACGGGTGGGTTTTAGTCAGTAAGAGTCTGCACACCCTCCCGCTCCGGCCAGAGCGGGAGAAGATATTTGATGATATCCCACCCAATAAAAAAAAAAAAAAACAAAAAAAAAGGCGTCGTAACTTCTATGAATTACGTATAGGTAGTATGTTTAAGCTACTTAAGACAACGTTCAAAGATAAGTAGGTATTTATTCTTAAGAGTAGTTACTTTTATTCTAAAAATGCTAACTAACTTACCAGACATAAAAAAGCAAAGATAGCACCTTCCATTAAAGTTAGCTCCTTATTTTAAACAGTTCGCCGTTCTTACAGGGATGATATCTCGCATATAAATAATTGGCAAAGGGCGCCGCGACGCCCCAGGACGCCCGCTGTTCGGCTGCAGGTGAAAATTATCAGAAGAGGGGCCCAGATTTAAACCAAACATCGGTTACCCCATCTGCACAATGTTCTAAGCGTAATGTTCACAATGGGTTTATGTTCGCGATTGTACATGCAGAATTGGTGTTTTCTTATTACACTCGATGGTAATATTTTTGGGAGAGAAATGTTCTACATTTCGGTGTGGCGGCTTGAATTTGTATTCTGTTTTGCCTTTTTTGGAGTGGGTCTTATGTATGTGTGGTATACTAAACTTGTATGTATCTTTGTGTTTGTATGTACCTTTCAGTATACGAAGTACTAACATTTTTTACTTCTTTCGTGATGAATTTATTCCTTTTTCATACAATGTTGTTTTTGTGACAGTTTAATAAAAGGCTTTTCGTAACTCGGGTTGGAATTAGACAATTTCCGAAGTAAACAAAGTTCATTTGAATCAAATATATGTATATTGGAAGGGCATGTTAATTCCAGAATTGGAATTGCGGAAGGATAGGACCCTCGTTTCCGCTACAATAAAATACAAACCAAAAAATATTCCCCGGATTCTCCCATTGAATTCGCAAACTTAATTAACATTTTCCTAAGAATGTTAACTTTAAATAGTCTTAAGAGTAATTGTTGTGAATCAAAGTGATATACGTCGTCGAATGTCGGGTAAGTTGCACCCGGCTACTAAATTTAAAGGGAGTTTCGGCCGCAAACGGCCTCATAAACTGAGTTCAAATAAAAAAGCGTCGGTTCGCTAAATTATATGGGGACACTTGAACATGGAGATGTTCTTTTAAAAGACGGCCTTTCGCCGTTCGTTAATTCCCACAGTTTTTACGGTCAATAAAGTTGTAATTTTTACTTGGAGTTTCTGATGTAATAGCGTGTTTTATGGTTTAAGTGTGAGCATCCTTTAATAAGAAGAAGCTTTTTATTTTCGATGGTGTTAAGTGGCAGCCATTTCAAAAGATTAATTTTGAAGTCGAGCTCTATCAACTTGAATTGCTAAAAATATATCAACTTGAATTGCTAAATATATTTTTCAGGCCATTTCACGTAGCTAAACTTTTCTCTATAGTTTACATAACGGTACAACATTAAGTAAGTACAATAATCATCCCAAAACTTCACGCATAACACTACACAAGCAAGATTACCTAACATTACTGTAACAGTTCCAAGCCGATCAAGTCTAAAAGTCATTAAAAGTCAGCCCTGTTCTAGACTTCCACTTTCAAAGACGTCACTAAGGCAAACTAACCACTATTACCTACTTCTTAAAAGCAAAATCTGATTTAAACTTAGTCGGCTGATCGTTAAAATTGCAAGTGTGCTAGGATGGACAAAGTTGTAAATTTAAATCACTAAGTCTACCAAGTTGGGCCAACTTTACTGAAACTTACTGCAAATTGGATTACTGCAGCGTTGTACACTGTGGTCGTATCGACTAGTTTGACGCGCTGAATTTGCTGTACTGTAACTTTCGAAAATTGTTTCACTGGGTGAATGGATTAATTGTATGGCATATGGTTGAGAAGTAGTTTAATGACTAAATTTTATTAAAAGAACTTATTTTAGTTTACTCAATATTCTACTTTCTAGGTCATTCGATAGGGATAAAGTTATGACTTGGCAAGCGAGATGCATCCTTCGCATCCAATCCAGTTTATCAAACTGGAAAACTTTCAATACTCAAGTTTGTGAGAATTTGCTTCTGGTGTAAATAGAAGGAGATTTAAGAAAATGTTTTCACACGTAGTCGTCTGTTGATAAGGAGGAAAACTCGTTTTAAGTTGCGAAATAGAGTTTTCAAACTTCAGTCATGTGTTTTTAATGTAACGGTAGTGATGCATACCAGACATAATTATTGCAGTACTTAAATTATTCAGGTATATTTTGTATAGGCTAGGTAAAATCCGCTGACGCGATGGGTATCGATATCATAATCAGCTTAGAATGTTCCCACTGCTGGGACACAGGCCTCGTGTCTATGAGAGGGAAGTGGGCCGTAATCCACCACGTGAGCCCAGTGCGGGTTGGTAGATGTCACATGTCCTCGAATTTTTGGTTCTAGGACATGCCGGTTTCCTCACGATGTTTTCCTTCACCGTTTTGAGAGCAGTAGTGCCTGTCTGTGTTCGAACCTACGACATACAAGTCGCAGCCGTTACGACTGCGCCACCACTGCTCACACTTTTCGTTATGTTACGAATAGTTAAGACAGGCGCTTTGACTGTCTGGGTTAGAACCTACGACCTACAACTCGTAAGTCGCGGCCGTTACCACTGGGCCACCACTGATCCAAACACGATGAAATAAAAAATAAAAAGATTTGGTGTATTGCTTTGGAAGTTCAACGACCGCCTTTAGTGTGTAACTTGAAGAATGAGTTGAGAAAAACTGTTTTCTTATATTTTATTGAGTTTCGATATTAATAACCATCATGTCTATGAAATTTGCACAAAGAACTGATTTTTCAAACTGATTTATAAAGTGACTACAATAACTGAGGACGATAACGCCACAAAAAAATCATCAGATTAATTCTTTTTTTGTTGTTGTATTGATTTTATCATGTTTAGATATTGATACAGTCGCGGCTGCAGAGTTTAGCTAGCTAATTTATAATTACACACACAAACATAACATCACGCCTTATATTCCGCGAAGGGTGGGACAGAGGTATACCCACAATAATTATAATTACCCTGTATATAATTAGTTATTGCTAATTTTCATCATCGATAAAATACCATTTTGGCAGAATTTAATTAGCTTATCTTCTTAATACTGCTACTTATTAACACATTTAGTACATTCCTAATTTAGTAAAAACTTTACTTACAGAACAAGTATTGAAATCCTCAATGAAGCAATTTGAATATAGAGCCAAATAAAACTTTGTAAAATTGGAATCAGTTATAGCAAATACTTAGCAGGCGCAGACTTGCATTACAAACAACAGTCAACATTCGAAACGGAATAAAAAATTTGGAAAAGTGCAAACATTTTAAAGTAGAAGGGGCGAAAAGTGCTCATTACGCGTCAAAAGTGCTTGAGGGGCGTTCGGCAAAAGTTTGAGAATCACGAACAGGTGGGTAGACAATCGTTGCACGTAGCTACCGACGGACGACGCCTCGTTAAAGAAATGTTCGTACTTAACAGAACGTTACACCCACCTGGGACTTGTGTTGCGTGTACATCGCTGCTTTTTACAGATTCACCCATGTTTTTTATGTCCGTAGAAGCTATGTAATGAAAGGTTCGTAGAATTGTCGTGTCTTCATTCATTCTTTAAAGATATTGATGTACAGTTGCAGCATTATTACCCGACTGCCCCAGAAGGAAGGTAATGTTTGTCGAGAGTATGTATGTATGTATGTGTGTCTATTTCTTTGGCACGCTCTGTAGTCTAAACGGCTTGATGGATTTTAACATATGAGGTGTCGTTAGATTCGTCTTAATTGTGGGAGTGACATAAGCTATATAATATTTATATGTTGCATCTGCAAATACAAAAAAGAGAGGAGACGATTTAAAAAATAAATAAATTACAACAGTATTGGTGTCAAATAAAAGCTAGCAATGAGTCAATTCCAAATAAATGTTAATCAAACTAAAAAGCTTTAAATAAACCAAGTTATTAAAAAAAAACAAGAAACCCGACTGCAAAAACACATCTGAAATGATTAGCATTATAATCTATAGAATTTTGGTGTTGCATGTGGGGGACAAACCAATTACTGGCCCAGTGGTAACGGCCGCGACTTACGAGTTGTAGGGCGTAGGTTCGAACCCAGACAGGCGCTTTACTTTGCGTAAATTATTTCATCATCAAAGCTTTCAAAACGGTGAAGGAAAACATCGTGAGGAAACCGGTATGTCCTATAACCAAAAATTCGAACATATGTGACATCTACCAACCTGCACTGGGCCCGCGTGGTGGATTACGGCCCACTCCCTCTCACAGAGAGGAGGCCTGTGTCCCAGCAGTGGGAACATTATAGGCTGATTATGTATGTTATGTTATGTACATTTTAGGTACGGTCAAGTATGTTTTTAGACGGTATACTTCAAAAAACATGGTTCACAAAAGGAGGTTGAGCTTTCGGACTTACTGTCGGAGCCCACTATTTTTAACTTTTCTAGCCTGCAAAGCATTTTAATAAACGGTCAAAATCATAATAACCCGCTTGGCAAATGAGCTGCCATTGGCAATCTAATTGTTGTGCCTAAGTAAAAACCGACAGACTTTCATCTTGGAAATAATCTCACATTAGACTTCTTCTTCAACGTTGCCAGAACATGCCAGGCAGTAAAAAATCTACTTTTCATGTCAATGACGCGAGAGATCAATTGACATAATTTCGAGACGTTTATATAACTTACTATTTACCTAACTTGCAAATCACGCTAAAACACATTAATACAAACTGAAAGGTAACTAAAGAATTCTCATACAGTTCCCCCCGAGTTCGGAGAGCGATTACGTGACTAAGCGATGGCGGGGGACACTTCTTCAGCGCCACAAATTAAACAAGTTCACAATTTGAACTCTCAGTTCAAAGTTAATTATTAGTTGACTGTTTGTTCTAGTGGAGTCGAGTGCTCGACGCTTGATTTGTCAAGTGATTGTGTTTTGTTTTCTCGTGTTTCTGCAGAGGTCATTGTTGTGGCTGATATTGTTTGGTGAAGCGTCAGTAGGAGTGTGGTTACATAATCAGCCTATAATATTCCCACTGCTGAGACACAGGCCTCCTATCTGTGAGAGGGAGTTGCTCAGTGTGGTTGCGGTTATTAAAATGATTTTTATTGTGGTAGCTCGGAAGAAGTGTGATTTCTTGTTTTTTTTTTGTAAAACTTCATTTGAGTTTTTTGCTGATAGTTTATTTTAAAGACCTCGTCTTAATTGAGGTTGTAGATATTGGAAAACTGTTTTTATTACATACTTACTGACCCGTCAGAAGTTGTCCTGTCTAAATTTTAATAATTCATACAAAAATGCCATTGAAAAATGGAAGTTTAGTTTTCCGAGTTGGACATTTTTTCAATTTTTCTTTCCATAAAAATCTCATTCGGACTACTAAGAACATTTTGAAACAAAGAATATCCGAACGCATTTCGTTTTTATTTACTTACATTTATATATATAAAATTGAATCTAAACCGGCTGAACGGATTTGGATGAAATTTGGCACATGGGTAGACCATGACCTGGATTAGTACATAGGCAACTTTTATGCCGATATTTCCATGGGATCGAGACCTATGCGGGTGTAACCAGGTATAGATAATAGCCAACATAACTTTATTCCTAGTCGAATAGTCTTCCAGATCGGGCAAACGTCTACCAGAGCAGCCCGTGCTAAGGAGTGTTTTACGGAGAGAGTTATACCATTTAACTTAGTACTGAAGGACGACAAGCAGGGGAACATATCGCCGCCCCCACAAAATAAACGCGTAAGTGCTATTGCAGCGGTTTTGATGTGAATCCATATTCGTGATGTATAGATCAAAATACATCACCCCAATTTTTTCCAGATTTTATATCAAGTATTTACGAAGTTGCGAAAATTATTACTTTATTCTTTATTTAAAACCAAAATAAAAATCTGCAATATATATTTGCGTACCGTAATTAAAGCCTTGCATTGAGAGTAAAGTATATTAAAGTACATTACCATACTTATCAGGTGCAACTACTTTAATTCCGCAACGTGCAATCTGTTGTGCAAAATGTTATATTCCTACCGCTATTCCGTAACATAATGTTATAATTCCGACTTTGATGATACAGCCAACACAAAAACCATCCAGCACAAAAACTTAATCACCTTATCAGAAACTTTTCGACTGCACCAGAATAAACGCGTAATAGCGATATCACTGTACTGCGAAAAACGCAAAGAAAATGCCAGTTATATTAAATTGCAAAAAAAAAAAAAAACAATAGTCGACAAGAAAAAAAAAACTGAACATTAGCGATAAAAAAGCTAAAATATTTCTGTATTTTTTTATCAATAACTCAAAAACGGTACCTGTTTAACACTTAATATTGATTAGACTATCTAAATATATATGGGCAGACGCCCGTCATTATCAGAATCGGCCATGTCTTCAATAAGTGGTAATGTGGGTAGGAACCAACAAAGAATCACTTGAGTCACAATCAAAAGTTATTTACTCGCACAAAATATCTTCCTTACAGAATTTCACTAAAATCTATTCACTAGTAATTAGGAAATCACTCAATCAATCGGTTTTAATTATTTTTGAGACAAAAAGGGACTAGATTACGCGGAACAAAAGCGATTCGTCGGATACGTGGTGCACTCGCCGTTGACGTCCGGAAAACAACTGACGTTCAACATGGCCGCGCTGACCATCGCCTCGACGCTCCGCCAGACTGACAGTTGTCAAATCTCGTTCCAACGTATCTCAATAGATGGCGCTAGCAATGCGCCGTCACGGCCGGACTGACTTTCGACCGTCCTCGGGCGCATCAGATTGCAGCCCTGTAACAATCACACAATCAATCGAACGAGTGTCAGTAAATCTACCCGCTCGCCCAACCTGACAAACTATGACTGCTAGACATAACATTACTCTCATACTGACTGTAACTGTCTAAGAATAAAAGAAAGCGTGTGTCCCTTCGACCACTCATGGACCGGACGGCACCTTTCTCTAAACAGTTAACACGCAATGCACTGTAAACCCGATCAGCATGTCCTATCAACCAACCCTCAGGTCTGGCCCGGACGATACCGTCGTGTTGCGATCAAATTTCCACACTATATTAACCTGGACCGGACGGGTGCGTCCTTTCGACCAGCCACTCGTGCATGACCCGGACGACACTGTCCCTACGACCAGTTAACACTTAAGGTTGGACCGGATGAATGTGTCCCCTCGACCAGCTGCTATCAGCTGCATAGCCCGGACGACATTATCCCTTCGACCACCTTCATATTATTCGATAACTGCTCCCAACGTCCCAACATAGTCAACATAGTAGACTTCATGCAAATAATGCTTACAGATTACACATACCTATAAGTTATGGACTGTCTTGCTCTGCGTGAATTTGGACTTCATGCTCAATGATTTCATGATCTGAGATGTTACTAAGGGTATCAGACTCTGCTGTAAGTGTGTCTGATCCTGCGGAAAGGGTATCGGAGCTTACAGTTAATGTATCAGAACTACTTAGACTGTCGGGGTGACCATTATTGAGTTCAACGTTTTCCGGCGCCGTCATGGCCTCCTCCTCGATCATCAAACTAGTAGATATTTCAACTAACCCGTCATGGCCCCGAGGTACTGCACGCAAGTTCTCATGCGCGTATTTAAAAGTACGATGTGAACCAGTTATGCTTTTTAACTCGTAACGATCATTGTCTAATACTGCGGTTATTACATAAGGACCCCTAAACTTCCTATCTAATTTGGTTTGGTTTCGTTCACTGCTTTTGATAAATACAAAATCGCCTTTAGAAAACGGCTTGATAGTGGCTTGACCTTGGTTAAATCGTAGAGTATCGGATGCGGCTGCCCTTTGTATGTTATTAGACGCATCTTGCCTAGCTGAATCAAGGTCGATTCGCTGTTCTTGTTCTGGATCTGGACTGGAAGACCTAATTTTCGACATACCTAGCGATTGGGAACGGATACCGAACATGAGTTCTGTTGGCGTAAATTTGGTGACTGTAGACTTAGTACTATTAAGCGCTAACTGAACATTTCCTAACTCGTCACGCCACGCTTTATTGGGATCGTTTTCGATAATCGTTAGCAAACTTTTCAAGGTGCGCATGACGCGTTCTACTTGCCCGTTTGCCCTGCTGGAGCCCGTTGCTATAAAATGCAGCTGTATATTATATTCTGAACAAAAGTTCTTAAAATCCTGGCTAATGTAACACCTGCCCTGATCGGCTATTATGCGCTTAGGTGCTCCAAAAAGGCAAACGGCATTTTTAAGGGCTCGAACTGCACTGGCTGCGTCCAATGAAGAGGTATGCTCTAATAACACGTATTTAGTGAACGCGTCAATAATTACCGAACAATATTCCTTACGGTCACTTTTTCCACTTAGCTTCCCGGTGAAGTCTATATGAATCGTGTGCCACGGTACCGAAACTTTTGGAATGGAGTGTAGCTGCACAGGCTGAGCACCTGAGGGACCTTTTGATGCTTTGCAGACAATGCACGAGTCAATAAATTTCCTAACGCACTTGGACATCTGAGGGAACCAGTACTGTTCATACAGTTTGTCCAGTGTTTTATCACTACCCAGATGTTGTAATTCATTATGAACGTGATTGATCAATGTCCATACTAAGGAACGAGGGACGACTGGCAGCCATGAAATAATCTTGTTTCTTACAACCTTCCTATAAAGAATGCCATCCCTAACGTCATATGTCTGACCAACCGTTTCGGGAAAATCGTTATTATTGTGCTTGTTGATCAAGTCTTGGATCTCTGCATCACGTTTTTGTTCTACAGAAAGCCAACCCTGATGCAATTCTACAAAATGTATTGTCTTGGCTGTGGGTTTTGAAGAAACGTGCGATGTGGAAGCTAAGCTATTCGGGTCTGGCAAGGGATTTCTAGAGAGGTAATCCGCGTGTTCCATGCCACGACCTTCGCGATATACGATGTCAAAATCGTAGGCTTGTAAAAACGCCCACCAGCGATGAACACGTGGGGTTAGATCAGTTTTAGATTTCGATGCTTTTAGTGAGTTACAGTCCGTGAAAACCTTGAAGCGTCGGCCGTATAAATAATGACGGAAGTGTTCTACCGCTCGTACGACTGCCAGCGTTTCTAGCTCGTACGAATGGTAGCGGGACTCTACTTCAGATGTACGTCTGCTAAAGTATTCTACAACATGAGGCAGGTCTTTCTTTTTCTGCATTAGGATTGCCCCATAGCCCTCGGAGCTGGCGTCGCAATGCAACTCAACGGGTAAGTCCGGGTCAAAGATCATCAGAACTGGTTCGGAGGTAAGTATCTCTATAACGGTATTACGGATCTTTTCATGTTTTTCTTCCCATTTTACGGGACCTTTCAATTTTGTTAAGGGATACAACGGGCCAACAATGTTTGTAAATCCAGGGATGAATTTTCGGAAATATGACGCAAGACCTAAAAATTGACGTACTTGCGTCGCAGTTTTAGGCTGGGGAGAGTCTATTAAAGCCTGTATCTTGCACGAGTTTGGTCCCACCTCTCCGCACTGGAGAGAATAACCCAAGAAATCAATTTTATTTTTCATAAACTTACATTTTTTAAGGTTTAATGAGAAACCAGCGGTAGAGAGAGCATTTAAGGTTTCATTAAGACGTTTAAGACCCTCGGTTATGTCATCAGAGTAGCACAATACGTCATCCATGTAAATCAAAGGCTTATCCTTCAGCTGATGGACAGCCCTTGTGATGCAGCGCTGATATACCGAAGGGGCATTGCGTAAACCAAAGGGCATCGCGAGATATTCGTACTGCCCCTCGGGCGTTACAAACGCTGTCTTTTCTACTGAGTCATGGTGGATAACAATTTGGTGAAATCCTGAGGCCATATCTAAGGATGTGAAGTAATGGGCACCACGGAGCTGATCTATTTGTTCCTCAATACGAGGGAGGGGGTAGTGTTCAGGTCGTGTATTTGAGTTAAGCTCCCGATAGTCGACACACATTCTCTCGGTGTTATCTTTTTTTTTCACCAAGAGAATTGGACTGGCAAATGGTGATGAGCTTTCCCGAATTACACCCGCATCGAGAAGCTCTTGAACCTTTTCCCTAACAATTTGCTTTTCAATTGGCGCTAACCTATATGGGCGTCTTTGTACAGTTTTATGTGGGTCTACTAAAACAATTTCCAACTCTCCACTGTTCACGCGCTTATGGGGAACACCTTCTACGAAGCAGCTAGCATATTGATTTAATAGTTTAATAAGGGCATCTTTATCATCACCTGTTAAATCCGTATCTATCTGGGTAAAGTCTGGCTGGGTAGCAATCAACTCACAAACATTAGCTTGTTCCTCAAAATGAAATGTTAAGTTATCATTATTAATTTTGACGCTCACACCTTTTTCTAAAATGTCCCTACCTATTATAACAGGGTCCATAAGACAAGAGTCTGGTACTACATGAAACGTCAAGATTTGTAATATTTCTCCAAGATTTACCTCACTCGAAATTTGTGACGTACATTTTATTTCATCGCCGCCAATGCCCGTAAGATACACGAGATTATTGTGCACAGTACCTGGGAACTTACTAGAGAAGCTTTCTTTTATCAAAGAGCAAGACGATCCGCTATCGAATAAAAAAGAGACTGGCTCACCGGATGACGTCCTCAAGGTACCCCTCGACAACCGTTGTTCGCAGAGATTGACCTCTTTCCTTGCAGCAACTCCACCACCTTTCCCCTTTTCTTGACAATTCGTTGATATGTGTCCTGGATTACCGCAATTGTAGCAGGTTACGGTCGAAGTCTTCTCGGGGGCACGTGCGGCAGTTGAGGGATCTTGCTGTTTAGTCTTCACAGAAGAATCTTCTCGTCGCTTTCTACAGTCGGCTTGCCGATGTCCAGGGATTCCACACCAATGACATTTACCGGGAAATCTTGCGTCCGCAATTCTAGGTCGCTTGAAATCAGGTTCATGGATTTCAGTAACCTCCGATCTTCGCTTTAGTGAAATGCTGCTTAAGATTCTAAATAGCTGAGCTTTGGTAGTGACAGCATGAGCGTTTAACTCACGGCGTATCAAACCATCCTTCTGACATAAGACCGATATGACGAATCCTGTTATAACATCTTCTGGCATTCGGGTCTTAGGTATACATTCGATTATATTCCACAAGCGTAGGCCAGTTTCTGAAGCGGTTTCCTTTGCTCCAATTTGAAATCTCAATACTTCATCAAAGTAGTCTTGAAATAATTTCGGTCTACAAAATCTGGCCATTAAACTTTGTTTTACAGCCTCCCATGTAAGCTCATTCAAATTTAACTTGGTCAAGCAAGAGGCTGCGCGGCCTTTTAGTGCACCGGTAAGAGCCAGAAGCAAGTCCACGCCCTCTAGATGTCTACTCATGACTATAAGTTCTGTAATCTTGCACCAACCTTCGATATCCGCGTCAGCATCTTCTGGATTAAACTGTACGAGCTGCACTGCACTAGACTGGGCGCTAGCACTTGCCACTGGCGGTTGCGACGTTGCTAACATACGAGTAAGTAGGTTTTCCATATTACTCAACAACCTCAAGGCGCTATTTTCGTCAGGCGGTCGTTTTTCCTCGGTCGGTAGCACATGGGATCCCACTTCTGATATGGGCAGACGCCCGTCATTATCAGAATCGGCCATGTCTTCAATAAGTGGTAATGTGGGTAGGAACCAACAAAGAATCACTTGAGTCACAATCAAAAGTTATTTACTCGCACAAAATATCTTCCTTACAGAATTTCACTAAAATCTATTCACTAGTAATTAGGAAATCACTCAATCAATCGGTTTTAATTATTTTTGAGACAAAAAGGGACTAGATTACGCGGAACAAAAGCGATTCGTCGGATACGTGGTGCACTCGCCGTTGACGTCCGGAAAACAACTGACGTTCAACATGGCCGCGCTGACCATCGCCTCGACGCTCCGCCAGACTGACAGTTGTCAAATCTCGTTCCAACGTATCTCAATAGATGGCGCTAGCAATGCGCCGTCATATATAATAAATCTTATAAACGACATAAAAAACAAACTTCAATTCGTTGTAGTCATAAAGTTATGGATCAATATAGGTTTTTTATATTTCCTGTAAAATTGACTTTTTACACTTACGCGTTTATTCTGCAGGGGCGGCGATATTTTGTTCCAACATATGGCATAGATGTTGGGAAGTACAGTCGTATAAATACCATGATACAGTAGGTACTTCACTGAAAACTGTGAATCAGACTTGCTACCCGGTTGATCACTTTTTGAAGGTCGTGTTTGTGATTCGTAGTTTTCAACTGTTTCATACAATTATAATGGAACAATAACAAACAAAACAGCCACATACGACCATCACTTGTGGTCCCAAACTCGACACATGTACTGGATTTACAGCGACAGTAAAAAGTAGTTGAGTTCGACAATATGTCGCCGCAACTATTCTGCGCTGACACCATAACGTGGCGCGTAACTTGTGATGGCACACGAGGACTGGCGGGCACAGAGGTGTTAGCACTACGTATGGAGCAGATGGTGATGTAAATACTTTTATTCCTGTTGGTTTTTTACAGTTTCTGTCTATACTTCTTATTGCTCGTCTTTACATAATGTTATTTATACCTATATTTTCGTATGAAGTCTTTTTCATCTGACACATAAGATGCGTAGCTTAAACTGAAAAGGTAAGTTATAAGTGCCGTATGAATTATGGGCGAAAATAACCACGAAATATGTCTCAGAGAGAGATGGTGAGATGAAATGGACTCGTTTCTTAAGTAATGGCCACAGAGAGAAGACAGTATTTTGGAGAAAAGTGGGGAGAACGGTATAGCGGGGCGCTATGCGCTGAATTTTTAATAATATCTGAAAGTTCTATTAACAAAATACATAACATCACGCCTTCTTTCCCCGTAGAGTTGGGCAGACGTGTACCTGTACACCCACATTCCGCCAGTTATGTTTAAGTCCCATGTAATAGGGGGCGAGCCTATTGCCAACAATTGGGCACAAATCCAGACTCCAGGCTGCTACTGAGAAATTCCAAATAGAAAAACCGAATGACACTTTGCCCGACCCAGGAGTCAAACCCAGGACCTCATGCTCAGCAGTAGCGCTTACGACCACTAGACCAAAAAGGCAGTTCAACAAAATCAGTAATAAAAACGAAAAATATGGCAGTATGTTTTACTGATTCACAAATAAATAACCATATAATTAAATCAAATATTCTACAACATAGTTGCCATCAACTGTACCTACCCACGGAATTACAGTAGCGCAGTGGTTTATGCGAAGGGACGGCCATTTACCGACGTTGTTCATGATATTAACGATGGCTTGACCAACCGTCGCTGCCCCCCACGAGTTATGGCACAAGATACTGCACAAGTTCTTACTAACGTGATAAGTTTTTACAATGTTAAAACTATGTTCATCAGTGGACCTTCATTTAGTTTAATTTATATGAGAAAATTCCTGGAAGTGAAGGGATCTTCTAATGTCAGTGTTCAGAAATGGACACATGTGAAGGGCTTTTCCTCACATGTGTCCATTTCTTAACACTTCCTTTACAATCCCTTCACTTCCAGGATGATTTTTTAATACTGTCAGTGTTTAGAAATGGACACATGTGTGGGGCTCGTGGCTAAGTAATAACAGTTGCAAGGGTCGATTGATATGTTAAGGGACGCTTGCCGCGTTTGGTCCGTGGATGGGTGGCCATCTTTACATTCTAAGACCCCTTCGTGCCTCGAAAAGCACGTTAAGTCGTTGGTCCCGGCAGTCATTCGTGGATGTTTGGCAGTCGTTACGGATCGTCAGAATCCCGAAAGTCTGACAACCAGTCTTCCAAACGGATATCGTATTACCCAGTAACTGGGTTGTGGACGTCAGATAGGCAGTCGTTCCATGTAAAATACTGGTATTCAGGTACATCCGGTTAGACAGGAAAGCTGACCGCAAGATAGGTTATGATGATAATGGTCTGGCAAGAAGCCTCTTTTACGTGTATTTTTTGGTATACTTATTAGGAATCTGACACAAATTCATTTATGTTTAAGGCGTTGACAAGACGAAATTGACCAAAATAGGCTTCTCTTAAGAAAAAAAAATTGCCAAATCTGTATAGTTTGTGGTAGCGGAAAAAATATATGTTAATTTTGAACGTATTTCCCAGAACTTGGTTGTTACCAAAACACGTTTAAAAAAAAATCGATACAAACTAACGTTAAACTAACCTCTTACCTTAAGTTCTAATCCAAAATAACTGTATTAAATATCAACATACGTTACATATTTAATTAATAACAAGAACGTCTTATTTGAATGCAGAACTTGGTTGTTTTTTATTTTCGATTACTCAACTGAATTTTGAGTAAATAGATAATTGCTTCATATTTTGCAACAAATTTTAAGCGTTGTGTCATCGCGCTTCTATTTCTTTTCTATGCAATCTAACAGTGACCGCGGTTTAGGTGTTGTCAGCGTCTTAACATAAAATTATTAAATGAGGAAATGTTGCAGTGTCTCTAATAAATAATTACGGCAAAGTGAAAGACGACGTCAAAGTTTTTTTTCTCGTAAAAGTGAAACTTATTTAGGTATACGGACTTTTTAATCTTCTTAAAAACTTGTCTAGCAGACTTTAAAATAGCATTACGACGATGTCACAATGCTATTAGTTACATTACAGTGGCGGACACGGGAAACGCATAACTATCCTTTATTTAAATTTATTGTGCCACACTTTAATAAACCCCAGTTATTCCGTCCCTGGAGTGTACTGGCGTGCGGTCGGAGTTCACACTTCTGCGAAACTAATAATGTGCAACTCGCAACTCGTACGGGTGATTTTGTTTTCTTTTGTGTGCAGTTTTCGTGGCACGTGGTGTAAACGGTTTTGTTGTTGTTTTCTCGTACTGTCATTGTTCCTGTTTATTTATGATGGGGTGGCGAAATATTGGAATTTTGCGCAACTATTCGTTTGTTTCCGTGTTGAAATGTGTTCTTAGCTTTTTTTGTTGGTACGTACGGAATTCGCTAATGGATGTTTGTTTGGCATATAGAATGACGTATATGCACGTACCTGTACGTGTTTTTTTGCAGTACAGAATGTGTTTCATAAAACTATGTAGGTGTGAGAGAAACATAGATTAGAAAAACAATGCCTTTATGGGATGTAGTTGGTTTAACACAATGCGTGAAGCAGAGTGACGCGTTGCTCAAAAGCAGGAGATCTATTTTCACCAAAGTCACTTTCAGCTAAGTCAATAATATCTATCAAATATTCATATAACTTTCAATAAAATTTTTAAACACAAGCATCACCATTAAACAAAACTGAAAGGCCTTTCTACAGCCTACTGAAAACCCTTACAAATAAAAAAGATCGTTTATTTTAAAACGGGTGCACTGGATGATTCTGGGAGGCTGGCTGTCAATAAGAAGAAAAGGCAGGCAATTACGTGGGGTCTGGGCAATCGATAGCAGCCTCCGAGCTACGTCTGTGTCGTCGAGCGGGTGTGGCCACGGAAACCGCGGACTTGGTTTATACTTGTGGTGCGACGTTTGTGTGTGTGAATATGTGAGTGTATGTAGTTTGGGATGGGCACTTAAATTATGTTTTTTTAATTCAGGAATTTAATTGAACGGGTAAAATTCAGCTTACTGAATATTTGGGCAATGATTCAGTAATGCAACTATTTAAGCTTAGATTTGTTTCTGTTATAATAAAAATCCAATAGTAAGTTTTATCATACTTACACTTAGACTTGATACAGATTGTTCTCATGAAATCATACATACACTTCAAAGTTAATACATAGATCTATAATAGATAACATGACAAGAGTGCCTAGACAAAACAAATACAGGCACTTTTGAATTGTCAAGGAGTCGGTCAGTCAGAAATATGAAGCTAGTTGCCCATTCTAAAGCGTAGTAGGTACCTATGGAGAAGAACGAGCAAGAAACTCCACGGACACTCTTTTAAATGAAAATATTGTTATAAAAATATTGGTTACATCATTTATGTTGAAATTATACATGTGAGAACAATGTAGAAAGACATGCACGTTAAAAGTGTCCGTAATAAAAAGATAAAAACAATTAGCCGTGGCAGCTAGGAAATGACCAGTCCCTACTGACGGCGCCCGTTCACGAACATGACGCATGGATCAGTACCTTTCAGGTCAACCATTTTGAAGGGAACTTAATGATGCAACACACGTGACTTTATATTATGTTACGGCTACATTGTCGCGATAAAGCGAACTACGCGCGCTCTCTCTTGTACACTGCTCGACATTTTGCTGTACAACAGAGAGCGCGCGAAGTGTAGTTCGCTTTATCGCGACTATGTAGCCGTAGCATCAGCGATAACGATGATAAAAAAGTCAGAATTATATTGGCTTGACATAAGCTACCGAAAAACTTATGTCAACCCTGTTGAAAGTTTTTGTAGTAATACGAACGCTTTAAAAGTGAATGTCACTCCTCCTCTCGTTGCTGTTTTACACATTATGCTACATGTACCTATTATGCTACATGTGCTGAAATACAGGTTATGCCTAGTTCGGCCCCAAATGCTAATACTTTTGTGTACTATAAGTTTAGATTAAGGACTCTACTTGATAACTAATGTACATTTTTACGTGAATAAATATTATTATTATTATTTCGTTTATTTATTTTTTTACATATAAAATACATTTTTAAATATTTCTTGAAAAGAGGTATAAAAAAAAACATTTAAAAATATAAAAAATAGTGGTCCTCCGGTGTCGGGAGCAGAGTCCAAGCTACCGGTGGTTAGGACTCCAGAGATAGGAACCTCCTCACAATGCGGGCCGTATCGAGGAGTACTGCCTTCTGAATCAGGCCCTTGATCCAGCCGCCTAACGAGAGCCTCGAGAGATGATGGTTGAGGCTTTCAGCCATCAGGCCATTGGCCGTAATTATTATTATTATTATTATTATTATAATTCTGTAGTTTATTTTTGCAAATTATTTTTAAAAGAGTAACCGTGAAGTTTCTTGCCGGCTCTTATCCATAGGAAACGACCAATTGGAATCGTGCACCTAGCTTCTGACATTTCATAAGTGCACAAGTATACAAGTTTATGTTAAATAAAATATTTTGATTTTGATTGAATGCCTAGGTTTTGCAGTGGCATAATGTAATGAAGTTCTACGAATAATGCACCTGTACATATTCCACGAAAATGAAAGCTTTTACATAATCGAACAATATTATAAACACCGCTGTTCTAAAGCCCCCAAAGCACCGCACAAGGGCCTGGGTAAGCGCAGTTTTACGCTGAATATTATTTTCAGAATATAATGCGCATATCATTGAAAACTCCTGTAACCGCCTTATTTGAACCAAGTTTTGTTCAGATAGTTTTAGTTAGCGGTTTCTTTATGAGCTTGAATCAGGGATCTGTGATTCACAGAAGGTAAAAAGTTACAAATGTTGAGTTTTGGAAAACATATGAATTTAAATGGTTTATGCTAAGGTTGTTGGCTGAGTCATAGAGCCTTTTATAAAAGGCTGTTTAATGTATCGCTATTTTGAAACTATCGTTAAGTGGTTTGCAATTATCATTTGGTTCAGTAAAAGGCAGCTACGAAAAAAACGTAATCTTTCAGTATTCTTATTAAAAACGAACAAAAACCTACTTTAACAAAAAGCAGAAAACAAACAGCTCAGTCAAAACTTAAACGGTTTAACTTTATTGTACGTCCACAGTCCGTAGACTTTTTATTTAGTTTTTCACAAAAGCAGGTCAGCCGGCGTAGCTTCGTAGCGTCGTAGCTTCGTAGCCTCGTAGTCTCATAGCCGCGTAGCGACATCGAGGCGAATAATGCTATGTAAGTAATGAGAATACCGCTGTAACGTTTTTTTATCATGTTAATTATACGTATTTTATGTATCGTTTCTTGAAGATTTCTTGGTATTACGACGTATTTGTTGGTGAGTTTGGTTTGGTAGAGAAATAAGTGGATGTGGTTTATTTTTTGAGTTGTCTTTACGGATCGCTCGGATGTCTTAAGCTTATTCCAGTTCTATTATTTTGTGTGGTTTACATTATAATGTCTTGACTTAACTATGTTTATAAAAAAAAATATACATATTTTTTTGACATAATATTTTCATTATTGGACATTATATACCTACAATTTTGATATCTAACTATTTATTAGTAGCTTTCTGGACAAGATATTAATTCAGGCTTGTAATGGCAAACATGTCATTTGGTTTAAATAGGTTTAATTTTTATTATTTTATTAATGTTTTACATAGATTCTTGTGTATTTTGTGAATGTGAGAACGTTGTAGGCTTAATAGACTAGATTTGTAGACCATTTATTTTTGTTAAGTACCTGGTACTTCTTCACAGGCCTACACTGTCCTCCCATACCTATTAACACTGTGATTTGAGAACATTGTAAAAGCCAATTATTATTAAAAGAGTAACCGTGGAGTTTCTTGCCGGCTCTTCTCCATAGGAAACGACCAATTACAACCGTGCACCTAGCTTCTGACGTTTCGTAAGTGCCCATGTATGCAGGTTTAATGAAATAAAATATTTTGATTTTGACCATTTTCCAAGTTAGTCATGGTCTGTTTATTGCATTTTTAAGTCTGTTAATACTAAACTGCGATTCTAGCCAATATATTAAAAAAAACACGTGCCACATATTGTTCGGATATTATAGAAAATTACGCTCAAAACCAACTTTTATACTACGATAGATTTTATCAATATAACCATATTTTAACAAGCTCGCCCCGTTGTACATAAACACTATATATACTAAACTGCAATTCTAGCCAATATATTAAAAAAAAAAACAAGTGCCACATACTGTTCGGATATTATAGAAAATTACGCTCATACTCGTAACCAAGTTTTATACTACGATAGATTTTATCAATATAACCATATTTTAACAAGCTGGCCCCGTTGTACATAAACACTATAAACATTTCAGAAGCGTGTCGTCCCACACTTTAGCTGCGCTGTGCTGCGCTGAGCTACGACTGTTTCGTGTTTAAAAAAATTGTATATCACATAATATACGATTATTATAATACTTCTTACGGAGTGGGTGACTTCAAACTATTTATTGTACTAATTGAATTAATAGTGGGGAGTCACGGAATCTTGCCCTTTAGGATACGTTACTTTGATAGTAGCCTGGAAACAGGAAGGGTGTAATAGTACTGTGGGCTAGAGTTAATTTGATACGAAAGAACATTGACTAATCTTAAGACCATATCGTTGGTTCAAAGGTAAAAGTCACTAAGTGTTTTTAAATAATTAGGAGATGATGACATTTTAATACATTTTTCAACATAAAAATAAAATTCATAACTGATGGTTTTGATAAGGAGATAATTTTAATACATTTCTCAGTATGAAAAAAAAATCTGTCAAAATCTGATCTGATATTGTTATGACTGTCTCGTTGGTCTAGTGGTCGCAAGCGCTACTACTGAGCATGAGGTCTTGGGTTCGATTCCCGGGTCGGGCAAAGTGTTATTGGATTTTTCCATCTGGAATTTCTCTGTAGCAGCTCGGAGTCTGGATTTGTGCTCGGCGAAATGTGGGTGTACTACAGGTACACCTCTGCCCATCCCTTCGTGGAAACAAGGATGTTATGTTATGTGAAAAAAAAATCCGTAGTTGAAGAATTTGATTTTACCAAAAATGTCACTTAGTCAGTTTTACCTTTTATCCAACGATATAATGTACCATATTCTAACAGATGAAATGATTATGATTTTGGCCTCGGAGAATAATGCCGTGCAAAGGAAGAGATCTCAGTGGGTAAATGCTGAAGTCAGGTTTTGGTGGACACAAGTTGAACAAGAGAGAGAGTGCGGATATGAATGAGGTTGGGGTAGTCAGAGAGGAAATGTCGACTCCATCTAGATTTTATATTATTTTTATAAACCGTGTTAAAGTTATTCCAATATTATATTTAAATAGTAAAAAATATCATTTCATTTCGTAGCACATAATTTGTGGCGGTGCTGGCAGCAACAACTGCATACGACACCATTTGCATCATCTTCACATTTACAGGCACATACTCGTAAACGTCAAAAATGATGACAGGCGTGCGGTTCAAAAGAATATTGCTCCAAATCTTGTACGTTAATAAATTAAGAATTATGTTCACAGTTGCAAAAAGGGTATTAAATTGCCCAACTGTTTCTTGCTAGTTGGACAAGACAACCTAAATTGGACAAGGCCCATGAGTTTTCAAACGTGACTGACGTTTGAAAACTCATGAGCCTTGTCCAATTTTGATAAACATCATATTTGATAACCGACAGATTTTCTCGGTTCAACTCCTATTCCAATTTTTGATTGAACATGTTTGATTATAATATTATCGTTTTAGAAAAAAGCTGCACCTACGCAAACCTGAGCAAAACCACTCTCTGTACATTCGATAAAGAAAAATTTGGCTGATAAAATGGTTCTGATTACAACACACAGGTATGTTAAGACTGTTGTGCGCAATGTCTAAACCACCCCGCGGCCTTTTCTTTACCAACCCGCTTTCTGCATAGCGTAGCTTTAACCATATATACATAAACTCACGTCTTCTTCCCATGGACCCCCATGGCAGGCAGAAACTATTGAACGCCACCTGCTACGCCCCTTACATACTCCTTTTGATTCGTTTACGTTCATACATCTGGTCATACACGCACGCCGGTTGCAAGTTCTACGCACATGACCTTTTTGAAGAACATCATTAATGAGGTCACTATATATCTTTCTGGGGCGTCCCCTCCCGGCATTTCCACTCACATCTGCCTTGTAAATACCTTTTGTTAGTCGCCTTTCATTCATCCTCTCAACATGACCAAACCATCTAAGCATACTCTTTTCAATTTTTGTTACCACAACTTCTTTTAAACCGCACCGTTGCCTTATCTCATCATATTTCAGCCTATCATTTATACGTAGCCACACCACACATGCTTTTCAAGGAACGCATTTACTCTACTTTCATGCTTCTTTTGCCACACCCAACATTCACTTCCATACATAAGTGTAAGCACCAGCACACCATTATGAACAGCCAGTCGAGCCTCTTTGGGCATCGACTGGTTGGTCACCATCGCATGTATAGCATGTATATAACCAATGGGGTACAAATACGCTGTCTAGGCAATAGCAGTTATGGTGGTATTATATGGCTGTTTAGTCGTCACAGCCTAGTTCATGATTTTGCTTTATTTAGATAACGGATTAAGTGGAATTTCATTTTAATTATGAGTTGGGTCCATAGTTTTAATTCATGAGGTCAGAGTTGAGCTGGTAGATACTAATTGTTTGATAGAATTCTGAATTTCTAGTTGCTCTTGAGCCGTATATGTAGGTAGGTCCGAGTATACAGAATACTTGTAATTAACTCGTAAATAAAGTTTATTCTAGTGGGGCAGGTACTATACGTTAAACGTTTGTTTGTTCGATACTGGAATATAAAGATGTTATGACGTATACTACCAATTAAAGTAGGTAACAAAAATACTCAAATGTAAAATTGGCTTAAGCACCATTCGCCACCAATCATCTTTCCAAATGAGGCAAAATTAACCTCTTTATTAAAATCTCACCAAAATAATTCCGACAGTAATTCTCTCCAACATTTTTATTAACAACAGAATTAAAACGAAATACCTACACCGAGATTATGCGTACTAATAAATACAGTAGCCGCATCGTAAACAGGGGTTAATGAAAAAGTGTTGAATAATAAAGTGTTGCCCGCGCAATTATTGTTGGCAGGCCAAATTATTGCAGGGTTAATACTGGATGCAAAGTGGGCCATACAATGTGGCTGGTGACAGGTTAAGTACTGCGGCTAAAATGGTATAGTACATAATATAAGGTTTTAACGAGTCTTGAAAGTGTTAGGATCGGAAGCTATAAGAAGAAATGCGCGTGAGTATTGTGCGTATATTTTTTAGATAATTATATTCAATACATTTCTGTATCTGTTGACGTTGATACAGCCACGAAAAGCGAATTTAATTTATAATATGTATAATATTATAAATTAAATTCGCTTTTCGTGTCTGTCTGTTTGATAGCCTTGTACTTTTAAAATACGCAATGAATTTCAATGTGGCTTTTACCATCATTAAAAGAATTTATTCCGGAAGTTTTATGTGTATAATGCTTTAATATTCGACTTACATTTGATAAAGAATTTGTCTCAAAGTTTTGCAAAGCTAGTTTACATATAAAATTAATCTTATTCCAAACAATAGCAATTCTCTCTGTTGGCTTTCTAAGTTAATCTAACACACTAAGTATGTGTGTAATCAATGCCTTCTTTGTATAATAAAATATTATATAATATAAAATTTAACAAAAAAATATTCAACGAAAGTGTTATAATTGACTTCGAGGTAACCGTAAAATGCATATTTAACAATGTTTAAAAACGATATTTAGCGAAATCACCTGTAGTTTTCAAGAAACTAACGATCCAATAAAAATAATTCATAGCACTTAAGGCGCTGACAAGAAGGAAATGACCAAAATAGGCTTGTCTTAAGAAAAAAAAAAATGCCAATCTGTATAGTTTGTGGTAGCGGAATTAATATATGTTAATTTTGAACATATTTCTCAGAACTTGGTTGTTACCAAAAAAGTTTTAAAAAACCAATCTCGATACAAATTAATGGTAAACTAACCTCTTACCTTGAGTTCTAATCCAAAATATTTGTATTAAATACCAACGTTGAGTAAATAGATAATTGCTTCATATTTTGCAATAAATTACAAGCGTTGTGTCATCGCGGTTCTCTTTCTTTCCTACGCAGTCTGACAGTGACCGCGGTTTAGTGGTTGTCACCGTCTTAACTCCAACGTACTTACACCAAACATTATGAAATCAGCTAATAGTTTCCTTCGACACAAACCTGCACGTAAAGAATTAATAAAAAACGCCAGTTTTTCAGTTACCGTACATAACCACGTAAAAACTGTAACATTAAGTGAATATTTCTTTCGTAATAGTTAGTGGGCTTCCCTTGAACAACCCCTACGAAGTTGTCGTGTCGATGGGTCGTTAGCAAGAACCTACCGGCTTTTTATCAACAACACATTGATTTAAAAGCTAAATAACTGCGCCGCACAAATTTCACGTACTACCCGTAGTTATTGTGGGCTTATATCTGATCGGTGGGTGGCAAGTGGTAAGGGACAGCGAGCTTTTCTTTAACTAAAATTGGATAATCCGAGCCCTGACCGACTTATCGTAAGCGGCAACGACGACTTATCAAAAGCGATATTGATATCGAACTCTTACCGCCGACTTATCGTAAGCGACATTTATACGAAAAGGCATTTTTTATCTTATACCATAATTATTGTTTTAAATATCTCTTAGGAAATAAATCGCATTTTCGTAAAAATGTCGCTTATGATAAGTCGGCGGTAATGGCTCGATATTTAAAAGTATGTCGTTTACTATAAAAATCGCATGGTCAGGGCTTTTTTTTTTTTTTGAGGGTGGGTAATCATCAAATAACTTCTCCCGCTCTGGGCGGAGCAGGAGGGTGTGTCAGACTCTTACTGACTAAAACCCACCCGTATTCCTTCCTGTTGCCTGTGTTCCGGGGGCCTCGGTGACCCATTAGTACCTTCCCGCGACCCCGGCAGGCATCGGCTCTAGCGGACCCCTACATTGTGCTGACGACATCTCTTTGAGGCGCGCGTAGAATACGACGCGCCGTTGACCCGGGCCTGGTCCTTACCGGACGGTAAGCTACCTATTGCTCACCATCCGCAAGCCCGCGCCTACGGTGGCCGGAAATCCGCCCGGGATTCCCGACGCCCAGGCCGTCTCCTGCGGCGGCTAGGGGCGAGGGGGCGCGAAACTTGCCTTTCCATGGCTGACCATGGACTCAATGATGAGTAAATCAAGCCCTGAGGCTTGATTTACTCATCATTGAGTAGAAGACAACCCATGTGCCAAGCTTTTAGGAAAATGTAAAAAGAAGGTCTCTGCCTATTTATCAGTTGTTGTCAATATTTGGCCTTGTCAATGTTTTTATTTAAATATATACGTAAAAAGCCAATGAAAAATATTTATAATAGTCTGTTTGTTAATAGTGCTCCCGAAATCAAACAACACCGTTCCAAAATCAAACGCTCCACATGACAAGCGCCACACGCACAACCCTTCTTCGCTACGTGATAAATCGCGGCCGCTCTCAACTTATTCCGCGACATTAACCGTCAATGGGCCGCTGCGGGTCGCCGTGACCCGAGACTAATTAATTTCGTCGACATTTGCGGTGGTAATAAGCTTATCAAACGTTGATTTGGACAATGGACTCCGTTCGATTTAATGTGCGCAAGTATGAAAGCAATTTTCGAATGAATAAGTCGTTTAATTTGTACGTAATGGTTTGTAGATGTCGGCTTTTAGAGTCTTTTGTGAACTAAATGCTTTATTGAAAGTTGAGGACTATTTTGATTGGGCAATTGATTGGAGTTTTGTGAAATAAACTGTGCTTTGTTTGTGTTTATCTAATTTGTTGTTAAGTTAATAGAATTGTGTGAGAAATTGGTAATCATTGTGTTAGGATAATATGAGTTTAAGTTCAGCATTGTAGAATGACAACAATTTAAAACACATTATCTTGATGGTACCTACTGACCGGAAGCAAACATTGAAAAGTGTTTGATGTATATTTGATTTTTACCATAATAAAGACGTTTAAATAAAGAAGAACAAATAATTCAATTACATCTTCACTTAGATTATTCCAGGTAAATCAAACTTCAAAAGTTAGCCAATCAATTTTCAAAGTGATTGGTTGGTTTAGAAATAGAATTATGAATTCAAAGGGCGAATCAATCAACAGTTGATTAAAATAAAAGAGAAACGAAAGAGGAAGGGTTGATCAGGAAAGGTTATATGATCCGGAACATTGGTGCATGTTGGGTAATGAAAATCGCGAGAATTTCGCTGTTATACTTTAAGATCATTAAAATTACCTAATATACAACATAACATCTCACTTGTAATCGCCGAAGTTTTAGGCAGAGGTGTATCTATAGTACACCCACATTTCGCCAGCTATGTTTAATATCCTACGCCTAATAGGGGGCGAGCCTATTACCATCAACTAGGCATAAATCCAGGCCTAGAAATATGGGGATATTTTTGGATAGTGAACATTTCATTTTAATTCTGTAGTTTGACCTATATTAAAAAGTTATGGTTAATTTGATTTCCAGCCGTGGCAATTGTTGGTTGATAACCTACAATTGCCACGGCTGGAAATCGAGGCCAAAGGCGGGTTGGTACATCCAATAATATTTTGTTAAAATCGATCACCAAAACATGAGATAATTTACATTTTTTTTCTGAAACAGGTGTAAGGGCAAGCTTATGATTTTTTTTCTGAAACAATAGTTATCTTAGTTTTGAAAATCCTGTTTTACCTGTTATTGGCGACTGTGTAAGTCCAAAGCTAATTGTTATCTATACTTCTAATATATTGTTAATAACAATTGTAAATAAATATTAAAAATTAAAGAGATCTTTAACAATGTAAATAAATAAAATATAGATCGCTATTTTCGAGGCCTCTTTAGAAGAGGAAGGAGAGCGTTAATTTGAGTGGAAACAAGCGGCAAATTGATTAACGAGATGGTCACAGTCGCCCGCGCCGCGACCTTGCTTGCTTTTATTAATGCTCGCAGAATCGCCTCTTTTGAATCAAATCATTGGTTTTGTGGTTCTGTTGTGTTCTCTGTCATTGTTGATTCATGTGTCGGTTTTGGGGTTTAAAAATGGGTTTATTTTATGGAATATTTTGCTACTTATGTCTTCAGAATCGGACATTGTTATTGTTTTCTTCTAGCCGAATTTGAATCAGCTAAAATCGCTTACCCGCTTTGATAACGGATTATCCCTTCTCTGTAAACTATAGGTCTTCTCCTTGCAGTGGGATAATATTACTCGCCAGTATTATGTGATGCAATATGGTCTTCCAAAATTAGCTTATTGCGACAGCGCGACCCACTAAACTCTACCTTCAACCCTCAATACTGTATGCTTTTTGACCAATACACTTTGATCTAACGCGAAAGCGATGTCTTAGGGAATTGGTCCATAATAATGACTGATACAGGTCAGCCGCTTCAAAGCGCTGTCAAGCGATGATTGCTCGTGAGCATCTCACAAACAGATCTACAGTAAACCACATTCATATTTGATTGTTTTAAGTGGTTAATGGACTGTGTGAGTAGGTTAAGTCCCGTTGTACACACGTTTTTCTTGCATTGAAAAACTACGGTCGTAAGTGTTGTATGGGTCACTACGGAAGGATGGATAACACGATTATTCTGCGGTGCGGCTAGCGCGCTGTACAGTAAGGATCTTTGTACACGGTACGGTTTTTTACGGTACAAGAAGCTTCCATAGTGATCCATACAACACTGACGACCTTGCCTACACCCGGCGTATAAACCGCGCTGTAGAAAAAACGTATCTGTCAACAAGCTTCCATAGTGATCCATATAACATTGACGAACGTGCCACAGGGCAAATAAACCGTAATTTTTCACGGCAAGAAAAACTTGTTTATACAAAGAGCTTTAAAAAAAACGTGCTGTACGAGTATACAGCGTTGACGGGCATCATACGGACAGATTGCACGATATTCTTGTAGGACGACGTTACCTAAGAGATTTATTTATCAAAAGGTTGAAACGTTCGTTCTATTTAAATTCCATAGAATTTCTTTCTGGAATCCTTTAATCTTTCCTGTGAATAAAGTTTCTTAATTAATTAAATTAATTATTATTATTTAAGCAACTGCTTAAGATTGTCGTTGATATAACCAGGGATGGTAGGATTTATATAAACGTTAGGTAAAGATGATCTATCACATGGCCATTCCTAAAAAAAATCCTTTTACGGCAGATGGTGAAGCTATGAGATGAGATCTTTTAAGATTCAGATAAGATTATTCCAAGTTTTAACTACAAAATGTTTTTATAGTTTCAAGAACCTTACCTCAGATACTACGTATATACCAATAATATCCTTCATAAAGTACATCCGCTAATCCTGGTAAAACTGTACTAAAGCTAGGATATTATTAAAGTAGAAGATATCATTAAGTTAAATGCGTCTCAGGAGCACATTAGGCGCTTCCATTATGTCAGCGGAGTCGTTAGGATGTATATCCAGCTTATGTTATGAAGTAATCTCCCTTTGAGCTAATTTTGCTGAAATTACTCTTTTGTTAAGTGAAGTGGGTACTTAGGTGATTGTCTTTTTAGTAGATCTCAGCTCTAGAATGAGCCTAAATTAGTACTTGGAGATTAGGTAATGTCTTTATGTGAGATCTTCAATGTTGAAAGGTACATTTGGCAATTTTGAAACGAAATCTCAGCAAGCAAGAAATCACTGGAAGTTTCTGATCAATGACTCGTCCAGGGATTTCTTGCTTATAATAGCAGTGATTTTGTGAAAAAAAATAAAGGGAAGTACTGGAAGTTAAAGATTCATAACAAATCGTCTTCTTCATTGGGAACTGCGACTATTCAGTACTTATTTCAACAGTATTTTATGATTTCAATCACAAACCAAGCCTCTGCATTCATCCATTATTCCTCCACCAATTCCTTTCATTCGCAACTCCCACAAAACAGAAGCCGAACGTAAATGTACATTCATCGTTAATTAGGCGTACAAAACAGTAATTACGCATTAGAACGATGACGTCATTTGACGTTTATTTGTGCTGCGCTACGTTGCGCTACGCTGCGCAGCTGCCGTGCAGCGCCGCAGGTAAGCTCTGCGTAATTAATTCCACATATTGTGTTTTACAAAGCGAAATGTACAAATATTCGCATTACGGTAGGGTTGGTTATTTCTGGAATGGAGTATGTTTTAATTTTTTAATTGTATGAATAGTGTGAGGTTTTATTATTGTGTAAATGTTTATATACGGCGGCTTTTAATAATGACGCTGTAATCATAAATAAATAAAAGCATGTCTGAATAATTCCAGTTTTCTTTGCTGTTTAATGTAAATAAACTGATCATTTAGTTAGCTATGTGTGGCCTAATAAGTGTTGCAAATTTTCATTTAAATTTTGTGAATGTGAGACCGTTGTAGGCTTAATAGACTAGATTTGTAGGCCATTTATTTTTGGTTAAGTACCTGGTACTTCTTGACAGTCCTACACTGTCCTCCCATACCTATAAACACTGTAATTTGAAAACATTGTAAAAGCCAATTATATTTAAAAGAGTAACCGTGGAGTTTCTTGCCGGCTCTTGACTCTTTTCCATAGGAAACGACCAATTGGAACCGTGCACCTAGCTTCTGACGTTTCATTAGTACCCATGTAGGTTTATGTGAAAAAAAATAATTATTTTGATTTTTGAAAGTTTTTTTTTTTGAATTTTGGCTTTTATGCAGTGGTCCCTCGGGGGTCCTCGACTGCTTTACCGGGCTTCGGTGGGGCCAGAAGGGCCTCTCACCTAGCTATATTAGAGTTTAGGTAGCACAGCTAAGAGCGTCCCATAGTAGGACTCGAACCTAGGCTTAGGGCGCTACCGATTACTGTGCAAGCGGGGACTTGTCGTATCTGTGTTATATTATTATTGGGGATAATATTTGAATTAAGTTGCTCCGCGCGGGCGGGCGGGTTCAAGGGACGGGGGGAGTATATTTTTAATCTAGCTCGCGGAGGTACTCGCCGTCGAGTACGGGAGGTCAGTGTGGTGTGTTTTTGTTGATATTGAGCTAACTTAATACTCTCTTGGTAGAGAGCGATGTCGTCATCTTTGTCGGTTTGAAAGGATTTTCATTCTCTCTTCCAATTGCCAAGACGAATTAGCATAACGACAATTAGCGAAAATTTTCCTGAAAAATGTTTTATTTACATTTGAACATCTAATCTGATTAAAAAGACAATACATAATTTCGCATCAGCATTGCACTTCAGCGAGGAAATGCCGCCAGCATCCTCGGTACAATACCTCGAGGGTCTGTTTTAGGTTTTACTCAGTTTTAATTTAATTTGGTTAATGTATCTGACTAATATAGTATAAGTAATTGTGAACAAGGTTACATATGCATATGCTTTACTCTAGCAAAATATCCGCCTAAATAACAGCATGGTTCTGTCCAGCGTTTTTGATTAATGGCGTATCAACCCTAACCGCAGAATATGTGTCCGTTAATGTTAAATGGATTCTTGATACGGAACACAATGAACTGTTCGATGTACTACATGCTTCTCATATGAATTGGTAGGCCATTGGTATGGGATGATTTGATAATAAGGCAGACATTTGGAACAGTAATTTGCGAACAAAGTACGGTTAGGGAAATTAATTGTTTATAATATTGTCTAAGTCAACTTGTAGTGTGATAGCCATTCCATACAATTGTCAAAGAATGACAGTTGTGATATAAATTATTTAAGTTGGTAGTTTTTTTTTTCGAAACAATTACTTTTATTGGTAATATCCATATAAAAAGGGAGGGCAAAATATCAAAGGGCGTCAAAAAATTCGTCCGCATCGCTGTCAACAGGAAAAGTACCCAAAAGGCTGGCAGCATTACCACGTTGTATGGCAATGCTGATTCTTTGGCCAAAAAATAGACCAGCCCTCTGGTCACGTGAGGAGTCGACCAACCGCTTGGCGATGTCTCTAAAAACTAAGTAGGCACTCGGACCCCATGGCCCTAGTGTTTCAACCCTAAACGGCTCGAACATATAAGACCCAAAAAGATTTGAGTACTTGCGCCGTTTGAGGTTTTCCGCACCTGCAGCAGCCGCCCCAGCACAGCCCGCCGTGCTAGGAAGATGGGATGGCGCAAGGGTGTCAACACACGTGGCATCCCACACCAAAGGCCTATCTACCTTCCAAGTCATTATGGTAATTCCGTCTGGTCTCTTCCCATCGTTGCGTGCCAAACCATTAGGTTCTAAAACAGCGGGCACCCCGACGGTGCCAAGAGCGCGACAGATGATGTCGTTGATACTGGCGTGCCGTGCTATCCGCCCTGCGCTTTTACTGCAGGATAGACCATGGTGTCCGAGGCAGTCGACACCTTCACCGCATTGGCAGCGATGCGGAGCTACGCAAGGAGCGCCCAGACGCAGACAAGTAGCGAGCCGGAAGGTGGTGTCACCCAGCATAGTGCCTATGTTGGGTGACGGTAGCGCCTGAAGCCAGAGGCCCGACTCCCACTCACCCACAGCCAGCAGGCGGGCACGCTCAGCAGTATTGGTGGACGTATTAATAAGATTATTCCGTACCAACCTGCAGAGCGTTGGCTCGTGGCTCGTCCCACTGCCTCTGGGAAGATGGGTTCACGGGCCGATCTGTATCCGGGCAAGCCATTTTCCAGGCGTTCACTGCGTCGGTAAAGCACGGCACTTCAGAGTCAACCAGGGAGGGGGCTAAAATTTCCCTGGTTAGCTTTTCAGTTGGTAGTTAATTTGATGAAAAATTAATATCCCATACTTTACGTATTGTGAACTTTACTCTTGCTTGATCATTTTCTGCGCAACCTGCCTTTGACAATAAATTCGTTATGTGTTGCCGGTGTTGATTGTGTGTTTTCTATGACTAACCTAATGTTAGTTATAAGATATTTTTTCACTAACAAGATGGATTATATTGTTGTCTGAAACTGAATAAATAAATAAAAAAAATTGGTTGTGTGTAAAGTCGGTTTACGGACGATAATTTTAAGTGATAACGAGAGAGAGATGCGTCAAAAGGCGAACGCTTAGGCCGGTCGTGCCTCTCTATGCCTAGTTCCGCGCTCTCGCTTGTACGCTCGGCTTATGCGGAACGTGACACTTGTTCGTGTGTGCTTTTCGTGCGTGCAGTTCATCGATTTATAAGAGGTTATCACGTCAAAAAAAATGTTATGCTACCTATAAAATATGACGTGCTGTCTCTCTTTTCGAAAGTTAAGAGAAAACACTAACAAAATGCTTAGTAGCAGACATCTTTAAAACTGTCGCGACAAAGTACAACATCCCCATTAAAAAAACGACCATTACTTCGCCAAAGACAAACCTAGTACTGCCTTAAACACGAAAAATTTAGGTGCAGTCCACATAAATCTTAGCTCGTAGACACTACCAGTAACAAAAGTTTAGCATAGAAAAATATCGAAGGTTAAAAAGCGTAACAAAACGGGCGCAGACGTAAAACAACGATGTTGAATATCGAATGACAAACTACCCAGGCGGGGTCGCGGGACTACGGTTGTTTGTGGACTAGGTAGTACCGTGAGCGAGGTGGAACTAGCTTAGCTTCGAATAGTAGAAAATGTCTGAGACAATGTAGTAAACAAAACCAGTCGCCTGCACTGGTTTTCGTCGACTTTTACAGTCAAGTTTTTGTTAAAACACGAAAGCACGAAAGAACAAGTTGGGGGAAAATATGCCTCACATCCACGCAAAACAATTAATTAGTCTAACAAAATGATCTTATGGCCGTCCCGAAAGAGCAGAAAATTAAAAATATGACAGAATCAAACAACTTGCAGAATTCCTAGCGAACCACTTCCCAAGCTCATTTCTCGCTCATCTTGCACTATGACCTAAGATTTACATGCAGTTCAACCAGGCACACGAGCGGTGTAATGGCGTACATTAGTTGAGTCGGACTGCACCGTCGCTAACTAAATAATAATCGCGTTGAAACTTTGATTATGTTGTGCTTTACACGAGTTAGAAGCTTTGATGTTATGTTTTAGTTAGTGATTGTGTTAATCGATTTTGTTACCTAATTATTTGGAGCCTGTTAATGGAACTAAGTAACAAAAAAAATAGGCCAAGTTCGTGTTGGACCACGCATAATCAAGGGTTGGAAACTTAAAACAAAAAATTCTCCCATACATCGCTAGCGTGTCTGGATCACTCATTGAGAGACCTGTCAAATTCTGCACTCGTGTTGTCTCGCTCTTTGAGCGACGTCATTGCGGGTTGACAAAAAATTATGTTCACAGACCCGCAAATTTTGAACGGCCTATCCAACGATACCCCCTCACCATGGGATAGACGAGAAAAACAAAAAAAAAAAAGAAATCATCCCCACATTACGTGCAAGGCAGGTACACTAAAAAAAGTTTTTTTCATGATCTTATTTTACTACTTTATCGGCGTGATTAATATGTATACCTATGCTAAGTTACAGCTCTCTAGTACTAAGCATCTCTAAGCTAAAGTAAGGAGAGACAGACAGACAGACGGACATGGTGAAACTACAAGGGTTCCCTATTGACTACGGAACCCTAAAAATATCGCTTTTGCAATTGAAAGCAGAGCAAATAAAAACTCAATCAGGCAGATCAGGCTTCCATAAACCAGAAGTTAGATTTAACAGTACACAACTGGACATAGAAATTTCCTAAGATATGCAAAAAATCTTACTCCTACAACCGCTGACTTGAAAAACTGACTAACAAAAGTGACTCACGGAGACCATTTAATCTGTTTGTCAGGTGCTATCGACAACCTCATTATTTTCTAAAATATTTAGCCATTGCCTACATATGTTAAACACAAGAATATGATCCGTATTCAACCCATAAAACCGCCACAAAAATACACCTCTATTCTATCCAGAACAACATAATAGAAACGTATTATTTATAACGTTAATATTCACATAAAACGAGCAACGTGTATTTAACACTGCGGATAGTACGCACACAGTTGGCGAGCCGCCAAGCTACTGGATAATTTGATAAAAACGCTCTCTGCTCGGAATAGAGTCTATTAGCTGTTTTATATATTGTATGTTCATCATACGTGTTGAGTGTTATTTTGGTGCTGAAATTGTGTTTTGTGTGGTCTACAAGAATAGACTTTTCCTTGCTTGAAAAAAGGATGAAAAAATGGTACTGTGTGTAAAACGTGCTTTTTTTGCGTGGGAAATTATCAAATAACTTCTCCCGCTCTGGGTGGAGCGGGAGGGCGAAATTTGCCTTTACCTCAACCGTCCCGCCTCCTCCTTCGCGACCATTACTGCTTCGCAGAAGGTGGTGACGGCTGCCCATGCCCTCTCGCTTCGTACCATGGCCAGAACCAGGGCCGGACGCGAGAGATCTCTGCTGCCGATCGCCTCCGCGAGGACACGGCGGTGCTCTGCCCAAGTCGGGCAGACCTCCACCGTATGCTCCACCGTGTCCTCCGGGCGATCCAGTGTAAAACATGCTTGTGACCAAATTTTTGCTAAGGCCGAGATCCATAAATGTCACGTTAGCACGTGCTTTGGCTTAGACATGTTCCTGTGCCTCTCTTATCTTGCACATGTAGTTTGAAAGTTGTGCGACAGTGACAGGAATAACGCTTAGCCAAAGTACGTGCTACGTAACGTTTACACTTCTCGGTCTAGGACAACTCTATGAACTTAGATCATAATTGGACGAATATAGTGTCGGTGTCGTCACAATTTCATTATCTCTGTCTACAACCAAACAGAAGGATGCAACACCAGTAAGTTATTACTACTCGAATGTAGGTATTGTTTACTACCCGCATCATTTATAGTAAAGTTTAAACAGTCTTCTTTATCTACTACAAGCAAACTAGGATGATTAAAACAAGTCCATAATTTGTTATTAAAATCAACAGCGGCAAACGGGAAAGCGCTCATGAAATTATACTCGTTCCTCTAATTATTATATAGCAGTTTATTTTGCCAGAACACAGCCTCACAAAGGCGTGGGTAATTGGATAAAAATGCAAGTTAGTTAACTCGGTTCGTGTGTGGTGAAAATATATGGTAGAGGCTTTGTCACCGTGCAAGCTGCGTGTGAAATTGGTGGTGAATTTGGTCCATTTGTATTAAAAATGTTAGAGAGCTGAATGTTGATGGTGAAAACATAGAACAGGAAAGAAAGAATAATGTTTATTTTGATACAGTTCGTGAAATACAAAATACAAATAACAGAATAAAAAGTGAAAGTAATGTTTTAACAACAATAGTGTGTGCCTCACGGCTGCGCCAATAAGTTCATTTTAGCATGAATGCCAGACCGATGCTGTCTGACGCTGGTTTTCAAATGAACCTTTAGGGAGAAGTGATGGGAGTACAAACAATTTCAACATACCTAATACATAATTTTAATACTTATAAATTAATAAAAAAACATACATACACCCATACAGGCAAAAACTATAGAACGCCACCTGCTACGCTCCTTCCATACTCATTTTGTTTAGTTTACGTACATACTTCTAGTCACACACGCACGCCGGCTGCGAGTACTACGCACCTGACCTTTGATTTTTAAAACAGTTCCATCAAATAACTGAATCGAACCATTCAAATGTACCAATTCAATAATGTCCATATACTACCACTGGTATACCCTTCTAGTATACAAACTATTCATTTTAAATTCACACCCAATTAACATTGCACACATATCATATCAAACTAAATTAATTTCAGACATGCTTCAGTCACAGGCGTTCGTATTCAAAACAATCGAGATAGCTAACTCGAACGGCCGCCATGATTGACGGGCCCGTCCGAACGTTCGGCACGTAATCCTCACTAATTCGATAAATACGTGGCTCACCTAAGCTCTCGCGTTTCGAGTTTTAACAAGATTACGAATGCTTTGTACTTGCGGAAGTTATAGAATAGTTAGTTATGAAGTGTGCTAATTGCAGATCGTATGAATATTCGATTTCGTTCTGTTTTGCATGCTGATCACTTTTTTTTTTGGGAATTGGTAGTTATAATTTGCATTTTCACAGTTTTATCTGTTAGTCTGTTTGTATTTAAAAAAAAACTTCATGAAAATAATTACATTTTCTAATTTATGCAGCTTTAGCTGATTTAAAACCAGGCGTTAGCTGTCAAGGTGCCTAAATATATCGTGTTTGACAAAATATCGTCAAAAAAAGATTTTATGTTTTTCAATATCGCAATAATTTCGATTACTGATCTATTAGTTTTTCTCAAACTCAAAGCATTTATTTCAATTAAACCAATTACAGGCACTTTGGATTGTCAAAGAGTCGGTCAGATTGTCAGAAATTTGAAGCAAGTTGCACATTCTAAAACGAAGATCTCTATCTTACAAAATTATATCTTTACCTTACGTTCTGAGTTGAGCTGCTCGATTAATGACAAATGTGTGCACTGGGAAATACGTTGATTCAAAAGAGTATCCGTGGAGTTTCTTGCCCGTTCTTTTTCCATAGCTCCATCTTTCTGACTGACCGACCGACCCCTTGACAATTCAAAAGTGCTTGTAATTGGTTTATTTGAAATAAATGCTTTGAGTTTGAGTTTGAAACGCCGACCTCATCTAGCTTTATTTAAAAAAAAATGTTTGACGTTTAAAAGTCTTTGTATAAACCCACTTACAGCAATAAAATCATTTATCATTTGATAGCGAAAGCATAAATATATAGAAACAACACAAGCTCTCAAAATATCCAACAAACTACACAAAATTTATCTTCTCTAAGTGTGAAATATAAGAAAATACCCTTGCATTTCATCACCATCCTTTTAGGTCCAAAACGGAATTTTCATCCGAACAACAGGACAGCCAAATATCTTCCATTATATTAGAAGAGACGCGACCCATATTGTTTTTATTGCTCTTTGTATATAAGTATGAAGATGTATGAGATTTTATTGGACCCATTCAAAATATTTGCGGGGAGGGATGTTATGAGGTGTATAACTAGTTTTATGATTAATAAGAGTTATGTTATGCAAAACGGATCATATGGACTGGACACAGGGGTAGGCAGAGTTACACACACAGAGATTGTCTAATATAAATTTGCATGGCCCTCCACGATATAGCCTGCAGAGTAAGCAAACTGAAGTGGCAGTGGGCTGGTCATGTTTTTCGAATGACTGATGGCCGGTGGGGCAGACGAGTCCTGGAGTGGAGACCGCGTATTGGCAAGCGTAGTGTGGGACGCCCCCCAGCTAGATGGATCGACGACCTTAAAAAGATGGCTGGGACAGATTGGATGCGGAAGGCGGAGAACAGGTTGTTGTCGCGTAGCCTGGGAGAGGCCTATGTCCAGCTGTGGACAGTTATAGGCTGAGTTGATTGATTGATTGACGGCCCTCCACTGCCCGTTGCATGCACATTTCAAATGTTTGTGTAGAAATTTTAGTGGAGGGTCATGCGGTTTTATGTTAGACGACCTCTTTATCCATATTTCGCCAGTTTTGTTATAGGTAAGTCCCATATAAATTTCTATTGAAAACCAGTGTCAGGCACTAGTTGACTGGCATTTATGCTGAACTGGGCCTATTTGGCGCAGGCGTGAGGCACACAAAACTATACATATATTATAAGTATTTTCTATTTTTGTGTGAATATTGCGTGATCTGCTACGCTTGCCGCGGTTAGTCCATAGATGGGTGACCATCTTTAAATACCAAGACCCCTCCGTGCCTCGGAAAGCACGTTAAGCCGTTGGTCCCGGCTGTCATTCGTGAATCTTTGACAGTCGTTACGGGTCGTCAGAAGCCCGAAAGTCTGACAACCAGTCTTACCAAGGGGTATCGTATTACCCAAACTGGGTTGTGGAGGTCAAATAGGCTGTCGCTCCATGTAAAATACTGTTATTCAGCTGTATGCAATTAGACTGGAAGCTGATCCCAACGTAGTTGGGAAAAAGACTAGGCAGATGATGATGATGATGATTGCATGATCTGGGTCAAATTTTTTTTTTCTTCTTTTTTTCTTTGTATTGCAATTGCAAGACGAATTATAACAATTTTTTAACGAATTGTAACTTTGTACTTACATTACTACTAATATTACTTTGTACTTATATTATTTAGTGTTGTTAAAATTACAATTAATTGACTGAATTCGATAAAAAAAAAAAAAATGGCAGTAGCTATCTACTGCCATTTTTTTTTTTGTCGAATTCTGTCAATTAATTGTAATTTTGTACTTATACTTATTTGATATTTGTACGCCGTTAACAGCTAAACCTAGAGATCTCTATACATATGTTATTTGCAGCCCATATTGCACACCTATGTTTAACAAATAAAAACTTTGACTTTCGATTTAACATGTAATTTAAAAATGAAATAAACCACAGACATTAATCATGAATGTATTCAACTCTTACTTCCCATTTTTATTTTATTTCAATTTTCTTGGATCACTTTTGTGACTCACTTACAGAATAAACTCAAGAATCAAGTTGCGAGAAAACTCTGTTAACGAGACGGGTAAAAGGTTTCAATATTATTAGCAATGATAAAGCAGAAAGTGTAGAAATAACACTAACTATGGACACGGTCCGTTTCTTGATAGGTACCTACTGGTAGATACTCAGCTGCGTCCGGTAAGACTGGCACCCGACTCAACATAGTTCAGAAAAGGCTAGTCAGATTGATTGGTCTGTTCCTTGATACCTCTGGATACGCTCCATCTAACTTAGATGAATAAAAGCTAGCAGATTAATTCAGAAACATTCTATTCCTTATTTATATTTTTTCTGAAAATACTATCTATACCAGGAGTCTACTCCCTCTGCACGAAATCCGTAGTTTCGGCTGAAGTTATGAGCATTTCCTACTTCGTATCAATTACGGATATAAGATCAGTTCAGGGTCCGAACTAAGAGTGAATAACTACACGATTAGACAGCCGTCTCTAACCCCGATGTGTTCTTGTCTGTCCGAAAAAATTAATTTGTTTGACGGATCTGGATCCAGACAGGCGCTTTGTCGCGGGAAGGTACTTATGGGTCACCGAGGCCCCTGGAAACACAGGCAACAGGAAGAAATGCAGGTGGGTTTTAGTCAGTAAGAGTCTGACACACCCTCCCGTTCCGCCCAGAGCGGGAGAAGTTATTTGATGATTTCCCACCCAAAAAAAAAAAGACAGGCGCTTTACTTTGTGTAGTGTAAATTATTACATCACCACTGCTCTCAAAACGGTGAAGGAAAACATCGTGAGGAAACCGGCATGTCCTAGAACCAACAATTCGAAGACATGTGACATCTACCAACCCACACTGGGCCCGGGTGGTGGATTACGGCCCACTCCCACTCACAGAGAGGAGGCCTGTGTCCCAGCAGTGGGAACATTATGGGCTGATTATGTATGTTATGTTTTGACGGATACTTTTAAAACTAAACTAATACCCCACAATACAAAACAGAAATCTAATATCGCTACTAACAATCTTTAAAGTATTTCAAATACAATACAAACCCCAGGTAATCACGTTTGAATCCACAAAACTATTTGCTCCTATTTCCTTTTCGAATCCCGTTTTTGGTACCAACAAATCCCGAATTGATATGTTTGGGTCTCATCACGGTCACATCAAAGGAACTGGGTCTGTAGTACGTACCAGTAATGTGGACCCTTCGGTATATAAATCAGGTATAGTTTGTGGGACTAGACGGGATGTGGTGCGAGTTGAGAGCGGGGTGATAAGAGGTAGGTAGCGATTTGTGTTTCGGTAGAAAAATGTGTTTGGTTTAGTATGGACCTTGTAGTTGAGCTGGTGGTCACAGTGTTCGCTAATAAAAAGAAATCATAATAAATTAACAAGAAAAGGTATAACAGGTTTCTTAAGGGTTGTTTTAGGGTTCCATAGTAAACAAGGAACCCTTATAGTTACGCCATGTCCGTCTGTCTGTCTGTCCACGGCTTAGACCAGAGACTCTTAGTACTAGAAAGCTGTAATTTGGCATGGGTGTACATATTAATCGCGCCGACAACGTGGTAAAATAAAATCATAAAATAATTTATATTTTACCGCTCCTACACGTAAAGTGGGGATATATTTTTTTCCTCGTCTTTCCCGTTGAAAAGGTCGTCCAAAAATACTGCGACCATGTGAAAACAATTTTTCGATTCAGGAATCCGTTTGCGAAACATTAAGCTATCATTGAGCATGGTCCGATACGCACTTGGCCGGTTTTTTATTTCATTGATCCAATTCGATTATATTTTACTCCTCTCTATTACTGAATGTCTGCTGTTCTATTCCTTATTCTAACATGACGATTGTGGCAGAAGGAAACTCAGTATTTGAATTTGAATTTTGTAAACATTTGATGATACTCGTACACACAGAGCGGTTACGACAAAGTAATGCAAAATAACTGACGCTTCACTTTAAATGTTATTTCAAAATCGTGCTTCAAACCTTAACTTATCATGCTATCGAACATCCTTATCTTCCATAACTTGAGTGGATACGTATAAAAAAGGGTCCAATAATCAATAACGAGTTTAATCCCGTGGGCAGCGGCCGCCGATCTCATTGGTCGAGCAAATTGACAGACGGACAAGTAGCGGGGGAAAGGTACTGTACAACGAAACTGTTTTAAACTAGATATGGTTCGGCTGGGATTGTTGATGTTCTTCAGAAAGGTCACGTGCGTAGTGCTTGCAGCCGGCGTGCGTGTATGGCCAGATGTATGAACATAGGTGAAGCAAAAGGAGTATGTACGAAGCGGAGCAGGTAGCGTTCTATAGTTTCTGCCTACCCCCATGGGAAGGAGGCGTGAGTTTATGCATGTATGGAAGTATTTTAAGTGTTAGGCAAAAGTATGTAAGAATCGACATGAGTTTATCTAGTTTTAACTCACTGAGCGCAATATTACAAAAATGCACGATCATTTCAAGCAGTGGGTCTGCCTCTGCAATGCCTTGTCAACCTCTGTTTGATAGATGGAATACACGTTATTATGTAAACCATTTGAATTACAGATCATAAATATTAATGTGAAAATGTTGCATGAGTTCTCTTGAAAAATCGCGGGCGCGACCAGCTTCAATATGCCTGTAGCGGTCGCGACATCGCCACCGTCTGAACGAGCCTTAAGGCCTTATGTTTTTATGTATAAAAATAGTTGTGTAATTGATTTTCCATCATAAATAATATCTAAAACGCAAACAACGATTGCCTTTAATCCTTAGTTTACTCAAATTCCTTCACCGAGACGCTTTCATAACGACTTTAAACTACAGACAATATTATTTCAACAATAGCTCATCCAGTAACTCACTACCTTTGTGCTCCACCGGCCGCCCAGGTCCCAGGGGGCAAGCAATATTATTACTGGCCAGTAATGCGCAAGATTGTTTTGACACATGATGCCGGATATACAGACACGTTTGTTTCCCTTGTCTATTGCTTGTTTTATGAACGGTAACCTAGTTAAGAAAGTTTGATAAAAATTGATGGATTGAGGTAGACTTTGTAGTGAACATTTTGTTTTGGTTTCAAATGATCTAATGCAATAGTTAAAAGGTTTTATTTTCTCGTCTTTATCGTGTTTATTTAACTGGATTGCTATTGTTTTGATCAAGAGGCCTGGAGGAGAGATAGTCACATTAGCTCCTTACCAAAACAATAAAAATGTAAAGATGATGTCCTTTTATATGTAGGTACATGTACATATTATTATTTTAAGATTACATAACCAGCCTATAATGTTCCCACTGCTGGGACACAGGCCTCCTCTCTTTCAGAGGGAGTGGGCCGTAATCCACCACGCCGGCCCATTGCGGGTTGGTAGATGTCACATGTCTTTGAATTTATGGTTCTAGGACATACCGGTTTCCTCACGATGATTTCCTTCACCGTTTTGAGAGCAGGAAATAATCAGTGCAGTGGTGATTTAAATTACTTATTTACGAATACTCTAGATTGTAATGTAAATAAAGTATCACCAACCGTTATATTTTATGCTTAAATGGAAAAAAGTGGTTGTCTGTAAAGTCAGTTTACGGACGATAATTTCACGTGATAACGAGAGAGAGATGAGTCACAAGCCGAACGCTTAGCTCGATCGTGCCTCTCTATCGCTAGTTCCACGCTCTCGCTTGCACGCTCGGCTCAGGCAGAACGTGACAATAAGTCATGCTTTTTCGTGCGTGCAGCCGGCGTTCATTGATTTATAAGACGTTATCACGTCAAAAAAAAAAGTTAAAAAGGAAAAGGGAACACCGACATCTAGAAAACGGCATATTCACACCGTTTACAGGAAAAAGTGAAAATAACTGTACCGAATAAAAATAGACACAAAACTAAAAAAAACCTATTTCGTCCCCCTTACAAAAACAATGGCGTTACCCGCCTCACTAAATGTCAAAAGTGGCGAGTCTTATCACATAGGCACAGAATAAGAATTACTAGAAGCGAAATTCCTGCTCCCTACGCGTTCTAAATGCCTGGTTTTAGAGCATAAGAAGCACAGCACATTCAGGGTTGTGTTGTGGTCGCTTGCGACGCATATGTATATAGATCTTGACAGTATTGACAAGCTTATTTTTGCTTGCAGTTTGCAGGCAAAAATGCAATAAGTCGCACGCTGAGAACGAAAGTGACTCAACTCAAAACGACAACTCACGGACAACACTGATTTCGTCACTTTCATTCGGGCGCGGGGGGGGGGGAACGGTTGAGTGACAAAGAGACCGAAATATACCTCTATCCTTTTCTTACCTTTATTGGCCAGTTTTCTAATATAATTATGATAGAATATACTTTTTTAAGTCATTCTGTATACTTAACTCATTTAACCAAAATTTTGAAATCGGTCACTTTCGTTCGCAGCGTGCGATGTGTGCTACCTTAAGGGCTATTTTTGTCTGTTTATTGCACGGTAGAACCAACTCATCATCTCCCTAGCCTTTTCTTAACTATTGGGGTCGGCTTCTAGTCTAAACGAATGAAGCTGAATACCAGTATCTGCTGTACCGACTCACCATTATAATATTCCGTCGGAATATCAATATCGCAGAATGACATTCTGCGGTATTTAGTTTTCTATTTAGGTCTTCTCAGTGACGTATATTCAAAACGTACGTGTGAGATATAAATACTCAATACTTTATTGTATTCCATAATGTATATGCTTAGGTGGTAAAAATTGGCGTTAGAACAATCTTGGACCCTGTCGGGTGCAACAAGAGAAATATAGTAGGTAGAGATGAGGACTTATCGTTTATCTTATAACAGTGGGATATACGAAACCATCAAATTTCTCCAAGTGATTTTAAACCTTAAAATGTTGTTGGTTAAGTTCAAAATCGAATGAGAAAATTTGACAGTTTGGGGTAACTTGTTGTGCTGGCGACTGTACATGAGTTGCTCTTCTACACAATTTTCTTATTCTATGTCAGTGGGCACCTAACTCGTGCGATGCGACGAGGACACTTTTGTCCCTCCCCCCGCATTCCACTCCATCCAGCTTACGTAGCTCCTTGAATTGCAAATTTCACTCGACTTCTACCAATACGAACTGTTTTTTTATGTCGTATGAACAATTCGGGGAATAGTGTCATTGTACGAACATTTTAAGAAGTTCGTATTGGAACGGAAAAGCGGCGTTTTTATAGTTTTAAGGCTCCTACATACTGGCGCGACTTGTCGCGCGACGCGACACGACACAAAGACACCGCGTGTAGCGCTACAAGCGGTGCCTTTGTGTCGCGACAAATCGCGCCAGTATGTAGGAGCCTTTATTATGACGAGCAAACTTTTTAGAAACGTTTGCTAAAACTTGGACTTAAAATAACTTTCGACGAAAATAATTTCAACCCTTGTTAAAAATAATTTAAACCCGAGTTGGTTGAAATTCAACTGCCCCAGGAGGGTTATGTTATTACATAACCCTCCTGGGGCTATGAGGAGGGTTATGTTATTACATAACCCTCCTGGGGCAGTTGAATTTCAACCAACTCGAGTGGGTTGAAATTATTTTCGTCGAAAGTTATTTTAAGTCCAAGTTTTAGCAAACGTTTCTGAAAAGTTCGCTCGTCATAATGAAACTATAAAAACGCCAAATAAAGAAATAGCATAAACAATAGTTTATGCTATTTCTTTGGCACGCTCTGTAGCCTTTTTTTTTTTTTTTTTTTTGAGGGTGTGAAATCATCAAATAACTTCTCCCGCTCTGGGCGGAGCGGGAGGGTGTGTCAGACTCTTACTGACTAAAACCCACCCGTATTCCTTCCTGTTGCCTGTGTTGCGGGGGCCTCGGTGACCCATAAGTACCTTCCCGCGACCCCGGCAGGCATCGGCCCTAGTGGACCCCTACTTTGTGCTGACGACATCTCTTTGAGGCGCGCGTGGAATACGACGCGCCATCGACCCGGGCCTGGTCCTTACCGGACGGTGAGCTACCCATTGCTCACCGTCCGCAAGCCCGCGCCTACGGTGGCCGGAAATCCGCCCGGGATTCCCGACGCCCTGGGCGTCTCCTGCGGCGGCTAGGGGCGAGAGGGCGCGAAACGTGCCTTTCCCTCAACCGTCCCGCCTCCTCCTTCGCGAGCATTACTGCTTCGCAGAAGGAGGTGACGGCTGCCCATGCCCTCTCGCTCCGTACCATGGCCTGAACCAGGGCCGGACGCGAGAGGTCTCTGCCGCCGATCGCCTCCACGAGGACACGGCGGTGCTCTGCCCAAGCCGGGCAGACCTCCACCGTATGCTCCACCGTGTCCTCTGGGCGATCCACACAGTGGTGACACCCGGACGTTTCCTCCCGCCTTATCCGACACAGGAACCTCCCGAACGCTCTGTAGCCTAAACGGCTTGATGGATTTTAACATATAACGTATCATTAGATTCGTTTCGAAAAATTCTAATAGCCACATCTGTAGTCAAAAAGAAAGAGGGACTAAAAAAAATAGTAGATTGTTACCTAGTTAACTAGTGCATAAAATAATTCATAAAATGGCTCGTTTATGCACTTCGATTGCGAGAAAATGAAAGAGGCATAAAGTAGTTATATAACATTATTCCATTGTTTTAGTTTAATCACTTTTCACTGTTTATAGGCAATACACCTGTACACTTATTACCTACTGTGTAAGAAATACTTGTACGCCTTGCAGGGCAGCACATAGTAACACAATATTTTAATTTTATTACATAATGTACCAACATTATACCTATGTGTACAAATAAATAAATTTTAATTTGAAAAATGTTGCATAATATTGAAGAAGAGAATAGCTAATTCCCGCCACAAAACATATTAAAAGTTTTTATTTTTTATTTTCAACATGATTTGTCTTTTGACTTGGGTACTTTATACTGTCAAGTCATGAAAACGTTTCTTTGCGTTTTTAAATAATAAACTACAACAAATTTTGTCGGGTTTTATAAAATTTACGATAGAAAACACGGAAGTGATATAAATTAAAGCAAATGAAATAAAATTACGACATCAATCTGCGACGTTTTATTGTACGCGGTGGCTGTTGGGCCTGATTATCTGTATCTGTCTTAGAAAAAAAAATCTTTATGCACTAGAGCATAAAAAGTGACTATGTCACCTACGACATAAAGACGAACTTTTAGAGCATGAGAAGTGAATAATATATTTTGTGATTACAATCATTTCGGTATCAAATAAAAGCTAGTAAATAGCCAATTCCTAATATATATAACTAAATATATTATATTGTAACCCTTTTAAGCTACTATTTTGACACAAACTACAAATAACAATCTTTCCTGGAACCTGTCTTATAAAAAAACTATACGGTAGTGTAAGGTTAGCAAGTGACCTTACTTTACCGTATAGCTTATTTACTTACCAACAATTAACTAAACAATTTGTTCATTGACAACTCTAAAAACTTAAAATAAAATTAAAAAAAAAACAAAAAGACCAACTGCAAAAAAGCAAACTGAAATTGAAAAGAAAAATGAGCATCCTACGTATATGTACCAACAATAAGTAAATGCAGTCGGAGGCAAATTTTAAGGCGTTCGTAACATCCTAGATGCCTCCGACTGCATTTATTTATTTTTGGTACTTAAAGGATACTCGTTCTTCTTTTCATCTTGTTTCCATCTTTTCAGTTCGTTTTTTGCAGTCGGGTATTTTTGTTTTTATTTAAGTACCTACCGATTTATTCGTTACAATTTTTCGTCAGGTTGTGTAATGCTTGCCTCTTCATGTAAAGCTATCCGGTGTACATGGCTCTTATTCTAACCGGTATCTACGTAACTAGATACATACTGTCACGTACTTGAGTTGTCACATGAATAAAGTATTAGCTTGAAAGCCTTCGATGTCGTATCTATAGTGACATCTTACATCACTAGTCGTTCATTGCAAGCATTAGTTCAGTATCATGCCTTAAGTGTCTATGTATAAAATTATGCTAATACAGGGTGGGCCAGAATAAAGTTCACTTTTGAAACCTACATAAAAAAAGACTGATAATACATAGAGACTATATTCAAAAAATAACTTAATCTAACATTAATGTAATTTACTTCTTGAAAATAACATCGTCTAGGTTTTCCCCGTCTCGCCGCAAGCACTCTTCTAAGCGGAACTTAAGATTTTCAAAAACGCGCCGCGGCTCGTTGCTGTCGATATAGCCACCATTTCCGCTCGAATGTTCGCTTTTAAGGCAGTAATTGTCCTCGGTTTATTGGAGTAGACCTTATTCTTGAGGAAACCCCATAAAAAGAAATCCGGTGGGGACAAGTCTGGGCTTCGTGGTGGCCACTCGATGTTACAGCTCCTGTACGACCTTCATGCTGGCATTTGACGTATGGCAGGTGGCCCCATCCTGCTGGAACCAGATCAGGCAAAGCGAACATCTTGAAAATCTTAAGTTCCGCTTAGAAGAGTGCTTGCGGCGAGACGGGAACACCTGAACGATGTTATTTTCAAGAAGTAAATTACATTAATGTTAGATTAAGTTATTTTTTGAATATAGTCTCTAAGTATTATCAGTCTTTTTTATGTAGGTTTCAAAAGTGAACTTTATTCTGGCCCACCCTGTATTATCACCGTCAAATGTTAAGCCCCGCGCGACACCGATTCGGTGTAAAACAATAGAAAATCAATTGTGTCTCATTAGCTGTCTTTGACCGATGGCTAAATCCTAACTAATATTATAAATGCGAAAGTGAGTTTGTTTGTTTGTTACGCTTTCACGCTAAAACGGCTGAACGGATTTGGATGAAATTTAGTACATGTGTAGACCAAGATCTGGGTTAGGAACTAAGATACTTTTTATCCCGGTAGTGTGTTCCCGAGAGATCATTTCCGACCATCACGGTTGAAGCCGAGTGCAAAAGTTAGTATTTAATACAAGGAAACTTTAAACAAAATCTCCCAGTGCGTACTATTTGACAGGTGTTCAATTGCAGTGAAATAGTACGCACGGGAAAAATTCCGATCATTTTTATAAACTACCCGCCCCTGATACACACGGTTTTACGACTTGACAAACATCGAGCTTTATTATATATAAGTAATTGTAAGTGTAATATTAATGTGTGTGTAATACACGTAAATCTTCCGGAATAAATTCTCTAAATGGCAGTGAAAACTGCATCAAAATCATTTGCGAAGTTTGAAGAACAACGCAGCCATACAGACACTGCTGGGGTCACGTAGCACTGACGGGGTCGCGTGGCAGTCCAAGAGGGTCACCGAGGCCCCTGGCAACACAGGCAACGGAAGGAACACAGGTGGGTTTTAGTCAGTAAGAGTCTGACACACCCTCCCGCTCCGCCCAGAGCGGGAGAAGTTATTTGATGATTTCCCACCCAAAAAAAAAACCTACACAGACAGATATGAAAACCGACTTCTATTTATAATATCGACTAGCAACCCACCCCTGGTCCGCACGGTTTTTACGAGATGATAAAACATGGACGTTGGTCTAGTGGTCGCAAGCGCTACTGCTGAGCATGAGCTCTTGGGTTCGATTCCCGGGTCGAGCAAAGTGTTATTGGGTTTTTCTATCTGAAATTTCTCAGTGGCAGCCCGGAATCTGGATTTGTGCCCGGTTGATGGCAATAGTCTCGCCCCCTATTACATGGGACTTAAACATATCTGGCGAAATGTGGGTGTACTACGGGTACACCTCTGCCCAACCCTTCGGGGAAACAAAGCGTGATATTATGTATGTCATTGAAAGTTCTATTTTATATGTAAGTTTAATATTCATGTTTTATATACCTTCGGGAATAATCTAATTGATGGTGAAAACCACAAAATCCTTTGCGACCTTTTTTTTTTTTTGTTGTCACACAGGCATATCTAAAGCTGAGCTGGACCCCCATTTGGTGCAACCTTGAGACGCACACCGCACCTTGTATTCGAAAATTGATTTGAAGTATGTCATAGTGTCACTCTATTTCTTTAATTCAAATTTATTTATTTTGGGACAACTAGATCCAAAGGTTATATAAAAACGTTATATAAAAACTTAGAAACTATTGTTAGAACTTTTTTTTTTTTTGGGTGGGGCATCATCAAAAAATAACTTCTCCCGCTCTGGGCGGAGCGGGAGGGTGTGTCAGACTCTTACTGACTAAAACCCACCCGTGTTCCTTGCCTGTACTGCCAGGGGCCTCGGTAACCCTTTAGTACCTTCCCGCGACCAATAGGCATCGGCCCTAGTGGACCTCTACACTTGTGCTGACGACATCTCTTTGAGGCGCTGTGTGTGGCTTTGTTAGTACTTAAATACAATTGCAAGGACAACACTAATCAATCATCATGTATGTACATCTAATTCTGTATTCAAATGCCCCTGTGCTGAGACACCCCGCCACGTCAAGATAACCAAAAGGGAGATCCCTCCCTAAAAGATCAGCAGACGAACTAAATGCCTCAACACAGGTGCACGCACATCTTCAGCTACAGTTTTCAGGATGCTGTTGTGACTCCCCCGCACCCTCCTCATAAGTGGCACGACTTTTTTCCGAATGACGGCATGAAAACTTCAGTATGAGCCTGCACGAACATCTCGGAGGCACTGCAGAAACGAGGAAGTCCCAACATCATCCTGAAAATGTTGTTGTATTGGACGCGCAGTGTCCAGGGATTTTTACTAACCAATAGACCACCCGTGTACAAACCCTGCGGGCCAGCATGTTCATGAAACAGCGGGCGAATCTATGGGCCAGCATGTTCTATGTCGACATCATCTCTAAGGTCGTCGATAAGGTAATGTCCAAGGTACTTAAACTGAAACTTAAGTATGTTTTTCTTTTTTGTATATTGGCACCTTATTTTTATATATATTCCTGTAAATTGTTATCTATTAATTGTGCTAATGTGTGTTGTGCTGTCTTTTGTGTGCACTGAATAAATGTTTTATCTATCTGTCTATCTATCAATACACGAAAAGCGACTTTAATATATATATATATATATGAAGCTGAGTATAATTATGAGAAGATAAAGCTCGTAACAGTTAGTCCTAGCTTTAGCCTAGAAATACTATTAGCTATATTGAAAGAGCTTCTACGATGTTACGAACGACGAACCACGTTAATAAGGTAAGTCTGGCGCACCCTGAAATGTCAACCCAGCTATTAACATTGCTGAATGGCTAATGTCTCTACTATCACATGTTGTGTTCTTGTATACCTCATGGCACGCAAGAAGATGAGAAAAAAATGAGCGAGCCTTACTTTAGTTGCATATGTGTAACATCTGACATCTCAACTTGATAATAAGCAACTGAGCTGCGACAGATTCAGACAGACGTCAGAATTTAAAAGCTAAATACTGAATATTATATATTTATTCGAATAATTATTCATTACTAGTGGTCGCCCACTGGCCGAAATTCGACCCCTCTATTCACAGCCTAATTAGCACTTACTAATTCTACGAGTCCATCCCGAGACACTAATTCCATATAAACTACTTACTAATTTCAAGCTATTAAAAAGTACTTACTTATTCCATGCTCAAGCTGTCACTTCCTGTCTTACACACTTCCGTCCCGTTTCACGAAATCAGTCACACAGAAAGCGAGTGAATTGATGTTACACATCAATAAAAGTATCCAAATAGTAAGTAAATAGAAGAAACATTGACACATGACAAGCATATCATATCCTATCCTATACCTGGGTCCGATATAAAAGTTTTTTTTTTATATCAATGTAGATTTGTTGACCATTTTCTATTTTGTTCATTACATGGTACTTATTCACAGGCCTACACTGTCCTCCCATACCTATTAACACTGAAATTTGAAAATATTGTAAAAGCCAATTATTTGTAAAAGAGTAACCGTAGAATTTCTTGCCGGCTCTTCTCCATATGAAACGACCTATTGGAACCGACCTATTGGACCTATAGGAGACTTGACGAGTTCCAGCCACCAGAACAAGCCGGTTTTCGAAAAGGCTTCAGTACCGTGGACCACATTCATACTGTTCGGCAGATGGTACAGAAGACCGAAGAGTACAACCAGCCGCTGTGTATGGCATTTGTGGACTACGAGAAAGCCTTCGACTCCGTCGAAATATGGGTAGTTCTGGCCTCTCTGCAACGATGTCAAATTGACTGGCATTACATCGAAGTGTTGAGGTGTTTGTATGACGCTGCAACGATGACTGTCCAAATCCAGGATGAAAAAAACCAGCCCTATCCAACTGCTCAGGGGGGTGAGACAAGGGAATGTGATATCCCCGAAACTTTTCACCAACGCTTTGGAGGACGTGTTTAAGACGCTGGACTGGACTGGGCAGGGTATCAATCCACAATCACACCTTCGTTTTGCAATTGCCGATTTGCATCGTCATAATGGCAGAGACGCTGAAACAGTTAGACCAGATGCTGCACAGTCTAAATGGAGCCTCTCGGTGGGTTGGCCTCGGCATGAATTTGGACAAGACGAAAGTCATTTACAATTCGCACGTCTTGCCGAGTCCAATCCACATCGAAGGGTCTCTTCTCGAAGTTGTGAAGGAGTACGTCTACCTACGACAAGTTATCCAGCTCGGTAGACACAATTTTGAGAAAGAAGCCGACAGGAGGATCCGATTGGGTTGGGCAGCGTTTGGAAAACTTCGTCAAGTCTTCTCGTCGCCAATCCCGCCGTGTTTGAAGACTAAGGTCTTCAACCAGTGCGTCCTGCCCGTTATTACATACGGTGCCGAAACGTGGACACTGACAGTCGGGCTGGTCCACAAATTAAAGGTCGCTCAGCGCGAGCGGGCTATGCTCGGAGTTTCTTTGAAGGCTAAGATCAGAAATGAAGTTATCCGGAAGAGAACCGGAGTTACCGACATAGCCTGCAGAGTCAGCAAGCTGAAGTGGCAGTGGGCTGGCCATGTGTGTCGAAGGACCGAAGGCCGGTGGAGCAGACGAGTCCTGGGGTGGAGACCGCGTATCGGCAAACGTAGTGTGGGACGCCCCCCAGCTAGATGGACCGACGACCTTAAAAAGGTGGGTGGGACAGACTGGATGCGGAAGGCGGAGGACAGGGTGTTGTGGCGCAGCCTGGGAGAGGCATATGTCCAGCAGTGGACTGTTTTTATAGGCTGAGTTGATTGATTTATTGACGGCCCTCCACTGCCCGTTGCATGCACATTTCATATGTTTGTGTAGAAATTTTAGTGGAGGGTCATGCGATTTTATGTTAGACGACCTCTTTATCCATATTTCGCCAGTTTTGTTATAGGTAAGTCCCATATAAATTTCTATTGAAAACCAGTGTCAGGCACTAGTTGTCTGGCATTTATGCTGAACTGGGCCTATTTGTCGCAGGCGTGAGGCACACAAAACTATATATTATAAGTATTTTCTAAAACTAGAAGCTAGGTTCACGGTGCACCTAGCTTCTGACGTTCTTTGGGCCCTTGTCATGTATGTAGGTTTATGTGAAATAAAAAGTATTTTGACTTGATTTGAATGATATGTCATTAAAAATTAAAAAGCAATTTTTTTTTGCCGATCTAATAATGAAAACGGATATGAAATCCACAATCAATTATGAGCATTAATTGAACATCAATCAATCAATTAATTTACAAAGTATCCACAGCAATCGTTTATGGTTAACACTACGCAAATGTGTCTATAGGGATCAATCATTTAAAAGTAAAAGGGTTAAATCCGTTCTTCCGGGTTTACCGGAACAAACAAAAGCAAACTAGTTTCAGTATGAGTTATTTATAAAAATATCAGACTATTCATGGCACATTGTACATTAAATGAAACGGTTATTACGACCCGTATTTAAATGTTTATGTTCAGTATTATTAACAGCTACACAGTTTCTATGCACTAATTTGGACAGTAAAGCTTAATTATCTTTTACACAAATGTTAGTTATTTGGTAGTTTATGGACCGATTTCGGCTCGCAGTATTGTTATTTAAGGTTTTGGAATGCAGCTAAATTATTTAGCTATAAATAGGATTGTATTGTTTCGGTTTTGTATTGGTACATTGTACCAAGTTTTCAGATGTTCATTGGCATCTAACGGAACAATGTTATGAAAACGTTACTGCGGTGTTGTGGGTTTATCCGAGTTAAGAATAGTGCTTTGAATGATTACAGTACTGGCTTTGAGGCATTTTTTTTGCTTATTGAAGAATTTTTCGTTAACAACTACGGTCAGCCTCAAAAAGATTTGTACATCGACAATAATTCATTTGATTGTCTACTGTTTGTGTTCCATAATACAGTATCAATGTAGCTACAATTAAAGTATCTAGTGTGTAATATCTTCTGGGGCTACACAGTGAACAGAGATTCTAGAAAATTAAGTGAATTATTGTCGAATTATATATCTCTTTGAGGCTGACTGTAGGTACTAAGAATAAGTGGCTGCAATTAATTTAACGCTATTGATATAATAGAAAACAATTCTATTTAGAAATGAAATACTGCAAGTATTCAATTATTATTTACCAAGAACTAACAAACCGACGCTACTGTTTAAAAAAAAATCTTTTCATTTATTTTGTTTCAAGTTCTCGTACCAACATTTAAGATTCAATTATTTTGTTTATACTTCTTTCTTCGCCATTAACCCTTTGACGCGATATCCTTGCACCTGCATCTTGTTAGCGCGTCACTTATCACATTAACCCTGCCGTCGCCGCGGTAATTGGCGGCGGGTGTAAATAACTAAATAAATTGCTCGACGCTGCACGCCGCGCCCTTGCAGGCGTGAAAGAATTGCCACTACTTGCAACATTAGCGGTGTGGACGTGTTCTGGATTAGTTGTAAGATTGGGTAAAACGTTACTTAAAACAAGGTGTTTTTATTTTGTTATTAGGTGTGCCTATTTTAGATGTAAAATGGAGTTTTGTGCGAAACTAAATAACTAAATTTGTTGTGAACTTTAACAATCAGAAAAAAATGTCATTTGTGTAAATGTTTACGTAAAAGACAAGTTTTGAGTAATTATTTTTTTTTTGTTAATTCCTTGTGTAATTTTAATGTCATTATGCCATCTGCCTTGAATTATCTAGTTTTAGTGTTGTAAACAAAACACATTCGCAAAGCAAAAACAAGTCCGCACAAAATCAATATTTATAACGTCGACGGGACTCAACAGCAAGTCAAATGCAGACTTTGATACGAACTAGCATGCAAAATTCAAAGTTTCTCAGATGATCCCTCGTATCTGGAATACCTACGCTCCTACATTCCTAGGCTCCTACGTGTAGTCTGGAATACGCCTGGGATTCCAGTAGCGATTCCCGCAGTGCGCCTCGTTAGCCCCTGTCTTATGACATTAGCGGTCTGTCCGTCGAGCACGTTTCGCGTTCCAATCGACCATTGGTCTTTTAGACCCCAGCCAGAGCATTGAACGGTTAACTAAATAAGAGATGAACAGGCGTTGTTTGTCTAGTATTTTGTTAAAGCGTTGGAATCGGTGTTTATTGGTAGTGATTGGATATCTAAACGTTGCATTGATAGATTATGAATCAAACGCGTGAAATATCTTTTGGTCGAATACTCATTATTTCTAATAATATTTTGTTAGTTTTATTTTTCCATAGATTTACGTTAAATTCTCGACTGAGACTGTACAGCTTTTGATAAGAGCAAGATTTGACAGTAGGTTGATAACTCATTTATCTAAAATGTCATATCAAAATGTAAATTGCCAATTATGATCAATTAAATCAAATCAAATCAAAAGTCATTTATTCAAACTAGGCTGAGAATCAGCACTTTTCGAACGTCAAAGTTACAAATAAGACAGTCCCCCAAAAATGCCCGCCCTTCACCACTTTCTATTGCTTTAGCTGGGAAGAAAAAGTGGCGGAACAAAATCCCCTCCAGCACACCTGTTCTGTTTAGTTATATATAGATAAAATGTCAAAAAAGCTTAGCTCTGCAGCATACGCCGTTAGAAAAATTCGTGATTTAACGGATTTAGACACAGCCCGTTTAGTATACTTTAGTTATTTTCATAGCGTAATGTCGTACGGTATTCTGTTATGGGGAAATGCCGCCGATATTCAGACAATTTTTGTTTTACAAAAAAGGGCAATCCGTTCAATTTATAAATTAAGTCCCAGATACTCCCTCAGAGAAAAATTTAAAGAGATTAATATAATGACTGTAGCTTCTCAGTATATTTATGAAAATATTTTGTACGCACATAAAAATATTAATTTGTTTAAAAAATACCGTGATATCCATAATGTAAATACTAGGAACAAACACAAAGGACATTGCTCTGCGTCCATACATTGTTGGCCCTGGAGCCAAGAGCATCGGATAATTATGTATTGTATTCTCTATCATTAGTAGATTCTTAAAAGATCTTGTATTTGTAGCGGACTAGCTGCAAAAAAGGTATATTTCAAAACAAGTATCAGATTTTGAGGTTATAATCTAACCATAACAACGAATATTAAATGTATGTGTGACAATGGTTTATTTTACGCCGAAAAAGAAATGTTATTTTTGTATTAATTGTCGTAAAAAATGAATTAGATAATCAAAATAAAAAGTTTTGATTACTGTATAATATTATTCTTACTACCTATTTAAAAATTGGAGTATGACTGCATACATAAAGTATTCTTATTAGGTTTTTAAAAATACACTTTAGAAAAGAAAACACAATCTATCGATTAATAATTCAATCAATCGATTATAATTGATTGGACATCCCTATTTTTCTTCTGACACGACATGACATTATGCGAAGATGGCGATCTAATGTTATTAGTCGCGTTAAATTCTATTAAAAGTACATTTTGGAATACAGCTAGTCCGTGATACAGAAGTATTTGCAACTTAAATAATAAAATAGGCGATTAATTATCGTTTAATCTGATACTCTTTATTGCACAGGGCCAATTTGGACATTGTCCTTTGTTGTTCCTACAACCAGGCTCAAAAGAGGCAGCTCGTTTAGATGCCAATGTATACGTTTTTATAATAAACTTCCTAGCCACATTCAAGAACTAAGCCTTAATAAATTCAAATGTCTAATAAAACAGAAACTGTGCCTAAAAGCCTATTATACTGTTAAAGATTATATTGAGGACAAAAAGGCTTGGGATTGAGCTGCTCCAATAAACTTCCAGTGAATGTTGTCTTTTTACTCTTTTTATTTTGCTAGCTATTTATATTTTCTTATTCTATATAACATTCTATATAAACAATGACATGAATATTTACTTTGTATAGTATTATATTATATTATTTTAATTATTAGGAATGTGAGGACTATGTGGGTCATTGTTTGTTTTTTTTTTGTCTCTTAGTTTTAATGATGGTCTGGCAGTTTGAGTACTTTATGCGGCCTACCCAAATGTCTTTTCTTTGGTATTGTTCGTCAAATCATTGAGCTCCTTAAGTTTTGAGTTGAGCTGCATGATAACTGACAAATGCGTGCACTGACTGGACAGGCCCACTCAAATCTGTGTGGTCTTTCCTCAAAAGACCATTTCGGACACCAACCTACATGGTCCTCAAATTATCTGACCAAGATTATGTCCGATTAAACACATTGACATTGATGAATTTTATTTATGCAATGACATGAATATTTACTCTGTGTAGTATTATATTGTTTTAATTATTGTAAATGTGAAGACTATGTGGATCATTGTTTAATTTTGTTTTGTTCTCAGTTAGTTTTTAACATGGTCTGGCAGTTTTGAGTATTTTTGCGGCCTAGCCAAATGTCCTTTCTTTGGTATTGTTCGTTGAATCGTTGAGCTCCTTTAGTTATGAGTTGAGCTGCACAACGACTGACAAATGCGTGCACTGACTGGACAGGTCCACTCAATCTGTGTGGTTCTTTCATCGAAAGACCATTTCAGACACCAATCGACATGGTCTTCACACGATCTGACCAAGATTATGTCTGGACTTTAAAAGAGACTGTGACCTCTGAGTTTGTTTCGGCCTTTCTTCTTAGAGTAGTCAGATAGGAAACGCCGGCCTCAACTAGTTTAAAAAAAATATGTTTTGACGTGTAAAAGTGTTTGTAAAAACCTACTTACAGAAATAAAATCATTTATCATTTATTTATATAATACAATGTTTATGTTCAACGTGTTTTTCTTCTGATAAAAGAGAGCAGAAAAGAGTTTGAGCACCACGATAGTTAAGGCACTATTTCAAACTAATTAACGCGGCAGACGAACTAAGCATTTTATGTACATTTAGCACCCAGTCGTAAAGACCATTACGGGCTTTGTAAAGGTTAATTCCCAGCTCTGATACGATGGCTGTATATAGGCTATTTAAGACACGCATTAATGTGACATAAATCGGGTTCCTCGCTATCTCCTAAGGGCTTGGGTAACGACCTCTTTTTATCGGAGACTCGGCTATGCGGCTTGCTTGTTCCGATTTTGTGTAAAAGGATTTTTAGCGTAAATTTGGTTATATGAAAATAAACTTTGCTAGAGTACCTATCCTTTATATGGAGAATTACATAATCAGCCTATAATGTTCCCACTGCTGGGACACAGGCCTCCTCTCTGTGAGAGGGACTGGGCCGTGATCCACGCGGGCCCAGTGTGGATTGGTAGATGTCACATGTCTTCGAATTTTTGGTTCTAGGACATGCCGGTTTCCTCATGACGTTTTCCTTCACCGTTTTTGAGAGCAGTGGTGATGAAATAGTTTACACAAAGTAAACCTGCCTTTAAAAAGCCAGTCTTTTTTGTTGGTTGGGAAGTCAAAATCAAATAACTTCTCCCGCTCTGAGCGGAGCGAGAGGGTGTGTCAGACTCTTACTGACTAAAACCCACCCGTATTCCTTCCGTTGCCTGTGTTGCGGGGGGAATTGCCAGTGCCAAAATATAGAACAAAATTGAATGCCCTAAAACTCTCAGGCAGCAGGTAACATCGAAGGGGTTTGGGGTGGGGTAATTGCCTATCACATTATCAAAAGTAATGATTTTCATTTTTACAGTTCAACAACATTCATTATGGAGTTATTTACGTTGCTGAGCAGACATATTCTTCGAACATATGAAGCAATAGATTAGCAATATAGTTACTTCAAAATCATTCAGATTGTGTTTGATAGTGTGTTATGCAATTTTGGTGCTGGGCTCCTAAGGAGCTTAAGTTTCAGTATAACTGGTTATTCGCGTTAATGTCATGCAGTCTATAAGGAATACACACGTTCCGTTATCCGTATCTCTCTCATGTATACTCCTTTAAGACATAAATCTTCCGCACACAACTATACTTTATGCTCCTTGATCTGAACAAAGCGATATTCCTTAGCCGCGGCATCGTTAAGCGACTCATTAGCGAGATCATCAGCTGTCTCATTAGGTACAACCAATTAGAGTGTTTCTTGAACCCCTCTTAAATCATGGCGCCGTGACTAAGAGTACCGTTCCGTTTCTTTATCGCGAATTTGTATTAAGTGGCTGGTTGATGAGTTTCTGTTATGTTTAGCGGCTGGTTGCTCATTTTTTAAATGTTTGAATGTAATTTATGGTCTGAGACAAGTTTTAAATTGATTGATGGCAGTTTGGTAAAGTGGGTGAAGTCGGTCACTCGGTTATTTCGATGATGCCGATAGCGTCGATTTTTTCGTAATGCCTCTGATGGCAGTCATAGTAATTCTGTTATTTATGACTGACGGTGGTTGATAAATAATGCACTTTAGTTGTACAACCGTTTGTAACTCTTCGACGATCTGTAAATTTGGCCTCTACGAGTGGCGAGACCTACCTAAATGGTCATTCACCGCACGCGAACAATCAGTCCCACCTGTTGACTGGATCATATTTTTAACACGTCATTCATTATTCTCATAGGTGTCGATACGAGAGAAGATTTTAATTCTTTATTTTTAAAGTATCACTTACCTTTCCAACTCCTGTAGGTTCCTTGACCCCTAGTCTCCGCAGCAGCGCGGGTGGTGGCGGCGGTGGTGCCCGATGCAAGGCCGCGCTGAAGCCTTGAAGGCTCGTCGAGTCCTCGTCCCGTCGCCGCCTCTCCCTGTGTGGTGAGCCGCCACTGCATTTTGTTGTTGATGTCCTGGTAACAAAGAAATAATTGCTTTAAATCGTAGTTGATAAAATAAGATTATTAAGGCCCCGCTTCCATCACAAAACACTAAATACCATTAACGCTAAATTAATTTAAAACATCGTTCTGTTTCGGACAATCGTTCAAAGATGACAGAGACAGAATTCTGTTTTAAATAATTTTATGTTTAACGTTAAATGTAAAAAAAATATGGGGCCAATTACGACGCAAAATATATATTTGTTTTATTTTGCATATTTCGCCCAACCTAAGACCCAGACTAGCCAAATATCCAAACATCAATATACCTACAAAAGTTTCACAATAAACAAACAACATTGCAGTACATTATTCAATCACGTTCACTACCGGTACCATTTCCGACAGAAAAATTAATGTTGAAAAACCCACCTTCCGGTCTACAGATCGTACCTCCGATCATATTTCATACATTCCGATCGAATAATTGAAAAATAAGCAAAAACCATTTATTACGTCCGTTCTGTGTTAAAGTCGTTCTGAAGGAAGTCGAAGTCGTAATAAATGCTCTGTACGTGACGACCGGAGTGACCTTTTTACATTTTTCAAAAATTCGCTCTGCCGTCAATGGTGCGATGCGGAGCGACTGTGATGCATGGCAGCGGGCAGACAGACGAATTTGTGAGTATTTGAAAATTGACAAATAGAAAAAGTCGCGGGAAGGGACGGGTTTTCGGGACTGTCAAGTAATGAAAAGAACCTTACTCCTTACTTACAGTACTTTAGCTGTGCTGTAGAAAAATATGTAGTTAGTTTTAGAACAGTTTGACGAATAGGTACTTGAAAGTTTTTTTTTTACTTTTGTCTTTGATTGTGACAAAAATACGAAATATAGTGTTTTTATCTAGATTACACAAATACTTAGTTAAAACAAAAGAAAATAAATACCTACCGTGGTTGCACTTATTTTTTTTTATATATTCCATTAAGAAACTCGATATTCTACTTTTAAAACCTAATTCGCTGTCATTTCTTGATTGATGACACTCTAATTTAAAGAAAAAAAACTGAGCTCCAATTTATTTACTTTTGTCGCACGTCTACACAGGCCTGTAAAGGGGGTTGCACACGGCTTGGTGATGGATGGCGCTTACGTGTCGACGGACGACACCGCTCGTATTTTATTTTAATGCCATCGGCGTAACAACCGTCTCACAGAGGCTTAAAATTGAAAATTCTCCATGTTTAGGTATCGGAAAAATGAATAAATTTTCTTCAATATGGGTGATTAAATATGTAGGTCGCGTGTTCGGGCTCGTGAAGTTATTTATACCTGAAACTATTTTATATCGCGAATATCATAAGAAACATTGCATACGATGCAACGGAATACAATAACAACAATACTTTTTTGTTGTCTGAATAAAAAATATGTGAACAGTATACTCATATTTTTCATTAACATCAAGTAAAAACGACACAGCAGCAGAGAGAGCAGTGGTGGGCCAGTGGTAACGGCCGCGACTTACAAGTTGTACGTCGTAGGTTCGAACCCGGACAGGCGCTTTACTTTGTGTGAATTATTTCATCACCATTGCTCTCAAAGACGGTGAAGGAAAATATCGTGAGGAAACCGGCATGTCCTAGAACCAAAAAATTCGAAGACATGTGACATCTACCAACCCGCACTGGGCCCGCGTGGTGGATTACGGCCCACTCCCTCTCGCAGAGAGGAGGCCTGTGTCCCAGCAGTGGGAACATTATAGGCTGATTATGTAAAAACGACACATGTTTTCCCAGAACGTTGAAAATACATAAAACCAATGCATTTAGTCCAATCATGTTAATACCAGGCTTCCAGAAAAACTGTAATACTGTACAAACACCCCGCATACTTCTCCCTAGCGTGATGCGGTCGCGTGCCGGCCAATACTTTATTGTTCCCAACTATTAACATTCTTCTGCCGGATTGTTTAGATAACTCTTGCGTTTGCCTCCCGCCGACTTATGGCCACCTAGTACTTTGGCTCGATAGAGTGCACGTCAAGTAAATTGGTAGATTGATGGTTCACTGGTTCTCTAGGGCCGAAATAAGCTTTGTTGACTATGTGTATACGTTGTCAATTAATTCATTATTTACTTTCTTTCTTCTCTCACTTAGTGACTAGTTCTTCTAATAGATTAATAATAAAAAACATCATGAAGATAACTGATAAAAATATGAATAGTCTTTATGACTTTACCGACTACAATCGAATACCTAGTTTATTATTGCCAGCTTTATCTTTCTGAGTATGATTTTATGTTTGTTTTCCAGCGGGATATATTGGGTGTATACGAATCCTATATTCGTCGAATTGTTGCTTGGGTTTGAAAGAGCGTGTCAGATAAATTGCTTGATTGATGACGTGTTTGCTTTCAGACTGGTGTTTGAAAGATTCTGTTGTGTTTGTCTGTTTCAAGGTAGAAATGAGCGAAGGTAAATAAAAGATAGTTTAATTATTAAACCTTACTGCCTGTAGTTGATAAACAAGACCATTTTCAAATAATATTCATCATTTTGTAAGTCTGTATAATTGGATCGTCGAAAATTAGAATGTTTTGTTACAATTCAAGAGGATTTCAATGGGAAGATTGGGACATTTGCACGGAAACCTCCAGGCGCGGTCTCTTACGTGTCTATTTCACGAAACGATCGTCAAACTCGCCAAGTTTTCCAAAGGATTTCCGTTACCCAAGAGAACCGACTGAACAGAGGAACAGAACTTATTCTAATTGATACTTGGGTACAACAGAATATTTATTGACTATTCTCGGCAAAGTGAGACTTTCATTGGGTCTAACAAAACAAACGAAGTTTAATTTTATGAAACAAGTTCCAGTGTTTCTGGTATGTTTTCCGAAAACATTATAGGTCAGTATGAAAAATGCTGTTACAAAGAGGTGAAATCAAAATTAAATCAAGACAACTAAAACGTTTTACAGGGTGGGGAATACTTCGTAAAAATGTAAGCTGTATAAAATGTATTGTAGTACTGGAAACGTCAAATACAATAAATCTTTAGAAGCTATTTCAATATCTTGTGAACCTAAACCCAAGTCTGAATACTGTAGAGACCTTCAAAACGTCATGCCATTTCATACTACATTTTCCGACGTCCAGTCCAATTCTATAAAGCCAGATGTTCACTTCTAAACAAAGTCTACCAAATGCGATACTCCGGAGATAGATCTTGCTATTGCAAAGGATGTTTATATTGTAAAGATACCGTTGATTTCACGGGACGATGGCCACGGTGGAAACAATTTCAAAAAGGTCGCCGCTTGACATTTGATAGAATGCCCTTCGGAGCATGAATAAGCCTATGGGTTTAGACTTAGCCTGTCAAGTCGCTTTATTATTTTCCTACCGAATTTTATGAAAGCATTTCCTTGATTCTTTTCAATTTTCTATTGTTATTGGAATTTTATTTTGTATTTTATGTTCGTGTTTGTCGAAACTGTTTCCATACTATTTGGATTGAAGAATTGATAGCGTCGTCTTGTAGTATTTGTAAGGAAATATTGAAAAGATTTTGTAATGTAGCTATCACTTTGTATTGTTTATGCCAACACCTTTCAACTTGTTTATACTTACTTAACTTTACTTTTTAATTTATTTACGCACCAGTTATATCATCATCATTACAAATACATCGCTCATGGGTCCCTCATTTTAATTAACATCGCAATTTTCATCCCTAATACGAAACAGCCTAACCGCCCTACTATCGCAATCAGCAATAAAATTCTCCATACCAAGACTTAATTACGCTTTTACGGCAAAAACTGGCATATAGGTACGTGTAGAAAACGCACTTTTTCACCTTCAAGTCAACAGTATAGTGAAAACGGATCGCGTGATCCGGTCATTCTGAATCACTCACAATTAATACTCGTAAAACATTCAGCATTGTTACCTTTTTAATTCATTACGTCATAACCGCCGCTGAATGGCGGTAAAAACGGTTTTGTTTACGTTCGTGATTTGGATCGTTCTTGCGGGGTATTGCATGGGGTAGCCTACCCCGAGTCGTCCCCGGGTCATATATTCGGTGTAAGGACAGTATATTTTAGGAGAGATAAGATAATGTTTTGGATAAGTTAAAATGAGAGTGATGGTCGGTTCCGGGTCAACAATAGCGCTTCCTATCCTTACGTGGCCCTGGTAACTTAAAATAAACCCGATATAAATATGAAAGGAGTGTAAAATATGAAACATTTTATGCCTCGGGCACTGAGGTATATGAACCATAAGTTCTGACTTATAATACTCATTCTTTTTCTAAGTGCTAAGGTGCAAAAGCATCATATCTTACACTAGCCACGACGTTTAAATATAACGTTAGTATCAGAGTGCTTCATAAAGAGCCACTGTGTCGTGACTTTCTAGACATAGAATGCTTATCTACTGGCCACAATATAACATCCATTATTGGATTAGTTACTATTTTGATGGATCTGATTCTAACTGAGCTTGCACGTCAAATTTGTTTTACATTCAGCACTGCGCATAAAATTATTGTAACATTTCCAAAACATATATCTAATATACTTCACGAGAAATAAAGAAAGAAAGAAAAATTGTTTATTCTGCACAAACAAGACACATTAAAAAAAAATAGACAAAATATTAAAATATTTCTGGCTACTTTGCATTAGAGTGTGTACTCTAATGCAAAGTAGCCAGAAATATACTTACGAGAGATATAGAAGTACGCTGCACGAAATATTGGTAGCCCAGTACTACATTGATAATATTTGTAGTTTGTACAATGTAAAGGCTAGTAATGTTTGAATGCAACTAAGACAAAAGCGAACCAATGGTATTGAAAATAAAAGATACATCAGTAAAGGTAACGTTTGGTTTAAATAGGTTTTTATTTTTATTATTTTATTAATATTTTACATAGATTCTTGTGTATCTTGTGAATGTGAGAACGTTGTAGGCTTAATAGACTAGATATTTTGTAGACCTTTTTCTTTTTCTTTTGTTAAGTACCTGGTACATCTCGACAGGCCTACACTGTCCTCCCATACCTATTAACACTGTAATTTGAAAACATTGTAAAAGCTAATTATTTTTAAAAGAGTAATAGTGGAGTTTCTTGCCGGCTCTTCTCCATAGGAAACGACCAATTGGAACCGTGGACCTAGATTCTGACGTTTCGTAAGTGCCCATGTATGAGTAGGTTTATGTGAAATAAAAATATTTTGATTTTGATTTGAACGACGCGGTGACAGTAAAAACAAAATTAAAGGTGTTGAAAAACGCTAAGCTAAAGTGCACTTGGAATAAAATAAACATTTATTTATCTAGAAAACGCGTTGCTATTTAAAAGAGTTTTCATCTGCAAGTGGAGTAGCATTGTATGCCAGTTTAACAAGTAGTGCAAAATCTTTCGTCGTCGTTTCGGTTTCTTTTCCTTATTGTCAGGCTCCGCTTTTGCTTAAAAACCAACGAGTAGGTACGTCTAGCGATATAAAAAGAATTTCGTTATTCACAATTTTATGAACTTCTCGTTTTGAATTTGAGTGCAATTTGATTTTTTCTGTCATGTTTTCATTAATACTGTTTTCACCAGTCAAGATGTATATTTTTTTTTCTGTAGCAGTAGTTAAACGTATACACTACCTAGTGTTTAGGTCATGATATATGTTTTTTCCAAAAATAACGTTTTATTTCATATCGTTAAAATATTTGAGTCGTATAGAATCAAAAGCAGCAATCTGACATTTCACAAATTTGTGGCAATTAAGAAAAATAATGTCACTCTTTAATCAAATTCACAAGTTAATCACACGTGTAGTATATTATTAAATTTAGGGTTCTTATTTCAATTAAATATCACATTCAGTAGAATAAATTAAAATTAAATTAAGAATATTTTTATGAATTTTACAGATTAGTGAAATGTCAGATTGCTGCTTTTGATTCTATACGACTCATTTGTAGTTCTCATCAAAACACTGTCCACAAGTTCACGCTAGAACTAACCGAATTCAAAACATTTCAACTCTTTCACCTTTTATTTGTTGGCGATTTTTAAGCTAGCCAACCAGTGGCAACCAGCCAAACATGAAAAAAGTTTTTGCTTTCCTCCTGCCGAAACCCATCCAATTATGGGCTCTATTGAGTTGCGTTAAAGTGAATTTTGAATTGGTAAATTGTTGAATTAAGTTTGCGAAGCTAGTATTGTCTGGTAAAATGATGGCAATAAATATAAAGGAAGGCCTTTAGAACTATCAAATAGCGTTCAAGCGCGCTTTTTAACTGAGTATGACGGGAGGGATACGGTTGATTTTACCTTTAGCTGCACTGGTCCTGCTTACAATGCACTTGCTTGTATTGTGGAATATCGGGTTGTGTTCCTTCGATATTGAGTAGCCTAGTCTATAATGTGTAGTAGGTAAAGAATTATTGCACATTAGTTAAGCTTTTTTAGAATGTTGTTTGTATAGTGCTCGATGCTAAATATTATGGTTATATTCACTGATGTATTGGGAAATTATGGCATCCTGATTGAAGAAATACAATTTTGAAAATAAGGAAAAACCTACAAGATCAAGGGCGTGAACAGTAACACTACTTTGTTCTATATATCAAGTAACTTTTATAACCTTATCGGCTGAAGTCCTACTTACCCCATAAAACAGTGTGCGTTAACTATACAGCTCGGCCCTACATAGTGGAACCGTGATGCATTCACTCACGCAACATCCGTTGTGTAAATATTTCATGTGAAAAATTGCAAACGAAGCCTGTAATGCTTTGAACATATGTACGTCAAAGGAATGTATAATTATCCTTGTTTTGAGTGGAATTCGGAAAAAAAACGAAACGGGTACTACCGGAGATGACCGATGCACGGTGGGGTAATTCCGTAACGCACATATAATGGTAATTGATCGCAATGCTCATTTTGACATCCATCCCATCCTTTATAGGTTTGAAAAATTCATCTGCTCGTGGCTGAACTGTTAAAATAAAAGACATTGCGATCGATTGCCATTTTATGTGTTTTACGCAACTACCCCGCAGGTCTGTTAATGTCGATAAAGGCAAAGAAGAAACTAAACTAGAGAAAACTTTATTTTGAGTTGAGTGATTATAGTGCTTTTTTGTTAGAAAATATTAAAGAGTAGTTCGAGCATGTAGAAAATTAGTTTTACAAGGGAACTGAAATCCTGAGACAGTGAGGCGGGGTTGCGGCAGACCACGGTGGGATGAGCTGGATAGGTTCCGTCTAAACAAGAACGTGCGAGCTCGCGAAAGATAGGAGTGGAAGGAGGGCTTTGCCCAGGAGTGGGACAGCGTAGCTAGTAAAAAAAAAGTGCCAAGAGGGCCTAGACAAAGTGACTTTTAACAAGCGATAACGAAGATGAAGTCAAAAATGTATTGAATTAACATAAACTGTCGAAAATCCTGTTGGAAGTCGTTGTAGAAACAAAAAACGCTGTAAAAAGGGATTACCACTTGTCTAGGCCCTCAGGTCCAGGGTCCCTGTCGCGTTTACTCAGGATCAATAGATCTACGCTAGACTTTCCAATAATAGTCGTTCCAAAAGACATGCAACCCTTAAGGCGCGTACGCACGAACGAACAACGAACATCGAACACTTTGTTCGCATGTGCGTACCACTAATAAACTTCAAACACTATGTTTGTCAAAACTGTTTATGTCTATCCAATTTTGTTGCTCTGTGTGGACGGTGTATGGTGTACGTGTTCACTTTGGTCATTTACGTCCACACGTACGAACCAAATGTTCGGTGTTCGATATTCGCGTTCACCATGTTTTGTTCGCACGTGCGTACACGGCTTAAGCAATAATGTTCTATTCTTAGCTGAACCCAACAAGGAAGGTACCTTCACAACAATATACCTTATCCAACAGATATAACGATCACCCATATAAGGCAAACTGCCGGCTCATAACATGAGGTATTAATAAAAGAGTTGGGCCGTCCCTTTGTGTACAAAACTCTTCATTAGAGAGATCACAGCATTGTTACGTGCGGTAGATGCTCCTTTTATACGACGAATCGGACCTTTTTTCCAACTTTCAGGCTTGGTTTAAGTTGAAGGGTTTTGTTGATATTTTAGAAAAGTTTGTGGATATTTTGTTCTTTTTTTAAAACATTAAATGTTGGGAAGTGCTTTTTGTACGTTTCCTACAAAGTTTTTATTAAAGAAGCAATAAATTAAGTTAATCATAATGTTCTTCGATTAACAAAAACCTTTTGACATAGTTTCCAAGACAAATCATTGTGTAGAGGAGTAACGCTTGATTGATTTAGAAACTATTCTTTAGCAAGAAATCAGCGTGTAAAATATAATTATGACCAGAGCAAAACAACGCTATTTGCACCACAGTGGGAGTCGAGAGAGTCTGTGTCCCTCAACGCATTATGTTCGGCCCAGATTAGTAATACAAGAAGCACGAATCAGTTGATTAATTTATTTGATAATTATTTTATATAAACCTACCTGTTATTTATTACGAGTATAAGCGTCATGTAATTGTTATGATATTTGTGCTAAGCAGTAAGCTTATAACTTACGCACTATTTACGGTCGAGAAGACTCGCCCTAAACACGTCTACGTATGATGTTTGTATTGTCTGGCTGATGGAAAAGTTTGGGCAAGGGGTCCGCGATTTTTGTATTACATACTGGATAAGACAAAAGTGCTTTTCATTGGTGATTTGTTCGCTTAGGCTTAATGGCTTGCATGCTCGAGCAACTTATCGTCTGTATTAGTAGGAAGGGATGTGGAACTGAATAATAAAGATAGTATTGTGGTATAATTTCTGTGTTTGTTCGGAAAATATAGAGAAATGGCCGCTACTTGGCTCGTTTTCTTTGCTTTTGTTTGTGCAGGCCATTAAGAGAAGAAATTCTCTTTAGAGCTAGTGGTCTCGGTCATTATTTTTTTTGCTCTATTTACCTAGTTTTTTTTTGTATTGCGCAATTTCGTTTGGTGAATTGCTCAAGCGTCCCAAGTAAAGACCTCAACTAAATCCGTTAACCCTTCCACTACTGGTGGCAACATTTCTTCCTTACCTTTGACGTTTATAAAATGCGTACAGAAACGTTGCCCCCTTTGGCCTTATGCCACCATAAAGTGGAGTTTCCTCATGGTTTACGACAAGTCGCAGCTCCCGCGCGCCTTTTTTATTCACGACAGATTTAGTAGTCGACACGTGCGTGTGATTTACACGTGCTTTTTATAAGTATAATATATCGGTGTTTTATATTAAATAAAACTTGATTTATGAAAGCTTTTTAGAAGTGTTGACGTATGCGAATTTTAAGTGCATGTGAAATTTACGTTTTTTTTTTATTAAATCCGCGGGAATTTTGTTACATTTCACTTTAAGTACTAGGGTAGAAGTTTGTATATCAGTTCAAGTATCAAGAAAATAATATACAATGTACCTACTATACAACAAAGTTCTTTAGTCGAATCATAAATAACTCGGCGTGAGTTGTTCCCTGAGGGTACGCAGAAACTACAGAACGCCACCTGCTACGATACTTCGTATACGGTCATACATCTGGTCATATACGCATGCCATTTGCGAATACTACGCACCTGACCTTTCTGAAGAACATCACCAATAAGGTCACTATTTGTTATTCTAGGGCATCCTCTACCGGCCTTACCACTCACATCTGGCTTGTAAATTACTTTTAGTTAATCGCCTTTCAATCATCCGCTCAACATGACCAAACCACCAAAGCATACTCTTTTCAATTTTTGCCACTAACTGTTCCTTTAAACCGCAATACTATCTTAACACATCATTCCTCAGCATCATACGATTATTTGAATCAATCAGAGCCAAAACGCTTAACTAAATACAACGCTTTAGTAACCAAAAGCTCGAAAAACTCAGCTTGTTCAAAACAAAGCTTTGTAACAAACAACAATTATTTAAACACCTCAATTAAAACAAACAAAACCCAAAAAAAAAATATGACATTTTAAACTCAGAACGCGTTGCGTCACATACAAAATGAACACAACCCCCTGACGGATACGGCGAATAGAAACGTCGCGAAAAATATACTGCGTCACAGGAAACGAATACAAATACGAATAAAAATAAATATACACGAGGAATTCCGGGAGTGTGCGGAAATGAGAAATACCATATTCCAGTTGAACCCCAATTCGCGGCGGTAGGGTTGACGTACGTTGTTGCAGCGAGTAATGAAAATCGAGTATTGAATTATGTAATGACGGTATGTACGTAGTGCATGGTATTGTGTATGTCCTTGTTGTGATGTTAAAGTTCACTTAGTTTTACGCAGTCAATGATATTATCATGTACATTAGCATTATAATGGACGAGTAAAGCATTATTATAATGTAAAATATAGTGCAATATCTTCTCGTTCCACATACCGCAGTGTCTCAAGACGAAAGTCTTTGACCAGTGCGTGTTGCCAGTGATGACCTGTGGCACTAAAACGTGGTTGCTCACAATGGGCCTTAGGAAAAAAGCTAAAAGTCACTCAATGGGCAGTGGAGAGCCACTGCCCATTGAGTGACTTTTAGCTTTTTTCCAAAAGTAGCAGTGCAGATGGCCGATGGGGCCAAAAGGTTCTAGAGCGGCGACGGCGTACCGAAAGATGTAGCGTTGGAAGGCCTCCTACAATGCGGAGCGATGACCTTGTGAAGGCCGCAGGAATCCGCTGGATGCGGTAAGCACAAAACCGGTCGAAGTGGCGGTGCTTGGGGGAGGCTCATGTCCAGCAGTGGACGTCTTTCGGCTGAAATGAGTGAGTGAAAATGTAGTGAAAAATAGCCTCTAGGATCAGCGTAATTTAGATGTTCGTCTAATGCAATCATTAAATTACCACCTTAATAACTGATTCCTATTTTTACCATGGTAAGTTCGAGCTGTTCTAATATGTACGAGCATAAGTACGAAGACGAGAGAAGAAGCATCCATATAAAGCTATTCAATACCATCCCTGATTATTTTGATTATTTAGATAGTCATAACCATCCAACGTTTCAAGTATTTACTAGTTCATTTATTTATTTTTAAGCATAAAAAATATGTATTAGCTATGTTGAAGCTGTAATCCTCGTCGCTTGTCCCTAAAGGTCCATTAGAAAACCAGTGTCAGACAGCGTCTGTCTGTCATTAAAATGCTGAATGCTAAAGCCTCACGGCTGCGCTAACAACCTTTTTAGCGCAGCCGTGTGGCACACACTATTATTGTTAATACAATTTTTTCACCATTTTATTATTATTTTTATTTTAATATGTTTCACGAACTGTGTCCAAAAACCCCTTTCTTTTTTTTTCTAATACTTCAAAATTTATATTGCATTTCTCTTCTATCATACCCCATAACGTTATCTAACAATTTGAAAATAAAGGCCATATTGACTGCACATTTTCATGTCACTAAATATTATTCAATAGACACATGGTATGTAGCCCGGGAATATTTATCGGCTCAACGTGCATACATCTGGTGCCAAACGTACAGCAAACTTTACATTTTAAACAGCTTTTATTCTGTAAGGTATACGAGGGAATTTTAACAATGTCTTACCTATTTATACGTTGTCTTGGTACCTTGTACGTCTTTTTTCTAAACAAGATCGTCAGCTAATTATTTGATGACCCTATTTTTCAGAAAACTGTTTCTGTATTTATGTCACCGTTGATATTAATGCGAAATAAAGGTTGAATGTAAGTTAGAGATTTTTGTGTGTTAAATACCTATATATACTATATATAGGTATTTAAAACACAAAAATCAAGATGAGTGAACTTTACACCCTGTCCACATCTATATAATATATAAAGGGTGTAAAGTTCACTCATCTGCCATAGAAAAGGGAGGATCCTCCAACGAACCAAACGGCTACTGCCAGATGGTTGATGTCGGGATGTTGTACGTAAATGACACTCGCGCGGTAAACTCTGCTTGCGCGATGCAGGATTTGTGTGACGTCAAGTCTTTGATGCGTAGTTCGCATGTGGCGCCATAGATGCCGCCACACACCTATCCATCATCAAACTATTTAGCACAGCTTACATAGTCTACCTATCGATATCCTAATAAAAAGGTTTTCGCATGAAGCTTTGTAGAATAATCTAAAAAAACTGTACACCTAACATTTTCCGACTTCTCCCACGAAATCTATATCGTAAACACTACCTTTCACGTCCAACAATTTAATCTACACAAAACAAACATAATTCTTCGTACCTACCTATAAACCTCAACCCAAGACCCCAAGCGGTGTAGGCAGTGACTGTAGTGGTGTGGCCGCCAGTCAGATTGCGGCGTCGACTGCACCAGGATTAACTGGAGCGGTCGGGACTCTGCTCAGTGTTACTACGTGTCGCTTGGAAGGAAGGGAACACGAAACATGTGTGTGAAAGAGTATCGGGTTATTTTCGCAGCTTTTTGGAAGATTGGTATTGGGCTTCATGTAGCTTTGTAGACTTGATTTGGAATGGTTTGGAATTTTCTTTCGTTTTCATGGGAAAATCTGTGATGCACAGAAAAAACATAGAATGAGAACCTTAGAAAATGTATATAAATAATTTGTAACTACAAAAAAACGTGATTTTAAAATCCCTGGATTAAAACGTCATTATTATTATTCCGGAATTTTATAGACCACTCTATGTTACATCCTTGCTCGAAGTTTAGGAAAATATACTCTACCTATTCCGATCTCTGGTGATGCATGTTTAAAACCTACAAACATACAGCCTTTAAAGAAGACTTCTCACGGTAAGACATTTTGGATAAGTATTAGGAATATTGTATAAGGGTTAGGCCTAGAGTAGACGAAGTTACTTACGCGAATAAGGTAAGAGACAAACAATAGCAGTAACTAAGAACAAGAGACAAAATAGCAGATACTGAGATTTAGTGAGTGTTGCAAATACCACATATCTAAAACACTTTATTAAATGACAAAAACACATTTCTACATTAACAAGACGTATAACAATCCCTTGCAAAGTTCACGCTACGACACGCCCTAGAAACCTCAAGCAAGCATAAACAATAGCAACACGATTTCTATTGTGGTACGTAATCGGGACGTTTCTCTACAACGTTGTGTAGTAACCGCGATTTAAACAATAGCATTTGAGCTTATTACATGTTCGTAGCCTGTCTGTCTGTCTGTCATATCTAGCAAGTTGGGACAAAGGATTGAAGATGTTGGAGTTTTGGCTGGTTGGACGCAGAGTGCATTTAATTCTGTGTTGTTTGTTATGCTTGTTTTGTCTAGATTCGTAGATTTTCAAAGGATTATGCTGCGGTACGGTGTTTGCTGTTGAATTAAATTTTTGTTACGTTGAGCTTTTAATGTAAAATGCTTTATCTCTTGTAGAAAATGGAGGTAAATAAATTGAAAATCTAAAATAAGTTTTTTTTTTTAATATTAGAGATGATGATGATCTTATTTTTTCCAATAAATCTTTCCCCTCCTTTTTATATACTTGTATATATTATTATTATAAGACTGATAGTTTTATAATTTTGTAAATACTAGCTGCGCCCCAGGTTTTAACAGTATAATTCTTGATCCCGTAGAATAATCGGGATAAAAATATCTTATGTCCTAATCCAGGCTATAGTGTATCCATGTGCCAAATTTCGTCTAAATCCTTTCAGTCATTACCAAACAAAGATATAAACAAACAAACTCACTTCCGCATTCATAATATTAGTAAGAATTATCTAGAATATTGAAATAAACGATCCCATCTTGTTCCTAGATAGTTTACGTTGCACGATCGAACCAGACTGCGAAAATTTCCAAAAATATTTTTGACAGCCCTACCCACACGATGCCGATAAAACGCGCGCGTAACCGCATACGGTGCAAAGTACACGCGTTGTTATTTCTATGTAAATCTACATAATGATATTTTTGTCGTGCGACTCCGCGGCTGAGATTTATCGCGTCAGGTCTCGCGGGGCGGTGCGCGAAAACGCGCCGAATGCGAATGGTGTATTGAATAAGTATTGGATATAAATCACATCTGTTGCAACCCTAAGGTGGTGGAAATAGCTGATCGTGCTTTTGTAGTTTTCTTTGTGCGGCGTTTTATTATTTGCTATGTCTACACATTTATTTTAGGAGATCGCAGTTTGGTATCAGCAGTTTCGAGATATCAGAACAGGAAAATTGTAACAATTTATAAAGCGAACTAGAATGAGGATCCAAAAGTTTTACGGTCAGCAAATATACGTATTTGAAACTTATGACACAACATAATATCACGCCCGGATTCCCCGAAGAATAAAGCAGAGGCGCATCTACAGTACTCCCACATTTCGCCAGTTATATTTAAGTCCCATGTAATAGGGGGCGAGCCTATTGCCATCAGTCAGGCAAAATCTAGACTCCGAGCTGCTACTGAGAAACTACAGGTGGAAAAACCCAGGGTCAAAAAAAAGGGCAAAATGATAACATTTTGCCTGACCCGAGAATAGAACCCAGAACGTCATGCTCAGCAGTCAGTAGTGCTTGCAATCACTAGACCAACGAGGCGAGACAGGAACATACGACCTTTTAACAAAAGGTCACTTTTGAAAATAAAGTGTACAAATGAGTAACTGAGTGCCACTAAGAATAATTAATTTAATTAAGTGGAAACATCTTTCAAAATACACTAGATATATGAAATGGCAGCAGGTCACGGGAACAATCTGCGACTCCCGCATTCGCATATATAAAACAATGGTAAGACCTGCCGTCTTGTATTGATCAGAATGATGGGCCACTAAAGGTATGAATGAATGGCAATTGGATGCAGCTGAGATGAGAATGTTAACAGGGATGTGTGGTGTAACACGAATAGATAGAATCAGAAATGAGTACATAAGAGGAAGTCTGAAAGTGGCACCGGTGACTGAAAAGTTGTGCGGAAATCGGTTGTCATGGTATGGGCATGTGATGCGGAGGCATGAGGAAAATGTCGTAAGGAAAGTTTTGAGTATGAATTTCGACGGCTATAAGAGTAGGGGAAGACCAAAGAAACGATGGATGGACTGTGTGAAAGATGATATGGCTAGCAAGGGGGTGACTACCGAGATGACAACTAATAGAGAAGTATGGAAGAAAGGGACATGTTGCGCCGACCGCAAATAAATTGGGATAAGGGCAGGAGAATGATGATGAGGATCTTTCAAAATAAAAGTCTGCCAAACTCAATATCCAATTACTCGGCCATTCGGGATTCTGACGCGCGGATTCCACGCGATTGGTAGCCTATAAATAAGCAATTTGGGCATCAAAAATATTATTTCATTACTGCCAAAACATTTCGCGGGCCGCTGCGCAATTTCGCGCAGTATTAATAACTCGTTTAATGAGTTGCATAATTCATGGCGAGAGTAAATATTGAACTATCGGTGTAGTTACTTTGTTTTGTTGGAATGATAGGGTTTTGTTTGGAGTTTAGGCCGTTAGGTTTTTTTGATGACAACATTGTGGTTTTCGTATCCAAAGTCTGTAAAGAAGATAGTTCAATATTCTATATGTTACCTAAGGCCTGGTTCATTCTTGCCGGGGTTGCGGAAAAGTCCTTTGTTTTTTTTTTAAACGTTGCGCCACACTAGGAATTTCTTCCTGTATCGTGGGTGCGTTTACAAACATAGAAACTCACAAACAAACAAACAAACTAACAGTCCGAAAGGGATATCGAGGTCCCTGGCAACACAGGCAACGGAAGGAATACGGGTGGGTTTTAGTCAGTAAGAGTCTGACACACCCTCCCGCTCCGCCCAGAGCGGGAGAAGTTATTTAATCATTTCTCACCCAAAAAAAGGGCCTAGTTCTCAGACCCAGAGGTCCCCGGCTCTCCCGGGGACCAGAATCTCAGCGCGGGCTAAATTTACCTAGTTTTGTTACGCCACACTGATAAAAAACGGTAGGTCAGATTTTATTGAATTTTTTGTTTTTTTTTTATAGTGTAGTATCGAAAGTGGTTAACACTTTGGCTGACCTTTAACCACCTCTATGGTCTAAGACTCCTGTCTCAGATTCCGTGTTCAATTCCCAGCGGGGGAAACATTTTCTGCTCGGTTTGGTTGGTGTTAAGACTTGTTCTAAGTCCGCCACACTAGCTACCAACATCTTATCTAAGATCGCCAGTTCCTTTGTGGTTGAGGATTCCGGGTGAAGCTCGCTTTCACCTTCAGCCTGATCTAACATACCATCAGGTGAGATGAAGGCCAAGAGCTTCCCCTTCGTGGTAAAAAAAAAATTCTAGATACACTTAAAATATTAGTAACTAACATTTTTTATTTACTAGGTTATAAAATAAATAGCAAGTCACTATTTATTAACGTACAACGTACCCAAATTAAAAAAATCACGTTAAAAAACACAAATATTTCACCCATGTATATTCATAAAATTCTCAAATCACAGAAATATCATTCATAAATCACAGAGTAAAATATTTACTCTCCGGATACATTTACTATCAACAGATGCATATGTCACAGACTACATAGAGCAATATTGCTGAAACCAACTGTGAAAACTGTTTTTTTACACTGCAGTGATTAAAAAGGAAGGGAATGGTGCAATGACGGGATAAATACACGTCCGGACAATATTACTAGCGCACTATGTAAACATTTTGATAATGACGTTGTCGCTTTTTGAATTGCTGAATAAACATAATTAGAATATTGTTTATTGCTTTTCTGTTAGTATTTTGGGATAGAAAAAATACAGTGTTTGTAAAACTAAATGATTTTGATGGACTTATTTTTTTTAAATAACATCACCTCACGCCTGTAATCGGCGATGGGTTAGGGCAGAGGTGTTGTTATAGTATCACCCAAATTTTGCTTAGTTATGTTTAAGTCTCATGTCTCAAGTCTCAACCGGGCGATGAGGCGGGACGGTTGAGGGAAAGGCAAATTTCGCGCCATCTCGCCCCTAGCCGCCGCAGGAAACGCCCTGGGCGTCGGGTTCCCGGGCGGATTTCCGGCCGCCGTAGGCGCGGGCTTGCGAAAGGTGAACAATGAGTAGCTTACCGTCCGGTAAGGACCAGGCCCGGGTCGATGGCGCGTTGTATTCCACGCGCATCTCACAGAGATGTCGTCAGCACAAGCGTAGGGGTCCACTAGGGCCGCTGCCTGCCGGGGTCACGGGAAGGTACCAAAGGGTTACCGAGGCCCCTGGCAACACAGGCAACGGAAGGAATACGAGTGGGTTTTAGTCAATAAGAGTCTGACACACCCTCCCGCTCCTCCCAGAGCGGGAGAAGTTATTTGATGATTTTCCAGCCAAAAAAAAAAGTCTCAACCGGGCACAAATTCAGACTCCAGGCTGCTACTGAGAATTTCCTGATGGAAAACTCAATAACATTTATTTATCTCAGCAGTAGCGCTTATTGTCATAATTAGTTATTCCAGAATGTTTCATATGTATATTTTTTTTGACGTTTGAACGATTAAAAGTTAACAAAGTGATACGAAAAGTATCACTTTACCAATCAGGTAGATTTCAAGGATTGCATGTCAAATTTAGGGGTTTTCAAAGCAAAATTGGCCGCCTAAAGTGGTTCATTCGTTGCGTAATGATATTAATTTATTTGAACGTCAGTTGTGAGCGTAGGCCGCGTTAATCTTGATAAACTAGCTAGATAATCGCAACAAATAAGGCTTGGAATTGTTGTACGCTTTGTTTATTCTTGGAATTGTCTGTGTTTGTTAGTTTAGTTTTTGTTTTTAGTCTAGCTTTTCAGCTGGTTTGTAAAGTAGGTAAATATGTTTTATGTGTGGAGGAAAATGATAAAAAAGAAGCTTTTTTTCAATAAAAGTTAAGAACCTCATATTTAACAAAAACTTTCGATTATTTTTAACCACGGAATTCGGGAAACGACCGTGGCCTAGGCCGCAGTGCACTAATTGTTTCCAATAAACAACTGCAGTACACAGCTTCCAACAACACCAATGTGGGTTTAAAAGTGTAAAACGATAAAAAAAACAAGTGTTTCTTCCTGCAAATGTTAAATAGACGTGTACATATTTCGGCTCTCAAGTGTAATGAGATCTCTTTATTTTTTTGTATGAAGCATTCATCAGCGCGGTCCATACATGTTACGAACATTCGGGATAAACGGACTTTTTGACAAACGTCCACATTTTAATGCGCGATATTTTACGACTTTTCCGCTTGCAATGTAATTTAACTTTCTTTGCCTCTAATGGAGTGCATGAAAACGAATGCTTAGCGAGAGCTGACATTGATGCAAAGTGAACGCTGCATCTTTAACACAGGCTTTCTGGGTAACTTTAATTAAGGTGTAAAACTGACAATTTTTGTCTCGGATTGCCTAGAATTTGTAGATGAATTTTAATTTTTATTTGGATATTTTTCCTAGTCTGGTCAAAACACGAATACAGTTCCTGGTTTTGGGTAAATATTTTGGGAAAATAAAGGATGAATGTTGCACATTGTCATCATCTACTTAGCGTTTTTCCAACTACGTTGGGGTCAGCTTCCAGTCTAACCGGATGGAACTGAATACCAGTACTTCACGTGGAGCAACTGCCTAACGGTCCTCCACAACCCAGTTACCGTGTAACAGTAAGACTAGTTTCAAGACTTTCGGGCTTCTGACGACCCGTAACGACTGTCAAAGATCTACAAACGACAGCCAGGACCAACGTCTTAGCGTGCTTTCCGAGGCACGGAGGGGTCTCGATATGGAATAGATGGTCACCCATCCACGGACCAACCACGGCAAGCATTGCTTAACCTTGAATAACAACCCCTGCAGCTGTTATTATTTAGCCACCAGCCCCTCCTCAAAGTTGCACATTGTAATTATTACAATAAATAATGTGTAGATACCTAGGAGCTGTGACATTTTCGGATAATAGGTACTACACGGAAAAAAAGGATGTCTTAAAATAAGACAATATCCTTTTGGTCAAGACATATATTGATTCATATATGGGGAAAACAATATATTCTTGAATGAAGTAAAATTTTGTCTTAGTTTTATTGTCTTCTTCGAAGACATTATACTTAAATGAAGAATTATTATGTTTAATTTTAAGAATATTATTTCTCTCTTAGAATATTTTCTTCAATTAAGATTATTATAGTCTTGAATCAAAAATATTTGCTTAAGTCAAGAATAAAATCCAAGTATTTATTATTCTTAATTTGAGTAAACAGGTTCCTGGACTGAGTATATTTACTTACGTTAAGAAAATATTTAGTTGGATTGAAACAATTTTTCTGAGAATATTGATATTCTTCGCTGAAGAGATCCTTTTTTCCGTGCACGCCATATCTAATAACAACTGTGGCAAACAAATCTTAACCATCATCTAATATGCTTCTATTGCTTTGAAATTTCGTACTATCGTCACACATTCTATGCATCGAACAAACCTCAAACCATCAAATATTCCAATGCATCGAGTGTCGCCCCGCATTTGTCAACATTGTCGCGTGCTGCGGGCGACATCGACGCACTAATGGGAATGCAAATGCGTTGTCTCTTTATAGTGCGTGCGACCCGTGCAACACTCGCTTTTGAATGCATGCACTCCATAGGCTGTGATGTGTGAGACTTCCTTAGATCATGAGTTTTGTGCTGGTTATAGTACTGCTTAATCGGTGTAGCAGATCGTTGTGTCAACAGAACTTATGTAGAGAAACTTGAAGAAAGAAATTATTGCTGTATTTGCTAGAACAGTGGTGGTCCATATCGGTCCTGACTTACGAGTTATAGGTCCTGGGTTCGAACCCAGACTTGTGCTTTACTTTGTGTAATTAATCTCATCACCATTGCTCTCAAAACGGTGAACGAAAACATCGTGAGGAAACCGGCATGTCCTATTATAGAACTGAAAATTCAAAGATATGTGACATCCACCAACCTGCACTGGGCCCATGTGATGGATGGATGAAGCACACTCCCTCTCACACAGAGTAGGCCTGTTTCTCAGCAGTGGAAAAATACTCGGCTGTGATTATGCGATGTGCTGCTTAATCGGTGTAGCAGATCGTTGCGTTCACGATAACTTACGAGTATGTGTAGGAACTTGAAGACAGAACTTATTTCTGTAAAATTTGTTGTTGTATTTGTAGCCAAGAATCTTGATGTCCAACGAAATATACAAACAAGTAGACAAAATAACTGATAGGTAGTTAAAACAGGCCAAAGTGGAAAGGCAGAACAAGAACAACTAGCTAAGCACACTCCTGTTGCATTACAAATATAATTTCCCCACATCAGCTTAATTTAAACTAATCCAGCAACACACTAAACCGCATTGCACACCGCAAGCTACAATAAAAAGTGATTTTACCAAACCCATACATAATCTGTTATCGGGAGCTCGGCAAATACCAGCTCTCATCGGCCAGTACGCAAACATTGCAGCCGTAATGGGAAATGCAAATGCTACGTTTATTGCTCTGTGTTGTTTGCGAACAGCCGATAGTGTGCCACCGGCTTTAGGTTTGTTGCTCGCGGTTATCTATTACGCTGATAACGGTACGCAAAAATGGATTTGGTGGTCGTTAGCTGTTGTTTTATGTTGTTTTTGGTAAATGAAAGGCTAAGGTTAGCAGAAACATCAGTTACTTAGAACAAACAAGGAGCCAAGATGAGAGACGAGGAGATGAGCCGAGGTGAGAGGAGAGGAGACGAGGCAGGAGCTGAGACAAGAGACGAGAGGAGACGATACGAGAGACGAGAGGAGACGACACGAGAGATGAAAGAACAGCGTGCATAGCGTGGTTATTTAGTAACATCTCACCTGTATTCTGGTGATGGATAAACAGGGTTTTTATAGATAAATTCAGGGACATTCATTGTTAAGCAAATTGCTATTCTACGTCAATTTGCCGTGTAATAAACCATTTCATATATCTGTGAAAGAATAACAGTTGTGATTTGAATATACGGACAATTTAAGTTGCTTCACAATTAATTTGTCTCAATAACTATAGCAGTGTAAGCATAAAGCATAATCAACCTGTAAAATTCTTACTGCTGGGACACAGGCCTCCTCTCTGTGAGAGGGAGTGGGCCGTAAGCAACCACACGGGCCCAGTGCGGGTTGGTAGATGTCACATGTCTTCGAATTTTTAGTTCTAGGACATGCCGATTTCCTCACGATGTTTTCCTTCACTGTTTTGAGAGCAGTGGTGATGAAATAATTTACACAAAGTAAAACGCCTGTCTGGATTCGAACCTACAGCCCACAACTCGTACATCGCGGTCGTTACCACTGCTCTTCCTGTAGCAGTAAGGGTTATAAATAAGAATCATGCATAAAAGTAAAAATACAGTTACATAGTAGTAGTAAGATCAGTATAAAATCTAGGTTCTCGAAGCTTGTGGTTTACTTAACTAAGTAAAGAAATTGTCAGTTTACATAGTCTGTAAACAAATCGGTCGGTAAATGGATCAAAACAGCTTGTATAAATAAATAGAATACCGAGCAGTGTTCGGTATAATTTATAAGTTTGCTTCAGGTATTAGTTGCATAGACAAGTCAACAAAGGTTATCGATACCGAACTGGAATCGAATAGAAAATGCACACAAGTGAAAATTTTGTGATAGGTTCATAGATACGTTATATCTTTGTGTAGCTTCTAGGATCCTATTCTTTATTCCATGTGTATTTTATCATCTAGAGAAGGCCAGGTAGGAGGTAAGAGAGGCAAAATACATAATCCTGTGAGCTATCGTCTGTTTCAGAAGTATTGTCGGGAATCCCGGGCGGATTTCCAGCCACCGTAGGCGCGGGCTTGCGAACGGTGAGCAACGGGTAGCTCGCCGTCCGATAAGGACCACGCGCGCCTAAAAGAGATGTCAAAGTAGGTAGGTGTAGGGGTAAGTGTAGGGGTCCACTAGGGCCGATGCCTGCCGGGGTCGCGTGAAAGTCCAAAAGGGTTACCGAGGCCCCTGGCTACAGGCAACGGAAGGAATACCGGTGGGTTTTAGTCAGTAAGAGTCTGACACACCCTTCCGCTCCGCCCAGAGCAGGAGAAGTTATTTGATAATTTCCCACCCAAAAAAAAAAGTTATATTCTTACGCAAACACTCACTAAAGGGAATCAGTAACACATACATCCGTATTTAGATAGTTTTAACATTATATTGCAACACTTTTTCCAATAATTATTGTTTGATATTTATTTAATTGAAATAACATCGAAAATATGTGTTATAAAATTAACCTCAATTGACAAACGAAAAACAATCTGCAATTGGCATTACCAATTGGCGTCGACTGGAAAGTTTTCTGACCCTATGTTTACGTTTTCATCAGATACATTTGAAATAGTCTATAGTGGTTTTTGATTTTACACTATTGAAATACTCAGAAAATATAAATAAGTAGGTACAATCTCGATTGTATTGATTTCATAATCGTTCAGTTTCCTACCTACCTACGATGATTTAAAACACGTCTGCTTTTTAAGCACGCCTGTCATCCCCCACGAGTAGTCAAAGTCTGCCATATACAACTCCAATAATACACATACAAAAATAAATCAACAAATAAACAAAACACTGCCGAATTCCACGTTTTAAAGCGGGTAGTACAATTTTTTCATTGGCATTAGTGACGGTAGATCGAACATAATTGAGTTGTGCGTGCGCTTGACAGGTATTGTTGTTGCTTGAAATATTGGCTTCAGCTCACTACGTCGGTGGGAGCCGAACGGGAAGGACGCTTTTGTAATTTTTGACTTTTGTATTATTTTTGATAGGAGAGAAGTTTAAGGATGATGTGTAGCAAAAAGAGCAACTATTCTCTCACTGAAATAATAATTTAATAGAAATATTATTTAATTACAGAAGTTATCATTTGAATTACAATGAGGTGCAATGTGGCTAAAAAAGCAAAAACCACTTCTCATAGCTCGTAGCGTTCGTAGCACTATCAAAGCCCAACCTAGCATACCGAAGCGCCTACTATAAAAAAAATCACTTACACCTCAAAATTTTAACAGAAAATTAACAAAACATCACTCAAACTACAACATCTCGTTTGAACCGCGTGTCGAAACATTAACGTTCACAGTCACAGCGCAAGTCGTAAGTGCTCAGTCGCGATGTTCATATTAAAATCCTTGCTGTAAACACAAGTATTATGAGACAGTCTTGGTGCCTTGAAGCTCATTTCTCTCGTGCCTTGTTACGTTTTGGCCTGTGGGTTGAGCGGGAAGAGGTCGCGGATGTGGAGAAGTTAGAAAATATTTTGTTGAAAGATTTACCGTGTTTATTTGGCACATATCATACATATGAAAAACAAAGAAAATACATCATCACCCTTTTCTCAATTTATTGGAGCTGTATGGGATCCGATTGTATGAGCGAACTAGCATAAATACATAAAAAATGCATGGGGTGAAAAAACAATCGATTTAAGGCTCCCGCAGGCAGGTGGGACGCGACAGCGCGACGCGAAACTAGTAGCACAATTTCTATGAAAACTACATGGAAAGCTCGATGTCGCGCCAGTCTGCACGAGCCTGTAATATTTAATTTTGTGTCCGTTTGACAGGATTCAATAGGTTAACCTGTTAAACCCCGCGCGACACCGATTCGAAGTCAAACAATATAATATCAATTGTGTCTCATTAACTGTCCTTGGCCAATTAATGCAACTTTCCTAATGCTTGTCAATAAAGCTACTTTTCATTTCTCATACTTGGAAAGTACACTTGAAGTTACCTGATCCGCAGTGGGATAAAAACAGTACTTTTCGTCCCTGGAAAACGATTTCCGCTGCTGTCAAATAATTTTAAAACTATGCAGGCCATGTCGCTACCTGTTTACAGCCACTTTGTTAAATCGCGGCGTAAAATTTTAATTAAATATTGTTATCAACAATTTTGAAACACGACTTTATAGTAAAAATTTACTTTTGCTTAAATTATTATTTATTTTACATACATTTAAACAGACAGCAAAAGAAACATAAAAAGGCGGGAAAGCGGCAATTTAATCTTCAGTTCTTTTGTCTAGTGCTAATTGTTTTCGTATACTGATATTTGTATAAAATGAGTTCATCAGATTCAGATATAGATTTAACACCTAATTGGAAAATAAAGGGCTAAAACAATAGTGGAAAACCTTTTACCCGCAAAATCAAAAGAAAGATACTTGAAATCTTACGATATTTTTATGACATGGCGCGCTGAGAAAAGAGTAAAGTCATTTTCGGAAAACATGTTACCAACATATTTCAATGAATTATCTAAGATACATAAATCTGGAACTCTATGGAGCAAGTATTCAATGCTAAAGACGACTTGTAAATACAAATCACGATTATACATTTGAAAGATTCCGCCAAACTATCATCATTTCTGAAAAGACAGACGGATTCAAAGCGAAAAATTCAAACTTTCTTAAATAAAGCGCCAGACGAAATATACTTAGTAATAAAGGTAAGGAAATCTTTATAGTATCATCGCATCTAAGAAATTATGTATTAAACTGTAATTAAGTATGTATAGATATTATACAAACGAACTACCCATTAAAGATTTACATTTACTTTTCAGGTAATACTTTCTATTACTTTCAAAGACTATCCGGAGCGAGGTAAAGAAAAATCTATTTCAGATGAAGAAAATGTCAAAATATTTGCAGCTTTCTCCAATATTTTCAGACACACAAGAAGCTCAAATTTCACAAAAAAATATACAACATTAATATACCAGGAAAGAACCTTTCCCTTGCGTTTAATAATTGCTCTAATTTTAATAGATATTATCTTACCAATATTGTTTATTTATATTTTAATAAAATATTTGTTTAACTAATCAGTTTTTTTATTCACTTTCCCTAATTTAGAAACGAAAAGCAGAGTGTTTACCTCGGGTAAATGACCAATTTTTGTTTCCAAGATGGCAGCCTGTTTGGATACAAAAATAATATAAATTATTTAAAGCAGCTGCGTTTTAATTTCATCAAAAAATATATTTTTATGATTTTTTTCTCAACTTGTACCACGCTGCATCTTGTAAGAAGGCTTTAATTTGTCTCCAATCGGCTCGAAACGCTGACTACTATTGCAAATGCTTTATTAAAAGTCTAGTGCGTCTGAGTGTACTTTGCTTCTCAAATGCTGTTATTATTTATTTTTGAAAATGTCTGCGAGAAAGTGCAATTCAATTACCTATATACATTTTTAATATATTACCGATTAGATAATTTCAAATGTTGTTCATAACCGAAGGAATAGTTATGCTAGATTAGTCTGTAAGGTTTTCAATAAGAAATTGTTTACTTCAGCTTTCTTCTCCGTGGATACATACATGATATGGATCTGTTTATACCGGAAATTTGCTGTCACCAAACCGTCAGATAAGCTCGAAAATTATCGCAACTGACCGATCATTGTTTCAGTAAGTATAAAACCGTTGTTTTACAGCGGAAAACGCGCTTAAAATAATAATATCTACGCTATGACAAAAATAAAACAGTTGACCCAAAAACAATCCTCCAAAAATATCAGTTGAATCTCACTAAATTACATCCTGTACCCAGATAATCAAGCCATAATAATTATATATCATACATTACCCGGTTATTATCCGGAGCGACCGCCTCCCGGCATTACGTACAACGCCCGGGGCGTATACAGGGTGTTTCATTACACACGTATAATGATCGAGATGGAGAGGATACAAAATGTCCGCTTCAACTATTTTTCGAAAAGGATTATTGTAATGTTTATGTGTAACGAACGGTAGTAAAGAGTTATAGGTTTTTTTGATAGTTTACATAACACAATGTACCTTTATTTTTCTATAATGTCGCCATATCATTGCCCAATAAAGCGTCAAACAGCTCCCGTTAAAAAGAAATCAGAATAGCTGAATTACTTAATATCTAAATCTAAATCTTTTTTCGTGACATCCAGGGGTAAAAGAGTGTTTATAAAACCTTTAATATATTGAAGAGATTTCACGTTTATCACGTGACATTTCTTTTTAAATCACAATAACAAACAAATTAAAAGAATACAACAAATAGTTTAGTAAACATTTAACTTAAACTTATCTATCCATATAAATAAAAATGAATGACTAAATGTGTTGCTAAGCGCAAAACTCAAGAACGGCTGGACCATTTCAGCAATTTTTTTTTGAATATTCTTTGAATGAGGAAGGTTCTTATGAAGACGAAAATTGGAAAAATTTAACGGGAAAACGTAAAAACCATATTTTTATTTTGCCCATTCAGACTCTTTCTAACTGCTTAAGAGCAGTAACCTAACAAAAAGTACTAGGCTTGCATGAATTCACAATAGTATTTCAATCATTATATTTTGCTATTATAAGGATTTGGATGAAATTTGGCACACAGATAGTTTATAACTTAGATTAACACAGGATAATTCTATTTCGGCTAGTACGTTTCTGTGGGATAATTACCGAACTCCACGCGGGCGAAGCCGTGGGCAAAATCTAGTGACATAGTAAAAATATGGATGAAAAATATAGATGACTACACTACTGCGAATACGTAACCTAGCGAAATGACCAATCAAATATACCCCATATAGTCACATCTTTACCTGTTCAAGAGAGTTCATTTTAAGCTGGTTGTAGAAAAAGATTTTGCTTTTCTCTGCAAGGCATATGTCTCCACCACATCTTTTCACACTGGTCAGTATTAATAAAATAAAAAGAGTAATTCCCCCGTCTTTGTCCGTGTCCGTCGAAGCAGAAGAGACACTTGTCTGTGGGAGGGAGACGTGCATTAAAACCTTCTTTCTTGTACCTTGCAGTCATTAGAGCGTTATGCTCAACGTCTAGCTTGTGGACACAGATTGTGACTAGATGTGACTGTCAAACGGGGAAAATAGGTTTATATAAAGATTTAAATAGGCGTTAGTATTTTATGACTAAGTAATCATCAAAACACCCCAACAAGCTGACGTAGACCGAAATACTTCGATATTGTGAAGAATCCATATGAATGGACCATCATTTTTGGGACGATACATGTAAAGAAAGTAAGAAAATACATTTATTTAGGACAGACTAAAAGCCAAAAGATTATGTTAAATAAAAATAAAATAAATACGGGTATTCCGTTAGAAGAACCGGACCTAAATTTACGTTATTTCTAGGGGACATTTCAATAAAAAAAAAAAAACCAAAGTTTTCACTGCTTTGCTGATGTGCTTTTATCCTTGAAGATTTGATTAACGAGTCACATCCTGGAATTCAACGTGCAGTCCACGAAAGTCAAAAAAGTTGGTGCTATTTTGATCCTATCTGTTTTCATCTTTCAACAGTCAACTTGAACTTCCTTTCCCATCCAACCGTATCCATCTTTCTACATTCATGATTCGTGCACGCAACGTTAGCAAGATGTCGCATCGCCGTCATCTGTCTCGCTAAGATACATGAAATTCGTCTTCTTTGGTTCATTACTTCTGTTGTTAATCAACTGACAGATTTGATGGAACCGATATGTCATACATATCGGTTCTAGTAGAGATACTTAGTCTTTGTCAACGTGAGAATGTTTAAATTAGGAATGTCTATTTGGTATTTTGCTTTTGTTTTATGCTTTTGTTTTTCGGATGTTTGGGTTAACTTATACAACTCAACTCAGACATCAGAAAAGCGATAGCATTTATAACAAGTTGAATGTTTTAAAGCTTTTTTGTTATATCAAGATACGAGTATAACAACCCATGGGGTTGCGAAACAAGTTTCACAACCCCATGGTTCCCGCCAGAACAGGGACTTTCTGGCAATCGAGAACACGAATTCTGCAATAAGTAGGTAGGTGCCTATTATGTGTATCTCAAAGTATGAAAAATATTATGTAAGTTTTATTTAAAAGCTGCCTACCTACAAAATGTAGGCACAGCCTTTGGATGCCTAAATATAACAAAAACGAGTAGACAAAAAGAATACTTTAATCTCCAAAGTCCTTGAAATTTCCGCCTGTCCCAGCAAAATTTATGAGAAAATCTCCATCGTTTGAGCATAGTCAAGACAAAGTGACGATTATATCCTATTACCAGCGCTCATTTTGCTAATTCAGGCCCATACATTTCGCCAAACAAAGTTAATCTCTTCATCCTATTACCGGCAACTTGTCGACCTAGTTTTGTTTACAGCATCACGCAGATAAAAAACGGTAGGTTAGATTGTTTGGTATTTTTTTTCGTTTTATTGTGTAGTATCGAAAAGGGCACCTTTTGGCTAACCTTTAATCACCTCAGTGGTAAGACCACCTGTCTCAGACCCAGAGGTCTCATGTTCGATTCCTAGCGGGGCAAACATTTTCTGCTCGGTTTGGTTGGTAGTAGGACTTGTTCTAACTTCTCGTTCGCCTGACAGCTAGTCAGGCGAACGAGAAGTTAGAACAAGTCCTTCCCCCCTGATTCAATAGACTGCTCAGTTATGACATTCTCTGCGTCATGAAACTCTTCTCTGAGATCCAGATTTTGTTCACCTAAATTTATGTCAGTTTCACCGACTCTTTCAATGTTAGGCATAACAGGAGTATCTCTCAAAGCATCTCTACTGAGGTCTACTTCAATTTCATTTCCCGGACTGCAGACTGCTTCAGGGTATTCATTCATTGAAGTCTCTAGCACTTTTTCATTGAAAATAATGTCCTTAGATCGGACTAATGAATTTCTTTCCCGATTCCAAAGTCTGTATCCGTCATCATTGTCGTATCCAATTAAAATGCACCGTGTAGCTTTCTTTTGCAATTTCTTTCTCTTTTTCTTTGGTACATGTGCATAGGAAGGTGAACCAACTATCCTCAGGTGCTTTATCTAAGGCTTCTTGTTAAGCCACTGTTCATAAGGCGACTTGTGTTTCACTGAAATACGTCCTGTCCTGTTTAGTATGTAAACAGCAGTGTTTACCATCTCAGCCCACAAATTCTGAGGAATCTCCTCATGCGCGTGCATCATTGCTCTAGCAGATTCGACTATAGTGCGATTATCTCTTTCACTACACCCATTTTGTTCTGGAGTGTACGGTATAATGAGTCTTTATTCCAGCTTGTCCATGTAGATCTCGTACTTTTCTGCTATCGTATTCACCTCCATTATCGCTTAAAAGCTCGATAATAGTATGTCCAGCATTTCTAGCCTCAGACATCATCTGTTTTAACTTTTCGGGTACTTCAGATTTATTTTTAAGGAAGTATACATATCTGTATCGTGTGAACTCATCTTTAAAAAGTACAAAGTATCGGTAACCAGAAACACTGCAAGGTAAGGGTCCACAGACGTCTGAGTATATGCGATCACCAGGTTTTGTTGCCTTTTCGCGAACACCAAATGGTTTCCTGTGCGCTTTACCAAAGATACAACCTTCGCATAAATCTCCACTGTTAGATGTCTTTACCCTTAACTCCTTTTCTATCAATATTTTGACATGTCTCTTGTCTTGATATCCCATACGCTCGTGCCATAATTGCAGCGTATCTCCATGCTCAATTAAGTTGATTCATAAATCAGCACATATGGCTTTGCAGTCTATCTTGTACAAACCGCCATACCTTTGCCTTTTTCCTGTTAAGACAACCTTACCATTGACTTTCATGGAACATGTTGTAACCCGTGACTCAAAAATGCTTGAGGGGTTCTTGTCCTGTGTATTAAGCACAGAGAAAAGGTTCTTCACCACCATCTTATCTAAGTCTGTCACCATAACAACAATATCAGCATTGTTCTGTTTCGGTAGTTAGAGGTGAGATAGCCAGTTCCGCTGTGGTTGAAGATTCCGGGTGAAGCTCGCTTCCAACTACGGCCTGATCATCACTTACCATCAGGTGAAACGAAGGCCAAGAGCTTCCCCGTTTGGGTTGAAAGCCCAAATAAACTTGCAGTTATGCACTTTAATTATCCAGTTGCTTGATGCGATATCAATAGTTACCGTATCGTAAAAAGTGTCGCTTAACTGCTCCGCAAAAAATAGGCTTTGCCAACTCATGACTACTATCTGATCTGAAGTTATCTATAAGTACAGTTGCTATGTAAAATTCTATCTACGAATTCTCCCCTAAATCTCCACCTAATTTAACGTCACAAAACTTTTAACTCAAAATAATGCGTGTCACATTACTTTCAACTTGTATTACTGTTTCTTGTCTGCTCTCTCCATAATCCCCCTCAAGAGAGGGCTCCCTGACATTAATGTCGTGTTATGCTGTAATTAATATCATGGAGACACTATTTTATATCATTACACATGCGACGGTTACAAGTCGTATATTTTCTTTGAGTTACAAGTTTAACGAAGTTCGTGGTACAGTTGGTTCGAAAAGTCGTAAGCTAATTTGTGGGGAAGGATTTAATTTTGCTTTTGGCTCATCATACGAATGTACTCCTGCAGGCTTAGCATGACAATCTCTATTTCTTCGAAGAATAGAGACGGCTCTTTCTATACAAAGTGGCATTTCGTTTCTCAGTTTTTGACATCTCACCGTAGAAATCCTTCTACAATCTGTCATCTTGTCTTTCGTTTCTAACGATCTTTGTCTAGGTCCTTTTTTATGTAGAAAGATTTCTACGGTGGGATGTCATAAAAGGAGAAACGAAATATCACTTTGTATGGAAAGAGCCGTGTCTATTCTTCGAAGAAATAGAGAGTGTCATGCTAAGCCTGCAGTACTTAATTAGTATACGTACAGCTCGATTCAAACTTAATGACGACTCTGAAGTGCGCTACTCGCTGCGCAGCACCGCACCCCTCACCCCCGCTGACACATGATATTTACTGCGCAGCGACTCGCCTCATGTTCCGAGCCGCCATAACGTTTGAATCAGGCTACGTAAATGCGTTGTGTGTGCATCGTTTCAGCTTAAACGAGCTCTAGTTAGTTGTAAAGAGAAATCCTATTAATAAAATAATATTTAGAATATGGAGTGATTTAATTATCACCGAGATGATTTTATAATATAATTGCGTATGATAGGTGCAAAGACAGCAACATCCTATTATTCAATAATAGCAACTACGAATGCAGTCTGTTAATGTCAAATCAGCTTCATTGTTTGACCTAATAAGTTTGTGGCAAAAACAGCAACATCTCATATAAAATAACCGTTGCTTTTAAACCAAAAATATTGTTTACCGCCATTTTGGTAAAACTAGATGTTGCTACCTTTGCATCTATGTGACTAAATGAGTATACATAATCAGCCTATAATGTTCCCACTGCTGGGACACAGGCCTCCTCTCTGTGAGAGGGAGTGGGCCGTAATCTACCACGCAGGCCCAGTGCGGGTTGGACATCTATGTCACATGTCTTCGAATTTTTGGTTTTGGGAACTAAATTACTATGCGCTTTTTAAAACCTCCTTTAGCATAATTATAATACCTATTAACTTTTCCAGAAAATACCTATGAAGACAAAATTATTATTTTATTAATGCTTTCTAGAAGTATCTCAATTAGGAAGTATAGCGTCACCCCTTATCGTCTCACGCATTTAGTCGAATGGGGCACATAAGTTTTACGCTTAAGCTATGCAATGGGGTAACAATCTGCAATTGTAATCTTTAAATCTTGCTTCCATCTTTATGGTTCTGTGGGATTCAGCAGATTGCATTATATATTATACTATGTTATCTGTTATGGTTTTCTATTATGTTATTACAGCATGTTTCAGGAAGGTGTGGTCATATAGGTCAACACTACCAACACATTTGGATCAAGTACGTAAGTTATGGTCAGGGATGGCGATTTTTTCCGAAAAATATCGATTCGAGTCGAAATCTGATATATCAATAGGTACCTACACAAAAAAAAAACCGAGGTTTAAAAATCGATTTACCAGAAATTGATTTTATTTCGATTTGCTTTGCGAGTTTCTATTTTCTTTGTTAATGTTAAAAAATACGTTTGTAGTATAAAAGTATTTTTAAATTTATTTATTTTACCTATTTATGAGTGACTAAGGAAAATAAGTACACAGCCATCTAGCGAGTTTTTTTAGTAATTAAGTGAACAACACATTCAACTAATTTATTGTAAATAATTTACAGTTCAGGTTCTTATCAAAACAGCAAAATCGAATCTCGATTTGCTAGGGTGAAATATCGATTCACTGGATCGATTCCGTACTAGATATAGATTAAAAAATCGATATTTTTGGTCCAACAAATCGATCCCTAGTTATGGTACAGTAGATAATTTTTTCGCGATTACGATGTTGGTCCTATGGAGAAAGTTGTGCAGTTTGGTGGTCTGTACCTACCCTTAAATATGACCACACCTTTCTGTTATCAATCGCAATAAGGATATACATGCTGTATATCCTTAATGCGTAGGTACTATACAGGCAATGACAATAGCTTTTATTTCGGCTATGATTTTTTATTCGAGGAAACGGATTTTCCGTACATGAGTGCCATCGATACTGTTGGATTGACAATATGAATGCCATTTTGATTGTCCGTTGTTACCCAACCAGGCTGATAGACTCAAAAAGTTTTTTTTGCGTTTATTGTGACGTGTTTTGTGAAAGTAGTTAACTATGTTAGTTTTGTGGCAAATCTAATGGTGGGAAATATAACATGAAATGTAACATACGTTGAAACGAACATACCGTACAAATGCATGTTGAAACAAATTCACCTTGTTATTTTATGCTATGTTTCACATAGTTGTCTATAAGATTTTTTGTACCAACTCATGCTAAGTAGATTAATAAAAAGACAAAAAAAAAAATAATATTTCAAACCCTTCAACCATGAGCAGGGGGAATAGTGGCGAATGAGGAACAAAATAATCCTTCTTGCTCTTCGACAGCGATGTGAATGAATTTTTCGACGCCCTATTTTAGTTTGTGTAGTTTTAGTTATTTTTAAAACTGTTAAATAAATTATGAAATTAAAAAAAAAGAAAAAAATAACTTGCTCAAATATAACTTTTGACCTCGACATTACTTTTCAAAGTACCACGTGCAAGTACCAAAATGAACGTAACTACAATAAAAGGCTTCATAAATCGCGATTAGTGACTTAAATGTCTGTTAGTTAGTTAGTTTATAAGTATCGGATCCACGGCAGATACAGTACGCCGGAGGGTGGTTTAGTTCGGAAATAGTTCCATGGTAGGTATTATTGTAATTAATATTTGCTGTGCAGTTTGTGTAATGTTTTGAGTTGTCGGTAATACCACTGATTGCTTAATTAAGAAATTAATATTGGCATTTCAAAGTTATAAGCCAAAATTGAGTTATAAGAAGTATCTATATCCAATTCTGTCTGTTGCTGGAGGAATAAAATAAATCAAACTGGAGGAATAATCAAAGTCTTGATTTGATTAAAATTTCGACGGACTAAAACGTAAACGGTTTCTGGAAAGACAAACTGTGAAAGTTAAGGAACTAATCGAACTTTTGACATTAACTTCGGACTTGATCAGGCCGTCCGTAGAACCGGGCATGAAGAAGTTAGTTAGAGGTACAAAACTGTAGGAAGACAGTTTTATCCTACAGTCAATAACTATGTAGTGCCTACTTAAATAGAAACGTTGACATTAAATAATGTATTTTAGAAGGATATGATGGATAGATAAACCATTTGTACATAAGTATAATCAGCCTATAATGTTCCCACTGCTGGGACACAGGCCTCTTCTCTGAGATAGTGAGTTGGCCGTAATCCACCACGCGTTCCCAGTGCGGGTTGGCGGATGTTACGTCTTTGTCTTCATGTCTTGTCTTTTTACACGACTGCCCAAAAAAAGGAGTGTTATGTTTTCAGGGTTCTTGTATGTTTGTGAGTTGCTTTATTCCACCATAACTTCTAAACGGCTTAACCATTATCAATATAATGGGGCAGCCATGGTTCATGAAAAACATTTTTGTTTTCATAAACAATTTACTACTTATACTATCATCGTCTAGACTAGTCTCTAGAGCTTGCTTAGTACACAACAAAAATATATAACAGTGGTATTCAATATGTATTCGTTCGCTAATAACTTAACAAAAGAAATTAAATAAATATAACTACCAACTGTGTGTGTAGGTACTATTCAATATCCCATAGAAAAACTTATAAAAAAATATCATTTTATCACAAAAAAATATAAAATAAAAAATAAATAATAAAAAATACGCCTGCCTTGTCAAAAAGTTAATTAATAAAAATATAACTAAAAAAATAATTAAAAACAAGCTAAATTATTTTGAACTGAATACCAATCTGTTCATTGCAGTCGGGAACGGTTCCTTGGAACAGTTCTTTGGAACAGTTCTTTGCTGAAAATATAGTTATTCAGTTCAAAATCATTCAGCTTGTTTTTAATTAATTTTTTAGTTCAATTTTGTAATTAAGTTTTTGACAAGGCAGGCGATTTTTTATTATTTATGAACACAAAAAATAAATGCAAAATACACAAAAGCAATCACAACAAAATCCATTACTTAATTACAAATTATCAATGAAAAGTCCAACAGACCCATTATTTAGAATCGCAATGGTGCGTTTAAAAATCTTAATTAAAATTCCCATCAACCGTAGAGTCGTAACGTTCAAATACGACTGTCCTCTTATTGTGGCGCTCTTTTGGAGATTAATAACGAGGGACACAAAGACGTTAAAACCTTTCAGTAACAAAAGTACAACCGAAGATAAAATGAACAGGAATTGTGGGCTAGGAGAATTGCGTGTGGGGTAATTTTTAGGTGGAGTACCATTTTTTCGTCATGCTTAACTTTTACACAGCTAAGACCTAGTCTGAACCCCTTTTTACGAAAATTACGCGGACGGAATAGTATGAAATTTGGCACAGTTAAACTTTATATGGAGTAGGCGTGCAGACAGCTAAAAGCATAAATAAAATTAACAACAAAACCATTACAAACACTACCATGCGTTTGACACAAACACAGATAGGTGAGAGAAGTGACAGCTTGAGCATGGAATAAGTAAATATTTTTAATAGCATGGAATTAGTAAGTACTAAATAGATTGTAAGTAGAGGGCGTCGTATTTCGACCAGTAGGCGACCACTAGTTTATATAAATACTTTATTGTCCACCACAAAAAAAATTAACACTACAAAACATACAAGGGTCCAAGGGGCCAATGGTCTTTTTACCCGACTGCCTGAGGGAGGGTAATGTTTTTCGAGAGTATGTATGTATGTATGTATGTATGTATGTATGTATATTTCTTTGGCACGCTCTGTAGCCTAAACGGCTTGGTGGATTTTAACATATGAGGTGTCCTTAGATTCGTCTTAATTGTGGGAGTGACATAGGCTACCTATATAATATTTATAAATTGCATCTGCAAATACAAAAAAAGGAGAGGAAGGTTTTTTTTTAATTAATTGCAACAATATTGGTATCAAATAAAAGCTAGTAATGAGTAATTTTCAAATATATATATTAATAAAACTAAAAAGCTTGAAATAAAATAAGTTATTTAAAAAACAAAACCCGACTGCTAAAACACATAACTGAAAAGGGAAAAACAAGCATTCTAATCTATAGAATTTTGGACTTGCAGGCGGGGACAGTCAAATAACCTGAAATATGGTGTAACTTTTGATTGTCCCCACCTGCGATACCAAAATTCTATAGATTAGAATGCTTGTTTTTCCATTTTCAGTTATGTGTTTTTGCAGTCGGGTTTTTGTTTTTTAAATAATTTATTTTGTTAGGTCCTCGTTCCCATTGGTGTAAAAAGTGTATTTGTTGAGAAAACTAACATTCTTACACAGTCTTAGTCTCTATTCTTACATGGTGTATGAATAGAGACAAAGACTGTGAATTCAGTGAGAATTTCAGTGTAGTTTCTGTCTGTCTGCTGACGTGGAAAAAAATACGACTTTATCATGTAGTTTATTCGTATGTCGGTAGGTATAAATTTAAGTAAATAAGTGGTTAATAGGTCAGCATTACAAGTACTATTTCTGAGCAGATGTCAGCAGTGATCTTATTAGATTTACTTCGGGTTAGTGTGGTATTAACATTGACGTGAGTACAAAGATCTGGGGGGCAACCCATAGCACCGCCTCTTATAGCAGTATTATTTTAATATTGCTTCACAGTGGGAAAGAGATGGAGCTATACTATATTGCCCCTATATAGCTTCATCTCATTCTCACACTGATGTAATATTAAAATAATACTGCTATAAGAAGCGGTGGTTGGCCACTTGTTATCGAATAAATAAACATTTATAAACCAAGTGAACGAATGTCATAGTCAAGAAAAACAAACGCCACTTCACCGAACTTCATGGCCGCATACTAAAGGCGGGCAGTAATTTAAAAATACTTGAAATTTTTTAAAAGGAGTGAAAGAAGTGGGGTCCCCCTCTCCTTACGGTAGAGGGGGGACGAGACAACGCACCTGGGAAAGTTTTCTTCATCCCATGAATACAAAGAGGATCTGGTTGAAGATCTTTAAGTTTATGCAATGTCTTACCGCGATTGGTATACGGAATACGGATGTCGCTTGCGAATTGGGGTTACGTTCCGTCAAAACCGTGTTTTGTTGAAGAGCTTATGTTTTACTTTGTAGGAGAAAATGTAAGAGAAACGACAATGAGGAAGGCAACTGTCCAAAATGCTGCAAAATTGGAGTCCACTATTTTCCAAAAGACTTTAAAATTATTAGAAATTGGCTTAAAAAATTCTAATAATTTTAAAGTCTTTTTTTTTTCGTACTGAAAAATTTGTAGTTAAAAAGAGTATGAGGTTATGTCGTAGACATTTTGAAGAAATTGATTACGTGGAAAAAAACAATAATTAAGGTTTTAAATTCTGCCACATTCTTGTTGAATATATAGGTATATATATTGATTTAAACTATTAAAATTACTGAAAATAACGAAATAGTGAAGTAAAACCAAAATCATGAATAAATCATTGAATGAACATGAAATAGAATGAAAGGCATTGAATGGACGAAATGTCAAATTTAGTATAGGCTGGAGGGACCTAGCTATGGTCATGCCATCTACAAACTAATAGCTTTGACCGGCCTTCTCCATTATGCTTGAACCGAAAACAGTTGAATAAAACGCATAACGGTAAGGCATTATTTCCTTAGCATTTTGATTTACCATTAAAATAATTGGTAGTACGCGAAGTACGTATACAGAGTCGAATAATCGTTCACCTGCCTAAAATCGAATAAAACACGAATTCTAACATTTTTATTTTACCAATCTAATATCAGCGGGCATCAAAGCGACACCATTTCCCAATATACCTAGCAAAATTGATCTCCAAAATCCCGGACGATTTTGCGACTCATTTCCAAATTCCCATTTACCTAAGTAGAACGATTTTTTCCGTCCATTTTCCAATAATAAGCATTTGGCATCAATCAACATCCTCAAAGGACAGATCGGTAGGTCCCCGAAGATGTTGGACTTAAATAAATTAAAATTTTCGCGATTCGCGTTCGAGCCTCGAGTCATCGAATCCGCCGTTGGCTGATTACATTATGTAAATTGCTGCCTACCCTCGCTTCCTTGTCATTTATACTACCCAGATGTTGGGAGAATGGATGTGGTTCTGATTTGGCCACAGAATTTATATTATGGGCCATGTGGGAATTTAGAGTTAGTAGGGTTAACTGGGAAACAAATGGTGCATGTATTACGATAATTCATGACTGAGCAAGACAAAGCCCGTTTGGGAACCAGTCATCTTTCCTAGGCTGTGGTCAGGCTAATATAAGTTCATTGATCATCTTTATTCATCATCAAGAACTTAAAGCAAGTTCATTTCAATTCAAGCTCACTGTTCATTTGCTGCATTCACTGGTTTGTCTCTTCCCTAACTTCATGTTCTTGAATTTAGAAGAATGCGTACTAGAAAAATATATATTTTGAACGTTTTAAACTTACTTTCTCCACATTTATTTTCGGCACTTCCATTCCTATTATCTCACCACCAATGTTTCCTTAAACAGATATCTGTGTAAAGACATTTCAACGCCCTCGTACCGGGACATTGCAAGATTACCGTAAAGAAGTATGTTTCTATTTAAATTCCTACTTTTAAAATGCAATCGTACTCAGCTGAGGTTGATAGGCGATAACCTTCGCTACGCTTAACGTTCGGATCGATTTTGTTTTATATCTGTCTCTTCAGTCTGGTCATGATATACCGTTTCATGCGAGGGAAAGGATGGAAGAATTTCAGATTTTCAGACGTTGAGTTATTTGGTGAGTCGTTTGGAAAGTCCTAAAATAAAATAGTATGATCTAATCTCACTGTCAATTGTTTCATCACCACTGCTCGCAAAACGGTGAAGGAAAACTTCGTGAGGAAACCGGCGTATCCTAGAACCAAAAATTCGAAGACATGTGACATCTACCAGCACTCCCTCGGCCCGCGTGGTGGATTACGGCCCACTCCCTCTCACAGAGAGGAGACCTGTGTCCCAACAGTGGGAACATTATAGGCTGATTATGCATTATGCAATCTTTTTGATCTAGAAAATTGAACTAAGAATGTGGCAGGTATGTTTCAAATTTTGACTCCCACAAAGTTGCGGAATTCAACTTAAGAATAAGAAGAATGGAGGACTTATAGGTCGTACCTACTACTGGTCACGTTACTGTCCCTCATAAGCCTGTCATATTCGAGAGGGCATGGGCAGCCGTCACCTCCTTCTGCGAAGCAGTAATGCTCGCGAAGGAGGAGGCGGGATGGTTGAGGGAAAGGCAAATTTCGCGCCCTCTCGCCCCTAGCCGCCGCAGGAGACGCCCTGGACGTCGGGAATCAAGGTCGAATTTCCGGCCACCGTAGGCGGGCTTGCGGACGGTAAACAATGGGTAGCTCGCCGTCCAATAAGGACCAGGCCGGTTCGACGGCGCGTTGTATTCCACGCGCGCCTCAAAGAGATGTCAGCACAAGAGGTCCACTAGGGCTAATACTTGCCGGGGTCGTGTGAAAGTCCAAAAGGATTACCGAGGCCCCTGGCAACACAGGCAACGGAAGGAACACGGGTGGGATTTAGTCAGTAAGAGTCTGACACCCCCTTCCGCTCCGCCCAGAGCAGGAGAAGTTATTTCATAATTTCCCACCCAAAAAAAAGCCTGTCATATTGCAGCTAAGGTAACAAATTAATATATCTAAGAAAGAAAGAAAATACGTTCATTTGCGATAAACATGACGAAAAGAAGGAACACAGATACAAAAAAAGAACGAGTAAAGGTAAGGCTAAGGGTTATCTAGTCACGTTCCGTATAAACTTTACTAATTTATGCAGTTGTCTAATTTAATTTTCCACATTACGCATCGTATACAATACGCGGGTGTAAGTTGTAAAAGTTGGCGCGATGCCAGCGGCTTCAAGGAGGCTACCAAATGGAAGTTTTAAACGTACGATTACAAAGTCCACACACTTGGACTGTTATTAGAGAGAAAGATGTGCTTTGGATGTAAAAATAATATGAAAAGTCAGCGATATTGCGAGGATTAAGCTTACCATTTTTTGTTGTACCTACCGTTTTCGGGAAATAATTATTTCACCAATCTTTTATGCCAAACACAGTTCACTGTTGAAGATAGACTTCTCCCAATTTGCGGCACATCACCTGGTTGTCACTACATGAGTGTCCATGTTTTTGTAGTATGTAGCTCGTGGCTAAGTAATAACAGCCGCACGGGTCGATCCATCAGGTTAAGCTACGCTTGCCGGGGTTGGTCCGTGGATGGGTCATCTTTACATACCGAGGCTCCTCCGTGCCTCAGAAAGCACGCTAAGCCGTTAGTCTTGGGTGTCATTCGTGGATCTTTGATAGTTGTTAGGGTTCGTCAAAATCCCGAAAGTCTGACGATCAGTCTTACCAAGGGGTATTGTATTACCTAGTTACTGGGTTGTGGAGGTCAGACAGGCAGTCGCTCCATATAAAATACTGGTATTCAGCTATATCCAGTTAGGCTGGAAGCCGACCCCAACATAGTTAGGAAAAGGCTAAGCAGTTTTTATAGGATACCCTAGTTTCTACATAGTAAAAGGAGAAGCGAAAAAAGTTTTATAATAATACTTTCTACGCTTTTCCACCAGACTTATTCTGACTTTAATTTAGCATTCATTCCTGAAAATATACTCGTGTATCAAAAGTATAGATATAACCATTCTCATAACCCGAAATTCTAATCCAAAAGTCTCAAGAAATCAACATTCATTTTCCATCCCAAGTTGGAGAAATTTGTTAAAAAGTGCCGGGAACAGGCAAATAAGTCGAGGCGGCTTGCCCGGGGCGCATATTAACGAACCCGTGTACGAGATGAGGTAGGGTTACCAGAATGCTGGAGCGGCTGGAAATGTCCCGGATCGATATGACTTTGTATCTGGTGGAGGCAAAGTGGTGTGTTGTTTCAGCCTTGCTGGGCTACCTCATTCATGTTTTCAGGAACAAATACGCGTACTAATTAGCTGATAAAGGAACGGTTTTAGCAGTAACCGTTTTAAGCTATTTCACATCCAAAGTCAAAATCGAAAGAGATTAGGTAGAAGTAGTCAGGAAACAAAAGCCTTGATTAACCTCCAACGTTTGGCAAAGTAGTTAACAAATCCTTTCAAAGGACCTAGAACAGCTATTCCATTAAAATCACGTATAAACTCTAGAGAAACTCTTTGCATGGACTTCCGAAAACAACTCGAACTGCATGTGGATGTCCTGAGAACCCCACCACGTCTGGCGGTAGCGCGGATTGGTTGCCACTCATGAATGTTAATTCCGCCGGAGCCACGCAACGCGACTTAATCCCAGGCGATGTAGGGTTTGTCGTTAAGCGATCGAGATAGTGATGGAAATGGTGCTTTTTGTCGGAGGATTTGGTGTCTCAATTTACGTCGTCGACTTGACTTTTTTGAGCTTTGAGAGGGAATATTTTTTCTGCGAAATGCGAACCATTTTGATTTTAAGACCAATTATGCGAGCAATTGTTATTTAAGTTATGATCATTGTTAAGGACTATTGCTTTTATTAGATATGCAAAGCTTAGGAGTGCGATGAGGATAGCTTAATATGAACATTTCAACAATTACATGTGAAGAATATCCCTCACTTTCGCTTGAAATCTCCACCAATTACCAAAAACAATCTACCCCAATTCTAACAGAAGCTCAACAATAACAAAATAGCAGCGATGCTTGAAAAACTCATAAATTATTTCGCTCGGAATACAGTTGGACTGTCAAAACTCGAGATAAAAAATAGTATCTGCAGAATGTCCGACGGCTCCCGACATATCAATCATCTCCCGAGATTGGATCACGTCTGCCCCCTACCAGGGGTTCAATCCTCGTATAGAAATTGGTTCGTGAATATAAGCGTGAAAAGATTGTGCTATCTCAGATAGTTCGAAGGATTGGATGTTGGTGAAGTTTTGCGTATGTGCTAAATCAATTAATTCTGATTTGTGCTTCATAAGTTCTTGTTTTGGTGTTATTCTCAATGCTAATTTATTTGGTTTTCGCCTAATTGTAGGTTTTAATATCAAAACAACACATCGTTACGTACACGGAAAAAAAGATGTCTTAAATTAAGACAATATCCTTTTGGTCAAGACTACTCAAGACAAATATTGATTCATATATGGCCATGGGGAAAACAATATATTCTTGAATGAAGTAAAATTTTGTCTTAGTTTTATTGTCTTCTTCGAAGACATTATACTTAAATGAAGAATTATTAAGTTTAATTTTAAGAATATTATTTCTCTCTTAGAATATTTTCTTCAATTAAGATTATTATAGTCTTGAATCAAAAATATTTCCTTAAGTCAAGAATAAAAACCAAGTTTTTATTATTCTTAATTTGAGTAAACAGGTTTTCTTGGACTGAGTGCATTTACTTACTTTAAGAAAATATTTACTTGGATTGAAACAATTTTTCTTAGAATATTGATATTCTTCGCTGAAGAGATCCTTTATTCCGTGTAGGTAAGCTGAGAGTATAGTCGCCGGTACACCAAGTTACCACAAACTGACAAATAACTCCAAATGATTTTACATACAAACATACATACATAATACTCACGCCTTCTTCCCATGGGGTTAGGCAGAAACTATAGAACGCCACCTGCTACGAAGCATAAGGAGTATACAATGTGTCTGTATACGGTGTAGCGAAAATTAAGGGTGTGGTACAGTCCATCAAACTGAATAACTTTCTCCCGGGGACCAACGTCGTAATCGCGAAAAAAATATCAGTTGTCCCATACATTTCATCGAGTAGGTATTGAAGTTTTGTATGGGACGACAGATTTTTTGTTCAGTATTAAGATGTTGGTCCCCGGGAGAAATTTGTTCAATTTGATGGTCTGTACCAAATCCTTAATTTTCGCCACACCGTTTACAGACACATTGTATACTCCTTTTGCTTCGTTTACATTGAAATGATTTTAAACATTAAAATGTTGATGGTTAAGTTCAAAATCGAATGAGAAAAATGTACAGCTAGTGGTAACTTGATGTGCTGGGGGCTGTACCTACCTACCTACTGCTTTTTGAATAAAATACTAAACGAATTTCTAAACATGAGTGCAACTAAAAACAATTGTGTATTTCATACAAATCGGGTTCAATCCCGCTGCCAATAAAATAAAACCTATAATCGCTTTAGAGAACAAAGCAATCATTTATCAACCTCACAGTTATAAAAACTAATAAAACTGTCGAAACTACAAAATATTTTCCAAACACGTCGAAATTACCTTTCAAATTCAATATGAAAACAAATCCCATAAAATCGGCGATCTAATGGCGCTGTCCAAACTGGCCAGGTGTTTCGCGCATCAACCGGGCAATACATCGGAACAAATGGATGAACGTGAGGTGAATTCTCGAAGTGACCTAAATACGTGCAATGAGATGAACCGATGTTTTATTTTACGAGTAAACAATGCCATGGGCCGAGTTTATAGCTGTTTGACTAGGAACTGGTAACCGTCCCTTACTTTCACTTAAAAAGTTTGTCTTTAACGGTAGCTAATCAATTTATTTTCTTTAGCGGCTCACTGCTGAGCATAAGTTCGTATTTCCCAATTTATCGCTTGTTTTGGGACTGCCCAAAACAAGGAATAAATTGAGAAATACGAAGTTGAAAACTGCTGACTTAGGATGTATTCTGAGGACTGCCTCAGAATTCATCCCAAGTCAGCAGTTTTAACGACGGGTTTAGATATTATATTGGCTGGCCAATTCAGAAGTATGTAACTTTAAATTAAGATTATTTTTATTATAAACAAATATTACCAGTTATTTTAATTTTGTATGAAAAATAATATCTGCTAATTCTCCAACTTTTTGATAGCTTAAAATGCGATCGCTTTTCATAGTGTTTTATAGCAAAATTTCGCACACTTTATTAGGTAGGTATTCCACTACAGTTACAAATATTCTGCTAGTAGTGTTCAAAATTTACCACGACAAGTCTCTGTAGATAACCCTACAGAAAAAGTTCAGTATTTGACTAACAGCATAAAATCACGCCTTGTTTCCCCGAAAGGTTGGGCAGAGGTGTACCTGTAGTACACCCACATTTCGCCAGTTATGTTTAAGTCGCATGTAATAGGGGACGAGCATATTGCCATCAACTGGGCACTAATCCAGACTACGAATTAGACTAATCTGGTGAAATTGGGGGTCAATAATACTAATGTCAACATTCCTTGGAATTTATTGTTTCGGAAACATTCCTCTGAAGTTTCGATTATGTTTCGTGCTGCATGGTTTTTGGGTGCATCTCTCAAGTCTTTTCTAGGTCTAACGGAGTAATATGATAAGATTAATAATCAAATAATCTTAACATTGTTGCGATTGCTAGACGCAGTAACACCAGCACCTGTCCTGTAGCTTCTTCAAGGACCAGTCAGACAAAGAGAAGAGCCTGCCGGGGTCGCGGGAAGGTACCAAAAGGGTTACCGAGGCCCCTGGCAACACAGGAATACGGAAGGAATACGGGTGAGTTTTAGTCAGTAAGAGTCTGACACACCCGCTCCGCCCAGAGCGGGAGAAGTTATTTGATGAATTCCCACCAAAAAAAAAAGCCGAACTATTATTCAAACTAGGCTGAGAATCAGCACTTTTCGGACGTTAAAATTACGTAATATAGTCCCCAAAAACGCCCTTCATTCACCACTTGCTAGTGCTTTAGCTAGGAAGAAGAAGTGGTGCAACAAACTCCCCAGCAGCACAGCTGTCTGTACAGTTAGCAAAACTTCATTCTATACTAAAACGTAAGCAAAGTAATTAACATTACGAAACACAAAACATGAAATTAAATTATTTGCCACACGCTAGCTAGCACACGCCAATAGACCAACAAAACAAAGAAAACTGTACTCAAGCAGAAATAAAACGTAAACATAACTTAACCTGTTAAGCCCCGCGCGACACCGATTCGGAGTCAATCAATAGAAAATCAATTGTGTCTCATTAGCTGTCATTGACCAATTAATACCTAAATAAAAGCCTCCAGGCACAAAATGCGGTAGTTATGGTCTTATAAAAGGTGCATAACGAACTTGCCGTTTGAACTAAATTGTGGATATCAAACAACCGTAAAATTTGACACCAAATCTAAATGGTGCCCAAAAAAAATTGTATACATTCCGAGTTGGCCACCTGTGTAGTACCTATGGGGTGGGTATATTATTTCTTTTACGTTTAGGATAGCTTGAGTTCGATTCTATTCCACGTCCCTTGTGTATCTGACCACGTGTTTTATATTATTACCGAAAAAAGTCAGCAATCACAAAATACGCTCACACAAGCAGCACCCACAAAAGATCTTCATTACATCGTGGCATATTCTGTGACATCATTAAACAACAATAGTCTCGAATAGTGGCGGACGTCAGTATCCGAATATCCGCAGCAATTTCGCAAAGATCCGGAAAAGCGGGAAGGTTTCGGAACAGGAATACGAAATGCGGATATTGCGGGGGGCGGCCAGCGAAGCGTGTACCTTCTTATTTGGACCCACGGCTATTAGATATGAACGGTGGTTCGGTAATTTCAGCCGTTTATCCGATGTGCGGGTGTTTTGGGCTCTGATTTTGTTTATTGCTGTTCAAGAGATCACTCAGTGATACCGATGACGTTTATCGGGATCACTGAGTGATCTCTCATTTGTTAATGATAGCCAGTCAAAGAAATTATTATCTATTTTTACTAAAAACTCTTGCATGACCAAGCATAACAATAAGGCGAATATAACTGGAAGATTTAATTATAATAATATTATTTTTAGGCCTAAGAATCGGCATTGCCATCCAACGCGGCAATGCTGCCAGCCTATTGGGCACTTGTCCCATTGACAGCGATGCGGACGAATTTTTTGATGCTCTTCCCTTTTTTATATACTATGCCTGTACATAATATACATGTATATTATATATTTTTTAATGGAAAATCTATGAATGAAAGGCGACTAACAAAAGGTATTTACAAGGCAGATGTGAGTGGAAACGCCGGGAGGTCAGGCCCCAGAAAGACATATAGTTGCCTCATTGGTGATGTTCTTCAAAAAGGTCAGGTGCGTAGTACTCGCAACCGGCGTGCGTATATGACCAGGTGTATGAACGTAAACGAAGCAAAATGAGTATGTTAGGAGCGTAGCAGGTGGCGTTCTATAGTTTCTGCCTACCCCCATGGGAAGAGTGTTCATTTAAATTACTGAATTCTTATTATAAGGTACACAGAGATTTATTTCAATCAATAGCTGGTCATCTTAAATACAATATACAAGCTTACACTAAAAAATACATACATACATATATAAACTCACGCCAGTTTATGTATGTATGTATGTATGTATATATTTTTTAGTGTTAGTTGTGTGTATTCATAACGTATTTAAGATGACCATTTATTGATTGAAATAAATCTCTGTGTACGTACATTATAATAAGAATTCAGTAATTAAATGAACCATGGCCACCACAATTCATGGACCAATTAAACCAATACAGTTTATCATAATTACTCTGAAAGGGTTCACCATTTTTATGGACCCGAAAATATCTCCCCACGTCATTAAGCAGTGTGACATGCTACCAATTAGTTATTTTCGTTCAATAGTGACCGAGAACTAAAGGGTGAATAACACAGATGTGCGTAATAATTAATATTTTGTAATTTGTAAGGTTAAATAAAATCTTGGTGTCAAAATAGATATTAATGAACACACACGTGGTTAACTAAACTTTTCTAAAGAAATCATACAACTTAAATAGATCTTATAAATTGTCATACAAAATATTATAAACCATTTTAAAAGAATGGAAAGAGTGTATTATCAATTACTTACTGGGGATATCTTATTTGATTTGGGACAATAAACATTTTCTTTTTCATTTTTTTTTTCAAATTGTAACTGTGGAATTTCTTGCCCATTCTTGTCCATACGAAACTACCTTTTGGAAGGGGTGGCTAGAATCGATTCTATTTTTTGTAAATTTTGATGTTTTATAGTACCTTATATGTGCCTATTTAAAATAAATAACTTGACTTTGACTTTGTCACAATATTATAGAGTAATCTTGTTGCTGATATTCTTACTGATAAAAGTACCAAAACCTAATTCGTAGAAAATATAATATGGCCTTGAGCCTGGTAGCTAAAAAATAATTAGGTAATTCACAAGCTGGTGAAATATTCTTAGAGAATTATATGAGTGACGAAGTAGAGGTGAAGTTAAAGATGAGAGATATGAAATTGCACATACAGTTGCAAATTGTACTCTGCTCCTCCTCACTGGTTTATAGCCAAATTACTTTAACTGTCACACTCAAGTGTAATATGTGCTAAAATATTTTATACTTATGCTAGAGATGAAGATATTTACCTTGCCTGGCAATTGTCTTAAAACTTTTTTATGATTACACGTAAAGTTTTGAGTATCTACTTACTCCTAAGCCTGAAAATTCTTAAATGCAAGATCCACTTAATATATTTTAGTTCATACCTAACCTTAACAAATGTTTATCGTTGCAATTCTGCATATGAACAAAGTTTAGTTGAGTAATATGTTTTGAAGAGACATAATATCTAATGATGTTAATAAAGTAAGTGAGTAAAATATTTGAAGCTATTTTATTAGTAACTAGTACTGTGTTCACAAATATAATAAGCTAGTTCAAATGCAAACATTTAGTAAACTATACAACCAAAATAAGCTTTTATACACTGTGACTGCAGCGAATTCTAATTATCAATATTTGCTCATTCTACGAGTACACCGTTCCAATAAATGCTTTTGCTGGAACAGTCGTTTAGTTCATTACTATTTCTTGGTAGGACATCCTTTGTGAACGAGGATAAAACTAAATATTTGGTGCAAAGGAATATCGCAAACGCAATTCCAATAAATTAATGGAGACTCGGTAAATAGACAGACGAATATGTAAAATTACGTCAGAAAACGAAATGTTTTATCAGCAATAAAAAATGGTAGGTACTTTTAGATCCGAACTCCGAAATCAAGACAAAATTTATAAACCCATATCGGAAGTCAAATTACCCGTCATTTCTTACCAAAAATTTTATCACACAAAAGTAATATTACACATGTGTCATCCAACACGTGATGTAAATCATAACGTTAGGATTTTTCCTTAAAAATAACCAAAATTGTCGCCTTATTTGACACGTCTGGAGAAACACCGTGGTCTGAATCGTAATGAGCTGAAGTTTCTGAAGAACCAAGATTTATACAGTGAAGACTTATGTATGTTTGACACCGAGGATTTGGATGAGGCTGAACTGAGAATATTACTTATGATAAGTTGGGAGTTTGAGGATCATGCGATAAATGGGATGTTGAATATACATAGTTAAATCAGCGAGTGGATTTGAGAATGAAATACATATAAAATGTCTTGGGCAAGCATAGCCGCTGAATCTATAACAAATCAAAGCTACAAGCTCATAAGTAAAGTTGAAAATTACAAGCATGAAGGTATAGGTAAAAACAAAACAAGACGCAACTCTGCCTCTACGGTGTAAATAATGTAGGTATGGTCACTTGTTATAGTAAAAATAGCTAACAAGGGAAAATAACCCTATTTAGACTTACCGACCTTATCGACAGCCGTAATGCTATTGCCAAGTTAGAAGTAAAAAGCCTCAAGTCTTAGCTAAATAAATAATTGGCCAAGGTTAAAAACACCGTTAATCAGCCCAATAAGCACACATGGCATGCTTCCAGAACATTCATAGGACTTACGAGACCATAATGATTGTAATATAATAATATACTGTAAGGTCAATTATGACCTTAAAAGGTACAACATGGGCAAACTATTTAGATAAAAATAACTAAAGTTCGTGCGACCAAGTAATAACTGTTAGCTTCTATGATATTACACGGTGTATATTTTTAACTAATTGTAATCATGAATTTTAGATCCTTGTTAAGAAATATGTAAAAGAGCAGAAATTCCACTATAAAACTAGGTACAATTAATCGAAAGAAATTTAATACACTAATGGCAGATACCGGACCAATAAATTAACCGGAATTAATACAGCTTTCAAAGGAATTGAACATGAACAAGGTCAAAAGTCAAACTAATAAAGTACAAAAATATTGGATACACATGAAAAATATGAACTAGCTGCACATGATGTAATAATATTTCATACCAATAATACAACAAACACCGATCATATTCAACCAAGTAAAGGAAACAGCATAAAATAAAAATAAAAACAGAAAATAGTATACATTTAAAATTGTCAACTTTGGACACCATTTATTACACAAAACAGCAAAGCACGAGATTTATAAGTCAATCTGTTTTGTGAAATATTTTATCGTTTGCTACATTTCAGTTCGTATCCGATTCGCTTTTCCAAAATTTACATTTTGCGTGACCAAAATCTATCGATGCTCGGAAACGATTCGGTAGTTCAATTTTAAACTTAACCCGACTCGAGATATTTTGATGACGTGGAATATTCAAATATGTCGTCTACTTCTGTAGTTTAGAATAGATACGATACAAATTGTCGTAAGTTATATTCGGAGTACCTACATGTCAAATATAGTTTGTTGTCTTTGTATTTTTTTTGTCTACAGTATATCGTTTTTTTTTCGGTTCCAGTAATATTTTCCTTGTTGGGTTACAGATAATTATCAATCCTTCAATTTCCTTTACCGACAGCTAAAATTCTTACAAAGAAGATCGGATTATATCGTGTGGGATTATTCATGACGCCCTAAATTCAAGTCAAAATTTGAACACCAATTTCATTCCAATCACCGTGGTAACCCGATTACGTGTCATAACGAAGCCACTCTCCCAAAAATAGTACATATACAAGTAATAAAATTCCATCATAAAACCTCACGATATTGAAGAGGACATAAATCTTGGTAACAGGTCTCGTCGTGCAATAAATTTACATTTTAAAAGTGATCACGGGGACATTACACCACTTTAATATTAGCGGGCGGCTACAGGGGGCGTTCTATAAGTTATGGTGTGATTATCGACGTGAATGAGTTATGGCACGGCGGTAGTTAGACGGGAAACTTTATTGTGTTTGATTTAAAACCACCCTTTGTTTGCGGATTTTTAGTTTCCCAAAGTTTTTATGGTAATTGAGATGTTCTGCGGCAATTTGGAGTTAATGGCTTGTTCCTTGGGGAAATAGAAAGGAAAAATGCGATTTATGAACTTGGAGTTCATGTTTTTATGAGCTAGGTTTTTTTTTGCATAATTGGATGGAAGATTGTGAGCAAAATATCGTCTTGTTGTAATAAACAAATACAGTAACATCACAGACTTCTAATAATCATTGTTTTGGTCATTCTTCTAATGCTAACATGCTCATCCTATAAAATATTATTACAGTAATTATCCGTGATGAACTACTCAACCTTTGTGAGTAAATAGCCCATACCTAAATACCTATTACTAAATCACAAGCGATATCATTACTGAAAAGGGATGATGCCTTAATTTTTTTTGTCCGTAGAAGATTATTAAAAAATATTGGACACGTATTTTTTCTTTGTTTTACGTAATCAAAAGATTGAAATTATTCAAATTGAAATGATGTTATACAATATGTAACAGAAACCCTGTTGTTCCTTTTAGGAACGTATACATTTACCTATAAGCAGAACATTGATGAAATTATAATTAAAAAAAAATAAGCATTGGCTAGTCGAGAGGTAAAAATCAAATAACTGTTAAAATCGACACATTCAAAAAAATGTTTAGAGTATCTGATTTTACAAGTACATCTTTATTTTGCTAAATAGCCTACTAGCTCGGCGGCTTTCTTTGAATGCGACAAAAGACACCGCCAAAAACTCCCGCCGCGCATGTCGTCGGATCGGTACCACGTGCCTACCTACCCCACCGCCCCGCCACCCGTCTCCCTGCGAATCACTTCCTTAGTCAGTCTCCCGCGCAGCTTGCTTTCGAATGGATGTTATTGTTGACCTACGTAGTGAGTGAATTGTGTTTTGTTTACGTGAACGTTGCCAATGTCTTATTCTAACGTAGAAGATTTCAATATGTTGATGTGTCTTCGGAAATGTGACTGCAATTATTCAGAAGCACGCAGACTCTACCAAGAACGTTTTGCGATCATTACCGTCGGCGATGGCATCCTAACGTTTGCACATACGTACGTACAATACCGGCAATGTGCACGGGCGAGACCTGACATCGAGCTGACGCAGGCAGACCGAGGAATCGAGACAGAAATCATGGACTTGTTTGAGCACAATCCACCACGAAGTACACGCTCAGTGGGACACGAACTCGGAGTAAATCATATGCGCGTTAGGAGAGTACTCAAAGAAGATGGCCAGCACCCATTTCACTATTGTCGCGTCCAATCACTACTTCCCTCCGACTATGAGCCAAGAAGTATAGAGGTACAAGGGTCATATCGAACAGCAACTCCGTGGCCGTCAAGTAGATATCATAATAAATTAATGCATTAAAATGTAAATAGGTACATCATTTTTTATGTGACAGACGCGGCGAATTTGTTTTTTTTTTAAGTAGTGAAGTGTTAAATGTAATTTTAACAATTATCAATTGTGCTTAAAAATACTGTGTAAACCAAGATTTTCAAAGATTAATTCGTTAAAGTGATACTGATAAACAACAGCTGACAAGGTCACGAACTTGTGTAGAAAAATAGGTAAATAATCGGATCAAGGAGAGGGCGGGAACGTTCTATCTACTTCTGGTTTCGCGTCATCGCTTCATGTAGAATTGCAGAGGTAACAAATCGATTAAACATTACAAATATTAATAATATTTTTTTTTTTTTTTATTGAACAGTTTTTTAGAAATGACTTGCTTTATCGCTTAGTAAACCGATTCTTAAAACGTAGGTAGAAGGAACAACAGGGTTTTTGTTACATATTGTATTTTTGAAAATATTTTATTAATAATCAAGTAACATACCTACATAGCAATTTGAACGGTGATCTCCAAATTAGACGTTAGTCTGTATCTTGGGGATCAGAGTTATACATTTTCGTTATATCGAAAAGGATCGTACCCGGTGTTTATTAACAAAATCTAACTAAAAAATAAGTTAATGAATTAAAGTGAAACCAGAAAAATAAAATTAAGAGAGCATAAAAAAGTTTAAAAAATTGGTAATAAAACTCTTACAAACAAGGTTCAACTTAAATGTGTGTGAGATGACGGCGATACATTGAGTTAAAATTTGTCATGACGATACGCCTAGCTAGATTTAATACTGAATTGTGACGTAGTGAGCCTCCGTAGCCTAACGTAGTGAGTCTCCAATCTCCAACTTTAATACGTTTCATCTAAGTATTTTTTTTATTAATATGACAAAGCAAAAAATATGTGTTTAATATTTTTTTTTATTATCTGACTGACGGACTAAATAGTTTTTTTTACCCAGGCATCATCCCTATTCAGTTGTGCTATTTCTTTCACCAAATTTAATTTTTCACATTCCAGGATCCCGTTTGCTGAAGTTCTTCGAGAATAAACAAGACCCTCAAAGAGTTACTGTAGTCTTAAATTTATCAATTTAAAAGCACCATTCTACATACAGTTAGGTGAGTTTAAAGGCAAGGCGACGACGGAACGACATCACCTTGGGACCGCGTCGACATCGCACAACAAAACGTATTATGCGGACTTTCCCTGAGGATGTCTGACGGAACTTTGAACGAATACTTTCTTTATTGTTTAAATTTACTTTTTAGAATACGTCGAACTCTCTATGGAAAGTGTGTATTTTATGTGATAAGGAAAACGATACGTATTATCTGCTCTTTGTTATTTATGGTTCTTGTACAATGGCGAATTTCTCGGCTATGAAAGTTTTTCTGAAGCGTCATGTACAGATGTTCGGCCGATCTGGTAAGACTGGAAGCAGAGCCAAAAATGAACTATGGTATTAATAATAAGTTTGATAGAACTTTGGCATGTTTCTAAAACAATATTATGTTTTAGTGCGATCATCGTGTGTCATTTTATACAAGATATTGTGAAGTAATAGTTAGATACATGATTATTTTTTTTATGTAAAATAGTTTGCTCATAAGCTTCTGGTATTGTAAAACGACTTGTTATTTTTTTTTTTTTAAATAAAATCGGTCAATATGACTACCGCTTTTATTCAAACATTACACCTATTACAACATTTTGATAAATGGAACCGAACCGATGGACCGACCGATGACCGACCGATGTACCGTATTTAAATAGTTTTTTGTGTATAATATGGCTAGTATACACAAAAACTTTTGTGTAAAATGTGGCTATTACACACAAAAACTATTTAAATACTCCTCGTCAAATAGAAATGGTCCTATTCGTGAGCTTTAACCATTTGTTCTATGCCTTTGATTTGTTTAATTTAAACTATACATTAATATCTCTAGGTCCGCAATTCTTTAAACGAATGACATAGAAATGGACAGGATTGTACCTATTTACATTACCTACGAGCACGCGTATCTTTCCTCTAAGCTAAACGAGCCTTTTTGCAGGTTAGAATAATGTTAAAAACTTGGCTTGCTTGTAAGTAATACTTCCTGCAACAAAAACAATTGCCTTCAAAAAGATGTACTGAAAACACATAGGTGTCTTTCACGAGAACACAAAGGCATACAAACCAAATAAATAACGAGTATTGAAAATCAAACGTTCAGTGTGAACGCAACGTTAAAATAATAAACATTTTTTCAACGGTTCCGGACACCAAATGTCTGCGATCTTTCTGTGTGCTCATTGTATCGATTTTACATCCGGCTCCGAACTAAAATAGGCGGTTCTTACTTTTGTAACTCGATGCATTTGCGATGATAACTCGCATAGTGATTGAATTAATATCAACATTGACACAGATTTATTTAACGTGTTGTTTGCTGTTTTTTTATTTTTATTAATCCAGAGCTGATCATGGTATGGTAGATAATTCCTATGTATTTATACTCGATGTATTGTAAGTTGTGTCTAAGGACCACTTTTGTATAACAACAGCCCTGTTTTAAAATCAAACTGCTTTGCTTTGTAAATCGAACTACATAAATAGGGAACATGGTTACGCAAAATACTAATATGCTTCGAAACAAACTTTTCCGGGTCAAAGTATTAGAATTATTAAAACTGGAATGGATGTAAAATCTTTGCTTTTTAGAGTTTCGTAGCTCAAAAGGAAAAAACGGAACCCTTATAGGATCACTCGTGTGTCTGTCTGTCCGTCTGTTACATCCGATTTATTCGGGATGTACTGGACTGATTAAGTTTATATTTGGTACAAATATGAATTTCTGTGACCCAAACACGAACGTGTAACGTAAATAAATGATGAAAACTGTGAATAAATGATGATATGATGAAAAATTAGAAAATTAAAAAGAAAAGTTTTGCAAACTGTACCGTGTGATATATCAAATGATAGGACTTGTTATAGAGATTGCAAATACATATATTTTTTTTTATTATTTTGAAATAATTCGTTTCGTTACGTTGTTTCGTTCGTCCGGTCATTGGCTACATGCCCATCCTTCTCCATATACCGTTACCTTCCTGGATCCGACATCGCTTCGTCTGGCGACTGGTCTACGGCTTGGGGTCACGGTATGCACTCCACAAACATGCCCTTGTGGCACGGACGTGGACCGACTGGGTCACCACGGACTTTGTTGTCAAAAAAGTGCAGGCCGCTTTTCAAGACATGCGACACTTAATGACATAATCCGCCGGTCTCTTGTCAGCATCCATGTGCCTGCTCTTCTTGAGCCGACTGGCATTGTCAGAGATGATGGCAAAAGAGTTGATGGTGTGTCTTTGGTTTCGTGGAGTTTGGGACGGATGCTTGTGTGGGACGCTACCTGTGTAGACACACTAGCACCGTCCCACCTCCAACGGACTACTTCTAAAGCGGGTGCAGCGGCAGAAAATGCCGAAAATCCGAAAGTTATTAAATATAGAGGCCTTGGCAGAGAGTACAACTTTGTGCCCTTTGGAGTCGAGACCCTCGGTCCGTGGGGTCCCAGTGCGCATAAGTTATTTGCGGAAATCGCGAAACGTCGCTATTTCCTTTTTTAGGCTTAACTTAGTTTTAATTTAATTTAGTTAATGTTATTAATTACCTATCTTGTAATTTGGTTATTGTGTTGATAAGATACTTTAACCTGTTAAGCCCCGCGCGACACCGATTCGGAGTCAAACAATAGAAAATCAATTGTTTCTCATTAGCTGTCCTTGACCAATTAAACCAGAATTCGTTATTAAATAAAATATATGTAAATTGCCCTTCCCCGTAAAATTTGGAAAAAAGTACAGAGAATAGTTCTGTACTCATAAATTACAGGAAAACCATTAAGAAGGCTCTGGTCTAAATAAAATGGTAAATCACTCAATATTGTGTGTAATTATTAGTTATTGGAACTTACTTTTGCAGTTGAACATGTTTTTCAACTACAATGTCAAGTTCGTTCTTGGAATAAATTCATTTGAACTACGTAACCTTCGTTACGTGGTTCGAGACGCACTTGACCAGTTTTTTTTTTGTGTTGTTATTCTTCATCTGGACCTGGCAGTCATCCTACACCTGACGCCGTGATCCCATCTTTGCAACATACCCAACTTTACCGTAAAATTTCAATGGTAGTACCATCAAATTGACCAAACATTTAATGTCCGGCAGTCCGGTGCGCGTGTGCAGGTAGCGACGAATTGCTACATTTACACCGACAGCATACGTGCATTTTGTTTTGTCGGACTCCGACGATTTTACTGCGATTTTCGACGAAAGAAGTGGCGCAGAATGGGTGTGCCGTATTCATGAATAAACACCGTGAATTTTTGTATGTGTGTAGTGGCTTTGTGAGGGGTTATTGGAGTAGTTGTTGGGTTTAAAGAGGTGAAGTTGAGAGTGTTTTTGTTAAAAAATCTCAACGAGTCACTTATTAAACTTATTATAGGTACTATGCGAGACGAAAGTAGGTCGGTATGGTCAGGAACAGAACTATATTACCTAACACTATTACTTTTGCATATGATAGAAATAGATCCAAAATTATTGGATATGCTTCTATTCATGCATTTCATGTAATAGTTTGTATTTAATCAACTCAGCCTATAGCAGTCCACTGCTGGACATAGGCCTCTCCTAGACTGCGCCACAACACCCTGTCCTCCGCCTTCCGCATCCAGTCTCTCCCAGCCACCTTTTTAAGGTCATCGGTCCATCTAGCTGGGGGGCGTCCCACACTACGCTTGCCGATACGCGGTCTCCACTCCAGGACTCGTCTGCTCCACTGGCCATCGGTCCTTCGACACACATGGCCAGCCCACTGCCACTTCAGCTTGCTGACTCTGCAGGCTATGTCGGTAACTCCGGTTCTCTTCCGGATAACTTCATTTCTGATCTTATCCTTCAAAGAAACTCCGGGCATAGCCCGCTCCATGGCGCGCTGAGCGACCTTTAATTTGTGGACCAGCCCGACTGTCAGTGTCCACGTTAGTTATAGTATAGTTAGTATTATCTGAATGAAATTTGTGTTCCATTTTATTTGAAAATTTTCTGACCGTACCTATGCTACTACCTAGGTATGGTCAGCATAGACGATTACCTCTTTAGATTTTTTAATTAACGGTTATTGAGCAAAATTTTCAAACAAAAACACGTTTAATTCAGATAATTTATTCTTTTAGCTTTCCAGACTTTGCTGATATCAGTTTACATTTAGACCGCTATGGTCACCAACCAGGATTAAGGCTCGTGCAGACTAGCGCGAGTAATACCCAATATATGCCCGTCGCGCCCGCGATATCGCCCCAGTCTACACGAGCCTTTATACTAATTGTATTATAATTAATTCAAAAATCATTTCAACAAAGTCTAGTTGATGTAACTGGTGACCGAAAAGGTGGCGGCTTTCTCGCGCAACGCATCAGCATTGCAATTCAGCGAGGAAATGCCGCCAGCATCCTCGGTACAATGCCCCGAGGGCCTTTTTTAAGCTTAACTTAGTTTTAATTTAATTTAGTTAATGTTAATAATCATCTTGTAATTTGGTTATGTAAATAAATTGATTTCATTTCAACAAATAGTATCCGGTTTTGTTATTAATAGGTACCCAACCTATCAATAACAAACCCGGATACTATTTTCCATAAATATTTGTTAACATTCCAAAATAATAATTTATATTTAATTTAACAAAAAAACACCGATAACTAATTACAATAGTCAATCACATGTCAGACTGTTGTAACAGTAGATGAAAGTTGAACGAATTTATCTGTGTAACAGAGATACGAGTGTACGAGTGCCATTGCAGCCCAACTATGAGATAAAGTCATTTGATACGATTGTCCCAGGGCTATTGACATTTAAACGCAGTTAATGTTTTTGTTATTTGTCAATACGCGATAAATATTTGTGTTTACATTGTATTTTTATGATGATTTCAGAATTTACAGTGTTTTAAAATTAAATGACTTAACGGTGTGTATGGCTTTTTTTTTAATTTGGTAGGGAAATTATCAAATAACTTTTACCGCTCTGGGCGGAGCGGGAGGGTATGTCAGACTCTTCTGAGTAAAACCCACCCGGTGAGGACCTGCGTCAGGCGGAAGGAGAGAACGCCGTGGCGCCTAACTAGCCACTCCTCTAAGAGGGGACTTATAGCCGCAATTGTGGCGTGCCCAGCACTGGGTTGCGACAATCGCACTCTCCATGTCGCCATGAGATCCCGCTGGAGCTCTGTCCGCTGTGCCGTGATTTCTCGCCGTGGCGGAGTTACGCCCCAGCAACGATGTGTAAGGCTTGACATTTAGATTCTGCTTTAATACAGATTCCTTAAATCTCTAAACATAATCTAGTTTTAAATCGGATAAATAACCACTTATCCGATTTAAAACTAGATTATGTTTAGAAATTTGAACTAGGGAACCCCCTAGTTATAAGCCTGCCTGATGATAGAAGAAAAAGGCGTGTAGCTATCTTAAAGTTAGAATCTAATATTTTTTTAATAACAGGTACTATTGGCAAAACTTAAGCATGCTCACTTTAGAAAATATTTCTGCGGCAAGCGCAGCTAGTGACAAACCACACCCCTTCCTGGTTTCGTCCAATTAGAGACAATATGAATTTGTGTGAGTATAGGGCGTGTAACAAAAAATATAAATATGTGTGGTATGTTGGTTACTCACTGCACGAGCCGGTATTATTCGCGCGAGCCGAGGGCGAGCGAGCGCGATAAGGGAGTCGAGTGTGTGCGCGTTTCATACGACGGTTTTCAACTTGAGAGGAAAAAAAGAGACTGGTATTGTTATTAGTTTCGTACGCCGCTAGGTATTTCTCTCTAGATTTTGCAGGCAACAGGCTGTCACTAGCGTTTCGTGCCTAGATTAGTATTTCCGGGGGGTTAAATCTACGCGTTGCTCTTCGCTCTTCTTTCCTAATTGAAGTCAACATTTTTGATAATAATTAACCACACAATGAAAACGTTAACAAGTATTTCTGGAAAATACCGCGCTTGTTTTGTTTATCCCGCGCGCCGCAGGTGTAAATAAAGGCGCTGGAAAAACCGCTAAACAGCCTATATAAAAAATATAATAAACAAAATAATGTTTTGAATAAGCAAATTAAGGTTAATATGTAGTGAAAAATATATAATTTTATGAAATGATGATAATTTTGATGATTGATTTATCTGATGTAACGAATTTTTTTTTCTCAAAAATATTCATTGTTTTTGGACAAAAACTGCGTATATTGAAAAAAGAAATGTAAAGTAAAAATACTTCTATATAATAAGCTGAATTTCTGAGTCACTACAAGCAAGTGTGTTGAAGAAATATTTCGTAATTTTTTGCGACCGTATTTTATGGCCGTTCTATAAAGCCGATCTATTGTTTAACCAGATGTTCTGACGTTCCCACTGAATAACAATGGTGCTTAGATAATGAACTTATTTTTATTGCAGTTGCAAAAGTTGCGACAGCAATAATAAAAAAATCTGATAACATTGTATAAACTGCGCCAAGTAATGGTTCAAATACTACTGTAAGTAATTTTGCTATTTTAATCAAAACAGCAATAAAAGAAAGAGATAGCAAATGACAATTTCTAACAAAACTACGTAACTTGCTTCGTTTTAGGGTTCCGTAGTCAACAAGGAACTCTTATAGTTTCGCCATGACCGTCTGTCTGTCTGTCTGTCCCCGGCTTAGCTCACAGACTCTTACTAGAAAGCTGTAATTTGGCAAAGTGGTAAACAAAAATGCTAAATAAAGTTTTTTTAGGGTACGCGTATAGCAATACCAATAATACATTTTCTAAACCAAACGGAAGATATTAGTACGAAATTACTTCTTGTCAACAATAACAATTCATAAAGCGCTCTCGCTGGCCTTGCCCATTAAAAAAATGTCTTACAAACAAGTGAGCATAGCACGCGCCTAGTGTGACTGTCACACACACTATACATAATTACATTAATACAAACACGGCTAAAATACGCTTCATGCATCCCATTGGCCAAAACGCTTGCATCGGGCGATCGAGTCGTGAGCCGTGCTATACGATTATCGCCTTAGAGGTGAGCATGCGGAAGATTGGCCGATAGTACATACAAGTAAGGGACAAGCCTGATGATTTCAAATATTACCAACGATTATGGACACCCATAACATCAGGGCTGTGTTGCTGACTTTACACTTTGAATGGTAAAAGTGGCATCTATCGGTAAATACCCATACATTGTGTTTTTAAAATGAGATTGGATCTGAAATGGGATGATTGTACTCCAAATTATGAACAACTTTTAAACAACCAAACCTGAAATCGTAAAAAAAAATCAGCTGAGCCCTTCATTTTGTCGAGTTTTGCGCACATAATTAATGTTAACTTGTTCATAATAATGAAAATGACCCCTTTTCAGGTCCACGATTATTTTTGTTAAACCTTGAATTCTTACTCATAATAACGAAACACAAAAGCCTCGATCTAGAACGACTAACGATCTCCTGAAATGAGGAATACGTTTGAAGGGGAAGAGGGTTGAGATATATTTAGCACTAATCGATTGTCACCGGTGGAACCTCCGAGTGGAACGAAGGCTATAAATATAGTGCTTAATACCTGGAATATATACTGTTTTACACTATAAATATTTAAGTATGTCGACATAATGTACTATAATTTTTACAAGACGGTCGATCGAAAGTTAAGTTACGCTTGCCGAGGTTGGTGCGTGGACGGGTGACCGTCCATTATATATCGAGACCCCACCGTGCCTCGGAAAGCACATTAAGCCGTTGGTCCCGACTATCATTTGTAGATCTTAGAAATTCATTACGTCAGTCCTACCAAGGGGTATAGTTATATCCAATAACTGGGTTGTGGAGGTCAGATAGGCAGTCGCTCCATGTAAAATACTGACGGAAGCTGACCTCAATATAGTTGGGAAAAGGCTAGGCAGGTAATGATCTATGTACTTTAATCTTTTTTGCAAACTACACTTGATTTTTACTGTTGACAATCAGATCTACGACGACGGTATACCTTATACCGAACGTAAATACTACAAATTATTCTAAATCACCATCGCATCACAAATACACATCATGGTTAGAACTTACAGCCAAAGTTAAGCTGTTAAGCTTTGGAAGGTAAACTAATACCTAATTGGTTCAATTCATCTGTGTGCGTTAATCTACGTTTCAATAAAAATAATAATGTTAATATAAAAATACCTATAATGGTGACCCATCTTCGACGACAATATATTAGAGCGATTTCAGACATTCTGATAAATATACTTTTATTTCTCTTACCGTGGCACTTCCTTCGCTGGACTGGACTGAGTCTCCTGGTGATTATACGACGCCATCTTTTCACTTGACAGTTTCAGCACTCATTATAACAAAATAACTAACGAACAAATTGTCACAGTTACTGCACTGACACTTTAGGAATAGTTAGTAGGAACATCTGTGGAAGATAAGTGTGTGTTATCATCATGATCTTACGTTTTGGGGTGAGCAGAATATCACGCGTCGATACTAGGCACATTTAATATTTGGTAATTTATTTTGTCTTATTGTAGTTTTAGAGTACATAACATAACATAACATAACATAACATCACGCCTATAATCCCCAAAGGATTAGGCAGAGGTGTATCTACAAGGTGTCGTTTTGCATCCTCGTCAAATTCAAGGAGGTAACTATGCTAATGATTCTCGACACGAATCAATAATAAAATAAGTAGGTATAATATTTTTGTTTTTTTTTTTTCTATTTTTCGGTAATGTGTGGGACACGCATGTTAAAACACGGCCTGTGTGACCGCACTATAACTGCCCTTTTACACAAACACTACCACATACGCAGAGGGGTGATTCTGTTCTTGGAAAGTGGTGTATTCTCAAATACTGTCAAATTTAAATAACTAACTATACATGTATGTATTAATTATTGAGCAGGTATCGTAATTTTATTTGATTATATATGTCTTTCATAGCAGCCTCCCGAAATTTGACGAGTATGCAATACGACACCTTGTATAGTACTACACCCACATTTCGCCAGTTATGTTTTGGCGTACCTATACTGAAAAAGTCTGTACGACCGCTTACGTCTGGCACAACCTAACCAGTCAGCCCCAGATACTTTCTGAGCGGCTCAACTTTTCACCACACCATGAACTTTTTCTAATTTAGCGATTTCCCAATACGAGCAAAGAATAAAGATGGGTTTAGACTAGACGAACAAGAGTATTATTTTCTTGACATTCATGATATTGTATTAGGAAAGGTTTAGGAAAAAATGTTTACACAAAAAAAAATTAGTAAAGTGGGAATAGAATGAGCATTTGCCCGTTTGATCTAAACCGACCTCAAGGCGCTGATATGACCCAATTAACCAAAATAGGCTCCTCTTAAGAAAAAAAAAATCCAAATCTGTATAGTTTGTGGTAGCGAAAAAAATATATGTTAATTTTAAACATATTTCCCAGAACTTGGTTGTTACCAAAACACGTTTTGAAAAAAAAAACGATACAAAGTAACGTTAAAGTAACCTCTTACCTTGAGTTCTGATCCAAAATATCTGTATTAAATATTAACATACGTTACGTATTTAATTAATAACAAGAACGTCTTATTTGATTGCAGAACATGCGTTGTTTTTTATTTTCGATTACTCAACTCAATTTTGAGTAAATAGATAATTGCGTCATATTTTGCAATAAACTACAAGCTTTGTGTCGTCGCGCTTCTCTTTCTTTTCTATGCAATCTGACAGTGACCGCCGTTTAGGTGTTGTCAGCGTCTTAAATATGTAAATTAGTAACGTAAAATCTATTCTTTGAACAAAACAAAAGAATTTCAACTACAAGAACAACCTAGTTGATATTAATCAACTTCGAAACAGCCCAGCTGCGTAGTCAAGTCTCTGACTTCTACAAGTTATTATCTGACTAATTTAACTAGTCACTGAGGCTTCTGAAAGACATTTTCTAACTAGTTACTAACAACCAAATGGCGCTTAGCATGTCACAAGAAACTTTACAATGATTTGATAACTTCCACTGAAACTCTCTAATGGAAAAGCTGGAATATTTAAGCTCACCTCGTTGGTCTAGTGGGCGCAAGTGCAACTACTAAGCATGAGGTCCTTGCTTGGATTCCCAGGTTGGGCAAAGTGTTATTGAGTTTTCCATCTGGAATTTCTCAATGGCAGCCCGTGGTCTGAATTTGTGCCCGGTTAATGGCAATAGGCGGCTTGCCCCTATTACATGGAATTTAAACATAACTGGCGTAATGTGGGTGTACTTCTAGTTAAACACCTCTACCTAACCCTTCGGGGATTACGATGCTAAGTTATGTGATATATAGAAGAACATTTTAATACCTTGGAAATAACATAGCCGAAGGCAGAACAATGTCAGTAGCTGCATGAAAAAACCCAACACGTACAGTAGACGGTGAGCAATGGGTAGCTCACCGTCCGGGAAGGACCAGGCCCGGGCCGACGACGCGTTGTATTCCACGCGCGCCTCTAAGAGATGTCGTCAGCACAAGTGTAGGGGTCCACTAGGGCCGATGCCTGCCAGGGTCGCGGGAAGGTACTAAAGGGTCACCGAGGCCCCTGGCAAAGGAAGGAATAGGTACGGGTGGGTTTTAGTCAGTAAGAGTCTGACACACCCTCCCGCTCCGCCTAGAGCGGGAAAAGTTATTTGATGATTCCCATCCAAAAAAAAACACGTACAGTAAGGAAAAAATCCCATAAAACTTTATCAAAAAGCAAATTATATTGAAGCCATAAAATTTAAGGCTACCGAAAATTTAATGACATTAATATTCCATTACAATTAAACTCCATATTAAGTCATAAAACGAATATTATTAATAAAGACGGGCCCACACCCAGAAGTTAGCTACCAACAATTTGACGGGCTATAAAATGTTAACATTCGAAGTCGTTAAAGCAAGCTATCGACTGCGAATTATTTGACAAGTTATGGCGAATAGAAACTTCGGGATTGAGCTATCAAATTAGAAGATTTTATTCACGATTTACTTCGGGAACAGTAAATACTTTAAAGGTTTATGTTTTGCTGTGATTAACTTGTTGTTTGTTAGGAGTTATAGCGAAGTCTTCATTGAAATAAGTAATTAATTACGTTTACGAGAAGATTCATTTCGTACAATGTGTAAATAGGCGGTAGTGAAATATAGAAGTAATTAGGTATTTTGTTTATCTACTGTTTTTAATAAAGCTCCAAAAAGGTTGCTAAGAAATGAAGAAGCACCTAATATTCCGTGTTTTCCATTTTTTTACAGATTATTGTGTCCTGTTTCTTGCCCATCTTCACAAGCTTCTGTTGATATTATTCTCAATTTCATCAACTTCAAAATCCACTGAACATTTTGAATAAGTTCAACAAGATTTTTGATAGACATTGCACAATTCCCGTTAGCCGGCAACTGTTAACTTAGTCTCAAAGGGACTAAATGAACGTTGTTTCGTGAAGACGTTAAAAATTTATAGCCTCGCTTCGCTTTGTGCTTTTATTGTCGAGCGTCACTCTGCAACCCGACGTAATAATTAAAGTATGTCTTGCAATACTGAATGAATTAAAAACTCTTTTGAGATATAAGCGCCGGAAAATTGTGAGGGGATTTCGTTTTGTGACGAAAAATTATTCGGAGGAGCGGTTGGGGTTGGGGTAAGCTTATATTGAAAAGATCTTTAGGTGTTTTGTGTACAATTTTGATCGAAAATAGACATTTTGACAAGAAATTCTACTTTGATTCAAGTTTAGGCTCGTCTCATTTAAGAAATTTATATTACTTTATTTTAAAAACCCGCGATTGAATTGCATAATTTGTAACTATTGTCAGCAGAATTGAAAAAAATTAAGTAATAGCAACAATTAGTAATTTTTCAAAGCTCTCTCATGACATAACACCCAACCAGCCAATTTCTCCAACCTGAATACAAACTTCACACTGTCAAAACAAAACAAACAAGCAAATACCGGCCGGGGTATTAAGGAGACAAATCTGTAGTGACCGACTCGTTAGCCCGGGTCACTTGGCCCATACCCGGATTGCCCCGTGAATCCTAATGAAGCCTGCTTATCATTCGCAATGACAGCAAACTCTGTCTTCGGAAGCCGGGGAAACTTTAATTAATTTATGAATTAAAGCCAGTCCTACCAAATTTTCAGTCGGATCTGGAGGTGGCTTTGGATTTATCGCGGCGTCTTGTTTAGTTTTGACTCAGTTGGTAGTAGTTTTTACTTTGAAAGTTTATGCAGAATCGATATTAAGTGCGTTGGTGCGAAAAGCATACAGGGTTAAGATGGCGGAGAGTTTTAATGTAATTAAAATCAAGTGTGTGTAAGCGTGAGGCATGCCCTAGTTATCTTTCTCGTAAATATAATAATTTACGACGTTGAAGTAATTAGTATTGCTTGACAGGAAAATATTATTAGTAATTTAGTTCGGCCAATTTGAATGTGAATGTGAAAAAAATATTATGAACGTAGACATAAAAATAAGTAGTGTCTTGAGAAGATTTTACAGAGACTTTCAACATAAACTAATACTTAGTTGACATTTACTAAAAATACATAAATCATCATCATCTGCCTAGCCGTTTCCCAACTATGTTGGGGTCGGCTTCTAGTCTTACCGAATACAGCTGAATACCAGTATTTTACATGGAGCGACTGCCTATCTGACCTCCACAACCCAGTACACGATACCCCTTGGTAAGACTGGTTGTCAGACTTTCGAGCTTCTGACGACCCGTAACGACTGTCAAAGATCTACAAAAGACAGGCGGGACCAACGGCTTTACGTGCTTTCCGAGGCACGGAGGGGTCTTGGTATGTAAAGACGGTCACCCATCCACGGACCAACTGCGGCAAGCGTAGCTTAACCTGATCGATCGACCCGTGCGGCTGTCATTACTTAGCATAAAAATAAGTAGTGTCTTGAGGAGATTTTACAGAGACTTTCAACATTAACTAAGTATGTTGACATTTACTAAAAAATACATAAATAATTTAAGAATTTATTGCAGCTGTTAGTGTAAGACGTAAAAATGGTAAAATATGTCTTACACATGTTTCTTTCTGGGAGAGTTTTTTTTGTAAATCGTATTTTGTCACCGTTTTTTATGTGTTTCTTTCCTTTTGCTTTCTGTGGGAGTGATTTCGTGGAAAGGGACGGAAGTGTGTAGACAGGAAGTGACAGCTTGAGCAAGGAATAAGTAATTTTTAACAGCATGGAATTAGTGTACTCATGGAATTAGTAAGTACTATGTAGATTGTAAGTAGAAGCGGTCGAGTTTCGACCAGTGGGCGACTAGTAATTAATAATTATTCGAATAACTACATATTTCAGTACTGAGCTTTTTTAAATTCTAAGGTTAATTTCTGTCGCTGCTCAGTTCCTTATTTATTACCAAGGTGAGATGTTAGATGTTACAAATCATATGCTACTACTGTAAGGTTCGCTCGTATTTTGTTTTTTAATCGATTTTTGTCACCGTTTTTAAATTGCAGTTTTTTACTATCCTAAGTGACTAAACATAAAGATAATTTATTTGTCAAACATGCGTTTACATAAACTGACTAATCAGACATGCAAGGTATTGAATTAATAAATGTTGTGTGCGTCTATGTTTTGCCAACGTTTTGTTAACGGCGTACAAATTTTGTAGGTATAAAAAATTACATTTAATTGCATTTTACATATCTAAATTTCATTACAAAATACAAAACAAATAAATAATAATTGATGTCAAGATATTATAGTATACGTATATTATAGTCAAAATAGATTTAATTATGTCCAGATTAGATTGTATTATGTGTGATATGATTTAATGATGTCATTATTATGCAGTCTAATAGAAAAAAAAAAACGATCGTTTCATTAGATTCTAAAGACAGTGTAGTAACTTAGAAGCTGCATACAGTTTCAAACGTTAGTAATATCTTACGTTAACTTAGTTTAGCAGTGCCTCAGGGAGAGAGGTAAGCAGTGTGTTAATACTCCGTGTAATATCGTCGAGGATGGTTTAGTGCCTGCAGTGCCTAGGTATGACTATCTCAATAGCTCCTGAAGCTATGGTATTCCGGTCTTTTGCAAAATTTTACGAAAACGGTAGCTTTAATTTTATTTTTATATAAATGGCATCTAGCAGGTTGTCTGCTTAAGGCGCAGATATATGATTTTAGTGAATTTTAAATCTGTTATTACGCCTTCATATAATGCAAGTAAGCTATGCAAAAACTAGAACGCATAAACATCAATTATATATGTGAATATTTAAGTATTATAGTAAAATCCTTTATAAAATAAATTCAGGAAGCAATGTCTACCCTAAGCATAAAAAACGATATTACTTTCGAACTACTTAAGATATTTTCATGACTTTTTTTTGTATGAACAGATTATTTTATTATCTATAGGGTTATATGTGATTTTTTTATATTACTAAAAATAAAATATATTCCCTATGAAATCGAACGACAGCGACACGGACTTTCCTGTGGGTTCCTCAATAAATTAAGGCCTCCAGCCAGGGCATAAAATTTTATACTAGGAAACGGTCGTGGTAGCAGAAGTGCAGATTAAGTATTTTTGCAAGTTGCGTTAGATTGGTAAGTTTCTTGTTTTTTTTTTTGTATTTTTTAGTTTAATTTGTGTCTCTTGTATAAATTATTTTTCTTTCTTTTCTTTGCTTTTGGAAGTGGTTATCGAATCATTTGGAAAAGATTACCTACGACACAAATTTTATTCTGCTTATACGCTACCAGCTTCAAACGCTTTTCTGATACCCTTGAAACTATATGACCTACTAGTAAGCGCACAATATTTGTACATCCCTATGTATGTTCAACAAACACGCGTAAGTATGAAAATTTAACTATAATTCTCTACAATTAAACCCAAAAAAAAAACGATCCCACATTTACGTATACCGAACCCAAAAACAACGGAACACGCATATAACGACTCGGTACTCTCCGACGGGCAATAAGCTTAGAAGGCAGAGTCGTCCACATCCACACTAATCCATACTAATATAAATGCGAAAGTAACCCTGTCTGTCAGTCTATTTATCAGTAACCTTTTCACGCCTAAACGGCTGAATAGACACACATACACATACATACATAAACTCACGCCTTCTTCCCACGGACGTAGACAGAAACAATAAAACGCTACCTGCTATGCTCTATACATACTCCTTTTGATTCGTTTACGTTCATACATCTGGTCATACACGCACGCCGTTGCCGGCAAGTATTACGCACCTGACCCTTTTTAAACATCACCAATGAGGTCAATATATGTCAACGGTTGAATAGATCTTAATGAAATTCGGCACACGGGTAGACCTTGGTCACATGGACATCGGATACTTCTATTATACGTATCCGTTCGGAAATTATCTCACGGGAACATACTACCAGGGCAGTATGTTCTCGTGGGATAATTTCAAAACTCCACACGGGCGAAGCCGCGGGCAAAAGCTAGTTATTAAATAAGCTTGTGCGATGGAGACGAGGCTTTATGATTATTACACTTTATAAAACAACCGGGCCCCCGCTTTTATGGATTATAAATTTCATTAGCGTATGTTGTCGGACGATCGCGTTTATTGCTTTTGTTACACACTGTACCGATGTTTGCTTGAATGTTTGTATGTTTTGGCGATTGGCGTTTCTGGTTGTGGAAAACTTAAGTTGGAATTAAAATGTGGATGTTTTGAGTAGGGCTTTTTGTATTTAGGTATAAGTAACAGGCTTTTTAGGTCGTTTTGTTACAGATATATCTAAAGGCTTCATTTGAACCCTTATCTCTATATTCGTTTGTTTTATAAGTTTTTAATATACAGCATGTATTAGAAATATGTGGTAGTATTTAAGGGTGTGGTACAGACCATCAAACTAAACGACTTTCCCTATGAAACTAACATCGTAATCGCCAAAAAAATATCATCTGTCCCATACCTTTGGGTCGAGTACGTATTGAAGTTTTGTATGGGACAGCTTAAACACGCTGTATAAAATAAAATCATAGTAATCATGTAGCTGAAAAAAAATCTTTCCAGCCCAGTTTTTGCCGATCAATTTTGTTAGTCACACTTAACTATAGGTCGACGTCGTTCCGCGAACTAACCCGTAGTATGTCAGGACCTTAAGCTCCTAATGCACACTGGGTGGTTTACGACCATTATTTACATAGTAAACCGGTTGCTACATTAATTAATCAGTTCAGATGTTCTCTGTTTCAAATTATGCCGTAAAACGTACTAGATTGTATTGGTACGGCGTTTTTGTTGGTTCGAATAAATCATGATAGGAAACGCGTAAAAAAGACGGCTTTACGTCCGTTTGTTTTATTGGAAATGCAATAAAAAGTAGCACTAACGTTAAGTCGATGTACGTATTTCTTTTAATTTATTTTATTGGCAATTGTTTTATTTTTTAAGTGGCCCATTAAAATTTTGTCTTCATTAGGCGTTTGTATGCGACTGTATACTTTTTTTCTTATTTAAGGCGCTCACAAGAGGCAAATGACCAAAATTGTCTTAAGAAAAAAAAAATGCCAAATCTGTATATTTTGTGGTAGCGGAAAAAATATATGTTAATTTTGAAGATATTTCTCAGAAATTGGTTGTTACCAAAACACGTTTTGAAAAAAAAAAAACTCGTTACAAACTAACGTTAAACTAACCTCTTACCTTGAGTTCTAATGCAAAATATCTGTATTCAATATCAACATACGTTACGTATTTAATTAATAACAAGAACGTCTTATTTGAATGCAGAACTTGGTTGTTTTTTATTTTCGATTATTCAACTAAATTTTGAGTAAATTGATAATTACTTCATATTTTGTATATTACAAGCGTTGTGTCATCGCGCTTCTCTTTCCTTTCTATGCAGTTTGACAGTGACTGCGGTTTAGGTGTTCTCAGCGTCTTAACGTGAAACATAATTTATTCACGAACCCGTTTTCACGGTTTCGCGATTTAAAAACTATCCTCACTGCTAACGGAAGGAAATTCCGGAACTTTTAAACAACTGAAAAAAATGTAATCTTTTAAATCAGCATTATTACCCTTAACAACAGGGTTGGTTCAACATAATATTTCATCCACTACATTCATATCTAGGCAACATTAGTGTCTATACATCTGTATGTTCGCGTGTAAGCCCTAATATCTGGAACTATAAACCGTTTTAATGCCTTCATGAAATTACTTTTTTTATTAGCTCGCAGTGAAATATGGCCAGTTGTACCGAACGGTTGTTGGAAGTGTGAAAAAAATAAAATTATAACCGTAGGTATAATACCAAAGCGTGAAATTGTATTAGAATCTCTTTTTGTTTTGTTGGCAATAAGATAAGGTGAATTTTAATGAATTCGTGACTTATATTCGTGCTTGTTTTGGTTTAAAGAGTTCAGGGAAATTTTACCGTTGTTATAGTATAGCAGCTACTATTTTTTTTTAATCTAGTGCCGGCCATGCGTCTTGGTCGTGAACGGGCGCCGTCAGTTGAGACTGGTCATCTCTTAGCTGCCTCGGCTTATTTTTAATTATTTTATTTTGTTTGATTTTCTTTGTTTATTTTGCTACTATGGACGCTTTTTGTTTTTTTTACGTCGACCTCACATTTAGTTGTAAATTCAACATTATTTATACTAATCTTAATCTATGTAACAATATAATTTAAAAGCATGTCCATGAAGTTTCTTGCCCGTTCTTCTCCATAGGTACCTACTACGCTTTGGAATGGGCAATTAGCTTCATATTTCTAACTGACAATACAAAAGTGCCTGTAAATGGTTTAATTGAAATAAATGCTTTGAGTTTGAGATTGGGTACTTTAACTGCGAAATAAACTTTTATCAAGGCTCCCGAAGTCAAACGCGACGCGACACTAGTAGCACAATTTCTATGAAAACTTCATAGAAATTATCGTCGCTGCGCGTCGCGCTGCCTGTCGCACCTGCGATACCGCACCGGTTTGTACGTGTCTTAATACATAGGTACACAAAGAATTACACGTATTCTTTATTTTTTTTTTTGGGGAATTATATAACGATCGAATAAAAAAAAACTTAACGACTGATGATGACATACTGTTTTAATAACTTGAGTGGTATGAATTTGAGTAAGCGAAAAATTAACTAAACTAACGACGAATATTAATTAATAATAAGATCCAGAACGAGCTTACAAAAAGTGGGTTGTAATAAATCCATATCAGTTATTAAAATTCAATCCGTGCGACTACATTACTAAGTGAGCGACTAGAAATACAGAAAGGACAACTTCAATATTAAGATAAATTCGATTTTTCCAATTGAGGTTTTACATAACGAACTACTAAAAAGTTCACTTTAAGCAAAGTTTTGCAAGCTGTTTTATTAATGTTTATTGGTTAACCTATTGACCGCCACGTCAAAAAAGAAAAGACGTGCCCTCGGCGTCAAGCTACGAATTATTCCTTGAAATATGTCATGTAGTCGTGACCGTGGCGTGCTGGGCACATTTTGCGCTGTCATCTATACATGACTGTGGCAGTCAAAAGGTTAATGGTATTCTATTTGAGGTCTTAGGTTGGCAGCTACAGTGAAGTAGCATTTTAAGTATAAAATCATTCGGGTTAGGTTAGAATAGTGACCACAAACGCGCGAAGGCGAGCGAGCGGAGCGAGCGTGCCGTGGCAGCGGCCGCCGAGCGTCAGAACCGAGCGTCGGTTGTTGGTAACTCTCAGTTACCAAAACAAAAACTCGATGCTAGTTCAAAGCTAACAATTGATTACTAAGCTGCTACTTTATATTTAAAATGATACTTCACTGTAGCTGCCAACCCATTTAAGATAAAATGCTGCTCAGTATAAAAAAAAAACATTTGCCAAATATTAAAAAAAAATGCAGGACGTAACGTTGACACTCAAACAAATATTAGGTCGCTCAAATATTATGAAGCTTCTCATTTTGATTTTTATGTAACTCAAATTAATGTTTGTAAGTTGGTGTTCTGTTGATTTCTCGTCACTCGCAGTCAGTCGCTCACTTGGTAATACTATAACCTAAATTATTTTTTGACACTTAAAACTTTAATTTACAGTCACTCGTTTTAGTACTACCCTTTTTATTTGTAGGGCATCTCGTAGTTGACCTTGAGAAGTCGTGGCTACTTAACCAGTCAATCCTATGGCTGCCTTAAGCGAACTCAAAGCCTCCAGCCGGGGGCGAATACTAAGCGACTGCACGCTAAGGACATCCCCTGTGGGGTACCGACCGCGGCTTAGGGCGTCGCTGGGGGGAGGACAGCAAGTTGGAACAGGCTGGATCATATCTGGATAGTTATTATTATCTGGGGAATTTAAAGCTACAGGCTCAGCTACGCCTCGGGCTGGCACTTCGTCGAGTATCGGTCGGGGGGACAATTACGGCGGTGAGGTTGGAATGACGCTTCCTTGTATCTGTGTACTGTACTGTACTGCTTCCCTAGAGGAGGGTAATGGGGTCATCGAATTCGGTAGGAATTATTAGACAAAAATCTTTGCTTTTTATACCTGGTATATTCGATGTGGACCTAATATAAATTAAAGTTGCTTTTCGTGACTATCTGTGTGTCCGCGCTGTTCTTCTAAACTCTGCAACGGATTTCGATACGGTTTTCACCATCATTAAGAGAATTAATTCTGAAAGATTAATGTGTATAATAAATTAATATTAAATTTAGATATTATAATAAAGGCTCCTGCATACTGAGGCGATATCGCGAGCGCGACAGGCAGCAATATGCCTGCGGCGATATCGCCCCAGTCTGTAAGAGCCTTAAAGAAATATCGATGTTATGTCAAGTCGTAAAAACCGTTGAAGCAGGGGCGGTTTGCTAGTTCTATTATATTCTAATCTTAGACGAGTTTCTGCCTTGTCTTTTATAAATCTCAAGTAATAATCGCAACTAACATTCATGTATGACAAGATGCGTACCTACATGAGAAGTACGGGTAAGACCGCTCGCTACATTGCGACTCCCTAGTTCTTATATGTACATAAGAAAGAAAGAAAATACGTTTATTTGCGGTAAAAATGACGCAAGAAGGAACACAAATACAAAAGAGAACAATTTGGGGGAAAATATGTAACACATCCACGCAAAACGGCCAACGCTCAGTATAATGCTGCGACCCTATGCGAGACAGAGCCTCAGCGCTGGTTTTCAGCGACAGCCAGCGTTGACGTGATGACGTCGATCGGTGCAGATTATAAATAATAAAATAAATACAAACTATTTAATACATACTTATGTGTGTTTTACTGTTAAGGCGTGACGTACGCACGAACGAACAAAATATAGTGAATACGAAAATCGAAAACCGAATATTTGGTTCGTACGTGTGGACGTAAATTAGCAAAGCGAACATGGACACCATATTCTCGGAACACCGTCCTTACAGAAAAACGAAATTGGATCGCCACGGACATTTTTGACACACATAGTGTTTGTTGTTCTTTAGTAGTACGCACATGCGAACAAAATGTTCGATGTTCGTATTCACCATGTTCTTATTCGTTCGTGCGTATGCGCCTTTAGAGGAGAATATTGTATCAGCTACTTGGAATCACCTCTTCATATTGAAAACGCAACTTATTTGGCTTTACGTAATACGTTAGATCAAGTACCCGAATTCTATCCAGTTACGATAGCAAAATAATATCTATAGGTACTAACATTAAGTAATTATCGACAAGCAAACAGTCAGTTCGCCAGTTATGTTTAAGTCCCATGCAAAATATATGTCATTTGCGTGAAATATAAATATATTTCATTTTGCGGTATTGTCTAAATGATTAAAATAAAAAAAGAAAAAAAAAAGAAAAATTGTATATTCTGCACAAACAAAACATGCAATGGGGGGGAAGCCTAGTGCCACCAAACGGACACAAATCTAGACTTCGGCTACTGCGTTTCTAACGGAAAAAAACCAATAACACTTTGCCTGAACTGGAATTTAAACCCAAGACCTCATGCTTAGCAGTAGTGAGCTTACTACCACTAGACCAATGAGGGATTTAGTTATCGACAAAATGCTCGAAATATAAAAAAATAAAAATATATGTCATTTGCGTGAAATATAAATATATGTCATTTTGCGGTATTGTCTAAATAATTAAAATAAAAAAAGAAAAAAAAAAGAAAAATTGTTTATTCTGCACAAACAAAACGCACATTACAAAAAAGATTACATAAAATACACACACCCAAAGTAGCCAAAAGCCTTGTATTCAAGCCATAAAGGTTTGACAATCTAAGAAAATAATAATAATAAAATTAAAATAATAATAACTTGACAATATAAGATACATACTCTAAGAGAGAAAACCAGTATTGATATGCACTCTAGTTCTCAATACACATTTATCGAAGTAAGTCTTATTAATCTTTCCCGTATCGACGGCTTGCGGTACAATTTATTTCTAATGGACGTTATCTAGCAGGTGGCTCCACAGCTGGTTAATGAAGGAACACCTGCAATTTGCAGTAAAGGCGATATATTTTATAACTGTGTGGACCTGGATTTATAAGAAAAAAAATTAGTTCGTTATTAAAAAATGTAATTAAAAAGGAAAAGTTGTCTTTAAAAGATCGCTTTTAGCGATAAGACCGCCCATTGTAGAAATTTATGGTGTACATAATGAAGAGCTATTCTAGTATATAATTATGTAAAGTGTGAAAATCTACTTCATAGGATATAAAATAAATTTTGGAATCAGTAAAATATCTCCGGATTTTTAAAAGCAGACGTGATAACCTGTACTAGGCGATCATAACATCGTGCAAATCAATTGAAAAGACCTGTTATTACAAATCATAAAATTATGCGTTACTTTTCACTATAATAAATTAAAACGCTAACTGGAATTGGACTTTTTATGCCCTTAATTTGTATCAGAAAAATTGAGTTTGTTTTGCAGAACCAAAAAAAAAAACGCATCAGAAAAAAGGAGAACCCAAGACTTTTTGCACATAACTGTAAGTGATTCAAGAAGCTATCCATCCCACATGTTGTCCTAACAAAGAGCACCCCCATACCGTATTTCATTCTACATTATACTCGTTTTTATAGTCTCCACAGTTTCCTTCAACTACAGCACTTACAATAATTGTTCCCTTCAAATAAAAATAAGGGATTACTCTGCGTAAAACGGAACGCAATGTTTAAACGTTATGAGGGAATTCATTTGAATGATTGATCCCCGTTCCGTTTTACATGTTTGTTTTATTTAGTGTTGAAAAACGTTTTAGTTTGATTAAAAGATGTTGCATCGTTTGGCCTGATTTAGAATTTGGAGCATAATTTATTTCAAAGTAAGCATACATAGATGATTATTCAAAGGCGATGTAAAATACAAATATGATAGGATAGACTACATCTTAGTTAATATTAAAATTATTATTATAATTAATAAAATAATAATGCATACCTTCTGACATAATTTTATTAATTACTAGTTGCACCCCATGGTTTCACTCCCCAAAGTATTCTATGTTCTAATCCGGTCATAGTCTACCCATGTGCCAAAGTTTTAGCGTGAACAAAACAAACAAACAAACTCACTTTCACATTTATAATATTTGGCTAGCTTACCCGTCAGACATTGTCCTGTCCAAATTACAATAACTCATAAAAAACCCCAAAGAACGTTCAGTTTTTCCCGATTATTGAATGTTTTTCGGGAAACTTTTCGACTTTTACTTCCCGTGAAAACGTAATTCGGACTATTACGAACATTATAAAACAAAACATGGTCAAAACGGTCCAGCCGTCTCAAATGATGCTCTTACCAACGACCATTATTTCATTTTTATGTATATAACTAAACAAGTTCAAAGGAATTACCCCATCACTAGCCATAAGTGTCAGTGATTCTGTCATCGGGAAAAGAAACATTAACATCACTCTTTTGCTCATAAATATCCAGCCGCAAGAGCTGGCCTTGCGAATGCAGTCTAGTATTTTAAACAATCTAGTATTTTATTGGCACAAGTAAAATACGCGTTTGTATTTACAAAAATAAAATATAAAATAAATTTAGCTACTTTAAAACCACGTGGGTGGAGACCACGATGTAATCAAAATCTTCTTATGGTGAACCTCTTTATTTCTCTTTCGTGTGGTTAGTGGCTAACCTGGTGGCTGGCTAACCGAGTTTTTATGCCACCCTTGGGCCTCTGACTTGGCTTCACATGCCAACGAGAATATCTCTATCTGTGTGTTTCTTTCCTCAAAAGTCCGCAAATGATCTGAACCAAGATTACGTCCGGACTTTAAAAGAGACTGTGACCTCTGAGTTTGTTTCGGCCTTTCTTCTCAGAGTAGTCAGATAGGAAACGCCAACCTCATCTAGTTTAAAAAAAATATGATTGACGTGTAAAAGTGTTTGTACAAACCTACTTACAGAAATACAATCATTTATCATTTATCTCTCAGGCATTTTTTTTGGATTCCTTAAGGTGTTTTCCTTTAAAACAGTGATATTAAAATTATATAATACGCACATGAATCCGAAAAGTCAGAGAGGTGTGTGCCTTGGGTTCGAACTCGAGACCTATGGCAGTCCTACGGTAACGGCTGCCCGTCATGGTGAATTGAATTGGTAGCTAATTTTATTTGGGCCATTCAATGGTCAGAAACAGGCAAACATTGACCTTACGCTACTACTCAATATATCAAATAAAGCAGGATTTATTGCATAGATTATGAAGACCATTAGTTTTGATTCATTGACCTGTTTAATACAGAAACCAGCCACAACACAAGTCAGGAAGTCATCGGCATAAATCTCACTTAAAATCTTCATTAATGCATCTTATTGATATGTTCCCAAGAGCAATACAGTCATACATTTCATACATTTTATGAGACCCTAGTAACTTGTCGTAGCAAAAGGACGATTAGGCTCGATTCACACGCTCTTAGACAAAGTGCTCTCAAAAGGATCAATGAGACCATTCATTCATATACATACATCCATATATACGTAAGTAAACTCACGTCTTCTCCCCGTGGGGATAGGCAGAAACTACAGAACGGCACCTGCTACGATCCTTACATACTCCTTTTGCCTCCTTTACGTCCATACATCAATAATATTATTACGTTTAGGTAACTACTATGTATGTCCATACATCATATAAAACGTATTGGAATGAGATGTTTGGAGAATGGAGCGATTAAAATTCTATGTAGGATGGATTGACACCAACCTATCACCATTATGGAAAAGCGACTGTTACATGTCGATTGAGTTCCTAGTATCGATACTTATTAATCTGCTCACCCCAGGAAAAAATGAGAAGTGTAGTTCAATTTTAACTTCAGTATCTAAGTTTCGATTACTTTAGTAAACATTTGAGTTTTTTTTATTACTTACTCTAGTTAATTGTGTTTTTTTTATAAATCATAAATTGTTTACAAACCTTTCAGGAAACATTTATAAACTCACTATCATTAAAAAATAATTCCTGACACTACACAACACACGAAATAAACACGACAACAGCGGTACGAACGCAACGCAGGACGTGCGTCACCGTCGACGGTCGACGCGCTACTGAAGTTCAGTTTCATACCGTATTATCTATCTACTGCATCTCGCTACGATACCTCCTAGCTACGATGTGCGCCTAGTACCACGCGGGCGTTTTTCGTTGAAAAACCCGTTTTTCCGGGAGAATAGGTTTTTGAGATTGTTTGAAAGAGTTTTATGGGACGTTTTAGTCGATTTTGCAATTAATAACCCCTTTTTTTACCTGTATGTGTATTATTTTATGAAGTAATGCTCTACCCACAACATGAACGTTATTGAAATGTATTATTATGGGTTTTGTTTAATTAGGTAAGTATAATCAGCCTATAATGTTTCCCACTGCTGGGACACAGGCCTCCTCACTTCGAGAAGGAGTGGGCTGTAATCCACCACGCGGGCTAGTGCGGGTAGCTAGATGTCACATGTCTACGAATTTTTGATTCTAGGACATGTCGGTTTCCTCACGATTATTTCTTCATCGCTTTGAGAGCTGTGGTGATGATATAATCATTTTATCACCACTGCACAAAAAGTAAAGCGCCTGCCTGAGTTCGAACCCACGACCAAAAACTCGTAAGTCGGGGCCGTTACCACTGGGCCACTACTGCTCTCTAATTGGTTTTGTAATAATGGTAATTGGTAATAAAATCATTACCAAATTCTCCATTGCCCGTATCTTTCCTCAGAAACATACACTTATTTAGTCAAACTTTAATTTGAAACGAGTTTATTTGACTCTTAGCTATTACTTACATGTATTACTAATCTGTTACTAACATAAGATCGACATCGACCTGTCAATAAAAAAAAAAAACGAGCCAGCCTTACAGTATTCACATATGATGTGTTACATCTGACATCTCACCTTGGTAATAAGTAACTGAGCAGCGACAGAAACTAACCTCAAAATGAAAAAAATCGAAATATTGAAATAATTATTCATTACTAGTGGTCGCCCACTGGTGGAAATTTGACCCCTCTATTAACAGTCTTAACATTGGAAAAACATTTTCTCCCTTACATCTACATATAATATGCCACGGTCAATTCTCCAACTGCAATTTTAAATTGGTCGACTATTACTCGTTAACTTGTAAAGCCCACTTAGCTGTGATAGTTTTCCTTTTAATTTCATTATATGTACTACTAACCACTTAGCTGGCAGGGGAAACCATGACACGACTCTAACAAAAATTAGCACTTTAATACTTAATATTATGCAAGCGGATTCTTAAATCGAAAACTGGTGTTCACAGACTCGCAATATTTTTGAACGGCCTATCCAACGATATCCCACACCATGGGATAGACGAGAAAAAAAAATATCCCCACATTACGTACAAGGGAGGCATCCCAAAAAAAAAATATTTTTTTCAATATTTTATTTCAGCACTGTGCCGCGTAATTAATATGTATTCCTATGCCAAATTACAGCTTTCTAGTACTAAGTGTCTCTGAGCTACAGCGGGGACAGATAGACAGACAGACGGACATGGTAAAACTATAAGGGTTCCTTGTTTACTACGGAACCCTTAAAAGTACTGACTAATTCCGTCCCTTTTCACGAAATCTATCCCAAAGAAAGCGAGAGGAAAGATACACATCAAAAACTTATAACCAATACAGAAATAGCAACTTCTAAACCCAATATACTGTCAATATTAAAGTACAGTTCCGAAACCGATTACTTATGTATCCACCGCTTATTTATAAGGAACTATCCCAGCCAATTCTGAAACTTTTATCACAGGGACCTTGTTTCCGGACGTCCATTACGTTCAAGTTGGAATGTTTTTCTTGGTACTAAAATCAAAGTTTCTTAAGTGCTCCACATTTGCTCAGTATCTGTCCTCGAGGACTTAGAAATTGGCAAACTTACGAAATCGGTTGACATTTTCGGTTCTTTTTGTATTGAATATTTAGTTATGGAGAAAAGTTTTATTGTGTCATACTTAAAGCTTCGTAGGCTTAGGAAGATTTTTGGGTTCAAACACTGTGAATATATTCTTGTTCGATAGAAGAGAAATTGAGCAGAGAAACGCATAACAACTTTTAGTTGTGTTCAGATTGTTACGTGCTCTGTTATGTATTGAAGAGTTATAATATTCCTTGTCAATGAATTGTAAAGTGCCTACAAAAATAGGTTTTGATGTCGTGATTTCTAGATAGGTGTGACCACAGTAAATCTAAGCAGTAAGATAATACCTGTTCCCCAATTCAACTAATTTGCAATCGTTTCAGTGGTCGATTGTGTTTGTTTGAAATATTTTGTATAACAAATCTGTCGGTTAACTTGACCATCTAAGAGACAGATTTGAAAAGTCTATAAATTAAATCCATATCAGTGTACGAACCACCACACAGCTAAGCAGATCCTTTACGATTTATAATAAAGCCTTAATTGAGAGACCTAGATACCATTTCGACCTTTTTGGTCCCTAGGGCCGGAATGTTTAAGTCAAATACCTTTTTTAGGAAATACCGCAGGGAAATATGTAGCTAAGTAGATTATATAATTTTGTATAATTATTATTGTAAGCTGTTAAGACGCTGACAACACCTAAACCGCGGTCACTGTCAGACTGCATAGAAAAGAAAGAGAAGCGTAGTGAGACAACGCTTGTAATTTATTGCAAAATATGAAGCAACGATCTATTTACTCAAAATTGAGTTGAGTAATCGAAAATAAAAAAAAACAACCAAGTTCTGCATTCAAATAAAATCTTATTTATTTTATTTATTTATATATACTTTATTGTACACCACAAAAAATACATGACAAAAAAATAAATCAAACACTACAATATATACAATGGGCGGCCTTATCGCCTTCTGCGATCTCTTCTTCTTTCTTCTCTTCTCTTCTTGTTTTTCATTAAATACGTAACGTACTTTGATATTTAATACAGATATTTTGGATTGGAATTCAAGGTAAAAGGTTAGTTTACCGTTAATTTGTATCGAGATTTTTTTTGTTCTGAGAAATATGTTCAAAATTAACATTTTTTTTTTCCGATAGCACAAACTATACAGATGTGGCAATTTTTTTTCCTAAGACAGGCCTACTATGATATCGTCGGCCGGAGTCATTACTGGAACATCTCCAAAATTATGTGTTTTGGACTAAGTATGCAGAATTATAGAACATTTTATTTTATATAACTCTGCATACTTAGTCCAAAACACATAATTTTACCGACGATATGATATTTAAATCCACGTTTCATTTATACAAATTTACACAACATTGTTTGCAGATATATATAGAGAAAGTGATTATATAATAAAGTGATTATATAATACTCTCGTAGCATAATAATAATACTAGCCTACTATTTGTCCCTTTGCTGGGCAAAGGCTTCTTCTTATACACAGAAGGCACGAGTATTGGTCAAGACGGACAGGGTACGGTATACAGAGTAAATATCATTAGGACCAAAAAGATTTCGCAAAAAAGAAAACAATGAGCAATAAAGCTTGCTAAGACAACCGAACAAAATAAATTCAATGTAATCGGACCACCAGAAAGAAATCTAAAACCCGAAATCAGGGCTTCAACAACTCACTGTAATAGTCTCGAGAAAAAGTCTAATTGCACAGTTTAAACGGAGATTTTGCCGAGTAATTAGAGCACGGAGGTAGCCCTTGGAATTCGGACAAACAATCTCCCTTATAATTAAAGAGGCCTTTGGGGGAAGAGCCTCATTTGCAATCCTTTATACTCCTTTTCTATGTAAAAACGTGCTTTAGATGTGCCTTAAGTTAATTGAATAGGGTTAAATATTGATTTGAATTTCTAATGTTTCAACGCTTCTGGGTGTTGAAGAAAAATATTGGGGAGGTTATCTTTTAGGTTCGAACCCGGACAGGCGCTTTTACTTTGTGTAAATTATTTCATCACCACTGCTCTCAAACCGGTGACGGAAAACATCGTAAGGAAACCGGCGTGTTCTAGAACCAAAAATTCGAAGACATGTGACATCTACCAACACGCACTGGGCCCGCGTGGTGGATTACGGCCTACTCCTTCTCATAGAGAGGAGGCCTGTGTCCCAGCAGTGGGAACATTATAGACTTATTATGTATCTAATAAGGTGTGTGAAGATGTGACGATAATTGGGTAATTTTAATGTTTGTAGAAAATGCCGCCTAGCATCATTATTATAAATTGACTACCTTCCTTTTACCCGTGACTTGGTTCACAGGGAAGTCGAGAGACACCACAATGCACTAAAATAACAACATTTTCTATAAAAACAGCCTCGTTGCTCTAGCAAGCGCTACTGTTGAGCATGAGGTCCTGTGTTCGATTCCCGGGTCAGGCAAAGTGTTATTGGTGTTTCCAACTGGAATTTCTCAGTAACAGTCCGAAGCCTGGATTTGTGCCTGTTAATATCTATAAATTGATGATTTTAAAACAATCAACGTTATACCCAATGGTTTAGATCGCATTGTGTTCACAAAATTCATGCAGATGTTTAATGTCCAGTTGAAATCGCAAAATCATTGCTCCTAGGTAGTAATGATTGTAATATATGATATTGGTTCCTTGAGAAGTACACAATAGATGTGAAAACACCAAACATAACCATTACAGTATCACCATTCGACGTAAACGACAACCCAAACTAATTTGACGACAGTGAACAACAAACTTTGTATTAGTATTCCATTTGTGGCCCCGCGAAGTTGGCAGGTAACTGACGTCACAAAGCTGCTGGTCCGTGTATCGCCAGCCTAATTGGTTTTAACAATAACCAGTGAAATGCAGTACAAAGTGTTTTTGTTAAACGTGATATTATTGCGGTCTTTTGTGGTCAAATAGTGATGTGAAACAAAGATTTGGTCCTAATAAGGTCCCGGGTGGACATAAGGACCAAATGATTTTATTGTGTGACTGTCATTTGTTTGTTTAACGTCAGATTATTTTAGACGATTGTTTGAACTATTAAAATTAATATTGAACAATGGACCGAACTGTCAGACCAAAACGGATAAAGTGTGTCAACAGTGTTAACACTTAATTTCAAGCTACAATGGTGCCGATTCCCTTGTTCACAAACTAAACTAAATTTAAGTTCAGTGCATCTTTTTCTTTCTATTTCATTAAGAAAAGGACAGAAGATAAACTTTTTGTTTAGTCCTGTCAAATTAATCAGCGCTTGACGTAAATTGACGTAATTTTAGTAGGCAAGTTTTTAATCACGTCTAAACTTGTATGGAGTAGTGACAGGCGCTGATTAATTTGACAGGACTGAACTAAAATTTATCTTCTGTCCTTTTCTTAATGAAATAGAAAGAAAAAGATGCACTGAACTTATATTTAGTTTAGTTTGAGAACAAGGGAATCGGCACCAATATGAACTAAAGTTCTTAATAATGTATTACGATCTAGCCTAATAGACTGATGAGCAATTTAAATGTAACTTATTATTTTACGTGATAGATTAATTATATATTATAGATTATATATTACTTTTCCTTTTGTTTTTTTTTGTATTTATTTGTATATTTAATTATTAATTTAATTTGGTACCTAGTGTAAATAGTAGCGTCATATATTGTATATAATCTAGGTTATATTCATTTTAAAGTTATAATAATTGTGTTAGTAAATAAAAGTATTTATATATTATCTATAATAATATTCTAAAGAGGTAAAAATTGTTTGTTTGTAAGTTTGTATATAGGGGTAATCTCAGGAACTACCGGTCGGATTTGAAAAAAATATTTTTGCATTGGATAGCCCAATTCTTGAGGAAGGTATTTAACGAAGGCTACGTATTTAACATCACGCTACGACCCTTAGGAGCCGAGCAAAAATAAACGGTCTGAAAGAACGCTAAGCGAAAACGATGTAATAGTGCGGGCGGGCGATGCAATGCGATGCAGTGGGTCGGGGGAACAAGAAATTTCACGCGAACGAAGTTGCGAGCAGAAGCTAATGTTATATATTATCCATGCAGTTGAAGTTTGTGTTAGCTCTTAGAGAATAATTTTCAGTTTTAGCACAAAGTGACTAAGGTAAGCATACCTTTAAAGTAGGTACTGCAAGCTCTGACTTGAGCTCTAGGAAGTGATGAATGAATGAACGGAAATCCATACATACATACACATAACATTACGCCTTGTTCCCCGAAGGGTTGGGCAGAGGTGTACCTGTAGTACACCCACATTTCACCAGTTATGTTTTTAAGTCCCATGTAATAGGGGCGAGCCTATTGCCACCAACCGTGAACAAATCCAGACTCCGGGCTGCTACTGAGAAATTCCAGATTGAAAAACCCAGTAACACTTTCCCGACCCGGGAATCGAACCCAGGACCTCTTGCTCAGCAGTAGCGCTTGCAACCACTAGAACAAGGAGGCAGGGGCAACGGAAATGCACTTCATAGTAACGCGATCTAGTTTATATTTCCGCACAAGCTGTTAGACCGAATTGTTATGTGGGTAGTCGGATATTGCAGTGCGTAGCAGAACTATCGTCTTGTTACTATACGTTACGGGGAATAGTGTGGGTATTCATTCCTCAAGTTATAACAGTATTCGAGGAATGTGTAACTATCTTCACTAACGTGACTTTGAAGTATTAATTTTATTCTTGGTATGAATAATCGTTATGTAGTGACGAGTTACTTCAATTCTGTCTGTATGAGTCTAGTTTGGATATTATTATCCATTCACTTGAGATTAAAATAGCAAAAAAAAATATGCAGAATTATGGATGCATCTATTTCGCTAATGCCCTCGTTGTAATTTTCTTTGTTTTTCAGTTTTAATTAAGTATTTAAGTTGTTATAATTTTTTTTTAATTATTTGGTCGATGACTTTGTTACAGCGCAAACTCTAATGAGTTTATGTTAGCAACAATTTAAATGTATAAATGTATGTGTACTTCTGAATAAATAAATAAATAAAATATGTAAATAGTTCTTTTTAATAGTTTATTTTTATTTTTGTATATAGTTTTGTTTTAAACATGATAAATAAGAAACCGTACATAAAAAACAAATATACCTAATGAATTAATAAAAATAACTAAAACTATTGTTATATATATATATATATATGTAAATAGTTATGATGCATGTGTAAGATGCAATAATCACACTTAAAACACACAAAATGAAAACAGAAAATTCCCTCAACTAAACACAAAATTGTCAATCGCCCCAAATCAAATAAAATGTTTACATCCCCTTCTAAAGTTCCCCTAAAAATAATATAAATATCAATGGTGCATCAAAGCGAGTTGAATTTGTTTACTCTATTATATTTACCTGACCACTGACCCGTTTAATTCTGACCCTCGGGGCGAAACGTGACCTCCCCCGCAATGCAACAGCACGTCATTCCAAACACTCTTGAAACTGATTTTTATAACTACTAATTTATGCTTACCACCCCTGAAAGACCCCATCAACTTTACTGCTACGCCATAAGGTTCAAAACGGCCTGGAGTTTTGTAAAGTACCAGCAAAAAAAACGTGGTATTTAATATGAGGGGTGAACATACTTTGACTAGGATGCTCCCTTCCCCAGTAATTTGATACAGTTTAACTCGTGGGAATGCAAGATTTATGAACGGTTTATGTAATGAATAAAGACGAATAGATTAAAGTTGAACGCTTTATAGGCGACCGGAGGTTTTAATCGTACGAATATCGTGTCGAAAGTTGTTTTTTTCATAAATAAATTATCTTGAAATCACAACAATGTTCAGTTTCAGTGAGCTTCTGACTAGATTTCAGATAGGTTATTGTAAATTTGGGTGCGAGAAAAGCTTAGAGCTATTTTAAACTCAAATTCGGAGCGTTTGTGTGAGCAATGGTGGCCCGGTGGTAACGGCCCCGACTCACGAATTGTAGATCATGGGTTCGATCCCAGGCAGGCGCATTATTTCCGGCCACCGTAGGCGCGGGCTTGCGGACGGTGAGCAATGGGTAGCTCACCGTCCGGTAAGGACCAGGCCCAGGTCGACGTTGCGTTGTATTCCACGCGCGCCTCAAAGAGATGTCGTCAGCACAAATGTAGGGGTCCACTAAGGCCGCTGCCTACTGGGGTCGCGAGAAAGTACTAAAGGCACCAGAAAGGAATACGGGTGGGTTTTAGTCAGTAAGAGTCTGACACACCCTCCCGCTCCGCCCAGAGCGGGAGAAGTTACCTGATGATTTCCCATCACAAAAAAAAAGCTGTATTACCTTGTGTAAATAATTTCATCACCACTGCTCTCAAAACGGTGAAGGAAAACATCGTGAGGAAACCGGCGTGTTCTAGAACCAAAAATTCGAAGACATGTGACATCTTGGTAGATATCACATGTCTTCGAATTTTTGGTGGGTTGGTACCCACACTGGGCCCGCGTGGTAAATTACAGCGCAGTCCCTCTCGAAAAGTGGACGCCTGTGTCCCAGCAGTGGGAACATTATAGGCATAATATTATGATTTCAATTAAACCATTTATAGGCACTTCTGAAGAGTCAAGTAGTCGGCCAATCAAAAAGATGAAACCCATTCCAAAGCGTAATTTCATGCCGGTTTTACTCCATACGAACCTATCCTATGGAGAAAAACGGGCAAGAAACTCCATAGACACTTTTTTAAATTAAAATGCAAAGTCCAGCCTTGGTGTAAGACCGAATTAAGCTTACTTTTGAACTTTGACTGTGGATTCAATGTCAAAGCTCACTTTGACATTGAATCCACAGTCAAAGTTTAAAAGTTGATACATCGAATAGTCAAATAAGTACTATTTTACTTGCATCTTTGTAATTACAGAAAATTACACAAATAAGTTAAAAGACAGAACAGTTCCTCCATTTTCCTATAATTTCTTCAGCTCACAAACAGGAACCGCACCGTAATTGAGTACCTAACATACTTTCAAACACAATCTGAATGATTTTGAAGGAAGGCTAATATCCATTAATTCGTATGTTCGAAAATATTTGTCTGCTCAACAACGTAATTACCGCAATGAATATTGTTGAACTGTCAAAATGAAAGCCATTGATAATGTACTGTGTGTTACGGAATTACCCCGTTGGTAGTCTCACATAACACTCTACTTAGTAGTTGGCTATGTATGTAAGTTAAGTAAACAGTCCAGTTCTAGCGTAGTTTAACGACCTCACCAGTTGACGTTTGAAAGTGAAAAACTCCTCGTTATTACCTGAAACAAGTAATGGAATTATTAGAAAACATTGATCGTTTTAGGTATCTGAAAAACATTCAGACGGGTAACAGCCTAACACACTATAAGTAGCAACGGGTTTCATTGAGTTAGTTACGTTGTTGAGGAGAGAAATTTTTCGAACATGCGAAGCAATGGATTAGCAACATCCATCAATATCATTCAGATTGGTATTGATAGTGTGTTACGGAATTAGGCTGAAGGTGCTAATGTGAACACCGAACCCAACATAGCATTTAAAAATCTATTTTTAAGAGGATGACAACACCTAAAGCGCGGTCACTGTCGGACTGCATAAAAAAGAAAGAGAAGCGCGATGACACAACGCTGGTAGTTTATTGCAAAATATGAAGCAATTATCTATTTACAAAAATCTATTGATTGGATAAAAAAAATAAAACACTATTATCTTAATATGTTGCTTGTAGAATAATCTGACAAAAAAAACTGAATAATTGCATGTGTATTAGTATTGTTTTTAATCGTTAAAAGATTTTTTTAGAGGTATCTTCGTGATTTTTTTCTATCGTATCAAATTAGTTGTATTATGTTTTCAGCACACTATCTACCTAGCATTGATCCTGAAGAATGTCATATACCTATGTATTTTTTTTATTTTATTTACTGCAGTGGATCATATAGTTTTAGGCATTATAAAACATACAAAATTTGCGTTTAGGTCCTGTAGTCCCCTTAAAGATAGACTATTTGTTCAAACATGTCTAACATGAATGAGGGGCTTGTTGGCAAAGTAACAACAGCCGCACGGGTCGATCGATCAGGTTAAGCTACGCTTGCCGCGGTTGATCCGTGGATGAGTGACCATCTTTATATACCAAGACCCCTCCGTCCCTCGGAAAGCACGTTCAGCCGTTGGTCCCGACTGTCATTTGTAGATCTTTGACAGTCGCTACGGGTCGTCAGAAGCTCGAAAGTCTGATAACCAGTCTTACCAAGGGGTATCGTGTTATCCAGTAACTGGGTTGTGGAGGTCAGATAGGCAGTCGCTCCATGTAAAATACTGGTATTCAGCTGTATCCGGTTAGACTGGAAGCTGATCCCAACATAGTTGGGAAAAGGCTAGGCAGATGATGATGATGATGATGTATAACATGAATATACACATATAGATGGAAACATAATTTTACCGGACCAACATGATTTGCCTCACTCGGAAAAGAAATCGGAATCGGAAGATTTTATTGCTAAATCTCAGTTCAGATCGTAACCGACTCAAGGCTCGTGCAGACTGGCGCGACATCGCGGGCGCGACAGGCAGCGCGACACTTTTCATGAACTCACATGAACTAAAGTAACAGAGTGGCTGCTCCTTAAGGATTACTCATATACGGAGTCTTTACCCACCTATCTTGTATAGTACACTCACACATACACATCTACACACACACCACTCACGCACACAAACACACAACATACATTCCCACTCTTGTTTTCCATACAGTAGAATGACACAGTCCACTTGAGATAAGTTTTTGTTAATTATTGACCGTAAACTACCTCTTAAAATACAGGTATAGCCTAGCTTAAGAGGTAGAGTATTATTCTTGTACAGATTTTGCAGCATAAACAGTATAAATGAACTTCTAAACCTAATATCAAACTGTATTTCAAATTCTGTATGTTTTTTGGATAAATAAAGATTATTTTTTTTTTTTTTTGCATATCTCGGGACCATGGGGTCCCGGACCTTTGGAAGGCATACGAGGGGCCGAAGCCAACTCGCAGAGGCCCCTTGGACAATTGTAATGGAATGAGGCACCAACCGACGATTATCCCTGTTTGCTCTATGATGGTGCTCCCAAGGACAACCCCCGGTTGATGCAGGACTATTGCAGAACATGGGAACAAAACATATTGGGCTATGGGTTTGGGAGGCTTTAGTGGATCGGTTTCCTAAGGCTATAGGAAGGCTATGGCCCCTACCTGACCAATGCTTTATATAAAATACACCGATAAAATGGCAGGGGGTGACTTGCACACTCAATAATGGGCCCCCGAAAACGGCCGCTAGCACATAGTGACGTAGTGACAAGGGGGCAACACTTCCTGAGGTGCTTGAGGAGTGGAGAGGTATTCCACGGCTATCAGGACAATCCCGGAAGTTCGGTCAAGATCCCTACCAGCATCTTACTGGAATACATCCTTCCTCCGAGCACGTTTGCTCTTGCGAATCTCCACTCAAGCCGGCCTCGTCAGTGTTCACGCCAGCCGGCCAATAAAGGCAAGTCAGAGATGAGGAACAAGAATTCTCCCAGGAGATAGGGTTCGTGGGGTCGCTACTGCCCAACAGCTCGCCACATGCTGCCCTGCGGGTTTCTGTATCTCTCTTGGTTTGGCTCCTTACCCTAGACCCGTTCCGGCAAAGTAAACTCTACTGGCATAGACCCAGAGTTCGGAGCGCGCAAGCCCCACCACGACGTCAACGTAGAGATACGGCGGTGGGGTTATTATTATTATTAGTTTTCATAGAAATTGTGCTACTAGTGTCGCGTCGCGCTGTCGCGCCTGTCTGCGAAATTATTATTCTTTATACTTTAATTTTAACCTGTAAAACTAACCTTCCATTGCGGCGTCCTAAAAATACCTTGTAATATATCACCATTCTCATAGCGGCGGAGGGTTGAGACAACCGATGCGGATATAATGTGAAATTACCTCTCTCTCATGGTAACGTCAAATCCTTGCCATTTTGGCACATCGTTTGATTCACAATAGGAGATTTTGCGGTTTTGCGTTTTATAGGAGCTTATCAAATCTATCCTAGCTTTTACGTTTCTATGGCGTCTTATGTAGCCTGAGAGAAAGAATACTTCCTGTGGTTTTGTTGTTCTATCAGAAACGCCACAAATGGCTTCATAGGCACCTTAGGGTTAATGTTAAAAATAGTGTCCTTTGAAACGATAAGCGTTGAGTACAACATTATCTTAAGGGGACTACAGAAGCTAAACGCAAGTTTTATAATGCCTAAAAGTATATGATCCACTGCAGTGTACAAAATCAGAAAAATATATGATATTCTTCGGGATATACGCTAGGTAGATAGTGTGTTGAAAACATAATACTACTAATTTGGTACGATAGAAAAAAATCACGAAGATTCCTCTAAAAATTTACTTTAACGATTAAAAACCATACCAATATACATGCAATCATTCTGACTTTGATATCATAGTGATCGATGACAATTACCCAAAAAAGGGAGTGTTATGGTTTTTTTTATATTTAAAAGCTTTTGCCCACCGCTTCGCCCCGTGTGGAGCTCGGAAATTATCCAACGGAAATATAGTACATGGATTAATTTATCATATGTGTTAATCCAAGTTATTAACCATCTGTGTGCCAAACTTCAACCAAATCCGTTCAGCCATTTTTTCTGTCGTAGTAATAGCAGAGGAAAAGGTCATTGACTCCTGCGCCAGCGTCAATCAGAATTATTTTGTTAAGTTGTCATTTTGAATCTGTGATATCTTTTAAAATATAAAATAATTTTAAATGTTAAGGCATATTTTAATCAAAATGAAATACCCAATTTAAATAACATAATTTCATTGAGTGGGGATAAATATAATACCGGTAAAAATATCTTCGGAAATAACTATATTTTTTTATCAAATTCTGAAAGATGCAAATGGTTACTGTGGGTCATCCTTAGAATATAGACATATGGTATTGCAGACTTTTTTGTTGAAGATTTTAAGGTGTACAATCCTGTAGAACATAAATGTTATGTATCTCGTACGTTTTACGCGGCGCACGCCAGTAAAGCTACCAGTCGGCCTGATTTTTTCCGACATCTCCAACAATAAATGTCATATTTCCGCCAATTTACACAAAACCTTAAAGGCTCGTACAGACAAGCGCAATATCGCGGGCGCGACGGGCAGCAATATGCCTGTCGCGCCCGCGATATCGCCCCGGTCTACACGAGCCTTAGTGAATTATACATTTGAACCTTCTTCATGCATCACTCCGTCCATTGGTGATAAACGTTTGAAAATCAGTTCGGTAATTGTTGAGTTTATCGCGTTCAGACAGAACAGACAGACATACAGATGCGGCGGGGGACTTTGTTTTATAATGAGTAAGGATTTAATACCACGTAGGTAATTATTTAACATAGCGATAAATTTTCCCTGTGGAACATCATCCGTTTGATTAATAATTAAAAGCGGAATGTTGATTAATAATATATCAAGGTTTTGATTGACTGATGTAAATTAAAAATAAATGGAGCTTGTAACAGCTTTCGTTATAGCGTTATTTTATACCCTGAATAAATGGTGTTAATAATTTCACGTGGGTAGTTACTTGATCTGAAATCAATATTGGTGTGTGATTATGGTATTAAAACACAGACAGTTCTGTCTCGGTTTCCGCACAGCCTTAAAATATAACCGAACATTTTATCGATACCAGACATCACATCTAAAAATTCCAGAAAAATGTAAAAAAAGAGAATGAAAATCTCCACTGAAATCTAAAATAAGCTCACTCTATTCAAGGGCGGGCATTTTGAAATTAGAACGCCAGGCTATTTGCACTTGAGGCGAGGACAAAAGCCGGTCGAGGCGCGTGCGTGCCTTATTGAGGCGCCTCGGGCGACTATTCAGCCATGCGCGGATAAATGCTATGCAAACTGCTGGATAAATACGACCGCGAGGCGTGCGCTAGAATATTTTTTTTTAAAGTTGATATTTCGAAAAAAATAGTCCAATTTGGGTCAGGTTAGTTTGTTTCTGTTGGGTTGTAAACTATGCGAAATGTTGTTGACGTCTGCTGTTGATCTTGCTATATAGATTGGTGATCCCAATGTGGTATGTCTAGATAATGACACCACTTCAACTAGGACATAGGACAGTAGCACTAGTTGGACATAGCCGTCCTATGTCCAACTAGTTGAAGTGGTCAATAGTGTAATAATAGATACAAAAATAGTGGCCGATTTAAACTAGAATGAGCACAGCCTGCTAGTTGGTGTTACGAAAAAATACCTATATATTGCAATTACATAACATCACGCCTTGTTTCTCCGAACGGTTGGGCAGAAGTGTACTTGTAGTACGTTACGCCAGTTATGTGTTTAAGTCCCATGTAATAGGGGGCGAGCCTATTGCCATCAACCGGGCACAAATCCAGACTCCGGGCTACTACTGAGAAATTCCAGATAGAAAAACCCAATAACTCTTTGCCCGGTAATTGAACCCAGGACCTCATGCGCAGCAGTAGCGCTTGCGACCACTAGGCTATCGAGGCATATTGCAATTAAATTAAAGAAAATTTAAAACTCATATTAAAAGTACACTTTGTAAAGATAAGAATGCTTGGAAATATGCTGTTCCAGCTCCATAGGACAATCTAGAGTCTAGACAAAATCAAACTGGTTGCTATTTTAATTCATTAATGAATTATTTTTATGACCTTTATTTTACATTAACTGTGATTACCTTAACTCACACACTGACTTATTACTTTTTTTTTTTTTGGAAAACGTATACTTTTACAATGTTTGTAAATATGATAGCACCATGTATCTATTACATAATTAATTTATCTGTCATTGCTTAATTTTTAGGGTTCCGTACCCAAAGGGTAAAATGGGACCCTATTACTAAGGCTCCGCTGTCCGTCTGTCTGTCTGTCTGTCCGTCTGTCACCAGGCTTTATCTCATGAACCGTGATAGTTAGACAGTTGACATTTTCACAGATGATGCATTTATGCTGCCGCTGTAACAACAACTACAAAAAAAAAACAAAATAAAATAAACATTTAAGGGGGCTCCCATACAACAGACATGATGTTTTTGCTGTTCTTATTGGTAATAGTACGGAACCCTTCGTGCGCGAGTCCGACTCGCACTTGGCCGGTTTTTTTAATTCTTTTTACCCATTGTGGTATAGCCATTTTATTCTAGATGTATCGTCTTTTATAGTAACGGTGGAGTTTCTTGCCCATTCTTTTCCATACAACCCTAGCTTTAGGAAGGGGCGACTAGAATCAATTCATTTTTTTTTTCTAAATTTTGAAGCTCAAGTGCCTTTCATGTGCCTATTTGAAATACCGAGAACCGAGCTGAATGACTGCTGTAGGCTAATGACGAAGCAAAGCAAGATTGGGAGAATAATTAAAAATTCTGATGAACTAAATTATCATACCATTTCTGATCTTTACACCATACATCAGTAATGAAAAGAATCCAACCAATAATTCAACTTAAAAAGGCACTTACAAGATTAACTATGACAAACTATGTAAGTACGATAATTACTCAAGCCAAGTCAGAAGATTAACGGAAAGGAAGCGCAAAGATATCCTTTCCTCCACAGTTCAGATCCAATTGACCTCCACAATCCTTATTGCGTTAACTTTAACTGGGGAGGAATTATAGTTTCCTCTTATATTTCGTTCGTTTTTCTTGAAAGAATTTTGAATCCTATTCTGCAGATCGTTGAAACGATTGTTTGTTTGAAAGATAATATGGACAAAAAACGGTTTATGGTTATTTGTTTATTAATATTACTCTTAATTTATGAATTAACTATGTGATATTGAGTATCTCTGTCTCTCAGTTAACATTTGTAACATTTTCATGGCAGCATCTGCCTCGATGCCTAAAAATAATATAAAGAAACCTTGGTGCTTACAAAAAAAGGTAGGTACGTACTTTAGATAAAATACTTTACACAAAAACGAAACTTTATGTGGTTTCAGGATATTGAATTTAATTAATCTGAGAACACATAAATTACACAATAACCTGGAACCTAAAATTAAATTCTATGTATATAGGCAGGGTATCGGCTTCCTGAGAGTCACATACCACGCCGCGCCGTTCGAATAACTCATCTGTAAGTAAGAATCGAATCATCCTAAACTTAGCTTTTATTAACAAGTGGTAGTTACATACGTTGTATGAGCATGATGGGTTCGGTTCCCGGGTCGGGCAAAGTGTTATTGGGTTTTTTTCTATCTGGAATTTCTCAGTAGCAGCTCGGAGCCTGATTCTCTGATTTGTGCCCGGTTGATGGCATTAGGCTCGCCCCCTATTACATGGGACCTAAAAACGTAACTGGCGAAATGTGGGTGTACTACTACAGGTACACCTCTCCAGCTTTATTCACTTTTACCCTTCGGGGATACAAGGCGTAATTTTATGTGTATGTACTTAGATACAAAGCTTTCACCAAATGTAAACGACCCATAACGAACACAACAGACATATTTCCCCCATTATTCACTAACGACAGATCTTATTTGGACTTGTATATTTTCTCTCAGTGCAAGAGAAACATGACGCGTCGATCATTTAGCGCGAGCTTAAATAGCTCAAAGGAACAACGCACATTGCCTCTTTACTTTGCTTGCAAACACTACAATCAAATTCCAACCTTATAGCTCAAAATCCAAGGTTGAAAATACGTGTCTCAGTGTACATGAAGTGTTGAAAGGATCATTATTCCGGGCTTGATGCTGAGTCGTGATTGATCTGTCGCCGCAAATGGATGGGCTTGAGTCTTCGCGAGTGCGGTCCCGAGTACGAATGCAAGAACGACTTATACAAGTGTCGAAGCGTGTAGCGTGCCATATTTTTATAACCTTTTTTTATGATAGAGCGGGAAGATTGATGCTGGTTTGATCAGTCGGTTAAATGAAGTTGCTCGGTCCGTAGTGACATTAATGTTTAGTGTGGGCAACAAAATGCTGAACATTTGAAGGAGTCTGTTGAGTAACAATTAAGTTAGTTAGGAATGAGAGTTATAGTGTCAGCATGAGCTACTGTGTAAGCTGTTTTTATAATATCTCATGTTGATTTTAAGAAATCGGCTAATCAGTAGAATGATAACGAGGCTTTCCAGAGTTTAAAATGTAAATGAATATCTGTTTTAAATAATAATTAAATGATACTTTCAAGACACGTCTCGGTTCTTATTAAAATAAACACACAACAATAATACGGAATGAAAACCACCTCTTTTTATGCACTTTTTCCTTGCAGAAACACGTTTTTATTCACTTTCTGTTTGCAGGTTTTTTCACGCGTAGTACTGCGGTCACGACTACGACTACAATATTAATTAACAGACAGCCTCTGGCAGTCATTTTATATGGAAATATACCAATGCAAGTTGCAGCATAGTTCGGCGTTTGCACTTTATATTATTATGGAGACATGGCGATTTATTTCTTATCTGGGAACTTATTGGCATGTTAAGTCGTACATACAGCTGGTGATCTGTAAGAGCCCTTTCCATATCTGTTATTAATTTTGCAAAAGATAAAACAACGATCGCCTCCCCAAAATAGAAGCCCGATATTTTGTTGAGAAAGAACATAATACCGCAAGTTAAAAGGATAAACCGGTAAATCAGTAAACGGTTTTTATCTCCAAACACCTTTTATGCTCGGAGCGCTCTGTCATTAAAATAATACGCACCCACATTAAGCGTTGCAGTGATTTCCCTAAAAGTCGCTGCGATTAATCGCTCGTACAAAAACTTTCGAACGCGGCGATCATGAATCATTGTCGCGAATTTATGTCCACGGGTGCTTCGTCTGGGGTTCTTGTTTTTGCTCGGGGCGAACCGATAATCCGCGGGTCGGTTACAAATGCTGCCGGATTTGCGACACACAGGGGGATGACGCGATAACGTGCTATGGATTTATAGTTGTATAGTGTGCTCGTGCCTTATTATGCTAAAGGACAAGACAAAGAAATTAGATTTCAAAGTATCTTTGTGATGTTTTTGTAGGACGCTCTCAGTGGAGCGTAAAAAGAGCTCTCTGACAAAGTATGATTCAATGTTTTTTGAAATGAGGATGTTGCATTATTAATAACTATGGATCTTTTCTTGTATACGTAACATTTTCTTTATTGAAGATTTTTTTCCAATAAATATTGTAAACTGGGAATGCAATTTGAGTTTAGTTTTTAACTGACTTCTAAAAAAGAGTAGGTTCTCCATTTGGATGTTTATAGGTATATATTTTTTAATGTATGTTCACCGATTTCTCCGTCAATTGTTTTTTGTTTGAAAGGGTATGCTCCCGAGGTGGTTCCAGTGACATCAAGTTATAATCTGATCTGGGAATTCCGATGGAAATCGAGGGAAATCCTCAAAAGAGAATGCCCACCAATGGGCCCCTTAGTTCGGTGCCGTGTCAAGACTATTTACTTCTCGAAAATTAATTCGTATTTTTACATTTTCAAGTTTTTTTTATCAACATTTCTTTTACCCTAGCATTGAAAAACATAATTAATATTAATTTGATTGAATTTGTATCAGTTCCGCCATTCAAACTTAACCTGAATGTTGCCAGATGACAGACTATGTCAATTAAATAATTGTAATCGATTGAAAATGTCGAAATTTACTAATCCGCCGACTAAAATGACCGGAGATAGGCTGCAATAGCTTTTCTCCCATCGTAATCTAGCTAACACTCTCATGTAACTGATTAGGCATAAAATAGGCGACGGGTGGGCTCAAATAAAGAAAACAAAAGTAGTAAATAAACTAAAAAATAACACGGAGGAATTATAATTTGAGGGAGTGTACTACTACCAACTAGCAGATTCTACCGGTCTTAGCTCTGCGATGCTTGAAGCTAAAGTACGATCCTGAAGTAATGTGGAGGTCTGATAGCGAAGAACTCAGACGGAAACAGACGCTCCAGTTGCCCTTCCGATTGTCTGATCAGACTATCGGAAGGCGTAGGTGCCATACATTGGGTTGTACACAACACAGACGCTCCGTTCCGATAGTTGGTGTTTCCGCCCATAATCCCTCATAATTATCATGTATTTCATGGTATTTCCCTACCGTCAGAAATATTCCGCTACATTCATACCTGATTAGTTACTTTAAAAAATAAAAGTTAGTACCACAGACATTATTGTGGTTAGTACTCAGGTTAGTACCTCCTATACATACCTACATAGTGTTTATAATTATCTTTTTAATTATGTAAATAATATTATTTATAACAAATCAATTTGGTAAATCGATTACCAAAATATTTAACATGGTCACATTTGACTGATCTATCTGTCAAATCAATGCATCAATCAAATTGTTTCGTGCCGTTCGTTTTGCATCGAGTTGAATTTATTCCTCCGTATTTACTTCTGTTCGTTACAATTTGAAGCTGTCGAGCTGAGCTAAACGCTCAGCTCGACAGCTTCAAATTCGTTCCTACAGTAGATTTGTTTTGAGATATTGGACTCCTGTTTTAGTGACAAGTGAGCACATTGACTCTTATTTAGCCTTGGACTCTTGTTTTACTCCTGAAAAAATGTCTACACCTGGTAGAGGTCGGGTAAACTGCCCTTTCTCTCGCCGGCGTGTCAATTGTTCCCTACGTTTGGCGCCTAATCATCGTAGACGTCAAATCGAAGAATTAGATGAACCAATGCTCAGCCTTCTGAGATCCTGGGTAACACCTACACCGGTAAGTTTATACTGTGTTATTTACGAGACTTATACGATCATTTAGGATGCTTATGTTTGGTCAATCAAGGGATCATCGTTAACTGTAAATCTCTATATTATCCGCTATAACGAAAATTAACGTTTTAGGCAGTGTAAGGTGATCTGTGAGAAAACCTAGACCATTGCAATCAGCACATGAAAAATATACGTATTATCTATTTAGGAATTCACTGATTTATTTTTGTTATCTTTTCAGATATCCTCTGATGAAATCCTGTGTGTTGAATGTTTTGTATTATTACAAAACCAGACATCATCAACCACAACTCTATCCCTTGTATCCCCTGCTCTTGGACATCTCAACATATGTGGTACGTCAATTACAAGTCGCAGAACTCATACGGTTAGATAAGACTGTCTTCAAAGGAATGTTATACTAAGATGGGCAGCAGCTCATCACGTAAGTGTTTTAATCGTGGCAGAATAACTACCTATGATTGAACTAATTGAACAAAAATAAATAGTATAAATATAACATTGTCTTTTTTAGGTCTTGCATTTGAAACGAGTTTGTCGTGCATGTCGGGAGGCTGCATCGAGAGAAAAACAGAGTCAGGCCGTTGGTGGCCTTAACAGGCCCACCATCTGCGCCAGTGACTGATAATATGAACGATAACATCGCAGATGCTGTGATTCCTGTACCACCTCCACTACCTCTGCCGGTTCCACCACCTCAGGAACAACAATTACCTCGAACATTTTCAAAAATTAATGTGATGGCACTTATGTTTATGTGCAAATCGGCAACAATTATTTATATCAAAAACAAACTTAGTCTGCATAAATATGCCAATCTTGTCAAATCGTTTTTATTTGTATGCTGCAATGGATATTTAGAGTGCATGGGGCCACAAAAAATGACTCATCGATTATGTACCTATAAGTGCCCTGTTTACTATGCCCCAGCGCAATTTCTAGACCATATATTCCCTGAAGAAAAAATGTTTTACTTACTATTTATTATTGTTTTTTTTTTAAGTAAGCAGCCGTAGCGCGGCTTAATTTAACTTAGATGGATCCGAGTGGTTGTTGTAACTTAGCCATGAGCTCCTCTAACCTAAGGCTTTAGTACTAGGTAAGTATATTTTTAACAACACTACCTACTAGTCTGACTGCCTCGTTGGTCTAGTGGTCGCAAGCGCTACTGCTGAGCATGAGGTCCTGGGTTCGATCCCCGGGTCGGGCTAAGTGTTATTGGGTTTTTCTTTCCGGAATTTCTCAGTAGCTGCCCAGAGGCTGGATTTGTGCCCGGTAGATGGCAGGGTAGGCTCGCCCCCTATTACATGGGACTTAAACATAACTGGCGAAACGTGGGTGTACTACAGGTACACCTCGGCCCAACCCTTCGGGGAAAGAAGGCGAGATGTTATGTTATGTATTTTTTTTATGTGTAGGTACCTACTAGTGGTGAGGGCACAACCTACTTTACTCTAACTGCCGGCACGGCAGGGCAAGGATATTTGTAAACCCAAGTACTTAGTATATCTAGCAAGAGAAAAAGCTATGTAGTGTTTTTCAAATTCAGGAATCAATATGCATGTGGTGCCAAAAAATGGAAAATCAATTGTGTCTCATTAGCTGTCCTTGACCAAGTAATACTTAAATAATAGGTATTATATTTTAATTTCAAATATGTTTAAAACAACAAAAAAACTTCTTTTATAACCTCAGTTTCAGCATCCGAAAAAAATAAGATTTCTCTTAAATCAGGGTGAAAAATTGAAAATCGATTTCAGGATATGAAAAGGTAATTCTAGGTCTACAAAACAAAGTTAAAACCACCGTGACACGCGAAGTTTTTTAGGGGCCTAAACCTCCTAACAAAATGGGCATTCTCTTTTTATAGGCACAGCTATAGTGATTTGGATATTTTTTATAGTAACTTGTGCATTTGCTCTCGGAAAGAATCATTTGATGAAGTGGAAATGATGATGAAAACCACAGATGACTCCCGGAACTACTTAATAATACGTATTTAACGAGTTGTGATTCGATTAGGCACTGGTACTTTAATATGGTTGGTAAGCCATTTATGCTCATCACAATGCATATGGTGCGTGGCAGCACTCCTAGTTCTTACCAGGAGAACTCCTCAACGATTAACGTCCCTGAATCGGGAAAAGCAATATTTTGTAAAATGTGATGAGCAGTTGACGTAAGGCTATTGTAACTTAGATAAATTACAAAGTGACTCACTAAAAAGGGAAAAATAAAAAGCTTTTTACAAAAAAAAAACAAGTGACTTCCAAAAAAATACTACCTACAAAGTGAAAAATAACTTTAATTTCGGAATTCGGTGACAAAAAACTAAAATACAGATCCAAAGACACCGATTTCAGTAATTAAAGTTATTTTTCACTTTGTAGTCAGGCACGTATACAGAGGGGGGGATAGTTGGGATTTATCCCCCCCCGAAATCTGACTGAAAAAAAAAAACGTTTTAAGCAATCTGTTTATTTATTCGCTTGCGTGTTCTTTCAATAAGTAGGTAAAATAAAAATATAGATAGATCTTGATCTGATTATGTAAGCGACGTTACTAGTAGCGCCATCTAACCTATTTAGAGAGAAACCGAGAACGAAAACAGTAATGAATGACATCTATCGTCGAGTAGAAAAACTAATAGTAGAAAGATCGTCGCGTTGAGTAGCGAAATATCGAGAAGCTTCCATAACTTTCTGCTACCAGGTAGTAGATGGCGCAATATTCCACAGTGTTCCAGAATACGAAAATATAGTATAAATACGGCGGGGGCGGGAGTCCGGGAACCTGCATGTCAGTTTATTTCGAGAGCGATTCAAGTGAGAATCGAGAGCGACAAGCGAGAAGAAAAGTGAAATACCTCTGCAATAGTGACAGTATAGTGCAATAGACCAGTTTATTTTGATATTGGTTTCAGTTTCATAGAGAGTAGAGTAAATTCCTTCCGACTTGGTTCACCTGATACTTTGCCCGTGCCGTGAAATAAAGGAAAAAAACTTCAAAACCACTGTTTTCATTGGATTCGCCAAATCGCCAGTCCGTTACGTACGTGAGATAGTGTTGGACAATTTTGGACCTGCAGACGTCATAATTTGTTGGACCGTTCGCCCTATCCATCACAGATTACTTAAATAAAGTAAAGTAATGTGTGAAATATGAGTGCTTCTTGATTTGTGCTTGTTTGAACGTATATAAATTGCTGCTGCTAAAATGAAGAGAATTGACAACTTTTTCAAGCCAGTGGCAAAAAAAATTGTTACTACTAGCGAGGAAAAAACTACTCCAAGCATGGCTTCTGCTGTTGATAGTAGACAACTAGAAACAACTTCGTCAAAATTTACAGAAAAAAATGTGATTTCAGCCGAACCGGCTGGAAGATGTAGAGATGAAGGAGAATGTTCAACTTCAAAAACGTGCAGTTTAGATACAATGATTATAAGTGAAACTTTTCCTGATATCGGCGTGGTTTCTAATGCCATATATAACACACAGTATCCTCCTCTTGTACTCACAGATGAACAGAAAAAAAATATTATTACACAGCCGTTTGTCCCAGATGCGTCATTTTCGTTTCCGGCTAGTAGCTTTGGAAAGAGGAAACTTAGATTTCGAAGAGAATGGATGGGATCATGGGAATGGTTAACATATTCGCCGAGGAGGAATGGTGTGTTCTGCAAATATTGCGTTGTCTTTTCATCAGGCACCGCTGGAAAAGGTTCCCACCAAACACTTGGAAGTTTTGTCAGCAAACCATTTGATAATTGGAAAGATGCAACAGAGAGATTTCGCGAACATTCTGCTGCTAAATATCACCAGTTTTCTAAGTTATGCGCAGAAAATTTCTTACGCGTAATGGATTCAGCAGCTATAGACGTTGCATCGCTGCTTGGTGATCAAAGGCTCAAAGAAAAGGAAAGAAATAGAACAGCACTAAAACCTATAATCGAAACTATTATCTTCTGTGGAGAGCAAGAGTTGCCGCTTCGTGGAGACAAAGACAGTGGACCATTGACTTTAGAAAAGCCACTTGGTAAAGATGGAAAATTCAGGGCTCTGCTACGATACCGAGCAAGCTATGATAATATCCTGAAAGATCATATCATTACAACCCCTAAAAATGCAACGTATTTTAGCCCTATTATTCAAAATGAAATAATAGATACTTGCGGAAAGATAATTCAGAAAAAAGTTGTGACACAAATAAATAGTTCAGAGTGTTTCGCGATTCTTGGCGATGAAACTTTAGATGTGAGTGGAACTGAGCAATTGTCTTTATGTGCGAGATACGTTTATAAAGGTATTTTGAGGGAGAACTTTCTCAGTTTCATTGAAATGCACGACCTAAGTGCCGAAAATATAAGTGCAGAAATTTTAAAGAAATGTCATGAGATTGGTTTGAATCTCGATAAACTAGTTGGTCAGGGGTATGACGGAGCTGCTACCATGGGAGGACACATCAGTGGTGTGCAGACGAGAATCAGAAAAGAATTTCCTAAGGCCACATACGTACATTGCTCAGCCCATCGTCTGAACCTAGTTCTTTCAAAAGCTCTTTCAGTTCCCGAGGTGAGAAATTCAATAGGCGTTGTGAAGGAAGTCTGCAATTTACTTCGCAACAATGCAATGGCCGGGAAACAGTTCAAGGAAAATGTGGAAAAGCTCACACCAGAAAGTATGAAAAAAAGACTGGTCGGCATGTGTGACACTAGATTTATAGAACGTCACGACTCTATAAATGTATTTGGTGAGTTACTCGAACCTCATTGTCATTACATTAAGAGAACTATCCTACACAAACAGAACTGTCGCCCAAACTGCCTCTACACTCATAGCTGCGATGGAAAAGAGTAGTTTCTTGATTTCTCTAAAAACCTGTGAAAGATTTTTCAGTTATACTCTCCCACTGTCAGCATATTTGCAGAACCCTACACACGACCTGGCCTCTGCTATGAAATTTTCCGATGACATTATCGGAAAACTAAAAGAGATACGTGACGATGTTAACCCGGTATTCTCAGAAATATATAACGCATGCTGCAAAATAGCGGAAGATGTCTTGCAAATAGAAATTCAGCGTCCTCGAGTTACTGCCCACCAAACTGCACGAAGCAACCCTCCCAGCGATACTGCTGAAGAATACTTCAGAAGAACTATTTTTATACCGTGCTTGGACGATTTGATATCTGGCATGAATGATAGATTTGCGAATCAAAGAGAGCTGCTTTCTTCTTTAGAAATTATTCTTCCGAAAAATGTGGACGAGAGGAAAATAAGTGAATTAGAAAATATGAAAATTTATTGGGAAGAAAGTGTTGGAGAATCACTAATAAAAGCAGAGTACAGTATGTGGTGTGCCAAGTGGAAAAACACAGATAAGAAACCAGTCGAAATTATGGAAATTTTAGACACGTGTGACAAAGTTTTCTTTCCTACCATTAACAGGCTAATACATATTCTGGCCACCCTTCCGGTTTCAACGGCATCTGTGGAGCGGTCATTTTCATGCCTAAAGAGAATAAAATCCTTCCTAAGGAATAGAATGGCGGGCGAGAGGCTTACTGGTCTCGCTCTATTGTCTATTCATTCCGCTTTGGCGCCAGATCCTCATTTGGTACTAGACGTAATGGCTGCCAGCGGAAACAGAAAAATAAATTATAGTATAGTACAGTGAAAATTATAGTACAGTGATTACAGCGATTTTCACACAGTTCACATGGTTGTTTCAATGTTTGTCCCCCCCCGAACCAAAAGTCTGGATACGTGCCTGTTTGTAGTGTTTTTTTTGGAAGTCGATTTTTTTGTAAAAAATATTTTCTATAATAGAGAATATTACGTCTGAAAATATTAAAGCTAAATAAAAGCGCTCTCTTAAGACAAATAACTTAATCCTTACTCTTATTTACGAGCATCTTAACATCTTTAGCACGAACAAAACAGCAATGAATACCCAACGACACAAAATCTAAGTGCCCCTAAATCCAAAGATTATAAATTTACCGTCAATTAAGTCGGTATAAACGCAATGAGTACAAAAAGCAATCGTGTTAATCGAACATAGGACCGTTTGTTACGATCCTGCGACCGGCAAATGGACAAATCAGATTATTTCACCCACTATGAGTCTGTAGATAACAGCGTGTTACGGCGCAAGTGAAAAGAAAATTGAGATAACAGGAAAACTATCTTAGAATACGGTTATGTACAGATAAAGTAACAACCTACAAGATCTTTTTTGAGGATCAAGGAATGGTATATGAAATGAAATGAAATGAAATTGTTTATTCTGTAAATAGGATATGACAATCACTTTTACACGTCATATTAAAAAATAAGCTAGATGGAGTCGACATTTCCTATCTGAATACCCCTGAGAAGAAATGGCAAAAACAAACTCAAGGGTCAATAGACAATATATATTAAAGTGTTAAGCGACAGTAACACAGTCCGTTAGAGAACTACTGAGAACCTTCTGACCGGTTGATTAATGTAGAACTCAGACTCAGACACGACAAAGATAGCATGATTACGTACAATGGCACAAACACTATTTAGAACAATAGTTTGAAAGGTCGGGGAAGGCTGATTGCAGAAAGTGGACGAGCTCTTAAGTTTCTACTTGAGCGCTACATTGGAAAGGCCTATGTCTCATAGTGGACCACTAATACGGCCATACTGGTGTGTGACCTTGAAGAAGAGTCAGACAGATTTTTTATGATTTTTTTGGGATAATAATGGTTGCCGATTCCCTTGTTCACAAACTAAACTAAATTTAAGTTCAGTGCATCTTTTTCTTTCTATTTCATTAAGAAAAGAACATAAGATAAATTTTAGTTTAGTCCTGTCAAATTAATCAGCGCTTGACGTAAATTGACGTAATTTTAGTAGGCAAGTTTTTAATCACGTCTAAACCTGTAAGGAGTAGTGACAGGCGCTGATTAATTTGACAGGACTAAACTAAAATTTATCTTCTGTCCTTTTCTTAATGAAATAGAAAGAAAAAGATGCACTGAACTTAAATTTAGTTTAGTTTGTGAACAAGGGAATCGGCACCATTGTGAAGAAGTGACCAAACTTCCACGTAGTGGCTGCATGCGAGGTTAGAACGCTTGCATAGCGTCTAATTACTATAATAGCGCACAATATAATCCCAAAAAAATCATAGAAAATAAGGATAACTTGCATGTTATTGAAGTTCAAAGTTCACGAGACAGATTTTACTAACTTCCCGCTTCAACCCCGCATTTGCTCCACAAATCTCAAAGAGGCTATAAATTAAGAGATTCCTGCTCAGTCCCCATCAGTTTGCGCACCCCGTGGCGTTACTCACTGACCTCCGGTCGAAGACATCGAACCACTTGAGTGGAAATTATCTTACGTAGATTATCCTTATGGTGACATTTCTCCTCCATTTCCGATGCCTAACTGGAAAGCTATTTTTCTTCTGCAATGTGAGCGGGAGAAGCTTTGGAAGAAGAAAGCGGTTTTGTTTTTAAGTGTTTTTTTTCCCATGTTAGGGTAATACGATATAGACGATTTCGAAAATATTTGGGTGTGATAACGTTTTGTTCAAGAATGTCTATATTTTGTGGATGATATCAAGAAGGTAAAAAAGACATAAAAGAAAGATATAAAAAAAAATACTAAATAGTTGATTTAGATGCAGCGGTATGTTCCATATTCCATTTACAAAGACGGTTTCAATCACTTTAATCTCAGCCAAACAAATCCAATCCTTTAAACACCTGTCTGTAAAGAAATTGACACGGCAACTGCAAAGGTCAGCGTTAGGCATAGAACATAAAGCTCCACATAAAATCTAAGCAAGTTTCTTGAAACTCAATCAATGCCTACCCATTCAAATGCATTAAAGACCTGTCCGTCTAGAAATCAACATGGCGCGGCCCCATGATAAAGCACGATCAATTTTACGGTCAGTCCTGTCAGCGTGTACCGGGGAGGCTTAAAACGTATAGCATCACAATGGGATGTCTTCATTGTCTGAAGGTACTGGCGGCTCGACGCGTTGCCAGCAGATGTGCTGGTATAAGTTACAGGAAATAACGAGAGTTCCTCATTATCCTTATCTTGGTGGTTATATTTCTATACATACGAGTATATTGTTTACTACGTGATGGGAAAAGGATTTTGGGATGAGAGGAATGATTCATAATGGCGTCAATAACACAAGAGCATGAAAGTTTGAATTTGTTCTGGCATGATTTATTTATTTCGATTACTCTTGAAGTTTTTATGGCCCGCTTAAACATGTCTACCTACGCTGAAAACCCGAGCTGAAATCTTTAAGAGCAACAATCAACACTATATATTTTTTATTTTTTAATAATACAATGACATCCGAACGAATGATGTTCGAGCGTAGGCGTGACTCAATCGTAATTTTATTGTACATAGTTACGGTTTTTATTTGTTTTAGTCTTTTATTTATTATAAATTGTCTTTTTATTTGTTTTTATTCCCCTAGTGGGATTTGTTTGTGTCCGTAGGTATGTCCGTGGCTTCACAGCGGGCCCTATCAGAATACCAGCGCTGCGATATTTATTTTTAAATATCGCAGCACTATGCTGAGATTAGAGCCTTTTTGGCGTCGCACAAGTCTTGATTGTTTTTTTTTTTGTATTTTGTTTAATCTAAAAATTATGTCAATTTTGTTAGTTCTAAATGCTCCTTTTTTTACTTTTTGTATTTCTTGTGCGTGTAAAGAAAGAAAGAAAGAAAGAAAGAAAACTATTTTATTTGGGTAAAATAGTTTTCTTTCTTTCTTTCAACAACGTTACCCTAATTTTGGGTAAATCTTGCACCTTGTACTATACCCCAGTGCGTTGTCGGGGTCTAAATTGCAAATTTAATACAGCTATTTGCATCTGAAAAGACCTATGCAAAGTAGTTTTTGTGTACCGTGATTTGTACCGTTTATCTCGAACTCTTTATCTAAATTAGATGTGTGTTGCGAACGTTTCATTCGCTTTTTAGTGCTCTCTTTTGTCTATAAAATGGCAAGCGCCTGATTTTATGAGTTTCAAACAATTTGAAATTAGCTGTTCTGTTCAGTTTCGTATGGAATATTGGAACGTTCACTTGTTTCGAATTTGCATTTAAATTGTATTCTGTTTGTAATGGTTTTATGATATTTATTTGTCTTGCAGGGACTAAAAAGAAAATGTTAGATCTTATATAAAATTCACATTGTTGGAAGTTTTTTCGCTTTTTGTACAGAATTTTGAATGTCTGTGCTTTGGAAATTGATTAACAGAGTGGGAGTTTATTCAATCCAAAGGGTGATCCACCCTAGTGCCCTAAGTCAGGCTTGTGCTTCGTTGTGTGTGTACTCGTATACGGCTAGACGAACAGGGCCTAATGATGAATGACTTCCCTTCGTTGAAAGAAATGTCTTTGAAAGCAATTATATTTGGTGTATTTATATACGAGTTAATTTGTTTAGAACGCCTGTTTCTATGATAATTGTGACTATACTTATTTATTTTTATTACGTCGATATATAAAAATCAAAAATCGAAAGTCATTTATTCAAACTAGGCTGAGAATCCGCACTATTCGAACGTCACAATTACATAAGACAGTCCCCCGACGCCCTCCCTTTACCACTTCTTAGTGCTGTAGCTGGGAAGAAGAAGTGGCGCAACAAACTCCCCAGCAGCACACCATAGAGATTTAGAGGCGGACTATGACCATTAAAGTATTCTTTCTAAAACAGTCCAGGGGTGACACACCACAATCACAATGGATATAATAAAACGCATCCATATAGAACCGGATGTCCCTGCATTAAAATAATAAACTCTTTACAACTGATTAAACAACTTAATGAGTTCATTTAATGTGGACGGAAGCTCCACTGATACGTAGCATGGTTTTTATTTGAGTCAGGGGGATATACGGTTGATAATGTTGACTTGATGTATAAGTGATCTACCCTTTAAGGTCAGTGCAACAACACCACTATCACTTCAGCATTGCTGAGCTCTTTCCTTTTGATAAAAAGTGGATTCAGTAGTTTTTGGTGAATGTGTTCTTGAATCATTCCTCTGGGAACAGCTTCATTGTCTCGGCGGTTTTCTGGTGGGTCACTACCGTCGATTCTGACTGACAGGTGTAGCAGTTATTGAGAATCGTCTGGCGGAGAACTAAATATAGCTATGTAGCTTATAAGGAATGTATAACCCCACATCCACAAAAAAAAATGTTTTTGGGAAAAAAGGCTGGCCGTTTGATGGCAATGGACTGCATAGCATACAGCACTTATTTGATCAGAAGGCCTGAATACAGTGACATTATATCAGCAATAACTGTGATGGACAGTGGCGGTACCTTCATATAAGCCCAAAAGCCTTACTAAAATGCCTTACTAAAATGCTCGATAGAGAATTTATTGTACCTAACCAGTAGTTTATGAGAAAATTGCGATGATACATACGTAGATACGTAGGTACCTACATACTCAGTCGAAAACTGAACTTTCTTTTTTTGAAATCGGTTAAAATTTTATTGGGCTTGCGTTATTTTGAAACCCTAGGCACGCCACTGGTGATGGAAAGGTCAAAAATGCATTGGATTGATAAAAACTACCGAAAAGCTTACATCAATAATGTCGAAAGTCGTTGTAGAAATACGAAACGCTTTGGAAGCGATTACCACTTGTCTAGGCTCACTACGTAAAATAATAACTAGGCCAATACCAGCAAAATGAGTAGGTATGTGTTTGAATATCTTGAACTTCAGGAAACATAACTAAAACGAACTTTACAAGCTGAGAGCGGAACGCGTCATTTTTCGGCGCGGTGATCCGAATCCGTTCCACGCGACGCGTCGACGCCCCTCGGCGCTACTTTACTTGAACTTTACAGCACGAGTGTACTATACTTAGGTACGTACAATTATATCGACATTATACTTCATGGGAGATGGGTTTCTTATGTATTTACTATGGGTATATAAGGGTGACTAATGTGTACATGTAATATGAACGCGCACGTTTGTAATTTGTAAGAGAGCCACGCAATAAGTGTCACCCGTCACAACACATTAGATGTACAAATCTTTATCGTAGCCATTTGATGCCTAGAATTATTCAACTATTGGATTGGCATTTTGGCAAATGTTTTTGTCTTTTGCGCTTATTGTATTTGAATCGAGTTTATTTCCTATACTTACGGATAGAAAATATGGCCAACTATGGCAATGAATCCATGGTGATTTTCTAAGTCAAAATGTCTGTTTGAAAAGTCCTCATTCAGCATTAGACTGGCAACATAATTTTTGAGTAAAATCGTTTGTGTCTAATGCTTCTTTTTCTAAGAAATTCGCCATCTGATGTGAAATGGTAAGTATAACAGTAAGCTAAGTAGAGCAGTGGTGGCCCAGTGGTAACGGCCCCGACTTACGAGTTGTAGGTCGTAGGTTCGAACCCAGGCAGGCGCTTTACTTTGTGTAAATTATTTCATCACCACTAGTCTCAAAACGGTGAAGGAAAACATCGTGAGGAAACCGCCATGTCCTAGAACCAAAAAATTTGAAGACATGTGTCATCTACCAACCCGCACTGGGCCTGCGTGGTGGATTACCGCCCACTCCTTCTCACCGAGAGGAGGCCTTTGTCCCAGCAGTGGGAACATTATAGGCTGATTATGTAAACGGGGCAGTAGCTGCCCTTACTGCCCCGTCTCCCAAATCTTCCCTGTATATAAGAATTAGAAATTAATTCACAATTATTATCTCTCTCTTTCTTCCCTTCACAAACGCACTGACACACATCCATTTATATCTCTGTTTATATAAAAAAGGAAACGTAGTATGTTTGTTTACACTGTCATAGTAGGTGCCTTTGAGAGATGAAAGCTGTTAGCTGGCTGCTTTGAAGGTAACAAGATCACGCGGTGTGCATTGGGAAATATCTTTATGGTGCTCTGAGCTACTTAGGGTACTTAGTGGTAGTTTGTGCTACTGAACTTTTTATTGTTTGATATCTTAATAATGCTATGATAAGGAATTGTGTAACAGTATACCATGCTCTCGTGATGTTTCTTGCAACAAGAGTCAACTCTTGTTGCTAGAAACATCACGAGAGCAACATATATTTATTATGCACTAGCTTTTTTTTTGTTCCAGGCTGGTAAATCATGGATGTTCTCCGCCCTCGGGTGAGCGGGGGGGTCTGTTAGACTCTTACTGACTAAAAACCACCCCGGTGTTACCCTCCCACCGGGGATCATGGGATCCTATGCGACCTCCGCGATCCCCGGCTGGCCCGCGGTGAGGTGTAAGACTCCCCCCGCGTCGTCAAAAAAGGGCGCGCGTGCTGCACTAGCTGACCCAACAGTCGTTGTCCTCTCTCAATTATTCATACAAAAATCCCATAGAAAAAAGGACGTTCAGATTTTCCCGAAATTAAAAAAAAAAAAACATAATTCGAACTTAGACGAACATTTTAAAACAAAAAATATCAAATCGATCCAGCCGTTCACAGGTGATGCGTTTACTAACGAACAGCATTTAATTTTTATTTATATACTACCTGTTGCCCGTAACTTCGTTTGTGATCCAGGATGAAAAGTAAATATGTCCATACCCAGGTCATGTGTGCCAAATTTTATCCAAATCCATTCAGCCGTTTTAGCGTGAAAGCATAACAAACAAACAAACTCACTTTCGCAATTATAATATTAGTTAGATGAGGATTAAATAGACAGATTCTGTCAGTAGTATCGTACAGTATAGTTTTTAGTTTTACCTTTTACATTCTAAAATAATCAGGATGCTGTGGAGAGACTGATGATCAATGGTCGTGCCTTCTGTATGAAAAGATGCCATTGCTTTTCATGGTCAATTTCTTTCTAAGATTACAGATTGTCTGATACGATTCTTGATTGATCTGTATACGTGAGGATCTAATGTCTGTGTCAGCGTATGGTTTTAGCTTTGCTGAGTACTGGGCCAAACAAAAAAAAACAAAGGTAGTCAAGACAGAAGTGCAAACTTATCGCTCAACGGCGCGGGCAAGTCGGTGACGCGAACCCATAAGTAATTTCAAAAATCGCTCAACGCGCCTAAAGAAGTTTTCAAATCAAATAATAACTTATTTTCAAACAAGATAGATGGTTTAGTCATGTTGAGAGGACGAATACAAGGCGACTAACAAAGGGTATTTCCAAGGCAGATGTGAGTGGAAACGCCGGGAAGGGACGCCCCAGAAAGACATATAGTGGCCTCATTGGTGATGTTCTTCAAAAAGGTCATGTGCGTAGTACTAGCAACCGGCGTGCGTGTATGACCAAATGTATGAACGTAAACGAAGCAACCCAGGTGGGTTGCTTCGTTTACGTTCATACATTTGGTAGTGGCGTAGCAGGTGACTTCGTTTCCTTACATACATACTCCTTGTATGTATGTAAGGAGCGTAGCAGGTGGCGTTCTATAGTTTCTGCCTACCTCCAAGGGAAGAAGGCGTGAGTTTATGTATGTGTGTATGTGTTCAAACAAGATTTGCCATCAACACAAAACCTTGATTTTCAAAATCGGCCTAATGCGGAAAAAAAAGACGATCAAAGTAATTGCATTGAAATTATTCATGTCAGCCTGTCATTATCACGTACATTGTATCCAATAAACTCTACATTACCCTGAAATTGACTCCCTATACATACCCACAAGTACCTAGGTAGATTATAATAAAGTAATTCCCATCCATTATAAATCTAATTTATTATTCATCTCGGCTTCGCGACGTGACGCGACGTCATGGCGTTTCGTTACTCCTACATCGAATTAAATATTAAATTCTAGTTTGACAGTCGAGTATTTATAGCCTCAATAAGACACGTGGCTTATAGTGGTATAAATAAGTAGAAAAACTTTTACGCTATGGCTATGTTAAAGTGTATGCTTTTTAGGGTTCCGTAGTAAACAAGGAACCCTTACAGTTTCACCATGTCCGTCTGTCTGTCCCCGCTGTAGCTCAGAGACGCTTAGTACTAGAATGCTGTAATTTGGCATTGGTATACATATTAATAACGCTGACAAAGTGCTAAAATAAAATCTTGAAATAAAAAAAAATAACCTCCCTTACACGTAATGTGGAGATGACATCTTTTTTCTCCTCTACCCCATGGTAATAGTCGATAACTTTAATAAGCAGTTGGAGAATTAACCGTGCCATATACCGATGTATGGGAGAACATGTTTTTCAACTAAAATGTTAAGTTTGATTTTGGGATAAATTTATACCAACTTCCCAACTGCGGAACCCTTCATTGTGCGTGGTCCGACACGCACTTGGTCATACATAATCAGCCTATAATGTTCCCACTGCTGGGACACAGGCCTCCTCTGTGTGAGAGGGACTTGGTCGGTTTTTTATTATCTAAAATTGCTTAACATTGCAATACACTGGGATGACTTTATAAAGCCACACAATTATGGCAAAAGTCTCTTTTCTTTTATAAATAACTGGGTCATAGTTTCATATGTTGTTGTTGTAAATCCTTTGAATTGACCTGGAGGTAGCATACCTATATGTTTTGACGACCCAGTACAGACCAGTCTGGCGAAGCATGACGAGGAGAGCCAACCCCAATAGTCATCCTAGCAAAATGTTGGGATAAATGTTAACTGGGAAATGATCAATAGGTTTGATTTCCTAGAAGTTTACTACGTGGATTTTCGTACTGCAATAATTCAGAAAGATCACAATAATCATTAGATATCTCAATAAATCAATCAATCAACATAACAGTCCACTGCTGGACATAGGCATCTCCCAGGCTGCATCACAACATCCTGTCCTCCGCCTTCTGTATCCAGTCTGTCCCAGCCACCTTTTTAAGGTCGTCGGTCCATCTAGCTGGGGGACGTCCCACACTACGCTTACCGATACGCGGTCTGCACTCTAGGACTCGTCTGCTCCACCGAAAATCGGTCCTTCGACAAATATGGCCAGCCATTAGATACCTACCTGCCTATAATTTACAATGTATAACCAAAATATTAACCGAAATTAAAACATCCCTCGCTCTCATTTCTTAAACGATTTTTATCGGCTCATAAAAGCTACCGTCGTACCATAACATTATCATGTTGATTGTCGAAGAAATATGTTTAAAGTTCATAAATTCGTTGATAGTCACGGAAAATATTTACAGTGGCGACGTCCAAACATTAAGTCGTAAAGGTGTAAAATTTATGATTAATAAAACAGTCATTATGTGGTGTTATCATCGGTGTAATAAAACTTAAAAGCTATTTTACGTTATGAGTGATATACGAGGAATGGGTTGTTAGTGTAAGGTTGGGCTTGTGTATTGAAATTGGTGTAAACTTTTACAATTTATTAGACTGGAAGCTGTGTGCCCGATGGAATTTCCAAAGTCAATGTCAAAACATTTATTTCAAATAGGCAAATAACAGGCACTTTTAAACGTCAAAATTTACAGAAAAATAGAACTGATTCTAGTTGCCCCTTCCAAAAGGTTTAAGGTTTCGAATGGAGAAGAATGGGCAAAGAAACTCCAGCGTTTCTCTTTTAAAATGTTTTACAATATTTTGTACACATTAATTATTATAATTAATAATTACATATATGTGAAGACAATGCAATCCAATCGGCTAAAATGATGAAATTCCATACAAACGTACATCTTTATCCTTTAGTTGATGAATTTTCAATAATCCTTTGTTACTGCTCACTTTCATTTATTAAGGAACTCTGCAAAACTTCATTATTCTAGGTCACGGTTTAGGCCGTGTGCTGTCTGCCAGGAATAAATCAATTTAAGATTTTTATTAAGGTACCGAATACGGTGAAGGAAAACATCGTTAGGAAACCGGCATGTCCTAGAACTAAAAATTCAAAGACTTGTGACATCCGCCAACCCGCACTGGGTCTGCGTGGTGGATTACAGCCCACTCCCTCTCACAGAGAGGAGGCCTGTGTCCCAGCAGTGGGAACATTATAGGCTGATTAAGCTTATTAAGGTACCTAGATCATTATGAATGCTAAGAGGGATGTGTATATACGAGGGCGACACAAAAGTTTTTAGAACTGGCCACTTGTATTCGATATAATAAAAAAAACAGTTAAAATTTTGAAAATAGAACTCTTTTATTAATTTGTCATTTGTTTACGATTTGGTGGCAAATTGAAAATTGTCTGTGTCACGTCAGCATGATTTTAACGCGAGAAAATTTTCGTACAATGATTTTTTATTACTTTCGATGTCATTTATGTCAACAAGAAAGTCATGATAGGCTTTGATTGGTCTTTCACGATAAAGCCCCATCTCGTGCCAATGTTTACAACTGGTTTAATGAGTTTAAACGTGGTCGCACTAATCTCACCGATGATCTGCGTGAGGGACGGCCTTCTACGGCGACGACTGAAGATAACAGTAGTGTTGTGGGGCGTATGATAGAGACTGACAAAAGAGTGACTTATAACCAGATTCAGACAAGCTTAAGCATCGGTATGAGTCAAGTGCACAAAATCCTCCAAGAAATTTAGGGGTCAGGAAGCTTTGTGCCCGGTGGATACCTCATAATTTGACAGAGGCCCAAAAACTCCGTCATGTTGATTGGTGTCGTGAAATGGTTCAATGATTTAACGGAGGTGACTCAAATGCTGTGTTCGACATACTTACGGGTGACGAAAGCTGGATTTATTGTTATGATCCTGAAACTAAGAGACAGTCTGCTGTCTGGGTGTTTCCTTCCGAGGAGTTGTCAACTAAAGTGGAGACAGGTTGAAGCGTGCGAAAAAAAATGTTGGCCTCGTTCTTCGTAAGGAAAAATGATTACGCAATAATTGTTTTAGAGACTCGATAAACAGCTACTGCAGAGTGGTACACTAACAATTGTTTGCCACTTGTCTTGGAAAAAGTTCGGGAGAAACGACCTCGCAATAGGATCCGCCTTCACCAAGACAACGCTTCGTCGCCCACCACCAAGCAAACAATCGACTACTTGGCGACGTCAGACGTGGAATTACTGGGTCACCCGCCCTATAGCCCCGACCTTGCACCTTGCGATTTTTATTTATTTCCAAAAATAAAAGAAAAACTTCACGGTAATTTTTTTATGGACGCTGAGGAAGCAGGGGCTGCGTTTTTTACTTTTCTCAGTGGTTCCATCGGATGCAGCAATGTATTGATGTAAATGGACAACTTGCTAGTTTGTTCAGTTTTTTATTTTCTAAGAACTTTCAGTGTCATCCTCGTTTAAGAGGAAGTCTGAAAGTGTCACCGGTAACTGATTAGGTGTGTGGAAATAGGTTGTCATGGCATGGGCATGTGATGCGAAGGAATGAGGAAATTTTCACCAGGAAAGTTTGAATTTGGATGGTATAGCCATCCACATTCATACTCAAAACTTGGGAACGAGTTGGGGAAGACCAAAGAAACGATGGATGGACTGTGTGAAAGATGATATGGCTAGAAAGGGGGTGACTACCGAGATGACAACTAATAGAGAAGTATGGAAGAAAGGGACATGTTTCGCCGACCCTAAATAAATTGTGTTAGGGGCAGGAGAATTATGAGGACCTAGATCTTTATGAACATAATATTATAAAAGAGTTAAGATACTGAAAAACCGTGAGGGGTGGGCTTTGGTGCCAGCCTTTTGACTTTAAAACAGATTATAAATGGGTTTGATTATAAATGATTATAAATCGTGTTTTTGAAGGACCACCAATTTTTAAAGAACCTATTAAATGATTCTTGATTGATTGCTTTGGTCACAGACAATGCATGTGTAGTATTTATTAATTTTAGTTCATATATTCATTCCTAATGAACGAACTAATAGGGATTAAAAAAAAAACAAATTAAATTAAGTACATCAAATCATAAAATGAATTTTAACATTGTTTTTTTTAATTGAGACAGGAATTTGGAAATAGTTTAGTGTACCTAATTAATAAATAAAAATAACATACAACTAAAACTATTCACAAACTAAAATCTGGCATCGAAAAATTCATCCGCATCTCTGTCAACTGGTAATGTCACGAGACTGACATTATTACCATGTTGTATGACAATTCCTCTATTAAATAATAGTACCTAATAATAATTTAATTACTATCTAAATAACTTTATTAACCCACAATCTTATATCTCACTAACAGGGTAAATGTCCCGACAATCGGCCGTACCGGAATTTAATCGTCAATTTCAGATAAGGCTGTTATAATCACAAAAGTCCCACAATCATTTTCTGTGTCCTTAATACTAACAGTAGGGTGCTCCCACTTCCCGTATTAATTCAGTATTGCCGTGAACAACGTTAATTGTAATATAGCGTGATTATAAAACACCCAATTCAAGTTGTTTACGTTTTTTTAAAGTAAAACATTAGGGGTCATTCGATGCTTTATTTAATGGCTTCATTTGCATAAGGACGTTTATCACGGTGTGTCCCTAGGGGGTTGAGCAGCAAACGACCTAGTTCTTTGTCAACTGCATTTTTATATGGGTGTTTCTCATTTTGTTCACTGTAGGTATAAGTAGGATTTTATCGCTCAGTGTTGGAGCTCAGAGCAGTGGTGGCCCAGTGGTAACGGCCGCGACTTACGAGTTGTATGTTGTAGGTTCGAACCCAGACAGGCGCTTTACTTTGTGTAAATTATTACATCACCACTGCCCTCGAAACGGTGAAGGAAAACATCGTGAGGAAACGTCATGTCCTAGAACCAAAAATTCGACATCATGTGACATTTACTGACCCGCACTGGTCCCGCGTGATAGATTACGGCCCTCTCTCTCTCACAGAGAGAAGGCCTGTGTCCCAGCAGTGGGATCATTATAGGCTGATTTTGTTGTATCGCTCAGTTGGTAAACACAAACAAAATACCTATTGGTATATTAAGCATTATAATCGAAGCTGTTTTTCATCTATGGCTCATTCTTTAACAATATAAGTAACAAAATAAAACACATTGCTCCTTTGACGAATCCGTATAAATAAATCAATGATCACATCAAACGGCTCGTATTTGTCAATGGTGAGAAAAAGCGACAAGTTAATAAAGAGTAATGTCCCGTGATATCAACAGGCAGCTGAATGCCCGCATCTCGATGTGAACGCGATCAATTTTCGATGGCCCAATTACCTTTCGTCGTGGGACATAAGGGTCGGACGATTGTTGGTGTGTTCACCTGATTTGTTGTTATAGATATTGGATAGGAATGGTTAGGTTTGTATGTCATTGCAATGGAATCTTGAGAGGCGATACATTTTGCTTATACGAGGTGAAGAGAAAGAAGAGGAAGCCTACTTATCGCAACCAATGTGGGACAGCGCCTGCAGGTGCTAACATGCTGCTAGGTCCTGCAGTACCAACGACGCAGCTGTACGTGTCCCGTTTGCACCACTCTACGAAGACTGAGGACATCGTAGAGTACGTTCGGGTGAAGACCAACTGGACTTAGAGGGTGAAGAAATTGGAGGCGCGCCATAACACCAACTTGAAGTCGTTCGTGGTGCGTGTTCCGACTCATCATTTGGTGACCTTCCTTAAGGAAGAATTTTGGCCGACAGATGTGCAGTATCGGTGTTTCCATGGTCAACTACGTGACATCTCGCAACGTAACACGACGCCGTCACTTCACGTGCAGTAGTTTTTAAGTTTGTTGTAGAAAATATTTACTAGTTTATAGTTATTGTTTTTATACTGATAAATGTATTGTGTTTATCTGGGCCTTAGTTGCCTGAAATAAAGATATTATTATTATACCAAGTGTCCATCGTCCGAAAAACATCGTTTCATTTTCTGGATGCATTCTTTCAATATTTTTTATTTGCTGTACACCACAATTAATTTTCATCGTTGTCTTACGATTTTTAAACGTTGTTTACTACTGAAATGTCTTGTCCTTATTTTGTGTCTAGACCTATCCTCTCTGTCCTCCTATTTGACCAGTAATTACTGACGAACATTTTTGCTGACTGATCGTATCATCCGTATGTCTCACACATTCTCGTTACTGAAGCCTATATATAATAATTATGGGCGACCAAAATGGCTTCCTGATATAACGAAATACAAGTCAATTTTCTACGTTACCAAAATAAATGTTATTAAGTGATGAGATTGACTTGCTAAAGCTAAAATACGAGTATTACAGGTAGATATAAAGATAGAGACAGAACTAATTTGGAATTACGAAGGTGAGAAACCCACGAGGTATATAAACGTAAATGGAGGGACCTAATGATAGAAATTATAGGTATGTGTCAGCATAGATCCAGTGCTTGGACGTCTTACCCACATCGTTAAGATCTTTGGGTAACTAAGAAGCCTAGTGATCCAACTAAAATTTTGGCTTTTAGGAAACCATTAACGATGTTAAAAAAACATTAATTATTCTAACTGCATTGTATCTTGTTAAAACTACATTGTTACCTACTTGTGCACAAAAGATTTGTAAGAATACTTTGATGCTCAACTGATCTAAGTGACACAAATATTTACCATTAAGCTACGACCCTTAGGAGCCGAGTAAAACGAAAAAAAGTCAGGAAGAGCGCTAAGCGAAAACGAAGTAAAAGTGCGGGTTGGCGATGCGATACGACGCGGTGAGTCGGGGGCAGATATTTCTCGCGGGCGAAATCGCGGGCAGAAGCTCGTAATAATAATAAAAGTATAATAGGTATACTATAGTTTTGTAGGGATACTGTGAAAATAATTACCAACCGTGAGTTTGTATTATTAACCCACTATTATTATGAAGAATATAATAACATGCATAATTTTTCCTCGCGCACGTATGGGAGTGGCGCGATGAGGCGAAACGCCGGGGCGTAACTCCGCTGCCGCGAGAAATCGCAGCACAGCGGACGGATTTCCGGCGGGATCTCATGGCGACATGGAGAGTATGGTTGTCGCAACCCAGTGCTGGGCACGCCACAATTGCGGCGATAAGTCCCCTCTTTGAGGAGTGGCTAGAGAGGCGCCATGGCAACCGACAACCGTTGCGAACCGGTTGCGACAACCGTACTCTGCGTGTCGCCATGAGATCCCGCCGGAGCTCCGTCCGCTGTGCCGCGATTTCTCGCGGCAGCAGAGTTACGCCCCGGCGTTTCGCCTCTTCGCGCCACTAAAATTGTTATGGTTGACGTAACTATTGAGTGACAGTGACATCCGACTTTCTCTCCTATAGATGATCTTTGCCTTTGGCTACAGTCACAGCAAACAAAGAATTAATTATTGCTAATGAGCATTATATATCGGGTAGATTTTGATTTCAATCTGTAAATTTCAGGTACAGATTTTCGTTTCCCAATATTCATAAATATGGAGAATCTTCCTTAAGGTAAATTATCAGTATAATGAAATACTTATTGCATAAAAGGAACAGGAACAAAGTGGGTTTTTATTGAAGTCCCCCGGGCGACCCACGACTCTACTTCACTCAAATTGATCTATATATAAAATTTAATTAATGTATGCCTGTCCATGCAGTTTTGTTTATGTATTTGGTTGGATACTTTCTTGATCTTTTGGGAATAACACAAGAAGGAAATACACACGATACGTAACAGAAACAAATAATGAGCTTATTTTTTTTGTAAATAAAGGTTTTCATCAACCGTGAAGGCTATGAATTAAAGGCTGAAGAAGTCGGCATGAGGTCTGTCATAAGTAGGGTGGTCCCTGAATCAAACTTGGAACTTGTAATTTTAATTTTCATAATACTATAACTCGGCATTTGATCAAATTGTCACGTTAGTAAAAGTAAGAAATCAAAAAATGCGTCTAAGCATACGAATAGAAAGTTTATTCGTCACCCTTCACACTTTTAAACAGATTAGTAGCATTGTTAATATTCGTAATCTACAAATGCCATGTTACTCATAGAATCTACTTACCATTGAAGTTAAAAAAGCGAATAATAAAATAACAAAAGAAGAGCAACCCCGCGGCGTCCTTAGTACGTCACTATTGTATTCTGAGGGCAATCTCAGGGGAGACCATTACGAAATTAAAAACATAGTTCTAGCTCCATCATACTTTGATCATAGTCGTGTTAGTTTTGACTCAAATTTGACGTTTGACAACGAAACCCTTAAGTTTGGAGTCAAAGAATTGGGGCTGATGAATATTCATATCGTTTTTGCAAAGTTTAGACTTGCTACAAACTACATACATTTTTAACGATTCAGACAAACATCAAGATATTGAAGGTACGTTTTCGAATCTAGCCGTGGCAGGAATAGAGAAATGTGCTTCTGATATAACTTTGGTTTGATCTACCAACGGAATAGTTAATGATATATTTGAATAATGTTATCAATGTAAAGGTGAATGTTTTACACCCACGTGACTATAAGCTGTCATTGGCATTTGCAGTACCTACGGCATAAGATAGGAAAACTTGAACTAAGTTAAAAATAACTTGTAGTAATGGATAGTGGTAGAGAGCTATATGTAAGTTGATGATAACCCAGAAATATCTAATAGATATTTATAAGAAGTAGTCCGTACTACTGACGAGGATAAACTAGACAATTTAAACGAAGCAGATTTAAAGAACAACGACAGAAAAACAATAAATTAATTTAGGTCGTCAAAGAGAGATACTTCATCACTTCATCAGTAACAACACTTTCCTAATGACAAACTTTAAGCTCAAGATTAAACCGGCCAAGTGCGTTTTGGACCACGCACAATGAAGGCTTCCTTAGTTGGGATGAATTTATCTCAAAAACGAACTGTGATATGATATGGGAGACCATGTATTTCAACTACAATGTTATTGTAGTTGAAAAACATGTTCTCACATAAATCGATATATGCCACGGACAATTCTCTAACTGCAAATTTAAGTAGGTCGACTATTACTCGTTAACTTGTAAAGCCCACATAGCTGTGATAGTTTTCCTTTTAATTTCATTATATGTACTACTGCCATGAATTTTTTCACATCTCCGCTGGCAGGGGGGGGGGGACACTTGACTCTAACAAAAATTAGCACTTTAATGCTTAATATTACGGAAGCGAATCCTTGAATCGAAAAGTGGTGTTCATAAACCCGCAATATTTTCGAACAAACTATCCAACGATATCCCACACCATGGGGTAGATGAGAAAAAAAATATAATCCCCACATTACGTGCAAGGGAGGTACCCTAAAAAAAAAAATATTTTTTAGATTTTATTTTAGCACTTTGTCGGCGTGATTAATATGTATACCTATGCCAAATTACAGCTGTCTAGTACTAAGCGTCTCTGAGCTACAGCGGGACAGACAGACAGACAGACGGACATGGCGAAACTATAAGGGTTCCTTGTTTACGACGGAACCCTAAAAAACGATATCCTACATCTAAATCATTGCAAGACAGTAGAGTAAATAAAAATAAATACAGTAAAGGTGCACTTCCGACATAATAAGTAGAATGTAGCATTAACAATTCAAACACTTTGGAGGGCAATAAATTAAGTCGCGCCGCACACAGTCCGCTGGTAATCTCAAAATGGCGGCGAACTTAATACTTCTGCTTTTTTGTTTGCGAGGTATAAGAGGATGGCGATTTGTAGTTTGAGAGAAGGAGACAGTAATGAGAAAAACTGAGTAGACCCTAGCGGTTCTTAACTTATATAGAAAAGCCGACCTCATCTAGCTTTATTTTAAAAATATGATTGACGTGTAAAAGTGTTTGTACAAACCTACTAACAGAAAATAAATCATTTATCATTTATCTGACAGATTAAAAACTGAAACGGATTTGCCGTTGACGATCAACCACCTATCTCAAATCAAATCACTATTCACATCATCATCTGCTTAGCCTTTTAGACGACCCCAACATAGTTATGTTGGGGTCAGCTTCCAGTCTAGACTTTCAATATTGTTTGACAACCCATTTCATGGGCAAGTGAACCAAGTTCAAAAATAGTCTATGAATGTGTATGATTTTATTAAAATAACAAATTAAAGTTTAGGTTTTTAGTATCTTATCATTATCTGCCTAGCCTTTTCCCAACTATGTTGGGGTCGGCTTCCAGTCTTACCGGATACAGCTGAATACCAGTATTTTACATGGAGTGACTGCCTATCTGCACACACTCCACAACCCAGTTACTGGGCAACACGATACCCCTTGGTAAAACTGGTTGTCGGACTTTCGGGCTTCTGATGACCCGTAACGACTGTCAAAGATCTACAAATGAAGCCAGGATTAACGTGCTTTTCGAGGCACGATTGAAATAATATAATAGGTCGATCAGTGATCATACGTAGAATACATCCTAATCATAACATGGCAGACAAAACCTCTGGGACTCAATTAGGTTAAAATTAAATGTACTAGTATGACTTTTATGGCAATCAAAAACTATTGCATGAGACAAAAGCTTTTACGACAAAATCTGACATCAAGTAAAACTTGGTTGTTCTCGTGTACACAACACAATTCCCCGCCATTTTCCTCTACCTTGCACTATACCCCAGCGCTGAATGTTTCCCTTGACTTCCTGCGTGCCACTTCCTGACACGTCACAGGCCTGTGTGCCATGTGACGTTGTGACGTTGCACGCCAGTTTTGAACTGAGCAATGCACAGCCGAAATGAATCATGTATGGAAAGCTGTACTTCCTTCATCAGGATGGGTGGATTTGGACGGTTTGTTGTTTTAGTTTTTATGGAAGTAGAATTATCTTGAATAACGAATTTGAGGCATGGGACATTCGAAATTCGTACCTTTTGAGGAACGTAGAACGTTAAAAGTCAGTGCTATAAAAGATTTTGGGAATGTAAACTATTATTATTTATTTATTTATTTCTAAAACACATGACCTATTACAATTTGGTTTTAGCCTCACAACGAAAACCTCTCAAGGCTTATCTGTGTGTGGCGAGCCGTTCAAATAAATTGTACAATAAAGTTACTTACATACCTACTTAATGATACAATCATATTAAAATGATCATAAAAAAAATAAAAAAATAGTGGGTACTTTAATACATACATAGATACATACATACATTATGAGTAATTTTGTGTAAAGAAACGTTTTGATTTGTACTTATAACTTTTAACTTACTTATTACTACCAATAAACTATTCGTAAATGGTAGACTTTTCACGATAGCATTATTTCAGCTACCGTAAAGATTAGAACACTTAAATGGTAATTTTTCTTCCACGTCATTCGCATTCGCTTCAGCAAAAATTCTTCAACAAAAAGGTAAAAAAAAGTATTTCAAAACTCAATACATTTAAATTCAAAGAAAGTTACGAAATAAAATTCAACCCTAAAAAGCGCCTTCAAATATCAACTGTTTCTCTTCAGACAGGGGAGGCAGGGCGCCAGGGTACAGAAGGGACTGGTCTTTACGTGAAAAATCGACATTTAATAGGCGGACGGCTATTTCGCAAATGGAGGTAAGCAGAAGGGTGATGATTTACCATCGTGGAACTCAATTCTTGGTCAAATGGAACCAGGGGGGAGACGTGGGACGATTTTACGCAATCTTTTTTTAAATATTGCAACGGATTTTTTATTTAGACATCGTACATTGTTGTGCTTTTAATATTGGGGTAATCAGGGTTAGTTCATAATATGGATTAATAAGGAAAACTAGTTCTCATGTTATCAATAATCCTCAGATTTCAGTAGATAATGATATAATTTTCCTAGTAGATGCTCAGAAGTCGCATTCAAATATTGATTCCATATTCGCAGAAGTTAATTGAGTATTTCATTCAGAAATTAACGTTACTTTGGAAAATAGAAACATTCATAACGATCCTAATATGTAGGACATACAAAAACAAGTAATCAAATCAGCAATTACCAATAAACAAATAGCATGAAAGTCATACAAAATTAATCCATCTCCAAGTTTGAGGTACCTAATTAACAGCGTGACAAAGGTCTACGCCCACGGATCTCTTCCCTCGTTGAGACTCACGCAGCTTGACAGCCTTAATTATTAAATAGAATTGATGCGTCCCACAGGTACGCGTGTGAGGAGGTCTTTATTTTGCTGGGAAACATTTATATGGAAGGTGATCGTTAGGGAGTTTGATAGAATGTTGGTAATTGAGTGGGAACATGCGCTTCTGGTGTCCGATGGGAAAAGTTGGATCCTCATAGTTCACCTCTAGAAATAGGAAACAAATAGAAATGAAGCTATCCTTCAATCCACAGATATCGCATTTTTGTAAAAAAAAAATATACAGGGTGATTGGAAGATGGGTGCAAAGCTTTAAGGTGAAGATAGTATAGACAATTTAGAACCATTTATGCCATGGTTGTCTTAGACGAAGTCTTACCAAATTTTTGTAACCAAATTTTTAGGTTTTTTTTCGGAAATTCTCAAAATTTAATGTAAACTGCATAATTATGGCCAAATTGAATCAATAAATGAAAAAATAAATGAATTATTTTTTTATTTATTTAATTAAAGTAATGTGTAAGCAACCAAGCAAAACATGTTTTAGGCTTCTGTGTCATTAGACATTTTTTTTACAGATATTTAAAGCTCAGAAAAAATAAAAAATTTGTACAATACGTCTTTTAAACCCTATTTAAAAAAAAAACGGAGGGTGCTTTTTTGTTCAAACCTTTTTGAAGACATGCTTGATAATCGCTCTTTCTTTTGAGGTATCATTTATGTGGATATCTTACAAATTATTGAAATTAGGACCTACAAACCAATTCGAGGGAGAAATTTTAAATTTTAGGCAGTCTAACAAAACACAAAATTTTTGCTTAAAAGAATACTTTATGTGCTCGATAACATTGTTGAATTCTAAGAATTTTTGGCACATGCAGGAACCAATTGAGGGGAACCCATTGAGGGGATTCTCTAAACAATGGCCACCGAACGCGGTGCGACGGCATTTCCAGGTAGAACGCCCAATGAATAGCAAAAAGCGATAAGAGTTGGTTTTTACAGCAAAATGGTCTTAGTTACTGAGGCAACAAAGTCGTTTTTCTTTAGTCAGGGTCAGTCGGTCTGTGATGAAGCCGTTACATCTTTTACTTATTAGTCAAACTACTGCCCTTGTGAGTGGACGTTGTCGTGTTGATTCACAATTTACCGTGTTCAGTTGTAGCCCTTTGCGTTCCTGCACGTGTTGTTTGCGTTAGTTTTGAACTTTTTGTTTCACCGTGTCCAGTCGTAGCCTCGCGCTCCTGCAGGTGTTGATTTTTGACTTAATTGTGTTGAGTTGACATTTAGTGCGGTCCTACGCCGTTTTTCTTAATTGTTAAGTGACTATGGCTACTTTTTCCAATCAAGAATATGCGGATATCGTATTATGATGGCAATGGATCTTTGGCGCGACGGATGTATCAAGAGCGCTATCCGAATCGCAGGATACCGAATGTCCGAGTGTTTTACAACACGTTTCGTCGTCTTGCCCAAGATGGGTTTCACCGCGTGGAACCTGGAGTCAACCCGGGCAGACACGAAACTGCCGTCGACGAAGACATTTTAGCAGCATTTCAAGCGGATCCTACTACCAGTACTAGAGCAGTAGCTCGAAATTTAAACATTTCTCAATGGAAGGTGTGGCATACAATGCACCAAAATGATAAGTATCTGTTCCATGGCAGGAGTGTGCAAGGTCTAGTAGAGCAAGATCCTCAAAGAAGAATTCAGTTCTGCCGTTTCCTCCTCAACAGAGACATCGAAGATGCGTGGTTTCTGAAATCAATCTTGTGGACGGATGAAAGTAAATTTTCAAGGGAAGGTATTACAAACTTTCACAACATCCATGAATGGGCCGACGCAGACAACAATCCACATTTTAAGAAGCAGGTGTCATTTCAGATGAAATTCTCTGTGAATGTATGGGCTGGAATAATTGGCAGAACATTGATTGGGCCCCACTTTTTGCCTGATCCATTGAATGGCGAAAATTATTTGCAATTTCTGCAAATTGATTTACCACTGCTGGTAGAGGAATCAGGTGTCCCGATCTTCGAAAGAGACCGAACAGTCATCTTTCAGCAAGACGGCTGTCCAGCGCATTGAACTTTAAATGTAAGGGAACACCTCAACAATTGCTTTCCTGATAGCTGGATCGGCAGGGATGGACCCATCCCTTGGCCCGCTCGCTCCCCAGATCTGACCCCGTTGGACTTTTTCGTGTGGGGCCGGGCCAAGGAACTGGTGTATAACAACATGAAATAAACACTAGAGAAGAATTGATACAAAGAATAAACTCAGCGTTTGAGACAATGAAGCAGGAGATGGTGTTGAAAATAACGACTACAGAAGTTAGAAGACGGGGCCGTGCTTGTATTAGGAATCACGGCCGTCATTTTGAACATGAAAAATAAATAATTTTAATTCAAATGTTGTTTTAATTAGTCTGCCTAAAATAAAAAATTTCTCCCTCAAATTGGTTTGTAGGCCCTAATTTCAATAATTTGTAAGATATCCGCATAAATGATACCTCAAAAGAAAGAGCGATTATCAAACATGTCTTCAAAAAGGTTTGAACAAAAAAAGCACCCTCCGTTTTTTTTTTAATAAGGTTTAAAAGACGTATTGTACAATTTTTTTATTTTTGCTGAGCTTTAAATGTCTGTAAAAAAAATGTCTAATGACACAGAAGCCTAAAACATGTTTTGCTTGATTGCTTACACATTACTTTAATTAAATAAATAAAAAATGAATTCATTTATCATTCAATTTGGCCATAATTATGCAGTTTACATTAAATTTTGAGAATTTCCGAAAAAAAACTTAAAAATTTGGTTATAATATTTGGTAAGACTTCGTCTAAGACAACCATGGCTTAAATGGTTCTAAATTGTCTGTACTATCTTCGCCTTAAAGCTTTGCACCCATCTTCCAATCAACCTGTATATTTTGGCTAAAATAAAGATTATGGAATTGTGGTCACTGTCGTAGTCTATAACATTTTAATGAGAAATTAAGTTTTGTTTCATAAACAATACACGGATGCGAGACGAGATAGACGCGATACTATGAACCCACAAATAGACTTCTGAAACGGAAACCAAGTTACCAACTAAGAAGTATGTCTCAATTAAAAGCCACCGAAGGACATCACTACTAAGTAGCGTATCGTTTATCTGAACACACACATAAATATCGATGTACACAGTAAATCGCTCACAATGATTAAAGCAAACAATGTAGCCCCTAAAAGACATATCTTTTTTTTAAATTACTTAGTAAAAGACGGATTCCAGGAACGATAAGAACACGTCTCACGCCTGAAAATGTAGTGTGGCACAAGGGAAGATCTTTCTTTTATAAGTCAACCCATATTTATATTTTTGTATTACTACTTATTAGTAAAGTTGGTAGAACATGTTCTGAAATAAAACTATATCCGTCTCTTCTGCATACTGATGCAGAGCTTTTTGTTCTCGCGGATGAATGCATCTCCGTATGGTCTGGTGTTGAGGTGGCCTATTAACTAGGTGCTAGAACTTAAAAATATGCTATACGTACAATATTTTTTGGAACTGATGAGTGCTGACGAAAATATATACGTGCCCGATATCGATACGAAAGATTAACAAGAATATTCCGGGTGCGTCTCATATCATATAAAATTATTTGGTACATTTTAATTTCAATAACGTTCAAAACATGTAATAAACGTGAGATATACCAACTGTTGATATCATTTCTTTACGTATAACATTTATATACTCTAAAACTTATTTCGTATCACAATATTGGTTATAACGTTTATTTAATCGAACATCATTAGGTCTATCGTTTAAAATATATAATGATACCATCATTATGGTTGACACCCCAATTCAGAACAATCCGACTCGGATAGGTTAGGTTATAAGGCTAAGGTGGGAGCGGAGCGGAGCTCCCGCCTTAGCCTTCGAAATTATTTTTTTATAACTACCCAGAAATATGAGCCTCGCGAAGCGGGGCTCCATCGAGCTATCTTGACAGATGGTAATCAGTTACTAGGTAAATCTACTTATCTGTTTTATGTCTTTTGAGTGGTATATCAAACTATTTTATTTCAATGTACATATGTTATGCTTATAAAAATTAGTTATTTTAAAATTATGTCATTACCTGATAATATAATAATACCATATCATTATATCAAACAAAATTATAGATTCAGTTGTTATATTATATTGTAGAGATTTTGTAATTTATTTATTACTCACCCGAATATTCCTGTGTGATGATCATGTTTCGCAGAAATAATTTTAATATGGATCTGCCTAGGATGGACAGGATAGGAGGAGGAAAATACGAAACAGAGACAGCCTGATTTCTGAATCATAGTGTCTCATGCATGCATTAGAAATGCAATTGCAATTGGTGAATTTGAATTCTCATCAACTATGCAACTGCGTATTTCATACTTTGAACTTCTTCATTTCAGCAGCATGAAAGGCTAGATTAAACATATTCTGCAATATAAAAATAAAAAGTGTATTCTGTTGTAAGAAAGTAGCAGGAATGTTGCGAAATAGGCCCAGTTCAGCAAAAATGCCACAACTAGTGTCTGACGCTGATTTTCAACTGGAAAAGTTGTGAGGTGTCGCATGTTTAGGTATCAATTTGAATGGAAAATGAACCGGGCTGATGATGACGGTGTCGTGACGGTGCAAAGGAGGAAGCACCGACAGAGTAGCTGTAAGAACCGCTGCGGCAAGGGTCCTACGGAGCCCAACGAAAAACTGCGTGCTGCGAAGACGAACACCCCGGTGTATATTTCCTTTCTTCACTACACCACCGACGCGGAAGACATCGTGAAGTACACGCCGAGAGTGCAGATGCTGGAGTCGCATCGCAACGTCAACTTTAAGGCATTTGTGGTGCGCATACCAATATGCTACCTGCATCTGGTGATGGAAGCTTTTGGCCACAAGATGTGGTAGGTATTCCGCCGCTTTCGAGGACAAGTGCCACTGGAACGCACAAAGAACTTAGTGCAACTAAGTGATACTAACATAGTTTTAAGTTTTATTTACTAACACAATTGTTACTACACGTATAGTTAGGTTAAGGTTTTCATCTATGGGTCTTTGTAACCTGATAATAAAAGGTTTATTATTATTATTATTATTAATGTCAAAAAGACTTGTTCCAAGAGGATCACCAGCGATTTTAGTCTCTCCTGTAACTTGTTCCATACCAACACATCGGCGCGCGTCACCTGGTGGCGGCGGGTGGAATAATTTATTACATTTCTTAAAAGCCATTACCGAGTGACACCGTCAATGCCCCCTCGTCGCAATTAGCATGAATTTTATACTGCTTGCTTGGCGTTTTACTGACATTTGGCTAATGATTTGTGACAATTATAGACAGGTCGGGGGTCGCGAAAATTACACGATAAGGAAGGTTGTGCTCGCGTCATTGTTTTGTTTTAATGATACTGTTGAATCAATAAGATATTAGAAGATGTTTCATCTTCGGACAGGCCAAATAGAACAGATCGAGTGGATCCAGTAGAGAAAAGAATAGATAATTCCATTGCACGTGATTAGGCTCCAAAGTGGTGAATGTCAATTGTTTATTCGGCTGAACAGTCGTCAGTCGATGTTTGATACTTTTGAGATTCTTTGAACAGTATTCTCGTGTCTTCCCTTTCGTCATATTTTTCTCCCAGAGTCTCATTCAGATTAGTAAGATTGTCAATAAGCACACATGGATTTTCTTCTCTAACGATTTTAAAAGCTTTTGATTTATCGCGGAATTTCCTATTAATTAATATTGATATAAATAATGATGAAGTTCGTACTAAATGTCTATAAATATCACATACAGTCCATAGCCAGACTACAACTCGTATTTCAAACTACACAACCGTACTCACTATCGCAGCATTCACTTTCGAATTCACTCCAAAAATACAAGAAATTACTGTTACTAAAATTTACGACGAGTACACAGCGATCCTTTAAATTCAAGGAAAAAACCTTTTTCAGGGCGCCCCTGTATTTATGAGCGTTTCTAAGGAGTGTATAACCAAGTTAAGTGTGATTTCTTAAACTATTCTCGTTGAAAAATGTACCAAGGCAATTTACGACGATGGATTTTTGGTCGCCCTTTCTTATTACCGCCTTATTTTGTGAGTGTTTGATCTTTGGAAAGTGCATTACGCTTTTAAGCATTAGTGTTAGGCCTGTCTCAAAAATTCATACTTTGTAATTCAAAATCTGTTATTCTGTTTTTTGACCAGTATTTAAATGATCTTATTTAATTCATCATCTGCCTAGCCTTTTCCCAACTATGTTGGGGTCAGATTCCAGTCTTACCAGATACAGCTGAATACCAGTATTTTACATGGAGCGACTGCCTATCTGACCTCCACAACCCAGTTACTGGGCAACACGATACCCCTTAGTAAGAGTGGTTGTCAGATTTTCGAGCTTCTGACGACCTGTAACGACTGTCAAAGATCTACAAATGACAGCCGGGACCAACGGCTTAACGTGATTTCCGAGGCACGGAGGAGTCTTGGTATGTAAAGATGGTCACCCATCCACGGACCAACCGCGGCAAGCGTAGCTTAACCTGATCGATCGACCTGTGCGGCTGTTATTACTTAGCCACAAGCCCCAATGATCTTATTTAATTATGATGCAAAATAATTTGTATGTTTATATTTCCCTTGTAGATATATATTTTCTTTATTCATACCTGTTCGATTATTTTTTTCAGCAAATAAGAATAAAAATGACATTCATTGCTGTAGTGAAATAAAAAACAACATTTAATCACCAAGACAATCTGCCCCACGTTTATTGCAAATCGATGCTAACCAGACCGAATTAATTGCGAGCCGAGCGATCAAATCGATTGTGAGATTAACAAATCACTCGATCCTGGTAAATTAACATGTTACCTTCGAGTTGCGAGAGCCGCTTCGATGGGGAATCGAGATAAATGAAATCGATGTTTATAATTAAAACGCTGGCGTAATTAAGTAAAGAAAGTTACTTGTGTTATCATTATCAGTAAATTGTGGTTTTCATCTGTTCGAGATAACGTGAGAGAGTTTTGGAAAGTTTTATCATGTCTATTTGAGGTTGTAAGTCATTATTACAAAATATAATCATGCGGTTAATTAGAATCCACATATTTCAACTGAGCCCAAAAATGCAGTCTTACGTGTAAAATTAACACTAGTTCATGATAATACCTAATATTGTAATGGAACAATGAAATTCGGCCTCAGGCTTTAAATGGCCCATCTAATATTTGGCAGAGAAATGACATGTCCATTACCCAACTCCATACGTAACGTTTGTGTCCCTAAACGCCCATATCAAAGTACCATCGCACAATACTCGACAGCACAATGAGAACTCGCGATCCTTTGGGCCGTAGGTGATTTAAAACAATGCCATTCACGACCGGATTAAAGTTCACAATGCTCATAAAGGAATGGCCCCAGTACTTTGCGACTGACGTATGTATGACGTTGAAGGGGAAGTACACAAATCTGCAGATGATGAAGAGATTATCAAACAAATACTACCTCTAATTGATTGTAATAAAGACGACTTTTGTTTAGATGCACTGCATGATGAAGTTGTTCAGGTGGAGGCAGCTTAATTGTTTTTTTTTCTTCCTAATGAGGCACAAGTGGTCGACAATGGCTGTCATTGTGTCATTGACTTTGGAACACTATTTTTTGTTTTCCCGTTAATTTGTCTCTTTATTAATTTCCGTGTGTGGAGCGGATGCGTTCAAAGAATACAATTGGCGTTGCATATGGATGTGTTGGTGAAAATGAACGGTATTTTTTCTGCTGTGATTTTATTTTCGTGAACAATTGTTTTAAAAATAATGAATTCTTATAGCAGGATATAATTGAACATTAGGCCGACGCAGTGCAGCTTTGCTTTGGCAGTCAATTTAACAAAGACAATAGAAATAATATCCATTAAGAATTCTAACAGATCACGATTTCCAGATCCTACTTAAGATTGGCCGTGATGAAATTATACTTGAAATTGTACATCAAATCATGACACACATTATAACAATATATGAATTCAGCCTCAACGCAATCAACGTATTTTAAAAGGTCTATCAAAATATTGGTTAGTCTGATTTCATTTCATATAATTTAAGCTATAAATTTTTCATTTTCAACACATAGAGCGTGAAAATTCTAAGAACATCCCAGAATCAAAGTGACTTTTCAAACTATTCTTTTGCAACCAAAACGAGATATCTATTACTATTATTTTTATTGAAACAGTGACTAAGCTATTAAACAATATCGATTGCTTCAGGTACCACTACATTAACAAGCAAATCACGACGCAGACCGGCGACTGTAGTCCTGACCGTTGCAGCCATGTTAGCACACTGCAAACAAATTTGATTACCTAACGAGAGGGAGTTGTCCTAACATTTGTGCAAAGACTGGACCGACTTCTGAATAGATTTGAAACTTATTGACGAAGAATAAGGTTTAGATTTGGATGTTGGTGACGCTAATGATGAATGAGATATTGTCAAAGTTCGGTACTTTGGAAACGATGACGGTATAAGTTTTGATAGATCTTGGAATTGATGGATGTGTTTCTAGAAAATGCTGTAGCAGATACATGATGATAATGTTATACTATTTAATGCACAGAGCGATCTGTGTATTCAATAATTTTAATGATGATAAAATGAGTTTTAATATTGGTAGAATTCAGTTTTATCATTCTGACATATCTTGGTAACATTTTTTTAAATCTTTAAATCTTTTACAGTGGTTTCTTTTTAGAATACAAAAAAGTTTTTAATTTCCTAAATAGCCTTGTTTCATTTGTTGAAAGAGGATGTTAGAACTTAGTTTTCAATTGTCCTAATAACTATTATCCAAACCCAACTTCCGGTCATACAAGACTCGACATTGAACTTCCAAAACTTCACAATCGGTATGATTCGGGCCACCTGACACAGCGCAATTAAGAGACATTGTCCTGTATAAATCTTTATTTGTCTGGTAACCCGGGCTTTTTACCAACACTGGCAACTCAGCACTCATTAACTGTATGGGAACCTGTATGTGTATGTGAGTTGGAATTTTTCCAGTTTTTGTTGAGTCCGACTTTGTGGGAAAATGCTGATGTGTCAGCTTAATTCTAGCAATTGTTTTGAACGTGTAAAATAAAATTCTGATGTTGAATTCTGTGTTGTATTATTCACATGAATAAAATATGTGCTGTATATGGAACACTGTCTTCTAATTCTATTAAAACACAGCATGCGCCAAAGGATACATGTTTAAAAATACGTGTTACAGATAAAGTATAAAATTTAAAAGTTTGAATTTAGAACAGTGGTCCTGAAATAGCCGGGGGCGGTGCGGTGGCAAACTGTCGACCGTGCGAATGCGAGCGACACAGACTAAGTAAGGATCCCTCATTCTAATGTGGTTTATTTTTTGTGTATGTAGTTTTTTGTTAATGTTTATAAATGTGACGTGTATATTTATTCATAATCTGTGTACTTTTCAGTCCGATCAGAGATATAAAATAAGTTCATAAAAAAATACTCAAAAAGATTGAATTAAGTTTAACATTGTTCCAATTTTTTATGCATCCAAATATTGAAAATCTTGTTTTTTGTGTCTAACTGCCGTGCTATAAATGAAGCACCTCTGAAACTTGGAACACGCCTCATTACCTTCGCTTTGACTCGTTCCAAAAACACAAATGATACCGAACTCCACATTCAAAATTACATTTACAAAAACAATTTTGTGCACATTCGTTGAACTTTGTATGACAGTGTCACAACGAGGGGCCGGCGCGACGGTGACGGCGCGAAACATGAAAACTCGATAAATTTTAAAGTGCTCAGGCCTTTACGCCCGCAGCCATTCGTCCGAAATCTGCAGCCGAAAACGTACGAATTTCGGCAACTTCATTAATATTGCCGGATCGCTTTATTGTTTTACGATTTTTGAATTGAAATAATATGTTGATGGTAGTTATGGGCCTGTAGCTAAATAGAATATTTTGTTTCTGTTTGTAAGTCCGATTTTAAGCGTTGTATTTTTAAATAATTGGCTGACTCACACATGACATACAAAAATATTGGTAAAATTTTTGCTATTGTAAGAAAATATGTTTATATGAAACACAAATTATTAACGTTACAAAAAATCTTATCTTAATTATGTACCCAATTACTTAGTAACTCCAATTTTCTTTCAAAAGAAAAATACTTTTCGTCTAATCTCCGATCTTGATTGCTACATTTTAAGCCTCTCAAGCGTAAAAAATTAACAAAACAAACACAGCATGTCGCCCAATTATGTTGAATAACACATTTTTTACATGTAACAACTTTGTAAGCTCAAAGGGTACACGAAACTACGACAAAAAACGTTAAACTGGGTCCCATGTCAAACCTCCATTGTGAAAGGTAAACGCGCGAGCACAAAAACAGACCGCATCATTATAACATACTTTGTTTCTATGCTTCTGTCTTAAACTTAAGCTTGTAACAGCTTATAACCTCAACTTTTCCGTCATTACAAGCTGTTTATTTCACTTGTTTTTACAGGTTTTTTTACTTGCGATTATGTTTTGTTTTTACGATGTGACTTTCTCAGTTGACGTTTCATAGTATCTACTTGTGTTTGCATTTTTTACTTTTTTATGTTTGCTGTAGTTCTAGCAGAGCAGTTAAAGTTGTTTAAAAATGTCAATGTAGCACGTAATGTTATACTGAATGAACCTCGATTTAGCTGCACGAAAATGTTTAGTGAGTCAAAAATATCTATATGTTGACATTAATTACACATTAGAAACGACTTTTGTAGTATTGTAACTTTGTGATATTATTAAAATGCACTCGTGATGTGATGCTTTAGCAACAAAAATAAATTATGGGGGGATAGTTGGTTACTTAATTATGTGTACATTCAGAAAAAAGATTTTCATCACTAACTGCGATCAATATTTGATCGCAGTTCGTGATGAAAATCTTTTTTTCTGAAAATCTTTGTGATTAATACACTGCTTAGATTCAAACACTCTTGAAAAAAAAAATGAGCACGATAATTTTCTTAAAATAAAGAATATAAAATTGTAGTTATCTTGACAGTTAAAAAATATGGAGTGTGTTAATAAAATGTTAATCCATAAAACAGAATTAAAAGGACTTTAAGTATACTAGGTGATACGTCTCAAGTCATAAAATATCCATCTTTACGATTACAAACGTAAGGACAGTCGTAAAAAACTCAAAATAACATCGGTGATCGAAGCTAATTGAATAAGGGGACATTTTTAGTCGCATTTTATTCACTTTTTCGGTCTGTTTCAAATTAAAAAGCAATAATTCTACTGGACTGACTTTCTGGCATGATTTATTTGATCGTCAGTTTTTTGTGGTTCGTTACAAAGTTATCTCATGTTATTTGAAGGTATAATGTAGCATTGTTTTATAAGTTAATTTTCTATTAGTATTATGACTGAAAGACTCCACTGTTTTGGTTTTAACCTAGGTACTGTGAATCAAAGGATGTCTAAAGTTGATTACTCATCGCGTTAGGCGGAGGCACACAACTAATTAGCGTACAGAATTTTGAAATAATCTATTAGGCGACTATTTCTTTATTTTATTTTGTAAGGAAAAAAAACACTAGTATGTTAAAAATAAACAGACTTTGTGACTTTCTTGTGGCTTTAACAGCGACTCTTCATAGAGGTATTCTCATACTTGAAACCACATTTCATTCATGTGGCTTTAACAACCACTCTTCATAAAGGTATTCTCATACTTGAACCCACATTTCAAAGACAAAGTATCCTTAGCAAAAGAACCCTTTACAAATAATATTTATAATAATAATAATTTTCCTTGACGCAATAAAGTGGTCAAAACAATACGAGCTCATCTGATGGTCGCGAGGTGGCGGCAGTCGCCGGCGACACTTTTCACGCTTTAATTAAAACTTGAGGATTCATTGTGCCAGCTTTAATTTCATTGCGCGCAGACTTCGCGCAGATGACGCGTCGGTGTGCCCCCGCCCTTACTCAGTAAACTTTATAATTAATAACAATCGGAGATAATGTCTTATTGTTGGAGGTGCGTTATGTAAATATTTAAAGGATTTTAGATAAATAATTTGTTATAAATAAACCATCAATTATTTATCTAATTATGAATGAGATTTATTTGACAAAGATAAATGCAAGGCGTGCCTATCGAAATTAACTAATTAATTGAAGATGTTACGATTTATTAAGAGGCTGATAACAGCTAATGCGCGGTCACTGTCGGATTGCATAGAAACGAAAGAGAAGCGCGATGACACAACGCTTGTAATTTATTGTAAAATATGAAGCAATTATCTAATTACAAAAAATCTATTGATTGGATGAAAAAATTAAAACACTATTATGCTAATATGTTACTTGTAGAATAATCTGACAAAAAATCAGAATGATTGCATGTACATATATTAGTATGGTTTTTAATCGTTAAAATACATTTTTAGGGATATCTTCGTGATTTTTTGTATGGTATCAGATTAGTTGTATTATGTTTTCAACACACTATCTGCCTAGCATATATCCTGAAAAATATTATATATTTTTAGGATATATGCTAGCTACAGTGGCTCATTTACTTTTAGGCATTATAAAACTTATAAAACTTGCGTTTAGCTTCTGTAGTCCCCTTAACATCTGCTATTGTTGCGTTTTAACACTAACCTTCATCATAATGATTGTCAGCTAAACTATAAACAAAATCTGCAATAGAAAACCTTATTGCAGATTTACTTCTACAGTTTTCTCCGTAAGTACCTTGCTTGACAAAGCAAACTGTTGATGCTGATTTGCAGTCTGAAAATTAAAAATATAATGTAGCTAATTACCTAATTATATAAATTTCTAGTTCAATTCGTTTTATTTATGTTGTATGTGTTTTTATTTAAAATAGATTTAATTTAATTAATGAATAATACTGAGAAACATGTTTTTTTTATTTTAATTTTTTAGTTAATAATATTGTATCTTCACTGTAGTACCTTAATTGGTTTTTGTTATCCGTGGAAACGTAGTGGATTGTACGAGTACTGTAACCATCCTTAGATTTAATTTAATTTTATAATTATAAAAGCCTCTCTGTACTGTCTTCTGTGTTTGTCTGACTGTGTTTGTCTTCCCAAATAAAAAATAAATTTCTTTCAAAATTTCCCTCAGTAAGACAGAAATATTTCTGCAAATATTTTTTGCTAGCCTTCATTTTCCTTAATAATATTTTTTGTAAAAGAAAATCAGATGACCAGTATCAGTTTACACCATAAATCAAACAAACTAGGTATAATAGATAAGCAATTACATGTAGTTAAGTCTGCCTGCCGGCAAGTAAAGGTGGAAAAGTAGCGGAAGCAAAAATTGCAGGCATTTGTCAAAGTCCCCTCTGCGGAAATGGCGCATAAATAAAGGTCCAGTTAAAAAAATACTTGCGATGACCCCTACTAACGCGATTATTATCTCACGTAGCGTAGAGGCAGACCTCTACGTCTATGGCTATGGCCGACAATCAAACACGAAATAATTTGGATAATGTTTGTATTGCTTTACAGATGATACTTCTGGATCTATTGCCCGAATCGATAAAAGCGACCATCAGACGTGAAAAGGGTTCATCTTTTCCTCCTCTGGACAGGGATGCTGACAACTTCCTCTCGATCTAGTTCGACGCGAAACACTGCTGCCTCGTTTTCATCCTGCTCCACTACTGCCTGCCAATCCTGCTTCCTGTCATCCGAGCGACCGAGCCGGATCGAAGAGGACCTGGAACTCCTACTTACACCTATAACGTTACGATACTTATAATGATGTGGACAACGTCATGAGCGTAGAGGCTCATGCATACTGGGGCAATATCGCGGGCGCGACAGGCATATTGCTGGCATACCTACCTGTCGCGCCCACGATATCGCACTAGTCTGCACGAGCCTTTACACATACGAGTATGTAATCTCTTTTTTTTCTAAGTAGGTACCCGTTTATTAAGATTTATTTTCCCAAATAAAAAAACCAACCAAGTGCGTGTCGAACCACTAGGGATTACTTGGGACGAATTTATTCCAAACACAAACTTAACATTGTAGTTGAAAAACCTGTTCTCCCATACATTGATATATGCCACGGTCAATTCTCCAGCTGCAAATTTAAGTTGGTCGACTATAACTCGTTAACTTGTGAAGCCTACTTAGCCGTGATAGTTTTCACATCTCCATAAATAACCTTTTAGCTGGCAGGGACACACACACTTGACTCTAACAAAAATTAGGATTTTAATACTTAATATTACGCAAGTGGATCCATGAATCGAAAAGTGGTGTTCACAGAACTGCAATATTTTTGAACGGCCTATCCAACGATACCTCACACCATGGAATAGACGGGTATGGAATGATATCATCCCGACCGAGGTAGAAATGAGAGCGGCGGTACGCAGGCTTAATGCCAAAAATACCGCCCCAGGACCCGACGGCTTACCTGGGAAGGTCTGGGTCCTGGCCTTGGAGGCTCTCGGGCCTTGACTTAGGGGGCTCCTAAGCGCATGCATGGAGAGGGGCCAGTTCCCGCTTCGCTGGAAGACGGGCAAACTGGTCCTCATAAAGAAGGCAGGGCGCCCTGCGGACTCTCCGTCCGCTTATCGGCCCATCATGCTGCTCGACGAGGTGGGCAAGCTCTTTGAAAGAGTCATTGCAGACCGCCTCGTCGGCCAGCTGGTGCGGGTGGGGCCGGATTTGGCGGAGAGCCAGTTTGGTTTCCGCAGAGGGCGCTCTACGGTGGACGCCATCATGCGTGTGCGAGCCCTGACGACGGGGAATGCTGTTGCCCGGGGTGGGGTCGTCTTGGCGGTGTCCCTAGACATCGCCAATGCCTTCAATACCCTGCCCTGGAGTTGCATCACCTCTGTCGTGTGGTCGAGGCCTATTTGACGGACAGGGCCGTCATCTACCCCGGTCACCAGGGAGTGTGGAACCGGCAAGAGATAACGTGCGGTGTCCCACAGGGATTTGTCCTGGGGCCGCATCTGTGGGACATCGGATACGACTGGGTGCTGCGCGCCGACCTCCCTAGCGGCGTCAGCGTAGTGTGCTACGCTGACGACACGTTGGTCCTGGCGCAGGGGAGGTCGCACCAGGCGGCGGCCGAATTAGCGGCACGCGGGGTTGCGACAATCATCGAAAGGATCCGGCAATTGGGACTCGAGGTGGCCCTGCAAAAGTCCGAGGCCATGTGTTTTCATGGTCCTCGGAACGCGCCACCGTTGGGGTCCCAAATAACGGTAGGAGGGGTTTCTATCGGCGTCGAGTCGACGATGAAGTACCTGGGACTCGTCCTCGACAGCCGGTGGAACTTCGTGGAGCATTTCCGACGTTTGGCTCCCAAACTGGAGCGGGCGGGCGCTGCATTGAAGCGGCTCCTGCCCAATCTAGGGGGTCCAAACGCCTCCTGCCGGAGGCTCTACGCGGGGGTCGTGCGGTCCATGGCCCTCTACGGGGCTCCTGTATGGGCGCGCTCTCTGGCGCTGCGGCCAGCCCGCCGGTTGAGCGCGGCCCAAAGGGTCATGGCCATCCGGATGGTCCGAGGATACCGCACGGTCTCCTGTGAGGCAGCGAGCCTCCTGCCGGATTGCCGTCATGGGATCTGGAGGCAAAAGCCCTCGCGCACGTATGGGAGTGGCGCGAGGAGGCGAAACGCCGGGGCGTAAGTCCGCTGCCGCGAGAAATCGCGGCACAGCGGACGGAGCTCCGGCGGGATCTCATGGCGTCATGGAAAGTACGGTTGTCGCAACCCAGTGCTGGGCACGCCACGATTGCGGCGATAAGTCCCCTCTTTGAGGAGTGGCTGGAGAGGCGCCACGGCGTCCTCACCTTCCGCCTGACGCAGGTCCTCACCGGACATGGCAGCTTCGGGAGGTTCCTGTGTCGGATAAGGCGGGAGGAAACGTCCGGGTGTCACCACTGTGTGGATCGCCCGGAGGATACGGTGGAGCATACGGTGGAGGTCTGCCCGGCTTGGGCAGAGCACCGCCGTGTCCTCGTGGAGGCGATCGGCGGCAGAGACCTCTCGCGTCCGGCCCTGGTTCAGGCCATGGTACGGAGCGAGAGGGCATGGGCAGCCGTCACCTCCTTCTGCGAAGCAGTAATGCTCGCGAAGGAGGAGGCGGGACGGTTGAGGGAAAGGCACGTTTCGCGCCCTCTCGCCCCTAGCCGCCGCAGGAGACGCCCCGGGCGTCGGGAGTCTCGGGCGGATTTCCAGCCACCGTAGGCGCGGGCTTGCGGACGGTGAGCAATGGGTAGCTCACCGTCCGGTAAGAACCAGGCCCGGGTCGACGGCGCGTCGTATTCCACGCGCGCCTCAAAGAGATGTCGTCAGCACAAAGTAGGGGTCCACTAGGGCCGATGCCTGCCGGGGTCGCGGGAAGGTACTTATGGGTCACCGAGGCCCCCGCAACACAGGCAACGGGAAGGAATACGGGTGGGTTTTAGTCAATAAGAGTCTGACACACCCTCCCGCTCCACCCAGAGCGGGAGAAGTTATTTTGATGATTTCCCACCCTCAAAAAAAAAAAAAAAAAGGGGGGGGACACTTGACTCTAACAAAAATTAGGATTTTAATACTTAATATTACGCAAGTGGATCCATGAATCGAAAAGTGGTGTTCACAGAACTGCAATATTTTTGAACGGCCTATCCAATCAATACCGACCTATCAAATACCCCACACCTACATGGGGTAGACGAAAAAATAAAATATCGCTAAAAAAATATTTTTTAAGATTTTATTTTAGAATTTTGTCGGCGTGATTAATATGTATACCTATGCCAAATTACAGCCTTCTAGTACTAAGCGTCTCTGAGCTACAGTGGGGTCAGACAGACAGACATACAGACGGACATGGCGAAATTATAAGGGTTCCTTGTTTATTACGGAACCTTAAAAATAATGGCAACGCCTTTCATTTTGACGTTGTTGAGCAGACAACTTTAAGAAACAAAATGAGGATTTTTTTTTCGGATTTTGATTAAAGTTATGTAACGCAATTAGGGTCCAGGTTTAGTGAAACTGACTACTACCTCCTTAAGTCCTTTTTCATAAAATATATTTTGGATAAAATGGAATGAAATGAAATTAAATGAAATTGAAATGAAATGAAATGAAATTGTTTGTTCTGTAAATAGGATATGAGAATCACTTTTACACGTCATATTAAAAAATAAGCTAGATGGAGTCGACATTTCCTATCTGACTACCCCTGAGAAGAAATGGCGAAACAAACTCAAGGGTCAAAGCCTCTTTTAAAGTCCAGACATAATCGTGGTCAGATCATGTGAGGAACATGTAGATCCATGTCTGAAATGGTCTTTTTCTAGTCAGTGCAAGCATTTGTTAGTAATCGTGTAGCTCAACTCAAAACTTAAGGAGCTCAACGACTCGACGAACAATACCAAGGAAAGGACAATTGGGTTGGCCGCATAAAGTACTCAAAATACCAGACCATCATTAAAACTAAGGGAAAAAAAACAACAAGAAATAAATAAAAATGACCCACATAGTGCTCACATTCACAATAATTAAAGTAATATAATACTTTTCAAGGTACATAAATATTCACTTAATTTTGCTTATAATATTCATCAATGTCAATATGTATATATAGTTGTATATAATGATGATTTTGCATAATTTAAATGTCAAGTTTTATGGTTTTAGCACAAGGCTTATCAGAGCGAGCAGCTCAATTCCAAGCTTTTTGTCTTCTAAATAATCTGAAATTTTATAGTACCCTTTTTTACAAAGTTTGGTTTTAATACAGCTTTTAAATCCTTTAATGGGTAAATTTCGTATACGTAAGTAACCTTACTTACGTATACGAAATTTCATGTCCATGAAATATGGGAAAATGGACCTCCATTTTCCCATATTTCATGGACATGAAAATGGCATATACACTAAACAATTTCGATTTACAAAGGGCTTTTCAATACCATATTTGTATTATTCAAAGTCAAGTTATTGCTACAACATTATTCTAAGGTAATCGATCCAATCTTCAGACGAATAAAAATCAACAAAATAACAACAAGCAGAAACCACATTAAGAATACCTTTAGTTCAAAAAAGCATACCATAGCGTTTCGGCATTCGAGTTACATTCCAAAGCAAACTGTAGCTGTCACCAAATGTCACTTTTTTGCAGTCTGGACGACACGTCTCTACATCGCGTGACTTCGACTCGACAATCGAAGACTTATGGTAGGGGCAATGATCTATCGTACATTTTTACGAAATAAGCCATAAAATTGGACGTTCCGTAGTTATGTAGTTATATTGTCTGAGTTCTGTGTCCAGAGCGTTTTTGAAGATTAATGTTTGATAATACGGTTATTTTAGGACGGTATAGATTTACGAGATTGTTGCAGTTTGTATGCTGTTGGTGCAACTTTGTTTTCTTATTCTCCAATATATGGCTGTCCCTAGACAACCAAATATTGGAGAATAAGAAAACAAAGTTCCATTCAAGTTGCCATTGAGAACCCTAGTTCTCAATGGCAAAAAGGATGGGTTCCAACTAACTGGCATGTTTGAAACATTGATTATTCATAATTGGCGTTACAGGAATTAAAATGTAAAGAGAGAAGGATTTTATCTTCTACAATTCCATCACCGTCTTCAATCAATTAAGATTTTCATTGCTATTTCCGTTAATTTTATGTTGATACACGTAAATACGTCGAGATTGTGCAAATTAGTCTAAAAATATGTATTTACCTCATCTCATCCTGCACGAATGTGCAAAACTCTTCAATTAAGGCGAAGTGTTTTACGAAATAAAAAATAATAAAAACCATGGAAACTGCTCTTGACTGCAACATTATTAAAATACCGCAGTATAACCCTACAAATGAAGCGGTGGTCCACTTGATTGATTTATAGCACATGCTCGCGACGGACACGACACGTGTTCGGTAGCAACACGCACGTGCCCGTTTAATTAATTTAGCTGTTGATACTGTCCGGACACGGGGTAGATAGTGACAGAAGATTCAGTTTAAAAGGGTGATGCCCTATCTCTTCAAGTTCCAAGTTCCCCAAAATGAACTGTGGGCGATAACAAACTTACGCATGATGGCGAACAACAGAAATTCCATGTAAGTAACCAAATCTGTACCAATGTGTGACGATGTAAAGGGTTTCAAATGTAAAACCAAACACATCACAGGATGTGTTTGGTTTTTCATTTGAAACCCTTTACTCACTGCACTAAATACTAATGATCATGATCTCGTATTTAGTGAATTCAATCAGGTGATTAATTATATACTATTTAACATGGTTTAATCTTAAACGTGGTTTTGAATCGGTTTTTTCATACTGCTAGGGTATACTTTAAACGTAAGACAGTGATGTGCATACTTTATCTGCTCATCATCAGCCTAGTCTTATCCCAAATATTCTGGGGTCAAATTTCAGTTTAATCGGATGCAACTGAACATTAGTATTTTAAATGGAGCGACTGCCTATCTGACCTACATAACCCAGTAACTGGGTAAAACGGTACCCCTTGGCAAGACTGGTTGTGAGACTTTCGTGCTTCTGACGACCCGTAACGCCAACGATCTACAAATGACAGCCGGGATCAATGGCTTTACTTGCTTTCCAAGACACGGAGTGGTCTCGGTACGTAATGGATGGCTTACCTATTGTGTGAAAAAATTGATCCTTCTGTATTTACCTCTTCCATGTCTCGTCGTCGAGGGTTGTCGGTGACCGTTGCTACATTGACACGTGGTTTTTTTTAGCAATTAAATGAAGGAGGTTTTATTGTTCTGCAATACTGTTGCGATCCCAAGCGATTGTAAAAGGTATGAATTACTTTATTAGCGAATGGTGGATCGTAATTCAAATTTTCATATTACCCAATAAGGTAAATGAAATAACGTTGTTTCGCTTTTTCGCTTTTAACAATGTAAATGCATTTGCCAAGAAAACTGGACCTATTGGGCATTATTGGAAATCATTCGTAATATTTTTTTTCCTTTTATAAAGTATCACAGTTGATGATATAATATTTATTTACATAACCAAATTACAAGATGATTATTAACATTGACTAAATTAGATTAAAACTAAGTTAAGCCTAAAAAAGGCCCTCGGGGCATTATACCGAGGATGCTGGCGGCATTTCCTCTCTGAATTGCAATGCTGATGCGTTGCGCGAGACAGCCGCCAGCTTTTCGGTCACCAGTTACATCAACTAGACGTTGATGATATTATAATATCATATAATATTAAAATTACAATCTAGACTTTTAGCTAATGAGTGCTTTAAATATAACTTCAACTACTAAGTAACTATAAAATTAAGAAATCCTCCAATAACTTCCTTCTTTTGCACTTTAAGTTACACTTAATTCACGTGTTCTTTTTAATAGTCAGCACTTACAAAGCTGTTTAAGTTTAAGCATTCGTTATTTGACTATCTTAGTTCTAGAACTTGTTGATTAAACTACGCAGGGTAATTTGTCAATTTCCTAGTACCTTTCTTAAGTTAGGTAACTTAATAATTTCCGAAAAGTAGCTCACAGTTACAAAACCGTCCACGTTTAGAAATTGTCAAGATTACCTAGGTACCTACTATACTTTTCTACATCTGGTCTAATTACAGCCTATCACGATAACTCCTCCAGCATCCGTTTATCTCAAATATCTCGCATCACGACTGTAGCTTATGTCTATAATAACAATAATACAACAATGGGATCAGCAGTAACAGTTATCGTTACGGTTCGGCTACTTACATTATCGTTACATTTCAGTCAAAATTGGCCGATCTAGACAAGATGTAACAATTATTCGGGTTGTTATACTTTAGTGTTATTGCGCATTTAGACGACTTATTTATTTTATAAGGCATATTACAGCCAGAGTGTCAGCGTAATAAGGGCAGTAAGGTATTATTATTATTCGCAAACTGGCATATTGCACATGCATTTTGACAATCATAATATCGACGCCACCACTGCTCTCAAAACGGTGAAGGAAAACATCGTGAGGAAACCGGCATGTCCTAGAACCAAAAATTCGAAAACATGTGACATCTACCAACCCGCACTGGGCCCGCGTGGTGGATTACGGCCCACTCCCTCTCACAGAGCGGAGGCCTGTGTCCCAGCAGTGGGAACATTATAGGCTGATTATGTTATGATGGGTGTGTAATATATTGGTGAGCAGGGGTCGCCCAGTGGTACTGGCCGCCACTTACGAGTTGTAGGTCGTAGGTCCGAACCCGGACAGGCGCTTTACTTTGTCTGAATTATTTCATCACCGCTGCTCTCAAAACGGTGAAGGAAAATATCGTGAGGAAACCGGCATATCCTGGAAGCAAAAACTCGAAGACATGTGACATCTACCAATCCGCACAGGACCCGCGTGGTGAATTACGGCCCACTCCCTCTCACAGAGAGGAGGCCCGTGTCCCAGCAGTGGGGACATTTTAGGCTGATTATCAGTGATAGGAATAGGTAGTGCCTATTTGCCTAAACTTTGAAGAACAGAGACAAGAAACGGAGACTTCCTTAGGACTAACTTTTTTTCCGAGACATCTGTCCCGAAATTTCGAGACAACACATAAATACATTTAAAAAAAAATGTTATTTGGAATAAGTAATTCATCTATATTTACCTAAAGTTTGCGACTAGATATATCATAATAAATAACATACACAGTCGTTACAACCATAAAATTTTCTGAATTTTTTTTTGGAGAACATTTTGTAAATGACTTGGTGATCGTAATACACAATGAATCACAATGTTTGAATAAGAAGCCGTACACGTTTCGAAGTAAATATCTTCTTTCTAGCTCACTCTCGGCTACGTTTAATGAGATTTCTAAAGTTCAAGTGTAAAAAAGGCATTATATGTAACACATAATATGATTTAAAAGAGTGCCCATGGAGTTTCTTGAACGTTCTTCTCCATAGAGACCTACTCTTTGGAACGTGCAATTTAGCTTCACTTTTCTTGGACTGACCGACATTTGACTATTCAAAAGTGCCCGTAAATGGTCTATTTGAAATAAATGCTTTGATTTTGATTTTATCGGTATTTAAAATAAATAAATAATTCATTTATTTGCCAGAATGTAGGTATACAAAGTGGTATGATCTTAATATTAATGAGGTCCCTTTACATACTACCGTTATACATGATGTGCAAATATTTAGTTACAAATGAAAATACAAATACCTTTTTTTCTTTCATCTTAATGAAATATATTTCTAAAGTATATTTAAAAATGTGCATGATATTAAAATAATTGCATAATAATGGTATCACATTATCACATTTTACGGCAGCGCGTTTCGTTATCTATTCTTAGAAATTACAAAAGGTAACCGCCATGGTCGCATACCTGTGCGGCGCGGGGAGGGTCTACATACCCCCTCCCCCCCTACTCCTTACCGCCCTGCGTGCGCGCAGGTTAGCTTCACTTCAATCCTGTACTTCGGTTTGTTAAGTACGCATCTTCCTGTATTGTTTTTGTGAATATTGTTTTTCACCGTCGCTCGTTTTTTGGTTCATTGGATCTTCTTAATACGACTACTTTGGCTTGAATTTATGGATTACGGTTTGCTGCAATAACATTGTTCCTGTCTGTCTATATCAAATAATACGGTAAGTCAACATTTATTACTTTTTAATGTTTTGGCTAAAGTTATTTATTTTATTTCTTGTAGGGAAACAAACAGTAAGTTAGATATAAAGAAGAACATTAATGTATATATTATTTTATCTTAAACTAGCAATTTGACAGTCTAGGTTGATATGCAATTGTATGAACTTGATATTTTTTAGTGGAGTTTTTAAGATAATTATTGTGTATGAAACGTAGTTAAAGAAAAAAAACATACGCATTTAACTTTTGGTTCAAATGTAAAAGTGAACTTCAATACTACCAAGCATAGTAATGTTATATCTTTGGTGTCATAAAGAATTGCTAAGGTGGACGAATTCTATCAAAATATATTATTTTTCTGGCCGGTTCTTTTAATATTTGAACCAAAAAGGAATATGTCTTTTGCGCATTGACTAAAATGCGAAAAAAAAATTTCAATAACAATGATGTTACGCGTGTTCATATTATCTAACCGTTTTTTTTTATTAGAGTGTAAAATGAAAGAATAAAATCTTTAAATCGATACAATCGATGCAACTAGCTGGAATGCATGCACCTCTCCCGCTTTCCTTTCCACCTCCCTGTATCTATAAAGGTTCGTTATTCCTTTTGAGGCATGGAAAACTTAAAATTTTATTTTATTTTAGGTACTTGCCATCGTACATCTTTTTGGAGACCAGTAAGATTGGAGATGGCGAACAAGCCTAAGAAAGCAACAGTACAAAGTTGGATTGGACTTCATCCTGAATTATATTACGACCTGGCCAGTAATTTGATTTACTGTTCTAAGTGCGAGAGCAGTATAACAGCTAAACTTAGTAGTGTCAAGAGGCACGTTAAAGGTCCGAAACACAAAGGGACAAGTAAAAAACCAAATGAAGAATTTTATTTGGACCTAGTACAATTTCTCATATTATGTAATATACCTTGGATTCAAGTAAACAACCCCGCTTTCAAAAAATTCTTCCATAAATATATTTGCTGCAATTGTACAAATCGACAAAAGCTTCCTGAGCAATCATTGCTGAGAAAAGTTTATTTAGATAAGATTTTTAAAACTAAAATTGACTCGATTTATGAACAAATTGCAAATCAAAAGCTGTGGGTATCTTTAGACGAGACAACTGATTTTTTAGGCAGATACATGGTACATTTACTTGTAAAACCTTTAAATGCGGTCACACAAAAACCATTTTTAGTTGCTTGCAAAGTACTAGAAATTGTTAATGGGAGTACAATTGCCCAATTTGTAATAGACTGCTTTGAAAATATGTGGTGCGATTTGTATGAATCCAAAGTAGGAGACGTTGCTGTATTATGCACTGATAGTGTAGCATATATGCTAAAAGCGGGACGTGTGCTGAAAAATTATTTGCCCAACATGATACACGTCACTTGCTTAGCACATGCACTGAATCTCGTGGCAGAAAAAATACGATACGAATACTCAGATGTAGATGAATTAATTTCAAACGTAAAAAAAATATTTTTAAAATCACCTAATAGAGTGCGCTTGTTAAAAAACACCTTTCCCCACATGCCGCTTCCTCCAGAACCCGTTATTACAAGATGGGGTACTTGGTTGGAGGCAGTGTCATATTATGCAAAATATTATGATCAAATTAAAACAATTGTAAATCTTTTAAGAAGTTCCGACGCGCTATCTATTAGGTGTGCCAAAAATGTTCTTCAAAAGGAAAACTTGAAATCGGACTTGGATAGACATACAAATTGGATTAAAGAAATTACAAAAATCGAATTTAACTCTAACGGAATCCTTTGAAATATTTGATCACGTGAGAACTGTGCTTAGCTGGTGTTCATCTGAGCTTATAAAAAATAAACTCGTAAATGTCATGGACAGAAATCCCGGTTTAGATAAAATTAGAGACATATGTGAAGCGATAACAGCAGGAAAGGATGAGCGATCATACTATATGTACGCGCCTTTAACCTCAGTTGATGTTGAAAGGTCATTTTCAACTTATAAATGGATTCTTAACATAAAAAGAAATCGCCTGACAGTTGAAAATATAGAAAAAATTATGATTGTGTATTTTAACTTAGATGACTCATCTGACAAAGAAAATTTCGGTTCTGATACTGAACTTGACGAATCGAATCACGATGATTAAATTAAAATCGTTCTTTATTTTTTATGGTATTTGTAACACAAATAAAGATTTTCAAATTCTTAGCAATTTTTGATGCATCAAGTTCTTTATCAAAACCGAACAGTTAGTAGTTCAGTATTAAAACTGATTGTCCTAAATGCTTCAAATATTAATTTGTAAACTTCAAAGGTTAATTTGTACTTTGATTTGAGTAAAAATTGCATCCCTCAACGTCAGTAAAATAAATATGACATAGGTATTTAAAGATAGATAAACATAAATTTGTTTCTTAAATCTTTCCTTCTGTACATTTTGTTTCATGGTTTCCAATTACGTCATATTTTAAAATAATATTATATATTGATATATTTGTTACAACAATATTCTATGTGTTTTATTTTTCCTTTAGAGCCCATTAACCGATAAAGCCCCAATGGCTCCGAATAGGAGCCCTCGCGGCGCGCGATTTGAAAGTAGTTATCGAATAAAAATGTTTTTTTTGAGATTGAGAGATGACGTTATTGAGCCACGGGCCTGAGCGGTTAATTATTTAATGAACCTAGAGCGATATCGACCGGCGATTTTTGAGCATTTATCTTTCGTTTTTTTTTTGCATAGAAATCTCCAAAAATCGCCAGACAATATCGGTGGTGTGAAAGGACCCTTACGTTTTTTTTTTTAACTAGTTAATGCCCGCGGCTTTTCCCGCGTGTACTATTGTTTTTGTATCCCATGGGAACTATACTTTTTTTTTAATAGGAAGTAGCATATCGTCCCTTAGCTTACAACACCGCTCAAGTCGAAAAATGACGGTTTTTACATTTGAATGCCTTTAGATGGAGCTGCTCATTGCGCATGTAACCATTGGTCACATGATATAGATTTCAGCCAATCAGAAGCTATAATTCGAAAAGTAATCATAGCGCCGCAAGTCGGTTGGCCTCTCAACACCCCATAAGTTTTTCGTCTCCTGTAAAGTTGGTAAAATTTACTTATGCGGTTTGAATGCCTTTAGATGGAGCTGCTCATTGCGCGTCTAACCATTGGTCACATGATATAGGTTTCAGCCAATCAGAAGCCGTAATTCTAAAAGTAGTGACAGCGCCTCAAGTCGGTTGGCCTCTCAACACCGCACAAGCTTTTCGTCTCTTGTAAAGTTGGTAAAAATGACTTATGCGGTGTTGTTAGCTAAGGGACGATATGTGCTATTCCACACCTTAATCTATATCACTACCAAAATCAGCATTTTCAGTGGCATTGAGTAATGGACATCCATACAAACTAATCCAAAATATCACATTTATAGACAAACTTTAGATAAATATAGACGAATTGCTTATTCCAAATAACACATTTTTTTAAATGTATTTAAGTGTTGTCTCGAAATTTCGAGACAGATGTGCCGGAAATAATTTAGTCCTAAGGAAGTCTCCGTTTCTTGTCTCTGTTCTTCGAAGTTTAGGCTAATAGGCACTACCTATTCCTATCACTGCTGATTATGCTTATACTAATATATCGGGAAGGATAAAAGTGAGTAGGTACTCTGGGTTAAAAACGATATTTTACTAATCGCTGTTATAATGCAAGCCTAAGTATATACCTAATTATAAAAAAGGTACCCGTTGAAATCAACACATTTTTGTCAATGACATTGCTTCCTGAATTAAATGAAATTTTGCCCATAATAAACATGAAAAAGAAAATAAAAATTCCACAATAAAAGTATGATTGAATTTGAAACATTTAATAAAGTTATTTGAAGGAGGATGTTAAGTTAAATGGGAAGGAACTTTAATCATTGGCACGGACACTCCCCGGAGATCTTTTAAGTATAAACGATAAGTTAAGGGCAAACTCGCGAAAAATGTATTTTTTTGCGGCTCGTAATTTTGTTGTAAACAGGAAAATTGAGGTTTCTAAGGGACACGTGATTTTTCGTAGAAATTATGTTATGACAATTTTATTTTTGGAACTGTGTGGTTTTATTAATAATTTGTTAATTGTGTAGCTTTATTGTTATGAAGAGTTACAATACTCTTGATGAAGTGTATTGTAATTTGATGAAGACTTGATGAAGTTTATATAACAATTATTGTAAAGCAAAAGATTTTTCTAAAATTGCCATTAATCATAATTAAATATTTTTGGGCCCTTGGTGCCGCCATGTTCAATCACCTGATGATGATAACGTGGAAGTTAATGGAATTGATAGAATCACTCACAACTTAAGATTTTCACCTATGGTTGGTTTTGGTATGAAAATGAGTTTATTCAAAATTAGAACCCGGTGAGTAAGACTACTTAAGTATTTAATTATTTCTAATATGGTACTAAACAGAAAAGTTTAATAAACACCTAATTACCTTTTTAACAATAGGTAAAGAAAATAATGATTAAAATAAAGCCGCTAGACACTTTTATTTTAACAATCATGCACTTGTGGAGACCTCCCCTTAACAATGCAATGCTAGGAGCATTGCCAATACAATCTAAAGAATTGAAAGAGTCCAATATTGAGTCTTATTGCTAGTGGTGTTTTAATTATTATTGTGAAAATATACCAAATAACAATATGAGTGTCAAGATGTTGTGGTACATGGAAGGTTTTTTTTAGGCATTAATGATTTACTGGACAATGATTTTGTTTATTGCTAGCGGTATTTACATACTCGTATGACATCTTTTGTTGAATTGCATGTTTAATAATATTCGAACCTCGTTTTATTTCCTAGTCTACTTGTTTTTGGCTACACATATGCCTAACACCAAGGTGACAAACTGCCAAACAAGCAAAGTGCCAAACACAAGTTAGGACAAAGGCCTTACTTAACTTGACCTAACTTGAGTTTGGCATTGAAAAATAAAAAATAAACTTTTTACAAAAAAAAAACAACCGACTTCCAAGGAAAACACTGCAAAATCGGGAAGTCGGTATAAAAAACTAAAATACAAATCGAAAGACACCGATTTTCAAAATATGGTTGATTTTTTTGGTCTAAAATATTTTTATTTTTCACTTTTTTGTTATGGTACCGACCCCACATCTATTCATTAACACTCACACTGCATAGAAAATAAAGAGAAGCGCGATGACACAACGCTATACAAAATATGAAGTAATAACCAAGTTCTGCATGCAAATAAGACGTTCTTGTTATTAATTAAATTTTAATTTCGCGAGCTACAGCTGTGGATTCACCAAGTTGCTAACTGCTTTTCGAACTTTCTCGATGAATATCGCAAAACACACCACCGCGACCGTTTACAATTTACACCACATCAGAAACTGCACCACCTTATCGAAGAAGTCGATGGTCGAGAGCTTCTCGAGACGGCGCGATCCCCTTACTAATGTTCATTGCCATTGTTTCTGCTTCACTGCTCTTGAGCCAATGGAAAAATAGAAGAAATCCGATAACAGAAACAGAACAAAGCCTAGCCTTTCCGTAAAATATAAGGCCGCGATTAGGAACATCTGAACGCCGACTCAATTTATAGACGCAGGCAGCCGTCTTTCATTTCTTTTTATTTTCGTCGTTTTTGATACGTTAGTGTCTAATGGTTCTATGTATTTCTAAATGAGTTCCTTACAGTCTTTGCTTTGTGGAGATCAAAGTGTGATAAAAAGCATTGATTAGATTTTCTGTGTCTTTACGAGCATTTTCTTCAGACATTGTTGCGAGAATAGACTAAGTCATTTAATCCATCCTTGTGGTTGTAAAGAAGACTGCTGAAAGACCATGTTTGCAGCAGACATTTACGAGCAGTACTGAAGAGTCTTGAGAACAGCGTGTTTTAATTACAGTAAAAAATAAAGAATTTAACCGCCCATCAAAACGTTGACGGTGCAATTTTTCCCGACCATCAGATCTCAAGATAGAACAAATAAGTAGTACTAGGATTTTAATATGCCATAAACTATAACGACCTATAACATTAGGTATCCCAAACTTGTGTCGTAAACTTTATGTGAAAGAAAATAAAGGTGAAAATCATATTTAGAAACCGCAAACTCAACTCGGTACTGGTGACAATAAGACAGTGAAAACTTTACTACTGCGAAAAATTGTGTCAATGAAAAGTCATTCTCTGCTGCGAAGTAATAAGGTCGTTGTCAATTTGTTTGCTAGTTTCCTAGTTGTTTATATTATCTTGGTACGAGGAGACAAGTCTTGAGTGCATAGCTGTCCTTGCAGCAAGCTTTATGTCTCTGCGAAGATGGTGGGAAGCTTCTTAGCGCTTCTTGGTAAAATGCTTTCCTAGTACATTCTCTTATAGTTTTCTGAACTCCGCATAGCTTTACAATGTGGGCTTTGATGTTTGTTTTAAATGTGGCCGTTGATAGAAAAAGTGACAGGACGCGAAGAGATATAGTTCAGTGAAATTATAACAAGAAGGAAGTGTATTCGTAGTTCGTGTTCTGATTCACTCAGTGGTTCTGAAGATAGAATTTAAATGTCACTGATATTATAAATGCAATGTTGCTTGTTGCTCTACCGTGCCTCAGGATTTGAGTAAACTTTTGAGTAGAGCGACAAACTCGGAAAAACTCTATAACGATTAAAACTATTTTTATATTCACCTACGCACTTAAGTCAGTGATTTCCCATTGAGTAGCGAAATCGTTTTACACGTATCCAGCGAAATTTCTTACCTTATTAAGATATGGTAAGAAATTTCATACCATATTAGGATATGGTAAGAAATTTTACTGAACATGTTTGATTTGAAAACAAAATAACACTTTTCCATACTTAATGCATTTATCTTATCTACTCACAAACTCCCCATAAGCCACGTACCTGCAAACAAAAAAAAAACACAATTAAAATTGTTACGGTCTCATTTAATTAGGTCAGCTGTGTGTGGGATCTTCATTTAATTACCAAAAAGATTAAATTTTCCGTGTCACAAAGTTATGGCTTTCACATGCAAATATGACGGGAACCGGGACGAGTGCCCGTGGTGTACTGGGAGATTGGTTTAGAGAGCATTTAATTTTGGATATAATTATTATTTAGATGAAATTGTAATAAATCTAATTCATTTTTGGATATCTTCAAGATTTCCTCATTTTTGTCCAAGAAAGCACGTGCAATATTTTGAAAATGCTAGTCTTATGGCGCTGACAAGAGGCAAATGACCAAAACAGGCTTGTCTTAAGAAAAAAAATTGCCAAATCTGTATAGTTTGTGGTAGCGGATAAAATATATGTATGTTAATTTAAAACATATTTCCCAGAACTTGGTTGTAACCAAAAAATGTTTTGAAAAAATGTCTCGTTACAAACTAACGTTAAACTGACCTCTTACCTTGAGTTCTAATCCATAATATCTGTATTAATTATAAACATATGTTACGTATTTAATTAAAAACAACAATGGCTTATTTGAATGCAGAACTTGGTTGTTTTTCATTTTCGATAACTCAACTTAATTTTGAGTAAATAGATAATTGCTTCATATTTTGCAATAAATTACAGCCGTTGTGTCACCACGCTTCTCTTTCTTTTCTATGCAGTCTGACAGTGACCGCGGTTTAGCTGTTGCCAGCGTCTTAAAGGTTTTTGGAAAACTCGAGGTTAAAGAAGTAAGCGGGTGGCATTCACGCCTTTTTCTCATGAAAAAAAGGCATGAGAAAAAGGCGTGAGTTATGTACGGCGGTATATACGTAAATCGAGGCAGTTCTGAGTGAAGCTACTCGTATAATAAAAATAGCAGCCCAGCCAGTAGGTACGGTACGTTATCTTACTAATAATCTATAAAGCAGGTACAGTGTTAATATATTTCTAACTAATATTATAAATGCGAAAGTGAGGTTGTTTGTTTGTTTGTTACGCTTTCACGCTAAAACAGCTGAACGGATTTGGATGACATTTGACACATGGGTAGATCGTGACCCGGATTAAGTCATATGGTATACTTTTTATCTCGATATTCTCACGGGATCGAGACTTACGCGGGTGAAGCTGTGGGGCGCAGCCAATAAAAATAACTATCAACAATATAATAAATATAATTACCAAAAATGATGAGGAGAATGCATAATGTGCATTTTCCCAATAATTATTATCTAACCATGCGCCTAATTTGTAGGTTCAATGATTTTCCCGTCCGTATGTCTCAATATGACAGATTTTGATGTAATATTTATGTAGTCTCAACTCTCAATTATCAATTCACGTCGGCGGAGAGCAATTTGCATCGCAATATGAATCCGGAACAAAATTGAATATTTGATCACTGGTTCCATGATAATTCCGAGTCAAATTGTCATATTGGTTCGAGCAAAACTTTGCCTGAAACATTTTCAATTGGTTTGTAGATATTGTGACGGCCATTATTTGAAATAACGTAACGTATTTATTACATTTTATAAGTCAAAAATAAAAAAATCTAAATAAAATTTTAAAATTATCTCTTTTTTTTTAATTATTCGTATCTGAGAGAAAACTTGTAGGTAGAAAGTGTAGAAAGCTACGTTTCTGCCTCCAGAATTATACTTTCTGCCCTAGGCTCAAAAACCTTCAAGACACATTTGGAAGTTCCATCAAAACTTGTTAAAAGCAACGTTCCACTGTCGCAAACCGAAAAATAAAATTAGCAAAACTTTTTCGAATATCAAACTTCAAGAGTGAAAATCTAAAGGAAAGTTCGCGAACGAAAAGTTGGGGGTGTCTTTGAAAAGCGTTCTATTGTCGCCGAAGGGATGAAGTTTGTTGTACACCATTTAGGGGTGTTAAAAACAATCCATGACGCTGTGTCCGGGTTAATGCTGTGTGCCGCGTGTCCTGAAGTACCGCGAATTGTTTGCACCGGACTGCAAGCGGTAGTACTATCGGTTACGGGAAACTCAATGAGTTCTTTTTTCTACAAATTTGTAAGAGACACAAAAGATAGAAGATGTGAATCCTTTGACCAGAAGCGGAAAATATTAAAAGGGTAAATTCTTTGCTAAATAAATAAGAGGACTGGCATAACCAGTCCATGTTAAAGTTGTTTGTTAAGAAATAAACATACCCAATTGCAATTTCATCTCTAGTTAAAATTATATCACAGATGTTATAAATCTGTCACATAACTTTGTCAGTAATGTGTGTGAATGTTTGTGACTACCATTTTCATCATTTATGCTATCGGTACGCGAGTACTTATTGACATCATAAAACCAACGAGAAGTACGTACTCGTCGACATCGACGAAAACAAAATCGCAACTCATTCGAGAAAAAACGAACATCTTAAACAAAAAGTGAAGGAGAACCGTTAGTAATTCCAAATGTTTAAAGCGAAGTGCACTCGTGAACGAACGAAATGAAACTTTCGTTCGCCACCGTCCGTCTCTCGTTATTCAGCCATTTTGATTTATTGTTTTTGGCGCGCATTTGTTTGCTATTACCTCTTTGAACTTCGTTACAATACCCGATAATTTATGTGCGTATGTTTTGCCTTTTTAGGCTCAGCTGAGAGCGAAAAAATAAATAAACGTACCTAGTCCGTACTGCGTATCGCACGTTTTATTTGTTTTGTTTGATATTCTGAAAATAAACTTCATTTTCAATGGATTTGACTTAGTTTAGTCCAAGTAGGTGTTAATAAATTCAATATTCAAACGTGTTTGGCTACAGAGTTGAAGTATTTCCAATGAAATTGTATGTTCGTTTATTTGTACCATCACGTGTCAATTCGCACGGAATTCACTAACTGCTATGCGTGGTCTAACATGCGCATGAATGACATTATTACGCCATCTTAATATTATCAACTCATAACTGTACCGCTGACCAGCTAAAGTACCCGATAGGAAGCATATAAAGGGTATATTGGGATATTCCACCGTGGATATCCCAATAATCTAGTAGTTTGAGTACTTTATGCGGCCTACCCAAATGTCCTTTCTTTGGTTTTGTTCGTCGAATCGTTGAGCTCCTTAAGTTGTGAGTTGAGCTACACGATTACTGACAAGTTCGTGCACTGAGTGGACAGTTCCACTTAAATCTCTATGGTTCTTTCATCAAAAGACCATTTCACACAGCAATCTACGTGGTATTCACATGATATGACCAAAATTATGTCTAGACTTTAAAAAGAGACTGTGACCTTTGCATTTGCTTTGGCCGTTCTTCTCAGAGTAGTCAGATAGGAAACGCTGACCTCATAAAGTTGTTAAAATATGATTGATGTCTAAAAGTGTTTGTACCTATATATTTACAGAAATGAAATCATTTATCATTTAGTTAACCGTTAAAACCGCGTTCAAAGCTGTCAGTGTCAAAATTGTTGAGAATATTGACATTGACATTGACATTTAGACGTGCTGATCGCGTTCAGTGTCATTGGTGAAGATTGCCTAAACTGAAAAATTACATTACTTATCTAATAATTAATTAATGAATCAACGCGAAAACATAATAAGCAATTAGGTTGACGTACAAACAAATGCCATTGATAATAGAGAATTAACCATTAGATATTATCTGGGAGACGTAGTAATATATCAAAGGATGATAATTGCACTGTCAACCACACAAAGACAACACCGACCTATCGATTCTGCTCTTAGTATTGATGTATCGGTCTGCCAATGTTTTGGTTATGTAAGAGATGAGCTGGGTAGTTGCGTAACTCACATAAAATGAAAAATGAGCGTCGATGAACTGTCAAAATGAAACCCATTTCATTTTGACAGTTAATCGATGTTCATTGCGTTATTTAAATTGTTGAGCAGACGAATTTTCCAAACCTATGGAGCAATGGATTAGCAATAGCCAAAACTCTCGGGTTGTGATTTAAAGTGAGTTAGGTACGCAATTAGGATGCAGACTAGAGAAAACTTAGGAAATTGCGAAATGTAAATAGTTCCTTCCTGAAGCGAACTATCTACAGTTGTGGCAGTCGTGAAAGCGATGGTTGAATACATTTTCGCCTATTATGTGGATAGTAGGGCTATCTAGACAGATAATTACACACTTTCAAAATAATGGAACTAGGCTCTGACACAATCAATGTTATCGGAATCATTCACTTACAACGGAACTATAATATAAATTCTACTAATATTATAAATGCGAAAGTTTGTAAAGATGGATGGATGGATGTTTGTTACTCTTTCACGCAAAAAGTACTGAACGAATTTGGATGAAATTTGGCTCACATATAGTTTATAACCAGGAATAACACATAGGATACTTTTTATCCATATTCATTTTATACATATTTATATTTACTTGTTGTTCCCCAGCCTAGGCTCTAAGAAAATAGTAATTCATTTAAGTGCCAAAGTATACGTTTTTACAACAAACTCCCAAGCCATGTTAAAGAACTGAGCCTCAATAAATTTAAATCATTTATTAAACAGAAACTCTGTCAAAAAGGTTTCTACAAAGTTAAAGATTACTTGGACGACAAAAAGGCTTGGGATTAATTAAGCTACTCCAATGTGGGGTACATCAGGCAACAAACTAATTTTATACTAAATCTATTTCTATATTAAGTGTGTTATTGATGATTTTTTTATATATACAATGACATTAATATTTACTTTTGGAAGTATTATATTTTTTTAAATTATTGTGAATGTGAAGACTATGTGGATTATTGTTTTTATTGTTTCTCTCAGTTAGTTTTCATCTTGGTCTGGCAGTTTGAGTAATTTAACCGGCCTACCCAAATATCCTTTCTTTGGTCCAGATTATGTCTGGACTTTAAAACAGACTGTGACCTCTAAGTTTGTTTCGGCCTTTCTTCTCAGAGTAGTCAGATAGGAAATGAGCTCATCTAGTTTTTTTTTTCCTAAATATGATTGACGTGTAAAAGTGTTTGTACAAACCTACTTAAAAAAAAATCCCGATATAACCACGGGGTCAAAACTTATGCGGGTGAAACCGCGGGGCGCATGTAGTATGTATATAAATATGTAGAAGAACCTCGACTGCCTCGTTGGTCTAGTGGTCGCAAGCGCTACTGCTGAGCACGAGGTCCGGGGTTCGATGCCCAGGTCGGGCAGTGTTGTCTAGTTTTTCCACCACGAATTTCTCAGTAGCAGCCCGGAGTCTGGATTTGTACCCGGTTGATGGCAATAGGTTCGCCCACAAATACATGGGACTTAAACATAACTGGCGAAATGTGGGTGTGGGTACTATAGGTACACCTCTGCCCAACCTTTCGGGGATTACAGGCGTGACATTATATGTAAAACCTCATCTCTTTACTCACAATAATATATTACGATTTCTCATACATTATAACATATCGATTTAAGTTTAGGAACTTAAACAAATATTCAAAGATATTGTGTTTTTTGAGTGCAGTGGTGGCCCAGTGGTAACGGCCGCGGCTTTACGAGTTGTAGGTCGTAGATTCGTACCCGGACAGGCGCTTATCTTTGTGTAAATTATTTCATCACCACTGCTCTCAAAACGGTGAAGGAAAACATAGTGAGGAAAAAACTGGCATGTCCTAGTACCAAAAATTCGAAGACATGTGACATCTACCAACCCGTACTGGGCTCACATGGTAGATTACGGCCCACCCGCTCACACAGAGAGAAGGCCTGTGTCTCAGCAGTGGGAACATTATAGGCTGATTATGTATCTATTGTGTTTTTTTTTACTTTTATTGAAGGCTGAATATTAAACCAATTGGAGAGGTCTATGTCCAGCAGTGGACTGACGATGAAGGAAGAATGACAGACGTTCACTGTTGATCAAAATTGACTCTATAATATATTATGTAGTAGGTAGGTACATTGTTCGTTTCGGAAGTGGGTGAAACTCGATGGGTAGCTTACTTCAACAATAGTGCTATTTACTGAATCCAATATTGAGCATCTTCTTATACCATAAAACCCAAACGCGTACACACGCCCAAAAATATCAGCTTCCTTACACAGAAATAATATTCCTTATCCAAAACGATAATTTCTCCGATAAATCAACTTATAGATTGAACATGGCATTTTGCTTCCGATCCACCATAAATAACTTGCATATCTACCACTTAAAAATAAGTTAGCGTTTATCCTGCGCTTTTGATGCCATCATAACAAAATGGTTTCGAACGGGCCAAACCCCAGTGTAAAATGACCCGTGTAATTTTAGGACGAACCGTTGAAGAACATCAGTTTTAAAGCAATCAAGAGGGCGGGGCAGGTCAACGTAAAATGGTGCTTTGGTGCCATAAATACTCGTTGAGGCTTCGACAATTTTAAATCTATCGTTCAATAAATTTCGAACACCACCTATGTGTTTGCATTAAGGTTTAATTTCGAATGTGTTTTCGATATTCGTATTTAGGGTTATTTGTTTAACAGTAGCTTTTAAATAGACGTTGAAAGAAGTCGACAGACAGCTATCAAGATGTCCTAATAGGCGTAGCGTACGCCAGGAATAATTTACAAATTACCCCCATGTCGGGCCAGATTTGTGTTTTGGTGTTCGTACCGGGTTTTTATAATTTATTTTTGGGTTTCTTCATTATTTATTTTAATGAGTAAAATCGAGCTTAGAAGTTTTAAATAAATCACTCGCTAAGACTTCGTTTCCCACAAAAGCACAGGCACTCATTCGTAGATAATAGCAATTTTAGGACGAATCGATTTTAAGACGAAGAAGAATCCCTTATATATTTCATGAAGTTCCAGTTCCACCTAAAGAACTGCAAGAGCAATTGAGCAGATGAAGAACAAGGACTGCCAGCTGTAATGACAATTAAAATAGCCCAAGGCTGGACTAAAATACATATTTTATAAAAGTTCAACTGCGAGTTCCTAACACTGCGAAAAAAAAAACAAGCTCGTTTGTTTTTTTTTACTTTCGAGTATCGTAAATATATTTAAAACAAAAACAAACTATAAAATAATATTATAAAGGTGCGTGCTGATCGCGTCGCCCACGTCATTACAGCTCGCGCGTGACCATTCACTATAGACTTCATTACACGACGAGCACCGTTTTAAACACTGCCTTGCAAATGATAATATGGTGCATGTGATGTTTTATAGTAAAAACCGGCCAAGTTCGTGACAGACCATGCACAATGAAGGGTTCGGCAGTTGGAATGAATATGACCCAAGAACAAACTTAACATTGTAGTCCTTAATAAACTAAACTTGTTCTCCCATACATTCCAACTGCAAATGTAAGTTTGTACGCACAATATTGGGAGATTTACCATGTTATTTTAAGACCATATACTTCTTATAGGATTTCCTGGAATTTATAAGTATATACTATATTCTGTATTTTTCCATAATTTTAGGCTCAGCAGTTTCGGAAATTAGAGGGGAAAGGTCAATTTTCATCTATTTTCTTAAATAACTTTAAAACTATTTATTCGAAAATTTTATTATATAAAATTATACTATAGACTCGCAGTAAGGGGTTACTGTGAGAGTCCTTAGTATATATATTTTTTATAATTTTTGATCATTTGATATACCGTATCATAAGGTAACAGCTTGCAAAACATTAAAAATAAATCTTATTTGTCTCCCAAAAGTGACCCCATATTCATAATGTATTTATTTACGTAATGCGTCCATGTTTCGGTCACGAGAATCGATATGTGTACCAAATTTCAACTTAATCGGTCCAGTAGATTCGGTGGAATACGGCTGTGACAGACGGACAGAGAGACAAACACACGAGTGTTCCCATAAGGGTTCCGTTTTTTCAGTCGGACATACGGAACCCTAAAATCATTTTATGATCGCCCCTATTAGGTACACTTAAACATTACTACCGCAATGTAGGTGAACTATATAGGTACACCTCTGCTTAACCCTTCAAGGATTACCAGCGTGATGTTATGTTATGTTATGTTATATTATGTTATGTTATGTGTTATTTCATGATAAATACCTTTTTTGCAGGACGACCATGGATGAGGATGACCTAGCTAAACAAGAGAGAGAACACACTGCTTCTTGAAGCAGTGTTAGAAATGTGATTCAGATTTATATTTATTGTTCTTCTTTGTGTCGTTGCTGTTATCAATAGCAAATTCAAATTCAATTTATAATGGCTCAGTCGCAATATAAGCTCTTTGCAAATTACCACTTCGCAAAATGTCCCTTTCGTAAACTGTCTATTTCTCAGAATATCTCATTCGCAAAATGACCTTTTCGCAAAGTGTCGTAAACTGTCCATTTCTCAGAATGTCTCTTTCGCAAAATGACCACTTCGCAAAATGTCTTTTTCGTAAACTGTCCATTTCTCAGAATGTCTCTTTCTTTGACTTAAAAACCACCAACAAAATAAATAAATCTCGGAAACTAATCAATTTGTGTCCTTTATTTTGATTTATGTATATACTTACCTACCTATCTGAATAAAAGATTATTATGTAACCCTCTGTGCGCGAATCCGACTCGCACTTGACCGATTTTGTACTGATACGAAGGATTGATGGACAAAAGGGACATTTTGCGAAGTGGTAATTTTGTGACTGAGCCATTTCGTGAAGTGGTCATTTTACAAAAGAAACGTTCTGCGAAATGGTCAGTATACGAAAGGGACATTTTGCAAAGTGGTCATTTTGTGAAAGAGACATTCTGAGAAATGGACATTTGGCATCCGGTAGACGTTTTACGAAGTATCTAGTTATTTTGCGACTTGATAATGCCCAATAACTCTCGAAAATGTCCCAATTATCAACTAAAAATGTCCCAATTTCCCAATAACAATGTCCTTGCAAGTTGCACTATGCTCGACCACCATCTTCAAGTGGCGTGCGGTTAGCAACGAACACTTAACTCTCCTTTGTGCCATACTTAATTAACAAGTTTAGCCACCCACTTAACTGGCGGACTTCGGATTAAGTAATAAGTAACTATTGAACACCGTGTGTGGTGGGGCGGCGTTGCAAGAAAATGTATTCATAGATGGAACTTTCAAAGGTAAACTCCTGAATGGTTTCCATTAGAGGAGTTTTCTCAGAATTTCCTTATTAATTTTGTAGTAACTTAGTTCATATATTGCATTTGCAAATACAAAAACGGTAGGGGAAGGTTTTTTTTTTAATAAATGAGGTACAACAATATTGATATCAAATAAAAGCTAGTAAGGCTAGTAAAAGTAAAAAGCTTGAAATAAAACAAATTATTAAAAAAACAAAAAACCCGACTGCAAAAACACAAAACTGAAAAGGGAAATAACAAGCATTATAATCTATAGAACAAACCAATAACCTGAAATATGGTGTTTGTTACTTTTGTTTGGAATTTCTCAGTAGCAGCCCGGTGTCTGCATTTGTGCCCGGTTGATGGCAATAGGCTCGCCCCCTATTACATGGGACTTAAACATAACTGGCGAAATGTGGGTGTACTACAGGTACACTTCTGCCCAACCCTGCAGGGAAACAAGGCGTGATGTTATGTATGTTATATTATTATTATAGTCCTTGGATCGTAACAGATGGCGTTCTGTAGTTTCTGCCTACCCCCATGGGAAAAAGGCATGGGTTTTGTACATACCGATGACCCCACGCAATAAGTCGGTAATGTGTTATTATGGACTTTTTATTGTTATGTCAAATTCGGCACATATGTGCTTAGTAATATTTATTTCACATTTTTCGTAGTTATACATATATAGTTTAATATTGACATCGTAATTGATTACCCAAAAATAAACTTTCATTTGATGTATCAATGTCTTCAATAGTCCGATTCAACAAAACCAGAAATACATTTCTCCTGTAAAAATTGTGTTTTACAATTAGCGATTTATTGCTTGGGGGCTTCGATCTTTATGTAGACAGTTAAACCTTGATATTTTTTCAATTATTTACTCTGTTGAGAGGTCTACTTGTGGATTCGGTTACTAGTGAAAATATTACAGTTTTACATCGAAGGATATTTCAGGAATCGTCATTTTAGCTGGCATATTCTTCAATTTGCGATCGTGTGTGCCATTCCTCACTACCCCTAATTACTGTATCCGATTCAGACCGAGGATATAAGTGGAGTCGATAAAAATATCAGTTATATAAGAACTAACAAGATCTCAACTAACTTCACGTAACAACCACTTCTCGCTAACTTTATACACATATTTTTACATTTACTTGATATTCAACGATACGAGACATAGTCGTTACTCATAGCATTTAACCTTTCACGTCTCCCCACGAGAATATTGTAGGTTAGACGTTAGACTAAATGTCAGGCACCAATGTAAGAGACTCGATCCCAACGGACGAACCATGTTAGTTATTGTGAGCCGTTTAGAAATGTAGACATTGCAGGTATCGAGGATGAATTTTAAACAACGTTGATCGTAAGACTCTTGACAGTCATTTTAGAAGAAGTGGAGTAATCTGCTGATGGAAGAGCTCGTGGCTAAGTAATAACACCCGCATAAGTCGATCCATCAGGTTAAGCTACATGGAGTCGACTGCCTATCTGACCTCCACAATCCAGCAACTGGGTACAACGATACTCCTTGGTAAGACTGGTTATCAGTCTTGGGCTTCTGACGACCCCTAACGACTGTCAAAGATTCACGAATGACAGCCGGGACCAACAGCTTATTGTGCTTTTCGAAGCACGGAGAAGTCTCGGTATGTAAAGATGTTCACCCATCCACGTTGGTCCGTGGATAGGTGAACATCTTTACATACTGACACTTCTCCGTTGTTGGTTCCGGCTGTCATTCGTGAATCTTTGACAGTCGTTAGGGGTCGTCAGAAGCCCAAAACTCTGACAACCAGTCTTAACAAGGATTATCGTAGAACCCAGTTACTTGGTTATGGAGGTCAGATAGGCAGTCGCTCCATGTAAAATAATGGTATTTAGTTAGACTGTAAGCCGACCTCAACATAGTTGGGAAAAGGCTAGGCAGATTGACAGTCATCTGTTGATGAAATACCACAATCTTCAAGACGGGATATATGTAAATAAGTGGTCATGATTTAGTGAAAAGATTCTTACGGTCCACACATGCGAACTAAGACAGGCCAGTCAAAGAGCGAAGTAAATTGTGGGAAGAGAGGTATCCACCACCTCAAGACTTCGTTAATCCCCAAGAACACCTGTCTCCCAGTCGCAAACTGCTTTGTCCTATTTGAAAAGCTCTGAATCGATTGCGTACCCAAATAGGCCGCTGCAAACATAATCTGGTGAAATGGGACATTATCGATTCATCCAAAATCCAGTGCGAGTGCGGTGCTTCTTAACAGACTATGTCCCATCAGTTAGAGTGTCCCAATTGTCCTTTCACCTGTACCCTTGACGATCTGAACAACGCCTGTGAGGCCGCATTTAATGTTGCCACCTACTGGGCCCAAACAGTAGGTATAGCAACATACATAGATGTACCGTCTATGCGAAGAAGAACTGAAAAGAAGCTCGCCAGTATCTTCTACCGCTTAGCAAGGTTTTTTTCCCAGGACGACACCAAATGTAACTAGGGATCCTCAAAGTCAAAACCAGTCATTTATTTGCTATATATGCGGTAATACAAAGGTAGGTAAATAAATAATTAATATTCTTGTGTGATGACACATTTCGCCATATTTTGGCATGCAAATATTAAATAGCAAGGTGCTTATTTAAATAAACAGTAGTCTACGTATAGTCTACTGTTGAAAATAATGACTAACCATGTTTTTTTAAGTACCTAAATCAATTTTAGATTTACACAACAAATTAAAAAAAAATACGTTACTACAGCATAAAAAATAACAGAACAAAATTATATCTACAATCACAGATTTTAATATAATCCACTCTGCTCAATCTCTACTCAACTCAATCGTAGAGGCTCTTTTAATTCACAATGTGGTTAAAAATATTAAAGGACCAAAAAGGGTGGCTGACATATTTTTTTTTTAAACTGTGTCAAAGCTGAAGCTCATTCAACCTTTCAACATACTCCCAACTTTTTTTAAACAGTCGGCATTTTTTGCTTTGTGTAACCGCATAATGACAGAACACAAAATAAAGCGAACGCCATGTGGAATCCGACAATGGCCGACAACTCCCGAACGTGTTTAACAAGGGAACAACGTGAGTTCGGCACGTGTGTGAACTTTTTATTGCATTTTTTTACACAAGTTACGTTAGGAGATGAAATTAACACGCCCTTAGAATGTGAAGCAATGTTTATTTCTGTTTAGAGCGTTTTGTCTCCAAATAAAGCAGTAGCTTCTTACTCATTTATTTCAAAAAGTTTATATTCTGTACAAAAATAATGTAAGAGTATCATATAGATTTTAGAACAAAACAGCTCGACAGTTAGTAGCTTAATGGTGCCGATTCCCTTGTTCACGAACTAAACTAAATTTAAGTTCAGTGCATCTTTTCTTTCTATTTCATTAAGAAGAGGACAGAAGATAAATTTTAGTTCCGTCCTGTCAAATTAATCAGCGCCTGTCACTACTCCATACAAGTTTAGACGTGATTAAAAACTTGCCTACTAAAATTACGTCAATTTACGTCAAGCGCTGATTAATTTGATAGGACTAAACTAAAATTGATTTTCTGTCCTTTTCTTAATGAAATAGAAAGAAAAAGATGCACTGAACTTAAAATTAGTTTAGTTTGTGAACAATCGGCACCAATGACTGACGAACGGTTTAGTGATCTCACTATTCATAGTTGAGCCAGTTAGTGACAAGATTACAGCTAAGATGGGAGTCAAATTTAGATACCACTATACCATCAGTAAGTAGGTACTGATTGATAGCAAGAATTCAGCGTGCAGTAAGTTATAGATCTTCTTCTTCTTCGCTTCGTTCATGACAGAGTGGTCCTACAGGCTTAGCATGACTATTTCTTCGAAGAATAGACACGGCTCTTTCCATACAAAGTGACATTTCGTTTCTCCTTTTTTGATATCCCACCGTAGAAATCCTTCTACATAAAAAAGGACTTAGACAAAGATCGTTACAAACGAAAGACAAGACAGATTGTAGAAGGATTTCTACGGTGAGATGTCAAAAACTGAGAAACGAAATGTCACTTTGTATAGAAAGAGCCGTGTCTATTCTTCGAAGAAATAGAGAGTGTCATGCTAAGCCTGCTGGTCACGATGAACTGTGTCCAATCGCAGGTGTAGTCGTTGCTTGCCTCACGATCAGCTCTCCTTCTCATTCTGCTACTTGACAGTCTGGTGCATTCATGAACTTCAAGTTACACATACCTAAGTAGGTAGTTTTTAGCATACGATTTGATCTTGAGGAGATTTTGGATTGAATGCAGCCTGCTCTCATGTTTTCTTAAAACGAATCATCACGAACTAATATATACAATAAATACACACCAGTTAATATTTAGGTAGGCAAAAGTTGCAACCGTCAAACAAAATGGCGGATTAATAAAAGCGAATAGCAGTGTCATGAATATCGTGCACACGTTTAATAAACAAGCCTGTCTGTCTGTCGCACGAGATGATGAGATTGCACTCAGATTCACCCTTTATGTGTCAAGTCATCATTTGTGATACCTTCTTAATGGCAAATGAAATAAGAGAAACGGCTGTCTTACAAGTGACAAGATCCTGTTTCTAATGAAAACAAAATATTTTTTGATGATTAATTAATGATTGTTATCTTATTATTAGATAAGTTAACTACTTTTATCGTAATGATCGAGCTAATCTGCAGGTACCTAATTAAAAAGTTATTGAAAATTGAGACTTTTATTTTGATTAGGTCTTGTTTTATAAAGTTACAAAGACGTGTTGCTTCTAGTGGTAAACTGAGAAAACTGCAAAAATAGCCCTTTAGAAATAAAAGCAAAAAATGGTAAGCCTGTTAAGCCCCGAGCGACACCGATTCGGAGTCAAACAATAGAAAATGAATTATGTCTCATTAACTGTCCTTGACCAATTAAGGGGTTTATTTATAATCGTTACTTAAAGTTAAGTAATTAACATGCATTTGTTAACGTTTAAACGTCGATTAAGTTTAAGTAACGTATAAAAATCAAGGGGTAGATATGTCATTTATACATAGAAGTACCTGACTACCTACTAGGTATTTTCGGTTACAGCAGGATTTTTAAATAATGAACACTTTTCTACGTTCATAGACGTTAACACAGATTTTATCCTAACGCCATCTATGTTCCGACGCTGGAACTAAAACCATCCTATACTCCCTCACTCTCTCGTTCCCGTGGGAACTCCCTACTTTCTAATCTTTCCGTGAGAGAGCGCCACGTATACTCTATTTCGAAGCATTCGAAATTGTGCGTACAACCATTTTCAAAGTTACTTCAATTTAATTATGAAACTTGTAGGTGTTATGAAGAGCTAACTCTAGTGCGTATCTAATAAAATTACGACTAACTTTTAGGAAAACTTATTAGCTTAAAGGTAATGGGAATAATAAAGAGATTAACACTGAATTTGTAAGTCTGTACGAAAGGAAACTTTTTTGTTGAAATTATTAGAGAAACGAGGGGATAAACTCAGATTTATTTTCTGCTTAGCAGTAGGATTGTTTTGAAGATACATTTTCAGGACAAGGGATGGAAGGGATAAAATCTTTCCTGATAAATAAATTGTGCAAAATAAAAATGATGCAAATTACATACCTAATGAGCTAAGTTTTTTTTTTGGTTGCAAAATTATCAAATAACTTCTCCCGATCTGGGCGGAGCAGGAGGGTGTGTCAGACTCTTACTGAAACCCACCCGTGTTTCTTCTGTTGCCTGTGTTGCCAGGGGCCTCGGTGACCCTTTCGGACTTTCCCGCGACCCGGCAGAATGAGCTAAGTTAAGCTGAGCAGTGGTGGCACAGTGGTAACGGCCCCGACTTGCAAGTTGTGGTTCCGAACCCAGACAGGTGCTTTACTTTGTGTAAATATTTTCATCACCACTGCTCTCAAAACGATGAAGGAAAACATCGTGAGGGAATCGGCATGTTCTAGACCCAAAACTTCGAAGACATGTGACATCTACCAACCCGCACTGCGCCCGCGTGATGGATTACAGCCCACTTCCTCACAAAGAGGGGAGGCCTGTGTCCCAGCAGTGGGAATATTCGAATTAAAGTAGTAGATGCTTTTGTATCATGTAGTTAGGTACCTTCGTTTATTATTTTCAACCTTAATTTCAACCCAACCCAAATCCAGAACAGCATTTTTTTTATGTCAAGCATAACATTTTTCTCGAAAGAATCTCGACATCTCTAAGACACAGCAAATCCCATGGATTAATGGGGGCTTTACCGGTTGTCTCGTCATAACTACATACTTTGTTTCCTTCACAACATCTGACCCACTTTTCACAAATGGATTATTTTTTTATGTTTTGTTAATACGGTACTTATTTTTACGGCTGTCGTAAGCACGTAATGGCTGCTGGGTGAATTAATTATTACAGTAAAAAATAAACATCTTGTTTTTCGCATTCAGTTTCCGTAGGAGTTGGGTATCTCAATATAGCAGTAGGTATTTCCATTTGCTTCAACCTGGACGAAGATATGGATACGATGAAGTGGTAATGAATCTTACTTAATGGATCTTTGGTGGCAAGTTTTAATCCTGCTTTACTGAGCACCTCTACTCTCTAAATCTCAAATAGAAACAAGAACACATTGTTAAACAATAGTCAAACACTAGTCTTGGCAAACATATAAATGATTCTACTACCTGAGTAAGTACTTTGTTATCGTGAATCTGGAACCCTTCTTAAAATTCCTCCTTTTCTCATTTTCCAATGACAGAAATTATATTATTAGAAATATCTTTGACACTTTCAGATTTTACAATCAGACACAATCTTATAAATTCAGTGACAAAACGAGCCCCAATCAAACGACCTTTATCAAAATTAGGATTACTCTCCTTTGATCTGGTAATTCCCTTTGTCGAATTTATCGGGGCTAATCAAGTTTTCAAATCTCGTGAACGATAAAAGAATACTTAATATCCTGTGACTTCGTTATGAGTGTGAAGATGATTCGTAATTTATTGAGTATGATAATTAGGTCTTCTCCTTTATATTTCCTGGCATTTTTTACTCTCTCTCTATCTCTTTTGCTCTGTTTTGCTTGCCTGTCCAGAAATTTACTATATCCATCATCTCTTCCAAGATGCTTTACAAAACATGTTTTTACTGTCTCATTTTATTGAATGTCCGGCGCAGATTTTCACGTCTTATTGAAACGATTTCAATTCTACTTGCTGAAATATTACCTACCTTGGGTTGCCCTAGTACTTACGGAAATCATAGTTACCAAGTTTAATAACAGATTCTATTTCTTGACTTCAATTCAATTCAATTATTTATTTCGGAAAACATCCATATTGTATTAGTATTAAAACTTAGAAAAATATGTTAGTAGCATAGAAATAAAAAAAAAACAGTATTCCAATCAAAAACCAAAAAATTAAGTTAAAGTCAATATCAAAATTAAAATCAAATTCTTAAACAAAATTACAGTTATAAAATTAATCTTCAAACATGCCTTTTACGCTAATCTTTCATCAACGTTTACACACATGCTCATGCCTAATCTTCTCGTCACTAAAATTGGGTCAACCTAAGAAGCAGCCTTAAAACGCGGCTTATCTATAATGCACCGCTGATTATCATGACGGCCTACCACGGGTTTCTGTTTAAAATTCACGTCATCATCCATCGTGACAGTTACGGCGATGTCAAAGGCTTTGGACGCCCCATACACTTGTAGTGAGACTCACGAGGCACGAGACGAGATCACGAGACGAATACCAATGGTAGCCTGCGTGTGGCCATTGCTCCGTGATTTCGTTAGTTTCCTTGTCCTGTTTCCTATTCTGAGAATTTCGGGATTGTTTGTCATGATTTTCATTGTTAATCTTTATATGTCATTTTATTGTTGAATGGTATTTTTGTGGCGGCGTCTTTGTTGTTCTTCCACGTGTATTGGCTTTATGAATTATGAACTTGAAGTGATCCACGTTCCACGTTCCAAGGTTTAAGTTGAAAGGTCAGCTATTTAAGGACCTACAGGATTAAGGAGTAGTGACAAAGTTATTACGATTGTTCCAGAAATTGTTAGCGATACTTATCCAAATACTGGTATTGGGCCTAGGTAAAGTAATATACATCGAATTGAATTTTAAAAATATCGTGTTGAATTTCAAAATTTTGTTAGTTTTGGTAACAATCCACTTCATCACAAAGTCATCCAGTCTACACGAAGATATAAAGAAAGCTATAGCCAGCAACAATGAGGTGTCAGATAAGCCGTAGTGGGGTTATTTTAATGTGATTGGCGCGGCCACCATTCTACCATCCTACCATGCTACCATCCTACCATCCACCACGGCTACCGTCCCCCGTCTCGCGTCGCGTCACTGCATTATTAATGCATCCCCTATAGGAGACACACTGACATAAAGTGTGATTAGCAATTTTTTATTATCTAAGTTGGTATCAAGTTGGTAAGGTTGGTTTGTTGGTTATCAGTAGATACCAACTTATAGTGATTTTATCACCAGCGAGCGGGTTAATTGCGTAATACACTAACAATTGCAATGTGAAAGGTATTTTGACAATTTAACAACATTCATTGCGGTATTTATGTTGAGACAAATTTTTCAAACATATATCTAATGGAGCAATGGATTAGGAATATCCTTCAAAATTCTTCCGAAGTGTGTTACTCAATTGGGGTGCAGGTTTGTTGTCAATCTTTATCTTAGATATTTTCGCCATACATCCCGTTAATATTGAGCTGAATTTCAAATGCTCTTGTTGTACAGGTTTCTAAGGACATGGATCCCAGTGATTGCAAGTTCTTTCTCAAAAAGGGAAGTGCCTAGTTTTTGACCGCATTTTTTTGGCTGCATAGTCCTGTCATTAATAAGTCTTTGTCTGGGCTCAGAGCACAGGTGCACATACTCTTATTTGCTGGCGTAAATAACCCTTCATCTGAAAACATATCACTATCAGTGTGACGTCACAAATGCCCATAAAGAACACACTTACTCCGCAGATACCATCCAGTCTCACTAGATGAGTCGGATTATCCGGACACTTAGTTGTAGGTAAAAAAATGTTGTTCGCACTTTCGGTTCCTATGTCTCTGAACTACGCGCAAGCTTCGCAACTAATTATTTCGCTGCATTTAGGAATTCCCTTTGCTTCGTCAAAGTTGGCGAAATATTGAAATAACTCTTATTCAGGGGCTGCGTTGTTGTTTATATTAAAATAATTTCTTTTGTCGTCCCAAAGCGAGGACTTAATATTAAGTCTAGGGTACCTATCTAAATTATTCATAATTAATTTCAGGTATTAATTATTATCGGTTTGGATAAAGGTCTTGAATAAAGATAGGTATAGGTAGATATACAATATTAATTGGCTATAGCCGTTCTATTTAAAATAAATAAATTAATGGTACTCATAACAGTAATCGTAGAGAGCAGTGGTGGCCCAGTGGTAACGGCCGCGACTTACTTGTTGTAGGTCGTATGTTTGAACCGTGACAGGCGTTTTACTTTGTGTAAAGCGCCATCGCCACTGCTCTCAAAACGGTGAAGGAAAACATCGTGAGGAAACCGGCATGTCCTAGAACCAAAAATTCGAATATATGTGACATCTACAAACTCGCACTGGGCCCGCGTGGTAGATTACGGCCCACTCACTCTTACCGAGAAGAGGCCTGTGTCCCGGCAGTGGGAACATTATAGGCTGATTATATTATACACTAGTGTTTCTATTGCGTGACTAAGTTACTTTTAACCTTTTGACCGCCACAGTCATGTATAGATGACTAACCGAATGTGCCCAGCACGCCACGGTCACGACTACATGACAGATTTTAAGGAATAATTCGTAGCTTGGCGCCGTGGGCACGTTTTTCCTTTTTATACGTGGCGGTCAAAGGGTTAAAATACGACTAATAAAGTACATTCGAAATTAAACATAATTTTTAGCGCCTCTTGTTAGTGCCTAAAACTAAACCATACAACTAGAACTTAGAACGGTTAGTTTCGGTCAGCGCCAACATTCCACACGATGCCGACAATGCTGATGCCTCAACCTTAATTGTCCCGTGGAGAAGCCGGGCCAAATAAGACAATAGAAATAATTATTAGTCTGATACCGGAGAATTCCGGGCTTTCACCGTGACAATGCGGCCCTCCCTCCCCATTGTCGTGTATGAAAATCTAATTGAAATGAAACGTACAATATAATCTACATAATCTGAGGTTCTGTACACACAATCCAAAAATTGTATAGCTGGTCATTTTACGGGAATGGATTTTTTTAGGATTAAGCATTGTGAATTACAAACAGTAAGTATATTGTAAATAGGTACTGGTATTTTAATTAATGTTCTTTGCTAATCTTGAACAGAAACCGCGCGTGTTTCAAAAATTAATTAACTGAAACCGTATCGAGTTCGTTACCTTTATCAGGAAAGCATTTTTAGTTTCTTACCAGATTTTTACGAAAAGAAACAGTACACACCTGAACTTATCCTGACTAAAAGACTCCTACATACTGAGGCGATATCGCGTTCGCGACAGGCATTTTGCTTTCTGTCGCGCCCGCGATATCGCCTCATTATGTAGGAGCCTTAATATTATAAAAACGATAGTGTGTTTGTTTATTTGTTTGTTTGTTACGCTTTCATGCTAACACGGCTGAACGGCATCAGCCTATAATGTTTCCACTGCTGAGACACAGGCCTCCTCTTTTTGTGAGAGAGAGTGGGCTGAACGGAATTGTATGAAATTTGGTACATGTATAGACCATGGTCTATCCATGGTCTATCCATAGTCTATCCATGGTCTATGTCCTAACCCAGGTCATGACTTGGATACTTTTATCCTGATATTCCTACGGGATCGAGACATAAGCGGGAGAAAGCGCGGCGCAGCTAGTAGTTGATATAATTCTGAAATCGCCAACCCGTCTTGAGCAAGTGTAGTGATCTATGCCTTCTCTGTATGTGAAGAACTCTTTGCCCAACAGTGGGGCAGTAATAGGCTGGCATTATTATTTATTTTAAGCAGTACAAAGATACTTCAAAGTTACTTCATCAATACGCAACTGTTCTCACCACCAGCCATACCAGCGCTGCGACACTTATTTCTTAAGTACTGCAGCATTATGCTGAGATAGGAGCCTTTTGGCCTCGTACAGGACTTTTTTTTGTATGTTTCTATGAGTGTTTTTTTTTAGTTTAATGTGTAATCTCCTGTGCGAGTCCCAATAAATAGTTTTTATTTATTTTCTTTCTTTCATTCTCGACCATTAATTGCGAAGAAGACTCACCTCCATACATCGTAAAATACTTCAAATTCAAAAGTCTCCTTAGTACAAAAAACTCCCCATACAATAAATTCCAGTCCCTCACTACAGGCATTTCAGGTGTCCACCGCCGTCACTCTTTAAACAGCACATAAACCCGTCCTACTTACAGGCTAATGTTTGTCCACAGCACAAATAAAACAGTATTTCAACTAGGTTATTTTGTAAAGGCAAAAGAAGGATCCCGTTGTCTTTGGGCTGCAACGTGCCTCAGCCTCTTCCTTGAATTCGTATCCACTAGAAGTAGCCTCAAGCAGCCTGATTTTACCGCAAAGCCAGACAGCTCTTACTGAGGCCTCTCAAATGTTCATATACCCAGTGGGGTAATTGCGTAACACTGGCAATGTCAAAAGAATTTAGTTTTGACAATTCAACAATATTGATTGCGTTATTTATGTTGTCGAGAAGATATTTTTTTCAAATACAGAACAGCCGGTCCATTTTACAAAAATCTCACCGTACAAAACTTAGGTGAAGTGAGCTTGAACTGAGCTTTCATTCCACCTGTAGTGCTATTTTGTAACAATTTCACCGTGAAAACTTAGGTGAAGTGAGCGTGGAGTGAGCTGTCAGTGTCATCCCACTAATTACATTTACAATCTTAATCGAGATTTTAATAATATTTAATAAAATTTCAATAGAATTGGTCTATTGAAATTTTATACTATTGACTATATCTATGGGGTTTCTCAATATAATAACAAAACGGAGATTCAGCGAGAAGCTTTGTTTTTTCAAACCAATATTTTGGGATAAAAAAAATGAGTTTCCGACTGAATTTCTGTTTTGCTATTTTATTTAAAAAAAACCCCTAAATAGTAATGTTAGGCACTTAAATACTAGCTTTAAAATAATATAAAATGATCAATCGAATTAGCATACAAAATATTATTATAATCTCGATTATGATTGTAAATGTAATCCTTGGTCAATCCCTAGCATCAGTGGGATGACACTGACAGCTCACTCTACGCAAGAATTCACGGTGAGATTTTTACAGAATCGACATGCTGATGCTGTGGACTGACACTATTGACGGCTCACTTTACCTAAGTTTTTTACTGTGAGATATTTTTAGAATAGAGCAGGAGATGTACTTTTAAAGCAGTGGATTATGCAGCTTTAGGGTTGTCAATTACTAAAGTTTTTAAAAAGTTCATGGACTGAGGCGCACTAGACAAAACTTTTCGATGTGCAAGCCACCAACGAACTATTACAGATCGTGTGGCGACTTTTTTTTTGGGTCGGAAGTTATAAAAGAACTTGTCCTGCTCTGGGCGGAGCGGGAGGATGTGTCAGACTCTTACTGACTAAAAGCCGCCCGTGTCCCATCCGTTGCCTGTGTTGCCAGGGGCCTTGGTAACACTTTTGTACCTTCCCGCGACCCCGGCAGGCATCGGCCCTAGTGGACCACACATGTGCTGACGACATCTCTTTGAGGCGCGCATGGAACACAACGCGCCATCGACCCGGGCCTGGTCCTTACCGGACGGTGAGCTACCCATTGCTCACCGTCCGCAATCGTGTGGTGGCTTGAGTCCACAATTCGGACATTTGTTCGTAGTTGTTCTACCGTTCTTTAATGTACTGTGGCTTGGCTCACCTGCTGCCACTAACTAATTTTATTAATTTTAATCACCACGTTTCGCGTGTCCACCTTCATTAACTCTCACCTTTTGATATATGGACGCCACTGAAATAACTTTCGATGGTAGTTTGATGAACTTTTATGGGGTTTCATTTTTTTTTGTTTTTTTTTTTTCGTTAGGTTGGTGATTAAGGTAGTATGGAAATGAATTCCTATGAATAGTGTAGACTGGAGCAAGTGATTTGTGAGACATTATTTGAAAGGCCTGAGTTAAATGATTATTCTGATAAGGTCCGAATTAATTATACTCAGGCTTTAGAGTACTTGCATAGGGAATCATCAAAGGAGAGAGATTTTTAAACGTCAAAACATGTATGGTTAAAATATGTCATGTAGTCGACTGTGGCGTGCTGGGCACATTTTGGGCTGTCCTCTATACATGACTGTGGCGGTCAAAAGGTTAAGCAAACATTAGTCATTACTTAATTTTAACCAATACGTGCAACTAAACATGAGACTTGACACACTTAGTTTGTCTTGTGCAGTAGACGATAACGATATTAATAACTATTTAAATGTTTAAAAAATATAATACTAACTATTTCGTATAACTATATCGTATGATAACTATTTCATACACGACTGTACCTGCGCAGGGGGACACTACAGACGCTCGTCAAGTCTCATCTTTTGTGGCGCGTATTGTACTATTATTATTATTATTATTATTATTATTTATTTATTCATTCATTCAGTACTTACATCTTTATACATAATAAGTTGATGCAAACATAAACTCATTAGAGTTTTACCGTGCACCAAAATCATCGACCACATAATTTAAACAATCAAAACAAACTTAAGTTCATAATCATAAAATGATACAGTAACAAAAACAACATCGTGGGTAATTAGCGAAATATTTATCTATTACTTACGAGCGAACATCGATGACCAATCTGACCGTCCTTAAGACAAAAAGTGGTGGAGGAATGTGATTTAGTTTGATACAGGTTGTTCCTAAAAGTATATTATTATTAGTAATAGTTAATTTTCCAATGGTATCGTTGGCTATTATGTTTATTTATTTACTATTTAACTATATTCATTTATAACATTTATTCACTTAATATAAAGTAAGAAATGTTCCTTTAATTTGTACTTTATGTTTTTAGCAGTTATTTTGTCCCTCAATGATATAGGTAGTTGATTAATAAGATATGGTATTATATACTTTAACGATCTCTTGCCGTGTAAATTGTTGTACTTAGGAAGCAACAACTTAGCATTGATGACACTACGGGTATTAATTTCATTATTATTTATGACTTTTGTTTTCTTAAGATTTTCATTAAAAAATTCTTCTTTTAATAATGTAAATTTTATTTTTTCATGTATTTGTATTATTTTACAGAATTCAAATAATTTACCGTAGTCATTCTTGTACTTCTTCTTAATGTTATGCGGGACAATTGCTTTTAATATACGTAGTTGAAGTGCGTAAATTTGATCTAGGTGAGTTTTATATGTCCTACCATAGCTCGACAGGCCATAGGATATCGTTGATTCAGCCAGGGCTTTGTAAAGCGTTAACAGTGTTTGATATGGAATTTTGCATCTTATAATAGCGAATTTTGCTAACATACATCTCAGTTTATCACACACCCCATTAATGTGTTCCTTCCAATTAAGTCGGCTATCAATGGTAAGCCCTAGGTATGTTTGGGTCTCCACGAGATCTATGGCGTCACAACTGCAAGGCTTGGCTACTTTATTACGGCAGTTGTCATGCAAACACTCATGGCAGTGTGCTGTTAGTTTAGGCAAGACAGAGCTTCTATTTTGACTCGAACTGATGTACATTAATTTGGTCTTACTAGCGTTTAATGCTAAGCCAGAGTCATGGGACCATTTAGTTAGCAAATCAAAGTCCTCTTGTAGTTGCTTTTGGGCATCACTAACACTATGTCCAGCGGCTATAAGGCAGGTGTCGTCGGCGAATTGATACATTACGCACATTTTTATCACATTAACTAGGCTATTAACATAAGTGAGGTAGTGCAGTGGCCCAAGGACCGAGCCTTGCGCCGTTCCTTCCGTTACGATGACTGGTTCACTAGTCGCGTCACTGACTCTGACCATGTATTTTCTGTCATCAAGATAGTTTCCGCACCAATCAAGTAGTTTGCCTCTAATTCCGCTGTCCTGAAGACACTCTAGTAGTCGGTCATGTCTGAGTGTATCAAATGCCTTGCTGTAGTCTATAAATACAACTAGAATGTGCTTTTTTTCATCTAAGTGTTTATGAATACTATCTGTGAACCTTGATAGCAGCTGAGTGGTATTCTTTTTTGGTTGGAAGCCATATTGTTTGTCTGTTAGTATTTTATGTTTTTCATAAAATTCGTGTATTTGTTTACAAATAAATTTTTCTATTATTTTATCAATTGTAGGCAATATAGTAATAGGTCTGTAGTTTTTGTAATCTAGCCTGCTTCCTTTTTTATGAATCGGTCTGACAATCCCTGTTTTAAGTGTAGATGGATACTTGCATGTTTGTATGCATAAATTAATTAAGTTAGAAATCACTGAGGTGATTTTCGTACACAACATTTTGATATCTATGGCTCTAATTCCATCTATTCCTGGGGCTTTATTATTGTTCAAAGACATAATAATTTTTTTAACTGAGTCAGGCTCTGCAGGCTTTACACGCATAGTAACGTTAGCTGGAGTTGTGTACTCTGTTTTATTTAACAGTGGTTTTGAGCATTTAGGAATAATTTGTTTCACGCTTTTATCAAAAGTGTGTGCAAAATTATTAGCAATATCCTTAGAAGATAAACTTGTTTTATTAAATGAATTCTCAATAGCATCATCAATGGAGTTTTTTATTCTACCTGTTATTCGATTAAGAATTTGCCACAGCTGTCTAATATTGTTCTTATTTGATGAAATTTCAGATTTTATATTATTGTTTTTAGTTTTGTGTATTAAAATATTTGCATAGTTTCTTGATTTATTATATGTTTGTTTTAAGATTACTAGATCAACAACAGTTGTTATTTAGATGTACCTGCATGAGCAAAGCTGTCATAATACTTATAATGTTAGGTATATGCATGTATGTACAAAAAATAGGTTTAAATAACAATATTTTTTCTTTTTTACATATTTCAGGCAATTTAGCTGTATTTGTTTCAAGGTTATTCAATTTTTAAACACCAATGACATACTTAATCTGAGTTTCCCAAGAAGCTATTCCATTTACAGTATAAAACGGATTCACCCAGCACGCCCCTTTTAAAGTATCATTAAAACTTGTATGAAGCGATAAGGATTATTGTTAATGAGGCCCGTTATGACGTAACAGTCCCCATGCTTTATGACGTCACAGTTATGGTGTTTTTATGGCCCACAATGGCTTGTTCGTCCAGATAAGTCTGTGGGTGGATTTATGGGACATGCGACTGGCGTGGGTTTTAATATTTAATTTTGGCTTGATTAGAGTTCTCGGTAGGTTATTTAATTTAGGTTTAAATTTTTCAGCAGGTTTATTTTTTCTTCATTTGAAATTTACTGACCTTCTGTCGAGATTTGGAAATAACAGCAGGCTTAGCATGACGCTTTCTATTTCTACGAAGAATACACACAGCTTTTTCTATACAAAGTGACATTTCGTTTCTACATAAAAAAGGACCTAGACAAAGATCGTTAGAAAAGAAAAACAAAATAACAGATTGTAGAAGGATTTCTACGGTACGATGACAAAAATAGAGAAACGAAATGTCACTTTGTTTAGAAAGAGCTGTGTCTATTCTTCGTAGAAATAGAAAGCGTCATGCTAAGCCCGCTGGTGGGAATATAAATTGAACTACCGGCAATTATGATGTTCAAAATATTTCTTGGTGTTTGCCTCTTGCCTTGCAAGTTCATTGATTTTAAAATAACCAGTTCTAAGGAAATAAGTGACGCGATATTACGGCATAAATATTCGTTTTATAATTTGTTTTGTTATCGGAATACCAACTTTAGATTTATTTCCTTGGTAAGAAATATGTACAGTCGCCAACACATCAGGTTATACGAAGCTGTCAAATTTCTCCAAATTATTTTAAACCTTAAAATGTTGAATGTTAAGTTCAAAACCGAATGAGAAAATTTGACAGTTCGTAGTACTTAACTTATGTAAAAAACAATATCCATTGTTTTAACAAAAGCGATAAAGGGTTGTATGAAATCAGTTGCTTTGAAAATAATCATTCGATAATCTTAATCAATAAATTTGCCTAGTCTTATTTATACTATGTTAGGGGTGGCTCCAGTCTATCCGGATGCAGCTGAATACCAGTATTTCACATGGAGCCACTGCCTATCTGACCTCCCCAACCCAGTTACTGAGTAATACGATACCTCTTGGTAAGACTGGCTGTCAGACTTTTCGGTATCTGACTACCCGTAACGACTGTCAAAGATCTACGAATAACAGCCGAAACCAGCGGTTTAACGTGCCTTCCGAGGCACGGAGGGGTCTCGATATGTGTTGGATGGTCACCCATCCACGAACTGTCCGCAGCAAGCGTAGCTTAACCTACGATCGACCCGTGCGGCTTTTATTATTTAGCCACGATCCATCCCCTCATTCGCTAATCTTAATATACCATACAAACGATAATTTTATAACAACAAAAAACAAAACACGACCAAATACGTTCACAGTATCACGCACTAATCCGACCCAGAATTACTCGAAGCGATTAATAACATTGTTTATCAAAACGCCAACACTTCAGATATTCGGATAACAGAAAAACACGCGAACGAAAGAAAATTAAATAAAAGACACATTGTAGGATGAATTGTATTCGTTAGTTACCTTCATTATTATTCACCCTTTAAAGCCTCAAAAGGTTTTTGGAACATAAATCATGGTTACCTTTGGAATAACTATTCCTAATGAATAGTTAACGAAGGATAAAGTACGGTGTATACTGAAAATACAGTTTAAGCTATGTTTTCATTTTCATGCGAAATGAAGCCACTTCTTCGCTGAAAGTGTAAATAAAAAACCAGCCAAGTGCATGTCGGACCAAGCACAATGAAGAGTTTCGTACCTTGGATGAATTTATCCCAAAAACAAACATTGTAGTTGAAAAACATGAGTGCGATGCACTTTTGTATGACCAAGTTCAATGGCTATTACCCGACCCTTAATACCATAGACTTCATATAGGTTTACCTTATACAGGTTTACCTATAGAACTTATTCTGTATTAAAAAAAATTGTTTCAGTAGTTTCCGAGACAAGACCCGGCCTTATCTCCGAAACTACTTCGCCTCAATTGGCCAATTTTCATCTATTATCTTAAATAACTTTAAAACCATTTATTTTAAAAGGAGACGGATACGCTTTCATACATTCTTGGGCCTGGGTGTAAAAAGATGAAATTGGTGCCAATTAACAGCTTATATATTAACAAAGAATCACTGAAAATTCGGCGAATTTTGGCAATCTGAGAACAGAGTTATAGGAGGTTTTCTAAAAGCGAGGTTATGCAATAAATTGGCAACAACCTATACTAAACAGCTGATTTTTGAAAAGCGATTGCTATTTTATTTTATTAGACTGTTGTTTACTATATTAATTGTATTGTATTGATTGAGAGGGGGACATTAGGAAACTCACAAATAATTAGGAGATTCCCTATCTCCTAATTATTTGTGAGTTTACTGATGAGATGATATTTAAAATAAAAAAATAACTTTATGAATAATATTTATCTTTTATTATCTTCAATTATACTTAAAATATCTTCTAAGGTGGTACTATATTATCTTGGTACCTAGCCCAACTAAGGTACCATATTATAGACATTACATGTGCACAGCAGCCTACCGTTCGTTTGCCTACAATGCAGTTACAATAATAAATATTTGAGTATTGCTTCCCTACCTCTTCGAGAGCTGTCGACTAAAATATAAACAAACTTGGCAAACATAGTCACTGCTGCTTACCTGAAAGATGGGAAAAGTTTTTAATGTCAACAAATCATGATTACAGTAATTTATACCCGCAGTTAGGTTTTTACTTAAATGCAAACAATCTCTATGTGCCTTTGCATGTGCATAACGTTTATGGAAAATAAAAGAAGAGTCCTGTAGACCAGCAATGTAGACACTGGGTAGGTAACAAAAAAAAGGTGAGTACAAGTGTGTACTTACAGGTTGTGGTTCACGCCAATGACGAATCACTGCCAGTGTCGTTACATCTTCTAAAGCTCGTCGGCCAAGTGTATTACAGCGACTAGTCGTTATACCACAATTAACACAGCGATCCATGATGTCAATATCCAATCGATATACAGGCCGTAATATCCAAATAAGCGAGCCAAAGTCAGACGAGAAAACGACATTATCCATGTTCGGTATGATAGCAAGGGTCGTACAAGTTTAGCAATATCAGAAGTCCGTATAAAGAAAGCAGTGGTCGAGGAAAATATCAATAAAACAACGGGAAACACTAAAAACGTACACGCACTAAAAATACTACAAAAAGAGTGATTGACAGTCTACTAGAGTTGTCAAAAAGTATTCTGTGGCTGTCACTGCCAGCACAGATTAAAAATACAAGTAATAAATCGATTTGTGAACGAGAATCAACTTTAAGATTTCTTTATATTAAGTTGATATTTTATTTTTTTAAACTACGGACATTATGTTAATTGTAATGTACATAATTACTTTTATTGAATCAATCATCTGGTGCAAGTGATAATGTGTTCAATTGTTGAAACTCATTCACATTAATTGATTATAGTAATCGATATCCCCCTTTATTCGTGACATAAACTTATGTTTAATATTTCTCGTCTTCCAGATTGTGAATTAGGCTATTTATATATATTTTTTTTTTGTATTTTGAAGTAGAAAAATATTACGCTTTTTTAAACCATATCTCAACCTATTACAACCTGGCCCAGAAATCCCCGTCTCCTTTAAGTATTACAAAAAATATTGATAGGTAGTCACTCCCTTTCATTTAATCTGTCACACAGTACAGTCAATAAATATTATTATTTTTAATTTTCAAATTTTTCCCCCAAAAGTGACCCGCATTTATATTCGAAATCAATTTATTAACGTTACACGTCCGTGTTTGGGTCACTGAAATTCAATTGTATACCAAATTTCAAGTTAATCGGAGACCATTAGATTCGGAGCAAATTGGCTATGACAGACGGACAGACAGACAGACAGACAGTCAGACAGACACAAGAGTGATCTTATAAGGGTTCCGTTTTTTCATTCGGACGTACGGAACCCTAAAAACACAAACATTTCATGATTTTTTGGTTATAAATTAACAATGCAGAGCTCCTGCAGGCCTTTTTTAAATTAAGGCCATGCTATCGCTTACCTCCAAGCGTTAGCCTCCAGCAAGACACGTGTTGTATGTTACATAAATACAAAATCATACTTTTTTTTTTTTTTTAGGGTGGGAAATCATCAAATAACTTCTCCCGCTCTGGGCGGAGCGGGAGGGTGTGTCAGACTCTTACTGACTAAAACCCACCCGTATTCCTTCCTGTTGCCTGTGTTGCGGGGGCCTCGGTGACCCATAAGTACCTTCCCGCGACCCCGGCAGGCATCGGCCCTAGTGGACCCCTACTTTGTGCTGACGACATCTCTTTGAGGCGCGCGTGGAATACGACGCGCCGTCGACCCGGGCCTGGTCCTTACCGGACGGTGAGCTACCCATTGCTCACCGTCCGCAAGCCCGCGCCTACGGTGGCCGGAAATCCGCCCGGGATTCCCGACGCCCTGGGCGTCTCCTGCGGCGGCTAGGGGCGAGAGGGCGCGAAACTTGCCTTTCCCTCAACCGTCCCGCCTCCTCCTTTGCGAGCATTACTGCTTCGCAGAAGGAGGTGACGGCTGCCCATGCCCTCTCGCTCCGTACCATGGCCTGAACCAGGGCCGGACGCGAGAGGTCTCTGCCGCCGACAAAATCATACCCGAAAGGTAGGGCAGAGGTCTAGGTACCCACATTTCGCCAGTTATATTTAAGACCCATGTAATAGGAGGCGAGCCTATTGCCGTCAACCGAACACAAATCCAGACTCCGGGCTGCTACTGAGAAATTCCAGATAGAAAACCCAATAATACTTTGCCCGACCCGGGAATCGAACCCAGGACCTCATGCTCAGCAGTAGCGAAAGTAGTAGTAGTAGAATACGAAATCATAACAATGAATATTACATTCTTTTTTACATGACGAAACGGAATCCTGATCAAAAGAAATCGATAGAATTCCCTCCTGATTTACCCCGTAGATGGTTTGGGTAAATATTTTATTTTTTATCTCTAAACATGACGATAGCTATGTATTTTGGAGGAAAAATATGTAGGTTAGTTTCTCATTTCCTTTCAAAACCGAAATAATATATTTGGTACACAAAGATACGGAAATTCTTCAAGAACAGAAAATAATAAATTTCTTTCATATTAATTTATTTGCTGCTACCTGCTGCGCACGGCTTCACCCGCATAGTTTTTTTTTAATAAAACTAACCTAAGTTATTCTTTATAATATCAGCTATCTGCCAGTGAAGTTACGTCAAAATCGGTCCAGCCATTTCAGAGCCTGCCGGGGTCGCGGCAAAGTCCAAAAGGGATATCGAGGCCCCTGGCAACACAGGCAACGAAAGGAACACAAAAAAAGAGGGAAAGGTGGGTTTTAGTTAGTTCGCTCTGACCAGAGTGGGAGAAGTTATTTGATAATTTCCCACCCAAAAAAAATAAAAACATAGCCGTTTCGGAGATTAACCGGAATAAACAGACAGCCTGACAAAGACAAAAAAAATAAAAATGTTTTTTTTTTGTTATAAGTACCTACCGTATATACTTTTACCTACCTATTATTTTGACATTACAAACAGATACTTGAATTTGATTTACAATACTTTAAAAGTATATTTATGTCCTGTGACATGCATTAGATGCTAGTCTATATCATAATGGACGATATAAACTAGAATCTAATGCATCAAGCATCTTTTAGAACACATGTTAGCGGAACTCTGCAGACGTGATCAGTATCGACATCTAAGCACGAAAAAAAAAAAAATTGATTGCTTTTTTGAGGGCGACGACGTGTAGTGTTGTTATTTGAAGAATGAAATGAGAAAATCTGTTTTATTTTGTTTTTTTCGTATTAAGATATCGATACCCATCACGTCTGTAACAATTACACAAAAACACTGATATTTAAAGTGACTACACAAACAACGGTCCATGATCCAACAAAAAAAAAATCTATTTTTTTTTTTGTTTTGTCATATTTATACAATATCGATACACATAACGTCTGTGGAGTTTCGCTAGCTAATTTGATTTGACCCTGTGTAATATTAATTATAATTTAATTTACAGAATAAATTATTTTTTCTAGCAGCCATAATTTTAACTTTATAAAAATATAATTATTAGGTAGGTAACTTGATATCAAACAAACAAACAAAAACAAAATTAATTTTATATATTTATTATATTTTTTTATTAATATTTTACATAGATTCTTGTGTATTTTGTGAATGTGAGAAAGTTGTAGGCTTAATAGACTAGATTAATAGACCATTTGTTTTTTGTTAAGTAACTGGTACTTCTTGATAGGCCTAAATTGTCCTCCCATACCTATTAACACTGTGATTTGAAAACATTGTAAAAGCCAATTATTTTTAAAAGAGTAACCGTGGAGTTTCTTGCCGGCTCTTCTCCGTAGACAATGACCAATTGGAACCGTGCACCTAGCTTCTGACGTTTCATATGTGCCCATGTAGGTTTATGTGAAATAAAAATATTTTGATTTTTATTTTGATTTTCGATCTCTTTGAAGTTTTTTGATTTTATTCACCGACTTGGAAAAAGGAGGAGGTTCTCAATTCAGTTGTATCTTTTTTTTTAAATACATATTTCCACTCTTGTGATAACAGTTATTTTTATACCCTGGTTTCTTCTTTCTTTTAAGTGTTCCAAAATAACAGAATTGTAATCAAAATATCGGTTCTGGCTTTGATTTGTGGGAATCTTGCTCATGTACAAGCAATTTTTCTTTCTACGTCATTAGTTTTATTACTTTCCAAGCGGTTGGACAGCGAAAATGATTCGAAAAAGATATCCACAAGGCCACTAGGCCATTACAAGGCCTTGATAAAGGGCAAACACTTGAAGGCCACAAAATATGATGATAAAATGTTTGCTATCGAAAAAGGTAAACGATACCGATATTTTGGCAGGTAAGGTTCTGAAAGCGATCGGCTGAGGACAAGAAAAATGGTCATATAAAGTAAGAAACTCGTTTCTAGTAACAACCAGTCTTGTTCAATCGCTAATGGTTATTGTCTTTAAAAGATCGTTTTTAGCGATAAGACGCCCATTGTGTTACCCTATGTAAAATTTCTACATTTATATCTGTCATTTTTATGGTGTTCATAATAAAGAGTATTCTATTCTATTCTATTGATAACTAAGAGAAATAAAAAAGTTTTCTAGACTCTATTTTGCAACCTAAGAAATCACAAAGTTGAGTGTATGTATGTAAGTATCTTCCCATATGTTAGTATATTCCCATAATATTTGTTTTGTGAATTGTTTCGATTTGATGTATTATATTAGTTTTACTCTTAGACACAGCCGCGACTCGCGATAGGAAAGAAGATAAAGAGATGTAGATAACATCTCTTTATCTACTTTCCTATCACAGGTATGCTGGACGAGATTTCTTTAGAATTAAGCATCACCTTTATACGTATTTTTCTGTTCTTTTCTTCTTGTCTGTCATACAAAAATGGTTAAATAAATAAAATAAAAAGGTTTTTCGCTGTATTTTTTTATAAACTACATATTATTTCAAACTCTCTCTTTGCTCCAAAGTTATCACGATAAAAAAGATAAGTGACTGCACTACCATTATCTACTTTTTATGTGAATTAAGACTGCACATGTGCACATCCATCATTATTAATTATAGTTCAAGTGACAGCGGCAACCATTCGTCTTTTGTTAAACCCTTGGTCAGAAATAGGTCATGACGTAGGTCAGTAAGTAACTATTTTACACTCTCCTCTCCTTATATTAACACCATTAAGGCTGCGTTACGGAAAGCGATAAAAAAGCACCTTCGGAAAAATATTAATAAAAACTCCAACATCTTTACATTAATAAGTGAATCGATAGCCGATAACGTACCCTTTTATGTTCGCTTTATCAATAACTTGCCACCAAAGGCCCTTTAATATAGCAAGGGTGTTCGGAAGTGGAGATATCCCGAATATTTTATTCAGTGAGGTAAAGAGGCTGACAAAGAAATGCGAGTCAGATAGCTGCCTAAATAAACTGGGAGGTACCATCGGTTTTCGGATAGTTGACATTCCTTGCTTATGAAGAAGGTAGCTCGGTAGACGTTTAGTTAAAGAATATCATCCTAATCCTAACTATCCTAATCCTTAATAATATTATGAATGCGAAAGTGAGTTTGTTTGCTTGTTATGGCAACGGCACTCGGCTCATAGTCACCAATCTCCAACACAACGTCATCGAAGCCGAAATCTTAACAATGTTGTTTTTATTCCCAGAATTCCGCTCATTCCCAACAATTTCCCATTTAGTTTTAAACGTATAAAATTCCCCGTCAGCCTATGTTACGCCATGACCATTAACAAAGCTCAGGGTCAAACACTGTTCATTGCGGGGGTGGACCTTAGTATTGGTTGCTTTTCCCACGGCCAACTTTATGTAGCTCTTTCACGTGTACCAGCCCCCAGCAACCTTTTTGTATACTCTCCAGGTTCCACCGCTAACATAGTATACAACATTAGTTTTTCTTTACCATAAACCCGGAAAGGGATTATTGTACTCATCATTTTGAACAACTTTTTCTATGGGACCAAACATGAAATCGCGAAAAAAAAATCAGCTGTTCCATACATTTGTGTTCACTTAAATTGACAAAATGTATGGAACAGCTGATTTTTTTTTCGCGATTTCATGTTTTTTTCATAGAGAAGCGTTTACCTAAAAAACACAAGTTTTGTGGCAGCTTTTTACTAGAAAAAATCACCAGGTCTAGTCGAAAGATTCTCCCTTGTCAAAGTAGGAGGTGGCACATCGTCTCTAAGCGAAATGATGCTGTTTTACGACATCCACGCGAACGAAGTCGCGGCCACAGCTGGTAATATTATAAATGCGAAAGTGAGTTTATTTGTTTATTATGCTTTCACGCTAAAACAGCTGAACAGATTTGGATGAAATTTAGCACATGAATAGACCATGACCTGAATTAGGAAATAGGATACTTTTTATTCCGATATTCCTACGGGATTGAGACTTATGTGGGTGGAACTGCGGGGCGTGACTAGTGTTCGATAAAGTGAAATTAGTTGAATTAACACAAACTAATAATATGGTGAAAAAAGAGGTCGCGCTATAACTGATCATCAGAACTTGTCAGCAATAGGTGTAGATAAAAAATATGACGCAAATCATGTGTTAGTTCTAAGTGGATTCGGCTTATGCGAAGATTGCCTAGCACGAATCGTAAGCCTTGATATAAGCTTGGACTTAGGACGACTGGAAAAGTGGGACACTTTCATAAAATGGATTATCTATAATCCACTGAGCAGGTTTGAATACACGACATCAGTAACTTCGACCCATATTTATTTACTTCTCTCAATTACAACGTCAAACATGAAATTTGACAACGGATTTACTGGACAGGTTTTTAATCCTGTCTCTCTTTTATCGATCACAAATAAATCCTATTTTCCTACTAAAAATTATTATTGAACAATAATTCCACGTTGAATAATTCCTATTTCCATAAGTCCTATTTGAATAATTCCTATTTTGGGGTCTTAAAAATACTAAATAGCCAATTAACTACAACCAACTTGCATGTAGCGCTCGCCGGCTGCCACGGCACCGCTCGCTTCGCTTGCTCGGCTTGCGCGTGGTTGGTCACGGTTCCAACCTGACTTAACCCGCTTGGTCGGGGTAGTTACTGAGACCAACTGTGAAAAAAGTCCAATAAAGGAAGAAATACATTTATTAAAGAAAGCGTGCTTCATTCATCAAGGCCAAAATGTTTTTAGAGGTTCATTAATTGAAAAAGCATACATCTTTAGAAGGTCAATAAGTTTTTAGAGGATCAGATACATTTTCACCTAATAAAATCACCAATTATTTGTTTCTCGATCAGAACACGAACAGTAGGCAACAATGGTAATATACGAATAGTAATACAGTCCCGAACCGTGTGCCTCAGGCGCCTCCATTATTTATTTAACACACTCAAAGGAAGACTAGTTAGATAATTGTTCCTCTCAATCCCTATTCAAAATACAATAATCCTTCAAACAGGATTAAGTGGGAACATTAAAATAGTATCTGAGACGAACAGCTAATTGATTTTAATATTTTATCAGTTCCATTTTCCCTTTCTTTGTTTCTTTCCAGATTATATTTTTACGCGAAGCTTTCCGTTATGGAAATGAGTTGTTATTCTGTAGGTATCAAAAAATTACTGTTTATTTGAATTTATTTTTCGACAGAATTCTTTTAGTGCCTGAATATTTTAGCTCGGGCTACTACCTGAGCTAGAGATAGAGAATTAAATAATACTTAAGGGTAGATAATTTTATAATACTTATTAGTTATTAATAAATTAATAATGTATTATGTAAAGACACAAATTATATGGCCCTGGTGTAGCCCTGGCTTGCTCTCGTGCATGGAGTTCCTGTATCACAAGAGCCAAAAATGTATGTTGCCTTACCTTACAATGTTTTTTTTTTATTTAGAAAATCACTATTGCATGGTTTTTTTTTATTTTTTTAAACAGTAGAAACCCTTTGTCTTTGACTTAATTTTAATTAATAAGAAACAATAACTAAATTATATCTTTTTATAAGAACATTTCGTGTCACTGGGCTGTTTTCTACAAATTATAAAAGTTTCGGTCGGCTCTGATAGCATTAATAATTTTTCTCGATATAACATACTCATTTTCTTAACTTACATATATCAATAAAAATGGATGATGGCAATTAAACTTCTTGACTCGGTCAACAACGTTTTGGCAAACCCTTTAGTGTTGCAAGTTTTTGTCAGTACTACATATGGCGACCAGAATCAGACCAGAATCATTCGATAAATAAAACACAATTTGTTCGCTGAGAACTTAGTTAATGATTCTAACAAACCAATTAAAACACAGAGCTCCATACTCCTAACAAAGCTTTTTCGGCTCCCAAAATCCTAAAACCATTTCTAACTTTTTACACTCTGTGGTTATATCTATCCAAAATCTCTTGAAGCTCAGTAGTGTTATCTACTTAACCATTGAGTTTCAAAGCCCCGTAGTTAGTTACCAGCCAGGTACGTAGAACTTGGGTAAGCTGAACTGAGCTCCATTATTTTAGGAAACGAATGTGTCCCTAATCTTTCTAACTGGATTTGTTCAAATCCCTAATATTTGGGACATCAATTTATTATTCAATAAGATAAGTGCCACTCTTTTTTATGATCTCAACTGGCAGGTTTATGATTGTAGACACTGTTTGAACATTAGAAAAAGTATAATTTGGTATTGTACACCGTCACATCACATATCACACCACGCATCAAATAGCTACCACATTGCTTATTGGTCAGTATTTTACTTCAAATGTATACCTAGTTCATACCTATTTGAGAGAAGTCCAAAATCATGTTCAGTCCAAGACAGAAAAAGAAAATAAATATATTAAGTAGGTAAGAACCACTGTTTTGGCAGAGAAAGAAACTATAACTTTGATACATTATCATCAATAATAAAAGTAAACTATAGGTTTATACCTATAGTTTTCAATCGCAACCGGCGTGCGAGTATGACCAGATGTATGAACGTAAACGAAGCAAAAGGAGTATGTAAGGAGCGTAGCAGGTGGCGTTCTATAGTTTCTGCCATGCCATGGGAAGAATGCGTGAGTTTATGTATGTATGTGTACCTATAATTTACTTTTATTATTGAAGATAATGTATCAAAGTTATAGTTTCTTTCTCTGCCAAAACAGTGGTTTTCAATGTTTGATTAATCGATTTTAGTTTGATCTAATTTATCAGTCATTGCTTAATTTTTAATTCTTTTTACCTACTGTGGTACTTTTATCCTACATCGTCTTCACATATAATTATATAATTAATATAGGTACCTATACAAAATATTGAAAAAAAGTTTTTTTTTTTTTTATTAAAAGAATAACGGTGGAGTGGTGGACAAGAATGGGCAAGAAGCCCATTCTTGTCCATAGGGAAACTTTTGGAAGGGGCGACTGGAATCAATTCTATTTTTTGATTTTGACTTCGATCGATGTTGACTTCAAGAGCACTGTTGACAATAAAACAGGGCATTTAATAGATTTTTGCGATCATTTAATATACCTGTCAAAATCAAAAACTAAAGAGTAGGTAGGGAGCTAGTCACAGTGTAACCTAGGGTTGCCATACCTAGTACATAACATAGTATCCTGCTATATATTAGAGTCCTAAATACTATTTTTCTAAAGAAAAAATATAGTTGGCGAAACAACTATAGTTTTATCTCAATACAAAATGGTGCGATGATCGCAATAGGGCCAGTTATAATTAATTTTCTATCTTCTTCTTGAATGAATGGTATTTTGTATACCTTAATTTACACTGTAAAAGGTTCATTGAAGCAAAAAATATGCATGTAAATGAAAAAAGACTATATTTTTTTTATTTTTTCGCCATCTAATATATTTTTACAGGCGATACCTACATGGTTAATACACGACGTGTTTTTTGTATTGACGTTGTTTCAGACTCGTATTGTTAACTATTTTGTTCACGTTTTTGAAATTTTTGACCAGTTGTCTACACGTTTTGTATACAACTAGTCGTTACAACTTGTTTTAGGTGTAAACGACAAACGAAACTAGTATTCAGCATAGATAGTCAGCATTTGTATACCTTTATGAAAACCACGGGGTTACAAACGGACATGTTTGTCAGATTCTACTATTACTTAAATCAAAAGCTTATTCACCTGTACTCTGTCACCCCTTACAACCAACTTTTCAACACTACGCATTTTTTAATAAAATAAATGAAAAAGAAAATTCATGAGAGATGTCTTTTGAATGTTAATAAGGCGACTGCTTGAAGTTTATTTAATTATAAAATAATAGAAAAAGTGCGCCATTCGCCTCGGACACTTCACTCGAGTGTAATCGTGAATGCGTTTCTGAATAAGACGTGGGACTTTTGATGGAGAATAACGTAAGAGAACTTGAATAGTTAATATAATCTACGTGTAGTTTTATTTTTCACTAGCTTTTGTTGTAAAAATAAGCCTTTTTTTCAAGTCTTTTAATATAATTAATATGAAAAGAATATAATTTTCTGAATTTTCTCGAAATGTTAAGCAAGTGCGTCTGGCTGTCAAACACATAGTTAGGGATGACGATATAACTAGCTATGAACATTAAATGAGTAAAAAAAAACCACCGAAATTGCTAGCAGCTCCTAGGCCCTTCGTAGCACGACGTAGACCCTTGGTAGCAGCTCCTAAACCTCTCGTAGCAGGACGTAAACCTTTGGTAGCAGCTCCTAGACCGTTCTTAGCAGGACGTAGGCCCTTCGTAGCAATTTTTAGACTCTTCGTAGCAGAACGTAGACCCTTCGTAGCAGGATGTAGATCCTTTGTAGCAGGATGTAGCATCAGTGTTTACTTTAAGAGCGGCTGTCTAACATTGAAATTGGTACCTCCAAGGAAATGTATGTCTCTCATTCTTTTTAATCAATTCTTAGTCTTATCAAAACGACCTCCAGTCTGCCGACTCGTAGACCCTTCGTAGCAGGATGTAGGACGTGTTCATTTCAAGAGCAAGTGTATTTAACACATAAATTGGTACTTCCGTAGACATTATGTCTGTCATTACTCTTAGCAGTTTTTTCTAACAAAGTTATATTTGATCTCACATTTGTCAATTCGTAACTATACACAGTAAACCCTTCGTAGCATGTCGTAGCACGTGTTCATTTTCAAAGTGGACGTATTTTACACCGATATTGGCAACTAACATAATTGTTGTGAAATATGTGTTTATCAACAGACTTTGTAAATAAAGTTGACCTCCTGATTCTGACAGCGATCACTGTAGCGCGGCGTAGCACTTATATTGACTTCAAAGACGGAAGTATTTTAACCAAAATCGGTACTTATTCAAATACAGAAAATAATAATGATTTCAAATTCGTTAGCTAGGTGCAATAAACAAAATAATGCTATCAAAATGATTTAATATTGTTGCAGGTATTTCACTACGTAATGAAAGGGTTGGAACCACTTTATAAAATAGGAGCATAATTTTCAGTTTGTCTAGTCATTTCTGAGTTAGGACCCAAAACACTTTGACTTTACTAAAACAATTAGCCGCTCAGATACTATTTTTATTACTTACAGACTCCAGGGACCAATTTGCGACCTAACCCCAGTTCCCACAGTCATAAAAACAGTTTAATACACGAGCCGTCAAGTTGGCAACCTAAACTAAGATTAATTCACTCAACTAGACTCATCTCGGTATGGAACTGCTAACTCCGTGACAAACTGGCGGACAATGTTTGACTGATACGAATGAGCTCCGTACTACGAACCAACGAACATAATGTTTTTCTCTCGATCGAGTTCGGTAACTTTTGCCAGCGGTTTCGGCTGTGTGAAGGTCGAAAATGATCCCACAGCCACATACTTCCGGGATGAAAAGTATTCAACGTCCTAACTCAGGTCATGCTCTACCCATGTGCCAAATTTCATCCAAATCCGTTCAGCCGTTTTAGCGTGAAAGCGTAACAAAAAAAACTCACTTTCACATCCATAATTTATAATATTAGTTAAAGGATTAATTCTTCCTTCTTATTTGTTTCCTCATTTAAATGAAGCTTACAAGGTTCTATAGTAAGCAAAGTACTTTATCGTACAGAATTTTCCATCATTAAAATGGAGGAAAATTATTGTACTTTAGTTAACGTTTGTATGTGAGCTTTTTATTATATAAAAAAAGGATCACTTTATTAGCAAACCCATAGGATAACTGTTGCCTTTGCTTAACTCAATCAAAGTTTTGCTCTAAGGAATATATTTTGGAACGAAATTCTTTAACGCGGCTTGCGGTAGGAGTAAACTAGCAGAAATCGTCACGCGAAAAAGCGTTCATACTTGCGACTTTCTTCTTCTAATTTTCTGAAAATGAAAATCCAAGATGGCTGCTGCGAAAATTTTAATTTTTTTTCTCTTGTGTATTGACAGCCAGTATTATACTTTTTATATGTCTTGATTACCTTCCTACGTAACACTCAAAGTTCCTTCCTCAAGCAAGTCAGACATTATTAACAACGGAAAAATTTCTACATTAGTACGGATTCCCATACAAAGTTCATGCGTTCTATTTGACTAATTCTCCGACTCTGAATAAGTCCGACTACCCGTATTCAGGTAACTGTAATATTTTAACTGGTACCATTCTACATACGGTCCGAGGTACAGCCAAGAGCAAACATATGAACCTTAAGTCGAATTATTAACTCACTGGAGTAGTCAGACATGTCCTAGCTGTCACTGTGTAATAAAATGGTCATATTTATTGTAATGGTGATAAACAATCACCATTGCAATAAATATGACCATTTTAATCAATGATATTTAAAACTATAGATACGTTGTCCGCACTCTAAAATGACAACATGAAATGAAGCCAATTGGCCACATCGCGCGTAGTTACGCACCAACCTGTCGCGCGACACTACGTTTGTTTTGACTATTACTTATCCTGTGACGTAACTGAAGATGTATATTTATCTCCCTCTAGCAACAGGCATCCCGCCGTACGGTGTCATATTTTCTTTCCCTTTCTTCACGCGTATAAGTAGCTATCTAGTATTTTCGCCGTTTTTAAGCGCGGCGATGTTGGTGACCATGACCTGTCTTTAAATAATACGTCATTGATTTTAATCGATTTATATAAGTATCAAATACATGTATAATGTTATAATAAGTGTAAAAGTCTAGAATACAATCCAGTTCATTAATAATTCGACTTTATACGTAACAATTGATCAAATTCAACAAAGACTTTCTCATTAAATCAACATCATCTTTTCGCAACTGTACATATATTGAGGTCGGCATCCAGTGTAACTGGATGTAGCTAATACCAGTATTTTACGTGAAGCCAGCCTATCTGAGACTCAGTTACTAGGTAACACGATACCCGTTGGCAAGGCTTGTAGTCAGATTTGCGAGCCTTTGACTTGTAATTACTGTCAAAGATCTACGAATGACAGCTGGGACCGACGGTTTAACAGGTTTTCTTAGGCATGGTGGGAATACATGGTTACCCATCTACCAGGGGCGTGCCGTCCATAGAGGCAATTAGGCCTAGCCTACCCTACCAACAACGCCAAATGCATTTATTTTAACTATGTAATACAATAATACAAACTATAAAAAAAAAAGTTAAACTCCTGTTAAAACTCTTATAGCAACTTGTCGCAGACGCCACGTGACTCACAATTCGACGGAGCTTACGTACGCAAGGCAAAGATTCGTTTCGCCTACATTTCGTTCATGAATTTACGCACACTCGTGTATATTTTCGTGTGTATGAACGGCACACAATAGTGAAATGGTTTAAATTAGGGGCGTAACTCCGGCGGCAGGAGCTTGGTCCTCATTGGTTGTGTGTAAAGTGAAAATTTTATGAATGAAAAATATTGAAGACCAGGGTTCCCAATTTTTGGACAATTCCCCGAATTGCGGGGAAGTTTGAAGATTATGGGTTGTGTTATTATTTGTTTATTTACCTAAGAATGGTGTTCTGTTGTGAAGTTTGCGCCGATAATGTGTTTGTTAGGTTAAGTTAGTCGCACTTGTCGTTTAATGATAAGATTCAAGCTGTGTCTAAAGGTAGATGTGTGCCCGAATTACGAGAATTAATCCAAAAATATGATAATTCATGACTTCGGATATTTTGCAAGTGACGTGTTCTGTAATTATCATCCACCCACTTGGTTATGATATTTGAGGTGGCCAAATCTTTCTTCTGTTTGCATCGTTAGAAAATCGTCCTTGAATAATGTGGTGAGTTCTTGTATGTAGAGCCGCGCTGTGATGTTGCGCGAATTAGTTTTTTTTTTGGTGTCAGTATGCATGGCCTACCCTCTGTGGAGAACCACTGCACGCCACTGCTATCTACGGACTAACCACGGCAACAAACATAACTTAACTTTGATCGTTCTACCTGTACATACTGTAGAATTATTAATTGTAAATTTTTTTTTTGGTATTTATACTCTTTGTTACCAACACATGTTCAACCTTATTTGCTAGTTCGGTCGTGTCATTATGTTTTTTCTTTTGGAATGTTCGATTATTTTCAAAATTCTTTTTGCTTGTCAAAAAAATCATTTTGGGGCTTATTCCTCATCATCGCTCCGACTGAGAAGGTCATATTTTTTTTGGGGCACCAACATCGAAATTTTATATTATATTAGTGCTCAGTCTGTGTTTTTATCATATTAATGTTGTTAATTTGTGGTATAATTAACTGAAGTGCAGTCAGAAACTTGCTCTATCGAGTCAGGCGTTTTTCTCTCCATGAACTGGAAAGTCCATCAAGCCAGCCAAACCAAAAGAAGATTTGGTTTTTAATTCTACCAACCAAATAATAACATATGGGTTGAGATCAATTAACTTTTGATAAAGGTGTGATATCAGTTCAAAAGACGTAATTCCCGCCGGAACTAACAACCGGATTTTTTGTAACCCGTGGAGTTCCGGTGATATCTACGCTACATCGCTTCGGAATTGTGATCCAGATAATTTCTTTTATTGTTATCAATATTCATTGTTATTTCATTTAAACCTGTAGATTTCTAATGTCAGTCCGACCACGGTTTAGAACTTTTTGAATAACCATAGAACTATCAGTTCTAGCTCGCGCGCTGTAGTTGTAAATCTATTCCGTGAATTAAAATGTTCACTTAAATATGAGCATTATAATATGTGGCATGAGGAATCTTTTATACCATTTTTTTTTAATTTACCTTTTTTTAGTCCGTTACATTAGTTTTTTTTTGGGGTTCATTGTTTTTGTAGTTTTTTACAAAATTATACGTATTTAATGTCGTGTTTTAAATCATTTCAAACACGCTGCAGTACGTAGGTACCTATAGTATCTTGGAAACACATATTTATGAGTACTTTTGTGAATTGTATCGCATTGCAACATAACCGACAATCTACGACAAACTCATGCGTGAATAATTTTGCTAAAGGTATTTCTGCCGTTGACTGTACTATTCCACATACGGTCCGAGGCACCTGCGAAAGACTACGCTTGCGAGAGCAACTTCCTTACATTTACATAATCGTTTGATCTGAAGTTTTAGTTTTGCGTGATATTTTTTTTTTTGTTTCTATGCGTTTGGATATAAGCTTACGAATAATCATCCAAATGCATCAAAACACGTCCGTTTAGATGCATTTGGATGATATTTTACCTGACTTCAAAAAGGCGGAGGTTTTATGTTTATCTGTATGTTTTTTTATGTATGTTCATCAATATTTTCGTCAAAATATGTGGAGCGATTTTGCAAATTACTTAGCAGAGGAAACTTGCGCGGTGGTCCCTTATAGGTACATTTTATCAACTTTATTTTTTGAGTTAGCTTCAATAATACGTATTTTTCCCACTTAGTGGGGGCATTATATGGATAATTTATAATAACTTCATGTCACTGTTATTCACATAGCAGGGTATTAGAATTTGTGTGGTGTCACAGATTACTTTAGGCCGGCGCGGCGGCGCGTACGTCGTTCCCGTCGGTACGGAATGTTGCCATTTTAAATATTTGTATTTATTTCATTCTCTTTTTCTTTCTTATTACAATCTCAATGTGTGCTGAACCGGTCGACCTCATCACGTCAACGCCGGCTATCGCTGAAAACCAGCGCTGGGGCTCTGTCTCGCATAGGGTCGCAGCATTATGCTGAGCGTTGACCGTTTTGCGTGGATGTGACGCATATTCTCCCCCAAATTGTTCATTTTTAGGGTTCCGTAGTAAACAACGAAACCCTTATAGTTTCGCCATGTCCGTCTGTCTGTCTGTCTGTCTGACCCCACTGTAGCTCAGAGACGCTTAGTACTAGAAAGCTGTAATTTGGCATAGGTATACATATTAATCACGCCGACAAAGTGCTAAAATATAAACTCGAAAAATAAATTTTTAGCGTACCTACCTCTCTTACACACAAAAAAAATATCATCCCTGCATTACTTAATGCAGGGATGATATTTTTTTTTCTCGTCTATCCCATGGTGTGGAGTATCGTTAGATAGGCCGTTCAAAAATATTACAAGTCTGTGAACACCACTTTTCGATTCAAGGATCCACTTGCGTAATATTAAGCATTAAAATGCTAATTTTTGTTAACAACTCTAACAAAAATCCTCCCCCCGCCAGTTAAACGGTTGTTTTTGGTGATGTATATAAATTCATGGCAGTAGTACATATAATGAAATTAAAAAGAAAACTATCACCGCTAAGTAGGCTTTACAAAGTAACGAGTTATAGTCGACTAACTTAAATTTGCAGTTGGAGAATTGACCGTGGCATATATCGATGTATTGGAGAACAGGTTTTTCAAGTACAATGTTAAGTTTGTATTTGGAATAAATTCGTCCCAAGTAATCCCAACTACGGAATCCTTCCGACACGCACTTGGCCGTTTTTTTTGTATTTTTGTGCCTTGTTTGCGTCATGTTTTACCTCAAATAAACGTATTTTCTTTATTACTTTGTGTAGGTACCACAATTAAAAAGTGGATGAAAACAAATTGGAAGCGTTCATTCATAATATATACATATATATAACATAAGAACATGCCTGTATTCCCGAAGGGTATGGAAGAGCTGTACCTTAATATGTAGTACACCCACATTTCGCAAATGATGTTTAAGTCCAATTTAATAGGGCCCGGGCGAGCCTATTGCCATCAACTGGACACAAATTCAGACTCCGAGCCGCTTCTGAGAAATTCCAGACGGAAAAACCCGGTAATACTTTTCCCCAACCCTAGAATAGAACCCATTTTTTTTGGGTGGGAAATTCTCAAATAACTTCTCTCGCTCTGGGCGGGGTAGGAAGGTGTGTCAGACTCTTACTGACTAAAACCCACCCGTGTCCCTTCCGTTGCCTGTGTTGCCAGGGGCCTCGGTAACCCTTCTATACCTTCCCGCGACCCCGGCAGGCATCAGCCCTAGTGAATAGAACCCATGACCTCGTGCTCAGCAGTAATGCTTGCGACCGCTAGACCAAAGAGGCGTTCGTTCATGTTCCCTTCAAATAATAATAATAATTTATTTCATCATCAAATACATTCCTTTAAATGTGTTAGTATGGAACTTTAACGCAAGAACCCATGGGTTAAAAATGTGTGTGTCTCCTCGGCAAATTGTCAGTGTATATAAGATTTCGGAGATTTTGTGATGAGTGAGACGAACGTAGACCCTTTTATCAAGAGTAGCTGAAGAACTATTTTTTTATATTTTTTTTGGAGTGGGAAGTTATCAAATAACTTCTCCCGCTCTGGGCGGAGCGGGAGGGTGTGTCAGACTCGTACTGACTAAAACCCACCCGTGTTCCTTCCGTAGCCTGTGTTGCCAGGGGCCTTGGTAACCCTTTCGGCCTTCCCGCGACCCCGGCAGGAAGCTGAAGAACTTAAAGTATTCAATATCAATGATTGTTTGTGAAATAAGACAAGATAGGTCCTGATTTATAAGCAAATAAATTATTCACATAAAACCTACACACGGCCCATTCCTTAATTCACCGTAAACTTAATTTAAGATTAAGTGTCGACTCAGATGTATAGACAGTAAAATTTAACCGTCGTTAATATAATGAAGAATGTAATTAGTCTTCTAGCGATAACGTTAGCGTATTTTATACAGTTATTATGCAGTCGTAACGTTGATGATTGCCGGAAGGCGTAAAAAGTGCTTTTATAACTCAGGATACGATCACGACTTACGATACTCACGACAATAAATCGTATCCCTGTGTCGTGGTCGTATGTATCGTATCGTATCGTATTGCAGGCAATAAACTGATAAAATATGCAGATGATTGGCAAGCTGAAGTGGCAATGGGCCGGCCATATTAGCCATAGAAACGACGATCTTCGACCACGGCCGTGAATCGGCAAACGTTAGGTAGGACGTCCTCAGGCTAGGTGGAGCGACGATCTTCCCAAGGTGGCTGGTAGCAGCTGTATGAGAGTTGCTGAAAATCGAGTTGAATGGCATGCAATAGGAGAAGCCTACTTCCAGCAGTAGATTGCTGTAGACTGATGATGGTAATGATGAAAAATGTTTGCAAGATTATGCATATCTGTACTTAAACTTCCACACAGAATCGTCACATCGACTGGTTCTTTGTTTTCCGCATCTGTATATTTATATCAATTCAATCTTCATTAAGGCGCTGACAAGACCCAATTGACTAAAATAGGCTTCTCTTAAGAAAGAAAATTGCCAAATCTGTATAGTTTGTGGTAGCAGAAAAAATATATGTTAATTTTGAACATATTTCCCAGAACTTGGTTGTCACCAAAACACGTTTTGAAAAAAAAATCTCGATACAAACTAACGTTAAACTAACCTCTTACCTTGAGTTCTAATCCAAAATATCTGTATTAAATATCAACATAAATTACGTATTTAATTAATAACAAGTACGTCTTATTCTAATGCAGAACTTGGTTGTTTTTTATTTTCGATTACTCAACTCAATTCTGAGTAAATAGATAATTACTTCATATTTTGCAATAAATTACAAGCGTTTTGTCGTCGCGCTTCTCTTTCTTTTCTATGCAATCTGACAGTGACCGCGGTTTAGGTGTTGTCAGCGTCTTAAGACTTCAATATTTGGTATATTTGCGTGTGCTAGCCAACTTATGGCAAGTATGTAATTTAATTTAATGTTTTGTGTTTCGTAGTGTCAATTACTTTGTATACGATTTGTGTAGAATCAAGTTTATATAACTTACAGACAGGTGTGCTACTGGGCAATTTGTTGCGCCACTTCCTCTTCTCATCTAAAGAACTAGGAAGTGATGAAGGGCGGGCGTTTTTGGGGGACTGTCTTACGTTATTTTGACATTCGAAAAGTGCTGATTCTCAGCCTAGTTTGAATAAATGACTTTTCATTGAATTCACATTATTGGATCACGTCATCCACGCTGTTTTAAACGAGCTCTAGAATACTTCTATTTACGATAAGAGGAACCCACAAACATCATAAACAATAACGGCAGACGATTGATTATTCTTAAGATCTCATGAATCTTTGACAAGGACTTATTACTACCTAAGTAGTAGAGATCCAGTGGAAAAGTCGTGAACCAAACACCACGATTTTTCACTTAGTCGGCAACACTAAACGACATTAACCGTCAATTCATTTCGTTTTACGTACACAGTTAACGTCCCGCGTTACAGCAAACGTTTGAGTAGTAAAACGACTAACAAAATGATTGTAGCACTGTAACTCAATGATTACGGGTAACTATGACGGTCCGTTTGTGTTTTACCGCTGTTTGGTGCTAAACATGTTGAAGATCATGTTATATTATTAGCGATTATACGGTACAGGCTGGAGTTTATAGTGTAATCGGTGTTATATGTTATGCTGACCTAGATGTGAAATATCGGATGGATTGCCGTTGGTTTCACAAATCAGTAGACAACATATTTATCAACGCCAATACATAGTAATTTCTATACATATTTTTTTACAAAACCTGCTTATGTTTTACAAATAAAAACTTTGACCTTCTCTTTATTATGGGGTAGATTTTTTCAACTCTGTTACAGGTTGTCTGTTAAAGCAGTACCTACGTTATTATGCTCCAAGTATGAACATAAAATGAGAAAAAGAGAGAACGCTTACTGATTCCATTCAAGCCTTTACAGCTAGGTAAAGACATATTTTCTATCATGAATTAATTTGACAATTAAATGAAAGAAAATTTAAAACTCATATTCAAATTACACTTACGTAGTATGCAGTACATGTACACATATTAAAAGTACAGTTAGTAAAGAAAGTGTAGAAGCATATTACAAATCAGGGGGTTATATCCAAGATAAGAAATGCTTGGAAACATGCTGGTCTAGCTCCATAGGACAATCTAGAGTCTAGTAGACAAAATCAAACTGGTTGCTATTTTAATGACATTGATTTTAGATTCTGTGATTACCTTAACGTAGGCACACTGACCTATTACCTATTTTTTTTTTTGAAAAAGTTATGCTTTTACAATGTTAGTAAATATGTGAGCACCATCCATGTATCCATCACATTTATTAATTTAACTTCATTTTTAATTCTTTTTACTGTCGTATAGTAATTTTATTCTATGTGCATCGCCTGCACATATAATTATTTATAATTATTGTACCTATGCAAAATATTGTAAAACATTTTAAAAGAGTAACGGTGGAGTTTCTTGCCCATCCTTCTCCATATGAAACTACCTTTTGGAAGGGGCGAATAGAATAAATTATATTTTTTTGTAAATTTATGACGTTTAATAGTGTCTTTTATGTGCCTATTTGAAATAATTAATGTCCCAAGCCTCGCCTTTCATTGACGCTGCATTGGCGACGAGGATGGATTAATTAAATATTTTTGTGCCTTCAAATAATTTACAAGAATCATATCGTAAACTTAAAAAAAATTACCTCAATTTCTCGTAAAAGGAGTTCCATCCAATCTTTGGATGTTTAGCAACAAAACATGAGTAAAACTGATCATGCATAATCAGCCTATAATGTTCCTGGGACACAGGCCTCCTCTCTTTGAGAGGGAGTGGGCCGTAATCTACCACGCGGTTCCAGTGCAGGTTGGTAGATATCACGTCTTCGAATTTTTGGTTCCAGGACATGCCGGTTTCCTCACGATGTTTTTGTTTCACCGTTTTGAGAGAAGTGGTGATGAAATTATTTACACAAAGTAAAGTGCCTGCCTGGGTTCGAACCCACGACCTACAACTCGTAAGTGGGAGCCATAACCACTGGGCCACCACTGCTTATTGCTAACTCACTGCTCGTAAAACTGATCGTTTATGCGAAAATCAAAATGGGGTCGGCCGTTCCAGATAACTCTTCAGTAATGAAAGTTGAAAGTTGGTCGATAGCTTGAAGAACTTCAGCCATCGGTTCAAAAAGACATTTTGTTAATCTTAACAGGCACGTTCCTGAAATTTTGGTGAAAAGGATTACTTGGTCATACTGTTTTTAGTGAATAAAGTTATTGAAGGTAGCGATTAGTTGAATTCAACTGTGTGTGTACAAATTTTTCAAAGTTGGTAGGTAAAAAGGATTCAGGGATGTTTCGGGCTAGAAGTTTTGTTTAAAGCTACAATGGAAACCCAAATTTCGGAATATTTTTCCCAAAAATTGACATTGACGAAACCCATATTATTTTTTTGGGTTATTCTATCTGGAATTTCTCAGTAGCAGCCCGGAGTCTGGATTTGTGCCCGGTTGACAATAGTCTTGCCCCCCTATTACATGGAACTTAAACATAACTGGCGGAATGTGGGTCTACAGGTACACCTCTGCCCAACCCTTCGGGGAAACAAGGCGTGATGGTATGTTGAGGAATAATATCCCCGATAACTTTAAAAAGTTTACAGTAATAGAAAGAAAGAAATAAAAAGTACTTATTATGACTCGCACAGGATTCAAACACAAATTAAACTAAAAAGTACTCATAGAAACATAAAAACAAAAACCAAAAACAAAGTAAAATTAAAATAAAAACAAAAAGTCCTGTACGAGGCCAAAAGGCTCCTATCCAAGCATAATGCTGCAGTACGCGTGCGTGCGTGCGTAATCTCTATTACGTTAAGTGTTTATGAACTTTCGATGCGTTCGAAAGATATCGGTCACCATCCTACTATGCTATCCTTACCTACTTATATAAATCCTATAATATTATAAATGCGAAAGTTTGTAAGTATGGATGGATGGATGTTTGTTACTCTTTCACGCAAAAAGTACAGAACGGATTTGGATGAAATTTGGCACACAGATATTTTATAACCAGGAATAACACATAGGATACTTTTTATCCCGATATACCTACGGGGTCAAAACTTATGCGGGTGAAACCGCAGGGCGCATCTAGTTATTTATAAAAGCAAGCGACAACAAAAACAGAGGGCACACAGACAGCAAGGTAGACAAACTAATTAGTGCAAGAACACACCGTCCAATATGCAAGGCCAATTATTCTTCTCATACAACCCACGTTACATACCGGATTACTTTTTAAGAATGTCACAGACACTGCAATACTCTGCTTGATTAAAAAAACAAAATAATACGATTTAATTTATTTGAAGACTAGTTTTAGCCCGTGGTTTCACTCGAATTCTTGAAAACTTTCACATGTACTCAGATAAAATGATACAGGATGTCCCGTAAAGAATGGATAACATTGAAATCCTAACTAATATTATAAATGTGGAGGGAGTTTGTTTGTTTGTTACGCTTTCACGCTAAAACCGCTGTACGGATTTGGATGAAATTTGGCACATGGGTAGACCATGACCTGGTTTGGATTAGGACATAGAATACTTTTTATTCCGATATTCCCACGGGATCGAGACTTATGCGGGTAAAATGCTAGTAGCATATAAAAGTCCTTAAGGCCGTTCTAAAAAAAAATCTATCCCAGGTACGAGATACAATAAAAAAAAAATTACTGTGCAATTCTTAGTGATATTATTAACAGCCTCTATATCTATATTCAACGTACGATGGAATTCATTAATTTGTGGTCGTGGTTAACAAGAATGTAAAATAAGGTAAAAAATGTCGTTCAAAATCTTAGGTTATACTATTTGGGATATATTTTTTTGTATAATTTTTAGAACGGCCATAAGATCTATTATTACTATTTCAAGGTTATCCATTACTTACGGGATACCCTGTATATTAATACTGGTCTTAATCTACCTGTCTGTCGAATTTCATCTAAATCCGTTTATCCGTTAAAGCGTGATGGTGTAACGAATTCAAATTCAAATACGTTTATTGTTTGTTACATGTAGAAAAAGATCGTATAGTTAATATAATAGAAGCACTGTAACATACCAATAAGGTGTACAATATTCTATTCCGTTATTATTATTATAAACATTCTTACAGTTAGCCTAGTCACTCTTTGCACTAATCAAATTATACCTTAAAATATTTATACATTAGTCAATTAAACATTAAAATTAAAACTCGTACATTCAATAGCCATACATTAATTATCAATGAAACAAAATATATTAAACCAAGTTTTTGTCATTAAAAAAAAATATTGTGTAAGTACGCTTTACCTATCAAAAATTTCTTGTGTTTAATTTTAAAGATATTCTTGGCTGAAATCCCTTTAATACAATTTGGTACCTAGTTTGTTATAAATTTTTACTCCCATTCAAAAATATACTAGATTTAAATTTAACTGTTGTACACCTAATTCCACATAGCTTATTTTTATATCGTGCACTTCTAAATGTTTCATATTTTCTTATATCGCTTTTTATCATTCTTGCCGCTTCATAAATATATAAGAAGGCTGAAGCTGAAGGCAGAGTTAACATTTTTAACCTGCTAAAGTTTGGCAAAGGAATTAAACGTAACGACCAGGATTACTTGTAAGACAGTCACAAAGACTGTCTGATTAAAAAAAATATACTCTGCTTGATTAAAAAAACAAAAGAATCCCGATTTAATTTATTTACAGATTCACTGCAATGTACCCCCTAGTTGAACATTCCACAACAACTAAACTAGAATGTTTTTCGTGCAAATTACATCAGAATTCTCTACGACACTACGTAGAATCGGAAAATTCGCACTATATTTCGTAAATTAAGCTACATTTGTGTGAAATGCAGTGGAAACAACGATAGTGGATAGCTTTATTTCGTAGTCCTGGGTTCAGTATGTTACAAAGGCTTTAGATAAAGAAAATATCTTAAATACGTATAAGAGAAAATAATTGCAGTACTTAAGTAAAAAGCCCTACTTACCCCTGCTTATGTGAGGAAGTCAGGGCTGAAGAGTCAGTCGTGTTTTTCATAAAAAATATATTTATACCTTATTGCTTATTATAAACCAAATACTTACCTACTTAAATTTAAGACTAAAGAAAGTTGGTAATATTAAAATTCTAGGAAATATTCAGAATTACCATGTTATTGATAAACACAAAGTTTTCGACGTGATATTGTGTTTGATATTTTCTTACGACAAGCTTTGAACAAAAATAGTTATTTGCATTATGTATTTTTGCTAAGAAAAGAAAGGAAGGTATTCATTTTCTAAATTACTTCGTTCCCATTCTTAGGCCATTAAATATTAACGGCATAAAAAGTAAGGACTTTCTGTTTGTGTTTTCTGAGAACAAAAAGGTTCCATTTCGAAAAAGCCAAAATCTAATCTCTTTGTCCTGTAGCAGTCATTGTTGTGAATGGACTTGTTCTCTAAAGGTAAGTAATATGAACCGTCTTTGTATAAATATATTTTACCTACTGAATATATGATTATTTTCTAGTTTCCATTTAGGTACCTCCATACTTTTCGAAATATACGCTTAAGAGTCTATCAGACGCTTTTAATATGCCTTGTTATAAACTAAAACTGACTGCCTCGTTGGCCCGGTACTGCTGAGCATTAGGTCCTGGGTTCAATTCCCGGGTCGGGCAAAGTGTTATCGGGTTTTTCTTTCTGGAATTTCACAGTAGTAGCCCGCAATCTGGATTTGTCCCCGGTTGATGGCAAAAGGCTCGCCCCCTATTACATGGGACTTAAATATAACTGGCGAAGTGTGGGGGATTTACTACAGGTACACCTCTGCCCAACCTTTCAGCAAAACAAGGCTTGATGTTATGTTATGTGTTATTATAAACAGGTTCACAGGAATGGATTTGTAATATTTTGTTTAGCTCATTATACTTACCTCCACTATCGTCATATTTATTGTCTGCTAAATGTCTGCCTTCCACCGTACACAGTGTTATCCTTGATACCCGGTCATTTGAATCCAGGACTAACACTGTCTAACTTCACACTCGCTTACCTAAAACAAAAAGAAAACACGTTCAAACTTCTACAACGCAATAAGCTTAAAATGCAGCGACTTATTTCTTTTCATCTCACTTCATTACACATGCAACCACAGAACTATACAAAATGAAAATTCGCCTCCCTGTGATTTTCCCAGGAAACCGTATTCCGAATTAAGCTCGCGTATTTACGTAGTGCGAGGATAAACTATCTAGAAGGCATCTCATAAATAGCGGAGCGCTACAGATCTTTAGTCCTAGTTAGCCTTCGAAACGGCAAAGCTTGTAATTTTGTCAAATACTCAAATATACTCAGTTGAGTATACTCACACAGATACTGGCGCTCAGTAAAACTGAGACGTGTAAGTTGGATGCGCGATGTGATTTCGGAGTAATGAGCAAAGGGAGGATGCTGATTTGATTGAGGACGAATGAGGAGGCTTGAGTGTGGAATAATTTCGTTGATGAGTCTCTGAACTATTTGGAGTAACTAGATTGAAGATGAGAACATTCATTTTAATAAATCGTTTGGGACGTCTTAGGAATTGAATCAGACTGAGTCTGACAATAAAATTCTGAAGGCACGCGCTTAATGATAAGTCTAATTGAAACATAAAATTCAGTTTCAAGCAAAATTAATGATTGTGTTTAGAACTCAAATTGCGTGACCTGTTATCGTCATTGTGTAGTTCAATTATAATTTCAGGACATCACATTCTTTTTACTACTTCAAACACCAAACCACATATGAATCGTATAAAATTCTCCCATCTAGATTCCAGACAAATCTAATAAACAATTCCATTTACAATAGCAACAATATCAACACTATCATGTAAAATTCAAGCGCTGCAGTACAAATTGTAAAAGCCAGAAACTCCAGAAAAATTCTAGGCCATTTTAATCCAAGTCCTCGGAAAATTCAAGTGTTCCTTTCAGAAGCAGTATTAATATCTAAATAGACTGCAGCGTGCCCTGCGGTGACACTGAGATTAGCTCTGCGAAGCCGAGGACCGAGGCCTCAACCTCGCGAGGCCTCACAAATGAGGACTCGCCTTGTAATTGGAATGCACTACTGGGGTAAATTAGAGGGAAAATGAATTGGACTCAAGTGGCTTTTAGTTGTGACGTTTGCTTTGGATTTTGTTGTTGTTTTGCTCGTTTTTCATGTCATTTTCATTGTCAATATATTTGATTTTGGAATTATTTTGAATTGCATTTAGGCATAAATTTGAGACGAGAATGTACGAGTATAGGCCACGTTCACACGGCGTTGATCAGTACGGTATGTTACGTGTGCTTTGTGTTGCTGCCGCTTACAATTATACAGTACATACATAATGCGAACATTAATGACATCATCCGACAAGCTCTTGTCACCGTTGGCGTTCCAGCTGTATTAGGACCCAATGGCCTGGCACGCGACGATGGCAAGAGACCAGACGGCATGTCATTATTTCCATGGAAGGTGGGTAGGCCTTTAGTGTGGGATGCAACGTGTGTCGATGCTCTTGCACCATCCCATCTTCCTGGCACGGCGTGCTATGCTAGCGCTGCTGCTGCGGCTGCAGAGAACCTCAAGCGGCGTAAGTATAATAACCTAGTTGGTAATTATATTTTCGAGCCGTTTGGGGTTGAACCCCTCGGGCCGTGGGGTCCGAGTGCTCATGGCCTTTTTAAGGTAATCTCCATACGGCTGGTTGACACTTCCCGTGACCCAAGGGCTGGGTTTTACCTTGGCCAGAGGCTAAGCATTGCCATACAACGTGGCAATGCCACCAGTCTCTTGGGCACATTACCAGTCGACAGCGATGTGGATGAATTTTTCGACGCCCTATTTTAGTTTGTGTATAGTTTATTTTTATTAATTAATTAGATATATTTGTTTTTTTAAGTATCTGTATTTAAATGTAAATGAATGTAAATAAACCTAAGTATATACATAATCAGCCTATAATGTTCCCAATGCTGGGACACAGGCCTCCTCTCTGTGAGAGGGAGTGGACCGTAATTCACCACGCGGGCCCAGTGCGGGTTGGTACAGTACAATTATACAGTACTTGACATTATTTTAGAGCGTCTACAAAACTGTTAATTTTATAAGAATTTTATGCATCTTCAAAAAGCAACGGACAGCACTTATTTGTATGAAGAATCACAATTCTTCATACAAATAAGTGCTGTCCATTTTTACATGCAAAAAGAATATCTTGAAATGATGCATGGTGAATTTAAATATCATCTGTTTGTTTAAACATCGTCGGTTAAATGGAGTCTAGCGCGTTGTACACTGAAATATGTACGAGAACTTTTAAAATTGGACTAGCATAAAAGCTGTTGTATATTTCTAAGTTAGGTACCCCACAGGCGTCATAATTCACCTGGCTTTTGAAATTTTATGGAAAACTTGGAAGAATCGCTGCATTGTATTTTCAAGAGAAAAATAAATTAGAAATAATTTAAAATTTTAATTTTAATAAGTTCATTGAACATAGTCTTCACGCTTGTATTCCGCGAAGGGGTAGGAGTAGGCAGAAGTGTTTACCACGAACACATTTCACAGGTTATGCTGCAGGCCCCATTATGTGACGGGGGCGAGCCTCATCGTCATCATCAACAGTCTACAGCAGTCCACTGCTGGACATAGGGTGTAATTATTTAAATCGTAACAAAATAAATATTAGAATATTCAACTAAATGGTGTGTAGGTAGAAAATTTACTCTTTCCGCATAACAATACACATACATACATAAACTCACGCCTTCTTCCCATGGGGGTAGGCAGAAACTATAGAACGCCACCTGCTACGCTCCTTACATACTCCTTTTGCTTCGTTTACGTTCATACATCAGGTCATACACGCACGCCGATAGTGAGCACTACACACCTGACCTTTCTGAAGAACATCACCAATGCCGTCTCCTCCCGTCGTTTCCACACTCATCTGCCTTATAAATATTTTTTGTTAGTCGCATTTCATTCATCCTCTCAACATGACCAAATCATCTAAGCATTCTCTTTTAAATTTTTACACTCTATCTTCTTTCCGCATAACAAGAGTTTTCATAAAACGTTTTGTTCCGTGTTTCTTCTTTGCTGTTAATAAAATATATTCCAGAAAATTCTCCATTCTACGTTCAACAACACAGCCTAAAGCTAATCAGGCCACGAACGCCTTGAGGAGTTGTAATACCGATAAAAATATACTCTTGGAGTAACAGGTGCAATATTCTGGTTCGCGTTACTGCAGCGTAAAAGCGATGTGAAGCAAGCCACTACATAATTCAAACGCTGAAACAAGCCTTATGTGAAGCGCTCAATAATTTATATAGTAATTTAATTTCAGTTTCAATCTCGCCATTGTGTTAGTAATAATGTAGCTGGTTTTTGCTAGGTGATTGTGTTTTGTTTTTAATTTTGTGGGAGTTAGATTTTGTTGCATGAATAACAATGGGTTGTTTTATCGCTCTTCGCGATCTTTTGTAGATCACTTTAGAGTCTGCATACAGTTAAGTGCTGATGAGGTTTAATAGTTTATCGTGTGTAATGTTATGTGAATGCAATTTCCACATAATGACATCATTAACAAGCTGATTAGATATTGTAGTGAGTACCTATCATAATCTACCTAGCCTTTTACCCACTGCTGGGGTCAACTTCCAGTCTTCACTTCACTCTACCTATATTTGATACTTGTTTTTATAATTTAAAAAAAAATAAACATAGTACAAATGAGCTAGGAATGGTAAAACTTAACTGAGGTACTAGTTCAAAATAAGGTGGCGAAAAAAGTGGATTGCGCGATTTCAAACGCTTCATTTTATTCGCTAAATTGGATCCTATAAGCTTAGATGATGATGCCGTTGTTGGTGATAATGGAACACGACGCTGAAATACACACTTTGACACTTTTCGGGTGACCTCAGAAAATCAGAGCTGTGCTGTGGGTCCCCCATAGCACAGCATCATGCTGAGTGGAAGCCTGCTTGTCACCCTGCCCCGCCACGCATGCCTGCTTGTTGTTGGTAACGGCGTGCAGTTGCCGACTATTTCTCTGCCGCGCTAACGAAGAATACAATAACTCGATTATGGACGATTTTAAGTTATATATATATTCGGAATTCGCTAAATTCGCTGATTCCGAATAATTATATAACTCAAAATTGTCCAAAATCGAGTTATTGTATTCTTTGTTAGCGCAGCAGTTCTGTTCTGTGCTTGTGATTATAGATACATGTTCTTTGCTTTTTTTTATTTGAGTTAACTTATCTTTTTTGCATTTATGTGTTTCTGTGACAAATAAAACAATTTTTGACGTGATAACGTCTTATAAACCGATGAACGCCGGCTGCACGCACGAAAAAGCATGACTCATTGTCACGTTCCGCCTGAGCCGAGCGTGCAAGCAAGAGCGCGGAACTAGCGATAGAGAGGCACGATCGGCCTAAGCGTTCAGCTTTTGACGCATCTATCTCTCGTTATCACGTAAAATTATCGTCCGTAAACCGATTTTACAGACAACCAATTTATTCTCTGATTGTATTTTTTGTGGTAACAATACACAAAGATAAAGCACATACATTAGATCTACCAAGATATCCTACCAAAAGAATAAGAAAAACAACTACACTAATGAATCAAGACAATACAGACCTCTCCAACGTCTTAATCCCAATAGTGTAGTGAGGTGGGCCAAGGTTAATTTGGGCTAATCTTTAATCACCGAATATTTACTTAGTCTGAGCGGTGTGCGCTCAGCCTGAGATAGTTTAATTCTGTTTATCCGTACAATTTAGTTATTTACCCGTGTGTTTTTGCCGGGATTGGATTAATGCTTGATTGATTGAGCCGGTTTCCTTCTGTCGTTATTATGAGGATAGCCAGATTATACTGTATATTTTTTGAAGTTTGACTGCTGAGGCCGCTTTTTACATAGATTCTTTTATACTTTGTGAATGTGAGAACGTTGTAGGCTTAATAGACTAGATTTGTCTGTCTATCAGCTGTATCTCATGAAACAGATAGACAGTTGACATTTTCACAGATTGTGTATTTAATTTATATAACAATAAATAATAAAAATTAAATGAAGTTAAAAATTAAAAAACATTATTAAACGAAATTTTTTTTTTCGGAGTTTTTACTAGATATTGTACGGTGGTATGAAACCCTTCGTGTGTGAGTTGGCAGGTTTTTTAAGTTCAAATGTGACGATATTATCGTGGACGTCCACTTCCACGTCACGGCATCACGATAACACAATGAAGAAAAATATATGCATACACATATATGAAGACATATTTACCAAAATCAAAATCAAAATCAAAAGTCATTTATTCAAACTAGGTTGAAAATCAGCACTTTTCGAACGTCAAAGTTACATAAGACAGTCCCCCAAAAATGCCCGCCCGTCACCACTTCCTAGTGCTTTAGCTGGGAAGAAGAAGTGGTGGAACAAACTCCCCAGCAGCACGTCTGTCTGTTTAGTTATATGAACTTGATTTTATACAAATCGTAAGCAAAGTAATTAACATTACGAAACACAAAACATTGGATTAAATTACACACTTGCCATACGTTAGCTAGCACGCGCCAGTATACCAACAAAACAATGAACAAACTGTACTCAAGCAGATAAAAATTTCAACATAAAAAAAAACGTAAATAGAACTTAATACCTAAATAAAAGCCTCCAGGCATAAAGGGCGTGCCCGCTTACATAAGGCAATTGCTGTAGCTCGAAGTGAGTACCGTCCACGATGACGTTATAACGTGCACGTATTTCCATACATTTTATGGACTTGCACGTCCACGATAATATCGTCACGTTAGGAATTATGAAAGCGCACAATGGCATCAATAATCAACACGCAGTTATATACTTACTAATGCTCGCTCCTTCTCGGCATCGGAGTGGCATTTGCATGCATTAGAACACTTTAGACTGATGTGATCCCCAAAATTGTAGCCAAAACAGTACCGTGTAAAATAGGGATGGCGATCTGAGATCGATATATCGAAGGACTGATTTCTTGGACCAATTAAATCGATATCTATTACGATATCGATCCAGTGAATCAATATTAAACCCTAGAAAATCTATTTTTCTATTTTGATAAGAACCTGAACCGTAAATTATTTACAATTAGTTGAATGTGTTGTTCACCTAGTCAAAAACTCGCTAGATGGCTGTGCACTTAGTTTCCTTCGTCGCTCGTAAATAAGTAAAAGAAATAAATAAAAAAATAAGTTTGTATTACAAACATATTTTTAACTTTAACAAAGAAAATACAAACTAGAACGGCAAATCAAAGATCGATTTCCAGAAAATCGATTTTTTAAACCTTTCCTTTAACCTTCAATTCAAATCGATTTAAGAATCGATAGTTTTCGGAAGGAATCGCCATCCCTAGTGTAAAATGTAAGTGGCAGAATTTTCTATTCTCATGCACAGAATGTTTGGCGCATGTATCTGCTGCAGTACACCGCGTTCATGACAAATGCCTTTCACCGGACACTAGCACACGTTTCAAATTTATGAGTAAAACGCGAGCTTCTTTACGACACTGGGTCTCCTTCACATTTTTACAGTTTTACTTGTCTGGGTGCTGGAGCACTCTAGGGTTATAATCGTATGTCTTCGAGATCTTGGCTGGGAAATACCACTTCTTATATTTCATGTGCTGTAAGTGACAAACTAGCACCATACATTTACCTGCAATGTGATAAAAGATGTCTTTCATATCACAACACACATTTAAAATAATAATAATTATGTCAATCTCTTTTTTATTTTGCCTGGGAAATCATCAAATAACTTCATCCGATCTGGGCGGAGTGGGAGGTCGTGTCAGACTCTTACTGACTAAAACCTACCTGTGTTCCTTCTGTTGCCTGTGCGTTGCCAGAGGCCACGGTATCCCTTTCGGACTTTCCCGCGACCCCCGCAGGCATCAGCCCTAGCGGACCCCGTCAGATGTGCTGACTCTCTTATTATGTCACTCTCTGTGTTTCTTATTTTCTGTGTTATCGTTATTGGCATAATGTTTAGAATAATAATAAAGTTATATTTAGTGTCAGCTAGTATAATATCAAGTAGGATAAGGTAGCTTCGCACCTTATCCTACTTAATATTATAAATGCGAAACTTTGTAAGGATGGTTGATGGAAGGATGCATGTTTGTTACTTTTTCACGCAAAAAGTACCGAACGGATTTGGATGAAATTTGGCACACAGATAGTTTATAACCAGGAATAACACATAGGATACTACTATGTGTTATTCCTGGTTATAAACTATCAGCTACTACTATCCCGATACACCCACGGGGTCAAAACTTATGCGGGTGAAACCGCGGGGTGCATCTAATATTAAATAAATAAATATCTGTATTTCTCAAAATACATCGAGATCTCTTAGCTTTTCAGTCAGTCGGTTATCATAACTTTATCTGAAGGCTCCAGCATCTTGATAAATAACAAACAAACTAACAACCTGCCTGTGATAGGTGACAGTTTGCTCAATTGGTTTAAATCATTCTCAAGACTCGTTTTTCTGTCAAAATGAAACGAGTTTGAATTGCATCCGATTAAACTCAGTTTATAGATTAGTCTCATGATAGAATAATAATCTATAAACTGAGTGAGGTTAGCATCACTAACAAAAGATACCCCATCTAGATTCACAAGCGTGACGACCATACAACGATTACAATGAAATCTCAACAAACAAGAGACAAAGCGATTTTAACCCGACAATCATTAGAAAGCACACATGACTGATGGGCCTCAACGTGGGAAAGGCATGGTCCATTGTGGCCCAGCTACGTGGCCCAGGCTGGCGTCGGGAGGCACGATCGTTATCCGCTCACAATGGACGATTAGGAGCGATACCTCGATGCTATCTGGGCATGACCGTGTAAGCTCTTCACTAGTGGTGTGGTGTAAGTGATGAGAGTGGGAAGCGGAGCGGGTAATACGGAAGCATTTTTTTTGGATATTGTTTACTTCTGTTAAAATAATCAATTACTAACAACCCTCAGACTAAACTAAAAGTAGGGCGACCAGGCGACTCCAAGCGACTAACAGCTTGAAGGGCGGCAAACTATTTGCTATTAAAAAATACTTGGCAGCGATTAAATATTATTAGGCATGTATTTAACGCGGCGACAAATTAATCTGAATTTGGGATTAAAAAATAATTAAAGGTGGTAGCAAATATAGTAGATTGGCAGCTACCGCGAAGGATTATTTAATCATTTGGGTTAGGTTAGGTTATAACAGTGACCATAAACGAGCGAAGGCGAGCGAGCGAAGCGAGCGTGTCGCAGCAGCGACCGCCGAGCGCCAGATCCCCTCTATTCAGTTACCAAAACAAAAACTCGATGCCAGTTTAAATTAAAACAAAGCTAACAACTGATTATTAAGCTGCTAATTTTTACTTAAAATTATCCTTCGGTGTAGCTGCCAACCTTCTATATTTACTATATATAATTAAAGGTCTTTAGTTATTTTTTAATCCCAAATTCACATTAATTTGTTACCGCGTTAAATACATGCCATAAAAAAATGATATTTTCAAAGTTATTCAGCAAGGCAGTATAACCTTTTACAATGCCTTTTCTTTAAAGTTCTTACCAAACCAAAAATAAAGAAACAGTTTATAAGCAAATCTTTGTGGAATATATGACGTGGATGTTTACCAAAGTAACCTTGCTATCAATATTTTGATATTTTACAATTTGCGCCAAACACCAGTATCGTCCAAGAGCCGACTAAAAACTATTTACCGGCATTGCCCTTGGCTCCAAGCGAAAAATCTTTCATTGTTCCCAGACAAATTACTCTCATAGAATAATATATACGGGACGTTCCGTCTGAAATATTGCATCGTCTGAACTGAACGCGCTCCGAACTTGACCTGTGTTCCGTTGAATAAAATATTACCTTTTATTCATTACGCCCCGAAGGTATAAGCGTTCTAGATAAATAAATATTTAATTGGCTTTATATTCTCCGTTTTATATAACGTTTGGGATGGTATTTACTCAGGCTAGCTGTGTGACCTTTGAGCCGGGATCGGGAATATTAATTTGATGCGAACAATGAATTGTGACGGATTATTTCAATGACAATAAAGTCGAATATAAAAATTATAAATGGACTTTTTTTTACTGATTGACAGTTTCACAGTCAATTCTGATAATCGTTTTTAGGGTTCCGTGATCAACAAGGAACCCTTATAATTTCGCCATGTCCGTCTGTCTGTCTGTCCCCGGCTTAGCTAAGAAACTCTTAGTGCTAGAAAGCTATAATTTGGCATGGGTATATCATTATGTTAATCACGTCGAAAAGTGGTAACATATAAATTACACGTAAAATGGGGAGACTATTTATTTTTCTCGTCTATACCATGGTGTGGGGTTTCGTTGGATAGGCCGTTCAACCGTTTTTCGATTCTTATATCCGTTTGCATAATATTAAGCTTTAATTTTATAATTTTGTTAGAGTCAAGTGTACATTCCACTCTGCCAGCTAAATAGCTGTTTATGGATATGTGAAAAAAAAATCATGGCAGAAGTATACGAGTATATACAAGATGGCTGGGACAGACTGGATGCGGAAGGCGGAAGACAGGGTGTCATGGCGCAGCCTGGGAGAGGCCTATGTCCAGCAGTGGGCTGTTATAGGTTGAGTAGTAGTAGTAGTATATATATAAAAAAAAAATATAAAGGAAAATGAAAAATGTGTAAATTAAAAGGAAAACGATCACAGCTAAGTAGGCTTTACAAGTTAACGAGTAATAGTCGACCAACCTACATTTGCAGTTGGAGAATTGACCGTGACGTACATGGATGTATGGGAGAAAATGTTTTTCAATTACAATGTTAAGTTTGTTTTTAGATAAATTCATCCCAACTACGGATACTCATTGTGCGTGGTCTGGCACGTACTTGGCCGGTTTTAATGATAACGCTCTGTGTTCCACTGCAGTCGTTAGATAAAAATGCATTGCCAACCCCAATATTTGTTTTACCAAATTACATTATGGCAGTGGTGGCCCAGTGATAACGGCCGCGACTTACGAGATCGTGGGTTTGAACCTAGGCAGGCACTTTTCTTTGTGTAAATAATTTCATCATCACTGCTCTCAAAACGGTCTCATCGTGAGGAAACCGGCCTGTCTTACAACCAAAAATTCGTAGACATGTGACATCTACCAACCCGTACTGGGCCCGCGTGGTGGATTTTGGCCCAATCCCTCTCGAAGGCTGATTACGTAAATTACATTATTGCTTATGGTAGGTATAATTAAGAATCAACGTTACACTATTCTCAATAAGCCTTAAGTCATAAGCCTTAACATCTTTTAAAGGTAAAAAGTAGCGTTTAATAACTAATACAGGACTTACTCTTTCAAGATTTCTCTCCAACCAAAGCTCTAAGCTCCGTGAAAGGCTCAAAACGTTGCCGTCGCGAAAATGGAAAAGTTAAATAAAAACGCAAAGTAAACCACCCAACTCGTTTTACATTTTAATGTAGAATATTCTCGAAATGTCACAAGTCATTAAGTACAAAGTAGCCGTGCGTAGTACTTTGGCATAGTATAAATGAAAAACTCTTTTCTTGCTAACACTTTTATTCCGCACAACTCTACTATTTCACAATCAAACGACGAATGACTCTACATTTTACCATTTAAAGGAACTTTTGCACCGAGAAATAATGACAATATCATAAACGTAATTTTTTTACTATTTAAAGTGACTTTTGCCCCACCCAGATATAACCACAATATCATAACCGTTATTTCTAACTGTTTAAAGTGACCTTTACCCCACTCAGAGATAACGATAATAGCATAACCGTTATGTCTAAATGTTGCCAAAATAAAACTATACATTCAGTTGCCATAATGAAAATACATTTAAAAGTTTGTTACAATATTAATAATCTGACAGTGTTGCCACAATTATAATTCGATATTAAAATATTTTTAAATTAAATCAAAGAAATCACGACAACAGTTTACGCTGCATTTGGGAAAAATACAGAAATTGGAAAAGTAAAGACAAGACATAGCTTTCATGCAACCTAGTACAGTCGTACATCATTGGTAATAAAATCAGTAATAAGCTGACCTCTTACTCAATTGAAACTTTGTACTATGTTGAACCAGCTTAAGATCAAGGTGTTCACGGTGGAGGTTTGCCCGGCTTGGGCAGAGGATCGCCGTGTCCTCGTGGAGGCGATCGGCGGTGGAAATCTCTCACGTCCGGCCCTGCTCCAGGTCATGGTATGGACTGAGAGGGCATGGGCAGCCGTCACCTCCTTCTGCAAAGCAGTAATGCTCGCGAAGAAGGAGGCGGGACGGGTGAGGCAGAAGCAAATTTCGCGCCCTCACGCCTCTAGCCGCCGCAGAAGACGCCCTGGGCGTCGGGAATCCCAGGCGGATTTCCGGTTATCGTAGGCGCGGGCTGGAGGAGGGTGAGCAATGGGTAGCTCGCCGTCCGATAAGGACTAGGCCCGGGTCGACGGCGCGTTGTGTTCCACGCGTGCCTCAAAGAGATGTCAGCACAAATGTAGGGGCCACTATAGCCGATGCCTGCCGGGGTCGTGGGAATGTCCGAGAGGGATACCGAAGCCCCTGGCAACCTGTGTTGCCAGGGGCTTCGGTATCCCTGACTGACTAAAATCCACCCGTGTTCCTTCCGTTGCACAGGCAACGGAAGGAACACGGGTGGATTTTAGTCAGTAAGAGAGTCTGACAACCAGTGCGTCCTGCCCGTTATTACATACGGTGCCGAAACGTGGACACTGACAGTCGGGCTGGTCCACAAATTAAAGGTCGCTCAGCTCGCCATGGAGCGGGCTATGCTCGGAGTTTCTTTGAAGGATAAGATCAGAAATGAAGTTATCCGGAAGAGAACCGGAGTTACCGACATAGCCTGCAGAGTCAGCAAGCTGAAGTGGCAGTGGGCTGGCCAAGTGTGTCGAAGGACCGATGGCCGGTGGAGCAGACGAGTCCTGGAGTGGAGACCGCGTATCGGCAAGCGTAGTGTGGGACGCCCCCCAGCTAGATGAACCGAAGACCTTAAAAAGGTGGCTGGGACAGACTGGATGCGGAAGGCGGAGGACAGGGTGTTGTGGCGCAGCCTGGGAGAGGCCTATGTCCAGCAGTGGACTGCTATAGGCTGGGTTGAAGAGAGTCTGACACACCCTCCCGCTCCGCCCAGAGCGGGAGAAGTTATTTAATAATTTCCCACCCAAAACCAAAAAGGTCAAGGTGTTACCAGTGACGTGCGGCCTACTGTACTTTCTAGTATAACATAACATCATACTTTTTCTCGACTGCAATTAATATTTTTGTATCAAATTTTAGGGTTCCGTACCTCAAAAGAAAAGACGAAACCCTTATAGGATCACTTCGTTGTCCGCCCGTCCGTCTGTCAAGACCCTTTTGCTCAGAAACGCGTTTATCAAGTTGAAATTAAGATCGTTTACGGTCTACCGTAGACCTACGTAAATGATATTAATTTCAACTTTCCCTTGGAGGTCTAAATCATTCCTGCGACATATGTTGATACTCGCAAATAAATCAGAACCTATTTGGTACTCCCCGTTGATCAAGTATCATGAAATTTGGCAAGAAACAAGGTGTCACAGCACAAGTTAAGAAAAAACTCCGAAAATCGTTCATTTGTAGATACATCACATTACAAAAATGCGATTACAAACTTACATTTGCAGTTTAGAATTGACATTTGACATTTTTTCAACTGTAAGGTTAAGATTGTTGTTGGGATAAATTCATTGTGCGAGGTCCGACACGCACTTGGCCGGTTTGGTACTGATTTCGTCACCATAAAAAGTAACAAAAAAAACCCATTGATACATTAACATTTCGAATCATTACAGAAATTGGTTTAATTTAGTTAAAAGCATACCAAGAGGCACACAGAAATATTTAATTTTGAAATACTTACTATTCACTCACTAATTACGCATAGTCACTTCAGTAATTTAATTAAAATTTAAAGTATTTTGATTAAAACGATGTAGTCAACTGGGACATGAACATTCAATCCAAAGTATTCATCTATAAAAAGCAGGCAATTTAAAATTACAGTTAAATGCACTGACGTTATAAATGGTTTGACCCGATATTTTGAATGCAGACTTATTAAAGAAAATACTTTAAAGTGAATTACGAGTACTATAACTAAGCCACTTATTACTGGCTTTTTATAATAACTTGAAATGGATTGACCAGTGCAAAAATGTAAAATACCGGCCAAGTGCGTGTCGCACCACGCACAATGGAGGGTTCCGTGGTTGGGATTACTTGGGATGAATTTATACCAAAAACAAACTTAACATTGTAGGTGAATGTGTAATCATGTTCTCCCATACATTCATGTACGTCACGATCAATTCTCCAACCGCAAATTTTATTTGGTAGAGTATTACTCGTTAACTTTAAAGCCTACTTAGCTGTGATAGTTTTCCTTTTAATTTAATTATATGTACTACTGCCATGAATTTTATCACATCTCCATAAACAACCATTTAGCTGGCAGGGGGGGGGGGCACATTAGCACTTTAAAGCTTAATATTACTTAAACGGATCCTTGAATCGAAAAATAGTGTTCACAGACCTGCAATATTTTTGAACAGCCTATCCAACGATACCACACATTATGGGAAAGACGAGAAAAAAATATCATTCCCACATTACGTGCAATTTTTTTTCAAGATTTTATTCTAGCACTTTGTCGGCATGATTAATATGTATAGCTATGCCAAATTACAGGTTTCAAGTACTAAGCGTCTCTGAGCTACAGTGGGGACAGACAGACAGACGGACATGGCGAAACTATAAGAGTTCCTTGTTTACTACGAAACCCTAAAAACAATCAATATTATTTTTAATAACTTTGAGAGTCGGTTAGTTTAGGTTACAGTTTTAAGTATTTCCTAAATACTAAATATATTTAGATTTAGTACCTAACAAAAATTGAGTTTCAATCATATAATAGAAAGTGCCAATCATAAATTAAAAGTGTTTTACACAGACATAAAGGCACGGTGATATTACGGAACCCTACGCTGACAATCAATATAATTCAACTAGATACATCATCTGTAACATCAGCTGCGCATATCAGCTCTCTTCAAACAATGTCGTACCTAAAGTAGGAGCTACAAATTGCACATCTCATATGAACCGGCCACAAACCACCTGTACGCGGTGTGACAAATTCCTGATACCTATATCTTACGGTCCGTTATTAGTTAAAACTATCACTCGTAACTTCGCAAAAATTGAACGAAGTCCTTATGGCATTGATTTTATGGTTTTTGATTGGATCCTCTAGAAGCGTCAAGACAAAATATATTTTTCTATATTTTACTATTTTTTATTTTATTTTTTCATATTGTTTATTGCTCTTTTTAACCCCTACTGTATTTTCATCTCTGGAATCTGGAATGCTATCTTCTCCCTCTTGGAGGTGGGCGTTAATAGCTGCGACACAATTTTGTAACTAATGTACCTATTTACGTACGCAATCAATTTGTAACATATATTTTTGTTCCAATAAAGATAATAATTATTATTATTTTAGGCCGAGTTTTCAAAAAATAGGATTAGATTTAAAAGCGATCAATTTCAACTTCCGCACCGATTTTTTGGAAGCAAATTGAAGTTAGTACCTTTGAATAGATTGTAGTTAAATCCACAAGGTTATTATTATTATATATACAATATCCGCCAACCTTTTGAGCACTTTTCCCATTGACAGCGATGCGGACGAATTTTTTGATGCCTAATGAGCTCCTCCGCCTTTTTGTTATTTTTACTAAATACTTGTACATCTTGTAGGTATTTTCTAAGATTAGCATATCTATTTAAATTTAATGAAAGATTAAATAAATTATATTTTTATATTCTACAAGACAAAATATATGCAAATGCTACCTACTCGTAAAAGTGCGGATTTGTGCAAAAATATTTACCTAGTTATCCTGTGTCAACAAGAAAACTCCATATAATTCCTTTCAGAGGAACTTGGTGGTTTATCTTTTAAGTAGCGTGAGTAGAAGGTATCTCAATGCTACGAAAAAAACATGGACAATGTGAGATATGTTTAACGTGTGTAACGCAATGAATTTAGAAAAATAATCTGTGTATCACTTAGCAGAAAAGAATGAAGAAAAGAAATCTCAATAAAACTTGCACAAATAAAACACTGTCACTCATCACACAGTCATAAAGAACTCCCAAATTATAATTTTTCTATCAAAATCACAAAAAATAACATTTCACCGATCCCAAGTGGGGCCATATTCGACCTTTTCCTGATTTATTGTCAAGTTTTCCTGTCCCGCAACTTTTATATGCGGCTCGGTTGGAAGTACGGAATTTTTAACTTGCTTTATTGAGCGTAAAATCTTAGCATTGTAAGTTGTACGACTATTATTGTTTTGTATTTTTGTCAAGACTGTGTTTTGAAATGTTTTGATTTGTGGTTGTCATTTATTTGTCTGTCATCTTCTGATTTTTGTCCTTAGGAAATTGGTTTCGATTTAGTCTTTCCAATCTTGGAGGGTTGAGGAATCTATCGAATGACATGTATCCAACGATTTCCTTCATATTAAGACAATTCTATACATTCCTATTTCTAAAATGTACATTTGTGTTCAAATCTAGATAAACCTAGATTTGTCTCCTATGTTTAACACAGGAGACAATGATCATACCAAAATAGGATACTTGATTATCATCAGAAAAGCAAGTCCACTTTGACCGATGGCCATTAAAAGTAGGCCTAGTTTCATTTTCAATCCAATACTTCTAGCCAAAGACAAAACATTCTATAAAAATTGCACTATCATGCACACCAACACCACAAAGTATATTGCGGCTATTCTCTCACAACGAAGAAAAAGCATAACCATGGGTACATAAAATACCAAGTAAGTTAACCTTTCGAATGAAACTTAACCACAGGTCCACAGCCGAGTACGGTACAATTAACAGGCAGTAATACAACTTTTTCTGACGACAGATGTTTTCGAGTTTTAACGACAATAAATCAACAAATTGGCCGCTGCTCCATTGATTTTTTGTTCGTCCAACGATATTTCATGACGCATATTTCGTTTATGACGCTCCTTTGATTAATATGTCTGCGATCAGCTGTAATTTGGTTGTTTTGTTGGAAGTTTTGAGGGTATTTATTGGAATTAAGAGCACAAATCAAGAAATGAAGTTAGACTCCAGTATTATTGGGATTTTTAATGTTAAAGGTTTCTAGTAGGTATCGCAGTCTTTTCAAAATCTTAATAGGCACAAAAAAAAACGAACTCAGTCTAGTGGCACATACTTAAAGGTTTGTCCCGTAGCATTATTTATTCATTCTCGCTGCAACTGGAGGTTACGCAAATATTCAAGAGCCTATCGCAGTGTCATTGAAGCACGAAGAGTTCAAACATACATACAGCGGTTACGCCTCCTAACTTGACTGGAACAAACAAAACCGTATCTCATCCATGAAGTAATGATGCCAATCATGCTTTATATTTCGTGTAATACCAGCGTGTTGCTGTACCAGTGTCGGAGAGCAGGTATAGTTGTGATGTTTTATTTGTTTTGATTTAATTTTATTAGATTTATTTTGATTTCATTTAATTTGATTTATTTTGTTGTCATTTAAGTTGATTTATTTTGTTTTCATTTAAGTTGATTTATTTTAATTTTATGTTATTTGACTTTATTTGATTTAAGGCTTCTGCATACTGAGGCGATATCTGCCCGTGATATCGCCCCAGTCTGTAAGAGCCTTTATTTTATATGTTTTTACGATTTTCCTATGAATTTATGTTTGGCAATGGGTGTAATTTATTATTGGTATTATAATATATCGAACTCCATTGATCAGCGTAGTATTTAGTCACTCCTAAGCGTGCGTTATTATCTGATTAATCAAGCTAATTAATGCCGTATAGTCCTCAGAGATAACTGAAGGATTATTCAGGTAGTGTACATGTAATATCTGCATACATTACAATGTAGTTTCCCAAAAGGATTCCTGAGATAGGACTGCAATATTTACATATGGAGATCCGGACACCGAAATGTAACCGTGTTTTTTTAAGCCGACGTCGGCCTGTCTGATGTAAAGTGGTTACTGCCGCTACCATAACATCGTATGTAATGTAGTTTGCTAAAGGGATTTCTAAGATCAGACTGTGACTGTTCTGTCGCTTATGGTGGACCCGCAGTGGAAGCCCGCGAAATTCAAATTTCTTACGTTTTTTTAAATTTGCTGGCGATAATTCCCCTCTTTGAGGAGTGGCCATGGCGTCCTCGCCATCCACCTGACGCAGGTCCTCACCGGACTCGGCAGCTTCGCGAGGTTCCTGTGTCGGATAAGGCGGAGGAAACGCCCGGGTGTCACCACTGTGTGGATCGCCCGGAGGATACGGTGAAGCATACGGTTTTGGTCCGTCTAGCTTGGGCAGAGCACCGCCGTGTCCTCGTGGAGGCGATCGGTGGAGATCTCTCACCTCCGGCCCTGGTTCAGGCCATGGTATGGAGCGAGAGGGCATGGGCAGCCACCTCCTTCTGCGAAGCAGTAATGCTCGCGAAGGAGGAGGCGGGGCGGTTGAGCGAAATGCAAATTTCGCGCCCTCTCGCCCCTAGCGAAGCCCCGAAAAAAATAATACCAAAGCGCCAGGAATAACGTAATAAAGTCTTAACAATATTCTGCAAAGTTTATCGATGCTTGTAACTCTTCAAGAGCGTTGAGTAGGTCAGAACAGCCGAGTACAGTCAGCGAGGTAAATGTTATGTAATTACATTTAGTGTTAGCAAAATCTGACCTTGAACTAGAAGCCTAACTCGTTATAAAAATATTGTTTAATTTGTTGCAAATGACGCGGGTAAATTATGTGAATCATCAAATTTTTTTCAGGTAGGTTTTTCTATGTACTTTTTAAATTCACTTTAGTATATTATTTTTCTCCTCTGCCTAACCCTTCGGGGAAACAAGGTGTGATGTTATGTTATGTATGTTATATAATTCTTCAGCCATGGTGATGAATTTTGACTTCCAAATTCCAATGACAGTTAGGTATAAAAATCTTTCTCTTTTTCGTTATAATTATTTCTCAGCGACCCCGATGACCACATTACCCTCTTCCAGGAAAGCAGGAGGGCCACGAGTACAGTGCAGAGAAATCACAAACCAACATTCCGACCTCGCAGTTGAGGCCCCTCGCGAAGACCCCGACGTAATTGTCTCCCCCGACCCTTGCTCGACGATGTGCCAGACCGCACCGCTGAGCCTGTAGCTTTAAATTCCCCTGATAGTAATAATTATCCTGTTCTGATCCAGCCTGTCCTACCTTGCTGTCCTCCCCACAGCGACGCCCTAAGCCGAGGTTCGTACTGCACAGACCCTCTGTGCAGTCCTTAGCATGCCATAATCAACCTATAACATTCCCACTGCTGGGACACAGGCCTCCTTTCGGTGAGAGGAAGGGGGTTGGTAAATGTCACGTCTTTGAATTTTTGGTTCTAGGACATGCCGGTTTTGAGAGTAGTGGTGATGAAATAATTTACACAAAGTAAAGCGCCTGTCAGGGTTCGAATCTATGACCTACATACAACTCGTCACGGCACGAGTTGGCGGCGGTCCTTAGCGTGTAGTCGCTAATAATGTAATGTAAGAAATTCGCCCCTGGCTGGAGGCTTTAGGTTCGCTTAAGGCAGCCACAGGATAGTCTGGTTAAGTAGTGACCTCTCAAGGTCAAATATGAGACGCCATATACAAAAACAAAAGTTATAAGCATCACGTCAGACTGACAGATTCTTAATCCTCGTTTGATGCTGCATGAGCATCTAATAATCTCCTCGTGATCTGCCCTCAGTCACCTATTACTATAGGAGGATAAATAGACATTTTTTATATTTCCAGCAGGTTACTACACAAAAATGCCACTAAAAGCATGTCATATTGATGTCTCCAACTGTACAAAGAAAACCCGATCTGATACAAAGTAACATAATTGGAAAAGTATGCGAATTCAAAGCTTTTGTTCTTAATACTTGTATAATACAAAAGTTAAGCCTAAGTCGTTTCTAAGTACGATGGAGTTTGTACGTAATGTACCTACCTACGTGTGAGTGAGTGTGCGAGTTTAATAAAGTACGTGCGTACGTGGATATTAAACTTTGAGTAGGAATAATGTTATTAGAAATTATGTAAAATTATGTAGGAACAAAATGATGGTTATGTGTTTTTTGTATTGTTTTTCAATTGGTTTTTGCCTGTGGGTGAATTTCCCTATTCTCCTGAACATAGCTACCGATATCCTGTGCGGATAAAACCGTGACCCGTGGTGCAGAAGCCACTCGCTCAGCCACTGTGTCAAGCAGGTCATTAAATTGCTTATTGGTTCATTATAATTTCCGTAGGTTTACTACAGGCGTTTAAATACTATGGAAAATAGAGAAAACTCCACTTAATTTTTGGACTTTCACATTGTTCTAGGGGGGGTCGGGGGGATCATGAATATTATACTGCAATATTTATTCGAATAATATTATAATTATTTGAACAAATATTTATGTAATTAGCTTTTTAAATTTATTATTTACTAGTGGCCGACCACTGGTCGAAATTCGACCCTCTCTACTTACAATCTATATAGTACTTACTAATTCTATGAGTAGGTACACTAATTCCATGCTCAAGCTGTAACTTCCTGTTACCTCCTCCCACAGAAAGCGAAAAGAAATATGTCATACATCAAAAAGGTACCAGTTTTTGGTCATTGGCTTTTGGCACATGAAATCAGAAATCATTTATTTGCCCATAATGTAGGTATACAGATATGATGGTTATTTTGATGAGAGTTCCAATAAATTTTGCCTTATGGCATGCAAAATTATTTAATATAATACATTAATTACTAGACAAAAAAAAACATAAATTTACTTTAATTGCATAGTAACACATGTCCAGTAGCAGTTTTGTCAACTTTTTTTTTACACTTTGATGGGTAATTCTTTTAATATACATGGGTAGACCATGACTTGGCTTGCGGATGGTGAGCAATGGGTAGCTCGCCGTCCGATAACGACAAGGCCCTGGTCGACGGCGTGTTGTATTCCACGCTCGACTCAAAGAGATGTCATCAGCACAAGTGTAGGGGTCCACTAAGGCCGCTGCCGGGGTCGCGTGAAAGTTCGAAAGGGTTACCGAGGCCCCTGGCAACACAGGCAACGGAAGGAACACGGGTAGGTTTTAGTCAGTAAGAGTCTGCCACACCCTTCCGTTCCGCCCAGAGTTGGAGAAGTTATTTAATAATTTCCCACGCAAAAAAAAACAAACTATGACCTATGATGAACGAACTATGATGGGTTAGGATACAGAATACGTTTTATCCCGATATTCCCACGGGATCAAGACTCATGCGGGTAAAACCGCGGAACACAGCATAAATATTTTGTATAAAACATAAATTTTGAAAGCTTTTACCGTAAACAAACAAAATAAGTAAAATCTAAGCAATTCTCGGCTCCCAGGGTATTCAACATTTACTACGAAATTCATCAACGTTGCTCAAATTCTAGCGCTAACTACGTTGTTACGGGGAATATAGTTTTACTGCCAAGTTGCTTGGATTAAATACCTGGTAAACAGTGAAGTATTTTCTTTGTTATTTTCTAGAACAAAATTGGTTATTTTGTTGGAACGTAGTTTAAATATTGTTTTTACTTTAAAATAACAATTGCACGAACGGAACGAAGCAAAAGGAGTATGTAAGGATTGTAGCAGGTGGCGTTCTGTAGTTTCTGCCTACCTCCATGGGAAGAAGGCGTGAGTACCAGGCCACTCAGAAAGTATTGCAAAAAAAACGTTTTTATGTATGAGAGACTGGCCAGTTATAATCTATTTTGAAAATATGATTATTTGGAAGTAAAAATAGGTACGTTCCGATTTAAAAATTTCCCTCCACATTGTTTGCGAGCGAATTTAAATGAACGTGTCTCATTAAAAAACGGATCTGCGCCGGGAACATTTTCGCGCTATGATTTTTACGATTTCAAGTGTCGCCTGAAACCGGACGAATCGTACGATAGACTTCTAATGGCATGGATGAAGACCCTTCTAAGGCAACCGCGCATCGTTGGTATAACGAATTCCAGCGGTCGACTAACTTTGGGGGATGAAGAAAGAAGTGGTCGCCCTTTGACGGCTGTTACAGAAGAAAACGTGCTAGCAAAAATTTAATCCATGACAATAGGCGAGTTACGTATCAAGAGATTGAGCACATACTGGAGCTTGGATCGGGAAGCCTTCACGAAATTCTACACGTGCATCTTCGCAGAGGAGGATAGTTTCACGCTGGGTGCCGCACAACCACACCGATGCTCAGAAGCTGGCCCGGGTGGAATGGTACCGTGATATGATAAACAAATTTGAAGCAAGCTCGTTTCGACGTGTTTACGAGATCATTACAGGTGATGAGTCTTAGGTTTATCAATACGATCCAGAAACGAAGCGCCAGTCGACGGTTTGGGAGTTTCAAAACGAATCAACGCCTACCAAAGTGACGCGATCTAGATGCCGGGGGGAAGATTTTGATCGCGAGCTTTTTCAATTTGACTGGCTACTTGGTGTCAATTACTTTACAGAACCAAAAAAGCATCCACGCTAAATGGTACCAAATGCTTGGCAGAAGTTTTCTCTGTTGTGAGCAACAAGCGATCAAACACATGGCTCCGCAGGCTACTGCTCCACCACGACAACGTGCCTTCGCACACCGTGCTCAAAACGAGGGACTTCCTGGACAGCAGGCCGGTCAAACCCCTGGATCACCCTCCTTACATCCCTGACCTAGCACCGTGTGACTGTCAAATGGATACATTTTTCGTCGAGATACGCTGTCAGCGTTCGAGCAGGCTGTAAACGAGGTGTCTGCGACGGACTGGAAAAAGTGTTTCGAAAACTGGTTCAGACGCATGAAACTTTGTAAAGAGGCTAGTGGAGAGTACTTTGAAAAGATTTAATAAAAACCTATTTACCTATAGAACATTTTTTTAATTTTCGTAAAACTTTCTGAGTATCTCACGTATTTGTATGAATGTATAACAATTTGCTTAGAATATATCACGTACGGTAGGTGTGGAAACGTTATTTTTAGCTGTGGACTACGAATGCTATGGTGGGCTGAGTTGACTGATTAATCTTAACTAATATGATAAATGCAAAAGTGAATTTGTTTGTTTGTTACGCTATCACGCTAAAACGCCTCAACAGATTTAGCACATGTGTAGACTATGACCTAGGTTAGAACATAGGATTTTTTTTATCCCGATATTCTCACGGGATCAAGATTTATGCAGGTGAAACCGCGGGGCGCAGCTAGTAGTTAATATTATGTAAATTTTCATCAATGTTTAGTAATTTTATTCATTTTTGATCAGAATTTCATCAATCTTAATTTCATTTATATGTACCATTTGACGTTTGTAACAAATTTTTCAATATAAGCGCTTTAATACTAAGTAAATTTGCATATTTCTCTAATTTATTGTTTTATGCATGCGGTTTACTTTTTAGTAACTGTTACAATGTTATTTTACTTTTTTAAATGAACTAATTTTTTGTATCAGTGTAATCAATTGTTGGTACTAACAACCGATATATAAAATTATTAAATAAATTATCACCGGCTTTTTGTGTGACGATTTTTAAATACACACTTATGTATGGAAGTAAATGTTGCGTGTGACAAAAGAAGCATGAAAGTAGAGTAAATGCTGTGGAAATGCATTCCTTGAGAAGCATGTGTGGTGTGACTATAAATGATAGGCTGAAAAATGATGTGATAAGGCAACGATGCGGTTTAAAGGAAGATGTAGTGACAAAAATTGAAAATATACTTAGATGCTTTGGTCATGTTGAGAGGATGAATGAAAGGTGACTAACAAAAGATATTTACAAGGCAGATGTGAGTGGAAATGCCGGGAGGGGACGCCCCAACAAGACGTATGTAAGGAGCGTAGCAGGTGGTGTTCTACAGTTTCTGCCTACCCCCATGGGAAAAAGGCGTGAGTTGATGTATGTATTTTTAAATAAAAAATTGTACTTAATTGTCTGACTTAACAACTTGTCAGAATTTTGGGCTGGTGAGTGCTAATTTACCCTTTTGACAAGGTAAATTGACTAGGTTAAGTTCATCATCTGCCAAGCCTTTTTCCAACAACGATGGGGTTCCAGTCTTACCGGATACAGCTGAATACGAGTATTTTACATGGAGTGACTGCCTATCTGACCTCCACAACCCAGTTACTGGGCAACACGATACCCCTTAGTAACACTGGTTGTAAGACTTTCGGGCTTCTGACGACCCATAACAACTGTCAAAGATCTACAAATAACACCCGGGACCAGCGGCTTAACGTGCTTTCCGAGGCATGGAGGAGACTTGGTGTGTAAAGATGGTCCCACCATCCACGGACCAACCGCGGCAAGCGTAGCTTAACCTGATCGATCGACCCATATGGCTGTTATTACTTAACCACAAGCCCCTCAACTAGATCAAGTTATACTAGTATTTCTAATCATCTTAGAAACTTATATTAGGTACTTACTACAAAATTGATGTCCTATACAACTAACTAACTTGTCACCACCTATTCATTATTACTTATACCCACCACAACATGGTTTTAATTAGCTAATTGGATTAATTCTCTGACTTACAAGATTATTAGTAGGTACTACGTGGCTAGTTAAGGCTCGTGCAGACTGGTGCGATATCGTGGGCGCGACAGGCAGGTGACAATTTCCATGAAGTTTTCATAGAAAGTATGCTGAAGTTTTCATAGAGGCACGTCGCGATAGCAACGGGACACTATCCCGTTGCTATCGCGACGCGCCTGTCTGCGGGAGCCTTTAGGTACCGAGTTATATTTGCAGACTTATTGCGGTCCACGGCTTTGATTTATTTCAACCAACCAACCAGCCTTAAAAATATTTATTTATTTATATATACGAGTACTTTATTGTAAACCACAAAAATACATAACAAAAAATAAATCAAACACTACAAAATATACAATGGGTGGCCTTATCGCTTCAAAAAAAAAAATAAAAAATAAAATATTTTCTTTAAAAAGAGAGAACTAAGTAGTTTTACGCCCTCTCTTCCTAAATTTTCATATTTCATACAATGATATCTTACAGTCAGACAAAAACTGCTATAGGTACAGCAACCTGTTACCATGGATTCAGTAAATGATTCTAGACCCCCTCTTTTTTGGGTGGGAATTATCAGGCAGGCATCGGCCTTTGTGGACCCCTCACTTGTGCTGACATCTCTTTGAGGCGCGCGTGGAATACAACGCGCCGTCGACTCGGGCCTGGTCCTTATCGGACGGCGAGCTACCCATTGCTCACCATCCGCAAGCCCGCGCCTACGGTGGCCGGAAATCCGCTCGGGATTCCCGCCGCCCAGGGCCTCTCCTATGGCGGCTAGGGGCGAGAGGGCGCGAAATTTGCCTTTCCCTCAACCGTCCTGCCTCCTCCTTCGCGAGCATTACTGCATCGCAGAAGGAGGTGACGGCTGTCCATGCCCTCTCGCTCCGTACCATGGCCTGAACCAGGGCCGGACGTGAGAGATCTCTGCCGCCGATCGCCTCCACGAGGACATGGCGGTGCTCTGCTCAAGCCGGGCAGACCTCCACCGTATGCTCCGTATCCTCCGGGCGATCCACACAGTGGTGATACCCGGGCGTTTCCTTCCGCCTTATCCGACACAGAATTAAAATGACTTGAAGTTTGATTCATGTACACAAACACATTTGCAGCGAAAAGTTTCTTACGTTACAACAATACTCCTCTCAAAGACACTACAATAGGTACATAAACTTCAAACATGCAATTACGCAGTTGACAAATACAACAACCAGTTCGTGTATTACTACCCCACAAAATACCGCTTCCACAAAACTGTATTACCCAAGTTTTATTGGGAAAACCGATGGAATTAACTCCCACGACAGCACGTGCGAAGGATTTAACCGAGTTCCTTTAACCCAGTATTTGGTTTTCTAAGGAAAACTTCTATAATTATGCCCGTTTTTAGCTAAGATAAACGAAAGTTTGAGACGATTTTAAGAGCTTTTAGTAATGTATTGAGGTTTGAGAGTGGGTGGGTGGGTGATGTTTGAATACGCGAAACCTCAGTGGTTTCGCTTTTTATTGAAATTTGACTCAATCTTATTCTTATTTGGAAAGCGACTTAATAAACTAATTTTATATGGAAACTTTAGCGATTTAATTTTCGACTCCCTAATTGAAATATTAAGTCACCAATATAATAGTCGATTATACAACAAGTGAAAAAAAGGAATTTAATTCGAGGGACTAACTTGGATCCCGCGAGCAGCTAAGGATTCAAGATTAGAATCCTGAGCAGGGCGAGGGATTATACAAGGACCAAGATGATTTTTGTTTTCACGAGTTGTGTACCTACTATACTTTTTACAATTTACTGCGAGAAAATAAATAGTAGTATAGTATTTATATTTATCACATTTTATTATATAATCGGTACTTAATAAGAGAACAAAAGATTAAAGATAAACAAAAAAAATGTACATAATTCGTATAATTCGTGCTTGTTCCAAATTCAAAATGTTTTTTCTCAAACATGCATGGAAATATTGTCATTATATTCGAAAAAAGAACACGCGAAGTATCGAATTTACGGACAAAGAAAATCAAATCCATTGCTGGAGCGTTTTTTGAATTTGGAACATTATAACGCTCCAGCAATGTTGTATGAAACGGCGTGCTGGGGTCATTAAATACTCTTTGATTGGATCTCTTTTATCATTCCTGGTATACCACAGTCTCTTTGCTTAGTACAAATTGCGTTCACATGGCTGTATAGATAAATGTGTTTGCCTTCCGACACAGGTGATATATAAAAATTGGTGGCAAAGCTGAAAATTCATATTGATTTGTTATTCACGTACTTAATAAATATAAAATGAGTTCCAGCGGTTCTGAGAGTAAAATGGGGATTGATAGTACTCCACCAGATTTAAGATCAGAACCCAAATTGGCAATGGAAAACCTGACAATGGAAAATATTAATAAAATTAAACGTATAATATAAAAAGTACGTTTTATTTCCCTGCATTCTTTTGAGAAAAGCATTAAGTATAATATACATATATGCCTCGGCGGAAATGGCAATTGTCTGTCTCGTATTAGTGAAGTCCTCGCCTACGGCTCGGCCTTCAAACTCATACTCGAGCTGTAATTGCCTATTTCACGGCCTTTGCAATAATGTACTATTATTCACTCAGTGACTAAAAGAGAGATTTATTCACTGTTATCGATGAATCAAATGCCCTTTTTCGAATGGTGATGGTAAAAATATATTATTGTTATCTCCGGAACTGACTTTATGAGAACGCCAGTATGTTGTAGTAGCAAGCTTGCCTGCCTAAGCTACGTCGGCTGGTGTACAGTAGGTACCTAGCGCCACACGTGGAAGCTTTTTTCAAAAAACATTGTCATATTATCCAAAACATAGCCGAGTCATTAAAACCGGCCCACGTTAATACATTTTCCCCGAAAAATCCTGTATTAAAATAAAAAAGAAACTTTCGCAATTAAACACGGCTTACATACCGCCTTTGGTAAAATAAAAATCGAGTAAAATCCCTACAAACCGTCACGAATAAACATACTCGTGTCGGTACGAGTACGACAAAAATACTCGTAATACGACAAAAACACTCGTATTAAGTGGTCGAGCGTGTATTAAAATGGTCGTGTGCCCAAAGAGCCAAAAACAATGTTAGCCGGTGCCGTAGGGATGTTGAGATACGGTATTTTATATAAGTGAATTAGTAATTTACCAATGGTCAAATTAAGAACAAAATACTGGTCCGTATTTTAGGAATTATAAATGTAAGACAAAATCACTTTCTCCTTGTAATGATGATTCAAATTGGTCTTATAAGTTTTGCTCATACTACGACAGGCCGACAGCCAATTTCTCCGAGGTACTTACCTTATAAAATAATCTGTTTCGATTTCTAATCTATTAAATAACAAACAATTTTAACCAAACTTGTGGTTTCACGCTCTGCACTGCTCGACTGTCTTTATATTTCAAGCAAATCTCGATCACCTTCAATAAAATAAAAAATCAGACTCTCTTTGAAAAAAACAGCCTGCAAAGACAATTAAAACAAACACCACACTCAAAACTTCCGGTACCACAAATAACAAATCATTTTAACCAAAAATGTGGTTAAAAGTGTGACCTAGTACTCATAAAAGCAAGAAAAGCCGCGTCGAAAGTGATTATATTTCAAACAAAGCCCGATCAACTCCCTAAACAGACAAAAAAAAGACATGCTCTTAGAAAAAAACGCCCGTAAGACAATTACAACATACATCACATTTAAAACTTTCGGAACCAAAATCGCACAACACTGGGTTGCAATTTGAAAATATTTTTAATTTCGCGCCATGCCACAGAGTGCTCTCGTTACAACCAAGTGCAGAACCTTTGAAGTCTGATGGCAGCATTATATATGTACTTTGAGCCCCCCAGCGTCGATGATTGTGTTGCGTTTCATGTCTATGGTATGCGTAGATTAGTATCGGCATTGCGGTTTCAAATATGTGGCGAAACCCTCCACAGGTTTGTTTTTCGAGGGAGCTTTTGGGTGTCTGTTATTCTACACTAGCTTCTGCCCACGACTTGTACTGCATGTTTTAACTACTCGGCAAAAACGTAGCTTTCTAATAGCAAAATAATTCTCGGAATCGGATCAGTAGTTCCGAAGATTACCCCCTACACACAAACTCACATTTTTTTCCTCTATCAGTGTATATGAAATTGCCCAATACCATAAAAAAAAACTATATTAATTGATAACATTAGTAGACAATGAGGTAATCAAACCGAGAAAACTCAAAATTCGACGTAACGGGAATCGAGGATGAGCGAATAATTCACCTTCAACACCGAATCAATTATATTCACTTCAATACATTTCCTAGGTAAAAAAACTCGGTTATCTCGTCATATACGAGTACATAAGAGATTCATTACTATGCTTGTAATATTATAACAAGGTCCTTGTCAAAGGCGTCTTACAATTTTTTTCCATCAATAAAATGTCTGGGGAGCAGTCAAGTGGTGGCCCAATGGTAACGGCCGCGACTTACGAGTTGAAGGTCGTAGGTTCGAACCCAGACAGGTGCTTTAGTTTGTGTAAATTATTTCATCACCACTGCTCTCAAAACGGTGAAGGAAAACATTGTGAGGAAACCGGCATGTCCTAGAACTAAAAATTCGAAGACATTCTACCAACCCGCACTGGGCCCGCGTGGTGGATTATGGCCCACTCCCTCTCACAGAGAGGAGGCCTGTGTCCCAGCAGTGGGAGCATTATAGGCTGATTATGTAAAATGTCTGGGCTGATTTTTCACTAGTCAGATAACTTTTTCTGAAGAATAAAAATGGCGGTTTGCTATAATAGTATTTTACTAATGGTCGCCCACTGGTCGAAATTCGACCCCCTCTACTTACAATCTCTACAGTACTTACTTATTCCATGCTCAAGCTGTCACTTCTGTCACATATCTATCTTCAAGTCATGAGGCCCTGTGTGTGTCGAACGCATGGTAGGCTGTATAATGTTTTTTTTTTATTAAATTAATTTGTTTCTAATGTACATTATTTAAAAATATTAGCTTTCGGCACTCAACCTCCGTATAAACTTTAAATGTGCCAAATTTCACGTCTGCGTAATTTTCTTAAAAATGGGTACAAAGTTTTCGCTTCACATATTAATTATTATAAAATATATACAAAAGCTGTCAAACGCCATTTTTTTTTAACATTGTAGTTTTATTTTTATTGGTAATATCTACATCATTTAAAAACGAAGAAACTTAAAATAATAATAATTATATGTACAATCATATAAAAAGGGAGGGCAAAATATCAAAGGGCGTCAAAAAACGCCATTTTTATTGAGTAAAAAAAACAAATACAGCTGTGCGCTACACGCCACAACCATTTCAACACGTACGTAATCCAACTAAATTAAAGAACAATTCCCTAATCTCCGAAGGTAAAAAAGTCACATTTCTAATTTGTCTTAAATTAAAAATAGCCTTAACCTCAATCAGAAGGAAAGCCATTAGTTAGCTTTTTCTTGTCCCGACTTTGTTCAGTTGATTTATCGCTAGGTTCTACTTGTCACTGAAACTTTGCGATGAAATGTTTCTTTTAGAAATCACTCACAGGTCTGGCGTTTTGGTTCACTAATTACTTTTGAGTTTAGATTTGTTTAGGCTGTGAAATTAGGGAATACCTAGAAATTTTAGTTTTGTAAACATAAAAGGTTTTCTTATGAAGGTGTAGCTCGCGTTACTTCAAATAGAATTCTGAGTTTTTAATGAATGGTCTGTTGAAAATGCTAAATTGTAAATAAATAAATAAATTCATTTATTTGCATACATACATAAGTGTCACTGGTACATAAAAGCTCTAGAACTTTCAGTTTCCATACAAGGATTAAAAGCGTTCCAACTCGTTTACTTCGAGAAAGAAGGAAAGAACGAGAAGGAACGAGAAGTTTTTTCATAGGGAAATTATGGGATAGACACGTGGGTACTTTTTAGCATCCGGTTATTTATTTTACCTATACATTTAATTCATTACAACTATTTTATAAAATTGGGACTTTCAGCAGCGCAGTGGTGGCCCAGTGGTAACGGCCTCGACTTACCAGTTGTAGGCCGTAGGTTCGAACCCGGACAGGCACATTACTTTGTGTAAATTATTTCATCACCACTGCTCTCAAAATTCGAAGACATGCGACATCTACCAACCCGCACTGGGCCCGCGTGGTGGATTACGGCCCACTCCCCCTCACCGAGAGGAGGCCTGTATCCCAGCAGTGGGAACATTATAGGCTGATTATATTATTGGGACTTTATTTACCCGCTTTTAAAAAAATTGCGGACACAAACAAAAACATTATCAGTTATTATCATACTATACTCATTTTAACACAGTATACTTTTTTTTTTTTACTTAATAATTCACATAAAACGGTCATCTTTTCAATTAGTATACTCCCTAATCTTTCACTACAGCACGAAACTATAAAAATATCTAGCAAAAAAAACGCCCCAACCTCATAATTCCATTCATCCATTCCGTTTGTAGAATTCTTCCTTATAACGTGTTACGTCATTTCCATTATAAATGTATGGCTTTTCGTTTGTATGTCATGGGGTACGGTTGGGTCCCAAAGTAGGTTGAAGTATAAGCAAGTCAAACTTGTAGGTCCCAATAAAAGTTGGCTGTTCGGGTAATCTAAGGCTCCGGGTGAATAAACACAAGCGTATTTGTTGTAGCGGGAAGGAAGAATGGAAAATTATTTTCGTCGGTTTTCTTAGATGGTGTTTTGTTTTGAGTAATGTGAAGAATATATTTTTGGAAAGATATTTTGTCTGGCTTAGCAATAAACGTGTCTGGGCTGTTGCCGTTGAAGTAAGCTTTTGGTTATGTAAATCGTATAGGCAGTGTAGGTTATAAGATTAGGAGATGTTTCAGTTTTGTTTATGCCATTTTCATATCGTATTTTTTTTCCAACGGAGTAATGAACAGCTTCTGACAACAAAAATCTTCATAACAAACTTAACTTTCAAACGAGACGATGGTATTCCTTTAATTGAAAATTTAAGTCAACACTTGAGCGTTGAGGAACGCAAATGCATTGAATTTTAATCCTAATTCGATTCAAGACATTAAAAATATCAATAACAATTAAAAACAATAACCCACAACACATTCCAAACAGCAAATCAGTTTCCGAGCTAGCAATAATCGTTATACCCCACCACACACAGGACAATCCTTTGAGGAATTGCAGGAAGCGTCTTTGTCCGTCGTTCGGAATCGATTACTACCGGCATATCGATTCCGATCAGGTGTCTCTCTCGGACGTTGTCACGTCAATCAGTGAGCGTGAATGGACGTCCTAATTAATTGATGCTTCATTCAATAGTATTTGCATTAGTGATTCTACTAGGAATTATGTACTACGAGGCTGAATGTCTGTTTTAGGTGAAATAGTGTGGAAGTGATGTGACGTTTGATTAAATAATCACAAAACACTAAAAACTATCTCTCCTGAAATGCAATTTCATGTTCTTTGCTCTTGTTTCACGATTATTATTGTATATGTCGGATCCGGTCATTAGTACGGACATGAAACGAATTGCAAGCGCGCCAACTGGTGACATCACGTGCTCTACCTCTACCTACACCTACAGCGCGCTTCTACAGAGTCGTGATGTTTTAAGCCCACAGCCAGGAGGAGATTCAGTGTCTGATCGCATCGGAGTTAAGACGTCGCGGAACTGTACTCGATTCGTTGTGCTCAGTTATTGTGTTAATTATGATTTATAGTTATTATTTCTGTATTACCTAGTGTTTTTTCATTGCACGAAATCCATTTTCTGCCCACATGATGTCTGAATCTAACTGAGTAAATCCTGACGATCCTACATATATTATATACCTATTTATGTAGATAAGTCATTTTGATTCAAACTAGGCTGAAAATCAGCACTTTTCGAACGTCAAAGTTACATAAGATAGTCCCCCAAAAATGCCCGCCCGTCACCACTTCCTAGTGCTTTAGCTGGGAAGAAGAAGTGGTGGAACAAACTCCCCAGCAGCACGTCTGTCTGTTTAGTTATATAAACTTGATTCTATACAAATCGTATGCAAAGTAATTAACATTACGAAACACAAAACATTGGATTAAATTACACACTTGCCATAAGTTAGCTAGCACGCGCCAGTATACCAACAAAACAATGAACAAACTGTACTCAAGCTGATAAAAATTACAACATAAAAAAACGTAAATAGAATTTAATACCTAAATAAAAGCCTCCTAAGTATATGTTTATAAATATAAAATGTATGTAAATGGTACATTAAGTCAAAGACAAATTATTTATTTCAAATAGGCATATAGAAGGCACAAGTTGAATTGATTCTAAAACTTCTAGCGATAAGACCGCCCATTGTGTCACCTTATGTAAAATTTCTATAAGTAAATACTTTGTCTTGCAGTACCTTGGTTATCATGGTATGCAGAGGAATGAGGGAAATATCGCCAGGAAAGTTTTGAGTGTGAAGGTATGATGGCTATACGAATAGGGGAAGACGATGAAACGATGGATGGACTGTGTGAAAGATGATATGGCTAGAATGGGAGAGACTACCAAAATTACGACTAATGGAGAAGTATCGAAGAAAAAGACCTGTTGCGCCGACCACAAATTAATCGTGATAAGGGCAGGAGAATTATTATACCTACATATATTATATACATGACATAGAGTATATTCTACTTAATAAAAATAACGTAAATTCACTTACAGAAAACGCACAGCCTATAAACCGCTGGTTCTAGAAGCATGAACTTATTCAAAAGAGTTCCGTTTATGAGGAAGGTGAGCACTAAGGAAGGATTTTTGAAAATATGCGTTAAATAATGGATGATCGTCAGTTTTGCCGATGGCAAATCCCATCAGGGGTTACTAGCCTTGTTGCTTTAATCAAACTCGAAAGTTTATTTTACAAATAACCGGGTAGTATTCCAGTCTGGAGTGATTAGGTTACTTCTAGGTAAGCATGCACCATCGTCGACCACATATCATCGTGTAAATGGGGCTTTACCATTTGGTGAGATGACTGACAAACGTGAGTCTACCTATTATTAATATACCATACTTGTTCGCGCCCGCTCATCTAATCGACTAATAAGATCCAACCGTAAACAATGAAGCTCATCACTAGCAAGCGGACCGCACTAGCGCCGGCGCAGCTCTACGGTGACACTTCTCTTTCTTCCCTCCTACGAACAAGCCGTCTACGTTAACTTAATTTTTTTTGTAATATAAAACGTTGTGGAAAGTAATTATAAATTGTATTTGAAACTCAAGCTTCAATCAATTTAACCCGAACCAAGTACTAAAACCTTAATCTTTTGTTCCATCGCGAACAATACTAAAGATAGTTTTAACTGCATCACTACTAATTGCCACTCTGGTTACCCACCCCACTGGACTCTATCCAGTGGGGTGCTTGGTATTTAAGAAAGAACGAAAGGACAACGTTTTCAATGTTGCCTGGAAGAGATCACAGTAAGCAATAAGGCCGACCATTGTGTATTTTGTAGTGTATATTTTTTTATTTTTGTAATAATCTGGTGTACAATAAAGTATATACAAAATATAAATATAAACAAATGTTTATTTGGACACAGTTCGTCAAACACAAAATACAAATAACAAAATAAAAAAGTTAAAATAATGTTTTAACAACAATGTTTTGCCTCACGGTTGCGCCAAAAAGTCATCAAAGTTAACAAGTCCTCATCATCTGCGTAGTCCTTTCCCAACTATTTTGGAGTCTAACTGGATGCAGCTGAATACCAGGATTTAACATAGAGTGGTAGTACGATACCCCTTGGTAAGACTGGTTCTCAGAATTTCGGGTTTCTGACGACCCGTAACAATTGTAAAAGATCCGCAAATGACAGCCGGGACCAACGTCCTATCGTACTTTCCGAGCCACGAAAGGGTCTTGGAATGTAAAGATGGTCACCCATTCACGGATCAATCCCGGCAAGCGTAGCTTAACCTGATCGATCGACCCGTGCGGCTGTTATTAGTAAGAGCTCCCAACGGCAGTCGTCGACATTTCAACTTCGCGGCACAATACAACTGCAAGTGTCGCTATAGGTCGACTGCTGCCATCGACGCGTCAACGGAAGCCGTCGACGCGTCGACGGCTGCAGTTACCTCTGCCGTTGGGAACATGCCGCTCGTGTGTAAGAGCTCTTAGCCACAAGCCCCTACTAGTATTTACAAGTACCCACCTATATGTTATAGCCATTATGTATTCGCTTGCGATGTTTTACGATGGAACTGGCCTATTATTGGGCAGCCTTAACAATCCATAATGGCTATTTGACCAATAAAAGAGTTTAAAGGGTCGTTAAGGGTGTACTTGTAAAGAAAAAATCAATAATGCCTAAGTATTCTAAGTTGTTACTTAGTAAAGGCCAAGGGAGTAGGTCACCCAGGAGTAATCAACCACGACTTACCGAGTTGTAGGTCATAGGTTCGCACCCTGACAGGCGTTTAACTTTGTGTTCATTATTTCTTCACCACTGCTCTCAATACGGTGAAGAAAAACATCGTGAGGAAACCGGCATGTCCTAGAACCAAAAATTCGAAGATATGTGACATCTATCAACCCGCTCTGAGCTCTGAGATTACGGTCCCCTCCCTATAGGGAGAAGGCCTGTGTCCCAGCAGTGGAGAAATTATAGGCTGATTATGCTATGCATTATGCTGAAGTCCAATCAAAGCTTTGAATTTATGGTGGGAATGTCATGGCACGACTAGTCTGTTATGTACTATGTTCACTATACTCGGTCGGATTTTTGTAATTTTTAGGGTTCCGTACCTCTAAAGGAAAAACCGGAACCCTTATAACAGCACTCGTGTGTCTGTCTGTCTGGGTGTCTGTCTGTCTGTATGTCTGTCTGTCCAACTGTCACAGCTGATTTGCTTTGAATCTATTGGACCGATTAAATAGAAATTCGGTACACATAAGAATTTCTGTGACCCAAACATGTTACGTAAATAAATTAATTGAGAATATGAGGGTCACTTTTGGGGGGCAAATTATAAAATTTAAAAACAAACTGTTTTGTAAAAAGGGCTTGTTGTGAAGGTCTATTTTTTATTTATTTGTAGTTTTAAAATAAATATTTTTAAAGTTATTTAAGAAAATAGATGAAAATTATGGATTCCATCCTTATCTCCGAAACTACGGAGCCTCGAATTATCAAAAATATTCAAAAAACAGTTCTTTTTACTTACAGATTCCAAGAAAACCTATAAGAAGTCTATAATAAATGATAAATGATAAATTATATTATTTCTGTAAGTAGGTTTTTACAAACACTTTTACACGTCAAAGAAGGTGTTAAAATAACATGGTAAATCTCTCAATATTGTGCGTACAAACTTATATTTGCAGTTGGAATGTATCTGATAACATGTTTTTCGACTATAATGCTAAGTTTGTTCAGGGATAAATTATCTTGGGATAAAAACATGGTAGATAACATATTCATGGTACGGAACCCTCACCACGAGAGTTCAACTCGCAGTTGTCCGGTTTTATTAATTAAATTATATTAACAATCTAAAGAACAAAATACCGATACATTGAACAGAATCTCGTCGAAAAAGCCTAAATGATACAGGGGTTTAGTTAAACGAAATTGACTGAACGAAGCCCGTCTTATAACATGCAATTAAACTTTTTTAATTACTTTTCGAACCTTAGGCGGATTATCTATTTTATTAAGGCTAACGAATTTGCGCTGCTGCGCGCTGATTAGCCTTCAGGCTAAATTTTGGTGATTTTCTCCGAGTTAACTTGAGATTTGAGAGTTTTGGTAACGCTTAAGCTAATTTTAGGGTTGGTTGGTCAAGTTTATTTGAATAGTAATGATTTAACAGATGGAAGTTTTAATTTTGATTTTATACGAAAACAACAAAAAATCTATCTTTTTGATATAAATTCTTTGACTGTGTCTTTGATAGTTAAAGTGAAGTTGTTATACATACGCAACTATATTTAACCATCTGTCAAAGTCGACCAAAATAACTCAATAAAATCATAGTTTGTCTTTAGGTTTTGCCTAGTACGGAAACACCACCGTAAAGAAAAATTACCATAAAACATAAGGATTATAACGCCATACGGTATTACAAATACCTATTTCATATAAAATTGTATGAATTACCTATAAATTCTCACACAAAGGATTCTTAAAGCCCATAAATTATCCGCAGTCAATACAAAACGGGTCTCGAAACACCGTTATTGATGTCCAAACCATTATTACCAAAGGAAGCGTAGCCTTACGGAAGAATTTAAAAAAAATGACACAGAACCATTTACCATAAGCCCCTTTTATACTTTATTAACCTTCCAGAGTATAATTTGACAGTCGCTTTCATAAATTTTAAAAGGCTTTACAAAGAAATCACGACGAAACTTCGGAAAAGGTAGCCAAACGTCACTTGGACATATTATTACGGGAAATTTACAATGAAGGCCCGACGGTGAAATTGTCTTCTCATGATGCCTTGGTGGGAACATAGGGTCCGCGAGGTTTAGGAACGGGCGCGGCGAACGATTCCTTTCATTGTTTGCTAGCGAAAAGTCGAATTTCTACTACAATTTTATGGCTTATGAATTATTATTATTATGTCGTTTATTCATTTTTTTACATATAAAATATATTTTTAAATATTTCTTAAAAAAGATACCTATAAAAAAACATTTAAAAATATAAAAAAATAGTGGTCCGCCGATGTCAGGAGCAGGGTCCAAGCTACCGGTGGTTAGGGCTCCAGAGATAGGAACCTCCTCACAATGCGAGCCGTATCGAGGAGTACTGCCTTCTGAATCAAGCCCTTGATCCAACCGCCTAATGAGAGCCTCGAGAGATGTCCGTTGAGGGTTTCGGCCATCAGGCCATTGGCCGTTACGACAATCGGCACAATGACAGCCGAGTTCACATTCCACATGTCAACAATCTCGTGTGCTAAGTCGAGATATTTTGTTTTTCTTTCTCAGCTTTCACGAGGTTTTCGACATGTGGAATGGTAAAATCGACTTAGCACATTATTATTATTATTATTAGGGGATAGAAATCCGGAAATCAATTACAAAAAAAATATCAAGTGCGAGTCGGACTCGCATACTACGGGTTCCGTACCATCGTACAATATGTAGCAAAAAACGCCGAAAAAAACAAGTTTCTTGTATCTTCCCCTTTTATGTTTTACTTTATTTTATTTTTATTGTTTTAATCATAGCGGCTATAGAAATACACAATCTGTGTATTTCTATTGCCGCTTAATTCAACTGTCTACTTATTACGGTTCATAAGATACAGCTCCCTGACGGACAGACAGACGGATGGATGGATAGCAGAGGCTTAATAATTGGGTTCCGTTTGACACCCTTTGGGTTCGGAGCCCTGAAAACTAGACCACTTTCTTGTTTCAGGTGCTTTACAGGTTTCATGTAAATAAAATTAAACTCGCATTGCAAACTGAGGCACCTGTCCTACTCTGATGATTAGCGGCAAGCCAGTCGAGCTAGCAACTAAAAACGAGTTGGCGAGCAACGAGCAGCGAGAGTGTAGTTCGAATCGTTTTGTCACGGGGCTAGAAGCGAGTGCACGAGTGTGACGAGTAGAATGACTGCCCAGTCACTTGCTGGTACGCGTATGTACCATACGAGAGTCTCTCAGCGAGTGTTCTGCCCGCCAAGCGAGCGTCGTATGTCGTCTGAACGAGTATTTTATTTTGAGATAGTTCTCGCCAGCATGCGGCAGCGTGAACAGTCAATGATCAATTATTCATATTATATGTATCTTTTTACTGACACGGGATCTATATATTATATATTGTACGTTTCTTGAGCGAGAAAATAGACGGAAGCTAGTCACTTCCTCGTCGGTGGCAGCAGTTAGACAGGTGCCTAAGGACCGGTGATGGTGACTGTCATCATTCTCATAGATTAGGCACCTATATAAACAACGTCATCCTACTTCCTACTAATATTATAAATGCGAAAGTTTGTAAGGATGGATGGATGGATGTTTGTTTGTTACTCTTGAACGCAAAAAGTACTGAACGAATTTGGATGAAATTTGGCACACAGATAGTTTATAACCAGGAATAACACATATAATACTTTTTATCCCGATATACCCACGGGGTCAAAACTTATGCGGGTGAAACCGCGGGGCGCATCTAGTTCATTATAAATATATGTATGGTATTCTAATAATTATTACACAACCGATGTTTCGAAATATCAAAGCTTGATGAACGTGATTAATACAAGCATTTTGTTCCGCATCAAAGCAGACGGGACGTACGTAAATTTTCGCAGTAAATGTCATGTCAATCATTGATTGGATGGCGCAGTGCATTATGAATGAACATGGCTATAATGTAATCAATTATTCATTAGAATATAATGTTATGTAATGTTTGGTATTTATTGCTTGATTTATAATAGACACCTGCCAGGTATTTTGATTATATTCACAGCCGAAAAAAGCATTAGGTTTCCACCAGAGAAGAGTGGAGATGAAATATCTCGAACAAGTAATAGATAATAGTTATGGTGTGTCTATGGTTCGGGGGACTTTGGGACAGATGCTTGTGTGGGACGCCACCTATGCAGTTATATTGGCACCGTCCCACCTCCAACGGACTACTTCTAAAGCGGGTGCAGCGGTAGAAAATGCCGAAAATCTGAAACTTATTAAAAATAGAGGCCTTGGCAGAGAGTACAACTTTGTGCCCTTTGGCGTCGAGACCCTCGGTCTGTGGGGTCCCAGTGCGCATGAGTTATTTGCGGAAATCGCGAAACGTCTACTTGATGTAACTGGTGACCGAAAAGCTGGCGGCTTTCTCGCGCAACGCATCAGCATTGCAATCCAGCGAGGAAATGCCGCCAGCATCCTCGGTACAATGCTTCGAGGGCCTTTTTTAGGTTTAACTTAGTTTTTTATTTAATTTTGTTAATGTTAATAACCATCTTGAATTTGATTATATAAATAAACGATATAGATAGTTGTTTTGACATCTCTCTGTTTAGTTTCAACACAACAATACAATGGTGCTGATTCCCTTGTTCACAAACTAAACTAAATTTAAGTTCAGTGCATCTTTTTCTTTCTATTTCAATAAGAAAAGGACAGAAGATACATTTTAGTTTAGTCCTGTCAAATTAATCAGCGGTTGACGTAAATTGACGTAATTTTAGTAGGCAAGTTTTTAATCGCGTCTAAACTTGTATAGAGTAGTGACAGGCGCTGATTAATCTGACAGGACGAAACTAAAATGTATTTTCTGTCCTTTTCTTATTGAAATAGAAAGAAAAAGATGCACTGAACTTAAATTTAGTTAGTTTGTGAACAAGGGAATCGGCGCCAATATCGAACTATTAATATCTAAAAGTTGTTAATTAATTCTTAATTTTATTTTTAACCGACTTCCAAATAGGTTCTCAATTCGGATGTTTATATGTATTTTTTTGTATGTATGTTCGGCGATTTCTCCGTCAATGGTAGACCTATTTAGAAAATTCTCTTTTTGTGTGAAAGGATATGCTCCCGAGTTGGTCCTATAGTCACCAAGCCAATGCTCGGTGCCGTCCCAACAGCATCCTCCCGTATGTTTTCAAAAACAAGAATTATGTAAAGCGACCTCTGCAGGCGACTTCATAAATCGACACTCGTGGCGTGATTATGAACGATTTACGATATTATAAGTGAGCCAGTCTTTATGTGTTATAAATTGCAGTTTATGTCCAATAAATACGTATAAATCTAATATATTAGCCGATGATTTGACTGGGAGGTTATCTAGTGGCTTTTAACCTGTTTTGATATTCCTATGTTGCATTGTTACCTACTGCCTTCTAGTACCGTTGATTTAGTGTTTCTTCTATCGTATCGTATTGAATATTCTCAGCCAGTATGTTGCATCATGAACAGAATTTATGTTGGTATTCAGACACGTAAGATATATTTGAAGATTAATAAATTGGACAAGATTTTTTACAAAAGCATAATTTATCTCGAAAAAAATGTTGAATGATATTAAAGACAAAATTAATTAAGGTATGGACGCATAAGGTTTCCTATCTACCCACAAATTCCACGAAAAAGTTTACAATTCCTCCTTATCCCATCCCTAAGGAGAAGAATCAAAGCGATATAACGAACCGCCCACGTCTGTCAAGCACAAGGCTACCTTTCATCAAATATTCTAATACACACAGGAAATCTTTAAAAAGCCGAAAGAAATTGACGCCACAATTCATTAAACTTTCTTAATTTCGATGGAAAACCTTTGAAAGGAGGCGGGAATGTAGACCATTATGTTATAGGCACGTAAGGGTGGGGGCACAATGGAGTTTGAAAATCTTCTTTGCCAGCAAACATGGTGGGGGTGTCGTGTGAAAGTGACGAGACTTTGAGAGAAATATTATGTGGCTAAAAGATTAAACTTGTGAGCCGACCTTTTTTAATCGAGAACGAAATTAATTCTTGGATGTAAAACAGTTTTATGCAGAATTAAAAAGATTTTTAATAAGACCTAATATTTAGAGTGCTTCTGCCCGGCAAACCAATGGCAGACTGTTCAACTGAAACATGGGTTTTGCACAGAACCAGAATACGAAAAACACTCAATTCTTGTACCTGGATCTAGATTTAAGTTAAATATATTAAATACTTACTTGGTAAGTAACAGTGTCTAATATTCCAGTTTAGAGCTCTTTGCTCTAAACTTTTCTCACAAGATTATAAAATGAGCATTGATCACTTCTGCTTACGCGTTTTGGGGGACTGTCTCATGTAATTTTGACGTTCGAAAAGTGCTGATTCTCAGCCTAATTTGAATAAATGACATTTGATTTTGATTTTTGATTTTACTATGTGTAATTTCTATGATGTTAGCACTTCACAACAATATTTTGTTTTGTACAAATTAGCAATAGGTTTTAATGGAATGGATGGATAGATGGAAGAAAACTTTTGCCACAAGATGTGGTATTCCGCCGCTTTCGCGGACAAGTGCCACTGGAACGCACAAAAAACTTAGTGCAACTAAGTGATACTAACATAGTTTTATGTTTTATTTACTAACACAATTGTTATTATATGTATACTTAGGTTAAGGTATTCATCTATGGGTCTTTGTAACCTGAAAATAAATAGTTTATTATATTATATTTAAATGTAAATGTCAACCAAATTGATTGCCAACTAAAATTGTAAAGAAAAGAAAGAAAGAAGAAAGATAAATTATTCGCACAAATAAAACGCACATTACAAAAATTACATACAATACTTACACACACACAAAAATTGTACGTATATTCAAATCACAGCTGTCATTCTTTGACTGTTGCATGAAACGAATATAAAGGCTCCCGCAGACAGGCGCGACGCGACACTAGTAGCACAATTTTTATAAAAACTTCATGGAAAGTGTCGCGCTGCCTGTCGCGTCGGCAACATCGCGCCAGTCTACACGACACTTAACATAGCAAATTGATGAAGGGTGTCAATTTGCAAACAAAACCATTAGAATAGTTTTCAACTACCAAGTGCTGAAGCTTGACCATAAACTATTCCATTTAGAAAACTAGCCTAGTACACATTACATATTTCACAAAGACTTTACTGCCCCTTTTATCGAAGGCCCGAGGTCCCACCTCACACCCACCTAGTCTCATTAAAGGAACTCCGTACAGACACTTTTCCATCGGTTATTGTTCAGTAAAACGTCTTGAGAATAATGGAATATTATATAAGAGGTATCTAGTTGGTTCCGCGTCTTTGTTAAGAGTATTATAGCTAGTAATTTAATGGGTAATGTTTCATGTTCGAGCGAATTAAGGAATAGTTTGTGAAAACGTTCTTGTCTTGTGATGTTCTGGTGAGCACCGGTGTTATTACAAAACAAGGATTTCTTTTGACATGGTTTAAACCATCGAGCTAGTTTTTGTAATAAGAACGTTATTGTGATTGAAATGCAGTTCTATATACAAAACTTACTATTTAGTCCGGTACTAAGTTGACAGTTTGGCATTAAGAACTTTAACGGTGTCGGAATAAAGTTCGAAATTAAAAAAACGGCTCAATAATTTAAACCTCGGTCTGAAGATAATCCTTGTTTTGTAATAAGACGGATTATGTTTTGTTGTAGAACTAACGTCTGGTTCGTGAAGTAGGTATGCTTATGACTTTTTAAGGCGCTGACAAGACCCAATTTTCCAAAGTTGGCTTCTATTAAGAAAAAAAATTGCCAAATCTGTACAGTTTGTAGTAGCGGAATAAATGTGAACTTGGTTGTTACTAAAACACGTTTTTAGAAAAAAACTCGATACACACTAACGTTAAACTAACCTCTTACCTTGAGTTCTAATCCAAAATATCTGTATTAAATATCAACGTACGTTACGTATTTAATTAATAACAAGAACGTCTTAATAGAATGCAGAACTTGGTTATTATTTTTATTTTCGATTACTAAACTCAATTTTGAGTAAGTAAATTGATAATTGCTTCATATTTTGCAACAAATTACAAGCGTTGTGTCATCGCGCTTCTCTTTCTTTTCTTTGCAATCTGACAGTGACCGCGGTTTAGGTGTTGTCAGCGTCTTAAGCGACTACGACTTCGACTTCAAAAAAGACGGTTATACATATGTTCGTCTGCACATACGTTTTTTTTATTGTATGTTCATCGATATTTTCGTGAATCGTGGAGCAATTTTGAAAATTCTTTATTTCATTTAGTAGTAAAATCTTGCGCGGTGATCCTAGATATATTTTATTAACTTTTCTTCGGTAGATTTTGAGTTAGCTTCCATAATACGTATTTAATCCACTTTGTGTATCTTGATGATGTTATATTACTTCTTGTCACTGTTGTTTACGTCATAACAAGTTGCGCTATACGCATTGGTGTGGGGTAGGTACATACCATAGCTAAAAAGTGAACAATAAAAATATTTTTTACAAAAACAAAACAACCGTCTTCTAAAACCAAAACACTACAAAGTCAAAAATAACTTCAATTTCGGAAGTCTTTGGCAGAAACCTAAAAATACATATCAAAAGCTACAGACTTCCAGAAATGAAAGTTATTTTTCGCTTTGAAGTTTTTTTAGCCTATGTTGTCACACTGAGGAGGGCAAAGGCCTCCCTTTCTTCTTTCCACTCCTCTCTGTCTTGAGCTAGAGTGGACCAATCCTGTCTATAAGTTTCAAGCTCGCCACCCTGTATATTTTTATGGACATTACTTAGGGGCTTGTAGAATGTATTTTTAGCCAAGAATTTGGGATGTTTATTTGGCTTAGATTTCAATCCAATCGTTTGTACAAGAAATAATTACTGCAATAATTAATTTATGAAAATTTAGCCGGAAAAGGCTTTTTCTTGTTATTTTTCGCGAGTTTAATCAACAAAAGGCAATTTAATCATTGTTTTGCCATCTTTAAGACTTTCTATTTCTTTGAAGTTAAAATACTTGTTAAAATTGACCAAGGTTCTTAGTAAAAAAATACATACATATATACATGAACTCACGCCTTTTTCCCATGGGGGAAAATACTGGAAGCCATTTGCTACGATACTTACATACTCCTTTTGCTTCATTTACATCCCCATAAAATCTCTTTGAGAAACCATTAAAAAGGATCGATCCTTAAATTGGCATTCAAAAACTGTATAACAACTTATCTATGTCACGAGCCGTACGTGTATTGTTAACATTATTACAGTATCGGAAAATATTATTTGGGCTAAACCTGCCGAGATTCATACAAATGGCACAAATAATAATTGAATAGGTTTATAGTACAATTGTTATATTAGTATTTAATTCCTTGTAATTTTACTTACAGGTCATTTAATTTTTTTGTAAATCTATAAATACATATTGACTTATAACATCGCCGTGGATGAAACTGTTACGGTGTTTTAATTGTGATTTAAATACACTAGAAGATCTGCGAACAGAAGACCTCGCAATTTTTTTTGCAACAATTAATATACCACAAAAGTTATTTAAAACGGGACATTAACCATGTTTTCTGTTCACAGAACGATAACTTGTAATTATAACTTGTAATTTTAGCGTTTGGGTTCGAAAATATTTTATTCTAACAACGCTCTTCTATGATTTTACGGCGACTGACCTACTTTGTTCCCTATAAAAAATATGACAACGTTCGATAAGTAAAATTCAAATTTAAAAACCAGAAATGTCATGAGTAAAAAAATTTTTACCCCTGCTAGAAAAAATAACTAATAGGTTTTAATTGGTAGAGGTAACCCTGCAGCCTAGTTTTGTGATGAGAAGGTGCTCCATCAACACCTACCTTGTAGTTAAAGAGCTGATATTCCACTGGTAGAAATCTAAAAGTGAGCAATTTACTGCATTTTGAGGAGCTATTTAGCTCATCACGCCGAAGATCCTCATCAGATCTTCACCAAATTTCTGTGAGACCAATTTAAAGTTACTACCTATTAAATAAAAAAGAATCATCGAAATCGGATCTCATAAGGCGGATATATCCGGTAGCCCCCTTTTTGCCTCCTTTTGGAGGAAGTACCCCCTGGTACTTCCTCCAAAAAGAGGCAAAAACATTTTTCGGAGATTTTTGATTGCCCCCAATCAAAAATCTCCGAAAAAAGTTTTTATTACGTAAAACCTGTATACCAAGTTTCATCCACATCGGTTGTAAAATAGGACCTGTAGAGGTGTACCACCAAACTGACAGAAGAAAGCAAATTTTGCCAGACTTAAAGCAGAGACGCTTCGCTCGCTCAGCCAATAATAAATAAATGTCTTTCCCACGACTGTGATGCCAATACGCACCTTTAAGACGCGTTATGTGCCAGTTGGCACAGTTATCAATGGTTATTGGCACATAAAGGGACCAATTGTAGTCAGTTTTTCGTATAAACTGATCAATTTGGCTCTTTGGTACCGAGGATAGAACGTCTGTTTCATATGAATCTTCCACCTAGCCTTTTCCCAACTATGTTGTGATCGGCTTTCAGTCCAATAGAATACCAGTATTTTACATGGAGCGACTGCCTATCTGACCGCCACAACCCAGTTACCGAATAACACCCCCCTTGGTAAGATTGGTTGTCAGACTTTCGGGTTCTGCCGGGGTCGCGGGAAAGTCCAAAAGGGATACCGTGGTGAGACAAGTACCGTCTAAGCCAGTAAGAGTCTGACACGCCCTCCCGCTCCGCCCAGAGCGGGAGAATTTATTTAATAATTTCCCACCCAAAAAAAAAAAGACTTTTGGTCTTCTGACGACCCGTAATAACTGTCAAACATCTACAAATAACAGCCGGGACCAACCGCTTAACGTGCTTTCTGAGGCACAGAGGGGTCTTGGTAAGTAAAGATGGCAACCCATCCACGGACCAACCGTGGCAAGTGTAGCTTAACCTGATCGATCCACCCGTGCGGCTATTATTAGTTAGCAACAAGCCCCACATATCAATATTGTTTCAAATATATTATAATTTTCTTACGATTCAAAATCCCAAAACATACTTTTTATTTGGGATGTTCGCTGACGCGCACACACGTTTATTACGCGATCATGCGCATAAAAGTGGCATCAGTGTTGCGCAGAGTGAGGGGAAGCAGCAATAGCATTCTGAAGGTTTATGCTGACAGGTTAGAGGGGGCTACAATGGATAGGTTTATCAAGCTACATGTCAGACATGGGTCTTGATAAATCTTTCTGTGTGTAGCTGAATCTGTGTGTTTTTTTTTGTACTCTTGCCTAAGTGTTACTACTAACATAGTTTTTAAGTGTTTTGTATGGTAATACTAACATGCTATGGGCCTTCGACGCCTGAAAATAAACGATTTTTATTTTTATTTTATATATAAAAATATTTATCAATATACTAATAAAATTATGACAAGAAATTACTGAAACCATACGAGTATAAAATTAAATGTAGAGATCCGCAGGAGAACCAAGGTAACCGTCATGGCCAGAAGCATTGCCAAACTTAAGTGGCAGTGGACAGGACATAATGCTTGAAGAACAGATGGCCGATGGGACCGAAAGGTTCTGGAGTAGTGACCGCGTACCACAAGACGTAACGTCGGAAGGCCTCCCACAAGGTGGACGGATGATCTTGTGAAGGCCGCAGAAATACACTGGATGAAGGAAGCACAGAAACGGTTGAAGTGGTGGCGCTTGGGGAGGCCTATGTCCAGCAGCGGACGTCTTTCGGCTGAAATGATGATGATGATAATTATGAGTATAGTTCTAAGGGCCTAGCTATACCAATGGCAGTTCGTGCTTTCAAAGCGTTTTGTTTATTTTTACAATGGCTTTTAACTTTATGCGGCCAAATGTTCTGTGTTGGTTATTGTTTGTCGAGTCGTTGAGCTACTTAAGCTCTGAGTTGAACTACACGATTACTGAAAAATGCTTGCACTGTCCGGACAGGTCCAATCAAATCTGTGTGGTTCTTTCCTTAAAAGACCATTTCAGACACTAATCTACATGGTCCTCACACGACCTGACCAAGATTGACTTTAAAAGAGACTATAACACCTTGTTTTTTGGTTGTGAAATTATCAAATAACTCCTCCCGCTCTGGGCGGAGCGGGAGTCAGACTATTACTGATTAAAACCCACCCGTGTTCCTTCCGTTGCCTGTGTGTGGCCAGAGGCCACGGTATCCCTTAGGCCCTAGCGGACCTCTACAGTTTTGCTGACATCTCTTTGAGGCGCGCGTTGTGTTCCACGCGCGCCTCAAAGAGACCCGAGCCCGGTCCTTATCGGACGGCAAGCTACCCATTGCTCACCGTCCGCAAGCCCGCGCCTACGGTGCCCGGGAATCAGCCTTGAATTCCCGATGCCCAGGGCGTCTACTAAAGTGGATAGGGGCGTGGGGGTGCAAAGTTCTCCGCCTTATCCGGAAGAGGAACCTTTCGAAGCAGCCGTATCCAGTGAGGACTTGCGTCAGGTGGAAGGTGAGGGCGCCGCAGCACCTCTCAAGCCACTCCTCAAAGAGTGGAATTATCGCTGCAATTGTGGCGTACCCAGAGTTAGACTCCTGAGTTAGTTACACCGTTTCTTCTCAGAAGTAATTAGATAGGAAATATCGACTCCGTCTAACTTACTACATATACAGGGTGACATTGAAAACATGCGACAAATCGAAATGGGAGATTGTACTCATCATTATGAACAACTTTTACTAAGGGACCAAAGCTACAATCCCAAAAAAAAACTGCTGTCCCCTACATTTATGTTCGCAATACCTCATCAAAATGTAGGAAAAGCAGATTTTTTTTTTGGGATTACAGCTTTGGTCCCTTAGTAAAAGTTGTTAATAATGATGTATGATGATGATGTCCCATTTCAGTTTGTCGCAAGTTTTCAATTTCAACCTGTATGTATATTTTTTTAATGTGCCGTGACAAATTGATTCCGGTATTATTAATTACACAAAATAAATAATTGCATTTCATTATTTTCATAACAAGATTGGCATAAGCTTTTCGGTAGCTTATATCAGTGTCCTGTACATTTTGACTTTTCGATAATCGGTATCGTATCGCTGTATAATGTCACCGTCTAAGTCCCTCTGGAGGCACTCAGTAGGACGTATAGACGTATAGAGTATTATGTAATTGTTTTATTTTCTTTAATTATCTCATTAGGTGTAGGTATGCTGCACTGGTCGACGTCATCACGTTAACGCGCTCTCACTGAAAACCAGGCTTTGTCTTGCATAGGGTCGCAGCATTATCCTGAGTGATGGCTGTTTTGTGTGGATGTGACGAATATTTTCCCCCAACTTGTTCTTTTAGTGTCTGTGTTTCTTCTTTGCGTCATGTTTACCGCAAATAAAATTATTTTTATTCTTTCTTTAGATGAGTTTCGTTTTAAGGATAGAACGGACCAGAATGTGCAAAAATGTCTTCAACAAAAACAATTATTGAAAGAAGCAATGACTAAAAATACATTTGAAATTTTCAGGACAGATCCATTGAAGTACCTACAGATTCCCAATTTTCCGATACGCAAATTGAGTGTGAAATTGAAACGTCTGTAGTCTGTCCAAGTCTGTCAAACAACTTGGATATACGTACCCAATTTAAAAAACGTATTGCTATAATCGTTTCATTACTAAGTAAAGTCAACTTCAAAATGCGGCCAAGTGTGAGCCGGGCCCGCACAGGAAGGATTCCGTATATTCAAAGTATGTATTTTAAAAAAAAACACGTTTCTGGTATGGGGACCTCCTTTAATTTAAACATTCTTTTTGTTTTTTAATTGTTGTTATAGCAGTACACACTATGAAAATTTCAAGTGTCTACCTATTAAGGTCCAAAAAATACAGCCCTGTGACAAACGGATGGACGGCCAGACGGAAAAGGGAGCCTTAGTAATAGAGTTCACAATAGAGTGGCACCCTTAGAGTTCAGAACCCTGATCTGTGTGGATCTGAGTATCAATTCTAGTATATTGTATTTATTTTTTGCACCCACGAAAGTCCCACTTTATGTCCAGGCAAATCACTATCCATTCCATGGTTGCCTGGAAAAGATCGCAGAAAGCGATAAGGCCGCCCATTGTATTTGTAGTGTTTGATTTATTTTTTCTTATGTATTTTTGTGGTGTACAATAAAGTATATATAAATTAAATAAATAATTAAATTAACCCTAAAAATGTTTTAGCCTTTAGCCGTCGCGTCGCGTGCATTTGGATTAAACCTATTACAAAAACTTCGTTATTTTCGACTACCTTTACAAACTTCAGACATGAATTTTAATTGCATAAAATACTCGTATTAAGAACCTTAGTTTCGCCTGAGTCTAGGTGTTAAATATCGTTGTTAATTAGCACGAAAGGTATAAAAAACTTGACATCTCTGTACACCCGACGTTTGCGGTCACGAACAGTGGTACTCGTACTGACCGTAAAATGAATGCATTTTATGTGAAAACAAAAGCTATAAACTATGGTAAAGAGATTTTATAGCTAATCTATGAGTTTGAATAGAGTTAGGGGTTATTGTTCTTTGGATATGAGATTGATTGGTGAGTTAAAATACCTACTAATAGAACGCTATTTAAATTAATATAATTATAAGTAGTTTACAGAGTGGTGGCCCAGTGGGAGGTTCCTGTGCCTGATAAGGCGGGAGGAAACGCCCGGGTGTCACCACTGTGTGGAACGCCCGGAGGACACGGTGGAGCATACGGTGGAGGTCTGTCTGGCTTGGGCAGAGCACCGCAGTGTCCTCGTGGAGGCGATCGGCGGCAGGGCTCTCGAGCGTCCGGCTCTGGTTCAGGCCATGGTACGGAGCGAGACGGCATGGGCAGGCGTCACCTTCTTCTGCGAAGCATTAATGCTCGCGAGGGAGGAGGCAGGACGGTCGAGAGAAGAGAAATTTCGCGCCCTCTCGCCCCTAGCCGCCGCTGGAGACGCCCTGGGCGTCGGGAAACCCGGGCGGATTTCCGGCCACCGTAGGCACGGGCTTGCCTACGGTGAGCAATGGGTAGCTCGCCGTCCGATAAGGACCAGGCCCGTATCGACGGCGCGTTGTATTCAACGCGCGCCTCAAAGAGATGTCTGCACAAGTGTAGGGGTCCACTGGGGCCGATACCTGCCGAGGTCGCGTGGAAGTTCGAAAGGGTTACCGAGGCCCCTAGCAACACAGGCACCGGAAGGAATACGGGTGGGTTTTAGTCAGTAAGAGTCCGACACACCCTCCCGCTCCGCCCAGAGCGGGAGAAGATAATTGATAATTTCCTACCCAAAAAAAAAAAACGTGGTAACGGCCCCGAATTACGAGTTGTAGGCCGTGGGTTCGAAGGCAGGCAGGCGCTTTAATTTCTGTAATTTATTTTCTGTACCACTGCTCTCAAAAGAGAACGAAAAATTTGAAGACATGTGACATTTCGCAACCCGCAGTATGCCTAGGTACGTGGTAGATTACAGCCCATTCCCTCTCGAAGAAAGGAGGCCAGTGTCCCAGCAGTGGGAACATTATAATCTGATTATAAGTACTTTGACTTTAGTTAGGTATCATTTTAATTACATTTTATTTTATTAAATGAATTATAATCCTCTTTTTGGTCTGACTAGCTAATTTTACTTAAATTTCACACATCTAAAGTTTATTGCAACTTGCAAACTTGAGATAAATATGATATTTACATCTCACACATACATACACATACACACACACACACACGCATACCAGTACCCCCTATTTTAAATTTAATTTTGTTTAATCCTGGTTTTATTGTGGTTTGTTTATGTTTTAATTTTATTTTAATTTTAATATTTCTCTCAATTATTAATCTAATTTTGATTTAATGAGATTATTATAATTACTTTAATTCCAATTTTATTTTTCTTGCCTATTCTATTTTTAGTGCATAAATTAAAAAGATTAAACTTATTTTTAATTAAGATAATTTTTATCACCTTTTGCTGCATACATATATACTTGCTTAACTGTAACCTAAATGAAATAAGTCACTGGCTCCTGAAATACAGGTACCTACTCTAACCTAGCTCTGAAGCCTAGGTCTCATTTTTTCTGTAACCTGTTTATGGCAATAAAGAATTTATTATTATTTATTTATTTATTTATCTGACACACATCGTTACCACTGCTAACCCTCCTGGTGTACCCTTAAATCATCCCTCACGATAATAAAAAGTACAGATTAAAAAATCGAAACCGCGACCACTCCACGCCCAATCCCCATTTATACATTTAAATCCCTTCAGTGCTAATTCATTAATAAATCTGTTAAACGTCATCCCAAAGAGACGAATCCTGCCATCAATTGCCAAAAATAAAACAAAACGACATTCAATTTGCGAGGCGGCGTAACCCGAAAAAAATCCATCAAAACATTCGTCTCTAGCATTTCGTCAATCACTCCCAATGTTTTCATTCAATTTTTCCTGACAGCCTTCTTAATTCATTCAAATAACGACCTTATTCCCTAAAACTTATAGTCCTTTCATGTAAAACAATAATTTTGTTTCCCTGTTTCCTACAAGTTCAGTAACAGAATGGTCCCGTTCATCACTTCAAGTGTCTGTTTTAACTATTGTACTAGCGTTTACGTCACAAACAAACGATATCTCTCCTTTGTAAAGTTATGGAAGCGCTTTAAGGACTCATTTGTTACATTCAGCGCTGAAGCGGCTGCAACCACAAAGCAGGTCAAGTGTAGTGGGAAATTATGATCTAATGCGGGAGCTGTTAGTAAGATACAATCTCAATGATAATGTAATGTGACAGTTTGAATGATGATTGATGTAGTCACAAAATATGTAAAATCCTGTATTTTGAAAAACAACTGCAACGGGTAAGTAATATATGATATAATTATAAAATCTCTAATATTTAAAATATATAACAACTGAATTTACAATTTTATTTGATATAATGATCAGTTAATAAAATAAACGATTGTATAATTTTAAAATAACAAATTTTTATAAGCATAACATTCATTAAATATAAAATACCACTCAAAAGACACAAAAACTATTTAGTCTAATATGATAAAGACGCCTAGTAAAAACACTAACTTACAATTACTTAGAATTACAATTACTTAACAATAACTTTTTGTATAATAGATAATATAAAGTTTTTTTTTTTATTTTTATTATAGTTAGTAACATGAGTAGATATACCTAGTAACTGAATATCACCTGTCAAGATAGCACGACAGAGTCCCGCTTCGCGGGGCTCCTATCTTTGGGTGGTTATAAAAAAAAATAACCACGAAGGCTAAGGCGCCTTAAGCTTCGTGGTAATTATTTTTAGCCTTCTAACCTAACCTATCCGAGTCTGATTGCTCTGAATCGGGTTGTTAACTATAATGGTAGTATCAATACATATTTTAAACGATTCACCTAATGAACGATAAAGACCTAATGATTTTAGATTAAATAAACGTTTCATCCAATAACGTTATACTAAATAAGTTTTAGAGTATATAAATGTTATATATAAAGTAATGATATCAACAGTTCCAAGTTTGTCATATCAGGCACACAAAAACTCTATTTCTACACGGAAAAAAAGGGTCTCTTCAGCGAAGAATATCAATATTCTCAGAAAAATGGTTAAAATCCAAGTATAATGTAATAAATAATAATAAATGTACTCAGTCCAAGAAAACCTGTTTACTCAAATTAAGAATAATAAATACTTGGTTTTTATTCTTGACTTAAGCGAATATTTTTGATTCAAGACTATAATAATCTTAATTTAAGAAAATATCTAGTTTTAGAAATAATATTCTTAAAATTAAACTTAATAATTCTTCATTTAATTATAATGTCTTCGAAGAAGACAATAAAACTAAGACAAAATTTTACTTCATTCAAGAATATATTGTTTTCCCCATATATGAATCAATATTTGTCTTGAGCAAAAGGATATTGTCTTAATTTAAGACATCCTTTTTTTCCGTGTATGTAGAACAAAGCCTGACAAAAATTACATAAGAAAATGAATATCCAAAGTTATTGACATCGTAAACATAACCTATCTTGTCTAACGTTATCATAAATGAATTGACATGGGAACAGTATGTTACATCAACTAAAGTTATAAAAGCTTTCTTAGCGCGCTAGACAAACATGTTATGAACATATGAAGTCTACGAACAGAATTACAAGTAGTCCTAACACGATTTATGAGGAGTCCCTCAAAGTTCTTGATAACAATAACATTTAGCAGACAAAACTGTATATTAGATAAACACACATTTCGCCAGTTTTGTTATTTGAAGTTCTACGAACCTAAGAGCAAGCCTATTTTCTTTAAGGCGCTGACAAGACCCAATTGACCAAAATAGGCTTCTCTTAAGAAAAAAATTGCCAAATCTGTATATTTTGTGGTAGCGGAAAAAATATATGTTAATTCTGAACATATTTCCGAGAACTTGGTTGTTACCAAAACACGTTTTGAAAAAAATATCTCGATACAAACGAACGTTAAACTAACCTCTTACCTTGAGTTCTAATCCAAAATATCTGCATTAAATATCAACATACGTTACGTATTTAATTAATAACAAGAACGTCTTATTTGAATGCAGAACTTGGTTGTTTTTTATTTTCGATTACTCAACTCAATTTTGAGTAAATAGAGAATTCAATAACATTATTCCCGATTCGGGATCAAACCCTGGTCTCAACACCAGTCGCACTTGCAACCACTGAAGCAACCAACGTAATCCCCGAAGTGTTAGATAGAGGTGTACTTAAAGTAGCACACCCAAATTTCGGCAGTTATGTTTTAAGTCTGATGTAACAGGGGGCGGGCCTATAGCCATCTACCGGGCACAAATCCAGACTTCTGGTTGAGAACTATATGTTGGAAAAACCCAATAACAGTTTGCCCGACCTTTTTTTTTGGATGGGACATTATTAAATAGGCATGTATTTAACGCGGCTATAAACTAATCTGATTTAGGGTTTTAAAAATAATTAAAATGAGTAGCAAAAATAATAGGTTGGCAGCTACAGTAAAGTAGCATTTAAAGTATGAAGTAGCAGCTTAATAATCAATTGTTAGCTTTGTTTTAATTTAAACTAGCATCGAGTTTTTGTTTTGGTAACTGAGAGTCACCAACAACCGACGGGATCAGACGCTCGGTGGCCGCTACCGCGGCACGTTCGCTTTGCTCGCTCGCCTTCGCGCGTTAGTGGTCACTGTTCTAACCTAACCTAACCCAAATGATTTTATACTTAAAATGCTACTTTACTGTAGCTACCAACTTATTATTTTTGCTACCCATATTATTTTTTTAGTAGCAAATAGTTAGTCGCCCTTTCAGTCGTTAGTCGCCTGGAACATAATTAGCCTATCAAATAACTTCTCCCGCTCTGGGCGGAGCTAGGGTGTTTCAGATTATTACTGACTAAAACCCACCCGCGTTCCTTCCGTTGCCTGTGCGTTGCCAGGGGCCAAGGTATCCCTTTCGGACTTTTCGGCGACCCCGGCAGGCATCGGCCCTAGCGGACTCCTACTCTTGTGCTGACATCTCTTTGAGGCGTCCGTCGGCCCGAGCCTGGTCCTTATCGGACGGCGAGCTACCCATTGCTCACCGTCCGCAAGCGCTACGGTGGCTGGAAATCCGCCTGACCGTATTGATTTGCCCGATCTGGGAATCGAACCCAAGACCTCATGTCCCTCAGAAGCGCTTGCGAGCACTAGACCAACGAGGCTGTCGAAATTATAATCTGCATAAGTCCCATTACTCATTACACACACCAAACGCCCCATATGGTACAAATACCACACCATGTCCCATATGGTAAAGAGGATTACAACAGAGCTTGCCTTCTATGGCGACGATTCCATGACGAGCGCTACCGGTTGCAATTACCAACGATCAATTATTAGTATACCGACGTGTTGGTAACGATTCATCAAAAGATGCCTCTATAAGGAATAGGAATTAATTGTGTGAATTGTATGGAGGTTGATTTGGACTGTTTGTAATTGTTAGTACAGACTGTTGATGTGATGTTTTTTATCATCAATCCCTTGCCCTTAAACCAACTTATTTGGGATCGTCGCCGCATGTCTTCTTCTTCCATAGGTACTTCTCTTTCACTCGTCATCTCAGTAGTCACTCCCTTTTTAGCCATATCATCTTTCACACAGGCCATCTTGCCAGGGTCGCGGGAAGGTACAAAAGGGTCACCGAGGCCCCTGGCAACACAGGCAATGGAAGGGTTTTAGTCAGTAAGAGTCTGACACACCTTCCCGCTCCGCCCAGAGTGGGAGTTATTTGATAATATCCCACCAAAAAAAAAAACAAAAACACAGTACATCTACCGTTTCATTGGTATTTCCCGACTTTTAGGCTTTTAGCTCACTAGGATACCATGGTAGCGCAACCATGGTCGCGCTGCCAGCAAAATATACACGGCTTTATAGTGGGTATCTCACCAGGCGTCCGTCCGGTTGCGCAACCAACCATACATTAATTGGCAGTGCAACCATGGTTGCGCCGCCACCGGTGTCCTAGTACACCCATCCACATTCATAGGTATTCAGATGTTTGTTCTTTTGTCTATTCGACACATTAATGTGAGTAATTAAGGGTCATCCTAAAAATTATGAAGTAGACCAGAACGGTATGTGATATCGGTAAACTACAAAGGCGGAACGAGCGAAACATGATAAACTTTAAACAGTTCTGAAAATCATGTGAACAGGTCAAGGTGGCATTACATTCGGAGCGAGAGGGTATGGGCAGCCGTCACCTCCTTCTGTGAAGCAGTACTGCTCGCGAAGGAGGAGGCGGGACGGTTGAGGGGAAGGCAAATTTTGCGCCCTCTCGCCCCTAGCCGCCGCAGGAGACGCCCTAGGCATCGGGAATCCCGCGCAGATTTCCGGCCACCGTAGGCGCGGGCTTGCGGACGGTGAGCAATGGGTAGCTCACCGTCCCTTAAGGACCAGGCCTGGGTCGTTGGAGCGTTGTGTTCCACGCGCACCTCAAAGAGATGTCGTCAGCAAAAGTGTAGGGGTCCACTAGGGCCGATACCTGCCGGGGTCGCGGGAAGGTACAAAAGGGTTACCGAGGCCCCTGGCAACACAGGCAACGGAAGGAATACGGGTGGGTTTTAGTCAGTAAGATTCTGACACACCCTTACGCTCCGCCCAGAGCGGGAGAAATTGTTTGATAATTTCAAACCCGAAAAAAAAAATGGTGGCATTACATTAGATTCTAGACAGTATTTTCTTTTGTTTTACGAATTTTAGTGGTGCACAGCCAAGCGTTGTTATGATAAATTAATGGTATTGGATATTTTATATGTGAATCAGAAACTTAGACCCATTTTATAGAATTTCACTTAAAGGCCTATTGAGATATAAGGGATATCGCTGTCGCGATACCAAAACGGTACGCGATACCGAAACGGTACGCGATACCGAAACGGTACGCGATTCCGAATCGATACGCCATACCAAATCGGTACGCGATATCGCTGTCGCGCTCAGTAGCGATACTGGTCGCCGTGCCGCCGCACTCTCAGGCAATACGAGTAATATCACCTACCGAGAGCGTCGAAGATATCGCGTACCGAGTGCGACGGCGACATCGCTTATATCTGAACAAGCCTTAAGACTCAAGCATTACCTACTTTAAACTTGTTTCAATAAATCAAAAGGCTTTAAACTAGCTTTAAGTAAAACTTGAGTCTTGAATAATGTTCTGTAATACTGGCCTTAGTCACATTCTAAAAACAACTAACAAAATTTGGCTCTATTCACCCCAGCCTAGCTTATTGGGTAACACGGGATTGATGTTTTGTCATTTATAATAAGCACAAAACTGATTGTTTATAGGATGATGTATTTAACAAGAGGGAAATCTTCCTACACCGTTAAGTATTACTTAAGCATGTCGTTATGAAATCGCGCGGGAAGACACGATGCTAATAGATTCCACGTTTTTCTCCATGCATTTCCCACACTTTATAGAATTTCTCTTGTTGATAGGCATTTACGATGTCTCTTAGATCTAAAACTAATTATTTTATATATTCTATGAAACAAGTATTTTGTCTGTGAAAAGTCAAATGAATTGAAACATTTATTATAAACCAAAGTGTTATAATGTGGAATTTATTGTAGATAGTACTGTGTCAATACATGGCAAAATACACATGTTTTCAAATAACGGATTTTGTTTGAGTATGGGATATCTCGTGTCCCAGCAGTGGGAACATTATAGGCTGATAATGCTATGGCATGTCTTAAAAGAAATAACTAATTAATCTATAACAAAGGGAAGGCATTAAGACTTAAAGTAGTATTTAAATAAATAAAAACACAATACTTGAGACTATCATTCAGTTTTTCGTATTTAAAAAATAATCTTTTAAGTTTCCTGAGACGCAAATTTGTAAAATAACTCGAAAAACACGTTTATATAAGAAGTCTTCAACAATAAAAGTCGGAACACTATAGAACATGAGCAATAAGAAAAAACTATGAAAGAAGTTGGAAAACTTGTAAAAACGTTAAAAACTTTTATAACTTTTACCAAGTTTAACAAAGGAGGGTCGATAAAAATCTTTTGTGAAAGTTTCAGAACTTTCAACTGTAAACTGTTTTGCTTACAACCTTATAAGTCGGCGATGTGTATGTAATTCGCTGAATATTTTTAGCTATGAAAATTAGTGTGGAAAGTTGAAAAGGTTTTCAGTATTTTCATTTAAAATATTATTTTACAAAAGGGGTTTTACGCATCAGTTCACATTGAAGTTTGTCTTTGATTTGGCTTTTTGGGTTAGTTATCAGTTTAACAGTATAGGTATAGACAAGAAGTTACCTGACTAAATAAAATTGTAAGTGTGAAATTGTAAAACATTTAGGAGAGTCCTATCCTGTGGGTTTATTTTGTGGTGATAATATTTATTTCAGAAAAAAGAATACAATTAACTAAAACTCAAAATTTAAATACTACTTGTTTATCGAAAAATGTCTTCTGAAGTCTTGACCTTACAATTTTATTTTATCAGAAAAAGCCTTCTGAAGTCTTACAATTTTCTATTCTATCCTTATCCTACTCCTAACTAATAATATAAATGCGAAAGTGAGTTTGTTTGTTTGTTACGCTGTTACGTCTTAACTACTCAACCGATCATCATGAAATTTTCCATACACGTTGTCAGGGGTACATAAAAGGACATAGGCAAAAGCTAGTTTTAAATAAATGGCAAAAAAGCTGATGTTGACTGTTCTACCAATGTCTAAAGTGAGTCGGAAAAACAAATCCACTAACCAATACGAAATAGTTTATTTTCTACCCTCAAACGTCAAATTATACTTGCACTTTACTTACTACGTAAAGTCTAATTATTAATTCACTGGAGTAATCTGACATGTGCTAGCTGTCACTTTGTGTAATAAAATGGTCATATTTATTGTAATGGTCATCGTTTAGTTTAATCGATTTATACGTATATGTGTAAAATAAATGTATAATATTATGTGTCAAACTCAAGCATTTATTTCAAATAAACCAAATACAGGTACTTTTGTCAAGTTGTGAATTGTCAAAAAAAAAAGGTGTCGGTCAATCAGAATGATGAAGCTAGTTGCCGATTCCAAAGCGTATTAGGTTCTTATGGAAAAGAACGGGCAAGAAACTCCACGGACACTCTTTTAAATTAAAATATTGTTACAAAAATATTGGTTACATCATTCATGTTGAAATCATACATGTGAGAACAATGTAGAAAGACGTGCACGTTAAAAGTGTCCGTATTAAAATGATATATAATCAAAAACAATTGAAAAATCAAAGTAAGCAGCAGCTAAGAAATGAGCAGTCCCTATTGACGGTGCCCGTTAACGAACATGACGCATGGATCAGCACCATTCAGCGCAACCATTTTGAAGGGAACTTAATGTTCCAACACACGTGTAAAGAATACAATAAATATGACCGTTTTATTACACAAAGTGAAAACTAGATTGTCAGATCTAAATTAATAATTGGACTTTATGTTCTACCTGCCAAAAAACGCAGTAATAATAGGAAAACCTGTCATACCTTGTTTATTTAGTCATCAGTAACAACGCTATCTAATTTAACGCAAAGGGTTCGTCTGTAAGCTAGACTGTCTACTTCAAATGTTATCAATATTTCATACCGGGTGGGTATACATATGTTGATTAAAACCACTGGGAGGAAAATTTATCAACTACCTACGCAGTGTAAGTTCAAATGTTCGATTAAAGTTTATCACAGTTTTTGTGAAACTGATCTTCCTGTTTTTTTGGCTTTTCGGTTCCAGGAAAAGACGTTTTGAATTCTCAGTAAAATCAAATCAAATTTAGTGGAAAATAATAATTATGAAAAATTTGATAAATATATTTTCTTTGTCTAGCAGTAGGTAACGTATTTGACTACATTCCAACTGATTTGTAGAGCTGAGTGTATTATTGTATATTTTTATTAAATTAATAAAACTATAAATAGTGTACAAACAAACACAACCACTCGCGGACTCCAGAAAAACAGGATTTTCGAAAACTTCAGTTCAAATATTCTTACGTTTCGCAAAAAAGAGTTTAAACGACTGCGTAGCTCTTATTTAAAATATTAAAATTTTAAAATTTCAATTATTGTAGCGATAGTTATGAAAATAACTTAGTTTATAGTTATTTTAAGAACTGTTGCTATTACTATTATTTATAACTTTTCCATATTTTATTAATAGAAATAAAATATTCAGGGTTCCCTGTAACATTTTGAAAACTTTTATAATCAAATTCAAAACTCACCTGATAACGGGCTGCGGCTGCGGGTATCCAATAATCCTCTTCTCCTTCCTCCTCCTACACTCACTCTCCACTCTCTTATCACTGTTATCACGAATCGTATGGTACCTCGGCTGATAACTCTCGAGTTGCGTATACAGACGCGCGCGTGGCGCGGGCGACGGGCCTCGCTGCGTCATAGGGTCCCCACGTCCGTTCTCAGTGGCAGACGGTGCCACACTGCTGTAGCTGGTATAAATTCGCTCAGCCATCCCTGGCCGACGCTTTTCCTCAACGAATGCCACTCGAGGCGGCTTCGGTTGCATCAAGTTGATTTTCTTTTTCTTTGCAGTGGATGTCACGTAGAAAAAGTACCCGTTGCGGTCCATTCTTGGAGCTGTTGCTTTTACCTGTGGAGTTTAGTTTACATTAGTTCCAGTTTTGATTGCTTTATGGAAGTTGGGTACCTTTATGTAGTTTTCAGATATATCGCAATATATATCGGGGGTTTATTACGCGGTCACAAAAAAAATTGCACAAAATTGCACTGAACAGGTTTTTGTCAAAGGTCGTTTGTCTTTCCTTGCTAACAAATGTTTCAGTAATGCATTGGCTACATTGTCGCGTCAACGCGAACTACACTTCGCGCTTTCTCCGCTGTAGTACAGCGAGACGTCGAGCGTTGTGATTAAGTCAAATAAACTTGTTGTAGGTCAAAGAATCATCATTGTCATACAATGTGGCAATGCTGCCAGCTTTTTGGTAACTTTTCCTGCTAACAATGATGCCGACGAATTTTTTGATGCCCTATGATTTCTTCCCTTTTTATAAACATTTACGTATTACTTTTATTATGATAGGTATTTTAATAATTTAATGTTATTGATAGGTACTCTTTACAAGTAAAAAAAAACAGACATAATTGATATTTTTTTTTTAGCAGTGTTTCATGGTTGCTAATAAAAAGACTTGATTTGATTTGCTTTTCAATTTCAAAATATGTGACTATATGCACCTATGATTTTGTAGAACGGGGTGAAAAACCTTGTGTTTTCATCTGATATTATACTGAGGTGAGGCGCTTTTGGCATTTTAAGCATTGTTTTCTTTATGTTTTATATAGTTTTAAAACGGTGGTTCTAAGTGTTGCCAAAGTAAAATAATACATTCAGTTCCCATAATGAAAATACATTTAAAAGTTTGTTCGTGTTAAGCCCCGCGCGACACCGATTCGGAGTCAAACAATAGAAAATCAATTGTGTCTCATTAGCTGTCCTTGACCAATTAAAGTTGATTTACATGCACTCATTTTACCAAAACCTTAATATTGATCATAATCAATATTAAAAAAAATAAGTTAAGTTGATCGATCGATTGTTTGGTTGGTGGATGATCGACGAATATAAATTATATGTAGGTATTTTATATACCTACTCGTAATAGACGATCATCTAGATTATTTTCTACGACACACGATTTTCCGATCATCCCTTGAAGTCAGTCTATTGTAATCTAAGTATTACAATAAAAAACCGGACAAGTGCGAGACAGACTCGCCCACCGAGGGTTCCGTACAAATTTGTAGGTACATATTATAAATAGTTCAGAAATCGAGTCCTGCAGTTTTTTCCGAGCTTTTCCCGAAATTCTTGGTTAACCTCGATGATTGATTACGTACTTTAAATAAAAACTAGTTTTTTATCATTTAATGACAAATCTATAGTTTTCAGGTTTTTCCCTGTACTTGTAGTAGGTATAAGACGATATTACTTGCCAAATTTCATAGTTCTAGGTCAACGGAAAGTACCCTTTAAATTTTGATTCCTTTGCTTTCAAAGGAATCAAAATTTAAAGGGTACTCAAATATACGTTTATAAGGGTATCAAAATATACGTTTTTTGCGGCATAAACGACCGTACCTTTTTTTTACAGTAACTTAGAAGTTTTTCACAGCTTCAAGGGACTGTAGATTGTGTATAGTTTTGATTTCAACTCGATACCTTTACGCGTTCCCGAAATAAAGGGTCTTGACAGACAGATGGACAACAAAGTGATCCTATAAGGGTTCCGTTTTTTCCTTTTGAGGTACGGAACCCTAAAAACTAATTAAATATGCACGACCTTTATTTATTTGTTTAATACTTTAAGCACACAAATGTACAGAGGTGTTCTGAATGCCATAGGCATTTTCTACCAGACAACCTTTGGGTGATGCAGAGACAGACAGTGGTAGGTGCAAAAACGAAAATTGTGGAATAAATATTTATTTAAATATAAGTATATACAAACCTACTTAAACCTACCTATTAAACACTTTAAATATAATATACATACCAATTTATACATAAATATAAGATCAAAAAAATACACATGAATACACAAATATACTAAAACAGATAAGACAAACAATGGGAAAACATTACCGTTGTGATGATACTGCCAGCATTTTATGAAAGATCATGTAATAAGCCAGGTCAACTATTTCTAAATATAGCCGTCATTTTGACTTTATGAGACTCGTCTCCGTTTTCAATTTAGCAATAATTAATTGATTATCCATCTTTAAAAAAAACACCAAACCAATCTCCGAAACATTTAATAAAAACTCAATACTACGGTTTTCACTAGTAAACTGCTATTTCAGTCAGTTTAAATCGTTTGTAAATATTTTTTCAGCAAAACTCATCACGAGTCTATAGTTTCGTTTGCATATCTCTGTTTCCGGTTCCGGTAGCCGTCAAAACAATAGGGCTGTTATCGGACGGTTGGAAGGTGTAGAACGAATTCGCTTTTTGCGATCGATCGTATTATCGTTTCGATTGATTCGACTGACAGGGGATCATGTGTGTAAAGTTGGGATGCGATTATTGTGTTTTGATAATCTCGTGGTGAATAAAAAGTGTTTTATGTGGATTCCTAATCGACGGCAGAAAAGTACAAAGAGTCAAATGCACTTTTTACGAAATTCATTTTTTTACATATTTCGACTCAGAATTCTTTGTTTTATCATAGGTATTTTGTTTTCTTATAAAATTCTCAATTTTTAATAATATTAAGTCACATATATAAATACAACTACACCTATTTTTCACAAAGTGGCGATGTAGACACGGAAAATCGGACATACTTATACCATTAGCCCGTGCATACGTCGGACAATCGACGCGTTCACCAGTTGTAAACAAAGATATCTGTCACATAGCCGTTTTAATGTCGGTCTTTTAAACTTAAGTCATTATAGTGCAACAACAATAAATTAGTCCACGTCGTCGGCGTTACAAATAACAAACAAAAAAGGAAAATGATTGCATACCTTTTATACATATGTATATTATAGCAATCAACAATGTAAAATACAACAGAATAAAATAACTATTATTCTACTATTTTAAAATAATAATTATTTTAATATTTATTATTACATATGCTCGTATAGAGCTTAAGCAATTAGGAATGAAGTCCCGCGTAAAAGCGGTTAAAAGGCAACTGACTCATTTAGTTTACTATTTTGTACGAAGTAGATAAAAACATTAACGTATTTTGGAGCAAAAAAAAGTAGTAATTAGCCTTATCCATTTCATTGGTAATGGCTTATTAACTAAATGTTGTAAAATAGAAGGAGATAGCTTAGTTTTTCTATTAATTATCACGTTTTTGTGTTCAAAACGCTCTTCTGTAAAATCAAAATGTTCAAAAGATAACCCTATAATACTTTTGCGGCCATCGCATAATCTAAGTCGGGTAAACGCCGTTGACCTTAGCCATGCTGCGCGTCGCGCTTACGCCGCGCTACCGTTGGGTTTCAAAGGGAATATTTATTTTTGTAACGAAAATATGATTTTTTGAGAAAAAAACACAGATAATAAAATTATACAAAAAAAAAAAACATCAAAATATTTTATGTGGTTTGAGTAATATCGTTGTTTTTATGCTTTGGGTAGACATTACTTTTTGATTTTTTTTCATAAATTATTTTACTACAATACTTACTTATATTTTTACGTATATTTTTTGCATAACTTACTTGCATTATTTGAATGCGTAATAACAGATTCAAAAGTCACTAAAATCATATATCTGCGCCTTAACCGTCGGTATGCTTGGAGGCAAAAAGTTACACGGTACGCCTTTTTTTTTTTGGGTTGGAAATTATCAAACATCTTCTCCCGCCCTGGGCGGAGCGGGAGGGTGTGTCAGACTCTAACTGACTAAAACCCACCCGTGTTCCTTCCGTTGCCTATGTTGCCAGTGGCCTCGGTAACCCTTTTGGATCTCCACGCGACCCCGACAGGCATCGGCCCTAGTCGACTCCTACACTTGTGCTGACATCTCTCCGACACCCAGGGCGTCTCCTGCGGCGGCTAGGGACGAGAGGGCGCGAAAACTAAAGAGATCTCAATCAGATTATATAAAATATAAGGTACTTCCAAATTCTAAATAACCATAGAATATTCAGTTTTTGTCACTTCTATCAACATTTTCTAGGGCTCTGGTTCGGAAGCAAACTCAAACTCAAAGCATTTATTTCAAATAAACCAAATACAGGCACTTTTGACTTTCAAGGAGTCGGTCAGTTAGAAAGATGAATCTAGTTGCCCATTCTAAAGCGTAGTAGTTTCCTATGGAAAAGAACGGGCAAGAAACTCCACGGACACTCTTTTAAATTCAAATATTGTTACAAAAAAAATATTGGTTACATCATTCATGTTGAAATTATACATGTGAGAACAATGTAGAAAGACGTGCACGTTAAAAGTGTCCGTAATCAAGTCCGTAAGCAAATTGCACATTAGGAAATTGCATGATCCAGACATAAGTGACTCATACAGGTCTCACAGATATATTGTGTCGCAGGGCGTCTAGCGATTCATAACGGCCAGCTACTGAGTGCGGTTAGGCGAGAAATTCAAATTTGAATGAAAAACAACGGTTTATGTGCAGACGTGGGTCTGATAGACCCTATCAGACATACCAAGGGTTATGGAGGACCTTATAGTCTTCCTTATAGTCCCTAGTAGCCTTATAGTCCCTGATACAGCCAGATAATGTTAAATAACCATTTGGTTAGCACTACTCAATATTACAACTAGGTACGTAGAAGTTTTCACATGTATAGTAGGCCGCACGTCAATGGTAACACTTTCAACTTGAGATTGCCTATCGTAGTACGGAGATTAAATAGAATCAGAGACCAGCTTATACTGTTTTGATATCACGCACGTGCGGCTTACTGTACTAAAGATTGTTCGACATGGGGCAGAATTGAGGAACTTGTGAATCGCAGCCATACTTGCTACCTACATTAATACTATATAAATCATGTAAATATGATATATAAATAGTGTTTTATCATCTAAAACTAATACTATATAATCTATATCTAATAATTAATAAAACTTTGTATAGTCTAAGATTATTATTTTATTATGAACAGTTATCCCACGCAAATTCCAACATTTTGAAGAGATTTATGATAAAACTCGGCTAGACAGTCCTTTGTTATACATTCTTGATCTTTATATGCCCACGCACTACAAACTTTTAGCTACTCATGATATCGCAACTTAAACTATATTTGAAAATAACTCTATGATTTTTTATTTTTTTATTGCTGATTAGGCCTGCTCTTGACGGCGATCTCGCCCAATGGAAAGCGATGGATGAGGTCTACGATGGAACGAGCGTGCACAGAAGATCTCTTTTTACTCTTGCTTTGAAGGCAGACGGGTTATATGTGGAAGGGAACACAGAGGCTGGCAGAGAGTCCTACACTTTGGCTGTGTGCACAATAAAAGCGGAGGAGAAGCGCTGAGTACGACTGGATGGGATGTCAACCAAATGTGGATGATCCCGTGCAGTACGTCTGGTAGTCCGGTAATAGAAGGGCGATGGTGGGATCAAGTTGTGCTGGAGCTTCGGCGAAGTAATACTAAGAGGTCTCGTATCTTCATATTGCGGATTAGCATTACAGCGTAAGAACAGTTTGAGTATAACTTCATTTTCTTAGAATGGTACTCGAATCACGAAAACAATATTTAATTTTTAATTTAGTCGCTACTTCACTAGAAAATTCAGAGTCGTTTAGACAATATCACAAAAAAATTCGGTAATCTCGCATAATCAGCCTATAATGTTCCCACTGCTGCAAAACAGACCCCCTCCATGTGAGAGGGAGTGAGCCGTTATCTACCTCGCGGGCCCAGTGCGGGTTGGTGGATGACACATGTCTTCGAATTTTAGTTCTAAGACATGCTGGTTTCCTTAAAATGTTTTCCTTCACCGTTTTGAGAGCAGTGGTGAAGAGATAATTTACACAAAGTAAAGTGCCTGCCTGGGTTCGAACCAACGAGCTACAACTTGTAAGTCATGGTCGTTTCTTCTGGGCCGCCACCGCTGTTCCAATTAACAAAAAATCTGCATTAAACTGCAGCCATCGGTAAAAAGAATTTAGTTCAACCAACCTGCATAAAAAAAACAAAATACTGGAATGCAATGAAGGATCAGATCAAGTGCAATACGTGATAGTACCCTGCCAATCTCAAGATAAGAATTGAAGCCTTGCCAACAATACCTGAATATATATCAAGTATTGTTGGCGAGGCTTCATATCACACTTAGAAAGGAACGCGTAGTGGATAAACCTTGGAATCATTTGCACCTTGTCCATTGCTGGCTCGTATCGCTGCGATCTTTACATCGCTGTTGGTAGGACTGCAATGAATCTGACACGCTTTTGCCGCCAATTCACCTTTGTAGGATGTTGGTTGAATAGCGATAGTAGGTGGACATACGGCTGACAAGCATGTCAAGCAAGAAGCGTTTTTTGATAGGTAACGGTTATAAACGGTTTAGCGTATAGAACCTACTATGAAAGATTACACGAAGATATAAGGAAGAAACATGAAGAAAGTACATCGTTAGTTTCTAGAAGAGACACTTGCTTAAGTGAGTTTCTTAGTGTCGAAGTACTTAAATTTCTCTTAGCATTTCATCGAATATTTTGGTTTTAAAGCATATCTTAAGAAAAAAAAACTCAATATAGTTATTACTTAATTGGTTTCAAATTAAAAATTGTGCCTTTGCAAGCAAAATTAGTCTTTGATAATTCGAGCATTGCAACAATTCATCCAAGCGAGCTTCAAAATGAAAACTTTTTACAAAAAAAAACAACCAACTTCATCACTTTGTAGTTTTTTTTTTGAAGTCAGTTGTGTTTTTTAGCTTCAAAATGAAAACTTTTTACGGAAAAAAAAACAACCAACTTCATCATTTTTTTTTTAAGTCAATTGTTTTTTTTTGTAAGTCAGTTGTATTTTTTTTTACTTTTTAGTAGTACCTACCCCACACAAATTCGAAAACCTGCTGTGTAAATAACAGTGACAGGAAGTTATTATAATATCATCCACTTAGAGTAAGTGGGAAAAATACGTATTATTGAAGATAACTCAAAAAATACCCAAGCAAAGTTAATAAAATTTATATGAAACCACCGCATCAGCTTCTTCTACGATAAGGTTTTTTTTACTAAAATCAGTCCACAGTTGACCAAAATCCCGATGAACGTACGAGTACATAAAAAAAAAGTACATACAAACTGAACCTCCTTCTGTTTTGAAATCAGTTTAAATTTGTATCTAATACCCCGGCTTCTATACTCGAATCGCTTTAGTGTAGCAATAGCGGTCATTGCTCTTTCCCTAATATCTCTCCGTAGAAACCCAAACAATAAACTATGTATGGTTTTTCGTTATTGGATCATGTTAAAGATCACGATAGATATTAATTCAGGATGTTAACTAAATTTATTTCAGTTTTTGAAATAAAGAATGCTAAAAAATTTAGGTACCCCAATGACCGCTATTACAACGCTTAAGCCATTCGGGTATACCAAGTTTTTGTCTTATCTAGACCAGTTAACAACAACACTATTCTCACTACCTCTAATACAAAAAGAAAACTAAGTAGGACACATTAACTCCACAGAATCATTTCCAAGCATTCCGCTCGCCACTCCTCACTTCCATACGTCTCCTTCTGTCACAGCTCACTGCAGAGATGTTATCGCGCCTCCGCCCGCGGCATCTTTCTGAATGCTAACTGGACCCTGAATACTCGCAGAGCACTATCTACGACATCTGTGCCCTATGCACAACGGATCCCCACTTTGATACCGTCCTGTTGGCCTGCAGGTATTTTTCTCTGCGATTTAGATTGCCGTCTGTCTGTATTTAGTGTCTAACAAAGCTTGGCGTTGTTTTAATTAGGACTGACAGGACCAGTTGAGTTTTAGTATTTTGATAGTGTTTTGTTTCTTTAAGTTTTTAGATAAGTTTTTTTTCTATTTGATCGAGATTGTTAATGCAATTAATTTTTTGATCTACTATTACCTCTTTATAAAAGCTTTTACGTAAACTTGAATTACCTATTTTTATATACCTGTAAATTAACTAATACGTACCATTTTGTCTTTGAACATTGCAGTTGGAGTGATTAAGTTCCAGTCGACAACAATTTCGCATGTTTGCAGTCGCAAACAACAAGATATTTATATCTAATATGAGTTGGATAAATCAAAACACACAATATGCAAACCATCACATAATAATATCTTTACATCACATTATTGAGGTCACACAACAAATACTCGGCCACAAATTGAGTTTAATTTAAACATCAGTGCTTGGGGGCAGCAAACACATTGCAATCTGAGCACAAAAGTATATTTACAGAGCTCTGAGAATCCCACAGGAGAAGACAACGACTTGTGAAGGACGGAGTACTGAAAATAGTATTTGTATCTAAAGATAGTAATTTTGACGAGGAATTTATAATCAGTTTAATTGGAATTCCAATCTGCCTAGCCTTTTCCAAACTATGTTAGGGTCAGCTTCCAATCTTCTCGGATGTAGCTGTATTCATGGAGCGCCTGCATAACTGACCTTCACAACCCAGTCACTGGGCAACACGATACCCCTTGGTAAGACTGGTTGTCAGACTTTACGTCTTTTGACTACCCGTAACAACTGGCAGATTTTCAAATGACAGCCGGGACCAAAACGCCTTAACATGCTTTCCGGAGCGAGGATGTGTAATGGATGTTAATCCATCCACGAACCGACCGCGGCAAGCATAGCTTCCTTCAATCGACCCGTCCGGTTATTATTATTTAGCCACGGACGAATTAACTTAAATGGAATAATAACTAAAATATCATCATCATTTCAGCCGGAAGACACTCAGGCTCAGAAAGCTGGACATAGGTCTTCCCCAAGCACCGCCACTTCGACCGGTTTTGTGTTTCCCGCATCTACCGGATTCCTGGGGCCTTCACAAGGTCATCGGTCCACCTTGTAGGAGGCTTTCCAACGCTACGTCTTCCACTACGCGGTCGCCACTCCAGAACCTTACAGCCCCATCGGCCATCTGTTCTGCGAGCAATGTGCCCTGCACACTGCCACTTAAGTTTGGCAATTCTTCGGGCTATGTCGGCAACCTTGGTTCGCCTGCGGATCTCTTCATTTCTGATTCGATCACGTAGGGAAACTCCAAGCATAGGCCTCTCCATTGCACTTTGAGTGACTTTTAGGCTTTTAATAAGGCCCATGGCCCAAATAAACTATATGATGGGCAAAACAAAGAAGTAGTTACAGTACATAATGAGATAGATCAGTTACACGCCAAAGCTAACAATAAGCATAGGAAGATAAACAAATCATACATGGGTGTCATTCAAAAATAGTTTGATTGAAGTCTCTGCTAAGAAAAAAAACAAAACACAATCACCCAAAATCAAAAGCAATTAGTACAGAACAACTTCCACAGCAACAAAACTTTCCATATTCCAATGAAATCCCAAATAATTTCGGCAGGCTCCGAAGCAATCCTTCATTCGTAGGAAACGTGTCAATATTTGCCTGTAGCAACACTGCACAAACATTTCGAAGACACAAGACAAAGAAGCTTCAGTTCGTAATTGGCATGCACCGCGTTTGATACAAATGCTTTGGGTTTTACAACTTCATCCATTTGAAGAGGTGCAAATAATACAAGAAATTAATGCAACGCTGAATTTGGTTTGGGAGAAATGGGATGGAAAAGCATAAGGTGATTACGAATGTATTTCAATTCGACGTTAATGCTTTTCTGAAACAATAATCGTCTTGTTAAAATTTTACTTATAAGATACAATTCACCCTGTAGGTGTACCTACAGGGTGAATTGTATCTTATAAGTAAAATTTTGGTATAAAATCGACGTTACAAGTTTTTTTTTTGTATCTTCTTTTCAGATCTTTATGATCACACTACTCGAATGACATTAACTTATACGAGTATACATAGGTTTACCTAAACTTCCAAGAAAAAACATACAAAAACCGGCCAAGTGCGTGTCGGACCACGCACAATGAAGAGTTCCGTAGTTGGGAATTTGTGATGAATATATCCCAAAAACAAATCTGGCATTGTAGTTGAAAAACATGTTCTCCCATACATCTATATATGCCACGGTCAATTCTACAACTGCAATTTTAAGTTGGTCTACTATAACTCATTAATTTGTAAAGCTCACTTAGTCGTGATAGTTTTTCTTTTAATTTCATTATATTTACTGCTGCCGTGATTTTTTTCACATCTCCATAAACAACCATTTAGATGGCAGGGGGGGGGGGGACACTTGACTCTAACAAAAATGAGCACTTTAATGATTAATATTACTCAAGTGGATCCTTAAATCGAAAAGTGGTGTTCACGGACCCGCAATATTTTTGAACGGCCTATCCAACGATATCCCACAACATGGGATAGACGAGATAAAAAATCATCCCCACATTACGTACTCAAAAAAATTTTTTTTTCTATATTTTGTTTTAGCACTTTGTCGGCGTGATTAATATGTATTACCTATGTTAAATTACAGCTTTCTAATACTAACCGTCTCTGAGCTACAGTGGGGACAGATAGACAGACGGACATGGCGAAACTATAAGGGTTCCTTGTTTACTACGAAACCCTAAAAACTCGACAAGTTCGAGATGAACTGGCGTGGTGCAGGTTCCGTACAATAAATATGTTATCTACCATATTTTGTATCCCAAGATAATCTAAAGAACCCAAGAACAAACTTAACATTGTAGTTGAAAAGCATAATTATTCCCCATAGATTCCAACTGCAAATGTAAGTTTGTACGCACAATGTTGAGAGATTTACCGTGTTATTTTAACACCATAGACTTCTTACAGGTTTTGTCTGTAAAGAATAAGTAAAGAACTATTTTCTGTATTTTTTTTCAAAAGTAGGCCCAGTTCTTTCGGAGATAAGGGGGGAGAATGGTAAATGTTCACCTATTTTCTTAAATAACTTGACAAGTATTTATTTTTAAAACTATTTAGAAAATATATTTGAGACCTTGACAACAAACCCTTTCATTTGATATGTCACACGGTACAGTTTGCAAAACTTTTTTTTTTTAATTTTCTAATATAAGCCCCTAAAACTGATCCCATATTCAAAATAATATTTACGTTACACGTCCGTGTTTTGGTTACAAAATTTCATATGTGTACCAAATTTTAACTTAATCGGTTGAGTAGGTTCGGTGCAAATAGGCTGTGACAGATAGACAGACAGACGAGTAATCATGTATGGGTTTTTTCTTTTTGAGGTGCGGAGCCCTAAAAACTGAATCTGGAGAAAGAACAGACCATGGTAAGTTGTCGTTAATTCAGTACCTACAGAACGCCCACTCCTTTGGCCTTGTTTATACACCGCTCATCTTACGCAAAGCTGATACCGTATCACCAGTTATCGAGTCAATAACTCATTAGCTCATGAGCCCTCCATCACTTAACCTCATAAAGGAGAAAAACGATTGAGAACAAAAGCCTCCATCCACAATAATCGCATTCAAGTGTTCGTGATCCATTAATTAGTGACAAGTGAATGCACTTCCTGTGTACACTGTGTTGGGGCATGGAGTAAGTAGGTAATGGAAGGATACGAGTACTATAGGATTTCATTACAAGTCATTTTGTGTTATAGGGAAAGCTCCCACGCAGTACATTTTCTGGAAGTTTTATTGTGTCAGATGAAAAAAAAAAATAAAATCAAAAGTCGTTTATTCGAACTAGGTTGAGAATTAGCACTTTTTGAACGTCAAAATTACATAAGACAGTCCCCCAAAACGCCCACCCTTCACCACTTCCTAGTGCTTTAGCTGGGAAGAAGAAGTGGCCAACAAACTACCCAGCAGCACAACTTTCTGTTCAGTTAGAGAAAAAAAAAATGGATTCTATACAACAGTATGCAAAACAATTTATACCACGTGCAACACAAAACATTAAATTATTAGCCATATGTGAGCTAGCACACGACTTTACCAACAAAAAAAAAAGAAAAGAAAAACACCTAAAACTATTGTCAAGCAGAGATAAAAACGTAAACAGAACTTAATACCCAAATAAAAGCCTCCAATCATAAAGGGCGTGCCCGCTTACATATATCTATAGCTGTAACAGTCACAAATGATGAAATAGGACCATCAAAGTAAGTAAGATATCGAAAAGCGAAGTATGTGAAAAGCGAAGTATGTGTAACTGACATGGATTTTTTATGTAGTAAGACCTGAAACGCACACGGCACTACGCCGCTTAAAGGTTACCACCTAATATGAACACCTAAGTTAATTTTTACAGCTGATTTAGTAACAATTCTTCCTTTTTTTTTAGGTAAGCATCAAACAAGTTATTGAATCAACTAAGCTTATCGTGCAGTACGCTGCCAGCTGGATACAGATCCCTCCCAAGTCCTACTCCCAAATCCATCCAATATCACCTTGGTTTAAGTATTACACAAACTAATATTTCTATTTTGTACTATTTATGTTCATTCAAATTATTATTAATGTTCCTACTATTCACATATTGTTCCACCATACTTATGAACACTTCATCATATCACTACTCCATGTCAGGTGTATGTTAATGCATTTCTTGCGTGCGTTTCTGAGCGGCTATGAGCGAGGAGCGACGGCTCTAATGTGTTGCGAGAGTGATTTGCAAGTAGTGTAACTACTGATGCACTGTGCTCGTTAAGGCCTTGTTAATAAATGTGCTTAAATTACATTGATAACGATACTAGTCCTCCAGACCGAATTTCGGCCATGGCGACCAGCGTAGACCAGCCTACGGCGCGAGAGATTTTATAGTGCACAAGTGTATGTGCGCAGACACAGGTACACTCTCTCTTCCCTTACTTACTTGAGAGTTATTCCGATGGGACGGCGATCCGACAGGACAGGAGAGATATCAGGCGCAGAACCAACAGTTTAAGGGGACTACAGGACCCAAAACGCAAATTTTATAAGTTTTATAATGCCTTAAAGTATATGATCCACTGCAGTGAATAAAAACGATATTATTAAGGATATAAACTAGGTAGATAGTGTGATGAAAACATAATATAAGTAATTTGATACGATAGAAAAAAATCACGAAGATACCTCTAAAAATTTCTTTTAACGATTAAAAACCATACTAATATACATGCAATCATTCTGATTTTTGTCAGATTATTCTACACGCAACATATTAGCATAATAGTGTTTTATTTTTTTTTATAAAATCTATAGTTTTTTTGTAAATAATTGCTTCATATTTTGCAATTAATTACCAGCGTTGTCATCTCGCTTCTCTTTCTTTTCTATGCAGTCCAACAGTGACCGCGCTTTAGGTGTTGTCTGCCTCTTAACGTGCTTTCCGAGGCACGGGGGTGTCAAACCGCCAACTTGCAAACTCCGGTCTGCTAGAAATTCCTAATGAAAAACCCAATAACACTTTGCCTGACCTAAGAAATGAACCCAGGATCCCACGCTCAGCAGCCGCGCTTACAATCACTATAGCGGCTATACCAACTGAATACTGCTTGAATGACGGTAGGTATAGCTGTAGTGGTCAATGTAAGAAATATTGGATTTATGAATGAGATTTAGAAAGTATTTTAAACTTCCCTTTTATATATACTTTATTGTACACCACAAAAATACATACAAAAATACAAAATATACAATGGGCGGCCTTATCGCTTTCTGCGATCTCTTCCAGGCAACCATAATTGTTATATTATGAATTAGAAAAACACTTTTTTTAGGGGTTTATTTAGGCTTTAATCATAGTTAGGTATATGCGCAAAGAACTGACAACATAACATAATTATTCTGATCTGTGTGTGACAAATAAATTGATATGGTGTGGTTTGATTTTAACTAGTGTGGAGCTCATAATTTGCCTCGCCCGATGGTTATTTTTAAAATACAGCTACACGAGGAATGTAGGATAGTGCTACCCTTAGAAGAAAACATTACACGTAACGAATTAATTAGGACAGCTTACTTAGAACTTCCGTGTGGCAGAAATAAAATCTTTCTAAATAAACCAACATAACAGGATTCACCTATTCATTCGAGGGGTGAAAGGCATTTTTTTTTTTTGAAGCGACATTTTACTAACATTACAGAAGAGCCAATTACAGATTCAAAATTTAGAAAAACAATAGTTATAAAAAAACTACTGCTCTTACTTTTATGGAGACCCCCCATATTTATTGCAAAAAATCCCTTAATGTTTTGGCATACATTTCAATAAAAAAATAGCTATAAGTTCAAAGATAAATGTCGCTTAATATAAAATTATCTGTATCGCCTTATTTCTAGAGTAAAGAAAATGATCCGACTTCCAACAGTGTCACCAATCAGCATCTGGCAAAATGTTTTAAGTGACTTTACAGTGCTTATGAAGTAGAAAGCAGAATGATTTAATCGACGTAATTCAATGATAATAGGAATAGGCTATTTTGTTTAAATACCAATTGGGTTTTGTTCAAGTTTATGTTGAGTTAATGAGTTGTTTGATGGCTCATGTTTGGAAAGGATTTTATAAAACATGGTTGTTGATACAAGATAATCATGACAGATTTATGAGTAAGTTAAGAAGTTTAGTGTTGAAATGGATGATTAATTATAATGTCAGAAATAAATTAAAAAGTTCTGTTAATTAGAAAATCTTTTATTACGTAAGTACTTAATATTTTAACTTAATTAATAGTCTGTTTGAATCTCCAAATAGAGTGCAAAGTAGTTGCAGAGAAAAGGGTTGAAATGACATGTGTTATTGAATTTCGCTGACAGCGAATAAGCGACATTGCAGTTTTAATATTGGAAAGCAAAATATATGAAGGGACTTTTCATCTATTTCAAAAACTGATTTATCAGCCATTCAACTGAAATTTTAGTACGAGAATAAAGGCTCCGATTCTCTATTTTTGTGTACAACTTTAATATAGAAGTTCTAAAAAAAGATGGCATTGATGTCGGATCAAGTTTCATCATGTTTGAGAATTATGCACTAAAATTTAGTAAGCGTCAATAAAGTGCTCAGAATTGTACGAAACCTAGCTCATCCGACGCAGAAAAAATCTCTGAATCCGAATATGGTACATACTTAACTCATTATCGTCCTAAATGTCGCTTCAAACAAATAGCCTTTCATCCCTCGTATCATTATCATAATCTTGAGAGGTGTCCTTTAGGAGAATTCTTTCGAGTTTTGAATACCTACATTTGCATAGATTCCTTAGAATTTGCATGCGAAACTACTCGTTATGTAAACATCTATCGCGAGTCATCATCGGAAACGGTCTAGCTTATGTTTAGACTTAGAGATCAGTATTCGGTTTTGGGAATCAGACAGTTCTAAACTTGATAGACGTGACACCTATCTAGGTCCCCCTTGTTATGTGGTCGAGACGGATTCCATGCGGTTTTAGTCGGCAAGAGTCCGACATATCCCACCGCCTTCTCCAGACGGAGGGTATTTCATAAGTAGATTTTGTAAATCTGTAGGTAGGGTTTGGCTGGCTATTTTTAGCTTTTGATTAATTTATGATAAAAAAGTTCAAAATAAACATACTTAGATTTGTTTATATAGAAGTTATACTCAAACCCACTCACATCTTCGAGTGTTTTTTCTGTAATACAAAAATAACTCGGAGAATTTCCACTTGATCGCCTTTAACCCTATGATGAAAAAAAAGTACTTTATAGAAGAGTCTATTCCGTATTTATCTTTTTATAGATTCTGGAATTTTGCAGTAGTCACCCGGAGTCTGGATTTGTGTCCGGTTGATGGCAATAAGCTCGCCCCTTAATACATGGGACTTAAAAATGACTGGCGAAATGTGGGTGTTTCTACACGCCTCTGAAACACGCCTCATTCGGTGAAAACTGGCGTGATGTATGTTAATAGACTCAAAAATACGAAAATAGTTCTTTCCCTTTTTACAGAAATTGCCTCCTAGAGGTACCCCTCCCCTCCTCCCCCCTATGGGTCGTAATCGGTTTCCCAGGAGCCGATATAAACGAAAACTGATTATGGGGGTCGACGAGGTCTAAAAATCGACCCCTATTAATTAACACAAGTTCTTATTTGAAACTTTCAAGATACTGTATAAATTGTGTTACGTGTACCAAGTTTTTATAATAATGACTAATATTTTAGTAAAAGGTATCATTGATGTACTTTTAAAAAACGCAACAAGTCGATAAGCGAACACAAGTTCATACAAGATGTAAAAATTTGGCCATGCGGGTCTGAGGTATCAGTTCATTTTGGAAAAGGGGTCTCTTTTCCAAAATACTTTGGGAATCCCTGCCCTAGAAGGACATACATATAGTGAACTTATCGGTGATGTTCTTCAGTAAGGTCAAGTGCGTAGTACTACGGCGTACATGTATGACGAAAGGTATAGTTGTGTAACTCACTATCTGTAGCAATGGGTTTCATTTTGACAGTTCAACAACATTCATTGAGTTATTTACCTGGTTGAGCAGACATATTTTACGAACATATGAAGCAATGGTTTAGCAATATACTTCAAAATCATTTAGATGGTGATTGATAATATGTTACACATTTAGGGTGCAGATGTATGAACGTAAATAAGCAAAAGGAGTATGTAAGGATCGTAGCAGGTGGAGAGGCCACTGGCAGGAGAGCAGTGGTGGCCCAGTGGTAACGGCCGCGACTTACGAGTTGTAGGTCGTAGGTTCGAACCCGGAGGGGCGCTTTACTTTGTGTTAATTATTTTATCGCCACTGCTCTCAAAACGGTGAAGGAAAACATCGTGAGGAAACCGCCATGTCCTAAAACCAAAAATTCGAAGACATGTGACATCTACCAACCCGCACTGGGTCAGCGTGGTGGATTACGGCCCGCTACCTCTCACAGAGAGGAGCCTGTGTCCCAGCAGTGGGAACATTATAGGCTGATTATGTATGTATGTGTGTGTTGCAGGTGGCGTTCTGTAGTTTCTGCCTGCCTCCATGGGAAGAAGGCGTTTATTTAAGTATGTCTACAAAACTGCTACTAACTACGGCTCGTTTTAGGGTTCCGTACCCAAAGGGTAAAACGGGACCCTATTACTAAGACTCCGCTGTGCGTCTGTCTGTTTGTCTGTCTGTACGTCTGTCACCAGGCTGTATCTCATGAACCGTGATAGTTAGACAGTTGAAATTTTCACAGATGATGTATTTTTTTGCCGCTATTACAACAAATAGGTACTAAAAACAGAATAAAATAAATATTTAAAGGGGCTCCCATACTACAGACATATTTTTTTTTTTGCCGTTTTTATAGATAATGATACGTAACCCCTCGTGCGCGAGTCCGATTGGCACTTGGCCGGTTTTTTGTAGATTTACAACAATACAAAAATCCTAACAAGTCCAATTACAGAAGTCTCTATTTATCGCGGGCTTTGAGCCGCCCGTCCCGGATTATCAGCGGCTTACTCTTGTAAATACAACAGCCTTTGATGTTCACTTATTAGGAAAAAACGGCAGAAATTTGTTTTCTTACAATGCAATATTATCTAGATAAGGAAGAGAGGCTTTATAAACAGGCTGAGGAATATGAAACTTTTGGGTTTGAAATTAATAACATTTCTTCGTTTTGAAAGGTCTACATTGTTTTAAAAAGAACATTCTTAAAAGGTTTGTGTTAAGTATTTTTGATGAGTAAAACGACTTGAAAGTATTTAATGTCTATATTATTTTTATTTATTGTTATATTTATAATAATAAAATACTTTAACAGCCGAACAATATACCCAGTAAATGATTTCCAATCATTTTTACTACTAGGGTAAAGAAATTGAGTTGTCTATTTCAACAGGTGGCATTTAAACCCACGATCTCTTAGATTCTTGGCACGCTACGGTTTTAGTAAGTTGAACACGACATTATGAATGCCAATATTTATTGTTATAAGAGCAGTGGTGGCTCAGTGGTAACGGCCGCGACTTACGAGTTGTAGATCGTAGGTTCTAACTCAGACAGGCGCTTTACTTTGTGTCAATTATTTCATCACCACTGCTCTCAAAACGGGTGAAGGAAAACATCGTGAGGAAACCGGCATGTCCTGGAACCAAAAATTCAAAGACATGTGACATCTACCAACCCACACTGGGCCCGCGTGGTGGATTACGGCCCACTCCCTCTCATAGAGAGGAGGCCTGTGTCCCAGCAGTGGGAACATTATAGGCTGATTATGTATGCTAGTGTTATGCCGAAAATAGGCAACTTTATATGAAGAATTCATGTAACCTGATGACCAGACCAGATGTATGAACGGACGGCAAAAGGAGTATGTAAGGAGCGTAGCAGGTGGCGTTTCTGCCTACCCGCATGAAAAGGAGGCGTGAGTGTATGTCTGTATGTAAATTCATATAAGATACTACGTACTAAAAGAATGAAAAGCCATTTGTTTATTAAGTATCACCTGACCTTTACCTACGAAACTGCCCGAAAATTCAATTTATTGGTACATCATACACGAAGCAATTCGAAAGACTTAAGATTACCCAAAGTAAGTACATACGTAATGACATATAATGTATGCGGCTTATTCAATTCGCTGAAAGTAACTCAAGCCACTTAAGACACGGAAAATTACGGCTAAGTGCCTCTAATGTGCCGAGTGACTTATTAACTGAGGCGGTTTGCGTTCATATTCAATTTACACTCATTTCGGTGGCTAGACGTGTTCTTGAGTATTAGATGGTGAAATACTATTAGGACGTAGTTGAAAGGTTGTAGTTATTGCAGTAGTTAAGGTTTCATGTACTTGGATGTGTTCATGAAGGACGAAAGGAAGGATTATATAAAGGAGAGTTAGGCGCAGATATATGCCCAGTTCTGATCCAGCCTGTCCGACCTTGCTGTCCTCCCTCCAACGACGCCCTAAGCTGAGGTTCGTACCCCACAAGGGGTGCCCTTAGCATGTCGTCGCGTAACGTAAGAAATTCGCCCCTGGCTGGAGGCTTTGAGTCCGCTTAAGGCAGCCACAGGATAGTCCGGTTGAGTAGTCATGACCTCTCAAGGTCAACTACGAGATAACATATATAAAAAAGCAGATATATGATTTTAGTGACTTTTATTACGCCTTCATATAATGCAAGTAAACGATTTTTATTTCTGTAAGTAGGTTTGTACAAACACTTTTACACGTCAATCATATTTTTAAAATAAAGCCAGATGAGGTCAGCGTTTCCTATCTAACTATTCTGAGAAGAAAGGCCGATACAAACTCCGAGGTCACAGTCTCTTTTAAAGTCCAGACATGATCTTGGTCAGATCATGTGAAGGCCATGTAGATTGGCGTCTGAAATGGTCTTTTGAGGAAAGAACCACACAAATTGAGTGGACCTGTCCAGTCAGTGCACGCATTTGTCAGAAATCGTGCAGCTCAACTCAGAGCTTAAGGAGCTCAACGACTCTTCGAACAATACCAAAGAAAGGACATTTGGGTAGGCTCATAAAGTACTCAAACTGCCAAACTATCATTAAAGCTAACCGAGAAAGACACAAAACAAAATATGACCCACATGGTCCTCACATTCACAATAATTTAAATAATAATAAAATAAACTCCATAAAGTAAATATGTCATTGTATTAAGAATAATCATTAAATGTCAACGAGTATATAAAAAAAAATTAACAAAAAAAAGTTTCAGTGTGCAAAAATTGGAGCAGCTCAATCCCAAGCCTTTTTGTCCTCAATATAATCTTTAACGGTATTAAAGGCTTTGCAATAATTTGAATTTATTAAGGCTTAGATCTTGAACGTGGCTTGGCCGTTTATTATAAAAACGTATACATTGACATCTAAATGACCCACCTGTTTTCTTGAGCCTTGTTGTAGGTACAACAAATTTGTGTTTGATCCTAGTATTTATATTATGGATATCACTGTATTTTTTAAACAATTTTATATTTTTACGGGCATCTAAAAGATTTTCAAAAATATACTGAGAAGCCAGGCCAGCCAGGGGAGCCAGGGCCGTCATCTACCCCGGTCACCAGGGAGTGTGGAACCGGCAAGAGAGGTCGTGCGGTGTCCCACAGGGATCGGTCCTGGGGCCGCATCTGTGAGACATCGCATACGACTGGGTTGTACGACTGGGATCTGTGAGACATCGGAACTCCGCTGCCGCGAGAAATTGCGGCACAGCGAACGGAGCTCCGGCGGGATCTCATGGCGACATGGAGAGTACGGTTGTCGCAACCCAGTGCTGGGCACGCCACGATTGCGGCGATAAGTCTCCTCTTTGAGCCTTGTTGTAGGTACAACAAATTTGTGTTTGATCCTAGTACTTATATTATGGATATCACTGTATTTTTCAAACAATTTTATATTTTTACGGGCATCTAAAAGATTTTCAAAAACATACTGAGAGGGCACAGTCATTACATTAATCTCCTTAAATTTATCTCTTAGAGAGTGTCTCGGACTTAATTTATAAATTGATCGAACAGCTCTTTTCTGCAAAACAAAGATAGTCTGAATGTCAGCGGCATTTCCCCACAGCAGAATACCGTACGACATTACACTATAAAAATAGCTAAAGTAAACTAAAAGGGCAAGAGTACTGTGCTATCTTCAGGATTCAATTCTTTAATAAGTTATGCAATAAATGTATGTTAAACTAGAACGCATACACATCAATTCTACATGTAAATATTGGAGTATTGTAAAAACATATTTTATGAAATAAATTCAGGAAAGGTCTACCCAAAGCATAAAAACCGATATTACTTTCAAACTACTTAAGATATTTTCATGATTTTTTTTTGTATGAACAGACTATTTTATTATCTATAATTGAATCTGTGTTTTTTTCAAATGTTCATATTTTAGTTACTAAAAATAAATATTCACATTGAAACCGAACGGTAGCGCGGCGTGAGTGCGACACGCATTTGTATGGCGGTTGTGACGTATACGAAGTTCAGGAAAAGCACCGACAAAAGTGTTCATGAAAGTGGACAAGACTCCCAATCATCATCTGCTTAGCCTTTTCCCAACTATGTTGGGATCGTGGTCGGCTTCCAGTCTTAAGGATACAGCTGAATACCAGTATTTTACATGGAGCGACTGCCTATCTGACCTCCACAAACCAGTTACTGGGTAACACGATACCCCTTGGTAAGTTGTCAGACTTTCGAGCTTCTGACGACCCGTAACGACTGTCAAAGATCTACAAATGACAGCCGGGACCAACGGCTTAACGTGCTTGCCGAGGCACGGAGGGGTCTTGGTATGTAAAGATGGTCACCCATCCACGGACCAACCGCGGCAAGCGTAGCTTAATCTGATCGATCGACCCGTGCGGCTGTTATTACTTAGCCACAAGCTCCTCTTAATAAATGGAAAAATTAAGTTTGTCGCTGTGGCAACATCAATTGATTCCGAGAAAACGGAGCGCCAGTTCTTGTAAGACATAAAAAACGTTCAAAATCTACTCGTAATCTCTCTTCTAAGCGATAATCAATGTCAAAAATGTTCAGAATTCCCTTCTTTTCTTTGTCACAATAAGTTGTGGGGTTGCTATGTAAATAATATATTGTCAGTGGTCAAACACATGTTAAGGCAGTCAAAATCTTTATAAACCCTCTCAGAGCTCTTCCAGGGTCTTACAGATGATAACTTCACACAAAAAAAAAGTTTCTTACAGATTTTATTTTTATTCATGTAAATTTTCGGACTGTCTACAGTTTCTCCAGCCATGATATGCATATATATACCAAAATGTAGCCAAGCCGACGTTACGCTCAAAACGTAAGGGTTAGACGCAAGGGTGAAGACAATGGGAGTAGTAATCAAGTCTGGACCAGTGTCCTCGTGTGGCAACGTTTGGGATGGCTCGGGTTCAATACTGCATGCGTCAACACTACACTAATTGAAGGCATGGCGTGGCATGGCTATGACGTGCTTGGAAGACTACAAATATTCGACAATCTATACTATACATAGTTTCTGCATCTACCTCTAGCTGCCTAAAGTGTAAATTGATTCCTTCAATCTAGAGTGTTAGCGACATCGACGCGCAAACTTAGACTATAAATTCACTCATAAAATATACACCAATACTTTTGAACTAAACGAGATGACTTGAAAACAAGATACATACTCCGATACAAAACACGACTAAACTTACCAACATCCCACTTAAAAATACAAAACCAGCCCTCTGGTTTTTTTTTTTCTTTTTTTTAAGGGGCTTTACGCAAAGCTTATGTCAGTCCCATCGTATTATAAACAATTATAGTTTCACAAGACGTGGGCCATGAATTTGAACAAACCCTTCGCATCGTCGTCATTTGTTTGGGATAGAATTGTATGGAACATGCCTACATCAGTTCTGTTCAAATTCAGGGACCTTACTAAATTATTTATATTGAACTCATATTGGACACATTCCATCAATAAATCTTGTAGGTCCTCCACAACTCCACATTCCTTACAATTGGGTAAAGCGATTTTCTTCATCATGAAGGCAAATTTTTTGCATGGAATGTGTCCAGATCTGAGTCTAAGAGCAGTAACAAACAGTTTTCTACTAACATCACTATTCATGAACCAGGGCACGCGGACAGGTCCACACCGTATGGTTTTATACCATAAACCCTTCTCTAATGACCGTTTATTAAAATATTCTTTCCAATAATCATAGCATGTATTTTTAAATTTTGGTAAAGTCAAAAAATCAAAATCAAAAGTCATTTATTCAAACTAGGCTGAGAATCAGCACTTTTCGAACGTCAAAATTACATAAGACAGTCCCCCAAAACGCCCACCCTTCAGGTAAATATTCAGAATAATATAACGTGGTATTTTTTTGCCATTCCTAGCCACTAATGTCGCCAACGTGTCAGCCTCTTAGTTGCCCCGCAACCCAATATGCGATGGAACCCACTGCAATCTCAGTTGGATGTCATTTGAAGTAATTTCATCAATTTTAGATAAAATAACTTAAGCTATCGATGCACCTCTGTGGCCAGAGGCGCATCGAGATATATGTTGTAACGAAATTTTGCTGTCTGTACAAATGACAATATTTTTATATCCACAATGATTAATTATCTAAGTCAAAGCCTTTGAGATTGCAATGAGTTCCAACATCATAATTTTCGTCGGCTATAAACAAAACAGATCAGCTGCTCCATACATATATCACACATTGGTGGATCAGGTAGAGAATTCATGGTAACAGTTTTACCTTACACCGTGTATAATATTTTTTTTGTATGTAGTAGGAAAATACAATGTGACATCTACCAACCCGCACTGGGCCTGCGTGGTGAATCACGGCCCTCTCCCTCTCACAGAGAGAAGGTCTGTGTCCCAGCAGTGGGAACATTATAGGGTGATTATGATTTATACTACGCTATGTAGAAGGAAAAACAATTGGGCCAGTATTCAGCAACGTCAACTTAGTTTACGCAGACATAATTGGTTAGTTGGACCAATTATTTTTAAACTGCTCAAATGGCTGATAAAAATCAGTCCTGATGAACATCAGTTTGATGGAAAACATAAACATTTTAATAACAACTGGAAATTCCGATTCATGGTTGAAGGATATTTCTTAATTTTTTTAATGTTTTAGTTTGGACATACGATTGTTGTAATGCGCACCACGAAAATTTCAGCTGCTTTATCAATCAATCAGGGATTCAAAACGTTACTAGTTTACATAATAGATAATTATAATTATAAACATGCACATAAATAGTGAGGTAGCCGTTTCTAATGTCATCTGTCAGGCACCACGAATGGCGGGAAATTCTTGAAGGTGAGATCGTCCTGCACGAAAACCTTGGCGCGATAGTGGTGAGCCAGTGTATATAATTAAATTAAGTACGGGATCAACGGAATTCTACAGCTACTCTAATCAAATCAAAAATGATTTATTAAAACAACAAAAATCCATAATGATAGTAATATCTTATCGCTAGTGTTAGTGAGTAAAGAAATATTATTTGAGTTTGAACCATTTTGTACAGAAGATCACCAAGTAAGGTACAAGTTTCTCACTTGGTCATCCTCTCCACAAAATGCCTCAAAATGGGAGAATATAAACTCTCTGTCAGGGCTCATTCACACGGGTTCCATCATTGACGATTCGTCATAAAACACGATACGTCATGACGGATGGACGTTCACGACGGACGCGTACGGAATCGTGTTTTATCACGATTCGGCCAAATATCTGAATTGATGTCCACATTCGTTTCGTGATTCAGAGTTTAACAGAACTGTGCGGGCGCAGGCAGGCGGGGGAGCGCATCAGCAAATCTGTCAAAAAAAAAAATCGCGATTCGTGTTAACGAACGTGTTTTTTAAAAGACAATACGTGATTTAAGACGTGTCCGACATTTTTCACGATTCGAGATGTGTGTGAACTTGTGAACACGGGCATTTAAAAAGCATAGCCGCCGTCAAAAAAAAAAACGGATCGTGAAAAAGACGATTCGTAAATAAAAACGAATCGTCTTCGAGTGAATGAGCCCTCACTGTTTTCAGAATGCTGTTGCTCCTGCCCCGTGTTCAAGTTACTAAAGTTGCGATTTTTTTCAAATGATCACATACAGGGTGAAATTGAAAACATGCGACAAATCTAAATGAGCGATTGTACTCATCATTATGAACAACTTTTACTAAGGGACCACAACTGAAATCGCGGAATCGCTGATTTTATTTTCGCGAATGCAGCTGTGGTCCCTTAGTAAAAGTTGTTCATAATGATGAGTACAATCTCCCATTTCAGTTTGTCTCATGTTTTCAATTTCAATCTGTATAAGCCGTCAGTTTGATTCTGTGCAAACATTTCCGTAACGTACTGCAGAAACAGGGCAATCTCAAGAGCATAATTATAATCGAATGCATGTAAATCTAAAAATAATATCCAACTTTCTTAAAAATACTTGGAAAAATCTTCAAGATCAATGCATCAACGTCATTCCCTGCCTGTTTATTACCGTGCCCTCACAACGGCGGGGCAGTATTAATCTTCTATTGAGACAACCTGCGGATTGGGCCCTACGACGGCGCCCCATAGAGTTTGCACCCAGATTTCCTTACTGGCCCCCTGTTCTTTATACGATTGTTTCCCTTGATGTGGTTTACAGACGTGTTGGTAATCAAACTGATCTGAGGGTTTTATCTTAGTAATCAGACTGACGACAATAAGAGGAATATATTTTTTTTTTTTTTATAAAAATGAACCTTTAGCACGATCTATTATGTACATATGTAGCCTTGGAATACTGTCTGAGAAACTGTTACTATAGCATAAGCATACTCAGACTATGATGTTCCCACTGCTGCGACACAGGTCTCCTCTCTGTGAGAGGCAGTGGCCCGTAATCTACTATGCAGGTCTAGTGAGGGTTGGTAGATGTCACATATCTTCGATTTTTTGGTTCTAGGACATGCCGGTTTCACGATGTTTTCCTTCACCGTTTTGAGAGCAGTGGTGATTAAATTTACACAAAGTAAAGCGCCCGTCTGCCCCTGTCATACAACTGTTAGTAGTACTGTTCCTATACTAACATAAAAATAACTCTGCAAACTAGAATAGAATAAAATAGAATACTCTTTATTATATACACCAGAAAATTTACAGATATAAATATTGAAATGTAAATAAGCATGACATTTAGTTACCAATGACTGAACATTATGATGAAAAACAACAAATCAAAAAAATACCATGTTTTACAACTTTATGAACAGTGTATCACAACAATGTAAGGAATCAGCCCTCCGTTGTCCCTCCAAAGTGCATTTTATAAGTGATTCTTTTTATTACTAAGCACGGAGAAAAAACGATAGAAAAATCTATATCGACTGAAAAGTGGTGCTTTACGAGCCAAGTTTATGACGTCATGAAAAGGGGATTATTAAATTAATGCGTCTCATGGTCAGGGCTAAGATTATTATCTAGATGTGACATGAGAAATTGCCAAGATTTTATACGTTACTTTAGGCAATCTCTCATATTATGTCATCTTGTCTCATAATCTGTATTTCCTGCATGCCTAAAATAAAAATAAATACATTATTTTCAATCTAATGATATTCAATTAAATTACGTTTTTATTCTTTTAATTAAACTTAAATAAGCGTAACTTAATTTGTACCAGAACTATTTGTGTCATTATTTTATTTCTTACGAATTAGAGCTAATCATTATGTCACGGTTTAGCTTGTTACTTTGGGTTGTAGGAAGGCGGCGGTGTTTGTCACACAATTAATACTAGCACAGACATTTGCGTTGACGCTATCTTTATAATAGAAATAACTCTGTACATTGTGTTTTTGTTTGGTATAGATGAGTTGTACCCACGTTTTTAATAAATCAATTTATTATTAAGTAAAAAAAAATATTTCGATAAATATGCAAATGATGCCTTCAGTTAGTTAAATGCTTATTGAGTATAGGTATGTATATGAATATCAACGTTTTCTATATATTATATACGTATATTCAAATAGTAACGAAGAATTTTTGTCCGTTTGTCTGTTTATCTGGATGGGTACAAAAACGGCTGAACGGATTTAAAAAAAAATTGGCACACATATCGTAAATATTTTACAACCTGGATTAGCACTTATGGTACTTTTAATCACGGTAGTATGTTCCCGTGGGATGTTTTCCGACATATTAGTTAGGCAAAGCTAGTTTCATAATATTCTTCGTTTTACCAAAAAGTTGTTCGTTTGCCCAAGATTTTCACAACAGTATTAATCGCCGTTCCATCATTGCTTTCCACCATCGTCCATCCTTTCTTTACGCATTTTTTTGTCTTTTTCCGCACCTTATAAGACTTTCAAATATAAGTTTTTTTCTGTCTAGATATCATATCAAACAATACCACTTTAATATAAGCCAAAATCACTGTTTTTCTTCAGTCAACTTCCCACACGAAAAATAGGAAATATTTTTTTATTCTTTGCCTCAATTCTCGGTGAACTGACTTCGAGTACATTTACGACTGAGCCCGCCTCCGCTCAATCCTCGTATTTACTTAACATCTTTTTTATACGAAATCATGGCCTGATGCCTCGCGGCTTTCATAATGGGAGACGTAACCTTGAGAAAGGCTTACGTGGTGTCATTAGGCGGTTTGCAAAAGGGAGAAAGGATCATGGGAAATTTTGAATGGATAATGATGTGTGGTGTTTATGGTTTTTTCCGGTAATGGTTGGATTTTTCCATTAGATTTTATTCTGAAGCTTGTGAGTGCGACCGCTCTTCTTAAATCTTCGGGAGGTACAGGCGTGAAGTGATTAAAATATTATAAAAATTTAATGGAACAATACAAGAAAGAAAGATGCGAAGGAAAGAAAAAATCTATATTTTGCACAAACAAAGAGCACATTACAAAAATTAACATAAAATACACACATACAAAGTAGCCAAAAGCCTCGCAATCAAGTTTGACAATCCTGTCCATTGCGTAGGTAATATTTACTCTGTGTTGCGACACTGACAGGTGGCAACATACAATCAAAACAAAAATAGAATGCCAATTGCAGAGTGGGGAAACAACTACTTTTTTAACAAATAAACAACTATAACTAGAACAATAGGGTATTACACCCATTTTTGGAAAGTGTCTTAATTAAATTCTATAGTGCTAAATATGCCCCAAAAAAAAAACACAATATTTATTCCATCGATAAGTGCCATAAAAATGCATTTAAATTTTACATTTTCAAATTTCGCGCGTAGTTTGACGAAAACGCTGGACGCAGTGGACGCCATGTTGCTCTGTGGTCATGACGTCACTTGGCTATGTTAACAAATGCGCTGATCTATTAACTAACTATCAGTTGACAGTTGACACGTTTTAGTTTACATAGCGGCATGACGTAATAACATGGCGGCTACTATTTCATGGTGTTTTGTAACGGATCAGAAAAACTGAAAACGTTAAATTGAATTTTAAAATTTATTTTGTTATTTTATGAACTAAAAGTAACATTTTCCGATTCCTCTTTGCCTAAACTATCTCAATAATATATTTATAGATTTTTTCTCGTATATAGTAAAATATCCCTATTAAACAGTGCGTCGCATCTGTACAAGAAAAGGTCGTTGCTCAGCGAAATGCTGCGACTTCGGACAAACCTATCGTCAACAGCGCTGATTTTCAGCAATTACATACTTGTCGAATGACGTAATGACGTCCACTGTGTGACATAATAGATCAGGTAAGTGAAAATTTTCCACATAAATATTTGTGATTCTAGCTTAATAAAATATGTACTTATAAATAAAACATATATATATATATATATATATAACTGTATCAATGCGTAACTTTAAAAAATAAATAAAAAAATCATAAACTAAGACTGTAATACAATGAAAAATACAAAAATTCTACTAAAAAGTTTAAATACATAGTTTAATGCCTATTCGATAACATCCTTTTTAGTTAGACATCGTGTCTATTATTTTGATGTTTTATGTTATTGAGATCAATATATAGAGTGTTTTATTTTCCGAATCATGCCCAGACTCATACGACAGACTACTAGTACTGTTACGGACCACCACCCGACAAACATTTTCACATCTTTTGATTTACGAGAGCAAAAATTGCGCTGTCATCTTTCGACATATTGCTGTCTCTTTTCTTCTTACGAGGTTAAAAGGAGATGGTAGATAGATAATGAAATATTAGAGGGAGTGTTACCGCCGCCTTATATTCCATTGTTCCAGATATCTCGTGTAATTAATTAAATTTACTTGCAACAAACAATTCTGTGACTGAGATTTGAAAGCTCATAAAGCTGGTACTTGATGTTTGAACAAAGCTTGTTATTTTATAATGGCATGTATTCGAAATTAATTAGCATTTCTGCTTCTGTGTCGGCACGAGTAATGCTGTAATACTGGGTCATGTCGTGGTAATTTTTTTTAGGAAAAAGGATAAAAAATGAATACCTACTTTTCTATGGGTGTGTGTACTCTGTCTAGCCCAATGAGACTTCTTAATAAGAGGTTTTCTGAACTGAGTGACTTTCACAGACTACAATGATAAGTTTTCATCTTTTTTTGGGTTCCGTAGTAAACAAGGAACCCTTATAGTTTCGCCATGTCCGTCTGTCTGTCTGTCTGTCTGTCTGTCTGACCACGCTGAAGCTTAAAGACGCTTAGTACTAGAAAGCTGTAATTTGAAAAAGGTATACATATTCATCACGCCGACAAAGTGCAAAAATAAAATCATAAAAATATATTTTTTAGGGTAGGTACCTCCCTTGCACGTAATGTGGGGATGATGTATTTTTTTCTCGTCTACCCCGTGCTATGGGGTATCGCTAGATAGGCCGTTCAAAAATATAGCGGGCTTGTAAAAACTAGTTTTCGATTTAAGGATCCGCTTGCGTAATATTAAGCATTAAAGTGCTATTTTTTGTTAGAGTCGAGTCTCCCCCCCTCCTGCTAGCTAAATAGTTGTTTATGGAGATATGAAAAAATCATGGCAGTAGTACATAAGTATAATTAAATTAAAAGGAAAACGATCACAGCTAAGTAGACTTTACGAGTTAACGAGTTCTAGTCGACCAACATAAATTTGCAGTTGATGAATTGATTGTGGCATATATCGATGTATGGGGAAACGTTTTTAAACATAATGTTAAGTTTGTTTTTGGGATAAATTGATACCAACTTCCCAACTACGGAACCCTTCATTGTGCGAGGTCTGACACGCACTTGACCGGTTTTAATAATGAAAGGACAACCATCTACTGTTTCGAAACGTGTTAACGTTTTAAGACCAAGAAAAATACTTAGCATATTTCTACGTCCATTTTCTTCCGTTCCCTGTCTTCTACACATCATAAACTATACCAGTATCACCAGAAATACAAAGTTATACATCCATCTGTAAAAGTCCCGCTACATCCGTAGTAACGCCAACTAATTCCAAGCTCGTCAATCAATTAGGGAATAGTTTTTGTTCTTCACAAGGTGTGGGGAGGCAATGACTAAAATAAATATTGCAGATGTGACAAGCTTTTGGTCTAGCGAAAGAGAGTACTAGGAATTGAACTTCCAATAGTGGCAGGGTATTTGAACCGGGCCAGGGGTCTGGCCCGCGAGGAGTCGCTGGTGACTCTGGACAGGGACCCGTGGGGACGCCCGTACAAGGTGGTGCGGGATAAACTCAGCCCATGGGGTCCCCCGCTGACGCAGAGTTTCCAGCCCCAGCTTGTGGAGGACGTGGTGAGCGCTCTGTTCCCTTCGCGAGGGGAACACTCCTCCCTGCCTATGGCTCCGCCTACTGCGGTGCCCGATGAGGACCACACCGCCGACGACGACGATGCTCCGGAGGTGACCGAGGTAGAAATGAGAGCGGCGGTACGCAGGCTTAATGGCAAATATACCGCCCCAGGACCCGACGGCTTACCTGGGAAGGCCTGGGTCCTGGCCTTGGAGGCTCTCGGGCCTCGACTTAGGGTCTCCTAAGCGCATGCTAGGAGAGGGGCCAGTTCCCGCTTCGTTGGAAGACGGGAAAACTGGTCCTCATAAAGAAGGCAGGGCGCCCTGCGGACTCTCCGTCCGCTTATCGGCCCATCGTGCTGCTCGACGAGGTGGGCAAGCTCTTTGAAAGAGTCCCCGTCTTGAAAGAGACCCGCACCAGGTGGCCAACGAGGTGGTCTGCAATAGACCGCCTCGTTGGCCACCTGGTGCGGGTGGGGCCAGATTTGGCGGAGAGCCAGTTTGGTTTCCGCAGGGGGCGCTCTACGGTGGACGCCATCATGCGCGTGCGAGCCCTGACAACGGGGAATGCTGTTGCCCGGGGTGGGGTCGTCTTGGCGGTATCTCTAGACATCGCCAATGCCTTTAATACCCTGCCCTGGAGTTGCATCAGGGAGGCACTCCGGTACCACCGGATGCCGACCTACCTCTGTCGTGTGGTCGAGGCCTATCTGACGGACAGGGCCGTTATCTACCCCGGTCACCAGGGAGTGTGGAACCGGCAAGAGATGTCGTGCGGTGTCCCACAGGGATCGGTCCTGGGGCCGCATCTGTAGGACATCGGATACGACTGGGTGCTGCGCGCCGACCTCCCTAGCGGCGTCAGCGTAGTGTGCTATGCTGACGACACGTTGGTCTTGGCGCAGGGGAGGTCGCACCAGGCGGCGGCCGAATTAGCGGCACGCGGAGTTGCAAAAATCGTCGAAAGCATCCGGCAATTGGGACTCGAGGTGGCCCTGCACAAGTCCGAAGTCATGTGTTTTCATGGTCCTCGGAACGCGCCACCGTTGGGGTCCCAAATAACGGTGGGAGGGGTTTCCATCGGCGTCGAGTCGACGATGATGTGCCTGGGCCTCGTCCTCGACAGCCGGTGGAACTTCGTGGAGCATTTCCGACGTTTGGCTCCCAAACTGGAGCGGGCAGGCGCTGCATTGAAGCGGCTCCTTCCCAATCTAGGGGGTCTCAACGCCTCCTGCCGGAGGCTCTGTGCGGGGGTCGTGCGGTCCATGGCCCTCTACGGGGCTCCTGTATGGGTGCGCTCTCTGGCGCTGCGGCCAGCCCACCGGTTGAGCGCGGCCCAAAGGGTCATGGCCGTCCGGATGGTCCGGGGATACCGCATGGTCTCCTGTGAGGCAGCGAGCCTCCTTGCCGGATTGCCGCCATGGGATCTGGAGGCAAAAGTCCTAGCGCAAGTATGGGAGTGGCGCGAGGAGGCAAAACGCCGGGGCGTAAGCCCGCTGCCGCGAAAAATCACGGCACAGCGGTCGGAGCTCCGGCGGGATCTCATGGCGTCATGGAAAGTACGGTTGTCGCAACCCAGTGCTGGGCACGCCACAATTGCGGCGATAAGTCCCCTCTTTGAGGCATGGCTAGAGAGGCGTCATGGCGTCCTCCCCTTGCGCCTGAAGCAGGTCCTCACCGGACACGTCAGCTTTGGGAGGTTCCTGTGTCGGATAAGGCGGGAGGAAACGCCCGGGTGTCACTACTGTGTGGATCGCTCGGAGGACACGGTGGAGCATACGGTGAGAGGGCATGGGCAGCCGTCACCTCCTTCTGCGAAGCAGTAATGCTCGCGAAGGAGGAGGCGGGACGGTTGACGAAAAGGCGTGTTTCGCGCCCTCTCGCCCCTAGCCGCCGCAGGAGACGCACTGGGCGTCGGAAATCCCGGGTGGATTTCCGGCCACCGTAGGCGCGGGCTTGTGGACGGTGAGCAATGGGTAGCTCACCACCCGGTAAGGACCAGGCCCGAGTCGACGGCGCGTTGTATTCCACGCGCGCCTTAAAGATGTCGTCGTCGGGTATTTGAACCAGTGTCATAGTACTTTCATAATCATAATAATTTTATTTGCAATAGATAGTAATTAAGTTCCTAATACATATTCAGATATTTGACATGCAAAACATTATAATATATTTAATGCTACAGTATAATATTTATGTTCAATAGCATGCTTTAAATGCTAGTTTCTATTATTCATTAATTTTACAATTCATTCAATATTAACGTCACATTAATTTGAAATAGATTATTCAATATTATAAAAATGTTTATAGAATAAAACCGTTTTTCCAGCAGCCATAATTTTAACATTATAAAAAATGAATTATTAACTCTACAACTGCCGGGGTCGCGGGAAATTCTGAGGGATACCGTGGCCTCTGGCAACACACAGGCAACGGAAGGAACACGGGTGGGTTTTAGGCAGTAAGAGTCTGACACACCCTCCACTACGCCCAGAAGTTATTTGATAATTTCCCATCCAAAAAAAAGGTAACTCTAAAAAGTTCTTTGGTATTTCATTATAGATAAGTCACCCCATATGATAACAGTTATTTTTATCGCAGATGTGTTTGGTGCCTCAGGCAGAACTATTCTATCTGGATCTCTTAATTTTCCAGGACATCGGTCTTGAGCCTTTTTAAACAGGTCAAAGAGCTGTCGTACAATTTTAGCAAATTCTTAAATATACAAATTGATTAATGTAAAGATTTTCAATTTTAGAAACAATTGTTTACAAGATTCCCATGGTGGAATGCCCCAAAATGCTCAAAAGCATTTTTTGTACCCTAAATGGCTTTATCCGCGTCCGTTGAGTTACCTACCCCAAATATAAGAGATGTCGAAGATAACAAATACCCGGTTTCCTATGCTTCATCAATTATATTTTATTACAAGATTGAAGCATGCAAGAGAATCTTTAGAAATTATTGGTACCTTTGAGACTAATTGTCTGTAATTATTGTTTTCGAATTATTGCCTTTCAAATCGACAGAGGAGTTATTTCCACTGAGCAAGCCTTTAGAATTTTATTTCGAGTTCTATGAATATAGTAGTCTAGTTTTATTAAAACATCAAATGACAACATTATCATCATTTGATGTTTAAATAGAACTAGTGATACAACAACTTAGTGATTTACTGTATTTTTATACATATACCACATTGTTGCGAGCTGAATTATTCTTATTCTTAAGGCGCTGACAAGACCCAATTGGTCAAAATAGGCTTTGCTTAAGAAAAAAATTGCCAAATCTGTATAGTTTGTGGTAGCGGAAAAAATATATGTTAATTTTGAACATATTTCCCAGAACCTGGTTGTTACCAAAACACGTTTTGAAAAAAAATCTCGATACAAACTAACGTTAAACTAACCTCTTACTTTGAGTTCTAATCCAAAATATCTGTATCAAATATCAACATACGTTATGTATTTAATTAATAACAAAAACGTCTTATTTGAATGCAGAACTTGGTTGTTTTTTATTTTCGATTACTCAACTCAATTTTGAGTAAATAGATAATTACTTCATATTTTGCAATAAATTACAAGCGTTGTGTCGTCGCGCTTCTCTTTCCTTTCTACGTAATTTGACAGTGACCGCGGTTTAGGTGTTGTCAGCGTCTTAACGCAATGAGCATTTACGTTTTCTCTCAATTCTTTATTTTCTCTTTAGTTATCCAGTTGATTGACGTGACGACCATTATTCTTTCGAAGGTATAAAATGATCTACTAGAATGTCAAGAGAAAATACTCGTAGCACGAATGCCAATGCTTACGTAAAATAATTTGCTAGGTAGAATAATAAGCGGCGTCCCATCTGCGGCTATTCAGTTTATTCTAAGTTATTAACAAGTTCTTGGAGTTTCTTCGCGCACCCCTCATATTTGCTCTGCCTAATTTCTTCGGGTATAGGAAAAATATTATTGTGTAACTTCGTTTAGACTCCAGAAATAAGATGTGTATGCATGTGTGAACCTACTCTATGTATAAACTTATATAATAAAATTAATATTGAGTCAGCGATTTTACTTGAGGTCACCAGGTATAGATTGAGATGTTTTTTAACGATAAATAATTTAATTGAAAAACCTATAAAGCATACAATAAATAAAACTAGACGTACTAAATTTATTAATGAGCCAAAATCATAAGCTGTTTTGTTAAGATGCAAATAAAAATCTTTATATTGACTTAACTTTTATTTTTTAAAACGATAAACAGTAGCTGCAGTTTTATCTTTTATTTTAGTCTGAAACAAATAGTTCCAACAGCTTTTAATTTCCCAACCCTTAAAAACAAGAAGAAAATCCCAAAAATCCAAGACATCATCACAAATCAACGTCATACACACACGGTGGAACTTATAATTGGGAAGGCAATCAACAAGACAAACGTTGATTAATTAAACATTGTCGCAGATTAAACATCCGACGAAGAATAAACTGGGGTACCCACCCTACCCGATGCGGGTACTCGGGTAGATAGCAGAACTGTGCTGGCATATGACGGTATGACTGAAACGCTTTGTCAAAGTTACTTCGTAGGGTCACTGATAATACGCCGGGGGTAATTAGCCGTGGCAACGGATAGGCATGGTTTTTTGACGGCATGTGCTTTTGTAGTGATAAGGGTATAGGATTAGTCTGTGTGCAACAATGTGGGTTTAGATAGTAGAAGATATACAAGATACCAAGCCAGTTCAAAACATGAAATTATAATTATTATTTAAGATAAATTTGTACAAGTGGTAGAATGAGTGTAGCTTCTATAGTTTAAAAGAATTTATGGATAAAAAATATTGATGTAAGTTGCAACATTTTTAAAAACCTTGAAATTTTGCATGTCTTATCTTAGCTAAAGATGTTTGTGCCGATAATTAACGCCATTTTATACTATGTTTTATGAAAATAAATTATTTATTATTACATAATCAGCCTACAATGTTCCCACTACTGGGACACAGGCCTCCTCTCTGTGTGAGGGATTAGGCCGTAATGCACCACGCGGGCCCAGAGCGGGTTGGTAGATGTCACATATCTTCGAATTTTTGGTTCTAGGACATGCCGGTTTCCTTACGATGTTTTCTTTCACCGTTTTGAGAGCAGTGGTGATGAAATAATTTACACAAAGTAAAGCGCCTGGCTGGGTTCGAATCTACGACCGCCGTTACCACTGGGCCACCACTGCTCTGATTTATTATTATTATATTATTATTCTACTAGATGCGCCCCGCGGTTTCACCCGCATAAGTTTTGACCCCGTGGGTATATCGAGATAAAAAGTATTCTATGTGTTATTCCTGGTTATAAACTATCTGTGTGCCAATTTTCATCCAAATCCGTTCAGTACTTTTTGCGTGAAAGAGTAACAAACATCCATCCATCCATCCATCCATCCATCCATCCATCCATCCTTACAAACTTTCGCATTTATAATATAAGTAGGATTTTGGGAGGTAGAAATGCGGATACTAGATCAGAAAGGTTTTCTAAGTAAATCCCAAAAAATAAGATGACTTAATAGATGTTGGAATACGTAGACCAGATATCCAAAACCTCAAGCGTGGAGTGTAAGTTGATAATTGAGAAAGTGAAAAGACTTAGTTGATGCGAACTTTCTAAGTTACATAACATCACGGTTGTAATCTCCGAAGGGATAGACAGAGGTGTATGTATAGGGACACCCACATTTTGCCAGTTATGTTTAAGCCCCATGCAATATAGGGGCCAGCCTATTGCCATCAACCGAGCACAAATCCAGACTTCAGTCTCCTACTGAAAATGCCTGATGGAAAAACGCAATATCACTTTGCCCAACCTGGAAAGTTAACCCAGGACCTAACGGCAGCCACCCAGCAGTAGCGCTTGCAAAACAAGAGCAACGAGGCATTTCTATTTAAACACCAAATAGTTAGTTAGGAACAGTCGGTGACGTAGTTCAATAACTCAGAGCAAAACATAGCCACCTAAAGCATTTAACAATCCCTTGCCACATTTCAACAGAAGCCACTACAAACACACTACTAACAAAGACAAAAAGCATCACATATTTCAAAAATCTCTTCACAAACTAAACTAACATTCCCATACTATAGAAGCAGGGGTCGCAAACGCGTCGACACATAATTTTTCAATTTGCCCAGTTAAAACGTTTTGGAGATTGATTAATAAATCTCCCTGCGTTGGGGGGCGGATTATCGAGTTAGAGAGAGCTACGCACCCTCAGCCTCTGCCCCTTCCGAGAAAATGTGCATGATCTCAGATGTTTATCGTGTTTATATGTATAGTTATAAATGCGAAGCTGACGAGACAAATTAGGGAAGCCGCGGGGTGTTTGTGAATTGGCAGTTTTTATTTGACAAGACTCGGACTATTGCACATCTTTGCAGTTCGCATATTTTATCATGTTTATATGTATAATTATAAATGCTAAGCTGTCGAGACAAATTAGGGAAGCCGCGGGGTGTTTGTGAATTGGCAGTTTTTATTTGACAAGACTCGGACTATTGCACATCTTTGCAGTTCGCATATTTTATCATGTTTATATGTATAATTATAAATGCTAAGCTGTCGAGACAAATTAGGGAAGCCGCGGGGTGTTTGTGAATTGGCAGTTTTTTTTTAGTTTTTATTTCCACGTAAACGGCGAGTACATCTCACACCTTCGTTTTGCCAATGACATCGTCATAATGGCAGAGACGATGACGACGAACAGTTAAACCAGATGCTGCACAGCCTAAATGTAGCCTCTCGGCGGGTTGGCCTCGGCATGAATTTGGACAAGACGAAAGTCATGAATTCACACGTCTTGCCGAGTACAATCCACATTGAAGAGTCGCTTCTGGAGGTTTTGAAGGAGTACGTCTACCTAGGACAAGTTATCCAGCTTGGTAGACACAACTTTGAGAAAGAAGCCCACAGGAGGATCCGATTAGGTTGGGCAGCATTTGGAAAACTTCAAAGTCAAGTCTTCTCGTCGCCAATCCCGCAGTGTTTGAAGACTAAGGTCTTCAACCAGTGCGTCCTGCCCGTTATGTCATACGGTGCCAAAACGTGAACACTGACAGTCGGGCTGGTCCACAAATTCAAGGTCACTCAGCGCGCCATGGAACAGGCTATGCTCGGAGTTTATTTGAAGGATAAGTTCAGAAATTAAGTTATCCGGAAGAGAACCGGAGTTGCCGACATAGCCTGCAGGGTAAGCAGGTTGAAGTGGCAGTGGGCTGGCCATATTTGTCGAAGGACCGATGGCCGGTGGAGCAGACGAGTCCTGGAGAGGAGACCGCGTATCAGCAAGCGTAGTGTGGGACGCCCCCCAGCTAGATGGACCGACGACTTTAAAAAGGTGGCTGGGACAGACTGGATATGGAAGGCGGAGGACAGGGTGTTGTGACGCAGCCTAGGAGAGGCCTATGTCCAGCAGTGGAGTGTTATAGGTTGAGTTAATTGATTTAACGAGACTTGAACTGGTGCACAAATTTGTAGTTCGCATATGTTTATCGTCTTTATATGTATATAAATTCTAAACTGACGAGACAAATTGGGAAGCCGCGGGGTGTTTGTGAATTGGCAGTTTTTATTTGACAAAACTTGGACTGTTGCACAACTCTGCAGTTCGCATAGGTGGTAAATACGAATACTAATCATCTTATTCTCGATTGCTTATATACGAGACAAGGAAAGAAGAAGGGACTAAATCAGTTATCTGAAGGTCTAAACTAATATTGAGACAAACTGTTGCAGTATTTAAGAGAAGAGTGAAAGAACACTATCTCTCCACTTCGTCATAGTTGCATATTCATCATCATCATCATTTCAGCCGAAAGACGTCCACTGTTGGACACAGGCCTCCCCCAAGCACCGCCGCCTCGATCGGTTCTGTGCTTCCCGCATCCAGCGGTTTCCTGCGGCCTTCACAAGGTCAGTGGTCCACCTTGTAGGAGACCTTCCAACGCTACGTCTTCCGGCAAGGTTAAGTTGCATATTATGTATTTATAATTTTAATATTATGTAATTTAGTGACATTTATTTTAGAATTATGTATGTAAGTAGATTGTCATATTGTATATTTATATTTAAATTAGTGAATAGTTTATTTGTTTTATGTATTTTGACGAGCCACTGAGCCAGTGATGGCCCACTGGCAACGGCCGCGACTTACGAGTTGTAAGTCGTAGGTTCGAACCCGACAGGCGCTTTTCTTTGTGTAAATTATTTCATCACCATTGCTCTCAAAACGGTGACGGAAAACATCGTGAGGACACCGGCATGTCCTAAAACCAAAAATTAGAAGACATGTGATATCTACCAACCCGCACTGGGCCCACTCCCTCGCACAGAGAAGAGGCCTGTGTCCCAGCAGTTGGAACATTATAGGCCGATTAATTATGTGTATGTATTTTGTTTTCTCTTCTACACACGTTGTCTACATCTCTTTGTCTACTTACTTATCGCAGGTATGCTGGAAGAGATTTCTTTAGAAATGAGCATCACCTTTGTACGTATTAGGGCCTGTGCACACCACGTTTTTTAAACGCGCCGTTGACGCGCGTTTGTAGCGATACAGACGAGATACGCACGCGAGTCAGACGCAGCCTGTAGACCTTCTGTAAGATAAAGCGCGCCGTCGACGCGTGTGTACACAGGCCCTTACCTGTTAATTTCTTCTAGTCAGTTTATATGTGTGGAAATAATAAGTTAAATGAATAAATAAGTTGGATTTATATTATTCCAAGATCTTGACAACGTCGACGCGGGAAACCAATTACAATAAAGATGGGCTCTAAATAGATACCTAGAAGAACAGTTATCATCGGGTCGTGTTGACCAATTGATAATACAGAGTTAACTATTTTGACAACAATACGATAATTTCAAAGACAGTATACTTATTATTAGACCAGATTCCCATTTAACTTTTTGACCGCCACAGTCATGTATAGATTACAAACCAAAATGTGCCCAGCACGCCACGGTCACGACTACATGACAGATTTCTAAGAAATAATGCGTAGCTCGGCGCCTAGGGCACGTCGTTGCATTTTTGACGTGGCGGTCAAAGGGTTAAGGAAAAATTCGTCGCTTGGCGCCGAGGGCACGTTTTTGCTTTTTTGACGTGGCGGTCAAAGATTAACCCTTTGGTAGCTTATAACTTGTTTCCAGTTGGATTGGTTTTTGGTGGGGTATACCTTTTTTTTTTGTTCCGGGGTAGAAGTTCTCATGGATGTCCTCTGGTATTCAGGTCTATCAGACTCTTACTCACTAAAAACCACCCCACCCCGGTGTTCCCCTCCTACACTTGCTATAGATTGAGTGGACCTATCCAGTCAGTGCACGCATTTGTCAGTAATCGTGCAGCTCAACTCAGGTAGCATGTCAGTGGGAAAAAACCAGTATAAGTTGGTTTCTGATTTTCGATAAAATATTGTTGAAAATCCGTACTACACTAAGCCAGCTGAAGACCAAAGTGGTACCACTGACGTGCGGCCCATTATACTAGATATTTATGATCTTCATCATCATCATTTTTTATATCCTTGACGATAACACCTACCTAGATATGTCTACATCATCGGTTTTTTTTTCCACATCCAAGATTAAATAATTCCATCTTCTGCTATATCAGCCAGACCAGATTTGATTTTATTTTATTTAATAAGGAATAATAAACAACTACAACATATTTAATACATAAGGTTAACAAAACTTTAAGTAGCAATGTTGCAGTCCACTGCATTATCCGCAAATAACACGTTTATGGATCAATGGTTGCCACTAGACGAGCATTACCAAAATTATCAAATATATTGAAATAAATAAATAAATTACTATAAAGCTAGCCATAACTGAAAAACCAAATTAGATCAGAAACAATTTCATTTACTTAAATAATTATGCAATAAATAAATAATAACAAAAGATTATCTTCTAGATATAGCGTAACAAATCAGAACCTTTCACAGTTATGCTTATTTTTATTTCCACATCCAAGATTCAATAAGTCCATCTTCTGCTATCAACCAAACCAAATACCCATTTAAAGTAGCTACTAGCAAGCACCCATTCAAACCAGATAGTTAATCGCGCAGTATCAATAGCAGAACATGTCCTAATGACAACAAACGACGCGACCCGTCGGGGTCTCGAATTACGTTACCGACTCGTTACGTGCCAAATAAATTCCGGCTCTTTGAACACCCTACTACGGAACCACGATGGCTTGCACTTCGTTTTAGGGGACTTATTTGCATGAAAGGAGAATAAATAAGGTTTTATGATTTTTTTGGGAAGCGAGTCCGGAATGGAGGTTCCGTTAGTTAATGTTTAATTGCGATTTTGGAGATTTAAAACAGCAACAAATGTACTTACTACTGATGATTAAAATGAAAGTGATAGTAAGTAGCATAGTATCGCACGGTGAGCAATGGGTAGCTCACCGTCCGATAAGGACCAGGCCCGGGTCGACGGTGCGTTGTGTTCCACGCGCGCCTCAAAGAGATGTCGTCAGCACAAGTGTAGGGGTTCACTAGGACCGATGCCTGCCGGGGTCGCGGGGGTCACGGGAGAGTCCGGAAGGGATACCGAGGCCCCTGGCAACACAAGCAATGGAAGGAACACGGGTGAGTTTTAGTCAGTAAGAGACACACCCTCCCGCTCCGCCCAGAGCGGGAGAAGTTATTTGATAATTTCCCACCAAAAAAAAAATTAAGTAGCATAATATAATAGGTTTGAGCATGAGCATGTCGACAAGAACCGCCACATAAAACAACAGATTACATAATCAGCCTATAATGTTCCCACTACTGGGACACAGGCCCCCTCCTTTTTGTGAGAGGGAGTGGGCCATAATCCCAGTGCGGGGTGGTAGATGTCACATATCTTTGAATTTTTGGTTCTAGGACATACCGGTTTCCTTACGATGCTTTCCTTCACCGTTATGAGAACAGTGATGAAATAATTTACACAAAGTAAAGCGCCTGTCCGGGTTCGAACCTACGCCGTGCAACTCGTAAGTCGCGGCCGTTACCACTGGGCTACCACTGCTCTAAATAATAAGTCGCGGCCGTTACCACTTGGCTACCACTGCTCTAAATAACAGATTGCTTATCCCAAAATTTGTTATTTAAAAACAGTAAGGTTAAGTATATAATAAACTAAAATAAATTCCTCTGTTGCGAATGTCCCTTATTGTCTTTTTTATTTCCCTTGGTCAACTAAGCACTCATGTGACGCAAGAGGCCTTATTTTTCAGAAACTACACAAAGAATAATACGAAACTTGCTCTCAGTTACTATCAATGTATTTCATAACATGAAAAATGTCGACTCTTTGTTCAACAGTTTTATTGCATTAAACCCTCATCCGAAAGCCAATAAAATAGATACTGAGCCACAAACAAAACACAATCAACAACATAATCCCTTAGCCACTTCACGCAATAACAACTATCGACAGATCTCAACAACTATTTGACAATACGTAACATTAGCCCCCCACTTCTATATTTTCATTCAACCCCGCCACCTGGGTCGAATTTACTCAACAACTTAGTAGGGGCCAGGGGACAAGCTCGCTCGGTGTAGGTTTAGGTGCAAGTATGCTTGTGGACACTGCACTTGTGCCGGACGCCCCCCGGACAATATCGGACACCGGACATTTGTTCCATCATATCGATATCGGATAACAATGGAGACAGATGGTCGTTAAGATTATTACGATTTTTGTTTGGTTTACAGCTTATGATCGTGACAGTATGTGGTGGGAATTCAATGTATGTTTACCTCTGTTGTAGAGATGGGCAAATTGTATCACTAAAAAGAAAAGATTGAAATGTATCTTTCGATCACTGGGATATGTATCACTCTTTTGTATCTTTATATCCATATGTATCAGTAGCTCACGCTCGCGCGCAGATTCACAGCACATTTGCTCACTCACTCAGCGTGGTTCGCCAAACCAACTTACTATCTCCATCTTGCGAAAGCGCGACAGAACATTCTAAATAGCGACGTGCAAAAGAGACGTCTGGACTTTCCGATATCTTCCTTGAATTGGTCTTGGAGTGGCCGGCCGTCCCAGCCGAGGTACATTTTGACAAACTTGGACATTTTTGGAACTAACATTTTGAATGGGACTTAAGATCGGTTTTTAATTATCTTTTGTAGTTTTGGTGACGAACAGCGCCACCAATAATTGCATAGTTAAGTTGGTCGAACAGTAAAATCAAAATAATAATTTTGTTTCGCGACACAGATAGATCAAGACAATGTGAGTGAATGAGTTGTAGAGAACTAGAGATACAGTGATACATTCGGATGTGAACGGATACAAAGAGTGATTGATGGAAACGGAATGATTCATATCTTTTGTATCTATCACTCATGAGTTACCCATCTCTACTCTGTTGTGCGTGCGTTCTTTATCTGAGCGGATATGGGTGGGTTAGGTTGTTCGTTTGATATGCATCGGTGCGTGCCAATGGAGAATACGGAGCCCACAATAATTAGTTATATACACCTGAAGGAGTTGTAGATGGTTTTGAATTTTTTCCCCCCAAAATACAATAGCTTGGGAGGTGGCTAGGATTTCAAGCTAAATCGTATAGATGTAGCTAAACTCTTCTCTTTTGCTGTTACAATAATAAAGGGGTTGACACTTCCTTGTTATGATTTAGTTTCTGCAACTATCATTAACATGCGACTTGAGAGCATAATCTTTTTTTTTAATAATTGTGACGTACGTATTGGTTATAAAATCAACGTCACCTTCATTATCTCTGAAGCTCTCTTTTGTTAAATTTTGGTGTACATTCTATCTATAATAGTTCACTTTCGTTCATTTTTCTGTTATTTTCTTCTTGTCTGTTATTTTTTTTATATGTGTGTACATAAATGTTTAAATAAATACATAGCATAGGTTAAACGAGCACATCTATGTGCTCGTTTAACTTATGATATAATATAATAAATTATGATATTTATTTATTTAAAATTGTTAAACGAGAACAACTGCTGACAAACAAACTGTTATGCAGTTTGGCAGACTATTTATTTGATTGTTAATACATAAGACACCTAACATAACATCAATAACATCGCGCCTCATTTCCCCGAAGGGTTAGGCAGAGGTGTACCTGTAGTACCTACACACACATTTCGCCGTTAAGTTCCATGTAATAGGGAGCGAGCCTATTGCCATCAACCGAGCACAAATCCAAACTCTGGGCTGCTATTGAGAAATTCCAGATAGAAAAACCGAATAACACTTTGCCTGATTGTTAATACAGATTTTGAATTAAATAAATAATCTGTCTGTATTAAAAAAACTAAAAATAAAAAATAAATGTTTTGAAATACGTAACGATTATTTTATCACCTACGATTTGAGAAACACCTGAGGTGTCGACCATCACCAGGATGGGGAGATTACCCCGGATGACCATCCCCTGGTGGATCAATGGAATATTAATTGCTTTTAAAGAGGCCCAGGATTATGCGAATAATTGGAGCCGGTGACGGCCGCGCGTGATCGTTTATTCATTGCTTTTAGCGCAATAACATTATGTAATTGAACTGCAAATGTGTATTTTGGTTATTCTATTACGATTTTAGGTGCCTTACATAATATCCAACAAACACATACACGTTACATATTATAAAACAAAGTCCGCCGCGTCTGTCTCTCTGTCTGTCTGAACGCGATAAATTCAAAAACTGCTAAACTTGTTTTCAAACGGTTTTCATCAATGGACGGAGTGATTCATGAGGAAGGTTTGAGTATATAATCCATTCAGGTTTTGTTGGCTGAAATATGACGATTATTGTTGAAGATGTCTGAAAAAAACATTGCCATCTGGAAGCTTCAAGGTTCCTACATACTGGCGCGACTTGTCGCGCGACGCGACGCGACACAAAGACACCGCGTGTAGCGCTACAAGCGGTGCCTTTGTGTCGCGACGTGTCGCGCGACCAGTCGCGCCAGTATGTAGGAGCCTTTACTGGCGTGCGCCGCGGAAACCGTAAGAAATACATAAAAAAAATAACGTACAGGATTGTACATATAAAAAATTCAACAAAAAAGTCCGCGATAGCATTTATGTCTATCTTCTATGGATGACCCACAGTAATCATTTTTATCTTTCAGAATTTGATAAAAATTTAATTGTTATTTCCGAAGCTATTTTAACCGGTATTATATTAATCCTTATCCAATAAAATATGTTATTTAAATTGGGAATATAATTAAAATTAAAATATGCCCGTACATCATTTAAATGAATAGTTTACAAGATATCACACATTCAAAATTACGCGTAACAAAATAATTATGGTTGACGGCGGCGAGCGCAGCGCTTGGAGTCAATGACCTTTTCCTCGGCTATGAGGTATGCGATCGCTTCGTTTCCTTTTAATACCGGTAGTACGTTCCCGTGGGATATTCTCCGACATCCACGCGGGCGAAGGCGTGGGCAAAAGCTAGTATCGATATATTTGCAAGAAACTACCTAACGACCTAAATATGTGTTTTTTTTTATACATTGGCATCTTGTAAACGGACACGTTCGCGTTCGAAGCAGCTGCGTGGATGAGGTAAACCAAAGTAAACGTAAAGGTATGGCTATGTCTAGAGTGACAAAAGACATGCTAAAAAAAATATGGAATCGGATAATCGGAATAAGGAATCGCAACATTAATAAGGCCACTAAGATCATGCTCGTCCATACACTTGTATTCCCCATATTTCTGTACGCAGCTGAGACGTGGAAATTACGATAACTGGAAAAGAAAAAAGTAGATGCTCTAGACATGTGGTGCTGGAGAAGAATGCTTGGGATCTCATGGACAGAATTCCATACAAACGTTTCCATACTCCAAGAACTCGGCATCAAACAGCGTCTATTAGCACTACTATAATAGTCTCAAATACTAAAATTATTTGGTAATGTTCAAGACGGAATAAATTACTCCATAGAACGTGTAGTGGTGCAGGTCAGTGTATAAGGTAATAGGCCACGCGGGAGGTCACCGATGAGGTGGATCGAACATATTAAATCCGTGGTTGGAGGCCCTGTTAATGAATGCACCAGACTGTCAACTAACAGAATCAGATGGAGAGAGATCGTGAGGCAAGTAACGACTACACCTGTGATTGGACATAGTTCATCGTGACCAGAACCACTCCATCAAGAGCGAAGCGAAGAAGAATATAAACGGACACACACTATCTATTTATTATTGTAGCGCATGACACTCGTGGGTTGTAACTGAAAATCAGCGTCAAGTGTTGCACCTTGTTTTGTCATTTCACATTATGCTGAGCCGAGGCTTTTGTGGCGTTTTAATCATTATTTTCTGTTTTTTTTTAGTTTTATGATGCTTTTTTTTTCCTATAATGTCAATAAACACATTTTTCCTTTTTCTTTGTATTTTATTTATATTCTTTTAATTTGTGATCATTTTTGTGCTTTTGTGTACTGAGCTATTTCTTTTTGTACACATTTTTTTCAAGATACGACAAAGCTCATTTTGGTTTTGATGACTGAGTTTTCCTTCAATATGAAAGTTAAAAAAAAAAACTCCCTAGTACAATACAGTAACTTGTGCAATATCCCATTTTGGTACCTACCCACTCAACAAAATCATTTATCAATTTACGTATGTGTAAAAACGCCGCATATGACTTTGTTATGCCAGCGTGTAAACCTCTAAAAAATGGTATCTATTAAACAAATTCCCCTGGCTAATGTAGCGTGACCTAAAAACACGCATAAACATTTTTGTGTGACAAATTCCCAAAAATTTCATCGGACATTAATAAATGTTCGGTGATTTAGCGTAAGTAGACAAAAAAATCACCCCTAACAGAGAATAGGGTTCCGCAAATGACGTTGGGTTTCAATTAATTTATCAATTAAATTGACCGTGTCGACGACGCGTCACGCTGTCAGGCTTCAGTTTCGTGTAAAAAAAATACAAAATTTTCACTGGCGAGGTATAATGAAAGGTCAACAGTGCGTCATACACATGCTTGCTTTTGCAAGTGCAGCGGAATTTTTCGTTTACTTTGTACTCTTGTTAATTATTTTTGTATGGAGTTGGATTGAACCTATTTACAAGTAAGAATGACAAGAAATTGTACGTTTTTGTTCAGTACTAATGGCAGCAATGAGAACATAATTATGTTTATTACAAAATAGCGCTGATTGAATTTATGTAGGTATTCATTATTGATTAAAGGGGTATCGTGTTACCCAGTAACTGGGTTGTGGAGGTAAAATAAAAATAAAAATAAAAACGTTTATTTCAATTACAAATTGGCCTTTAGATACATATTATTTTCCCCTTTTAAGCAAGGAGTTGCTTATAGTAAGAGACTGCGCACTTCCACTTGTCACTTTATGCAATTGAAATGTAGACAATGTAAACATGTAAGGAAATAAAAATAAAACAAAAATAAAAGGGGAATTAAAAAGTATACCAACAGCTCTGCAAATAAACGAGCGTTATGCAGGAAAGGCCAGATCACGCGTGTACGTGTGGTATATGTATCATGAGTGAGTGTGTGAGTGAGTGTGTGAGTGAGTGTGGGTGTTTGGTGTGTGAGTTATACCTAATGAACAATGCTTCGTTCAATATTCAAAATTACTAATCACGCTTTCACGCCTAGATGGACATAAGTCCAAACGTAGATTTGTCGGTTTTCGGCCAGCCATACGACAAACTCTTGGGATCGAAAGAAGCTAAAGAAGTCGTCTTTCACTAATATAGGCAGTCGCTCCATGTAAAATACTGGTATTCAGCTACATCCGGTTAGACTGGAAACTGACCCCAACATAGTTGGGAAAAGGATAGGCAGGTGATTGATTATTGGTTAAAAGTTTGTTATTTTTATAAATGAATTAATATTTTCTCCTACCATTATCATTTAAAGCAAACCGAATTTCCCATTTCAGTTTTACATTAAATTCAATTCAATTCAATACGATGCAATTTTTACAACAAATAATTTCATATCATTCGTAATTCACCGAGTCGACGTGAAGCGGCGTGACGCACCTGAATGACGTCAAGCGTTCACGCCGCCATTGACATGAAAAGCTGACGTGTCGAACGAACTTTTATAAAAATAATGTATTTCTTTTTTTTTGTATATTATTGTTTTTTGCAGAGGTTCATTATGCAGCTGAAACAAACACGTTGGTTTGTTTCAGGTGCATAGTTTATTATAATGTATGTTGTGTTCTTTTTGGTACTAAATCGTAGGTACTTTTGCACTCGTATAGGTCTAGAAAGTCCTTGAAAATTTTGCGTAAGTTAGAAAAAGCCTCCAACATCTAAGCCAGCGTGAGTCGTTGCGGACGGAACGGAATATTGCCATTGTAAATATTATATTTATATAAACACTAGCTGCGCCCCGCGGTTTCACCCACATAACTCTCGATCCCGTGAGAATATCGGGCTGAAAAGTATCCTTGAAAAGTACCTTGAAAAGTATTATATTACTTTAATTATTGTGAATGTGAGCACTATGTGGGTCATTTTTATTTATTTCTTGTTGTTTTTTTTTTTCTCTTAGTTTTAATTATGGTCTGGCATTTTGAGTTCTTTATGCGGCCAAACCAATTGTCCTTTCCTTGGTATTGTTCGTCGAGTCGTTGAGCTCCTTAAGTTTTGAGTTGAGCTACACGATTACTGACAAATGCTTGCACTGACTGGACAGGTCCACTCAAATTTGTGTGGTTCTTTCCTCAAAAGACCATTTCAGACATAGATCTACATGGTCCTCACATGATCTGACCAAGATTATGTCTGGACTTTAAAAGAGACTTTGACCCTTGAGTTTGTTTCGCCATTTCTTCTCAGGGGTAGTCAGATAGGAAATGTCGACTCCATCTAGCTTATTTTTTAATATGACGTGTAAAAGTGATTCTCATATCCTATTTACAGAATAAACAATTTCATTTCATTTCATTTCATGTGTCCTAATTCGGGTCATGGTCTATCTATGTGTCAAATTTCATACAAATCCGTTCTGCCGTCTTAGCGTGATGCCCGTGACCAAGGGAAATAGGCATTCATATTTATATACAAGAAGATAGATTTAGAACTAACTAACAAATTTATTTATATATATATATATTATTATTTTTATCTCATTATATATGCTGCACCGGTTGACGTCATCACGTCAACGCTGGCTTCACTGAAAACCAGCGCTAGGGCTCTGTCTTGCATAGGGTTGCAGCATTTTGCTGAGCAATGGCCGTTTTGCGTGGATGTGATGCATATTTCTTCCAACTTGTTCTTTTCGTGTTTTGTCTTCTTCCTTTGCGTCATATTTGCCGCAAATATACGTATTCTCGTTCTTTTTTTTTGCTCTCTAATAGACTTGCTTGTGACCCGCATTATGCATTCGACAACGGAACCTTTTATAAAGGAACGAGAACGTACTACCGGGATAAACAGTATCCTATGTGTTTATCCAGATCCATAATATAAACTATCTATGTGCCAAATTTCATTCAAATCCTATTAGTAGCATAATACTAATGATTGAAATACTATTGTGAATTCATGCAAGCCTAGTACTTTTTGATAAGATACTGCTCAGAAATTGTTTAGAGCGTGTCGTGAACAGAATGCCGTATTGTATGCATGCAATTTACTACCAGCATAAAAAGTATTCTATATCCTAAGCCTATCCGAGCATGATCTATCCGTGTGCCAAATTATACCCAAATCCGTTCAGCCGTTTTTGTGTGATTGAGTAACAAACATCCAAACAATTATAATATTAGTATAGGATATTATTACACTTTTTCCTAATTATTTCTCGCCGAAAGCAAGCCGGTCTCTGTGTAAAAGCTTATCTAATCTTTTACATAGCGCTACCAATTACAGCGCCCTTTTTACTACAACTTCAGTTGATACAATATGCACACATTATAAACTCGACTCAACGTTATATAACACCATATTCACAGGGTACATTTTTCCCCTGGCCATGTTATAATCGCTTGCACTTGTCACGTAGCCAGTTCCACTCGTTACATCACTGTCCAGCTGCGCTGTATGACGTGTGGATATAATAATAAATACGGTGCATTTTTAAGGTTCCGTAGCCAAATAGCAAAAACGGATAGACAGACAAGATGAAATTACTAGTGTTCCATAGCCTTATAATTTTGTCTTTTCTGTCTGTCCGTCCATCCGGACGTTTCACAGCCATTTTACCGATTTAAATTGGAAAGAAGGTGCATTCTATGCATCGCGAAACAATGGAAAAAATAAAATAATCTTTATTTTCATTAGCACTCTCCCCAAACGACGAATAAAAAAAATAATTCAATGCACATAAGCGTGTGGGGTATCCTTAAATCCCATAATCATAAAGATGATGATGTTTCTAAGTGACGTTGAAATTTTATGAAAGTCAATAGTTTTTTAGATGTGGGATATTTTCAACCGCTTTAACAAGATTGTTAGTTATGTTTTTTTTTTAGAAATACTATTAAATACAAACTTATTTTTGCGGCTGGTAAAATTAATACTGTGCAGCCGTAAATATTCATCCCAACTACAGAACCCTTGACTGTGCGTGGTCTGACACGCACTTGGCCGATTTTTATTTAGTAACTTAGTTCCCTGGATGTATGCAAAGTGAATTTGTTTGAGTACTCTACTCGTTTATTGTGCGTGAAATGTAATGAAATTGGTAGTACGGTACAATATAGTAAAATGTATTTCTTTTACAATATTTAATACAACTAACTAGGTACTAAATTAAATCATCTGCCTAGCCTTTTCCCAACAAAGTCAAAGTCAAATTATTTATTTCAAATAGGCACTTAGAAGGCACTTTTAAACGTCAAAATTTACAAAAAAAAATAGAATTGATTTTAGTTGCCCCTTCCAAAAGGTAGTTTCGTATGGAAACGGATGGGCAAGAAACTCCACCATTACTCTTATAAAATGTTTTACAAAATTTTGTATAGGTACGACGATGCACCTAGAATAAAATTACTATACCAAAATAGGTAAAAAAGAATGAAAAATAAATCAATAACAGATAAATTAATTATGTGATAGGTACATGATGCTCACATATTTACAAACATTGTAAAAGTATACGTTTTCTTAAAAATAATAAATAAAGTAATAGGTCAGTGTGTGAGTTAAAGTAATCACAGAATTTAAATTTAACATTGATTTATTATTTGTATCAAATAATAAATTGTACATTTAAAATAGCAACCAGTTTGATTTTGTCTAGAAACCAGTTTGATTTTGTCTAGAAACCAGTTTGATTTTGTCTAGAAACCAGTTTCATTTTGTCTAGAAACCAGTTTGATTTTATCTAGAAACCAGTTTGATTTTGTCAACTACGTTGAGGTCGGCTTCCAGTCTAACCGGATGCAGCTGAATACCAGTATTTTACGTGGAGCGACTGCCTATCTGAGCTCCACAACCCAGTTACTGGTTAACACGATACCCCTTGGTAAGACTAGTTGTCAGACTTTCGGGCTTCTGACGACCCGTAACGACTGTCAAAGATCCACGAATGATAACCGGGATCAACGGCTTAACCTTTCCGAGGCACTGAAGGATCTTGGTATGTAAAGATGATCACCCATCCACGGACCAACCGCGGCAAGCGTAGCTTAACCTGATGGAATGACCCGTGCCCCTCTCTAGAGGGTTTCGATATAGTAGAAATATTTTTTAGTTATCGATGTTACTTATTTCATTAAAATAAATTATGAATTGAAAATATGATTGGCCGAGTTATTGTCTCAGGTTCATTATGATTTTAACTAAGAAGAATTCTTAGCTCATTCTATTAAAACAAAGCCACCAGAAAACCGCAAGAAAAACTGCCCTGCTCTAGCAAAAATAAGATGGCTTCTTATTTTGTAATGAAATTCCGTACTACGCTAAGCCAGCTCAAGATAAAAGTCTTAACACTGACGTGCGGATTACAGTACTTATTTAATTTTCGCGATTGTAATACATCAATAAAACTTGAAGCATTTTTTGTGCAGTGCATGAAAACAAAAATCGTGATCGAAAATGCATCCCAACTTGTGTACCACCTGTCAAAGACCCGTTTCGCATTAATTGGCATTTCCAAAATAGCGCTTGAGACACGTATTCAATTTGGTCATAATCCCCTCTTGCACCCTTCAGGACTGACGTGTAACCATCGGTAAGCCGCAGTGCCTTTGAAGCTTTTGAGAGCATCATTTGAGTTTACCTGTGAACCTACTGATGTTTGTATCGGTACGTAGATTTTTTGGTGATTGATGATAATTAATTGTTAGTAAAACTTAAGCCTATTTGTAACCTCCGTGGTTACGTGAATTTTAACGAGTTTGTAAATAAAAACTACACAAACCAGATGAAAGAAAAGTAACATAGACGTAGCCAATTTAAAATATATAAATCTGTCAATATTGTGCGTGCAAACTTGGGCTTGTGGCTAAGTAATAACAGCCACACGGATCGATCGATGAGGTTAAGCTACGCTTGCCGCGGTTGGCCCGTGGATGGGTGACCATCTTTACATACCATCTTCGTGCCTCGAAAAGCACGCTAAGCCAATGGGAGGACTAACGGGTCCCGGCAGTCAATTGTAGATCTTTGACCGTCGTTACGGGTCGTCAGAAGCTCGGAAGTCTGACAACCAGTATCCAAGGGGTATCGTGTTACCCAGTAACTGGGTTGTGTAGGTCAGATAGGCAGTCGCTCCATGTAAAATACTGGTATTCCTATTCAGCTGTATCCGGTAAGCCGACCCCAACAAAGTTGGGAAAAGGGTAGGCAGGTGATGATTGTGCGTGCAAACTTATATTTGCGGTTAGTCCCTCTATGCTTTAGTCCCGCTATGTCCGACTCGTAAAATACCCACTAAAAAGTTTCGCTATGCACGAAATTACATTCGCGAGCAGTGATGAAGAAAACTGTTTCAGTGTAATATATTATTTAACCATTTAAAAGTAAATTAAGAAAACTTATTATTTAAACATGTTATCCTATTCTTAATCATAATTAAATATAATAAAACAGGACGGAGTTCAGCGAGACAAAACAAATTTTAACTTACAGACGCTTTCGCATATAAGAACAGTACTATAAAAATTGTAACTTGAATTCAAACACTTTTCTTTCCAACTGTGTGCACAGCGAAACCTTTTAGTAGGTATTTTTCGAGTCGGGCATAGAGGGACTAACCGTATATTTGCAGATGGAATGTATGCGAGAACATGTTTTTAACTACAACAAAAAGTATACAAGAACATAATACCTATATCAAGAAAACTTGAATCTTTAATCCAATAGGGTCATTAGCATTTTATACATTCAGGATATAATCTAGACAATTGTCTCGCCTGATAGTAAACAGGAACATGATACCAGATGCAACGCATTTGCGTAGAGCAGAGCTATTTGCTTTCATCTTGAAGACAAGAAAAGAATGAGGCATCCTTTAAGCCAGGAACGCTTTAGAAGCCTTTACAATGAACTATGAACTAAGACACTTAGGGCCTTTTTACAAACCAAGGTTTGTCTTCAGAACCAGGTTTAAACCATCGAGCCATTTTTTAATTTCGAACTTTATTTCAACAAAGATAAAGTTCTTACTACAAAAACAGATTTTTAACCCGAGCCTAAGTGATCAATTTCGTATAAAGAACTTTACTACGGTCAAAATAAGGTTCGAAATACAAAAACTGGCTCGAAGGTTTAAGCTTGGATCTAGGTTAGAACTCGTTTTGTAATGAGACGGACATAACATAACATAACATCACGCCTGTATTCCCCGAAGGGTTGGGCAGAGGTGTAGCTATTGTACACCCACATTTCACCGGTTATGTTTAAGTCTCATGTAATAGGGAACGAGCCTCTTGCCATTAACCGGGCACAAATCCAGACTCCAGGCTGTTTCTGAAAAACTCCAGATGGAAAAGTCCAATAACACTTGTCCGACCCGGGAATTGAACCCAGGACCTCATGCTTAGCAGTAGCGCTTTCGAACACTAGACCAACGAAACAGAACTAAGGAGTATACAAGACAAAATACTAACAAGTCAATCAACTACGACCAAAGCAATATGAGTTACAAAATATTTTTTCTCATAATACTGCATTACCCAGTAACTGGGTTGTGGAGGTCAGATAGGCAGTCGCTCCATGTAAAATACTGGTATTCAGCTGCATCCAGTTAGACTGGACGCCGACCAAACTTAGTTGGGAAAAGGCTAGGCAGATGATGATGATGATGAATACTGTATATACTAGGTAATGCACCCAACCTTTTTCAAATAGAATGCTTATGCTATTACTTAACAAAATAGAAGAACCTAAAAAACCCGGCCAAGTGCGTGTCGGACCACGCACAATGAAGAAGTTGGGATGAATTTATCCCAAAAACAAACTAAACATTGCGGCAGATAGTGCCAAAAATCTGAAAGTTTTTAAATATGGAGGCCTTGGCAAAGAGTACAACTTTGTGCCCTTTGGCGTCGTGACCCTCGGTCCATGGGTCCGAAAAGCTGGCGGCTTTCTCGCGCAACGCATCAGCATTGCAATTCAGCGAGGAAATGCTGCCAGCATACTCGGTACAATGCCCCGAGGGCCTTTTTTAGACTTAACTTAGTTTTAATTTAATTTAGTAAATGTTAATATTCATCTTGTAATTTGGTTATGTAAATAAATATTTCTTAAATTGTAGTAAAAACATGTTCTCACATACATCGATATATACATATATCGATGTATGTGAGAACATACATGTCCATGTCAATTCTCAAACTGCAAATGTAAGTTGGTCGACTATTACTCGTTAACTTGTAAAGCCCACTTAGCTGTGATAGTTTTCCTTTTAATTTATTTATATGTACCTACTACTGCCATGATTTTTTTCACATCTCTATAAACAACCATTCAGCTGGCAGCGGACACTTGACTCTAACAAAAATTTGCACTATAATGCTGAGTATTACGCAAACGTATCCTTGAATCGAAAAGTGGTGTTCACAGTTTCACAGACCCGCAACATTTTTGAACGGACTATCCAACGATACCCCACACCTTGGGATAGACGAGAAAAAAAAATATCATCCCACATTACGTGCAAGAGAGGTACCCATCCTAAAACATTTTTTTCAAGATTTTACTGTAGTATTTGTTTGGCGTGATTAATATGTATACCTATGCCAAATTATAGCTTTCTAGTACTAAACGTCTCTAAGCTACAGCGGGGACAGACATACAGACAGACAGACGGGCATGGCGAATCTATTACGTTCCTTGTTTATTACCCTAAAAAAGTTCAATCGTTTCATAACTAACTAAAATGCAAAAACGTGATTCTCATAAGCACCCTTATAATTAAAACCAAATAGAAACTTATTTCATTGAAGAGCTAATAAAAGATAAAAATGCTTTAGGCTTTTAAACGTTAGCGGTAGACATCCCCTTGAATATCTTACAAAGTATACGTATCACTTACAACCCTTGAATATGTAAATAGAGTAATAGAGCATTAAGTAGGGTGTTTATCCACCATGAACATGAGTGAACTTAGATAAAACTGTATGAAGTCAACGAATAGAATAAAAAGTCAGAAACTATAAGATAAGAAAAATAATACTTATAAAGAGCATAAAGTACCATCAACTTAAGACGCTGACAACACCTAAACCGCGGTCACTGTCAGACTGTATAGAAAAGAAAGAGAAGCGCGATGACATAACGCTTTTAATTTATTGCAAAATATGAAGCCATTATCTATTTACTCAAAATTGAGTAGAGTAATCGAAAATAAAAAACAAACAAGTTCTGCATTCAAATAAGACGTTCTTGTTATTAATTAAATACGTAACGTATGTTGATATTTAATTCAGATATTTTGGTTTGAAACTCTAGAAAGAGGTTAGTTTAACGTTAGTTTGTATCGAGATTTTTTTCCAAATCGTGTTTTGGTAACAACCAAGTTCTTAGAAATATGTTCAAAATTAACATATATTTTTTCCGCTACCACAAACTATACAGATTTGGCAATTTTTTTTCTTAAGACAAGCCTATTTTAGTCGTTTACCTCTTGTCAGCGCCTTAAAGGCAGGTTTAGGATTGCTAAAAATTCAAACTCAAATTGAATAATTGAAAAGTTAAATAATGAGGCCAGCAGTGGCCATAGGGGCGTAGGCAGGCCACGAGCTAGGTGGACCGACGACCTGCATGTCGATTCTGTAAAAATCTCACCGTGAAAACTCGCGTGGAGTGAGATGTCAGTGTCATCCCACTGATGCTAGGGAGTGACCAAGCATTACATTTATAATCATAATCGAGATTTTAATAATATTTGTATGCTAATTCTATTGATCATTTTATATTATTTCAAAATTAGTATTTAAGTGTTGAAACGTTACTATTAAGGGTTTTTTTTTTAAATGAAATAGCAAAACAGAAATTCAGTCAGAAACTCAATTTGGTTTTTTTATTCCAAAGGGTTTGGTAATTTTCACAGCCGCCATCTTGTTTTTTAGATTTGACCTCAGTATCGGCTGTAACATCCCCGAAAACCATGTAAACGACACCCATGATGAAAAATTATTGTAGCCCCTATTTTGGATTTTGATATAAAGGTGGTAAAACCGCGGTATTTAAGGTGGTAAAAACGTTTGTCGCGCATTTAAAAATAAAAATGGCAAATTAAAAACAAACCTCAACTTGATCTAGTCACACGGTAGCGTGTCAAGCCAAGTTCAAGTAACAGAACTGGCGAGCAGCACCGTGTGTAATATTACATGAACCTTTTGGAGCCAGGAGTTTTCACATACGAATTATATTATAGCCTTCGCAAGTTCTAAGCCCGTTACTTGTCGGTTCTTATTTTATTATTCCGAAAATTTGACTTGCTGGTAGAAACTAGCCATCAAACATAATAATTGTAATGAGAAACGTATATGAGAACTAGCCAAGTCAGACCTTAGGCTACAATATATTATCCTAAGTTATAAGAAGAAATTATATTTTATGTTGTTATAAATAAATTTCAGGACAGACCATTGAACTCGGCACCCATTTAGATCTCACTTCTTTTGTCGTTGAAGTCAACAACCAAGGCATATATCATAATATTGAACTTGGCTCTCATTTCACATTTATGTTATTTGATGGGATAACAGCGCCTCACGCACAAACGCGGCGTGATCTTATCACTTCACCCGATTCTCGTAATCATAGTAACCACCCGCGCCGAAGTGAATCGGCTAGGTGAAGTCAATCAGTAAGCGCGACGCACGAGTGTCGTGATCTTATCACTTCACTCGATTCTCGTTGCCATGGCAATATCACTTCACTTGGGCTGGATGAAGTGAGCCTAGCCGCCCGCCGGCCGGTGCGCGCGCTGTGCCAGTGTCAGTTGAACTGTTGAATTATGTTCTCACATCATTTAGTTAGGTTACCACATAGTTTGTGAGGGGTTAATCAGTTAACTGATTATGGCCAATAGAGTTAGCGTAAAAATATTCTTAAAATCCCGATTATGACTGTAAATGTAATCCTTGGTCCATCCCTAGTATCAGATGGGATGACACTGACAGTTCACTCCACGCTCACTTCATTTAAGTTTTCACGGTGAGAAGGTTACAAAAATAAATAGAAGGGTCGAATTTCGACCAGTGGGCTTATAGAGGCATGAGGAACAGGGTGTATAGTTCACTCATCCTCCATAGAAAAGGGAGGATCCTCCGACCAGACGGGTGTCGTGTCTGGTGGGCAACTGCCCGACGGTTGATGTCGGGATGTTGTATATATGCTAGTTGCGCGGTAAACTCTGCTAGCGGGATGCAGGATTTTGCGTGACGTCAGTGTGATGCGTAGTTCGTATGTGGCGACGTAGATGCCGCCACATCACTCCCCTCCGGAGACCGGAGGTCGATAGTGGGCTGAGTCGTGTATCTTGCGATGCTTGCCAGTGCCAGATGTGGTTCCAGTGCGTCGGAACCGGTTGTCGCATAGTTCGCGGTGGGTCGGAACTGTCTGCGGTGATGCCCCAGTGAGTCGGGGTGGCGCTGCGGTATGCTCCAGTGAGTCGGATGTGGTACAGCGCCGGGTTGAGGGCTGACTGCTGGCGTCGACCAGGAGAGGGTTGAGGAGCTCTGCTTGTTGACCGGCCGAAAGTGCAGTGTGCTGTGCCAAGGTTGCTGGTGAGGCTTAGGGTGATGACCAGGTATGCGCGGTCGCTGCATGCTGGTGGTCAGGATACCCGTTGAAGCCGTGGGTGCTGGCTGGCTGTGTGACTCGCCGCTCGAAAGCTTGAGGAAGTGATGATGATGACGTCACGCTGAAGTGGTTGCACGAAGGCTGCGCTGACGTTCATATTCGGGGTCACCAGTATAGAGGCATGAGGAACAGGATGTAAAGTTCACTCATCCTCCATAGAAAAGGGAGGATCCTCCGACCAGACGGGTGTCGTGTCTGGTGGGCAACTGCCCGACGGTTGATGTCGGGATGTTGTATATATGCTAGTTGCGCGGTAAACTCTGCTTGCGCGATGCAGGATTTTGCGTGACGTCAGTGTGATGCGTAGTTCGTATGTGGCGACGTAGATGCCGCCACAGGCTCACACATTAATAATTATTCGAATAAACATTTCAGTATTTAGCTTTTTAAATTCTGAGTTTAATTTCTGCCGCTGCTCAGTTGCTTATTACCAAGGTTAGATGTCAGATGTTACAGATCATATACGACTAGTGTAAAACTCACTCGTTTTTTGTATAAATTGTCTATTATAAAAAAAAACTTCGTCGAATCCTCAATATCATGATACATTTTTTTTGGCACCGCTCGCTGATGAATCTCTGAATCTCTGTCACAACTAACGTTATTATATATTATAGCGTGAGAAAGACTTCAAAGAACGAATTAAATGTCATTTCAGGATTCGGGGTTCGACGTTTCGACTAAAGTCCTTTCACAGTTATTTTACCGAAAGTGATATTTTGAAAGTAATTAAAATACTATGTCAAACAAAATTGAAAATCCTACACTACACCATTTTCGATTTTCAAGGAAAACGTCCGTGACAGACAAACAGACGGCCACAACTAGTTTTGTATTCTTCTTTTGAAGCAATGAAACTTTTTTTTTCTATTAACAGTGCAATAATGAATATTTACGAATACGAATAATATAGGATATTAATGATGAAATACATCCACTGCTGCCAAATGAGGCCGCTGGGAGAAGTCTGTCCACACGTTGGTGGTTGGCAATAATTCCCGCTACTGTAATTATGTTTCGAAGCCAATTATCACGCTCTCGTATTTTTTTTATGAAGACTTTTTTTATTTCGCGATATTATCGATGTAATTTATTGGACGGAGTTCGATTATAGGGTTGCCGAGTCGTAAATGATATTTTTCATAGGGATGATAAAATTATCGATACTTATTTGGCGATTTTGATGTCTTGCCAGAATTATATAGGTCCTAGGCCCGTGATTATAGAACTCGGATAATCAGAAGCTAAATACTGTATTAGATACAATTTTAAAGTTTGTAACTAAATTATTTACGGATAATAAATAATTTAGGTGATAGGTACAACTCGAATCTTCAAAGAAGCATGGCGTTTTTGCATAGTGCCATAGCGTACAAAATCAACGAAGAAATGATAAATTTGAACTATTAATTAAGAAACTATTAACTAGAAATAAATAAGTAGACTTCCGCGCCCTTGCACTCACCGCTCGAAAAATAAAATACAAGTTGTTTTATGTCATTCTTATCTATGTCACTCAGTCTTATATTTAAACACCATCTGCTTTATTAATTACCATTTCAAAATTAATACAATACTCAATTATAATAAATTATTTTTTAATTTACAAAATATTAAAAACTTTTTCCAAGATGGCCGCCAACCCTAAGCGGCTGCGCGGCGTTATCATTCTCAATCAATCAAGTTATTACAAGCCCATTGCGCACTTTCACTCAAATTATAAATTTGACCAATATTAACAATTAATCAACTTTATTTTGCGTAATGAGGTCCCCTTGCAGTAAAGATAACTTTTGAATTGATAACAGTTTGATTAATTAATTCGTTATTTACATGTGAGTTTACAGTTTGATCTTTTGAGCATTGAAGTTAACAGTATATCGACGGTTAAAAGGTAATAAGGCATAAGCGAAATTTTGGTCGAAAATGAGTTATGAACAGAGATCGGATATTCGGATGCATATTTACCTAAAGTTAATTTTTAGCTATGAAAGTATGGAAGCGGCTTCTTAAAAATCTTTTTTTTTTTAACAAAGGTCACGAACAACGGGAATGCATAACTAGTCCGGTGTATAGTATGGAAGCGAATTCTAAAAATATATTTATAAAAAAAAACCCGAGATTATTGGATTGCATGTTTATTTAAAATTAATGTTTCTACCTACTTTACATCATAATATTAAGTAGGTACATATGCATCCAATTACTTGTACATATGTAGTCAGAAAAAAAACATAAAATTTGTCGACTCGGGAATGGCGGGCGGGATTTTTACAATCGATATAAAAGTGCATTCCATATAAGCTAACATTTGAAAGTAAGTTAATATACATTCGATTCTATAATCAGAAACCTAAATTTGTATTCCAAGAGCCGCGGGATTTTGCGATACAAAAGCGCATTCCATATTAGCCAACATCTCAACTTTAGGTGAATATGCATCCGAATATCCGATCTCTAGTTATGAATGCCACCTACTTAATCTCTATTTTTAAGAAGGGTGGCATTCATAACGCCCCCTATAACCTTTTAACTGTCGATATGCATTAAAATCTCATATTATTAAAAATGCAGTTTTTAAACCCTCACATCACCCTTAGAAAGAAAACGATATAAATAAATCCCACATTTTTTTTTATGTATTTTACTTCCCAAAAGTCGTAAAATACAACATGCCAACATTTTAAACGATTATGAAAAGTTTTGTTTCTTTAGAACTGGGTGTTGGATTTTCAGCACCAGATTTAGTTAATCTATAGATAAACCACAATCACACAGTGCTAGTTTAAAAAAAAAATCGGCAAAGTTAACAAAGAATCTAACAGTAAAAGCAATTTCTTTTACAAATATTACAATCCCCCTAATGATGATCCTGAGTTGAATCGTAATTTTTTAATCCCTGGCTACGCGACTACTTTTGTAACGTGTGTATTTAAAGTTGCCCATAGAAGCTCCGCATAAATTTGCTTTAACGATTTCGTCAACAATGCAAAATACATTAATTGATTCTGCCTACTCAAACATGAACTCCGAGTTACAATATCCGTTCATAGCTGATAATGAAAACTACTTGTTTATATCGACGGTTAAAAGGTAATAAGGCATAAGCGACATTTTGATCGAAAATGAGTTATGAATGCCATCCTACTTAAAAATAGAGATTAAGTAGGATGGCATTCATAACTCATTTTCGACCAAAATGTCGCTTATACCTTATTAGCTTTCACCGTCGCGGTCGTATGACTAACTTAGCATCAACAGTTTTGACCATATGAGATGCCTATCGCATAAAAGCATCAGCGTTTTCCAATCCATTTTTTCCAACCCATAAAAAATTACACAAAACATGCAATTTCTATCTACATTCTTTATTTCCAATACAAAAAAGAAAATCTATCGTATTTCTATAATCACGACTAGTCGCACAACGAATGCCCCGTTCCATAACTAAGGGCGTCTGCACTCGTGCGTATGAATGTAGCGGGTACGTAATTCGCGCCAGTTATTGCTTCCGCGAACGCACCTGAGACCCAATTAAGTATCGCTGCATATGTACCGCATTCTTTGAGGATTTGTCCCGTCTGAGACGCATATTGAATGGGCGTCATTATAGATCTATTTGTAGAAATGTTTCGCTGTTCTGTGAATGGGTTTCAAAGACTACTTTTTATTTGAGTAACACTCATATCATGATTTTGAAGGACTGTCAAACTGTGGAATTTAATATGTTTAACATTTCCCTTTATTTTTTCAAAGTCTGCATTTGAGGTGGCCAAAAAGACTATCGACAGACCACTGAAATGTAAAGGACGATTTTTTGTTTGCATATTATATTAGGTATTCAAAATAATTATTTCGACAATTTTATACTACTCAAACCTCGTTATATTCACCTAGATTGAAGAAAGAGAAGCCCTTAGGAACATTATTAATATTTTGATGGACATCAAAATTATTGCAGCTGAGCAGTAGGCCGTGGGCGAAACGATGGCTTTCCGAGATTATTTTTTTATCCGATTTCCTATGAAACACTTCAGATAATTCTATCATGAGCAAGGTTTGGGGTTCCTAACGGGGAATTGGACGGTATCTTTTCTGATCCTTCTGATCCTATGAGCTTCGCTACTGAATTTCTTTATATCAACTTTTCTCAAAGGTCAACGAGATTATTAAACCAGTCTGTCCCTTTTGCTCTGTCCTATTTATGACGTAAATCTCGTTAATCTACAAGTCTACAACCGTTTCTAAAGTTTAAGATAAAGGTACCATTAATTTCGTAAATACAATCCATAAAAATTGCTTGTGTCCTTGAACACAGAATAAGCAAAATGAAAAAAAATTGTAACCCCGTTGGCAAAACTTCCACCGAGAATGGTCCCTACGTAGGTTCCTAGTTTTCAGTCTTACAAATAATCTTCGATTAAAAAAATACTTCAGTCCTACATATTAAAACAGCCCAAAAATTACAAACACACCATGAAAAACAGTTTCTCCACACATAGCTACAGTAAAGTAATTCCTATCATATCGCGTGGCCAGGCCGCTTCTGGCGCCTGAGAGAACAAATTGGATGCGAAATCAAATAAAAAAACATTCGCCGATCTACCCTCGAAGGGAGTAACGTGGATGTTATGATGTATTTCTATGGTAACGGCGGCTAGTAGATGTTTCTGGATGTTTGGATGTTTCCTTATTCATTATGTGGGCGGATTGGGTAGTGATAATGGGAAATGGAAAGTTACTGAAAGTGATAATGGATTTTTGGTGAGCGGTTTGATTTTGTTGGGCTTTTAAATGTCAAGGTATTTTTTCCGAGGGTTATTTTCTGGTTGCTTTGATTACTGTTTTGTCTGTCTTCTGACTTATTTGACAGCCTTGGCATTTAAATATATTCTTATGAATATATTATGTAGGTGTTCTAATATTATATCCATCGTATACGACACACAGGACGGTACACTGGATGACGATCATCATACAGCTGTTTAGTTGAATGCACCTATAAGTGTATACTAGCCTACTACCTATAAGTGTATTTAGCTTTACCTTCCGATAATAGCCTTGCAGTTGGTATCATTACCTACTCAATATTATAATGCACATGATTGCGAAATTATATTTTTGGATCAGCGCAAAATGACGTTTTCTTGACAAAAACGCAAGCCACAAAGTCCGCGCTTCATAACTCATAATCCAAAACATTATCCACGTCATCTATGCAACCCTGGTACCATCAAGCCCCTCATGATCATTTCCTCGTGGCTTCGCGCTCAGCTGATTGCTACGCGTCACTTGACAAGCGATCTCTATCTAGTTTTTTGTGGGCTTCTATCCCCCTATTTAATAATACATACATATCGTATAGAATAGTAATATTATTATTATTATCTGACTTCATAATATTATAAACACTTGGATGTAAGCGGATATGGTCTTTTTGGAAGCATCTGTTGGTAATGTGCCGTTAGCTTTGTGGAATCCAAGCTTTTATACTTCTCTAAACTGTGTGTCTCGTTTTATTTCGAAGAAGGAAGAGATTTTAAGTAAAACACTCTCTGTGAATGATTCAGCCCTAAATGTTTCAAGGCCGTACGTATCCAGAAGTTATCCAATTCGGAGAAATGGATGTGGAATCAGCAATTAAAGATGTCTAATGTTACACTTTATGATAGAAATTATTGATCAAAAGACAAAACAATCCATCTTAATTTAAAAACAGTACATCTTCCAGTTTTCTATTACAGTTTATTATGACTTAACGTCCCAGAAACCGTGTGAAGTACGTAACACTGAGTGAATTTCAGTCGTTAACGTCTTTAAGAGGCTTTCAACACGACCTGGACGTAATAAATGTGTGACCTGCATGGTGCAATGTTCAGTGTGAAACTCAATTTTTAAGTCAGTCGTATGGACCTCAACTGACAGAATATTACAGGCATTTCGGAACGTATAAGATAAATTAAATTAAAAAGAAATTCCTTCAGGTAAAATTAATCAAGGTACTCCTTTTGATTAGAACAGAAAAATGTAAATCGTTCACTTTTATACAAAAGTACATAAATTCTAAATAAAACATAGGTCAGACCAAAAATACAACAAAATACTTGTGACACCTAAACAAAGGTACCAGGAATTAATCACCGACAAGGAGGTCTCAAATTGTAGGCGACGTCGATAGCTAGGTACCGTGTACCCTCAATGCATGGGTGCTGAGTGGAAACCAAAACATCAGTACCAGATCAAAGCGACAATGTCGGAGGGTGAATTTGTCTAGGTGATTCTGTACGAGATGCAGTTGTGACTGGACGTGGCTACACTGCCTTTTATAGAACAAAGGACAGCTGCATTGTTCAGATGCAGCTCGGGTTACACTGATTTTAAATACAGCTTAAAAATGGAAGGATCTAAACACAGCAGAATAGACTTAAAAAAGATTACCGACTCTCAAAATGTTGTTATCGGACAGTACCTATAGAATTTCCTGTTTCGATACAAATCAGTTTACTTGCTTTTCTAGATTATTATTTTTATTATATTTGATATCAGTTTCATTGTCTACATTGTAGGAATAAGTTGTAGACTCTACAACTTATCGCAATTATAGCAACCCGCCCCTGCTTCGCATGGCTGTTACTACTTTCCAAACATTGAGATTTCTTCATGAATGTTTCTATATTTTATACCTTTCGGAATAAATTCTCTAAATGCAAGACTTTAAAATGTTTAAATAAAAAAGTTTTTACAAAAAAAAAACAACCGAATTCCAAAAAATACACTAAAATGTGAAAAATAACTTAAACTTCGGAAGTCGGTGTCTTTAGATCTGTATTATAGTTTTTTTCTACCGATTTCCGAAATTAAAGTTATATCTTTTGTGTTTTTTTGGAAGTTGGTTGTTTTTTTTTTTCACTTTATAGTGGGTCAGTTTGTAATTAATCAAAGTTACAATAGTCTAATGTCAACTGCTCATCATCTTTTACAAAATATTGCTTTTCTTGATGCAGGGACGTTAATTGTTGAGGAGTTCTCCTGGTAAGAACCTAGAGAACTGTCACTCACCATATGCATTGTGAAGAGCATAAATGGCTTAGCAGCCATCACCAACACCTAATCGAATCGCAACTCGTTAATTAAATACTTCTTATAAAGTAGTTCCGGTGGCCATCTGTGGTCTTCATCATCAATTCCACTCCACCAAATGGTGCTTTCCGAGAGTAAATGCACAAGTAACTATAAAAAATACCTAAATCGCCATTAGTGTGCCTTTAAAATTTGAGGATTTCCCTCGATTTCCATGAGATCCCCTCATCAGATTATGATTTGGTGACAATGGGACTACCTCGGGAGCATACCCTTTCAATCAAAAAAAGTTTTTTTTTTAAACCGGTCCACAATTATTGACGGAGAAACCGGCGAAAATACATTAAAAAAAAAAAACACAAATTGATAACCTCCTCCTTTTGGAAGTCGGTTAAAAATTATTTATTGTATTTGCTATAATATAATATTCAAACGTGTACTCACTGGTCTTCAAAAAATTCGTCCGCATCGCTGTCAATGGGATTATAAATTAAACCTTGGTTATAAATTAGTTTCATTGCATTGTAAATACTTCACTTCCCTATGGCCACATCCAGAAACTCACCATCCTCGTTATATCTATACCAATAAGTGCAGTGGGCGACACCACGTCATCATTACTGCACAAAGAGGGCTCTGCAACTTGCTGAATACACAGCTGTACCTATATCCAAATTACTTGACACCGGAATTTTGGTTGCATTATTTAGTCCTTTGATCCAGATTCCAGACGAATCAATTTGGTGCAGATTAAGCTTTTTAGTGATTAGGGTAGAAATAATTAATCATCATGAAGTCGCGATATGTACTCCAAAGTATTAAACTAAACTCGAATGATTATTTCACTGGAATAATCAGACATTTACACTTATTATTATACATTTATTTTACACTAATTCGACTTTAGTAAGTCAAACCTAAAATTACACCTGAGACATGAGGAATTAGACCAACGACCGATAACGGTGGTCTTTAAACCCAGCAAAGTCAAAGTAAAAACTATTTAAGAGAACTATTTACAGCAGATCATTTACAGAGTTAAACTAAGCTACGAGTATAACGTTTGGAGGACTTTAGGCTGGCGTTTTACAAGACCACGGGTCAAAAATGAATTAGGTTAGGATCGCTAGTGTAAACATCAATATATAAGGATGATGCCTGGGTAAAAAAAAAGAATCCTATTTGGTCCGTCAGTCAGATAATAAAAAAAATATTAGACACGTTTTTTTTTTGCTTTATCATATTAATAAAAATGACATAGATAAAACGCATTACAGTTGGGGAGTGAGGGCTCGCTACGTCACAATTTGGTATAAAATCTAGCAAGGCGTGACGTCATGTCAGTCCAGTTCTGATCCAGCCTGTCCCACCTTGCTGTCCTCCCCCCAGCGACGCCCTAAGCTGAAGTTCGTACCCCACAGGGGGTGCCCTTAGCATGCAGTCACTTAGTAACGTAAGAAATTCGGCCCTGGCTGGAGGCTTTGAGTCTGCTTAAGGCAGCCACAGGAAAGTCCGGTTGAGTAGTCATACCCTCTCAAGGTCAACTACGAGATGCCATAAACAAAAAAAAAATCATGTCACATTTCAACTCAATGTATCGCCGGAATCTTTTGATTACGTAAAAAAAGAAAAAACACGTGTCCAATATTTTTTAATAATCTTGGCACATGACGGGCAAAAAAAAATTGTCATCATCCCTATACTCTTGACATCACCACAAGGGTATTCGCAGCCAATTTCACCAACCCAAATCAGCTCTTTTGTAACAATTCACAGGATGAACCTTTACATTATACAATGGGAGTGCATGATAACAAATACTTCATTAGTCACAACCGCTCTGGTAGCATCACCTACCGTCCGTATGTATATGTACCGACGGATAATGTTTATACGTCTGTCTGTCCGTTCAAGTGTTTCGGGTAATGCGAGGTATTATATATTACTGTTTATGTTAATGCTTCGTCGTTGACAGGGTTGACGGATTTCTAAGAAGTATCAACTAAAACAAAACGATACGTCATTGCATAACACGGAATGTATATAGGTAGACTAGAGATGGGTAGTATATACCATAAATAGTTTCAATAACTATGTACCTATTGGAATAATACTTTAAATATGGTATTGGTTTCCACAATAACTATGTATTGCGTGAAACTATTTATTGGCTTATACGCAATAACGAATTACCGAGTTCTAGCGACAACACCCGATTGATTCCCGATGCGGTCCCTGTGCGGACTGAGCCAAGGGCTGCCGAAATAATACGAACTGAAACTCAAGGCTAAACTAATTTGTAGCCAGTCCTAAGCCTGGATGAAGTATGAAGGAAAGTTATTTTTAATACCGACCAAATATTCAAATATTGAACCCGAGATCAGATACATGTTACTTAATAAAATAAATACTTTCAAAACCATTCCAATACCTATTTAAAGCGAACTCGGTGCTCGGTGTCATCAATACATAGTTATTAAAATAAATAGTTTCAAAACCTGGTATCTAACTCAAAGCAAATATTTCAAATAAACCAATTACAGGCACTTTTAAATTGTCAAGGGGTCAGACAGTCAGAAAGATGAAGCCAGTTGCCCATTCCATAGCGTAGTAGGTTCCTATGGAGATGAACGGGCAAGAAACTCCACGGACGCCCTTTCAAATCAACATATTATGGTTGCAAAATATTGTTTACATCATTAATTTTGAAATTATACATGTGAGAACGATGCAAAACGTAAAAGCGTCCGTTATAAAAAGATTAAAATAAGCCGTGGCAGCTAAGAGATGACCAGTCCCTACTGACGGCGCCCGTTTTTTCTATTCCGTGACGAACATGACGCATGGATTAGCATGATTCAGCTCAACCAAGGGAGCTAAATGATCCAACAACAATTGGTATTCATACCAATAAATAGTTTCGGTATTTCGAATTCGCATACCGACCCTTGGGCACGCCACAATTGCGGCAATAAGTCCCCTCTTTGAGGAGTGGCTAGAGAGGCGCCACGGCGTCCTCACCTTCCGCCTGACGCAGGTCCTCACCGGACACGGCAGCTTCGGGAGGTTCCTGTGTCGGATAAGGCGGGAGGAAACGCCCGGGTGTCACCACTGTGTGGATCACCCGGAGGACACGGTGGAGCATACGGTGGAGGTCTGCCCGGCTTGGGCAGAGCACCGCCGTGTCCTCGTGGAGGCGATCGGCGGCGGAGATCTCTCGCGTCCGGCCCTGGTTCAGGCCATGGTACGGAGCGAGAGGGCATGGGCAGCCGTCACCTCCTTCTGCGAAGCAGTAATACTCGCGAAGGAGGAGGCAGGACGGTTGACGGAAAGGCATGTTTAGCGCCCTCTCGCCCCTAGCCGCCGCAGGAGACGCCCAGGGCGTCGGGAATCCCGGTCGGATTTCCAGCCACCATAGGCGCGGGCTTGCGGACGGTGAGCAAGGGGTAGCTCACCGTCCGGTATGGACCAGGCCCGAGTCGACGGCGCGTTGTATTCCACGCGCGCCTCAAAGAGATGTCGTCAGCACAATGGTAGGGGTCCACTAGGGCCGATGCCTGCCGGGGTCGCGGGAAGGTACTTATGGGTCACCGAGGCCCCCACAACACAGACAACAGGAAGGAATGTGGGTGGGTTTTAGTCAGTAAGAGTCTGACACACCCTCCCGCTCCGCCCAGAGCGGGAGAAGTTATTTGATGATTTCCCACCCTCAAAAAAAAAAATACCGACCCTTGTCTAATATAGACTGGATACAATGTGTCAGATCATCCTACGACAACTCTTTACAGCAAGATACATTGGAGAGGCCAAAACTTAAATTTTCCACAAAATACCGAGTTATCCCCAAAATTGTAATCAGTAATTACAGTTTACTCAACAGATGTGGACTGTGACTAAATTACTAATTTATTATTTTAGTCATTATAAGAATCTGTCATTTAAAAACTCATTTAAATTTATTATTTTAGTCATTATAAGAATCTGTCATTTAAAAACTCATTTAAATTATAAAACGATTTATCTGCCAGAAAACTTTTGACTTTATTTTTGAATGCTACATCACTTAATTGCTTCCAACTTTGAGGAAGTTTATTATACATTTTTGGAGCCATGTAAACTGGGGCCTAGCCAGGAATCTGTAGCGTGTCGAAAATGTAGTGAAAGCATTAGGAAACAGAATTTTGAACAAAGTCCAAATGAAGTTTAATTAAATTGTATCTAAGTGTTTAAATTGTAATTAGAACTCGTGTGAACTCCACATCTGTTGAGTAAACTGTAATTACTGATTACAATTTTGGGGATAACTCGGTATTTTAACTCGGTATTTTCATCTTAAAAGTAACAAGAGAATACGTATTGGGCCCTTTCAGTTTAATATAAATTTAGGTAATATTTTGAGCCAAGCGTCGTCGAGTCGGGGGACGGCTAAATAAAATAGGAAGTTAACAGCGGCTATTCTTTCTACAATAGCATACATTCATTATTGCTAGGTATAAGCCTCGTCTGTTTGACGTTTTCTCATTTATCTTTCCTTCTCCATCATCAGACCCTGGTCACCATCTAGCTATAACCTATTTATTGAGACCAGTACAATGAGCCCAAACACGATACCTGCGCTGTAAGTTGCTGAGCGAGTTAAATATCAACTAGAAAAGCGCTGATAATCTTCAAATGACTGAACTAATTTTCTTGAATCGTCGCTCAGAACACTCTCGATTAAGGCACGGCGCCCACTATAGGTGGGCATCGGTGCGGCTCGGTACAGCTCGGGCGCCTTACGGCGGCTTCGGGTGCCTGAGGGCTGCTTCGGGCGGCTTCGGGCGCCTGAGAGCTGCTTCGGCAGTCGTAAGCATACCTAAGAGCGCCGAGGCTGGTTTCGGGCAGCTTCGGCAAAACTACCAATCCACCATTACGACTCCTCTGCCACCCGGACTATTCTTAGTTTTGCCTTATGCTTACGATTGCCGAGGCAGCTCTCAGGCATCCGAAGCCGCCCGAAGCAGCTCTCAGGCGCGCGAAGCCGCCCGAGCTATACCGAGCCACACCGATGCTCACCGATAGTGGGCGCCGGGCCTTAGTCGCCGACTCCAAACAGAAATCATCAAATCATTTTTATTTTGCCATTTTTACCCATAATGTCTGTGGAGTTTTGCTAGCTAATTAAATTTGACCCTGTATATACTTTAGGTACTGATTACGCTTATGTCTAACATAAGAGATGAAAAGGTAACAATATGGCCGGCATGTCCTAGAACCAAAAATTCGAAGACAATGTGAAATCTACCAACCCGCACTGGGCTCGCGTGGTAGATTACGGCCCACTCCCTCTTACAGAAAGGAGGCCTGTGTTCCAGCAGTGGGAACATTATAGGCTGATTATGTATGTATGTTATGTATGGTCGGCAGGATTTGGAATAATAATGTCCCCAATTGAAAATTTCTCAACTCTTTCAGTAATCCCTTCGTTTGGTGGGTGTTTGCACTTAGCTGGATGTAACTGCCAATACTTTACCACTTACTCACCAATCGATCTGCCTAGCCTGTTGGAGTCGACTGCCAGTATAACCGGAATGGATGCAGCTGAATACTAGTATTTTACATGGGGCGCTTACCTATCTGTCCTCCACAACTCAGTTACTGGGTAATACGATACCCAGCCGCAGCCACCTACTCACCATTTAACCAATGAGTGATTGATTTATACAATACCCATGTGAAGAACAATCTGTTAACCATTTATCCCAACGAACCGTTTGCCACCTTCAAAACAGCTGACAACTTCCCAATACACATCGCCCAAACACAATAACCAAACAAGGTGTAGATTCCCGATATTAAGCATGACTAGCGAAGCAGTTCGGGGAAGCAAACATACTAAGTACATATGTACCTACTCTTGGTAAGTCGCAACATATGATTTGCAAACATGTCTCGTCCGCATGCAAATTCTGAGTTGATTCTGTATCATTTATGACAGAGCTGAGTGGAGAGGTACCAATGTAAGCTTGGACTGGGTGAGTTGCTTTCGAGTTGTTTAGAAGGACTGTGTAAACTTTTTCTTGTTCCTCTTTTACTATTAAATTGAAATGGAGGACTGAAGTCGAAGTCTCATCCAAGGATTTCTTTTGCTATCACCCGGGGTTTTGGATTTCTAGCAGTTAAGATTTGCCACCAGTATCATGCCAATGTTTTATTTTTTTTAAGTTAGCTTAATGACATAATCAGCCTTTGCTGTTCCTACTGCTGGGACACAGGCCTACTTTTTGTGCGAAGCAGTGGGCCGCAGTGGGCCGCAGTGGGGCCACGGTTGGGTTTTGTAAGTTGTGCGACGCAAGAAGGTCCTGGGTCATCTATAACAACATTTCACAAAAATAAAATTGAAGTGGACTGATCTATTCTTCAATTATGCTTCTTCTTATTCTTCTAACTGCAAAGTTCAATGCACGTTTTGCATTCATTAATGCAAGTAACTTCATACTATTTAGAATGTATAACAGTCAGGATCTTCTTCTGCCTTGATATTTTTATATTTTAAAAGTGTAGGGACACTTTAGGTGCTCTTATCGACTTTGACATAATCTTTATATTGCTTCAATATATGAAGTTTTTATTACATATTTGAAAATATTTGTTCTCCATTATTTTGTTCGTAAACCTGTAGTAGCTGCCACGTGTTACGAGGCTGCCCGCATCGTCGATGAGATTTCGCTGTATGTAAATAACTTGCATCTGTTTATTTACAATTTTTTTGCATCATTTTCGCGCTTCACAGACATCTGTTTTAAGCTTTAAACCACGTATGTGTTTATACAGGTAAACAATTAAAGTAATGTAGTTTTACGATTTCTTAAAATAGAAGAATGTTTTTACTGTAAAGAAAATGTTCCCGGTTTTACACGACTGCTGAACTTCAAATCTATGCACTGTTCCAAAAAGGATCAGCAATGGATCAACTTAACACATCAACAGCTTTAAACTGTCTCCATAAAGGATTCTCCAAAAAGATCCCTTAATCTAATTCTTTTGCCGCGCAAAAGTCGGCTGTAAGAAAAGATTTCTTGGACAAAGTCAACCCTATAGACACAACTTACTTGTTGCCGAACAGCTGATACGTCAACTCAATTTTTTCTACATTTTCAAATTAGTGTGTAGTCTTGTAACTAAAATCTATTTTTGTGTTTGTTTCTATGAGAGGTTTAACTTACTATTCCTTGGGGAGTTGCTAATAGTTAGCTGCTAAATTGTTTTCTTGTCAGCTGCCAGATGGAAGCCATATTGTTTTGGACGTCAAATCAAGTTTACAATAGTTGGGGAGGGCCAGCTGACAAAATGTAGACGTATTCTGTTACGGAAGAACTTAGGTGTTAACAGAAATTAAAATGGTGTTAGAAATAGAAAGTCAGTGAGTTATACCTAGTTATAGCTAGTATAGTTTTGTTTATTTAGTATTATAAAGTAAGTAGCCGCTTGACTATTTAATGTTTAAATCTTCATGCAGTTTTGAAACGCCTAATGGAATGCTAGAATCAAGATATTTTTTTGTAATTCTGTTTTAACGTTTTAGTTTTTATTGTCAACAGGAATTAAAATGAAACGCTGTTTTTAAAACATATAATGGATAATAAACATGAGTAAAAAACACAGCTTCACTTTAATCAACGTCATTATCGCACCATACACCTTTGAGTTCTATCGAATCCACCAGAATACGGCCTCAAACTTCGAATATAACAAATGATCGTTCCGCATCAATTTGTCTGGAAGTCGTTAAAATCGCGTTTCCTCTTATTAATTTCTGCTCCCCTAGTACTCCGGCACGCACAGACATACGCCACCGGCAAACCAGAAATACGTTGTTATACTCAAATTTACGATATTGATAGATGCTCCTACCGCGGTGGGGATTGATAAAAAAATGTCGCAGGTCGTCGTTTTGTTGCCAGGATGTCAGTCAGCGAAATTGCAACTGTGTTTTAAGACGGACAAGGTTCGAATTTGGTTGAAGGTACTGTATGATAATGTAATACAAAACGTAGTTGTAGTGCGATAACTGCTTTAGAGTACATATAACTTGATGACGTTACCTAAAAACATATGAACATAATCATGGTTATGAAACACAAAAAATTGCTTAAGAAAAAAAGAGGACCAGACAAGTGACAATAGATAATCATGTTCTAAAGTCTACCACATCAACATTCAAATATCGAACTGTCAAAGGGTTTGACAGAATTCAATATTTTAAAATGGCGGAGCTTTTATATTGTCATGCCTACTGTTTGTGTACAATATTTAACCATCAGTTTTGCTATCAAAGCACAGAATGCAACCATCCGATTCAACAGTGTAATTCAATATAAGAGTCGTCTTTGATATCTTAATGGTACATCATACATCACACTACAGGCCGATTCAAGGCTTATATTTCTTTCAAGTTTCTAACACCCTAAAACACCTTTTATCCTTACTTGTTGCTTGTTTAAAGTCGAAAAGATATCGTTCATACGATTTTGCATCGAGTTCCTTCCACTCGCAATATTGACTTGCTGACATACTCGTAGGTTATGGATTAAATTGAGATGCAAATATTAGGGCAGGTTTTTTTATCTTAGAGTTTTTTTCTGGTTAACTGTCTTATACTTCGTAATTTTAAAGAAATATTTTGACATTTTTAATCCGACTCGAAGAACCAAAAAATTAAGCGGTATGATTTGACATGCGGTAGCTTTTGACAAAAGAGTATCTTACTACGTAGTTAATAATTAATCTTGTATTCATCCTTATATTCACACAACTTCATTTTCTCTTTGTATTCGTAGTCACCCGATCCTACCGACCTATCTCACCTCCAATCCTATCTTATTCTTAAAACTAGCAACCCGCCTCTGCTTTGCACAGTTTTTATGACTTGCCAAAATGGCGAAATTTCTTTATTATATCTAATAATGTATAATACACATAAACCTTCACGAATAAATTATCTAAAAGAAGTGAAAGCCGCATCAAAATCTGTTGTGTAGTTTAGAAAAACGATGCGATCACACAGACAAATAGGAAAAGCGACTTTATATCTATATGACGGAGAAGGTAGGTCTCTCTCGTTATCATCAGCCATGTTTTAATTACTGTGGGCGTACAATGGGAAGAGTTGGTTATTGCACAATATAAAAACCGTTTGCAGTTTAAATCAAATTATAATTTACGATCAAACAATCACACTGGCTAATCACACACTGTAGGTACACGACACAACTATACAGAACGCGCGATAGTTTCTAAACGTGTTCACTCCTTGACCGCCTCTGACAAACTGAACTTAACCCCGGTCGAGCGTTATGTTGTAGACTCTGTCGAGCGCCGCTTGGTGGCGCTGGCGTCCCAATTAGTCAAACTAGTGACTAACGTATTTCCGACACATATAAAGGGTGGAATTTTGTAATGCCACCTGGAGGGAAAGTACTCTTAATACTGCAGATAGAAAATTTTACCCAAAGGAAACATTCCTTTATTTTTGAATAGAAAGCAAACTGCATTCAAAGATTTTCGAAAATTCTCTTCTCCCACACCCGGGAATCGAACCGGCTAAAATCTGAAAAAATTATACCCTGTACTTTTATTGCATCGATCGTTAGGGTCAATTATAAGGATGAAATCTCTTTAACAAACATGATAAATTAAATGAAAGGAAAACCAGGAAATCTGAAGTTACAAATTCAATGAGTCAAGTTAAAGCTCTTTAACTAACATCCATCTTATGTAATGCAGACTCCTTTGCGACATACTCGTAGCTGCGTGTATGAGGTAATTTAAATATGGAATGATAGATTAAAATTTGAAAATTAGATTGTCATAGTTGTTATTCACATTTTATTGTTTTTACAACTCATTTCACATTTTGTCTCATGGTGAAAATGGCTTATCAAGAACAGTTTGATTTAAAGCTTATTTTTTAGATAACAAAAACGTGAATCTAGCTCTGCGGTGGTATGGAGAGAGATATCAAGACCGACAGGCACCAACTCGGTTCGTATTGAAAAGAATGGTAGAAAATTTAAAGAATACGGGTGGTTTCAAGAAGAGACGGCAAACTATTCAGCAAAACTATTTCGATTTTGAACTAGATGTTTTAACATACTTTGAATCATTTCCAAAGGCTTCAAGTAGAGATGCTGCCGATGAATTAGGAACAACCCACACTCGCGTACTTAAAGTGTTGAAAAAGTATAAGTATAAATGCTATCGTGAAGGTCGGTTGGTGCAAAAATTGCATATTGAGGATCGTGACAGACGATTACAATTTTGTGAAAACATGCTTGGAGAAATTGACCGAAACCCTAATTTTTTGGGTAACATTGTATGGTCTGACGAAACCAACTTCAGCAATAATGGCATGTACAATCGCCGCAATAACCATTATTGGTCTCGAGTGAATCCTGTTCGTGTTCATGAAACTAACAATCAAGTAAGATTTTCTTTCAACGTTTGGTGCGGAATTATGAGAAATAATGTAGTGTTAGTCCACGTGTACGAAAGTCATTTAAACACTGTCAAGTATATTGAAATACTGGATCTCTTAAGAAACGAGTTAAATGGTTTCCCCGAGGAAGAGCGAAACCAAATAATTCTACAGCAAGATGGTGCTCCAGCACACGTGGGGATATGTAAAAAATCAAATTTACATGAAATCTTATGCGAATGACAACGAGTTGAGAGTTGAAGTTCAGAATACGATTTATCATATTCACCACAACACTTTATTAAAGGTTACTAGAAATGAATTCGTTAAAAGAATAAATTTGTGTATCCAAGAGAATGGAGCCCATTTCGAGCAACTAATTAGTTAGTTTACCATTTTTTGTAAATAATTAAATTAATTTAAGATTTCCTGGTTTTCCTTTCATTTAATTTATGTTTGTTAGTTAGAGAGATTTCATCCTTATAATTGACCCTAACGATCGATGCAATAAAAGTACAGGGTATATTTTTTTCAGATTTTAGCCGGTTCGATTCCCGGGTGTGGGAGAAGAGAATTTTCGAAAATCTTTGAATGCAGTTTGCTTTCTATTCAAAAATAAAGGAATGTTTCCTTTGAGTAAAACTTTCTATCTGCAGTATTAAGAGTACTTTCCCTCCAGGTGGCATTACAAAATTCCACCCTGTACCTATATTACATATTTAAGTCGTTTGGTTTAAATAGGTTTTTATATTTATTATTTTATTAATATTTCACATAGATTCTTTAATATTTTGTGAATGTGTGAACGTTGTAGGCTTAAATAGACTAGATTTATAGACCATTTATTTTTTGTTAAGTACCTGGTACTTCTTGACAGGCCTACACTGGACAGTGTAGGCCTGTCAAGAAGTACCATACCTATTAACACTGCAATTTGATAACATTGTAAAAGCCAATTATTTTTAAAAGAGTGACCGTGGAGTTTTTTGCCGGCTCATCCCCATAGGAAACGATCAATTGGAACCGTGCACCTAGCTTCTGACGTTTCATAAGTGCCCATATAGGTTTGTGTGAAATAAAATATTTTGATTTTGACTGTGAATAAAATAGTAATAAAGAAAAAACTGTAAATATTTTTGGAAAAGTAATTGCTACGAGGTGTGGGGAACGAGTCAGATGCCGAAAATATAGTTTTTAGATTTTTTGTTTATTTGTCTGGATGTATGTTCCGTAAAAACGGCAGAATGGACTTGGATGGAATTTTGCACACATATGGTTTATAACCTCAATTAACACATGGTATAAAATTATCGATTCTCACACCCAACTCGCCTATACGCAGTTTCTCACACAGACACCATCTAATTGTTTCTCATGGTACGGGGCATGGATTTATTCCCCCAACACAAACTTCCGACACCATTTGAAATTCATTCTTCACAGAAACGTGTGATGTAATAAAAAATGCGGCAAGTGTGTAGCGATTTGATGATGTTGTTCCGTACAGTACAGTGCGATTCAATTAAAAATATGAATGACATTGCGCCATATTGTGACGTATTAGCAAAACAGCGCCTCATTTACTCATTTTGGATCAAAGTCAGTGAGATATAACAAAAACATAATTATAACAACAAATTTAACAAAAGACGGATTTCAACAAATTTTCAAGTTACAGTTGACAAGGTCATTGACGTTCCGTTCGTTCGATGTACGATTTCTTAGCTGAATTGCATTTTATAGTCGCCAGCACATCAGCACATCATCATATACGAAACTGTCAAAAATCTCCAAATGATTTTAATGACCTTAAAATGTTGCTGGTTAAGTTGAAATCGAATGAGAAAATTTGACAGTTTATGGTAACTTTATGTGCATTGATTGTGATTATTAGAATCAATTAAAGCTGTTGTAGAAAAATTAAAATGTAAGTAATCAATGTATAAAACTAAACTCATCATAAATACCATCAGAAGTTTGTGTCGATGGTGTTATCGGTCTTAAAACCAAACATACACAATTTCGTTTCCTGCGAAGCCAACATAAATATTGTTGTTATTTATAAACTTCAAATACTCTATCTACTATCCACTCTTGTCAAAAATATAACATCAAATTAACATCACCAAAAGAACCATTTCAAGCGTTCCCACCTGACATTTTTCCAGCTGTGTAACCCCAAAATAGCTTCACATATAAGGCAGTGGCTCTGTATGATAAATTATGCACCCCTCGATTTTGAGATTGCCAGCGCGATGCATTAACGTTACCCGTTTGATATATATTTTTTACGTCAAGGTAAATGTGAGTCAAATGACTATTATGGCTTAATAGACCTGGACGTAATATAGGCGGGGTGACAGTATATCTTTCTTGTGTTTTTTTTAGGGCAAAAACTTACTTTTTTGGGTGGGAAATCATCAAATAACTTCTCCCGCTCTGGGCGGAGCGGGAAAATGTATCAGACTCTTACTGACTAAAACCCACCCGTATTCCTTCCGTTGCCTGTGTTGCCAGGGGCCTCGGTAACCCTGTGGTACCTTCCCGCGACCCCGGCAGGCAACGGCCCTAGTGGACCCCTACGCTTGTGCTGACGACATCTCTTTGAGGCGCGCGTGGAATACAACGCGCCGTCGTCGACCCGAGCCTGGTCCTTACCGGACGGTACGGACCCATTGCTCACCGTCCGCAAGCCCGCGGGCAAAAAAAAAAAACTTGTCTTCTGTATACATCGTCTTGGCAAGAGCGTCTTTAGGTCCAACTGTAAACAGCATAATATTTAGTTTCATTGACCTTCAAATACGACTTCCATAAACGTTAAATACACGCTTGCAAGCAGGACTACTGGCTAGCAGATGGCTGGCAGAATATTCATAAATGCCAACATAAGTCTAGTACCTACATTAGCTTAGCGATTTCGCATAAGTACGATTGCTCAGCATTTGAACTTAGGAGTTAACAGACTGATTTCCGGATTACAGCTGCCTCAAGAAGATAAAATTATATACATACATAAACACACGCCTTCTTTTATAGGGATAGGCAGACACTAGAGAACACCACCTACTACGATCTTCATAATATACTCCTTCTGTTTCGTTTACGTTCATACATCTGGTCATATACGCACGCCTGTTGCGAGTGCTTGCAAAATCAGCGTATAACGTTCCCACTGCTGGGACTCAGGCCTCATCTCTTCAAGAGGGAGTAGGCATCTACAACGCAGGCCCAGTGTAGGTTGGTAGACGTCAAATGTCTTCAAATGTCGGTTTCCTCACGATGTTTTCCTTCATCGTTTTGAGAGCAGTGGTGATGAAATTATTTACACAAAGTAAAGCGCCTGTCTGGGTTCGAATCCACGAACTACAACTCGTAAGTCGCGGCCATTACCACTGGGCCACCACAGCTCATTTATTAATCAAAGTTAATTTAAATATTGTATTTAACTTTACAACAGACATCCGGTAGGCCCCAGTGGTAACAAAATCAGTATAAGCTGGCCTCTTATTCTATTGAAACTCCGTACTTTGTTAGGCCAGCTAAGGTCAAAATGTCACCTCTGACGTGCGGCCTATTGTACAACCAATCTCTACATACAAGAAATGGCTGACATTAAGCTGGGTCCGCAGTGGTAGCCCACAAAATTCAAATTTTCTTACGTTTTTTGAAATTTGCAGGTCAGGTTGCACCTTGATCAAAATATGATTCGCGACCATAAAAAATACTTATGTATTTACAGAATTATAATCATTAGAATTATTAATAAATCTCTCTATTACTAAGAGATGTTTATTTATTGATTGATTTCAAAATGTATTTAACAGTTATTAAAAATAACTAAAACTACACAAATTAAAATAGGGCGTCGAAAAATTCATCCACATCGCTGTCGACTGGTAACGTACCCAAGAGACTGGCGGCATTGCCACGTTGTATGGCAATGCTTAGCCTCTGGCCAAGGTAAAAGCCAGCTTTTGGGTCACGGGAAGTGTCAACCAGCCGTCTCTCTTAGTTAGATTTGTTCCTGCAAATTGCAAAAAACGTAAGAAATTTTGAATTTCACGAAGTTTCACTGCGGATCCACCTTAAAATTAAATGGCATCAGGCTGAGTGGAAGCCTTATTGTCGCAGTCACGACGTGCAGCTGCCGACTGTTTCTGTTTTGTGCTCGTAATTGTGTATGTAGATCTATTTTGTTTTATTTTTCTGATTACTCGAGTTAAGTAATTATCTTTTTGTAAGCACGTGTTTCTGTAACAAATAAACCAATTTTTCTTTCTTTCTTTTTAAAACTTAATACTTCTCGTCATCGGTTTTTGCTTCATACCGAGTGTTTTAACACTCGGTATGAAGCAAAAACCAATGACATTTCATGTAGATCTTATCGTCTTTTTACGATTGGTGTAAAAAAGAAATGAAGCTAAGGCATGTGTAGTAATTATTGTGAAGGCCGCATTCCGTTGTGTCAGCTGTGACCGAGTTTTATGAAGAAATCATCAATGCAACATAAATTTATGTCGACAAATATTGTATATCAAATAAAAAAGTGCCAATTTTGCATTTTAATGTATTTCTTGGTCATCAATATGTTCGGAATGGAAATTCTAATATTATAATCAATGTAATACTAAGTATGACTGCGTCGATGGTTTAGTGGTCGCAGCGCTTCACCTAATCATGAGGTCCTGGGTTCCATTCGCTGGGCAGGCTATGTGTTATTGAGTTTTTCAGATCGAAGGTTTTTCATTAGGAATTTCTCAGTAGCAGCCCGGTGTCTGGATTTATAAATAATAAATAATAATTTATTTTGGACCAAATATTTTATAAACCTGCCAAACTGCGTGACAGTTTGTCGGCAGGATTAGCGCTCTTCTTAAAACATTTGGTTTAAACAATTTAATTAAACATCTAAGAAGGTAGATACAGATAGTTTTAAATAGATAGCTTTTAATGAATGGTGACAATATTTTAGTTCAATGTCCCTCAATCGACTAATTATAGTCACATATTGTGACCATTTGATTCAGCAGTTCAGCCTTTAACTTACTCCCCAGTGTCGCCTGCTAATAACACCATTATCACTTCTTAACCCGTTGATACTATTGTACAGTGTAGGGGTCAAATACTTATTGGTTCTTTTGCCATAGTAATTTTTTACTGGTGCTCCTAAGAATTTGCGTTCTCTAACACTTCTAGTATTGTAAGTGTTTTGCGCATGTACTTAAACTTGATCGTTATAGAACTGCTCTAGAACCACCAATTACTTGACCTTTTCATGCACGGGAAGCACCTTACATACAACAAAAAGTTTTTCATAATTATCTTTACACTCGAGTTTTAGTTTTGGGTAAAGATGGTATTACATAAATCGAATTTGCAGCGATTTTATACTGTTGAGATAGGTTTTAAATGTACGGCCATAAATATTTAATCCATAGCTTAGCAAAGGCTCGGCGATTGCAAAATAAATCACACGCAGCGTTGATGTTGATGGTTGATGGCAATAGCCTCACCCTCTATTACATTGGACTTAACATAACTGGTGAAATGTGGATGTACAAGCACATCTCCGCCTAACTCTTCGGGGATTACAAGCGTGATGTCATGATGTTATTTGTTAATACTTAGTAATTTGATGATGAAAAACCCGCTAATTAATAATCAATGTTGCTCTAATCTGATCACCTCTATTGGATAAACTTGGTTAAATGTATATTGTTATAAGATGTGTCGATAACATTGTTCCAGCTGTTCGCCACGAAAAAATTAAACGTTATTTTAAATCTACATAATACAATATTTAGCGAGTCCATTCTATCCACTACAACTACATTTTCCTTATCATAAGCTATTTCCAAAAACGTTGGCTAACCTTTATCTTAATCTCTATATGGAAGATCATCGCCTAAGATTATTATATTCCCTATTCCATCCTCATAATGTGTGCGATCTACGGCGCCACGACCCTCCTTCCCTCTGTCCCTACTAGCTGAATCACTGCGGCTTAATAGAGTGTAAATTTATTTATCTGCCTAGCCCGTGACTGTCTTTATTTGGCTGTAATGTTTTCATTTCATTATACTAATCGCCATTATCGTTTCGCGGTCGTTGGAATAACAATGATTTGGTTTGAATGAAATGTATCGTAGTGGGGTGGTATTTGGTTTCGGTATAGGTATGAGTCGGTTTGATTTGTTTCATGTAGGTATAGCTTCTTGACTAGTGTTTTTGTTAGATAACCAATTAATTACAGTTTCATCTCTGTCTTCAATTGCTTATTCAACAAGTAATCCAGAGGAAACTTTAATTAAATATGTTCGTTATTGACATGATTTATTGTTGGAGCGCAGTGATTCTTGTTGATCTTCATGCCTTGAGCCACTCCAAAGCATCTATGCTGCAGCTATCTAATTTTTTCTAGCTCTAAATAGTAAGCTTGTAGTTCAATTCAATCCTTGTCTAAAACGTTTCAAAAAGGTTTCCCCTCTTCTCCCCCTCCCTTACCCCAGATCTGGATATTTCCGTTCAAAGCCAAACATTAACAACAGAACTACGTACAATTAAACCACAAAAGAGTCGCTGTGATGTACCAGTGAACTTGGTTACGACACAATCAACGATTATTGCTGCAAGTTATTCAAACGTATCTTTTGACGGTGTTGCCCTTACTAAGGAACGGGTTGTTAATATCAACTAGATTTAATTAACATGGGAAATATTTATCTTATCCTCTTTATTGAACTTCCAATGATGGACACTAAAAATTAAGGAACCTCTTAATATATTTAGCGCTTCTAATGATCCCCACTTTTAAAATAATTGAGCCTATTTTTAACTTTTGGCCTTTTTCACATTTGGTCGCAGTAACCACTAAGTCAGGCTACCCCGACCAAACGGGTTAGGTTAGGTTAGAACTGTGATACTGCGGAGGGCGGACAACGCCCTCTTCCAGCCCCCCTAAATGGGTCCAGGGGCGACGGACTCCGGGACATCCGTCGCCCCCCACATAGCAGAACCCGAGGTGGCGGCACGTAGTGTTCTACGTGCGCCCCTATTGGACGTCGCGGGGGGAATTTTACACCTTATTCCCCCCCTCCCACGAGCCTGAGGTGGCCCGCAATGGCGGGCCGGCACTAGCCGGGGGTCACAGAAGTCGCACTAGATCCCATGATCCCCGGAGCAAGTGTGGGAGGGAACACCGGGGTGGTTTTTAGTTAGTAAGAGCCTGACAGACCCCTGCGCCCGCCCCAGGTTGCAGGAAATCTATGAGGATTATCCACCCCGGAACAAAAAAAAAAGCAGCAGCGATCGGCAAGCGCTACATCCAAGTTGGTTGAAGTTACTTGGCTATTTATTAGTTTTTAGACCCCAAAATAAAAATTATTTGAAGTTTAAAAAAAGGCGAATACATAGGATCGAAAAATATGGATTCTTAGAGGTTCGATTAAATAGATGTAATTTATTATTAGACTCGAGATGCTTGTCAAATTTTTAAGGCTCTATTGTTGAAGAGTACTTAAGTTTAAATACTTAAGAAGGCATATTCGATTATTTTGAAGACCAATTGTTTAAGATGACCTGGGTAAAGAATAGTGTGTTTTTTTTTGTAATACTGAAAACAAATTCTTAGAAGATTAGGCTTTGTTAAATTGGCTACTTATGCCAATTTACAAGGCTGATAGGAAATTGCTCAAATGCAGTTTATTTTCGGGACATTCAACAAGTAAGTACCTAAAATTGTAAACTGGTTACCTGGGTATAAAGTTACTCTATTTTAAACTGTATTTTCGTCGGTATTTTCCAGCTAGATGAACCGACGCCCCTAAAAGGTGACTGGGACAGAAAGAATGCAGAAGGTTGAGGACAGAGTGTTGTGGTGCAGCCTGGGAAAGGCCTAAGTCCAGCAGTGAACTGTTATAGGCTGAGTTGATTGATCGGTATTTTGAAATCGTCAACAACGTGATCAAAATCAAAAGTCGAACCAGGCTAAGAATCAGCTCTTTTCGAACGTAGAAATTACATAAGACATTCCCCCAAAACGCAAACCCGTCACCACTTCCACTAGGAATATCTCTTTTGTAATTTTTTTCAGCCTTAGCTGATAAAATGTAGGCTGATCGACAAAACGTAGCCTTCATCAACGTCAGTAAATAAAATGTCATCTTCGTATTCGTCTTTCCCTCGACTTCCCATGGTAGGTAATCATAGGGCGTCCTCACAGATTATACATCAAATCCCTTCTGTTTCCGCCACGTCTGCGTACAAAAGCGTCTTGATGAGCTAATGGAACCCCGCGACCGCACAAATTGTCGGCAGACTTTTGTGCAGGGCCGTACGACACTATACACAGAATATACTCGTAAGGCTACAACATTTGTATATTATGTGTCACAGACTACGATAGATACCTACAGTATTGTCTTGAATAGGTTGAAGGTAACTTGTAAGATATTGCCGGGAATGGACGCCCTAGAAGAACAAATAGTGACCTTATTAGTAATGCTCTTCAGAAAGGTCAGATGCGTAGGACGCGCAACCGGCATGCCTCCAGATTATGAACTTAAACAAAGAAAAAGGAATATGTAAGGATTTTAGCAGGTGGCGTTCTGCAGTTATGTTTATGTATTGTAGCGTGTGTGGAAGGATTGAAAGAAACACTCGCGACATTATAGACGTATAATTTAGTAAATATATAAAAAAACACAAGAATCCAAAAAATTATGAATGTTAGATTATATTAAAAATACACGTTTCAAAAATTCCTCATGCCTTTTGATAAGTAAATAAAATAGTTTTACATAACATAATTAGAACTTAGAGCACACTAACTAAAACTATGAAATTTTCCCTAAAAATCATTTTAAGCGCTTGAATGATTGGGTGTTTAAAATATGTTAATGCAAAAACGTGGTGCTAAGCTCTAAAGTTTATTCGTGGTCCTGACTTAAGTGAAACAGGCAATCTTAAAATCTGATGTGCATTTAAAAGAACACGTGGCAAAATACAGTACACAATGAAAGAAAGTAATAATTAAAGAAGTTAGCTGGTAGCTTTCCAAAAGCGATCGTGGCGTAGATTTCGCTGGATCACTTCGGGTTACCGAAATCCTGGCGAATAATAGATGCTGGAACTACGTCCTCCGATCGGTCAGCTTAGCAGCAGATACTGATCTGCCAAATTCATACTCAATTAATTCATTCTGTCAGATTCATACCAAAGTCACTTGGTAGGTTCAATATGGGAATAATATAAAAGGAAAACCAGTAAAAAAGCCTGGCTTGATGGGACTTCTTTCTAGAACAAAACAGAAGTGAATAAGTCACCAAGCCACGTTTCTGAAGATATAAAGTGAATGAGATAAGTAATAAGAAAAAATAGCATACCAGTCCCTTGAAATAAAATGGTATTAATTCGACAGTACAGACTCCTGACTGGACATCACATCTAAATGACTCCTTGTTATCGTCTAAATTAACACCAAAATCAAAAATGTTGGTGTTATTTTGACAAAAATAATAACATAACAGTCTATCTCGGAGCTCGGCAGAGGAATGCGTTTGAAAACAAAAGTTTTGACATGCAAAAATAATTTTTAAAATAAAATTCGAACATTCGAAAAGAAGAAAAAAAAATGTGAAAGGTCCAAACTAACGATTAAGGTTGAACATGAGATAGTTATAAAAAGGTTCAATAGCAAAAAAAAATTGTAGAATTAATAATTCTACAGTATGTATGTAAGATATTACAGATTATCGTATTTATTATTTTACTAGTTTATCTATTTAGCATAATCAGCCTATAATGTTCCCACTGCTGGGACACAGGCCTCCTCTCTGTGAGAGGGAGAGCCGTAATCCACTACACGGGCCTAGTGTGGGTAGGTGGACGTCAAATGTCTTATTTTTTTTATTCTAGGACATGTTCACATTCCTTTACCGTTTTGAGAGCGGTTTATCTACGTATTAATTACTTGGATTATAATTCGTTGCTAACTTAAGTAGCAGATAAGGACTTACTTTTAAAGTGTTTGTTATTGATTTGTAAGCGTATTTTTCAGGAATGATTCGTGGCTGTGATATTCATGAAATTACGAAATACGTGTTACAGCTGTAGGCAAATATTTCAAATGGTATCCGGGTGGTTTTTCCTTTGTTTGGAGCACAGTGTATGTGGGTAGATAAATAGAAAACTTTTCTTAGACTTTTTAAAGGACAGCACAGCAGAGTATTTTGCCACTGACGGATACACAAAAGGTGTACGCTTATTCCTTTGACGGATTCCTACCACAGTTAGAGTGCGTTTCCACAGACGCGGAGCTGGGTGGACTGGAGAGATTTTAACATAGGTATTGTATATCCGATTATGAATGTAAATCAGCAGTTCGCTCCTTCCTACTAAATAAAACGTATCATGAAACAGAATCATTTCTTCTTACACTGTCATAAAATAGGTACATATTTTATATAGCTATACACACCACTATATACACGCACCACACACATAAATACAGACATTCACTACACACACACACACACTCACATCTGTTACATAAACTTTCATCCACATTTCATAATCGATGTAGTTAATACTTTTCTGATTTGTAATTAATAAAATATAACACTAGTTTATTGTCCACCCCAGAGGGATACGGCACTGTTTCTCTTTATTACAGGCTATCTAAGAGTAGTAGCCTATCTAAGAGGACAGTACCTCAACCATTTAGTGTAGTGTTCTAGTGATTATTTGTTTATGTATAACTGTTTATTGTATTCTACTACAGCATTGTATTGTATTATTTATGCAATAAAGTTTTATTATATTTATATATATATTTTTTTTTTTAAACTGACATTTGATAAAATAATTAGAAACTCTTTTCCACTACCTATTTACATGATGCGAGTTTCTTGCCTGTGGCCTACAATAAAATTGAAGCAACAAATGACTTGCGCAAGTATTGTTGTTGCTTCAACTTATAATATGACACAGGCAATCCAACAAATTTACAATAAGACGATTGCCCTCGAAAATACAACAACTGTAATCTAATCAAAACCGTTGAGCACTTACAAGGAGACTGCTTCTAGTAGGCGATTGCTTGACAGGTTAAATCGAATCATGTAAATCAGGCTTCATTGTATGAGCCATGCCTTTATTATAGAAGCTGGATTAGTTTTCTCCTCTACTCATCGTAATTTCCCCACTACCGATCGTTATTTCTCCTGAAAAAGTTTATTCTATTTATATTATGTATGTATCTATGTATTTATTATTGTATTGTATAGTTTGTTTCGTTTTATCTATCTCATATGTTGCACCTGCCATGTGTCTTCTCTGCGTTACCCTAAGGTTGACTGGTAGAAAATGCCTCAGGCATTAAGTCCGCCTTTGTACGATATTTTTTTTACTTGTGCATAAAGTTTTAATAAATAAATAAATAAATAAATATCGAAACCACAATGTAATTACAAAGCGTAACCTTACGTTTTACCTTTGTAAACAGCCGTAAAATAAGAGCAGATACCCTTTTCATTCCCAAATGGTCCGGAACAGTACAAAGGACAACTGTAAATGAATCCTTTGTTACTTAAAATAAACTGTAATTACTGAGGCAATAACATTGAGAAAGTATATAATAGTAAGTTCACTCTGAACAATGAACGAAACTAGGCACCTCTGAAATAGTCGCCGATTGAAAATCTAAGACTTACAAGAATTTATTAATCCTAAGTACGGCACGTATAAATAGACTTCAAGTCATAGAAAATACGTTACCATAATAATTGAATTACCCATTTGCTTAAAGTCAAAGTCAATTTTTTTATTAAAATAGGCACATACAAGGCACTTTGAACGACAAAATTTACAAAAAAATTAGAACAGATTCTAGGCCTTCCAAAATATTGTAAAACGTTTTAAAAGAGTGAAGGTGGAGTTCCTTGCCCAATCTTCTCCATACATTTCAAATGGGCAAAAAATATTTATATTTTAGATATTTTGTATATATTAATTATAATTATTAATATATACAAAATATCTATAATATATTTTTTTTCTGCCCATTTTATCTGTCATGGCTTCATTTTAAATTCTTTTTACCTATTGTGGCATAGATATTTTATTCTAGGTGCATCGTCTTCACATATAATTATATAAATATTGTAAAACGTTTTAAAAGTGTGACGGTGGAGTTTCTTGCCCAATCTTCTCCATACATTTTAAATGGGCAAAAAATATTTATATTATAGATATTTCGTATATATTATTACGAATTATTTTATTATAATATATGTGCAAATATTTACACACAAATATGTGCACATATTTACAAACATTGTAAAAGTATACGTTTTTCTAAAATTTTAAAAGTAATAAGTCACTGTGTGAGTTAGGGTAATCACAGATTTAAAATCAATTTCATAAAAAAATATTATACAATTAAAATAGCAACCAGATTGATTTGGTCTAGACTCTAAATTGTCCTATGGAGCTGGACCAGATGTTTCCGAGCATTCTTATCTGATATAATCCTCTAATTTGTAATATGCTTGTTTACAAAGTGTACTTAGGGTAAAGGAAAAAAAAAATTAAACTCATTTAATATGAGTTTTATTTTTTTTTTCCTTTACCCTAAGTACTTTTTTCCTTTACCCCATACTTTAGATAATCTGAAAAATAGTTGATCTATTTTTTAACCGACTTCCAAAAAGGAGGGTATAATCCTCTCCCTTTATGTTCGTTTGCATGTTTGTTTTTTTTATGTATGTTCAGTTGTTCTGATTTTTTTTTTTTGGTATGTACTCGAGGTGGTCCTATTGTCACCAAGTTAGAATATGATGATCCCATGGAAATCGAGTGAAATCATCAAATTTTATAGGCACACCTATATTTTTATAGTAGCTCGTGCATTTCCTCTCGGAAAGCATCTTTTTAATCGACTTCCAAAAGGAGGAGGTCATCAATTCAACATGTTATATTTGTTTTTTATTTTTTGTATGTATGTTCGCCGATTTCTCCGTTAATTGTGGACCAATTTTATTTTTTTTTTGTTTGAAAGAGTATGCTCCCGATGTGGTCCCATTGTCACCAAGTCATAATCTGATGAGGGGATCCCATGGAAATTTAATTTAATTTAATGGCACACCCATAGCGATTTAGGTATTGTTTATAGTAACTTGTGCATTTGCTCTCAGAAAGCACCATTTGGTGGAGTGGAATTGATGATGAAGACCACAGATGGTCACCGTAAATACTTAATAAAAATATGGTTGCTAAGCCATTTATCCTCTTCACAGTGCATATGATGAGTGGCAGTTCTCCTTGTTCTTACCAGGAGAACTCCTCAACAATTAACATCCCTGCATCAAGAAAAGCAATATTTTGTAAAAGGTGATGAGCAGTTGACATTAGGCGATTGTAGTTGTAGTGTTTTTTTGAAGTCGTTTTTTTTTTTTTTGTAAATAGCATTTTATCAAAACCAAATCTCGATGTGTGCATGCACGCTCACATACACACATTTACAACCCATTTACAACCATACTACACCTCACCGGAGCAATCATTAAGCGACACATGTTAATCGAAACCGAAAAAACATGAAACCGGCCTCACTTCACTGTTGACAGTGCTGTCTTGGTTTTTTATTTGGTCTGAGCTTCGAACTATTCATCTATTTTTGTTTCTGACACTGGGACTTCTGAATATCCTACTCTGCAGTTACAAAACACAAAAGACGATTCCAGTAAGGATTGGCGCCTCACTGAATTGGTACCACTGTGGGCAATATACCTTAATTGCGACAATGTAACAATAGTCAGCCCTAATCGGTAAAGTCTTGAGCAGTTCAGGTTTGTGTGAAACTAATTTTATGCACTAGAATGGCGTGAAAAAGTGTTTACAAGTACTCACTGGTCGGCGAGGGTTGGCACGTTTATTAAACTAGTGGTCGCCGACTACATATTAAATATGTATTATGAGATACTCTAGCGCTGCCATTGACCACGTATTATCTTCAACTATACAAATAAATATTCATGCAAGCCTAGTACTTTTTGAGTCAAATTTCATCCAAATCCTATTATTAGTGGAATAATAGTACTAATGATTCAAATGCTATCTTTAATTCATGCATGTCTAGTACTTTTTGTTAGGTTACTCAGAAATTGTGCACAATCGTACCGTCTTTATTAGTTTAATTTATTTCTAATGCATATTGATTATATAAGAAAGAATATTAGCTTTCTGCACTCCTTCTCCATATAAACTTTAACTGTGCCGAATGTTACTTCTACCTCCGCGTAATTTTCGTAAAAAAAGGTACAAAGTTTTTGCTTCACGTATTAAATTAATATTAATATAGATAATCACCATTTTGGGCCTAGTAGAACCGATTCAGATAAAAACCATTATGTGATTAACATTAAGGTGATTCCTGACCACAGAATGAAGCACTGTAGACACTAGACAATATCGTAAAAGGCGCGGGGTTTCGTCAAAAAGTTAGCAGCATCCTCATGTAGGTAAATTGTTGCAATCAACGTAATAACGAGAACACTAATTCATATAATTGCTCTATACCCAATATTATCAATAAAGTTACAAGTACTTTTAAGTAGAGTTGGGTGGTGTATACCACAAATAGTTTCAATAGCTATGTATGTATTGGCGTAATACCTTAAATATGGTATTGGCTTCCACAATAACTATGTATTGCGTGAAATTATTTATTGGCTTGATACGCGAGAACGAATTACCGAGCACTAGGGACAACACCCGATTGATGGCTGATACGGGCCGCGGTGTGCTCCACGGGTCGAGACAAGCGCTGCCGAAACAATACGAACTGGAATTAGAGGGTAAACTAATCTGTAGCTAGTCCTAAGTCTGGATGACGTATGAAGGAAAGTACATTTACTCAAAAATGTAAACAAAAATGTTCAATTTATTTTTAATACGGACCAAACGTTCAAATATTTCACGTAGTATCACCAATAATTATATATAGTTCAAATAGTATCACCAATACATACTCGTAGTTACATAATAAAATAAATTGTTTCAAAACCATTCCAATATCTAAAGCGAACTCGGTATCATCGACACATAGTTATCAAAATAAATATGTAGTTTCAAAACAATTCTAATACCTATTTATAGCGAACTCGGAGCTCGCGAACTCGGTATGTCCAATACATAGTTATTAAAATAAATAGTTCCAGAGCCTGGTATTGGTAATCACATCAATAAATAGTTTCAGTATTACGAATTCGCGTACCGACCCGTCTACTTTTAGGAAGTTCGATATTGTATCAAAAATCTAGTTTTAAAATATTTTCTTGAATGTTTCGCAGCCCTACAAGTAAAGTTGGCGCCAACCACCGTATCCGTGTTAATCGACCCTTACAGCAGGTCAACTACCAACTTAGCGGCCTTTCTGTTAAGGGACGAACAAAAGGATCCTATTTGTAACAGCAGGATGATAGTCGTTTATGTTAACTTTAATTTAAGGTGAACGTTTTCAGGTTTACTAGCTATAAGTGTACGGATAGACCAAAGAAACGATGGATGGATTGTGTGGAAGATAAGGCTAGAAAGAGGGTAAATACACAAGTGATGATTGATAGAAATATATGTATAAAAGAAAAAAAATACTGCGCCCGACCCAAGTTAATTGGAATAACAGCAGAATGAAGACGATACCAGCAGGCTTAGCATGACGCTTTCTGTTTCTACAAAGAATAGACACAGCTCTTTCTATACAAAGTGACATTTCGTTTCTCCATTTTTGACATCGCACCGTAGAAATCCTTCTACAATCTGTCATCTTGTCTTTCGTTTCTAACGATCTTTGTCTAGGTCCTTTTTGATGTAGAAGGATTTCTACGGTGCGATGTCAAAAATGGAGAAACTAAACGTCACTTTGTATAGAAAGAGCTTTGTCTTTTCTTCGTAGATATATGTAGAAAACGTCATGCTAAGCCTGCTGAAAACTTTAATCACTCATTACTAAGGATGAAAACAATGGTAATAATAGCAATTTTCTTATTCAACAAGTAATGCACAAACGGAACCGAACACGTCATAGCCTGTCTGCCTAGCCTTTTCCTAACTTTGTTTGGTTCGGCTTTCAGCCTAATCGGATGTAGCTGAATACCAGTATTTTACACGAAGCGACTGCCTATCTGATCTCTACAACCTAGTTACTGGGTAATACGATACCGCTTGGTAAGACTGGTTGTCAGACTTTCGGGCTTCTGACGACCCGTAACGACTGTCAGCCGACACCGACGGCTTAACTTGATTTCCGAGGCACTGAGGGGACTCGGTATGTAAAGATGGTCACTCATACACGGACCAACCGCAGCAAGCGCAGCTTAACTTTATCGATCGACCCGTGCGACTGTTAACTAAGCCACGAGCCCCTCTCAAATGGAACAGAACTGTGGAACTCATAACCTTCTCTACAGCATGGACAATAATGGCAATATATTACGAAAACAGTGGCCGCAAAACCACTTCATTCTCATTTATTTATCTACATACAAGTTATGTATGAGTAATAAACTAATACTATAAAACAAATATTCGCTTGTTTCACATATGGGACGCTGCGGAATACTTACTGACTATTGTTCTATTTCGTGTCGTTATAGAGATAAGCGACTGGTAATGTCTATCGAAATAAATAGAAAGATAGAATACTTTTTATTAAATGCACCATGGACACCGTAGACACTGACAGTCGGGCTGGTCCACAAATTCAAGGTCGCTCAGCGTTTCTTTGAAGGATAAGATCAGAAATTAAGTTATCCGGAAGAGAACCGTAGTTACCGACATTGCCTGCAGAGTAAGCAAGCTGAAGTGGCAGTGGGCTGGCCATGTTTGTCGAAGGACCGATGGCCGATAGAGCAGACGAGGCCTGGAGTAGAGACCGCGTATCAGCAAGCGTAGTGTGGGACGCCCCCCAGCTAGATGGACTGACGATTTTAAAAAGGTGGCTAGGACAGACTGGATGCGGAAGGCGGAGGACAGGGTGTTGTGGCGCAGCCTGGGAGTGGCCTACGTCCAGCAGTGGACTGTTATAGGCTGGGTTGAAGTTCACCATAAAAATTGCTGACACAAATGTACCTAGAAATTTTAAATAGGGCGACAGAATGGACGTTCTTGTCGCTAAAAACGATATTTTAAAGACAAACTTTGGATGGATTAAGGGGGAAAGAGAGACAATACTGCAGGTAGTCTGCGGTTTATTTATGTATTTATTACATAAATACAATAAATACATAAGTACACAAAACATATTAAATTTATCTACACAGAGTGGCGATTTGGTTATCACATTGAATAGTACAGCGGTTAACACAGTTCTCATATATCTGTTCAAATAATAAAATATATATTTTACAAAAAAAAAAAACGTCTTTCAAACAAAATAAGTACTTAAATTTTTAATTGTCACGAAATAAACCACTCTTGATAATATTCGTTTCCTAACCTGTAAAAGCGGCAACGTCGCGTACGTGGGCAGCATAGGGACGTCCGGGAGGTTGGTTTATCAAAAAACGGTAACTATAAAAACAACAATTAACGGTAAAAATTTAACACAAACTTTATGTTGATTCTCAAATATCCAAAAATCACTCATAATCACCACCTAGCTGTTCAATTAAATACTTTTAAAAGCTTGATTTCAACTTTACTTTGTTAGATTAAATGTTTATTTTTTTATTTGAACTTGTGTGTTAACTAACCGCTGTACTATTTATTGTGATAACCAAATCGCCCCTTTGTATAAATATATTCAATAATAATCATGAAAAAAGTGCGAAGAACAAAAAATATGTTTATGGAGAGATAGTTTTTTTTTCCATAAATAATTTAATAAATTTAAATCATGTTTTTGTTTAATTATAATCACAACCATTACCTACTAACGCCGCATGCTAACCAAAAGCGATCGGCGCGTGGGTATGCGATCGTCGCGCTCTTGTAAATGAATATGTCATAGTCGCGCACTCATTCAATCGCGTTTGTACGATAAAATTCATACTTCGCGTCAATCACGTACTCGCGCGGTGATCGCTTTTAGTTAGGACGCGGGGTTAGAAAGAGAAAAAAAAAAACTATTTTCAGGGTAACTTTTTTGGTTTCACTTCTGCAGATAACCACTGACTTGAATAATGATTCAAGTCAGTGGTTATCTGCAGAAGGAAGCCTCAAAATAGTCAAAATAAAAAATCATTTCAAATGAAAAAGTATGAATGCATACTTTTTAATTTGAAATTATTTTTTTATTAAAGCATCATAAATGCATAGAACTAATAATAACTGCACAAAATCTACTTTATTGCAAATGAAATCAATAAAGTCTAACACTAACAAGATAGAAAATTGAAATAGCTATTCTCGTTAAAGAGAAATTATTTAATTGAGAAAAACTAGTTTTGCAATCTTGATAAAGGAAAATCGATAAATTAACTGACTATTACACCGAGAAGTTATCTGCAACAAGTCAGTTAGTTTCTAACATTATATTGATGTTATCTGCAATATGCAATAGACGAATAGCCATTCGGTTGCTATAAATAGTTTACGTAATTGGTCAATAAATTATATAAACGCACGGAATCGACGTCTGAGCCATGAGCTGGAGCGATTTTGAAAAACTGCGTGGTTTTTTAAACCTTCCTGTCTATTTGAAAGACAAATCTATCGAATTCAATACGGATACCAAAGGCAAAAAAGCAACCGGAAGTGCCCTCAGACGGTGTACTTCCCTAATTGCGAACCATGTTCGCAAAGTTGACTAAGTGGGTCAGGACGGTGGTGTCTACAGCATTGTATCTTATGGACACAATATGATCTTACATACTAAGTCAGCTTACTGAATTAATTGGTCAAGGACAGCTACATAATCAGCCTATAATGTTCCCACTGCTGGGACACAGGCCTCCTCTCTGTGAGAGGGAGTGGGCCGTAATCCACCACGCGGGCCCAGTGCGGGTTGGTAGATGTCACATGTCTTCGAATTTTTGGTTCTAGGACATGCCGGTTTCCTCACGATGTTTTCCTTCACCGTTTTGAGAGCAGTGGTGATGGAATAATTTACACAAAGTAAAGCGCCTGTCCGGGTTCGAACCTACGACCTACAACTCGTAAGTCACGGCCGTTACCACTGGGCCACCACTGCTCCTCAAGGACAGCTAATGAGACACATTTTTTTTTCTATTTCTATTCATTGATTTTCTATTGTTTGACTCCGAATCGGTGTCGCACGGGGCTTAACTTAACACTTTTTTACGTTACTTTACTAGATGGTAAGCAAACCAACGACCCGCCTGATGACCACCGCGCCGCCTATGGATATCAGAAATGCCAGACACATCAAAAAGAGACTAAGCTGAAATCGAAATGTCTCATGTCCCTGCAATTGCACTAACTTATGACTTGTTGAACGTAATAGATATTGGTGTTCTATATTCATCATCATCATCATCATCATCATCTGCCTATCCTTTTCCCAACTAAATTGGGGTTGGCTTCCAGTCTAACCGGATGCAGCTGAATACCAGTATTTTACATGGAGCGACGGCCTATCTGACCTCCACAACCCAGTCACGATACCCCTTGGTAAGACTGGTTGTCAGGCTTTCCGGATTGTGACGACCCGTAATGACTGTAAAAGATCCACGAATAACAGCCGGGACCAACGTTTTACATTCAGAGACACAGAACGGTTTTATATTAAAATGACGAATAAAACGAAGATTCGACTGTAACATAGCATTTCTTAAGCCGCAAAATCTTATGCCTTGTTCCCAATTAATCTGCAAGGGCACACGCATGCCTTATTATTATGTTATTATTTGTCTAGTACGCAATAACTCGAAGATAACTGTGTTTACTTTGCACAGCATAATCCTCTGATGTCTTTGGCTTAGTGCGATGGATATCGGGATCTACAAACTATTTAATTAATATGTAAAAACGGCGACAAATTGTTAAGTTCATGGTATTTAAGACAGCCATTGCAGTGTCGAATTTCTAGCATTACCTACTAATTACGCTTTTTTTTTTGGGTGGGAAATCATCAAATTACTTCTCCCTCTCCGGACGAAGCGGGAGGGTATGTCAGACTCTTACTGACTAAAACCCACCCGTGTTCCTTCCGTTGCCTATGTTGCCATGGGTCACGGTATCCCTTTCGGACTTGACCACGACCCCTGCAGGCATCGGCCCTCGTGAACCCCTACACTTGTGCTGATGTCATCTCTTTGAGGCGCGCGTGGAACACAAAGCGACGTCGACCCGGGTCTGGTCCTTATCGGATGGCGAGAGGGCGCGAAATTTTCCTTTCCCTCAACCGTCCCGCCTCCTCCTTCGCGAGCATTACTGCTTCGCAGAAGGGGGTGACGGCTGTCCATGCCCTCTCGCTCCATACCATGGCCTGGACCAGGGCCAGACGCGAGATATCTATGCCGCCGTACTAATTTTGCTGGGTCAGATATTTAAGTACGTACATAGTTAAGTTTTTAAGGTTATAGAATACAAAAACTCACCGCATTCAGGGCTTCCATTTCATGTGGGCTCAATTTGTAGGAAGCGTCTGAGCCAACCAATCGTGGTGTTGACCTGAAAAATCGAAAAAGAAAAGTTTAGAAATACATTTATTTACGATACGATACTTTACGACCAATGGAAAATCAATTAAAGGAATTAGGCAATGGAGGTTCGATGGCAATCAACAAGCATAAAGAAAATCATAGGTATGGTTCAAAGTTTGATTAGAAGTTAAATACAACATCCCCATCATCATCGGTAAAAGGTGAATAGAATATAATCCTACTAATCCTACTAATATTATAAATGCGAAAGTTTGTAAGGATATCCATCCTTACAAACTTTGGACTGGATGCTTTGCATGGACGGGTGGATGTTTGTTACTCTTTCACGAAAAAAGTACTAAACGGATTTGGATGAAATTTGGCACACAGATAGTTTATAACCAGGAATAATACATAGGATACTTTCTATCCCGATATACCCACGGGGTCAAAACTTATGCGGGTGAAACCGCGGGACGCATCTAGTACAGTTATATATTGTTATCATCTTTTCTCTCACAAAATATAATCATAAATAAAAATGTCGGGACCATAGCCTTTAAACCAGGTCAAACATTATCTCCATCTGTACCTCAGCATCTGTTTAAACGAGATTGGCCGTCATCTCCACGAACCTACTTAAACCTCTCGTCATGCGAAACAATAAAATTATTCTGCCCTGGTGGTTCCTATCCACTTCCTGTAAAGTATATTCTCAAACAAACGTATTTTGTTTTCTATATTTTTATATTAACATCGATTTGAGATAGTACTTTTCGTATTTAAGGTCCCGTAGTAAACAAGGAACATTTATAGTTTCGCCATGTCCGTCTGTCTGTCTGTCCCCGCTGTAGCTCAGAGACGCTTAGTACTAGAAAGCTGTAATTTGGCATTGGTCTACATATTAATCACGCCGACGAAGTGCTAAAACAAAATCTTGAAAAACCATTTTTTTTTTGGGTAGGTTTACCACATTTCACCCTTGCATAGATGTAATGTGGGGATGATATTTATTTTCTTGTCTACCCCATGGTGGTATGGGTGGATAGGCCGTTCAAAAAAAATTCGGTTCTGTGAACACCACTTTTCGATTCAAGGATCCGCTTACGTAATATTAAGCATTAAAGTGCAAATTTTTGTTAGTCAAGTGTGTCCCCCCAGTTATATGGTTTTTTTATGGAGATGTGAAAAAAATCAAGGCAGTAATATAAAATTATAATAAAATTAAAAGGAAAATTATCACAGCTAAGTGGGCTTTACAAGTTAACGAGTAATAGTCGATCGACTTAAATTGGCAGTTGGAGAATTGACCGTGGCATATATCGATGTATGGGAGAACATGTTTTTCAACTACAATGTTAAGTTTGTTTTTGGGATAAATTAATCCCAACTTCCCAACTTCGGAACCCTTCATTGTGCGTGGTCTCATACGCACTTTGCCGGTTTTGTTCATTTATTCTAACTCCACCTTACACCAACGTATAAACATGTAGATATTCTACACTGACTATTAGTGTCGTTTATCTTTTACATCTAAAACAAGTTGTACGAGTTTCCAAAACCTGTAGAAAAATTGCCAAAAAGGTCAAAAAGGTGAACAAAATGGTTAACAAAACATCTCTGTGTTATGGATGTGTGTGGTATACACGACATGGTTGAAAAGTCTTTTACATGACTTGTTGAAAAAAAGTATCACATTGTATATATGTTTGGGTGTAAACCCGGAGTAAGGCCACAAAATAAAAAACCGGCCAAGTGTGTGTCGGACCACGCCCAATTATAAACGGTTTCGTAGTTGCGATGAAGAACACACACACACCTAACATTGTAGTGGGAATAGGCCGGACGGAATGGCCATAATGCCTTGGAAGTTGGGAAGACCTTTGGTGTGGGATTCAACCTGTGTCGACACTCTCACGCCATCACATCTTTCTAGCACGGCGGGTTGTGCTGGGGCAGCTGCTAAAAGGTGCAGAAAACGTCAAACAATACTAATATAGCAACCTTACTAGGAGCTATGTGTTTGAACCGTTTGGGGTTGAAACACTAGGGCCGTGGAGTCCGAGTGCTCATCGAGTATTTCGGGACATCGCCAGGCGGTTGGTCGACTCTTCACCAGTGGGCTGGCCTATTTTATGGCCAAAGAACCAGCATTGCGAATCCGTGACTTTTGGGCACTTTTCCTGCTGACAGCGATGCGGACGAATTTTTTGATGATGCCCAATGAGCTCTTCCCGATTTTTTTTCTCCTTCATATACTTGTACATAATACAAATATTTTTGTGTTAGATTGTATTTAAATAAATGTAACTGTTCTATTGTTATGTATTATATTTTATTATAGTTTATTATATTTTTTGATGCGATTTTTTTTTATTAATTACTAGTAAATTATTATACGTTCTCCCATACATTCAACTGCAAATGTAAGTTTGTACATACAATATTGAGAGATTTACGATTTTATTTTAAAACCAGAGACTTCTTATAGGTTTTCCTGTAATCTATAATTATAGAAATAGTTTTTGTACCTATTTATTTAAAATGTAGGCTCAGTAGTTTCGGAGGTAAGGGGAATGGTCAATGTTCATCTATTTTCTTAAACCACTTTAAAACTATTTAGTTTTAAATTATAAAAAAAATAAATGATACTCACAGTACGCCCTTTAATTTGATGTGTCACATGTACAGTTTGTAAATATTTTTTTTTTTAATTTTCTAATTTGTCCCAAAAATGACCCCCGTATTAAAACAAAAACATTTATTTACGTTACACGTCCGTGTTTCACCTCAAGTCAAATTATTAATTCACTGGAGTCCTACGACTTGTGCTTGTGCATGTTTTGCACGTGCTTTGACTTTGTGTAATAAAATTGTCATATTTCTATTGAATTTATTGTATTCTTGACTTTTACACTTATTATTATATATTTATTTTAAACTTATATAAATCGATTAAACTAAATGATCACCATTACAATAAATATGACCATTTTATTACTCGTATACAAAGTGACAACTAACACATGTCAGATTACTCCAGTGAATTAATAATTCGTAAAAACGATAATGGTCTTCAACATGATGCAAGGACTCTGTCACGGCCAACGCCGTCTTATTTAAAATTACTTATAATATAACATAACATAACATAACATAACATCACACCTGGATTTCCCCGAAGGGTTAGACAGAGGTGTACCTTAAGGACACCCACATATCGCCAGTGATGTTTAAGTCCCATGTAATAGGGGGCGAGCCTATTGACATCAACAAAGCACGAATCCAGACTCCGGGCAGCTACTGAGAAATTTCTAATGTAAAAGAAAGCAGGGCTTGAGGTCCTGTCTCATCCCAGCAGTAGCGCTTGCGAACACTAGACTAACGAGACAGACCTTTTATGTATACGAGTATATGAGAAAAAACTGCAAACAGCAACTAACTTGCCCGTATCGTGCAACGTGTTGTTAGACGGTGCTAATCAATAGGGTATTTTACTATATACGAGAAAAAATCTATAAATATATTATTGAGAGAGTTTAGGCAAAAATGAGTCAGAAAATGTTACTTTTTGTTCATAAAATAACAAAACAAATTTTAAAATTCATTTCAAGGTTTTCAGTTTTTCTAATCTGTTAAAAAACACCATGAAATAGTAGCCGCCATGTTATTACGTCATACGGCTATGTTGACAAAAACGAGTCAATTATCATACAAAGACCAGCGCATTTGTTTTCATAGCCCAGTGACGTCATGACCACAGAGCAACATGGCGTCCACTGCGTCCAGCGTTTTCGTCAACCTACGCGCGAAATTTGAAAATGTAAAATTTTAAATGCATTTTTATGGCATTTATCGATTGAATAAAAAGTTTGTGATTTTTTTGGGCATATTAGCACTATAGAATTTAATTAAGACACTTTTCAAAAATGGGTGTAAGACCCTATTGTTGCTTCAATTTTATGGTATGCCACAGGCAATAAACTTGCACCGTGTAAATGGAGCTTCGACATTCGCCAAAAAATATTTAAACAAAGGAACGCGATTGACGTGATTTTGCAACCGGTCGAGTAACGATATTAAAACAAGCAGGTTATAAGAATTACGAAAATGTTATCAATTCTGATTTATCGCTATTACGTTTGTTTTGTTTATACTTTTGAGTTGATTTCTAAAAGTCTGATGGAATTTTTGTTCCGATTTTTCTGTATTATTTTAATTATAAGTTCAGTTATGTTGCATAGTTATAACCGTCCCCATGCATGTTCAGCATTAACACCATTTTTCATAATACACGTAACCAAAATTATAAAATCCAAAAGTCAACTCCACCTACAAGCATTTCTCCTTATATGTAAGGTAATAAATATTTCAAAGCTAAGAAAACAATACATTTTCACTGCAAAACTGCTTCCGCTCACCACAATATGACGTCAGTTTCCTGACTTCAAGATTCGGAGCCAAACGGTGCATAAACAGTTGAAGCACCAAATAAATCGCACGGTGCTATAGTGCCTTTAATTATTAACATTCATAAATGTTGGTAAGTGAATTTATGAATGTGTAGCTCTAGCTTGGGATGAGTTTGGTTCTAGTGTTAGCGGGAGGAATGTCTTTCTCGGTTTTCTATTTTTTTTTTCACTCAAGTGCTATAACTTTGCTTTAATCTTGCATACTTAGCAGGGAGGGCCTTGTGGCTAAGCAATAACAGCCGCACGGGTCGATCGATCAGGTTAAGCTACGCTTGCCGCAGTTGGGTCGTAGATGGGTGACCATCTTTACATGTCAAGATTCCTCCGGGCCTCGGAAAGCACGTTAAGCCGTTGGTCCCGGCTGTATCTTTGATAATCGTTACGGGTCGTCAAAAGCCCGAAAGTCTGACAACCAGTCTTTAAGTAACTGGGTTGTAGAGGTAAGATAAGCAGTCGCTCCATGTAAAATACTGGTATTCAGCTGCATCTGATTAGACTGGATGCTAATCCCAACGTAGTTGGGAAAAGGCTACGCAGGTTCAGCAGGCTACAGAAAAGGCTATTCTCAAGGCACCAAATGAGGTGAGAACGAGAATAGAGAACGAAAATCTACACCAAAGTGACAATGCATTGGCCGTCGCATCGAGCCTATTGGGGTAGACGTGTGCGGAGTTCAAACCGCGAGTTGGAAAATGCAATGAACGAAGCTCACAGACTAGATGGGACAGCGATCTCAAGGGTTTAGCTCATCGGCTGGTAATGAATGGGTGTTCGAAGATCATCAGTTTTCCTTACTATGGTAGACTGCTACTGGCTGATGATGATATTCAAAATTCAAAAAATCTTTATTGTGGGCATATGTTTGTTATAGGTCTTAACAATAAATTAGTGTTACAATATGTCCTGCCTAATAGGCATACAATAATGATGTATTAGCATTAAATTTAAAATTATTTTATATGTCAAATTTAGTTATTATAAATGTCAATATGAAAATACAGTGAAATTATTACATGGTCAACAAAAATAAAAATCAATAAATCAAGAAATCTTGGATTGTATAATAAACTACTGGAAGATCCTTAGTGCTCTGAATGTCAATAGATATTTTGTTATATATTTTTGATGCAGTGCCAAAGAAGCTTTTATTAAGAGGCCGACAACACCTAAACCGCGGTCACTGTCGGACTGCATGCACTGAAAAGAAAGAGAAGCGCGATGACACAACGCTGGTAATTTATTGCAAAATATGAAGCAATTATCGATTTACAAAAAAGTTATAGATTCTATAAAAACAATAAAACACAATTATGCTAATATGTTGCTTATAGAAAAATCTGACTTAAAATCAGAATGATTGCATGTATATTAGTATGGTTTTTAATCGTTAAAAGACATTTTTAGGGGTATTTTCGTGATTTTTTTCTATCGTATCAAATTAGTTATATTATGTTTTCAACACTCTATCTATCTAGCATATATCCTTAAGAATATCATATATTTTTCTGATTTTATTTACTGCAGTGGATCATATACTTTAAGGCATTATAAAACTTATAAAAAATTCGTTTAGGTCCTGTAGTCCCCTTAAATAGAGCCGTTTTATGTGGTACATTAGAAATTTTAAACATATATCTTTTCGATTTGAGCTTATCAAATAGATTTTCATTGGTTTTTATAAATACAGCTACTTCATAAATGTAAATTGCAGGAAATGTCAATATTTTAAATTCATTGAAATTAAAATTTGCTGGTATCCGTGTTCCTGATTCATGTGAACCATTTCACATGAATCAGGAACACGGATACCAGCAATCGCACGTACACATCGTTTTTGCGCTTTAAACACTAAAACCCTATTAGTGCCATTTCCCCAATATATGACTGCATATCTCAGTGTCGACGAAACATAAGCATGATATGCGGTCAAAAGAACTGATTGATCAACAATTTTAGATAATTTATATAAAGCATATGAGTACTGATTAAGTTTATTGCATATTGTGTCAATGTGTGTTTGCCAAGTCAAATCGTTATCTATCCAAAGCCCTAGAAATTTAACGCAGGTGACTTGTTCAATGTTCGTCCCATTATAATGAATATTGATGTTGTTATGCTTTTTTTTTTTTTTGAAGTTGGGAAATCATCAAATAACTTCTCCCGCTCTGGGCGGAGCGGGACAGTGTGTCATTGCCTGTGTTGCGGGGGCCTCGGTGACCCATAAGTACCTTCCCGCGACCCCGGCAGGCATCGGCCCTAGTGGACCCCTACTTTGTGCTGACGACATCTCTTTGAGGCGCGCGTGGAATACGACGCGCCGTCGACCCGGGCCTGGTCCTTACCGGACGGTGAGCTACCCATTGCTCACCGTCCGCAAGCCCGCGCCTACGGTGGCTGGAAATCCGCCCGAGATTCCCGACGCCCAGGGCGTCTCCTGCGGCGGCTAGGGGCGAGAGGGCGCGAAACATGCCTTTCCCTCAACCGTCCCGCCTCCTCCTTCGCGAGCATTACTGCTTCGCAGAAGGAGGTGACGGCTGCCCATGCCCTCTCGCTCCGTACCATGGCCTGGACCAGGGCCGGACGCGAGAGGTCTCTGCCGCCGATATGTTGTTATGCTTATTGTTACGCCCAAAATTTACTAATTTAGTTTTTTCTAAATTGATAATTAAGTTATTATCCGTTAGCCAGTTAATTATATTGCGAAGAGTGGAATTTATGTCATTTTCAAAAGTATCAGTATTTTGACCTGTAAAGATGTATTAGTAAATGCAAAATAAGATTAAACATTAATACATACACTTACATAAACTCACGCCTTCTTCCCATGGTAGTCAGAAACTATAGAACGCCACCTGCTCCGATCCTTACATACTCCTTTTGCTTCGCCTACGTTCATACATCTGGTCATACACGCACGCCGGTTGGGAGCACTACGCACCTGACCTTTCTGAAGAACATCACCAATTCTGCCACAATATGTCATCCTAGGGCGTCCACTCCCAGCGTTTCCACTCACCTATATTTTGTAAATACCTTTTGTCAGTCGCCTTCCATTCATCTACTCATTATTTTTTTTTCATTACATCTTCATTTAAACTGCACCGTTGTATACACTGATGAAACATAAATATTAGATACTATCACCTGCCAAGCATGTGGTAGGGACTTCTTGTACCTCACCCTGTTTAATACAGTATCTTATCGTACACATGTCCCGCTTATCGCCACAAAAGACCCCATACCTTGCTCAGGTAAGACAAATACGCTCATTTCCTGCGGAGAGCGCGCCCGAACGTCCGCGCCGACAAATTGTGCCCACATAACCTTATTCTGATTGTTTTCTATTTGTTTGTACTCAACGTTAACCGCTCCGATTCTTGGTCGGGAAAAAAAGTGAATGGCGCCGATTCCCTTGTTCACAAACTAAACTAAATTTAAATTCAGTGCATCTTTTTCTTTCTATTTCATTAAGAAAAGGACAGAAGATACATTTTAGTTTAGTCCTGTCAAATTAATCAGCGCCTGTCACTACTCCATACAAGTTTAGACGTGATTAAAAACTTGCCTACTAAAATTACGTCAATTTACGTCAAGCGCTGATTAATTTGACAGGACTAAACTAATATTTATCTTCTGTCCTTTTCTTAATGAAATAGAAAGAAAAAGATGCACTGAACTTAAATTTAGTTTAGTTTGTGAACAAGGGAATCGGCGCCATTGTCAGTTGTCAGGACTGGTTTGTAGGAGACGTCTAAATATAAGACAAACACAACCTATCGGAGAGCAGTGGTGGCCCAGTGGTAACGGCCGCGACTTACGAGTTGTAGGTCGTAGGTTCGAACCCGGACGGGCGCTTTACTTTGTGTAAATTATTTCATCACCATTGCTCTCAAAACGGTGAAGGAAAACATCGCGAGGAAACCGGCATGTCCTAGAACCAAAAATTCGAAGACATGTGACATCTACCAACCAACCCGCAATGGGCCCGCATGATTACGTGGATTACGGCCCACTCCCTTTCACAGACAGGAGGCCTGTGTCCTAGCAGTTGGGACATTATAGGCTGATTATGTATGTATGTACAACCTATTGCATGATTTAGCTCTCTCAATTCAAATTATAGATCGTTGACATAAAACATACAAAGCTTGACATTTTGGTCAACCAATGACAACTGCAGACATGAGAATTGGTAATTGAATTAAATTTAATAGATTTTCTAAAATTGTAGACCCAAATTATCGAGCTTGACCGCTTGGGTAGTCAAGCGTAAGTGTTTACTTTGGGTTTAAATGAATTATATTATACAGGAATTTATACCATAACTATGTTAATGCAACACTGTCGAGTTCCAGAATACGTTCACAGCAACCTCACACCGGTAACGGCAGAAAGTTTGCCGCCTCCTTTTATTTATTGCGCTTATGCCGTAAGAAATTCAAGTTTTTTGCCGTTCTCACCTCGCTGACAGATCGCCAAGCGATTTGCTTTTATGTCGAAAGATTTGTCGGAAATTGCCGAAGATTGCCGACGTGAAATATAGGCGCGCATATTTTTTGGGGCGAAATTAATTTTAACAATGGCAACTTTGTAACTTTTTTTGTAGGTAATTTCTATTTGGTAGTGATTTTTATGGTCGTTTAAGTTTTTTTAGATTTTTGTTTTTATTTTCGTCGGAATTACCTAGAGCTTTAAGCAAACAACAGTAGCAAAATTAAAAATTATGAATTATTATTTCTTCTAGATCTCGATTTTCTAGAAACAAAAGTTATTACAAAACAATAACAATAAAAATACTTAAGACTTTGCTTTTGTATAAAACTCTTTTGTTTATATTCAAAGTCGTAGGTCGTACCTACTTTGAATATGAACAAAATAGTTTTATGGAGTAGAATCAAATACAATTATTCTAATTGTGTATAACATTGATCACTAGACCGTAATACGAAAACCTTCTGACAATTTCAACAAAGTTGGAAGTTGAGAATTTTGCTCCACCAATGTTTCAATAACTAACTTCGGGATTTAAACTTGAAAATAAAGTTCTTAATAAAAACTTTACATATACCGCGGTATCTTCATATTATTTTCTGTCAAACAAAGAAAGATCAATGATTATTTGTATGACGGTAAAAAATATTAAATCGTAAAAGGTAGATCAATGTAGACGAAAACAGTCGTGAAAACAAAGTAAATCGTTTCAATAAAAACCGGCCAAGTGTGTGTCGGACCACGCGCAATAATGGTTCCGTAGTTGGAATGAATTTATCCTAAGAACAAACTTACCATTGCAGCATTGTGGTTGAAAAACATGTTCCCTCATACATTCCGACTGCAAATATAAGTTTGTACGCATCATATTGAGAGATTTACCATGTTATTTTAAGACCATAGACTTCTTATAAGTAGTTTTTTTCTGTAAAGAACTATTTTCTGTTTTTTTTTTTTTCAGCTCAGCAGTTTCGGAAATAACTCGGGAGGTCAATTTTCATCTCTTTTCTTTAATAATTTTAAAAGTGTTTATTTTAAAATTATAAAAAAAAGTCTGTAATCCTTACAACAAGCCATTTCATTTGATAAGTCACACGGTACAGTTTGCAAAACTTTTTCTTTTTAATTTTCTAATTCGCCCCCCAAAAGTGACCCTCATATTCAAAATTCATTTATTTACGTTACACGTCCGTGTTTGGGTCACAGAAATTCATGTGTATCAAATTTCAACTTAATCGGTTTAGTAGATTCAGAACAAATTGGCTGTGACCGACAGACAGACACACGAGTAATCCTATATGGATTCCATTTTTTTTCTTTTGAGGTACGGAACCCTAAAAATATTGATAGTAGTTCGTTCGCTACAAACGCCAGCAGACTAGCAGATTTGGATACGATTGTCTGGAACTTTATATCTAAATTCCGTCTAAATCTAGTCTAAAGTGAAAAGTGCCTGAAGGTAGGCGACTAACAGGATTAGGCGCGACGAAAGAGCCGCTAGTTGAATTCTGATAGTTTTGGCTTCGCACGCGCTACTCCGGGTTGAAAACTCACGCAAACTTTGTGAAAAACTAACGTAAGTATTTAAATATTTTTAGTAACAGAAAGTCCATTTATGAAAGAATACTGGTTATTAACAGAAAATTTCAAAGTTCATGAATCTTAAGTTGAAAATTTGCATCATTAAGTTAGTAATTTATCTTTATTTTGGTTTCGTTAACAGGAGTTGATGGTTGCTGCTGGATGATTTTGATTTCCAAGTCAGGCGAAATCTAAGTTTACCTCATAGCAATTTCTGATCAAACTGCGACTGTTCCACCTGGAACTGGGTTTGTGGACAATTTGGAACATAGTGTACCGTAAATAAAAATGCAAAGGTCTGATTTCTACCATGTACACGAACGATACTCTTCTAAAGTCACTTTACAACTTCTTCACGTGTATATGTCCGACTGCCGTAGATTGGTACTAGACTGTATTATTATATCGAAGCAGTGTCTAAAAGCAAACAACGGTTATGACACTACGTTCCTTCAAAGCAGTCACCTGTTATTGCTACACAACTACCTACAAAAATGCATGCAAAAGATCGTTCTGCAGTCGGGTCATTTGAAGTTTTTGGCATGCCGTTATGCAACGGCTAGATTTTCGCGGTAAAGCGAAGTATGTAGTTCGCGCGCTCTCTGTTTACAGCGAGACGTCGTCGGCGTCGAGACAAGGCGCGAAGTGTAATTCGCCTTATCGCGACAATGTGGCCGTAGCATTCAAATTCACAAGTCACATTGTTATAAGGTTAGTCATGTGTACACCAGCTATAATGATAATAATAATTAATTTAATTAAAGTAACAAGACTCAACGTGTTAGTAACAAAATACTTACAAACTATGTTACTAAAACATTAACACAAACAATATGTGACATCACTGCTGCAAGGTGACAGGCCCAGCCGATACCCTGCAGCAGTGGTTCACAAACGCATAATCTAGCCTGCTTGCTACCGGGTGTCACCACTGTGTGGATCGCCCGGAGGACACGGTGGAGCATACGGTGGAGGTATGCCCGGCTTGGGCAGAGCACCGCCGTGTCCTCGTGGAGGCGATCGGTGGCAGAGACCTCTCGCGTCCGGCCCTGGTTCAGGCCATGGTACGGAGCGAGAGGGCATGGGCAGCCGTCACCTCCTTCTGCGAAGCAGCAATGCTCGCGAAGGACGAGGCGGGACGGTTGAGGGAAAGGCAAGTTTCGCGCCCTCTCGCCCCTAGCCGCCGCAGGAGACGCCCAGGGCGTCGGGAATCCCGGGCGGATTTCCGGCCACCGTAGGCGCGGGCTTGCGGACGGTGAGCAATGGGTAGCTCACCGTCCGGTAAGGACCAGGCCCGGGTCGACGGCGCGTTGTATTCCACGCGCGCCTCAAAGAGATGTCGTCAGCACATATAGTAGGGGTCCACTAGGGCCGATGCCTGCCGGGGTCGCGGGAAGGTACTTATGGGTCACCGAGGCCCCCGCAACACAGGCAACAGGAAGGAATACGGGTGGGTTTTAGTCAGTAAGAGTCTGACACACCCTCCCGCTCCGCCCAGAGCGGGAGAAGTTATTTGATGATTTCCCACCCTCAAAAAAAAAAAAACCCTGGTTGCTACCATAGACAGGATGCTATTGGTGCTGCCCCGTACCCTACTAACTAGGGATGCGCACCGCTTCCGCATCACAGTGTAGAAGCAGTCCACGCGAGCTTGAGCAAACATCCCTGACAACCTGCAGTATCGACCAGTATTGCACCCTGAATGCGTTATTGTATTGAACGCGAATTTCAGCTATGACTATCTTGAGACTATTGATGATAAGTAGCATTGAGTAAAATTCCTTACAAATTGAAGCCTTACAATCTTATCTGAATTTGGGCCTGGAGTTCACACAACAAAGAAGAAGTTCTAAAATCAATTTCTACCTATTCTTTTAAAAATCTTATCAATCTAGAGCGAGTGAACAAATAGTACGAGTACCAGGGTAGCATAACATTGAAGATGTCTACTGGCCCGCAGGCTGTCTACACGTATTAACATTCTGACGTTGTACGCCGAGACGAAATAATCTTCGCCAGTGAGCCACTCATGCTTACAGGAGTTTGATGTAAAATTATCTTGTAATCACTTTGTTACCCAAATTCGGAAGAATTTACGATCACAAGATATCTATAAAGCTGCTTTATATGGTGAGATACTGATTAATACACAATTTGATAAGATTTCGAGGAATTGAAGCATCTAAGATAAGATCGATGAACGTCGTATGAAAAGAAGATCATAAAAAATATTGTGAAAGGTGTTACCTATTTAAAAATAATAAGATTGTCGAATCAATCAAATACCTAACCTTATTTGCCATCTATTTGTAACTTTTGCCATCATTGGCTTTTATTCCCAAAAGCAGTAATTTTGACAATAAGTCATCCGGTTTATATTCAAACTCACAGCATATATTTCAAATAAATTACAGGCACTTATGAAATGTCAGGATAGGTCAGATGAAACTAGTTGCCCATTCCAAAGCGTAGTATGTTCCTATGGAGAAGAAAAGGCAAGAAACTCGACGGACACTCTTTTAAATTAAAACATTGTTACTAAATGTTGGTTGACGGCAATAGGCCCTATTACATGGGACTTAAAGATAACTGGTGAAATGTGGGAGCACGGAAGAAAAGGATGTCTTAAATTAAGACAATATCCTTTTGGTCAAAACAAATATTGATTCATATATGGGGAAAACAATATATTCTTGAATGAAGTAAAATGTTGTCTTAGTTTTATTATCCTCTTCGAATCAAATCAAAAATGTTTTATTTCATTATTACATGTTGTACATTATACGGTTGGTGGCGTCTCCTTCGAAGATTAAATGAAGAATTATTAAGTTTAATTTTAAGAATATTAGATATTAAAACCAGATATTTTTTTCAATTAAGATTATTATAGTCTTCAATCAAACATATTTGCTTAAGTCAAGAATAAAAACCAAGTATTTATTATTCTTAATTTGAGTAAACAGGTTTTCTTGGACTGAGTAATCTACTTACGTTAAGAAAATATTTACTTGGATTGAAACAATTTTTCTGAGAATATTGATATTCTTCGCTGAAGAGATCCTTTTTTTCCGTGTGTACTGTAACTCTGCCTAACCCTTCGGGGAATACAGTCGTGACTCGTGATGTTATGTTATTTATTCAAATTTTCTACCATTGTAAACATTACGGGTCCTTTCTTACTTGTACTTTTGCCTGCTTATACAATGACCTTAGAGGTACTAGGGTCAAACTGTATTCATCGTTCGACATTTCAACATTGCAACACAACGCGCTGTCGTCAACGAAAACAATGAACAGGCAAACCGTGATCGCGGTTACAACACCGATTCCCAATGTTACGACAGACGATGGTGATAAAGAACCCTATATTGGAGAAGGTAAGGGTCAAAATGTAGTAGGAAATGTTTGGAAGACACGTAAAATTAGTGCAGCGAAATATATTCTAAAGTAAATGAGCACACGTGTTGTTTAGGGTGTCCATGTTGTCGTTGTAAGAAATGTATTCATATTTTAGGTAGTTTACGTAGTAGAAAATATCACCCTTCCTTGTTGGAGAAAAACAAAAAACGAATACATCTTTGTGCTTAGATAAACATGAATGATGTATTATCATGTTTGAACATACAACATAGTCAATATTGTAAGCACATCTTCCATCAAAAGGCAAAGCCACCATTCAATCTGTTACTACTAGCCAATTTTCACGTAAAAGAACATAATCACAGATTTTGGTGTACAGAGGGAAGACAGAGAGATAGATTATTCTTATTCTACGAAATCAAAACCCATATACATATTCAGTGAACCTCAAACATAAATGATTGATTGTAATTAAACCGCTCGCTAACATTTACTTTTGAATTTTCAAGGATTCGTCAATCAGGAGTTGTATCAGTAATCAAAACTCATGTAATTAGTAAAAAGTTATCTGGTAAACTTAGAACAAGCAAAAACATTTATACACCATCTCTTCCGATTCCCAGACAACCCGGTAACAATTTACCTACTCGTAATAGAAAATTAAACGCAATTTAATGAAAGTCTCAGCAACTAAGCACGACGCAGTAACAATCGCAGTATTTGTTCTGTCTCAGTGAACCGTCACGACTAACATCCGACTAATAATCGCTTGCGACACCCTCGCGTGTATTGTTTAGTATTTGTTTATGATTTGCTGAGTTATTCATATTGACATATGAACGATGGAAACTACGCGGCATATTATAGATACAACATTACTAATTGAAACTTGAGTGGGAAGGGATAGTAAAATAATTTATACACCTACTTAGAATATCAAAAAGAGAACTTGTAAGCAGAGCAATTGAAGAGTCTGTGGTCGTCTGTAGGATAATGATAAAACATATCATAAGCTACTTAGTGCAATAATTGAAACTGTCAGTTTGTGATCAAGTTTATTAAACCTTCTTTCTAGTACCTTCCACCTGGGTTGCTTTAATTAATTAATTCCCAACTGCCAAGTTTTGAAGTTCTGCACTTAAAAGTGCGGTAGTCATGTATCAGTGTTGAGATCTTGAGGAAAAGTGAGTGATATTCATGAACTTTGATCTTTTTCGTATCTACTAAAGTCACCAAAAATTCACGCTTTAAAAACCAGATGACAAACTCCTCGTCATCGTCACCTTTCAAGTTATTACATGCAAATTACGTTTAGTAATCCCTTAATTGACGCGCGGTCTGGCATTCAAACAAGCGACGCAAATTAATACCCCCGGCGACAAAAATAACAATTTCAGATGAACATCTGTCAAAACATCGGCCTTGTTTGTAGTTAAAGTCGGCTATAATGAATTACTGCAGAATATTGAAGCAAATGTGGATGGAGCAGCTGTGACGTTTTTTTGCGGTTTGTATTCGCAGACAAACACTTTCTTTTGAATTCACTGGAATAAGAGGTTTCGTAAAACTTAACGAGCTAAAAATATATAAAATGTGTGAGGTTAAATAAATATTACCTACATCAACTTTTAAGGCGTTCAGTGAATCGTAACGATCGTCGACTTGCGATCGTCATTATAATATTCATCCATCAGACTTAAAGATTTTACACAATCTCAACATTGTTCTCCATGAGAATAGTGTTTTATTAAAACTTGGTCAATAATACACTTAAATAACTACGAATTTAAAAGTGCCATAGCTTTTACCTTACGCCTACTACAAAATAATTAACATAAGCCCCGTGATTTTTTACATCAGCCATTATTATTAGAAGCCTCAAGCTATTCTCCGTAAAAGCAATTATTGCTAGGTACCTAATAAAAGCCAGTAGTTCATCATTACTCTTATCAAGCTTGGAACAGCCTTCATAAAATCTTCCAGCCAACATCCAATTGAGGACCCAAAAACACAAGATTGTTTGACCAACAACGCGTCAAATTAAAACTCATAAAGAACATGACGAAAAGGGTACATATGACAAATAAATTGTACACATTATTGTTTCATAAAAATATGAAAAAATGGAGGCATTGTTTGTGTGTAAACTTTCACTATAAGACAGACATCCAAACTTCTAAGACAAACGAAAAAGTCAAAATTCACCAGTTCTTTACAGATTTATGACATATACGTACGTCACGCGTCGTGATTAATGGTCATAAAATTTTAAACAATTTTAAACAATGATTGCATTATTACGATGATGATCTACATATTCAGTATTCAAATGGTTCATCTGTAGACATAAGGAATATTCATTTTAATCTAGAGAAACCAAATCAGCCAGCCATAAGCACGATCAGTCGTACCCAAATTTTATAGACAGTCATTAAGCTTGACCTCTCCAATTCTATATTATGTCCACAGAAGTCTTACAATATCAAATTTTAACAGTATCTGTAGCCAGAAAACGTCATAAATATATCGGTTTCACATTAGCATCGACCTTGTAAGGGTTCCAGTTTATTTTTACAGGAACCCCATTGTAGCACGGATCAGTTTCCAAAGGTCCTTTAGCCCCTCAAACCGTCCCATGACAGTTCTGAGGGTTAAATACGTTTTTGGATACGTTAACAAATCGTTTTGAAGGGTTGGGTTGGATGGAAGAAGTCTTCATGTCTTATGGTAAACGTTTAGTGGGTCATTTGTGAGCCAATCCCGGTTATCATCGAAGATTTGGGTCGTTTTCGTATCAAACTAGGTTATCGCACCATTCAAAATAATGAATACATTCTTTGTTGTTATCCTATCATTGTTTTCCTTCCTGTACTAAGTAACTTGTTGTTTCATCAGTATTTTTTGTCTACATTGAGTCAACATTTTCTACCGTTTTTAGGTATTTACTAATTTGGTAAATCCGTCTTTATTATCTATTTACACGTGAATCTATCAATGTATAACCAAGTTTGCGCAACTAGATTGAGATCTCGGTTATATCTTGACATTCCCGAGACCATTCAACCACCTTTAAGTTTAACACTACAATCAATCCAACCTAATGGATCTCCAGATGCCACGGATTCTTATAAAAACTGTTATGAAGGTTTTACCCTTTAAGTTCAAGACCCCCATACATAACACGACTAAATCAGCGGAAAAAATGGTAGAGAAAGTGATTTCTCGCAACAGTTTCTTTGCAAGAATATGGCGAACCCATGACCCAAGCAATACGGCCCGAGACCGTTTCCCAGATATATTTTATATCTTATTACACATATTATGTCCCTCGACGTCTTACACAGACGGGTTTATCGTCTTAATATACTCCTTTATCGTGGCTAAAGTAATCGTTTTTTTCCCCGGAAGTGTGTATTCTTATTTTATTTTTATTATGATATACGGTTTTATTACAAATTGTCTTCGCTTATTTCCAAGTTATTGTTCGGGGAAAGTGTTGAATTCTATTAGGCTTTTGGTCGTTTTTCTCTATTTCTGGGTTATTTGGTCTCATTTTGTTTTTTTTTATTAGGTTTTAGCTGCAATTGAGTGCTTAACGCTCTTTTGGTATTCATATTTATTTATCCATTAACACAGTAATGGTAGAATTAAATTGATTAATCAGGTTACAGAGAAAAAGGTCTGTGACCATAAAATTATTCTCCTGTGAACAAAGTTGAACATTGAATCATGGACTGAGGTACTTAATGATGGGATTGCTCGAAGTTCAACACAGAATATTCTACCATAGCGCCAAGTCCCTTCATAGTATGATTAATAATCCATTCTCCACATACGCGGCCATAAAATACCATCTAATATAGACATTCACACATCTTGACGTATACTCGGTCACCGTTGGGCGTTGAATTATAGGTACTCCTTTACACTACAAAATACCAAATTATCTCCACCATCCCCAAACTAAATTCTCCACAATTCCAGTTCTTATTGATAGGTCTTAAGGTTGATGTGTATCTAAAGCTGGTGTATTTATAATTTGGGATCACTCCAGCAGTTCTGCGGTTGAAACGCCTTTGAATAATTTATTGGTTAGATTTAATACTGGCTATTGTATTGCATTCGGTAGTACTTGGCGTGTTTCCATTGACTTAATGGTTATTGGCGATTTTAATGGCTAGTAGGTATCTTGTATGAATTGTGACTTTGTCTAGACCAACATTTTAGAGTACTGTTCCGTTCAGGGTTTTGTCTGAACCTGATCAATTATATATGCTGCCAAATTCTGTGTTGTTTCAATTGAATTGATATCGATATTGGGTAAACTGTTAAGTTGATTAAAATTCAATTCTCAACTTTTAATCATAGTTTCAACTCACTATTGGGATGCTGGACATCATTGGTAGTTGATGTTTTTTGATTTCGAATGAGAAGTACACGACATGCACTGTTCATATGCATTCCATTACTTAAAAAAAAGCAAATTATTCAAAAAATAAAAAAAAACCAGTCGGGTTGCAGTCGGGTTTTTTATTTTTTTAAATAATTTGCTTTATTTCAAGCGTTTTAGTTTTATTAATATACATATTTCGAATTGATTAATTACTAACTTTTATTTGCCACCAATATTGCTGCAATTAAAAAAAAAAACAACTTTTCCTCTCTTTTTTTTTGTATTTGCAGATGTAATATATGAATATTATATACCCTATGTCACTCCTACAATTAAGACGAATCTAACAACACCTCATATGTTAAAATCCCTCAAGCCGTTTTGGCTCCCGGAGGACACGGTGGAGCATAAGGTGGAGGTCTGCCCGGCTTGGGCAGAGCACCGCCGTGTCCTCGTGGAGGCGATCGGCGGCAGAGAACTCTCGCGTCCGGCCCTGGTTCAGGCCATGGTACGGAGCGAGAGGGCATGGGCAGCCATCACCTCCTTCTGCGAAGCAGTAATGCTCGCGAAGGAGGAGGCGGGTCGGTTGAGGGAAAGGCACGTTTCGCGCCCTCTCGCCCCTAGCCGCCGCAGGAGACGCCCTGGGCGTCGGGAATCTCGGGCGTATTTCCAGCCACCGTAGGCGCGGGCTTGCGGACGGTGAGCAATGGGTAGCTCACCGTCCGGTAAGGACCAGGCCCGGGTCGACGGCGCGTCGTATTCCACGCGCGCCTCAAAGAGATGTCGTCAGCACAAAAGTAGGGGTCCACTAGGGCCGATGCCTGCCGGGGTCGCGGGAAGGTACTTATGGGTCACCGAGGCCCCTGGCAACACAGGCAAAAAAAGCCATTTTGGCTGCAGAGCGTGCCAAAGAAATAGACATACATACATACATACCTACATACATACCTTCGAAAAACATTACCCTCGTTCTGGGGCAGTCGGGTAATAATGGCAATCTGTTACAACTAGTGCGATCCTAGCGCGGTTTTAATCACCAGTTGCTATTCAATTCCAATTTTACGAAACTTCTATAACATACTCTGAATCTACATTAACATGACATCGCACCTATATTCATCGATGGGTTAGGCAGAGATGTATCTACAGAACACCCACATTTCGCCAGTTATATTTAAGGCGTTGGGCCCCGGAGCCTTTTGCCATCAAAATAATCTACAGCATCTGCCTAGCCTTTTCCAACTATGTTGGGGTCGGCTTCCAGTCTTAAGAATACCGGTATTTTACATGGAGCGACTGCCTATCTGACCACAACCTAGTGACTGGGTAACACGATACCCCTTGGTAAGACTGGTTGTCAGACTTCAAAGATCTACAAATGACAGCCGGGACCAACGGCTTAACGTGCTTTCCCAGGCACGAAGGGGTCTTGGTATGAAAAGATGGTCACGCATCCACGGACCAACCGCGGCAAGCGTAGCTTAACCTGATCGATCGACCCGTGAGGCTGTTATTAATTAGCCGCAAGCCCCGCAATAATCTACATGTACCTGGATAAAAACCATTATATATTTTCAATCGCCCTTAAGCCAACCTTGAGACAGTGTAAACCTACACTGCTCCGATGCTATCCCCGATCAGCAGATAGAGCGCGTATGATGGAGGATCTCATCGCTACACGCGCCGTCCACAGTGAGTTCTTATCGCGACGGGCTAATGGAGGGTAGTTAGCTATAAGTACCTTGAAGTTTAATACATACATACATCACGTCTCACTGCATCACATCATTCCGCGAAGAGTTAGGCATAGGTGTACTTATAGTACAGGGGAGCCTTTTGCCATCAACCGGGCACGAATCAAGAGTACGGGCTGCTACTGAGAACATCTAGATGGAAAACACTATATAACACTTTACTCGGTCTGGGAATCGAACCTAGGACCTTCATGCTCAGCAGTAGTGCTTGCGACCACTAGATAGACATAATTACAATACTAAAGCAAGATAACTAAGGTTTCGCTTACAGCAACAGCGTCAGTAGTGAGTAGGTACGTACCGACGATGTCTTGGTTCACCTACAGAGAGTCATTTTATAAGTTTGTTGATAAAGAAAGAAAGAAAGAAAGAAAGAAAGAAAATACGTTTATTTGCGCTAAACATGACGCAAAGAAGGAACACAATTACAAAAAAGAAACAATTTGGGAGAGAATGTGCGTCACGTCCACGCAAAACGGTTGATAGTATGTAGGAGGTATTAATCAATATTTTTAGGGTTCCGTACATCAAAAGGAAAAAACGGAACCCTTATAGGATCACTCGTGTGTCTGTCTATCTGTCTATTTGTCACAGCCGATTTGCTCCGAATCTACTGGACCGATTTAGTTGAAATTTGGTACACATATTATAGATTTCTGTGACCCAAATACGAACATGTAACGTAAATCAATGAATTTTGAAAATGAGGGTCACTTTTGGGGATAAAACATAATTTTTATTTATGAAAATTGACCATCCCCCTTAAGGCTTCTGCACACGGGCGATATCGCGGGCGCGACAGGCATATTGCTGCCTGTCGCGCCCGCGATATCGCCTTAGTCTGTAGAAACCTTTATCCCCGAAACTACTGAGCCTAAAATTTTGAAAAGAATACTGAAAATAATAATTTAATTACAGAAAAGCCTATGACAAGTCTATGGTGTTAAAATAACATGGTAAATCTTTCAATATTGTGCTTACAAACTTACATTTGCAGTTGGAATGAATTTTTTTTTTGGTTGGTTAGTTATCAAATAACTTCTCCAGCTCTGGGCAGAGCGGAAGAGTGTGTCAGACTCTTACTGACTAAAACCCACCCGTATTCCTTCCCAAGATTTTCTTTAACCACTTTGTCGGCGTGATTAATATGTATATCCATGACTAATTACAGTTTTCTAGTAGGTAGGTACTATGAGTTTCTGAGCTAAGCCGCGGACAGACAGACATACAGACGGACATGGCGAAACTATAAGGTTTCCTTGTTGACCCTGGAACCCTTAAAATGAAATGCTGTTCGTTGGTAAGTACATCAGTTCAGGAATGTAAAACAAAGAATTGCCAAATCGATCCCAATTTGGCATTTTTTTTTTCAAATGTTCATTATAGTCCGAATCATGTTATTTGGAAGGAAAAAATTGAAAAGTTGCCATGCCAAAAAATTGAAATTGAACATTGTAGAATTTCGGGAAAACTGAAAGTGCTTTTTCTAAGGGATTTTTTTTTGTGAATAATTGAAATTTGGACAGGACAACGTCTGTCGACTCAGCTAGTTCTTAAAAAACAAAAATTATTCTAACAATTCACTTGTACACCAGAGGAATAAGTTTCCATAAGCAGTACGTAAATAACATCTCTACTTATACGTATTTTCCACCACATAAAGTGCATTATTCACCGCAGCTAAGCAGCCCGTAACAGATGAGTTTGTGACTGTACTTGGCAGCTAGTTCAAATCATGGCTTAACTTAGGTTAGAGAATAGAAATTTATATTTTTCTATTGTGTGATTAGTAATATTCCACATTGTGCCATGCAATCTCCTCTAACCGTGCGAGGCTTTTAATTAGTTGTTCACGAATAAAGACGAGATTAGTTCTTTGCAAATAAAGACAAGTGCAGGTCGGATTCACAAACGAAAGGTTCCGTACCACCGTACAACATTTAACACTCCATTTTTTTAATACTTTAAAAAATAGGCCGAAAAAAACACGTTTCTTGTATGACGGACGGACGGACGTCCGTCTGTCTTTCACAGCGGCAGCACACCCTTTGTAATAGAGTCCCGTTGGCACCCTTTGGGTAGGTATGGAATGCTGTTATGTGCTTTTATTTTAAGAACCTTTAGTATTTATTTTAAATCCAGACAAGGGCATTCCCGATATATCAGCAAATCGTTTACAGCGTTAAGGCTCCCGCAGACAGGCGCGACGCGACACTAGTAGCACAATTTCTATGAAAACTTCATGGAAATTGTCGCACTGCCTGCCACGCCCGCGATATCGCGCCAGTCTCTACGAGCCTTTAAGCTATTTTTCTGTTCGCATACAATTATAATAATGTAAGCAGTGTTCATAATCATAATTATAATTATATTTTTTAGGACCGATTAACGGAAAGACATTTTTAGTTAAAGGTACTGGACGCCAATTAATAATGGGTGAAAGTTTTTATGTTTCATCGGGTGGCATTTCGCGGATAGTTAAAAAAAAAACTAGGTACGCGAAGTAATGTCACGATTTGGCTTATTTCATACGATTTGCTCAGATAACGGCACTTCTTTTTTTTTCGCATGAATTTAAAAGAATCTGTGCTCGAAACACTGGTGCCCATTCCCTTGTTCACAAACTAAACTAAATTTAAGTTCAGTGCATCTTTTTCTTTCTATTTCATTAAGAAAAGGACAGAAGATAAATTTTAGTTTAGTCCTGTCAAATTAATCAGCACTTGACGTAAATTGACGTAGTAATTTTAGTAGGCAAGTTTTTAATCACGTCTAATCTTGTGTGGAGTAGTGACAGGCGCTGATTAATTTGAAAGGACTTAACTAAAACTTATTTTCTGTCCTTTTCTTAAAGAAATAGAAAGAAAAAGATGCACTGAACTTAAATTTAGTTTAGTTTGTGAACAAGGGAATCGGCACCAATATCACTCATTGAATTTCACCAACATGTTATACCTAATCCGGCTAGCAATGGACAAGCGAAGAGTTTATGTTAAGGCGCTGACAAGACCTAACTGAGCAAAATAGGCTTCTCTTAAGAAAAAAAATTGCCAAATCTGTACAGTTTGTGGTAGTGGAAAAAAGATATGTTAATTTTGAACATATTTCTAAGAACTTGGTTGTTACCAAAACACGTTTTGAAAAAAAAAACTCGATACAAACTAACGTTAAAGTAACCTCTTACCTTGAGTTCCAAACAAAAATATCTGTATTAAATATCAATATACGTTACTTATTTAATTAATAACAAGAACGTCTTATTTGAATGCAGAACTTGGTTGTTTTTTTTATTTTCGATTACTCAACTCAATTTTGAGTAAATAGATAATTGCTTCATATTTTGCAATAAATTACAAGCGTTTTGACATCGCGCTTCTCTTTCTATTCTATGCAGTCTTACAGAGACCGCGGTTTAGGTGTTGTCAGCGTCTTAAAACAATAAAATCATACTGGTTATCAGGTTCATGTTTAAGAGATTTAACTTAAAATACCAGACTTCTTGCTTTAGTTATCAGGTTAAGCTACGCTTGCCGGGGTTGCTCCGTGGATGGGTAACCATCTTTACATGCTGATACTCCTCCGTGCCTCGGAATGCACGTTAATCCGTTGGTCCCGGCTGTCATTCGTAGATCTTTGACAGTCGTTACGGGTCGTCAGAAGCCCGAAAGTCTGATAACGAGTCTTACCAAGGGGCATCGTATTACCCAGTTACTGGGTTGTGGAGGTCAGATAGGCAGTCGCTCCATGTACAATACTGGTATTCAGCTGCGGTTACACTGGAAGCCGACCCTAACATAGTTGGTAAAAGGTTAGGCGGATTGATTGATTGAATTCTTGCTTAGTTATAAGAATTTCAAACATTCGACCACAAACCAGATCACCTGCTGGAGGTTTGTTCGGTCAAAAGTTAGATGTAGATTAGATCTCCTGACACCGACCACGACGCCATTCAACGCAGCACTCGACACAGTTGTTTAAGTCAAACAAACAATGTTCACAGATTGACAATAATTATCGTGGCAACCGTAAAGTTGCGTTCAGTGTGGGTGACCAAGTCTTGGTAAAACCTTCATCATCTACCTAGCCTTTTCCCAATTGCGTTGGGGTCGGCTTCCAGTCTCCACGAATGACAGCCGGGACCAACGGCTTAACGTGCTTTCCGAGGCTCGGAGGGGTCTTGGTATGTAAAGATGGTCAAATCTTGGTAAAACCTAATAATCATCAAAAACATAATTGGTCACATGGCATGATTATTAGAAATATTGTTAAAACACTGTATTGAGTACAACTAAGTGAATCGGATCAAACAATTAAAAGTCACGCTAATCAGTTGCTCAAATACAGACGGAGGAAGATGTTCCATGCGAAGAGATCAAACCCGCATTTATAACTCCATCACAAGCGACGAGCTCCGAGCTGCTGCCATCCGAAGTCTCTGTTGAAGAAATACCAGTTGAGTCTGCTTCTTCACGGCGACAATTCTGCAGCAAAATTTCAGCAGCTCGCTCTATAGAACTGAAAAGCCAGACACTCGGTCGAAACGAAATAGAACTGTGGTAGATTTTTTTATGACTAAAAGTGGAAGGTTTTTATGTGGGTACCTCTTATCACTAAATTATTATGCAATAAAGTCCCCCTCGCCGCGTCTGTCCGTCTGAACGCGATAAACTCAAAAACTATCCAACGGATTTTCATACAGTTTGCACCAAAGGACGGAGTGATTCATGAGGAAGGTTTAAATATGATTGATCTGTTCTGATTGATTGTAGAAAATATAAAAAAAAACCCCGGTAAAAATCCCGGTAGACCCGGCAATACGTTTCCTAGGGATATTTTTCGACATCCACGTGGGCGAAGCCGCGGGCAAAAGCTGGTTATGATAAACTAGCTGCGCCCCGCGGTTTTACCCGTATAAGTCTCGATCCCGTAAAAATATCGGGACTCGATCACTTTCGCATATATTTTTTTATCGCTTTTTAATCAAAAAAACAGTTTACAAGCTATTGTTGAAACTTTAAACATACCACACAAACCATCGCGGGTTTAGCAGCGGTATGGCACTAAATATTAATTATTAATTAATGTACAATTACGTATTCTCAAAACGGTGAATGAAACCATCTTGAGGAAACCGGCATGTCCTAGAACCAAAAATTCGAAGACATGTGACATCTACCAACCCGCACTGGGGCCGCGTGGTGGATTACGGCCCACTCCCTCTCACAGAGAGGAGGCCTGTGTCCCAGCAGTGGGAACATTATAGGCCAATTATGTTAGATATTTTGATTTATCTTTCTAGATCGACTGCAATCTAAAAAGTATATTTTTAATACCAAATTAAGTAGGATAAATAAGTAGGTAGACTAACCAATTTATAGTAACTAAATAATAAGTTTTAAGTCTACGACAGCTGTCGGTTGCGTTATTTCATCTACGACAAAACCCTAAAAAGAAAAATACAGTGTATCCTGGATAAGTGGGATCTCAAAGGACCTAGGATTATTTATCACTTAAAGAGGCTTTTCATTTGCTCAGTTTCCCAAATAGACAGGTTTGAAATGGCAGTTGTCTTATTTACAGAGGCCCGCTGAGACAGGACTAAACTGATCCGATTTTCATGTATAGAGATGAAAATGTTCATGTTATCCAAAACATGTTGTGTGATGAAAGTGTTCGTGTTACCCAGTAACTGGGTTGTGGAGGTCAGATAGGCAGTCGCTCCATGTAAAATACTGGTATTCAGCTCTATCCGATAAGACTGGAAGCCGACAGGGTTGGGAAAAGGCTAGGCAGATGATGAGATGAAAATGTTCATAACAAAAAACATATAAGTAGGTGTCGATTTGAGAACCTCCTCCTTTTTTTGCCGGTTAAAATCAAAATCAAAATCAAAATATTTTATTTCACATAAACGTAGACATGGGTACTTATGAAATATCAGAAGCTAGGTGCACGGTTCCAATTGGTCGTTTTCTATGGAGAAAACCCGGCAAGAAACTCCACGGTTACTCTTTTAAAAATAATTAGCTTTTACAATGATTTCAAATTACAGTGTTTGTAGGTATGGGAGGACAGTGTAGGCCTGTCATGAAGTACCTGGTATTTAACAAAAAAAAATGGTCTACAAATCTAGTCTATTAAGCCTACAACGTTCTCACATTCACAAAATATGAAAGAAACTATGTAAAATATTAAAGATAAAAACCTATTTAAACCAAATGACATGTTTGCCAACCCGCACTGGGCCCGCGTGGTGGATTACGGCCCACTCCCTCTCACAGAGAGGAGGCCTGTCTCCCAGCAGTGGGAACATTATAGGCTGATTATGTATGTTATGTACATGTTTGCCATTATAACTGTAACAAATCTGAATAAATATCCTGTCGTTTTATATAGTTAAAAATCAAAATTGTAGTGACAAATAAGGAAACATTATGTCAAGGAAGTATGTATAAAAAATAAGTAAATAGAATAAACATCGTAATTTGGGAGCAGTTAATAAACATTTACATAGTTAATAAACAGAGAGACGTGCTGCTGGGGAGTTTGTTCCACCACTTCTTCTTCCCAGCTAAAGCACTAGGAAGTGGTGAAGGGCGGGCATTTTTGGGGGACTGTCTTATACACAAGGAATTATTGCCAAATTCCTTGTCTTCAACGTAGTCTTTAATTGGTCAAGGACAGCTAATGTGACACAATTGATTCTATTGTTATACTGTGGGGAAACTCAACAGACTACCAGCGGGCGTTTTTATCCTAAAAACGTTGCATAAGAGCAATTGTTGGCATTCCTCCATATGAGTCTTGTAAATCTCACTTCAATAAACTCAAAATACAAGGTGTTGTTTTGGACCTGCAAAACATTTTAGGAGGTAATTATGTTAGTGATTCTCGACCCGAATCAACAAAAAAAAATAAATAAAAAAAAAATAATTGAAAAAAAATAAAAAGAAAAGATAAAATTTAAAAATCTAAAATAAAAAGTATTATTGATTATTGTCTTGGTATCGTATTGTTATACGATTATTTACGAGTTTCAAAACAACACCTTGTATCACCCCTACCAAGTATGTACATTTTTGAAATTTGTGGGTTTGTAAAATCGAATCCTAACCTATTTGTGAAAGCTCGTGATATTTATACACGTGACAATACCTATCCTCGTAAATCAAGATATGGTCAGCGACTAGTGCTAGAATTTGCACCAAGGACTGCGGTTTAAAAAAAATTGCTCAGCTATGTGTGTTAAAAATTATAATAGGTTACCAACAGCCATCCAAGATCTCCCTCTGCCAAAATTTAAGACTCTTACAAACAAGCGCGACACGCGACGCGACACGCGACGCGACACAAAGGCACACTACACGCGGTGCCTTTGTGTCGCGTCGCGTGTCGCGCCTGTTTGAAGGAGCCTTTAAGAAAAAGCTTAAAGAGCTACTTCATAAAAAGATGACTTACTCAATAAATGAATGGTTACAGGAATAATTCAATTTTATTAATTATTGTTATTATTTTTAGTTTTTATTGTATAAATGTGACATTGTTTAACGTAAAAATTGACTTTTTACTGGTACTGGACACTGTTTTTGGCCAGGTTCTATATATTTGACATTAGGTACTTTGAATTTTAGAAAAAAAAAATGAAATAATATTAGATAAAAAAAGGATGGGCATGATCAATACATGTCGTATTGATCATGACATACCCATCCTTTTTTTATCTAATATTATTTCATTTTTTTTATTATTATTCTTTTCTAAAAAACTTCACATGCCCTAATCAGGCTAAATAAGTAGAAAATTAGACCAAATAATGTAACATGTTAAACCACCGATTGTACTTACTCTATTTAAAAGTGAATCAATGAATTATGAATTATTATCACGCCGACAAAGCGGTGAAACAAAATCTTGAAAAAAAATGTTTTGTCAGAATCAAGTCCCCCCTGCCAGCTAAATGGTTGTTTTTGGATATATGAAAGAATTCACGGCAGTACAATACAACAAATTTAAAAATAATACTATCACAGGTATGTAGGCTTTATAAGTTAAGGCTTCTACATCTGTGAGGCAGCGAGCCTCCTTGCCGGATTGCCGCCATGGGATCTGGAGGCAAAAGTCCTCGCGCACGTATGGGAGTGGCGCGAGGAGGCGAAACGCCGGGGCGTAAGTCCGCTGCCGCGAGAAATCGCGGCACAGCGGACGGAGCTCCGGCGGGATCTCATGGCGTCATGGAAAGTACGGTTGTCGCAACCTAGTGCTGGGCACGCCACGATTGCGGCGATAAGTCCCCTCTTTGAGGAGTGGCTGGAGAGGCGCCACGGCGTCCTCACCTTCCGCCTGACGCAGGTCCTCACCGGACACGGCAGCTTCGGGAGGTTCCTGTGTCGGATAAGGCGGGAGGAAACGTCCGGGTGTCACCACTGTGTGGATCGCCCGGAGGACACGGTGGAGCATACGGTGGAGGTCTGCCCGGCTTGGGCAGAGCACCGCCGTGTCCTCGTGGAGGCGATCGGCGGCAGAGACCTCTCGCGTCCGGCCCTGGTTCAGGCCATGGTACGGAGCGAGAGGGCATGGGCAGCCGTCACCTCCTTCTGCGAAGCAGTAATGCTCGCGAAGGAGGAGGCGGGACGGTTGAGGGAAAGGCACGTTTCGCGCCCTCTCGCCCCTAGCCGCCGCAGGAGACGCCCAGGGCGTCGGGAATCCCGGGCGGATTTCCGGCCACCGTAGGCGCGGGCTTGCGGACGGTGAGCAATGGGTAGCTCACCGTCCGGTAAGGACCAGGCCCGGGTCGACGGCGCGTCGTATTCCACGCGCGCCTCAAAGAGATGTCGTCAGCAAAAAGTAGGGGTCCACTAGGGCCGATGCCTGCCGGGGTCGCGGGAAGGTACTTATGGGTCACCGAGGCCCCCGCAACACAGGCAACAGGAAGGAATACGGGTGGGTTTTAGTCAGTAAGAGTCTGACACACCCTCCCGCTCCGCCCAGAGCGGGAGAAGTTATTTGATGATTTCCCACCCTAAAAAAAAAAAAAAAAAGGCTTCTACATACTGGCGCGACTTGTCGCGCGACGCGTCGCGAGACAAAGCCACCGCTTGTAGCGTTACACGCGGTGTCTTTGTGTCGCGTCGGGTCGCGCGACAAGTCGCGCCAGTATGTAAAAGCCTTTAACGAGTAATAGTCTATCGACTTAAATTTACAACTGCAGAATTGACCGTGATGTAAATCGATGTATGGGCGAACATGTTTTTCAACTACAATATTAAGTTTGTTTTCATGATAAATTCATTCCAACTTCGGAATCCTTCATTGTGCGTAGTCCGACACGCACTTGGCCTGTTTTTTTTTTTTTGTTGTGGTTTCATTTTTATAACTTAGAACTTTTCTAAATCTAAAATAAAGGCTCGTCTGGTTCAGAGATACTGGTGCCAATTCCCTTGTTCACAAACCAAACTAAACTTAATTTAAGCTCAGTGCATCTTTTTCTTTCTATTTCTTTAAGAAAAGGATAGAAGATAAATTTTAATTTAGTCCTGTCAAATTAATCGCCGCTTGACGAAATTGACGTAATATTAGTAGGCAAGTTATTAATCACGTCTTTTTTTTTTTTGAGGATGGGAAATCATCAAATATCTTCGCCCGCTCTGGGCGGAGCGGGAGGGTGTGTCAGACTCTTACTGACTAAAACCCACCCGTATTCCTTCCTGTTGCCTGTGTTGCCAGGGGACTCGGTGACCCATAAGTACCTTCCCGCGACCCCGGCAGGCATCGGCCCTAGTGGACCCCTACATTTGTGCTGACATCTCTTTGAGGCGCGCGTGGAATACAAAGCGCCGTCGACCCGGGCCTGGTCCTTGCCGGACGGTGAGCTACCCATTGCTCACCGTCCACAAGCCCGCGCCTACGGTGGCCGGAAATCCGCCTGGGATTCCCAACGCCCAGGGCGTCTCCTGCGGCGGATTAATCACGTCTAAATTAGTATAGAGTAGTGGCAGGCGCTTATTAATTTGACAGGACTAATATAAATGTATCTTCTGTCCTCTTCTTAATGAAATAGAAAGAAAAGGTGTACTGAACTTAAATTCAGTTGATTTTGTGAACAAGGGAATCGGCACCAATATTAACTAGTTAGAATGATGTTATTACATATTTTATTGTTCCAGGTACCTACCTATTATAATATTATTGTTTTTATCATATTACCTTAGTTACCTACTTTGGGGCTTGTGGCTAAATAATAACAGCCGCACGGGTCGATGGATCAGGTTAAGCTACGCTTGCCGCAGTTGGTCCGTGGACGGGTGACCATCTTTACATACCAAGACCCCTCCGTGCCTCGGAAAGCACGATAAGCCGTTGGTCCCGGCTGCCATTTCAGGATCTTTGATAGTCTTTACGGGTCGTCAGAAGCCCAAAAGTCTGACAACCAGTCTTACCAAGGGGTATCGTGTTGCCCAGTAACTGGGTTGTGGAGGTCAGATAGGCAGTCGCTCCATGTAAAATACTGGTATTCAGCTGCATCCGGTTAGACTGGAAGCCGACCCCAACGTAGTTGGGAAAAGGCTAGGCAGATGATGATGACCTTAGTTACCTACTTTGAAATCAAAATAAATCTTGGTGAAGTTACTGTGTACAGTGCTGCTATCTACGTAACAACACTTGGACCGTCTACCTAGAGCTTTGAAAAAAGTTCATAAATTCGCCGCTAGGTGGCGGGACGAACTAGAGTAAACTAGTTTTGTTAAAGCGCCATCTATTAGAGCTTATCTGTACTGTTGACTGTTGTTTGTTACTGTTTTATGCAGAAGATGGCGTTGCAGCCAACATATATTTACATTTTGTCGGTTCCAGCGTAAAGTTAGATTGGGATAACGTGAACAGTTACAATATAAATCTAAGTATAATGAAACTATAAACTTGGAGCAATAAATAAAAACTAACTTACGTATCACTTTCTAGTGTTTTTTTGGAAGTCGGTTGTTTTTTTTTTTGTACAAAGGTTTTTATTTTTCACTATTTAGTTGGTACCTACCCCACACCAATTCCTACTTGCTACTTGCTATAAATAACAGTGACAGGAGTTATAATTATAACATCATTAACATACACTAAGTGGAAATAATACCTGCGTATCATTGAAGCTAACTCAAAAACTACTTAAGCAAAGTTAGGTGGTAATATTTAAAAAAAAATATTATATTCAAACAATAAATTGAGAAAAATCCTCCTTTTTTAAGAAGACGGTTAAAAATAAGTATTTAAAACAAAATAAAATAACAGATCTACCTATTTCCTTAAAAAAATGTTACGAGCTAGTGAACGTTTTTATAAATGCGTTGTTTTGCCTTTTATCGTGGGGAGAGTGGCCTTAAATGGTGCTTGATGCAAGTTTTGTCCATATTTCCAAGGATACAATGATTGACACAATAGCGAATAGTAGTTAATTCAAGTATTTTCAAAAATTTCCACCCGAAGTAAAATGCAATTCCCATTGCAAAGTTCTAATCCTGCTTCCTGACTTCTAAGTGTTCTAACGCATAAACGCTGCAATTTATACGTTGTCTTATATCTTCACCCCAACGCGTCAGTACTTATCTTTGGGTTTTTATAGCCACCGTAATCGGCTCGGTTTAATATGTGCACGCACGCGATATAAGAGATGTTTGAGTGTGAGTGTATGAGCTTGCACCCCACGATGCGTTGCATAGTAGCCTTTATGACGCCACAGGTAGGTAGGGTTGGTGGAGAAGAGAAAGTGATTTTTATATCGTCTCATTTATCTCCCATGACGACACACCCTACGCCAAACTATATTCATACCGTTAGATCAAAGGTTTGCCCGTCAGAGAATGTCCAATAGTAAAATTAAGAGCCTGGATTCGTTGTGTTCGTGTCGTCAGTTCATCACATTCGTCGCTCACAGAGATCATTTAAATAAAGGTGGGTAACTATTCCATTTTTTGATAGCAATCCAGATTCCAGATCAAACTAAAAATCATTTCAAAGCATTTATTTCAAATAAACCAAATACAGGCACTTTTGAATTGTTAAGGGGTCGCTCAGTGAGACAGATGAAGCTAGTTGACCATTCCAAAGCGTATTAGGTTCCTATGGAGAAGAACGGGAAATAAACTCCATGGACACACTATTAAATTAAAATATTTTTACAAAAATGTTGGTTACATCATTCATGTTGAAATTATACATGTGAGAACAATGTAGAAAGACGTGGACGCTACAAGTGTCCGTAATAAAAAGATAAAAACAAAAACAATTGAAAAATTAAAATAAGATCCAACAATGGACTGTGATATAATATACCGATGATTTTGAGTAATGTAGGTACCGTTTCTAATCAAGACATTGGTACCGATTCCCTTGTTCACAAACTAAACAAAATTTAAGTTCAGTGCATCTTTTTCTTTGTATTTCATTAAGAAGAGGACAGAAGATAAATTTTAGTTTAGTCCTGTCAAATTAATCAGCGCCTGTCACTACTCCATACAAGTTTAGACGTGATTACTCGTAAAAACTAGCCTACTAAAATTACTTACGTCAATTTACGTCAAGCGCTGATTAATTTGACAGGACTAAACTAAAATGTATCTTCTGTCATTTTCCTAATGAAATAGAAAGTAAAAAATGCACTGATCTTAAATTTAGTTTAGTTTGTGAACAAGGGAATCGGCACCATTGACTTTCAAATCTAAGCTATTCAATGCACATGACACCAGATCAAACAATCGGTATCATATTTACTGCCACCTCAGTGAGATTACCCCGAACATCTCTTCGCTACAACCCTATGTAGATGCACTTGTACGTAAAACCGAGTTGAGACACGTCCGCAGGCAATTAGGAATACATTCGCACCCTCGGTGTCGCCTCCCATTCTCTATTTGCGTCTCATTGTACTCAATGATCGCTGTGACCGCGGTGCAGTGTTACTAAATACTTTTTACTTTTTCTGTGATGTTGGGCTTGCTCTAGATTCAAGAGTATTTTCGTTCCCATTGTTTGTAGCCTTTGTTGTGGTGTTCTAGTGTTGCAGATGTATTTTTTGTTGCTGTGACTTGTGCAATGATATATTTTCGTGTAGCAACATTGTGCCTACTACGAGCCTTTGAAATAAATGTTAATTAGTTCTACGAGTTTTGTTGGAAATCATAAACTGACTTTGGTTTTTTTTTTGTAATCACTGCCTCTGCTACTGATACTTCTTTAACAGGTCTTAGTTGCAAAATTGAGTTAATCTCTATTAGAAAGAAGAAAGAAAATACGTTACCTTGTTTATCATTCTGAATAACACAGTCACCAAACCGTACCACATCACTTTTTCAATTAAATCTTTACGAACAAACTTCAACTATCCCATATTATTCACACCACAACATCATAAACCCACTGTACTCCATCCACAAAAAGGAACAAACATCAAATCAATGAACCATGATTCACAGTAACAATTGTTCGCAGTTTGCGTCCGACATACACTTTGATCTCCCTCACTCGAATCCTGTACGATATCGAGAGGAAACAGGTGCCGAAAGTTATGATCGCTTTTATTAAACCCGCTTTGATTTTAGCAGTATTCAGGGCTTGTAATAAAAAGAGAAAAGTTTAAGGTACTTTTTGGAACTGATACTTTGTTGGATTTTTATGGTTGACAGGAAAGGGATGTTTGCCATTTGTGGCCTTAATATTCGGCCCAAGAGACAGACTTTATTGAAAAAACAAGGACCATCCGTTTAATGGGTCATCATTCACCCTGTATCGATATGATAAATATCGTCAGCTGAATTTAATACAAGCAAATAGTCTACACGGATAGTAATGATGCAAAGTTTACACCTGAAACGGAAGTGCAATAAAGCAGTTACAGAAATATCTTCAATAAACACCTCTACATCATCTTCTACACAGCTTACAAAAGATAAAAATAACATCAAGATAGCGCACCGATGAAACACTAATAGTTTTAAATCATCATAAAATCCTGAAAGAGTCTCGGACATACCTATAAATAGCACTGAAAGTCTGAAGTCTGAATGAATATAAAATGGAAGACGGAGAAATAAAACGTCTTTCTTTAATCGTTAAGCTGCTAACGTCACTGAAATTGTTTTAATTAGGTACCCAGTGCTTTTAGCTAGTTAATTAGGTTAAATGTAAACGATGCGAAGCATTCATTGCAGGCTTTTGAATAAAGAAACTGAGTCAGTAGCTTAGCCATTTGAGAATGTTGAGATTCTCTCGAAACGCGATTCGCTTGGTAAATAGTTTTAAGCAACTCTCGTACTGAAACTAGATTAAGCAAGCAATCTAATTTTATCTTATCTCTGTTTAAGTGGTTAATGATACAGTCGTTAAGTTGTATTTACTGGGGCCATCTTATCTTTTCGGGCTTGTTTGAGTTCCGGGTTTAGAAGAATGTCAACTTATGGGCAGCAGTGTAGGTATTACGAAATTACAATGGTCATTTAGAGAAATGAAATCTTATATTGAAATAAAGCTATTTGTTCAAAGTTTTTTTTATTGCGGAGTGGGCCTGTTTTTGACCCGCATCTTGCCTAATGGAAAGCGATGGATGAGGTCTACGATGGAACGAGCGTGCCCAGAAGATCCCTGTTCACTCTTGTTTTGAAGGCAGACGGGTAGCATGTGGAAGGGAACAAAGATGCTGGCAGAGAGCTCTACTTAAACTGTGCTATAATAAATATGGAGGGAAAGCGCTGAGTTGCTTAAAATCGCTCAATAGGTTATCAGAGCACCGTGAACCAGGGTAAAAAATTAACTTCAAGATACATATGTCGATAGTAGATAATTGTTTTTGTACCAGGATACGTTATTATTAAAGCAACGTCTGAAGTCGTTGAAGTCTCCACAGTATTAATTAATTCCATTACTGCACAGAACAGCTTTTGCAGAAAGTTTGAAATCAGCTGTAATTAAAAGTAGGTAGGATAGAAACGCAATTAATGAGCAGGAAGCATGGAGAAATTAAATTAGTGTTTGGCAAACACTAATTGAATTAACCAAACTCTGTATTGTGTTTGGTTGATCAATCTTTACTTCGACGATACCGTTGACGGATACAAAACATTTTATGTAGGTAGGTCCGAATTTCCCCCGCGTCCCCGGAGAAATACAATTTTAATTAGCATGATTTTGTAAACATTGATGGGTGTACTACCTCTTTGATCGCACAAATGTTTTTTACTTAATTCACATAAAATGAATCAATGAGGAGCCCGTGGCTAAGTAATAACAGCCGCAAGTGTCGATACATCAGGTTAAGTTACGCTTGCCGGGGTTGGTCCTTGGATGGGTGACCATCTATACATACCGAGACTCCTCCGTGCCTCGGAAAGCATGTCAAGCTGATAGTCCGGTCCTATGATTCGTGAATCTTTTAGGATTTGTTACGGGTCGTCAGAAGCTCGAAAGTCTGACAACCAGTCTTACCAAGGGTTATTGTATTACCCAGTTACTGGGTTGTAGAGGTCAGATAGGCAGTCGACCGACATAGTTGGGAAAAGGCTAGGCAGATTGATTGACATAAAATGCATTGACCCATCAAGTACTTAAAAAAAAAACTCCGCAAGAAAAATAAATGCAAACCAAGCCACGGTAATATAAAATAGAAAACCTAAACAAAATCAAAACATGCTAATCCGACGCAGACAAATTTTATTATAACAAGAGCACAATCGCACGTGTCCTGCGCACGCGCCGATCTGCGCCGTTACCGGAACCACATGGCGAGATCAAACGGAACACCGGACGCGACGCCATGTTGTCCTCGTAATGTGCATCTGTAGTTCACATTCACAAGTAGGTATCGTTATTTTGCACAAACATGTGGTGTTTTACAAGTAGCTATGGCTAATTTGGCAGGCTAGTTGTGACTTTAGGGTTTTTGTCTATCTTGAACCAGAGTAAAATGCGTGGATGAATGTAGAATCTCCTCCTTTTTAAGTCGGTTTTAAACATCGATTTTGAAACAAAAAGCAAGAAAGAGTTTTAGAGGGTTTATTTGTCACTGAAACCCGAACGAACATACAAAAAGATAATTAACTCGAGTAGGTATATGGAACATAAAAATAAAACAAAATAGATTTACATTATAATTACAAGCACAAAACATATAGTCGGCAGTTGTACGTCATGTCCAGAAATCGGATATTCGGATGCATATTTACCTAAAGTTATTTTTTAGCTATGAAAGTATGGAAGCGGCTTCTTAAAAATCTTCTTATTTAACAGAGGCCACGAACAACGGGAATGCATAACTAGTCCGGTGTATAGTATGGAAGCGACTTCTAAAAAAATATTTATTAAAAAAAAAACCCGAGTTTTTTGGATTGCATGTTTATTTAAAATTAATGTTTCTACCTACTTTACATCATAATATTAAGTAGGTACACATGCATCCATTTATATATGTAGTCAGAAAAAAAACATACAATTTGTCGATTCGGGAATGGCGGGCGGGATTTTTACGATCGATATAAAAGTGCATTCCATATAAGCTAACATTTGAAAGTAAGTTATTATACATTCGATTCTATAAACAGAAACCTAAATTTGTATTCCCAGAGCCGCGGGATTTTGCGATACAATAGCGCATTCCATATTAGCCAACATCTCAACTTTAGGTGAATATGCATCCGAATATCCGATCTCTAGTCATGACATACAGCTGCCGACATACACAGTCTGGGAGATCCACAGCACAGCGCTGGTTCTCAGTGGTCACCCAAAAAAGGTTACGAACTACCACTAACACATTCACAGAGGCATAAAAATACTAGAAAGAAATATACATAGCTAGTTTATTTATAAAATACTAGAAAATATTATCATTATTATAATTATTACCTTCTATACGCACGTAGGTAAGTAACTATTTATCTACTTACTTCAAACATATATTCATGATGACAGATAACATACCTAGTTGTATCTATGTAAATAATTATTATATAAGTGTTTATTCTGAGTTTTCCCGCATGTTTCCACAAATATTAAACATCATTTTCTTGTTGTTTTGTATGTTTAGGATTTCTGCGAGTCTCGTGGCTTCTTCAGCCAACGTGACTGAAAGTATTTAGGTACCTAATATTAGTTTAAGTTGGGATACTTGAAGCTGAGATATCTGTTGGCGTTATTTAAATACAGTAAGTTGTACTAGGTACAACCCATCATGAGGTGGCGGCGTGTAGTGGACTACGCGCGCCCCTATTGGACGTGGCGGGGGAGTCTTACCTCACTCCCCCTGCGGGTCTGAGGTGGCCCGCAAAGGCGGGCCGGCACCAGCCGGGGATCGCGGAAGTCGCACAAGGTCCCATGATCCCCCGGTGCAAGTGTAAGTAGAGTACGTACTCAGTAAGAGTCTGACAGACCCCTCCGCCCGTCCCAGGGCGGAGGACATCCACGAGGATTTTCCAACCAGAAACAAAAACAAAAGTTCATACCATCATCCCATGTAGTTCGAGTTGCACCACAGGCGATTTTTGAATGCGGTGATTTTTTGTCGCGCACTGGATTTTCAACCCACTGCTTAGGTTCCGAGACTTCAAAATCCAACAGTGTAATTTTGTGACGCCCTGGGTTACACTCTGTTGAATTATCAATCCTCGTCTCAACACCGAGAGTTGAAAATTCAGTGCACAATAAAACATGGTCGCTTTAAAAATCGCCCGTTCGTAGGTACCTTGGCTAGTTAGGTTTCACTTTTCAGGTTCGTATGAGAGAGACAAGTAACTATGGATAAAAATATGTTTGTCTTATTAGAGGGATTTGATGACACAAGCGTACCTATGATGCTTAAACGCACTCGCGTTGTTTCGCACTGATGGCTGTCATGCAATCATTCGCAAAAGCGTGGCAGCCGCAACGAAATCTTGAAGACTGTAGCAGATAGGATCTTATCCCCGCTTTGGAGGCCAATTGTTTGATAATCAAAAGACTTCAATTTCAATTTAATTTTGTGATGTAATTTTGTGACATTTTATTTTAATTTCCATTCTGTGTTTATAATTAGTACCTACCTACCTACTTGTTTATTTTAATTACATTTGACATTTTATTTTAATTTTAATTCTAATTGACCTATAAAAATAGTTTTTCACCTACTCATTCGTTTGTTTTTTTTTTTGCATTGGCATTTTATTTTATGCTGTTGCAGTATCGTGAAATTTAATTTAATTTTATGTACCTAATAGTTGTTGGTAGTTATTGGTGTTGTTGGTTAGTTTTGGATTTTTACCTAAATTAAGTAAATGATTTTATATTTATTTATTTTATTTTTTTAAACGGAACACGATCGAATTCAACATGCACAGTTTTGAGGCGGCTGAAATAGAAACTCAATTTCATATTATATTATAGAGATGAAAATAATGTTATACAGCGTTGTAAAAATACTAAAAAATATACCTAAACTATTATGAAGTACTACCGGAATTAATACACCTATTTCAACATCCATCCTAACGTCAGGATGGCCGAGCGGTCTAAGGCGCTGCGTTCAGGTCGCAGTCCACTTCTGTGGGCGTGGGTTCGAATCCCACTTCTGACAAAACTCTTTTTGTGATTTTATATCTCGGTAAGTAGTTCCCATTATCATTTTGTAAGTTATTGAAGTGCTTTCAAACAAAATAGTTCATTATTCTGACATAACTTATCGATAAAGAGCGGTTTGTTCTTTGTATTTCATTATCTGACGTACACAGGTTACTTTTTATTCATGTTTCAATGGAGCATTTGTGCAGTATCTAAATAACAAGGTTTATCTCATGATATTACAATTATAGAGCAGTTAATTTATGAGTATATTATAATAATGTGGTATTTTAACCTGTTAAGCCCCGCGCGACACCGATTCGGAGTCAAACAATCGAAAATTGTGTCTCATTAGCTGTCCTTGACCAATTAAAATTTACCATTCTTATCTCCGAAACTAAAAATTAATAAAATAATACAGAGAATAGTTCTATAGATATAAATGCCGGCATTTATCTTTAGCTCTGATCCTTAATTACTTTAAGCGATTTTGGACCTTACTCCTAAGACAATACGACGAGCACATAGACCCCCACCACTCCGCCGAGAGCTGCCGCGTAAGTAGGTAGGTAAGTAGGTACCTATAAATGCCGGCATTTATAGGTACCTACTTACTTATAAATTACAGGAAAACCTATCAAGTCCTATGGTCTTAAAATAACATGGTGAATCAAAATTGTGCGTACAAACTTAAATTTGCGTAAAACTAGTGATAAAAGTTGTTCGAACACAATTTTTTAATAAAACGTAAACGTGCCCATTGTTTTCATGTCTGTAACAATAGTAATTTGAATATTGTAATTAATATACAGTTTGCATATTAATTTTTTATGTTGAATGTATTTAACAACTGTCCAAGTTTGTTAACTTTTTGTTATTTATTCTACATACGTTTTCAGTGTCACTAATTGTTAAGAAATTACAACAAAAAGTGTGAATTGAAATGTTTTTTTTTGTACATTTTGTTACCATTTTTATGGTTCCGTAGTCAATCAGCCCTTATAGTTTCGCCATGATGTCCGTTTGTCTGTCTAACTGTTCGCGGCTTAGCTCAGAGACTATAAATACTAGAAAGCTGTTATTTGGCGTGGGTATACATATTAATCTCGCCGACAAAGTGGTAAATAAAATCTTGAAAAAACAATTTTTGTAGAGGACCTCCCTTGCACGTAAAGTGGGGATGATATTTCTTTTTCTCGTCTATCCCATGGCGTGGGGACTCGTTGAATAGGCCGTTCAAAAATATTGCGGGTCTTTCAAAACCGTTTTTCGATTCAGGGATCCGTTTGTGTAATATTAAGATTTAAAGTGCAAATTTTTATTACAGTCAAGTGCCCGCTAAATGGTTAGTTTTGGATATGTAAAAAAAAATATGGCAGAAGTATATAATTATAACGAATTTAAAAGGAAAACTATCACAGCTAAGTAGTCCTACCTAACAAGTTAACAAGTAATAGTCGACCAACTTACATTTGCAGTTGGAGAATTGAATAGAATAGAATAGAATATTATTTATTATGTACATCATAAAAATTACAGATATAAATGTAAGTAGATATTTTACATAGGGTAACACAATGGGCGGTCTTATCGCTAAAAACGATCATAAAAAGACAACCTTTGGATGGATTAGGGGGGGAAAGGAGAGACAATACTGCAGGTAGTCTGTGGTGTACCATTCACATAAATACAATAAATACATACATACATACATACATACATACATACATAGAACATATTAAAATTACCTATTTATTATATTCAATAATAATCATAAAACTAGCGCTAAGAACCAAAATAGAGAACAAAGAAACTAAAAAATATGTTTCAGGAGAGAGATGTTTTTTACCATAATTTTAAAAATGGACAGAGATTGAGCACGCCTTATCGACCGGTCCATGACGTATGGAGAAGGAACATGTTTTTCAACTACAAAGTTAAGTTTGTGTTTGGGATAAATTCATCCTTACTACGGGTCCCTTCATTATGTGTGACCCGACACGTACTTGGCCGATTTTTATACCTGTCTGTATTCAAAAGAGTAGAAATAGCCTTTGCAAGAGAGTCTAAGATGGGTCACATTGTGCAATATTATTACTGTGCAATAAATTAAATGAAATAAAAAGAATTAAATTTAAATGAAATTGTTTATTCTGTAAATAGGATATCAGAATCACTTTTACACGTCATATTAAAATAATATTTAATCACCCCTTGAACTCAAATGATCAATTATATTGCCGCAATAACATTGACGACTTATAAGCGCCAATGTTTTCGGGTGAGCAAGACTTGCCTAGTGTTTCCTGAGCATGAGCATGTCAGACAAATATTTGGCTGCAGCTATAAGTGGATTTCGATACCAAGACTTTCGTACTAGCGTAGGTACCATTCAAACAGTTTTTCGAATCAGCGTGTTCGCGACAACGTCATTCGATAAAGCGGTTTTCAACTCAATTTGTTTTCGAACTGGCGTATACCACTCGTAAAGTTTTTCGAAATAGCGTGCGTCGCTATAACGTCGTCATTCGAATCTTCATATCCACTCCCGTCGCTACTTGTGGCTAAACGTGAAAAAAAAAGACGTCAGTTGTCTAAAGATCGGTAGGTTTAAAAAAAAGACTAATTTTTTTTTACGATTGTATTTGCCAAAGTTTCAAGAGTTATTTGACTAACACCATTGATTAAGAAAAAAACTACAAATATGAGGAAAGTAATACCGCCTTTGCAACAGTTATTAATAACATTACGGTATCTAGCGACTAGAAATACTTTCGAAGATTTAATATTCCACAGTGCTATTTCCCCACAATGGTGCCGATTCTCTTGTCACAAATTTCTCTAAACTAGACCATAAATCACCAAAATTTCGTTTATTCCTGTCAGACGACGTTTCCCATTCTGAAATTAACTAAAGTAACATAAATTAACTATATTATAGTTTGACAGCACTAATGTCATTACAGTTATTCAATTTAGTGAAAATGGCAATTATGCTACTCTGAATTTGACGTTTTTCACCTAAAATTGTAATTTTCAAACTAAATCAGATTATTTTTAATCGCGATTAAAAAGGTGTGGAATAAAATTAGTTGTCATGAACTAAAATTTACAAACCACATTTCTCTTAGATTTCTTGAAAGTTTGGATGCTTGTGGGTTTGGAAAATCTTAGATCAGTAAGGACGCTTATGTGATTGCAGCTGTTGTCGATGCGGCAGAAAGAAATAATAAAATTATTGATATTAGAAATTCATTCGTGATAACTTAGAGGTATTTTTGTACTGAACATCTAATCACTTAGTTATAATTTGGAAAAAGCATGAAAGTAGAGTAAATGCTGTGGAAATGCGTTCCTTGAGAAGCATGTGTGGTGTGACTATAAATGATAGGCTGAAAATTGATGTGATAAGGCAACGATGCGGTTTAAAGGAAGATGTAGTGACAAAAATTGAAAAAAGTATGCTTAGATGGTTTGGTCATGTTGAAAGGATGAATGAACAAAAGGTATTTACAAGGCAGATGTGAGTGGAAATGCCAGGAGGGGACGCCCCAGAAAGACTTAAAGTGACCTCATTAATGATGTTTGTCAAAAAGGTCAGGTGCGTAGTACTCGCAACCGGCGTGGGTGTATGACCAAACTTAAATGTATGAACGTAAACGAAGCAGAAGGAGCATGTAAGGAGTGTAGCAGGTGGCATTCTATAGTTTCTGCCTACCCCCATGGGAAGAAGGCGTGAGTTTATGTACGTGTGTGTATGTGTATAATTTGGAAAACAAGTGGATAAATCTATTTCCAGATTCTGTGAAATAAGAAACTATTTTTTTTTTAGATACTATCAAGAAAGAGTTCAGTTATTAGAGTTCAACTATCAGTTGGAAACATTGCAAGACCGTTCCAACCCATTCCAAATGGCTGAAAAAAAATTTTTGTACTTACTCCCTGGATTGGGACAGACGAACAAGATGTCCTTGATAGGGCTTTCCTACGGCGACGAGAATACCGAAGACTTAACTGAACGATAAACCGGATTTATAGAGCAAGCTCAATCAGGAGGCTCAGTAGGCGCTCAGGTTTGAATGGAATGAGTTAGTGAAAAAGCTTATCGGAGATAGTGATTATCCAATGTGTTATCCCATGTACCCATATTATGACGCCAGCTCAACAGAACAGCAGGACTAAAGCCACGTTGTGGTAGTTACACACAAATAACGAGACATTTTTCTAGAAAACAATATATTTTTATAAATAATAAAGCTACATTTTTGTTTATTCATTAAGTTTTTGTTTCCTATATTCTTCCTATGGGTGCCATTCTTTTCTCATGCCACCCTCATTCCTCATCTTTTTCACATAGAATGGTCTCCTCCCACGCAGTCTTTGCGAGGTTAAATAGTATTGGTGCTTGATGTGGCTTTCATAGCAGCAGTCAAACTCGTACCTGTAAACAAGTATAATTTGTTATTAAAAAAACACTGAAAACCTGGTGCAAAAGCAATAGGAAGTAATATAAAATATACATTAGTACCTACATATATTTCTAAATGGTATATTTGTGTGAACAAGCTCTTAAAGGACATGAAAATATATAGCTATTATCAGCTACTGCTTTAACTTTATTTGGTCAGTTTACATTAGGTAAGACAGTTCTAGTAAGTAGATATAAAATCAGAGATAAATACCTTTCGTGTTGGACAATTTCTTTATGTCACCTTTTTCTTACAATCTGCCACTATGTATTAGGACATTCAGTATTTTTTATGACATGTTCTGTCTTGCTTGTTGTTAAGTGTCCTTTGACACATCCAAGGTTATGAAACAATCCACACAGTTATGAAACAACAAGCTAAGTTTGTCCGATGAAATCCTGTGGAATTTTGTGTTTTAGCCTGTGTATTCCTTTTTTATCCATTAGGTTGTTAGCCTGGGTATATGGGTACCGAGTAATTCATTCTTTATACGACTTGAGATAGCTTTTTATTTCCTCTTTACTGTCGGTATTTTTATATCATGGTGTAGAGCTTCATTTGGTACAACAATGGGGCGTTTGTGATTGTTCTTAGAAGCTTGGTCTGAAATCGCTGTGTTATCTCTATATTAGAGTATGATGCTGTTCTCCATAGCTGAATGCCATAGGGATAAAGGCTCGATTATAGCTTTGTTTTATTTTCCAGGTCAAATAGTGACCAGAACTTTCTTAGTGAAAATGTGTTTTTCCAAGGAAGACGTCTGTCGAGGTTTATACCAAGGTCTTTCACATGGTCAGTTTGAGGCACTTGTATTCTATTTAATGGAGCTTATTATTTTCATTGCTACCATCGCAAACACATTGAAATAAACTTTATTTAATAATAAAATCAAATTTGAATTTTCCAATAAAATATTTTACTTTTGTCTGTCGAAGTTACGACAGATACAAAAATCATGGATTTGACAACTTTATTGTTCTTTATTCGACTATTTTGAATATAATCTGTGTCGAACGCATTTTGTCACCTCTATTTTGGCCTATGGTTTACTCAACTTACGATTGTCAAACTCGAATATAATTTTGTCAAAATTGTTTCTAATTTTAGTGAAACTTATTTGCAGAATAGCTTTTAGGATTCTCTTAACCAAAAATAAGAAGTTTTAGTGATAGTTTAGTTAAGTTCGGTGAACAAAAAAATCGGCACCAATGCCTTTCCTTAATCATTATTAAAACCTGCGAGGCCATGTTTGCGCACGTGTAGTCCTTGCCAAAGCTAACAATAGACAAAACAATATTGCTCAATACTGATCCTACATGGTGCAATAAAAATTGAACTCGATTAAACATTTGTTCAATCATTGCACAATCTTCAATATTAACCCTAAACTGTCAAAAACATTGCGCAATTCATTGCGCTCAATATTCTTCGAAATAAAAGATCGTTAGGGCCCGCCTAAGTAGGTAAAAATAACATAGAAGATATGCATGTTTTAATTAGAGAACTCACTCGCAATTGTATTTACCTCACAAAAGTAGGGGTCCACTAGGGCCGATGCCTGCCGGGGTCGCGGGAAGGTACTTATGGGTCACCGAGGCCCCCGCAACACAGGCAACAGGAAGGAATACGGGTGGGTTTTAGTCAGTAAGAGTCTGACACACCCTCCCGCTCCGCCCAGAGCGGGAGAAGTTACTTGATGATTTCCCACCCTCAAAAAAAAAAAAAATGTATTTACCTAGGAATAATCAGAAAACTTGGGATTTAAATATATGAAAGGAATTGATGAATATTTACATAATTTAAAAACTCACAGTCGTAAAATATTAATATAGTCTTAAAATAGTAAGTACAAGTATATAAAAAGGAGGGGAAATAATCTTATTTCGTCCGCATCGCTGTCTACGGGAAAAGTGCCCAAAAGCCTGGCAGTATTGCCATCTTGTATAGCAATGCTGATTCTTTGGCTAAAAAATACGCCAGCCCTCTGGTCACGTAGAGAGTCGATAATCCGCTTGCCGATGTCTCGAAAAACTAAGTGGGCACTTGGAGCCTATGGCCCTAGTTTTTCAATTCTAAACGGCTCGAACATATAAGTCCCAATAAGATTGGAGTATTAGCGTCGTTTGAGGTTTTCCGCTCTTGCAGCCCCGCCTGAGCACAGCCCGCCGTGCTAGGAAGATGGGAAGGCGTAAGGATGTCGACATGCATTGCATCCCACACCAAAAACCTACCTGGGTACCTTCCAAGGCATTATAGTTATTCCGTCTGGCCTCTTCCCATCGTACTAAGCCATTGAAAATATTATGTGAACAGCGGTATTAAATTCCAAGTGGTCTAAATAATCTGCCGGGGTCGCGGGAAGGTACCAAAGGGTTACCGAGGCCCCTGGCAACACAGGCAACGGAGGGAATACGGGTGGGTTTTAGTAGTGACTAAAACCCACCCGTATTCCCTCCGTTGAGAGAATCTGACATATCTAAGAGTCTGACATACCCTCCCTCTCCGCCCAGAGCGGGAGAAGTTATTTGATGATTTCCCACACAAAAAAAAAAAAGTGTTCTAAATAATAGGCTATTAGATATTCAATATTGAACAGAATCAGACCGGTCGAGACATAAATAGGCCGCATTGTCCAAAGAATGTCGCAAAATGACCGCTTCAATGGTTAATGCAAGGTGAAGTGGGAGGCATAGATAACTGGATGTGACTGTGCCCTTTAGTTAAACACAGTGTCAAATTAAACTGTGTAAGATATGTGTCGCCTTCTACACCCAATCTCCGATAAATACTTCTCAGAGAAGAGTGGAAAGCTGTGGGGGAGACCTATCCCCAGCAGTGGGTCGATAAAGGCTATTGTTAAAAAATACGTAAGTGAGGAATAAGAAGTGTTGGTCATGTTTATTGAAGCCCTGTAAGTTGTAACATAATCATTAGGGCACCATTATCAAAACTATTCAGGAACGGTGAGGTGAGCACCTGCTATCATGTCCTGGATGCCCTGATGCTTGCACGCTACAGGAGTTGATAGACGCTAGTAATAGCGTCGGAAATCGTAACTAAGTTTTGGCGCGATTCAATATAGATCAAATTTTAAGAAGAAAAATTAGGAACATACTAAAATAACTGTGATTTATCACAGACGATAACGTAGCCGAATCAAAGAAAGCAATTACATATTCCAACATAAGTAAGGAATAACACATAAAATCAAATCTCATGCCAGCAGTATCAATTTTCTTAAAGTTTTTATAAACAACTAGCTGCGCCCCGTGGTTTCACCCGCATAAGTCTTGATCCCGTATGAATATCGGCATAAAAGTATCCTATGTCATAATCTAGGTCATGGTCTACCCATGTACTAAATTTCATCCAAATCCGTTCAGCCATTTTAGTGTGAAAGTGTAACAAACACAAACAAATAAATAAAAAAACGAACTCACTTTCGGCTTTAAGACGCTGACAACACCTAAACCGCGGTCACTGTCAGATTGCATAGAAAAGAAAGAGATGCGCGATGACACAACGCTTGTAATTTATTGCAAAATATGAAGCAATTATCTATTTACTCAAAATTGAGTTGAGTAATCGAAAATAAAAAACAACCAAGTTCTGCATTCAAATAAGACGTTCTTGTTATTAATTAAATACGTTACGTATGTTTATATTTAATGCAGATATTTTGGATTAGAACTCAAGGTAAGAGGTTAGTTTAACGTTAGTTTGTATCGAGATTTTTTTTCAAAATGTGTTATGGTAACAACCAAGTTCTGGGAAATATCTTCAAAATTAACATATATTTATTCCGCTACCACAAACTATACAGTTTTGGCATATTTTTTTCTTAAGAGAAGCCCATTTTGGTCAATTGGGTCTTGTCAGCGCCTTAATTAAACTCGTAATATTAGTTAGTAATATAATAGGATAGTTAGGACACAAATAGAGCATTTCTAATTCGCACGTTTTTCTTCCAGATTGACCAACAAAACAGTCACATCCAGCCAACAATACATCTCAGTCCGGGCACAAGACCGCGTGAGTCTGCTGATGGCACTTGAAAGCGGGCCTGAAGCGGGCGTGCATTTTTTACGAGAAACCAACTAACAATGCCACAGTATGGCTACTTGAGCATCCTTTAGCCTCTTGTGCTGTGCCTGAAGAGTTTGGATCTTTGCACAGGCATTGGGAATTTGAGGAGGAAGGTTAATGAGGGTATCGCTGACTGGACGAAGAGGAATTTAGTTTTTTTACTCTTTTTATGATTATGTTGATATAATATAATTGTGTTGAATTTCATTTGTTTGTGTTTTGTTGTGGATTCATCTAAAGTAATATTTTATAGAGAAAATATTAATTTGATATTTTGTGTGTTTGTTTGTTACGCTTTCACGCCTAAACGACTGAACGGATTTGCATGTAATTTGGCACATAGATGACCTGGGTTAGGACATAAAATATTACAAAATTTTATCCCGATATTCCCACGAGATCGGGACTTATCCGGGTTAAACCGCGGGGTGCAGCTAGTTCTTCATAATTTTGTTTATTAACTTATTTATTCTTCCTACATAATATGAACAAATAGCGCTTACCATTTTTTTTTTTTTGATTGTGAAATCATCAAATAAATGGGCAGGCATTTCCCATTGCTCACCGTCCGCAAGCCCGCACCTACGGTGGCCCGAAATTTCCGACGCCCTGGGCGTCTGCTGCGGCGGCTAGGGGCGAGAGTGCGCGAAATGTTTCCTTCCCTCAACCGACCCGCCTCCTCCTTCGCGATCATTACTGCTTCGCAGAAAGAAGTGACGGCTGCCCATGCCCTCTCGCTCCGTACCATGGCTTGAACCAAGGCCGGACACGAGAGATCTCTGCCGCCTCCACGAGGCGATCGGCTTCAATTTCATCCTGTGTATCGCAATGCAATGGTACCTATGGCTTCTACTTTTCATAGGTTAATAAACTTTGCTCGTTTACTTTTTAATTAACACCAAAAAACTTTAGCATCAAACCAACTGGAGCACTTGTCATTGCTATCTACGAGCATTTCAGCATGACGTTAACAATTTTTTCTTTTCACGCGTATTTCATGACGATTTCAACGTTCAAAAGGCAAAACCTGCGCTGGAGTTGAAAAAGTGCGCTTATTTCATTGCGTGACACGATGAAACGCGACGAAATATGAATACCATGTTTATGAAAGTATTTACGCTTTACCGGGAACAGTTAACGTTAATAGACTGACTGGTAGCAGTTTGCGCTGGTGCAAGTTACGAGAGCAAGCGTAAGATGATTAAATTATATCATTATTTCAAGCAGTACCGTTGTGGAATGCCTTGCCCGTGTCGATAAGGCGTGCTCAATCTCTGTACATTTTTAAAATTATTATGGTAAAAAACACTATCTTTCTCCTTAAACATATTTTTTATTTCCATTGACGACACGGTTGGCGTAATGGCTGAGCGATCGACTGCTACGACAGCGTGTCGCGGGTTCGATCCCCGCACGGAACAAGTATTTGTATGATCTGCAAGTAATTGTTCTGGGTCTGGGTGTCTGCGTTTGTGAGTTTCTATGTTTGTAAACGCACCCACGATACAGGAAGAAATTTCTAGAGTGGGGCAACGTTTTAAAAAAAAAAAAAAATTACTGTTCTTTGCACTTGGGGGGTAACCATCACCTCTTAAAGCAGTATTATTATAATATTACTTTACAGTGGGAAAGTGATGGAGCTATACAGGACTTATAGCTCCATCTCTTTCTCACGCTGAAGTAATATTGAAATAATACTGCTATAACAGGTGATGGTTATGTTTTGATTCTTAGCGCTAGTTTTATGATTAATTAATTATTATTGAATATTTTATATAGATAATTTTAATATATTTTATGTATGTATGTATTTATTGTATATATGTGAATGGTACACCACAGACTACCTGCAGTATTGTCTCTCCTTTCCCCCCTAATCCATCCAAAGATTGTCTTTAAAAGATCGCTTTTAGCGATAAGACCGCCCATTGTGTCACCCTATGTAAAATTTCTACAATTATAGCTGTAATTTTTATGGTGTACATAATTAAGAGTATTCTATCTATCTATCTATAAATAATGAGTACCTATGTGGTGTGAGTTTTATACTCTTTTGAATCGAGAACGTTTTACTGGTTTGAGAGGGTTTCAATGGTGCATTTATGATTGTAAATTGCAGATCAAACGTATAAATACATGGTATTCAGGAATGCTGCTCGTTAGCGTAGTTTTTCAATTTGCAGCACATTTCATATTTGGTTTACTGAAATTGAGGAGAGATGCTGAAAGGTGTATAAATTTATTTCAAGTACCAACATTTACTACAAGTTTGGTACATAAATACTTGGCACCTAGCAGGCATTTTTGGACCAGGGGGCAACCACGACCTCTTGTCGCGGGAAGGTACTAATGGGTCACCGAGGCCCCCGCAACTCAGGCAACGGAAGGAATACGGGTGGGTTTTAGTCAGTACGAGTCTGACACACCCTCCCGTTCCGCCCAGAGCGGGAGAAGTTATTTGATGATTTCCCAAACAAAAAAAAAAAACAAAAAGAACCACGACCTCTTATAGCAGTATTATTTTAATATAACATCAGTGTGAGAATGAGATGAAGCTATACAGGGCATATAGCTCCATCTCTTTCCCACTGTGAAGCAATATTAAAATAATACTGCTTTAAGAGGCGGTGGTTGCCCCCCTGTTAATTCTTATTTTCAGTCCAAATCTTTCTGAAGAGGGGCTTGTGGCTAAGTAATAACAGTCGGACGGGTTGATCGATCATGTTAAGCAACGCTTGCCGCGGTTCGTCCGTGGATGGGTGACCATCTTTACATACCAAGACCCCTCCGTGCCTCGGAAAGCACGTTAAGCCGTTGGTCCCGGCTGTCATTTGACAGTCGTTACGGGTCGTCAGAAGCCCGATAGTCTGACAACCAGTCTTACCAAGGGCTATCGTGTTGCCTAGTAACTGGGTTGCGGAGGTCAGATAGGCAGTCGCTCCATGTAAAATACTGGTATTCAGCTGCATCTGGTTATACTGGCAGCCGACACCAACATAGTTTGGAAAAGGCTAGGCAAATGATGAGTCCAAATCTTTCTGAAATATTTCAACAATAAATTCTCGTTTTTCCCTCTTCCCTTTCACCAAAACCAGCTTCCAACACACGTGCATATGTTTGTGTGTAGCTGTCATCGAAAATTCGACTTCACGGCTCACGTGGCCATTAATTTTTTACATACATTACCGCGGTCAGAGTTAAATAAAATATTTATTTTTAAAGAGGGCGCTAAAAGGGTTGTGCTATGCACATCTGGTATACAGGGTAGCCAGTGCATTATGGCCTTCTATGGAGGGCGCTGTTATAAAGCAAATGCCGAAGTATAGAACTTGTTTAAACGTTCCCTATTTCGTCGTATATCAAGATAAATTGGACACTCTGTCCCTAATGATGAGGGTGTGAATCGACAGTTTTTAACAATTTTATAGATTAGTTTTTATTTTTAAGATTTAATTAAATGGCATCTGTGAGTTTTTGTATTGGAGTGTTTTCCTTTAATTAAGGTCAGGTTTTGAATTAATAGCTATAGAGATTGGTATCTTTTAGGTGCTACTGGAGCAGTTTATGTTGCTAAAGAGTTCGTCAAATGTGTATCGACTGACTCTGAACGTCATCACAAGAATAGTATTTTTTTGTAAGTCAATGGAGAGTTTCAGTCGGCAATAACTCGCCCCAATAAGTATCTGGTTTTTTTTTTTGTGAACTGCCTGATTTTTGACGATTTCAAACCAAATCCCTGCCCTGATTAGGAGTTTTTAATCAAATCAAAAATATTTTTTTTTTATGTATGTGCACTCAATTTGTAGTTAGTTTTGAAATAAGGCTTCGAATGTTACTTTTTTATTTAAAGCAACAAACAGCAACATCATCACGCCTCTATTACCCGAAGGGTTAGGCAGAGGAGTACCTTAAGGACACCCGCACATTTCGCCAGTTATGTTTAAGTCCCATGTAATAGGGGGCGAGCCTATTGCCATCAACCAGACACAAATCCTGACACTGGGCTGCTACTGAGAAATTCCAGTTGGAAAAACCCAATAACACGTTGCCCGACCCGGGAATTGAACTCAGGACTTTATGCTCAGTAGTAGCCCTGCGATCACTAGATCAACGAGGCAGTAATTTTGTAATAAGCCTTCAAAAAATACTTTTTCATTAACTAAAGTCAATTTAGTTGTAGATCTGCCTATACGAAACAGCTACAATTAGGTACGTCATCCATTCACCCTAATCCATCTCTCTCTTATTTCAGTTTGTTTAAAAGAAACGTATCGTCTGCTTCACCGAATTCTTTGAAATCCAAACTGAGTAGTTACAAGCACTTATACGACTGCAGTTAATAACTTTGTAGGATATTGTTACACGTTACTTGCCTGTTCCGTAATGTGTCTGAGGGTATAACTATACTAATATTAAGAGGTTTTTGTTTGTAAGTTTGTATGTCCCTACATACAAACTTACAAACAAAAAACCCTACCCCCTGGTAGGGATTTTTTTAATTATCAAATAACTTACCCGCTCTGGGCGGAGCGGGAGGGTGTGTCAGACTCTTACTGACTAAAACCCACCCGTGTTCCTTCCGTTGTCTGTGTTGCCCGGTAACCCTTTCGAACTTCCCCGCGACCCCGGAAGGCATCGGCCCTAGCGGATGGCGCGCGTGGGACACAACGCGCCGTCGACCCGGGCCTGGTCCTTACCGGACGGTGAGCTACCCACCGTGCGCAAGCCCGCGCCTACGGTGGCCGGAAATCTGGTACGGATGGCGATTCTTTCCGAAAAATATCGATTTTTAAATCGATTCGAATAGTAATCTGATTAATCGATACCCCAAACAATCAAAGTTTAAAAAATAGGTTTTCCAGAAATCGATCTTTTTTTCGATTTGATTTTCGAGTTTATATTTTCTTTGTTATTTATTTCTTTTACGAATTGAGGAGCGGCTAAGTAAACCGAGTACACATCTAGCGAATTTTTATACTAATTAAGTGAAAAATTGCCATTTCTTCACATGTGTTTGGATAGTAGGTACATTCAACTATAATTGTAAATAATTTACGTTTCAGGTTCTTATCAAAACAGAAAAATCGAATCTCGAGTTTCTAGGGTGAAATATCGATTCACTGGATCGATTCAGTACATCGATTTCAAAACGATTTTTTTTGGTCCAAGAAATTCTTTGATTAATCGATCTCATATCGCCATCCCTAGTAGGGGGTAATCTCTGGAACTACCAGTCAGATTTTAAAAGTTCCTTTTGCATTTAATACTCCAATTCTTGAGGCAATTTAACATGATGTAATAACCCTTTAGCCGAGCGAAAAGAAAAAAAGTCAGAAAGAACGCTATGCGAAACCGAAGTAATAGCGCGGACGAGCGATGCAATGCGACGCACTGCGTCCGGGGATCAAGAAATTTCACGCTAAAGAAGTCCCGTGCAGAAGCTAGTAGTACCGTACAACGTTATTCTATGGATAGAATAAGTGCTTTAACAATATGGGTATTTAAGTCCAAGGTATTGTCGTGGCATGACTCTTGGATCTGTTGAAAATAGTTACTTCATGAGCAACACTTCATTAATTGGTTTTGTGGAAGATACACCACAATTTTGCCAATATCACGTATGTACTATGAAATACCATCAAAAGTGGAGCTGGATAGTGATCAGTGAAAGTTATGAAACAGCAAAGAACTGAATTGTCAATCAACTTCAATTCAAATTGTCAGTAACCTTCTTTCCTCCCCTTCTGTTTCCTATCCTTCCAATTTCTGTCCTAAGGGGCAAAAGAAAGGGGATAAGAGGCAAGTTTAGTGAAAATTTTACCACCTACAATCGATAACGCCGTAGATTTGGGACTATAGTTTTCTTGCTGTACACAACTGTAGTCTTTTTTTTTGGTGGGAAATTATCAAATAACTCTCCCGAGGGTGCATCAGAGGGTGTGTGAGTCTTACTGACTAAAACCCACCCGTGTTGCTTCCGTTGCCTGTGTTGCCAGAGGCCACGGTATCCCTTTCCGACTTTCCCGCGACCCAACTGTAGAGTCCTTGGACGGGACTGTATGATAGTGCTATAACATAATCAGCCTATAATGTTCCCACTGCTGGGACACAGGCCTCCTCTCTGTGAGAGGAAGTGGGCCGTAACCCACCACGTGGGCTCAGTACGGGTTGCTGCGACTTACGAGTTGTTGGGTGTAGTCTCAAACCCGTACAGGCGCTTTACTTAGTGTAAATTACACCTACGTGTCCCATATCTTCGAATTATTGGTTCTAGGACTTGTCGGTTTTCCTTCACCGTTATGAGAGCAGTGGTGATGAAATAATTTACACTAAGTAAAGCGCCTGTACGGGTTTGAGAATACACCCAACAACTCGTAAGTCGCAGCCATTACCACTGGGCCACCACCACTGCTCTCAAGACTAGTTCTATAAGACTTACACGAACTAGATACTATGGTAATAAGACTCAACAAATGTTACAAGGGACGATCTATACATATTCAGGTAACCCGTATTAACATTTTGTTGTTTTGCGGGATATAAAAAGATTGTATTTTTTCCCTTTTCCTGTCAACTCACTATCAAGGTCTGATCTACATGCAGAGACATTAACATACGTACCCTCTGTATATTTCCGGGTCCGGCTCCCGGTCCGGTTTTCCGAGGTCCGGCGATCGATTCCCAGGTCGGGTAAAGTATTATTGGGTTTTTGCACCAGGAATTTCTCAGTAGCAGACCGGAATCCGGATTTGTGCCAGGTTAATGGTACAAGACGAGTCATGTACAATTCGCACGTCTTGCCGAGTCCAATCCACATCGAAGGGAACGCTTCTCGAAGTTGTGAAGGAGTACGTCTACCTAGGACAAGTTATCCAGCTCGGTAGACACAACTTTGAGAAAGAAGCCGACAGGAGGATCCGGTTGGGTTGGGTAGCGTTTGGAAAACTTTGTCAAGTCTTCTCGTCGCCAATCCCGCAGTGTTTGAAGACTAAGGTCTTCAACCAGTGCGTCTTGCCCGTTATGAGATACGGTGTCGTAACGTGGACACTGACAGTCGGGCTGGTCCACAAATTCAAGGTCACTCAGCGCGCCATGGAGCGGGCTATGCTCGGAGATTCTTTGAAGGATAAGATCAGAAATGAAGTTATCCGGAAGAGAACCAGAGTTACCGACATAGCCTGCAGAGTCAGCAAGCTGAAGTGGCAGTGGGCTGGCCATGTGTGTCGAAGGACCGATGGCCGGTGGAGCAGACGAGTGGAGACCGGGTATCGGCAAGCGTAGTGCGGGACGCCCCCCTAGATACATGGACCGACGACCTTAAAAAGGTGGCTGGGACAGACTGGATGCGTAAGGCGAAGGACAGGGTGTTGTGGCGCAGCCTAGGAGAGGCCTATGTCCAGCAGTGGACCGTTATTTATAGGCTGAATTGATTGATTTGATTCTGATGGTACTAGGCTCATCCCCTATTACAAGGGACTTAAACATAACTGGCGAAACGTGTGTGTTACTTTAGATACACCTCTGTCTAACCATCCGGAGATTACAGGCGTGTTATTCTATGTTATTTCGTACATATGAAAAGGCCTATTTTACACAGGTGTCTATTTTACCCGGAGAAATAATAATTGTTTAACGTTCTGTTCTCTTTTCGACGTTGTTACATTGAAAATCATCGCGTGCAAACAATAAAGGTTAGGGAAATGTCAGTTTCAATGCTTTCTGACAACTTATCGAAATATTACGAAGTATAATATATATATTGATGTTATAAGTGGCTTTAAATCTACTCAGTCTATTGCAATGCAGACCTAGGAAATAGGTCTTTTTATAATGAGGAAATTCGTTGTCTTGCGTGTAACTTTTCCAGTAAGCAGATATCTACATTTAGGAACTGGAAAAGTTACACGTAAGTACGTTTTCGAATATAGAACGCTAACTGTACCGAAAATATCATGGTTAATGAAGGCTCCCGCAGACAGGCGCAACATGACACTAGTAGCACAATTTCTATGAAACTCCATGGAAAGTGTCGCGCTGCCTGTCGCACCCGCAATATCGCGCCAGTCTGCACGAGCCTTTAACCATGGTAGAGCTGTATCGTGTAAGTATTGTATACGAGTTTTGCGTATGTTTCAATATGCACGTTATGTTTTGTTTTTAAAGTAGCTTTCAACATTGAGTAAATACTCCTCATTGTAGATGATCGCCTCGTCTGTGATAAATCTAAAAAATAAGATAGCAACACCGTCTCCGAAAAACTGCTTGCGCCCTTTGTAAGTCTCCATTCATTGAAGACAGGGTATCTCGCGAGACTTCTCAGGTAAGAAACTTAATTCTGCATTAATAACTTGTTGTTTTAACACTTCCGGTGTTAAAATACTGTTCTCGTCGCTAGTTTCACTCATAATTTACGATTATTTTTATATTTTTTAACTTATTCAACTCTTTTCGCCAGCTACGAAATTTTATTCCCGCTCTTTTATTTAAATTAAGGCGTGTTCGGAAATAGCACCCATGATATTTTATTATTCATAATATATTACGTAACATTATTGAAACTAGAAATAAATATTTACAGGTTAAATATCAGTTTTATTTGCAGTAAATACTTATTTTCGTTTATATACAACAATAAGTAAAAAATTCAATAAATTACATTAAAAGACATAATTATCTTTTTGCTAAATTTCTTTAGTTAGTACGAAATTCCGAACGTGTTTGTCTTTGAGGTCGAATTCAAAATCGGAACTTCGAAAGGGCTGGTCTTTGTCTCTCTCTCTTTCTAATGGCGGAAAAGAGATAGAGTGTGAATGTTTCAAATTGTATGATTAACCCAAGGCTGAATAAGATATTCGCGGCTTTCTGAAAAAAAAAAAATAAAAAGTTACTTGGTCTCACTCAGTGAGCAAAATCGCATTTTGCTCACTGATTTCAGGCAGCAAAACGTACATGTTTGAGCTACTGAAGTGAATAAAAAATATCATCTTCATCCCCATTTTACGTGTAGGTAAGGGGAGGTAACATAAAAAAATACCACTTTGTTGGCGTGATTTGTAACTTAAATCACGCCGACAAAGTGGTAGCTTTCTAGTACTAGTAGTCTTTGAGCTAAGCCGGCGACATACAGACAGACATGGCGAAACTATAGGGGTTCCTTGTTGAGTACGGAACCCTTTTAGATACTACATAAGTCAAACACGAGAAACTAACCAATGGAAGATTAAGATACTATCCATTACACAGCATTTTCATTGACGTGAATGTCATAAATAAAGAAGACACTAGACAGTTCATAGATTAAATAAAAAAGGTCACACAGATGTGACACTATGTATGTCTATTCAGCCTACGCGCTACGCAAGAAATGGGTTCAAAGTCACATGATATTGTTGTCTTGAAGCGACACAAGAGTATCAGTTACAGTTCCAGTACGTCATCGTGTTGTCAACCTATAACTATTATAAATGGCTCTTTACTCCTCCCCTCTGCGGTAGTAATTGCTATGACTTTGTGGCGGGGATTCTGTCTATGCGGTTATGCAGATTCCGGTGATTAAAGGTCGGTGCTGTTAACAGCTGTTTGTCTATTTGTGTTAACTCCCCTTCTGAGTAACAGCTGAGGTTTCCAGATTGTTCTGTATTTCGAGTTCATGGACTTTAAAAAGTAGTTTGTGTAAGGGCTCCCACACAAAACTGTGAAATCGCATCGCATTGCAAAAATCTGCGAGCTCTATTGTTTTTTTATTATGTTATTTTATTCAATGCGGCGTCGTATCGCATCGCATCGCAGGTGTGTGTGGGAGCCCTAAGTAAGAAATTTGTTTCGAATACCTTAGAATTAATCTTGCGTACTCCATCATCTTATCATTGATTAAAATTCCAATATTCCCATAATTGTGTTTGGTGTGTGAGATCGTGGATTAAATTTCCTGGATTAGTAGGTGTCTTAGAGTCTCGGTTGCTTGCTAATGTTAATTTAATTAAAAACTTATGTTCACTCAAGATTGATGATGAAATAGTTAATCAATCGAATTTATAAAAATGGCATGTTTTCCCAACATTTAAAGACTAATAAACCCCAACCAAAGGAACCCACATAAACAACAAAACTAATTCAATTACAAACGCAATTATCAACAAACAAAATCAGACAAACGAACTTCCGTTTCATTATATTAATGTAGATTAGATCCTGAAAATACGAGAACTGTAATAAGGTCTCAATTTACATGGAACAAGGGCCAAAGTTCAGCTTATAAGGTCCCTCCCAATCTCCGGCCGGTCCTTGCTAAGTGTCATTACTGTATTTGAACGAGGAGAGATGGTTCAGGGAGTCCTTACAAAAGCTTCCATTGTTATAAACTGTTGTTTTCAATTTAGATTATACAATGGCGTGGGCATTTTTGGAGCTATAGAATTCGGCTAAAGAAAATAGTAAATTGAAGTGCTACCAACGCAAAACGTATGGCTGGTTAATAATAATAACCTCACCGCTGTATCTCTACGTTGACGTCGTGGTGGGGCTTGCGGGCTCCGAACTCAAGGTCTGTACCGGTAGTTTACTTAGCCGGAACAGGTCTAGAGTAAGGAGCCGGGCTAAGAGAGATACAGAAACCCGAAAACGAGGCGAGCTGTTGGGCAGTAGCGCCCCCTATCTCCGTATTTTACATGGAGCCACTGCCTATCTGACCTCCACAACCAGTTACTGGGTAAGACGATGACCCTTGGTAAGACTGGTTGTCAGACTTTTGGTCTTCTAACTACCCGTAACGACTGTCAAAAACTACGAATGACAACGGGGATCAGCGGCTGTCATTTATTATTTCTGCCAAAATATATACCCATTTCATGTCTCATTAAAACTTAACAGGTAATACTAAAAACTCTTAAAAGCCATACCATGCAGACATAGCTCTTATTACGATTTTGCCTGCAATTTATGATTTCCACAGAAAATCTAAACCACCATCATAACGTATCAGTCAGTCACTTCAGTTTTTTTTTTAATTTACTGTTAGACCGACTCAAACTGCACTTGCACGACATCATTATGTCGTGCAAGTGTGCAAATACAGTTTGAGTCAGCCTTACCGTCTTATCATCTCATCCTTCTAGTCTAAATAGATTTGTTTTCCTTTTCTAACCGGTTATCTTAGTCGCGTCTCTCATAGGATGTTTTATTACAAGAACATTATTGTTGAAACGAAAATCAAAGTTAAATTCGTGGAAATACAGAAAACCAATTTAACCCTTAACTGAAAGGCAATTTCCGAGAACCGGTGCCAATGTACAATTATTTTAATAAATAACTTCCTTGAAAATCCAATTTTATTTTATTATGCGTCGTGTAAACGAACATAGCCATCTAAATCTAATGTTTTTACTGATGTGGTTACTTTATGAAGTAACATTGAGGGGTAAGCAAAGTAGTGAATATTATCTTTATGTCTGCTGATATAAAGTGAGGATGTAGTAAGATAAATAAATAAACATTAAGTTTGCTGTTAAGAGTTCGGTAATCGCCGTTGACCTTGGCACGTCCCGCTCACGCCGCGCCGACGTACGGTTTCATAGAGAATATTTATTTTTAATAACGCATATATTTATATAAAATATATAGATATTTGAATACAATCACAGATAGAATTATAGATAATACAATACTATTCATACAAAAAAAAACATGAAAATATCTTAATCAGTTTGAAATGAATATCGTTTTTTATTTTTTGGGTAGATATTATTTCTTGAATTTATTTAATATAGTATTTTACTACAATACGTAAATATTCACATATAGAATTGATGTGTATGCGTTCTAGTTTAACATACGTTTTTTTACACTATATGAAGGCGCAATAACAGATTTAAAAGTCACTACAATCATATATCGGCGCCATTATAGCAGCGATCATATCAATTAAAGTTCGTGGTTATCATTGGACAGATTTTGTGGATTGAGAAGCTGATCCTGCTTTTGCAATTATTATTTTTTATTATAATCATATAATATTTACACCTCGTTGTTTTAAACATTTAAAGATAAAACGTAAAATATAAATTTAAAAAATCAAAAAACCCGACTGCGTAAAAAACTTTAAAAAAGATGGAAGCAAGATTTATGTAACTTAATACATAAAATATAAAAAATCCTAATCTCTCTCTCTCTGTCGCTTTCGGAGGCAATAGGATTGTTACATTTAAGACGAGGCCCGGCTTTTTTAATGTTTACTTTATACGCAGTCGGGCTTTTAGTTTTTTTTTTTTTTAATTAACTTTTTATGTTACACTTTTTAGTTAGGACTATAAGACGGTAAATTAGGTTAGGTATTTACTCACTTATATTCGGGTGATAACGGCCTCTTACAGTGAGTACGAGGCCACTCCAAATTTTCAGGATATTTTTTTTATCATTTCTCACTCAAAATTACATTCATACATATATTTTGTATATATTTTTGTAATCACCTTTTAAAACCCTTTATTTTGATACCCCACTCGATATCGGAGATCTTTTTTAAACATACACTTTGGCGCCAAAGATCCGCCATTTTGATTTTTTACAATTCTAATAGACCCAGTGACACTCGCGCAATAAAGACGAATCTAACGACATAATTCATTCATCATTAAATTTAAAATTTAAAAAACCCCCGACACTAACTAAAACATCTAAAAAGTAACAAAATAATACGTATTGGGCCCTTTCAGTTTAATATAAATTTAGGTAATATTTTGAGTCAAGCGTCGTCTAGTCGGGGGACGGCTAAAGAAAACGTCAAACAGACGAGGCTTATACGTAACAATAATGAATGTACGCTATTGTAGAAAGAATAGCCGCTGTTAACTTCCTATTTTCATTAGCCGTCCCCCGATTCGACGACGCTTGGCTCAAAATATTACCTAAATTTATATTAAACTGAAAGGGCGCAATACGTATTATTTTGTTACTTTTTAGATGTTTTTGTTAGTGTCGGGGGTTTTTTAAATTTTAAATTTAATTTTTACTTTTTAAACTTTATATACCTAGGTATTACTAGTAGGTCAGACACGCTGCCATCGATACGTATCTCGCCGAAATCTGCGCCCCTGCTGTTATTTTTCCCTAAGTAAAGGTAGGGTAAACTTGCCTAATTCGTACCCCTTAAGAGAAAACCATCATATTTAGAAAATTAGGAAAGATAAATTACTTTTAATTAAAATTAATTTTTGTTTGCTAAATGCTTTATTGGTCCTATAATCAAATTTAACATAAACCTTATAAACTTCTCAAAAATAAACAATTTAACAAAAAAACTAATGAAGTACGATTAAAGACCATTCATCCCAAATCGTACTGCTATATCCTTAATTCGTACTTTGAGATCTATTCATTGGTATACAGTATTGAGAATCAGCATCATAATCAACAATGTGTTATTAAAACAAGTAGTAATTCTTAACAAATTCGACGGATGGTCTTCGCCAATTCTCGGCAAACATCGTAGTTATAAATCGTAAATCGTACCAGTACGTTTAAGAATTTAACTGGAGTACGAAGTCCTACTTCGTACTCGAGTCAAGAGCCAAACAAATTTAAAATTTACCGCCAAAAAAATTGACAACAGTTACGAGTATGATAACACGTCAGATGAAATCGCAAAGATACACATTAATACGTGTCAAATCGTGAAATAGGTTATACACGACCTTATTTGAATAAAACTCTTACGAAATGTGTAAAAATATTACAACAATAGTTGAAAAAAACTTACTTTTTCAATATTTTTGTCGAGAGCAGCTTCACAGGTGTTATCTGTCAGGTGGTGAGATGGCCGACTGTTATTTCTATTTTTTGACACTAGAGGCGCTGATAGACAACTATCAGCGCCAAATTCGTACTTACACCAAACTCGTACTCCAGTTAAAACTCGGCTTTGGTAACAATACCAAAGCCGAGTTTTAAGTGGAGTACGAATTTGGCATAAGTTCGAATTAGGCAAGTTTACCCTACTTACTAGTTTACCCTCATTTATCTTGCCTTCTCCATCATCAGACCTTGATCACCATCTAGCTATAACCTATTTATTGAGACCAGTACAATGAGCCTAAACACGATACCTGCGCTGTAAGTTGGTGAGCGAGTTAAATATCAACTAGAAAAAAGCTGATAATCTTCAAACGACTGAACTGATTTTCTTGAACCATAGCTAAGAACACTCTCGATTAAGTCGCCTTTCAAACAAAAAAAACAAAATCAAAATCAGTCCATGCATTCGGGAGCTACGATGCCACAGACAGACACATACACACACAAACAGAGACGTCAAACTTATAACACCCCGTCATGTTTGCGTCGGGGGTTAAAAATCGGCTAGTTACGAGGGAACATAGGGAAGGACATACATACAGACCTACATACATACAGGTCAAATACATAACCCTCCTTTTTGGCTTCGCCGCAGTCGGGTAAAAAGATCAAACGTATAAAAATATTAAATAAAAAACGTAAAAGATCTAGCAAATAGTTTCCAGAATGCCAAGAGCTATGTCAAGCCTGCATGTAACATAGACGTGCACTTTCGTAAATCATGCTATCTTTCTGGTAAATGATACCTAAGAATTTGCAACCATCGCTTACAAGAACAACCCTTTTCCATATAATTATTTCGCAAAACACATAACACTATTGTAATTTTCGTTTTCACACCCTCTCAGAATTCACGATCAACATTTTACCTGGGCTGATGTATAGTTTCCTTGGGCGGCGGCATGGGAGTGGGGATCCTGCGGCCGCCCCTCATTCCGCTGCCACTCATCTTGGCCTCGAAGGCTCGAAGCTCCGATTGTCCTTAGGCGGAACTGCAAAAAAACATAATTCTTTAGGACACTCTAACGAATGAGACAAGGGGTCGGTCCTTTGAAATCCGGTCGCGAAACGCATTTTATTCAGTTTCCTTTATTATCTAGGCTTCCTTTGCGTTTCCGGGTTTTTATTTTGTCAATTAAATATGCTGTAATAAGGGACGGAGGACAGGGAGTTGAGATAGGCTTCGTTAGGATTTTGTCTAACTAGCGACTCGATTGTTGTATGTATTATTATTTTCTGGTTGAGTATAGTTTTCGATATTTTTTTTTTGTTGGTATAGTCGCGTCTGCTAGCTGACATATGGCAAATAATTTAATTTAATGTTTTGTGTTGCGTAATGTAAATTATTTTGCATACTATTTATTGTATATAATCAAGTATTTCTAACTGAAGAGACAGCTGCTGGGGAGTTTTTTGCGCCACTTCTTCCCAGCTAAAGCACTAGGAAGTGGTGAAGGGTGGGCGTTTTGAAGGACTGTCTTGAGTAATTTTGGCGTTCGAATAGTGCTGATTCTCAGCCTAGTTTGAAGAAATGACTTTTGATTTTGATTAGATGGTCTAAGATTTTAAGATGAAACGATACTGTTCATTAACTTAAGAATTATTTAAACTTCTCGCAGACAAATAAAGTACAAAGGCGGACTTAATGCATGCGCAAAAATAGAATTCATAGTGTCCTACTGAATGTATCATTTTAAGTGTTCCACAAATTCATTTTATGCTTTATTCGTAGTCTAAACGAACATAATATTCTATGTTTATATGATCTGTAATAATATCTAACTAATATTATAAATGCGAAAGTGAGTTTGTTTGTTTGTTCCGCTTTCACGGTAAAACGGCTGAACGGATTTAAAAGAAATTTGGCACACAGATAAACCATTACCTGGGTAACGACATAGTATACTTTTTATCCTGGATGGCAGACGAATTCGCGGGCAACAGCTAGTGATACTATAAAGAGTAAAGATTTGATTTTCGTATGTTTTATTTCGCTTTCACGACAAAACGGCTGAATGTATTTGGATGTAATTTGGCACATGAAATGTGTAAACCATGACCTGGGTTAGGACCCCGATCTCCTTATCCCGATATTCCTACGACTGATGGAGACTTAAGCTGATGAAACCGTGGGGCGCAGCTAGTGCCTACTAATATCGTAAAAGTCAATATTTTATAAATCGCATACAATACAAGTGTTCTGATATCAAAGAGAACAGAACACTTTTCATTGCAATATCTATTCGAGAGATATTGATACAATGAAAAGTGATTCTGATTGAAATATCAATACCGAGTATATTTTTTAATCGTCCATTTTACCCTAAATCAATTGAGAACTCTGTGGTGGCATCTACACCCTACACACATGCCACATGTGAACTACGCATCAAAGACCTGACGTCGCATATATCCCGCATCGCGCAAGCAGAGTTTACCGCGCGACTGGCTTATCAACAACAACGGCAACGTACCGACATCAACCGTCGGGCAGTAGCCCACCAGTTACAACACCCGTCTGGTCGGAAGATCTTCCCTTTTCTATAGAGGATGAGTGAACTGTTACTTTACACCCTGTTCCTCAAATTTAACTCACGTACCAAAATAAGTGCACGCAGACAAAACGATCCTACATCAATAACTAATATTAGTACAAAAACACCTATTTTCATATCATCCACTATCGCCCGTCTAATTGTTCAACGCGAGATGAATACTGAAAAGGACTGTTTCACAGAACCTTAGTTCGTAGCCACAAGGTTGGTATTCCCTCGGCAGATATGGGTGTATTTTTGCAATGTCCTGGGATGCATCAGTCAAAGCCTGGTTGGAACGTTACCGGCATTGTGACGGCTCTCAAAGCCTTCCATTGGAGTCGTCAGGTTTGTTCCCGGTATAACAAGTACGGAACCCAGATTCTACGCTGATAGGCAACGTTTTTGTTTTCGTTGGTTTAGTTTTTCTAAAGGATGAGGCTGGTTTTGTGTTTTTATCGATGGAAGTTTTTGTCGCAGATATCCATACCATATTTTTGGTCGTACCTAAGTTTTGTGTTTCATCTAAACATTTTCGTTTAAGTATTTTGCAATTTTATAAAGGAACAAGTTTGCACAGAATGAAGTTTTTGACGAAGAAATGAAGGTTTTGATTCAAAATTCATTTATTTACGTTACACGTCCGTGTTTGGGTCACAAAAATTCATAATTATGTGTACCAAACTTCTACGTAATTGGTCCAGTAGATTCGGCGCAAATCGTCTGTGGCAGATGGACAGTGATCCACACACAAGTGATCTTATGAGGTTTCCGTTTTTCCCTTTGAGATACGGAACCCTAATAAAATAAAATAAAAACTTTCTATTCTCACATACTGAGGTTCTCAAAGGGCAGCTAATCACAGCCCTACGTAGCTTCGTTGCGTTTCAATTTAAATGTACTACTTACAACACATTGTCACATAGAATTGGAAAAGTCTACTGCTTAACATAGGTCTAATCAGAAGCTGGAAATAACAGTGCCAAAACGAACTGTCCGAATGAGCTGCTTGGAAAATGCAGAGGTATAGGAAAATGTATAGGTATCGCAAATACATGAGTACGGCAAAGCCAAGAGAGAGTAAAAAGTTATGAACAAGACATAGACCAACAAATTAATAAAAATAACATCGGTTTTCGTATAACCGGAGTCACACGTTTATACCTTAATTACAAGACGTCTCGCAGTCGCGTCCCAGGACGTCTAACTTTAAGTTGGCTTTTTGTCGTAGTGGGGTTTAAGTTTTTAACTTTTTTTTGTTCTTGGATAGCAAACAACCTGGCGGTAAAAAGTCACTATGGCATCGCAGTCGCATCCCAAGACGTCTGACTTTAAGTTGGCTTTTGTCATAGTGGGGTTTTAGCTTATAACTTTTTTTTCGTGTTATTGGGTAGCAAACAACCTGGTGGTAAATAGTCACTATGGCATCGCAGTCACATCCCATGACGTCTGACATTAAGTTGGCTTTTTTTCGTAGTGGGGTTTTAGTTTTTAACTTTATTTTTTTGAGTTAATGGGTAGCAAACAACCAGGCGCTAAATAGTCACCATGGCATCGCACTCGCGTCCCAAGACGTCTGACTTTAAGTTGGCTTTTTGTCGTAGTGGGGTTTTAGTTTATAACAAAATTTTTTTGTGTTACTGGGTAGCAAACAACCTGGCGGTAAATAGTCACCATGGCATCGCAGTCGCGTCCCAAAGACAAAGCTAAAATGGCTCATGTCCTTTATAATTACGCCGCGAGGTTTTAATTCCTAATTAGGTAAATTTACTTGCCAATGCCATAATGGCTATGCTATTCTGGTGTTAGCCTAATCTTTAGACTTTCATATATCTCCTCGACCAACGTCACTTTTTATCTGTATATCCGTCAATGCGCACTAGCTCGTAAACCACTAGACGTATCTGATTAAGTCCCCTTATTAGGTTTCATTGACAATTTTGTTACGTTAAGACGCTGACAATACCTAAACCGCGGTCTTTGTCAGATTGCATAGAAAAAAAAGAGAAGCGCGATGACACAACGCTTGTAATTTATTGCAAAATATGAAGCAATTCTCTATTTACTAAAAATTGAGTTGAGTAATCGAAAATAAAAAACAACCAAGTTCTGCATTCAAATAAGACGTTCTTTGTATTAATTAAATACGTAACGTATGTTGATATTTAATGCGGATATTTTGGATTAGTACTCAAGGTAAGAGGTTAGTTTAAAGTTAGTTTGTATCGAGATTTTTTTTTCTAAACGTGTTTCGGTAACAATGAAGTTCTGGGAAATATGTTCAAAATTAACATACATTTTTTCCGCTACCATAAGCTATACAGATTTGGCAATTTTTTTTCTTAAGTAAAGCCTATTTTGGTCAATTGGGTCTTGCCAGCGCCTTAAGGGCGGGCATTTTTTTAATCTTTATCCGAGGAATATTTTTTCCAGTGCTAGATCAATTTTCGGTAAAATGGATCTGGCACTGGAAAAATCAGCCTTAATAAGCCACATACTCGTAGGACACAGTCGCACAGAAAAACATATTATTGGCTATTGTATTATTAATGATTCTGACATTATTAACAGTGATTTTGACATTATTATGAATGCTTATAACATTATTATTAACGATTTTGACATTATAAGTAAAGTATTACCAACATTTGCCAAATGTAGGTATGTAGGTACCAGTATTAGCGATTAAGATGTGTATGTAACTACTAACAAATTGGATTTTATGACTGGTAAAATGAATGATTTGATTATTCTAAAAAAATACGTCAAATGATGTAACTGGTGACCGAAAAGCTGGCGGCTTTCTCGCGCAACGTATCAGCATTGCAATTCAGAGAGGAAATGACGCCAGTATCCTAGCCTCGGTACAATGCCTCGAGGACCTTTTTTAGGTTTAATTATATTTTAATTTAATTTAGTTGATGTTAATAATCATCTTGTATTTCTAATAATTAATATTCATTTGTACATAAAAAAAAAACAAATATATCTAATTAATTAATAAAATAACTAAGACTATACACAAACTAAAATAGTGCGTCGAAAATTCATCCACATCGCTGTCGACTGTTAATATACCCAAGAGACTGGCGGCATTGCCACGTTGTATGGCAATGTTTAACCTCTGGCCAAGGTAAAAGCCAGCACTTGGGTCACGGGAAGTGTCAACCAGCCATCTGGAGATTTCCTTAAAAAGGCCATGAGCACTCAGACCCCACGGCCCGAAGGTTTCAACTCCAAACGGCTCGAAAATATAATGACCAATCATAATTTATCATCTTGTAATTTTACTATTTTATCAATAAACATATGATTAACTCTAGGCATTGTTTGACTTCACACTCGAATAACTCAATGTAGCATTAAACTAACATTGACATTTTGATTAAGCCAGCCATTCACCAATTTCGGAAATTGAGTACGCGCAGAGTAGGTAAACTACCAGAATATTGAGCTAATGATGTTAACAGGCCGCCGGCGCTTGTGTGGCCGGAGTACTGATGCAGTAAATATTTCCCTCTGAAAACGTAAAAAATATGTGGCGATAAAGCTTTAGGTGGTGTGTAAAAAAACTGTTCAGCGTATTGGTTAAATTTTTTGAAAGAATAAAATGTTCTTGCAATCACACACACATTATATACCTACAATTTTGATATCAAACTATTTACAAGTGGCTTTTGTGGACAAGATATTAATTCAGACTTGTTGTAATGGCAAACATGTCATTTGGTTTAAATAGGTTTTTATTTTTATTATTTTATTAATATTTTACATAGATTCTTGTGTACCTTGTGAATGTGAGAACGTTTTAGGCTTAATAGACTACATATTTTGTAGACCTTTTCTCTTTTTTTTTGTTACGTTCCTGGTACTACTCGACAGGCCTACACTGTCCTCCCATACCTATTAACACTATAATTTGAAAACATTGTAAAAGCCAATTATTTTTAAAAGAGTAACCGTGGACTTTCTTGCCGGCTCTTCTCCATAAGAAACGACCAATTGGAACCGTGCACCTAGCTTCTGACGTTTCATAAGTGCCCATGTAGGTTTATGTGAAATAAAAATATTTTTATTTGATTTGATTTAATCGGCGTCACATAAAATGACAATTGATCCCAATGGGTTTCATTTTGACAGTTCACCCACGTCCATAGCGAAATTTACGTTGTTAAGCAGACGAATTTTTCAAGCATTTGAAGCAATGGATTAGCGATATCCTTCAAAACTCTCGGATTATAATCTGATTAAAATTGTGATACGCAATTATGGTGTGGATGTATGAAGGTAAACGAAGCAAAAGGAGAATGTAAGGATCGTAGCAGGAGCCAACCTATAGTTTCTGCATGGAATACCCCCATGGGAAGAAGGCGTGAGTTTATGTATGTAATAATTATGATCTTAAATAGTTATTTGTGCAACAAGAGAGCAAAGTCGTTTTTTGCCGCGAGTGCTGATTTTGAATCCTGAGTGTGGCGAGGGATTCAAAGGCACGAGATGCAAAAAACTTTGCTCTCGTTTAACACACATAACTTTTCACTTCAGCAGCATGAACACTTTAGGAGATAAAATAATAAACAGGAATAGATTGAAATAACTATTTATTGTGAATCAAAATAATTAACAGTGTAGGTATAGGTACCAATTCAATAAAATGGAACATTTTAAAAGTTAAAAGTAAATTTACTGCAATTTTGCAAATTAAAAGTAACAGATTTATTTGGCAACGTTATAGTTGCATTGAGTTGAGTTTGATTATCTGGGGTTAAGGTTTCTGTTTCGGTGGTGGATTGAGAAGGAACAACGGTGAACGTTGGTGACTCTGATCGGCTTTCTGTATAAGTACACTGTGCGTCGTTGGAAGTGGATGGGCGTGGGTGAGACCAAGGATCCGAGGTCGAATTCAGACTTATTGTTTCCACTATACGCTTACAGATTTTCGACTTATTTTCTATTGAGTCTTCAATATAGCCTTCAGCAACCGTAGTGGACTTCCACCCGCCGTGACGTTTTAAAGTGGTGAGATCGGCTCCGGAATAAGTCAAGAGCGTTGCCGAAGTTCTCCGAAAGCAGTGACCCATGTATAACTGAGGCTCTTCCAGTTTTAAGAAAGTGGTAATTTCTCGCGGTTTATTTACTCCCATAGGCTGTCTTGAGCATTTATTAATATGGTATTGTATGAAAAATCGGTCGGTTTTTATATTGGCTGGACGTAAATTTTGGTATTTTTCTACAATAGTTACATATTCTTCGCGTACGACAAAAGACCTGTCAAGATTCGTCTTCGTATTTTTAAATTTTACTAACAGTAATTTATCTGAATGCTTTTCGATATTATTAACTGTTAGCTGTAATAGCTCGTTATTGCGACACACTCCACTAATTCCTATGATCAGTACAACCTGTAACGAAAATATGTATTACTTAATTAATATGCATAATTTAACATTTACATCATCTTTTACATATCGTAATAAATATTTTAACAGTATTGCTAAGTCAGACTAGGATTCATTGCGCCTCCAAAAAATAGTAGTAGGCAGTAAGTACCTTTAAACATAACAGTGTATGTGTAGACTGTTGTAAATTTTAATAACTAACAACATAGATTCATAGGTACCACTTACTTTAGCGGCAAGAAAATTGCAGTCCGGAGCTTCATTAAGAAATTTATCTATGTTAAGGGCCGTGAAAATTTTGGACTTTTTAGCCTTATGCCCAACTGACATTCTTTTTAGAAAAGATACGAGTTTTGCGTATGTTTCAACATGCACGTTATGTTTTGTTTTTAAAGTAGCTTTCAACATTGAGTAAATACTCCACGTTGAAAATGATCGCTTCGTCTGTGATAAATCTAAAAAATAAGATAACAACACCGTCTCCGAAAAACTGCTTGCGCCCTTTGTAAGTCTCCATTCATTGAAGACATGGTATGCTTTCAGATATTTCTCGCGAGACTTCTCAGGTAGGAAACTTAATTCTGCATTAATAACTTGTTATTTTAACTCTTCCGGTGTTAAAATACCGTTCTCGTCCCTAGTTTCACTCATATTTTACGATTATTTTAATATTTTTTAACTCTTTACGCCAGCCACGAAATTTTATTCCCGCTCTTTTATTTCAATTAAGGCATGTTCGGAAATAGCACCCATGATATTTTATTATTCAACATATAATACGTAACATTATTGAAATTATAAATAAATATGTACAGGTTAAATATCAGTTTTATTTGCAGTAAATACTTATTTTCGTTTAAATACAACAATAAGTTAAAAATTCAATAAATTACATTAAAAGACAATAATTATCTTTTTGCAAAATTTATTTAGTTAGTACGAACTTCCGAACGTGTTTGTCTTTGAGGTCGAATTCAAAATCGGAACTTCGAAAGGGCTGGTCTTTGTCTCTCTCTCTTGCTAATGGCGGGAAAGAGATAGAGTGTGAATGTTTCGAATTGTATGATTAACCCAAGACTGAATAAGATATTCGCGACTTTCTGAAAAAAAAAATAAAAGTTACTTGGTCTCACTCAGTGAGCAAAATCGCAATTTGCTCACTGATTTCAGGCAGCAAAACCTACATTTTTGAGCTACTGAAGTGGCGAAGCGACCTGGGAATCGAGCCTGGTACCTCATGCTCAGCAGTAGCGCTTGCGAATGAGGCAATCTAAAATAAAATATAAACAATTTCCAAAAAAAAAATATGTTCTTTGGAACTATAAGATAAGAGTGAGTAGGAAAATCTTAGTAAATATATATTATCGTTACGGACAAAGGCTCGTGCAGACTGGTGGGACGCGAAACAGGTAGAACAATTTCTATAAAAACTTCATGGAAATTGCTCTACCGGTTGTGTCGCGTCGCGCGGCAAGTCGTGCCAGTCTACACGAGCCTTAAGTGTAGCCTAAAGGCTCCTAGAGACGACGCGACACTAGTAGCACAAGTTCTATGAAAACTTTATGAAGTGTCGCGTAGCGCGTCGCGCTACCTGTCGCGCCTGCGATATTCGCCCGCCAGTCTGCATGAGCCTTTAAGCTAAGTTGTAATAATTGTTATCTGGGAAGACCAGAGCTCTGCTGCGTCGGTTTTTCTTCTCAGCTAAATTGCGAAGAAGCGGTGAAGATTATGCCTACATAATAGATATTTGAGTTTACTTTTAACTAGTGTTGCCCAAATGCAAGAACAAGACGAGACTTAGCCAGTCTTGGTCTTGGTCTTGCGCCAATACACCTGGTCTTGGTCTTGGTCTTGCGCTCCCAGTCTTGGTCTTGGTCTTGGTCTTGCAGCAAGAGTCTTGCAAGTCTTGCAATTACCTATTAGTCTATTACTATTTATTAAAGTTTACTTTAAATCTTAGAAAAACGTATTAGAATTGGAACATTGTGAGCTTGAATTAACATAACCATAGTAAAGATCAAGCAGATTAATAAATAACTGAAGATTTGATAAGAAATTCGAAAAATCAACTGACCTATATGTCGTTTTCCATGGAAGTAACTGTTTCTTAATAAACATTTATGATTTATAAGCTTACATTTGCTAAAACATGTAAAAAAACAAATTAATTACAATAACTTGACTGTATTTTAAAGAACAATACTTATCTGTCTAGAAAGAGATTGAACCCTCAACTTATAAGAAATTTAATAAAAGAGTTTTACGATTTATCATTTATTTGAATAAAAAATAAAATACAACACAAATCAACAGCTTTATCATTAGGTTATGATACTTTATATCAATTTTTTTGACCAAGAATTAATACAAAGTAACCATCTGGCTGACTCATCACTTAACCTATTTCTATGTTTTCTAATTACTAATGATGCTTTAGAAAATAACCTCTCAGCAGGTACTGAAGTTGCAGGTATTGAGAGAAAATCACGGGCCATTTTCGATAAAATCGGATACTCTGTCTCATGCGTCCTCCACCAATCTAAAATGTCTTCCGAGCTGGCAGTTCTTGGTTTTCTCAGGTACTCCTCCAACTCGTCTATCACTAAGCCTTGAAGACAAGATCCAGATGACGTCGAGGGACATTCATAGAGTTTATCAAAGTCTATTACGTCTTCATCTTCATCACATACTTTATTTTCTTTTTCTGGTAATTCCAGAGATTTGTTCAGTGAGTGTAGACTTTTATATTCTTCATAAAGTTCATTGAACTTGCGCAGACTTTCTGTTTTAAGTTGCTTCCCCCACATTGTCAGGTCAAAAGTCTGAGCCTTATGCCTTGGGTCTAAAATTAAAGAAGTACAATAAATCCAGTTGCTCTTCTTGTAATGTTTAAGCATTTTGTCTCGAGCTGCTTGGAAAGCTAGAATGAGCCTTTCATCCACTTCAGATCGATTAGGTTTCTCATCTAACTGTTTTACCATGGATTCAATTTTATCTAGCAAGAGATTGAATGATACAATGACTAGCGGTAATGTAACATATTTGTCTCCACCAAGTTTTGTACTTAAAAGTTTAAAGTTTATTAGAAATTTATGTAATTTTTCGAGTACCTGCCATTCATTAGCTGTGATTTGAAAATCATTTAATTCGGTGACAGAACTGCACAATATGTCAATGCCCGCTCTCACTTTTAAACCAAATCCAATCATATCATGTGTGGAATTCCATCTCGTTGCACAGTCAAGAATGGCATTTAGATTTGATGGCACGCCAGCTGCTTCACAAGCAGACTGAAACTTCTTCTTCACTATCTCACTTCTTTTTATTTTACTGGAAATACTGCGTAACTTTGTTACAGATGTACGCGAGTCAGCAATATTTGGTGCAGATTCTTCATCTTCCTCATCCTCAGTTTCGTCTGCATAGTCTTCGTACTGCTGATCTTGCGCGTTAGTGTCAGACTCACAGTGTAATGCTAAGGTCTTTAATAAATCTTGTACACCAAGGTTTAAAATGTGAGCAAAGCACCGGAAATGTTGATTGTCTGAATCAAAGTGTGGCGGCAGCTGTTTGCCCAGTTCATACATAAATTTGGTATTTGCAGTTGCGTTGTCGACCGTGATACCTTGTATTTTATCAATTATGCCATATTCCAATAAACATTCATGGAAAATCGTTGCAATATCTTCCCCAGTATGTCGACCGCGTGATGGTATAAAATCAAGAACTACAGATTGATACTTCCATTCGTTGTCTATATAATGAATAGTAACCCCGTAGTAACTCCTACCAGCAATTGACGTCCACCCATCAATGGTAAAAGACATTTTAGATGATAATTGTTGAAGTCGTTCCTTGAGATTCAATTGGAGCTCTTCAAATCGCTCTTTGACTTTCCTTCTAAGTGTAGACCTTTTAGGAAACACCATATTAGGGCAAATACGTCGAAAATATACTTGTGTAGCTTCGTCATCGAAAAATGAGAAGGGGAGATATTTTTTCACCACCCAATCAACTGTAGCTGTCGTGATGTTGTCACTGCTGTTTTCCGACTGAAACAAAACAATAAATCTTGTGTTATTATTTAAAACATACTAGGTTTGAGCGTATAAGAGGAGGAGGTTTGTTGTTGTTAAATCGAGAAAATCGTTAAATTGATATTTGTTATATTAAGGTTGCACTGTACTGTAATTTACCAAAATAAAGTACTTAGTTGTTACTGGCCGATTAAATGAAAATATGGGTGTTTATAAAAAATATTTAAGACGATAATTACATACTTAATATGTCGCACCCCTAGATGAAAACACCACTAACTCAAAAATACTTACGTAAGTTAATGGCGTTTTTGAAAGTATCGCATGAATAGCTACGCGGAGTTAAAATTCTTTTAACTGTTAAAAAAATATTCTTACCTGTCCACTTCTTCCAGCGGTTACTAAAAAGCTTGTGATATCTCCACTTAATTTTGGTTTAACAGGAAGAAATATTTCTGATTCCTTTTTGTGGAAAGATATTAGATGTTTCCTTAAGCCTGAAGTGTTTCTGTTTTTCATTTTTATTTCAATCTTTTTATGTTGGCACAATTTACAGAAGGCAGTTTGGGATGCATGAATTATTTCGAAAAACTCCTCAAATTTGCTTTTGGGTCTTTTAGATCTGTGACTCAAACTCTCGTTACTCGGACTAGAATAATTTGAATCTTCGTCACTCATATTAAATTGTACACGTGATACGTTTTTAGAAAACAACGAGAATTAGTAAAAACAATTATTAAGTTAGACTCGAAGCACAGCTCAATTGGAAATGACTGGAATTAAAATAATTCCTTTATTTATAGTACGTTTCCTTGCTTTCTACCGCGCCGCCTCGCCACGTGCCGGCTCTATGAAAAGGATGCCGCCGCAAATCAAACAATGGCGCCGATTCCCTTGTTCACAAACTAAACCAAATTTAAGTTCAGTGCATCTTTTTCTTTCTATTTCATTAAGAAGAGGACAGAAGATAAATTTTAGTTTAGTCCTGTCAAATTAATCAGTGCCTGTCGCCACTCCATACAAGTTTAGACGTGATTAAAAACTTGCCTACTAAAATTACGTCAATTTACGTCAAGCGCTGATTAATTTGACAGGACTAAACTAAAATTGATCTTCTTTCCTTTTCTTAATGAAATAGAAAGAAAAGGATGCACTGAACTTAAATTTAGTTTAGTTTGTGAACAAGGGAATCGGCACCATAGCCGCGTGCGGCGTACAAACACACACTAAATATTACCTACTTGTACAGACGCGACGCGTGAATAAAATAGAATTAGTGCCAATCACTATTCTTTACATATACTTAAGTGAATGTTTTGGCGTACATCTATACTAATATTATAAAGCTGAAGAGTTCGTTTGTATGTTTGATGACAGAAGTTTTAAAATAAATAAATAAGTCCTGAACGTCACTATACCTCCAAAGTTACTATTACTCGTGGACGAAGTCGCGGGCACAGCTAGTAAATACTTACTCTCATCATCTCTCTCAGAGATATTCGGGCTGGTAAGTAATACAAAACTCTTATCGCAGGCTTTTTATTTTATTAGTAGGTAAGTACCTACGCTTTTTATATTATTTTATTAGTTTTGTAGAATTTTTTTACACGTATATTTAAAAGTGGCTACAATATTTATTAAACGGGTGATATTTGAACACTTTTTTGCTATTTTTTCTTGTAAAAACTTAAGAAATATAATGACTAAATGTACAATAATAGTACCTAAGTAATTAGTTTAAAACCATATAAGTAATCAATATTATAATATATACTTACTAGAATGAATTAATATGACATCTACTACCTATCCTTACCATTTTATCCTAATCATAATACTACTTGCGTGATCAGTATAATGTATTCATTTTCATTCTAAGCACTCTGAAACTTATTTATTCTTTGGAACACCTGTAGGTACTCTTAAAAAAATTCGAAATTATTTTGCATGAGTATACCTACGCCCTATGGCGGCAATCAAATAGTGTCACAAATGTTATGATTTCGGCGTGGCGGCAACGATTGTTTTAGATTTCAAAAGAAGCCGCCGGCGCGTGTATCATAACCATGTACTTCCGAAAACCGGCAAATTTCTTTGAGAAGTAAGTACAAAACCTTTGATGCCGCATTATCAAAGTGCCGATGGTTAAAACATAACTATGCATGCACTCAGTTTGATTTTAATAGATATTTTTTTATTCGCTATGTTTATGGTATTAGTCGTAATGCGCATAGGTCCAGTTTTTCATATTCTTTGATACAGTTTTTTGCGTCTCATAGAATTCCTAAGCGTACCTACCTATACACCGAACTGTTACACCTAACTACTCAGTGAAATAGCGCTAAGTCCTAGCTGCAAGACGCAAGAGTCTTGCAGGCTATGTCTTGTTCTTGTTCAAGTCTTGCACGGTCAGTCTTGGTCTTGGTCTTGCTAAAAATACGCGGTCTTGTTCTTGGTCTTGGTCTTGCAAAAACGCAAGAACAAGACCAAGACTGAATTTGGGCAACACTACTTTTAACATATAGTACACTTATTTTGTACGTTACCTCCAGAACTTACAGAATTTTTTTTTTGGTATTTGGCATCCTGGTTTATACGTCATAGGTTACTTAAAAAAAAGCATTTTAAGTATCTATGTACCTACTTAAATTATAAATAATGCGAAAGTAACTCGGTCTGTTTGTTTTCTTTTCATGCATAAACCACTAAACCGATCGTGATCACATTTGAAGGATAGGTAGCCTGGGACCTGGAGACGGACAGCCTGGATATTTGTATTAAAAACTCATGAAATACAAAAGAGCGTTAGAAGTAATACTTTATTTACATAACCAAATTACAACATGATTATTAACATTAACTAAATTAAATTAAAACTAAGTTAAACCTAAAAAAGGCCCTCGAGGCGTTGTACCGAGGATGCTGGCGGCTTTTCCTCGCTGAATTGCAATGCTGATGCGTTGCGCGAGAAAGCCGCCAGCTTTTCAGTCACCAGTTAAATACAAAACAAAACCTGACGATGTCGCGGGCAACAGCTAGTCTTTGATATAAAACATTTCAGACAAAAATCCCACAGGAACTTTCTACCTTTAAACCCACGGTACGTAAAAACAAGACAGTCTAGATTCAGTGCTCATTCAGCCAGTATGAAAAGCTGAAAACGTAGCAGATTGTTATCAATGCCGTTTAAGCGACGCTCTGGCTGACTGACCGACTTCTTAACATGAGATTAAACATAGAAAAAGAAACAAGAAGTGCTGGAAAAATATTTTGTGAAAAATGTTAAATCTTTTCAGAGAACTTTTTATGGTTACCCATAAAAAGTTCTCTGAAAACATTTAACAAACATTTAAGGTATTTTGACCATTTGGTATTTCAAATGTTGGAGTATCAAACTTAGGTGTAATAACTGTTGATATTTTAAACATTAGATACTCGTATTTAGTCCAATCAGTATTTTAAACTTTGGTAATTCGTTGGTAGGTATTTAAAAACATTAAGTATTTAGATTTTAGGGATTTTTAACGTAAGTTATTTTACGTTAGTTCTTTTAATTTTAGATATTGCAATACGTACCCCTTTTTATACCAGGCCACTCAGAAAGTATTGGCCAGTTACAATCTATTTTGAAAATATGATTATTTGTAAGTAAAAATAGGTACGTTCCAATTTCAAAATTTCCCTCCTCGCAGGCTGTAAAACGAGGTGTCTGCGGCGGACTGTAAAAAGTGTTTCGAAAACTGGTTCAGACGCATGAAACTTTGTATAGAGGCTAGTAAAGAGTACATATAGGACATTAAAAAACTTAATAATGGTGACAACATCAGTATTACAGAGCTGCGCTTGGTTTCAATTAATTTATGGTTGGCACAGCATCTCTTCTTCAACCATTTATTTCTATCAGCGATCATCTAAGCGATCATCCATCATCTTTCACACTATCATATACAGGGTCATATTAAATTAAGTAGCGCAACTCAACAGACATTACGGGCATCCATATCTAAAAACGACAAATTAAAATTATATGATGATTATTTTGGGGTCAACGACCTCTGGTAGTGTTGTTTGAATTATGAATCGAGAAATCAGTTTTTTTTATCCATTGTGTTTAAACATCAATACCTATCATGTCTGTGGAGTTTACACAAAAAAAAAAGATTTTTCATTCATTTTATTTATTTGCATACCATAATGTGTATAAGGCTTAAAGCTAAAGAACAGTTATGGACCCTGTTAGGGCACAGCAAAATAGTAAAAACTTAAAATTAAAATTCAAAGATAAAAAAAAGAAAAATATTACAATTCTTATATTATTCTTATTCTTATGTGAACTTGTAAAATACGTATTAATAGTTATAGTCATTTAGATAAAGTTTATGTTAGTGTTATTAATGTTATTCAATTTAAATTAGCTAAAAATAAAAGTAAATACAAAAGATAAAGATAAAAATTAGAGTGGTAAAATTAAGGATAATGTTAATCAAAATCAGTCATGTATAGTTATTATTTCATGTAATGATATTATTATTTTATAATCATAGTTTATCATTTACATGTAAATATACAAGGTGTCGTTTCGCATCCTCGGCAAATTCAAGGAGGTAACTATGCTAATGATTCTCGACACGAATCAATAATAAAATAAGTAGGTCTTTTATTTTTCTAATTTTCGGAAATCAGCATTGTTTGGGACACGCATGATAAAACGCGGCCCGTGTGATAACGCACTGTAACTGCCCTTTTACACAAACACTATCGCATACGCAACAGGGTGATTCTGTTCTGTGAAAGTGGTGTATTCTAAAATACTGTCAAACTTAAATAAGGTGTCTTTCATAGCAGCCTCCTGAAAGGTGAACGGCAGATTTCGTACAGCTTACTTTTTTTGTTGTTTTGTTATAGAATTTGTACCACATATTAAGGCAACTAAGCTATTTATTTTCATGTAAGTGTAATATTTTAGGAAGTTCAGAATAATTAATAATATTAAAAAGAAGATTTTAATAACTACATGTAATTTAGTCGTAAACTAAACGCAGTTTTGTTGGTATTTTAGCTATGCTCGCCATGATGGTATTACCCGACCTGCCCCCTACTTAGATGAAGGAATATTAACAATTCATTAATTATAAATAAAATCACCATCATCAGCCTAGCCTTTTCCCAACTACGTTGGAGTCGGCTTCCAGTCTAACCGGATGCAGCTGAATACCAGTATTTTACATGGAGCGACTGCCTATCTGACCTCCACAACCCAGTTACTGGGTAATACGATACCCCTTGGTAAAACTGGTTGTCAGACTTTCGGGCCTCTGACGACCCGTAACGACTGTCATAGATTTACGAATGACAGCCGGGACCAACGGCTTAACGTGCTTTCCGAGGCACGGCGGGGTCTTGGTATGTAAAGATGTTCACCCATCTACGGACCAACCGTGGCAATCGTAGCTTAACCTGATCGATTGACCCGTGCGGCTGTTATTGTTTAGCCACAAGCCCTTCAACAAAAAGTTAAATAAAATAAATATAATAATTATTATTTAATTAATTAATTATAAATAAAATAAATGTACTTAAAAAAAAACTATTAACTGTATTGTTTTATTTAACTACACTCAAAACCCCATCAGGACTTCATCATTATCAAACTGTTGCAGTCAGCTGCTGGACATAGGTACCTCCTAATGCACTCCGCTGAGTAGGTACGATCCTCATCTCAATTTACCTACTTGATAGTAAGTAAAACACTACAAAAATAGCGACAAGCAATCTAGAACATGTACTTTATTACCGAAACAATGTTTATGTGCCTTTATGTAACAATCTGCATTGGTACACTAGTACATAACCTTAAAAAAAAACTAGTTATAACTTTTACGTCCCAAGTTCTAAAAATCCAAGAATTAAAAAAGGGCTTGTCTATCGTATTAACTACCAATTAAAACAAAAAATATCCCAAAACACGAAATTTTATTAGCTGTACGAAAGTCCTATATAAGCCTGCCGTTCGCCTTTGACGAGGATGCAAAACGACACCTTGTATACTCGTATATTTCAACTACTCTGCAACCGCAGTGTACCTGAAAAAATCATCAAATTTATTTATTTTTCGATTTATCTTGTTCAGATATCGATACCTATCACGTCTGTAGTTTCCATAGCTAATTTTATTTGACCCTGTAAAAGTTAAGAGGGAAGAAAAATTCCAAAAACAAACTCAATACTAAAGCAGCATGAGGAAAAGGCAAATTTCGCGACCTCTCGCCCCTAGCCGCCGCAGGAGACGCACTGGGCGTCGGGAATCCCGGGCGTATTTCCGGCCACCGTAGGCGCGGGCTTGCGGACAGTGAGCAATGGGTAGCTCGCCGTCCGGTAAGGACCAGGCCCGGGTCGACGGTGCGTTGTGTTCCACGCGCGCCTCAAAGAGATGTCAGCACAAGTGTAGGGGTCTACTGCTAGGGCCGATTCTTGCCGGGTAAAATTCAAAAGGGATACCGATGCCCCCAGCAACACACGCAACGGAAGGAGCACGGGTGGGTTTTGGTCAGTAAGAGTCTGACACACCCTCCTGCTCCGTCCAGAGCGGGAGAATTTATTTGATAATTTCCCACCCATAAAAAAAAGACTAAAGCAGCATAATGGCGCCGATTCCCTTGTTCACAAACTAAACTAAATTTAAGTTCAGTGCATCTTTTTCTTTCTATTTCATTAAGAAAAGGACAGAAGATACATTTTAGTTTAGTCCTGTCAAATTAATCAGCGCTTGACGTAAATTGACGTAATTTTAGTAGGCAAGTTTTTAATCACGTCTAAACTTGTATAGAGTAGTGACAGGCGCTGATTAATTTGACAGGACTAAACTAAAATTTATCTTCTGTCCCTTTCTTAATGAAATAGAAAGAAAAAGATGCACTGAACTTAAATTTAGTTTAGTTTGTGAACAAGGGAATCGGCGCCATTATTTAAATTCTCCAAAGTGTTCATTAAAACTAAAGGGCTGTTAGCTGTTACCTCATAATTATAACGCTGTAGCTTCTAACAATTACTTTAGTCAGTGTTAAAATGAAACTGAGGTAAACGTGACTTGGCGTAGCTGTGCCTATTTCACAGTTCAGGCTTAATTAGATATTACATTTAAGGGGGATGTGACGGGGTAGCCCGCGAACGGCGAAATTAAAATATTTTTACGTTTTTGCAATGGTCACATTGTATATTGATTAAAATATGATTCGAGGTCTTCGATCAATACTTGTTGATCGAAATGAAATAAAATGAAATTAAATTGTTTATTCTGTAAATAGGATATCATAATCAGTAATCACTTTGACACGTTATATTTAAAAAAAAAATGTTAAAAATCAGCTAGATGGAGTCGACATTTCCTATCTGACTACCCTGAGAAGAAATGGCGAAACAAACTCAAGGGTCTCTTTTAAAGTCCAGTCATAATCTTGGTCAGATCATGTGAGGACCATGTAGATCCATGCTCAACTCAAAACTTAAGGAGCTCAACGACTCGACGAACAATACTAAGGAAAGGAAATTTGGGTAGGCCGCATATGGTACTCAAAAATGCCAGACTATCATTAAAACTAAGAGGAAAAAAAACAACAAGAAATAAATAAAAATGACCCACATAGTGCTCATATTCACAATAATTAAAGTAATAAATAATAATTTTCAAGGTACTTAAATATTCACGTAATTTTTTTTATATTATTCATCAATGTCAATATGTATAATATATATAGTGGTATATAATGATGATTTTGCATAATTCACGACTTATAATCTTCTACATAATTCATCGAAGTTCGCGACCGTAACAAATATGGCTTTACAGAACTATAATCATTAGAAACAGCAGGACTGCCTCGTTGGTCTAGTAGTCGCAAGCGCTACTCCTGAGGTCCTGGGTTCGATTCCCGGGTCGTGAAAACTGTTATTGGGCGTCTATCTGGAAATTCTCAGTAGCAGCTCAGAGTCTGGATTTGTACCCGGTTGATGCAATAGACTCGCCCCCTATTACATGGGACTTTAAACATAACTGGCGAAATGTGGGTGTACTACAGGTACACCTCTACCCAACCCTTCGGGGAAACAAGCTGTGATGTGTAGAAACAGCAATACAAACCCTTAAGTTTAGAATTGGCCTCAAATGTAATGATTTCATGAAATAGTCATTCAATAGGATAATATGAACTTAGAGAGTTGTATTGATGATTTTTATGATTATAATTCAATAAATAAATATTTGATACGGCCGCGAATCATATTTAGATCAACATACATCCTGATACTGGTGCTGAATCCCTTGTTCACAAACTAATCTAAAAAGTTCAGTGCATCTTTTTATTTCTATTTCATACAGATACATTTTAGTTTAGTCCTGTCAAATTAATAAACGCCTATCACTACTCAATACAAGTTTAGACGTGATTAAAAACTTGCCTACTAAAATTACGTCAATTTACGTCAAGCACTGATTAATTTGACAGGACTAAACTAAAATTTATCTTCTGTCCTTTTCTTAATGAAATAGTAAGAAAAAGATGCACTGAGCATAAGTTTAGTGTAGTTTGTGAACAAGGGAATCGGCACCATTGACCTAAAAATTTCAAAAAACTTAGACTCTTTCGCCTTAAATAATTAATAGGGTAGCTCGGTGAATTCGTAATAGAGATGGGACACGACCGGAATTTAATTATTATGTTCTTATCAAGGTATGTAGTTTAGATAGATAACTGTTTTAACCCTCATTGTTTCAAGGTTTTGGGTTATTACTAGGTAGATTGGTAGATCGAACTGGCATGTATATAATTAGAATGGATATGCCTCTCAAATTCCGGGAATTTGAAATTATTAAGATTTTTTTTAAGTAAGTATAAAAATATATTTTTATTTATTTATTCAAGAATAGTCACAATTACAAGCAACAGATAATAAACTTACAAGAAATAAGTTCTAAATTAGTCATATTATGTAACTTTCAAATGGACGCACAACAGTAAGTTTCACTTTATTACTTAATAAATAAGAAAAAAATCAATTTAAAATGTTTATGTATTATTAAATGTTTATGTATTCTAATGTAGTAGTTTAAAAATCCTTACTATCACAATTAAATCCCGTAAGTACCAAAATAAAATCCCGGAAAAAAAGGCGTATCTATATTAAGATTTCTATGACTATTTATGATGCGAGTACGTAAAATCAATCTACCTACTCCGATCACTGGTTATTACATCGTATCGTATAATGTATAAAGGCTCGTGCAGACTCGCGATATCGCAGACGCGACAATCTGCATAAGACTTAAATATACTGCTGGTGACCGGCTCCTGCTTCGCACAAAATGATAAATGATAAATAATTTTATTTTTATTAGTAGGTTTAAACAAACACTTTTACACGTCAATCATATTTTTTTAAACTAGATGAGACCGGCGTTTCCTATCTGACTACTCTGAGAAGATAGGTCGAAAAAACTCAGAGGTCACAGTCTCTTTTAAAGTCGAGACATAATCTTGGTCAAATAAAGTGAAGACCATGTAGATTGGTGTCTGAAATGGTCTTTTGATGAAAGAACCATTTAGTGCACCCAGTCAGTGCACGCATTTGTCAGTAGTTGTACAGCTCAACTCAGAACTTAAAGAGCTCAACGATTCAACGAACAATACCAAAGAAAGAACATTTGGCTAGGCCGCAAAAAATACTCAAACTGCCAAACCATGTTAAAAACTAACTGAGAATAAAAAAAAAATAAACAATGACCCACATAGTCTTCACATTTACAATGATTTAAATAATATAATACTTCACAGAGTAAATATTCATGTCATTGCATAAATAAAATTCAATGTCAATGTGTATATACCAATCCGGACATAATCTTGGACCATGAAGGTTGGTATCGGAAATCGTCTTTTGAGGAAAGAACCACACAGATTTGAGCACACGCATTTGTCAGTTAACATGCAGCTCAACTCCAAACATAAGGAGCTCAATGATTTGACGAACAATACCAAAGAAAAGACATTTGGGTACGCCGCATAAAGTACTCAAACTCCGATCACTGACCATCATTAATACAAAGAAAAAAAAAAAGAAGTAATCACCTACATAGTCCTGACATTCCTAATAATTAAATAATTATAATACTTTGCACAGTTTTACGACTTCAAAAAATATCGAGATTTTTTTTATAAGTATGTAAGTTTAATATTAATGCATAATACACATAAACGTTGAAATGCCTCCAGAGCTTCTTGCCCTTGAATACCAAAATCTCCCTTGCTCAAACTCTCATACACCCCATCATAGACTACGCTGATGCCTGTTATTTGGATGCCACCGAGGAGCTTTTAAATAAACTTGAGCGGTTGCAAAATATCTGTATTCGTTTTTTTTTTAACCTTAAAAATTATGATCATGTTTCTAACTTTTGCAAGATTCTCAAGTGGCTCCCCATTCGTCTTCGCAGGAACTCTCGGATATTGTGTCTGCTATTTAACATACTTCATAATCCTAGAATGCCATCCTATCTGCGGGAACGTTTTTCCTTCGCCCGTCCTTCTGATGCACCTTGCAGGTCGCATCTTAGAAATCTCCTTAAATCCCCTCCCCACTCTACCGACTTCTACTCCTACTCCTTCACTGTGCTCGCGGTTCGGCTGTGGAATTCCCTTCCGCCTGACATTAGGGACTGCGAAACTGTTGCTGTTTTTAAAAGAAGAGTGAAAGAACACTATCTTTCCAATTTGCCATAGTTGCATATTATGTATTTATTATTTTATACTATTAATTATATATAAGTATTTTAGTGATATTTATTTTAGAAGTATGTATTTATGTAAGTATATTCTCTTATTGTATATTTAAATTAGTGGATAGTTTTTTTTGTGTTGTTTTTGTGTATTTTGTTTTCTCTTCTACTCTTACACACGGTGTCTACATTTCTTTGTCTACTGTCCTATCGCAGGTATGCTGGAAGAGATTTCTTTGGAAATAAGCATCACCTTTGTACGTATTTTTTGTTCCTTTCTTCTTGTCTGTTTATATGTGTGTACATAAACTGTTAAATAAATACATAAATACACCTTTCGGAATACATTCTCTAAATGTCAAACCCCATCAAAATTCGTCCATAGTTTAGAAGAACAACGCGCTCAGAAAGACAGACACGAAAAGCGACTTTAATTTATATCTAATAGGTACTAGCTGCGGCCCGCGGTTTCACCCGCGTAAGTCTCGATCCCGAAGTATGGAATGTACTTTACGACCTTTTTTCATACCTACTAAATATACATAAAAACTTTCATAAAAATCGGTGGAGCCGTTTCGGAGGAGTGCGACCACAAACACCTTGACACGAGATTTTTATATATTAGAAGATGTTTATACTATAAATAAGTATCCAATGGCCTATAAGTTAACTAATGGCGTTTTTAAAATAATTACTCAAAGCACTTCTTGTTTGTAGCAGGTCGGACAACAATTCTTCACCACACACGTACCCTCAAAAGAAAGGTATCGAGAGTGTCTATGAATGTACGAGAATCTCCCGGGCCTCCTCACTCATGGTAGTGGAAGAAACTTCGGGGCTTTAGTCGGTAGGAGTACGTCATAACCCTCCAAACACCCCAGACGGAGGGCACCCATGAGGATATTCAGAAGAAAAAATGCGTAGAAAGATACTCTTGTCTTTATTATACACCAAAGATATACCATCACCATAGATAATTATTATTATTACATCAAGTAACACTGGAACATATGCAGGTAAACCTGTGACGTTGTTACTATTAATTGCTTTACATTTTAAAATATAATTTCACCTACGACTTAGGTCCACAACCAGTTGGGTTTAAGTCTGGCCATTCGGAACCATCTTCCAAATAGCATTTGTAAATTGGGCAGTCTGCAGTAGGGTTTAGCGATACCAGGTTACCTCCATATGCACTACATTCTCTGGTTTCTTCCTAAAAAAAAACAACTTTTATTACCTAATATATATAATTGGGACGCCATGCTGGCGCTGGCTGCGTCTTAACCAAAACGATCGTCGCGCTTTTTTTAATCGCCTTCCAAGGAGGAAGAGGTTATCAATTCGACATGTTTATTTGTTTTTTTTTATGTACAATGTACGAGTATATTCGCCGATTTCACCGTCAATTATAGACTGATTTTAAAAATTATTTTTTTGTTTGAAAGGGTATGATCTCGAAGTAGTCCCATTGTCACAAAGTTATAATCTGATGAGGGGATCCCATGGAAATCGAGGGAAATCCTCAAATTTTAAAGGCACACCTATAGCGATTTAGATATTTTTTATAGTAAATTGTGCATTTGCTTTTGGAAAGCACCATTTGGTGGAGTGGAATTGATGATGAAGACTACAGATGGCCACCGGAACTACTTAATAAGAAGTATTTAATTAAAGATTTGCGATTCGATTAGGTACTTTAATATAGTTGCTAAGCTATTTATGCTCTCCACAATGCATATGCTGAGTAACAGTTCTCCTGGTTCTTACCAGGAGACCTCCTCAACAATTAACGTCCTTGCATCACAAAAAGCAATATTTTGTAAAAGGTGATGAGTAGTTGACATTAGGCTACTGTAACTTAGATAAATTTCAAACGGACCCAATAAAAAGTGGAAAATAAAAAAACTTTTAACAAAAAAAAAAACAAACGTCTTCCAAAAAAAAAACACTACAAAGTGAAAAATAACTTTAATTTCGGAAGTCGGTGGCAAAAAAAACTAAAATACAAATCCAAAGACACCGACTTCCGAAATTAAAGTTATTTTTCACTTTGTAGTGTTTGTTTGGAAGTCGGTTGTTTTTTTTTTTAAGTTTTTTATTATTATGAATATGACATACTCGCGACGATCGCGTACTCGCGCGACGATCTCTTACTCGTGTGATGATCGCTTTTCGTTCCGATTGGTTGTGCGAACAAGTGAAAACCACTGAGAAAACTGCTTAAGATACTAGTCGTTCTAGTTATTAAGCAACTAATACTATATTAGACTTAGTTTGATTTTGTACTAAGTAATTAAGTAATTAATATAGGTACTAAGTAATTGAGAAATTATTTGTTTTGTAACGTACCTCAAATTTGGATAGCCCATTAGCCATTACAACAATAGCTCCGATGATGAAGAGGGCCAGAATCACCCTAGCGAGCCCCATTTTCAAGTTTTGATAGTCTGAAAATTATAAACTACACAGATAAATAACACTGGAGTGTCTGTTTGTAATATTAAATTAACTGCTTTTTACTAAATGCATATATGGATGTATACACGGTAACGGTTTTTTTCAATTTTTGTCTGTCTGTTTGCTCTGGCTAATCTCTGAAAAGGCTGGTCCGATTTTGACGGGACTTTCACTGGCAAATAGCTGATGTTATAAGGAGTAACGTAGTATTTTTAGAAAAAAGCCACTAGGGCGAAGCCGCGGGCAACAGCTAGTAAGTACATAATAAAATATTGTCTATTCTTGATCAAATGTTTAATAAGACTTTCAATAAAAGATGCGTTTTTTTTTTTAATCATTCTGCAAGGCGTGCAAAAATGCGTTTAAACCTGCAAAACATAATCTAAATGATTGTTCAGAATAATGGTGACCGCGAGCAGGAATTATTTGACATATGTCAGATAGAAAATTTACTATGCACTTTCCACTACCGACACTGCCCTCGCCATCGTCTCTCTCAGACTCTGAACAACACATTAACTTCAGTATTCCGTAGACTTTTATCGGTAGGTATACCAGAAATCAATTTTAAAATATCAAAAAGTTGCTAATTCTGAAACAACCTGTTCTTTCCAAAGGCTCGTGCAGACTAGCGCGATATCGAGGGCGCGACAGGCAGGCAGTATGCTTGTCGCACCCACGATTTCGCCCCAGTCTGCACGAGCCTTGACTCAATTGCTACAAATAAAACATTTCTATACTATTCAATAAAAAAAAAACCTACCTTATGTAGTACCTAAATCGTGGTTGCTACTACTGAAGCTGGTGAAGTTATTTGTGACCCATCCAATGTCATGCTGCTTAAATACCACCGCCTCTTATAGCAGTATTATTTTAATATTGCTTCACAGTAGGAAAGAGATAGAGCTATGCCCCTTGTATAGCTTCATCTCATTCTCACTGATGTAATATTAAAATAATACTGATTTAAGAGGCCGTGGTTGCCCCCCCTGGCCTATACAAACTTGATTTCGGTTGAGCGGTCCATGTTTGATTATTCCAAGGCTTCTTTATTGTTATTCATACCATCATCATTCTCTCGCCTTTATTCATATATTCATACAATATCATAATTATAATTCATTAATCAGCCACTATTCACAACCGGGTTCATTGCGGGTTGACAAATGTCATACTTAAGTCTTCCAATTTTTGGTTCTGCTGGTTTTCAGTTGTGATCCGTTGTGATCTACGACGCCACATGATGTTAATCAAATCTTGCATCGCACAAGGAAAATTTATCTGCGCGACTAAAGGCTCTTACAGACTGGGGCGATATCGCGGGTGAGACAGGCAGCAATATGCTTGTAGCGCCCACGATATCGCCCCAGTTTGCGGGAGCCTTAAAGCATCTCAACGTCAACCGTCGGGCAATAGCCCACCAGACACAACACCCTCTCATATCTCTATACCTTCAAGGTTAAGCAACGCTTGCTGCGGTCGGTCCATGTATGAGTGACCATCCATTACATACCGAGACCACTCCGTGCCTCAGAAAGCACGTTAAGCCGTTGGTCCCGGCTGTCATTTGGAGATCTTTGAAAGTTGTTACTGGTAGTCGGAAACTCGAAAGTTTGACAACCAAGGGGTATCGTGTTTCCCAGTAACTGGGAGGTCAGACAGGCAGTCTCTCCATGTAAAATACTGATATTTGGCTGATATAGAGTAGCAATATAATTAGGAAAAGGCTAGGCAAATGCTGATAGTGTGATAAAAAATGCATGATGTGTATGCAAGTGGGTTTTGATTCCATGACCTCCGACTGTGTGTGTGTAGTCTGGGTCGTTCCTATTAGACCATTGCTGCTCCCACTGCAAAATACATTTTAACATTTTCCCATGCTGGAAATATCTACGGTAGTCTGTCTGCGTTCACAAACACAAACAGCCAGACCAGAAACTACCTCGCCAAAATATTTTTTTTTGTTTTAATTACGAATAAAAAATTTGAATGTTGGTAGTTAATGTCCCAATTGAATAATTTATAATATTTTATTTAAATTAATATATCAATTTGAATAATAATTAATAGGTGCATAATTACATAATTATTACTTATTTTTAAAACTCAAATAATCGTTCGTTGATGTGCTAGACGTTTCCGGCAACATTTTGTAGATAATTCAGGACCGTATTTAATATAACTGAAAATTAGACATATTTGTCAAAAATGGCATAATAGGCTCTTACACCCATTTTTAAAAAGTGTCTTAATTTAATTCTATAGTGCTAATATGCCCCAAAAAAAATCACAAAATTTTTATTCAATCGATAAGTGCCATAAAAATGCATTTAAAATTTTAAATTTTCAAATTTCGCGCGTAGTTTGACGAAAACGCTGGACGCCATGTTGCTCTGTGGTCATGACGTCACTGGGCTATAAAAACAAATGTGCTGATCTCAATTATCATACAAAATGATAATTGACACATTTTTGTTTTCTAGCCGTATGACGTAATAACATGGCGGCTACTATTTCATGGTGTTTTTTAAGAAAAACTGAAAACGTTGAATTGAATTTTAAAATTTACTTTGTTATTTTATAAACTAAAAGTAACATTTTCCGACTCCTTTTTGCCTAAACTATTACAATAATATATTTATAGATTTTTTCTCGTATATAGTAAAATACCCTATTGTCACATTTCCACGACAGGTGCTGTCTAATAAAGCAGCTAACTATGACAAAAAGTTACAAAATTGTCAGATTGTTCGATAGTCCTGTCATAATTTTGACTGTCGATTTGATTAAATACACCCCAGCTTGGAACACTCGTGATGGTATCCAGTGAGTTGAGGAACAAACTCGGATGATAATTTATTCGCGTTTAATAACTTTAGAATAAAAAAATATTCCCAAGTTAAGTACCCCGATTCCGCTCGCGTAGACTAATAATATAGGTATGACGGACAGGGCCGTCATCTACCCCGGTCACCAGGGAATGTGGAACCGGCAAGAGATGTCGTGCGGTGTCCCACAGGGATCGGTCCTGGGGCCGCATCTGTGGGACATCGGATACGACTGGGTGCTGCGCGCCGACCAATAGTATTTTATTACACCCAAATTAATTCATTAATACGTTTCAGACTTATTTCTTACTTAAACTTAGCTAATTTTATTATTGTTGTACCTAACTCAAAATTAAACCTAAACTGTCATTTGTGAACACTACCCTGAAGGCTTCCCCACAGAAAGGCGCGGCTCTACTAGAACATTTTCTATGAAAAAATTGTGGAAAATAAACCGCGTCGCACTGTCACTTTGCGCCTGTCTGCGGGAGCCTTAATGAGGTACAACTCGATGCAAACTTAATGTCGGCTCTGAAGTGCGCTACTCGCTGCGCAGTACCGCACCCCTTACCCCCGCTGACACGTGAATTTGTTACTGCGCAGTGACTCGCCTCATTTTCCGAGCTGCCATAAACTTTGAATCGGGCTGTATATTTACTCTACTGATAGACTACTGGCTGTATATCTACCCAATCTATTCAAAAGTTTATAATTCTGAGCCAATTCCTAACACCCTATAACTACCTACCTACCTTCTATTCGATTCTATTCTACTTGTAGCAACATGGACAGTCCTTTCTTTGGAATTCCTCAGTTCCTAATGAACAACAGCCCCACAGTACGAGATGTCTATTTACGTCGCTCGTAAAATCAATAGATATTGAAATACAACGTATCCACGTCGATATGTCGTGACCGACGTGTCAAGTTTCGTTAATGATGAACTGAATCATAGACTAAGAATGTAAAGAAGTGAAGCGCCAGCGGGGTAATTACGTAACACATATGAAATGGCAATTGATCGCAATGCCTTTAATTTTGACAGCTATTGCTTCATAGGTTTGAAAAATTCTTCTGCTCATTAAAATCATTAAATCATTTATTTCTTTGCAAACATGGGTAATTTTTACATAGGTGTTGTCATGAAGTTAGTTCTCCATGTTCTGCCGTCCCATTAGCATGCAAATCACAATCAATTAATATAATTTTAAATCACTTTAGAAACTAACGTATATTTTATTTACATAACCAAATTGCAAGATGATTATTAACATTAACTAAATTAAATTAAAACTAAGTTAAGAGGCCGACAACACCTAAAGCGCGGTCACTGTCGGACTGCATAAAAAAGAAAGAGAAGCGCGATGACACAACGCTGGTAATTTATTGCGAAATATAAAGCAATCATCGATTTACAAAAAAGCTATAGATTGTATAAAAAAAATAAAACACTATTATGCTAATATGTTGCTTGTAGAATCATCTGACGAAAAATCAGAATGATTGCATGTATATTAGTATGGTTTTTAATCGTTAAAAGAAATTTGTAGAGGTATCTTTGTGATTTTTTTCTATCGTATCAAATTAATTATATTATGTTTTCAACACACTATCTACCTAGCATATATCCTTAAGAATATCATATATTTTTCTGATTTTGTTTACTGCTGTGGATCATCATCATCATATACTTTAAAGCATTATAAAACTTATAAACGTTGCGTTTAGGTCCTGTAGTCCCCTTAAGCCTAAAAAAGGCCCTCGGGGCATTGTACCGAGGATACCTGACGCGTTGCGCGAGAAAGCTTTCGGTCACCAGTTACATCAACTAGAAGTTTCGCGATTTGCGCAAATCGCGTATGCATTAGAAATATTATTATAATCCCATCCAATTTTACAAATTAATGTCAAACAACAACAACGATCAGCAACGCAAATAACGAAATGAACGTGAATGGACTGTCAAAATTAAAGGCATTGCGATCGATTGCTATTTTATTTATGTGTTCTATGCAATTGCCCGATCGATCTGGATGCACTATGAATGCCACACAACACACAGACGGACACACCATGACACACAGTGCCCTTCCCCGAAGGACGGTAGTTAAACTGTAAGTCTGCAGCCGCACCCTGAGAAGTCGCTACCATCATGCTAATTGGCTAATCTCTTCACCACAGCATGACCTATTTGTATTGTTACAGTCAACTCATGGTGAGTAGTGACATGAGAAGTTCGAATACCTGCAGTTTCTGGACGTAGGAATTCTACAGCACAGACGGGATTGTATCATAGTTTAGAGTTATTGTTTTGAGCGCCTAATGTGAGTTTGAAACACGCTTTTTAGGGTTCCGTACCCTTATAGTTTCGCCATGTCCGTCTGTCTGTCTGTCTGACCCCACTGTAGCTCAAAAACGCTTAGTACTAGAAAGCTGTAATTTGTCATAGGTAACATATTAATCACGCCGACAAAGTGCTAAAATAAAATCTTGAAAAAGTTTTTTTTTTAGGGTTACCTCCCTTGCACGTAATGTGGGGATGATATTTTTTTCCTCGTCTACTCCATGGTGTGGGGTCGTTTGATAGGCCGTTCAAAAATAATATATGTCTGTGAACACCACTTATCGATTCAAGGATCCGCTTGCGTAATATTAAGCATTAAAGTGCACATTTTTGTTAGAGTTCAGTTTCCCCCCCTGCCAGCTAAACAGTTGTTTATGGAGATAATGAAATTAAATGGAAAACTATCACAGCTAAGTTGGCTTTACAAGTTAACAAGTAATAGTCGACCAACTTAAATTTGCAGTTGGAGAATTCACCGTGGCAACACAATTGACCTTATTGTGTTGCTTACACCATAAAAATGGGAGAACATGTTTTTCAACTAAGTTTGTTTTTGGGATAAATTCACCCCTCCTTCCCAATTAAAGGAACCCTTCGTTGTGCGTGGTCTGACACGTACTTGGCCAGTTTTTATACTTCAAGTTATATTAAAACTGAATAAGCGCCGTCTGTTGACTACAATGAGAAACACAATCATTATTTGGAATTTCACGTAAGTTAATGTTAACGCGACCGTGTAAGCGTAAAAACCTACGTCCTACGGCCACTGAACATTGACAAAAACAACCCTGCCAAAAGGCTTGGGTAAGCATGAGTCGTGAGCGGGGTTATAGAAGATTTCGGTAGCATCAGTATAATGCACAAAAGTTTTACACAAGTCTCGCTTCTATACGGATTTCTTAACCTATGACTGAACTCATGCGTGGTTCATAGCACATAATAAATGACAGTGTGGGTAGGTACTAACAAGTATCCATCGATGGCTCCGTTACACGATTAATAGTAGTGAGATTACAATGATTTTGACGATGATTCAAAATAAAAAAGAAAAGTAACAATGAACGTATCTAAGGTGTGCTAGAGACTTGTTCGAGTCGGCACATTCGATTCGGCAGTACTTGTTGTTGATTAAGGGGACTACAGGACCTAAACGCAACTTTTATAAGTTTTATAATGCCTTAAAGTATATGATCCACTGCAGTATACAAAATCAGAAAAATATTTAATATTCTTAAGGATATATGCTAGGTAGATAGTGTTTTGAAAACATAATATAACTAATTTGATACGATAGAAAAAAAATCACGAAGATATCTCTAAAAATTTCTTTTAACGATTAAAAACCATACTAATATACATGCAATCATTCTGATTTTTTGTCAGATTATTCTACAAGTAACATATTAGCATAATAGTATTTTATTTTTTTTATACAATCTATAGCTTTTTTGTAAATCGATAATTGCTTCATATTTTGCAATAAATTACGAGATTTGTGTCATCGCGATTCTCTTTCTTTTCTATGTAGTCCGACAGTGACCGCGCTTTAGGTGTTGTCGGCCTCTTAACAAAGTCGACCCGAAACAATCACTAGATAGTATACGATTTTGCCGCCAGCTGTGCCGTTTAATACCGACCCGAACTAGCTATACAGTAGAACTTTAATTACTAAAACAGACAAACTCATCACAAATCCGGCCGTAATTAGGAACTTTCATTTTATGCAGATACAAGGTTAGCTCTTGGTTTTGGCTAGTTGTCCTGTGTTATGTATAAGATAACATCAAGCCTGTATTCCCCGAAGGGTAAAGCAGAGGTGTACATATTATAGTACACCCACATTTCACCAGTTTTGTTTAATTAAAAAATTTATTTAATTATTTGTTTCAGACTTCATTTTAGTCCATATTTTACAAAAATACATTTAAATTAGACTACTTAAAAAACACATAAAACCCCAAACGAAAATTACTATAAATTAAATTTAAATACTTATTACAACATGTCAAAATAAAATTGTCAATATATCTCCTGTTTTATTTTTGACAATTGGTACTACGACCGTCCTCATCAGTTCGTCCGGCAAGTACGAATGGCGAAGCCAGAACCTGCATGTTGTAGGTGCTCGATGCTGAGTCCATCATGTCCTGGAGTCTTACCCCTGGTCATTTAGAGGGCGGAATACTGCTTGGCTCGACACAAAACTGGGATTTAATAACATTGAGTAACCGTGGAGTTTCTTGCCGGCTCTTCTCCATAGGAATTGACCAATTGAAACCTTGCACCTAGCTTCTGACGTTTCATAAGTGCCCATGTAGGTTTATGTGAAATAAAAATATTTTGATTTTGATTGGCAATATCTCTTATAGCAGACACGCCATCGACACTCACCGGCAAACCTAGCCTAAGGTTGTGCAAGTTTAAGTCAAGTCTATTGCCATCAACCGGGCACAAATCCAGAAGAATCGAACCCAGGACCTCATGATCAGCAGTAGCGCTTGCGACCACTTGACCAACGAGGCAGTGTCATTAAGACTATTAAGACCCTGAATCAACCAGGCCATCCAGCATCTGCTGCAGTTAGGCAAGGATTCAGCAATTAATGCGAAGTGAATGAATTAAAAAATGCTTTCTTTTGATGGGGTTGCTATGGATTGACGGGGTTTTACTTATATTCCCATTGGAAACTAGTTTAACACCGCTGTTTGAGTAAATTGACCTACCGGTGAATTATTGGTTATAATCAAAAATCGAAACAAATTTTAAATAATTAAATAGATTTATGAAAACGTATAACTGTAGGTTCACAATCTGATGTATTAAATTCACTACCATCTTCCAAAATACATTTGTAGATAGTGCAGTTGTCTCCAACTGTGACCACTTGTACCAATCCTCCAAATTGCAAGCAATTTCCGTCTCCTTCCTTAAAAAAAACATATTTTTAAATTATTTGTAGGAACTATAATTTACTTATAAAAAAAAACGTTTATTCCAGAAATTTGTACAACTTTTACAATAAATCTTACTTAGAGACTCCTTTTAAGTAAAAGATATACCCAACTACTAAACGAGAAAAAAGAAACTTAACACTTTAATTTAAAAAACTCTACCTCTAGGTAGGTCCCTCTTCCTCTTCCTCTTACCTCTTCGTTGAGTGGCGCAGCCATTACCACAATGACTTCAATGATGAAGAGAGCTAGGATAACTGTTGCACGAACCATTTTTAGGATTTGATGGTCTAAAAAATTAATCAAAAGAATTATTTTTCACAATATATATGATCGTCTTCGTCACACGGATGATGAATGAGTATGCTGTTAAACTAACGGAGTTATGTATCCCATCTTATGATATACCGCTTTATATACCTGGCACAAACGATTTCGTAAACATAATGATAATAGACCAGTGTTATGGCCCTTGTATCTGATTGTCAAAGAAAATACAAGTGAAATCACGTACAAAAGGATAAAGAAAAAGTTATGATAAATAGAAATACAAACAATTTCTATGGGTTTTGTTTCCTGGTATAAAACGACTTAAAGAAAGAAAGAAAAAGTATTTATTGGGACTCGCGCATGAGATCACACATTGAACTAAAAAACACTCATAGAAACATAAAAAAAAAACAAAATCAAAGTAAAATCAAAAAGTGCTGTACGAGGCCAAAAGGCTTCTATCTCAGCATAATGCTGAAGTACTTAAGAAATCAGTGTCGCAGCGCTGGTACTCTGAAACACTTCGTAACTCAGGTACTTCTGGTATACTTCGTAAATTGTCGAAATTTAACCGCATTTGTAGCTAATAAATTCCTATTTAAACAGTGCACCACGATATAGGAATAGTAAGCGGTAAACTTAAGGAGAGCTCCGGACAGCTTAAACTAACTAAACTATCGTTTGTCTGAAACGATGTTACGAATTCAGAAGGAACCGGCGAAAGTTTCGAAAGTGCAGCCTGGCTCTTGCTTCTTCTACACAGGTATGGTGAGCAACTACCACTTAGTTTTTAGCATGGTCTGGCAGTTCGAGTATTTTTTGCGACCCACCGACCGTCCTTTCATTGGTATTGTTAGTTAAATCGTTGAGCGCCTAAAGTTCTGAGTTGAGCTGTACGAGTACTGATAAATGCGTGCACTGACTCGACGGGTCCACTCAATCTGTGTGGTTCTTTCATCAAAAGACCATTTCAGACACCAACTATATGGACTTCACATGATCCGACCAAGATTATATGATTGACGTATGATTGATGTTTGTACAAACGTACTTGCAAAAATAACATCAAAATAAGTCTTGTACAACAAAATGAAACGTTATATCTACAAGTTGATATAACAAAGAAATCTCTAAAATACTGGTAGAAGCAAAACCGCATTAACTTTCATCATAAAACTTTTGAGGTTAAAACAGATGGAAACATTCTGGATCCACAATCCATTTACTGTGCACAATCAATAAAACAACGAAGCCGATTTACAGTAAGGCGATCTAACATACATACATACAGTCGCATCTGTTTCATATTATTGGTACTATTCATCTCCACGCCATCATTACCTTTGAATATCGAGCTCATTACCTCTCCTTTTTCCTCATTCCCGACACAAAAGAGAGGGCCGATTGCGAGGGAATTATATGCAATTTCATTGACTAGAAATGAGAATACCGCTTTCCAAGTCTAGTCCGTTAAACTGGGGATATTGAAATTTTATAGATAAAGAGCTTTATCCTCGGGATTGATTAGGTCTCTTTCTCATATTAAAGCTTTTGTCTCGGTATTTTATACTCTGATTTAATGCTTGGGGAATTGGTTTTTAAGTGGCTATATTGAAAAAGTGTCTGCTAGGTACGGTATTTGAGATATTTTCCAATTTTCCGTTCTGGAATTGATAAACTGTTACGCGAGCGATATCGCTGGTGACTGCCTGTCGGTATCGTTTCCTACGATATTTTAAAGCAGAAAACTTGACATTTTAAACAACATCTAAATTAAATTGTTTTGAAGAAACCGTAATTTTGTTTGTATAACCTACCTAAAAGAGTCATTATTATGGATCAAAAATAAAAGCATGATAACATAAAGAAAAGTTGAAAGCAACTAAAAAACTCAGTGAACATGAACACTGCAATAACACGATAGCTTTTTTCCAAAGAATTCATATTAATTTATAAGAATCTAGAACATAAAGTCCAAACTAAATTCTATTAATTAGCATTGCATACCTGCATTGTATTAGATATGAATAATAGATCTAACAGAAAATTAATCGTGCGAGACGATGTGCACTTGGCCGGTATTTATGTATTACAATGCGAACGCATTCGTTTGAAAGTCCAAGTGAATTGTGATAGAATTTATCATAAATTACGCTAAATACTTTTAGTTCAATTATCTTCATATCTACAATAAAAGATGCATCACAGATCCCTCTACTACGAGTATGTAGTGAATCCGTAACAATTGTTTTACTTCATACAACCAGAAACCTCTAGTTGACATTATTTTGATTTAGTGAATCCTTAATAATTATTTTACTTCATACAACCAGAAACCTCGAGTAGATATTATTTTGATTTTCATTAGGTATTTAAATTTTTGTCCTTTGATATAAACAGAAAGCGCTTTAAGAGCCATTTCACGTTTTCGCGCGAATATCGCAGATTTCAGTCGCCTAATTTACCATCTTAGGTAATACTCTGACATTGGTGGATACATGTAAAAAATAGACTAATCCTTCTTTTTGACACTTCATGTAACACATTTACAAAAACTTATTTGTTTACTTTGTGGTGATTAATCTCCCACAACCAGTTTACTGAAATATCATCGCCGAGTCAATTTCAAACTCCTATATCTATCATTAATATTTATAAATTTAACTGAAAAAAATACATAAAGCATCAGAAATATAATTTGATCGACACATACAGTACTAGAATATCGATTCTTAATAACATTAATTAGTAAAAAAATAAAGTCTTATGCCAATTTTTAGGTTTTGTATCGCTAATAAATCGTGATTTTTTGGTTTAAATAAAGCGTAATTACATTTTTTTTTATTGGCGAAATAAACTATGGTTTTTAACAAACCGAATTCTAAAGTTTTATTAAAATCCCTTCATTTAATTAGACATAATATCGTTATTAAAATCACTCTAAATTAGAATAAATTCCGATGCTAAGCGGGCAACCGTTTAGTACGGCGTGAGTGCCGGTCGAGGTAGGACCTGCGCCAAATTTTCCCGCGTCTCGATTTTCGAGCGCACGTATTGTGAACGAATTATTATACTACGACTACAACATTTTGATTCACTTCGTATTTATTTTGCATAAGGTAAGAGTTTAATTTATTATCAAGTTAAGTATTAGTTTAGTAGTTTGAGAATAATTACATATTTTTGTTTTATTAGTTTTAGCAATGGAGCGAAAGGGTTGTGTATACCATTGTGTCAAAAAAAGGAAAAATAAAAATTCTGCAGCCTTAAAGAAAGCAACAGAAGCGAGATATATATAATTTGCGATTCGATTGCGATATTATGTACACAGTAATCGATCAAATAAGTACATATCGACATGAACTATAAAACCGTAATTACAATTTTAAGGATTTGTATACACTGACACTTCGACATATAAAAATATTGATGTTTTTGATAATCATTTATTGATAAAAAAAAATATTTATTCGTAGATATTGAAACTTGACAGCTATTTTGTTTTCATTTCAGAATGAGAAATCGCATGAATCGAGTAGAGGAGGATAGTACCTTTAGAAGACACGCCACCACCGTACCGGGTACAAGTGGAACGTCAGATTCGATAACAGAAATTGTATGTTTGTAACTTGCTACTTCAAAAAGATACAGCTATACCTCTAAACGAACGTAAACTTTTAAATATCGACCGACTGAAAAGGTTTTACCAAAGTTTTACCAAGATTGTGTATTGCTAGAATTTTTTTTTTTAGGGTGGGAAGTCATCAAATAACTTCTCCCGCTCTGGGTGGAGCGGGAGGGTGTGTCAGACTCTTACTGACTAAAACCCACCCGTATTCCTTCCTGTTGCCTGTGTTGCGGGGGCCTCGGTGACCCATAAGTACCTTCCCGCGACCCCGGCAGGCATCGGCCCTAGTGGACCCCTACTTTGTGCTGACGACATCTGTTTGAGGCGCGCGTGGAATACGACGCGCCGTCGACCCGGGCCTGGTCCTTACCGGACGGTGAGCTACCCATTGCTCACCGTCCGCAAGCCCGCGCCTACGGTGGCCGGAAATCCGCCCGGGATTCCCGACGCCCTGGGCGTCTCCTGCGGCGGCTAGGGGCGAGAGGGCGCGAAACTTGCCTTCCCCTCAACCGTCCCGCCTCCTCCTTCGCGAGCATTACTGCTTCGCAGAAGGAGGTGACGGCTGCCCATGCCCTCTCGCTCCGTACCATGGCCTGAACCAGGGCCGGACGCGAGAGGTCTCTGCCGCCGAAATCATAGACCCTAGAAAGGCAAAATCAATGCTTTTACGAATTCATATAATGTAAATGATATGTGATTTTTCCCAGTTCATTTTTATTACATACTTTACATAACATATATTTGTGTTTTTTTTATTAGTCTAGAAAGCTTTAGTAGACTGAATAAATAAAACAACTTTTTTCATAAATCTCTAACCATGGTGCATTACGATTATAAAGGCTCAAGACCGTTTAGTCCATCTCAACACTCGCGCTACACTGCTTGCATTGTGTATGTGTGGATAGCTGCGCACACATACACAATACTGCCGTCTTTTACCTAAACTCGAGCGCAATAATTTTGTGAAATGGCTCTTAATACCTTCGAATGGTTAAAGTTTCCTATTCACATATTTCATCCGCGTAACATTTAATGAATGCCCGTTGTTTTGTCAGCGCTCTGAATCTTTAGTATCTCTTTATTATTAACTCTTTTTTTTAACTTCAAGTTTACCCATCGGTATTTCAGGAGTAGATTTAAAAGACCTTCATCCAGCCTTAACCAAAAATTTATCTCTCATTTAGACCTGTGAGAAAGAAGTTTTCTAAATAATGTTTTTAATTGGATCACCTTAACATAATCAGCCTTTAAGGTTCCCACAGCTGGGACGCAGGGCTCCTCTCTTCGAGAGGGCTGTAATCTACCACATGGGCCCAAAACGGCTTGGTAGATGTTACCTGTCTTCGAATTTTTAGCTTTAGACCATGCCGATGTTTTCCTTCACCGTTTTTAGATCAGTGATGATGAAATAATCATAATCATAATCATTTATTATTTTATGGGTACAAAACCAAACCATTAGCCATATCCTACCGTAAGGCATGCAAATTTACACACATTATATAATATGTTTATTCTGTAAATATTCAGTGACAGTTTTTAAATATACTTATATCACATATCTCCAGGAATGAGTTTGGTAAATGGTTATATATGCGTGGAGCCATACATAATATATATTTATTTAACAACGCTGTTTTATTAAAAGGTAAACATATATAAAATTTGTATCTTTTGCTATGTAACTTATTAAAGAGGTTTGTATTTTTTCTAACGAACCTCTGATATATATATATGTAAACATGCTAAACGTAAGAAAATTAAATGTAAAAAAATGACGGTGTTTTAAACCAGTTATGGCTCGTATACATTTCTTCTGGACTTTAAATACCGCTTCTTTATTAATAGAATTACCCCAAAACATAAAACAATACTTTAGAATAGGTGCAACATAGCCATTGTAGGCTGTCAGAACTGTAGAAGTACTGACCGTTTGTTAAAGTTGAAACAATGCATAAGAAAAGGTATTTAATGTAGTGCAGTGCATAATGTATGTATATGTTCTTTAAATTTTAAATTATTATCTATCTTTATACCCAGAAATCTCGTAACGTCTACCTCCCGGATCTTATTATTCCGGTAATTTATGTTCATGTTAGCTATTTTACTTACTCTACTTCTGAATGTTATCAAATTTGATTTGTCGAGATTTATGTGTAAATTGTTTGATGTCAACTAATTTTATTTACACAAAATAAAGCGCCTGCTCGGGTTCGAACCCACGATCTACAACTTGTAAGTCGGGGCCGTTTCCACTGCGCCACCACTGCTTTGATCAATTGATTGCATTCAAGTCCCAGTCCTTTAGTATTCAAATGGACTACCGTCTGGACTTTTCACGCATGTACTATCAAACATAAAATTGCACTCTAAAATCCCGTCCACACTTTACAGCCAGAAGTCACGCATGAATTCTACGAATACTCCGAATCTACTTTAGTAGTTCTAAATTTTACATAGCATCCTAACTTCCTTAGTGAACAAGACGTTGTTTGTTGTATGTGTGCTGCACTTAAATAATTAGTGCACCTAAACTACAGGAAACTGAACAAAGTTGCGTTTCATAGAACGCTACGTATGCGCGTTACAACACGCGCATACGTAGCGTTCTATGAAAAAGGAACCGCGTAGTAAATAAACATCCGCGAGTCAAATAAAGATGACTACATTGTTTTTTTTTTAATGTCGTGGGTTTTAAAGAGGGTGAAATAAAGTCCCAGTTGATTGAGACTTTTGTTCGTCGTTTATGCCTTGAAATTTTATTTACCAAAATGGTATATTACTGCTACCTGTACAATGCAGCAGCAGTGGTGGCCCAGTGGTAATGGCCGTGACTTATGAGTTGTTGGTCGTAGGTTCGAACCCAGACAGGCGCTTTACTTTGTGTTAACTATTTCATCACCACTGCTCTCAAAACGGTGAAGGAAAACATCGTAAGGAAACCGGCATGTCCTAGAAACAAACATTCGAAGACATGAGATATCTACCAACCCGCACTGGGCCCACGTGGTGGATTACGGCCCACTCACTCTCACCAAGACGAGGCCTGTGTCCCAGCAGTGGGAACATTATAGGCTGATAATGTTTATGCTGTACAATAAAGTGAGGGAAGACAAGTTTATTTAAGTAATTATTCTTCATACGAAACTAAACATTCTTCTCTGGAAGGGGCACCTAAAACCAATTATATTTTTTTTGTAAATTTTAAATTAAACTTGAAATAAATATTTTGACTCACGATTTGACTCTTTTCGTCTTCAAGTTTACCAATCAGTATTCTAGGGGTGGACTTAAAAGACCTTTTATCCAAACTTTAACAATACTTTATCTCTCATTTAGACCCGTGAGTAGAGTTATTTTCATAATATAAATTTTAATTGCATCAGCATCAACAACATTAAACTCATTGCATTCAAGTCCAGTCCTTTAAGGCGCGATTCCATTAGGCAAGTTACTTTTATGCAAGTTGTAAATTGCATACAATTTGAACAAATTTACAATTTTAAATTGTAAATTTGTTAAATTTTAACAAGCTACAACTTGTATGGGGTAGTTTAAACTTGTACATTTTTTTATTCAAGTGACGTGCAAATTGAACGCGCAAACGTTAGTTAGACGTTTCGAATTGCGAACGCGAATGGTATCTCTCGCTGTACAAATTATGTCCTAGTCAATTCTGCCGCGCTAACGAAGAATACAATAACTCGATTTTGGATGATTTTGAGTTATTTAGTTATTCGGAATCAGCGAATTTAACGAATTCCGAATATATATATAACTTAAAATCGTCCGAAATCGAGTTATTGTATTCTTCGTTAGCGCGGCAGAATTGTTGAACATCTCCACTTGTATACAAGTAAAACCTGCATGTTATTTGCACACTCTCGAAAACATGTTTCCAATGCAAGCACGCAATTGTACGCAAATGTGACGTCATACTTGCATGCAAAACTTGCCTAATGGAATCGCGCCTTTAGAATTCAAATGTGCTGGTCTGAACTTTTATGCATGTACTATCAAACATAAAATCGCACTCTAAAATCCTTCCACTGACTATGACACCCTAAATAGCTAGCTCCGATCGGTATTTTTAGCTATATCCGCCAAAAACAGGCACACCTCTTGTAATACACACATAATAAGTTTAGGTCTAGAATAGATATTTGTATACATACTATCTATGCTATGGTAGAATGTTTTGCCCCCTGCTATCGATCAATCAATTAAAAACTCAGCCAATCATTCAATTTACACCGTAGAAGGCATAAAATCGTCAGTGCTCTGAAAATGTATACCCATTTATCATTTTCAGACACCATAGAGACTAACGAATCACATAGCTCAACCGTAATAATTCGCAACAAGCAAGGCAATAGGCTCGCCCCTATTACATGGGGCTTAAACATAACTGGCGAAATGTGGGTGTACTATAGGTACACTGCCTAACCCTTCAGGGAAACAAAAATGTGATGTAATGTTACTTTAAAGATGTCTCAGGCCACTCTTATAATGGGTTAGTACCTACTACAATCTGTTAGTCCGTAGAACAGAAATCTACAACCTACCAAAGGTGTGGTTACTTGGTATGGCAAGCATTCGGATGTCAGAAATGAATTTATTCGATTTCGGGCACATTATTGTCTGAGGGTCTTTTCCCATAATTTTTTTTTTTGGCCTCGGTAACCCTTTCGGACTTTCCCGTGACCCCGGCTGGTATCGGCCCTAGTGGACCCCTACGCTTGTGCTGACATTTCTTTGAGGTGTGCGTGGAACACAACGCGCCGTCGTCCCGGGCCTGGTCTTTATCGGACGGCGAGCTACCCATTGCTCACCGTCCGCAAGCCCGCGCCTACGGTGGCCAGAAATCTGCCTGGGATACCCGACGCGTTCCAGGGCGTCTCCTGCGGCGGCTAGGGGTGAGAGGGCGCGAAATTTGCCTTTCCCCGTCAACCGTCCCGCCTCCTCCTTCGCGAGAATTACTGCTTCGCAGAAGGAGGTGACGGCTGCCCATGCCCTCCGTACCATGGCCTGGACCAGGGCCGAACGCGGGCGTATCACCTACAGACATTGGATTACTTCGGCGCCCGAACTGATAATGAATGACAACATGATTTGACAGTTGTACCTACTCGCAATGTGTTTGTGCCCGTTCAAAAAAATAAATTTGTCACTTGTTTTGACTAATCAACTACTTTCGGACGGGCCCATATTTTCGTAGACAGACTTAGAGAGTAGTCCCTTTGATCCTAGTATCCGAATTTGGCTGTATGATCAATAATTGCGCCATAATTATGGAGTAATTATTACTGACCCAAATGGCTTAAACTGAAGAGTAGATAGATTTTGCCCTAAGTTCAAGTTGTTCCAACTCACGACATCAGCACAGAACTCAAACTCAAAGCATTTTTTTCAATTAAACCATTTACAAGCACTTTTGAACTGTCAAGGAGTCGGTCAGTTAGAAATATGAAGCTAGTTGCCCATTCCAAAGCGTAGTAGGTACCTATGGAGAAGAACGGGCAAGAAACTTCATGAACACTCTTTTAAATTATATTGTTACTTAGAGATTTGTATAAATAATGTTGAATTTATAACTTAATGTGAGGACGATAAAAAAAAACGCGTCCACAAAATAAACAAAAAAAAAACAACTTCAAAATAAAATAATTACAAATAAGCCGAGGAACTTCAAAGCCACTCCTTGTTTTTCCTCATGATTTAACCAATAAGTTGAAACTGGCATCAGGCCAAGAAATGCGTCAAAGAATGTCCCTACAAAGTAAATAAAAACACTTAAATCAAATGACATTCATTGATTGACGGAACTGTTAGTATTCGAAGAATCTATGTCGCTGGTAATTCATGGTGAACGCTGGGTGAGGCTAACTCCCACAGGCTAGGTTCTAAATACATTTTACATCGCACTAAGCTTTCATCAAGTACACTGTGTGTTTTTAGGGTTCCGTTGTAGACAAGGAACCCATGTAGTTGATGAACCCATGTGTGTGTAGTTTCGCCATGTCCGTCTGTCTGTCTGTCCCCACTGTAGCTCAGAGATGCTTATTACTAGAAAGCTGTAATTTGGCATAGATATACATACTCGTATTAATCACGCCGACAAAGATGCTAAACTAAAAGCTTGAAAAAAAAATGTTTTTCGGGTACCTCCCTTGCACGTAATGTGAGGATGATATTTTTTTGCGTCCATCCCATACCTACCACTCTCCCCACTTTTCGATTCAAGGATCCGTTTGCGTAATATTAAGCATTAAAGTGCTAATTTTGGTTAGACTCAAGTGCTGGGCCCCCTGCCAGATAAATGGTTGTTTATGGAGATGTGAAAAAAAATCATGGCAGTAGTAGGTACATATACAATGAAATTATAAGGAAAACTATCACAGCTCAGTAGGCATTACAAATTAACGAGTAATAGTCGACCAACTTAAATTTGCAGTTGGAGACTTGTACGTGGCATATATCGATGTATGGGAGAATATGTTTTTCAACTACAATGTTAAGTTTGTTTTTGGGATAAATTCATACCAACTTCCCAACTACGGAACCCTTCAATGTACGTGGTCCGACACAGACTTGGCCAGTTTTTGCTTTCTTTTTTTGTAACCTCTTAGAAGATCTTTTCTTATAGAGTACTTATCTGGAGCGACCAAGTTTTTTATCGATTCTGGGGTCTGCAAAGCGCTTATTGCGCGTTACTATCAAATAAATCCTAACATACAGGGTCAAATTTAATTTGCCAGCGATACTCCGCCACCGCCGTCCGCTCCGCCGTCTACTCTCTAAGTTCGTCAACGAAGATACGGGACCGTCCGAAAGTAATTGACCCGTCAAAACAAGTGACAAATTCTATTTTCTGACGGGCAAATACACATCGGGATTAGGTTGTGTCGTGTTGTCATTCATTCTTAGTTCGGGCCCCGAACTAAACTTACGTCCGTGAGTGATACGGATTTGGAAACGCCCGTTACATAGCCCGAAACTACGGATTTCGTGATTAGAGAGTACTCACAAACGGCATTAGATATCGCAATTTCTTGTTGTTTTGTCATCTCCACCTTGTTTACCTAATGGAAAAATGGTTTGAAAGACAAAGTGCCAATCTTCACATAGCCAAGTTGATGATAGCTGACAGGCTCCACCGTTCATACATACGACGCTGCAGTGACTTGCTCGTCACCTACAGTCGTCGGCCATTAATGTCCGGTGGTTTTTGTATTGTAATGTTAATGTACTGTTAGTGGTATGTGTAATGTATTGAATATTGTCTATGTCAACTTGAATGAATAAATCTATACTAATATTACAAACAAGATATTATGTTGTTTGTTTGTTTGTAGCGAATTAGCTCCGAAACTACTGGACCGATTTCAACCATTTTTTCACCAACAGAAAGCTCAATCATGAAAGTAACATAGGCCGTATTTCATTAAAAAAAAATAGTGATCCTTACAAAAATTACAATAACTTAACCCAAGGAATCAAAAATTTGCCTATAAAGTCACTATTCAGCGTGCGCTGCGAAAACTATTAATGATAAATAAATATAATGTCCTACATTTTTATAGTACTCATCATTACCGAAAAAAAAATCCGCGGAGTATGTGTCTTAACTATTATAGTTAAGTCACAATAACCGTTTTTGTTCAAGTTAGTCAATCAAAACACGGGTAAAATCGAAAGATGATGCGCGATGATCTCTGGAACTGCCAGTCGGATTTGAATGATTCTTTTTTTTATTTTATAGCCCAATTCTTGAGAAAGGTAAAAGACTTCTAACATCATGTACAACCCTTGGGAGCCGAGCAAAGAGATAAAAGTCAGAAGGAACACTATGCGAAAACGAAGTAATAGCGCGGGCAGGCGATGGGATGTGACGCAGTGAGTCGGGGGCCGAAATCTCACGCGGACAAAGTCGCAGACTGAAGCTAGTGAATAATAAAGTAAGTATTAACAACAGGGTAAGTAATCCTCAAACTCGAAGTATTTATTTCAATTAAACCATTTACAGGCACTTTTGAATTGTCAAGGAGTCGGTCAGTTAAAAATATGAAGCTAGTTGCCCATTCCAAAGCGTAGTAGGTACCTATGGAGAAGAACAGGCGAGAACTCCATGGACACTCTTTTAAATTATATTGTTACATAAATATTAGTATAAATAATGTTGAAATTATAACTAAATGTGAGGACGATGTAAAAAAAAAAACGCGTCCATAGTAGCAAAATAAACGAAAAAAAAAAACAATTTCAAAATCCCAACTGACGTCGCCCGTTCACGAGCATGACGCATGGATCAGCACCATTCAGATGATCCAACACACGCGCCACCATCAGCGAGACATCTGAGTGAGCATGACATACTCTCAGCCGCCAGGGCACATTCAAGTTAATGAAAAAGTAAAACTCGAAACAGTAGTAAACCCGACTTATTGCGTTAACGGATAGAGCCTTAACATTTACTACTGACAGGTCAAAGATCACGACAATACAGTGAGTCCCATCGTGCCATTTGTCTGTTTATTACCAAGAACTGAAATGCAGTATGTTTCTTGCAATTAAGTAGGTATTAACAGACAGGTGATATGCTTACATGGTTTGGTCATGTAGGTGACTAACAAAAAGTACTTACAAGGCAGATGTGAGTGGAAACGTCGGGAGGTGTTGCCCTAGAAGACATGTAGCACTAATATGTGTACACTAAACAACTTTTAAAAGTTATTTTCTCCTACTGTGTTGATTGTAATTTTATGTCGTTACGAACAAAGTATTTTGGAACCCATGCTATTATGAAATAGGTCTTACCTCAATGTTGCAGTCGTTGTTCCGCGAAAAAATCACTTTTGTATGTTGCTTATTGTATACATATTAGGCGATGTTTTTCAGAAAGGATTTATGAACGTAATTAAGCAAAAGGAGCATGTAAGGTGTTCTGCAGTTTCTGCTTACTCCCATGGAAAGAAGGCGTAGATTTATGTATGATGTATGTGACAGGTGACAGTTTGCGAGTAGGACACTTTTCCACTTTTTTGTGTCTTTCGTACTCAACTCTTGAGTAATTGATATTCTTTCTAGTTAAGGCTCCAGCAGTCAGGCGCGACGCGACGGTGTGACGTGACTCAGATAGAACAATTTCTATGAAGACTTCACGGATATTGTTCTACCAGTGTCGCGTCGTGCCTTTCTGCACGAGTATTTACTCTATTAGGTATTGTCATAAAAGTAGGCTTGCCATAATGAGTGACATTACTCGTCCAACTATACTGCATCCCGCTTTTAAAGATTATTCAACATTAACTTACAGAACACCCTGTAATAAAGTAACGGAGAATTTTCTTTTTCACTGCCCAAGGAGCAGACGTAATTATCACCCCAAACCAAACCAATCCTTTGGGTTTGTCCCATCCCCGTTAAACAAATTTTTAAATTATGTGTGAAACCAGAGTTTGGACAAAACTTCTCTATACCTTAAAGTGGGATGAGTACTAACAAGTCTGGATGTACGCAATCAATCAATAACGCAGTACCTAATAATGCACCCTATTTGTAACATGAAGCAGTTAGTACATATTAATATTATTGCTAGCAAATAAATCCCCCTCTATTTGCTTTGGCACATCAATAAGCCGGCCATTTTGTTCAGTGTTTGTTTAAAAATCAGCGTAAAGAGGAATTTCTATGTGTGTTCGCAAATACGTACATATGTTTGTGCACTTTTATTTAGTTTTTAGAACAATATTTGCATAGAAAAACCTTTTGGGTTGTTGAATTGTTTATTTGTTTTGGTGGCTCAATACGTTTCTTATCTATTCTGATTGGTGTTTGACTGGGTGTGGAAGTCAGAGAACTGGGTGGCACAACTTGGGAGGGAAGTGCCTCCACATATAATGTCTAGTTATAGGTAACAATTATGACATACTTAAAACAGTTTTCATTTTATCAAGCCTTAGCCATAAACAGACTGAATTATGTAGACGCAACTACTCGTAACATGCTTGTTAATCTGAAATAATATTATAAATGCGAAAGTGAGTTTGTTTATTCGTTTCTTTGTTACGCTTTCACGGCTGAACGGATTTGGACGAAATTTGGCACATGGGTAGACCATGATCTGGATTAGAACATAGGATTATTTTAATCCCGATATTCCCACGGGATCTTATGCGAGTAAAACCGCTGGGCGCAGCTAGTCAGCTTTAATTTCAGTAATTGCCTCGTAAGGTCATACATAATATTGAACTCTCCTAATAAGTGAACAAATTAAAAGCGGGCCGAAAAAATTGACAATTGTAAATGTGATTTTTCATGAAATTCAAAAGACTTAGGTATAAAATAAAAATATGAAGAGTAACTACATAATATTTAACGATAAGGCCGTCCATTGTATTTATTTTTAATTTTTTTTAATTTATTATCTTGTGTACCTACTGTAGAGGTTCTATGATAATGCATCATCCTAGCCGCTAGTTGACACTGGCAACTTAATAAAAATAAATATTTAAAATCGGAATATAGATATGAAATGATGGATTGTCACAAAGACAGTCTTTAATGAACTCACAAACGAATATGTATTGAATTTTAAAAGATAAATATATTAACAGTTATCAAAAAGGAATATTATTTATTAATGTAGCACGTCCCGCACACTACAGTACCTACGATCAAGTATAGGTATATAAATAATAAATAAATTTACAAACTTATTGTGGAACAGAATCATAAAATATTTTTTTTTTTTTTTATATAGAAAAACATCACGAAGTTACCTCTAATTTCCAGTGTTTACGTTTTCACGTCCCAAAACAAAAACAAAACGTAGCAAGAAAAGCAATATACCTTTCAAAGGGTTACAAGAAAAATTTAAAATGTCTAAATATAATAAACAACGACTGTTTTACTTTTGTTTACACAAAGCGGCATTTACAAAGTAACCTGTGGTTCATTGACTCAAATGTTATGCTTACACCTTGATCGAGTAAGACTATATAAACACAGGGGCGATCCGTTTGTTTACGAGATGCGCCGACGCAAAGTCTTGTGCCGATTGATCCACAGTTGAAATGGAATTGACCGACGTTAGATGTTCGTAAAGAAACCTTTACCTTTCACTGAACGAATGACTGAATGGTTACAACATTTAGATCTGTACCTGCTATAGTTACACCATGTAGATGTTGCCAATGAGGAAGAGAATTAAGATGTATCAAAAGTGTGTATTGATTCAGAATCATGCGCTTTTTTGATTATTTTACTAAAATCTTAATAGTATTAAAATCGTCATGTCCACACGCGCAGTCACTTTCAGCACAAAATGCACATAAAAAGACAACAATAGCATATAACTTCCTTTTACAAATATCAAATTGATGAATGCGAAAAGCACAGAACCGGTCGAAGTGGCGATGCTTGGGGCCAGCACAATTCCAGATGAAATTATGTGGCGATCTTTACATGCCTTTAAGCTTATATTTTAAGCGAAGGCATAAATTTCACTTTGCAAGTTCCTTATGGAAACTAATTTAAAATCCATTTAGAAACTAATTTAAAGTCTATTTAAAAACAACGCAGGTCTTAGGAAATTAAACCTGTCATTTTAAGGCTAAAACATGAATTAAGGCCCCATTACTAACAATGATATTACGTCAGTGCTTATGCTTCAAGGAACTAATATCTTAAGAGCCTTATGACGAGTCCTGAGCTCAATCTTCGTAAGTGAACGCTAGCATACAGAAAAAACCTTTACCAGCAAACTTGAAAAAATGAGGATCCCCATTCCTGACTACGTAACTTCTAGAAACATCGTATTTCTCCAGAGATGTCTTTTTAAGAATTTTCTGCGTGAATTATTTTAAAAACAACTTGACAGTCGACGAGCAAATAAATAGTCTGCTAGCGTGGAAACACGTGACTATTTTTCTGATCTTTATTTAAATAAATGTGGGCTGTGTGTTACTTCTAGTCAAGGTGCAAAATGGAGGCAGATTATGATTTGTTTAGGGTTTGAGTAGCCACGATTCTGATGGTATTCATATTTTAAACATTTTTTATAAATGCGAAAGTTTAACTATTTTAAATTGTTTAACTATTTTTATTTCTAAGATTACTTTAACAATATATATTGAAAAAAATCCCGGCACTTAGGTATCCGTAAAAACTGTGAATATAATTTAATATCACATTCCAAAACTTTCAGGAATAATAAAACATTTTTCCGCTAACAGAGCTTAAAATTAAATTCTCTTTCAAATAGAACTCGATAAAACATAGTTCACACAACGGCTATTTAAAATTGCATGCATGCGACAGACGGTATGCAGAGGTCGGCAAATTTTTGAATTTAGCTCCAACATGGAGGAAAATAAAAGGGGTAAACATTTTCATATTCAACATTACACATATGTTGGATTTGAGGGACCTCGAAAAATATATCAGTTATATCTGGTTAACTTTTAGTGTTATTTGGCTTCATTTATCGAGGATAAATTGTGGCTGCAAACTGTATTGGATTCAAATAAATAATGTTGCCTCCATCAGAGTACAATATTCAGAAACGATATAACAACATTGCAATGTTGTGACTTAAAATTTCATGTCTGTATCATTTTATTCGATTTTATTATGTAGGTAATCCAACTGAAAGGGCCGAAAGATTCTCCAGAATTTAAGGGATAATGTTGTCTTTCAGTGAATGTGTTTAATGAATTTCCTCTAGTAACTATTCATTAACTGAACGGACAAATGAAGTACTTAGGCAATACTTGAACACACAAAACGACACACAATGAGTTAATTAAATTGGGGGGTGAGGGGCAATGCTACACTCCAAAGCTTTATAGTTTTAAATCCTTTTTGTTTGTACCAAATTATTCTGCACACCCCTATCATTCACAAATCTTCCACAAGAAGGATAAGGCACTTTGAAGATTGAAACCCACAAATAACTATTATAGAGGAACACAGCCGCGCTCCGTTTACTAATGAACATTCCTCTAGACCAAATAAAAATGTACTTCGTACGAGAATCACGATGTATTTAAATATGTATGCTCTGAAATTCAGTAGGAGAGTAAAAACATAAAATACGGCTCTTGGAGCAAATGTGGCCTAACGAGCAAATGTAGCTGTTACCTTGCATGGGAATGCTGGGCAATTCAATTCTTGTGCCACAGTGTAAGAGAGACGGCGACACTTATTTATGCAAGAAAATGTCGTGCTGTCTCTGTCACTCGTCTGCTTTTTGGCAAGTGTTGTGGAGCGTGGCACTGCGACTCGTTAACTAGGGCCTCGGGGAGCCGAATGTTGATACTAAGGCACCATACTCTATTTCAATTTGAGGAAATTAAAAATTAAAAGTCTTTTTCCATGTTTAATATTCTGGAGGCGAACTTGTAGAACTAATTTTACATTATTTTAGTTGAAAAACTCATGTATGTGTCGAAGGCCTACTGATACAAAATCTAATATAAATTCAAATTAAATTCTATGAAACCCTTTATGAGTCAAATTTCTTTGTAATAAAAGAACTAATATTCAATAAGCCTCTTGAGCCCTTCACAGTTTGTACAGCAGAACTAATAAAAAATTCAAAGTTCGATTTGTACAACAATAAGTGGGATCCAATTTAAGTTTCTTTGTTTGCTCTGAGGGTAGGAAGAGTTTTTACCAAAAGCACCGGGTGGGTACTACGCACCCCACTTGATGATTGACGTGTTAACTCGGTCGCGTGCGTAAATTAGTTTTGGCTTACATGTTGGAAAAAATCGAGTCGTAAATACATTGGCTAGAATGTTTTTTTTTTTTTTTAATCTTGGTGGTATTTTTTAGCCAAGCTTACGGATAGAGACAGTATTATTTTATATAGTAGAAGCAGGATTTAAATTTTGTTGAAACTTTAATCTTTTTATTTTATTAAAAAAATCGAATAATTGTAACCAAAAATGCTGTTGTTGTTGTTGTTGTTGATAATAATTATTATAAAACATCCTGTCACTGTTGTTTACTTAACAAGTAATGGTATACGAATGTGGGTTAGATACGACAGCTAATAAGAGAAAAATATAAAAGATTTTTACAAGCCGGTTTTTTTAAAAAAAAACAAAATCTAGTTTTTTTTTTTTTATTCTACCCCAAAAGCGACAATCATATTAATGTTCAAAAATTAATAAAAACAAAACGCACTGGTAAGTTATTATACACGAAAACTGCCCAGTTATCGAAGTCAGTCGGTAAGAGGGCATCCGATGGAGTACACTCAACACCGTCCTCTCAACACCTGCCAAACGCCCAAATCTTTTTTGAGACGTGCAAGCTTTCAGGGCATTGTAAAATGTCTATATTTGTACTCAAACTCGTGAGATGTTGTGTGGGGGCTGTCGAGTAGCTGCAACTGAAGTAGTTATAGGTACAATGACACTATTAAGGGGTGTTCCTTGAAACTACGAACGCTAGTATTGCAGTATAAAGTGAAACTCCAAAACTCAAAATGTAGTACATATCCGTTCAAAAAACAGGTTTTTTTGACGTGAGTTACACTGCCGCGCTAACGAAGAATACAATAACTCGATTTTGGACGATTTTGAGTTATATATATTCGGAATTCGCTAAATTCGCTGATTCCGAATATATATATAACTCAAAATTTTTAACGTCAAGTTATTGTATTCTTCGTTAGCGCGGCAGACAGACGTGATGAGTACCGATATCTTGACACGATGAAACAAACATAAAACTGATTTTCTCGACTTAGGTATACTTCAAGTAACTTCACTACCAGCGATCCCGAGCACTATTTTTCTTTTTGTGATTTTAGTTATTGAATTAAATCGATCATGTCTGCTGAGTTTCGCTAACTATAAATTAGATACCAGCGTTTTGACCATGTAGGTACATTTTACATCCTAAATTATTTGCTGGGTCGCCGAGGCCCCTGGCAACACAGGCAACAGGAAGTAATACGGGTGGGTTTTAGTCAGTAAGAGCCTGACACACCCTCCCGCTCCGCCCAGAGCAGAAGTTATTTGATGATTTCCCATCAAAAAAAAAAAAACCAAGGTACCAAATAACTAAGCGGTATTTATCTATATTGTTAAAACAGATTTCATTTTGTAATAGTAAAAAAAAATAATAAATGTAAATAAATGAAAAATGTTCATTGCCATTGCTAAAATTGCACCTTTTATTTATTCCGAGGAAAGCTTCCATGCCATTTTCATTATTCAGATTTCTGCCTTCCGAACGGTTTTCCGATATTGTTATTCTTGCAAAAGTTTTAAGTGGCGGATTTTTTTTCTTATTATTGATTAGGATTTTTATCCTTTCTTTATTTTAGGAAAGACAATCAGGAAGCTTCGAAATAAATCAATCAACTAAACGCATTTATCATACAAATACAATTTTTCATTATTTTACGTCACATATTCACATATTGAGCAGTGGTGGTTCAGTGGTAACGGCCGCGACTTACGAGTTTTAGGTCGTAGGTTCGAACCCAGACAGGTGCTTTACTTTGTGTAAATTATTTCATCACCACTGCTCTCAAAACGGTGAAGGAAAACACCGTGAGGAAACCGGCATGTCCTAGAACCAAAAAATTGAAGACATGTGACATCTACCAACCCGCACTAGTAACACGTGGTGGATTACGGCCCACTTCCTCTCACAGAGAGAAGGCCTGTGTCCCAGCAGTGGGAACATTATAGGCTGATTATGTAAGTGGATATCATTAAGTATACACAGTGTTGTTGTTTATCGCAATGTTTTATTAACAGGTCCAATTTAAAAATAAATATGATAAATAATATTTTTCGCTAAAAACAAAGAAAAATTATATTCCAAAAGGAAAATTATGCGAAAACAATATTTCCGAGTGAAGCTGCGGTACAAAACTGGTACACACTGAATCTGGTTCCCCGATCGCAAGCTGTCGCTGTCGAAAAATCCGAATGTAAACACTGCCTAACTATTGTTCTGACTTTTCAATAGTTCCATTGTGGACACCGACACAGCATTGTGGGGTAGGCAGTAATGGTGCGTGCTGGTCGAAACTATTGTGCGCTGGCAATTTGTTCCTACCACTATGTTTGAGGGGAAAATGTCGCGAAGTTTCTTTTCGTCTTTGTTACTTAATGGGCGACTATTAATCGCATGAACGTTTTTTTGTCGAGACATTATGTACAGTCCACTAAGGATGAATTTCACTTGCAGGTTATAAAACGACAAGGTGAATTTATGCTTGTGACAGCTAGTTTCTTTTCAACAACCTTAATGAAATTTCAATTTACCTGAGGCAATTACAAGGCGGACCAAACATTGAAATTTTCCAAGAGAGATAACAACCATTTTAAAACGTGAAGAGTCTTCGGACAGTTGCTATAATCAAGTTACTCTTTCATGTGGTATTCTGGCTGATTGCCAGGGCTTGCTTCTAATCCTCCCCAATTTGTAGGAACGCATAATTCATAAATTACATGCTTTGTAAGTTTCAAAGGAAAACATCCAAAAGTGCACTTTTGTCTGCAGTTTTGGACACCTTTTAATGTCTGCGTTTAAATAAAGATAACTTTACTCGCATAATATGCGTAATCTGTCTACACTGAAAAAAAAATCGGTAAACCCAATCGATCTTTCGGTAATATTCACCGCTTTGGTCAATAAAAATAGAGCCTAGTGTCCAAAGAACTAAAACTAACTGAAAAAAAAAACAGTTGAGTTATAACAGTAGATTTTACTGTGCATCTCTTAAGCTATGAAAACGGCAATACTTAAAAGAAACTGTTTGTTTCAGTAAACTTTAATGTTCATCCAATTGAAATAGCTGTTTAGCTCTTTACTGATTTTGCCCATTTCAGAGCACTGTCAGTAATCAATTATTTTAACATAAAAATAAGTTTCCTGAACCGTTTTTTTTTACTGTACAACAACAGTAAAAAGTATTGTTTCATTTTTTTCAGTGTATTATGTTCCCACTGCTGGGACACAGGCCGCCTCTCTTCGGGAGGGAGTGGGCTGTAATCTGCCACGCGGGCCCATGTCTTCGAACCCACGACCTAACGACCTGTACAACTCGTAATTCGACTTACGAGTTGACCTACAACTCGTAAGTCGAATTACGAGTTGGGGGTAACTTTACTTACCGATATTAATAGATAGTCCTTAGGGTCTATAACGTTTTGAACATAACATAATATCGCGCCTGTATTCCCCGAAGGGTCAGACAGAGGTACACCCACATTTCACCAGTTGTGTTTAAGTACCATGCTTCTTTTTTTTTTTAATGGGAAATCGTCAAATAACTTCTCCCGCTCTGGGCGGAGCGGGAGGGTGTGTCAGACTCTTACTGACTAAAACCCACCCGTATTCCTTCCATTGCCTGTGTTGCATAAGTACCTTCCCGCGACCCCGGCAGGCATCGGCCCTAGTGGACCCCTACCTTTGTGCTGACGACATCTCTTTGAGGCGCGCGTGGAATACAACGCGCCGTCGAAGGGGGCTTACCTATTGCCATCAACCGGGCACAAATCTAGACTCCGGGCTGCTATTGGATGAAATTTCAGATGGAACAACCCAGTGCAACTGTGCCCAACCAGGAATCGAAACCAGGACCTCATCAGGCTCAGAAGTAGCGCTTGTGACCACTAGATCAACAAGGCAGTCTCTAGACAAACGTTTTGAAGACAATTAAAATGTAGAGACTCCTACACATAGCCATTAAGTCTATGATTAGTCTATGAGTCGATGATAGTTCTAATACTTAATATACTAAAATACTTCTCTTTCAGGTAGATTAAGTTCAGCTGCATATGCAGTAAGAAAAATTAGACAGTTGACTGATATAGCCACAGCTAGGTTAGTATACTTTGCTTATTTCCACAGTATTATGTCTTATGGCGTTCCGCTGTGGGCAGTTGATGTAGATTCAATTTTTATTTTACAAAAGAGGGCAATCCGCGCTGTCTATAGAATGGGTCCTCGTGAGTCCCTTAGAAAAAAATTCAAAGAAATTAATGTACTAACTCTGCCTTCTCTTTATATCTTAGAAAGTATTTTGTATGTTCGCAAAAACTTATGTCTTTTCAAAACAATAAGTGATTTCCATAATATAAATACACGTAGTAAACATGAAATTGTGATACCCACATTTAGATTAACAAAAACAAGCAAATCATTTGTTATCAACAGTATCCGCTTTTTTAACAAGTTGCCAAAGTCAGTTACAGAACTTAGCGATGGAAAGTTCAAAACCCATATCAAACGTACCCTTATCAAAAACGCATATTATAAGATTAAAGACTACGTTGAAGACAAGGAAGTTTGGCAATAATTCCTTCGCACATGTGGCTTCCCTGGTACATCCGAAACGGAATAACTATGTAAATGTCTATTAACAGCTCCCAAATTACGATGTTTATTATTATTTATTTTTTGACATACTTTTTGACATTATATTTTCATTACTTGAGATTATATACAATGAAAAACATGTCATTTGATTGAAATAGGTTTTTATTTTTATTATTTTAATATTATTTTACATGGATTCTTGTGTACCTTGTGAATGTGAGAACGTTGTAGGCTTAGATCTTTTGTAGACCTTTTTCTTTTCTTTTTTTTGTTAAGTACTTATCGACAGGCCTACACTGTCCTCCCATACCTATTACTGTAATTTGAGAACATTTTAAAAGCCAATTATTTTTAAAAGAGTAACCGTGGAGTTTATTGCCGGCTCTTCTCCACAGGAAACGACCAATTGAAACCGTGCACCTAGCTTCTGACGTTTTATAAGTGCCATGTAGGTTTATGTGAAATAAAAATATTTTGATTGATTGATTGATTGAATAAATACAGGGCAGGAGGACATTATACAAGGTGTCGTTTTGCATCCTCGTCAAATTTCAGGAGGCTGCTATGAAAGACATATATAATGAAATAAAATTATGATACCTGCTCAATAATTAATTCATTCTTGTTTTTTTTTGTTATTTGAGTTTGACAGTATTTTAGAATTCACCACTTTCACAGAACAGAATCACCCCGTTGCGTATGCGGTAGTGTGTGTGTAAAAGGGCAGTTACAGTGCGGTATCACACGAGTCGCGTTTTAACATGCGTGCCCCAAACATATCCGAAAATTAAAAAAAAAATCTACTTATTTTATTATTGATTCGTCTCGAGAACCATTAGCATAGTTGAATTTGATGAGGATGCAAAACGACACCTTGTATAGGATGTGACATCACAAAACTGCAATTTTCTTACCGACTTTCCATTTAATATTCGTCAAAGCAATAAACTTCTAATAATACGTGGCTCCACTCCGTGCATCCAAAACTTCCTAACCCAAAATTTACATACAAAGTTTTCAAAAACTTTTAGGTCCAAAAGATATATCTAGGTACTAAAACCGTCATACAGCGCTAGCCTCTAGCGTTCTGAAACGGAATTTACTGGGCAGCGTGAAATGAAATTTTAGTATCCTCCGAGAAACATCCTGTATACTCCTGTCGCCGAGAGGTTGTAAAAATGATTCGTTCCAACTTGTGGGGATTCGCCACACCTAGGGTTAGCTAGCTGGTAATAGGCTGGTCCTATATTCAGACGACCGATTTGTAACTGTTGTTTGAGATAAATTTTATTGTTCGTGTATTTTGTAGTAGAATGCAATTCTGTGGAAGTTATAGGTGAAAATTAATGTTTCTTTATTGATACAGACTTGAAAGTAGATCCCTATTCCACTTGATGTCATAGCGTAACCGGCAGGGCGTTAAAAATTTGGTCAAGGATGGCCGCCAGCATTTATATTGATACAGGGTGGCCAATTCATGGGTATTTAAACTTTAAGTTAAGATAGTTTTGATTACAAACCAGAATTACCTGATGTATTCCCATAATTATATAATACTGGCTTGGTAATTTTGTATGGAAAATTAAATCTGCCAAATCTCCATATATTTGCTGGTTTAAAATGTGATCACTTTTCACTGTGTCTTTCAAAACAAAATCGCAACTTTATTGGGTATTCCACTATCAGAGTCACAAATGCAGAGTATTTGTGACTTACTTTAGCGTTCAAAACGTTGACCATGACACGTCCCTTTAGATAACCCTGCAGAAAAAAGTCAGAAACTGACGAATCTGGTAAATTTGGGGTTCAGTCAACATTTCTTGCAATTTATTGTTTCGTTAAACATTCCTCTCAAAGTTTCGATGATGTTTCGTGGTGCACGGTTTTAAGCTCCATCTTATAAGAACCACGTGTTTTCTAGGTCTAATTAATTGATAATTATGTCTTTTTTTAGACTTTACACTATTGCGATTGCCAGTCGCACTAACAGCAGCACCTGTCCTGTAGCTTCTTCAAGGAAGAATGGTGCAATTACTCCACCTAACCAGTCAGATAAAAATAGTTAAAGGGTACTGCCTGGTTCAGCAAAGGTTGCTCTTCTCTACAATAGTGAAAATGTTGTTTATTTACATATCCTCTGTGATCAAAATGGGATTAGGTACTCGAATTAATTTGTTGAAAGAATTGAGTCGTTTTTCAACCCGTTTAGGAACATAAGGATAAAGTTATTGAAATTATTGCAACAGTCATGGTCTTATAAATGGTGCATAACAAGTTTGCCACATTTTAACTTAATAGTGTAAATCAAAGAACTGTAAAATTTGTCGCCAAATAAAAATGGTGACCGAAAAATGTTGTATACATTTGGATTCAACATCCTATATTTAAGAGATGAGGGTAATCTTGGGAACTACTGATCCGATTCCAAAAAATCTTTCACTAATGGGAAGTCACAGTATTACCAAGTATATAGGATATGTTTTATGTTAAAACAAGAAATTACACGCGGACGAAGTCGCGGGCATAACCTAGTCTTTTTATTCAACAATAACCAATTAGGTATGTACCTACAATAGGACTGCAATTACAACAAAATACGGATAGCATAAATTGCAATTCGAATGCCACGAAGCAAAAATCCTTCACTGCCATTAAAAAGACCATGTCCAGAGACTAGTCTGGGCGCCAACCATCACCTCTTATAGCAGTATTATTATAATATTACTTTACAGTGGAAAAGTGATGGAGCTGTACAGGACTTATAGCTCCATCTCTTTCTCACGCTGAAGTAATATTGAAATAATACTGCTCTAAGAGGTGATGGTAGGCCTCCTGGTCTCTTTAATAAAGGATCGTTTTCCAAATTATTGTTTCTGGAACCACAAAAAGCATTTCCCCGCTCCGTATTGTTTTCTTGTTTGTTTTGGTACGGAACCCCTATAATGCTCTCAGTGCTGCGAGCATTAGCCAACTGACACAAAAAGAGAAGTTAACGTAAAACGTCCGAGTGCTACCTATATTTTTTTTTTATCAAAAGCATAAGGGGATGTTAAGAGGGGCTTGTGGCTAAGGAATAACAGCCGCATGCGTCGATCGATCAGGTTAAGGTGCGCTTGCCGCGGTTGGTCCGTGGATGGGTGACCATCTTTACATACCAAGACCCCTCCGGGCCTCGGAAAGCACGTTAAGCCATTGGTCCCGGCTGTCAAAGGGTATAAAAGCACTCGGTAGTGCATTTTAAAAGTTAGTTCCGTGTAAAATAAAAGCCTGTAACGTTACACTGCTCGTTTTCTTGTCCCAATCCGTTCTGGTTTCATATAACTATAAAACTTAAATATTCTAGTTTAACATATATTTTGCGTAACTTAATTGCAATACATGAAGGCGTAATAACAGATTTAAAAGTCACTAAAATCATATATCTGCGCCTTAAATATTACTAGTATACTGTTGTAGTATTATCTGAAGAGTCAACACTCTTCAGATTAATTTATAGCTGTGAAATTCTATTGGAGTTACGAAGCGTTGAATAAGCATGGTCTTAGCTTCATTACTGGTAAACGAGCCTTATTTTAACAAACACTGGTGCCGATTCCCTTGTTCACAAACTAAACTAAATTTAAGTTCAGTGCATCTTTTTCTTTCTATTTCATTAAGAAAAGGACAGAAGATAAATTTTAGTTTAGTCCTGTCAAATTAATCAGCGCTTGACGTAAATTGACGTAATTTTAGCAGGCAAGTTTTTAATCACGTCTAAACTTGTATGGAGTAGTTACAGGCGCTGATTAATTTGACAGGACTAAACTAAAATTTATCTTCTGTCCTTTTCTTAATGAAATAGAAAGAAAAAGATGCACTGAACTTAAATTTATTTTAATTTGTGAACTAGAGTATCGGCACCACTATCTCTGACACCAGCGGGGTAGTTGCGTTACAGACTATCAGTAGCAATGGGTTACATTTTGACAGTTCAACAAAATTCATTGCGTTATTTACGGAAGAGCGGAGTCTCCTAACACAGGCTTTTTTGCTTAAAAGGAGACTCCAATCACTAGTTGTTAAATTTTACTTGTATAATTAATAAAACATTTTTCATTTCATTTCATTTTTTTCATTTACGTTGTTTAGCACACAAATATTTCGAACATATGAAGCAATGGATTAAAAATGAATAATTAAATAGTAAAGAAACGGTAACGGTGAAAATAATGTCGGTATGGAAATGGTTACAGCTTGATACGAGGGTATTTGGACAAGTACGAGTAGATTTTGGCTTTCGACAGTAAGATAAAGTTTGAAGCTTTGCAAAGCGGCAAGTAATAACTTTAGATAAGTATTACTAGTAGTTCTGCGAACAGTAGACCTAAAGTTATCTTCTATATCAGTTTAAAATCATATAAAACTAGATGCGCCCCGCGGTTTCACCCGCATAAGTTTAGACCCCGTGGGTATATCAGGATAAAAAGTATCCTATGTGTTATTCCTGGTTATAAACTATCTGTTTACCAAATTTCATCCAAATCCGTTCAGTACTTTTTGCGTGAAAGAGTAACAAACATCCATCCATCCATCCTTACAAACGCATTTATAATATTAGTAGGAAGTAGGATTGTAACTTGTATTTTTTTCACCTGGTCGATCGATCAGGTTAAGCTACGCTTGCCGCGGTTGGTCCGTAGATGGGTGACCATCTTTACATACCACGTGCCTTCCGAAGTAGGGGACCTCGGAGAGCACGTTAAGCCGTTGATCCCGGCTGTTATTTGTAGATCTTTAACAGTCGTTACGGCTCGCCAGAAGCCCGAAAGTCTGACAACCAGTCTTACCAAGGGGTATCGTGTTACCCAGTAACTGGGTTGTGGAGATCAGATAGGCAGTGGCTCCGTGTAAAATATTGGTATTCAGCTGCTTCCGGTGAGACTGGAAGCCGACCCCAACATAGTTGGGAAAAGGCAGGCAGATGATGACTTTTTTTCACACAGAAACACTATTTATTTAACTATAAACTTATACTCTTATTCTTGTACATTACAGAAAATGTCTCTGTTTTCAGACTCAGCAGGTATTTATCCTACCGGGGTCGCGGGAAGGTACTTATGGGTCACCGAGGCCCCCGCAACACAGGCAACGGAAAGAATACGGGTGGGTTTTAGTCAGTAAGAGTCTGACACACCCTCCCGCTCCGCCCAGAGCGGGAGAAGTTATTTGATGATTTCCCATCCACAAAAAAAAGCAGGTATTTGTAACTCCAAATGTAATTATCACGAGCGCTGCTTGGAGCCACGTAGGTACTAAACGTAGATATATATAATAAGTTCCAGTTCTTCGGAAATAGTGTCATATTTTCCGTTAACTGTTATATTTATTTTATAAGTGAAAATTTCTTTAGTCGCGTTGAGCGATTTTTCGTAGAGGAAAAACTTATGGGTTCACGTTACCGATATGCTAATGTGACGTGTTGCGCTAGAATGGCGACGCGCAGCGGCCTGTGTAAAAATAAATACTCCTCCGAAACAGCTTGAACGATTCTTTTGAAATTTTGTGTGTATATTCAGGAGGTCAGAGAATAGGTCGTAAAGTATATTTCATCTCGATATTCCCACAGAATCGTGACTTACGCGGGTGAAACCGCGGGTCGCAGCTAGCTGAAATTTGGAATGACATTTGGCACACAAAGTAGTAGGCTTATAACCTACATGAACATTATTTGTATTTTGTATTTTTTTTGTAAGTATATACAATTAATAAAAATTTGGAATGAAATTTGGCAATAGGGTAGGTAGGGTAGGTAGGCTATGTAGGGTAGGTAGGGTAGGTAGGGTAGGTAGGGTAGGTAGGGTAGGTTGGGAAGGTAGGGTAGGTAGGGAGGTTAACTTGTCTAATGGCTACGATAAGTAGAAAAGCACTTTCCTTGTCTTTAGTTTTAATTAGGACTTTCTTCTTCTTTTCAAGTCAAGTGCTCCAATGTTATGGATTATTCAGTAAAGTTTTTTTTAACATTAAAAACATAGTCATTTATTTACGTAACCAAGTTACAAGATGATTACTAACATTAACTAAATTAAATTAAAACTAAGGTAAAACTAAAAAAGGCCCTCAAGGCATTGTACTAAGGATGCTGGCGGCATTTCCTCGCTGAATTGCAATGCTGATGCGTTGTGCAAGAAAGCCGCCAGCTTTTCGGTCACCAGTTACATAAACTAGTCATTTCGCGATTTCCGCAAATAATTGAAAAGTTAAAACATCACATAATCATCGTTTACAGAATTAGGAGAACCTTATTTTATCAGCCGACAACGAATCCAGTTTATCCATGAACTCATAAACAGAAAAAAACAGTGACTAACGCCATCTAGTGACTTCAACCTACAACCATTGCAATATCAAAATAAGTAAACATAAAAAAATGCGTGTACATTTCACAAATTGAGCATCCAGACGTTACTAATTGTTTAATTACTGCTCGCGTGACATATTCAATCTGCCGTAGCAAATTTTGTGTATTTTAATTGGGTATAGGCGCCAAATATTTTTTGTTGTTTCTCCTAACGATACTAACTTTAGTTTGAGTTGAGTCAGCTGTGAACAATGAACTTCAGATGAATCGTCATTATTAGAAAAAGTGATGCATGTCTAATGATTGAGTGAGCAAACTCATTGATTTTCTCTTTTTATAAACTTTATAATAGCTTGCTTCGTTCGTATGTATTTCCAGTTGCTCCCATTGTCATCCATTTTTCAAGCATCTCCTGGCATTCAACTGAACTGAAACTTAGCATACTTATATAAATAATTTCGGAGACAGTGGAAAAATATGAAACCAAGGAGCTGGTCTAATGATGGAGCCGGAAGGTGGCCTTAGCAACTCCTTAACAAAATAACACAACACTATCGTGCTTGGACTCGTTGGCTTTTTCTTGACAAGTACTATAGCCCGAGGTTTAGGGGAGGTCCAGGGTCTGATGATGGAGCCGGAAGGCTATCGGAACTCTTCAACCAAACAAGGTAGCACCATCGTGTTTAGACTCATTAGATACTACTAGTTGGGTCTGATGACGGACTCGGAAGGTGGTCATGGGCGCTCTTCAAGTAAAGCAGATAGCCCCGTCGTGTGTGGTTTTCATTAGATTTGTCTTGAAAAAACTATCACACTAGATGGTGTTCAGGGTCTGGTGATGGAGCCGAAAGGTGGCCATAGGAACTCCTCAAGAAAACAAGATAGCATCATCGTGTTTGGACTCATTAGATATGTATTAACAAGTACTATAGCCCACGGTTGTATCCAAGGACTGATGATGCAGCTGGAAGGTGACCCTAGAAACGCCTCAACCAATCAAGATAGCACCATAGTGTTTGGACTCATTGGATATGTATTGACAAGTGCTTTTACCCTAGGTGGTGTCCAGGGTCTGATGATAGAGCTGGAAGGTGGCCATAGGAACTCGTCAATCAAACAAGATAGCAAAATCGTGTTTGGACTTAAGGATTATGTATTTATAAGGGCTATTACAGTAGACAAACAAGCTAAGTGGTGTCCAGGCTCTGATGATGAAGCCGGAAGTTGATCACGGGCACTCCTCAACCAGATAGCCCTATTGTGTTTCGGCTACTTGATCTTTATCTTGACAGGTAACAAACAAGTAAAGGTGAAAGAACAGATATTTAAACAAATTATAATGCTAAAAGTACAAAATAAAATACAGGTAATTTTTTTTTTAAAACAAGATTTTAATGAACTAAAAAGAAGTAAATAAAACCTACGTAAACATAGAACAATAATATTTTCTGTTCTGGAGCCATAGCGCTTGATTGCGCGCTTCTCCCAGTCTGTTCTGACTTTCGGTATCTCGGTTCACTCGTGCAAAGCGATGGCAAAGTAGATCGGATGGTTAAGCATAGAGTTAACACTGGATGGATGAAATAGCAGCAAGTCACGGGAACAATCTGCGACTCGCGCATCCCCCTTAATCTGAAGGGGAATATATATAAAACAATAGACCTACTGTCATAAAAGGCAATTGCATATAGCTGAGATGAGAACACTAAGAGGGATGTGTGGTGTGATACAATAAGAAATGAGTACATAAGAGGAAGTCTGAAAGTGGCACCGATGACTGAAAACTTGTGTGGAAATCGGTTTAGGTATCATGGTATGGGCATATGATGCGGAGAAATGAGGAAAATGTTGTGACGAAAATTTTGAGTATGAATGTCGATGGCTATAAGAGTAGGGGAAGACCAAAGAAATGATTGATGGACTGTGTGAAAGATGATATGGCTAGAAAGGAGGTGACTACCGAGATGACAACTAATAGACAAGTATGTAAGAAAGGGACATATTGCGCCGACCACAAATAAATTGGGATAAGGACAGGAGGATGATGAATGGCTCACAAGTTTCATAAACATATCCTCAAAGGAAACCATGATCCTCCGTCACGCGTAGCAATACACAAAAGTCATTGTAATGACTTCTAGAATCACACAGGCATTACTATATCAATCATTGACCAAGAGAAATGATTAATTATTACTTACTAACACAAGTTAATCTAAACACAATGTTCTTAATTAATAGAAAGCAGCTTCAACACAGATAGACTGTAGATAGGTACTAACTTAGAACAGACCAACAGAATATCCACTTAAACCAAAGCAGGAGAAAATGCTCACGAAGAATAAAAGCCAAAATCGTTACAACAGTTAGCTGGTCCAAAACAGTTCGAGTGTTTTATTTAAATTAAAATTAAATTAAATATTTGTTTATTTATGGCAACTAGGCCCAATTGTTAGTAACAATATTCTTAAAAAATATTGTTAGTACACAAACACAAAAACAAAAAGGTTAGCTGTGGGGTCTTCTAACCAGCACCTCCAAATCAGTAAATCAGCTCTTATTTAAATTATTTAGTATGTTTTCCAAATCGGAACTAATATTATTGTAATAAACGTCTTTGTGGCTTTAAATTTATTCTCCTATTTTAAGAAAAGAGTTAGTTCTTAGTATACAAAACACCATGTACGTACGTTATACCTGTTTGCCAATTAAATAAGTTCAGTCATAGACATTTAAAACGTATTATCTGCTTCATCTACTAAATCAAATTGCATTATTTAGGAGCGTTACTTCCGCGCGAACTGGCAACGTCGCATTTCTAGAGGGTTTTCTTGATTATTTTATTAAATTTAAATCAAAGTACTATTGTTTTTCAGCCCAGTACTTCGATCGTTGATATTTATAAGTATGTATGGTATTTTTTAACAGTAATTTTGGTATTTACTCATAAGACTTGACAAATTGTCAATTATTTTCTATTTGCAGTATTATGATTAAATATTTAAATTTAATAAAGAGTAAATATTAAAAATAATTATAAAATACAACGATCTAGTACTTAGCAGAAAAATAATAGTACTTTTATTTAAATTTAATAAAATAATCACAAAAACCCTCTAGAAGTGCGACGTTGCCAGCTCGCGCGGGATGAACGCTCCTAAGACCAACTTAATATTTCCCGTTCATATCATCCTACACTGACTCTTCTGAATTTTCTTTTCCGTGGCACATAGTCAGCTATAATTATTATCTCATCAAGGTCGAGTGGTCGCGATACTAGAAGCGGCAGTTAGATGCAGTCGCCACCCTCTCGACTACCATCATTTGCAGGCTGCGAAAATTATACGTCATCTAGTTTACACAGATCGATGATGTGTTTATAAAGGGAACTATTATTGTTTTCTATTAAACCGGGTTTCCTGCGCCAAAATGTAACAGGAAGGGACAAAATTTTAAAAAAATATGTAAGTATAGTCCAACTAAATAACATTTTTGATGGAGCAAACAGTTAAATTTTGATAGGAACACATGTTAGGGCCAATTTAAAAAAAATAGGAGATACCCGGCTTTTCTGGTGCATTTTTATATATTTCAGTTTATAGGTTTACATCATATTAATCATTAATTATTCAACTTGCATAAGATAGTTAATCATATCATCATCATAATCAGCCTGTAATGTTCCCACAGCTGAGACACAGGCCTCCTCTCATCGTGAGGGAGTGAGCTGTAATCTATCACCCAGGCCCAGTTTGGTTTGGTAGATGTCACATGTCTTCGAATTTTTGGTTCTAGGACATGCCGGTTTCCTCAAGATGTTTTCCTTCACCGTTTTGAGAGCAGTGGTGGTGAAATTACACAAAGTAAACTGCCGCGGTTCGAATCCACGACTTACAATTTGTATCACTGGGCCACCAAAGCTCTCTGGGCCACTAATGCTCTGTGAGTCATCAATGCTCTCTGGGCCACCAATGCTCTGTGGGTCACCAATGCTCTCTGGGTCACCAATGCTCTTTGGGCCACAAATTCTCTCTAGGCCACCAATGCGCTCTAGGTCACCAATGCTCTTTGGGCCACAATTTCTCTCTGGGCCACCAATGCGCTCTAGGTCACCAATGCTCTTTGGGCCACAAATTCTCTCTGGGCCACCAATGCGCTCTAGGTCACCAATGCTCTTTGGGCCACAAATTCTCTCTGGGCCACCAATGCGCTCTAGGTCACCAATGCTCTTTCGGCCACAAATTCTCTCTGGGCCACCAATGCGCTCTAGGTCACCAATGCTCTTTGGGCCACCAATGCTCTCTTTAATGAGGTTAAACATTTCATCTTTATTTATGCCAGGAATGATGATTATTTCCTTCTTCACGAATTTCTTGAAAAGTCCCTAACAGTATAGGAAACATATTATAGGAGCAACATAGTATTATGAGTATTTCGGAAATGAATGAAAATCAAAGAATACCAACTCAGTTCTCCTTTCAGCGGAAGTCATAAATCTACTGTGGAATATCGGTTACCAGGCGTCGTCGTGGGCAACTTTTTATGTATGTAGGACATTGTTCCTACATACATAAAAAGTTGCACATATTTCGAATATTTTAAACAGTTTCATGCACTTGCTTAAATATTTTGTTTAATTGGAAACTCTTTACAGAAAATGGCTTTTTTATTTTTGGAGATGAATTGTTGCGATTTTTGTGTTTTCAATGTTTATATTTTTTACTTAGCGCCACATTTCCAGAGTGATAAGTACCTAATTGAGAAAGTTATTACACTATGAAAAAAATTTTGTTTTTGAATATCCTTCAATATTTAACACATAATCAGCCTATAATGTTCCCACTGCTGGGACATAGGCCTCTGTGAGAGGGAGTGGGCCGTACCGTAATCCACCACGCGAGCCCAGTGCGTGTTGGTAGATGTCAATGTCTTCGAATTTTTGGTTCTAGGACATGCCGGTTTCCTCACGATGTTTTCCTTCACCGTTTTGAGAGCAATGCGACCTACTTGTAAGTCTATATACTTGTAGGTAATATTTAATAAATAACACTTATCATAACATAACATAACATAGCATCACGCTTTTTCCCCGAAGGGTTGGGCAGAGGTATATCTATTACACCCGCATTTCGCCAGTTGTCTAATAGAGAAGTTATATTATTATGCAAATGTTTGGTATTTATGTGTATACCTTACAATGTACCTACTTAGACCAAAAACACCAACCAGTCCTAAAATCAGACGAAAAAACTCTATGCACTTTCAATTCCGCATTCAAAACAGCCAGCATAAATCCTCAAAACAAATTATAGTATAGAATTCCATTTAATACCCAGCTCTAAATTGTTTTAGATTAAGTAAGGGCGAGTGCACATGACGGCCGGCGCGGATCGCAGGGATGGGGTGCAACGCGCTATTATTACACCGATCGACTGGTTCGACTTAGCACATCTGTACTGACGTTAATCTGTACATTTAGAGTAGTGCGTTCCGCGTCTGTGTGTTTTAAGCTTTATTTGTTGTCATGTTGTTTTGAATGGAGAAAATGTGTGAAGTGTAGCTGTGTGTTAATTTTGACACTAATTAATTCACATTACCTGTCGTTTTGGGACAGATACAAAACTGAATAGTAGTTATTGTTGTTGAATCACTTACAATAAACTTATTGTAAGTGGTTTTATACAGCGGCTATCAGAAAGTTGTAGTCAAATTTAAGGTTGTGGTATGTACCACAAACTGGCAAACGTTCTTCGGTCTAACGTTCTTTCGACCAACAGTTCATCGATCATACGATAATTCGGGCAAATGTTCATCGAAAAGTATTCTCCAGGCAATCGTGACGCACACAATTTTACAGCATATATCAGAAGGAACAATTAAAGTTTATAGTGAATTTACTGAACAATTGATTTCTCTGAATTTAAATAACTTTTCGGGGTCGTCTCTTCAGTCTTTCCTATCAATCGGTTTTCACTAAACGAAACTTGATCAATTATACATTTTAATACACTTAGGCACTACTTTTCTTAGCTTATCATAAAACATGGAATCAATATGAATGAAGCTCTGAATCCTAAATTGTTTATATATGTATCGAGGGCACGTGGCGACCACAAAGGCGAGGGGAGATGCACTTCAATACCGCCGGATTATTACCGGACCAGGCAACTTGTAAAGACGTATAAGAATATCAAAATCATTCTGTACTTCTCTTGCATTTTGTAGGTAGTTTAAGTTAAGTTAGATGCTGTCTTGCAGTTGTGTGTTGATTTTCCGAATAAGAAAAGTGTTCTGAACTTCTGCACGCATAGCCTGGCACTTGCATCTCTATTCTACGAAGAATAGCCAATTTTTTTTCTATCCAACGTATCATTATCTTCACTTTGACATCGCGTCATAGAAATCTTTCTGCAATCTGTCATTGTGTCTTTCTTTTCTTATGTTCCTACGGTGTTCATGCTACGCGTGCTATTTAATAAGTTGGTCTTAAAAAATGCAACTTCACCCTCCACACGTGGAACTTAAATTATTTACAATCGTTAAACAGTGATGAGAAGCCTATCAAAGGGATCCAGGTTGTGAATGGGGAGCCAGTAGACGAGAAGGTGTTCAAGCCTCAAGTGACTTGGTGGCTTCTAGGCAAGTACGTCGACCGCATCATCGTTTACCATCATGCAGATGCGAGAGTGGTCAAAGGCGAGCCTATACAGTGTGTATCAGAAAATTGTGTTCAAAATTAAGGATGTGGATTAGACTATTAAACTGAACAATTTCTGTTCATGGGACCAACACCATAATCACGAAAAAATAATCAGTCGTCCTCGTCCCATACAAAATTTAAATACCTAGTCGACCCAAATGTATGATACGACTGATTATTTTTCGACTGATACATGCTGTAAAAGTGAGTGGGTCACGATTGCCTGAAAAATACTTGTTCGATGAACATTTGCCCGAATGATCGTTTGGTCGATGAACTGTTGGTCGAAATAACGTTTGACCGAAGAACGTTTGCCAGCAATATCGTTTGACTGATGAACGCTGCTCATAGTAAAAATAATGATGTAAATAAAATTAGTTCTGATATTTTTATATTGTACCACTTAGTTGTTTATGTTACGCTGAGCGAGGGTGCATCTGACGACCACAATCGTGGGGGAGCTCTTTGCTTCCCGTTTGAAAACTGGAGATCTTGTGGAGATGTTATAAACTAGCTTATGCCCGCTACTTCGTCCACCTGAAATTTCTTGCTCCCCCGACGAAAAGCGCGGGCGGGCAATGCAATGTGACGCAGTGGTGCGTCACATTGCATTGCCCACCCGCGCTTTTACTACGTTTTCACCTAGCGCTCTTTCTGACTTTTTTCTTTTTGCTCGGCTCCTAAAGGTCGTAGCGTGATATTAAATAGCCTATAACCTTCCTCAAGAATTGGACTATCAAATGCAAAAAGACTTTTTCAAATCCAACTGTCAGTTCCAGAGATTACACTAGGGGATAATCTCTGGAACATACAAACTTACAAACAAATTTTCCCTCTTTAGAGTATTAGTAAGTATAGATGAATAGGTATGCATCAATCAATCAATAAACATACTTTATAACAGTCCACTGCTGGACATAGATCTCTCCCAGGCTGCGCCACAACACCCTGTCCAGCGCCTTCCGCCTCCAGTCTGTCCCAGCCACCTTTTTAAGGTGACTGGGTGGCTGACTAGGTAGGCATGACTTTGAAAAAAGTATTTTATTGAAAGGATTTTATCTTCTTTCAATAAAATCCTTTTTAAAAACGGTAAAAACGGTAAATTTTATTGATAATTAATAATAAGAATGTATGTAGATTACAGTTTTATTTACTGAATTGACTTCTAATAAACCCTATTATAAAGAAAAGTTATTTGTTTGTGTGCTCTCTTTAAAGTATTATGGATTATGCCTTTATCTCAAAAGTTACATTGGCGGAGTTCATACACTTTGATCTGTTACTCATCATATACTCTGTTTAGTAGCACTACAGCAGGCTTAGAATTACGCTTTCTATTTCTTCGAAGAATAGACACAGCTCTTTCTATTGACATTTTTTTCTCCATTTTTGACATCGCACCGTAGAAATCCTTCTACATAAAAAAGGACCTAGACAAAGATTGTTAGAAACGAAAGACAAAATGACAGATTCTAGAAGGATGTCTATTCTTTGTAGAAATAGAAAGCGTCATGCTGAGCTCTTTCTGAAAGAGCGTCCAGGGAGGCACTACCAACATACTTATTTTTAACACCAGGCAGCGTGGCTGTGGTCTGGTTTTAAAAATAAATATTGGTGCCAGAGTAATCACAGGCATATAATGAGTTAGTTAGCTTAGTTTCACGAATGGCAACGCAACTGCAACGCTTCTGGTATTGTAAATATCTTCACTAATTCATCAATAAAGACACTGATTTTGATGAAAGTTAATATCGTCAATGAAAATGGAATTTATTAAAACGAGCACAGCAATGGCATAAAGAAGTGTGCTGTTCACAATGCACTAAAGTTATTACACAAACATACAAACATACATAAATTCACGCATTCTTCCCATGAGGGTAGGCAGAAACAATCGAACGCTACCTGCTACGCTCCTTACCTTCTTTCTTTCTTGTGCTTCGTTTACGTTCATACATCTGGTCATACACGCACGCTACGCACCTGACCTTTTTGAAAAACATCACCAATGAGGTCACTATATGTCTTTCTGGGGCATCCCCCTCCCTGTGTTTCCACTCACATCTGCCTTGTAAATACCTTAGTTATGTAAATGCCTTGTTAGTCGCCTTTCATTCTTCCTCCCAGCATCTAAGCATACTCTTTTCAATTTTCGTCACTACATCTTCCTTTTAAGCATTAACATTATTAACACTTTAAATTGAAGTTCAACAAAATATCATCCATGCCCTATCCAGAAAAACTACCGCGAATAATGACTGCGGACATGGATCACTAATTTTGTTTATATTGCTCTCAGCTAGGGTGCACATGAAGATAGCTTGGGGGAGATGGTGGTCTCCTGTTCTCGCTATGTTATTAGCAAAACAGCAGACCTTGTGAATGTGAATGAAAGATCAAAATCAAAATCAAAATATTTTTATTTCACATAAACCTACATGGGCACTTATGAAACGTCAGTAGCTAGGTGCACGGTTCCAATTGGTCGTTTCCTATGGAGAAGAGCCGGCAAGAAACTCCACGGTTACTCTTTTATAAATAATTGGCTTTTACAATGTTTTCCAATTAGTGTTAATAGGTATGGAACGACAGTGTAGGCCTGTCAAAAAGTACCACGTACTTAACAAAAAATAAATGGTCTACTAGATATTGAAGAAACTCAACAATGGGAGGAAGAAACACTTGCGTATTGCTTGCTTGCTAAAAACTGAAAGGTTTGACTGAGATCAGTTTTGAGGTCACGAGAAAATGAAGAAAGTTGGTAATAAAGAAACGGCATTAATTAAAAAAAAAATATAATGATATTGGTGCTCGCTATCTTTACCGATAGTTCTGCGACTCCAACGTTATCAATCATTGTCATAGAATATTAGTGCACAGGTAGGTACTAAAGAGAATCTTAAAAATTGTTTACAGAAATACTTTTTAAGTAAAGTATGGCCGGCTGTGCTGGGGCAGCTGCTGCAGGCGCGAAAAACCTCAAACGGCGCAAATACTCCAATCTTATATAATACTATAATATCCAATATTAAATCTTACATGTTCGAGCTGTTTGGGGATGAAACACTAGGGCCATAGGGTCCAAGTGCCCACTTAGTTTTTCGAGACATCGCCAAACGGTTGGTCGACTCTTGACGTGGCCAGAGGGCAGGCCTATTTCTTGGCCAAAGCATCGTTATAGAACGTGGCAATGCTGCCAGCCTTTTTGGCACTTTTCGATGCCCCATTTTTCTTTCCCTTTTTATATACTCGTACATATTATTATTATTATTTTAAGACTTTAAATTATGTACCTAAGTAAAGTATTTATTTCTACAATTCTAATAAATTATTATTCTGTTGCCAAAATGTCAATAGTCAATATATTAACATGGGACGCTAATATTGTTTATATTGCACTCCGAGAGGGTGAACATGGGACATGGGGGAGACGGGGACTTGTCAACCCGCCATGATATTAGCGAAACAGCTGACCTTGTCGGTTATAGTATTGGCGTTTTGTATATTATTAATTGTTATTTAAATAGTTAAACGGTTAGTTACCTATATTATTCAGAGAAGAAATTCTTGAAAATCTTTGAAACAAGGCTGTAAGTGTAGTTTAGAAACTTCGTAGGTATACCTAAACTTTTTATTTCGAATACATATTTTTATAGGAATTACCAGAGTTCAGGTTATGTAGATACACACTAAATTATAAGTTCGATATCAATTAAGAATGCAACACATTGGTAGGAATTAAGTTATCCGCCACTGGCGCGATATAGCGGGCGCGACGGACAGCGCGACACAGGATCCAACAATATTGTCCGATAAATTGGATGCAAAATTGTTTAAACCAGGTAAAAGTACCTTCCAACTGATCAAATTATCTCTCTTTTTAACGAAATTGTCATAATTTGCATCGTAAATCGCGTTCGGAAATTGACAACTGACAAGATTTTAATCTATGGTAATGAGAGCGGTTCGAAGAATTCATTAACTTTTTACCTTCAGGGATGATTATATATTATAATGAAAAGACTTCCAGCTGATTGCCGTAAATAAATAATGTAACTTATCATAATAATGTTGATAATATTTTTGTTTCAATTTACGGTTGCATGGTTTAAATTCTTTCTTTCATACTTATATAAGTAATGGATGACTTTTTTATCTTCATTTAATAACATCATTGTTGCGTTGCGTATCATGATTATGAAAGTCATCTTTGTATTCTTTGACAGTCGTTGTTTTGTATTGAGTCATATATGGTCTCTTTTCAAGGTTAGAAATTATCGAACTGATAATAGGTACCTATTGGAATTTCCTCTGATAAGAATGTCATTAGGGTTGGTATTTGCTGCTTGCATTGTTATTACTTAGTTAATTAAAAAGGCGATCTTTTAAGGCTGCTTTTGTTAGATTAGTATTCAGTTAGAATAAAACTAATCATATTTTTTTTTATAATAAAAAATAGATTTATAATAAAAACTTACCTAAAACTCGTCCAACAAATAATAAATATCACAAAACATCACTCACTTATACAAAACAAAATTCAAAACAGTTCGAAACGATCAAATTCGAAATGTCAAAAATTCAAGCTTCGATGTAAGTTCGTTACGCGCCAATCGATCACGAGTCGAGGGGACGCGCGCTCCAGTCGGACACCGCACGAACTCTGACGGGATAACAGGAACGCTCGGACGGGGAAAAGCGGGAAAAAAGTGTAGGAATTATGCACTACGCTTTTTCTTTTCTTTTTTTTTTAATTTCGATAGCGATGCCATTTTATGAAGATTAAAAAGTTGTTGTCACTGGACTATGGTGTACAGCCTATGAATATCTCTATTTCCTATGTCTTTAAAGTTGTTTATTTGAACAGTTTATAGTTGAAAGATGAAAACCTATCTCTCATTTTGACTTCAATAAAAGTAACCAGTGAACTTTTCAGGTATCGCACGATAACTGTTTTCCGCCATAAACCCATAGGTTTCTAAGAAAATCCGCGAACTGTGACAAGAGCAATAAGCGTGTTCACTGTCGAACTGCATAGAACATAAAGAGAAGCGCAATGACACAAGGCTGGCATTTTATTGCAAAATATGATGCAATTATGTATTTACAAATAATATATTGATAGAATAAAAAAATGAAAACACTATTAAATGCTAATATGTTGCTTGTAGAATGATCTGACAAAAAATCAGAATGATTGCATGTATATTAGTGTGGTTTTTAATCTTTAAAATGTTTTTTTTTTGAGGTATCTTCGTGATATTTTTCTATCATATCAAATTAGTTGTATTATGTTTTCAACACACTATCTAACTAGCATATATCCTGAAGAATATCATATATTTTTCTGATTTTGTTTACTGCAGTGGATCATATACTTTTAGGCATTATAAAACTTACAAAATGTGCGTTTAGGTCCTGTAGACTTAAGGCTCGTGCAGACTAGCGCGATATCGCGGGTGCGACAGGCAGCAATAATATGCCTGTCGCGCCCGCGATATCACCCCAGTCTGCGGGAACCTATAAGATGAGGTGACTAATTACAACAAGTGCATCAGTCTGTGTGACGTGTCTTCTCCATTTATTGATTGCGTACCTATTTTTTTATGAATTCCCGGTTCCTGAGAAAGCCCACTATTCTACAGTTTTTTTTTTTTCGTACATGTATTCTTATGACTTCCAGGAGTAAATAAAATATGCTGTTGTTTTATGAAAACATTTTTTAAATTTAAGTTAGATATCGTTAGGTCTATATTTTTTTATTAAGTAAACAATAGTTTCTCACATAATTTATTTTAGTTTCATTCAATTTCCTTATTTTAGAAATATTTAAAAATGAATGTTTTGTGCGAGTCTCAAAAAACGGAAAAGAGATTTTTTTTAAACCTTGATGGAAGAAAACAAACTAAATACCTACATAACCTTAACCCTCAAATACATGTACAATGTCATCTGTCAAATGCGGACGGAACTTGATGTAACTGCAACCAAGTTGTGTTACGTTGTGCTAGCTAAGTTCACCACTAGATGGCGCTGCCAGAAAATTGCTGCGTAATATCACTACAGTGCGTTTCATACTTTTCGTTGACTTCCTTCTGATAATCAGCATTGTATAGAATGTTTACGCTATAATTGTTTGTTGTTAAATATATTTGATATTGTTGTCATGTGATTCAAAAATTACCTACGGAGTTTTTATATATTTAAAGCCTGTAAGAATAAAATAAATAAAATCAATGCCCCATTCATCAAAGAGAGATTCAAACATCTTAATAAACGTTTAAATATTTTATTGAACATTTTATGGTCAATGTGGATTGGTCTAGGGTTATTGTGATGGGATTTTATCGCTTCCTTTGTTATTTTATAATCTATAAAAGCTCAACGGTTATGCCCACTGTACATTAGATTTTCTTGAGCGATGCCTTGGTCCGATAGCTGGGCATGAGATCTAATATTTTCCACAAGCGAATTCTATACTCACACGCGAAGTGAATTGGAGCGGGACCCTAAATCGCAGGACTGCCTGCTGATCTTCAGATCAGGCATCCTTCTATTAGTATTCCAAGTAATTTGCAGTCAGCATTTGTGTCTTATTAGTTTCAGATGTCACTTCATTGTTTATCTTCTTTTTCACGCTTCACACAATCAATCCATTTTAGATCTGCCTTCTCTCTTGTGAGTATGGAGCTTCCATGTTCGATTCCATCAAATCGGAAGCATGTATCCGTCTTAATTATTTCTCGCCCTGTCATATTTATATGACGTCACATATCATTAATTGTCAAGTGAGCACTATAAAATTAAATCTGTCAAATTGATAGAGGGTCACCCACGCTTCACGCTGTGGTTTAGAGGGCATGACCCTCTTAAACTCTTGTGTAATAGTAACTCGAGTTATGACTTTGGAACGTAGTTTATTGATACGCTAATTGACAGGAAACGTTTTATTTCATCGGCGTTTATGTACTTGGAAACTAAGTGCATAATTATAGTATTTAATAAGAAGGGTTTGGTAGCATGTTTGCTGTGACAGAAGCTATTTGTGAATCGACATAAGTATGCTTCTGGTTTTAGGTTAGACTATCGGATAATAATAATAGGCTTCGACTATTACCTCATTTGATGCAACCGGGAATCTATTTACTGGAGATAATCAAGAATAATCTCTTTATCCTCGTTAAATCTTCTTGAATATTTATTATAATCTCTAAGCAGAGTTTACCGCGCAACTAGCATATATACAACATCCCGACATCAACCGTCGGGCAGTTGCCCACCAGACACGACACCCGTCTGGTCGGAGGATCCTCTCTTTTCTATGGAGTATGAGTGAACTAGACACACTGCTCCTCATGCCTCTATATAAACATAAACTCAAGTCTTCTTTCCATGGGATAGGCAGAACCCACATAACGCCACCTGCTATACGATCCTTCTATATTCGTTTTGCTTCGTATACGTTTATACATCTGGTCATACACGCACGCTGTTTGCGAGTACTACTACCTGACCTACTTCTATATACAATATAATAGAAGAAAAATAACTATTAAGAACGAAACTTTTGGACCGAAGTTCCTTATCGCGCGTCGCGAAAGGGGCCTAGACGGAAAAAATTAAAGGCTCCTACATACTGGCGCGACTTGTCGCACGACGCGTCGCGACACAAAGGCACCGCTTGTAGCGCTACACGCGGTGTCTTTGTGTCATGTCGCGTCGCGCGACAAATCGCGCCAGTATGTAGGAGCCTTAAGACCAAAAGTTGTAACGACACTTTTTGCTATAGTTGTAAGCCGTGCGGCGTGCGCGTGTTTCTCTGTCTGTCTGTCTCTCTCTCTCTCTCTCTCTCTCTCCACAAGCCAATTATTACTAAAATTGAGCCTACTGATTAAGTTTATATTACATTATATTTGTTAATAATAAAAAAATATTATTATAACTTAAAAAAAATATTTTTTTTTACAATTCTTTCACTAATTAATCGAAAGGAACTTCGTTCCTTCCGGGTGTCCCTTGACACCTCTCAAGTTTATTCTTTCTCAAAATAAAGTCGTGGTGCCAGGAATCTAGCTACGATACTATTTGGAGCATGTCTTGTGTTTGGAGCAACTGGCCTATTTAATACTTTGAGATCACAGTGTCTAGGAAATTTCTGATGCAGATAGGAAACCATCTAAACTTTTATTGATCTTTCAGCTTCACTAAAGTTGGAACCTGTGTTTTTATTATCTGTGGTTGGAACTGGTGAAGGCCAAAACTAGGTGGCGGGATGCTGACCGAAAATAGATGCGGTTCTGTGATAGTGAGTTAATAAATAATAACTTGAATAAGAACGGATAAGGAAGATGATAACCGAGTTCCTAGTAGTGGCGCAATTAGGAACACTCCCTGCTGCTAATAAATAAGGAAAATGTATTAAATGATAAATCATTTTATTTCTGTAAGTAGGTTTTTACAAACACTTTCACACGTTAAACATATTTTTTTAAACTAGATGAGGTCGGCGTTTCCTATCTGACTACTCTGAGAAGAAAGGCCGAAACAAACTCAGAGGTCACAGTCTCTTTTAAAGTCCAGACATAATCTTGGTCAGATCATGTGAAGACCATGTCGATTGTTGTCTGAAGTGGTCTTTTGATGAAAGAACCACACAGATTGAGTGGACCTGTCCAGTCAGTGAACGCATTTGTCAGTAGTTGTGCAGCTCAACTCAGAACTAAAGGAGCTCAACGATTCAACGAACAATACCAAAGAAAGGACATTAAAACGAGGCGTAATTAGAGTACGGTTGTACCTATATTAAGTCTTTCACCGTTTGTGGACAAAACATACGTGACATTGGCACATTGAGAAATTACGACATTGATATAAACGATATAAACAGTGCGATTACAAATAATTTTACTTTCTGCAGACAAAAGTGGACGTCTGCCAAAAGTTTTCACTTCGCAAAATCGCGGATTGAATGAAAATCTGCCAACTCTTTGTACAAACAATACAATAAACATAAAACAGTCAGTAAACAAAACGTAATAATTTCAATAAAAGTATTAATTTCACGGTCTTGTCCTTACCGAGGTAAACACAATTTAAGAACATTATATGCCCATAAGAAGAACAGAGGTGGCCCAGGGGTAACAGCCGCGACTTACGAGTTGTAGGTTGTAGGTTTGAACCTAGACAGGCGCTCTCAAAACGCTGAAGGAAAACATCGTGAGGAACCCCGCATGTCCTAGAACCAAAAATTCGAAGACCTATGACATCTACCAACCCGCACTGGGCCCGCGTGGTAGATTACGGCCCACTCCCTCTCAAAAGAGAGGAGGCCTGTGTCCCAGCAGTGGGAACATTATAGGCTGGTTATGTATGAATGTATACCATATTAGTGAATCTACCCGTAGTGCATTTGCCAATATGGCGAAATCTTATAATGACGGATAATAATAATAATGACGGATAGGGAGCCAATATCTGGCACAAAGTTTTAAAATATTCATGGACTTTTTTAGTGCTAGAATAGATGTAGACTTTAAACTTCACAAAAATTCAGTGATAAATCTCTACAGTAAGAGTTTGAAGATGCTAGGAAAATACATAATGGATCTACGAACATTTCAAATCACGAGATTTCTCGAAAGGATCTGCATGACTGGTATACTAATCCTTGCGTACTTTCATAATAAAAACCGATTGCGCACGCATGTGAACCGGTTTCTTGGCGTACTGGGCCTTACGTGTTGCCAGGCAGTTACCACGGCATACGTCTAGACACTGACCAAGGAGAACAATGCAGTGAGAGCGCCGCCGTACGCGCTGCACAGTACGTCGATGCCGGCCGAACTGTGCAAGTTCTATTTTGGTACGCGGTGTCGAGGACCGATACGCGCATGACCGGCAGCTATCTGTATTATTCTGTGAACTGGGTTCAGTCCGCACGCCGCACCACCGAGCGCGGCCGCGCGCGCCGCGAACCGTCAACACAAATAATAACAAACGCGAACGCGACGCATCGAACGAACGTGCCCGTTTAAAAATCGAGTGTGATCCAACCAGTGATACGTTCCTTTTTTGAATTGATTAAAAAAAAATACAAAATGCGACGAAACATCAAAATCCTGTTCCTAATCGGAGCTGTGTGGATGTTTTTCCTATTTTACTACATGCAGCCAGATTCAGCACAATCCAAGGTATGTTTATTGATTGTCATTTCTTTAGTCTGCATTTGGAATTTCGGAAAATTGCTAGCAGCGTTGTTTATCAATGATCAGCTGTTAGTTAGGTTAAGGATCGCTGCAACCTCCGGTGGGGTTGCTCTGCGCATGACCGAGCCGCCTACGCGGCGTGATAACTGCAGCCTACAGGACTAAAACACTATCATCATTTGACACTATTCTGTGAAAGGGATAATAATTAGCTTCAAATTATATATTCATAAAAAAATGATCATAGCAAAAAAAAACTGAGTATGAGAATATTGCGTGAGATAGTTGCGGCTCAAAGCCAGTTGCAAAATAACACACAACGCTAATTAATACTTAACCAGCTTAGAACTAACACTAGAAAACCAATCTGTGAAAATTACACATGGAAATAAGATATCTACTTGACAAGGACGTGAAGCAATACATTATCTAGGCGCTGCAAATTATAAAGTAGAAGATACCTACTTAACTAGTTGCAGCTAAGATAAATGACTACGTAGATTCTAATTAATTGATAGGTACAAGCTGATTCTGTATTATCAAACTATCAATTACTGAGAACTTTATAACGCCGCTAATAACAGGTTCCAGCGGAAATGCAATCAATCTTAACTGATCGGTGCTATGAAATTTGCCAAAAAGAACAATGCGTGTTATTTGCTAGTTTCTGCACGTTACTGCAAAAGACAACAAATCGTTGAGTGCTAATCATGTGTGATAAAATTGTTTATTATTCTTTATTATTCTTTGAAATACCTACTATTATTAAGCAACTTTTTTCTGGTATAGCTTTACCATATTTTTTGACTTGCAAAATTTGTTTGCGTAAAAAAATGCGATCAAAATTCGGTTTAGTTTTGATTTTTTTTTTTCTATACTATATAAAATATAGCTAGATCTCTGCGGCATATGTCAAACTGACATTCCTAGGGTTGTCAGGATATAAAAAATTGTCGATAGAAATTATCGACGTTTCTTACTATTATCGATGTTAATGTAACATATAATTGGGTTTAATTTGATTACAAACGTTACTAAATTAAACGAATATTTTAATATCATTTTATATTAAAATATTCGTTTATTTTTTTAATTTATTCTCTTAAAGGAGTACACCCCAAATCCATATCTGAATCAGTTTCTGAATCGTTAGAACAATCTTGTAAATTTATTATAAACTCTTGTTCGCAAATATTATCAAATCGGACGTCCCGCTCCCAATCTTCTTCCATTCGTTTTCTGCATTTGGATACCACCTATTTCCAGTCTTCTGCAGATATATTGTCGACCGCACTTTTTAATAACTGCGTCATTTTATTTTATTATATATTAAATATCGATAGTTTATAACCCTAATTACGTCGGCATTCCCATAAAGTATGACATTGATAGGTACTGTCTATACTATTATTCAATTCAGGACCTCATAGGCGTGATTTTACTAACAGCTGTCGCAGAGATCAAGTTATCTTTTATGAAGTATAGTGCGTGACATTCTAAGCTGCACCTAAATTCAAATGTGGAACAGTCGATTCTTACCGTCACATTACTTTTCTTTTGTAAATTCTGGACACTAGTTTGTTGAACTTGTGAAATATTTGATGTATTTTATAAAACAGTGACATAAAAGCCATGAATAATGTAAGACTCATAAACGGTACATAATAACCAATCCTACTTACGCACATGCAAATAAGCGTCTTTATTAGACTGTGTAGGACTCATTCCAAAACTCTTTTCACTTTTCCGCAAATCTTAGGACACCATAAAAACGCGACCAATCTATTTATGGCGTTAATTTCACGAACTGGTTAACCTTCAGTGGAACTATCCACACTTACTTGTTCACTTTGACTTTATAGAACGGTCATATTATTATTGACAAAAACAAATTCAAAATATACGTTTTTATGTCCAAATCCTCTGGATACATTATCCTACTGACTTAAATTAATATCTTTCATCATTAAAAAAAAATTGGGCATATGATTTTCAAATGTATCTCACATTTGAAAATCCTATGCCCTAAATTCGTAATTACAATTTTCATTTTCCTGTCATAATGCGTTTGCGAGGATTATATTCCATTTGCTGATTTTCATCATCTGTATCATTCATCCCAAATTTGTTTTTCTGGACCGTAAAGAACCTTCAACTGCTCTGCTAGTTAACAAACACTGATGTTACCTTCACCTCTTCTGTCAGAAAGATTTTTTATCTCAAAATCCTCGTAAAGATAAATAATATGCAAGGCATCAATCAATCACTGTCAATGGAAAGATAATCAGTTAAGTAACGTAATTAGTGATTGTCGGAAACCCTGAGATGTGAGATTTGAAACTGATACCTACAGACATTCTTTTACATGGTAGGGAACTGATGACCAAAGCCTAACGATCATGCTTATGCTACAGGCGCTGTAAGAAGAATTATTGCTAAAAGTCCACCGAAAACAAAAACATTAATGAAATAATTCCAAAATCTTTTGCATTAAATTCAACGAAACCAAAAGGTCACAATTCTCGTTTCGGTTAACACTCTTGAAGGCTAGCCAAGCTATTAAGTCAGAAAAAAAACTGGATTCGACAGTGCTATTATTTTATTTCCTGCAAAATTGTATCGGTACAAAAGAGTACTTTAGTGTCAATGGTATCATTTCTGACACGATTAATTATGTCACCGAAATTGTTATTTAATAGATCTTTGTCCTCTTCCTAAGCCTTTTCACTTATACCTTTATAGCTGTCTGTGTCTGTGAATGTAGTTAGCAATTCAGTACTCTTAAAGTTAAAAAACCGACCAAGTGCGTGTCAAATCACGCACAATGAAAGGTTCCGTAGTTGGAATTACTTGGGATGAATTTATACCAAAAACAAACTTAACATTGTAGTCGAAAAACATGTTTATACATATACATCGATATACGTCACGGTCAATTATACAACTACAAATTTAAGTTGGTCGAATATTCCTCGATAACTTGTAAAGACTACTTAGCTGTGATAGTTTCCTTTTAATTTCATGTATGTACTACTGCGATGATTTTTTTCACTTTTGCATAAACAACCATTTAGCTGGCACAGGGGGAGGACACTTGACTCTAACAAAAATTAGCACTTTAAAGCTTAATAATACGCAAACGGATTCTTGAATCGAAAAATGGTGTTCACAAACCCGTAATGTTTTTGAACGGCCTATCCAACGATACCTCACACCATCGGATATACGAGAAAAAACATATTATACCCACATTACGTGCAAAATGTTTTTTAAGATTTTATTTCAGCACTTTGTCGGCGTGATTAATATGTATACCTATGCCAAATTACAGCTTTCTAGTACTAAGCGTCTCTGAGGTGGGGACAGACAGACAGACAGACGGACATGGCAAAACTATAAGGGTTCTTTGTTTACTACGGAACCCTAAAACGTCTCAAAAATCTATCCTGCATATCGTCGGATAGTAATCAGTTTAGCAAAACAAATATAAATGGTAAATTATATTCTTGCAACAGGCTGTCAAATCTCGTAGAACTATTTTCTCCTCTGCAACCAGCCTTTCTTTTACCAGCAAGGTTTCACATCATTATTACCAAACTAACCAATCTATAATATTACCAAAAATTTTTTAAAAAACTCGATGGATGTCTAACACTTTTTTGATTAACATAATTTCATTGTGATTTGCATGTTGCATGGTCAACTTTCATAAATGCCTTTTATTTCTAACATCATGGCTCACAATAGCAATGGACTTTGGCGCATAAATTGTTTCCTGCTCCGACCCCAACTGACATAATCTAATGATACGGTATAAAGGTGAAAATATCGTCAGCTTACGTTGTGATATCTACGCGATTATCGGTCTAAACCTATAGATTCGATGATACAATTTGTACTTTCATAGTTCGTTCTTCTTGTTTCTTTAAACCTGTTGATTCGAACAGAAAGTTAGCAAGTGTATTTCAGTCTTTTGTTACTATTATTATACTGTAAATTTCATCGTTTTAGATAGTTTCGGCTTGAACTTAATCAACCGTAGGAATATTATTTGCCTACTGTACGAAAATAACCTGTTTATCTGAAAGAGTTCAGGGTCAAAGTAATTCGAAGAAAATACACAGTATTTTTATTCAAATGTTGACTAATTGTCATTATCAGTTGTATCATGTTGTCATATTTAGCATGACGTGTCATAATGAAATTTGAATGTCGAATTAAAAAAAAAACTAGTCTATGCAACATTCGTCTATGAATCCGTTTGTTACGTCATATATAACGTGACGTAATCTCGTTATGTTAAGTCGTTAATCCAATTACGTTAGTGGATGAATAGTATTACTTTGAAGATTAAGCTGGACATAGAAAGAGACTTCACGTAACTTTTACAGTTAGCGGCGTGCTTGAAGTTAAAAGAACTTTACAAATAATTAAATTAAAGGTGACTTTGCATAATTAGTCTAATAACAGCTGCATCTCGTTATGCACGATTATAATAAGGGCAACTGAATCAATCATATTCATAGCTTATTAATCAGCTTAGCATTCTCCACACGTCTTTTTCATCCTTAATTCTCTATTGATCGTCATCTCGGTAATCACTCCATTTCTTTCCATATCATCTTTCACATTTCAGTCCAACCATCGTTTCTTTGGTCTTCCCTTACTCAAAACTTTCCTGTCTACATTTTTTTCAGTTGTATTGATTGCTATTCTATTGTTTAATTACAATGAGCAGAAAATTCACCTCTTCTGTAATCATAAGATTAGCAAAACATAAGAAAAAAGCTAGGTACTATTTACTTTTTATTTTCGTTATGATTTATTTCCGTATAAAATGAAAGTAACGTTTCAGTGACCGCGATGTGGTAACTAACGTTCGTTTATATAAATAACAACAATTAAATAGAAGATGTAGGTAACTGGTACACATATTTTGTTTTATTTTACTGTGAACTAGCATTTCACGGAACTTATACTTTGGATAATGTTTTTTGGAATTAGGTTATTTTATGTAACTTTGCTGTTAAGATTTTTCTGCCATTACCAAAAGTTTGTCAAACAGGTATTCTATATTATCAACTGTTCCTGTTTTATGTTCTGACTCTGCTTTGCTAGCAACACCCACTATACAACTAAATCTTAAAGATCTCTGAAATTAACTAGGCCAGTTTTAGTTACTTTTACCTAACACACGAATTGACAATACCCCACTTATTTCTATAACCCTCAACTGGCCATAAACCAATCATATACAAGCCATGTATGATCACGCGGAAACTGAGAATACGCGTACATAATCGTAAATAGATGTACCTATTGATATGTTACTTCCTAAACCACATTTTTTTCCTCTTCTATCGCATCATATTTACAGGTATGAGGTATTTCCACATTTTATACCAGTTTTAATGCTAGTTTAATTCTTAGAATTGAATTATTTTTCAATCGAAAGTTGATACGCGGTAGTTATTATATTTTTTCGAGCATCAAAATATGAAACATTACTGTAAATATTATTGAACGACACAAAACAAAAGACAAACACAACCATAACAGCTGATCTTGTTGTATCTCCCTGATAAAATTATTATAAAATTACTGAATTTATAATTCGATTTTATAATAGTAGGTAATTAATTGCCTACACCTAGGTATATTTTGTCTCCCTCACACAAAGAGGAGGCCTGTGTCCCAGCAGTGGGAACAATATAGGCTGATTATGTAGGTATATTCTGTTACTAGAAGTTTCCAAATTACCAACAACAATGTATTATTAGTACTACGAGGCTTGGCATGCTTCAGGGAACTATCCTTGGACCCAACTTTTTTATTTTATTTTGGAACATATACTTAGATTACATCTAAGTTGCTAGAGAGCAGTGGTGGCCCAGTGGTAACGGCCGCGACTTACGAGTTGTACGTCGTAGGTTCGAACCCGGACAGGCGCTTTACTTTGTGTAAATTATTTCATCACCATTGCTCTCAAAAACGGTGAAGGAAAACATCGTGAGGAAACCGGCATGTCCTAGAACAAAAAATCGAAGACATGTGACATCTACCAACCCGCACTGGGCCCGCGTGGTGGATTACGGCCCACTCCCTCTCGCAGAGAGGAGGCCTGTGTCCCAGCAGTGGGAACATTATAGGCTGATTATGTACATCTAAGTTTGAACCATTTTTAGTATTATACTAAACCTTTCAGTAAACACCTTTGACTTCTTTCAATAGAGTTGAATTGTGTCTAGTTGATAGCATTGATTATATTATCGCTCCAATCTTGATAAGGTCATGCTTCTATGCTGTTTTCTAAACATTTTTTAATTGTTAGAGTTTCAGAGCAGTATTGGGTAGGTACTGTGAGTTTTTCCTTCCGTTTCTTATCTATCCTTCCTTTAGACACATTTTAACATTTATTGAGCACTGTGGAATGCCTTAGTCAAAGGTCAACACTAAAAGCCTAATTTCGTTTACTCACCTACTTACTCACCTTATCTGTTTAAAGGTCTCCTTCAAAGTAAAGTGTACTTTTAAACCCAGCTACGAATGTGTCAATATTTGTGTTAGGAATGGTTCTAACCATTTTAAGAGTTCGATGGGATCCTTTCGACCCTCGACCTTTGGTTGGCAGTCAACAAATGTTACTGAGCACATAAATGCTGTCGTATCGTAGTTTGCTTATGAAGTTTGGTATAAAAAAGGTTGTATGGAATCGTCTGGTACCTTTTATTTGGGTAGTCATGGGTTTGAATTTTCTAATATTGTTTCTATGTTGTGTTTAGTGTTTTGATTTGACTATGTTATATCATATTTTTAGTACGCACAGCAAAGTAAATGTATTATTTTGTGAGCATATATACGTACGAATAGTATGATAAGTATAAATACTTATGCACAGTAACAAAATACTGCAAATTTACAGTAATATGAGTTCAAAATGGTTTTTAAAATGGCTATGGATAAATAAAGGATAATACTGCATAATTCAATAGGTACTATGAGTAATACAATCAGGATACAAACTATCTACCGATCGAGTTTTATCTTAATTGTCTCCTATTTATCCTGATTGTATTACTCCTCCAGATTCGGCGTCCTAAATCGTTTTATTGCCTAAAGCTGTTTAGACTAATTTCCTTAATTGATCCGAAAATGAATCTTAAGTTTGTACATCTGAAAGGTGATCCATCCGCTTTGACACCACTTGTATTGTTTTAATTGCTTTAAAAGACGAATTAGTTACTTAGGTAGGTATACCTAATTTGCAAGGTTAATTGAATTAAAACGTGAACTGATACTTATTAAAAAAAAACAATAGCTGTCTAAGCGGTAGCTCTTCCATTGCTGTCTATGTAAAACATTTTTTTCGCACGTATTGTAACTTTAAAGTGGGTTTTTCTTTTGCTTCTTACTTTTCGAGGAAAAAGGTGCTAAAAACTCTTTTAAATCGATTCACAAAGTTACCTACCAGAACTAACTTAGTAATTTGTTCCTGTGAGTAGTATTTTGTTCCTGAAACATAACAAACTAAAAACGCAGGGTGCAAAAGAGACGGCATTATCGTATAGAGAGAGATGGTTGTAGTTGCTGACTACCCTAAGTTAAAGGAACTGTAGGGCGATCGGATCAATATGGCTCGCTGGGGGTGTATTTGTGTAAGCTATAGCAGGAAAAATTGCAGTTCATTCACTTGGATGGCAGGGCAGATATTTACATAGCTATGTACAATAATTATAGATAGTTTATTTATTTATTTAACCATTTATGCACACACATATATAAACAGACAAGAAGAAAAGAACAGAAACGTACGTACGAAGGAGATGCTTATTTTGAATGAAATCTCTACTAGCATACCTCTGATAGAGAAGTAGATAAAAAACCGGCCAAGTGCGTTTCGGACCACGCACAATGAAGGGTTCCGTAGTTGGGAGTTGGGATAAATTTATCCCAAAAACAAACTTAACTTTGTAGTTGAAAAACATGTCCTCTCATATATCGATGTATGCCACGTTCAATTCTCCAACTGCACATTTAAGTTGGTCGACTATTACTCGTTCACTTGTAGAGCCCACTTAGCCGTGATAGTTTTCCTTTTAATTTCATTATATGTACTACTGCCGTGAATTTTTTCACAACGCCATAAACAACCATTTAGTTTGCAGGGGGGGGGGACACTTGACTCTAACAAAAATTTGCACTTTAATGCTTAATATTACGCAAGCGGATCTTTGAATTGTAAAGTGGTGTTCACAGACCCGCAATATTTGATATCGTCCCCAGATTAAGTGCATGGGATTTTTTTTTTAAGATTTAATCTTAGCACTTTGTAATTAATTTGTATAAGTAGTTATGCCAGATAGACAGACAGACGGACATGGCGAAACTATAAGGGTAAGACAGAGTGTGCAAGAGAAAAATAGGAAAATGAAACATTAAAAAACGTATATTATACATATGAGAATATAATATATATACTATATATTATAAACATACATAGTAGGGTACAGTAGTCAAGTAAGAGAAGATAAAGACATTGACAGAGTAGGAACTTGAAATTCACCTTTCAAGCATATGGGATTTCCAGTAATATTACCTACTTGAGAAGTTGAGACCACGATTGAAATGGAACTTTATAAAGCAGGCATTATAACTTAAAATAAAAGCATACAAGTAGATACTACGTCAAAACAAGTGACATTCAAAAATTATTTATAGATGCAGCTACCTTGAATAAAGTGAAGGATTACTGGAATGTCCATGTTGAATGTATGAATAATTAATTTCGCGTGATCGGTATTATTATCGTACTGGGCAATGTTGGCGTGGCCACCAGTCTGTAATAATTTCCCATGGGTGCCATTCTAGGAGTAAAATGATTATATCAGGATGCGGGATCGTTTCATACAGCTGGGGTCAATAGTAACTGTTATGATTTACGATACTCCTTGGTAAGACTGGTTGTCAGACTTTCGGACTTCTGACGACCCGTAACCATTGTCAAAGATCTACCTACAAATGACACCCGGCATTAACGGCTTAACGTGCTTGCCAAGGCACGGAGGGGTATTTGGTGTGTAAAGATGGTCACCCATCCACGGACCAACCGCGGGAAGTGTAGCTTAACCTGATCCATCGACCCGTGCGGCTGTTATTTCTTAGCGACAAACAAGCGCATCGTTACTGCTATGATTTTTGATGTTAAAACTATATGTTGAGGAATAGTATGTATATCCGGTAAAAAATCCAGATAACTTCAAAATTCATAATTTTCAAGGTTTTATTCAAGAAGATTCGGTTTTGAACATGGTGGAAGTCACATTAACACCCTGTGCCAGAGAGACGGCGTATAAGATGAGTAATGGTATCCAGTGAAAGGGTGGCACCCTTTGGACATTGAACCCAAAAAAGGAAACAATTATTATGACCAAGCTCGCTAATGAACTAATTTTGCAAGATGTCCTGTTATCTAATGAGTTAACAGGACATTGATTGTTGTAAAGTCAGGAAAATTGATTGTTTAGCAGAAAATAAAATGTACTACCTATGTTCAAATCACAACAGATGTCACTCATGGCTATAACACGCCAAATTGACGTAGGGTGTCAATCTGCATAACAATTAATTTTCCTGATTGTATTTTACAAGATAAGCTAACCCAGAAAAGCTAAACCTATCGGATATAGAAGAACACGTTTCCATAGACTTTTGTGAAGCTCAACAACAAGGCTTTATAAAAATAACTCTAGCCAACTTTAAAGGCTCGTCAAAGGAGCTATTAAATACCAAGTTCAGAATTGTACAATCACCTAGTTTAAGCGTGTCAGGGTTAAAATCTGCATCCTGTATACAAATGGTGAATAACATGATTTATGGGTTCAACTTCGACCATTGTTTGTAGGAGCCATTATTAAGATTTAAGATTATCAAAGGGGATTCCAAAATGGGTCTAACTATCTCCCGGATAGTTAAACCCATTTTGGAATCCCTTCATCTGAAAGTTAATGCCAGTTAGGTTAGGGCCTAAACTGGATTGTTTTTCGTATCAGTCGTTATCTTTTCAATTCAATTCATTAACCTAAATCTTTTGGGAAGATTCTAAGTATGAGCAATTTTATCTGTGTATGCCTGTAAAAGATCAAAAGGCTTAGCTACGATTAATGTATACACACTTATATAAACTCACACCTTCTTCCTATGGGAGTAGGCAGAAACTACAGAACGCCACCTGCTAACACACCATCATCGTCATAACTTATTTTTTTTAGGGATTACCAACGAGTGCTGGCCCAGTGGTAACGGCCGCAACTTAGGTCGTAAGTTCGAACGCAGACAGGCTCATTACTTTGTGTAAATTATTTCATCACCACTGCTCTCAAAACGGTGAAGGAAAACATCGTGAGGAAACCGGCATGTCCTAGAACCAAAAATTCGAAGACATCTACCAACCCGCTTTGGGCCCGCGTGGTGGATTGCGGCCCGCTCCCTCTCACAGAGGGGAGGCCTGTGTGCCAGCAGTGGGAACGTGATAGGCTGATTATGTGATGTATGTAAATATCTGAAAATCATGACTTAAGTAATTGTATCTGCTCTGCAACATACCGATGATGTCAGAAACTAGGTTAATTTGATTTGCCAATACATAATTCCCAGACGAGTAGTACATTCAGAGGATGAAAACAAGTTTTTTAAGACTTCAATTCAAACTTAATCTCTCTAATACCTTGACCAGACCAGTTTCTGTTATGACTACTGACAAGGCCGTGACTGACTCAATGTAAATGTTTGAATTGTTATTTCATAAACTGGCAATATAAATAACGACAAACAGTCTAATATTTTGTTTGACGGAATAGCAAAGTGGAAAATATGTGTTCACTCAAAACTGTGCTCACTGTGTGTGTTCGGGTGACCACTGAATATCTCTCATAGCACAGCGTCATGCTGAGTGGAAGCCTTTTTGTCGCAGTCACGGCGTGCAGCTGCCTACTAATGTTCTGAGTTCATATGGATAAATCTGTTTTGTTTTATTATTTATTTGAATTACCATAGCCCTTTATATGCACGTGTTTCTGTGACAAATAAATATATTTTTCTTTCTTTCTTTCACACTTTACATATGCCCAAACATCTAATTCACATCATCATCGTCATTGGCAGCCTTATTCCACCCACTGCTGAGTATAGTTCCTTCCCTGTTGTGCCATGCTTCCCTGGTCTGTGCGAGTATCATCTAGGTCTTCCCCGCGATCTTCGGTAGGTCGTCTACCCACTTGGTTATTGGTCTGCCAACGCTCCTTCTACCATTTCTCGGGCTCCAACTATTCCGTTGGGCTCTGCTCCACCTGCCTTTACCACGTCTAGCCACATTCTAAGTAACATAATTGTGATCTTTTAGTGTTTGCGAATTTAAAGCTATATCGAAACGTCGTTTGAATCTACAGTCGTTGGACGATACAATTCATTTAGCTTCAATTATAAATGCGACAGGCAAGAAACTAATATCGTGTATAGCCAACACATTTCCAGGCAAGTCTTTCTTTTGTTAATCATGTCCTTCCTCGTATCCACGTGGGCACTTAGAATTAATTATTACTTACCGACGTATTTTATTCTCTTTAGGTATTTACTACTCGTAACAGCGCATGTGTCTGTCATATAGTATTTTATAAGATATGTAGTTGTTGTTAGCGTTTTCCTTGAACACCTCCCTGAAATAATGATTTATAATAAATTAATTTGTATGAAAAGTTACCTAACTGTGAATAAGGATCATAACAAGCTGTATGATTTGGAGAAAATAATCTTGAGAACTTTCTCTCTTTTAATATCATCATCATTTCACCCGAAAGATGTCCACTGTTGCTCATAGACCCTTCAAGAATTGACACAAGGACCGGTCTATCGTTGCCGAAATTCAGTACTGCAACCTCCACCAGGTCATCGGTCAACCGTCTTTCTGTAGGTATCATAATCAGCCTATAATTTTCCCACTGCCGGGACACAGGCCTCCTCTCGGTAAGAGGGAGTGGGCCGTAATCCGTAGGTATATGCCTCAGGAATTATTGGAGACCAAAAGCACCCACAGGCTTCTTCTGCCTTCATTTTTTTAGCACCATAAAACTGACTATAGTTCCAAAGTTCTGCAGTACCTAGTAAGTGGAGGATGTAGTGTAAATTGTTTACCTGGATCACCTTACAGCCACGCGCTGATTGTCTACACGAGTTCTCACAAAGTCACAATGGAATCGTTAAAAATACAAACATGATCAACAGTATTATAGAAACGCACCTGGTATTCGTTGTTATGGTTATATGATTGAAAAATATTCAAAATCATAATCAAGTTAATTACTCAAACTAGGCTGAGAATCAGCACTTTTTGAACGTCAAAATTACATAAGACAGTCCCCCAAAACGCGGGCGCCGTTCACCACGTCCTAGTGCTTTAGCTAGCAAGAAGTGGCGGAACGATCTCCCCAGCAGCACAGCTGTCTGTTCAGTTAGAAGAACTTGATTCTATACAACAGTATGCAAAGTAATTAACATTACGAAACACAAAATATTAAATTGAATTATTTGCCATATGTCAGCTAGCACACGTCAATCATCATCTCATCTACAGAGCCCAGCAGTCCAGCCTAATGGACTGCTGCTGAATACTAGTATTATACATGGACGGCCTATCTGACCTCCACAACCCAGTTACTGGGTAATACGATAGCCCTTAGTAAGACTGGTTGTCAGACATCTGTTGACGACCTGTAACAACTGTCAAAGATCTACAAATAAAGGCTTCTACATACTGGCGCGACTTGTCGCACGACGCGACGCGACACAAAGACACCGCGTGTAGCGCTACAAGCAATGCCTTTGTGTCGCGACGCGTCGCGCGACAAGTCGCGCCAGTATGTAGAAGCCTTAACAGCCGGGCGCTTAACGTATTTTCCGAGGCACGGAGGGGTCTTGGTATGTAAAAATGGTCACCCATTCACGGACTAGCCGCGGCAATCGTAGCTTACTCGATCGATACACGTGTACTCAATAATATTAATAATACATCAATTTACATTATGTGAAAATGCTTATGCTAACGCACTAAAAAAATATGCGAAGAAGGATTGTACGAATATATCGTACAATCTTTCTTGAGCTATAATATTGTAACAGGTCAACAAAATAAATGTATTTTACACACAAAAATCAAATCAGCTCGCGTCGTGGTCGTACAAGAAATCCAAGTCAAATTGAGAAATCGTAAAATGATCTCGTAAACCAAAATTATCATCTTACATCATCATAAGGTATCACGTTTGCTAATCTGAGTCTATTTACATACAACGAGGTTAAACACCTGTTATCAGTGTGCGTAGTCGTTCACTGATAACAGTGATTCACATATTCAGTAGTTTATGTAAACAAGCACATTTTTTTGTTATCTTCTCTTTGCTTTACCGACTGGTTCAAGAGTAATCTGTTCCATAACAGATTGCTCTTTTTTTACATAGATTAGAAAATATTTTGATTCATAATTATTTTCAGCTTATGTATGTTGTATGTTTTTAATAAAATTCCGGTTTAATATTTTATTGGTTGCTCGTATTGGTGATGTTCTTTAGAAAGGTCTGGTGCGTAGTACTCGCAGCCGGCGTGCGTGTATGACCAGAGGTATGAACGTAAACGAAGCAAAAGGATGTAAGGATTGTAGCAGGTGGCGTTCTGTAGTTTCTGCCTACCCCCATGGGATGAAGGCGTGAGGAGCATATAATCACAATTTTCCTTTTGCTTTCGTTCCACTTCATAATGTGTATGACTTTTCCTTCCATTAATCTCTTTTAACAATTTTTATCCTCGTCTTTTCAAGTCTGAAATTCTGAATTAAATAGATCTGTAGGACTTCTTAGGTGTTACGTATATTTTAAAAGAAGCGTTTGTTATTGGTCCCGATAACTTAATAGTTTATAAACTCAACTCTTATTAAATGAGGCTTATATTGCTAACAAAAATATTAAGTGAGTGCATGCACCAGTCATACTTTAGTCAATTCCGGCAATAATATTTTTTACCTGTTAATAGTATGACGGGTGTTAAAAGCTTTTGTGGTGGCTCTGAAAAGTGCTGCTATATTCAGTGTCCATTATTTTATCAAATTGAGATTTAACCATTTAAACTACTTTCATAAAGTCCTGGATGAAGTACGTGTATGTACCTACGTATCTTTCATTTTGTATGGGAAATTATCAAATAACTTTTCCCGCTCTGGGCGGAGCGGGAGGGTGTGTAGACTCTTACTGACTAAAACCTACCCGTATTCCTTCCGTTGCCTGTGTTGCCAGGGGCCTCGGTAACTCTTTTGGACTTTCCCGCAACCCCGGCAGGAGGCCTACCTAATATTTATTTTTTGTTTTATTATTATTATTAAAGAAAATGACAATTATAATGTTTGAATGCAAGCGTTGAAAGTTAAAATTCAACTCTCTGATGCAGAAAATTATATTTTGTACTTTTATTTGGCATATTCCTGCCTGTCTGTCGCGCCGTGATATCGCCCCAGTCTGTAGAAGCTTTAAGTGCGTAACGCACTATCAATCACAATCTGAATGATTTTGAAGTATATTGCTAAGCCATTGCTTCTTATGTTCGAAAAAATTGTCTGCTCAGCAACGTAAATAACGAAATGAATGTTGTTGATCTGTCAAAATGAAAAATCAAAATCAAAAGTCATTTATTCAAACTAGGCCGAAAATCAGCACTTTTCGAACGTCAAAGTTACATAAGACAGTCCCCCAAAAATGCCCGCCCGTCACCCCATAAACCCATTGCTACTGATAGTGTATTACGTATTTTTATTTAACAAAGACATTCTTAGCAATCACCATCCGCATGATGTTGACTCTCTATCTACAAACTTGTGTCATAGCGTTATCTCATTTTGCCATCCACACATTGCAGGTCTATTGTTAATAATAATGGGACAAACACAATGAGGATAGCGCGTTGATAAACAACAGGATCTGGCTTTACCTACTAAATAACATGTAAATTCGTTAATTTTGATTTCAATTTTTTATTTACCGAATTTATAGTGCGTTGATAAACAACAGGATCTGGCATTACCTACTAAATAACATGTAAATTCGTTAATTTTGATTTCAATTTTTTATTTACCGAATTTATAGTGCGTTGATAAACAACAGGATTTGGATTTACCTACTAAATAACATGTAAATTCATTCATTTTGTTTTTCATTTTTTTATTTACCAAATGTATAGTGCGTTGATAAACAACAGGATCAGGTTTTACCTACCAAATAACATGTAAATTCATTAATTTTGTTTTTCATTTTTTTATTTAACCGAATTTATAGTCCGTTGATACACAACAGGATCTGACTATACCTACTAAATAAAATGTAAATTCATTAATTTTGTTTTCATTTTTTTATTTAACAAATTCATGACCAACTTAAATCGTCCGTTTAGTCAAATCACAACTGTCATTCATTGAAAGTTATATGAAATGGCTATATCACTATAAGAATTGCCAAACTTAAGTGGCAGTGGGCAGGGCACATTGCTCGCAGAACAGATGGCCGATGGGGCTAAAAGGTTCTGGAGTGGCGACCGCGTACCGGAAGACGTAGCGTTGCCTCCTACAAGGTGGACCGATGACATTGTGAAGGCCGCAGGAATACGCTGGATGCGGGAAGCACAAAACCGGTCGAAGTGGTGGTGCTTGGGGGAGGCCTATGTCCAGCAGTGGACGTCTTTCGGCTGAAATGATGATGATGATGATTATATCACTGTAAGTTGATGTAAAGCCGAATTATTCATTCTCCCGAGTTATCTGACAAGTGTTAGCTGTATTTATGTATTTTAGATTTTTACACTTAGTTAAATCGATTCAAATAAACGATCACCATTACAATAAATATGACAATTTTATTACAAAGTGACAGCTAGCACATGTCAGGTTGCTCCAGTGAATGAATAATCCAACATTAGGACTCTAGGGTATAAATTTGATATATTTTTATTTTATTTATCTAACAATCCTACACCCAAAATATTCACATGCTTTTTGCCAACGCTTGCTAGATTTGATTTACTTTGCAGTTTGGTGTGAGCACGTGCGTGTGGTACGGCTTCCCCTACGATTTCCACCCTTGTGTTAATAACATTCCCTTAGTGGCACGCGTTTTGAAACACTGTGGTGTGGGAACACCCTTCGTTTTCCTTGGCCGTAAAGTCGTTGATCCCAACGTGGGTGCTTGAATATCACATTAAACACTCAATGTGAAGGTTTTTATTGAAAATTCTATCATTCAAAACAGTTTAAATCGAGGTATAGCTTTTCAGCCGTGTACAGTGTTTCTTAACACTAACCAGCGAGCGCGGGTTCAATTGATAAATTTAAATAAAAAAATACTGTATGAGACGCATAAGCCTTTCGGAATAAGAATGCTCTAAATGATGTGAAAAACGCATAAAAATCCGTTGATAAGTTTAAAAGATCTAAGAGGTCACTCAGTAGCAGCCCGGAGTCTGGATTTATGCCCGGTTGATAGCAATAGGCTCGCTCCCGTAAGGCTCTTACAGACTGGAGTGATATCTCGGGCGCAACAGTCATATTGCTTTCTGTCGCGCCCGCGATATCGCCTCAGTATGCAGGAGCCTTTGAACATGGGACTTAAACATAACTGGCGAAATGTGGGTATACTACAAGTACCTACACCTCTGCCTAACCCTTCGGGTATAACAAGCGTGATGTTATGTCAGGGCTTAAGGCACGCCTTACGCTTTTATAAATTTACCTTTGTTATAATCTCTATACTGTTTCCTTGCTTCGAACATGAAATCATATAATGTCTCTAACTTTCTTACATATGTTTGAACACCACAGCTGAAAAGTAAAACCAAAATGAATTGTTTCTAACACTGAAAACTGTATTTTATATTATTAATTTTCTCTTGTTGTAAAATCTTACAATAGTTTTATCCATTGACATTTTTCATCATAAATTGTCATCTGTCTAGAGGCAAATTACCAAAATAGGCTAGTCTTAAGAAAAAAAATTGCCAAATTTGTATAGTTTGTGGTAGCGGTAAAAATATATTTTAATTTTGAACATATTTCTCAGAACTAAGTTGTTACCAAAACACGTTTTCAAAAAATATCTCGATACAAACTAACGTTAAACCTTTTATCTTGAGTTCCAATCCAAAATATCTCTATTAAATCAACGTACGTTACGTATTTAATTAAGAACAAGAACGTCTTATTTGAATGCGGAACTTGGTTGTTTTTTTTTTTATTTTCTATTACTCAACTGAATTTTGAGTAAACAGATAATTGCTACATATTTTGCAATAAATTACAAGCGTTGTATCATCGCGCTTCTCTTTCTTTTCTAAGCAGTCTGAAAGTGACCGCGGTTTAGGTGTTGTCAGCGTCTTAATTCAGTTTCTTCTAGTTAAACCTAAGGAAGCCAAATAATTTATGATGGATGAAGATTTCCTTAAAAGCTAAATGTTTCTTTAACATGCGATTAAGCAATAAAACTTACTTTCAAAAGTCACATCACGTTGCAGGGTAAGTAGAGTACTTAATTGAGTTACCACGGCGGATCGTACACAATGTATACGTTGGAATGAATAGTGGCTATAGTGGCTATAATATTTTAATACCGGTCGTTTAGATTTATTATTCGACGCATTGAAATAAAACCGGCCAAGTGTTGGACACGCACAATAAATTAAGGGTTCCGTAGTTTGGATGAATTTATCCCAAGAACAAAATTAACATTGTAGTAGAAAAATATGTTCTCCCATACATTCGAACTGCAATGTAAGTTGGTCGACTCAAATCAAAATCAAAATATTTTTATTTCATATAAACCTACATGGGATGGGCACTTATGAAACGTCAGAAGCTAGGTGCACGGTTCCAATTGGTCGTTTCCTATGGAGAAGAGCCGGCAAGAAACTCCACGGTTACTCTTTTAAAAATAATTGGCTTTTACAATGCTCTCAAATTACAGTGTTAATAGGTATGGGAGGACAATGTAGGCCTGTCGATAAGTACTCAACAAAAAAAAAAAGAAAAGAAAAAGGTCTACAAAAGATCTAGTCTATTAAGCCTAAAACGTTCTCACATTCACAACGTACACGGAAAATTAAAACCTATTTAAACCTAATGACATGTTTTCCATTGTATATAATGTCAAATAATGAACATATAATGTCAAAAAAGTAATAACTATAAAAAATATATAAAAATAGACTATTTCGCATTAACTTGTAAAGCCTACTTATATAGCTGCTTCCTGTGATAGTTTTCCTTTTAACTTCGTTATACATATGTATATTGCTGCCATGATTTTTTTCACATATCCAAAAAACAACCATTTAGCTGGAAGGGCGAGGGACACTTGACTCTAACAAGAATTAGTACTTTAAAGCTTAATAGTAAGCAAACGGATCCCTGAATCGAAAAATGGTTTCCACAGACCCGTATTATTTTTGAATGGCCTATCCAACAATACCTACAGTTTGTCGGCGTGATTAATATGTATACCTATGCCAAATTACAGTTTTCTAGTACTAAGAGTCTCTGAGCTAAGCCGCGGACAGACAGACGGACATGGCGAAACTATAAGGGTTCCTTGTAGACTACGGAACCCTGAAAACGGTGAAAGTATCACGCGTCACGTTTAGAGTAAACGTTTTGTTATACAATATATTTAAAATGATAAAAAAAAATATACACATATAATAATATATATTTAAATATAAATAGTAATGGCGTAAGTAGCAAGCATAAGGGTTTATCAAACGTCGCACGAATGAAAATATAAAAAAATAAATTGTTCTATCGACTGAAAACACACATCATCTATTCCAAACAGAAAGTGGTATCCAAAATACATATTTTCTTCAAAGGGTTTCGTTTTTAAACTTCATAAAGAAAATCTGTTAATGTAACTCATTCAGAATATTTTCCATACTTTCCTTATACCTACCTAAAAGTTGATACTGAAAACAAAAGGTAAAAAAAATAGTGTAATTATTGGCTGAAAGCCAGAAAGCTTTCTTTTCCTTACAGATAAATCAAACCAACCGAATCTTTGATTTTTCGTTTCATTTTCCGGAAAGGTCAACCTTTTTGAGAGAAAAATGGTAGGATAACGATTTCCGAGAGTTGTGTCTAAATAAATTTGGTAAAACATGAAAATGGTGCCAATTTCCTTGTTCACAAACTAAACTAAATTTAAGTTCAGTGCATCTTTTTCTTTCTATTTCATTAAGAAAAGGACAGAAGATAAATTTTAGTTTAGTCCTGTCAAATTAGTCAGCGCTTGACGTAAATTGACGTAATTTTAGTAATCACGTCTAAACTTGTATGGAGTAGTGTTAGGCGCTGATTAATTTGACAGGACTAAACTTAAATTTATCTTCTGTCCTTTTCTTAATGAAATAGAAAGAAAAATATGCACAGAACTTAAATTTAGTTTAGTTTGTGAACAAGAGAACCGGTACCAAGAACTCTTTTGTATAGTTATAAATAATATTTTCTTTCAACACTCCAGCTTTTCTTAAGGTCTATCAGCTTTTCGTAAGGCCTATCGTCCTCGACGTAACGTGTTACAAACTCAAATAACCAATGATTGCCAGAGTGTCACAGCACTGTATTTCAATGGTGGTCCGTACACGACGCGACTTACTAACACGTTATTATCTAGATTGTGATTGGTTCCGTCGTGTACGAACTCAGTCAGTGTTATTTCAGTATCAATTTTAGGTCTATAGGCCTAAAATTAATAATATGGCATATTGGTTTCGATGATAGCTTGTGACAATGTTGTTCCCATTACAAATCTTTCACATGACTCTTCGGAAAAAAACTAAGGAAACTGTTAAGGTAGACCCGAACGCGGGCTTGCGGACGGTGAGCAATGGGTAGCTCACCGTCCGGTAAGGACCAGGTCCGGGTCGACGGCGCGTTGTATTCCACGCGCGCCTCAGAGATATCGTCAGCACAAATGTAGGGGTCCACTAGGGCCGATGCCTGCCAGGGTCGCGGGAAGGTACTAAAGTCACTGAGGCCCCAGGCAACACAGGCAACAGGAAGGAATACGGGTGGGTTTTAGTCAGTAAGAGTCTGACACACCCTCCCGCTCCGCCCGGAGCGGGAGAAGTTATTTGATGATTTACCATCCAAAAAAAAAAAAAAGGTAGGTCCGAAGTTGTAGCTCGCAAAATTTTCATACTTTTCTAGTAATTCGCAGGTCAGTGTCAGGTTGTATCTTGACCAAAATATGATTTGCGACCATAACAAATATGTATTTATAATTACAAATAATCATTAAATCATTAATACATAATTCTCTTTATGTTAGTTTTGTTCCCCATGAACTTTTCCATAAGAAATTTGTTCTTATGGATCAAATCTAACTAAGACAGATGTATTAGTGATTCTAATGATTATAAATCTGTTAACCTGCAAATTGCAAAAAACGTAAGAAAATTTGAATTTCGCGAGGTTCCACTGCGGATCCACCTTAAATGAAATCTCCAAACGGCTGGTTGACATTTCCAGTGACCCAAGGGCTGGCTTCTACCTTGGACAGAGGCTAAGCAGAGGGTACATTACCTGTCGACAGCGATGCAGATGTTTTTTCGACGCCATATTTTAGTTTGTTTATTAGTAGTTTTAGTTAAGCTAGGATATTATAGTGTTATTTTATGTATGTACATTTTATAAGTATATATATTTTGTTATTTATAAGTGTATATATATTCATACAAGAGTGCATGCAGCGGAGATGAGAATGTTGAGATGGATGTGTGGAGTGACGAAAATGGATAAAGTAAGAAATGAATATATAAGGGGCAACTTGCAAGTGGCGCCAGTGACAGAAAAGTTGAAAGGAAATCGCTTGGCTTGGTATGGGCATGTGATGAGGAGGGATGAAATGCATGTGACTAAAAGAGTGATGAATATGCATGTTGATGGGTGGAGAGGGAGAGGAAGGCCAAAGAAAAGATGGATGGATTGTGTGAGGAATGATATGAAAGAGAAGGGAGTGAATTATAGCATTACGACTGACAGGGGAGGATGGAAGAAGATAACGTGTTGCGCCGACCCCAAATAACATGGGACAAGGGCAGGAAAATGATGATGTATGTACATTTTATTTTAATTCTAAATAAACCATAATATCTCTGAAAAAAAGTTCGTGCGAAGTCATTGATTTCCCTTACCCTCAATAACTATCCAAAAACCCAAAAACGTACCTAACAATTACAAACACAGCCAATCCGGATCTTCAAATCTCAATATTCCGAACACGAATAAGAAAGCGAACATTTTAATTCGAGTCACGACTGTTTTGTCGTAAATAGCCATTAATAAAAACGTCATTTTTGTTTTATCCTCTTTTGGGAATATCCTGTCTTGGCAGCCAATCTCGTAAATTATTGTATAACTTTGGTTTTATACAAAATTCTCCTTTTACAAGCTTTTATATTTTGTGGAATGGTTCTATATAGATTTTTATGTCAGTTTTAGTAGACACGTGGCTTTATTTTAAACTATTGGTGCTATATTTGGTTTTTGAAGGCATTGAGAACGTAATTGACTTTGGGTCAGGTCAATAGTAACCTTACTGAAAGGCCGTGGTGGTCCTTTTTTGTTCTATTTCATAATGTTGGAACTTTTAGCCTAGTTTACATCGGTATTTCATACAAAAATACTGAGACAGGTAGCAAATCTGGCGCCTTTTATTCGGAACTAAAAAATAACAAAAAATACCTATTTTTTAGGGTTCCGCAGTCAACAAGGAACCCTTACAGTTTCGCAATGTCCGTCTTTTTGTCTGTCAGTCCTCAGATTAACTCAGAGCCTCTTCGAACTAGAAAGCTGCGGCGTGGGTATAGATGTTAATCACGCCGACAAATGGTAAAATAAAATATAAAAAATTAAATGTTTTTACTTTATCTTTACACGGAAAATAGGGATGATTTTTTTTTCTCGTCTATCCCATGGTGTGCGGTATCGTTGCATAGGCCGTTTAAAAATAATGCGGGTCTGTGAAAACCATTTCTTGATTCAGGGATCCGTTTGCGTAATATTAAGCTTTAAAGTGCTAATTTTTTTTAGAGTCAGGTGTAATCCGCCTAATATAATAGTATATGGTTGTTTCTGGACATGTGAAAAAAATCACGGCAGTAGTACATATGTATAACGAAGTTAAAAGGAAAACTATCACAGCTAAGTAGGCTTAACAAGGTAACGAGTTTGCGGTTAGAGAATTGACCTTGACGTATATCGATGTATTCAACATGTTTTTCAACTACAATGTTGAGTTTATTTTTGGGATAAATTCATCCCAACTACGGAACCCTTCATTGCATTCCGTCCGACACGCAGTTGGTCGGTTTTTCAAAATACTACAAGTAGTTTGAGAGATACGAATGACATAGATCCAATACATTTTCACTGTGCCATAATCGGGTAAAAAGCAAGCAAGACTATGATAAATGATAAATGATTTTATTTCTGTAAGTAGGTTGTTACAAACACTTTTACACGTCAAAATATATTTTTTTTTAAACTAGATGAGGTCGGCGTTTCCTATCTGACTACTCTGAGAAGAAAGGCCGAAACAAACTCAGAGGTCACAGTCTCTTTTAAAGTCCAGACATAATCTTGGTCAGATCATGTGAAGACCATGTCGATTGGTGTCTGAAATGGTCTTTTGATGAAAGAACCACACAGATTGAGTGGACCTGTCCAGTCAGTGCACGCATTTGTCAGTCGTTGTGCAGCTCAACTCATAACTAAAGGAGCTCAACGATTCAACGAACAATACCAAAGAAAGGACATTTGGCTAGGCCGCAAAAAATACTCAAAACTGCCAGACCATGTTAAAAACTAACTGAGAATAAAACAAAATTAAACAATGATCCACATAGTCTTCACATTTACAATAATTAAATAACTATCTTTCCACACTCATCAACTCAGCCTATAACAGTCCACGACACACACTAAACGTCATCTGAAACAAAGATGACCCAGTAAGCTTGTTAGTAACATTTTTTATGTTGTTATTCTTCTGCCAACCCTCGCCAAGAGGGCTGGCAGAAGCATACCGTTCCTACTATGAAAAATTCATTCTTCGGGCATTACGTGTACCAATCGCAGAAATGTGTTCAGCAGAATGCGTCTGCTAACCCTCTTGCCATACAAAGGTATGATATGAATTCAAAATCAAAAGTCATTTATTCAAGCCAAGCTGAGAACCAGCACTTTTCGAACGTCAAAATTACATAAGACAGTCCCCCAAAAACGCCCGCCCTTCACCACCTTCCACCACGTTCCTAGTGCTTTAGCTGGGAAGAAGTGGCGCAACAAATTCCCCAGCAGCACACCTGTCTGTTTAGTTATATAAACTGGATTCTATACAAATCGTATGCAAAGTAATTAACACTGTGAAACACAAAAAATTAAATTAAATTACTTGCCATATGTTAGCTAGCACACGCCAATATACCAACAAAACAATGAAAACTGTTCTCAAGCAGAAATAAAAATTACAATCTGCAATATAATTATTAAAGAACTTCGAGCATTTCACCAATCTATCCATTGGAACGCTATCTAATGTCCATGTTTAGTAATAGACATCCAGACATTGGTGCCGATTCTCTTGTTCACAAACTAAACTAAATTTAAGTTCAGTGCATCTTTTTCTTTATATTTCATTTAGAAAAGGACAGAAGATAAAATTTAGTTTATTCCTGTCAAACTAATCAGCGCTTGACGTAAATTGACGTAATTTTAGTAGGCAAGTTTTTAATCACGTCTAAACTTGTATGGAGTAGTGACAGGCGCTGATTAATTTGACACGACTAAACTACAATTTATCTTCTGTCCTCTTCATAATGAAATAGAAAGAACAAATGCACTGAACTTGAATTTAGTTAGTTTGTGAACAAGGGAATCGGCACCATTATGTATGTACTTTATATACGAGTATAACAAGTATTTAACGTCAGTATTAATGCAAATGTCATTTACATAACTAACACAACAGTTGTTAACCTCTCACCTTCTAATCTGCGGTCATTTTACTTGATTATTCAGTCGTCACATTTAAAAGGAATATTTTAATCGAAGTTATGTTATGCATATTGCTGTCTATACATTAGTGCATTAATTATTCTTTGCTAAGCCCTTTCAGAACTCTGCTGGGGTCAGCTTCCAGTCTAATCGGATGCAGCTGAATACCGAATTTGACATTATAACCTTGCTTTTCCGTAGATGCTTATTAGCAATCGGTAAAAACAATCCTAATCCTAATTAATATCTATTCTAAATGCGAAAGTGAGTTTGTCTGTTTGTTACGCTTTCATGCTAAAACGGCTGAACGGATTTAGATAAAATTTGGCATATGGGTAGACAATGACCTGAATTAGAACATAGGATATTTTTATCCCGATATTGCTACGGGATCGAGACTTATGTGGGTAAAACCACGGGGCACCGCTAGAACTCAATATATGTATTTATTGCAGGAGTAGCCTTTGATAAACTGCTTTCGTTTTTGAGGGTTGATTATTATTAACCATTGCGTTAATCTAGTTGTAGAAGCAATGAATTTCTCAAACATGTGGAATTGTTCCATGTGTTTGGAAAATTCTTCGCCTGGATAGTGTTGAAGTGTCAAAATAAATGTCACGACTATGGGACATAAGTGTGCTAAATATTACTTACTACAATTTGTAAAATCTATATTATAGTGTTTCACTACTAATCACTGGGCCCGCGTGGTGGATTACGGCCCACTCCCTCTCACAGAGAGGAGGCCTGTGTCCCAGCAGTGGAAACATTCAAGGCTGATTATGCATTATGCATATTATAAAAAGGTAAAATATGTTTGTATGTTTGTATAAGGGGGTAATCTCTGGAACTACCAGTCGAATTTGCCAAAATATTTTTGCATTTGTTAGCCCAATTATTGAGGAAGGTTATAGTCTTTAACATCACGTCTTAGGAGCCGAGTAAAAAGAAAAAGTCAGAAAGAACACTGAGCGAAAACGAAGTAATAACGCGAGCGGGCGATGCAATGCGACGCCCAATGCGTCGCATTGCATCGCCGGCCCGCGCTATGACTCGGTTGGTCGGGGAAACAAGAAATTCCAGAAGCTAGATTTAAAAATTAACAGTGATATTGAAACAGTCAGTGCTCAGAACTAAATGTTTACCCTAAAGTGTCAGTAAAGGTGACTCATAATGGGGCCAATGGCCGGTTATGTCATTGTACGAAAAGTGCAGTAAATGTGGTGTACCTACAATGAATAGCGACATAGTAAAATACAATGCCGCCCATGGACATGTGACCGCCCGAAATTTTCTGAATGTTCATGAAAAATTATCGAAAATTTCTCCCTTTAATATTTTTTCATGTTATTCTATTTTTATTTTTTGAGTAACGTTTGTGACCCTGCTCTACATTTTGTGCCATATCTCCGATGTTATTGGCTCGATTTAGATTCTTTTTATAATTTCTAAAAGCTTATGAAAAGAAAAAAGAAAAAGAAAATACGTTTATTTGCGGTAAACATTAACAAACAACACAACACAAACACAACAAACAACACAACACAGACGCAAAGAAGGAACACAAATACAAAAAAGAAACAATTTGAGGGAGAATATGCGTCACATCCACGCAAAACGGCCAATGCTCAGCATAATGCTGTGAGTAATGTTATGAGTTATTTTATCGGATTAACTAACATTTTTTTATTAAAATTTGTCGACAATCAAAAACACAGACCATCCATCTTGTTATGAAACCAATGTACTTTTGTTGTTACGAATTATTTCAAGCTGTATCATAATTTAAACGACTATTTAAATGATACTTTGACATCCTAATTGAATTGTAATCTTTTATACTCTTTGATACTCGCGACGCGCGACTAGTAGCATAATTTCTGTGAAAACTTCATGGAAAGTGTCACGCTGCCTGTTGCGCCCGCGATATTGCGACAGTCTGCACGTGCCTTAATTATGCAATCAATAATGTTAATACTAACCTAAAAACCTCTATCCTGTAATTATTGTATGTATCTAATATTTGCACGATACACTTGGCGGAATGTGATGATACCATTGACTAATCTTAAGACCATTATAATGTACCATATTCTGACAAATAAATGATTATGATGATTATTACGAGTACCTATGCCACATTTGTACTCCATGAAAAAGATCACCATATAGGTATTGCTACAAGTACCTATTTTTGGTGCTCGAAAGACGTTGACAGGGGGGCGCTGTTGGTGAATATTTCTGCTATTGGCGCCGATTCCCTTGTTCACAAACTAAACTAAATTTAAGTTCAGTGCATCTTTTTCTTTCTATTTCATTAAGAAGAGGACAGAAGATAAATTTTAGTTTAGTCCTGTCAAATTAATCAGCGCTTGTCACTACTCCATACAAGTTTAGACGTGATTAAAAACTTGCCTACTAAAATTACGTCAATTTACGTCAAGCGCTGATTAATTTGACAGGACTAAACTAAAATTGATCTTCTGTCCTTTTCTTAATGAAATATAAAGAAAAGGATGCACTGAACTTAAATTTAGTTTAGTTTGTGAACAATGGAATCGGCACCACTGTATTGTGAAATGTCACTTGGAAATGTATTGATAAAACAAGATGGCGGCCAGTTTTGGCGATTAGTTCCGATATTGGCCACGCGCCAAAATAACTTTGCAGCGCTACCTCCAAACGAATGTTTAGCAGACTATAAAAAAACAAAAGAACGAACCAAAACGTTAACCCTTCACTTATGTAGGCTTAACATTCCTTTCTAACAAAGTGGTGTCACCAAATAACTTATGTGAGACGCAATGCTCTTCCAATTTCGTTACTAGTCACGTAACACGCACTTTCCACGCAATATAACATGAAAAACGACGTCAAGTTTAAATAGTTTATTGGGTTATTTCGAAACAAACATTAAGTCGACTCATTAGGAAATTGCTGCCCTCTTAAAATATGTATAATAATTATGTAATTAAATAATTAGAAAGTTAGTTTGGTAGGCTTACATATTAGATATTCTCCTAAAAACCCATGAGTTAACATGACAATTATGATTATATTCCGAAAAACCAATAATAAATCTTTCAAAACTATTATTCACGAGTACGCAAAAATGCAACTGTTCTACCACCTTATCGAAAAGTACTCCACATTCAAAACGAACGGAACTTTAAAAACAATAAGCGATCGTGCCTTCAAAATTGGGTAGCCATTATGAACCACCGCACGTGGAGTGGGCTTACTACACAGTGGACCGTACCTACTAACCTAATCTATTGTTTATAATCTGTGCCCGTTCTATAGGAAAACCTCCTGAGAAAATGTCGTGCGCTCTAAGGTCATCGGATTGTCATTTGTTTTTTTTTTTTCTTATTGGAGGCAAAGGACATAGTCAGGATAAGGAATAATGGTAGTGGGCAATTGATTGCATGGTTTTGCTTGATTATGGAAAAGGATTATGTTGGTGAAAATTACGTTGTTTCGAGAAAAAAGTTACTAGTTTTAGGGCTTTATATGCTCGTTAAGCTTCGGTTAAGAACTTACTCTTTTGCCAAATGCACTAATGAATTATTTAATCATGATAGTGTCATACTATTTCATGCATTTTGTACGGACAAACAACAAATCACAAAAAAACAATTGACATTATTAACTCATTACATAAATTGGCATCACCAATTATAAATCAAGCCCATGCAGTTACAGTTGCCACTTTAAGAGTAGTATAAGCGTAATTATGGCATTCGTATTTAGGATACTAAGACCCCGATGCCATATCTTATGTATTATTCTCCTAATAATAAGATATGGCAGCGGGGTCTTAGTACGCGCGGAGAATGCATTATCATAGGTATAAATTCTTTTGCGCGTAGAGTGGACAGACGGTTTATGTTGTTGACAGTTAACTAGGATATCTATTAAACCAATACAAAGTTTATTGTCTTGCTAGAAAGAAGATTTTTTTTTAAATATATGATCACACGCAATCATAAAATGCGTCCCGCACATCGCGACTTTCTTAAGGCGCAGATTTTAGTGATTTTTGATCTGTTATAACACCTTCATATAATGCAAATAAGATACTCGTAAGCAAAAAAAAATATATTAAACTAGAATGCATAAACATCAATTCTGTGAATATTTAAGTTTAGTAAAATAATTAATGAAATAAAGCATAAAAAACGATATTGCTTTCAAACTACTGTAATATATGTTATTACCTGTAATTCTATCTGTGATTTTTTCAAATACATTTTCATATTTTCGATACTAAAAATAAATATTCCCTATGAAACCGAACGGCAGCGTGGCGTCAGCGCGACGCGGTATGGCACGGAATATAAATAGTATTAACATTTGCATGGGCCGGCAAGCCGAAGGCTTCCAAAAAATTGTAGAAAAATTGTGTAATACAGAAATTACAAATATGTATGAGTTACAATTTACAATATACAATCATTTTGCATTTTTAAAAGCGTAACCCAAAGCAAGAGGTCTATGTAAAAATTGTAGACTTGTCTCTACAATTTACATATTTTTAAGGATTTTCCGTTACAATTGTGTGGCTTAGAGTTTTGTGGTACACGTATTTGTAAAATTTACAAATTTGTAAATTGTAGTTGTAAAGTTTTGTGGTATAGGGCCCTAGTGAGTGCCTTTGGCGCTTCGAGTTGTAGGTAATCTACGGGTATAATTATTGAGTTGGCCCAGAACTTAATAGTATCTATTAATTCCTGTAATGTGAAAAAAAAGAAAGATGAAGAAAAAGAAAAAAGAGAAAATACAAAAGAAGATTATTTAGCACACAGTCAAAATCAAAATCAAAATCAAAAGTCACTTATTCAAACTAGGCTGAAAATCAGCACTTTTCGATCGTCAAAAAGTAAAAGGCACACAACATATTATGCAGCATATGCATATTGTGCAGGCCTCAAGGCACGTAGGACACGATACACAGTATCCCATCGTTTGTGGAACAGCAACACTTTTTATAAGAATTTTTATTGAAAAACCTTTTGACACAAGAAAAAACTTCTGTCTTTAATAGAAAAACTATTTTGTTTCTAATTTCAACATAATTAGAATAATTTTCTAATTTGTATGGCTGCTTCAAGTTGCGCTTGTCAAGGTGCATGTTGTTTTTTCCACATATTCTATGGTATTATAATTTATGCCAGGCTAATGTTTACCAAATCGAATTTTAAAATAAGTATTATGAGATCACTGAGATGCTCAGTAACATCATCAAAGATCGGAACTTCTGGTAATCTAGTTTTGTCATTGGAAATTGCTTACGTAAATTTTCCCTGGTGAATAAAACTTACATAAGGAAGTGTTATTCCAGCCTAAAATAATTCGTGTTTATGCATCTAATGCCCGGGATACACGAGGCAATTTTTTGAAGCTAGGATAGTAAGCTAGCAAGCTAGAAACTCTGGCTTCGTGTATACAACAGAACTAGCTTAATTTCTAGGCTAGTAGACTACTATTAGCCTATAAAGATACAGATATAAATGCATGATGTACATAATAAAGAGTTTTCTATTCTTTTATTTTCTATTAAACTAGTGAGAAAGCTAGTAAGCTAGCGTCTCAAGTTAGGATCCTTTAATATAATGGGGTTCTATTTTTGAGCTAGTAGCGCCCCCAACCACCGATTTTACTTTCCTGGCTTGTCTACTAGCTTCGTGTGGCCGGCGAAGATAGTACCCAATCGGATAGCTTGTGCCAAGCCAGGACAGCAAGCCAGGATAAAATACAGAGGTTCTAGCTTGCTACCCTAGCTTTGAAAAACTAGCCTTGTATTTCTCGGGCATAATGGTAAATTTTTACTTGCAACGTCTACCAAACCGCACTGGGTCCGCGAGGTGGATTACGGTCGACTCGAGGATGTGTCCCAGCGATGGGAACATTATAGGCTGATTAAGCTATGCTCCTTGATTTAGAATACACGTCATTATTTTTTTTTTCTTTGCTACTAGACTCTATCAGATACCGGTAAATTTATATACAAGCAGATAAGTATAATATGTTTTTAAAATCCTGGTAATCAATATTTTAACTGAACTGAATGTCTTTTTCATAAAATCATGACATTGGTAAACAAATCTAACTTAGAGAGAATCAATGATTCTGATGATAATAATTCTGTAAATACATATCAATTATAGTCGCGAATCATTCTTTGGATCAAGATACAATTTGACACTGACCTGCAAATTGCAAAAACTCAAGATAATTTATATTTTCGCGGGCTACAGCTGCGGATTAAACTGCTCAACTGTATCCATCAATTCACCACAAATACTTGTGACAAAGCGCGTCTATTTTAAGACCGTACCATTCTATTATAATTAGGTATCAGACATCCAACGACAAATAAAGTTTGTCACTGAGTGCGCTAACCTAGTTTGTGTTAATTTGATTTAAATTACATACTCGGAATATACTGCTACTTATGGATAATTAATCGTCTCTAACATACTGTCTGTTTCTTATAATCTTTTATTATTTATTTTATTATAATTAATTAATTATTATAATTATTTAATTAATATTTTTTATATATGGCATCTCACTCAACTTAGGAGGTTGTCGGCTGCTTTACCAGGCTTGCCTGTGGGTGCTTCAATAAATTAAGGCTTCCAGCCAGGGTATACAACTTAAAAACTAAACAACTACACGCTAAGGGCACCCACTGTGGGGTACTGACCTCGGCTTAGGGCGTCGCTCGGGGAGGGCATCACAGGACAGGCTGGATCGGATTAATATTCTTGTACCACAATTCAAACTGAATTTATTGAAATAACCCTAAGAATTAACACTTTATGAATGGTAAAAAAATGGCCCCCAAAACGCACACCACTTCCTAATGTTTGAGCGAGGAAGAAATGGTGAAAAAGAACTCACCAAGAACTCACCAGCAACTCGTTAATTAAAGTCGATAAAATGTTGAATTTCTGAAATTCACGCCAGTATTCCCCGAAGGGTTAGGCAGAGGTGTATCTAATAGGGGCTATGTAATAGGGGGCGAGCCTATTGCTATCAGTCGGGCACAAATCCAGACTCCGGGCTGCTACTAAATAAAATATATTTCCTTCTTTATTTCGTTGTTTCTTTCTTTTTTCGTTCTTTCTTTCTTTCTTTCGTTCTTTCTTTCTTTCGTTCTTTCTTTCTTCTGTTCTTTCTTTATTTCTTTCTTTCAACTGAGTAATTCCTGATGGAAAAACCCCAACAGCACGTTACCCGACCTAGGAATGGAACCCAGGATCTCATGCTCAGCAGTAGTGACAGCGACCACTAGACCAACGAGGCAGTCTGTGTCAACGATTTCTAAAACAGTTTCTCCATAAAAAATATGACAATAATAATTATATTAATGTTCCTTTTCCACTGGATGACTCAGCAAGGAAAGTTTAATGTGGACGCGTCATCATTAGAACTTACATCATTCATTTAGCACCACTACTCCACTACTCAATCAGTGGACAGCTCAAGGAAGCCTTGCCTACAAAGAGATATAAATCCTATTGACATCATAATCTATAGGTACTAATACTTAGATCATATTGAAGTTTCTGGCAACTCTCTTGTTGACTTAAGCCAAAGCAAAAACGTAAAAAATCATTGAGCGATAATTATCACAAGTTAAATTCATTGTAATAGCGACATACAATTTTCTAAAGGACGAAATGACTGTTTCGCTAATTAAAAAGTAACATGTTCCCAGTGAGTTCCATTTTCTAATTTCGTAATTGCTTTTTTATTTTTTTTATTGTTAGTTGCCAGTTCCAGAAACTTTTAGTATACCCCACGTATTATAAAGAGGTAAAATTTGTTAGTTTGTATATTGGGGGTAACTACTGACTAACTACTGATCCGATTCCACAAATTATTTCACTAATGGGAGGCTACAGTATTGCCGATTAATGTTTTTATGTTAAAACAAGAAATTTCACGTGGAAGAAGTCGCGGGCAGAAGCAAGTAATATTATGCTTAGGTAGAATAGAATTTCTCCTCAGAAGAAACTTTCTTTGCTCGTTGCAGTTCGTTCAAGAACACATAGGTAGAACTTTATTAGTTGTAAAGTAACAGGACTTTAAAATGACTTAGGTATGTAGTTCAAAACAGTGTTCACGTTATGTCAGCGAGGAAGTTTTCACAGTTTTGTTAGCGGTGGAGTTGTTGGTTATGAACTCCTTCGAACTGTTGGCTACGTCGCCTAAGTCTGCTTTCAACTCGTCAACAACCCAGGAACAAATTACGTCATACAAGAATTGAATGCACGTTTTACGCTCTGCCATTTTCATTATATGGGGAGAGAATATTTTGATACTCTTTAGTTCCAAACGTGTAGGTATGTTAAAAAATTGATCGAAACAAATAAAAAAATAATATATATTTTGTGCTAGGTTTTTTTGCCGTCGACACGCCAAAAAGATGGTAGATATCTTAAAGGTAGTGATTTAAAAGATTATCCGCAACAATTTATGGAACCCGTATTTACATTTAATTATTACTACTTATTTATTAGCAATCAGGAAAATGCTTCTACGTATCCTCTTGACGTAATTTCAACGTCGGCTTTTAAGACTTCTACAGGGAAAACGCGAACTGTCTTTGCCGAGAATCAACATGACTCTGCGACGTAAAAATTACAAGTAGCAAAAAAACAAGAAGTAATCCGAAGTAATCTTTTTGTAACATTATATTTTTCATTCATTTATTAAAAATGAAAATCATCGAACCATATTTTGTTTGCTTGTATACAATCTTATTGCAAATGCCAGAATGCCACAACAACCGGGGTAGATTTGTTTTGAACACTGCAAAGCAGATAATTTGGAATTAGTCACAGTTGCATGATGGATACTTGTCTGGTTGGAAGATTTTAGGAAATAACCTAGATTTGTATCTATTTTATTTTGATTTTGTGTTTATTTTGTTAGTATAGTGTTCTTTTTTTATTGATTTCATGATTTTGTTTGTTGTAATGTTATTTTTTTATTGTTTTTATGATTTTGTTAGTTTCAATGTTCTTTTTTATTGATTTCATGATGTTGTTAGTTTAAATGTTCTTTTTTTATTGATTTCATGATTTTGTTAGTTTAATGTTCTTTTGTATTGTTGTATTTCCTGTGCGTGTCCCAAATAAAATAGTTTTATTTCTTTCTTTCTTTCTCTATTTTGTAATACGTTTCGTCGCAGTATTTCTTAAAATGACGTTATTATTGGCCACTTGAGCACTAGACACCCTCACACACTCACTCATTCACCATATCACCCAACACAAAGAGAGTTGCAGATCATTAATAGATCATGAATAGAACATTAGAATATTATTATTCCTGTTTTGTAAAATGCTAGCATTTAAGAACTCTAATCTAATGTAACTCGAGGGATTTGGAGCTGTTAGCCGAAGTACAGGTTCCTCCTAATTCGGCTCCAGATGTTCAAACTTTTGTGTAGTTTTGTTTTATCATAGCACTTAACTGTAGTGTAATCTATGTACTGTTTTTACGCAATAAAGCTTTTATTTATTTCATTTATTTATTTATTCAGTTCTACATCCATGTTATAAATTAAAGTCACCTTTCGTATCTGTCTTTGTGACCAAGTAATTCTCCTAAACTAGGCAACGGATTTTGATGCGGTTCTCACCATTATTTAGAGAATTTATCCCCGAAAGTCGACATGTATACTACTAATATTATAACGCACAAAGTAGTGAACGGATTTGGATGAAATTTGGCATACAGATAGTTAATAACCAGGAATAACATATAGAATACTTTTTAACATCTGACATCTCACCTTGGTATAATAAGCAACTGAGCAGCGACAGAAATTAACCTCAGATTTTAAAAAAAAGCTACTGAGGCGATGTCGCGGGCGCGACAGGCGTAATATGCCTGTCGCGCCCGTGATATCGCCTCTGTGTGGAAGAGTCTTAATACTAAAATATTTATTAGAATCATTATTCATTACTAGTGGTCCGTCACTGGTAGAAACTCGAACCCTCTATCTACAATCTATATACATATATAGTACTTACTAATTCCATGCTATTAAAAAGTACTTACTTAATCCGTACTCAAGCTGTCACTTCCTGTCTACACACTTCCGTCCCTTCGAGGAAAGATGTTCAAAAATCTCGAGGTTTTGTTAAGTCGTAAAAACCGTGCGAAGCAGGGGCCAGTTTTGCCACCCCACCTCGAAATCTATTTTCAATCCAATTAATTATAAAAAAAAACTTGACCCTAATTATTTCGACATATTAATAAGAAGAAGATTATATTATATTTAACATTTTTCTAGAAATCCTCTTGACATGATTTTTTGTCGCCTTTTACGTGCCCAAGAGAAGTGAGATGGCCTATTTTTCCTAAAATCTCTTGATCAGCAAATTGGTTAATTACTGTGTGTTCAGCAGCTTACTTATTGTTTGTATTTTTAATATGTGCTTCAGCGGATGCTATTGTTCTATAGCCTTGCAGGAATGACTTAAACAACAATCTCTTGGTTCATTTTTAGGGTCCCGTACTCAGAGGGTAACAAACAGAACCCTATTCTATAATACAAACTATTTCTGGCTTAGTGGTACAAAACAAACATGAACCTGTGTTACCTGTGAAAAAAAAAGACAACTAAGCCTTTGCTGTCCGTCCGTCAGTTCGTCCGTTTGTCTGTCGGCGGGCTGTATCTCAAAAACAGTAATAAGTAGACAGTTGAAATTTTCTCAGACTGTATATTTCTATTGCCGCTAAAACAAATAAAATAATGTTAATAATTAAAGGGGCTCCCAAGAAACGTGTTTTTTGCGCAGACATCTGATTTTAGAGACTTTTAAATCTGGTGTTACACCTGCAAGTGAGTTATGCAAAAAATGTATGTTAAACTAGAATGCATATACATCAATTCTATATGTGAATATTTAAGAGGCTGACAACAGCTAAAGCTCGGTCACTGTCGGACTACATAGGAATAAAAGAGAAGCGCGATGACACAACGCTGGTTATTTATTGCAAAATATATGCAGCAATTATCTATTTACAAAAAAATCTATTGATTGGCTAAAAAAATTAAAACACTATTATGCTAATAATATGTTGCTTGTAGAATAATCTGAGAAAAAATCAGAATGACTGCATGTATATTAGTATGGTTTTTAATCGTTATAAGATTTTTTTAGAGGTAATTCGTGATTTTTTTGTATCGTATCAAATTAGTTGTATTATGTTTTCAACACACTATCTACCTAGCATATATCCTGAAGAATATCATATATTTTTCTGATTTTGTTTACTGCAGTGGTTCATATAGATACTTTTAGGCATTACAAAACTTATAAAATTTGCGTTTAGCTCCTGTAGTCCCCTAAGCATTTTAGTAAAATACTTTATGAAATAAAAACGAGATTACTTTCCAACAATTTTAAGTTTTTGTAAGAACCGACTATTTTTTTATCTGTATTTTTTTTTCTAATATTCATATTTTCGTTACTAAAAATAAATATTCCATATAAAACCGAACTGCGGCGGAGCGGCGTGAACGCAACGGGCATTTGTATGGTAAACGGCGATTAGCCGACCCTTACCGGCTTCCACGTTCCTGGGAACTCTTCTAACTTAGAAGGACATTAATCGCTTAGATTTAAGTAGGTCAAACAAACAAACCATCTACTGCCACTTAAATTAAAAGTAAACCTAACCTTCCGTCTTAAATAAACTTCGATAAACAAGAAAGTTTATCAAAGGAAACAGAGCAGAACAAATAAAAAGTAAAAGATAAATAATGTTATGCAACATCACTTAGAATAATCAATAAATCCGACACGATCCGATGAGATGCAACCGCTTGAACCAATCAAGTCGGTTTGTCAGTTCATAAAGACATGCTTGATTGATCGGACGTTTTTAGTCTTTCCTTTCTATTTTTGTTTGTTTTGTTGTTGTTAATGAAGCGAGTGGAAATAGGTAGGATTTGTTACAACAAGTTTAATATTTGCATACAAAGTGTTTTTTTTTTTTGATATCCCATAACTATAGGGTAAGAATGAGATCATTATCAAAGAATCAACTGGCATATGAATTATTTTTCAATTATAATTTTTTTTTGTTTTCATTTTTCATACAAAATAATTTGGTAAATTCACGATTATTAACGTATAACACGCCTACGTGAAATATGAAAACGTCGCATTTTCTTAGCTTTAAATATGAATGATTGATTTGAATAAAAATGAATTACTCGTATTTATCAATGAAACTTAGATACCTACACACATCGAGAGTATATTGTTAGTATTATGATATCTTCGAAACTATGCATTTTTAGACCACATATTCTAGGAATTTTTGTATTATTTTTACATAAAGAATATAACCATAGAGTTATGGGATATAAAAAAAACACGCTGTATACTTATGTGGCGATGATACTAACACATTTTCATTCTTACTATAGGCAAATAGTAGGTGTGTTTATCTAAAGTTACCCCCGTATTTATAAACGTTACTTAAAGTTTAGTTAGACAACGTTACTTAAACTTCTTTAAGCAACGTGTATAAATATGGGGGTAAATTTTAAAGTTAGAGAATAGAGTTAGAGTTATGTGAAAAAAAAAAATAAAAAACTCAATTCATTTTGAACGATAAGCCAAACAATGAAAAACATACACTAGAAAAACGTTACCGTCCAATAACGATTTTAAAATTCGAACTCGTTGAGTTCCGGAAAAAAATGCACACAATATCGGAATTTTGGACAAAAACGTTCTGAACGCGGAGTTGTATCAGTACTATTTTGTCTGAAATAACACTGTTCAACAATTCGTTCCATGTGCAGCTTTAATTAAAAGTGGGTTTTCATCAACTTTATCCACCGGGGATTAGTGGAAAAGTTCACAGCTTGGTTTATAGGTAGATAGTGTGCGTAGTAAGTTTAATACGGGTGTAATTATTTAAGGAGATCAGGAAATATGTTGATACAAGTCGTGCGCCCGATGGGATTTCCCGTCGGCAAAAATAATGCATTTCCGTACCAAGTTTCATCCCCTATTTCACCCCTTTAGGGGATGAATTTTCAAAAATCCTTCCTTACTAGGAGCTACTTAGGAGCTCTTGTGCAACATGTCATGCTTCTAGGCCCAGCGGTTTAGGCTGTGCATTGACTGTCAGTGAATGAATGAATTTAAGATTACAGAATTTAATAATGAATTTAAGATTAAATAATGAATTAATGAATAAGTGGAATTTAAGATTTAAGAATGAGTGATTTTAAGTTTTAAGAATGAATGAATTTAAGATTTAAGAATGAATGAATTTAAGATTTAGAATGAATTACTTAAAGAATTTGCAAAAGCAAAAAAAATACGTTTTAGCTATAGCAGTGTACGAGTATATCGGTCCGAAACTGCAGTTTTAAAAATAATAAACAAAACGTGTAAACAATTAATATAAAACGGTTTTAGATATAAATTTTCAAGAAAACTCTATTATGGACACTGGCCCCTCTATCCCTACTTATTAACCTTTTGGAGGAAAGAGAGCGCGTGAATATATATGAAACCCCAATAAAAATATTAAAGCTCAGTTTACCCAAAAATCTTGCCAGCTGCCTCCATCATTACATCACAGGATGGTGACAAAAATCTATTTCGATATTCATTTCAAATTCACTAGACAACCTTTTGCACTTCGGTTCAAATAAATATACCGCAGTGGTATCAGTACGTGAAAATTGGGTTAGCCACATACATTATACCTACTATATGGAATAGTAGGTATAATGTATGTGGGTTGAAGTGAACATTTAAATACATGCAAATTGTATTCGTCTCATTAAGTGTTTCTAAGCGAGGCGAAACTCGAGGTCCCTGTTTTCAAGGCACATAGAGCTTTTTAAATAGAACATTCTAGCTAGGAGGATATCGTATAATAGACTTGCCACTACTATCTTCAGAAAATTCAGAGCCTGCATCTCAAATCTGACCTATAATGAGTACATAATCAGCCTATAATGTTCCCAGTGCTGGGACACAGGCCTCCTCTCAGTAAGTGAATATTTACTTTTTGTAGTAATAGACTTGCCACTACTATCTTCAGAAAATTCAGAGCCTGCATCTCAAATCTGACCTATAATGAGTACATAATCAGCCTATAATGTTCCCAGTGCTGGGACCTCCTCTCAGTAAGTGAATATTTACTTTTTGTAGTATTATTATTATTTTTTTTTAAATTGTTGTGAATGTGAAGACTATGTGGGTTATTGTTTTTATTTTTTCTCTCAGTTAGTTTTAATCTTGGTCTGGCAGTTTGAGTCATTTAAGCGGCCTACCCAAATATCCTTTCTTTGGTATGGTTCGTCGAATCGTTGAGCTCCTTAAGTTCTGAGTTGAGCTGCACGATTACTGACAAATGCGTGCACTGACTGGATAGATCCTCTCAGTCTGTGCTGTTCTTTCCTCAAAAGACCATTTCAGACACCAATCTACATGTTCTTTACATGATCTGACCAAGATTATGTCTGGAATTTAAAACAGACTGGGACCTCTGAGTTTGTTTCGGCCTTTCTTCTCAGAGTAGTCAGATAGGAAACGCCGAGCTTATCTAGTTTTTTTTCTAAATATGATTGACGTGTAAAAGTGTTTGTACAAACCTACTTACAGAAAATAAAATAATTTCATTTCATAAGGAATGAGCCGTAATCTACCACGCGGGCCCAGTGTGACTTGGTAGATGTCACATGGCTTCAACATTTTGGATATATATGCCTTAAGGAGTAAATAAAACAAAGTACTTATAACGTATCTAATTTATGTGCAGTCGCCAGCACATCAAGTTACCGCAAACTATCAAATTTTCTCATTCGATTTTGAACTTAACCGTCAAAATTTCAAGGTTTAAAATAATTTGGAGAAATTTGACAGGTTTTTTTTTTGGTAGGAAATCATCATATAACTTCTCCCGCTCTGGCCGGAGCGGGAGGGTGTGTCAGACTCTTACTGACTAAAACCCACCCGTATTCCTTCCGTTGCCTGTGTTGCCAGGGGCCTCGGTGACCCTTTAGTACCTTCCCGCGACCCCGGCAGGCATCGGCCCTAGTGGACCCCTACATTTGCGCTGACGACATCTCTTTGAGGCGCGCGTGGAATACAACGCGCCGTCGACCCGGCCCTGGTTCTTACCGGACGGTGAGCTACCCAGTGCTCACCGTCCGCAAGCCCGCGTCTACGGTGGCCGGAAATCCGCCCGGGATTCCCGACGCCCAGGGCGTCTCCTGCGGCGGCTAGGGGCGATAGGGCGCGAAATTTGCCTTTCTCTCAACCGTCCCGCAAATTTGACAGCTTGTAGTAACTTGATGTGCTGGCAATTATACTTATGTAACTTCAACGACCTCTGAATTAAACGAGTTGAGGCGAATTCTTAATAATACCTGATGTGGTTTTTGTGCACATTACTGCAGAGCCTTCAAGACAAAAAAAAAGTTGAAATTATACTGACCATGACTTAGTCCTTAATGATATAAGGACGTGAGATCACGGCTTGAAGGACCTCAGTAACTACACTGCTGTGTTCAAATTGTTTGACTGTCAGCCTTATGTTAGTGATACAATTTTCCCACTTATCAGAAAAAGTGCAATTTTAGAGGAACTATTGTTTCGACTAATTAATGACAAAAACTGAATAGTCAATCAAACTAAAGTCGAAATATTAATTCACTGGAGTAATCTGACATGTGTTAGCTACCACTTTGTTTAATAAAATGTTCATATTTATTGTATTTATTGTATTCTAGACTTTTACACTTAATATTATTATTTACGTTTACATTCTTTTTATTTCATTAATCACTTCCTTCTTTATATAGATTCATAAATGTATTAAAATTCTGTTGATTTTTGTTAACCTAGTTTATACAAGACAAAAAATAGCAACTTTGACACGCTCTCTTATAATGTTGCTTATTTTCATATCCGACAATGTTAATAGTGATAGGCGATATAAGGCATTATACGACTAAACGATTAAATCGATTATACTAAACCAGGGATTCCCAAAGTGGTCGATATCGACCCCTTGGGGTCGAAATCAGTTTCCCAGGGGTCGACATAAACGAAAACTGATTTTGGGGGTCGACGAGGTCTAAAAATCGACCCCTATTAATTAACACAAGTTCTTATTTGAAACTTTCAAGATACTGTATAAGTTGTGTTACGTGTACCAACTTGTTATAAGAATGACTAATATTATAGTAGGAAGTATCATTGTTGTACTTTTAAAAACTGAACAAGTCGATAAGCGTGTACAAGTTCGTATAAGATGAAAAAAATTGGGTATGGGGGTCTGAGGTATCAGTTCATTTTGGAAAAGGGGTCTCTTGCCCAAAATAGTTTGGGAATCCCTGTACTAAACAATCACCATTACAATAAACATGACCATTTTATAACATAAAGTGACAGCTAGCACAAATGTCAGATTAGTCCAATTAATTAATTCGACTTAAACTTTTGCTAAGTTGCACTAACTAAAAACGATAATGGTCTTCAACATGATGCACGGACTCTGTTACTTTCGAAGCCAGTCTTCTTTTTATTTTTACACATAACATAACATCATCCCGTCATCAGCCTGTGATCCCGTGTACCTATAATACACCCACATTTTGCTAGTTTTGGTTTAAGTCCCATGTAATAGGGGGCGAAGCTATTGCCATCAACCGGGCACAAATCGAGACTCCGGGCTGCTACTAAAAAAAGTCTAATGGAAAATCCTAATAACACATTGCCCGACCTGGGAATCGAACCCAGGACCTCATGCTCAGCAATAGCGCTTGCGACTACCAGACCAACGAAGTTGGTTTTTGAATTTTGATTCTCTAATATAATATTTTAACCTAACTACACAATAATTCTAGAAGCAAATCGATAAATCTAACTATTAAATAAATCACAGAAACTCACTTTCGTCGCAAACCTCGAACTTCCATTTTCACCTCAGTTGAAAGCGATCCAAGGGGAAAGTGTGGTGAATAGTCATTGTCACCGTGGAATTAGCTCCACCCCCCCCGTCGTGAACAACCTTTTCACAGCCATTAATCTCTTTATTATCACCGTAATTAGTTTAAAGCGATGAATACTGGGCTGTATACGCATCACTGGCCTTCCTTTGAGTATTAATCGATAGAAAAGTAATGCTTGAGTTAATGTTTTTGGGTTTTGAGTTCATTAGGGTTAAGTTCAAGTCATAGCTTTTCTTTTTTGGATGGGAAGTCATCATATAAGTTCTGCCGCTCTGGGAGGAGCGGGAGGGTGTGTCAGACTCTTACTGACTAAAACCCACCCGCATTCCTTCCGTTGCCTGTGTTGCCAGGGGCCTCGGTAACCCTTCAAGTCATAGCTTGTGTTAATGTTTTTGGGTTAGTTTGGGTTAAGTTCGAGGCATATTGAGTTAGCTGATATAGTGGTTAAGTAGACAGTATAATTTATCATATCGTATTTATAATTGTGTTTTAATATATAATAACATTTATTAACGTAATTATGTTATTTTTTAACGTTTCCGTGTGGTGCCGGTCGTAAAGAATAGCACTATCCCATTTCTTCCCGTGGGTGTCGTAAAAGGCGACTAAAAGACTTACAAGAGAATGGGCAGCGGCGTTCTCTATGCATGTTAACACCATACTGCGATCGCCATCCCGCCTGCCAAGCATGGCGATTATGGCAACCCCCCCACCCCCCTATTGGGGGAAGCCTATGTCCAGCAGTGGACGTCTTTCGGCTGGAATGATGATAATGATATAATAACAACACTGTCACTGTCTACTTAACTCCTTTAAAAGCTAACTCAATATGCCTTGAACTTAACCCAAATGAACCCAAAACCCAAAAACATTAAACATTATCAAATCATTTGGGTTGTATATATGTTTACTTTTACAATTATAATTATACCGGGGATTCCGTTTTCCCTAAAGATTGTAGAGGTCAAGCTCAGACTATAATTGCTCCGTTACTGATAAATATGATGAATATATTCTAAAAGATATATTTAATAAGTTGAAGTAAACTTATTAAAGTTAGATATTACATTCTAACAGAGACTATCTACGAGTACACTAATTCTATTCTAATATTATTAAGAGGTAAAATTTGTGAATTTGTATGTAGGGATAATCTTGAGAAGTACTGATCTGATTCTGATCATTTTTTTCATTAATGGGAAGCTACAGTATTGCCCATTGTCATAGAATATATTTTATGCCAAAACTAATTTCACGCGGAGGAAGCTATAACTAATAAATTAGATCTAAATCTTCATAGATACAATGCACTGGCAACGAGAGGTCGAAGGAAGCATCGCACTAACATTATTTCGTTCAATTGACTGTAACTACTAGCCCGGGATTGAAATCGGCACACCAGTCGCATATAGTTATGAACTAACGATCGAGTTAAGGACCTATGAGCATCGAGACTAATATTTGTAAGGCCTGCAGCTGTTAATATATTCCTTGGTAATCAAAGACTGATTCATATGAGTATCTCACTGTTCTAATTCAATTCACTGACTAACATATTTTTATTTTCAAAGACACCGTTTAGAAATCAATATAATAGGTACTTATTCGATAAATCTGATGAGAAGATTTGACGATACTTTTAACAAGAAAGGAAAGACTGAGCACGGTGTCTTAAGAATTTGTCAAGGATTATAAAAATAGTCAAGAAATAATAAAATATCTGACACAATTCAAATTCCAACTGAAGTCGAAATAAGACACAGGTGAGCATATAGAGTTTAAAAACTTTATTGTAAAGTAGCTGTTGCCCGCAACTTCGTCTGCAATCCAGGATGAAAAGTAGCTTATGTTTTCTCCAGGTTCCAAGCTACCTATCTATCTATCAATTGCATCCAAACTCGTTCAGCCGGTTTAGCGTGAAAGCGTAATATACAAACTCAATTTTGCATATATAATATTAGTTAGGATTGCAGATTTTGTATCATGCAATGCATGCTAATCAACACAAGATAAAGTAATTTAATTAGAGCATACAGCATTATATAATGTTTATGCCTTTTGACAGAAGTTATCTACACGATAGTGATTGATTAAGTTATGTATAACAACATTTTCGCTCTTAAATTACTCGTCCCTTTGTCCTCTGCTAATATGTTACAAGAGATTACGTGGGAGTATCTAATCCTACATGTAGTCTACGAATCTATTCTTTTGTTATTTTTATTCCTTAGAATACAATGTTTTTCCTCGTGAAGGAAATGAAAGGTAAACAGAATATGGACATGTTCTGTGTCAGTCGTGATACGGAAATGAATTAGAACTGTGTTTGTAGGCGAAAGGTTGGACATCAGATAGTTTGAACAATGTGGAATGCTGGTAACTACGTAAAATTCTCAGATAAAAAAAATATGGATTTCGACCGTTCTTAAAATACAAGACGTTTGTCACATACATGGCCATTCCAAGCATTTATGAGAGATTGATCAGAGAAGTAGTCGCTCACAATTGGCCTTATTAGAAGGCTAAAAGTCACCCAAAGGGCAATGGAAAAGCCTATGATTGAATTTCCCTACGTGGTCGAAGAAGAAATGAAGAGATCCGCAGGCGAACCAAGGTAACCGACATAACCGGAAGAATTGCCAAACTTAAGCGGCAGTGGGCAGTGGAACACGTAGCGTTGGAAGGCCTCCCAAAAGGTGGACCGATGAAGGCCGCAAGAATCCGCTGGATGTTGGAAGCACAGACCGGTCGAAGTAACGGTGCTTGGGGGAGGCCTATGTCCAGCATTGTACGTCTTTCGAAGGAAATAATGATGCTGATGATAATCAGAAAAGGCAACACACACAGAAGTATTAAATTCTACAATGGGGACACTGCACTGGGATATAGGAATTAAAATAAAAATTGACTAGACGCATCTTTTATAAGAATAGTTATTCCAAACTAGGCAGTATGTATACTTATGATCTTTAAGGTATTTTAGCAGAAACGTCAACTATAGCTAAATATGGTAGGGAATTCACCTCTAATGTAAAGAAAGATACAATCTATAATGACTCTAGAGACGTGCCAACGTCACGATACAAGGATTTACCAGCGTTTATTTCATAAAAAGGTAATTTATTATCTGTTTCAGCAAAAGCGTCAATAAAAATGTGCAAGATTTTAATTAATTATATTGCATTAACTTTACAAGTGCATTAAATATTTATTATTTATCCAGCAATAAGTTTTATGCTAAGAATATTTTAGTCCATCTACTTCTAGACTTTGCGATCATAATACAATAAAAACAAATAACCTTCAGTTTTTTTTAAATTATTGTAACCTAATTTTTAAATTATTGTAACCTTTTTTTTAATTATTGTAAAATTTTATATTATAAATACCTACGAGATGTACAAGTATCGCAAATTCTAGAATTAGATGGACTAAAATATTCTTATCATAAAACTTATTACTGGATAAATAATAAATTGAATTTAGCTTTGTAACTTCTTATTAAATTATAGGTTATTATTATATAAGGTTATTATATAAAAATATAGGTTATAGGCTACCTATAACCTAATTTATGTAGTGTGTTGCAATACAGAGTTAGTTCGTGTTGTACCAACAAAGCAGTTAGATATTATCACATTAAGCATCTTCTATTAGTAAGCCTGAATCTTCACGATCGTTTTAGTATGCGCAATACCAACAAACTTTGCTTATTTTTCAAATAATGTATTAATTTCAATATCTACATTGATTTCATTATCAATTGCTATTTTTGGTGTTGATAATTGAATTGACCGCAATATAGCTCTTACAATGCTTATGAAAGGAATTTGTCAAACAGTGCCTTATGCTAACATAGATCTGCTAGCGGTCACATGACGTTATTAGAAACTTCTTCTTTTTAAACTAAAATATTAGTTATTGCATTTAAGAGCTTTTACGCCTTAGGGCATTTCATACAAATTTTCAAGTACTTATTTTTAGAAATGACTGAACCGACTATAATGAAACTTCATACACATAAGCAGGATATATACATAGGTCTAAAAGTTAGCAGAAAACATTTTCGAAAAATAGTGTAACAGTTAAATTAGATCGATTTTAAATTACCATAATAAACAGAAATTCCCAATTTTCTTTTTTTAAATAAGACATTTCGAAAATGTGTTCTACTAATATTTTAGACCTATGTATCCTACTCATGTATGTGAAGTTTAGAAATACCTGCAACAAAATAGCATCATCTGTTTCACCTTCTACACAATTTGAAATTGTCAACTGTAAATGCTGCATACTTAATGTCCATTCTGTATTTGCAAATGTTATGCAAACCACTTCTCTTGTTAACATTACTATACGAATAATATGCATTTCACGCTTATTTAATTCAGGTAATACCAACTGTTTTTGTTAAAGTAATGTCGCAATCTGTTGCATTCTGTATTTTGAAATGGTATGTCTTTCATGTTAACTAAGATTGTCTTTTGTAGGAAATATCTGTGTTTTGCAATCGTTTTAGTAATGTTGATGTATTTTATTTACCTTTATTTTATTTGTTACAGGTACGGTAACATTTTTAATACCGGTGATGTAAGGAGTACTGAAAAAAAAACATGACGCTTTCTATTTCTACGAAGAATAGACGCTGCTCTTTCTATACAAAGTGACACTTCTTTTCTTCATTTTTGACATCGTACTTTAGAAATCCTTCTACAATCTGTCATTTTGTCTTTCGCTTCTAACGATCTTTGTCTAGGTCCTTTTATAAGTAGAAGGATTTCTACGGTGCGATGTCAAAAATGGAGAAACGGAATGTCACTTTTTATAGAAAGAGCTTTGTCTTTTCCTCGTAGATATAGAAAGCGTCATGCTAAGCCTGCTGAAGATTATTCGTTTCTCTACTAGAAACTGGTGAGTGTTTAGAGTTTAAGATGGAGTGGTCAAGGGTTTAAGATTTCACTAAGGTGAACAAAAAAAAACAGACAAGTGCGATTCGGACTCGCACACGAAGGGTCCCGTACCACAGTAAAATATTTAGCAAAAACGCCGAAAAAAACCAGTGAACCAGGGAACGCTCTTTCACTTTTAACTTTTTTATTATTTTTTGTTATAACGGCAATAGAAATACACAATCAATACACAATATTTCAATTGTCTACCTATCACGATTCATGAGATACAGCCCGCTGACAAACAGGTGGACGGTCGGACAGCGGAGTCTTAGTAATAAGGTTCCGTTTGGCATCCTTCGGGTACGGAACCCTAAAAATGATTATATTCAGGCTATTTAGTCTTCCTCTATCTTAATCTGGAGTTTTTCAAAAGCTAACGATATGATAGACGTTGATAAACAATTTGGTACAAAACCCCAAAATAACACAAAAAGAAAAACAGTGTTTTATCAAGCAAAAAAAAAAAAACATTATTTTTTCAACACAAAAACATTTTACTTTTAACTGACCGACGTGTAATATTGTCCAACGTAAACAATTTCTGTCAAAACCCGTCTTGGTAAAATCGACTTCTTTGACCGAAACTGGCAACCTTGTGTTTAATTTTTTTATTTCAACAGTTTTTTTTTTTTTGTTTTGTTTATCCTCATATAGGATTTTCCTTATATTTAAATAAGTGTTCTGTCATATTTTTTTCCTAATTAATTATAATAAACAGGAAATAAGATTCTAACGGGAAAAGAGTCAGATATTCAAAATATTTTTTAAAAAATCCTTAAATCTATTTTGTAATAATGACTTTGCATCATAATGCTTAATATATTTTTTTTATCCTGAGCCTGAGCTGATTTCTTATACTTTTTCTTTTTCTTAAAATTACGATTTTAAGAAAAAGAAAATGTACACATTTCTCACACAACATTAGGTCACTAACAATAAGTCTAAGTCTACAGCATTCACGGGAAGGTGCAAAAGGGTTACCAAGGCCACTGAAAAAAAAAAGTCTACAGCATTAATTGGTCAACGACGGTTAATGAGACACAATTGATTTTCTATTTTTTAACTCCGAATCGGTGTCGTGCGGGGCTTAACAGGCATATTTACACCTTTATTTTTAAACGTTGCTTAAATTTGATTAGTGAGTAAAGTCTTAACTTAACGATTAACATAATTAATTTTGACATCGCACCGTAGAAATCCTTCTAAAATCTGACATGTTGTCTTTCGTTTATAACAATCTTTGTCCTTTTATAAGTAGAAAGATTTCTACGGTGCGATGTCAAAATGGAGAAACGAAATTTGATTAACATCTTAATTTAACCATTTATTTTTGATGTTTAAACGCCTCTTAACTTTGTAAATAAACCCCTGAAATAAATAAATACGTAGTAAATCCAAGAGAACCGAGTAAGCTCATGTAATTCCAATAAAGTATTCACTTTGCCTGACTGTCTACAGTTTGATCCATTCAAAGAGTTTGCTTAAGCAGCTTTTCTTTACTGAGGTAGCGCAGTCTGTAGAGATTCAATGTGATCGTACTACGGAATGAAATTATCAGTAGATAAATAGTAATTAAAAATTGTTTGTTAAAGTACAAAAATACTTACAGAATATATAACATGAGAGCGGCGGTGGCTCAGTGGTAACGGCCGCGACTTACGAGTTGTAGGTCGTTGGTTCGAACCCAGACATGCGCTTTACTTTGTGTAAATTATTTCATTACCACTGCTCTCAAAACGGTGAAGGAAAACATCGTGAGGAAACCGGCATGTCTTAGAACCAAAAAGTCAAAGACATCTGACATCTACCATCCCACAATGGGCCGGCGTGGTGGCTTATGGTACACTCCCTCTCACATAGAGGAGGCCTGTGTCCCAGCAGTGGGAACATTATAGGCTGATTATGCATCAATATTTTAAGGTTTAAAATCATTTGAAGAAATTTTACAGTTTCGTATAACCTGCTGTTGACTGTACATATCTAAGTAGGTAACCGCCTCGTTGGTCTAGTGGTCGCAAGCGCTACTGCTGAGCATGAGGTCCTGGGTTCGATTCCCGGGTCGGGCAAAGTGTTATTGGGTTTTTCTATCTGGAATTTCTCAGTAGCAGCCCGGAGTCTGGATTCGTGCCCGGTTGATGGCAATAGGCTCGCCCCCTATTACATGGGACTTTAAACATAACTGGCGAAATGTGGGTGCACTACAGGTACACCTCTGCCCAACCTTTCGGGGAAACAAGGCGTGATGTTATGTGTGTATGTTTAAGTAGGTAACACAATAAAATAAAATAAACAGTACTTAGAATATACGTACGGCGTACCATAAATCTGTACACAAATATACACCACATCATCATTATCTGCCTAGCCTTTGTCCAACTATCAACATAGTTGACCCCAACGGGTCGGCTTCCAGTCTAATCGGATGCAGTTGAATACCAGTATTTTACATGAAGCAACTGCCTATCTGACCTCCACAACCAGTTACTGGGTAATACGATACCCCTTGGTAAACTGGTTGTCAGACTTTCGGCTTCTGACGACCACTAACGACTGTCTATGATCCAGGAATGCCAGCCGGGACCAATTGCCAAAGACGTCGCTAAGTTGTCTAATCAGCTCTTAATCTCACAGCAATACATTATGGCAACATTGTCAATTAAAACGGAATCCAGTACTAAACGCGTGTTACCGGCTAATTGGTAAAAATGTCGCAAAGTCGTGGGAAACAGGCCAATGCAACGTCAAGAAAAACATTAAATAATTCTATTGTTCCGTTGCGATATAGACAACTTTGTGTACTCATGTTTTTAGGGTTCCTTATCCAAAGGTTGCCAACGGGACCCTATTACTAAGACAATACTATAATATACTCATATAAAATAATCTTAAAATGTACCTGTACAAAATTTTGTAAAACATTTTAAAAGAGTAACGGTGGAGTTTCTTGTCCATTCTTCTCCATACGAAACTACCTTTTGGAAAGGGCAACTAGAATCAATTTTATTTTATTTTTTGTAAATGTTGACGTTCCTTTTATGTGCCTATTTGAAATAAATAATTTGACTTTGACTTTGAACTTTGAACTCGCTGTCCGTTCGCCGGTCCCTCTGTCACAGGGCTGTATCTTTTGAACCGTAAAAAGTAGACACTTGAAATTTTCACAGATTGTGTACTACTATGACTGCTATATCAACAAATAATAAGTTATTTTATTTTACAAGAAACGTGTTTTTTTTTGCCAGTTTCCTCACGATGTTTTCCTTCACTGTTTTGAGAGCAGTGGTGATGAAATAATTTACACAAAGTAAAGGGCCTGTCCGGGTTCTAACCTGCACCTACGATCTCGTATTCTAGTATTATTGTACGGTGGTATGAACCCTTTTTTTTTTTTTTTTTGAGGGTGGGAAATCATCAAATAACTTCTCCCGCTCTGGGTGGAGCGGGAGGGTGTGTCAGACTCTTACTGACTAAAACCCACCCGTATTCCTTCCTGTTGCCTGTGTTGCGGGGGCCTCGGTGACCCATAAGTACCTTCCCGCGACCCCGGCAGGCATCGGCCCTAGTGGACCCCTACTTTGTGCTGACGACATCTCTTTGAGGCGCGCGTGGAATACGACGCGCCGTCGACCCGGGCCTGGTCCTTACCGGACGGTGAGCTACCCATTGCTCACCGTCCGCAAGCCCGCGCCTACGGTGGCTGGAAATCCGCCCGAGACTCCCGACGCCCAGGGCGTCTCCTGCGGCGGCTAGGGGCGAGAGGGCGCGAAACGTGCCTTTCCCTCAACCGTCCCGCCTCCTCCTTCGCGAGCATTACTGCTTCGCAGAAGGAGGTGACGGCTGCCCATGCCCTCTCGCTCCGTACCATGGCCTGAACCAGGGCCGGACGCGAGAGGTCTCTGCCGCCGATCGCCTCCACGAGGACACGGCGGTGCTCTGCCCAAGCCGGGCAGACCTCCACCGTATGCTCCACCGTGTCCTCCGGGCGATCCACACAGTGGTGACACCCGGATGGTATGAACCCTTCGTGTGTGACTCCAACTCGCACTTGGCCGCTTTTTTAGTCTGTGACATTGGGTTGGAGAGACCATAGACTAATCTTGATACATTTTCTTGTTCGTACACTTTTACTATTTGTTTTCTATTTCACAATTGAATGGTGTTGAAAGATTAATGTGGATATGAATCTGGTGTTATATTCCCACACATTTATTAACGTCTGTTTTCTATAGTTTTTCTTTTTGAAACTGAAGATATTATTATGTCTATCAACTCATTGTGTCTTGTTAATATCTCTTTGCCAACAAGTCCCTCTTTCTTTCACGGTATCGGTAAAAGCGATTCCATTTGTGCGGTAACACTGCGCCAAAAATCTTTCAGGAAAACATGATAAATATGAAATTTTCTCTAAATACAAATAAATAAAATTTAAGTGTCTGTTTGTAATGTCAAAATAACAGGTTTTTACTAAATGCATATGAAAGTATATACGGTACTTATAACAAAAATCATTGTTCTTGAATTTTTGTCTGCCTGTCTATCCGTTTGTTCCAGCTAATCTCTGAAACGGCTGGACCGATTTTGACGGGACTTTCACTGGCAGATAGATAGATAGTATGGCAAAGCTCAGAGTTTGGATTTGTGCCCGGTTGATGTTAATATGCTCGCGCCCTATTTTATGGGATCTAAACATAACCGGCAAAAAATGGATGTACTATTGGTACACCTCTGCCTAACACTTCGGGGAAATACAGGCTTGTTGTTAAATTATATGTATATAACACAGTACAACTAGCCAAAACCAAGACCTAACCTTGTATCTGCATAAAATTAAAATCCCTAATTACGGCCAGATTTGTGATGAGTCTGAGATGATGTCTGTTTTAGTAGTCATGCCGAAGTCAGGCGTAATTATATGTTATCTCAACCACGGTATTTTGCGTGTTCATGGCTACTGCTTCATGCTTTATGCTTATTTTGTATAATATATATCAATCCTTTTATAAAAAATCTGAATTTGACAGGTCCTAATGCTTGAAATTTCCAGCCGAGAAGATTCCTAAACGAGTGAAACTAAACTAACCTTTACTTATAATATGTCAACTTGTTACGAAACTCACAGAAAGTCACGTACAACAGTTTCTGGAATCAAATATTTTCCACTAAAATTCACCCTGAATATTTCAAGTTAAATTGATATTCTGCCAACTGATATTTACATAAGCTAATAGAGTAAGCAAAGTAACAGCGTTACCAAGAATTCGGGATAATAAAAATACAACTTAAGACGCTGACAACACCTAAACCGCGGTCACTGTCAGATTGCAAAGAAAAGAAAGAGAAGCGCGACGACAAAACGCTTGTAATTTATTGCAAAATATGAAGTAATTATCTATTTACTCAGAATTGAGTTGAGTAATCGAAAATAAAAAACAACCAAGTTCTGCATTAGAATAAGACGTACTTGATATTAATTAAATACGTAGTGTATGTTGATATTTAATACAGATATTTTGGATTAGAACTCAAGGTAAGAGGTTAGTTTAACGTTAGTTTGTATCGAGATTATTTTTTCAAAACGTGTTTTGGTGACAACCAAGTTCTGGGAAATATGTTCAAAATTAACATATATTTTTTCCGCTACCACAAACTATGCAGATTTGGCAATTTTCTTTCTTAAGAGAAGCCTATTTTGGTCAATTGGGACTTGTCAGCGCCTTAAGGGTAAACTTTTCAAGATTATTATGGACCAACAGAAAAAACAGGTCTTTCAGAGAACTTGTTTACGTTGTCGATTTTTTTTCAGTTTTCCTTTATATACATCCACCCCAGATGTCGTTCGTGATATTTTTATTATTTTCAGTCGTTTTAGCACTTCGAAGAAGCGCTCTCGTTAGTAGAGCATAATACATTTATTTTTGCACTACGTTAGCGAAAAGATAACGTAGTGTAAAAATAAATGTATTATGCTGTTAGGAAACAACTTTCTACTTTCAACGTAAATGAGCAAGTTATTACAATTAGATAATTATTTTGTTATTTTATCACCTATTGTAAAAAATACATTCGAAATTATAATTACCTAACGTAAAACATCTAAAATTTGATTATACGTTAAAATAAAAATCTGTTTATTTGAAAACTTTTAAAATAAATGTTACTAATAAATAAAAATAACTAATTGAAAAAATCAAAAAACCCGACTGCGTAAAAAGTGAACTTTTAAAAAGATGAAAACAAGATGACCTATTTCTACATCTTCGTAAACAATCTCATGCAGATGGAGGCATCTTCTTAAATTTAACAATAAAGACTTATTGCCTCCAACTGAATGAGATTGTATACATAGATATAGAAATAGGTCATCTTGTTTCCATCTTTATTAAAGTTCACTTTTGACGCAGTCGGGTTTTATTATTATTTTAATTTACTATTTTTATTTGACACTTTTTAATACATATTTTTCACGTTAATAAGACCGATACGATTTTATAAGAACTTTATCACAGCTTTATTACAAGTTTTGAAAATTTAAGTGAAAATGTTTCCTAACCAACTTTAAACCGTTATAGATCCTGAATGGTCATTTAAAATAAAATAAAAAATGATTAAAGAAACCTAACAATTTTCAAAGACCTATGCAATGATACCCCACTTGACATAGTTTGTCGGTCTTATTTTTTTTTTTCTTTTCACAATAATAATATGGCGTCTGGTTGTCACCATACCGATTTTTTCTTTTGCACAATATGGCGTCTGGTAGTCCCATACTTACTGATTTTTTTCTTTTTCACAATATGGCGTCCGGTTGTCACCATACTGATTTTTGATTACTGTCATGTTGCTCTTTAGACTCACAAGATTAAGAACATCGATTGACGTAAGAGTCATGAAAATAGTCTCCCGCATTTGGACTCTAGAGCGCCACAAAGGAACAAACATACATACATAGGCTGATAAAAACATTACCCTCCTTAGGTCGCGCAGTCGCGTAACAAGTAACAGTATAACAACAAGAAAAAGTAAAAGTAATCTTTATTGTTTTGATTTATTAAAAATGTTGTTATTAAAAATAATGATACCAATTTAGAACAACGGTTTTCAATCGAGGTAAATAATAGTCTAACAAAACTTATTTTTTTATACAAACTTCTAACAATTAAAACAATTCATAACGTTAATGCCCAACATCGATTAATCATGAAATAAAATAAAAACAGTTTCGAGTAAATAAATATCGATAATAATTTAAGTTTCTCTTCCTGCATATATCTTTTTTTACATGTTTCCTCGTAAAAGCTCTCATATTTTAGTAGTAAAATAATAAAACTAAATATAACTCGTTTAACATTTTGATCGATTAGCGTTAACATAAATATCGTATATTTTTTATTACAATCAATCTTAACTCGACTTTATGTCACTAATTACGAATTCTTATAAACATTTCAAAATATCAAATTAATAATAGATCATAATTAATTTAACAATCACATTTTTTTCAATAAACTAGCCTACCTTTGTATTTGATTAAATAATACTCATGAACTTTTATTAATAACGTTTTTAGCATAATCATTAGAGAAAAATATCTTTTAAAAATAACTGTTTATAATAATGTAACGAGGTAATAACTTAAAAAGTTAAACATGGTTTATTATTGACTAAATAAACGTTTGTTTTTGGTTTCCTTTCTCCATAGTGGTATTTTATGATGAACATTAAACAGAGAGGAGGCCTGTGTCCCAGCAGTGGGTAGATTTTAGGCTGATTATGCTTGTATGACCAGTGGCCCTAGTGGACCCCTACATTTGTGCTGACGACATCTCTTTGGAGCGCGCGTGGAATACAACGCGCCGTCGACCCGGGCCTGGTCCTTACCGGCCGGTGAGCTACCCATTGCTCACCATCCGCAAGCCCGCACCTACGGTGGCCGGAAATCCGCCCGGGATTCCCGACGCCCAGGGCGTCTCCTGCGGCCGCTAGGGGCGAGAGGGCGCATACCTACCTTAAGACGCTGACAACATCTAAACCGCGGTCACTGTCAGAAAGCATAGAAAAGAAAGAGAAGCGCGATGACACAACGCTTGTAATTTATTGCAAAATATGAAGCAATTATCTATTTACTCAAAATTGAGTTTACTAATCGAAAATAAAAAAACAACCAAGTTCTGCATTCAAATAAGACGTTCTAGTTATTAATTAAATACGTAACGTATGTTGATATTTAATAAAGATATTTTGGATTGGAACTCAAGGTAAGAGGTTAGTTTAACGTTAGCTTGTATCGAGATGTTTTTTCAAAACGAGTTTTGGTAACAATAAAGTTCTGAGAAATATGTTCAAAATTAACATATATTTGATAACATAACTGAAATTTCACAGTTTTGTAACTGATAAAAATAACACTAGAACGCAAATTGAATATTGAAAGAACATCTCATCTCATTGTTACGTTATAATGAATCTCCTGCACCCCAATCGCGTTACACACACTCTTACACAAACCGAAGAATTTGGAAGGATATTCGTAATCCATTGCTTCGTATGTTTCATAAATTCATCTGCTCGATAGCGTAAATAACGCCATGAATGTTGTCGATGGGTCAAAATGAGCAGTGGTGGCACAGTGGTAACGGCGGTGACTGACGAGTTGCAGGTCGTAGGTTCGAACTCAGGCAGGCGCTTTACTTTGTGTAAATTATTTCATCACCACTACTCTCAAAACGGTGAAGGAAAACATCATGAGGAAACCGGCATGTCTTGGAACCAAAAATTTCGAAGATATGTGACATCTACCACACCGCAATGGGCCTGCGTGGTAGATTACTTCCCATTCCCTCTCACAGAGAGGACTGTGTCCCAGCAGTGGGAACATCATAGGCTGATTATGACTGCCTATCTGACCTCCACAACTAATTAGTAACTGGGTAATACGATACCCTTTATTTAGTAGGACTGGTTGTCAGACATTCGGGCTTCTGACGACCCGTAACGTCTGCCATACTCGTAGATCCACGAATGACAGCCGAGACCAACGGCTTAGCGTGCTTTCCGAGGCACGGTGGAGTGTCACATGTCTTCGAATGGTTCTAGGATATGCCGGTTTTCTCACCATGTTACCTTTTACCGTTTTGAGTGCAGTGGTGATGAAATAATTTACACAAAGTAAAGCGCCTGTCTGGGTTCGAACTTGCAACCTACAACTTGTAAGTCGCGGTCGTAAACACTGGGCCACCACTGCTCGATAGGCAGTCGCTCCATGTAAAATACTGGAACCCATCATTGGAAAAAGGCTAGGCAGATATATTACTTCCAAAGGTATCTACTAATATTTTCACGCTTTAAGAGGCTGACAACACTTAAATCGCGGTCACAGTCGGACTGCATAGAAAAGAAAGAGAAGCGCGATGGCACAACGCTGGTAATTTATTGCAAAATATGAAGCAATTATCTATTTACAAAAAATCTATTGATTGGACAAAAAAATTAAAAAATTAAAACACTATTATGCTAATATGTTGCTTGTAGAATAATCTGACACAAAAACAGAATAATTGCATGTGTGTATGATTTTTAATCTTTAAAAGATTTTTTAGAGGCATCTTGGTGATTTTTTTCTATCGTATCTAATTAATTGTATTATGTTTTCAACACACTATCTACCTAGCATTGACCCTGAAGAATATCATATATTTTTCTGATTTTGTTTACTGCAATGGATCATATACTTTTAGGCATTATAAAACTTACAAAATTTACAAATTAGGTCCTGTAGTCCCCTGAATAGATGAATAGCACGCAGTTAGACAATGGCCTGGATACTTTTATCGGGGCGAAGCAGTGGCAGAGCTAGTCCCTCATAATTGTTAACCCAGTTACAGACAAGTGAAACTCGACACTCTAAGCCTTCGAAACTCTGTTCAAAGGTTGGTAGGTACTAAGCCCTCTCGAAATATTGAGTTCAAACAAAAAAGGTCCGTTTCACTGAATTATCATTATATTAATACGTGAAGCGAGGACTTTATACCCTTTCTACGAAAATTACGCGGATGGAGGATTATGAAATTTGGCACAGTTAAAGTTTATACGAAGGAGGACTGCAGAGAGCTAATATTTTAATATAATATGCATTAGAAATAAATTAAATTAATTTTAAAAACATCTACCAACCCGCTCTGGGCCCGCCTGGTGGATTACGGCCCACTCCCTCTCACAGAGAGGAGGCCTGTGTCCCAGCAGTGGGAACATTATAGGCTGATTATGTAATAAAAAAACATTACACACACTACCATGCGTTTAACACACACATAGTCCCATGGCCTCATGCCTTCAAGATAGATAGGTGACAGAAGTGACAGCTTGAGCATAGAATAAATATGTACTTTTTAATGGTTGGAATTAGTCTATTCATGGAATTAGTAAATACTCGTACTATATAGATTGTAAGTTTGACCGGAAGTCGGAGTCGAGGTCGAAGTTAGACCAATTCTATGTAGGCCGGTATTTGTTAACGAATATTTACATTTTCGTCGTTTTTGGGGGCTTTTGATGACCAGGAGAGATCATGCCATTAGTTATACTTAGCGGCTGAAAGATGATGAAATACCGTCTAACTACAAAACGAGTTGTAAGTTTATTACAAGTCCAGACCTTCGAGGGGCCGTACTTTGTCCCGCCCAGGGATGACTGGGTGGAGGACCTGAGCGGCTCAGTGACCCTAATTTCGTCGGCCGCCGCCGGTACCCCGTCCCTCGAGGCCGTCAAGAGAGGACGGGGCTGCGTAGCAGCACGGTTCGGGGAGATTGTCGTGGTGGGGGTCTACCTCTCTCCGAACCGAACTCTTGCCGAGTTCCACAACTCCCTTGCGGAGTTGAGAGACGTCGTCGTCGGGTTTGGTTCCCTCCCCGTGTTCGTCCTCGGGGACTTCAATGCCAAGAATTTGGCTTGGGGTTCCCGGTTAAAGGACACACGGGGCAGGATGGTGGAGGACTGGGCTCTGGAGACAGGCCTGGTCGTCCTAAACCGGGGTTCTGTCCCCACGTGTGTGCGGATGCGGGGTGAATCAGTGGTGGACATCTCGTTCGCCAGCCCCGCTCTGTCGCCGCGTGTAGTTGACTGGCGTGTCATGGAGGGGGTGGAGACCTATTCCGATCACCGGTATATCCGGTTCGACGTCTCCGCCCAGACCTCGGACGCGCCGGTCCGACGGGCCCCGAGTGGTCCGCGGTGGGCGCTGAAGCAGCTGGACTGGGAGCTCCTCCTGGAAGCCTCGATCGTGCAGGCCTGGGTGTCACCACCGGACAGGCCTGCCGACATCAACGACGAGGCGGAGTGGTTCCGGGAGGCCATGTCCGACATATGTGACGTGGCAATGCCCCGGGTCCAGCCTGGACGTGCCTCGCGCCAGGTGTACTGGTGGTCGCAGGAGCTGACGGCTCTGCGCACTGCGTGCGTGGCTGTGCGACGCCGGTACACCAGGCACCGCAGGCTCCGTATCAAACCTCCGGATACGGAAGCCATTCAGGCGGAGCTATACGAGGGGTACAGAGCAGCGAAGACCGCCCTCCAAGCGGAGATCCTGCGGGCCAGGGGGTTGGCCCGCGAGGAGTCGCTGGGGACTCTAGACAGGGACCCGTGGGGACGCCCGTACAAGGTGGTGCGGGATAAACTCCGCCCATGGGCTCCCCCGCTAACGCAGAGTCTCCGGCCCCAGCTTATGGAGGACGTGGTGAGCGCTCTATTCCCTTCGCGAGGGGAACACTCCTCCCCGCCTATGGCTCCGCCTACTGCGGTGCCTGATGCGGACCACTCCGCCGACGACGACGACGATGCTCCGGAGGTGACCGAGGGAGAAATGAGAGCGGCGGTACGCAGGCTTAATGCCAAAAATACCGCCCCAGGACCCGACGGCTTACCTGGGAAGGCCTGGGTCCTGGCCTTGGAGGCTCTCGGGCCTCGACTTAGGGGGCTCCTAAGCGCATGCATGGAGAGGGGCCAGTTCCCGCTTCGCTGGAAGACGGGGAAACTGGTCCTCATAAGGAAGGCAGGGCGCCCTGCGGACTCTCCGTCCGCTTATCGGCCCATCGTGCTACTCGACGAGGTGGGCAAGCTCTTTGAAAGAGTAATTGCAGACCGCCTCGTCGGTCAGCTGGTGCGGGTGGGGCCGGATTTGGCGGAGAGCCAGTTTGGTTTCCGCAGAGGGCGCTCTACGGTGGACGCCATCATGCGTGTGCGAGCCCTGACGACGGGGAATGCTAGAGATATTGTATTTTGAACTTTATTTCGACAACAAAACTGAGAAATTACACTCAGGTTTAATGTCAGATTTGTAATCAGAACTTTGGCTTTGTCGGAATCAAGTTCGAAATTTAAAAAAAAAAATGCTCCATTGTTTAGACCTGGGTTTAAAGATAAACCTTGTTTTTTAATACGGCCGATAGAGTTTTCGCTCAAATGTTCTTTAACTTGTTCTTTTACCTAACTTTATTCGTCTGTGTATTTCTCAGTCGTAGCCCGGAGTCTGGAGTTGTGCCCGGTTGATGGCAATAGGCTCGCCCCTATTACACTGGACTTAAACATAACTGGCGAAATGTGGGTGTACTACGAATATACATCTGCCCAACCCTTCTGGGACGTGCGTGAAGTTATGTGATGTGTGATATTCGTCTGTCTAGCGATTGTAAATATTATCAGTTTCCAATCGCAAAGGCCTTGAAGATGTGACCTGTAGCTTTACTGGATTAGACCCATTCAATTTATATGAAGACCTGTGACATCGTTTGTTTACGAACAAAAATCAAAATTTGAAATCGTTAGTAGATTTCTGGTGTCTGGGGCCAAGCCTTCCCTAGCTTGTAAAACTAGAAACTCTCATAGCCATAATATGAAACTTGTGTTAGTATATAGACGAACTGGTTTTTAACTCACCGATCAAGTTTCTGAACGGCTTGTTGTTGATCAGTTTTATTTGCTCAGCGATGTTTGCTATTGGGAATAATAAACTGGAGTTAAAAGATGTGCTTACACTTCTTTCGGTACTCTACCAACCTTTTCCATGCTGATATTATTTATACTTTTCTTTTTTTTATATTTTGTTTTTTTTTAGTCGAAATGCCCTAGGAGGACTTTTTACAGTGACCTCATTGGTGATGTTCTTCAGAAAGGTCAGGTGCGTAGTCGCAACGGGCGTTCGAGTATGACCATATTTATGAACGTAAACGAAGCAAAATGAGTATCTAAGGAGCGTAGCAGGTGGCGTTCTATAAATTCTGCCTATCCCCATGGGAAGAAGGCGTGAGCTTATGTGTATAATATGTATTATTTATACACTGAGTGGGAAAAGTGAAGGGACTCGAACTTCGCTCGAGTAAAACGGCATTGTTTTTCATGGAATTAATTACTAAAACTTTATGCACAAGTAAAAAAAAACACCGCACAAAGACAGACTTAATACTTGAGATATTTTTTATCTAAGGAGCGTAGCAGGTGGCGTTCTATAAATTCTGCCTTTCCCCATGGGAAGAAGGCGTGAGTTTATGTATATAATATGTATTATTTATACACTGAGTGGGAAAAGTGAAGGGACTCGAACTTCGCTCGAGTAAAACGGCATTGTTTTTCATGGAATTAATTACTAAAACTTTATGCACAAGTAAAAAAAAACACCGCACAAAGACAGACTTAATACTTGAGATATTCTCTACCAGTCAACATTAGGGTGATACAAAGAGATAACATGGCGGGTGCAACATAAGGGATAGACAAAACGAAAATAACTATAAAATACAAAGATATACATATGAAAATATGGAATCTTTGAGAAAACCCAACGGGGCTCCTGAGCTAGCGGCCCTTGTACTCCGTTCTCAAAAATGAAATCCCAAATTATTGTCGATCCACTGATGAAGGATAGCCTGGAGACCACACTTATCCAAATCATTAGATAGGTTTTTTGATGATGTTCTTCAGAAAGGTCAGGTGCGTTGTACTCGCAACCGACGTGAGTGTATGACTGTAGCAGGTGGCGTTCTGTAGTTTCTGCTTGGTTTGAAGAAGGCGAGGGTTTGTGTACGTAGTACTATGTAGATAGGTCTTCAAACCATGAAAAGTTTGAAGAACGTATGAGTGAGAAAAAGGAAAACAACAAAGGTGATTGAATCTCCGTTTTGGGGTACCTTGAACCAAGATTTTAGAATATAATCATTATTCAGGAGAGCGTTTATTAGTGATTGAATGAATCGGGTTAGCGTTTTTTCAGACTGAGGTAGGTTTTCGGCAAAAATATTTTTTTTGAGATGGAATACTTATAAGAGTCCTCTGCCTTTTCTTTAGCAGATCAATTTCTGATCGCAAAGCAGTTGGTCGACTCTTCGCGTGACCAGAGGGCTGGCGTATTTTTTGGCCAAAGAATCAGCATTGCCATACAACGTGGCAATGCTGCAGCTTTTTGGACAGTTGTCCTGTTGACAGCGATGCGGACGAGTTTTTTGATGCCCTATGATTATTTCCCCTCCTTTTTTGTAAAGTTTCTTAGCTTTTAAATTATGTAAATACTAGCTTTTGCCAAGAGCTCGGAAATTATCCGTTTACGTTTTTATGTTGTAATTTGTATCTGCTTGTGTACAGTTTTCATTGTTTTGTTGGTATATTGGGGTGTGCTAGCTAACATATGGCAAGTAATTTAATTTAATGTTTTGTGTTTCGTAATGGTAATTACTTTGCATACGATTTGTATAGAATCAAGTTTATATAACTGAACAGACAGCTGTGCTGCTGGGGAGTTTGTTGCGCCACTTCTTTTTCCCAGCTAAAGCACTAAGAAGTGGTGAAGGACAGGCGTTTTTGGGGGACTGTCTTATGTAACTTTGACGTTCGAAAAGTGCTGATTCTCAGCCTAGTTTGAATAAATGACTTTTGATTTTGATTTTGATCCCACGGGGACATACTACCGGGATAAAAAGCATTCTATGGGGCTAATCTAGATCATGGTCTACCCATGTGCCATATTCCATCCAAATCCGTTCAGCCGTTTTAACGTGAAAGCGTAACAAACAAACTCACTTTATAATGTATGATTATCTTGGAAATTGAAATAAAATAGATTTTTGAAATATTCCAAAGACATTTCGAATGTTAATGTCCTAGAAATTCATGTTACTTTATCTGAATAGATCTAACAAGGGCAGTAACAAGTGTCACGTTCTTATTAGTACCATTAAATAGTGCCAAGTATTTCACATACATATACACTTCCAAATAAAATGGTGTGACACGAATGGATAGAATAAGAAATGAGTACATAAGAGGAAGTCTGAAAGTGGCACCGGTGACTGAAAAGTTGAGCGGAAATCGGTTATCATGGTATGAGCATGTGATGCGGAGGAATGAGGAAAATTTCGTGAGGAAAGTCTTGAGTATGAATGTTGATGGCTATAAGAGTAGGGGAAGACCAAAGAAGCGATGGATGAACTGTGTGAAAGATGATATGGCTAGAAAGGGGGTGACTACCGAGATGACAACTAATAGAGAAGTATGGAAGAAAGGGACATGTTTCGCCGACCACAAATAAATTGGGATCACGGCAGGATAATGATGATGACTTCCAAATAAATTGTAGACACATTACATACGAATGTCGCCCTTGTTTGTAAAACTTGTAAAACAGATTTCTCTTAGAAATGTAATTTATTGTTTTACCAAGTCATGCAGGTAAGTAATATTAGGTATTTTAACGAAATATCCCTTGTTTTTATTTTAAAACAAGGGATATTTTTAGAACAGGAACAAAGGAACCAAGGCTAAAATGAATGCTCTTCATGAAGCCTAAGCTGAGTTTATCTCATACATTTATCATTGTCAGACCTTTAGGAGGCCTTACGATTGTCATTCACAATTAATATGTTCATTTTAATACACAAAGCCATTAATAAAAAAAAACGTTATTAGATAATACTACAATAGCGTGTTTATTAAAAAAAAAACTAGGTACTTATGTACATTCAAGTGTCTTGATTGATAAGCAAAGTGGCACACATACATAATCAGCCTATAATGTTCCCACTGCTGGGACACAGGCCTCCTCTCTGTGAGAGGGAGTGGGCCGTAATCACCACGCGGGCCCAGTGCGGGTTGGTAGATGTCACATGTCTTCGAATTTTTGGTTCTAGGACATGCCGGTTTCCTCACGATGTTTTCCTTCACCGTTTTGAGAGCAGTGGTGATGAAATAATTTACACAAAGTAAAGCGCCTGTCTGGGTTCGAAACTACGACCTACAACTCGTAAGTCGCGGCCGTTACCACTGGGCCACCACTGCTCACAGCAAAGTGGCAATCAACTTAAATTGTCCATAAATGCAAAGCAAAAAGTCGGTCACTCTTTGTTATATTTCTTATGTAATATACCCTGTGCCCCGCGGTTTCACCCGCATAAGTCTCGACCCCATGGGAATATCGGGATAAACAGCATCCTATGTCCTAATACAGGTCGTGGTCTACTCATGTGCCAAATTTCAACCAAATCCGTTAAGCCATTTTAGCGTAAAAGCGTAACAAACAAACAAACTGAGGATTTGCGTAGTGTGTCAATCTGCGCAACGAACGAATTCCCTTACGGTAACATTTTTTTCGGACAAATAAGAAAAGAAGTAATTACTAAAAGGAAGCTTTTAGTGAGTACTTCTTCACTTAATTGCTCGGAAAAATTATTGCAGAGTTCTTATAATTAGTCCAACAACAAATAAGAATACTATTTATTCACTCTGAAAACAGAAAAGAAAACCTTTTTTGCATAATTATTCCATTTCCCAATAATATAGGTACTACGAGTATACAATACTAATATTCGACGGACCTACGCGAAAAGAGGTGAAGTTAATGGACCTAAATATTTGAAATCACTTTTGACGAGACTTTAAAAAAATATGCAATATTTCCAAAAACAATAAAGGATGAGCCTTTATTGTTTTTGGAAATATTGCATTTTTTTAGACTAACGTGATATTGCATGCGTGATAGGCAGTAATATGCATGTCGCGCCCGCGATATCGTCCCAGTCTTTACCCCGACACTTTTCCAGACACTTTACCCCCTTGCCCCTTTCATGTTTTTTTTTTTTAAGGTGTATCACATAAGATACACCGGCAGGAGTATCTTATGGAGGAGTAAAACCGTGGGACAAAAACATTAGGTTGTATCTCAGGACATACACATGGCGCTGAGCGTGATAAAATAATGACCCATGAAGCATCTGCCTACCTTTTTCCCAACGATGTTGGGGTCGGCTTCCAGATTAAGTGGATGCAGCTGAATACCAGTATTTGACGAGGAGCAACTGCCTATCTGTGACCTCCGCGACCCGTTTACTGGGTAAGACGATACCCCTTGGTAAGACTGGTTCTCAGACTTTCGGGCTTCTGACTACCCGTAACAATTTTCAAAGATCTGCGAATGACAGTCGGTACCAACGGATTAACGTGCTTCCCGAGGTACGGAGGGTCTCGGTAATACATAACACTGTAACTAACTGCCGATAAAAATTGAACGAATGCTACGAGATTATAACCAAATCTAAACTTTCTTGTTCAAAGGTTGTCGTTAAAAGATCGCTTGTAAAAAAGAGAAAGAAAATACGTTTATTTTCGGTAAACATAACGCAAAAAAAGAGCACAAACACGAAATAACAAGTGGGGGAAAATTTGTGTCAAATCCACACAAAACGGCCCTCGCTCCGCATAATGCTGCGACCCTATTCGAGACAGAGCCCTAGCGCTGGTTTTCAGCGACAGCCATCCTATGTAAAATATCTGCCTTTTCGCCGAAAATTGTTTGGCAGATTATCACTTGCCAACCAACGTTTCGCCAATGTTCCACTTTGACAACTAACGATTAGCAAATTTTTTTAGGACAATATTTCATTTGGTAGAATTATTGTTAAGCTGATTATTATAAAAAACGTTTGGGACATTTATCATTTGTCAAACATTTAACTAGGCCACACATACATAGGTTACGATAGGTTAGGTTAGGTTAGACGATGGCTTTGCCCACAGCCGCAGAGTCTGCAGAAGAAGAGAACGCCATCAGCGTCCCAGAGGTGACACAAACAGAGATGGGGGCAGCCGTGACGCGGCTCCGAGCCAAGAACGTGGCTCCGGGGCCCGACGGGATCCACGGCCAAGCGCTTGCCCTCGCTCTGAAGGAGCTAGAGCCCCACTTGAGAGGACTCTACACAGCGTGCCTTGAGCAGGGCCAGTTTCCTACTTTGTGGAAATCTGGTCGTCTGGTCCTGCTCAGGAAGGCGGGGCGCCCTGCGGACTCACCGTCCGGGTACAGGCCCATAGTGTTGCTAGACGAGGTGGGTAAGATGTTTGAGCGGATAATCGCTGCCCGCCTCGTCGGCCACTTGTGCGGAGAGGGGCCTGACCTGGCCGAGAGCCAGTTCGGCTTTCGGCACGGGCGCTCCACCATCCACGCGATTTCGCGGGTGAGAGTCCTGGCGGAGGAAGCGGTGTCCCGGGGCGGGGTGATGTTGGCGGTGTCCTTGGACATCTCCAACGCCTTCAACACCCTGCCCTGGAGCTGTATTCGGGAGGCACTGCGTTACCATCGGGTGCCTTCCTACCTCCGCCGCATCGTCGGGGCTTATTTGGCGGAGAGGTGTGTCACCTACACGGGACGTGATGGCGGAAACCAGCGCCGCATGTCGTGCGGTGTTCCACAGGGCTCGGTCGTAGGACCGCTCCTGTGGAACATCGGGTACGACTGGGTGCTGCGGGGCGAGCTCCAGCCGGGCGTGGACCTGACGTGTTATGCGGACGACACACTGGTCACGGCCCGGGGGAGCTCGTACCGGGAGGCAGCGTTGCTAGCGACGGCTGCGGTCTCACAGGTGGTGAGTCGCATACGTCGCCTAGGGCTGGAGGTTGCCCTCAACAAGTCGGAGGCCTTGATCTTTCATGGCCCCCGGCGGGCGCCGCCGCCGGGATCACACATCGTGGTCGGGGGGGCTCAAATCGCTGTCGAGTCCACCATGAAGTACCTAGGATTGGTGCTCGACAGCCGGTGGGATTTTGGCCCCCATTTCCGGCGGCTGGCGCCCAAGTTGTTGGGCGCGGCTGGGGCGTTGTCAACGCTGCTTCCCAATCTGGGGGGCCCGAGCGCCGCCTGTAGGCGGCTCTACGTGGGGATCGTGCGATCGATGGCCCTTTACGGGGCCCCGATCTGGGCGGCTGACCTGACGGCCGGAAGCATCGCAGTCCTGCGGAAGCCGCAGAGAGCGATGGCCGTCAGAGTCATCAGGGGATACCGCACGATCTCCTTCGAGGCGGCTTGCGTACTGGCCGGATCCCCGCCCTGGGACCTCGAGGCGAAAGTACTCGCGTCGCTGTACCAGTGGCGCGAGGAAGCGAGGGCGCGGGGCGAGTGGCTTATGCAGCGACATATGGAGCTGCGTCGGTCACAGCTCCGCGCAGCCCTGGTGGCGGAATGGCGGGACAGGCTTACACGCCCTACCGCCGGCCTCGCCACCATCGAGGCGGTCCGGCCAGTGCTCGAGCCCTGGCTCGGGAGGAGGCACGGCTCCCTGTCGTTTCGGGTGACGCAGGTGCTCTCGGGGCATGGTTGCTTCGGGAAGTACCTGTGCCGCATAAACAGGGAGCCGGACGCCCGGTGTCACCACTGCATCGACTGTCGGGAGGATACGGCGCGGCATACGCTGGCAGAGTGTGCCGCTTGGGAGGAGCCGCGCCGTGCCCTCATCTCAGGAGTGGGCAGTGACCTGTCGCTGCCGGCCGTGGTCGAGGCGATGGTCGGCAGCGAGGAGTCCTGGGACGCGGTGGTATCCTTCTGCGAAACAGTCGTGTCGCAGAAGGAGGCTGCGGAACGGGAGCGGGAGATCTCTTCCGCTCACCCGGCCCGCAGCAGGCGCACCGGGCGTCGGCAGAGGGCAGACAACGCCCTCTTCCGGCCCCCCTAAATGGGTCCAGGGATGGCGGACTTGGGGACGTCCGCCGCCCCCCATCACACTGGACCCGAGGTGGCGGCGCGTAGTGTTCCACGCGCGCCCCTTTCAGACGTTGTGGGGGGGGTTTAAACACCTCACCCCCCCCAGACTTGAGGTGGCCCGCAGAGGCGGGCCGGCACTAGCTGGGGATCGTGGAAGTCGCATTAGATCCCATGATCCCCGGTGCAAGTGTGGGACGGGAACACCGGGGTGGTTTTTAGTCAGTAAGAGTCTGACAGACCCCTCTGCCTACCCCAGGGCGGAGGACATCCATGAGGATTTTCCACCCCGGCAAAAAAAAAAAAAAAGGTTAGAGTATGACAAAAGCGAATTGCTTTTGTAAAAGGAAACAGTTAAGTTAGGTTAGGTCACATTAAACATTCTGCTACTTGAAAGTTGGCATTTTAAAAAGTGTCATTATGAAAAGCAGACCAAACGTACGGTTTGGTAACTGTGAGGTTGGGAAATAAAACAAAATTATATGATAAGTAGTAAGACAACTGCTCTCAAAACGGTGAAGGAAAACATCGTGAGGAAACCGGCATGTCCTAGTACCAAAAATTCGAAGACATGTGACATCTATCAACCCGCACTGGGCCCGCGTGGTGGATTACGGCCCACTCCCTCTCACTGAGAGGAGGCCTGTGTCTCAGCAGTGGGAACATTATAGGCTGATTATGTATATGATAAGTTGGCAAATGATTATTCGACGAAATAAAATTCTGCGAAACGTTAGTTGGCAAGTGAAAATCTGGCAAACAATTTTCGGCGAAAGGGCAGAGAACCAAAATTTCTACATTTATATCTGTAATTTGTATGGTGCAAAAAAGTAAGAGTACCTATTCTATTCTAAGCGGCGTCTTACAACTCATTCCGAAACAGATCCAAACATTCCGAAACAGATTAATTTCCGAGTCGAACTGACCGATCGTACAACTTCGGAAACTCGAATCATTCCGAAACATTCACGTAAGTACCTAATCACTTAAGTACACGAATATTCCTCGTTCAAAACCGTTTACTTATTAAAAGATCGATAAACGCTGAAACTGGCCAGTATGAAACTTGAATGAACGAGTTCTATTTTTGAATCATTGACACGTTTACGTTGTAACAGTAACGTGCGTGTATCGGTTACTAATTTACTAAGCGAGCTAACGTTTAGTGAAGTGAATCGAGTTGTTGTAGTGTCGATAATCATATAGGAAACTGTCAGTAGGTGAGTAGTGGCTTTCGTGTTTATTGTTTCAAATACTAAATCGTTTTGTATAACAAATATGGGTAATTCCATGCAGGTTGCTGTATGGACTTACCCACGTTTTTAGGGTTCCGTAGTAAACAAAAAACTCTTATTTTTTCGCCATGTCCGTCTGTATGTCTGTCTGTCCCCGCTGTAGCTCAGAGACGCTTAGTACGAGATAGCTGTAATTTAGCATAGGTATAGGTATTAATCACACCGACAAAACGCTAAATAAAATTTTGAAATGTTATTTTTTTAGGGATTTATTTTTTCTATGTAAAGATGCGACGTGCAAGGGAGGCACTTTGCACGTCACATCTTTACATAGCAAGATCATCCGTGCCTCGGAAAGCACATTAAGCCGGAACCAACGGGTTCCAGCTATCATTTGTAGATCTTTGACGGTTGTTACGGGTCATCAGGAGCCCGAAAGTCTGACAACCAGTCTTACCAAGGGGTACCATGTTTACCCAGTAACTGGATTCTGGAGGTCAGATAGGCAGTCGCTCCACGATGAAAATACTGGTATTCAGCTGCATCCGGTTAGACTGGAAGCCGACCCCAACATAGTTGGGAAAAGGCTGAGCAGATGATGATGAAGTAATTTAGGGTTCCGTAGTAAGCAAGGGTTCCTCCTTATAGTTTCACCATGTCCGTCTGTCTGTCTGTCTTTCACGACGACAAAAGCTAAAATATTTTTTTTTAAATATTTTTTTTTAGGGTGCTTCCCTTGCACGTAATTTGGAGATGATATTTTTGACCGTGACATATATCGATGTATGGGAAGACATGTTTTACAACTACAATGTTAAGTTTGTTTTTGGGATAAATTAATCCCAACTTCCCAACAACGGAACCCTTCATTGAGCGCAGTCCGACACGCACTTGTCCGGTTTTTTTTATAAAGGTGTAGGTGCTAAAAATCTTATAGGTATGGAGGTAATTATAAGTTTTGTGAGGGGCTTGTGGCTAAGTAATAACAGCCGCACGGGTTAAGCTATGCTTGCCACGTCCGTGAATGGGTGACCATCTTTACATACCAAGATCCTTCGTGCCTCGGAAAGCAGTTATGCCGGAACCAACGGGTTCCGGCTGTCATTGATAGATCTTTGACGGTTGTTACGGGTCTTCAGGAGCCCGAAAATCTGATAACTAGTCTTACCAAGGGCTACCACGTTTACACAGCCTCAAGTCCCTCAAGTCTGCTATTACAATAGTGTCAGAATGGTCTATCATTGATTTTATAATTGTTGATTTTGACAAGTTTGGTAATCTACTAATATAATGGCGTCATTAATGAGACTGCGCTGCTGAATGTCGAAGTTTGAAATGTCGACGTATGTTAGTTCTAAAGTACAGGATCTCGATGTACGCCAGTTCGAAAGTTCACTGAAGCGAAGTATGCAAGGCCGACGTATAAAGCATTAGAATTAAGAGTAATAGAGGGGATCTAGCGCTCGGCGGTCGCTGCCGAGACACGCTCGCTTCGCTCGCTCGCCTTCGCGCGTTATTGGTCACTGTTCTAACTTAACCTAAACTAACATTATCCTTCGCTATATGAAAGATACGTCGGCCTTACATACTTCGCAACAGTGAACTTTCGAACTGGCGTACATCGAGAGCCTGTACTTTAGAACTAACATACGTCGACATTCAGTAGCGGAGCCCATTAATGAGGATCGGAACAGACCATTCTGACACTATTGTAATAGCAGACTTGAGGCCCTGGGTTGTGGAGGTCAGATAGGCAGTCGCTCCATGATGAAAATACTGGTATTCAGCTGCATCCAGTTAAACTGGAAGCAGGCCTTGACATAGTTGGGAAAAGGCTAGGCAGATGTTGATGATGAAGTAATTATAAGTGTTGTAGTAACTGAATAATGAGAGCAAAAAATCTTATTCACTTTATTTCAAAACTTACATTTAGTTGTTCTTTTTTTGTCCAATGTTAAAACGCTATACACATATTGACCGACAATACCTAATCACTCAATTAATGAAAGTCTATTCAATATGATTTATCGTCAAATCACCTGTCAACCTAGGTTAATGATTGGTTGTATAGAAAAGAAATCACAACCGCTAACATGACATTTTACAGCTAAAACACTGTTAAGACTTTCATTTTGATTTAAAAGAGTGTCGTAGAGTTTCTTATTTCTTTATAGAAACCTACTACGCTTTGGAATGGGCAACTATCTTCATCTTTGTGACTGATCGACCCCTGAACAATTCAAACGTGCCCGTAATTAGTTTAATTTAAATAAATGCTTATAGTTTTAAGTTTCAGTTCTTAAAGTGCTAATCAGGAAATATTCCCGAATCTTTGTGTTCATGCGCATAATGAATGGTTGCAGCATGGAGCAGTGGTGGCCCAGCGGTAACGGCCGCGACTTACGAGTTGTAGGTGGTAGGTTCGAACCCGGACAGGCGCATTACTTTGTTTAAATTATTTCATCATCAAATTATTAGTCAGAACTTAAAAGCTAATTGCCCATTCCAAAACGTAAGTCTCTATGGAGAAGAACGGACAAGAAACTCCAAGGACACTCTTTTAAATCAAGATATTACAAATCCTGGGTACATTATTCGTGTTGCTTCTTTAAGTGAGAACAATGGAGATGACCAGTCTCAACAGACAGCGCTTCTGAAAATGGATTTCTAGTTAGCTCCCCCTGTTACTAATCTTATTACTCGACGGTAGGTACTTAATACGCATTATGTCGGTAATACCTATACATACTTACTGTTAATGTTATTCTAAGCCTGTATTATCCCACTCCTGGGCAAAGGCTTCTCCCCATGAATTCCAGTGTTTGCGATGCAGAGCTAATGTGGACACTGGTCGTTTGTTTTGTCCAGCTCGTCCCGTCATTTTCTACGGGGTCTGCCGCGACGCCTTCTAGCTGTCTCACGGTTCCACATAGTGACTATTTTGGCCCACAGCTCATTGGGCATGTGGCAGACGTGACCAGCCCAGTCCCACTTCAACTTAAGATACCTTTATTAAAAGCACCCACTGCAGGGCATAAGCCGGGCCTTTCCCCTTCCACTTATCCCTATCTACTGCTGTTTGTGATCAATCTATAGAAAAAGAGTCGAGTTCGTCCCGCCATGTTCCCCGGGGCAGGCCATGTTGCCGTTTGCTGCTGTTTGGGACCCACCGTGTGGTTATGACTGTGTGACCTACATTAGCAAATTGAATTTTGGAACGCAGTATCAAATCAAATTTATTTGCCATAAGTATTGGAACGATTTCGGTCTTAACATAAATAATTAAACAGATCCATAACATTTAATAATGTGACATGAAAATATTTGGATTTGTACTAAGTAATAATTACACTAATTATAGTTATAATTCAATTAAAATTGAATAGCAATATTGTTATACCAGCTGCGCCCCACGGTTTCACCCACATAATTCTCGATCCCGTGGGAATATTGGGATGAAAAGTATTCTATGTCCTAATTTAGGTCATGGTCTACCCATGTGCCAAATTTCGTCCAAATCCGTTCAGCCGTTTTAGCGTGATGCCATCCATGACCAAGGGAAATAGGGATTCATTTTTATATAAATATATAGATTACTTGATACATTTTTGTTTAAATACTATTAACGTCAGAGGGTGATTATGATTGTTATTTATTTTTAATCGAGTTTTTATGCGATCAGTGAGTTTAACTCATAGGGTAGTGTGTTTCATTGCTCGCCGACAGACCCTGTATACGGACTTTTGAATATACATGCTTATACATACATAAATAAGTAAGTAAATCCATACACGTGGACGTGTGAGGGCGCAGAGCGTACGGTGTAAAATATTCATGTAATTTGGTGCTGCTTAGCCGCGCTACACGCCAGTAGGTCAGTGGGGACGCTACTCGGATATGTTTGTTGTACACCTTATTTGGGGTTAGGTAGGCTTTTATTTATTTACTCTGCGCCTCGCGGTTCCAACCGCATAGGTCCCGATTCCGTGGGAATATTGGGATAAAAATTATCCTATTTCCTAATCCATTTACCAAATCTCATCGACGACATTCCATACAAACTTTCATCCCCTATTTAACCACTTTAGGGGATGGATTTTCAGCTCAAGTGTAGAGGTCCGTTTGGGCCGATTAGCCGGGGCCGGGGTCGCGGGAAAGTCCGAAAGATATACCGTGGCACCTGGCAACACAGGCAACGGAAGGAACACGGGTGGGTTTTAGTCAGTAAGAGTCTGACACACCCTCCCGCTCCGCCCAGAGCGGGAGAAGTTATTTGATAATTTCCCAGCCAAACAGAAAACCCCTTTTAAAAAAATAATATTTTCGATCACTAGTTTTTTTTCGTTGCTTTATTTCTTATTAGCTGCGCCCCGCGGTTTCACCCGCATAAGTCTAGATCCCGTGGCAATATCGATATAAGAAGTATTCATGTCCAAATCCGTTCAGCCGTTATAGGATGAAAGCATAACAAACAAAACCACTTTCGCATTGATAATATTAGCTATGATTCGTAATGTTTCGACCGAATTATATCGACCGACCGTCGCCATTCGTCACCGTCAGTCTACCCGTGACCACTACCGGTCTCTTCCTATCCATTGCTCCACTTTTCTCCATTGGACCTATTATAAAACCATCTAAGAAATAACTGGCTTCCATTAGCTACGTGTTGCTTAAGAGAAATCGATCGTAAGATATATATATATATATATATATATATATATATATAATATATATGTATATAAACACCAACAAGTATATTTCATGCATACATTCGCGGAATGTGCGGTTTAACATGTTTAGGCCATTTTTTACAAGCTTAATAATAATAAATGACCTCAAAGGGCGCAAATATAACAGCCTTATTGGGAGCTATATGTTTAAGCCGTTTGGGGTTGAAACACTAAGGCCTTGGGGTCCGAGTGCTCATTGAGTATTTCGGGAAATCGCCAAAGGGTTGGAGAGTCTTTACGTAACCAGAGGGCTGGCCTTTTTTTAGCCCAAAGAATCAGCATTACCATCCAACGTGGCACTGCCGCCAGCCTTTTGGGCACTTTTCCTATTGACAGCGATGCGGACGAATTTTTTGATGCCCAATGAGCTCTTCCGCCTTTTTGTTATTTTTATTATATACTTGTACATCTTGTAGGTATTTTTTAATAATAAATAGTAAGAATAATAAGTTTATTAGTACACAACACAGTATCTACATACCATAATTATGGAAAAAGAAAACTTGCACCAAGCACTTTTAGACTACGATCTGCCAATATAATGAATTGAAAACCAACTTTACTTGGGAAAGGAATGTATTTGTAAATTAACTAACCAACCTTCTACTAACGCTAGTGTACAACATACTTGAAACACATGTTTTCCTACCTTGTTTATTAATTTATTTAACTATTTTTTGCCGCGGCGCTGCTCGGAAATCCGGAGCATGTTATTCAATATTGGTGCCGATTCCCATGTTCACAAACTAAACCAAATTTAAGTTCAGTTCATCTTTTTCTTTCTATTTCATTAAGAAAAAGACAGAAGATAAATTTTAGTTTAGTCCTGTCAAATTAATCAGCGCTTGACGTAAATTGACGTAATTTTAGTAGGCAAGTTTTTAATCACGTCTAAACTTGTATGGAATAGTGACAGGCGCTGATTAATTTGACAGGACTAAACTAAAATTTATCTTCTGTCCTTTTCTTAATGAAATAGAAAGAAAAAGATGCACTGAACTTAAATTTAGTTTAGTTTGTGAACAAGGGAATCGGCACCAATGTCTGTTTACGTAATTTTTGGTTTCGCTTCTAAACAGGTGCCTATCTTCCCAGTAATAAACGTGCGTTTTATTATTTCTTTAATGTTATCGATTTTGTTACATGATTCTTTAAATATATTGTACACACGGCTACACATCATGCTATACCTTTCCAGTATAAGCTGATCTCGCACTGTATAGAATTTCTGTACAATGCGAGGTCAGAGTAAACTAGAAATGTATAGCTTGATGTGTAGCCGTGTGTACTATAATCAATACATTTTTGGTCGAATCTGTCCTTATTTTTCAATCTTACAAATAAATAATAACAAAGCGTCTAACGCAACGCACTAACGTGCGACGCATAGTCTCCCCCAAATTGTTTCTTTTTTGTATTTGTGTTCCTTCTTTGCGTCATGTTTACAGCAAATAAACGTATTTTCTTTCATTTTTTTCTTTTAACGGGCCTCTGCGAGTTGGCTTCGGCCTCTCGTACGCCTTCCAAATTTCTTGTACTTACGCCTTTCCCGTCCCGAGATATATAAAAGAAATTTTTAAAAATAATAATAAACATTATTAATATTGCTAAAAAAATAATAAATAATATTAATGAAATAAATAATATTAATATTAATAAAATAAATAAAATTAATCGTAACAAAATAAATAATATTAATATTTTAAACCTCAAACTTATGAGACTATTTTTAGGGGACTATAAACTGGGCAAACCAGTACAACTTCTTGTAGACTTTCATACTTAAAACATTGAAACAAGTTTCATAATCGAGTTAGCATTGATCGACAAAGTTAATATCATGGTTAAGGCTAAGAAACTGATAAAAGTCTGAACAGCTGGTTACTCGTACAATCAGAAAAAATATTATCATATTTAACTGAATATGGGGGAGCGATATACAGTGTCATCCTCGTATACTAAGGGTCGGGTAATCGCCGTTGACCTTGGCCATACAAATACCCGTCGCTCGAACGCTGCGCCACCGTTCGGTTTCATAAGGAATATTTATTTTTTAGTAACGAAAATATGAATATTTGAAAAAATACAGTTATAATTATAGATAATAAAATAATCTGTTCATACAAAAAAAAAAACATGAAAATATCTTATTTAGTTTGAAAGTAATTTCGTTTTTTATGCTTTGGGTAGACATTACATCCTAGTAAAATACTTTATGAAATAAACTCAGAAAAGTCTACCCAAAGACTTTCCTGAATTTATTTCATAAAGTATTTCACTACAATACTTAAATATTCACATATGGAATTGATATGTATGCGTTCTTGTTGAACACACATTTTTTGCATAACTTACTTGCATTATATGAGAGCGTGATAACAGATTTAAAAGTCACTAAAAGCATATGTCTGCGCCTTAAGACATTGAAACTATTCTAAGATTTCAGTTTCACCATTCGTCTGTAACATCCTGAAAAATGTTGATGATAATGACCCAGACAAACAACTCTTGCCTAAAAAAAAACGTCACTTTTCAGTACACCATAGAAAGCGAACTCCAACGGACTCTAAACGGAGAAAGCAAGGACATTAGGACCACTTTCTGACGACGAAGAATTATTACAACATTTACGCTAAATGCGTGCGTTACGTGATACAAACGACCTTAGACCACAGAATAGTACACACAGAAGGTCGGCTCCACACAATTAGCAAAAAAAAAGACCCACACGCACACATAGCGGCACGTAACGTGACTGTTTCTAAATTAATAGGCTGATAAAATGTTAGTTTTTCCTAAATTAAATTGGTAATAATGGTAGGATCTTTGTTTTTTTTTTGGGTGGGAAATTTTCAAATAACTTTTCCCACTCTGGGCGGAATGAGAGGGTGTGTCAGACTCTTACTGACTAAAACCCACCCGTATTCCTTCCGTTGCCTGTGTTGCCAGGGGCCTCTGTAACCCTTTCGAACTTCCACGCGACCCCGGCAGGCATCGGTCTTAGTGGACCCCTACACTTGTGCTGACATCTCTTTGAGGCGCGCGTGGAATACAACGCGCCGTCGAGCTACCCATTGCTCACCGTCCGCAAGCCCGCGCCTACGGTGGCCGGAAATCCACCCGGGATTCCCGACGCCCAAGGCGTCTCCTGCGGCGACTAGGAGCGAGAGGGCGCAAAATTTGCCTTTCCCTCAACCGTCCCGCCTCCTCCTTCGCGAGCATTACTGCTTCGCAGAAGTAAGTGACGGCTGCCCATGCCCTCTCACTCCGTACCATGGCCTGAACCAATGCCGGACGCGAGAGGTCTCTTCTAAGGTCGGCATCCCCGGGTGTAATAAGACGCTTAACGAGAGTCACTTGTACTGCCTGTCATTGTGATATTTTTTTTGTACTGGAATGGTCCAGTGCAAAGGAACTAGAAGGTTCCTAAGCATGGGCTTGGGAACCTTCTGGTTACGGAGATATTGAAGGTAAAGATATTGTGCCAACTTTTTACCTTTTTTTCACGAAAACAAGTTACCTTTAAATACCCCCACAAAAAAAATAAAAGTCGTTTCCCAGCATTAATTATTGCTTAATGTTAATCAATTTGATGTACAGTATGCGTAGATAACGGATATGTAATGGGTCTTTTTACACTCAGTAGATAGGTACGAATTGAGATCTCAAAATATGTATATCAAACAAGTGCATTTTTGCTCGCTATACGGAGCCTACCTTCTGTGCTTACTATTCTGTGATTAGACGGAGCGATCATGATACGTCTTGTTTGTTTGTTTGACATTTGGCAAATAACTAATATTTTTAATATGCGAATTAAAGTGGACGCAACGTTGGTTTCTTTTTCTTTTTTATTGCGCTCACGAAAGTGGCCGTGGGAAGTTTAAAATGAAATGATATAATTTCCGTTATTGTTTGCGTTGAGTAAGTCATTGTTGGTTGTTACTTTGTTAGTGATGAAATCAAAATATTTTCCTTTAGGTAATAGGTATGAGTCACAGTCAGATATTATTATAACATTGCAGAATCTTCTTCATTTAATCTTCAAACGTAACATAAATAACAGAAGATAACGTTTAAAATTATAATATTGGTACTTTCAACACAAATTCATATCACAACTTCCCAACATATTGACCATTGAAAACAATACACAAAAGTAATTAACAACAGACTAATAAAAAATTAAAATTAAAAGGTAATCATAACACATGGCAAAGTTATCAAAATGATAACGATGTACGGAGAAATTAGCTTAAGTACAACTAAGCCATACATTCGCAAAAGTTCAGAACACAACATACTTATTATATTACCTACCAGCGGCGAGGTGTGAATTTTGTAAGAGGGATGTCTGCTTCTCTATGCGAAGTTGAAGTGCTACTTACTGTACAATCTTACACTGTACATATTTTGCTGACGTGGTGGCTTGCACCAGGTGTGCATCATAATATTACTTTAAATATTCATGAATTACAATCAATCAGTGAGTGCGATTATTGCTACGCGGTTGTTGACGATTCCTTTCTAGTAGCTAGCATTAGAGAAAGGAATCTAAATCTAAATCTAAAACTACACAGTGATCTTTTATCTACGCGCTTCAACCAGAACAATAACAACTCGGCAAGTGTACGAACCGTATACTTACTTATTAGTAAAGCAAAAATTATAATTAGCCACGTGACCTAAAGTGACGTCATGACAGGATCGCTATTCTATGAATTGTTTGGTCCCGGTTTGTTGAAATCAGCCGTGTAACGGTTCCTTGACAGTAGAGAGGTTAAGACATTTTGGAGCCGAACTGTTTTAGAACATTTTCTTGTTGTTGTTTTATTAGAAAACTTTTTATAGGCGTTTGTAAAATTTTATAGGCGTTTTTGTTGTTTGTATTAAATACGGGTAACTATATTTTCTGGCAATAGTAGACACTATTGACTCTGTGCCATTTTTCAATACTTGCTAATGCAAACCTCCTAAGGGAATCCGATAGAAATAGTGTTATATGGAGCTTTCGCCACTGCTACCTACAACAAAACTGACTGACTGATCACAATCATAGATACTACAGGAAATGAATATAATTACTAACATTCAGATTAATAACTGAACCGCAGTAGCTTTGTGTGAGCTAAATAACTGCTCCATTCAAGCCAAGGATGGGCCACATTGGACAGTAATCGTTCCTGTCCGCTGTCGAGTTAAGATATCACGATGAGATACATCATACTTGCTCACACATTGTGATCAATCATAGGAAGTAATGCTACAGAAAGTAGTTGATGGAGACGTGCAGTCTAGGGATGCAAGAAGTGCCAAAAAGTATCGATATATATCGTACCGATATTTAAAATAAATATTGATGTCGATTTCGATATATCGAAAAGCAAACATCGATACATCGTTGAAATTTTCTAAAAAATATTTGTACTTACTTACTTTAAAAAAATCCATTGTGTTTGTGTTAATACCAAACAAGAAAAATAATTTCTGATGTACAATCATACATTAATAAAACATTGATAAAAATAAGTCTACTTTTTTACGGCGCTGGATTCCAGCGGTTTAAGTCAATGTGTCAATGTGTCAAGTCAACGGTGTTGATATTGGAAATATATCGTATTTTTTATGCATTTACGACATTTCATATTTTATATCGATATATGGAACAAAAAATATCGATATACCTATTGATACATCGAATTCTTTTCCCCAAACCTAGTGCAGTCTACAATATCGAAAAGAAGGTTAATAATATGGGTAGGAAAATGTGGGTACCTAAGTATATTGGCTTCCGAAATAATAGTTTAAGCTATGTTACCATAAGCACCAGAATTGGCAAACCACATTGACGATAGAAATGTTAATAATGGAATAAGCGACACCCTGTATCCTTACACTTTATTTATACTTTTTTAGCGTACAAAACAATAATTTGGTTAATTTTTGTTTTTTCGGGATTTGAATTTTTTTGGGGAGATATTTTATTTATCGATTTGCTATTAAAAAATGGGGCATCATTATGAACATACCACATTCAGCAAATGAATCGGAGATCCTTTTACTTGGACGTTCAAATGAGGCCTAGTAAATAGGTAACTAGCTCACCGCGGGTTTACCCGGATAAGTCTCGATCCCGTAAAAAATCGGGATAAATAGTATCTTATGTGCCAACCCAGGTCGTGGTCTACCCATATGCCCATCCAAATCCGTTGAACCGTTTTGGCGTGAAAGCGTAACAAACAAACATACAAAAAATCAAATAATTTATCTTTATAATATTAGTTTAGATTACCGACCGAATTTAAAAATCTCTGACATCCTTGAATTTGGGTTACCGGCTTAGAATAGGCCCCCTATTTTAAGCCGGTAACCCGAATACAAGGATGTCAGAGATCTTTAAATTAAAGATTCTGTTCGCATCGTGTTGCCTGTGTCGAAATCTAAGCGGTTTTCTTAATTTCATTAAGAGAAAAAACCTCAAAACGCAAACAAATTGATATTTAAGAATGCTGTTATAATTGTTCATTCATGTTTTTAGACACACGTAGTTCGATTTTTACACAAGCAAAGAATTTTCGATGAACTTAAAAGACGTCGTGATACCGAACTTTCATAATAATTGCTCACTACTTTTTCTTGAGATTTCTTTCACATTCCATCGTTATTCTAACAGAATTTGAATAACCAATCTTCAGGATTGATTGCAGCATCTTCTTGAATACTGATAACATCGAACTGAAACCTAGTTTCACTCAACTTTCATGAAAAAAAAAAAAGGAATATCAAACAAATCAAATCAAAATATTTTATTTCACATAAACCTACATGGCCACTTATGAAACGTCAGAAGCTAGGTACATGGTTCCAATTGGTCGTTTCCTATGGAGCCGGCAAGGAACTCCACGGTTATTCTTTTGAAATAATTGGCTTTTACAATGTTTTCAAATTACAGTGTTAATAGGTATTGAAGGATAGTGTAGGCCTGTCAACAAGTTCCAGGTAATGAACAAAAAATGTACTTGCTAATAAGGACAATGATATGGCAGTATAAATTCTGCAAGAGTCAAAAGGCTTGTGGCTAAATAATAACAGCCGCACGGGCCAATCGATCAGGTTAAGCTACGCTTGCCGCGGTTGGTCCGTAGATGAGTGACCATCTTTACATACCAAGACCCCTCCGTGCCTCGGAAAGCACGTAAAGCCCGGCGGTTAGTCCCGGCTGCCATTCGTGGATCTTTGCACTAAAAAAATGAAACGATACTTTTTACTGTTGTTGTACAGTAAAAAAAACGGTTCAGGAAACTTATTAATATGTTAAAATAATTGATTACTGACAGTGCACTGAAATGGGCAAAAACAGTAAAGAGCTAAACAGTTATTTCCATTGGATGAACATTAAAGTTTACTGAAACAAACAGTTTCTTTTAAGTATTGCCGTTTTCAGAGCTAAAGAGATGCACAGTAAAATCTACTGTTATAACTCAACTGTTTTTTTTTTCAGTTAGTTTGACTTCTTTGCACAATAGGCTCTATTTTTACTGACCAAAGCGGTGATATTACCAAAAAATCGATTGGGTTTACCGATTTTTTTTTTTCAGTGTGACAGTCGTTACGGGTCGTCAGAAGCCCTAAAGTCTAATAACCAGTCTTACCAAGGCATATTGAGTTACCCAGTAACTGGGTTGTGGAGGTCAGATAGGCAGTCGCTCCAAGTAAAATACTGGTATTCAGCTGTATTCCGGTAAGACTGGAAGCCGACCCCAACGTAGTTGAGAAAAGGCTAGGCAGATGACGATGAAGAGTCAAAAGGCACACACACACGTTCTGAAAAAATATGGAACAATATGAACAACAGAAAAACAATCAATGCTGTAATTCCATATTATAGAAAAAGTTACAAAAAAGTAGGTACTTAGCTAACACGATTACCGCAGAACCTTTCACTCTATTTTAACCACACATCTAATTTTACATAACCCACTCACAAATTGATATAAAATCTATGTCAAACATGAATGGATGAACGAAACAAAGAACAATAAAACTAACCAAAGACAACGAGAGTCTCTAATGAAGCTGTTGTTGATGACGTAATAAGTAAAAGTAGCAGGTAATAGAAGTACACTCATCTACACGAAGTGGTAACGTTTGGACAACAGAAACTGCCCTTTTTATTTATTTAAGCCTTTTATTTCCCAAAAAGTCACATTTAAATCATTCATTCATTACATAATATCTTGAAAATATTAATTTGTTTGTTATTTAAAAACTGTTTCATTCTTTCATAGTATTTTAAATTACATTTCAACAATAATAAGCTGCCCTTATTGCTCCTAAATAAAGGTGATGCCAAAATCGCCAAATTTAACAGTAGGTAAGTCAAATAGTGTTGAATATGGCAATTTCATATTGATTTAATTGACTGCGATCCGATTTCGAAATGACGGTTATAGGGACACCACTAATTTAAAAAAAATATTATTTTGAAATAAGCAACATGGTAGGAACCTACTTGATAATTTCCCAAAAAGTCACATTTAAATCATTCATTCATTACATAATATCTTGAAAATATTAATTTGTTTGTTATTTAAAAACTGTTTCATTCTTTCATAGTATTTTAAATTACATTTCAACAATAATAAGCTGCCCTTATTGCTCCTAAATAAAGGTGATGCCAAAGTCGAACTGTTACTGTTAAATGCGGTTGACTGTACCTACGCTTGAAATTACTGACCTATGCGTTTGCGCATCGCGGCGGTAATTGGATGCGCGTGAGTTGGGATTCCGTACGGTTTGTTTAGAATTGCTTAGTCTGATTGATCAGCGTGTAAGTTTCTATTTTTATTTTTGGTACTTTTGAAAGTTGAATGTGTATGAATCAAATTAATTTATTTTTGAAAGTAAGTAGGTACTTACATAATATTTTTCGAATAGAAAAAATAAAAGGTCACGGTCCATCTTGTCCTTTAAAAATAATTTATTGTTATTCGAGCTGAATATGGAAATTAAATCAGTTACAACAACTCATTACACTTCGTAAATTTAGGTTAAGCAGAAGACGGAAATTACACAATCAAACACGAAAGAAATCAGAAAGAAAAACGAGACCATTATCACCGCTTTCGGCAAAACTAATTAATTCATCGAAACCAATCGATTTTAAATCAACATAAAAATTGTAAGTATCGTCGATAACGAATTAATTTCAGCTTAAGCAACTCAATTGCTCGAGAAAACCGCGTAATTATACATTTACATAAGCCAATCCAAGTTCCGGAGAAGCAAAAAATTCTGATTTGACCTAATGATCTTGCAATCAACTTGTCGCGATGCGACTCTAACTCCGAGATCTATAAACGTAACTTAGCTCGTGCTTAACTTAGATATAATCCCGTTTCTATCTTTCACTTCTTCTTCTTTGTCGTGTTGATGGCACGACAGTACTTTTTCTTCACATTATTATCAAGCCTTAAATAATAAGTACTTAATTTCAGTACAACTTAAACTGCTAAGTATCTATAAAATTAAAAAAATCATCCATGACGTCTTTCTTATTCACTATAAGTTAAGGGTCAGGATAACGCCGTTGACCTTGGTCATACAAATGCGCGTCGCACACACGCCACACCGCCCTTCGATTTCATAGAGAATATTTATTTCTAGTAACGAAAATATAAAATTTGAAAAAATCACAGATAGAATTTTAAATATTCACACACAGAATTGATGTGTATGCGTTCTAGTTTAACATACATTTTTTTGTATAACTGACTTGCATTATATGAAGGCGTAATAACAGATTTAAAAGTCACTAAAATCATATATCTGCGCCTTAAGGGGAAGACACTTGATTCACGTGTTCTTTATATAAGTCAGCGCTTAAGTTTAAGTTCACTTACCCTGCACTAAACTAACTTATAAGGTTACCCTATTTAATCTTTGCACTAATCAGTGTTGTCAAGGAGTTGGATCGCCTTGACATTCACGTGATGATGAAGTTCATGTGCTTCTGCATATTTTTGTATAACTATGTTTACGATATCCATCTTGAAGTCCTGGTGGAGGTCGCTGTTGCTAATGTACCAGGTCGCGTTGAGTATATCCCTTATTACTTTGTTTTGAAAACGTTGTAGATGGCACGACAGTGTATTCAATTTTGTTGGCTCAAAACTTCGCGACTTCCACAGCATCGTTCATGGCAGGCGCAGAGGTCGCACTGGCTGCGTCTTGCATTTATAGTTAGACAGTTAGCTGTCAGTAACAGGAACAACGCTCAGCCAAAGTACGTGTTAGGTAACATTTATAGATCTCAGCCTGCAACTTTCAGACAGACTGAGAATACCTCTCGGGACGCGTTGTGTTCCACGCGCGCCGCAAAGAGATGTGATGAAATGAAATGAAGTGATTTTATTTTCTGTAAGTAGGTTTGTACAAACACTTTTACACGTCAATCATATTTAGAAAAAAAACGAGATGAGCTTGGCGTTTCCTATCTAACAACTCTGAGAAGAAAGGCCGAAACAAACTCATAGGTCACAGTCTCTTTTAAAGTCCAGACATAATCTTGGTCAGATCATGTGAAGACCATGTAGATTGGTGTCTGAAAGGGTCCTTTGAGGTAAGAACCACACAGATTGAGTGGACCAATCCAATCAGTGCACGCATTTGTCAGTACAATCGTGCAGCTCATCTCAGAACTTAAGGAGCTCAACGATTTGACGAACAATACCAAAGAAAGGACATTTGGGTAGGCCGCTTAAATGACTCTAAATGCCAGACCAACATTAAAACTAACCGAGAGAAAAAATAAAGCAATAACCCACATAGTCTTCACATTCACAATAATTAAAAAAAAATATAATTCTTCAAAAGTCATGTCATTGTATTCATAGAAAAATTCATCAATGTCAATGATGAATAATCTTGGTCAGATCATTTGAGGACCATGTAAATTGGTGTCTGAGTGGTATTTTGAGGAAAGAACCATACAGATTTGAGTAAAATTTAAAAATATATGTTCCATATAGTCCTCACATACATGTCAATAAAAATAAAAATTGTCTGTATAAGTACCATGACCCCGGCAGGCATCTGCCCTAGTGGACCTCCACTAGGGCAGATGCCTGCCGGGGTCATGGTAAAGTCCGAAATAATTTCTCCCGCTCCGCCCAGAGCGGGAGAAGTTATTTCATAATTTACCACCCAAAAATAAAAGCCTGCAACTTTCAGACAGAGAATACCTCTCGGGACGTGGGAAGGAACGTACGAAAGAGTCGGTCAATGAAAGTGTGAACCAAACGGAACCTTGTCATTATAAAAATAAAGCATCACAACCGGTGAAAATCATAGTTGACAACTAACAAGTTTATGTGGCTAAGTTCAAAAGTGATCAACTTTTGCGTAAAGTTATTTGACTAATTCGCTGAAACGTATGACGCGTCCGAGTCCCACACTTAATTCACCTCAGAGTCCGACTTAAGAAATCATGAATGCCAGTATTTAGTACAGTGCCATAAGTCGCACCTGTGTTTTAGTGTTTAAAGTCTAATGTGCTAACGATAAATATCGCAACTCCATCGCGAAGCCACGTCGCGCCTGTGTGGCGGCGCCTTTATTCTGGTTAAACTATCATTACGGACTTAGAGAGACTGGAAGTGGTTATTATGTATTCATTAAAATTATATAACAAGATTGGTATAATTCGTGGTACCTAATTACAATTTAATTTAATTAATTCCTTGAGCCAATAGAAACTGGCTGTAAGCAGTTGCCTTCTTTTTATTTTCTTATTACTGTAGATATGACCATTTTTAGGGTTCCGTAATAAACAAAGAACATGGCGAAACTAAAAGATTTTCGCCATGTCCGTCTGTATGTCTGTCCCCCCGCTTTAGTTTAGAGACGCTTAGTACTAGAAATCTGTAATTTGGCGTAGGTTTATATATTAATCTTGCAGACAAAGTGGTAAAATAAAATCAAGAAAACATTTTTTTTTGGGGTATCTTCCTTGCATGTAATGTGGGGATGATAATTTTTTTCTCGTCTATCCCATTATGTGGTATCATCGGACAGGCCGTTCAAAAATATTGCGGGTCTGAGAGCACCATTTTTATCGGTGTATGTGAGCATGTTTTTCAACTTCAATGTTAAGTTTGTGTTTAGGATAATTTCATCCCAACATTCCCAACTAAAGAACCCTTCATAGTGCGTTGTCCGACACGCATTTGGCCGGTTTTTATTTTGAGTAGTTCTTAGTTTGGTAATAGGATTCAGCAACCGTTCTCCTAAGACCGATTCGCCATTGGACTGTTCGTCGACAAGATGATTCATTTATTTCCGTTTCGATTCAGCAACCGTTCTCCTAAGACCGAATCGCCATTGGACTGTTCGTCGACAAGATGATTCATTTATTTCCGTTTCCCAAGCAGGGACTTTCACCTATGGACATTTCGCCGACAGAACCTTTCATATGCGTCAGTTTCGACGACAGCCCTTTGTGAGAGTCACCAACAATAGAGGGGATCTGGTGCTCGGCGGTCGCTGCCGCGACACGCTCGCTTCGCTCGCTCGCCTTCGCGCGTTAATGGTCACTGTTCTAACCCAACCTAACCCAAATGATTCAATTAGGGCTGTCGTCGAATGCGACGTATATGAAAGGTTTTGTCGGCGAACTGTCCGTAGGTGAAAGACCCTGCTGGGGAAACGGAAATAAATGAATCATCCTGTCGACGAACAGTCCAATGGCGAATCGGCCATAGGAGAACGGTTTCTTTTCCTGGTAATAGTGTGAGTGTTTTTGATCGGTTGAGAAGCAGCGGGGTAATTACGTAACATGCTTACAGCAATAGGCTTCATTTTATCAGTTCACCCACGTCCACTGTGTTATTTACGAGTACGTTGTTGAGCAGACACATATTTCAAACATATGAAGCAATGAATTAGCAATATACTTCAAAATCATTCAGATTTTGATTGATGGTGTGTTACACAATTCGGGTACTGGACGAATAAGTTGTTGATTGCTTCTCGTACTTGCCTACACTAGAGCTTCTGTTTTCTAATTTATAATTTAAACGTACCTGGGCTGCCATAAATACCTTTTTTTTATTGGGTGGGAAATAATCAAATAACTTCTCCCGCTCTGGGCGAAGCGGGAAGGTGTGTCAGACTCTTACTGACTAAACCCCACCCGTATTCCTTCCTGTTGCCTGTGTTGCCAGGGGCCTCGGTGACCCTTTAGTACCTTCCCGCGACCCCGGCAGGCATCGGCCCTAGTGGACCCTACATTTGTGCTGACGACATCTTATACCTACTACTTAAAACGATATTTTAGAAAACATCCTCACACACTACAAATTCACTTAAACAATTCAAAATTTCATATAATTTGTTTTCAAATATAGGTAAACAATATGTAGATGTTTTATATTTGACACGGTATAGTTATGAACTTCGTTAGCTTAAAATCTATCGGTATTATTTCCGTTAGATTATAAACTGTCGAAAAATTATAAACTACAACAAACCATTTGCAATTTAACGCATTTTTTTGGATAGTTTATAATCTATCCATGGGAAACCGACAAATTGTGAACTGGTATCAAACTTGTTCGAAACGCAACGTACCTTGCGCTAATACTAAATAATCTGCCTAGCTGCGAGCAACTTGGAAGCAGCACTCACCGGTTGCTGCCGCAGCACCGCTCGCTTCGCTCGCTCGGCTCGCACGCAGTTGGTCACAGTTCTAACCGAATTTTTCGACAGTTTAAAACTATAAACTAACGGTTCTCATAATCCTCCGGTGTCATATTCATAACAATTAACTGTAATATACTATATCACAGTATTGGTATCACCATGTACATATTAGATGCGACGAAAAAAAAAACAAATTCTGGTTACCTACTCCCGTCATTTGTCGTTGCAAACAGCAGTACCTACCTACTAATTTAATTTGTTATTGATTATTATTTTATATGACATAAGTAATAAATTGTTCTGTGTATAGAATAGGCATATAGAATTGGAGGGTCAGTTAACAATTATAAGTTACTATATTTAGTTATTAAAGAAGCTCGAAAATCTGACAACCACACGGAACAAAAGGATGTCTTAAATTAAGACAATATCCTTTTGGTCAAGACAAATATTGATTCATATATGGGGAAAACAATATATTCTTGAATGAAGTAAAATTTTGTCTTAGTTTTATTGTCTTCTTCGAAGACATTATACTTAAATAAAGAATTATTAAGTTTAATTCTAAGAATATCTAGTATAATAGTCTTGAATCAAAAATATTTGCTTAAGTCAAGAATAAAAACCAAGTATTTATTATTCTTAATTTGAGTAAACAGGTTTTCTTGGACTGAGTACATTTACTTACGTTAAGAAAATATTAACTTGGATTGAGACAATTTTTCTGAGAATATTGATATTCTTCGCTGAATAGATCCCTTTTTTCCGTGCAGTCTTGTCAAGGGGTATCGTGTTACCCAGTAACTGGGTTGTGAAGGTAAGATAGGCAGTCGCTCCATGTAAAATTCAGCTGGGTCACGTTTAACTGGACGCCGACCACAACATATGGAAAAAGGGTAGGCAGAAGACGATGATTTTATAAAAAATAAATAGACATCCTTACCTGCTAATGTTCCCAAAAACAATTGTAGGTATTTACCACAATCTGTTTGTTTAATTCTCGAGACAAAATACTTAACAAAGATAATCCATAAAATATCTCTGCCAGTCTACAAAAAACAATGCACTTCGCAAGACTTTACTTTCAACTTTCATCAAACATTTTATTGACTTAACCGTTTTTTGTTACAGGTATGAATCAGGAGAATAATGGAAAACCTTTTTGGAACAGAATACGCCACTTGTCAGGTTGGATGTAATGTACAACCGAGCCTTCTCTCCGAGAATTCTTTTACCAACGTGTAAATTATGCCGACTATGAACGGTAAGGTGGCGGTACCTGCCTATGCGCATTGCGGTAAAAATTTACGGTTTACCTTTGGCAGTGCAAGACCGGTATGACCCAATTGTAAACGGTCCCGGTATGACCTAATTTTAAACGCCCCCAAAAATTTGCAAATTTTTTAACATTCCTGTAGCGAAGCCACAGTTCCTAATTTGTAGAATCTACAAGGAAGGCAAGATATAAACAAATGGAATGGCATGTCGTAAATAACAACTTTTGCTATAATAATCCCATTTTTTTATTATGAGTTCTAAGTAATAAATCATGTTTTGCTTGTAGTCATTAAACTGAATGCAACTGTAATAAAAAATATATAATTATGAAATTATAACTCCATTAAAAACTTCCTTTACATAAATAGATGATCACTATCAGAACTATTCATAGCTTAACACCTTCAGCTGTAGTTATTTTTTTATTTACAGTAATTTACGATAGTAATAATTGTTTATTACTATCGTAAATTACTCTTAGATATTTGACAGTCGTTACGGGTATTCAGTAGCCCAAAGTCTTACCAAGGAGTATCGTGTTACCTAGTAACAGAGTTGTGGAGGTCAGATAGGCAGTAGCTCCATAAAATACTATTATTCAGCTAAATCCGGTTAGACAGGAAGCTGACCTCAACATAGTTGGGGTAAGGCTAGGCAGGTTAACTATCGTAATATACTCTTTCATAATAAACAGCGTGCCACATCTAGTAATTCTATAGCAGTAAACTTTTATTGGAACATTTAGTTGATGCGCTTAAATGGCTGGCGCTTAGCGTTATGTAACCGCTATGAGCTAATTTGGTTGGCGAATAAAAAAATAGACTAAAACAAGATTGAGATAACAGATGTATCGTGGTTGAGATGTTTCTTTGGTCTTATTTTTTACTAGTTTCTGCCCACGACTTCTTCCGCGTTTGTTTTCTTGTTTTCTTTTCGTTATTTCTAGTTTCCCCCGTCCTAACCCGTCGCATCGCTTCGCATCGCCCGCGCTGTTACTTCGTTTTCGCTTAGCGTTCTTCTGTTTTTTTTTTCATATTGCACGGCTCCTAAGGTCTTCCTCAAGAACTGGGCTATCAAATTCAAACAGAATTTTTCAAATCCAACTGGTGGTTCAGAGATTAGCGCGTCCAAACAAACAAACAACAAAACAAACTCTTCAGTTTTATTATTACTAAATATAACTATGTATAGTTAGACATATAGCGTCGCGGACTTTTTTGTGGGTGATGGATGAGGAGTAATAAAAATAGATAGAAATCAGAAATTATTTATTTGCCAATGAGGTAGGTATACAGATATGATGGTTATTTTGATAAGAGTCCCGATACATTTTGTCTTAAGGCTCTTACAGAGTAAAGGCTCCTACAGACCAGCGCGATATCGCGTTCGCGACAGGCTTGTTGCTGCCTGTCGCGACCGCAATATCGCGCTAGTCTGCACGAGCCTTTACGGCATGTAAAATAAATTAGTACATTATTTTATGTAATGATACAAAAAATAATGTACTAATTATTTTTTATAATATTTTATGTGATAATACATAAAATAATGTACTAATTAATTTTTATAATATTTTATGTGATGATACATAAAATAATGTACTAATTACTTATGAATAGTTTTTCCAGCGCACGCTAAATAAGTAATGACTTTTTGATAACTTGCGTATATTATTGCAATTTTCGTAGGGAATTCTAATTTAATAAATTATAAAATGCAGCTACTCGCTGATAACGTAGCTATAATATGTAACTGTAGTATAGGTGAAATAATTTTTAAATCATTTGAGTATTTTTGAGTTTTTCCACTACGAAAAAACGTACAAAAAATCTAATATTTTCTCTTTATAACATCAGTTCAGATTTAAGTAGTTACTTATACAATATAAAAATGTATTACTTTCGGCGTTGTTTAAGAAATTCGATCAGGGGGGAACCATCACCTCTTAAAGCAGTATTATTATAATATTACTTTACAGTGGGAAAGTGATGGAGCTATACAGTACTTATAGCTCCATCTCTTTCTCACGCTAAAGTAATATTGAAATAATACTGCTATAAGAGGTGATGGTTACCCCCCAGCACGTAATTTATAAAGTTTATAAGATAAAGGAATGATAAACAGAACAGGTTTCCCGAACATCGCAATCAGCCTATAATGTTCCCACTGCTGGGACACAAGCCTACTCTCTGTGAGAGGGAGTAGGCCGTAATACACCACGCGGGCCCAGCGCGGGTTTCCTCACGATGTTTTCCTTCATCATGTTGAGAACAGTGGTGTTAAAATAATTTACACAAAGTAGAGCGCCTGTCTGGGTGAATTTTTCGGTTCTAGGTCATGCCTGTTTCCTCACGATGTTTTCCTTCACCATCTTGAGAGCAGTGGTGTTGAAATAATTTACACAAAATAAAGCGCCCGCCGGGTTCGTACCTATGACCTACAACTTATACGTCCGTTACAACTGGGCCACCACTGCTCGCGTTAAGAACATAAAGGCTCCTGCATACTGAGGCGATATCGCGGGCGCGACAGGCAGCAATATGCCTGTTGCGCCCGCAATATCGCCCCAGTCTATAAGAGCTTAATACGAATGCAAAACTAGTCAGGTAAACCAAAACAAATACGAGATCAAAATAATCGAAACAACAATTTGATGATGTTTGTCGATATTTCCGATTTTGTTCTTGTACAACAAAATACAAGCTTAATCAGCCTTTAACGTTCCCACTGCTGGGACACATGCCTCCTCTCTGTTAGAGCAAGTGGGCCGTAATCCACCACTATGCAAAAAATTCAACTTTTTTCTTTTCCCTTAAAAATAGTGAATTTGTGAGTTCTGCTATTCGTCTACAAAGATCAACAAACTTAATTAAGATCAGCCCAACTAGGTCACGTCGATACTTCATTCATTAAGAGTGCTCCCAAATAGTTCAAAGGTCTCTCTCATTTGTGTTGCGTTACGGGATTTTCCTTTTTCTGTAAAACAACGGGTATAATGCGCTTAATTGTAATCAAGGGACACTCCATATTATGTTAAAAGTCATATTTGTCAAAGACAAGACCAATTCAGAGAAAAATTTAAGACTATTAGAAATTCTCAATATATGGATTTTACAATGTCATTTGGTTTTTAATCGACTTCACAAAGGAGGAGGTTATGCTACTCCTCCTTAAGGGCACTAAGTAGCTTTTCTCGAAGAGCTTCGTCGTTTTTATGAACCCTCATAACTTGGGTTTGGATTATACCAGATAAACACAATTCTCGGGATACGATGTCAATAGTAGATTTATTAAACATTTAAAGTTTCGATTGCATAGCTCTTATACTTTAGATTTTATTGATATCTAATAAAACCCCGATTTCGTCACTGACTCAGTCACTGATGATCATCAACATTCTCAGGGTATTTCCTGAAGTCCTAGAAAGCTACAATTTGGTATGCAAGAACTATTAAAATATATAACTATTAAATAAATTAATTATTTAATAATTATTATTATTCTATAACAGAAAAGTAATGCACAGTTTATAAATGTCTCACCTTACGCCCATGTGAATGTAGCGAAATGGCCAAGCCGCATATTTTGACTAAGGTGTAGAGTTTGTGAAGTTAGGGTATGTAGAGTTATGGCGTGAAGAGTTAGAAGCTTGGCTCTACATGAGATTTGATAACTTTTTGACAGTGCGAGACATGTGGTCTCGTTTTGGCAACATTTTGCATGCAAATGTTTTTGGTGGGACGACTTTTTCATGAAATCATGGCATTAGTCTTTAAATTAAATCGTTAATCTTCACTCCTGTGTTTAGACATTAACGAAGATTAACTTTGTGTTAGTCATTAGTAAAATCACTGCTTACTTAATCAATTAAAAGATCCCATAGCCTTTTTATTATTACCGGAAATGAATATGGACTTTTCTAAGTCTATAAACATTGTGAATACAATTTCAAGATACACCCACTAATGAATAATTTAGATGTTCGTGATAAAACGGCCATTACATAACTTTGATGTAATTACTGTAAGTAAAGTGCTGCTCTTAAATACGTCAATCAAGATATTTATCATTTAATATTGAACTTTAAGAACCTGGTAACCAAGTTTGAATTTCTGTATTCAAGATTGTTCCTGGTTTGATACAAAAACCAGACAGTGATATCAAAAACGAGATGAGATCGTTAGATGAAACAGATTATTATGATTAGCTATGCGTAATGTGTTAGATGATATTATTTAGTTTGATAAAACAATATCTATAACATCTAAGTTCTCGTTAAAGTTAACCAATTTTTTTTTCGACTAATTGTGTTTCTGAAATATAATCAGAACAGAATCTATCTTTTCACTGAAGGAACTTAAAAAGATACTAAAGATGTCATGTAAATGAACCATTTCCTAGACTGGATTCTTGAAAATAATATCTAGGTCGCCGCATAATCACCAGCCATCCTGCCAATAATACAAAAAAAAAATGTTTTCATGTCAACATTCCTCCTAACGATTTCCTTCGACTGTTAAAATAGAAAAAGTATAATTTATTTTAAGACTTATAGTTTTCTTTAAATAATACAACTTTTTTTCTATTTCATCTTTCCACGCAATATACCAACTAAAGTTTATATAACAGGGAACATCTGCATTACATAAAATATTTCGTGTTTTTGAATACCAGCGATGCATAGTAATTATTTAGCAACAATTCGCGATCTATGCGTTAATCCATTGCATACAAATTTATAGATTGTCTCGTAAAGTAACTTTACAAACAGTTACAATGCACGCATGAATATTGCAGTTAATATCAACATGGCTTAACTATTTCTAGCTTGGTTAACTCTGAATAACATGCATAGGGGAATATAGACTACTAACTGCACTCCGCGGTTTCACCCGAATAAGTCTTGATCCCGTGGGAATACCGGGATAAAAGTATTATATGTCCTAATCCAGGTCATAGTTTACCCATGTGCCCAAATTTCATCCAAATCTATTCAGCCGTTTTAGCATGAAAGCGTAACAAACAAACTCACATTCGCATTTATAATATCAATTATGAGGCTGTATTAAATACAAAAACTCACGCCTTTTTCCCATGGAGGTAGGCAGAAACTACAGAACGCCACCTGGTACAATCCTTACATACTTTTTTTTGCTTCGTTTACGTTCATACATCTGCGGTGTAATTTAACACGGGAAAGGCAAATTTCACGCCCTCTCGCCGAATCCCGGGCGGATTTCCGGCCACCTTAGGCGCGGGCTTGCGGACGGTGAGCATTGGGTAGCTAACCGTCCGGTAAGGACCAGGCCCGGGTCGACGGCGCGTTGTATTCCACACGCGCCTCAAAGACATGTCGTCAGCACAAGTGTAGGGGTCCACTAGGGCCGATGCCTGCCGGGGTCGCAGGAAGGTACTAAACGGTACGGGTTACCGAGGCCCCTGGCAACACAGGCAATGGAAGGAATACGGGTGGGTTTTAGTAAGTAAGAGTCTGACACACCCTCCCGCTCCGCCCAGAGCGAAAGAAGTTATTTGATAATTTCCCACCCTAAAAAAAATGGTAATTAACACATATAAAACAACAATTGATCGCAATGGGTTTCAATTTCACAGTTCACCGACTTTCATTGCGTTACTTACGTTGCTGAGCAGACAATATTTTCAAACATAGGTTATTGCTTCATAGGAAGCAATAGATTAGAAAAATTCTTCAAAACTCTTCGATTGTGTTTGAAAGTGTGTCACGCAATTAGGATGCTGGTCATACACGCCAATATTAGTACGTATTGTCATAATGAAATCGTGAATCATTAAGACGCTGACAACACCTAAACCGCGGTCACTGTCAGATTGCATAGAAAAGAAAGAGAAGCGCGACGACAAAACGCTTGTAATTTATTGCAAAATGTGAAGTAATTATCTATTTACTCAGAATTGAGTTGAGTAATCGAAAATAAAAAACAACCAAGTTTCTGCACTAGAATAAGACGTACTTGTTATTAATTAAATACGTAATTTATGTTGATATTTAATATAGATATTTTGTATTAGAACTCAAGGTAAGAGGTTAGTTTAACGTTAGTTTGTATCGAGATTTTTTTTTCAAAACGTGTTTTGGTGACAACCAAGTTCTGGGAAATATGTTCAAAATTAACATATATTTTTTCCGCTACCACAAACTATACAGATTTGGCAATTTTCTTTCTTAAGAGAAGCCTATTTTGGTCAATTGGGTCTTGTCAGTGCCTTAACATGAAATCGCCAAATTTAACAGTAGGTAAGTCAAATAGTGTTGAATATGGCAATTTCATATTGATTTAATTGACTGCGATCCGATTTCGAAATGACGGGTATAGGGACACCACTAATTTAAAAAAATATATTATTTTGAAATAAGCAACATGGTAGGAACCTACTTGATAATGCCTAACTTAACTAAACATCCATATATGTATATTAAACGTGATTATTTATATGCCTTCAAAATATTGGTAAACAAATAGTAAAAATTTTCTTCATAAAAAAAAAATTGAACCTGCTACCATGAATTATTCAAATGCGCTCTGACACCTTCAAATAATTACGTATTCAAATACATAATGTGCATCTCCACAATCTCTTGCGCAGTATGTGGTGCGAGCTCTGAACAAATCAAGGCTACACCAGTGAAACTCGATGCATTCGATCGTCTAAGATGCTCTACTTATCAGTAAATGCTTATGCACAAGATGATTACCGGTATGTAGATAAATAAGGTTTTGGTTGAGGAGGTTTTATCGAGCTGAAAACAAACTATTTGAACTAAAAATGAAAGTTTGTATTGCCCTAAAACTATACAAAATACAATCGTGACACAATACATCAGGCAAGCATAGTGAAAAAAGTTTGTCTCAGAAAAAAATGCAGTTTAAACGGTCACTTTATTAAGACGCTGACAACACCTAAACCGCGGTCACTAACAGATTGCATAGAAAAGAAAGAGAAGCGCGATGACACAACGCTTGTAATTTATTGCAAAATATGAAGTAATTATCTATTTACTCAAAATTGAGGTGAGTAATCGAAAATAAAAAACAACCAAGTTCTGCATTCAAATAAGACGTTCTTGTTAGTAATTAAATACGTAACGTATGTTGATATTTAATGCAGATATTTTGGATTAGAACTCAAGGTAAGAGGTTAGTTTAACGTTAGTTTGTAACGAGACTTTTTTTAAATCGTATTTTGGTAACAACCAAGTTCTGGGAAATATGTTCAAAATTAACATATATTTTTTCCGCTACCACAAAATATACAAATTTGGCAATTTTATTTTCGTAAGAGAAGCCTATTTTGGTCAATTGGGTCTTGTCAGCGCCTTAATTAGAATAATTCTACATTTTCTATGACAGTATTATGCCTTCCGCTAGTACATAACAACAAAAAACAGGCGGCAGCGAATCGTCCAACGTAAGCAAAATTCAACTCCCCATTTTGGAAAAGCGAGGTTTAGAAACGACAATTTACCAAAACAATAGACGAACATAATCCAAACATACGTCATATCCCAGACAGCACAATGGTCTAAACGGCTCCATATCGCTGAATATACACTATACAGTCTCAATTCTCTCAAGCTATCTACATCACGCCTCTAATTAAGTATTGCAATATCGAAACTATAAGACTAAGATACGGTATTAAGTTCATTTTGGAGCGGCGCCGTGTGTCGCAATCTCATTGTTGTGCAGACAATGCACCATTTCGCCACATCACTATCTCAAGTGTGATTCACATCACTAGTCCCCAAGGCTTATCTGTTGCTGCCAGCCTGATGTCGGTCTTGAAAAATACATGCGTGTAAAGTGAGAGGATTAAATGTGGAATGTATAATTAATTTGTATTTTTGGACCTGATTTCTAAATGCAGTAACTGAATTTGCGATTAGATGCTATTTTCTTTCAATCTTGCCATAATTTTTTAACTTTATCGCTATACCAAATTATCAAATTAGCATGAAATTAAGTTAAATTACTGAAAATTGTGAATAAATTAATCCAATTCCGCAACAGAATACGTCATAAGGAAATGCACAAAATATCACTCACTCTACGTTTCACATCACTTTAAGCAGCGAATTTGATCCAAAATGCGGGAGTGATATTAAAATCACGAGCTCCAACTCTCGATTCGATTCCGACGTCGATCCGATAACTCGGATAACTCGGCTATTGCCGGCAACAAAGGTAAGCCGTCTAGACGTCGGATTCGCCGTAAATACGCCGAGGTAAACGTTATGGCAAATTCGATTCTCGCCAAAATGTGGCTCATTCGATCCTCGCCAAATGTGCTCCTGAAAAGCGCTTTCAAATTGATTGTAAGTTAACCAATTCCAAAGCGCTAATCTCATGGATGGTATTTTTGGAGTAATAGATTCCGTGTGATTGCTGACTCGAAATAAGCTTTCTATAATTCTTATTCCTTTCGTTCCTCTAACCCCCAGCATTACTGTAAGAGAATGTAAACTAGGTTAAACCTACCTTCCCATTGCTAGGCAAAGTTCCTCCACTAAGTTCTTCCAAGTATCTCTCTTGTACCGCTCAATTCCACCTTAAACCACCTTCTCATTCAGCGTTCGTCTTACCTCGCCAGCTCTTTCTGTGCCGATATCGAAACGTGTCGATCTTCAGGTACCCATTATTTGGAGTTTCTAAACCTGCGGTCGTCATGTGTCCCTTTCGAGTTATTTGGATATTTAGATCTGTAATTCTCGTTTTGAAAACACAAGACAACATTCCTTCCTACCTTTACAATTACTAAAACCTCTGTTAACAATTTCATTGCATCTACATTGACGCAACGGTAGCTCTTCCACACTAATTCGTCTTACAACATCGATTAATTGTGATACAGGTAAACTAACCGCAATTGCCCAGTTTGTCATTGCACAGCTCCAATCAGCGTCATTGGATCAGTGGAATAATGATCTGTTGGTCTGTCATAACTATGTAGAATGTTTACCGGACAGTTACAGCGAAAATTGAGACGATGTCAAAACTTTTCTACACGAAGAAGATGCATCTCTGTATGAGTATGTGCTCTTGAATATCGTAAAAGATGATGATAACGCTATTCAGATTTAAAATATAAGTAAATAGAACAATACATATAATAATATATATCTATGAAACATTATGAGAATAGAAATACATATAACTGTAACAAAAGGGTAAAGAATGTAAAGCATTCGATAAGTTTGATTTCGTCAATGCATCTGAACGACCTGTAGCTTAATATAATGTTTCTATGCATACTGAAAATGTTGAATAAATTCAATACCAAGCAGACTGCGATACATTGCAGCCATACAAGAAAGCTAAGAGCAATAACAAACAAGTTAAAGATATTCCAAGTGCACACTACTTTAAAATTTACAATGACAAAGACTATAAAATAAATCCGACGACCTACTCCATTGTGTACCAATCATTGAGACGTCTCATTGAATCTACGGAGCTTGAATAAGTTCGAGCGTACATTTACATAGCAGCTGTCATTAAACGGATCGGGCTCTCTGTAATTGGCTTTCTGTCATCAATCACTTTCACTGGCACCTGTTATTAGAATTTGCTCTCTAATTGTAGGAATGTGGTTCGTAGTTGAATGAACATGTATCATGCCCCTTAACTAACATGATTGGAGTGTTATGAAACAGATACGATTATGAATACCAACTGCCAAAATACGTTCTCTATAATGCAATGCATAATCAGCCTATAAAGTTCCCACTGCTGGAACACAGGTCTCCTTTCTGTGAGAGGGAGCGGACCGTAAGCCACCACGCGGGCCCAGTGCGGGTTGGTAGATGTTTTCGATTTTTTTGGTTCTAGGACATGTCGGAATCCTCACGATGTTTTCCTTCATCGTTTTGAGAGCCTCGAGGTTCGAACCTACGACCTACAAGTTACCACTAGGCCACCACTGCTACAATGCAATGGAATTCGACTGTTCGGATTTGATCAATAGTTACTGGAGCAAAGATCTGCAGTAACTGGGTGACCATCTTACGTAATCCCACTTTTAATGCACAATAACATATCAATTTAGTCACCGTCACATCATTATCAGCATAACCATCATCCATAGTATCATACTCAGACCACTGTAAGACATCTCTGACTCTTTTTGCTCGTGCCAATCTTAACGGTTCTGTGCTAGCATCTTGGCAACTTGACAGCATTGTTCGTCCATCTCCCCACCGGACCACTGACATTCAGAATATCAGTCAATACAGATTGTTAAACACAAAATTATCAAAATCTTAAATATGCGACGACAAATGCTCAGAAAACTAAACACTGGCTGACAAATACAGGTACTCTAACCTAGCTCTGGAGCCATGATCTTAAAATTTATCTATAACCTGCTTATGGCGATAAAGAAAAATAATTTTAACATATTTCAATATGCAAATAGTCCCGTAGTCTCCTACAAAAATAGTACCAGATTTGATAGCACAATACCATTCATCGATACAGTCAGTTTCGACGCTATATCTGCGGTAAATACCATCTGACTGCGTTTGACTGGTGCAGCCACACGCGAGTTTGACAAACGTTGCGGTAATGCCACAGAATAGATACGTACGGAAGGTCGGCTCCATAAAACTAGAATAATACACCCACATTAGACACGCTTCACTAACAGCAAATACAAGCGCACTCGCGATCGGCATTTGTTTGAAAATTACGTGTCTGTCATGAGAGCAGTGGTAACGGACTTACCGAGTTGTAGGTCGTGGGTCCAGGCAGGGGCTTTACTTTTTGTAATTTATTTCATCACCCCTGCTCTCAAAACAGTGAAGGAAAACATCGTGAGGAAACGAAAGAACTCTTAGAACCATACAATCCAAGACATGTGACATCTACCAACCCGCACTAGGCCCGCGTGGTAGATTACGGCCCCCACCCTCTCGAAGAGAGGCCTGTGTTCCAGCAGTGGAACATAATAGACTGATTATGTAGGAGTCTATGTGTGCGTGCGATTTCCTTCGTTGTATGGATCAGACCCTCTGTACCTTTGTATCCTGTGGTAATGCTGAACGACTGACCCCATTCTATCTAGATTCGATGCCTGTCTGCCTGATGTTGTGTGATTTGACGTGTGGTTTTGGTTGTGGAGGCATTTTAGTATCGATAAAAAGGGATGCTCCCTTTTTGAAAGACAAATTGCGATACAAGGGAAACACACTAGGGATTGTAGATAGGTTTTTGATGAACAATTTTGAGCTTGAAAATGTTCCCCGATGGTTTAAGAACAATTCAGATTGCTGTGGGTAGATTCAATTGTATTGAAGCGGCTTGAATCATCATTCTCCTAGACTTACACCAATTTATTTGGTGTCGGCACAACATCTCTTTCGTCTTTTTCTTCCGTATTTCTCAATTAGTTGTCATATCGGTAGTCACTCCATTACTAGCCATAATTATCATTTTCACGTAGTGCAACCATCTTTTCTTTGGTCTTACCCTATTCGTGCAGTCATCCACATTCATAGTCAAAACAACCGACTTGAACGTGATTGAAAAAGGCAAAATTAATCTGAAAACTAAAACGTATCTAATTCTACATTGTTTTGTAACTAACGATGTAACAATGTAATGTGAACTGACCTGATTATATACAAGTAAGTTTGTATTACGATAGATAAAAATATAAAATATTGTTTGTTTGATAAACTATCTACAAGGAAGAGAGAATACAATGGTGCCGATTCCCTTGTTCACAAACTAAACTAAATTTAAGTTCAGTGCATCTTTTTCTTTCTATTTTATTAAGAAAAGGACAAGAGATAAATTTTAGTTTAGTCCTGTCAAATTAATCAGCGCCTGTCACTACTCCATACAAGTTTAGACGTGATTAAAAACTTGCCTACTAAAATTACGTCAATTTACGTCAAGCGCTGATTAATTTGACAGGACTAAACTAAAATTTATCTTCTGTCCTTTTCTTAATGAAATAGAAAGAAAAAGATGCACTGAACTTAAATTTAATTTAGTTTGTGAACAAGGGAATCGGCACCACTATCTACGATTACGTCCTTATTAAATTTTCCCTTAACACATTTGATAAAACAGTGAAGGAAAACACCGTGAGGAAACCGGTATGTCCTAGAACCAAACAAACGAATACATGTGACATCTACCAACCCGCACTGGGCCCGCGTGGTGGATTACGGCCCACTCCCTCTCACCGAGAGGAGGCCTGTGTCCCAGCAGTGGGAACATTATAGGCTGATTATGTACATTTGATAAACAATTTCCTCATACGTTTTTGTACTATTTCGTGTTTATAAACCATTCTACCGCAATGACCGATAAAAAATGCATTATTACCGTATGATTACAATGGGAATCAACAATATTTGTATTGTTTAGCTGTTCACAATCAATGATTCAGCCATTCTGTGCGAAGTGCCGTCCCGGACTATTGGTAAATGAACGCAAATTATATGCGTAGGCCATGAATAGATGTGTTGTGTTCCACGCGCGCCTGAAGAGATGTCAGCACAGGTGTAGGGGTCCACGAGGGCCAATGCCTGCCGGGGTCGCTGGCAAGTCGGAAAGGGATACCGTGGCCCCTGACAATACAGGCAACGGAAAGAACACGAATGGGTTTTAGTCAGTAAGAGCCTGACACACCCTTTCGCTCCACCCAGAGCGGGAGAAGTTATTTGATAATTTCCTACCCAAACAAAAAAAAAAGAGGCCATGAATAATAATATTAAGTAAGATTTTTATGTTAAATATTACGCATGGAATGTTTATTGATATTGTAATATGATTGAGTACTTGCTGTTTTCCCAAACCACAGATATCATTGTGGAATCTAACTCTTACAGTCCGGCCGTTGAAAAAATGCGTTCCAGTCATTCAGTTGGACATTTTCTAGTTCTAATAAGGATCAAATTGGCACAGCACATTCGTTAATATGAAATTGACAGGTTTCAAGAACGCATTTTCTCGACGGCCGTGGCGACTGTAACTTTAAAATGCTTATATACAATGATTACATAACTTACTATTTACATTACGTACTAAATTTAATGACTAACATCGTAACTAAATTTACAAATAAATACTAAAACAAACTTACCTACTTAACCTACCTATTTTTAACTCTAACAAAATCATCTCAAAATCATTTAACTATAAAAAACTAAAATAACCGACTTCTTCATTATGAACTTGTATGATATCTGTATTGTGCCTGCCCTGCCTCTTCAATTTTATTAAACTGCAAAGTTTTTAGTTCTATGAAACTATGGAGTAAAAACTTTGCAATTTATCGATAAGATTTAGTCGAAACATATAAAACTTTCACATAATTACACAACATAAGGTACAATTGCCAGTACATACAGTTACCACAAACTGTCAAGTGATTTTAAACCTTAAAATGTTGATGGTTAAGTTCAAAATCGAATGAGAAAATTTTACTTGTGAAAATGCGGCTGTTCTTAGTGGATTGCATTACATTAGGTAATGCATTCTAGATTATATCTTCAGAATTGGTATTCTACCACGAGCTTTGACTTGCGTCTACTAAATATCAATCGTAGGTCCTCGGACAGATTAAAATCTTCTAGCTTCAAGTATTTACTTGGAGCTAAAAGATTTGAATCTATACCTAACTGTACCTACGTTCGATTCGAGCATGTGGCGACACCCAACTTTTTCCTTGTAGATATTGGCTTATCATTGTTTAATGTAGGCCTTCCAAAAATGTTGATAATTAACAGACTACATTTATTTTAGGAACTGCTGCCGCCTCTAATATCAGCTGTTAGGTTATATTTTGTATATAAGGTTCCTAAGTATTTTGCAAAGTAAAATTGTTATTTTTGCGAACCATTTTCCACGCGAAAATTCGCGATTAAAAACAAAATTTCAGAAGAATATAACAATATCACGCTTTGTTTCCCCGAAGGGTTGGGCAAAGGTGTTTTAATCTGACGCTTATAAAAAAACCGTCTGATTAATTATAATTAAACCGAGCCAAAGAGTTAACTAAAGTCGAATTATTAACTCACTGAGGTAATCTGACATGTGCTAGCTGTCACTTTGTGTAATAAAATGGTCATATTTATTGGCGCTCCGGCTATCACTGAAAATCAGCGCTGGGACTGTCTCGCATAGGATCGCAGCATTATGCTGAGCGTTGGCCGTTTCGCGTGGATGTGACGCATATTCTCCCCCAAATTGTTTAATTTTTATGTTTGTGTTCCTTCTTTGCGTCATGTTTACCGCAAATAAACGAATTTTCTTTCTTTCTTCTTTCTATAGTATTTATTGTATTCTAGACTTTTACACTTATAAATAAGAATAATTCTACTTCAATAATAATAAATCGATTAAACTAAATTATCACCATTACAATAAATATGATCATTTTCTTACACAAAGTGATAGTTAGCGCATGTAAAATTACTCCAGTAAATTAATAATTCGACTGTAACAAGAATACAACAAAATCCAACCTCAAATCAAATCCTAGCTAATATTATAAATGCGAAAGTGAATCTGTTTGTTTCGCTTTCACGGCTGAACGGATTTGGATGAAATTGGCACATGGGTATACCATGACCTGGAGAAGGACATGGGCTACTTTTCATCCTGGATCGCAGACGAACTCGCGGGCAACAGCTAGTTTACTATAAAATACCAAATTCACAATTTAGTACCTACTTAACTCTACAGCTCTAACTATACTAATTTAAAGACTTTATTGAGTTTCCACTGACTGGTTCACGGCCTTCCAATGTATAAGAGGACGATCCTTTTATCGGGCCAAGTTCCTAATTCCGATTCTGGGCTACAGCCAAGTTTTTTTTCGATAGAAAAACCTAATTACGATTTAGTCTGTCTTGAATCTTGAAACGAGGATCGTAAAAGAGATATGTTTGTCATTCTGAGGTTACAATTGTCTGGATCTTTTATAAAAAAGGCTAACTTTTAAACAGAGCAATAGTTTTATCATGCTTTGAGAACATATGGTGAATTCGACCAATGAGGGTGTTCATGAAAATTCAGGCCACCAGTTGGCGCCACTTTGACAATAGATCTTCGATCAATAGATATGACGACGGTCCTCATTCGTTCACCATTAAGTGAATGAATGGTGAACGAATGAGGACCGTCGTCATGCGGCTTGAGGAAATATAGGCGCTTTGACATCTTTGACAGGTGCGGTCCTGAGGTCTCAGTGCTGCCACCTAGTGAACGTCATTTAACAAAACCCTCATTAACGTGGCGTATCGAGTTTTACGGCAAGATAATACACGTAGCTTTTCTAATTTTGGCCCCTCCCCTAACAACTAGCTCTCGCCAAATCGAGATCGAGTCTATCCTATACTTACTCTGTTCGTCGATCCATCAACTAGCGTAACCTATACTTTGGCTCCATGACTAAGCCTCAACGAGTGGTGATAGGTACAGGTATGTAAGTAGGTACGTCCAGGGGCCTATTTAGGTCGCGGGAAGGTACTTATGGGTCACCGAGGCCCCCGCAACACAGGCAACAGGAAGGAATACGGGTGGGTAAGTCAGTAAGAGTCTGACACACCCTCCCGCTCCGCCCAGAGCGGGAGAAGTTATTTGATGATTTCCCACCCTAAAAAAAAAAAAGGGTCCTATTTAATAAAACCAACAGGCAACAATCCGACAATTCGATATATGTTACAAGTTTATTTCATACATTTTCTGTTTTGTTAAACACAAAAATGTGTCAGTTTTGGCATGACAAATATGTCGCATTGCCACATGTATTATTGTGTAGGGTCCAGGGCACCTTGGGCAGTCGGACACTTTGTGCAGTCGGTCACACTACCCCAACCCTTTACAACTGGTATTTATTTTAACCACAGTGAATCAATGACGTTCAAGAAAACTCCAAAACTGAATTTCAAAATCTTCAAGCTTATAAATATCCAGTCAAACCAGCGTGCAAACGTGCTTAGAAATCTATTCGATAATCTGCCTCAGTAAAATCTGCGTGCGCAATAGATGATCTCTAGTTGGTATCCGTAGCAAACTAGATAGTAATCAGTACCGGTCCCACGGCGTACAGATACCAGTCCACTGAACTTTTACTTATTTTGCTTAGATATCGCACACGCTGGAGATTTTGTGTGCGATTATTTTGTCAGCCGCGTGTGAAGTTTAGTAAATTTTATTTGATTTGTTGATGCAGTTCTATTCTAGAATAGAACTGCTTCAAAAAATCAAATAAAATTAACTAACTTTGAAGAATCAATTGTAATCATGAATATTGAATTATTTGAAATGTGCAAAAATCAATAAAACGCAACTGCCAACAACTCAGTGAATGTGCCAACAAAATATAAGCAGTCATGATGAGCCTTTATTTTTTTTTATTAGAAATATTTTTAGAATACTTTCGTCGATTATTCCTATTTCGTTATCGAAATAGGAATAATCGACGAAAGTCAAGACTAAAATAGGCCAAAATAAGGTAAATTAAAAAAAACACAAAATGAACGTCTATAAATTAATGCATGTTTCCGCAAACCAATCTAATAACCTTCTAATTTTCAGAAACTATTTACATTAATTAAAAACTTTACATTCGTGTTTAAGAAAAATATAATTGGTCAAAAAGTCGCCGCTATAATTATTGTGCGCCGTATCTTGACCGTCGCGGTCGCTCGTTATGTTACGTGTTTCAGTATAAACTAGAGCTTGTTACATAAACACATTTAAACACATTGCGTGTTAGCTCTACTTTAAATTATACACTTTGATGCGCAATAATTCCGTTTATACAATTAAAATGGGCGAGATGAAAGTCAATTTGACGGATAGTTTACAAAAAAAATGTAAAAGACCGAGAGCAATTCGTTATTTTTTGTAAGATGTAATTTTTTTTGTAAGATGTAAATTTTAAAACTTGTCTATTTAACAGACATTATAAAATTACATGTCTAATTTTATTTCATATGTCCATTAAATAGTCAAGTTTTTTGCTTGGACATGTTATGCTTAAAAGTGTTTGCAAAAAAATAATTACAGCTATTAAATGCAAGATATCCTACTATCATATGACGTAAGAGTGCACCTACGTATATCAATCCGCCTCGCCTTAATCCAAACTATGTTGGGGTCGACTGAGTCTAACCGGATGCTGCTGATTACCAGTATTTGACATGGAACGATTACCCATTAGACTTCCACAACCCAGTTACTGGGTAACACGATACCCTTGGTAAGACTGGTTGGCAGAGTTTTCGGCTTCTGACTATACAGATACTCGGAAGCCGAAAATTCCGGCTGTCATTCGTAGATCTTTGACAGTCGTTACAGAACGACTGTCAAAGATCTACGAATGACAGCCGGTAATAACAGCTTTCACACAGCGTGCTTTTCGCACGGAGGGGTGTCGATATATACTGGATAATCTTATTATAAATGCGAAAGTTTGTAAGGATGGATGGATGGATGTTTGTTACTCTTTCACGAAAAAACTACTGAACGGATTTGGATGATATTTGGCACACAGATAGTTTATAACCAGGAATAACACATAAGATACTTTTTATCCCGATATACCCACGGGGTCAAAACTTATGTGGGTGAAACCGCGGGGCGCATCTAGTATTATATAATATATTTATCGTTTTCGATAGTCTGAATATAGATCATAGGCGATAGAGCTCCGCGTATCTTTAATTTTTTCTTGTGGGCGTCTTATATATCGACATCAATTGGCAATTATTTAAGCCCCATTTAGACGGTGAATTTTTTATGGTTGCTTCAAATGATTGTAAGCCACATGCAATTAAATTGAACTGTGTAAATCAGGCTTTTATTGTTTGATATAACTTGAATAAAGCACAAAAGCGAAAGAGCTCCAAGTATTGAATTTTCTTTTCAGACGTCTTATATGGTCATCCATTGGCTATGATATATAACCACAAAGACAAGCTGTATTCCAATCTATCTCAATCTATGTTGAATAATGCGTCAATTCCACGGCGTAGTACGCTGAACTAGATGAACTTAACAAGATGTGGTACAGTTATAAATTGGCTGCGGTTCCCACAAGGATTTCAACAAACCTTAGACGGAACTTACTCTAGAAGATATTGAAATATTATACCGAACAAGCATCTGGATGAGAGCAGCTAAGGATCGAGTTTAACCTATTGACCGCCACGTCAAAAAAGAAAAGACGTGCCCTCGGCGCCAAGCTACGAATTATTCCTTGAAATCTGCCATGTAGTCGTGACCGTGGCGTGCTGGGCACATTTTGCGCTGTCATCTATACATGACTGTGGCGGTCAAAAGGTAAATGGCGTGCGATTTGAGAGGTTCAGCTTACATACCTAATTATTACATGTTCTTGTGTTCTATGTTCTATGTAAAGGGTTTGGTTTCCGTACTTAATCCTTCAGGTGGACCATTGTGCGAGGGCCATGGCGGCCGTCGGTGGTTATTCCCACCAACCCACCTCTCTCCAGATATTGATCACGTCTCCTGGTCTGATTAGAACGTCTGCGAAGGATCTGGGTCACCCGAGAGTTTCTGTTCTAATCTGGGTGACGCCTGTGCTTTCAAAGAGCACATGCGTTTTCTCCGACTCCTTGCAAGCCCTGCATAGAGAGTTGTCCGTTATGCCTATTGTGTGGAAGCGTTTGTTTAACGAGCAGTGTCCCTTGATGGTCCCCCTCTTGTTCTTGTGTTATTGTTAGCCTTAGAATACACTTATATCTTGCTCCTTCATCTCTTGTGCAGGTACATATACAGGGTGGCAGGGCCATCGACGTGCAACATGTTACCATGGATTCATTACATGATTCTGAACCCCCCAGCGTTGAAATTTTGCGCCGGTTATTAAAAAAAAAAGTAAGGCTTACAGTAGTCGCATATTATGTGAAACATCGGACATCTCACCTAATAAGCAACTGAGCAGCGACAAAAAATTACCGCAGAATTTAAGATGCTAATTACTGAACTATTTATTCCAATAATTATTCATTACTAGTTGTCGCCCACTGGTCGAAATTCGACCCCCTCTACTTACAATCTACATAATACTTACTAATTCCATGAGTACACTAAGTCCATGCTATTTAAGTACTTACTAATTCCATGCTATTAAAGGGGAAAATTTACAAGTCCGTGATAAGGCCTGTCGTACTGTATGGATCGGAGTGCTGGGCCGTGAAGAAGACGGATGAAAAAAGAGTGCATGTAGTGGAGATGAGAATGTTGAGATGGATGTGTGGAGTGACGAAAATGGATAAAATGAGAAATGAATATATAAGGGGCAGCTTGAAAGTGGCGCCAGTGACAAAAAAGTTAAAAGGAAATCGTTTGGCTTGGTATGGGCATGTGATGAGGAGGGATGAAACGCATGTGACTAAAAGAGTGATGAATATGAATGTTGATGGGTGGAGAGGGAGAGGAAGGCCAAAGAAAAGATTGATGGATTGTGTGAGGAATGATATGAAAGAGAAGGGAGTGAATGATAGCATGACGGCTGACAGGGGAGAATGGAAGAAGATAACATGTTGCGCCGACCCCAAATAACATGGGACAAGGGCAGGAAAATGATGACTAATTCCATGCTATCAAAAAGTACTTACTTATTCCATGCTCAAACTGACAGCTTGAGCGTGGAATAAGTAAGTACTTCTTGTCTACACAGTCCATCCCTTTTCACGAAATTACTCCCACAGAAAACGAGAGGAAAAAGTTACCAATAAAAAAAAAATTGCTGTTCCATATATTTTGACCGCGTAGATTACACTTTCGAATGAAACAGCAGATTTTTTTTTAATAACCGACGAAAATTTGGTGTAGCTCGTGCCATGGGGAAAATTTTAGCCAATCAGCGACGCAGGATGTGCTAAAAAGCGGATGTATTAAATTAATAATTTATGATGTTCAAAAGTGACAGTTTACGATCAATTAAATAGAGAAAGATTTATTATATAACATTGTAATACATCAAATTCTCGTTTGTCAACCGCCCACGAATGTATAAAAGCCCAATCAAATACGTACCCATTTGCATACATGGGCAATGCACCGGACAAATCTATATTAATAAATCAAAGTTGATAGTTGCGCCATTGTGATCTTAATTACTGGAACCATAAAGTTTAACTTGTGTTGCACTAAATTGCGGGCAGTGTAGGGTTATCGTATTGGTGCTTATATTTTCAATAAAAATTAAAATACATAAAGCTTTTACTCTTGTATTTTAATTTTTATTGTAAAACTACAGCACAGCGTTAAACGAGTCTTATCTTTGATCATAAATCGCTTCCAATTTACCTAGCTTTTTCCCAATCATGTTGGGGTCGGCTTCCATTCGGATTTTCCGGAGCAGAGGTGGCCCAGTGGTGAAGGCCCCGACTTACGAGTTGTATGTCGTGAGTTCGAACCCAAGCAGGTAAAATTTCTTTGTGTAAACAATTTCATCACCACTGCTCTCAAAACGGTGAAGAAAAACATCGTGAGGAACTTTTTGTTTCTAGGACATGCCGGTTTCCTCACGACGTTTTCCTTCACTGTTTTGAGAGCAGTGGTGATGAAATAATTTACACAAAGTAAAGCGCCTTTTTGTATTTTTTTTTCTTGGGTGGGAAATCATCAAATAACTTCTCCGAGGGTGTGTCAGACTCTTACTGACTAAAACCCAATCGTATTCCTTCCGTTGCCTGCGTTGCTAGGGGCCTCGGTAACCCTTTAGTACCTTCCCGCGACCCCTGTCTGGGTTCGAACCTACGACCTACAACTCGTAAATTGCGGCCGTTACCACTGGGCCACCACTGCTCTCACCGTCATTAGTCGAGCATAAACCCAGACTCCGGGTTGCTACTGAGTTCTTTATGTAAAAGTCCAATAACACTTTGCCTGACTTAGCAATCGAACTCAAGGCCATACGCTCAGCAGTCAAAGGTACTTACGACTACTAGACCAAAGAGAAACCAACTTCTCCCTACACTTTAATCTTAAACATAATACCAGCCGTAACCTTAATTGCGTAAGACAATTTCAATCACAATCCATGATTTTTTTTTAAATCCATTGCTTCATAGGTTTAAAAAAATCGTCTGCTCAGCAATGTAAATAGCGCAATTAATGTGGCTGAACTATCTAAATGATCAATTGTCATTTCATGTGTGTTAACTCCAACCCGCACTGGTCCCGCGTGGTGGATTACGGCCCACTCCCTCTCACAGAAAGCATGACTGATTGTGCAATACGAGAGGTGACCTCTGTCCCAGCAGTGGGAACATTATAGGCTGACTGATGTACGCAACTACCCCACGGTTTTCCTCACCATAATCTTAACATTTTTTTTTTTGTGTATAGCATCTCGTAGTTGACCTTGAGAGGTCGTGACTACTCAACCGGACTATCCTGTAGCTGCCTTAAGCGGACTCAAAGCCTCCCGCCAGGGGCGAATTTCTTACATTACTAAGCGACTGCACGCTAAGGGCACCCCCTGTGGGGTACGGACCTCTGCTTAGGGCGTCGCTGGGGGGAGGACAGCAAGGTGGGACAGGCTAGATCTGAACAGAAATATTATTAAACGGGGAGTTTAAAGCTACGGGCTCAGCTGCGGCGCATGCTGGCACTTCTTCGAGCAAGGGTCGGAGGGGACAATTACGTCGGGGTTTTCGCGGGGGATGTCGGTGGCGAGGTCGGAAGGTCGTTCGGTTTGATTTGTGCACTGTACTTGTGGCCCTACTGCTTTCCTGGAGGAGGGTAATTGACCCCATTACCCTCATAATCATAATCGGGGTCGGTGAGTCTTAACTAATTAGCTGAAACCTTAACTTTTATTAAGCTTGCCAAAGCTTGCTTTTGCTCGCCCAAGCTGGATCGTGACTAGCACGGTTGAACAAGTCACTTTCCAAACACGTTTAGTAAATCCGAACCATTTCTAGAGAAACCGGCAGCCTACAAGGAAATAGTTATCGACGTGAAAATATCCTATAATATGCGCAGATACGGAGTTGAATGACAATGTTGTGAGCTTCGCGAATTTATGATGAAGAGTTCTGCTGAATACTAAGTTAGAGATAGTTGTGTGATAAAAATATAAAGATTCTGTAGGGCCATAATTCAGGGTGAAGGCCTAGCTTTTTATGATTTAAAAGGCGATTTGAAAAAAAAAATGTCAGTCATGGGGACCGCCGACAGAAATGAAAACTTAAATCTTTGGAAGAACATATATATATTTTTTTATGCGTATACGGCATGTTACACATGGCTATAAGTCAAGGTATACATCCAGTATAAGCTAACCTCTCATTGTACGGAATTCTTATACATTATTGGAAATGTATAGCTTGATATGTAGCCGTGTGTACACTGGCCGCTGCATATCGCCAGTCTGGCGCAACACGTCCCACGCGAACCAATAAGTTTTTCCCTTACCAAAAATCGCTCAATGCGCATAAAGAAGTTTGCACTTAAAAACAATTTTGAATGTTGCCCCAGCGTGATTTTAGTTGTAGGTACCGGAGTTGCATTTACATTGTTTGTATACAGGGTGAAATTGAATTCATGGGCATCCTCTTAAGGGGTCATTGTACTCATCATTATGAACAACTTGTACTATGGGACCAAACCTGCAGTCGAGAAAAAAATTGGTTGTCTGTAAAGTCGGTTTACGGACGATACTTTTACTTGATAATAAGAGAGAGATGCGTCACAAGCCGAACGCTTAGTCCGATCGTGCCTTTTTATCGCTAGTTCCGCGCTCTCGCTTGCACGCTTGGCTCAGGCGGAACGTGACACTTTTTGGTGCGTGCAGCCGGATTTCATCGATTTAACGTCTTAACGTCATCACGTCAATAAAATCAACTGTTCCCTACAGTTATGTTCGCTTAACTGAGGATGCCAATGAATTAAATTTCACCCTGTATAGCAACTACCTATAGTCACCTACCTATAGTCATAACTTTGTGATTTAGTTACCTACCTATATTTTCATTACGGCAAACCAAAGAAGGGCGGAACCTAACCAGTTAGCAATACTGCAAAACTTGATAAAAAATGACACTTCCGCTAAGTCAACTCTTCATGATGACTTGTCTAACGATGCACACCGACAGGCACTTCAATTGGAAGGAAATGGAACCCTGCCATATGTGGCCTTGTGAATAGCAGACCGGTCGTTCTTCGCCATACATTTTCCCAAGAATGTAGGGATTGGTTTCCAGTTTAACGAGACACGAGCACAGTAATAAAAAAACATACCTAAGTACAAATGCGTTATTGGTTTCATACACACTTCTTAATCACGGTATTGCGCTCTTTACACGACTACCTAAAAAAGGAGTGTTATGTTTTCACAAAACGCTTTATGCTATGGGTAATGGTAGTTTTATGTTAAAACTACAATTATATGAGAAAGGAAACTAATCACACAGTAGAACCTTAATTCCTAATTTATGTTATAAGTATTTTGTACCGACCTTTTTTTCCATTTTTATTTTCAGTGGAAATTTGTGAATGGCCTCCAATTTCATATTGTTTAAGAACATTGTTTAAGTTAGCTGTAAGTTTCCCGAATAGAATAAAATAAAATAGTCATTTTAAATCCTACTACGAGTATCCTACTAATATTATAAATGCGATAGTTTGTAAGGATGGATGGATGTTTGTTACTCTTTCACGCAAAAAGTACTGAACGGATTTGGATGAAATTTGGCACACAGATAGTTTATAACCAGGAATAACACATAGGATACTTTTTATCCCGATATACCCACGGGGTCCAAACTTATGCGGGTGAAACCGCGGGGCGCATCTAGTAAGTAATATTTTATAGCTATGTATAGAAGAGTAGTGGTGGCAGGCGCTTTACTTTATGTAAATTATTTAATCACCACTGCTCTCAAAACGGTGAAGAAAAAAATCGTGAGGAAACCGGCATGTCCTAGAACCAAAAATTCGAAGACATGTGACATCTACCAACCCGCACTGGGCCCGCGTGGTGGATTACGGTCCACTCCGTCTCACAGAGAGGAGGCCTGTGTCCCAGCAGTGGGAACATATAAGAACACGCCTGTAATCCCCGACGGGCTGGGCAGAGTTGTGCCTATAGTATCACCCACATTTCGCCAGTTATGTTTAAGTCCCATATAATAGGGGGCGAGCTTATTGCCATCAACCATCACCAAGAATAAAATCACATAACAAGGAATAGTTTAAACGTTTATGTAGCTACCTACTGTACCAAATTGATTCGCTCTCGATAGTAAAAATGTAATTCATACAAAACCGCTCGCAAAATATTTCGGTTGCCAAATCACACTTTAAATATATGTTGCAAGCACAAATAATGAAAGGTTCCAAGCCTAAATCATACCTAAAAAAAAAGAATAACTATAGAAAATAAGCTATTTTGGACATCGGCAATGTCAAAATAGCTTTGAAATGGCAACGCTTGGGAAATATAATGATGTCGCTAGCCAGGTAGATGTGAATACCCAAACCACTTTGCTACAATCCATTAGCCGTCCCCTGAGACCCTGACAGGAAGTATATAAGTAGGAAATGTATATACTATATTGGCATAAAATGGACCTTATGTACAGTCGCCAGCATATCAGGTTATACGAAACTGTCAATTTTCTCCAAATGATTTTAAACCTTAAAGTATTGACGGTTAAGTTCGAAATCAGAAGAGAAAATAAGACAGTTTGTGGTAACTTTATGTACTACCAGTGTGTTTAAAAATTATATTTCGTTTAGATAAGGAGTGCAACATCTTGCCGGAGTCTCTATTTCTTGATTACTATATTTATATACCTGGGAGTAAACCCCCAGGTATATAAATCTTATTTGCTTGCCTAGAATTAGCTTATTTACTCGAGACATATACAAGCGGGCATAATCGTCAACAGCCACATTGTTTGCCATCAGTTGAATTATTGGTTAGACGTGAGTTTAACAAATAACAAAAATATATAGCCAAAGATTAAGAAACAAAAACCGGACTGCTAATAACACATAACTGAAAAGAGAAAAACAAGCATTATAATCTATGGGGACTAACAAAAATTACACCATATTTCAGTTTATTGGTTTATCCCCGCCTTTTTTTTTTTGGGTGGGAAGTCAACACATAACTTCTCCCGCTCTGGGCGGAGAGGGAGGGTGTGTCAGACTCTTACTAACTAAAACCCACCCGTATTCCTTCCGTTGCCTGTGTTGCCAGGGGCCTCGGTGACCCTTTAGTACCTTCCCGCGACCCCGGCAGGCATCGCACATCGACTACACATTGCTCACCGTCCGCAAGCCCGCGACTACGGTGGCCGGAAATACGCCCGGGATTCCCGACGCCCAGGGCGTCTCCTGCGGCAGCTAGGGGCGAGAGGGCGCGAAATTTGCCTTTCCCTCAACCGTACTGCCTCCTCCTTCGCGAGCATTACTGCTTCACAGAAGGAGGTGACGGCTGCCCATGCCCTCTCGCTCCGTACCATGGCCTGAACCAGGGCCGGACGCGAGAGATTATCCCCGCCTGCGATACCAAAGTCTATAGATTATAATGCTTGTTTTTCTCTTTTTGTGTAATTTACTAGCTATTATTTGATATCAATATAGGTGATACTTATTTTAAAAACACCTTCCCCTCTCTTGTTTTTGGATTTGCAGATGCAATATATAAATATTATATAGCCAACAATTAAGAAGAATCTAACGACACATCTTTTGTTAAAATCCATCAAGCCGTTTAGGCTACAGAGCGTGCCAAAGAAATAGAAACACATATGTGTGTATATCTATTTCTTTACATACATACATACTCTCGCAAAACATTACCCTCCTTCTGGGGAAGTCGGGTAATAAATAACAAAGTGCATTCATATTGACCAGTCAAAAAAACAAATTATTACATTTTGGCAACTTCACAGTTCTATGAATAAAGTTTTCTAATAAATAACATTTCAAAAACCCCAATTAAAAGGCAACATAGTTTGGCTCAACGACGTCACAGTTTTTAAGGCAGGTCAGGGCCTCACAAAGCACTCTGACTTAATTAAACAACCTAAAAGAAACACGAATCCCCTTACTTTGATGTCAACCAATTTAAATTAGAGTAAAAATAACCTACAGTGGATTAAAGTAAGTACTTATTTTAGTTAGTATTTTTGGACCATAGTTAAAACATGGAAACATTTTGGTGTTATTGACAGCAATGTAGAAGTACCTCTCACTGCCTCTGATTATTTTATAAGGCTTAAAAAGATAAGCAGCAGTGGGCAGCACCATTTTCCTGTCTGCTACTATCAAGAAATTACAACGGCTAGCGATACGAGATGAAATACTGGATGTATTTCCTCTCATCGAAACAGACGACTAGAGAATAGGCAACAGAGTCCTTCTGTTTGCTAATTACAATAGCTTTGAACAAAATATTCACCCGCCAAGTGTGGAAATTCTCCTTTTACCTACATTGCAATAATTTAAAGGCTTGTTTTCAGAACGTGTAAATCGATACGAGAGCAAAGACCTTCCCTTCCGTTTGCCTAGCTTTGAATTTGTGCAAGTGTAGACCAATCCCATCCGTCTTTCTATACACATTAATCTTAATCTAAATTCTACTGGGCGGCTGGGCACTTTAAAACTTGCTAAGTACGAGTATGTATAATACATAGATTTATCCATAGATTTTTTTTCTGTTTTGCCTCCTTTTTCGATTCCCAAAGGTCGGGCAAAGTGTTATTGGGTTTTCCATTAGGGATTTCTCAGTAGCACCCCGGAGTCTGGATTTGTACCCGGTTAATGGTAACAGACTCGCCCCCTTTTACATGGGGCTTAAGAGCGTTTACACCGTACGGCATGTCATGTCCTTATTTTTCGAAATGACTGAACCGATTTTAATGAAACTTCACACACATAAGCAAGATAAATAGGTCTAAAAAGTTAGTTAGTTTTCGAAAAATAGTGTTACAGTTAAATTAGAGCGATTTGAAACAGAAATTTCCAATTATCTTTTTTTTATATAGACATTTCGAAATCGGTTTTGTATGAAATGCCGTACGGCTTAAACGCTCTTAACATGTATGCCCCATGTAGGTATTATTGTAGTTCAGGGACTACAGACGTATTATGTTATTTTATCGCCCGAAATATCGAGACTGTGCCATGAATAAACTTAGAGACTGGACTCAAATTGCATACCAATAAAGCTAAAAAATCAACGCTACACACACGTAGATACGTACTCGGGAGAACTGGTCACGATTTCGTTACGAACCCCGTGAAGAAAAAACATGTAAAGCATGCAGGCCTAGAAAGCCTTGAAAGTAGAAATGAGTTATTTAAGACCATTGCTACTACTCAACGCAGAAATAAGCTTTCTAAGAGTATCGAGGTTAAAATATTATTTTACAAAAAAAACAAACAACCCACTTCAAAAAAAACACTACAAATTGAAAATTAACTTTAATTTCGGAAGTCGGTGGCAAAAAACTAAAATACAGACCCAAAGACACTTTGTAGTGTTTTTTTTTATAAGCCGGTTGTTTTTTGTTTTGTAAGAACCAGGATAAATGTTACTCACCATATGCACTGTGAAGAGCATAAATGGCTTAGCAACCATATTAAAGTTCGTAATCCAATCGCAACTCGTTAAATACATCTTATTAAGTAGTTCCGGTGGCCATCTGTGGTCATCATCAACAATTCTACTCCACCAAATGGTGCTTTCCGAGAGCAAATGCACAAGTTAGTATAAAAAATACCTAAATCGCTATAGGTGTGCCTTTAAAATTTGAGGATTTCCCTCGATTTCCTTACCCCTTCAAAATATTTTTTTTTAAAATCGGGCTTCTATTGACGGAGAAATCGACGAAAACAAATAAAAAAATATACGGTCGAATTGAGAAACCTCCTTTTTTGAAGTCGCTTAAAAAAGAACATAGTTTAGAGACTATGTCCTTTTTTAAGCGACTTCATCAGAGTCAATGAATTTATGCAGGAGGATTAAACAGCACGCAATCACAACATTTAACCGATCTAATAGATTTGGGTACTTTTACGGATTTCCCAATAGTAAACTAAAAATATTGCTATTCTATATCGAGCCTATTACACAGCAAAAATGTGTACTTTTTTTACTGACTAGTTAACCTCGACTTACAGAATTACGATTAGGTCACAAAGTGTCAAGATAATTATTGCAATGCCCTTGTGCTCGCTTTCTGTAGCAATATTTTAAAATCTACGAAATTATATTGCTAAGTTCGTTCACATATTTTTTTTTCGAAATACCAAAGAAGTTGATAGTCTTCAAAGACAAACGGCTATAGCTTCAACAGTACAAGTAGTTCAATTACTACTTTACCTCAGTTTGCCATCCTATACAGGGTTAAATTAAAGTAGCTGGCAAAACTTTACTGATGTGATGTGTAGCGATATCTTATGCAGATCTGTGAAGTTATTGCAGGTAATTTTATTTTGACTCTATATAAAATACGACACAACATACTAGTAATGTGGACTTACGCCTTCCATGGGATAGCAGGCTTCTCAAATATCCTCAAATTGGCCTGTCCGACCCAAAATATGGCGGAAACAACCTTGTACTTGATATGGAGCTAAAAATACATACGGTGGAACTTACACTATAAATAGAACCGGTCACATCTCTTGGGGAAATAGGGAGCGAAATTTGAGTGGTCTCCAAGTGTCAAGATAATTATTGCAATGCCCTTGTGCTCGCTTTCTCTGGCAATGTTTTAAAATTTACGAAATTCTATTGCTAAGTTCGTTCACATATTTTTTTCGAAATACCAAAGTAGTTGATAGTCTTCAAAGAAAATCGGCTGTAGCTTCAACAGTATCAATAGTTCGTTTACTACTTTACCTCAGTTTTCCATCCTGTACAGGGTCAAATTAAATTAGCTGGAAAAACTTTACTGATGTGATGGGTATCGATATCTTACGAGTATGACGATCTGTGAAGTATCGGCAGGTGAAATGAAATGAAATGATTTTATTTTCTGTAAGTAGGTTTGTACAAACACTTTTACACGTCAATCATATTAGAAAAAAAAATGAGATGAGCTCGGCGTTTCCTATCTGACTACTCTGAGAAGAAAGGCCGAAACAAACTCAGAGGTCAGTCTCTTTTGAAGTCCAGACATAGTCTTGGTGAGAAGACCATGTAGATTGGGGTAAGAAATGATCTTTTGAGGAAAGAACCACACAGATTGAGTGGACCTATCCAATCAGTGCACGCATTTGTCAGTAATCTTGCAGTTCAACTCAGAACTCAACGATTCGACGAACAATACCAAAATAAAACACATATGGGTAGGCCGCTTAAATGACTCAAACTGCCAGATTAAAACCAACTGAGAGAAAAAATAAAAAAAATAACCCACATAGTCTTCACATTCACAATAATTAAGAAAAAATAATAATAATACTTCAAAAAGTAAATATTCATGTCATTGTATATATAAAAATAATCATCAATGTCAATGAGTAAATAATCTTGGTTAGATCATTTGAGGACCATGTAAATTAGTGTCTGAGATGGTATTTTGAGGAAAGAACCATACAGATACAGGGTAATTTTATTTTGACTCTGTATAAAACACCGCATAACATACTAGCAATGTGGACTTACGCCTTCCAAGGGATAACAGACCCAAAATATGGCGGAAAAAACCTTATACTTGATATGAAGCTAAAAATACATATGGTGGAACTTACACTATAAATAGAAGCGGTCACATCTCTTGGGGAAATAGGGAGTGAAGTTATGAGTGGTCTCCGATTGACGCGGTACCAGGGTTGGTAGGATTGGGTCATGGATTTAAAATAAATAATTTATAAAATAAATAATTTATTTTATAAATATCATAAAACATAACATAACATTACGCCTGTATTCCCCGAAGGGTTGGGCAGAGGCGTACCTATAGTACAACCACAAATAAAAATAAAAAATATATATAATTATATAAATAAAATTTATATATTTTTTTATGAATATAATTGTTACAACAGACCAAAAAAAGAAGGAAATATCAACAATCATGGTTTCTTTCAGAAAAATATCAAATTCATGGTCAATAAGGGTAGATGTAACGGCCGCAACTTAAGAGTTTTATGTCGTAGGTTCGAACCCAGACAGGTGCTTTGCTTTGTGTAAATGTTACATGACCACTGCTCTTAAAATGGTGAAGGAAAGCATCGTGAGGAAACCGGCATGTCCTAGAACTAAAAATTCGATGACAGTGACATCTACCAACCCGCACTGGGCCCGCGTGGTGGATTACGGCCCACTCCCTCTCATAGAGAGGAGGCCTGTCCCAGCAGTTGGAATATTATAGGCTGATTATGTTATGTAAGAGTAAATTAATGGTCCATATTGACAATGATAATCGACTATTTGCCAATTTAACTGCGTAGACATATTGTCTAATGTCATGGATAAAACTGTTAATAAATTCGAAGGGAAGAAACTTGATTTTGTGTTAAAAAAGTCCGATTTATGTAATAAATCTGATTTTGCCCATCCCTGGACATCATATCATACATCTTTTAAACTAGGCATCCCTTGCGACTTCGCCCACGATGGTTGAAATTACGTCATGAAAATAGCATTGACCTTTGGTGTGTAGGGACTGGTTAGTGTCAAATTAACCTTTAAGTGGATATCCATAAATACCACGATGACGTTTGATTTCTGACGTAGGTTGTGATCCACGCTGAGAATATGTTAATAATAATTTAACTTTAATTCAGACATACGTCAATATTTTTTTACAAAGATAGCGTTAGTAGGATCTCATGGCGTCATGGAAAGTACGGTTGTCGCAACCCAGTGCTGGGCACGCCACGATTTCGGCGATAAGTCCCCTCTTTGAGGAGTGGCTGAAGAGGCGCCACGGCGTCCTCACCTTCCGCCTGACGCAGGTCCTCACCGGACACGGCAGCTTCGGGAGGTTCCTGTGTCGGATAAGGCGGGAGGAAACGTCCGGGTGTCACCACTGTGTGGATCGCCCGGAGGACACGGTGGAGCATACGGTGGAGGTCTGCCCGGCTTGGGCAGAGCACCGCCGTGTCCTCGTGGAGGCGATCGGCGGCAGAGACCTCTCGCGTCCGGCCCTGGTTCAGGCCATGGTACGGAGCGAGAGGGCATGGGCAGCCGTCACCTCCTTCTGCGAAGCAGTAATGCTCGCGAAGGAGGAGGCGGGACGGTTGAGGGAAAGGCAAGTTTCGCGCCCTCTCGCCCCTAGCCGCCGCAGGAGACGCCCAGGGCGTCGGGAATCCCGGGCGGATTTCCAGCCACCGTAGGTGCGGGCTTGCGGACGGTGAGCAATGGGTAGCTCAGCGTCCGGTAAGGACCAGGCCCGGGTCGACGGCGCGTCGTATTCCACGCGCGCCTCAAAGAGATGTCGTCAGCACAAAGTAGGGGTCCACTAGGGCCGATGCCTGCCGGGGTCGCGGGAAGGTACTTATGGGTCACCGAGGCCCCCGCAACACAGGCAACAGGAAGGAATACGGGTGGGTTTTAGTCAGTAAGAGTCTGACACACCCTCCCGCTCCGCCCAGAGCGGGAGAAGTTATTTGAAGATTTCCAACCCAAAAAAAAAAAAAAAAAGTGGCAATGTTAAGTAGTCACGTACTGATGTAAAAACAAAGCCTCGTTTGAAATCATCACTTTCCTGCCCTTATGCGAAATCATCATTTTCCTGTCCTTATGCCAAATCATCATTTTCCTGCCCTTATGCCAAATCATAATTTTCCTGCCCTTATGCCAAATCATCATTTTCCTGCCCTTATGCCAAATCATCATTTTCCTGCTCTTATGCCAAATCATCATTTTCCTGCCCTTATGCCAAATTATTTGGACTCGGTGCAACATGTTTTCGATGTGTAACACCTTTCCTCTCGCTTTCTGTGGGAGTGATTTCGTGAAAAGGGACGGAAGTGTGTAACAGTCAGTGACAGCTTGCGCATGGAATAAGTAAGTACTTTTAAATTGCATGGAATTAGTGTACTCATGGAATTAGTAAGTACTATGTAGATTGTAAGTAGAGGGAATCGAATTTCGACCAAACCGACCACTAGTGATGAATAATTAATCGAATAAATATTTCAATACTTAGCTTTTTAAATTTTGAGGTTAACTTCAGTCGCTGCGCAGTTGCTTATTACCAAGGTGAGATGTCAGATGTTACACATTTTATGCGACTACTGTAAGGTTCCACAAGGACCGACCATAGTCATCATTTCGGTAGTCCCCCCTTTCCAGCCATATTATCTTTCACAGAGTCCATACATCGTTTAATTTGGTCTTCCCTCATATTAAATAAAGAACTAATTTGGGAATAATCAAAACCTTGAAAGAAGAGCACTGTGAGCAAAAGAACTATGTATATATAATATGTATATATATATTTCTGGCCAGGTAACCGCACAAGCGAGACAAGATGGATTGACATCTTTAAAAAAACGTGCCCTATCTAGATTAGACCTAATCTTACCTTCTACGGCCTTACCTTATAAAAGGCTCTTAAGCTAAATGAAAACCTATCTTCACTCCTGATTAAAGGAAACGTTATTCATTGATGCTGCTCTGAGTTTTATAATCAGTGTTCCTGTTTCATATTCAGCCATTTGCGACATGAAAAAGGTTATTAATGGCACCCCGAAAATGTTCACACGTCACATCATTCCATATTACAAGATTGCTGTGAGCCACAACCAAGTGTTAAATCAATGGAGTGCCAATACTTTTTTTTTCAAAACTCTTTTTATCGGTTGAAATTCCCTTAGCTTCAAATAAATTAAATTAGTGAAGAGAACAGATCTCTTGATCCTGTCTTCATATCTTTCCTCTAGGAAAACAGATTAATTACTTTTTATAATCAGACCATTCTGATAAAAAATGCTGTTTTGATAAAAACTAAACCTCCATTCTGCGTATAAGTAGTACTTTTAAAAACCTCCATAAGCTTAAAATGGCTCAGGTATTCTTTAAACATCCACGTGGAGAGCTGGTAGACCCCTGTTTAGTCTACCTACAGGGTTACGTGTAGATTGACTAAAATGGACAAGCCACTTATCTTTGCCAGAAAGTACAGTACACATGCCTAGCAACTTAGTGCTCCATTTCTACTTACTCCGTGACTTACCATTCCGTGCACTTTGCAAATTCACAAAATCCTCTCACATGAAAATGTTAGTCGACAAACATATTAGCTTGGTAAACGAGTTTTAAATTACCTGTACGTGTTGAACAACTTTTTGCACAATTTTATGCTTCGCGGCCCTAATTGAACGAAGATTTTGGAGGAACCACGAATTAAGGTAAAGTGAGTGCGAAAAGTGTGAAGTTGTCGGTTTGGGGTTAATAAATCATTATTTTATCAATGTTTTTCGGCAGCTTTTTTAGGCTATCGATATTGGTCTACTTTAATAACTGAACAGACAACTGAACAGACAGCTGTGCTGCTGGGGAGTTTGTTGGCCACTTCTTCTTCCCAGCTAAAGCACTAGGAAGTGGCGAAGGTTGGGCGTTTTGGGGGACTGTCTTATGTAATTTTGACGTTCGAAAAGTGCTGATCTTCAGCCCAGTTTGAATAAATGACTTTTGATTTTGATTTTAATAAGGCAAGATGAACATTACATTACATTCCCACATCAATTCCTTGTTGTAAACAGTCAAATGTCTAATGGTTCCCACAAAATGTCTGTAATTTTTTTTTTGTAATTTGAAAAAATTAAAGACAAAAGACTCGTTTTCGAAACTAACGAAGGAATTATTTTCCCACATGAAAAGACTGAAAACACTCGGGACTAGGTACCGATTTACAATCCTACATCACTACACCCATGATGCCAAATTGACTGCGTTTTTGTTTCAAACACCCACAGTTTGCCCATGCCCTATTTTGGGTTAAACACGCTGTACCAGTATTTTGATTTTTTGCCTGTCTTGTCCCACCAGAGAAAAGCCTCCCTTTCTCCTCCCACTCCTCTCTGTCTACAGCTAGTAAACAGTATAATATTTATGATTTATTAAAAATGTAATTTGATGCAACAACATTAGTTGCGTGGTTAGTATTACATTGTCAATATTTTATTCATAAACTGATACTTCGTTCATCCAGTGGTGGCATGCGCTACTGCTGAGCACGAGGTCTTGGATTCGATTGTGTAAAGTGTTATTGGGTTTTTCTATCTGGAATTTCTCAGTAGCAGCCTGGAGTCTGGATTTGTGTTCGGTTGATGGCAATAGTGTCGCCCCCATTTGGCCATGGGACTTTAAACATAACTGCCGATATGTGGGTGTACTACAGGTACACCTCAGCTCAACTCTACGGGGAAAAAAGCCGTGATGTTATGTTTTGTTATGATTTAGGTTCATTTGGTCTAGATTCTAGGTCACAGATTCAGATATGCTGTTATTTGATTAGAAAATAATTATCTTGAAACAAATCTTGAAATCTATCATGCTTGACAACTTTTGACTTAAGAGATTGAGCTTGTTGTGAGGCATTGACTTATTTACCAGTATAGTCAGTTTTAAAAGTATCTGATAAAAGTGTACACACCCTGTTTAAGTTAAAGGAGATTAGTAACATAGTCATCTGTATTTAGAAGGTTTCCACTTTATATCTTACCATTTTTCCAGCAATAATTGTTTGAAATTGTAACTGAAAAATCATCAAATCAAAAATCAATCAAAAATCAAAATCATCAAAAGAAAAATCTTTCCTCTCGCTTTCTGTGGGAGTGATTTCGTGAAAAGGGACGGAAGTGTGTAACAGTCAGTGACAGCTTGCGCATGGAATAAGTAAGTACTTTTAAATTGCATGGAATTAGTGTACTCATGGAATTAGTAAGTACTATGTAGATTGTAAGTAGAGGGAATCGAATTTCGACCAAACCGACCACTAGTGATGAATAATTAATCGAATAAATATTTCAATACTTAGCTTTTTAAATTTTGAGGTTAACTTCAGTCGCTGCGCAGTTGCTTATTACCAAGGTGAGATGTCAGATGTTACACATTTTATGCGACTACTGTAAGGTTCCACAAGGACCGACCATAGTCATCATTTCGGTAGTCCCCCCTTTCCAGCCATATTATCTTTCACAGAGTCCATACATCGTTTAATTTGGTCTTCCCTCATATTAAATAAAGAACTAATTTGGGAATAATCAAAACCTTGAAAGAAGAGCACTGTGAGCAAAAGAACTATGTATATATAATATGTATATATATATTTCTGGCCAGGTAACCGCACAAGCGAGACAAGATGGATTGACATCTTTAAAAAAACGTGCCCTATCTAGATTAGACCTAATCTTACCTTCTACGGCCTTACCTTATAAAAGGCTCTTAAGCTAAATGAAAACCTATCTTCACTCCTGATTAAAGGAAACGTTATTCATTGATGCTGCTCTGAGTTTTATAATCAGTGTTCCTGTTTCATATTCAGCCATTTGCGACATGAAAAAGGTTATTAATGGCACCCCGAAAATGTTCACACGTCACATCATTCCATATTACAAGATTGCTGTGAGCCACAACCAAGTGTTAAATCAATGGAGTGCCAATACTTTTTTTTTCAAAACTCTTTTTATCGGTTGAAATTCCCTTAGCTTCAAATAAATTAAATTAGTGAAGAGAACAGATCTCTTGATCCTGTCTTCATATCTTTCCTCTAGGAAAACAGATTAATTACTTTTTATAATCAGACCATTCTGATAAAAAATGCTGTTTTGATAAAAACTAAACCTCCATTCTGCGTATAAGTAGTACTTTTAAAAACCTCCATAAGCTTAAAATGGCTCAGGTATTCTTTAAACATCCACGTGGAGAGCTGGTAGACCCCTGTTTAGTCTACCTACAGGGTTACGTGTAGATTGACTAAAATGGACAAGCCACTTATCTTTGCCAGAAAGTACAGTACACATGCCTAGCAACTTAGTGCTCCATTTCTACTTACTCCGTGACTTACCATTCCGTGCACTTTGCAAATTCACAAAATCCTCTCACATGAAAATGTTAGTCGACAAACATATTAGCTTGGTAAACGAGTTTTAAATTACCTGTACGTGTTGAACAACTTTTTGCACAATTTTATGCTTCGCGGCCCTAATTGAACGAAGATTTTGGAGGAACCACGAATTAAGGTAAAGTGAGTGCGAAAAGTGTGAAGTTGTCGGTTTGGGGTTAATAAATCATTATTTTATCAATGTTTTTCGGCAGCTTTTTTAGGCTATCGATATTGGTCTACTTTAATAACTGAACAGACAACTGAACAGACAGCTGTGCTGCTGGGGAGTTTGTTGGCCACTTCTTCTTCCCAGCTAAAGCACTAGGAAGTGGCGAAGGTTGGGCGTTTTGGGGGACTGTCTTATGTAATTTTGACGTTCGAAAAGTGCTGATCTTCAGCCCAGTTTGAATAAATGACTTTTGATTTTGATTTTAATAAGGCAAGATGAACATTACATTACATTCCCACATCAATTCCTTGTTGTAAACAGTCAAATGTCTAATGGTTCCCACAAAATGTCTGTAATTTTTTTTTTGTAATTTGAAAAAATTAAAGACAAAAGACTCGTTTTCGAAACTAACGAAGGAATTATTTTCCCACATGAAAAGACTGAAAACACTCGGGACTAGGTACCGATTTACAATCCTACATCACTACACCCATGATGCCAAATTGACTGCGTTTTTGTTTCAAACACCCACAGTTTGCCCATGCCCTATTTTGGGTTAAACACGCTGTACCAGTATTTTGATTTTTTGCCTGTCTTGTCCCACCAGAGAAAAGCCTCCCTTTCTCCTCCCACTCCTCTCTGTCTACAGCTAGTAAACAGTATAATATTTATGATTTATTAAAAATGTAATTTGATGCAACAACATTAGTTGCGTGGTTAGTATTACATTGTCAATATTTTATTCATAAACTGATACTTCGTTCATCCAGTGGTGGCATGCGCTACTGCTGAGCACGAGGTCTTGGATTCGATTGTGTAAAGTGTTATTGGGTTTTTCTATCTGGAATTTCTCAGTAGCAGCCTGGAGTCTGGATTTGTGTTCGGTTGATGGCAATAGTGTCGCCCCCATTTGGCCATGGGACTTTAAACATAACTGCCGATATGTGGGTGTACTACAGGTACACCTCAGCTCAACTCTACGGGGAAAAAAGCCGTGATGTTATGTTTTGTTATGATTTAGGTTCATTTGGTCTAGATTCTAGGTCACAGATTCAGATATGCTGTTATTTGATTAGAAAATAATTATCTTGAAACAAATCTTGAAATCTATCATGCTTGACAACTTTTGACTTAAGAGATTGAGCTTGTTGTGAGGCATTGACTTATTTACCAGTATAGTCAGTTTTAAAAGTATCTGATAAAAGTGTACACACCCTGTTTAAGTTAAAGGAGATTAGTAACATAGTCATCTGTATTTAGAAGGTTTCCACTTTATATCTTACCATTTTTCCAGCAATAATTGTTTGAAATTGTAACTGAAAAATCATCAACGAAAATTGAGGTGAAAATGAACCTCAATTATCTAAAATAAAATAATAACATCTTTCAGGTGATTTAGTAAGAATTTCGGTTTAACTAAATCAAAAAATCAAATCAAAACACTCAATTTGTAAATGGCACTACAAATTGACATTCGTAGGTACGTTTTCTGACACATTTGATTACATTTTCACGTGATACTTTTGGAACAGATTATAGGTACTCCAGGATTATAGGTAGGGATTATAGGTATATACATCTTTCAAAATAAACGCATCCGTATATTATGCCGTGCATGTGAACCACTGAATCAGGTAATAAATCCTCATTCAATTATCCATTTAAAGTACCAAAGCGTCAAGCGAAACCAAGCACTTATATTTAAAGCCGTCGTACGCCATTACAAGGTCACTGCATTTGACTTCTGACATGTCAGCGCTATTTATGTCAGTGGTTCTCAATCGCGGCCTGCGGGCCATAGAGTAAAATTAATTATTCATGCCACAATGGGTTTTAATTGCTATTGAATAAGTTTATACATACATAGTTAAAGTTTTCAATGGTTTGATATAATGCTTTATTTGGATTCGTTTATGAATGTTAGAATTTATAATGGAATAATTTTTCGAGTGGTGTAATTTTGAAATCAGAATGATAATAGTTCCATTTTCAGACAACCATACGTCATTTAGCTACTATAGATAGCTTTTCTTCTTATTTCCGAGTCGTTGGAACTTTTTAAATTAATTGTGCTGACTTGGGGACACGTTAATAGCCTACTATAAACGATTTACCAACTTTCCCATTTCTATTATGAGCGAGGAAGTTAAACTAGGTGCAACGTTCGGACACAAAAACTTCCAACCTCAAACTAATCCGATGATGTCAAAGATCACACCAGACCACAATTTCCTACAAAATAGTATAAATTGCATCACAATCCACACGTTAGTCTAGCGCATCTCAGGAACTATTGCGTAACGTGATTGATGTAGACTACGCTGCGGTGACGCAACGATCGGTCTGCGTGGACTGGGCGGCAAATTACTTCGCGCTAACGACCACAGATTATGTAGAAATATCTGATCATGAACTGATTACGTTAATTTGTTTATTCTGGTGAAGATTTACTGTGTTTTGCGACATGTTGATTTTGTGGGTTATTTTATTACCTACATAGATGTAGGTTTTTAAGATGATGCTTTCTTGTTCAGTTTTATGCAATATATTAAAACTTAAAAAGCTTGGCTGTAAGAATGATATGCATTAGTCTATGGGACGCATATGAAAATTACAGTAGGTACCTAGACAGTTATTAAGGCCAGACAGTAGACATCCATTTTCAATTTTAATAATACGGTGCACCGTATTCTGTCCTCATTAAAACGAGCAATAACGACAGAACTTTCACCCGCATTTATTTCAAGAAACCTAAGTTAAGTGCTACTTTTCTAATACCTGTAACAGCAATATTTAGACATGCAAGTGATTAAAAGTTTTATAAATAATTACTCTCAAAAGGGAACAATAATTCGTAATATTTGAGAACCTCTGTAATTGAAAAACCACGATGGGAAACACTTTAATACAACATAGAAAGTGAAGACTATTAAAAATTATTTGCATATTAATTGTTTCATGTTTGATCGGTACTAGCTAACCTCTAAAATTAGAATGGTTCGCGTGATTGTTATTTTTAACTATTAAGTTAGTTTAGTTTGTATGTTTGTTTTAAGTATTGCTTCAGTGCTTAAGCACGGCTGGGAATCGTGACGCCCAAGACCTTATGATTTAGTATATCAGTTAAATTATCTAACATCAGAATAACAAAAGATAAATTATTTCACAAATATCATTCTAACTTAGGCTAACTTAGCTTGTGGCGTATAGCTTGGGCAGGTGCTATAGGCGTCTAAAACGTTCTTATCGATAACAGTGACATAATCAATCAACTCAGCCTATAACAGTCCACTGCTGGACATAGGCCTCTCCCAGGCTGCACAACACACTGTCCTCCGCCTTCTGCATACAGTCTGTCCCAGCCACCTTTTTAAGGTCGTCGGTCCATCTAGCTGGGGGGCGTCCACACTATGCTTGACATAAGGGACTTGCTCTATATTTCAAACCCAATTTAAACCTGTGACTGCGGCATAAAAGAACTGATCACAATGTCTAATAACTCAGAAATATACTTACTAAATCTTAATTTCATTAATTCACTGAAAGATAAGATAACTCACAGCTTAAACTGCTAAAGTCAAATTATTAATTGTTGTACTAATAACAATGGTATTAAGTTGTATTAATAACAATGGGACTACCTCGGGAGCTTACCCTTTCAAACAAAAGAAGAATTTTCAAAATCTTTCTACAATAGAAATCGGTCGATCTCCTCCTTTCTGTAAGTCGGTTAAAAATGTTCATATTTATTGTAATGGTGATCGTTTAGTTCAATAGATTTATCTTAGTGTATAAATGTATAATAAAGAATGTTAAAGTCCAGAATACAATTTGCTCTTTCATTTGCTCTTTTATTCGCAGTAGTTAGCGGGGTCGTACCACACTGGTTTGGACCACAGTTTGGACACAATGAGAACGACTCAAATTGCCCAGTACGCTTTCACATATTCGCAGCCCGCGAAACGTGAGAAGATGATGTCGAGGTCTGCGTTACTTCTAGCCGCCATTGGCCTGGGCTTATCCACATTTAGCGTCCGTCAAATGGTCCTAAACCAAACCAGACGATTCTAGACAGCCAACCCAGACTCAGCTAGCACATGTCAGATTGCTCCAATGGGTTAATAATTCGACTTTAAGTCTAGAAGCTTGCTTGAATACCTAAGGTTAGCACTTACTAAGATTTCTTTAATCCCCCATAGAGAGGGTAAATCGGGGATCAAAGTTTGTATGGAAGTAAGTAATGTTTGCTGATGTTAAATGCAATTGGGCGCACATCTTGAACGTCCATAAAATAGAGAAAATTACCACAATTAATGTCAAACGGACCCGTACAGGAAGAACCTATAATGGCCTAATGTAGTTAAGTATAGAAAAAAAGGCAATAAATAAAGCAAATAATTAGCATAACTCCTCATTACTTTACAATTTTATTATACCGGATACCTAGCAAATCTTTCCAGGTGTAAAATTGGTAAATAAATGAATCAATGAATGAAATGCACCGACCCCAGCGTGGTTAAACCAGACTCGATTGCTCGAATGAACCCAGGATTCGCACTAGTCCCTGGAGCCTCATGTTTCATGCGACAACAGAGACCATTGCATATCAAAGAGTAAACTGGGGGCCGCGGTAATGGTCAGGAAGACGTGCCCTTAGGATAGGAAGGATTATTAGAGCCTACCGGATATGCATCCTTGAGTAAGCAATGGAATAGTGGACAGACGGGTAATTTATCTATGGGGCAACGTCGCCGCCAGGTTGGCTCAGGTCCAGTTGCTTGCGGTGCGACATGACTGTTTCGCAGAAGGAGGCTGCGGAACGGGAGCGGGAGATCTCTTCCGCTCACCCGGCCCGCGGCAGGCGCACCGGGCGTCGGCAGAGGGCAGACAACGCCCTCTTCCGGCCCCCCTAAATGGGTCCAGGGACGGCGGACTTGGGGACGTCCGCCGCCCCCCATCACAGTGTCACAGTGGACCCGAGGCGGCGCGTAGTGTTCCACGCGTGCCCCTTTAAGACGTCGCGGGGGGGGGGGGGGGGGGGGGTAAATCGGTGGCCCGCAGAGGCGGGCCGGCATTCAATATTTTCTATGACATTCGATCTCAAGTGTTTTTAAAAACTCTCATGGGTTCCAGGATGAAAGAAAAATTGTTTATTCTGCACAAACAAAACGCACATTACAAAAAAATAACATAAAATTCACACATACAAAGTAGCCAAAAGCCTCGCAATCAAGCCATAAAAGTTTGCATAAATCATCGATTTTCAGAAGACATACTATTGTACCAACACATTTTTTTTTTTTGTAGGAATTAATTATCTTTTTATTGGTAATATCTACATCATTTAAAAACTAACAAACTTAAAATAATAATAATTATATGTACAATTATAAAAAAGGGAGGGCAAAATATCAAAGGGCGTCAAAAAATTCAATTCCAACACATTAATTGAATTTACGTATCCATGCAGTTAATGTTGATGTTGATGTTGATGTGTAATCTCTGTAGTTATTATGGAAACTATGTACTCTGCAGTCCATATATTCGGCTGACAACTTAACTTCTTCTGAGAGCAGTAGTGGCCCAGTATAATGGCCACGACTTTCAAGGTGTGGGCTGTAGGTTCGAACCCTGGCAGGTGCTTTACTTTGTGTAAATTATTTAATCACCACTGCCCTCAAAACGGTGAAGGAAAACATCGTGAGGAGAAGACCGGCATGTCCTAGAACCAAAACTTCGAAGACATGTGACATCTACCAACCCGCATTGGGCCCACGTGGTACATTACAGCCCACTCCCTCTCGAAGAGAGGAGACCTGTGTCCCAGCAGTGGGAACATTATAGGCTGATTATGACTTCTTGATGCAAAATGAGTTCTAGTTCTAAACTTCGCTTTTACAAAAACAATCACCTAACTACGATTTCATAACTCTACCATTAAAATCGAAACTAATACTGTATTTATTGCTGTATGGCTGTTTCACTTTCATTCGAATGGTATCGCCATTAGAGATATGACCGTAGGCGAGTAGGCGTAGGCCTTATAGACCATAAAAAACCAATTACGTATACTGTGGAAGCGTGGCAGTGAAAGCGAACGTATCCTTCGGACAGAACACAGTTTTCTTAGTAACTGTAGATTATATTATATATGTAGTTTCCGCGTGGTGCCGGACGTAAAGAATAGCACCATCCCATTCCTTCCCGTGGGTGTCGTAAAAGGCGACTAAGCGACTTACTAGAGAATGGGCACAAGCGTTCTCTATGCATTTTAACACCATGCTGCGATCGCCAACCCGCCTGCAAAGTGTGGCGATTATGGCAACCCCCCGATTTGCGATTATGGCCTATGTCCAGCAATGGACGTCTTTTGGCTGGAACGATGATGATGATGATATATGTACTGGGCATTGTTTAAATTGTGTTTTAGATAATCATTATTTTATTGGTGTGAAAACTTCTTTGAGGCTTCTGCAGACTGGGGCGAAATCGCGGGCACGACAGGCAGTAATAAGCCTGTCGCGCCCGCGATATCGCCCCACTCTGCAGAAGCTTTTACGCGCGTCGAGCGATAAGTTTCACTTCTGGCAACAGTCCTCATGACTACCTATGGTTTTTTTCTAGTTTACAACTTTTTCTGTTTAAGTGATAGGGTGAGATTAACATTCTGATGTTAATAAAATTTGCCAGCATCTGGGGGATAACCATCACCTCTTATAGCAGTATTATTTCAATATTACTTCAGCGTGAGAAAGAGATGGAGCTATAAGTCCTGTATAGCTCCATCACTTTCCCACTGTGAAGTAATATTATAATAATACTGCTATAAGAGGTGATGGTTACCCCCCTGAGCCTTGAGCCTATGGAGGGGCTTGTAGCTAAGTAATAATAGCAGCACGGGTCGATCGATCAGGTTAAGCTATGCTTGCCGCGGTTGGTCCGTGGATGGGTGACCATCGTTACACACCAAGACCCCTCCGTGCTTCGGTAACCATGTTAAGCCGTTGATCCCGGCTGTCATTCGTGGATCTTTGGCACTCGTTGCGGGTCGTCAGAAGCACGTAGGTCTGGCAACCAGTCTTATCAAGGGGTATCGTATTATCTAGTAACTGGGTTGTGGAGTTCAGATAGGCAGTCGCTCCATGTAAAATATTGGTATTCAGCGGCATCCAGTTAGACTGGAAAGCGACCCCAACTTAGCTGGGAAAAGGCTAGGCAGATGATGACGTACTCGTAACTTCGATGAACGCGTTTTTTGCTACGAAGCTAACTAGATTTAGTGGAAAGTATTAAATCAATATTTAAATAATAATGAGTTCACTATTTTCGTTAATTATTTGAATGTTCTGGATTGACTGAAAAAAAATTCTGATCGTCTAATAGTGAATGAATGAAAACATGAAAAAGACTACGCTCAGGACCAATAATGTCGCAATATAAAGAACAACTTTACAAAGGTGGTTATCAAATGTCTTTACTTAAAAAAAAAATTAAACATGTGTCCTCTTATATATAATAAACTACCACTACAGTTAAAAGAATTACCCATCAAAGTTTAAAAAAAAAACGTTGAAAAAACTGCTACTGGACAAGTGTTATTATGCAATTAAAGATTTTTTTAAAGACAAAACTCTCTGTTAATGGTGTGTACGAGATATGTGGCTTCTTTGTGATATAATCTGCTGACATTTCTATCTTTAATTTTATTGTAATTGAATTATTGACATTTGGAATTGAATTTATTTTTGTATTTTCTTTTTTCTTTTTGTTTAGTAAATGTGAATCACTTTTGCATGCCGTAAGGCAAAATGTATCGGGACTCTCATCAAAATAACCATCTGACCTGTATACCTACATTATTGGCAAATAAATGATTTCTATTTCTACTGAGTTTTTGTCGTCGTGGTTCTATCGGTCTGGTGCAAAATACATTAAACAAAAATGAGTGACAATTGACATTCATTCACTCATTTACATATTGATTTATGACCTGCCATGATTAACGATGTATCATCACACCGACAAAGGTATTCTATAGGACTTAAAACTGATGCCAGCATGACAATTCACAACCATTCGATAGGCTTCCGAATCGAAAATGAATGACACATATTCGATTAAGAAGTACCTAATTGTTACACGTTTAATTTGTACCTGATTTAATAAATAAAAATAAAACAAAATCCATTTATTACAGGTTCTCCCATATTACAATCACACGTTACGAAACACGAGATAAATACAAATCACAATATAAAAATAAATACAATGTCATCAAATCATATTTTTTTTTTATTAGGGTCTTTTATTTACATTAATCATATATACAGTGTCAAATAAAAATAAGAAAGGCAATGTCAAATTAAAAAAAAAAAATCGGAAATTAATAACATAACATAAAAATAAAAGTTTAGGGCAAATTTTGGACAAAAATATAAAATGATTTGATTTGCCTAGTCCCAGACAGCAAACAGCTGTCAGAAGAATAGCGGTCGTCTATTTGGTTTAAAATTGTCAACATTTTTGGGGATTCGGATTTTTGCGCAACGGGACTCCTTCGACAACATTGATTGATGTTCAATTTGGCACGAAAGCGTATGAACGGCTGTGAATAACTATGCTGGGCTGTATATGGAATTCCGGGGTACACGTCGAGCAGACGTCAGGTGTAAAGTGCCACTAAACAGTGTAAAAGCCTTCATAGTTCGACCTTTAAGGTCATGTTTACGACAGAGATAAAAGAACCGCTTTTCATATCCCATAAACTACATAACGATGGTAGACATAAACTTGTGTCGTTAGCGTTTAGAGACTTAAAACATTGTAGTTCCTCTTTGGACCAGTGGTGGCCCAGTGGTAACGCCCGCGATTTACGAGTCGTATGTCGTAGGTTCGAACCCAGACAGACGCTTTACTTTGTGTAAATTATTACATGACCACTGCTCTCAAAACGGTGAAGGTAAACATCGTGAGGAAACCGGCATGTCCTAGAAGCAAAAAATCGAAGACATGTGGCATCTACCAACCCGCACTGCGCCCGCGTGGTGGATTACGGCCCATCCCCTCTCACAGAGAAGAGGCCTGTGTCCCAGCAGTGGGAACATTATAGGCTGATTATGTAGTTTCTCTTTATAGGAATCCACACAACTGTATTCCCCAAAGCTATAGGCAGAGGAGCACTTACCTAAATTAGGGACACCCACATTTCGCCAGTTGTATTTAAGTCCCATGTGATAGGGGGCGAGCCAGTTGCCATCAACCAGGCACAAATACAGACTCCGGATTGCTACTGAAAATTTCAAGACATAAACACCCAATAACTTTTATTGAGGCCATGATTAGCAGTACCGCATGCGATCACTGGACCAACGAGGGAATTACTGTAAATTAACTCAAAATTATGGTCTAATTTAAATTAATACTGCTAAAAGAAATGTTAAGATATCTACCTGACCTTTTTCCAGCATCGGTTTAGAGATTATCCCATTCCCGTTTACATAATCAAGATCGAAAGCAAATTGATAATTATATTGAAATACTTTTTATGAAGCAATGGCGGCGGAACTCAATTTCAAGATTAAAAAACCCGGCCAAGTGTGTGTCGGACCACGCACAATGTAGAGTTTCGTAGTTGGGATGAACTTATCCAAAAAACAAACTTAACATTGTAATTGGAAAACCTGTTCTCCCATAGATCGATATACATCACGGTCAATTCTCTAACTGCAAATGTAAGTTGTTATATTACTCGTTAGCTTGTAAAGCTTAGTTAGCTGTAATAGTTTGCTCCGGCGGGATCTCATGGCGACATGGAGAGTACGGTTGTGGCTACCCAGTGCTGGGCACGCCACAATTGAGGCGATAAGTCCCCTCTTTGAGAAGTGACTAGAGAGGCGCCACGGCGTCCTCACCTTCCGCCTGACGCAGGTCCTCACCGGACACGGCAGCTTCGGGAGGTTTCTGTGTCGGATAAGGCGGGAGGAAACGCCCGGGTGTCACCACTGTGTGGATCGCCCGGAGGACACGGTGGAGCATACGGTGGAGGTCTGCCCGGCTTGGGCAGAGCACCGCCGTGTCCTCGTGGAGGCGATCGGCGGCAGAGATCTCTCGCGTCCGGCCCTGGTTCAGGCCATGGTACGGAGCGAGAGGGCATGGGCAGCCGTCACCTCCTTCTGCGAAGCAGTAATGCTCGCGAAGGAGGAGGCGGGACGGTTGAGCAAAGGCAAATTTCGCGCCCTCTCGCCCCTAGCCGCCGCAGGAGACGCCCTGGGCGTCGGGAATCCCGGGCGGATTTCCGGCCACCATAGGCGCGGGCTTGCGGACGGTGAGCAATGGGTAGCTCACCGTCCGGTAAAGACCAGGCCTGGGTCGACGGCGCGTTGTATTCCACGCGCGCCTCAAAGAGATGTCATCAGCACAAATGTAGGGGTCCACTAGGGCCGATGCCTGCCGGGGTCGCAGGAAGGTACTAAAGGGTCACCGAGGCCCCCGCAACACAGGCAACAGAAGGAATACGGGTGGGTTTTAGTCAGTAAGAGTCTGACACACCCTCCCGCTCCGGCCAGAGCGGGAGAAGTTATTTGATGATTTCCCACCCAAAAAAAAAACTGTAATAGTTTTCCTTTAATTTCGCTAAATATACTACTGCCATGATTTTTTCACAAATTAGCTGGCAGGGGGGGGGGGACACTTGACTCTAACAAAAAATAGCACTGTAAAGCTTAATATTACGCAAACGGATCCCTGAATCAAAAATTGGTTTCGACAAACCCGCAATGTTTTTGAACGGCCTGTCCAACGATACCCCACAGCATGGGATAGACGAGAAAATTATTAACAATTTAATGGAACGTGTCTCGGATTCGTTCATTTAGATATGAGTTCGCTTATTTTAATTTTTCACGGCTCGAATCGTTGGGAAATTGAAAATTTACCCGTAAACCTGAAGTAATCCTTAAAGTGAGTTACTTCACTAATGAAAACGTGCCTAGGAACAAGTTGAAATGTTATAAAGGGTTTTTCAACAAGAACTTTGTTTTAAAAAACAAAATTAAAAACAAAGAATTAAGATGAAAATGATTCAGTTTTTGCAGTATTAGAAAGAGTAAGGTTTGGCAAATATGATTGAAAAATTATATCGGACAAAAGTTCACCACGACCACGCTCACAAGATGGCGAAACAAGTCAGACAGTCAACGAAACAATGAATTTAAAGGCTCCTACATACTGGCGCGACTTGTCGCGCGACGCGACGCGACACAAAGACACCGCGTGTAGCGCTACAAGCGGTGCCTTTGTGTCGCGATGCGTCGCGCGACAAGTCGCGCCAGTATGTAGGAGCCTTAATGCAAACAAAATTTCCCGAAATTCTGCTGTTTAGTGGCCGGCCCGCGGCCCGATTGTGTGATTTAACACCACTTTTCCTTTTTTTGATGGGTAATCATAAAATAAGTTCTCCCGCTCTGGGCGGAGCGGGAGGGTGTGTCAGACTCTTACTGACTAAAACCCGCCCGTATGCCCGTACCCGTCCTGGGCCTCGAGTCTGCTATTACAATAGTGTCAGAATGGTCTATCATTGATTTTATAATTGTTGATTTTTACAAGTTTGGTAATCTACTAATATATTGGCGTCATTAATGAGGATCGGAACAGACCATTCTGACACTATTGTAATAGCAGACTCGAGGCCCTGTTGCCTGTGTTGCCAGGGGCCTCGGTGACCCTTTAGTACCTTCCCGCGTCATTTAACACCACTGGATTATTTTTGCGTTGCTATGTAAAAGACAAAGTCTATAAAGAGTCACTCGAATCAATTGCAGCCTTAAAACTCAAAACCCCAATTTGCCAAACAGTGATAGAACATTTTTATGAAAGAATCCACATCTGTGAGCGTGGTCGTGGTGGACATTTATGTCCGATATCATTTTTCATTCATAATTACCAAACCTTACTGTTTCTAATACATTAAAAATTTAATCATTTTCTTCAAAATTCTTTGTTTTATTTTGTTTTAAAAACAAAGTTCTTGTTGAAAAACCCGTTATTATATACGAGTATGAGTAGGTACGAAGTAGTATACGGAGCAAATTGCTGTAGCAAGTTTTTTGGTCTGTAAGTTTTACAAGCTCAAGATTTTAACACGTTCATTCCGGGGTGTACCACCGGTGGAGCACGGAGTACTCGCTAATATGGCGGCGTGTGCCACCGGTGGCCACATTACACTAGACTTTCAGTGTCCTAGGAAATTCGCGCCGCCTTGTTCTCTCGTGTTGTGTTAACGTTCCCGCCCGGTAAAATTGACAAACATTCATGGTGCAGCTCAGGAGTTGAACATTGTTAGGCAAGACTTCTGGTTTATGGGGCGGTGATGTACCACCGGTGGCCATGTGAAGATTTGCGCCGTTGGACAGCATATTACCGTTCAAGTGGTCCCGGCCTGGGGGGTAACCATCACCTCTTTAGCAGTATTATTATAATATTACTTTACAGTGGGAAAGTGATGGAGCTATACAGGACTTATAGCTCCATCTCTTTCTCACGCTGAAGTAATATTGAAATAATACTGCTATAAGAGGTGATGGTTGGCCCTGAACGTTAAAGTTATATCATTTAGATACATGTAGAATAGGGATGATGCCTGGGTAAAAAAAAAGAAATCCTATTTCGCCCATCAGTCAGATAATAAAAAAATATTAGACACGTATTTTTAGCTCTATCGTATTAATAAAAAAATACTAAAACGCATTAAAGTTGAGAAGTGGGGGCTCGGTACGTCACAATTCAGTATAAAATCTAGAAAGGCATGACGTCATGCCATATTTTAACTCAATGTATCGCCGTAATCTTTTGATCACGTAAATAAAGAAAAAAACAATATTTTTAATAATCTTGGTACCTGACGGGCAAAAAAAAAATGTCATCATCCCTATTGCAGATTCGATGTAAAAAGTAAAGTTAGTATTGTAATGTAATGTTATTGAATTTTTTGTTTATTGCAGACCAACTAACCTGAAAATTTATCTATTCTTACTTCTTCATTTCAGCGTATCAATGGCAAAAAACATGTTTGGCCCAAAATTCAGCTGCGCGAACTCCGCTCACTGACATATTAAATGATAAATGATTTTATTTCTGTAAGTGGTTTGTACAAACAGTTTTACACGTCAATGATATTCAAAAACCTAGATGAGGTCGGCGTTTCCTATCTGACTACTTTAAGAAGAAAGCCCTAAACAAACTCAGGTCACAGTTTTTTTTTTAAGTCCAGACATAATCTTGGTCACATTAGTTCTCCACATAGGAGAACATGTAAATTGGTGTTTGAAATGGACTTTTGAGAAAAGAACCAGACCCATTGAGTGGACCTATCCAGTCAGTGCACGCATTTGTCAGTAATTGTGCAGCTCAACTCAGAACTTAAAAAGCTCAACGATTCGACATTCATAAGATTATAAAGTGTACAGGTGACCTGGCAACACAGGCAACAAGAAGGAATACGGGTGGGTTTTAGTCAGTAAGTTCTGACACACCCTCCCGCTCCGCCCAGAGCGGGAGAAGTTATTTGATGATTTCCCATCCAAAAAAAAAAAAGGGCATGCGGCGCAAGATGCAGGGTATCTGTGGAAGTAGTCTTTGCTCCGGCCGACTTGGGTTCGAAGTATTTTAGAGATTTCCCAGTCGGCCACGGTAATGCGTGCCCAAATAGTTAGCTCTCAGATACAGCTCCCGCCATAGATTACATCTTTCTGTGGAGGCGTTACTACTGGCTCGCTTCCTTAGGTACTGATAAGATATGCAGCTAAAGTAATATCAATTACACTTCATCAAACTTCTTAAGTTAGGTACCCATAAACTAATCTTAATTATATGGGGTTCCCGGTCCAGCAACTCGCAGATAGCCTTGTAACTCGAGAATTAAAAATGAATTATTTCTTCACACACATTTTTATACCAAAAGATCACCGATGTTACATAAACTCTGGCCATCACCCATCAATTACACTTTAATAATCTTTCGTTTGAATACCAGTCCATGTTCGTGCGTGCCCACGCGGTCTTAGTTAATACTAATCCAATTACTTCGTGCGTGAGCTGTTGATAGTGAAAGCGCTCGTCGACCGCGGCGGTCAGTGCGCGTCCTTGAACGCGCCGTTGCGACACCGCATTACTGAGATCCGGTTATTCCGAGCTATAAAGCCGTGTACAGACGTAAGTGGGCAGTGCAATTGTATTGGCTATGCCTTATAAGGTGCGGTCAATCGACGACGGCGTCGACCAGTCGATATTGATCGCCTCGAAACATTTTCAATATTCCAAAACGATCTCTGGTCGATCTAAGGATGACTGACAATCAATCGATATGGACAATCAATATAATCCATCGATGGCCGTCAAATGAAAACAATCAATGCGACGTTGATCGTCCGTAATCCGGCTGCCATGTACCACACTGGATGGGCTCGGACGGTCGATGTCATCGATCGGCCGCAGTCTGGTTATGCCTTTAGCGTCTAGGTAGGATGAAGGTGATTTAGGAGCCGATTGTCGTTGTGTGAAATTGGGTTTTCCGTAAAAGGGAATTAAAGGTGGGATGGTATGAGCAGTTGGTCCACCTTTGTTTATTCATGATCGCTCATTTGAATCGCCAATGAAAGTGAAATCTGATTACGCTCTTTTGCAGAGTAATTAAATTACCTAATTACTTTTGTTTTGCATATTTTTTCATAGTTTTTCCGATCTTATTTAAGTAGATACTCATGTATCTTAGGTACCCATTATTTAAAACACGTCTTGAACCTTAATTAAATTATTATTACTATTTATTTAATTGATAAATTTGTTTATCGAGTTTCTTTAATATCACAAGAGTTTTCAATAATTCTTGCCGTTTTTCTTATGAAAAAAAAACCACTTCTTTGTTTGTTATTCAATCTTGTTCTAATATTCTTCTAAGTACCTAATAGTAATTTTGCGTGTCAACTATAAGACGGTTCTCTCAGGGAGATGAAATATGATGCCTCTTGTTCCTTAATTAAGTCTCCGAGGACTCACAACTATGTCGACACTTGAGATTTATTAACGATAGGGAAATTGCTAAATAAAGCTTTATTTCATCCTAAAATACTGAGACAATTTAGTCTGTACCTCCATACTTGATGATTTTGATTTTCCCAGTTCGTTTCTGATTCTTGACTGTTCAAAATTACCGTAAACCATAGCTGAAAATGTGGTTCAATTACTGGACTAAGTGAAATTTTTTCATTACTCAAACTCAAACTCAAAGCATTTATTAAAAAAAAAAACATTTACTGGCACGTTTAAACTGTCAAGGTTTTCGAATTACAGTGTTTAGGTATGGGAGGACAGTGTGGGCCTGTCAACAAGTACCAGGCAATTAAAAAAAAAAAATGTTCCAAAAATCTAAAGCCTACAACGTTCTCACATTCACAAAATATATATAAATAAAAAATTATATTAAAAAAATTATATAATTGTCATTACATCTGTAACAAATCTGAATTAATATCCTGTCCACAAAAAGCCATAATACTTATTAGGTTTAAATTTATTCAAAGTCTCGTCTGCGGCGTAAGGTTTTAAAAATACCAAACTTCGTCTACCTAATACATACCAGAGTAGTTAATTTTGACACCCGTAGGTACTTAAATCTCTTAAGAAGCAATGCAATCTTCCGCGAAACAAATTTTATGCCTTTTATATCCTTCAACGCTAACTTACTCAACGTTTTATTGAATGCTTAATGGTTTATTAATGTTGTAATATCCTGTGGTTCTCATTTAAACTGAATCTGATTTATTTTTTCTTCGAATTAGCATAAAACCCAAAATGTTAGGTCACGTCTGTATCTTTCGACTAAATCGACAAATTATCTGTCGTCTATTCTGTAAAAAGTTCACCGAAAAAAGGTAGGTGAAGTGAGCTTGAAGTGAGCTGGCATTCCACCTGATCAAAGTGTAATGAAACCCCTTGTCAGTACGAATATTTCTGTATTTATATTCTTGCTCACATACAAACCAGGTATAGCAATATTTAACCAACTATTTAATTAGGTAGGCACTCAATATAATATCAGTATAGACTTTAGACTTCTTGAAGACAACCTTTAGATTCCGAAGTCCGAAGAGAACTAACTTACCAAATATATCATGTTCTCTATACCGTTCAACTAAAAAACCAGTACTTTTTCGGTAACCGTCAAATAAGATACTTTTAAATTTCATGACTAGATACAAAAAACATTTGAAGCAAATCACATACTTTCAATTTTATATTTAGAATTATAATCACTACAAATCTTATTAATATTTGGAAATCATGACATTCGGCCATCCAACACTGTGTTGCCTCCTGGCACACACACAACAATCATACAATTTTAATATTTTTTAAATAAACCAGGACACAAGGGATTGACATTATTGACAAATAACTTCACTTAACTTTTCATGATGACATTTTTACAGCATAGATCGGCTGGAGTCTGTACACACTGTGATGCAACCCTAATTGGATCACTGTCCGAAATTAGGACCATAGGGACGTAAGACAAAGCCTATCCCAATTTACCAGCTCAACTCTAAATCATGCCTTCTACTGGAAATATTACAAATGACATTTTTCATCAATAGAGAATCAACTCTCAAAACACCCAGGTACACATACGACCATTAAAGCCAGCCAAGCTTTACTGCATTATTAATAAATCAATTACAACCGCGCGATAACTTATCAATCCATTGTAATAATAAAATTATTATTATTACAACCGTAACACGTAATCATAATGAGTCATCCATTTGTCGTAATGTACCTATTTATAAAATCAATAAAATTGTACTTAAACAACTTGTTTTATATTCCATGCATGAATTAGATTATGTCACACTTTACGAGTAGTACAGGCTGCTATTGAAATGGTTTAACATTTATAATTTTTTATGTAGGTAGAATAGGCTACAGCAGAAATTAGAGTATTTTTAATGGTTAAATGATTTTTATTTCTGTAAATTGTTAAAAAACACTTCAAAAATATCGACGGATGAAAGGTAATAAGGCATAAGCGACATTTTGGTATGGCATCCATAACTCATTTTCGACAAAAAATGTCGCTTATGCCCTATTAATCAGTTATGAATGCCATCCTACTTAAAAATAGAGATTAAGTAGCATGGCATTCATAACTAATTTTTGACCAAAATGTCGCTAATGCCATAATACCTTTTAACCGTCGATATGTATTTTAAAACTAGATGAGGTCAGTATTTTTTATCCGACTATTCTGAGAAAAAAGGCCGAGACAAACTTGAAGGTACTGGTAACAGTGTTATCCTATTACTAATAAAAAAAGCTTGCATTATATTGTGATATAATAATGTGATCATTAAGCAGTGCCAAATGTGATCACCAACACCGTATCGGTGCTGATCGATACAGGACCACTTATCGCTTAAGTATCAAGCACTTGACTAGTGCATTCAATACGGCTTCGACGTTCAAAAGTTAATTATTCATTGCACTTAGTGTAAGAAGACGCTTTTTCTCAGCTGTACGATTATTTCAGATTGATATTCATCATCTGCCTAGCCTTTTGCCAACTTTGTTAGGGTCGTCATCTCGTCTAGCCGGATGCAGCTGAACATCTGTGTTGTTTTGTAGCTATCGCATATCCGGCCTTCATAACCCAGTAACTGGGTAACACGATACTCTATGGCAATTCAACTGATTTTTAAACTTTCAGGCTTTGACGACCCATAACGACTGTCAAAATAATAATTCTTTGAATGACGGCCGGGACCAACTTAACCTTTTGACCGCCACAGTCATGTATAGATGACAGACCAAAATGTGCCCAGCACGCCACGATCACGACTACATGACAGATTTTAAAGAATAATTAGCTTGGCGCCGTGGGCACGTTTTTGCTTTTTTGACGTGGCGGTCAATAGGTTAACGTGCTTTCCGAGGCATGGAGACTGTATGTAATGGATGGACAATCATCCACAGATCGACCTCGGCAAGCGTGCATTAGCCTTGAAGATCGGCCGTGTGACTGTAGTTATTGAGCCACGAGCCCCTCCCCCTACTTAAGACTGATATTCAAATATCAATATTGATTTGATACTAGTATTACTTGGGGGAGGCCTATGTCCAGCAGTGGACGTCTTTCGGCTGAAATGATGATGATGATGGCTAGTATTACTCTACACGTGTGTGAACAAGCCTTTGTAGTAAGTTCGCTAAGTGGGATCCTGTCGTTTTGCCGAAAATATTTTGCCAAAATTTCACTACCCAAACAAATTTTAGCAAACTTTTTTTTTACCAATGCAACGTTTGGAATGATTTTAGTACGCACATTTTCATTTGGTCAAATTTTTACTTGGCAGAATATTATCAAGGATAATGTCATTTAGGCATTTGGTCTTTAATAAAATGATTTATTACAGCAAACAATCTTCGGACAATAAACGTCAGAGAAGTTTATGTGCTTGAATTTGTCTGAAACAAGTCAAATTCATGTTTACTTATGGAACTAGTTAGAGTAGGTTAATTATTTAAAAAAATGGTTAGGTTAGGTTAGTTAGTTAGTTAATTAAACAACAATTAACTAATAATTATTATTTTGCATGCAATTGATACATATTGGTGCCGATTGCCTTGTTCACAAACTAAACTAAATTTAAGTTCAGTGCATCTTTTTCTTTCTATTTCATTAAGAAAAGGACAGAAGATAAATTATAGTTTAGTCCTGTCAAATTAATCAGCGCTTGACGTAAATTGACGTAATTTTAGTAGTCAAGTTTTTAATCACGTCTAAACTTGTATGGAGTAGTGACAGGCGCTGATTAATTTGACAGGACTTAACTAAAATTTATCTTCTATCCTCTTCTTAATGAAATAGAAAGAAAAAGATGCACTGAACTTAAATTTAGTTTAGTTTGTGAACAAGGGAATCGGCACCAGTATCCTGTACAACTAAACATGTAGTAGTCTTTAGATTAATACCTGACTGTAACAACTGTACACCTTGTTTAAGGCGAATAAAGACTTATCTTATCTGAATCTAGTTTTAAGTAATGCTTGAATATTGAGTGACATTCTGTAATACGGGCCTAAGTGTTACCGATGAACTTCCAAAGTTAGGCATGGCTTTCAACTACCTACAGCTGTCAATGTCACTGTAGTTCTATTATTATGACTACTATTGATTATTGCTTATTATTCATATATTTTATGACTCATCGTAAACTTCTAGAGGCAGTATTGTTTTAATTTGTTTATTGGTGAAACTTAAACTACGTATTTTATATATCTATACATATTTATTTGTAAACATTACTTATTTGCCTGTCTCTGGTTTTGTTTTTCCTCATACTCGGGATTTTTTCCATTTTATATAGTTGCAGTATGGTACCCAGTATAGTATACAGTGGTATACAGTGTGGTACCCACATAATTATATGCAATAAATGTAAACACATTATTATCTTAAACATTATACAGACAAAGCTTCTTATAATGCTTTATGAGATGATGGCATATAGGAATCCAGGGGCCCAATTAATGAAACCGAAAGGCAACCATTCGAAAATTTTCAATTTTTTTTTCATAATAATTTAGTGTTTTATTACACAACAAGTTTTTTTTCCGTGAGGAAATCCTCATGGATACCCTCCATCTGGGAAGAATGGTGGGTTATGTTGGACTCCTACCGACTAAAACCCCAGTGTTCCTTCTAGTACCATGAGTCCGGACCCGGAAGATACTTGTACTATCGGCCAATCTTCCGCATGCTCACCTCTAAGGCGATAATCGTATAGCACGGCTCACGACTCGATCGCCCGATGCAAGCGTTTTGGCCAATGGGATGCATGAAGCGTATTTTAGCCGTGTTTGTATTAATGTAATTATGTATAGTGTGTGTGACAGTCACACTAGGCGCGTGCTATGCTCACTTGTTTGTAAGACATTTTTTTAATGGGCACGGCCAGCGAGAGCGCTTTATGAATTGTTATTGTTGACAAGAAGTAATTTCGTACTAATATCTTCCGTTTGGTTTAGAAAATGTATTATTGGTATTGCTATACGCGTACCCTAAAAAAACTTTATTTAGCATTTTTGTTTACCACTTTGCCAAATTACAGCTTTCTAGTAAGAGTCTGTGAGCTAAGCCGGGGACAGACAGACAGACAGACGGTCATGGCGAAACTATAAGAGTTCCTTGCTGACTACGGAACCCTAAAACGAAGCAAGTTACGTAGTTTTGTTAGAAATTGTCATTTGCTATCTCTTTCTTTTATTGCTGTTTTGATTAAAATAGCAAAATTACTTACAGTAGTATTTGAACCATTACTTGGCGCAGTTTATACAATGTTATCAGATTTTTTTATTATTGCTGTCGCAACTTTTGCAACTGCAATAAAAATAAGTTCATTATCTAAGCACCATTGTTATTCAGTGGGAACGTCAGAACATCTGGTTAAACAATAGATCGGCTTTATAGAACGGCCATAAAATACGGTCGCAAAAAATTACGAAATATTTCTTCAACACACTTGCTTGTAAAGTGACTCAGAAATTCAGCTTATTATATAGAAGTATTTTTACTTTACATTTCTTTTTTCAATATACGCAGTTTTTGTCCAAAAACAATGAATATTTTTGAGAAAAAAAAATTCGTTACATCAGATAAATCAATCATCAAAATTATCATCATTTCATAAAATTATATATTTTTCACTACATATTAACCTTAATTTGCTTATTCAAAACATTATTTTGTTTATTATATTTTTTATATAGGCTGTTTAGCGGTTTTTCCAGCGCCTTTATTTACACCTGCGGCGCGCGGGATAAACAAAACAAGCGCGGTATTTTCCAGAAATACTTGTTAACGTTTTCATTGTGTGGTTAATTATTATCAAAAATGTTGACTTCAATTAGGAAAGAAGAGCGAAGAGCAACGCGTAGATTTAACCCCCCGGAAATACTAATCTAGGCACGAAACGGTAGTGACAGCCTGTTGCCTGCAAAATCTAGAGAGAAATACCTAGCGGCGTACGAAACTAATAACAATACCAGTCTCTTTTTTTCCTCTCAAGTTGAAAACCGTCGTATGAAACGCGCACACACTCGACTCCCTTATCGCGCTCGCTCGCCCTCGGCTCGCGCGAATAATACCGGCTCGTGCAGTGAGTAACCAACATACCACACATATTTATATTTTTTGTTACACGCCCTATACTCACACAAATTCATATTGTCTCTAATTGGACGAAACCAGGAAGGGGTGTGGTTTGTCACTAGCTGCGCTTGCCGCAGAAATATTTTCTAAAGTGAGCATGCTTAAGTTTTGCCAATAGTACATTCAGCGCACCCCCGATTGGAAAAAATCAAAGTTGGCTAATAAGCCAATTTTGTTTTTTCTATACAAATATGTCGTATTGTCGGTTATATTGGATATAGGCCCCAAATTGCCCACCAGACAACAAAAAATACTTAAATTCCATAAATAATTTGCTTCCGGACCTAAATTAAAATAATAAGCGTGAAATTGATATTATTCACAATAACGTTCATTGTAGGTCTTCGACCTCTAATACATATCTATAATTCAGTAGCATTGCAGTATAATCTACGCATTATTTATGTACAAGGAACTACTTACTTCGAACAATAACACTGGTTGCTTGAAATAAACTGTCTACAAAAGAAAACAGTTTCAGGTGTTTCCTTCCCTTCGGTAATACTTTATTAACATCCTAGTATTAGTAAATCAAGTATATTTATCTAGAAGAAAAACATTTAACTTAGAAAACGCTTTTAAATTACAAACATCATTATGACCACGAAGATCCGGAAAACTTGCGGACAAAATAATTGCACCACAATTATAGAAATATAATCACACGTTCCGTACACTTGAGGCCACGTTAATGATAAACATTTCACAGTTTACCTAACGGTTCGTATGTTGCCATAAAGGGCTGTCAAAGATGTCGTAAATATGGAGTTTTGTAACATTAAAGTATGTTTTTAACAACCGTCCAGTCCAAATTTGTATAATTTAATCGGGCTATTACAAATATTTTAAGTTATGAGTGATAGATGATTGTTACTATTTTGTAAACGGTTGATATCTCGGCCAACTTAATAATAGTTAAGATGTAGATTAAATAATAATTATGGCATATTTCCTTACAACGATTTAGTCTTGGCTAATATAATTAAATAGTTGTATATTAAGGTAGGTCAAAGGGCCAATGAATGCGATATAGCGCCACATGAGGCAAGGTCACTTAGTAAAGTAATTAACATTAAAACATTAGGAATGTGTGTGTCTTTATAACTAAGAAAACGTGCGTGATGCACAAAAAATACCTGAGCAACAACCTATATTTTGATGCATTCATTTTGCATGACCACAGTTCTCTGGTGATAGTAACATAACAGTAGCCCTAACTTAACGCCAAGCCTGTCAAACTCAAACCGCGACCGTCACGCCCTGCGGTGCATGACATTACACACGCATTACACTCCAGTGCTACACTTGTACTTTCAATGCACTGCAGTGTACCGCTTCCTAACTACCGCTCATTGTTGGAAAATACGGGGTTTTCTGTGAGAGCGTCCCGCCTTCTTGATACGTAATTGTATTTAAATTGCACGACAGTGTATGCAATATAGGTACTATGACTAGCTGTACGTAACTTCATGTCAATGTTATCCGTAATACATTGGAAGTTCAGATATGTTCAGCGTGAGATAGGTCTAACCTTGCATGAGAATATCGATGTAAATAAGTATTTATGATACGCACGTAAAACATGATAGGTCAAAATAGTTTACAAATGAGGAGAGCCCGTGGATAACTTTAATTATAAGAGAAAAATTACTATTTTTAGTAGCATTTTTTTTCTTTTTCAATTTTAAGTTACAACTAACTTTACAAACAGAGTGTGAATAAAAAATAATTTAGAACAAACTAATAATTAAAACTATTCAATTAATTCATAAAACGAGGTGAGAAAATTCAAGTATAAATAATTCCCTCTAGAAGTACGGAAAATACCTGTCCGTTTCGTATAAGTAACGCACCCTAGAGAGGCATACATTGTAGTTTCACGAACTAACTTGTTACACGGGCGAAGCTCCTGGGTAACTTGTAAATATTTTCTATATTCATGCTTCTTCTAAAATGAAAATGTAGAATCTAGCTGTAAATAATTTACATTCTGCACTTTTTCGAAAACTGAATTATAAAAAAGTCCGTGAGAACTACAAACTGATGAAATCAAATGGAAATTGATCAAGCGATTATTAGTTAGACCATTGAAAAGATAACTTACACAATTTAAAGATATGATCATGTAAAAACTGATAATTCACTAAATTGTAGCAAATACGTAGATAATGGGCTATCGGGTCGGCACGAGCTATACTAAAAAGTTTACGAGTTAATTAACAAATTAATAAGTCTGCCAGATTGATAGCGGAGGGCACGCCGAACGTACCTCACAACTAAACCCTTACGAAGGCTGTTTTAAGGCATTCTAGACTCATCGTAAGTTAGTTAGACGTTAATGTTCATGTAACTATAACGGTATATCTGGGAATGCAGTCTCGACATAAATATCTATCGGGTTTACGACCGCATTCGGTCACGAAGTCCTAATGGAGGCCCTAGACGGTTAAAATTGCTTGAAAAGCACGAAAGAATCATGTGCTTGTCAAGCAATGCGCGTTCAGTGTGCGTGCTTGTCTGGTAAATAGTATGATCTTTAATATCCTACCAATAAAATTACTCAGGTAGAATAAAATTTTACGTACCAGAATCCAAGCTAATTTTAACACTGCCAAAGCACTTTCACCGGTTACACGATTTGCTTGCTAATCCACCGAACACGTAGAAAGCTCAGCATAATAAACCAGCTTGTCTTATCTCTAGCTAGTATATAGAAAACAGGAATTGTGGAAAAGTATGCAAATTCTATTGCATTACCTTTTAATTGGCAGGAAGTGTAAACGTTTGATCGCTGGGGAATATTACTTGGGTAGGTCTGCATATTTGATCGCGTGATACCTTTCATGGACGGGATATTAGAGTAACAGACGTATCTACAGATAAGTTGGAGTAGAATTTAAATCGAGGTGTATATTTTCTTAAGAATTTATCAGCGAGCAGTTGGGTACATTCCCGTTTCGTACAGCATTTTGATAATCAAGATATTACTGTTTAAGGGGGTTGCGCTAACGTAATCCGCGAAATTCATCATAGTCATTTATTCGTCAGAATATGGAACATTTTAAAGGATAAGTTTAAAAGGAGCGCGGATATTTTAGGAGGTAAAAAGGTGCATAAAACTGAACAACTTTCCCAAAGGAACATAGGTCGAAATCTAAAAAATAAAATTCAACTTCTCATATTTAAAAACATAAGTCACGTGACCAGTCACTTTGTGTGAAAAGTCGATTTTCTATTTTAATTACTGCACTTTTTTTTTTACTTTTGCATATTTACATGCTATAATTAGTTATTAATGTACCAATATGATTTTATTTTTGCATCAGTTCGACTAAAAAATGTATATCCCAATGTAATTGAAATATAAAGTGATGACCTGAAACACAGGTTTCAATAAACCTAGATCGGGCGGGTCGCTACCTAACATTTTAATTCCAAACCATCATTAATTGCACCTGTTGTAATTAAAAATATTTTATAAATTTCCTATACATTATAAATGTATAGGAAATTTACTACTGTTGGCTTTATGTACATTTTTTGTAAACGTTTATTTATTATTTATTTTCATTTAAATAAATTATCTGAATTATTATTAATTATCTGATTTTCGCGGGCCTAAGGCTTTCGCCTTAACTCTCACAGTCAATTCGTCAAATTGCATAGGAAAAAAATAATGTACCCATTAGCAACTACCCTAGTGAAGCGATGTTCATGATGGCAGCAATGACAGTTGCCTGCATGCTCGTTTGCCAGCATGACATCTTAAAAAATACCCAAGGGCCAGATTGAAAGGTGTGGAGGCCCTGGGGCAACCAAGAAGTGGAGGCCCCTAAAATTTTGTGGAACAGATGAAAAAAAAAAACAAATTAGAAAAGGTACCTTGTGATTGTGATTCTTTTTTCTCTGATGGACACAAAGCGTGTATTTTTTTTTAATCTAAAAATAATCAAACTGTGGAGGCCCCTTCTTTGTGGAGGCCCGGGGCTAGTGGTGTTGCCCTGCCCAAGTGTACATCTTACTTATCAATCACACAGCTTAATATGTAATAAAGTCTGTTTTTATTGACATCCTCTCACACAAACCTATACTTAATGTTTCAACCAAACATTGCTAGATAACATACCTCAGCAGCAATCTGTTCATAACTCTTGGACATCCTGGGGCAGCTGTAATTAGTTAAGCGCTTTCGTATGAGATGACGCACTTCGTTGACTTTTAGACTAACCTCAATTGATTTGATTCAAGGCTAGCGCGCACTGCGGTGCGGTGGGATGCGGTGCGTTATTTCTGCCGTACGGTACAACACACGCAGCCATCGATCAAATTTTACGATGACCATCTGCATATATGTATATTTTGTTGCAGAGTCCTCAAACGGTTCCCAGAGCATCCCTTGATAGCATTAACGCCTAATAAGATTTTCTTTTTCGTAAGATATAAAGACTTACGGGCGTATTCAAAAAATACATTTGAATGTTACTGCTTGGTTGGTATCTTGCGTTTTTTTCACTGCACTGCGGAGTAATTCATATACCTACATATATGCGATACAAAAAAACGTGCGGTGACGCTTCAGAAATTTACAGCGGGAGGCACTTTTTTTTGGGTGTGAAATTATCAAATAGCTTGTCCTGCTCGAGCGGGGCGGGAGGGTCTGTCAGACTCTTACTAACTAAAATCCACTCGTGTTCCTTCCGTTGCCTGTGTTGCCAGAGACCACGGTATCTCTCGGACAGCGGGAGGCCCACTGTGACTAAAGCGTATGCGTTTTTTTTAATCGCAATGCGCGCAATTTTACATTCCATACTTCACAGATCATGCGTTAAAAAAACTTTCGAAATAGACTTTCGTTATTAATATAATAACGTTTAATGATATTTCATGGGCATATTAGGTGTACCTACTGCTGTAGTCGATCGTCACTTTAAGAAAACACTGATTTATAAGTAGTGCTATAGAATCACTAGGTAACACTTACACGTAACAACTGAAATAGCTATCAAAATAGGTTTAAATAAGTTAAAAATGTTGATGGATGGACTGTGTGGAAGATGATTTGGTTAGAAAGAGGTGACTACCGAGATGACGACGATGATAGAAAAGTATGAAGAAAAAGACATTTTGATGAAGTTCCATCTTAGGTTAAAGTTATGTACAGTCGCCAGCACATCAACTTACAACAAACTGTCAAATTTTCTCATTTGATTTTGAATTTACCCATCAACATTTTAAGGTTTAAAATCATTTGGAGAAATTTGACAGTTTAGTATAATCTGATGTGCTGTTGATTATACCTAAAACGATAGCGAGCTAAGCTGCATCAATACTGAACAGCGTGAGCGAAATTTCAAAAAAACAACCACCAAATAAAATAAACTTTCACCAAAACAAAAGAAGCTCGAACAGAAGCTTATTAAACTTAATGACAAAGAAAATGAAGATGATTTCAATTCACAAAATAAGCCAACCGTCCTAATAAAAAAAAATCAAAAGACACGCGTGCTGTCTCGTTCGCACGTCAGAATGACAGATAAAGTTCATTACTAGAACGTCAATGTCAAAGTGCTGTCAAAAGTGAACTCATTTGGAACTGTAGCGATAAATTAACAGACACATAGCTCTGACATTGTTCATAGTTTTATGCACAGTATCTACATACAGTTGTGGTCATAATCACGATTTAATAATAATTGCGTCAGCATCACAAACATGTTGCCTTTCTAGTGTGTCTGTCAATGTCATCATGCAGAGAGAAAAAAAAACAGTAAATAAAAACTGGTCAAGTGCGTGTCATAGTCACGTAACTGTATAAATGTATTTCAAGAACGGCTTGACCGGAACTAAATTCCTGAATAGTTTGCCAATTTGTGAGGTAAGTGCGGATACTACAGGAAAAGCGTTGAGTACTTTTAGAACTTAATTATCTAAATAAATACCTTCTTAGAGTTTAATTAAAGCACACGCATTATGAATCTTCTATGTCATCATCTACCTATTCTTTCTCCAACTATGTTGGTGTCGGGTGCCAATCTAACAAGACACAGGTTAATACCAGTATTTTACATAAAGCGACTGCCTATCTGACCTCCAAAACCCAGTTATTGGGTAATAGGATACCCCTTGGTAAGACTGGTTGTCAGACTTTCGGGCTTTTGACGAGCTGTAACAACTGTCAATGATCCACGAATAACTTCCGAGGCACGGAGGGATCTCGATATGTAAAGATGGTCACCCATATACGGACCGACCGAGGTAAGCATAGCTTAACCTGATCGACTTACCCGTGCAGTTCATACGGTAACGGTGAAGGAAAACATCGTGAGGAAACCGGCATGTCCTAGTACCAAAAATTCGAAGATATGTGACATCTACCAACCCGTACTGGGTCCGCGTGGTGAATTACAGCCCACTCCCTCTCACAGAGAGGAGGCCTGTGTCCCAGCAGTGGGAACATTATAGGCTGATTATTTATGTTATGTCATGTATACTTTAATTGTGTACCTACCTCTTTTCATTATTATTCTGAACTCTAATGGTCCTCGGTAGTCCCAATTATTGTCTTTGCTTTATTTAATTGAAAACCATTGAGATCTTCAATAAATTATTATTTACGTCTTGTTTACTCTTTTAGTACTTACCTATACACAAAGGCTCTCTTGCTCTTTGGGTAAGTAGCTAGGTACTTAAGTAGTCGTTAGTTCCAGTAAAGAGACCGTGACAAACACGAGACCGTTTGTTTTCTTTTTTTTTTATAAAATAGTGATGTACTTAATGATAAAAACAACACAGTGATCAAATTGGTTTTAGTCGATTTTTTTTAATACGAAAATGACTGTAAATAAATTGATTTTACATTTTAGCCTATCTACCTGATGTTTACTTTTTTAATCAATTTTGTCAAGCTGAGAAACAAAATAGAGCTTGGTTTTTTCAGCACAGTTTTTAGTAGTTCACATTTTTGTCAGAAAAATAAATGTTGTTAATCACATAATGATCTTGCATGTTCAACTCATATTAACAAATGAATTAATCTATATTAGTACGGTTTTGACAGGTGAATTAGGCACAAGGCTATAAATCTTATAAATTCTGAATTGAATTTGAGTAAATCAACTGCCAAGTGAAGAACGATATTTCACATCGCCTAATGATGATGCCGCTGAAAACTTACTACTGTTATAAATCTATTTTAGTTTGTCGATTATTTACTCTGTAATTACTTTTACTATTTCATACTACTTTTAATACCTAATTAAATATACATGTGGATAACCGTGATTTTTCGTTAGTGTCCATAATCTCTGTATTGTTAAAAGTCCATATCTCAAATTGCTTAGCATATTCCTCCGTTATATCGAAAATACTGGAGCATTAATTTTAAAATAAATATATGGTAAAACAAAGTTTTAATATTAAGTACTACGTTTGACGAAAACGCGATTCCATAAAATTTGCTCAACAGAAAAAAAATACAAATTTACCTACTAACTGAACAATAAAACGCTAGTATTAAAAAAAACTTCAAATTTGATCAGCAGGTACTATGTTTTTATTTATTTTTAATTACCTAAACTATCGGCGCCTTGGAGTCTTCTCCCTGCCGCCCTGTCTCGCTTGCTCGCGTGACCGCGAGCAGTAGTGTGCGAGCGAGATAAAGAGTGAGGTGGCGCTAAGGTATTATGGACTCTTAAGTATGTGTGTGTATGTCTTTGTTGTCTCAGGTTGTCAAGCTCTTACGTAGGCGTCGCTTTTGACATTGATATGTATTTAAAAACCTGATGACATCTGGCATTTTCTACTAAATATCATACCGACTAGCTTGTTAAAGAACGATTAGTAACGAACTCTCTACAAATATAATTGCCGTATCTTAAATACCTGTCGGGGCTGTCAAACCTCCATAGTGACGACGAACTGACTGGCTGACTAGAATAATGACAAGACTAGAGAAAATAGACGGCAAAAGACCTAATTAAATTTAAATTATAATCTAATAATCGTTTTCCATAAAATCCCTGACGACAAGACCGTTCATTATTCGATATATCTGCTCTCAACAGCTTACATAGGCTGTAGGAAAAGTTGTCAGGAATATGTTTATTGTGTTCAGGGGGGCAAACACGGCCTCTTAAAGCAGTATTATTTTAATATTACATCAGTGTGAGAATGAGATGAAGCTATATAGCTCCATCTCTTTCCCACCGTAAAGCAATATTAAAATAACACTGCTATAAGAGGCGGTGGTTGCCCACCTTTTTTTTTGTATGGGAAATCATCAAATAACTTCTCCCGCTCTGGGCGGAGCGGGAGGGTGTGTCAGACTCTTACTGACTTTAACCCACCCGTATTCCTTCCTGTTGCCTGTGTTGCCAGGGGCCTCGGTGACCCATTAGTACCTTCCCGCGAGTGGTTGCCCCCCTGAAGTCACTATAATGTTATGACTATATATATATACACATTTTAGTATCTATTTATTTCTTAGTCAATAATAATGAACATTAGCTACAAAAGCAAAATATCTGTATAATAATGCATGAGTCAATAAGATCTGAGCTGGTAAGATAAGATCTGAGATTATAAGCAGTGGAAACGACCGCGAATTACGACTTGTAGTTCGTACGTAGGTTCGAACACAGGCAAGCACTTTACTTTGTGTAAATTATTTCATCAGCATTGCTCTTAATATGGTAAAGGAAATCATCGTGAGGAAACCGGCATGTCATAGAACCAAAAATCGAAGACATATGACATCTACCAACCCGCACTGGTCCCGCGTGGTGGATTACGGCCCAATCCCTCTCACAGAGAGGAAGACTGATTGTGCAATACAAGCTCTTTCTTCGTATATTATCAGTAATTATTATTATTGTAATTTAGTTAGCATTTTAGTAGGCACCATTTTTTTTAAGATTGTAAAGAACGGCTCGCCATCACACAAATAAACCCTGAGAGGTTTTCGTTGTGTGGCTAAAACCAGTTGTAAAACAAGATACGAGTTTTGGAATAAAATAAATAATAATAATCGTATTTCATGTCCAAAAAGTGTACAAAAAAAAGTGCATCTTGGTACTAAATAACCTTTTTTTAAAATAAATAGGGACATTTCAAAAATATGAGATTTAATGCAGAAAATTAATTGGATCACTCAATAGGTTGATAATTCAGGGTCTCAATGGAACAAGAATAAGAACAAATTGATTTGTTCATTGTTACAAAGATGACCTTGTAAAGGCAGACTGGGGCGATATCGCGGGCGCGACAGACATATTACTGCCTGTCAAGACCGCGATATCGCGCTAGTCTGCTCGAGCCTTAACTATTGAATAATTATTTTCTAAGTAACTATATTGCCAATTCGTTTGTTGTGACGGTGGTCCCCAAAGTAGATTTGTATTCCTACTGATATTACGCAATTACTCAAAAACGGCTTGACAGATTTGGGTGAAATTTGTCACACAGATCGTTTATAATCTGGATTAACATGTATTTTGGATAAAAGTATTATATAGGATACTTTAGTACCTATGTTCCCGTGGAATATTTTCCTGCATCCATGCGGGCGAATCCACGGGGAAAAGATAGTTGTGTATAAAATCATGAAAAAAATATACTTACAGAAACAACTTCTGTTTTTTTTTTCTTATAAAGTTGGAAACAAGAACATATTGAGTCAGTTACCAAAAAAATGATGTCATTATACCTTAAACCAGTTATCTGATTACCATACATATGGTATAATAATAAAACGTGCTAGAAAGACGATATGTCAAGGTTGAGAGAAACGGATGGGCAGTGGAAACCTCTCTCAAGGTCAGGCTGGAATCGGTTTTTACGCAATATATCGATTATATAACATACATACATTACCATATTATCAGACCCGACAGACGTTGTCCTATCCTTTCAATAATTCACACAAAAATTCATAGTAAAGAGGACGTTCAGTTTTTCCCGAACTTGTAAATATAAATTTGTATTTCTCAAATTTTTCTTACAATAAAAACCTGATTCGGAATTACGAACATTTTTAACCTTTTGACCGCCACAGTCATGTATGATGACAGACCAAAATGTGCCCAGCACGCCACGGTCACGACTACATGACAGATTCTAAGGAATAATTCGTAGCTTGGCGCCGAGGGCACGTTTTTGCTTTTTTGACGTGGCGGTCAATAGGTTAAACAAAAAATTGCTAAATCAGTCCAGCCGTTCTCAAGTGACGTGCTTACCAACGAAAACCATTTCATTTTTGAAGTGAAACTTCATAGAGACAAGAATTGAGAGTGAAATTTCAAGGATGCATCACGTTTAAGCACATTTCGTTACATGAGAGAAAAGAAAGATATAACTCTCTCTGTCTCTCACACTAAAGGCTCCTTCAAACTGGGGCGACACGCGACGCGATACAAAAACACCGCGTGTAGCACTACAAGCGGTGCCTTTGTGTCGCGTCGCGTGTCGCGCTTGTTTGTAGGAGCCTTAAATCTCTCGTATTCTTTGTTTTTTAAGATTTTTTTTAGCGTATAAGGTGCTGCACGCACATTTTATTTAATTTTTATAGATTTCTAATATAGTCTGTGGTTTTGCTTTACAAAATACCTAGAGAATTATAAAATAAATATAAGTTTTATTACCTTGGAAAATACTTGTTTTTATAGGTAAGTTATTTGTCTTTTACTCGTATCGGAAATATGATAGAAATAGCATGGTGATAACAAAAGCTGACTGGCCAGATGCTTGCTACGTTCATTTAAGCGACGACTCCTAGAGGTAGTATTTAAAACCGGCCCGTAATCTGCTTCTTAAACCTTTTCCTGATTATTTTTATTAAATTAAACACATAAAAATATGTATTTATAGGGTTACCACCCTATAAATACATATTTTTATGTGTTTATTGACGCAAAAACTGTAACTATTAATTCAGCACAATCCTAGCGTAAAAAGTGTTCGTCAGTTATCAAAAAATAAATCTGCTGTTTTTATACTAAAGTACAATACCTTCGCGCCCAAAAAGTATGGAACTTTTTTTAGCAATTTTTTTATATCCGAAATTATTATATTTATTTATCCTATCCTAACTAATATTATAAATGCGAAAGTAAGTTTGTTTGTTTGTTTGTTACGCTTTCATGCTAAAACAGTTACGTACGGATTTGGATGAAATTTGGCACATGGGTAGACCATGATCTGGAATAGGACATAGGGTAATTTTTATCCGGATATTCCCACGGAATCAAGACTTATGCGGGTGAAATCGCGGGCAGCAGCTAGTTTATAATAAATTTCAACTCAGGGGTTCAGATTTATGTACTGAATCCATGGTAACAGGTTGCGCAGTCTATTTCCCTACCACCCTGTATACGTAAGTTTTATAATTATGTTTTAAGTATCAAGACTGTCTCGTTGGTCTAGTGGTTGCCAGCAATACCTGAGCATGAGGTTCTGGGTTAAATTCCCAGGTCGGGCAAAGTGCTATTGGGTTTTTCAGAGTTTGGATTTGTGCCCAGTTGATGGCAATAGGCTCGCCCCATATCACATGGTACTTAAACATAATTGGCGAAATGTAGGTGGATCTACCACAGGTACACCTCTGCCTAACCTTTCAGGGATTATTGGGTTGATGTTATGTCATGTGTTACGTGGGTAAGTTTTAAGTCATTCCTTATCAAGGCTTTACACGCCATTACTATTAAACGAAGCTTTTAAAAGATCTTTTAGTTAGGAATGCGTAAAGCGAGACGGGTGCTATGAATTAAATATTAGGCTGGCTACCCACGTCGTACAAGTGTTACAAACAAGGTGAGCTATTCAGAATGGATATATAACCTCACGCAAAATTTGAATGTGTTAGCGGGAATTTGGTTTCAAATGTGTATGTGTCAAATACAAAATTACAAAAAAAAAACTGTTCGCTCAACTTTACTAAGCCCACCAAAGATTAAAATATAATACATACCGCAATAATACTATTATAACTAAATTAAATAAGCAAAGGTCATAAAATCAAATTGTAAAATAAATTAATTCGTAATCTTATTTAAGGCGCGGACTAGAGGGAAATGACCAAACAAGACTTGTCTCAAATATAAACTAACGTCAAACTAACCTCTTACCTTGAGTTCCAATCCAAAATATCTGTATTAAGGCTCCTACACACTGGCGCGACTTGTCGCGCGACGCGTCGCGACATAAAGGCACCGCTTGCAGAGCTACACGCGGTGTCTTTGTGTCGCGTCGCGTCGCGCGACAAGTCGCGCCAGTATGTAGAAGCCTTTAAATGTCAACTTACGTTACGTATTTAATTAATAACAAGAACGTCTTAATTGAATGCAGATCTTGTTTTTTTTTTTATTTTCGATTACTCAACTCAATTTTGACTAACTAGCTAATTGCTTCATATTTTGCAATAAATTACAAGCGTTGTGTCATCGCCCTTCTCTTTCTTTTCTGTGCAGTCTGACAGTGATCGCGGTTTAGCTGTTGTCAGCGTTTTAAATGTAAAACCTATGCAACATAAATTATATAGAAAACTCTTTGTATAACAAACCATGTCCATCAACAAACTAAGTAGGTCCCGAGAACAAGAAGAGAGCAAACTAAGTAGCACATTAATTATTACAGAGCGGCGCATCTAGTATATTTACTTAGCTCATTAATATCGTTGGCACGTACAGTCGCCAGCATAACAAGTTACTACAAACTGACAAATTTCTCCAAATGATTTTAAACCTTAAAATGTTGATGGTTAAGTGCAAAATCGAATGAGAAATTTGACAGTTTGTGGTAACTGTCATATGTTGTTGTTCTGGTGACTGTACATACACTAATTATGTTAGAGTGTTTATTTTGTTCATGTTGTGGAATAATGTGAGGCTATTATTGTATTTAACTAAGCTCAGACTATACTGTGTGACGGTAGCTTTATGTTTATGACAACTTGTTTTGTTTAGAGGCTGAGTTCAAAGCACGTTGGTGGTGTATTGACAGACAAACATGGTGTTCAATATTTGAATGAAATCAAGTCACATGTACTTTGTTATTTTTTTTAAAACAAAAACCTAGTTCTTATTTTTTGTCAGCTGTCTTTTAGGGTTGAAAAATTAGGTCATTCTAGGTCCATTTTCGGGCTGAGTAAAGTTTTCTTCGTTAGAAATAATAATTTACCCTATACCTACAACACAAGTTTATTACGATATTTTATGACAATAGCATAAATCTTATTGACAAAAACAAAAATATAGTTTACGAAAAAACTCTAATTCTTTTGCCAACCCATACTTACCATCTTTTCCATCTTGTTGCAGGAAGAAAACATAGCTCTCCGTTTAATAAAACAGCATTCAGACGTCGAAGAGCCAGAAAGCAGTCCAGCATCACCCGAAGAAATCTTCAATACTGGCAACACCGGGACCACAGGCCGGGCGTACTTCGACGAGGCAGGTTATGTGGCTGGAGGGTCCAAGGACTCGGACCCTTATGTGAGAAACAGGTTCAACCAAGCCGCGTCTGATAACCTGCCCAGTAACAGGCCGGTACCTGATACAAGGAATGCTATGTGAGTTTGACAGCAGAATTATTTTTTGGTGGTAAAAAACAGCCTTGAAGAAGGTGGTGGAGATTCAAAATCATAATCAAAACTGATTTATTCAAATTAGGCTGAATATCAGCACTTTTTTTAGCGTTATAATTACATGAGACAGTCCCCCGAAACGCCTGCTCTTCACCACTTCCTAGTGCTTTAGCTGGGAAGAAGAAGTGGCGCAACTAACTCCCCAATAGCAACTTGAGCGTGCCTAGGCAACAACACATTGTGCAGTAAGTAGCTAAATTAATCATTGGGAGACTTGAAACCAATGTATTCGGAGTCACAGTTGAAAATCAATCGAACAATGTGTTCGGAATAGAGATGGTGGCACGCGGTCATAGGACACGGTAAATAATCAGACTTACCATCATTTAATTCAATTTCTACCAATAGGTAGGAATTACCAAAGGAACTTGCTTAAGGAGGTTACTTTGGGGTTGAAAATTAATCGACCAATATGTTCGAAACAGAGATGATGCCACGTGGTCATAGGGCACAGTAAATAATCAGACTTACCTTCATTCAATTCAATTCCTACCAATAGGTAGGAATTACCAAAGGAACTTGCTTAAGGAGGTTACTTTGGGGATACCCAAAATAGGGAACGTTTCCAGTCTTCCAATGCAGCTGAAAATCGGATATTACCTATCCATAAGAACATTTGAAACGGCGAAATCCATCACACCCCAACAAATAGAACAGAATAGACATTTACTTTGCAAATATGGGTAATACATAAATGTGTTGTGATACATTAAAGGACAACCATATTCCACCATTCGGGATACAAACATTTATATCATGATTAACTTAAGTTTAACCAAAACCCAGAGCAATCCACCAAAAAATCTCTGATAAAAACTTAGTTACACTGTAGAACGCTTTATCAATTAAAAAATTACGTAATTTACGTCTACTCTTAAACGGCACTATTGTCAAGTCTTTCCAAACACTTGGTAATTTTTTGTAAATAATTGGAGCCACACAAGTATACTACAGAGACTAGATTAGACTATAAAGTATCCAGTACCCTACTTAACGTTAAACCAGTTATCAGACATTTTTCAGGCTTCCGACGACCCTTAATGATCGCCATAGATATTTGCATGAGAGCCGAGATTCTTGGCTTAACGCGTTCTCCGAGGCAAAGGGGTCTGGCTCGAGATATTGACCTAATAAATTCTCTTGCAAATAGATCGAGTTATATCCTGGGCTGTAAGACATTGATGGTTGGTAAAATATCCTAATAATATGAAGCCCGTGTTAGAGGGAGGCTTTGAAATGCATGTTCTTTGATGTTACGTTAAGACGACGGTCAACCGTTTTCAACTAACAGTAGGTCAATTCAGTTATTTGTATATTCAATTAATGTCAAAAAACTTTCAAATATGTAGGAAAAATACTACAAATGCTCTTAAAAAATCGAGCGAGCCTTACAGTAGTCGCATATGATGTGTAAAATCTGATATCTCACCTTGGTAATAAGTAACTGAGCAGCGACAGAAATTAACCTCAAAATTTTAAAAAGCTGAATACTGAAATATTTATTCGAATTATTATTATTATATTATTAATTACTAGTGGTCGCCCACTGGTTGAAATTTGACCCCTTTACTTACAATCTGTATAGTACTTACTTATTCCATGCTCAAGCTGTCACTTCCTGTTACACACGTTCCTTTTCACGAAATCACTCCAACAGAAAGAGAGGAAAGATGTTACACATCAATACGGGAAATAACCCTGTGTCTTTTTTAAAACAAATGAACATAGGCACGAATGGGTTACAATAGAGCGGATACAGATTTTCTTTAAAAATCTTTTCTCGATGAAATAGACGCTTTTTTTTTGGGTGGAAAATTATCAAATAACTTCTCCCGCTCTGGGCGGAGCTAGTGTGTCAGACTTTTACTGACTAAACCCCACCCGTGTTCCTTCTGTTGCCTGTATTGCCAGGGGCCTCGATATCCCTTACGGACTTTCCCACGACTGACCAAAGTAGGTTTATCTTAAGAAAAAAATTGCCAAATCTGTATAATTTGTGGTAGCGGAAGAAATATGTGTTAATTTTTAACATATTTCTCAGAACTTGGTTGTTACCAAAACACGTCCTGAAAAAAAAACTCGATACAAACTAACGGTAGGTAAACTAACCTTTTACCTTGAGGTCCCATCCAAAATATCTGTATTAAATATCAACGTACGTTACGTATTTAATTAAAAACAAGTACGTCTTATTTGAATGCAGAACTTGGTTGTTTTTTATTTTTGATTACTCAACTCAATTTTGAGTAAATAGATAATTGCTTCATATTTTGCAATAAATTACAAGCGTTGTGTCATCGCGGTTCTCTTTCTTTTCTATACAGTCTGACAGTGACCGCGGTTTACCTGTTGTCAGCGTCTTAACCATACTTTTGGCATGTTGTTTCCCTACCAAGAGTCAGTGACTCTTAATAGCTAAAATAGCGTGGAAATAATACAATATGCGTAAAAAATACAGGCTGGAAATATTATTATAGTTACAATACCATGATTTGTTATCGAAAAGTCACATATGTAGGTATTTAATACGATGAGGACCAGTGGGTCACAATTTAGTAGGTACCTATAGTGTATTGAGAAATAAAAATGATTGTTTTACTTCTAATGAAACTCTTTGTGTTGACTTCAATTCCGTAACATTATTCAATAATAAGAACAAACGCTTCTTTAGAAATTCTGTAGAGGTGGCCACTAACATATTTCATACTAAATAAGCTCCTCCAGACATTATTGTTACTTTAATAGACTCAAAAACGTATATAATTTTAATGTAAAGATATGTTTCACACCTCAAAATGCTAGTGAGCTACGTAACTACTATCGCGAGCGTATTTTTCGATAGCGTCTGTGAAATTAGTTACTCATGGTGCCGTTTTCTATGGTGACAGCTGAAAAACGTTAGTGACTATCGAATAGATTACGTTAGGTTTCTTACCTATCGAAATCTATAGTGCTCAAGGTACGCATTTTAATTCTGTCTGTGACCGCTAGGGGCGCTGTACAATATTTCATACATATCATTGACGGACACGCTAGCGAGTTTTGGCTGAGTAAACTCATGGTAGAGATACAGAACCGTCGGTACACACACGTTTTTTTGCCGTGAAACTACGGTTGATTCGTCATGTGGCACGGTCGTCAGTGTTGTATGGATCACTATAAAAGTTTATTGACAGACACGGCGGCACCGGTTGTATACCATACAACCGGTGGTTTGCCGTGTAATATACAAGCTCACACGATTATTCTGCCGTGCGACTAGAGCGCCATACCGTAAAGAAACCGTGCCATGTACAACGGGCCTAACCCAATATACGTCATAATCTATACAAAGCAAACAGCTTAAAACAATATTAGCTGTTCTTAACCCAAATTCTTTATAAGCTTACGTTAAAGAAGTGCAGTGTCAACCGACGGCCTCAATTTGACGCAACCTCACACATACGTAATACGAGGTGTTTGTGACCTCCCTGGGAGCTGGGCGACCTCGCAGCCTCTTGAGGTCAATGTCTCCTGAGATGTACTGGAGATTCTGCAATGTTGTTAATGATAATTACGTGGTTAATTATGTGGATGGCAGATTTGGGTTAATGGTTTTTTGAAAATGGAATGTTTGTGATTAGGCAGATTGGAAAATGTTTTTTTTTTTGTATCTGGGTCAGAATAAAAGTCGTATTGGTATATTTCGAAGGGTCTGCCTAAATACTGAGAAATTACTTGTCTTTTCCAGGTTACATAATGATTCCCTGACTGTAGGTATATCATTGGTAAACATGTAGTTTAGAACAGATAATTTTATGATTTTATTTTTCTTTCAGGTGTCGACTAAAGAAATACGACGATGACTTGCCACAGACCAGCATCATCATCACATTTCACAACGAAGCCAGGTCTACACTACTACGGACTATCGTCAGGTAAATACAGATTCTGAACATATTCCTCATTCAACTCTAGGTTGTCTTCGGAATCCTGCGAGTGCTCTTCGATTGACTTTGTAAGATCTTCGGGTTTCCTCGGACTCTCTTGAAATGTTTTGGAACTTTACACAAAAGTAAATTGACTAGCTAAAGCTGTACAAAGATCTAATAATGCAACACTTAAATAGCAGCACTGGAATAAATACGTGCTCATTTTCTTGACATTTACAAAGCTTCATGAAAATAATTTTGTTGCAGTGTCCTCAATAGAAGTCCGGAGCACCTCATCAAAGAAATTATTCTAGTCGATGACTACAGCGATAACCGTGAGTACTCATAAATTTATTAACAATATACTTTTAGAACATACAGGGAAAAATATAAACCTAGATTTAGCTCCACTTTTTTATATGGCGTCTCGCAGGTCAACCTAGAAGGTTGTCGGCTTCTTAACCGGACTGTCCTGTGTGTGCTTCAATAAATTAAGGCCTCCAGTCAGAGTATACAACTTAAAAACTAAGCGACTACACGCTAAAGGGACGGGCTGTGGGGCTCAGCTTAGGGCGTCGGTAGGGCCTCTCCCAGCGACGCGCAAGGACCCAAGGGGCAGGCTGAGTCGGATTCATTTGGGACAAATTTAAAGTTACTGGCTCAGCGGCGCAGGTTGGCTCGAGCAGGGGTCGGGGCGAGATTTAGCTCCGCAATGAATTAAAATTCTTTATTTATCTAATACTTAAACAACACAAATGTACCAGTCAACCTTTGGGTGATGTAGAAACAAACAGTGGTAGGTGTAATAACGAAAATTGAGGAATAAATAACAGTCAAAATCAAACAGCAGTGTAGGTTTTAAAAACAACGTGATAATTTAAAACGTGACAAATTGGTTTATATAATTATGTTAAACTGTGTTTAACGTTGCAAGGTTTTAGATCATCGCTATCTTGTATGGAAGTTTCAGTTAACCTAATTAAAAATAATGAAATAAATAAATGTATTTATTTTCATTATCAAATTATAAGATGGTTATAAACATTAACTAAATTAAATTAAAACTAAGTTAAACCTAAAAAAGGCCCTCGAGGCGTTGTACCGAAGATACGGGCGTCATTTCCTCGCTGAATTGCAATGCTGATGCGTTGCGCGAGGAAGCCGCCAGCTTTTCGGTCACCAGTTACATCAACTAGACATTTCGCGATTTCCGCAAATAACTTATGCGCACTAGAACCCCACGGACCGAGGGTCTAATAAATAATAATTTCAATTTAGCAGATCTTTATTACGGACTTTTTTTTTGGAATTTCTTAATAAAAAAATACAAGGAATAAATTTTTTCAATTAACATTTCAGTTATAATAATATGATTCTCGTTAATGGTGGTTTGGACCAGTTTCGCTCGTTGTCTTTTAACAGCTGGTGGATTACATTTATGTCATAAGTTACTTCAGTGTTTAATTTAGTCAAACCCACATCTAGTGCAGAATTTAGTCTGGCGTATATTATAATGATCATAGTACTAAGAAGCATCTGAATTGAATACCTATCTTCAATTATTTATAACTCATCCATCACACGGTTTTTATATATGATCTCCGTTGATACTGCAACAGATTAACTAAAAAATACATATATTTGCTTAAGCCTTTAATAAAACAAGCACATCCAAGGCCAGCTAACGTTAAGGCTCTTACAGACTGAGGCGATATCGCTGGCACGACCGCGATACCGCCCCAGTCAGTAATGGCCTTTAATTTTTAATATTGTGGCGGCATCTACATCGCCACATGCGAACTACGCATCATACTGTCGTCACGCAAAATCCTGCATCGCGCAAGCAGAGTTTACCGCGCAACTAGCATATATACAACATCCCGACATCAACCGTCGGGCAGTAGCCCACCAGACACGACACCCGTCTGGTCGGAGGATCCTCCCTTTTCAATGGAGGATGTCTGAACATTTTACACCCTGTTCCTCATACTTCTATAATATAAAAGCAACAATATTGCGAAGACCTCATCAAGTTTGCAACTTTGTTAGTTAAATAACATTTTAGCAATACTTAAGTACTTCCTCGGCTGTTGGTAATAAAACATTAAAGAGTTGTTTATTATCGGCTTAGTAAGTTATAGTTGAAGAAACTCAGGGCTAACTTTAAATCTTCCAAAATTATTCCAACCTTCTTAGGTTCAAACTGTGTAGTTTTTTTTACAACTTCTGCTACTACTGGGATACTAAAAACCAGCCAAGTGCGAGTCGGACTCGCGCACGAATGGTTCCGTACCATTATCTATTATAACGGCAAAAAAATCATGTCTGTTGTATGGGAGCCCCTTAAATATTTATTTTATTCTGTCCCATTTTACTCTTTGGGTACGGAACCCTATAAACTGGGATATTCGTATTACGCAGAAAGCTTGCAGTAGTGGTATGAGTGAGTATCCCAATTTGTAGGACTCAATCTCCAGTCCATCTTCTATAAATCGATACATCTATAATAATCTATATCAAGCCATAGATTCCATTTCCTAGCCAAACTTAAACATACACCATGTTTAAAAAAATCGGCTTTAGGTGAATTATGTTTGTAGGATAAGGATTGTATTTACTTATTTATTTAATACTTTAAGCACACAAATGTTCTCGTATAGAGGCGGACTTAATGCCATAGGCATTTTCTACCAGACAACCTTTGGGTAGTGCAGAGACAAACAGTGGTAGGTGCAATAACGAAAATTGTGGAATAAATATTTATTTAAATATAAGGATATACTTACATATACCTATTAACTTGCTTGCGGCTAGCTTGTGGCTAAGTAATAACAGCCGCACCGGTCAATCGATCAGGTTAAGCTACGCTTGCCGCGGTTGGTCCGTAGATGGGTGACCATCTTTACTTACCAAGACCCCTCCGTGCCTCGGAAAGCACGTTAAGCCAGCTCTCATTTGTAGATCCTTGACAGTCGTTACGAGTCGTAAGAAGCCTGACAAGGGGTATCGTGTTACCCAGTAACTGGGTTGTAGAGGTCACATAGGCAGTCGCTCTATGTAAAATACTGGTATCCATCTGCATCCGGTTAGACTCAAGCCGACGCCAAAGTAGTTGGGAAAAGGCCAGGCAGATGATGATGAAATACATATACCTATTAAAAACTTTAAATATAATATATATAAGCTAATACCTAATTATACATAAATCGCTTATCCCTATTAACATTGTCGTATATGTTTTTTAGCCATTTTCTTTTTATTTCATTAATCACTCTTAAAAAGTCCCTTGTTTTAGTGGAGTCAAGAACATTTATTAAAATTCTGTTGATTTTTGATAATCTAATTTCTATAGGAAAAAAAATTTGCAATTCAAACTTTGAGACGCTTTCTTGTAATGTTGCTGATTTTCACATCCGACAATGTTAATAGGGATAGGCGAAATATAAGACCAAATAAATACACATGAATACACAAATATACTAAAACAGATAAGACAAACAATGGGAAAACATTACCGTTGTGATGATACTGCCAGCTTCTTACGGATTTGCTCGCGTACTTTAACTTTAAAGGATAATCGGTTGGTTGCCATCCTGATTTCCTGGGGGAGCGCATTCCACAGGGAGATAGACTGAACGAAGAAGGAAGAGTGAATAAAGTCAGTGCGATGAGAAGTAGACGATTGTGTGATGAACGTAGATTTCTACTGTAGTTGACGAGTTCACTATACCTACAGCATATTTTATACACTTTAACCTACCAAGTTTATATTTAAATTCCACCAGTACTCTGGCACTAATTATATTCCGCATAATCCCGCGGGGGCCATAAGGTTGATACAAATTATTGTGTAAGTAATATCATCTCCGTAATTACTTGACTTGAAACTGCGCCGTCATCTGACTAATCTCTTACATACTCTATAATAGGTAAAAGTTGGTGGGAATTACATTTTTAGGGTTCCGTACTCAACAAGGAAACCATATAGTTTCGCCATATCCGTCCCGGCTTAGCTAAGAGACTCTTAGCACCAGAAAGATGTTATTTGGCATAAGTATACATATTAATTACGCCGACAAAGTGGTCAAATAAAATCGAGAAAAAATATTTTTTTGGGGTTCCTCCCTTACACGTAAAATGGGGATGATGTTTTTTTTCTCGTCTATCCCATGGTGTGGGTTATCGTTGGATAGGCCGTTCAAATATTGCGGGTCTGTGAACACCACTTTTCGATCCAGGGATCCGTTTGCGTAATAAAGTAATAAAAAATTGCTTTAAAGTGCTAATTTTTGTTGAGTCAAGTGCCCCCAGCCAGCAAAACGGTTATTTTTGAATGTGTGAAAAAAATCACGGCTGTAGTAGATATACATATATAACGAAGTAAAAAGGAAAACTATCACAGCTAAGTAGGCTTTACAAGTTAACAAGTAATAGTCGACAAACTTACATTTGCAGTTGGAGAATTGACCGTGACGTATGTCGATGTATGGGAGAGCATTTTTTCAACTACTATGTTAAGTTTGTTTTCGAGATAAATTCACCCCAACTATGGCACCCTTCATTGTGCGTGGTCTGACACGCACGTGGCCAGTTTTTATAATATTTATTACACAAGACTGTACTAACTTGAAACCAAACAAAAAATTGTGTATGTGAAAGGCACGGAAAATATGAATATGGATTATTAGAGCCAAGTTCTTAGCGTTGAAATGATTAAATTATAATATCATGAAATGTAATAGAAGTTCCTATATAGACTGCTTCGTTGGTCTAGTGGTCGCAAGCGCTACTGCTGAGCATGAATTCCTAGGTTCAATTCCCCGCGGAAGTGTTAAACGGTTTTTCAATCAAGAATTTCTCAGTACCAGCCCGAAGTCTGGATCTGTGCCCGGTTGATGGCAATAGGCTTGCCCCCTATTATATGGGACTTAAAAATAACTGGCGAAATGTGTGTGTTTTATAGGCATCTCTGCCTAGCCCTTCGGGGATAGCTAGCAGGCGTGATGTTATGTTATGTGTAATAGAAGTTAAAATCTTAATCGGTTTGCAAGATTCTTGCCATTATGTACCTATTACTTGTAGTTAAAATGATGTAGGTAGGTATACATCAAAGATGTATAACTTAGCTATAAGTACAGGTTAAAATTAATCACATTTAATTATTTTCTTGATAATATTTACATATACATTTAAAAGCTAATAATCTTAAAATAATAATATGTAAAAGTATATAAAAAAGGAGAGGAAAGAATCATTAGGCATAAAAAAATTCGTTTGCATCACTGTCAACAGGAAAAGTGCCCAAAAGGCTGGCAGCATTGCCAATGTGTAAGGTGATGTTGATTCTTTGGCCAAGAAATAGGTCACGTGAAGGCTTGACCAGCCGCTTGGCGATGTCTCATGTTTCAACACCTAGCGGCTCGAACAAACCGTTAAAATTATACAATAGGTATTACAAGTATGTTAGACTATATAACTTAGCTATACAAGGTAAAATGATATAGGTACTTAAAAGACGTATGGTGAAATAACTTAGAAACAAACGCAACGCTTAGGAAAAAAACAAATAAATGACTGAAAAATAATTATAAACTTTATATTTCATATTTTAATACTTATTTAAAATAGTCAAGCTAGGTTTCGCAAAATGAAAATGTTTGCAGAACTAAAATATTGTCATCGCACTGACATTTTCTTACACAACATTCCCAACAATAGAACAAGAAAATGCCAAGCTGACCTACCCGAAATAAAACACGACGCAGCATCTTTATATCAAAGAAGTTACTGACAGAGAAATGGGCCAAGAATATTGTCATAGAAACATGCAAGCACTAATAAATGTGCCAACTTGGCTGGCGCACTGCCAAGCCTAAAAATGAAACGAAACTAAAATGCCGCTCCCACAATATCAAATAATTTACAGAAACAATGGTATATCATGACTACAGTGTCACAGAATAGTATCTGTACAAAAGGTCGGCTTGATACAACGAGAGAAATCTCACGCACATATAGACATGCTCAAAATCGACCGCCTACCGCTACGTAGGATTTACACGGAGAGGTTTACTATATTAGCTGCAAATTGTTAATGCATTCGTGCGTAGCGTGGCTGTGGATCGCAGTGAACGATCCAGCTTACATTTTCACAAAAAGTGAAGCTAAGTACACGTTCATAGCTTAGCCGTTAAGTTTTGCGGAGCTGCGCCTTAACGGACGGCGAGTGTAAGGGCAAGATTCGCAGACCGCACTTTGACTGTACTTTGCCTAATAAAGTAACCGTCGCATACGAATGTAAACATTATTTGTATAACATTAATAATACCAAACGCAACTGACATTCGTTTGAGACAGTTAGAGATCTCTTTACGTACGCGTCTGCATGCGTGCGCGTGTTTTCGCTAGATGTATGGAGTGGACATTCTGTAGAAACTATTCTGTGCTAAAATGCGGTTCTCACAAAATCATAGGATTTACAGAAACAATGGCAAATCATGACCACAGTGTTGTGAATTTTACACTGTGTGTATTTAATTAAACAAAACTCTTGATTCACGTAATTATCTGGAACAATAGTTTCGTTGGCAATTCATTTTCATTTCACATAATAAATTGTGAAATTCGAGCAATATAATTGGGCTAAAAGCTCTTGTATTCGCTGTAGTAGGGCAATTAATTAGCTGATTATGACTATTAATTTAAATGTGTGAATGTGTTTTAATACAAGGTTTCAGCTGTGGTTTTTGGTAGATTATTTCTTAGGCCAAGCTCAATACACGTTACTTAACAATTACTTTGATTAATCAAAGTATTTGCTTAGACATTCCTACCACTGTTGCAAGTTTGACACTTGGTTGCATGACAGAGACGGGAACATAACTAAGTCAAACCACGTGCTATGTAACGTTTATAGATCTTGGCCTATTTTCCCAGGAAAATAATTTAAAGATTGTAAAATAGCTTTCATTTCGTTTTTCAATCGTTTTCGCATTTGTCTCAAAAGAAACCATGTTATTATCATAATTCCGTAACCATTATTAATTTCCACACTGTGCAGTCATAAGACGGTAACGGCAAAGTAAAACACAAAATTTAAGTCAAATATTGAGCAGTGTGTTTAACGGAGCGAGCTTTGTTGGTACTGAACCCAGAATAAGCACGTTTCGGGTAATTGAGGAAACAAAACATCGTATCCTCAACATAAGACGTTTTTATCCTTATTTGGGTTCCTAAAATAATCCAAAGTTTCCTTCCATAAGACCAGCAGAATTTACCACTGATGGTATTTTAGTTTTATATAAACCAGCCTTTTTTTTTGGTTGGGAAATTATCAAATAACTTCTCCCGTTCTGAGCGGAGCGGGAGGGTGTGTCAGACTCTTACTGACTAAAACCCACCCGTGTTCCTTCCGTTGCCCGTGTGTTGCCAGAGGCCATTGTATCCCCCTTTCGGACTTTCCCGCGACCCCGGTAGGCAGCGGCCCTACCGGACCCCTATAGTTGTGCTGACATCTCTTTGAGGCGCGCGTGGAACTCAACGCGCCGTCGACCCGGGCCCGGTCCTTATCGGACGGCGAGCTACCCATTGCTCACCGTCCGCAAGCCCGCGCCTACGGTGGCCGGGAATTGGCTTGGGATTCCCGACGCCCCGGGCGTCTCCTGCTTACAAAACCAGGCAGAAATTGTCTGATCGCAAGACCAAATCATAGTCCTTCATAGAATGAACGAATAACGATTAGTCACTTCTCTATGTGTTGGCGATTTCAGAATTTTTAAGTTCAAGTTTCCAAAGAAAACTTCCCTTTACCGTCTGTCTGCGTTATGATAGCTTCTATTGTAATAAAATAATAAATTATAAATACTGACGAGTTATGGAGTTCACTGTCTGTAGATACTTATTTTTTATTATAGCAGGAATTCGATAACTGGGTAAGTCAAAAACGTACTAAGAAAAAGACCTGGGAATATGTCAGTTGTTAGATCTACTTTATGTCTGTCAATATTTAATGAATTCCAAAATAAATATTTAATTAAAAACTAACTAGAACATTCCAATTTCTTCAATAAATTTTGACATTTGATCTAAATCATCTAATGAACTTCTGCAATCTATAAATTGTAGTTAGTTATTCTAGTCTTCTCTATGTGTTGGCGATTTTAGAATTTTTAAGTTCAAGTTTCCAAACAAAACTTCCCTTTACCGTCTGTCTGCGATATGATAGCTTCTATTGTAATAAAATAATAAATTATAAATACTGGCACTTATCCAGTAAAAGCAATCAAAATAAAGTACACGAACAAAAAAATTGGGCCAAGGAACTCAAGCGAATCGGAAGCATAATCCTTTTATCCGCGGAAGACAGCTTCTAAGGGTCGTACCATGTACATTTACAGTCTTATTTTACACTGGCGTGATCACGTGTAAATGTTTTACTTTAAAAGGAAGTGTATAATAAATTGTGGACTTTAGGGATATAATATAAATGTACAAGTTTACAGTCTTTTTAGAGATCGAATAGAAAGAAAAGTAAATTTAAATAATAAAAACACCCGACTACGTAAAAAATGAACTATAAAAAAGATGGAAACAAGATGACCATTTCTATACTTATATAAACAATCTCATGCAATCTTCTTAAATTTAACAATAAAACTATTGCCTCCTACTGCATGAGATTGTATATTATATAAGACCAATTATACGATTATTTAAGAACTTTATCACAGCTTTATTACTAGAAAATTTTAGTGTGATTGGTAGCTAACCCACTTTAAACCGTTATAGATCCTAATTGGTCCAAAATGAAAAATGATCAGAGAAACCTGAGATGATTTTCAAAGACCTATTCAATGATACCCCACTTGACATAGTTCGTCAACTTTCATTTTTCTTTTTCACAATGTGGGGTCCGTTTGTCGCCATTTTGAATTTTAATTACTGTCATGTCTTTTCTGACACACGCAAGATTAAGACAAATCAATTGACGTAAGTATCATCAAAATCAGCTCACGCAAGTATCATTACTGATATGTTCCTGTTTTATTTATATATTATATATAACTTATTAGAATATTTTATTAAAATTATGTAACATTTTATCACTAGGAACAGTAATGCGCATGAACACTCCAACGTGTTGCAATAATTCAAACTAGGCTGAGAATCAGCACTTTTCGAACGTCAAATTTACATGACAGTCCCCCAAAACGGGCGTTTAGGGGGACTGATGTAATTGTGCTTCCTACTGCCTAGTGCTCTCCTATTAAAGCCCTTTATGAGATGAATATTATTATGTAAATCGTTCCTTAGTGCTCACTTTTACTAGATAAGGAACTTTTGAGCATAATTTAATGCTTCTAGACTGATTTAGGTTGTGTCAGTGAGTGAAGAATAAATTAATTCAAGATTTACCAAAAAACCAAGTATCCATAAACGTGCCGTAAAAAAAAAAAACCGGATGAGTCCGAGTCGGGCTCGCCCACCGCGGGTTCCGTATAATTTTGTAGGAACATATTTTAAATAGTTCAGGAATCTAGTCCCATAGTTTTTTCCTAGCTTTTCCCGAAAATCAGTTTCCAAAACCTATAATTGCATTATTGTTATACTAACAGTTCATACCTGAATTAGTTAGGTAACCTAATCAAAGTTGTTTATTAATTAAATATCAAATTTAATCCAGGTTTGTATGTGGTGACAGAAAAAAGAATGGCACTTTAAATAAAGACTGTATTTTTTAAATTTAATTACAAATGTGTAGTTTCCAGATTTTTCCCTGTACTTGTAGTAAGTATAAGATGATGTTACATAGTTCTAGGTCAACGGAAAATATCCTATAAATTTTGGTTCCCTTGAGAGTGTCGAAATTTGCGTCATAAACGGTCGTATCTTTTTTTTTTACGTTAACTTGATTTGTACACAGCTTCAAGGGACTGTAGCCTTGAGTACATGGTTTTAATTTCAACTCGATACCTCCACGCGTTCCCTAGATAAAGTGTCTTGACAGACAGACGGACAACAAAGTGATCCTATAAGGGTTCCGTTTTTTATTCTTTTGATGTACGGAACCCTAAAAAACGCATCAAATGCCTTGTGTAGTTTAGAAAATCTATGCGATCACACAGACAGTATATGACAAATTTATATTATGTTGTAGATATGGATAGATATAAGCTTATCCTAATTAACCTGCCTTTTTCCTCTACAGCCGATGACGGTGCCGCCCTCCGTGCCATTCGGAAGGTGAAGGTGATCCGCAATACCAGACGCGAGGGTCTGATGAGGTCCAGAGTGAAGGGTGCTGACGCCGCCGTGGCGCCGGTGCTGACTTTCCTGGATTCCCATGTAGAATGCAACGCTCACTGGCTGGAACCTTTGTTGCAGAGGGTGAAGGAGGTATGTTGCTTTTTCAGCTGATATTATTGTGTATTGCCTTCTCCAGCCGATCTCCCGTAAACGCATCTTAGTCGTCACAATGGAAAGCTATGGCGAGATCTTTGTCCAGCGGTCATCAGTCATCATCGTCATCATTTCAGCCGATAGACGTCCTCTGCTGGACATAGGCCTCCCCCAAGCACCGCCACTTCGACCGGTTCTGTGCTTCCCGCATCCAGCGGATTCCTACGGCCTTCACAAGGTACACCTTGTAAGAGGCCTTCCAACGCTACGTCTTCCGGTACGCCGTCGGTTATTCCAAGAACAAACTAAACATTGTAGTTAAAAACATGTTCCCTCATACATTCCTACTGCAAATGTAAGTTTGTACGCACATGTTATTTTAAGACTATAGACTTCTTATAGGTTTTCCGGTAATCCATATGTAAAGAAGTACGCTCCGTATTTTTTTTTTAATTTTAGGGTCTGTAGTTTCGGAGGTAAGGGGTAAATTTTCATATATTTTTTTAAATAACTTTAAAAATGTTTATTTAAAAATTATAGTAAAATACATGTGAAATTCTTACAAGCCCTTTCATTTGATGTGTCACACGGTAAAGTTTACAAAACCGTTGCCCCCCAAAAGTGACCCCAAAGTATATTCAAAATTGATTTATTTACCTCGTACACGTCCATTTTTGGGTCACAAACATTCATATGCATTCCAAATTTCAACTAAATCGGTCCAGTAGATTCGGAGCAAATTGGCTATGATAGACGGGCAGACAGACAGATAGCCTACAGCCGGACAGACAAACACACCAGTGATCCTTTAAGGGTTCTGTTTTTCCTTTTGAGGTACGAAACCCTAATTATGAGTTTCATTTACATTTAAATTGATTGTGTTTTTTGACACCTGAGTACGGCCAGTGTTCCGGATTATCTGACCTCTCTTACAAAGAAGAGGAGGCGAAAAGGGGTCGAGTTATACAGTTTACTGTCTGTACATACTTATTAGTTATTACAGCAGGAATTCGATAACTGGGTAAGTCACATAGGTACTAAGAAAAAGACCTGGGAATATGTCAGTTGTTAAGATCTACTTTATGTCTGTCAATATTTTATTAATTCCAAAATAAATATTCAATTAAAAACTAACATTCCAATTTCTTTAATCAATTTTGACATTTGATCTAAATCATCTAATGAACTTCTGCAATCTAAAAATTGTAGTAAATGAGCTTCTAATTAAATATCAATATGAGTGAAGTTTCATTTGACTTGCAAATTAATTTCCATTGCGCCTGGCATGTTTGAGGAGCTGTTGGCTATATGCTGCTCCTAGATTTTACAATGACGTATTTTTATTTAACAATTAATTAGTAACTAATGTTTTAATCGGTTCCTTTTAATTATTTAAAAGGTCTTTACTATTCCATTATGGAAACTCAATCAACTCACACACACTCATTCTTTGGTCTTCATGATTCTATCTTGATATTGCTAAATTATACGCCAACTTCATAAGGTATTGAACATCAACTAAAGCTACCTACAATCAAAATATAAATTTTATAAAAGTAAACGAAAACAAACTAATAAAGGTCATCGCAGTTATAAACGAAATAACTAATTTGACAGGCGGATCAAATAAAATTTACGTGAAACAATATTGAGTGGTTTACCATGGTTTTTTAAGACCTTATACTTTTTATAAGTTTTCCTGTAATTTATTAGTATTGCGCCATTCTCTTTATTTTTCAAAATGTTTGGCTCAGCAGTTTCGGAGGTAAGGGGGGAATGGTCAATTATCATCTATTTTATCTTTTATAATTATAAAACTAGTTATTTAAAATTATTTAAAAATAATTGAAATCCTCATAACAAGTCCATTCATTTGATTTGTCACACGATACAGTTTGCAAAACATTTTTTTTTTCATTTTTTCCCCAAAAGTAAACCCCATATTCAAAATTCATTTATTTACGTTACACATTCGTGTTTGGGTCACAGAAACTCATAGACGTACCAAATTTCAACTTAATCGGTCCAGTAGACTCGGAGCAAATCGGCTATGACAGACGGACAGACAGACAGACACACCAGTGATCCTATAAGGGTTCCCTAAAAAGCTAGAGTCTGTTCGAGAATGTTCGCTACGATTTCTACTGCTATTTTACATAATTATAAATTCTTACGTGGGGATGACAAATAGATCGACTGATTCAAATGTCACATTTACATTCTAGTAAACTCTATATCCAATCCGCGTTCATGAATTGCGGATTGCTTTTGCATTACGTTCGTGAGGTGGATCGAACTCGAAACGGAGCAAAATGTCAGGTTGTGTTGAAATGCCATAATCCACTTTATGCAATGCACATCCAAACGATATTGTAATTGTTTGAATTGCAATCTATAGTTAATACATTGTTGCAACAAATAGTGTTCTGGGAACATGAAATGTTTCTACAACGTATACCTACCATTTATTTATTTAAAAAAAAAAAAACGCTTCGCTCGTAAGCGCATCACTTGAGAATGGCTGGACAGATTTGACAGTTTTTTGTTATAAAATGTTCAGAATTTGGTGTATAAAGAAAGAAAAATTTGGAAAGTTTCCGGGAACATTTTCAAATTCGGAGAAATGTGGTCTAGTCTTTTTTTTTGGGATTTTTGTATGAATAATTGAAATTTGGACAGGACAACACTGTCGGGTTCTTAAATAATATTGTAAATGTGAAAATAATTCTGTTTTTACAGAGTTAGTTCCTTCATTTAAATAACCAAATTACAAGATGATTATTAACATTAACTAAATTAAATTAAAACTAAGTTCAACCTAAAAAAGGCCCTCGAGACATTATACCGAGGATGCTGACGGCATTTCCTCGCTGAATTGCAATTCTGATGCGTTGCGCGAGAAAGCCAGCTTTTCAGTCACCAGTTACATCAATTAGACGTTTCGCGATTTCCGCAAATAACTTACACGCTCTCTGGGACCCAACGGACCGAGGGTCTCGACGCCAAAGGGCACAAAGTTGTATTCTCTGCCAAGACCTCCATATTTAATAAGTTTCACGCTATTGTTTTTACGGTACTTTTTTTATTCTAGGTGCATCGCCATTATCCTACCTAATATTATAAATGCGAAAGTGAGTTTGTTTGTTTGATTGATACGCTTTCACGCTTAAACGGCTGAACGGATTTAGATGAAATTTGGCACATGGGTAGACCCTGACCTGGATTAGGACAAAGTATACTTTTTATCCCGATATTTCTTCGGGATCGAGACTTACGGGTGAAACAGCGGGGCGTAACTAGTAATGGTATAATTAATGTATACAAAATATTGTAAAACATTTTAAAAGAGTAACGGAGGAGTTTCTTGCCCATTCGAAACTATCTTGTGGAAGGGGCAACAAGAGTCAGTGCTATTTTTCTGTAAATTCTAACGTTCAGAGCGTTTTATAAGTGCCTATTTGAAATAAATGAATAGACTTCTGTCTTCGACTTTGACATTTTCACGGCTAAATCGCTAAACCGATTTTGATGAAATATGGTATGGAGATGGTTTTAACCCATGACATGGGCATAGTATTTTCCCAAACCCCTAAAAGGGTGACATTGGATGTTGAAGTCTGCGTGGGAAAATCCGAAATTCGCGCGTAGAAGCTAATGAGAAATAGATCTATATACGATAATGTTGATAATATGTACCTACATATGATCTACACAAGATCATACATATTATTGTCGTGAAAATGGGGGGAAGGGAAAGAACCTATTTAAGTAAATAGAGATATACGGATAATGTGTCACTGCATAATGACAGATGCTTTATGCAAATAGTTGTGCAACAAATAAGTCGTCACAGTTAATACACTTGTCACACGTGTTTTTCATGAATATGCGAGCCCAGCTATTGACTTTGTGATATGAGTTAGTTTGTATTTACAAGATGCTTTTCAACATGTAACCTAATTACTTCACAACAGCAAATATTAGCATGCTTTATGCATCCGAAATGGATATTCATGGATATTTTAATGATGAAGGTAGCGGTTTAGACACAAAAGTATCTTCATCTCCCGCTCTTGTTCCATATTACTTGTGGTCGGCGCAATACGTTGTCTTCTTCCGTTCTTCCCGGTCAGCCGTCACGCTATCATTCACTCCCTTCTCTTTCATATCATTCATTACAACCATCCATCTTTTCTTTTACCTTCCTCTTCCTCTCCATCCGTCAACATTTATATTCATCACTATTTTAGTCACACGCGTTTCCTCCCTCCTTATCACATGCCAACCGATTTTCTTTCAACTTTTCCGTCACTGGCGCCACTTTCAAACTTCTCTTTATAAACTCATTTCTTACTTTATCCATTTTCGTCACTCCACACATCCATCTTGACATTCTCATCTCCGCTGCATGCACTCTTTTTTCATCAGTCTTCTTCACGGCCCAGTATTCCGATCCATACAATACGACAGGTCTCATCATGGACTTTTAAATTTTCCCCTATAACTTGAGGGGCATCCGTGGGTCGCAAATTGTTCCTGTTACCTGTCGTCATTTCATCCATCCTGGGTTGATCCGGTGCGTTACGTCTCGGTCTACTTCGCTATCATCGGTCTTCATCAGGCACAAAAATATATTTCTAGATTAATTATTCTCTAACACACAGGTTACACAGGGCAACTATGGACGCTATATAGAGTTGCCAATTTATTTAACAAAAACCTATAATCAAGTGTTACATAACTTTTACGTCTTACAAAACTAATGATAATCTAACTCGTGTGAATTATCCTTACGTGAATTCATAAAAAGTTAACTTAAATCCGTTAGGTTGCATCCATTGCCTATAAATGGATGCATAACTGAGCCTACTCAATCAATGCATTTAAGGCACGTGCAGACTGGCGTGACTTGTCGCGCAACGCGACACCGATAGAATAATTTCTATGAAAATCAGTGTCGCGTCGCGCCACAAATCGCGCCAGTCTGCAGGGCCTTTAGAACTCTTTGCCACCAGAGGATATACTTAGGTAAGTAGATAAAGACATTCTAAAAGATTTAATATTTTACTAATTTCCTTTTGAGTCTAAAATATCAAGTATATTTTAGACTCAAGAGGAAAAGAAGAGTAGATCGGTAGTTTTTTTTTAAATGTATTTTTCAGTTTTGTTTTTATTTAAATATGACAGTTCAAATTATAATGTAAATATTCTGATGTATAACGTATTTAACACGTATATTTACAATGTTTCTCTATGAAACTCAAGGAAACCAGTTATAAATATGTGAATGTCATGCATGACACATCAAAATTCATTAAATTCTTCGATACTACCTAGTGACAGGTTATATGAGTTCATATAATTGTTTATTTTATTTGACTGTATAAGTCAATTTATTTTAAATTTTATTTTCGTTTATTATTGACATAATCTTCTCATTACAATGTTTTTTGTTGAGTTGTATTGCAATATGTGGTTAGCTAGCGACCTCGATAACTGATTATATTATTCTTACAACCGGCAGCAAGTTCGTCATGCTCCCTTAGTTGTCACTGCTTGCGGTAGCGTCGGGGGTCGGGTTACCTCCTTCCCTCTAATATGGCGAGGGGGGTAATGGCTGATTTTTGCGTTATGCTCGTGAACGGGTGCTGCTTGTGGTGACTGGTCGTCTTGCTGACCATTGTTTTGTTTTGTTATTAGTAATTAATTGTTTATTTATTTTACTTTGATGGTCCTAGTTCATCATTTGTGACTGTTACAGCTATAGTTATATGTAAGCGGGCACGCCTTTTATGCATGGAGGCTTTTATTTGGGCATTAACTTCTGTTTACGTTTTTATCTCTGCTTGAGAATTAATAGTTTTCGGTGTTTTGCTTTTCTTTTTTTTTTGTTGGTATAGTGGTGTGCTAAATTATTAGCCATATGTCAATATGGCTAATAATTTAATGTTTTATGTTGCACGTAATGTAAATTGTTTTGCATACTGTTGTATAGAATCCATTTTTTTTCCCTCTAACTGAACAGACAGCTGTGCTGCTGGGGAGTTTGTTGACCACTTCTTCTTCCCAGCTAAAGCACTAGGAAGTGGTGAAGGGTGGGCGTTTTTGGGGACTGTCTTATGTAATTTTGACGTTCGAAAAGTGCTGATTCTCAGCCTAGTTTGAATAAATGACTTTTGATTTTGATTTTGATTTTGATAACAATGTCGTTGACAAGGTGTCATAAGTACCAAATAGCACTCTTTAATTCCGTCCCAATTTTCAGTCAAAAATTCAAATTAAAGAAATATTCAGGTAATTGGGTTTTTCGAACCATACCTATGAATGCAACACCATAAAGAAAATATATCCGCATAGTAATATTGGTAAACTTGTTTCTATATTCACCACAGATACTAAATATGCGCCTGTTCCAAGTTTAAAATGTCTCGAACGACATCCGACTGGTAATGTCAAGGCTCAGCGCGGACGTGACGGTATTTCGTGGATGTTGCAGCCACCAAGAAAAATATGACGCTTTTAACTTTGACTAGATTTAATAGAAGAACGTGCTCAAAATTGGAGCGAGCGTAGCTTCGAAAATATTATATGCCAAAGCTGTTGTGGGAGATGAAATTTATAATTGAGTTTGAGAAAAGTTGTGGGTAGATAAATTGCATGCAGTATAGCGCATTTATTTAGTAGGTAGCATATCGCTTGCAACATAATTTTATCGATAATATGCAAAACAACCTAAAAACAATTTATCTTCTGACTTATTAAAACGACTAGTTACGTTATGGACTTTCATATAAGAGATACCTAATCATATTTAAATTTTATAGAAACGAGACTGATTAATAGTCATTGCAGCATCATACAAATATTAAGGCTATAAAGAAAACATTTGACCAAAAAACTTATTGAACAACTTATCAGTAACTTGAATAATAAAATAGAATGAAGGCGTAGAAATGATTTATTATTCCTCTGAACAGATTATGTTAGCTGTTAAATATATCGAAAGTTCGTAACATCTGAACTTTTAAGTCAAATCTAAATTGTTGAGTGGACTTCATAAAATGACTGCTGATAGAAGCTATGAGTATTATTTAAAAGTCATCTTTAATTTACGGCAGTTTTACGGCTAACTCTGAAGCATTCTTGACAAATACTTTCATCTCCTGTCTTGTTAATAATGAAAAATAATAATTTAATACCGGCAATAACTAATAACCGTGCTGTAGTAACTTTCGGCAAACTTTGTTTATAATAATTTAAATTTTTATAGCTCCTCACCCGTTTCTAGGATTTCATTAAAAGCTTGGAAATTCCCGGAAATGAAAAGTACAAAATACGAGAAAAGTAGTTTCATTTTAAAGCGTAAATGTAAATTAATAATGACCGGTAGCTGAGTTGTTATTATTGCACTTAAGAGTCCATAATACCTCAGCGTCACCTCACTCTTTATCTCGCTCGCACATCTGGCTCGCAGTCACGCGAGCAAGCGAGAGATGTAGCTCCAGAGAGATAGCTCCAAGGCACCTTTTAGTTTCGGTCATTTATTTTTACGGTGAACATAATACCAAATTTAAAAAAAAATAAAACATGTTATCTGCTTTACATTTAGTTCAGTTAATAATAACCACAAAACACAAAAAAAAAAATACTTCAAATTATCATGATCTAATTTGCAGTACTTTTTTTTTGGTTTATTATTTGGTTTGTATTTTTTTTTTTTTTGTGGAGAAAGTTTCCATCAGACATAGTAGGTACTTAACATCAACATTACAATATACATTTATTTCAAAATGAATGCTGCAGTATTTTCGTTATAACGGAGGATCATGCTAAGGAATTTGAGGTATTGTAGACTCTTAAAAGTTTAAATGAGTTTGGCACTTTAATGCGAAAATTCCACAGTTTATTATCTGAGTAACCTTTTCCGTGGTTTATTTTAAAGACTTGTTAGCGGTAAGATTTCGAGTCTTTATAGTTTTCCTACACTTAGGTATACACTATCATATTATATAGAGGTAAAGTTTGTTAGTTTGCATGTAGGAGGTAATCTTCGAAACTACTCATCCATTTTAAAATTTTATTTTACTGATAAAAAACTACGCTATTGCCGAGTGCCGTAGGATGTATTTTATTTTAAAACACGCGGACGAAGTCTCGTGTAAAAGTTAGTATAGTTATAATCTGGGTGAAAGTTGAAATTTTTCAGCAATATTCAGCTAAACGTCGAGAATAAAATAAGGAAAAATCTACATAATTAGGTATATTAATATACCTACTGACATATTTTTTTAAAAGCTCGCTTATAGTCATTTTCGACACAGAATAAGAAACTGAATGATTTCGTATTTGCCGAAAACATGAAAACTTAAAGTAGCTCTTAAAATAGAATAATTTAGTATTTATAAATCAAATTGCAAAAAGCATCAAATTACGAAAAATTAATTAATTAATTAATTAATTAATTATTATTTTTATTTTATGGAAAAGCATCTGCCATTTTATCGGTTACATCACACTTATAAAAATAAAAAGTTGTGTTAGGTATCAGAAAATAATATTGTATTGGTTTCCTCTTTATTTAACAATACATTTATTGGTCTATTATTAATTATCTATTATTTTTATATGTAATATTACTTTAATCTTCACATAAAACAGTTTCTAACTCAGTTATTTACAATAGAGAACAATTAAAAAAAACAATTTCCAGAAAGTTTACAGATCTATTATTTTTTTATACACTGTTGCGATCCAATCAACTTTCAATCAATTATTTTGTATAAATAATAATCGTGAAACCGTTTCCAACCTACGTACTAGCTTGCACCACAAATGACTAAATACGTTTAGTGCTAAACATAACATCATCACTCTGTCTCTGTCATCTTCAAACTGTGGAGGAACCTACATCGCCACATGCGAACTACGCGTCACACTGACGTCACGCAAAATCCTGCATCGCGCAAGCAGAGTTTACCGCGCGACTAGCAACCATCAAACACAACCATTTCATAAAATGGTCGAACACTTCATGAAATGATCAATTCTAAGATCTGGCCACGTACAAAAGTTAAAATTGAATTCATGTGCATTTTAACGAGTTAAGCGAACATAAAGGTAGGGAACAGCTGAATTATTTTTGTTCGCGACTTCGTGTTTGGTCCCATAGTAAAAGTTGTTCATAACGATGAGTACAATGACCTCTTAAGAGGATGCGCATGCACAACGTCCCGACAATAATCGTCGGGCAGTAGCCCACCAGATACAACACCCGTCAGGGGGACAACCACGGCCTCTTATAGCAGTATTATTTTAATATTACATCAGTGTGAGAATGAGATGAAGCTATACAGGGGAATAGCTATATCTCTTTCCCACAGTGAAGCAATATTAAAATAATACTACTATAAGAGGCGGTGGTGCCCCCTGGTCGGAGGATCCTCTATAGAGAAGTATATAATAAAAATTTTCACCCTGATCCTCATGCCTCCATAGAAAACAGACTGAAACAGAAAAGTGTTTTAAATTAATTTAACGCTAAACTTATTTACCGTTCAGTGGTTTGTAGTTCAAGCAGGCCGTTTTATTATTTTTTTTTATAAAAAAGTAACACTTTTAATAAAAATCAAAAGTCATTTATTGAAACTAGGCTGAGAATAAGCACTTTTTGAACGTCAAAATTACATAAGACAGTCCCCAACCCTTCATTCACTACTTCCTAGTGCTTTAGCTGGGAAGAAGTGGCGCAAAAAACTGCCCAGCAGTACACCTGTCTGTTTAGATAAATAAACTTGATTTTATACAAAATCTATAATACTGGAGGCCAATTAAACATTTATTCTATTCTAGGTTGTTCACAACGAAGGTTAAAATCACACCTCGTACACCAAGTGTTCGTCAAGTGTTGGTTTAAGTTAACAACGCGTAATACTACCGTCAATATTTCTATTGAGGTAGGTGTATTCAGTATTAATAAACCTGTCTGCTGCCACGTCTGGGTGAAAATAACGACCTTGAGGTATCTAACCTTTGTCAATTAGCCGGAAGTTATTCCGAGGAGATTGCGCTGTCGTGGAAGTGACCTCTTAGAGAACGGACTGTTTTTAAGCTTATTTATGAAATATTACTAAAACGCTGCTACAAATTAATACTTGTACTTAGATTATCTTAAATTTACAAGCCCTTTTCCACACATTGGGCGATGGCCGCTTTTGTTACAGTTTCATTCAATAGTACGTAAGGTAAAATGGTTCAGACAGCTGACAAACTGATTTATAATGCACACTTTGATCTTGTTGCTGCTTTTCGATCTCCATCTCCATAAATAAAATTGGCCGTCAATTCCGTACGTTCCTCGCTGTTGTTCTCTCGATGTAATAGTTATAACTTCTAAGCTACTCAACCTCAGCGTTGCTTACCTATATTCTCTCTTAAATGCATGCTACTTGATATCTATATTATATCTTTCCATGTCATGGTGCCTGTTTCATTACAGTCTTGTTGCCTGTTTCAGTGCAGTCTTTCAAATTTAAATTAATTTACAAATCAAGAACTTAAGACTATCGTGGCTCAATTACATTCTACCATTGCATATGGTGTGCAATTATGTCACATTAACATTTAATTTATTAACGGGTAATGACAATTCGATTTAAATGATTAAGTTTCTGGAACATACATTAATTAACGACAAAATAGAAAAAAAAATATTAAAATGTAAAATTACGAATATAATGCAAATTCCATACTCCTTTTTAAGTCACGATTCAATAATATTAAATATTAAATTAATTATTATAAGGTGTGTATATCAACGGTTAAAGGTAATAAGGCTTAAGCGACATTTTGGTCGAAAATAAGTTATGAATGCCATCCGACTTAAAAATAGAGATTAAGTAGGTTTGCATTCATAACTCACTTTCGATCAAAATGTCGCTTAAGCCCTATTACCTTTTAACCGACGATATCAATATTATTTAGATTGACCTTCAGCACGATATGACATAAATTTTCTTTTAACTTCTTTTAACAATTTTCTTTTAACCACTGTGTCAACTTTTTTTTTTAATATAGTCCAAGGAAAATCTTTGAAGGCGTTGCTAATTTATTATACACCTTTATAATTACCAGCAATACATGGCCTAATATTTTTTACAGAAGATATTATTGCACAAAAATATGTTGTTTCTTCTTACACCAACTACAGGTAAAGATCACATGACCTTTGCATAACATATGACATGATAATCTCGTGTTTTCATAATCTTTATTGGTAATTATAATTATCTTACTTTAGAAATCAACTGAATCAAAATGTCAGTACAGTAACGTCAGGCTTATAAGCTGTTAAATGGTTGGTATTCTTCGTTTACTTGTATCGAATAATGCCAATTAAAACAACAAATGAATTACCAAAAGGCAATTTAGTGGCGAAATGTGGGTGGGCTGACTCTAAGCGTATTACTTGAGAATGGCTGGACAGATTTGGTTAATATTTATTTTACTTTAAAATATTCGTAATAGTCCGAATTGAATTAGGTTTCTACCGAAATAAAAATTGATAATATTTCCAAGCAAATTTTCAAATTCGGGAAAAACTGAACGTCTTTTATATGTATATAAATGTATAAACTATCAATTGAGATTTGGACATCACAATGTTATCGGGTCACGATCAACGGGTCAGCTAAATTCAAATAAAATAAGACTTCTGTTTGTATTGAAGTACACAAACAACACGATCAGCCCTTAATGTTCCCACTGCTGGGACACAGGCCTCCTCTCTGAGAGAAGGAGTGGGCCGTAATCCATCACGCGCGCCCAGTGCGGGTTGGTATTGAAGAGTCTGTTCGTAATGTCATAATAACAACTTTATACTAAATGCAAAAGTATATACGGTGCATAAAACAAAAAAAAAAAACAATTTCTAAAATGTGTGTCTTTCTGTGTGTTCCGGCTAATCTCTGAAACGGCTGAATCGATTTTGACAGGACTTTCACTGGCAGATAGCTGATGTTATAAAGAGTAACTTTGGCAATTCTTTTATTAGCAGTTGAATAATATGGTAGGTACCAATTTACAAAGCATAATTAGAATCATATCGTTTACTGTAATCAAATCAGTAACACTTATGCGGTTACAACTTATAACCAATAACAGCTGCGGTTACCATACGTTAGAGTAATTGAATTGAACGTCTATAATGCTGAATATCACCTCGATTAGGTAACACTAAACCGAGCTAGACTAGGCTATAAGGCTATAACGGAACGATTAAAGAGTAATGAGGCTATACCGTATAGCCTATTGGGGCTATTGGACATCTCAAGTGAATGTGAATTACAGACATGTCGTAAGGTGGTATTGCTAAAACGGTGCCAATGTTTTAAAATGGTCATCAATGATCGCAATAGTGAGGTAAGTGTACCTTCTTATGTAATTCACTCTAAATCTGAGAGATAATATAACATCATGCCTTGCTTCCCGGCCGGCGGGTTAGGCAGAGGTGTACCTATAGTATACCCACATGTTGCCAGTTGTGTTTAAGTCCCATGTAGTAGGGGGCGAGCCTGTCGCCATCAACCGGGCAGAAATCCAGACACCAGACTGCTACTGAGAAATTCCAGATGGAAAAACCCAATGTCGCTTTGCCTGGGAACACATCTTTATTGCAATCTAATTAGTGGTGAAACCGGAACGTTTTCAAGAAGTGTATAGAGAAAATAATATGAAGGAAACCTTAAAGATCATTAAAATTACCTACGCTCCAAAATTAGAAGCGTCATAATGTAGAATTCAATGCTCAAAAATTGAAAGAGTTCATAAAAAACACAATAACACTTTGCCCGACCTGGGAACCGAACCCACCAAGACCTCATGTTAAGCAGTAAAGCTTCCGACCAGTAGACCGACGAGGATAGCAGTATCTGATAGATGCTGCTCTAATAAGATGCAAAATTATGAAATTGTTTGCAATCTTGTTCATGGTCTTAAAGTCAATCAAGTTTTTGTGGCATCCTGCAATCAAATGAATTTCGCATTTTTATTCCGACAATGATTATATTTTTTGGTAACGTCGAATGACAAATCAGACATTTTAATGACCAAGAACTTATGTGGCAGTGGGCAGGCACATTGCTCGCAGAACAGATGGCCGATGGGGCCGAAAGGTTCTGGAGTGGCGACCGCGTACCGGAAGACGTAGCATTGGAAGGCCTCCTAGAAGGTGGACCGATGACCTTGTGAAGGCAGGAATCCGCTAGATGCTGGAAGCACAGAACCGGTGGATGTGGCGGTGCTTGAAGGAGGCCTATGTCCAGCAGTGGACGTCTTTCGGCTGAAATGATGATGAATGACTAAGGAAAGAATAGGTAGGTGTACTTACCTGAATAGGTACCTAAGTACATCTCTGTTCTTTCTTTAGTTAATTCTTAAGAGTTTAAAAGGCCCATTGATGGGTAAATAGGTCTCTCAAAAGCTGAAATATGTAACATAAACCCAAAAAGTTTATTTCAATTTGAGACTATCCCCTTTACAACAACTTTTTCTGTCATAAACAAATGACAATCACAATACTTTCCAAAACGTGACCAAATAGGCTCATGCCATCATTTGTCATGATTTTTTAAAACAAATGGCTACTGGCTTCATTAATAACACAGTGATATCGAAAAGTGTCGGTAACAAGATAAACCAACATGGCGGCCATTGCTAAATGTGTAACGATGGAAAGTAAGTTGCTTCACGTAATGTTACAGATACCGATGCAGTGATTGCGTGGTCCAAGTCACGAGTTGACAGAAGGATCTTGAAAATTCAGTATCAGTTTCGATTACATAACATTGCACAATATAATACAATAAATAACAATATGCCTGTATTCCCCGAAAGTGTACTTACCTATTGTAAACCCACATTTCTCCAGTTATATTTATTTAAGTCCCATGTACCTAGGAGGCGAGCCTATTGCCAGCAACCGGTCACAAATCCAGACTCCGGGCTGCTACTGAGTAATTCCAGATGGAATAACCCCATAATACTTTACCGGACCCGGGAACTCATCTCGATTGCTGATTCAAAAAACGGAACGTTCAATCTAATTAGTGGTGGTTGTCATGAAGAATATAGAGAAAATAGTATGAAGGAAAACTTAAAAGATTATTAAAATGATGCTCCCAAATTAAAAACGTCATCATGTAGAATTCAATGCTCAAAAATTTAAAGAGTTCAAAGCAGTTTTCCAAGTTTTTAGTAGTCTTCAAAATTAATTAAACAAGAAACTGTCGAGGTAATAAGTGCCAGAGGTCGCCCGAGTGAATACACTTAGGTATATCCTCCTAGTTATAAATGATCAAATTAGTAATTCTATCTTGCCGCTGATACATGGATTTACATAGATATTTGTGTGTATGTGTATATGTACATAGATACCATTTCTCTCTCATCGCGAAAATAAATTCACATTTTGTCGTACACTTTTGAATTATATCAAAACTTGGCTAAATCCGCTACCTCTTTCACCTTGCGTCGCCCCAGTTGCTCAAGCGCGGTGAGCGGAAGATAGTATACCACGTTGTGCAACCTGATCATCGGGATCCCTTCACCCTCGGTCGCTCCCGGCTCAGTAGGCTACTCTGTGCTTGCATACCTGCGCCTACGCAACTAGTCGTATTAGTAACGCACCGCCATTTTGATTAAGTTGAATGATTTATTTCGACTTCCAGCGCTACGAAATAGAGAAATATAGGGCCAGTTTTAAAGCTAGTCTCAATGTTTAATTATTTCCTTGATATATAGAATTTGACGTGATAATTTAATGGCAATCTAGTAGTTTGAAGTTTCTATGTTCAATTCTTTGCTTTTCAATTGTACCAATCATCATCTGCCTAGCCTTTTCCCAACTATGTTGGGGTCAGCTTCCAGTCTAACCGGATACTAACAGCTGAATGCCAGTAGTTTACATGGAGCGATGCCTATTTGACCTCCACAACCCAGTAACACTGGGTAACACGTTACCTCTTGGTAAGACTGGTTGCCAGACTTTCGGGCTTCTGACGACCCATAACAACCGAAAAAGATATACAAATAACAGCCGGGACCAACGGCTTAACGTGCTTTCCAAGGCACGGAGGGGTCTTGGTATGTAAAGATGGTCACCCATCCGCGGACCAACCGCGGTAAGCGTAGCTTAACCTCATGGATCGACCTATGGGGCTGGTACTACTTAGCCAATATGGTACTTTAAATAAAAACACCAATCTGGTAGTTTAAAAACTCTCAACAAAAGTCAATTTTATTCAATGCTATGAAGGGATGAAAGTAATTGCTCCCCTTTGATATTGGCAGCGATAATTTTCGATTAAGAAAGAATATACGTTTATATGCGGTAAACATAACGCAAAAAAAAGAAATACCAAGTGGGAGAAAATATGCGTCACATCCACGCAAAACGGCCATCGCTCAGCATAATGCTGCGACCCTATGCGAGACAGAGACCCAGCGCTGGTTTTCAGCGACAGCCGAAACAATTTAACTATGCAAAATTACTAAAAGTGTTCTATCTGTCTTGCCTTTTTTTTTGTGTGGGAAATCATCAAATAATTTCTCTCTGGGCGGAGCGGGAGGGTGTGTCAGACTCTTACTGACTAAAACCCACCCGTATTCCTTCCGTTACCTGTGTTGCGGGGGCCTCGGTGACCCATTAGTACCTTCCCGCGACCCCGGCAGGCATCGGCCCTAGTGGACCCCTACCTTTGTGCTGACGACATCTCTTTGAAGCGCGCGTGGAATACAACGCGCCGTCGACCCGGGCCTGGTCCTTACCGGACGGTGAGCTACCCATTGCTCACCGTCCGCAAGCCTATCTGTCTTGCCTGTCTTGTCCTAATCCTCGGCAAAGGCTCTCCTCTCCCTTTCCCACACACTTATCTCCTCTATCTACCAAAAATATCAAAAATGGACCAGAATCTGTAGAATACGCATGCAACTTTTAAGCATGCTTGCTTGCTACTAGGTAGCATGCTCATTAGTAGCATGCTATCTGTGCCTGTAAAATAGCCATGCTCTTTTCGTATATACATGCTAGTTGAATGCTACTGAGCAGTATTTGCTCGAAATTGGCTCATGCTCTTGTACGACTAGATAGCATATGTATTCCACGCTTTAAACATGTTCCCACCCACAGACATAACGCTAATTCAATCGCAAATCACCACACTATCACACGACATACGGATTAGCAATTCATACCTTCACTTCAGACAAGTACTTCACAAATGGGTACCTACTGCCTGGAATGGAATCTTACGCCACGCTTGAGAGTCTACTCGTTATTATATTGTAATAACTTACATCTTCACTAATTCATTTTCATGTAACTTCTTGTGAAATAACTGCTGTGGAATTTGCAGGGGTTTTTTGTGAGCAATAAGTGCATTGTATTGTCATTCATTGAGCATTTATTTCAACATACCAATGCTTTGTGACCCGAGTAGCGTCAGGTTATATCATAGACTAGCTGCTGCCCGTGGCTTCGCTCACGTGGCTTTTCTATACAAATAAATATAATTGAAGTGTCTGTTTGTAATGTCAAAATAACAGCTCTTTACTATTTAGTAAAGAGCTGTTAACCATTTCTTATGCAATTTCAACCAAATTGTTGGATTTTAAAAATAATCTTGGAACTGACATTTCTAGAGGTAAGGGCGGCAACAACTTAGTAGCCTATACTTGACAATTGTGTAAATCCGCCACTTTATTATCTTCTTATACTTCGTAGAACGTACACAGAAAATCATGAAGGTTAGGCCTCTTCTGCTAGCTATGGTTATAATAATAATAAATATCTATGGTTAGGTGACTGTTACACACGGGATTTCATATTCCCCTGTTTGCATTCTTACTGATTATTATCAGTAAGAATGCATATGCATTTTCTTAAGAAAGTATACACAGTACAAAAAAAAACAATTTTTTTTTTTATCATCTAATATATTAACAAAAATAAATAAAATTTGTAAAATAAAAGTAGCCTACGTTACTCCTTATTACATCAGCTATCTGCCAGTGAAAGTCAAAATCGGTCCAGCCGTTTCAGAGATTAGTCGGAACAAACAGACAGACAGACAAAAATTGCAAAAAAAAAAAATTTGGTATACTCGTATGTACCGTGTATACATCCATATGCATTTAGTAAAAAGCGGTTATTTTAATATTACAAACAGACACTCCACTTTTATTTATATGTATGTATGTATAGATGAAACATTTAGACTTTCAAAGACAAGATGGATGAACAGGATGAATTGTGTATTGTGAAGGTACTGAAATGACGGCTGATAGAGTTCTTTAAGGTTGAAGGAATGAGGGTTGAGGAGGCCATTTTTGGATCTTTTGATGATGGATCTTTTGTCATTATTCATTCACGCCGATATAGGCACGATTTAACTTGTGATAAGTTACTAGCCAGTCAGCATTGATGGTAGCTGGGCTTTCAGAACTCTCTTGTTCTCATTGTTCGTTTTTTTTTATTCTCCATTGCAGTTTATCCAGCAGCCTTTTTGCGTCACAGTTTTAAAATCACAATGGCTGTATTTGTACGTACTGTATTCTGATATTTATTGCATTCTCCATACTTCACTGATGTGAAAAACATGTGTATTAAGCGAAGATTTACAACATAGGTGATAGAATTAAGTATATTTTTAATGTAAATAGATTTCATAATTAGACCACTTGTTTACATACAATGACTTAAGTCATTGCCAAGTCTACCACCCAACATTTTAAAATGCTTCCCATATAATGATTTGTACCTACACAATTCATAATAGCAATTATCAGGTTTCTTTCCATAATAAGTTCAAGTAACCTTGGCAGTACACTTGGCATTGAAATAAAAGAATAAAAGACTTTGCCAGTTAGGGCAAGGCCCTTCACCGTGCTGCCGCCCAGCGGCGACAATTGATCAAAGTCAAAAGTTATGTCATAATCGACTTTTTGTAGGTGAGTTGAAAGCATAGTTCAACTTTGAGTATCTATGCAGCTTGGGGAATGTATTAAAGGAGGCTTTATCCTTTTTATGAGTACACACGCCTCACATTTTCTTGTTTTTGCTAAATGTTTAGGTACGGTCAGCGGCAAAATCACTGCTACTTTTATACATCTGAACTGTAAATTGTGACAAAATTATTCGATACATTGTACTTCAGCATTTCAAATAATAGGTAAGAGTTAATATTCTTTTAATTATACTTCTGCTTCATTTTTTTTAAGATTATAAAAACTAAAGTGTAAATCGACTTTTGTCGCTGACTGTACTTACCTTAGTAAATTGTTTTAAAAGAGTTAAAAGGGTTAAAAGGCTTCCTTCACAGAAACTAGACCTTTGGCAAGTTCCAAGGCTTCGGCTTCTTGTATGTTTTACAGGTAGGTATTGTAAGTACCTATTTCTTTTTAAGTCTTGTAACACTTCGACTCTATTTGTTTTTTTTTTATTGTTTAAAGTACCTTCTAAAATCAACTGTTAATAATTTACAAGTTACTATTGAAACTAACCAATTCGTAAATTGGCTAACCTTTAAAGCTATACAACTTTATCATCTTCAGTTAAAAGTGAATGTACAACGCGGCCTTAAACTATGATCAATCATCGGCCTGAAAGTGAACTGTTACAACCGCACGTATATTGGTCAGGGTGAGATTTTATCATTTTTAGGGTTCCGTAGTAAACAAGGAACCCTTATAGTTTCGCCATGACCATGTCCGTCTGTCTGTCTGTCTGTCCCCGCTGTAGCTCAGAGATTCCTAGTACTAGAAAGCCGAATTTTGACATAGGAGTACATATTAATCAAACCGACAAAAATAAAAACTTAAAAAAAAACATTTTTGGGGCACCTCCCTTGCACGTAATGTGGGAGATATATTTTTTCTCGTCTATCCCATGGTATCGCTGTATAGGCCGTTCAAAAATATTGCGGGTCTGTGAATACCACTTTCAATCTACGGACCCGTTTGCGTAATATTAAGCATTAAAGTGGTATTTTTTGTTAGAGTCAAGGCTTCTCCCGCTCTGCCAGCTAAAAGGTAGTTCATGAAGATATGAAAAAATTAATAGCAGTAGTACATATAGTGTAATTAAAAGGAAAACTATCACAGCTAAGTGGGCTGTACAAATTAACGAGTAATAGTCGACCAGCTTAAATTTGCAGTTACAGAATTAACCGTGACGTATATCGATGTATGAGAGAACATGTTTTTAATATAAATTCATTCCAACTACGGAACCCTTCATTTTGCGTGGTTCGACGCGTACTTGGCCGGCTTTTATATATGAAAAATATAATCCTCTAGAATATTCCTAACTTACATCATGTGATTAACAACTTGCTTTTGTCGGTAACTTTAGTCACCTATACCTTGTTCTAAAAGTATCCTATGAAAATGTAAACAAATGCATCAGAAAAAATACATGTGGATGCCAATTTTGTAGTGCTATTTACAAATTGAGTGCTTTGATTTGGCTATTTGAATAATTAAACACGAAATTCTAGTTTTAAATCGACAGAAGTTTTACATTTGATGATGGAGGTTAATTCTATAACCTCAATTTTCGTCGATGATTTTTCGATTACAATTTAATAATACATAGTTATTCAAACAATAATTGACATCAATAATTCTCCGTGCCTCGGAAAGCACGTTAAGCCGTTGGTCCCGGCTGCATTTGTCTGTCATCTTTGACAGTCGTTACGGGACGTCAGAAGCTCGAAAGTCTGACAACCAGTCTTACCTAGGGGTATCGTGTTAGCCAGTAACTGGGTTGTGGAGGTCAGATAATCAGTCGCTCCATGTAAAATACTGGTATTCAGCTGTATCCGGTATGACTGGAAGCCGACCCCAACATAGTTGGCAAAAGGCTAGGCAGATGATGATTCAAACAATAATTATTGTTGGAAAAAGTGGTCAAATATAAAGATGAAACCTTCTTACTGCAGGTGAATCTGTTACGAATTCCCTTTAGTGAGTGATTACGTAAGAATTTAACCTAAACAGGGTTTGTTTACATTTTCACCGACTACTTTTGGAACAGACCATATTATACATTTACGTGAAGTTCACGCACGCAAGCACTTAATTTCTTCGTTCATCCATCCTCCTCCTTGAAGCTGTGCTTTTCCGTCAGTCTGTCAATTAATTAGTCGAGGATCTGTTTGGGGATTAGGATTGAGAAAGGGATTGTGATTCGGGGATTTGATTGTGTTGGATTTTCAACGCTGTGCTTAGCACCGAGAGTTGAAAATCCAACGGGGCGTGCTTAAGGTATAGATAGAGTCGCCTAATGTTAGTGAAACCGGGCATTAATGTTAAAGATCCCTATTGGTATTTCTATAAAGAGTATTCTATCTATCTATATATCTATCTAATAATATGTTTGCATTACGGATGGACAGACAGTTTCTTCACAAACCCACACAGGTACTCAATATGACAACACTTCCAGCAATCATTTTCGATTTGTGGTTAGAAGTTGCATTTACTCATTATGAAATTGAAGTGCCTTCTGGTGGTTTAGTCATAACCTGTACGGCTTCGACTAGCTTACAATCAACTCAATCAACTCAAATCAACTCAAAGCCCATCGCAGTACACTGCTAGACATAGACCTCTCACAGGCTGGGCCGCAACACCCTGTCCGCCGCCTTTCGCATCCAATCTGACCCATCCACCTTCTTACCCATCTAGCTGGGGGGCGTCCCACACTACGCTTGCTGATACACGTTCTCCACTCCAGGACTCGTCTGCTCCATCGACCACCGGTCCTTCGACAAACATGGCCAGCACATTGCTGACCACAGTCGACTAGTTTACGCTTGTGCATTTTAAGGTTTAAGTAGTTACAAATCAGAGGCATATGTCTGACTTCGATATATCTAGCACGTTTTCGTGCATTTTTGCATACCTTGAGGAAATCTAGATGCAACTAAATTACGGTCAATCGACGTCTTTGTATTAAAACGATGGTCGGTCGATGAACATAATCCGGCTGCCTTGCATAACACTGTATTGATCTGTATCATTAGGTTACAAAAAACTTTGTGTTCACCTTTGGACATAGGTAAACCCCAACACTGTTCTCGCATATGACTTCAAGGTCGTAAGTTTTTACAAACCCATGCAATAAAAAAAATGATTTACGCTTATTCTTCCGTTTATATTAAGACGCTGACAACACCTAAACCGCGGTCACTGTCAGATTGCATAGAAAAGAAAGAGAAGCGCGACGACAAAATGTTTGTAATTTATTGCAAAATATGAAGTAATTATCTATTTACTCAGAATTGAGTTGAGTAATCGAAAATAAAAAACAACCAAGTTGTGCATTAGAATAATACGTACTTGTTATTAATTAAATACGTAATGTATGTTGATATTTAACACATATATTTTGGATTAGAACTCAAGGTAAGAGGTTAGTTTAACGTTAGTTTGTATCGAGATTTTTTTTTCAAAACGTGTTTTGGTGACAACCAAGTTCTGGGAAATATGTTCAAAATTAATATATACTTTTTCCGCTACCACAAACTATACAGATTTGGCAATTTTCTTTCTTAAGAGAAGCCTATTTTGGTCAAATGGGTCTTGTCAGCGCCTTAAGGAAGTTACGAAAAAATAGGCAGTGAACATGTTTTCATAACATAATTAATACCCCAAACAAACTCTGCAAAGACATTAGCACAGTTTCTATGATGGCAATAGTATTCATATTAAAGTACTTACCGATATATCAGTAAGCATTACAGATTTTGTAATATTTATGATAAATATGTATGTTTTGCGCCCACGAAAATTATAGTACGAAATAGTGCCGAAGTTAAATTGACCATTACATTATTTTTGCTATAATTTACGATTTCCTGGCAACACATTTATTGGCAGTTGCGTCAATGAGGCTTTGCTCAAATAGCAGGAGAATTTATCAACTAAATTGTATTAAGTAATCGTCCTTTACGTGCTATTTCATTATAATTACCTAAACTAGTAGAATAATTTCGACTTTAAATGACCAGTGCTTAATAATATGCAATACACCCCGGTGTTCCCGTCCCACACTTACACCGGGGATCATGGGATCTAATGCGACTTCCACGATCCCCGGCTAGTGCCGGCCCGCCTCTGCGTGCGTCTGTGGTGTTTAAACCCCCCCCGCGACGTCTGAAAGGGGCGCACGTGGAACACTACGCGCCGCCACCTCGGGTCCAGTGTGATGGGGGGCGGCGGACGTCCCCAAGTCCGCCGTCCCTGGACCCATTTAGGGGGGCCGGAAGAGGGCGTTGTCTGCCCTCTGCCGACGCCCGGTGCGCCTGCTGCGGGCCGGGTGAGCGGAAGAGATCTCCCGCTCCCGTTCCGCAGCCTCCTTCTGCGACACGACTGTTTCGCAGAAGGATACCACCGCGTCCCAGGACTCCTCGCTGCCGACCATCGCCTCGACCACGGCCGGCAGCGACAGGTCACTGCCCACTCCTGAGATGAGGGCACGGCGTGGCTCCTCCCAAGCGGCACACTCTGCCAGCGTATGCCGCGCCGTGTCCTCCCGACAGTCGATGCAGTGGTGACACCGGGCGTCCGGCTCCCTGTTTATGCGACACAGGTACTTCCCGAAACAACCATGCCCCGAGAGCACCTGCGTCACCCGAAACGACAGGGAGCCGTGCCTCCTCCCGAGCCAGGGCTCGAGCAACTCCATATGTCGCTGCATCAGCCACTCGCCCCGCGCCTTCCTCGCGCCACTGGTACAATGACGCGAGTACTTTCGCCTCGAGGTCCCAGGGCGGGGATCCGGCCAGTACGCAAGCCGCCTCGAAGGAGATCGTACGATATCCCCTGATGACTCTAACGGCCATCGCTCTCTGCGGCTTTCGCAGGACAGACTAACCTAACCTAACCTAACCTAACTTAATACGTACCAGAGGGTCTGACGGAAGATTGATTAAACAAAAGCATAGCATTAACCTGTTAGCCCCGCGCGACACCGATTCGGAGTCAAACAATAGAAAATCAATTGTATCTCATTATTCCTTGACCAATTAATTATAATCCTTAAAATTGTGTTTAGTATAGAGGATGGATTGGTTTTTTTTTTCTTGTTACTAACCCTGTGCTTTCTTTCACCCACAGGACCCAACGCGCGTAGTGTGTCCAGTCATAGACGTGATCAGCATGGACACGTTCCAGTACATCGGTGCGTCGGCGGACTTGCGCGGCGGCTTCGATTGGAACCTGGTGTTCAAGGTAACCGCTCACTGACTGCCGCTAACTATTTGACTTTAGAAGGTGAAGTGCCGGATATATGGACAGATTGAACTTTAGGCGTAATTTTTGATACCGACTCAATATCCTACCGTGTAGTCATCTAACGCGTTCTAAGAATGTATTGAACTAATAATTTTGCTGTATTTAACAAAGACGCACATAATTAATACTTCATTAGTAAATTATACACAAGCTCAATAAACAACGTTATTAGTCACGTCAATCTCATCAGCCGCTTGAATGCTACATCCATGGGGACTGACTACGTGTCACATTAATGACTTACGTGTATACAAGATGTCGATTTGCATCCTCGTCAAATTCTAGGAGGTTAATGATTTTCGACACGAATCAATAATAAAATAAGTAGTTCTTTTTTTTAATTTTCGGAAATCGGCATGTGTGGGACACATGTTAAAACGCGGCCTGTGTGATACCGCACTGTAACTGCCCTTTTACACACACACTACCGCATACGCAACGGGGAAATTTTGTTCTGTGAAAGTGATGTATTCTAAAATACTGTCAAATTTAAATAACTAAAAAAACAAGTATGTATTAATTATTGAGTAGGTATCGTAATTTTATTTGATTATATGTATATGTTTTTCATAGCAGCCTCCTGAAATTTGAAGAGGATGTAAAACGACACCTTGTATATAGAAATAAATTTCTCGATTTTCTTAAAATTTTAGTATAGATATAACAACGAAATAATCCTCTTTATCTGGTCACTAGTGTTAAACAAAGAGATATGATCGTGTGGAGATAGAATGAGAATTCACTCGTTTGGTCTAAACCCACGTTAAAGCGCTGACAAGAGGCAAATGACCAAAGTAGGCTTGTCTTAAGAAAAAAAATTGCCAAATCTGTATAGTTTGTGGTAGCGGAAAAAACATATGTTAATTTTGAACATATTTCTCAAAACTTGGTTGTTACCAAAACACGTTTTGAAAAAAAAGACTCGATAGAAATTAATGGTAAACTAACCTTTTATCTTGAGTTTCAATCCAAAATATCTGTATTATCAATGTATGTTACGTATTTAATCAATAAGGACGACTTATTTTAATGCAGAACTTGGTTGTTTTTTATTTTTGATTACTTACTCAACTAAATTTTGAGTAAATCTTCTTCATATTTTGCAATAAATTACGAGTGTTGTGTCATCGCGCTTCTCTTTCTTTTCTATGCAATCTGACAGTAACCTAACTAGTAAGTTAGCTGTTGCGCGTCTTAAGATGAGATGAAGCAGAGAAGAGAGCGCCAATATTTTCTTCTGAATGACATTTCTTGCAGTCTTCATTTTGTAAAATCTTATCCCTCACATTTCAGTGGGAATATCTAGCTCACGCAGAGCGTAGCGCCCGCCTCAGTGACCCCACCCAGGTCATTAGAACTCCCATGATAGCTGGTGGACTGTTCAGTATGGACCGCAAGTACTTCAACAAGCTCGGCAAGTACGATATGAGGATGGACGTCTGGGGAGGAGAGAATCTGGAGATCTCGTTTAGGTAAGCAGGATTCTTATACACTTTTGCTTAAGTAGGATGAACTGTTAAAATGAGCGACAACTAGAAGACGGCGGTCATAACTTCAATTTGTATGAATATTGAAAATCGCAGTTAGTTTCACAAATATATACCGATCGATAATAAAAATAAGAAACTCACCAAATAATACATCAGAACTAAAATGTGAACACCTTTAAACAGCTATTAATCATTGGCATTTCTATTGAAATGTAGAATGACATAAAAAATACAAATGTCTTGCAGACGACTGAAAATACCAAAAAGTGTACTTATTATAAATGCTAACTGTTAACTCATACATTCCAGGGTATGGCAATGCGGTGGTTCTCTGGAGATAGTCCCTTGCTCCCGGGTGGGCCACGTCTTCAGGAAGCGTCACCCTTACACCTTCCCTGGTGGGTCCGGCGCGGTGTTCGCAAGAAACACAAGGAGAGCTGCAGAAGTTTGGATGGACGATTACAAGGAACTGTACTATCGGTCCCAGCCGTTGGCTAAGCAAGTTGATTTTGGAGAGTAAGTTCAATCTAAATTTTTCTTTACTAAAAAGAAATTATAATATTTTAAAAATAGATGAGGTCTGTGTTTCCTAATTGACTACTCTGAGAAGAAACACCAAAACAAACTCAGAAATCACTGTCTCTTTAAAATCCTAGACATTATCTTGGTCTGATCATGTCAGAACCGTGCAGTGTTCAGACATGATGGTCCTGACATGAGCTCAGGATGGTCTTTTGAGAACTCATGATGTCTGTTCAGACATGATGCAGTTTTTATGGAAGCTAGATTTTTACACAATTTTTTCCAATTCTTTCACAGCATATCAGAACGCGTGAATCTCCGTCAGAAGCTGCACTGCAAGCCATTCCGATGGTACCTCGAGCACGTATACCCTGAGCTGCAAGTACCAGCGATGACTGATGTCTCTCACGTCATCAAGCAAGGAGTCAGGTGTCTGGATACCATGGGACACCTTGTTGATGGCACTTTAGGTTAGATCAGTTCGTATTATTGACCTCAAAATTTTCGCAAAATGAATTAAGTGCAAGCTCCACTTTTATTGCGAAAGCCTTACCCAAGCCTGAGTAGTTTGGTATGAGCTAGACCTAGAACATGATTATTGTAGCCACAAGAAAGCCCAAAACTTATAATCGAACTCATTATTTTCCAGGTATGTACCCCTGCCACTACACAGGCGGCAACCAAGAGTGGCGCTTCGACAACGGTCTCATCCGTCACCACCGCCTCTGCCTCTCCCTCTCATCAGAAGACCGTGTGACCGCAGTACTCGCTGCCTGCGACCCCGCAGACGAGGCCCAACTCTGGCGACGCCAAGAAACCTTGATCAGACATGCCAAGCTTGGTGCATGTCTCGATACAGAACGACCTGCCCTCTATATGGAACAGTGTGATGAAGAGAAAGCTAGCCAACAATTCACTTTCTAAGGTGCCAGAATAAATGCTTGAGAAATATAAACCAGCATATGAACTTTTCCGTCAGGAAGAGTGATGCTTTCAGATAAGACAAGTAAGCGCAATGGAAGAAATTGTATGTTTCTTTTGCATTTGAAATGTCAGGCGTTTAGACTTGATATTAAAAGAACAAAATAAATTCCTGGTTTCAAAGTAAAACATTCCGATATTACAAAATTGATATAATTTAACGATAGTGTTCTTAGTTTTAAATTATACTTTCAGACGTAACAAATACATAAAAATTTGTAACCGGGAATAAATTAGTAAAAAAAAGCACGAAAGTGAATAACATCTAAAGAAATGCAAGCAGAATGAGTAGAAGAAAATGTCCTCTTAGGAAAGTACGATAATGATCTAAACATTATCAGGATATAGTCACAAATAAGACTTATAACACTTCGCTTTACATCACGTATTAGCTTCGGTACTCGTAATGTTGGTACCTTTAGTATTAAGGCACCATAATCTTCCTCTCACACGTAGATGGTGCCAAATTAATTTACCATTTGTAAATATTATTTTAAGGCTCACAATTTTAACATTCCATTTTGTTGTATCTTTTAAAGACACTTTATATTTTACTTTACATTTTAATGTAATATTATTTTTGTTTTTAACAACTGTTTTGAAAACGTCGCAATTTAATGAATTAGTATTTGTAAATTACATATTTATTTAAGTTTATCGTGTATATTCATTAATATTATATTCAGTAAATAATCCTTAGTATAAAGTAGTTACCATTACTATAGTTAATTCACTATAAGTGCCGGGAATGTGGAATGTGGATAATATATGTAAAGAATAACATTTAGGAATTTATTACAGGTCGAAATTGATTGGTGTTGGAACTTGCACCGTTAATTATAATAATTTTAAGTACCTATCAAGAAATTTGAAATTAATCTAAGTTTATTTTAGATTATTTTTATGTAGCAAATACAAACATTAGTGCTCAATAAAAGATTTCGCGTTATTAAACGGGCGATTTTTATCGAATTAATTTCTGTTAAATTATTACCTGAATTATCAACTCATAAATTACTGATTGTTAACTTTTGCAATCGTTTGTAATTTTAATTATACTTGTGGTATATCTAAGCAATCTCAAACGTTCGGTTGTTTCATTTAAAAATCATTTTGACATCACAATTATTATTTAATAAGAACATAAAGTTCTCGCCTTACAGTACAAGCTATGATCACAGTTGTTAATTTAAGTTTTTATTGTAAGTTTGATATAATAGTTTCATTTAAGATGCTCATGATTTATATAAACACAATCTTAAAAGACATCTTGAACAAATAATTCTTCCGAAATCTCCATTTTCATCAAATAAATTTTATTTTTATGACAAGTTAAGGCCTAAACCTCGTATCTGTAAAGTAAGTTAATTGTTTAATACTCGTTATTTTAAGTTAGATATTTTTATTTACATTTGTTACTTTAATTTCTCAAAGAAGTATTAATTTATTGTAAATACTTGGTACTTTTGTATTTTTCTATCTGTTCTTTTATAATTATTGTAAAACGATGTCAGTGTATGACCAACCAAAGTGTCAGGGATGAGTGAATGTTTTATCGAATGGTTACCAACTGTACATAACAACTCATCATCATTAATAAAAACTGCCATGATATTACTATTTATTGGATAACTTCCAATTACAATAATAATATTATAATTATATTATATAATGTGTGCTCAATATTCATCTGAAACTGAAAACATTAACGAATTTTGTAGGGAAAGACAATATCATAGTTACTATAAAAGTAAATTGTCCTATTATTATGAATGAACATCGTCTATATACAATAAACAATTTATGGGAGATAGAACATTCTAATGGACAATGATAACACAACTTGATTACTAATATAAATGGCAACATTAAATCAAAAACTTTTGATAATTAATTGGAATCTCTACAGTTAAACTATCTTCTTTTTTTCAAATTACCTTTTTTATTGCTACTTGATAATAACCTTTATTTGTATCTATGACCGTTGTGCGGAATTTTTAAACGCCTAGCTAAAGAATTAATTGTTCATGGCAATATTATAGAAGTATTTTTTAGAAATATGGGCAGCTTTCACTAGCTATATTCAATGTAGACAAATAGAGGAAAAACATTGCACGTTAACAAGAAATCGCATCTATTACAAATACGAATATTCCTAAGTAATAATTACATGTTCAAGAACGATTTATGTAAATAGGTAAATATTGATATAGCATACTTTGTACTTATGAACAAAATAACTTGTGACTATAGAATCAAAATATTCGATTTATATACTACATCAAGTGCACACTAGCACCTAGAGCACAATAAGTAGGAAGTAATACAAAAGTTTTAAACTTTATTGAAATTATTATTTTTGTTAAGTGGCAAATTGACTGCCCTAGTCAGATTTTGTTGAGACGATTTTTTGTTCACTAATAAACAAATGCGTGATTTTATTTTAGTGAGAAATCCATTTGGTAAATAAAAATATGTTTGAAGAATTAAAATTGTTTTATTTTACATTTGATAGCTCAAACCAAACCCACTCTTAATTATAAGAAAATAATTTATACCAACAGAGTATTTTTATACTTAATTAAAATACAAACACTTAAGTATAAATGAAGAGATAATTTTCAAAATATAAATTAGTTACACACCTACTTACTAATAAGTATTAGGTTTAAAATCATCTATGACACCATGTTCAGACTAAAAGTCTTGATCACATTACATATCAACGACAAATTAGATTTTACGGACATTTTATGATGCGTGTCCCGACTTGGATCAATCACGCCAACAAAATTTCCTAAAATAATATGTGAAATATGAGTAGAAAAATGAGACATCACACAGCTATATCCATTCCAAACTCTCATAGAAAGTCACAACGTTTTGCCGAAAATACCTATAAACGACAAAATTTTATGTTTTCATAAAAAAAAAATCGGTAAACTACGTATACCGTGTCAGTATTTGTGTTGAGAACATCTGCTTTTCAAAATGTCATGCCATGGCAGGATATTCAATTTGTTTTTGTTAATTCATTACATTGAAAATGTATGAAGAGGTCGATTTTTAAAGTCAAATAAAACCAAGGCCAGTTGTCCTACAGCTTCAGTGCCATTATAGAAAATATATAATAATTTCCAAACCGAATATAATTTTCTATGGCATTTTTACATTTGTACCAAAACGGTTGATGTTCAAAGTTGTAAAGAGGGTGTCGTGTCGTAAATAGATATGTCCAACAAAAGTTGTAATTTTCTATGAGTGTTTGGAATGGATAGCTGTGTTACGCGCCATATTTTGGTACTTGGAAAATTTTGTTGGCGAACATGTCACAAGCGGACGCAACTTAAATAAAAAACGGATCTATCACATTTGATAGACCTGTTTACAACGATCCAAGTTAGTCGCCAATCATGGCTATATTTTTATTTAATGAAATAAAAATATAGCCATGATTGGTGACTTACTTGGATCGTTCCATAAAAGAAACTCTTTATAAGGAGTTTTGTAAATCAATAATAAGGTCACCGGTATTTGGGTATCTCAATGAAAAATCCTTGTACATTTTATTCAATGAACTTCTAAGAATTTTGTTCCTGTTCGTTCATGACACTTTATTGGTAAATATGATTAAATGTGATGTTTCTAATGTTAGTGGAATAACTTAAGTAAACATACTTTATATATTTATATATATATATTGCTTTGAGATACAAAAAATCTAACAAACACATGCATTATGCATTATTTTATAATTATTTCAAGTGAAGAAGACGGTGTACAATCAGTCTTAAAAATATCCTCATCCTTGAAAACTTAAACCTAAACAATCACTTCATTATGATCCGTAATATTTTTTATATTATTGTACTTCTAAAAACTATCAATATTATATTAACATAGAGTAAAAACCTACAAAAGATCTATCACACTGGGAATTCCTTTACTCCTTTGGTTCAAATTACACATTTTAAATGGTACCTAGTAACTGATTTTTAAGTTTCTCAATTCCATTAATATTGTTTTAAATACATCAATATAGCTTTACTCCTAAACCAATATTTTTTTAGAAATGCACAAGAATTTCCCTCCTTTTGGCTTCGCCTTAGTCGGGTAAATAGGAACCACTTCAAACCTATGTCATGCTATCACAGTGGTTTAATCACATTCTTTGAATGTAATGAGCATCAAGCTCTTGAAAACATTAGCAACACGCTTACCTGCCAAAACTGATGGATATAATATAAAATGTTCAAACTTACAAAAGACGTAAAAAAATCAAATAAAATTGTAATATATTCTATTTCTACTGGGTATCGTATTGACATAATAATTTTTGGAATAGGGCCTAAATTGCACGATGAAATAGCGAAATCTTACGATGTTCCAGTACTACGAGTAAGAACTCATCTTGGTCTTAATAAAGTTGCCGATAACCTTGATAGCTCTAAACGCATAGTTCGGAGAGAGACGCTGTCGTAGAAGGTAGTAGCCGGTGAGGTTCATAGCGAGCAGGATGAAGACTAGCACGCTGAAATCAACCCAGAAGGAGACACCAGACATGCCCATAAGTTTCACGAAGTAGCTGGAAATAATAATAATATATCATCAATATACGTAAAAAATCAATGCTCATGCCTTCTCTGTATGAGAAGAGGTCTTTACCCTGCAATTGGACAACAATAGGCTGATATTATGCGCAATAATGATATCAGGTTTTCCAAAGATATACTAGGTTAACGCAATAACATGCTTGAATTTTAGAGGTACTCTTGTACCTTGATTGTCTTTATTAAATGTAAGAGTTAGAAAAATCATAAATTCTTTAAAATATGAAATAATCAAGTTCCTAAAACTTACGCAACGTTCTTATATTCACAGTAGTCGACATGGTCAGGACATATGAGATCATCTCTGGGAGGGCCATATATCGCGGCAACCAGACCCTCGATCCCATAACGGAGGAAGGAGCAAGCCCTTGCAAGTCTCCATACGATGGGAAGAGGGTCGTCGCCACTGCCAATGCCGTAGACCGCGAGAAGCATTAGTGGAACACTCATTGCTGGGCCCATGAAGACAGAATTCTGCAAAATAATATATTGTTGTGTTTAGGAAATAATAAAATAAAATTATGAATAGAAGACAGAAACTCACATTCTTGTTGCTTACTAATGTGACAAATAATATTTTATCGTATAAATCGAAGTTGGCCATCACAAAATACACGTAAGGCGAAAGCGTCAAGGTAGCCCACGAACTTTAAATTTTCTTAGGTTTTTTTGCAATTTGCAGGTCAGGCCTAACGAGACATTTTAATGGCAAAAACAGGAAAAAAGTTATAAAGACAGCAAGCAAATGTCAATAAAAACGAACAAATAAACGATCAATAATACGTTACAGCTTGTAGAAAAATATTCAAAATTAAAAACGAGCAAGCGAGCTGAATTCCGGTTTTCAGCTGCATCCAGAAACAGGCCCCAAAATAGTTAAGAAAGGGCTAGCCGGATGACGAGAATATCTAAGGCTAAGAATATCTTAGACAGAATTTAAAAGTTACTTACAACAACACTCAACATGGATGAAATGACAGTTCCCATAGATTCCGATATAAGAGCTATTAGAATACACGTAGAACTGAACATTACTATCCTATCGAGCTCCATAGGCTGCGAGGTGATGGGATATGTGATGACCAAGTAGATGAGGCTGAAGAAGATAGTTGCGGGGGTCCGTGAGATGACCAGCGCCGCGTAATAGGGCTTCAAGCCATACCAGCGATTGAAGTACTCTCTTTTGACGAGTTGTACTTCTGTTGGAACTGTAATAAGAACGAGAATTATACACGCTACATTATGGCTGTTTATAAAGGAGCCGATGATTAGTCTAAAACATGCGTTGTCTTCCGTAAAGGCAGACCGTAAAGGCAGACTTATCTTTTTTTACATCGAATTGTTAAAATTTGGTGATATATTTTTATATCATTATCATTTTATTAAACGCTTCCGTTGCAAATTTGATAATAGACTCAATGCCACTTGTTGTTTCAAGTAATTCAAAGTGTTCATCTCAATCAGATTATATAAGTATACTAACGCAAATATGTGAGTCACGTCTCAAACCATTTTGTTATTTACATTTTTATAGCTGCCACTGAATAAAAAATTAATATCACTTTTGTTTTTTATTTTTTTATTTTACAGAAACGGTTGTTAATACCGAACATTGGAAAAAAGACATTATAAACCTGATCAAACTCCAAATATTAATACAAGTTTTAAATTTAAAACAGTACATAAAAAGCCAAGTTCGAGTCGGACTCGCACACGAAGGACCACCATACAATATATAAAACATTATAAAAAAAAAACAAGAGAGGTGCTAATTTAAGAGAACTTTTAAACTTTATTTCATTTTTATTATTTTTTGTTATAGCGGCCATAGTAGTGGGTAAAGTAAAGTAAGTATTTATTTGCATAAAACATGGTATACATGGTGTTACAATAATTTACAATAAAGATCTAACATGTTTTGCCAGAATTGTACTTAGCATGCATATGTTCACTTAATACTAACATGAGAATTTGTTATCCATAAATTCTTTAAGATTATAGAAATTTTTCAAGTTTAAGGTAGTGGGTAGACACTCTGAAAATTTCAAGTGTCAACCCACTACCCACTACTACTACGGTTCAAAAGATGCAGCCTTGTGACAGACGGACGGACAACGGAGTCTCAATAATAGGGTCCCGTTGGCACACTTTGGGTACGGAACCCTAAAAGTGATACTTACAGGCAAGTAACACAGGCATCATGGGAATGTAAAGCATGGCAATGGTACAGGCGTAGCAGAAACCGAAGTTGAAGATGGTCTTGGACGCGTCATAGCCCATCTTGTTGAACAAAAGGGCAACGATGAACCCAATGAACAAGTGCAAGCCGACCCGCAGCCAGAGGTAACTCTGGAAAAAAAAAAGGTCATTATTTAATGTCTATTTCACCTTAAAAGGCTTGGTGAATGACAGATAGTTCACCTAAAAGCCTTTTGAGGTATAGATTGTATCTATTATTCTTATTATATTCTATATTTAGCATTCTCAACATAACATTGTTAATATTGAAAATTGAAAAGGATCACTAGTAATATCAGCTGTTTAAAGCACAGTCAAACACAATATTAAAACATGACTATCTAAAATACTTTAAAACATTGAGTCACCGATTCCTAGCTGGAGCATATACACACTGGGCATCCCGGATAATTACAGTAAAAGGACATCAACTATATGAAGCCTTCCAGATACAGAATCTTGATGTAATATCAACCGGAGAACCAACATAGTGGTCAACGGATGTCAACCAACTACCTGATCTCATTGATTTTGGTATAACCAGAGGCATTGCTAACACATGTATTAGTCAGGATTTGTCGTCAGATCACTCGCCAGTATTTATTAGGAGCCGCAAAATCCCAGAGAAACCAAAGCCTTGTAAACTTCACAGCTGAAAAACTATAGGGCCACTATATTGCTAGTTGAGTCTTCTATAAATAATAGACTACTGCAAACTGAAGATGATATTTTTCAGGCATTTGAGTTATTGCATATAGCAATCAGGATGGAGCGCCACACCTTCACTGAAAACTATAATACGAGTAACATCATACTTAGAGGAAAAATACCAACTCGACTTGCCTATTGGAAAAGTTTAGAAAAATTAATTTTATTCAAAATCAATCAAAAGTCATTTATTCAAATTAGGTTGAGGATCAGCACTTTTTGAACGACAAAATTACATAAGACAATTGATTATTTTATTCAATTAAGGTTAATTACAGCAAAAATACTAATGATACGACTAAATGATGTTAAATACCTCAGAATATACCTAGACCGGAGACTAACCTAGAACAAAAAAATGTATTCACGAAGCGTAAAGCATCGACCCTACAACTAAGGAAACACTATTGGTTACTATCAAAAAAAGACCAGGTTTTCGCTGGATAATAAACTACAAATGCATCATAATACCTATTTGGACATACGGAATACAGCTATGGGGAACGAAAGCTAATTCAAACATATACATACTCCAAAGGTTCCAATCAAAAATGCTGAGGATAATAAGTAATGTACCAGTAAGTAATGTATATTATTGCCGAGCTGTTCATAGTAATATATTTATGCACGTGACTGTACATCACTAACAATGTCTTAGATCGGGACTTAAAAATTCCAAAGGTTGAAGAAGAAATCATACAAAGAGCCAATGCTTACAAGAATAGGATAACGACCCGACCTAATAAACTAGCACCAAACCTTATGAAAACCCAGACATTCAGGAGGCTTATAAGATTGGCCCCAGAAGACTTGATAGTGAAGGCCGACAAACTATACATATAATAGATTGGTATAGATGAGCCAGTGGGTGCATACCAAGAATGAATAATACTAACAACACGAAAGATGCTGAATGTCAAAATATCAGAATAAAAAAAATAATAAAAACAACAAAAATTATGGTACTTGGTCTATTATAGGATCTTATCAGATAATTAACATTTTACGATGAAAATAAAGCTGGTGACATTTGTTGGAATTTGGCAAATAATTGTGCAATATTAACTTTTTTTCCACTCCCAATCTGGTTTTGGTTCATAAGAATTGAAATGTTAACGGTTAATTTCCATATTTTAAAGCGTACTTTTATTTTTTGTCTAGTCCGGAGATATTTTTGTCTTCCTCATAAATATTCAGACCTCGGGGAACTTGACCATCGATTATATAATGAAGATCAGAGTGTAAAAATAATATCTATGGAATATATTACCTTATTTCTAACAGTCTGTAACAGCATCCTTTTGAGTAGCACCGTGAACTGTTGGCAAGCGGTGCATCCATGCTTATAGTTATGATTCTCAACGCCACCAGCGTTTAGTTGTTCTATCTCCATCTCTTCGAACTGATCTCCTGCCTGGATGTCTTCGATGGCGTAGTTTCTCCATCGTTGGTTTTTGCCATTTTCTATTGCTGATACCATTCTTTCTACATGAGATCCATATTCGCCACTTGAAACTTCGATTACTGGAAAACAAAAATATTATGTTTTTTTATGTAATATCTTTTTAACTGTCTATATATAATTATGGCGTGTGCCCGACTGTTACTGAGATCCAAATTCCAATTTCTTTTCAGTCTTGGGGTATCTAAGATATCCAATAATTGTCTTGGTTCATTTATCTACCTACTGTATATGCGTTATGCAGTGCTTACTTGTATGTGGATCAAAACTGGTTCTTAGAAGTGAAAGTAGGTGTGTTTAATTCTGATCTTCTTTACTGCGAATACACGCAAAAAACATGCATATCATAATATATAGTAACAAATCTAACAAGAGTAATTTTGAACATAGATTTACCTATTTATCTTATTGCGACTGCTCGACAAAGTTTAGTGGGAGGACGTGCAGTTTTAAATTAGACGCGCCCTACCTACACAACATGTCCCGGAATGAAAGCACACCACCAAACAGAAATTAGAATATTATGTTATAAATCATAATACGTACACTGAATGTGGAATATTTCTATAAATAAACACTTTTTTCATTTTTTTTTTCATGTTTACTATTATGTATAAAACATTGTTTATTTATTGAATTAGTTATACTCATTATTGTGGGAGACAATTGTGGTCACATTACAAATCTACTCACGCACGCAGTCGCACACGTATAAGGGTCCAGCGTAATAGACACTTCGTCCATTTTGGTTTGTTTTGGCGTAGTTTTCTTTATTTTTGGGATAAAAAAATACCTATATTAAATATCGATTCAGCAAACGGTTCTGAACAATCTTCTTTCGTAATGTGTATTAAGACGCTGACAACAGCTAAAAAGTGGTTACTGTCAGATTGTATAGAAAAGAAAGAGAAGCGCGATGACACAACGCTTGTAATGTATTGCAAAATATGAAGCTATAAAATCTATTTACTCAAAATTGAGTTGAATAATCCAAAAATAACAAACAACCAAGTTCTGTATTAAAATAAGACGTTCTTGTTATTAATTAAATACGTAACGTACGTTGATATTTAAAACAGATATTTTGGATTGGAACTTAAGATAAAAGGTTAGTTTACAGTTAATTTGTATCAAAATCTCGATACAAATTGGTCGTTTGCCTTTTGTCAGCGCCTAATTCAGTTACACATTGGTGCCGATTCCCTTGTTCATAAACTAAACTAAATTTAAGGTCAGTGCATCTTTTTCTTTCTATTTCATTAATAAAAGGACAGAAGATAAATTTTAGTTTAGTCCTGTCAAATTAATCAGCGCCTGTCACAGTCAGCGCCTGGCAAGTTTTTAATCACGTCTAAACTTGTATGGAGTACCATACAAGTTTAGACGTGATTAAAAACTTGCCTACTAAAATTACGTCAATTTACGTCAAGCGCTGATTAATTTGACAGGACTGAACTAAAATTTATCTTCTGTCCTACTCTAATGAAATAGAAAGAAAAAGATGTACTGAACTTAAATTTAATTTAGTTTGTGAACAAGGGAATCGGCGCCATTGTATAAGAAGGCAACGTATACTATGTAACTGAAGCTTCATAATCACGACCTTAACCATTGTGACATTTGGCATATAATGTTTGTCTAATTGACCAATTATTTACATTCTGAGATCATTATGACAATAACACTCTTATTATAAAGTAATTAAACTTTAACAACTGCTTAAATACTGTTGTTCCTGTTTGTTATTGCTGTCATCATTATTATCTATATAATACTATAATGCTGAAGAGTTTGTTTGTTTGAACTCGCTAATTTAAGGAACTACCAGTCGAATTTGAAAAAATATGTTTGCATCTGGTAGCCCTAGTCCTGAGGAAGTTTATAGGCTACTTCTTGCTTCTGCCCACAACTTCGTCCGCGAGAACTTGTTCCCCCGACCCACTGCGTCGCATTGCATAGATCGCCCGCGCTATTACTTCGTTCTTTGAACTTTGTTCTTTTTGTTTTTTGGTTATTTTTCTTTTTGCTTAGCTCCTGGGGGTCGTAGTGAGATGTTAAATAGAATAATAATAATATTTTTCCTCAAGAATTGGGCTATCAAATGCAAAAATATTTTTTCAAATCCCACTGGTAGTTCCAGAGATTATCCCCTACGTACAAACTTCCAAAGAAACAAATTTTAACTCTTTAAAATATTAGTACAGATTGAACACCACGCTACCACGCACAGAGCGGCCAGAGTCGGTCAAAAACCAATTTCGAGTTGAAGACAGGTCAAAAAAGTTATGGCTAATATTATTTGAATAGTTTTGCTCTATCAAAATGCACAAATCCTCCATATTTGTAGCAATAGTTTAAGTATTCTACAATCGGTTGTTGTAAGTTATACTTAGCAATTCGCTACTGTTCGCAACAAAACTTATAGGAAAATCTACCTAAAACCTTATTTTACTATGATATGAAAAAAAACGTATTTTTTTTTATTGTATTACATTTTACTCGTCGTGAACTGTTGATATTTCAAGATCCTGCTAAAAGTTGGGTTTGTAAGAGAGAACGTTTTCAAGAATTCATTATATTGAGAAGTAATTGCCCAACAAAAACATTTTAATAAAAATTAAATACATATTTTGGTAATACGCGCACAAAAGTTGCTTCAGAAAAGTTCGGAAAGTACAATATTTAGAAGACAAAAGCTTGCCAAGTTGTGAAGAATCGGAATGAAACTAAATGAACTGTTTTTAGTAATTGCCTTTCTAAATATAATTCATCATCATCATCATCATCATTCCAGTCGAAAGACGTCCACTGCTGGACATAGGGCTCCCCCAATAGGGAGGGTTTGCCATAATTGCCACGCTTGGCAGGCGGGTTGGCGATCGCAGTATGGTGTTAAAATGCATAGAGAACGCTGCTGCCCATTCTCTAGTAGTCTAGTCCCTTAGTCGCCTTTTACGACACCCACGGGAAGAAATGGGAAATATAATTATTAATAGTAAAATATATGTGAAAAATACCTACATGATTTTTTTCTTTTTAGTACCCTTTAAATGCCTATGTCGATTACCTACAGTACTGTTATTAAAGAGCCATTTACCAACAGTTTTTGTAATCGGTTTAATAATAATACTACAATTTATAGTATAAAATCATTACTCATTACCTAACACGTTCAAAAGAACACTTCTTTTAGAACCTATAAAATTACTCAATAGTGGCTAATCTACCCATGAACTAAAAAAAGGACAATTGACATTAAGACGTTTTTATTCATTCTACATCATTAATGAGGCGCCCGCTCTGTGCGACGACCTTACGAGCCGAGCACTGCTCTGTGCGACGACCTTACGAGCCGAGCAAAACGATAATCAGTCTGGAAGAACGCTAAGCAAAGAAGTAACAGCGCAGGCGATGCGACGCGGTGGGTCGGGGACTGACATTTCACGCGAACGAAGTCGCAGGCAAAAGCTAGTGTATAATATAAGCTTATATATTAGCTTATGTTAAACATAATACATATATATATACAAAACCCACCTTAACTCACTCATTCATCACACACCCACACCATACACATACATAATACACAACACACGTTTAAGTTTAATATACTTAAGTATATCACAGGTGAATTTATTGTTAAGGAATAACATTCGATTATTGTCGCCTCACAAATCTTCTCGACCGATCGATTTAAAAAAATGACAATTAAATACATTAAGACGTTTTTATTAATTCTACATCATTAATTTGTTAAATAATAATTTTGTACGCTTCCAAGTATGAGGCGGCGCTCTGTGCGACGACCTTAGGAGCCGAGCAAAACGAAAAACAGTCAGGAAGAACGCTAACCGCAAAGAAATGACAGCGCGGGCGATGCGACGCGGTGGGTCGGGGACTGACATTTCACGCGAACGAAGTCACAGGCAAAAGCTAGTGTTTAATATGAGCTTATATTAAACATAATACATGTATACAAAACCCACCTTAACTCACTCATTCATCACACACCCACACCATACACATACATAATACACAACACACGTTTAAGTTTAATACACCTAAGTATGTCACAGGTGAATTTATTGTTTGGGAATAAATAACATTCGATTATTGTCGCCTCACAAATCTTACCGACCGATCGATGTTACCTACGCCTACCTACTATGTTATAAAGTTGTAAGATGAAGGAGACTAGGCTCCACGGACAGGAGTGGAGATGTATTCCACGGCTATAAAGACTACCCGTTCGAAGTACAGTTATACTGGAATACTTCTTCCTCCGAACACGTTTGGTCTTGCAAATCTCACTTACTCACTACTACCATCAGCAGGCTTAGCATGACGCTTTCTATTTCTTCGAAGAATAGACACGACTCTTTCTATACAAAGTGACATTTCGTTTCTCCTTTTTTGACATCCCACCGTAGAAATCCTTCTACATAAAAAAGGACCTAGACAAAGATCGTTAGAAACGAAAGACAAAATGACAGATTGTAGAAGGACATCTACGGTGAGATGTCAAAAATGGAGAAGCGAAATGTCACTTTGTATAGAAAGAGCCGTGTCTATTCTTCGAAGAAATAGAGAGTGTCATGCTAAGCCTGCTGGACTCATACCGGTCAATAAAGGCAATCCAGAGGTGAGGAACAAGACTTCTCCCTGGAGATAGGGTCAATGGGGTCACTACTGCTCAATAGTTCGCCACATGCTGCCCTGCGGTTTTATGTATCTCTCTTCATCTGGCTCCTCACTCTAGACCTGTTCCGGCAAAGTAAACTCTACCGGCACAAACCTCGAGTTCGGAGCGCGCAAGCCCCACCACGATGCAAACGTAAAGATATGTGGAGTTATTATTACCTTTGACATATCTCGGTACCCTGGGGCCCCGGACCTTTGGAAAACGTACGAGGGGCCGAAGCCAACTTGCAGAAGCTCTTTTGACAATTTTAAGTGCTGAGGCCCAACCGACGAATATCACTGTTCGCACTATGCAAGTTCAACAAGGACAACCCCCGAATGATGCAGGACTATTGCAGGATATGGAAACAAAGATATTGGGCTATGGGTTTGGGTAATTTTAATACTACAAATAAAGATAAAATAGATCAACCATTTTTCAGATTATCTAAAGTACATACATCTTTTATGGGGTACTATGTCAAATGTTACAACAAAATACCTTGTGATATATTGCAATTAAATGAAAGAAAATTTAAAACTCATGTTAAAAGTACACTTTGTAAACAAGCATATTACAAATTAGAGGATTATATCCAAGATAAGAATGCTCGGAAACATGCTGGTCCAGCTCCATAGGACAATCTAGAGTCTAGACAAAATCAAACTGGTTGCTATTTTAATTGTACAATTTATTATTTGATACAAATAATAAATCAATCAAGGTTGAATTTAAATTCTGTGATTACTTTAACTCACACACTGACCTATTACTTTATTTATTATTTTTAGGAAAACGTATACTTTTACAATGTTTGTAAATATGATATTCGGATGCATGTTTACCTAAAGTTAATTTTTAGCTATGAAAGTATGGAAACGGCTTCTCAAATTTCTTTTTTTAATCCCGGGAAGCCAGGAACACCGGGAATGCATAACTAGTCGGGTGTACAGTATAACAAAAAAAAAAATATAAAAAAACCCGGGATTATTGGATTGCATATTTATTTAAAATTAATGTTTCTACCTACTTTACATTTAAATATTAGTTAAGTAGATATGCATCTAATTTAATAGTCAGAAAAAAACACAAAATTTGTCGATTCCAGAATGGCGGGCGGGATTTTTACGATCGATACAAAAGTGCATTCCATGTAAACCAAAATTTGAAAATAAGTTAATATACATTCGATTCTATAATCAGAAACCTAAATTTGTATTCCCGGAACCGCGGGATTATTTCGATACAAAAGCGCATTCCATATTAGCCAACATCTCAACATTAGGTGAACATGCATCCGATCATCCGATCTCTAACCATGTACCTATCACATAATAAATTTATCTATCATTGCTTTATTTTTCATTCTTTTTTACCTATTTTGGTATAGTAATTTTATTCTAGGTGAATCGTCTTCACATATAATTTTAAAATGTACCTATACAAAATTTTACGTGTATTCCCGTTCGTCCCCTCGACTTCGTCCACCTAGTGGGACAAACGGGAATTTACAAAAATAATACTCAATTTGTTGCCGATCGTCCCACTCGGGATTTTAGAGGGACGAATGGGAATATGTTCTTAGATTAGTGCCATTCGTCCCCCTAAATAATATTGTGCATGAAATGTTAATTGTGTTGTTTTACAGTTTACTTTTCAAATTACTTGGTTGGATTTAATAATTATTTTACAAAATAAATTGTTCTGTATAAATATTACATGGCTCGGGCGAGATGCACCGGCTGGCGATGCCGCTACTCAACAAAAGAGTGCCAATAACATTGTCACATTTGCGTGAACCCTATTGAACAACCAGTCCGAAATTATTTGGTGGGACCAATGGGACTCAAAAAAAAAAAATATTCCCGTTCGTCCCACCAACAAAATCAGTGGGACGATCGGGAAAAAAACAACGAATTCCCGTTCGTCCCACTAGGTGGACGAAGTCATGGGGACGAACGGGAATACACGAAATTTTATAAAACATTTTAAAAGAGTAACGGTGGAGTTTCTTGCCCATTCTTCTCCATACGAAACTACCTTTTGGAAGGGGCAACTAGAATATATATTTTTTTTTTTAATTTAAACGTTCAAAAGTGCCTTTTATGTGTTTATTTGAAATAAATAATTTGACTTTGACTTTGGGTGGCTAAGGTGAACTGGTTATCTAGGACTATGAAAATACTATGGCCCCTGCCTGTCCAATATTTTATTATATACAAGGAAAAAATGGCAGGGGTGACGCTCAATAATGGGCCCCTGGAAACGTTCACTAACATTTAGTGACGTAGCAACAAGGGGGCAACATATCCTGATGTGCTTGTAGAGTCGAGAGGTATTCCACGGCTACCAGAACAATCCTAGAACCCAGAAGATAGTCAAGATCCCTACCAGCACTTACTGAAACTCGTACTTCCTTCCTCCGAGCAGGTTTTCTCTTGCGAATCTCTACTCAAGTCGGCCAATAAAGGCAACAATGAGGTGGGAGCTCTATTTCTCGTCAGTGTTCACTCCGGCTGGCCCATAAAGGCACGCCAGAGATGAGGAACAAGACTTCTCCCGGGAGATAGAGTCCGTGGGGTCGTTACTGCCCAACAGCTCGCCCCATGCTGCCCTGCGGGTTTCTGTATCTCTCTTGGTCTTGCTTCTTACCTTACACCAGTTCCGGCAAAGTAAACTCTACCAGCACAGACCTAGAGTTCGGAGCGCGCAAGCCCCACCACGACGTCAAGGTAGAGATACGGCGGTGGGGTTATTATTTTTACTCATAGCTATGGTTTTAATTGTTATAATCTAAATCTCATAGCTTGCATGCCTATCTTGGAATCATCAAAAAAAAAAAAAACATATAAGTGCCAAACTTTAGTATCCAAAAATCATACTGATTTTCAAATTAATTAAAACCATTTCCACCTTGAATATGAATTTTCTAAGAACTGACACGCAGGATAACCTCCATATCTGAATTTTTACTAGTTAATTAAGTCAGTCACAAAAATTTGTCAAGGCGCAGTTTGTTTAGAATCAACACAATTTGGACAAAATAATTAGCAAGGCCCAGTGGACGTTTACTATGATATTGTGAAGTCAGGTATACTCACTAAAATCTGCAGGGTTGTAAGTCTTAGGACAGGGCAGCTGCAGCTCATTGAGGAAGGGCACGACCCCTGATGACGTTCCCTGGTAGGCGCAGCGACCACCGGCCACCACATACACGTGGTCAAACTCCGCGAACAACCGGGCTGATGGCGTGTGTAAGGAGCAGATGACGGTGCGGCCACCACGAGCTACCCGCTTCAGAAGGGAGACGCATGTTGAGGAGGCTACGTCGTCGAGACCGCTGAAAATGATGGTAAGGTTAATATACAAAGTAATGGTGAAGAGTGATTTCGGTGACTAGATGACGGTGCGACCACCACGAGCCACGCGCTTGAGAAGGGAGACGCATGTTAAAGATGCTACGTCGTCGTCGAGACCTTTGGAAGAATGGAGGTGGTGGTTTAAAAATCAATTGGATTGCGATTACTTTCTTGTTACTTGAAGGTCTTGTTAGGCACTGTAGATGCTGCCATACAATATGTAGGAACTGTCTTTATACATTTTATCTATCGGTCCAGTATTGTATTTCGGTTCTTCAAGTAGGCACTTAATAAAGTAACAGATTTCTTTCTCAGGATTTAATTCTATTAAATTAATAATTCAATCATGACACAAACATGTTAATTTATTTTTTATAAAAACATGTTTTAGATGTTACTATGTTGTTTACCGTGCACGTTATCAAGCAATTGATCAAAAATCCGGAAACCTTGTATTTAATTACATCTTAAAGCTTTTCAAATTATCAGCTTTGCTCTAATCATCTGTTTTGTCAACTATAAACTAGTTAGTGTTTTATTTGGCAATTAATTTAAAGTAAAAATTTGAACTTGAACTCTTTTAATTGACGTTCGAAGTCTTAAGGAAATAACACCAATTAAAATAGAACCATGGTAAAAACTTCCACAGAATTTATTATTTTGAAAATGGTTGTCGACAGACGGTATAGTTTTAAAAATGTTAACGCGTGTACGTACGAATGAACTGTTCGACAAAAATGTTCGTGCCGATCCAATTTCGTCTTGCTGTGTGGACGGTGTTCGAAAGAAATTTTATGCATCATTGTTCGTCCAATAATTTCTTGTGACGTTTAAGTCTAAAATTAATGTATTTTGTTTTCGCTTTTTGTATAAAACTGTTTCCCACCACCTAGGCTCCTCCTTTGGAGTCAATATTTCGTGAATTACTACGAATAGCAAAACATTTTTGGATACTTCACTGTTGACCAGTTCCAACGGCGAATCCATGCAACTAGAGAAAGCGGGGCGGTTGAGCGCGAACACAAGTCGAACTGTGTTCGTATGGTGTCCGTGTTCGCTTTGCTAATTTACGTCCCAAATGTTCCGAGTTTGATGTTCGTGTTCATCATGTTTTGTGCGTTCATTCGTACACGCCTTTACAAGGAATTCGTAGAGTAAGAAACATGTTTACTTGTTTTTGGCCAAATGAATTTAGTCAACAAAACCTCGCATTATAAAATTCAATAACCTCATCATAGTCAAAAATTGGACAAGTGCGAGTTGAACTCGCGTGGGTACAGTGAATATCATGTTTTTATCCCAAGAAAAAACTTAACATTGTAATTGAAAAACATATTCTTCCATACATTTCAACCGCAAATGTAAGTTTACACGCACAATATTGATAGACCTACCATGTTATTTTAACACCATAGACTTCTTTTCTGTAATCTTTAAGCAAATAACTATTTTCTGAATGTTAAAAATTTTAGGCTTAGTTGTTTCGGAGATAAGGGGAGGATGGGATGGATGAATTTACAGCGATTTTCCTTAATAAATTAAAACTATTTATTTTAAAATTATAAAAATTAATTGAAACTCTCACAACAAGACCTTTCGTTTAAAATGTCACACGGTAGGTATATACAAGGTGTTGTTTTGGATCTGCAAAACATTTTAGGAGGTCCGAACGACCCGAATCAACAATAAAATGGGCAGGTATTTTTTTTAAATTTTATTCTTATTTACGGAAATCGGTAAGTGTGGACTCCCCTTTTTATAACGCGGCCAGTCTGTACGTGTCCTTTCACACACACAAACAAACGCAACCGACATTTCTTTCATAGATCTTAGATAGGGTTATTAAAAGATTATTCTGAAAAAAAAAATAAAATTCAAAAATCAAAAATAAAAAGTATTATTGATTATTGACTTGGTATCGTATTGTTATATGATTATTTACGAGTTTCATAACAACCTCCTGAAATGTTTGGCAGGTTCAAAACTGCATCTTGTATAGTTCGCAAAACTTTTTCTTTAAATTTTCTAATTTGCTCCCCAAAAGTGACCCCTTCATATTCAAAGTACGTTTATTTACGTTTCATGTCCGTGTTTCGGTCACACAAACTCATATGTGTACGAAACTTCAACTTAATCGGTCCAGTAGATTCGAAGCAAATCGGCTATGACAGACGGACAGACAGACAGACACACGAGTGATCCTATAAGGGTTCCGTTTTTCTTTTTGAGGTACGGAACCTTAAAAAATATGTATAGCGAAGAGAGATAGTAGGAATAATTTAGTTACCTCACAAAGCACGAGATAATTGTTTGTAAACTCAAACTAATTAGTTTCACATGGCAATTACTAATATTACCAATCTTTCTTTTATACCTTTGACCAGTCGTCTGCAAAAGGTTGAATGAAATAGAAATCTTTACTAATGTAACTAAAATTACTAGCCTGCCAAGTAACTCAATCACGTCGCTTCGTGTCTGTAGGATGTTACGTGTTTTAGTTTTACGTAAACTTAAGGCTGCCTTGTTGGTCTTGTTGTCGTAAGCGTGACCTCTGAGCCTATGTTCTATCTCCGGGTGGGGCAAATATTTATATGAGGATATTGTCTCTTGCAGCCCTAAAGTTGAATTATTAATTCAGTGGAGGAAACTGAAAGGTGCTAGCTACTCACTTAGTTAAATATTATGCAAATATTTTTTGTATTCTAGACTTGTACACTTATTATTATAAATTTATTTTACACTTAAATAAATCGATTAAACTAAATGATCACTATTATAATAAATATGACCATTTTATTACACAAAGTGGCATCGAGCACATTGCAGATTACTCCCGTGAATTAACAATTAGACTTTAAGTCTGTATTCGTACCTATTTGGTAGCAATAAGATCACCCCAAATTCATGGGGCTTGACATCAACAACATAATTAAAGAAAGAAAACTGTAATATACCCCTCTGCCAAAGCCTTCAGTGAATACAGATGTAATTACAAATGACAAATTTTAAATTACATGTTTTATCAATGGATCTCAATAATATTGATAAAGTTGTAAGTTGTGTTATCTAATCTTAATAACTATTTACCTATGTACTTATTTTAAAACAAGGACATCATCATAATCTGCCTAGCCTTTTCCCAACTATGTTGGAGTCAGCTTCCAGTCTTACCGAATACAGCTGAATACCAGTATTTTACATGGAGCGACTGCCTATCTGACCTCCACAACCCAGTTACTGGGTAACACGATACCCCTTGGTAAGACTCGTTGTCAGTCTTTCGGACTTCTGACGACCCGTAACAACTGTCAAATATCTACAAATGACAGTCGGGACCAACAGCTTAACGTGTTTTCCTTGGTATGTAAAGATGGTCACCCATCCACGGACCAACCACGGCAAGCGTAGCTTATCCTGATCGATCGACCCGATCGATTTTAAAGTAAGGATATAGGTAATTAATTTGAATACCTAGTTTTTATTTTTATTTTTATATTAGTACTTAGTAGTTTTAATTTTGTTTCTTGCAATTTTTATTTATTTTAAATATTTTTTTTTCCTTTTTCTGTGCCTTAACAGGGTCCATGTTTTGTAGGTACCTAGCTTTAAGCCATCACAACATCTGTTTTCCAATATGGAATGCAATAAATGAATATGAAATGAAATGAAATTATAAATCGTTATAGGTACTTACGTGGTAGGTTCATCCAAAAATATAACTGGTGGATTGTTGAGCAGCTCCAAAGCGATTGATATTCGTTTTCTTTCGCCGCCTGATAGCCGTTCTGTTGCAGTATTTCTAGCTTTCTGTAGCCTTAGCAGTTGAATGATTTCTTCTACCTGTAATTATTATTATTATAACCAAACAATATTATTTTTGTGTCCGAAAATGTAGTTTTATTATCATCGTCATCATCCACAGCACGACTACACACAGGCGGGTAGTTTCAGAAAGTATAAATGAAAAATTCGTTATGAAAAGTCTTTTGGATAATTTGGATCAACTGTTAAGCCGCGCGACACTGATTCGGAGTCGAATAGAAAATCAATTGTCTCATTAGCTGTCCTTGACCAATTAAACACAACTTATAGCGATGCGAGCGTATGATGAACTAATAAGATCTTTATTTTCTTATTAAGTATTATGCAACTATAAATATATAAATAGTTTTAACCAGGGTTTCTCAGTAGGTACTTAACAATACACGATAAATTAACAGAATCCGCTTTATCATCATCCTGCTCTTGTCTCATCTTACTTGGGGTGGACGGAACACTGTTTTTCTTCCATTCTACCTTGTCATCTCCACTCTATCATTCACTCGTTTTTTAGGGTTCCGTACCAAACGGAACCCATAATAGTTTCACATAAATTTAATGTTTTTGCTATTTACGAACTTCTTTCTACTTCAGATTGCTTAGAACACTAATAAATAATATGTAAATATATATATAAATGAAATCTGGCATGACTAACTGTTCAAATTAAGTAGTAGTTTTTCGAAAATCATTTCTACTAACGGGTTTTATAATAATGGCAATACAACAAAGTCATTCTACCACGATTCTATTACGAGACCATTGACCGACCAATGATCGACCATTAGGAATTTAGCAGATTACGAACTTTTAGCAAAATGACAATGGATCGTGTTGGAATGACGAGTTTATTAAAAATAGCAGACTTGGGCCCCAGGCCCGGGTCGACGGCGCGACGTATTCCACGCGCGCCTCAAAGAGATGTCGTCAGCATAAATGTAGGGGTCCACTAGGGCCGATGCCTGCCGGGGTCGCGGGAAGGTACTAATGGGTCACCGAGGCCCCTGGCAACAGGTAACAGGAAGGAATACGGGTGGGTTTTAGTCAGTAAGAGTCTAACACCCTCCCGCTCCGCCCAGAGTGGGAGAAGTTATTTGATGATTTCCCATCCAAAAAAAAAGGGCTGCTACTGAGAAATTCCAAATGTAATTTAATTTATATAGATATATATAAATATTATACGTACAATAACCCCCTTCTTCTCCTTAGACATGTCAGTGCCTAGTTTAAGGTCAGCAGCAATCAACATTGCTTCCTCCACCGTAATGTAGGGCTGCAGCAGATCCTCCTGCATGATGTACCGGGACAGCTTCCTGAACTGGTGGAGGTCTCGCTGCTCGCCATTGGTGGAGATGACTCCTGAGGCGCCTGTTACCCTGGAAGAAAAAGTGTTTGGTTTATCAAATTGTTGGGTTTGGGTCGGGTTGGTAGTTGCATACGTGAATGTAAGAAAGATCTATCAAATTCAAAGCATTTATTTAAATTTTAATGAAATACAATGCAATATAATCTATAACTAGAGTACTTTTTTTTTTTTTGGTGGGAAATCATCAAATAACTTCTCCCGCTCTGGGCGGAGCGGGAGGGTGTGTCAGACTCTTACTGACTAAAACCCACACGTATTCCTTCCGTTGCCTGTGTTGCCAGGGGCCTCGGTGACCCTTTAGTACCTTCCCGCGACCCCGGCAGGATAATTACAGTACTGTCGAATGATCAATTAATTAACTAATAAAACAAGCTCATTTAAAGCGACAACTGCAATTGTCATCTTGTCAGTTTGTCGGCCGCATCCACATCAGTCTTGTCTAAGTAGGGCTAGATCTAACAAATAGATGGGTCAAAAGCGATCCCCAAATAATTCCCATTTTCATTTCCTAAAAATATAAATCGATACGCTAATATAATAATTGAGCGTCTTTTTGTGGGTCAGGGATAGCTCGGCCCGAATAATAATACCAGATACCTACTACATCATCACAACGCCTAAAAAAGTGGCGCCATGAAAAGTCGAGAAAACCTCTTTAAAATATTGAAGATTTTTTTAAAGGCGAACGGCAGGCTTGTATGGGACTTTCGTACAGCTAATGAAATTTCGTGTTTTGGGATATTTTTTGTTTTAATTGGTAGTTAATACAATAGAAAAGTCTTTTTTTAAATTCATGATTTTTTAGAACATGGGACGTAAAAGTTATAACCAGTTTTATTTTTTAAGGTTAAGTACTAGTGAATTAATGTAGATTGTTACTTATAGGCACATAAACATTGTTTCGGTAATAAAGTACATTTTCTAGATTGCTTGTCGCTATTTTTGTAGTCTTTTACTTACTATCAAGTAGGTAAATTGATGAGGATCGTACCTACTCAGCGGAGTGCATTAGGAGATACCTATGTCCAGCAGCTGACTGCAACAGTTTGATAATGATGAAGTCCTGATGGGGTTTTGAGTGTAGGTAAATAAAACAATACAGTTAATAGTTTTTTTTAAGTACATTTTTTTTATTTATAATTAATTAATTCGTAAATTACTTTATCTAAGAAGGGGGCAGGTCGGGTAATATCATGGCGAGCATAGCTTAAATACCAACACAACTGCGTTTAGTTTACGACTAAATTATGCTTAGTTATTATTATTTTTTTTTTAAATATTATTAATTAATCCGAACTTCTAAAAATAGCACACTTACATGAAAATAAATGGCTTAGTTGCCTTAATATGTGGTACAAATTCTATAACAAAACAACAAAAAAAGTAAGCTGTACGAAATCTGCCGTTCACCTTTATTGATAAAATTTATTTATTTATTTTTATGAATAAATGTAATAAATATTATTATTTTAAATGATATTGAATGCTATAAACCAGTACTGCAACAAATACTGTTTTTTTTTATTTAAATACTCAATTATTGTTGTAATAAGGATTTCAAAATAAACAAATATTTGAGTGTCAAACAACATTAAATAGGTTATTTTTATCAAGGGTTATAAAAAAGTACACTAATTGTATAAAATAAGTCTTAACAAATAATGGTTAATTTTTTTTTTGACAATTAATTTTATAAAATTTGAAATAAAAAAATCAACATGTTATGCGTAGAATGAACTATTTATAGGATATTTTTTTATGCAATCAAATTTATACTGGAGGCTTGGTAAGTGGTCAGTATCACAGATCAATATTTTTTTTATTTCCCATAAAGGGTCATCGAACCTTGATACTGACCGAATCTTCAGTATGAATCATTTTACTGTATATATAAATTTCACCTTATTTATGTATGAAAAATTTAACCGATGTGTGTAATTTTCTTAGCAAAGGAACGCTTGGCTTTCCTTAGTCCAGACAATTAAATTACTAAAAACTAATAAACTTAGGCTACTTATACAGGTATCATAATTGAAATAGGCGTTGTAGATAATTATGTTTTCCTGCTTTGTATGGGAAAAAATCGTAGGTTATATTTTAAAATATCAATTTTCTGCCTGACCGTACAAATCACCGTAATCAGGAGTGAATTATCTGGTAATATTAATCGGGCCGAGTGTACTCAGGCCAAGTTGTCCCTGACCCCTTTTTCCCATTTTGATTTCCTATTTATTAAGGCGCTGACAAGACCCAATTGACTAAAATAGCCTTCTCTTAAGAAAAAAATATGCCAAATCTGTATGTTCTGTGGTAGCGAAAAAAATATTATGTTAATTTTGAACATATTCCCCAGAACTTGGTTGTTACCAAAACACGTTTTGAAAAAAAAATCTCGATACAAACTAACGTCAAACTAACCTCTTACCTTGGGTTCTAATCCAAAATATCTGCATTAAATATAAACATACGTTACGTATTTAATTAATAACAAGAACGTCTTATTCAAATGCAGAACTTGGTTGTTTTTTATTTTCGATTACTCTACTCAATTTTGAGTAAATAGATAATTGCTTCATATTTTGCAAAAAATTACAAGCGTTGTGTCATCGCGCATCTCTTTCTTTTCTATGCAATCTGACAGTGACCGCGGTTCAGGTGTTGTCAGCGTCTTAATAGTAAATCGTTACGCTAATATAGACCTAGACCTAACTAGATCGTATTTTAGTGATATCTAGCTTTTCTTTGTCTAGTCTTTTTGTTTAGCCTAGCAACTGCGACTAACTTAGATGTTGTGGGTGGTCACAGTTCTAACCTAACTTAACCCATTTGGCCGGGGTTAGTGGGTGTGAACAACTGTTAAAAAAGTCAGGAATTTAAAAAAAATGGAGATCATCATTATAAGATCAATAGCTTTTTTTGTCTAGTCTTATAGTTGTGTCTTAATAGTTTTTTTGGGTTTACTAACTTAAATTTACAGTTGGAGAATTGACCGTGTCGTATATCGACGTATGGAAGAACATTTATTTAACTAAAATGTAAAGTTTGTTCTTGGTATAAATTCATACTAACTACGGAACTCTTCATTGTGCATGGTCCGACACGCACTTGGCCGGTTTTTTACTCCAAATAACCAGTCTTCCAGCTTAAGATTAATGCCATGTACAATCTCAAATCAACTTTTTTTTTATTAAATCTTTTTCATTTAAAAAAAATACACTAGCCTGTTTTTTTTTTTTTTTTTTAGGGTGGGAAATCTTCTTCCTGTTGCCTGTGTTGCGGGGGCCTCGGTGACCCATAAGTACCTTCCCACGACCCCGGCAGGCATCGGCCCTAGTGGACCCCTACTTTGTGCTGACGACATCTCTTTGAGGCGCGCGTGGAATACGACGCGCCGTCGACCCGGGCCTGGTCCTTACCGGACGGTGAGCTACCCATTGCTCACCGTCCGCAAGCCCGCGCCTACGGTGGCCGGAAATCCGCCCGGGATTCCCGACGCCCTGGGCGTCTCCTGCGGCGGCTAGGGGCGAGAGGGCGCGAAACTTGCCTTTCCCTCAACCGTCCCGCCTCCTCCTTCGCGAGCATTACTGCTTCGCAGAAGGAGGTGACGGCTGCCCATGCCCTCTCGCTCCGTACTATGGCCTGAACCAGGGCCGGACGCGAGAGGTCTCTCCACGAGGACACGGCGGTGCTCTGCCCAAGCCGGGCAGACCTCCACCGTATGCTCCACCGTGTCCAGCGCCAGAGAGCGCGCCCATACAGGAGCCCCGTAGAGGGCCATGGACCGCACGACCCCCGCGTAGAGCCTCCGGCAGGAGGCGTTTGGACACACTAGCCTGTCTAAGATATAAATCTTTGTTAAATGCCCGCCAATCAAACTAAAATGATAACTCAAACTCAAACTCAAAGCATTTATTTCAATTAAACCATTTACAGGCACTTTTGAATTGTCAAGCAGTCGGTCAGTTAGAAATATGAAGCTAGTTGCCCATTCCAAAGCGTAGTAGGTACCTATGGAGAAGAACGGGCAAGAAACTCCATGGACACTCTTTTAAATTAAATTGATACATAAAGATTAGTACAAAAATAATGTTGAAGTTATAACCAAATGTGAGGACGATGTAAAATAAAATTGAGGACGATGTAAGATACTTACATTAAAAGTTTTTTATTAGCTATATTAAACTTTTTCTCAATCTAATGGAATTATTTATATCTGAACACGTTTTTACTATTTTTTTCAGCACAAATTAGGTATAGTCTTTACCTAATTTGTGCTGTAAAATCTCATCCAGTTTTTCAGAAGACATAAAACAAAATGACTTAAATGTGATTTGTATAGAATCAACTTTTTCTAACAAAACAGACAGGTGCACACCTGTCTGTTTTGTTAGAAAAAGTTGATGCTGAGGAGTATGTTGCGCCACTTCTACTTCCCAGCTAAAGCACTAGGAAGTGGTGAAGGGCGGGCGTTTTTTGAAGGACTGTCTTATGTAATTTTGACGTTTGAAAAGTGCTGATCCTCAGCCTAGTTTGAATGAATTACTTTTGATTTTCATTTAGAAAAAAACTTAATGTTTGTTTTAGATCAACTGAAACTTAAAGCAATACCAATAATATATTATTTAAGGATTTAATGGAATCATCTCAACTACAAGCGTCAATACCCATTAATATTCAGTCCATACAAAAGGCCTACTTTAACAAAACACAGCAACATTTATCTCCAGTCACGCGACTCAACTAGGCTATATAAATATGCTAGCAATTAACCCAGGCCTCGAACACATGGGCACAAGACCTACTATTAATGTTCTATGACGTTAACATTTAGTCGTTATGTCGTCCTTACATAATACTGACCTAATGACTTGAGGAAAAAAGGTGCTGGAGAAACCCATTGAAAACCTTCAGATTCGGAAATACTGTGTGAAGGTTGACAGACTCAGAGGTGACAAGGAATTAGGTTAAGGGGTTTGTTTTTGATTTGTAAAGGTGGTCACACATGTAACTGCAAGCATGACAAGTTGGCATGAACAATCATTCTGTGCAAGCGTGCACAACCTCCATATAGGCAAGCTGGAGTAGCATCAGTTTTTGCTTGTGAGATGAACGACGACGACTTGCTTGCTTAAAGCTACTAACAACAGAACAAAGAACTGTTCACACTGAGTGCGTGTAGCTTAACCTGCATACACACGTTCAATCATGCTTGCACAAGCGTCATATGTCGCATAATGAGAATTCTATTAATCTTCATGCCGCTTGCACAAAATCATCACACAGACGCTCAAGCACGCTTGCACAAAATAATTGTTCATGCAGACTTGTCATGCTTGCAGTTACATGTGTGGCCACCTTATTAAGGGCTGATGCAGATTTGGGCGCACCGCGTTGCAATAAACGTTCTACATCACTTTGTACATTTTTTATGTATTGAAATGCGATGCGTGCTTAATAAATAAGAGCTTAGCTTAAGCGGGCCTCCACGGGCGAAAAAACGCGACGAGTCACGAAGTACCATCAAATTCAATAGAAATCTATGAATCAACCTCTACACGGCGATATCGTCGCGGCGATAATTTGAAGGCACAGCGTGACTATCACCGCGATTCTCTCGTCCGTGGAGATGGCGCCTTAAAGAAGCAGGGTTATATTGATTAATGTCAAGGATATTTTCAAACTGGACCCTGTGGAAGTAGTTGTGTACTTTGGTATTATATTAAGGAAACGCAGCTGCATCGTCCTGTCTTGTGTTAAATTACACAACCTGTACGGTGCTTGAGAAAAAAGCGATCTGTTTTTATGTCATTAGGTTTGTTTCTTTTTTTTCTTTTTCAATTGAGTAAGCTCTTCTCGTAATACAAACGTGTGCACAATATTTGTTTTTGTTTTAATCAATTTGCTTTGATTTTCAACGTCGTTAATTGTTAGATTTGTGAGCTCACTGATTCTGCAAGCGCCGCTTATATACTAGGTCAAAATCAAAATCAAAAGTCATTTATTCAAACTAGGCTGGGCATCTTTTCGAACGTCAAAATTAGTTATGACAGTCCCCCAAAACGTCACCACTTCCTACTGCTTTAGCTGGGAAGAAGAAGTGAGGAGAAGAAGAGTATCAATCAATACCACCCGTGAAACACATAATTTTGTTATATTTTTTTTTTTTTTTTTTTAAGTTTGAGTATATATTATTTTCCATATTATTGCGAATTAATTAGCTAATGGTCATGAAATAAATTGTTGATGTTTCTTATAATTTCCTGAAAGTCTGTTTTTTTTTTCGTTATTTCTACTTGTATTGTTGACATTTTTTTTACTTTTTAGTAATTCTGTAATTAATATAATAATTTGCATGCGGTAAGGTAAAATGTAGCTGATCTCATTTATTTATGTTATTAATCTTATACTGTACTTACCAACATTTAGAGCAAATAAAATTCTGATTCTGATTCTGATTAACTTTTAGGTATGTAGGTAAAATAACCAGGTAGAGAAGTTCACTATAAAAATGCGCGCAGTTCCAACGTACTCTCTCTTTACTCTCAATCTACGCAATCTGGTCAGTGTCATTGCCTCTTTTTATGCAAACCTATCTTTAATACATATCAGACAAAAACGTTGGGAACTACGTTCTTTTTAAAAGTAAAATACCTCTGCCTACCTAGATATACGTTTATATCTTACCTTCACTGACAAATATATCTCGTCAGGGCTTCATTTAAAAATGTTTCCACTTCGTAAAAGGTCAAAACTTTAGATGTTTTTTGCTCTTGAACCCCTTTTTTGAGGGTGGCAAAACATCAAATAACTTCTCCCGCTCTGGGCGGAGCGGGAGGATGTCAGACTCTTACTGACTAAAACCCACCCGTATTCCTTCCTGTTGCCTGTGTTGCGGGGGCCTCGGTGACCCATAAGTATCTTCCCGCGACCCCGGCAGGGTGTTTTACACTTAGTGTACTCTTGAGCATTGAATTGCTCCATAGCGTAGAAGGCTGTATTTTGCTAAATAGTCCATTGAAGTATGTAAGAAACACACTTTCGGAGATGATTTTATTTTCTTGTTTGCTCGCCACTTCATAAAATCATTGTACGTATTTAAATATCTTTCCTTTGAAATTTCTAGCAGTACATTTTCGATTACTACCTATATTTGTCTCGTCTTTAACCGAATCTGGGGTCAACATTTCAGAATCGCTTTATCTCATTTTTAATCAAATAATAGTCTATAAAACCGAGATTTTGAATTTCGGTACAGCTTACAGAGTTAGTATCCCGCCAAATTATATACCTAGTTTTTTTTTTTTATAATACAGAACACATCACGTCATCGTGCGCGGGCCGTTCCGCTTAATAGGTTTTTTTTTTAATTCAAACTGGCTGTTCATACACTCACAAGACCGCAGCATTTTTTATTTTTATTTTCATCTTAATATTTTTCTTAACGTAAAAATTTCCGTAGCCGACTACCTAACCAAATTCAGTTCCATTTTTTAAATTGATTCCCGCCCTAGACTGAGAAGCAATTACTATGAGTTTTTTGCCGCCCAAAGGTGGGGAGCAGCGTCTTCCAATAAACACTACTTTACGAGTATGAGATATAAAAAAAAATGAGTTTTGATAGGACTTGATCAACATGCTGCTGTTCCTGCTCTACAACCACAACCAATTGATTAATTAACATTTGAAAATACTGTTGGAGCTGTTGAACATTGTAATACTATCTTTGCATTGTATAACTTCAATATACTTTGAATTATATAATTGCATGGCACAGGTGTGAGTACTGTGTATAATAGTTACCATTTACCGGTTAAAATGTCTTTCATTGACTTGACATTGACATTGACCCTGGCGGCTGAAAGTACCTATGTCATACTCACTCAGATGTCTCGCTGGTAGCGGGTGTGTTGGATCACTTAGCTCCCTTCAAAATGGTTGAGCTGAATGGTGCTAATCCATGCGTCATGCTCGTGAATGGGCGCCGTCAGTTGGGACTGGTCACCTCTTAGCTGCCTCGGCTTATTTTTAATTATATTATTTTGAAATTGTTTATTTTGCAACTGTGGACGCGTTTTTTTTCATCGTCCTCACATTTAGTTATAAATTCAACATTATATACAAATCTTTATGTAACAATATAAATTAAACGAGTGTCCATGGAGTTTCTTGCCCGTTCTTCTTCATAGGTATCTACTACGCTTTGGAATGGGCAACTAGCTTCATATTTCTAACTGACCAACTCTTTGACAATTCAAAAGTGCCTGTAAATGGTTTAATTGAAATAAATGCTTTGAGTTTGAGTTTTATATCAAAGAAATGAGACGGAAAAATGGTTCGTTCGAGTAAAACTGAAAGTTTATTCCTTTAGCTAATTCCGTCGCCGTAAATCAACAGAAACATAAGTAGTTACTTATTTAATTAGTGAAATATTAGCTATAAATATAAGTAGACGTAATTATCTTGATGTCTTACTTCATATTGTTTACGGAAAGCAAAGTGATATTGATTACATTTTAATGTGGTTAAATTGATTTAAATTTACAACCTATTGTTTTTATTACATTATTATTAAAGGGTTATTACTTACGATAAGATTGTCTAGTAACCAGTATTTTTATAACTATAACACTCATTTTCATCTTCATTAATCGAAGTATATTTACAAAGCAATTAATTTTATTATTGTACAAGGGAAAATACTTATCTTGTACAATACTAATAAAAACAATAATATGGACTATGTCCAGCATTAAAATTACTTTGACTATAATTTTAATGCTTTTAAAATTTACCGTGTTACAGTCATTTCATCAGCATTTATTTAGTATTTAAGTTTGAATAATAATATATTATACGTAATAAATAAAACCATTTTTTTATAATTGTATAAACACACATAAACCATAAGGAATAAATTCCCTTAAGAGGCTGACAACACCTAAAGCGCGGTCACTGTCGGACTGCATAGAAAAGAAAGAGAAGCGCAATGACACAACGCTGGTAATTTATTGCAAAATATGAAGTATATGTCTATTTACAAAAAAAATCTATTGATTGCATAAAAAAAATAAAGCGCTATTATGCTAATATGTTGCTTACAGAATAATCTGACAAAAAAACAGAATAATTGCATGTGTATTAGTATGGTTTTTAATCGTTAAAATATTTTTTAGAGGTATATTTGTGTTTTTTTTTCTATCGTATCAAATTAGTTGTATTATGTTTTCAACACACTATCTACCTAGCATATATCCTGAAGAATATCATATATTTTTCTGATTTTGTTTACTGCAGTGGATTATATACTTTTAGGCATTATAAAACTTATTGCGTTTAGGTCCTATAGTCCCCTTAATTATGATGAAAGCCGCATCAAAATAAGTTGCGTAGTTTTAAAGAAAAACGCGGCTTCAATTTACAATAACTATGTAGATAGAAGTAAGATTTTTATTCAATAATAAAGTATGCAGTACCTGTATCCAGCTAGTATGTTGAGAAGGGTACTCTTCCCCGCTCCTGAAGGACCCAATATGGCAGTCAGCTGACCCGAGCGAAAGTCACCATTGATGCTGCGCAAGATTATCTTCGAACCTGAAAATAATTAAGTATATTAATTTAGTCCCATAATTATGCAACACCCGTTAGAGAAGCTCAAAGAGAATTAAACCTCTTGAACGCTGATAGACCGATTTTGTTTTCACACGACTCATCACTACGGGCCGGGGGACGAAGAAAATACAGCGGTTGTGATTCGTCGATGCAACAATGCCAGGACGAATGTTCCAAACATAGTGATGCACGAGTCAGTTTTGCAACAATAATATCGATATCGATGAAATCGACGTCTATTAATTCTACATTTTAAGAACAATAAATTCTCATAAATGAAATTCAAATTCAAATAATTTACTGTGCAATTAGGATTTAAATCACTTTTAGATGTCATTATCTAAAAGTGATTTGACTCTAGAGTCGATATTTCCTAACTGACTACTATGATAAGGAATGTCAAAACGAACTCAGGGGATAGGGGAAGTCCCGTAGCGCCGGACGGCACCTACCGCCGGACACTCGTACTATTCAAGCAAGTATAAACCGGTTCGATTCAAAGTACAAGTGAAAGGGGCGCGGGGGGCACACAGCAACAGGATCACGCGCCGTGGCTCGCGAGTGACGCGCAAGGCCACGGCGGGAGCGGGCGTTTGCTGCTTTTGGCGGGAAATCACGGCGTCACGTAAAAATCGATGTAAGTAATTCTGGCACATTTCTGCATTTACATTTGAATGGTATTCAAAAATAAAAGTAGTACTTAATTGTTACCCGTAAACTGATAGAATATTATTAGATTTTTTAACTAATTATAGTAGGTACCACCTAATGTACGAAATCATCTGTCCCTTAGTACCGGACACTAAGTCATCCCTTAGCACCGGACAGTAAACATATTGATATTTCTCGTGAGAATTAACGTTATTTATTCTAATTGTTGAATTTTGTTTTAGAACATAGAAGAATGAATAGCATTGAAATGGAAGAGAAGAAAAAGAAAGGATCGTGGGCTTACAAACGGTGGAAAACTTACAAACTGCTATCGATATTTTTTTTCCAAAGAACTGAGTGTAAGACAAGCTGCAATGCGATACAATATTCCTAAAAGCACTGTATATGACAAAATAAAGGCGCTAAATCGAGGAGAAGAAGAAACGCCGTACAAAAAAGTGGCAGAAGAAAAAGAAAATGAAAAGAACATGAGAGACAAAAAGAAGGAATTAGGATCTAAGTTTAAAGCAGCAATTGTAGGCAAAGGAAAGCAAACCAAAGGAATTAAACCCAAAGGAAAAGAAGCGAAAGACGTGGAGCCCAAAGAAAAATATGGAAATAAAGTGGAACCATTAACTGAAACATCTAACACAAACACAACAATTTGCGTGGTTTGCTTAGAAGACACTGAGGAAGACTGGATCCAGAGCTCATCCTGTCTTGGGTGGGCACATGAAGCATGTGCAGACGTCCCAGAGGCTGGAGATGGCTACATATGTGATCGATGCAAGCTATTCTGAGATGTCCAGTGCTTTTGGTATGGCACAAATATCCGTCCGGTACTAGGTGCCACTTTTATAAATTACATTTTTTGTTACCGAAGTCTGATTAATGGTGTTAATTATTTTTATGCAGAGGTTGTGTTTTTTTTAGTTTAATTTGATTTCTAACTTAGTTATCTATTGTAAGTCATAAATAAATAAACATTCCTTAAAATATTTTTTATTTTATTTCTAAAAAACCTTAAGTGTCCGCCACTAGGGGACTTCCCCCTACTGTCTGTTTAAAGTACAGAAATTATCAGCTGTGAAATGCCTTGAACAATAAGCGCTATATTTTTTTGGAAACAAATTTTCCCAGTGAACTGCATTACCCACTTTTCTTTCAGTTCCGGAATATTTAGAGTCACCCGCATAAGCAGTCAAGAGGCCTATATAGTCATTGGAGAAGGTTCTATTGTGAAAGTTTTTTTTTTTTTTCAAATTGCTACAAGACGGACAAGCTATCTTTTTATTATGTTAGAAAATTATGTATTTTTGCATATTAAAAAATCCATTTGCTCATAAGTTTCTCTGGCAGTATAAATAAAAATAAAATCATAGCTTATTTTACTTAGGTATACACTGAAAAATGAACACTATCTTACACGTAGCACATATTATGAAACATCATTATTAACAGAAATAAAAACCATTTTCCTTATTGTTCTGTCAATTAACTTAATTATCAAGTGTTAGTTCCTTTTATTACAAGATCAAGGATCGGTGAACTTAGATTACCTACGTACACATGAACCAGTGAACTCACTGTTATTTTTATTTAATTATAACATAAGACCTATGGTCATGTCGCGGGAAGGTACTTATGGGTCACCGAGGCCCCCGCAACACAGGCAACAGGAAGGAATACGGGTGGGTTTTAGTCAGTAAGAGTCTGACACACCCTCCCGCTCCGCCCAGAGCGGGAGAAGTTATTTGATGATTTCCCACACAAAAAAAAAAAAAAAGACCTATGGTCATGGTCATATTTATTGTAATGGTGATTAATTCGTTGAATCGATTTATATAAGTGTAAAATAAATGTATAATAATAAGTTTAAAAGTCTAGAATACAATCAATACAATAAATATGACCATTTTATTACACAAAGTGACAGCTAGCACATGTCAGATTACTCCTGTGACTAAATAATTCAACTGTATAAGACCTATTCTCTATATATATAGTTTTTTTTAAGTCCCATGTAATAGGGGACGCGCCTTTGCCATCAACCGGGCAAAACCCGACTCCGGGCTGCTACTGAAAAATTGAGATGGAAAAATACAATAACACTTTGCCTGACCCAGGAATCAAACCCAGGTCATCTAGACCAACGAGGCAGAAGGTATTTTTTTATTTTTATTAACCCTTATAATATCTGGCTCAACTATTAAAGATTTGAACACTAGGTACATGATCACCATCTAAGGTAAGGTATGCTGAGCCGTTGAGCTGTTGAGCTGCATTTGTACTGTGTTGAGCTACACGATTACCGACAAATGCGTGCACTGACTGGACAGGTCATCAAGTCTGTGGGGTTCTTTCCTCAAAAGATCACTTCAGAAAGTAATCTACATGGTCCACGCATGATCTGACCAAGATTATGTCTGGACTTTATTTGGTCAAGGACAACTAATGAGACACAATTGATTTTCTATTGTTTGACACCGAATCGGAGTTGCGCGGGGCATAACAGGTTAATTAAAATAGGTTTGTTTCAGTGTTTCTTCTCAAAGGTGGCGGATAGGAAACACCGACCACTTCTAGTTTTTAAACATGTTTGACGTATAAAAGTTTTGTCTAAAATGACTTACATTTTTTTTTTTTTTTTGTTATTGGCGTCTCGCAATTCGACCGAGGAGTTTGTCGTCTGCTTAACCGGACCTTCCTGTGAATGCCTCAATAAATTAAGCCTTCAGCCAGGGCATAAACTTATAAGCTACTTACAAATAAAAAAAAACATATAAAAAAATCATTGTAATATAATATAAATATCATTTATCATTTATACCTACGATAATTATCTGTTTACTTAACGAAAAATCCGATAAATAAATGTGATTTTCCACAACCTTCACCCACGTCCCCCTACTAGAGAGTTGTATTGATAATTCTTCTGATTATAATTCTGTTAACACTTTATATTTGTTATGGTCGCGAATCATATTTTGATCAACAAACAACCTGTCACTGCCCTGCAAATTGCTAAAAAACGTAAGGATTTTTGTATTTATTCATTGCATATTTATTAATAGAATTATATGAATTAATAGAATTATAATCATAAAAATCGTCAATACAACTCTTTATTAGCCTATTGAATGAGTATTTCTTGAAATTGTCTGTTATGAAACTGATCCGATTCTGAAAATTATTTCACTAATGGGAAGCTACACATTGCCGAGTGTCATATGATATAACATTGTGGTATAATAATAAATTTCACACAGAACTAAAACATTAACGCTGAATAAAAATTGCCACGCAACCATTCCATTGACACGTGAGGCTCTTGTATTTTTGCTGGTTTTCTTGTTCGCAAAAAAAGATATAATAAAATTACACTGCCAATTCCACTTAGTAAAATAGAATAATAACACGCACGTTAAAAAACTGGTCGAGTTGTTCGTAATAAAAACATAATAACCAACAGATAACGATCGTTCTGTTACCTATTTTGCAAAGAAATAAAAAAACAAACACATGTTTTTTGAAGTGAATACTTCTTTAGTTGGGCACTTTTGGGATGGGGAAAAGCATTGAACTCACGTGACCGTCACGCTCAGTAAATATACAGATGTTTACAAGTTTGTGAAGCTAAGCAGTTTTCACTTCTGACGTGCAGTCCTACGTCTGATATTTTTTTTTATTCTGGCATGGCGTCTATCGATTTTTATTTTTTTTTTGTTTAAGACGCTGACAACAGCTAATCCGCGGTCACTGTCAGACTGCATAGAAAAGAAAGAGGAGCGTGATGAAACAACGCTTGTAATTTATTGCAAAATATGAAGCAATTATCTATATCAAACTATACATTTCCAGAATAAGCTGGCCTCTCATTGTACGGAAATACTAGACGATGCGAGATCAGCTTAAACTGGAAATGTATAGCTTGATATGTAGTTGATAAGTACGTTGATATTTAATACAGATATTTTGGATTGGAACTCAAGGTTAGGTTACCATTAATTTGTACCGTGATTTTTTTTTTTTCAAAAACGTGTTTTAATAAGAACCATGTTCTGAGAAATATGTTCAAAATATACATGTTAATTTTGAACATATTTCTCAGAACTATCCAGATATCTATACAGATTAGGATTTTTTTCTTAAGATACTTTGCCTATTGCCTATTTTGAGTCATTTGGTCGTCTCTTGTTAGCGCCTTAATACGATTGTCTTACTTTTCCCTGTATTCATAATAATAATAATGCTTCGGCTACATTGTCGCGATAACGCAAACTACAGATCACGCGCTCTCTCTCGCACAACGCTCGACGTCTCGCTGTACAACAGAGCGTGCGAAGTTTAGTTCGCGTTATCGCGACAATGTAGCCGTAGTATTAGCGTTTATTTTGACCAACAAAGGAACGAATTAGTGAAGGTAGTGTGTACACAGAGGTATGAGGAACAGGGTGTAAAGTTAGTGAACTTTACACCCTGTTCCTCATCTGTAAAATAGGGAGGATTCTCCGACCAAGACGGGTGTTGTGTCTGGTGGGCTACTGCCCGACGATTGATTGATTCTTTTTTGTTTGGCATGGTCGCAGGTCAACCTAGGAGGTTGTCCTCTGGGTGCCTCAATAAATGAAGGCCAGGGCATAAACTTACGAACTAAGCGACTAAACGCTGAGGGCATCCCCTGTGGTATACGGACCTTAGCTTAGGCTTAGGGCGTTGCTGAGGCAGGACAACAAGGACAGGCTGGATTGGATTAAAGACGATTGATGTCGGGACGTTGTATATATATACCTATGCTAGTTCCGTGGTAAACTCTGCTTGGGCGATGGTCGGTGTGATGTACGCATGTGGCGATGTAGATGGCGCCACACTACATTATAGTGAAAAAGTCTATTTTAGAACGAAGATCAAGCAAAGTGCGGATATCAACCCCAAGTATCATTAAAATCGCGGGAAAGTCCGAAAGGGATACCGTGGCCTGTAGCACCATACATGCAACGGAAGGAACACGGGTGAGTCAGTAAGAGAACACAACCCTGCCACCCAAAAAAAAAGGGTAATTACAATACAACCAAAGTACAGATATCAAGTAGGCGGTCCAACCACAATTCAAGTCTAGTGCTATAAATGCTTCTAATACACGCACTTGTAAAAGAGAATGTTCGCTATTGTTTCATAAACGGCCAAGATCGAGCCGGGCTTCGGTGGTGTTCTGTCAAAAAGATTATCTGTAGTTCATAGTTTTAAATTCGATTCGATGACATAGTTTAAGAGTGACTGATTGACACTCATTACAATTCAAAGGTCCAAAATTCCCATTACCTTTTAGTTTTTTTTTCTTAACTGTAAATAAAGGAGGTTTCTTTCAGAGTTACGTTGTTAAGAATCTTTATAGGTTTTTTTAAAGTAATTATAAATGATGATTTAAATGCATTTTGATTGGTTAGCAGAAAAACAAATTGTTCGTTGCTAGGCAACAAAGGGAGGGGGTCGAGGTATTCAATTATTTATTGTCATGACCACAGTGGCCATGATTGTCAGCGTATGGTATAATTTATAAAACAGAACCGCCTTCATTCGTATCAAAGGTCCGTTAGGTTAAGTGAGGTGGGTAATCATAGCTCAGCAGAACCTATAAAAATGATTACATCTAAAAGGTCATCATTATTTATCCAACAACGTGTAACAAAATTATGCTTATCTCAAAGCTAATGTTTTAAGAAAGTACATACAGTGTGACTTGTAATTTGACGTATTCCTGCAAAGACGTGATAGTGTGACAAATTTGCAACAATTAAGCACCCCATTATAAGCTTAGGCGAAAGTTCATGGGAGTCGAGAAAAAACTATTTTTATGTTTTTTTAAAACTTCCCAGAACTCGTCACTGAACATCACATTGCTCTAAACTCTCAAATTGAATGGCCTTCATTGCTATTCCATTGGGTACATAATACTTTAACAAACCTTTCGATGTAACCAAATTTTCTAAATATCAAACAGTTTTTTTTTCTTAATAGTTAAAGGAAGACTTTATTGGGCTTTATGGGGTGCTTCATTATTGCAAATGGGTCACACTATCACGTCCTGGAAGGAATACGTCAAATTACAAGTCACCCATTATATCTAACTGTTAGGTTTTATGGCTGAACCGATTTTGATTTAAGTTATAGAGAGCAAAAATGGCGAACTTCCATACAAACTGTCATCCCCTGTTTAACGCCTTTAAAAATGTATTTTCAAAAATCCTTAGTGCTCACTTTCGCAATTTTAGGTTTTTATTAAGTAGATTTTAAGTAGATGACTAGACCCTTAGGAATGATACGTTTTTTTGACAACCCAAGAATGAGTGAAATGTGGATTGACAAATTTTTGTTTGGGAAAATCTGAAATCCACGCAGGCGAAGTCCTGGAGAAAGAATAGTATCTTATTAAGGCTGAAAGAGTGCTGCCCTGGTCGCGTGGAAGTTCAAAAGGGTTACCGAGGCCCCTGTCAACACAGGCAACAGATGGAATACGGGTGGGTTTTAGTCAGTAAGAGTCTGACACACCCTCCCGCTCCGTCCAGAGCGGGAGAAGTTATTTGATAAATAACCACCCAAAAAAAAGAAGGCAGCAAAGGAAATAATAAATAAATAATTTCCATACGGAACAATAAAAATGATGGTCTCAGTGACGAAAACACAGTCCGACCATAATGGTGATTAAGTATAATTATTTTTGCAATCTTACGGACAACACGACGTACAACCATGCATTTTGCAACCTGCGCCTGCGCTACAGATTGACTGTAGACGTCATAATCTTGAGTAACATTGAGATCTAGAACATAGATGTTATTAGCCCTTTGCAAAGTTGATGTTGCTCATAAAAAAAAAACTAGTATCGTAAGAATCAGAGATAGCATCTAGAGCGCGACCATAGACTCAAAGGTTGTCTTTTATGGGCCACTTGCAACGCCTTGACGACTTAAGCCGTTGGTCCCGGCTGTCATTAATAGATCTTTACAGTCGTTACGGGTAGTCAGAAGCCCAAAAATCTGACAACCAGTCTTACCAAGGGTATCATGTTACCCAACTGGGCTGTGGAGGTCAGATAGGCAGTCGCATCCGTTCATGTAAAATATCTATATAATCCAGTTAGACTGGAAGCCGATCCCAACGTGGTTGGGAAAAGCCTAGGCTGATTGATTTTGAGACCTATTGTGCTATACATGAAATGGAAATTGATCTAAAATAAGCCAAAATAAAGTAAATACAGGACCTGGTACCCACTTAGACAACTGTATAAGGCTTTTTAGGGTCCGTAGTCAACATGGAACCCTTATAGTTTCACCTCTCTGTCCGCGGCTTTTATCATTGACTCGAAATCCTAGAAAGCTGCAATTTCTGGCAAGGGTTTAATAATTACACCGATAAAGTGGTAAAATAGTCACGTGAAGGTACTAAAGGGTCACCGAGGCCTCCGCAACACAGGCAACAGGAAGGAATACGGGTGGGTTTTAGTCAGTAAGAGTCTGACACACCCTCCCGCTCCGCCCAGAGCGGGAGAAGTTATTTGATAATTTCCCATCCAAAAAAAAAAAAGTGGTAAAATAAAATCTTGTAATTTTTTTTGTCGAGTACCTCTTACGATATTTTTTGTTCTTCTATCCCATGGTGTGGGGTATCGTCGGATAGGGTGTTCAAAAATATTGCGGGTTTGTGAAAAATATTTTTTCGATTTACGGATCCATTTGCGTAATAGTAAGCTTTAAAGTGCCAATTTTTGTTAGAGTCTGGCAGTAAATGGTTGTTTTTGGATATGTGAAAATATTTACGGCAGTAGTATATATATCGAAGTTAAAAAGAAAACTATCACAGCTAAGTAGACTTAAGTTACCGACGTAAGTTAACGAGTAATAGTCGACCAACTTATGTAAAGCAGTTGGAATGTATGGGAGAACATGTTTTTCAACTACAATGTTAAGTTTGTTCTTGGGATAAGTCCATCCTAACTACGGCACCCTCCATTGTGCGAGGTCCGACACGCACTTGGCCGGTTTTTATTTATTATATTTAGGCTACTTTTTTGGGCCCTCGAATCCGTGTTTAAACACAAAAACAAACAACTTATAACAGGATTAACTCGTCGTCTTATCTTGTATCTATAATGTGACAGTGTGTACTGTAGGAAAAAACCGGACAAGTGCGACTCGGAGTCGCCCACCGAGGGTTCCGCACAAATTTGTAGGCACATAGATTTGGTCACCCATACAATTATTATCGCGCATACCGTTGCTTAACATCGATGATTGATAACGTAATTTAAATAAAGACTATATTTTTATGATTTAATTACAAATGTATAGTTTTCAGATTTTTCCCTGTACTTGTAGGACTATATTACTTGGCAAATTTCATAGTTCTATGTCAATGGAAACTACCCTTTGATTTTGATTCCTTGAGAGTGTCGAAATATACGTTTTTTTTCGTTATAAACGGCCGTATCTTTTTTATGTTAAAATAGTTTGATTTCATAGCTTCAAGGGATTGTAGACCTGAGTATATGGTATTAATTACAACTCGATACCTCCACGCGTTCCCGAGATAAAGGGTCTTGACAGACAGATTAACGACAATTTGACGATACGGTTAGCGTAATGGCTGAGCAATCGACTGCTGCGCAGCATGTTGCTGGTTCGATCCCCGCACGGAACAAATATTTGTATGATCTGCAAGGAATTGTTCCGGGTCTGGGTGTTTGTGAGTTCTATGTTTGTGAACGCACCCACGATACAGGAAGAAATTCCTAGTGTGGGGCAACGTTTTCTAAAAAAAAAAACTAAAAAAGATGGACAACAAAGTGATCCTATAAGGGTTCCGTTTTTCTTTTTGAAGTACGGAACCCTAAAAATACTATCGCGGTTTAATACAAAAAAACATGCCTAGATTCTAGATAGGTAAATTAAATGTTTTTTTTTGCAATATTTTTGTAAATGGCTTCTATTTCATTCTAATTTAAACATTCCGTTCAGCTTTATTATGTTCCAACTAGGTAGATGATATTATTTTTACACTGAATATTTTATATGTCAATTAACATGTCCCAAAAATTACCATTTTCGTATTTATAACCTACATAAAAATGCTCGTAAATGTTATTTTACCCGGTTAGGTAAGAGACGGATGATAAACACTTAACAATACATACTATACATGAACTTACGCCTTGTTCCCACGCCATGGGGTAGGCAGAATCTACAAAACGACACCTGCTACGATTCTTACATAGTTATATATATATATTTATTTATTAAGTTAATTTAACCGTATCTAGCCAAACGTTGATTAAAATTACATCCGTTGAACCAAGATCACCAAGTGGTTAATCTAGCATTACAAAATCTCAAAATTCAAGGCTTGCCTCTAGAGATTGTCGGTGTATACGACAAAATGGGGCCCAAGGATACGAGAACCGCCATTGACTATCGTGTTACTTGTTTTTATGTCATTACACATAAGTTATGGAGTATTAGCTATGTCATTTTTTTTATGTTTATTTTGGTAGGTATGTGTGTTCTTAGAAGGCAGATAAGACCTTTCAAGCAATTTTTTTTATAAGACATGATTTTTTTTCTAATTTATTTTGCTTGAATTTAATCTGATTTAGCTGAGCTTTATAAATTAGTTAATGTAATTTTTAGGGTTCCGTAGTAAACAAGGAACCCTTATAATTTCGCCATGTCCGTCTGTCTGTCTGTCTGTCTCCGCTTTAGCTCCGAGACGCTTAGTACTAGGAAGCTGTAATTTGGCATAGGATTTTAGTTGTGTGTGGATTTGTATGTGGATTTTATATCTGGAAATAAAGATTTAATTTCATTTTTCATTTCATTTCATTTCATAGGTAAGTTTGTGAAAACCATTTTTCGATTCAGGGATCCGTTTGAATATTAAGATTTAAAGTGCTAATTTTTGTTAGAGTCAAGTGTCCCCCCCTGCCAGCTAAATAGTTGTTTATGGAGATGTGAAAAAAACATGGCATTAGTAAATATAATGAAATTAAAAGGAAAACTATCACAGCTAAGTAGGCTTTACAATTTAACGAGTAATAGTCGACCGACTTAAATTTGCAGTTGGAGAATTGACTGCGACGTATATCGATGTATGGGAGAACATGTTTTTCAACTACAATGTTAAGGTTGTTTTTGGGATAAATTTATCCCAACTACAGAACCCTTCATTGTGCGTGGACCGACACGCACGTCAGTTTTCTCAAAAGTGACTTAATTTTTTCTAACAAGTTTTCTTAAAAAAATAACTGTTCAGCCTTCGATCTTGATTCAATATCTTGTAATGAAACTAGTAACGAATATAATACGTATAAAATAAGATCCTATTTTATAAGTATTTTATTCCTTACTAGTTTTTGCCCGCGGCTTCGCCCGCGTGGCTATCGGATTATGCCACGAATCAGCCGCTTTTGCGCCAATCCAGACCATACATCCAGACAAACGGACATTTTTTTTTTAATATTCAATATACAGATTCGACTTAGTTACTATTTTAAAATAAGTATAGATTATTTTTTTCTGGTATTTATAATTTTAGTTCAAAATTGCGACGTTTTTATTGCAAAAATATTTTTGACTACATAATCTGTCCCGAAAAAAACAGTGGTTAGGCCTGTCAACATCTGTCTAGTTGTCAACCAATCATGGTTTAACCCCCCTAGGCACATTTATTATAATTAGAAGTTATTTTAGCCAGTAAAAAATACCTACCTCGTTTTTACGTACGGTTTTTTGCTACTAGATTTATTCGCGTGACAAAAGTGACACGCATAAAACCTGTGCTTATTTTCAATATATTTAAACTGTCAAGTACGTTTGTCATATCAACATAATATATCATCATACATATTATAAATTCAAGTCGCTTTTCGTGTCTCTCTGTGTCACCGCGTCTTTCTTCGAAACGTATATTATATGTTGCGTATACGCAACGGATTTTGGTGCGGTTTTCACCCTAATTTAGAGAATTAATTCCGGAAGGTTTAAACAGTATTATGTTATACGAGGACGTGGGCCGTAATCCACCACGCGGCCATCGTGCGTGTTGGTTAATGACACATGTCTTCGATTTTTGTGTTCTAGGACATGCCGGTTTCCTCACGATACTTTCCTTCACCGTTTCTGAGAGCAGTGGTGATTGAAATAATTTACACAAAGTAAAGCCTGGGTTCGAACCCACGACCTACAACTTTTTACTGTTGCCAATTCATTATAATCATTGTTGAAATAAAGGTGTCTAATATTGATACGGTCACTATAAATGTTGAAAGCTAATTCATTAGATTAGATAACAATTTATAAAAAAGTTGTTGAATAGGTGCTTCCATAGACACTAACTATGTAAAATAACTGTCTTGGTTTTACATGAGATCTCACAACTGTTTGTAGTGAAAGAACTGCGTTGCGAGACTTGGTGTTTTTTTTTTTTACATTTTATGTTTTTGATAGGATCTCATTTCTTTTTGTAGGCATTCGATATCGATACTGAACCTACATAACTTTAATAAAACGTGTGGATTTGTGTATCTATCTGCGGTTGTAGGTAAATCCAAAGGTTTGTAATACCTAATTATTATTGCTTCTTCATTCAATTTCAATGCAGTTTAATTGACAAGTGACGTCGCCAACTGATTTAATTTATTCCATTGGCCATTTTATTTGACAAGTAATGTTCGAGGGACTGATTGTACCTAGATACGTTTATAATCCATGTTCCATTAGGTAGGTATACTAGGTACCCACTAGGTAGTCCCTATCTACGTAAATATAGGTAGCGCAGGTCTCAGACCAAATAAGAAACCAAGACATAGCGCTGTCAGCAGTGACGTGAGGCCGGTTTCGTAAACATGTGTGCACTTAGTGAGGTGTAGTTTGGTTGAAATGGGTTGTATATGTGTGCGTGTGAGCGTGTATGCACAGAGCGCGGTGTAGTTTTGGTATGCTTCACTAATTTGTTCGCAGCGCTATGCCTTAATGTAGGGATCCACTAGGGCCGATGCCTGCCGGGGTCGCGGGAAGGTACTAAAGGGTCACCGAGGCCCCCGCAACACAGGCAACAGGAAGGAATACGGGTGGGTTTTAGTCAGTAAGAGTCTGACACACCCTCCCGCTTCGCCCAGAGCGGGAGAAGTTATTTGATGATTTCCCATACAAAAAAAAAAGCGCTATGTCTTGGAATTTTATTTGGTCTGAGGCGCAAGTGATGAATAATTTTACAAACTGTTTGTTTATTATGAAATTCAAATAAGTACCTAACTCAATTCTGCCAGCTATTAGATCGCCAAGATCTCAATCTCATCGCTTGCCTTCGACATGCTGCGCCGACAGTAAGGTATATTAAAGGAGACATCGTCTATGACTAACTGTACCTACCTGTATCTACTATTTAGCTACCTATCTATCTATTTAGGTAGTGTAAGTGACGAAAAATTGTATGAACTGAAGAAGTAACTTTGTGATCGTATAGATTTTTATAGGATTACAAAGTTACTTATGCATATATTTGCATAGTTACTTCGTATATCTAGAAAACGGGACTAAAATTGCGGTATATTTTAGTTTTTCCTTGCTTTATAGGCTAAATACTAATTGTGTTCAAAATTTGAAGCTTGTGTTTCTGCTAGAAGTACTTTAGAATTTTGATGATCGGTGAGTGTGTCCGTGACAAAATTAAGGAACTTTGAATGTAATTTGGGAACATACCTAGTTATATTATATTATTATCCTCTTGGTCACTGAAAATTCAGGCTTCTAGCTTTATCCATAACGAAGCTATCGAAAACGTCCTGAATGGCATCGAGAAAAAGATGATACAGCTACGCGGCTGTGCCAATGTTTTGCTCGACTTGGCGGGGGCACTGCCATGTCCCCAGATTTGTTATGGTCGCGAATCCTATTTAGATTAAGATACAACCTGACACTGACCTGCAAATTACAAAAAACGTAAGAGAAATTTGAACTTCGTGGGCTTCCACTGCAGATCCACTTTAAGGGGACTACAGGACCTAAACGCATTTTTTTTAAGTTTTATAATGCCTAAAAGTATATGATCCACTGCAGTAAACAAAATCAAAAAAAATATATGATATTCTTCAGAATATATGCTAGGTAGATAGTGTATTGAAAACCTAATACAACTAATTTTGATACGATAGAATAAAATCTCGAAGATACCTCTAAAAGTCTTTTAACGATTAAAAACCATACTAATATACATGCAATAATTCTGATTTTTTGTCAGATTATTCTACAAGCAACATATTAGCATAATAATGTTTTATTTTTTTTATACAATCTATAGCTTTTTTGTAAATCGATAATTGCTTCATATTTTGCAATAAATTACCAGCGTTCTGTCATCGCGCTTCTCTTTCTTTTCTATGCAGTCCGACAGTGACCGCGCTTTAGGTGTTGTCGGCCTCTTAAAATAAAGAAATCTCGAGGTTAAAAACCGTGCGATTTGCTAGTTTCAATGTATTTCAACTGTCACGTACGTTTGTCATAGTGATTATAATACCTACTTTGTGACGTCTGCATTAAAACAATGGTCTTTGTGGGGTCGCGTTAGGTCAGCAGTCGACAATCGTAGACGGTTAATTCTTTGAAACCACTCATTATATAAATATCTGCATATACTCGTATCTACAATTTATTACTTACATACCTTTGCCATTTACTGTGTGTTACATTTTTCTACGTCTTACGCAAAGAGTATAATAACTATAAAGGGTGTCTTCCGTCTACTCTTTGATATGCAATGGTATCTGTAGTTCCATGTCAAAGTCAAAGTCAAATTATGTATTTCAAATAGGCACATACAAGGTACTTTTGAACGTCAAAATTTACAAAAAAAAAGTAGAATTGCCGCTTCCAAAAGGTAGTTTCGTATGGACAAGAATGAGAAAGAAACTCTACCGTTACTCTATTAAAATGTTTTACAAAATGTTGAATAGGTACATTATATATAATAATATGTGAAGACGATGCACCTAGAATAAAATTACTATACCAAAATAAGTAAAAAATAATTAAAAATGAAGCAATGACAGATAAATTAATTATGTGATAGATATATGGTGCTCACATGAAACAGACTCCGGAGGCTAGTGTGAATCCTTGGGTTCATTCGAGCAATCGAGTCTGGTTTAACCACGCTGGGGTCAGTGCATTTCATTCATTCATTCATTCATTCACTCCTTTGCCATTTACTGTGTGTTATATTTTTGCATTACAGCTTAACTACAAATTAGATCTAATATTGTTTCTCGGAAAACCTTAAACTGCCAATTCCCCCTTAACTGACTGTTGCTAAAACATAACAGGCCATTATAAAACTTGTCATGGTCTTTATTAAGTTCTTCCGGGTAGGTAGTAGGTGTATTTAAAAAACATGCTCGGAAGTTGTCTATCTAAACGTATACTTACAAATGTAATTAATGTGATTTGTTAAATACTAGCTGTGTCCCGCCGTTTTACCCGCGTAAGTCTCGATCCCGTAAAAATATCGGGATAAAAAGTATCTTATGTCCTAATTCAGGTCATGGTAAGGACCAGGCCCGGGTCGTCGGCGCGTTGTATTCCACGCGCGCCTCAAAGAGATGTCGTCAACACAAATGTAGGGGTCCACTGGGGCCGATGCCTGCCGGGGTCGCCGGAAGGTACTAAAGGGTCACTGAGGCCCCTGGCAACACAGGCAACAGGAAGGAATACGGGTGGGTTTTAGTCAGTAAGAGTCTGACACACCCTCCCGCTCCGCCCAGAGCGGGAGAAGTTATTTGATGATTTCCCATCCAAAAAAAAAAGGTCATGGTCTGCCCATGAGCCAAATTTCAGCCAAATCCGTTCAGCCGCTTTAGCGTGACAGCGTAACAAACAAACTCACTTTCGGTTTTATAATATTAGTTAGGATTATTTATACAAATAAATAAAATTGAAGTGTCTGTTTGTAATGTCAACATAACAGCTCTTTACTAAATGCATACGAGTATGAAGTAAAGAGCTGTTATTTTGTACAATATTTAAAAATTTTGTCTGTCTGTTTGTTCCGACTAATCTCCGAAACGGCTGTACCGGTTTTGACAGGACTTTCACTGGCATATAACTGATGTTGTAGGAGTAACTTATTACTTTATTTAAAAAAAAAGCCACACGTGCAGCAGCTAGTTAATAATATATTATTAATTAATCTAATGTGAAGCAGTGATAGCTTAGTGGTGTAACCCTCGGACTGCCTAGTCATAGATCTCGAGTTCGAACACAAGGCACGCACCTCTGACTTATCAGATTCATGTGCGTATTGTATAATTATCACTTGCTTAAAAAACGGTGAAGGAAAACATCGTGAGGAAACCGGCATGCCTGTGAGATATTTCTCGACGGCGTGTGAAGCCAAGTCAGAGGCCCATGGGCGGCATAAAAACTCTGACAAGAGGTTAGTCACTAACCACACAAAAAAGAAATACAAAATAATGTGAAACTAACTTACAATCTGTTAGTTACAGTTTTACTGTTTCATGCTTGAAACTAATATCAATAAGATCGCCGTTTGTACCGTTCTAAACTCTACGTTCGTTCGTTCATATTTTTTATTTGCTAGACCAAAATGATATTCTTCTTGCTTATTGCATCTTAGAAATCTTCTTAAATCCCCTCCCCCCTCTACCGACTTCTACTCCTACTCCTTCACTGTGCACGCGGTTCGGCTGTGGAATTCACTTCCGCCTGACATTAGGGACTACCAAACTGTTCTGTTTTTAAAAGAAGAGTGAAAGAACACTATCTTTCCACTTTGCCATAGTTGCATATGTATATCATATGTATTTATTATTTTATACTTTAATTATATATAAGTATTTTAGTGATATTTATTTTAGAAGTATGTAAGTATTTATGTAAGCTGGCAGCTTTCTCGCGCAACGCATCAGCATTGCAATTCAGCGAGGAAATGCCGCCAGCATCCTCGGTACAATGCCCCGAGGGCCGTTTTTAGACTTAACTTAGTTTTAATTTAATTTAGTAAATGTTAATATTGATCTTGTAATTTGCTTATGTAAATAATTTTTTATGTAAGTATATTCTCTTATTGTATATTTAAATGAGTGAATAGTTATTTTTTTGCAGGTTTTATGTATTTTGTTTTCTCTTCTACTCATACACACGGTGTCTACATCTCTTTGTCTACTGTCCTGTTCCAGCGTACCTGTCGCAGGTATGCTGGAAGAGATTTCTTTAGAAATAAGCATCACCTTTGTACGTATTTTTCTGTTCTGTTCTTCTTGTCTGTTTATATGTGTGTACATAAACTGTTAGATAGATAAATAAATAAATAAATAAATATTTTGTGTCGACATGAAAATAATTTAGAAAATAATCTAGTTACCGAGTGACTCTCAACTCACCAAGGACCACTGAATCATTCTCTGCAGAAGGACCTCCATTGTTGTCGTGTTGTCTCTGTAATATTAATTATATATCGTTTTGTTTTTAAAAACGTCGGTCGCAGCTGTCATTTTGGTCTAGCAAATTACAAATCTGAGTTTAGTGTATGTTGTGTCCTATTGTTCGTGCTTTCAGTGTATAGTCAGGGAAGTTAATCATTTAAGGATCTGGTAATCTTAGTTGACCTTGGCCATACAAATGCGCTTTTGGCACGCTTCCGTTCAGTTTCATAGGGAATATTTGTTTTTATTAACGAGAGTATGAATATTTAAAAAAAAATCACTGATAGAATTATAGATAATAAAATAGTCTGTTCATAAAAAAAACATATCTTGAAAACATCTTATGTACTTTGAAAGTAATATCGTTTTTTTTTTGTGCTTTGGGTGGACATTACTTCCTGAATTTATTTCATAAAGTATTTTACTACAATACTATATTCACAAATAGAATTGATATGTATGCGTTCTAGTTTAACGTACATTTTTTGCATAACTTACTTGCATTATATGAAGGCATAATAACAGATTTAAAAGTCATTAAAATCATATATGCGCCTTAACAAATTGTCACACGTCGTCAATTTGCCGTATTGTAGCCATTTCTTACAATTGTCAAAGATTGACTGATTGTGATTTAAATATACGGTAAAGGTGGTAGTCAGTTTGCTAAATCATTTATTTCCCTGGCTGTACTTTAAAGAATATTATTTATCTAATAAAAAAACTTAACACGAATCATTTCTTGCAGACAAAGCCGTGGGTACAGCTACTCATAGATAAGTTATATTAACAAACACAAGTCGCATACAAGCCCTTCACTAACTTTCACCAAAAACCCTTTAGAAACGTGCATAGAATCTAAAGAACTTAATCAGATAATAAATTCTATGAGCGTCTTACATTTCCACACCAGTATGTAAGTAGATACTTCCCACAGCAAAAACTGTAACTTCATTATTATGAGGAAAAATAAACATATAAAAATATATTCTGGTCATAACTACAGAAAGACCACCCAAATGCTTACTATGGAAGTCGTAAAAGGTATACCTACCTTTTACGACTGACTGACTGGAATCACGTAGAAGAATTAAGGTATAACTAAATAAAAAAATAATCGTACGCTAGTAAAATTGTAATTAATTTAATTTATTTATTTAATCAATCAAATAACAATGTTAACATTAAATGGTATCGTCTGTAGGTACACTTGACTTATGATAGGTAGTTAACAAAACTGGTAGGTGTTGCAACCAGTACCCTTACTAAGTTATGAAATAACTTGTATTAAGGGCGAATATTACAGGGAGGGAGGCGAGGGGGAGTATTACATCGGTGGTCTTAAGGAAATTCTTCAATCGTTTCAGCCTATTGTAATCCAACTGGACGGTGGACACAGGGCTCTCCCCAGTCGCTAAACACCCGGTTCTCTCTCCCGATTCTCACTAGCCTTTTCCCAACTATCTTAGGCTCGGCATTAACACCTCATCTCCGCGATATGAAGATGTTTTTTTTAGTTACGGAAGATGAAGTAACTGATCCTCATCAATCTAACCTTTTCCCAACTACGTTGGGGTCTGCTACCAGTCTAACCGGCACGGAGGGGTCTTAGTATGTAAAGATGGTCACCCAACTACTGACCAACCGTGGCAAGCGTAGCTTAGCCTGATCGATTGACCCGCGTGGCTGTTATTATTTAGCCACAAGCCCCCCAATTATAGCATAAGCACAGCATAATCAGCCTATAATGTTTCCACTGCTGGGACACAGGCCTCCTCTCTGTCAGGGGAGTAGGCCGTGATGCACCACACGGGCCCAGTGCGGGTTGGTATACTCGTATGTCACATATCATCGAATTTTTGTTTCCACTACACGCCGGTTTCCTCACAAAAATATCCTTCACCGTTTTGAGAGCAGTGGTGGTGAAATGATTTACATAAAGTAAGGCGCCTGTTAGGGCTCGAACCTTTACCACTGGGCCACCACTGTCCTCAACTGCAAAATTGCAATTATAAAAGTCCATATTTAAATAAAGAAAACTAGCTGAATAACGTCAGTCCGACGTAAGAAATTCTTGATTTCTGAAAACGGAACGGAAAATGGAAACGGAAAACGGAAACTGGAATTCTGTCTAAAAGTCAAACTAGAGAGCAAACAAAGGAAAAAATTCAATAAACTAACGTGTACTCGAGAAAACACTAAACAAGCTAGAGTTTTCTAAATCATATGTATGCGAAAACACACAATTGCATCCTAACAGCATATTTCGCAACGATGTACCTTTCGCTAACAAAATGCAGTAACAGTTATAACCTACAGTTTCCATTGGTTTCCTTACGTCCATATACTTCGAAATAATGATGCCTTTCAAAATGTGTGTCGCCATCTTGCTATATTGCTTTGTTCTCATTCACTGGATATAGGTGCTTTGCCTTCAAGTTGTTTTGAAATAACTAGGCATATTTTATATCATTTTATTGTGCACACTTCTATATTTGCAGGGGCTTGTGGCTAAGTAATGACAGCCGCACGGATCCATCGATCAGGTTCGATACACCTATCGTATGTATCGTGATCCCTCCATGTCACGGAAAGTACGTTAAGCCTACGCGTTGCCCGGGTGTCACCACTGTGTGGATCGCCCGGAGGACACGGTGGAGCATACGGTGGAGGTCTGCCCGGCTTGGGCAGAGCACCGCCGTGTCCTCGTGGAGGCGAGCGGCGGCAGAGATCTCTCGCGTCTGGCCCTGGTTCAGGCCTTGGTACGGAGCGAGAGGGCATGGGCAGCCGTCACCTCCTTCTGCGAAGCAGTAATGCTCGCGAAGGAGGAGGCGGGACGTTTGAGGGAAAGGCAAATTTCGCGCCCTCTCGCCCCTAGCCGCCGCAGGAGACGCCCTGGGCGTCGGGGTCCCGGGCGGATTTCCGGCCACCGTAGGCGCGGGCTTGCGCACGGTGAGCAATGGGTAGCTCACCGTCCGGTAAGGACCAGGCCCGGGTCGACGGCGCGTTGTATTCCACGCGCGCCTCAAAGAGATGTCGTCAGCACAAAGGTAGGGGTCCACTAGGGCCGATGCCTGCCGGGGTCGCGGAAAGGTACTTATGGGTCACCGAGGCCCCCGGCAACACAGTAGTAACAGTCTGAGAACCATTTAACAAATACCAGGGTCACAGACAACTTGATTTCCTTAAATCACACATTAAAAACAAACTACTGTGTTAAAAAGACGTAAGACATTCTTGTCTGTTATTATAAGATAATGTTAAAAGCCTCTAAGATTGAATACTTAATTAACACAAACAAGTTTATTACTTCGTTGAAATCCAATATGTACCTACATAACCTTAAAACCAGTACCAGCTACTACATTATTTAGACGCAATTTGATTTGACTCTGCAATTAATATTGAACAATCGCAAAAGTAACAACCTAAATACAATGAAAAAGTTCATGCAATCTTGAACTTTATAATCTACACAAAAGTACGAAATCATGGTTTTTTGAGACATCGTCAAGCGGTTGGTCGACTCTTCACGTGACCGGAGGGCTGGCCTATTTTTGGTCAAAGACAACGTGGCAATACTGCTAGCCTTTTAGGCACTTTTGCTTTTCTTCTTCTCTTCTATATTCTTTTCCCTCTTTATTATATAAATGTACAGTAAAATAATTAAAAATAACATAACTTCATCAGACAGTCCCCAAAAATGCCCGCCCTGCACCACTTCCTAGTGCTTTGTCTGGAAAGAAATGGGGCAACAAACTCCCCAGCAGCACACCTGTCTGTTTAGTTAAATAAACTTACAAATCGTACTACACAAATCATTCAATTAAATTACTTGCCATATATTAGCTAGCACACGCCAATATACCAACAAAACAATGAAAACTGTACTAAAGCAGAAATAAAAATTACAACATAAAAACGTTAACAGAACTTAATACCTAAATAAAAGCCTCCAGGCATAAAGGGCGTGCCCGCTTACATAAGGCTATAGCTGTAACTCGAATTGAGAAATGATAAACTAGCACCATCGAAGTAAAATAAATAAACGTTAATTACTAATAACAATAATAAAACCATGGTCAGCAAGACGACCAGTTACCACAAGCAGCACAGCACATACTTAGCATAAGATTGATATGTGACTGCCTATGTACTGAAACTATTTACCACGCAATTATAACATGAATGTTAGCAATTTTTGAGTTAGGCAAAGAATGGTTATTCCCCAAACGGACACATCTCAATATTGTACAAGCCGTCAGTACTACTAACCTCGTTAGGGAAAACGGGCAAGAAGACATAAGTGAATTCTATCGGATTTTCTCACCGGCCAACACGTGCGCCGACGCATACCGTCTACTCTCATTTAGGTTACAGGACAGTCACGTGTAAAGGTTTAGTGAAGCGAAACTGTCGATAAACGTGTTTAGTCGGGTTAGATCACGAAGAAACTCGCTCGTTAAGACAGCAAAAGAAAACGCCAAAAGGTAGTTGTCCTAGTGGATATCAAGTCGGCAATGGAATATATCAGTAACTCTTTTTCAACAATAAGTATTGCCTTCTAGAATTAGTTTTCCCATTCATGTTATCTGTGTCGACACGAACTTTACAGGGCGAAATGAGAAAGTAAGGGCCCCATTTCAAAAGTCGACCCTGCATAAGACTATTATCGCAAGTCGTGGCAATAAGGTTAGCTAATCCGTCGACATTTGGGTCAGGACCAAATTTTTGACGTAATTGCACAACGGAAATATATCGCACTGGAAAATAAATTCAGCACAATATAATTATTAGGGTGTGTGAATATTTTAGGCCTCGCCTTTTAAGACTTGCCTAAAATATTCCGACGATTTACACACACACTAATAATTATGTTGCGCTGCATTTATTTTCCAGTGCGATACATTTCCGTTGTGATTACCGTTGTGCAATTACGTCAAAAATTTGGTCCTGACCCATTTTCTCATTCACATGCGGCTGGGACACGGTAGGTACCTCAGCATATTTTCGGCTTTGTACCGTCACTTTTAGTAGCTCTTCTCTCATTTGCACCTTGACATTTTTCGATAAAGTAGTAAAACATCGTTAATTGCAGTTTGCAGTTGCATTATAATATCATCTATACTACTCACAAAGTCTAGCGAACAACGGTATATATATAATTATATATATTTATTATGAAATAATGACTATGAACAAGGGTATATCCTTGTTCATAGTAATTATTTTAATTTTAACACTTTTATGTAACATATTTTATATGAATAGAATTGTTTAATACAGATATTGATTATTTTATTAAATAAAAGGGTTGTTCGTAAAAAAATACCAAAAACGACAAATATACTTTTTTGTAGATAAAAAAAAACTAACGCCCAGATAATAAATTAAATAAAAAAACATTCCCAGCAACTTTATAATAAACTGTTGGTCCTCCCAAGGCATTAGCGACGGCTTTACTTCCTTCCTTCCACCTGAGGAATATCGCTCCATACTCTGGAAAGGTGTGCAAAAAGCTCTTCTTCTGTGTTCAAATTTTGGGGAAGGTCATTGAACGCTCCTCTCTCTAACAAATCCCACGCATGCTCTATGGGACTGAGATCAGTGTACTGAACAGGCCACTTGAATAGCGTGATATTGTTCTTAAAAGCACATTCATCACCAGCCTGGCAGAGTGTGCACGCGCATTATCTTGCATGAACATGAAATCTTGGCCATACTTTTGTCGGTGAGGAATGACCATAGGTTACACAATCTCATCACAGTATTGTTCCGCATTTAAATTGCCTCGTATCAAAACACACCGTCCGCTCTTCAACCCAGGCGAATTCCAGTCCACACCAAAATCGTTCCGCCCTGGTACGGATGAACTGATGATTCTGATGAGCTCGCCAAACACGCGTGAATCGGGATCAAATCCAAAGCGCGACTCATCAGAAAAAAAAAGACACGAGCCCACTGAGTGTCGGCCCAGTGCAAATGTGCGCTGGAAATCGCGAAACGCGGAAATCGAGGGCGTCGAAGAGTTGGAACTTTAAGCGGTCTGCGAGCGTGAAGATTCATTTCATGCAATCTTCTCCTGGCGACGGCGGTTTAATCACTGATGATCACTTGGTACTGAGACTGGAGTCTACCTACCAGAGTCCTCCTCGCAGCATTTTACAGAAAGCGGTCTTGTCTCTGAGTAGTGACTCTGTATCTTTCTCGGTAACGTTCAGCAACGTCTCCTGTAGCCACAATCGGCAAATTACGCTCGGCGGTGTTGACAGCGTCGGCAGCTTCACGTTGACAGTGCCCTGCTTTCAGCATACCCGCAGTCCTAAGCATCTCTTCGCGCATTAAATAACGACGTGATATAACGCTTTAGAATCAAAAGTTACAAGAAAGCAGCGAAAATATTGTACACAAGAAAAAAGTGGATGGACCATCATCTTTAAAGTGATTACGTTTCAAAACGCCGTACGCTGGCCAGCGACCAAGTGAAGTTTCCCTCCTTATCCCAAAATGCTTTTGCTTTTAAGTTTTAATTTTTTAAATTTCGAACAATCATTTAAAGTAGGTTCAACCAACATTTCACAAACGGTGAAGGAAAACATCGTGAGGAAACCGGCATGTCCTAGAACCAAAAAATTTGAAGACATGTGGCATCTACTAACCCGCACTAAGCTTGCGTGGTGGATTACGGCCTGCGCCCTCTCCCAGAGAGAATGCCTGTGTCCCAGCAGTGGGCATATTATAGGCTGATTATGCAACCAACATTTACAATTGTTTGTGGCCAGTACTTCTTCTAAAGAGTTTTCTTTTATAAGTTGATATAGTTGGCTTGTTCCTTATACTTTGTTGAGTAGTGCATATGGAATGCTAAAAGCTTTTATCTAGTATGACACCATTTTAAAAGTCAATTCCTCAAGAACTAAGGTAACTACAGTATGTATCTTGAACATAATATTTGTATGTTACTGTTTGTTGTACTAAGGTAAGTAAATTTTGTTAACGTAAAATTTATTTGCATGCCTTAAAAGGGCAAAATTTGGACTATATATTTCCCGATATCGATAGTGCCAGTTTACATGCGCTTCACTATTGATCTGTCACGTGCAGCTTTCTAAAGATTGACCAATGTTCTCTGGGCAACAGTAATTATAGACACCGGTACAACTGCGCGGTGCACCACGCTTGCGTATCGTATATAGACTTAGCGGACTTGTGTTCACGTGGTCTTTATGGCTTTAATTTTATGGCACATCTAATAATATCGATTGCCACATATCATCGTCATCATCCATCGTTTTCTGTCTTAAGGAAGATTATCTGTAAAAGATGGAAGATTATCTGTGAACACACCTGTATCTCATTAAGTCTTAAAATGTAAGTTTTGATTTAGTCTAGTATTTTAAGAGTCCTTAGGCTTAGCTCAGGCTAAGCCGGGGACAGATGGACACGGCGAAACTATAAGGGTTTCTTGTTACTACGGAACCCTAATAAAAACAGTTATCGAGATATTGGTGCCGATTCCCTTGTTCACAAACTAAAGTAAATTTAAGTTCAGTGCATATTTTTCTTTCTATTTCATTAAGAAAAGGACAGAAGATAAATTTTAGTTTAGTCCTGTCAAATTAATCAGTGCATGTCACTACTCCATACAAGTTTAGACGTCATTAAAAACTTGCCTACTAAAATTACGTCAATTTACGTCAAGTGCTGATTAATTTGACAGGACTAAACTAAAATTTATCTTCTGTCCTTTTCTTAGTGAAATAAAAAGATGCACTGAACTTAAATTTAATTTAGTTTGTGAACAAGGGAATCGGCGCCACTGTCTCTAAGTAGGCTATACTTCGCGGGCTTGCGGACGATGAGCATGGGTAGCTCACCGTCCGGTAAGGACCAGGCCCGGGTCGACGGCGCGTTGTGTTCCACGCGCGCCTCAAAGAGATGTCGTCTGCACAAGTGTTGGGGTCCACTAGGACCGATGCCTGCCGGGGTCGCGGGAAGGTACTAAAGGATTACCGAGGCCCCTGGCAACACATGCAACGGAAGAGACACGGGTGGGTTTTAGTAAGAGTCTGACACACCCTCCCGCTCCGCCCAGAGCGTGAGAAGTTATTTGATAATTTCCCATCCAAAAAAAAAAAGAAAGTCTCTTTACTGCCAACGTCTTATTAAGGACATGAAAACACATTTATTTAATCGCGTCAGCACATTTTTTTTAACGTCCTTAAACTGACCTTATATAATTTGGGAATTTATAACTTTGGATATAAATATCACCTACGTAATGATACTCTGAATTACAATGTTAATTTTTGCAGTTGCAGAAAACCGCCCATATTTAAATTAAATACCTTATGAATCGGCGTTTTGTTAGTCGTATTTTTTCTATTGAATACAGTGTACATAGTAGTGTACATAATATACAAAAGTTTCAAATTCCTAACTTGTTTATTTGTCTCGATACAAAAATGGTCTAAAACTGACAACTTTTACGGGCCCCTATTTGTTCAGTTGTGAAGATAACTCAAGTGTGTTCTAGATAATGACACTCCACGTGCCAGATTAAGATTTTTTTCAAAATCAAAAGGTTATTGTATGTGGACCCTTCATTTTTTAGCTTTATTGTATTTTTATTATTTATTGTTATAGCGGCAATAGAAATACACAATCTGTGAAAATTCCAACTATCAACCTATTACGGTTTATGAGATACTACCCGCTGACAGACGGACAGCGGAGGCTTAGTAAAAGGGTTCCGTTTGGCACCCTTCGGAGACGAAACCCAAAAAACCAATTCATTGATCAAGTGAGCGCTAACTGTTCACACCACCCACGGCGAGTGAGAACTCTGTCAAATAAAGAATTAATTATTAGTTCCTCGCGCTATTCGCTTCTCGATAATCGCCGGGGAACGGTAGTTGCTTAGGCTGCTTCCCCACCAGAGATGTGCTATGCTAAGCTACGAATCTATGCGACCGTTTACACTAATGCTAAGATATTTAGCGGAGCGAGTGAGATGTGCTATAAAGATGCGCCGCCGCAAGGTAAGCTCAGTGCGAAGAAGATGCACGGCTCGAGCTATGCGATGCATCGACTGTAGGGAAGGAACGGCTGGCAATCCATCGACAGATTAAGACACGCTGCAGCGCGGTGAGGGGACAGGCGCTCGATATGAAATGCCTCCATAGCACGAATCGTTTCATTGAAAAAACGTAGCTTAGTTGAACCTGTTTCCACCAGTGGCATGTGGACTATGATTCCTGAATATCAAACGCATCCATAGCAACGTAGCGTAGCACATCTCAGGTGGAAAAGCAGCCTTAGTGCCTACAATTCTGTTTTTCTTTTGCCATCTTTCTGTCAAGTCATTATTTCCATTTCAATAATGTTCACAAGATGTAATAAACGTGAGATATACAACTGATGATATAATTTCTTTACATATAGATAACATTTATATGCTTTAAAACTTATTTCGTATAACGTCCAAATTTTCGATTAAATAAACGTTATATCCAATAGGATATAACGTTTATTTAATCGAAAATCGTCATCGATGGTCTATCGTTTAAAATAAATATTTTGATACCATTATTATGGTTAAGGCGCTGACAAGACCCAATTCAGCAAAATTGAACTCGCTTGAGAAAAAAAATTGCCAAATCTGTATAGTTTGTGGTAGCGGAAAAAATATATGTTAATTTTGAACATATTTTCCAGAACTTGGTTGTTACCAAAACACGTTTTAAAAACAAAATCTCGATACAAACTAACGTTAAATTAACCTCTTACTTTGAGTACTAATCCAAAATATCTGTATCAAATATCAACATACGTTACGTATTTAATTAATAACGAAAACGTCTTATTTGAATGCAGAACTTGGTTGTTTTTTATTTTCGATTACTCAACTCAATTTTGAGTAAATAGATAATTACTTCATATTTTGCAATAAATTACAAGCGTTGTGTCATCGCGCTTCTCTTTCTTTTCTATGGAATTTGACAGTGACCGTGGTTTAGGTGTTGTCAGCGTCTTAACACCCCGGTTCAGGGGGGTAACCATCACCTTTAGAGCAGTATTATTTCAATATTACTTCAGTGAGAGAAAGAGATGGAGCTATAAGTCCTGTATAGCTCCATCACTTTCCCACTGTAAAGTAATATTATAATAATACTGCTAAAGAGGTGATGGTTACCCCCCAGAGCAATCCCACTCGGATAGTTTAGGTTAGAAGGCCGGTGCGGAGCTCCCGCCTTAGCCTTCGTGGTTATTTTTTTTATAACCACCCAGAAATAGGAGCCCCGTGAAGCGGGGCTCTGTCGAGATATCTTGACAGGTGGTGATCAGTTACTAGATATATCTACTCAAATTGTATGTTTTATTTAAAAAATAACTTTACATTATTACACTAAATAGGTTTTATATCTTTTAAGTGGTATATCAAGCGAATTTATATTCAATGTATGTTATGCTAATAAAAATTAGTTATTTTAAAATTATATCAATCGTTTATTATATTAACTGATCGTTATATCAATTATATAAACAAATTAAGTTATATCTCTCTTTTATCATATATTACTTACCCTCTTTTGGACAGTCCCGGAAATTAAATATTTATTAAATTGACACACTACGTCAATTAACCGTATAGCCATTTCATACACCTGTCAAAGAATAACAGGTGTGATTTGAATATACGAACAATTTAAGTTGCTAGACAACATACAAAACAATATTATTTTCATGATTTTACTTGTCCATTCAATATTATTTTTGATATTTCATCATAACTTTTGTTGAACGCACATGTAACCCTAACGGCCTGGGTTCATCGCTCCGTAACCGCAGTATTATTGATATAACCACAAAGATGCAACGCCCCCGGATATCTTAATAAACTGCATAATACTGCATTTATAACATAATCTTTTGATGTAATAAAGTTATGCATTGATTGAACCTTTATTAACATTTGAAAGGTCCGCCTGTTCAATAATTTTCACTAATTGTGAATTGTGATATTAAGACGCTGACAACACCTTAACCGCGGTCACTGTCAGATTGCATAGAAAAGAAAGAGAAGCGCGATTACACAGCACTTGTAATTTATTGCAAAATATGAAGCAATTATCTATTTACTCAAAATTGAGTTGAGTAATTGAAAATAAAAAACAACCAATTTCTGCATTCAAATAAGACGTTCTTGTTATTAATTAAATACGTAACGTATGTTGATATTTAATACAGATATTTTGGATTAGAACTCAAGGTAAGACGTTAGTTTAACGTTAGTTTCTAACGAGATTTTTTTTTCAAAACGTGTTTTGGTAACAACCAAGTTCTGGGAAATATGTTCAAAATTAACATATATTTTTTCCGTTACCACAAACTATACAGATTTGGCAATTTTTTTTCTTATGAGAATTCTATTTTGGTCAATTGGGTCTTGTCAGCGCCTTAACAGTTTTAATATAATAAAAGTTTATTTATTTCGTCAAAAATAATACAACGGATTACACATACGAGTATATGGATTACATAAATACATACGGATTAAACATATCGACGGTTAAAAGGTAATACGGCATAAACGACATTTTGGTTGAAAATGAGTTATGATTGCCATCCTACTTAAAAATAGAGATTAAGTGGCATGGCATTCATAACTAATTTTCGACCAAAATGTCGGTTATGCCTTTTAACCTTTTAACCGTCGATATGGATGATCCCGTGATATAAGAGTATACTGGGTCAAATTTAATTAAGTAGCTAGCGAAATTCCGCAGAGTCCGTGTTGGTTTTCGATATATTATATAATAACACATAAAACACATCACAACACACCTTGTTTCCCCGAAGGGTTGGGCAGATGTGTACCCGTAGTACACCCACATTTCGCTAGTTATGTTTAAGTCCCATATAACAGGGGGCGAGCCTATTGCCATCAACCGGGCACAAATTCAGACTCCGGGCTGCTACTGAGAAAATCCGGATAGAAAAACGTAATAACACTTTGCCCGACCCGGGAAACGAACCCAGGACCTCATGCTCAGCAGTAGCGCTTGCGACCACTAGACTAATAAGGCAGTTCGAGATATAATACCCGATAAAAAAAAAATTGATGGTTTTTTTGTTGGGTTCATCGACCGCTTGTAGTTATTTTACTTGAACTATGAGTTGAGAAAATCTGTTATATTTTTGTTTATCGTGTTAAGCTACCGAAACCCTTCATGTCTGTGAAATTTACACACAAAAAATGTGACTACACTACCTGCGGTTGATGACCCAAAGAAAAACTCAACAATATTTTTTTTGTTTTAGCATGCACCCATCACGTCTGCGGAATTTCGCTAGATAATTTCATTTAGCCCTGTATAACATGGGAATCTCGGCGGAATCCCGGCGGACAGTGAGCAATGGGTAGCTCGCCGTCCGATAAGGACCAGGCCCGAGTCGACGGCGCGTTGTGTTCCACGCGCGCCTCAAAGAGATGACGTCAGCACAAGTGTAGGGGTCTACTGGGGCGGATGCCTGCCGGGGTCGTGGGAAAGTCGAAAAGGGATACCGAGGCGCCTGACAACACGAGCAACGTAAGGCACACGGGTGGGTTCTAGTCAGTCTAACACACTCTCCCGCTCCACCCAGAGCTGGAGAAGTTATTTGATAATATCCCACCCAGAAAAGGCCTGTCAACAAGTACCAGGAACTTAACAAAAGAAAATGGTCTTCAAATCTACAGTCTATACCTGTTAAGCCTGGTCCTGGCGCAGGGGAGGTCGCACCAGGCGGCGGCCGAATTAGCGGCACACGGGGTTGCGACAATCGTCGAAAGGATCCGGCAATTGGGACTCGAGGTGGCCCTGCACAAGTCCGAGGCCATGTGTTTTCATGGTCCTCGGAATGCGCCACCGTTGGGGTCCCAAATAATGGTAGGAGGAATTTCTATCGGCGTCGACTCGACAATGAAGTACCTGGGACTCGTCCTCGACAGCCGGTGGAGCATTTCCGACGTTTGGCTCCCAAACTAGAGCGGGCGGGCGCTGCATTGAAGCGGCTCCTGCCCAATCTAGGGGGTCCAAACGCCTCCTGCCGGAGGCTCTACGCGGGGGTCGTGCGGCATGGACCGCACGACCCCCGCGTAGAGCCTCCGGCGTAGCCCTCTACGGGGCTCCTGTATGGGCGCGCTCTCTGGCGCTGCGGCCAGCCCGCCGGTTGAGCGCGGCCCAAAGGGTCATGGCCATCCGGATGGTCCGAGGATACCGCACGGTCTCCTGTGAGGCAGCGAGCCTCCTTGCCGGATTGCCGCCATGGGATCTGGAGGCAAAAGTCCTCGCGCACGTATGGGAGTGGCGCGAGGAGGCGAAACGCCGGGGCGTAAGTCCGCTGCCGCGAGAAATCGCGGCACAGCGGACGGAGCTCCGGCGGGATCTCATGGCGTCATGGAAAGTAAGGTTGTCGCAACCCAGTGCTGGGCACGCCACGATTGCGGCGATAAGTCCCCTCTTTGAGGAGTGGCTGGAGAGGCGCCACGGCGTCCTCACCTTCCGCGTGACGCAGGTCCTCACCGGACACGGCAGCTTCGGGAGGTTCCTGTGTCGGATAAGGCGGGAGGAAACGTCCGGGTGTCACCACTGTGTGGATCGCCCGGAGGACACGGTGGAGCATACGGTGGAGGTCTGCCCGGCTTGGGCAGAGCACAACCGTGTCCTCGTGGAGGCGATCGGCGGCAGAGACCTCTCGCGTCCGGCCCTGGTTCAGGCCATGGTACGGAGCGAGAGGGCATGGGCAGCCGTCACCTCCTTCTGCGAAGCAGTAATGCTCGCGAAGGAGGAGGCGGGACGGTTGAGGGAAAGGCAAGTTTCGCGCCCTCTCGCCCCTAGCCGCCGCAGGAGACGCCCAGGGCGTCGGGAATCCCGGGCGGATTTCCGGCCACCGTAGGCGCGGGCTTGCGGACGGTGAGCAATGGGTAGCTCACCGCCTGGTAAGGACCAGGCCCGGGTCGACGGCGCGTTGTATTCCACGCGCGCCTCAAAGAGATGTCGTCAGCACATATAGTAGGGGGCCGATGCCTGCCGGGGTCGCGGGAAGGTACTTATGGGTCACCGAGGCCCCCGCAACACAGGCAACAAGAAGGAATACGGGTGGGTTTTAGTCAGTAAGAGTCTGACACACCCTCCCGCTCCGCCCAGAGCGGGAGAAGTTATTTGATGATTTCCCACCCTCAAAAAAAAAAAAAACAAAAAAAAAAAAATACCTGTTAAGCCCCGCGCGACGCCTATTCGCAGTCAAACAATAGAAAATTAATTGTGTCTCATTAGCTGTCCTTGACCAATTAGCCTCTCACATTCACAAAAAAAAAATAAAATAATGATGTAAAATATTAATAAAATAATAAAAATCTATTTAAATCATGAAGATTACAACTGTAGCAAGTATGAATTAATATCCTGTCCACAAATTTTTCTTTTCCATCCTTCATCATATTATTATCTTAGAGTTAAGAATATTATAAAAATTATAATATGTAGAAGTTCTTAAACCTGTTTATGGCATGAAAACAAAATAATAACCAATAAAATATCAGATTGATTAGGTGTCTAAAGCACTTCCCGAATTAAACTCGCAAATAAAAAACAAATCTACATTTTATTGGATAATAAATAATAAATTACAGGTTACGTGTACCAGGAAATAACATTATTTTTTATTAAAAAAATAACAAATAGCCCTTAATTGGTACGCATTAATTATCTTCCTTACAAGTGATGAACTGATGAATCAAACAAGTTTGCTCTGATCCCAATCAGTTTTTTGTATTTTTAATTCCACCACACAAATTAAGTTCAATGGAAATATACACCTTTACCTACCTTGTACCTTATTAAATAGAAAAAAGGAAAAAACGACGAATGTAACCTTTCTTTATTATTTTTAGGGTTCTGTAGCAAACAAGGAACCCTTATAGTTTCGCCATGTCCGTCTATCTGTCTCCGCTGTAGCTCAGAGACACTTAGTACTAGAAAGCTATATATTAATCACGCCGACAAAGTGCTAAAATAAAATCTTGAAAAACAATTTTTATTTTTATTATTTCTTTATTATTGCCCTTGCACGTAATGTGGGGATGATATTTTTTTCTCGTCTCTCCCATGATATGGGGTATCATTGGTTAGGCCGTTCAAAAGTATTGCGGATCTAGAGTACCATAAGTAGACACCATTTTTCGATTCAAAAATCCGTTTGCGTAATATTAAGCTTTAAAGTGCAAATTTTTGTTAGGGTCAAGTGTCTCCCCCGCCAAATGGTAAATGGTTGTTTATGGAGATGTGAAAAATTCATGTTAGTAGTATTTTTTTTTTCTATCATACCTAAGTAGACTTTCCAAGTTAAGGAGTATTAATCGACCAACTTAAAGCAGTTGGAGAATTGACCGTGACGTATATCGATGTATGGTCGAACATGATTTTCAACATAATTTTTTTTTGGGATAAATTCATCCAAAGTAATCACAACTACGGAACCCTTCATTTGGCCGGTTTTTTTTCTTTAACATCCTAAAAATAATCTTCTATTAAAATAAGGACAGATTTTTTAACCCAATTAAGTATTCAAGTATTTTTCCAGAACTGATGACCGCTGGGGCCGAAAAGATTTGGAGAGACAAACGAAAACTGTGTGGGAAAGCCCTCCACAAGGGGGTCGATAACCTGCTACCTACAGGAGGAATGCACTGCATTACAGTGTAGAACCGGTCAATGTTGGTGTTTCGAGGAAGATTAATGGCGAGCAGTGCATGACGTTACGTCAACGCCAGTTGTCGCTGAAAACCAGCACCCAAATTGTGTAACACGCTATAAATCAAAATCTGAATGATTTTGAAGGATATTGCTAATGCATTGGATCCTATGATGTCCAAAATAAATAATTTATTATTATTTCGTTTATTAAGTTTTTTGCCTTATAAAATACATTTTTAAATATTTCTTAGAAAAAAACATAAAAAAACATTTAAAAATATATAAAATAGTGGTCCGCCGGTATCGGGAGCAGGGTCCAAGTTACCGGTGGTTAGGGCTCCAGAGACAGGAACCTCCTCACAATGCGAGCCGTATCGAGGAGTACTGCCTTCTGAATCAGGCCCTTGATCCAGCCGCCTAACGAGAGCCTCGAGAGATGATGGTTGAGGCTTTCGGCCATCAGGCCATTGGCCGTAACGACAATCGGCACAATGACAGCTGAGTTCACATTCCACATGTCAACAACCTCGTGTGCTAAGTCGAGATACTTTATTTGTTTCTCTTTCTCAGCTTTCACGAGGTTATCGTCATGTGGAATGGTAACATCGACTATCATTGCGCGGCGCGCTAATCGATCTATCACCACTATATCAGGCTTATTGGCGACAATAGTCCTGTCAGTAATAATAGACCGATCCCAGTACAACGTGACATGGTCATTTTCGAAAACTGGGTCGGGCACATACTTGTAATACGGTACCTCAGAGTTCACAAGTTTATATTTCAAAGCAAGTTGCTGGTGAATAATCCTAGCCACTTGGTTATGTCTGTGTAAGTACTCGCCGTTAGCCAGACGAGAACAACCAGAGATAATATGTCTAATAGACTCACCCGGACGGTGGCATGCCCGACACACGTCAACCGTCCCGTCCTTCATAATATGTCTCCGGTAGTTATTCGTCAAGATAACTTCGTCCATAATTGCACAGACAAAACCTTCAGTTTCCCCGAAAATGTCCCCAAAACGTAGCCAGGATACGGACGCTAAGAAATCTACATCGGGCTCATGAAGAGCCCGATAGAAGCGCCCGTGTAGCTCCTTGTTTTGCCATATCTCCTTGCGGTCATCCGTGGTAAGTACTACAGGTTTGCACCAGTTCTCTTTAGCCATGGAAAGTGGGGTGAGCCCCTTGTCCACTGCGACCACATCACGGTGCATACCCACTTCGGCTTTCAAAAAATATTCCCTGAGACTGCATATCTCGCGGTTGTGAAGGGTCTTTGCATTTAAAAAGCCTCGACCCCCGCACTTCCGCGGGATGTACAGTCTCATCACCGATGATCGTGGGTGATGCATCCGGTTTGCGGTCAACAGTGTACGGACCCTCCTATCCAGGGCGTCGAGTTCGGTCTGAGTCCATTTGAGTATGCCGAAAGAGTACATCAAAACCGGCATGACCCAACCGTTGAAGGCGCGCACCTTGTTTCCGCCTGAAAGAAGACTAATCAATACCTTCTTCAGGCGGCCAAAAAAGCGCTCCTTCAACAATTGCTTCATGTCAGTAACGTTGATGCCTAACGCTTCCGACATACCCAAATACTTATAGCTTTCGGGTGAGGAGAGGGATCTAAGGTGTATGGAATCCGAAAGTTGAATTCCCTCGGATTCCATTATCTCCCCTCGCTTCACATGCATGACCGCACATTTGTCCACACCAAACTCCATTCTGATGGCGCCACTGAAAGTTTCAGTTACCTTCAGTAGCTCCATCAGTCGCAATTTGTTGGGGGCAAATATTTTTAAGTCATCCATGTAGAGAAGGTGAGATATGACCTGACCACCTCTCCTCAACCGATAGCCTAGCCCTGAATCCTCCAGCAGTGTGCTTAGAGGATTCAGGGCTAAGCAGAACCAAAGTGGACTCAAACTGTCGCCCTGAAATATTCCCCGTTTAATCCATACAGGCTCATCATTCCCCTGGATCCGTCGACACCCCGGATAGCGAAGGACTGTCCTCCATTGCCCCATACATGATTCAAGTAAGGTGCGTAGAGTCGTATCTATTTTGTACAACTCCAGCACCTTCATGAGCCATGTATGTGGCACCGAGTCGTAGGCCTTCTTATAATCTATCCAGCAAGTCGACAGATCCTTGCGGGATCGACGAACCTGTTGGCTAATGGCCATGTCGATGAGAAGTAGCTCCTTAGTGCCACGGGACCCGTTCCCACATCCATTTTGAGAGGCAGACATAATGGAATTACTGTCAATGTGTGTGTTAATTTTCGCTCTCAATATGGATGTAAGAAGTTTATAGACCGTCGACAAACACGTGATCGGTCTATAATTCTTGGGTTCCGCAGGACTACCTGACTTATGGAGCAGGTGGGTAATGCCTGTTGTCAGAAACTGTGGTAGCGACCCAGACTCTAAGGATGACTGGAACTGAGATGCCAGGCAAGTGTGTGAACTAGTTAGCCATTTCAGCCAAAAGTTGTGCAGTCCGTCCGGTCCCGGTGATTTCCAATTCGGTAACGGACGGACCGCTCTAGCTATATCTGATGGCGTGATAACGACTACTTCCATTTCTGGTATAGTTTCACACACTCGCTCGACATCCCGCATCCAGTCAGCCTCAGCATGGCAGACAGGTTCCGACCAGATGCTGCGCCAGAACGCAGTCGTGGTGGCATCATCTGGGCGGCACATGTCTGTCTCGTTTTGTTCAGGTCACTCCCAAGCTCTATATACCCACCTCTCATCGCTCTGGAACATGCGATTTTGCGTGTATCGATCAACTCGCCGCTTATACCGCCGAATACGGCTCGCCCATGCACAAACTTTCTGCTTCAGGAAGTCGATGCGCTCTGTGACACGGGACATGTATTCTCGAGGGCTGATTCCAGTCCCCGAGAATGCCCGCCTTACAAAGCGCATCACACGTAGTCGTGTATTTCCCTCCCTGAAGCAGTATAGTTTGCTGATGAGTACCCTGGCCCCATCAATACGACGCTCGATCCTGTATTGCCAGGCTGGTACGTCACAGTTTGGGAACTTCACGTTTGCTAAACGACATGCCGCAACAGCCGCGCAATACAGGATCGAGTGTGTATCAACGAGATCCTCGCTGCTCTCGAAGAAATCCTTAAGCAGCGAGTCCAAGGCACATACCAGCGCCCTATTTTTCTTGTGCATGGGTAGGCGTGGTAGTCGGGGTCTAAGTTCGGTCGGAGTGGACCTATACTCGCGAAACGCATCTTCCAGTGCGCTCCTCAATCGGACGTTGCACTAGCTACTTACTGTGGCAACCCTATCATCCTCCTCTTCAACATCGTGATTGGACCGCGGCGGGATAGCATCAATGATTGGCGCATGTGTCGCGGTTTGTGCCGGAGTTGAGACGATATGGTTGCTCAGTACCTCTGAGCGCAGCCTATCAAGTGCGGCATCATCCAACCTGTGATTGCGTTGGATGACCCGCACTTGATCCGATAGTCGTTGGGCCGAGACGTTGACGGTTGGCTCTAGTTCCTGGAACAGAGACAGCATCCTAACACGGTACGCAGTGAGGTTAGTTCCCCCCTCTGTAGACCCGTAATATGCGCGCATGACGTTCTCGTTCATAGACTGAGTCCATCTCATGCGCTGCACACAACCACCGGCAGCGGGGACCCGGCTCGGGGCTAGTTGGCCCCTAAGTCCCAAGCTCTTCGGTGGCCGGCCTCTCCCCTGCCGACGTACAGGTGTTGGCGACGTCGGCGGGGAAAAATACTCGTCGCTCGAGCTCAACGCAACTACCGCGGCCGGTGTCGTCACAGCACTCACGGTGGGGCTGGGTACCGGCGGCGGCGAGGCGGAGCTGAGCGAAGAGTCCGGAGGTGGTGGGCGTGCACGTGCAGCTGATCTCGTCAACATTTCATAATCGTTCTTATATGTATTTGTTCTATCGAAGGTGACATGACAGATGTCACCTCCGGTTCGGCAGTTTTTGATGGAAGTCTCGAATATTGTGGTTCATTTTGCACTTTATTAAATATGGTGATTGACTTGAATTTATTCTTGATAAACTGTTTTACAATAAGTAACAAAAAAAAACTGTGTCGAAAAAAATTATTATTGAAAATATATTAGAGAACGTATTTTGTGACGTGTTGACGTTGGTGTTGCCAGCTTATTATTATTATTATTATTATTATTATGTCGTTTATTAAACTTTTTGCCTTATAAAATACGTTTTAAAATATTTCTTAGCAAAATTATAAAAAAAAAACATTTAAAAATATATAAAATAGTGCACCGCCGGTATCGGGTCCAAGCTACCGGTGGTTAGGGCTCCAGAGACAGGAACCTCCTCACGATGCCGTATCGGGGAGTACTGCCTTCTGAATCAGGGCCTTGATCCAACCACCTAACTAGAGCATCCAGAGATGTTGGTCGAAGCTCTCCGCCATCAGGCCATTGGCCGTTATGACAATCGGCACAATGACAGCTGAGTTCACATTCCACATGTCAACTACCTCGTGAGGTAAGTCGAGATACTTTATTTGTTTCTATTTCTCAGCTTTCTCGAGGTGCTCGTCATGTGGAATGTTAACATTGACTATCATTGTGCGGCGCGCTAACCGATCTATCACCACTATATCAGGCTTATTATTATTATTATTATTATTATAATTTCGTTTATTTATTTTTTACATATAAAATATATTTTTAAATATTTCTTAAAAAAAGGTAAGTATAAAAAACATTTAAAAATATAAAAAAAAAATATTATTATTATTATTATTATTGCTTCCTATGTTCGTAAAATTTGTCTGCTCAACAACGTAAATAACGAAATGAATGTTGTTGAACTCTGAAAATGAAACCCATTGCATTGGTAGTGTCTTACGCAATAGGGATGATAACTTATTTTTTTTTCGTCCGTCGGGAAGATTACCTATAAAAAAATATTGGACACGTATTCTTTTCATGTGTTTCAACTACAATGATAAGTTTTTGATGATAAATGATTTTATTTTTGTAAGTAGGTTTTTACAAACACTTTTACACGTCAAAACATTTTTTTTAAAAACTAGATAAGGCCGGCGTTTCCTATCTGACTACTCTGAGAAGAAAGGCCGAAACAAACTCAGAGTTTGTTCGTTCAGTTTGTTCTTGGGATAAATTATCTTCGGACAAAAAACATGGTATATAAGATATTCATTGTACGAAACCCTCAGCACGCGAGTTTAACTCGCACTTGATCGGTTTTTTCGTTAAGTGTCACGTTTATTGCACATAAATGCTTCTATGATAAATAAACTCTTACCTAATTCTTTCTTTCCTTCTATGATAAATAAATTTGCCGTCGCAATTGTTAGTAGTCGTGCAGCTCAACTCAGTACTTAAGGAGCTCAACGATTCGACGAACAATATTTGAGATGATGATTTCAATGTCTAATCCAGACAGCGTTAACCTCGTAAGGCCCAACGACCTAATTTAATGACAAAAAAATTTTGACACTCCGGCCCGAGACACTATTTAAAATCATTTAAATTATATATCTAATCATAAAAATATATATCGACCTAAATTTGGGTTGGGCCTTACGAGGTTAAGGCTCCTACATACTGGCGCGACTTGTCGCGCGACGCGTCGCGACACAAAGGCACCGCTTGTAGCGCTACACGCGGTGCCTTTGTGTCGCGTCGCGTCGCGCGACAAGTCGCGCCAGTATGTAGGAGCCTTTAATAACAAATAAAGCCAGCGTTAATATCACTATTATGTTGATGTGTCAACCGGTATACTTGCGGACACGGAAACGGAAACTACCCGACCCAATTGCTGCGTCGATAAAAAATGTCACATCTGGCTCTAGTAATCTATTATCGCTTATTAACGCTATCAACATTTTATATTGGGTTACAATAACAATTAGTATAATTACTTATTTTTTATGTAGTTATTTGGTTGGCAAACAGGTTCATGGAAAGTACCCACTGGAAGTAACAGTTAGGAGTAGTTAGACTGTATGATTACACCGAGGACAAAAAACTAACACCCTACCTGTAATTTTCTGGGATACTCCTTCACGAGATCTATTCTTCTTTTCATTGAATAGATTACATTTAATAATCTAATGATACCTACTAGGTACTTTTCAAGTGCTAAATAATGGTGCCGATTCCCTTGTTCACAAACTAAACTAAATTTACGTTCACTGTATCGTTTTCTTTCTATTTCATTAATAAAATGACAGAAGATAAATTTTAGTTTAGTCCTGTCAAATTAATCAATTAATGGGTGGGCGTTTTGTGGGACTGTCGAAAGAGTTACCGAGGCCCCTGGCAACACAGGCAACGGAAGGAATACGGGTGGGTTTTAGTCAGTAAGAGTCTGACACACCGTCCCGCTCCGCCCAGAGCGGAAGAAGTTATCTGATAACTTCCCACCCAAAAAAAAAAATTATACCTCTTCTACCTCCTACCGCTTCAAAATTTTACGATTAGGCTATGTGTGACCTTGTGTACAGTTTTTGCGAAATATATAGTCTTTGACGAAGGTCAAAACGAGTTTCGTAAACATCCGTCAAAAACCTTAGCTGTATATGCAAAAAGTAACCCTAACTAATATTATACGTAAATGCGAGAGTGAGTTCGTTTGTTTGTTAAGGCTCCTACATACTGGCGCGACTTGTCGCGCGACGCGACGCGACACAAAGACACCGCGCGTAGCGCTACAAGCGGTGCCTTTGTGTCGCGACGTGTCGCGCGACTTGTCGCGCCAGTATGTAGGAGCCTTTACGCTTTCACGCTAAAACGGCTGAACGGATTGGGATGAAATTTGGCACATGGATAGCCCATGACCTGGAAAATACCATACGTAGGTACGTATGGTATTCTCAGGTCATGGTCTCTTTTCACCATCGAACGCAGACGAAATCTCGGGCAACAGCTAGTTAATATTATAAATGATGAAAAATATGCGGTTGGCATACTTTTAGACATGAGTCATCACCAAGGCTTATGACAAAGTACAGTTTAAAATGTTATTAAACAATTTATACGGAATAAGAATTCGTGTAAGTACACATAAGTGTTTTGCGTCCTACTTAAAAGATAGAGAACGATATGCGCAAATAGAATATTTTAACCACGACTAAAAACCTACAATCCTACAAGCAAGGTCCGATAAGAATATTATAAATGTATCAATTCCCCAGTACAGTGTTATTGGGTGTCTCCTATTCGTCATCTAAATCAATGATCTTACCAAAATCATGGAAGAACCATGTGTGCTATTATCAGATGATATATCTCTTCTTACCACATGGCAAACTAACAGTAATATTAACGAACAAATAAACATGATACTATATAAACCAACAAAATGGATGGATGAGCACAAGCTTGAGTATAATTAAAAAAAAACAAACAAATGACTTTCTATCCTCAGCCAAAATCCCCATTTCCAATTAACTTCACAACAAATAGCACAAAAATTGAAGTAGTTAACGAATTTTTGCTATCAGGGCTCACATTAGACAATGGGGGCTTCCATGAAATGAGTGCATTTCGTGGATGCTCCACGTAGAAAAGTACGATCAAAACTCAAAATTCCCCAACGTACTTCGAGAAGTCAAAAAAACTACCGACTTGCAAACTGCGCAGTTCACTACATACCACGCCTACGCTCATGCATGGCTCAGTTATGGCATTATAAATGTGGGGAAATAGGCCAGACTAAGCATTGAATTCTCCAGAAGAAATGAACTTGGATCATAGTCAACATAGAGCAAACCGATAGCTGTAAACCCTTTTTGTGTGTATGTATGTATGTATGTATGTATGTATGTATGTATGTATGTATGTATGTATGTATGTATGTATGTATGTATGTATGTATGTATGTATGTATGTATGTATGTATGTATGTATGTATGTATGTATGTATGTATGTATGTATGTCTATTTCTTTGGCACGCTCTGTAGCCTAAACGGCTTGATGGATTTTAACGTATAAGGTGTCGTTAGATTCGTCTTAATTGTGGGAGTGACATAGGCTATATAATATTTATAAATTGCATCTGCAAATACAAAAAAAAGGAGAGGAAGTTTTTTTTTAAATTAATTGCAACAATATTGGTATCAAATAAAAGCTAGTAATGAGTAATTTTCAAATGTATATATTAATAAAACTAAAAAGCTTGAAATAAAATAAATTATTTAAAAAACAAAAAACCCGACTGCATAAACACATAACTGAAAAGGGAAAACAAGCATTATAATCTATATAATTTTGGTCTTGCAGGCGGGGACAGTCGAATAACCTGAAATATGGTGTAACTTTTGATTGTCCCCGCCTGCGACACCAAAATTATATAGATTATAATGCTTGTTTTCCCTTTTCAGTTATGTGTTTTTGCAGTTGGGTTTTTTGTTTTTTATTAAATAATTTATTTTATATAAAAAAATAATCACCCTACCATTTATCCATATATCCTGGAAACATACAGTATTTGTTAGGAAATACATGAACATTTTCACAGCCCACGGCAATACACATACCTACCTACCGATCTGTCAGATAATATATATTTTTTTTATATTAACCCTACTACAAAAACACTTGACTGAAAAGAGAAAAACAAGCAATACAAGCATTATAATCAACAGAATTTTGGTATCGCAGGCGGGGAGACATACAATAATTACACCATACTACAGGTTATTGGTTTCTTCCCTACCTGCGATACCAAATTTTTTGTTTTATTAAATAATTTGTTTTATTTGTAGCTTTTTAGTTTTATTAATATATATAAGGAAATGACTCATTGCTAGCTTTACTTGATATCAATATTGTTATAATTTATTTTTAAAAACCTTCCCCTCCCTTTTTTTGTATTCGCAGATGCTTTAAATAAATAGGCTACAGAGCGTGCCAAAGAAATAGACATAATGTACATACATACATACTCTTGAAAAACGTTACTCTCCTTTTGGGTCAGTCGGGTAAAAATACTAGCTGCGCCCCGCAGTTTCACCCGCACAAGCCTCCATCTCATGGGAATATCGGGATAAAAGTATGTCCTAACCTAGGTCATGGTCTACCCATGTGCCAAATTTCATCCAAATCCGTTCAGCCGTTTTAGCGTGAAAGCGTAACAAACAAATAAACTAACTTTCGCATTTATAATATTAGTTAGAATAGGATGTTAAGGTTACCCTCATCGCGCGTGAATCTACATTCCAATACACCTACGTAATGTCCATAAAATTATTTACTTAAATACCAGATGTAATAAAATATGAAACCAGCTATACAACATTTATAAATAAGCTCAAGCAAATATTAATACAAAAAAGCACACCACACAATAAACAAATAACAAACAGCAAAAAAATAGATTTAGGTAACACAAACAGACACCATCAAAACAAATTAATAAATTTAAATTTGTGAAAACAATACAGCAGTTATTAGTACTTTTAACTCAAAGGCATGCAATCTGCACTCGTGACTCGTGACTCTTGCAACGTCTGTTGCCTACAGACGCACTTACCTATAATTAAGGTGATTACTAAGCATTTTTTTACAGCTGGCAGGGGAAAAACAAACACACTGAACAAAAGTTACTCAGGCCAAGGGCAGGCAGAAAAAAAACATTGCATTTTTATACATAACTTTAAAACACAACACACTTCATTAATTCGAAGAAATGTGACATGTACCGACCCGCACTGGGGCCGCCTGGTGGATTACGGCTCAGTCCCTCTCACAGAGCGCAGGCCTGTGTTCTAGCAGTGGGAACGTCAAAGATTTATTATGCTAATGCTTAGGTGCAGCGCAGGCGACTGACTTTTTGTACGAAGGAATGATTAATGAAAGCTTGTGAGCTAATAAAATGTAATCACATTGGTGTGGGCAGCAGACTCTTTCGCACAAACAGTCTGTCGTCTGCGCTGCACCTTAAGGTAACATTAACTTAACACCTCATAACCGCGATATGAAGATGTTTTTTAGTGACGGAAGATGAAGTAACTGATCCTCATTAATCTAACCTTTTCCCAACACGCTGGGGTCTGCTTCCAGTCATTTACATGGAGCGGTAATACGATACCCTTTGGTAAGACTGGTTGGCTTAACGTGCTTTTCAAGTCACTGAGGGGTTTCGGTATAAAAAAGGCATTTTCACATCTCATGCTCTTAAAGTTTGTCTTTATGTTGTGCGTAGGCGACATAAAGTCGCTTTTTATGCTCTAGTGCATAATGTTTTTTTTTCTAAGAGAAAGATAATCAGGCCCGTGTGGGGCTGGTCCCCACACGTACAATAAACTATTATTATTTTATTTAATTTGCTTTAATTTATATCACTTCCGTGTCTTCGTTAATTTAATAAACCCAGATAAAACAGTTGTCATGTATTATTTAAAAACGCGAAGAAACGTTTTTATGACTTGACAGTATGAAGTACCCAAGTCGAATGACACATGTTGAAAACAAAAAAACTTAAAAGTTTCGTGGCGGGAATTAGCTATTCTCTTCATAAATTTTGCAACATTTTTGAACAGTGAAAAGTGATTAGACTAAAACAATGGAATATTCAAGTGACGAAGAAGTGACTCTCTCCTAACACGCTAATGGAGCAGAATGCGAAAAACGTGGTTGAAGAAATATTACCGCCGAAATATAAGCAACTTTATCTCAACGCGTACGACAATTGCATGCGTTGGAGATCAGACAAACAAGTAAATACTTTTATATACTTTATGCCTGTCTCCTGTTTCATTTTCTCGCAATCGAAGTGAAAAGCAGAATGTATAACTCGGGCATATACGAGCCATTTTACCCCTCGACTTAACTATACTTAAATATAAACGTCTCGGGGTAAAATGGCTTCTTTTATGCACTAGTTATACAATCTACTATTTCACACCACCTGCTCGACAATGTCAAATTACAGGTCATGCAAAACTAATCAAAAGTAAGTGATTATTACCCCTGGGGTCTTGCCGGGTAATATTCGTCTGAATTTCAATATAATCCGCTGGTCAATAACGTGATTTGTATTTGATAAAAACTTTTACAAAAAAAACAAAAAACGAAAATCTTATGCTTTTTATAACCTCGCTTCGAAGGTGTGAAAAGTAAAGTTTTCCAGTCGGGGATAAAGGTGTCTTGGGCGAGCTTGAATTCAAACTAGCGCCCGTGACATAAGACATTGCTTTCATCCTCTAAAATTGAATATTGCACTTACTCTTTCCATTCTGCACAGTATAGCTCAGGTCCTGGAAGGTGAGGTTGACGGGTGGCCGCTGAGGCAAATGCGAGAGGTGAGCGCGGCCGAGGGCACGCGAGTTCACCTCCACTGTGGTCGTCATTGTTGATTACACTGGCATTCCAAGGATTAAATCTGAAAAAAAATGAAGACATGAAATTATCCACCTTTAAAGTCTTAGCAGCTAGAATATCTAATTCAAGATTGGTGGTGTTTGGTTCTGATTTCTATTCTAGTCAATGAAACTAGCCTGAAGTTGTCCCACTGGAGTGAAAGTGTAGTCGAGAGAAAAAACAGACATTGTTGATCGCCATGCTGGCTCGCTGGCCTTTGGCGATTTCGATTTCAGAACATTAAGGCCGAATTGCATCACAAATCACTAAATGCGTTTAGCGCTAAACATATTTATAACATTATTCTGACTGTGTCATCTTCAACTCCCCCGACCCTTGATCCTCGACGAAGTGCCAGCCCGCGCCGTAGCTGAGTCCGTAGCTTTAAATTCCCCTGATAATAATAATTATCCAGTTACGATCCTGACTGTCTCCCACCTTGCTATCCTCCCCCCAGCGACGGCCTAAGCCGACGTTCGTACCCCACAGGGGGTGCCCTTATACAATTGTTTATTGAATGTGCCCTCATATAATTGTTTATTTTATTTGACTGTATAAGTCAATTTATTTTAAATTTTATTTTCGTTTATTATTGACATAATCATCTCATTACAATGTTTTTTGTTGAGTTGTATTGCAATATGTGGTTAGCTAGCGAACTCGATAACTGATTATATTATTCTTACAACCGGCAGCAAGTTCGTCATGCTCCCTTAGTTGTCACTGCTTGCGGTAGCGTCGGGGGTCGGGTTACCTCCTTCCCTCTAATATGGCGAGGGGGGTAATGGCTGATTTTTGCGTTATGCTCGTGAACGGGTGCTGCTTGTGGTGACTGGTCGTCTTGCTGACCATTGTTTTGTTTTGTTATTAGTAATTAATTTTTTATTTATTTTACTTTGATGGTCCTAGTTCATCATTTGTGACTGTTACAGCTATAGCTATATGTAAGCGGGCACGCCTTTTATGCTTGGAGGCTTTTATTTGGGCATTAAGTTCTGTTTACGTTTTTATCTCTGCTTGAGAATTAATAGGTTTCGGTGTTTTCCTTTTCTTTTTTTTTTATTGGTTTAGTGGTGTGCTAGCTGACATATGGCTAATAATTTAATGTTTTATGTTGCACGTAATGTAAACTGTTTTGCATACTGTTGTATAGAATCCATTTTTTTTTCCCTCTAACTGAACAGACAGCTGTGCTGCTGGGGAGTTTGTTGACCACTTCTTCTTCCCAGCTAAAGCACTAGGAAGTGGTGAAGGGTGGGCGTTTTGGGGGACTGTCTTATGTAATTTTGACGTTCGAAAAGTGCTGATTCTCAGCCTAGTTTGAATAAATGACTTTTGATTTTGATTTCTTAGCATGCAGTCGCTTAGTAATATAAGGAATTCACCCCTGGCTGGAGGATTTAGGTTAGCTTAAGGCAGCCACAGGATTGTCCGGTTAAGTAGTCAAGAACCTCTAAAGGTCAACTACGAGAAGCCATTAAAAAAATGTGTCATTTTCAAACAATTGATAGAAACAGGACAATGTTTCAATTCGTTTAGCGCTAAACGTATTTAGTAATTTGTGGTACAAGTGGGCCTAAGTTTAGTTTGCTTCACAATGCTTTTCATTACCGCAATTACTCATCAGTAGTTCAGTACCCACCGGTCCCAAAGCTGTTCAAGAAAGTGCAGACAGCACTTGATAAAAATTTAACATAAAACTTGAGGTATAGCCACTACGTCCCCAGCAAAATAAGATTAAGTTACTAATGCTAATTTCAAAGTAATAATAATAATTTCACAATTAGCAAAACCTACTAAGCTACTAACTGGAATCATTCACGGTCACCCAAAGACCGACATTATCTATTGCTGCCAATTGCTGCAACGAAAATGCCTAACTCAACAAAAAGATTGCCAGTAAAAATAATATTACGTAAGTAGACAACAGACGCGACATTGACACAGAAACGGGTCAAGTTTCTCTGTCTGTGCGTTTGATTTTATACAATAACAATTTTTCTGCAGGTCATTGAATAGTTTCTCCTAGTTTTGCATTGAATTAAGAGCATGATCGGTGACTTTATCGAGTTGGATACATACTTTTTCTTTCCATTTTCTAAATAGTTGAGTAAATTTATTGGGATACATTTCCAACCATGCTCGATGTGGCAAGGATTCTGTGTTCCATACATCGACATCCACATCTCTCTGACTCTCCGTAGAACGAAAACCAAAAAATAGGGACAGAAACGATGGGTTAATTTGGATCCGCAGTGATAGCCCGCAAAATTCAAATGCAATTCTTGGGTTGCGGGAACTACTGAAAGGGTTACGAGGCCCCTGGCAACACAGGCAACGGAAGGAACACTTGTGGGTTTTAGTCAGCAAGAGTCTGACACACCCTCCCGCTCCGCCCAGAGCAGGAGAAGTTATTTAACCCTTTATAAGGCACAGGAAACCGCTAAGAAATAAAAAATAGATAAATATGATATTTAGGCTCTCTATTTTTAAAAATGTGTTTTTTTTTTGTTTTATAAAACACATGGTGTCCATTGTTTGGTTATACTAGGGCTTATGGAACTCGTTTTCGTTTTTTTTTTCTACGTTTTGTTTTTGCTAGCAAACTGTCAAATCACAGAGTAAACAGGTTGAATTTGCCAGACGTTTCATTCAGTCAGAAAAAAATACTTTATTATGGTGTCCAAAATATGGACAGACCCTCGTAAAGGAATAATTATTATTATGGTGTCTAAAATACTGACAGAGCCTTATAAGCGATTAATAATTTGCCACCAAAAAAAAAAGAGGGTCAATTTGTATCTTGATCAAAATATAGATTTGTTCCATATGAACAAATCTCTTAAGGAAAAGGTCTTATAGAACAAATCTAACTAAGAGAGATGTATTAATGATTCTAATGATTATGTAAATACATATTTGTTAGGGCAACTAATCATATTTTGATCAAATACAACACGACACTGACCAGCAAAGTATAATGACAAATAATATCCAACTCGTAAATTGCTAAGGTGCACTCTATGTAAGGTCAAAGATGACAAGACAAAATTTCAACCTTTTTCTAAGAAAACCTATTGTTACTCAAATATTGGGGGTCATTTGTTACCCACACCAGATAAAATATATGAGTTCTATGAATCGAGCCACAAATGACCTCCAAGGGCAAACAAGCGGAGATTTTAAGTATTTAACTGTGGATATCATGTCCCTCCGCTAAATGGTTAACCGAAAAAAATATATGATAGTTAACAGAATTGGTCACATATGCAAATCTCAGGCTTTTTCTAAGTAATTGGGGTAATTTTTCACCCAAACCAAATTCAATAAACGAATGCATCTGACCTCCAAGCGCCAATGAGAGGGGATATATGTAAATACAAAGATGATGGATAACTCGACCCAACCCAAAATGGATTTACAGCAAAATATCCGCATTCTAAAGTCAGGGTTAGATTCTCACATTGGAAATACATACATACCGGTCAAAATCATAACCCTCCTTTTTGCTTCGCTGTAGTCGGGTAATAAACAAAGCCTATACAGATAATTGATGTTATAAATATTATGGCATAAGAAAAACGGAAGTTGATTATTCAACTGTATTAATGTTGTTATATCATGGCATCGACCAGATTTAAATCGTGTTAGTTGGTTGGTTCATCGTATCATCCATACGTCCAGGTTTAGCATGACGCTTTCTATTTCTACTCTACTATAGGATAGAAATCGCTTGTAAGTATATATTTCTCGGTAGAAAACTATCAACTGTCTACACAGAAACGTCATTTTTGTCTACTCTTCCGTCAACAAAACGCTTCTCTACGGTTCTCATACTAAGCCTGCGTCACCTCCTTCTGCGAAGCAGTAATGCTCGCGAAGGAGGAGGCGGGACGGTTGAGGGGAAGGCAAGTTTCGCGCCCTCTCGTCCCTAGCCTCCGCAGGAGACGCCCAGGGCGTCGGGAATCCCGGGCGGATTTCCGGCCACCGTAGGCGCGGGCTTGCGGACGGTGAGCAATGGGTAGTTCACCGTCCGTTAGGGACCAGGCCCGGGTCGACGGCGCGTTGTATTCCACGCGCGCCTCAAAGAGATGTCGTCAGCACATAGGTAGGGGTCCACTAGGGCCGATGCCTGCCGAGGTCGCGGGAAGGTACTTATGGGTCACCGAGGCCCCCGCAACACAGGCAACAGGAAGGAATACGGGTGGGTTTTAGTCAGTAAGAGTCTGACATACCCTCCCGCTCCGCCCAGAGCGAGAAGTAGAAGAGGAGAAGTTATTTGATGATTTCCCACCCTCAAAAAAAAAAAACAGCCTGCTGTTTGTCTGTTACGTTAATCAGCCTATTCTATTCTTATTTTATTATCTATATTATATAACTACTGCTGGGACACAGGCCTCCTCTCTGTGAGTCCCTCTCACAGAGAGGAGGCCTGTGTCCAGTGGGCCGTAATCCACCACGCGGGCCCAGTGCGGGTTGGTAGATGTCACATGTCTTCGAGCTTTTGGTTCTATGACATGCCGGTTTCCTCACGATATTTTCCTTCACCGTTTCGAGAGCAGTGGTGATGTTATAATTTACACAAAGTAAAGCACTTGCCTGGGTTCGAACCTACGACATACCACTCGTAAGTCGCGGCCGTTACCAGTGGGCCACCACTGCTCACGGCTTAACTGCTGAGCCAACTTTGATCAAATTTGGTATAACGATAGCTGGAACTTTGAAGAAGGACATAGACCAACTTATTTTTGTTTAAATCTATCCCTATGTGTGGACCTCGGTTGTTGAAGTTTGTATGAGAAATTTAGAATGACATGACAAACATGAAGTCGTGGACAGAGCGTCTAGTATCAAATACTTAAATCCTCAAAAATCGATTTACCTTTTAAATCTATAAACAAATAAATAAAATTGAAGTGCCCGTCTGTAATATGTCATAATAACAGCTTTTTACTAAATGCATTTGATACACGGTGCTTAAAACAAAAATAAAATTATAACAGACACAGACAAAAAAATTAAATTGTCTGTGTCTGTTTGTTCCGGCTAATCTCCGTAACGGCTGGACCGTTTTCGACGGGACTGTCACTGACAGATGTTACAAGGAGGCTACTTTTATTTTTGGAAGCCATGCGGGCGAAGCCGCGGGCAGTAGCTAATGAATCATATTTACTGAGCAATTATATAATTTAAGGCGCTGATATATGATTTTAGTGACTTTTAAATCTGTTATTATGCCTTCAAATGATGCAAGTAAGTTATGCAAAAAAGTAATATTAAACTAGAAAGCGTTTACATCAATTTTATACTAATAATAGTGAATATTTCAGTATTGTAGTAAAATACTTTATGAAATAAATTCAGCAAGTCGTAAAGACTCTTACAAATACGCGCGACACGCGACGCGACACAAAGGCACCGCTTGTAGCGCTACACGCGGTGCCTTTGTGTCGCGCGACAGGTCGTGCCAGTATGTAGAAGCCTTTAATCTTCCCAAAGCACTTACATTCAAACTACTTAAAATATTCTCGTGATATTTTTGTATGAACAGACTATTTTATTAACTATAATTATACCTGTGATTTTTTCAAACATTCATGTTTTCGTTACTAAAAATTAATATTGCCTTTGAAGACAAACCAGCAGCGAGGAGCGGCGTGAGCGCGACGTGCATTTGTATGTCCAAGGTCAACGACCCTTATGGCTTTGGCCTCCTATTTTAAGGCTCCTACATACTGGCGCGACTTGTCGCGCGACGCGTCGCGACACAAAGACACCGCGTGTAGCGCTACACGCGGTGTCTTTGTGTCGCGTCGCGTCGCGCGACAAGTCGCGCCAGTATGTAGGAGCCTTTATGCTATATGCGACGTCTGACTTCAGCGTCAACGTTCCGACAAGTCTGAACACAAAGCACAGCGTCGGCGGTCAGTACGTCCTCAGTGGACTACGACGTAATTCGACTCGCCATTTTGTAGCGTAGTGACGCTTAACACTTGACACGACCTGACGCTGCAACTTCAAACTAACTAGAGATGCGACGCAAAGCGTTTGAATGCCGCATACGACCTCGACATGTGAGAGACACCACAACAGTACATTTTTAACCGACTTCTAAAAAGGAGGTTTCTCAATTCGACCGTATATTATATATTTTTTTTAATGTGTATTCGCCGATTTCTCCGTCAATTTCGGACCGATTTTAAATTTTATTTTTTTGTTTGAAAGGGTATGCTTCCGAGGTGGTCCCATTGTCACCAAGTCATAATCTGATTAGGGGATCCCATGGAAATTGAGGGAAATCCTCAAATTATAAAGGCACACCTATAGCGATTTAGGTATTTTTTATAGTAACTTGTGCATTTTCTCTCGGAAAGCACCATTTGGTGGAGTGGAATTGATGATGAAGACCACAGATGGCCACCGGAACTACTTGATAAGATGTATTTAACGAGTTGAGATTCGATTAGGTACTTTAAAATGGTTGCTAAGCCATTCATGCTCTTCACAATGCAAATGGTGAGTGGCAGTTCTCCTGGTTCTTATCAGGAGAACTCCTCAACAATTAACGTCCCTGCATCAAGAAAAGCAATATTTTGTAAAAGGTGATGAGCAGTTGACATTAGGCTATTGTAACTTAGATAAATAACAAACACATCCGCTAAAAAGTGAAAAATAAAAAACTTTTTACAAAAAAAAACACCGACTTCCAAAAAAACACTACAAAGTGAAAATTTACTTTAATATTGGAAGTCGGTGGCAAAAAACTAAATTACAGATCGAAAGACAGCGCTAATCAGCGCTATTGACGATAGGCTTGTCCGAAGTCACAGCATTTCGCTGAGCAACGACCTTTTCTTGCACAGATGCGAAGAACTGTTTAATTGTTCTAGTTATAGTTGTTTATTTGTTATAAAAGTAGTTATTTCCCCACTCTGCAATCGGCATTCTGTTTTGTTTTGATTGTATGCTGTCATCTGCCAGTGTCGCAACACAGAGTAAATATTACGTAATGGACAGAATTTTCAAACTATATATATGGCTTAATTACGAGGCTTTTAGCTACTTTGTATATGTGTGTATTTTACGTTAATTTTTGTAAGTTGCGTTTTGTTTGTGCAGACTAAACAATATTTCTTTCTTTTTCTTTTCTTCGACTTCCGAAATTAAAGTTATTTTTCACTTTGTAGTGTTTTTTTGGAAGTCGGTGTTACTTTTTTTATAGTGAGGCTCCTATGTTCGTAAATACACGGGAGCGGTCTCGCTCGCACGCCGCCGGCGACGCACATCTACGACGCGACGGTGGCAACGAACATTTTGGCTGCGGTCTATCTGACCACATGTCGACCACGACCGACGACGTATAGTCGTCCATCACCGGCGACGGCCGAATGCTATGTTCGTAAACACACGGGCGCGGTCTCGCTTGCACGCCGCTCGCAACGGACAGCTGCGACGGCGGCGGCAACGAACATTATGGCAACCGGCGGCGTGTCGGTCGTCCGTCGTGACGTCACCGCACGCTGTCGGTAGCGTCTGACGTTCTAAAGAGACCGTAGCCTAAGCGGTCGACGGCGTTTATAGGAGACCATAGCCTAAGGAAACCAGTATTATTCACATATTCGCCAGTAGCGTGCAATTCCAAACGAATGGATTCCTTTCACTACAACATTCACGTTTGTCTCATCTGTTTCATTCATGTTGTTATGTATACGAAGTTATACGAACCAGTTGGTTCCTACCGGTTGGTTGGTTGGAACATAGTTATGTTACTGGTAAAACGTGTTTGTTATGGTCTCAGAACTACAACTACAAATCAAAAGACAATTGACAGTACGTAACTCGTCAAACGAGGTGCAATCAAATGGGGGTCGTTTTCTGGGCGTTGGGCTTGCTACTCGACAGCAAAGGTGCTGACTGGGGCTCTTTATTGCGGTAGCAGTCAGGTATTCTTATATATACGATTCGTGCTGACATGAGATCAGAAGACTAATTCCTATAATTAACAACGTTGAAAATCTAATCGCAATCACATCTCAGCCTATCGCAGTCCTGCTGGACATAGGCCTCTCCCAGACTACGCCACAATGCCTTGTCCTCCGCTTTCCGCATCCAGTCTGTCCCAGCCATATTTTTAAGATCCTCGGTCCATCTAGCTGGGGGGTGTCCCACACTACGCTTGCCGATACGTGGACTCCACTCCGAAACTCGTCTACTCCACCGGCCATCAGTCCTTCGACAAACATGGCCAGCCCATTGCCACTTCACTCCCACTGCTTACTCTGAAAGCTATGTCGGTAACTCCAGTAACTCCGAGCATAGCCCGCTCCATGGCGCGCTGAGCGACTTTAAATTTGTGGACCAGCCCGACTGTCCGAGTCCACGTTTCGGCACCAGTCATAACGGGTGACGCACTTGATGAAAACCTTAGGCTTCAAACATTGCGGAATTATGCATGAATATATACAGATTGAAATTGAAAACTTGCGACAAACTGAAATGGGACATTGTATACATCATTATTAACAACTTTTACTAAGGGACCAAAGCTGTAATCCCAAAAAAATAATCTGCTTTTCCTACATTTTGATGAGGTATTGCAAACATAAATGTAGGGGACAGCAGTTTTTTTTTTTTGGGATTGTAGCTTTGGTCCCTTAGTAAAAGTTGTTCATAATGATGAGTACAATCTCCCATTTCGATTTGTCGCATGTTTTCAATGTCACCCTGTATTATTAACCTAACAGTACATAGGCAAAAAACGAGTGCGTCACAACTTATTCGTACCTAAAAAAAAAACAAAAAACTACCTGACAAAATAATTGCTTTAAATCGTAACAAATTATATCGACATTGTACGTTAAACCTGGGGGGCAACCATCACCTCTTATAGCAGTATTATTTCAATATTACTTCAGCGTGAGAAAGAGATGGAGCTATGAGTCCTGTACAGCTCCATCACTTTTCCACTGTGAAGTAATATTATAATAATACTGCTATAAGAGGTGATGGTTGGCTCCCTGGACCAACGTCCAGGCTATTCGTGGATCTTTGACAGTCGATACGGGTCGTCAGAAGCCCGAAAGTCTGACAACCAGTCTTACCAAAGGCAGGCAAATTACTCAGTAATTGGGTTGTGGAGGTCAGATAGGCAGTCGCCCCATGTAAAATACTGGTATTCAGGCTAGGCAGATGATTATAATGATATTGATAACGAATTATTATGCAGGCAGTTATGTAGGCAGTAAAACTGAAACACATGCACAATATATAATACATAACCCCACACACACATACACAGGTTTCATAAGCACTAAGCTAGAACGATAGGCTGCCAATTAAAACGGCAATGCATAACGAATTCATGTCTGTGTAGGTCGTACAGATATTATTTTGTACAAAATACTGTGGCCGTGAACGTTTCATAGTTCATCGTCCTAATTCTACAGGCATTGACTTTAGATGTAAATAAAAAGATTAGTACTGCATGGTTATCAAACAAATAGATACCTACTCAAGTCGGAAAAAAACTCAGTAACGTAACATTAGGTACGCCTGTATTCCTCAAAGGGTAAAGCAGAAGTGTACCTACAATACCTTTCACCAGTTAGATTTAAGTCCCATGTAGGGGTCGCCAAGGAGTATCGTATTATCCAGTAACTGGGTTGTGGAGGTCAGATAGGCAGTCGCTCCATATAAAAATACTGGTATCCAGTTGCCTTCGGTAAGACTGGAAGCCAGTCCCAATATAGTTGGGAAAAGGCTAGGCAGATTGATTGTAGGGGGCGCCACTATTGCCATCAACTGAACCCTAGCGGAAAAAAAAGCTACATGGTAATCTAATTAATTATGATTGGCCACAAATATGTCGCTGGAAAAGTCTCAGTCAAGTCCGAAAATCTGTCTTTGATGTATTTTCTTCTATCATAAGAACATTTTAAGTTACTTTGTCGCATTCGATTTATTATTATCTGTAATGGCAAAGGGAACATGTCATGTGAAAAAAACGTTTTACAAAAAAAAAAAACCAACCGACTTCCAAAAAAACACTACAAAGTGAAAAATAACTTTAATTTCGGAAGTCGATGTCTTTGGATTTATATTTTAGTTTTTTTGCCACCGACTTAACGTCGTTGTCAAAAGTTATTTTTCACTTTGTAGTGTTTTTTTGGAAGTCAGTCGTTTTTTTTTTTTGTAAAAAGTTTTTTATTTTTCACTTTTTAGTGGATCAGATTGTAATTCATCCACTAATCCATTTTTAGAACCAGGAAAACTGCCACTCACCATATTATGCAGTGTGAAGAGCATAAATGGCTTAGCAACCATTTTAAAGTACCTAATCGAATCGCAACTCTTTAATTAAATACTTCGTATTAAGTAGTTCCAGTGGCAATCTGTGGTCTTCATCATCAATTCCACTCCACCAAATGGTGCTTTCCGAGAACAAATGCAAAAGTTACTATAAAAAATACCCAAATCGCTATAGGTGTGCCTTTAAAATTTAACTAATTTCCTCGATTTCCATGGGATCCCCTCATCAGATTATGACTTGGTGACAATGGAACCACCTCGGGAGCATACCCTTTCAAACAAAAAAATATTTTTTAAATCGGTCCACAATTGACGGAGAAATCGGCGAACATAAATAAAAATGTCGAATTGATAACCTCCTCCTTTTGGAAGTCGATTAAAAATAAATATATAAATCATATATGTCAGAATATAATAGTTACTTCACCTATACTTCACCAACCCGCACTGGGCCTGTGTTACTGCCCACTCCCTCTCACAGAGAGAAGGCCTGTGTCCCAGCAGTGGGAACATCATCGACTGATTATGTGTGTCAGTATGTGCTACAATATGTAGCTACCTGATAGAAGCGCTGCCTGTCCTCGGTCAACCGAGGGATTATAATTTATTCATCGTTACTTTGGCCACATGACAGAACCCACGCTAATCCATACCAATTTCTATACATAAACTTATACAGGGCATCCCACGGATATGCCACATGGAGGGAAAGTACCTTGAATATTGTAGATGGAACATTTTACTGAAAGAAGACATTATTTGAATTTAAAAAACAATTTAAACTGCATTCATAGATATTTAAATAATTACATGGTTGAACCGGAAATCGAACCCGTTACACGACAAAAATAATCACCCTGTAGCTTTGTCATACCGATCGAAAGGCTTCATCATAAGGATTATTTTTGCTAAATAACATAGTGTCACAAATAAAAGGAAGACCATGAATTTTAACATTTTTAATACAATATTATTCAATTTATCAAATGCTTATGTACCGAGGATGCTGGCGGCATTTCCTCGCTGAATTACAATGCTGATGCGTTGCGCGAGAAAGCCGCCAGCTTTTCGGTCACCAGTTACATCAACTAGACGTTTCGCGATTTCCGCAAATAACTGAGACCCCACAGACCGAGGGTCTCGACGCCAAAGGGCGCAAAGTTGTACTCTCTGCCAAGGCCTCCATATTTAATAACTTTGAGATTTTCGGCGTTTTCTGCCGCCGCTGGTGCTTTAGAAGTAGTCCGTTGGAGGTGGGACGGTGCCAGTGTAGCGTCACAGGTAGCGTCTCACACAAGCATCCGTCCCAAACTCCACGGAACCAAAGACGCACCATCAGGTCTTTTGCCGTCATCTCTGACAATGCCAGTCGGCTCAAGAAGAGCAGGCACATTGATGCTGGCAAGAATACTTGCTATCCTGACATTCCTACAGGAACGAGACTTATGCGAGTGAAACCGCGGGGCGCAGCTAGTAAATTATAAATGCGAAAGTAACTTAGTCTGTCTGTTTATTACCTTTTGACGCCTTAACGGCTAAACGGATTTCAAAAAAATTTGGCACGCAGGTAGACCATGACCTGGGTTAAGATATACAGGGTGGAATTTTGTAATGCCACCTGGAGGGAAAGTACTCTTAATACTGCAGATAGAAAGTTTTACTCAAAGGAAACATTCCTTTATTTTTGAATAGAAAGCAAACTGCATTCAAAGATTTTCGAAAATTCTCTTCTCCCACACCCGGGAATCGAACCGGCTAAAATCTGAAAAAAATATACCCTGTACTTTTATTGCATCGATCGCTAGGGTCAATTATAAGGATGAAATCTCTCTAACAAACATAAATTAAATCAAAGGAAAACCAGGAATTCTTAAATTAATTTAATTATTTACAAAAAATGGTAAACTAACTAATTAGTTGCTCGAAATGGGCTCCATTCTCTTGGATACACAAATTTATTCTTTTAACGAATTAATTTCTAGTAACCTTTAATAAAGTGTTGTGGTGAATATTATAAATCGTATTCTGAACTTCAACTCTCAACTCGTTGTCATTCGCATAAGATTTCATGTAAATTTGATTTTTTACATATCCCCACAAAAAAAATCTAATGGGGTGAGATCTGGCGATCTCGCAGGCCATCTGATTGTGCCGTTTGTACCAATCCAGGTATTAAAATGGTTATTAATGTAGGCAGTAGTGATTCTGCTGTTATGTGCTGGAGCACCATCTTGCTGTAGAATTATTTGGTTTCGCTCTTCCTCGGGGAAACCATTTAACTCGTTTCTTAGGAGACCCAGTATTTCAATATACTTGACAGTGTTTAAATGACCTTCGTACACGTGGACTAACACTACATTATTTCTCATAATTCCGCACCAAACGTTGAAAGAAAATCTTACTTGATTGTTAGTTTCATGAACACGAACAGGATTCACTCGAGACCAATAATGGTTATTGCGGCGATTGTACATGCCATTATTGCTGAAGTTGGTTTCGTCAGACCATACAATGTTACTCAAAAAATTAGGGTTTCGGTCAATTTCTCCAAGCATGTCTTCACAAAATTGTAATCGTCTGTCACGATCCCCAATATGCAATTTTTGCACCAACCGACCTTCACGATAGCATTTATACTTATACTTTTTCAGCACTTTAAGTACGCGAGTGTGGGTTGTTCCTAATTCATCGGCAGCATCTCTACTTGAAGCCTTTAGAAATGATTAAAAGTATGTTAAAACATCTAGTTCAAAATCGAAATAGTTTTGCTGAATAGTTTGCCGTCTCTTCTTGAAACCACCCGTATTCTTTAAATTTTCTACCATTATTTTCAATACGAACCGAGTTGGTGCCTGTCGGTCTTGATATCTCTCTCCATACCACCGCAGAGCTAGATTCACGTTTTTGTTATTTAAAAAATAAGCTTCCATTAAATCAAACTGTTCTTGATAAGCCATTTTCACCGTGAGACAAAATGTGAAATGAGTTGTAAAAACAATCAAATGTGAATAACAACTATGAAAATCTAATTTTCAAATTTTAATCTAACATCCCATATTTAAATTACCTCATACACGCAGCTACGAGTATGTCGCAAAGGAGTCTGCATTACAAAAGATGGATGTTAGTTAAAGATCTTTAACTTGACTCATTGAATTTGTAACTTCAGATTTCCTGGTTTTCCTTTCATTTAATTTATCATGTTTGTTAGAGAGATTTCATCCTTATAATTGACCCTAACGATCGATGCAATAAAAGTACAGGGTATAATTTTTTCAGATTTTAGCCGGTTCGATTCCCGGGTGAGGGAGAAGAGAATTTTCGAAAATCTTTGAATGCAGTTTGCTTTCTATTCAAAAATAAAGGAATGTTTCCTTTGAGTAAAATTTTCTATCTGCAGTATTAAGAGTACTTTCCCTCCAGGTGGCATTACAAAATTCCACCCTTTATAAACTCACGCCTTCTTCCCATGCGGGTAGGCAGAAACTACAGAACACCACCTGTTAGTAGTCCTTTTGTTTCGTTCATACATCATCATCATCTGCCTAGCCATTTCCCAACTACATATTATGTTGTTGTCGATTTCGAGTCTAACGGGATGCAGCTGGATACCAGTATTTTACATGGAGCGACTGCTATCTGAGCTCCACAACCCAATTACTGGGTAACACGACACCCCTTGGTAAGACTGGTTGTCAGACTTTCGGGCTTCTGACTGTAAAGATCTACAAATAACAGCCGGGACCAACGGCTTAACGTGCTTTCCGAGGCACGGAGGGGTCTTGGTATATAAAGATGGTCACCCATCCACGGACCAACCGTGGCAAGCGTAGCTTAACCTGATCGATAGATCCGTGTGGCTGTTATTACTAAACCACAAGCCCCTCTTATGTTTATGTTCATAAATCTGGTTAAAATATTATTATAATATTGGATACATTTTTATCCCAGTAGTAGCTACGTTCGCGGGGAAAAGCTAGTATTATAAATGCGAAAGTTACTCTGTCTGTCTGTTACCTTTTAATACCTAAACCACGATCGTTATGATATTTGACAGATAGGTATTTGGATGCCTTCTTCAAGTACTTGGGGACCTGGAGAAGAACATAGGCTACTTTTGATGCTACTGGAGAGTTTATTGCGCCACTTTTTCTTCCTAGCTAAAGCACTAGGAAGTCATGAAGGGCGGGCTATTTGGGGGACTGTCTTATGTAAGTTTGACGTTCAAAAAGTGCTGATTTTCAGCAGAGTTTGAATAAATGACTTTTAATTTTGATTCAGGATATTATTATATCTCCCCGTCTTAGATGCCCCCATCGCTACTTAATAAAGTCTACACTGCTCTGGCCCAATCAATCATCACATACTGTATACCGATCTGGGGTGGGGCCACCAAGAACAAATTTCTAGACCTAGAAAGGGCTCAAAGATCTCTCATCAAAGTGATGTATTTTAAACCCTTTCGATACTCCGATATTCAGACAACCTTTACAAGATTAGTAATCTGCTCACTGTTAGGAAATTATACGTACTGAATATAACTTTACATTTGCACAAGACCCTCGCATTTGATCTATCAAATCTCGATAAAAGACGTAAAGATATTGTGGCCCACTCCCCTCGGGTCCGTACGGTTTTCGCCAGGCGTCAGTATAATACTCAATCAACTTACATTTATAATAAATTGAAACTTAAATTGAATATTTACCCCATGCTGCGGTACGATTGTAAAAATACTCTAACGGAATGGCTAAAATCACAAACGTACGATGAAATTGAAGTTATATTAACCAGAATATGCTAATGATGAACCTCTGCCCATGCCCAACCATAACAAACACCACTTATCCAATCATTAACACACACACACACACACACACACACACACACACACACACACACACACACACACACACACACACACACACACACACACACACACATCCACTCACACCCTCACACACACACAAACACTACAGCTACCTCTTTCAACATTTTTTTTAACATCCTACTAGGTACCTAAACTTTTTATTTTTGTTCTTTTATTCCTGTTCCTTATTTTGATTTTTGTTTTGTATTTTTAATTATGTCTCAACATTATAGCTGGTAACTCAGGGGAAGTTGCGAGGTAACCCCATCACAAGTACACTTATAACTTACCGGGGCTGCCTCAACTGTGAGTTGTATAACAATGTTAAGAGAAACAATAAAAACTTTTTATTTTTTTATTTATTTATTTATTAGTAGGTATATAGTATTTTTGTTTTTTTTTATTTTTTCAGGACGGCAATTTTTTTTTTTCAATTTAATAAATCATGATAAATAAAAACCGTACATAAAAAAACAAATATACCTAATTGATTAATAAAAATAACTAAAGCTAAGCACAAACTGAAATAGGACGTCGAAAAATTCATCCACATCGCTGTCGACTGGTAATGTACCCAAGAGACTGGCGGCATTGCCACGTTGTATGGCAATGCTTAGCCTCTGGCCAAGGTAAAAGCCAGCTATCTAGTATGTATTTGTATCCATGGTATGTACATTGAATATGTGACCTCTATGTGGACTAACAGCCGTGGAGAACATTTTGCTGCGTTTTTAATTAAGACCTATTTGTATTGAAAAATATGAAATACAAAACGCAGACGAAGTCGCTGGCAACACCTAGTATGCCTATATGCCTCCACTTTTTTAGGTTTAAATAGTAAATGGTTAGTAAAATAAAAACTAAGTTCTTTTATTTTGTTGTTTGTTGGCGCAGCGGAGGCCAGATGGTGCGTAGTCTAAAGTCCTAAGCTAGATATCAATTAATATTCTAACGGTTTTAGATTTTACATTTGTTCTATTGTTTTCAATGATTACAGTTATTTGAAAGTGAATAAAGAAACTTTTATTAATTCTCAATAATTATGTATATAATACGCACAAATTAACTAAAATTATTCAAGACAATTATTTTCTTATGATTTAATGGATACGATAATTACGGCCGGACCATCTTTATGTTTCAGAATTTGATAAAAAAATAACTGTTATTTCCGTACCTAGCTATTTTGACCAGTGTATAATTAATCCTTGTCTATTAAAATGTTATTTAAATAAGGCATTTAATTTAGATTAAAATATGCCTTGACATCTTATCAATTAAATGATTACTTTAAAAGATATCAAAGATTTAAAATGACACGTAACAAAAAAAAATCTGGTTGATGGCGCCGGCGCACTATGGGACCAACCGGTATTTTCCATCTCAAAAATCGATAACTCTGTTGTTTTGTGATTTATCTCCTTGATTTTTTTTTCACGTATTTGTGAATATCTAGGCAATAAAAGAAATCAAACATCATCATTCTAAAAAAAATTTTTTTTCCGAAAAAAAATGACAAAGATAAAGTTATACGAAATTTCATACAAAAAATCATACAGTTATATTAAAATAGCAATAAAAGTTACACTTATGCTTAAAATAAGTTTAAAACTAAATTATTATTATTAAACAAACAGTTACACGACAAAAAAAAATTATTACTTAAACTTATCCTACTCATCACTTTCTATTTCCAACAATTCTTTAGCTTCGTCAAATAATTCTTTGGATATTAGAAAACTTGGTTTATTTAAGCTAGATATATAAGGATCAGATGTATATAACAAAATATGCAGAACGTCTTCGTTTGTTGCTGATCTGGAACACTTCCTAGCGTGATGTACCCTATATTTCTTATAATCTTTATTTCGAGCTTCCTGGGCATCTTCGGATAATTGTCCTATAGGCAAAACTGCATAATGCTCTATTATTTTAGCACCATGTATAAGTACTTTATGGACCGAAGATGGCATGTAGTACCAGTTATATTTGCTTACATATAATTGCGCGGTTACCAATGTATACTGACCAAATTTTTCTGCGTTTATAGGAAACCCCGATGACATAGTTTGAAGAATTACATATAGTCTCTTGATTAATTCTTCATCAATTCCGGTTATCTCTGCAGAACATTGGTAATTTTGGAAAAATCTCCTTGCTGTACCTATTACCGTCATTGCTATTACCGGAACCTTGACGTGGTTTATCAATATGCAAGCCAAGCACTTCTCGGAAACGTTTTTGGACAATTTTTTTCTTGTCTTCTTTAAGTTGCTTGTTTTCTGGAGTTGTTGCAGACCACTTCTCAAAACCTAAATTGTAAGAAATATGGAGGATCATTTCCATAAATCTTATCCATGCGTGTAGCGTCGACAATCCGTATTTAAACGCATTTTCATTTTCAACTCTCGTTGTAACTTTTAAAAGATCATTCATTTGTCTGGGAGTTGCTCCACAAACAGTGCAGGTAGCACTGGATGATGTGTTTGTCAACACTTGAGCAACTTTCCCATCAATCATTGTCATAAACAGTTGATGTTTAACTTCGATGACTTTGTCTTCTTTTGACACAAGAGTTGGAATCAATTGATTAATTTTGGCTTCAATTTCACTGACAACCGCTGTAGTTTTTTCGGGAGTTTCTTTTGCAAATTCTAATGAAATTGGTCTGCAATATCTAACAGATGAGCAAGTAGGGTTTTTCCATATGACCGTAGAAGTTTCTTCGTCTACTAGTCGCAGTGGTACAAGGGACACTATAAACAAATTAGCGTCCGATATTTGTTCGTTTTCTTCCGGTAGAGTTTGTTTATACTCACTTTGCCCGGAGGATCCATCACATCCCCATTTAGTGAAAAGCTTGAGACGATTGTAAGTCGATCCTGACTTTATCCTTATAATACGGCAGACTGTATGGTCTAAGAGATCTTGCAGGTTGATTTTTGCGCTTATATTTGTCACCGTAATGCTGGATGCAGGCGGATAGCAAGCCTTTTTTGCTTCACTTAGTGTTTGATACGAAGGCAATACAGAACTTAAATTCTTATCAACGAGCCTTTTTCTTAGGTACGCATATTGTGCTTTGGTTAAATCAGTTTCAATGCATATACTCAATGCTTCCTCTTTTGTAAAGGAAAGTGCGTTATCTGGATTGAGTATGTTTTGTAGAATAACTTTTTTCTCTTCTTTTTCCTTATTTCTGATAATAGTCACAATCGACGCTTCGTCATTTTCCCCCATGGATCTTAAACCTTGCACATAAGCGTTACGGACATGTCCCATTCCATACTCCTGGACCACCTCCATATTTTTTCGTTTCTTTGTGTTTTCCGAGCACTCGTCATATTGTTTTGTTGGTCTTCCACGTTCACCAGAAGTATTCAAACCAGAATTTACAGTGGTTGAGGTACTGCAAGAATTCAATGATACTTTAAACTCACCATTTAACCAATTTGAGTATAGGCTCTCGAACCGGTCCGGCTTTCTTTGAGCTTTGGTCCATTTCTGGTTGCAACTCGATGTTAGATTTTTTTGAATACTCTCTATTACAGTATTAACGTCAGTTTCCGATAGTTGAAAATTTTCCAATAAATATTTTTTGAGGTCTGAAGTACTTTTCCCTTTTATTATTTGATCACAAAGATCGCGTCGAACACAAACGAATTCACTCATTGTTAGATAATAATGTTTTTTATGCGTTAATTGTTATTGAAAAGAAGTATCTGAACACTTTGATGAATCGTATGCTGAACATACACGGGTATTTAAAGGACTAATATTTTAGTGCCTTGTGCAAAAACCATGGGACAATTGATTATAACAGTTCTCGAAATAGTGTAATCAGTACTGATTGTAATTATTTACCACAACAGATAAATAGAACTTCCGCAGCAATATAGTTTATCATACTTGTGGTTAAGGTGACCACCCCAAACAAAATTGCCATGGGAAGATTCTTTCAAATATAATAGCAGTTTTTTAATTTTCAAATGTATGTTTTTATCATAGAAATAGAAAAAAACAATATAGACATCAAAGGATAATAACTAAATATAATATTTCATAATAAAAAAGAAGAACCGTAATTTTCGAGGATTTTTCCCCGATTGACATTATTGCTTCAAAACCACCTCTGGCGCAAAAAACGCGCAAGTTTTTTTTAAATCCTCATATTACTGAGTAGATAAGGTCTCTAATAGAGTAATTAACTTGACACCGGCTGCTTTCGGGAACAACGAAAACTCCAATTGAAATTAACAAAAACTAAATTTTCTTTACTTCACTAAAAAAATATTAAAAAATTAAATAAAAATATTTTTTTTACAAAAACTGAACGTGGTTGCAAAGTGTATATTCTAAGCTATCTAATGATGTATAACACTAATATGTTTCCTTGGAAAACTTCCGAATAATTATGTGTTGAACTCCCTTAACGGTAATTTAATTGGCATGAAAATATTTATGCCCAATGTTTGAGGTTCATTTTATAAACGTAAAACTTTATATTTTTTTATATTTTGTAATTTATTCGTAAGTTCCATCTTTTGAGAGTATACAACCATAAAACAATCTATGGATTTACGACTTTCGACAAAACCATTTTTGAGATGGAAAATACTGTTTGGTCCCATAGTGCGGCGGCGCGGGAGTCGATGACCTTTTCCACCACGATAGAAAAAACGGCTGAACGGATTTGGATGGAATTTTGCACACAGATAGTTAATAACCTGGATTGACACATAGGGTAAATTGATCCCGGTAGTACGATTCCGTGGGATAATTCCCGACCTCCACGCGAGCGAAAGCTAGTTAGATATATTTGACAATATTTTTGTGTGTAAACTGGGAACGTCATAAGATAAAAGGAATTTAATTTATTGTCGTATAGGCGATGGAATGGGTGTATTGAACTGACCATTTATTTTTTAACTCAAAACGAGACATGGGTTTATATACTCGTACGTCAGGTTAACATTGAATATAAACACAACTTTTTTATGTTCTTTATATAGAAAAAGTGTAACATAATACAATTAATGTTCACTATTCAGATTACTTAATTATAATTATTTTTATTCTAACAAATTGTGAAAAAACAAATAATTTACCGGTTTACCAGCTTAATAAACATAACAAAGTAAAGTTCCTCTGAGAGTATTTTTAAATTATATTATGCAACATATTTTTTTAAATTATATTTTTATTTGTCAGGGGAATTTTTGCGCGGTTTCGGAAAACGGGACTATTTTGCGTACCGGAGCATTGTCCGGGGACAACGGGACCGGTGAGCGAGAAAAGGGACAGTCCCGTTCAAAAAGGTCACTTTACGTATGCCTCGCATTCGTATTTTTTTTATATTGGCGAATTATAATTACTTATTTGCCTTTACATGTAGTACATAATAAATTGATTGTATTGCTGTTATATCTATTTAAAGTCAAAAGTGTGCAGTATTACAGCTACTTTTTCAGCCTACAGCGGCCATGAAAACGAATGCATAATTAATTCTTCTTGACTTTGTATGACGAGGTCAAAGGTGACAAAATGCAAGCATTTTGTAAGCACATAATAAGGAAATTGTCTACTATGTGCAAATGTAGACCTACACGCAAATAATTTATTTACAATTAAGGTCTCGCTGTAATACTTATTTTGTTAGAGTTATTTTCAGTTTAGGCTATATTCACATAAATATTATTGTGCTTTCAAGGTGGTTGCACCGTCTTTTAATATCCTGAACTTTTAAATATTCTTATTTTAAACCACTATGCAAAATGCACTGCAATATTTTATTTACCAACACCAAATTGCCTATTTTATTTGTTTACTAATATTCTCTAGGTCGTAATATTTAAGAAGTTGCCGTGTTTATTTGGCGTTCCCAGGTTTATGCAAATTACCCGACAATGAATCATGGTCCTCCATACAAAAACTTATTTCAATTATAAAATGTACTTTGGTCGCTGCACGAGGAAGGTCAAAATACAAAGCTAGTTAACCTCTTGGCTCTTAGACTAATGATGTTACTATTTAAGGCTCCCGCAGACTTGGGCGATATCGCGGGTACGACAGGCATATTGCTGCCTGTCGCGCCCGCGATATCGCGCTAAACTGCAAGAGATTTTAAAATGCAAAGATGCGTTACAGAATGGTTTACGTCGTTGTCAGAAACTGTTATAATTTCGTGAAGTGTGAAAACGTAAACAACATCTTTGTCTTGTTTTACCTTCTAATTATTCTACATTACAATTGGCCTGTAAGCTCCGATCAACGTCGTCCTTCTCAAAGATGGCTGCCGGGATTTTCGAAGTTGCCAGAAATAAATAAATGATGAATGATTTATTTGCGTAAGTAGATTTGTGCAACCATTTTTACACGTCAATAAATAGCTTTTGTTTGCGTTTCATTACGCCTTGACTTTAAGCCTGTCTAGATTTCATAAAGGGCACTTTATTTCGACAAAAAACATACAAATCTTCATTAGCACAGCAGAACGTACAATAGAGTTACTCCTATTTGCTTCAAGACAAACTTTAAGACTTTGACTTTTTTTCGAGACTAAATAATTTCATCACCACTGCTCTCAAAACGGTGAAGGAAAACATCGTAAGGAAACTGACATGTCAAAGTTATATTATTTATTTCCACAGGAACGTACCACCGGGATTAAAAGTACCCTGTTTTTTTTTCTCAGTTAATTTTAATCATGGTCTGCCCCTCGGCTTGCGGCTAAGTAATAACAGCCGCACGGGTCAATCGATCAGGTTAAGCTACGCTAGCTGCGGTTGGTCCGTAGATGGGTGACCATCTTGACATACCAAGACCCCTCCGTGCCTCGGAAAGCACGTTAAGCCGTTGGTCCCGGCTGTCATTCGTGGATCTTTGACAGTCGTTACGGGTCGTCAGAAGCCCGAAAGTCTGACAACCAGTCTTACCAAGGGATATCGTATTACCCAGTAACTGAGCTTTGGAGGTCAGATAGGCCGTCGCTCCTTGTAAAATACCGGTATTCAGCTGCAGCCGGTTAGACGGGAAGTCGACCTCAACGTAGATGGGAAAATGCCAAAAATACAATCCCAGGCATCTTCTTCAACCTGCCGGGGCAGGTTGAAGAAGATGCCTGGGATTGTATTTTTGGCAGGTTGAAGAAGATGCCTGGGATTGTATTTTTTATATATGACCAAGGATGTTTATTTGTTATTATTTCAAGCCTAGATTTTGCCCGCAGCTTCACCCGCGTAGAGGTTAGAAATTATCCCATGGCAACGTACCACCGAGACAAAAACTACTCTATGTCCTAACCCAGGTATTGATCTACCCATGTGCCAAATTTCATCCAAATCCGTTCAGCCGTTTTAGCGTGAAAGCGTAACAAACAAGCAAACTCACTCTCGCATTAAATATTAGTTAGGATTAAAAAAATGCAAATTTTGCAGATTGCAAATCGCAGTAGCTGGTTACGAGAACTTCTCGTAAGCACCTACTGCGATTTGCAATCTGTTAGACAAATGCTGTGGTTGCAATAATATTTCCTACAGACGCATCACGTTGCAGAAAGGTCATGGCTTTCAGTAGATAAAGATGACCGACTACCTGCTAGCATGAGGTCCTGGGTACAATTCCGGGGTCGGGCAAAGTGTTAGGGTTTACCATCTGGAATTTCTCAGTAACAGCCTTCTGGATTTGAGGCCGGTTAATGGCAATAGGGTCGCCCCCTATTACATGAGACTTCAATATAACTGGGGAAATGTGGGTGTACCTACTATAGCTCGGTACACCTCTGCCAAACACTTCAGAGAATACAGTCGTGATGTTTATTATATTTTAAACATACAGGATATGTTTAATACTAATAGGACAAGGAATCCGAGTCGTATTTTGAGGTAATATTTATTTAAGTATTTATTTCAATAAAATCGGTCCACCCAAATAAAAGTTATTACAATTTAAAGTTTTAGCTAATATAAATATACATATTACGTGCTCAATGACGGCGCTAGAGTGTTCAAAATTAATGGTGATAATATTAAAATGAATTAATATTATTTTTAAGTTTAACATTTAGCATCATAAAAACCTGTTTAAGAAAAAAAAAGTTAATATTTGCATTTATAATTATATAATAAATGCAAATAATCTTTTTTGTCGGTCTGTCAGTTACTGAATTCATTTGGATGATAAGTATACGGATAGGCCATGACCCCGGTACATAGGATACTTTTATCCCCGTAGTACGAAGCCGCGGCAAAAAGCTAGTATTATAAATGCGAAAGTGAGTTTGTGTGTTTGTTATGCTTTCACGCTAAAATGGCTAAATAGATTTGGATAGAATTTAACACACAGATAGACCATGACCTGGGTAAGGCCATAGGCTATTCATCCTGGATCGCAGACAATGTCGCGGGTAACAACTAGTTGTACATAAAAGCGATTTTTTTATAAATTTATTACGTAGGCATGTTTTTTGTAAATGAATTTTATAAAATCATTGCTTAATTATCTATAAGCATACCTTGCCTGTATAAACAAAGAACACAAAAATACAAACATATATTTGTGTGTTCATTATTTTTTGTTTTACCTGATATGTTACGACTGTACGAGTTGTTACGACTTTACGAGTTGTTGCCACGAATGCAACATATAATTTCCGCATAGGTACTGTATTCATAAAACTATAGCATAACTACATACTTGGGCTCGTGGATAAGTAATAACAGCCGCACGGGTCGATCGATCAGGTTAAGCTACGCTTGCCGCGGTTGGTTCCTGGATGGGTGTCTCTTTACATACCAAGGAGTCTTGGCGGTCGGTTCGTGGATGGGTGACCATCTTTACACATAACCAAGACCCCTTCGTGCCTCGGAAAGCACGTTAAGTCGTTGGTCCTGGCTGTTATTTGTAGGTCTTTGACAGTTGTTATGGGTAGAAGCCAGAAAGCCTGACAACCAGTCCTACCAAGGGGTATCGTGTTACCCTGTAACTGGGTTGTGGAGGTCAGATAGGCAGTCGTTTCCGCTGTTTCCGGTAAGACTGGACTGGAAGCCGACCCCAACATAGTTGGGAAAAGGCTAGGCAGATGATGATGATATACGCAACTGAATACATAATAAATAAATGTTGTTTCAAAATCAAAATCATAAGTCATTTATTCAAGCTAGGCTGAGAATCAGCACTTTTCGAACGTCAAAATTACATAAGACAGTCCCCTAAAATGCCCACCCTTCACCACTTCCTAGTGCTTTAGCTGGGAAGAAGAAGTGGCAACAAACTCCCCAGCAGCACAGCTGTTGCCTGCCGGGGTCGCAGGAAGGTACTAATGGGTCACCGAGGCCCCCGCAACACAGGCAACGGAAGGAATACGGGTGGGTTTTATTCAGTAAGAGTTTGACACACCGTCCCGCTCCGCCCAGAGCGGGAGAAGTTATTTGATGATTTCCTACCCAAAAAAAAAAAAAAAAGCAACATAGCTGTCTGTTCCATTAGAAAAAATCTATACAATAGTATGCAAAAATAATTTACACAACGCTAAAACAGGCATATGTCAGGCATATGACATATGTCAGCTAGCACACCACTATACCAACAAAAAAAAACATCAAAAACTAAACTCAAGCAGAAATTTAATAAAAACGGAAACAGAAATTAATATTAACGTTTATATTTACTGCAATAAAAAATATAAGTAGTGATGCGAACACTTAATTTAATAATTGATATTTATTTAAACAACTAAAATTCATTATGCAAGGCTATTTTAATTTAAAACCAACAAATATTTGCAAGGTTATTCCGTTTTGTCGTCATTAGTAACAATAACTCTACAAAAAGTTACAATTGAGAAGGACATTTTTACATCTGTCTCTTAAAATGCACAACTTAGGTAATAATTGAGATAAGTATAATTCATACAATGCGAAATACTAAGAGGCCGACAACAGCTAAAGCGCGGTCACTTTCGGTCTGGTAATTTATTGCAAAACATGAATTATCTATTTACAAAAAATCTATTCTAACAAAAAAATAAAACACTATTATGTTAATCTGTGGCTTGTAGAATAATATGACAAAAAATCAGAATTATTGCATGTATATTGGTATGGTTTTTAATCATTAAAATATTTTTTTAGAGGTATCTTCGTGTTTTTTTTCCATCGTATCAAATTAGTTGTATTATGTTTTCAACACACTATCTACCTAGCATATATCCTGAAGAATATCAAATATTTTTCTGATTTTGTTTACTGCAGTGGATCATATACCTACTTCTCCTTCTTACCTGACTTCCCAAATACTTGTGATCTGCCCATATAATACTAAAAATCTTCGTTCCACCAACAATCGTCTTCTTCGATGTCCTTCTCACCGCTCTGGTTTCATTCACTCTTCTTTCTATATCCAGGCTGTCTTTCTATAGAATGTGCTCCCTCTGAGCATCAGGACGGCGACCAGTCGGTTGTCTTTTAAACTGAAGGCACGTGAATATACGTAAGAAGTTGGCAAAAACATTCCAGCGCTGATATTTTGCTGGATTCATTTTCTCCACTACTGATCGTTATTTCCCCACTACCGATCGTTAATTCTCCTGACAAAGTTTCTTATGTTTATATGTATGTATCTGCGTATCTATTCTTGTATTGTATAGTTATTTTCGTGTTATCTATCCCTTAAGTTGCACCTGCCATGTGTCTTCTCTGCATCACCCTAAGGTTGACTGGTAGAAAATGCCTCAGGCATTAAGTCCGCCTTTGTACGGTATTTTTTTTTTACTTGTGCATATTTTTTTAATAAATAATAAATAAATAAATAAATAAATATACTTTTAGGCATTATAAAACTTACAAAATTTGCGTTTAGGTCCTGTAGGGGAACTACAGGACCTAAACGCAAATTTTGTTGTATATCCAGGCTGTCTTTCTATACTCGTAGAATGTGCTCCCTCTGAGCATCAGGACGGCGACCAGTCGGTTCTCTTTTAAACTGAAGGCACGTGAATATACGTAAGAAGTTGGCAGAAACATCCCAGCGCTGATATTTTGCTGGATTCGTTTTCTCCTCTACTGATCGTTATATCCCCACTACCGATCGTTATTTCTCCTGACAAAGTTTATTCTGTTTATATGTATGTATCTACGTATCTATTGTTGTATTGTATAGTTATTTTCGTGTTATCTATCCCTTAAGTTGCACCTGCCATGTGTCTTCTCTGCATCACACTAAGGTTGACTGGTAGAAAATGCCTCAGGCATTAAGTCCGCCGTTGTACGGTATTATTTTGTTTACTTGTGCATAAAGTTTTAATAAATAATAAATAAATATACTTTTAGGCATTATAAAACTTACAAAATTTGCGTTTAGGTCCTGTAGTCCCCTTGATAAAAAATAAAAAAATAATTAGTAGTAGGATAAGTCAAAACGTATGTTTACAACATATGTTTTGGCTACTTTTTTTTTTTTTTTTTTTATTACCTTTGATAAGGATGTTGGCATGTGCTGTGGGTCATTAACCGGCCGGGTAATTGCGTAACACACTATCCGTAGCAATAGATGTCACTTTGACAGTTCAACAACATTCATTGCGTTACTTACGTTGTTGAGGAGACAAATTTTTCAAACATATGAAGCAGTGGATTAGCAATATACTTCAAAATCATTCAGATTGTGATTGATAGTGTGTTTCCCAATTCGGATGTTGGTCCTAATGAAAAACGTACGGTTGAATAGATTAGATCAAAAACAGCTGCAAAGTCAAAGCATTAATTTCAATTAGGCACATAAAAGTCACTTTTGAATGTCAAAATATACAAGAAAATCATCATCATCATCATCATTTCAGCCGAAAGACGTCCACTGCTGGACTTAGGCCTCTCCCAAGCACCGCCACTTCGACCGGTTTTGTGCTTCCCGCATCCAGCGGATTCCTGCGGCCTTCACAAGGTCATCGGTCCACCTTGTAGGAGGCCTTCCAACGCTACGTCTTCCGGTACGTCGTCGCCATTCCAGAACCTTTCGGCCCCATCGGCCATCTGTTCTGCGAGCAAAGCCCAAGAAAAGTGTGTACAAGAAAATAGAATAACTTTATTTCAATTTATACTTATCCTAAGATTAAATTAATTTAGCTAAGCATTCATTTGGTTAACAGTTAACCAAATAAATGCTTAGTTAAAATGAATTTTGAATTTGAATTGAAGTTGGTCAACTAATCAACTAACACATTGAAGAGATTTAATCAAAATTCAGCAAAAAATATTATACTGAAAATATTACACCTACCTGCTAGCATTATGACGCACAATGTTTTTTATTATTTATACACAATTTAAATAAACCATTCTAAACTAAACAAAATAAAAAAATACATCCTCATCATCCTCATGCCATTTGTATGCTTATTAAAAACATTGTCACTTTTGTATAGACTCATCATAAGATATCCATTTCCTTTATTTATCTTAGATCCACACTGATTAAATAAATAAACACCTATATGTTTGCAATTAACAAGAAATCACTAAGTCTCGCTCTCAAGGAACATCAATAAGAGTATCTACCCTACCCACTTAACATCACCATACAACATTGTAACATAATTAACTAATGGCGTCATTATGAAGTTATCCGGAAAATACCCGAAGTTATCGACATAGCTTGCAGAGTAAACCATATGAAGTGGCAGTTAGCTGGCCATGTTTGTCGAAAGACCGATGGCCGGTAGAGCAGACGAGTCCTGGAGACCGCGTATCGGCGACTATAATGTGGGACACCCCCAAGTTATATCGCCCGACGACCTTAAAAAGGTGGCATGGACAGACTGGATGCGGAAGGCGGAGGACAGGGTGTCGTGGCGCAGCCGTGGACTGCGATAGGCTGAGTTGATTGAACGGCGCCGGCGCCGCACTTGATTGCAAATTGGGTTCTCATCAATGAGAATCGTTTTTTTTACGAAATCATGTGGTTTTGGTAAGTAACTGTAATTTCCTTCGAAATATTACAACATTTTATTTCTGGAGGTGTTAATCACGCTGTTACCTAGATTTGCTGCCTACGTTTCAAAACTCTTAGATTTTTTACCAGACGTTCAAATAGTATTCTTAACAGTCTTCTTTTGTTTTCAGTTATTTTCGTTGAATTATTCTCAACAACAACATACAATCACGACTGTATTCCCTAAAGGGTAAGACAGAGGTGAACCGATAGTATACATTTCGCCAGTTAAAGTTTAAGTGCCATGAAATAGGGGCCGAGCGTATTGTCATCAAGTGGGCACATATGCAGACTTCGAGCTGCAACTGAGCAATTCCACATGGAAAAATCCAATAACACTTTGCCCGACCCGGGAATAGAACCCAACTCAGTAGTAGTGCTTGTGACCACTAGATCAACGCGACAGTCACAATAAATAATCTAAATAAGAATGGTCCCAAAATAGAGCCGTGTGAGACTCCAGATGCAACGGATTGAAATGTTAACTTGACTTAAAAGAAAATGAATCAAGAAGACAAACAATCTGTACTCCATTTTTGGTTACAGAATAAAGGAGACCAATACGAGTGTCGAATAGATAGAGCATTAAATATTTGGCACTGAATTATTGCAGAAGATTTTGAGCTGGACGATATTCATTGCAGCTTACAGACCAACCGTGATGATGATGACAACAATAAGAAAATGAAACATGACAAAGATTAATGTTCACTTTTTCATATTTCACGAAATAACCACAGTTTCTGACAACGACAAAACCAATTCTTTAAGGCATTTTAAATAATAACATTATGCATTACTCTAAAAGCCAAGAGGTTAACTAGCTTTGTATTTTGACCTTCCTCGTGCAGCGATTAAAGTACATTTTATAAATTGAAATACGTTTTTGTATGGAGGACCATGATTCATTGTCGAATGATTTGCATAAACCAGGGATCGCCAAATAAACACTCCATTCTCCTAAATGAACTAGAGTATATTAGCAAACCAATAAAATAGGCAATTTCGTGTTGGTAAATAAAATATTGCAGTGCATTTTGCATATTATACAAAGTGGCCTAAAAACAAAAATTAAAGTTCAGGATATTAAAGATGATGCAAATCACCTTGAATGTACAATAATAATATGTGTGTATATACCGCCTAAACTTAAAATAACTCGTTTAGAAACAAAAGAAGTCATACAGTGAGACCTTAATTGTAAAAAAATATACTTGTAGATTTAAATAGTTTCCTTGTTTATTTTTTAAATACTACTGTTTGGTCTCCCTTACGATACAATATATATATATATAAAATAAAGTACATACAAATTCCAAAAAGTGTAAGGTTAAGTTAGGTTAGGTTAGGTATAACATTAGCACTGCCTACAATGCATAATGCTATGCTAAAAGTACGACAGTCGGACCGAGCATAGTAAACGGAGTACTCATGCACATATTTTTTCAATATACCATAATTTTGAATGCGGGAAAGTTATGGATACCTCTATTAAACATGTATGACCAGATCAGCAGTAGACATCAAAGGCTAAAATGACAATAACGTTAAAGTAAAAGAAACGTCTGTTGGTGATTCAGTGACATATTACACCTTTATACGTTGTATTCCCAAAGGACAATTATCATATTTATATAAGTCGTGCAGATTTCTTTGGCAGAGAATTCAGCCAGTTCATTATTCCTCCATTTAGATACGACTCTGGTTAGAATATTTGTTCAATGTTTAGTAGCTACGAACTAGCGGCAGCATGTTGTAACCCATGACTTGCCTATTCTCTGATACGACCGTAGTTTCAACTATTGCTAATCCTAATGGCATCTCGACGTTTGTACTTGTAATACTTTACGATGTACTTGTAATACATATTTAGTTTATTATATGTTTGACAAACGACATCAGTAATCTTTTGAGTATGAATATTATTGACGTTAACATGTGCCACAATTCCCCCGAGTGACTTCTCTTTATTTACTGTCACTTTAATATTGTCAGTAATGGACTAAGATCATTCAACTTTCTTTTTTGTTTATGTTTTATTAGATAAACGATTGAAATCTCTAAGTACATGGCATAAGCCAGGTCTCTTCGTTCTTTCTTCTCTCACGAATGCAGCGTGTTTTGAGAATTCAATACTCAATACTCAATACGTTTATTGCATTCCACAATGTGAACTTAGGTGGTGGTATTCCTTCGACTCAAGGCCCGACCACTACCCATTCCAAAGAAAAATAGTAAATACCGCTGTCATCATTACTGCTGGTATCAATATAACCTTCATTATAATTAAAATAAAGCGCGAAAGTGGGTTAATAACATCAAAATAGATAAAAAGTATTTCGTGTTGCTCCAATTTGATAATACAGTTGCATCAACAAATAATAAAAAAATAATAACTATGACTAATTTGACAATTATCTTGATCTCTTAATTCTATCGAAGAGATGAAATTATGGAGTTCCTGTCAATATGTAACTTGAAGCTGAAATCACCTGATTAGTATAAAATAATCTCCAGGTAGACCAAAGTGCTGATGACGGTCTGTGGAATCTGCTGGATACGAGAAGGGACTGGTCGTTGTAAAGATGCTTGGGGGAGGGCTGTGACCAGCTGTAGACGTGAATGTTTATGATGAAGAATTCCCAGGTCAAAGGCTAGATAGGTGCTAGTTTAGATAGCTTGTTGGTATTGGAAGTTTTACGTTTGTGTTCTAAAGTGTATCGAATACGTCGGAGAATGTGGTCGACCTCCGCTTGTCGTCGTGATCCATCTGGTTGCAAAATATCACATGCAATATTGGCGTTATCAATACGAATATGTGTCAAACCAGATAATGAGAGAAATGGCTCATTTTATTCTGAAATATATTTACTATTTGTTTGCTGATTCATCGTAGCAACAATTCCGTTCTAGTTATCCGTGTATGCGAGTTTATTATATTTAACTGTCATATAATTTGTTGATGATAATATGGTTTCATGCTGCAAGCATTGCAATTTTGTTGCTGCAAGAGTCTAGCATGTTTTTATAGTTCTTGCTGTGATATTATCTCGTGATTCTTCTAGTCTTTTAAATGTTTTCTTTTCCCAGAGTACTAACCTAAACATTTTTTTTTATTGATATTACATTTGTGGAATTATAAAATCTTGCGCCACCCGAGTATTTTTCATCTAGTTTTCTACCAAGAAAGTATACAAGGTGTCGTTTTGCATCCTCGTCAAATATACTTGTTTTTTTTGTTATTTAAATTTGACAGTATTTTAGAATACACCACTTTCACTTAGCATAATCACCCCGTTGCGTATGCGGTAGTGTGTGTGTAAAAGGGCAGTTACACTGCGGTATCACACGGGTCGCGTTTTATCATGCGTGTCCCACACATGCCGATTTCCGAAATGTAGAAAAAAAAGAAAAAAAAAAGATCTACTAATTTTATTATTGATTCGTGTCGAGAATCATTAGCAGAGTTATCTCCTTGAATTTAACGAGGATGCAAAAAGACACCTTGTAGAATAGTATTTTACCCAAACTATCAACCAATTATGAGTACAAATCCTAACTTATATTAAAAATGCGAAAGTCAGTTAGTTTGTTTGTTACGCTTTCACGCTTAAACAGTTGTACGGATTTAAATGAAATTTAGCACATAGGTAGACGATGACCTGGGTTAGGTTAGGTTATACTTTATCCCGATACTCCCACGGGATCGAGACTTATGCGGATGAAACCGCGGGGCGCAGCTAGTAGTCAATAATATTGTCAAGTATAAGTTTAATAAATAATGATAAACAAACTAAATTAAAACTCAATGCTGCGATAGAGATTAATCGGATGGCCATTTACCAGTATTTCCGTTATGAATATAAAATATTAGTTTAAAGTGTTTTTTTACTGATCATGCGTCAGTCTTATGCATAAACCTTGCTAATACTACAATACTACTTAGAATCTGTTTGTTTGTTGCCCAATAGGTTGGCAAAGTGTATAACGTAAGTACCTATAGGTATCTAGATAATTAGGTACAGTCGCCAGCAGATCAAGTTACCACAAACTGTCAAATTTCTCCAAATGATTTTAAACCTTAAAATGTTGACGGTTAAGTTCAAAATCTAATGAGAAAATGTGTCTAGAGAATTAGGTACAGTCCGGCACATCAATTTACCACAAACTGTCAAATTTTTCCACATGATTTTAAACCTTAAAATGTTGATGGTTAAGTTCAAAATGTGTTGTAATGAGAAAATGTGACAGTTTGTGGTAACTTGATGTGCGACTGTACATTATTGGATAAGGATTTACGTAGCCTGCATCCTCCTGTCAGTCAGTCAGGTGTACTCATATTCGTAATTGACGGCCTATATCAGTCTTACCAAGGGGTATCGTGTTAGGGGTAACTGGGTTGTGGAGGTCAGAAAGGCAGTCGCTCCATGTAAAATACTGGTATTCAGCCGCATTCGGTTAGACTGGATGCTGACCCCAACAAGGCAGATGATGATATAGGTAAGGGTACACGATTTTTTTTTTATTATTTTGACACAAAGATCTTTCAAATAATTTATCAACATCAAAGTTTAATATTTATATTTTGTTTGTTATTAAACCAAAAGACAGGACAAGGCCAAATTATAGATTGAGTATGTAAGGCAAATGATAAGGTCAGAGTTTTTATTTTTCTTGAGGAAACCCAAAGATAAACGTTTTTTTTTTATTTGAAACGAAATTATTATCAGGTATTATGTGGGTGTGCCGTATAAAACATAATACTGTGTAGGTGTAATATAAAAACAACAAAAAAGCGTACCTCCATTTGCCATTGAAATGGTTCCTTATAAAATATATATGATAACTAACAAAAATATTAATTATATTTATAATATTTTTATTTTAGTGTTTCCTGCGTGTTACTAGCTAAGTTTTTAAGTAAGATGTAATACTAACACTCTATGGACCTTGATGCCTGACAGCAAAATATTTTTATTTTTATTAATATACTACGTAATATATTACGTAGAAGCTATTTCTAGGTTGACTAGTTACTTGTATTAAATTTGAAATATGCGTCAGCAAAGCTAGAAAAAAACGAAGATTTTTCATCTTGATATTTTTTTATCTCAAGTTCATCATCATTTCAGCCACAAGACGTCCACCGCTGGACATGGCCTCCCCTAAGCACCGCCACTTAAACCGGAAACATAGCGTTGGAAGGCCTCCCACAAGGTGGACCGATGACCTTGTGAAGGCCGCAGGAATCCGCTGGATGCGGGAAGCACAGAACCGGTATCTCAGGTTATTCTAAAGGAGAACAGTTTCGACGGCCCATTGTGTATGTTTGTATCTGTAAATTTTATGGTGTACACAATAAAGTGTGTATATTCTTTCGAAAAGCCTAGAGCCTGTTTTTTGCCGGTGACTTCGTCCGCTCATGCAGACTGGCGCGACTCTTTCCATGAAATTTTCATAGAAATTGTGCTGCTACTAGTATCGCCTGTCTGCAGGGGCTTTAAGACGGAATACAGCACAATAAACCATGATAATTATGCCATTCAAGATTTCCTTATACATCACTCAACTTTACCTCTTTAGTATAGAAGTATAATTGACCCAAATGAACAAGTTATACGTGAATACAAACCTTCTATAAACCAATGTTCTAACTGTCACATCCCTCTGATATAAAACAAAATATGTTTGACAACATTGCTTCAACGATGCGTTTGCGCAACTGCTGTCGATCATTGCGAACGATCGTGAATTACCGGCGTGAAAGCTTTATAGACATTTTGAATGGAAATAGCTTGAATAATAATGTGTTTCATGTTATCCTATTTTGTCATAGAAAAGTAGGGCAAATTGGTGTGGAATGAAATGTATACTACGCATCCATTTCTGAATTCTACAGGGCAGCACACTTGGTCCAACACTTTTTTCTTTTCTCAAATTTTTCTTTTTTCATAACATAAAACCTAACAGCACGTCTTGTTTCCTCTAAAGGTTGGGCAGAGGTGTATCTGTAGTTCACCCAGTGATGAAATAATAACGTATGTGAAAGATACAGCAGTCATATTTCATGATATAGCTTGGGACGAAATGTGACGATTTCTACGACTAAAAAAGGTTTTTTGAGAAAGTCTGCTATTACATTTCTTGACAGTAACCTAATTAAATCATAATCTTATGAGGAAATTGCTTTAGGGAACCTTAAAGCAAATTTGCAGACAGACGCGACGCGACTCTGGTGGAACAATTTCTATGAAATCGTTCTACCGATGTCGCCTGTCTGCACGAGCCTTTAGACATCATTCCTAAGATTAGTGCTTGATTACGTCATAAAAGGAATCTAACATTTAATCCAGTTTCATGACCTTTTCACTGGAAGTTTATTATGCATTTATTATTTCCGCATACAAAATATTTTCAATGCCAAATGGTGACAAAGGTTTAAGGCCAAACTTCAAAGTAATTTGAATGTTCTATCACAACACAGGATGAAATTGCGGAGTACCTCCTATTCTTACGAGAATAGGAGGTACTCCGCAATTTCGTCAATATGATCAACGTTTACTAAGGACCCAATTATGAAAAAATTGAAAAGAAAACAGCTGTGTTAAACTCATTAATTGTGATAATAATGCATTATTGTATGAATTCGCAGATTCTTTTTCGATACTTCAGAATTGGTGTAATTCATGAGTCGATGCCCTGAAAGATTGCCAATGATTGCTAACCTGTATTCTAACTATATCAAATCAAATCAAAATATTTTATTTCACATAAACTTACATGGCCACTTATTTAACGTTAGAAGCTAGGTGCACGGTTCCAGTCAGTCGTTTCCTACGGAGAAGAGCCGGCAAGAAATTCCAAGGTTACTCTTTTATAAATAATTGGCTTTTACAATGTTTTCAAATTACAGTGTTAATAGGTATGGGAGGACAGTGTAGGCCTCTCAATAAGTACCAGGTACTTAACAAAAAATAAGTGGTCTACAAATCTAGTCTAATAAGCCTACAACGTCATATGAAGCGATGCCTTGTAATTATCCTTAGTATGAGATTATCAATAGAAACTTTTATCGATCAACATGACTTTGGACGTTAATTCGTAGTGTATATTCATTTACTTTCTATAATGTTGACGATCATGTCATTTTACAAAGATAAAGATATAGGTACATATTTATTGGACAACATTCCTTCTGTTGGTAATCAAAGAAATCTCATTACAATAAACATTGTATTTTACGGTAAAAGTAATAGTCATGTACCTATTTGTCGAAATATCATTATATCATCATAGTTTTAAAAGTTAATAATATTCTGCCGTTTACGGCGTACAAATACATTTTTAGGGTTTTGGTTAGTTTGTTAGATATAACATTGAATTAAATAAATTAGGATGACATTCAAATTACAAATTAGTCAAATATTTGGTGTGGAAATGTCAAAAAGACTAAATTATGTCAAAGAGATAATATGAAGAAAATATAATTACTTCCTAATATTTAAGTCAACTTTTCATTCATAATATCAATTATCTAAACAGCTCGATTTCAAAATATAACTTTTGTAACGTGTGCTACAAGAATCTATTGGTGCCTGAGTGACATCGACGTTCTCACGGGAAGGTACTAGAGGGTTACCGAGGCCCCTGGCAACACAGGCAACGGAAGGAATACGAGTGGGTTTTATTTAGTAAGAGTCTGACACACCCTCCCGCTACGACAAGAGCGGAGGCCGGACAGGAGGCCGTTGTTGGTAAGTTATCTAAACAGCTCTATTTCAAAATATAACTTTTGTAACGAGTGCTACAAGAATCTGGTGGCGCCTGAGTGACGTCGACAGGGGGCGTTGTTGGTAAATTATCTAAACATCTTAGTTTCAAAATATAACTTTTGTAACGAGTGCTACAAGAATCTAGTGCCGCCTGAGTGACATCGTCAGGGGGGCGTTGTTGGTAAATTATCTAAACATCTCAGTTTCAAAATATAACTTTTGTAACGAGTGCTACAATAATCTAGTGGCGCCTGAGTGACATCGTCAGGGGGGCGTTGTTGGTAAATTATCTAAACATCTCAGTTTCAAAATATAACTTTTGTAACGAGTGCTACAAGAATCTAGTGCCGCCTGAGTGACATCGTCAGGGGGGCGTTGTTGGTAAAATTATCTAAACATCTCAGTTTCAAAATATAACTTTTGTAACGAGTGCTACAAGAATCTAGTGCCGCCTGAGTGACATCGTCAGGGGGGCGTTGTTGGTAAAATTATCTAAACATCTCAGTTTCAAAATAAAACTTTTGTAACGAGTGCTACAAGAATCTAGTGCCGCCTGAGTGACATCGTCAGGGGGGCGTTGTTGGTAAATTATCTAAACATCTCAGTTTCAAAATATAACTTTTGTAACGAGTGCTACGAGAATCTAGTGCCGCCTGAGTGATATCGTCAGGGGGGCGTTGTTGGTAAAATTATCTAAACATCTCAGTTTCAAAATATAACTTTTGTAACGAGTGCTACAAGAATCTAGTGCCGCCTGAGTGACATCGTCAGGGGGGCGTTGTTGGTAAAATTATCTAAACATCTCAGTTTCAAAATATAACTTTTGTAACGAGTGCTACAAGAATCTAGTGCCGCCTGAGTGACATCGTCAGGGGGGCGTTGTTGGTAAAATGATCTAAACACATCAGTTTCAAAATATAACTTTTGTAACGAGTGCTACAAGAATCTAGTGCCGCCTGAGTGACATCGTCAGGGGGGTGTTGTTGGTAAAATTATCTAAACATCTCAGTTTCAAAATATAACTTTTGTAACGAGTGCTACAAGAATCTAGTGCCGCCTGAGTGACATCGTCAGGGGGGCGTTGTTGGTAAAATTATCTAAACATCTCAGTTTCAAAATATAACTTTTGTAACGAGTGCTACAAGAATCTAGTGCCGCCTGAGTGACATCGTCAGGGGGGCGTTGTTGGTAAATTATCTAAACATCTCAATTTCAAAATATAACTTTCGTAACGAGTGCTACAAGAATCTAGTGCCGCCTGAGTGACATCGTCAGGGGGGCGTTGTTGGTAAATTATCTAAACATCTCAATTTCAAAATATAACTTTCGTAACGAGTGCTACAAGAATCTAGTGCCGCCTGAGTGACATCGTCAGGGGGGCGTTGTTGGTAAATTATCTAAACATCTCAATTTCAAAATATAACTTTTGTAACGAGTGCTACAAGAATCTAGTGGCGCCTGAGTGACGTCATCAGGGGGGCGTTGTTGGTAAACATTTGTGAAATTGTCACATAAATCGTATCGATAAAACAAGATGGCGGCGCTAATACTAATTTTGGCCACGCGCCAAAAAGCCTGGCGCGTAAGTAATACCAACAGGAATAGAGGCAGCGATGGTAAACATTTTTTGTACTAACAACAGTCAGGTCTAAAGCACAGTTCGCGACGTAACCGACAGGTTGGAGTAGGTAAGTTCACACTCGATTACACCTTTCATAATAAGAATATTTTATCTAAGTAAATGGAGTTGCACAATCTCCTGTTTAATGAGTAGGTACAAGTTATAAAAGCAGTGTGTTAGTCCTTAGTTTGAAGTCTAAACATGCATAAACTATTGGACCTTGGACTAATAATGAAGTGCACCCCAATTCCGTATCACACTTTCAATGAAAATCTGAAGGAAATTAATATTTTCAAATTGACTGCCTTGTTAGTCTTGTGGTCATACTTCGCTTTTGACCACTAGACCAAGAAGGCCGAGACCTGGGAACCCAGGACCTCAAGCATCCTGGGTTCCCAGATCAAAATGTTATTGGGTTTTTCAATCTGGAATTTCTCAGTAGCAGCCCGGAGTCTGGCAATGGGCTCACCCCTTATTACATGGGACTTATACATAACTGGCGAATTGTGGGTTATTTTTATTATTATTATTTCACGTCTATCCCATGATGTGGTAGGTATTGTTGGATGCCTGCTGTTTAAAAAAAATCCGGATCTGTGAAAACCACTTTTTGATTCAGGGATCTGTTTACGTAATTTTAAGCTTTAAAGTGCACAGTTTTGTTAGAGTCAAGTGTCCCCCTCCCCTGCCAGCTAAATGGCAGTAGTACCTATATACGAAGTTAATAGGAAAACTATCACAGCTAAGTAGGCTTTACAAGTTTAAGAGTACCTAATAGTCCACCAACTTATGTAAAGCAGTTGGAATGTATGGGGGAACATGTTTTTCAACTACAATGTTCAGTTTGTTCTTGGGAGTTCTTAGGTTTGTTCTTCATTGTGCGTAGTCCGACACGCGCTTGGCCCGTATTTTCAAGGCACAGCGTGACTATCGCCGGATTGGCCGTTTTCACACTGCGACGATATCGGCACCGACACGTCTATATCTTATCGTCAGCTTGGACGACAACGATATCGTCCAACGATATCGAGATGTGACAAGATCTAACCAACAGCTCATTGTCATGCTGTATGCTACAGCAGTCTCGAATAGTCGTGTTGCGCTAGCAAAAGCTTACATCGCCGCGTGATTCCAAAAGTGTAATAGTGGCAGACAGAGGCTGAGTCCAGCAGACTCCACCCCGCACTGTGTCGTCCACCGATTTCGGCACGACAATCAATGTCGTTGTAGTCAACGGTATCGCTACCGACGCGATACCGTTGACTACAACGACACAGTGTGAAAGCGTTAAGCACGTACCTAGTAATTGTATGAAATTACCAGTCAGATGAAATCGTATCGTTATCTTTATTGTCCGATGTGAAAACGGCCTTTCTCTCGTCTGTGAAGATGGCGTCTAACTTTCTAGGTTCAGTCGAATAAAATTATAGAATAGAAAAATGTTTCCTTAGTAGGTACTATCTCTATAGGTTGGGTGCGTGTTAGTTTATCATGATAACAGTTGACTGGGCTGAGGAAGCCAATAAACAGTTATGCAATTTTCGATGCTCGCTCACAAGGCTTGCACCTAGTTCTAGCCGGCAAACGACATTCGATATAGCAAATCACTATTCTGTTTAAAACAAATGAATAGCGGTGTTTATTTTACTGTTAAAAACATGAATAATAATCGTTTTTATACCAAAATGTCATTATACGAGTTACATTTCTTCAAAGCCGCATAAACATAATAAATTAACCAAAATTATTTTGTGACGCAAAGCAAACAATTTTACTAGTAGACTCCGCAGTAAGCTAGTAAGGTCAACAAAGCAATTCATTGGGTTCCGAGGTCGATAGCGTATAATTAATCATTAGGTACGCATTTTGGAGTAGGTATAATTTTGACATTACCTTTACAACTTTCCACCGAATCGGATCGAAGGGAATCAAGGCACAAAGGCACATAGCAGATAGCTGTGCTGCTGGGGAGTTTGTTGCGCCAATTCTTCTTCCGAGTTAAACCACTAGGAAGTGGTGAACCAGTGGTGGTCATATGTAATTTCTATAATTTGATGTTCAAAAAGTGCAGATTCTCAACCTCGTCGTCTGCCTAGCCTTATACCAATTGTGTTGGGTTCAGCTTTTAGGAAAGCTTTTAGTCTAACCGGATGCAGCTAAATACCAGTATATTACTATGTGACCTTCCAATCCAGTTACTGGGTAACACGATACCCCTTGGTAAGACTACTTGTCCGGCTTTCGGGTTTCTGACGACCCGTAACAACTGTCAAAGATCTATCTCTCATGATAGCCGGGACCAACGGCTTACCGTGCTTTCCGAGGCTCAAAGGCGTCTTGGTATGTAAAGATGGTCACCCGTCCACGGACCAACCACGGCAAGCGTTGCTTAACCCGATCGATTGACCAATGCGGGTGTTATTACTTAGCCATAAGCCCCTCCTGCAGTCTAGTTTGAATAAATGACTTTTGATATTTTATTTTGAGCTACAGAATATTGTTCTCCCCCTTTAATCCATCCAAAGGTTGTCTGTAAAAGATCGCTTTTAGCGATAAGACCGCCCATTGTGTCACCCCTTGTAAAATTTCAACATTTATATCTGTAATTTTTATGGTGTACATAATAAAGAGTATTCTATTCTATTCTATTCTATTCTCATCTCCATCTGCTCCATTCAGTGGACCGACGTTTCATAGATGTTGTTTTGACACAAGGGTCAAAATGTAGTACTATGGCACAGTTAGCTGAAGGCCTAACCGACGTCATTTTACCCAGTTAAGCAGGATGCAACTTCCTGACATCGATGCAAGAAGTCATTAAAAAAACCTGACTTAAGTGAAACAATGTGCTAACATGATTTATTATCATCAACATTATCTTGTATTAGCTATGATTTAATCAAATATTTTCATTTTTCTTGTTTGACTCGCGTTTCTGCTTAGGTATAATAATCATAATATAATAAATCATTGTCTCTATGACTATTGTTTGTATTATAGGCTCGAGCATTGATCAACATGCTTGCTCAAGACTGGTTGGCGATTTCAAACTTATATCAACTATAAAGACCAGGTTTCCTCACGATGTTTTTTCCTCACGATGTTTTTCCTTCACCAACGCCAGGAATGTCCAAGATAAACTCAGAAAGAACATATGAATAGAAAAAGTCACATTCTTGCCCGGATTTGAACCCACAACCTCGAATGAGAGGCGTTAACTACTAGAACATCACGACATCCGTTTTTTCTTACCTAAGATTAATACATACATTCACCACACACACCATACATACACCCTCACATCTGTTACATAAACTTTCAGCACACAACACTTCATCTACATTTCATAATCGATGTAGATAATACTTTTCTGTTTTGTAATTAATTAAAAATAACAATAACACTAGTTTATTTTCCACCCCAGAGGGATAACGGCACTGTTTCTCTTTATTACAGGCTATTATGTAGCCTATTTAAGAGGAAAGTTGGTGCCTCAACCATTTAGTGTAGTGTTCTAGTGATTATTTGTTTATGTGAATCTGTTTTAAGGCTCCTTCAAACAGGCGCGACACGCGACGCGACACAAAGACACCGCGTGTAGCACTACAAGCGGTGCCTTTGTGTCGCGTCGCGTGTCGCGCTTATTTGTAAGAGTCTTTAAATTGTATTCTACTACAGCATTTATGCAATAAAGTTTTATTATTATTTTTATATCCTTACATATCTCGGGACCATGGGGTCCCGGACCATTGGAAGGCGTACGAAGGGCCGAAGCCAACTCGCAGAGGCCCCTTGGACAATTGTAATGGAATGAGGCACCAACCGACGATTAACCCTGTATGCTCTTTGAAGGTGCACCTAAGGACAACCCCCGGTTGATGCAGGACTATTGCAGAACATGGGAACAAAACATATTGGGCTATGGGTTTGGGAGTCTATAGTGGATCGGTTTCCTAAGGCTATAGAAAGGCTATGGCCCCTACCTGACCGATGCGTTATTATTATTATTATTATAAAATGCATTGAGACTTAGGTAACTGTTCAATCTCGGGAACATTTAATTAGTATATTAGTACCTATAAACAGGCATTTACAGCACTTTGTGACCTAAACCCGCCTTTAAGGCGCAGATACATGATTTTAGTGACGTTTAAATTTTTATTACGCCTTAATGCAAGTAAGTTATGCAAAAAAATGTATTTTTAAACTAGAACGCATACACAACTCTATATGTTCATATTTAAGTATTGTAGTAAAATACTTTATGAAATAAATTCAGGATGTAATGTCTACCCAAGGCATAAAATACGATATTACTTTCAAATTACTTAAGATATTTTCATGAATTTTCTTTTGTATGAACTGTCTATTTTATTGTCTATATAATTCTATCTGGTTTTTTTTTCAAATAAGCATTTTTTTTTTTACTAGAAATTATTACTCCCAACCGAACGGCGGCGGCGCGGCGTTTGCGCGACGTGATTTCTTGCGTTATTCTTGGCCATACAAATCCGCCATTTTTACACAGTGCGAAAATGAATCCACTATTTTCACAGATGCATTTAAACAAGAGAAGATACTTTTAAATATTCTTTGATACTAGAAATTTACTACATACAAATGTCTAAAGCGGCAAAATGCTAACCTTTTTTAGCATTTAGCCTAAAAACAGATTCATGCTGTAGAAAAACTCACAAAGCAATTCTAGACGAAACGCTAGCATACCACACTTCTACATTTGATTTTCAGTTTCTTATACATATTTTCTTAATTGGTCAAGGACAGCTAATGAGACACAATTGATTTCTTGTTTGACTCCGAGTCGGTGTCGCGCGGGGTTTAACAGGTTAAACCAGTTGGTTGTTCGTGGATCATCATATTTTTACTACTGTGATTTTAATATGAACTATTCAGAAAGTGAATTAAGTCAAGATGAGAATGATGACATTGTCCCAGAAGCAATCAAAGAAATTGCCAAGAACGTAACATTAAATTTGTTGCCTATAATTCTAAAAGATTGTATATATACTCGTACATCAGGATCAAGATATTTAAGAAATGGTGTAAAGAGAATAAGTCAAATTCTCTTGACGATTCTTTTGAAACTTCTTTTTTTTTAGATGACGGGTTTATGTCAAACGAGCTATAAAATAATATACGATAGTCGTGACCTGAAAGTGACCTGAAGTGCTTGGCGTTTAGCAATACGATCGGCTGCTAACTTCAGGCCGTGCGATAAACATGTCTCGTAATGTATCGAGACTTTAATTTAAATTAAAAATAGAAACCATTGTTCCATTGTTAATTAATGAGTATTTATTTACGAGTTACCTATAAAAAAAACTACTTTTTTGCTAGTGCTTAGAGATATTTTTTTTTACCATTATTTTTTAATCTTTGAATTTTATTGGCAGCTGCTTAAATAAACGAAACGCATATTAAATGATACCTTAGGTATACAAGTTCGCAAGAAATGAAAGAAGTAAAGAAACATACTTTTTTTTTTATTTGGATGGGTAATCATGAAATAACTTCTCCCGCTCTGGGCAGAGCGGGAGGGTGTGTCAGACTCTTACTGACTAAAACCCACCCGTATTCCTTCCTGTTGCCTGTATTACCAGGGGCCTCGGTGACCCATTAGCACCTTCCCACGACCCCGGCTGGCATCGGCCCTAGTGGACCCCTAAATTTTTGCTGATGACATCTCTTTGAGGCGTGCGTGGAATACAACGCGCCGTCGACCCGGGCCTGGTCCTTACCGGACGGTGATCTACCCATTGCTCACCGTCCGCAAGCCCGCGCCTACGGTGGCCGGAAATCTGCCGGGGATTCCCGACGCCCAGGGCGTCTCCTGCGGTGGCTAGGGGCGAGAGGGCGCGAGATTTGCCTTTCCCTCAACCGTCCTGCCTCCTCCTTCGCGAGCATTACTGCTTCGCAAGAGGTGACGGCTGCCCATGCCCTCTCGCTCCGTACCATGGATGGCCTAAACCAGTGCCGGACGCGAGAGATCTCTGGCGCCGATTGCCTCCACGAGGACACGGCGGTGCTCTGCCCAACCCGGGCAGACCTCCACCGTAGGCTCCACCGTGTTAACCATACTTAAGTTACGTTTTAAGTTTTTCATTTAACCGAATGCAATTCTTATTACTCATCCACCGACTTTTTACAGATATATTTATTATTACTAACATATAAACAGGATACATTCCAGTCGACAGCGATGCGGATGAATTTATCGATGCGATATTTTATGATAATTATGTCTATTTTAATTCTGAATTAACTAAAATAAATATAACTCAGGTAAAGTTATATTTATTTTCAAAGTGAAATGCGGTTATACTTTATTATCAAGAACAGTTCAAAATTATCATAATCAGGATGCATATAAACGGTTGTTTTATAAAGAACTTGTTCTGTATTAACATTTTATTTATCACATCCTTGAATGTTTTATATTTATTATAAATATAAAAACAAAAGGCGAATGGTTAACATTTTTTGCACATTCTAAATTTCGTTGACTGTCATAATTCGGTAGGTATTATCAATATCTACCTATTTGTCAGCTTTAAAAAAATAACATTAGTTCGTAGTATAAAATATTTAAGAGGTAAATAAACTTTAAGAATGTCATCAATTTTGAGTAGTCAAACTCTGAAATCACGAAAAAAAGCACCTGTTTCATACATTTTGATTGGTAGGTTTTTTGTATGAAATACCTTTTTATTTGATATTACAGACTTGGATCTGTAACCCTAAATATATGGGCATGGCATAGAGTTATTTTTTTGACGCCAATGTCGCAGGTTCTGTGAGCACCCTCTGCAAATTGTCTAGTTGGCTATACCTGAGGTCATCGGAAAACTTGAGACTAGAGACGCCGATGCATTCCACCAGTTTCTATGATAAATCTTTTACAGTTCAAGCAGTACGGTTGTGGAATGCCTTGCCCTCAACCTTTGTCAACTTTTAAAATTATGGTAAAAAGCACTAAACCTTAACACGTTCAGGGACACTAAACGCCCATAGGCGTCCTAACAATATAACTTCTATTGTGTCTCGCGTTCAGTGTCCTTGAAAGCGTTAAACATTTTTTTTTTGTTCGTTGCCAAGTGCAAAAAAAAATGTTTTATGATTATTATTGAATATAATATAGATAAGTTTAATATGTGTTATGTATAAATAAATACACCACAGAGTACCGGCAGTATTGTCTCTCCTTCTCCCTAAATACAACCAAATGTTGTCTTTAAAAGATCGCTTTTAGCAATAAGACTGCCAATTGTGTCACCTTATGTAAAATCTCAATATGTATGTCTGTAATTTGTATGGTGTACATAATAAAGAGTATTCTATTATATTTTACTGTAAAGGTTGTGAGCCAAAGAGAACCTTACACCATGCAGGCTGGCAGAATAATGATTCGGGTTGGTTAAAATAAAAAGAAAATATTTTATTTCACATAAACCTAAATGCTCCTGCATGTATGTAGGAGCCTTAAATGGGCACTTTTGAAGCTCGGTGCACGGTTCCAATTAGTCGTTTCCTATGGAGAAGGACCGGCAAGAAACTCCACGGTTACTCTTTTAAAAATAATTGGCTTTTTCAATGTTTTCAAATTAGTGCTAATAAGTATGGAAGGACAGAGGTTCGATATATAGAGGTATAGGTACACCTCTGCCTTACCCTTCGGGTATTACAGGGGTCATGTTATGTTATGTTAAAAATTGTATAATGAGTCGATTGTTTGATGAAGAATTGCTTTAATACATAATAAAGTGAACGTCTTGTTAAAATTAAATAGATTAAAAACAGAGCCGATTAAAAAAAGAGAGGTACGGTATGGCTCCCAACGCTCTACAGTACAACCTACTTGAGAAAAACTGGTCAAATAAATATTACGACCGACACCTTGAAACGATTTTGCACATGTGTGTCAGTTCACTAAATAATTTAATGAATATTAAAAAATAATATTTTTATGGCCTGGTTGCTTGGACATGCCTAGCAACCAGGCCATAAAAATATTATTTAAAATTATTGAAAAAACAAAAAACCTGACTTGTCCCCGCTTGCGATACTAAAATTCTATAGATTGTAATGCTTGTTTTTCTCTTTTCTGTTGTGTTTTTGCAGTCGGGTTTTTTGTTTTTACCCGACTGCCTCAGGAGGGTAATGATTTAAATAAATTGTTTTGTTTCAAGCTTTTTAGTTTTGTATATATAATATATACATATATGGAATTGACTCATTACTAACTTTTATTTGATATTAATATTGTTGTGATTTATTTTAAAAAACTTTTCCCTCCCTTTTTTTTTGTATTTTCAGACGCAATTTAAAAATTATATAGCCTATGTGACTCCCACAATAAAGACGAATCTAACGACACATCTTATGTTAAAATCCATCAAGCCGTTTAGGCTACAGAGCGTGCCAAAGAAATAGACATACGTACATACATACTCTAGAAAAACATTACCCTCCTTCTCAGTCAGTCGGGTAAAAAATATTCAATCGCACGAACGTAGGTAGTCGGAAATTTATTTCCGTCTTCTACGAGTATGTATCGTTTTTTTATCCGCTTCCCATTTGCCTACTTATAATAATATAGAACATAATTTACATTATTATCATTGGTTTTTATCTCGTTGAATTAAACACAGAAGTTTTAAATGTGTCAATTCATTTAGGTATATTTTAAATGAATGAGTGTTTACGTGCTGTGTGAAATATTACAATAGATAGGTACAGTCAGCAAGGACAGTTTATAGATTCAGTTAAAATAATAATCTAAAAAAAATATACGGAATAGAGACTGCGAAGAAGATTTATTTGCTGGCTGTACATAGGCACAACTGTGTCTGTGTACAGCCAGCAAATAAATCTAACTACTATTATCGAAAAATATATTTACCAGAAGGTCATAAGCATGTAAACAACTAACTAAATAGATATGCGTGTTGGTTTCAAGGCGTTCTAAATATTAGATGGTCAACCACTGAAATATTTTGTTGGACCGGTATCGAAGATGCCGAATTAAATTATGTACGATAGGTAATTATATTAAACAATTACTGAAAATAATCATGTAAACATGGAGAACAGCGAACTTTTTGATCACGATTTGATCGTTTTTTTTTATCAACACACAACAATGATTAGCTTTTTCACACTAAATTCAATAATTCATTATTTTTTCAACAAATTAATGGGATTAGGTTTTTTTTTTGTCTCTGCACGTTTTCTCAACACATTGACATTGGCAGAATTGTCAACATCGGCACCATTACCATAGAGAAAAATAGAATAGAATGATTAGCTTTCACTTACCCTCGTTTTAATTTAAAACATGATACTGATCCTTTTAATAATATTTACTAAAATTAACAACATCCAATCATTATTTCAATAACGAACTGTTCTACTTCCAAACACGAAACCATAATCCCACAACGTTACGTACCTTTAATCTTTCAATCGCTGGATAATTGAAACTGCGAATTTGGAACAGGCGAAAGGGCACACAAAGTCCGATGAAACAAAACAATTTGATACAAAAACAACTATAGAAAACACTGCCTTATGTAGCTTATAATACAGTTCTGATTATTTATAGTTTTAATACAGTAACTCGCGTATGTATTTTGCCGGTATCACGCATGCGTCGAGTAGCCGCAAGCAACAAATGGGAACTAAAGTTAGAACGAGCTGCAAGCCACAGAATAGTTAGTAGCTTGAAGTTGTTTTGATGCACAAAAATATAAGCCGGTGTTTGCAGTCTGTGGTCATGTCTGCCTTTCGTTGATAGACGCGAAATTTCACCGTTGAATTCAAGCGAATCTGTGATGTTTATTGATAATAACTTGGTTACGTCAGAATGACAGTGGATTTGAATTTGAACAATACTTGTTTCGCCTTTGCGTTAAGTTTCATACTTAATGCAAAGGCGAATAATATATGTATTGTTTTAGCCTACAAGAGATAAAGTTACTGACAATCATTATTGATAAGTTAATAATTTATTCGTAGAATTGCATCAAATGAGTGAAATGATTTTACAATATTTTACATATTACTAAATTATTTATTCGTTGAATTGCATCAAATGAGTGAAATGATTTAACAATATTCCTAGTTTAACTTATGAAGCCCAGCGTACCCCATGTGGTGCCAAACAATGGAAAATCAATTGTGTGTCATTAGCTGTCCTTGACCGATTAAACTCTATGAGAGTAAATTGTGTAAGGCAAAAACTGGTATGCTTGAAGAATATCTACAGCAGTTGGTGTAATCGGATTTCTACATCCAAATACCTATTAGTTTTATACCTATCTTCACATTTTTTCGAGGGCTTATTGATCGTATAAAGATGTCACTAAAATGAATAAATTACCAAGATAGCAAAGTACCTAAGTAAATTAATTACACACTTTGTTTTCCTTATCAAAAACATCAACTAAGTCATTTTTAATGTCGATGACTCTTGAAACTCTAAATACATACCTAATTAAAGTCAATTTAGAATTTCCCTTTTATTTCCTTGCTACACAAAACAAAAACAAAATTATGTCGTCGTTTTCATTTTTTCAGCATCGTTCAGATAATTTCTTAAGAAAGTTTTAGAATAAAATTAAAATATTGGTATTTATTCGCCCGAGCAATGCCAGGGCGGGTCACTGGCGATAATTGAAATGTATTGTTCTTTACCAAGAACAGTAAAAACATTATTTTTTTCTGAGTCATTTCAAAGATGAATGTCGCTGTGTCGTCATGTTGGCACAGTTTCATTAATGTATGCCCAGGAACGGATATAGAACTAGCTAAGAAGAGTTGATTGACCCAATGATCAGGGGTCAAGGACCTTACCATGAATTTTTAAGGAAATATTGAAAAAGTACATTAATCTGGGTCATCAATTTATCTAATATACCCATTAATTATTCTACGATCAGCTGTTTATTGTCAATCTGATAAAAGTTTTGGACCATGGCTCATTGAAGTGATTTTTGTGGGAACCCTAAGTCCAGCAGTGGACATCTTACGGCTGGGAAGATGATGATTGTGTCAAATAGACGCGAAGGTGATGTGTAACATCCGCCAAACTGAATATGCACTAATTCTAAAAATTGTTTCATTTAAAGCGGCTTATACAGGGTCAATTTAAAATATTAGCGAAACTCCGCAGACGCGACGGGTATCGATATCTAAAGTAATCTAAACACGACAAAACAAAAAAATAAAAAGATTTGATTAATTTTGTTTTGGGGTCAATAACCGCTGGTAGTGTTGTTACTTGAAGTATGAGTTTATAAAATCTGTTTGATTGTGTTGAGATATCGATACCCATCACATCTGTGAAGTTTACACAAAATAAAAATTGATTTTACCTACCACTATTGGGGTTGATGACCCCAAAAAACATCATCATATTAATTTTTTTTTCTGTTATATTATGTGTTGTTGTAATTTAACGTGACCCTCTATATCCTTTCTCATAATAATATGAGCTACGCGTCATATGCAAATTACCATGTTTCATCTCGTCGAGAGACGATTGAGTAATAAGAAACAGACTTTTACATTTATAATATAAGCAAAAGCGAGAAAATCACCAGTAGTACTACTTTATGAAGCGCTTGAAAGTAATACGATGAATCGGTCGGGCATTGAATGAGACACAATAGACATTTTATTGTTATTACGTCTATGGGCGTTCAATATCCGTCAATGTACGAGTATCATAAAATGTCTACCGTAGCGTCAATTCTTTCTGCCGATGTCGCGCGAAAGTCCGAAAGGGATACCGTGGCCTCTGGCAACACACAGGCAACGGAAGGAACACGGGTGGGTTTTAGTCAGTAAGAGTCTGACACGCCCTCCCGCTCCGTCCGGATCGAGAGAAGTTATTTGATAATTTCCCACCCAAAAAAAAATTCTATTAAAGATTGGCAGATTTTCGTTTTGCTCAAATCTATTTGGGTGAATTTCTCAAACAGAAAATCTTCGTTGCGTGGATGAACACGCCATTGCAGAAACTTAAAATACAGTCGACATATTTTTAGGGTTCCGTAGTAAACAAGGAACCCATATAGTATAGAATAGTATAGTATAGTATAGTATAGTATAGTATATAGTAATAATATGTGGAAAATGTCGTGGATTAAACATTTTCTCACTCTGTAACTCAAATTTTGTGTATTTTGTGTAACCGTTTATTTTCCCAAATAAATAAAATAAAATAGTTTTGCCATGTCCGTCAGTCTGTGTCTGTCTGTCCCCGCTGTAGCTTAGAGACGCTTAGGGCGATGCTGTCGCGCGTTTCGTAAACGCCCGACAGCATCGCTACTAACGCGTGTTAGTCGCATTAGCAAAGCGCTACAGAAGCGATGCGCTACTAATGCGCGACAGCATCGCGACTGTATCTATGCAAACGCACGACCGTGTCGGACGACATCGGGGAGAGAACAGAAGGAGGGTGGCGCGTGAGTGAAGAACAGAGCATCAGTATCACTGATGCAGAGATTACTTTGTGGACATCAGTCCACAAAGTAATCTCTCTTTATTAAATGGGTGCATCCAATATTGACGCTGCTTTCGTTGCCTAGGCTTCGGCTGCTTACGTAAAAGCAGCACCAAAGACAACGTGACTAATGTTGCCTCAACGGAGTCCATCTTGCAACTGTAGTGATCGCAGGTATTTTTGTGCCGTTACTGAATCGCGTTTGCATCGCGACAGAAGCACGACAGAATCGCGTTTGCATCGCTACAGAAGCGCGACAGTATCGCGTTTGCATCGCGACTAAATCTGGGCCTGTGGGCGAGAGCACACAGCTAGCGACCGCTTCGCGACTGTATCGATGTAGATGTTCGACAGCATCGCTACTGCATCGCTACAAAAAGTCGCCGTGGGCAAGGGGCCATAGCAATGCAAAGCTGTAATTTGGTATTGGTATACATATTAATCAGTAGGGAGCAGTGGTGGCCCAGTGGTAACGGCCGCGACTTACGAGTTGTAGGTCGTAGGTTCGAACCCGGACAGGCGCTTTACTTTGTATAAATTATTTCATCACCACTGCTCTCAAAACGGTGAAGGAAAACATCGTGAGGAAACCGGCATGTCTCAGAATCAAAAAATTCGAACACATGTGACATCTACCAACCCGCACTGGGCCCGCGTGGTGGATTACGGCCCACTCCCTCTCACAGAGAGAGAGGAGGCCTGTGTCCCAGCAGTGGGAACATTATAGGCTGATTATGTATACATATTAATCACGTCGACAAAGTGCTAATCTAAAAATAAATAAAATCAGGTTTTTTTTTTATCAGGTACCTCTCTTCCACGTGGTGTGGAGATGATATTTTTTCTCGTCTATCCCGTGGTATTGGCTATCGTTGGATAGGCCGTTCAAAATTATTGCGAGTCTGTGAAAAATATTTTTCGATCCAATTTATATCGATGTATGGGAAAACATATTTTTCAAATACAATGCCAAGATTGTTTTTGTGATAAATTCATCCCAACTTCCCAACTACGGAACCCTTCATTGTGCGTGGTTCGACATGCACTTAGCCAGTTTTTCTTAATAGAAAATGTAGCTGCTCACGTGAAGCGATAAATATATTTTAGGATTTTAGTTGATTATATTAAAAAAAAATATTAAACCACTAAATTTGTCATCGCAGTGGCTGTCCTCAATACGCTTCTGATAGTAATGTGCCTCTTACAAGAAAAACTATTTGTAACTGTTATTTAGTCTTACGCTTACTTTTATTTAATAATTTAATAGGCCAGTAGATATATTATTAACAAAAGTGTTATTATTCTTATACATACTGTAGAATTACCAATTCTGCAATAAATTTTGACATATTTCCTCCTTGGTAATCATCCCATATTCTACCTTACTTGGAGTTCGATCCTGAAATTATGGTTTACGTCCCTGCCGGGGTCGCGGGAAAGTCCAAAGGGGTTACCGATGCCCCAGGCAACACAGGCAATGGAAGGAATACGGGTGGGTTTTAGTCAGTAAGAGTCTGACACCCTCCCGCTCCGCCCAGAGTGGGCGAAGTTATTTGATCAATTCCCACCAAAAAAAAATGGTTATCTTTTGAATGTTAGAATTTTTAAATTCTTTTTGCTTATCAGATTGGCAAAGCTTCAAAAAAAAATCACTAGGACGTGAGGATTCCATAAATCAGCTTCGACTAGGAAGGTCATGTATTTTTTTTGAACCAGTACACCAAAATTCCATCTTGTGATACTTGATTATATATTTATTTGCACAGCGAGACTTTTCGCACGATATTGTGTAGTTCTGTTTCGGTTCGTATTCTCTCTTATCCAATTCCGAAAGTGAAACTTTTGCATAATATCTTTTGTTACGATATTTGTCTTCTTGCCGTAGGAACTTTCTATTCAAGGCCTTCGCTTAACTAGGTCTATTGCGACAGGATATATTCTCTCCAGGAATTGGTATGTAAATTCTCTTATTTTCTATTCTCGTTTTAAGAACAGGCTTGTGGCTTGATAACTTATTCACCATTTTTTATTTAGGAAAGTTTATCAAGTCAGTTTTTTTTTACTTTCGACCTAAGTGACTGAATATCCCAAGCATAATCCTATGTGAGATGTAAAGAAGTATACTATCTACATGAATCTTCGCTTCGCGTAAAGTTCCTGTGTCATCTAGGGTACATCGTCGCTTCGAAATTGTGATCCAGATAATTGTTTTATTTTTTTCTTTTCGTTATAATTATTTTACTTAAAATTGTTAGTTTCTAACGCGTGTCAGTATTTTATAGTCTTTTCCTTATGAATTAAATCTGTACCACGACCACGGTTTACAGCTTAGCCCCGCGTTTTAGGTGTTACATTTATCCCCATCTTTTAAGCGTATCTCCGAGGCCTGGTTGCATTCATTGCGGTAGGACGTATAAGTATTCAGTACTAAAACTCGCGCGTTTAAGTTTTAACTTTTTATAGCTTTTCGTTGCCTGTGTTGCCAGGGGCCTCGGTAACCCTTTCGTCTGACGTTTCATAAGTGCCCATGTAGGTTTATGTGAAATAAAATATTTTGAAAATATAAAACGTAATTGCGCCTTACATCTAGACACGCGGTAGCTTGTCAAGCCAAGTTCAAGTAACAGAACTGGCGAGCAGCACCGTGTGTAATATTACACGAACCATTGGGAGCCACTTTTGACCCCTTCATAACTCAAAAACTAATAACTATTTCACATAAACGTGTCAAATTTGGCTCATATATTGAGACTTGCGAGATACATATGAGCTCCAAATTTCATAAACACATCTCATACGGCTATTTAGATATTAACGTCCAAAAACATGGACTGTTTCCTTCGAAACTGAAACTAACGGTTATAAATCCCTTATTTAAAAAATAAGAAAAAGAAGAGATGAAATTTTACAGACCAATCGCGTTAATACCAGTCTTCGCAAAAATATTTGAAAGGGTAATATATAATAACTTATATAACTACTTTGAAGTTAATGACATATTTGCAGATGAACAATTCGGGTTTCGTAAAGGCAGGTCTACCGGCAGCGCTCTTTTTATTTTTTTAAGGAATGTAATGACAGGATTGGATATCAAGCAACATATAACTGCAATTTTTATGGACATGTCAAAGGCTTTTGATCACGTGGATCATCGAATACTCTAAATTGGAAAGTATGGAGTAAGAGGACATGCTCTAAATCTTATAAAATCGTATTTATCAAACAGATTTCAAGTAACACAAATAACAAAAATAACAAATGATACAAAGTTGGAACAATCATATAAGTCAGATCCTAGAACTATTCTCTATGGAGTGCCCCAAGGAAGTATTCTTGGACCTCTTTTGTTTATCATCTACATAAACGATCTACCGAAATATATAAAACAGGAAATGGTACTATTTGCAGATGATAGTACAGCTATTTTTACGAACCAAGATAAAGAGAACTATGAAACCAACATTAACGAATCACTTAAAGATATTATACAATGGTTAAATGTGAACAACTTAAAAATAAACCTTGAACAAACTAATTATATGGTTTTCACAAATAAAAATTCAAAAAAATAAAAGTCCATATACATTATAAAGGCGAACAATTAAAAGAAGTAAACAACACTAAGTTTCTTGGTATTCATATTTACTCAGGACTAAATTGGAAAATGCAGGTTGATCATGTTTGCAAAAGTTAAATCAGTTTTCATATGCCCTTTACATGCTAAGAAAAATTGTTAACGAAAGAGCATTACTAAGCGCTTACCATTCATACGTGGGTTCTACAATAAAATATGGTATTCGTTTCTGGGGTAACTCAACTAACAGAGAGTATGATTTTAGGGCCCAAAAAAGTGTGTTAGAAGTATATGTTAAACAGAGTGATTCGTGTAGAACAGAGTTTAAAAGATTACACATTTTGATTATACCTTCACTATATGCACATTTATGAAGCAGCAGTAATGATAGAATGCGACATTAATAAATATGACACATTGAGAAGTGCACAGTATAAAAATGAATTAAGCGGAATTAGATGTAGGACAGTTAAGTTTAAAACGAGTATATTTGGTACAGGTGTAAAAATTTATAACAAACTTCCAAATTATGTAAAAAACAGTGTAACCTTAGATAGTTTAAAAAATAAACTAAAGGAATTTTTGATAAGTAAAGCCTACTACACAACAATCAATGACTTTTTTAATGACAAAAACACTGGTGACTGCGTCATTAGTTAAGCTATCTTAACGAGTAATTTAATTTGTATGACATGAATGAGTAATTTAAATCTGACTATGTGAATAAACAACTTATATTAATGCATGATGAATGAGGTACGTTGACATAAGGGCAAATAAATCTTCGATTTTATCTTCAGCGGCGATGTGGAATGGCAGCAGTCTAACGATAGTACTGGATTATACTGTGAATGTGTCTGTTCGATGTGTTTTGGATTTTTTTGACACAATACATGCGTGTAACTTGTCCCAGTTTAATGGTGAGCGTAAAGTCAACGGTAGGTTATTGGATCTTGTTTTCTCAAATAGCATAATAAAAGTGAATGATTGTGGTGACCCCCTAGCGGTGCCTGTTGATGTACACCACAAACCGTTGAGTATTAACGCTGATTTCGTTGAAGTTCATAAACTCATTGAGAAACCTAGTACTAAATACATATTTCATTGAGGCGATTACGATACAATTACGTCTGCACTAGATCTTATGGACTGGAATGTGTTAATGTCTGCTGGATCTCTGGATCAAGCCCTTAGCCTTTTCTATACCAAGCTATACGAGCTTGTGTATTCCCGTTAAACCTTTAAAAAAGTCAACACACCCCCCTGGTACACTAGTGCTTTAATAAAAATACTAAAAGAAAAACAAAAATACCATAACAAATACAAAAATTTCGGCAACTTATCCGATTACCACTCTTTTTCCCTCTTGCGAAACCGAGCTAAGTAATTAGAGGTGGTTTGTTTTGAAGCTTATATGGAAAAAATTGAATCCTTAATCGCCAAATATCCTAAATGTTTCTGGTCTTATATCAAAAGCAAAAGAAGTGGTAATACATTACCTAATATATTACACTACATGGACTCGTCCGCAGACATTGGTGAGTGTATCACTGACCTTTTTTCCTCTTACTTCCAATATACCTTCCAAGAACCTGACTTAGAATCTAACGATCTGGATGTTAATATAGACATTCATTCTGCTAGCTCGGTGAACCTGAGTACAGTCAGCGTATGTCCGGAGACGGTACTCAAGCTACTTAAAAGTTTGGACCCATCTAAATCTGGTGGGCCAGATTTGATACCCCCCATTTTTATAATTAATTGTGCAAAGAGCCTGGTGGCGCCAGTCTGTGTGCTGTTTGAGCGGTTGTTAAGAGAGGGTATCGTCCCGAAGATGTGGAAATTGGCATTTATTACATCGATTTTTAAAAAGAGGGATAAATCTAAAATAGAAAACTACCGCCCTATATCTAAATTATATATTTTTTCTAAAGTTCTTGAACGAGTAGTACACACTGAAGTTTACTCAGTTATGCAACGCCATTTCGGCGACGAACAACATGGTTTCCTCAGAAAACGGTCAACTGCCTCCAACCTGATACTATCCAATGAAATAATAACCACTGGGGTGGAAGAACGATGCCAGGTCGACGCGAAATTCACTGACTACAGTAAATGTTTTGACCGTACGAGTAGATCATCGGGTGTTTCTTCAGAAGCTATTTTCCGCAGGAATTCATGGTGATCTATTCCGGTGGTTTTCGTCATACATAGATAATCGAACGCAGGCTGTGGTTTTGCGTGGATACACGTCTGGGTGGAAATCTGTCCCATCAGGAGTGCCCCAAGGCTCAATCCTAGGACCGTTATTGTTTACAATATTTATTTTGGACATACAAAACTGCTTTAGAAACTCACATATCCTACTATACGCTGATGACATGAAGGTCCTAAAGTCCATACGCACATTATCCGATACTGAGCTACTTCAGTCAGACCTTGACTGATCCGTACAATATTGCAAAACCAACAAACTACAACCAAATGTATCCAAATGTTTTTTACGTAATATTCACTCGCCAGAAATCTATCATTGGCCCTGGGTATACACCGGATGGTACTTACATAAGTAAAGAAACCAGTATCAGGGATCTTGGCGTGGTACACGACAGCAAGCTGCTTTTTGATGAACATGTTGAAACAATTGTCAACAAGGCGTTCAAGGCCTTGGGCTTCATTATTAGAGCTTGTTCTAGCTTTCGTTCTCTAAAACCATTAAAAGTTCTTTACTGTTCTCTAGTGCGTAGCCACCTTGAGTACGTCTCTCAAGTATGGAACCCTCAATATGAGATCTACAAATCTCGTATTGAAACTTCGTCTGTTCAAAGGAAATTACTACTAAGCAAAATACTTCTTCGTACTAATCTAAATAACCTAAGAAAACGGCCGCTACTCCATGTACCATTCACATCGACTAAGTACAGGCGCAACGCCTTCTGCATACGTAGTGTTATTGCTTTCAATATTTTACCTTCATACCTTTTTTTTTTTTTTTGAGGGTGGGAAATCATCAAATAACTTCTCCCGCTCTGGGCGGAGCGGGAGGGTGTGTCAGACTCTTACTGACTAAAACCCACCCGTATTCCTTCCTGTTGCCTGTGTTGCGGGGGCCTCGGTGACCCATAAGTACCTTACCGCGACCCCGGCAGGCATCGGCCCTAGTGGACCCCTACATTTGTGCTGACATCTCTTTGAGGCGCGCGTGGCATACGACCTTCATACCTGGAAATTGATTTATTTTGCATCAGCGCACATAGAATTAGAAAGATTTTAAACAAGGAGTATTTCTGTTACTACCATAAATAACTTTTAATTCCGATTTTGATATTGCACGTCTTGACATACGTATTATATTGTCTCGACACACCTTAATGTTTACATTGTAATCTGTTTATTTAGTCAATTCGGTGTAACTGGTCAACGCAAATAACGCGTAACTAAGTAGATATATGTATATGTGGAAGCTTGTAATTAGCAAATGTCGAAACTTATGCACGATATTCAAGATTGTTATTAGTCTGTAAGCTTTCTTTAAAATTAAATAAATAAATAAATAAGACGAATAATGATTTTAATGTTAAAAACAAATATTGAACAAGCATGAAATGTTGTACACCTTATAGGTATGTTACAGCGAGCCTTTATTATAATAACCATAAGAACTGATATTGCACCAGTGACAAACAATAAATGAATTTGAATTTGATAGAAAATAACACAGAAAAGACAATTATACTCCGTAAACGTAGGAAAATACAGTAGTTTAACAAAAACCATTTGGTATTAATTTTGTTATTAATAAGTATCTACTAATAATTTATGTACAAAAAGTAATGATATCCCATCAAAAACATCAATGTGAAATGAGAGCCAAGTTCAATGTTATGATTTTATGACATATGCCCTTTTTTTTTTTGGATGGGAAGTCATCAAATAACTTCTCCCGCTCTGGGCAGAGCGGGAGGGTGTGTCGGACTATTACTGACTAAAACCCACCCGTATTTCTTCCTGTTGCCTGTGTTGCCAGGGGCCTCGGTGACCCTTTAGTACCTTCTCGCGACCCCGGCAGGCATCGGCCCTAGTGGACCCCTACATATGTGCTGACGACATCACTTTGAGGCGCGCGTGGAATACAACGCGCCGTCGACCCGGGCCTGGTCCTAACCGGACGGTGAGCTACCCATTGCTCACCGTCCGCAAGCCCGCGCCTACGGTGGCCGGAAATCCGCCCGGGATTCCCGACGCCCAGGGCGTCTCCTGCGGCGGCTAGGGGCGAGAGGGCGCGAAACTTGCCTTTCCCTCAACCGTCCTTCGCGAGCATTACTGCTTCGCAGAAGGAGGTGACGGCTGCCCATGCCCTCTCGCTCCGTACCATGGCCTGAACCAGGGCCGGACGCGAGAGGTCTCTGCCGCCGATCGCCTCCACGAGGACACGGCGGTGCTCTGCCCAAGCCGGGCAGACCTCCACCATATGCTCCACCGTGTCCTCCGGGTGATCCACACAGTGGTGACACCCGGGCGTTTCCTCCCGCCTTATCCGACACAGGAACCTCCCGAAACTGCCGTGTCCGGTGAGGACCTGCTTCAGGCGGAAGGTGAGGACGCCGTGGCGCCACTCTAGCCACTCCTCAAAGAGGGGTCTTATCGCCGCAATCGTGGCGTGCCCAGCACTGGGTTGCGACAACCGTATTCTCCATGTCGCCATGAAATCCCGCCGGAGCGCTGTTAGCTGTACCGCGATTTCTCGCGGCAGTGGAGTTACGCCCCGGCGTTTCGCCTCCTCGCGCCACTCCCATACGTGCGCGAGGACTTTTCCCTCCAGATCCCATGGCGGCAATCCGGCAAGGAAGCTCGCTGCCTCACAGGAGACCGAGCGGTATCCCCCGACCATCCGGATAGCCATGACCCTTTGAGCCGCGCTCAACCGGCGGGCTGGCCGCAGCGCCAGAGAGCGCGCCCATACAGGAGCCCCATAGAGGGCCATGGACCGCACGACCCCCGCGTAGAGCCTCCGGCAGGAGTCGTTTGGACCCCCTAGATTGGGCAGGAGCCGCTTCAATGCAGCGCCCGCCCGCTCCAGTTTGGGAGCCGAACGTCTGAAATGCTCTGTAAATTATTGTGTAGGTACTATGGGTAGGAATTGTTTATGCATGGTGATGATGCCTACTTAAATACTTTTTTTATGTTATTTTATTGTTTGTGTTGTTATTGTATAGTATTTATCGATCATAATGGTTATATTATTTTCTAAGTACTGTTTATTTTGTTATACTTTATTACTTGTTTTTTCTAATATGTATGTAAAAATCTCATAACCTGACTTGGTTTCCGTACGTCGTTTTCGGGTGACCACTGAAAATCAGCGCTTTGCTGTGGGTCCCCATAGCACAGCATCATGCTGAGTGGAAGCCTACTTGTCACAGTCACGGCGTGCAGTTGCCGACTATTTGTATATGTTCTGTCTCTCTGTGTAAGTCTGTTTAGTTTTATTATTTATAAGAATTACCCTTATAAGTGCATGTGTTTCTGTGACAAATAAATCTATTTTTCTTTCTTTCTTTCTTTCTCAACGAAGTTCCACCGGCTGTCGAAGACGAGTCCCAGGTACTTCATCGTCGACTCGACGCCGATGGAAACCCCTCCTACCGATATTTGGGACCCCAACAGTGGCGTGTTCCGAGGACCATGAAAACACATGGCCTCGGACTTGTGCAGGGCCACTTCGATTCCCAATTGCCGGATCCTTTCGACGATTGTCGCAACCCCGCGTGTCGCTACTTCGGCCGCCGCCTGGTGCGACCTCCCCTGCGCCAGGACCAACGTGTCATCAGCGTAGCACACTACGCTGCCGGTTCCACACTCCCTGGTGACCGGGGTAGATGACGGCCCTGTCCGTAAGATAAGCCTCGACCACACGACAGAGGTAGGGCCGCATCCAGTGATACCGGAGCGCCTCCCTGATGCAACTCCAGGGCAGGGTATTAAAGGCATTGGCGATGTCTAGAGACACCGCCAAGACGACCCCACCCTGGGCAACAGCATTCCCCGTCGTCAGGGCTCATGATATATGCCCTTGTTGTTGACTTTAACGACAAAAAAAAACACAAAAGAAGTGAGATCTAAATGGGTGCCAAGTGCCAAATTCAATAGTCAGTCCTGAAATTTATTTATAACAACATAAAATATAATTGCTTCTTATAACATAGGATAATATTCGTCTATCCCTATTAACATTGTCGGATGTGAAAATCAACAAAATAATACTTACGACAGTGTTAATAGGGATAGGCGATATATTGTAGCCTAAGGTCTGACTTGGCTAGTTTTCATATACGAATTATTAGCCTTCGCAAGATCTAAACCTGTTACTTGTCGGTTCTTATTTTATTATTCCGAAAATTTGGCTTGCTGGTAGAAACTAGCCGTCGAACATAATAAATCGTACATGAGAACTAGCCACTGCAACTGTCAGTTTGTACGCACAATATTGAGAGATGGTTTAGGTTTTAGCTTTTTGGTTTCATAAGTTTTCCTGTAATCTATGTAAAGACCTATTTCCTGATTTTTTTTCAAAATTTTCGCCTTAGTCGTTTCGAAGATAAGGCGGGAATGGTAAATTTTCGTATATTTGCATATAACTTTAAAACGATAATTTTAAAATGATGAAAAAAATATATTCGAGACCCTCACAACAAACCCTTTCATTTGATATGTTTGAAAAACTTTTTTTTTCAAAATTCATTTATTTAGGTATGTTACACGTCCGTGTTTGGTTCACAGAAATTCATGTGTATCAAATTTCAACTTAATTAGTCAAGTAAATTGGCCGTGACAGACGAACAGACAGACACACGATCGATCCTATAAGGGTTCCGGTTTTTCCTTTTGAGGTACGAAACCCTAAAAACGAGATCGATGACATTCTGCACCTTTTGAAACTACTGTCTCAACTACACAGTGGTAGCTAGAGTTTAGGTAACAATGGTGAGAGTAAGTGGTCTCAAACAGGAACACGTCACTTACTGATCAGTTCACTCTCTCCAATGAACCGCGAAATGAGATTGTTATTGAACTGACTTATGACTATGTGGTGGCCCAGTGGTAACGGCCCTGACTTACGAGTTGTGGTCATGGGTTCTAACCGAGGCAGGCGCTTTACTTTGTGTAAATAATTTCACCACCACTGCTCTCAAAACGGTGAAAGAAAACATCGTGAGGAAACCGGCCTAAAACCAAAAATTCGAAGTCATGTGACATCTACCGACCCGCACTGGGCACTATAATAATAGGATTATTATAGTATTATATATTATAAGGATTATATAGTAAAGGCTAATAATTCTATAAAGGCATACATTTCTATTCTATGTTCACAATTTAGGTTTCCGAACTCGTAAACAAATACCTAAGTGTTTTTAGAAAAAACTTAAACATTTTGGAGAGGGGCACGTGGCTAAATGATTACAGCCACACAGGTCGATCATAGGTAAAGGTACGCTTGCCGCGGTCAGTTCGTGGATGAATGACCACCCATTACATATTGGGACCCTTCCGTGCCTCAGAAAGCACGTTAAGCCGTTGGTCCAGGCTATCATTCATAGATCTTTGACAGCCGTTACAGGAAGCCAGAAGCCTAAAATCTGACAACCAATCTTATCAAGGGGTATCGAGTTCACCAATAACTGGGTTGTGGAGGTCATATAGGTAGTTGCTCCATGTAAAATACTGGTGGTACCTGCTGCAACCACTTAGACTGGACGCCGATCCGAACATATGTAGTTGGGAAAAGGCTTCAAACATTGTTATGACATTTTTAATAGTAGGTAGGTAGTTAAGTACATACTAGTCATTCTGAAATCAACTCAATTTACACTTGTGCAAACTTGATATTTGTTAAAGTAAAAATAACAGCAATTGGACACAAGCATTTGAATATAGAATAAAGAGTCTTCAAAGCCGAAGGATAAAATAAAACAAGTGACCGAGCGAACAACACTATTGTCAACCGTCGTCAGGATCGAAGTGAGAGCATAGTATAAAGAGGGGAAGTAAGTTCTCTTTATACAAACGTACCGCGCGTGGCTTCTATGTGTGCGCCAAAGTATCCATGCGTCGCCGCACGCACACTTAAACAAAATCTCGACCCGTTTCTCAGTGCGCCAGTCGGGGCTAACACCGCACGAGGTTCGCGCGTCACGGCTTTTCGGCACCGCTAAATGAATGAAAAATGTGTGATAATCGCAGGAGAACGTATTGCTGTGTGTTTGGGTGTCTTAATAATTCATCGATTCCAGAATTGTCTCTGTTCAGATTACCTATTGAACAGGAAAGGTAAGCAAGTAATTTTTTTGTTGTATTAGTTTTCTATCAGACAGAGGATGTCAATTGATTTGCCGCTATTGCTTTGTTTACGTTTAGTCATGCCAATTTCTCAGTATTGTAGGTATAGTAACTAAGTAAACCTACTTACAGTTACAAAATCGTAATTAAAAATAAGCAATCGACTAATTGTGAATCAGATAAATAGAGCAAAGTTCGAGTCATAACAACTAAACAAAAATTTGATTATACGAGTAGTCTAAGAGCTTGCCTCTTAGACTACTCGTATAATCAAATTTTTCGTTAGTTTTTTTATGTTGTTTTACGATGTTTTTTTTTTCATCATCGTTTATGTAAAACCGACCTCACAAACCCTGTACCCAGACAATACAAGTAAAAAATACAATTTCCCGACCCTTGCCAATATACTTACGAGTACTTACAGTACTTCCAGAGATAACCTGTTACATACATACTTAAACTCACGACTTCTTCCCATAGGGGTACGCAGAAACTATAGAACGCCACCTGCTACGCTCCTTACATACTCCTTTGGCTTCGTTTACGTTCATAAACGTACATCTGGTCATACACGCACGCCGCCGGTTGCGTGTACGCACTCGCAACGCACGCACCTTACCTGAAGAACATCACCAATGATGTCACTATATGTCTTCCTTGGGCGTCCCCTCCGGCGTTTCCACTCACATCTGCCTTTTTAATATCTTTTGTTAGTCGCCTTTCATTCATCATCTCAACATGACCAAAACATCTTCTCATACTCTTTTCAATTTTTGTCACTACTTTTAAACCGCACCTTTGCCTTATCACATCATTTTACACCTATCATATAACCTCTTACGCCTAAACAATAATTTTTACCTCTTCAAAGTTCAGATCAACGAATGCTTCATAATCAGCCTATAATGTTCCCACTGCAGGGACATCCACCACGCGAGCCCAGTGCGGGTTAGTAGATGTCACATGTCTTCGAATTTTGGTTCTAGGACATGCCGGTTTCCTCACGATGTTTTCCTTCACCGTTTTGAGAGCAGTGGTGATGAAATAATTTACACAAAGTAAAGCGCCTGTCTGGGTTCGAACCTACGACCTACAACTCGTAATTCGCAGCCATTACCACAGGGCCACCGCTGCTCTCGAATGCTTATATCCTAATTAATGAATAGACTTTCGAAGGGCAACTAACATTTCTGAAGGATCTTCGAATGGAGGGAAATCAGACCATTACACAGATATATCGAATGAGAGGTACCTTTGTATTTTCATGGTCATACATACATAAACATGTATACGGATATAAATTCCTTTTTAAATTATAAAATTGTTTATTAATTAATGCAAGAGCCAGCTTCCTCTAGTTGACAGTGATTTATATCGCCGTTAGTTTTCGACATAACATATTTAAGATAATTTGATATATTGAGGTAGATTCTATTTAGGTGTGTAATATATGGCATAATAACTATTTTGGTTCAAAAAGAGTAGCCAGAATTATAGCGATCAATATTAATTTTATACTGGGAAATTAGTACCCACCAGATCTATAGATGGCGTTGACGTCGAATTAGAAGTCGCTATGGTTACCGCTCGTAGGAGTCCAGGATAATAATTTTGATTGTTGAGTCCCTAATAATAACTCACAGATTCGACAAGTCCCCACTTGCTCAGTAACCGGTAGCGCCCTAAGCCTAGGTTCGAGTCCTACGATGGGACGCCCTTAGCTGTGCTACCTAATTATTTATTTTTTAGCTAGGTGAGAGGCCCTTCTGGCCCCACCAAAGCCCGGTGAAGTAGTACAAATCCCCGAAGGATAACTACAATACAGGCATTTGCAAAAAAAAAAATTGATTGTTGAGTAGTACACACACAGTTCACTTTGATTCGGTACAAGTTTGATTATACGCGATACATTACCATTCCAGTGTTTTGTTTCACTACCCGCTTCAAGTCGACCCTTGTTCGTTCAATAACAGATAGTATAATGTCACTTGAAATAACGTTCACATGATATAATTTTCCTAAGCTATAAAAATAAATAACCTTCTTTTGCTCTACTAAGATTTAGTATAACTTTCATTTTATATAGTTTTCAATTTGTATACGGTATAGGGTGTCTAGTTTTTTTCAATTTAATTACATTAGATAAAATTTGTACTAACAACCTTGCCATGTCTATGGACCATTTTGTCTCAAATAAAAGATTTTTATAATTTTTATATATATATATATTTTTTTTATAATGCTTTTTTATATAACGTTCAGTTGATGATTTGATAGAGCGGAACTGGGGAACGTTTGATATAATTCCTTCGCGGTACTTGCACGAACAAAGATTTTTGCCCGTGGAACCCTGAAGGGGTACCATGCGCAAATTATTTGGCCCATGGTACCCCCGCTAATCGCCAGATATTTCGCCACTTTGACCTATGATAAAGAAAAATAAGTTTATGTCACAATCGATAATAAATGGTGGTTCCATCCACTCCTTGCCCTTAATATATGTTTTGTTTCAATGTCATATGAAGTGGGAAGGCAATGTATTTGTATTTCTTTATTTGTCAATCAACAGTTCGGTTTTTAAAAGTTTTTTTTTATGTCAAATTGAAAAGTTTGAGAGGGGGTATCACGGGCAATAAAAATATACGTAATAAGAAAATACCAATACGATCAGTGCCTAAACCCCAAGTGACACCTATCTAAGTACTTGTTGCAGTTTCTTAGCCCCAAGCATTATAACCGCACTGTTGGAATATTACAAAAAAGTCCGTGTTAACAGATTAAAGTAATTACTCGATTATCACAATCGATTATTCACTCAGCATTCAGTTATTCAGATGTTTTCTATAATAATAATAATTATTAACTGAACCGTCAAACTGTACATACACCTTACCTTTCCTCCTGGGGGGTAACCATCACCTCTTATAGCAGTATTATTATAATATTACTTCCAGTGGGAAAGTGATGGAGCTATACAGAACTTATAGCTCCATCTCTTTCTCACGCTGAAGTAATATTGAAGTAGTATTACTTCAATATTACTTCAGCGTGAGAAAGAGATGTAACCATGACCAGGGGGGTAACCATGACCTCTTATAGCAGTATTGCTACAAGAGGTCATGGTTACCCCCCTGCGACCCATTTCCCACAGTTTATGGGTCCAGGCTACGTAGTAATACAGTGTTAATATTATAGGTATAAGTGTTCAAAAATAATCAACTGTTAGTTCGTTAAAAATAACTGTGAAAATGGAGTCGCGAAGTAAAAGAAATATTGTACAATTTAACGGTGAACGTGAAATATAGCACGTAGAAATTTCGCGTTAGATCATTTTTAAAAAAATCGCAAGTATTTCATGTGATTGATGAACTACCGTCATGGCCATCAGACCCAGATGAAAAGTGGAAAAAGAAATATATGCTGGCAAAAGGTACGATAGAGATTCTTTAATTTTGCAAAAGGTTCTTCTATGGTAAAATCTATAATGTATATTTTAGATAAAATTTACGAAAGGAGGAACTTATCTGCCAACTCCACCGCAGTTCATAACCCAAGCGTGCGAAGCTATACAATTTTATAGCGTTTTTAGCGCTTAGTTTTTAAGAAAAAAAAACCTAAAGTTTTAGAAAATTCAACTTAATTACATATAAAAATTTAAAATTGACATTTTACCACAGATAATATATGAATTTCACTCATAGGTTGATCCGTTTTACTTTTAGACAAAGTGTCAGTGAAACAGTGAATTTAAATGGTTTTTAGTATAAATATTGTAAGTTTTTAACTTTAATTCATTTGAATTTAGCTGCTACCGCAATTAATGAAATTAAGGAGCAAACAATATAATTAATTAATAAAAAATAAGTAATAAAATTTTATTTATTTTATTCACCAACCCGCACTGGGCCCGCGTGGTGACGGACACTAACGTTTCCGGTTTCACATTTGACAGTTGTCATTCAGTGTGTCAGTTGAAGTGAGCCGCTTGTGCGCGCTGCATCACGGACCGAGGCTTCAAATGTTGTGCAAGTGTTGGAACCTATTACACACAGTACACTACACACAAAACCAACATAATATACGTAAATAACACATCTCGACTTAGTAAAATCGGACAGGTTAGATTCGAAAGGGGTAACCGGGGTTCAAGTGAGCGAGCAAAGCGAGCGAATGAGCCCCCATCATCCCCTTCATGTTAGGTTCCTTTGAACCCTTTTTTTTTTGGTTGGGAAATCATCAAATAACTCCTCCCGCTCTGGGCGGAGCGGGAGGGTGTGTCAGACTCTTACTGACTAAAACCCACACGTATTCCTTCCATTCCCTGTGTTGCTAGGGGCCTCGGTAACCCTTTAGTACCTTCGCGACCCCGGCAGGCCCTATTGGCCCCTACACTTGTGGTGACGACATATCTTTGAGGCGCGCGTGGAATACAACGCGCCGTCGACCCTGGCCTGGTCCTTACCGGACGGTGAGATACCCATTCCACGAGCCCGCGCCTACGTTGGCCGCAAATCCGCCCGGGATTCCCGACGCCCAGAGCGTCTCCTGCGGTGGCTAGGGGCGAGAGGGCGCGAAATTTGCCTTTTACCTCAACCGTCCCGCCTCCTCCTTCACGAGCATTACTGCTTCGCAAAAGGAGGTGACGGCTGCCCATGCCCTCTCGCTCCGTACCATGGCCTGAACCAGGGCCGGACGCGAGAGATCTTTGCCGCCGATCGCCTCCACGAGGACACGGCGGTCGTCTGCCCAAGCCGGGCAGACCACCGTATGCTCCATCGTGTCCTCCGGCTGATCCACACAGTGGTGACACCCGGGCATTTCCTCCCACCTTATCCGACAGAAGAACCTCCCGAAGCTGCCATGTCCGGTGAGGACCTGCGTCAGGCGGAAGGTGAGGACGCCGTGGCGCCTCTCTAGCCACTCCTCAAAGAGAAGACTTATCGCCGCATTTGTGGCGTGCCCATCCTTTGAACCCTGCAGACAGAAATAGGGGACCCGCGAAACGGGGTCCGTCGACTACGCCTCACTTCATATTTTTTTTATTTGACCTTTACCTTCGAGGCTTTTCACATTCAAGTCATTGACCTCATTATTGCTCGGAAACAAATTTAGACCCGTCACGTGATCTTCCCCACCCTTAATAGGTACTCCCACTATCCCAACAATCCTGAAATAAACTTTTGGCGATTTTTTCTTGGCGCCTATGGTTTTTCGCACTTTGGGGTTTTCAAATATACACTAAAAAGGGTATATTCTACCCAAAAAAATATTGCTACTATAAAATAGTGACGGGTTATAAACTGCAGTGGTTCCTTTAGATCACGAAGTGAAATTAAAAACTGATACTACAACCGAACTGAAAGTATTACATGCACCTGCGAAAAAATTTATATCAAGACCTGAATTCGACAAGAAAAATTCCGTGATAGTACTCGATATAAGAAGTAACCACATCCTGGAAACTCAATGCATAAAATTTCAAAATTATATTGTGATCATTGCGGTCGACGAAATCATGTCAAGAAGGATTGCCATTACTACAGAGAATTCAGCAAGATAGCGGCAGTAGTAACCAAACACCAACTGCAAATACAATGGAGATTTCCAGCAATATGAGTCCTCGTCATTGCCGGAAATCTGCATTCACGATTACTCTTTACTAAGTCAAAAGAGAAATCCACCTACATTTGATGATAAAAATTATTTTAATATACTATTTTCGTGGATGATTTTACTCATATTTAATCCATTCTAAATCAGAAGTATTAAAAGGATTTTGTGGCTAAGAGTGGGAACTTACTTAATTCTAAGATTGTTAATCTTTACTGCGGTGATGGCCTTTACCTATGAAATTGGAAATTTGTATGAATAAATTTTAAAATATAAACATTTTGGTACTTTTTTTATTTCAGCTAATCAAAGTACTGGCCCAAATGATCTATACAATTTTGCCATTTTGATGGCAGTTTGATTATCCCTTTACTGTAGAGGGCTGCCGGACGGGAGGTGATGAAGTCAGTGAAAGCGCTTTATACTGCCTCTCGGGTGCTGAATTTTTACCCAGTAAAAAAATTGTCTAAATTTAAAAAAAAGTCTAAATCTGTTGGGGCGTGTTCCTGTGAGTACGGTGGGTAGCGGAGAGCTTCCAGCTGTATTTCTTGTAGCTTTGCGATGGTCTGTCGTGAAGTGTGAGCTCGCGCGTTGTCGTGGGAAGAGCGATTGACCAGTCTTGGTTGTTGAATTGCGGGCTTCTCCATCATTGTTTGCAGTTCTTGGCAATAGACATCTGCCGTCACTGTTGTGCCATTCGGTAAGAAGCTGTGATGTACAGTCCCAGCACTGGTCCACCAGACAGTCACCATCATCTTCCTATGAGTAATCTTTTTTAAACGCACTGATTAGATGCTGTACCCGGGTCCACCCACTGAGACAAACGCTTGCGGTTGTCGTACAGGATCCACTTTTCATCGCAGATAACAATTTGATTTAGAATTCCCTCATTTCTATGCCGATTCAGCAGTGCTATGCATGCTTGGACGCGTAAGTCTCGCTGTTGGTCGCTTAGTTCATGTGGCACCCACTTATCTAGCTTTTTTATCTTTCCGACTTAACTCAAGTGCTTCAATATTGTTTTGACACTAACTCCAAGGCCCGCAGCAAGCTCAGCCATAGATTGAGTTGGATCCGCTTCCACTATCGCCTTCAATTCATCGTTGTCGACAATGGTCACCGGCCGACCGCGAGGCTCGTTCTTCAACTCAAAAATTCCAGATTTAAAACGATTGAACCAATAATGGACCGTGTTTATGCAAGCAGTGTTAGGCCACACGTCGTTAAAGTTCTTGCAACTATCTAAAAACAAATGACTGAATTTGAAATTAAATTAACACGGCTTTCGAATAAAATTTAGTTGAATTAGGAATTGCGCGCCAATCCACAGATAATTAAATCTGAAAATGTTGGTTATAGAATCTCCAATTATATAGGTAAGGACCTATTATCTTAGTAACGAGTTCAAAGAATTTTGTGTTGAAAAGGGGATAATGCCTCATTTAACGGTACCTTACACTCCACAGCAAAATGGTGTATCAGTGAAGATGAATCGTACGTTAACCGAAATGAGTGTATTAAGTGAGCTCGACAAATGAATGGGCGATTAACGCTTGTGCGACAAAACTGTACTGCGACTCACCATAGTTTGAAAGCACGCTTGCGCGACACACTGAAGCTCGACATCACGCTGGGTCGACATGAAGAATTAACATTTGTATTCATAATCATATATATATATCTGATGACCTCGATAGATCAGTTACTAACAAGGTCTTGGTAGGTAATGTAACAAAACTTGTTAGTACTTTCAACGATATAATTATTAAATTTTCGGGTGAGCATTTCATGATTTTGTTCGTGATAACGTGTTTTCTTATTTGTTTATGCTACGTATACATTTGTTTAGACTTCGTTTATTGGTAACGGGGTTAGTGTACGGGATATGACTAGCAATAGCAAACATTTTTTTAACTGGGACAAAATTCAACACCCGAAAGGCAGTGCAAAACGCTTTTGCTGACTTCATCACCTCCCGTCCGGGAGGCCTCTACAGTAAAGGGATAAACAAACTGCCATCATAATGGGAAAATTGTATAGATAATTTGGGCCAGTACTTTGATTAGCTGAAATAAAAAAAATACCAAAACTTTCATACAAATATCTAATTTCATAGGTAAAGGCCATTACCGCAATAAAATAAAATAAAATAATCTTTAATTCGGATAATTATGCAACATCCATAATTATGGGTTAGTAAAAAACAAAAATAAAATTTATATCTATGTTAGTAAACTTATGTATTCTCTATTTGACAACAAGGCTGTTGTTCAAAATGCATCTTTGAACAACATCACCTAACAAAGGAGAATCCAACCTCCCCGCTATGGTCTTTAGGATGGAGTTGGAGCTGTCCCGCACTCTGCAGAGCAAAGAGGCAGATTTCTGTCTGACTTTGGCGTGGAAGCAATCGACGTGTGCTTGTGCAAACATACCTGATGCACTGCAGAAACGGGGCAGCCCCATCAACATCCTGAACCCGTTATTATATTGGACCCGTAGGGGCTGATAGTCCGCTGAGTATAGTTGGTCCACAGGCTGCATGTGTAAAACATTTGGCTTTAAGCTTTAAAAAGCTTTATTTTGACTGCCCTGCTACAGTGTGCAAACCTGCGAACCAATATGTTACATCGGATGGATCTCAATATCCACTCGGTCATTAAGGTTACATAATGCCCCAAGTACTTTAACTGGTACACTCGCAATATTTCATTCCCATTTAGTTTAATCGGGGGCACATACTCACTTCATTTAACACCGCCAGCCTTAAAGACCAAGAACTCGCTTTTATTGACATTACACACTAGGCCATGCTCTCGAGCATAGCCTTCACTACAATTAAGCAATTCTCTAAGCGCCCTAACACCTAAGCAACATCCGATTTTCTTGCTGCTGAGCTCAACGATTAGATCATTTATATTTGTTCTTGATACGTCTGACACCAGGCACGTATCCAGACGGATCGGATCGGTTCGGGGGGGGACAAACATTGAAACAACCATGTGAACTGTGTGAAAATCGCTGTAATCACTGTACTATAATTTTCACTGTACTATACTACAATTATATAAGTATTTTTCTGTTTCCGCTGGCAGCCATTACGTCTAGTACCATATCAGGATCTGGCGCCAAAGCGGAATGAATAGACAATAGAGCGAGACCAGTAAGCCTCTCGCCCGCCATTCTATTCCTTAGGAAGGATTTTATTCTCTTTAGGCATGAAAATGACCGCTCCACAGATGCCGTTGAAACCGGAAGGGTGGCCAGAATATGTATTAGCCTGTTAATAGTAGGAAAGAAAACTTTGTCACACATGTCTAAAATTTCCATAATTTCGACTGGTTTCTTAACTGTGTTTTTCCACTTGGCACACCACATACTGTACTCTGCTTTTATTAGTGATTCTCCAACACTTTCTTCCCAATAAATTTTCATATTTTCTAATTCACTTATTTTCCTCTCGTCCACATTTTTTGGAAGAATAATTTCTAAAGAAGAAAGCAGCTCTCTTTGATTCGCAAATCTATCATTCATGCCAGATATCAAATCGTCCAAGCACGGTATAAAAATAGTTCTTCTGAAGTATTCTTCAGCAGTATCGCTGGGAGGGTTGCTTCGTGCAGTTTGGTGGGCAGTAACTCGACGACGCTGAATTTCTATTTGCAAGACATCTTCCGCTATTTTGCAGCATGCGTTATATATTTCTGAGAATACCGGGTTAACATCGTCACGTATCTCTTTTAGTTTTCCGATAATGTCATCGGAAAATTTCATAGCAGAGGCCAGGTCGTGTGTAGGGTTCTGCAAATATGCTGACAGTGGCAGAGTATAACTGAAAAATCTTTCACAGGTTTTTAGAGAAATCAAGAAACTACTCTTTTCCATCGCAGCTATGAGTGTAGAGGCAGTTTTGGCGACAGTTCTGTTTGTGTAGGATAGTTCTCTTAATGTAATGACAATAGGTTCAAGTATCTCACCAAATACATTTATAGAGTCGTGACGTTCTATAAATCTAGTGTCAGTCTTTTTTTCTTACTTTCTGGTGTGAGCTTTTCCACATTTTCCTTGAACTGTTTCCCGGCCATTGCATTGTTGCGAAGTAAATTGCAGACTTCCTTCACAACGCCTATTGAATTTCTCACCTCGGGAACTGAAAGAGCTTTTGAAAGAACTAGGTTCAGACGATGTGCTGAGCAATGTACGTATGTGGCCTTAGGAAATTCTTTTCTGATTATCGTCTGCACACCACTGATGTGTCCTCCCATGGTAGCAGCTCCGTCATACCCCTGACCAACTAGTTTATCGAGATTCAAACCAATCTCATGACATTTCTTTAAAATTTCTGCACTTAGGTCGTGTATTTCAATGAAACTGAGAAAGTCCTCCCTCAAAATACCTTTATAAACGTATCTCGCACATAAAGACAATTGCTCAGTTCCACTCACATCTAAAGTTTCATCGCCAAGAATCGCGAAACACTCTGAACTATTTATTTGTGTCACAACTTTTTTCTGAATTATCTTTCCGCAAGTATCTATTATTTCATTTTGAATAATAGGGCTAAAATACGTTGCATTTTTAAAGGTTGTAATGATATGATCTTTCAGGATATTATCATAGCTTGCTCGGTATCGTAGCAGAGCCCTGAATTTTCCATCTTTACCAAGTGGCTTTTCTAAAGTCAATGGTCCACTGTCTTTGTCTCCACGAAGCGGCAACTCTTGCTCTCCACAGAAGATGATAGTTTCCATTATAGGTTTTAGTGCTGTTCTATTTCTTTCCTTTTCTTTGAGCCTTTGATCATTAAGCAGCGATGCAACGTCTATAGCTGCTGAATCCATTACGCGTAAGAAATTTTCTGCGCATAACTTAGAAAACTGGTGATATTTAGCAGCAGAATGTTCGCGAAATCTCTCTGTTGCATCTTTCCAATTATCAAATGGTTTGCTGACAAAACTTCCAAGTGTTTGGTGGGAACCTTTTCCAGCGGTGCCTGATGAAAAGACAACGCAATATTTGCAGAACACACCATTCCTCCTCGGCGAATATGTTAACCATTCCCATGATCCCATCCATTCTCTTCGAAATCTAAGTTTCCTCTTTCCAAAGCTACTAGCCGGAAACGAAAATGACGCATCTGGGACAAACGGCTGTGTAATAATATTTTTTTTTCTGTTCATCTGTGAGTACAAGAGGAGGATACTGTGTGTTATATATGGCATTAGAAACCACGCCGATATCAGGAAAAGTTTCACTTATAATCATTGTATCTAAACTGCACGTTTTTGAAGTTGAACATTCTCCTTCATCTCTTCATCTTCCAGCCGGTTCGGCTGAAATCACATTTTTTTCTGTAAATTTTGACGAAGTTGTTTCTAGTTGTCTACTATCAACAGCAGAAGCCATGCTTGGAGTAGTTTTTTCCTCGCTAGTAGTAACAATTTTTTTTGCCACTGGCTTGAAAAAGTTGTCAATTCTCTTCATTTTAGCAGCAGCAATTTATGTACGTTCAAACAAGCACAAATCAAGAAGCACTCACATTTCACACATTACTTTACTTTATTTAAGTAATCTGTGATGGATAGGGCGAACGGTCCAACAAATTATGACGTCTGCAGGTCCAAAATTGTCCAACACTATCTCACGTACGTAACGGACTGGCGATTTGGCGAATCCAATGAAAACAGTGGTTTTGAAGTTTTTTTCCTTTATTTCACGGCACGGGCAAAGTATCAGGTGAACCAAGTCGGAAGGAATTTACTCTACTCTCTATGAAACTGAAACCAATATCAAAATAAACTGGTCTATTGCACTATACTATCACTATTGCAGAGGTATTTCACTTTTCTTCTCGCTTGTCGCTCTCGATTCTCACTTGAATCGCTCTCGAAATAAACTGACATGCAGGTTCCCGGACTCCCGCCCCCGCCGTATTTATACTACATTTTCGTATTCTGGAACACTGTGGAATATTGCGCCATCTACTACCTGGTAGCAGAAAGTTATGGAAGCTTCTCGATATTTCGCTACTCAACGCGACGATCTTTCTACTATTAGTTTTTCTACTCGACGATAGATGTCGTTCATTACTGTTTTCGTTCTCGGTTTCTCTCTAAATAGGTTAGATGGCGCTACTAGTAACGTTGCTTACATAATCAGATCAAGATCTATCTATATTTTTATTTTACCTACTTATTGAAAGAACACGCAAGCGAATAAATAAACAGATGGCTTAAAACGTTTTATTTTTTCAGTCAGATTTCGGGGGGGGATAAATCCCAACTATCCCCCCCTCTGTATACGTGCCTGTCTGACACCACACTAGTTTACTTATAAACACCTATCGAGTCAGGCACATGTCGTTGTAGACATCGCCAGAAGTAGGTTTATTGTGCCATACCCATAGCTGATACTTAAGCCGTGCCGTCGCGTGGGCCTCACGCACGTGCTTGTTCCACCCAACAACACGGCCAACATGTCTATGAGTCCGAGTTTCCACTTGGCTCTGTACCACGGCCTCTGACTAAGTAGTAATTTCATACATCTTACCCTATGCTCAGTATTATTACCGTGGCTTTTACTGCACAAACCAAATTCCTGAGGGTAATCAATCAGTTTTAACTTACTATTACATAAGTTATAGTACCTGCTTATTTGATCGCTATCCCTCTCGCCCCAAATTACGCTGCTACGTGATGTTTTATGGCCTAATAACTTAGGTGAAATCTTATCTAACCTATACTCCACAGATATGGAACAGTGATCGGACCAGAACACATCATGCACAATACCGATTAACGATTAACAATCTTAGAATTAAGTAAGTTCCCACTCTTCACAAAATCCTTTTAATACTTCTGATATAAAATGCATTAAATATGAGTAAAATCATCAACGAAAATAGTAAAATAATTTTTATTATCAAATGTAGGTGGTGTTGGTGAATATAGGATCGCAAACATCAGAATGAACAATAAAAAGTGGTATGTTGTTATTGGATTTCTCTTTTGACTTAGCAAAGGGTAGTCGTGATTGTTTAAAAGAGACTCACATTACTACTCATCACTAGGAATAACATCATTGATAGTATGATTAAGATTAGATCTTTTAAAATATAAATTTGTTGTTTATTCAAATGACCGAGACGTCTGTACCATAACGCATAAGGTCATAAGTCTCAGATAAATTTAAATGACATTGAGATCATAGTACTATAAAATGGATATTACTACTTATACCGGACATTAAGCATTTGTTATTATGGTAAATATGAAGTTTACTGTTGTTATAAAATAAATAATGGACATACCTGCTTCTTGAATACGATTAACCGATAGTTAATTATATGGCACATCTGGTGAAGAATGTTATCGATTGCTCCTTGAAATCCTAGATTAGGTACTAGTAACGTTTATAACCTTTACCAGATGTTAAGCCACATCATTTTTTAGCGGAGTGGGTAACTAAGTATGAAACGAAAATTCCTTTGTATACACAATGTGGTCAGTTGCGTCCGAATCTAAAAGAAAAGTAATTGTATTATTAGAATTAATAAGATTCGAATGAAATAATTTACATTTTCTAAACAAAAAAGCGCAACTACATGATGAGTCATCATCATTGCCTGAAATCTGCATTGTATTTGCAGTTGGTGTTTGGTTACTACTGCCGCATCTTGCTGAATTATCCTGTAGTAATGGCAATCCTTCTTGACATGATTTCGTCGACCGCAATGATCACAATATTACTACGAAATTTTATGCATTGAGTTTCCAGGATATGGTTACTTCTTATATCGAGTACTATCACGGAATTTTTCTTGTCAAATCCAGGTCTTGATGTAAATTTTTTCGCAGGTGCATGTAATACTTTCAGTTCGGTTGTAGTATCAGCTTTTAATTTCACTTCGTGATCTTAAGGAACCACTGCAGTTTATAACCCGTCGCTATTTTATAGTAGCAATTTTTTTTTTTTGTGCATTAGACCCTTTTTTGTGTATATTTGAAAACCCCAAAGTGCGAAAAACCATAGGCGCCAAGAAAAAATCGCCAAAAGTTTATTTCAGGATTGGTGGGATAGTGGGAGTACCTATTAAGGGTGGGGAAGATCACGTGACGGGTCTAAATTTGTTTCCGAGCAATAATGAGGTCAATGACTTCTTGAATGTGAAAAGCCTCGAAGGTCAAGGTAAAACAAATAAAAATATGAAGTGAGGCGTAGTCGACGGACCCCGTTTCGTGGGGCCCCTATTTCTGTCTGCAGGGTTCAAAGGATGGGCACGCCACAATTGCGGCGATAAGTCCCCTCTTTGAGAAGTGGCTAGAGAGGCGCCACGGCGTCCTCACCTTCCGCCTGACGCAGGTCCTCACCGAACATGGCAGCTTCGGGAGATTCCTCTGTCGGATAAGGCGGGAGGAAACGCCCGGGTGTCACCACTGTGTGGATCGCCCGGAGGACACGGTGGAGCATACGGTGGAGGTCTGCCCGGCTTGGGCAGAGCTCCGCCGTGTCCTCGTGGAGGCGATCGGTGGCAGAGATCTCTCGCGTCCAGCCCTGGTTCAGGCCATGGTACGGAGCGTGAGGGCATGGCCAGCCGTCACCTCCTTCTGCGAAGCAGTAATGCTCGTGAAGGAGGAGGCGGGACGGTTGAGGGAAAGGCAAATTTCGCGCCCTCTCGCCCCTAGCCGTCGCAGGAGACGCGCTGGGCGTCGGGAATCCTGAGCGGATTTCTGGCCAACGTAGGCGTGGGCTCGCGGACGGTGAGTAATGGGTAGCTCGCCGTCCGGTAAGGACCATGCCCGGGTCGACGGCGCGTTGTATTCCACGCGCGCCTCAAAGAGATGTCGTCAGCACAAGTGTAGGGGCCAATAGGGTCGCGGGAAATTACTAAAAGGTTACCGAGGCCCCTAGTAACACAGGCAACGAAGGAACACGTGTGGATTTTAGTCAGTAAGAGTCAGACACACCCTCCCGCTCCGCCCAGAGCGGGAGAAGTTATTTGATGATTTCCCAACCACAAAAAAAAAGGGTTCAAAGGAACCTAACATGAAGGGGATGATGGGGGCTCGTTCGCTCGCTTTGCTCGCTCACTTGAGCCCCGGTTACCCCTTTCAAACCTAACCTGTCCGATTTTACTAAGTCGAAATGTGTTATTTTTGTATATTATGTTGGTTTTGTGTTTAGTGTACTGTGTGTAATAGGTTCCATCACTTGCACAACATTCCGTCCGTGATGCAGCGCGCTCAAGCGGCTCACTACAACTGACAAATGACAACTGTCAAATGTGAAGCCGAAAAGCTTCGTGTCCGTCACCACGCGGGCCCAGTGCGGGTAGGTGAATAAAATAAATAAAATTTGATTATTTTTTATTAATTAATTATATTGTTTGCTCCATAATTTCGTTCATTGCGGTAGCAACTAAATACAAATAAATTAAAGTTAAAAACTTACAATATTAATACTAAAAACCATTAAAATCCACTGTCACTTTGTCTAAAAGTAAAACTGATTAACCTAGGAGTGAAATTCATATATTATTATTTTCAGTAGCTCCATCAGTTGCAAATTATTGGAGGCAAAGAGGTCATCCATGTAGAGGAGGTGAGATATAACCTGACCACCTCTCCTCAACCGATAGCCTAGACCTGAATCCTCCAGCAGTGTGCTTAGAGGATTCAAGGCTAAGCAGAACCAAAGCGGACTCAAACTATCGCCCTGAAATATGCCTCGCTCTATCCTTATCGGCTCGCTATTCCTCTGGATATTTCGACATCCTGGATAGCTAAGGACCATCCTCCATTGCCCCATACACGACATCAGGAAGGTGCGTAGAGTCGCATCTACTTTATACGACTCCAGCATGCATGCATGCGTGCATGTGAGTGGCATGTGTGGGCCTTCTTATAATCTATCCAACATGTTGACAGATCCTTTCGGGAATTAAAAACTTGTTGGCTTATGGCCATATCAATGAGGAGTAGCTCCTTAGTACCGCGGGATCCATTCTTACATCCATTTTGAGAGGCAGACATGATGGAGTTGGTGTCTATATGTTTGTTAATTTTAGCTCTCAAAATAGATGTAAGAACTTTATAGACCGTCGGTAAACACGTGGTCGGCCTATAATTTTTGGGTTCCGCGGTGCTATCTGATTTATGGAGCAGGTGGGTAACTCCTGTCGTTAGGAATTGGGGTAGCGAACCAGACTCCAAAGCAATCGGGTACTGAGCCGCCAAGCGAACGTGCGACCTTAAAAACCATTGCGAGCCAGAAGTTGTGCAGCCCGTCCGGCCCTGGGGACTTCCAGTTAGGTAACGGACGGACTGCACGAGCTACATCTTGGGGGCAGATGGTAATAGCCCCCATTTCTGGTATTGGATCGCAGGCTCGCTCGACTTCTCGAGCCCAATCACCTTCGCTGTGACTGACAGGCACCGACCAGATACTGCGCCAAAAAGAACACATGACATCATCATCCGGCAGGCGCGTGCCAGTCACACCTTGGTCCGGTCGCTCCCAACCCCTATAAACCCACCTTTCATCGCTCTGGAAGGTACGATTCTGAGAGTATCGCTCTACTCGCCGCTTATACCTACGAATACGGTTCGCCCATGCATACACTTTCTGCTTCAGGAAGTCGATGCGCTCTGTAATACGGGACATATAGTCCTGAGGGCCGATATCAGTCCCTGAGAACGCCCGCCTCACAAAACGCATCACTCTAGGGCCAGTATTGCCCTCCCTGAAGCAGATTAGTTTGCCAATGAGCGCTCTGGCCCCACCAATACGGTGTTCAATTCTGCACTGCCAAGCTGATACGGTTGGTTTCAGTCGTGTAGCTCTAGAGTCTTTATCAAATGTCACGTGAGCTACACGACATACCGCTACAGCCGCGCAGTACAGAATCGAATGAGTATCAGTGAGGTCTTCGCAGTCATCAAAATAATTTGACAACTGCGTATCCAGAGCTGCCACTAGCGCCCTGTTTTTCTTATGCATGGGCAAACGAGGTAAGCGTGGTCTTAGTTCGGGCGACATGAACCGATATTCTCGAATCGCATCCTCCAGGGGGAGGCCTATGTCCAGCAGTGGACGTCTTTCGGCTGAAATGATGATGATGATGATGCATCCTCCAAAGCACTCCTCAATTCCACATTGTATTGGGTACTTACATTTGTGGCCCTGTCATCACTCCCCTCGTCAGCTTGGTTTGTTCTTAATTGAGGTGAAACTACAACAGTCTGCGGGGGGGGGGCGATGGCATGGCCACTCTGCATTTCACAATGCAGGCGATCAAGTACAGTGTCATCTAACATATGATTACGTTGGATAACCTGTACCTGATCCGACAGTCGTTGTGCCGAAACGTTGACAGCTGGCTCAAGCACCTGAAAAAGAGAGAGCATCCGAACACGGTACGCAGTTAGATTGTTTCCCCCCTCTGTAGCCCCATAGTATGAGCGCACGATATTCTCATTGATAGATCGTGTCCATCTCATGCGCTGCACACTTCCACCGGGAGCTGGGACCCTATCAGAGGCCGGTGGGCCTCGAGATCCTAAGCCGTTCGGCGACCAGCGTCCTCCCCGTCGACGAACAGGTGGTGGCGTCGAAGGCGGAGAGAAATACTCGTCGCTCGAGCTCGACTCAACAACCGCGGCCGGTGACGTCACAATTGGGCTGGGTACGGTGGCGAGGCGGAGCTGAGCGAAGAGTCCGGTGGTGGTAGGCGTGCACGAGCGGCTGATCTAGTCAACATGGTATCTTCATTTTCAGTATTTTCTATTCATAGTTGTAAAAGTTCTCTTTGATTGTTGTTTTATGGGAGGTGACATCTGTCATGTCACCTCCGGTTCAGCAGTTTTTCATTAAATTGTGCTATAGCATTCATTCTATGGTTTATTATGGTCTCTTTTTGGATTTTCTGTATTTTTGGTTCTTGGTTTAGCTTAAATTGAAGAATTCGTGTCAAATTCGTCAAAATATTTATTATTGTTAATAATTAGAAAATGAGACGTTTTCTTGACTATTTATTATTATGTCGTTTATTCATTTTTTTTAACATATAAAATATATTTTTAAATATTTCTTAAATAGGTATAAAAAAACATTTAAAAATATAAAAAATAGTGGTCCGCCGGTGTCGGAAGCAGGGTCCAAGCTACTGGTGGTTAGGGCTCCAGAGATAGGAACCTCCTCACAATGCGAGCCGTATCGAGGACTACTGCCTTCTGAATCAGACCCTTGATCCAGCCACCTAACGAGAGCCTCGAGAGATGTTGGTTGAGGCTTTCGGCCATCAGGCCATTGGCCGTTACGACAATCGGCACAATGATAGCCGAGTTCACATTCCACATGTCAACAACCTCGCGTGCTAAGTCGAGATATTTTATTTGTTTCTCTTTCTCAGCTTTCACGAGGTTTTCGTCATGTGGAATGGTAACATCGACTATCATTGCGCGGCGCGCTAATTGATCTATCACCACTATATCAGGCTTATTGGCGACAATAGTCCTGTCAGTAATGATAGACCGATCCCAGTACAACGTGACATGGGCATTTTCGAGAACTGGGTCAGGCACATACTTGTAATACGGTACCTCAGAGTTCACAAGTTTATATTTCAAAGCAAGTTGCTGATGAATAATCCCTGCCACTTGGTTATGTCTGTGCAAGTACTCGCCATTATCCAAACGAGAACAACCAGAGATATTATGTCTGATAGACTCACCCGGACGGTGGCATGCCCGACACACGTCAACCGTTTTGTCCTTCATAATATGTCTCTGGTAGTTATTCGTCAAGATAACTTCGTCCATAATTGCACAGACAAAACCTTTAGTTTCCCTGAAAAGGTCCCCAAAACGTAGCCAGGATACGGACGCTAAGAAATCTACATCGGGCTCATGAAGAGCCCGATAGAAGCGCCCGTGTAGCTCCTTGTTTTGCCATATCTCCTTGCGGTCATCCGTGATAAGTATTACACGTTTGCACCAGTTCTCTTTAGCCATGAAAAGTGGGGTGAGCCCCTTGTTTACTGCGACCACATCACGGTGCATACCCACTTCGGCTTTCAAAAAATATTCCCTGAGACTGCATATCTCGCGGTTGTGGAGGGTCTTCGCATTTAAAAAGCCTCGACCCCCACACTTCCGCGGGATGTACAGTCTCATCACCGATGATCGTGTGTGATGCATCCGGTTTGCGGTCAACAGTGTACGGACCCTCCTATCCAGGGCGTCGAGTTCGGTCTGAGTCCATTTGAGTATGCCGAAAGAGTACATCAAAACCGGCATGACCCAACCGTTGAAGGCGCGCACCTTGTTTCCGCCTGAAAGAGGACTAATCAATACCTTCTTCAGGCGGCCAAAAAAGAGCTCTTTCAACGATTGCTTCATGTCAGTAACGTTGATGCCTAACGCTTCCGACATACCCAAATACTTATAGCTTTCGGGTGAGGAGAGGGATCTAAGGTGTATGGAATCCGAAAGTTGAATTCCCTCGGATTCCATTATCTCCCCTCGCTTCACATGCACGACTGCACATTTATCCACACCAAACTCCATTCTGATGGCGCTACTGAAAGTTTCACTTACCTTCAGTAGATCCATCAGTTGCAATTTGTTGTGGGCAAAGATTTTCAAGTCATCCATGTAGAGGAGGTGAGATACGACCTGACCACCTCTCCTCAACCGATAGCCTAGACCTGAATCCTCCAGCATCGTGCTTAGAGGATTCAGGGCTAAGCAGAACCAAATTGGACTTAAACTGTCGCCCTGAAATATTCCCCGTTTAATCCATACAGGCTCATCATTCCCCTGGATCTGTCGACACCCCGGATAGCGAAGGACTGTCCTCCATTGCCCCATACACGATTCAAAGAAAGTGCGTAGAGTCGTATCTATTTTGTACAACTCCAGCACCCTCATGAGCCATCTATGTGGCACCGAGTCGTAGGCCTTCTTATAATCTATCCAGCAAGTCGACAGATCCTTGCGGAATCGACGAACCTGTTGGCTAATGGCCATGTCGATGAGACGTAGCTCCTTAGTGCCACGGGACCCGTTCCTACATCCATTTTGAGATGCTGACATAATCGAATTACTGTCAATATGTGTGTTAATTTTCGCTCTCAAAATGGATGTAAGAACTTTATAGACCGTCGATAAACACGTGATCGGTCTATAATTTTTGGGTTCCGCGGGACTACCTGACTTATGGAGCAGGCGGGTAATGCCTGTCGTCAGAAACTGTGGTAGCGACCCAGACTCTAAGGATGACTGGAACTGAGATGCCAGGCAAGTGTGTGAACTAGTTAGCCATTTCAGCCAAAAGTTTGCAGTCCGTCCGGTCCTGGTGATTTCCAATTCGGTAACGGACGGACCGCTCTAGCTATATCTGATGGCGTGATAATGACTACTTCCATATCTGGTATGGTTTCACACACTCGCTCGACATCTCGCATCCAGTCAGCCTCAGCATGGCAGACCAGATGCTGCGCCAGAACGCAGTCGTGGTGGCATCATCGGGGCGGCACACGCCTGTCTCGTTTTGTTCAGGTCGCTCCCAAGCTCTATATACCCACCTCTCATTGCTCTGGAACATGCGATTTTGCGTGTATCGATCAACCCGTCGCTTATACCGCCGAATACGGCTCGCCCATGCACAAACTTTCTGCTTCAGGAAGTCGATGCGCTCTGTGACACTTGACATGTATTCTCGAGGGCTGATTCCAGTCCCCGAGAATGCCCGCCTTACAAAGCGCACCACTCGTGGTCGTGTATTTCCCTCCCTGAAGCAGTATAGTTTGCCGATGAGTGCCCTGGCCCCATTAATACGACGCTCAATCCTGCATTGCCAGGCTGGTGCGGCTGGTTTTGGTCGAGTAGCTCCGTCACAGTTTGGGAACTTCATGTTCGCTAAACGACATGCCGCAACAGCCGCGCAATACAGATTCGAGTGTGTATCAACGAGATCCTCGCTGCTCTCGGAGAAATCCTTAAGCGTGTCCAAAGCGAGTCCAAGGCACATACCAGCGCCCTATTTTTCTATTATTATTATTATTATTATTACTATCCATTTGTCGAGCTCAAGTAATGCACTCTGTTTGATCAAATTTAGTTTTTCTAGTTTTATTATGAAAGTATGCAGTAGAACCAAACATTTTTAAATGATTTATGTTTGGTTTTTTACATTCGATTTTTTTACTCATTTCGTATTTATTTATCAGAGCTTTAGTGGGTAAAATATTAGTCAAATATGTAGCTATTAAAACAGCTTGACCTCAAAATATTTCGAGCCATTTCGGCTGAGTGCTTCGATCAAAACATCTCTCAAGTCAATATTAGTTGCTTACAATGACAATGATAGATTATGTAATGTTGAAAATAATGAAGTATTCATAGCTCGTGACGTCATATTCGATGATATGATATTATTTTTATTTCTGTAAGTAGGTTTGTCCAAACACTTTTACACGTCAAATATATAAAAAAAAAACTAGATGAGGTTGGCGTTTCCTATCTGACTACCCTGAGAAGAAAGGCCGAAACAAACTCATCTCTTTTAAAGTAAACAACGTAGGAGTAGTGACAACATTGAGATTCCCTCAAAAATTAATAAGCGACAATGATTCGGCACAACTAATAGAAACTCAACCTCAAGATTCTTTGGACGCAACTTCGCCATTAGGAAGTCAATCTAATAATTTAAGGCGAAGTGAAATAATTCTCTATTTATGCCCGAAAAATTATAAACGGATGCATGATCCTGATTTATTTTTGTCATTAATTACTGTGCAATCATTGCTATCGTCATTTAAAAATATATTTGATAGACATGATTCTGACAAATGGTTAAAAGCTGTAGGTACAGAGTGTAATTGAGTCTTTTCAAAGCTACCAAATGTGAACTTTAGTAGAAACACCTAAAGATCTCAATATAATAAATTGCAAATGGGTATTTACTAGCAAAAACAATCAATTAGGTAAATCCGTACGTTATAAGGCTCGCTTGGTTGCTCGAGGTTTTACTCAAGAGTACTTGCAGAATTATAACGAAACTTTCGCAACAGTAGCTCGGATAACTACACTTAGATTTATTTTAGCTTTAGCTAATCAATTTGATTTGCATATACACCATATGGACGTTAAAACGGCATTCCCTAATAGAATACTAAAAGAAAATATTTATATTGAGGCACCAGAAGGCATTTTAGCTAAAGATAATCAGGTGTGTAAACTTAACAAAACATTGTATGGCCTAAAGCAGTGATGTTGGTTCGAACGTTTGGATCATGTTCTTAAAGATACGTGTTTTAAAAAATCGGAAGTAGATCCTTGTCTATATGTGTTAGATAAAAATGGTATAGATAAAAATGTTTATATAGTATTATATGTCGATGATATAATAATTTCCACTAAAAGTATTGATACATCACAAGTTTATAAGATCAGTCTTATGCAAAAATTCGTAATGACTGATTTAAAAGATATACAGTTATTTTTTAGGATCAGAATCGAAAGGTCAAATAATACTATATCATTAATCTATATACCTACAAAATGTTTTAAATAGATTCTCTATGAGTTATTGCAACCCTTCTAGATCACGTTTACCTTGTAAATGAAATAATTTGACTTTAAATTCTGTATCATACTATGAAGCATCCTGTAGAAATGCAATTGGGTGTCTTCTGTATGCAATGTACATGCCCAGATATTTGTGGTTTTATAAGTATACTGAGTGACTGACCTACCAATCTAAATAATGAAGAATTGTAGAAATTATTATCAGACAACAGCGATCCGAATTGTATTACAAAACAACTTATATTCTAGTGTTAGTAGTGGTACTGATATAAAATAAAAAAATAATAAAATAATGCACACTCCACGCAGAGGACGAACAGACAAGAAAATACGTTTCCTACCTGAGCAACCTCCGTATAATATGTCTGATATTCGGAGTATAGCTTTCCTTTTCTTTTTTTATGTATGGCATCTCGTAGTTGACCTTGAGAGGTCGTGACTACTTAACCGGACTTTCCTGTGGCTGCCTTAAGCGAACTCAAAGCCTCCAGCCAGGGGCGAATTACTTATAATACTAAGCGACTGCACGCTAAGGGCACCCCATGTGGGGTACGGACCTCGGCTTAGGGCGTCGCTGGGGGGAGGACAGCAAGGTGGGACAGGCTGGATCAGATCAGTATTATTATTATTAATAGGGGAATTTAAAACTACAGGCTCAGCTGCGGCGCGGGCTGGCGCTTCGTCGAGCGTTGTCGGGGTGGACAATTACGTCGGGGTTTATGCGAGGGACCTCGGCGGCGAGGTCGGAAGGTAGATCGGTGTGTTTTGTGCACTGTACTCGTGGCCCTACTGCATTCCTGGAGGAGGGTAATGGGGTCATCGGGGTCAGTGAGAGTATGCCTTGGACGGCGAATAGAGCTAATGGTGGAGGGCCTATAACTGGCGGCCTGCAAACCAGAGGGTTGCGATGGGTGGCGGCGGAGTCGAAGAAGCGCTTCGTGATGCGCTTCATGAACTGCTTGATGGTGGGGATTTTAAGATCGAGATGGAGGATCTCGTTTCGAACGAACCAGGGGGCTCCCGTTGCCTTTCGGAGGAAACGGTTTTGGAGGCTCTGCATCCTGTGGATGTGGTGGGGAAATAGCTTTCCGCCACAGATCTCAAGATATAATTGCGTCTACCTCGCACTCTGCTCAGCAGCAACGTACTTATTTTGCGAATTATGGCGTGAAAGCCATCTGTGTGGGTCTCAGTAAACATTTCCGAGGCGCTGCAGAAACGGGGCAGTCGCAACAACATCCTATAAGCATTATTACATTGTACGTGCAGAGTATCCAGCGACCTCTTGGTGTAGTTGACCCATAAATTGCTCGCGTCAAAAGCTCTGACAGTAGGCCTTGAAAAGAGTCATTTTTACTTGGTCAGAGCACCGAGCAAATCTACGGGCCAACATGTTATCTCTGGCCGCTAAAGCCCCTCTCAATATCTATATCATCCCTAAGGTGGTCAGTGATGAAATGTCCAAATACTTAAATTTTGACACTCTGTATAACTGGAGCCCGTTTAGCATTATTATTTCCGGAACAGAGTCCGGACACCTACCAGCGGCCTTAAAGATCATGTATTCACTCTTGGTGACATTATAAATCAGTCCGTGTGAGGTAGCAATCAGAGAATAGGGTATTTTACTATATAGTAGAAAAAATCTATAAATAGATTATTGAGATAGTTTAGGCAAAAAGGAGTCGGAAAATGTTACTTTTAGTTCATAAAATAACAAACTAAATTTTAAAATTCAATTCTACGTCTCCAGTTTTTCTAATCTGTTAAAAAACACCATGAAATAGTAGCCGCCATGTTATTGCGTCATACCGCTAGTAAACTAAAACGTTTCAACTGTCAACTGATAGTTAATTAATAGATCAGCGCATAGTCAAGTGACGTCATGACCACAGAGCAACATGGCGTCCACTGCGTCCAGCGTTTTCGTCAAACTACGCGCGAAATTTGAAAATGTTAAATTTAAATGCATTTTTATGGCACTTATCGATTGAATAAAAATTTTGTGATTTTTTTTTGGCATATTAGCACTATAGAATTTAATTAAGACACTTTTCAAAAATAGGTGTAAGACCCTATTGCTCAAAGCGTGAGAGATTATATCACACACTTTGAGAAATTCTCTGATTGCCCCAGTAGTTGGGCTCAGCCGCACCATATCGTCCGCGTAGTTGATGTTATTGCCGCTCACTCCATTTACTTTACATCCAATACTCATGCTACTGAGCTCAGTGATGAGGCCGTAAATATACAGATTGAAAAGCCTAGGGGATGTCAAACCCCCTTGTCTCACACCGCATTCCAATCTATGTGCTGAAGAGAGAGTGTTCGACCACTTTACCTGGTTCTTTTGATTGGCATACCAGTACTGCAAGATTTTCAGTATTTCAGCAAGGGCACCCCTCTCCCTCAACTTGTCCCAAAGGATATCATAGGAAACAAGATCCTTCGAACGTGTAGTATAATGAACAGTATGCTTGAGATTCAAGATAGCAGTTTCAGTTGATAGTCCAGGCTGAACCCGAACTTTGCAGATTTAAAATATTTTTCAAACATGAGTCAAGCATACTGTTCAACACCTTAGCCATGATCATTGCCAAGAAAATCGGATGATAATTCCCTTCACTCGACATGTCTCCTACCCTGTTCTTAACAATGAGAACCACAATAGTATATGTGTATGTATAGGTATTAATGGCTAACACAAATCGTATAGAACAGTGACAAGACCCTCGGCACGTGGACCCCTGCATATTTCAAGTGCTCGATGCTGAGTCCACCATGGCCGGGAGTTTTGCCCCTGCGCATTCCTTGTATGACTCCTTTAACCTACTTGGCAGGGGAATGCATAAATGTCTCCTTTTTCTGACAATAATACTCAGCGCCTGTGGAAGGAACTGAGGGACCAAGGGGAGATTGCACCTGGGAATGTTTCATAAACAGGTTTGCAATATTCCCATGATCACTCTTCCCCTCCACACTCACCGCAAGGCCAGGCCTAGTATCCAACTTACCTGTGAATTTCCAGAATTTTCCACACTTCGTAGCAGCTCGTTGCTCTGTTTATATGTCCATTTTAATTTGTTCTTGACTCTTTTGGCACCATTTCAAGCGACTTGTGAATACTTTACGGGCCTCTCGCATTTGCTCACAAATGTAACCCTGTGTCGGTCGTTTAGATTCTATCCAGGCTTTAAGTTAATGCCTTTCCTCACTGTGAGTATTCCGTACTTGTTTATTCTAGCCACACAGAGAGCGATGCTGTCTGTGAGGCCTATAATCACTCGCCTCCTTAAGGCGCTGACAAGACCCAATTGACCAAAATAGGCTTGTCTTAAGAAAAAAAATTGCTAAATCTGTATAGTTTGTGGTAGCGGAAAAAATATGTGTTACTCGTAATTTTGAACATATTTCCCAGAACTTGGTTGTTACGAAAACACGTTTGGAAAAAAAATCTCGATACAAACTAACGTTAAACTAACCTCTTACCTTGAGTTCTAATCCAAAATATCTGCATTAAATATCAAGATACGTTACGTATTTTATTAATTAAAAGAACGTCTTATTTGAATGCAGAACTTGGTTGTCTTTTATTTTAGATCAATTTTGAGTAAATAGATAATTGCTTCATATTCTGCAATAAATTACAAGCGTTGTGTCATCGCGCTTCTCTTTCTTTTCTATGCAATCTGACAGTGACCGCGGTTTCGGTGTTGTCAGCGTCTTAAACTGTTCAGCTGCCTCACACATAACGCACAATCCTATCATACAACTAAACCAGAATAATTTTATATTCGGCCAGGCTGCACGACCCATGACTGCACTCCGTGAATTCTGGGGGAAATCAAATGGGTTTTTTCGCAATTTATTATTGCACAAAAAACCGGTACCTGTCAATTTTTGAACAGTTTCTTTCACCCATATAATCGGTTAATCGGAGCACTGCCTGAGTCACCAGTTTTGACCTTACTATACTCAAATCACATACAATATAGATGTGTAAATAATCAGAATTATATACATCCTCTTTAATACCTATATCTACAATAGTGTGCCACGCCGATAAAGATACCACACAGTGGTCGAGCCATCTCCTACACTCAAGGCTTTTCGAGACAGAGGCGATATCGCGGGCGCGACAGGCATATTACCGCCTGTCGCGCCCGCGATATCGCTTCAGTATGCAGGAGTCTTCATACGCATCGCTAATAAATGTGTAGTGAGTACGCTAAGCACCTAGTTTTTCAATATCCGCACAAACCCATGACTGTCCGTAAAGAAGTTAATCAATTCATTATAAACATTTTCAACATCATAACTCGCTACAATAGCACTTATCTTACTTAAAACATCAGTAAACATAGTATGTAGGTATAGAGAAAACAATAATAGAACTCTCCCCAGTGACTGCTTGAATTGCCACAATCCGTTTACTACTACATTCCAAAGCAGAAACAGACTCAAACATACCAATCCTCCAGAGAATGGCCACTCCCCAGTGGCGTGCATTTCATAAAGACAGAAAGACACTGCCTACCCTACCTTACTCAGATAAATATTTATAATCTTGTTCTGATATCTAATATATTTTATCTACAAGTACCAAAAATCTTAATTCATAATTCAGCGCCACCTTTCGAGTGCCAACATCGATACAGAGTAGACAGCACGTTCGTACAATTTGACGTAATTTCGCATTGCGCTGCGCTAGCGGCGCTGAGTGCCACGGCAAAGACACAAACTATTCGCGGCAAAATGTCTATATGTGTGCTCTCGTGGCCATACAGATTTAATGGGTGTGCGTTCCTATAGATACGAGACACACAATGTCACAAATAACGCACACAACCGCACAGAGTAGACACTGACTTTTTTACAACACGACAAATTACAACACTTAACCGAAGTTTTCTGATCCAACCATTTTAAAAAGTAGCATTGTTTCATTAAATTTTCGCTACGTAGAGTACCATTTTTTTGTCGTATTTATTATACTGAGTCGAGCCTTCATTATTTTGTTTATTTTGATTTGGTTGTGAGTTATTAAAGATTTTAACGTTGATAATAGTGTGAAAAATGAATAATATATTCTGTGAAAGTTGTTCAGGTGGTGTGTATAGAGAAAATAAAAAAATATGCGTTTTCAAAACCATATTTAGGTGACAAAAAACAAGTGATCGTGAAAGGTTGTTGTACACCGGATTTGCAATTAATACAAACTAAAGGAAAAGTCAATCGTAAATTCAATACAAAACAATATGATTCATATTATTGGATCACAGGTCGCATACACAGTAATCGGTTGTTCTGCTTCCCTTGTCTACTATTTTCAAACAATAAAACCGTCTGGAACGAAACCGGTTACACCCGATATTCATAAAGTAAAGGATATTAGAGGTGGCAATTACCTACATCATTATTTAATCGACAAGACGACGAACCAAAAGCAGCATGCAGTATTTTTGGTAAGATTATTTTTTCTACCTACCCTGTCTAAAAACTCTGTGCACGCCGCTGCCACTCCCCGTCTTCCTCTTAAGACGCTGACAAGAGCTATACCGCGGTCACTGTCAGACTGCATAGAAAAGAAAGTGAAGCGGAATGACATAACGCTTGTAATTTATGGCAAAATATGAAGCAATTATTATCTATTTACTCAAAATTTAGTTGAGTAATCGAAAATAAAAAACAACCAAGTTCTGCATTTAAATAAGACGTTCTTGTTATTAATTAAACACGTAAACTACGTTGATATTTGATACAGATATTTTGGATTGGAACTTAAGGTAAAAGGTTAGTTTACCGTTAATTTGTATCGAGTTTTTTTTTTAAACGTGTTTGATAACAATCAAGTTCTGAGAAATATGTTCAAAATTAACATATATTTCTTCCGCTACCGCAAACAATACAGATTTGGCTATATTTTTTTTCAATCGGTCAAGGACAGCTAATGAGACACAATTGAATTTCCCTTGTTTGGCACCACATGGGGTACGCGCCGGGCTTCATAAGTTAACACAAGCCTACTTTGGTCATTTTCCTCTTGTCAGCGCCTGAATGGTCCGACGGATGTGTCAACCGCTGACTTACCAGTAAATTCAAAGTCTTTACTTATGATCCCTAACATAAATATGTCATGGGGAAGAAGCCATGTCTCTTGGAGGGCTATAAGATCTGACTACGCACAGATTGCTCGAATGTTATCAATAGAGCGTTTTGCTGACTGACAATTAAAACTAGTCAATTTTGAGTAGGTACTCATGCGTGTTACTACACATTGTGAAAATATTTAACTAACTCTAACTTGGGGTAGGTTTGATACGTGAAGTGCACAAACCGCCTAAAAGTAATGCCATCCGGCCACAACCGATCATTAAGAAATACATCAACTTTACATTTTGAAACAAATCATCATCATCTGCCTAGCCATTTCCCAAACTATGTTCGGGTCGGATTCCAGTCTTACCGGATACAGCTGAGTACCAGTATTTTACATGCAGCGATTGCCTATCTGACCTCCACAACCCAGTTACTGGGTAACACGAAATCCCTTGGTGAGACTGGTTGTCAGACTTTCGAGCATCTGACGACCCGTAGCGACTGTCAAAGATCTACAAATGACAGCCAGGACCAACGGCTTAACGTGCTTTCCGAGGCGGAGGGGTTTTGTTACGTAAAGATGGTCACCCACCCATGGACCAACCGCGGCAAGCGTAGCTTAACCTGATTGATCGACCCGAACGGCTGTTATTACTTAGCCACAAGGCCCTCTTCAAACAAATACAAATTTTAAAACATCTTTTACGATACGCAAAAGGTACATTCGGTATAAAATTATTCGGTATAAAGCTAGTTATTAATTATTCGGTATATATTATTCGCTAGTTATTAGTTGCCCAAAACCATATTTGTGATAAGTTAACAAATGTGATTTTGGGCAATTAATAACTAGCTATGCAGATTCTGATTGAAGAGGCGATGAAAATTACGGAAAAAGTAAAACAAGCTATTTATTCAAAGGTTTTGATAATATTGTACAATTTAGTGGAAAACACGAAAACAATACTGTCGCCATCTCCTCAACATGGCTTTTTTTGAGGATGTAAGAGAAACAGTCTGGATAAAATCACTACTAAATAGCATTTAAATCCACATAAAAGAGCCTATTATAATATACGAAGACAAAAATAGTAATAGTATCGCAAATTATCCTGCAAACCATAAAAATCACACATAGGCATTAAATAAAATAATAAAACTAGAATTTATTTCCACAGGAAATTAACTAGCTGACATGTTTACGAAAGCGATTCCTTCCAAAGGAAATTACTTAGATTTTAGATACATATTTGTATTAAACTTTAATTGATAAGATTTATTTCATCAGATTTTATAGGGAATTATAAAATAAGATGAATCGTTAACATTTTGATTGTTATATTATAATGTACATTAATTAGTCTAATAGGCACACTAAGTTTTTTTTTTGTTATGTGATTGAAATGAGCTTTATTTTTCTCTATACTTGCATTTTTTAGGGGGACTGTTGGAATATTACAAAAATCTCAGTGTTAACAGATTAAAATAATTATTCGATTCAATCACTCGATTATCACAATCGATTATTCAATCATTCGTTGATGTCGGTCATTCAGATGTTTTCTATAATATTAATCGGACCGTCAAACAGTACCTACACACGTCTTTTCTTTCCTCCAGAGACCCTTTTCCCATACGAATTATAACTAATAACAAAAGGTACTTGTATTATAATAAAAAAATACAATAGTTTACTTAACAAAACTATCTTTGCGGCTAAAGGCGACCTTGTCTAGTTCAAAATTGACCATAAAACTACATTAGGCTAGCCTTCTTGGTACTTTTTAAGGTTCCGTTTAAGAAAAAAAGGGCTTGAAAATATTGACTATTGTCACAAAAGTCAATATTCTCAAGCCCTGTATTGGGGACCTATACAAATGTTTTGTGTAGGTATAATTCTTTACCATTTAAAAAAATCTTGCGTTCCAACAGCCAAAAGTATTTTATGCATCCTGCATCCTTTAAAAGTAGTAACACCCAGGAATCTGCATAACAATATACATGTCATAACATGTATATTTCTGTGACACAGAAACACGCCTATATGAAACAAGAGAATCCACGCAATGTTGCAATGTTTAATTTAGCGAACAAAATACGGAACCCGCGGTTCAGCGGTGTAACAAGCGTTCGAAATTATATGTTCTTTGACACTGACCCACAATATTATTACTAAACAAGATAATGTGTGTATAATGGAGATCATGCCAGGTACTCACCTGGCTACTGACTGGTAGTTCTACCTACTGGGTTAATTGGATGTCTCAAACTATGTGATTAATTAAATATTAGGTACTTGGAGTTCAAAAGAAAAGATACAAGATACATACCAAGACAGGGGTCTTGGTATGTATCTTGTATCTTTTCTTTCGTGCCTCAGAAAGTACGCTAAGCTGTTGGTCCCGGCTGTCATTCGTGGAACTTTGACAAAGCCAAAATCAAAAGTCATTTATTCAAACTAGGCTGAGAATCACCACTTTTCAAACGTCAAAATTACATAAGACGATCCCCTAAAAACGCCCGCCCTTCACTACTTACTAGTGCTTTAAATCAAAATCAAAAGTTATTTATTCAAACTAGGCTGAGAATCAGCACTTTTCGAACTTCAAAATAACATAGGAGAGTCCCCCAAAAACGCCCGCCCTTCACGCCCTTTTAGCTGAGAAGAAGTGGCGCAACAAACTCCCCAGCAGCACACCTGTCTGTTTAATTATATAAACTTGATTCTATACAAATCGTATGCAAAGTAATTAACACTACGAAACACAAAACATTAAATTAAATTACTTGCCATATGTTAGCTAGCACAAGCCAACATACCAACAAAACAACGAAAACTGTACTCAAGCATAAATAAAAATAACAACATTAAAACGTAAACAATACTTAATACCTAAATAAAATCCTCCAGGCATAAAGAGCGTGCCCGCTTACATAAGAAAACTAGAACGCTTACTCGAAGTGGGAAATGATAAATTAGCACCATCGAAGTAAAATAAATAAACAGTTAATTACTAATAACAATAATAAAACCATGGTCAGCAAGACGACGAGTCACCACAAGCAACACCCGTTCACGAGCATAACGCAAACATTAGCTGTCACCCCCTCGCCATATTGGAGGGAAGGAGGCAACCCGACCACGACGCTACCGCAGGCAGTGACATCTAAGGGAGCATGACGAACTTGCTGCCGGTTGCTCAGGCAAGAATAGTATGATCAATTGTCGAGGTCGCTAGCTAACTCATAAAAAAACACATTGAAATTAGTAGATCATGTCACTAATAAATTAAAATTAAAGTAAATTAAAATACATTGACTTATACAGTCAAATAAAAAATAAACAATTATTTGAACTCATATAATTGACAGTAGGTAAACTAATTCTGGAGCACATAAACATTGTCTTGAGTTAATCACAGCGACCAACTATTCTTATCGTTTAAGTAGTCATTGATACAATAGTATGCCTTTGAACAAAGATTGGATTTTACTTTAGTTTTAAACGCATTGAAAGGCAAATCTAGCAAAGAAGAGGGTACCATGTTATAAAAAGTTATACCAAGCCCAACAAATGCTGGGCACGCCACGATTGCGGCGATAAGTCCCCTCTTTGAGGAGTGGCTGGAGAGGCGCCACGGCGTCCTCACCTTCCGCCTGACGCAGGTCCTCACCGGACACGGCAGCTTCGGGAGGTTCCTGTGTCTGATAAGGCGGGAGGAAACGTCCGGGTGTCACCACTGTGTGGATCGCCCAGAGGACACGGTGGAGCATACGGTGGAGGTCTGCCCGGCTTGGGCAGAGCACCGCCGTGTCCTCGTGGAGGCGATCGGCGGCAGAGACCTCTCGCGTCCGGCCCTGGTTCAGGCCATGGTACGGAGCGAGAGGGCATGGGCAGCCGTCACCTCCTTCTGCGAAGCAGTAATGCTCGCGAAGGAGGAGGCGGGACGGTTGAGGGAAAGGCACGTTTCGCGCCCTCTCGCCCCTAGCCGCCGCAGGAGACGCCCAGGGCGTCGGGAATCCCGGGCGGATTTCCGGCCACCGTAGGCGCGGGCTTGCGGACGGTGAGCAATGGGTAGCTCACCGTCCGGTAAGGACCAGGCCCGGGTCGACGGCGCGTCGTATTCCACGCGCGCCTCAAAGAGATGTCGTCAGCACAAAGTAGGGGTCCACTAGGGCCGATGCCTGCCGGGGTCGCGGGAAGGTACTTATGGGTCACCGAGGCCCCCGCAACACAGGCAACAGGAAGGAATACGGGTGGGTTTTAGTCAGTAAGAGTCTGACACACCCTCCCGCTCCGCCCAGAGCGGGAGAAGTTATTTGATGATTTCCCACCCTCAAAAAAAAAAAAAAAGCCCAACAAATGAGTTATGAAGCCGGTGAAATGGAGCTCGTAATTTGTCCTTATCTCTGGTGTTAATATTGTGAATATCACTGTTTTTAGTGTATAAGTGTATATTTTGCCTAATATATAAGATGTTGGCGAAGATGAATTGTGATGCCACCGTGAGAATACCAATATCTTTAAAAAAACTCTCTGAGAAACTCTGTCACCAAGCTGGTAAATTGACAGTCGTTACGTGTCGTTAGAAGCCCGAAAGTCTAACAGTCTTACCAAGGGGTATCGTATTACCCAGTAACTGGGTTATGGACATTTATTAGATAGGCAGTCGCTTCATGTAAAATACTTCATATTCAGCTGCATTCCGTTATACTGGAAGCTGACCCCAACCTCATCATCTGCCTAGCCTTTGCCCAACATATGGAATCTTCAATCAACATATGGATCCTTGTCTGAAATATTTTTTTTTTATTTGAATTTATTTCCGATAAATTTTGACGTGCAAACGTGTTTTTTTTTTTACTAATTAACGGAAATATGTATCATTTATCATCATTATTTAGAACCTAGTGCAGAGTAAGGACACAGAGTAAATGGACAGAAGGTAAGCTTCATAGAACCGCGCTTAGGATAAGTACACTACCACTGGCATGGGGCGCGTGTGTGCGGGCAACTGGCGAGGCACTGGCTGAGCTGATATGAAGCGGTTTTTCTTCGTACGCGACGAAGCCGCCAGTAGCCCGCACACACGCGCCTTATGCTTGTAGTAGTGTACCCATCATAGCGCGGTTGTATGAAGCTTACCCTTTGTTCGTTTACTCTGTGGTGAGGACTCTGCGATGATAACTTTTTGCTTGCAAGCCGGTCAACGATTTATTTATTCTTAAATTTTTGGATATTCAAATATGACAGGTTTCCAAACAAGGTTGTCAAGTTTTTATAGGAACGACGAGTCGTGGAAAACTACTGCTAGAAATAACTGTGAAATGTATAGTCAACGTAGCCGTCGTCGCCAGTCATTTATTTAATTCTGCAGTGTGGTTATTTGGTCAGTGGGTCGTCTTTTTACGTGCGAGATATATTCGCCCGATGGTATGCATTCCATACAACGGTTCGTTATCATTTCTTTCAACGTAACTTCTAGCCTTTTTTTCTGGTCTAAAATCTTTCTTATTTGTCGTAGATATGAGAACAGTTGAAAACGCCAATTTTTGGCCCAATCTACTGGGGTTCTAGCGTCCACCAGGCCGAGTTTACGGCCGACCGCATCAATTGCTGTTCGACACCGCTGCGTTGCCTGTGAGGCAATCCAGGCGATTTACGCCTGAAGATCCATAGTCGTGCTCCGTCAGCAGAGGCACTGGATGCAGTTCTTCACGAGCGGTTTATTCCAAACCTATTATTATTGATTATTGTAGTTATGAGTACCCGCAGGTTGATATTAACATATTTCCGTCTTATTCTTAAAAATAAACCTGGTCATTTATGCCGGAAAACTTAGGTTGATCCCACTGCGGCCTGTCTTTTACGACCTGTTTTTTGATAACGACGCGGACTAAACAGCTGATTTTAATCATACAGCGGCTTCCATAGATTAACTTATGAAGCCCGACGCGTACCCCATTTGGGCCAAACAATGGAAAATCAATTGTCTCATTAGCTGTCCTTGACCATTAAAACTTAACAAAATCCACCTATCGATGTACCGTAAGTTTTCTCATTAACTCTTCCTAATTCACTAACTTATCTTACGACCACGAATCTTATATTTTTTATCGCACTTCGCATCGCACGCATCGCATCTCATTTTTAAAATGCGTGTTTTTGTTTGTTACGCTTTCACGCTAAAACGGCTGAACAGATTTGGATGAAAGTTCAAACATGGGTAGACCATGACCTGAATTAAGACATAGGATACCCGATTGTTATCCTGGTATTCCCACGGGATGGAGTCTTATGCGGGTGAAACCGCGGGTGGCAGCTAGTTAGAAATAAAGCTGTTTTTTACACCACCTGTTCGCTAACGTCTTATTATATGTCATACAAACCTAACACAGCGCTTAAATGATTTCATTAAAGCCCTAGGCTCTAGCCGGGCATATTAATATTGTACTGAGCTTCATTATGAACCACTGGCCATTAATCGGTCAAGGACAGCTAACGAGACACAATTATTGATGTTCCATTGCTTGGCTCCGAATAGGATATGCGCCGGGCTTCACAAGCGTGATTTAAATTTAGAACCTCAACTGAGAAAATCGTATGGTAAGGAGACGGGCGAAAGTTCATACATAGTTGGGCCTGACGTTACAGTAACGATTACTGCATTATTTTATTGAGATATTAATACCATTTAAAAAAAAAAAACTAAAATAAATGTAGGACTACTCCATGGTAGAAAAAAATATAGGATGTTATTAGTATGTCCAAAAACAATGTTGTTGCTTCTGAAAATTATTCTAACACCGAGCTCTAACGTTAAATTTAAACCGTCGGAATCCTTTATACGTAGCCAAACTCACTAAAGAATATTAATCGAATAATAATTACAGCATACGAAAACACAACAGAAAATATCCACTACCTTGCGGTAGTGGATATTTACCTACTGTTCGACACAGAACTTCAGTTAGCCAACGAAGTCAAGTACCTCGGGGTCATTCTAGACAGTAAGTTAAACTGGAGTAGTCACTTAGACAACAAAATAAACAGGGCTTGCATCACCTTTTGGCAGTGCAAGAAAATGATAGGTAAGAAGTGGGGCCTATCCCCCGGTACACGGCGGTAATCCGCCCCATGATCTCCTACGGGGCCGTGGTCTGGTGGCCCCGCACCCAGCTAGTCACAGCCTCCAATAAACTACAACGCATGCAAAGACTTGCCTGCATGGCGACCACGGGCTGCATGAGGACAACTCCGACTGCAGCAATCGAAGCCATGCTGGGACTGCCGCCGCTCCACCTGTTCATACAGCAGGAAGCGACGATGGCGGCAGTACGCCTAAATACACTGAATCTCTGGGGCAAGAGAGACACACTACACACCGCGCTGCTTGAGGGACTCAATAAAGAGTTCCCCATCACGAAAGCAATAAATGACCAGGTACCCAAACAATTTATATTTGATAAGAAATACAAGATCCAACTCCACGAGGATCGCCGATGCGAAGGGCTGCGCCCCGCAGAGCTGCGCATCTTCACAGATGGATCCAAAACAGGTAGTGGCACAGGTGCTGGAATCTTCTCGGAGGACTTCAACATACGCATAGCCACACCATTGGGGGTCCATAACACAGTGTTCCAGGCCGAGTGCTTAGGTATTTCTCTGGCCGCCTCAGCCATCATGGCCAGGGAAGTTAAGGACCACTCAATCCGCATACTCTCAGACAGCATGGCTGTCCTGCAAGCGCTAAACAGTCACACAGTTGACTCTGGGCTAATATACGAGTGCCATCAGCGCCTCAACCAGGTGGGTAGCCTCAACAACATAACCATTCAATGGATTAAAGGACACAGCGGTTCGCTAGGCAACGATGCAGCCGATGAACTTGCCAGGAGGAGGTCGAGCATGGCACCAGTGGGACCTGAACCCATCGTGCCACTTCCCTTCGGGTACCTACGCACTCTGGTAAGGAAACGCACCAGAGATAAACATCTCAAACTATGGTCGGACCAAGGTGAGTGCAGGCAGGCCAAGGAAGCTCTCCCTACAATTGATGGTCGCCTCACGAAACGGGTTCTCCGACTAACTAAACTACAGCTGCGCACTGTTACAGCAGCTATAACAGGCCACGGGTCATTTAACAAACACCTCTTTGTCATAGGAGTCACAGACAGTCCGCTGTGCAGGGCCTGCATGACGGACGACGAGACAGCAGCACATGTGTTACTAAACTGCCCGGTCGTCGACACATACAGGGCAAAGTATTTCGGTAACCCAGGTACCCTCCGTGAGATGGTCAGTAACACCAAGGCGTTGCTGGCCTTCCTTGAGGAGCTGGGGTGGATCGAATAATCGATTTCCCACCCGTACGCAAAATACGCGCATTGACGTGGAGTTGCGGACACCAGCCCGTTTTACCTATTTACCTATTTTTTTTAGATGTTAATTTTGATATCATTGAAATGGTGTCACCGTTAACAATATACTTAGCTTTTAAGCAAAATTTTGCAGCTAAATATTTCCGTCGAACAACGTCCGTATAACGGTGGCAGACATAACTCCGATTCCATCGCGTGGATTCGGCAACTTTTTAAAAAACCGCCAAGTACTCTTATGGCTTGATTTTGAATTTTGTCTAATCTCGAAATATTGGTCTTAGCGCTATTATCGAACAAAACACTTGCATAATCTAACCGACTGCGAATTATTGAAATATATATGTAGTCGTCTTAAATGCAATGGACTGCCCGTGACAAACCTGCTAGCACCTTAAAAACATTTAAAAATTTCATACTTCTTTCACAGATTTCATTGATCTGTTTGCGCCATCTCAAATATGAATCTAGCCAGAGTCCTAAATATTTAACAACAGGAACGTTTTCAAAACCGACATTTTTGATATTTACATTTGCCGGCTGTAAAGTATTTCCTCTAGAAAAAAAACATATTTTACTTTTCGCGGGCGATAGTTCTAGACCCAATTCAAATTCATAATCTTTATTCGGAACGAAGACTCATATAGGGTTAATAACATTGCTCTTAAAACTAAGTGTTAGTAAACAACACGATACGACGGCACATGTAACTGACAGCAGCGAATAACATATGGACAGTCCACTCTGCCAGCAATCATTTTCAGAACCCTGTTAGAGCTGGCCATGACTCGAGCCACCATGGATGCTGCGCGCTTGCGCATTATTGTGTAAAAGCAGTCTACACGCGCCGCTGCAAATATTCCTGACGCACTGCAAAGCCATGGTAACCCCATCAGCTTTCTGAACGCATTGTTAAATTGGACACTAAGAGCTCCATAAGACGCCCGCGAATATGTATCCCATAAGCTGCAAGTGTAGAAGGTGGTACAGAATTCTCTACATAGTGTCACCTTTACATCTGCAGATGTAAAGGTGACACCATTTAGAGCATTCTGTACGTTTGCACATTGTACTGCAGTACAACGTGCAAACCTACGGGCTATCATATTCGCACGCACAGAAAGAGCCCTCCGTTCCCTTTCAATGTCAGCATTGTCTCTAAGGTGACCACGTGACCAAGATATTTAAATTGTTCCACTCGCTTAAGAGGAACACCGTTTAGCCTTATGGGAGGCACATCGAGATGGTATTTGGTCCCCGCCTCAAAAACAATGTACTGACTTTTCTGAACGTTATACAATAACCCATGTTCAGTTGCATATCGCTCACATGTGGCAATACTCCTAACAAATTCGTCAAACTATCTGTGGCTTCCTGAAGAGTTGTGGTCATAAATCTAATGTCTTGTCCAGAAATATAGAGGACGAAAACATCGGCGTATTGGGATAAATACACGCTCATAATCTCTTTGCAAATATCACTGGTAACTATGTTAAATAATATTGGAGATATAGGTCTCCTTGGGCCAATCCCTTACATGTCCATCTTGTAATCGAAACATTACTCCCTACTTGTGACACAGGCCACAGCTAAATGTATCTCCCTTAAGTATTCCCATAAATATCTACATATAGAAGCCCCCAGCCCCATCTCATCCAGCTTAGATACCACTTTCAATATATTGACATTATTATATGCGTTGTCAACGAAACTTCCCAAAGTCTTTTGATTATTGGTGAAACCTATTTGAATTTCTGACACTCGGCGTACAAGATTGTCCAGGCATGACTGAGATCTTCTAAACCCCACTATTTTTGGAAAACAGACCTTTTTTCAAAACCATTTAAGACGTCGCGTTATAATGTTATGCAAGGTTTTGCAAAGATAAGATATGAGTGATATACTCGTAGGTCTTAAAGATGTTATGTTGCTTGAATTGCGCCCAAGTTTCGGTACAGGCACTACTTTAACATTCCTCCACTGTCTTGGATAGAACCTCACCTTCAGACAAACATTTGTTAAATAAATCAACTATCAACTGTTTGCTGGGAAAATTATAAATCATCGAATAAGAAATATCGTCCTCCCCTTTTTTCTTTTTGGCTGGGAAATCATCGAATAACTTCTCCCGCTCTGGGCGGAGCGGGAGGGTGTGTCAGACTCTTACTGACTAAAACTCACCCGTATTCCTTCCGTTGCCTGTGTTGCGGGGGCCTCGGTGATCCATTAGTACCTTCCCGCAACCCCGGCAGGCATCGGCCCTAGTGGACCCCTACATTTGTGCTGACGAGATTTGCGAGTTCCTGTTCCGAAATCTGTGCCTCCAACACATCCGTCACGTTAATATCTTGTCCACAAAAGCCACTAACAAATAGTTTGATATCAAAATTGTAGGTATAAACAAACATAATTATAAACAGTCTAAGGACTATAGAACTATAGAACCTTACTCAAGACTCAAGCATAACTTAAAACTACAAATTTCCTACCAATCAAATGACTTTAAAAGAGTTAAGTAATCCTTAAGTTGAGTGAGTGAGTGAGTGTGGATTATACGGGCCTAAGTTTAAAAAAAAATCCCTCAAGAATTCAGTTACGCTATAGTATGCTTTGACTTTCAAAAAGGTTCGAAGCTTTTTTTTAAATAACGATGGTGGCAATTCTTTCCAACTTTTAGGTATTTTATCATATATGACCGGACCCATGCAATAATCACTTTTGCGCATTAGTGCTGTCTTAGCGGACTGATGACGCAGTAGGATATTGTCGCGTCTATTACGTGCAATTACATTGGCAAGACGTATATAAAGGATTTGGGTTCAACTCAACAAACACAGCTAATTCTAGTATCTTAAACATGGTCATGGCAGTATTTTATACTATGTATGCAACTATCTGTAGTTTTAACCTTAAACATCACCCGTATGCATCTTTTTTGAGCCTTAAAAGCGGTTTCATTTTCAGTTGAGTTACCCCAAAATATTATTTCATATCGTCGGTAGGATTCTGCTATACCGTAAGGGCACTCCTTATCCGTGTATATTATTGATGAATAAATCTTCCCTTTTTTTCTTACTTAATAACCTTCTCCTGACAATAACAATCATAACAAAAAAATAATTAGCGAAATCAGTCTAGCCGTTCACGCGTGATGCCGTGAGTGGCCGTGACCAAGAGAAATAGAAATTCATTTATAAATAGATAATGTATCCAAAGCATATGCGGATTTCCTCATTTTCTTACATAAAATGATAACGTGTGATTTCCAGTTAAGATGTTTATCTATTTAGATACCCAGGAATTTTGTAGTTTCATCTTCTTCTGCAACATCATTATTGTAGTGTACATTAAGTCTCATGCTAGGAATCCGTTCACTGAAATGTATAACTTTTGTTTTACACAAGTTCATTAAATAGTTTTCGTCTAACCATTCATTTTAAAGCCTTACTAATATCACCTTCATAGGTCTCTAAACTTTTACAAGGTAATTTTTAATACATTTTACAAAACAATTGCAGTAAAGTTTATCAACACTGGGACCCTGGCAACGCCATTCGAGCTCCAAGTGATCCTTATAGCGGCCCGGGTCGACGGCACATTGTGTTCCACGCGCGCCTCAAAGAGACGTCAGCACAAGTGTAGGGGGGCACAAGTGTAGGGGGTCCACTAGGGCCGATGCCTGTCGGGGTCGCGTGGAAGTTCAAATGGGTTACCGAGGCCCCTGGCAACACAGGCAAGGGAAGGAATACGGGTGGGTTTTAGTCAGTAAGAGTCTGACATACCCTCCCGCTCCACCCAGAGTGGGAGAAGTTATTTGATAATTTCCCACCCAAAAAAAATAAGAAATAGTGATCCTTATAGCAGTGTATATCGTGTAGACACTAATTCAAAAATAAAAACAATAATAGCTAAAAAACAGCCTACTACATAAATAAGCCATGGAATTACAAACCTAGATTCGAACTCCTTTTGACGAAAGTTAAACTTAATCTTCCTAGCGTAGTAAAAATCATTGAACTTCTTATCAACCAAACCATTTTCTCTTAAACGAAGCGCGTTTTGTCGCATTTTATCTGATAGTGGAAACCCTTTGTAGAAAAATGTACTCAAAATAAACTTGACGTATGGTCTGTTGAAGTAATAGACGGAGGAGCGACCAAATCCATCGTAGTAGATTTTTTTGTTGAATGAATATGTTGATCGTGGTAGAATCGTAAATAAATCTTCTGATTGAGCAACTTTCTTCAGACTTTGCAACGGTTCTAGACAATCAGGATTAATTGCAGTAGATATATTCGTTTCAGATTGTATATATTGAAGAATTGCAGGAACAGTACAAGCCTTGAGGTTGTGCTTAACTACGTCTGCTTCATTAGAAACTTGGTGCTCTTTTATTGGCTCCCCGATCAAACTAACTAAGCTCGACTGGTAATGACTGCTCATTAAAGACGCAAACCACACCCATATTATAAAGATGCACCTTACATTACTAGGCATTTGATGGGGCATATTACAGCCACTAGAAAGCAAATATTTTAACAATTTCAGCATTGTATTAGTTATGTCGTCAGCACGAAGTAGTATGTTCATTAATATTGAATATATTAGATACACTAAAAACAACAGGCACCAAACTAATGGATAGAATTCCAAATAAGCGTTTTTCCAGTTAGCTACTGCTGACGCCCTTCTCACAAAAAAAAGTGACTCATCATAATAATCCAGGTACCCGTGCAAATATGTGAATGCATCTGCCCGGCTCGATACTAGCAAAGTGTTACCCAATATTGCATCACATTCATTATGTTGCAATTTTGCCATAGGTCCCAAAACTGTCATATTAGGAGATATTGTAGTATAAATTTCATTAATCAAATCGAAGCTAAAATTGACTTTGAAATGTTCTTGTTCTCCTAGCACCTTAAATAAATATTGTTCAGCTCCTAATGTTATTCGGTTGTCTTCTGCAAGTTCTGGGTGTATAGAGTACGGTGGTCGATGCGGGACGGTAGTAAGCAAGGTGCAGTTCCGTAGACCAGTTACTAATTTGTTTGGGAATAGATTACTTGTCGTATTCAAGCACAAACCGTATCTTATGACGTTGTTGTAATAATTTCCACAAGCATAATTGTCGAAGGGATTGTAGGTGTAGAGGTGAGCGTCATTAGTCCCATTTACCACCAGCACGTTGACCACGTGTTTTTGCAATAGCTCGTCGAAAATCTTCTTCAGTTCGTCGCCTTCCAGTGATCTGATCACGATTATGAACCGTGAAGATGGGTTCCATGTTGGATCTTCAAGAAGATATTCAAAACATTCTGTGAATTTCGTTGGGTTCTTTGCGTTTATGAAATATCCTTGGTGTCTAAAATAAGACTGTGTAGTGGTATGTCTGAATACCATCGCTGTGATGGTTGATAGATGAATTGCTTTCAGGATGTCGTAGTCTTCAGAGTACATATCAATGTATGTTAGCGTCTTTTCCTCAGAAAAGTATGTTCTTACTATATCGGTTATACACACCATCAAATTTTGGTTTTGCAGTACGTCAAAAGATACGGCATTTTCACTTTTACAATGGAGATATAACAAAGAGAGCAACAAGTAGACAACCAACATTTTTGGATGCACATTGATCTATGTTTTTAGGTAACGTTTGGTAGCTTGTTAATGAAGATTAATTTATATTTGGAATGCCATTAGAAATAGAGCTAAGTATTAAAAAGTCTATCGTAATGGATCTAGATTATTAGGGTTCATTACTCAGACTCAAATCTTTGTTTATAAATGGTATTTCATAGACGCTTACGTTTTGTTTAAATAATTACCTGCTGGACTGTCCGAAAAACGCGAAAATCGCGTCGAAAAGAGTTTCAAGAGGTGGTTAACTTTTTAAGTAGAAGCCTACAAAGTTCTTTTGGCGCGTGGCCAATATCGAAACTAACGCCGCCATCTTGTTTTATTTCTTTAACCATTTATGTACACACATATAAAAACAGAAAAGAAGAACAAAACAGAAAACTACGTACACAGGTGATGCTTATTTCTAAAGAAATCTTTTCCAGCATACCTGCGATAAAAAAGTAGATAAAGAGATGTAGACACCGTGTGTAAGAGTAGAAGAGAAAATAGAATACATAAAATCGAAACAATTTACAAAACAAATATTATGGGAATATACTAACATACATACATACATAATTCTAAAATAAATATCACTAGAACATAAAAAATACAGTGTAATTTCAAATGATAAATACATACGCATGACGAAGTGGATAGTGTTCTTTCACTGTTCTTTTAAATACTGCAACAGTTTGGCAGTCCCTATTGTCCGGCGGAAGTGAATACCACAACCGCACCGCGTGCACAGTGAAGGAGTAGGAGTAGAAACCAGTGGGGAAGGTTTCTAAGATGCGACCTGCAAGGCGTATATGAAGGACGGGCGAAGGAAAACGTTCCCGCAAATAGGATGGCAATATATTATCTGTGACAATTTCACATAAATGTTTAGGTACCAACAACGTCAATGTCATGCAGGCGCTAAACAATATTTGTAGCACTCTAAGTATCTGTTTTGTTCTGATGCGGAAAACAATCCAAACACTTAAAATTAGTTCAAATTCTACGCTTGATCATACGTGCGGAATTTAAACAAAGCTAAATTTTTGTGTACCTTAATAGGTACACAAAAATTTAGCTTTGTTCAAATTCTGCGGTTCAAATTTTGTTTATTTGGCGGCTGGAGCCGCCTGCACAAGTTTATATTTTTTAATGATCAATGGAGCAGTGGCGTTTACACACATTTATTGTTTGAATTTGATATTTTTCCGTGTTGGTGTTTTAATTGTCTAATTTCCGTTACCACATCTTAAGTGATATATTATTATACCAAAAAAGTCCAGTTATTTCTAGGTGTCTCGTATACGCTTTATGAGTCCACAATACTACTATAGGTAATTATTTCCACCTCTTCTTTTATATATATATATATATTAGATATATTTAAATTTATATATATATTCCGTAGTAAACAAGGAAATCTTATAGTTTCGGCATGTCCGTCTGTCTGTCTTTCTGTCCTCGCTTTAGCTCCGAGACGCTTAGTACTAGAAAGCTGTAATTTGGCATAGGTATACATTGTAATCACACCGGCAAAGTGATAAAATAAAATCCTGAAAAATCTTTTTTAGGGTGTTTATTAAACGTACATGCAAGGGAAGATATCCCTTGCACGTAATGTGGGGATGATATTTTTTTCTCGTTTATCCCATGGTGTGGGGTATCGTTGGATAGGCCGTTCAAAAATATTGCGGGTCTGTGGACACGCATGTTTCCGTAAATTAAGCTTTAAAGTGCTCATTTTTGCTAGAGTCAACATTCTCAACTACGAAACCCTTCGGAATACGGAATAGGGTCTTACACCCATTTTTAAAAAGTGTCTTAATTATATTTTTATTCCATCGATAAGTGCCATAAAAATACATTTAAAATTTTACATTTTCAAATTTCGCGCGTAGGTTGACGAAAACGCTGGACGCAGTGGACGCCATGTTGCTCTGTGGTCATGACGTCACTGGGCTATGAAAACAAATGCGCTGATGATAATTGATACGTTTTTGTTAACATAGCCGTATGACGTAATAACATGGCGGCTACTATTTCATGGTGTTTTTTAACAGATTAGACAAACTGAAAACATTGAATTGAATTTTAAAATTTATTTTGTTATTTTATGAACTAAAACTAACATTTTCCGACTCTTTTTCGCCTAAACTATCTCAATAATATATTTATAGGTTTTTTTCTCGTACATAGTAAAATACCCTTTTGTGCGTGGTCCGACACGCACTTGGGCAGTTTTTTTTTTAGTATAGCAAGCTTCCTGCTTTATGCACGTTAATCAAACCATGATTACTAAGTTCAGCTATTGTTTTTTCCATGCCTTTATGCAGTAGGCAAGCCATAAAAAAAAGCGACGCATTGCCCATCCATTTATTAATTATAGGGCGACAAGCAATTGAAAACCAACTCAATAGTCCTACACATAAGGTTGAATTACATGATAAGTTTAAATGGGAACAAGACAGGTGCATCGAACCATTGTAGCTATATTATTACCGTCCATATTGCTTATAATGATACCTAAGATTCGTGCCTAGGTCGCCTACTAATGTTACCTACTAACTCAGTGATGGAATACCATACTAAGTTTTATCAATGTTCACATTTTTAAGATATTTTATGAAAACAAATGCCTTGTATGGGCACATGTCGGTCATAGTCGGTATTCAATAAAATATTGCTTTGATATACTTCTTTTGTGATAATATCTTTAATGTAACGATGTAAAATTATGTCCCTACATAATTATAACTTCCAAGAGTATGCATTTTTTTAGTGGAACTTTTAGTTAATCATTTTCCTACCTCCTCACTAACAAATTGTTCCGGTGGGAAAGATCACTAAAAATAAGCAGTGACGTGCAGTGGTTCTCCACGGTCGGTAGGCCACGCATACAGACGTAAAAAAAAAAAAATCGCGCAAAATCACAGCGTCGCTCTACATATGATGACCCTCAAAGTATTCATTATTGATTCATGATATTTAAAAAAAAAAAAACATTGAAAATAATCCTGTAAAAACAAAAGTTATAAATACAAGAACTCACCACATTATTCAAGGTTCAAAACACGATTTTCCGACGATGCAAACAGAAGAAAGATTCGGCCACCTCAAATATCATAACCAAGTGGGTGGGTTATAATTACAGAACACGTCACTTGCAAGATATCCGAAGTCATGAATTATCATATTTTTGGATTTAGTCTCGTAATTCGGGCACACATCTACCTTTAGACACAACTTGAATCTTATCATTAAACGATAATTGCGAAAACTTACTACTTTTAACTTCTAACAAACACACATTATCGGCGCAAACTTGACAACAGAACACCTTTCTTAGGTAAATAAAAAAATAATAAACACAAGAAATAATATTTACATTAATTTACGTTTCAAAACGCACTTAAAACTTAATAAGATATAAAAAAGCAAAACATTCAAGATCGGATATAAATTGCTCACATGAAACAATATGGCTTCCTTAAGAAAAATATAATTTCTAATAAGTCGATAAAAAAACGCTAAAAACGTTAAAATTGTATCATTGTCATACCGTGTTCTTCCACAAAAGGGACTACCAAATTTTGCCGTATAATACAGTCCAGGGTTGCCGAAACTTATTTTCCTAACTCCCCAAAAATCAAAGAGAAATTTCCCAAATATGAGGAGATAAATAAAAAATTATGAAGTTTTTAATTATTTTGATAGGGCTTCCTTACAATTTATATTTTTTGGAAGGTATAAATTCGACAATACCACCCTGTTTTTTTAATTGTCTCTAGTAGTCATTAAGGAAACTATCGTGTCTGTGTGTAGTCTGTTTCTCAAATTCCCCGCAATTCGGGGAATTGTCCAAAAATTGGGAAATCTGGTCTTCAATACTTTTCATTCATTAAATCTTGACTTTACACACAACCAATCACAGCACGCGGTGGCCAGCTCCAGCCGCAGTAGTTACGCCCATAATTTAAACAATGTCAACAGTGTGTACCATTCATAATTCAATAGTGTGCGTAAATTTATCAATGGGATTTAGGCTGGCCGAGTGCCTGCCTAATAAATGCGTACCGAGCTCCGTCGAACTGTGAGTTACGTAAAACGGCGGGCGCGACAAGTTGTTATAATGTTATAACAGGAGTTTAACTTTTTTTTTCATATTTTGTATTATTGAATTACATAGTTAAAATAAATTAATTTGGCGTTGTTGGTAGGATAGGCTAGGCTTAATTGCCTCTATGGACGGCGCGCCCCTGAAAATAAGACCTTAAATCAGGGAAATTAACTACTTGGAAGAAAGAGACCAGGCTTAAATTGATATGGAGAAAGTGGTTTTCACTATATAAAACCACTTTAATTAATAATAATAATAAACCTCTCCACTCCTCACAAGCACCTCAGGACATGTTGCCCCCTTGTCACTACGACACTATGTGCTAGCGACCGTTTTCGGGGGCTCATTATTGAGTGTGCAAGTCACCCCCTGCCATTTTATCTGTGTATTTTATACAAAAACATTGGTCAGGCAGGGGCCATAGTCTTTCCATAGTTCTAGATAACCAGTTCACTTTAGCTACCCAAACCCATAATCCAATATCTTTGTTTCCATATTCCGCAATAGTCCTACACCAACCGGGGGTTGTCCTTGGGCGCACTTTCATAGTGTGAACAGGCATAATCGTCGCTTTGTGCCTCATTTCATTAAAAAAACGTCTAACGGGCTTCTGCGAGTTGGCTTCGGCCCCTCGTAAGCCTTCCAAAGGTCCGGGTCTTGACATTTCTTTGACGTAAATAATAATAATAATGATGGCCTGATGGCCGAAAGCCTCAACCATCATCTCTCGAGGCTCTTGTTAGGCGGCTGGATCAAGGGCCTGATTCAGAAGGCAGTTCTCCTCGATACGGCTCGCATTGTGAGGAGGTTCCTGTCTCTGGAGCCCTAACCACCGGTAGCTTGAACCCTGCTCCCGACACCGGCGGACCACCATTTTTAATATTTTTTATGTTTTTTTTTATACCTTTTTCAAGAAATATTTAAAAATATATTTTACATGTAAAAAAAATAAATAAACGAAATAATAATAAAAATCTATATTTACAGTTTAACAATTTACATTACAACTTGATTATCATACCATTTATAGTCTTATAAAATTGTAGGTTTTTATACACAGTTTGAATAGGTTGGGGAAAAAGTGTCTTCGCATTTTTTAAGAAAATTCAAAACATTTTTTAATATACTTTATTTACATTTAACTAAAGTATGTAGGTACCATTTTGTTCGATAACTTTTTGCCATCTTGTAGGTAGGGACATGATCATGTCATGAAAATCATGAAAATTTCTATAGCAATGGGATCCCATTGCTATAGAAATTTTGAGACTTTGATCAAAATACCGCGACAAGTGGTTTTGGCAGTCCTCTCGTGATGTTAACCTGACTCTGCCTAAAGAATTCTGAAGAGACCGAAACAGGTGGAAATCTGAAGGTGCAAGGTCAGGACTATTATATACGGCGGATGCATTAACACCTCCCAGTCAAACTCTCTTAATTTTTGCTGAGTGGCTAAAGATGTGTGAGGTCTAGCGTTATCATGATGAAAAACCACACCCCTTCTGTTGATTAATTCCGGCCGCTTTCTCTCAACTTCTTGCTTTAATCTCATCAGTTGTTCGCAGTAGAGTTCAGAATCGATGGTCCAGCCTGGTGGTAACAGCTCATAATGAATATATATATATTTTAATCCCTTAACCCTTCTAATCCCACCACACACACAGCATCACCTTGTTGCGAGTTAATCCGGGTTTGGCCACAGTCTGTGAAGCCTGACCGGCCTTTGACCACGGCCTTTTTCGCACGTTCTGGTCGTACGAGATCCACTTTTCATCACCGGCTATCAGCTTTTTCAAAAATGGTTCGGTTTCATTACGTCGTAATAAAGAATCACAAATGAGTACACGGTTCATTAGGTTTCTTTCAGTGAGCTCGTGAGGTACCCAAATATCGAGCTTTTTTGTGTCAGTTTTTTTTCAAATGCGCCAAAACTGTTTTGTGGTCAATTCCCAGTTCTTCAGCTACGTCGTAACTACTGATATGCCGTAAAATAAAATAAAATGTTAATAATATAGTGTTTTTTTAACTTAATTTCAAAAATGAACAGAGATTGAGCACGCCTTGTCGACACAGGCAAGGCATTCTACCGTACTGCTTGAACCGTAAAAGATTTAGATCAGAGAAAAGACCAGAAGTTACGTTGAAAGAAAGGATAACGAACCGTTGTATGGAATACATGCCATCGGGCGAATATATCTTGCACGTAAAGTAACTACACTGCAGAATTCAATAAATAACTAGAGACGGCTACGTCGATTAGGTATACATATCACCAGCACATCAGTACAGGTACTGCTCTACAGATTTCAATCAATTAGCATTTTATATCATATTACAAAAATGGTGACTATTTCAAGCATGTAATTTGTAATTTTCCATGGCTCGTTTCTATAAAAAAATAACAACCTTGTTTGGAAACCTGTCATATTTGAATATCCAAAAATGTAAGAATAAAAACTCTCTGACCGGCTTGCAAGCAAAAAGTTATCATCGCAGAGATCCGATTAATTTTGACAAGCAAAATGATTTTTTTTTTTTTTACAAAATTTACGGAAATAAGTATTGTTTAACATTATTATTTAGTACCTAGTGCAGCGTAAGGAACGTTGCACTAATTTAGTTTAGTTAATTTTTAACTAGTCGGCGATTCTTATCCGACTACTCCGGAAGAAGGACCGAAACAAACTCAGAGTCTCATAGGTCACAGTCTCTTTTGAACTCATATCATCTGCCTAGCCTTTTGCCAACTATGTTGGGGCGGCTTTCAGTATTACTAGATCCAGCTGAATACCAGTATTTTACATGAAGCGACTGCCTATCTAACATCCACAACCCAGTTACTAGGTAATACGATACACCTTGGTAAGACTGGTTGTCAGACGAAGCCCGAAAGCTTCTGACGACCCGTCACGACTGTCAAAGTTCCACGAATGACAGCTGGGGCTTTTGATGCACGTTTCTTTTGAACTCCAAGTACCTACTATTTAATTAATCACATAGTTTGAGACATCCAATTAACCCAGTAGATAGAACTACCAGTAGCCAGGTGAGTACCTGACATGATCTCCATTATAAAAGTGTCTAGTGTCAAAGACGATATAATTTCGAACGCTTGTTACACCGCTGAAATTAGGATGGCATTTCACGTTAAACTATGAAATCATAGTAAAATTATTTTATTTATATATTTTATTTGACTGTACTACTTACATAACATACATAATCAGCAGTGATAGGAATAGGTAGTGCCTATTTGCCTAAACTTCGAAGAACAGAGACAAGAAACGGAGACTTCCTTAGGACTAACTTTTTTTCCGAGACATCTGTCCCGAAATTTCGAGACAACACATAAATACATTAAAAAAAAATGTTATTTGGAATAAGTAATTCGTCTATATTTACCTAAAGTTTGCGACTAGATATATCATAATAAATAACATACACAGTCGTTACAACCATAAAATTTTCTGAATTTTTTTTTGGAGAACACTTTGTAAATGACTTGTTGATCGTAATACACAATGAATCACAATGTTTGAATAAGAAGCCGTACACGTTTCGAAGTAAATATCTTCTTTGTAGCTCACTCTCGGCTACGTTTAATGAGATTTCTAAAGTTCAAGTGTAAAAAAGGCATTATACACATAATGTGATTTAAAAGAGTGTCCATGGAGTTTCTTGCACGTTCTTCTCCATAGAGACCTACTCTTTGGAACGTGCAATTTAGCTTCACTTTTCTTGGACTGACCGACATTTGACTATTCAAAAGTGCCCGTAAATGGTCTATTTGAAATAAATGCTTTGATTTTGATTTTATCGGTATTTATAATAAATAAATAATTCATTTGTTTGCCAGAATTTAGGTATACAAAGTGGTATGATCTTAATATTAATGTGGTCCCTTTACATTCTACCGTTATACATGATGTGCAAATATTTAGTTACAAATGAAAATACAAATACCTTTTTTTCTTTCATCTTAATGAAATATATTTCTAAAGTATATTTAAAAATGTGCATGATATTAAAATAATTGCATAATAATGGTATCACATTATCACATTTTACGGCAGCGCGTTTCGTTATCTATTCTTAGAAATTACAAAAGGTAACCGCCATGGTCGCATACCTGTGCGGCGCGGGAAGGGTCTACATACCCCCTCCCCCCCTACTCCTTACCGCCCCGCGTGCGCGCAGGTTACCTTCACTTCAATCCTGTACTTCAGTTTGTTAAGTGCGCATCTTCCTGTATTGTTTTTGTGAATATTGTTTTTCACCCTCGCTCGTTTTTTGGTTCATTGGATCTTCTTAATACGACTACTTTGGCTTGAATTTATGGATTACGATTTGCTGCAATAACATTGTTCCTGTCTGTCTACATCAAATAATACGGTAAGTCAACATTTATTACTTTTTAATGTTTTGGCTAAAGTTATTTATTTTATTTCTTGTAAGGAAACAAACAGTAAGTTAGATATAAAGAAGAACATTAATGTATATATTATTTCATCTTAAACTAGCAATTTGACAGTCTAGATTGATATGCAATTGTATGAACTTTATATTTTTTAGTGGAGTTTTTAAGATAATTATTGTGTATGAAACGTAGTTAAAGAAAAAAAACATACGCATTTAACTTTTGGTTCAAATATAAAAGTGAACTTCAATACTACCAAGCATAGTAATGTTATATCTTTGGTGTCATAAAGAATTGCTAAGGTGGACGAATTCTATCAAAATATATTATTTTTCTGGCCGGTTCTTTTAATATTTGAACCAAAAAGGAATATGTCTTTTGCGCATTGACTAAAATGCGAAAAAAAAATTTCAATAACAATGATGTTACGCGTGTTCATATTATCTAACCGTTTTTCTTTATTAGAGCGTAAAATGAAAGAATAAAATCTTTAAATCGATACAATCGATGCACCTAGCTGGAATGCGCGCACCTCTCCCGCTTTCCTTTCCACCTCCCTGTATCTATAAAGGTTCGTTATTCCTTTTGAGGCATGGAAAACTTAAAATTTTATTTTATTTTAGGTACTTGCCATCGTACATCTTTTTGGAGACCAGTAAGATTGGAGATGGCGAACAAGCCTAAGAAAGCAACAGTACAAAGTTGGATTGGACTTCATCCTGAATTATATTACGACCCGGCCAGTAATTTGATTTACTGTTCTAATTGCGAGAGCAGTATAACAGCTAAACTTAGTAGTGTCAAGAGGCACGTTAAAGGTCCGAAACACAAAGGGACAAGTAAAAAACCAAATGAAGAATTTTATTTGGACCTAGTACAATTTCTCATATTATGTAATATACCTTGGATTCAAGTAAACAACCCCGCTTTCAAAAAATTCTTCCATAAATATATTTGCTGCAATTGTACAAATCGACAAAAGCTTCCTGAGCAATCATTGCTGAGAAAAGTTTATTTATATAAGATTTTTAAAACTAAAATTGACTCGATTTATGAACAAATTGCAAATCAAAAGCTGTGGGTATCTTTAGACGAGACAACTGATTTTTTAGGCAGATACATGGTACATTTACTTGTAAAACCTTTAAATGCGATCACACAAAAACCATTTTTAGTTGCTTGCAAAGTACTAGAAATTGTTAATGGGAGCACAATTGCCCAATTTGTAATAGACTGCTTTGAAAATATGTGGTGCGATTTGTATGAATCCAAAGTAGGAGACGTTGCTGTATTTTGCACTGGTAGTGTAGCATATATGCTAAAAGCGGGACGTGTGCTGAAAAATTATTTGCCCAACATGATACACGTCACTTGCTTAGCACATGCACTGATTCTCGTGGCAGAAAAAATACGATACGAATACTCAGATGTAGATGAATTAATTTCAAACGTAAAAAAAATATTTTTAAAATCACCTAATAGAGTGCGCTTGTTAAAAAACACCTTTCCCCACATGCCGCTTCCTCCAGAACCCGTTATTACAAGATGGGGTACTTGGTTGGAGGCAGTGTCATATTATGCAAAATATTATGATCAAATTAAAACAATTGTAAATCTTTTAAGAAGTTCCGACGCGCTATCTATTAGGTGTGCCAAAAATGTTCTTCAAAAGGAAAACTTGAAATCGGACTTGGACTACATTGAGGAATATTTTAAAGATATACAAATTGGATTAAAGAAATTACAAAAATCGAATTTAACTCTAACGGAATCCTTTGAAATATTTGATCACGTGAGAACTGTGCTTAGCTGGTGTTCATCTGAGCTTATAAAAAATAAACTCGTAAATGTCATGGACAGAAATCCCGGTTTAGATAAAATTAGAGACATATGTGAAGCGATAACAGCAGGAAAGGATGAGCGATCATACTATATGTACGCGCCTTTAACCTCAGTTGATGTTGAAAGGTCATTTTCAACTTATAAATGGATTCTTAACATAAAAAGAAATCGCCTGACAATTGAAAATATAGAAAAAATTATGATTGTGTATTTTAACTTAGATGACTCATCTGACAAAGAAAATTTCGGTTCTGAAACTGAACTTGACGAATCGAATCACGATGATTAAATTAAAATCGTTCTTTATTTTTTATGGTATTTGTAACACAAATAAAGATTTTCAAATTCTTAGCAATTTTTGATGCATCAAGTTCTTTATCAAAACCGAACAGTTAGTAGTTCAGTATTAAAACTGATTGTCCTAAATGCTTCAAATATTAATTTGTAAACTTCAAAGGTTAATTTGTACTTTGATTTGAGTAAAAATTGCATCCCTTAACGTCAGTAAAATAAATATGACATAGATATTTAAAGATAGATAAACATAAATTTGTTTCTTAAATCTTTCCTTCTGTACATTTTGTTTCATGGTTTCCAATTACGTCATATTTTAAAATAATATAAATATACATATATTTGTTACAACAATATTCTGTGTTTTATTTTTCCTTTAGAGCCCATTAATTATTTAATGAACCTAGAGCGATATCGACCGGCGATTTTTGAGCATTTTTTCTTTCGTTTTTTTTTTGCATAGAAATCTTCAAAAATCGCCAGACAATATCGGTGGTGTGAAAGGACCCTTACGTTTTTTTTTTTTTTAACTAGTTAATGCCCGCGGCTTTTCCCGCGTGTACTATTGTTTTTGTATCCCATGGGAACTATACTTTTTTTTTAATAGAAAGTAGCATATGTGCTATTCCACACCTTAATCTATATCACTACCAAAATCAGCATTTTCAGTGGCATTGAGTAATGGACATCCATACAAACTATCACATTTATAGACAAACTTTAGATAAATATAGACGAATTACTTATTCCAAATAACACATTTTTTTAAATGTATTTAAGTGTTGTCTCGAAATTTCGAGACAGATGTGCCGGAAATAATTTAGTCCTAAGGAAGTCTCCGTTTCTTGTCTCTGTTCTTCGAAGGCTAATCACTGATAATCAGCCTATAATGTTCCCACTGTTGGGACACAGGCCTCCTCTCTGTGAGAGGGAGTGGGCCGTAATCTACCACGCGGGCCCAGTGCGGGTTGGTAGTTGTCACATGTCTTCGAATTTTTGGTTCTTGAACATACCGGTTTCCTCACGATGTTTTCCTTCACCGTTTTTGAGAGCAGTGGTGATGAAATTATTTACACAAAGTAAAGCGCCTGCCTGGGTTCGAACCACCACTGCTCTCACTGTATTACTTAATTTAGTTTAATTATTTTCGTATATAATTGACATGATCTACAAAAAAAACAATAAATATTGTCATGAGGAGTCATTACAATGATTTTCGTTTTTTTTTTTTAATGAGTATTTGTTTAGCTGGCGACCTCGACAATTGATCATATTATTCTTGCCTGAGCAACCGGCCGCAAGTTCGTCATGCTCCCTTAGATATCACTACTTGTGGTAGCGTCGGGAGTCGCGTTGCCTCTTTCCCTCAAATATGGCGCGGAGGGCTAGTGACAAATCTTTGCATTATGCTCGTGAACGGGTGCTGCTTGTGGTGACTGCTCGTCTTGCTGACCTTGGTTTCGTTATTGTTATTAACTGTTTACTTATGTTGATTAATTTGATTTACAAAAATCAATCTTTAATCGATTCTGTAATAATCGATATATCGTAGGTACTTATTTAAAAGGATAACGGAAACCTGCTTACCTTACTACCCATTATCATTCTTACATTCACTTCTTGTTTGCGCTTTAACGGAGACGGACGTATAACCTTCCTAGTGAATTTTAATTGGCTAATAATAATCTATACATTTTACAAGCCCACAACTCGTTTTATTAAAGTGTTAGAACCTAGATTTCGTAGGTTATGGGACCAGGTTACGTTTTTACTGCAATATAAGTGGTTAAAAAATAAGTCCGTTACGAACTTTTTATTTTATATATTAGGCAAATTATACACTAAAAACAGTGATATTCACAATATTAACTCCAGAAATAAGGGCAAATTACGAGCTCCATTTCACCGGCTTCATAAGGTACATAACTCATTTGTTGGGCTTGGTATAACTTTTTATAACATGCTGCCCTCTTCTTTGTTAGATTTGCCTTTTAATGCGTTTAAAACTAAAGTAAAATCCACCCTTTGTTCAAAGGCATACTATTGTATCAATGACTACTTAAACGATAAGAATAGTTGGTCGCTGTGATTAACTCAAGACAATGTTTATGTTCTTTCTCCAGAATTAGCTTACCTACTGACAGGTTATATGTGTTCATATGAACTGTATAAGTCAATGTAATTTAATTTAGTTAAATTTTAATTTATTAGTGACATAATCTACTCATTACAATGTGTGTTTTATGAGTTGTATTGCAATAAGTGGGTAGCTAGCGTCCTCGACTATTAATTATACTATTCTTGCCTGAGCAACCGGCAGCAAGCTCGTCATGCTCCCTTAGATGTCACTGCCTGCGGTAGCGTCGGGGGTCGGGTTGCCTCCTTCCCTCCAATATGGCGAGGGTGGTGATGGCTGATCTTTGCGTTATGCTCGTGAACGGGTGCTACTTGTGGTGACTGGTCGTCTTGCTGATCATGGTTTTAATTGTTATTAGTAATTGTTTATTTATTTTACTTCGATGGGGATAGTTTATCATTTCTCACTTCGAGCTACAGCAATAGCCTTATGTAAGCGGGCACGCCCTTTATGCCTGGAGGCTTTTATTTGGGTATTAAGTTCTATTTACGTTTTTTTTATTTTGTAATTTTTATCTGCTTGAGTACAGTTTGTTCATTGTTTTGTTGGTATACTGGCGTGTGCTAGCTAACATATGGCAAGTGTGTAATTTAATCTAATGTTTTGTAATGTTAATTACTTTGCATACGATTTGTATAGAATCAAGTTTATACAACTAAACAGACAGATGTGCTGCTGGGGAGTTTGTTCCACCACTTCTTCTTCCCAGCTAAAGCACTAGGAAGTGGTGAAGGGCGGGCATTTTTGGGGGACTGTCTTATATAACTTTGACGTTCGAAAAGTGCTGATTTTCAGCCTAGTTTGAATAAATGACTTTTAATTTTGATTTTGATTTTTTTAAATGGATAATTTAAAAACCAAACGCAATATCCAGCCATTCGATGGGGAAAAATACAGTGTCAGGAAGTTTAGAATTGTTAAGTGAAATGGACGTGATAAAAGTATTGCTACTCAGTTGGCTCTTCGACAATTTGTTGACTTTAAAACAACATGGTGACGTCATACTCATAAAAAGAATTTGCAATTTTTTGATAATTTGATCACCGAATTATTAGCCGCCGGAGCGAAGTTGGAAAAACTGATAAAGTAGCTCATTTGTTGCTCCCCTACCCGCAACTTATGATGACGTGATAACTGCGATCGAAACTTTACCGGAGCATAATTTAACGCTAGTATTCATTAAAACAAGGCTTTTGAATCATGAAGTCAAGTTGAAAACTGAGTTCAGTGGTCCAGCATCAAAGTTTTGCAAGTTGAGCTGTAAAATGGACAGGAATTCCAAAAAGAAAATAAATTATTCTCAAAATAATAAAGGGAATAATAGCTACAACCAGAAGGATAACAAGCAGAAGAAGAAGTCTCAGTTCGTGAAGTGTTATCACTGTGGCCGCAAGGGGCATATAAAAAACGACTGCTTCTACTTCAAAAGAGCTCATCAGCAGCAGCAGAAAAATACGGAGAGGACAAGGACGGTCCAGGCATTTGAGATCAGTGAACCATCCACGTCGAGAAATTTTTCTGGCTTTGCTTTTATGATGGGAGACTATCAAGCGGATGATGATGGAAGCAAAGTTACTTTCCTTTTGGATTCTGGTGCATCGGACCATATTATAAACAGGGAAGATCTTTTCATTTGTCACACCGGCTTACAAACGCCGTTAAAAATGTATACATACATAATCCGCCTATATTGTTCCCACTGTTGGGACACAGGCCTCCTCTCTGTGAGAGGGAGTGGGCCGTAATCCACCACGCGGGCCCAGTGCGGGTTGGTAGATGTCACATGTCTTCAAATTTTTGGTTCTAGGACATGCCGGTTTCCTCACGATGTTTTCCTTCACCGTTTTGAGAGCAGTGGTTATGAAATAATGTACACAATGTAAAGCGCCTGCCTGGGTTCGAACCTACGACCTACAACTCGTAAGTCGTGGCCGTTACCACTGGGCCACCACTGCTCGTTAAAAATGTATATTGGTAAAAAATTATGAATTTATTTCAGCTACCAAAAAGGGAACGATGTAGGTGACCAGCAACATGGGCATTCAAGGAGTTTTGGAGAACGTGCTCTTCTGTGCTGAGGTACCATAGAACCTGCTGTCCGTATCGAAATTGCAACGTGCTGGGTTGATAGTCATTTTCAACCTGCAAGGAGCACAAATACGTAAGAATAATAAAACCATCATGCAAGGTATGTTGAAAAATAAATTAATTGCTGTAGGCTTAATGGCATTTGTAAATAGGTGTCAATCTGTTTCTAAAGTATGCAGTAATAAAAATATGTACAAATTATAGCATCAACGCTTTGGTCATATTAGTAAAAATAAATTAGTCGAAATTAAAAATAATAAAATGTTTAATGACGCCAGCCAAATTGAAACTGTAATGTCAGATGATGAGTTGTGTGAGGCCTGCATAAATGGGAAACAGAGTCGACTTCCGTTCTATCAGGTCAAAGATAAAAGACATGTTAAACGCCCATTATTTATTGTGCACTCATATCTTTGTGGACTTATTACTCCCCGAACTAACGACAACAAAAACTACTATGTACTTTTTGTTGATAATATAGATAGTAGAGTAGAGTATACGCATTACTGTGTCACGTACCTTAACTAAATTAACCTATAAATCAGACGTGTTCGCTGCTTTTAAAGATTTTGTGGCTAAAAGTGAGGCTAAGTTAAATTTTAAATTAGTCAAATTTAACTGCGATAATGGTGGCGAATATCTATCGTCTGAAATTAAATGTTATTTTGTAGGGAAAGGGATATCGTATCATTTTACAGTTCCGAAAACACCACAGTTCTATTGCGTTTCTGAACGTATGGTCAGAACTATTACTGAAAAAGCTCGCTCCATGATAAGCGGTGCTACATTAGACAAAGTGTTTTGGGGCAATGCAGTACTGACTGCTGTTTATTTGATTAATTTACCCCAACTAAAACTTTGAAAATTTCAAAAACGCCATTCGAAATGTGGTATGATAAAAAACCTCAATTAAATATTTGAAGGTATTTGGTTCAACTGTTTACGTTCATAATAAAATCAGTAAGACCAAGTTTGATGAAAAATCATGGAACGGGATACTTGTAGATTATGAACCAAACGGCTATAAAGTTTGGAACCCAGAATGCGAAAAATATGTAGTAGTCAGAGATGTTATTGTTGATGAGACTGTTGTGCGAAAAATATGTAGTAGTCTGAAGGGAATATTAAAGATTCTCACGGAAAAACTGATGATGTTAATATTCAAGTCAGTGCCGGTAACGTCTCATAACTCTGTCAGTTCTAAATCAGATACGCCTAAATCTGATGGGCACGAGTGTGATGAGACTGGTTTTCTTCAATCCAGGCCAGACCTCAAGTCTGAAGGGAATATTAAAAATTTCCACGGCAAAACTGATGATGTAATATCCAAGTCAGTGCCGGTAACGTCTCATAACTCTGACAGTTCTAAATCAGATACGCCTAAATCTGATGGACACGAGTGTCCTGATAAAATTCGCAAATTAAACCATGATAATTTAATTGAATCGGAGCAAATAGTAGATACAATTTCTGATAACCCGTCTTCACCAAAAGAAAACACAGATAAAAATCCTGAGGTTAGACGAAGCAATAGGCTCAAAAAATTGGCCAGCTATTTCGTATAGTGACGATGATGATGACATTTTGTTTGCTCAGTCTTTTCTATGTAAAATAACAAATTCATTAAAAGAGATCAAAACTGGAGACGAGAGATCTCAGTGAGAAAGTGCAATTAGGGAGGAATTAAATTCTCTAATGCATTATTACTTGGACTTTAGTACCAAGACCTGAAAATAAAAAGATTATCGATTGTAAATGGATGTTTACTATAAAATATGATGAATTTGGAAAACCTTTAAGATACTAGGCACGACTTGTTTTGCAAGTAAATTTCAGTCAAGAATACCACACGGACTACAATGAAACTTTCGTACTAGTAGCAAAAATAGCTATGTAGTTTCAGATTTATACTTAGTTTTGCGAATCCATTTAATTTGCTAGTTCATCATATGAATGTCAAAACCGCCTTCTTAAATGGCGAATTAAAAGAAAACATTTATATGAAAGTCCCTGAGGGTATCTCTTGTCCAGATAATTATATGTGTAAATAAAATAAATCACTTTATGGGCTGAATCAGCCAGCTAGATGTTGGTTTGAAATTTTCGAACGATCTTTTAAGGTTTTCAAAATTCTTCAGTTGATATGTATAGACAATGGAGATGTACATAAAAATATTTATGTAGTTTTATATGTATGTGTATTTGGATATAGTATGCGCTGATATTGAAACAATGAATAATTTTAAAAGGTATTTAATGAGTAAATTTAAAATGACTGATTTAAATGAGATAAAATTATTTCTTGGTATAATTACATGAAATAACATTAGATCAAAGTGCATACATAAAAACGGCATTAAATAAATTTAATATGCACGATTGTAAACCTGTCAATACACCCATGGAAAATAAACTTAATTATGACGCATTAAACTCTGAAGAAAAATATTATTTTATGTATATCATGTTTTGCACTCGTCCAGATTTAAGTACAAGCGTTAACATACTATACTTAGTATATGAACAAAAATAATAAAGAACTCTGGCAATGTCTCAAGAGAGTGCTTAGGTTTTTTTAAATGTACTGTTGATTAAAATTAAGTTATAAAAGATGTGCCTACAATAATATTCTATGTGGTTACGTAGATTCAGATTGGATTGGTAGTGATTCAAACGACAGGAAAAGTACAACTGGGTATTTATTTAAGCTCTTCAAGCACTGTTCTATAGCCTGGAGTGCAAAGAAACAAATGTCAGTTGCTGCCTCTTCAACTGAGGCGGAATATTAGGCATTGTATGCAGCGGTTAGGGAGGCATTATGGCTTTTAAGCCATAGCACTAGCAGCTAGTATAAAGATAGATATCGTTAAACCTATCATAATCTTTGAGGATAACAATGGCTGTATAAGCATTGCAAATAATCCAACCAATCACAACGTACAAAACATATTGATAAAAAGTAGGTATAATTTTTCTAGGGAACAGATTGAGAAAAATGTGGTAAAATTTAATTACATTCCAACAGGTCTCTTAGAATAAGATACTGATTGTAATTTTTTTGTGATTCTATATTTGGTTTATGATTAATTTAATTATTATTTAGAATTATTAAATGAAATGGTCTGATTAAGGTTTTCTGGGTTTCCCTTAATCCCTAGCAACAAATGTTGGGCCATGAGATGTTTTTCCCAGCAAACACCAGGAAGTGAATCCGTCCGATCAATTAGGTATTTGATTTATTTTGTTTGTATAATTGGTAGATTCATTTTTGAGGGGGCGTGTTGATTTATTATATTCACAAAAATCAATCTTTAATCGATTCTGTAATAATCGATACATCGTAGGTACTTATTTAAAAGGATAACGGAAACCTGCTTACCTCACTACCCATTATCATTCTTACATTCACTTCTTGTTTGCGCTTTAACGGAGACGGACGTATAACCATGTGGGTGAACTTGGCAGATCATTTCCCAGCAGAGCATAAAAAATATGAGTTCTATTCGCATGCGGCTGAGTTCTAAAGTTCCTTATTAGGTTCGAGTAACAGGTCAATATTATTGTTTTTATTTTTTATTTATTTAGGTCGACAGAACTATTTCGGAAAAGTATAAGGAACTATAGAAGTCACCATTGTGCGCCTAAAACAGTTACAAAATTTAAAATTTGGGAAAAATTATCTGCTAACGGAAGTTAGCAGAGCATATTTTCATTCGACTTTTTTCAGGCAAATATGACAGAACTATTTTTTTTAAGTACAAGGAACTCTAGAACTCCGCGGCATGCGAATAGAACTCACATTTTTTTATGCTCTGCTGGGAAATGATCTGCCAAGTTCACCCACATATATGAACCTTCCTAGTGAATTTTAATTGGTTAATAATAATCTATACATTTTAAAAGCCTACAACTCGTTTTATTAAAGTGTTAGTACCTAGATTTCCTACAACTTATTTTACTTTGCTGTTCCTAGTTTATCATTTGTGTCAAAGATATATGAAAATAATCCAGCATTGCATATTTATATAAGCGGGCACGCCCGTTCTGCCTGGAGACTTTTATTTAGGTATTAAATTTTGTTTACATTTTATTTTTTAGTTAGAGATTAGTGTTCATTGTATTTGTTGGTATTTTTGCGTGTGCTAGCTGACACATGGCAAATATCTTTAGTTAATGTTGTGTGTCCATAATATTAATTACTTTGCATGCCTACTATTGTATAGAATCAAGTTTTCTAACTGTACAGACAAAATGACTTATCTTTTGACGAACACCAAAACATTAATTTGATGATGTATATAACCGTTAATAGTAAAAACATACTTTTTTGAAGAAAAGACGCTAACACACGTTGATATGAACTCTCTCACATGGCGATTACGAGATCCTAAAAGCAATTCATCATTTTATTTAGGTACACCAACCGCTTCTGTATACAAAATATCAAATAACAGTAGGTAACAGCCATGGGCTAAGGGCATACTAAGGCGATATCGCGGGCGCGAGAGGCAGCAATATGCTTGTCGCTCCCGCTTTTTGGCCTAGTCTGTAAGAGCTTTTATACAGTTGCCAACAACAGGTGAACCACCATTCTCAAATTCAGTGATAACCTAAAGTAAAAACGAAATAAAAATTAAGTAGTAACAAACTATATAAACATAAATATAAAATGACATAAGAAATTAGCTACAGAGGTTGCAAGAAACACCTACATACTAACACAATGCATCTTAGATTGTGTGGGTTTGTGTGCTTTGGGACCTTCATCTTGGGCTTTAAAGATATTTACGGAGTCATGATATATGTAAAGATCTGGAGTCGATTTTGATTTACATTTCATATAAAACACTGCCTGTGTTTTCATTTATTGAATAAAGACACCAACATCGGCAGTATTTTGATGTTATCAAATAAATACTAAAATGGAAAAAATACTAAAATATAAAAACAGTCATTTGTTCAAACTAGGCTGAGAATCAGCACTTTTCAAACGTCAAGGTTACATAAGACAGTCCCCCAAAAATGCCCGTCCTTCACCACTTCCTAGTGCTTTAGCTGGGAAGAAGAAGTGGCGGAACAAACTCCCCAGCAGCACACCTGTCTGTTTAGTTATATAAACTTGATTCTATACAAATCGTATGCAAAGTAATTAACATCATGAAACACAAAACATTAAATTAAATTACTTGACATATGTTAGCTAGCACACGCCAATATACCAACAAAACAATGAAAACTGTACTCAAGCAGATAAAAATTACAACATAAAAACGTAAACAGAACTTAATGTCTAAATAAAAGCCTCCAGGCATAAAGGGCGTGCCCGCTTACATAAGGCTATTGCTGTAACTCGAAGTTTTATTTTACTTTATTTTACTTCGATGGTGCTAGTTTATCATTCGATAAAATAGCACCATCGAAGTAAAATAAATAAACAATTACTAATAACAATTAAAACCATGATCAGCAAGACGACCAGTCACCACAAGCAGCACCCGTTCACGAGGATAACGCAAAGATCAGCCATCACCCCCCTCGCCATATTGGAGGGAAGGAGGCAACCCGACCCCCGACGCTACCGCAGGCAGTGACATTTAAGGGAGCATGACAAACTTGCTGCCGGTTGCTCAGGCAAGAATAGTATAATCATTTGTCGAGGACGCCAGCTAATCACTTATTGCAATACAACTCATAAAAAAACACATTGTAATGAGAAGACTATATCACTAATAAATTGAAATTTAATTAAATTAAAATACATTGACCTATACAGTCAAATAAAAAATAATCAATTATATGAACTCATATAACCTGTCAGTAGGTAAGCTAATTCTGGAGAAAGAACATAAACATTGTCTTGAGTTAAACACAGCGACCAACTATTCTTATCGTTTAAGTATGATACAATAGTATGCCTTTGAACAAAGGGTGGATTTTACTTTAGTTTTAAACGCATTAAAAGGCAAATCTAACAAAGAAGAAAATCTAAGAAACAGGGTAGCATGTTATAAAAACTTATACCAAGCCCGACAAATGAGTTATGAACCTTATGAAGCCGGTGAAATGGAACTCGTAATTTGTCCTTATTTCTAGTATTAATTTTGTAAATATCTCTGTTTTTAGCGTATAAGTGTATATTTTGCCTAATATATAAGATGTTTGCGAAGATGAATTGTGATGCCACCGTGAGAATATCAATATCTTTAAAAAAATGTCTCAGAGGAGAAACTCTGGCACCAAGCTGGTAAATAGCTCGAACAGCTCGTTTTTGAAGAACGAATATATTTTGGATGTCAGCGGCTTTGTCCCACAGCAGAATACCGTAGGACATAACGCTATGAAAATAACAAAAAAAAACTAATCGAGCTGTATCAATGTCAGTGTATTGTCTTACTTTTCTGACGGCGTAGGCGGCCGATCTGAGCCTGCCCGCTAGGCTTGATATATGTGCGCCCCACTGAAGTTTGGCATCTACTGTTATACCAAGAAAAACTGCCGAGTCTACAATTTCAAGCACCCCATTATCTAAGACGATGTTGGGACCTAGACTCCTAACATTTGGCAAGGCAAACATATACATTTCGTTTTCTTGGCATTGAGAACTAGGTTATTTGTCATAAACCAATCCGTAACCATTGAGAGTGCACTGTATACGTCGTCAAAATCTTGTATATTCCTGTTTATGTCATCTGCAAACAATACAACGTCACAGATACCTTTTAAATATAATGGTAAGTCATTAATATACACTAAGAATAAGAATGGACCCAGTATTGAGCCTTGAGGTACACCTAACTGAACTGGTAACCCGGAAAATTTCACACCATTCACATCTACACATCCTATTAGACATACAAAATATTATTATAATGATGGGCCGATTATGGGTTTGGCCGATCAGTAAATAGCTATAGTGACTACACTTTGAATATAATATTTGATTGAATTTTTGTGGGCTTCACAGAGAGGAGGCCTGTGTCCCAGCAGTGGGAACATTATAGGCTGATTATGTAAACTCTTCACAAATAATTGTAACGCAAACCTAATGTTTGGCAAGTGAACGTTTAAACAATAACTTGCTTAGCAACTAGTACTTTTACCAAATTTTAATGTAGTAATATATTTCAGTTGGTATAACATATTTTACGCAAATTAAAATAAGCCAAATATTTAGTAGGTCAGTTTTCAATTTACCATTTCTATTCAGTCAGTTGCTTAGTAAATGACAAAAGATTTGCATCTTTATGTCAGTGCACAGAGTATACAAAAAAAAAACCGGTCAAGTGCGTGTCGGACCACGCACAATGAAGGATTGCGTAGTTGGGATTACTTGGGATCAATTTATTCCAAAAACAAACTTAACATTGTGGTTGAAAAACATGTTCTCATGACACTAACAAAAATTAGCATTTAATAGCTTAATATTACGCAAACGGATCCTTGGATCGAAAAATAGTGTTCACAGACCCTCAATATTTTTTAAAGGCCTATCCAAGGATACCTCACATCATGGGCTAGACGAGAAAATAAAATATCATCCCCACATTACGTGCAAGGGAAGGTACCCTTAAAAATTTGTTTTTTCAAGATTTTATGCTAGCACTTTGTCGGCGTGATTAATATGTATACCAATGTCAAATTACAGCTTTCTAGTACTAAGCGTCTCTGAGCTACAGCGGGGACAGACAGACAGACAGACGGACATGGCGAAACTATAAAGGTTCCTTGTTTACTACGCAACCCTAAAAAGGGAGTACCGTTTCCGTTGTGTGGTCACAGTTCTAATCTAAACTAACCTAGCTGTTTTTGCCATAACAAATCATTTGACTAAATGTTTATTGTCTAAAGATTGTTTGCTCTAATAAATCATTTGATTAAAGACCAAATGCCTTAATGACTTTATCCTTGTTAATATTCTGCCGAGTAAAAATTTGACCAAATGTAAATGTGCGTACCAAAATCATTCCACATGTTGCATTCGTATAAAAAAAGATTGCTAAAATTTGTTTGGATAATGAAATTTTGTCAAAATAATTTTGGCAAAACGGCAGAATCTCAATTTTTGTTTGCGGACTGGGAACGTCATGAAACAAAGTTTAATTTAATGTCGTATGGTCAGACCTACATTGTAATTAATCTTCTGAGACGAAAAGTAGCTATTAACCGTACATCAAAGACCCTTTCATGACACATATGACATATGTACAAATTTAAATCTGAGTAAAAATCCATTACGTACTAGATCCATTAAGATAAACCATTTAATTGGCCTATTTCTAACGACAACGACAACTTACTTAGTAAGATGAAATCACAATAAAAAAAAACTATTTATCTTCATTATCTATAAGCTACCCTACGAAACCTATATATAATTACAGGTTGCCCTAATACTATGATATATAAGTCTTCATATAAACCATATATACATCTTCATACTTTCTACTTATTAAAATATACTGTGGACCTATATATTTTATAAACTTAATTCACAATAAACTAAACAAACATAACACCTAAATTTAACTTAATTATAACATAACACCCTAGAGGTCGCCAGAGTAAAGTCGTTCAGTGAACAAGAAAACAAGTCAATTTTATCTGCTACCCTGTTGAGCGTGCACAGCGCGCGATTAGGTGTGCGCGGGGGAGGAACGATTGGGCGCACCAATCTGTTACACCGTGCACTGCTAACGCGCGCGTGGCACCGTCAGCAGCTGCGGCCGTCGTCGCCTGCTCACATACTCTTCTGGTACGCACAGCCGAATTGACTGTAGTATGGAAAAAATAAACCCTTTTTTTATGGAACAATTAGGTGGCTAGTACTAGTTCCCGCTTAATCTCTCATTTCCAACCATTTCCAAAATAAATAAGGTTGGATACAACAATGGATATCCTGGTTATACTCCATATAACCTCAAATGCATAACCCTCATGTATTTTGTATCCGCTTTAGCTTTTTTTTTTTGGTTTCACTAGGACTCCAAATAGCTGCATTGTATTTTAAGTGACTCTTCACAAGTGCTTCATACAACTAAAGCCTTTTTTTTTTGGGTGGGAAATTATCAAATAACTTCTCCCGCTTTGGGCGGAGCGGGAGGGTGCGTCAGACTCTTACTGACTAAGACCCACCCGTATTCCTTCCGTTGCCTGTGATGCCAGGGGCCTCGGTAACCCTTTCGAACATCCACGCGACCCCGGCAGAAGTCTCTAAAGCCTAAAGCTATGTTAGTGAAACGATTTGCCTGTTGCAAAACAAACCCTAGATTGCGCTATGCCTCTTTGCCAACATCTTCGACTTGTTTGCGGAAGTGCAAATCCATAGTGAAATGAATGCCCAAATCTTTGACATCCATGACACGCTGCAGCGGTTTACGGTGGTACTTATGGTAACGCGGGGCGTAGGCGCGGGTGAATGAAAGGATAGAACATTTAACCACGTTGAAATAAAGTTAATTTTCCTGACTCCACTTGATGACTCGATCTAATCCTGCTGTAGTTTTTCATGATCGGCCTTTACTACATCGGTGTCACTGCGGTGAAGCCATCGATAGTCTCGAGTACAATGGCCTGTCCTGCTGCAAGAGCGCAAGTCGTATAGCACGGCACGCCAGCATTAACTATATTATTCGTGAAGCCCTTCTCACCAGCGGTATTAGAACTAAACGGCTTGGTACATGGCGATGGGAACAACCAGACGGCATGACGTTGTTGCCTTAAAAGGTGAGTGGGCCTCTGATGTGGGATGCGACCTGTGTCGATACTTGCGCCATCTCATGTTCCAAGCACGGCGGGCTATGCTGGCGCTGCTGCTGTGGCTGCTGAGAGCTTCAAACGGCTCAAATAAGTAAATACAGTTTTGATCAGTTTGAGGTCGAAACGGCTCCTTTTTTAGGAAATTTCTCGCTAAATGGTCGACACTTCACGAGACTAGAGGGCTAGCTCGTTCTTTGGCCAAAGAATTAGCATAGCCATTTAATGTGACAATGCTGCCAGTCTTTTGGTCACGTTTCCGAATGACAGCGATGTGGACGAGTACTTCACCTACGTGTCCTTTTGTATGTACAATATTTTTGTATTTGTTTGTATGGTTTATTACGAATTGGTCATTTAATTTATTACCTAGTATAAAAAGTGAAATATGTAATAATTGTATGTATAGGTACCTAAGCAAGTTAATGTTAATAATAAAATTAATTATCCAAGACAAACGTACCTATTAACCATTCATCAAAGACCCTTTTATGAACAGAGATTGGAATCTGACGTACTAGATCCATTATAATAAACTATTTAATAGCTTGTCAAATGGCATTTTCCTTTAAAATATGATATCATAATCAAAAAACATATAAATCTTCATAAACAAGCTACCCAGCGTTCTACAAAAACATAAATCAATGTGTGTCCAAAAATGATGGTTGTTTACTTTTTGTTCTCTCTGATATATTTCAGTTGTAAAAGTGAAAATGATTTATCTATTGAAGAACAGCAAAATCAAAATTTGATGATGTGTATAACCGATATAGTGCAAACATACTTTTCTGAGGAAAAGATGCTAACATACGTCGATATGAACTCTGACGATTACGAGATCCTGAAAGCAATTCATTTATCAACCGTCGCAACGATGGTATTCAGACAGGCGACTTCACAGTCGTATTTTAGACACCAAGGATATCTCATAAACGCAAAGAACCCAACGAAATTCACAAAATGTTTTAAATATCTTCTCGAAGACCCAACATGGAACCCATCCTCACGGTTCATAATCGTGATCAGATCACTGGAAGGCGACGAACTGAAGAAGATTTTCGATGAGCTATTGCAACGACACGTGGTCAACGTGTTGGTGGTAAATGGTACGAACGACGCTCACCTCTACACCTACAATCCCTTTGACAACTATGCCTGTGGAAAATATTACAACAACGTCATAAGATACGGTTTGTGCTTGAATACGACAAGTAATCTATTCCCAAACAAATTAGTAACTGGTCTACGGAACTGCACCTTGCTTACTACTGTCCCGCATCGACCACCTTACTCTATACACCCTGAACTTGCAGAAGACAACCGAATGGCATTAGGAGCTGAACAATATTTATTTAAGGTGCTAGGAGAACTAGAACATTTCAAAGTGAATTTTAGCTTCGATTTTAATAGTAAAATATATACTACAATAACCCCTAACATGACAGTTATGGGACCCATGGCAAAATTGCAACGTAATGAATGTGATGCAATATTGGGTGAAATTATGATAGTGTCGAGTCGGGCAGATGCATTCACATATTTACACGGGCACCTGGATTATTATGATGAATTACGTTTTTTTGTGAGGAAGGCGTCAGCAGTAGCTAACTGGAAAAACGCTTATTTGGAATTCTATCCATTAGTTTGGTGCCTGTTGTTTTTAGTTTATCTAATATATTCAATATTAATGAACATACTCCTTCGTGCTGACGACATAACTAATACAATGCTGAAATTGTTAAAATATTTGCTTTCTAGTGGCTGTAATATGCCCCATCAAATGCCTAGTAATGTAAGGTGCATCTTTATAATATGGGTGTGGTTCGCGTCTCTAATGAGCAGTCATTACCAGTCCAGCTTAGTTAGTTTGATCGGGGAGCCAATAAAAGAGCACCAAGTTTCTGATGAAGCAGACATTATTAAGCACAACCTCAAGGCTTGTACAGTCCCTGCAATGCTACAATATATACAATCTGAAACGAATATATCAACTGCAATTAATCCTGATTGTCTAGAACCGTTGCAAAGTCTGAAGAAAGTTGCTCAATCAGAAGATTTATTTACGGTCTTACCACGATCAATATATTCAAACAACAAAAAAATCTACTTCGATGAATTTGGTCGCTCCTCTGTCTATTACTTCAGCAAACCATACGTCAAGTTTATCTTTGGGACATTTTTCTACAAAGGTTTTCCACTTTCTGATAAAATGCGACAAAATGCGCTTCGTTTAAGAGAAAATGCTTTGGTTGATAAGAAGTTCAATGATTTTTACTATGCTAGGAAGATTAAGTTGAATTTTCGTCAAAAGGAGTTAGAATGTAGGTTTGTAATTCCATGGCTTCTTTATGTAGTAGGCTGCTTTTTGGCTACTATTGTTTTTATTTTCGAATTAGTGTCTACACGATACACACTGCTATAAGGATCACTTGGAGCTCGAATGGTGTTGCCAGCTGTTGATAAACATTACTGCAATTATTTTGTGAAATGTATTGAAAAAACAAAATGGCCGCTATAATTACGATTTGGGCCAAAATTCTCTTGTACAGCTATGTCAACTATTGTTGCTGACCTAACGAATACACGGCTACCCGGATCATTTGGGCTCGAATGGCGTTGACGAGGGGGAGCTGGTGGTAAACATTTGTGCAATTTTTTTATGAAATGTATTGAAAAAAAACAATGGCGGCTATAGTTCCGATTTTGGCCGCGCGACAAAAGAGCCTTGTAGCCGCTATACTATTATATTTGTGCAAGCCCTCATAGGACGCATAAGTACGTCTTCAATGAAAAGAACATAGCTAAACTTCGTGTCGGTAATCTACTTGCAGTCGGCAGATACAATTTAAAACAAAAACCTCCTTTAATTTCATGATAATAATGTGATAAACACCGTGTATTTTCAGTAATGGGTTCGGTTTGCGTTCATTGTTAGAATCTATTTTGTACCATATGCTCTAGCCTCGTCCTCGAGATTAGCATTGCATTGTATACTTGTAGTACCATATAGACTGTCGCCTCCATGCACTTTAGCTTCTCCTTTAGATTTTTTAAATCCGGATGCCACATTCTTGCTGTCAGTTTGCCGTCATTACTTCGTTTCACATTTTAGTGCTCCACCTTTATTGTGCACAAAATATAATTAAGACCATAATCACTTATTTTTCAGAATATGGTACATTATATGTTAACTTTAGTCGATGGAATCATCACATTCTGCCAAATGTGGCGTGCAAATATTATGTTGATTTTTCGTTATTACCTAAACTATAAAATAATAAATTATTAATATGCTAAATTAGTTTTAATTGCATAGTGGGCAAAGGAAAATGGCGAGGAGGCGTCACAGGTCATCGTTTTGGTCCGATGACTCTGCAGGGTCACAGCACCCTTTTGTTAAGGTTCACGTATCAACGATTCGAGTTGTTAATTACCTACCTATCCATCGAGACTCACGCCACAAGTGCTAGAGTTTGGCTTGTCTTGAAACTCGAGATCACGGTACAACGCTTTTTTTTTTTGGATGAGAAATCATCAAATAACTTATCCCGCTCTGTGCGGAGCGGGAGGGTGTGTCAGACTCTTACTGACTAAAACCCACCCGTATTCCTTCCTGTTGCCTGTGTTGCCAGGGGCCTCGGTGACCCTTTAGTACCTTCCCGCGACACGGTACAACGCTTAGAGTTATACTTTACCTATAATATACGTACGCATCGTGATAACATTATCCTATTCATAATTACCAGACCAACTGTAAGTATTCCTATTCTTATAATATGAGACTCACGTCACAACGACTCGAGTTGTGACTTGTCTTGAAATTCGGGTTCACGGTACAATGCTTAGAAGTGTACCTTACCCGTTGTTAATGCATGGTAATATAATTATTCTAATGCATGATCATCATATCAACTATTAGTATTATTTTTTTTTATATAATATTTTTATTTTCTATTACTTATTTTTTTTTTCCAAAATCTGTGAATGCCGATCTAAGGGCCTTCTTATAATAGCGGATTGCGAGCGTCCTCAAAGCGGAGCGAGCGCGCAAGGAAGACGCGGCGCATGCGCAGCGAATTCGTTGCAGACGCGCAACGAGATCGCCGCGAATAGTAGAGTCGTCGACGCTTTCGTTTTTGTCTCCGGCGTCTTCGAAGTAACAAAACCAACAGCAGTGTCTCCTCATCGGAATTCATTTTGTTACTGAGTGTATTGTATGTCGTTAACTTGCTACAAACACGCGACGAAAACGTTGCGAATCTGCGTCTTCGCAGTGCAGCCGCGGCGTGTTCGCGACCCATTCACTGCTCGCCCGCCCCACACCGCAGCCGCTCACAGACCGCTAGTGTGATAAGGCCCTAAATGTCTCAAAAAGTTAAGGACGGTCTCCTGTAGCTAAGGTAACTGCCCGTTTTCCTGTAGCTACATCGGTTAAGGTAACTGCCCTTACTGACCCGTCTCAAAAGTCCATTCCGTATATTATTGTTACTTTATTATCTCTATTAAGTTGCGAAATTAAATTCAGAGAAGTCCGAAAATACCTCACGGGAACGTACTACTGCGATTAAAAATACTCTATGTGTTAATCCAAGTTATAGACTTCGTTCACATTTTCACTCTTTTTTTAAACTACTTGCACACCACCTTTTGCAAAATCCGGTAACTTTGATTGCTGGAGGATAAAAAATCCTAAAACCTAAAAATAATAACGGAATAAATGTATAACGGAATGGAAAATTACCAACTTGCATGCCGGCGAAAACATTAAACCTCTTTATCTACTCTCTTATCGTAAATTTCTAATTATTTTAAAACGAGTTTATGTTGACATACTTTATAAACACAAGAGTTAACACTTCTTTTTTTTTGAGGGTGGGAAATCATAAAATAACTTCTCCCGCTCTGGGCGGAGCGGGAGGGTGTGTCAGACTCTTACTGACTAAAACCCACCCGTATTCCTACCTGTTGCCTGTGTTGCGGGGGCCTCGGTGACCCATAAGTACCTTCCCGCGACAAGAGTTAACACTGGATTGATGAAATGGCAGCAGGTCACAGGAACAATCTGCGACTCCCGCATTCCCCTTAAACTTAAGGGCAAGATAACAATGACAAGACCTGCTGTGTTGTATGGATCAGAATGTTGGGCCACAAAGGGATGAATGAAAGTTTATGGATAGGTACTATCTTTCAAAGTACTTTAAAATACAAATAGCTGTGTAGCTATCTTACTACTTTTCTATTACAGCCAAGAATTTGGCTAAACAAATTGCTTCTTTTGAGCAATGCAATGATGACATGTTAAATAATTCAGCCAATAATTAGGTACCAAAAATTGACATTGAAAATAATTTAAATTAGAAATTAAGACAATAGAGGCAATCTCTAGCAATAAAAATGTACAGAACTGCAAAAAATAAATCAAATAAAAGTTTAAAATCAGTCAATAGTATCAACCTGGTGCATCAAAATATTCAAGGATTTATAAACAAAGATTTAGAGGTAGAGTTATTCATGACTGTTAACAGTATTGATATTCTTTGTATAACAGAACATTGGCTTAAAAGCCACCAGTTTTTGTTCAGTTTTAATAATCACCAGGCTGGTAATTCGTTCAGCAGAGTAAATGCTATACGCGGTTGCTCATTAATTATTTATAGAATAGAATAGAATGCATTTATTTGTCAGAATATTGTACAAAGTTGTTATGTGTGTATTACGATCAGAATATTCTGCCGTTTCCGGCGTACAAATATAGTTTAAGACGCTGACAACACCTAAACCGCGGTCACTGTCAGATTGCATAGAAAAGAAAGAGAAGCGCGACGACAAAACGCTTGTAATTTATTGCAAAATATGAAGTAATTATCTATTTACTCAGAATTGAGTTGAGTAATCGAAAATAAAAAACAACCAAGTTTTGCATTAGAATAAGACGTACTTGTTATTAATTAAATACGTAATCTATGTTGATATTTAATACAGATATTTTGGATTAGAACTCAAGGTAAGAGGTTAGCTTAACGTTAGTTTGTATCGAGATTTTTTTTTCAAAACGTATTTTGGTAACAACCAAGTTCTGGGAAATATGTTCAAAATTAACATATATTTTTTCCGCTACCACAAACTATATAGATTTGGCAATTTTCTTTCTTAAGAGAAGCCTATTTTGGTCAATTGGGTCTTGTCAGCGCCTTAATTACGGATCAATAAGGTCAAGGATATAATATATGATTTATAGGCAATAATGTCCAATATTTATGTACATTTTTCATTCATAAAATCTTCAGTCGAAAATTACAAAATTTATTATTAAAATCACATTTGCTTATAAGAAAGTTAAATAATTTACATTGAAATATTCTGAGGCTAAGAGTTTTGAAGCCATCAGGTAATTTGTTATAAGCAGTAATGGACATGCAGTATTAGATGTCTGTTTTAGGGTGCAAAGATACAAATTTCAAAAATGTATAGTGCTGGAAGTGGCAGTATTTTAAGTTTTTTAAATAGTGGAACTCAGCTGTCCAGTGGGTACGCTCCACAAATTAAGCGGACGTATTTCTTCTGAGCTCGAAACACTCTTATAACTTTAACCGAATTACCCCATATTATAATGCCATAGCGCAAAATCAATGAGACATAGCCACGGTATCCACATAGTGCCGCATTAATACTAGCCACACGTGTTAGTCTATATAAAACGAATACAAATCTATCTATCTTCTTACAGAGCTCATCAATGTGCGATTTCCGGTTACAGTTTTTATCAATTATTATCCCCTAGAATTTTGCGTAATCGACCTCTTTTTTTTTTTTTTTTTAGGGTGGGAAATCATCAAATAACTTCTCCCGCTCTGGGCGGAGCGGGAGGGTGTGTCAGACTCTTACTGACTAAAACCCACCCGTATCCCTTCCTGTTGCCTGTGTTGCGGGGGCCTCGGTGACCCATAAGTACCTTCCCGCGACCCCGGCAGGCATCGGCCCTAGTGGACCCCTACTTTGTGCTGACGACATCTCTTTGAGGCGCGCGTGGAATACGACGCGCCGTCGACCCGGGCCTGGTCCTTACCGGACGGTGAGCTACCCATTGCTCACCGTCCGCAAGCCCGCGCCTACGGTGGCCGGAAATCCGCCCGGGATTCCCGACGCCCTGGGCGTCTCCTGCGGCGGCTAGGGGCGAGAGGGCGCGAAACTTGCTTTTCCCTCAACCGTCCCGCCTCCTCCTTCGCGAGCATTACTGCTTCGCAGAAGGAGGTGACGGCTGCCCATGCCCTCTCGCTCCGTACCATGGCCTGAACCAGGGCCGGACGCGAGAGGTCTCTGCCGCCAATCGCCTCCACGAGGACACGGTGGTGCTCTGCCCAAGCCGGGCAGACCTCCACCGTATGCTCCACCGTGTCCTCCGGGCGATCCACACAGTGGTGACACCCGGACGTTTCCTCCCGCCTTATCCGACACAGGAACCTCCCGAAGCTGCCGTGTCCGGTGAGGACCTGCGTCAGGCGGAAGGTGAGGACGCCGTGGCGCCTCTCCAGCCACTCCTCAAAGAGGGGACTTATCGCCGCAATCGTGGCGTGCCCAGCACTGGGTTGCGACAACCGTACTTTCCATGACGCCATGAGATCCCGCCGGAGCTCCGTCCGCTGTGCCGCGATTTCTCGCGGCAGCGGACTTACGCCCCGGCGTTTCGCCTCCTCGCGCCACTCCCATACGTGCGCGAGTAATCGACCTCTGGAATTGTATCATTTTAGTTTTATTAATATTAATTTGAAGATTATTGTGTTCAAGCCATGTAATAATTTTATTTAATGTCATGTTAATTTCATTTTGGTACTCAACAATGTCGTCATTTTCATTTACAATACTGAGGGTTGTATCGTCAGCGTATAGTATGCAATTGTGGGAAATTACACTCGGCAAGTCATTAACATATAGCAAGAATAAAAGCGGCCCCAGTATCTTGGGGAACACCGCAGTTATTTTCACGATACTGAGACCTATATGCAAGTTTTTGATTTCCTGTTTATCCCGAAATCTCAACACATTGCTGTCGGTGTGTAAGGTAGCTTTCAAGCCATTTCAACATTTGTTAATTTTTATAAATTAACAATGAATGGTTCACGAAATCAAAAGCCTTGGACATATCTAGAAAAATGGAGACAATTAGTAGTTTAACATTAAGGCTTTTCGTTATTAATTTTAAAAGAGCAAAACAAGCTGCTGTGGTCGCTTTATTTTTTCTAAAACCAAATTGATCTTCATTTAGAATTTTGTATTTCATTAAAAAACCGGAGAGTTTTTCATGCATGACCTTTTCAAAGATCTTTGATAATATTGGTATGAGTGTTATGGGGCGGTAATTATTCATATCACTTCTATCACCTTTCTTATGGATTGGTTTAACTATTGAGAATTTTAACCGTGAAGGGAATGAACCTTGCATAAATGACAAATTAATAATATGGCCAATGTGAGTTGATAAAAAGTAGAGCATAATTTAAGAATTTTTGTGTTAATGTCATCGTAGCCTGTAGAGTTTTCCTGTGTCGGATAAGGCGGGAGGAAACGTCCGGGTGTCACCACTGTGTGGATCGCCCGGAGGACACGGTGGAGCATACGGTGGAGGTCTGCCCGGCTTGGGCAGAGCACCGCCGTGTCCTCGTGGAGGCGATCGGCGGCAGAGCCCTCTCGCGTCCGGCCCTGGTTCAGGCCATGGTACGGAGCGAGAGGGCATGGGCAGCCGTCACCTCCTTCTGCGAAGCAGTAATGCTCGCGAAGGAGGAGGCGGGACGGTTGAGGGAAAGGCACGTTTCGCGCCCTCTCGCCCCTAGCCGCCGCAGGAGACGCCCTGGGCGTCGGGAATCCCGGGCGGATTTCCGACCACCGTCGGCGCGGGCTTGCGGACGGTGAGCAATGGGTAGCTCACCGTCCGGTAAGGACCAGGCCCGGGTCAACGGCGCGTCGTATTCCACGCGCGCCTCAAAGAGATGTCGTCAGCACAAAAGTAGGGGTCCACTAGGGCCGATGCCTGCCGGGGTCGCGGGAAGGTACTTATGGGTCACCGAGGCCCCTGGCAACACAGGCAACAGGAAGGAATACGGGTGGGTTTTAGTCAGTAAGAGTCTGACACACCCTCCCGCTCCGCCCAGAGCGGGAGAAGTTATTTGATGATTTCCCACCCAAAAAATGTGTAGTCAATAGATGGGTCAATGTTGTCATTCGTTACATCAATAAAAAAATTGTTAAAAATGTCAGCTATATTTTCAGGTTGTGTGTAAGTTTGATTGTATAATTGATTTTATTTATGACATCACTTTAATTTTAGTAAGTAACCAGCTCAAATTTAAAGACCGTAAGGATATTGTGAGCCTATCTGTTGAGCGGACGGTTGAAATAGCCTGTATAGAATTGGAGCCGTTTATTGTATTAAGTGTGTACAGACCCCCTTCAGGATTGTATGACTGCTTTAAAAGGTAATGGATGAAGTGTTACACAATATTTGTATCTCAAGTCTATTATCACTTGTGGTGATTTTAATGTTAATTTATTAAAAAAACTTAGGTTCTTGTAGTAAAATAATAAGTCTGTTTCTGTCCTACAATCTTGTAAATCTATTTAAAGAGCCCACAAGAATGACCCCTACGAGTGCCACTTGCCTAGATAATATTTAAACAGATATTATACCAAGCCACAAAGAAATTATAAATTTACTAGACTCAGATCATTGTGGGCAAAAGATTACTATTCAAAACCAAAACAATAAAGTGGCTAAAAAAGATATCATTGTTAACCCCAAAACTGCAAGTCACTTGGAAGCTTTAAAGTTAAACTCATTAATAAATTACCAGTTTTGTCTATTCCTGCTGATCCTAATCATCGTTATAATGATTTCTTTAATATATACTGTAAACAATTTTATTCCATTTTATTCCCAAGAATATCTTGATAACGCATCTTTCAGTGATTAGGCTACCATTGGTATTCATAAAAGTAGAACACGGCTTTATGAGCTGTAAAATGAATGGACATACATAAACACTGCTGAATTTAATTTATATGTTAGAAGCTATTCAAAATTATTTAAAAAAGTTAGTTGTATGACCAAGTCGCGTTATTTGAGTTCGAAGATTAAAAATAGTAGTACTCGTAATGACGAGTACTACTATTAATAATAATATTCATAATATTCCAAGTCGTTTTGATTACATTTAATCAAAATGACTTGGAATATTATTAATAGTGAAATGGCCTTCCCATTTCACTATTAATAGTAACTGAAATACTGATTATAGCCTGTCAATTAATGAAAACATAATAAAATCAGACTCGCAAGTTGCCGCGGCCTTTGAAAATTTATTTTCAGATATTCCCGTTTCAAATACTAAATCCCTAAACTCATCACCTTCTTTTGCTGAGTCTTTGCTTAAGGAAAATGTTAATGTTTGCGATTCGGAATTTTATTTTGAACATATTACGTGTAGAGATTTAATTAAAACCTTTCCCACTTTAAGTGTAAAAAAGACGGGGCAGATCTGCGGGGTAATTCTGTAGAAGTTGCTAAGTCAATTATTGACATTGTAGCACCTACTTTATCTCTTATCTGTAATAATTGCATTGACTGTGGGGAGTTTCCTGACCTTATGAAAAAAAGTAAAATAATACCTTTGTTTAAATCAGGTAGTACATCAGACCCCACCTTATAGACCTATTTCAGTGCTACCTACCTTTAGTAAAAAATTTGAAAAAAATGTTTTAGGCCAATTACAAAGATTATTTACTTAAACAAATTTATTTAAACAAATTATTGCACAATAATCAGTTCGGTTTTACAAGGGGTCGTTTGACTACTGATGTGTTGAACTTTTAGGACATACACAGAAGATAAACGCGATGCCTTGGGCATCTTTTGTGATTTGTCCAAGCCGATTTCCAAGGCGAATTCGATTGCGTCCTCCAAGAAACGTTAATCAGGAAACTCCGCCACTACGGGATCCGGAACACCGCTCTGGATCTTCTTACTTCATACTTGAATAATTTCCCATACGGATTCAGAGCGTTGACGTTAATGGGAAAAGATCTCCCAGATCTATAGTAACAATGGGAGCCCCACAGGGCTCAATTCTTGGTCCTTCCTTGTTTCTTATTTATATTAATAATTTGCCGTACCTCATAAAGGTAATCATGATATAGTGTTATTTGCGGATGACACTTCACATTTGTTTAAACTTAAACGTCAGCAGCTGTTTACTGACGATGTAAATAGTGCGATCTCAAAAGTAGTTCACTGGTCCAATGTTAATAACTTACTTCTTAATGACAAAAAAACAAATGCGTCAAAGTTTCAAACCTCACGTTAGGTAGGTGGAAACTTATGTGTTGATAAAGGGCGAAAAATTGAATCCTGAAGAGAGCATAGTATTCTTGGGCTTAGCTTTGGATGCTAAGCTTCAGGGGGGTCCACATATAGATAAATTGACAAAAAGCTAAGCTCCGCAGCATACGCTGTTAGAAAAAATAGTAATTTAACTGATACAGAGACAGCCCGTATAGTCTACTTTAGCTATGTTCATAGTGTAATGTCGTACGGTATTCTGTTGTGGGGAAATGCCGCTGACATTCAGACTATCTTTGTTTTGCAGAAAGAGATCAATTTATAAATTAAGTCCGAGACACTCTCTTAGAGAGAAATTTAAGGAGATTAATGTAATGATTGTGCCCTCTCAGTATATTTTTGAAAATCTTTTATATGCCCATAAAAATATAAAATTGTTTAAAAAATACAGTGATATCCATAATATAAATACTAGGAACAAACACAAATTTGTTGTACCTACAACAAGGCTCAAGAAAATAGGTGGCTCATTCAGATGTCAATGTATACGTTTTTATAATAAACTTCCAAGCCACGTTCAAGATCTAAGCCTTAATAAATTCAAATCATTTATTAAAAGTAAGTTGTGCCAGAAAGCCTTTTATACCGTTAAAGATTATATTGAGGACAAAAAGGCTTGGGATTGAGCTGCTCGAATGATTGTTCAAAACACAATGACATATTTACTTTATGGAGTTTAATATATTATTATTTAAATTATTGTGAATGTGAGGACTATGTGGGTTATATTTTGTTTTGTGTCTTACTCAGTTAGCTTTAATGAGAGTCTAGCAGTTTGAGTACTTTATGCGGCCTACCCAAATGTCCTTTCCTTGGTATTGTTCGAAGAGTAGTTGAGCTCCGCTCTGAGTTGAGCTACACGATTACTGACAAATGCGTGCACTGACTGGACAGGTCCGCTGAAATCGGTGTGGTTCTTTCCTCAGAAGGACCATTTCAGACGCCAACCTACATGGTTCTCTATACACATCGGCATTGATGAATTGTATATATAAAATGACATGAATATTTACTTGTAAAGTATTATATTGTTTTCAATTATTGTGAATGTGAAGACTATGTGGGTTATTTTGTTGTCTGGCAGTTTTTGGCAGTAATTTATGCGGCCTACCCAAATGTTCTTTCTTTGGTATTGTTCGTCGCATCGTTGAGCTGCACTATTACTGACAAATGCGTGCACTGACTGGACAGGTCCACTCAATCTGTGTGGTTCTTTCCTCAGAAGGACCATTTCAGACACCAATCTAAATGGCCTTCACATGATCTGACCAAGATTATGTCTGGACTTTAATAGAGTCTGTAAAAATCATTTATCATTTAAAGGCAAATTGCATGCATCTGAGATGAGAATGCTAAGAGAGATGTGGGGTGTGACACGAATTGATAGAATAAGAAATGAGTACATAAGAGGTAGTCTGAAAGTAGTACCGGTGACTGAAAAGTTGTGCGGAAATCGGTTGTCATGGTATGGGCCTGTGATGCGGAGGAATGTCGATGGCTATAAGAGTAGGGAAAGACCAAAGAAACGATGGATCGACTGTGTGAAGGATGATATGGCTAGAAACGAGGTGACTACCGAGATGACAACTAATAGAGAAGTATAGAATAATGGGGCATGTTGCGCCGACCCCAAATAAGTTGGGACAAGGGCAGGAGAATGATGACTTTAAAAACACAATACCGAAATTTAAAAATATTTTTATAACATTTTTTCTCTAACAAAATAATGTTGTAAAACATTTTTTTTACCAAAACAATACAGGCCAAAACCAAGAAGTTAATATCACCAAAGAGTTCGCATATGCATTCCATTAAAAAAATACATATCGCGCCATTTTTATAGCATTTGGGGTGGGGTTTGGGATCTACCTCCTAGTGGTCCACCCCGGGCAACGGCGCCACAGGCTTGCCTGTGGTACGGCTGAATGATCCCACTTAGCGGTGGTAGGCTCCGCAAGGAGCCGCCTGGCTCGCTACCACCCTCCCACCGGAGTCCGGCGCCAAGCAGCTTGCTGTGTTCCGTCGGTGTGTGGGAGTGCCAGTGCCTTTGGGGGAGTAGGAGATTTGTCAGTTGCGCTGTCCAGAACCGGTCTTGGTCTCTGGGCTTAACTTGCCGGGTAACTCATTGTGGAGGGTAGCGGGATCCGAAGCACGGTGCCAGCCGTTGGCCGACCGCAGTCAGTAGGGGGCCCAAGTAGCACGCCAGCCACGTGCCAAAGGCTGCCCCGCCAACTCGCGAAAAATCCCGGTATGCACCACCGTGCCAGCTGGCGACTGGACGGGAGGACCCGGTGGCCATATCCGGGGGGGTTCGGGCGTCCCCGCAGTCTCCAAATGAGTTCCCCATAGGTTTACTTGATTCTAGTGTTCCACATGGATCTCTGAGCAGCGCCTCGACAAGTCGACTTCTCTCCCCAACAACTCCACTCAAAATGTCTAAAGCAAAAAAGAAAGATAAGGTTAAACAACGGCTGCACTTCCTCCCACTAAAAGTGCACCTCACTAACATCAGGGGGTTGCACTCCAATCTCGATCCGGTCCATCACCACCTTGAGACCGAGAAGCCGCACCTGTTTTTCCTAACGGAGACGAAGATAACAACCCCGTCGGACGTGGCGTACCTCAACTACCCGGGTTACTCTCTTGAACACAAGTTCAAGAAGCAAGCTGGGGTCTGTGTGTACGTCCGCGATGACATTTGTTGTCGTCGTCTCCGTTGCTTTGAGCACTCGGGTTTTTCTGCCATATGGCTACTTGTGGACTCTGGCGTGGAGAAATTTCTCTACATCGGCGTTTACCGATCGCACAGCGGTGACGAGGAGACAACAGCGCTCTTTAATTTCCTCGTGGAGACGACTGACGTCGCCCAGCAACGGTACCCAACAGCGAAGCTCGTTTTTCTGGGGGACTTCAATGCCCATCATAAAGAATGGTTGTTCCCGTACCAGAAAACTGACCATGCTGGGTTAGAGGCGCGCAAGTTTGCTATTACGTTAGATCTAACCCAGATGGTGAATGTGGCAACGCGGGTACCGGATGTTGACGGCCATACACCCAATTGTTTGGACCTTCTGCTGGCATCTGATCCGGACAATAATTCAGTGTCGGTCTCAGCCCCGCTGGGAACGTCCGACCACTGTCTGGTGAAAACCGTATCGACCTGCTCTCCACCAGATGAGAGTCCTAGAGGCACGAGACGAGTGTGGCGATACGAGTCAGCGGACTGGGATGAGATGCGGCACTTTTTTGCGTCTTATCCATGGCGGTATGTGTGCTTCTCTTCGGGTGACCCCTCGTGCTGTGCAGACGAGGTTGCGGACGTTATTCGGCAGGGAATGGAGTATTTTATTCCATTCTCCGACATCCCACTCGGCCATAAATCCCGGCCTTGGTATAATGCAGAGTGCGCCCACGCTGAGGCCCGAAAAGAGTCTGCCTACCAAGCCTGGGTCAAGGCCCGCGACCGTAAAGTTAGAGCTCGTAGGGTTCGCGCGAAGAAGAGAGCCTTTAACACTGCCGCTAAGTCCTGCAAGCGGGTTTTACGTGAGGCACGTTTTGGCCATGTCAGACGTATTGGGGCCAAGCTGGCATCGCACCCTCAGGGTAGTAAACAGTTTTGGTCCCTGTCTAAGGCGGCCGAAGCTAATTTCTGTCGTCCCACTTTACCTCCAATGCTGATACCTGATGGGTCGCTGGCCCACTCCGCAAGAGAGAAAGCAAATTTATTTGCATCTCTCTTTGCAAGCAATTCACGTCTGCACGCTGGCTCCAAGCAACCACCTACAGTACCTCATTGTGACTCCACGATGCCGGAGATCGCAGTTCACATTAGAGAGGTCCGAAGAGTATTGTGCAGTCTAGACGTGAATAAGGCCAGCGGGCCTGACGGCATTCCGGCGAGAGTGTTGAGGCAGTGTGCGCCTGAACTGTCTCCTGTGTTGACACGTTTGTTCCGCCTCTCTCTTAAAAAAGGCACGGTACCAAAATCCTGGAAGCTTGCTAATGTACAACCAGTGCCCAAAAAGGGCGACCGTGCTGACCCTGCCCATTACCGTCCGATCGCCATTACCGTCCGATCGCCATTACCTCCATTCTATGCAAAGTTATGGAAAGGGTACTGAACAGTAAGTTGCTGACCTACCTCGAAGACAATGATCTCCTCAGTGACCGTCAATATGGCTTTCGCCGGGGACGGTCAACTGGTGATCTTCTTGTGTATGTCACGCACCGCTGGGGCGAAGCCATCGAGAAACATGGCGAAGCACTTGCTGTATCGCTTGATATCTCGAAGGCTTTCGACAGGGTCTGGCACGCTGGTCTGCTCAGCAAGCTTCCTGCTTATGGCATCCCAGCTGATTTTTGTAGCTGGATATCAGACTTCCTTAGTGAACGGTCGATCAGAGTAGTCGTTGACGGCTGCTCCTCTGACCTTATGGCTATTGATGCCGGAGTTCCTCAGGGGTCTGTTCTCTCTGCAACTCTTTTCCTGCTGCACATCAATGACCTACTACAGACTGGTATTGTTGGGTACGCGGACGACAGTACTGTTTCAGAGAGATACTTGTCCAGCGCAAAAACCAACGGGGCCGCAGTTCGTTCCTTGAGAGAGGCCTTGGTAGAGCGGACAGAGTTGACGTTAAGCCTTGTCTCCCAGTGGGGTGATGATAATCTGGTCACTTTTAACGCCACCAAAACACAAGCGTGTCTTTTTACCGCAAAAAGGAGTCGTTTCGACCTGACTCCTACTTTTCGGGGTACATCGGTTCCTGTAACTGATCGGCTCGAGCTCCTAGGCATGGAGTTGACATCTAACCTCAACTTCGGCGCCACCATCGAGTACAAAGCCCAGACTGCGGCCAAGAAACTGGGCATCCTAAATAAGGTGAAGCGATACTTTACGCCTGGACAGCTTTTGACCCTTTATAAAGCGCAGGTCCGATCCTGCATGGAGTATTGTAGCCACCTTTGGGATGGCTCGGCTAAATACCAACTTGCCGCGCTTGACTCGGTGGAACGCAGAGCTAAGAGGCTCATTGGCGACGTAAATCTGGTGGATGCCAAGCTTCACAGTTTGGCCCATCGTCGCAAGGTTGCCTGCTTGTCGGTCTTCTATAGATTGTACTTCGGAGAGTGTGCTCAGGAACTCCACGACCTCATTCCACCGGCCCCCTTCTATTATCGGTCATCTAGGCGCACTTCAGGTTACCATCCCTTCCTGGTGGCTATCCCACCAACTCGCACTAAGCGTTTCCAAACTTCTTTTATAATGCGCACAGCAAAGGAATGGAACTCTCTGCCTGCGTCTGTGTTTCCGAACGCATATAACCCTAATCTCTTCAAAGTGAGAGTGCTTCTTCTGGGTAAGCTCGCTCCATCGTCGACTTTGTTTCTGTCGCCTCTGGCATAGACTAAGGTCAAGAGCAAACCCATCACAAATAAAAAAAAAAAAAAAAGCATTACAAAAAAGTTTTGATTCCAACTTTTACTTGGCTGTGGCAGCGCCCGCTTTAACTTTTGTGTTTTATTTTGTAGGTTCAATCCCAATGTATGAGATTAGATTAGTGTATGGAACTGCACATAACTAGGTATTAAAACCTCGCCTATTAAATACCCCTTTTTTTTTTTTTTGAGGGTGGGAAATCATCAAATAACTTCTCCCGCTCTGGGCGGAGCGGGAGGGTGTGTCAGACTCTTACTGACTAAAACCCAGCCGTATTCCTTCCTGTTGCCTGTGTTGCGGGGGCCTCGGTGACCCATAAGTACCTTCCCACGACCCCGGCAGGCATCGGCCCTAGTGGACCCCTACTACATGTGCTGACGACATCTCTTTGAGGCGCGCGTGGAATACAACGCGCCGTCGACCCGGGCCTGGTCCTTACCGGACGATGAGCTACCCATTGCTCACCGTCCGCAAGCCCGCGCCTACGGTGGCCGGAAATCCGCCCGGGATTCCCGACGCCCTGGGCGTCTCCTGCGGCGGCTAGGGGTGAGAGGGCGCGAAACTTGCCTTTCCCTTAACCGTCCCGCCTCCTCCTTCGCGAGCATTACTGCTTCGCAGAAGGAGGTGACGGCTGCCCATGCCCTCTCGCTCCGTACCATGGCCTAAACCAGGGCCGGACGCGAGAGGTCTCTGCCGCCGATCGCCTCCACAAGGACACGGCGGTGCTCTGCCCAAGCCGGGCAGACCTCCACCGTATGCTCCACCGTGTCCTCTGGGCGATCCACACAGTGGTGACACCCGGACGTTTCCTCCCGCCTTATCCGACACAGGAACCTCCCGAAGCTGCCGTGTCCGGTGAGGACCTGCGTCAGGCGGAAGGTGAGGACGCCGTGGCGCCTCTCCAGCCACTCCTCAAAGAGGGGACTTATCGCCGCAATCGTGGCGTGCCCAGCACTGGGTTGCGACAACCGTACTTTCCATGACGCCATGAGATCCCGCCGGAGCTCCGTCCGCTGTGCCGCGATTTCTCGCGGCAGCGGACTAACGCCCCGGCATTTCGCCTCCTCGCGCCACTCCCATACGTGCGCGAGGACTTTTGCCTCCAGATCCCATGGCGGCAATCCGGCAAGGAGGCTCGCTGCCTCACAGGAGACTGTGCGGTATCCCCGGACCATCCAGATGGCCATGACCCTTTAGGCCGCGCTCAACCGGCGGGCTGGCCTCAGCGCCAGAGAGCGCGCCCATACAGGAGCCCCGTAGAGGGCCATGAACCGCACGACCCCCGCGTAGAGCCTCCGGCAGGAGGCGTTTGGACCCCCTAGATTGGGCAGGAGCCGCTTCAATGCAGCGCCCGCCCGCTCCAGTTTGGGAGCCAAACGTCGGAAATGCTCCACGAAGTTCCACCGGCTGTCGAGGACGAGTCCCAGGTACTTCATCGTCGACTCGACGCCTATAGAAACCCCTCCTACCGTTATTTGGGACCCCAACGGTGGCGCGTTCCGAGGACCATGAAAACACATGGCCTCGGACTTGTGCAGAGCCACCTCGAGTCCCAATTGCCGGATCCTTTCGACGATTGTCGCAACCCCGCGTGCCACTAATTCGGCCGCCGCCTGGTGCGACCTCCCCTGCGCCAGGACCAACGTGTCGTCAGCGTAGCACACTACGCTGACGCCGCTAGGGAGGTCGGCGCGCAGCACCCAGTCGTATCTGATGTCCCACAGATGCGGCCCCAGGACCGATCCCTGTGGGACACCGCACGACATCTCTTGCTGGTTCCACACTCCCTGGTGACCGGGGTAGATGACGGCCCTGCGGGAACTGGCCCCTCTCCATGCATGCGCTTAGGAGCCCCTAAGTCGAGGCCCGAGAGCCTCCAAGGCCAGGATCCAGGCCTTCCCAGGTAAGCCGTCGGGTCCTGGGGCGGTATTTTTGGCATTAAGCCTGCGTACCGCCGCTCTCATTTCTACCTCGGTCACCTCCGGAGCATCGTCGTCGTCGTCGTCGCTGGCGGTGTGGTCCGCATCGGGCACCGCAGTAGGCGGAGCCATAGGCGGGGAGGTGTGTTCCCCTCGGGAAGGGAACAGAGCGCTCACCACGTCCTCCACAAGCTGGGGCCGGAGACTCTGCGTCAGCGGGGGAGCCCATGGGCGGAGTTTATCCCGCACCACTTTGTACGGGCGTCCCCACGGGTCCCTGTCCAGAGTCCCCAGCGACTCCTCGCGGGCCAACCCCCTGGCCCGCAGGATCTCCGCTTGGAGGGCGGTCTTCGCCGCTCTGTACCCCTCGTACAGCTCCGCCTGAATGGCTTCCGTATCCGGAGGTGTGATACGGAGCCTGCGGTGCCTGGTATACCGGCGTCGCGCAGCCACGCACGCAGTGCGCAGAGCCGTCAGCTCCTGCGACCACCAGTACACCTGGCGCGAGGCACGTCCAGGCTGGACCCGGGGCATTGCCACGTCACATATGTCGGACATGGCCTCCCGGAACCACTCCGCCTCTTCGTTGATGTCGGCAGGCCTGTCCGGTGGTGACACCCAGGCCTGCACGATCGAGTCTTCCAGGAGGAGCTCCCGGTCCAGCTGCTTCAGCGCCCACCGCGGACCACTCGGGGCCCGTCGGACCGGCGCGTCCGAGGTCTGGGCGGAGACGTCGAACCGGATATAACCGGATATTCCGATCACCGGATCGGAATAGGTCTCCACCCCCTCCATGACACGCCAGTCAACTACACGCGGCGACAGAGCGGGGCTGGCGAACGAGATGTCCACCACTGATTCACCCCGCATCCGCACACACGTGGGGACAGAACCCCGGTTTAGGACGACCAGGCCTGTCTCCAGAGCCCAGTCCTCCACCATCCTGCCCCATGTGTCCGTTAACCGGGAACCCCAAGCCAAATTCTTGGCATTGAAGTCCCCGAGGACGAACACGGGGAGGGAACCAAACCCGACGACGACGTCTCTCAACTCCGCAAGGGAGTTGTGGAACTCGGCAAGAGTTCGGTTCGGAGAGAGGTAGACCCCTACCACGACAATCTCCCCGAACCGTGCTGCTACGCAGCCCCATCCTCTCTTGACGGCCTGGAGGGACGGGGTACCGGCGGCGGCCGACGAAATTAGGGTCACTGAGCCGCTCAGGTCCTCCACCCAGTCATCCCTGGGCGGGACAAAGTACGGCTCAGCGACCACGGCGATGTTAATCGACCACTGCGCCATGCTCTGGAGCAACAGATCCTGAGCGGCGGCATGGCACTCCATGTCAGCCCCCTCTTGGGCCTCCTTCCCAGCCCCCAGAGAGGGGCTTGCCGCAGCGGCCACGGTGGCGACGGCGACGACGGCGGTGTTGGAGGCGGCAGCGGCGGTGGCAGTGGTGGCGGCTGCGGCGGTGACGGCGGTGGCGGAGGGCTTGCCTCTGGCCTTGGCTTTGGCGGGTGGGGCGCAGGCCTTGCCCCCCATCCGGTGCTCGGCTGGCTTGCCAGCCGCCGCACATACGGCACAGTGCAGCGTGGCATTACACGAGCCAGCCTTGTGCCCGGGCAGACCACAGCGGTAGCAAAGACCGCTGCGGTCCACCTCCGAGGTGCAATTCGCTTGCACGTGGTTGCCCACCTGGCAGCGGAAGCACCTCAGAGGTCTGGGTTACAGCAGTTTCACCTGCGCGGAAACCCAGCCCACCAATAGCCGTTGGCCCTCCCCGGTAATTTTTCTGGCCGCCGACACGGGGCAGCTCACCATAACGGTTTGCAGCCCCGTGGAGTCAGGACGGATGGTGCCTGCCTTCACCTGGTCGGCAGAGCACCCCCCGGTCCTAACCACTGCGGCGACCACCTTCTCTTCCGTCGCGGAGTCGTCCAGGCCCGTGATGCGCATGCTAGCGCATTTGGTGGGCCTGGACACTCGGACGTCATCCGCATTTAGTGACGCCCTAATCCTTTCGGCCAGGGCGTCAGCGGCTGGGCCACTGGCCTTACCGGGGACCTCCACCATTCGGGCCCCAGTCGCCGTTACCTTCATTTTGAGGCCTTTTGCTGCGCCGAGCTCCTCCAGGCGCACCACCTCACCCACGTTCGCCATCACCGTCCTATAGGACACGCCCTTCTTTTCCGCATCCGGCTGTAGTGTGATCACTACAGCTGCGGAATTCGGGGCGCGGAGCCTAGCCGCGGCGGTTCGCTCCTTGCGCCGCTGCCGCCTCTCTCTCTTTTTGGCCGCCCTTTTCGCCTTAGCCGCCTTCCTCTTCTCTCCGGCTACTTGCCATTCGGCATCAGCCGGAAGAGATTTAGGAGGCGGGGGCGGCCGTCTCGCTACCGGAGCCCTTGCCGCCAGGGCTGGGGCCCTCGCCGCCGGGGCCGGAGTCCTCGCCTCTGTGGCTGGAGCCTTCGCGGCCCGCGTATTCGCCCCGCCCTTTGGCTGCCCCGACGACCGTGGCCGTGGCACCTACGGCGGCTGAATATAAGGCGGGCTTCAACTTGCCGGAGGTCGGCTGGCTCGCCGCCAACGGGGGGTGCAGGACGATGGCCTCCAGGGCGGAGAAACGACTCCGCAAGGAAGCCTCTGACCCTGGTGCGGCAGGAAATGGCTCCTCCCGGTCCTCTACAGGCACGGGCTGACCCTGTCCCTGCTGCTGCCCCCCTTGTGGCTCCATCCGGGGGGCGGCATTAAATACCCCTTGTGACTGTTCCTTTTTTGCCCTACTTAATTACCCTACACTATAAAATTTTCCGATCGGCTTCCCCTTACGAAAAAGGGAACGTGTACCTCCATCCGCACATTCCTGTAGGGCTCGTCACCAGACATGGACACCCCCACCAACATAAGAAAAGAATTCCCATAAACTAAACTACCTACCGTTTTTATTTATTGAATAAAAACACTAGCAAAACTCACTAGTTTTGCTAGTGAGTTGAAACATCAAAGTACTCAAATAGAAAAAAAACTAAAATACTATACTATATATACTACAAATACTAAAATAGAAAAAAAAATAAACATACAAAATATTATGATAATGATGGTTTGGCCGACCAGCGAATAAATATAATGACTTAATCTTTTGAATATAATATGTGATTGAATTTTTGTATGCAGACTGGGAACGTCATTAAAAGAAGTTTAATTTAATGTCGTCGTATGGTCTGAAGATGAAGAAGAATAATTATACAATGTGCGTCTACATTGTATAATTAATCTTCTGAAACGAAAAGTAGCTATTAACCGTCCATCAAAGACCATTTCATGAGCACAGATTGAAATCTGAGTAAAAATCCATTACGAAAAACGATTTAATTCCTTGTTTCTAACGACAATTTACTTTAATTATGAAATCATAATAAAAAAACCTATTTATCATTATTATATACATTCTACCCTACGTAACCTAAAAACATACATAGATCATTGTACATCCAATAATGTTAGTTGTTTACTTGTTGCTCTCTTTGTTATATCTCTAGAGTAAAAGATAAAATATTGGTAAAATATAAAATGTTGGTTGTTTATTTTTTGTTCTCTCTGATATATTTCAGTTGTAAAAGTGAAAATGCCGTATCTTTTGATGTACTGCCTAAACAAAATGTGATGCTGTGTATAACAGATATAGTGGCAACATACTTTTTGGAGGAAAAGACGCTAACATACGTTGATATGAACTCTGAAGATTACGAGATCCTGAAAGCAATTCATTTATCAACCGTCACAACGATGGTATTCAGACAGGCGACTTCACAGTCATATTTTAGACACCAAGGATATCTCATAAACGCACAGAATGCAACCAAATTCATGGATAGTTTTAAATATCTTCTCGAAGATCCAACATGGAACCCGTCCTCACGTTTCATAATCGTGATCAGATCACTGGAAGGCGACGAACTGAAGAAGATTTTCGACGAGCTATTGCAACGACACGTGGTCAACGTGTTGGTGGTAAACGGTACTAACGACGCTCACCTCTACACCTACAATCCCTTCGACAACTATGCCTGTGGAAAATATTACAACAACGTCATAAGATACGGTTTGTGCTTGAATACGACAAGTAATCTATTCCCAAACAAATTAGTAACTGGTCTACGGAACTGCACCTTGCTTACTACTGTCCCGCATCGACCACCTTACTCTATACACCCTGAACTTGCAGAAGACAACCGAATGGCATTAGGAGCTGAACAATATTTATTTAAAGTGCTAGGAGAACTAGAACATTTCAAAGTGAATTTTAGCTTCGATTTTAATAGTAAAATATATACTACAATAACCCCTAACATGACAGTTATGGGACCCATGGCAAAATTGCAACGTAATGAATGTGATGCAATATTGGGTGAAATTATGATAGTGTCGAGTCGGGCAGATGCATTCACATATTTGCACGGGTACCTGGATTATTATGATGAATTACTTTTTTTTGTGAGGAAGGCGTCAGCAGTAGCTAACTGGAAAAACGCTTATTTGGAATTCTATCCATTAGTTTGGTGCCTGTTGTTTTTAGTGTATCTAATATATTCAATATTAATGAACATACTCCTTCGTGCTGACGACATAACTAATACTATGCTGAAATTGTTAAAATATTTGCTTTCTAGTGGCTGTACTTTGCCGCATCAAATGCCTAGTAATGTAAGGTGCATCTTTATAATATGGGTGTGGTTCGCGTCTCTAATGAATAGTCATTACCAGTCGAGCTTAGTTAGTTTGATCCGGAAGCCAATAAAAGAGCACCAAGTTTCTAATGAAGCAGCTTTAGTTAAGCACAACCTCAAGCCTTGCGTTATTCCAGGAATGCTACAATACATGCAATCTGAAACGAATATATCTACTGCAATCAATTATGATTGTCTAGATCTGTTCCAAAGTTTGAAGAGAGTTGCTCAATCAGAACATTCTTTTACACTTATGCAGCAATCAATATATTTTTACAACCAAAAAAAAATCTACGATAAGTTTGGTCACTCTCCTGTCTATTACTTTAACAGACCGTACGTCAAGTTTATTTTAGGCACATTTTTCTACAAAGGGTTTCCACTTTCAGATAAAATGCGACAAAGCGCGCTCCGTTTAAGAGAAAATGGTTTGCTCGATAAAAAGTTCAGAGATTTATACTATGTTAGGGAAATTAAATTAAATTTTCACCAAAAAGAGTTTGAACCTAGGTTTGCAATTCCATGGTTTATTTATGTAGCAGGGTGCGCTTTAGCTAGTATTGTTTTTATTTTTGAATTAGTATGTACGCGATATAACAACTATTTTGACTAATCTCATGAATACTATTTGAGCATGTACAGAAAGGACGTTCTCCCGTAAATCTGCAATAAAAATAACAAATCCAAACGTCGTTTTCTTATGAGTGAACGGGCGAATGTATGATGCTACTGTCGGCCTGGATCTAAGTTAATGACAATATATCAAAGAGACTTAGAAGCCTTTCTTAGAACACACCAAACAAATATTATGAACAAACAGGCAAACAAAAAAATCTGTTAAAGAGCGAAAAACTGAATTGCTTTAAATACTACTAATCATAGCACCTAATGCTGACGAACCAGACCTAATTAGAAATAATGTCCGAAAACTTACAATCAGCGTCAGATTTGAAGAGTAGACCTACACATAAGCTTTGATTAATGATAGACAAAAATGTTTCCCTTATATCAAATAGAACAAAACCTTACAAATTATCAGTACCAAATCCGAAAATGTTGGTCGTGTACTGGCTTATCTCTCTTTTATACTACAGTGGAAACTGTTTGAAAATACCAAAACCAGACTCACCGGACAACAAGAAACTGATACAATGTGTAACCAATATAGTCAGAGAACATTATGCTGAAAGAAAAGTCTTAACATATCTTGGCAATAAGGTTGAAGATGAGAATCTCTTAAAAGCTATAAACAATGCGAAAACTGTATCAATATTATTATTTTCGAAAAAAAATATAAAGGTATTGTTTATCCAACATGAAGTTTATCTATTATCTAGTAAAAATGCATCTTATATCGCTAAAAATTTTCCTAGTGTAACCAAAGAAGGTTCATGGAATCCACTGGCTCTATTTTTGGTTATTGTCAAAGACCTTAAAGAAAGCGACCTGAGAATCGTCTTCGACACATTTCTGAAACTGCACGCACGGTACGTGGTGGTTGTGAACGCAACCGAAGAAGCTCACTTGTATGGTTACAACCCGTTCGATAACTACGGTTGCGGTAAACGGTACGATGATATCATCAGCTACGGGGAGTGTTCGCAAGCATGGATATATGACTTGTACCCGAAGAAAATGGTCACTAAACTACGTAACTGTACATTTGATGTCATTATAACCCAATGGCCTCCCTATACAATATTATCTACAAACGACTCGACAGATCCACTTAGTTATGGGGCAGAGCCATACCTATTCCAATTAATTGGCAGAATGCAAGGATTTAAAATTAACATTATAAACGATTATAACGCTGCCGAAGAATACCCCACGGTATCAACTGACATGGAAGCAGTTGGATCTTTGAAAAAGATACAAGACAATGAAGCGGATGCTGCTTTAGGGGGAATGTTACTGACGCCGTCTCGTGCACTGGCGTTCTCTTACGTATACGGTCATTTGGCTTACACAGACGAGATACGGTTTGTAGTCAAACGAGCCTCAGAGGTGCCTGCATGGAAAAATGTTTATCTGGAATTTGAATCGACAGTATGGGCGCTATTATTGCTGAGTCTCATATTTTACTCGGTGCTTATAATGTTTCTACTTCGCACGGAAGACAAAAGCTACGTTGTCTTAATTCTCCTGGGCAATCTTGTACTACACGGGCACAGCATTCGAAGTCGGTTGCCGGTGAAGTGCGTCCTCATATTTTGGATGTGGTTCGCGTATTTGGTCAATACTTTCTACCAGTCCGGTCTTTTCAGCCTCACTACTAACCCTGCTCAAGAATATCAAATTTCAAAGGAAGAAGACATAACTCAGTTCAAACTTAAACCCTGTTTCAGCTCAGCAATGGAGAAATATTATTTGGAATCAGTGACATCAGACGACGGCTATAAGAGAATCGATGGTTGTGGCGGTATGGTAGAAAGCGTAACTACGGTAGCGAATTCGAAAGACCTTTATACGATCTTTATGAATGGACAATATCAATACAATAAGCAGGCTTTTTTAGATAAGTATGGTCAGTCTCGGGTTATAACACTACCGAACCCATATTCCAAGGTTATATTCTCAATTTTCCTGTATAAAGGATTCCCTATGATTAACTATTTACTTCATAAAGCGCTTCGTCTGAGAGAGCTCGGTTTGGTTGATAAAGTTATGAATGATGTGAACTACCTCAAACAACTAAAGCATCATTTTCAAGAGAAAGACTTTCAGGTGCGTTTCGCTATTCCATGGCGAATTTACATTTTCGGATGCTCATTGGCTATAGTGGCATTTATCATAGAAGTGAATATGCCTAGATATTGATTTTTAAATATAGCGTAGTTAAGCAGGGACTCTAAACAATTTTGATCCAAATGGTCTAGGTACCTATTAATACTTGTTTTAATGTCGCGAATATTTAAACTAAACCTGAAGCTACGATCCTTCTTGTAGATAGACAGGACATGCTCTTGACCAATTCAATCTGCATCAAGAGAGTGCGTCTATCACAACACTTACCGTAAACCTAGTTGATAAAAAGCATGGAAATATGCTACATACAAATCACGATTGAAGAGCACAAACAAAATAATCTACGTATTATGCTGTACAGATACACCTTCACAGACAAAAACAAAGACAAAGAATTCGTCGGATATGGTAGGTACAAAGCAATGGAAATCAGCAATCAGAAATATGGTTATCAATCCTACATAAGTCACGATTTTAAATAGGGTTTTTTTTTTTTTTTTTTTATTTGTGATGGGTTTGCTCTTGACTTTAGTCTATGCCAGAGGCGACAGAAACAAAGTCGACGATGGAGCGAGCTTACCCAGAAGAAGCCTGTTCACTCTCACTTTGAAGAGATTAGGGTTATATGCGTTCGGAAACACAGACGCAGGCAGAGAGTTCCATTCCTTTGCTGTGCGCATTATAAAAGAAGTTTGGAAACGCTTAGTGCGAGTTGGTGGGATAGCCACCAGGAAGGGATGGTAACCTGAAGTGCGCCTAGATGACCGATAATAGAAGGGGGCCGGTGGAATGAGGTCGTGGAGTTCCTGAGCACACTCTCCGAAGTACAATCTATAGAAGACCGACAAGCAGGCAACCTTGCGACGATGTCCTAAAAAGTTGGAAATCTTATTTTTTGTTAAAGAAAAACCCCATAGGTGTACCCATATCCAAGAAAAAATCATCATCATCATTCACCCAATTTAATTGCGGTCGGTGCAACATGTCCCTTTCTTCCACACTTCTTAGTTGTCATCTCGTTAGTCACCCCCTTTCTAGCCATATCACCTTTGACACAGTCCATCCATCGTTTATTTGGTCTTCCCCTACTCTTATAGCCATTGACATTCATACTCAAGACTTTCCTCACGACATTTTCCTCATTCCTCCGCATCACATGCCCATACCATGACAACCGATTTCCACACAACTTTTCAGTCACCGGTGCTACTTTCAGACTTCCTCTTGTGTACTCGTTTCTTATTCTATCCATTCGTGTCACACCACACATTCCTCTTAACATTCTCATCTCAGCTGCATGCAATTGCGTTTTATTCATCTCTTTTGTGGCCCAACATTCTAATCCATACAAGAAAAAATAATATTATGAATAAGATTTACGATAGGTAGGTATCATTTATAAAATGTTGATACCTAATTAGCTATATAAAAACATACAAAATAACCTCTGATTGATGTAACACCACGAAAACATATAACTAAGAAATAAATCATAAATAATGATGATAAGCCCAATGTAAATAATGATGGTACGCCCAATGACACCATAATTGACATTGTGGTACCTATTTGTAGAACACATTATGTACACAAACATTAAAACCTAATCGGTCATGCCTAATAAATATAGGCGAAGAACCATTCAAAACAGAAAACAAATTTTAAATAATGGTTTTTTTTTACCATACTATTTATACAATGATGTGGATGGCATGAATGGGCGCGAAGAGGTAAGAATGTGAGACTAAATGATATGAATGAAAAAGAAACGAATGAGGTGACGGCTGACAAGACACGTCATGACTAAAGAATGCTTTTTGCGCCAACAGCAAGTAACAAGTGCTGAAATAGCTGTAGCTACTTGAAATGTCAACTATGTGATGTTGTTCATTATTTTACATTATTTGTTTAATGTAATGTATCACACAAGTTAAAATAAAGTGTTCTTCATGCACAACATAATCACGATTGACTTGGATTGCTAGCTGCAATAACCTAGAGTGTACTAGCTTCACGCCTAAATACTCGTATGATTGTTCAAGCAGTAATTAGAATGTAAGATAATACCTTAATTAATACAAATGTAATTTTAAAATATCGTGTGGCATTGAAATTGTAACATTAACAGTTATCGATTTAAATAAAATTATAAAAGAAAAACCCTTCTGTTTTAATTCTTCTCCTCAATGAAGTTAGTCTACTATTTGGTTAAATGTGATTAGGTACATTATTACAAAATAATTATATTGGTATAAGAAAACACTGTGAACAAATTAAAGAAGAAAAAAATATTCTTTTTAGTGACTAACAAACCACTAACCAACAGGATAATCAAAGTATGCATGAATGAACGAACATGCATAAAATGGTGTGGCCAGCAAAGCAGCTGGATTATCAAAGGAAAGGGACTCAAACAAGGTTGCCCGTTGTCCCCTCGTCTCTTTACAATAGTCATGGATGAGGTCCTTGGAACCCTTGAAGAGGAAACTCAATTAATCAAACTGGATCAGGATCGTGAAATCTCACTCCCCCTGGTATTATCAATTGCGGACGACCTTATCTTCATTACAGATGACATAGAACGGCTAGAAGGAATCCTATACCATATTAAACCCCTACTAGCTAGTGTCGGCCTCCAACTAAATGAAACAAAAACAAAAATACTAATTAGAGACCCCATAGCTACAAAGAAAACGGCCTATGTGACCATTAATGGAATAAATCTACCTACAGTCGATTAAATTAAATACCTAGGCACACCCATAACATCTTCATTAAGCAGGAAAAGCACAATTAAAAAACGCTGCGAACAGGCTACTAGAAACGCAAAATCACTATTACCGTTCATAACAAACTCAAAGATGGATTGGAAACTAGCCAGACTCATGTATCGAATGGTGATCGTGTCCTGTATGAAACACGGTTTGAAAGTATCGGCACTCACTAAAACTAAAGGTCAAGATTGAGAAGGTATGATAGACTTGATTAACCACGCTAGGACTTGATTAACCACGCTAGGACCAAAAGAAAAGAAAATGCATGAAATCTTGGAAGGAAAAACCGCAACCAAACGCATCAGGAACCACAGGATGTGCTATCTTGCACATGTGCATAGGCACCGCGAACCACATCTGTTACATGCAGCAATGCAGTATAAGGCCAAATCCAAGAAAGTCGGCCGACCTATTTAAACCTGGAATGACAACCTAAAGCAGGACATGACTTACTTCGACAAGGAAATCAAGTTTTGGATGGACACGGCTGAAGATCGAGGTAAGATTAGGAAGGCTGCTAGCGAAATTTACAAGAAATCAGAAACGGATAGTAGCGAGACCTCGGATGAAGACATTGGAAACAGCAACGTGCAACACAGCATAGCAGTGACACACACAGAAAAGAGTCGAGAAAGCAACTGGACCCGAGCCAACCTGGCTGCGAAGATGTTAAAAGATGTCCTCCCATAAATCACCCGTCTCTCCACTATTCCATTGCTTACTCTAGGATACTTATCCGGTATGGCTCTAATAATCCATCCTATCCTAAGGGCACGTCTTCGTGACCATTACCGCACCCCCCGGTCTACTCTTTGATATAATATAATAATAGTTTTTTTATGCAATGGTCTCCGTAGTCCCATGAAACATGAGGCTCCAGGGACGAGTCTGGTTTAACCACGCTGGGGTCGGTGCATTTCATTTATTCGTGACAAGTTTTATTTTAAAATATACAATGCTGCATATTCTAAAGGTGATTTTATACACTCACGGCGAGGCGAGGCGTGGATGCCGTGTAGATAAAATGTTTGTTTTGCATATACGAGTTTTTCGACTTTAGAATTATCACCGGCACTTTGTCATTCGATTATATACCTACATCTAAATATGAAACAGATTTTTTTCTTAAAATTTTTTGTAACGATTTAGAGGTCGCTACCAGTTGTCAGATTTTATCAAAAAGCGTTGTATGGCCGTTTATATGATGGTTTCATTAATGTTTCATTTACAAGTCGTTATATCACATTTTAACTGCAAGTGAATCTCGCATCGGCAATATTTGCTTTTGTTGGTGAAAGAGTATACTCGTAGGAATAAGTACCCTAATACTAACAAGTCAACCCTTGTATCTTAAAAATAAATGATTCAAATATGTATATACTATTTATATAATATCTTAATTTATAACAACAATAATAATTTTGTTTTTTTTATGTCCTGTCTTTTTGAGTTGGCAGATTTTCAGTTTTTATTTAAAATTCACACCTTAGTATTTAATAAATTACTTAAATGTCATTTAAAAAAGTTAAATGACATTTAAGTAATTTTTTAAATACTGAAATAGTTTCTTATAATATATAATCTATTTTTGTGGTGCCCGTGAATTTAAAGAAAAAAAATATTTTTCTTAGGGATAAAAACCACTCTAATGTACACTGATCTCGCATTGTATATTTCCGTACAATGCGAGGTCAGCAAACTGGAAATGTATAGCTTGATGTGTAGCCATGTGTTGTGTACTCCCACCTTACCTATGTTAAATTTGTGACAGTACATTTTATAGTTTTGGCATGTGCTCATGAAGACCTTCAATTTGACCGAGGTAGAAATGAGAGTGGCGGTACGCAGGCTTACCACCCCACCCCAGGACCCGACGGCTTACATGGGAAGGCCTGGCCTTGGAGGCTCTCGGGCCTCGACTTAGGGGGCTCCTAAGCGCATGCATGGAGAGGGGCCAGTTCCCGCTCCGTTGGAAGACGGGGAAACTGGTCCTCATAAAGAAGGCAGGGCGCCCTGCGGACTCTCCGTCCGCTTATCGGCCCATCGTGCTGCTCGACGAGGTGGGCAAGCTCTTTGAAAGAGTCATTGCAGACCGCCTCGTCGGCCAGCTGGTACGGGTAGGTCCGGATTTGGCGGAGAGCCAGTTTTGTTTCCGCAGGGGGCGCTCTACGGTGGACGCCATCATGCGCGTGCAGGCCCTCACGACGGGGAATGCTGTTGCCCAGGGTAGGGTCAACTTGGTGGTGTCTCTAGACATCGCCAATGCCATCAATACGCTGCCCTGGAGTTGCTTCAGGGAGGCACTCCGGTACCATCGGATGCCGACCTATCTCTGTCGTGTGGTCGAGGCCTATCTAACGGTCAAGGCCGTCATCTTCCCCGGTCACCAGGGAGTGTGGAACCGGCAAGAGATGTCGTGCGGTTTCCACAGGGATTGGTCCTGGGGCCGCATTGGATACGACTGGGTGCTGCGCGCCGACCTCCCCCCTAGCGGCGTCAGCGTAGTTTGCTACGCTGACGACACGTTGGCCCTGGCGCAAGTCGACGATAAAGTACCTGGGACTCGTCCTTGACAGCCGGTGGAACTTCGTAGAGCATTTCCGACGTTGGGCTCCCAAACTGGAGCGGGCGGGGGCTGCCTTGAAGCGGCTCCTGCCCCATCTAGGGAGTCCAAAAGCCTCCTGCCGGAGACTCTACGCGGGGGTCGTGCGGTCCATGGCCCTTTACGGGGCTCCTGTGTGGACGCATTCCCTGGCGCTGCGGCCAGCCCGCCGATTGAGCGCGGCCCAAAGGGTCATGGCCATCCGGCTGGTCCGGGGATACCGCACGGTCTCCTCTGAGGCAGCGAGACTCCTTGCCAAATTGCCGCCATGGGATCTGGAGGCGAAAGTCCTCGCGCACGTATGGGAGTGGCGAGAGGGCATGGACAACCGTCACCTCCTTCTGCGAAGCAGTAATGCTCGCGAAAGAGGAGGCGGGACGGTTGAGGGAAAGGCAAATTTCGCCCCTAGCCGCCGCAGGACACGCCCTGGACGTCGAGAATCCCGGGCGGATTTCCGGCCACCGTAGGCGCGGGCTTGCGAATGGTGAGCAATGGATAGCTCACCGTCCGGTAAGGACCAGTGCCGACGGCGCGTTGTGTTCCACGCGCGCCTTAAAGAGATGTCGTCAGCACAAGTGTAGAGGTCTACTAGGGCCGATGCCTGCCGGGGTCGCGGGAAGGTACAAAAGGGTTACCGAGGCCCCCGGCAACACAGGCAATGGAAGGAACTCAGGTGGGTTATAGTCAGTAAGAGTCTGACACACCCTCCCGCTCCGCCCCGAGCGGGAGAAGTTATTTGATAATTTCCAACCCAAAAAAAAAAAACAAAAATAAACCTGCAATTTTATACCCATATTTGTAATAATTGAAGTTTCTTTTTCGCATTTGAAAATGGAGCCATACTGCCGCCATATTTTTTCAAAAAATTTTATAGCTCTCGAGATGATGTAAGGATTCTAACTATTCATCTAAATCTGTTCAAACATTTTAAAAGTTATGGTGGCACAACTATATGAACCTTAAACACATTACACTCCTTTTTGGGTAGTTGTTTAATAATAAAGTTGTCTGATAATGACTTAATTTGGTATAAGAAACTATATTATTATTCGATAATAATAAAGTCATTAGGTGTGATAATGAGATTACTGTTTATATTAAAATAAAATTGTAATTCGTATCAGTACATTTCGACACATCTGAAGTAGAGACTGTTCGTTGTTTCTGTCTTACTAAAAAAAAACATCAGTTTTAATTTTCATCTATGAAGCTCGTGTCTTTTTATTCATAATGTGAAAAAAACTAGATAGAAAATTAAATATAAAAGCGATGCACGCGACCACGGAAACAGTTTCAAAGCACGGAAAAATAATTAATATCCTTATCCACATGGTAATCAATAGGCGTCAAATGTGAAACAATCACTGACGATTTCACGCTACAAAATGCTAGTCGCGTGCTATTTGATGTTCGTGTTTTACATGGTAGGGCAGTGCCAGATCACATTGCCACCATACCATCTTCAAAACGAGGAATTGATTCAGTGTGTAACCGATGTACTCACCAAATACTACACTGAACAAAAAGAATTCACTTACGTCAACATGGAAACCGATGATGAAGAACTACTCAAAACAATTCATTCAACAAACAACTTTTCACTGGTTTCGAGAAATACGACTTATCAGTCATTTTTACCTAATCAGGGATATTTGATTAACTCAAAGAATGTGACTACTTTCACGGAATATTTTGAGTACCTCATGACAGACCCGACATGGAACCCATACGCGCGTTTCTTGATTATTGTCGAATCGCTGCAAAACGACGAGCTTCGTGTGATCTTCGATGAGTTGCTGAGACTGCATATCAACAACGTGGTAGTAGTGAACGGAACTGCCAACGCTCACCTCTTTACTTACAACCCTTTCGATAAGTACGCGTGTGGCAAGTACTACGACGACGTCATCAGTTTTGGGTTGTGCTCAAAAGTTTCAGACAACCTGTACCCAAACAAACTAGTCACCGGACTCAAAAACTGCACATTCAATGCATCCCTTGCACATCGACCACCCTTTACCATCGATCCATTAAAAGCTGAAGGTGCGAAAACTATATTAGGCACAGAAGAATATATATTCAAAATTTTAAGTGAAAAAGAACAATTTAATGTACTTTATAACTACAGTTACGACGCTGATATATACTCTTCTGTAGCTCCGAATATGACAGTGAGCGGTCCTTTGCTAATGCTTCGGAATAATGAAACCGATGTCATTTTTGGAAGCTTGGTGATGGTCTTAACGAGAGCTCAAGGTTTAACATGGCTCAGCGGTTATCATGATTACAACGACGAGTTACTGTTTGTAGTGAAGAGAGCATCATTCATTCCTATTTGGAAAACTGTGTACATAGAATTCGATTCCACTGTGTGGATGTTGTTACTGCTTTCGTTTATCGTGTATTTTGCAATGATGATATTTCTCCTTCGAGCAAAGGACAAAGGTTATGTCGCCTTGGAACTGCTAGAAAACCTGCTGTTACACAGCCGTGATGTTCGCTGCCCGATGACTATAAAGTATGTCCTCATAATATGGGTGTGGTTTGCGTACCTCATCAACACATTCTACCAGTCCAGCCTAGTCAGTCTAACTACTAACCCGAGCAAAGAATACCAGGTTGCAACTGAAGAAGACATCTTGGAATATAAATACAAACCCTGCTTCAGTCCTGCATTACAGATATATCTATCTGACCAAATAAAAGACTTGTCAAAGAAGAGCACTGCGCCTCTCGCCGCTCCGGAGACAGAAGGGTGCAGCACTCCACTTGAAGCCCTCATCACGGTTAGTCAAACGAAAGACATGTATTCACTTGTAACACATTATGTTTATTTATATGACAAGAGAAGCTTTACCGACAAGTGGGGCAACCCTTTAATTTATTATTTTGAGAAACCTTATACAAAGTTTTTGTTCGGATTTTATTTTTACAAAGGTTTTCCGATTACTCGCACATTACAATTGAACGCATTGCGGTTGAGGGAAAATGGGTTAGCAGACAAGAGCCTGCATGACCAATACTTTTCAAGATCACTGAAACAAAGATTTTCTCAGAAAGAGTTCGAAGTTCGCTTTACTATCCCGTGGCGCGTGTACGTGGTAGGCTGTGCTATTTCTATTGTCACTTTCTTGATTGAATATTTACCGAAGCATCGTGTGAAGCAGCGTTGCCAACTAAAATGAGTGTAGTTCTCCATCTTATCGCTGTAACAAATACAGTACACGGTGCAGCAACGGCAGCATAACGGTCATGGTCTCAAGAACTTCAACATCTTTTAATTTGACTCTTATAGGTCTAAATAAACAGCTATGTGTTGCATTTTCTAAAGGACATTGGTGAATTTGTGTTTACAATTTTACTGTGCCATAATTTACTATGTCATCAATTATTTTTTTATAACATTAGTACATACCTACTTAGCTCAGCGGAACAATTACATATTCTTCTTTTCGTCTGGCGCGACAGTTTTTCAAATCTTGTTTCTGTGTCCCAAAACTACGTCAATTACATGGCGCCGTTGGTGGCAGCGTAGAGGTCACTTTAACTGCGGGTTTTGGGATACAGAAGGCAGGATAGCAGGTGCAGCATGGTTTGCGAAACAGCTCCTCATCCACACCCTACCGCGGTTCCGTACTTTACCAGATTGAAGTTCACTGAGAGTATCGTGCCACAGCTAGCAGCGGGCGTCGGCCGGGATCCTTGCGCACGTCGTAAGACACGCATTTGCCTTTATAAATAATCTAGCTTTTGCCCGCGGCTTCGCCCGCGTGGATGTCGGAAAATATCGCACGAGAACGTACTACCGGGATTAAAATGAAACGAAAGCGATCGCAGCGAGCGCTACGCCCGCCGCATCAACCATAATTAACCATAATTTTATTACACGTAATTTTTAATCTGTGATATCTTTTAGAGTATTCACAGTATTCATTTAAACGATATGATGTAAAGGTGCCTACGATGTATAGATGTACGGTGCATATTTTAATCTAAATTAAATGCCCAACTTAAATAACATATTTTATTGGATAAGGATTAATGTAATACCAGTTGTTAAAATACGAGTAGCTTCGGAAATAACATTTAAATTTTTATCAAATTCTGAAAGATAACAATGGTTACTGTGGGTCATCCTTAGAAGATAGACGTATGCTATCGCGGACATTTTTGTTGAACTTTTTAAGATGTACAAAACTTTTTAAGATGTAGAACATAAATTGTATGAATCTCGTACGGTTTACGCGGCCCACGTCAGTAAAGCTTCCAATCGGCATGATTTTTTCCGACATCTTCAACAATAACCGTCATATTTCAGCCAATTTACACACAACCTTAATGAATTAAACACATAAACCTTCTTCATGATTCACTCCGTTCATTGGTGAAAACCGTTTGAAAATCTGTTTAGTAGTTATTGAGTTTATCGCGTTCAGACAGACAGACGCGGCGGGGGGACTTTGTTTTATAATATGTAAGAACTATGTAATTGCAATTATTATAACTACTGTGTGTCTTCCGCCACAATTATTATCAAAATAAATATTTCAAACACTTTGGAAAGTGTCATATCGCGACAATAGATAAGGTAGGTAGAGATATCATATGTCAGTCACATCACACTCATAATTATAGCACCTAACAGCATAATGGGTGTAATCACCGTCCTATTTGGAATAGATACAGACATTATACAATAAACCATGATTTATGAAGAGATGCCAACTGCTGCTTTGAATGAAGAATGTTACTTATTCCCATTTCCCAAAATGCAGGCCGTGTACGTGTTGCTTGTGTCACTATTATCCAATGGAAACTGCCTACAAATACAAATTCCTAACTCATCATACAGTGAAGAACTTATTAAATGTCTAATAGATATCATTGGAGAATATTTTACAGAAGCAAAAGAAGTAACTTATATCGGGAATAAAGTTCGAGATGAAGAACTTCTGAAAGCTATTCATGACGCGAACATTGTGTCAGTGGTAACAAAACGAGCAACAGCCAAACTCCTCGTCCCACACCAAGTATATCTTATATCTTCACATACAGCCACTTCTTTCGTCAGTCATTTTAGTAATATCACCAAGGAATCAACATGGAATCCAAATGCTCGCTTCTTAGTTCTTATCAGAGATCTAAAAGAGAGTGACCTCAAAATCATCTTCGACACATTTCTCAAACTGCACGCGAATAATGTGTTGGTGGTGAACGCCACCGCTGACGCTCACCTGTACACGTACAATCCTTTTGATAACTACAATTGCGGTAAACGGTATGATACCACCATCAGCTTTGGGAAGTGTTCGCAAGCACACTCACTTAGCCTGTACCCAGAAAAACTTGTAACTGGACTACAGAACTGTACATTTAATGTACAGATAACCCAGTGGCCCCCATTCACAATTCTGTCTTCCAACGAATCATCTACCTCACCACATGCACTTCGGAATGGAGTGGAGCCATATTTAGTGCGTTTAATCGGGGAAATGCAAGGATTTAATATAAATATTGTAAACGATTATAGCGACGCTGATGAATTTTCCACGGTATCAACCGACATGCAAGCGATAGGTGCATTGAAAAAGATACAAGATAATGAAGTGGACATGCACATATCAGGTATGTTACTGACACCATCTCGTACAGCGGCATTCTCTTATGTATACGGTCACCTAGTTTATACAGACGAGATACGATTTGTGGTGCAACGAGCCAGAGATGTGCCTCCATGGAAGAATACTTATCTGGAATTCGATTTCACTGTGTGGGTGCTTTTAATGCTGGCTTTCGTGATTTACTCAATATTAGTAATCGTTCTTCTTCACACGGATGATAAAAGTTACGTTGTGTTAATACTACTGGACAATCTTGTTCTTCACGGGCGCAGTGTCCAAAGTCGGTGGACGGTGAAGTGTGTTCTCATATTATGGTTGGTGTTTGCGTATTTGGTCAACACGTTCTACCAATCCAGTCTTGTCAGTCTCACCACACACCCTGCTCAAGAATATCAAATATCAAAAGAAGATGATATAGCATATTTTAATCTTAAACCATGCTTAAGTTCAATAATGGGAAAATATTATATTGAGTCGGTACAATCAAATGCAGAATTTGACGATTCGGATGTCTGCCATCGTCTACTGGGAAGCGTCGAAGCAGTGGCAAAATCTGAAAATCTATACACGCTTCTTCTGTATGGGCAATATAAATATAATGAACAGGACTTTTTTGATGAGTTTGGGAATCCTCGGGTTATGCCACTACCGAAGCCTTATTCTAAGGTGATTTATGCTATATACCTCTACAAAGGGTTTCCTCTGATAGACAAGTTATGTCATCATTCTATTCAGTTGACGGAGAACGGTTTGGTAGAAAAAGCGATGCGTGACATGAATTACCTTAAAAAAATAAAGCATAGTTTCCACCAGGACGAATTTGTGGGGCGTTTGGCTATTCCATGGATAATTTATATATTTGGGTGCACGATGTCTGTCTTAACATTTATTATTGAAGTCATGTCGAAACGACAAAACATATAACAATAAAACATATTCAAGTGAAGAATAATACAATAGAAAGTCTTTTCAGCCAAAACACGTTTAATTTAACATAATTTAAATATGTATTCCAGCAGAAAGCACATCATTTAATTAAAATCTCAAAGGAGCTGGGACGATATTTATTGCGATTTAACATACAAATCGATTCTGAGCCGCAGTTCAGGTCCGGATCGCGCAAGACTTTTGGCGGTCGGAACCAGAGAGGCCGGTCATTGGCTACATGCCCATCCTTCTCCATATACCGGTACCTTCCTGGATCCGACCTCGCTTCGTCTAGCGACTGGTCTGCGGCTTGGGGTCACGGTATGCACTCCACACACATGCCCTTGTGGCACGGACGTGGACCGACTGGGTCACCACGTTGTCGTCACTTTGTTGTCAAAAAAGTGCAGGCCGCTTTTCAAGACATGCGACACTTAATGACATAATCCGCCGGTCTCTTGCCAGCATCAATGTGCCTGCTCTTCTTGAGCCGACTGGCATTGTCAGAGATGATGGCAAAAGACCTGATGGTGTGTCTTTGGTCCCGTGGAGTTTGGGACGGATGCTTGTGTGGGACGCTACCTGTGTAGACACACTGGCACCGTCCCACCTCCAACGGACTACTTCTAAAGCGGGTGCAACGGCAGAAAATGCCGAAAATCTGAAAGTTATTAAATATGGAGGCCTTGGCAGAGAGTACAACTTTGTGCCCTTTGGCGTCGAGACCCTCGGTCCGTGGGGTCCCAGTGCGCATAAGTTATTTGCGGAAATCGCGAAACGTCTAGTTGATGTAACTGGTGACCGAAAAGCTGGCGGCTTTCTCGCGCAACGATTCAGCATTGCAATTCAGCGAGGAAATGCCGCCAGCATCCTCGGTACAATGCCCCGAGGGCCTTTTTTAAACTTAACTTAGTTTTAATTTAATTTAGTTAATGTTAATAATCATCTTGTAATTTGGTTATGTAAATAAAGAAAATAATTACTATACCTACTCTACATAAATTAACGAGCTTTGATGAAATCATTTTGAGTGCTTTGTCAATAAAGAATTAATTTATGTATTCACATGTTGTTTTTTATTTTATTTATTCTCATCTTCACCTAGTAATTAACAAAATTGTTCAACCGAGAGATATTGCAATATCTATCCAATAATTTATATGAGGTACTTACTATTAGTTCTACTACTGCCTTGTTGGTCTAGTGATCGCAAGCGCTACTGCTGAGCATGAGGTCTTGGGTTCGATTCCCAGGTCGGGCAAAGTTTTATTGGGTTTTTCTGTCTGGAATTTCTCAGTAGCAGCCCGGAGTTTGGATTTGTGCCCGGTTGGTGGCAATTGGCTCGCTCCACATGGGACTTAAGCATAACTGGCGAAATGTGGGTGTACTATAGGTACACCTGCCCAACCCTTCGGGGACACAAGGCGTGATATTATGTTATGTGTGTTAAGGGTCTATTAGTTAATATACGATGCCTTGATTATTATATACCTACATATTCTAATGACCTAATTATCATGTAGAAAAATTTAATTACACTTTGCTCGATTTGGGAATCAAATCGAGGACCTCAAGCTCAGCTGTTAGACTTGCGGGTACTAAACCAACGAGGCGTAAGGAGAAGCGACCAAGAACCCTTATTTTCCTGTGTACCCTTGGGTGTTCCCTTGAGAGTACTGTGGAAAAAAAATTTTAACCGCTGTACTCTTGGCCGTGAAACCTAACCAAATTAAAAACACTTCTTTAGATTTATGTGATCCTGGTACCTACTTTAAATTTAAAATTATTAGTTTCAAATACTTTTACTTCACAAGTGTCAAATTAATCAAACAGGTGCCATTAAGTAAAATATTATTAAATGTGTGGCGGCCATCTACATCGCCACATGCGAACTACGCATCACACTGACGTCACGCAAAATCCTGCATCGCGCAAGCAGAGTTTACCGCGCAACTAGCATATACACAACATCCCGACATCAACCGTCGGGCAGTTGCCCACCAGACACGACACCAGTCTGGTCGGAGGATCCTCCCTTTTCTATGGAGGATGAGTGAACTTTACACCCTGTTCCTCATGCCTCTATAAATGTTATATGGCAATTTCAGAATACTACAGCTCATTAACATTAAGTGCCTGTGCACATTAGATCATTAATCATCAGAGATCGGATATTCGGATGCATATTTACCTAAAGTTTAATTTTAAATTTAAAGTAGGTACCGGGGTCACATAAATCTAAAGAAGTAATTTTAATTTGGTTGGGTTTCACGGCCAAGGGTACATAACATACATAATCAGCCTATAATGTTCCCACTGCTGGGACACAGGCCTCCTCTCTGCGAGAGGGAGTGGGCCGTAATCCACCACGCGGGCCCAGTGCGGGTTGGTAGATGTCACATGTCTTCGAATTTTTGGTTCTAGGACATGCCGGTTTCCTCACGATGTTTTCCTTCACCGTTTTTGAGAGCAATGGTGATGAAATAATTTACACAAAGTAAAGCGCCTGTCCGGGTTCGAACCTACGACGTACAACTCGTAAGTCGCGGCCGTTACCACTGGGCCACCACTGCTCGGCCAAGGGTACAGTGGTTAAAAGGGACCAAGAAGGGCAAACACAGGTTTCCACATGCGGTAGGTACGAGTACCTCAAGGTTGCGCTACTTAGACAATCGCTCACTTCCCACAAATAAAACTTTATTGCATTACATAATTAGGATATAAATATTCTTTTATTGTACGGATAGAGGAGATTGCACTAAATGACGTGATGAGGTTCATAAAGTGATTGACATACATAGGTCTACCTACCTGTGCTGAGGTCGAGAACAAAGGTATGTAGGTGACCCTACCTACATTTTAAGCTAAGCGCACATTACAGTTGCATTAGGGCCGCAGCACAAAAGTGCGGTGCAGCCCACCTGTAGTGTGCGATGTGAAAGTGATGTGGAAGTCATTTCCATTTCCCGCCCAAATGTGCGTTGAGGCTCCTGCATACTGAGTTGATATCGCCTCAGTCTGTAAGAGCCTTTAAGGTTACCAACTTTTTTTATATCAAATATAGTATTTTCGAAGCCATTACCTGTGTACATATAGTAAGTATATGGCGAAAACATAAAAAGAATATAGTACGTATTTTTCAATTTTTTATTCTTCAAATGCTTCTGTGAACCTACAGGTTTTTATTATGTCTCATAACTATTTTTACATTCTAAAATTCTAAATGAAGGTTACAAAATACCAATAATTCAGCTTTTATGAGATTAATTATAATACTGGCCAAATTGCGATAATTTCGTCATTTTGTATTTAAATAAAAATATAGTAGTTTTGCCTACTATATTTTTCCTCGCCTCTAATTTTATAAATCAAATCAAACAAATCAAAATATTTTATTTCATATAAACCTACATGGGCACTTATGGAACGTCAGAAGCTCGCACGGGTCCAATTGGTCGTTTCCTAAGGAGAAGAGCCGGCAAGAAACTCCACGGTTACTCTTTTAAAAATAATTGGCTTTTACAATGTTTTAAAATTACTCTATTAATAGGTATGGGCGGACAGTGTAGGCCTGTCAAGAAGTACCAGGTAATTCACAATAAAGAAATGGTCTACAAATCTTGTCTATTAAGCCTACAACGTTCTCACATTAACAAAATATAAAAAATCTATGTAAAATATTAATAAAATAATAAAAATTAAAACCTATTTATACCAAATGACATGTTTTCCATTATATTGCCAATATTGCATGATACTATATTTTAAAGTAGGGGGGTTGGCGACCGTAATTTGCGTCAAGGCTGTGGTGGCGCGTGTCAAGTATGTGTGGCGCGATATCGCTTCGGTCTGTAAAAGCCTTTAGCCTGTACAGTTAAACGATAAATAATTTATTTATTCTTACTTCTTTAATTCTAGTACCTACTTAGTAAGTTAACTACTTTGTTCATAATGAAAGGTACATACACTATATACCAAGTACATATATATAAACATCGTTTTAATATTGTAAATCATCCGTTTCATTGAACCAAGGAAATAGGCATGTGTAAACCCGTTAACAACAAATTAATCAGAAATAAGAAAAATGCGAGTTGAACTCCTGTGGTGAGGGATCCGGACAATGAATATGTTATCTACCATGTTTTTTATATCCCAGGAACCAACTTAACATTGTTGCTGAAAAACATGTATTCCCATACATTCCAACTGCAAATGTAAGTTATACGCACAATATTGAGAGATTTGCCATGTTATTTTAACACCGTAGACTTTTTTATAGGTTTTTCTGTAATCTATACCTAAGTAAAGAAAAATTTTCTGTACATTTTCTTCATAATTTTAGGCTCAGTAGTTTCGGAGATAAGGGGGAACAGTCAATTTTCATATATTTTCTTAAATAACTTTAAAATTACTTCTTTTTTTTTTTAATTTCACCCTCCCAACAAACCATGCCAGACATTTGATATGCATTTTACAAATCTTCTTTTTGCAAATTTGCCCCCGAAAATGTCCCTCATATTCAAAATTCATTTATTTACGTTACACTTCCCAAGGTCACAGAAACCCATAGGTGTACCAAATTTCAACTTAATCGGTCCTGTTGATACGGAGCCAATCGGCTATGACAGACGGACAGACAGACACATGAGTGATCCTTTATGGGTTCCGTTTTTCCTTTTGAGGTACAGAACCCTATAAATCAACAACAACGTAAACAAATTAGGTAGGGAGGTAGGTACACACGGCTACATATCAAGGTATACATTTCCAATATAAGCTAACCTCCATTGTACGGAAATCCTATACAATGAGAGACCAGTTAAAACTGGAAATAGAGCTTGATATGTAGCCGTGTGTACCTACGTGTTAATAATATACCTATTAATGAATCAGGTAAATCAATCAACTCTACATATAAAATGACCTTATCACCCTTTTATACTGGTAATTGACTTTGTTCAGGACATGTAAAACAAAACAATGACGAATGAGTTACTGTTATGAATTTCAAATCAACCGTTATTTTGATTTATACCTACTCGATTACCTACATACATTTGACTCAATTCAAAATCCTATTTTGATATTATAAATGCCAAAGTAAGTTTGTATGTTTATTAAGCTTTCACGCAAAAACGGCTGAACGGATTTGGATGGAATTTGGCACGTGGGTAGACCATGACCTGGGTTAGGACATAGGATACTTTTTATCCCGATATTCTTACGACGGATGGAGATTTAAGCTAGTGCCTACTATTGTCGTAAAAAGTCGTCATCGCATGTAATGCAAGTGATCTGATAACAAAAGAGAACAGAATCGCTGTTCATTGAAATATCTATTCTAGATCTCTTTAAATACCGAGTATCTATTTAATAACCCGAGACGTATGTGGGTGAAACTGGGGGGGGGGGGGGGGGCAGCTTGTAGGTAATAAGGTAGAAAATAAATACCTAATGGATACGTATCATCACCCAGTAGCCTTTTCACAACTATATCGTTGTCGGCTGCCAGTCTAATCGGATGAAGCTGAACACCAGTATTTTAAATGAACCGACTGCTCTGATCTCCATAACCCAGTTACTGGGTAACACGATGGCAAGACTGGTTGACAGACTTTTGGGCTTCTGTATCATTTCTGTATCATTACCAGTAACGACTGTCAAAGATCTACGAAAATTGGGCGTAAGGCACAACTTGGGACTGTTCATCGTTCAACCTGTCAGAATTGTAGGTAAGAACCCAGTACATTATTCTGTTTGATAGTTTCACGCCCCGAATCTGCAGGGCGTTCAATATGTAATGCCCGACTTTGCGCCTGGAGCAGCAGTTTCACTTCTATAGGTACGAACACGGAATAGAACTGTTTTTTCTATTCCGTGGGTACGAACCTCGCGACACACCACCACGTTGTTCTTTATTTGAATCATCATAGCTGCCTAGCCTTTTCCCAACATGTTGAGATCAGCTTCCAGTCTAATCGGATGCAGCTGAATACCAGTACGAGGGCTGCACTAAAAGTATCGGGAATGAAATATTTCCACTGTTCCTGTCATATTAAAACTCCTTGGTTTTAAAAATCGAATACCATTTATTTATTTAAAAAAAGATTCTCCGGTCTTGTCACAAGGTTTTATCAAACTTGTTTAGTCGTTGAGAAAATGGAATTGACTCGAGAAAATTCAAGAGCGATGATTTATTATGACTTTCGAAGTGGTTTAACACAAAAACAGTGTGTTGACCGGATGATTTCTGCATTTGGTGATGAAGCCCCATCCAAAACCACAATTTATCGCTGGTTTGCTGAATTTCAACGTGGACGTGTCAAGCTCAGTGATGATCCCCGTCAAGGTCGTCCAAAAACTGCAGTCACCCAAGAAAACGTTGATGCTGTGCGTAAGCTGATTGACATGTGACATACCGCGAAATTCAGGCAACTTTAAGGCTCCTACATACTGGCGCGACTTGTCGCGCGACGCGTCGCGTCACAAAGGCACCGCTTGTAGCGCTACACTAGGAGCCTTTAGACATTGGCATGAGTCAAATACAAATAATCTTGCATGAACAATTAGGTGTAAAAAAGTTGTTTTCCCGATGGATACCGCATTCGCTCTGTGAAGAGCAAAAAGCGGCTCGCGTTACTTGGTGCGTCAGAACTCTCGAAAGATTCCACGCAGGATCCTCAAATGCTGTACACAACATCGTATCAGGTGACGAATCCTGGATATACGCGTACGAACCCGAAACAAAAAACCAGTCACGAGTTTGGGTGTTCGAAAATGAGTTAAAGCCAACAAAAATTGTTCGTTCACGGAGTGTTGCAAAAAAATGGTGGCCACGTTTGTCTCCAAAACCGGCCATGTTACGACTATTCCTCTTGAGGGACAAAGAACGGTTAATGCAGAATGGTATGCTAGCATTTGTTTAGAACTGCAACCGCCGCATCATCCTCCATCACGACAATGCGAGTTCTCACACCGCGCACAGAACAAAAGAGTTTTTAGAGCAAGAAAACATAGAATTATTAGACCATCCGCCGTACAGCCCCGACCTAAGCCCTAATGATTTCTATACTTTCCCGAAAATAAAGAATAAATTGCATGGACAGAGATTTTCATCACCTGAAGAAGCTGTAGCCTACAAAACGGCCATTTTGGGGACCCCAACTTCCGAATGGAATGGTTGCTTCAATGATTGGTTCCATCGTATGGAAAAATGTGTCAAATTTCGCGGAGAATACTTCGAAAAGCAATAAATACATTTTTAAATAGTAATGTTGTGTCACTTCCTTGATTCCCGAAATATTCAGTGCTGCCCTCGTATTATACATGGAGCGACTGCCTATCTGTCCTCCACAACCCATTTACTGGGTAATACGATACCCCTTGGTAAGACTGGTTGTCAGAATTTCGGGCGTCTGACGACCCGTAACGACTGTTAAGACACAAGAATGACAGCCGGGACCAACGGCTTAACGTGCTTTACGAGGCGCAGAGGGGTCTTGGCACGTAAAGATGGTAACCCATCTACGGACTTACCGCGGCAAACGTAGCTTAACCTGATCGATCGACCCTTGCAGCTGTTATTACTAAGCCACAAGTCCCTTTTGTTCTTTATTTGAATGCACAGTTTGAATGTAAGTATGTCAGTCATTACGGTTGTCGCAACCCAGTGCTGAGCACGCCACGATTGCGGCGATAAGTCCCCTCTTTGAGGAGTGGCTAGAGAAGCGCCACGGCGTCCTCTCCTCGCGCCTGACGCAGGTCATCACCGGACACGGCAGCTTCGGGAGGTTCCTGTGTCGGATTAGGCGGGAGGAAACGCCCGGGTGTAACTACTGTGTGGATCGCCTGGAGGACACGGTGGAGGTCTGCCCGGCTTGGGCAGAGCAGCGCCGTGTCCTCGTGGAGGCGATCGGCGGCAGAGATATCTCGCGTCCGGCCCCTGGCCCCTGGTTCAGGCCACGGTACGGAGCGAGAGGGCATGGGCAGCCGTCACCTCCTTCTGCGAAGCAGTAATGCTCGCGAAGGAGGAGGCGGGACGGTTGAAGGAAAGGCAAATTTCGCGCCCTCTTGCCCCTAGCCGCCGCAGGAGACGCCCTGGGCGTCGGGAATCGTAAGCGCTGGCGGTGAGCGACATGGGTAGGTCACCATCCGGTAAGGACCAGGCCCGGGTCGACGGCGCGTTGTCGTCAGCAAAAATGTAGGGGTCCACTAGGGCCGATGCCTGCCGGGGTCGCGGGAAGGTACTAAAGGGTCACCGAGGCCCCTGGCAACACACGCAACGGAAGGAATACGGGTGGGTTTTAGTCAGCAAGAGTCACTGACACACCCTCCCGCTCCGCCCAGAGCGGGAGAAGTTATTTGATGAATTACCTCCCAAAAAAAAAAAAAGTATGTCAGTTATAGTGCCACCGTCTTTATTTAAAATGTGTTTTTTTTTTTGTGTATTGGCACCTCGTATCCATATTGCTATGTAAATATTTAGTTATTATTAAATGGTGTTTTTCTTTATGCTATTTCCTAAAAATGTGTACTAAATAAATGATTTGTCTAAATAACTTGAGCTACATGATTACTGACAAATGCTTGCACCGACTGGACAGGTCCACCACAAAAATTTGAAATTGAATTTGAATTTTTTGTCTGAAAAGGTCTTTTGAGGAAAGCCTCAAGAGGCCATTTCAGACATGGACCTATATGGTCCTCACATGATCTGACCAAGATTATGTCTGGAAAGTCCAGACATAATCTTTAAAAGAGACTAACCCTTGAGTTTGTTTCGCCATTTCTTCTCAGGGGTTGTCAGATAGGAAATGTCGACTCCATCTAGGTTCTCATTTTTTTTATATGACGTGTAAAAGCGATTCCGATATCCTATTTAAAGAATAAACAATTTAATTTCTTTTCAACTACCGTTTCTTTTTCACCTACGTTTTATAGCGACCGACACACAATGTATTTAAATACCTAACCTAATCTAATCTAATCTCAATGAAATGTAGGAGCGAAAATTATATCCTCTTATACCTACCATCAAAAATGATGAAAGAACAGCTTAGCTACAAGCTAATTGCAAATTATGATCATGATGGAATAGGTCACACGTAACATTGGCACATACGTGTAACTTTGTAAGAGCAGTAGCTCTTACAAAGTTACACGTATGAGCCAATGTTTCCTCGCCTGAGTGCTTAAGTACTGCGATAGCAAAACATCCCGGATACGAGCGCAGGCGCATCTGATTGACGCTAGCCGATAATAGATACGTACTACTTAGTACACAGGTGAATGGCCTTGTGTAAAATTGTTCTTTTGGAGGGATGGATTTTTGCAGTTAATTGTTTGTAACTTTGTTGTTCGCGTGCACTCCAAATTGCAATTTTGTCGGCATGCTATACAATCGGTAATTTTGCAGTTGACGATTAATAATTATACGATTTTCTCTTTCGATATTATTGTAAAATAGTAAATTTTCTGGTTATCATGTTTCTTTGCATCCACAGATGCATCCACACAAGTTACTTTTTGAAGGGCAATATTTTGCCACATGATAACCATTGATAGCATGTAACTTTCTATAACTTTTAGTAAATCAATCCCCTTATTCATAAAACTTAGCATGCCTATTTTACCTATAATTGGTGGTTTTGCCACTTTCTAACAAACACAAATATCAAAGTGACAGAAATAAGTTTGATGGACGTTTATGAATAAGAGCCTTAACCTTTCCGCCACCGTCATATATAGATGGCAGACTAAAATGTGCCCAGCACGCCACGGTCACGACTACATGACAGATTTTAAGGAATAATTCGTAGTTGGCGCCGAGGGCACGTCAGCTTTTTTGACGTGACGGTCAATAATTTAATAACTTTTGTTGTCCATTGTTGCCCATTTACAATTGCAAACTTTGCCCCACAAAAAATATCTTCGGTGTGGATGCACCTTAACATCAAGGCTTGTTTGAAAAACTAGAGATTTAGGTAAAAACATAAGTTTTGTTTACGTTTTTATTTCTGCTAGAGTATAGTTTTCGGTGTTATTTCTTTTTTTTTTTGTTGGTATAGTGGTGTGCTAGCTGACAATTAATAAATTATTTCCTCTAGTCTCAGTAGCTTTGTTGTTTTGTTCGGGCCGGACTACTGAGACTATTTTTGTCTCATTAGTTCGGTTATGACGTCAAGCGAACTATTGAGACTTGTTCTGTAGTTCGGTTAATGATTACAAAACACAACTTTCTGCATACTATTGTATAGAATCCATTTTTTTTTCTAACTGAACAGACAGCTGTGCTGTTGGGGAGTTTGTTGCGCTACGTCTAACGTTGACGTTCGAAAAGTGCTGATTCTCAGCCTAGTTTGAATAAACGACTTTTGATTTTGATTTTAGAGAGGTTACTCGTTCTATTAAAAAGGACCAAATAACATAAAATAATATTTCATAAACCATTTATTTAAAAAATATATAGGTACAAAACATCATACATTCTATAACCATTACATCTAACCGTATCAATAATAATTGGACCACATTATATATCTAAATAATTACATCACTAAGTACAATGAATATTACCATGATCCCTGAATACGTAACATATAACTATTTACTAATGGCAATGGTAATTGATAAATATCTATCTATAGTAGTGTCTAGCAGACCGAGGCAATTCGACCAGATGTCTGGAATGTTCGTCTTAATACAGCCTCACATACATTGTAAGAGTTTGGTCACTGACAACACCTTTATTTTATAACAGTAAGGGCGTAGTTCGTAGATCAAGTACTTCTGACGTAGTTGATTGTACCTTTCAAATCCGTCAAATAAGAGCAGACAGTTATATTACTAACATGGTCGACGAGTATAAAAGTTTACTCTCAAATAAATAAGAATTTATTTTAGGTTAAAAAATAAAAAAAAATAGAACATTCTTGATGATACAAAAATATTTTTGAATAACACTGCAGTCTTCACAAATTGCCGTTAAACAAATATCTATAAATTACCATTGCCACAATCCTATCTTTGATATAAATTTAACGGCAAGCCCATGAGGCAAGAAATATGAATAGTTTATGAGCAAATTAATCAATAAATTATCGATTTACAATATTTTCTAACAATTTTATTTCATAAGGTTCTTGCAGCGGATGGTTTCAGATCTTACTATTCTATGGAACGTTATAAAATCTGCATTAAAATCACACTTTATAGAAAATAATTATAATAATTCAAAAAGAGCGATTTAAAAGTATAAAAGCAGCGGTAAGAGTGCGACGAAGCATAAAGTTACAACCTCTACCTCCCTCATTTTAAGGCTTAGCGTAATTTCATTTTTGCAACAAAAAGAAATGAAATAATGCAATGTTTTTGTTCTGTCACCCTTCTTGCCAATAAGCGAATGTATAGCACTATCAAAATAAGGCCACATGTAAAGTAAATCAGTTTTTATTTGATATAATAAATGCTTGTATCAAACTGCTGTAATTTCTATAATTTTGTGAACATTTTCCAGTATATCACATAACTATCACATTTAGTAGGATTCTTTTGCTCATAATGAAAATCGCTAAGGAAATTGAAATTGTATATGAATTAATGTTTGTACCACCTCGTTGGTCTAGTGATCTCAAGCGCTACTGAGCATGAGGTACTGGGTTCAATTCCCGGGTCGGGCACAGTGGTATTGGGTTTTCTATCTGGAATTTCTCAGTAGCAGCCCGGAGTCTGGATTTGTGCCCGGTTGATAGCATTAGGCTCGCCGACTATTACATGGGACTCAAACATAACTGGCGAAATGTGGGTGTACTACATGTACACCTCTGCCCAAGCCTTCACGGAAACAAGGCGTGATGTTATATAATGTTTGTAATAAATTAGGTCTTTTCTCGATTTCGAAGTACTTACGAAATGATTGTCATGAATATAAAATTACAATAATTAATTATTAGAATGAATGATTTTTCGAGAGCACACAAGGAGTTTTCTTTATTATCATATTTCATTTTTTATGCATTTGAATTATTTTTGTGACACATGATTACAGGACGTTTGTTTACATTAGACCACTAATTGACACGGAATTGAATGATCCATTTTCTCAATAACATATTCGAAATGTACAGTCCCGTTTGAGTTTTAATTATTAAAGTATAGATAACATCACAATAACTGCGTAAAATAACTACCTACAGCGATTATAACTTTGTCTTAAACATCAATTCTATTAGAAATATTATGAAAACAGCGGATTGAGCTAAATTAGCAAATTTTAAAAGATATAATTGGTTTTTTTACTCCAATTCCTAAATAAGGAATTATTAGGACCTTTGGCTTAAATTCGATTTAGTATAAACAAATATCGCTTTTAAAACTGCAGTATAAACTCAACCTGCACCATAATTACAAAACATCACATTGACAAAGTGACAATCCCTACTTATAATAGCTTGTCGTTTGATTTTCTAACCTACTTATATATAACATAAGGTTTATTTTTGCTTATCTGGTGGCTTTGAGCTTCCAACGCAGGAAGAGGAACGCAGATATACGTAGGACCACGAAGATGAGGCATAGAGCTGCGATGTCGAGGGTGAAGTCTGCGTTCAACATGTCCAGCTCTTCTAGGGTGGTTTCTGGGTTCTTGAAGTGGCAGTAAGTCTTGAAATAAAAATAAGTATTAAGTACACTGGTAATGCGTCGATGAGACTGAGGATTGCAAATGGACAGGCCTATGTACAGCAGTAGTCTGCTATTTGTCGATAGCGATAAGGTTCATATTGGTCTGAAAATTGTAGCGAAACAGTAAGCATATTTGCAGTATAAGAAAGAATGAAAGAAAGAAAGAAAGAAAACGTATTTATTGGGACTTGCACAGGAAGATAAAACACAAACTTAATATTAAAACACAAATGTAGAAAAATAAAAACACTAGTATAAAAATAAATTAAAATAGATAATCCTGTACGACGCAAAAAGGCACATTAAAAAATAAATGTCGCCACTTGAGAGAGAGAATAGTTTTAGTCTCTGTCTCTCTCTAATAATTAGACTGTATTGCTATTACTTATAACGCGAAATTGCGTTTCAATAAATTTAGTGACTATTAAAAAAATAAATATAAACTTCTCTTACCTGGTGGCACTTCAACTTGGGCCTGTCAAAGGAGTAGGTAGCGAGCGCGGTGCCCTCGAATCCATATCTGATGTATGACAGATATGTGATCCATCTTAGGTACACAGGAATGGCATTGAACGATACGAAGAAACCGCTGAATAGCAGGAACGGTACTGACATTACAGGTGCCAGGAATACGCCGTTCTGGGGAGAAAATAAAGTGTTTGTTAATAATAATGTAATAAAAACTATGTAGTCCTTCCATAGTTTTAGGTAACCAATCCACTATAGCCTGGGTGGCTGTAATGGATTGGCTACCCATAGCCAAAATGTTTTGTTTCCATGTTTTGCATCCACTATGCAAGTGCAAACAGGGATAATCGTTGGTTGGTGCCTTATTCCATTTAAAATTATCTAAGGAGCCTCTGCGAGTTAGCTTTGCCCCCTCGTACGCCTTCCAAAGGTCCGAGACCCCATGGTCCCGAGATATGGAAAAAAATATAAAAATAATAATAAAAATGGTTTATTCTCTCGCCACAATACAACAAAAAACAGAGCAATCACAGTTGTATAACTACATATTTGTTATTTAATATTGTGGGAGACTGGTGCCTAAACTAGGCTCGAGGTCTGTATTGAAATACAGACCTCGAGCCTAGTTTAGGCACCAGAAATATCTGTGGTCCTGAAGGACACCAGATATTTCATATTGAAAGTGGTAAATAAGGAGGCGGCCCATTCTGATGGTTAGTGGTCAACAACAGTGGACATTATGTGATACCAGAAGCACTGTAGGTGGGTTGCCATCATAGAGAAGTAGATGGCATTGCATGGCGTGTATTTGTAACAAAAACTCCTCAAGATCCTGTAAACTTTTATTACTACTCTACTCACTATGTAATTATAAAGTATATAGTAGGTATAATAGTTGACCTCTAGAAAACACTTTTAACAATTATCTAGTATTTTTAGAGTACCGTACCTCAAAAGGAAAAACGGAACTCTTATAGGATCACTCGTGTGTCTGTCTGTCTGTTCGTCTGTCATAGCCGATTTGCTCCGAATCTACTGGACCGATTAAGTTGTTTGGTATACATATTAATTTCTTTGACCCAAACATGAACATGTAACTGTATGAATTATGAATATGAACTTCACTTTTGGGGGAAAAATTAGAAACTATTAAAAAATGTTTTGCAAACTGTACCATGTGACATATATATCCTCGTAAGGCCCAACCCAAATTTAGGTCGATATATATTTTTATGATTAGATATATAATTTAAATGATTTTAAATAGTGTCTCGGGCCGGAGTGTCAAAATTTTTTTGTCATTAAATTAGGTCGTTGGGCCTTACGAGGATAAATGAATAACTTGTTACGAGGATTTCAAATACATTTTTTTTATCATTTGTAAAAGAAAATAGATCAAAATGAACCATTCCCCTTATCTCAGAAATTGCTGAGCCTAAAATTAAAAAAAAATATATAGAGAATAGTTAAATACTTACAGATTACAGGTAAACCTATATGAAGTCTATGGTTATGGTAAATCACTCAATATTGTGCGTACAAACTTACATTTGCAGTTGGAATGTATGGGGGAACTTATTTTTCAACAACAATGTTTATTTATTTATTTAATACTTTAAGCACACAAATGTACAGAGGCGGACTTAATGCCATAGGCATTTTCTACCAGTCAACGTTTGGGTGATGCAGAGACAAACAGTGGTAGGTGCAATAGCGAAAACTGTGGAATAAATATTTATTTAAATATAAGGAATGTTAAGTTTGTTCTCGGGATAAATTCATCCCAACTACGGAACCCTGCATTGCGCGTAGTACAACACGCACTTGGCCGGTTTTTAAAATATTCTGGTTGGTATTGAGTTTGGTTATAGTACTTTTTCTACACGGAAAAGAGATGGAACGGACAAGTCGTAAAACGACTTAATTTGGTAAAATATAGAAACAGATCTACAGAGCACTGTTAGAATAATGCTTATTTACTAGCTGCAAGTACTTTGCTCGCGACTTCTTCTGTGTGTCTGTCTTTAGAAAAGAATATAATACTCTTTATTATGTACACCATCAAAAATACAGATAGAAATATTGTATCTTTACAAGGGGTGACAAAATGGGCGGTCTTATCGCTAAAAGCGATCTTTTACAGACAACCTTTGAATGGATTAATCCATTCAGGGAGAAAGAGATACAACACTGCAGGTAGTCAGTGTTGTACCATTTACATATACAATAAATACATACCTACATAAATAAATAAATATATATACATATACAATAATAAACAATACATATTATTTTAATTCTCTTTGGTTGATATTTACCTGAACATTCATAGCAGCTCCCACAACGAGACCAACACTCTGTGCCACGAAGGAGATAAGCAGACAAGATGACAGGAACATCGCGAACCGGAACCAGACCGGGGGCTGTGACGTCAGCAGGTACACTATCACCACGTAGATTATGCAGAATATCGCCTGGAAAGAGATGATTAATGTTTAATAAATAATGGTATAATGAAAGGAGAAAAACGTTCTTTTTAAAATTAGCATAATCAGTCTATAATGATGTTCCCACTGCTGGGACACAGGCCTCCTCTCTGTGAGAGGGAGTGGGCCGTAATTCACCACGCGGGCCCAGTGGAGGTTGGTAGATGTCACATGTCTGTCTAATGAAATATTCTCAAACAAATAAGGACAGTCTCCTAAGACCGTTTTTCTGTAACTTCAACGTTTAAGGTACCTACCCTCACTGTCCCATCTCAAAAATCCAACCTGTATGTACATAAGTATCGATAAAGATCTTAAGCCATTGATTGATAACTATTAGAACAGTTTTAAAAGGAATATATTTGAAAAAAGCCTCAATAAACTTTGGTCAATCAATCAGTGTTAAAACATACAGCCTTTATCAATAATAATTATAACTCTTAGGGTAAGTTATAACTCTTAGGGTAAGTTATAACTCTTAGGGTAAATTATAACACTTAGGGTAAATTATAACTCTTAGGATAAATTAACCATAGTTACCTGGAATGGTATATCAGACACGGTGATAGCCAAATAGTAGGACCGTAACGAGTACCATCGATTGAAGTGTTCTTTTATCAGCACAGGCATCTCAAGGGGAACTGAAAAACAACGAATATTTGATTAATAAACCAATTACTTTAATGATTAAAATTACTTAGTAACTAGATTTGGAGAATAAGGTTTAGGGAAATTTCAATTTTATTCCTTGAGAAATCGAGTTCAAAATTGCATACACTTTTTGGAGAAAAAGGTGCGAGAAATTCGAACTTTATTCCTCGGGAGTTAGAGTTCAAAACTGTATGCCTCTTTGCAATGTTAAAAGACACATTTTGTATATCATTTTTGAATGTACTTCTATAAATAAAACACTGGATCTATCCACGTCTGAATGGACCTTCTCGGTGGTTTTTGACATTACTTTAGAACGTAAGGAAACCTTAATTCTCATTTCGATGCAAGAAATAAAACCAGTTTGACTCGCCATGTAATCTTTTGTCCTCAAGCTGTACGTCACTTGATACTTTTATAATATAGCAACTGTTTTGGAATTTCTCTTGAGGAGGAAAGATAATGCCGTATTTCCTTATGCTGGGCAAGTTTGTACTTCTCCGTTTAATCCCACTACCTCACCTCAACCCTTTACTTAGTATTGAAACAGATATAATATTTATTTTAGATCGTAAGCTTTTATTACATACATTCATAATGTAACGTCTTTTTCGCATGGAGTAAAAGGCGTAGGCATGGTAAGGTATGTAAAGAACGCTTCGATCTTTACATACCCATATAAGGGTCAAGACCAAATTTTTGACGTGTTGCACAACGGAAATCACAACGGAAATGTGTCACACTGGAAAATAAATGCAGCGCAATATAATTATTAGGGTTGTGTGAATATTTTAGGCAGATGTAATCAAATTAATTACGCTTGCCTAAAATATTCCGACGATTTACACACACCCTAATAATTATATTGAGCGCATTTATTTTCCGTTGTGATTTCCGTTGTGCAACACGTCAAAAATTTGGTCCTGACCCATAAGTGGTCAACTTTGTAATTGCTTCAGTTTCACCACCCTAAAGTTGAATGTCACTTTTCTATGTCTTATTTTCTTTCTGTGTCTTGTTAGACAGTTTAACCTTAGTGAAGTTTAATTTTACTGGGTTTATATTGTTGTTCCCAGTAAAATGATACTTTTTTGTTTTACAAAAATACTGTTACTGTAATCCTGTATCATCCCACTACTGGGCAATGGCCTCTCCTCATAAATTCCGCGCTAGTGTTTGCGGTCTAGAGCTAATGTGGACACTGGTCGTTTAGTTTTTTCCAGCTCGTCCCGCCATCTTCTACGGGGTCGGCCGCAACGCCTTCTAGCTATCTCAGGGTGCCACATAGTGACTATTTTGGCCCACAACTCATTGGGCATGCGGCAGACCAGCCCAGTCCCACTTACATTTTGCGGCTTTTTGAGCAACGTCAATTTGTGTTTTGGTAAAGCAATAAAGAAGCTCTCTTCCTCTCTCCTGTGCCCGACAGGATCCACAATGATTATATTTTTGTAAAACCTAAAATTCACGTGTGGAAGCAATAAATATATTTAGTATTGAGGTCGTTTATTACCAAAAATAACGTTGCTAATTACGTTGATACTCACAACTAAGAATAGTGATGGTCATCGAGGTGTACATCAGGAACAACATGTTGAAGAACAAGAAGCCGAGGTTGGAGAGTACTTTGGAGCCGTCGTCGCCGATGTCGTAGTAGAGTGCACCAATCAGGAAGCCGACTAGGATGTGAGCGAAGAGACGCAGGTACATGAGAGTCTGCGGGGAAAAGTGTACGTTGTACTATGTTGTAATCCTATCCTATCTTATCCTCCTACCTATTATAAATGCGAAAGTGAGTTTGTTTGTTACGCTTTCATGCTAAAACGGCTGAATGGATTTGGATGAAATTTGGCACATGGGTAGACCATGTTTTGGATTAGGACATAGGATAATTTTTATTCCGATATTCCCACGGGTTCAAGACCTATGCGGGTGAAACCGCGGGGCGCAGCTAGTCACGAATAAAAAAGAAACGAACGGAATACTTAAATATTATACTGTTGTATTCGAAATGATCTTAGACTAACCTCATATTATTTCAATAAATATTATTATAAAGAAAGATTATTATTATTAGGTACATGAGGAGGAAATACCGTATTTATATTTATAAGAACGTTTGCATTCTAATCTCAGTCTGGATCTGTCAAAAATACAACCGATTTCTACATTTTTTGCATTTTTTGCGAGACGAGATTCTGACTTGAATTTAAAAGTTTTTAAGTATGAGAATTGGCCTTCTTATATCAATGTCACCCAAGTAATGCTGCTATTTTAAGTTTGATCATAACAGCATTGCAGAAAATCCCATCGTTTTTAATGACAGAAATGGGGTTCATTAATAAGCCTCGAAAAGTGGCGATGGGCAGCCTCGCTACCATTATCATTTATTTATTTAACTTGTTTAGCCTGGCCAATAGGTATTTTGACTACAGTATGAACTATTTTTATGCATAGCATAATCAGCCTCTAATGTTCCCACTGCTGGGACCCAGGCCCTCAGGAGAGGGAGTGAGCCATAATCCACCACGCGGGCCCAGTGCGGGTTGGTAGATGTTACATGTCTTCGAAGTTTTGATTCTAGGACATGCCGGTTTCCTCACGATGTTTTACTTCACCGTTCAGAGAACAGTGGTGATGAAATTATTTACACAAAGTAAAGCGCCTGCCTGGTATCGAACCCACGACCTACAACACGTAAGTCGAGGCCTTTACGAATGGTCTATTTTTATGCTTAAGCAGATACGTGGAATGAAGACGAATTAAACGAAAGTGATTCATAATTACTAGACAAGTCCCAGTTTCGGGTATTTTAATTGGAATTTTCACACTTAGCTACGAGTTTTAGCAGTTATAATGGTCTAGTAGCATTGAAAATCACCATGACTAAGTGTGATAAATAAATGTGTCATGACGGATATACAGTGGGTCCGACTTCGAAATCAAATATTACTATATTTGATTTGATTGACTGAAGTGATTGACCAATTTACACATTGGCAACATAGAACCATCGATAGAACTTTAACATTTTGTTAGTCGTCTAAAAATAAAATAATTACTGCTATATAAACACCGTTACTTCTAACATGTTAAAAACTACGGTCATTGCCCCAAGAATGTTTTTTTTTTTCTGAATACTGACATGTTATTTTAAAGTTAAGCGCTTTTAACAAAAAACACTAACGGTTCCAGACAGGTATGTAAATTGTCAATAAATATTTGAATATTAACTGAACAAAGGTTTGACCAAAAAAATTATTTTGTGTATTAAAAACAAATGAACGGCAATACTCCGCCCTAGCATATCTAGCATTGTCTAGAACAATATTTTTTTTTTTCATACAATATTGGTTCTATCTGCAATGCAATATTGGCCAGAGATTTGACAGTTCAAACTTCTACAAATCTACTGGGTAAATAACAATTATAGAAAGAATAAAGAAAGAAATATTATTTATTATGTACAAACAAAATGCACATTACAAAAAAATACATAGTAGCCAAAAGCCTCGTATTCAAGCCATAAAGTTTGACAATCATCAACCAATCCTGTTTTCAATCAATAATAAGTATGTATTTCATTGGCATCACCTTTGTAACGGAAACACTCTTTGACACAACATGGTGTCCTATGTATCTTTGTTATACATCAATATGTATTGTTATATTCATAAATCATAACACAACTATCAACTATCAAAAATATCACACAATGACAATCGTACAATCTGAACTCAATGACTATTCAGCTTGCCAGTGGTGCCGATTCCCTTGTTCACAAACTAAACTAAGTTCAGTGCATCTTTTTCTTTTTATTTCATTAAGAAAAGGACAGAAGAATAATTTTAGTTTAGACCTGTCAAATTGTATAATTAATTGAATACACAATTTTTATGGTCGCGAATCCAATTTTGATCAAGATACAATCTGAGAGTAGGTAACCTGCAAATTGCAAAAAAACATAAGAAATTTTGAATTTCGCGGGCTACCACTGCGAATCCACCTTAACAGCCGGCTAGTGTACTTACCCAATCTCTTCTGCTGAACAAAAGTGTCCTTTTCAGTACAACCCAGAACTGTGTGAGCTCTGACGTGGCATATCGTCTTGGGGAAGCCTCGCCTCCTAGCAACGCGACTTCTACGTTATCCTGCTTCTCTGTGTCCATTTGGACTACCAGCGGATCACCTGGAGACAAGAGTTTGGAGGTTAGAAATGTGACGATGACTTAATAAGTATCTAACATTTAAAACAACGCTACAATGGGATAGGCAGAGGTATATCGTACGCCGACATTTCGACAGCTATGTTTTAGGCACAAATCAATCTTCGGGCTGATACTGAGAAATTCCAGACGGAAAAACACAATTTCAGTTCATCCAACCCAAGAATCGAACCCAGGACCCTACGCTCAGTATTCGCGGTTGTGAGCATCAGACCAACCCATTTTCAATTTGTATTCTCGTTTATGTTCCTTTAGCGATGTATGTAACCAAAACTATGATTATAATAATAATAATAATAAGCCTCGACCAACGCCTAAGAAGGCTCACGCTAGATTAAGGGCTTGATTCAGAAAGCGGTACTTCTGGACACGGCTCGCATTGTTAGGAGGTTCCTTTCTCTGGAGCCCTGACCGGCGGTAGCTTGACCCTGTTCCCGATACCGGTGGGCTACCATTTTTTTATATTTTTAAATGTTTTTATATTTTTTTACATTCTAATATGTAAAAATATAATTGAATGTGTAAATAGTGAAATAAAAGATTAAAAAAATATTTATTTCAAAAAGGTGAATATAATTGAATGTGTAAATAGTGAAATAAAAGATTAAAAAAATATTTATTTCAAAAAGGTGTGGTACACACAGTCTTCTGTTACTACAAATATTATTTAACAATTTAGGGATAAATCGTAAATAGAGTAACAACATAAATGAATCTGGCGTCGTAGCTAGGTAACATGGTAACCTGTATTAATGTTAATTAGGTTATTTAGTTGATTATGCTATTGAGGCGCAAATATATGATTTTACACTTTTAAATCTGTTATTAAGCCTTCATATAATGCAAGTAAGTTATGCAAAAATGTATGTTAAACTAGAACGCAAACATATTAATTATAATGTCAATATTTAAGTATTGTAAGAAAATACTTTATGAAATAAATTCAGGAAGGTCTACCCAAAGGATTTTTTTTCTTTTTTTTTTTGTATGAACATACCATTGTGTGTATTGGATAATAACATTTTATTATCAATAATTATATCTGTGATTTTGTCAAATATTCATATTTTCGTTACTAAAAGTAAATATTCCCTTTGAAACCGAACGATAGCGCGGCGTGAGCGCGACCCGCAATTGTATGGCCAACGTCAACGGCGACTACCCACCCGATCCAGAAGCAACCATTTTGCAAACGAAAGGACAGCTACTACTTTGGTTAATTACGTTAAGACCAACTTTGGACATACATTTGCAATTTATAAATGCTGCTTTTAGAATAAAATCATCCATCTTCTATGTTTACGAAGTTTTAAAACCCGTTATCGTAAAACATAGTTTAAAATGTTAGTTACGCTTATTTAAGTAGGAAATAGGAAATAACCCTTTAATAACACGATAAAGGCCTTATCATAATTAAATATCAGGTTTCGACGACAAGATAAAGTTCAGCGAATCAGTCCTAATTACTGGCAGCCGTACAACCGAATGTGTAGAACAGTACTGGCCCAGTGGTAACGGCCCCGACTTAAGAGTTGTAGAACGTGGGTTCAAACCCAGACAGGACATTTACTCAATGTAACCCAGGGGTTACATTGAGTAAATTATTTCATCACCACTGCTCGCAAAACGGTGAAGGAAAACATCGTGAGGTGTCCTAGAACCAAACAATCAAATACATGTGACATCAACCAACCCGCACTGAGCCTCCGGTAAATAACGGCCCACTCCCTCTCACAGACAGTGGCCCTGTGTCCCAGCAGTGGGAATATACAGGGTGTCCCGAAACTCAACGTCAAGCGGGTACGGAGCAATAAGCTAGGTTGTACGTCTAACAATAAAATCTATGGAAAGATAAGTAGCAAGTTTTGCACTATTTTGAAATCTTAATTAAATGGGCTAATTTTTATAACAACTTGCCTATGGTAATAAAGTACATTTTTTTTTAAAGACAAGACGTCAAAGTTATGTGATAAAACGTTTTTAACCATGACTTAATTAAACTTTATATTTTTGTACTAAACCCACATTATTAATTATTGGATTTGTGACTGCAATGAAAAGCATAGTTATTTAGGATTACATTAAAAAAAACTGAAATATTTAGAAATTTGTGACCACAGTACCTACAGTATATAGGTGTTGATTTTCAACATTTTTAAAAGAATACCTATTATCACTTAACCAAGTAACAATGAATTTATTTTTTTTTTTTTGCTAGAACTGGTACAACCTAGCTTATTGCCCTGTACCCGCTTGACGTTGAGTTTCGGGACACCCTGTATAGGCTAATAATGCTAAACAACCGAACGCCATTATAAATGAAAAGAACAAGGAAATTGTGAACAACCTTCGTTCAGTTACGGAGACAACACGGTAGGGTTAAATGTCAAGGCACGAGACGATGTTATCACGTGGATACAGCAAATTTTAATATAGGTGTATTCATGTATTAACACGAGTAAGCCATTTACTAAAGGATAATAAAGCAAGAACGAAGTCCGTTAAGTCTGAGCAAAAAAAAAAGTAGGAACACACAGCTACATATCAAGCTATTTCCAGTTTATACTGACCTTTCAATGTACCGAAATCGTATACAATGCGAGATCAGCTTATACTGGGGATGTATAGCTTGATATACATAATTATATAGCCGTGTGTGTACGTGTTGAAGCAAAAAAATAACGAAACGAGTTACAATTTTTACCTGACTGCGAAGAAGGAGGGTTATTAAAATGTTTGGTTACAATATTGTAAAGATCACAACATAACATAATATCACACCTGTAATCTCCGAAGGGTTAGGCAGTGTTATGTCTAGGTCCCATGTAATAGGGGGCGAGCCTATTGCCATCAACCGGGCACAAATTCAGACTCCGAGCTGCTACTGAGAAATTCCAGATGGAAAACGCAACAACACTGCCCGATCTGAGAATCGAACCTAGGTCCTTATGCTCAGCAGTAGCGCTTGCGAGTATAAAAACTGGTCAAGTACAGTTAGCCTTAAGTCGCTGACAACACTTAAACCACGGTCACTGTCAGATTGCATAGAAAAGAAAGAGAAGCGCGATGACACAACGCTTGTAATTTATTGCAAAATATGAAGCAATTATCTAGTTACTCAAAATTGAGTAGAGTAATCGAAAATAAAAAACAACCAAGTTCTGCATTCAAATAAGACGTTCTTGTTATTAATTAAATACGTAACGTATGTTGATATTTAATGCAGATATTTTGGATTAGAACTCAAGGTAAGAGGTTAGTTTAACGTTAGTTTGTATCGAGATCTTTTATCAAAACGTGTTTTGGTAACAACCAAGTTCTGGGAAATATGTTCAAAATTAACATATATGTTTTCCGCGACCACAAACTATACAGATTTGGCAAATTTTTTTTCTTAAGAGAAGCCTATTTTGGTCAATTGGGTCTTGTCAGCGCCTTAACAGTTTTCACAAAAACGCTTTTAAATTACTTTGATTTATTTTTTAACCCGCTATATTAAACAACTAGATGCTCCCCGTGGTTTCACCCGCATAAGTTTTGACCCCGTGGGTATATCGGGATAAAAAATAACCTATGTGTTATTCCTGGTTATAAACTATCTGTGTGCCGAATTTCAACCAAATCCGTTCGGTACTTTTTGCGTGAAAGAGTAACAAACATCCATCCATCCATTCATTCTGACACATACAATTTGAACAAAATAAAATTACCTACATAACACGCTATGGCTAATACACATGGACCTACGGGTCAGAACCAAATTTTTGACGTAATTGCACAACGGAATTGTGATTTCCGTTGTGCAATTACGTCAAAAATTGTATGTGTATTGTTGCATCTAATACTAGTACTACTTTTGACTAATATGGCTAAATACATTCATGAATTTGAGACAATAGAAGAACGAGACATAAGGGAAGGCAAGGCACCCGTAGAAAAGACAATAAACGTATGCTCAATCCGAATTTAAATGTTGTGAAACACAGTCCACGATACCAATGAGTTGCCTCTAGATCTGAAAAGCACGGTCCACAGTTCTAAAACAAAACTTAAAAATCCTATTGAACAAATGTCTGTATGCCATTGAAGATTTGTAGAACCTGATTATTGTATTATTTAGAATTATTATATGATTTATGAATAGAATTAATTTTGTAAGATCAATGTTCTTCGTTTTTCTGTTGTGAGTAATTTAATTTTTATTTTTTATTCTGATTCATTTTGTGTAAGTTCAGATACAAATTAGTTTGAAAATGGTAATGAATAAATGACTAATACCTACATACAAAGCCAATTTGTCATGCATACATAGGCACAATTTTCGTAAATCGTCCCCTGACAGCACTATAAAGGCTTCTACATACTGGCGCGACTTGTCGCGCGACGCGACGCGACACAAAGACACCGCGTGTAGCGCTACAAGCGGAGCCTTTGTGTCGCAACAAGTCGCGCCAGTATGTAGAAGCCTTTATTTAGCTTATAATAACAATATTAAATTACAAAACTATACATAACTAGTTGTTGACGCCGACTTCGTCTGCGTGGTTTTCATATTTCATTATTATTTAATACAAATAACCACGATGAAAAGTAGCATATGTCCGTCTCCAGGTCCCAGGCAACCTATCCGTCTTTCGTAACGATCGGTTCCGTGGTTTATGCGTCAAGGTAAGACAACACAACACAAACACAGACAAAGTTACTTTCGCATTATAAGTATTACAGTCAAAAATCTAAATCCAAAGTCATTTATTCAAACTAGGCTGAGAATCAGCACTTTTCGAACGTTAAAATTACATAAGACAGTCCCCCAAAAACGCCCGCCCTTCACCACTTCCTAGTGCTTGCTGCTCAAGAAGTGGCGCCACAATCTCCCCAGCAGCACACCAGTCTGTTTAGTGAAACCTAGATATGGGATTTCAAGGGACCTAAGATTATTTATGACTTGTTTCCCAAATAGTCAGGTTTTAAATGGCAGTTGTCTTAGTGACAGAGGTCGGGGCTAAGACAGATCGAAATGTACCGTTTTTATTTACAGAGGACAAGACAAACTTGTCGCGATCTGCCCAGACCAATTATTCAAAATGATATATTATTATTAGTTGTCTAACTTATGCAGGCTATTGAACTACAAAGTCACAATTTTAAAGGTAAAAATCGAAAAATTCTAACAAATGCATTCTCAGTTATAAAAAGTTTTGTTTAATCTCAGTAACAGAGGTATTTCAATGCAAAAGTGTTGAGACCTCGTTGTAATTTTCAGTAGTAGAGGTTTCTTACATATCCAGGGGGGTAACCATCACCTCTTATAGCAGTATTATTATAATATTACTTCACAGTGGGAAAGTGATGGAGCTATACAGGACTTATAGCTCCATCTCTTTCTCAAGAGGTGATGGTTACACCCCAGGGCCCAGTTAACCAGCACCCTAACTGCGTGACTGTCAGTCAAAATCTGAATGAGTTTGAAGTATATTGGTAATCCATTGCTTCATATGTTCCAAAAAATGTCTGCTTTACCCCGCAGGTTACACTGTAGTGTGGATTTAGCATATAACAAAAGTATTACAAAACTATACTAGCTGCGCCCCGCGGTTTCACCCGCATAACTCTCGATCCCGTGGGGATATCGGGATAAAAAGTATCCAGGTCATGCTCTACCCATATGCCAAATTTCATCCAAATCCGTTTAGCCGATTTAGCGTGAAAACGTAACAAACAAACAAAAAACAAACAAACTCACTTTCGCATTTTAATATTAGTTAGAATACTGATGGATGATAGATTATAGGTGATTTGATATTATTAACCGGTTTTGTTTGATAAGCAAAAGTCATCAATTTAGTCATTTTGTTGAAGCAAGTTTCTTCCTTTTTCTTAGCTTTCATAAAAATGTATTTAAAATTAAATCAATAATAAATGCGACCTGTGGCATTCTTGCATGAGTATTGTAATTGAGCTACAAGCATAATGTTTTTTAAAACCCACATTCATATAATCTACTTTAAAAACTTTTCAAGCTACCAAATAACAATTTTCTTCTAGAAAGAATTTCTAGAATTGCATGGAAATCTAATATACAGTTAATGAATACTTATTATACAAGCATTGTTTATCACCGTTTCAAAGTTCATGTTATGTATTGTGGACCGTTATCAGTGTGCCGTGGAAGTTGGCTGTGTAACCCAGCCATTGCCGTGGCACCCGACTTTATACTACCGTGTTTTGTTACTTCTCTATTTCACCGGATGGGGACAATTATCGCTTCGCGTGATTATATTTATGAAAACATGTTTTCCATAACATGTGAGTCAAAATAATTGTTTTACTGCTTATTTTTAGGGTTCCGTACCCAAAGGGTAAAACGGGACCCTATTACTAAGACTCCGCTGTCCGTCTGTCTGTCCGTCTGTCACCAGGCTGTATCTCATGAACCTTGATAGTTAGACAGTTTAAATTTTCACAGGTGATGTATTTCTGTTGCCGCTTTAACAACAAATACTAAAAAGAGAATAAAATAAATATTTAAGGGGGCTCCCATATAACAGACATGATTTTTTTGCCGTTTTTATAGATAATGGTACGGAACCCTTCATTGTGCGCAGGCCGACTCGCACTTGGCCGGTTTTTATTTTTATTTGCTGCAAGTTGGCTGTGTAACCCAGCTATTGCCGTGGGACCCTAGTTTAGACTTTATACTACCGTGTTTTGTTACTTCTCTATGTTACCGTATGGGGACAATTATTGCTTCGCGTGATTATATTTATGGAAACATTTTTTCCGTATCATGTGAGTCAAAAGAATTGTTTTACTGCTTATTTTTAGGGTTCCGTATCCAAAGGATAAAACGGGACCCTATTTCTAAGACTCCGCTGTCCGTCTGTCTGTATGTCTATCCGTCTGTCACCAGGCTGTATCTCATGAACCGTGATAGTTAGACAGTTAAAATTTTTACAAATGGAAATACATCCGTTATAACTGATGCGTTGCCGCTCTAACAACAAATACTAAAAAACAGAATAAAATTAATATTTAAGGGGGCTTCCATACAACACACATTATTTTTTTGTCGTTTTTATAGATAATGGTAAGGAACCCTTCGTGCGCGCTTCCGACTCGCACTTAGCCGGTTTTTATTTTTATTTGCTGCAAGTTGGCTGTGTAACGCAGCTGTTGCCGTGGGACCCTAGTTTAGACTTTATACTACCGTGCTTTGTTACTTCTCTATTTTACCGGATGGGGACAATTATTGCTTCGCGTGATTATATTTATGGAAACATGTTTTCCATAACATGTTGAGTTAAAAGAATTGTTTTACTGCTTATTTTTTGTCTTTGATAAAGCTATGAACAATGAAGATCACAATTAAGTTGACCTCTCGGTTTTCATTCATTTATAAAGACCATTGTCTGTGCATGCCATGCATATTTTCAGAAAACAAACATTAAATAAATGACCATCGTCCAGTATCTTTTTAGGGTTCCGTAGTAAACAATACCTATAGTTTCGCCATGTCCGTCTGTCTGTCTGTCCCCGCTGTAGCTCAGAGACGCTTATTACTAGAAAGCTGTAATTTACCATAGGTATACATATTAATCACGCCGACAAAGTGCTAAAATAAAATCTTGAAAAAGTTTTAGGGTACCTCCCTTGCACGTAATGTAGGGATGATATTTTTTTTTCGGCTACCCCATGCTATGGGGTATCGTTGGGTACACCGTTCAAAAATATTGCGGGTCTATGAACACCACTTTTCGATTCAAGGATCCGCTTGCGTAATATTAAGCATTAAAGTGCTCATTTTTGTTATAGTCAAGTGTGACCGTTTGTCCCCGTCCCCCCGCCACACAGTGGAACGAATGTATGGGAGCGGTTGGACGTAGACATGTCCGAAAAATAAGAGTAAAATTATGCCAAACTAATGATGCCATCTTATTCGATTACTTAATGCCTTCATAAATTGTGGTGATGAATTTCTTCATAACTCCCATATTTCGGGAGTAATTTGAGAAAATGTGAAATTTTACTATGAAAAGAGTGTATCGAGCTCTCTCCCTCCTGATTCCGGGCTTGTTTCAAGTAGCGGTCTCTAATATCGTAATGCTATTACTAAGAGCTATATTTAATACTAAGACACATAGTGCGCCAAATGTGCACTTTCTGGGATAAAAGGAAATGAAAATTTAAAAAAAAAAACGTTTTTTCCCCATTTGTATTTACTTTAAACCGCAGACAGACTTATTAAGAGGTCTATAAATATATTATATATATACAGAAATATATATTAACAAAAATATTCACAAGAACTGATGAGAGTATGACTTTTAAGTAAGTTGATAATAAATTACCTAGTTTCATTAAAAGTACAATAAATAATTAAGATGTAAGCTCTAATTTACTAAGTTACACATTTTAAAACAATAACATCATTTAATTATCTTCGTCATCATCATCATCATCAATTAATTCAAATTCAGAATCGATGTCCGCTAAATCATTTATGTTAACAAATTCGATATCACTTTTCTCAGAATCCGTAAGCTCATAAAATTCCTTAAAAGAAGATTTTTTTACAAACTTATTTCCTTTTGGACGGATACTTGTAACAAGTGGATCAGAAGACAGTAAAAGATTGTGCATAATATCTTCATTGCATGAGATACTGCTATGCTTTCGAGAATGCCCCTCTCTATATTTTCTAAAATCTTTATTTCTAGCCTCAGATGCCTCTTCGGATAGAAAACCAATGGGCACAATTGACATGTTCTGAACTATGTCTGGCCCATGCATTAAAATTTTATGAAGTGAAGAAGGCATATAATACCATGGGTATAACTCCACGTAAAGCTTAGCAGTATCAAAGCAGAACTCTCGGAATTTAGTTACGTTGATCTTCTCTCCTGATGAAATACACTGCAAGATCACACAGATTTTTCTTAAAAGCATAGCATCTATTCCGGTCAGTTCAGCAGATTTAGTGTAGTTTTCAAAAAATCTCCTTGCCGAGTTGCCATTGTTGGTGGATCCACTGCCTTGTTTCACAACATCGAGAAGTAAGCCCGTTTCTCTTCTTACAGCCTCTTGAACTCTTTTCTTCCTGTCATCAACTTGCCTTTTTGCTATATCACCCCTTACTTGCCATGATTTTATGTCTAATTTGTAGGAAATGTGTAATAAGCATTCCATTGAGCGAATCCAAGCGTGAAGGGTGCTTAAGCTATATTTATACATGTCCTCGTTTGCGTGTTTATCTTTGATTAACTCTAAATTATTCATTTCTTTAGGACAAGCCTTGCATATGTCACACACTGAAGCTGCTGTATTGGATATAATGGAATGAATTTTACCATCAATCATTGTCAACAGCAGTTGGTGTTTGACACTAATTCCATCAGTGATGGTGGATGGAGTTAAGGCTTCAATCTCTGCTTCGATTTCAGCCATCTCTCTCTGCACATTTTCTTTGGTTTCCTTTATAAACTTAAACAATATTGGCCGGCAAAATGAAGTGGAAGATGGTCGCTCGTTTTCCCAAATTGTTACACCTTTTGAGACGAGCCGCAGTGGTACAAGACTAATCATAAAATTACTAGCAAGATCGATTTGCTCATCTTCACTCGTCCTTTGATGATAAATGCTTTGGCTAGATGATCCGTCAAAACCCCATTTGCTGGTCAATACGAGCTGTTGATTGGGATCAACAGGGGTTTCTAACGACCTAATAAGTCTTCTTGAGGTTAAATCCATCAAGGCTTGTAATTTGATTTTTGCAGAGCTCTCTGTAACTGTGAGATCTTCTTTGGCCGGATAGCACTTAATTTTTTCTTTAACCAACATGTAGTAACTCGGGTATTGAAGAGCTCCTTCTTGAGTGTTGAAATCCCGAAGAGTGTTATAGCGCCATTTCGATAAGTTCATCGATACATAAAGAGCCAATGCCTTCAAAGGGGATATTTCCCGTACCTGAATTGATTTACCTTCAATGAAGGCTTTGATTTTTGAGGCCTCTTCTGGATTCTCCGTCAAGTATTTCATAACATAAGCTGTATCGCTTTGTCCTGCCTTTTGAAGCGCCCTTTCGGCCGAAAACATAATTTCAGCGCTGCTACTGCTGCATGAAAGACTATCTTCAGTGCGTCTTCTTTTTTGCCGGTTACTAAGGTCCTCAAAAGATTTACGAGGACTAGGATGTGTACAAGTTGAAGCATCAGATTTAGCAGGAGAAATTATGGGCTCGATGACGTCACTTATATTTTCTGTAGAAGGTTCCATATTTTCATTCTGTAATTCCGGCCATTGAATTGCAGCCTGTAGCCAAATCTCATGTTTCTTCCGAAACTTATCTGTGCTTCTTCCAGACTGTGTCCATTTTGCATAAATGCGGTAGCAAAATCGACGACACCAGTCTTTTAAACTTGTTTCAGCACTTTCACATAACTGAACACAACTGTTATCTTTTAAAACACTGAACAAATAGTTAAAGTCGCGTAAATCTTTATGTGCGCGTGCGCATAAAGCAACGTGAATATCAAGATTTGTATTAAAATTTGGAAAATACATTGCGAGATTAGCTTGGATACAACGAGGTGTAAATCAACACTGATTTTAAAGTTACTAATAGTGACCTATTTATATAAAATCCAGGTATCCCAGGTATCCTTTGTTAAATATTGCAAGGTAATTAGTTATTGTGATAATTAGTAAATGATGCATGCTAAATTAGTGTATTAAGAGCCATTTAGTAATTAAATAATAGCAATGTTCTTATCAGTAATCATTAGTGCATCAGTTTTATATGTAAACCTTAAGTTCCTAATTATATATCCTAATTAGCTTATATCTTCTCTAATTGGCTGCTCAGAAATGTTATTGTAATAAGGTAAACCTTTAGAAAAACGGTTTTAATCAACAAAATAAACAAAAAATAAAAAAAATTGTGTTATAAAATAAACATCACTCTTTATCCCAGAAAGTGCACATTTGGCGCACTATGTGTCTTAGTATTAAATATAGCTCTTAGTATTAGCATTATGATATTAGAGACCGCTACTTGAAACAAGCCCGGAATCAGGAGGGAGAGAGCTCGATACACTCATTTTCATAGTAAAATTTCACATTTTCTCAAATTACTCCCGAAATATGGGAGTTATGAAGAAATTCATCACCACAAGTTATGAAGGCATTAAGTAATCGAATAAGATGGCATCATTAGTTTGGCATAATTTTACTCTTTTTTTTCGGACATGTCTACGTCCAACCGCTCCCATACATTCGTTCCACTGTGCGCCAGCTAAACGGTTGTTTAAAGAGATGTGCAAAATTCATGGCAGTAGTACATATAATGAAATTAAAAGGAAAACTATCACAGCTAAGTAGGCTTTACAAGTTAACGAACGAGTAATAGTCAACCAACTTAAATTTGCAGGTGGAGAATTGACCGTGGCATATATCGATATATGGGAGAACATGTTTTTCGACTACAATATTAAATTTGTTTTTGGGAGAAATTCATCCCAACTTCCCAGCTACGGAACCCTACATTGTGCGTGGTTCGACCGCACTTGGTCGGTTTTTCAAATAAATTGGCAAAACGGAAGGAACTTTTGTTACTAAGCAAAAACTTATCTAATGGGTTTGTGACGAATGTAAATATCATTAAATTCTAGGTCTTCATATATTATTCATTTAATATCATAGACACGACATTATTCTAAACATGATTAGCACATGTGACACAAACAGGATGCATCGTTACCTCTGATCTCTGTTATCAGTCAGACGCAAACGCATAACCCTATTATCATTTCATTATGAATACTGCAAATAGTTTTCATGTACGAGTAGAAAACGATTAGGAAACACGTGAAAACCGGTTATCTCATAGATAAAAACATTTCTATAACGAGTAATCCAAAGTATCTAGATTAATGCAAAGTTATATTTGTAATATCTATGAAGGTCAATTACAAATTGAGGACAAAAATGTTTAGCATAGTGACATTTTAATTTTAAACTAGCGGACCTGACAGATGTTGTCCGAATAGCGCCACCTACCGGGTCCAATCATGCATCGCAACCAGGAAGGTACCAGTCGCGGGAAGGTACCAAAGGGTTACCGAGGCCCCTGGCAACACAGGCAACGGAAGGAATACGGGTGGGTTTTAGTCAGTTAGAGTCTGACACACCCTCCTGCTCCGCCCAGAGCAGGAGAAGTTATTTGATGACGTCCCACTCAAAAACAAAAAAAACCATCTACTCAAACACACAAAAAAAAATCATTAAAATCTAGATTTTAATTAGATATAAGCATCAGCAGAAGCATCGATATTCTACTAGCTAAAGCCATATATGCGTTGCAATGCATTTGTCATTTTTGTTTATTTCTCCAGCGGGCACACAACAACTTACCAAAGTTTCATCACAATCCGTCGACCCATTTTAGAGTTCTCGCAAGACTAACGCACGGCAATACAAAATATGTTTTTCATGTGTAACATCGTTTTTCTCGCTTTACTGCAATCTTTGGGAGTTATTTCGTGAAAGGAACGGAAGTGTGTAACCGGAAGCCGCGGAAGCACGCGCTATTTGAGTTGACCATTGAGTGCGCGTGGTGGTAGAGTTGGCCGTCAGATGGTACCAACCCATTTTCCGAGAGGTTGGTACTGTCAGCCAACAGAGTAATTATACCTTTTGTAACTTCAACGTTCTGTAAGTTCATCTGACCAAAACGAAGCATATCTTTTGTTCCACCACGATCAAAAAGTTTATTACCAAGGTGAGATGTCAGATGTTACACATAATATGCAACTAACTATAACTGACTGGAAATATAGAATAAAGACTGAAAGAACAAAAAAAAAAAAGATGAAATAAAAAAAAAACGAGCGAGCTTTTTTTATTTCTTCTTTTGTTCTTTTTTTTTCAACTGACAGCTAACACAAAGCAACGAGAATAAAGGTCACTGTGATGCAACCTCTTGAGTAAATAATATGTTCTGTGGATGCAACATCAGCAGGCTTAGCATGACACACTCTATTTCTTCGAAGAATAGACAAGACTCTTTCTATACAAAGTGAAATTTCGTTTCTCGGTTTTTGACATCTCACCGTAGAAATCCTTCTACAATCTGTCATCTTGTCTTTCGTTTCTAACGATCTTTGTCTAGGTCCTTTTTTATGTAGAAAGATGTAGATTTCTACGGTGGGATGTCAAAAAAAGGAGAAACGAAATGTCACTTTGTATGGAACGAACCGTGTCTATTCATCGAAGAAATAGAGTGTCATGCTAAGCCTGCAGAGGTAGCATAACTGTGAAAAGATTTTACAGTATACCCCAAATAACTTGATGTGACAGATTTTTCAAACGACATATAAATTGGTCTATAGGATTGGGTGTTGTACTGTTGGTATTTGGTACACTTCTGCCTAACCGCTTGGAGATTGCAGGCGTGATGTAAAGTGTTATCCTACTCAATATTACAAATGCGAAAGTGAGTTTGTTACGCTTTCACGCAAAAATGGCTGAACGGATTTGGATGAATTTTGGCACATGGGTAGACCATGCCATGGGAACAGTCAAATTTATTTAAACTCATCCGCATAAGTCTCGATCCCGTGGGAATACCGGGATCAGAAATGTCCTATGTCCTACATAGGACATAGGACATTTCTGATCCCGGTATTATAGGACATAGGACATATTTTTAGGACAAATTTGACTGTTTCTGGAAACAATACTTCTAACTAGCCGATATACAACATGTCCCCGAATTACCGCACACCACCACTGTCCCCAATTAGAATATTGTGTTATAATCATAAATTCATAATACATACACTGATTGTTGACTATCCTACTAATATTATAAATGCGAAAGTTTGTAAGAATGGATGGATGGATGGATGTTTGTTACTCTTTCACGCAAAAAGTACTGAACGGATTTGGATGAAATTTGGCACACGGATAGTTTATAACCAGGAATAACACATAGGATACTTTTTATCCCGATATACCCACGGAGTCAAAACTTATGCGGGTGAAACCGCGGGGCGCATCTAGTGATGTATAAAAGATTGTTTATTCATTAAATTAGTTATACTGACTGCCTCGTTGGTCTAGTGGTCGCAAGCGCTACTGCTGAGCATGAGGTCCTGGGTTCGATTCCCAGGTCGGGCAGTGTTATTGGGTTTTTCTCTCTGGAATTTCTCAGTAGCAGCCCGGAGTCTGGATTTGTGCCCGGTTGACGGCAATAGACTCGCCTATCTATTACGTGGGACTTAAACATAACTGGCGAAATGTGGGTGTACTACCCAACCCTTCGGGGAAACAAGGCGTGATGTTATATTTATGTAGTTATACTGATTGTGGGAGAAAATTGTGGTCACATTACAAATTTGCTCACGCACACAGTCGCACACGTATAAGGGTCAAGCGTAGTAGGTACTTCGTCCATTTTATTTTGCTTTAACTGTACAGCGGAAGTGTGGCTGTAATTTACCTACGTAGTTTTAAATCGATTCAGTAAACGATTCTGAACAAACAACTTTCATAATGTGCATTAATTCGGTTACACATTGTATAGACACGTTCAGGAATCATTCATTTTCCGCCCTTGCTTCGTACGGGCACAATGAAGTGATGTAGCGACTTGTCAAAGTATCAAGATTTATGTGCAAGTTACCCGAAATGATAATGAAAACCGCATCGAAGTCCATTATGTAGTTTTGAGGAACAAAGCAGTCACAGAGACAGACAAGAAAAAACGACTTTATTTTATCTATATAAATACAAACCGACCAAGTGTGAGTCGGACTCGCACACGTAGGATTCCGTACCATTATCTATAAAAACGGCAAAAAAAATCATGTCTGTTGTATGGGAGCCCTTAAATATTTATTTTATTCTGTTTTTTAGTATTTGTTGTTATAGCGGCAACAGAAATACATCATCTGTGAAAATTTCAACTGTCTAACTATTACGGCTCATGAGATACAGCCTGGTGACAGACGGACAGCGGAGTCTTAGTAATAACGTTTTACCCTTTGTGTACGGAACCCTAAAAATGAAATCCTGTTCGTTGATAAGCACATCACTCGAGAACGGCGGGATCGATTTGGCTTTTTCTTATTTTAAAATCTTTGTAATAGTCTAGAGTAGCATTGGTGGCCCAGTGGTATCGGCCCCAACTTACGAATTTGTAGGTCGTGAGTTTCAACCCAGGCAGGCACTTTACTTTGTACATTTAATTTCATCACCACTGCTCTCAAAACGGTGAAGGAAAAATCGTGAGGAAACCGGCATGTCCTAGAACCAAAAATTCGAAGACATGTGACATCCAACAACCCGCACTGGGCCCGCGTGGTGGATTATGGCCCACTCCCTCTCACTGAGGGGAGGCCTGTGTTCTAGCAGTGGACAGAACATTATAGGCTGATTATTATTATGCTAAAATAGTCTGAGTAAGGATTTAGGGAAAGAAAAATTCGAATAATTTCCCGGAAAATCGGGAATTCGGGAAAAAAAATTAAGTGCCTTTTTCTATGGGATTTGTGAATGAATTATTGATATTTGGACAGGACAAGGTCTGTCGAGTCAGCTAGTACTAAATAGATTTAAATTTATGTTCAGTATTCTCTATTCTATGATACTCAATAACCTCACGGACGGGATTTGCTCGTATTATTTTATTTATTTATTTATTTATAACAATCTTACCTACACTATCATTACAGATCTATGATCCAATGCGATAGAGTGGCCTTACTAAGTAAATCGTAAATCTACACCTTATACCTAGTTAAAAAATATCTTAATCTAAATAACTAATTACATATAGTGTAACTTTTGCGAATTCACTCAGGTTGCACCACAATACATCAACCCTCCCGTGAACCTCATTCACCACGCCTAAGGCTCTAGTGAGAGGAGTTCTCGCCATTAGGTTGGTCCTGGCCGCAGGTACAGCGAGCAGGGGCGGGCGTTGCCGCCTGCACACGTACCGGTCGGGCACGCACAGCTGTAGGTGTCGCAGCACTCGGGTTATGCGCCACGCCACGTAGTAGTTTCACTACATACGCTACGAGCGAAAACTCCCGTCGTACTCTTAGAGTGTTATACCCTACCATACCCAGAACAAATAGTGTAGGGTACATCAATGGGTATAATATATAATTTAATTATACCACAGCAATAGGACCAAACCAGTTTTTAAAATTACTACCGAGTAACATATGTGACGAACAATCTCTATGAAAAGCAATCATTAATATTACGCAAGAGCGAGCACGCGACCTAACACGCGGGAAATTAATTAATTCACGACTGTATCAATCGCATCCGGAAGTATTAAATATTTATTATGATGACGTCATAATCTATGTCGAGGCTGTCTGTATTAATAGCTGTCTGACGGAAGATACCCTTTTACCCGTGAATTTAACAACCAACTACGTTTTTACCAAATTTTGTGTAAAAAATTGACAGTGATATTATTGATTTATTAAAAAAAAATCTGTCTCTCCTTGACCCTTTAATTAAACTCAAAACATTAATATCAAATAAACCAATTACAGGCACTTTTGAATTGTCAAGAGGTCGGTCAGTCAGGGAGATGAAGCTAGTTGCCCATTCCAAAGCGTAGTAGGTTCCTATGGAGAAGAACGGGCAAGAAACTCCACGGACACTCTTTTAAAACAAAATATTTTGACAAAATAATCCATACAAAGGTTGTCTTTAGAAGATCGCTTTCAGTGGTAGACCGCCCATTGTGTCAACTTGTGTAAAATCTTTACATGTATATCTGTAACTTACTTGGTGTACATAATAAAGAACATTGTATCTATATATTTATCTCGACTTTTTGATAATCTGACCAGACAAAAAACAAATTAAAATTATGTTTCTGATTTCGCAAAATTACCGTTAAGTACATTTCATTAAAATAACTGGTCGAGAGCAATGGTGGCCCAGTGGTGACGGCCGCGACTTACGAATCTGCGTCATCTACCAACCCGCATTGGGCCCGCGTGGTGGATTACGGCACACTCCCTCTCACAGAGAGGAGGCCTGTGTCCCAGCAGTGGGGACATTATAGCTGATTATGTATGTTTTGTAACTAGTTGGCATAGCAACTAAGCACGGCACCAATTGTTATCATAATTATGAACTCTTTCATCCGATAATAATATAGATACCGCTATACTGCCCTACTAAGCGCAAAAGCGGTATCTCAATGAAAGCGAGTTTCGAGATAATTGGAGATATGTAAATATCGGTTTTTTTTACTTTATATATTGACTTTTTTGCTTATTAAATAGAATTTATATATTATATTGGATCTATTTGTTACCACAATAGTTAAAATATCAAAAATGTATGTGGATATACCTTTTTCATGAGATACTGCTACACGGCTTAGTAATTATAAAATTAAAATTTGAGTTACCGCTTTTTCGTTACCTCTTCTCCTACATGTATGTATACAAAAAAATATGAATTTTCTATCGAATAAAATATGTATTTTTTTAAAGGAAAAAAACAATCAAAATAAATTTTTAAAGTCTTTTATTAATCAAATTTATAACGGCATCAAAAAATATTTGAAGAAAAAACGGATTCTATGAATAAAATCTAGTCAAAAGTAAGCAGTTCTCACCAAAAGGACATTCTATTTTGAGGTATAATATTTTGAAAAGATTTCAAAATATTTTCTTTTTTGCTTTTAGAAATGCCTTCCGCTGCAATTTTCTTCTTCGGTTGTGGCAAAACTTTAGTTTTCATAATTTTATTTCCGATTATGCTCGCAGTGATAGGGTCTTTATTGAGTCCAGTTATGTATGTCAAATCAAAACTGCCTCTATTGACTTCTACTTCGACCATTTCATTAATGTATGGACGCGGTGTAATTCGAGACAGTTTATACTGTGTCGTGTAATCTTCCCAGTCATAAAAATCTTGTAGAGTCATCTCTTTAGGTTTTACGTTTTTTCCAGCAGTACTAACTGCCTGAGAAAAATCAGAAAAATCATAAATTTTGTTTTTCATGCGTTTCATCGACAACTCCACCCTATGGTGGAAACTGTCGGCCGACATAAAGGTGTGGCCTGGTTCGAAATATTTTATCACAATCTTGTCGGCGTTGATGTCATTTGAATTCACAACGTAAATTAAGAAAGAAAAAAAGTCCAATTTTTGTTCTGGGATGAACAATTGTCAACCCACAGTATGATCTTCTTTTTATCTCGATGAAAATGGCTACTACCATGCCGTTTCGGCAGCCATTTTCGATAGCCATTTCGGCTTTGGAGCGTCCAAGCAACCCTTCATACCATAGTACAGGAAAAACACTCAAACCTTTTCGGCCTTGACCAGTCGGCACGAAACTTTCGTTGTAAACCACTATCCTATGGGTAAAAATAGTAGTTTTGAACATATCTATCCTGGGCAGCATGATAACTTTTTGTAAGTCGGCAGAATATACAACAGTATCAGTTTCATTAAGCTCACTGTCCAATTTATATTGCTCTCTTGACATGTTTGCCCGTTCATTATGACTTGCCCACTTTGTGCAACCTAAACAGTCTTCTTGAAGATTTTCTTTAGTATGTGTGTTATCGTGCAGGCGGAATTCTTCACAGTCCTCACACTCCTCGTGACCAAGTTTTACAAAAGAAATATTTAATTCCGCGATCACTTCTCGGTATTTGTCATAAGATACGTTGTGAGAGGGATTTTTTTCTAAATAGTCTTTGTGCATTCACATTGATTATCAAATCACTGGGTAAGTATAAACGATTGGGGGCGTGTTCACGCCTGTAATGAGAAATGCTAGGTTCGAAGCTCATTATGTGTTCCTTAATAGGATTTGAGTCAATTTTATTGTGAGGAGTAGCTCCCAGTCTCTTGTCTACTGGCGGTGCAACCGTGTCCTTGGAATTGGCCAAAGCAGTCTGTAAAGGTTTTTCATTAGGTGGTTTGTAGCCCAAAGTTGTCAAAAAGAAAGTTTTACATACTGCGTACGTTGTACCGATGTCGTCTTTAAGTGAATAAATGTAGCTTATTTTTTTTCTGTCGTCCTCTGATTCAGGTCTTATTACTGTCCTATGTTTCACAGAATTTGCTGAAGTGTGATGCAGCATATAAGCCTTCCTCTCTTTGTCACTTAAATCCCAGAAGCTTTTATTTATAATTTTTCGCTGATCCTCTGATATATTCTGGATACATAGCTTTTTTCTTTTTTTTTTCTTTTTTTATTCCGTAAGTCAGTACTTCACGCGTTATTCATATTTGCCGCTTATCGGCCTAGAAAAGTTGCTGTTCTTTTTTAAGAGATTTGGCGGTATTCAAATATACGGCCGTTTGCCTACGTAATATTGATATACCTCTAATACCCTTAGTGATTTATGGTAAAACTGAGATAGGGAAATCTTTCTTAAGGTTTTTTTTGTATGTTCTAAACAAGATACCGCTAAAAGGCTTAGTTCATTAGATGCGTATTTTTTAAAGCTATCCGATGGCATAAAAATCAACTTTTCGGTTTTTTTTGAGATACCGCTTTTGCGCTTAGTAGGGCAGTATATACCTTTGAATAAAAATAAAATATATAAATATATTCAATTATTTATACCTGTAAGTTTTAAAGTCACTTGTAACTTGATCAAGAATTCAAAATTAATGCCAGTCTTCAGTAAAACTAGGCGACAGCTAAATTAAAGTCTAAATAAAAGCTGTTGGATCTTCAACTTTCGGCGGTAAACCGACCATTGAAAATGCCAAAAGCATAATAAATGCCCCTTTCTGGGCTGTCTTCTATTAATAAATAAAAATAAGCTCAAACAGAATAGGTAAGGTTGGTTCGAAACAAGATTATAATTATGTATTATTACACCTGACTTTTGTGATTCCCGCGCTCCGAGCGCAAATCTTTGATTATTATTTTTAACAAAAAAAAATCCTACGTCATCTGCCTAGCCTTTTCCTCAACTATGTTGAGGTCGGATTACAGTCTAACCGGTTGCAGCCACCATCTTAAGACGCTGACAACACCTAAACCGCGATCACTGTCAGATTGCATAGAAAAGAAAGAGAAGCGCGATGACACAACGCTTGTAATTTATTGCAAAATATGAAGCAATTATCTATTTACTCAAAATTTAGTTGAGTACTCGAAAATAAAAAACAACCAAGTTCTGCATCCAAATAAGAGGTTCTTGTTATTAATTAAATTCGTAACGTATGCTGATATTTAATGCAGATATTTTAGATTAGAACTCAAGGTAAGAGGTTAGTTTAACGTTAGATTGTATCGGCATTTTTTTTTTCAAAACGTGTTTTGGAAACAACCACGTTCTGGGAAATATGTTGAAAATTAACATATAATTTTTCCGCTACCACAAACTATACAGATTTGGCAATTTTTTTTCTTAAGAGAAGCCTATTTTGGTCAATTGGGTCTTGTCAGCACCTTAAATCATTTTAACCAAAGAATAAGGTAGAAAATATAAAGTGACATAAGAGTGTCCATGGACTTCCTTGCCCGTTCTTCTCCATAGGAACCTACTACACTGTGGAATGGGCAGCTTCATCTTTCTGTCTGACCGAGTTCTTGACAATTAAAAAAAAATAAAAGACTGCCCCGTTGGTCTAGTGGTCGCAAACGCTTCTGCTGAGCATGAGGTCGTAGGTTCGATTCCCGGGTCGGAAAAGGTAATATTGGATTTTCCAACTGGAATTTCTCAGTAGCAGCCCGGAGTCTGGATTTGTGCCCGGTTGGTGGCAATACTCCTTTTGCTTCGTTTACGTCATACATCTGATCATACACGCACGCCGGTTGCGAGTACTACGCACCTGACCTTTTTGAAGAACATCATTAATGAGGTCACTATATGTCTTTCTGGGGCGTCCCCTCCCGGCATTTCCACTCACATCTGCCTTGTAAATACCTTTTGTTTGTCGCCGTTCATTCATCCTCTCAACATGACCAAACCATCTAAGCAGTAGGTGGCATTCTATAGTTTCTGTCTACCCCCATGGGAAGAAGGCATGAGTTTATGTATGTATGATGGCAATAGGCTCGCCCTCTGTTACATGGAATTGAAAACCATAACTGGCGAATGTGGGTGTACTCATAGGTGTACCTCTGTCTAACCCTTCGGTGAATACAGGCATGATGTTATGTTAAAATAAATTCTTTGAGTTTGAGTTTGATATAACTCTCTCTTACCTTTAGCAAGTTTGAGTTTGATACAACTCTCTCTTAGCTTTAGCAAGTTTGAGTTTGATACAACTCTCTCTTACCTTTAGCAAGTTTGAGTTTGATATAGCTCTCTCTTACCTTTAGCTAGTTTGAGTTTGATATAACTCTCTCTGACCTGTAGCAAGTTTGAGTTTGATATAACTCTCTCTTACCTTTAGCAATTTCGCTGGCAGCATACTGCAGGATCCCGTTCTGAAGGTTTCCATTCCCGTTAGTGTTGTTGTCTCTGAACTTCTCCTGTACTTGTGCGAGGTCGTTCTTGTTCCATTCCTTGTTGAGAGACTCTTCCATTGCCTTTTTGTTATTGTAGTCTGGGACTTTGCTGTCAGGGAAAGGCTGGCCGTTTCTGTGAAGGAATTATAAAAAATGTCTTTAAAATTGTAGTTTCATAATTTAAACTTTTACTACAATTTGTTGTAGGCGTTATAAAACGGTCGATTAAGTCCTACTGAGAAGAGTTGGCAAGAAACTTAATGGATGCTCTTTATAATTCTCTCTGCTGGGGAGAGAAAAAGTGGCGGAACCCGCCACTTTTTCTTCCCAGCTAAAGCACTAGGCAGTTGTGAAGGGTGGGAGTTTTTGGGGGACTGTCTTATGTAATTTTGACTAAGCCTAGTTTGAATAAATGACTTTTGATTTTGAATTGTTTCAGGTATGTATTTCCAAGTCGTCAAAATCGATAAGGGGATGAAGGTAGTACGGGGAGATTTATAACCACCGTAGATTACCACGGTAGCTATAAGTGCGACTAATACATTTCGCCTCTTATTAATAAACACGGACTAAGGGCTCGCGCACAATACAGGCGGGCCGCATCGCAACGCAAAACAGTAGCCGCAAAAAAACGCCAATGAGCCGCGCCATTGCGTTGCGCTGCGGCGCGGCTCATTCCACTAGAGTGGAAACAGTTCAAATTCAAATTCGAAACTTGAATCTGTCTGAAACAATGATTGCGTTCCGGTGCCACCCGCCCCGGGCTCCTAATGCGCTTTGGCGCAGTTTTGCAATGCGGTGCGGTGCGCTGCGGCTCGCCGCGTGCGAATGTGCGCTTAGCTTAAAGATACTAACAGTAACTAATAAATTATACATTTTTCAAGGTTTAAATTTGGCATAACTTCATGTTTCAACAATATTTTATATTTTAAATACTCTAGCTATGTTAGTAAAGCGTCGCAACGCATATTTCTTAGAGACAGTTTGCATGTGTGCTGCAATGACAAATTGCATGCGACTTGAGTTTACTTTAACTACATGTTATTTCAAAATGCGTCACAACTGGCTGCCTAGCCAGGTCTTAAGAGTAAACAAGGGCTCACACAATACGTTCATGTAGTGTCAACGAGCATTAATTACGTGAAGAAATCCGTATCTAAAGTTTTGTATTACCCTAGCCATTCTTCTTGCTGCCGGGGTCACGGGAAGGTACTAAAGGGTTACCGAGGCCCCTGGCAACACACGCAACGGAAGGAATACGGGTGGGTTTTAGTCAGTAAGAGTCTGACACACCCTCCCGCTCCGCCTAGAGCGGGAGAAGTTATTTGATGATTTCCCACCCAAAAAAAAAGTCATGCTTCTTACCCCGTATCGGCAAGAACTTTTTAACAATAGTTCATCCTGCGGTAAAAATAAAGGGCCAGTCATAGATATGGTCGCCGATTCTTCTACCTAAAATTCGCCAGACGTCAAGAAATGCAGATGTAAAGCACCTTAAGGGTCGGGTAAACGCCGTTGACCTTGGCCATTCAAATGTGCGTTAATGTTAATAACCATCTTGTAATTCGTTTATGTAAATAAACGATATCTTTTTGTTTGAAAGTAATATCGTTTTTTATCCTTTGGGTAGACACTAGTTCCTGAATTTATTTAATAAATTATTTTACTACAATACTTAAATATTCACTTATAGAATTTATGTGTACGCGTTCTAGTATATCATACATTTTTTGCATAAGTTACTTGCATTATCTATATGAAGGCGTAATAACATTTAAAAGTCACTAAAATCATGTATCAGCGCCTTAAGGCTGATTATTACCCGACTGCGACAAAGAGGTTTATGTTTTTCGAGAGTATGTATGTATGTATTTATGTATGTCTACTTCTTTGGCACGCTCTGTAGCCTAAACGGCTTGATGGATTTTAGCATAAGGTGTCGTTAGATTCGTCTTAATTGTGGGAGTGACATAGGCTATATAATATTTATATATTGCGTCTGTAAATACAAAAAAAAAACGGGAGTAGGTTTTTTTTAAATAAATTACAACAATATTGATATCCAATAATAAGTAATGAGTCAATTCCACATATATATATTAATAAAACTAAAAACTTGAAATAAAACAAATTATTTAAAAAACAAAAACCCGACTGCTAAAACACATAACTGAAATGAGAAAAACAAGCATTATAATCTACAGAATTTTGGTATCGCAGGCGGGACAAGCCAATAACCTGAAATATGGTGTCACTTTTGTTTGTCCCCCCGGCGATACCAAAATTATATAGATTGTTGATGCTTGTTTTTCTCTTTTCAGATATGTGTTTTAGCAGTCGGGTTTTGTTTTTTAAATCATTTGTTTTTACGTACATCTAACTATTATTCCGACTGCGTTCTGCCACCATTTAGAATGAAATTGACGGAAATGGTGGTATGCATCCGCTATGTGGGAATGGATGTGTTCAATGAAAATTCCTTAACGTTTTCACTCTTTGGCTGTACATAAATAAATTTACTCGCAGTGGCTACTGTATAGGGCAGCGTAGTAACCAAGAGTTACCCAGTTACCCAGGTACCCAGTACCAATTTATCATTCGACTCACCTGATATCATTCTTGCCGTTATCAATAGCCCGCACCAGCTTGCCAGTGTTATCTCCGTACTCGCCACACGACACTTCAATGATGAACGAAGCTGGGTTGTGGTACGAGGGACACTGCAGACTTAGACTGCCTAGCCATTCAACTGTTGAGGGAGAAAAATGTTGTGTTAAAAATGCATCACGGTTTAAATATGTTCTAATTCAAACTAATATTATAAATGCGAAACTGAATTTGTTTGTTTGTTACGCTTTCAGGCTAAAACGGCTGAACAGATTTGGATGAAATTTGACAGATAGGTAACTTGGAACCTGCAGGCTTAGCATGACGCTTTCTATTTCTTTGAAGAATAGACACGACTCTTTCTATACAAAGTAACATTTCGTTTCTCCATTTTTGACATCTCACCGTAGAAATGCTTCTGTGGGTCACCGAGGCCCCTCGCAACACAGGCAACAGGAAGGAATACGGGTGGGTTTTAGTCAGTAAGAGTCTGACACACCTTCCCGCTCCGCCCAGAGCGGGAGAAGTTATTTGATGATTTCCCACCCTCAAAAAAAAAAAAGGTTTTACCTACAACAGACACCATCCTTTAAGTGTTACCTTGACTGTGAAAAAAAATGAAAAAATAATAATAATATTATAGCGAAAAACATGACATACCAAGTCTTCCCGTGCTGCCTTGGTAAACGCACTGCCCATCAGCCAACGTATACAAATGATCGAACATTTCGAACAGCCTCGCAGACGGCTGATGTATGGTACAGATGATAGTCCTGCCTCCCCTCGCCAAGGTCGCCAGCAGCGATATACATTGGAAGCATGAGGAGCTGTCCAGACCAGAAGTAGGCTCGTCGAAGAACATTATAGGAGGGTTGTTGACCAGTTCCAAGGCGATTGAGAGACGCTTCTTCTGGCCTCCAGAGAGATTCGATGTCATTGTCTTGTGGTGCTCAGATAGGCCCAGTGTTTCGAGGATTTCGTGAATCTGGAAAAGAAGTTATTATAAATATCTGCCATCTGTTTGATGACAAAATGGCTCAAGCTGAAAAAAAAATAAAATAAAGTGGGGGGTCATTAAAAAGCGTTTTTTTTTTTCGCACCAGTACTACTATGAATATTTGCATGCCTTAAAATACTATACAAAATCAGCTTTCATTTCAAGGTACATGAAGACAGTGAGGTCCTCATGATCTTCCTATCAGTGTACTATAGAGAATATCTTATCTATCTACTACATACCACTTCCTCCTTATCAGCGCTAGTGGTAGCACTGGGCAGCTTCAACGCCGTAGCAACCGCCATAGCTTCCTCCACCGTCAAGTTACCATGCAACTGATTATCCTGCATGATGTAGCAGGACAGTTTGCGGAAACCCGACAGGTTACGCTCCATTCCGTTCACTGTGACGCTGCCTTCCAGTCCTGATGTTCTGAGGAGGGGAAAGTTGTGTTAGGTTGGATTGTGACTTGACCCGAGGTGGCGGCGCGTAGTGTTCCACGCGCGCCCCTGTTGGACGTCGCGGGGGGAGTTTTACACCTCATTCCCCTCCGCTAGCTTGAGGTGGCCCGCAATGGCGAGGATCGCGGAACTCGCTCTAGATCCCATGATCCCAGGTGCAAGTGTGGGACGGGAACACCGAGGTGGTACACACACATACATCGGTACACTCCCCCTCTCCCTTCTCACACACACACGCATACATACACCTAGACACTCACACGTATTTGATTAATACTAATACTTAATGCCTTTTTTATAACGGTAAAGCATCTCACTTTCACTTTGCGAACTTCATTTTTATTAAATTAATTTTTTGGCCGATCACTGTCTCCTAACAGGTCTCCTAGTTTAAGAGACAGGGTTCATTTTTTCATGCTATTGTATTTCTACCACTTTTTTATTTGATCTGTGTATGTGTGTATTATTTGGCCAAATAAACAATTTTATTTCTTATTATTTATTTTAATTATGCAGATTCTAGAATATTGAAAATTACATTGCCTTTATATCGATTGTAAGCACATGACATTGACATCGTCACCCAGTGGCCTCATGCAGTCCATACCTACCGATTCGATACAATTAATTATCTAATCGATGCTAACAAATTATTTATTAATTCAGCTAGGCTCGATATACCAGGACAGTAAAGTTAGCTTTTTATGTAAGTTAGAAGAAATAGGTTATGGTAATATCATTATAATTGAATGCAATAATTAAAGTTAATATCAAATGTCGGTTAATAAGTTTGCATTTTTTATTTGACAGCTTGTTCTTACAAGCAATCAAATAAAAAATGCAAACTTATTCAGGCTCTTGCCTGAATATAATTTTACTGTGCCCTACATGTTTGTCTGATAAAGTTTTAATTAGGTTTTTGCTTTTAAAGCCAGTAGGTATAGATTCTTTTTATATCTTCATCAGGTTTTCGGTGGACAAATGAAACGTCTTCGAAGCACAGTTGTTGCACAGAGTAAACGGACAGAGGGTAAGCTTCATTGTATGAAGCTTACCCTCTGTCCTTTTACTCCGCGCTATGACAAATGAGAATGATTTTATTTCTGTAAGTAGGTTTGTACAAACACTTTTACACGTCAATCATATTTTTTAAACTAGATGAGGTCGGCATTTCCGATCTGACTATTTTGAGAAGAAAGGCCGAAACAAACTCAGAGGTCACACTCTTATTCAAAGTCCAGACATAATCTTGGTCAGATCATGTGAACACCATGCCGGTTGGTGTCTGAAATGGTCTTTCGATGAAAGAACCACACAGATTGAGTGGACCTGTCCAGTCAGTGCACATATTTGTCAGTAGTTGTGCAGCTCAACTCAGAACTTAAGGAGCTCAACGATTCAATGAACAATACCAAAGAAAGGAAATTTGGCTATAGGCGATAGGTACACTATTACAAGCAAGGCGCGTGTGTGCGCGCAACTGACGACTTCGTTGAGCGAGGCAACTGGCTGAGCCGATATGAACCGGTTTCTCTTCGTACGCGACGAAGCCGCCAGTTGCCCGCACACGCGCCTCGTGCTTGTAGTAGTGTTCCTATCATAGCGCGATTGTATGCAGCTTACTCTCTGTCAGTTTTTACTCTGTGGCTGCTCTCCCTAATGTGTATTGAAACAAAGGCCTTTGTCTCTTTGATGCTCTATACATAGGTATTATAAAGAAAGCACTTTTTAATCTATATAGCTCATAAAGTGCTTTTCTCACATAATACAATGTGTAACTTAATTAATGCACATTATGAAAGTAGTTTGTTCAGAATAGTTTGCTGAATCGATTTTAGTCATTTTATTTTTTTTTTATCCCAAAAATAATTAAAACTACTTAAACTACAGTCACACTTCCGCCGTACAGTCAAAACAAACCAAAATCGAAGAAGTACCTACTACGCTAGACCCTTATAAATACGTGTGCTAAGTGAGTGCGTTGATTTGTAATGTGGCCACAGTTTTCTCCCTCAATCAATATAATAGTAAAAATTCAATGTAAGTAAGAATTATGATTATAACATAATATTCGAATTGGTCTTAGGTGGTGTGCGTTAATTCCGGGACAAGTTGTATATTCATTCGATGACTGCCAATTCATAACTCGGAGTTTTCCTCATCGTAAAAAAATAATAAGCAAAACATAAAGGGGTCGATAGCCCATAGCTAAGTACATAAAAAGAAGCTCATTTAATGGATTTAAAGTTAAAGAATCTGCCATTCGTTTGTTTCCCTACTGTGTACCTAAGTGAGGGTTTCACAAAACACCAACTGTGGTTTGAACTGAAACTGTTAATCTATATTTCTTACAAAAAAAGGGTCGACGTTCGTAATTATAAAAAAAAACTAAAACCCAAGATATTACTTAAGACATACTTGTGAAGTTAATGCATTAAATTAAAGGATCATTGTCCTTTTTATGTACTTTCAGACTGACGAACAAATAAACCCATTGTCCTTTTTGTGTTACTATACCTAACATTCAGAAAGCACAGCCAACTCACACAAAAAAAACGTTTTTACTTAGTCGCTTCCAAAATCACAATAAACAGTGACAGTGAGTGACAGACGACACTCATTAAGGTTCGGGTAATCACCGTTGACCCTGCCATACTAATTCGCGCGCCTTTCGGTTCATAGGCAATATTTCTTTTTAGTAACGATAATGTGAATATTTGAAAAAATCATAGACAGAATTATAGATAAAATAGTATATATATAATAAAATAATAGTATATATAATAAAATAGTCTGTTCATACAAAAACAAAAAAACATGAAAATATCTTAAGTAGTTTGACAGTAATGTCGGTTTTTATGCTGTGGGTAGACATTACTTCCTGAATTTATTTAATAAAGTATTTTACTAAAATACTTAAATATCTACAGGACATACAGGACGTACAGGGATTTGACAGGACTAAACTAAAATTTATCTTCTGTCCTTTTCTTAGTGAAATAGAAAGAAAAAGATGCACTGAACTTAAATTTAGTTTAGTTTGTGAACAAGGGAATCGGCACCAATAACAGATTTAAAAGTCACTAAAATCATATATCTGCGCCTTAATTGAGACTGTTCGCTTTATTTTTATATTAGGTAACTAGCGACCCGCAGCAGGAGGTCTACTCCCTTAGCACAACATCCGTAGTTTCGGCCGAAGTTACGGGCCTTTACCACTCCGTGTCAGGGTGCCTACTCCTTAAGGCGCTGACAAGACCCAATTGACCAAAAACGGCTTCTCTTAAGAAAAAAAAAATACCAAATCTGTATAGTTTGTGGTAGCGGAAAAAATATATGTTAATTTTGAACATATTTCCCAGAACTTGGTTGTTACCAAAACACGTTTTGAAATAAAATATCGATACAAACTAACGTTAAACTAACCTCTTATCCTTTAGTTCTATCCAAAAACTCTGTAAGTATTAAATATCAACATACGTTACATATTTAATTAATAACGAAAACGTCTTATTTTAATGCAGAACATGGTTGTTTTTATTTTCGATTACTCAACTCAATTTTGAGTAAATAGATAATTGCTGACATAAGATTATTTCTTTACTGAAAATGAATCACAACACACAACATTGATACATACATAATAAGTGGGTAAACATCCAAAAATAGGAAAATCCATGTCACAGACAAACATGTTGACTATAAATTTTGCGGAAAAAAATCTAAGAATATTCATCGATTTTTGTTAAGAATTATATTTTGAATGTTTGATAACGAAAATCAATAGGGCTCATCCGAAGGATGACAGAAAACTTATAGAAGAAGATTTAGATTCATCCATTGTGTGTGACTACGTGAATCGTGACGACAAACAGACACACTTGCCAACGGAAAGCACTACATATAATTTGTTAATATTTTTTTGTTATATATATCAAGGTATTTATATCTATCTAAAAATACATTAATCTTATAATATCAAGCCTCTAGTTTTTAAAACTTCCGTGCTAATATGAATTCTATGTACGAGTATAATTGACAGCATAGAAACGATTGTATGCTGGAAAAATTTGACAAGGCGACATCGACATGTCGAGCGTAGAGCACTCGCACACGAACAACTAAAATTAAATTATTGACATTTTAAGAAACTGTAGCCTCTGTGTGTTGTAAAATAAAACATAATTATTGTAAAACAAACCAATATTGAGAGCAGTGGTAGCCCAATGGTAGAGGTCCCGACGTACGAGTTCGATGTCGTGGGTTCACACCCAAACAGGCACATTTCTTTGTGTAAACAATTTCATCACCACTGCTCTCAAAACGGCGAAGGAAAACATCGTGAGGAAACCGGCATGTCCTAGAACCAAAAATTCGAAGACATGTGACATCTACCAACCCGCACTGGGCCCGCGTGGTAGATTACAGCCCACTCCATCTCGATGTGAGGAGGCCTGTGCAGTGGGAACATTATAGGCGAATTATGGAAACCAATATTTGAAGTTTACAACAAAGATCCCGGAAATCGAATCATGCGCAAGCGATAACATTCAAGTCAAGTTACTACTTGACTACACTAAGTCAATATCAATACATACATTTACAGACTGCATACAGAACTTAAAGTCGTCGTGTATCATTCCATAACATTATTACCTCCTATTTCCTAATTGTTAGTATAATGTAACATAATAACCTTACTGCTATAATAACATGAAATAAGTTGCTAATATATATAAAAAGCAATGTGTCACGAAATCAGATTTGTTTCGTTAGAATGTCAGGAACCTATGGGGAATGGTTGGTGTTGAAACCTATCCAGCGCTTAGGTACAGCCCGATTTAAACTTTATGGCAGCTCGGAACATGAGGCGTGTCGCCGCGCAGTAACGAATTCTTGTGTCAGCGGGGGTGAGGGGTGCGGTACTGCGCAGCGAGTAGCACTCTTCAGAGCAGCCATTCAGTTTGACGCGTACAAACAAACAAACACCTTGTACGTCAACTTGTACAGATCACCCAGCAATTCATTTGCTTCCATATATACATAGGGCAGAAAACCAAGTAGGTATATTATTCCCAAGTACCTACTGTTAACAAAAAAGTTTTTTTTTTCTTTTAGTTTAGTGAAAGAAATACAGGCATATTACATGTACATGCCTTTATGTACGTTAGAGGAAAAACAGGTAGACATCATGTGCTCGTAAGTATAGTGCTTGCAGTCCATCAAGTACACAGTATGTGGCGATTGCAGCAATACAATCCGTTCTACTTGTATGATTGCCATTAGGCTACTACCATGGAAGCCACTTTCTTTGCTGCACTGCGTATGTGTGTCAACTGACTGGCTTTACTAAGAACTTTCGTTAAAACGCCAGTCACTAGACTAATATAAGGCACTTATTTATATTAATAGGCTAACTGACCCGACAGACGTTGTCCTGCCCAAATTTCAATAATTCATACAAAAACCACCTACTTATATATGCCTTATTATGCGCTGTGTGTCAAGCAAAACCACCTACCTATACCTTATTCTGTGCTGTGTGACGAGCAAAATCACCTACCTATACCCTATTCTGTGCTGTGTGACGAGCAAAACCACCTACCTATACCTTATTCTGTGCTGTGTGACGAGCAAACAAAACCACCTACCTATACCTTATTCTGTGCTGTGTGACGAGCAAAACCACCTACCTATACCTTATTCTGTGCTGTGTGACGAGCAAAACCAACTACCTATACCTTATTCTGTGCTGTGTGTCAAGCAAAACCACCTACCTATACCTTATTCTGTGCTGTGTGACGAGCAAAACCAACTACCTATACCTTATTCTGTGCTGTGTGGCGAGCAAAACCAACTACCTATACCTTATTCTGCGCTGTGTGGCGAGCATATACATACATACATACATACATACATACATACATACATACATACATACATACATAGGCTGATAAACACATTACCCTCCTTTGCGTCGCGCAGTCTGGACAAAAATGAAATAAATACAATTTTAAAGTTATAACAACATAACTTGATACCAGTGTTGTAACATGAATTCCAATTATGCGTATTATAATGTTTTATAAATTGCACTAATAAATACATTCCTTGAAAAGGTGACTGACCATTTCATACAGCGCCTTGCATTGCAATCGAGCATTTTGTTGACGATGAAAGCAAATAAGTACTACTATACTAATAAGTAAACTGTCAAATTTCTCCAAATGATTTTAAACCTTAAAATATTGTTGGTTAAGTTCAAGATCGAATGAGAAATTTCGACAGTTTGTGGTAACTTAACTTGATGTGCTTGGCGACTGTACCTACAATAACAATTGAATTTGATACTTCAGAAATGTGTAAACATAAAACAGTCGATAAATTGATAAACATCCCGTAAAAAATACTGTCAGTATTTGCATTAGACTAGCTGCTGCTGCGGCTTCACCCGCGTGGCTTTTTCAAATAGAAAAGTAGCCTAAGTTGCTCCTTATAACAGTCCCGTCGAAATCGGATCGTAGAGTAGCCGGAACAAACAAACAAACAGACAGACAGACAGACAGAGACACAGACAAAATTTTAAAAATTGTTTGTTATAAGTACCTACCGTATGCACTTTCATATGCATTTAGTAAAAAGCTGTTATTTTGACATTACAAACAGACACTTCAATTTTATTTATTTCTATAGATTCGTTTTAATTTTAAATTACCGAAGTAATAAAAACCTCGTTTTTTAAAGTGGCCAAACTAGGTCCGTTTAAAAGCTAGATAAGAGTCCTTGATTTGAACTTTTTTTAAATAAACTTACATTCTAAATCATTGAAATGTTATACCTCAAACGTAAGATTAATATTCCGTCTCCATTAACAACTTGTTTTAATTCTACAAAAAAGTCTGAAAAATAGAACAGAATTTAAATTGCCAAAATAAAAAATGAAATACCTACTTAACTAAAATCTATTTACAGCTTTGTCTACCTAATTAAAATCTATTTATACCTATGTATACTCGTAATATGATCATACATATTATGACCACATACGTCATAGCCTAATATGATTCACAGATTCAGAAATTTATCTCTAAATACTTCTAAATATGAAATATATAAAATTGACTAGAACAATTATTTTGATAATAGAAAAAGCTTTATCTTATTATAATTTGCTGGCTGCACAGCCTGGAATTATTATTTTCTTTTGTTCATACCAAAATTATTCTTCGCTCGTCAAGGCACTTGCGGTTTGTTCCTTTTTCTTTTTTGAGTGGAAATTCATCAAATAACTTCTCCCGCTCTGGGCGGAGCTGGAGGGTGTGTCAGACTCTTACTGACTAAAACCCACCCGTATTCCTTCCGTAGCCTGTGTTGCCAGGGGCCTCGGTAACCCATTAGTACCTTCCGCGACCCCCTTGTACTGCTAAAATTGTTACTACTCCGAGTAAGATGGTGGTTTGATAAGCAGTGCAGTGACAGAGCCAGTAATATACCTCTCTTTCTATTATGTACAAAGGTTTGCAATAGTACACAAACTGCGTAAATGACCGCGCTCGGACGCTCGACCCACTTTACTAGCTTTGATAACCAAGTCCGGTTTGATGATGAAAACAATATTAGGTATTTGTTTTATTCCATGGATTAGCAATATACATATGTGACGATGATGATTAAGAACTATGTATTTAAAACAAACAAAACTGTCCATTGTCATATATACAATTGAACTAAAATCGAGAAAAAGTGGAAAACACTGTGTTATCAGCAGGCTTAGCATGACACTCTCTATTTCTTCGAAGAATAGACAAGGCTCTTTCCATACAAAGTGATATTTCGTTTCTCCTTTTTTGACATCCCACCGTAGAAATCTTTCTACACAAAAAAGGACCTAGACAAAGATCGCTAGAAACGAAAGACAAGATGACAGATTGTAGAAGGATTTCTACGGTGAGATGTCAAAAACTGAGAAACGAAATGTCACTTTGTATAGAAAGAGCCGTGTCTATTCTTCGAAGAAATAGAGAAAGTCATGCTAAGCCTGCTGGATGATCTATAAACTCAGTAAAGGTGTTGCATCCTCTACGTTCTAATATGTTTAAACGGAAATATTTTTAATTTGAGCGACATACACAGTCAGAGGATAATGAATAGATAGAATTATAAACAGGGTTACTGACAAATCCTTATTTGTCAATAACCCTGATTATAATTCCATCCATCCACTGGTAAGATTTTTCATACGTAACCATAAAAACAACTGTTGTTCTTTGTCTTTGTATGCAACTTAAAATTATCTTGTGAGACAACCTTGGCAGGGTCATTGTTATTTTAGTACCTCAAGAAAGATGAAAATGTTATCATAATTGTCAAACAAGTTTTTAATTTTAATTTAAACAACAAGTATGCATTAAAAGCTTGATGATATAATTCAAATAACCTGTAAAAAACGCCTAGAGAGATGACAAATCTTGACCACATAATGTGAATGTTCAATGGAACATCACAAAAACAATCTCACACGAGAGAACAATCTCTCAAGACCCCCATCTGATCATGGCGATAAAGCCGATTGCAGATAAAAGGAGAAAACAAAATATACTTATAATTGAGAATTAATATCTCTAGATAATTATAAAGATTTTCTTTAAAGAAAACAGATCCAGATGTCCAGGCAAATCACTGTCCATCCTATGGTTGCCTGGAAGAGATCGCAGAAAGCGATAAGGCCGCCCGCCCATTGTATATTTTGTAGTGTTTGATTTATTTTTTGTCATGTATTTTTTGTGGTGTACAATAAAGTATATAGGTATAAATAAATAAATAAATAAATCCATTATTTATAGATTAACTTTATTAAGATTGTCAGTTAGTAATAAATGGGTTCTTTGAATTAAAATATTGTTTATATGACCATTAGGAGCTAAGAAAGTAGGGTTATTTATGGCAATTTCGAGGTCCATATTCAGAGACATCTTTGGAAATTTGAGAAAGAAAGACGCTGATAATGATGAAGACATAAACATCCTAAGTGCATTCAAAGAAACTGCGGATGTTTCCATCACTTTGGACCCAATGCTGTGCCGTGCTATTACTATGTATAATGAAACTATTCTACCAACGAAAACGATCCAAAGCTTGACTTCCGCATCAAAATTATTTGTTTACCAGCCCTTTGGCCAGCTAGTTGTGACATTGAAGCAACATCGCAATGTCACTAGATACAAAATGACGTATCTACTTATCCACGATAGTAGCAAAACGTGCGTTGAACCAGTTTAATTAAACTGATATAGATTTAAAAAAAAAAAACCAGCGAGCCTTACAGTAGTGGCGAGTGATGTGTAACATCTGACATCTCACCTTGGTAATAAGCAACTGAGCAGCGACAGAAATTAACCTCAAAACTTAAAAAAATTTGAAGTACTTACGAATTCCATGCTATTAAAAAGTATTTACTTATTCCATGCTCAAGCTGTCACTTCCTGTTACTCACTTCCGTCCCTTTTCACGAAATCGCTCGTACTGAAGGCGAGAGGAAAGATGTTACACAACAAAAAGGTATCTGATAATAAACAAGGCTTCGAAGGAATTTAAGACTTAGTTTTTTTTTTAACAGAACCTCAAGCCATTCAGACGCATGAGATGTGATATGTGAATAACAGGCATTGAGAGAATCTAATGTAATTATTAAATAAAGTCGCTTTTCGTATTTGTCTGTGTGACTAGGTTAAAATAATAATAATAATAATTTGATTTTTTGCATAAACAGTGTTACAAATTATTTTTTCACCAAATTATTTAAAAATCATTGATTCAATAATAATAATTGTACCTAAGATATTTGCACGCCATGAGAAACTGCACACTGAAAAAAAATGAAACGATACTTTGTACAATAAAAAAAAAACGTTTCAGGAGACTTATTTTTATGTTAAAATAATTGATTACTGACAGTGCACTGAAATGGGCAAAAACAGTAAAGAGCTAAACAGTTATTTCAATTGGATGAACATTAAAGTTTACTGAAACAAACAGTTTCTTTTAAGTATTGCCGTTTTCAGAGCTTAAGACGCTGACAACACCTAAACCGCGGTCACTGTCAGATTGCAAAGAAAAGAAAGAGAAGCGCGACGACAAAACGCTTGTAATTTATTGCAAAATATGAAGTAAGTATCTATTTACTCAGAATTGCGTTGAGTAATCGAAAATAAAAAACAACCAAGTTCTGCATTAGAATAAGACGTACTTCTTATTAATTAAATACGTAATGTATGTTGATATTTAATACAGATATTTTGGATTATAACTCAATGTAAGAGGTTAGTTTAACGTTAGTTTGTATCGAGATTTTTTTTTCAAAACGCGTTTTAGTGACAACCAAGTTCTGGGAAATATGTTCAAAATTAACATATATTTTTTCCGCTACCACAAACTATACAGATTTGGCAATTTTCTTTCTTAAGAGAAGCCTATTTTGGTCAATTGGGTCTTGTCAGCGCCTTAAGAGATGCACAGTAAAATCTACTGTTGTAAGTTTATAACTCAACTGTTTTTTTTTTCAGTTAGTTTTACTTCATTGAACAATAGGCTCTATTTTTAGTGACCAAAGCGGTGAATATTACCGAAAAATCGATTGGGTTTACCGATTTTTTTTTTCAGTGCAGACATGTCGTGAGTCACTATTATTAAGAAATTGAATGCATATATTATTTTTATTCTGTATGTATACACAGGCCTGTGTCCCAGCAGTGGGAACATTATAGGCTGATTATGAAATGTATACACTATACACATGTTTAAGCGAATCAAATTTCTTATTCTTACCAGTTATTGATAACCAAAAACTATGCAGTACAAATACAGTACTTACGAGTATCTTTAATGGAAAAGATCACCTGTATCCTGTACTAGTTAATAAAACTGTATCACAGGAGACAGGACCTTACGTTTAAAATGGGTCAGCGTCAAAGAGAATTGTCAGCGTAGTGATGTAATTTATACGTAAGCCGATGTTTGTTGGAAAAAACTAATAGGTAATCAAAGGATACATGAAAAGTAGGAACAAGTTGGTAATTAAAAGAAAGTAACGGTGGGTGTGGTGTGAGTGGGCTGTGTGGGTTTGGGTTGTTCTACTAAACTACACAACGGATTTGGATGTGGTTTTCCCCATCACTTTGAGTTATACAGAAGGATGTGCAAAATACATTTATATTAAACTTATACATTTAATATTTTGATGTTTTGTCAAGCCGTTAAAACCGTGTGAAGCAGGGGTGGGTCGCTAATAGTAAATAAAGCAACATAAGCAACCAATAGCCACATTCAAATCTTGAGAAAGATGAATTTACACCATGTCCTCTAAATCATAATTACGTTCTAAAAACATTTTGACGTGTACTTTCAATGGATTGGATTTCTTTCAACTCGATTTAGAGGACTAAATTCATCTTTCTCAAGATTTCAATATGGCTATGGGTTACCTATGTCGCTTTAAAGGCAAAATGTAACCCGCTGCATTTCAGAAATTGAACATCCTTGGTGAGGCCGTCAAGATAAAACTTGTCCTACTATTTATACATTTTATAATAAATATGATATAAATTCAATTATTATAAAACTTATAAAAGTAAAATAGCATAACGCAAAACTTATAATAATGACATAGTTTGCAAAGGCGGTCAAATTACGTGACGGTTGTCGCAAGCTGCCGGATATCCTACAAACGATGGCACTAGGAGATCACAAATGTACATAGTAGGTACATGAGTAAGTACCAAAGATGTGTTTAGTACAAATGTCATAAGTTGAGAAGTTATGTAACACATACATGATGAGTTCAAAATTGGGGTATTGCTTCTAGTACAACTTCAGCAGGCTTAGGATGACGCTTTCTATTTCTACGAAGAATAGACACAGCTCTTGCTTTTCATTTTTGACATTGCACCATAGAAATCCTTCTACATTCTGTCATTCTGTCTTTCGTTTCTAACGATCTTTGTCTAGGTCCTTTTTTATGTAGAAGGATTTCTACAGTGCGATGTCAAAAATGGGGATACGAAATGTCATTTTGTATTGAAAGAGCTGTGTCTGTTCTTCATAGAAATAAAAAGAGTCATGCTAAGCCTGCTGGAGTGGGTTGGTCAGGTCATGTCACTTATAAAGCTAGAGTATTGTGGTTTGGTTATTTCATTCATCCCAACCGTGAAAAATGCAAGTCATGTCGGGTCAAACCACGAAGTGAACACAATGTTTATGTTTGTAGTTCTAAAACTAGAAATAGTAAACCCATAGTAGCCGGAAAAGATTTTAGAATAAGCTTGGTTCAAGGAAATCATCAAATAACCCGCTCATGGCGGAGCTGGTGTGTCAGACTCTTACTGACTAAAACCCACCCGTATTCCTTCCGTTGCCAGTGTTTCAGGAGCCTCGGTAACCCTTTTGTACCTTCCCGCGACCCCGGCAGATCAAGCCTTGACTACAGGCAGCGTTCAATAGTTTTGATTTTATTATTATTATTTTAACTTGCAGTATTTTACATCCAAGTTCTAACGCTTATTAAAAATATCAAAATTATTTATATGTTGGCCTTTGCATCAAACTACATATTTGTTCTTCACAAAGTCAATTCAAATCCTAATTTCACGAGCACTTGCATTTGTAATCGGATTCCGTCGTAAAACGAACATCGTAATCAATTCGAATCATCAGAACTATCTGTGCAATATTCATGCAATTTGCATTCACTAGTGCACATACTTTATCGTGGTATTTCCTACGAAACCAATGTGTTTGTTTCTTGTATCCGTTGAACATAATTATGTCCAAAATTCTAATAATCTACGCGAGATCCCTATATATTTTTCTATCTTTTACTATCCTTATTACTATAATATAGTAATAAAAGGTAATAACTAATAAGGCATAAGCGACATTTTAGTCGAAAATGAGTTATGAATGCCATCCTTCTTAAGACGCTGACAACACCTAAACCGCGGTCACTGTCAGTTTGCATAGAAAAGAAAGAGAAGCACGATGACACAACGCTTGTAATTTATTGCAAAATATGAAGCAATTATCTATTTACTCAAAATTGAGTTGAGTAATCGAAAATAAAAAACAACCAAGTTCTGCATTAAAATAAGACGTTTTTGTTATTAATTAAATACGTTGATATGTTGAATTGTTGATATTCAATACAGATATTTTAAATTAGAACTCAAGGTAAGAGGTTAGTTTAACGTTAGTTTGTATCGAGATTTTTTTTCAAAACGTGTTTTAGTAACAACCAAATTCTGGGAAATATGTTCAAAATTAACATATCGAGGGGTGAAAGGCTATTTGTTTGAAGCGACATTTTACGAACTTTACAGGAGAGCCATTTAAAGATTCAAAATTTGGAAAAAAAATCGTTATGAAAAAACTACTGCTCTTACTTTAATGGGGATCGCAAATCTTTATTGCAAAAAAATCCCTTAACGTTTCGGTATAATTTTCAATAAAAAAACAGTTAAGAATTCCAAGATAAATGTCGCTTAATACAAAATAATCTGTATCGCCTTACTTTTAGAGTAAAGAAAAATGATTCAACTTCCAACATTGTCACTAATCAGCAGCAGGCAAAATGGTCTAAGTGACTTTACAGTACTTATGCAGGAGAAAGCAAAATGATTGAATCGACGTTACTCATTAATAATAGGAATAGGCTATTTTGTTTAACTACCAATTGGGTTTTGTTAACGATACAGGCAAGTTGGCTTAAGCAACAATGGACATTCTTAATGAGTTGTTTGATGTCTCAGGTTTTGAAAGGAGTTTATATATCTTGGTTGTTGATACAAGTTAATAATGACAGATTTATAGTAAGTTAAGAGATTGTAGTATTGAAATGGGTGAATAATTACTATGTCAGGAATGAAAAAATAGTTCTGTTAATTATATTATTTTATTACGTATCTTTAACTAAATTAATACTCAGTCTTAATGAGATCGTATGTTTCCTTGTATAAAAAATTACAGCACAGTAAATCAAACATAACAAATTATATATTTTTTTTTAATAAAGCAATAAAATTTGTATTTTATTATTGCAGCGAAAAGGGTTGAACCGACATGTCTTAATGAATTTGGCTGACGGCAGATTGGTTGAAGCGACATTGCATAGTGTAAGTAGTCGGAAGCAAAATGTATGAAGGGACTTTTCATCTAAAGTTAGCTATATCGAAAAACGATTTATCTGCCATCGAACTGAAATTTTAGGACGAGAATAACGGCTTATGCTCCGATTCTATGTTTTTGTGTACAGCTTAAATGAAATAATAAAAAAATATAGCAAATTTGATGTCGGATCATACATCATGATTGAGAATTATGCACTAAAATTGCATTGTTTTAAGCGCCATAAAAGTGCTCAGAATTGTACGAAACCCGGCTCAGCCGACGCAGAAAAATTCGCTGAATCCGAATATGTATATAACTCAATATCGTCCAAAATGTCGCTTCAAACAAATAGCCTTTCACCCCTCGATATATTTTTTCCGCTACCACAAACTATACAGATTTGGCAATTTTTTTTCTTAAGAGAAGCCTATTTTGGTTAATTGGGTCTTGTCAGCGCCTTAATCTCTATTTTTAAGTAGGATGGCAATCATAACTCATTTTCGACCAAAATGTCGCTTATGCCTTATGGTACCTTATAATCGTCGATATACATTATATGGCACCTTGTAAGACCACCTCAAACCAGGCTTTATGTACAATTCTACGCAACTTACAAAACCAGTTTAAGATCAGCTTGTTCTCTAGATTTGGTATAATATTGGCAAGACTACAATAGAATTCTTCACTTACTTGTATCCTGTGAGAATGTTGAGTAGTGTGGATTTGCCGGCGCCAGAGGGTCCCATGATGGCCGTCAGTTCGCCGGACCGTAGTCGGCCGGAGACCGACTTGAGGATAGTCTTCACATCTAGGAGAAAGAAAAGGTTTGTTAGCCAAAATGTATGAAGAAGGATAGTCGTTTTTTCCTAGTGACAACCGCTGAATTCAGTCTACTACTTGGTTTTTCGATCCCTTACTCATATTTTTTAGACAATATCTCTTACTTCATCAACGGTCTGCAAAATGCTAAAACGTCGTCATTTTCAGGAAACTAGAGGATATTGGATATCCTTAAACTAATTAAGAATGTCTTATTTATAACACCAGCCGAAAAGTTAGATTGGATCTATCCATAGCCTTCACTATACAGGGACTTTTACAATGTATGTAAATATGTGAGCATCATGTACCTATCACATAATTAATTTATCTGTCATTGCTTTATTTTTTATTCTTTTTTTACCTATTTTGGTATAGTAATTTTATTCTAGGTGCATCGTCTTGACATATAATTTTAAAATGTACCTATACAAAATCTTATAAAACATTTTAAAAGAGTAACGGTGGAGTTTCTTGCCCATTCTCCTCCATACGAAACTACCTTTTGGAAGGGGCAACTAGAATCAATTCTATTTATTTTTGTTAATTTTGACGTTCAAAGGTGCCTTTTATGTGCCTATTTGAAATAAATATTTTGACTTTGACTTTGCTCAATTTAAATTAGCTAGCGAGATTTCGTCGACATGATGGGTCGATACATAAACATGTGATGATGATGATGATGATGATGATAATGAAACAATTGTTTTTTTTATGCGGTTCAACGACCGCTGTGGTGTTGTTACTGGAAGTATGAGTTAAGAGAAACTGGTTTTTTTAAACTGATATTTCAATGACACCATCTGACTCCAAAAAAAATAACTCATCAATTTATTTTTATTTTTATTTATCACGTTTAGATATCGATATCCATCACGTCTGCAAAGTTTCTCTAATTTAATTAGACCCTGTATATTTAATTATAACTTTTGAGTTTTATTCTTCATGAGAATTATCGCCAGTAATTTCAAATTAAAAGATTAAGCAACAGCAAGAACCTTCAAAATTCAAGTCATTATAGAGCATTAAGTTATTAAAATAATATGCTATTGCTTAGAGGTCGTGTTTTTATACAGTTCACAGACCCGCAAGTGCCAAAAATATTGTATACAAATTTAATAACATGTGAAAAAATGACGTCACCAACTAAATTTTAATGTCATAAGTCCATAACTCAGAAAAAGATTGGCCTACCTCGTTTGAATCCGAAGTTGTGAGTTTTTGCAAGCAATCAAATATTAGTTAAGGTGCAGATATATGATTTTAGTGACTTTCAAATCTGTTATTAGTGTTATTACGCTTTCATATAATGCAAGTAAGTTATGTAAAACAATTATGTTAAACTAAAACGCATACACATCAATTCTATAAGTGAATATTTAAGTATTTTCCCAAAGCATAAAAAACGATATAACTTTCAAACTACTTAATATAATTATGTTCATGAACAGACTTTTTTATATTTCTGTTTGTTTTTTCAAATATTTATATTTTCGTTCGAACCCGAACAGCGGCGCGGCGTGAACGCGACGCGCATTTGGATGGCCAAGGTCAACAGCGATTACCCGACCCTTTAGTTATGGGTTTTTCCGGATTCATGACCAACCGTCCAATGAAGATCGAAGATTCATCATAGACTGCTGCAGGCTTAGCATGACACTCTCTATTTCTTCGAAGAATAGACACGGCTCTTTCTATACAAAGTGACATTTCGTTTCTCAGTTTTTGACATCTCACCGTAGAAATCCTTCTACAATCTGTCATCTTGTCTTTCGTTTCTAACGATCTTTGTCTAGGTCCTTTTTTATGTAGAAAGATCTCTACAGTGGGATGTCAAAAAAGGAGAAACGAAATGTCACTTTGTATGGAAAGAGCCGTGTCTATTCTTCGAAGAAATAGTGTCATGCTAAGCCTGCTGCAGTTATGACAATTATGTATGATACTATCACCAGGCTCGGCTCGTAGATGGGGATTCTTACTAGAAAGTATAGTAGGCCGAGTAAGGTAACGTAAGTAATGGACTAGATTTAATTATAATTAGTAACGTAAATAATGATATAGAGTTCATTATAATTAATAACGTAAATAATGATATAGAGTTCATTATAATTAGTAACGTAAATCATGATCTGGAGTTCATTATAATTAGTAACGTAAATAATCTCTAATAATCTAGAGTTCATATTAAAATTAAAATTGTAAACAAAACGGACATGTGCGAGTTGGACCCACGTGGTGAGAGTTCCGTGCAATTGAATATGATAACCAGTGATAGGAATAGGTAGTGCCTATTAGCCTAAACTTCGAAGAACAGAGACAAGAAACGGAGACTTCCTTAGGACTAAATTATTTCCGGCACATCTATCTCGAAATTTCGAGACAACACTTAAATACATTTAAAAAAATGTGTTATTTGGAATAAGTAATTCGTCTATATTTATCTAAAGTTTGTCTATAAATGTGATAGTTTGTATGGATGTCCATTACTCAATGCCACTGAAAATGCTGATTTTGGTAGTGATATAGATTAAGGTGTGGAATAGCACATATGCTACTTCCTATTAAAAAAAAAGTATAGTACCCATGGGATACAAAAACAATAGTACACGCGGGAAAAGCCGCGGGCATTAACTAGTTAAAAAACAAAACATAAGGGTCCTTTCACACCACCGATATTGTCTGGCGATTTTTGGAGATTTCTATGCAAAAAAAAACGAAAGAAAAAATGCTCAAAAATCGCCGGTCGATATCGCTCTAGGTTCATTAAATAATTAATGGGCTCTAAAGGAAAAATAAAACACATAGAATATTGTTGTAACAAATATATGTATATTTATATTATTTTAAAATATGACGTAATTGGAAACCATGAAACAAAATGTACAGAAGGAAAGATTTAAGAAACAAATTTATGTTTATCTATCTTTAAATATCTATGTCATATTTATTTTACTGACGTTGAGGGATGCAATTTTTACTCAAATCAAAGTACAAATTAACCTTTGAAGTTTACAAATTAATATTTGAAGCATTTAGGTCAATCAGTTTTAATACTGAACTACTAACTGTTCGGTTTTGATAAAGAACTTGATGCATCAAAAATTGCTAAGAATTTGAAAATCTTTATTTGTGTTACAAATACCATAAAAAATAAAGAACGATTTTAATTTAATCATCGTGATTCGATTCGTCAAGTTCAGTATCAGAACCGAAATTTTCTTTGTCAGATGAGTCATCTAAGTTAAAATACACAATCATAATTTTTTCTATATTTTCAACTGTCAGGCGATTTCTTTTTATGTTGAGAATCCATTTATAAGTTGAAAATGACCTTTCAACATCAACTGAGGTTAAAGGCGCGTACATATAGTATGATCGCTCATCCTTTCCTGCTGTTATCGCTTCACATATGTCTCTAATTTTATCTAAACCGGGATTTATGTCCATGACATTTACGAGTTTATTTTTTATAAGCTCAGATGAACACCAGCTAAGCACAGTTCTCACGTGATCAAATATTTCAAAGGATTCCGTTAGAGTTAAATTCGATTTTTGTAATTTCTTTAATCCAATTTGTATATCTTTAAAATATTCCTCAATGTAGTCCAAGTCCGATTTCAAGTTTTCCTTTTGAAGAACATTTTTGGCACACCTAATAGATAGCGCGTCGGAACTTCTTAAAAGATTTACAATTGTTTTAATTTGATCATAATATTTTGCATAATATGACACTGCCTCCAACCAAGTACCCCATCTTGTAATAACGGGTTCTGGAGGAAGCGGCATGTGGGGAAAGGTGTTTTTTAACAAGCGCACTCTATTAGGTGATTTTAAAAATATTTTTTTTACGTTTGAAATTAATTCATCTACATCTGAGTATTCGTATCGTATTTTTTCTGCCACGAGATTCAGTGCATGTGCTAAGCAAGTGACGTGTATCATGTTGGGCAAATAATTTTTCAGCACACGTCCCGCTTTAACATATATGCTACACTATCAGTGCATAATACAGCAACGTCTCCTACTTTGGATTCATACAAATCGCACCACATATTTTCAAAGCAGTCTATTACAAATTGGGCAATTGTGCTCCCATTAACAATTTCTAGTACTTTGCAAGCAACTAAAAATGGTTTTTGTGTGATCGCATTTAAAGGTTTTACAAGTAAATGTACCATGTATCTGCCTAAAAAATCAGTTGTCTCGTCTAAAGATACCCACAGCTTTTGATTTGCAATTTGTTCATAAATCGAGTCAATTTTAGTTTTAAAAATCTTATCTAAATAAACTTTTCTCAGCAATGATTGCTCAGGAAGCTTTTGTCGATTTGTACAATTGCAGCAAATATATTTATGGAAGAATTTTTTGAAAGCGGGGTTGTTTACTTGAATCCAAGGTATATTACATAATATGAGAAATTGTACTAGGTCCAAATAAAATTCTTCATTTGGTTTTTTACTTGTCCCTTTGTGTTTCGGACCTTTAACGTGCCTCTTGACACTACTAAGTTTAGCTGTTATACTGCTCTCGCACTTAGAACAGTAAATCAAATTACTGGCCGGGTCGTAATATAATTCAGGATGAAGTCCAATCCAACTTTGTACTGTTGCTTTCTTAGGCTTGTTCGCCATCTCCAATCTTACTGGTCTCCAAAAAGATGTACGATGGCAAGTACCTAAAATAAAATAAAATTTTAAGTTTTCCATGCCTCAAAAGGAATAACGAACCTTTATAGATACAGGGAGGTGGAAAGGAAAGCGGGAGAGGTGCGCGCATTCCAGCTAGGTGCATCGATTGTATCGATTTAAAGATTTTATTCTTTCATTTTACGCTCTAATAAAGAAAAACTGTTAGATAATATGAACACGCGTAACATCATTGTTATTGAATTTTTTTTTTCGCATTTTAGTCAACGCGCAAAAGACATATTCCTTTTTGGTTCAAATATTAAAAGAACCGGCCAGAAAAATAATATATTTTGATAGAATTCGTCCACCTTAGCAATTCTTTATGACACTAAAGATATAACATTACTATGCTTGGTAGTATTGAAGTTCACTTTTATATTTGAACCAAAAGTTAAATGCGTATGTTTTTTTTCTTTAACTACGTTTCATACACAATAATTATCTTAAAAACTCCACTAAAAAATATCAAGTTCATACAATTGCATATCAATCTAGACTGTCAAATTGCTAGTTTAAGATAAAATAATATGTACATTAATGTTCTTCTTTATATCGAACTTACTGTTTGTTTCCCTACAAGAAATAAAATAAATAACTTTAGCCAAAACATTAAAAAGTAATAAATGTTGACTTACCGTATTATTTGATGTAGACAGACAGGAACAATGTTATTGCAGCAAATCGTAATCCATAAATTCAAGCCAAAGTAGTCGTATTAAGAAGATCCAATGAACCAAAAAACGAGCGAGGGTGAAAAACAATATTCACAAAAACAATACAGGAAGATGCGCACTTAACAAACCGAAGTACAGGATTGAAGTGAAGGTAACCTGCGCGCACGCGGGGCGGTAAGGAGTAGGGGGGAGTTTCTTGCCCATTCTCCTCCATACGAAACTACCTTTTGGAAGGGGCAACTAGAATCAATTCTATTTATTTTTGTTAATTTTGACGTTCAAAGGTGCCTTTTATGTGCCTATTTGAAATAAATATTTTGACTTTGACTTTGGTCAATTTAAATTAGCTAGCGAGATTTCGTCGACATGATGGGTCGATACATAAACATGTGATGATGATGATGATGATGATGATAATGAAACAATTGTTTTTTTTATGCGGTTCAACGACCGCTGTGGTGTTGTTACTGGAAGTATGAGTTAAGAGAAACTGGTTTTTTTAAACTGATATTTCAATGACACCATCTGACTCCAAAAAAAAATAACTCATCAATTTATTTTTATTTTTATTTATCACGTTTAGATACCGATATCCATCACGTCTGCAAAGTTTCTCTAATTTAATTAGACCCTGTATATTTAATTATAACTTTTGAGTTTTATTCTTCATGAGAATTATCGCCAGTAATTTCAAATTAAAAGATTAAGCAACAGCAAGAACCTTCAAAATTCAAGTCATTATAGAGCATTAAGTTATTAAAATAATATGCTATTGCTTAGAGGTCGTGTTTTTATACAGTTCACAGACCCGCAAGTGCCAAAAATATTGTATACAAATTTAATAACATGTGAAAAAATGACGTCACCAACTAAATTTTAATGTCATAAGTCCATAACTCAGAAAAAGATTGGCCTACCTCGTTTGAATCCGAAGTTGTGAGTTTTTGCAAGCAATCAAATATTAGTTAAGGTGCAGATATATGATTTTAGTGACTTTCAAATCTGTTATTAGTGTTATTACGCTTTCATATAATGCAAGTAAGTTATGTAAAACAATTATGTTAAACTAAAACGCATACACATCAATTCTATAAGTGAATATTTAAGTATTTTCCCAAAGCATAAAAAACGATATAACTTTCAAACTACTTAATATAATTATGTTCATGAACAGACTTTTTTATATTTCTGTTTGTTTTTTCAAATATTTATATTTTCGTTCGAACCCGAACAGCGGCGCGGCGTGAACGCGACGCGCATTTGGATGGCCAAGGTCAACAGCGATTACCCGACCCTTTAGTTATGGGTTTTTCCGGATTCATGACCAACCGTCCAATGAAGATCGAAGATTCATCATAGACTGCTGCAGGCTTAGCATGACACTCTCTATTTCTTCGAAGAATAGACACGGCTCTTTCTATACAAAGTGACATTTCGTTTCTCAGTTTTTGACATCTCACCGTAGAAATCCTTCTACAATCTGTCATCTTGTCTTTCGTTTCTAACGATCTTTGTCTAGGTCCTTTTTTATGTGGAAAGATCTCTACAGTGGGATGTCAAAAAAGGAGAAACGAAATGTCACTTTGTATGGAAAGAGCCGTGTCTATTCTTCGAAGAAATAGTGTCATGCTAAGCCTGCTGCAGTTATGACAATTATGTATGATACTATCACCAGGCTCGGCTCGTAGATGGGGATTCTTACTAGAAAGTATAGTAGGCCGAGTAAGGTAACGTAAGTAATGGACTAGATTTAATTATAATTAGTAACGTAAATAATGATATAGAGTTCATTATAATTAATAACGTAAATAATGATATAGAGTTCATTATAATTAGTAACGTAAATCATGATCTGGAGTTCATTATAATTAGTAACGTAAATAATCTCTAATAATCTAGAGTTCATATTAAAATTAAAATTGTAAACAAAACGGACATGTGCGAGTTGGACCCACGTGGTGAGAGTTCCGTGCAATTGAATATGATAACCAGTGATAGGAATAGGTAGTGCCTATTAGCCTAAACTTCGAAGAACAGAGACAAGAAACGGAGACTTCCTTAGGACTAAATTATTTCCGGCACATCTATCTCGAAATTTCGAGACAACACTTAAATACATTTAAAAAAATGTGTTATTTGGAATAAGTAATTCGTCTATATTTATCTAAAGTTTGTCTATAAATGTGATAGTTTGTATGGATGTCCATTACTCAATGCCACTGAAAATGCTGATTTTGGTAGTGATATAGATTAAGGTGTGGAATAGCACATATGCTACTTCCTATTAAAAAAAAAGTATAGTACCCATGGGATACAAAAACAATAGTACACGCGGGAAAAGCCGCGGGCATTAACTAGTTAAAAAACAAAACGTAAGGGTCCTTTCACACCACCGATATTGTCTGGCGATTTTTGGAGATTTCTATGCAAAAAAAAACGAAAGAAAAAATGCTCAAAAATCGCCGGTCGATATCGCTCTAGGTTCATTAAATAATTAATGGGCTCTAAAGGAAAAATAAAACACATAGAATATTGTTGTAACAAATATATGTATATTTATATTATTTTAAAATATGACGTAATTGGAAACCATGAAACAAAATGTACAGAAGGAAAGATTTAAGAAACAAATTTATGTTTATCTATCTTTAAATATCTATGTCATATTTATTTTACTGACGTTGAGGGATGCAATTTTTACTCAAATCAAAGTACAAATTAACCTTTGAAGTTTACAAATTAATATTTGAAGCATTTAGGTCAATCAGTTTTAATACTGAACTACTAACTGTTCGGTTTTGATAAAGAACTTGATGCATCAAAAATTGCTAAGAATTTGAAAATCTTTATTTGTGTTACAAATACCATAAAAAATAAAGAACGATTTTAATTTAATCATCGTGATTCGATTCGTCAAGTTCAGTATCAGAACCGAAATTTTCTTTTTCAGATGAGTCATCTAAGTTAAAATACACAATCATATTTTTTTCTATATTTTCAACTGTCAGGCGATTTCTTTTTATGTTGAGAATCCATTTATAAGTTGAAAATGACCTTTCAACATCAACTGAGGTTAAAGGCGCGTACATATAGTATGATCGCTCATCCTTTCCTGCTGTTATCGCTTCACATATGTCTCTAATTTTATCTAAACCGGGATTTATGTCCATGACATTTACGAGTTTATTTTTTATAAGCTCAGATGAACACCAGCTAAGCACAGTTCTCACGTGATCAAATATTTCAAAGGATTCCGTTAGAGTTAAATTCGATTTTTGTAATTTCTTTAATCCAATTTGTATATCTTTAAAATATTCCTCAATGTAGTCCAAGTCCGATTTCAAGTTTTCCTTTTGAAGAACATTTTTGGCACACCTAATAGATAGCGCGTCGGAACTTCTTAAAAGATTTACAATTGTTTTAATTTGATCATAATATTTTGCATAATATGACACTGCCTCCAACCAAGTACCCCATCTTGTAATAACGGGTTCTGGAGGAAGCGGCATGTGGGGAAAGGTGTTTTTTAACAAGCGCACTCTATTAGGTGATTTTAAAAATATTTTTTTTACGTTTGAAATTAATTCATCTACATCTGAGTATTCGTATCGTATTTTTTCTGCCACGAGATTCAGTGCATGTGCTAAGCAAGTGACGTGTATCATGTTGGGCAAATAATTTTTCAGCACACGTCCCGCTTTAACATATATGCTACACTATCAGTGCATAATACAGCAACGTCTCCTACTTTGGATTCATACAAATCGCACCACATATTTTCAAAGCAGTCTATTACAAATTGGGCAATTGTGCTCCCATTAACAATTTCTAGTACTTTGCAAGCAACTAAAAATGATTTTTGTGTGATCGCATTTAAAGGTTTTACAAGTAAATGTACCATGTATCTGCCTAAAAAATCAGTTGTCTCGTCTAAAGATACCCACAGCTTTTGATTTGCAATTTGTTCATAAATCGAGTCAATTTTAGTTTTAAAAATCTTATCTAAATAAACTTTTCTCAGCAATGATTGCTCAGGAAGCTTTTGTCGATTTGTACAATTGCAGCAAATATATTTATGGAAGAATTTTTTGAAAGCGGGGTTGTTTACTTGAATCCAAGGTATATTACATAATATGAGAAATTGTACTAGGTCCAAATAAAATTCTTCATTTGGTTTTTTACTTGTCCCTTTGTGTTTCGGACCTTTAACGTGCCTCTTGACACTACTAAGTTTAGCTGTTATACTGCTCTCGCACTTAGAACAGTAAATCAAATTACTGGCCGGGTCGTAATATAATTCAGGATGAAGTCCAATCCAACTTTGTACTGTTGCTTTCTTAGGCTTGTTCGCCATCTCCAATCTTACTGGTCTCCAAAAAGATGTACGATGGCAAGTACCTAAAATAAAATAAAATTTTAAGTTTTCCATGCCTCAAAAGGAATAACGAACCTTTATAGATACAGGGAGGTGGAAAGGAAAGCGGGAGAGGTGCGCGCATTCCAGCTAGGTGCATCGATTGTATCGATTTAAAGATTTTATTCTTTCATTTTACGCTCTAATAAAGAAAAACTGTTAGATAATATGAACACGCGTAACATCATTGTTATTGAATTTTTTTTTTCGCATTTTAGTCAACGCGCAAAAGACATATTCCTTTTTGGTTCAAATATTAAAAGAACCGGCCAGAAAAATAATATATTTTGATAGAATTCGTCCACCTTAGCAATTCTTTATGACACTAAAGATATAACATTACTATGCTTGGTAGTATTGAAGTTCACTTTTATATTTGAACCAAAAGTTAAATGCGTATGTTTTTTTTCTTTAACTACGTTTCATACACAATAATTATCTTAAAAACTCCACTAAAAAATATCAAGTTCATACAATTGCATATCAATCTAGACTGTCAAATTGCTAGTTTAAGATAAAATAATATGTACATTAATGTTCTTCTTTATATCGAACTTACTGTTTGTTTCCCTACAAGAAATAAAATAAATAACTTTAGCCAAAACATTAAAAAGTAATAAATGTTGACTTACCGTATTATTTGATGTAGACAGACAGGAACAATGTTATTGCAGCAAATCGTAATCCATAAATTCAAGCCAAAGTAGTCGTATTAAGAAGATCCAATGAACCAAAAAACGAGCGAGGGTGAAAAACAATATTCACAAAAACAATACAGGAAGATGCGCACTTAACAAACCGAAGTACAGGATTGAAGTGAAGGTAACCTGCGCGCACGCGGGGCGGTAAGGAGTAGGGGGGAGGGGGTATGTAGACCCTCCCCGCGCCGCACAGGTATGCGACCATGGCGGTTACCTTTTGTAATTTCTAAGAATAGATAACGAAACGCGCTGCCGTAAAATGTGATAATGCGATACCATTATTATGCAATTATTTTAATATCATGCACATTTTTAAATATACTTTAGAAATATATTTCATTAAGGTGAAAGAAAAAAAGGTATTTGTATTTTCATTTGTAACTAAATATTTGCACATCATGTATAACGGTAGAATGTAAAGGGACCTCATTAATATTAAGATCATACCACTTTGTATACCTACATTCTGGCAAATAAATGAATTATTTATTTATTTTAAATACCGATAAAATCAAAATCAAAGCATTTATTTCAAATAGACCATTTACGGGCACTTTTGAATAGTCAAATGTCGGTCAGTCCAAGAAAAGTGAAGCTAAAAAGCACGTTCCAAAAGTAGGTCTCTATGGAGAAGAACGTGCAAGAAACTCCATGGACACTCTTTTAAATCATATTATGTGTTACATATAATGCCTTTTTTACACTTGAACTTTAGAAATCTCATTAAACGTAGCCGAGAGTGAGCTAGAAAGAAGATATTTACTTCGAAACGTGTACGGCTTCTTATTCAAACATTGTGATTCATTGTGTATTACGATCAACAAGTCATTTACAAAATGTTCTCCAAAAAAAAATTCAGAAAATTTTATGGTTGTAACGACTGTGTATGTTATTTATTATGATATATCTAGTCGCAAACTTTAGGTAAATATAGACGAATTACTTATTCCAAATAACATTTTTTTTTAATGTATTTATGTGTTGTCTCGAAATTTCGGGACAGATGTCTCGGAAAAAAAGTTAGTCCTAAGGAAGTCTCCGTTTCTTGTCTCTGTTCTTCGAAGTTTAGGCAAATAGGCACTACCTATTCCTATCACTGATGATAACTACCATTTTTTTATCCCAAGAACAAACTTAAAATTGTAGGTAGTTGAAAAAGCTGTCTTTCGTAATGTTAATTACTTTGCATACGATTTGTATAGAATCAAGTTTATATAACTAAACAGACAGATGTGCTGCTGGGGAGTTTGTTCCACCACTTCTTCCCAGCTAAAGCACTAGGAAGTGGTGAAGGGCGGGCATTTTTGGGGGACTGTCTTATGTAACTTTGACGTTAGAAAAGTGCTGATTTTCAGCCTAGTTTGAATAAATGACTTTTGATTTTGATTTTGAAAAGGTGGTGGAAAAAGCAAATCGGCTGTGACAGACGGACAGACAGACACACATGTGATCCTATAAGGGTTCCATTTTACCTTTTGAGGTACAGAACCCTACCCTACAAAGTAAGTACGATGAGCACTTAATTATGTTTCCTAAAGTTCTAAGACCGTTCAATTTTCAATTAGCATTCAACATTGTTTTTGGAAGCCATAAAACACTAGACATTCGATTAATGATGATTATGATGAACGTAATGAAATTGAAAAGGATTTTTAATATCCATTTTTAGGGTTCCGTACCAAGCCATAAAACACTAGACATTCGATTAATGATGAACGTAATGAAATTGAAAAGGATTTTTAATATCCATTTTTAGAGTTCCGTACCAAGCCATAAAACACTAGACATTCGATTGATGATAGACGTAATGAAATTGAAAAGGATTTTTACTATCCATTTTTAGGGTTCCGTACCTCAAAAGGAAAAACGGAACCCTTATAGGATCACTCGTGTCTTCTGTCTGACTGTCTAGCTGTCCATCTGCCACAGCCGATACGCTCCGAATCTACTGGCGATTAAGCTGAAATTTGGTACACATAAATATGAATTTCTGTGACCCAAACACGAACGCGTAGCTTAAATAAATTAATTTTGAATATGGGGTTCACTTTTGGGTGGAAAATGAGGTTTTTTTTTTTAAGTTTTACAAACTGTACCGTGTAAATTCTCATAACAAGCCCTTTTATTTGACATGTCATCAAATGAAAGGGTTTGTTATGACAATTTCAAATTTGATGAGAATTAAAGTTATTAAAGAAAATATATTAAAATTGTTCATCCCCGAGCCTTATCTCCGAAACCACTGAGCCAAATTAAAAAAAAAATACATAGAATAGTTCTATACTTATAGATTACAGGGGGGTAACCATCACCTTTTATAGCAGTATTATTTCAATATTACTTCAGCGTGAGAAAGAGATGGAGCTATAAGTCCTGGTTAGCTCCATCACTTTCCCACTATGAAGTAATATTATAATAATACTGCGTTAAGATGTTATGGTTACCCCCAGGAAAACCTACAAGAAGTCTATTGTCTCAACTACAATGATAAGTTTGTTCTTGGGTTAGTCATCGCAACCACGGAACCCTTCATTGTGCGTGGTCGGACCACGCACTTGGTCAGTTTTTTAACGACCATTAATTATTTGTCGAAAACTAAGTATTTGCCTTGAAATATTGCAACTGCAAGCACACTGTGGTCGCTAGGTAAACACTTACTAACACCATTAGAGCAACCGGTTTGCCTTGCCCGATGTTCCGAGTCTCACTCACATTACCTACATCTTGCGCAGTATAGTTATCTACGCTTGCATCTTTCTTCACAATCTTCTCAGATCCGCTTGGAGATATAAAAACGTATCTCCAAGCGGATCTGAGAAGATTGTGTTCTTATTGTACTTTGGTTTTGCATTTTTGATCTGCAGGCTTACTTTTGAAATCAATCCAAATCTCGATCGTATTCCAATCCGATTCAGTTTCAATTCCGATCTTAAGAAAATTAGCACTCATGAACGATATCGAGATTGAGATTGGAATCGACTGCATGTTCGACTATACTGATCGACATATATAGGGTGGCCATACAAATCAAAACGTTAAGGCGCAATTATATGATTTTAGTGACTTATAAATCTGATATTATTACGCCTTCATTTAACGCAAGTAAGGTATGCAAAAAATGTATAATAAACTAGAATGCATACACATCAATTATATATGTGAATATTTAAGTATTGTAGTAAAATACTTTATGAAATAAATTTAGGAAGTAATGTCTACCAAAAGCATAAAAAACGATATTACTTTGAAACTACCTAAGATATTTTCGAGATTTAAAAATATTGAATAACTTGTCAAATCTATAAATAAGTTTGTTCTGATATTTATTGTAACAACAAAAAAACTTCTCGCGTATTTGTCATCCACTTAAAAATCTATAAATAGGTTCCTACTTGATTAAAAACTGTAAATTATTAGTGTTGTGATAAACAAAAGTTTCAAAGCAATGATATCTAAAAGTTATCAAGTATTTAGTTTGGAATGTATTACGTACAGTACGTTATTATACACAAGTTCAAGTTTGTGTGGCAAATGCCCTCAATAACATTACTGATGCCTTGAGACAAAATAGGCAGTAATTTAATTTACCATTCATCTCAAATTTCGCTTTTGTCTCATATCTAACTTATGAGCATTGTCCAAAATGTCACAATTGAGTTCTAAACATGCCATTATTATAATAAAAAATACACATAATTCATAATAAAAAATTCACAAATCAGTCACACTAACAAACTCGATCCCGAAAAGTAGACTTTTTGTAATCGTTCAAAATTGATAATAAACACGAATTCAAACTCAATATGTCACCGTCAAAATCTCGCCAAGACTACCGAAAAAGTGCATGCACTCGAGTAAAGTCGATTTCATTTAGTTCCCAAAAAATCGATCTAATACGATTCCAATCGTGAACTAGTGTAGCATTCAAGAGCCAAATGACAAGATCTCGATTCCAATTTCCAATTCCGATTGAGATCGAGTGTCGAGAGTAAGCCTACTGATCTATGTATGTTATTGGACATTTTCCAAAAGAAAAAAGACTTATGTGTTTCCTAAGACTTTCTAAAAGCGACGTACTTTTACTAGGATATTTAGCATATTCAGCCCTTATTTGGACGGACATAATGGCCTTAGTTCTTTGTTCACGAAAGCATGTATTGTTAGGTTCATTTATCTGTATTTTTTAAATCAACTAAACTGACATATCGATTATTCAGAAAGATTATATTATTATGTGGCAACACCAAGCGGTGACGGTTGACAAGTGGTCAAGGAAGGCGCGATCAGGCAATCGATTCGTTCACTTGGTTTTGGAGCGAGCTACGGTTCGGACAAAATAAATTGACTGTGTCTATCATTATTAAATAAATAATAAGATGGCACCTGATTGATTGCAGTTGTAAAGATTCTTGGATTAGAATAATTAAATAACATTATTATCTACCTGAGGAGTTTTATTACAGTATGCTTCTAAGGACACTAACATTACGCTATAAATATTCAAACAGCTAGCAGTATAATGAACCCAGTTGGAACCCTCGGGCCGATGGGTCCGAGTGCTCATATTTTGGTCAACGGAATCTCCAAACGGCTGGTTGACACTTCCCATGACCCAAGGGCTGGCTTTTACCTTGGCCAGAGGTTAAGCATTGCCACACAAACTGGCGATGCCGCCGGTCTCTTGGGTACATTACCAATCGACAGTGATGCGGAGTTTTTCGACGCCATATTTTAGTTTGTTAATAGTTTTAGTTTGGTTAGGATCGTATTTTTTTATTTTAAACCGCGTATTTCTAACTATTAGAGATTATATCAATAGTCATGTACGCAATAAATATGTAATTCGCACGTCTTGCCGAGACCAATCCACATCGAAGGATCGCTTCTCGAAGTTGTGAAGGAGTACGTCTACCTAGGACAAGTTATCCAGCTCGGTAGACACAACTTTGAGAAAGAAGCCGACAGGAGGATCCGATTGGGTTGGGCAGCGTTTGGAAAACTTCGTCAAGTCTTCTCGTCGCCAATCCCGCAGTGTTTGAAGACTAAGGTCTTTAACCAGTGCGTCCTGCCCGTTATGGCATACGGTGCCGAAACGTGGACACTGACAGTCGGGCTGGTCCACAAATTCAAGGTCGCTCAGCGCGCCATGGAGCGGGGTATGCTCGGAGTTTCTTTGAAGGATAAGATCAGAAATGAAGTTATCCGGAAGAGAACCGGAGTTACCGACATAGCCTGCAGAGTAAGCAAGCTGAAGTGGCAGTGGGCTGGCCATATTTGTCGAAGGACCGATGGCCGGTGGAGCAGACGAGTCCTAGAGTGGAGACCGCGTATCGGCAAGCGTAGTGTGGGACGCCCCCCAGCTAGATGGACCAACGACCTTAAAAAGGTGGCTGGGACAGACTGGATGCGGAAGGCGGAGAACAGGGTGTTGTGGCGCAGCCTGGGAGAGGCCTATGTCCAGCAGTGGACTGTTATAGGCTGAGTTGATTGTTGATTGAATTAAATAATAATATTCCATTCATACAATTTGACACGCGTTTTAACGAAGCTCATACTTGCAAAATAAAGTCAATAAAAATAGTCTCGTCAACTTTTCAAATAAGTTTTACTATAAGATGACCACGTGCAAACACTTCGACTTCCTTTTTAGGGTTCCGTTGTAAACAAGGCCCTTATAGTTTCGCCTTGTCCGTCTGTCTGTCACCGGCTCAGAAACTCTTAGTACTAGACAGCTGTATTTTGGCATGGGTATCACGACTGTGATAAACTAAAATCTTGAAAAAAATTGTATGTTGCACGTAAAGTGGGGATGATATTTTTTTCTCGTCTATCCCACGATTTGGTTTGGGGTATCGTTGGATAGGCCGATCAAAAATTACGAGTCTGAAAACCATTTTTCAATTCAGGGATCCGTGTGTAATATTAAGCTTTAAAGTAATTTAAAAAAAACTACTCCCCTGCCAGCTGACAAATGGTTGTTTGTGGATATGTGAAAAAATTCATGGCAGTAGTACATATAACAAAATTAAAAGCAAAACTATCACTGCTAAGTAGGCTTTACAAGTTACCGAGTAATAGTCGACTAACTTACATTTGCAGTTGGAGAATTGACCGACACGTATGTATGTATATCGATATGATGACAATGGGTGAACATGTTTGTCAACTACAACCTTCGGTCAATAATTATTGATCGAAGACTACAACGTTAAGTTTGTTTTTGAGATAAATTTATCCCAACTACGGAACCCTTCATTTTGCGCAGTCCGACACGTAGTTGGCCGGTTTTTTTTTCCTAATTGCTATACAAGTTATACATATTCATTTGAATTACAATTCTGTATATCGCCGCAAAGGTTCAGATTTGTATGTCACTTGAATATTAATAGCCGACTTTACATAGGCCACGTAAGTCCGAGTCCTTTGTTCGTCACATAACATTACTCATGCTTTGCAAAGTCCACTTCCCATATGGGCTTTAGATTGTACACTATCGATTGTTTTGTTACATTCCTTGCTATTTGTTATTCAAATATGTACTTCATCTTGAAGTACTCGTGAGAGAGCACGAAGTTGTATTTAGTAAAGATGTTACTAGAGGAAAGAGGAAACTCAAACTCAAAGCATTTATTTCAAATAAACTAATTACAGGCACTTTTGAATTGTCAAGGGGTCGGTCGGTCAGTCAGAAAGATGAAGCTAATTGCCCATTCCAAAGCGTAGTAGGTACCTATGGAGAAGAACGGGCAAGAAACTCCACGGGCACTCTTTTCAATCAACGTATTATGGTTACAAAATATTGTTTACATCATTCATTTTGAAATTATACATGTGAGAACGATGCAAAACGTAAATGCGTCCGTAATAAAAAGATTAACAAAAAAAAAAAAAGCAATTCAAAAATTAAAATAAGCCAGCTAAGAGATGAGCAGTCTACTGACGGACTAAAACTATATTTACTTAATGTTTATTTAGGGACAACAAACAGCAGTGATATAATAAGTAAACATAGGTAAGAACTTAATAATAGAGGTAACAACACTGCCCGCAACGTTATATACAACATTCTATCATATATTAAACCTTGTGTATTTATTAAATTAGTTAGGTATACTGGTTGTAGGAGAAAATTGTGGTCACATTACAAATTTACTCACGCACACAGTCGCACACGTATACGGGTCCAGCGTAGTAGTTACTTCGTCCATTTTGTTTTGTTTTCACTGTACAGCGGACGTGTGACTGTGATTTAGGTTTTTTAAATTATTTTTGGGATAAAAAATTACCTATATTACAAATGACACAAATCAATTCACTAAACGATTCTGAACAAACTACCATCAGAATGTGCATTAATTCAGTTACACATTGTATAGAAAAGCTAACATCGAACTTCTAGTCGGTATCCAATTGTTCATCGATTTTTTTCCCAGGAGGATTTATTCATCGAAGCGAAAGCCGATTGCGTTCCAATAACTAATATACTTCTACTAGGTACATACTACTTATAAAAAAGAACAGGTCTTTCACTGAATGCGAATTTCATTGCTACTTTTAAAACTTCCTCATCTATTTTTACCTGCCTGTATTGTTCATCGGTATACTAAGCAACTGTTATATAAAAGTGTTTTAATTTTGCATCTTGATTAGTGTCGTTATCGCCGACCACAATAACATTGCACATTGCAGTAGGTACAAGGGTCAAACGAACACATATAACACGTTACACTTTATCATTAGTTGCATGCAAACCCATCAATTTTAATTATACCTCAAGAAATTGCTGAAGACTTATAATTTATTAATCCTTGTCTAGCCTTTAATAGTTGTTGCCTAGTAAAGTGATCCTAGCTATTTTTACTGTCAATTACTGTGTGATTCTCGTCTCAAAGACAATAACTTATTAATGAATTGTTTCTATTGTTCGTCATTCCACGTCGTTATTGTTCTAAGTCTATAGCCATTATCATATAAATAAAGTATTTATAACTAATATATAGTCATTATATAAGCGAGATATAATGCTAATTTTACAAATATTGTTTTTCTCGACATTTACTAAGCCTGCTTTCTAAGGCCCATGGTCATGGAGAGACTGTAGTGCTGTTCTTTAAAAATCTTACCGTGAAATCTTAAGTGAAGTGAGCTTCAAGTGAGATGTCAATAATGTCAATCGATCCGTAGCATCAGGTGGAATGCCAGCTCACTTAAATCTCACTTCACCTAAGATTTCACGGTGAGATTCTTGCAGAATAGACAGGCTGATATATATCTCGCAACCGCTCGTGCTTCGCACGCAAGCAACATCAGTGTTTCCTATGCATGGGATGTAGTTACCTCTGCAGTTGCCAACGTGCTGCTCGTGTATATGAGCACTAAATCGAATCGAATATACGAACATAAAACTTATTTGCTTTTTTAAGCATTTTTTTATAAAAAGATGGTAAAATACAATAAAACAAATTATTTAAAAACAATAAGAAACCCGACTGCTAAAACACATAACTGAAAAGAGAAAAACAAGCATTATAATCTATATAGAATTTTGGTTTCGGGGGGGGGGGGGGGGGGGGGGCAGACAAGTTACACCATATTTCAGGTTATTGGTTTGTCCCCGCCTGCGATACCAAAATTCTATAGATCAGTTATGTCTTTTAGCAGTCGGGTTTTTTATTTTTAAATAATTTATTTCAAGCTTTTTAGTTTTATTAATATATATAATTATATGAAATAAACGCATTACTAGCTAGCAATTAAGACGAATCTAACGACACCTCTTATGTTAAAATCCATCCAGCCGTTTAGGCTACAGAGCGTGCCAAAGAAATAGACATACATACTCTCGAAAAACATTACCCTCCTTGTGGGAGGGTAATGTTTTTCGAGAGTACAACGGTAAAATAACAAGAGCATACATGTTTTTGCTTAACAGTGATAAGCGTGACACGGCTACATAACAAACTATACATTTCCAGTATAAGCTGATCTCGCATTTTATTGCATTTCCATACAATGAGAGGTCAGTACTCGAAATGTATAGCTTGATACGTAGCCGTGTGTACAAATTTTCACAAGCAAATTTGTATGTAGTGAAATAACGTTTCAAATTCATATCAGAAGCTGCCATAAAAATAAATTGTGCAACCATATCGATAAAACTCAAGTCTAAAAGTTAAGTTTATCGATGTCACGAGCCAGGGGTGCTTCTACGAGAAAACAATTTTCCATTATAAAGAATTATTGACCACAGCAAAATTTACCTCTTTTATATAAAGTACTACCAACCCGCACTGGGCCCGCGTGGTGGATTACGGCCCACTTCCTCTCACAGAGAGGAGGCCTGTGTCCCAGCAGTGGGAACATTATAGGCTGATTATGTATATAAATTACTTTATATTTAATTAGAAGAAGCCTTGGTATGGCCTACGTGTCAAGAGATGGCTCTTAACACGTAGGCCATTACTGGCTGGAGGTCACATAATAACATGTCAATTAGAAACTCATCTATAAAGCCACATCAAGCCAGCTGATCTATTAATACTTACAGAATAAAACTAATCATTTACTTAAATAAACATGATAATAATATGTTCGAATTTCGATATGTTATGTGTAATTCGAATGGAAGAAAATGCACACCAATCCCTGGGTCACAAAAATCTACAATGTATGTGATGCGTCATCGCCAGAAATAAATAATTAGAAGGTTTTAAAGTTCAAATAGAGCAGTGGTGGCCCAGTGGCAACGGCCGCGACATACGAGTTGTAGGTCGTAGGTTCGAACCCAGACAGACGCATTACTTTGTGCAAATTATTTCATCACCACTGCTCTGAAAACGGTGAAGGAAATTTAAACATCGTGAGGAAACCGGCATGTCCTAGAACCGAAAATTCGAAGACATGTGACATCTACCAACCCGCACTGGGCCCGCGTGGTGGATTACGGCACACTCCCTCTCACAGAGAGGAGGCCTGTGTCCCAGCAGTAGGAACATTATAGGCTGATTATGTAAAGTCTAAATAAACAATAAGAATAAATAACGGGCATTATGATGCAATGATACCTATGCTCAGTTCAACAACTAAGCACTTAATAAATAAATAATTAACCCTTTGACCGCCACGTCAAAAATGAAAAATCGTGCCCTCGGCGCCGAGCTATGCCCCGCGTATCACCCGCATAAGTCTCAATCCCGTGGGAATATCGGGATAAAAAGTCCGACTCACACGTAACCGCTTTTTACACATACCTACTGATTATGTTAAATAACAGGAAAATGTTCAACGTTAATGCAGATTGCAGGTTAATGACTGAATGACTTAAAGGAAGGTAAACAGGTAGCATAGTAATTACAAGTGAGTGAAATGCATGACATTTTACTTTAATTGTGGAACTCGGCCTTTGGAAGAGCCAGGAAGAGGAAAATAATAAAACACGGAAATGACAAATACTTTCTTTAAAAAAAAAACAACAGCAGGCTTAGCATGACGCTTTCTCTTTCTTTGAAGAATAGACACGGCTCGTTCTATACAAAGTGACATATCGTTTCTCCTGTTTTGACATCGCACCGTAGAAATCCTTCGACATAAAGGACCTACACAAAGATCGTTAGAAATGAAAGACAAAATGACAGATTGTAGAAGGATTTCTAATGAATTGAAATGAAATGATGATGATGATGATTATCGACGAAAGAGTAGACAAAAATGACGTATCCGTGTAGACAGTTGACAGTTTTCTACCCAGAAATGTAGACAATCGATTTCTATTCTACAATAGAGTAGAAGTAGAAAGCGTCATGCTGAGCCTGCAGGAGGCCAATCAATAAAGAGTTTAGAATATTTTGAGTGTAATCTTGATCTTAAAACACACACATCTTTTTAAAGACAAACAATCTGTTTGTTTTGTATCACTGAGTCGTCTCTATGATATATTCAGACACAGATCTGCAGAAATGAAAAAGATCTCAAAATCCTAACTTATAAATGCGAAAGTGAGTTTGTTTGTTACGCTTTCACGCTGAAACGGCTGAACGAATTCGGATGAAATTTGGCACATGGGTAGACCATGACCTGGGCTAAGACATAGAATACTTTTTATTGCGGTAGTACGTTCCCGTGGGATAATTTTCGACGTCCACGCGGGTGATACCATGGGTACCATTTAGCTCAGTAATACGTTCCCATGGAATAATTTTTGACCTCCACGAGCGCGAAGCTTCTGGCAAAAGCTATAGTAAATGCAACTATAGTAATAGAGGTATTTGTGAATGATCAAATGGAAACCGGCTTTGAATATTCAGTCACAGAAAAACGGTACAATAAAACGATTGGTTTTCAAGAACACCAAACTGACAAATCGGACTTATGAGGTTATTGTCCAACGTCAGTATTAACCTTAAATTCAATTCAAATTATACAAAAGAAACTATTAAAACTCGATATCGACGAGGTAACTCAATTAATATTCTTCTCGAACTAATCCGTTTCGTAATAAAAAATCTTATTAAGGAAATTCCTAAACTAACTATTAATTTTATAGATAATGCAATATTAACCATTTTCAAAGCTATATCGTTTGATAATTAATCAATTAAGCAAATAAATACCTAAATTTAAAAAGTGAGTGAATGATGGATATATTGTCTTATTTCTCTGTTTACATTACAAGAATGCCATGGCCACTTAACCATTTATGTAAGGTATGGTTTTCCCTATATAGTATACCATGCATATGTACTGTGTACATTTCAGAACCCACAATTAGTTTTCTTAAGCAATATTAACGACATAAGTACATAAAATATAAATGGAACTAATATTTTTCCGTTTAAAAATAATTATTTAACACACAATTAATTACACAGCAACAAAATATTTTATAAAAGCCTCGGGAAAACTGCTGATTGTAATTCTAATTGTAATTAGCCAAGGGTTAAGATAAGTTAGCCAAAACTATGATAACGTTAAACATAATAACATCCCAAGACCAAGTTCATAAGAAGAGACAACAAAAACAACACACTGCAATTATTATCATTTGTTGAGATAAAAGATAGAAATATTCCAATGGGCAAGACAACTGTCAAAATGGTCCTGTCTTAGCTAGTTCTCTAAACAAGCTAATACGAGTACAAGGTATGAGGTGGTTTTATTTAAATGCTCCGAATTTGGAGTCCACCATTCTACGAAAGACCCTAAAATTTGTAGATAGTGGCTTAAGGTTCGTGTAATCGCCGTTGACCTTGGCCATACAAGAGCACGCCGTGCTCACACGCTCGGTTTCGTTCGATTTCATAGGGAATATTTATTTTTAGTAACGAAAATAATAATATGAATAATTGAAAAAAATCACAGATAGAATAAAATAATCTATTCATACAAAAAAAATCATGAAAATATTTTAAGTAGTTTGAAAGTAATATCGGTTTTTATGCTTTGGGTAGACATTACTTCCTGATTTTCTTTAACAAAGTGTTATAGTACAATACATAAATATTCACGAATAGAATTAATGTGTATGCGTTCTAGTTTAACATAAACTTATTGCATAACTTACTTGCAATATATGAAGGCGTAATAACAGATTTAAAAGTCACTAAAATCATATATCTGCGCCTTAAAGCAAGGTAAGCTTAAAGTTAGGTAGGCAAGGCAAGGCAAATTGGAATGAATGGACGAAATGTAAAACGTATTGTAGGCCGTAAGGACCGAGCGAATTAGCTTTGACCGACCTTCCCCATTGCACCAAAATACACTACCAAGCTACGCAATATTTAATCTCTAACAATCTGTACTACGAAGTATCGTAATTTCGTAAATATGTTATCTAATATCAAACTATGCAGAGGTAATTAAAAAAATGGCAGTTTCTCAATATTCGTGCCTTGACTATAACGATAAGCATTACCTGTTCTTATCAACAGATTAAAGAATTAATGTAAATTATATCGTCCATCGTGACTATTTGACTTTCAAAATGCGATAGTTTTGTAGATAATTCCATAGGGCTACTGATTATGTTTACCTAATCTTCAATGTTACTACAACAGATTTTAGTACAAGCAGTACGCCCGAGGGTAAATGTGTATCACACAATTGCAATACCTTTCATTCTGACAATTCAACTACATTCATTGGTTAATTTACATTGTTGAGCAGACGAATTTTTATACATATGTGGCAATGGATTAGCAATTTCCTTCAAAATCTTTCGGATTGTGATTAAAAGTGTGTTACACAATTTGGGTGCTGTAGTGATTGGCAAATATGATAGTTACCAATGCTGAAAAAAGTAGGAACAACCGAGGCTAAGAATATTCTTCGTTTGAACGTGAAAGTTAAAAGTAACGAAGAGAAGATTTAACTCAAGAAAGATGAAGATCACCAATCGCTACGAAAATTCAACTGTACCGCAATAAATAAAAATGAATCTGCCTAGCCTCTTCAAGCACGAGCACTGTTTTGTCTACGGAAGAATAGACAAAAATGACGTTCCGTGTAAAAAGTACGACGGCAGCAAAATCGAAAGAGTCAACTGAACTTTTTACGAAATTCACTCTTTTACATAATTCGACTCAGAATTCTTTGTTTTGTCATACGATTTTTTTTCTGTTTGATTCTCAATTTTTACTGATACCATGTCACGTATATAAAGACAACTACAATTTTATTTCTCAAAGTGTCGAACACCGTATTTTGGAACAAAAAAATATAACAGTAATATTGGCCTTCACCATTTCCTTGGGCCTTATTAATAAAATGATGTAAAATAGGAGAAGATAGCCTTGTTCTTCTATTAATTACCACAAAACCACTCTGCGTTCAAAACGCTCTCCTGTAAAATCATGATTTTGTAGATAACCGTATATACCTTGTGGCCGTAGACTAGAAAAATGCAAATTGTCTTCACTACCTTAAACAACTGTCAGTTGTCAGTGTGATTTTGACAGATGGGTATAGAAACTTTCTTCTGAAATATTCTACATAAAAAAGGACCTAGACAAAGATCGTTAGAAACGAAAGACAAAATGACAGATTGCAGAAGGATTTCTACAGTGCGATGTCAAAAATGGAGAAACGAAATGTCACTTTGTATAGAAAGAGCTGTCTATTCTTCGAAGAAATAGAAAACGTCATGCTAAGCCTCCAGCAGACTAAGCATAACACTCTCTATTTCTTCGAAGAATAGACACGGCTCTTTCTATACAAAGTGACATTCTACGGTGGGATGTCAAAAAAGGAGAAACGAAATGTCACTTTGTATGGAAAGAACCGTGTCTATTCTTCGAAGAAATAGAGAGTGTCATGCTAAGCCTGCAGATGCAGCTGAATACCAGTTATTTACATGTAGCGACTGCTTATCTGACCTCTACAACCCAGTTACTGGGTAACACGCCTGGGTAGTACACCCTGGTAAGACTGGTGGTCAGACTTTTGGGCTTCTGAGAACCCGTAACGACTGTCAAGGATCGACGAATGACAGCCGAGACCAACGGCTTTGTGTGCTTTCCGCGGCACGGAGTTGTCTCGATATGTAATGGATGATCGCACAACCACGAACTGACCGCGGCAAGCGTAACCTTCGATCGACCCGTGCGGCTGTTATCACTTAGGGCTCCCACACAAAACTACGATGCGATGCGATACGACGCCGCATCGAATAAAATAACATAATAAAATAACATCGACCTCGCAGATTTGTGCAATGCGATGCGAATTCGCAGTTTTGTGTGGAAGCCCTTAGCCACGAGCCTCTCCCTAATGTAAACCAATGCTTCAACAACTTCATAGGTATGCCTAATATTTTGAATGCATCAGTAATGCTAATGATCAAACGATGGTTAAACGATGCACTCAAGTACATAATAGAAATGATAATAAATAACTGTAACACACAGTTGCGAATGCAAACCTCTGTTTGAACAAGAACAAATGTATTAAAATAACATAGAAAACCATAAGGAATTAGATAGACTGCCTTTTGTAGATAACTCTGAGTGAACATTTTGAATTATGTACGAAGAAAACCTAGTTGGAAATTATTGATACAGATTATAAAGAACTAGCAACGGAATTATTTATAATCGATCGCGATACATTAAGAGATAATTATATCATTAAAGATTTGGAAAGCATAATTTTTTTACAATGTCTATCAGTAATAAATAACTTGCATTTTTTTCGGTGCCTTCATCAGTGCTTCCGGGACGTATCTATTTTATTTTAGAACTTTCTTATAGGACAAGCCGTGTTCCCGATGGGCCACAGCCCATCAGCGAAAATGACGATCTTCCATACAAACTTTCATCACCTATTTAATCCCTTCAGGGGGTGAATTTAGTGCTCACTTTCGTTACAAAAAGAACTCTCGTGCAAAATCTCAAGCGCCTAATTTTAAAGTTTTCATAGGCTGTTGCCTGTTAGTGTTTTTAAGATATGTATGAAGTAGAAGATCCACACTCTTACTTAGAGTAATTTTTTTCGTTTACTTCTGTTAAGCATGCCAGAAAGAAGAACAAATTCTCTATAATTCCTAAAAATCATATTGTACTTATTAATTTGCAATAATTTGCATCAGCAATATAACTAATTATATTGAGAAAGCTATCATTTATATTATTTTCTTCGCTGATAAAAATATATGCCATTGACAGAACTAATGAATAAAAAGAAATACTTCACACGTTCACGCTATTAAAAAATTTGGATATCTACATGTTTATCTAAATCCAGTACTTTACGCGTTGCGATAAAATGTTGACTTTAGACCTGCAAATTAGTTATGTATGTCACTGTTATCAAAATATGGAAGTGAGTGAGTCAACTCGGCCATAAAATGAAGCAACTAAATTGTGATTCAATTGCCAAATCGTCTCAATTTTTATACGAAAGGAACCCATTAGAACAAACGCAACAAACGTATTTTCTTTCTTTCTTCCTTGCTATCTTCGTAATCAGCCTATTTTGTTCCCACTGCTGGGACACAGGCCTCCTCTCTGTAAGAGGGAGTGGGCCATAATCGAGCACGCAGGCCCAATGCGGGTTGGTAGATGTCACATGCCTTCGAATTCCTAGTTCTAGGTCATGCCGGTTTCCTTCACCGTTTTGAGAGCAGTGGTGGTGAAATAAATAACACATAAGTAAAGCACCAGTCTGGGTTCGAAGCCACGGCGACAACTCGTAGGAAGTCGGGGTCGTTACCACTGGGCTACCACTGCTCTCAACTGCTATCTTACACCTCCGGAATTAAAAATATAGCCACAATATTTTTATCTATCAGTGTCTTGGGTCATAGAATGGTAGCCAATAAGCGAACTAACTTATTCTTTATTAACAAAGTGAGAAGTGTCAAAGGGACAGGAGTCAAAGTGGAAGGTGAAAAAGTGACAGGTGTCAAACTATGAAATGTCGACAAAGAGTGTAACACAGGTAAAAAAAACTTCCCGTGATTGGATCGCGGTAGCTCTACCGGTTTTTTTGTAATACCCGTGGTACTACTGGTAGTAATACTGGTGGTACCACGGGCAACAAACGTAATAAATCATGTGAAATATGTAGATAGCAATATAAGCTGGCCTAAAGTCTGTTTTTTTTAATCTCAGAGACTAATTTGACAGGTGCAAATGTCAAACTCCATATTGAAAAACCAAACAACAATCATTTGAAATGTCAAATTAGTCTCTGGGATTAAAAAACGAACTTTAGGACGTATTCACCGTAGTATTGTTTTTAGGAAGCAATCTTCAACAATTATCATTTTAATCAAAGTAAATAATTCTGTGAGAAAATGGAAATCTAAAAAAACGTTTATAAATAAGCCCCATTGTTAATAAAACATGCTATATATATGGCACACGTGATACAGAAGCAAAATAAGCCGCTAATGTTATTAATCCAAGATTTCAAAACCACAATGTAATGTTACAAGTGGTACTGAATATAATAAAGGCATACGACCGGCCATTACCAATTACAACGGAAGAGGTAAATTGCTTGGTGGACGCCTACCTATACGTACCAATGAGTGTTTCCTTAGCCGTTTAATTAATAAATAACTATTCGACTGGCCTAGTTGACGAAAGGACGACCATCTATAGAAATTGTAAGAAAGAAGATATATCTTTTAAAAAAACGTCTCGAATTTCCTGATGTATCTTTACATAAAATATATCAAGTTGAGAGTTCAGATCATTATTAGAGAAACTAGAAAACTTGGTCTATTAATAAACAGATCCACGCCCTAATTGCGTAACACACTATTAATCACAATCTGAATGATTTTGAAGTATATTGCTAATCCATTGCTTCATATGTTCGAAAAAATTGTCTGCTCAACAAGGTAAATAACGCAATGAATGTTAATGAACTGTCAAAATGAAACCCATTGCTACTGATACTGTATTACACAATTGACCCGCTTGTTAAACTAGATGTCCTTTTCAATAAACTTGAAGTTACGCTGAAAACACCTAAACCGCGGTCACTGTCAGATTGCATAGAAAAGAAAGAGAAGCGCGATGACACAACGCTTGTAATTTTGTAATTTATTGCAAAATATGAAGCGATTCTCTATTTACTCAAAATTGAGTTGAGTAATCGAAAATAAAAAACAACCAAGTTCGGCATTCAAATAAGACGTTCTTGTTATTAATTAAATACGTAACGTATGTTGATATTGAATGCAGATATTTTGGATTAGAACTCAAGGTAAGAGGTTAGTTTAACGTTAGTTTGTATCGAGATTTTATTTCAAACCGTTTTTTTGTAACAACCAAGTTCTGGGAAATATGTTCAAAATTAACATATATTTTTTCCGCTACCACAAACTATACAGATTTGGCATTTTTTTTTCTTAAGATAAGCCTATTTTGGTCAATCGGGTCTTGTCAGCGCCTTAAGCGAATTGTGTTAATAAAACATTTTCTGGAAGTGGCGTTGAAGCTACGTAAGATTTTGTTCGTGGTAAGCTCGTGATGGTCCCGAGAAATTAGCGTGTTAGCGTTAGCAATGGACGTTTTGATGTAGGTATGTACGAGACCATCAAATTCTCTAAACGTACTTTCACTTAACTAAAAATATACTTTTCAACTGAACCTAGTTACGAATAAATACCGTTAGATTTGCGACCAAAACGGTGTTTCAATTTTTGTGTTTTTTTATTGGAGACCATCTTACCTTGGATTTGAGGTCAAAGACAAGAAAAATCACGACGAAAAACCGGCCAAGTGCGTGTCGGACCACGCACAATAAAGGGTTCCGTAGTTGGGATGAATTTATTTTCTAGAGAAGTCTAGGTCAACGTATAAGTTTATATAAGTTTTGATTTATTTGCGAGTATCAAAATATGTCGCATAAATGGTTGTATTTTTCATTGCGTTGACTTAGAACAGAAGCTTGATTTTTTTAAGAGCTCCAAGGGACCCTAGACCTACGTATTCGATATTAATTTCAACTTGATACCTTTACGCATTCCTGAGAAAAAGGGTCCTGAAATACAGATAGGCAGGCAGACGAACAACGAAGTGAACAACGTTGAAATACTTGGCAGTAGCACCTACTGCCTTAACAAGATTAAATCATGTGTTGAAAAGGCTATGGTAAAAGAATAATGTTGATAATTACTGTCAACGATAGAGCTAAATCATCTAAACGCTTCAGTGAAGTCAGAAACGTTGTAACCTTGACTGACAAGGATACCTACTTGACTACGATAGCAATTATAGTCATTTTGTTACAAAAGTTGCAATAATTATGGTTGAGTTTAAACAAAGATGGAATAAGGAGACGTGGAAACGAAGGATTTGGCTCCCGTCCCAAAAACAAGCAAGACAACAGAGCACTGTAGTTTTCTGTGGATATTATACTAATATTGCCTTTAAATACGTACGAGGTTACTCAAACAAATAGATTTTATCTCGCTTGAACTTTGGAAGTGTCCCCAAGGTAATACTCAAGCAGTTTTATTACAATCGTGTAGTCTGCATTTGCAGAATAATTTAAATTTTGATGAAATAACAGTAATCAAAGTTTAGTATTTTGTAAGATTTCCATTCTAAATGTAGATAGTTTCTTGGTAACCGTCGTGTGGAATCCTCGATGGAGCAATAACTATTATCGTAGCAGGAAACAAGGAAAACAAAGAAACACGATTGGATCCCTTTGATATGCAATGACAGGAAAACGTGGTTGAGGAAAAGACAAAAAAAAAGGATTTTTTTCAATGGCTTGAGCTAAAGTCTTTCTTAAAAAGAATCAACCCGTAAGTTATAGGCATAAAAGCATTGACTTTTGTATGGACGAGTTATAAAATTTGTTTTTTTCTTAAGTTATTATAAAAAAAATTATTAACATTGGCATTTTAATTAATGTCACTTTCAGTTTATGCCACTGTAACAAGTCTGTAATTGAGTACGAGTTTTATAAAAACAAGCTAGACTCAGATTTTTATTTTAGCTTCTACTAAGCAGTAACAACTCAACTTCACCGTCGCAATCTTCAAATAATTGCCACGGTGAAGTTGAAAACGATAATACGAATATAGCAAAAACAGACTTTATATACAGTCATACTTCGATCAATAATATTGAAGCAGTCATAACAAGAAAGACAGGTTATCACCGACAAGAACTTCCTAATTTCTTGGGAGAGACGGGCACAAACTGTCAGCATAATAAATAGACGGTATATTTACATATCTACAGCCAAAGTAACGATAACATATTTAAAAAGATCAGGGTCACTTGGTAGCCCAAAACGGAGATGGGGTCAAGTTGTAAGAAAGAAGCTCTCAATGATGATACATTTTAAGCCGTTTTCGGTTCCGACACATATAAAGTGTAGCCCCACTCGATAAGTGTTGGATAACTCCAATTTTCATGGTAATTAGGAAATAGAGGAATCGGAAGGACTCAGAAACGGTGTGTGGGATTTATATTGCACAGTAAGTTGCTGTATGAAATACTCATGGTTTTTTTCTTCAGGATAGTAACAACTGATTGAGGATGTCCCTTTGTTGTCATATCTATGCCTTAAATCTTCCTTCTCCCTCCCTCTTACAGGAGTGCATTGATTATTCCTAAAGCAGTCTTTGTTGCTTTCCGTGACGGATGCGGTCGCGTGATATGTTATCCTGATTTAACTCCCTCGAGTTCAAAGTTTTATATCTCCTCCGCTATGTATATTTGTTTATTTTGTGCAGAAACTTGGCCAAGTGTATTATCGTTCTTTGTCATTTTATTATCTCTGTAACCTGTTTTGAGGAAGGTTGCCACTATTATGTTTGGGATATTAAGTTTTAATTTGACTCTTGACGAGCATTGACGAGAAACTCGCCTTTAATGAGTAACGATGTTGAAAAAAAACATGCATAAACTGTACCTTCAAGTTACCAATTTATGCAGAGGATTTCATTATTTTGATTTAATTCTAATGATAATAAATATATAAATAGAATCGAACGTAATCTTGGACTTTGAGGAAATATAATCATTAAGGTCATAGGTATATAGCGTCTCATTAACACGGATATAATTAATGATTTAGACATCGTTAGAAATACTCATTCTTTGTTATTTACATAATTAAAGACACTTATTTACGTAAATGGAATCAATAGTGGCAATCTATCATACTTTACCATTGTTTCAAACTGATTGTTTTCTCAAACAGAAATGAATAATGTTAGTGTACTTACTGCTTTTTCTTCCCTCCTGCACTTTGTAGGTGAGATCAGTGAACGCCAAGTCCACTGGTGGTCTCTTCGGCAGGTGAGTGAGGGTCTTGTGCTGTGCCGGGGTGATAGTCACCTTTAGGCTCCCTTTCCTGTCGGAGATAATGGGCTTAGTGTCCACTGGCCCCGGAAGGCACGATTCTTTGTCCACTTTCATTTTGAACAAAACACAATGGATTTTATTTAACTATGAAATTAAGTTGCTCATTCGTACGTCACAAAGAAGTAGGTATGTGTAAATTAAATGCGATTGTAAAGACGCGCGTTTCGCGCTGAGACCGCGCGCGCACTGCTTGCTGCCGAGTGTTCAACTGAGTGGCTCGAGTCAAGGCTCCTACATACTGGCGCGACTTGTCGCGCGACGCGACGCGACACAAAGACACCGCGTGTAGCGCTACACGCGGTGCCTTTGTGTCGCGACGCGTCGCGCGACAAGTCGCGCCAGTATGTAGGAGCCTTCAGGGACGCTCGCAGTCGTGACGTCGACTGATTATCTATACCAGTTTTGAACTTTGGCCCGTAATGTCCACACATCATAATATGGGCAAATATTCGCAACTTATCCACTTGTATGTATGAAAGAGTGTGCAGTGGTCATTGATATCCCTGTTTTCTACCTGCATAGTGTCGAAATAAGCTAACTTAGTAGAAGTTGGGTAAAGAGATTTCGGCGCTCCAAAATTATGGGTGTAACTATTACAAGTTAGCGCAAAATCACTTAAATGATTTTCTTTGAAATTATTAGAGGGTCGAAGATAGGGAGCAACACTATACAAACAACATTAATCAAACATTAGTGTGGCCCAAAATTTACTTCTTTTCTTTCAAATGTAGACATCACAAATCATTTTAAAGATACAGATTTTTTTTAAACCTTGTGAAGCAACAATGTCTTAAAAATATTATTTCCCTATGGTTGAGTTACCCTGTAAACAGCTTACACACAGAAAAAGGGAAACCATAGATTTGTTTCTTTATTTATCATAATGAAACAAATCTAAAAGAATAATGACCAGTTTGACCACGCCATATTTTGTTGGTTTGTATCACCAAAAGAATGCCTGATCACGTGGTATGTGTAGATGCGACAAAATATTTATGTTCCTAAAACTGATTATACAATTTTAATGTGGAGTATTAAATTTTTATATACCTACAATTAAATGGCAAATAATCAAGTGTATTTTAAATTAAATAGACTATGAAACTGGGCGCATATATTTTACGAGTAAATAAAATACAGGCTAAAAAGATACAAATCCTACTAATATTATAAACGCGAAAGTTTGTGAGTATGTATGTATGTATGGATTGTTTGTTACTCTTTCACGCAAAAACGGCTGAACGGATATGGATGAAATTTGGCACACAGATAGTTTATAACCTGGATTAACACATAGGACACTTTTTACCGCGATATTCTCAAGGGATCGAGATTTATGCGGGTGAAACCGCGGGGCGCAGCTAGTTATTATTAAACAAGCTGACTTATTCTTTGGCAATCTTTCAGGGGGCAAGTGGTACAATTCTTCTCTATTTTTTTTTTTTCTAAATAGGAAATATTGTTTGTATTAAATTAGTACTTTTAAGTTTTACAAATCAAATATTCCACAACAAAATAAAACAATAGAAGTTGAAAGGGACAGCATAACTCTAAACAGCAAATTACTAAATATTGAATTGAAGTATTTGGCTGAATATAGTATACATAATCAGCTGATAATATTCCCACTGCTGGGACACAGGCCTCTTCTCTGTGAGTGGGAGGGAGTTGTAATCCACCATGCGAGCCTATTGTGGGTTGTTGGATGTCCATGTCTTCAATTTTTTTGTTCTAGGACATGCCAGTTTCCTCATGATGTTTTCATTCACCGTTTTGAGAGCAGTGGTAATGAAATAATTTACACAAAGTAAAGTACCTGTCCGGGTTCAAACCTGAAACTCTCAAGTCGTGTCCGTTTCTACTGGGCCACAACTGCTCTTTTCTCTTTTCTTTTGGCTGAATATATTTTGTGGATATTATAAGCGTAATTTGGAGGAACTTTGAGTTCTATGGGCAATTCAAAATATTCTATGAACAGTAGCAGATTGCTATCCTTTTGGTGATGATGACGCGTAAATTCTAAATTCTTCTAAAACAAAGTATAAGCAAAGTTCCAGACAAAAAAATCTTGGAAAGTTTTATTTTTACACTTGCTTTGTTATAGAAACAGCCATTATTATTTCTTAAGAGTTGACAATCAACAGGTTTGTAGGTAGTCTCAATGATTTATAAGAGATTTACTATGCTAATGGTCTTTACTTTAAAGAGTTAAAGTTACTGCATACTCAAATAATGCTTACATCAGAATTAGTCAATTGGTGTAGCAATTTTGTTCAACTGTGGACATACAAAGACTTTAAAGCACTTTATGCTTTGTCCTTTCGACAGTTTACAACTTTCTAGATCATTTCGTAATGAAAGAAGTAAGAAAACAAGAAACATTTTAACTTTCTCCTGAAGTTGGGTCCATATAACTTTTAATTCAGTCTCTTATGAAATTAAGTATGATAAAAAGAACGCAGTGGTAATTTATACGATAAAGGTAATGGGTCAGATACGTACATGATAGGTATTTAGATACGTTGCAGAGAAACAAAGTTGCGACATACGCACTTGTTTCGTAAGTTAACTTACCTCAAATTGTTAAGAATATACGTGTTATCCATCTTGAACACTTCATAAGCTTAACAACTAATGTAGGGATACTACAAAATCAAAAGGTTTTTAACTAAAACAAAAACGAAACGTTAGCAAAACAAAACTCTTGATGTTATGTGTAAACTGTAAAGTAGGCACATGTAATTACGATACTTTCTCCAGAACAAACACACTGAGCGAGATAGAGAATTGAAATTACGCTGAGCGCAACAGAAAAAGATAGAAAATGATAAAAAAAATATGACATTGACAGCTGACAGCTGTTAGAAAGCGAGATATTCAGTTTCACGTCAAAATTGTCAATCCCAACGTTTATTTGGGTATTTCATGAATTTTCAAAATGTTTTAAAACCAAAAAATAAAATCTTAGGGGACAGCAAACATTATTTTACAACGTACAATTTTATTGATTTTAAGTTATATAACTTCTCGGTGTTGAGGTCTTGACTTCGTGAGGCAGTCCCTGGGCAATATTTCAAAAAAAGAAATGTTTGTCTCATTTCCAAACGCTTTGATATTTTGGAAAATATACAAGTCGAGAAGACAACATTAATTAGAGATGAAGCGTACAATTATACTCGAACAGATCCAGGGACTAGGTATTTGATGAGACTAAGTTGCACCTATTCCAACTTTTAAAATACTCGATCCACCTTTTTTCCGTTCACTGATCCATCTACCTAGTCTCTAGTCTTACTGGTGCCTACGTGGCGCACGGCACCCGGCCCACTCGAATCGAAGTATCAGCGCGACGAAGCGAGATAGCAAGACTGCTCTGCCGCTCACTCGTGTTTGCCTAAATCATTCGTGCCAACCATATTTCAATGGACATACAAGTAATGTGACGTGCTCTTGTGTTGTTCAAGAATATATTTTGTTTTTTTTTTTAACTTCACTATTTCGCAGTCTTTCCATCTTTGTCAGTCAATATTCGACACTAGCCGGGACTTCAAGCAATTTACTAGGTATATTTTATACACTAGGTACTTGTAAATACTCGATGTAACTGAAGACTTTAGACTAAAGTCTGTTTTTTAATCTCGGAGACTAAATTGACACATGCAAATGTCAAACTCCAAATTGAAAAAACGACAAACAATCATTTAAAATGTCAATTTATTAACAATAACAATCATTTAAATTAGTCTCTGGGGTTTAAAACGAACTACAGATACAATGCAGTTGAGTATCAAGTACGGACTCATGCGAATGTGATCTCTGTGGACGCCAGCTCGCCGTATTCGGATATGGGTATCGGACTTATTTTGCAATTGGTTTTCATAACGAAGTTTTGTTATATCATGTGGTTAAAGAACCTTTGGATTTAATTTTTTAATAAGACATTAATATGTTCATTGCTTTAAAAAATGGCTCCCAAAGGAAGTAGTGGCGGCGCTTGGGTTAAGTTTACGGGCAAATACCAACAAATGGCTGAGTAAACTTAAAGCTGATTTTCTACGTATAAAAACAATGATTGTAGATGGTGTAAAAAAAATGTGCCACAAATCTAATTACTCTGAAAAATTTTTAGAATTTTTTTTATACGCCAACAATCTACAATGTAGATACATTTTTATATTAACAGTCCTAAGCTTGTGTAAAGTATGAAGGGAAAATTACAATTCACTACTGCGTACGTCCGTACCTACACGTATTTGGTGGTGGACTAGATGGAAAAGGTATTTGGATCGAGAATTTGTACGGAATTGGACTAGGTGCACCTAGTACAAAATTTACCTAGTATGTACGACTCATCTTTTTTCTTTTTTTTAATCTATATTCATGACCATGGATACATGTCCTTCAGTCGTAATCACTAAACACGATTCATCTACTCATCTCTAACATTAATGTAGCCTTACTTTTAAAATGTCTACTAAAATGTTCATATTCAAATATTTATTACTCTCATGTGGTAAAAAAGTTATTACAGTTTTAGGGGTCCTGCATCTGATAACCTGACATGAACCCCGTATGATGTCTTTAAATTGTATCAACGTAAATATTTATTAATATAAGTATAAATTGTAAGTGTCTCTTTCTAAGTTAATGTAAATACTTTGGTAGAATTCCGTAACATCGCATCGTCATCTCAAAATCGTAAGCTACCATACCGTTTGTTGATGTCAAATTGTCATTGTGTCACTTTATTTTACGTAAATTTACGTTACGTCAAACAAAATTGAACAAAATAATGTGACTATTTATTTCAATAGAAGATTGAATAATGAAACTGTGAAAAAATTTAACTCAAACTCAAAATGGAGAGCGTTACAGTGAGTACTATTTAGACTAAGCCTTTGTTTGTTATTACGTTGTTGTTGATTGTTCATTGTTCTTAAATTTTATTTTTCAGAATTTTTCTGTATCGCTTATCAAAGGTTTCATAGACAGCTTACGAGGTGTAACTGTACTCTTATATTTAGATAAAGAGATTAATGAGCGTGCCCTAAGTCGCTCGCCACAAACGGAATTTGAAAACACAAAAAATAAACAAAAGCAACCAAAAGTAAAACAGTAAGTTCCTCTAATCTTTTAGTCATTAAAGATATTGTATTTAATACCATAGCCATATATAGCTGTGAATTAATTTACGAAAATTAGAAGGTTGTGAAAATCAGGATTGAAATAACTATAAGTTTTGCTAGTCTCTATAGCAATCCTCAAAAATTTTGGTAACTTTTTAGTCAAAGGGTCACCTGAGGCATCCCTAAACTGGCATTTCTTTTGTTCCAGGGAATCAAAAGTACTTACAAGGGTGTTACAATCATGCATTCTCAACGGCTTTATATTTTTGCTTAGTATATTAATTTTCGAGTATGTTCTATTGCCTGCGGTCAAGTACTTAGTAACAGTGGTGTTTGGCCACAACCCGGGGGTTGCACATAATGTGTGGGCGTGGATGCAGCCATTCTTGTCCATGACGTTCCGGATGATATGGGTGCTCCCATTGTTCTTGTTGAGTAAACTAGTCAACAGCTTGTGGTTTCAAGTGAGTAGTTATTTTGTATTGCCTGGTTTAAAAGCTATCAACATACAACCCTTCGCTGGATATGGACCGTATTTACGGGTCCGTACCTCCAAAAGAAAAAACGAAACCCTTATAGGATCACCTCATTGTCCATATGTCTGTCAAGATCCTTTTTCTCATGAATTCGTGGAGGTATCATGAAATAAAAATACGGCCGTTTATGTGACATATTTTGATACTCACAAATAAATCAATAAGTACTTCAATTAACGTATAATCATGAAATTTAAGCAAGCAATTAATGAAGCAAGGTCTCGCAGCACAAGTAAAGGAAAAACTCCGACAATCATTAATTTGTAGTATAAAAAAACATAAAAAATATTTTTTGCAATTACAAACTTAATTTATTAAATTTATATTTTTATTTTATACATTTTAGTGACAAATTTGATTTTTTAGCACATGTACTTAATGCTAAGTGGTGGTGTTTTTACTTTAAGCACTAAAGGTGGTTTTTATACTCTCACGGCGAGGCGTGGATGGGGTGGGGATGAAATGTTTGTTTTGCATGTACACCCTAACTATTATATAGTTTTATAGTTTTGGTATGTGCTCATCAATGCCTTCAATTTGATTCCCATATTGTAATAATTGAAGTTTTGTAGCTCTATGTCACTTGGGATGGATGTAAAGATTCTAACAATACCCCATACATCTATTTCTGCTCAGGCATTTAAAAGTTATGGTGGCACAAAGAAACTCACAGACATACATGAACCCTTAACACATTACACTCCTTTTTGGGCAGTTGTGTAATAAGAAGAAAACCTCCTACAATACCTATTATAAGCAAAAAAAATGTGTTACTGTGTTTTTTATAATAATAATAACGGCTAATAATTATAATAAGGCTTGCAGGGTCCCCTACCTCTCGAGTCCAACCATATTATTCCAGCCTCCATTTTTCTTTCAATATTTCTCTCCCTGCATAAATAATGCATAATCTTTAAATAGTATTAAATAAAGTTGCTTTTGAGTTTTCGAGTTTATGTGTGACCGCATAGTTCTTCATAACTACGCAACGGATTTTGATGCAGTTTTTACCATAATTTAGAGAATTTATTCCATAAGGTATAAGTGTATAATACATTAATATTTAACTTAGATATAGCACAGAAATCTCGATGTTTTGACATGTCGGCACATTGCACACTTGCAAATCCAATCACTAGTAGCATACCTACCAATTTGTGTCTAGTTACGCTGTTACAAGTAGACTAAACTAATTATTAATACCGTTTGTCAGGATATAGCAGACAGCGCATACCGCCACAGACGCGGGCGACCACAGTTCATGTCGAGCGTCAGCAAAATTATCGCTGACTCCCTCTTCAGTTTGCTGGTGCAAGCGCTTTTTTTAGTACAGGTATGATTAATCATGAAACTTACAATATGAAGTGGAAGTACATTTAATAGACATGAAAATTAGATACTCAAGGCTTGTCCAATTTGTATGCCTCCTGTTAAGCGCACTCCTAATGCTAAGTTTGCACTTTATGACACTGATGATAAATAGTACATTTATCACCGTGGGAAGAAAGTGACCGATTACTAACGAGCGTGTATGACCCTCAGGGGGCACACGAGTTGGGAATCGCTTACACACTCGCGTTTTGTGTAATAAAATTGTCATATTTATTGTATTCTTTCTAGACTTTTACACTTATTATTATACATATATTTTACACTTATATAAATCGATTAAACTAAACGATAACCATTACAATAAATATGACCATTTTATTACACAAAGTGACAGCTAGCACATGTCAGATGAAACTTTAGATGGAATGGAGTTGACATATCTTATCTGACTACCCCTGAGAAGAAATGGCGAAACAAACTCAGGGGGAAACAAACTCAACTATGTCATTTTAACGTTCAAAAAGTGTTGATTCTCTGTCTAGTTTCAATAAATGATTTTGATGTGTAGTACAGTCAGTATGCATCTAATAAGACCTAAACTTTCAATTTCAGAGTATGTTAGTAAGTATGCTACCAATAACGTACATAGGCGAGCTACTCTGCCTAGTCCACATGTGCCTGTTGTACTCGCTGTACTCGTTCGAGTACAAGTGGTTCAACATGGGCTGGGAGCTGCACAAGCGGCTGACGTTCATTGAGTCCAACTGGCCTTACTTCCTCGGCTTCGGGCTGCCGTTAGCTGTGTTGACGCAGATACCACAGTCTTATATTATAAGGTGAGACTTAATGGGGTTTATTAATAAACATTGCTTTTAACCTTTTGACCGCCACAGTCATGTATATATGACAAACCAAAATGTGCCCAGCACGCCACGGTTAAGGAATAATTCGTAACTTGGTGCCGAGGGCACGTTTTTGAATTTTTGACGTGGCGGTCAAAGGGTTAAAGTTAAGTAATGATTAGCGACTGTTTAACCATACATTTTTGACTTTCAAACGTCTCATAACTATCATCATGTGACTTGTGGTCGGCGCAACACTTTTTAGGGTTCCGTAGTAAGCAAGAACCCCTCAGAAGAAATCTCCACTCCACAGATTTCGAGCACTGTGATTGGCCAATTCACGGTCCGCTCCTCTCCACTCCGCCCAGCTCCGCGTTAGTGGAAACGCACCCTTATAGTTTCGTCATGTCCGTCTGTCTGTCTGCCCCCGCTGTAGCTCAGAGACGCTTAGTACTAGAAAGCTATAAATTGGCATAGGTATACATATTAATCACGCCGACAATGTGGTAAAACAAAACCTTGAAAAAAAAAATTTTGCCGTAATGTGGGGATGATATTTTTTTTTCTCATCTATCCTACGGTGTAGGATTGTTGGATAGGCCGTTCAAAAATATTGCGGGTCTGTGAACACCATTTTTCGGTCCAAGGATCCGCTTGCATAATAAAGCTTTAAATTGCTAATTTTTGTTAGACTCAAGTGTGTCCCCCCCCCTGCCAGCTAAATGGTTGTTTATGGAGATGCGAAAAAATTAATGGCAGTAGTGCATATACATAATTAAATTAAAAGGAAAGCTATCATAGCTAAGTAGGCTTTACAAGTTAACAAGTAATAGTCGACCAACTTAAATTTGCAGTTGGAGAATTGACCGTGACGTATATCGATGTATGGGAGAACATGTTTTCCAACTACAATGTTAAGTTTGTTTTTGGGATAAATTAATTCCCAACTTTGGAACCCTTTATTGTGCGTGATCCGACACGCACTTGGCCATTTTGCTTCCACTCTCCCCTGTCAACCGTCTCGCTATCATTCACTCCCTTCTCTTTCATATCATTCCTCACACAATCCATCCATCTTTTCTTTGGCCTCCCTCTCCACCCATCAACATTCATATTCATCACTCTTTTAGTCACATGCGTTTCCTCCCTCCTCATCACATGCCCATACCAAGCCAAACAAGTTCCTTTACCTTTTGAACGCCAGAGCAAAAACGCATGAACTTGCCCTCAACGCCAGGCCACAAATTCACCGCAAATACCTACGAAAAAAATAGGGATTCCAAAACTTCATCGATAATCAATTTTATTTTCATTTTCGTCTTTAATTTCGAAATATAATGTCCTTATAACATTGAAATTTAATTCAACATTACATTTCTTCCTATTAAAGTAATAGTTATACACTATTTACAGACTTGTATAATACCGTAATAACAGATATGAGACTACAATATATTTAAATATAATAACTGTAGGTACAACACTATTCTTGATCTGCTGTCTTCATATTGTGACCATGGCGTGGACGGCCCGCCATTTTAATAACTACTTCGCTTCCGAAATAAGGATGTGGCAACGTAATATCTCGTTTATCGATGTTCTAGTACAATATTATTTTATAATAAATGAAACACGTTTTTTAAATCAGATTTATAATTCCGAATGTAACAGGTACTTAAAAATATATGATTGAAATAGGTTAAGAAGTTAAATAACAACTATGAAAAAATAGAAAATTTTAATAAAATGTTATACAGTATGTACTATGTATACATGTTTTTAAATATTAAGTTCTATAAACCTGGCATAAAAAGTAACAAATTAAAACAATTAACGATTATATATAATTATCACAATTACCAATCAGTCTTATACTAATAAATCTTTTGAATAATAGAACAAAATTATACAAAATCTACAATGCAACCTGCATTCTGATCATCTAATTCGCTGGGTGCAAAGTGGGTGGTGGGGACAGTGAAATCGATCTCAGCGCGGACCGTGGCTAAAAAAGGAACTTTTGGCAGACTTTATTCCACGAAGTTATAGGTAAATATGGAGCCCACACTTAGAATAAAAGTTTCGAGTCAAATACTCTCGCTCCTATTCTCTGAGGCAAACTGAGGTCTGATCTCTTTTTCTAGTGTACTACAGAAATTGAAACAAACTGACCTCAGACAGTAGAAGAGAAATAAAAATTCAAGTAGGTATTTCAAGTGTGTACTGTGTACTCCATCTTTACCTACACCTTCATGCTTTATTCACAAATAAATCATAAAATCTGTAAATTCGTTCATTTATTTATTTCAAATACTTTTCAGACGTGGCTTAATTCTTTCTTAACCCTGTGCTCTACATAAATTATATCTTAAAAACATTTTCGGAGGGATCATATAGCTTGACGAACACTATAGGAACTATATACCGAATTACCGAAACAAAACTGAAAAGTCGAGTTCTCTGCACACATATATACATAATAATTAATTGAAATAATAGTATACATATATTAGAAACCTATGAGTGCAGGCTTAGGTATAAGGCGCAATTAATATTTCATAAATATATGTAATGTTTAAACATATTATATCGCTTAAACATATACACAAGTAAAAATATCAAAATCATTCTTGATTTTTACTTATTTATGTTAGCGATCAATAGGTTAAATAATACAACAAGCATTTAGTAGGTAACTGTATGCTGATTCATATCTTAATTAAATCGTATGTAAACAAACAACGATCGATATATCAACTTAAAAACTCTGTATAACGGCTGTATCTATTTTTTTACAACAATAATATTCTCAAAAGTAACTTATTTCTGTAAAAAATATGTTTCTTTCGGTCTACAAACACCAATACCAGGCCACACTTACAGATTTCATCGTGATTTTTAATAAGATTAATATTTGCTCAAAATTTTTAAAATAAAAGCAGATAAAAATAACTTACCTCTAAATCAAATTCGTCCAAAGATTCTGTTTCCGAAAATTCTTCGTCATCTGAGACTCCTTCTAATATGCGAAGAAGTTCTTCCGTAGTCATTAAATTCCCACTCATTATAATAGTCACTTAATATAAATCTTGAACTCGATATCACAAGTAAATTAATCATAAATATTATTCATTCACTTCACTAATTTCTGGTCGCCGCGCTTGTGACGTCACGATATTGTCGTCTAGTCGTGACCATGGCGTACAGGGTACTGATAATTCGGGTTGCGTTAGGGATGCGCTTGAGTTGGGATTAGTGAATATCGAAATTCGACCCAACCAAATTTTATTTTTGACTATGTAGCTTATTGAATGATTTTTAAGACTGGTTTTATAAAATTAATGCTGCTTTATCCTAGTACCAAATTATACCTAAAATAATATATTCCAGAGGAAAGTTTCGAATCGATCTTTGATTTGAAATAATGATACGAGGGCGGGTCAATAAGTCCGTGACTTTTGGAATAAAACACAGATTTTTTGATAAAAAAATAATTTTATTTTTCAACGTAGTCTCCCTTGAGTTCTATACACTTTGTCCAACGCTTCTCCAATTTTTTTATCCCTTCCAAAAAAAATGATTTGTCGAGGTCCTCAAAATAGGCCTTTGTTTGCGAGATGACTTCATCATTGGAGTCAAATCTTTTTCCACCAAGCCATTTCTTCAGGTTTGGGAACAAGAAGTAGTCGCTCGGAGCCAAATCTGGAGAATAGGGCGGATGAGGGAGCAATTCATAGCCCGATTCATGGATTTTTGCCATGGCAACTGCACATGTGTGCACCCTTGCATTGTCTTGGTGGAAAAGAACTTTTTTCTTGGCCAAATGAGGTCGGTTTTTTTTCAAATCGTCATTGAATCGGTCCAATAAATTGGCATAATATTCCCCATTGATTGTTCTTCCCTTTTGAAGGTAGTCAATGTGGATTATCCCGCGTGCATCCCAAAAAACAGTCGCCATAACTTTATTGGCTGACAAACCCACTTTGGCCTTCTTCGGCGCCGATTCACCCTTAGAAACCCACTGTTTTGACTGTTGTTTGGTCTCTGGTGTGTTGTGATGGATCCATGTTTCGTCCACGGTTACAAAACGGCGCAAAAACTCCTCCATATTGCGATTAAACAACGCCAAACCTTCCTGTGAAGTTGTTACACGATTGCGTTTGTGGTCGACTGTGAGCAAACGCGGCACCCATCTTGCGGAAAGCTTTCTCATGCCCAAGTGATCGTTCAAAATTGAAACCACTGAGCCATGCGAGATCCCTACGGCTTCCACAATCTCTCGCACTTTCAATCTTCGGTCGGCCAACACCATATCGTGAATTTTTTCGATTGTTTCGGGTGTAGAGACCTCAACTGGGCGTCCAGGACGTTCGGCATCTTCAGTGCTTGTACGGCCACAACGAAATTCAGTAAACCACTTTTTTACCATTGAAATCGATGGTGCAGAGTCCCCATAGTATTTATCAAGCTTAGCCTTGGTCTCCGTAATGGTTTTTTTTCGCAAGAAATAATGCTTAATAAGCACACGAAATTCACTTTTTTCCATTTTCTCCTCAAATTAGTGAGTAGTCTGATAAAAATAGCTGTCAAACACAAACTAACTGACGCAGCAAGTTTAAATTTTGACAGGAGTCAACTGACAGATGCCTGTTGACAGGAGCAGTGTTGCTGTTTCAGTAAAGAGGTCAGAAATTCAAAAAGTCACGGACTTATTGACCCGCCCTCGTATTATCCAACATGCGCTACATCACTAGCGGTCACGCAGTTATGACTCTGGCGTGTGAGGACATTCTTTTTTCAGAGTTTATTTCTTTCTTTTTAACGTAAAATTTCTCAATATTTATAATGCAATTTAATTAGTTTTATGGAAATAAATAAATTTTGGACCTTCTATTTTACAGGTATATAAATAAATAGGCATTAAAGTAATGTTTAAATAGTTTATTTCGTGTTTTAATGTACCGCTGTTTTTGTCACATATTTGTGTCGTTGGCGCTCAGGGACAGTTTTCGCTTGTCACGTATTTGTGACCCTGGCGCTCAAAAGGTTAAACTTATAAGATTAATAATAATAACTCTAAGCAACGTTTATAAATAAAGAGATTAACATTACGCCTGTATTTCACACAGGGATAGGCTAATAATACAGTAATATTTCGCCAGTTATGTCATAAGCATAACACTTATGATGAAATGATTTTATTTTCTGTAAGTAGGTTTGTACAAACACTTTTACACGTCAATCAGATTTAGAAAAAAAAAACTAGATGAGCTCGGCGTTTCCTATCTGACTACTCTGAGAAGAAAGGCCGAAACAAACTCAGAGGTCACAGTCTCTTTTAAAGTCCAGACATAATCTTGGTCAGATCACGTGAAGACCATGTAGATTGGTATCTGTAATGGTCTTTTGAGGAAAGAACCACACAGAATGAGTGGACCTATCCAGTCAGTGCACGCATTTGTCAGTAATCGTGCAGCTCAACTCAGTATATACAATGTACAGTATATACTCAGTACAATATCATAACGTCATATTATATAATCAGCCTATAATGTTCCCACTGCTGGGACACAGGCCTTCTGTCGGTGAGAAGGAGTGGGCCGTAATCCACCACGCGGGCTCAATGCGGATTGGTAGATGTCACATGTCTTCGAATTTTTGTTTCTAGGACATGCCGGTTTCCTCACGATGTTTTCCTTCACCGTTTTGAGAGCAGTGGTGATGGAATAATTTACACAAAGTAACGCCTAAGCGCCTGTCTGGTATCGAACCTACGACCTACAACTAGTAAGTCGCGGCCGTTACCACTGGGCCACCACTGCTCCTAACGTCATAAGTTCCATAAAAATAGGCCGAGTCTATTAGAATAATGAAAGTAGTAATCAATGGTTTTGATTTAGTAGAACAATTTTTTTACATTATAGGCATCTACTTAATACTTTTATGTAGCTTCGGCTTTAAGACGCTGACAACACCTAAACCGCGGTCACTGTCAGATTGCATAGAAAGGAAAGAGAATCGCGATGACACAACGCTTGTAATTTATTGCAAAATATGTAGCAATTATCTATTTACTCAAAATTGAGTTGAGTAATCGAAAATAAAAAATAACCAAGTTCTGCATTCAAACAAGACGTACTTGTTACTAATGAAATACGTTACGTATGTTGATATTTAATACAGATATTTTGGTTTGAAATACAACGTAAGAGGTTAGTTTAAAGTTAGTTTGTTTCGAGATTTTTTATTCAAATCGTGTTTTGGTAACAACCAAGTTCTTATAAATATTTTCTAAATTGACATATATTTTTTCCGCTACCACAAACTATACAGATTTGGCAATTTTTTTTCTTAAGACAAGCCTATTTTGGTCATTTGCCTCTTGTCAGCGCCTTAAACACTAAGATAGAGCAAAGTACTTTGACTTCAATCTGCCTAGCCTTTTCCCAACTATGTTGGGTCGGCTTCCAGTATATCTGGATGCAGCTGAATACCAGTGTTTTACATATAGCGGGCTTAACGTGCTTTCCGAGGCACGGAGGGGTCTCGTTATGTAAAGAAGAAACGAAATTTCACACATGAAAGAATAAACCATGTGCCGTAATAATCATCGTTGGATTGACTTTTTCTTATCAACACTGAGGTCCGTGTTAAGTCATACTTATTAATAACTCTTATTAGTTTATTAACGCCTGCTCAGACGACGGATTTTTGTCCACGGACTTTTTTGTCGGCGACGATAAAACGTATGGAAATCTATGCAATAACGCACACGTAGGACAAATAGACTGTCAGGATTTCCATACGTTTTATCGTCGCGGACAAATTGTCCGTGGACAAAAGTCCCTCGTCTGCGCAGCCCTTTAGTAATCTAATTGAAGGTTTGTCTACACGTGTTATATCCCAATATGCATGTTTTTTTCCACTATATCGCTAATAGACAGTAATATAAACGCAAAAAATGTATTAAAAGTTGAATTCAAATACTTGTTGCTCAAAAAATTATAAAACTCAACAATTTTCTACTACAGTTCAAACGTCCGTTTGTCGCGGTCATGATGTGACTCATTTACCACGAAACTTCTTTGTTTACTTCTGTTTGCCCCAAATTTGTTGTGCTTTATTCAAGCAGAAATCGCACTTACTTACTTACCTTAGTGAGATTTCAAACTCTTTGCTAAGAATAAATTTTTATTTACATAGTTTCTTTCGTTACTTCCGGCATTGTCGAAGATGATGCGTTTTGAGTTTGCGTTCCGTACCACCAAAATAACGCAACATAATATAATGAATTGTAAAATAAGTAATGCATTCAAAAATTTAAAAAGAATAGGAATTTGTTTCTTGTCTCCTACACAATGTCTTATTTAAATAATGGATAACTTTGAATTACTTGCATATTCCCTATTGTAGGAATGTCATGTTCAACATTGAAGATGTCTCCTAAAAACGTTTTTAGTTACAACAGCTAAGGCAATCGCTTCATTGCCCATTCTGAACCACCCTGTATTCTGAAAATCATTCGTTCTTATAAATAAAGTCTGCTTAATTATTTTTGTGATATTTAAACGCAGCTGTTTTAACACAACCTTTGTTGGAAACAGCTGAAACTACAATATTTCCCAAATCATTTATACAATTTGTATCAAAACCTAGTCGTTATTTCAATGGATTTCGATATAATAAGTCGAAGTAGAGGAGCTCGTGGCTAATTAATAACAGCCGCACGGGTCGATCCATCAGGTTAAGCTACGCTAGCCGGAGTTGGTCCGTGTATGGGTGATCATCTTTACATATCGAGATTCTGCCGTGCCTCGGAAAGCACGTTAACCTATTGACCGCCACGTCAAAAAAGCAAAGACGTGCCAGAGGGCACATCTTTTTTTTTTTTTTGAGGGTGGGAAATCATCAAATAACTTCTCCCGCTCTGGGCGGAGCGGGAGGGTGTGTCAGACTCTTACTGACTAAAACCCACCCGTATTCCTTCCTGTTGTCTGTGTACCTTCCCGCGACCCCGGCAGGAGAGGGCACGTCTAAGGAATAATTCATAGCTCGGCGCAGAGGCGCCGAGCTATGAATTATTCCTTAAAGTCTGTCATGTAGACGTGACCGTGGCGTGCTGGGCACATTTTGCTCTGTTATCTTAGATGACTGTGGCGGTCAAAAGGTTAAGCCATTGGTCCTGGCTGACAGCCGTGGATCTTTGACAGTCTTTACGGGTCGTCAGAAGCCCGAAAGTCTGACAACCAGTCTTACCAAGGGGTGTAGTTTTACCCAGTTACTGGGTTGTAGAGGTCAGATAGGCAGTCGCTCCATGTAAAATACTGGTATACAGCTGCATCCGGTTAGTCTAAAGCCGATCCCAACGTAGTTGGGAAAAGGATACGCAGATTGACTTTTTTTTTTATTTTTTGAGGGTGGGAAATCATCAAATAACTTCTGCCGCTCTGGGCGGAGCGGGAGGGTGTGTCAGACTCTTACTGACTAAAACCCACCCGTATTCCTTCCTGTTGCCTGTGTTGCGGGGGCCTCGGCGACCCATAAGTACCTTCCCGCGACACGCAGATTGACTTACGTTATCAAAATATGAATCACTTTATTATATAAAATTTAAAGGTGTAAGTAGGTGTTTAAGTCCAAAACCTTGGTATCTAATTAACTAATTAATGTGGGCTTCCAATGATCGTTAAGACTGAAGGTTAAAAGGCCACATGCCCGTAATCAGCACACTTTAATTACGATTAGTGTGCGTAATCACAGCGTATTGTATAATTACATAGCACGTTTGTAAGTACCTACTATAAAGCTACAATTTACATTTAGTGGGTACTCATGTCTCGCTGATGGTGGCGCGCGTGTTGGATCATTTAGCTCCCTTCAAAATGTTTGAGATGAATGGTTCTAATCCATGCGTCATGTTCGTGGACGGGCGTCGTCAGTAGAGACTGGGTTATCTCTTAGCTGCCACGGCTTATTTTATTTTTTATTACGGTCGCTTTTATCGTTCTCACATGTATAATTTCAACATGAATGATGTAACTAATATTTTGTAACCATATTTTTATTTAAAAGAGTTTCCGTGAAGTTTCTTGGCCGTTTTTCTCCATTCCATAGGTACCTACTACGCTTTGGAATGGGCAACTAGCTTCATCTTTCTGACTGACCGGCCCCCTTGACAATTCAAAAGTGCCCGTAATTGGTTGATTTGAAATAAATGCTTTGAGTTTGCAAGTTTGAGTTCAGCGTCTTCGAGTACCTAGGTAGGCAGTCTAAAGTCTGGACATAATCCCTTATCGACATCTAATCTTATCTTATCTAGTGTAAGAATTTGAATGCTGTGACAGGCTGTTTCATTCATGACATATCATAATATCACGCCTGTTTACCCGAAGGGTTGGGCAGATAAGTAACTACTGTAATTATCTACAAGTCTTCATTTATTTTCGTAGCTTATACATTTAATATGTATGTATTTATGTATATATTATTTAGGATATATATATATATCTGTGTATCAATTTTAGTATATTGTATTTATTTATTTTTTACACCAATGACATCCCCACTTTATGTCCAGGCAAATCACTGTAGTGGAAAACACTCTGTGGAAGAGATCGCAGAAAGCGATAAGGCCGCCCATTGTATATTTTGTAGTGTTTGATTTATTTTTTCTAATGATTTTTTGTGGTGTAAAATAAAGTATATATACTTAAATAAATAATAATAAATAAATAAGTATAGTACACACACATGTCGTCAGTTATGTTTAAGTCCCATGTAATTAGGGGCGAGTCTATTAGACTCCGGGCTGCTACCGAGAAATTCCCTATGAAATAACCCTATAACATTGCCCGATCTGGGAATTGAAGCCAGGACCCCATACTCAGCGGTCATCCAACTAAGTATTATATTTATTTTATTTCTTAGTTTGTTATTTTTATCTCATTATTTGCTGCACCGGTTGACGCCAGCCGGCGTTAACGTGATGACGTCAAACCTGTCGCTGAAAACCTACGCTGGGCATTATGCTGAGCGATAGCTTTTTTGCGTGGATGAGACGTATATTTCCACCAACTTGTTATTTCGTGTTTGTGTTCTTTCTTTGCGTTATGTTGACCGCAAATAAAAGTATTTTCTGTCTTTATGCTTGCAACCACTAGGCCAAAGAGGCAGGTAGTTTAATTGATTACTTAAAATGATAGAATGGAGAGAATACTATTTTGTTATGTACAGAGATAAACATGTAGTGGTAGTGTGAAGAAGTGTTATCAGGGCCGGATTAGCTACGTAGCAGGTGTAGCATATGCTACAGGCCCCGCGCATTGGGGGCCCCGCGCTTGGACGTACAAATATTTCAAATTCTTTATGTTTATTTGTAGAACATAGATAAACAAACCGTCTTGCCGTCAACGGCGCACAAACATTCTAATTATTTATTTTTTATTAAATAGTAATAACTACGAGAAAACATTCAATATCAAATTAAATTATAACAATTCAAAATGAATACATAAAAAAAAATTCGTTATTAAGTTCAATTATCATAACAAAATGTTAAACCAAATAAAAAACATTAAAAAAAGCAAGACTTATTAGTGTTGTTACCACTCGTAGGTCCAATGGAATATTATGTTTGAACGGTGAAAAGAAATCTAACCTCTCCGAGGCGGGATGCTATAAACTTTCGCATCCTAATTTCTCTGTATTCTTCTGTTTTCCTTTATAAGTCGGACAAAGCAACTCCCAGTTCTGAATGAATTGTCGAAAGAACCACCCAGAGGTGGGGTTAAAATTTTCGAGCTCGCTTCACTCCCTCTTGCATTTTAATTTCCGATAAGTGCAGTCACCTAAGCAAAAAAAGGGGCTCAACCTCGGAATGTGAGATAATAAGCTGTAAACTCGTATACACCTTAATTTTGGTGCTCTAAAACAAAATTTGTCGCAAATGTTATGCTCTACAATTTTTATAATAAATGTTAACATCATTGGAGGTATAGAAATCAAGATAATCGTGAAAAAGTGATTTTTGTGACCTTTGACCTTGAATAATTTACGACGCAGACACGATATTTTATAATACTTTTAGAACGCCAAAATGAAGGTGTATACGAGTTTCCAGCTTATTATCTGTCATTCCGAGGAAACCCTTAATATGACTGGACTATTAGTTCTTAATCTTTTCTACGTAAGTCGACAAAGTACCTCCTATTTCAGTATGAATGGTCATGAAACCTTACCTACCCAAGGTGCTAAAAATTTCAAGACAATTCCCAATTACAGGCCCCACGCTGGCTCAATCCAGCACTGAGTGTTATGTATTGTGTATAGAGGTTTATAATGTTTTTCTTTTTGTTACAGTGGCTGCGTCTTCTCCATATTCTTCCCCGTATTTATATTGAGTGGCAACGAAGCTACTCCCGTTATAGGAACGTAAGTTTTATATATTACAATAATTTTCACCTCTATGTGGTCAGCAATTTGTCGCAATATTTTATTAGTAAAATCGACGCAGTTCATTTAAAAAAAAAAGTATGAAATCATTTTTTTTTCTGCAAATCAAATGTAACTGTTGTAAAACAAACTAAAGTCCAATCCGCTCTACAAGTGTATGTAGGTATGTATTACAGACGAATTGGACTTTGTAGTAGGTACAATTTGATGAAGAGATAGATAACACATAAAAACACATCCTAACTAATATTATAATTTCGAAAGTGAGTATTTTTTTGCTACACTTTCACGCTAAAAGTGCTGAGCTGATTTGGATGAAATTTGGCACATGGGTAGACCATAACCTAGATTAGTACACAATACTTTTTATCCCGTTTTTCCCACGGGATCGAGAGTTATGAGGGTGAAACCACGGGACGCAGCTAGTGGCACTATAAAATCTTACCATAATTATTTTTCTTTTCCAGCGAATATCCTCTCCGTCTATTCTCGCCAGTGGTGGCGATATCGAATGGAATGTTCCGATTCGTTCGACAAGGCGCCGAAGTAGTGACGCAACGGAATAGGTGACTGCCAACCAACACCTGATTATTATAGAGCCTACATAAGGTAGGGTAGGCAGGGTTGTGCAAACTTAGTCTTGTGATAGTCATCATTTACATAGGAAATAGGAATATATATTTTATTTTTTATATTCGGAAATTAAACCAGAAATCTAGAAAGTTTTTTTATGAATTTTGGGGTTGGGTTTATGCTAAATTTAATGTGACTGGACAATGTTGATGGGTTTTTTTTTAAAGTGGAAGTCGCTGAATAAAAAAATAATGCTTGTAAATAGGTATTTTTGACTTTAGTTGGGATGGAACTAAATTCTTGTGATGACCATTAGGTTACGGAAAGTTGTAACTGTTCTTAGTTTTGTGGAAATTTTTAGTAGATGTCAAATTCAGAGTTCTGAACCCAACTTTTGGTGGTGATTTTACGCTTTCAAAGGCCCAGCAACACTTCGTAGTGCAATCATCACAATAATTCATCATCATCAAACTAACTAGTCAGTTCGAACCATTTATATATTTAGTTTTAAATCATTCGCAACATAAAATCTCAACAGAGAAAATTATATTAATATTATTCAACCAAGAAATCTATTATGAAATATGCAAGTAATTCTAAACTTGTCCATTATTTAAATATACATTGTGTAGGAGTCAAGAAAGAAATTCAAATTCTTTAAAAAAAAATCCACTACTTATTTTACAATTCATTAATTTATGTTGCGTTTTTTTGGTGGAACGGAACGCAAACTCAAAACGCGTCGTCTTCGACAATGCAAGTGACGGAAGAAACTTTGTTAGTAAAAATCTATTCTTAGCAAAGTGCTTGAAATCTCACTAATGTAAGTAAGTGCGATTTCTGCTTGAATAAAGCACAACAAATAATTTAATTTATATTATTTGGGGCTACAAACAGATGTAAACAAAGACGTTTCGTGGTAAATGACGTCACATCATGCCCGTGACAGAAACGGTCGTTTGAACTGTAATAGAAAACTGTTGGAGCTGCATAATTTTGGAGCAACAAGCAGTAGTTGTATTTAATTGTTCATACTTTTCTTGGGTTTATATTCCCGTATATTATTGATATAGAGTTAGTGTTAAAAAAAGAATACATGCATATTCCCTATTGTTTTTACGACAATCAAGCTACTGCTTGACGCTTGTATAGTCGCTGCAAATCACGAGCGCACGTCATGTGACTGCGGTCATTGACTTATGGTTTAAATTCTAATGATTGACGCGCACTCGTAAATTGAAACAACTATAGTCGTTTATTTTCATAGGAAACGAATTTAATTTTATAGGTTACGAATTTTTACATATCATTCAAAGTTCTGCCTGCCAACGAGCTCTCACGCTGTTGTAGATTAAAACTAGTGACAAATAAGCAGAAAGAATCTATTAAATTAAAGAATACTTAGGGCTTGTTTTAACACCTGCTGTTAATATGACCACTTGTATAATATTTGTTTAGTATTTTGTCGCAGATATTGTGCGTTTCGTATTTTATTATTCCAATATTTTTACATTGTAGATTTGCACAAAATAATAAGTAATTAAATATCTTTCGTTACTTCGCATTCGTTAAAATATGTGGTCAAACAAGTCCTAAACAAGGTGTGTAGGAAGGCCCTTCACGAAGCCGTCTACGCATTCTGTATATCAAACTATATAAGTAAAAATAATTGCTGGGAATCGACTTTAATTTTTTGTGTGAAAATTCGCTGTTTACCGTAGTTCGCAATGGAACGCACATTGTACTTTGGGTGCAGGCAACGGTACAGAGATCATAGGAGTATTTAAAGTTTAGTAATAACAAGAGTCCACGGTCCAAAACCATGTCGCTTCTTTTTACAGCCAAAACCGTAAAAGATCGTAAGTTTACCTACAATAGATGATTCTGAATCCGACTTCGGTGGGCAGTACTGGTTAGAAACGTCACAGTTTTATGGGAGCCCATTTCTGCTAATTTGGCAGACGGTTTCATCACAATATGTCTGATATTCTGATCTCGCATTGTATAGGATTTCCGTACACTCAGATGTCAGCTTATACTGGAAATGTATAACTTGATAATGTAGCCGTGTGTACATAGGTTTCGTAATTTTATTGCAAGTTTGTTTTCACACATATTGCGCGTCACATGTGGCCCGAATGTATTTTCGGAATATGTCATAAAAAATACCTATCTGTCTCGAGTTGCTTCGAGACAGATAGGTATTTTTTATGACATGTCTCTACAATTTTTGAAGAGAATACTTTTTAGGCACGTTGGGCACTTTTGGGATGGGGAAAAAAGCACAGAACTCGCGTGACCGTCACGTACAGATATACAGATGGTGACAAATTTGTGACGCTAAGAATTTTTCACTTCTGACGTGCAGTCCTACGACTGAGACTTTTGTATATCTTTTGTATACAGGGTCAAATTTAATTTGTTTGCGAAACTCCGCATATATATTATCGCCTTATATCTAAATAAGATAAAATGAAAAAGACATCTAAACAAAATAAAACAAAAAGAAAACTGATTTTCTCAACTACTTGCAACTAATTTCACTACCAGAGGTCGTCACCCCATGAATGAATGAATGAAATGCACCGACCCCAGCGTGGTTAAACCAGACTCGATTGCTCGAATGAAACCAAGGATTCACACTAGTCCCTGGAGCCTCATGTTTCATGGGATATCAAAGAATATTGCATATCAAAGAGTAGACCGGGGGGCGCGGTCACTACCAGTGCCAATCACACCAGAAAAAAATAAAAATTATTTTGTTTTATCTCATTTAGATATCGATACCCATCAAGTCACCGGAGTTTCGCCAGCTAATTAAATTTGACCCTGTAGTTACCGGGGTTACCAAAAACTTGTTTTCAGAAATATTAAATGTCACCTAAATAATTCCAAAAACCAAAATAACGTTTTGGAGTCGCCCGCTAAACGCACGATGCTTGTTACGCTCTTATCCCTCGCTTCACTACTAGCGCAAGCTTCGGCAGGCTGTCTAAGGTTATATTGCCATGTGCACGCATGTGTGTGTGTTGTTAGCACGAGAACCGTATATAAGCGTTTTGTCGACAAAATAGACAAACATGACGTTTCCGTGTTTGTCAGTCTTCTACCGAAAAATGTAGGCAAGCGATTTCTATTCTACAATAGAGTAGAAATAGAAAGCGTCATGCTAATGCTACTGTGGTATTTTTTTTTTTCGAGATACGTGAAAATGCGGTCAGGTCAGAAGTGACGCAGAAAATTTCTGAAATTAGAATTTTTGGATTCAGAATAACCAAATCTGTTGATTATATACGGTGTTGGTCGTAAAATGATGAGGCAAAAATTTTGGTCATGGGCTCTCGTACCATAATAACAGGAAGAGCAAGTGACTCTCGGCTTCGTTAACGGTTTTTTTGACATCTGTTATAAAATCTATTCTGTAGTTAATTTGCACAACCCTGTATGTAACTCTAAACGGAAATTGTATTGTCCAGAATATACATATTTATGTATATTGTGCTCATAAATGTTCGTGTTGCTTGTTATGAATTGAAGGGGAGGGAAGGATTGGAGTGACTATCCAATATTATTATGCTAATATTTTTTTATGCAGCTAAAATTAGCGTAAGTGATCATCGTCTGCCTTAAATTTTTGACCCCATACATGTTCGCGTCGTTGTTTCTATAGTTCTAAATATTACATGTTGAATTTGAGGAAAATTAAGTCGCTTAAAATTTGAAGCTGAAACAAATAATTGAACTGACCCAGATGATGGTGGCTCCCTCTAGTTTCAATTTTCTTATGAATTTAAACTTTTTAGTACTTAGTAGATATTGGATAGTCACTCAAAAGTTAAAAGTTTTTTAATATATCAAATGGTGCCTGGAATTATTCACATTTTTAACTTAAAAACATAATATGAATAATCGCTTCGTATAGGGTGTAATTATAGTTTTTATATTACAAATAATATAATTACAATCATTCTTATTTAGAAATGTCTGAAATTGTGATTGATTTTTTTACATGACATTATTTATTAAACGGACTGACTGATCTATAGTTGTTTACTTTTGAATCTCTAAATTTTGAATACTTCGGGGTAACACTTGCGTACAAGACTTCCAAGAAAATTACTTTATCAACCTATGATGTTTCCACTGCTGCACGGTGGATCGAAAATCGGCTGTAGAAGACATAGGATCTCGATTTCTTAAATGTTATTTTTTTTGCTGGAAATGACTTCTGCTGATCATTACTGTTCTATAAAATGTCATATGAAGTAAATGTGTGCACAAATGGAAGAGTTATAATTTTTATAAGAAAAAAATGTATGGAGCTAGTATGAAAAATCGAACTATCTCCTAAACGGCATGTTTAACCGTAATATCCTTGGAGGTGGTCATAGTGCTAATTATTTATATTTTTTTGGTTGCGGATTTGACGAAAAATTTCATGCCGTTTTTTTTTAAAAATCGTCAAAATATTTTCATTTGTTTTTTCACATGAAACGATTCCTTTTAGTGTTTATGTTGAAGAACACGGACTTTTAACTACACGTAACATAAAATAGCATCACTCCTATATTTCCGAAGGAGTTGGCAGAGGTTTATAGTACACCCACACGTAGACAACTATGTTTGAGCTAGATATTTATCAACACATCATGAGTTTTAAAACTTTTCATACAACTAAATTACCAATTGTTTACTCTTCTAATGAGTCCGAAAAGAAGTGATTAAGTAACTACACTGATTAGGTCTTCTAATGAGTCTTTATAGGTGATTTAATGATTTTCAATATCTCACGACAATGCCAACTATGGATTACATTCAACTTTTCCTGATAAGTAAGCTAATTTGTTAATTAGCAGTGCTATGAGTTCTAAGAATAGTTAGTGACAATTATAAATTTTCATTAGCTAATGAGAAGATAACTAATGAGGGTAGTTACCTAATTATTGGCGTTATGCAATAAAAGGGCTTTTGTTTTATAATTTAGTTTGTTCACAACTGTGTAACTGCTAACACTAAATCTGCGACTATAAAATCTTAGAATGGAAAGTTTAATCACGAATTTAGACTTGTTTGTTCTTCTACGAAGTGAGAGTACTTCATTTGATCATGAAGTATTGTTCAGTGCAGTTGTATCCCGCATAGGCGATTGCCTGTCTGACGAAGATCGTGTTGTTCTCAAAGAATTTTGTCGGAGATTTACGCGAGCCGCTTTACAAAGTTGGCAGAAATCCAACCGATTCATTGATAATTTCAGGAGAAAGTACGAGAATTGGTTGGGAGCAAATATTGATTGGCCGAGTTTTGTGCAAACTTTAGTTAATCAAGAACCAAGTGTTGATGAGATACCAAGAGCGCCCTCGGTCTCTCCAGAACCGTCGACATAAACGTCCATTGGAACAATGACGAAAAGATCCCGTAAACCATTCGAAGATCTGGGAAGTAAACAAAAAAAGAGAAGATCTGATGAACACACAGGCGAAGATTCCAGTGAATTGGCATATGCAGCTGCAGCACGTTTAAAAGAAGAAGGGCATGGAGATATCGCCTCTGTCATCGAATACATGATGAAAAATCCTGAAGCAGCCGCTAAATTAAATGAAACGCTTAAGAAATCAGCGAAAACAATCATATTTACGTCAGAAAAGGCGCTTGGATTGCTTCTTTCGCTAAAACTCTCAAAGTGGCAATATATTACGTTGCGAGAGGCTGCCATTCGGGAAGGTGCTAAGGATATTTATCCATCTTACTATAAAGTGCAACAAACTAAGCTTGATTGCTACCCTCCGAAGCAATCAGTGACAGTTACTGATTCATCGGCTAGGATTACACTTCAAGCTTTACTTGATATCACAGTTACAAGAATCCTTCAAAGCCTTTCTAAGGAAGAGCATAACAAGCAGTTGAAGCTGATATCCAAGTGGGGATTTGATGGTGCTTCTAACCAAAGCCGATACAAGCAGAAAATGGAGGGTGAGGAAGATGACTAGAGCATTTTCATGACCTCCTTGGTGCCACTTAAACTAACAGATGGAGACAACATCTTATGGACGAACCCAAAACCATGCTCAGTTTTGTATTGTCGTCCAGTTCAGTTTACTTTTGTAAAGGAGAGTGAAGCAGTTGTCCTTGAGCTGAAAAAACAAATGGATGAAGAAATTGAGGCCCTTATCCCCACAGAGTGCAATAATAATAATAGGGTGACTCATGAACTAATGATGACGATGATCGACGCTAAAGTTTGCACTTACCTTTCTGAAGCTAGATCAAATGCATCGTGCTACCTGTGCTTAGCAAAGCCTACAGAAATGAACCGCTTAGATGCTGTAACATCAAAAATTGTGTGTTCTGACCTGTATGAATTTGACTTGTCATCCCTACACGCCCGTATAAATTGTATGGAATGTCTGTTACACATTGCATACAGGCTCGACTTCAAACGGTGGGCAGCGAGAAGTGATGAGCACAAAGAAATGCTACAGACAAGGAAGAAAATAATTCAAAATAAATTCAAAGATGAGCTCAATCTGTTGATTGATATAGTAAAACAAGGCTCGGGAACCACCAATGACGGGAATACTGCAAGAAAATTCTTTGAGTTTCCTAATAAAACCGCAGCTATAACCGGCTTGGATGAAGACCTCATCAAAAGATTTGCTGTAATTTTACAAGCAATTACATCTGGAGAGGTACTACATGTCGTCAACCGTTCATAAATTATTAATCCATGGGGCTGACATAATTGAGAAAAATAATATTGTGCCGATTGGGACTCTCTCGGAAGAAGCCTCAGAGTCTCGAAACAAAGATTTTAGGAGGTTTCGAGAACATCATTCGCGGAAAAGAAGCAGGCAGGATTCCATTCAAGACATTTGAAATATGCTTGTTGTTTCTTCGGATCCTTTGCTAAGTGCACAAAGGCCTAAGTTAGATGCCAAGAAAAAGCAGAGCTTTTTTGCTGAAACTCTCGACTTAATTCAATTTCAGGAAACTGAGTTCGAGTTTTTGGATATATCCAATCTGGATGCTGACTCAGAATTGGAGTAATTTGTATTTGAGTCTGTTTGGGTTTTTTTTTGTAATATTTAATGATATTTTGTCTTTCTTTTTATTTATTTTACTTTATTTTACAAATGCTTAGTATTAATTCCTTAAATTAAATTATTTTGTATATAATATAACTTTATATGTTACTTAAATAAGAGTTTGATAATCTTTTTTTATTTAAATTAATAAAAATGTGTCAAAAAACAGCATTTTTTTTATTTAATTTTTCTTGTTTTGTGTTTTCTTAATATTTGGGTTAATAACATATCGAACTTTTTAACTTGGACACTAAAAGGGATCGTTTTACATTTAAAAATAAATAAAAATATTTTGACGATTTTTTTAAAAAAACGGCATTAAATTTTTCGTCAAATCGGCAACCAAAAAATCATAAATAATTAGCACTATGACCACCTCCAAGGATATTACGGTTAAACATGCCGTTTAGGAGATAACTCGATTTTTCATACTAGCTTCATACAAATTTTTCGTAAAAAAATATATTTCCTTCGTTTTTGGGCAGAATTAACTCGGGTGTCATTTTTGTACATAGTAATAATCAGCAGAAGTCATTTCCAGCAAAAAAAAATACATTTAAGAAATCGAGATCCTATGTCTTCTACAGCCGATTTTCGCTCCACCGTGTGCTGGGATACAGGCCTCCTCTCTTCAAGAGGGAGTGGACTGTAATCTACCATGCGGGCCCAGTGCGGGTTGGCAAATGTCACATGTCTTCGAATTATTGGTTTCTATCATCCTCATTTAACTTTTCATTAAGTAAACCCAAGTCGGTCGGTACATACGTAAATCGGTGACCGATAAGATAAGGCAGCAAGCACTGGATTTCAAATTACTCATACACAAAGGTTGAATACTGTAAATCTACTATTTGCTACCTATGCGATTAGCTCCACAATGTGTACGTCGTTTTTTAACGAATCCCTTCATTTGAGTCATAATAGCGTTGCAAGATTCCACTTCAGCGGTCAAAATGAAGCATAGTATTAAATAATAGAAATAAAACAAACGCATTGAATTCACATAAATAATTTAATTTAAATTCATTCATTCATCAACAAATTATCACAAGTTTATAAACTTTCTAATTGAGTTCATGTTATCTGGTTATAGTGCAAAGTTATTACGATATTGGTGCCGATTCCCTTGTTCACAAACTAAACTAAATTTAAGTTCAGTGCATCTTTTTCTTTCTATTTCATTAAGAAAAGGACAGAAGATAAATTTTAGTTTAGTCCTGTCAAATTAATCAGCGCTTGACGTAAATTGACGTAATTTTAGTAGGCAAGTTTTTAATCACGTCTAAACTTGTATGGAGTAGTGACAGGCACTGATTAATTTGACAGGACTAAACTAACATGTATCTTCTGTCCTTTTCTTAATGAAATAGAAAGAAAAAGATGCACTGAACTTAAATTTAGTTTAGTTTGTGAACAAGGGAATCGGCACCAATGACTGCTATGTTGTAGTCATATGCAGTTTCTACAGATGGCGCCACGAACACCATCGTTCGTATGTCTAGCTAATAGCACAAAAACTACTGTTTATTATTTTTATTAAATTTATATTTGTAATGTTTGATATACATAGTATACTTAGAATGTAGTTCACAAAATTGACTGATAAATTTTATTATCAACAGAAACGTTTCTTTATATACACGTCACTTTTATTTTACTATACAAATTATTATATTCCCTGTTTTCATGTCATACATATAACGCAATGAGAATAGAGTACCAATTTTATAAATACATATACAATATCACTTTGTTACTACTACATACACGTTACACACTACATGCCGTAAAACGGGGTGAATAGGGCTGCAGGGGTGAATCGGGATGAAACTTTAAAACGGATTTTAGCGTTGAAATTATACAGTGTGTCCCTGGATAAAGTGCACAAACAAAAATGGGTGAAACTAGACCATAATTAATCGATAAAAAAATTATATTATTAAAAAAAAACGTAATAAATATTATCGATTTTTTACTTTTCATTGCCTATTAAATACGCCTGTATTTAAAATGTAATAACTTTTTATTAGACGAGGGAATTTCGTTAAAATAAAAACAATAATGTTGGCTGATAATTGATGCTGCATAGTAAATACAAAGAAACCCCTTAAAATACAGTCATCAAGTAAAAAAATACGTTTTAGTTTTTTATATTTTAAATATTGTTTAAAGATTCTTTAATGTTCAACGATTAAAAAAAAAACATTTTTTGGCGATGAATAATGGTCTAGTTTCACCCATTTTCGTTTGTGCACTTTATCCAGGGACACACTGTATAGGTTGTTTTCAAAAAGGACTCTTACTGAGGTTTACTGTTTATAAATTACCGACTAACTTTCCTTGTGGGTAGCAAACTGTATTATTTCAACGTTAAAATTAATTTTAAAGTTTCGTCCCGATTCACCCCTGCATCCTTATTCACCCCGTTTTACGGTAATATACAAAATTATGCACATCAATATTAAACAGAGACATAAATCTACTTTATTATACAAATCAAAGCATCACTTTACTATTCACGTACATACTTATAAATAACAATCGTAAATATAAAATGCATTGTAACAAATTATTACAACGGTAACATGTACATAAAATCCGATGCTACAATGACAGGAGGTAACTAATTATTTTTGCTTGCGGAGTTCAGTAAAGTACCAGAATAAGAATATAAGGATGTTTTTACACAATATTGTGTAAAAACATCCTTATATTCTTATTCTTTAAAAAAAAATACAAAGTAAAAAAATATACAATTATGTAAAAAAAGTGATCTTATTAAGGTTTCGCTCCTTATGGTCAGAACCCTAATAAGAGCATTTTACAACTATATAAACCATTTTGGACTGAGCACCAGGAGGCATTAAAAATTAAAATCAGGTACAAAACTATTTTGTATTATTAATTTCAAGACAAATTCTAATTACTGTTTATTTGAACTACTTAAAATACATAATTTAAACCTAAGTATTTGAGATCTATAACACATTTGCTAAACTGAATTAGCAAAACGACAATAGTAATGTCAAACATGTAAATTCCAATAATAATAACTGATGATTTTTTTTTTTAATATTTGAAAATGGAGCTATACAGCCGCCATATTGTTTTTTTTTTTTTCATTTTTCAAGAACATTTATAGCCTTTGTCACTCCGGATGATGTAAAGATTCTAACCATTATAGACATCTGAATTTGTTCAATCATAAAGGTTACGATGGCACAAAGAAACTCACTTAGATACATACATGAATCCCAAACACATTACACTCATTTTTGGGCAGTCAAGTAATAAGTAAACTATGGAAGCTGTCTTTCATTGGAATTTTTTGTCTAAGAATATCACTCTTCCCATACTTTGTTCCACACTGATTGTGCCTGGAACTGATAAACGTTCGTACCATATGCTTTGGATTAAAAGTTCCTTAACTGTGCAACAGCAACAGCCAAAGCACGTGTCATGTAATGTTTATTGATCTTGGTCTGTGTTTCTTCTAAAATCTATATTTTATAAATGATATTACATGTGCTTAAGAACGAATAAACCTTTTAAAGTTTGTAAGCCGCTTAGCAATCTAAATGATATCCATAAAAAAGCGTTCAGTCACAGTCAACAAAACATCAACTCCAAATGATGTCATAATTTATTAAATAATATCTATATATCATTTAATAAATAATTCACTGCCCATACAGCTTGGCAGTGAATTATAATGGGAATGTTCTTGTTCTTTTAGCGTATTATGTACCTATTAGATTTCTACAATAGACGACCATACTGCAGTTTCCAAAGAAAAAAACATTGCTTGAAATAATTCGTTCTAAACCCCGTGTTTAAAAATAAAAATTGTGCTGACCGATCAGCTATAAATTTCAAGAAAATGAAAATATGAACAAGTAATATATTGTAAAACACAAAAACCATACTGTTGTATGGAGTCGACCAAAGAAGAAATGGCGACTAAAATATCGCTATACAAAAACTTTGTATCTTGCATTCTAGGGTTAAGATCTGTTTCGATTAGTCAATCTTTGATAATGTTTATTCCTTTATGCTTAACTCATATTATGGGAAGCTTGGTAGAGTTTAATGTTACAGATAACGTAATAGTTAATGTCTTTATGAAGTAAGTACCGCCCGCGGCCTGGTGATACTATCGCTTGGTATGTAGTCCGAGAAATAATGTGATATTCTTATCTAGTATTTATTAGGAACTATATTCTGCTAGTATTTCTAAGAACTTAGCCTAGTTATTAACGCTAAAACAATAGTTCTACAAGGTAAACGAACTTGGAAGAGTATAAGGACAGTACAGGCAAAACAAAGCTGATTTTTATTTTGCATAAAAATAATCTCTCCCTTCTCTCAAATAACTTCTCACGGAAATCGCGATGATAACCGCAACTTGGACCATTCAATCCAACTTTTATCATAAAATACTTTTTGAAGTAACTAAATTCTTTAAAATCTTCGAATAATACATAAATCGTTACGATAATACACCGATACATAATATCCGAAATCTATTTTTACCTCGTCTTTTTATTGAAATAAACGGTTGCATTAACCGATTGTAACCAAACTACTGACTTGTCAAATACAGAAAGTCAAACATTATTCCTGGGACCACATACCTTCCCTGCTACTCCCTAGCACGCATGTCAGGTGTTTATAGCAGATGCACGAGTAGCATGCCCACGGCGGCGCCGGCCACCAGCCCCACGCTCAGCATCGTAGCGATCAGACCTGATGCCTTCTCACGTTCATGGAGTTCCACCACCCTGTAAGGTAAATGTTGGGTTATAGTAAGAATTTAAGTGTGTCCATGGAGTTTCTTTTTCGTTCTTCTCCATAGGAACCTACTAGGTACGCTTTGGAATGGCGAATCAACTTCTTCTATCTTGCTGATCAACCCCTTGACCAATTCAAATGTGCCTGTTTTTCTGTTTTTTCAATTAATTGGTTTATAATGCTTTGAATTTGAATAGATGACTGAAGGCATGACTCAGTACGTACTAGGTAAGTACATTGTCTAGGAACCAATCATAAGATCATAAGATTATTCCGTTTATCCACCCTAAAACGGCCAACCTAGGGTGGATAAACTAAATAACCGGGTCATAATCAGCCTTATGTTCCCACTGCTGGGACTCAGGACTCCGCTGTGTGACAGGAAGCAGACCGTAATGCACCACACAGATTCAGTGTAAGAACAGTTTGCTATAATTTAAACGGGACAGACGAATTTTCTACAATGAGCATCTTACAATAATTGCAGTAGCCAAGTAATTTCGCATATAAGGTATGTGTTTCGAAATTAGAAAAATATGGTACTTATTCATGCAGAGAAGGAAACCTCATGTCGCACCCAGTAGTATCCTACAAGTCAATTAACAACTAAATGTAAACAAAACAACTCATAAGTAGTTAACGTCAATTTTCCTCAACAATGGCGCCGATTCCCTTGTTCACAAACTAAACTAAATTTATGTTCAGTGCATCTTTTTCTTTCTATTTCATTAAGAAAAGGCCGGAAGATAAATTTTAGTTTAGTCCTGTCAAATTAATCAGCGCTTGACGTAAATTGACGTAATTTTAGTAGGCAAGTTTTTAATCACGTCTAAACTTGTATAGAGTAGTGACAGGAGCTGATTAATTTGACAGGACTAAACTAAAATTTATCTTTTGTCCTTTTCTAAGTGAAATAGAAAGAAAAAGATGCACTGAACTTAAATTTAGTTTAGTTTGTGAACAAGGGAATCGGCACCAATGTCCTTCTATTTCTTAGTCCTGATTTTCTTTAGGTTTTCCTCCCGTATTTTGAACAGAGGATAATTAAAATGATAATCTAATGCACACTCATTACCTAGGAGCATAGATGTTCGTTCTGGGATTCTATTCAGTCAATGGTAATATGGCTTTATTCTTATACGATATTCCATAGATTCCCCATAAAAAAGCATACAATAATGTGAATTACTTTATATAATTTTCGTAATTATTTAACAATTATTTCAATACTAGACATTCCGACAGATTCATCATTATTCACGTTTATCATAGAAGGTAGCGATAACCTAATATTTGTTACTAACAGACTATGCACTGCACACACACGCACATCCTATTTAGTTGGGGTCACATAGATAGGCAGCCACATGTAAATTAACCTATTGACCGCCACGTCAAAAAAGCAAACACGTGCCCTCGGCGCCAAGCTACGAATTATTCCTTAAAACCTGTCATGTTGTCGTGACAGTGGCGCGCTGGGCACATTTTGCTTTACATGACTGTGGCGGTAAAAAGGTTAATAGCGATCGATTATTTTGACTAAGTTATAAAAATGTTTTGTTAAGACGATAATCAGATATATATCTACATTACCTACCCATGTGCAAGTTTTCTACAGCATTATAAAACAAATTATTAAAAAACTAAAAACCCGACTGCAAAAACACTGAAAAGGAAAAATAAGCATTATAATCGGGTTTTTAGTTTTTTTTTAATAATTTGCTTTATTTCAAGCTTATTAGTTTTATTAATATATATATATATTTGGAATTGATTCATTACTAGCTTTTATTTGACACCAATACTGTTGTAATTTATTGAAAAAAAACCGTCCCCTCCCTTTTTTTGTATTTGCAGATGCAATATATAAATATTATATAGCCTGTCACTCCCACAATTAAGATTAATCTAACGACACCTCATAATTATGTTAAAATCCATGAAGCCGTTTAGGCTACAGAGTGTGCCAAAGAAATATACATACATACATACATACTCTCGAAAACCATTACCCTCCTTCTGGAGCAGTCGGGTAATCATCATAATAATATGGTATATTCATAAAAGAATACAATGGTGAGTAAAATATGTACCTGTTCCCAATACCACGTAAACACAACAGGCAGATACATGTAACGTTGATCACTGCACAATTTGCACAGTCATATCTAAGAACATCTTAGCATCGTCACAATATTAGTGATATATCCGTTGGTGAACGCGAAGACTATCATGACGATGATGTACTCCCAACCGCGAAAAAAACGGGCAAATGTTTTCTTGTCTGATCGTTGCACAATTTGCACAGTAATACCAATAAATAACTTACCTAGTGGAGTTAATCATCACGATATTAGTAAGATATCCGTTGGTGAACGCGAATACGATCATAATGTTGATATACTCCCAATCATACGCGAACAGAACGGGCACATACTTACACAGCTGACGATTGCACAGTCATACGCAACTAGCAAATATCTTACCTAGTAGCGTTGATCATCACGATATTAGTGAGATATCCGTTGGTGAACGCGAAGACGATCATAATGATGATATACTCCCAATCATAAGCGAACAGAACGGGCAGATGTTTGCGCGGCTGAGCATTGCACAGCATTAGCATGGGCACGCCGATTATGCGGAGGATGCTGGCTCCAGCTATAATCCATTGGTTGTCTGGCTGTAAATAGAATTAATTTTGTTAAGATGGATAGTGATAGCCCGCGAAATTCCAATTTTCTTACGTTTTTTCGCAATTTCCAGGACAGTGTCAGGTTGTATCTTGATCAAAATATGATTTGAGACATTAACAAATACGTATTTACAGAATTGTAATCATTAAAACATCTCTCTCAGTTAGACTTGTTCCATAAGAGATTTGTTCTGATGGAACAAAGTACAGTTATTGTTGTCCCTGGTTGATGGCAATAGGCTACCCTTATACCATGGGACTTAACCTTAATTGGAGATGGACTATAAGTAGGTACTTAACTCCTCAGCTTAACCCTTCTGGGAAAAAAAGCGTGATGATACGTTGTTTTTTTTTACTTTTCTTATCCTGCTTGTGGCTAAGTAATAACAGCCGCACGGGTCGATCGCTCAGGTTAAGCTACGCTTGCCGCGGTTGGTCCGTGGATGGGTGACCATCTTTACATACCAAGACCCCTCCGTGCCTCGGAAAGCACGTTAAGCCGTTGGTCCCGGCTGTCATTTGTAGATCTTTGACAGTCGGTACGGGTCGTCAGAAGCTCGAAAGTCTGACAACCAGTCTTACTAAGGGGTATCGTGTTACCCAGTAACTGGGTTGTGGAGGTCAGATAGGCAGTCGCTCCATGTAAAATACTGGTATTCAGCTGTATCCGGCAAGCCGACCCCAACATAGTTGGGAAAAGGCTAGGCAGATGATGATCCTTTTACTTAACTAGTCCTTTAAAATATAAACCGCAGTAAACCGTATTTATAAGTTCTTTAATAACAGGTGGTACCTATAGTACACCCACATTTCGCCAGCTATGTTTATAGTCCCATGTAATAGATAGGAGGCGAACCTATTGCCATGTCAGTCATCCAAGTCAGCCATGCGGAGTCTGGATTTGTGCCCGGTGGGGCACAAATCCAGACTCCGGGCTGCTACTGAGAAATTAATTTTGTAAAAGTGGTGAACACTAACTAAACCGCAATCAAAGTAGTTTTGCACTTTGGGGTAAAAGTGTAAAGTGTGTAAACCTACAGTGACTCACAAATAGTATCAAACTACATTCATACAACATAATTGTCGCGATAAAATATTTTTACAAACAATAAATACATGTTTACATCATTGATACGGGACCCACACAAACGATTCGATAAATTATAAACGTGAATTAAACAGAAAAGTAAAATTTTATCTCACTGTATGACGTCGAATCATACGGTCAATAAAAATGTTCATAAAGCCTAAAGGCTGACTGAACAGTCAGCCTGAGACTGAGTAGTTATGACTCAGACAATAAAAGCAGTTTTTATCGGGCATGTCAACCATTGAATTTAAATATTAAATAAAGGCTAACAAAAGTCACAAGATCGCTCGCGATTTGCAACGACATATAATGATGGTGAAGACAGGTGAAGAATACTTGAGGTTGTTGGCTGATTGTAATTTATGATGGCAGGTACTTACTCGCAATAGGAATCCAGCAACCAATCGTCCCGCGTAATCTCCGCAATTAAAGATCAAATAATTCACAACGGGAACGAAGAATATGTCTGAAAATAAGCATAAAAACATATGAATTGACAAAACCAAAAAAAAAAAAACAAAAAAAAAATCAAAAAACAAAAAATGGAAAACCTGTCATTTGGTTTAAAAATGTTTTCCTTTTTATTACCCGACTGCCTCAGGAGGGTAATGTTTTTCGAGAGTATGTATGTATGTCTATTTTTTTGGCACGCTCTGTAGCCTAAACGGCTTGTTGGATTTTAATGTATGAGGTGTCGTTAGATTCGTCTTAATTGTGGGAGTAACATAGGCTATACAATATTTATAAATTGCATCTGCAAATACAAAAAAAAGAGGGGAACGTTTTTTTTTAAATTAATTGCAACAATATTGGTATCAAATAAAAGCTAGTAATGAGTAATTTTCAAATATATATATTAATAAAACTAATAAGCTTTAAATAAAATAAATTATTTAAAAAAACAAAAAACCCGACTGCAAAAACACATAAGTAACTGAAAAGGGAATAAAATAAATTATTTAAAAAACAAAAACGCAGGCGGACAACCAAAAGTTACACCATATTTCAGGTTATTCGACTGTCCCCGCCTGCAAGACCAATATTATATAGATTATAATGCTTGTTTTTCCCTTTTCAGTTATGTGTTTTTGCAGTCGGGTTTTTTGTTTTTTAAATAATTTTTATTATTTTATTAATCGTTTACATAGATTCTTTTATATTTGATGTGAACGTGGGAATTAGACGGTAGATTGGTAGACCATTTATTTTTTGTTAAGTACCTGGTACTTCTTGGCAGGCCTACACTTTCCTCCCATACCTATAAACACTGTAATTTGAAAACATTGTAAAAGCCAATTATTTTTAAAAGAGTAACCGTGGAGTTTCTTGCCGGCTCTTCTCCATAGGAAACTACCAATAGGAACCGTGCACCTAGCTTCTGGTGTTTCATAAGTGGCCATTTAGGTTTATGTGAAATAAAATATTTTGAATTAAATCTGTTAGATTTGAGGGTGATGAATGAGACGACCCTATCTACTATTTTTAATTATTATTGTTAGAAAAACAAATAACAGTTGTTACCCAGTAACTGGGTTGTGGAGGTCAGATAGGCAGTCGCTCCATGTAAAATACTGACGCTAAGACTAAAAGCCGATCCCAACATAGTTGGGAAAAGGCTAGGCAGATGATGATTGTTAGGAAAACAAATAATTACAGATACGGGAAAACAATGTTTTAAAAACATATTTGTGCTTTACATAATCTAAACTAGGAGCGGAAACCAGTTCCCCACTTCCCTTTTCTTTATAGAAATACCGGTTTGGGGCGGATCGGTTTATGGAAATAATATGGAACAAGAAAAGCAAGCCTCACAAACATACATTTTACTATACGGAGAAACCCAGACACAATGGCTGCAATTTTCCCGTTAACTGTAATACTGCATAATGCACGTGAGAATGATAGAAATCAACGTTTTTATGATATTATCACTACATTTTGTGACACGAACCTTGGCAACTGCCTACGTTATTATTATAACATAATAATAAGTAAAGCTCCATTTCACTACATCCAACTACTATTGTACTATTATTCTACTCCAACTAATATTATATGTACATGCGAAAGTGAGTTTGTTTATTACGCTTTCACGCTAAAACGGCTGAACGGATTTGGATGAAATTTGGCGCACGGATAGACGATGATCTGGATCAGGACATAGGATATTTATTTTTATCACGATATTCTCACGGGATCGAGAATAAAGGCTCCTTCAATCAAACAGGCGCGACACAAAGACACCGCGTGTAGCGCTACAAGCGGTGCCTTAGTTTCGCGTCGCGTGACGCGCTTGTTTGAAGGAGCCTTTATGCGGGTTAAACCGCGGGGCGCACGCAGCTAGTATTATTATAAAAGTAATAAAAGTCCCCGCCGCGTCTGTCTGTCTGTCTGAACGCGATAAATTCAAAAACTACCGAACGGATTTTCATACGGTTTTCAAGACATTTCTTTTGTGTCAACATCTTCCAACTCTTTAACCTTTTGACTGAACAAAATGTGCCCAGCACGCCACGGTCACGACTACATGACAGATTTTAAAGAATAATTCGTAGATGGCGCCGAGAGCACGTTTTTGCTTTTTTGACGTGGCGGTCAATAGGTTAAATAACATAATCCAATCACCAATCCATAAATTCAACTAACTTTTGGTTATGAATTATACCTATTCGACACATCTAAGTGGTTACAGTGCATTTAACTCAACCATATAACAACTTATCTGTATAAATTATTTGACCTGACTAATCGATCATCATTGTGCACTTGATTTAGCTATCTCTTGGCCCGTGCATTCAACATTAAGTTATCTATAAGTATCTACTAGTATAAATTGACATTGAACATTATAATATCTGTAATCAGCATGTAATTATCCCACTGCAGGACAGAAGCTACTTTTTTATATTGAGAAGGATAGAGCATATTAATCACTACGCCGCATGCTTAATGCGGAAACCATTTTTGACGGAAATGTTATCAATTTATCGTACTCATGATTATTAACTTAATAAAAGAATACTCACTATTCCAATCAGTGCCCGCCGTATCCGGATGAGATTCCACCAAAACAGTCACAGCTGGGTATACAGCCATACTGATGCCGAACACAGCAAATATGCTGAAGGCGTACACCCAAACCTTCTTGATGATGACAGTCATGAACACCTCCCTATGTCTGTTCGTGGCAATACCGCCACATCCTCGCAGAATATGATATGTGAAGAAGTCAATCTTATACAACAAGACATATGATAATAGTGATGTTATCACCATAAAATCGGCTATGACGAAGTATATGAAAGCACTGTGTAGTGGCGATATTTTAAAGGCCAGGGATATAATTTGGGCTACAGCGGCTATTATTCCGCCTAGTGATTGGCCGCTAACGACTGCGGCCATGTATTCTTTGGAGAATCTGCTTGCGATGCCTACTAGGCCTCCGATGAACACTGCGCTGGCAGCTGGAAAAGATAATTTTATTTTAATTATGAAGTAACTTTCAGTGCTGGACAGGCTCTTCGAGAGGGAGTGGGCTGTAATCCACCATGTGGGCCCAGTGCGGATTGGTAGATGCTTTCGAATAGTTGGTTCTGGAACACGATGTTTTCCTTCACCGTTTTGAGAGCAGTGGTGATGAAATTATTTACACAAAGTAAAGCGCCCGTCTGGGTTCGAATCCACAACCTACAACACGTAAGTCGGGACCGTTACCACTTGGCCACCACTACTCTTTTAACTATGAACTTGGTATAAACAAAATCAAAGGGGACAGCTGTATCTAGTAGTGTACTGGGTAAACTGTTTTGGTGGAATAATTTTATGTTATTAAATCTACAGCCTAATTCCTGAAGCAAATTGACTGTCAGGCTTGGGCTCCTGTGCAATCAACCTAACTGTACTACCACTTGCAAATCATAGTGGAAGCTGTAATATGCATAAGAAATATGAAATTTAAACCCTAAAACTGCTACATTTATTGGGTCGATGGACAAACACATCCTATTAGTTCTAAAAAAATCGAGTGGCATGAGTCAGACGAGATGGTCGTTAAGGCGCTGACAAGACCAAATTGACAAAAATAGGTTTCTCTTAAGAAAAAAAATTGCCAAATCTGTATAGTTTGTGGTAGCGGAAAAAATATATGTTATATTTGAACATATTTCCCAGAACTTGGTTGTTACCAAAACACGTTTTAAAAACAAAATCTCGATACAAACTAATGTTAAACTAACCTCTTACTTTGAGTTCTAATCCAAAATATCTGTATTAAATATCAACATACGTTACGTATTTAATAAATAACAGGAACGTCTTATTTGAATGCAGAACTTGGTTGTTTTTTATTTTCGATTACTCAACTCAATTTTGAGTAAATACATAATTACTTCATATTTTGCAATAAATTACAAGCGTTGTGTCATCGCTGTTCTCTTTCTTTTCTATGCAATCTGACAGGGATCGCAGTTTAGGTGTTATCAGCGTCTTAAACCAGAATAACACCATATTCATAACCAGATTTGTGCCTCATTTATTTAAGTTAGATATTGGAGACATGTTTTTGCATAAATACCAGCTCAAATAGAACAAAAAAGTATCATGATAGATATTGTTACAATGTCAAAGGAGTGACCTAGTATTAATTGTTCACCATATTAAATTATTCATTTGTCCTAATGTATAATGTTTTAGAAGACTGATATCAAAAAGAAGAAGAAATATTTATTTAGTTTTCATTTTTATATTAGTGAGGTAATTATTCATGAAATAGATATCTTTTAAACAGTCTTTTTTATTCAAGTTGATATTTTGATCATAACATCACACTTGTATTCCCCGTAGGGTTGGGCAGAGGTATTTTTTTTTTCAAATGATCTGACCAAGATTATGTCCGAATATACACATTGACATTGATGAATTTTATTTATGCAATGACATGAATATTTACTCTATGTAGTATTATATTGTTTTAATTATTGTAAATGTGAAGACTATGTGGATCATTGTTTAATTTTGTTTTATTCTCAGTTAGTTTTTAATATGGTCTGGCAGTTTTGAGTATTTTTTGCGGCCTAGCCAAATGTCCTTTCTTTGGTATTGTTCGTTGAATCGTTGAGCTCCTTTAGTTATGAGTTGAGCTGCACAACGACTGACAAATGCGTGCACTGACTGGACAGGTCCACTCAATCTGTGTGGTTCTTTCATCAAAAGTCCATTTCAGACACCAATCGACATGGTCTTCACATGATCTGACCAAGATTATGTCTGGACTTTAAAAGAGACTGTGACCTCTGAGTTTGTTTCGGCCTTTCTTCTCAGAGTAGTCAGATAGGAAACGCCGGCCTCATCTAGTTTAAAAAAATATGTTTTGACGTGTAAAAGTGTTTGTAAAAACCTACTTACAGAAATAAAATCATTTATCATTTATCAAAACATGATCAATTAAGCAAACAGAATTTTCGTCTATAGTTAGTTATTGTAATCTAAATAAAAGCAGTAGAAATAGTTAGTACAATGTTATTATTGTTTTCATTTTCTAGCAACATAACTCATAATCTACCGACCGTGAAACTTAGGCTAGGTCAAGTCTCAAAGTCACGCAACAGAGACCAGGCGTGCTGCGACAGTTAAACCTTAAATTCCCCTGTGTAATTACTTGCTACGTGTGACTTTGTAAATCACAATGACTCATCTAGCATTACCAGCTTCAATTAATTTTGTTTTACAACGAAAACAATTAGGGCCAGTTTACATAGTGATTTAAGCATTACGGAATTAAGACGACAATAAACGTAGCAAATATGGGGAAACCTTATCTCTAAAGTTTTGTAATCTTTATTTGAAGTGACGAAAACAAGTGTATGAAAATAGATAAGTATCTATTTATCTAATTCGTGTTCATTAACAACACTATTCAAGCTAGATGAGATCTTTATCAATTTTATTATCCAATAAAACTGTTTTAAGTAAAGTCACAGTCAGTTGTTTTATTTATTTCGATTTGTTATCAAGAAATCTAAACAAAGTGAGACTGCATTTTATTTAGGAAAATTTATTAAAATTTGCAACTTTAAATAGGATAAAGACTCTTACAAACAAGCGCGACACGCGACGCGACACAGAGGCACCGCTTGTAGTGCTACACGCGGTGCCTTTGTGTCGCGTCACGTGTCGCGCCTGTTTGAAGGAGCCTTAATTCATTAAAATATGCAATTTTAATTAATTCTCCTAAATAAAATGTACACCCACAAGTGAACATTGCTAAGAACGTCCGGCGAATAGCAGTTAGTAGCCCCGCTAAGGACCTTCCTAACTCGAATGTAAAATCAAGGCATGAACTGTTCTGATAGAGCACGTTTCAAATATAGAATAGAAGTCCCACCTACATTTTGAATTAAAGAAAAATATTGGACACGTATTTTTTCATTTTTTTTACGTAATCAAAAGATTGCGGCATACATTGAAATAAATTTGTCATGACGTCACGCCTTGCTAGATTTTATACTGAATTGTGACGTAGCGAGCCCCCACTCTCTAACTTTAATGCGATTTATCTATGTATTTTTTTATTAATATGAGAAAGCAAAAAATACGTGTCTAATATTTTTTTGTTATCTGACTGACGGACCAAATATAATTTCTTTTTTTTTTACCCAGGTATCTATCCTATTCATTTTAAAGAATGTACATTAGGTATGTATTAGCTATTGAGGCGTTTATAAACATATAGTTACAAAGATGATAGATATACGTGTGTTACTTGAAGCGTGACCCAGATACCTAATATAAAACAAACATTATCGAATGCATCAATCAGTACTCGAGGTACTTAGGTCAAATGCACATCTGCATAACTTTAATGAGTTATTTACTTTATGATAAGAAATAATTTGATTTGCCTCTCAAATGGTTCATTTGTTAGATAATTTAATTAAACAGAAATGCCTTTACCTAAATGTTTATTTACCTTGAGCAGCTTAAGCATAATCAGCCTATAATGTTCCCACTACTGGGACCAGTGAGAGTGAGTGGCTTTTTCTAGAGAATTAGTGTTAATTATTCGCCACTCAATTACTCGTACTTAATTAGTTTAAGAGTATAGTAGCATTTATTAAAGCAACCGCGTCTAGGGGAGGGGTTCTGTAACTAGAAACTAGGTATATTTGCCTCTATTTTACCAGTTGGGCAAAGGTACTCTCCTTCCAAAGGTAATCTTTGTTAAAACTAATTGTAGCTAGTTATTTATGGCTGTATCATGAATTCGTTATTCTTATTTGAAATATGACAAAATGATCATCAGGGGTAAAAGGGGGGGAGTGGTTGGTAGATAGTATGCTACAGAAAGTTATCGTCGAAAATCACACAGTCACCAACAATTGTGAAATCAGTGTTGATTTTTATCTTGTTGTATAAGTTATATTTTTAATCATGATACGCTTCTTGAATTATTTTAGGGTGAAACACGTGTTTTGAAAGAAATGTTATCATTATCGTTAATAAGTAAGTAGTTTCATAAATCGACATAACGCAAGCAAGTCAACGTTTTGTTTTCCGTTTTAGCTCTATTTCCTTTCCGACTTGGTAGTTTTCTAGCCCTGCGAAGTCTGAAGGTCGGGGCTCTAGGCCCGAACCATACCTACTTAGGTAGCAGTGACGGATTTCCACAAATAATATGGCATTCTTGATTCTAAGAAGTCTTATTATTTCTTTATACCGTACAGCAAACACTTTTCGCCTTTTCCAACGATTTACCTAGAATCTTAGTCACCTCTCATGATTCAGACCAGACTTATCCTAACTAATATTATTATAATAAGGAAATAAGGACTAACACTTCGCCCGCGTGGATTTCGTATCTTCGCCATCAAAGTTCAACACTCTCTCCATCCCGTATATAAGATAGTTTCCGAAAACTAAGGATTGATCTTTTTATTTATTGCATTATGACAAAACTTTATAATTTATTGCAAACTACTATTCAATTGTTTCTAGTTTACAAAAAATAAAATGTATAGGTTACTATTGAAGTAGGGCTGTTCGCTAACACCGCGGCATTTTTCTTACTTTTAGCATTTTTATACCTAACGTAACTTCTTAAGGCGCTGACAAGACCCAATTGAGCAAAATAGGCTTCGCTTAAGAAAAAAAATTGCCAAATCTGTATAGTTTGTGGTAGCGGAAAAAATATATGTTAATTTTGAACATATTTCCCAGAACCTGGTTGTTACCAAAACACGTTTTGAAAACAAAATCTCGATACAAACTAACGTTAAACTAACCTCTTACTTTGAGTTCTAATCCAAAATATCTGTATCAAATATCAACATACATTACGTATTTAATTAATAACTAGAACGTCTTATTTGAATGCAGAACTTGGTTGTTTTTTATTTTCGATTACTCAACTCAATTTTGAGTAAATAGATAATTACTTCATATTTTGCAATAAATTACAAGCGTTGTGGCATCGCGCTTCTCTTTCTTTTCTATGGAATTTGACAATGACCGCGGTTTAGGTGTTGTCAGCGTCTTAACGAAAGGATCGATTCGAATAATTTAAAGAGAAATTTGCATGTAGGTACATAATCAACCTTGATTATGAAATAGTTCCGTTGGATAAGGATTAATATTATGATACGAATGTCATCATCATTCGATTCTACCCGTGTTATGATTGGCTAATTTGAACAAAAAACGGTTGTTGTGACTTAACTGTAATAGGTAGACATATAGCCTCGCGGACTTTTTTGTGGGTAGTGATGAGTAATATATACCTGTAGTCCATTATTTTATGCATCATCAATATTTTTCGCAGCGCACGCCAGATAATGACTTTTATAGGCAAATTGTTGATACTTTGAGTTACTTTATTGTAATTTTCGTAGAGATCTATAGTTTTTTGAAAATAAAATACAGCTCATGTTGCTCGCCGACAATGTAGCTTTCTATAGGCGCTTTCAAACTAAAACGTCTCACAGTGGAACGAATGTATGGGAGCGGTTGGACGTAGACATGTCCGAAAAAAAAGAGTAAAATTATGCCAAACTAATGATGCCATCTTATTCGATTACTTAATGCCTTCATAACTTGTGGTGATGAATTTCTTCATAACTCCCATATTTCGGGAGTAATTTGAGAAAATGTGAAATTTTACTATGAAAATGAGTGTATCGAGCTCTCTCCCTCCTGATTCCGGGCTTGTTTCAAGTAGCGGTCTCTAATATCATAATGCTAATACTAAGAGCTATATTTAATACTAAGACACATAGTGCGCCAAATGTGCACTTTCTGGGATAAAGAGTGATGTTTATTTTATAACACAATTTTTTTATTTTTTGTTTATTTTGTTGATTAAAACCGTTTTTCTAAAGGTTTACCTTATTACAATAACATTTCTGAGCAGCCAATTAGAGAAGATATAAGCTAATTAGGATATATAATTAGGGACTTAAGGTTTACATATAAAACTGATGCACTAATGATTACTGATAAGAACATTGCTATTATTTAATTACTAAATGGCTCTTAATACACTAATTTAGCATGCATCATTTACTAATTATCACAATAACTAATTACCTTGCAATATTTAACAAAGGATACCTGGGATACCTGGATTTTATATAAATAGGTCACTATTAGTAACTTTAAAATCAGTGTTGATTTACACCTCGTTGTATCCAAGCTAATCTCGCAATGTATTTTCCAAATTTTAATACAAATCTTGATATTCACGTTGCTTTATGCGCACGCGCACATAAAGATTTACGCGACTTTAACTATTTGTTCAGTGTTTTAAAAGATAACAGTTGTGTTCAGTTATGTGAAAGTGCTGAAACAAGTTTAAAAGACTGGTGTCGTCGATTTTGCTACCGCATTTATGCAAAATGGACACAGTCTGGAAGAAGCACAGATAAGTTTCGGAAGAAACATGAGATTTGGCTACAGGCTGCAATTCAATGGCCGGAATTACAGAATGAAAATATGGAACCTTCTACAGAAAATATAAGTGACGTCATCGAGCCCATAATTTCTCCTGCTAAATCTGATGCTTCAACTTGTACACATCCTAGTCCTCGTAAATCTTTTGAGGACCTTAGTAACCGGCAAAAAAGAAGACGCACTGAAGATAGTCTTTCATGCAGCAGTAGCAGCGCTGAAATTATGTTTTCGGCCGAAAGGGCGCTTCAAAAGGCAGGACAAAGCGATACAGCTTATGTTATGAAATACTTGACGGAGAATCCAGAAGAGGCCTCAAAAATCAAAGCCTTCATTGAAGGTAAATCAATTCAGGTACGGGAAATATCCCCTTTGAAGGCATTGGCTCTTTATGTATCGATGAACTTATCGAAATGGCGCTATATCACTCTTCGGGATTTCAACACTCAAGAAGGAGCTCTTCAATACCCGAGTTACTACATGTTGGTTAAAGAAAAAATTAAGTGCTATCCGGCCAAAGAAGATCTCACAGTTACAGAGAGCTCTGCAAAAATCAAATTACAAGCCTTGATGGATTTAACCTCAAGAAGACTTATTAGGTCGTTAGAAACCCCTGTTGATCCCAATCAACAGCTCGTATTGACCAGCAAATGGGGTTTTGACGGATCATCTAGCCAAAGCATTTATCATCAAAGGACGAGTGAAGATGAGCAAATCGATCTTGCTAGTAATTTTATGATTAGTCTTGTACCACTGCGGCTCGTCTCAAAAGGTGTAACAATTTGGGAAAACGAGCGACCATCTTCCACTTCATTTTGCCGGCCAATATTGTTTAAGTTTATAAAGGAAACCAAAGAAAATGTGCAGAGAGAGATGGCTGAAATCGAAGCAGAGATTGAAGCCTTAACTCCATCCACCATCACTGATGGAATTAGTGTCAAACACCAACTGCTGTTGACAATGATTGATGGTAAAATTCATTCCATTATATCCAATACAGCAGCTTCAGTGTGTGACATATGCAAGGCTTGTCCTAAAGAAATGAATAATTTAGAGTTAATCAAAGATAAACACGCAAACGAGGACATGTATAAATATAGCTTAAGCACCCTTCACGCTTGGATTCGCTCAATGGAATGCTTATTACACATTTCCTACAAATTAGACATAAAATCATGGCAAGTAAGGGGTGATATAGCAATAAGGCAAGTTGATGACAGGAAGAAAAGAGTTCAAGAGGCTGTAAGAAGAGAAACGGGCTTACTTCTCGATGTTGTGAAACAAGGCAGTGGATCCACCAACAATGGCAACTCGGCAAGGAGATTTTTTGAAAACTACACTAAATCTGCTGAACTGACCGGAATAGATGCTATGCTTTTAAGAAAAATCTGTGTGATCTTGCAGTGTATTTCATCAGGAGAGAAGATCAACGTAACTAAATTCCGAGAGTTCTGCTTTGATACTGCTAAGCTTTACGTGGAGTTATACCCATGGTATTATATGCCTTCTTCACTTCATAAAATTTTAATGCATGGGCCAGACATAGTTCAGAACATGTCAATTGTGCCCATTGGTTTTCTATCCGAAGAGGCATCTGAGGCTAGAAATAAAGATTTTAGAAAATATAGAGAGGGGCATTCTCGAAAGCATAGCAGTATCTCATGCAATGAAGATATTATGCACAATCTTTTACTGTCTTCTGATCCACTTGTTACAAGTATCCGTCCAAAAGGAAATAAGTTTGTAAAAAAATCTTCTTTTAAGGAATTTTATGAGCTTACGGATTCTGAGAAAAGTGATATCGAATTTGTTAACATAAATGATTTAGCGGACATCGATTCTGAATTTGAATTAATTGATGATGACGAAGATAATTAAATGATGTTATTGTTTTAAAATGTGTAACTTAGTAAATTAGAGCTTACATCTTAATTATTTATTGTACTTTTAATGAAACTAGGTAATTTATTATCAACTTACTTAAAAGTCATACTCTCATCAGTTCTTGTGAATATTTTTGTTAATATATATTTCTGTATATATATAATATATTTATAGACCTCTTAATAAGTCTGTCTGCGGTTTAAAGTAAATACAAATGGGGAAAAAACGTTTTTTTTTTTAAATTTTCATTTCCTTTTATCCCAGAAAGTGCACATTTGGCGCACTATGTGTCTTAGTATTAAATATAGCTCTTAGTAATAGCATTACGATATTAGAGACCGCTACTTGAAACAAGCCCGGAATCAGGAGGGAGAGAGCTCGATACACTCATTTTCATAGTAAAATTTCACATTTTCTCAAATTACTCCCGAAATATGGGAGTTATGAAGAAATTCATCACCACAATTTATGAAGGCATTAAGTAATCGAATAAGATGGCATCATTAGTTTGTCATAATTTTACTCTTATTTTTCGGACATGTCTACGTCCAACCGCTCCCATACATTCGTTCCACTGTGCGTCTGAGCGGATTTGGATGAAAGTACAATGACCAAATCACTATGGAAAGTGGCACATTTGGTTTTATACCGCGGCCATCGTTGAAACCTTAGTCGGTATTGGAAAAACCTATCACAAAAATGAATTAAGTAATAAACGATTTTTCTGTAAATTTTTTACATAAAAAATCAAGTTCAAATATATCATCTGTACTGGACTCAGTACAGATGATACCTATATTTGAACTTGATTTTTTTGTAAAAAATAAGCTCTAAGCTGTACAAAACTGCTTTTAGGTGATGAATAAGTAAAAAAAAAACATATAACTATAGGTAGGTACCTATTATCTATTTAACTCGGTTCAGACTGATGGCATTTAGGTTATGTCACCGCCTATTAACTTTTGTTTGTCATATTATTCCGCATCTAATTAATGTTTGATTGATGGCCGCGAAAAAAAATGTTTATTACTTACATCATTTTTGGTTATAAGCTAAAATTGGCACATGACTAGACCATGACCTGGAGTAGGTAGCACATAGAATACTTTTTATGCTGATATTCCCACGGGATCGAGACTTACGCGAGTGAAACCCTGGGACGCAGCCAGTATTACCTATATAATATCTTGAATCTAACCTTTTTGTAAATTAACATGTCCTATCTAAGAGAGCCGGGTGATCTGTAACTCAGGACCCTCCTACCTTAGACACCTCTATCTAAGGTAAGATTGAGCATTTCATTAACTAGTACCTCCAATATGATGTTGAGATAAATAACGAATTATGATTATACTGATCTATAGTCTGTGGAAGGTGACGTCTTTTCATAGACCACAAGGCAAGCTTCCAACTGGCAAGGAAATACTGCTCATGTCTGTTACAATGATGTCATTATGAACTGCTTATTTTGATATTTGATGTTTTTTGTTTATCCATATGTCTTAAACATAATGATTCACTTATCCATCTTTGAATTTTCCTTACGGAGGAAGTTCTTGTTACAGCTATATTGTGATGCTTTTATACACCTTATAGCTACCATTAGAAAATGAATGTAGTCTTATTTATTTAATGAAACTACATAACAAAATGACTCACCCGTCATAATGACGACAGACACCATGGTGATGATAAAGAATGTGTTCTGCCATTCATCTGTGTCCACCTGTACGAATGAAGTCGTCACTAGAAAACATATGGTCACTATTATCAAGGAGCCTTGCAGCCGCGCCTTCAGTGGTATTCTGGAATTAATAAAAAATAATAATAAACTTTATTCAGTTAGTTTTACAGATCACATAGGAGGCTTAGGTGCTAGATTTTACAAATTCTCTGGACACTACACTTACCCTGGACACTAGGATACCCTGTGTTGTGGAATTAATAATGAATATGTATTATCTGTTGGGCAGTGAGACAAACCAGGTTAAACAAAAAAAAAATAACTGCTGGAAGAACAGTGTCCTGTTAAAAAGAACAGCGAGAAAATATAATTAATCTTTGAAACAGTCAGTATTATTTTTCCGTGGCCAATGACTAAGCCAGCGAAAATAAGATTATATTATTCAATACTTGCATAAAATTAAAATAACTAATATACTATACCTATACCTACACACAAACCTAATATTATTATATATACATAATTATACACCCAATAAAACACAAAAATTTATTATAACATTGAATTGCTTAAATTGCTACTTAGCCCTCTTCCTCTCTTCTAATGTTGCTGTGCCCGACAGGGTCCATATTGATCTTTTACTTTTTATACCATCTATGTAATACATATGGAATGCAATAAAGAATTGAGTAATAAGAGGTAGTTACTTGCCATGAAAACATAACATTGGCCAAATAAAAGTTATATAGTTTTTTTTTTTTTAATGTTGCGCCACACTATACGCCTGTATTGTAGGTGCGTTACAAACATAGAAACATATATAGGGGGTATAAAATCACAGTTCTTACTACATAATTTCAGGAATGGATTAAGATATCTGCACTAGACATGTCTCTACCAGCCAGTTCAACAGTAAGCAAAGGAAATACGAATTAATTTCTAGGAAATAATTAGATTAGAGAATAACATGAACCAGGCCAAGCTAAAAACATAACACAACTAGTTAATGACTAAGTGAGATGTTTTCAATCTTTATTGTTATTTTCAAGTGTAAGTAAACATTTGTTTAATCATTAAGAACTAATTTTAATCACCTCTATGAACAATTACCTACTAATGAAATGATGGGTGTGGTTAAAGGAGTCAATTAGTGTTGTTTAATATATATAATTAGAGTTACTCCACCAAGTATATCAGTATATGCCATATTAAAAACTATTTAGAGTTTTGTCGAAGAAATTAAAGATAATGTTGGTTAGTTTTACAATCCTATCTAATTATAATAACTATGGTAAAACTAAACTAGTTTGTAAATGAAAAAAAAACAAATGGTTATTATTAGATTCTGGTTCGAAAACTTTTGCCTTTGTAATGAATAGTTTTACATAACAAAACATCACGCCTTGTTTCCTCAAAGGGGTAGGCAGAGGTGTACCTGTAGTACACCCACATTTCGCCAGTTAATAGGGAGCAAGTTTGCCATCAACTGGGCACAAATCCAGACACCATGCTGCTACTGAGAAATTCCAAATGGAAAAACCCAATGACACTTTGTCCAACCTGGGCATCGAACCTAGGACCTCATGCTTAACAGTAGCGCTTGTAACCACTAGATCAACTCGGCAGTCAAACAACAGTTTTATACCTAGTTTATTATACACATTTATAATATCAGGGAATGAGAATATGCTTCAAACAAGAATTTATTTACTTTGTTGTTATCATACTTCAACAGAGAATATCAGTTTATTGCATATCAGTAATTATATTTTTTCATGAAAAGGCTGAAGTTATTTACATTCACTCATTATCTGCCAGAGTTGTGAGAAAGTCTGAAAGGGATACCGTGGCCCCTGGCAACACAGGCAACGGAAGGAACACATGTGAGTTTTAGTCAGTAAGAGTCTGACACACACTCCACCCAGAGCGGGAGAACTTATTTGATAATTTCCCACCCAAAAAAAAAACTCATACTATTATATTAAGTTGTCACTGGTGCCGATTCCCTTGTTCACAAATTAAACTAAATTTAAGTTCAGTGCATCTTTTTCTTTCTATTTCATTAAGAAAAGGACAGAAGATACATTTTAGTTTAGTCCTGTCAAATTAATCAGCGCCTGTCACTACTCCATACAAGTTTAGATGTGATTAAAAACTTGCCTACTAAAATAACGTCAATTTTCGTCAAGCGCTGATTAATTTGACAGGACTAAACTAAAATTTATCTTCTGTCCTTTTCTTAATGAAATAGAAAGAAAAAGATGCACTGAACTTAAATTTAGTTTAGTTTGTGAACAAGGGAATCGGCACCAATTTCTTTCTTTCCTCAACTAAACATTGATGAAAAACATCATAACAAATTGAAATATTCTAAGTATACTTACAAGTGCCCATACAGTGAGTTCAGGATAAGGAACAACAAGTTAGGAATGGCGGTGGCCACATTGAGGTATGATGTGAATTGCGCCTGGAATGGGGTCTTGCGTACCACCATCGTGAGATTATTTGGTGTAACATCCCGGAACTTGTACATCCAATACTAAAAATAACAAAAGCCTTGTTTATACTTAATTTATTTTAAAGGTTTATGAAGATTATGTATGAGTATATCTGAGAAAATGTTTTACCTAAATCATAAAATTGTTGTAATTTTAGAAAGAAACGAGTTTTATATTAAAGGATGAGTAAGACCCTCTGACCAAGGCATGTTTTCAGACATATTATTTTAGTACTAAACAATATGCTACCTAAAATGGTATAGTTAAACTTAGAATTAGACTCATTCATAGATAACGAATAAGGTCATCATTCCAAAAACAAGCAAAAATAGCATGAAGGTCGTATTCCTTTTTCACAGTTCAGTGAGGCAATAAAAAAAAATACTCACATCATTGGCGGTGATCAAAAAATTCCAGGGCACTAAGGAAGTAACTCCGAAGAGGTAGAAGAGTATATAAACAATACAGTAATTATCCCGAGGCTGTTCCCCTGTGTCCAAAACCTTCGTGGAACATGAGTCAGTCACTAACTCTCTTTCCTCAGAATCGTCAATAACCTCCTCCTCATTTTCAATACTGTCTATAGCTTCAGTATTGATAGACCCTGTCGCATTCATTGTTCCCAAAACACAGAACAATTATTTAAAAAAATATCAAATACGCACGCAGGTATTTTAGTTTGTTTCTCTTCCAAGATCTACGTTATGACTGATTATTAAACACTCAACTCTCACTTAATAAACATTTGTTTCAATTAAGGATTTACAGACACTTTCCCCTTACGCATAGTGAGAAAAATAATATTATTTAATTCGTAAGGTCGTACATTATTTGGTTCGATCGAATCACAGAATTGACAGCAGACAGCACAGACCATGGATCGAATTCAATATTGTATTGACTGCTACAAGTACACACAGAGAATATTGTACTAGGTACTTTAGTTAGTCTGTGACACAGAGTCACACAATTTGAACCAACACGGAACAAACTGCCCACAGACTACCACAGATTAAGTAGTTTTTTTTTTTTTTTCATTATGAATGGCGTCTCGTAGTTGACCTTGAGAGGTCGTGACTACTTAACCGGACTTTCCTGTGGCTGCCTTAAGCGAACTCAAAGCCTCCAGCCAGGGGCGAATTTCTTATAATACTAAGCGACTGCACGCTAAGGGCACCCCCTGTGGGGTACGGAACTCGGCTTAGGGCGTCGCTGGGGGGAGGACAGCAAGGTGGGACAGGCTGGATCTGATCAGTATTATTATTATTAATCGGGGAATTTAAAGCTGCAGGCTCAGCTGCGGCGCGGGCTGGCACTTCGTCGATCAAGCGTCGGGGGAAACAATTACTTCGGGGTTTACGCGAGGGACCTCGGCGGCGAGGTCGGAACGTAGGTCGGTGTGTTTTGTGCACTGTACTCGTGGCCCTACTGCTTTCCTGGAGGACGGTAATGGGGTCATCGGGGTCGGTGAGAGTATGCCTTGGACGGCGAATAGAGCTAATGGTGGAGGGCCTATAACTGGCGGCCTGCACAACCATAGGGTTGCGGTGGGTGGCGGTGGAGTCGAAGAAGCGCTCCGTGATGCGTTTCATGAACTGCTTGATGGTGGGGATTTTAAGATCGAGATGGAGGATCTCGTTTCGGACGAACCAGGGGGCTCCCGTTGCCTTTCGGAGGAAACGGTTTTGGAGGCTCTGCATCCTGTGGATGTGGTGGGGCTTGGCATGTGCGAAGACTGCACAGGCATATGTCATGATGGGACGGATGCACGCTGTGTAAATACGCAATTTGCCCTTTTTTTTTTTTGGGTGGGAAATCATCAAATAACTTCTCCCGCTCTGGGCGGAGCGGGAGGGTGTGTCAGACTCTTACTGACTAAAGCCCACCCGTATTCCTTCCTGTTGCCTGTGTTGCGGGGGCCTCGGTGACCCATAAGTACCTTCCCGCGACCCCGGCAGGCATCGGCCCTAGTGGACCCCTACTTTGTGCTGACGACATCTCTTTGAGGCGCGCGTGGAATACGACGCGCCGTCGACCCAGGCCTGGTCCTTACCGGACGGTGAGCTACCCATTGCTCACCGTCTGCAAGCCCGCGCCTACGGTGGCCGGAAATCCGCCCGGGATTCCCGACGCCCTGGGCGTCTCCTGCGGCGGCTAGGGCCGAGAGGGCGCGAAACTTGCCTTTCCCTCAACCGTCCCGCCTCCTCCTTCGCGAGCATTACTGCTTCGCAGAAGGAGGTGCGGCTGCCCATGCCCTCTCGCTCCGTACCATGGCCTGAACCAGGGCTGGACGCGAGAGGTCTCTGCCGCCGATCGCCTCCACGAGGACACGGCGGTGCTCTGCCCAAGCCGGGCAGACCTCCAACGCAATTTGCCCTTAAGGGACAATTTGCTGCGCGCATTTAGGACGGAGTGTAGTCTACCGAGAGCGAAAGCGGCACGCGAACGCACCTGCTTAATGTGCTCTGAGAACGAGAGATGGTGGTCAAGGGTCAAGATTAACTAGTACTCAGCTGTCAATTTTATAGGGGTTGCAACGACGCGGCGACGAACCGTTTACAAAGACCGTTTGGTTTTCTGCGTCGATGAAACCCTTTTTTGTCCTGAATTCAAACAGTCTTCGTTGCACCAACCAGTCTTGGAATTACTTTGTGCAAGTTTTTATTTTACGTCTAAGAAAATACAGTCGAGAACGGAATGATTCAATTATTTTTTTATTTTTTATTTTATTTTATTTGGGAAAATAAACGGTTACACATTACAATGTTATGGTATAGAACTTAAAACTAAGTTATGAGTATAAATGTATAACCAACAACATTTTCCACATAATATAAAAAAAAAAAAATAAACAAACACGAACGGCGTGCGATATAAATTACCCACAATGGTTAAAATTAAATATAGAAAGTAAAACTAAATTGAAACATATACAGGAATAAATAATAATAATAGAAAAAAGATATACAGGGTGTTTGGTGCATCGTGTGCCAAATTGAAATGGTCGACTGAAGGAGTCATCCGCTAGCCTTTCAGACCCTTTAACACCCCTCATGCTCTGTGGATTTTTTTTTATCGACTTTTTATTGTTTTCCAAAAAAAAGACCCAAATTTTACATTCAAATACAGATTTTAAAAAAAAATATAAGGCGTAGACTCTGAATTTTAATTTTATTTCGATGTGTATTGTTTAAGAATACTTTTAAATACAAAATTATTGATATTAGTCACCTAGTTCTTTTTTAATTCACTCGCAAAGGTAAAACTTAAATTAAACGTACATGTTACAGCTGTTTATAAGGCTACAAAAAAAAATCAAAAGCGACCGGGATCTTCCAACTCCCTCATTAATTCTCCAGTCTATCCTCTTTCTAATGATGTGCCACATGCCATAAAAGTATTTTAACAACTTTGTGAATTCGCTAGAATTGTGAATCGAGTCACCTAAGGCTAATATTCAAAATTATGATTTAAAAAAAATCTCTTAAATGATACCTGTCAAACCTATAAATCTGCTATCTCATTCTTATGGTTAGGTAAATTCGTGTCTCATATATAGATACAGATCTTTCGTGGGATTTACTTGAAATAAAAAAACAAAATTGCATTTTTAACATTTATATCATTGTTACAAATCCTGCTCAAATTGTTGGCCTCTGTTGCGAATGCAGGCCCGACACCTGTTTCGTATTTCAAGTAACTGAGTGAGTATACGCCGTAGGGGTGCTCGCGATCCTGCGTTTGATCGACAAGATGTTACAGCAAACAACTGCCGCGCGCGCACACCTCGACACATAGTAGTTCTGGGTACTACATAACTTATTCTATTGCATAAGTCTATACAATCATATGAGTTGTTACATAAATCAAACAGAAACGTCGATTCTAGCATTATACGTCTAGATTTAAGGTTTTGAAGCTTATATCTATTAAGTAAGTCGCTGTAAGATGCATACGTACGAAAACAACGGAATTATGGTCAAATGATTAATTAACTGGAGTAATCTGACATACTAGCTGTCACTTTGTTGTGTATTATGTAATGGTCATATTTATTGTAATGGTTAAGTTTAATCGATTTATATAAATGTAAAATAAATTAATAATAAGTGTATAAAGCTGGCAGCACCGTGTCAACAGAACGTCTCAGTTTATTATTTTTGACAGTGATAATAATTTTAACGAATTTTACAAGAGTTCTTCAAACCAAGAACAAACATAGAATTAATATTATATAATTGAATTAAAAGCAGTTTAAAAAAGTTCTCTGTGATTGATCTGTCATCATGATGAACAGTAAATACGGAAAATGACGATAATATGTTGACAAGATCAGCTGCACTTAGAGACGCCCACCACCTCTCCGGACTCTTCGCTCAGCTCCGCTTCGCCGCCGCCGGTACCCAGCCACACGGTGTGTGCTGTGACGACACCAGCAGTTGCATCGAGCTCGAGGGGCCTCCCCGCCCACAACGCCAACACATGGTCGTCGACGGCAAGGACACCGACCGCCGGACAGTTTAGGACCTCGAGGCCCCCCGGCCTCTGATAGGGTACCAGCTCCCGACGGTGTGGACACAATCCATCAATGAGAACGTCATGCGCTCAATTACTCGTCGAAAGTGACGCATATGAAAGGTTCTGTCGGCGAATCGTTCGCCGTTGAAACGTTCTATCGGTGAAAAAATGAAAAGTGAATCGTTCTGTCGGTGAACCGTTCAACGGCGAAACGAATGTCGGAGAAATGTTTCAGAATCTATTATTGGGCTACAGAGAGGGGAAACAATCTGACCGCGTACCGTGTTCGGATGCTCTCTCTTTTTCAGGTGCTTGAGCCAGCTTTCAACGTTTTGGCACAATGACAGTCGGATCTGGGTGCGGGTCATCCAGAGCAGAGTAGCCATGTCATAGCCCGTCACAGACTATTGTAGTATCATCTCAGTTCAACAAAAATCAAGCTAATGCGGGGAGTGATAACATAGCTACAAACGTAAATACCCAGTGCAATGAGAAATTGAGGAGTGCTTTGGAGGATACAATTCAAAAATATGGGTTTATGCCGCCCGAACTTAGGCCACGCTTACCTCGTTTGCCCATGCATAACAAAAATAGGTGGCGGTTCCGGATTCGCAGTTGTCAAACTATTTTGATGTCTGCGAAGATCTCACCTGCGAAGACCTCACCTCCCTTCTGTACTGCGCTGTGTGCTATGTGTAGCTGTATGTCGTGTAGTTCACGTCAAATGTGCTAATGGGTCTAGAGCTACACGACCGAAACCAATCGTACCAGCTTGGCAATGCAGAATTTTGCGCACCTTCCTGATGTCGTATGTGGGGCGATGGAGGACGATCCTTTGCTACCCAGGATGTCAAAATATCTAAAGAAATAGCGAGCCGATAAGAAGCGAGGCATATTTCAAGGCCATAGTTTGAGTCCGGTTTGGTTTTGCTTCTTCTCGTCTTGAATCCTCTAAGCACACTGTTGGAGGATTCAGGTTCTAGGCTATCGGTTGAGAAAAATAATAATAAAAAATATAAATATAGAAAACTACAAGTATTTGGGTATGTCGGAAGCGTTGGGCATTAGTGTTACTGACATGAAGCAATCGTTGAAGGAGCGCTTCTTTGGCAGCCTGAAGAAGGCATTTAATAGTCTTCTATCAGGCGGAAACAAGGTGCATGCCTTCAACGGGTGGGTCATGCCGGTTTTGATATACTCTTTCGGCATACTCAAATGGACTCAGACCGAACTCGACACCCTGGATTGGAGGGTCCGTACGCTGCTGACTGCATATCGAATGCATTATCCACGGTCATCGGTAATGAGACTGTATATCCAGCGAAAGTCTGGAAGTCGAGGCTTTTTAAACGCTAAGACTCCACAATCGCGAGATATGCAGTCTCGGGGAATATTTCCTTGAAGCCGACGTGGGGATCCATCTAGATGTGGTCGCGGTTGACAAGGGCCTCACCCTGCTCTCCTTGGCTAAAGAGAACTGGCGCAAGTCTTTAGTGCTTGACACTAACGATCGCAAGGAGGTATGGCAGAGTAAGGAGCTTCACGGACGTTTTTTCTGGACCCTACATGAACCCGATGTAGATTTGCTAGCGTCCGTAGCCTGGCTGCGTTTCGGTGACCTTTTTGGGGAAACCGAAGGTTTTTTCTGTGCAATTATGGACGAAGTTATCATGGCTTGATTCAGAAAGCGGTTTTTATATATTTTTTTATATTCTAATATTTAAAAATATAATTTATATGTTTATAACGAAATAAAGATAAGTGTAAAAGTCTAGAATACAATAAATATGACAATTTTATTACACAAAGTGACAGCTAGCACATGTCAGATTTCTCCAGTAAATTTATTCGACTTTATCTATCACACTCGTCGCGTTGTCGTTCGTTTTCAAAACCAGTCCTTAAAATAAAAATTTAACTTTTGTCAGTCAACAATGTTAAACCAGTTGTCAATGCTGTCGTTCGTGATGCGACGTTCAAACCCGTTGATAGTCGTAAGAAACTGCAACTATTTCACTCGACCAAAACGCAATTCCAAGTTTCGTCTTTTAAGCCGTCTTCAAACCACTTGCCACGACGACGGTTTTCTGAAACCGTTTTCGTCGTCGGAAAAACGGTTGAGTTTCGCTCGTCAAAAATTCGACAACGACCCACCACTATAATTTTATTCATGCTGTCAGTGTCAAATTCAACGCGAATTTTAGGTATCTATAGTAGGTACTGCGTTCCTGTTCAACCACAGACTAGCTAATAATCGGTCGCGGTCGTAATCGACACGTGTTTGTGGGACTGTGACTGCGTCAGTCACAGTACTCACAGTTATCTTTCTCGGCTTCCACGAGGTTCCCGTCATGAGGGACCGTTATGTCAATAATCATTGCGCGCCGCTTTATTCGATCCACCACTACTCTAACAGGGTTATTGGCAACAATAGTCCTATCAGTAATGATGGATCGATGCCAGGCCAGAACATTAGTTTTGTAACCTTTTAGGTGATTTTTAACTCCTTCAGGTTATACGAGTCAAAAGGTTACATTTAGGTGATTTTGCGGAATTTGTAGAATATTTTTAAATTTATTACATGTACTGCTGCACACTGCATAAGACTGATGACCATTCACGACAACCTTTTGTGTTCTATTTTTAATATAGGATGAGAACCATCGAAGCAAATTTCCTCGTATACCATTAAACGCAATCTTATTTAGTAAAATTTCATGGTCGACCTTGTCAAAAGCCTTTTTGAAATCTGTATAAACCGCGTCAACTTGCAACCGCCTGTCCATATTTTCAAAAAGATAATTGGAAAAAATTAATATATTTGAAACAGTCGAACGTCGCTGAACAAACCCATGTTGCTCTGGGATGATGACGCTGTGTAAGATTGGATAGATTTCATTGTGTACAAGTCTCTCAAAAAGTTTTGACAAGGTCGACAGAATCGAGATAGGCCGGTATTGCTCTAGGTATGTCATGTTTTGAGCCATTCTTGTGTACAGGTGTGATGTTAGCCCGTTTCCATTCATCCGGGAAAACTTATTGTAAATAATAAAGAGTTAAGGCTTACAGATACTGCCAGCGGCAGTCTTAAAGAAAAGAGCTGGGTACCCATCGGGACCTGCTCCTTTGGATGGATCCAGTAATTTTAACTCTCTAAGTATTTTGCCTTCTTCAATACGCAAGTTATTGATCAAGCTAACATTGGCATTACAGTGAGTAGGCGGGGTCCAGGCGGATAATGAGGGTGAACTTGGTTCAAACACAGACTGGAAATAGTCTGAAAACATATAACAAATCTCTTCTGGGGCACTAGACTTAATGTTTTGATAGTGCATTGTAGATGTAATACCTACCTGATTTATTTGCGATTTGATGTATATGTCCAGAAGTACTTGATGTTTGTAGTAAGTTTATCTTCAAATGTATTAGGTAATATAGTTTGAGTTGCAGGTCTTATAGGCTTCTTTAAAGGTTACTCTGTATTCCGAAAACTCATTGTAGTCTTTGATGTTCTTAATTTTTTTCCATTTAACCCAAAGACGTTGTTTTCTCTTGTAAGTTTTAATTAATTGTGCTGAGAACCAAACCGGAAAGTCAAGTGTCCGGGACTTAACACGCGGTACATTGCGTTCAGTAATTCCACCGAGAACATCATAAAAGCGTTGCACGGCCTCCTGCGACGGAAGGCGCTCCAGCAGGTTCACCCATTCAACTTCGCTGATTTGTTCATTAATCATATCATAGTTTGTTTTGCAAAAGTCATATTTACTCAATGGTTTTCTTTTCAGAGCTTGTGTGAAGATACTTGTGAGGGCTGTAGCAACAAACGGAGGATGATGTGTGTCTATAGGTAGTAGTGAGTCTAATGAGAGGGCTTATAGTATTAGTGGTGTAAATAAACAAATCTAAGATCTTCCCATTAGCATTGGGTACCTATGTTATTAAATTGGTATGCATTCAGGGTTGACATGAGCTGTGCCAATTGTGAACATACAGGGGACGTTACAAACATACAGAGCATGACATACCTGTAAGCTGATGCGATCCGACAGACTGTCCAACCTTCCATGTAATTGTCATGTCCACATGTCCACATGTTATGTGGTCCAAATACGTATAAAGTATTTACTGAGATTCAGATCGACTTGCGTAAGATGCGAAGTACGTAGTGATAAATCTTATTATTTATACCTATAACAGGGGATAAAAACATTAAATAAAAAAATAATTCCTATGAAAATACTGTGTCAAATTTTATTAATATTTCATCAGTTACAATAAATCATAATTATATTTGTCATTATCAACTATTATTCTAAATTATGATTATTATTCTTGTACAATTTACATTTAAAGCATGGACATTAGGTCATTATATTTTTATACATGTCATCATGTAAATAACTTAGGTAGTTAAATAAAAAAAAATATTTGAAAATTACACATTACAATGTTAAACACAGTTTTTACTGATGTTAGCTAAGGATTAATCTGCTACAATTTGGCGCGTCTATGTCCACCTATATTATCTATAGGTATTAGTATACTAATATATTAAAACTGAACATTTTGTTTGTTTGAACGCGCTAATCTCTGGAACTACCAGTCAGATTAGAAAACTTTAAAAAAAAAATTGATTGGCCAATTCTAGAGGTTTACAGTAACATCACGCTACGACCCTTAGAAGCCGAGCAAAAAGAACAAAGTCAGAAAGTACGTTAAGCGAAAACGAAGTAATAGCGTGGGCGGGTCTAACGACTTCCACGGGAACGAAGTTGCGGGCAGAAGCTAGTATTAAAATAATTGACCAGATTGTCCAATATGATGATACTATGGTTGCTTAGGTATACGTATGCAAGAGGCATGGAAAATATTTTAAGAAGTACGAGTAAGAGTTGAGAAGACTTAAAATATTTGCTGAAAAAGTATGCAGGTAGATATACCAGATAGACGCGTCAACAAAGAGCAGAAAATCTACGCAAAATTACAACAAAAAGAGTGAACATAACATGAATAATATTACAATTAAAAAAATACAAAATATAACTATTGTATATGGAAAGACTGTCTCTTAAAACTAATTTTCAATAAAATTACATATCATTTGTCGAATAAACATTCATAACCCTCTGGCCACAGCTAACGGCGGCGCGAATTGCGGCGCGGTGTGAGGCGCGGCAAGCGATGAGCGGCGAAAACAAATGGTCGAAAACCTATGAAGTGTGCCACAGCTACCGGCGTAGCGAATTGCGGTGCGACTTGCGGCGCGGTGAGAGACGCGCGGGGCGCGGCGGCTCGGGCGGCGCGTTGTGCGGGTGAAACAAATGCACTAGCGAGTATCGAGGTGGCCACAGCTCAGAGCGGCGCGCGCGGCGGCATCGGTGGACGGATTCGGTCATCGCGCGACCGAAACAAATAATTTTGTTTTTAACGCGCGTTCTTATAATTGAAAATGGATACAGAAGAATTCATTGCTGAAATACTGTGTAGACCAGCAATATGGATGTCTAAACATCCACATCATAAGTATAGGCACATAATTAAAAAAATGTGGGAAGAAATAAATCATAAATTTCCTGGTAATAGTGGTAAGTATTTATTACCTATTTTTTACAAGTAGGCAATTTAATTAGATAAGTATGGCATTTTAACACAATGAATTTAATTTCGTAGATATTTACGGTTTCATTGATTGATACCTACGAGTTATTTGTGTATTCATGTATGAGAATTAGGTATTAGGTATGTAGGTACTTTAGCTATAGTCTACAGATTATTGAAATAATGTTTGAATTGATCTCGTATTGTAGTTGCTTGAATCGTAGCTCGATTATTCCGTCTTGACCTGCGTACGCTATTGTGATTATTCGAGTCTCCAAACTGCGAAACAAACTGCTGGAAATCTTCATCTCTGTCTCCATCTCTTTCTCTTATAATGTTGTGTAACAGACACGATGCCTTTATAATTAATGTTGCGTGTTTTTTGTCTGCCTCTATACTTTTCGTAAAAATACGAAATTTATTTGTTAGAATACCAAACGCGCACTCAATTGTGACTCTTGCCCGGGATAATCTTTTGTTGAAAATTCTTTTTTCCGCATCTAAACCACCCGACGGATATGGGCGCATCAAATAATTTTTAAGAGGGTAGGCTTCATCGCCAATTAACACGTATGGTAAATTCATATTTGAACCAGGTAATCTCTGCGACGGTGGAACGTTGAATTTATTTTCTGTTAATAATCTATTTAATCGTGAAAAATGAAAAGTGCCTCCATCACTTTGTTTGCCTTTCCCGCCTACTTCTACAATAATAAACTTGTAGTCTGCATCTGACACTCCTTGTAGTACTAATGAAAAAAAATTTTTATAATTATAATATGCACTTCCACTATTTGGTGGATTTATTATGCGGAAATGTTTGCCGTCTATCGCACCCAAACAGTTAGGAAATTGCCATCTTGAAAAAAATAAATTTGCGTTACTTTTTAGCTTATCACAGGTTGGCTGCGGCATATGTATTTTGACCAAATTTTTCCAAATAGCTTCAAGAGTTTGATAAATTACTTTGGCAACTGTACTGCGTCCTAATCGGTAAGATTGAGCCAGAGACCGAAATGATCCGCCGTGACCGAGAAATCTGAAATAAAAAAGTACTTATAATTGACCACGCATTGTAAAGGATTTTCATACAATCAGAAGTCAGATTATACTGATTATTATAGCTTGATGTGTTACTATATATACATAAATTAATAAATTATATACTAAAACCTTTCTCGAGAATCACGCTATCGAGTGGTGAAAACCGCTTGAAAATCGGTGCAGTGTTTTTGAGTTTATCGCGAACAGACAGACAGACGCGACGGGGGACTTTATTTTATAATATATACTGATATTGATGAGTTCATGATGGAACTATCGCGAATAAAAAAACAGATGTTCCATATAAAATTTCAATATTGATTTTCAGATGATAGTTTAAAGAAAAAATGGAAAAACCTAAAAGACAGCTACCGGAAAGAACTCAAAAAAGTACCTGCGTTCCGGTCCGGAGATGAAGGTTCAAATTATCAATCTCAGTGGAAGTATTTTGAACAATTATCATTTTTGAAAGACGAATATATGCCCACCGTGGGAGAGTCTAACTTAATAGAAGAAGATATTTTAACTCAAGATCTAACAGAAGAATCGTCTCCGTCAATCTTGCAATCACCGTCGCCGTCAGTTTCACCAATGCCATCAACTCCCACCTCCCCGTCACAGCAACCGCCAACTCCACATTCATCAGGACATCAGGTACAGACCCATGCGACCACCCCAAGAGAAAATGAAACACAAAATCCTTCCCGAAAACGATTGAAAGCAACTGAAATCCGAGCTGAATATTTAGAAATAGAGAGAAAAAAATTGAAATTATTGGAAGCAGACTTAGCAGGTGGTAAAGAGAAAGACATTCCCAGGTCAGATGACTATCACTTTTTGATGAGTTTATTACCAGAAATGGAGAAACTTAATGTTTTACAGAAAATGAGACTGAGAAATAAATTCACTCAAGCTTTGATGGACGAAATTAGTCTCAATCAATATCCAGGCTATCAAGGCTATTTCACTCAACCACCGCCTTCTGACTACGGCATAAATAATATTAATAATTCATAATTTAACAAACAAACCAAATGACATGCCAAAAAATATAATTAAAAACCAAATGTGTGATTAATAATTTGACTGAGGTACAAATAAATAAATATATAGTGATAAGCAAATTGTTACTTTTATTTAGATATATAAATAGTTTAAAGTAGCTTTTACCCGCAGCTTCGCCCGCGTACATAAATTAACAAATTATGTACCTCGAAAATCACGCTATAGAGTGGTGAAAACCGTTTCAAAATTGGTGCAATAGTTTTTGAGATTATCACGAACAGATAGACAGATGCGGCGGGGGACTTAGATTTATAATATGTATTGATATTGATAGGTATTTACCTTAAAGTTATAAACAGCTGTTCTGGAGGTGAAACAATTTTCTTAAAATTAACTTTAGCTTTCAATTCTTCATGTATGTGGCCGAGTATATAATCAAAAGTTTCTATGCTTGCCCTCGTATATTCAAAAAATTTGTCGGAGTAGTTCCTATATTCATAATAAAGCGTGTGAAATTCGCCAAGTTCTCTCCTTCTCTGATTAACTGGGTGCGATCCTATTCTTGACTGAATGATATCTTGAGCTAAGAATACACTTGATTCAAGGCAATACCGTGCCACTTTTGATAGGGCCATTTTAATAGTTCGGCCGTTCTCTAAATACGTCCACCGCTGACGCCGCCGCGGTCGCAACTAGTCGAGCTGTGACATACCACCGCAAGTCGCGCCGCCCGCCGCGCCTCCCGCCGCGCCGTGCGCCGCACCGCCTGAAGCTGTGGCCAGGCCGTAAGACGTTTAACACTTAGGGACGGACGTGCAAAAATACGTATCTAATATTGCATCATAATCATTAATTACAAATTAAAGTATACGCCTTTTAGGTACTTACTCCTTTTTGTGATACATGCATATATTTCACTTAATAAAAACTTATAATAAGGCATCCATTTGTCCATAAGGCGCAGCATTAGAATTTAATTTGTTTACTTCATTATGAGATCGATCACCTCTGGTAATTTGCATAGTCATTATGACTTATAATACTCTATACATACATATATTAACTAAAATTACCTACAGGCACAGAATATAAAAGAGAATGTTGGAATGTCAGAAGTTTTAAAAGGCACTTGTTTAGATAATACGCATGGAACTAAATGCAAGAAACATAAAATATCTCGATCAAGACATCATAACTCAGTCTTTTCATTGCTTTTCTACTTCTACGATAGGATAGTGTGATCAACTCCTTTTTATTAAACTATTATACATTCAAGGCCATCTTTAGACCATTGTTAAGTAACACTTGATTTACAAATCTCGTTCATTTTCGAGTTTCTTATGGCTTCTTCTACATAGCAGTTTCTAAAGGTTGACTATGTGACCGACTTGCTTCAGATATCGGCATTGGACTGGATTCGGAGTCCTCAAAGTCGAAATTCGTTTCTAGTAACGCCTCAGACTTAGATCTATGATGTAGTTCGGGTAACGGTGAATCGTCGAACTCTCTGGAGAGATCGTGCGGGCTCGAATCATAGCTGGGTATGTTGTCTGATGCAGTTGTATCATATGCACTAGAATATACTGGTGGGTGAGGTGGACTTGGTAGGTTGTCTTCGTAATACTGTTGCTGATCTATAAATAGCAATAGAAAATATTAGGTATTTCTTAAGAAGTTTAAAAAATAACAGTTCTCTATAACAGTTTTAAAATACAACAGCGTGTGAGATGCACTATTTGACTTTTTAGTTCGGTCTCTATATATCTGTCAAAATCAAACTAAGGCGCCTAAACGTGACATTGGCTAAGCACAAACCGTGCGAATCCAAAGAAAAAAAAAAAAAAAACTAAGGCGCGAACTCTAATAAGCGTCAGTTTGTTCATAGACTAATAGACTTTGTTTCATAGTTCACTCTTTGGCTGTTTGGCGCCATTGATAAGTCCAAGATCATATTTTTAGGTATAAAGTCCATACAAAGTTGACAGAAGGTAATATTTACGTAAATACCTATATTTTATCTCGAAATTGTTCCTACATACAAACTTCGCGTAAACCAGAGCTTACTAGCCTTTATAATGCTATTTAATTACCTGCAACATTGTTCCTTTGGCCGAACGTCGTAGCAGGCACTGCTCCCGCTTGTGGTTGGTCCGGCATTTTAGATCTTAACTCCATCAAGAAAGACAATTTAGGTTGCGCGCCGTAACTTCCTGCGGGAGCACCATACGGCCCGTATATCTTCCCAGCCCTTTCCAATTGCCTCTTCATGGTATCACCATCATCAGAGTTATCTCTTAACGGTAATGTATCTGAAGTGAAATACTGAGAATCGCTTTGTGGCGACATAGTATACTCATCTGGAGGCGATCTCAAACCTTCAGGGTGATGTAATATGGGTATTTCTTCCGTGGCAACTGTATTTATCGACGGTGCCCCACTGGCTGTCCCAGAATTATCTCTATAACCTTCGTTTCTAAATGCTAAGTTGTATGGCCTTGTATTGTTTTGTGGCACAGAATATTCTGGAGTGATGGGTTTCTTTACAAATGTGCTGTGTTGGAGAGGCATGACGTTTGGGTTCGGGTTGTGAGCCTCATAAATGTCAAAGCTCTGATTGTCATCAAGTGAGGAATTGAACTGGCTCTTTTCCATGGATTCCATTGATGTTGTGGATGCCAACATCTTTCTGTAGTCTGAGCCTTTCGTTAAAGTGTCGGTCGAGCGGGTACTACTCTGTAGACGATAAAGCAGTTAAAAAATTATTATAACATGAAAACACCTTCAAAAAGTGTTCAACACTTTTGTTTAGAAATCTTGTGAGATCTTACCAATTGTACCATTTTTCTTCTGTAAGGCGTATCAGGGAAGCCACCATTGATGCTGCCGATAGACCGAACTGAGTGTAAAGACTGCCGGATCGAGTTACGCCGCTCTAGTCTTTGGACATGTCTGTGAAAAATGAAGTAGAAGATTATTGATTGATTTTATTGCTTTTTCTGTGCTTTTTTAATAAATACTTTTCTTTTTTTTAACAATGATTACTTTATGTGTTCCTGTAGAGAACTTGAAAATGTGTCGTTCAAGAAAGAAATAATTGGTTGGACCACAATAAAGCATTTCTAAAAATAGTATAACCTATATCGATGACAGACTTTCTTGCTAGAAAGTGGTAGGTAGTGGTAGGTACTGAAGAGGACAAGGGAAGAACTCACGTAGGTGAGTTCTTCCCTTGTCTTCCCTCACTTACATACCAGAAAAAATATGTAAATGTCGGAAACCAACCTGTGCTTAGACTTGGAATACCAGCAAACAAGAGCGGCTGCAACTAACAAAACGGCACCTATCAACACTCCGATAAACGCCACCGCCAGAGAATCTCCACGCCAGGACATCGGGTCGATCATAATTTTCGGATCTGTAATAAAAAGAGAATTTGTAGCAAAGCTAGGGAACAAATACAAAAACAGAGAGAAAATAAGTTTTTACAAAGGCTAGGCTCTATCATACCAAAATGCAGATATAGGTTGTACAGGGATCTTTTCGCGCGTGGCCAAAATCGGCCGCCATCTTGTCTTTTTTTAACCTTTTGACCGCCACAGTCATGTATAGATGACAAACCAAAATGTGCTCAGCACGCCACGGTCACGACTAGGTACATGACAGATTTTAAGGAATAATTCGTAGCATGGCGCCGAGGGCACGTTTTGCTTTTTTGGCGTGGCGGTAAATAGGTTAAACAATTTCTGTGACAATTTCACATATGTTTACCAACAACATTGCCCATCCATTGCCCTCCTGGCAATGTCATTCAGGTGCCGAAGGGTACTTGTAGCACTTGTAAAATACAAAACACAGACGTTAGGCAGGACGCAAAATAACCAAACTCGAGTCTAACTCACCAATCTCGCAAATAAAAGCATTCTTCTGATTACAGTCAGTCACTTCAACGTTCGAGAAGGCAAACGAAGTACACTGCGTCACATAATCGATGTGGTTGACCCAAACTCTGTCTCCGTATTGGAACCATTGATTCTGTCTATTGATAAACTCGTAGAGCGCCGCGTAGTTACCAGTGATGTATGGCATTGATGCGTTGTCCGACTGGGGAGAAAAGAGAAAGGTTTGATGAAAAAGGTGTTTTGGGAAAAAAAAAGGTTTGGGTTTACAAATAAAGCTATTTGGACCTTTTTTTGGTTAAAGAAAAAAGGTTACTGTGTAAATCACGGTCACATTAAGCCCATCAGTGTTAATTTGATTTATGATTGCTAATCGTGTGAAAAAGGATCGTCATTGTGAATCTCTTATAAAAAATATTCATTGTCAGTTAGGGAATCATGATTAGAGGTCAGATTTTCACAAGACGCAATTATAACAAGCTGCTTCGAACAAAGCCTAGGGATCCAAAGCCAAACACAGCATTACTTTATAGTCGTCACTTAATTTCCATAAAAAAGTCCTAAACTCTAATTAAAAAGTTTCAGATATCTCTTTGATGTTGTGTCAACTAAATCAGATAGATACAGGTTACTGGGTAAGTGTCAGAGTAAAATGGGCAAAATCCTTACCAAACAGAACAGTCTCGCCTCCTCATACGTCATCGGCGCACCAACATACATATAGCACGTGCCTGCAACAGCATCCCATCCTGGAGGACACTTCCCGCCTCCAAGGACCGTCTGGTTGTTCATATAGAAAGGCCTGTAGTCTACCTCTAGCAGCAGAGGGTTATCACTCTGGTCTCGTATACGACCAGCCACTGCTAAGGTCTCGTTGTAACTCCAGAAGTTGTGCTTTGCGTCGATTCGAGTACGCCAGAGATCGAGAGAACTAGAAAATTGAAAGGGAAATAGTAGGATTCGAATGTTTTAATTTTGGTGATAACGTGCTGTGTTAATGATTTGTTATAGGTGGTAACATATAGAACGCTCAGTGATCACTACAACAAATTACTTAGTTAATTACTAAGCGAAGTATATTAGAATACACATCGTTAGTAGCATTTTAACGCTGCCAATTGCCATTAGTAGTATTTGTAAAAATAAAGACTGTAGGCATTGTTAAAACTGCAAGTTAAGATAAAATGTTATATTCTATAATATAAACGTTTTTTGCTGAATTATTTGCTTTCATTAGGTAAAACGCAACTAATTAAGTGTCTATTGGACTATCTACTAAACCGTTCTTAGGATGCAGTAGAAAAATCGCGTAAGAGAATGGTAAAAAGCGATAATGCTAAATTAGACCAATTTGTTTTAACAATCTACATGCAGTAAGTCAATGAAAATGGTAATTGATGAATTAAAATTTTGACAACGTAGACTTACCTCATGGCAGTCGGATTATAGTCAACAAAGCTATGGTCCGGGGGCAGCCATGCAACAAAAACATGCAAGATAATTATATATTTCCTAATAAATATAGATATACGTAACTAATATTAAATATATTGTATAAATAAGCTTTACCTACTTGGAAAATCCTTGTTATGACAAAAATAAATAAGAAAGTCGTCTAAGTAACATATTCAAAATTGAACCCAATTTACACGTGACATAATGTTATGTTTACAATCGATTTTATTCACAAATATGTAAAGGCACTTTCTTGAGAAACATTAATAACAATTGCAAAACCCAGAAGGAACAGATTTATACCGAATAGTAGCATCTGGAGATAGTACTCACATAGATCTATTGACTGTGATCATTTCGTAATCATTGTCGGGGTTGAAGAAGATGTTATCGACGTAATTCTGACCTGCTGTACCTGCTACAACTGTAGCTCGACCTTCACGATCTGTGGCGTAGTTTCTGTAGGTAAGAAAGATCACATTTAGGAATTAATGACCTGGGAAAAATAATAGGTAGAGCAGCAAAAACAGAAACAGAAGAACTTACTTATAAAATCCATTGTGCGAAGTGGTCTGATAAATCGGAAGCCTGACTTTATCAAAGCCTGAAACCTCAAGAATCCTCAAGCCGGTATTATCATGAACGTAGTTGTACGTGAAGTTTGAGACGACCTGGCGTAAGATGATGACGTCACTGAAAGGCACTCGGTTGCGTGTGAAGTAATTACGGTATATTGTGACTTCTTGGTATGGAGAAGATTGGCGCCCTGGAAAGAAATGACACTTGTATAAAAACGCGAAGTTAACAAAGTGAAAGGAACAAAAGAGTCTTGAAACATAAGATAACGTGCATAATAATATTGTTTATACCTTCAACTTTGAGACACGGAAGATCATGGTTAGCAAAGAACAAGTTGTTGTGTATCCATCCACGAAGTGAAGTGGCTGATCCTCGAGAATCAGCCCTGACTAATAATCCTCCAACATTATTTTGTACTAAGTTGTTCTGAAAGAAATTAAATTGATTAAACGATATACACTGACATCGATCCACTTGAACTGTTTGTCTTTTGTTTGTGCTTTAATTAAACAAGAACAAAAGTAGCCAATTGATAATTTATAATGTTGTACCTATAATAAAATTGATGTAAGGATTACTCACTCTAAATACCAGCGTCTGTGTATTCTGTACATCTACTCTCACAGCCGCTGGGCATGAAGTGAAGTTTCCATACAATTTCAGGCAGTTGTTTTTGATCTCATTCCTAGTGATAGCTACTAGTGGATTCACTTCACCGACCGACTGATACGAAATAGCCCCATCTCTGTTCTTTATAAATTCACTGCTCGAAATGTTATGCTGGACATCACGGTCTGTAAAAAAGAAAAACTTTATTAGACGATTCATTCGTTTTAGAAATTGTTGGAATAAACGTTACATGTACGAATGAACTTACTGAAACCAATAGCTGATATCGGTAAAGTAACAATCTCGGCAATAAATCCATGAACAGCAGACGCTCCGTTTGCGAACAACGAGACACTCAAACTGGCGCTTTCTGTCTTGAAGAGCTTCTTTTCATCAGGAGACCCATTCTCCAAATAACCAATCATAGGAGCCGTGATATTGTAAATATCACCATCATACAACGCCAGAGAGTCGCGTTTGCCATAATTCTGAGTATGGTTGAAAAGATTGAACTGAAGCAATCTAAATCCAAATGGCTTTACCCTGAACATGCTCTTAAATATCTTAACACAGTTGACTGGGTTGTTGTCATATTTATAGTACAGCAATACTCGCTCTTCAACAGTGATCATTTTGGTACTATCACAAATGTCGATAAGTGAAAACAGGTGATATGGAAGATTCAAATCCTTCAGCGGTGTAAAACTGGATTCATCAGATTCTCTACCTTCCCCATTCAATGATATGGCACTGACACCTTCCCCTAATATATCGTTCACGGAATTAAACATCATATTTATTGAATCGGTGGGGGATATTAAATTAATGCCGTGATGAGCGCATTTTGTTATATTTACATTTTGTATTCTAGGATTCTTGGTTATACTTTGTACAGCAGGAGATTTCTCATTGTGCAGTATACCAGCACCAATTATGTGTACGTGAATTAATTCACTTTCAGATTTTTTCATTGTTTCATGAGTGTGATGGTCGTGAATACGATGCTCGTATAGTGAATATTCAAATTCTGGATTAGCAAACCTTATGCCACCCCAATACTCAAGACCTTCTTCCAAATTTCTTGTACCGCAATGGATGAATACGAAATCAGAATCCCACTTACATTCATGTTTATGACCATAAAGTTGTCCGTTCAGTCTTATTGGGCATTCTTCATAACGATCTTCAGTTCCGACACATTGTAAGGGCTCTGGCCACGACCAAATCCGCGATAAAGAATTACTATGATATTCTACTCGTCGGTCATGTGCAAAGAACACGTTAATTGGATCAAAACCCAATTCTCTGCAAACAACTTGAGCATTTCTTTCAGTAAAACGGTTATCACACATGGGCACCCATTGTAGGGTGGTTTTATTGTAATATTCGAGAAAACCTTCATTTGTTCTTTCTGCTGTATTATCAGTGATAGAACAATTTCTTCCTGTGCACAGTCTTATTGAGTTTGGTACAGTCAACGATTCTAATTGACGTCTATGCTTGTGATGGGTTGACGAATATTGACCAACATCTCTCTTTTCTATTCTGTTAATTTCTACATTACTTCGAATTAGAGGTCGCATTACAATGGGCGCTTGACTGTGACCTATAGCTTGCAGGTTACCCATGACGAGTATACCAACATTGGGAGCGAATTCAATTATAACACCGGGACTGATCGTTAAAATTGCATCTGGCATAACAGTTATATCAGACTTCACTATGTACGGTGCCATTCTGGATTCAATAGTGAAGTTTGATAATAAACGGCCTCCTAACTCGTTTGTATCCACAATAATCTCTGGGCTGAATGAAGCCGATACACTAGAATCTATACTATCTTCAAGCAAGTAAGGCAGATACGTAGCAATAGCGTGGTTATTCCAATCATCAAAATCAAATATCTGGTCCCGAATATCTTTTTCTACAGAGCTTCCCCACCAGTTTTCAGTAACATCTAAAAGATTATTGATCTTTGCTGTTCTAATTCCAGCTAACAATGTATACTCCAACACGTTGTTCCCGAACAAATTCCTACTTACTTTTACTTTCTGTATTCCTTTAAAACCTATAACGTATGTCGGTTCAACATTTCTGATTAAAGCACCTCGGCTGACTTGCGATAGCATGTGCCTGTTATTCTTCACTTGGTTGTATATGAAAAGCGCATAAACTAAACCCATAATTTCACTTTGACTGTCCATATGGAATTTCACCATAAACTGCCCATTATTCCTTTCAATAAAGTTACCATCAATCATCATCTTTTTTTCCATGCCTTGTATGGATATTAATCCAGTTTTACAACTGTTATCAGTGAAAATATTCTTTGTTATGTTGACTTCGGCGAAATGGCCATCTACGACTAACGCAAAGTTTTGATTGTTACGCCAAGTGTTATTGTGCATGTAGACGGAATGAGTAAAATTTTCATTGTACTGCCAAACGTACGGTAACCCAACGTCAAAACCTCCTTGTTTGTTCCTCTCTATTGTATTGTCCTGAAGAATGTAGTGATAAAGATTGTTCGAACTTCTCAAATCTCTAGCAAAGTGAAATATTCCTTTACCATTGTCTGTGATCAAACTGCTGTTGACCATTATAGTTATCTCCGTTATGTTACTGTCGTGTATATCCCAGAAGGGAGTATTGACGTAGATAGCTTCTTCTTTGTTATGTGCGATTTCACAGCTGAATATTTTAATACTTTCATTAGCTTTCCGTAAAAAGTGGTCACCTAACTCATTCAAGTAGCGATTGTAGTATAAAGCTTTGATTCCTTTTGTGTTTCCTTTTATCTTTGAATTTACTATTTGTAGAGTTGGCACAGGCCCTCTTACTATTCTGTTTCTTAGGTTTTGCACCGGAGCTATGATCGTGCTAACGACTAGCACCACTCCTCCTAAGGCATTCGTTCCACTATCATATGTTATCACAACGCCAAAACTGCTACTTGTTGTTGGAAAAGTCGACAGATCACGATTGAGACACCACTTTACACTCGCCTCGTTAATATTTTGCGAGTCGTATATGCAAATGTTTTCCGTTGAAAAATTATGTATAGGATTGAGAAGTTGAAGCCCAAGAACGTATCCTGGATTGCATTTGATATTGTATGTTTTTGATATACTTTCTCCATTGCGCTTTGTGAAAACTATGTGTCTGGTTTCACCATTTACTAAACTTATGTCTGTTTCATATTCGGGAATCATGATTGGGTGATAATTAGATTCGTCCATGTTGAATCCAGGATCTAAATTAAACCAACCAGCTATTTCTCTTTGCTGCGGTCCAGTTATGTGCGGGTTGTGTGAGATGCCAGCTAAGTTGTTATTTTCTATGACGGATCCATATACTTTTAGACCGAGTTGTTTGAAACTAATACCGCTACCCCTATTATTACTGAATTCTGAGTTACGGACAGTATTAACCGCATCGGCTCCATATAAATCAGAATATAGTATTCCCAAACCATCATGGTAATTGTTTGATACCTTGATACTTTCCAAGCTATGTCGAGCAAAATCTATCTGAAGAGCTGGTTTGAAAATATTTGAGGAATAATCCAATAGTCCAGCTTTCTCTATAGTTACGTATTGTAAATCGGCTCTTTCAGAAATAACGCTGAATCTGACCCCAGCCCAACTTGTTTCGTAACATCTGATACCAACGTCATTATCATGAGTACAAGAATTCTCAAAGTGATCTTTAGTTTCTGCTTTACATTTGGTTACATCGTTGTCGAATTCTGAGCATTCAACGTTGGATAAAATTATGTCTTCTGTCATACCTGCAGATGGTATTTCGTTAGGTTCTAGGAACCAATCCTCTGGATTTAAAGCAAGGCCAAGTTGATTGCAAACTAACGCCGCGTTGATAATGTTCCACCTGTAGTTACACACTGTGCCCCATTTGTCATCGATCCTCACTTGCAATCTACCTTCATGTTGTGTTCTCCCACCTAGAAGTCTTATAGGCACAATAGGCTCAGTATATCCGGGTGTTGTAGGTTCAAAATCTGTTTCATAAACACTCTCGTTAGTCATAACTACTTCTTCTTTCAAGGTAAATGTAATATCATTGGGTCGTTTACCTCTCGCATCTAGTTTTCCGGCAACCATTATTCCTATAGCCGGAGGAAATTTTAACGTGACGCCAGATTGTAAAACTAATTTTCCTCCAGGACGAATATTAATATCTTTATCAACATCATACTCTCCTTGCCGAAGAATTTCTATTCCTTCAACTTCGCCACCAACAACGAAGGTACCGGGTACATTAAATTGTGGCACATAAAGTGAATTATAATTAATTTGTGTTGCTCCGGGATTACTGCTATGCAATAAATATGGCATGTAAAGTATTTTGGCCAAGTTGTACCTGTCTTTTCTGTGGAACAATCGGTTGTAAACCTTTTCCTCTTCACCGAAGCCAAGCCAGTTGTAGGTACAGTTTAATATCTTACTTTGGTCTTCGACGTGTGAGCCGATTTCATATTGAGCTTCTGGGTTATTTATAATGTTTCTATAGACGTCGATGTTACTCGACGCTAATACAATCGTAGCCGCGACTCTACTTCTTGGAGTCAGCCTCGATGATATGCCTTCTAGAGGTTCATATGGTTCTCTTACTTTATTGTCTCGAAGAAAGTTTCTAGAAAATAGAATGTACTGGAGATCGCTGTAAGGAGATAATCCAAGATTTACAACGAAAGGACCTCTATTACCAAAGAAATAATTATGTTGTATGTGGAATCGAGCTGGTAAAATTTCGAATTCTTCTAGATATTTCCCTTCTATTCGATTCATTATAACGATCGCACCATAGCTTCCGTGTTCAAAATAATTATATTCAATCCTTCCGTGTATATTGAGGGCCGGTTGGATTTTAAGAGGTACTCTTTGGTTTTCGTAAAATCTATTGTGACCTACTTGTAAATTGAGCAATCGGGTTGGATTATTAAATCTCCAACAAGTAGATATTTCTATGGTACTTTCAGCACTCGTATTAAACCAGTTTCCAGTAATATTAACCCAGCTGTCGCCACAAAAGTTTCCGTGTAGTATTCCAACGTCCAGATTTTTGAATATTTCTGAATATTCTACTGCAGTGGTTTGATTTACTGGAATATATTCCGTTTGTTGAGTATTATTTATCCATACAGCTATACCGTATCCTTGATTAGAACTTAATATACTTCTTGATATGTTTCTATTTCCTCCAGTAACGGTAATGTTGATTCCGTCACCTTGATTGAAGGATATTCTACTTTCAGTTACATTTACATCTCCCGCTCCACTCGTGACTTGAAGACCAGCAACATGATTATTATTAGATATAGAAGTACGATGAATGTGAACTTGTGATCTTAAGTTTTCGATTACCACGCCTCTGCCATTGTTATCGGATATAATCGTGTCAGTTACATTTAAATCATACGTTTTGCTAATACCTGATGTCAACCTCAAAAAGCCTGTAATATCCGTCCTGGTGTTGGCTCGAAATCTCACGTACATGCGGTTTCTCGTTGACGTAACACTTTGTGGTCGCGTATGATTTCTAATGCTGAATGACAATAAAAGTCTGTCTTCTGTCGTTAATCCGTCGTATATAAATAATTCACCCGTATTGTTTTGATTAGTCAGAAGTTTAATGAAACCTAAAGTTAAAACGTGGTCTGGTCTAGTATAAAACTTCTGATGGCAATCTCTCTCCATATTAGAGTATCTCGATTGTTCAATTGACATTTGAATAGGAAATGTCTGGCTCGGTGTGGATGCTAATGTGCATAAATCAAATATTTCGCTTCTGTCTAGCCTTTCATCGATGTTCATTTCGTGCACCACGTATTTGACCCCGTCGCCGCCATTGTCGTGTATCAAACAATTCTCTATCTTGGCCATGCCATACGTAGAGTTCACATACACACCATATCCTCTATTGTTTTGTATCGTGCAATTGGTTATGACTATGGGAGCGTTAGGTGACGTCACATTTATCGCGTTAAAGGCAGAGTTCGATATTTCTATATCTTCTAAGACAGGTGGGACTCCTATAACATCCAAGGCACTTGTTGCATTGTTGTCTCTACCTAGACCTGCATTTTTTACAGTAACGTGTATAAGTTTGGACATAGATGTAGGAACGTATAGAGTATTTGCAGCAGTGAGGATTCGTTCATAGACTGCGTTTTCAAAGCGTAATCCTCTCCAATGCCTTCTAGAGTTTGCGAGGTCATTGACGTCATGGTGTGGTGAGCATTGAATGGCGAGGTCTGGGTGGTAGTCGCAGACGCCTGAGCCAAGTTCTCTAGAATTCCAATCACATTGAAATAGATCATATTCCGTTCCTTTGCATTTGGGCTCTTCGAATAATAGTCTTGCTCTTCTGCCGGGCTGACGATCGATCCAGTTGTAAAAGGATCCTCCCATGAAGCCTAGTTGTCTGCAGGCCGTCTCCATGTCGTTGACGGTCCAACTGAAAGCGTAGAAAAAACAATGTTTATCTATAAGTACGCTATGCCTACTATACCTACGTTTACGCCAAATTTGAATACTAATGAATTAAACAGTTACAATCTTATGTAACAGTACTTACTTTCTGGAGTTGGTACAGACTGATCTCCATTGTCCTCTGTGTAACAGCTGCACTCTACCTACTAAGATGGATGGTCCGTCCACTAAACGGATATCTGGTATAGGCTTAGAAGGTATATCAGGCTCTTCTGTACTCGTGAACGTTATACCCCTTTGTTGTTCACCCTGAAATTAAGGAAAAAATATGTTACTACTATTTCAATAAGTATTGGTGATCTTGATATTATGGATGTGATAAATTATTCTGGGATAGAAAGGGAACACTGCAGTCTAACCTTTTTTAATAATCAAATCATCAGGGTATGCTAAGCAATTTTAATGCTACGAAGTAAGCTTTGTGGCACGAGAATAGATCACAATAATAAAGCTTGTAGTTATGAAGTTATCAAACTACTACGACCATCCAGAATCAATTTTATTCCGAATATTTCAGCTAGAAACTAGGGCATTCAAACTCGGATAGTTATCAACTCCGGAGCTAGTTACGATGTTGAGCAATCAAATCCGGAATTCCGGAGTTGGCTACGGAGTTGACAGCTTTTTTAAAAATTAATAAAAAGTCCCTTTATTTTAATCAATAGAAGTTTTATTTGTTAATGAATCAGGTTTTTGTTTAAAAATTCACTGTCTGACAGGCAGAAGTTATAATAGACAACCAATACGCATTATAAAATATTAAAACAATCAACAATCATAAAAAAATAAACAATTTTGTTTGGCAAGAATCAGTCTTATAGTTTAAAAATTTACTGTCTGACAGACAGACGTTATAATAGACAACTAATGTCTAATACGACGCATTATAAAATATTAAAACAAGCAAAAAATCATAAAAAATAAACATTTGTTTGGCACGTTACAATAAAATAATAATCATGAACTTATACCTAAAAATTTAGGTACCTAAAAAATCTACTTGTTTTGAGATCGAAGTTCTTGGTAATATGTTTTGAGAAACGATAAGGCATTTAAAGATGAGTAAGAAAGAGAAATTCTAAGCTTCGTGCAGAAAAAGCCTGCTGCCGAGAATGCTCGTTCTGACAGTACCGAATAATACCGAAGTGTTGTGCTAAAACTTCGGTAAGAAGGAATCAAACAACGGGTTACGCTCAAGAATTAAGATGCGTTTTTCGTCGTTTTGTAAATAATGTTTACAATTTACATGGTTCATATGTTCATATGTTAGAGGGTTTGGTTTCCGCACTTAGTCCTTCAGGTGGACCATTGTGCGTGGGCCATGGCGGCCGTTTTTGGTGGTTATTCCAACCAGCCCACCTCCCTCCAGAAGTTGATAACATCTCCGGGTCTGTTTAGAATTTCTGTGTAGGATCTGGGTGCCCCGAGGGTTTCTGTTCTAATGTGGGTGATGCCTGTGCATTCGAAGAGCACATGCGCAACGGTTTCCTCTGCCTCCATGCAAGCCCTGCACAGAGGGCTGTCCGTTATGCCTATTGTGTGGAAGTGTTTGTTTAGCGAGCAGTGGCCTGTGTTGGTCCCCGTCAACAGGCGCAGGCCGGTCCTGTCCAGGCGTAACAAGCGCCTGGTTAACTTACTATCCAAGGATGGCATAGCCTCCTTGGACTGTCTGCACCCCTGTGCCGAGGACCACCAGCTCTCCGCTTGTGTGTGGGTGAGCTCCTGTAGCCACCTGCGTAGTTGGTTAAAGGGGATGGGCACGATCGGCTCCGGTCCGCAGACTGACGTGCCGGATGTTCTCCTGGCTAGTTCGTCAGCTACGTCATTGCCCAGCGATCCGCTGTCCTTTTATCCATTGCAATGTCTCTGTGTTGCGGTTCAATACCGTTATACGTTCTAGCACATTGTGACATCTTCTATGGCATACGCCGCTTGTATAATGCCCACACACTCCGCCTGGTAGACGGTGTTGAACATTCCCAGCGGGCAAGATATGTTTATGTTAAGGTCGTGTGAGAAAATGCCAGCTCTGGTTCCAGAGTTGGTCTTTGATCCATCGGTGTATACTCTTACCTCATACGGGCCTGAATAGTCGCACCGTTCTTCTGTGAGTATTATGTTGTAGTGCTTTTGGAAACAGTGAAGTTTTGGGGCTCTGTCGCAGGGTGATGCTATCATTGGTCTTGGTTTGATCGCATCCTCCCTTATGCCTATGTGCTTGACTCTAGAGTCTTTGCTCAGGGTTCCTGTTATGTTAAGCCTAAAGGCGGCCAGGGCTTCCTCCTCTCGCACGATGAGGTGCAGAGGCGGCAATCCAAGCATCGCCTGTAGGGCGGCGGTGGGCGTAGTTCTCATACATTTACAAGGTTTTTGAAAACCGGTTTCAACTCCGGTGTTCTATTTCAACTCCGGATTTGAAAAATCGCTCCGAAACTCCGGAGTTACGAAACTCCGGAACTCCGGATTGAAAGCCCTACGTAGAAACAGTACAAATTTTAATATTCGCGGCTGATCGCCTCTAAGAATTAAGGTCACCCCAGTAATTGAAAAGAGCATGAAAATATTATATCTCGTAAAATCATTACGAGATATAATATTTTACATAGGTGTACTTACATAAAATTACGTGCAATAGTTCCTTGTAAAATTGGAATGCTAAGCAATAAATGAACACAAGAAATAAAATTAGAAGTAGAAGACTCACATAAAGATACAATAAATAATAATGTATGAGTTTCAGTTAGGCGAATTACTATCACTATGGATGAATTCTAGGCATTATCTTTGCGCAAAAGTTGTTTGGATAAAATTACTTTGATAATATAATTAGACCTACGGTATGGATAGAAGATGTAATTGAAATGGCATTTATTAAGTGAAAGGCAGGTGTGCAGATATGTGCTAATGTAATGATCGTATTGTTTTGTTGTGTATTTCACAAGGCATCGATTAGAGAGTTGGCCAAGCGCACAAGGGGTGAGCCAAGAAGAATAGGCGGATGTGTAAAACGCGTTTAGCAATATTATTTATTGTTCTTTACGAAAACTTTTCTAAGGGCCATGGTAAATTGAACGTGACTTTACTGTTGAAAGAACAACATTTTTGTGCCCCTTTTTTCAAAGCATCCTGTGTAAGCAATATCGACATGTCGTCTAAAGAGAAAAAGTCTGTTATCTCTGGCAAACGGATGGCAGCCAGCGATGCGTGGGCTTTGATGATAATAGTAAAAGTCTCATGCTCTATCATTCATGTGCAAAAATTTATAAGGTAGGTAGTTAGGTAGGTAGTGTAAAAGAAGACAGAGTGAACTCGATTCTTCAGTGACAGTATTAAATCTACGTCATGAATTAGTCATGGTCATAAAGAAGACGAAGACTTCTACAAAATCGTATTATATGTTTTTAAAAAGTGTAATATATTGACACTAATGGGAACCTGATATTTTAACATTAAAGTTGCTGCATATTGACGGTTCACTTATTATTTAGTACAATAATAAAATCTTATCACAAGCCTGTAGTTGGAAGAACAACAATAAATTAGGTTACCTATACACGAACAAATATTTACATAAATCTATTAATCAATGGTCATTGACACCAAAGCGGTCACATGACATTATACTCTGCGCGCATATCGTCGTACGCGCACGCACGATGCGCCCTTGCGCTTCGTCGCTATGGCTTCCTGCCTTTTCACACCACCCCATTCATACAGTCACGATCTACTGCCCAACTGTTACCTAACCGTCGCTAAATTGGAATGTGCATGATGTAATTCCGGGGAACGATCGACAATAGTATGGCAATTATTGACAAATAAAATGTCGGTTTACAAAAATGCATGTCCGCGAAATCCAAAGTGAGCTGAACAGCTCGACTTATTTACCGTTCAATGAGGTAGTAAGTAGAAAGTTTTTGAGTGATATTTTCCTGTCAGATATATGAGCAGATATTTATGCTAAATTACCTGTGAATAGCAATGATAAAATATCATTGGTGAATAGTCTAGACGTCGTCAGTTTAACACGTAGGCGTTTGTCTAGGTGTTTCGCAATAGACTGCCTGAAGCTAAGTGTCCATTTCAAAACAACTAAAACATAAAGTCACCGGCAGTCTGTGGATGGATTACACGCAGAAACAGTACAGCGCTAACGGCTACAGCTCTACGTGTCCAATACAATAATACGTTCAGGGTACTTTTGGGGCTGCCTCGCTTCTGTAGCGCATCGGGGATGTTTGCCGAGGCGCGTGTAGATTGTTTCTACACAGTCATGCGCAAGCGCTGCACATCCCTGGTGCGCAGGGTGCGGGCCAGCCGCAACAGTATCCTGAAGGCTTTTGCTGAACGCTTCGACTGTCAGTACGTGAACCACTGTTGCATGTTTCACGTACTGACTAATGTTAAGATATTGTTTTGTTGATTTGATTCTAATTTGATTTAATTTTATAACAATTTTAATTTTTGTGTTTTAATTTTTATACTTATTAGTTTTAATTTTATTATAATTTTAATTTTTGATCTTAATTTTAATTGTGATGTTGACTTTAATTGTGTTGTGATTTTAATTGTACACTATGACCCTAAGTTGGTTGAAATAAATAAATAATAATAATAAAGGTGAGATTGTGTCTTGGCTATGAATTGTTTCAGTAGGTATCCTTTTCAGACGAGGCGCCGATGAGGCACAACGAAATTTAAAAAAATAAGAAGGTATGTAGCACGCGTACCACTTTTTTGACCCGAACTTGAAAGAAATTTACTAAACTACTGCGTCACGTGAGCACGACAAACCGATACAATATACTCAAAAGGCTTTTTTATAATTCTGTACACGTCACCCGGAATATTTTAAGGCAGGTCGCCAGAAGTCCGTTAAATCGTTACGGCCGGCTAACTATCTGACTACGAGTGATAAAAAACCCCCACATAAGATCAAATACCGGTAAAGAAACTAAAGGACGAGGCAAGGACATCGGTTTGAACTGTGAGTCAGCAATAAAGCATGGTAAGTATTACAGTTTTGTTGTTTCTTTTATTTGCGGCCACGGTTTTGTTCGGGCCTGCTGGCCTCCGATTGATGCAAGATTTTCAAGACCCACTCAAGAGTAAAGATGTTTAGCATAGAGGTAGTCTATGTTACAAACCAGTCAAAAGTACCATACTTTTGTTTAAAGTTCTTCGTTCGTCTTTAAACTTTTTCGTTATTCCCATGTTTTTTTTGCGGATTTTAAATATTGTGCAAGACGCTTTGGCAAATGATATCACCAGTTGTGGGTTGAAAATTTGGAAGTGTAAGTCCATTTTGTCTGCGCTTTTGAAAGGCGAGAACACCCGTTCGAGTTACCAAGGTTAAAGTGGAATATTATATTATCGACTGGATGTAGGTATAGAAAATATACAAAGTCTCAATCAAACAAATGAACTGACGCAAATCGACTTATGAATAGGGAAGGAGATACATTTTTAAATCAAGTTCAAGTTCTCAATTCAATAATGGCCTATGCAGGTCAAAGTCAAAGAGTAATGCGAGGAGGCGTTACGTGAGCATTTCTATTAGATAATGATACAACATGAGTCGACTCGAACGTATCATTGAAAGACAATGATTGATCGATCTCTAGTCTTATATTATGATTAGATCTACTTACTTTAGGTATTTATACTATTAGCTCTTTATGTAGGAAATATCTGTTTTTGTTCACATTATTAGCAGCGAAAGGTAAGCTCTAATGTGATACAGGAAAATCTCATTTCTGCACGCCATTATTTTACATTGTCCAGACGAGATTATATCACTTTATGTCTTGCAACCCATAATCGTATAAGGCAATCCTTCGCTTCTAATCTTCCATTTGATTTGCACTTTCCTAACTACCGCCAACGACCCAATAGGTCAGAATTTATTAACATTTATGTGGAGCTCTACAGTTACTGCTAATAAAACCTTTAGAAATGGTGAGTGTTGATATGCACGTAGTTAGACTTAGGCTGCAGTATTTCACGTACAATGCATAGCTGATATTGGACGTTGAAGGCGAATTCCAAGCCTTACGGCAGTTAACACCAGCGACTTCCTGTGTAGTGTCGCGTGGAATCACAAATGAGTGTTTCGAGCCAGGTGGAGGGGAGTATTTCACAAACCTTGTATTTTTGTATTTTAATGGCAAAACAAAAGGGTTTAACGCAGGGTAAATGATTAACATTATTAATATTGCCAGCAATTTTTCATAAGACACTAAAATCAAGACTAAACTAGTCGTGCACTTCGAGGACTCGCCAAACCTCCGAAAACAATAAGGAGACTACCAAACAATTTCAATAATTCAATCAATTTTGTATCTAACAACGTTAACAACATTAATTAAAGCTTCTTTTGCACTAATTAAGTACAAGGGCTTGATCACTATGTCGCTGATTAAAGGAGAAATTCTCTAACAAAGTGCCTGGACTAGCGGTCCGTGCTTCCGCCGATTTCTCCGTGCACCATGCCATGCCATGGATCGTGCTCGTTATCCGCCAAGTAATTTATACAAATGCTATTTATGGCTGTCTGGATTCCCATGGATCGGTCACGCTGGCTGGTTGAAAACCAACTACGTACGTACTATAAATAGGTAAGTGCTTAATCAAAACAAACGTAGGTAAATCGGTTTCTAGGCGGCTGTAGCATAATTTTATGCCTGAATTGAAAGGTACAGGACAAAAATTGATGTTGGATGATGCCAACTTGCATCATTTGCAAAACCAGGCATAAAATTATGCTACAGTCTCCTAGAAACCGATCAACTGTAAAAGGCTTTACAGTTGCAGTGTGTGGAAGGATGCTGGTACTAGTGAGTTGGCTTTTGTTAAACAACCGATGATAATCAGACAACGTGCAACCATAATTTTTAGAACCGACTGCAGGAAACTATAAAACAATGAATTAAATGTAGAACGAGCTGTTGTCCTAGTTGCGAATTGAACCGACACTAGATACATCATGGTCATTTTAAAAAACCATAATTAAGTAAATATGAGAACGATATGTAACTATAACCGCCAGATATCCCCGAAAGGGAAGTATCTATCTCGGATCACTGTGTTATTTGTTCATATCGGGCCACAAGTGTTACGCATTGTTAATACACGTGGACCGGCTGTAACTGATTCTTTCGACAAAATTAACTAATTCCAGGGATTGAACTCCTCTAGGTTAGGTTAGTATTCAAAATCGACGGCAGTAAGAATTAGTTAACGTTGAAATAGATTCATCAATACAGTTATGATGACCTCTATGGTTAAAAGTTCATTATTCTCCGAACGCAGACCTGCCAAATTGTAATAACAATGTCTGCAATGCTGTGCGAATCGTTTCGTAAGCATTATCACTTTGGAACAATGAACCGTGTTACAATTTCCAGGAAACTGATTCTAAACTGTGCCCTGTTTTCATTTTTGTGAGACAGGACAGACTTGATTGGGCAAAGATAAATCTAAACAATTGCCTGTGACTAATACCGGACGACTGGCTTCGAAAACCAAGACATGTTTACTGACATAACACGTTCGATCGATGAAGCAAATCTAGCAAGGCTTGGAGTTGGTTTTTTGCCTGGGTGGAAAACATATCTACTGCAAATAATGCTGAGGAAAATATGCGTTTCGGCAAGTAGATTGACGAGTTAATTACCCAGCCAGACATCTAAGCATGTTAAGGTGGGCTGTCGTCATAAGCCATTCAATGACCCCCGCCATATATAGCGAACAATCAAACATATCCTATCAAAACTTCCTCCCATGTTTGCTATGATGATTCTGTATTGAATTAAAATTTCAGCTATATTAAGAGTATTACAGATGGGATAAAGTTCAATTAGGTATATTATGGACGTCCAATGGGCTTAAAAATAATGAATTCCTAATTGATTAGGTACTAACTTCTGTATAAAATAATCAATAGAGCGACGCAAACCCCACTCAGGTGAGCATTATAGAAGGCTCTTGTATAATGGATCACGACATCACGATCCTGACTTGGTAAATAATCGTGCTGCAGTGCAAATATTTCTAGGTTATTCACCTAACAAGCACGTCAACGCGATTTACTCAGGCAGAAGTTTTATAAAATAGTCGTTTATGTAACTGTTATTTTCAATTCTGAAGTGGTGCTGCTAATTTCATTTCGACCGATTCCAATAATCTTATTTCAACGACATCAATAGAAACATCGTTGTTTTATTCTCCAAGATCACAGGCTGGCGATAGAAATTGCAGAAAAAAAAATAAGAATCTAAAGGAAATGTCACCATAACAGTGGCTTTTACCAGTCACGAGCATTTTCCACAGATCAGTGTTAAGCGAGCCCATTTGTCACGCTTTTCACAATCGGAAACAGAGCGGGACGATGGTATCTCCCGTGCCAAATGTAAAGCGACACTAAAACATGCACTATCTTGTCGGGCATACTTTTTTAACCGACTGCATCAGAACGAGGATTATTTCTCTATATATGTTAACTGGGAACAATGCATTGTTCTAGCGTGATCTCTTCAAAAGTTCTGGGAGTCCTAAATCCTAAATACGGTTGGGTGGGCACCATGGGTCCTATTTGCAACTGGAGACAACGTTTTTGCTTCCGAAGTCCCATGTGCCATTTATGTTTCTACTCGTATAGTGTTTTCTAATCAGTTTCATATCAATAAAATAAACAGTGACGATAAATTACTCGCACACTTAATCATTTTTGTTCCGGTAGGTGTGGTTTTGATAAACACTTAACTGTTTCATAAATTCCTGTGACCACTTGACTTGTCACTTCTGTTACATGATTAAAACATTTACGACAGCTCTTATTGTGTCCACCTGAGATTACACAATAGCCTTTGTCCTGCATGTTTATCCCTGGTGTGTTATACATGCACATTGCCATCAGCTATTGAAATCCCAAGGCATTTGTGTTATTTCATAACTCTCCTTTGAATTCGAGTAGGTAAGTACAGGTTAAGTATTTGGGTCACGAGCTTTCTTATTAGTTGGATGGAACTTATGGATTCTATATGTAGAGTGAGGAGTTAATACTTCTTGACTCATACATATTAATTGTAAAGTGACAAAAATTAGTGATAGTGAAGAGCACATCGGTGTTACTTACATTTTAATTAATATCAATGCAACTAATAAGATTTGAGATAGTTAGCCCAAACAAAATAAAGGTATCGTAGATGTCTATGATAATTTTCATTTGACATTTTATTTCGAAGATACGGATTGCAGAAATAATGTGTTTGCTCCAAATCGACATCATTGTCAAGAAGCGCCTTTTATGTAGGTAATGTTAACTTTTTTTTTGCAAAGGAGAATGCAACGCAGCATGAACCAAGTTCGTGAATGAATGGAAGCATTTACGTAAACTACTGACTCGTACCAACATCGTTGACGTAACCTCGAGTAAAATATACCGGTATAAACTGCAGGAAATTGTGTAATCCGAAGCAAATTATTAATATTAATTCGTAATTTCTATAATTAAGAAATTACGGAAACATGAATGGGCTAAGAAAAAATGTCTGTCAGTGATTCAGTTATAAATGCGAGATCTTTTTCCCTCATAATGATAAATTCTTACTTTTAAAAGTAGTAAGGCAGGTAGATCTACTTGGGAATTTGGCATAGTGTAAAAGTGCGAAATCTATCGGTTTGCTTGTCAATAAGTTTATAAATAAATCAACAATTCGATATTTTGCATTGTTCAAGAAGGTATTTAATTCATTTGTTTTGTAACGTTACTATAATCTGAGAATTTATTCGCTTTAGCTTTGAATCATACACAAATGTTATACAGGCACATACTACACAGGGCGTGCGTATGAATGCATTCTCTGCGCCATGCATGCATCTTGCGCAAGAGTTGCCTGCACAGGCATTCACATTGGATTTAAATGTACTTAAAAGGATAATGACATAAAGGATATTTTAAAGAAACTGATAACAGTTTATAATATAATATTCGGTCTCATAGGTAAAGTAATTTTATATAGAGGAAAGAAAAGGCCCATTGAAAACCGAAACATTTCACAACTGAATGAGTTTTTAGACTAAACTTTCAAATCGTGCAAAACTAATTCGTGGCATAAAATTAAATAAATCGTTTTAGAGCAAATATAACACAATAACACGCTCGTCGGTTTCGAAATGACTTAAAATTGCAACTGTGAACGGTTTGTTCGTTGAACTTTTCTATCAATCACCAAAAAAACATATAACGGACTGAAAACTATAACTTTTAACCTCAGCGACTAGCGTTGCATGTATTTCTATGTTAAAAAAATCGAACTTTGGAACGCCATTGTTTTAAAAAGATTAACTGAATTGTGAAGTTTGATTTTATAGCCACCTGCATTAAATATTATATAAGTACCTATTTACATTGCCTTACAAGCATGCCTCGAATACTGCTGTCCTTCATAAGTCTTATTTTTTCCATTTTAAAATCTGTCAGCAACGGTTTAATTCAACATTAAAGTTCGCACCAAAGTCCTCCACCTGCTCACTGTTCCAAAGCATAACTCCATTAACTGGACAACAGACACCACACAGCCATACAATCATAGAACAAGTTGTCACTTAAACACATAGCAAATCACACTAGACACCATGATACCAAGCATGAAGCGAGACGTAACTGCAGGCCCCGTAACGAGATCGCTGTGATATCGCGAGACATTGAACTCACACCCAACGCTAAGGTTTCCAGGCCGTTTGTTATACCAGCGCAGTATTTAGAGCAACTTGAATAACTCGGACGAAAACAGCGATCTCTATTATAGTGCATGTTACGTTTCTTATCGTAAATCTTGACTTGAGAGGTATTATTATAACGAAACCCGTTCAGAAAATGTTGAACATATTTCTTCTTCTTTTTTTTCCAAATACATTTAAACGTTTATAAAGAACATGTTGCAATAGCGTTAGCAGAATTAGATCCCTCTCCTCTCCTTTCTCCCTTAATCCATTCAAAGGTTTAAAAGATCGCTTTTAGATAAGTCCGCCCATTGTATCACCCCTTGTAAAATGTCTACATTTACATAATGTCTGCAATTTATATGGTTACTGTTAATACTGTGGGAAATGAAGATTTTTTGGAGCACAAGAGCATAAAAATTGCGTCGTATTTGAACGAAATAATGAACAAATTGAACAACATGTAGTTTATACAATGGATGAGAGGTGTAAAGCCGCCTGGCTTGATAGACATCTCACCAAAGTGGGCGAACATCTTAGCAATTACAAAAGGAATTTGCAAGGATTCATTGGTTCACAAGGTCTTACACATAAAGCGAAGGTTAATCTTCATAGAATACCGTTTAATTGTAGCGTTAAAACGTCTTTAATCTTCTTCTCACGATTCATTTCTTGTTTCTTTGTTGTTACACATTCTTCCAATTTCATAACTGTTTTGGGAATCTTTTTTGTCTTTCTGCAGAGACAGAAAGACCAAAAATATTCCCAAAACTGATGCTTTGCTGATGCTTTGTAATCTTTAATGTTCTCACCTCAATATTTTTTAAAGTGCCATTTATCATCCAAATAGTTTTCCCCACTTGATATAGGTCTTATATTATTCATCCTCTATATTTTGCTTCTAAAACTTATAAAAAACAAATGGTTACTGTTTCTTACTGACCTATATTAGACATACCTATATCCTGTCTCTGTCTATAAATTACAAGTTTGGTATTTGCCTGAGTAGGTACACCATGGCTACTCAAGTATGACTGCCTCAAATTGCGTAACAGACCATACCAGTCCTGACCGCAACCTAGTTTAGCTGCAAAATCAATGCCCTGCTCAGGTACTGTTAGCTGAACGTGACCTCGAAAATATCCGAAACAAGATGATTGGCAGAAATTGTTCCATAACCCAAACAAAAGACTTCTCTTGACGTTGGATTGGAATGGACGTTATTTCCCAGTGATTTCTAGGATACAGTAGATTTGGGCTGTTGCAGATAAATAAGATTTCTTGTAACGCACATCCTGTTGATATTGTTAAATATCATATCATTCTACAAAATCAGGAAACCCAAAATATAATCATTACAAATCTCACTTATCACACACTGATAAAAAGTCAAAGAGAGACATTAGTTCGCACTGCACGGTAAGGAAGGACAGAATATCAAAAGTCATCGCAATCAAAGAATGCAATGTATTCGAATGGTGGCTGATAAGAGTTGTGAACAATACCATAACGGAAGTAAGGTGACACTTAGTATTTAATGTTTAATTTACGAGGTGATAGGAAGTGTCTAGTAAACAAACATGGTTAGGTGACTCATCTGGGCCACTTATCCACAAGCAGATACGTATTATGAAAGAGAACGTGATTCGTTTAGATTTTTTAGTTAGAATAAAACTTTCACTGAAATTCTCTCTGACGGGGTAATTTGAATAAATTACATTCTGAAACCAATTTAGAAAGAAGAGGAATCTATTGTCGTGATGAGAAAGGAATCAATTAGAGGAAAAGTTACCAGTCGTTAGAGATCCTATCCCTATTCATAAAATAAATTTCGAATGCAAATTATCGAATGCAGTCTAGTAGCAGGTAACTAACTAGCTGCCACCTACAAGATACTGGATGTGATTCGTGCAATCGATGACGACAATTATTAAAAGTTATCGACGAACTGATTCAGAGAAAACATTAGCCTAAATGATTGTCCACTGAAATTAGTTCTGAACCTTGATGATCTTGTCGCACCATGTTCAGTTCGTGCAAGTTTTTAAATCGTGTCAAGGAAGAGTTTTACCTGATTCATCGCAAAATTAAGTACACTGTTCAGCATAAATATCGATGTGGCTTGTTTTGATTTACTTGTAGCAACTGCAATCTTCGAGGTTATCAAAGGTCTACGAAGACCAAGGAGTAATGAGACAAATGCTGTATTGTGCAATCGATAAGGTATTGATTAATTATTCATTTTTGAAATAGTTCTGTATCCAACTGCCTGCCGAGTGAAACTAATTTTCTGCGATGCAGTGTGGAAATTGAAGATAAGCAGAAAAACAATGTTTCAGGGATTCTGAGAAACCGGTCAATCATAATTTTGTGTGTAGAATACGCGTATGTACCTAATGGGGAGGTTTCATGCCATCGCGCGTCATTTTGATAAATAAAAGCCACTTAAGGAAATAGCAATCGAGAATGAATCACATATGAACTCAGGACACGTGATAAGAAAACTCATAGGCACTTGACATGGAATACAAACAATAGGAGACAAAAGATACGTTTAAATTAAACCAATAGTGTTATTCGTTGACTTGCTGTACCAGTGTCAGTTTTTCAAAGTTTTAGGCCCGTTTGCCCCACAAATCACTCAATACGTTTATCACTAAACGAATCTAAACCATTGTTCTATTTCTGTCAATTGTTTGAAGATGATAGAGACAGAGATTTTTTTTGCGTTAAAGGATTTTAATGTTTTGTGGTGCAAGCAGGCCTTATTGAAGCTTGGATTCCTTTAAAAACTGAAAAGTGCATAATGCTGTAAGAAGTACTACTTACCTATCTAAATTATCTACACTGTAAATCTTCAGTCAAATGATACTCTTAGCGCCAGAACAGAACAAAGGACCCAGCACATAACGAGTAAAGGCAAGAGTCATTAAATGCAAATCTAATTCCCTATGATTCAGAGAAGGCGCCGCTACATACCTTCAAGGTTGCTGTACGGTATTGAAACAAATAGGTTATGTTAGCCACTCAACCGCGACCGTTGAGCGTCTTCTAGTAACTGTAGTTTAGAACAGATGGATTATAGTGACTGATAAGAGGTCATTAGCAGACGCAAAGTGCAGCTTGCACCTTTCCTAACGCTCAGAAAGCGATAACGAAGGAAAAGGAAAATAATTATTTTGCCTTCGCTAAGACAGATGTAACAACGCGGGAGTACCATTAATACTTAGTTTATCTTGTTTACAGATCTTGACACAATTTTTGATATGAACAATCCTAAACGCCATGGCGTTTTTGGTAGGTCAGATAACAAAACTGTTTTAGAAGGTAAAAGTGTTACTAAAACCACAACTGATTTTCATGGTGATCGTTAGATTCTGTAAGTGGTGTGGTTACGAACTAAGCGTCATCCTTTAAAAACCCGTCCTAAGCTCCAAAGCTTTTTTTTTTGGATGGGATATCATCGAATAACTTCTCCCGCGCTGGGCGGAGCGGGAGGGTGTGTCAGACTCGTACTGACTAAAACCCACCCGTATTCCTTCCTGTTGCCTGTGTTGCCAGGGGCCTCGGTGACCCTTTAGTACCTTCCCGCGACCCCGGCAGGCATCGGCCCTAGTAGACCCCTACACCTGTGCTGACTACATCTCTTTGAGGCGCGCGTGGAATACAACGCGCCGTCGACCCGGGCCTGGTCCTTACCGGATGATGAGCTACCCATTGCTCACCGTCCGCAAGCCCGCGCCTACGGTGGCCGGAAATCCACCCGGGATTCCCGACGCCCAGGGCATATCCTGCGGCGGCTAGGGGCGAGAGGGCGCGAAACTTGCCTTTCCCTCAACCGTCCCGCCTCCTCCTTTGCGAGCATTACTGCTTCGCAGGAGGTGACGGCTGCCCATGACCTCTCGCTCCGTACCATGGCCTGAACCAGGGCCGGACGCGAGAGATCTCTGCCACCAATCGCTTCCACGAGGACACGGCGGTGCTTTGCCCAAGCCGGGCAGACCTCCACCGTATGCTCCACCGTGTCCTCCGGGCGATCCACACAGTGGTGTCACCACTGTACCCGGGAAGCTCCAAAGTTTAGGGCGGGTTTTCAAAGGATGACGCTTAGTAATTTTGCAATGAACCCAAGTTCATTGCAAAATTTTTACTCGGACCAAAATTATGTGGTGAAGTGAAAGTTGTTATCGCTTTTTACTGCATGTAACCAGTCATTATTATTAAAACTTGTGGTCATCAGCCGTGCGTGGTGTACAGCCAAAACTAATTCTTCGCTTTGCGGCAATCACTTCAAAACAGATGTTCTGTAGATACCTATCCGATTAGAAAATTAAAACTATGATAGAATGTCTATTCTATCATAGTTTTAATTTCAGCACGACGAACATTCAGCTAATAAGACAAATCTATGCCAGTTACAATTCTAAGTGATAATTTCCATTAAATATTCTTGTTCAAAACACGGAGTCAATTTAGGACAACGATTACTAGGTGGCTTGAGATACCTACTACTCACGTTGAATTCCATAGCTTTGCAAATGTACAGTAAGCCCTTAAAACGTTGGAAACAATCAACAACTGAACAGCTAAGTGCCTGCAATTAGTGTAATTGCTATCGTAATGCAGTGCATTAGGTTAAGATGGCCTTAACTAATTATCTACCTAGCCTAAAGGGAACAAAAATATACCTAATGAAATGCACTTTATTTTATTATTACCGACGTTCTTTATACCTGACTTATAAACACAATGAACTATCGTGGGATACTTTTCTCCTATCAAATTGCATCTACCGTGGAAGCCGGGATTCCAGTGTAGAGAATCAGACATGCGTAATTTAATCTTCTATTCCGTAATGTACGGTAAGGGTAATGTAATGTTCTATGAAATCAAATGTGAAGTGAAAACTAAATTGTGCAGGCAATCATAAATGCACCATAAAGATAATGATTTAAGAGGAAACAATAGTTTTCCAATTACTATTTCATGTCTAATGGTGCCGATTCCCTTGTTCACAAACTAAACTAAATTTAAGTTCAGTGCATCTTTTTCTTTCTATTTCATTAAGAAAAGGACAGAAGATAAATTTTAGTTTAGTCCTGTCAAATTAATCAGCGCCTGTCATTACTCCATACAAGTTTAGACGTGATTAAAAACTTGCCTACTAAAATTACGCCAATTTACGTCAAGCGCTGATTAATTTGACAGGACTAAACTAAAATTTATCTTCTGTCCCTTTCTTGATGAAATAGAAAGAAAAAGATGCACTGAACTTTAATTTAGTTTAGTTTGTGAACAAGGGAATCGGCACCAATATCTAGTTTTGTTGCGTTAATATTTAACACTGTCCTTTTCATGCATAATTCTGCTGTTTTTATTGATTCATGCATAGGTTTACGTCAACATCTTCGATCGTTTCAGGTACTTATCCTTTCACTGATTCGAGAGGCGCTCAGCTACATTTTATTGTTTTCTTTCGGAGCCTTTCTAGTTTGAGCACAAATACTTCAAATCATTTCTTTAATTTTTAGTACTGGTCAGATACTTCTTTTGTTTTTCTTTCGATAAATTCTATGGCTGCCACGATACATTACACCAAAGAGGATCACATAAATCCAAATATATAAATCTCCGGAACTACACGTCTCTCGGATTATCTAAAGGAAGTTGTGTATCGTAAAACATGCGGAGGGGTCAGAGAAGTGATTTGTCCAATCTGATTGAATTAGCGAAAGGATGTCGCCCCAATCCCGGGGTCGGGACGGGTCAGGTACAGCCGGCGTCTTTATAGCATCAGCTGCCTTCATTAACACGTGTTCCTCATCATCCTTTGTTGCATGATTCATTCCTGCTTTGAATAGAGGCATGTCGTTACTCTTTATGTATACGTTCACACAGAAAGCGCATGTTACATTGGAATGTTTTGAAATTGTGACAATGCTGCGGACTATTGAATCTTTTTGGTCCATTGTAGCTGTTATGTAAGGGTAAGTATTTAATAATTGTAAAAAGTAAAAGATCAAAAGCAGGGCCCATAATGTTTAATCCTGAATAAAGCGAGATTGTATAAGAAAAGAAACAGAGTGCCTTTCGTACAGGCCTTCGTCGAAGTTTCTTCTTTCATATTCGAAACATGCGTGCAATTGCAATGAGTCAATAATGAACAGGTTTTGGTCTAGACCAGTATGTATCATGCGGGGAATACCAGTTTATTCTTATAAAACCAAGCACAAACTACTCGCAACTTGCCCTTTTAGAGTAACACCAGGAACGCCACGAAGTTAATTAAAGTTCACCACATCAAAAATGCGCATCTAACATGCTCTTATGATGTTAGGGCAAATGGCCTTAGGGCCCTTATGTTAATTTTGGGAACTTTTGAGCTTATACCTAGGTACTGTATGGGCTGATATTTCATTTTGGAATTCCGGAACTCACTAGTTACATATTTGCTGAAAAATTGAGTTCAAGAGCTTGATGATAGTGCATAATGATTTCGCAATGTTATATAGGTAAATGGATCAAATATTTGTTCGAAACACAAGCAGGTGAGTAAATCAATATCAGTTGAATGGGCTCGATATATAGCCCTTATCAAGGCACACAGGTACATGCCGTTATCACAAACTTATCAACTGCTTGTTTATCGAAGGATAGCGTGATCAATAATTGTGTTAGACTAATTTAAAACCAAAGATTTAGGGAGGTGAGCTTAAGGCACAAGAAACGGGTTTTTGGGAAAGGGAATAAATTATAGAGTTAGTATCTAAATTGTAAGCGGATTTTAACTTTATTTTTCTCAGAGGATGCCCATTACAGTGAGTCAATGTTGGGTTAGATAAAGTCATTAAGTAAACGTTTCATTCTTTCGTTATCAATCATCAATGAATGGGAGAGTGAAAAACGAATAGTGTAGGTGACCTGTAAGAAGAAATGGATAAGTTGGAGACTAATTAGATGTTAATGTAATAAATGGAGTACCCATTAAGACTATAAGCCGGTTACTCTAATCAGAATCCAACTCGAACTAAGATTTACATCAAAAAAGCAAATTGCTATTATGTAAAAATACTACAAGACTCAGAATTTAGAAGAAAACATGGTTAACAGCTACAAACTAACAAGCCTTTAAAATTACTTAGCACGCAAGGCGTCGAGAAATACAACCAGTTACTAAAAAGCAAATAGCTACCGTTATGGGTCCTGATAACAGGAAATATTGGATTTACTTGATGACATATTATTATACAGAAAGGTAATAATTTCTTGATTGATTGACTAATAGTTTGAAGATTATTACTTACCACAGCGACTAGCTTTCCGCGCACCGTGATGCCTATCATCGGGGCGAACCGCACTTCGACTCCTGGTTCTACCACCAGCTCCGCATCCCTCTCGATGAGCAGGTCATCGCGCAGCATGTAGGGGCTAGCATCAGGCCTCCACACGGTGCGCCCACCGGTCAGTACGCCGCCCGGCAACTCTGTCAGACCTAACGACTTGTTTAGAAGATAAGGGTCCGCCGTTCCTAGTGACTCTTGTCCTTTACACCCACAAAAGCAACACAAAACCGTTATGAAGAACACTAACACTGTCCTCCACTTATACTTCGTGTCGCTGAACTGACTATGTCTCTTCTGCACACCCATATCTTTACAGCACTCCATTATTCACTAACTGAACACAAAAATATTCATTTCACTTTTACTACCGTTCCTCACCTGCTGCAACCTATTTCAACACCTATCCAAACATCGCACAGGTAAATCGACACAATACGACACCACACATTTTCGTAAATAAACATCAAAGTTTTAAATGAATCTTCACGTGAATTAGAAAATTTGAATCAAAACAATTCATAACGAAACAAAGGTGGGGCTGGTAAAAATAAAACAAGCAAAAATGCGCGCTACCGCGCGACCGTTGAACGAAGTCGTTTGGCCGGTTTGGTTTCGTGTTGATTCCTCCTCCCTTCCCTCCTCGGATATCAGCCTCACTCACACAACTTCACTCATTCTATCAAAAGCCTCATCCCCACCACTGCTACCCCATGCTACGCAGTGTTTGCGTGAGCCTGGATGACGTCACAAATGTGCGCTAGTGGGACGCCGTTATTAGTAGTTCATTCGTTCGTTCTTTCCTCTTGTTAAGTAAACTATTTACGGCCTTTTCATAAATCACTGTTAATAGTTGAAAACAAAAATTGACGGAAACATCTTTATTTTATTTACTACTATGTGTTTTATTTTAATAAATATTCGAAAAGAAATTTTATAAACTTTGTGCAATGAAGTTGCAACCCTGACTACTATGCTACCGTGGGAATAGTTCATTCTTATATTCCGTTGAGTGTCGCTAACGATCGTTCATTCACTCATAAATTTCGTCGACTCTTTTAAGTCTTCACAATTTATATTTAAAATAGTTGGAATAAAGTTATAAATTAGGTAATTTTAGGACTATTTTAATTCCTTTTCATTTTTATATCAACGTTACACGTAAGTTTTTGTTAATAATCATGTAATGTACGTTTTATTGTAATTGTTGGCGTGGCGTGGCAATGCTTGTGCAGTGTCGACATTTTGTTTTCTTCATTGTATTTATATATTTATTTCTGTGCGAAGTACGGTCGCGTCGTAGTTACATTTATGATAAATAACTTCTCCTTTACGATTGTGATCTATTTACATGTGATTGAATTGAAATTTCTTTATTTATAGATTTCAACACAATCATGAGTTCTGGTGGTACTCGCGTGTATGTCGGCGGGCTAGTCGAAGGCATCAAGAAGGAAGACCTCGAAAGAGAATTCGATAAATACGGAAAACTAAACTCCGTCTGGGTGGCCCTTAACCCTCCGGGTTTTGCCTTCATAGAATTTGAGAACTTGCAGGAGGCTGAGGATGCGTGTAGCGCGATGAATGGATTCGAGATGTTAGGCGCGACCCTAAAAGTAGAGATCTCTAGGAAGCGAGATGGGCCCCGCAGGGGTGGCGGCTTCCGAGGAGGACGCGGCGGCAGCGGCGGCGGCAACTTCAGAGGTCGCGGCTTTGGCGGCCCACCCGGAGGCGGCAACAGATCCTTCGGCAACTCGTACGGCGGCGGCAGGCCCTACAATCGCAACAACCAACGCGATGAGTACGGCTCCGGCGGCGGCAACTTCAGATCTAGGTCGCCATTGTCTCGATATTAATTTAGTATTTAGTTTTATGTTAGGTGTTAGTGTTATCGTAATCTGAAGCCTTCTAAGTGTTAAATTCAATGTCTGGTAAAAACTGGGGGTTTGATATTAATACTAGGAGGTGTTCCATTGATGTCTCAAGGAATTAGAGGTAATAGCTTTTGATTTTATCTATCGTGTTATTCAGTGTGACTTTACTAAAATACTTCTGTCTAATAAATTAGCATTTAAATGTATGTAACTCGTATCTGTTTGATTCAATAAATTTATGTGAAAACAACTCCCGTTGTTTGCTCACTTACTGATATCCATTACTATTAGTATTGTATTGCATTTCATTTTGTATGAATCTGTGCAAAAGATTGTAAAATTAAATGTGTATAACCTAAAATGTTACTGTTGCTCGTTCCACGGATAAGTCATCGATTGATCGTCATTGTAAGTTCAACTCTTTACATCAAAACCCTATACTTCTGGTATGTTGATAAGGTCATAACGAAGTTGTTTTTGTTACAGTTCCAAGGATGAATACTGATCTCGGGGCATTCGATTTTCGAGAAGTTAATGCAAGAACAATCCTTCAGTGATTACTTAACATTCTGCCTAAGCACCCTAATTGCTAAGTTTCTTTAAAAAAAATATACGATTATATAATTCAATTTGATTTTTATTATGTTAATACAAACTGACATCACAAAATTATTCTTATTGCTAGTTTCACATAAATAATTATGAAGGGCTGCTAAGACACGCCATGAGGAGCTCCATCTTGTTCAAAAAGTTTTTGCCTTCCATTTTTTCTAATTTAATTTCTTTGAAGGCTCCTCCAAGATGCTCCCATTTTTTGTCTTGAACAAGTTCACTGGTAAAGAAGTCTTTTCTGGGAGATTGAGCTATGTAAACTTGAATACCAACTGATGGCTCGCATCTTATCGCAAGCATTCTGTCACCTAAAATAAAAAAATATATTTGTTAAAACAACACAAAAACACCCAAACGTTTCAATGCAACAAGTTCAAAAAAGGCATAATTCAAAATAAACAGAACACTTAAAAACATGTTACTGTACAAAACCACTCCAATCATAAACCTACCATTAGGAGAGGCGAGAAGACATGAAGAAGCATTCCCCAGTGGTTCAACAGGTCCAGAGCCCAGGTGCGAGCTAATAGCCAGCAGCTGCCAGCCCATGCACCGGCCTACAGCTTGCACTGCAGTCATCTGATGCTGATAGATCTGCCAGGAGAATTTGGTTATATTTCAATTTCTTATCAGTTATATTTGGCTGAACTCTAGGGGCTACTGCAGAAGTGAGTAATCATAATCAGTAATGGAATTTCACAATTACTAATATTGGAAGTACCTAAGTATTTTTTTATTTTCTAAAGGTTACATGCCTGCTTATCCAATTAACACCTAACCTAACCTTCACTCATACCATACAAACAATTATCATCCAGCATGATACAACCTGATTCTTTATTTTCTTATGTTTTACATATTGACATACAACTACTAAGTGTGTAATCAAAGAGAAAAGTGAAGCCTGTCTATCATCAAAATTCTTAAAATAAGAATGATGCCGCTTTGCATACATTTTTTGCATTGCAATTGAAACAAGATTATTATGATGGATATACTGGTTTTATTAATATTAGTATCATCATGGAATTCATATTTTACCTGACAGTATATGAGATCCCTTAGTTCCTGCAGTTCATAAGACAGATGTCTCACTTTGCCATCACGGCAAATACACTTCAGAGTCTTCTCTCCAACATGTACTACAAGGGACGTTCTGCACACTGCATCATACCTATGATAGAAATACAAATAAGTAAAGATTCTTATAACAAGCTATAAACAGGGTTGTCAGCGAACCAATCCCATCATTCATTTTTGGTTATTGATTGCTACAAGTTGCAGCAATAAATGACCAAAACATGTTTCAAATGCAGTAATCACCTTGGTTTGTAACTGCCAATAACTACCATGTGTTATTTATCTAAATAACACGGATGGCACAATAAAATGGCCTGTATTTACATAATATTGGGGCCTTAACATAGACCTACATTGAAAATGTGGTGGGCAATATCATAATCACCATGCTTGGCAGACAGGTGAAATATATCACCATCCATCTATTGACAATTTTGTGCAAGACAGCATTTGTCACAATAATATATCATCCATTAGTCACCATCCTTATGAAGTGGGTTGGTAAAAAGCATTGCATCATGTTTTGTATTTATTTAACCTCAAATTGGCCTATTTCATGTAAGTAGGTTGGTTAGATTTGATAACATGATCCTCATTCCACTAGCTAAATTAAAGTTGACCCCATACTGAGAGAAAACAGGAAAAGGTTTATTCATCAGGAAAATGGAATTAGTAACAAATTTGAATTGTAAGGTTTTCCTGGTTCTCACAGTAAGGTCAAAGGTTCATAATCTAGAAAATCATATTCTTGTTAAGAATGAAAAGGTTAAATGTAGGTATATTCTTACCCATAAGCCATAATATTAATCTTCACACATGATTGTGTGGGACTGTTCAGAGCATTCCAGTGTGACACGATCAGAGGGTCTTTGACCTGTATGGAAGGACAAAAATGTGAATAGAATACATTAGAATCGCCATTTACAGAACACTATTTTAATATTAACCGACGATGTAACCATACATAACTGGAACTTTGAAACATAACTGGTAACCCATAGCAAGCCCCTTAGATTCGGTTTTCAATGAGTGTTTGTGTTTTATCTCACAAAATAATATACCAATTTTGATGAGTATATTATTGCTGTAATCTTAATACATTGGTGATGATTTTAATGTGTGCACTTGAACTGAGTTCAAGTGCACACATTTAAATAATAAAAAAAGCAGTAATATAAAAGTATGAGCATCATTTTAATTTGTGCGCTTTCACAGCATTTTTTGAAACGGGGTCCGAGTATTCATAATTTTAATCTTCACAGCTACTACCAATTATTACCACATGATTAACCAAATCCAAGATATGGACGTTGCTGATGGATGTTTCTTTTTCGGTAAAAAGGAAACATCCATCAGCACATCTTTTGTCAGTGAATAAACCAGCTAGGTACCTAGCTGTCAGTTCAAAACATCTAAGTTTTCTAGAATTTCCTTTACTTGGAATTACAAACCTCTTTAGCAATAGTATCCAGTACGTATTCGCTTCGTCTCCTCATAAAGAAATGTTGTGCTTGCTGAATGATTTGTTCTAACAGAGACTGTTCTTTACTCATATCAAGCAATTCATAGCGATCAGCTGCCATTGGGCCTAAAACAGAAATGAATATTATATAATAATAATAATAATTCTTTATTGACATAATAGGTTACAGAAACTTGTTTGAAGCCTCTAACTCCTGAACTAGGTGTACCTGTATGTCAGGAGTCAGCGCCCTCTCCCATTTTATTTGGCTTTTATACAAATGTCAACATAGAAATAGACAAACGTATGTGCTACAAAATACAATTTTAAAAAGAAGTAAAAACAAAATAAAATAATATGTGTGGTGAGAGGTGTGTACGTGTGCGTGTGGATGGGTTCCCATTCGTGTTTGTGTATGAGTAGGTGTATAAAAGAAAGGTAAGTTCTATGTATGTGTTCCTTTGCACAATGAGATTAATTATTTATTATTTTCTCTACATCCTCATAATCAAGAGTAAAGAGCCAGTTCTTTAATTTAAGTTTACATTCATGTAGTGTTAGCGGATAAAACTGTAAGATTATATTAATTTTGTTGTATAAATATACAGAAAGAAAAGCGTTTTGTCGTCTTGCAAAAGCCGTGTGACATTTAACAGATTGAATTACGTTATAAGGAAGCCCTATACAAATTAACGGTTGAAATAAATTATTGGTAGGAGGAAAAGTAAGTAATTATTTAAATATGTGTTTTGTGTTTGTAACTACTTTATTTTTGACCTTGTATAGGCCAAAAATAAAGATGCTTAGGGCCGTTTTTGGATCAAATGCGAAATTTATGTAAATAAATTATACTTTTTCCTTACAAAAGGCAACTTCTTCAAGGAGGTTGAAGGGGCATAGATTTCATTCCAAATTTAACTTTACCTGCCAAACAGCGTCGTTTTGAAGGTCCAAGTGGTCCGGTAGCAGGATGAGGGAAGGGATGATGAGTATTAGCATGATGTACAGCCCTGAGTAGCTGATGTAACGAATGTTCCAGAACGTGGTCGTGGTCTGACTTGCCTGTCGCACTTTCAGCCTTAAAAAAAAGAAAATTGTGGAAAAAGTTGCATGTTTTGTGACCTTGTTGCTTGTATTAAAGTGTGGTAACAAACCTTGACTCCTTCTGGGTTAGCATTATTATTGTTTTGTCCATTGTTGTGACAAAGTCCGATCAACAGTTGAATGCCAGGTAGAACCTAAAATAAGAGATCTATTTAAAAACGATTTTCTTGACAAATATGAAATCAAATTGCTGATATAGGGTTCCGTATCTAAAAAGGAAAAAAACGGAACCCATACAGGATCACTCGTGTCTGTCTATCCGACTGTCACAGCCGATTTGTTCCGAATCTACTGAACCGATTAAGTTGAATTTTGGTACACATGTTATTTTTTATGATCCTAACACGAACGTGTAACGTGAATAAATGAATTTTGAATAAGGGGGTCAATACAATTCAAATTAAATCAATTTTGAATATGTGAAATCATAGAATAGAAAGAAATATATACTTATAGATTACAGGAAAACCCGTTAAGAAGTCTATAGTCGTAAATTAAGATGGTAAATCACTCAATATTGTGCGTACAAACTTAAATTTGCAGTTGAATGTTTTTCAACTACAATGTTAAGTTTGTTTGGGATAAATTCGTCCCAACTACGGAAACCTTTATTGTACGTGGTCCGACACGCACTTGGCCGGTTTTTTTTAAATCTCCTTGCTCTGTTCTGGCACATTCAGCAATAGGTAAATGATGGCGATGACCTTGCGCGGTATCAAGCCGCTGCCTCACCCGATCAATATAGACTACAGCCCTTCACTTTTTATTAGACATTTTCATTTAGTTTTTTTTTAAATTGTGATTGGGCGACAAACAGCTAACAATATGATCAGTAAAAACACAGAACCTACATTACGGCAAGCCATTTACAAGCCTCCACAGTTAGCAAAACAGTGCTGTTGCTAAAAGTTTGATTGTTAAGTGATGTTGCATTCATGTTATGTCCTGTCCTGTAGTCTACAGATACTGAATCAATCGATAAAGATGTAGTTTTCTAAGATTTTGAACATAGATTGTGTTAACATTTTAACCGCCACGTCAAAAAAGCAAAAACATGCCCTCGGCGCCAAGCTACGAATTATTCCTTTCTGCCGTGTAGTTGTGACCGTGGCGTGCTGGGCACATTTTAATCTGACATCTATACAAGACTGTGGCAGTCAAAAGGTTAACAAAGCTGGCATAAATCCCACACAGCTACAGATTATTTTTATACTTATACTGTCAGATTCTCATTCTACTTACAGTAGCCATGATCTGATTGCCCACAACCATATGAGGTATAGATGCATCAAGCTGCACAGCTTCTGCAGCTAATCTTGCGAACAGCTCCTTGCAGAACAGCACATTCTGAGCAGCCTCTAGTTTCTGCTGCCAGTGTAGTTCTGCTCCATCTCCTGGCAGGGTTCCAGGGCAGTTGATAGCAGCCGAACTTAGGGTAGCTGTCACTACATCTTCTTGTTCTAAAACAGATTTGTGTTTTAAATTGGCTGTCATGATTTGTAGTTGAAGATCAGTGGAAATGAGATGTTAATGATGAATGATGAGGAAAATCTTTTTGTAGATATATAAATATTCAAATAGAAGCATCATAAAATTTCCTCATTATTAATATCAAAATAATAAAAAGGTTGTTTGTTTCCAAAAACGAATCAACTTCATCCTGTACTATGTGGGGAAAATCCTCCCACACCACCTACAAATGAAGTTGATCCATAAAATCCCTTTTTCATAGACTGAATTGGATGGCATTAGTTAGTAAAAACTTATCTCTGTCCATGTGAATAACAACTGGGTAGTATTTATAGCCTTTATGCCAATCAATAAGTTCTTTAATGGAATCATGGAAATGGTCAATGATTCTACTGAAGAAATATATTCACAATAAAATGCCTGCTTATAACATACCTTTTTGACACAGCACAGAGATAAATGCCACGCCCTGCAACTCAGGTGGTACAGTGACGCGCAATGCTGATGGTACAGGTCCTGCAGCGCTCATTGCTTGAGCTATCTGTTCTTCTGGAGCTTTGGTCACCTGAATCAAAAATATTATTATAACGCAATGTAAAAAAAAATTGGTTAAAGGTGTCATTATGTTAGTTTATGTATGTGTGAAGTATTGTGAGAATGTTGTCTAATGTTGAGCTATCTGTTCCTCTGGAGCTTTGGTCACCTAGGAGTCAAAAATTTTATTATAATGCAAAGTATAATTATGTTGCTAAAAGGTGTTATTATGTTAGCTTATTGTGGAGTATTGAAAGATGTATGTTGAGTATGTTGAGCTATCTGCTTCTCTGGGGCTTTGGTTAACTTGAGTCAAAATGATTATTATAATAATGTTATGTAAAATAATGCTACTAAAAATGTTGCATTATGTTAGCTTATTGTGGAATATTGTGGGATTAGCGTGCAAATGTTGTCTAATGATTGTGTCTTTGGCCAATGGCAATGAATAACTTGTAGATGATTTTGTGTAATGTAATGAAGCAAAATCACATTCAAAGGTAGAATGAAATTCAGTGAATATATAATGAATCATGGAACTGCATGGCCTTGTTTTAATTTACAAAACTATAGAAATAAATAAATAAATTGAGGTATGAGTAAGAGAATGGTTATTATGATAGAGATATAGAAATTCTTTCTTTCTATAGCTTTTGCACCCATTACAGATAAAGACTACATGTTTCTGCAATGTACCAACCTCAAACACTCCAGTCTGGCTAAACTTAGAGCCAGCAGTACGGTAGCTCAGGTCCCCAACAATAGTGTTGGACACTTTCTTCAATCTCCAATTCTGCCGCAGCCTTAGCAGATCTATGTGGAAGTCAGGCATATTGCGGGTCATTCTCATGGTCTCACTGGCTCGCAGACGTTCTACACCTGCTAGGAGTACTGCTGCTGCAGCACCTAGAGCTTTCTTCCTGCCGTATACTTGGACCATGGGTCTGCCTTCCACTTGTTCTGGTTGGACTGGGTCCAGAACCTGCAATTTTTAAGTATTTTTTAAGTTTAATTTCTTGAGTGTCATAGAAAAGGTAATATTTCAATGATGAGCTTTATTATTAGTCTGTAAGCCTTGATAAAATGTAAAAAGTTAAATCTATACAAATAAATAAAATAAAAATATCTGTTTGTAATGTCAAAAAACAGCTTTTTACTAAATTTATTAGGTAAGGTAGCTAAAGTATTTAGGGTATGGATAACAAAAAAAAAACATTATTTTTTTTTGTCTGTTTGTTTGTTCCGGCTAATTTCCGAACTGGCTGGACTTTCACTGGCAGATGCAAGCTGATGTTATAAGAAGTAATATAGACTACTTTTATTTGCAGCAGCTAGTGAAACAATAAATAAGCTTTATATTCTAGTCATACAAACATTAATATGGGCTTGAATAAATAAATAGAAAATCTAAATAGATTCTCACCAAACACAAATTGTTTTGATTCTACTATGTAAAATACATTACATTACATTCTTAAAGTAATCTTGTCCCTCTCAAAGAGAGGCCTGCGTCCCAGCAGTGGGCAGTGGGAACAGTGTAGGTTGATTATGATATGTTATGGTTGTGTATTTGAGTTCCTTACCATGTATCTCTTCTCCTTAGCAATGCTAAGGACATCAGCCAAGACACAGACTTCGGTCAGAGCATTCTTGAGTTTGTTACGGATAGAGTCCCATGGCCACAAGCTGGACTGATATCCTGGCTCCTTGTTCTCATCCTCAGACTTCGAGTCAGAGCTACTCTCGCCTTCTTTCTTGATATTACAGAACTCATCTTCAGTTTTAGCAAAATCAATCTTCTGTGCTAGCCGGGCAAGGTTCTCTGACATAGACAGTGGCCTGTAAACGGAATCGTAAAATTATTTTAGATACTTAAAAAATGTTATGCAAAATATTCATCTTTTCTGTTTTACTAAAAGTAGCACAGGTGAATGTAAAAATACATACGCTTGATATATCTCTTGGCCATCGTAGGTAATCTCCTGGATTTGATTTTCTATTGGTGCCTCTATAGATATGTTTACTGAATTTGCCATTTTTCTATCTTCTTCCTCTATTCTGATATCTTTTAAACAATATTTACCATAACATTGTAGTTTAGGTACTTTTGTCCAACAGAATAATGTATATACCTAGTTGTATATTCCTTTAATACTACAATCTAGGTTCGTGGCAATACTAATTTGCTTGATTTGTGTACATAAACAATTCCTGAAAAAAAAAATTCAGTGACCTACAACCGCCACAAAATAAAAATTTTTGACATGACAAATTTCAATTTGACATTTCCCTCTTTACTTTTTATTGCTTTAAATAAAAATCTAATAATTTTATTTGGGTATCGGCAATTTTGCTATACTTGGTAAAATAATGGGTATTGGGAGATTATGGTTTGTTGGATACAGGTGGTTCCCACATGATAAAATACGTGTTATAATCAAATTAAAAATATGTTTTGCGAAAACAGCTTCGTTACGTTTCGTTTCAAACTTTCTTAAGCACTTCAACGCCCCAACTAATGGTTGTCATGTCATATTTGTTATCGACGTTTTGTAGTTTTGTACGAAGATATTGCATTTTCTGACACGAATTCACACGAATTGGACTCGAAATGGAAGTCTTGGTATCGAATATTGATTTATGCTAAAATATAACTTGTGGCTTATGTGTGCCAGCAAGCGATAGATTCAATCAAGTAAATAATCGAACATGACGGATCGAGTCATAGCGGTAAGTGGAACAATCGGAGCTATTCATAAATTTTCATCAGATTCTCACACTAAACACGGTAACTCGAACAGATCTTGGCGCAATTCGTGTTTACCTCTACTCATTATATTGTCGCTTCGCTGATGATGAGGCGAAAGATGTTCGAATTTCGGCGTGAGTTCGATAAAACATGGGCCTTTCTTGACCCATGTTAAAATGCACATCGTTAAGTAGGATAGTGGTCTATGTAGAGGTAAATAATAGGTGAGTTTATGTCATCATTTCCATAATCTATTGAGTAGGTACAGTCTACCAGGACTGGTATAGTTATTTTCCTTTTTACGTCTAGCTAGGTGTTAAGTAAGGATCCAGAGGTATACCATGCTTATCAGTGCATTTCTAAATGTGTAAATCTTACAAAAGCAAAGACAAATCAAATCCTTTTATTGGTTGGCACAGGATTTTCAGACAATTATTACTTATTACTTTCTAATTAAGCCCCTGCATTACTGTCACAACACCTCTATGTTGTTGTGTTTTCATTCATTGAGTGACATCCAAAGGCAACTTGGTTAGTTTGAGTACAATTTAACCATAGTATATTACAGTTTATAAAATTATAATTTAATTTTTTCTAGTCCCGTCCCAGCTTGGAGCAGGTGACAGCGATTGTGGACTTCATGGAGAAGCATACGGCGTTAGCACTAGGACAGTTGAGAGGCCTAGAGGGCAGGGATGCGAGCAAGAAGCTGTGGTTCAAATTGACCCGGATTGTCAATAATATTACTGGCCCCACTAGGCCCATGAAGTCTTGGATTAAAGTAAGTTTTGGTAATTTTGGTGTATCCTCTATGCAGACAATGGATTTTAAGCTATACTTGCAGTTATAATTTATGCCCACAAGTCCCTTTTCTCCTGTAATATCTTAATAGCTAACAATAAAATTTGAAGATGAACTTGATATTTAATCACTTCATCCTTACCTAACTGGAACTAAGTATTTTGGGAGTATCATCTATCTTGTAATCCAGCTTGTTTAAATAATTATCTGCTTGGGTCTGTCACTTGCTGGGTATTTACATGTTGAGTAGTTCTGAGCTGTTTACAAAAAGCAGCTTCCCATGACCTTTTGTTTTCCATAAAACATATTAATTATGTTATTTTTCCAGTATTGGGCTGACAAAAAGTCAACAGTGAGATCTAAGGTTCAGGGTGGAGGTGGTGACCCTAACAACTTGTGTTCCAATATTGAGAAGAAGATCTGGGACTTATTCCTAGCTGGTGATAATGGTAGTAAGTATTATAGTTGATAAGAACAATATTTGTTATATGTGGCAATTTAGGAGGAGCTTGTGGTTAAGTAAGAACAGCCGCACAGGTTGATCCAGCAGGTTAAGGTACGCTTACCGGGGTTTGTCTGTGGATGGGTGACCATCTTTACATACCGAGACTCCTCCGTGCCTCGGAAAGCAAGGGGTAGGTAATAGGTAATACGGGCTGGTGTCCGCAACTCCACGTCAATGCGCGTATTTTGCGTACGGGTGGGAAATCAATTATTTGATCCATCCCAGCTCCTCAAGGAAGGCCAGCAACGCCTTGGTGTTACTGACCATCTCACGGAGGGACCTGGGTTACTGAAGTACTTTGCCCTGTATGTGGCGACCACTGGACAGTTTTGTAGCACATTTGCTGCTGTCTCATCGTCCTCCTTGCAGGCCCTGCACAGCGGACTGTCTGTGACTCTTATGACAAAGAGGTGTTTGTTAAATGACCCGTGGCCTGTTATAGCTGCTGTAACAGTGCGCAGCTGTAGTTTAGTTAGTCGGAGAACCCGTTTCCTGAGGTGACCATCAATTGTAGGAAGTGCTTCCTTACCAAGGGGTATCGTGTTACCCAGTTACTGGGTTGTGGAGGTCAGATAGGCAGTCCTTCCATGTAAGACACTGGTATTCAGCTGCATCTGGTTAAACAGGAAACTGACCTACGTAGTTGGGAAAAGGCTAGGCAGATTGATTTATATGTGGCAATTTACAATTTTGAAGTTTTGGAGGGATTGACTCCAGCTATGCAGTGCTAAAAAAAGCTTCACAAGTAGTTGGTGCCAAAAACCAACTAGGTTTTCACCAGTTGTTGCCAAAAACCAACTAGGTTTTCACCAGTTGTTGCCAAAGAGCAATCAGTTTTTCAACATGTTGCTCAATCAGTAAGCAATCAGTGTAATCACAGTCAAAATGCAGTTAAGGTACAGGCTCCTATTTTGACAGTAACAAAGGCGACATATAGGTATAGAAAATAAAATATGTTTCTAAACTGTCTTCAGAACCTCGTGGTGTCAAGCAGGAGTCCAACTTCATAGATGAGAGTTTCTACAACGAGGACAGTATGGACCAAAACCATGTGGAGTCAGATCCAGTTCTGGCTTTTGAGGAGCCTGTGGTGGATGTTGAAGACAGGCAGATGGCAATCATGGAGAAAATGGTAGGTGAAAATTAAAAACAATGTCTGAGGTACCTCATGTGTTTCAACAAGGCTTACATAAACATACACTAAGTTTTGTCAGTGGCTTCGCCTGCGTTGAGGTAAGAAATTAACCCACTGGAACATACTACCAGGAACTATTTATCCTGGTAGTATGTTCCAGTGGGTTAATTCTTATGTTATGGTTTATCTGTGTGTGAAATCTGTTCAGCAAAAAGGTAGCAATCAGTCTGACAGAAGTCAAAGTTAAATCATTTATTTTGCACTTTGAATGTCAAAATTTACAAAAAAATAGTGATTCTAGTTGTCCCTTCTAAAAGGTAGTTTAGTATGGAGAAGAATGGGCAAGAAACTCCACTGTTACTCTTTTAAAAACGTTTTACAATATTTTTAATAAATTAATTATATAATTATATATGAAGACTATGCACCTACAAAAAAATTACTACATCACAGTAGGTAAAAATAATTGAAAATGAAGCAATGACAGATAAATTAATTATGTAATAGATACATGGTGCTCACATATTTACAAACAATGTAAAAGTAGACGATTTTCATAAAATTTTAACAAGTAATAAGTCAGTGTATGAGGTAAAGTAGTCACAGAATGTAAAATCAATGTCATAAAAATAATAAATTATACAATTAAGTTAACAACCAGTTTGATTTTTTATAGACTCTTGATTGTCCTATAGAGCAGGACCAGCATCTTTTCAAGCATTCTGATCTTGAGGGGGGCTTGTGGCTAAGTAATAACAGCCGCACGGGTCGATCGATCAGGTTAAGCTATGCTTGCCGCGGTCGGTCCGTGGATGGGTGACCATCTTTACATACCAAGACCCCTCCGTGCCTCGGACAGCATGTTGAGCCTTTGGTCCCGGCTGACATTTGTAGATCTTTGACAGTCGTTACGGGTCGTCAGAAGCTCGAAAGTCTGACAACCAGTCTTACCAAGGGGTATCGTATTACCCAGTAACTGGGTTGTGGAGGTCAGATAGCCAGTCGCTCCATGTAAAATACTGGTATTCAGCTGTATTCGGTAAGATTGGAAGCCGACTCGAACATGGTTGGCTAGGCAGATGATTCTGATCTTGAATATAATCCTCTAATTTGTAATATGCAGAGTGACTTTTAAAATTAAATTACATTCAATATTTGTTTATTTATGGCAACTAGGCCCAATTGTTAGTAACATTGTTCTTAAAAACTATTGTTAGTAAACAAACACAGAAACAAAAATCAAAAGAAAAAATTGTAAGGTTAGCTGTGGGGCCTTCTAACCAGCGTGCGACAACCAAGGCGTGTCGTACTTTTCTATTAACATACTTAGGATGCTGTTAGAACTAGACCGCGCTCTTGATAAGATGGAATTTGTTTTTTTGCGCATTATGGCGTAAAAATCATCGGTATGCGCAAATGCGAACATACCGGACGCACTACGATAGCGCGGCAGTCCCAACAGCATCCTGAAGCAGTTATTATATATGCAGGGCGTCTACGTCGACGATTGGCAATACGCTTTAAACAGCGTAATCTTTACCCTAATACTACAATGAGCAAACCTGTGTATCAGCATGTTGGCCCTGACCGCTAGCGTCCTGCGCTCTGGATCTATGTCTAAGTCGTCTTTGAAGTCTCCGGTTAGAAAGTGTCCCAGGTATTTAAATTTGTCGACTCTTTTGAGTGGTAACCCGTTCAGCATTACAACTGGATCGGTAAGTACACGTCTACCGGAGGCCTCAAAGACCATGTTTACATAGTAAACAATTCGTGACATATCGCTCACACACGCGTAACAGCTCGCTGATCGAGCCGGCCGCTGGGCCCAGCAGCACCATGTCGTCTGCATAACTTAAGTTGTTTACACAAATGTTGTCTACCCAGCATCCGACCGATCAGCCCGTTTATGTACAGGTTGAAGAGCTTTGGCGATGTCAAACCACCCTGTCTCACCCCGCACTCCAACCTGTACGTTTCGGACTGATTGGATTTGTATCTATAATCATCATCATCATTTCAGCCGAAAGACGTCCACTGCTGGACATAGGCCTCCCCCAAAAGGGGGGGGGGGGGGGGGGGGGGGTTGCCATAATCGCCACGCTTGGCAGGCGGGTTGGCGATCGCAGTATGGTGTTAATATGCATAGAGAACGCTGCTGCCCATTCTGTAGTAAGTCCCTTAGTCGTCTTTTACGACACCCACGGGAAGAAATGGGATGGTACTATTCTTTACGTCCGGCACCACACGGACGAATCTATAATATTAGTATGGAAGTATGGATTGTTGTTTATAGCGAGGGCCCCAGTTAGATGGATCGACGACCTAAAACGACCAATGGGACAGACAGGCGTCACTTGGTAGAGGCCTATAGCCAACAGTGGACTGCGATAGTCTGAGTCGAATAATGTTTGTTATTACGGTTGAAGGTATATTTCACTCAAAACGAATACACATATTTGCTTCAATGAGGAAAAAATAATAATTATATGTATATAGGCATGAGGAACAGGGTGTAAAGTTCACTTATCCTCCATTGAAATAGGAGGATCCTCCGACCAGACGGGTGTCGTGTCTGGTGGGCAACTGCAACGACGGTTGATGTCGGGATGTTGTATATAATTATGCTAGTTGCGCGGTAAACTCTGCTTGCGCGATGCAGGATTTTGCTGACGTATTGCGTAGTTCACGTGTGGCGATGCAGATGCCGCCACAAATATAACTGAAGCGAAGGTTTCGCCGGAAGATAAAATTAACATAAATAGTTACAAAAAACAGTTGGTAAAAATTGTATTAGGTACAATTGGTATTCATAAATAACAGTTGTATTTTATTATATTTTTATTTGTATTACAGTTTAAAGTTATGAGCGACCAAGCAGCGGCCATGACACAATTGGCGCACGCGTCGCATGTAAACGCACAAGCTATGGAGAGACTCGCTGATGCATCACAGATACAGGTGAAGTTCTAATTTAAAAGAAAAGAAAGAAAGAAAAAGTATTTATTAGGACTCGCACAGGAGATCACAAATTAAACTAAAAAAACACTCACAGAAACATAAAAAAATAAAAACATAGTAAAATTAAAATAAAAACAAAAACTCCTGTACGACGCCAAAAGGCGCCTATCTCAGCAAAAAAAAAAAAAATTACATACGCACTTTCTGTAAGTAACCTGTAACCTAATTATGTTGATGAATTCAATCAAATTAATGTGCGGAATACACACACGGTGCGGTGTCACACTAAAAGCATACTCGTACTTAGCAAGCATGCATGCCAAGTAGGTAAGCATGGCATTTCTAACAGCCAACAAATCGGGGGTCAATTTGTACGGGAAGCGTAACCCAAAAATGTCGGCTTGATAAGTCCCTCCAGCCTTTTCGCGAATTAGGTACTGGATAACTGCAAAATAAAGATAACTAGGCATTCTGAGACAAGCCAACCCCAATATTCTTCTTTAACCTCAAGATTTTTTATTTCTTTAACTAAATATAATTATTTATTTTTGTAACAGTTTATATAAATATTTTTTTTACCACCTCTATGTTTGATTACATCAAATTGTGATAAAAATAAAACTTGGCATGTTCTGTGCTCTTTATAAAAATGTTTTATAACTAAAGAAGTACTTTATAACGCGTCAAACTTGATGGTGGTTCTGAAGTGCGCTACTCGCTGCTCAATACCCCTCTCCCCGGCTGACACGTGAATGCGTTACTGCACAGCGACTCGCCTCATGTTCCGAGCTGCCATAAAGTTTGAATCGGACTGTACTGGAAGATTACAGTTGGTACCAATGAAGGGGTACATTTATTTACAGAAATAAAGCCTGTTGATATCATATAATTGCCATCAACATTTTTCACAAATAATTATTGATTTTTGATAATGACTTGAGTTGTTCTTAATCCAAGCAATCTTTTGTTTCATCTCCACCAGGCGAGAGCGATAGATCGTCTAGCGAACACGTTCGAGACGATAAGCGCCGCGACGCACGACGTTCGCAACGCCATTGTCGATATCGACGCGACGATGAAGCGATTCTATTCAACCTCGCCCACTTAGCACAGGTATCTGTGAACTGCCGAAGTGCTTCGGTGAAGTTCGTGAATTTGAATATTGACTTTTATTTAATGTTGCCATGTCATAATAATGGGGAAAAAATAATCTGGACTTGGTTATTTTGTAGTCATTGGTGTGGTTGAACTTTTGAATGAGAAAGCTACGATGAAATCGTTCTAAATTGTGATAGACTAGATCCGTAAATATTTTATACAATTAATTTTAAGACAAAATACTGTACTGTGGTTGTAAGATATTATTTTTTTTTACTATCTCTGCTTCACAAGTTATAATGATAAGGAACACGAAGGTGCTGTGACATTTATGTGGCACGTGTAGTTTTAAGGTGGCTATAGATTTGCTCGATTTTTGACGATAACTCGATTTTGGCCGAGAGCAGTGGTGGCTCAGTGGTAATGGCCTCCGCTTGCCCCTTTAGGTCGTGGGTTCGAACTCAGTCAGCGCTTTACTTTGTGTAAATTATTTCATCACCACTGCTCTCAAAACGGTGAAGGAAAACATCGCGAGGAAACCGACGTGTCATAGAACCGAAAATTCGAAACATGTGACATCTACCAAACCGCACTGGGCCCGCGTGGTGGATTACGGCCCACTCCCTCTCACAGAGAGGAGGCCTGTGTCCCAGCAGTGGGAACATTATAGGCTGATTGCGACTATTTGCGACGTTTGGCCAAATTGTAAGCAACAAGATCATAATGGTCGTAAGAACACAGCATATGGAGCGACAATAACCATCGTCAAAATCGAGGAAATCTGTAGGCAGGCACCTTTAGACAGAGACAATCTTTTTAAAACTCGTGCAATATTCACGTTGACAAAAATACTGTACTTGACAGTATTTTTGTCTTACGAAGCGACGCGCGCTCTACTTGTGGTTACCAAGTGTACACACATATTCACAGCGTGTTTGTACACTTGGTAATCACAAGTGAAGCGCGCGTCTCTTCGTGAGATAAAAATACTATACAGCAAAGGTGTAATGAGTCACTAAGACGATGATCTAAAAAGCCGTATCTTTTTCTATAACTGGCTTTTTTTTATACAATGTGGAGACGACGATACGACGATAATTTAATCTTTATAAATCTAATGACGTTCCTAGTCTGCATACAAATTTTTTATCAAATATATCCAATAGCTTTGTCACTTATTGCCAGTTTGTGGGTGAAAACCAGCGCTGTCAGATTTTTTTTCGTGAAAAGCGAATTTTTGAAACCTTTTGAACCCCTAACAAAAACGCGATTCTTTCGTCGAAATCAGGACATAATAAAAAAAAACTATCAAGCCTTATAGTATATGATGTGTAAAATCTGACATCTCACCTTGGTAATAAGCAACTGAGCAGCAACAGAGATTAACCTCAAAATCGAAAAAAATACTGAAATACTTATTCGTATAATTATTAATTAATAGTGGTGGCCTACAGATTGAAATTCGACCCCCTCTATTCACAATCTATATAGAACTTTCTAATTCCATGCTATTAAAAAGTACTTACTAATTGCTATTAAAATGTACTTACTTATTCCGTGCGCAAGCTGTCACTTCCTGTTACACACTTCCGTCCCTTTTAACGAAATTGCTCCCACAAAAAGTGAGGGAAAAGATATTACACATCAAAAAACGTACCTAAATAATCAGTAGTCATTCCCGACATCCTCTCTACGACGATACGACAAAGACAAAGATTTATTTGCAGATAAATATGGTTACAAAAGCTCTTACAATGGTGGTTCTTACAATAGTAGCTCAACACATTTAATCATAACATAATCACATGAAATTTTTTGGTATACAATTAGATAATTTTAATTTAAACTGAAGGAATTATTTTATGGTACAGAAGTCATTCTCAATTAGCCATCTGCGTAAAGTCCTTTAAGACTACTCCGGGTAGTCTAAAAACTCGCAGGAGCTTCTTATGGTCCACACAGGCCATCAAAGACAGGCCACCCACCACCACAAGACTTCTTAAAGCCCCAAGAACACCTGCCCCCTGTCGCGAACTGTCGTGGCCTATTTGGAAAGCTCTGAATCGATTGCGTACCCAAGTATATCGTAGGTAGGTATTATCGATTCACCCAACATTCAATGCAAGTGCGGTGCTCCTGAACAGACTATGTCCCATTTGCTAGTGTCCCAATTGTCGTTTACCTGCACCCTTGACGATCTGAACAACGCCTCTGATGCCGCAATTGATGTGGCCACCTACTGGCACCAAACAATATACATGTACCGTCGAAACGAAAAGAAGAATCAGTAGTATTTTTATTTTTGAGTTTCAAATTAAGTTTACAATGATGACAGATAGGCATAGAAAATGTATTTTAATGAATATATTTTTTTATTTAACTTTACTGATAATATCGAATGATATTAATTTTGGGTTAAAAATCGGGACTTCTCGCCAAAATCGGGACGTCTGGCGATGCTGGTCAGCCCATCACTACCATTTAGTTTGTTTGTTAGAAATAGATATTTTAAAATACAATGTTAAGATTTATTTGAAAGTTTCAAAATACTCCAAAAGTCGAATTATTAATTAACTGGAGGAATCTGACATGTTTCAGCTGTCACTTTGTGTAATAAAATGGTCATATACGAGGGTCATTCAATAAATACTTCGCCTACAAAAAGTAAACGAAAATTTTGGAAAAGTGGCAATTTATTTTTCAACAAAGTCTCCTTTTAGTTCGATACACTTAGCCCAGCGATGCTCCAACTTTTTTAACCCGTCCGAAAAATAGTTTTTGTCAAACTCTGCAAAATAGGCCTCCGTGGCGGCGATGACCTCCTCATTCGATCCATATCTATTCCCGGCGAGTGATTTTTTCAGATTAGGAAACAGAAAGAAGTCACAAGGGGCCAAATCTGGAGAATACGGTGGATGGGGCAACAATTCGTAGCGTAATTCGACCAATTTGGCCATGGCAACGGCAGACGTGTGAACCGGTGCGTTGTCGTGGTGAAACAGCACTTTTTTCTTCGCCAGATGGGGTCGTTTTTTCTTTAATTCGGCGTCGAATCGGCCCAATAAATCGGCATAGTAAAGCCCTGTAATTGTTTTACCCTTCTCGAGGTAATCGATGTAGATCACACCTTGTGAATCCCAGAAAACGGTGCCCATAACTTTTCCGGCCGATTTTACAGTTTTCGCTTTCTTTGGAGCACGTTCCCCGGTCTGGATTTATTGTTTTGATTGCTCCTTGGTCTCTGGTGTGTACCAGTGGATCCAGGTTTCATCGACGGTCACAAAACGACGCAAAAACTCCGCTGGATTCCGCTTAAACAGCGCCAAACACGTCTCCGATGTGGTCTCACGGTTGCGCTTGTTTTCTGGTGTGAGTAAACGCGGCACCCATCGCGCCGACGTAGAAATAATTTAGTAAGGTCACTGAATTTGAACAGAACTGATGCATGTTCCATACAATTACATCCCAACCAAATGGCGACGATGCGAAGGGTTTGTTCAAATTCATGGCCCACGTCTGGTGATAGTATAATTGTTTAGGATACGATGAGACTGACATACGCTTTGCGTAAAAGTCCCTTAAAATAAATAAAGAAAACAAAAAGAAACAAGGTTGATCCTCGCACAATATACTGGATTTTGGCTAAAGGTATTAACAATAAAATGCTCAGGCCTTCACCTTCACCTTCCTAATGCAATTGATTGCAGTTGATGGCAATTAAGGCTTGTCGGAATGTGGGTACGTCTCTGCCTACCCCTTAAGGGAATAAAGCCGAGTTTTTTATGTCATGTAGACATCAATTTCCACAGTTAATGTTTCACTCAGTCGCTACCCGCTTTCGGTTTGACCAACGCTCAAAGATCGCAATATTACGTACATATAACAGTGCACCAACTGCTTAGTTACCAGTTTAGTTAAACTTAAATTGACACTTAGATGAGTATCACAAGCAGCTGATATAACACTATATTTGTGTTATTTCTTTAAGCGCAAGAAAGGTGCAACTACAGAAGAATATTAAAAACTGTCTGCTTTCTCATGCCGAGTTCCTCGTGAAGAATATGATGCACTGTTCCTTCTGAAATGCCTACAGTCTCAGCTAGCTCCCGAACCTTCAATCGGCGATCTGCCAATACGAAATCATGGATTTTTTTAATGTTTTCCTCCGAAGCAGCTGTTTTCGGTGCACCAGGACGTGGTTCATCAAAAACCGACGTACGGCCACGTGCAAACTCGTTGAACCAATTCTTGACGGTGGCCATCGATGGAGAAGAGTCACCGTACACAGCATCCAAGCGCTCTTTGATTTCGATGCGCGTTTTCCCTTCCAAAAATAGGAATCGAATCACCGAACGATATTGCTCTTTTTCCATTTTTGTAAAACCGATCGACACGTTCGCTTCCATAAGTTGTCAAATTAAAACAAATGAAGGGATTGGAATGAAAATTTGAAAAAAGAATTAAAAAAGAATGTGCTACACTGTGGTAAAACTCTTTTGAAACTACAGCGCCCTCTGGCGATGAGGCTAGGTACTTATTGAATGCACCTCGTATGTATATTGTAATGTAAAACATTATTTTCACTTTTTCATTGTTATTTTTATTTTGTGTTTCACGAACTGTGTCCAAATAAACGTTATTCTTTCTTTCTTTCTAATGGTGATCGTTTAGTTTAATCGATTTATATAAGTGTAAAATAAATGTATAATAATAAGTATAAAAAGTCTAGAATACCATAAATATGACCATTTTATTACACAAAGTGACATCTAGCACATTACTCCAGTGTATTAGGGGTCCACTAGGGCCGATGCCTGCTGGGGTCGCGGGAAGGTACTTATGGGTCACCGAGGCCCCCGCAACACAGGCAACAGGAAGGAATACGGGTGGGTTTTAGTCAGTAAGAGTCTGACACACCCTCCCGCTCCGCCCAGAGCGGGAGAAGTTATTTGATGATTTCCCACCCCGAAAAAAAAAAAAAATTAATATTGCCAGTATTTTAATTTATTGTCGTATTGTTGTCTCCGCATTGTTTACTAACAACCGCGTATAGTACGAGTCTAGTCATAAGAATGTGTAAATAATAATAATAACTTTATTGATACAGATAACCTTTGAATGTACTTAACGATTAGGTTACATGTTCAGATAAATAAAGGCAGCTTAAATAATGGAAACCCTGCCTCCTAAACCGGGGGAAAACTGGACGTTCCCATAAACCTTTCTGTGTGTCGTTTATGATGAAGAACCTAGTACTTAACATAATTGGGGCATTAACAATATTAGTACAAGTACAAGTCACGTCCACGTACATCTAACCACCGTACTGTTCCTGCCTGCAGCGCTCGGCCGCTATAGTACCTACGCTCATCAACCAATAGCATCGCAGCATCAGATTTTTGCTGAGTCAGGGTCACAGATCAGAACAAACAGTAGAAATCGCATCGCTTCATTAGTGTCGGATCCAGCGTATCCAAACTCATACATATACAGGTTAAGACGCTGACAACACCTAAACCGCGGTCACTGTCAAATTCCATAGAAAAGAAAGAAGCGCGATGACACAAAGCTTGTAATTTATTGCAAAATATGAAGTAATTATCTATTTACTCAAAATTGAGTTAAGTAATCGAAAATAAAAAACAACCAAGTTCTCCATTCAAATAAGACGTTCTTGTTATTAATTAAATACGTAACGTATGTTGATATTTGATACAGATATTTTGGATTAGAACTCAAAGTAAGAGGTTAGTTTAACGTTACTTTGTATCGAGATTTTGTTTTCAAAACGTGTTTTGGTAACAACCAAGTTCTGGGAAATATGTTCAAAATTAATATATATTTTTTCCGCTACCACAAACTATACAGATTTGGCAATTTTTTTTCTTAAGCGAAGTCTATTTTGGTCAATTGGGTCTTGTCAGCGCCTTAATTCAAATTAAGGCGCTGCTTTTTAACTCGCTGCTATTTCGTAACACTAAGAAATCCTTGGTGTGGTTGGTAAATTTATTGCCTTTTCCGTTTATAGCGTACAAGGAATAGTTTAATGAGAAAGTTAGGCTACCCGCCGCTAGATGTCACTATAATAAATGCATTCATTTTAAAGCTGTATTTCGTTACTTAAAGATTGATATTTCCGTAACGATACGTTACGGAGATATCAATCTTTTAGTAATGTTCTATAAAATTTTATTCGAAATAAAATAAATTAGGACTAGCCGGTATGATATACCACCATTTGATAAATTTTTGGTTCTGCTATCATGTTTACATTCTAAAACAGCACATGGAGCATTTTTTTTTTGTTCAAGTTTTCTATCCCGTGACGGAGCAGACATATGCGGAACTCCGCAAAATTCGGGGTACGCGGGCCCCGCCTACTTGCGACTTCGACTGTTTTTTTTCTGTTCTGTGATCAGGGTGATCATTGTGATCAGACATCTGTGATCATTGTAACCGAGCCTGAGAAATTTATTGAAACAAAAGCTAAAAATATAATCTATTAAACAGATGTGCGGTAAACAGATGTGGTCAGATGTACGTACCCGTGAGTGTACGTAACAATAAACGTTGCAGTAAAAGAAGAGGATAATATTTTGTTTAATATATTAGAACAGAGCAACATAGTATTGTATATTTTTAATTACATTATAACACTAGTTGTTTAAAAAAAAGTTATTAAATAATTTAAAGCTATTTTTTTTTTTGTATTTACAACTTCAATTATATTTTGTTAGTACATCAATTAATAATTACTTAAACGGTTACAATATGATATTATTATAAACACTTAATAATTTAATAGCTTTAGAGTCGTGATATACCTATTTACCGCGTTGCGATTATTACATCAATGTAATGGGAAAATCGATTTGCAAGGTCGATTTAATCGATTAAAAATACCATGCTCGTTATAAAAAATAATATGGAACAGCATCAATGCTGTATTTCCACGTTCATCATAAAGAATTGGTGGAACAGTATTAAGTCACGAAGTTGTGAAGAGAAAATTAAAAAGTATGTTTCTAAAGCTATTAAAATCTTAGTGTAACTGTATAGCCATTTTGTGTAATACTATCTACAGCGTTACTGCTAAACATGAGGTCCTGGGTTCGGTTTGTGCCCGGTTGATGGCAATGGGCTCGTCCCCTATTGTATGGGACCTAAACATAATTGGCGATAAGTGGGTGTACTATAGGTACAGTCACGAGCAATAACACAGAAACGACCATAAAATTCAAATTCATGTAGCAACATTCAATCGCAAAAATAAGTATGCTAACTGTGTCCAATAATTATGTCAATGTTAACGTTACAATGAACTACTTACACATTTTTATAAAATTTTCGTTAACAATAGATTACCAAAAAATAATATGAACTTTTAGTTACATAATTATGTATCCAAGGAAATTTCAAAAACATGTTTACAGTACAGTTTCTAAATAAAACATTACAACAAGCCTTGTTTCCCCGAGGGGTTGGACAGAAGTGTACCTGTAGTACACCCACATTTCGCCATAAGTCCCACGTAATAGGGGGCAGTTTCGAAATTATGTAAACAATTACAAAGCAGCAGTTTCAAGCAGCTAGGGCTAGGAAATAAGTCGCGATTTGGGTTCAAAAGGAAGACACATTGTGATTTTACCTAATTGACAAAATCAGTGTACATAAATATAGGATCTTATTATGTTATTTATTTTTAGATTTTTATTATTAATTTGCGTTATTACATATTGTGTTATAGTAAGGTAGCTAGTAGCCATCAGCGAGCGGCATCCACTCGCCCATCGACTGTTTTTATTTCCGTATACCGCCCTAAAACTATTGTATTAGATTCCTACGGCAGCATTGCAAATGATACAGAAGGGATAAGCGCGCAATACGGTTTTATAAATATTTCCTGTGTTATTGTGATTATTATTGAAATCGATGTAAAATTAATACTACACAAGATTTTAATAAATTTAATTACCGATACCTTGTATTTAAAATTAACAATGGTTATGTGTAGCGATAGTGAATTATACTTGATTACATTGTGATTTAAAATCAATTAATGTATATTTGAATAACGTTTCGTTTAAACATTAACTACGCTATTATATGTATTTAATGATTACGTTTGGTAACGAATTACAACACTGAGTCTGTAAGCTTTTGTTTTATTGCAGCAGTAACCAACCCCTATTTATTAATGTATTCATCGCATTGTATTTGTCGCTCAGAGAGCTATGTTCGGGGTTTCTCTTAGGGATAGGATCCGAAATAAAATCATACAGCAAAGAACAAAAGTATACGACATAGCTTGGACTATTAGCAGTAGACTGATACAGGCTGATGATGATTGTGTCAATCATCATCAGTGAATTCGTCCAATTCAGAAACCATTGTATTATACAATGGTATAATGAATAAACATAACAAAAACAGGAAATGTAGTATGACATTGAAAGTAATGTCATTTTAATGTATCTGTTGCAGCCATCTGGTTAAATTAGCCAGCTAAATGGACGCCTACGCCGTTCATTACACGCCGGCACCGACGTCGCAGCAAACTAGCTTAATTACCTGTTTAGTTAACAGCCTAACCGTTAGAAGTAGGTGATCGGAGTGCCCTGGCTTAGTTACTGCTACCCAAGGGCGTCGCCAAGGGAGAGCAGAGAAGGGCAGCTTCCCCCCCCCAGAGATAAAAAAGTACCCAAATGCAAAGAAAGCAACCAAAGTACCCGCTCACTTGAATTCGTCCAATTTTATGATTTACCGAACATAAATGAAAATTTGGCAGCAATTGTATATAAATCTAACCGTTGTTGATGTCCTAAAAGGGGCAAACATCTTTCTGGAAACGGAAACAACGTTGAATATTTTGATAGCTCTACCGTGCACAATGTGTACAATTCATACTTTTCCCATCCTCTATATATCAACTTGCCCTCCCCTGGGTCATCGGCTGGCGACGCCCTTGCTGCTACCACTTCGGCGCGCGTGGTTGGTCAAAGTTCTAGTTGTCCTTCAGCTATTTAATTGGGTGCCGGCCGTTTAAGGGCACACCGAGTTTCTAGCGCTAATCAATTATAGGTATTCTATGCGCTCCGCGTATGTGTGCGTGAGGCACACCGGCAAGAGAGCGGTCGGCTAGAGAGATAAGAGCACTGCGCTGATCGCGCGCCGCGCGCGCCTAGCCGTGCGCCGGTCGACTAGCGCGGTGCTACCAATATTTACAAAATGATTTTTTTTTGTTATTGTACGTTTTTAGGTCCCACATCGTTACATTTTATTTTACCGGTTTGAACTGTGTTTAATTAATATTAAGTATAGCTTTATTATAGTTGTATCACAAGTGAATATTTATTTTGAATTAAACAGTCGACATTTTGTTATTTTTGTTGTAAGAGTGAGGGATTTTTGCCCTTACACTGCCATTCCATACGTAGGATAATTGAGTGAAAATATGGTTCTTCGGTTGAGTTCTTAGCTAGTAACAGTTACTTTTTCTAGCTAAGAACTCAACCGAAGAACCATATTTCGATTTTAGTGTGATACGTTCGAGAAAAAATCAATTATCGATTTAACGTTCTCAGATTGCCATTCACATCCCTATTTACATATTCGGTCTTGGCGTCGCGTCAGGTTTCATTGCAGTTCCCGACCCACGTTGTGTTTATGCGTTCGTTGTTTACGGTGTGATTGTTTTCTATTTTTATCGACCATTGCTATTCTTTACGGACATCTTCAAAACCTGGTTACCATTGCTATTCTCAAAGGATTCATCTGTTTGCCCTACGATTCAGTTAAATGGATATTATGATGAGATGCCTAAACTGTGGCATATCCGTAAGGCGGGTTCAAAGGCATATTATGTCAACGTTAACCTTGTAAGCGAGACTTGCCCGATGGTTGAGCAGGTATGGGTAGGTATGTACAGCTAAAAAGTCTGAGACGGCCGGCGGTTCGATTACATGTGAGCCATCAAAACTTAACAAAGCAGCGTTTATTTGGTGGATGGCATGAGCCAGGCTTATGAATAGTCAATCTATTATGATTATTGCTACACATCGCTGGATAGGACACTGAATATAAGTCAAGTGTGTAATATACATACAAGTCTGAATTTTCATAGAATTTCTTATACAAAATAAAAAGATATTTTATTTTTCAGCTACCGATGCATTTGTTTATCACCCATGTTTCAACTTATTGAATACCGAACAGGCTGGCAATGAGAGATTGCTAGGTCATATAATGGTAGGTTGTGGGTGTGGTCTCTCAGTCAGAGGACTACGCTTCTATATGATTCCTGCAGACAGCCCGTTACTACCCATTATTTCCCATGATAATTATCAGGTAAGATATTTGATCATCTAATTGCAGGTATTTATTATTTTTATGGTTAGTTGAAGAAAATATAACTTTTTATGTCTGCTGTTCATGATGTGAACTTATCTTGGTGCAGTAATTCCATGTGATTCGTAACAACCACAATACTATGCTGTATTTGTCACATTCAGTCTATAGGTGGATGACTAATGATCAACATTATAATAGCATTTAAAATCAATATTAATAAGTATTTGTATTTTTAGGATGCGGTAACCATCTATGCGTGTCGGGCCTGTTGGACTCGAGCAAATCGTCAGTTAATTCAGGATTCATCAAGGGGCTTACAAGATAATGTGGCGCCAGCCATGCAGGCTGGGCACCAAGACTATTTGCTCGCACCAGCATAATTTTTAGAAAATGTTTTGGTTTTCATTAAAGAGCATTTAATGTTTTTTTTGTTATTTTTATGAATTTATTGTAATTAGTTATAAGTTCCCCGGACTTCAAACCCGAGACCACTTGTTAATGATAGACCATCTAATTGTCCTTTGTTCATATTGTCCATCTTTCCTACCTTTAAAAAAAAGGTATAAAAAAGGTAAACAGAGTATTTTTTTTTGTTAACTAAAATAATAGTAATTTATGATTGTCAAAAGTATAGGTACTACTATTTTGAAAAGGCTGTTTTGTCACTGGTTACGAAGAAAGATGACTTAATTTAGTTAAAAAATTGTTTGAAAATAAATAAACACACTATTTAAACTGACTAAATTAAAAAAAAAAACTGTTAACACGTCCGGGTTCTGAGCTCCAAAATCCGGGGATTTTACGCTTTTTATCCTGGTTGCCAAATTTTAGAGATGGCAACCCTACTAATATGGGTATCATACAGTAACGGATTGATGAAACGTAACGTGAAATGTAACACAACAGCTAGGCGACTTTGTTTCAACGTGTCCCCCCGTCCAATTTAAAAGCGATCGCCGTGCGGATACTCGATCGTCGCGTGAGATTTGTTCTCTAAAATCTCTTATGGAAAAGTTCTTATGGAACAAATCTAACTTAGAAGATGTATTAATGATTCTGTACCTTGGTTACCTAAAAAATAATGTGCCTGTTATCAAACGAGTCCCGCGCGGCGCCAGGATCTCCGTCGTAAACCACCTTTCAGGCCTGATTAAAAAATGTGTGGAGAGCAACCAAATTGTAGACTGGCATAATCTCTTCCTTTTTTCGTATACTACTTTGCACGTCAAAAAAGAAGAGGCTATTTCTCTAACCCAAAAAATCAAAAATAACTGTTTGACAAAAACATCTTCACCTTTTGATTCTCCCAAGAGGGGAATATTATCTAGAATTAAATTAATTGAAGGCAAAATTGCCGACGGGGATCTCAAAGGCGCCGCACGTCTTCTTTTTACTAACGACGTGTTGTCGCCTGATACTCCTGATACCCTTTCGGCTTTACATTCGAAACATCCCCCGGCTCCCGTGATCCCGTATTTTTTCGACTCTCCTACAACAGACCAGGACTGCCTCGAAATTGAAGGCAAAGACGTTATTGACGCAATAATTTCTTTTAAAACCGGTTCAGGGGCCGGCCTGGACGGAATCTCACCCCAACATTTAAAAGATTTAACTTCTTATTCTGTGGGTAATGCAGGTGAGCAGCATATTTGCTCTATTACAAAATTAATAAATTTTATGTTTTCAGGCAAAATTAACGCTGATATTGGTGCCGATTCCCTTGTTCACAAACTAAACTAAATTTAAGTTCAGTGCATCTCTTTCTTTCCATTTCATTAAGAAAAGAACAGAAGACAAATTTTAGTTTAATCCTGTCAAATTAATCAGCGCCTGTCACTACTCCATACAAATTTAAACGTGATTAAAAACTTGCCTACTAAAATTACGTCAATTTACCTCAAGCGCTGATTAATTTGACAGGACTAAACTAAAATGTATCTTCTGTCCTTTTCTTAATGAAATAGAAAAAAAAGGTGCACTGAACTTAAATTTAGTTTAGTTTGTGAACAAGGGAATCGGGAACATTGCTTTACTTTTATTTGGGGCTAATTTGATCGCCCTAACTAAAAAGGACGGAGGGGTGAGAGACCCATTGCTGTGGGGTCAACTTTAAGACGTTTGGTATCCAAAATTGCGGTGAGACATATCAAATCTAAATTACAGTCTGTTTTCGAACCTCTACAATTAGGATTTGGCACGAAAGGTGGGTGTGAGGCATCCGTCCATGCCTTAAGAACCTACCTTTCGTATGATGATTGCGAAATTGTAGTCAAAATTGATGTCAAAAATGCTTTCAATTCAGTAAACAGGGATGCCATGCTGACAGAAGTTAAGAAAAAAATTCCGGAACTGTATCAATACCTGCTTACCTGCTACGCAGAACCTTCAAAATTAATTTACCCTTCCCATGAACTTTCTTCGGAGGTCGGCTGTCAGCAGGGCGATCCCCTCGGGCCAGCAATTTTTAGCTTGGCTATGAATCCGATTATTCAAAATTTAAAATCGAAATTTAACGTTTGGTATTTGGATGACGGAACCCTGGGAGGCGATGTGGACACTGTGTTATCTGACTTATCAGATATTAAAACAAATTTCGAAAATATTGGTTTAGAATTAAATTTTAGCAAATGTGAACTCTTTATTCAAAAAACTTCTTACGGGTTGGATAATTTAAAATCCAAATTAAATTTTCTGGCACCCAATATCAAAATAGTAGACAGAAAGTCACTTTGCCTCCTGGGTTCTCCCATCTTTGAAGAATCTTTTCCTGATTATATTACTAACACTATTTCTAAATTCCAAAGTCACGCAAATTGTTTATTCGAAATCAGTCCTCATTATGCTCTTATAATTCTAAAGTTTTCCCTTTTTCCCCTAAATTTACTTATGTGCTTCGCTGTAGCCCGTTTTGGAAACATCCAAATTTGCTTTCACCAATAGACGATTTAGTCAAAACTAGTTTAGAAATGATTTTAAATATAAAGCTCAATGAACCATCTTGGTTACAAGCATCCCTCCCTATTCGGTTTGGCGGTTTAGGAATCCGCAAAATTTCGAGTGTTGCTTCCCCAGCCTTTCTGTCGTCCACCCATAGCACGTCACGTCTCATAGGTACCTAATGTCCTAAGAGCTTTGCCCACAAACTATGAGACTGCGGGCTTGGAGGATGCCAAGAATGCTTTTCAAATTGCTTGCCCGGGTAAAGAATTTCCAAACAACCTAAAATCTCAATGGAGCTGGGACGATATTTATTGCGATTTAACATACAAATCGATTCTGAGCCGCAGTTCAGGTCCGGATCGCGCAAGACTTCTGGCGGTCGGAGCCAGAGAGGCCGGTCATTGGCTACATGCCCAACCTTCTCCATATACCGGTACCTTCCTGGATCCGACCTCGCTTCGTCTAGCGACTGGTCTGCGGCTTGGGGTCACGGTATGTACTTCACACACATGCCCTTGTGGCACGGACGTGGACCGACTGGGTCACCACGGCCTTCTTGTCAAAAAAGTGCAGGCCGCTTTTCAAGACATGCGACACTTAATGACATAATCCGCCGGTCTCTTGCCAGCATCAATGTGCCTGCTCTTCTTGAGCCGACTGGCATTGTCAGAGATGATGGCAAAAGACCTGATGGTGTGTCTTTGGTCCCGTGGAGTTTGGGACGGATGCTTGTGTGGGACGCTACCTGTGTAGACACACTGGCACCGTCCCACCTCCAACGGACTACTTCTAAAGCGGGTGCAGCGGCAGAAAATGCCGAAAATCTGAAAGTTATTAAATATGGAGGCCTTGGCAGAGAGTACAACTTTGTGCCCTTTGGCGTCGAGATGTTAATAATCATCTTGTAATTTGGTTATGTAAATATATTAATGATTCTAATTCCGTAAATACATATTTGTTATGGTCGTGAATCATATTTAGATCAAGATACAACCTGACATTAACCTGAAAATAGAAACAAAACACCTTAAAAGCGATCGTCGCGCTCATGTCACTTTTTGTTTGGTGAATCTGAACGCGTGGGGAAAAATTATATTATATATGCACGCGACGAGCGTGTATCCGCTCGGCGATCGCTTTTATATTTCATGTTGCATTGTACAGATTTGGATGGCTCATTTGTTACATTTCATCTTACGTTAGACCTATCTGTACCCGGCATAACGTAGTACAAATTGGTGAAACTTAACATAAAATGTAACCCACGTTGAAACAAATTCGCCTAGTTGTTGTTACATTTCATGTTGCATTGTATACATTAAGAAGACTTATTAGTGTTACTTTTTATGTCATCTTTTTAAACGGTTTCCGGGTTCACACGGTTCTATTCTAACTCAACAACTTTGGTTGTTCAACAAAAATTACTTTTAATTTGAAATTCAATTTGATTAAAAGCAGACTTTTAATCAGGCGGTTTTTTAATAGCCTGATTCATCATCATCATCACTTTAGCCGAAAGACGCCCACTGCTGGACATAGGCCTCCCCCAAGCACCGCCATTTCGACCGGTTTTGTGCTTCTCGCATCCAGCGGATTCCTGCGGCCTTCACAAGGTCATCGGTCCACCTTGTAGGAGGCCTTCCAACGCTACGTCTTCCGGTACGCGGTCGCCACTCCAGAACCTTTCGCCCCCATCGGCCATCTGTTCTGCGAGCAATGTGCCCTGCCCTCTGCCACTTAAGTTTGGCAATTCTTCGGGCTATGTCGGTAACCTCGGTTCATCTGCGGATCTCTTCATTTCTGCTTCGATCACGTAGGGAAACTCCAAGCATAGCAATATTCACACAAAGTGCAATGGAGAGCCATTGCACTTTGTGTGACTTTAAAAACAATACTTTAATAGCCTGATTAAAAACTACTAAGTCGAAACTACTTAAACTGACGACGACTTAGCAGTTGATCAACTAAAATCGAACCGTGTGAACCCGGTATCAGGCATGTTACACACTCGTTCATGCCAGTTGCAGTTACGTCTGCGCAGTTTCTTGAAATTGTATGAAAAACGTCATAAAAAATTGGGGATTGCCAGTGGCCGACACTCGCGGATAAAATGACTCCGACTGCGCAGCGCCTAACTGTAGATATAACATAAGACAACATCGCGCCCAAATTCCCGGAAGGTTTAGGCAGAGATGTACAGTCACGAGCAATAATATAAAGGTATAGGTACATCGTCACATTTTCTAAAATATCTTAACTCCTACCATTAAAAAAATACGTGTACCTACGAGATTTTTTTCTAAATTACCTAACCATCAACCTGTGTCAAAACTGGGTATACATTGGTTTCACAGTAATATAAACGAAACAAAATCAGTAAAAAGTTTAGGTACACTTCCAATGTATGTAAGTAATTTAAAGTATCCATGACAATTTCAAACATGTATACAAAATGTAAACATGTAATAGAAATTGTATACGTGTTTTACGAATTGTCATGGATATGTCGCAGCCAACTAGCTTAATCAGCCGTTTAGTTCAGATCCTAACTCTGTCGCAGCCATCTGGTGAAATTAGTCAGTTAATTGGACGCCTAGGCCGTTCCTTAACGAGGCACCGAGCTTTTTATACACACAAACGCGTTTTTATAACGGTTGTTTGAAGTAGTAAACAATTAAATAAAAATCTGAGAAAATAAATTGGTATTATTGGGCATATATATTAGGCAGTATACACGATGGAAACACGATTAGATAAAGTTGGCTCGATAGAATAATATACAAAATTATCTCTAAAAAACACAACAAATGGTTAGTACGGCGTGAATACTTCGCGGAAGGTTATCAGTTTTTGAATAATAACCAAACTACATGTTTTATATAACGTATACACTTTACATTTTCAAAATGTGTGATTTTTTAACAATAAGAAGGAAATACCTAAATTCGCGCGAGTTTCGCCCATCTTATCCAGAGCCACCGCGACGCCCTCCTGTCCGCTTTAGTCCTGCGCCCGTCAGGGTATATGTGTTCTGTGGTCCTGCGTTGGCCATCGGACGGGGAGTTTGTGTCGCTTGCGCTTACGCACGGATTTAATAACGTAATGAAGAAAGTTGTATGAAAATTAATTCTAGCGTATTTGAAATGGGGAACAAAGTATAGAAATCAAGACAGAGAAGGGTTGGCGAATAACCAATGTTAAACGCTTGCATGAAGAAATGAAGTAAGTAAAACTCGTATAATTACCTACTTATTTATTAATTGCCTTACTAGGTGGAGTTTTTTTTTAATGTGGTATTTTAAAATCAATTTAATTTATATTTTAGAGCAAGAAAACTACAGGCTGAGAATGTGGAAGACAAAGAGAATACTCCTGTTGCTTTGTAAGTATACTCAGTACAGTACCTACCTACTTTCTAGTATCTGGTGACACTAATTCATGCAGCAAAATTCATACTGAAGACTCGGTAAGTGCTCAGTATCAAGGTTCGATGACCGTCTTTGTGAATTTCGTAATTATTTCTATTAATTTCGAAATTTGGAAAATATGTTGTCGATCCGTGATACATAATCTAAACAGTTTAAAATTCAATAAATTAAAGTAAAATACATTTAATAAAACCATTTATTATACGTACTTTTAGTTTTATTGCACATCACAATATAAGTTAAATATTTTAACATAATTTTGGCGTTCGAATGGAACTTATTTTAAATATTAAATAATATTATCTTATTTTAGTGGTAACTTTTTGGAGAGCATCGCAAACAAAATTGAAGCTTATTCTTAGCTCATAGAAATCTCTCGCACAATATCTCCAATTGATCTTTCTTCCACTGATCTCTATAATCATTATTATGTCCTACTAGCTGACCTGACAGGCGCTGTCCTGTGCAATATTCATACAAAAATTCCATAGAAAAAAATTCCGTTTTTACCTAATTTTCCAATTATCTGGGCAAGTTTTTCAATTTTTCTTTTCCTAAAATCCTTATTCAGATTAATATAAAATTTAAAAAAAAAAAAACTAATCAATCGGTCCAGCCGTTCTAAAGCGATGCGCTTACCAACGAACAGCATTTAATTTCTAGGGTTCCGAATAGGTAGGTACCCGAATGGTGCCAAACGGAACCCTATTACTATGCCTCCGGTGTCCGTCCGTCCGTCTGTCAGCGGGCTGTATCTTATGAATCGTAATAGGTAGATATTTGACAGTTGTTTCACTAATTGTGACCGTACATAAAAAAGAATATGTTATAACAACATTTTTTTTAAATTGTTATATCAACAATTAAAAAAAAGTACAAGTTAAAAATTAAAGGGGTTTTTTGGCATATTGCTAAATATTGTACGGTGGTAAAGAACTCTTCGTGAGCGAGTCCTATTCGCACTTGGTCGGTTTTATTTATTTATTTAGATTCAAACCTGCATTATTTTTCAAACACACTGCTTACTAATTATAATTAATCACTAATATCGACAAATCTGGCTTCCTCGTTCTTGATTTTATTCTTTGGATATGTACAGCATACACAATACTTCAATTATTTTACTGCTGTTATACTCGTAATTACATTGTCTTATATCGGGTGTAAAAAGACACTTTCCGAAGCCGAATTATTTGGATCATTTTCTTCCACTAGAACATACCTGGGAATCCACTGGTTCTGGAGATATTGAAGGTCATAGTCGCATTTTCTTTTTTTTACTTTTTTACGATAACGAATTCCAAGCGTTATTACAAAACTTTTTTCCAAACAAACATTTTGCCTAGGTTTGCGTTACAATGCGCGCAATAAAAAATAGCAATTTTTGTATACTTACCTAAAAAAAAATCGGTTCCCAAAAATAATTTTTGCGCAAAGCTACTTAGTTAGATGTACAGTATGCGTAGTTGACGGCTTTGTGATGTGTCTTTTTACACCCTGTATAATATTCAAGAATGTCACAAAAAAATAATCTATACAGTGCATGCTTTGTTTTTGAGCCTATGGCTTCCTCATTCTTGATTTGATTCTTTGGATATGTACCTACAGCATACACAATACCTAAAATAAACTACTGTAGTTATAATTACAGTCAGCGTAAATTATATCGGGACGAACAGACTGTTTAAAATGATCTAAACAACTATGAAAATTAAATATTACCTCAATGACACAAGAACTGTTTCAAAATGAAGAAAGTACACGACAACTGTCATTCTGACAAGAATTTTATCAAATCGAGCTAAAGTTTAATTTTCATTTTAATTTTGGACGCTGACTGTACACTGTTATAATATTATAATAGTCAGTGGGTGCAGTGGTGGTGGCAACGGCCGCGACTTACAAGTTGTAAGTCGTAGGTTCGAACCCAGGCAGATGCTTTACTTTGTGTAAATTGTATAATCACTATACAGCTTTCAAAACGTTAAAGGAAAACATCGTGAGGAAATGTCCGAGAACCAAAAATTCGAAGACATGTGACATCTACCAACCCGCACTGGGCCCGCGTGGTGGTTTACGGCCCACTACCTCTCACAGAGAGGAGGCCTGTGTACCAGCAGTGAAAACATTTTAGGCTGTGATTATTTATGTACGAGGGCGACACTGAAAGTTTTTAGAACTGGCCACTTGTAAACGATATAATAAAAAAAAACAGTTCAAATTTTGAAAATGGAACTCTTTGCCATTATTATTGTGTATGTATTTTATGCATTTGTCATTTGTTTACGATTTGGTGGCAAATTGAAAATTGTCTGTGTCACGTCAGCATGAATTTAACGCGAGAAAATTTTCGTACAATGATTTTTTATGACTTCAACAAGAAAGTTATGATAGACTTCGATTGGCCTTTCACGATGAAGCCCCATCTCGTGCCACTGTTTACAACTGGTTTCATGAGTTTAAACGTGGTCGCCCTAATCTCACCGATGATCTGCGTAAGGGACGGCCTTCTACGGCGACGACTGAAGATAACATCAGTGTTGTGCGGCTTATGATAGAGACTGACAAAAGAGTGACTTATCAGCAGATTCGGACAAGCTTAGGCATCGGTATGAGTCAAGTGCACAAAATCCTCCATGAACATTTAGCGGTCAGGAAGCTTTGTGCCCGGTGGATACTTCATAATTTGACAGATGCCCTAAAACTCCGTCGTGTTGATTGGTGTCGTGAAATGGTTCAAAGATTTAAGGGAGGTGACTCAAATGCTGTGTTCGACATACTTACGGGTGACGAAAGCTGGATTTATTGTTATGATCCTGAAACTAAGAGACAGTCTGCTGTCTGGCTGTTTCCTTCCGAGGAGTTGCCAACTAAAGTGAAAAGAGGCCGAAGCGTGGGAAAAAAGATGGTGGCCTCGTTCTTCGGAAAGACAGGTCATTACGCAAAAATTGTTTTAGAGGATCGAAAAACAGTTACTGTAGAGTGGTGCACTAACAATTGCTTGCCACTTGTCTTGGAAAAAGTTCGGGAGAAACGACCTCGCAGTAGGATCCTTCTTCACCACGACGCACACCGCCAAGCAAACAATCGACTACTTGGCGACGTCAGACGTGGAATTACTGGGTCACCCGCCCTATAGCCCCGACCTCGCACCTTGCGATTTTTATTTATTTCCGAAAATAAAAGAAAAACTTCGAGGAAAACGTTTTATGGACGCCGAGGAAGCAGTGGCTGCGTTTCAAAATGGCACGAGTGGGTAAAGTGCTTTTCTCAGTGGTTTGAAAAGATATAATAAAACTAATAACTTGCTAGTTTTTCAGTTTTTTATTTTCTAAGAACTTTCAGTGTCACCCTCGTATGTATATAATAGTCAAGAATGGCACAAACATTTCTATACAGTGCATGCTTTGTTTTTGAGCCTCTGTCTATTATGACCTCTAGCAACCAATATTTGGCTCTTATCTCTATAGCCACGAACCAATGGCCAGAATACGCCATCAGGCTAGGTGGAGCGATCTTCACTGAATCGCTGGTAGTAGCTTGGTACAAGTAACCGAGGGTGGAGTAAAATGGCGTGCAGTTGGAGAGCCTTATGTCCAGCAATGGACTGTTGTAGGCTGATGACGATGATGGATGAACCAATGTTTGGACTAGGTTGTTTCAAAAACATTAGAAGTATTTCAAGATCCTCGTCAAAAAAGGATTTCTCCTACGCCTCCGCGTTTGAGTGCCGTTTGGTTTCATTCCTTCCGCGCCTAGTCCGAAAGGTGGCGCTGGGCTTGTTCGCAGATAGAAGTTTCCTTTGGCTCTGTGGATGTGAAATGTAGAGTTATGGTAGGGGTCAACAATAGGTACATTGGGTAAGGAGTAGTCTGGTCTAATCCCTAGTCTAGTTTTAATTTATACCTTCGATAATTACGAGTTGTTTAGAGCGTTATGATAATTATCATACGATCGATCGATAGTCGGCGGTATGCTGGAAACGCCCGCAAATCACCAATGTGATAAGGCCCTTAAAATGTTATTATTTGTCAACTGAAAATGGACAATTATGCTCATTTGCAAGCATGTAACTCCTTTTTAACCGACTTCCAAAAATGAGGAGGTTATATGTTCGTCTGTATTTCTCCATTTTTGGACCGATGTTGAATTATTTTTTTTGTTTGTTTGAGAGGGTATGCTCTCGACGAGGTACCACTGTCACCAAGTCAGAATTTGAGGACGGGATCCCATGTAAATCGAGAAAAATCCTCAATTTTTGTAGTCATATTTGGGTATTTTTGGTAACTTGTGCATTTGCTCTCGGCAAGCACCATTTGGTGAAGTGGAACTGATGATGACGACCACAGATGGCCACCGGAACTACTTAATAATAAGTATTTCACGGGTTGCGATTCGATTAGGTACTTTAATATGATTGCTAAGCAGTTTATGCACGTCATAATGCATATGGTGAAAATACCATCAGCTGTAGTTCTCTTGGTTCTTACCAGGAGAACTCCTCAACAATGAACGTCCCTGCATCGGAAATAGCGAAATTTTTAAAAAGGTGATGAGCAGTTGACATTAGGCTATTGTTTGTAACTTAGATAAATTACAAATTGACGTACTAAAAAGTGTAAAAATTTCTTTTTACAAAAAAACAAATGACTTAAAAAAAAAATGGACTTGGTCTTTGGATTGGTATTTTAGGTTTTTGCCACCTACTTCCAAAATTAAAGTTCTTTTTTCTTTTTTTAGTGTTATTTTGGAAGTCTGTTTTTTTTTGTAAAAAGTTTTTTGTTTTGCTTTCAAATCGTATAAAGGTATGTAAGCCCGCAGTATGGCAGTGCTGTATTTCCTTCCTTTCATATGTTATCATGTGGGCCTTAAACTAGTACTTAATTTTTTTATCACCAGGAAATCCAACTAACTGATAGTAATAGTTAAAATTATTACCCATTGATTGAATTCGACCATCATCCAATTAATTAATTATTGACCACTTCAAATTGAATAGGTTAAGGTCAGTTTTATTTACGGAAACTTGATTAAAACAATAGTCAGCGTCACTTCAAATGCAACAAAAACTGTTAACTGCACAAACTTACTTTACTTCGGTGGTGTTAGTTTATCATTTGTGACTTCGAGTTACAGCTATAGTTTTATGTAAGCGGGCACACAATTTATTTAGGTAGTATGTTCTGTATACATTTTCAGGGTTCCGTACTAAACAAGGAAACTTTAACCCTTGTCTATCTGTCTGTCTGTAGTACCAGAAAGCTGTAATTTGGCATAGGTATACATATTAATTACGCCGACAAAGTGCTAAAATAAAAACTTAAAAAAAAAAAATTTTAGAGTACCTCCCTTGCACATAATGTGGGGATGATATTATTTTTTCTCGTCTATCCCATGGTGTGGGGTATCGTTGATAGGCCATTCAAAAACATTGCGGAAAGTGGTTGTCTGTGAAAACAACTTTTCGATTTAAGGATCCGTTTGCGTAATATTAAGCATTAAAATGATAATTTTTGTTAGTCAAGTATCCCCCCCCCCCTGCCAGCTAAATGGTTGTTTATGGAGATGTGAAAAAATCATGACAATAGTACATATAATGAAATTAAAAGGAAAACTATCACAGTTAAGTAGGCTTTACAAGTAAACGAGTAATAGTCGACCAACATAAATTTGCAGTTGGAGTATTGACGGTGGCAAATACAACTATAAGGGCTCCCACACAAAACTGCGATGCGATGCGATACGACGCCGCATCGAATAAAATAACATAATAAAATGACATCGAGGTCGCAGATTTTTGCAATGCGATGCGAATTCGCAGTTTTGTGTCCTTAGTAATGTTAGTTTGTTTTTGGGATAAATTCATCCCAACTTCCCAACTATGGAACCCTTCATTGTGCGCGGTCCGACACGCACTTGACCGGTTTTTTTAGTTTTTATTTCTGCTTGAGTATTGTTTTTTTGTTTGTTGGTATAGTGGCGTGTGCTAGCTAACATATGGCAAATAATTTAATTTAATGTTTTGTGTTGTTGCGTAATGTAAATTATTTTACATACTATTGTATAGAAACAAGTTTTTCGAACTGAACAGATAACTGTGCTGCTGGGGAAGCGCGGGCGTTTTTGGGGGACTGTCTTATGTAATTTTGACGTTCGAAAAGTGCTGATTCTCAGCCTGGATTGAATAAATGACTTTTGATTTAAAACTTATTGTTATTATAATAAGTGGGCTTTTTTGGCCCAATAATCTTGCTGTTATTATTGTGCTTGCGGTTTGTTATTAAGGCGCTGACAAGACCCAATTGACCAAAATAGGCTTCGCTTAAGAAAAAAAATTGCCAAATCTGTACAGTTTGTGGTAGCGTAAAAAATATATGTTAATTTTGAACATATTTCCCAGAACTTGGTTGTTACCGAAACACGTTTTGAAAAACAAATCTTGATACAAACTAACGTTAAACTAACCTCTTACCTTGAGTTCTAATCCAAAATATCTGCATTAAATATCAACATACGTTACGTATTTAATTATTATCAAGAACGTCTTATTTGAATGCAGAACTTGGTTGTTTTTTATTTTCGATTACTCAACTCAATTTTGAGTAAGTAGAGAATTGCTTCATATTTTGCAATAAATTACAAGCGTTGTGTCATCGCGCTTCTCTTTCTTTTCTATGCAATCTGACAAAGACCGCGGTTTAGGTGTTGTCAGCGTCTTAAAATAAGTATTTTATGCCTGCCGATTTAACATTTCTGTTTCTTGGGGCTCTCTTCTAATTTATTATTCCCTTTCAGAATATGCACTGGAATTTTCCAATGCTATGGGATACCAAAATCTTTCACAAAACCTGCATGGGCACTTATGAAACTTCTGGAGTTACCAGCAGCAGTGCACAGTACCAGCAGGCATAGATAATGCTCTCTAAAGTTTTCATTCCTGCTATGGCTAGTCCTTACCGAGTGCTAGTCAGAGGTCCTACGTATATGGACTGGTTGGGGTCCCCACCATGGGCGATCCATTCATTGACGTTCGAAGCACCCGCAGCTTGGAAAGCCGTCGGGGACCCGAGGGCTTCCACGAAGTATCTCCATGAGCGGTCGTGGCTGCATAAATCTGAAAGGTCAAGATATAGATAAGGTATCTTCAAGGATTTGTGATGGTAATCATGGCGATAGTATAATAATATAACGAAATTAAAAGGAAAACTATCACAGCTAAGTAGGTTTTACAAGTTAACGAGTAATAGTCGACCAACTTTGCAGTTGGTGAAATGACTGGGACTTCTAACGATGTATGGGAGAGTATGTTTTTCAATTACAATGTTCAGTTTGTTTTTGAGATAGGTAAATTCATCCCAACTACGGGACCCTTCATTGTGCGAGGTAAAACACGCACTCTTATGCTGGAATTGTCCAGGGGGGTAACCATCACCTCTTTAGCAGTATTATTATAATATTACTTTACAGTGGGAAAGTGATGGAGCTGTACAGGACTTATAGCTCCATCTCTTTCTCTCGCTGAAGTAATATTGAAATAATACTGCTATAAGAGGTGATGGTAACCCCCCTGGTGTCTGATCTGACGCTGATTTTCAGCTGCAACGCTATACGCTAGAATAATGGGCAATGTGTGTCCGTTTTTAATTAATTAAGAGAATAAATATAAAAGGTGGTAATATAAAAAAGCGAGCGTGCTTTGTCGACAAACATTACTTATTTAAATAGGTACCTGAATTACCTACTATGTGCATTAATAATCTCATATTTGAATAATATGCTCATGAAGATAAGAAACCGCTATGGAAATTCCAGTTTTTCTAACATTTTTCGATTAGGCACTAATTAGAATGGTATTAGGTCAATAGGTAATTAGATTGCTAAATTGCATTGAATATGTATGACCCTCAAGTCGCGGTCGGTACTAAAAATATTTCGATCAAGGACGTTGGCAATTTGGGTCGCCAATTTGCTCTACCTATAGGGGCGTGAACCTTATTCCATTTTATTATTAGATATATAGAATACTCTATTATTATCAACAACATACACATTACAGATTCTTGGGGCTTGTGGCTAAGTAATAACAGCCGCACGGGTCGATCGATCAGGTTAAGCTACGCTTGCCGCGGTTGGTCCGTGGATGTGTGACCATCTTTACATACCAAGACGAGTGGTTTCGGAAAGCACGTTAAGCCGTTGGTCCCGGCTGTAATTTGTAGATATTTGACAGTCGTTACGGGTCGTCAGAAGCTCGAAAGTCTGACAAACAGTCTTACCAAGGGGTATCGTGTTACCCAGTAACTGGGTTGTGGAGGTCAGATAGGCAGTCGCTCTCGAAGAATGGAAGCCGACCCCAACATATTTGGGAAAAGGCTATGCAGATGATGATACAAATTACAGATTCTGATGTAAATGTAGAAATTTTACATAGGGTGACACAAACGGCGCCATCGCTAAAAGCAGTCTTCTAAGGTGGCTCTGCGGTGGTAGCCCGCGAACTATAAATTTTCTTACGTTTTTTGCAATTTCCATAAGAGATAAGAACAAATATAACTAAGAGAGATATATTAATGATTCTAATGATAATAATAGGGTCTTACACCCATTTTTGAATTCTATAGTGCTTATATGCCCCAAAAAAAAATCACAATCAATTTTTATTCAATCGATAAGTGCCATAAAAATGCATTTAAAATTTTACATTTTCAAATTTCGCGCGTAGGTTGTCGAAAACGCTGAACGCAGTGGACGCCATGTTGCTCTGTGGTCATGACGTCACTGGGCTATGAAAACAAATGCGCTGATCTTTGTATGATAATTGACACGTTTTTGTTAACATAGCCGTATGACGTAATAACATGGCGGCTACTATTTCATGGTGTTAACAGATTAGAAAAACTGAAAACGTTGAATAGAATTTTAAAATAAAAAATTTTAAAATTCTATTCAACGTTTTCAGTTTTTGTTATTTGTTATTTTATGAACTAAAACTAACATTTTCCGACTCCTTTTTGCCTAAACTATCTCAATAATATATTTATAGATTTTTTCTCGTATACCTATAGTAAAATACCCTATTCTCTAAATAGGTACAATTTGTTATAGTCGCGAAACATATTTTGATCAAGATACAACCTGACACACTGACCTGCAAATTGAATAAACGTAAGAAAATTTTAATTTCGCGTGCGTGGTAGCCCGCGAAATTGAAGTTTTCTTTTGTTTCGGATCTTCTTACGTGCGGATCCACCTTAAAGACAACCTTTATTTGGAGTCCTGACGTCTAGGATTACTAACTATATGGAAAATTGAAAAGTCCTGACAGTAAGTCTGATTTCCTGCAAGTCCTGAGACGCTGTCGTAAACGTAATTAACAAACATGTGAAAAAAAAAGTTGATTATTAAAACCAAAGTGGGTGAATTAGATTGTTTTAAAATATGTTGATGTTACTTACGTTGATTTGTGTTGTGATACTATCCAAAGAAGATTATATTTTTGGTTATATTGATTGCAACTTTCCAATAAAAAATCTGAAAACCGGATTTTTCGGATTTTTTAATACTGTATTTTATTAAGTGAGTTGATCAAGTGCGTGTCGGACCAAGCATAATGAAGGGTTCCGTAGTTGGGATGAATTTATCCCAAGAACAAGTTTAACATTGTTATTGAAAAACATGTTCGGGGAACATGTTTTTTCAATTGCAAATGTAAGTTTGTACGCACAATATTGAGTGATTTATTTATTTTCACCATGTTATTTCAAGACCATAGACAAATACAGATAAATTACAGAAAAACCTATAAGAATATAGGTTTTCCTGTAATCTATAAGTAAGTAATCATTTATTTTGCAAAGGTAAGGTACAGTGTCGGTGTTAAAGTGAGTAATTAAGTTACTAATACATAGTCAGACATTATTTTGACATGCAAAACAGTAATACAAAAAAGTAATAAAAAAAAAGTAATAAAAAAAAACAGTAATAAAATAGTAAACAAAACAGTAATAAAAAAAAGTACAATATATTTTATGTTACAGATTAATATTTATGCCCAATGAGATACTTTAAATGTTAATTTCTATTATTCATAAATTGTACAATAAATTCAACATTAATTATTGTCACATTAATTTTAAACAGATTATTTAGCATTATTCATAAATTAGAATAGAATATAATCGATTTAGCAGCAGCCGTAGTTTTTATGCTATAAATGTTAATTTCTATTATTTATAAAATTTTACAATACATTCAACATTAATTATCGTCACATTAATTTAAGACAGATTATTTAGCATTTAGTATAGAACCATTCTCTGTATTTTTTCCAAAATTGTAGGCTCAGCAGTTTTGGAGATAAAGGGGATACATTTGTAATCCTCTAATAGGTACTCTAATAAGTCCTTTCATTTGATAAGTCACACGGTGCAAAACTTTTTTAAATTTTTATATGTTTCCCTCAAAAGTGACCCACATTTTCTAAATTGATTGATTTACGCTATATACGCTAGTATTTGGGTCATAGAAATTCACATGTGTACCAAATTTCAACTTAATCGGTCCAGTAGAATCGGAGCAAATCGGCTGTGACGCTGGCAGACGAACAGACAGACAGAGAGAGAGAGAGAGATACGAGTGATCCTATAAGGGTTCCGTTTTTCGTTTTGAGGTACGGAAACCTAACAATGATTTACTAAACTACGGGATCAACGACCGCAGGTGGTGTAGTTTCTTGTGATTATCTAAATCCGGCCGGCCGCAATCCCGTCCTGAGATCTCAGGACAAATCCTGAGATATTATTATATCTATTATTGTGCATGAAAGGACGGATGCCATAGGCATTCTCTATCACCCAATGACCCAAAAAACAGTAGGTAATTCGAGATTTTGCTGATGTTAAGAAAACCAACTCCGCGTTGTCGTGTCTTTAATTTTTGTTAAATTGGTTTTACACCGTTTTAATTAACGACTAGCTGTTCGTTTTTATCTGTTTTATAAAAAGCAGCTTTTCTTGTGGGCCTTTTTTAATAAAAAAGGACTTAGTATTTTACCCAAGGACCCAAGGCCCTCGGGTAAAAGTTCTGGGCCTCATACGATCCTCACAGTCACCGGATAGGAATCCGCACCTCATAATAAATTCAGCCTTGAGATTTATTTATTTGACTGTATAGGGGCAACAGTCTGCGGCCGCGGGTCTTGGGTTCAGCGGGGTAATTTGCATAACGCACATAAAATGGCACGGCAATACCTTTCGTTTTCACAATTCAGCCACGTTCATTAAGGCCCGTGCAGACTAGCGCGATATTGCGGGCGCGACAGGCAGCAGTAAGCATGTCGCGCCCGCGATATCCCCCTAGTCTGCAGGAGCCTATACGAAATTTAGTTTTTTTTCAACACATAAACGTTTGTGTGTTACGAAATTATCCCACTGCCAAGATTTTTTGTGCCCGGTAAATGGAAAATGGCTCGTCTTCTAATAACCTACATGGAATTCATAAAATCTCGCAATATGTGGGTATGTGGTACGAGTATCTTTACATTACATTTTTGCCTACCGCTGCCAAGAAAACAGGCGTGTAAGAATCATGAACCATTATCAGCCTATAACGTTCTCTCTGCCGGGACACAGGGCCCCTCTCAGTGAGAGGGAGTGGACCTCAATCCACCACGCGGGCCCAGTGCGGGTTGGTAGATGTCACATGTTTTCGAATTTTTGGTTCTAGGACATGCCGTTTCCTCACGATGTTTTCCTTCACCGTTTTGAGAGCAGTGGTGATGAAATAATTTACACAACGTATAGCGCCTGTCAGGGTTCGAACCTATGACCTGCAACTCGTAAGTCACGGCCGTTACACTGGGCCACCACTGCTTACCGTAAGAACAGTTTGGTCTAATCGAACCTTTGGCGACGTTTTTGCTCTATTAGGGAGCTCAGAGGGGCTTGTGGCTAAGTAATAACAGCCGCACGGGTCGATCGATCAGGTTAAGCTACGCTTGCCGCGATTGGTCCGTGGATGAGTGACCATCTTTACATACCATGACCCCTCCGTGCCTCGGAAAGCACGTTAAGCCGTTGGTCCCGGCTGTCATTTGTAGATCTTTGACAGTCGTTACGGGTCGTCAGAAGCTCGAAAGTCTGACAACCAGTCTTATCAAGGGGTATCGTGTTACCCAGTAACTGGGTTGTGGCTGGGCAGTCGCTCCATGTAAAATACTGGTACTCAGCTATATCCAGTAAGATTGGAAGCCGACCCCAACATATGTAGTTGGGAAAAGGCTAGGCCGATGATAGGGAGCTCGTCAGCTCGCCCACGTACTTACTTTTTTTTGTAGCTCCAATAATCAAAACCAATTATTTTGGCGTCGCGTTTAGGTATGAGCGACATATTGTACTACGAGTACGTGGGCGTTTCAGTATTGTACTCTGAATGTCTTAAATTCGGCGATAAAATAATTGCTCAGCGATTGTCGCTCGTGGGCGAGCTCGAGAGGGAGCTCGCCCAGCCTTAACCCTAATCGGAAAGACTTAAAAGTAGGCCTTATTTTTTACGACTTGCCTACGTCGTGGTGTTACTTATCAAGTTATCACGAGCTTGATAAGTAACACCATGTAGATAACAATTTGTTATTGCCTTAGTAATTAAAAATGTGCCATGGTCTTTTACGAACGGATTATCGTACATACATAGATAATTAAAACGGTGGCAGTTTTCATGGTCCGTTTGAATTACCTAAAAGCAAGGTAACATAAAAGTCTGTTTGTTATTCGAACAGCAATTAAGATAATGTACACAATTTTCTTAGTAAGTATATACTTAGGTAATAATGATATGTATATTCTGAAGGCCAATGTTGCCATTTTACATATTATATATTTACATAAACATGTAGAATTAAATATTTTGTATTTATTTTATTTTTCATTTCTTGACGTCATCACGTCATCGCCGGCTGTCACTGAAAACCAGTGTTGGAGCTCTGTTTCGCATAGGGTCGCAGCATTATGCTGAGCGATTCTTTATTCATTAAGAAGGGAATCAGGGAATGAAGAAGATTCCTCACACTGCCTACCATTAGGCAACACACAGCTCTCACCTACGCTCTAAGGTAAAATGGAGATGGGCAGGACACGTAGCGAGAATGAGCGACAATCGATGGACAATTCGCATGAAGTCATGGCCTACTCGATGGCAGACGACATCACAGGCAAAAAGTGGCTGATAGAAGCCAAACACTGAGACCGCTGTTGTGCTGTGTTCTCTGGGGGAGGGGTTCATGCATGCTATTTTTATTAGCATTTTCATTTTAAATTAATATTATGATTAAACTATTTCATAAATATTAAATTCATTCAAATTTAATTCATAGATTTAAAAAAAAGTTGTTATGGAAATAATTAATTAATTATTATGAAATGATAACGATCAACTAATGTAACTGTTATTTTTAAATCATTGCATTGTATTAACATCCACAAAAAACGTAAAAAAAATGTTTAACTTGTTAAGCCCCGCGCGACACCGATTCGGAGTCAAACAATTGAAAATCAATTGTGTCTCATTAGCTGTCCTTGACCAATTAAAAAGTTTATGCATGAAATAAAAGGCTTTTTTATTTATTTATAGACCATCAAACTGTACAACTTTCTCCATGGGACCAACATCGTTATCGAGAAAAATTATCAGCCGTCCCAGACATTTGGATCGAGTAGGTATTGAAGTTTTGTATGGGACAGACTAGTTTCAGCGGCCGGAAATGTGAGTGAGCGAAGTATCTGAGCGAAGATGTGTGACAATAACTCATTCAACATCAATGAAACTTTCTACTTACTTACTGAAATGAACATAGAATTATCCCAAAAAGGGATGTCGAAAAATGGTTAAAGGCTCCTACATACTGGCGCGACACGCGACGCGACACAAAGGCACCGCGTGTAGTACAAGCGGTGCCTTTGTGTCGCGTCGCGTGTCGCGCTTGTTTGTAAGAGTCTTTAGAATCTTGCGCTACAACAGGGAGGCAATTGCGTAACACAGTTAACACGTTCGCGGACACTTTGCTTGATTTTGTAACCCTATCTTGACACAAGATTTTTGTATGAAAGGCTTTAGCCGTACTGTCACCGGTAAAAAAGGCAAAGTATTTAAATAAGACAGCACCGGCCATAGCCTTCGCCAATGCCTTCTTCAATGGCCGCTGCTATGAACGCTGCGTAAGTGTGAGTGCGCACACAAATATTCCAAAAAGACATGTTATGTGACACCTAGCAATTCGAATAATTTAATTTGGGGGCACTTGATAATGAACTATATGGTAGCAGTATGGAAATTTGTCTGCTAAAGCAGTTGTGCTTCTAGAGTACAAAAAAATATCGACGGGTATAGCCGGCGCGTCATTCTGCGCAATTTCCTAATGAATGTCATAACCGGCGTGTCCGTCAACGTGTTAAAATGACAATTGATCGTAATCGGCATTATTTTGACATTTCACCCACATTCATTGCGTTATTTACTTAGTTGAGCAGACGAATTTTTCAAACCTATGAAGCAATAGATTAGCAATATGCTTCTAAACTCTCCGATTGTGATTCAAACTGTGTTACGCAATTAGGGCGCAGGTTTTTGCATAAGACTAAAATCCAGTCTTTCCCGTTCCAATCTTACCTTCAGGACTGAACCGTTCAAAATTCCCGACGGGACAGCCGTCCTGGGTGCCGGGGCCCCCAGTATAGTTGGGCCAGATGTCCACAGTGCCAGTGGATGCGTTGGAGCCATAGCCGCCAGGGTCGGTGTGGATGACGTCTACGAACTTGGCGCATGTGCGGTCGAGGCCGCTATGTAACGCGAATGCGTTGTCGAAGAGAGCTCGAGCGGGATCTAGACCGGTGATTCTGAAATGAAGAACGAAGAATTTAAAATCATAGTTTTGACCTGCCCTAGCTGCCTGTCCCCTAACTAATGAAACCTAACTTAGCTAGCTCGTCATGGAAGAAGACTTTTGGCCCTCCTGCGGCCAAAAGTCTTCTGGTGGTGTTCCGTCGCTTCCGCGGACAAGTTCCACAGGACAGCACAAAGTCAAGCTAGTGCAAAGTGAAGTGTTACTGACATAGTCTTAAGCCTTTTTATTAACACAACTTTTGTTTATTAAAATATCTATGTTTAGGTTAAGGTATTTTTCTAAGGGTCTATGTCGCCTGAAATAAATAGTATTATGACTTTTATTTCATTATTTACACAATAAGTTATATTTTTAAATATTAAAATATTAAAAAAAATATAAAAACATTTAAAAATATAAAAAATGGTAGCCCACCGGTATCGGGAACAGGGTCCAAGCTACCGGCGGTCAGGGCTCCAGAGAAAGGAACCTCCTAACAATGCGAGCCGTGTCCAGAAGTACCGCTCTCTGAATCAAGCCCTTAATCCAGCCGTCCAACGAGAGCCTCCTTAGGTGTTGGTCGAGGCTCTTGGCAATTAAGCCATTGGCTGATATGACTATCGGCACAATGATTGCTGAATTCACATCCCACATGTCGACAACCTCGCGAGCCAAGTCAAGATACTTGATTTGTTTATCTTTTTCGGCTTTCACGAGGTTCCCGTCATGAGGGACTGTTATGTCAACAATCATTGCGCGCCGCACATTGGTTCAAGGGCGGAAAAAAGTCCTTTGTTTCAACCTTGTTTAAAATGTCTACAATTTGGTACACACATACTAGAATGTTAGTAGAAACAAGTCCTAAAATTAATACGGATAAATAATTATACAGTATTTAATTATATGATGCCAAAGTAGGGTGATCGAGAATTTACAAATTTCGTGCAAAAAATATTGTTATTTCAAGTATGAATAGAACCAAAATACTATAATTATCAACTTTCATTTTTAGTTTAGTCATAAGTTTATTGTGTGTATTAATAAAATAGTAAACATAATGTTATAATATAATGAATAATTACTTGCTATTACATTTTTAGTGAAGAAGGTCATTTGGAACCTTTTGTTTTCAATCATGAGATCATAACTAATCTCCGTTATCGACCGACACGTAATAATATAGGTACTTTCGGAGATTAATTAGACCCTATAGATTAAGAATACATTAGTTTTGGCTGCGATAACCTGCGATCTTGGAAATACCAGGTCCTTAACTAATGACGCTCTGTAATTAAGAAAAAGTGCATTATATTAATAAGTGTTTCTAATGAGGGTAATTAACATTTTATCATATCGTGTAAGTATAAATAGCATTGAATGGTAGTTTTAACTTCACTTACAATTATTTTCTCTTACGATAACAGTGTTATTATAGTGATGGATAGCTTTACTATTGTCTATGCCGATTTAGTGGAAATCATAATATCAAGTAATCGTGAGATACATAAATGCCTCGAAAATTTAAAACTTATGTATCCACAGCTTACAGAAAGTGTTTGGAATCAAGTTTATGAAAAGTTAAGTCGTAATTTTCTACCCGTATTTACAAAAAAGTGGCAAACTGCAGCGAGAAATAAAAATGCTTTTATGGCAAAAAATGAACAGTGGCTGAAAAATATTTTTACCGTTGAGACATCTTCGGTGCAGACTGATGTGGTGAATTGTGACAGTAATGTTCCAGGGCCATCAAGACGCTCTCATAGAGGACGACCAGAAAAATCATTTGATGAATGTTGCGATCGAACAAAGCGATATAAAGTCAAAAGATTGTGTGAAAGCGTTCCTGAAGAAATGATTAAGAAAGCTGCCTCTAAGGTACTCGTACAAGAAGAATCATCGGATACTATCAAGTTTACTCCAGAAAAAGCGTTGGCATTATTACTTGATGCATCACTTTCGAAACATCAATATCAAGTACTGAGAAATGCAGCAAAAAGTATTGGTTGTGATATTTTTCCCGATTATCATAAAGTACTTGAAGTAAAAAGGCAATGCTACCCCACGGATATTGATGTAACGGAAAGCTACGCTTGTGTAAGTTTGCAGTCATTACTGGATCACACAACCAGAAGATTATTTGAAGTAATGTCTGAAGACGACCTTACACAGATTAGTGTAAATTCAACGTTTTTACACAAGTGGGGATGTGACGGATCATCAGGTCATGCTGAGTACAAACAGTCATTTATCGACGAAAATGTGTCAGATTCATATATGTTTTTGACATCATTAGTTCCACTGCGTCTGTATGAAAAGGAAAATAAATCTGTTGTGTATGGGACAAATGCAACTCCTTCTTCTACAAGGTGTTGTCGCCCGGTACAATTCCAATTTCAAAAAGAAACTACAGAATCTACGAAAAATGAAATTGCTAGAATGGAGTCTGAAATAGCAAACTTAAATGAAACTGTTATTAGTTTAAAGGAAAAGACTTACAAAGTCTACCATAAACTTGTGTTCACAATGATAGATGGCAAAATAGCGCAGACAGTTACGGACACATCATCATGTGCAGTGTGTTTTATATGCAAGTCAAAGCCATCAGAAATGAATAACCTTGACCAAGTGCGAAATAAAACTGTGGATACGGAGGCTCTCAAGGTCGGTTTATCCCCGCTTCACGCACGGATTAAATTTATGGAATGCATATTACATATTGCGTACAATATGTCATTTACCAGTTGGAGAACGAACGCAACTACCAAACAACAAAAAGATGAAGAGAAGAAAAGAATCCAAAGTGAGCTGTTTCAACGTTTAGGTCTAAAAGTGGATTTTGTAAAGCAAGGAATGGGAACATCTAACGATGGAAATACGTCTAGAAGATTTTTCAATAATGCAGACATTGTAGCTGAAGTCACAAGAGTCGATAAAGAACTTATTCATCGGTTTGGTATAATATTGCAAACAATTAATTCTAGTGCATTAGTTGATTCGGATAAGTTTGGTAGTTATTGTTACGAGACTGCTGAACTATACGTAAGCCTGTACAGCTGGTATAATATGCCAAATACTGTGCATAAAATCTTGTTGCATGGCAAAGAAATAATAAGTGTTGCTGCCTTACCTATTGGGATGTTATCTGAGGAAGCTCAAGAAGCGCGAAATAAAGATTACCGCAATTATAGGTTAGGTCATTCAAGAAAATGTTCTCGTCTATCATGTAATGAAGATGTTATGAATATGCTCTTAGCTACCTCAGATCCCCTTATCAACAGTTTACGTGCAGTACCGAATAAAAAATACTATCCTCTTCACGATGATGCCAAAGCTTTATTAGTGGATAGCACCCATCTCTAAATCAATGTCTTCTCTATTTAATATTTAGTTTATTAATATTTATTTATTTAAAAATGCTGATTTAATTATATGAAATTCATGTGAAAAAATTTGATGAATATTTTCATGTTAATAAAAAAAAATACGTGTTATATCTTTCTCTTTGTAAACTGGTACATCCATTATATCATTTTAATAAAGTATTATGAAAAAACGCAACGTCTTTTCATTTAAAAATAATATTTTCCGCATGCCCGTACTACCTGCACCACTGTGCGCCGCTCTGTTCGATCCACCACCACTATATCAGGTTTATTGGCAACAATAGTCCTGTCAGTGATGATGGATCGATCCCAGTACAATGTGATATTTCCATTTTCAAGAACTGGGTCGGGCACATACCTGTAGTACGGCACTTCCGATTCCACAAGGTTGTATTTCAGAGCAAGTTGCTGATGGATAATCTTGGCTACAAGGTTGTGTCTATGTAAGTACTCTTCGTTAGCTAGACGAGAACACCCGGAGATAATGTGTCGGATTGATTCTCCCGGACGTTGGCATGCCCGACACACGTCAACCGTGCCGTCCTTCACAATATTTCTACGGTAATTCTTCGTCATGATAACTTCGTCCATAATTGCACAGACAAAACCTTCGGTTTCCCCAAAGAGGTCACCGAAACGTAGCCAGGCTACGGATGCTTGGAAATCTACATCGGGCTCATGTAGGGCCCGGAAAAAGCGTCCGTGAAGCTCCTTACTCTGCCATACCTCCCTGCGATCGTTAGTGTCAAGCAATACAAGCTTGCGCCAGTTCTCTTTAGCCAAGGAGAGTGGGGTGAGGCCCTTGTCCACTGCGACCACATCTCGATGCATCCCCACGTCGGCTTTTAGGAAATATTCCCTGAGACTGCATACCTCGCGATTGTGCAGGGTCTAGCGTTTAAAAAACCTCGACCTCCACACTTTCGCGGGATATACAGTCTCATTACCGATGACCGTGGGTGATGCATTCGATATGCAGTCAGCAGCGTACGGACCCGCCTATCCAGGGCGTCGAGTTCGGTCTGAGTCCATTTGAGTATGCCAAAAGAGTACATCAAAACGGGCATGACCCAACCGTTGAAGGCGCGCACCTTGTTTCCGCCTGATAGAAGACTATTAAATACTTTCTTTAGGCGGCCAAAAAAGCGCTCCTTCAACGATTGCTTCATGTCAGTAACATTGATGCCCAACGCCTCCGACATACCCAAATACTTGTAGGTTTCGGATGCGGAGAGGGCTCTAAGGTTTATGGAATCCGAGAGTTGGGTTCCCACGGATTCCACAATCTTCCCTCGCTTTACATGCATGACCGCACATTTATCCACTCCAAATTCCATCCTGATGGCGCTACTGAAAGTTTCAGTTATTTTCAGTAGCTCCATCAGTTGAAAATTATTGGAGGCAAAGAGTTTTAGGTCATCCATGTAGAGGAGGTGAGATATAACCTGACTACCTCTCCTCAACCGATAGCCTAGACCTGAATCCTCCAGCAGTGTGCTTAGAGGATTCAAGGCTAAGCAGAACCAAAGCGGACTCAAACTATCGCCCTGAAATATGCCTCACTCGATCCTTATCGGTTCGCTATTCCTCTGGATATTTCGACATCCTGGATAGCGAAGGACCGTCCTCCACTGCCCGATACACGACATCAGGAAGGTGCGCAGAGTTGCATCTACTTTATACAACTCCAACACCCTCATGAGCCATGTATGTGGTACCGAGTCATAGGCCTTCTTATAATCTATCCAACATGTCGACAGATCCTTTCGGGAATGACGAACCTGTTGGCTAATGGTCATATCAATGAGGAGTAGCTCCTTAGTACCGCGGGACCCATTCCTACATCCATTTTGAGAGGCAGACATGATGGAATTGGTGTCAATATGTTCGTTAATTTTAGCTCTCAAAATAGATGTAAGAACTTTATAGACCGTCGGTAAACACGTGATCGGCCTATAATTTTTGGGTTCCGCGGTGCTACCTGATTTATGGAGCAGGTGGGTAACTCCTGTCGTTAGGAATTGGGGTAGCGAACCAGACTCCAAAGCAGTCTGGTACTGAGCCGCCAAGCGAGCGTGCGACCTTAAAAACCATTTGAGCCAGAAGTTGTGCAGCCCGTCTGGCCCTGGGGACTTCCAGTTAGGTAACGGACGGACTGCACGAGCCACATCTTGGGGGCTGATGGTAATAGCCCCCATTTCTGGTATTGGATCGCAAGCTCGCTCGACTTCTCGAGCCCAATCACCTTCGGTGTGACTGACAGGCACCGACCAGATACTGCGCCAGAAAGAACACATGACATCATCATCCGGCAGGCGCGTGCCAGTCACACCTTGGTCCGGTCGCTCCCAACCCCTATAAACCCACCTTTCATCGCTCTGGAAGGTACGAGTATAGTATTATTATTATTTATTTTTTTACATATAAAATATATTTTTAAATATTTCTTGAAAAAAGGTATAAAAAAAAAACATTTAAAAATATAAAAAATAGTGGTCCGCCGGTGTCGGGAGCAGAGTCCAAGCTACCGGTGGTTAGGACTCCAGAGACAGGAACCTCCTCACAATGCGGGCCGTATCGAGGAGTACTGCCTTCTGAATCAGGCCCTTGATCCAGCCGCCTAACGAGAGCCTCGAGAGATGATGATGATTATTATTATTATTATTATTATTATTATTATTATTAGCTAAACAGCTTGGAGTCGTTTTGGCGATCAGTGACGTTGACACTGACCGGGAGGAGCTGGCTTGATAAACATTGGTAAAATTGTTTTGTGAAATGTATTGAAAAAACAAAATTTTGGTTTGGTTCGGATTCATAAAATGTTTAGAGCAGAATGAAGTTTTTCTTTTTTACCTTCTTCACGACGTTATTATTTACTATGACCTATGGCGTATTCTTAATTATCAGGAGCATGATAGTGTTTTGTAGGCTAGGCAGCGCTGACAAGATGGTTTTGTGAACTTGTAAGCGATAAGCTAATCCTAATATTATAAATGCGAAAGTGAGTTTGTTTGTTACGCTTTTACGCTAAAACGGCTGAACGAATTTGGATGACATTTGGCACATGGGTAGAATATGACCTGAAGAAGGAGAAGGGCTACTTTTCATCTTAGATCGCAGATGAAGTCGCGGGCAACAGCTGGTTTGAACATAAATCATTCTCTAATTGACCAATTTTACTGTCCGGGGGCGAATTAATATAATATTTTTTTTATGAATTAGGAATCGAAATATATTTTTTTTTAGGAATTATTAGGATATATATAATTATAAGGAATAGTGATATGTGAAAACGCGGCAAATTCAAAAAATATCATGTATATTATTAACTATACTACCTTTTTAAATGTTTTGATACTTGAGTATTTTTTGTATTTATTATAATTTATTTTTTGTTTTTAATGGCTCCGTTTGGTGTAACGGAGCCTTGACCACATAAAGATTTTTTGAATTTGCCGCGTTTTTCAGGTTACGCTTTCGTTTGCCAGACTCTACGAGTGTTACAATTTTGAGGTTGCATTCGTTAAAATGTATCGCGAATTCGCGAACAAGGAACTTGAAGTCAGTCTGCGATTAACGCGCAGATATATATTTTAGTGACTTTTAAATCTATTATTACGCCTTCATATAATGCAAGTAAATTATGGAAAAAAATGTATGTTAAACTAGAACGCATACACATCAATTCTATATGTGAATTAAGTTATTATAATTCTAGTAAAATGCTATGTGAAATAAATTCAGGGAGTAATGTCTATCCAAAGCATAAAACGCGATATTACTTTCAAACTAAGTAGGTACTTAAGATATGTTCATGATTCTTTTTTGTTCATACAAAAAAGAATCATGAACATATATATCAGTTTATTTTTGAATTATTATCTATAATTCTATCTCTGATTTTTTTAAATATTCGTATTTTCGTTACTAAAAATAAATATTCCCTATGAAACCGCGGCGGCGCGGCGGCGCGAGCGGGATGCACATTTCGCACGCTTAATAGAATACTGGCTTAACTAAAAAAGTAGATTTTTGGGAAATCGCTGTTAAACGTTTTGCAATTGTAGTCTAGTCAGCTTATTAGCTAATATAATAAATATGTAATTTACAGTTAAACATAATATCTACGTTTTAAAATCCATTGATTAAATCTGTGCAAAAAAATTAAAAAATCATAACTTGACTCAAGCTCTAATAGGTCAGTATTCTATTAAGCGTGTGATTTGTATGGCCAAGGTCAACGCTGATTACCCGACCCTTAACTAGATATGTATGAGTGTCAGAGGATAAAGTGCAGACACTATTGTCTATTATTCTAGCGATGACCTTATTGATATAATAGAGGTCAATACATCCTTTGCATTCCGACGATGTAAGCAATCAATGAAATTAGGTATCAATTGTAATTTGTTAACTATTTTGAGTGTCTTATTGTTTTTAAAGTACCTACCTACTAGTTTTGTACTAGGTATATACAGGAAAGAAATTAAACCATTGCGCAAATTTTGACAAATTAAACTTAAGCGGTTTTATTAAACATATATTTTTATTGTGATATGTTTTAGTACAAAAAATAAAGTTGTCTTTAACGAAAGATGTTAACTTTGAATTTTTTTAATTTGAACCTTTGAAATTTTTAAACGCGTTGTAACGGAACGCGCGCTAGACAGCTGTGCGCTAGCTCGATTTGCCGGCGGCGGTTTTTTAGGTAGGTATTTTATTAGGATTTCAAGTCGGGGAAAAAAAAGTATTGAACTAATAATGGAAATGTGTTCTATTATTGATACTGAGCCACGAAAAGAAATTTGTGTTAAAACTATTTTTTAACAGTTAAAATAAGGAACGTAGATTATAGTGACAAGAAAAGTTTAATGACACGTAACCAGTATATTTTACCAATTTTTATGTAGTCGAATATTTCAGTTGGAAGTAATTTATTATTACATTTCTTCATTTTACGCAAAATAAAATTTATACCTCGTCAAATTAGTTCGGGTCTCGATAACCTACTAAAAATAATCTCTTTTTTTCCATATTTTTTTCTATATAATCTATTCGTTTCTGGCACTCGCCGGCCGCTGCCGCGGCACCGCTCGCTTCGCTCGCTCGGCTCGTGCGTAGGAGGTCACAGTTTTAACCTAACCTAACCTAACCATTATTTAAAATAATTAATCTACTCTAACTAGTTCCACAAGTAACCATAAATTTGACTTGTTTCAGACAAATTCAAGCACATCTCATTCACACAACACATTCTCTAACGTTTATTGTCTAAAGATTGTTTGCTGTAATAAATCATTTGATAAATGACCAAGTGCCTAAATGACATTATCCTTGATAATATTCTGCCAAGTAAAAATTTTACCAAATGAAAATGTGCGTAATAAAATCATTCCAAACATTGCATTGGTCTAAAAAAGAGTTGCTTAAATTTGTTTGGGTGGTGAAATTTTGGCAAAATCTTTTCGGCAAAACGGCGGGATCTCTGACATAAAAATGTCTAATCGCAATATGCTTGGTTCTGCTGTGAGCTCTGGGTTATGTGAGATCTTTATGGCAGCATCATTATCTACTTTCAACTTGGGTATCTCCTTTAAGTTAGATATTTCACCAAAGAGCCTTTTGATCCAGACAATCTCTCGGGCAGCTTCACAAGCAGCCATCCAATTCGGCTTCGGTACTTGATATTGCAACACATGTTTGTCGTCGACTTGTCCAAGATATTGCTCCTCCAGAATATAAGCATAATATACCTGATGTTTCAGGTCTGGTTCCAACTGTCAGGTATGCAAGTGCACCCACAGCTTCTCTATACGGAAATGAAGTAGGTTCTACCAACTCTTTAACCAGTTCTGGCAGTCCATCTTTCTGTATAGGAGTGGTAACGGGTTTGCAATCACTCATACCAAAGCGGTCTAACACTTTCTGAGCGTAGTGCTTCTGTGATACTTTTATATTACCATTCTGCTCCTTTATTTCAAATCCAAGAAAATATGTTGCATCTTTTATAGAGATTTTGTATCTCTTTTTTAACTCTCTAATGAACTTTTCAGAATCCTCTTGATTTGTTGCAGCTACAAGGCCGTCATCTACGTAGAGAGCAAGAATGATTTTGTTATTCCCACGGTTTCGGCAGGGGTCTGTATCACATTGTTTAAATCCTATTGTTTTTAAATAATCCACCATACACTTATTCCAACACCGAGGTGCTTGCTTTAGACCAGGGGTTCCCAAAGTGAAATCGTTTTCCCAGGGGTTGACATAAATGGAAACTGATTTTGGAGATCAACGAGGTGTAAAAATCGAATTCTTATTTGAAACTTTCAAGATACTGTATAAGTTGTTACGTGTACCAATTTGTTATATGAATGACTAATATTTTAGTAGGAAGTATCATTCTTGTACTTTTAAAAACTCAACAAGTCGATAAGCGTGCACAAGTTCGTACAAGATGAAAAAAATTGGCGATGGGGGTCAGGTATTTTGGAAAAGGGTATCTTGTCCAAAATAGTTTGGGAATCCCTGCTTTAGACCATATAGACTACTCTTGAGTCTACAAACCTTTTTCGATCCATCGGAATAGCCATCAGGTTAATTTATATAGATTTCTTCATTCAATGAACCATACAGGAATGCGGTTGATACATCAAATTGAGTGAGTTTTAAACCTTTATTTGCAGCAACGCTTAGGACAGATCTTATCGTTGTCTTCTTAGCAACTGGACTGAAAGTCTCATCATAGTCGATGCCCTTTTTCTGTGTATATCCTCCAGCAACTATTCTTGCCTTGAATTTGTCTAGTGAGCCATCTGCATTGGTTTTAATTTTATATATCAATTTACAAGATATAGGAGTAGGCTTTCTATCTCTTGGAAGATCAACTAGTATCCAGGTTTTGTTTTCCTTCAAAGTCTTATCCTCACTATCCATTGCTTTAACCCACTGATCTTTATGCGGACTAGCAATTGCTTCTTTGTAGGTGTTGGGTTCATTGATCCCACTAAAAACATCAGCTGACATCATGACATAATCTCCAAAGCGAGTGGGTCATAACTGACTTCTATCTCGTAGAGTCATTCTATTAGTTATCTCAGCTATATTATCTGAGTTTTCTGGTGCCTCATCATCAATATCATCATCTAGGGCACCTTCATAAGGAGGTGATCCTTGCAGTGATGCTCCTAGTGAACGTTGAAATAGTTCAGTAGTGCCATCTTGGCTGCTTTCTACTTCCTGACTCACAACTGGATCCGGCGATGTGGGAGGCATAGTCGAGCTCGGCTCATCAGGGCTACCTGAAGTGCGATCTGAGCTACTTTCTGTACGATCATCCTCCCTTGCATCACACATCGGTGGTGCTGAAAGTGGAAAATAGTTTTTGACTGAGGGTTGTTCTTCTAAACACCCGGTTGTGCCAATAGGCGTCAGTACTGACTCATTAAAAGTAACGTCTCTTGATCTTATGAGTTTACGATCTTTATTCAGTAAGCGATAGCCCTCGTCACCGTCATATCCAATGAGAATGCATTTCTCGGCCACTTTGGATAGCTTTGTTCTCTTTTGTTGAGGAACATGAGCGTAACATTCACATCCAATTATTTTTAGTTGACTGATTGTTGGCTTCTTCTTATACCACAACTCAAATGGCGATTTACCATTTTCTAAAGTTGGACCAGTTCTGTTCAAGACGTATGCAGCAGTGCTAATCAATTCTGCCCATGTAGCAAGGGGTGCATCAATGTGCGAGCTGCTTCATGAGCGTGCATCAATGTGCGAGCTGCTTCGATTAAGGTTCTGTTTTCACGTTCACTGAGCCCATTTTGTTGCGGCGTGTATAGCATCGTGAGCCTTTGTCTTATTCCAGCTTCTTGTAGAATGCACCTGACGTTCTCATTATTAAATTCACTTCCATTGTCGCTAAGAAATTCTTTAACAGCGTATCCAGCCACTTTACATTCTTGTAACATTTGTCGGAGCTGTAGGTGAACTTCCAATTTCTGTCGCATGAAATAAACATGTCGGTATTTGCTGTAATCGTCTTTGAATAGAACGAAGTAGTGAAATTTATTGAAGGAAGGAGGAAATGGATCGCATACATCAGCGGGTATAATTTCCGCAGGTACTTTAGCTCATTCTCTCGTTCCAAATGCTTGTCGGTGTGTTTTCCATAAATACATCCAGTACATAATTCAGAATCTAGACGAACTATAATACCAAATTCCTTTTCAATAACTTCTTTAACGTGTTTCTTATTCTGGTGGACTAATCGTTCGTGGTAAAGTTGTAACAAATTATCTGTTGACAAGGCATTCAATTCTGGTATTGGCTTTGTAATAGTCTCAACATTAAGCTTATACAAGCCTCTATTCTTGACTCTTTTGCCAGTCAGTATTAACTGTTCAGCAACTTTCAGTAAACAGTGGTCCGTTTCAGACATGAAAACACTATTGTTTTCCCTATCTTGAGCGGTCAAAACAGAAAATAGGTTTCGCTTAATATCAGGTACGTACCATACATCACAGAGTGTTAATCTGGATTCTCTGCCATTGATAACAGTTTTTAAATCAACAGTACCTTTGTCAGCTTTGATAGTAGCTCCATTAGCTGTAGTCACTGTACGAGAATCATTAAAAGGCTGAAAACTAGAAAAATAGTCGTTTCGACAAGTGACATGACTCGTTGCTCCATTGTCGACGAACCAACTTGTAGTATCATAGTTTGTAAGCATTGAATTTACATCGGTGGTGACTGGCAAGAGCATTAAGACGCTGACAACACCTAAACCGCGGTCACTGTCAAATTCCATAGAAAAGAAAGAGAAGCGCGATGACACAACGCTTGTAATTTATTGTAAAATATGAAGTAATTATCTATTTACTCAAAATTGAGTTGAGTAATCGAAAATAAAAAACAACCAAGTTCTGCATTCAAATAAGACGTTCTTGTTATTAATTAAACACGTAACGTATGTTGATATTTGATACAGATATTTTGGATTAGAAATCAAAGTAAGAGGTTAGTTTAACGTTAGTTTGTATCAAGATTTTATTTTCAAAACGTGTTTTGGTAACAACCAAGTTCTGGGAAATATGTTCAAAATCGACATATATTTTTTCTGCTACCACAAACTACACAGATTTGGCAATGTGTTTTCTTAAGCGAAGCCTATTTTGGTCAATTGGGTCTGGTCAGCGCCTTAAGTTGAGACTGCTTAGCTGTTTATTTTCTGGCTTGGATGGTTTCCCGTCAGCTTTCTAATTATGACATTGTCTGACCTTATGACCGACTTTACCACAGCATCCACACATTTCTTTTTGACTTATATTGCGCATTTAAAGCTTCTGCAGGGCCTTCGTTCCTCAACGAGATAGAGCGCTCATAGGCACAAAATTGCGTCGTCAGATTTTCTATTGTTTTGTCTGTCTTTGACATTAACATCCAACTCGATTTGAAAGAGAAGTAGGTTTCAGGTAGAGTATCGAGAATCTTGCAGATCACGAGGATATCTGGTAAGTCGTATTTCTCTATTTTCATTAGTTCAGCTTTCAAATCTGACCAAGGGTTTTTATTTTGGATACATGAGTCGTAATGTCGTGTGACAGATCTTTACGATAGCCGAAAAACTCCATACATAGGGCGTAACTTTTGTCTTCAGATGTGCCGTCGAATAAACGACGCAATTCATCCCAGACATTTTTAGACGAGTTGAACCGCATAATTTTTTTAAGAGTTTCGTCTGACATATTCGCAGTAAGTAATAGTAATGCGGAACTATCTATTTGGTTGTATTTATCAAGAGCCATTTGGTATAAAGAAATTTCTTGAGGATCGATGGTAATAGGTTTCACAAGTTTTACTAGTGTACCAGTAACTGCATCCAATCCACCGGGCATACCTTTAAGGCTCCTACATACTGGCGCGACTTGTCGCGCGACGCGACGCGACACAAAGACACCGCGTGTAGCGCTACAAGCGGTGCCTTTGTGTCGCGACGCGTCGCGCGACAAGTCGCGCCAGTATGTAGGAGCCTTTAAGTAGTAGTGTAGCCTTAAATTTCCATGTAGTCCAGTTTCTGGTGCCTTCCAGGCGGTCAATATCCATTTTACAACTAGGCGATTGCATTTTGACATTTTCCTTGCCAGAACCTTAGAAAAAAATGGTTAGTTATAGACGCTGACTCTTTCCCTTTTTTAATTCACTGGTAACCATGCTCTGCTACCATGTTAAACTTTTCTTGTCACTATAATCTACGTTCCTTATTTTAACTGTTAAAAATTAGTTTTAACAATTTGCGCGCTGGTTATTTTTTTTCCTGTATATGTATGTACATATATGTATTCGGCTTTGTTACAGTTGTGCCACTTGGTTACAACTTGCTGAAATCATATTATAAGTATAGGGTTACGTTTGCATAGTCGAGCTAGGTACAGCCCGATGCAAAGGTTATGGCGGCTCGGAACATGAAGCGAGTCGCTGCGCAGTAACAAATTCACGTGTCAGCGGGAGTGAGGGGTGCGGTACTGCGCAGCGTGTAGCGCACTTAAGAGCCGCCATCAAGTTTAAATCGAGCTGTAATAAGGTAGAACATTATGTCTATAGGCAACACGAGGATAACATACGTCGCTGACGTCACACAAATGAAGAAAGGCGTAGATTCACAAACTAAACTAAATTTAAGTTCAGTGCATCTTTTTCTTTCTATTTCATTAAGAAGAGGACAGAAGATAAATTTTAGTTTAGTCCTGTCAAATTAATCAGTGCCTGTCACTACTCCATACAAGTTTAGACGTGATTAAAAACTTGCCTACTAAAATTACGTCAATTTACATCAAGCGCTGATTAATTTGACAGAACTAAACTAAAATTTATCTTCTATCCTTTTCTTAATGAAATAGAAAGAAAAAGATGCACTGAACTTAAATTTAGTTCAGTGTGTGAATAAGGGAATCGGCACCACTGTCCCACACGGCTAATTCAGATTAGACGAAGGGCCGGAGGGGGGACGCGTAGTCCAAAAATATGTGTATACATTCCCTATGGGATTTTTACTAGGTACCAACTATCAGGGTTGTTCTACGTCACCTTTCCAATTAGTACGAAGATCACCTTACTGCTAGATAGGAATAGCTTAATAAATTACGAGTTTCTGTCGGGGGTCATTAAGTGGCGGAGAATCTTAGGAAATCATCTAATTATATTATATTTAATCTTAAGGAATGTGGAACCGTATGTACTTGTACCTATAGTATTTACATGTATATTTCGCGAGTGTTGTTTAATCCCCATGCAATGGAGGGCGAGACAGCGAGCCATTGGCGTCGATTCCCTTGTTCACAAACTAAAGTAAATTTAAGTTCAGTGCATCTTTTTCTTTTTATTTCATTAGGAAAAGGACAGAAGATACATTTTAGTTTAGTCCTGTCAAATTAGTCAGCACTTGACGTAAATTGACGTAATTTTAGTAGGCAAGTTTTTAATCACGTCTAAACTTGTATAGAGTAGTGACAGGCGCTGATTAATTTGACAGGACTAAACTAAAATTTATCTTCTGTCCTTTTCTTAATGAAATAGAAAGAAAAAGATGCACTGAACTTAAATTTAGTTTAGTTTGTGAACAAGGGAATCGGCGCCAATGTCAGCCTATTGAAGCAAAACGCCGCACAAAACAGCAGATAATAATAATATAATGTAGCATTAACTTGCTATACCTACCTTGCCACCACATAGCCGCTATCCCTGGCCTTCTTGCCAGCGTATCCCAAGAGGTGTGCTCCCAGGGAATGACCCACCAGGTGGATGTCCTCCATCCTCACTCCAGCTTCAGTCAAGTCCATCAGCGCCTGGCCAAGATCTCTGCCTACCTAGATTGAGAAAGATTTACGTTATAGCAATGTACAACCATGACCATTAATTGTTAAGCAAATTCACACAGTACGTCATTTGCCGTGTTAAAACCATTCCAAAGAATGGTAGTTGTATTTTGTATATGTATACGGATAATTTAGGTTTGGACCTAGTCACACAATCTAAGATTCATTGTGTTAGTATACAGGGTGACATTGAAAACATGCGACAAATCGAAATGGGAGATTGTACTCATCATTATGAACAACTTTTACTAAGGGACCAAAGCTACAATCCCAAAAAAAAAACTGCTGTCTCCTACATTTATGTTCGCAATACCTCATCAAAATGTAGGAAAACCAGTTTTTTTTTTTGGGATTACAGCTTTGGTCCCTTAGTAAAAGTTGTTAATAATGATGTATACAATGTCCCATTTCAGTTTGTCGCAAGTTTTCAATTTCAACCTGTATAGTGTTTATGGCAACCTCTGTAGCTTATTTCCTATGTAGTTTTATATTTTTCTGTTTGTATAGTTTGTTGCTAGTTTTTACCTTAGGTATTTGAGAATTATGATATAGCAATGTACAAACATGACCATTAATTGTTAAGCAAATTCACACAGTACGTCATTTGCCGTGTTAAAACCATTTCAAAGAATGGTAGTTGTATTTTGTCTATACGGATAATTTAGGTTGGGACTTAGTCACACAATCTAAGATTCATTGTGTTAGTATATAGGTGTTTCTTGCAACCTATGTAGCTTATTTCCTATGTAATTTTATATTTTTCTGTTTGTATAGTTTGTTGCTAGTTTTTACCTTAGGTACTTATTTGGGAATGTTGGTTCACCTGTTGTTGGCAACTGTATAAACCCGTGGCTGTTACCTATTATTATTTGATATTTTGTATACAGAATCTGTTGGTGGACCTTAGTAAATAAATAAATAGTCAATTTGCTTAATAATGAATTCTTTTGACTTTCTGTTGCTTGGTTGGTCAAGTTTGGTGTAGATCAATATGATTTTAGCAGATTAATAACAGCTTCCGTTAAGAATGCTGTCATCGTGCTTATAATATTATAAAGGGGTATTTGTTTTTTTGTACGTTTGTATGTAGGGGAAATCTCTGGAACTATCAGTGGGATTTGAAAGTTTAACACACATTAATAAAAGAGGAAACTGTGGTAAAATAAGTTATAACGTATTTTTAAACAAGAAAGCGGCATCTATAAATACCATAGAATCCATTATTTTCTCTAACTAAACAGACAGCTGTGCTGCTGGGGAGTTTGTTGGCCACTTCTTCTTCCCAGCTAAAGCACTAGGAAGTGGCGAAGGTTGGGCGTTTTGGGGGACTGTCTTATGTAATTTTGACGTTCGAAAAGTGCTGATCCTCAGCCTAGTTTGAATAAATGACTTTTGATTTTGATTTTTTTTTGACCATTTTTACCATTGTTTTACCTATAATCAATTACCTAAACCAATGGACTATAAGTACCTACATTTAGTTGCAGCGATTGCATAACTTATTTTACATACAAAGAAAGTAAACGGAAGAGTAAACAGGCGGAGTGAATACCAAGGAGTCACAGTGACGCAGGAGTAGGGTCATAGTTACGCTGGTTTCTTCATCCATTGAATTCCATTGTTCAAGCGTAAGTTCAAGAACCTTTAAAAAAATTGTCAACGATCAAGTGAAAAAGGAAACTCATTTACATTTAAATGTTTCATAATAGGCATTGCAAAGATAAAGCCATTCAAGTTTTATAATGAATTGGTGTTTTGGCATGTACTTGACCTACAAACAAACGTGTTATAAATTCAAATTCACACACGTTGCTTTGAATGAATCTACATTGTGATGAATGTAGAGATACCTAGGCTATAACGCTTTTGCTTCTGAAGTGTGCCGGGAAGCTCAAGACGCTGACAACAGCTCCCGTCAGGATAGGTATAAAATATTATGTTCTGTGCAACAGCCATTGATATACAAAGCAACAGCCAAAGCGCGGTTACTATTAGACTGAAAGAAAGAGAACCGCGATGACATAACGCTTGTAATTTATTGCAAAATATTAATCAATTGTCTATTTACCCAAAAATGAGTTGAGTAATCGAAAATAAAAAGCAACCAAGTTCTGTATTCAAATTAGACGTTCTTGTTATTAATCAAATATGCAACGTAGGTACCTACGTTGTTATTTAATACAGATTTTTTTTATTGGAACTCAAGGTCAAAGGTTAGTTTACCGTAAATTTACATCCAGTTTATTTCAAAACGTGTTTTGGTAACAACAAAGTTCTGAGAAGTATGTTCAAGATTAACATATATTTTTTCCGCTACCACAAACTCTATAGATTTGTCAATATTTTTTTTAAAGACTAGCCTACTTAGATCTTTGCTTCTTGTCAGCGCTCCCAGAGGAAGAGGATAGCGTCATTCATGTCCTTAATTCACAAGTGTAAGAATACCATAATTAGCAGTCTGGCAAAATAAGCTTATAACGACATTGCAAAAAAAATATCAGCCGTCCCATACATTTGGGTCGATTAGGTATTGAAGTTTTGTATGGGACAGTTGATGATTTTTTCGCGATTCTTACGATGTTGGTCCCATGGAGTAAATTGTTCAGTATGGTGATCCGTGATCTTTACCACACACTTAAATATTACCGCACCTTTCTGATTCACGCTGTAAGTATGTATAATACCTGCCCATGATCTGATACTGGTATACCAAAAGTTTTTAATTACAAATGTTTTTACAGATAATTTACTAAACTAATAGGATTAATAATTCCAACTTTTCTCTGCACATTGATGCTCACAAATTGGTAGATCTAGAAACCATTACCTTCTTAGCATTAGGTACTGCCGACAGCGCGTATCCCAAGGATATGCCAAGCAGTCCAGGATCCGCCTCCTGCTCCCAATCCAAGAGTATGACATTCCTCTTCTTTTGAGCTAAGTAAGCAGTCAGGACAGCCGTGGTTGCTGGCCCTGCAGTCTTGCCTCGGAAGCCGAAGGTGTAAAACACGGTAGGAAGGTCTCTGTTGATGCATGGGGCTAGGGCGAGCGGCTTGTTCAATGGTGTCACTAGGAAGTTGTTCAGGGATCTGGAAATTATAGACTTTGTTAGAATTTAGATACTGTAAACTGGGGTGTATTGCAACTACTGGGGTGAAAGACAACAGTTTTAAGAAAAAAGTTTGTCATCATAACGGCAACATTTACCATTCTCTATAGTAAATTTCTATATGGCAATAATTGGTTTAGTATATAAAGGAGATGTTTTATTTTGGGCTGCCACTATGTACACTACATAGATAAATAGGAAAAAAAGGGGCTTTACATAAAAATACAAAGAAATTAATTTGAAGAAGAGTACAGGCGTACGAAAATGATTATTTGGGAAGATTTTTAATATGATAACCCCATTTTTAGGGCAGCCATGACAGTCGTGTTTGTCATGAGTCATGACGTTTGACGACTTTGACAGTTTTAACTTTAAGAGATGATATGCAAACAGAATAAAATAAAATCATATGTCCAAATAAGTTGTTTTATTTATATACCTATCATGACTGTGTTCTCATCCTCTTAATGTCGCTAATACTAGGCGCTAAATAACATAAAACTTGTTTGAAAAATTGTTACTGCCTAGTTGGACTAAAATTGGTATCTTCCCAGCTGTTACTGTGTGATAGGAATAGTAGATTACTTTAACAATAACTTGCAGTTGAAAGGTACTGCACAGTTCACTGCTCTCCTATGAATTATCGAAGTCCAAAGCATATATTGATAGGCACGAAATAATGAATCAGCAGGACTGTTTAATAGACAAAATAAACGTTCACGCCTTCGTTTCTTGCTCCTCTTGACACTAATCTCTAGCTGCTTGAATTGGTAATATAAGATGTGCTGCCACATTCAACTAGAATATCCTGTAGTCATATTTTATTAATATGACTAACGAAACCCAATTAGTTTCGGAATTCATTTGTTGTTTTTGTAAATACACATCAATCAAATGTCATTGTCAAAATGACATTTCGTATATTCCTGATCCACCATATTTATGTTGTGTTGCTCTCTTTGACCGAGTTAATTTGAATTTACATTAAAACGAAGTAAAATTAACATTAAAAAACGTTTACTACATATATTGTATAGCGATATTTACATATAGTGTACATAAACCTAGCTCAGGCTCCATACATTTCTGGAACATCTCCTTTACTATAGAGAATGGTAAAATTTGCCGTTATTTACATACATTTTAATTTAAACAGCCTCCTTCATAATGAACAATATGGCTTTACAAAAGGTCGTTCGACTACAGATGCAGGTGTTGCACTGCTGAAACACGTATTTAACGCATGGGAGAACTCGCAAAATGCTATTGGAGTTTTCTGTGATCTCTCCAAAGCTTTTGATTGCGTGCAACATGACACGCTGTGCGTAAACTACATCGTTACGGTGTCCAAAATGAAGCTCTTAAAGTAATAAGTTCATATTTACATAATAGGTTGCAATGTGTAGATGTTAATGCTGTAAAATCTTCCGGGCTTCTAGTTCAGTTAGGTGTACCACAAGGCTCAATACTGGGTCCATTCTTATTCTTAGTATATATTAATGACTTACCATTCTATTTAAAGGGTATCTGTGACGTTGTACTGTTTGCAGATGATACCTCTCTTATTTTTAAAGTAGACAGGAATAGACAAGATTTTGACGACGTAAATAGTGCACTCTCAATTGTTACAGATTGGTTTACGACAAATAACTTAGTTCTCAATGCTAAGAAAACGAAATGTATAAAGTTCGCTTTACCAAATGTTAGAAATCTAGGACCCAACATCGTCTTAGAGAAAGAGGTTCTTGGAACTGTAGACTCGGCAGTTTTTCTGGGAATAACAGTAGATGCCAAACTTCAGTGGGGCCCTCATATATCAAGCCTAGCGGGAAGGCTCAGTTCAGCCGCTTACGCCGTCAGGAAAGTAAGCACTGACGTTAATACAGCTCGGTTAGTATATTTTAGTTATTTTCATAGCGTTATGTCCTACGGTATTCTGCTGTGGGGCAAAGCCGCTGACATTCAAAATATATTTTTTCTCCAAAAACGAGTTTCTCGAGCAATTTACCAGCTAGGCTAGCCAGAGTTTCTCTGAGAGATTTTTTTAAAGATATTGGTATTCTCACGGTGGCATCACAATTCATCTTCGCCAACATCTTATATATTAGGCAAAATATACACTTATACATTAAAAACAGTGATATTCACAATATTAACACCAGAAATAAGGACAAATTACGTGTTCTATTTCACCGGCTTCACAAGGTCCATAACTCGTTTGTTGGGCTTGGTATTAATTTTTATAACAAGTTACCCTCTTCTTTGCTAGATTTGCCTTTTAATGCGTTTAAAACTAAAGTAAAATCCAAACTTTGTTCAAGGGCATACTATTCTATCAACGACTACTTAAATGATAAGAATTGTTGGTCGCTGTGATTAACTCAAGACAATGTTTATGTTCTTTCTCCAGAATTAGCTTACCTAGTGACAGGTTATATGAGTTCATATAATTGTTTATTTTATTTGACTGTATAAGGCAATTTATTTTAAATTTTATTTTCGTTTATTATTGACATAATCTTCTCATTACAATGTTTTTTGTTGAGTTGTAATGTAATATGTGGTTAGCTAGCAACCTCGATAACTTATTATATTATTCTTACAACCGGCAGCAAGTTCATCATGCTCCCTTAGTTTTCACTGCTTGTGGTAGCGTCGGGGGTCGGATTACCTCCTTCCCTCTAATATGGCGAGGGGGGTAATGGCTGATTTTTGCGTTATGCTCGTGAACGGGTGCTGCTTGTGGTGACTGGTCGTCTTGCTGACCATTGTTGTTTTGTTATTGGTAATTAATTGTTTATTTATTTTACTTTGATGGTCCTAGTTCATCATTTGTGACTGTTACAGCTATAGCTATATGTAAGTGGGCACGCCTTTTATGCTTGGAGGCTTTTATTTGGGCATTAAGTTCTGTTTACGTTTTTATGTCTGCTTAAGAATGAATAGTTTTCGGTGTTTTCCTTTTCTTTTTTTTTGTTAGTATAGTGGTGTGCTAGCTGACATATGGCTAATAATAATTTAATGTTTTGTGTTTCACGTGGTGTAAATTGTTTTGCATACTGTTGTATAGAATCCATTTTTTTCCCTCTAACTGAACAGACAGCTGTGCTACTGGGGAGTTTGTTGACCACTTCTTCTTCCCAGCTAAAGCACTAGGAAGTGGTGAAGGGTGGGCGTTTTGGGGGACTGTCTTATGTAATTTTGACGTTCGAAAAGTGCTGATTCTCAGCCTAGTTTGAATAAATGACTTTTGATTTTGATTTTTAACACACTTTTTTCTTAAAACTGTTGTCTTTCACCCCAGTAGTTGCAATACACCCCAGTTTACGGTACTTGTTTTTGCCCGCTGCTATGGTATTCAGCAATAGCCGCAAGCGCAGTGTGGTTGTGGAATTCACTTCCGCCTGACATTAGGGACTGCCAAGCTGTTGCAGTATTTAAAAGAAGAGTGAAAGGACACCATGTTTCATAGTTGAGTGTTGGTTCGTAGTTCTTCATAGTTGCGTATCTGATTATTTTTTTTTGGGTGGGAAATCATCAAATAACTTTTCCCGCTCTGGGCGGAGCGAGAGGGTGTGTCAGACTCTTACTGACTAAAACCCACCCGTATTTCTTCCGTTGCCTGTGTTACCAGGAGCCTCGGTGACCCTTTAGTATCTTCCCGCGAACCCGGCAGGCATCGGCCCTAGTGGACCCCTACATTTGTGCTGACAACGTCTCTTTGAGGCACGCGTGGAATACAACGCGCCGTCGACCCGGGCGTGGTCCTTACCGGACGGCGAGCTACCCATTGCTCACCGTCCGCAAGCCCGCGTCATAGTTGCGTATGTGTTTATTATTTTAAGTTATACTTTAATTTTGAATATTCTAGTGATATTTATTTTAGTATGTATGTATGTACGTAGATTAGGTACCATATTATTTGTATTGTGAATTGTTTCGATTTTATGTATTTTATTTTCTCTTCTACTCTTACACACGGTGTCTACATCTCTTTGTCTACTGTCCTATTGCAGGTATGCTGGAAGATATTTCTTTAGAAATAAGCATCACCTTTGTACGTATTTTTCTGTTCTTTTCTTCTTGTCTGTTTATATGTATGTACATAAATGGTTAAAATAAATAAATAGCGTAAGTTTCTATCATTTAGCTTATGGGTGCATACGACGCTACCTACAGGAGTCGTAGGGGTATTTAAAGTTGTAATATAAAAAAATTGCTTTTCGTAAAACAAATCGTCAAAAGAATTTAGAACTTCTTTTCTTCAATATCTCTGTTGATCTGTTACCAGAAAGTTTTCAGGTATGATTCAGTACCTACATGAAAAAATCCGGCTAAGTGCGTGTCGGACCACGCACAATGAAGGGTTCCGTTCTTTGGATGAATTTAGTTCAAAAACAAACTTAATATTGTAGTTGAAAAACATGGTCTCCCATACATCGATATACGTTACGGTCAATTCTCCAACTGCAAATTTAAGGTGGTCGACTATTACTAACTTGTAAAGCCTACTTAGCTGTCATAGTTTTCCTTTTAATTTTGTTTACTACTGCCATGATTTTTTCACATATCCAAAGCTGGCAGGGGCCAGCTAAATGGTTGTTTTTGGATTTTGTTTTAGAGGGACACTTGACTCTAATAAAAATTAGCACTTTAAACTCGACGAGAAACAAAATATCATCCCCATTTTACGTGTAAGGGAGGGGCTTGTGGCTAAGTAATAACAGCCGCACGGTTCGATCGATCAGGTTAAGCTACGCTTGCCGCGGTTGGTCTGTGGATGGGTGACCATCTTTACATACCAAGACCCCTCCGCGCCTCGGAAAGCACGTTAAGCCGTTGGTCCCGGCTGTCATTTGTAGATCTTTGACAGTCGTTACGGGTCGTCAGAAGCTCGAAAGTCTGACAACCAGTCTTACCAAGGGGTATCGTGTTACCCAGTAACTGGGTTATGGAGGTCAGATAGGCAGTCGCTCCATGTAAAATACTGGTTTACAGCTGTATCCGGTAAGACTGGAAGCCGACCCCAACATATTTGGGAAAAAGGCTAGGCAGATGATTTTACGTGTAAAGACTCTTACAAACAGGCGCGACACGCGACGCGGCACAAAGGCACCGCTTGTAGCGCTACACGCGGTGTCTTTGTGTCGCGTCGCGTGTCGCGCCTGTTTGAAGGAGCCTTAAGGGAGATTTTATTTTACCACTTTGCCGGCGTGATTAATATGTAGGTACCCATGCCAAATTACAGCTTTTTAGTGCTAAGAGTCTCTGAGCTAAACCGGGGACAGACAGACAGACGGACATAGCGAAACTATAAGGGTTCCTTGTTGACTAAAGAACCCTAAAAACGGTGATACAATGGATGGTTCTGTCGCAATCAGCGATTTCTACTAGACAATCCGGAATCCGGATCCTCGGTGTGAGTTGGAATGACCGACAATCAGTAGCAGTAGCAAATTAACATAATCGAGGTCAAGGTACATCGTTATAGTGCCAAGTAGTTTGGAGGAATTAGGTTTTACTAGGTTAATTAGATTTTGTTAAATCCATTACGCACATTGTGTTGCCAGGGGCCTCGGTAACCCTTTAGTACCTTCCCGTGACCCCGGCAGGCATCGGCCCTAGTGGACCCTACGACACGAAGTAGACGTGACGACATCTCTTTGAGGCGCGCGTAGAATACAACGCGCTGTCGACGATTAGGCATACTGGTACATCGATACTGGATTGTATTTTTTCAGACAGGAGAGAAAGCCAAAAAGAGAATGTACAGTCGCCAGTATATCAAGTGTATAAAAACTGTCAAACTGCAAATGATTTTAAATCTAAAAATGTTGATGGTCAAGTTCAAAATCGAATGAGAAAGGCGAACGGCAGGCTTGTATGGGACTTTCGTACAGCTAATAAAATTTCGTGTTTTGGGATATTTTTTGTTTTAATTGGTAGTTAATACGATAGACAAGCCCTTTTCAAATCCTTGGATTTTTAGAACTTGGGGCGTAAAAGTTATAACCAGTTTTATTATTTAAGGTTATGTACTAGTGTACCAATGTAGATTGTTACTTATAGGCACATAAACATTGTTTCGGTAATAAAGTATATGTTCTAGATAGCTTGTCGTTATTTTTGTAGTGTTTTACTACAAAAATACACTTACCTATCAAGTAGGTAAATTGAGATGAGGATCGTACCTACTGAGCGGAGTGGATTAGGAGATACCTATGTCCAGCAGCTGACTGCAACAGTCCTGATGGGGTTTTGAGTGTAGGTAAATAAAACAATACAGTAAATAGTTTTTTTTAAGTACATTTATTTTATTTATATTTAATTAATTCTTATTATTACTTCATCTAAGAAGGGGGCCAGGACGGATAATATCCCCTAATGGCAAGCATAGCTTAAATACCAACATAACTGCGTTTAGTTTACGACTAAATTACGTGTAGTAATTACATTTAAAAAAAAATATTATTAATTAATCGAACTTCTAAAAATAGTACACTTACATGAAAATAAATGGCTTAATTGCTCAAATTATATAACAAAACAACAAGGAAAATAAGTCGTACAAAATCTTCCGTTCACCTTTGACAGTATGTGGTAACTTGATGTTTGAAAGTGGCACCGGTGACTGAAAAGTTGTGCCGAAATCGGTTGGTATGGTATGGGCATGTGATGCGGAGGAATGAGGAAATTCGTGAGGAAAGTCTTGAGTATGAATGTCGATGGCTATAAGAGTAGGGGAAGACCAAAGAAACGATGGATGGACTGTGTGCAAGATGATATAGCTAGAAAGGGGGTGACTACCGAAATGACAACTAATAGAGAAGTATGGAAGAAAGCGACATGTCGCGCCGACCCTAAATAAATTGGGATAATGACAGGAGAATGATGAATGATGTGGTAACTAGATGTGGTGGCGACTGTAAATATACCGACCACCAAGCAAACAAAAATGGTTGGCGACCTTTAGTTTTATTTTTGACTACACTTCGGCATAGCATTGCATACATTTTGCACAGTCTATGAACGATTGCACAAAATTGTTAATTCGCTGTTGCATTTATATGCAACTGTTAAAATATCGCATATTAAAACAGGGCAGTGACCTTTGATAATGTTTGGCTGCTTGATTTCATTTCTTTTTCGGGTTCCGTGCCTCACAATGAAAAGATGGAACTCGTAACGGACCACTTTGTGCTGGTCAATCTGTCAATCAACGTGCGTTTATATTTTCTGACGTGACAATGTTATCGTGGATGTCCACGTCACGGTACCACGATAAAACAGGAAAGTAAAATGTATTAAACAATTATATGAAGACGCTTTTAAATTTCCGTCCACAAAAACATTAGTAACGTTAACGTATTTCCATACATTTTATGGACATGGAATATCGTCACGTTAGAAAATCTAAAGCGCACAATGGTGCCGATTCCCTTGTTCACAAACTAAACTAAATTTAAGTTCAGTGCATCTTTTTCTTTTATTTCATTAAGAAAAGAACAGAAGATAAATTTTAGTTTAGTCCTGTCAAATTAATCAGCGCTTGACGTAAATTGACGTAATTTTAGTAGGCAAGTTTTAATCACGTCTAAACTTGTATGGAGTAGGCGTATCTTCTGTCCTTTTCTTAATGAAATAGAAAGAAAAAGATGCACTGAACTTAAATTTAGTTTAGTTTGTGAATAAGGGAATCGGCACCAATGGGTAGATAAAGTACTAAAAGTATAAAAATACAAACAAAGAGTGGTGTGTAACCGGGAGCTATACATATATTGAGTAAAAGTAAGAACATAGAAACAACTAAAGTCAATTTACTAATTCACTGGAGTAATCAATCTGACATGTGCTAGCTGTCACTTTGTGTAATAAAATGGTCATATTTATTGTGTTCTAGACTTTTACACTTATAAAAACACACTTATTAATACATTTATATTACACTTATATAGATCAATTAAGGCACTGACAAGACCCAATTGACCAAAATAGGCTTCTCTTAAGAAAAAAAATTACCAAATCTGTATAGTTTGTGGTAGCGGAATAAATATATGTTAATTTTGAACATATTTCCCAGAACTTGGTAGTTACCAAAACACGTTTTGAAAAAAAATCTCGATACAAACTAACGTTAAACTAACTTCTTACCTTGAGTTCTAATCCAAAATATCTGATTTAAATATCAACATACGTTACGTATTTAATTAATACTTAACAAGAACGTCTTATTTGAATGCAGAACTTGGTTGTTTTTTTATTTTCGATTACTGAACTCAATTTTGAGTAAATAAATAATTGCTTCATATTTTGCAATAAATTACAAGCGTTGTGTCATCGCACTTCTCTTTCTTTTCTATGCATTCTGACAGTGGCCGCGGTTTAGGTGTTGCCAGCGTCTTAAACTAAACGATCACCATTACAATAAATATGAACAATTTATTACACTAAGTGACAGCTAGCACATGTCAGATTACTAGTGTTAATTCGACTTTACTTACTTTTACTTATAACATTCTACACAAATAATTTAACATCACGGCTGTTTTCCCAATGGGGACGTGTAGGTACCTTATAAATCGTGAGGTAGCTTGATTCCGAGTCACTACCTGCTGACCTAGAAATCGAATTCAACACCCCATCGCTCAGTAGTAGCGCTTGCGACAAGTAGATCAACGAAACAACCAACTTACTTTTTCTCGTCTATCCCATGGTATGAGGTATTGTTAGATAGGCCGTTCAAAAATATTGCAGGTCTGCGAAAACCATTTATCGATGCAGGGATCCGTTTGCGGAATATTAAGATTAAAGTGCAACCTTACATTTGCATTTGGAAAAATATTAATTATAAATAAAACAATTTTACTTAAAAAAAAAAAAACTATTAACTGTATTGTTTTATTTACCTACACTTAAAACTCCATCAGGAGTCAGCTGCTGGACATAGGTATCTCCTAATGCATTCCGCTGAATAGGTACGATCCTCATCTCAATTTAAAAGCATTAAAATTTATAAGCAGTTTATTACCGAAACAATGTTTATACATTGTTTCGGTAATAAAGTATATGGTCTAAGTGTGTGTGTGTGTTGAAAGGCACTTATGTGCCTTTTTGTAACAATCTACATTGGTACACTAGACAATACCCTTAAAAAATAAAACTGGTTATAACTTTTACGTCCCATGTTCTAAATATCCAAGAAATTAAAAAGAGCTTGTCTATCATATTAACTACAAATTAAACAAGAAATATCCCAAAACACGAAATTTTATTAGCGGTACGAAATTCCCATACAAGCTTGCCGTTCCCAACTAGGTACGGAACCCTTCATTTAGTGTGGTCCGACACGCACTGGCCGGTTTTTGTTAATAGATTCTTCACACGGAATGCCTATAACGACAGCGGCCTTGGGTTAGACCTCAACAATATAGGAAAAAAACATTCTCGTCATCTAGATTATTTGGAGGTTTTATTATTTACCTCTGACATTGAAATTCAATGTAAGAAATAAGAAACACGTAAGAAGTTCTTGTTGGCGAATTTCGTATGCTGTTTACCTTCTTAGTTACTTAACAAAGAAGATGTGGATATCGTCGTGAACTACACATGTAATCTATTTTTTTTCTCATTGCCTGTTTATTAAGATATTTTTGGAACTGTTTGGTTTCTTGAATAGTTTTATCCCAAAAAAATATGATAACAATTATTGTTTCAGCCAAATATTGAAAATATTTTTGAGACTGTAAAAAATAATATTTTAGAATTTACTCTACATGGTCTCCCTACATCAGGGATTCCTAAAGTGGTCGATATCGGTTTCCCAGGGGTCAACATAAACGAAAACTGATTTTGACTGAGGTCTAAAAATTGACCCCTATAATTAACACAAGTTCTTATTTTAAACTTCCAAGATATGAGTTGTGTTACGTGTACACACAGCTACACATCAAGCTATACATTTCCAGTATAAGCTGATCTCGCATGGAATAGGATTTCCGTACAATGAGAGGTCAGCGTAAACTGGATATTATAGCTTGATGTGTAGCCGTGTGTGCCAACTTGTTATAAGAATGACTAATATTTTAGTAGGAAGTTGTTCATTGACTAAAACACCACCCGTAACCCACCCGTATTCCTTCCGTTGCCTGTGATGCCAGGGGCCTCGGTAACCCTTTGGTACCTTCTCGCGACCCCGGCAGACAATTATTACATTAGGATCCAAATCCTCCAAAACTAAATATGGTCCTAGATATATTGGATCCATCTTATTTTCAGAAGGATTTCTTAATAATATATAATCGCCTTTCTTATAATACACCGGCTTCAAATTGACATCATGCTTATCTTTTCGCTTAATTTTACTATTTACTACTACGTAAATTATCGCGAGCGTCTTTTTGTGCTAATTGAAGTCGATACTTCAACACTAATGCGTAATTATCGTTAGCATAGAAAGGATTTACGACGTTACTAGTTAAGTTATTGGGTAAAATACATTTCCTCCCAAATACAAGTTCATGAGGCGTGTATTTGGTTTCAGTGTGTAACGTATTGTTGTACGTAAAACACCAATACGGTATCCAGCTGCTGCAACATCCTGGGGGGTAACCATCACCTCTAGCAGTATTACTTGAATATTACTTCTGCGTGAGAAAGAGATGGAGCTATAAATCTTGTATAGCTCCATCACTTTGCCACTGTGAAGTAATATTATAATAATACTGCTATAAGAGGTGATGGTTACCCCCTGTTTTATTTTCGCAATTAATTCTAAGATACGCACCCATAGTTTTATGCGTATTCTCCAGCGCTCCTATGCTCTCATGGTGATAAGCTGTTGAGTTGAGCTGGTTAATTTTTAGGAGTTGGCATATCTCTTTTATTGTACTAGAGAGGAATTCTGTCCCCCGGTCAGTAGCGATTTCACGAGGTATGCCAAACCATAAAATAAAATTATCTACAAAGGCACGCGCTACACTTACCGTATCTTTGTTATGTAATGGATACGCCTCAGTCACGGTGATATTATCTTGAGCTCACACTGCAGTGTGAGTACTGTAGTTATGGGTATACCTAGGAAGTGGTCCCACTATGTCTAGAAAAACTTTATCAAATGCTGACTTAGCCGTACTTGTTTACTAAAGGGTCACCGAGGCCCCTGGCAACACAGGCAACAGGAAGGAATACGGGTGGGTTTTAGTCAGTAAGAGTCTGACACACCCTCCCGCTCCGGCCCGAGCGGGAGAAGTTATTTGATGATATCCCACCAAAAAAAAAATAAAGCCGTACTTGTTACTACCATGGGTTGTTTAGTGCCTATATAATGCTTTTGTTTTTGACATTGTTCGCATTTAGAAACGTATTCCGTTATATCATTGTGCATGTTAGGCCAAAAATAATATATTTTTAATGTTATATAGTTGTATAGTAGGTGAAAATCATTTAAAACACTTCACTTCACTTTTATATTGTCAACACTATTTATTCTTTGCACATTATTGACAACGCATATACGTGGCCCTGGCCATTTATGATATCTTTTTACTTGGTTTATAAGACCTGCAATAAATTCGTTATTATTTTCATTTCGCAATATGCATACGTTATCAATATTTATTTTCTTACATAAAGTTAACAAATCCCTCACTAATTCGCCTCGCGTTATTGATGATCGGGATGTTGTGTCTAAGTATATCATAGATTTGCTCGGAGCATACTGTAAATAATTATATTTTTGTAATAATGTTCCCTCTTTTATCATTTTATTTAATTTCCTATTATTAATTAGTAAAATTTCAGTTATATAATTTGGTTTCTTAATTAATTCCACAACTCTTGGTTGTTCCAAGCCTTGAGTTTTTGCCAATATTATCAACCAAATCATTAGTAGGAATACATTCGTTATCTCCGACTTGTAAGTTACGACATTGAGCTCTTATAATCCTGGCAGGGTCGCCATGTGTCGCGGGAAGGTACTAAAGGGTCACCGAGGCCCCTGGCAACACAGGCAACGGAAGGAATACGGGTGGGTTTTAGTCAGTAAGAGTCTGACACACCCTCCAGCTCCGCCCAGAGCGGGAGAAGTTATTTGATGATTTACCAACCAAAAAAAAAAACAAGGGGTCGCCATGTAGGGATCGACGTAAGGAGAGAAGTGAAACGATCGAATGATGATACAGAACTGACCCTTTATTGTAACAAACACATGATTATATATGAGAATAAGTTATAGTTGATAAGTATAACATAGGTATCCTACTACTAAACTATGATAAAAATAATGGACACAGTATGATACAGTTTCAGTATTATTTATTTATTTATTTATTATTTATTTAATACTTTACGCACACAAATGTACAGAGGCGGACTAAATGCCGTAGGCATTTTCTACCAGACAACCTTCGTAGGGGCTCGTGGCTAAGTAACAACAGCCCCACTTGTAGATCGATCAGGGCTGTCTTTCGTAGATCTTTGACAGTCGTTACGGGTCGTCAGATGCCCGAAAGTCCGACAACCAGTCTTATAAGAGTCATCGTATTACTCAGTAGGTAATTGGGTTGTGGAGGTCAGATAGTCGTTCCATGTAAAAATGCTGGCATTCAGCTGTATCCAGTTATACTGAAAGCTGACCTTAGGATAGTTGCGAAATGGCTACACAGATGATGACATTATTAATCGTATCTCAAATTGGGTTGCACTGACAAAAAAATTAAAATGCAGAGGTCAGTCTTTCTGAAGGTCTAGCATTTCTCTTTAAAGGTTACTTAATATATTTACGCTTGAGGCACTAGGTTCTCAATGTCGACGACGACGGTTTTTTTATTTTAGGTGGGAAATTATCAAATAACTTCTCCCGCTCTGGGCGGAGCGGGAGGGTGTGTCAGACTCTTACTGACTAAAACCCACCCGTGTTCCTTCCGTTGCCTGTGTTGCCAGGGGCCTCGGTAATTTTATCGAACTTTCCTACGACCCCGGCAGGCATCGGCCTTAGTGGACCCCACAACGGCGACGGTCTAGTAAGTACAATTGGTTTCGTAATAAGTAGTTTGAAGTACTAGGTACTATAATAGGTCTGGGAACTGAAGAAACACCAGATATTACAGATTTCCGGTACGCAATTAAAATTGTAAAGCAATGCGAACTGTTTGGTTCGATTGACGTGGATTGGACTCACACAATCCACAATTGTGGTTTACCAGTTTAGGGTCTTATTCATCTGCCGGGGTCTCGGGAAAGTCCAAAAGGGATACCGAGGCCCCTGGCAACAACTTCTCCCGCTCCGCCCAGAGCGGGAGAAGTTATTTGATGATTTACCATCCAAAAAAAAAAAAGGGTAGGTAAGGCATTTAATTATTTATGCATGGTGATACCTACTTAAATACGTTTTTTTTTTTGTTATTGGTTGTATAGTTATATTATATTCTAAGTACTATTTATTTTATTTTAATTTAATACCCATTTTTGTCTAATCGGTAAAAATGTCTAAACCTGACTTGGCTCCATACGTCGTTTTTGGGTCATGCTGAGTCAAAAACGACTTCCACTCAGCATCATGCTGAGTGGAAGCCTTCTTGAAACATTCACGGCGTGTAGCTGCCGACTATTTATGTTCTGTGTTAATTAGTATAAATCTGTTTTTTTTTAATGCTTTTTATTTGAATTATCACATCGTTTTGTATGCACGTGTTTCTATGACAAATAAATCCTTTTTTCTTTATTTTTTCATATGTTCGAAAAAATGTATATGCTCAACAACGTAAATAATGCGATGAATGTTGTTGAACTGTCAAAATGTAACCCATTACTACGGTGTGTTCCGCTATTACCCTGCAAGTTTCCTATTCATCTACTTAAGGCACTGACAAGACTCAATTGACCAAAAATAGGTTTCACTTAAGAAAAAAAATTGCCGGATCTGTATAGTTTGTGGTAGCGGAAAAAATATATGTTATTTGTGAATATATTTCTCAGAACTTAGTTGTTACGAAAACACGTTTTGAAAAAAAATCTCGATACAAACTAACGTGAGTAAACCTTGAGTTCTAATCCAAAATATCTGTATTAAATATCAACATACGTTACATATTTAATTAAAAGCAATAACGTCTTATTTGAATGCAGAACTTGGTTGTTTTTTATTTTCGATTACTCATTCAATTTTGAGTAAATAGATAATTGCTTCATATTTTGCAATAAATTATAAGCGTTGTGTCATCGCGCTTCTCTTTCTTTTCTATGCAATTAGACAGTGACCGCGGTTTAGGTGTTGTCAGCGTCTTAATACAAATCTTAAATTCACTGACTAAAAGCACAGCCTAAACGGCTTTTTTACAAAAGTTCACTTTATAACAAAGGTGTGAAAGGATTTTTAAAAAATCACCCCGTAAAGGAGTTCAATAAGAGATGTAAGTTTGCATGGAAGATCGACATTTTTGCCGCCGGGAAATCCCATCGGGCACCCTTATAGTTTCGCCATGTCCGTTTGTCTGTCTGTCTGACCCCGCTGTAGCTCAGAGACGCTTACTACTAAAAAGCTGTAATTTGGCATGGATGTACATATTAACGACGTCAACCAAGTGCTAAAATAAAATCTTGAAAAAGTTGTTTTTTTAAGGTCCCTTGCATGTAATGTAGGGATGCACGTGATATTTTTTATCTCGTCTACCCCATAGTGTGGGGTATCATTGGATAGACCGTTCAAAAATATTTTGGGTCTGTGAACATCACTTTTCGATTCAAGGATCCGCTTGCGTAATATTAAGCATTAAAGTGCTAATTTTTGTTAGAGTCAGTCTCCCCCCCCCTGCCAACTAAATGGTTGTTTATGGAGATGTGAAAAAATTCATGGCGGTAGTACATATAATGAAATTAAAAGGAAAACTATAACAGCTAAGTAAGCTTTACAAGTTAACGAGTAATAGTCGACCAACTTAAATTTGCAGTTGGAGAATTGACCGTGGCATATATCGATGTATGGGAGAACATTTTTTTTTAGGGATAAATTCATCCCAACTTCCCAACTGCGGAACCCTTCATTGTGCGTGGTCCGACAAGCACTTCGTCGGTTTTTACTTTTATAAAATACTATGGGTAGGTATGATTAGTGTAAAGAGAAAAAAAAGAAAATTGCGTTTTTAGCATTACAGCAAAAAAAAAACATGCTAAAACTATAAAAATAGAAATCAATTAGTATAATGCCAAAAGGGCCTCAACTCAGTATATGTCAGATGACAACACAAGGAGGGTAAAGGCTTCTACATACTGGCGCGACTTGTCGCGCGACGCGTCGCGACACAAAGGCACCGCTTGTAGCGCTACACGCGGTGTCTTTGTGTCGCGTCGCGTCGCGCGACAAGTCGCGCCAGTATGTAGGAGCCTTTACCATCACCTCTTATAGCAGTATTATTATATTACTTCACAGTGGGAAAGTGATGGAGCTATACAGGACTTATAGCTCCATCTCTTTCTCACGCTAAAGTAATATTAAAATAATACTGCTATAAGAGGTGATGGTAAACCCCCTGATGTCTGATCTGACGCTGATTTTCAGCTGCAACGCTATACACTAGAATAATGGGCAATGTGTCCGTTTTTAATTAATTAAGAGGATAAATTAAAGGTGATAATATAAAAAAGCGAGCGTGCTTTTTGAATATTTAAAAAAAACTACAGCAAAGCAAAGTTAATACAATTTATATGGGACCACCGCCCAAGGTTCCTCTACCAAATGAAAAAATAATATTCAAAATCGGTCCACTATTGACAACAATGTCGACGATCAACAAAAAAAAACATACAGACGAACATACAACCTCCTCCTTTTTAAAGTCAGTTAAAAAGTAATTGTTACGGGGTTTGGGAATGAGTCTGATACCGAAAATACAGTTTTTAGAATTTTTGTCCTTTTGTCTTTATGTTCCGGATTGGCGCAAAAACGGCTTAACAGATTTGGATGAAATTTGGCTCTGAGATATTTTATAACCTAGATTAAACATAGGGTACTCTTGATCCCGGTAGTACGTTCCCGTGGAATATTTTCCGACATCCACGCGGGCGAAGTCGCTTGCAAAAGCTAGTAAATACAATTATTAGAATTTATCCTGATTTTGAGAGACTTGTAAGAAGTCATTTTAATTAGAAGGATTAATTTATTTTAGAAACAACTTTTGTGATTGCCAAATAATATTTAAATAAAGCTTGCGAGTGACAAATATAATTTAGCCAAGGTAGACTGGTCTGTTGATCGATCTGTAAATAGGTAATTTTTGCATAGCTTTTCATAATTTCTTATTTTTGATAAAATCAATTATTATCGTTTTATTAATGTAAATATTATCAATTTTAGTATCAATGACATTCATCAATATTTGTACGCGGTTTAACATAGCGCGCTTGAAGCTTTTATAACAACTATTTTATTGTACTTTTGTTAACAAATGATTGAATGATTATTATGATTTTAATATACATATTACATATACATTTTACCGCATTGTGTTGTTTTGTTGTAATTCTGAGATCAACGAGGTGGAATACTTATGATGATTTAGATCAGGGATTCCCAAAGTGGTCGATATCGACCCGTTGTGGTCGAAATCGGTTAGTCGGGGTCGACATAAACGAAAACTGAATTTGGGGTCGACGAGGTCTAAAAATCGACCCCTATTAATTAACACAAATTCTTATTTGAAACTTATAAGATACCTACTGTATAAGTTGTGTTACTTGTTATAAGAATTACTAATATTTTAGTAGGTAGTACTTATCACTGTTCACTTTTAAAAACTCAACAAGTCGATAAGCGTGCACAAGTTCGTACAAGATGAAACAATTTGGCTATGGGGGTCTGAGGTATCAGTTCATTTTAGAAAAGGGGTCTCTCGCCCAAAATAGTTTGGGAATCCCTGATTTAGATGATAACATAACATCACCTCAGTTATTCTCGAAGGGCAGAGGTGTTAGTGCCAAGGTGGCGAATCATGGCATAGCAGCTCATTTAGGGTACCGTACCTCAAAAGGAAAAAACAGAACCCTAATAGGATCACTCGTGAGTTTGTCTGTCTGTGCGTCTGTCACAGCCTATTTGCTCCGAATCTACTGGACCGATTAAGTTGAAATTTGGTACACATAATATGAGTTTCGGTGACGCAAACACGAACATGTAACGTAAATAAATACATTTTGAATACGAGGGTCGCAAATTAGAAAATAAAAAAAAGATTTTTGTAAACCGTACCGTGTGATATATCAAATGAAATGGCTTGTTTTCAGGGTCTCATATATATTTTTATTATAATGAATTGTTTTCAAGTTATTTAAGAAAATATATGAAAATTGATCATTCGCACCCTTATCTCCGAAACTACTAAGCCTAAATTAAAAAAAAAAATACAGAATATAGTTATTTATTTATAGACTACAGGAAAACCTATAAGAAGTCTATTATATTAAAATAAAATGTCTCAATATTTTGCGTATTAACTTACATTAATTGCAGTTCGAATATATGGGAGAATATTGTTTTCCAACTACAATGTTAAGTTTGTGCTTGGGATAAAGACATGGTAGATAATGTATTCATTGTACGGAACCCTCGTCACGCGAGTTCAGCTCGCACTTGACCGGTTTTATTTATAATAACACTATGGTTTTGAATAAAAATAAGTAAAGGCTCCTGCAGACTGGGGCGATATCGCGAGCGCGACAGGCATATTGCTGCCAGTCGCGCCCGCGATGTCGCGCTTGTCTGCACGAGCCTTAAATAATATCCAGTTGATGATATTCCTATGATCGTAGCATACGGTGTGAGTCAACCAGTAGCTACTCATCCGTGAGACGCATGCGCACTGTACCGGTGCGTTTGTCGACACCGACACCCAACAAGGTCGGTGTTTGAACTTGGGTCCATCTATTTGTTTCTCTAACTAGATTAGATTTTCGCTGGCCCAAGGTAATGTTTAATATTTCCTAAATACGAACGCATCTAGGTAAAATTCGCTAAGATTTCAAACTGCCTTCATAATTTAGATAAGTAATCTGAAGAACTGACTGAAAGACACTTGATATTTTATGATTTCGATTTAGAATGTTGTTTGTCCATTACTTTCTGTATAGCTACATCTACCTGTATCATACCATACATTGTGTATAATACATTGTATTTTATGTTTTTAAATATTCAAGTTCGTGTATCACGGTAATTACATAAATTGACAACAATTATGGCAAAAAATCTAACGGCTCTGTGCTCAGTGACCTTGAAGCACTATCTCCCATTAACAACTTAATATTCCAAATGTTTTCGACAAGGTTTTTAACGTTCTCAAATCAATTTTGAAACAATGACACTGATTCTATTTTTGAAAACTTGTTGATTCCAATAAACTTTTTTTCATTTTCATTTTAATATTTTCATTCTAATTATGTAGGTATTATTTATATCTAGCTTATAGTACTGACTGCCTTGTTGGGAAAAAGGTCGCAAGCGCTACTGCTGAGCATGAGGTCTTTTTTTTTTTGGATGGGAAATCATCAAATAACTTCTCCCGCTCTGGCCGGAGCGGGAGGGTGTGTCAGACTCTTACTGACTAAAACCCACCCGTATTCCTTCCGTTGTCTGTGTTGCGGGGGCCTCGGTACCTTCCTGCGATCCCCGGCAGGCATCGGCTCTAGTGAACCCCTACATTGTGCTGACGGAGCATGAGGTCTGGGGTTATATTCTCGGGTCAGGCAAAGTGTTATTGGGTTTTCCACCTGGAATCTTTCAGTTACAGCCCGAAGTCTAGATTTGTGCCCGGTTGATGGCAATAGGCTCGCCCCCTATTACATGGACTTACAGGGACTTCAACCTAACTGCGAAATGTGGGTGAACTATAGGCACCTCTGCCTAACCCCTCGGGGAATAGAAGCGTGATGATTTGTTATAGTAGGAAACCAAACAGAGGAGTTGTTTGCATAATTTTACATCCGGCGTGTTTTGATACAGTACCTACCTAGCTAAGGTAAGTAATTGAATTAATTAAATCAAATAATTAATTAAGATAAGGGTAATGTTTTCCCATTGTTTGTCTTATCTGTTTAGTATATTCGTGTATTTATTTGGTCTTATATTTATGTATAATTAGGTATATGTATTATATTTAATGTTTTTAGGTATACAGGGTTACTGGTAACTCGACGTATTCCTTGCAGGACGTCATAGTAGGGTTAAAATGCAACAAATTATACACCAGGTGTAGTATTTTTTTTTGCACTAGACTACATTTTTTATGAAGTAATAGCAAAAATTACAAAAAAATTAAATGTTTGGTTAGTGATATTTGCCAAAGTTTTAGGCATTATTGAACTTTTAATTATTAACAAAGGTCTGCTACGGCGTCAACTATGATAATAACTTAAATTTCAGTACAGTCGCGCCGTAAATCATTTTTAAATTGGTGGTAATCAATTTCAAATGGTTTAATCTGGGTTTTATCATTAAAAAACTAAAACTCTTAACTAATTCAAAAACTACTGAATTTCGGTAGAACATTTGGTGGCTTAATTTGTTGCATTTTAACCCTACTATGACGTCCTGCAAGGAATACGTCGAGTTACCAGTAACCCTGTATGATATTTATTCTACAGTTTTCGTTATTGCACCTACCACTGTCTGTCTCTGCATCACCCAAAGGTTGACTGGTAGAAAATGCCTATGACATTAAGTCCGCCTCAGTACATTTGTGTACTTAAAGTATTAAATAAATAAATGAATAAGATACTGAATGAATATCTTTATTAACACTGATTCACATTGGAACAAGACCGAATTACCAGGATATGCATAAGCGTAATCAGCTTTTAATGTTCCCACTGCTGGGACACAGGCCTCCTCCTCTCGGTGAGAGGGAGTGGGCCGTAATCCACCAGGCGGGCTCAGTGTGGGTTGGTGGATTTTACATGGCAATTTTTTTGTTCCAGGACATGCCGGTTTCATCACGGTGTTATGACTAGGATAAGACATCCTGGTAATTCGGTCTTGGTCTAATGTGGAGGGAGGAAGGCATTTGCACAGCAGTGGGATTATGTGGGCTGACAATAACTAGTAACCGATAAACTATACAGTAAATTCGTTAAATTCGTTTTCATTCTTGAAATATTTTGTTTTATAGAGAACAGTTCGGTGTTCAATTATTTCTGGGTGTCAAGGTTGATGTCTAGACATTACCTAGCATTTCACAAGATATCGAACTAGGTAATTTATGTATGCAATTTTATTAAAGCAATGCAGATCAGAGTGGCCATTTGATCCGATCCAGCCTGTCCCTTGCTGTCCTCCCCCAGCGACGCCCTAAGCCGAGGTCCATATCCACAGCGGGTGCCTTTTTTTTTTTTTGGATGGTCAAATACCTTCTTCCGCTCTGGGCGGAGCCAGAGGGTGTGTCAGACTCTTACTGACTAAAACCCACCCGTATTCCTTCCGTTGTCTGTGTTGCGGGGGCCTCGGTGATCCATTAGTACCTTCCGCGACCCCGGCAGGCACCGGCCCTAGTGGAGCCATACATTTGTGAAATCTCTTTGAGGAGCGCGTGGAATACAACGCGCCGTCGACCCGGGCCTGGTCCTTACCGGACGGTGAGCTACCCATTGCTCACCGTCCGCAAGCCCGCGCCTACGGTGGCCAGAAATCCGCCCGGGACTCCCGACGCCCAGAGCACAGGGGGTGCCCTTAGCGTTTGATCGGTTAGTTTATAAGTTTATGCCCTGGCTGGAGATTTTAGTGTATTAAGGCTGTTGCCTTTACCGGCTGTGCAGCCGACAGCCTCCTACGTAGACCTGCGCGATGCCATTAAAAAAGAAACAGAGTGGACAAACTCTGTTCTGTATGGCTTTCACTTCATTATAGATGTCTATTTTGAACAAATCGCCATCAATCCCGATATTTTGTTCGTCAATCACTTACGTACAAAGTTTATTGACTTTAGGCCGCCTTTATGTCGTTCTACATGAAATAGTGCATACTGTATGGTTATTTTAGGTAATATTTCATAATAACTCGAAACCTCCGAGTGCTCATCGAGTATTTCGGGACATCGCCAAACGGTTGGTTGAGTCTTCACGTGACCAGAGGGTTGGCCTATTTTTAGCCCAAAGAATCAGCGTTGCCATCCAACGTGGCAATGCTGCCATCCTTTTGGGCACTTTTCCCATTGACTGCGATGCGGACGAATTTTTTGATGCCCAATGAGCTCTTCGCCTTTTTGTTATTTTTATTATATAAGTACTTTTACATCTTGTAGGTATTTTTTAAGATTATTATATAAAATAGGTTACAATAAAGTGGTCTAATAAATGGTTAATAAATATTACCTATATATAATAAAAAATAAAACTACAAAAGTTGTTGTAAAATAAGGCGCCTTGAACTTGGGATGTTGAAAGGAAAGGAATTAAATGTATTAGTAGTCATTCTGTTATGTGGTTGTGTTTGAAATTAATGGGCATAGGGTTTTTTTTTTAAGTATATATGTTTCGCTTTCATTCGGTGACCAATGTATGTAATAATATTATTACGAGGTATACAACATTACAAAAGCAGTTGAGTAGCAGTAAATGTAGAATAAGGCTAATTTAAAATGATTATTTAACCTCAAAGTAAATTGTAAATTATAATAAAACAAATTATTTAAATAACAAAAAACCCGACTGCAAAAACACATAACTGAAAAGAGAAAAACAAGCATTTTATTCTATAGAATTTTGGTATCGCAGCAGGGGGGGACAAACACAAGTTACACCATATTTCAGGTTATTGGTTTGTCCCCGCCTGCGATACCAAAATTCTATAGAATAAAATGCTTGTTTTTCTCTTTTCAGTTATGTGTTTTTGCAGTCGGGTTTTTGTTTTTTAAATAATTTGTTTCATTTCAAGCTTTTTATATATATGGAATTGACTCATTACCAGCTTTTATTTGATATCAATATTGTTGTAATTAATTTTTAAAAACCTTCCCTTCCTTTGTTGTTGTTTCCAGATGCAATATTTAAATATTATATAGCCTATGTCACTCCCACAATGAAGACGAATCTAACGACACCTCTTATGTTAAAATTCGTCAAGCCGTTTAGGCTACAGAGCGTGCCAAAGAAATAGACATACATACATACATACATACATACATACATACATACATACATACATACATACATACATACATACATACATACATACATACATACATACTCTCAAAAAACATTACCCTCCTGGGGCAGTCGGGTGAAAACAGTAGGTTCTTTGTTTTTGTCTAATATTTTTTGTACCGGAGGTGTGGTCTAAAGTTGATCAAAACCTGACCTCTCGTGATTAAGCAATAATGTTAATAGCTAAACGACTAACCTTGACTTTTAAAATTAATTGAAACAACTTTAATGCTGCTAACTTAGTTATATGCTTATCATTTCGGAAGTCGGTGTCTTTTGTTTTGCATTTTCGTGTTTCGCCACCGACTTCCGAAATTAATAATTTTTTGGAAGTCAGTTTTTTTTTTTCTAAGAAGTTTTTATTTTTCACTTTTTACTTGTGGTACCTACCCCACAAAAATTCGAATACCAGTACCTGCTATGTTAATAAAAGTGACAAGAAGTTATTATAACATTATCCACATACTCGTGGAAAAAGTGCGAAAAATACGTATTATTCAAGCTAAGTCAACGCTACCCAAGATTTATATGGGACCACCGCCCAAGCTTCTTCTACCAAATCAAAAAAGAATTTCCAATATCGAAGGACCTAACATAGAACATCCGCCTTTTTTGAAGACGGTTAAAAAAATAGAGCGAGATGTGTTCTATAAGTGATCGTTTGTTTATATGCATGCAGATTTGATATTGCATAAATGTTGGCAAATGAATTTAATGGAATAATTTAAATAAGGCTGAGAATCAGCACTTTTTAAACGTCCATCAAAATAAGTTGCCAAATGTCAAAGATATTGCGTAAGTTCCACCTAACACACTGAGAAAGAAAGGAGCAGTAGATGGGGCCTGTTTTGCGCCACTTCTTCCTCCCAGCTAAAGCACTAGGAAGTGATGACGGCGGGGCGTTTTGGAAGACTGCGTCGTGTAATTTTGACGTTTAAAAAGTGCTGATTCTCAGCCTTATTTGAATTATTTATTTGACTTTGATTTTGATTTTGAAAGGTGCAGTTTAAATTTGTGCCTTAGAGCGTTTAAAATAAAAGCAGAACCCACTCTGAAGGCGTTCAGAATTGTGATAGGTATTCGATACAATTTTGAAACAATAGGGTTTTTTACTATATAGGTACGAGAAAAAATCTATAAATATATTATTGGGTTAAGTAGTTTAGGCAAAAAGGAGTCGGAAAATGTTAGTTTTAGTTCATAAAATAACAAAATAAATATTAAAATTCAATTCTACGTTTTCAGTTTTTCTAATTTATTAAAAAACACCATGAAATAGTAGCCGCCATGTTATTACGGCATACGGCTGTGTAAACTAAAACGTGTCAACTGTCAACTGATAGTTAGATAATAGATCAGCGCATTTGTTTACATAGCCAAGTGACGTCATGACCACAAAGCAACATGGCGTCCAATGCGTCCAGCGTTTTCATCAAACTACGCGCGAAATTTGAAAATGTAAAATTTAAATGCATTTTTATGGCACTTATCAATTTAATAAAAATTTTGTGATTTTTTTTGGGGCATATTAGCACCATAGAATTTAATTAAGACACTTTTCAAAATTGACTAAATATGTAAATCCTATTATATTTGTACCTGGTAGTCACTACTCACTGGTTCTAAGCCGCTTAGGATGCCTAATTTAAAAAGCATTATTTATTTGGTCAAATTAAATTAGCTAGCGGAACTCCGCAGACGTGATGTGTATCAATATCTAAAGAAGATAAATAAGATTGAATGTTCTTTTTTTGGGGTTAATGTATTTTTTTTAACTAATATTTCGAGTAAATGCATTACATAGGTACATTAATTAATTCGGAGTCAATCGTTACGGTTTTTATTTATTTATGTTTCTTATTTATTATAAAATGTCTTTTTATTTATTTTTTATTCCCCTGGTGGGATTTATATGTGCCCGTAGATGTGTCCGTGGGCATCACAGCGGGCCCTATCAGAATACCAGGGCTGCGGTATTTGTTTTTTTTTTAGATAAATATCGCAGCATCTTGCTGAGATAGGAGCCTTTTTGGCCTCGCACAGGTCTTGTATTTTGTTTTTGTTTTCACTATTATGTTATTTCTTTGTTAGTCTTTGTTAGTGTATGTATGTATGTATGTATGTATGTATTGTTGTATTTCCTGTGCGTGTCCCAAATAAATATTTTTCTTTCTTTTCTTTCTTTTTTTCTAATTAATCATCGTAATTTATTTTTGTTCTGTCTGTTTTTATATCGATATGCATCACAGCTGCGGAGTTACGCTAGCTATTTTAATTTTAATCTGTATATTCGACCCCATAATTGCTTCATCACGCCACAAAACGTCAAGATCTTTTTGTCTATGTGACAGATAGATAGTTTCAACTTTAGTGAAGTTTTTTTTTCAGAAGTGGTGAAGAAATTATGAGGTTGACTCTATGGTCTTACTTAAAATCAATTGGTAATGCTTGTCACCAAACGTAGGTAGTGTTTGCCATTCTGTATTGTACCTTCTTACATTACACAGATTGCGTCGGTAAGACGTTACTGTTGTCTTTAATTCCGATCCAAGCGTTTGGATTTCCTGTCACGACTACTGTTATCTCGTATGGCCGAATTGCTGATGAATAAACATAAATATTAAGTAGGCACAACACATTGTCCCAAATACTCTACCAATCATAATTTTGTTAAACACTCTGGCCCTCATAAGACGTCCGAAAATCGATTTCATTCTGTTAGTGATCTATGTCATGACGGAAGTACCAAACTAAGAACAAAGTCTACAGCAGCATTAAGGCATTAAGCATCAATACGTAACTCCAATTGTTTTTATTCCTATTTTAAAATCTATTTGATTTAATCTAAATGCAACATGGTAATAAGTACGACAAGCGAAGGTAAATTTTGGCGGGTCAACAATAGTTCTAATTTCTAAACCACTAGATAAATAATTGAACTGAATGCAACCAGACAGATTATAAAATAAGGTATTGCACACATGTTATTCGCTTCCGTATTAATTTTGGAAGCTGTACATTGGAGGATCTCGTGGCTAAGTAATAACAAGTACGGTTACTTATTTATTGTCGTTAAGCTATGCTTGCTGGGGTTGGTCCACGGATGGGTGACCATCTTTACATACCGAGACTTCTCCGGGCCTCGAAACGCACGCTAAGCCGTTGGTCCCGGCTGTCATTCGTGGATTTTTGACAGTCGTTAGAAGCCCGAAATTCTGACAACCAGTCTTACCAAGGGGTATTGTATAACCCAGTTACTGGGTTGTGGAGGTCAGATAGGCAGTAAAATACTGGTATTCAGCTGCATCCGAAACCGAAGCGAAGCCGACCCTAACATAGTTGGGGAAAGGCTAGACAAATGATGATTAATTTTGGAATTTAAGTGCAGTATCTCCAAGCAGCTGAATATGTGTTAAAAAAAATTGAGATTATTATGTAGATGCATACATACTTAGTAACATGTAATACTATTTTTGTAATCCGTGTAACTATAACGTTTTATTTTATTAGACTTTTGTTTGTAACGTGATAACCATGCGTGCATCTATTATAAGGTTTCTACAAAATGATCCCTTATGTCCCTTATGTCCTTATGTCCTTATGTCCATACGTCCATGTGTGTCGTGATCCATTACGATCATAGGGTGATTTTTATTGGATCATCATCATCTTCCATCACCCTCCCTTGTCTCATGTGACTTGAGGTCGGCGCAACACGTGTTCTTCCCCATTCTCCCCTGTCAGCCGCCACGCTATCATTCATTCTTTCATATCATTCCTCACTCAATCCCGGGGTCGCGGGAAGGCACTAAAGGGTTACCGACCCTGGCAACACAGGCAACGGAAGGGATACAGGGGGTTTTAGTCAGTAAGAGTCTGACACACCTCCCGCTCCGCCTAGAGCTTATTTAATGATTTCCCACCCAAAAAAAAAAAAATCCGTCCTTTGGCCTTCCTCTCCCTCCCCATCCATCAACATTTATATGCATCACTCTTTTAGTCACGTGCGTCAATTTTTAATCTATAATAAAAAGAAGGGTTCTGTAGTTGGGATGAATTTATCTTAAAACAAACTTCAATATACGTCACGGTCAATTCTCTAACTGCAAAATTAAGTTGATTGACTATTACTCGTTAACTTGTAAATCCTACTTTTACTAAGTTTTATTTCGTTATCTATACTACTGCCATGATTTTTTTTCACACATCCAAAAGCAACCATTTAACAAATAAGGTAGGGGGACGGGACACTTGACTCTAACAAAAATTTGCATTTTAAAGCTTAATGTTACGCAAAGGGATCCCTGAATCGAAAAATGGTTTCAATATAACCGCAATATTTTTGAAAGGCCTATCCAACGATACCCCACGCCATGGGATAGACACACATGGGAGAAAAAAATATCATCCCCATTTTACGTGTAAGGGACGTAACCTAAAAAAAATGTTGTTTTAAGATTTTATTTGACCACTTTGTCGGCGTGATTAACATTACAGCTTTGTAGTAAGTCTATGAGTCTCTGAGCTAAGCCGGGGACAGAGAGACAGACAGACGAACATGGCGAAACTATAAGGGTTCCTTGTTGACTACGGAACGGACCTAAAAACCGGCTAAGTGCGTGTCTTTTTGCAAGTTATCAGTAAAGGCTCCTGCATACTGAGGTGATATCGCGGGCGCGACAGACAGCAATATGCCTGTCGCGCCCGCGATATCGCCTGAGTCTGTGAGAGCCTTTAACCTTAACTGCGGTAGGTAGGTATTTGTATGTTTACACAAAACTAAACTTAACTCAATTAAATTAACTTACCCGTTGTAGCATCGTAAAAATGCAGCTTGTGATGATTCGAGCAAACCTGAAATTGATATATTTTATTTTAGAAAAACAATTGCAAGAAAAAATATAACAACAAATTCGCGCATTTACAAAGTTTCGTTAAAAGTTAAAAGTATACTACATGAACTATCTCGTTTTACATCATTTATTTTTTTGATATACCTAGTTATATTTATACAGTATCTAATAAATAAGAATAAAATCACTAACATGTTTTTCTATACCTACTAATATTATAAAGAGGAAATATTTATTTTGTTTGTTTGTACCGAATAAACTCCGAAACTACAGGACCGATTTTAACCATTTTTTCACCAATAGAAAGCTAAACTATCAGGAAGTAACATATATTTTCATAAATATTAGAGATCCCTACGAAAATTACAATAACGTAACCCAATGTACCAAAAATTTGCCTATAAAAGTCACTATTAAGCGTGCGCTGCGAAAACTATTAATCTTATATATAAAATTCTCGTGTCACAATGTTCGTTCCCGTACTCCTCCGAAACGGCTTGACCGATTCTCATGAAATTTTGTGAGCATATTGAGTAGGTCTGAGAATCGGCTAACATCTATTTTTCATACCGATATTACCATGGGATCGAGATTAACGCGGGTGAAACCGCGGGGCGCAGCTAGTGATACATAAAATAATGTACTACATGTTTATACTAGTTATTATTACCCACCGAAAAATTAGTGGGGTATATGTCTTACTATTATGGTTAAGTCGCAATAACCGTTTTGTTCAAATTAGTCAATCAAAACACGGGTAAAATCGAAAGATGATGCGTGGTGATCTCTGGAACGGCCAGTCGGATTTGAAAGATTCTTTTGTAGCTCAATTCTTGAGAAAGGTTAAAAGCTATTTAACATCACGCTACAAACTTTGGGAGCCGAGCAAAAAGAAAGAAAGTTAGAAAGAACTTCAGGCGAAGCGATGCGACGCGGTGGGTCGCGGGCCGAAATTTCACGCGGATGAAGTCGCCGGCTGAAGCTCGTATTTAATCAAACAAGCATGTCTCTTAATTTTACAAATGTATTTACTATAGTACAAACCTATCAACACTATTGGAAACACTATCGTTAAAAACAATAAATTCTTTACACGACACATTTTTTTTATTTTTTCTTCGTCAAAACGCACATTTATTTATATTCCGTTTTATTTTATGCCAGGCACACTGTTATTTTTTTTTAGGCAGACATCCGTATTTTTTAAATATTTTTTTCCCCGTGACTTTCTGCGTCCGTCCGCACGCGTTTGTGCAAGGATGCGCGCGCGCGGCGGTCTAATGTAACGTTAGAACTGATCGTGGAGCTAATAATACAATCGCTTCGAAATAAACGGTCGCGGAAGTTAGAGTTCAGACCTTGAAGCAGCTAGAGTTAAGGCCTTAAAGCAGTTCAACTAAATCAATTAAATGTTACTTTACTTGTTTTAGTTGACTAACTGAAATCTAATGGATAATGCTTCATTATACAAAGGTATTTGGTGTCAATAAACTAATTTTTATTTTTATTTTATTTTATTTTAATTATTAATTTTATTTTATTTTATTTTATTTTATTTTATTATTCAATAGTTCATGGATAGTGCTTAATTATAACACCCGTCTTTTTCTTCGGGGGTTAAAAAAAAGAGTTTTAATATAATAAACCCAAAACCATTGGAAACCGGATACTATGCACACTCAGAATCTTCTCATGTTCCTTTTGTTTAACTTCAAGGCTACAAGTAATTCCAAAAAATTCACTCAAAAGGTAAAACGCAAAGAAAATTAGAGTACTTGGCTTTTCTTTTTATACTTTCGTAGTTTAATCATCCTCAGTCACTTTAAATTCGGGCTTAAAGTTATTATCCGTTAATTCATGGATACCTAATGCTTATTAAACAAGTTCGTGTCGGACCACGCTCAATGAAGGGTTCCGTAGTTGGGATGAATTTATCCCAAAAACAAACTTAACATTCTAGTTGAAAAGCATGTTCTGTCATATACGTCAAAGTCAACGGTTATATTCACCGAAAAAGAAGAAATAATGAAAGAAAACTTTATTGTCATGAAAAGTCTAAAGGCTCCTACATACTGGCGCGACTTGTCGCGCGACGCGACGCGACACAAAGACACCGCGTGTAGCGCTACAAGCGGTGCCTTTGTGTCGCGACGCGTCGCGCGACAAGTCGCACCAGTATGTAGGAGCCTTAAAAGTACACGTTTCACAGACAGAAACATGTTTATCGATATTAATGTTAATATCTTTTGAACGGTTGAGTTTGATAACTACCAACTGCCCACTCCCTATCAAAGAGAGGAGGCCTGTATCCCAGCAGTGGGAATATTATAGGTTGATTATGCTTATATATACTACAGAAATGACATGAAGCATCAGGAAATAAATAGCTAAATGTAACAAACAATTAAAGATAAATACAGCATTTTCTTATTATTACCTACAAGGCGTACAATCTTAAAGTAGAGCAGTTAAGTTATTTGTATAAACAAAAAGAGATACAGCATCATGCTAAATATCGTAAATCGTATACCAAATTGTGCCACACTGCTGTTTTTATTTTTCTTTCTATTATATACGAGTGTGTGTGTGTGTGCGTGCGAAACATCGTTCCTGTCGGGGGATCCACCGACCACACACGTTTTTTCCACGCCTCACAACGCTTCAGCGCGTGAGCACCCGCACGCGCTGAAGCGTTGTGTCTACTCTCGATATGTCGCCTTGTAAAATATTTCCAATCGTTTTCGAATCGTTTCTATACTGTCAATTATACATGGAATTCATAATAGCAGAAAAGTTTTAAGAACTAGAGACTTGATATTATAAGATTAATATATTTTCAGATACGTGTAGATACAGGTATCTTGACTTTAAGGTGCTCCCTCACCGGGAGTATTTACTGTAACATTATAGATTCGACTTTGATACTACCTCCTTGACTGACGTGCATTCGCGTGTAATGTAATATTATAGATATTAGCTTTTAGTTGATTCCATAATGTCATAATGGCGACCGCGTACCGGACGACGTAGCGTTGGAAGGCCTCCTACAAGGTGGACCGATGACCTTGTGAAGGCCGCAGGAATCCGCTGGATGCGGGAAGCACAAAACCGGTCGAAGTGGCGGTGCTTGGGCTCCCAAGCACCGCCACTTCGACCGGTTCGCTTCGGCCTATGTCCAGCAGTGGACGTCTTTCGGTTGAAATGATGATGCTGATAATGTCAGACGAAGCGGTAATTGTGCTGATTGCGGCAATATTAATTTGACATTGTTATTTACGTAAAAAAACACCGAAGAAACGATATTGGTGTCATGAATTATTTCAAAACCAGCAAAATACAGGAGGTTTGGATATTTTAGAAAGAATCAACCGACCCATAAGTAAACTTCAAATATTTTTAAGAATCTCTTCTTCGGATTTTGAACACTTAATAAATCTCATTGGACCATATGTTAAAAAAAGAAGATACTAATTATAGACAAGCAATTACAGTGCGATTACGATTTTACGCATCTGGTGATTGTTATTCAAACTTGCAAGTTACTTTTAAGGCTTCTACATACTGGCGCCTACATACTGGCTGGTATGTAGGAGCCTTTAGAATGTCCAATCAGATTGTAAGTTGTATTATCAAAGAAGTGAGTGCAGCTATAATTGGATGTTTAAAAGAAAATGTGATGGTGAGTTTTCATCCTTTATTATTTTTTTCAAGTATTCAGTAATTAAAAATAAATTATAAATCACGATGTACATACCTACAGTCACACGTCAGTAAAAAATCGTATTTTGTGCGGCATGGCAGCATAGATGCGCTCTCATGGTCAACATGTTCCTGCCGGGGTCGCGGGAAGGTACTAATGGGTCACCGAGGCCCCTGGCAACACAGGCAACAGGAAGGAATACGGGTGGGTTTTAGTCAGTAAGAGTCTGACACACCCTCCCGCTCCGCCCAGAGCGGGAGAAGTTATGTGACGATTTCCCATCCAAAAAAAAAAAATGGTCAACATGTTACGTCTGATGTGTGGCCGACTGTACCATCTAAACAAATATACGAGTATCTCAGTTTAAGTATATCAATCAAATTCACGCATAAACCCCTCACTTTCTTGGCTATTAATACTAGCTTCAGGCGAAGAAAGTAGGGCGTCTGCGGTGGATGGAACTGCTGCTGGTGAGGGTGTACTTTGGAGGGCTGGTGAGGGTGTACTTTGGAGAGCTTGTGAGGGTGTACTTTGGAGGCCTGATGGTCCAGCATAGGTTGATTCATTACGCGACAGTTGAGAATGAGGAGTCCAATATCCACGTTGCTATTACATGTACTCATACGAGGGCGACACTGAAAGTTTTTAGAACTGGCCACTTGTAAACGATATAATAAAAAAAAACAGTTCAAATTTTGAAATTGGAACTCTTTTTTTATTGTGTATGTATTTTATTCATTTGTCATTTGTTTACGATTTGGCGGCAAATTGAAAATTGTCTGTCACACGTCAGCATGAATTTAATGCGAGTCGTAAAATGATTTTTTATGACTTTCGATGTCATTTAAGTCAACAAGAAAGTTATGATAGACTTCGATTGGTCTTACACGGTGAAGCCCCATCTCATGCCACTGCTTACAACTGGTTTAATGAGTTCAAACGTGGTCGCACTAATCTCACCGATGATCTGCGTGACGGCCTTCTACGACGATGACTGAAGATAACATCAGTGTTGTGCGGGGTATAATAGAGACTGACAAAAGAGTGACTTATCAGAAGATTCGGACAAGCTTAGGCATCGGTATGAGTCAAGTGCACACAATCCTCCATGAAAATTTAGCGGTCAGTAAGTTTTGTGCCCGGTGGATACCTCATGATTTGATAGAGGCCCATAAACGTCGTGTTGATTGGTGTCGTGAAATGGTACAAAGATTTAACGGAGGTGACTCAAATGCTGTGTTAGACATACTTGCGGGTAACGAAAGCTGGATTTATTGTTATGATCCTGAAACTAAGGGACAGTTTGCTGTCTGGGTTTTTCCTTCCGAGGAGTTGCCAACTAAAGTGAAGAGAGGTCAAAGCGTGGGAAAAAACGATGGTGGCCTCGTTCTTCGCAACAATTGTTTTAGAGGATCGAAAAACAGTTACTGCCACTGCTGTTAGTGTACCACTGTACACTAACAATTGTTTGCCATGTGTCTTGGAAAAAGTTCGGGAGAAACGACCTCGCAGTAGGACCCTCCTTCACCACGACAACACCTTGTCGCAAACAATCGACTACTTGACAAAATCAAAAGTCATTTATTCAAACTAGGCTGAGGATCAGCACTTTTCGAACGTCAAAATTATATAAGACAGTCCCCCAAAACACCCACCCTTCGCCACTTCCTAATGTTTTAGCTGGGAAGAAGAAGTGGCCAACAAACTCCCCAGCAGCACAGCTGTCTGTTCAGTTAGATAAAATAATGGATTCTATACAATAGTATGCAAAACAATTTACACCACGTGAAACACAAAACATTAAATTATTATTAGCCATATGTCAGCTAGCACACCACTATACCAACAAAAAAAAAAAGAAAAGAAAAAGACCGAAAACTATTCTCAAGCAGAGATAAAAACGTAAACAGAACTTAAAACCTAAATAAAAGCCTTCAAGTATAAAGGGCGTGCCCGCTTACATATATCTACAGCCGTAACAGTCACAAATGATGAACTAGGACCATCAAAGTAAAATAAATAAACAGTTAATTACTAATAACAAAACAAAACAATGGTCAGCAAGACGACCAGTCACCACAAGCAGCACCCGTTCACGAGCATAACGCAAAAATCAGCCATTACCCCCCTCGCCATATTAGAGGGAAGGAGGCAAGCCGACCCCCGACGCTACCATAAGCAGTGACATCTAAGGGAGCATGACGAACTTGTTGCCGGTTGTAAGAATAATGTAATCAGTTATCGAGGTCGCTAGCTAACCCCATATTACAATACAACTCAACAAAAACATTGTAATGAGAAGATTATGTCAATAATAAACGAAAATAAAATTTTAAATAAATTGACTTATACAGTCAAATAAAATAAACAATTATATGAACTCATATAACCTGTCACTAGGTAAGCTAATTCTGGAGAAAGAACATAAACATTGTCTTGAGTTAATCACAGCGACCAACAATTCTTATCGTTTAAGTAGTCGTTGATAGAATAGTATGCCCTTGAACAAAGTTTGGATTTTACTTTAGTTTTAAACGCATTAAAAGGCAAATCTAGCAATGAAGAGGGTAGCTTGTTATAAAAAGTAATACCAAGCCCAACAAACGAGTTATGACCTTGTGAAGCCGGTGAAATGGAGCACGTAATTTGTCCTTATTTCTGGTGTTAATATTGTGAATATCACTGTTTTTAATGCATAAGTGTATATTTTGCCTAATATATAAGATGTTGGCGAAGATGAATTGTGATGCCACCGTGAGAATATCAATATCTTTAAAAAAATCCCTCAGAAAAACTCTGGCACCTAGCTGGTAAATTGCTCGAACAGCTCGTTTTTGAAGAACAAATATATTTTGAATGTCAGCGGCTTTGCCCCACAGCAGAATACCGTAGGACATAACGCTATGAAAATAACTATATTATATATTTGGATAATTTAAAATCCAAATTAAATTTTCTGGCACCCAATATCAAAATAGTAGACATAAAGTCACTTTGCCTCCTAGGTTCTCCCATCTTTGAAGAATCTTTTCCTGATTATATTACTAATACTATTTCTAAATTCCAAAGTCACGCAAATTGTTTACTCGAAATCAGTCCTCATTATGCTCTCATAATTCTAAAGTTTTACCTTTTTGTCCCTAAATTTACTGCTTCGCTGTAGCCCTATTTGGAAACATCCAAATTTGCTTTCACCAATAGACAAAACTAGTCAAAACTAGTTTAGAAATGATTTTAAATATTCAGCTCAATGAACCATCTTTGTTACAAGCATCCCTCCCTATTCGGTTTGGCGGTTTAGGAATCCGCAAGATTTCGAGTGTTGCGTCACGTCTCATAGGTAATGTCCTAATGGCTTTGCCCACAAACTATGAGACAGTGGGCTTGGAGGATGCCAAGAATGCTTTTCAAATTGCTTGCCCGGGTAAAGAATTTCCAGACAACCTAAAATCTCAAAGGAGCTGGGACGATATTTATTGCGATTTAACATACAAATCGATTCTGAGCCGCAGTTCAGGTCCGGATCGCGCAAGACTTTTGGCGGTTGGAGCCAGAGAGGCCGGTCATTGGCTACATGCCCATCCTTCTCCATATACCGGTACCTTCCTGGATCCGACCTCGCTTCTTCTAGCGACTGGTCTGCGGCTTGGGGTCACGGTATGCACTCCACACACATGCCCTTGTGGCACGGACGTGGACCGACTGGGTCACCATGGACTTTGTTGTCAAAAAAGTGCAGGCCGCTTTTCAAGACATGCGACACTTAATGACATAATCCGCCGGTCTCTTGCCAGCATCAATGTGCCTGCTCTTCTTGAGCCGACTGGCATTGTCAGAGATGATGGCAAAAGACCTGATGGTGTGTCTTTGGTCCCGTGGAGTTTGGGACGGATGCTTGTGTGGGACGCTACCTGTGTAGTCACACTGGCACCGTCCCACCTCCAACGGACTACTTCTAAAGCGGGTGCAGCGGCAGAAAATGCCGAAAATCTGAAAGTTATTAAATATGGAGGCCTTGGCAGAGAGTACAACTTTGTGCCCTTTGGCGTCGAGACCCTCGGTCCGTGGGGTCCCAGTGCGCATAAGTTATTTGCGGAAATCGCGAAACGTCTAGTTGATGTAACTGGTGACCGAAAAGCTGGTGGCTTTCTCGCGCAACGCATCAGCATTGCAATTCAGCGAGGAAATGCCGCCAGCATCCTCGGTACAATGCCCCGAGGGCCTTTTTTAGGCTTCACTTAGTTTTAATTTAATTTAGTTAATGTTAATAATCATCTTGTAATGGTTAGGTAAATAAATATTATATTGATTAAGGGTAAATGAGACAATTTAAAAAAGATTATGTAATATGTACTGATTTGAAAAATATTCTGACAAAATATAGTATGGTAGGCACTTATAGTCCACTTGTTTAGGTATTTAAATAAATGTAAATAATCTTGATACAGCTTTTTATTGAAAACAAATTAAAATATTTACATTTTACTGGAATTTCATGAAATTACATTTAATTTCACATTGAATTGATAAAGTGTAATCAAGATTGATCAAGATCATCTCTTATCAAGATTGTTTACATTCTTTTAAGTACCTAAAGAAATGGACTATAGTGAAGATATCATCAACAAAACATGCCGTAAGTACATAATTAATAACACGCGAGTCGTGTGGAATGTGACCCCTCCGCCGCTCACACTCACCCCTTGCTTGCCTATGCGCATCGCAGGTAGCTGCGGGCATGGACAGTCACAGTTATTGCGCACGGCACGGCATGACTAAAGTTGATGTAGGTACATAACTAAAATATGTTACCTACCTTTTCCGGTTCCTGAAGCACGTTTGTTCATTTTGCTATTTTCTCTTCTAAGAGAAACAGGCTTGTGATTTTCTTTTGACATTCTTCCACGGTTATCCCAAATTGATCCGATAATTTCACCCAACCATCTTGTTTTATTATTTTATTCCCTGATTTCCCTATATTTTTCGATGAATTAGGGTCCTCCCTTTGTCCCAGGCCATTACCTTAATTTACATTTGTCCGCGGCGCAGAAAAATCCTCGAAGCGTCAAAAACACTACGACGATGACGTGCGTTTGCTTCACTGTCACGTGGGCTAAGCATGCCGGGGGAAGTGGAGCGCATTGATGTTACAAGCTGTATCAAGACATTATACATTGTATTATTACAAGGTGCGCATTGTAATTGTAATGTTCGGTTCTCCTCCTTCACTGATGTAATGCTCAAATCTGTGACGTTACAATACATGCAAATGCTCCCGGCGAGGGAGCACCTTAATATAACAAAAAATGTAATTAAAAAATTACGTGCGGTGCTTTCCGTTGGGAAGTGTGTCTGTTTGTCGTCACTATTCACGTAGTAACACACAATTGATTTATCTAAATCTTCGTCTTTATGTTTTCGTTCATCCTTCGGATGAGCCCTATTGATTTTCTGTATTGATGAAAATATGAGGACCCGGCCTCGGATAGATTTAGTTGCCAGCAACATATTAGGTAGGTATGTACGTACATACATGTTTCTACCCCTTGCCTCCGGCTTTACAAATTGGTGAAGCAATGACGAGGCTGTAGGTTACTGCTCACTGCTTTCTCATCGCATAAAGGCCTAAGGCTCCAAAGAGGGAGCTGTATGTCCTTCAGAATAAAGAAGAAAAAAAAGAAGGATTCCACGTAGACCCCTGATTTGAACGGTAGATACTTGAACTAAGGGCTCCTAAGTTTAAGGGATAATACAGCACAGAATGTTGCTGTATTGTCCCTTAAACTTAGGAGCCCTGGCTAGTTATTAAAAGAAAAGATTTAAACATTTAATTTTAATAGGTATATGTATCTACAGGGGCGTGCCGTCCATAGAGGCAATTAGGCCTAGCCTACCCTATCAACAACGCCAAATGCATTTATTTTAACTATGTCATCATCATTCCAGCCGAAAGACGTCCACTGCTGGACCTGGCCTCCCCCAATATTGGGGGGGTTTGCCATAATCGCCACGCTTGGCAGGCGGGTTGGCGATCGCAGTATGGTGTTAAAATGCATAGAGAACGCTGCTGCCCATTCTCTAGTAAGTCCCTTAGTCGCCTTTTACGACACCCATGGGAAGAAATGGGAGGAAATTTAAGTATGTAATACAATAATATTAAAAAAAAGTTAAACTCCTGTTATAACACTTATAGCAACTTGTCGCGCCCGTGTGACGTAACTCACAGTTCGACGGAGCTCGGTACGCACTATTAGGCAGGAACACGATCAGCCTAATTGCCATTGATAAATTTACGCACACTGGTGTATATTTTCGTGAGTATGAGCGGTACACATTGTTGGCATGGTTTAAATTATGGACGTAACTACTGCGACTGGAGCTGGCCACCGCGTGTTGTGATTGGCTGTGTGTAAAGTCAAGATTTAATGAATGAAAAGTATTGAAGACCAGGATTCCCAATTTTTGGACAATTCCCCGAATTGCGGGGAATTTGAGAAACAGACTACACACAGACACGACAGTTTCCTTAATGACTACTAGAGACAATTAAAAAAACAGGGTAGTATTGTCGAATTTATACCTTCCAAAAAATTATAAATTGTAAGGAATAGCAAAAGCCCTATACAAATAAAGATGAACATAATTTTTTATTTTTCTTGTCATATTTGGGAAATTTCGTTTTAATTTTTGGGGAGTTAGGAAAATAAGTATCGGCAACCCTGGACTGTATTATCCGGCAAAATTTTGCTAATCCCTTTTGTAGAAGAACACGGTATGACAATGATGCAATTTTAATTTGTAGTGTTTTTTATCGACAAATTAGAAATTATATTTTTCTTAGAGAAGCCATATTGTTTCATGTGACAAGCAATTTATAACCGATCTTGAATGTTTTGCTTTTTATATCTTTTTAAGTTATAAATAATTCGTTTTGAAACGTACAGTAGTGTAAATATTATTTGTTGTGTTTATTATTTCTTTTTATATAAGTACCTAAGAATGGTGTTCTGTTACGAAGTTTGCGCCGATAATGTGTGTTTATAAGAAGTTAAAAGCAGTAAGTTTTCGCAATTATCGTTTAATGATGAGATTCAAGTTCTGTCTAAAGGTAGATGTGTGCCCGAATTACGAGAATTAATCCAAAAATATGATATTTGCATCGTCAAAAAATCGTGTTTTGAACCTTGAATAATGTAGTGAGTTCTTGTATTTATATTACCGGTCGGCCGTGGAATGCGCTCGGGCGAAGGGAGAGGGTGACTTCATCGTCGCGGTGCGTGAACGGAATAAATAACAACACAAAACATAACAAAACAAATAAAAACACAAACAATAATAAGATATAGAAAATAACTATTTTGTTACCAAGTTTTAATCGTACCTTTAGGTGTCAAAGGTGGATTAACGATAAGGTTAACAGGTTCGCATCCTGGCTGGACACCAGTCTCTTTATACTCAATGAGGTTAGGATAACAATCTACATGTCCCATTGCTGTCGCCAATGACTCAGGCTCACGACACTTAAATGAAATTGCACTTCTATTAGATGGCGATATGAGTGGCCATTTTAGTTTTGACCAGTTATTGTATCTCTGCACACGCTGTTAATTTGATACTTTAAAAAAAAATCTACAAAAGTAAAAACAATTATGAGTTCCTGTTCCATTAAATGGTGTGGGAAATCGTTTATAACATCCAGCTATAAAGATGGCGTAACTTTTCATCGGTAAGTAAAATATATTTATAATTATGAATAATTGCAGGGGTCAAGCTAAACTGGTTTTTACGTAAAATATCACAAAAATGTACACCGCGTTGATGCCTTTTTGAAAAGTCTCTTTCTTTCACTAGGGTATTGTCAATGGCGGCGGCAGTGGTGGCGGCTGCGGCGGTGACGGCGGTGGCGGCGGTGGCGGAGGATTTGCCCTTGGCCTTGGCTTTGGCGGGTGGGGCGCAGGCCTTGCCCCGGTGTTAGGCCGGCTTATACGGCACAGTGCGGCGTGGCGTTGCAGGAGCACGCTGGCACCCTAAACACAAGTTCAAAGAGTGTTTTCGATGAGCTTTGGCATTGGGTGCCAGAGCTCATCGACAACACTCTTTTGCCTAGTTGTAACGCTGCATAATTTTTAGATAAGTGTTTATTGTACAAATGAAGTTAATAAATTACTTTTTTCTTTTAATGTAATCTTATTTTTAAGTTATTGGTCTATCTTCTTCACAATGTGGCTGTCCTCAACTCAAAAGGTGGGAGTCTGTCATGTATCTTGGAGTCTGTGTAGATGTTCTCTGAGCTGGAAACCTCACCTTAGTAATCTCATATCGCGAGTCCGCAAGTGTATATTTATTTTTTAAAAACTAAGGCACTCCGCGGACCGCCTTACGATTAAAATTGTTTATTTTGCCCTGTGTCAAAGCTTAATAAACTACTGCATCACAGTGTGGGGTGGGACTCCCAAGACAACCCTCCTGGCTCTGGAACGGGCACAGAGAGCTGTTCTCAAGGTTATGAACTCGAAACCTTTTAGGTATCCCACCACGGCTCTCTACACCGAATGTCAGGTTCGCACTGTGAGACAGCTCTTTGTCCTTGCCACTATTCTGCGCAAACATCCCTTTGTGATATACGATCCGAATGCTATCAAAAAGCGTAGACACTTCGAAGTATGCTCAACTCACGGATGTAGAACGCCCTTGCTCAGCGTCTTTTTGGTATACTGTCTAACCATTTATATAATACAATAAATAAGCTCTGCTCCATTGCTCCCGTGTGTCTAAATGGATGCAAAACCAGGGTCACGAAGATGCTCTTGACATTGACTTATGATAAGACTGAAGATCTACTACAGATATCGATTGCTTAACCAAATAAAGTAATATGTTTATAATTACATATATTTATACAGACTTACATAAACACAAGTTTTCACTATATTTATCTCTCTCTCACACACATACACACACCCACACGTAGTACATAAATAGGGCATCACCAAGGGCGTCGCCAGCCGATGAACCAGGGGAGGGCAAGTTGATATATTATTATAGAGGATGTGAAAAGTATGAATTGTACACGTTGTACTCGGTAGAGCGATCAAAATTACGTTATATTACAACGTTTTTCCCGTTTCCAAAAATGTTTTTGCCCCTTTTAGGACATCAACAACGGTTAGATTTATATACAATTGCTGCCAAATTTTGATTTAATTTGTTATGTTCGGTAAATCATAAAATTGGACGAATTCAAGTGAGCGGGTGCTTTGGTTGTTTTGCATTTGGGTACTTTTTTATCTCCAAGGGGGGCAGCTGCCCCTCCCTGCCTCCCCTTGGCGACGCCCTTGCACATCACATCATAGTTGCATTAGCTAGTAAATATACTATAATTTAATAGTGTTATACTATGCTTGTCTTACAACTACTGCTACATGTTCAAATCATAGGCGAGCACGCTGGCACCCTAAACACAAGTTAAATCTTACATTGGGTGCCAGAGCTCATCGAAAACACTCTTTTGCCTAGTTGTAACGCTGCATAATTTTTAGCTAAGTGTTTATTGTACAAATGAAGTTAATAAATTACTTTTTTTTATGTAAACTTATTTTTAAGTTATTGAAATAAATACTTTGATTTTTTTTAATTTGATTTGTGACAAGAGAATCGGCACCACTATGCACAAAAATGAATGCATGCAATTAATGCATAGCCGGCAAATCATAGACGCCAGCAAGATACCCATGGGCATGTTGTCACCAAGCTGGCGAGTCAAGAAATAAATACTGGCGCTATGATTGAAAACACCATACATACCCAGAACCGGGCGGATTTCCGGCCACCGTAGGCGCGGGCTTGCGGACGGTGAGCAATGGGTAGCTCACCGTCCGGTAAGGACCAGGCCCGGGTCGACGGCGCGTTGTATTACACGCGCGCCTCAAAGAGATGTCGTCAGCACATAGTAGGGGTCCACTAGGGCCGATGCCTGCCGGGGTCGCGGGAAGGTACTTATGGGTCACCGAGGCCCCCGCAACACAGGCAACAAGAAGGAATACGGGTGGGTTTTAGTCAGTAAGAGTCTGACACACCCTCCCGCTCCGCCCAGAGCGGGAGAAGTTATTTGATGATTTCCCACCCACAAAAAGAAAAAAAAAATACAGACCCAGAAATTAGACAGAAAAACCACAACGACAACAACAAGTAAACATAAAAAAATCTTTGCTCTTACCGAAATCAGTGCTTCAACTCTTAAGCGTAACAAACAGTGTTTAATTCACTACAATGTTCACTACAGCCTATTAGAATCCAAAGGGTTTGGCAAATGATATGACGCTGACGACTGACGTAATGGTAATTCAATCCCATAGCGAGGATATATCATAAGCGTATAACATTGGCTAGCTTAATTGATTTAATCGATTGAACTTATCGACTTAAATATTGACTACTTTGTGATAACCCTATTCCCATAGAAATAAAAAAAAAAAACTTAGAAACGCAATATCTCTGAGATCTAGCTAGATACATATTTAGAATTTTCTCAAGTTGAAGACACTATACATTATGCAAACAAAAGAAAACGCGACCCGTAAATAGGTAATTTTATATTTATTTTTTTCGTTTATTAACAAAATATTTTTTTATTCTCGTTCCTGTGACGTTAGGGACTTGCAATTTTTACACTATATATATGTATTTTAAACCAACAATTCATTTGTATTTTACAAGTGAATGACATTTGCTTTATTCAAGAAATACAGACGAAATACTTTTTCAAGAAGGTCAGTGACCTTTCACTAAAATATTTGTGTCTTGTAAATGAAGTGAAATATCAAGACGGGTATTTTTTGGAATGATTTATTAAGGTTTAATTTAGCGCGGCCCAAAGGGTCATGGCCATCCGGATGGTCCAGGGATACCGCACGGTCTCCTGTGAGGCAGCGAGCCTCCTTGCCGGATTGCCGCCATGGGATCTGGAGGCAAAAGTCCTCGCGCACGTATGGGAGTGGCGCGAGGAGGCGAAACGCCGGGGCGTTAGTCCGCTGCCGCGAGAAATCGCGGCACAGCGGACGGAGCTCCGGCGGGATCTCATGGCGTCATGGAAAGTACGGTTGTCGCAACCCAGTGCTGGGCACGCCACGATTGCGGCGATAAGTCCCCTCTTTGAGGAGTGACTGGAGAGGCGCCACGACGTCCTCACCTTCCGCCTGACGCAGGTCCTCACCGGACACGGCAGCTTCGGGAGGTTCCTGTGTCGGATATGGCGGGAGGAAACGTCCGGGTGTCACCACTGTGTGGATCGCCCGGAGGACACGGTGGAGCATACGGTGGAGGTCTGCCCGGCTTGGGCAGAGCACCGCCGTGTCCTCGTGGAGGCGATCGGCGGCAGAGACCTCTCGCGTCCGGCCCTGGTTCAGGCCATGGTACGGAGCGAGAGGGCATGGGCAGCCGTCACCTCCTTCTGCGAAGCAGTAATGCTCGCGGAGGCGGGACGGACCCCTAGCCGCCGCAGGAGACGCCCAGGGCGTCGGGAATCCCGGGCGGATTTCCGGCCACCGTAGGCGCGGGCTTGCGGACGGTGAGCAATGGGTAGCTCACCGTCCGGTAAGGACCAGGCCCGGGTCGACGGCGCGTTGTATTCCACGCGCGCCTCAAAGAGATGTCGTCAGCACATAATATAGTAGGGGTCCACTAAGGCCGATGCCTGCCGGGGTCGCGGTAAGGTACTTATGGGTCACCGAGGCCCCCGCAACACAGGCAACAGGAAGGAATACGGGTGGGTTTTAGTCAGTAAGAGTCTGACACACCCTCCCGCTCCGCCCAGAGCGGGAGAAGTTATTTGATGATTTCCCACCCTCAAAAAAAAAAAAAAAGCATGTCCGCTACAAAGGAAAAATAACACTGTGCGTTGGTGGCTAACGTAACGCACGCAATACACTGTGATGATGGATGCATGCAACGGTTCAGGGATCGTGGGAGCATTTAAACTTGTTTTCATAAATAAAAAACAAAAAAAGTTGTATATTTGACCTTTAATATCTCCGTAAACAGAAGCTTCCCAGGAATGGTCCAGTACAAAAAAATATATCATAATAACGGAAAAAGAAGAGACTCTAGGCTTCGGAAGAACAAGTGTCTCTCGGCTTCGTTCTACTGAATTAAACTGAGTAGGCAGATATCTATGACGTAAGACATGTCCGTTAATATTGCATTGACGCATTTTTGATGCCGATGCAGCATTCTATATTTTGGTGTCGCTTGTCTCGCCGGATAGTCTTTGTATTCCTTCGATGTCACATATTTGTGCAGCCAGTTGTATATGCCTTCCACAAATGATTACTTATATTTACCGTCAAGGGCATCGAAAGCGAGACTCACTTGTTCTTCCCGTTATTATGATATTTTTTGTTGTACTGGACCACATGCCATCTACAAATGATCCATAGTAATATTTAATGCTCGTGACTGTACAATTATCAATCGTGTTAATAGCTTTTATGAGGCTCTTTGTCCTGCTTCATTTAAGCCATACGGAGACTGCCCGTTAGTGACCAGATAAAAATTGCCACGTAATCTGTGAAAAGAGTATAATGTTATTGAAGATTTTTTAGTTTTCTTTAGAGATATAGAGTTTTAGAGTCCATGTGTTTTTTAATACTTTTTAAATCTTTGAGTTTAAGTTATGGCCTTGGGATACTCCAGAAAATTCAGCGTCGTTTCTAAACCACTTTTGAATAGTGATAGAATTGTATCGATTAATCAAGTGTCACACGATATAATTATAATCAAATCAATAGTTTACCGTGTTTAGGTATCAAACCAACAAAAAAAAAATACTTAACATAGGTACTACAATAACTACGGGGTCCAGGACCGCAGGCGCTGTAGTTTCTTTAAATATGAATATAGGAAATCAGTTTTAATTTAATTTGTCTCTGGATAGTTTTCTAATATATCTAGGTAATAAATAACAGGTTAAGAACGTACGTTTGATTGATATTTTCTCCGATGCAAGCGACTACTTCCGGAATAAAATCAGGACTCGCCCAGACGGTTACGTTCGCAGCCTGTGCGCCCAGCAGCTGACAATTATTTTTCAACGAGTCTATATATAGGTTCAAGGCGCGGCGGTGGCTGCATGCATCTGGGAACAATGATTTACCGATTATGTGCTGACAAGCCTAGCCGAAAAGTCTGACAACCAGTCTTACTAAGGAATATCATAGTATAGTAGTATGTTACTTGCAGATGATACATCATTGATCTTTAAAATAGACCGACGACCACAAAATCTTGACGACGTGAATAACTGTATTTATTTATTTATTTAGGGACAAAAAACAGTTACACGTTACAATTTGTATATCGGAGCTAATTAGGTTCCTTTAATAAACGTATAACCCACACTATTGTCCACGGATTCAACATTAAAAAAAAAATACTTAAAAGAGGAAAGGACGGACGGCCGCATATTTAAAATATTAAAAGAAGAAAAGTAAGTTATGAAAGGTTGTCAGTAAGTAAAGCTATAGCCATTTTTTTAAATCGTGCAGGATTAAACGCAAAAATATCGGTATCAGTAAAGTGTGTGTTATAAGTTACTACAAGGCGGGCGGAGAGGTGCCCGCTCACCGGCGTTTGTTTTGCACTTCTCAGTGTGAAACAGACGAGGAACGCGCACCTCCCGCCGTATAATACTCCTATGTACTACGTAACATAACTTATTGGTAAGTTCATTACAATCGAACTTATTATTACAAATGCCATGCAGCATCATGACCATGAGGAGCGTACGCCTGGACTCTAAACTCAAGAGATTGTGCTGTTTGAGTAGTTCTAAATAAGAAATTTTCGAGTTATAAAATTTATACTTCACGTTACGTAGGATTTTTTTTTGAACCATTTCAAGTCTATATGAGTATTTGTCATAGAAAGGACTCCAAATAGGAACAGCATATTCTAACTGAGAGCGAATCAGGGTCTTGTATAAAAATAAGAAAGTAGTTTTCTTTTTAAAGTCCTTGGAAGATCTCATGACGTAGCCATACATCCGAAAGGCTTTGTTAATAACATTATCGATATGAATATCAAAGTGTAATTTGGAATCCAGCAATATTCTAAGGTCTCGTATGGACTCAACTTTTATCAAAGGGATGCCATGCAGGGTGTATGTGAAATGAATTGTATTTTTATTTTTGGTAAATGATAAAGAATTACATTTAGGTATGCTCAGTTGTAACTTACTGTGTATTCTTCAGGTCCAAGATTAGTTTACGGTAAATAATTTGGTACTAAATGAAAAAAAAAACGAGATTTAAATTACCTAATGTTAGAAGTAGCGAATGTGATTATTGAATAAAGAAAAACTGGAATTTATTAATCAAACGGTTTTCCTAGGAATCACTCTAGACGAGAAACTACAATGAGGACCACATATAACATATCTTGCGGGGCGGCTAAGCTCGGCCGCTTATGCTGTTAGAAAGATAAGACAGTTGACAGATGTAGAAACCTCGCGATTGGTCTATTTTAGCTACTTCCACAGCATTATGTCGTATGGCATTTTACTGTGGGGTAGGGCTGCTGACATTGAATCCAACTTTATTTTGCAAAAGACAGCTGTCAGAGCCATTTATAATCTACGTCGCCGTGAATCTCCTAGGGAACAAAAGAATATTAATATTATGACGGTACCTTGCCAATTCATTTATGAAAATATTATGTAAATATTATTTCACATATATAATTTATCGGTCATTGCTTCATTTTAAATTCTTTTTTACCTATTTTGGTATAGTAATTTTATTCTAGGTGCATCGTCTTCACATATATTATAATATATGTGAAGACATAATCATCATATTCATCATATTCATCATCGTCATTATATATAATGAACCTATTCAAAATTTTGTAAAATATTCTAGAAGAATAACGTTGGAGTTTCTTGCCCATTCTTCTACATACGAAACTACATTTTGAAAGGGGCAACTAGAATCAATTCTATTTTTTTTTGTAAATTTTGACGTTCAAAAGTGCCTTTTATGTGCCTATTTGAAATAAATAATTTGACTTTGACTTATCGTGTCAAGTAACTGTATTGTGGAATTCAGATAGGCAGGTATTCAGTTGCGTCCAGTAAGACTGGAAGCCGACCCAGACACAGTTTTAATCGTACCTTTAGGTGTCAAAGGTGGATTAACGATGAGGTTAACAGGTTCGCATCCTGGCTGGACACCAGTTTCTTTATACTCAATGAGGTTGGGATAACAGTCTACATGTCCCACTGCTGTCGCCATGCCGTATCTATCGGTGTCAGTGTGGATGATATCAACGAAATCAGCACAAGTCCTGTCGATACGCTCGTTAAGTGGGTAAGTGCCATCATATCCGGGCTTCGCAGGCTCGAAACCCGTGGCCCTGCAAATTATAAGCAACTAATCAAAACTACTACTGCTGAGCGTGAGGTCCTGGGTTCGATTCCCGGTTCGAGCAAAGTGTCATTGGGTTTTTCCTTCAGGAATTTTTCAGTAGGAGCCAGGAAGGAGTCTGGATTTGTGCCTGACTGATGTCAATAGGCTCAGCCCCTACCTATTACATGGGACTTAAACATAACTGGCGAAATGTGGGTGTGCACTTTACAGTAGGTAGACCTCTGCCTAACCCTTCGGGGATTACTGGCGTGATGATGTTATCATGGCAACAGTTAATGGTGCAATAAATCCAGACTCCGGGCTGCTACTGAGAAATTCCTGATGGAAAAACTCAATAACACTTTGCCCGACCTGGGAATCGAACCAATGTCTTTATGCTCAGCTATTGCTGAGCATGGGGAGGAGATATGAGGACTGTTCTAGTGGTAGCAGGCGTTACCACGCTTGATACCACTAGACCAACGGGATGATTGCCGGCAATAATTGGTCGTGTAAGAGCAGCTTTAGGGGCATACCGTGCAATTGTCTTGTTCGTCAACTTGGAGAATGTCCTGCAGGCATTACCAGCCACATGTGCGCCCAAAGACAACCCCATCAAATGCATAGTTCCTGGGTTCATGCCATTTTGCCACAGAATTTTTAAACATTCTGCCACTTCTTTCTGAACCTGGAATATGAAGACAATTCAGGCCTCTGTGTGTAATATTTTTTAAGCATAAATAAAAGATGCTTAATTACATTAACGTCTATTCTTATGAGGACTAACGTTAGACTTGATAGCGACTTTGTTAAATATATTAAAGGTAGCGGTTAATCTAAAAGGGAAACTAAGCTGAAGGCACGAAAATGTTATACTTAAATAACTTATGAAAATGAAAAAATCAATGGCATTCGTATAAAACGTAAAGCTAATGCTCTCCCAATAGTTAATACTGTGGCGGCATCTACATCGCCACATGCGAACTACGCATCAAACTGACGTCACGCAAAATCTTGCATCGCGCAAGCAGAGTTTACTGCGCAACTAGCATATATACAACATCCCGACATTAACCACCGGGCAGTTGCCCACCAGACCTGGTCGGAGGATCCTCCCTTTTCTATAGAGGATGAGTGAACTTTACAACCTGTTTCTCGTGCTTCTATAATACCATCACATCAAAAGTTAATACCATCACGTAGTCACCGAGAAAGTGAACTAGGGTTAAAACAAATCTAAGGACTGTCGTAGTTACTTACCACTTTAGCGGCAGTGGTAACAAAAGGTAAATTCGCATACGGGATCAAGCCGACGTTTGCTTCTTCCGACCAGTCTACAGCACAAACATTTATGCCAAACTGCTGTAAGAGAGCAGCTAAGATATTGTTTGTGCCCTGGGTAGTCAAGCTACCCCGGTACCCATGGGCATACACTACTCCTTTTTGGTTTATATCATAGTATCCACTCGTTATTAGATCTGCTGCATTTATATACGTAACCCTTTTGAAGTTACTTAAAGAGCTGAAACGATAAATAAAGTTCGGTTAATTCAGAGGTTCCAAAAAGAAATTACTTGAGCTGCTTTGCTGTGAAACTATTACTAAGTAAAATACTATAGGTAAAGTACAGTACAGTTTTTGTTAAATTTACTCAAAGCAAACTTTATTTCTTTCTTTGTGGATTATTTTGTAATAATTGAAAACATGCCATCAGATTAGTTGTGTTTTCTTTTTAAGTTTTCACATACTTAACTCGTCTCTGTGATTATCATAATGACCTTTATTTTTATGGTAATTCAATAACTACCTACTATGGTAACCGACCTCGGTTACTCGGGAACTCGGAAGGATCACATACTACCTAGTAAAGAGTTTTGTTTGTTTTCATTTTCCATCCCCGCGTCCTAAACAAAAAGATCGTCCGCGCGAGTATGCGATCGTCGCGTTCATTTTGTTCGGCGAAACTAGAACGCGTGGTCTCGTCGACAGAGGGCGCCTTCAGGGGGTAACCGTCACCTCTTAAAGCATTATTATTATTATAGTATTACTTCACGGTGGGAAAGTGATGGAGCAATACAGGACTTATAGCTCCATCTCTTTCTCACACTGAAGTAATATTGAAATAATACTGCTATAAGAGGTGATGGTTACATCCCAGGTTTGAACAAACAAATGAGTGACATATGAATGCGACGATCACGTATTTGCGCGAACGATCATCTTGTTTATGATGCGGGGATAGAAATGGTAAACAATCAATACTTTTTACCAGGTAGTCTGAGAAATATATTGTTAAACGTTTTACACTAAGTTACTCACCCATTATAACACACCATTTCCCAAGCTTGAGTGATTTGGAAAATGACTGCAAAAGTAAAATAGTAATACATTTATATATATTATTATAATTTTAGCCTGTTTCCTACAGGCAGACTGGAGCGTCTCCTAATACAAAGAAGGCTCTAACGCCCGCTACCGCCTATGCTTACTCAATACGCGTTGGCGATTTCCCCAACTTGTAATTTTTATAAGTCCTTATTTCATAAAGATTTTTTTCTTCAACATCAGTCAGTTGTATTAAAGATAAACTTAAAAGGTACTGTCATAAATGATCCCCACAAGAAAATGTGCGGTAGTTAAAAAGTCCTGTATATAAAACACGTAGAAACCCTTGGGACTTTGGAACTAGCTTTTTATGTGTGATAAGTATTAACATAACAAAACATTACGCTTGTAATTCCCGAAGTGTTAGTTAGAGGCGTACTTATATACCTTAGTATACTCACATTTCCCCAGTTATGTTTAAGTCTCATGTAATAAGAGTTGAGCCTATTGCTCCAGGCGTCTTCAAACAAATTAATAGCTGACAAAAATTTCAGTTAAAAACTTAAAACCCAACTACGACAAAAACGCCAACTAAAAAGGTACAAAGAAGACGTCATATAATTAGATAAGTGTAACTGGGTAGGCATAAATATGTCACTTTACATCCGCTATAAGCTGCCATCTTGGATTATATGTGACGTCATATAGCCTATATCCCGTGAAACAGCATGACGCTTCACAAGATACCACATTTTTCAAAATACGACGAGTATTTTAGGAGTTATGTGGGAACTGATGACCATACATAATATATAGTCTGTTAAAATCATAACCCTTCTTTAGTTTTGTTGTAGTCGGGTAAAAGTCGTTGTACACACGGCAACATATCAAGCTATAAATTTCCAGTTTAAGCTGACCTGTCTTTGTATGGAAGTCCTATACAATGCGAGATTAGCTTATACTGAAAATGTATAGCTTGATATGAAGCCGTGTGTACAATTTAATTACTCACCAAATAATGTAAATGCTATTTTCCACACATTTTGCGTCATTATACTGAAATTAAGTGACTATTCTTCGCGTTACATTTCGGATAATGAGTCAGTTAAAGTAACTTTACTTATATACCAAAAAAGTGTGCCCAAAACACTTGTATTTTATTTATAGGTATGTAAATAATGTACTTAAATTAAAATGATAATGTTTCGTTAGTTGCCATGTTGACTACCTACTATCTGATGTGTGGCCAGACAGTTGGTACATAAATTGCAAGACTTTTATTTTATTCATTTTGACATATCATATACAATATACAAGCTAACACTAAAATCATGGTGCTGCTGAGTCCATCAATAAGCACACTCAAGCGTCTTGTTAAGATGTGTAAAGACTACGCGGTCACTCAGGGACTCAGGTACAATGCAAAACAAATTATTTTAAAAACAAAAATCCCGTCTGCCAAAACACATAACTGAAAAGAGAAAAACAAGCATTACAATCTATAGAATTTTGGTATCGCAGGCGGACAAACAAAAATTACACCATACTTCAGGTTATTGGTATGTCCCCGCCTGCGATACCAAAACTCTATAGATTGTTACGAGTATGCTTGTTTTTCTCTTTTCAGTTATGTGTTTTTGCAGTCGGGTTTTTTGTTTTTTAAATAATTTGTTTTATTTCAAGCTTTTTATATATATGGAATGGACTCATTACCAGCTTAAATTTGATATCAATATTGTTGTAATTAATTTTTAAAAACCTTCCTTTCCGTTTTTTTTATTTCCAGATGCAATATTTAAATATTATATAGCCTATGTCACTCCCACAATGAAGACGAATCTAACGACACCTCTTATGTTAAAATCCATCAAGCCGTTTAGGCTACAGAGCGTGCCAAAGAAATACATACATACATACATACTTTCGAAAAACATTACCCTCCTTCTGAGGCAGTCGGGTAAAAAGAGAATTATTGGTATTTAAGACAGGCACCAAAAGTAATAAAATACACTAACGTGCCAGATGTGACCATAAATAATAATCCGTTATCTAGAGAAAAAAATTAAGTACCTGGGTCACTGGGTCACTCATGACCTGAATGAAGACCTGGACATAGAAAGGGAACCCAAGGCGATGGCTGTCCGAGGTAATATGCTGATCCGCAGATTTGCACGTTGTACGACACAAGTCAAAATAACCCTTTCCAGAGTATACTGCCAGTTTTACACGTTCAGTCTGTGGGTCAGGTATACGCTGAGGGCATGCTACGCCTTACGTGTCCAGTAAAACAATGTGTTCAGGGTGCTGTCGGGTCTACCACGCTTTTGTAGCGCTTCAAGGATGTTCACCGAGGCCAGGGTTGATGGTTTTCAAGCCATTATGCGGAAACGATGGGCTTCTATTCTCGGTAGAATACGTGCTAGCTCCTACAGCATCCTGAGTGTATTGTGTGATAGGTGGGACAGCCCCATGCTGGCTCCCTGGACACGGCTGCACACGTAGGTGTCAGTCGTTTCAATTTTGTATATACTGTGGTTTTACTAACATTAGGTTAAGACTTTTACTACACATTATCCATTTCTACATTTATATCTCTAATTTTTATGGTGTACATAATAAAGAGTATTCTATTCTATATCCGGGTGTTCTCGTCTAGCTAACGAAGAATAGACACAACCTTGTACCCAAGATTATCCATCAGCAACTTGCTCTGTAATACAGTCTTGTGGAATCGGAAGTGCCGTACTATAGGTACGAGTACATACTCGTACCTGTAGTACGGCACTTCCGATGTCACATTATACTGGGATCGATCCAGCATCACTGACACGGCTATTGTTGCCAATAAGCCTGATACAGTTGTGGTGGATCGAATAGAGCGGCGCGCAATGTTTATTGACATAACGGTCCCTTATGATGTGAACCTCGTGAAAGCCGTGAAAGATAAACAAATCAAGTATCTTGACTTGGCTCGTGAAGTTGTCGACATGTGGGATGTGGACTCGGCGATCATTGTGCCGATAGACGTATCAGCCAGTGGCTTAATTTCCTAGAGCCAACACCTACGGAGGTTCTCGTTAGGCAGCTGGAGTAAGGGCTTGATTCAGAAAGCGGTACTTCTGGACTCGGCTCGCATTGTTAGGAGGTTCCTGTCTATGGAGCCCTGACCGGCGGTAGCTTGGACCCTGTTCCTGATACCGGTGGGCTACTAGTTTTTGTATTTTTATTTTTTTATATTTTGTTCATATTTTAATATTTAAAAATATAGTTTATATGTATATAACGAAATAAAGATTATGATAAAGAGAAAGATCGGAGAAAATACATAAAAGTTGGACGGAAACGGCAGTAGCTGATAAAGGTATTCATGACGAATGTAAATAAATTTTAGAAAATCTATCCGAAATATCGGATATAATATAATACGAGTGCGATAGATCGGTCAACGCATACAGACGTGCACATCAATGCATTATAAAAATAAATAAATTAACACTTGCATAAATACTGACCCAGTTTTATAGTGTACTAGCGTGTTTTATAAATCAAGTAATGTTAAGGATGATCTGACTAGATTATAATAATATACAATTTTTATAATCTGAAATATGGACGGCAGCCCCTTTCCTCGGAGCGGGTTGACTCCGCGCAGTCCCCCATCGACACCAACACCAAGATCACCTCAATAACCCAAGCAGAACCAAGAAGTGGCTGTGGACCCAGCTGAACCTATCCCTACTCCGGAAATTCAGAACTGGTTGGGGTCCATTGAACAATGCTTGAATGAGGTCTGTGCCACTGCAAATGAAGGAAAACTCAATTCGGACCAGAAGTTAAGAATCAGCAATCTTTGCCGAAAAGTTGGACACGGAGTTTCTCAAATGGCCGTGCGATACCAGTCGTTGAAATCAAGTGCCATGCAAACACATAACGCCCTTAAAACCATGACTGAAGCTCGAGACCTAGCGGACTGTCTTACAGAGATGAACCGCACCATTCAGGAGTCCTGTACGAAGCAAGGAGCAGGGAGGTGTGATACATATTTTGCCGATGTGGTTAAGAAGGGATCCAACAATTTTGTCCGCCCCAACCAACTTAGCTCCGTGGCAATTTTCCCATGTGACAACTCAAAGACCAGTGACGAAACCAGGAACATGGTCCAAAACATCATATGCCCAGGCGAAATGAAGCTGAAAGTACGAGGCGTGCGCAAAATCGGAAAAGGAGGTCTCATAATCAGCACGGAGACTAAAGATGACCTGGACAAGCTCAAGCAAACAGTCCAAACTGCTTCGTCAGAGCTTACCGTCGACGAACCCCGAAAGCGCAAACCTCGCATTGTAGTAATTGGAGTGCCCGCATCTATGACTGAAAATGAGGTCTTTAAATGTCTATATGAACAAAATTTAGCTGACAAACTGCCTACCATGTCTCGAGATACTTTTATGACCTCAATCAAACTAAGCCACAAATCTGGGAGGAAAGATACTGAAAACTGCAATTATATAATAGAAGTTCCAGCTGTCATTCGAAAGGTCATGATCACCCAGGAACGACTATTTATTAATTGGACGTCCTGTCTAGTACGTGACTTCACTCTAGTAACCAGATGTTACAAGTGCCAGCAGTACGGCCACGCAGCCAAGTTCTGCAAAGCCACTGCCCCTACGTGTGGTCATTGCGGTGAAGAAGGGCACACCATTCAAGACTGCACAAAGAAAGCAGAAGCGCCAAAATGTGCAACATGTCTGCGCTTCAAAAAACCAGCGAGCCACAAAACGGGAGATCTGGATTGTCCAGCTAAAAAGTCTCCTGAAAACAGGTACATCAACTCAATCGACTATGAAGGCGCCTAAGAGCGCCACATACCTGTTTTTTTTAGACTTTATTTCTTATTTTATTTTATTTTTAATATACTATGGATAATACCTTAATTACGGACATAGATAATAGTTTTCAAACTGTTTCAAAGTCATGTAAGGTTGAGGACTCCAGACAATATCTTTCCATGTATCAAAAGTCACTAACCATATTAACACAAAACATTCGTAGTATTTATAAGAACATGGATAGCTTTAACATTTTTCTTCATAGGCTTAACTTTAATTGTGATATAATAATACTAACCGATTGCTGGTTATCTAATCGCCAGGATAACCTCCCAGTAATACCAGGGTACAACGTATCTTTTACCAGAATCAATAACAATCAAAATGATGGTGTAGTGGTCTATTCAAAAGATTCTTTAATGGTCACAGTCGAGGAACCCAATCTACACGACTGTAAGAGTAATTGCTTGATTATCAAAATTGGTAAAACCGCAGCAATAATTGCTATATATAGATCCCCTTCTGCTAGAAACTTGGAGGCTTTTCATGCTTCCTTCAACCAAATCTTTCAAGCTGTAGCCACTTTTAAGAATGTTATTCTAACTGGTGATATAAATATAAACATTAACTCTGATAACTGCAATGCAGGGATCCAAGACTATCTTAATATCTGCTCATTCCACGGTTTTCTGTCCGCACATACACTGCCTACTCATCAAAGCGGTTCTTGCCTCGATCATATGATAATCAAATCCAATTTTTCGTTTATTACGCTTGTTACTAACTCTACAATTACCGACCATCACGCAGTTTTACTGACCCTTAACTTAACGCTGCCTAAGCATAATCGCCTGCAGACCAAAACGCAACTAAACACAAACAAACTTGAATATGATTTATGCAACATTGATTTTAGCCCAGTTTTCAATACACCTGACGCTAATTTTGGTTTATTGTACTTATAAAACATGTTCAATCAGCTATATTACGCAACACGACCGTTATTACAGTAAACAAGAAAAATTATAATATTAAACCTTGGATTACTCCTGGCCTAATTCGGTGCATAAGACAGAGAGATAAACTTCATCAAAGATATAGGAGGAACCCAGACAATCTTGTCACTAAAGTCACCTATACCAGATACAGGAATTTTTGTAACAAACTCTTAAAGGACTTAAAGAGAAATTACGATAAAAATGAATTAAATAGAGCGGGAAACAATAGCAAGCAACTTTGGAAACATATCAAAAACGTCACCTGTATGTCAAAACAGCGCGAATCAAATTCAAGTTTACTGCTTTCTAATCCTTCACCTATCCTGTCAGCTAACGAAGTGAATAATTTTTTCGTAAATGTTGGGAAAACTCTTGCTGAGCAGATTCCAAAACCTGACTGTGTTCAACCTTCTTCCCAAAAGTGTGAAAATAGATGTACCCTAAAATCTTTTGCCCTGCTAGACACCGACGAAGACGAAATTACCCAAATAATCTGTAGACTAAAAGATGACTGTGCTGTTGGATGGGATAACATTAGCAATAAGACCCTTAAACTCTTTAAGCATATCCTTGTACCTCCCTTAACACATATTTTTCGTATGTGTTTTTCTGAAGGCATTTTCCCTAAATGTTTAAAAAAAGCAATTGTAATCCCTATCTTCAAATCCGGAAACAAAGACCTAGTGAACAATTATCGGCCAATATCACTACTCCCCTCAATATCTAAAATACTAGAAAAAATTATAAACAGCAGACTAGTTAATTATCTAGAAAAAAATGAACTCTTATCAACTGCGCAATTTGGTTTTAGAGCCAAATTATCCACAGCCGATGCAGTGCACAGTCTAACAGATTATGTCTCAGAAGAACTTGGTAAAGGAAACCAGACCTTGGGGATCTTCCTTGATCTGGCGAAAGCTTTTGATACAGTCTCCGTTTCGACGCTTTTGTACAAATTAGAGGCCTTAGGAATAAGGGAACGCCGCTAAAACTTTTTGCTGACTACTTATACGATCGTTATCAATGTGTTAAAATTGACAATATTAGTAGCGACGAGCAAACACAGGTTTTGGTGTTCCCCAGGGAAGTATTTCGGGCCCCACCCTTTCCCTGATTTATATTAACGATTTGTGTGGTTTAAATATTAATCAAGGCAAAATTATATCATATGCAGATGACACGGCGTTAATATTCAACGCTAAAACAAATACCGAATTGTACGAATATGCTCAAATAGGTTTCAATACTGTGTCTAACAATTTACTAACATTAAATGCTGACAAGACAAAATATATTCACTTCTCCATCCGCAAACCGCATTTAAATATTACTAACTCTCATCTGTATGCCCATCATTGCGAACTCCGCCCAGTCAGCTTATGTAAGTGTCCTGTTATCCTTAAAACATGTAACATAAAATATCTCGGGATTCAAATAGACGAGTTGCTCTCTTACCACATATCGACAGTTTGGTTACAAGAGTGCGCAGGTTAATTTTTGTTTTTAAAAGATTGCGAGAAATTGCAGATAAAAAACTAGTGCCACAAGTTTACTTGGCCCTATCTGTAATACAGTACTGTATTACTTCATGGGGTGGAGCACCTGGTGTAATAAGTTGAAGCGGTTTTTTTTCGACTTCGAAGAACCAATACGCGGGGATGTAATTTTTTTTTTTTTGCGGGTTGGAAGATTGGACGACACACAGAATTGAGCAAAGGGGAATATGAGATTATGAGTAAGAAAGAGGGATGGATGGACTTACTTGAGAACCTTCTGGACGAAGCACGTTGACTCAAGGGGCAGCCTTAGCAGACGTCCCACGTGTTCACGACTTTCTTCCTTTCACTGTGATGCACTATCACTTGAGTTTTAAATGTTACACTTGTGTCGGCCAAAACTTATAAATAGAGAGAGTTTAGAATTTTGATATGGTAGTGGATTATTTGCTGAGCGGCGCGGTACGTGAGCGGTTGCAGTAGAACAACACACTGATGCGAGAATGTTTTTTCAAACCACAGTGGATATACATGCGGTGATTGGCTTTCGCCGCGGAGGAAGTGCCTCTGATTCGGCGTGCGACGAGCGTGCCTCTCGTTCTGTTGTATGGGAATTGGGAGGGAAGGAAATATAGCTCAAAACTGCGGTCGGAAATATTATAATTTAACTTATTTCTAAAACTTGCGCGAGCCTCCTGCCCGGCTTTGAGGATATGTAATATTCTCAAAAGGAAAGAAATTATATTAAAGCGGACTAAGAAAAGAAAATATTTTAAATATGCTAACTACAGCTAAATTAGGTAATTACGCGGTGATGTTATTGAGAAGGTAAAGGACATAGTTTGACAACGGGTCTCTTGAAAGAGCCACTGCATGTCTTCACCATAGCAATGCGGGTTGTCCCATCCTTGCCGGGAAAAACTTCAGTGATCACACCCATTGGCCAACGTAAAGGAGGGACATCATCCTGATGCATGAGAACCACTGTTTGAACCAATGGTTGAACGCCGCAGACGATATTAAGATTGGTAATCTTAATATCGTCTGCGGTGTTCAACCATTTTTGTCTGACTTGAAGATTATGTAAATATTCTAAACGCCACCTCTTCCAGAAACTACAAACCGTCTGGTCAAGCAATTTTTTGCGGCAAGTCAGAGATTTCGTTGTTTCGGGAACATTCACGACAGGCAACGAAGTTAACGGAGAAGCCATTATAAAATGAGCGGGTGTAAGCGGTTCTGGGTACGGATCCTCATTCAGGACACAGAGCGGTCTTGAATTTAGAGCTGCCTCGATTTCAGTGAGAACAGTCGAAAGCTCCTCATAGGTAAGGAGTTGAGAACCGATAACACGGTATAAATGCGTTTTAGTAGATTTAATATTTGATTCCCACAACCCTCCAAAGTGGGGAGCGCGGGGTGGAATCATTTTCCACTCTATGTGGTAGCAGTTAACAAGTAGTTCTTGCAGTTGAGCCTTGGCTCCAACGAAATTAGTTCCGTTATCGGAAAAGGCAAATATATTATTGATAGCGGTACGAGAGCGGTAAGTGTCGTAAACTAATTTAATTAATTTAGACAAAAGAACAGCGGCACAGAGCTATAGACGAGCTAGAGATATGACCTTAACAGGTGCAACTTTGGATTTAGCACACACCAAATTTACGTGTGTGTTACCATTTGTATCAGTGACATGTAAGTATATGACGCAGCCATATGCATTCAAGCTGGCATCAGCAAAACCCACTATATTTGTCACGCAACCCATAGTAACGGCTACATGGCGAGGTAATTTTAAAGAAGAAAGTAAAGGTAATTGCTCTTTAAATTTTTGAAAGAGAAGTACAATAGAATCGGGTGGAGTTTCATCCCAATCTGTATTTAATTTCCATAATTCTTTTATGAGTAATTTCGCGAATAAAACTACAGGAGCCACAAGACCGAGAACATCCCACAGACGGGCAATAGTGGAAAGTATGGAGCGTTTAGTACAACTATTATCCAAATTAGATGTAGTAAAGGTGAACAGTCCTCAGAAGGAATCCATTTGAGTCCTAGAATCTTTAAGTTATCCCCATCAGAGAAATTAATAGAAGAGCGGTTGGAATGTGGGATGGCCTCTAGTAGTTCCAAGGAATTACTTGCCCATTTAGTAAGGTCAAAGCCCCCAGTCTTAAATAAGGCGATAAGTTCAGCGGAAAGAATCTTGGCTTCCTCCAGAGACGGGGTCGAATTAGCTAAATCATCCATGTATAGCTCATGAGAAGCAACAATGGATGCGCGCGGGAAGCGGTGTTTTTCATCTTCTGATAGCTGGCGCACAGTGCGCATGGCTAGAAAGGGGCTGGGCTTGAGACCAAATGCAACTCGATTAAATTGAAATTCGCGAATAGGTTCAGCGGTATTCAAACGAAACAATATTTTTTGGTATTTTCGATGCTCATCAATAACAGCAATTCGAAGATACATCTGTTTTATGTCAGCTGTAACTACAATAGAGAACAAGCGGAAATTTAAAAGTAATAAAAATATATCAGCCTGTAAATTCGGCCCTGTGTGTAACAAGTCATTCAATGACACGCCATTATGAGACTTAGCGCTTGCGTCAAGAACGATACGAACTTTAGTTGTTTGTTTATCATTCCTAATAACAGGGTGATGCGGTATGTAATAACCTACAGTCTGATCAACAGAACTAGGTGTAGTTTTAGTTAAATAATTTTGATCGATATACTCTTGAATTATTTCATTATAACTAGCGCGCAAAACAGGGTCGCGAAGCTTAGTTTTTTCCAAATTAATTAGACGTCGATAAGCGACAGCATAAGAATTTCCAAGTGAATCTGGACGTTTACAGAATGGTAACGCGGTACAATACCTACCACTGGAGTCACGTGACACAGTAGAAGCGTACAGCTGTTCACACTCCAGTTCAGCAGGGCTCATAAAAGGTTTTGAAGGTATTTCTTCGATGTTCCAAAATTTATGTAAAGATTCGTCTAAAGACAGAAAACAATGTGAATTATCTATATTTAGCGCGGTAGAAAAATATGAAGCGGTATTTAATTCAGCGGGACTATAATTATTATTAGATAAACTAGCGGGGGTACCTCACCCATAAGAATGTAACCAAACACGGTTTCAATAGCGGACGGAGCGGTAGGTGAGATAATTTTATTATGAAGTAGTAAATACGGGAACAGTTTTGCCCCTAGAAGCAATTCAACCTCACCAGGTACGTGCCACAGTGGGTCAGCGAGCGGTAAATCAAACAAATGTTGCACTGCAGAAGTGTCAACAAAGTGAGATGGTAAGTTATCCGTGATACAATCGACAACAAGAGCGGTAATTTTAAAAGAATTTGTTTTGTTTTTAGCAGTAACGATTGTCTCAACGTAACCTATGATAGGCCGCGAAGAGGATCCGACACCCTTTATAATTGAGTTTGAAAGCGGTATAATGTTTAATTGTAGTTTTTTACAACAAGCGGAAGTAATTATATTATTTTGCGAAGCGTTATCTATTAAACATCTCACATAAAAGTATTTTTTATATTTGTTATCAACATAGACTTGCGCAGTTGATAGAAGTATAGCGGTGTGTTTGCACCAACGCGAGAGCACGCACACAGCGCCACCTGTTGCGAATTCGCTGAGCTAGTGACAGCGTCAGTCGAGACAGACCTAGGCGGCTGCGAACTGTGTTCTAGATGTAAAAGAGAATGATGTCTTTTGTTACACGTCCTACAAGTATGTATAGATTTACACTGTGAAGCAGTGTGCATTACACTAAGACAGTTTACACATCCACGTTTGTTTTTAATAAAATCCAAACGTGAATTGGCTGAGAGTGATTGAAAGATTGGACAAGTGTAAAGTTTACAATGATCAATTTTATTGCAATACAAACAGGTTTGATTATTATCAAAAGCAACAAAAGCATGTACTGTATTATCACGTGACTGATTACGAGAAGAATTATTTTTATTAGGGTTGTTACTCACTAACGCGGTTCGCGATGAAATAGTGCGATCCAATATTTTAACTTGCGATTTTATAAATTCAACGAAATCCGTATACGTAGGAATTTCCTCATCTCTCTTATTCATTTCGAATATATGTACGGTTGCGGGGTCTAACTTTCTCAAAGCTAAATTTAGCAAAATGAAATCCTTTAAATCGTTAATTTTTAATTGTTCTAAAGCTGAAACAGAAGCGTGAAAACTTTCAATGAAACTATTTAAAGATGCGGAATTATTAATTGCGGGTTTCATATTTAATATGTTAGACATGTAATGTGAGCCTAGTGCTCGCTTATCTTGATATTTTTGAAAAAAACTGTTCCAAATAGCGGTATAGTAATCACCCGAGGGAATAATTCCGGCGATAATTTGCAATGCGTTTCCTTTTAAATTACCTATTAAATACTGCACACGTTGAGAATCTGTAAGTTTTAAATTACTATGGATATTTGCTTTAAATGATTCATAGAAAACAGGCCAGTTGTCAATCCTACCATCAAAGAACGGAATTTGAATCGGTGGCAGTTTGATCGCACCTTTATATGGGTTTGCGTTATCATGAAACGCTGAGTCATCTAATGATGTATATATTCCGTCGTAAGATGTCAGATTGTTGTAATCGATTTTATGATCAGGATTTAATTGTAAAGAATATGTATTTATTTTACCTAAATTGGTACTAAATTCTTGACGAGTGACTGAGATTATCTCCGAGTCTGCCATAAATGTTTCCGCTGAACGAAGCTCGGTACCAGACGTATTTATTTTCTTAGAAGTTTCATATAGTGACGATAAACTTTTTGGTGGGAATTTTTTTGGTGGGAATTTATCAAATAACTTCTCCCGCTCTGGGCGGAGCGGGAAGGTGTGTCAGACTCATACTGACTAAAACCCACCCGTTTCCCTTCCGTTTCTTGTGTTGCCAGGGGCTCCGGTAACCCTTTTGTACCTTCCCACGACCCCGGCAGGCATCGGCCCTAGTGGTCGTCGATCCGGGCCTGGTCCTTATCGGACGGCGAGCTACCCATTGCTCACCGTCCGCGCCTACGGTGGCCAGAATTCCGCCCGAGATTCCCGACGCCCAGGGCGTCTCCTGCAGTGGTTAAAGGGGTGAAAGGGCGCGAAATTTGCCTTTCCCTCAACCGTCCCGCCTCCTAGTTCGCGAGCATTACTGCTTCGCAGAAGGAGGTGACGGCTGCCCATGCCCTCTCGCTCCGTACCATGGCAAGCAAGTCATATATAAAAATACACTTACCTAAAAGACCATTAGTACATTAAAAGCACTCAAAATGTTATTTAAACTGATAAAAACATTCGAAAAAAAACCAGCCAAGTGCGTATCGGACCACGCACAATGAAGGGTTCCGTAGTTAGGATTACTTGGGATGAATTTATCCCATAAACAAACTTATCATTGTAGTTGAAAAACATGTTATCCCATAAATCGATATACGTCACGGTCAATTCTCTAACTGCAAATTTGAGTTGGTCGACTATTACTCGTTAACTGGTAAAGCCTACTTAGCTGAGATAGTTTTCCTTTTAATTTAATTATATGTGGTACCGGTTTTTGTAAGTTACGTGAAGGTCAATGATTTTAATTTTATGTTTTTGTAAAGCTAAGCTTGTATGCTTTAATTTTGTCTAATGATTTTTACTCAATATCTTTAGATTTTAGAAAACAATCAGTAATAAACCAAATTACAAGGGGTGTGCGATTTTATTGCTCTCAAGTGTATATTTAAACCAAGTTCTTCTCTGAACCTTCTTATATGTCTTCTTTTGTTCAAATATTTATTTTCTGTTATTGTAGCAGACCATTTTTCAAAACATAGATTATAAGATTTATTACAAGATGAATATTATCATTAACTAAATTCAATTAAAACTAAGTTTACTAAAAAATCTAAAAAAGGCCCTCGAGGCATTGTACCGAGAATGCTGGCAGCCGCGGCATTTCCTCTTATAAAAAACTTATAAATTAGATTATAAGCACTAATGTCCATTATTAACATTATTCACAAACATAAATATACTTTTTCTTTAGAATTGCGTGTTTGAAGACAAACCAAAACGAATGGAAACAGTAACATGTTATCATTTTAGCGACACTTCTATAATTAATGTAGGAGTGGTGCTAAAGTGATGTATTAAATAAAATAAAGGTTTTGCTTAAACACGAACATTGTAAACATACGATAAGGGCGATTCTTCATTAATTTATTTTAAGAGTTTCAATGAAATATGATAATGTTTAAGTAACTATTTCTTCGAATAGTAGTGTCGTCGTGTTTGGATGAAATCTTCCAAAAGAGAAAAGCAACTACGAATAGAGAATCAAAAAAAAAAAATTGTATAAAAAAACGCAAGAAAGTAGAAATTGCACTGATTTTATTTTAAAACAATACAGTTACACAAATACACAACATGTTTATTTATAAAAATATTAGTAGTATTAAATTAGCCTTATTACTAAACAACACTAATCTGGAAAAATAACATCGCTGTCCTTATTTACCTTTTCCTTAGTTTTTAAAAACTTTATGTTAAGTATTATTAGCTTAAGTTACGCTTTACTAGTAAAACTAAATTCAACTGTACAATTTCTTATAAAGTTCAGAGCCTATACTGCAAGCGAGGCGAATTTCCGGCCATACTGAGTATATTCAAGCGGGATATGGCAAGGATATACAAGCTACGTTTTGAAATCAAACCGAGTACTATATATTATGTAGTATGTTCTTACTTGTGTTCTTGTCTTTTACCAATTAATATCCACTGTTAATATCGCGTTTTCTTTTGGTGCTAAGAAAAACAGGCAACATTCCCATCAAGTGAACTATACATGATCCTAGTTTCTTCCGGCTGTTGAAAAACTCTATTCCGAACCTTAATTATAAAAAACTCATTTATATAGAATTTGGCTTAGCAGGTTTAAATCGAGATACCAAATTTTTTTACTTTCCTTGTAGTCTAATTTCAATGCTGATCCAAATATAAAATGTAACTTTTTTTTCGCCCGCTTGCAATGAACTCCCTCGTTATACCTACATAAGTAGATACTAATGAAACATGAAACACTGATTCTTCTGACACATCAAAATCTTCACTTTTTTCGTAAACTATTTGCCACCGATAGCTTGATTTACTTGTCGTAATTTCAGTTACAAAAATCTATTCCAAGAGCTAAATATATTTACAAAATGTCTCGTCAAAACCGAGTAACAATGTTGGAGCCTGACCAGTTTTTAGCCAGCGTTTCCCGTCAAACCTCGACTCGAAGACTTTCGTCTAGTATTATTACACTACATTTGTACACTGATTCCCAAAACCTTGCGCCTTTATGTTCAAGGAGGAGCGGCGGATATATTGTTCGGAACTATTTCCGACACGTTATCAGCCGAGTCTCCTTCGTTCTCCTTGTTGGCCGGTTCCTCTGGCTCGTCTCTCATCAGAGCGCGGTACTTCTTTGCGATGACCTCCCAGTCCACCACGTTTTCGATCTTCGTAGCGTTGCTGATGCTCAGCTGGGAGCCCAGAGGACTGAGGTGCACCACGGAGAGACGCGTTGAATCTAGGAGTTGAAAGGATATTGTCAAAAATGCAAAACGAGAGAATAAATTTAAGTACCTAAATAAGGATTGGTGGTTGACAAAATTTAGTGGTCAAGTTTTGTGTTCTAGAATAAATCCTTGTAATTACTAAGTATGTATTAAATAGTACTAAAATAATAAAATTAGTGGTATATCAGGAACTTTAAGAAAAAAAAAAACCGTACGATGAATATCCCATACATTCCAACTGCAAATGTAAGTTTGTAAGTACAATATTGAGAGATTTACCAAGTTATTTTTAACATCGTAGACTTTACAGGTTTTTCTGTAATCTATAAGTAAAGAAATATTTTCTTTCTTTTTCAAAATTTTAGGCTCAGTAATTTCGGAAATAATGGAAAATTTTCATAAATTTTCTTAAGTAGCTTTAAAACTATTTATTTCAAAATCATAAAGAGAAAAATATTTGAGGCCGTTACAACAAGCCTTTTCATATGTCACACGGTACAGTTTACAAAACTTTTTTTTAATTTTCTAATTTGCCCCCTAAAAGTCACCGTCATAATCAAAATTCATTATAGTTACACGTCCGTGTTTCGGTCACAGAAATTCATATGTGTACCAAATTTCAACTTAATCAGTCTAGTAAATTCGGAACAAATCGGCTATGACAGACGGACAGACAGACAGACACACGAGTGATCCTATAAGGGTTCTATGTTTTCCTTTTGAGGAACGGAACCCTAAAAAAGGTTTTTGCATTGGTTCAAAATGTTGTGTTTATCCAGGAGAGTTTGTAGGTGACGGAGACGGATGTTGGTGAACTGTAGAAGCAGACTATGATTAGGTATTTTAGATATCTTCCATGTGAAAAGACCAAAATTATCCTACGTTCGTACGTACAAATTTTGTTATACGTGGATTGTATGGGAGTATCGCTAATTGCGACAAAGCCTCCCATTGCATCACCCTTGTTATTTTTTTTTTTTTTTATAAAACGTTGCCCCACACTAGGAATTTCTTCCTGTATTGTGGGTGCGTTTACAAATATAGAACTCACAAACACATTTTGTCTGTGTCCTTTTAAGTAAGGTGTACATTATAGAGTATTTTATCTATCTATAACTTACCCTTCGGCACTACCTGTCCCCTCTTCACCTTGGACAGCCACTTGGCACCAGCCTTGGACCGCGCGCTCATCTGGTCCTGTCTCTGCAAACCGATCATATGCACCAAGCTTGGTCGCTTCTTTTTGCTTATGCGGTCCTGGTGCGAAATAGTTGGGTTAAAAATGGAGTGTAATGATGTCAGACCAATATACCTTGTGGTTGAATGTGGGGCGATGTGGGATAATGTGTGGGTTTTAAAGTTAGCTTAGTGCTTAGTCTACATAAAGAAAATTTGGATGTTTTGTGTTCCTGACCTCTTAAATCTACTATGCGACCATATTCCGGACGGTGTCTGATTGAATCATTTCAATTGAAAGCAAACGTTGTGTTAATTGCAATGTGCATATAAAGGCGTGTATTCACGAAGGAACAAAACATGATGAATAGGAACATCGAACACGGACCATTTGGGTTGTACGTGTGGACGTTAATTAGCAAAGGGAACATGAACACCATACAAACACAGTTCGACTTGTGTTCGCGCTTAATCACCCCGCTGTCTTTAGTAGCTTTTTGCCTTTGGAAGTGGTACACTGTTGGATAGATGGCTTAGAACTGATGACCACGCGCCGCCGCGCGGTCACACCTCGAGTTCGGTATGAACAATGTACCATCAAATTTCTCCAAACACCGTCCACACAGAAAAACGAAATTGGATTGCCACGAACATTTTTGGTGAACAAAGTATTCGATGTTCGTTTTCACCATGTTTTGTTCGTTCAAGCGTACACGCCTTTGAAATGCCAATTTCACTTAACTTTCGAATAACAAACACGAACAGTTTTCCGAAATAAGATTTTCTACTATGGCTCTTTTCGGATATGACGATAAATTTTAAGAGATTTATAATTTCTCCGTTGTGCTCCGGTTTTATAATTTCAATGCATAATATGGATTTTTCTAATTAAGAAATTGGACGCCATGATAAGTAGTTTTACTTATGTAAATATCTTTTTATGCATTACATAGTCAGAACATGTTTATTTTTTGAAAATGTGTTTTGTCGTGTGTTGTAATAATCTGCGGTGTAGCAGTGGAGTCTTCTAAGACTAGGCTTAATTTAAATTATGATACGTATGATAGGATGCCCTGTTGTTCCTGGAGATGTTTTTTTGTAATTACGTACCAAAAGCAAGAATCGTATTTCTTTCGTAAGATCAGTTATATCGTATGATGTTTTTTTTTCGTATTTTGTTGAAGAAGCATAGGATAGTTCCTAAGCCTATTTCACAGTATCGAAATACTACGGAACATAATTTAAATGAGAGTATATTATGCCGGTTGCCAGGTAAGTTAACAGGAACGTATCTGGAGGTGATGATGAACGTATCTGGTCGTATTTTTTTTAGGTACTCAGTGCCTTTAGTGTTACAGCCGAACTCAAAATCTTTTCATCAGTTATCCGCTGACAAAACTAACGTTAGTAGTATTAAGTATCAGATGGAAGTACTGTCTCACCTTACACCTGTGGATGATCCACATCAACCACGTCGTCACCAGGTTGAGAGGAGATGGCGCGGTGCTCGTCCGATGCATGTTGCGGATCAACTTAGACAGCCCATACTTCCATTCGATGTCTGATTGAGCCTGAAAAGTTTTGATTGTTGTAGCAGGTGGGTAATTAGGGGGATATTTGGGAGTGATTTTAGAACTGCCGTTAGGGACTTAGAGCCTTTTAGCAAAACATTTGAAACGGATTGGTGGAAGTTGTTATTAGCATTTGTAAACAATTTGCTTAGAACCAATTCTGATAATTTTATCTCCTTACACTCTCAAACGCCACTTAACTTAGAGTGGTTAAAAGTTTGATGCTGCAACCTTAGTGGGAGAGAGACAGCAGACCTAATAAGAACCTACTTAAATAAGTAGGTACTTATTCGGTCATATGAAATTCAAATTAAGATTAAGACGCTGACAACACCTAAACCGCGGTCACTGTCTGACTGCATAGAAAAGAAAGAGAAGCGCGATGACGCAACACTTGTAATTTATAGCAAAATTTGAAGCAATTATCTATTTAATAAAATTTGTGTTGAGTAATCGAAAATAAAAAACAACCAAGTTCTGCATTCAAATAAGGCGTTCTTGTTATTAATTAAATACTATATTTTGTTTAATTACTACAGATATTTTGGTTTGGAACTGAAGGTAAGAGGTTAGTTTAACGTTAGTTTGTATCGAGTTTTTTTTTCTAAACGTGTTTTGGTAACAACCAAGTTCTGAGAAATACGTTCAAAATTAACATATATTTTTTCCGCTACCACGAACTATACAGATTTGGCAATTTTTTTTCTTAAGACAAGCCTATTTTGGTCATTTGCCTCTTGTCAGCGCCTTAACTAAAAATAATATCATCTACAAACTATGATGGTAGCTTTACAGAATCAAATTAAATTACGAAAGCCCGCAGACGTGATGGGTATCAATATTTAAAATTGAATTTGATGCGTTTGTTTTTGGGGTAGTCACTTGAAATATCAGTTTCAAAAATCAGTTTTTTTTTTGTGTAAACTTCACAGACGTGATGGGTATCGATAACATAGCACGATAAAATAAAAATAAATTGATTTTCTCAACTCCTACTTGCAGTAACAATGCTGCCAGCGGCCGTTGTGCCAAAAAAAAACATCAAATCTTTTTCATTTTTATTTTTTCCTGTTTTGATATTGATACCGATCACATCAGCGGAGTTTGGCTAGCTAAAGTAATTTGACCGTGTATAGAAAAATAATAAAGTTGACGGTGCGTAGGTAAACAAGTTATTATTATAAAGTTTCTTACAGACATCCCAACTTTCATTACACTAAATTAATGTCTTAGGCCGCGTCCTATTTAAAAGCGATCGTCGCGTGAATACGCGATCATCGCGCTCATATATGTATATCACTTATTGTTTGGTGAACCTGAACACGCGTGGTCGCGCCGACGGAGGGCGTTTTACGGTTTTCCGAACAAAAAGTGACATATGCACGCGATGATCGCGTATTCGCGCGCTGATCGCTTCTAATTAGGACGCTGGGTTAAAGTTTAACCCTTCTGCGATTCGCAAATTAGGTTGCCTGTAATCACCTTTACGGTCAGGTATAGCATAATTATTTACTTTAAAAAATACTCTAATTAAATTATTAATAATACACGTTTAGTAACTTTTAGTAGGTCAATTAATTTTGTATTTAATTTGCTTAAAATTGGAGTGCGCTGAAATTGCCCGATAATTTTAATTACTAAGGTGTACAATCGTGAGAGAAGGTAAGATATCCCAGTAATTAATTTAGCGAAACACATATTTATTCAATATAATTAATTTAACAGGCGACATTTATTTAAGTAGCTGTTTTATCATTGGTTTCATTTATTTGTTTATGTGTGCCAATATGCGCACAAGCACAATGTACATCATGTTTTAATCTGTTCACGTGTTACCTGGATCCTCTGATACGTGTCTGACATCATAGCGATGAGCAGATTGATGAGTACAACCACCGACACCAACATGTAGATCCCGAACACAATTTTAAACAGGTAATTGGTCCAGACCGGCTGTATGTTACTATCGTTACGATGCACCCTCGTCTGGTCCGTGGTCGTCTGGCCGAACACCGCGAAGAACAGCAGCTCGAACGAGTACAGTGGGTTCATAGTAACTGCGAACAAAAGATCAGAGTTCTGGGGACACGTAGTTACCTGTATACGTTGGTAAGTGTCCGACATCATCGCAATGAGGAGCGTTATGAGCACCACGACCGACATCAGTAAGTACGCCCCGAACACGAACTTGAATATGTTCTGCGTCCACAGTGGCCGCACGCTGGACACGTAGTTAAGGTCCGACAACGTTATCTGTCCGAAAAGTGCGAAGAACAGTTTCTCCAACGCCTCGACCGGTGACAACGTCGCTAGAAGACAACACTCAACATGGACCACGGTCTGGTAGCTCGCGGCGCGAACAGAACCGGGGTAGGTTGATGCATGGCTCACTACGCCTATACTTTGTTACAAGTACTTCGGTGACTTTGAATATTTAGATTTAAAAAGTAATGTTTGATCTACTCCTGCATCAATCTTCCCGCAAATCTAAAGATCTAACACGGCTAGACACCTATTTGTGTGGAAGAGATAGATTGATACGGTTGTGTAAGTATTCTATACATTGGTATAAAGAGGTGTAGAATGTGTGTTGAAATTAATTTTTGGATTTTAGTGTCTATATAATTTTGTGTTAGTGTGCTAATTATAGAGAACAGATTGTTTGTTTTCCACTCATTATACCAGTGCATCAATCCACCCCGTCCCGACTACGGCTAGACATTGAGAGCGCGGGACAGACGCCACATTGACGACAAACAGCCAAACAAACCCGAAACATAAAATGGTACCTCGGAGTGGTGAAACAAACGCAGGACATAAGCCAGCCGCGGCATGCGCAAATCAAACTTGCTCCATCAAATGCGGTGAGGTCGGCCACTCATTCCACTAAAACTAGTTTTGTGACGCGCAATGCATGTTCTGTGTCCACATCTGGAAACCACGACTCTCATAAAGCTGTGATGTGATGCAGAAAATGCATTGTGTACTTAATAGACATCAAGGTTTCTAGCCACGAACCACTTACACGTGACATAATATATGAAAATAAAACATTGAAATTATGGCGAGGCGAAGTGTACTTTGTATATTACAGATACCTAACATTCCACATTCTTAACGTGATGGCAACAGTTATCTAATGGAATGTAACGAATAAAACACCAACGATGATAACATTCTCGATGTGATAAACACTGAAGCTTGCAAGCGGATGCACGTATTGTTTATAACAAAAAATAACAAGTAAAACAAGCACATCGAGTTGTAATGCGATCATCGTAAGGAAAATGGAATTTATATGCACATAAAATTAAACAGTCTTGTTCGTGTGTATGTGGACTTACGTCCTGTTGGACCTTGTTTCCTCCTGTATGATTCCCCGTTAAGTGTATTTTGCCATTGTGTATCATACGCTTGTCGTTTCAATCGGAGAGTCTCTATTACGACAAGTACAACATTTAATATTTCAATGAACACACATGATCTACATACATGAATGGACTATTTCTATAGTAGATGTTATGGTAGGCAACATTGTATAATGGATTCACACTCACCGTCGGAGAACAGTCTCTTCCTCGCTTGTCTTGCATACTTATTGTCTTCCGCTTTGTTAATATTCCTGAACGGCTGGTTTAATGCAACGATGTGCATCGAGAAGCCGAACACGAATATCGCTAATACAGCGAGGAACCTCCCGAGATCTTTCATAAGATCCCCAATAATAATAGCCCACGGACCGAATAGGTGGTGGAAAGATAAGAAATCTAATATTTGAACGCACGCTAATAGAAATGATAAGGCAAAACATTGGTTTCTACAATACATAAGCGTTGGCCAATACTTAGGTAATACGAATATCCAGCCGACGACGTGTGTAGCCACGCCGATCATGCCGCATAACAAAACTGCTATCTTGATCCACCCTAAACCAGATTTATCACTGGGGTTAGTGAGCTCAAAGAGTAGGAGACCGCTCAGACAAATGAGCAGCATCCATTCATACCACCTTGGTATTAAACTATCCCTAAATATCGAATTATAAATAGGCGTTATCGCTACTAAGGCTAACAATACCATCAGGTAAATGTGTGAAGTTAAATACGACATGAACTTAATTATTGGTATCTTATTATATCTATGGCCTAATGGAAGAGAGAACACCACCCATACGGGTGGGCATACTATGAACGCGACAAAAAGGAACATAATTTTGATGCCAGTCCATTTGAGGCTCCCTCTCCAGAGTTCCTGTAAAGAAGCGAAGTAATGAACATCATCATATGTTTGTGGATTCAAGTTTCTGTTAAGTAGGGAAGTTACCTATTTTTTACCTGAAGATATCTCTGGACCACTGTGTGGGCTATGACCTCTTTTTGTTCGTTCTCTATTAAGACGTCGAGGAACTCAATGTTCCTGTTGTCGGTGGCGGTGAGGATGTGTCCGGCGGACTCGGCGCCGGCCGCCAGCGCCAGCAGCTCGGTGGCCATCGCTTCACATTGTTTTCCTGCCGCTATAAGGTCTTTGGCACGCTCCTTTTCCTGTTACGGAAAACAACGTGCGATTAATATTAACTAACTGATTAATTATTTATGGCAATAAATGTGTGAGGCATACCTTAGTGGATAGAATAATGTAAATGTTGGACAGTTTAGCTGCGGTGTCGACGGGCGCCGGCGAGACCAACACGAACTCCTCGATGGGAATGTTGTTGTGGTTCTTGGAACACACCATCAGGTTGTACACGAACCTCTTATCGTCCATAAGGGACTGAGTGTCGTGTTCTTTGTGCAGTAAGTACTCTAGCACATCGTTGTGGTTTTCCGATGCGGCAAACCAAATTGGAGCACAATTTAGGTTAGTCTCGCTTTTCGGTGATGCTCCTGATTCGCACAAGAGCTTCACCACGTTGAGGTGACCAGCTTTTGCTGCACAATGTAGAGGTGTCCATCCATTCTTATCAGTGGCGTTGATTTCAGCCCCTTGACCAAGAAGAACTTCTACCATCTGGTAGTGACCGTGCGTTGAGGCTATGTGTAACCCTGTTTTCCCATGTCTGTCCGTACTTTGAAGAAGCTCTGCTGATCTACTGAGGAGGAGACCTACAATAGACATGTGTCCTCCGAAACATGCGAGATGTAGTGGATTGAAGCCCTGGAATAAGAAAAAACAAAGTTGTAATATATGTCAGGAATTTTGTATGAAAGTTATGAGGACTTACATTTTCATTAGTCGCGGCGTCGACTTGCACACCAGCAGAGTTGAGGAGTAACCGCACAACGTTTTCGTTACCATTGTAAGCAGCAAGATGTAGCGGAGTTAGTCCAGACTCGGCACCTAGTTCCGGAACTAGTGATACTCCAGTTGGAGCTTCTGACTTTACTGTTCCCGGTACTTGAGAGAGGAGTTCTCGGACAGTTTCTGCAAAACAAAACATATTGATTCATAAATTTGTTCGAATATAATCCTTCAAATAGTTGCATATAAAGTCAATTTAATTTACCAGCTTGTCCATAATACGCAGCTATATGAAGTGGCGTCAATCCTAATTTCTTGCTTGATATCCTTAACGTGTTGGTCGATCGCATAACATCTAATACATTAGTATGTCCATATTGCGCCGCTAAATGTACAGCTGTCAGACCAGTCCTGTTCTCCTCGGTACATGACGCTCCTGCTCTTACTAAGACCCTGACAACATCTGCATGACCACCTTCGGCAGCCAATTGAAGAGGTGTTGAGTCATTCAACTTATTCCTAGCAGATATAACACCAGTCCTATCAAACTTCATAAGTTCTTCAATCACTTTCACTGAACCCTGAATAGCCGCTATATGAGCACACGTGTTCCCATCCTTCGTAGTAGCCATAACTAAGTTCGGATGTGATTGTAAAAAAAGTTGAACTACTTCATTGTAATTATTTTGCGCAGCTGCATGAATAGGCTTTTGTCCTAATTCGTCTGTCGCGTCGATGTTAGCTCCGAGTTCTAGTAAAAGTTTACACACTTCTATTTGACCGCTCGCTGATGCTAAATGTAGTGGAGTCTGCTTTTTCAATGTGAGGACATCTATCACGGCGTTGTGATCTCTTATTAAGAATTTGACTAGATGCGCGTAGCCATTCATAGCTGCTAAATGAAGCGCTGTTCTGCCGTTTCTCGCTTTGGAGTTTATAAATGCTTTGTTTGTAAGGAGAGCGTCACAGACTTGTAAGAAGCCATGTTCAGCAGCGAGGTGGAGGGCTGATCTACCTTCTGTATCGAACACGTCTACTCTTGCATGGTTCGACAGAAGAGTACTGACTAATTCCATGTGCCCTCTATTACAAGCTATTAGTAAAGGTGTCCACCCTATTGAGTTCTGTTTGTTCAGAGCTCTGCTCACGTCAGCAGGAGATATGTGAGCAATCATCTCAGTCATGACGTCATTGTTTCCAGCAATAGCACAAAAGTGGAATGCCGTTTCTAAGTAATGTTTCGTTATTAACGTGACGTCGGCACCATTTTCTATAAGGCATTTGACCACTTGTCTGTCGGCAGTTGGTATCTTGACTTCTTCTTTGGTAATTTTGCAGGCAAAGTGGAGTGCACTTGCACCATCTTCATCGACTGAGTCGATATATGCCGTCGCGACATTTTCACCTTTACTATCTTTGACGAAGTCTATCAAGTGTCGCACAATGTCTGGCTTGCAACTTCTACACGCCATGTGTAGAGGTGTTTCTCCAGTCTATAAAGAAAAAAAAAACGATATAATATCAATGCGGTATTAAGAATATAATAAGAATAATAGTCACTTACATAAAGCATATTATATTATAAAAATAATACAAGTACAATATACACTCGCGAGCAACCAAATCGACTCAAGCCTTGTCGACGCACACATACATTGATACAACTAAAATTATGAATGGAAATTATGAAAATGATATGTCATTCGAAAGCTTAAGATGTCAGCTTTAATTTGATATCTTTATCATTGAAATCCATCCATTATTTTTGAAATAAATGATGTCTGAACGCAAGAGTAGGAAAAACGGGAATCTAGGAAAAAGGGTATGGTGTCTCGTATTTGACAAATTAAACAAAAAAATTTAAAAATAAAATTAATTTATTTAAATCAGTATTTCGTATTGCCCCCTCTTGCCCTAATTACATCCCGCAGTCTGTTTTTCATGGACCTTATCAATTTTTTGACATTCTCTAATAATGCTGTCTTTAGCTCGTCTACGCTTGAAGGGACTGGATTTCTGGCCCGAACTCTTCTTTTAAGCTCGTCCCATAAGTGCTCGATGGGATTCATGTCAGGACTGAGCGCAGGCCAGTCCATCGTGCGTAAGTCGACCTCTTTCAGAAACTGTCGAGTGACTCGTGCCGTGTGGCAGCGGGCATTGTCGTGCATTAACACGAAGTCTTCACCGACAAACTCTGCGTAGGGCACAACATGATCCAGTAGAATGTCGGTGATGTACCGATCAGCTGTTAGCACGCCTCCTCGGCCGCCCCCAGGCACGAAAACAAGTTCGGTTTTTCCCTCTAAAGAGATACCAGCCCACATCATGCAGGAACCGCCGCCATATGCCACTGTTTCAGCGAAACAACATTGGGCAAATCATTCCCCCGGACGCCTGTAGACTCGGCCTCTCCTGTCACTGCCATGCAGACACATTCTGCATTCATCAGTAAACAGGACCGATCGCCAATGCGCAACGCTCCAATTGAGATGCTCTCGAGCAAATTGAAGGCGCGCTTGTCGGTGGCCTGCAGTCAATTTAGGGCCCGTCGCAGGTCTTTTTGGCGTCAAGTTGGCTTCCTTCAAGCGTCTTCTCACTGTCCACTCGCTGACAGCCACTTGTCGTACACGTCTCAGTTCTTGCTGCACATCAACGCCCGTAAGGTGTCGATTACGCAGTGAGGTTGAGACAATGAAGCGGTCGTCTCTCTCTGAAGTGCACCGGTGGCGGCTCGTTCTTGGTCTCCGATTAAAGGCACCAGTCTCTTGGAACCGTCTGTATACTCGGGATACAGAAGACTGGCTCAAGTGGAGCTGGGCAGCCACTGCTCGCTGACTTAACCCTTGTTGCAACAAGGCAACAACTTGAGTGGCTTCTTCTGGTGTGGTATCCATGGGTTAGCGAAAACCAGGATTGCAATTTACGGAGATGTGTACCGGTCAACTTGTAACAAGCAACTGATAAGATAAACCGGAAGTGGGGGGGGGGTTTTATAGCGGGAGTAGGTAGCGCAAGTCGTGGATTCCTAAAGAGGTAATTTACGCTGACGGCCAATTAAAATGTGTCAATAAATCAGCGCTTAGTTTTTTTTTAAGGTATTGATGTTAATTGAAAGCCTAATTCTTCAGCTTTCGAATAACATATCACTTTTGTAATTACCATTTATTGTTTTATGAAAATCAATGTATATGTGCGCCGTCTAGGCTTGAGTCGATTTGGTTGCTCGCGAGTGTAGAACAAACCTGTTGTTCTAATAGAAATAAGTATGCGATTTATTACATTAACATATTACTAAAAAGAACCTTTCAAATGATTATTTCAGTTGATGAGTAATTTAATAGCAAAGTTCCTCATTCACAAACAAATACCTAAAATGGATCCAGAACTGAACCCTAGAGAACACCAACGGTGACAGACCACAGATAATCCAGTCAAAATGTGTTCACGTGAGCAGTTTATTAAAATAATCAAGTGCAGGTTTTAAAGAATTCATAACAACATGTCGATACGTAGTAGCTTTAGTATAAACACCACCACATACCTTGGTTTTCCTCAGCGGGTCTCCTCCGTCTTCTAACAATAGTACGAGTGTGGCGAGGTTGCCGTACTTGGCAGCCACGTGTACAGGGGTTTGTCCGTCTTCTGTCGCTTTGTTAGGACCTGCTCCTGACTTTAACAGCATCAGCGCGCATTTGTCACCTGGAATAAATATATATCCATTTTAAATATTTGAGTATCTGCAACAATAGGTAATGTGTATCGGCTTCTAAAGTATCGGCATCTTGATGGCGCGGTTTATCTTCTAGTATAGCCATCTACACTGCTTAAAATGGTTTTTAGGTATAACAGCAAATGATCTGGTCAGTGTGAATTTATGGAGCATTAATTGAACTTTACTTCCATATAAGCTAAGTTACAGAGTTACGGAAAACTACAGCCATTGATTGACAAATTAATAATGTAGTATGCGTAGTGTGCTTACCATCTGGTATCCTGGCGGCGATGTGTAACGCGGTCTCTCTTTGTTTGCCACCTCTCACATGGACATCAGCTCCGTACCCTAGCAGGGTCTCTACGACAGCAGGCTTACACGATTCTACAGCTATGTGTAATGCTGTGTAATTATCCTGTAAACACAATTTCGGAAATCGTACTTCTATAATAAATGGTTCTGCAAATTTCATGTTTTGTTTGTAATTATGGTTTATATAGATCATAATTGTCATCAACGAAAATATCTCAGTCGATTATCATTGATTTTAATTATGTTGAGTATTTTCTAATACGATTTGAGTTCAAACAGTTTGCCAGTCTTGTAAAAGTAGTAGCCCATATTTCTTTTTCATTCTGAATGTGGCGGTGTTTGGCAATGCAATAGGTGGTTGCGGCAGTTGCCTTCGGCGTTTCACAAACCATGCAAACGGACGACGCAGTTTGTATGATGACGAATCATACAATCTGTCAATGACATGGATATAATAAAGCTAAAGATGAATCTGAAAAGAAACCAAACTACAAGAGGCATACGTTGGTGGTGACGTCGACGCTCTCGCCCTTCTGTAGTAGCGTGTTGATGATCCCAACGTGTCCGTACCGCGCCGCTGTGTGGATACTGCGGGCGCCATCCTGGAAACATATGGTTTGATACATGTTAGTATTATTTGTTAAGTTAATCATTCTACTTCCGTGCCAATATCCGTACGAAGAAAGAAGACATGCTGGGCCGACGCCAAAAAAAAAAAAAATTGGAAGCACGAGGACGATGAGTATGACGCTTCTTCATCAAACATTCTTTGATAAGTATTTGAAGGCTTGGCATTGTGAACCTTTCGGATGTATGCCGTAAAGTGTAATAGTAAAGTGTTTTTCTAAACAATGGTGTTGCTAGCCTGGGGTTTATTATACAAAGTCGTTTGCTTAACTATTTCGTAATCAAAGTTTGTTTCTTTTTATTTTATAAATTATTTTTATACCGATTCTAGTTGCTTAAATATTTGAACGACAAAAACAAATGATGTATGAATGACAAAGCACCATTATTTCAAGTAGAATGTAAATTAATATGTAGAAATGCTTTCATATTTATGCGTTACATTTTCCTACTTTTATCTGCGTACAAAGGTCACCCCTAGTTTCACATCCGGCACGTGTAGGTACTATGTATGTTAACCTTTATACGCAAACCCGCAGAGGAAATCCGGGCCTGTCTCATTTAACTAAGTAGATAATGATATGCTAGGTAGTTATATTTTAATTCTAGCAAGGTTGATAATCGTGATGTTTGAATGTCAACCTTAAAGCAATGATAAGGAAAATAAAATAATGTGAAGATAAATATTTGCAGAAGGCTGGTCTAGTATTTGCAAATAATATAAAGTTTTTATTTGCATTGTATGTGATGGTTTGTGTAAAATTAAACACAAAGAATAGTTTAAAAGGTATTATGCCTACAAGCTGCACCTGGACTACTGTTTACTAGTAAATAGGCGCTGTTTCATTCAAGGTATTTTTTGGTGTTAGAATGGTGTATTCAATTTTTAGATGACTGCATTTATTTTGGCTATTTAGAATAAGTTACCTAGAGAGCAAAGACGAAAAGTTTAACTGCAAGCTACGCTACGGCGCGGTGCAAAGTCGAATTATTAATTCATGTGCTAACTGACACTTTGTGTAATAAAATAGACAAATTAAAAAAAAAAAACCTGAGTTATAACTACTAATCATGCATATTGAATCTAAGGGACTATCAGAGTAAAAGCGAGACATCTGTGGTTATTAGAAATGTTCAGTCAAAATCAGGACTCTTTTAATACTTCAAGGTATTTTTTGGTGTTAGAATGGTGTATTCTATTTTTAGATGACTGTGCATTTCTTTTGGCTATTTAGAATCAGTTACCTAGAGAGCAAAGACGAAAAGTTTAACTGCAAGCTACGCTACGGCGCGGTGCAAAGTCGAATTATTAATTGATGTGCTAACTGACACTTTGTGTAATAAAATGGTCAAATTAAAAAAAAAAAAAAAAAACCTGAGTTATAACTACTAATAATGCATATTGAATCTAAGGGACGATCAGAGTGAAAGCGAGTCATCTGTGGTTATTAGAAATGTTCAGTCAAAATCAGGACTCTTTTAATACTTCAAGGTGTTTTTTGGTGTTAGAATGGTGTATTCTATTTTTAGATGACTGTGCATTTCTTTTGGCTATTTAGAATCAGTTACCTAGAGAGCAAAGACGAAAAGTTTAACTGCAAGCTACGCTACGGCGCGGTGCAAAGTCGAATTATGAATTCACTGGACTAATCGACATGTGCTAACTGACACTTTGTGTAATAAAATTGCCATATTAAAAAAAAATAAAAAAAGTAAGTTATAACTACTAATTATACATATTGAATCTAAGGGACGATCAGAGTGAAAGCGAGTCATCTGTGGTTATTAGAAATGTTCAGTCAAAATCAGGACTCTTTTAATACTATCCACTCAGTATAACACTCTACAATAATAATTTGTATGTTAAGCTACTCCTACCTTCGAAATAAGGCTAAAGTTGAACAATATGAAATATATTTAATTACGAATGCAGCTGCGATGAAATTAAACACGCAACGTCTTATGGCAGTTTCGTGCGCAAAAGTGCTGTGCGGAACCCTGGTACAATGGAGACAGTGTCACGGAAATACTGAATTTGAAGCTATTATATATAGGTTTTGTTAATTTCTTTATGATTATGATATCTATTCAGGGTTTTTGAATATAAAGTTTTATTGGTTAGGCCTACGGAAAAAGTATCCCAACAATAAAAAACACAACGTCTTTTGTCTGCCAGTCCGTTAGAGGTTGCTGCGCTCATAAGTCCAGAATCACTTTTCTGATTTCCGTGATATTTATTTTAAATCGTCGGTACATGTGTCTTTTTGCTAGGTTTATGTAAAAATAGTCCACTCGAGCGGAGCCGGAGGCACAAATATTATGATATACATACAAAACAAATTTAAAAGTGTTTTCGAATCAAAAGCAGCGTAAGAAATACTCTATTTTCATGATAATTTATACAAGGTGTCGTTTTGCATCCTCGTCAAATTTCAGGAGGCTGCTATGTAAGACATATATAATCAAATAAAATTAAGATACCTGCTCAATAATTAATACATACTTGTTTTTTTAGTTATCTAAGTTTGACAGTATTTTAGAATACACCACTTTCATAGAACTGAATCAGCCCGTTGCGTATGCGGTAGTGTGTGTGTAAAAGGGCAGTTACAGTGCGGTATCACACGAGCCGCGTTTTAACATGCGTGTCCCACACACACCGATTTCAGAAAATTAGAAAAAAAAACCTATTTATTTTATTGATTCGTGTCGTGAATCATTAGCATAGTTACCTCCTTGAATTTGACGAGGATGCAAAACGACACCTTGTATAAACAATCTACACTGATTTCAAAAAGCTTTTGACAAGGTCGATCATGAAATTCTTCTGAATAAAATTGCTTTCAATGGAATACGCGGAAATTTGTTGCGTTGACTTGTGTCATACCTCGAAAACCAGACACAGTTAATATTACTTCCAGAGTTTCACAGGGCTCTATTCTGGGACCGCTATTATTAATTATTTATTTCAACGATATTAAGAAATGCTTTAAAAAGTCCAAATTCTTGATGTACGCTGATGACTTGAAGGCGTTTCGAGAGATACGTGCTATGAATGACTGCAAGTCATTTCAGGAGGACCTAGACAGACTATCTGCCTACTGTATTGACAATAAGCTGCACCTTAGTATCCCCAAGTGTAACTATATACACTTTACTAAGAATAAATTTATCTTCAATAACAATTACAACCTTAACTGTATCCCCTTAAATAATATTTCAATAGTGAAGGAACTTGGTGTTCTCTTTGATGACAAACTGTCCTTGAACCAGCATATCGAAGCCATAGTCAATAGTGCTTTTAAAATGTATGGCTTTGTGATGAGATCTTCAACAGAATTTAAGCGAACCTCAACCTATCTCTTCTTCTCTTATCTTTATAAGACGCTCATTCGCTCTCAGTTAGAATATGCGGTTAATATTTGGAACCCCTTCTACCAAAAGTACGTAGTTGGAATAGAAAAGGTCCAGCGCAAGTACCTACTACATACTACAGATGTTATGGGGCTAAGACTTATCTGTCATACTCCCAACTTTTTGATAAGTACAAGCTTATCAGCTTGGAGAACCGGCGCAAATACCTGGAGGCCAACGTGCTTCATGATATTGTTGACAATCATTTTGACGCCATTGATCTGACGAGTAAGCTGTGTTATTCTGTCCTCCGTTTCATTCACATGAATGAAACGGGGGACAGAATAACACCGAACAAGAACAAGAATAATGAACCTGGCGCACATGCGCCAGGTTCGTGCACGTACTCTGTTCGTGCTTAATTCTTGTCGTACGAACTCTGGCTTACGCTGCCCTATTCATAGATTGTTGGAATCCTATAATTAAAATTTCATTGATATTGATACATTTGCATGCTCGAAAAATAAATTTTAATCTATTACTATAAAAAAACTATCTTAATCTTAATCTTATTGTTATTATTTATTTATTGCATAATTTAAGTAAATGAAATTGTTTCTGATCTAATTTGCTTTAGTAGCTATAGCTAGCTTTATAGTAACTTATTTATTTATTTCAATATATTTGATAATTTTGGTAATGCTCGTCTAGCGGCGACCATTGATCCATAAATATGTGTTATTTGCGGATAATGCAGTGGACTGCAACATTGCTACTTAAAGTTTTGTTAACCTAATGTATTATTTATGTTGTAGTTGTTTATTATCCCTTATTCAATAAAATTTAATTAAAAAATCTATTGTGAGGTTACATAATGCTATAACACTCATCCTTCGCTTCTAAATCTGAATAAATATTAGCAATGTCTTTGATATAATAAAATTTATTAGTGAAATAATCTATGACTTCTATTATTATTGTTCACGTAGCTGCAATAATATTCAATGCTAGTTGGAAACAAAGAAAACTGGAAGCCTACGATATTATTGTCTACTAATCGTAATTATTTGTTGGCTTATCGTTTCATCGGTGTATACTTTTCTTTGTTTAACATGTGTTCATTATAACAATATAATGTGATGAATAATAATTCAATTATTGTAAACACGAACACAGTCATACAGTCACACACAGACTGACATATTCACAATGTAGGTATACAATATTTTCGCATGTGGTGATCATTTTCATATCGGAAATGTTCATCGCAAACTCGCATTGCAGGAATACCTCCATTTTTATAATTCTGAATTATACCTACATCTAACATTGTCTCATGATGTTTTACGGAAAACAAGATGTTATGTCAAGTTTAAATTTATCTGCTGGATAGTGCCTATACGCAAACTAAGCAAACCAGGCCCTGAAGCTGCCTGTCTCTCCAATATTAACCAGAGTGGAGTTAAGATTCTATTGGTTAATTGGCATAGCTCCGCTCCTCTCCTCACTTCTCCGCTCCAGAGGACAGTGGAGTGTGCTTAGTTGCGTAGCGATGGATATGAATAATATCAACCAAAGAATCGTTTGATTTTCATAGCATAGCTTGATTTAGCTTTGAAAAGGGTTCAAGTAGAAGTTAACATTTTACATACACACAAAGCGCATCTTCATAGCACATATTACCCGCTTAGACACCAACTTAACTCTGGCGGTAATAGGTCACACAAAGTTTCATAGCTTGGCTTCACCGCTTAGCTTCCTCGCATGTCTCTGGTGAAAAGGCAGCCTTAATCAGTCCGTACATTTATAAAACTGTACCTTATTAGGCATATGCAGGTAGACTCCCTTTTTGAACAGCATCATGGCACAGTCCGCATGTCCGTTGAGCGATGCTATGTGCATCAGCGTACTGCCATCCTTGGTCCTCTCGAAGATGGAAGCCTTGAACTTGTCTGCTAAGAGCTCGATGATTGCTGCGTGGCCGTTTTCTGCTGCTAAATGCATTGGTGTCCGGTCTGGAAGAGAAGTGGAAGAATGCCGTGGTTTAGAGTAGAGTTTTCTGGGCTGACACAATCTAAATCGACACGCTAAGAAGAAGAAGAAGTAGCACCCTCTAGTAATACGATTTTTGCATTGTCCTTCAGAAAATGGAAGGCTTGGATTAGAGAGGAACGAACGAGATTTTGATTCATAAGAAGTGATGGCTAAAATTGTGTTCAATAGAATGTCGGAATATGATTTTATCAATCAGTTGTTTAGATAAGATTCAACCTTCAGGATATTTTTAGACACCTTTACTAAACGTCTCTAAAGAAAGTAACCGTGGATATTATCGCCGGCTCTTCTCCATAGGAAATGACCCTTTGGAACCGTGAACCTAGCTCCCAACGTTTCAAAAGTGCCTTTAGTGCCTATAGTGTGTGTAGGTTTGTGTAAAATAAAATATTTTGAATTTGATTTGAAAGATGTAACAAGCATCAGTATTAGCTCACCTTCATTATCAGCAATCGCAGCATTAGCTCTGACTCCATAGAAGTACTTGACCAGCGGCTCGTCACCTTCCGCGGCCGCGATATGCAGGGAGGTCTGACCAGCGCCATTGACGGCATCCACAGCAGCGCCATAGTCCACCAGGATGCGCGCCATGTCCACGTCGCGGCGCCGCGCCGCCAGGTGCAGGGCCGTGTCCCCCGCAGGGGTGCTCGCCTGGGTGGCACATGGGTTGTTAAACTACTGGGATTAGTATCCGTGTCACTCTGGTCAATGGGTAGCGAAGCGATACTTCGCGTCCTAACCAAACAGATCGGCACCATGCGGTTTGCCGGAATAATGAATGACATACGAACGCGAACGATCTTTTTGGTGAAGACGCGGGGTCATGATGGTGGCAGAAGCGATGGTTGATGGTTTAAGTGGTGCGTTTCGTCGTCAATAGTTTATTTCGTTTTATTATCAGAATATAATAAAATTACGCTAAAATTACAGTATGCTACATATTAATACTAAAACACCTACCTAAGTATAGCTTTCTTTCTACTTATAAAAGTGATTGTTACATTTTACTGGAGAGGCAACGAAACGCTTGTGATAAGTGATACTAATTACTTGAAATTTAAAAATAGTTAGGTTTATTAAAAAGGAATTGGATTTTTTAAATAAATACACAAGATATAAGAGCCTTTGCACAAAATATTCACATAGCAAAGCTTGACGTAAGTTAATTTATTTACAAAAAACTGTGAGTAAACTTTCAAACAATGCAAAATAAAAACTAACAAGTATTTCAAGTATTGAATAATTCATACGATAATATCGTGTGCAGTTGCATAACACTACCTATACAGCTTACATGACGACGCGTCTCGCGTCGTGTGTGAGACATACAGGCGACACATACCTTGAGTTGTTCGGCAGTCTGCGCGCTCAGCAGCTCGCGAACCATGCTCTGGTTGCCCGCCTCCACTGCCAGCAGCAGCGGGATCTTCCCCCTCTGGGAACACACCATGTCGCGAATTAGCTTTTTCCATTCCTTCTGTCTGGCGCGCTCCTTGTTGAGCTCTATGAAACTGATCTCGAGTTTCTGTAGGTCCTTTGTCTGCTGGTTGGCAGGCGGACTGCGCGGCCGGCCGCGGCTGGCACTGGCGGCATCCCGGTCGGACATCGCGCCCGCTCAGCGCTCGCACCGCATCCATGCGCCAGCACCAAAGACAACCCGCGCCCTGCTCACCGCGGTACAACTGCACGAATCGCTTCCAAGCCGTGAAACCACAGACAATAACAACCGATTTATGTGCATCGCAGTATTCGCAGGCGACTAGACAATAACGTATAATCGATCGTCTGTCGTGCTTCTCATTGAATACCGATGCATTCGAAACTGCCACGATTTCCGATGTACTAAGTTTCGTCCGTCACGCTCAGAGCCCTGAGTGATACGTACTTGATCCTCCATGAGTATTAGGCACTAGCTATACGAACGAAAGTCGGAGGCCATGGCAAAGCTGCCTTCCTCTAGTCGTGACGAAGGACCGACTGAGACGTATTGTATTAAAATTAGTAATTTTGAATTTCAGCGCTGACGTTGTAACTAATATTCAGCGGGTGATTTGCATTGTAAATTCGTGCTGTGACGTTTACTCGGCGGCTAAAGCCCGACGGATAATTAGCTAGTTTCTATTCGTACAGGGTGGCTCGTTCCTGCTATCGGAATGTCCTTAGCACGTCAGTCTTGAGGCGGCACGCGGCATGCGGCGCGCGACTCCGCATTTTGCTTGAATTTTGTCATAATTAGTGATTGTTGGATTCTTTTGTACAGCGAGATGTCGACCAGTGTGCGAGAGAGAGCGCGAAGTGAAGTTCGCATTATCGCGACAATGTAGCCGAAGGGTTAATGCGTGTTGCGACAAACGATGGCACGATAAGTTTAAAAGTTTTATTCGTCGGCAGACAGAGTTGATTCAGCTCACAGTGTAAACGTAGACTTTTGTTTACAGGTTGTGTTTTAGGGTGTTTTCGAGGGTAGTTCCTGAATCAGGCGAATGGTGGTGCCAGGCGCGCGGCTGCACGCGATGCTTGCGACGACGCTGCATCCACGCCCGTTCACTACTCTTGTATTTACAAATCATAACTCTAATATAAGCGCTATAAAGCTTAAGATTTATTGTACACAATTCGCATCGGTCGTTCAGTTTTACTATTTCCAATTTGCATACATTTATGTATTTGCCAGCTACCTATAGGTATCGATAGAGATATGTATCGGTCGATGTACTAACGACAGACAGTAAATTACTTTTCTGCGAAGATGAATAACCTTTTAAATGAGCATTATTTTTGTACCGTGGTTCTTCGTTGTTCTCGTTTCGACTAAGTCTTGAATATTATTGTCTTCTGTGTTAGTAACTATACTGCTTACCCCATCAACTCGTAGTCTGATGTCTTTGCCAGCGGCAGCAAGCAGTGCTCTAAGTATACTGGTGGCAGTGCCGGTCTGTCTGCTAGCCACCAAATGCACGGCCGTTTGTTGCCGGCTCTGGAATCAACACGCTATGTAAAACAACAATTAATAAACCTATGAAGTTGGGTCTGCGAGCAATGTTTATGCGTTTTTTTTTATTTTAAAAGGGAATTAAAGTTAATTGCAGACCTAGATTTTTTGTTTTATGCTTTCTTTAGTTCGTAATATTAAAAACTAGAATAAGGTAGGAAATGAGAATCGGATTTAATTACTAGAAATAATCAACGTTAAAATTTTCAAGCCATAGTACTTTACAAGTTTCATAAATAATAATAAATTATGCATATTTACTTATAATAAATTATGGTAGAGTAGCAAATACTTTAATGACTAGTGTTATGCTAATTGAGAACAACTTTTACCTGTCATAGTAAATGCTTTTAACGTTTTGAAATATTTTATTAAACAATATCCCAAGACCTTTTTTTAAAACCAGAATCTATTAAAAAGAAAACACTGCCTGTTATTAATGATCTAACTGAGAATGATAGTTGAATTTTGATGGTTTTCATAAAAAAAAACACTTCATCTGGCAGAAGATATTCTTTTAAAACAGATTAGATATTTTAGAAGCCAATCTCAGGATATTAGTATATTGATAATAATCTCACCCCTCCTGTGGCGAATGGATCGACCCCTCTCTTGGACAGCAGTAGCTTTACGATGTCTTCTCTCGAGTACATGGCTGATATGTGGAGCACATTGTAGTTGTCCTGGGAAGAGAAAATGATTACATAACATTTTGTCTTAGGATCATGCTTGTATTACCCGAAGGGACAGGCAGAGTATACAGGATCTTTGCCCATAATTGGCCAGTTATTTAAATACCTTATTAAATACCTATTCCCCTTATCCGGACACAAAGCCAGACTCCGGGCTATTACAGAAAAATTCTTAATGGAAAAACACAATAGCTGTTTTTCCGACCCAGGACTTTAACCATGGACTATTCAGTAGCCGCGCTTGTGACCATTAGACTATAGAGGCATGAGGAACAGGGTGTAAAGTTCACTCATCCTTCATAGAAAAGGGAGGATCCTCCGACCAGACAGGTGTCGTATCTGGTGGGCAACTGCCCGACGGTGGATGTCGGGATGTTGTATATATACTATATGCACGGTAAACTATGCTTGCGCGATGCAGGATTTTGCGTGACGCCAGGTTGCTGCGTAGTTCGCATGTGGCGATTAAGATGGATGGATGGATTTAATTTTAACAATAAGTAGTTATAGCTGTTAGCCAAATACTCAATAGTAGGTACAAGTACTGCCATCTATGTTGCAAATGAGGTATAAGAAGTAAGACCCACTTATTTTGTAAGTTCGTACCTTTGCCGTTCTTGAAAGTAAAATCAAGCTAGAGATGGAGTTCATCGTTTCATTGAAACCATGACGATACTTTCATGACAATACTATAAATTAAAAAAAAATAGCGAAAATATTACCTTGTTACGTCCATAATAAGATATAATCTACATTATTCTGGCGGATTTTTTAATAAGATTCTTATTTCTAACGACAGACGGCCTGGTACGAATCTAGATCGACAACATTAGCCCCGAATAGCTTTTATTGGCAAAAAATGTAATAGAAACGTAGACGCCATAAAAATATGTTTTAAATTTCAGGGTTAGTTCCCCGGCGTCGTATTATTGCGACCATAAATAGCTAGCTTGTGGGGAAACCGAACAGTTTTCTAAGAATTGCTTCATTTGAAAACTTTACAGAATTTAAAATGTGCCACAAGCATGTTTGAAGCGTAGCGCATCTACGGCGTAGCACAGACTACGGAAACTGCTACGCCGCACGGTGGATCGAAAATCGGCTGTAGAAGACATAGGATCTCGATTTCTTAAATGTTATTTTTTTTGCTGGAAATGACTTCTGCTGATCATTACTGTTCTATAAAATGTCATATGAAGTAATTGTATGCACAAATGGAAGAGTTATAATTTTTATAAGAAAAAAATGTATGGAGCTGACATGAAAAATGAGGATATCTCTGGAATCGCAAGGTTGGCCGTTATATCCTTGCACACTGGTACAGTACTATTTATTTGTGAATTTTTGACATACTTAATATTGCGGCATCACTTGCGATTTTTTTTTAAAAATCTTCCAATAAAAAAAAAAAAAAGTATATGATACATTTTAATGCTTAAATATGGCTATACCAAGTGTGCTTTACAATATTTTTTATGCTTACACCAAAACATTCTAAGAAATCACAAAGTCGTATTACCTACTTATTTGAAATGACATGGTAATTATGAATTACGTAATACGTAATCTTGTCTAATGCCTCAAGTCCACATTAGCTAATGATTAATAAAACTTAATACCTATATATACCTAGTTAAAAGAATACGTACCAAAATAATTTGGGGTACTCGCTAATTTAGCAATTAGTGCAGGATTAACTTAATGAAAGTAATTAGATAAATGTGATACCATCATTAGTCAATAACAATAAATAGTCAAACATTGGATTCACAACTTCAGTTCATTTAGAACATTTCTAATACTAACATCTATCCTACCGTGTCTTTTTACTCAGTGATCGTGAATAATGGAAAGCATTATTACAAATTTGGATTTGTTTGTTATTCTGAGCAATCAGGATGCTTCGTCTTTCGATCAAGAAATATTGTTCAACACACTTGTTATTCGACTGGGCTCTAGCCTTTCAGATGAAGACAGTGTTACCGTGAAAGAATTTTGTCGAAGATTTACACGGGCAGTTCAAAAGAGATGGTTACGATCCCACAGGAAAAGTGAAGTTTTTAGACCTGATTACAGTAATTGGCTTGAGGCAAATATTGACTGGCCAAACTGCGTGCAAACCAATTTGCTTAGTCAAGAATCAACACGTGAAAATATTTCTACTGAACCTGTACCTGAACCTGTACCATCAACTTCAACAATGAAATCAACTTCAACGATGACAAAAAGATCTCGAAAGCCGTTTGAAGATCTAAGTAACAAGCAGAAGAAGAGACGATCTGATGAACATATATGCGATGACCCTAATGAAGTAGCTTATTCAGCTGCAGCACTTTTGAAAGGAGATGGTCGTGAGGATATTGCATCTGTTATTGAACATATGCTCCAAAATCCAGAAGCAGCAGCAAAAATCAAGGAAATGTTGAACAAACCAGCTCCTTCAACAATATTTTCACCAGAAAAAGCACTGGGTTTGCTACTTTCATTAAAACTATCGAAATGGCAATATATCACATTAGGGGAAACGACTATTCGAGAAGGTTCAAAGGAGATATATCCGTCTTACTTACGTCTTACGTGCAAAAAGCTAAGCTACAGTACTACCCTCCGAAGACATTTGTGACTGTAATGGATTCATCTGCTAAGATTGCACTACAAGCGTTACTAGATTTAACAGTAAACAGAATTTTTGAAACTATTCGTAGTCCTGATGCGATACAAGATAAACAATTGATAATAATATCAAAGTGGGGATTTGACGGTGCATCTAACCAAAGTAGATATACGCAAAACATAGAGAGTGGTCAAGATGATTCCAGCATATTTATGACCTCTTTGGTTCCATTAAAGTTGACAGCTGACGGTGATACCGTATGGGTGAATCCAAAACCCTGCTCACCTAGGTATTGCCGTCCAGTCCAGTTTAGTTTTGTGAAAGAAACCAAAGACGTTGTCATAAATGAAAAAAACTGCAATGGGTAACGAAATTGAAGCTCTCGTTCCCTCAAAATGTCAAGGACATGAAATTAGTCACAAATTAATGATGACGATGATTGACGGCAAAATTTGTACATATCTGTCTGAAGCTAAGTCAAATGCGGCTTGCTACCTGTGTTTGGCTAAGCCTACAGAAATGAATAAGTTAGATGTCATTGCGTCAAAAACCATTTCTTCTGGTGTGTATGAGTTCGGATTATCATCACTTCATGCCCGCATTAATGTGATGGAATGTCTTCTACACATAGCGTATCGTCTCGACTTCAAAAAGTGGTCTGCAAGAGGAGAAGGTCATCAAGAGTTATTGCATTCACGAAAAAAACTCATTCAAGATCGATTCAAAGATGATCTCAACCTTTTGATTGACATCGTTAAGCAAGGATCAGGCACAACTAACGACGGGAACACAGCAAGGCGGTTTTTTGAATTTCCTGATAAAACTGCAGCGATCACTGGATTAGATGAAGACCTAATACGCAGATTTGCTGTGATTCTGCAAGCTATCACATCTGGAGAGATTGTAGACGTGCCGAAATTTAAAGAATACGCTAGAACAACCGCTGAAAAATACGTGGAACTGTACGATTGGTACTACATGTCATCAACCGTCCACAAATTGTTGATTCACGGAGGGGACATAATTGCAGAAAATGCTATTTTACCAATTGGAAGTCTTTCGGAAGAAGCTTCAGAGGCCCGAAACAAAAGGTTCAGAGAACACCATTCGAGGAAAAAGAGTAGACAAGCATCAAACGAGGATATCCTCAATATGCTTATCGTCTCTTCTGATCCTCTAATTTCTTCCACAAGACCAAAATTAAATGCCCACAAGAGGCAGACATACTTTAAGGAAACAGTAGAACTACTGAAACTTCAGGATCAGGAAGCTCCGACAGAGTTCTTAGAAGTTATATCTATTGTAGAGCCTGATTCTGAAGTGGATTCTTATGGTGACGAAGTATAAAATAAGTTAACTTTTATTGTTTATGTTAGGTTAGGTTAAGTTAATATTTTTTTTTAATAATTTGCTTTTATTTTTAATCATCCAATAGTTTACCATTTATTGTTATTGACTAATGATCACGTTATCTAATTACCCTCATTATGGTACGTATCCTTTTAACAGGTATATAGGTATTAAGTTTTATTAATCATTAGCTAATGTGGACTTGAGGCATTAGACAAGATTACATATTATGTACGAGTAATTCATAATTACCATGTCATTTCAAATAAGCAGGTAATACGACTTTGTGATTTCTTAGAATGTTATGGTCTAAGCATAAAAATTATTGTAAATTACACTTGGTATAGCCATATTTAAGCATTAAAATGTATCATATACTTTTAATTTTTTTTTTAATTTTGAAGATTTAAAAAAAAAAAAAAACATTTAAGAAATCGAGATCTTATGTCTTCTACAGCCGATTTTCGATCCACTGTGCGCCGTTGGCGATCGGCGGCAGTGACCTCTCGCGTCCGGCCCTGGTTCAGGCCATGGTACGGAGCGAGAGGGCATGGGCAGCCGTCACCTCCTTCTGCGAAGCAGTAATGCTCGCGAAGGAGGAGGCGGGACGGTTGAGGGAAAGGCACGTTTCGCGCCCTCTCGCCCCTAGCCGCCGCAGGAGACGCCCAGGGCGTCGGGAATCCCGGGCGGATTTCTGGCCACCGTAGGCGCGGGCTTGCGGACGGTGAGCAATGGGTAGCTCACCATCCGGTAAGGACCAGGCCCGGGTCGACGGCGCGTCGTATTCCACGCGCGCCTCAACGAGATGTCGTCAGCACAAAGTAGGGGTCCACTAGGGCCGATGCCTGCCGGGGTCGCGGGAAGGTACTTATGGGTCACCGAGGCCCCCGCAACACAGGCAACAGGAAGGAATACGGGTGGGTTTTAGTCAGTAAGAGTCTGACACACCCTCCCGCTCCGCCCAGAGCGGGAGAAGTTATTTGAAAACTTCCCACCCAAAAAAAAAAAAAACTGTGCGCCGTTACGATGTGTGATGTATTCGCTACGCCCTTTTTTTTTGTAACTTCTGCGAGAATAGGGCAAACTATTTTTGTTGAAACTGTAATAAACCTTTTATTGTAAAATTGTTTGTTCTGTTCCCGCAGACAAACCGTGAAAACGGTTTTGCGGGGCATAGTAATATGTAAAGGTTTTTTTTATATAAAATTAGTTTATGATAAATAAATAAATAAATAATAATAATAAAGTGTACATTTTATTAAAAGTTTAGTCTAATTCGATTGATACTTAAATTAATCAACTCAGCTTATCGTAGTCCATTGCTGGACATTGGCCTATCCCAGGCTTTTTTTTTTTTTTGGTGGAAAATTATCAAATAACTTCTCCCGCTCTGGGCGGAGAGGGAGGGTGTGTCAGACTCTTACTGACTAAAATCCAGCCGTATTCCTTCCGTTGCCTGTGTTGCCAGGGGCCTCGGTAACCCCTTTGGACTGCCACGCGACCCCGGCAAGGCCACTCGACCCCGGCAGGTTCCCAGGCTGCGCTACAATAGCCTGTCCTCCGCTTTCTGCATCCAGTCTGTCCTGGCCACCTTTTTAAGGCCGTCGGTCCATCTAGCTGGGGGCGTCCCACACTACGCTTACCAATACGGGGTCTCCAATCTAGGACTCGTCTGCTCAATTTGGTTAACTGATAATCACACTGATTAATCAGTATAGTTGAGTGTTGTTTTGTATAGGCAAATATTATAGACACGGGAGGTACGTTGATTTAATGCAGATATGGTTTAAAGTTCACATGGATGTTATGTAGGGTTGTTTTAATTTTGCCATCAAATCTGCGTCCTTGAGCAAACCCAGCGATCTCCACTGACGGTGTCACCAAATTATTTTACACACATTATGTAGGCACAATTTTCCCTACATTACCAAGCGTAGTAAATATAAATATTTACATACGTAATTATATATATGTATACATATGTATGTTTGTTTGCTGATAGATCGCGTGCGCTCAAGTACAGGTCCTGCTAAGACATTAGCTTACTTAATCAATATGTATGCTAACTGTATGTACATATGCTACGTATAGAACTTTAATTATTGCTTACATTTTGTTCTGCACGATTTTATTTCACAGTATAATTTTAGTATGTACAGCCTAGCCAGATGTTTGGATGATCTAAAAAGGATCTGGATGTGACTCCCATAGACCAAGGAAGCATGAAACATAACGGAGAAGGTCTATACTCAGCAGTGCAATGGTTGGAACAAGGCTGCCTCTGATGATATTGAATATTTGGCATTGCATAGGGTAGTCGCACCAGGCGGGCCTGGATACGGCGCGTTGTATTCCACGCGCGTCTCAAAGAGATGTCGTCAGCACATATGTAGGGGTCCACTAGGGCCGATGCCTGCCGGGGTCGCGGGAAGGTACTTATGGGTAACCGAGGCCCCCGCAACACAGGCAACGGAAGGAATACGGGTGGGTTTTAGTCAGTAAGAGTTTGACACACCCTCCCGCTCCGCCCAGAGCGGGAGAAGTTATTTGATGATTTCCCACCCAAAAAAAAAAATAATAATGGCGGGCTTGGATGGACAGCATTGTGGGTTGGATAGGAATCAAGCAAAACTAATTCAATCCGCGTGCGACAGAGGGCGTTTTGTCGAACTGAACGCCGACTTGTACTAGTTTTAGTAGTATAAGTAAGCATAATCCTAACTAATATTATAAATGCGAAAGTGAGTTTGTTTGTTTGTTTGTGACGCTTTCACGCTGAAACGGCTAAAGGGATTTCAATGAAATTTGGTACATCGGTAGATTATGACCTGGATTAGGACAAGAAACACGTTTTGTCTGGGTAGTACGTTCCCGTGGGATATTTTCCTAGATGCACGCGGATGAAGCCGCTGTGAAAAGTTAGTCAGCCTATAATGTTCCCACTGCTGACACACAGAGCATTAAGTTCTGCGTTGAGCTGCACGATTACTGACAAATGCGTGCACTAACTGGATAGATCCACTCAATCTGAAATGGTCTTCACATGATCTGACCAAGATTATGTCTGGACTTTAAAAGAGACTGTGATCTATGTGTTAGTTTCGGCCTTTCTTCTCAGAGTAGTCAGATAGGAAACGCCGAGCTTATCTAGTTTTTTTTTTATATATGTTTGACGTGTACAAGTATTTGTACAAACCTACTAACATAAATAAAATCATTTCATTTCAGGCCTCGTCTCTGTGAGAGGGAGTGGCTGGTAAAGCACTACGCGGGGTCAATGCAGGTTGGTGGATTTCATATGTCGGAGCAACATGGGAAGATAAATAATACAACGCTTTTTGAGTCACTTCATCGTAAAAGAGAATTCACAAGTGAAGTTTGTGGTGGTAAATGATACAAATGGTAAATGATCGAAGATCGGAACGGAACTCATAAAATGAATCTTCTGCCAATCTTGTTGACATAATAATGAGTGATTTTAGGTTAAGGTGGGGGTCAAATCAAGTCTGTAGGCTTCGTTTATCTGTGAAAGATCACGGGAAAACCAGAGCAAATATTTAAACTGAGAAAGGTGACGACAACGATCACGTGACGAAATGAGAGAAAGGCGTGATGTGAGTAAATTGCGTGGAGTAGTGTGCAGGCGCGTTTAATTCGTAGGTTGCGTGCTGACGTGGCACTAGTGGTACTTGTGGTCACCTCGCGCCATTTGTTGCTCTAATGTCACGGCCCATTGACTCATACCCGATGAGTCTATTGGTTTACACGAAAAATGACGGTTATTCGAAACGAAAAAAATAGTGAAAAAGACGATCAGTCGATCTATTGTGTAAAAATCCTACCGTGAAATCTTTGAAGTGAGCTGACAATTGTTTCAATGCCTAGCATCAGTGGAGTTACAGCTTGCTTGAAGCTCGCTTTACCTATGTTTTCACAGAATAGAGCAGCTGAACTCCCCCAGCTGCTCCCTCCACCAGTAATATTTTAAATCTTAGAGACAGAGAGATCGATCACTTAACATGACGAAAATCATCATCGTTTTCCGCCACGGAACATTACTTTGACAATTTATAGTACAGTCCCACTTTTTGAGAAGACATCATCAGAACGCGCAGTAGACATTTATGTCGTGCTTAGTCTCGTAATTTCATAACTGACGCGTACCTGATATAAACAATCCTGTAATTCACCGGCAACATGCTTACAGCAGTTGTTATTAATATAAATGTTGCTAAGTACAATATTTTATTACTTTTGTGTGGCTTAGCTAGGTACGAATAGTTTTAACACGGAATTGTTACACATAAAAAAAATCTGTACGTACTAAATCCTACACTAAAAGTTTCCTTTCACTGGTCAGTGAACCTTACAAAGAAAGCTTTTTATAAAGCCCACTGGAACACCATCTGGAAGGTTTCATAAAAGTATCGTTGTTACATTTACCAATACCAGATAGATTTGTGCTTAAAATATATCAAAATTTTAATAGGAATCTACGAATATATGCAATGGCTGTCAATGAGTAGGTAATCTTATTTTGAGGTCAATCGAACAGCAGGAAAATAAAAATAGAACATAAAGTCCGAGAAGTAATTTTCTTTCGCTCATTGAAGTTATAGGTATGCAGCAATCAATGCGGAAAAATAAACTTGTAAGTTTTCAAGTAAAGATATGCATCTAAAGAAAGGAAATCTAGCCCATTTTGTAGACTTAATTAAAAGATAAAAGTTATAGACCTTGTGCAAGTTTTAGGACATGAAATGTTTGTTTGTTTATTTACTGTAGCGACTTTTATTCGGGTAATGTTACTTACTTTTATCTGCATAAAAAAACGTAAAAAGAATAGGAATGGCGAATGTTTAAAAAATCGAAAGAAAACAAAATTAAAATAAAAATACCCCTAAATGTTTACTACAAGATGTTATCTGGAGCCAAACAAAAAACAATACTAAAGAAACCCAATGAATTATAATACATTTAAATGTAAACAAAACAGTTGCGAAGCGTCAATTTATTTTGCCCACCACAGACATTTCAGCTCATATTCTGTTAACATTTGACTAGCTACTCCATAATGCATTTTCTTATAAGCCGGTCCGAGCTTGAGTACTGACCTATTACAGGTTATGAGCATAAATTGCCTGTGGAGGGTGTTATCAGGCAATCTGTGACGGTAGGCATGAAACCCGCGCTATAAGTTAGCATTATTAGTCTTGGAGCCTACAGAAAGCGAAAAAAGCGAAATCGAAAGCGAAATTTATTATTCATCCCATCTTTTCGAAAAGAGGCGAAGGGCTCCTCGATAAGTGCGAGCAAAATGGGTCATTCCGGCGCACTTAATTAATTAAAATAATTAATATATGTAATGTTATTTTTGTTGTTTTTTTTTATGTGGTGTTTTATGTCTATTTGAATTTTTATAATGTGAATTAATACTAGTATACTAACATAGTTTTTAAGACCTCTGTTACTAACACTATATGGACAATTTTGTAATTATGTCTGAAATAAATGAATTTATTATTATTATTATTATTATTAATAAGTGCGACGGAATTACCCATTCCGGCGCACTTATTAAGAAGTGCGCTGGAATGGGTCATTCAGTCAGTGACTTAATGACTTTTTAATTTGGAACACTATTTAATTAAAAAGTTTGAACGCAATTCGCTTCGATAAAGTCCCAGCTGGCAATAAAAAACAAGCGCGCCCGCCGACGCGGCATTGAACAAACAAATAATAAAAAAATACACGGGAACTTCTTATTAATTTTTTAATTACTTTTTTCAAAATATTACAATTTTAATTTGATATTAATATAAATTTGTAATTTGGTATTCGTCTCTACTAAAAGCATCTCTTATTTATTTTTCTTATAGAGGGCGATGAAAAGCAGAGTGTGCCACATGGTACCAAAATTATTTAACCTCGAGCAACGTACTTTGAATCTTTCGCTACGCTTTGGATTCTACTCTAGAATCCCTCGCTAAGCTTGGGATTCTACTCTAGAATTTTTCGCGTCGCTCTGGATTCAAACAATCGCTCTCGCCCTCAATATATTATTTTGGTCCTTTATGTAGGTTTGTTTGAACTTAAAGTTGAGGGGCTTGTGGCTAAGTAATAACAGCCGCCCGGCCGATCGATCCGGTTAAGTTACGCTTGCCATGGTTGGTCCGCGGATAGGTGAAAATTTTTACACACCAGACCCCTCCGATTGATTTAATTTCCCACCCAAAAAAAAAAGACCCTCCGTGCTTCGGAAAACATGTTAAGCCGTTGGTTGCGGCTGCCATTCATGGACTTTGATAGTCGTTACGGCTCGTCAGAAGCCCGAAAGTCTGACAACCAGTTTTATTAAGGGGTATCGTATTACCCAGTAGCTGGTTTTGGAGGTCAGCTAGGTAGTCGTTCCATTTAAAATACTGGTATTCAGTTGCATCGGGTTAGACTGGTAGCCGACCCCAACACAGTTGGGAAAAGGCTAGGCGGATGATGAGTTTGAACTTAAAGTTGGTTTTATTAAGTTTGAGTGGACAGATTATTAAATGATCGTACTTAGTTCCTATTATTATGACATTTCTTGAATCTTAAAATTGTAACCCGTTTTAGTTTTTATTTTTTTAAAGATTATGTTTATAACCGCCTGCGCGATAGTAGGTTAAATTATTTGTTTTTCTTGTTATGCATAAATTCAACTGGTCAACATGACCAAAAAATTTTTGTATAACCTAAATGGCAAAACATGAAGATCCTAAATTTTATTTTAAGACCATGCAAATCAATTGTAATGTACTCATGTTTTACAAATAATTAATATCTTATCTTATCTTATCTAGATGCTCCTGATAGAGAGAAAGTATTTTTCTGGAAAGAGCATGACTTCGTTGGTCTCGTGGCCGCAAGTGCACTAATAGCATGTCCATACCTGGGTATCGAACCTATGTTCGATACCCAGGTATGGCAAATTGTAATTGATTTTTGTCGTATACAATTCCATAATTGCTGCCTGGTCCTAGTCTGGATTTGTGCCCGGTTAGAAGCAATAAGCTTATACTGTATTACAGTGGCGAAAGCACCGTATAACTCAACTCGGAACACAACCACTCTATCGTCATTGAAAAATGGCACATTAAATGGAAAAATGGCACATGGTTTAATAATGGCAAATAAAATAATCACACTAGGGATTTAATACACCATAAAATTAAAACATTAGAAAACGGCGTGAGTTCATTTTCTATACAAAATAAACTCGTCACGACGTCACTTTGGACTTTCATCCGCGAAAAGCTACTTCTTGTTTACCTAATAAAATAACGGTGTCAATAAACCGTTTTATTAAATTCCTATTTCGATCTATTTTTATATGATGAGCTTCATGCGAATTGACGAAAAATGATTCTATCGAAAACGAAAAAGTAACGGACGATATACATCTCTGGTAATCTCTGACGCAGTTACTCCACCAACTCATACATTTATCGCAGATATCCTCGAAGTATTATCGCTTTATGTGGTCGCAAGCTCTTACGGCGGCAGCTTGACACGCCTTATAGGAAATTACCCCCTTCGTTCCAGTTTGCTTTGTTTCAAGACGCGAACCTACTTATACTCTGTTAATTATTATTATTATTGCACCTACACCTTTGACAAGGGTGTAAAATGCTTTGAATTATTATTTGGGGACTAAGATTATAAAAGTTTCATTCGGAAATAAATTAAGGAAGTTCAAAATTATCAACCATGGTGCACGGTGTCAAAGCCCCTGTTAGTCTCTATTACGCTGTTTGGTTTGAACTATCATTTTCATTAGAGATGTCAACATAATGTACATTAGAGCGATTATTGCTCGACACGTTATTTGAACTCCGTGCTGTTGTAAAGTTACGTGGACCGGTCCGCGAATTGTTAGTATTTATAAGGTAGACTATCAAAATAAGATGACTTATTAAATGACCTATTAAACCAATTAATTAATAGTAAAATATAAAAGCACCTCGTTCATTGTGGAACAATAAGAACCTCGGAGATTAATTGATCACCCACACTATATTATAAATGCGAAAGTGAGTTTGTTTGTTTCTTTCTTTATTTGTTACGCTTTCACGCTAAAACGGCTGAACGGATTTGGATGAAATTTGGCACATGGGTAGACCATGACCATGACCTGGATTAGGACATAGGATACTTTTTATCCCAGGAACGAGACTTATACAGGTGAAACCACGGGGTGCAGCTAGTTAACAATAGTCTTCATGTGAAGTCCTTGATGGGTGCCCTTTTCTTTTTGAGGGGGATGTGGTAGGTAGTCCAAGAAATGATTTTTTTCTTACTTTTTTTGCAATTTACAGGTCGGGTTGTATGTTGATCAAAATATATTTGCGACGTAACAAATATGCATTTACATAATTATAATCATTAAAATGATCGCGGCCTACCATGGCTCTTTCACCTTAACGAGTTACTCCAAGAAAATCCACACAATTAGTCTATCGTGAATCAGGTACTTAAAATATGACGACTTACATTATTTCTGGCGCCGACATCGGAGCCGAGTTCAATGAGCCGCTCCACGAAGGATGTTCTGTTGTCCTTCACAGCGTACATCAGCGGTGTCATGCCCGTCGTCTGAAACAAAACAAAGGGTTCATTTATATTTGTTCGACTCCTCTCGTGGTGGTACAAGCTGTGCGTACAAGAATATTAGTTTATGCTTTTGTAAAAAGATTAGTCATTAAGAAGGTTGGTAGCGCGGCTGACTGCCCAGCATACGATGGATTAATGTTTAGCACTCCTCATCTGTACTAGAATGTTGATGCGTAATTATAAATGATTTCAGTAGAAATGTGTCCCTATAGATCAACAGAAGAATGTTATACACATACACACGTTTTATTCCCATGGGAGCAGGAAGACATTGCAGAACGCCACCTGCTACGATTATTCCTTTTGCCTCGTTTACGTTCTTACATCTGGTCATACACGCACTCCGGTTGCGAGTATATGCGTCATCCATCACAGTCACCATGTCTTGCAACTGTTCTGTTGACGATGAAATTAAAACTTGATCATCTGCGTTGAGAAGGCATTTGACAGGCCGCTCATTCATCCTAAATCTCTCTTTCAAATCTGTCAGACATCCATGTATAAGCTGAAAAGCCACGGTGATGCTACAAAACCCCGTCTAACACCCCTTGAGATGCAGATCTAGTCCATGTATGCCTCATTTATCCTAACACAAGCACTGGAAAAAATCTTCGTATAAAGAATTCAGTGCCCATACCAAAAAGCAGTCCACACCACACATGGATAGTTTCGACCACAATTCTTCCCTCCACACACTGTCATAGGCCGTCTTTAAGTCAACGAAAAATCAAAATCAAAATCAAAAGTCATTTATTCAAACTAGGCTGAAAATCAGCACTTTTCGAACGTCAAAGTTACATAAGACAGTCCCCCAAAAATGCCCGCCCATCACCACTTCCTAGTGCTTTAGCTGGGAAGAAGAAGTGGTGGAACAAACTCCCCAGCAGCACGTCTGTCTGTTTAGTTATATAAACTTGATTTTATACAAATCGTATGCAAAGTAATTAACATTACGAAACACAAAACATTGGATTAAATTACACACTTGCCATACGTTAGCTAGCACGCGCCAGTATACCAACAAAACAATGAACAAAGTGTACTCAAGCAGATAAAAATTTCAACATAAAAAAAACGTAAATAGAACTTAATACCTAAATAAAAGCCTCCAGGCATAAAGGGCGTGCCCGCTTACATAAGGCAATTGCTGTAGCTCGAAGTGAGAAATGATAAACTAGCCCCATCGAAGTAAAATAAGTAAACAATTACTAATAACAATTAAAACCATGATCAGCAAGACGACCAGTCACCACAAGCAGCACCCGTTCACGAGCATAACGCAAAGATCAGCCATCACCCCCCTCGCCATATTGGAGGGAAGGAGGCAACCCGATCCCCGACGCTACCGCAGGCAGTGACATCTAAGGGAGCATGACGAGCTTGCTGCCGGTTGCTCAGGCAAGAATAGTATAATCAATAGTCGAGGACGCTAGCTAACCACTTATTGCAATACAACTCATACCCCAATGAGTAGATTATGTAACTAATAAATTAAAATTTAAATAATTAAATTACATTGACTTATACATTCAAATAAAAAATAATCAATTATATGAACTCATATAACCTGTCAGTAGGAAAGCTAATTCTGGAGAAAGAACATAAACATTGTCTTGAGTTAATCACAGCGACCAACTATTCTTATCGTTTAAGTAGTCATTGATACAATAGTATGCCTTTGAACAAAGGGTGGATTTTACTTTAGTTTTAAACGCATTAAAAGGCAAATCTAGCAAAGAAGAGGGCAGCATGTTATAAAAAGTTATACCAAGCCCAACAAATGAGTTATGTACCTTATGAAGCCGGTGAAATGGAGCTCGTAATTTGTCCTTATTTCTGGTGTTAATATTGTGAATATCACTATTTTTAGTGTATAAGTGTATATTTTGCCTAATATATAAGATGTTGGCGAAGATGAATTGTGATGCCACCGTGAGAATACCAACATCTTTAAAAAAATCTCTCAGAGAAACTCTGGCACCAAGCTGGTAAATAGCTCGAACAGCTCGTTTTTGAAGAACGAATATATTTTGAATGTCAGCGGCTTTGCCCCACAGCAGAATACCGTAGGACATAACGCTATGAAAATAACTAAAATAAACTAATCGAGCTGTATCAACGTCAGTGTATTGTCTTACTTTTCTGACGGCGTAGGCGGCCGAACTGAGCCTGCCCGCTAGGCTTGATATATGAGGGCCCCACTGAAGTTTGGCATCTACTGTTATACCAAGAAAAACTGCCGAGTCTACAGTTTCAAGCACCCCATTATCTAAGACGATGTTGGGACCTAGATTCCTAACATTTGGCAAGGCAAACTTTATACATTTCGTTTTCTTGGCATTGAGAACTAGGTTATTCGTCGTAAACACAGTAGACTTTGTGCTTTGCCAGACGTTTTTCAGCTAAGCACTTTAAAGAGTAGATCTGATTTATACAGTCCATTATATTTTTAAATCCTGCCTGCACATCCCATATTTTCTTATCTGTCACTCTTATCTCTCTATTTATTAAAACAATCGCATACAGTTGGCCGACAACGCCTAAAATACTAATGCCGCGGTAGTTTTTACACTCCTATTGAGAGCTTTTTCCCTAATACGAGGGCAGCACTGAAAATTTCGGGAATCAAGGAAGTGACACAACATTACTATTTAAAAATGTATTTATTGCTTTTCGAAGTATTCTCCGCGAAATTTGACACATTTTTGCATACGATGGAACCAATCATTGAAGCAACCATTCCATTCGGAAGTTGGGGTCTCCAAAATGGCCGTTTTGTAGGCGTCCACAGCTTCTTCAGGTGATGAAAATCTCTGTCCACGCAATTTATTTTTTATTTTAGGGAAAGTATAGAAATCATTAGGGCTTAGGTAATCATTAGGTCGGCGGATGGTCTAATAATTCTATGTTTTCTTGCTCTAAAAACTCTTTGGTTCTGTGCGCGGTGTGAGAACTCGCATTGTGATGGAGGATGATGCGGCGGTTGCAGTTCTCTTTACAGAGTTCAGAAACGGCCTGTGGCAAACAAATGCTAGCATACCATTCTGCATTAACCGTTCTTTGTCCCTCAAGAGGAATAGTCGTAACATGGCCGGTTTTGGAGACAAACGTGGCCACCATTTTCGAACACCCAAACTCGTGACTGGTTTTTTGTTTCGGGTTCGTACGCGTATATCCAGGATTCGTCACCTGATACGATGTTGTATACAGCATTTGAGGATCCTGCGTGGAATCTTTCGAGAGTTCTGACGCACCAAGTAACGCGAGCCGCTTTTTGCTCTTCACAGAGCGAATGCGGTATCCATCGGGAAAACAACTTTTTTACACCTAATTGTGCAAGATTATTTGTATTTGACTCATGCCAATGTCTAAAGTTGCCTGAATTTCGCGGTATGTCACATGTCAATCTTCCTCAATCAGCTTACGCACAGCATCAACGTTTTCTTGGGTGACTGCAGTTTTTGGACGACCTTGACGGGGATCATCACTAAGCTTGACACGTCCACGTTGAAATTCAGCAAACCAGCGATAAATTGTGGTTTTGGATGGGGCTTCAACACCAAATGCAGAAATCATCCGGTCAACACACTGTTTTTTTTTGTTAAACCACTTCGAAAGTCATAATAAATCATCGCTCTTGAATTTTCTCGAGTCAATTCCATTTTCTCAACGACTAAACAAGTTTAACAAAACCTTGTGACAAGACCGAGAATCTTTTTTTAAATAAATAAATGGTATTCGATTTTTAAAACCAAGGAGTTTTCAATTAAAAAGATTTTAATATGACAGGAACAGTGGAAATATTCCATTCCCGATACTTTTAGTGCAGCCCTCGTATAGTGGTACGATTACAGCCTTTCACCAGTCATACGGCCATATCACCAACACAAAAGATCGGGCACGTCTTGCTACCACCCCGTCACCGCCCCGCAAAGCTAGACATGAGACAGGACCGTAGGTAATTAAATGCAATAAGTTGGATTGCATTCAGAATAGGGTTTTTTACTATATACGAGAAAAAAACTATAAATATATTATTGAGATAGTTTAGGCAAAAAGGAGTCGGAAAATGTTAGTTGTTCATTAAATAACAAAATAAATTTTAAAATTCTATTCCACGTTTTCAGTTTTTCTAATCTGTTAAAAAACACCATGAAATAGTAGCCGCCATGTTATTACGTCATACGGCTGTGTAAACTAAAACGTGTCAACTGTCAACTGATAGATAATAGATCAGCGCATTTGTTTACATAGCCAAGTGCCGTCATGACCACAGCAACATGGCATCCACTGCGTCCAGCGTTTTCATCAAACTACGCGCGAAATTTGAAAATGTAAAATTTAAATGCATTTTTATGGCAGTTATCGATTGAATAAAAATTTTGTGATTTTTTTTTGTGGCATATTAGCACTATAGAATTTAACTAAGATACTTTTCAAAAATGGGTTGTAAGACCCTATTAGTAACAACATGCATATTTTGACTACAAGACACGCAAAAGTAACCACAAACTGCAAAATGTATGTGTTTGCAATAGCAATTAGCACTTCATAGTGAATACCGGTTGTTAAATGCAACAACTGCAAACAGGCAGCCAAAATGCGGACTGCATAAATTCACTCAACCCGCTGACCGCATAGCGAATTAAATAAATAACGAAGGTGTCAGTTAAGCAAACACCCTTGAACTTAATATAACCCATTCATTAAAAACAGCGATAACATAAACATATTAAAGTAATAGGGTACATTTAAAAGTCGTTATAAATCACGATTACTGTGAAAGACTTCAGGAATAATTGTCCGTTAAGGTCTCTTGAAAGTTTAGCTTCGTGCCGATAAATAGTCAAGCCTTTGGGCGTGGTGCAATTCATAGACGGTTGCACCGCTAAACGGTTGGAATAAAGTGCTACAGCAGTAAGAATTATCGTGCTTTCGTTTGGGTATTCGATCTTCGAGATAGGCAATAACTAACTGGGTGTATTGTTAAGTAGTAGTTGAAACCTTAAATTCCTCGCCCTCGCTCGCTTTTGATTTAGTAAAGGAAAACGTTTCAGCTTGCACGATTGAATTTAACTTTAAGCATATTAATCCCATAATAGTAATAAAAGCTTTTAAGCAAATCAAGATCAAATTGTCTGAAGATCTTTGGGGATGGCCGTTAAAGTCTGTACCTCTATAATTGAGACTATAGCGCCCTACTTAGCCTTAATATTTAATTTGTGTGTGGATCAAGGAGTCTTCCCGGATTTAATGAAATACAGTAAGGTAATACCACTTTTCAAATCCGGGGACAATAAAGACACCAATAATTATAGACCCGTATCCGTGTTGCCGGTTTTCAGCAAGGTGTTTGAAAAGGTAATGCTTAATCAAATGCTCAATCATTTTAACTCGAATAAAATCCTTCACGATCAACAGTATGGTTTCACTAAAGGACGGTGTACGACCGACGCCGGTGTAACCTTGCTAAGACACATTTTTAACGCGTGGGAAGAAGCGCAAGACGCCTTAGGAATCTTTTGTGACCTCTCCAAGGCATTTGATTGCGTCGACCACGAAACCTTGCTCTTGAAACTTGAGCATTACGGACTTGGAAAACATGCGCTCAGCTTTGTAAAATCTTATTTAAATGATAGACAACAGCAAGTACAAATTAATGGTATCAATTCACTCGGTTTAAAAGTAAAAATAGGTGTTCCACAAGGCTCGATATTGGGACCTTTCCTCTTTTTAGTGTATATTAACGATCTACTCCATTTATTAAATAATCAACCACAAATGGTGTTATTTGCTGATGATACTTCTTTAATTTTTAAGGTAGATAGACGTGCTAGGAATGTTGACGACGTAAATAACGCCCTATTGCAGGTACAGAACTGGTTCACTGCCAATAATTTAGTATTAAATGGGAAAAAAACTAAGTGCATTCGATTTTCTTTACCAAATGTCAAAAGTGGTGATTATGAGATAGTATTGAATCAAGAGAAACTAGAATTCGTCGATAAAACTGTTTTCCTGGGGATCACGCTCGACTCAAGGCTACAATGGGGTCCTCATTTAACATCTCTTGCAGGACGGCTAAGTTCAGCGGCATATGCTGTCAGAAAAATCCGTCAATTTACTGATGTAGATACCGCGAGGCTGGTCTATTTTAGTTACTTTCATAGTATCATGTCTTACGGTATTTTACTTTGGGGACGGGCTGCAGACATCGAGTCAATTTTTATTCTGCAGAAAAGAGCTATCAGAGCCATTTATAATCTCCGCAGGCGCGATTCTCTAAGGGACCGGTTTAAGGACATTAACATCATGACGGTACCTTGTCAATATATCTACGAAAACATCATGTACGTAAGAAAAAAATTACATCATTTTAGTAAAAGAGGTGAAAGACATAATTATAGTACTAGAAATAGGGACCTATTATCTCAGCCAGGTTTCAGACTGGCTAAAGTAGACTCATCTTTCATGGGGTACTGTTTAAAATGTTACAATAAAATTCCACCCCACATACTTCAACTGAATGAAATGAAATTCAAATCTTGTATCAAACGCACACTATGCAGGCAGGCATATTATAAGTTGGGTGATTACATCGCTGATAAAAATGCTTGGCTCAATGCTGGTCCCGCTCCACAACCACAACCAATTGAATAATTAACATTTGAAAATACTGTTGGAGCAGCTGAACATTGTAAGACTATCTTTGCATTGTATAAATTCAACCTACGTTGTATTGTATAATTGCATTGCACAGGTGTGAGTACTATGTATAATAGAGCTACCATTTGCCGGTTATGTAATTGACTTGAATGGGTCCTGGCGGCTGAGAGTATGTCATGCTCACTCAGATGTCTCGCTGATGGTGGCGCGTGTGTTGGATCATTTAGCTCCCTTCAAAATGGTTGAGCTGAATGGTGCTAATCCATGCGTCATGCTCGTGAACGGGCGCCGTTAGTTGGGACTGGTCACCTCTTAGCGTCCTCGGCTTATTTGTAATTATTTTATTTAGAAATTGTTTTTGTTTCTCTTTTTACTATAGGCGCGTTTTTTTATTTTACATCGTCCTCACATTTAGTTATAATTTCAACATTATTTTTGTACTAATCTTTATGTATCAATTTAATTTAAAAGAGTGTCCATGGAGTTTCTTGCCCGTTCTTCTCCATAGGTACCTACTACGCTTTGGAATGGGCAACTAGCTTCATATTTCTAACTGACCGACTCCTTGACAATTCAAAAGTGCCTGTAAATGGTTTAATTGAAATAAATGCTTTGAGTTTGAGTTTGAGTTTGTAGTTCTTTCAGGTGCAAAAGAGTTTTGTTTATGTGTTAGAGAGACTAAACTTTAGATACCTACCTGTTTTCCTTATGGTGCATCCACGCCGAAGTTAATTTTGTAGAGGAAAATTTAGCAACATTAAGAAACTTTCTATAGCATTTGCGGCTTTTGTTATCAGTTGTTGCCCTTGCAAACGTTGCTCCACAAAAAGCAACTCCAGCACCTCAAGCGAGCTTCTTGTTGAATACATTTTTGTTTTTCTTATTTTGTTGTTAAGATTTTTCTTTTGTTTGCCAGGAATTAGAATTATTTACTGCTCGATATAAAAATAAAAACATTATATGAAAATTCTTACATGTTAAATTAAATTAATCTTAACAGGCTAATAAAAATTCAAAGAACACAAATTAGAACAGCGAGCGTCTTTTGTTTTTTTATTTTTCAAACCAAAGACATTTTAATATGGAACAACAAAGTGCACAACAGATTAAGTAAAGAGGTTTTAATGCTGTTCAACATAAGTAACTCATTGGTGGATCTCCACAGTTGTGAGATTCTGACTCACGTATTATGTACTGATGCTTAATTGTTGTCGTTAGAAAACTGTCAACTGTCTACACGGAAACGTCATTCTTGTCTACTCTTCCGTCTATAAATCGCTTCTTTACGATTCTCGTGCTAAGCCTGCAGATATATATATATATATATATATATATATATATATGGATCACCCGGAGGACACGGTGGAGTATACGGTGGGAAGGAGGAGGCGGGACGGTTGAGGGAAAGGCAAATTTCGGCCCTCACGCCTCAAGTAATTGGTAGCTTGCTGTCCAATAAGGACCAGGCCCAGGTTGACGGCACGTTGAGTTCCACGCGCGCCTCAAAGAGATGTCGTGTCCACTAGGGCCGATATCTGCCGGGGTCGCGGGAAAGTTCGAAAAGCATGCCAAAGCCCCTGGCAACATAGGCAACGGAAGGAACACGGTGGGTTTTAGTCAGTAAGAGTCTGAAACACCCTCTCGCTCCACCCAGAGCGGGAGAAATTATATGATAATTAACCACCCAAAAAAAAAAAGGCCTGCAGATATATGCTAAAGGGTTTTTATGAATTGAGCAGCGAGCTAGTTTGTGTAGCGTTAAGGCGCTGACAAGACCCAATTGACCAAAATAGGCTTCGCTTAAGAAAAAAAATTGCCAATTCTGTATATTTTTTGGTAGCGGAAAAAATATATGTTAATTTTGAACATATTTCACAGAACTTGGTTGTTACCAAAACACGTTTAGAAAACAAAATCTCGATACAAACTAATGTTAAACTAACCTCTTACTTTGAGTTCTAATCAAAAATATCTGTATCAAATATCAACATACGTTACGTATTTAATTAATAACAAGAACGTCTTATTTGATTGCAGAACTTGGTTGTTTTTTATTTTCGATCACTCAACTAATTTTTCAGTAAAAAGATAATTACTTCATATTTTGCAATAAATTACAAGCGTTGTGTCATTGCGCTTCTCTTTCTTTTCTACGCAATCTGACAATGACCGCGGTTTAGGTGTTGTCAGCGTCTTAATTTAAAAGTTGGTGTTCCTTAAGGTTTTATTTTATTTCGCCTACCACTTATGACTCACAACCTTTCGTAGCTGGATTGGCAGTCAAAGGCTTAAACCATTTAACCTGTTCAAAGGGGTAGGAGGACCTTCCAAGGAGTAATTGGTAAGGTGCACAAACGTGACCCGTTATAATTACTATAATGATCTGTTACAAAATCACTGATGTGGTAAACATGCACTTCGTGTTCTTCATTAATCTTTTCGCGTCACGTAAGTATTGTATTTTTTTGTACCTGATTGTTTTCCTGGTGACCTTGTCCATGAGCAGAAAATTAAGCCTGATTTACACGGTGCGATTTGCTTGCCTGTAGCATACGTACCTACCATAAGTTGAAGCAACACTAAAAGTCTAAGCAGTGTGTTGACGATCCAAGAAACTTGCGTCGGGTAAGAGGTATTAGGTCTGTGGTTGGTTTGTCACTGCACCTAAAAATTTTCTGAAGAAGATGGTTAAAAATAAACATGTTGTTTTTAAAATAACCTACATGTTACTTAGTACTTCGTTAGTCAGTTCCTAGCAGAGATTTACCTTGTCTTAGGCTCGACAGTGTACAGGAGCGGAATTTAGCGACGTAGTCTAAAGATAGAAGACTTTTCCACTCCGAATGTTTGTAGTCTTTTACTTTTGGCGCGCTTCACTTGTTTACTACTTCGGGCGGCATCTACTGCCGATACTCGTACAAAGAAATGAATGAAAAACACAACCAATAGCTTGTCACAGATGGCGCTGAGAGGGTACGTTTGTAGAACTTTTTTTGCTAGTCTATGCACGCAGTGGGTGATTAAATCCACATTTTGAGAAAATTTTGTTCCATTATAAGAAAATGTCTTAATATTGTCATGTATTTTTCCTTAGAACCTACTGCTATTTACTTTTGTGAAAAAATGGAAACGGACACCTTGAATCTTTGATTACAATACTACGCACGGGTGGGTCTACGCCGCTACGCCGTAGAGGTTACTACGCTACATTTGTTTCTAGTGCATGTATCGTAATCAGGCAATAGTACCTGTTCATAAAAAAAAACACAGATCTAAATACATAAATCAATAGTCAAAGATCTTTCTAAAGAACAGAAGACTTTAAGCATAGACTTGTAGTGCCTTTTTTTTTTTTTTTTTTTTTTTTTAGGGTGGGAAATCATCAAATAACTTCTCCCGCTCTGGGCGGAGCGGGAGGGTGTGTCAGACTCTTACTGACTAAAACCCACCCGTATTCCTTCCTGTTGCCTGTGTTGCGGGGGCCTCGGTGACCCATAAGTACCTTCCCGCGACCCCGGCAGGCATCGGCCCTAGTGGACCCCTACTTTGTGCTGACGACATCTCTTTGAGGCGCGCGTGGAATACGACGCGCCGTCGACCCGGGCCTGGTCCTTACCGGACGGTGAGCTACCCATTGCTCACCGTCCGCAAGCCCGCGCCTACGGTGGCCGGAAATCCGCCCGGGATTCCCGACGCCCTGGGCGTCTCCTGCGGCGGCTAGGGGCGAGAGGGCGCGAAACGTGCCTTTCCCTCAACCGTCCCGCCTCCTCCTTCGCGAGCATTACTGCTTCGCAGAAGGAGGTGACGGCTGCCCATGCCCTCTCGCTCCGTACCATGGCCTGAACCAGGGCCGGACGCGAGAGGTCTCTGCCGCCGATCGCCTCCACGAGGACACGGCGGTGCTCTGCCCAAGCCGGGCAGATCTCCACCGTATGCTCCACCGTGTCCTCCGGGCGATCCACACAGTGGTGACACCCGGACGTTTCCTCCCGCCTTATCCGACACAGGAACCTCCCGAAACTGCCGTGTCCGGTGAGGACCTGCGTCAGGCGGAAGGTGAGGACGCCGTGGCGCCTCTCCAGCCACTCCTCAAAGAGGGGACTTATCGCCGCAATTGTGGCGTGCCCAGCACTGGGTTGCGACAACCGTACTTTCCATGACGCCATGAGATCCCGCCGGAGCTCCGTCCGCTGTGCCGCGATTTCTCGCGGCAGCGGACTTACGCCCCGGCGTTTCGCCTCCTCGCGCCACTCCCATACGTGCGCGAGGGCTTTTGCCTCCAGATCCCATGGCGGCAATCCGGCAAGGAGGCTCGCTGCCTCACAGGAGACCGTGCGGTATCCCCGAACCATCCGGATGGCCATGACCCTTTGGGCCGCGCTCAACCGGCGGGCTGGCCGCAGCGCCAGAGAGCGCGCCCATACAGGAGCCCCGTAGAGGGCCATGGACCGCACGACCCCCGCGTAGAGCCTCCGGCAGGAGGCGTTTGGACCCCCTAGATTGGGCAGGAGCCGCTTCAATGCAGCGCCCGCCCGCTCCAGTTTGGGAGCCAAACGTCGGAAATGCTCCACGAAGTTCCACCGGCTGTCGAGGACGAGTCCCAGGTACTTCATCGTCGACTCGACGCCGATAGAAACCAGACTTGTAGTGCCTGTTCCTATATTTGACCGATTGTAATTGGTTCAAAATTACGTTACGATACGTGTATCAGAAGCGAATGTAGTGGCGTAGTGGCGCATATTCATCTGTGTGTGTGTGTGTAGTATGTCACCAAAGACAAAAAGGCATTACATTAGACATTACATACAGATGATACAGATTAGACATACATTTCAAACTGAGTTACGCATTTTTAGCTTTCATACGTATTTAGATGTGTTTTTTGAGTCTTGTATATTTGATTAAAGACCGTTTAATAACGCATAGGTAGGTTTAAGGTTAAATCATTCTACAGCAGCTAGAATAATTGGCTTGTCGTTATTTAATGCTAAATAAAACAAATGTGCTTGATAAATGTTCGCGAAAATTGAGGTTACACTAAGGTGAAATAGTTTATGTAAATTAGATTAAATTATAGTAATTTACTACAAGTAGGCACAGCATAAATTTATTCGCTGTCTGCATCGAGCTTAGTTTGGGTTACCTAACTTAAGTGGACTGCAATGCTATGCTTTTATTTTTTTCTCGGATAATTTATTTTTTAACGGTAATAATAATAGTGTAACATGTCGAGCGGTGGTGGCCCAGTGGTGACGGCTCGACGTACGAGTCGTAGTTCCGAACCCTTTTTTTTTTGGGTGGGAAGTTATCAAATAACTTCTCCCGTTCTGGACGGAGCGGACTCTTACTCAGACTCTTACTGACTAAAGCCCACCCGTGTTCCTTCCGTTGCCTGTGTTGCCAGGGGCCCCGGTAACCCTTTCGAACTTTCCCGCGACCCCGACAGGCATCGGCCCTAGTGGACCCCTTCACTTGTGCTGACACATCTTTGAGGCGCACGTGGAACACAACGCGCCTTCGACCCGGGCCTGGTCCTTACCGGACGGTGAGCTACCCGCAAGCCTGCACCTATACGGTGGCCGGAAATCCGCCCGGGATTCCCGACGCCCAGAGCATCTCCTGCGGTGGCTTGGGGCGAGAGGGCGCGAAATTTGCCTTTCCCTCAACCGTCTCGCATCCTCCTTCGCGAGCATTACTACTTCGCAGAAGGAAGTGACGGCTGCCCAAGCCCTCTCGCTCCATACCATGGCCTGAACCAGGGCCGAACACGAGAGTTCTCTGCCGCCGATCGCCTCCACGAGGATAGTTCCGAACCCTGACAGGAGCTTTACTTTGTGTAAATTATTTCATCACCACTGCTCTCAAAGTGGTGAAGGAAAACATCGTGAGGAAACCGGCACGTCCTGGAACCAAAAATTCGAAGACATGTGACATCTACAACCCCGTGCTGGGCCCGCGTGGTGGAGTACGGCCCACTCCCTCTCACAGGGAGGAGGCCTGTGTCCCAGCAGTGGGAACATTGTAGGCTGATTATGTGTGTCTAAAGTTATTTAATGATATTCAGCATGTTTTTGTTAACGTTATTTACAAGTTTTGTTCACACTTCTCCACACCTGTTTATTTTTCTTCTTTCTGCACACCTGTTTATATTTTTCTGCCAAGCATCGTTCCAGTATGAACAGTATGGGTACTGGTATAATTGCTGGCACATTAGACATTCCACCTTGTCTCTAGGAAGGTAATCCTTGCGATTCCTTCGTATTGCAAATGTAAATAACTTGATAAAATCATTCTTCGTGGAACCGCAGTGGTAGTCCGCGAAATTCGATTTTTCTTACGCTTTTTTGCAATTTACAGGCCAGTGTCAGGTTGTATCTTGATCAAAATATGATTCGTGATCATAACAAATCTCTTATGGAAAAGTTCGTATAGAACAAATCTAAGTTAAATAATAATGTGAGCAGTGGTGGCCCAGTGGTAACAGCCGCGACTTACGAGTTTTAGGTCGTAGGTTCGAACCCAGACAGGCGCTTTACTTTGTGTAAATTATTTCATCACCACTGCTCTCAAAACGGTGAAGGAAAACATCGTGAGGAAACCGGCATGTCCTAGAACCAAAAATTCGAAGACATGTGACATCTACCAACACGCACTGGGCCCGCGTGGTGGATTACGGCCACTCCCTCTCACAGAGAGGAGGCCTGTGTCCCAGCAGTGGGAACATTATAGGCTGATTATGTATGTTATGTAAATCTAAGTTAGAGAGATGTATTCATGATTCTAATGATTATAATTATGTAAATTCATATTTGTTATGGTCGCGAATTATATTTTGATGAAGATACAAACTGACACTGACCTGAAAATAGTAAAAAACGCAAGAATATTTGAATTTCGCGAGCTGCCAATGCGGATCCTTAAGTACGAAAAATTACCGAAGTAGGTTTAACAAGAAATATGTAAACGCCAGCCTGTATCGACAGTTTGTAATATTACAATAAAATATTTATAGTTATAGTAAGAAGAAGAAAGAAAGAAAGAAAATACGTTTTAGTACGCTTTCATCTTTTATAGTATCCGTTCTATCGCGAAATTGAATTATATTATCAGTCCAAATTGCGTAAATGACTGTTAGGTTAGGTACTGCCAAGGCCTTTTTTTTTGGGTGGGAAATCATCAAATAACTTCTCTCGCTCTGGGCGGAGCGGGAGGGTGTGTTAGACTCTTACTGACTAAATCCCAGCCGTATTCCTTCCGTTGCCTGTGTTGCCAGGGGCCTCGGTAACCCTTTTATACCTTCCCGTGATCCCGGCAGGCATCGGCCCTAGTGGACCCCTGCACTTGTGCTGACGACATCTCTTTGAGGCGCGCGTGGAATACAACGCGCCGTCGACCCGGGCCTGGTCGTTAACGGACGGTGAGCTACCCATTGCTCACCGTCCGCTAGCCCGCGCCTATGGTGGCTGGAAATCCGCCCGGATTCTCGACGCCCAGGGCGTCTCCTGCGGCGGCTTGGGGCAAGAGGGCGCGAAATTTGCCTTTCCCTCAACCGTCCCGGCTCCTCCTTCTGCGAAGCAGTAATGCTCGCGACGGCTGCCCATGCCCTCTCGCTCCGTACCATGGCCTGAACCAGGGCCGGACGCGAGAGATCTCTGCCGCCGATCGCCTCCACGAGGACACTGCGGTGCTCTGCCCAAGCCGGGCAGACCTCCACCGTATGCTCCACCGACACGGTGGGCGATCCACACAGTGGTGACACCCGGACTGCCAATGTCTACCGGGGTCGTGGGAAACTCCGTAAGGGATACTGGTGCCCCTGGCAACACAGGCAACGGAAGGAACACGGGTGGGTTTTATTCAGTAAGAGTCTGACACACCCTCCCGCTCCGCCCAGAGCGGGAGAAGTTGTTTGATAATTTCCCACGCAAAAAAAAGAAGGTACTTCTTAATATGCAGTTTATGAAACTGTCGCATAAAGAGGGCTAGTTATGTGCAGTTTCATAGACAACTTTATCTACTCTCATACCTTTCTCTCTCATTAACCTACTAAATAAAAGATCAAAGTTAAAAGAGTAAGAAATTGTTTATTGCTTATAATGAATCAAAACTTTTTTGTAATGCTATAAAAATGGCGCGCCTCGCATACGCGTTCCATTAGAAAAAAATAATTGATGAAAACACCTTGGTAATATTAACTTTTTGAAATTGCCCTGTATCGTATTGGTAAAAAAAAATGTTTTATAATATTATTTAAAATATTACGGTATTGTGTTTGTAAAGTATGTCAATATAAACTCGTTTTGAAGTTTATAATTCCAATTTTACGCTATGAGAAGAGATAAACTATTTTTAAATAACTTATTTGAGATAACTTGAGATAACTTATTTTTCAATATTCCTTAAAAAGAACACTTTACCGTTTATAGCACAGGGTGTGTCTTATACGGAGTTAGTACCCCTACGTATGAATAACTTCCCGGTATTTGGCACACCTTAAATTTTGCATACACCATGTTTTATTTAAGGCGTGTTTCTCTAGTAATGGTGTATGTAATTAAGGGTAATTGTATGAAAGCTATTTTGAAACTTTGTCGTGTTTTATTTAATGTAATTGAAGTGTTATGTTTAAATTATTTTAATGTGTTCTTTCTGGTATTTTTGGGGTTCCCTAGTCAACAAGAAACCCTTATAGTTTCGCCATGTCCGTCTGTCTGTCTGTCTATGCGCGGCTTAGCTCAGAGACTCAGTACTAGAAAGCTGTATTTTGGCATGGTTAAGCATATTAATCACGCCGACAAAGTGGTATAATAGAATCTTGAAAAAAACCTGCATTTCCTCGCACGTAAAGTGGGGATGATATTTTTTTTTCTCTTTGGATGTAGGGGGTGTTACCGTTGAATAGGCCGTTCAAAAATATTATGGGTCTGTGAAAACCATTTTTCGATTCAGGGATCCGTTTGCGTAATATTAAGCTTTATAGTTTAAATTTTTATTAGAGTCAAGTGTCCCCCACGTGCCAGCTAAATGGTTGTTTTTGGATATTTGAAAACGTAGTTAAATAAGCTTCACTAGTAAACGAGTAATAGAAGACCAACTTACATTTGCAGTTGGAGAATTGACTGTGACGTATATCGATCTATGGGAGAACATGTTTTTCAACTACAATCCGGTCAGTCCCCATTGACTCCGAATAGGAGTTTCACTCCTCCAACCGTCAGTCCCCACTGACACCTATTCGGAGTTCGGGAGTGCGACTCCTATTCGGAGTCAATGGGGAGTTACCGGTTAAGTTTGTTTTTGGGATATATTCATGCCAACTACGGTACCCTTCATTGGGTATGGTCCGACACGTACTTGGTCGGTTTTTAAATTTTTGCTGGAATTCCATACACAAATTTTTTTTCGACAGCTACGGTCAACACAGTTGTGTCGTTACAGTATAATCGTTACGCGATTGGCTTCTACGCTCCCGGTCGCAGGTTCGAATCGCGCAAAGAACAAATATTTGAGCCATACCTACCATTTTTCCAGGTCGGGAGTATTGGTAAATTCTAGATTTGCATACGTAAAAGTACTCACAATTATCATTTACGTGAGATGTGCGTTTTGATACACCAACGACAAATTAAAAAATCCTTGTCTTGAACAAACAACAACCGTCAAAAAATTTTTCGTAACAGATGCTGAAATAAATGTTCCTGCATTTTAGTTTTGCAATGCTTATTTAGTCTTTCCGATTTCAATTCCCATTTGGTTAGGTTTTAGATCTTGTACTTTGTACTAATTTATTGCTTTCTGATCGGATAACTTTCGGCCTATGAGTTGTAAATCACGCGAAACTTAGTGATGACGTTATTATACTGTAATGTCTATATTAGCTGATCTATTTAGTACTGGACATTAAAAGGGTTCTTTTGTATAACTTTGGTAATTGCATTTTACGATGCAATTATTAAAGTTATGGTGGAGGTATGAAAATATTTGTGATGTATTAGGGTTTCCAAATTCTATTTATATAGCACGTAACATATTTTTTTTAATAGATAGAGCGATAGTCTACTCAGAGCGATAGTTTAGTCAGACATCCCGCCGAAATCGGGAGTTCTGGCAACGCTGGTGTGCCAGACGTCCCGATTTCGGCAGGACGTCCCGATTTTTAGCCCAAAGTTAAATGTCCCCCGCGGGACAGGCTCAGTCCCGCGTTTCGGGGATTGAAAAATAAATAAGTAATTCGTAAGTAATGTATTACTTACAGAATCAGCCTATAATGTTCCCACTGCTGGGACACAGGCCTCCTCTCGGTGAGATGGAGTGGGCCGTAATCCACCACGCGGGCCCTGTGCGGGTTGGTAGATGTCACATGTTTTCGAATTTTTGAGACGTGCCGGTTTCCTCACGTTGTTTTCCTTCATCGCTTTGAGAGCAGTGGTGATGAAATAATTTACACGTGTATTACTTGTTTATATTATAGAGGTATGAGGAACAGGGTGTAAAGTTCACTCATCCTCCATAGAAAAGGGAGGATTCTCCGACCAGACGGGTGTCGTGTCTGGTGGGCAACTGCCCGACGGTTGATGTCGGGATGTTGTATATATGCTAGTTGCGCGGTAAACTCTGCTTGCGCGATGCAGGATTTTGCGTGACGTCAGTGTGATGCGTAGTTTTGTATGTGGCGCTGTAGATGCCGCCACATCACTCCCCTCCGGAGACCGGAGGTCGATAGTGGGCTGAGTCGTGTATCTTGCGATGCTTGCCAGTGCCAGGTGGGGTTCCAGTGGGTCGGAACCGGTTGTCGCATAGTTCGCGGTGGGTCGGAACTGTCTGCGGTGATGCCCCAGTGTGTCGGGGTGGCGCTGCGTTATGCTCCAGTGAGTCGGATGTGGTACAGCGCCGGGTTGAGGGCTGACTGCTGGCGTCGACCAGGAGAGCGTTGAAGAGCTCTGCTTGTTTGACCGGCCGAAAGTGCAGTGTGCTGTGCCAAGGTTGCTGATGAGGCTTAGGGTGATGACCAGGTATGCGCGGTCGCTGCATGCTGGTGGTCAGGATACCCGTTGAAGCCGTGGGTGCTGGCTGGCTGTGTGACTTGCCGCTCGAAAGCTTGAGGAAGTGATGATGATGACGTCACGCTGAAGTAGTTGCACGAAGGCTGCGCTGACGTTCATATTCGGGGTCACCAGTATAGAGGTATGAGGAACAGGGTGTAAAGTTCACTCATCCTCCATAGAAAAGGGAGGATCCTCCGACCAGACGGGTGTCGTGTCTGGTGGGCTACTGCCCGACGGTTGATGTCGGGATGTTGTATATATGCTAGTTGCGCGGTAAACTCTGCTTGCGCGATGCAGGATTTTGCGTGACGTCAGTGTGATGCGTAGTTTTGTATGTGGCGCTGTAGATGCCGCCACAATATTATATTCCTCTAAAGAATTAACTGCTAACACAGGGTAAACCAGGCAGTTATTGTTATTAGCATAGTAAAGTAATGCATTTTAATTAAAATACATTTTCTATGGCTACTTATCTAACATCATTGTAAACTTAATTTGGAACTGAAATAAAAAACGACTATTTAACTATTTATGTATTTTTATGTCCTGCTTTTGACGAAAGAATCCCGCTTTTTTACTCAAAAGGTTTCAAAATCCCGCTGTGTCCGAATAAAAATCTGGCAACACTGCTACTGCTAATCTTGCCTTAAGTCTGGGCACTGCCTAAAGTACCTACTTGAAATAAGTTTTGTATACCTTAACACCTTGATTTTACTGAAATAAATTCCTTAGATGCGTATTTCATGCGCACAACAAAAGAGTGAAATGTCCGTGTCCCATAAACCTCTTTTTGTAAACATTTTTCTACCTTAGGTCAACTAGCGTCGTAAAAAGTTACCATAAACATTAATCAGTAGCTATCAAATTTCCTGATATCCTGAAATTCAGGTCGATTCGCTTTTCATAGGAACTTCCTGTAGTTTGCAATATCCGGTGATTGAAGGCTTTCAGTCGATTAATACTCATCATGCCAACCTACTTGCTCACATCCGGTGGTACGTTTGTGACCGGCTAGGTGGCGCCACCTAAGCTATGACTAAACCTTGTGAAATTATACTATTTGGCCATAAACGTTAGTCAGAATAATGATGTCATTTTGAGGGGGTTGGTTTGATCATTATTCAGGGTCAACGGTCAAATAATATTGTGAAATTTGAACTTTTGTAGTTATCGCTGTGAATACTGTACTAATCTTCGAATGAGTAGGTATGTATTTAGAATAGAATGTTCGTAAAATATAATGCGTATAAAAGCTCCCGCAGATAGGCGCGACGCGATAACGCGACGCTACACTAGTAGCACAATTTATATGAAAAATTAATGGAAAGTGTCGCGTTGCCTCTCGCGCCCGCGATATCGCGCCAGTCTGCACAAGCCTTTAGGAATGGATGAAGGTACTGCTATTTCTCAAAACGTACTCTACGTTTTAATACAAAGTTTTTTTTTCAAGGTCAACTTTTGGTTGATGAATTAAACGCATTTATCGATAGTATACTTTACCAAAACTGTAACAAGACGTAGCAACTATTTGGAAAATCACTTGCGAAATTATCATTTACAGGTAGGGTAGCTCGCCTTCCGGTAAGGACCAGGCCCGGGTCGACGGCGCGTTGTATTCCACGCGCGCCTCAAAGAGATGTCTTCAGCACAAGTGTAGAGGTCCACTAGGGCCGATGGCTGCTGGGGTCGCGGGAAGGTACTAAAGAGTTACCGAGGCCCCCGCATCACAGGCAACGGAAGGAATACGGGTGGGTTTTAGTCAGTAAGAGTCTGATGATTTCCCACACAAAAAAAAGTAGGGTGGCCAACTTTTTTATATCACATAAAGTATTTTCGAAGCCATTGCTTGTAAAAATATAGTAGTAATGTTTCAAAAACATTTTTATTCTTTACTAGCTTTACCCGGCCCGGCTTCGCACGGGTAGCACTAAGTATCTATAATAACCTTTACTTACCTATCTTACCCTACCTACCTTACCCTACGTACCCACCCTACCAACCTACCTAACCGACCTACCTACCCTACCTACCCTACCTACCTACATATCCTACCTACCTACACTACCTAACTTACCCTACCCTACCTATCCTACCCTACCTATCCTACCCTACCTACCTACCCTACCTATCTACCCTACCAACCTATCTACCCGACCTACCGACCCTACCTACCCTACCCACCCTACCTACCCTACCTACCTACCTACCTACCTACCTACCTACCTACCTACCTATACTACCTACCTATCCTACCTAACTTGCCCTACCCTACCTATCCTACCCTACCTACCTACCCTACCTATTTACCCTACCCTACCCTACCCTACCTACCTACCCTATTTCTTCCATATCCTATAGTGGATAGTGATTGAAATACTATCGTGAATTCATGCAACCCTAATACTTTTTGATAGGTTCATAGTTACTACTTTTTACTACATTCATTGCAATTTCTATATATTTCTCACCTTTAAACCTTCCTTGGACTCCTATAAAATATTTCAAAACCATAATTACTCAAATCGGTTCAGCCGTTCTCGAGTTTTTGTGAGACTAACAAACGTCAATTCATTTTTATAAATGTAGATATGCATATTTTTTACTACTTTGAACTTTTATTAACAGATTTTTAATTCCTTTTTATGGGTCATAATTATTTTGACACTCTAAATTAAGGTTACAAAATACCATTAGTTAATGAGATTATCGGCCCTATTGCGATCATCTCGCCATTTTGTATTGAAATAAAAATATAGTAATATCGCCTACTATATTTTTTCTTTACAAATATAGTATTTAGACCTATAATATAACAGGGAACTATATATATAATAGGGTTGGCAACCCTATTTCCAAGAGACTTTTAACAATTATTTACTTAGAAGCTAATATAAAAAAAGTACATGAAACCAGCCAGCCAAAGAAACCAACCCTGGCTTTATATGGGGTAGCAACTGTTTGATAAATGACTTGAGTTATTGTCTATTTCCAGCGACTTTTACATTAGTTTAAACAATAGTAGATTAAGCGAATACAACACAAAAGCATTTGCATAATGGATACTTGAATACATTTTAAACTAACCCGCAAAAGAAACCAAAACCGGCTTTATTACCGGGTAGCAAACATTTAAAAAATACTTGAGTTTTTGTTATTTTCCACCGACTTCTACATTTTTATTTATTTAAAACCAAAATACAAGATGTATACATAACATTAACTAACTTAAATTAAAACTAAGTTAAACCTAAAAAAGGCCCTCGAGGCATTGTACCGAGGATGCTGGCGGCATTTCCTCACTGAATTGTAATGCTGATGCGTTGCGCGAGAAAGCCGCCAGCTTTTCGGTCACCTGCAGTTACATCAACTAGACGTTTCGCGATTTCCGCAAATAACTTATGCGCACTGGGACCCCACGGACCGAGGGTCTCGACGCCAAAGGATGAAAAGAAAGAACTTTTACAATAGTTTAAACATCCTAACTAATATTATACATGTAAAAGTGAGTTTGTTTGTTTGTTACGCTTTCACGCTAAAACGTCTGAACCGATTTGGATGAAATTAGGCACATGGATAGACCATGCGCATAAGCAGTGGTAGCTCAGTGGTAACGGTCGCGACTTACCAGTTGTAGGTCGTAGGTTCGAACCCAGGCAGGTGCTTTATTTGTGTAAATAATTAAATCACCACTGCTTTCAAAACGGTGAAGGAAAACATCGTGAGGAAACCGGCATGTCCTAGAATTAAGAAATTCGAAGAAATGTGACATCTGCAAACCCGCACTGGGCCCGCGTGGTGGATTACGGCCCACTCCCTCTCACAGAGAGGAATCATGTGCCTATAATGCCTATAATGGTCCCACTGCAGGGAGCAGTGGGACCATTATAGGCTGATAGTTAGTAATATAAGCTAATGACACAAAAGGGCACTTGCTAACCCCGGATCTGAAAGACGATAATGACATAGAAAGGGAGCGTAGAGCGCTGTTTGTTCGTGCGAATATGATAGCACGCAGATTTGCTCGCTGTTCAAGAGACGTCAAGATCACCCTGTTCAAGGCATTTTGCACGACCTTCTACACGAGCAGTCTGTGGGTAAATTATACGCAAAAGCAGTACAGCGCTCTACGCGTCCAATACAATGCATTCAGGGTGCTGTTGGGGCTGCCTCGCTTCTGTAGCGCTGCGGGGATGTTCGCCGAAGCAGGCGTGGATTGTTTTTATACAACCATGCGCAAGCGGTGCACATTCCCGGTGCGCAGGGTGCGGGTCAGCCCGAACAGTATCCTGTGAGCCTTCGCCCAGCGATTCCACTGCCAGTACATGTATCACTGTGACATGGTACATGCACGGGCTAATGTGGAAATATTGTTTTAATTGTTTTGATCTGTAATTGTTTCGTATTGTATTGTATTGTATTGTATTTTTTGTATTGAAATTGTATGTGTATTTGTATTAGTTTATTTTTATAATTAGCCCGTGTTGGCCTTTAATAAATTATTATTATTTAAAAGCACATAAACAATGCAGGTACATTAAACACTAGGTTATATTAACATGTGTGTAGTTAGATTAAAGATGTGTTAAACCTACCCTCAAAACAATCAATAAGACAAATATGCTAAAGTTAATTACGTTCGACGCGCGGCTACACACATTCTCCCCAACACATCGACCCATCACTTCGTCAGTCAGAAAGACATCAACGACGTGACTACATGACGCCATGTTTGTTTGCAACAAGTTTAGTGAACAGTCTGTGAGTTTTAACGTTGCTTGATTGAAACTACACAAGGTGTTGCTGAATTAAGACGAAAAGCCTTAGAAGTAAAGCAACATGGATTATTTTATTTTAATTATGTAATTTAAAAAAGATTGTTTGAAATAGGTAATTGAAGCTATAATGACATATCAGGTGGACTTACTTTTTCAGGTTACGTGGTGAAGTTTTTAGGACCATCTTTATTTACATTTTTCGTGTACAAAGATATTTTTTTCTCCCATATGCTTCGAAATTCGAGCATTATTTTGACAACCTTCTTCGAGGTATATCGAAAATGCAGTACTGATCAAATACATGCGAGCAGGTGGCCGGCAATGCTAGTATGAAAATCCATATCTGTCATGTAATTTAAAAATAGAACGAAATTTTTACTTCGACATAATCTACCAAGGAGGTTATTTTTTAAGGCGCAGATATATGAATTTAGTGACTTTTAAATATGCTATTACACCTTCATTTAATACAAGTAAGCTATGCAAAGAATGTGTGTTAAACCAGAACACACACATCAATTTTATTCTATATGTGAAAATATATGTATTGTAGTAAAATACTTTATGAAATAAATTTAGGAAGTAATGTCTACCCAAAGCATAAAAAACGATACTACTTTCAAACTACTTAAGATATATATATTTTTTGTATGAACATACTATATTATTATCTATAATTCTATCTGTGATTTTCTTTTTAATGTTCATATTTTCGTAAATATTCCTTATGACATCGAATGGTGGCACGGCGTGAATGCGACGCGCATTTGTATGGCCAAGGTCAACGGTGATTACCCGACCCTTAAAGATTTTATTTAAATTTCGAACTGGCCCAAATAGAGCTGTTTAAAAGATAAAAAAGAAAAAAAATATTATATAGGCGCGTGAAAAATGATTGTAGTTCGACACTGATTCTGGAATTTATAATATATTTTCTCATTCGTCCATCAATGCCCCTTTTGCAGGCCGCGGCAGTAATGTACTATTTCCATATAATTTTTCCCAAAGTAGGATAACAAAACATTTGATTTTGACAGTTTTTTTTTTAAACGTTTCACCACACTAAGAATTCCTTCCTGTATCGTGGGTGCGTTTACAAACATAGAAAACTCACAAACACAAACACCCAGACACGGAACAATTACTTGCAGATCATACAAATGCTTGTTCCGTGCGGGGATCGAACCCGCGACACGCTGCGCAGCAGTCGACCGCTCAGCCATTATACGCCAACCGTGTCGTCAAAGTCACAGTAACATTCTTGTTGGTTTCCACTCAAAGAATTCAATTACTATCTTAAAAAATACTTGGGGTAGTCTACTCTAACTTGGGCATAGTCATAGTACGTTGTAGTTTAGCAATTTTTCCAACAAGTTTGAAACTAGTGACGTCGCTTGCTGTCTCGAACGCCCTTGCGAAGTCCTTGACTTGCTTAGTCAGTTCCATAACTTTCACATAATTGAAAAATTCGCCGGTCTAATGCATATAAGCTACGGCTAGATATGACCTATAGTTAAGCTGAGGCCACACCTACTCTACAGGGCTATGTAGATTATATTGCCATATATAGCAGCTAACGTTTAGGCGACTAGAAAAAGCTAGAGCTAGTGGATGACAGTAGCAACTCTTAAAAACTATTGTAACATTAACATTTGTCGAATGGAGCAGACAGATAATTTTTTTTTTTTCAAAGAATGCCTGACTACTCGTATTAACGCACAAAAAGTCTATGAACCAATCATATCAAATTGATATTGTCGGATCACGTGAATTTATGATAGAATTTGTATTATCCCATTTATTTGTAAAATAACTGTTGCCGGCTTCCTCTTGAATATTTAGTAAAGTATTGAGTATTTTCGAGAACGTTCCAGAATTGTATTTTTTTTTCTGCAGCCTTCTGTGGCCGACCAAGAGTGATTCAGCGCAGAGTCAGGTGACTAAAGACGTCTGATAAGTAACCAATAAAAGTGTTTGCACTTTCTGGTACTTCAGTTGAAAGTTGGATTTACTTGATGACTCGTCCAACTTTGAGGACCACGGAAATTATGAAACTTGTTCTATATGAGTCACAATGGACGAGACTGTAGCCTTAATACACCAGACTATAATCTTTCCACAAATTAATCGTCAACTCATACATAGCATACAATTATTACGCATGACTTTTGCTATGATTATTTTCATTGAAACACCACTAACTTTTGATTTGATTGTTGCTTTTGTAATTTACACCAGGTCCTTGGCACAAAGACCTTGGGACTTTCCAAAGTTAGAAAAAGATCTATTTAATAATGCAATCACTCTTTTTGCAAATAAATTGTAATTGAAAAAACTCTTTTATAATATGTAAGTAGGTTATTTCTTTGTATTAATTCCTTTCATTAATTTCCCTGCTACTAGCACAGTGCATTAATTTAATAATAGCTGGAAATGTATTATTACAACGAGTTCTCCAAAAAACACGGAATTTGGAACACATTAATTTGCATTTTGATGGTAACTGAGGTATGTTATGTTATATACGTAAAACCGGGCTTCAACAAAGTGCACGTAGTTTACTAAAGAATTTTTGGCTTGTGTGAAATTGAATGTTATGAATAATTATTTCTTCCGTTTCCAGGCTCTGTCATATCTAGCCTTGAGATATTACAGGTGCCATATTAGGTCCTCAAAAATGACAGCCGTTCGTATATAAAAAAATCTATGTACTTGATTTAAGAGGCTGACAACACCTAAAGCGCGGTCACTGTCGGACTGCATAGAAAAGAAAGAGAAGCGCGATGACACAACGCTGGTAATTTATTGCAAAATATGAAGCAATTATCTATTTACAAAAAATCTTTTGATTGGATAAAAAAATTAAAACACTATTATGCTAGTATGTTGCTTGTAGAATAATCTGACAAATAATCAGAATAATTGCATGTATATTAGTATGGTTTTTAATAATTAATATAAATGTTTAGAGGTATCTTCGTATTTTTTTTCTATCGTATCAAATTAGTTGTATTATGTTTTCAACACACTATCTACCTAGAATTTATCCTGAAGAATATCATATATTTTTCTGATTTTGTATACTGCAGAGGATCATATACTTTTAGGCATTATAAAACTCCCAAAATTTGCGTTTAGGTCCTGTAGTCCCCTTAATTATCTAAATAATGGCGCCGATTCCCTTGTTCACAAACTAAATTAAATTTAAGTTCAGTGCATCTTTTTCTTTCTATTTCATTAAGAAAAGGACAGAAGATAAATTTTAGTTCAGTCCTGTCAAATTAATCAGCGCTTGACGTAAATTGACGTAATTTTAGTAGGCAAGTTTTTAATCACGTCTAAACTTGTGTGGAGTATTGACAGGCGCTGATTAATTTGACAGGAATAAACTAAAATTTATCTTCTGTCCTTTTCTTAATGAAATAGAAAGAAAAAGATGCACTGAACTTAAATTTAGTTTAGTTTGTGAACAAGGGAATCGGCACCATTGTCTTTAGAAAACGGCTGAGTTTACGACTGGTTATGACACAGGGTCTCCTTGCGCATCAGGGTGGACGAAATTCATGAGGATTTTCACATTCTCCGAAGGGTTAGGCAGAGGGCCACACTTTAAATGGGACGTAAACATTCGCCTGTTATGTTTACGTCCCATTTAAAGGGGTGAGCCAATTGCTATCAACCATGCACAAATCTAGACTCCGGGTTGCTACTGAGAAATTCCAGATGGAAAACCCCAATAACATTTTGCCCGACCCGGGATTCGATCCCAGGACCTCAAGCTCGGCAGTAGCGTTTGCGACCATTAGACTTGTGTAGAGAAAATAAATGTTTTGGTTATTATTATGTTTTATTAGTCCAGGAGTCACCAAATGGGGGACCGCGGTCCGGATCCAGACCGCCAACCTATTTTCTGCGGTCCTTACATAAACAGTAAAATGTGTAACTAAAACTTAATCAAAAATATTTAAATAACATTTTCGACTTTTAGCTCCCACCAACTTTACTCCAGACTTCAGACAGATATAATTGCCGGCATTTATCTTGAGCTCTGATTCCTAATTACTTTAAGCGATTTTGGACCTTATTCCTGAGACAATACGATGCGCACACAAACCCCCACCACTCCGCCGAGAGCTAAAGTTAAATGCCGGCAACTATAGTTCTAAGTAAAAAACAAAAACAAAACACATTAATATTAATTACCTACTTACTTTGTTATTTTGTTAATTACGTTTATTAGTTTGAAATTAAAAATCAAACTTGTAAAAAAAAAAAAAATTGGTAGCCAGTAATCTTCTACCAAACAGACCGCGCCAGTCCAATTATTTTTTTAAACGTACCCCCAATTAATATATTTGGAGATTCCTCTACTAGATCAACGATGCAGTTAATTAAAGCAGGAGTTGAGGCATGGACATTCATAAGAATTATCCACCCAGGAATAAAAAAAAGTTGAGGCATGATTTTCAGTCACAAATAAAATAATATTATATTGAATAAGATTATCAGTGATTAAAGCTTCCATCCTTGCTTCAATGTTTGTGTTACCTCGGGTCCTTGAAATCAATATCTCATTCTGTACTAAATTAAAGTCGTATCGATTTCAACTTGTTGATAGATGGAGCTTCCGCCAATTACCTTAGAACGCCATAACCCAATAAATCAAACAAATAAATATTATCTAAGCTGAGGACTTGGCAGGTTTCCATTAGATTCGTTTACGTGAGACAAGACAAGGCTTCAATGGTTACATAAAGAAAAACTATCATCGTTGCACACAGCAAGGCTGGTTTGCAAACAAAAAGTATGCTGAACTGACTGACAACAAATAATAAAATTGTGGAACAAGTTTAAAACTTATTTCGGATATTTCTGTCTTTTTCGGTCACGGCCATGGTTGATTTTTAGCTGAATAACAGTCTAAAAGTTTAGTAAGTATTTACTTTAACAAACGACTGGGTTAGCTCTATTGAATTCAAAACAGTAGGTATATACAGTCGCGTTTTTTCGTAAATAAGTATATTTTGTAATATAATGCTACTTACGATTCTTATAGTGAACAAAATATGTAAACAAAACTAAATTAAAGTCCATGTATACAAATACATTGAAAATTGTATTAATAGTTATTTTTTACGCCTAAACTACATATATTTGACAGACTTTAACTGTAGACTGACCAGCAACGAATATAAGGCTTAATTGTAGTAGTAGAATAGCTGCTGATTTTTTCTTTTTTTTAATTGTATGCGAATGCTTTAAACTTCCCAACACTTAGGCGAATATAAAATTGCACAATCAGCACAGTCTTGCTAGCACCACTAATTAATCGTCGCAGGGAAGTACTTAATATTCATTAGTTGCAGGCTACCGTGACCTCCACAGAGCACCGTAGTACCTATATAGTTCACCCACGAGCAAAAATATATACACACCTAAGCTTGGGTTTCCTAAGAATGCGTTGCATTTATTTAACTTCGCAAAATGATATGGAATATCAAACACCAACCGTAATTATGCGGCAGCTTTAATGACGGCACCGCTTTCTTAGCATACACCAAGCTTTTGCGAAACTTTAAACGGTTACTTAACTTTTAACGAGTTGATTGCAACTGTGAAATATTTAGCATAATGATAAGCATAATCAGCCTATAATGTTCCCATTGCTGGGACTCAGGCTCCTGTGAGAGGGAGTGGGCCGTAATCCACCACGCGGGCCCAGTGCGGGTTGTTAGATGTCACATGTCTTCGAATTTTTGGTTCCCGGGTTCATGCCGGTTTCCTCACGATGTTTTCCTTCACCGTTTTGAGAGCAGTGGTGATGAAATAATTTACACAAAGTAAAGCGTCTGCCTAGGTTCAAACCTACGAACTACAACTCGTAAGTCTCAGCCGTTACCACTGGGCCACCGCTGCTCAAAAATTATTTTATTTTTAAATATAAAAAAACATATTTACAAAGCATGATTTGATTGTCAAAATCAACAAAAGGCACTTATGAAACGTCAGAAGCTAGGTGCACGGTTCCAATTGGTCGCTTCCTATGGAGAAGAGCCGGCAAGAAACTCCACGGTTACGCTTTTAAAGATTATAGGTACTAAGTATCTGTTTTTATGTAAATATTGATTTTCTCAAGAAATCCAATTTATTTGATATTTGTCGACGAAGCCCATAGTCAGTTGCCCATCGAGCTTTTCTCCTAATTTTGATCGATAATTTACGACGAAATTACTTTTGAATTTCGCTAAGTGTAGGCAGGTATATATTTTTTGCTCGTGACTCTACATCTGATAATAAAGTATCGAAGAAACTTAAGACTAACCAACCAACTTGAATTAAGCACGGCAATTTTATTGAGTCAGCCAACGTAAATAATTCATGATTCTAGCATAAAAGCTACCATTAAAGTGACGTTGGAATTCCAAGGGGCATATCAAAAAAAGTAAACAGGGAAAGTTTTTTGGTTATATTTAGAAGACAATGTCTTGAACTGTACGATATTATAGGCCTGACATAGTATAACCCTATATTCCTGAATGATGAATAATTACTTAGGAGTTATCAACGTAGAACCCAGTAATAGCTATAGCCCAACTTTTAATAAAGAAATTTTTTTTCAATCAGGTTGTATCCACATAATTTGTATGCACTCGTGCCTTTGACCCCTTCAGATATTCTTCTGCACGTTCTTGCAAATCGAGGTACATAAAAACAATAAAAGAAATATTAAACGATTGCTTTCGGTAGGAATGTATACCGTGCAAAGTTTTTGAGAAAGCTGTAAAAATGTAATAAAAATGTTCTTTTAAATCGATAGACCATAAACTTGGGGCTTTCATTCTAAAAGCGGAGTGATGAAAAAAAAAGTATTTAATACCTACCTTACATATATATGAGTTTACTGTTCAATATCAAAAGCATTCAATCGATCAATCAACTCAGCCTATCACAGTCCTGTTGGACATAAGCCTCTCTCAGGCTGCACCACAACACCGACACGGTGTTCCGCCTTCCGCATCCAGTCTGACCTAGCCACCTTCTTAAGATCGTCGGTCCATCTAGCTGGGAGGCGTCCCACGCTACGCTTGCCGATACCCGGTCTCCACTCCAGGGCCTCAAGTCTGCTATTACAATAGTGTCAGAATGGTCTATTATTGATTTCATAATTGTTGATTTTGACAAGTTTGGTAATCTACTAATATAATGCCGTCATTAATGAGGATCGGAACTGACCATTCTGACACTATTGTAATAGCAGACTTGAGGCCCTGGACTCGTCTGCTCCATCGGCCATCGGTCCTTTGACAAACATGGCCAGCCCACTGCTACTTCAGTTTGCTCACTCTGCAAGCTATGTCGGTAACTCCGGTTCTTTTCCGGATAATTTCATTCCAGATTTTATTCTTCAAAGAGATTCCAAGCACAGCTCGCTCTATAGCGCGGTGGGTGACTTTGAATTTGTGGACCAGACTGACTGTCAGTGTCCACGTTTTAGCACTGTATATCACAACGGGCAGGACGCACTTCTTCAAAAACTTTCACCTGTTATAAATCAGATGAGAACGAATACACCTAACGACTAACACCTACACAATTCATTAAGTATACAATATTGGGAATTTTCAATGTAGTGAAATTTTCTAAAAGGTAAACGTACTAACTTACATAACATACTTCCCAATTAAAACAGTGCCGCAAGCCGCATAGCCCAACAAAAATCGAGGAACTCGCCGACCCGAAACACCAAAGTAATGTAGTACACGTTTTTACGAGTCTTCAACTTCCCTCGTTCCACCAAACGGCATTCGAATAACAGTGGCCTTAAATATTAGACAGGTCAGCAATAGCCAAGGATGTGATTGACCCAAGGTCGAAAATCTCCCATCGATTACCGAGTAACGGGCAGGCAAACACGCAAAACTCCTAACTGTTACCCTTGACACAGAAGTGGTCAGTTGGCGGCTTATATTCGATTTACACCTTAAATGTAGGCCGGGAGGCGAAAATATCGCTTTTAGGCGGAAATAAGGGTCGTTTAATTCGCCACCTTAGCTTACGAATTACTGGGAGCTCCTCGACAGTTATTGAAACAACGAAATCATGAAATTTATGGAATGTCGGAGACTAACATTATTCATTCTAGGCTTACTTAGTACTGAAATGGCTGGAAACTACTTCTCTTTTCTGCGTTTTGTCGGCCATATTTTTTTGGGTGAAACATTTTCCATATTCTGTTCACTATAGTTATAACTTCTTACCCATTTAGCTATATGCTAAAGTAAAGTCGTAATAATGTAAAGCGAAAACCTAAAAATCACTGTAGTACCTTGTGTGAATTTTGGCATGCGACAAATGTCATATCAACTAGTATGATAATCATTATACATATTAATACGTGAAGCAAAAACATGGCTGTCCTTTTTACGAAAATTGCGAAGTTTTATATTATATTGGCACAGTTAAAGTTTATAAGGTCCTTCATATAAACTTTAACTGTGCCAAATTTGTGCAGAAAGCTAATATTTTTATATATTAAGCATTAGAAATAAATTAAATTAATAAAAAAACATTACACACACTACCATGCGTTTGACACACACATACAGTACCATGGCCTCATGACTTGAAGATAGATAGGTGACAGAAGTGACAGCTTGAGCATGGAATAAGTAAGTACCTTATAATAGCATGGGATGAGTGTACTCAAGGAATTAGTAAGTACTGTATAGATTTTTAAATGAATTATTATGGTCGAATTTTGACCAGTGGGCGACCACTAGTTTTAATGAATGTAGGATACATTTACAGAAAACCGAAATGCGATTTCTGACACTAGTTCCTTAAAATCATGAGCAAAACTTAACATTTCAATTGAACGACATGTACAAATCAAAATGTTATCCTCAGCTTTAATAGAGTCCTGTAACGATTTTCCGTTGAATCCATCAGCAATGGCGCGGCCCGCCGTCTGGCACACTTAGAACACGCCAAGCCACCGCTCTAGTAAGATTTAGCCTTTAATTGACCACCACAACTTCTGTAGCACGCAGCCGTATCGTAAACGCGGCGCCAAAAATAGAATATCCTGTTTTTTCTATACTTGAATGGTTTGTAACCAATGTTTTTCAAACAATGTAACCTATTTGTAGAAATTAATTTATAAAATAAAAGCACCTTCTTAAAAACTTCCTGTTTTATATCATTTTGATTATACATATATTCGTCCGAGTATAAGAGATTCAGCCTCTGTCAGTAGACTAAATGATTCACATCGAAAGAGTAGGTACATTTGTCATCCAACATAAATGGTTTGTCTGTGCGTCCAACCTCAATACTCAATCCTAAATAATATTATAAATGCGAAATTGAGTTTGTTTGTTTGTTACGCTTTCACGCTAAAACGGCTGAATGGATTTGTATGAAATTTGGCACATGGGTAGACCATGACCTGGAGAAGGACATAGGCTACTTTTTATCCTGTTGCAGACAAGGTCTCGGGCAACAGCTAGTATTCAATATTTATTTGCATTCTACAATGTGAACTTAGGTGGTAGGTTTTATAAAGACAAGATCATTGTGGACCAGAAAAGTAGGACAGAGGAATAGCTTTCATCTGTTGAATTAGTTATTCATCATCTGCCTAGCCTTTTCCCAACTAAATGTTTGGGTCGGCTTCAAATCTAACCGGATGCAGCTGTATACCAACATTTTACATGGAGCGACTACCTATCTGACCTCCACAATCCAGTAACTGGGTACGATACAAGAGGTATCGTATTACCCAGTTAGACTTTCAGGGGTCAGACAGTTGTCAGACTTTCGGGCTTCTGACAACCCCTAACGACTAGAATTCAGCCATCCCCTGTTGAATTAGTTGGTATACTATACGTATATTACGTATATAATTATTTTATAAAAAATGTAATGAATATTTGTCATATTTTCGTTGATATTAAAATAGCATTTAGATAATAAAAATTGTTTCAATTTATTTATGAACATATAAAATTTTTGTTCAGTTTTAATTATTATTTCCTCTTGAAGACGCTGACAACAGCTAAAGTGCGGTCACTGTCGGACTGCATAGAAAAGAAAGAGAAGCGCGATGACATTGTGTCATCGCGCTTCTCTTTCTTTACACAAACTTGTAATTTATTGCAAAATATGAAGCAATTTACTCAAAAATGAGTTGAGTAGTCGAAAATAAAAAGCAACGAAGTTCTGTGTTGAAATAAGACGTTCTTGTTATTAATTAAGGCGCTGACAAGACCCAATTGACCAAAATAGGCTTCGCTTAAGAAAAAAAATGCCAAATCTGTATAGTTTGTGGTAGCGGAAAAAATATATATTAATTTTGAACATATTTCCCAGAACTTGGTTGTTACCAAAACACGTTTTGAAAACAAAATCTCGATACAAACTAACGTTAAACTAACCTCTTACTTTGAGTTCTAATCCAAAATATCTGTATCAAATATCAACATACGTTACGTATTTAATTAATAACAAGAACGTCTTATTTGAATGCAGAACTTGGTTGTTTTTTATTTTCGATTACTCAACTCAATTTTGAGTAAATAGATAATTACTTCATATTTTGCAATAAATTACAAGCTTTGTGTCATCGCGCTTCTCTTTCTTTTCTATGGAATTTGAGTTAAGGTGTTGTCAGCGTCTTAAATACCAGCGTACGTTGATATTTAATTGATTGGAAGTCAAGGTAAAAGGCTAGTTTGCCGTTAATTTCTGTCGAGATTTTTTTTCCAAAAGATGTTTTGGTAGCAACCAAGTTCAGAGAAATATGTTCAAGATTAACATATGTTTTTAATCTTTTTTTAAGACAAGCTTGCTTTGATCATTTGTCTCTTGTGCGCCTTAAGGTGAAAGCGCCTGGGTAGCTCGCGAAATTCAAATTCATCAATTCAAGTCTCTAAATTCATATTACCCTAACTATATTAGACTTACATATTTTTGAGGTTGCTGTGTTTGTTAAGACCAATCCAAAGTTGTTTAAAAACATATGAGACTTTAATAACCGAAGTGGACGGGATAACAATAGCTTATGCGTAAGAAGGTCCCACACAGCATTAATGTATCAAAGTGTATTTTGCATGGCACCGGTCATATTAAGAGCAGTGGTGGCCCAGTGGTAACGACGGCGACTTACGAGTTGTAGGTCGTAGGTTCGAACCTGACAGACGCTTTACTTTGTGTAAATTATTTCATCACCACATCTCTCAAAACGGTGAAGGAAAACATCGTGAGGAAACTGGCATGTCCTAGAACCAAAAATTCGAAGACATGTGACATCTACTATCCCGCACTGGGCCCGCGTGGTGGATTACGACCCATTCCCAAAGAGGAGGCCTGTGTCCCAGCTGTGGGAACATTACAGGCTGATTATGCAGTCATATTTAACCACATACGGCTATGAAAGAATTGAACGTGAGCTTGAACTTTGAGCATAATTTTGATATTTTATTTAAGGAATATGAAAAAAACAAATTCATATTTAAAAAAAAACTAGTAGATGTATTTGTTTTGAATTAGAACTTTAATTATTTTTGCTAATTTAAAGTAGTAGTAAAAAAAACTTAGTAATAAAAGTTTTTTTTTATATGTACTAAACTTACATTCCTATCAGCAATTTGGTACGTACAAATACAAGGTTTTCCAGTCGTTAGAAAATGATGAAACAGTAAAATTCTGATTAAAAAGTTCGAATAGCGACAATTTTCAGTTTAAAATCCATGTAGCACATAAGTTTATATCACTGTGGAATTATCTCGCATGAGAAACATGCTTAGAAAGACCTTCAACATGCACATTGTCTAGGAAGTCAACTGTGTGAAGTCAGTGTCACATAAGGTACAACCAACCGAATATTGATTTATGCTCACAGAGACAAAAATTCAAAATGGAAAGCGGACTATCTCACGCGAATAGCAAAACAAATCATATATGGCGGTAGTTCTGATCGATCCGGCTGTACGGCATCCCCTGTAGAGGCAGTAAAAACGTAGAAAGATGTCTCGTTGAGCGACAGACAGGCACGCGATCCGTTGCCAAGATATCGAACAGACAGACCGACCCTCCACAAGAACCAACACAAAAATTGGACGTGAACCTCCCCTGAACTACGATACACACGATACTATTTATATTAACTTTAGACACCATAATTTTTGATCCCCTCGCTAATGTTCCTATATTTTTCAGGGAATTGTGTCGATATTTTATGTGATTTTATTCGTTCCTAGCAAGCGATCTATGATAGATCGCAGGAGTCTTTGTTTGTTTACTGCAATGACGGTGACTTGTTGTAATGGCAAACATGTCATTTGGTTTAAATAGGTTTTTATTTTTATTATTTTATTAATATTTTACATAGATTCTTGTGTACCTTGTGAATGTGAGAACGTTGTAGGCTTAATAGACTAGATATTTTGTAGACCTTTTTCTTTTTTTTTGTTATGTACATGGTACATCTCGACAGGCCTACACGGTCCTCCCATACCTATTAACACTGTAATTTGAAAACATTGTAAAAGCCAATTATTTTTAAAAGAGTAACCGTGGATGGCACTCTTCTCCATAGGAAACGACCAATTGGAACCGTGCACCTAGCTTCTAACGTTTCATAAGTGCCCATGCCCAAAAACGAAATATTTTTATTTCACATAAACCTATTATGTGAAATAAAAATATTTCGTTTTTTTTTTTTACAAAATAGATACGGAAAACAACAATAAGAGTAGGAATTCGAACAATAACAATATAAGGCTAAGAGGTTTTTTAATTCAATTCCGTAATTTGTTCAATTCCGTAATTTATTCAATTCCGTAATTTATTCAATTTCATAATGTATGGCAATTTATTCAATTCCGTAATTTATGCAATTTATTTTGCTTATGGATTTGTCTTAGAACATATGAATTGAACACTAAGTAATCAGTGACAACTGTGAAAAGACAAAGTGAAAAGACGGCATAAAATGTGGTACCTTGAACCAAAAAAGGTATACATTTTATCAGTACGGGTTCGTTGAGCTCCACGATTACTGACAAAATGCGTGCACTGACTGGACAGGTCCACTCAATCTGTGTGGTTCTTTCCTAAAATGACCATTTCAGACACTAATCTACCTATGGCCTTCACATGGTCTGACCAAGATTATGTCTGGACTAAAAGAGACTGTGACCTCTGGGTTTGTTTCGGCCGAGTAGTAGAGTCAGATAGGAAACGCAGACCTCATCTAGTTTTAAAAATATGATTGACATGTTTGTACAAACCTACTTACAGAAATAAAATTATTTATCATTTATCATTATCATTTAAGAAGATTGCCAATAATAAATTCCGATCTAAAATGGCAACACAAAATGTAGGACGTTTTCTAAGTTATTGAAACCATGATTGAAACCGATTTTACAAAAGACAAAATTACAGTTTTTATTACCAAAGACAATCGTGCAATTATAACTCTATGAAAAATGCACAAAATGAAATCTCCGATTGTAAAGACATTTTTGATAAAAAGAAGAAAACGATACCCGCTTAGGTTTTTGAACCAGTGGCTATGGATGAGCACATGACGTGATTGAAAGCTATTTAATAAAAATTCAACCTAATCGCGAGGATCTGCCATGTTTCAAAAATAAGGGCGGTATCGCGGCAGTGGTTGTTCTTACTTTTCGGAAATGAGGAAGTTTCTAGAATTTTTGTACTGAAGACCAACGGCGTTTATCGTAGATTTTGTTGATAATGAATCAAATTTATACTATACCTTCGTGTTTTTTGTTGTATATTTTTTGTGGGTACTTACCCTAAAATATGTTTAAACGATAGACTTTAGATCATTTAAATACGAACATTTTGACATTAGCAGGAATATTAGTATAGTCCCTTGTGAAACAAAATAATGTAGAACTTTTAACGTTTTGAACGAGTGGCTTTTGGCAACTTTTTCTTTTTATTTAAAATAAAAGTTAAAAGAGAAAGTTATAATAATAATAGGTACAAGTATATTTCTGGATACTTTGTATTAAAGTGTGTTTTTTGTCTATTTCTTTTTGTAATGTGCGTCTTGTTTGTCTAAGAGAATATACAATTTTTCTTTCTTTCTTTTTCTAGAAGAGAAGAATACTTACGTATAGTCTGTTCCAAACGTATCTGATAACATGTAAACAAATGGATCAGAAAACGTACCTTTTTTTTTGGGTGGGATATCATCAAATAACTTCTCCGCTCTGGGCGGAGCGGGAGGGTGTGTCAGACTCTTACTGACTAAAACCCACCCGTATTCCTTCCGTTGCCTGTGTTGCCAGGGGCCTCGGTAACCCTTTAGTACCTTCCCGCGACCCCGGCAGGCATCGGCCCTAGTGTACCCCTACACTTGTGCTGACGACATCTCTTTGAGGCGCGCGTGGAATACAACGCGCCGTCGACCTGTGGATGTCAAATTGTAGGTCCATTTATAAATAGAGTGCTTTGATTAGATTATTTGATTACTTAACCCGACATTTCATTTTTTCATTTGCCAATTGTATTGAGGTATCTCAATTTTCGTCAATGATTTTTCAATTATCAATTAACAATTTAATAATGTCATTCAAATAATAATTATTGGAGAAAGTGGTGAGATATAAAATTGAATCCTTTTAAATACAGATGAATGTGTTTCTAATTCCCTTTAGTGAGTGATTGCGTAACAATTTAACCCGAACAGGATTTGCTTACGGTTTCACCAGATAATGGCGCCGATTCCCTTGTTCACAAACTGAACTAAATTTAAGTTCAGTGCATCTTTTTCTTTCTATTTCAATAAGAAAAGGACAGAAGATACATTTTAGTTTAGTCCTGTCAAATTGATCAGCGGTTGACGTAAATTGACGTAATTTTAGTAGGCAAGTTTTTAATCGCGTCTAAACTTGTATAGAGTAGTGACAAGCGCTGATTAATCCGACAGGACTAAACTAAAATTTATCTTCTGTCCTTTTCTTAATGAAATAGAAAGAAAAAGATGCACTGAACTCAAATTTAGTTTAGTTTGTGAACAAGGGAATCGGCACCATTTTCAGACCATAGGAAAGTAGTGATGTTATATATATGTAGATAAAATCTATTCTTGGGATTTCCCACAAATGATACCACTATTTTCACCCGAGAGTGTAGAGATAACACAATTACAACACAGTATCTTCTAATTTAGGTAATAACGATACTTTATTATTGCTGTGACTTACAGCTGACTTAAAATAAACAAGCGCGGTAATAGCGTTAACACGTAACATATGAAGCAATATCCTTCAAAAGCATTCAGATTATTATTGAAAGTGTGTCACGCAATTAAGGTGTAGGTTGCAAGTGCAGCAATGGGTAGCTCACCGTCCGGCAAGGACCAGGCCCGGGTCGACGGCGCGTCGTATTCCACGCGCGCCTCAAAGAGATGTCAGCACAAATGTAGGGGTCCACTAGGGCCGATGCCTGCCGTCGTCGCGGGAAGGTACTTATGGGTCACCGAGGCCCCCGCAACACAGGCAACAGGAAGGAATACGGGTGGGTTTTAGTCAGTAAGAGTCTGACACACCCTCCCGCTCCGCACAGAGCGGGAGAAGTTATTTGATGAATTCCCACCCTCAAAAAAAAAAAAAAGTGCAGCTACTGTGATATGTTTTGAGGTTTGTTTCGCAGATTGAGTGAATGTTATTGGGTATTTTTTTATCAAATTTTCAGTTGCATCCTGGATTATGATGTGAATTGCAGTATATGCAATTTTTTTTAATGTTCCCTCTGCTGGGACACAGGCCTCCTCGCTGTGAGGGAGTGAGCCGTAAACCACCACGCGGGCAGTGTGGGTTGGTAGATGTCAAATGTTTTCGAATGTATGCAAGTGACCAACCTTTATTCTGCTTATTCATACGACCTTATAACATAAGAAACCGGCAGCATTTAGGTGTGTGGACTGTGGTATAACTCTACCAAGTCCTTTGGGGAAAGCGGTGTAATAATAATATATGTATGATTCCTTTATTTCATTATGTACACATTTTGACACATAAAAACATTTAAACGTATAAAAAGTAGTTCCTCACCGGTATCGCGAACAGGGTCCAAGTTACCCGCGGTCAGGGCTCCAGAGAGAGGAACCTCTTAACAATGCGAGCCGTGTCCAGAAGTACTGCTTTCTGAATCAAGCCCTTAATCCAGCTACCCAACGAGAGCCTCCTTAGGTGTTGGTCGAGGCTCTTGGCAATTAAGCCATTGGCTGATATGTGTATTGTAGAATTATTAATTCTACAATATTTTTTTGGTATTTATACATTTTTTCCTCTTTGTAACCATCGTATTCAACCTTATTTGCAAGTCCGGTTCTGCCATTATGCTTCCTCTTTTGAACGTTCGATTTTTTCAAAAAATGTTTATTCTATCAGAAAATTTAATCTGGGGGCGGATTCCTGATCATCGCTCCATCATTTGGAATACCAACACCGAATTCTATATTATATTAGTGCACAGTCTGTGTTTTTATAACTATATGTGGGTGTGGTGTAATTAACTAAAGACGGTCGTTTTCACTTGCTCTATCAAGCCAGGCGTCTTTTCTCTCCAAGAACTGGAAAGTTCATCAAGCCAGCCTTTTTTGGTTTTTTCAACCAACCAAATATTAACATATGGGTTGAGATCCATTATAGTCTGATAAAGGTGTGAGGTCAGATCAAAAGACGTATTTCCCGTTAAATAACAACTGTAATCTTAGTTACCCGTGGAGTTCCGGTGATATCTATGCTACATCGCATCGGAATTGTGACCTAGATAATTTATTTATTTATTCATTGTAATTTAAACCTGTAGATTTGTAATGCACGTCAGTATTGATAATTTCCGACCCAAAACAAAAAAAAGCGCCACGGTTTTTAGGATTACATTTAGCCCCGTCTTTGAAGCGTATTCCCGTGGCTGGTTGCAACCATTGCTGTAGACGTGGTAAATCTAGTCCGTGAAACCAAATTTTACTTAATTATCTGCGTTGGCATGAGACATTTTTTATACCATTTTTTTTTTAATTTAGCCTTTTTAATCTGTTTCATTAGTTTTTTTTGGTTCAGTGTTTTTTTTTACTAAATTGTACGTATTGAATGTGGTAAATGTTTCAAATAATTTCAATCACGCTGTCGAATCGAAATCGAATCGCATGGTAGTTATATCAAAACAACATCATCAAACGCAAAAATGAATACAAAACAGCTTTAAAAGACATTACACATAAAACTAAATGCAACAAAGTAGCAAATCAAGCAACAAATAAATGAGCAAGTCGTGAAACGTTGTACCTAATGTTTTGTCTTCGTGGCAGGCGTTTTGTACCGGTGTATTTTAGTGATTGTATTCCACCTACTTTCTACTTTAACAAACCTTTTAAGGTATAAAATAAGTTAATGCCGGTTTGATTTTCATCGATGATCGTTAGATCGGTGATTCACAACGTTTATTTGACCAGAGGCCACTTTGAATTCTTTTTTGTCAACAGCGATCAAAAGGTTCTATAGAAATAAACTGTGGTCTCTACTAAACTGTCAATTGAATATTTTTGAAAATGGTAATTGCTCCGAGGTCCGGGAACGCTAATAATGCCGAAAATTTAGTTTTTAGAATTTTCCTCTGTTTGTCTGCTTTTTTTTTTCTTTTGTTTTCCTTCATGCAAATAGGTACTACCTGTTAGATTCAAATTTTTCATAGATATTCAATATAAAACTATAACTATTCCTGTCATTTGTAGATCTTTGACAGTCGCTACGGGTCGTCAGAAGCTCGAAAGTCTGACAACCAGTCTTACCAAGGGGTATCGTGTTACCCAGTAACTGGGTTGTGGAGGTCAGATAGGCAGTCGCTCCATGTGAAATACTGGTATTCAGTTGTATCCGGTAAGACTGGAAGCCGACCCCAACTTAGTTGGGAAAAGGCTAGGCAGATGATGATGATTCCCTATAAGTCTGGTCAGTCCGTAGGCTATAAATTATCACGCTATTTACTATGGGGGATGAGCAGTACTGCATTATGTTCGTACACTTCTATAGTTTACCGCAAATCGTAAAAAGACGAGCCGATGAAGGTTAGATAGTTACAGATTTAACCTATTAAATGTTTATCATCACGCGATACTTTTATGGAGCTATGCAGTCAATTTCCACATACACAGGGTGGATTTTTGAGATGGGGCAGTAAGGGCAGGTACCTTAGCCGTTGTAGCTAAAGGAAAACGGTAGGTATTGGGAGACTGTCCTTAGCTTTGAGATGTTCTGATGTGCATTCCCAAATTTAAAAAAAAGTACAGACAGCAGAAAAGTGGGCAATTTTCACAAAAACTTTTTTGATGCCAATCGATCCCGTTTTTTATAAGGATCGAAACACTCTATTGGACCAACTGAAGTTTGAGTTTAAATACAAAGTTAAAGTACAAAAAACCGCAAAAAGTTTTCCCATACATTTTGTATAGATGAGATTCCCACCTTACTTTTTAGGGTTCCGCACGGTAAAAGGAAAAAAAAAACGGAATCCTAACTATTGATATTTTTTGAGGTTTTATTACATTTTGTAAAACGTCCACAGAAAAACATGAAGTTTAGGCCCATCGGTCATCTAAGGTTATAATAAAAATAATTATCTATGGTTGTGCGACTGTTAATGAGAAATCCCGTGTGTTTATAATCTAGGTACTGTTATACAAGGTGTCGTTTTGCATACCTACTTGTCAAATTTCAGAAAGCTGCTATGAAAGACATATATAATCAAATAAAATTACGATACCTGCTCAATAATTAATACCTACTTGTTTTTTTAGTTATTTAAGTTTGACGGTATTTTAGAATACACCACTTTCACAGAACAGAATCACCCCGTTGCGTATGCGGTAGTGTGTGTGTAAAAGGGCAGTTACAGCCCGGTATAAAACCGGCCGCGTTTTAACATGCGTGTCCCACACAGTCCCACAATTTCAGAAAATTATAATAAAAATACCTACTTATTTATTATTGATTCGTATCGAGAATCATTAGCATAGTTACCTCCTTGAATTTGACGAGGATGCAAAACGACACCTTGTATCATTTTAGTGATAGTTCGTCAGAAATAATCTGTAAGAATGCATCAGTTTGTATCAGTGGTGTGCCATTAGGTAGTACTCGTATATGAAGCAACGCAGGCGTTCATTAATTCACTGAAAACTAAAAACTTCGCAACCAATGTGAAATTGCTACTGAAGGCTGCGGGTGTCAAACTCAGAACGAGCTGCCAATCTACGAGTATTTAGTACAAATCACACCGAGAAACCTTAGGTGGAATGAGCGTGAAGTGAGCTCTAATTCCACCTTGTACTAGGGATGACACTCTTGATAGCTCACTTTAAGATCAATTCACTTAAGTTTTCACGGTGTTATTATTACAGAATAGCACGGCTGCTAGGTCAACTGTACGTCGCTTGCTCCCGCGTCACCAGTCCTGCCTCTCTGTATATCTTGGTTGCTGAGACCAAAACTACAAAACTACATACAGGGAAGTTCTATAAAAATGTGGCTATTATTTTAGTATATTGTGGTGTCTTACGACTTATACGCGAACGAAGTCGCGGGCAGAAGCTAGTCTAAAATAAACTTAAACAAAAAAATACATTTTCGTTAAACTTCAAAGTAAGATGCATTTGTACTAATGTAATAGAAAACGACATTTGTATCAGAAAATTAAATTTGTTCGATAATTGTTAGAATTATATTATTTAAAACGAAAAAAAAAAATGCAATTTTAAACCTTGCCCCAGACTATTTTTAGCTCTTACGGACCACTGTTTGGGAACCATTGAGTCAGATGGACCGACTTACAAAGATGAGTTTAAGATGATCACAGCAGGAACTACCTGTATCTATGCCATCGTACATCTTTTTGATAACTTTGAATATGTAGGTTTGATTTTTAATTTACATTCGTTTACATATATTTAAATACAATATACAATCTAACACTAAAATATTTATATTATGTACAAGCATATGAAGGAAAAAAACAAAACGGGGGAAACGCCCATTGGGCATCAAAAAATTCGTCCGCATCGCTGTCAGGGGGAAAAGTGCCCAAAAAGGCTGGCAGCGTTGCCACGTTGGATGTCAATGCTGATTCTTTGGTCTAAAAATAGGCCAGCTCTCTGGTCATGTGAAGAGTCGCCCAACCGCTTGGCGATGTCCCGAAATACTCGATGAGCACTTGGACCCCACAGTTCTAGTGTTTTAACCCCAAACGGCTCAACATATAGAACGAATTAAAAAGTCCATACCACAATGAAGGAATTGACTCTTATAAATAAACAATCCCAAAGAGGGATTGCCGTGTTTTTGAACCGCTCCTTGAGGCCACAACACAACACTACAACTAGTATTTCTTAACTATTATTTCTACGACTTTCAACGAGATCTACATAAGTTTTTCGGAAGATTTTACATCATTGTTATCGCTCATAGAAAGCAACTTAGTCCAGAAAGAAAAATAAAGAAAGAAAATATCTACGTTTATTTGCGGTAAACATGACGCAAAGAAGGAACACAAACACAAAAGTATGCGTCACATCCACGCAAAACGGCCATTGCTCAGCATAATGCTGCGACCCTATGCTAGACAGAGACCCAGTGCTGGTTTTCAGCGACAGCCGGCGTTCAGGCCCTCTAGTCAATGTTATTTTAGATGCTTATTCCTAACCTTATTTGGATTCCAGTGTCAACTTGAGCAATTACAAGTACATCTATGACTGTATCTATTTATAGTATAAAATAAAGCCAGTTTTCGTGTGTGTCTGTGTGATCGTATAGTTCATCTAAACTTCACAAAATGGATGAATGCGGTTTTCACCACTATTAAGACAATTCATTCGAGAAGGTTTATATTGATGGTTATGTTATATGTATAGAACTATTACTGCAGCTGTACTATTCTAGCAGCTGAGAGCAGTGGTGGCCCAGTGGTAACGGCTGCAGCTTACGAGTAGGTTCGAACCCGGACAGGCGCTGTACTTTCTGTAAATTATTTCATCACCATTGCTCTCAAAACGGTGAAGGAAAACATCGTGAGGAAACCGGCATGTCCTAGAACCAAAAATTCGAAAACTTGTGACATCTACCAACCCGCACTGGGCCCGCGTGGTGGATTACGGCCCACTCGCTCTCACAGAATGAGACCTGTGTCCCAGCAGTGGGAACATTATAGGCTTATTATGTATAGAACAGAAATTTCGATGTTTTGACGTCGCGTCATCAGTAGATTGCACCCGTGCAATGAGAAGAATGTGAAGATCGACAGATCCCTTCTTTGCCAAAAACCATGCGACAACATGTTATGGAAACTAATAATATATTTTAGTAAGAATTAAATGCTCGCAAAATACGATTATTTCGTCAAATTATCAGTTAATAAGTTTTTGAAGGGCAGATGTGAATATTTGAAAAAGAATAATTAGATAAATGATGCAGATATGATGATAAGATTACAGCAACTATTGTATTCTGGTAAATAATAATAGAAGTAATGATTTTGAAGCAGCCATAATTGAGTGAACCAAGAAGGTTGAAGGTTTTGCTACAAATAAGACCTTTGGCGACCACGCGGCTAACAAAAATATGAAGGACATCTGTAATAGGTATACCTGGAATTAATTTGGACTTAAAACAAGGCCACTGTTATGTGTAATAAAATACGGTGTAGGGCAGGCTTCTTACTTTTATGGGGTGAGCACAAATGTTAGTTGGAACTCGTGAAAAGCGCTTGATGACAAAAAGTTTTGACTTGCAGTAGGTAATGCAACACGCATGAGAAACCAAATTTCCTAACAGAAAGAGCGTAGCTATATGTGAAATTGAATACAATACAATGGATACCTGCCCATCTTAATAAAAACCGATTAAAGCCGTAGCATAAATATAGCTAACAACACTAACTAACGATAACAAATTAGGAAAAGCATTTTTGACGTTTCCCGAATTCGTTAAACGCGAAGGTGTTAAGAATTCTTCTTGCATTCCTTGCACGATATTTGGACAGCGCTCAGTTATTGAAACAAAAACTAAACAAAAGCTGTCTGATTCGAATAAACCATGGACAAACAATTCTGTAGAAAATATTGAAGTATATTAACAAGCAGTGCAATATTTGTCCCTTCATAGTTCTTATCTCCCCCAAAATCTTCTAACTATCCCGGCCTGTTTGATTTAATAAAACGTGGGATCCTTCCTTAGATACTCTCGGCAGATCCATTTTGTAAGACTTGAAGTACCTCCCACAAAGCGTCAACCGGAAACCATAGAAACCGTTACTCCGTGATGCCTACTTCAGCGATATAAATCATACCCAATTTAAAAACCAACGGTATAAATAACGTTCAGAAAAAAATCTGGTATATATAACACCAACCAAAAACCAACATTTGATTTAGAACAGCGTTTGAACTAGAGCATTTCGTAACACCATAAAGTTGTCAGAAGGTATACCGTAAGAGCATAATATAGAACATTACCGGATCCAGGATGCCTGCCATGGGCACGGAGACGGCATCCTCACCGCCAGCCGCCACCAGCTTCTCCAGAACCTTGAGGGTCTGTTCCACTGCTGGCCATTCACTCTTCTGCGCCAGCGTGAGGATCCTCGCTGCCACCTCCCGGATGTTAATCCCCGCACTCGGAGGCTTGACCACGCTCTCCGTTCCATTGAGCTCCTTAACTTCCTTTTTATCACCATTGTTAGAAGAAGTCTCATCTTTAACCTCGTCTGCGGCCTTAGCCGGCGGGATCTTATCTTCATCCACATTTTTCTTAGGGGGGCCCTTGCCTCCCTTCTTGCCGCCGGCGGCCTGCGACATCGTCACATAACAGTATCACATTTACGAAGCACTGCACAGGGTATCACGGACGGCCATGGCTCGAGCTTTCCGAGTATGTTATTCGTTGGGCGGGCGGAGCATGACTGCGGCACGATTGCGTAGCGCCGGCCGACTTCTTGCATGATTCAAGTAAATAAAGGCGGCGGTGGTGCGCCCGGCTGGATTTACAAACAAACTCCCGAGCGATGTCTCAGAGCGTCCCATGCATTGACCCATTTATTATATGTCGCGGGACCCCTGCTTGTTGCTGTGGTAAGGTTTTTTACTTCAAATATCTCTCATAATTTTTTCAAACACACCTACCTATTCTGCCTTTCTTTCTAAGTTGAAATGATTGTTTTAAATACCTATAGTTTTACCACAGTAGTTTTAAATTGCAAGTATGTCGGGAATTCACCCCCTTCAGCAGCTGCTAAAAACAATACTGAAAGGAATCAATCATGGATAAGGAAAAACTAAACCTGTGACATACAGACGAACATAAAGTGAATCATCATACCTACATAGGAGGTACCTGCGTCTCCAACAACGTCATTAATTTTCATTCTTTTATTTATTTTTGCGCCAATTTTAATTTCGCTAATAGACTGATTTATTAATTTTTAATCTTTTAGCGAAAAACGAGTTCAATATTCTGTTCAGTGGAATTGTTCAGTTTGACATGATATGATACACTAGATATATTGAAAGGTGTTGCAATTTAGTAATGAAATTAAACAGCCAAGTCAGTGTTCGATGAGTTAACAGTTTCTTCAGCGTTGGCATTCCGTAAATACAACTATATTTTTTGTTAAGAAACAATAACTTTATTTTGTAAGGTACATATTTGAAATTATAGTTTTTTTTTATTTGTTATTTTGAAAAGAAAAACTGTTTGCCGTAAATGCGTGAATATCGTGAATATGACTTTGACGTATTTTATCTGGGTTGAACCCCTTAGGGATTTATTTTCATAATAACCTTTGAATAAGGTTAATATCGGTGTAATTACGATATATATATAGCAATGGAACACCTAGATCTTTCACCCCGCGACCTTGTTAGAGAGAACAGGAAGGCGGAAAATACATTTGTAACGCATTTTCACCTACCTAGATCTGTATCGTGGCCTTAGGAGGTCGGGCAAATTTGCATGTTTCGTCACAGAGGGTTGCGGGACGGCCGGGGCGCGGGAGGAGGGGTGGCGTCGCGTGCGCCCCACGCGCCACTTCCGGTGAGGGGCGAGGGGCGAGCGGGGCGGGGGGCTAGTCGGCACTCGGCCTCGATTCAGCCACCGCCAAGATCAGATACCAAAAAGAATACAAAGACTTGACCGTGGTCCGTTATGTTGCCTATATAATTTGTGTTATTTACTACGGTGTCCTTACGTAAGTGCAAAATATAGAGTTCTATTAGATTCTGGATTAGGCAAACTAACGGTGCTTTGCGGCTCAAGACGTCTTACTTGGCGTTTTTGATGGATGAAGTAAGTTACACCTTATTTGTTTGCTTGTTTCACATTCGATATCGTAAGTGCCGTTGCGGGATTCGAACCAGCCCTTTTGCTAACTAGTTACTGGCCTTGCTATTGGACTAGACTTAACAATACGACGTGTTCTGCAGCTGGAGCTGGTGGTCGCGGAGCCAGTTCTGTTACCATCACAGACAATGTTTCCTTTAACCTTGACAATGGTATTGCTTGGCGTAGGTGTGCCGGACGGGCGTGATCGCTAGACACGAAGGGTGTGTAGAAGGTGAATGCCTATACAAGTTTATCACAGTGTGAGGGTAGGTTTCCCAGTCCATGCGGCGCTGTCGTCCTGCACCTATAGATTCCAGATATCTTCAAGACGGCTACCAGTTGCTATATACCAGTGTTTATGACGGGGAAGGGTTTTGACCTCTGTATAAGGTTGTTTTTGACGTCTGTGAAAGGAGTATTTTTTTTACTTCAGCTGAAGGAGTATTTTACCTGAATAATAACAAAAGTCTTCACGAATCTTCAGGAAGCAATTTTCGGGACTCTTCAGGAACACTACTTGAACTTTTGAAAATATAATAAGTACCTTGCCGATGACTACGAATTGTACTGTTTAACACGCATGTTTAGGTACTGGCCTACTTTACCTTAACGAGAGCCGGTAATTGCTTCCTGTTTTAAAGTTTTATTTGAACTATTTTTATCTTGTTTACATCATATTTATGCTTATAAACAAATTAACTATAAGAATACATAAGTCATGTTATATAACATTAGATTGCCTATAAATTTCCTTGTATCCTGAGGTATATTAGCTATTTCTGTTTCCACTGAAAGGGTATTTAAGGGGAAACAGCTAAAATATTATAATTTTAAATTAAAACTGTTTTATTTGGTGATTTTGTCAAAAACTACTGAACCAAATTCAAAGTAGTTACCTTTTCAAACTACTGAACCGATTTTCAAACTAGTTAGAATCTAATATTTAAAATATCCTAATTATATTTTCCGGGGCGTGACGCGCCCTGAAACGATGATTGGCGAAACCAAAATAAAAAAATTAACAATATAAAGTAACACGACATACAAACTTAATTTCCAAGGGACTAGATACGTGAAAGTTAGGTCAAAGGCTAGGTCTCGGTCCAGGTTGCCTGGACGCACTAAAAAATTATAAATTACCTATATATACCTATACCTATTACAGCCCACTTAATTGAGGTTTGTAAGGGTCGTACTTAAGGTTTTAAGGTTCTATTTTAAAAACACTCTTAAAACACTATTTGGTGACGCATCGCCGCGAACAGTAGGTATAGGATTAACTGGACAGAACATTAAATAAATTTAAATATTTATAGTTTGACCTCTTTTTGAAGAACCGGAAGTTCATGCAAAACTTCGTCGCACGTTAATTGGTTGCAAACGCGACTGCTGAGCCTGGGTTCAATTCCTGGGTCGGGCAATATGTTATTAGTTTATTCTAGTTTCGATTAGTGCCCAGTTAATAGCATTAGTTAATAGGCTCGCCTCCTATAAAGGCTCATGCAGACAGTGCGACGCGACTCTAGTAGAACAATTTATATGAAAACTTCATAGAAATTGTCCCAACAGAATCACGTCGCACCGTCGCGTCACGCGTGACTGCGGGAGCCTTCACTGTATGCTAAATCTGGGAGTTCTTTTGACATCAGGGAATATAGATAATAATTTATTACCTGTAACACTTTTCATGACCAACTGGTTACTATGTAGGTAAAAAAATATTTTGTTACTAGATGCACCCCGCGGTTTCACCCGCATAAGTTTTGACCCCGAGGGTATATCGCGATAAAAAGTATCCTATGTGTTATTCCTGGTTATAAACTATATGTGTGCTAAATTTCATCCAAATCCGTTCCGTACATTTTGCGTGAAAGAGTAACAAACATCCATCCATTCTTACAAACCATCGCATTTATAATATTAGTGGGATTAGCAGAGTCCCGCTCTTTTCTAATAACCAAATATTTCAGTCGTCAAGCAGTCTTTCGGCATGCTGAAAATGGTTAATTCCTTTTACCTTTCATTTCGAGCATGATCTTTATTGTTAATTTTTTCAGCCATGCACTATGTCAGTGCAGGATTACTTGGTTAGTCATACGCCAGCTTTTTTTTTTTTTTTTTTGAGGGTGGGAAATCATCAAATAACTTCTCCCGCTCTGGGCGGAGCGGGAGGGTGTGTCAGACTCTTACTGACTAAAACCCACCCGTATTCCTTCCTGTTGCCTGTGTTGCGGGGGCCTCGGTGACCCATAAGTACCTTCCCGCGACCCCGGCAGGCATCGGCCCTAGTGGACCCCTACTTTGTGCTGACGACATCTCTTTGAGGCGCGCGTGGAATACGACGCGCCGTCGACCCGGGCCTGGTCCTTACCGGACGGTGAGCTACCCATTGCTCACCGTCCGCAAGCCCGCGCCTACGGTGGCCGGAAATCCGCTCGGGATTCCCGACGCCCTGGGCGTCTTCTGCGGCGGCTAGGGGCGAGAGGGCGCGAAACTTGCCTTTCCCTCAACCGTCCCGCCTCCTCCTTCGCGAGCATTACTGCTTCGCAGAAGGAGGTGACGGCTGCCCATGCCCTCTCGCTCCGTACCATGGCCTGAACCAGGGCCGGACGCGAGAGGTCTCTGCCGCCGATCGCTTCCACGAGGACACGGCGGTGCTCTGCCCAAGCCGGGCAGACCTCCACCGTATGCTCCACCGTGTCCTCTGGGCGAGTCATACGCCAGCTTAGGTAGTCCAATAGGACAATAATGTAATCAAATTAATCTTCATACAGTATCAACGATCATGTAATTCACACAAGATAAAGCAGATTGCAATTCTGCAGAATTATAGGTAGGTATTTTTTATTACTACGAGTATTACTTCTTCTTTTATTACTGTTAAGCATATTGTTTAACTTCAAGTCTTGCATGGTATCTCTGTAAAAGCTAGTTCTAGCCGTGGAAGACCTGAGAGCCTGGAGACCTGTAACACTGTACCTATATCAGACACCAGTCTCACACAAAGGTGGAATATACATAGCTGAGACATTTTTATAATACATTAACTTTATGTCAGCTTTGTGAAGAGAGAATAAATGATAAATTATAAAAAAAATAAAATGTACTTATAAATTCTCCCGCAGACAGGCGCGACGCGACAACGTGACGCGACTCTAGTAAAACAATTTCTATGAAAACTTCATGGAAAATGTTCTACCCGAATCGCGTCGCACCGTCGCGTCGCGCCTGTCTGCGGGAGCCTTTATGAAATGAATAAAGATTTATGTTTAAAAGTAAATGCGGTTTAAAAATATAAAAGAGGAAATATTGTAATAATAATGCAGTAGTATCTTGTGTACTAATAAATAACAGGTCAATCATTGGCGTTGTAATGCTACAATCGAATCGATAAACTCACTCCTGGGGGCCAACCATCACCTCTTATAGCAGTATTATTACCCGACTGCCTCAGGAGGGTAATGTTTTTCGAGAGTATGTATGTATGTATGTATGTATGTATGTATGTATGTATGTATGTATGTATGTATGTATGTATGTATGTATGTATGTATGTATGTATCTATGTATGTATGTATGTATGTATGTATGTATGTATGTATGTATGTATGTATGTATGTATGTATGTATGTAAGTACCTATGTCTATTTATTTGGCACGCTCTGTAGCCTAAACGGCTTGATGGATTTTAACATATGAGTGTGTATGTGTCCTTAGATTCGTCTTAATTGTGGAAGTGACATAGGCTATATAATATTTATAAATTGCATCTGCAAATATAAAAAAAGGAGAGGAAAGGTTTAAGGAAGATTTAATTAATTGCAACAATATTGGTATCAAATAAAAGCTAGTAATGAGGAATTTTCAAATATATATATTAATAAAACTAATTAATAAAACTAAAAAGCTTGAAATAAAATAAATTATTTAAAAAACAAAAAACCCGACTGCAAAAACACATAACTGAAAAGGGAAAAACAAGCATTATAATCTATATTATTTTGGTCTTGCAGGCGGGGACAGTCGAATAACCTGAAATATGGTGTAGCTTTTGATTGTCCCCGCCTGCGTGTTTTTGCAGTCAGGTTTATTGTTTTTTAAATAATTTATTTTATTTTAATATTACTTCAGCGCGAGAAAGAGATGGAGCTATAAGTCCCATACAGCTCCATCACTTTCCCACTGTGAAGTAATATTATAATAATACTGCTATAAGAGGTGATGGTTGGCCCCCAGACAATTGGGCCTGCTATCGTTACTTAACGTGGATACGCAGTGGTAGTCCGCGAAATTCAATTTTTCTTTCGTTATTTGCAATTTACAAAATAATCAGTGTCAGAATGTATTTTGTTTTGGAGGACATGGTGGAACATACGGTGGAGGTCAGCCCGGCTTGAGCAGAGCTCCACCGTGTCCTCGTAAAGGCGATCGGCGGCGGAGATCTCTCGCGTCCGGCCCTGGTCCACGCCATGGTACGGAGCGAGAGGGCATGAGAAGCCGTCACCTCCTATTGCGAAGCAGTAATGTTTGCAAAGAGGCAAAATTCGCGCCCTCATGCCCCTAGCTGCCGCAGGAGACGCCCTGGGCGTCGGGAATCCCAGGCGGATCCCCGACCACCGTAGGCGAGGGCTTGCGGACGGTGAGCATTGGGTAGCTCACCGGCCGATAAGGACCAGGCCCGGGTCAACGGCGCATTGTGTTCCACGCGCGCCTCAAAGAGATGTCAGCACAAGTGTAGGGGTTCGCTAGGGCCGATACCTGCCGGGGTCGCGGGAAAGTTTGAAAGAGGTACCGTGGCCCTGGCAACACTCAAGCAATGCAGGAAACACGGGGGTTTAGTCAGTAAAACTCTAATACACCCTCCCGCTCCGCCCAGAGCGGGAGATGTTACTTGATAATTTCCCACCTAAAAAAAAAAGTTGTTCTTGATCAAAACACGATTCGCGACCATAACGAATACAGAATTAATTGATCAAGGACAGTTAATGAGACACAATTGATTTTCTATTGTTTGACTCCGAATCGGTGTCGCGCGGGGCTACAGAATAATAATCATTAAAACACCTCTCTTAGTTAGATTTGTTCCATCAAATATAACTAAGAGAGGTATATACCATCAAATCTCTTAAGGAAAAGATTTTATGGAACAAATCGCAAATTACAAAAAACGTAAAAAAAATTGAATCGCGCGGGCTTTTTTTTTTTTTTTTTTTGAGGGTGGGAAATCATCAAATAACTTCTCCCGCTCTGGGCGGAGCGGGAGGGTGTGTCAGACTCTTACTGACTAAAACCCACCCGTATTCCTTCCTGTTGCCTGTGTTGCGGGGGCCTCGGTGACCCATAAGTACCTTCCCGCGACCCCGGCAGGCATCGGCCCTAGTGGACCCCTACTTTGTGCTGACGACATCTCTTTGAGGCGCGCGTGGAATACGACGCGCCGTCGACCCGGGCCTGGTCCTTACCGGACGGTGAGCTACCCATTGCTCACCGTCCGCAAGCCCGCGCCTACGGTGGCCGGAAATCCGCCCGGGATTCCCGACGCCCTGGGCGTCTCCTGCGGCGGCTAGGGGCGAGAGGGCGCGAAACGTGCCTTTCCCTCAACCGTCCCGCCTCCTCCTTCGCGAGCATTACTGCTTCGCAGAAGGAGGTGACGGCTGCCCATGCCCTCTCGCTCCGTACCATGGCCTGAACCAGGGCCGGACGCGAGAGGTCTCTGCCGCCGATCGCCTCCACGAGGACACGGCGGTGAATCGCGCGGGCTACCACTGCGAATCCACCACAAATACCTATGGTCAGTTCAAAAACAAACAGATGAACGTGTAAATAAATCGATCAAGTAACGTACCTGAGGATGCCAATCAGTATTACCACTTCCAAATTGAGTGCTTTGATTTGTTTTTCATTTGACAATGGAGTTTAATTTTTGTCGACGATTTTTCAATTACAATTCAAACAATATTTGTTGTAAAAAGGTAGTGATGTAGACAGAAAAGATGAATGCTTTAATTCCCTTTAGTGAGTGTTGGTCTTCTTTTTTTGTGTTGGAAATTAGGTACTAAATAACTTCTCCCGCTCTGGGCGGAGCGGGAGGATGTGTCAGACTCGTACTGACTAAACCCACCCGTATTCCTACCGTTGCTTGTGTTGGCAGGGGTCTCGGTAACCCTTCTGGACTTTCCTGCGATCCCGGCGGGAGTGAGTGATTGTCCAAGAATTTAACCTAAACGGGTTTGTTTACACTTTCACAAAAAAAAATATAAAAAAAATAATAATTTTGGAACAGACATTACAACAGAAATCATGCATTATCTACGTTTTCAAAGAAAACAACATATCTAAAATAGAATATAGTAAGTGAAGGACGGACTCACTACACTAGGACTAGATAGACGTTGAGACACAAAACAACTCTTGCGCACTAAGGTCGATACCGGTTACCGAATCGAGTAAAACTCGTATCGTTTGGTAATCCAGCTTTTAAATTCACCCCAGAAAATAATTTCAACAATTAAAGCGGATCCATTATTCGTTTTACTATCTCAGGACTGATAAGAATGTTTATAAGATAATGTGTATTGTATGCGATTGTCAGTTAATCAGTGTGTCAGTGCGTTTCCGCCGGAGTGGTCGTGTTGTGATAATATTATGTGGACCAAGAGCGCGATCCACGCTACGAGGTTCAGGAGCGTTTTCAATACAAGGTTTGTTTTTTTTTTTAAGTTACTTTTAGGACCTGATTCACCACTTTCTAAAGCCCCATTTACATGATGCTATAAAATTGGAACAACAAATCACTTGCATCGTCTGACACTGTTTAGATGGTGCAACTATTATTGTTGCTTTATTTATTTATTTATTTAACCATTTATGGACAAACATATATACAGACAAGAAGAAAGGAACAGAAAAATACGTACAAAGGTGATGCTTATTTCTAAAGAAATCTTTTCCAGCATACCTGCGATAGGACAGTAGACAAAGAGATGTAGACACCGTGTGTAAGAGTAGAAGAGAAAACAAAAACAAAACTAATCACTAATTTAAATATACAATAAGAGAATATACAACTTAGGAATGTACGTAGGTTTGCTACGGGCAATTAAATCGCACAATGTCAATAAGCCTTAATAGGCATACACCGGATAAAGTCTAAATTTAAACGAATTTAGAGTAGATTTTTATATTATGCTACGCAATTTTACAAGATCATGCCAGAAGGTGGTGACACAAGCCATTAAGCCGTAGTACTCTAAAAACATAAAATAATAATATATGAGTTGTGTTACAATCATTCGTGTACAGTCGCCAGCATCAAGTTATCACAAACTGTCAAATTTTTTAATTTGTTGTGCTGGCCGCTGTACAATAGGCTAAGAACTCACGGAGCAGTTTTCACCCGCGCCCGCCGCGTTTGCGGGCCCGCAGCTTTTGTAGGATTTAGATTTATATGCAAAAAGTAAGAGCACATTTCACGACGCGTTTTACACTCGCGGCGCGCGCGGTTGTTTGCGGGTCCTGCGGCACCGGCGGGCAACCTGTAGAATCGTGCGGGCGGCAGTCACCCACCGCCTCGGCTTGTTGCGCCCGCGCGCTCTGCGATCGCTTGGTGGGCGACCGCAGTAGCTGGCGGGGCGGGGGGTACAGAAATCTTGTATAATAACCGCCCGTCTTGCGATCATCGCCCGCCAAGTTTGCGGGCGATGATCTCAACCGCGACGGCTGACCGCGCTAATCACCGGTCTCATGAGTTTAGAAATAAAACCGCAGCTCCAGCACCGCGGCGGGCACGGGACAAAACCGCTCCGTGAGTTCTTAGCCTTAGATATCAGTCTATCATAAGGTAAACCTAAAATAGTCAGAATATGAGCAGTGGTGGCCCAGTGGCCTCGACTTACCGGGTTGTATAATAGGTCGTGGGTTCGAACCAAGACAGGCGCTTTACTTTGTTTAATTTATTTCATCACCACTGCTCTCAAAACGGCGAAGGAAAACATCGTATTGGCCGATTATGAGACAGAATATGGAAAAAAAAATCTTAAAAGTGTACTTATGGTACGGTTTCGAAGCCTACCTACCTATGTATTTTTGGTTTAATCTTCTTCTTTTGATGCCTCACCAATTACTAAAGGTTGGATATCAACTCCAAAATTTTCCCCTCGTCTTTTGCGAGGTGGGACAGCCCAGTAGTACTCGTGGTTGAGTGTACTAGCTGATAAAGCATGTAGGTGTTTATAGAAAAATTGTTTCTTCCGAATAATTTGCATTCCAACCGGCCGCCTCAAGGCCGATCGTGTGTTGGTGCACTTTTTTTAAACTTGTGCAATGCTGTTGTGAATTCTGCAACAGTTAAGATAGTGGTTATAAATAGACACCGCAATTAACTAAATAAACAGTTCAATAAGCAGTGGGAGTAATTATAATATCATTCATATTATCAATGAAATGCAGTATAGAAAATAATGTTACACGAAGGAATAGATAGCATTTTCGATTTTGCGTTTCATCTTTATCCAATGTTTTCCAAGACACTGGTTGTGTCTTTTCTCAATGGAACGTCAATTATGGGTTTCGGATTCATAAAATCAAAATGCCATTATTTTTCTAGTTAGCATGCCTGAAAATCATCATCATTCATCATTTCAGTCGAAAGACGTCCACTGCTGGACATAGGCCTCCCCCAAGCACCGCCACTTCGACCGGTTCTGTGCTTCCCGCATCCAGCGGATTCCTGCGGCCTTCACAAGGTCATCGGTCCACCTTGTAGGCGGCCTTCCAAAGCTACGTCTTCCGGTACGCGGTCGCCACTTCACGCCTGAAAAATATCTTAGCCAAATCATGACACATTATTCATATGTTGTGTATTGTGTACACACGGCTACATATTAAGCTGATCTCGCATTGTATAGGATTTCTGTACAATGAGAGGTCAGTTTGTACTGGAAATAATAGCTTGATATGTAGCCGTGTACATATTATCTTGGAGAGAGAAAAATAACATGTGAAATGTTATTTAACATCAAAGTGCTATTGGTAATATATATATTTAGCTTAAACTTAGTAGATACTAATGTACAAGGGTTTTTTTCAAATCTTATCACTTCCTATCTTTATATTTAGGTAGTTAATTAATAAAATCTAAGGATTAATAATAATTACAGGTATAATATTTTTTATGTTTATAGATTCATTTGTTGGCGTGCAAGCAGATAAAACATCAATAAAATATATTGCATTTATATGAATGAATTTTAATATTGTCGTTAAGTAAATATCAAAAATATTGTTAAACAGTTTTTGCTTTTTCAATATGCTATATTAATATTTCTTCGTTCAAATTATGAATAATTTAATCATTTTTAAGGCGCCATTAAAACATCCTCACATTTGTATTGTAGGTAGGTATTACGTTAACAGATTATTTACTGAATAAAAAACACAAGGACACTTGAAGGACTGAAGTGAATTCTGTACCTAATACGCTATACATACATAAAACTAAGTATCACACTTTTAAAATTGCAATAACTTTTTAAGTACACAAGATATACTTTCGAAACAAAAAGGATTTGAAGAATAGTTTAATTTTGTACATAAAAACTTCATAGTCGGTAACCTTCCTTTAAGAAATGGCTGAAAAAAAACGTTAAAATCAAAAATAATCCTTTTAGAATTACAATTTTACCATTCATTATTTGTTTCCATTTTTGTTTTAAAATTTTTTCTTGATCCATGAGTCTTGTTACAAAAGCTAAGTTAGACAACAGCACATAAACTTATTTATCATGCCTCTTTCACCTGAAGAATGTGCTAGGATCATGACTTTTCTGGAGTCGCAATTTTAGTCAAAGTCGAATTGTTCATTCGACTTTAGAAGATGGTGAATAGCGTATTTTATTATATACGAGAAAAAATCTATAAATATATTATTGAGATAGTTTAGGCAAAAAGGAGTCGGAAAATATTACTTTTAGTTTATAAAATAACAAAATAAATTTTAAAATTCAATTCAATGTTTTCAGTTTTCTAATCTGTTAAAAAACACCATGAAATAGTAGCCGCCCTGGGGCTATTGCGTATCTCTATTGACAGTTCATAATGATGATCACTTGGCAAAGTGTTTAACGATTAACTGTCAAACAGTTAATTTCGTATTGGCTAACTTCAGTGACTAACTAGGATGACGTCATAGGCACCCAGTACCGCTGATAGCCACCGTAACACATTTTGACAGATGTTTTTGTATCGATACTGCTAAGATTGCGATTGTGTAAGCCTAGTGGACATCAAATTGATGATCATTTAGTTTGTGGTGGCTTTCGTGAAAGACACTACTCAAAGGTAGTGTTTTATAAATTATAGTGATTAACACCGAAGCCGATAGTAAGTTAAGCATGTAAATATTACTTCTTATGTTGTTTTATTGTGATTCTTGGTCGTGGCAGAAGTATGGCACGGCCAAGTGCGTGTCACGCACACTGAAGGGTTCCGTAGTTGGGAATGTTGGGATGAATTTATCCGAATAGCAAACTTGTAGTTGAGAAACATGTTCTCCCATACATCGCTATACGTCACGGTTCATTCTCCAACTGCACATTTAAGTTGGTCGACTATTACTCGTTAACTTGTAAAGCCTACTTAGCTGTGATAGTTTCCTTTTTAATTTCATTTTATGTACGACTGCCACGATTTTTTTCACATCTCCATAAACAACCATTTAGCCGGCAGGGGGACACTTGACTCTTACAAAAATTTTGCACTTTAAAGCTTAATATTACGCAAACGGATCCCTGAATAAAAAGTGGTATTCACAGACCCGTAATAGTTTTGAACGGCCTATCCAACGATTCCCACCTTGGGATAGATGAGAAAAAAAATACATCCCCACATTTGATGCAAGAGAGGTACTTACCCTAAAAACATTTTTTTTAGATATTATTTTACCACTTTTACGGCTTGATTAATATGTAATCATCATAATCAGCCTATAATGTTCCCACTGCTGGGACACAGGCCTCCTCTCTGTGAGAGGGACTGGGCTGGGTATTAATATGTAATACCTGTGCCAAATTACAGATTTTTAGTACTAAGCATCTCTTACCTACAGCGGGGACAAACTGACACAGGACGCACACGGCGAAACTATAAAGGTTCCTTGTTTACTACGGAACCCTAAAAATGTAATCAAAATAAGAAGTAATAATAATATTTAGAGTAGGTATACGCGAGTAATTATGTAACTACAACATATTCCCGAAATATGTACATAGTTATGTAGGTACATACATCATACTAGAGTCCTAACGATGTACATACTCGTAGCTATATACAGCATCCAAAATGATCTTCTAATACTTTAACAACTTGTACATTATTTATCGTGGTTTTGTTTACCTATTTCGTGGTTTTATTTACCTACCTTTCCTTTGAGGATTTATTTTCACTAAGTTACACTTTATTAGCACAAGTAAAAACATACTATTTAATTTCGCTAGGCTGTCGAGTTAAAACTGCAAAAGATTGAATTTACCGCCAGTTTCACGTTTCAAGTATATATAAACCGCTTAATACAAAATGTTCCCTAAAATAAAGTATTCTAGCGCTCAAAAGGCGCTACTCAACTTAGCCGCATAATAGTCGATAAAAAATAGAGGCGTCAAGTGTTGGGACGATGAGCACCGATCACGGTCTGTTGGTCACCGTAACGTGATGTCCACTTACTGTGATACGTAATACCAATGTTATGAAATTCTCAGTTGTCATCAAAGTTCGGTGTACAACTGAAGCTAGTTAGTCACTGGCAATGAAAAAGATAGCCAATAGCCCTGCTGTTATTACGTCATACGGCTGTGTAAACTAAAACGTGTCAACTGTCAACTGATAGTTAGATAATAGATCAGCGCATTTGTTTACATAGCCAAGTGACGTCATGACCACAGAGCAACATGGCATCCACTGCGTCCAGCGTTTTCGTCAAACTATGCGCGAAATTTGAAAATGTAAAATTTAAATGCATAAATGCCATCATTTATCGATTGAATACAAATTTTGTGATTTTTTTGGGGGCATATTAGCACTATAGGATTTAATTAAGACACTTTTCAAAAATGGGTGTAAGACCCTATTGCATAACCATAACATAAAACAACCAAAAAAGGTAAAACCTCTTTTACAAATTGCTGTGTTATCAAAGATCGTAATGCATACAAGTATAACCTACACAATAACTTAAACTTATTTTAATCTTATTCCTACGCCCTGTACTTTTTAATTGTTTAATAAATCAAACGTCGGTAAAAAGCTAAATTGAACTTTATGTTGAAGAAGTAAGGTTGCGTACAGAGTTTATTGTGAAAAGAAAAATGACAAAGAACTGCGCTATTTTCCTTGGTAGGTGGGTACGCTGCTTGGCATTATAACAGAACTATGATAGAACTATGTTGGGGTCGGCTTCCAGTTTAACCGGATACAGCTGAATACCACTATTTTACATGGAGTGACTGCCTATCGGGACACAGGCCTCCTCTCGCCGAGAGGAGGCCTGTGTCCCAGCAGTGTGAACATTATAAACTGATTATGATGCTCATACATTTTATAACTTCTCTAGTAGAGTATAGCAATAGGCCATCGGCTTGTTTACCATCCAAAAAGTACCTACATTACATATTATAAAACAGAGTCCCGCCACGTCTGTCTGTCTGAACGCGATAAACTATGCCCTGCACGGATTTTCAAATGGTTTTCACCAATGGACGGAGTGATTTATGAGGAAGGTTTAAGTGTATCATTCACTGGTTTTGTGTAAATTGGCTGAAATATGGCGATTATTGTTGAAGATGAGATGTCGGAAAAAATCATGCTGACTGGGAGTTTTACTAGCGTGCGCCGCGTAAACTATACGAGATACATCAAACGAATTTTCTATTTTCATTTTGGCGCAGCCGTGAGGCACTCACTGTTGTTGTTGAAAACATTTTTTTAAATTTTTTATTATGTTATTTGTATTTTGTGTTTCACGAACTGTGTCCATATAAACGTTATTCTTTCTTTCTTTTTTTACAAGAATGTACATCTTAAAAAGTTCAACATACATATAAATTTGCAATAGCATAAATATATCTATCTTCTAAGGAGGAGCCACAGTAACAGTTATCTTTTAGAATTTGATAAAAAATTCATTGTTGTTTCCGATTTTATTAATCCTTATCCTATAAAATATGTTGTTTAAATTGGGCGTTTAATTTAGATTGAAATACCTATGCCTTTACATCATATCATTTAAATTAATAATTTAAAAGATATCACAGATTCAAAATTACGCGTAACTAAATAATGATGGTTGACGGCGGCGGGCGCAGCACTAGGAGTCAAGGACCTTTTCCTCGACTATGAGGTATCCGACCGCTTCGTTTTAATCCCGGTAGTATGTTCCCGTGGAATATTCTACGACATCCGCCGCGGGCACTGGCTAATAATAAACTAATGTAAATTATGTATTTTGGCTAATGATAAGGGTCTTGTAGGTAAATGATAACAGCCCCACGGGTAGATTGTAGGGTTAAGCTAAGCTTGCCGTGGTCGGTTCGTGGATTGGTTACTGTGTTTTGAATTGCCGATATGTAATGGTGTGATCCATTACATATCGACACCCCTCCGGGTCTCGGAAAGCACGTTAAGCACTTGTTCCCGGATGTTATTTTTAGATCTTTGGCAATCGTTACGGGTAGTCAGATGCCCAAAAGTCTGACAACCAGTCATACCGCGTGGTATCGTGTTACACAGTAACTGGGTTGTAGAGGCCAGATAGGCAGTCACTCCATGTAAAATAGTGGTATTCAGCTGTATCCGGTTAAATTGGAAGCCGACCCCAACATAGTTCTATCATAGTTCTGTTATAATGCCAAGCAGCGTACCCACCTACCAAGGAAAATAGTTCTTTGCCATTTTTCTTTTTACAAAATACTCTGTACGCAACCTTACTTCTTCAACATAAAGTTCAATTTAGCTTTTTACCGACGACATTTGATTTATTAAACAATTAAAAAGTACAGGGCATAGGAATAAGATTAAAATAAGTTTAAGTTATTGTGTAGGTTATACTTGTATGCATTACGATCTTTGATAACACAGCAATTTGTAAAAGAGGTTTTACCTTTTTTGGTTGTTTTATGTTATGGTTATGCAATAGGGTCTTACACCCATTTTTGAAAAGTGTCTTAATTAAATCCTATAGTGCTAATATGCCCCCAAAAAAATCACAAAATTTTTATTCAATCGATAAATGCCATAAAAATGCATTTAAATTTTACATTTTCAAATTTCGCGCGTAGTTTGACGAAAACGCTGGACGCAGTGGATGCCATGTTACTCTGTGGTCATGACGTCACTTGGCTATGTAAACAAATGCGCTGATCTATTATCTAACTATCAGTTGACAGTTGACACGTTTTAGTTTACACAGCCGTATGACGTAATAACAGGGTGGCTACTATTTCATGGTGTTTTTTAACAGATCAGAAAACTGAAAACGTTGAATTGAATTTTAAAATTTATTTTGTTATTTTATAAACTAAAAGTAACATTTTCCGACTCCTTTTTGCCTAAACTATCTCAATAATATATTTATAGATTTTTTCTCGTATATAGTAAAATACCCTATTCACCATCTTCTAAAGTCGAATGAACAATTCGACTTTGACTAATTGACTTCAAACAAAGTCAAAGTCAAACGATTAATTCACTGGAGTAATCTGACACGTGCTAGTTGTCACTTTGTGTGATAAAAATAGGCCATATTTATTGTATTCTAAACTTTTACGCTTATTATATTATTATACATTTATTTTACACTTATATATGTAAATTGATTAAACTAAACGATCACCATTACAATAAATATGTCCATTGTGTTACACAAATTGACAGCACATTTCAGTTTACTCCAGTGAATAAATAATTTGACTTTATATTTTCACTTAATAATATTAATATAATAAACTTATATATTATCGAACAACACGTTACGACCCTAAGGGGCCGAGCAAAAAGAATAAAAAAGAAAAAAGACACTATGCGAAAACGAAGTAATAGCGCTGGCGGGCGATACAATGCGTAGCGGTGGGCTGGGGTCCGAAATTTCACGTGGATCACGAGTTAATTATTTATTATATAAAACAATTACATCACATCTGTATTTCCTGTTGGCAGTGTTGTATAGTACATTAGGCCGCACGCTAGTGGTAACAAAACCAACCTACATAAACTGGCCTCTTATTCCAATGGAGCGCCGCCAACGCTAGGTCAGCTCTAGGCTAAAGTGACCTGTACCTACACCAACATTTCGGCATTTTTGTTTATGGATACAAGAAAAAACGTAAAAAAAAACTACTTTACATTGTGTACATTTTTTATCACCACTGCTCCCAAAACGGTGACAAATACTTTACCCGACCTGCAATTGAAGCCTGGACCTCAGTCTAAGCGGTCGCGCTTGTGACCACGTGACTACCGAAGCAATCCAGTGCAGTCACATTATTGTTAATAAACTGTAGGACCAGCTGTAGGATCTCATAACAACGTAACCAACGTACTACTCGTACTTAGTTAATAGATTACTATAGTTAAACTATTTCACGAAGTCTTGTCTTGTCGTTGTAAAGGCGTTAAACATAAGGTTCAAGTTACAATAACCAACAGGTCTTCGTGAAATGGTTTAACTATAGTGATTAATGTTTTAATAAGTATTAGTTTATTATTTTGTAAGAATAATTTGTGTATGTTATCTGTGAGCCTTAGTTGCCTGACAATGAAGGAATTATTATTATTGAAAAAAAAATCTTTGACATGTCTTGGGACCCTGGGGTCTCGAAATTTTGGAAGGCGTACGAGGGGCCGAAGCCAACTCGCGGAGGCTCGTTAGACGTTTTTAATTTAATGAGGCAGCAACCGATGGTTCGATTATTCGCACTATTCAAATGCACCAAAGGACAACCCCCGGTAGATGCAGGACTATTGCAGGATATGGAAACAAAGATATTGGAGTATATGATTAGATGGCTAAAGTGGACTGGTTCTAGAACTATGGAAGGACTATGGCCCCTGCCTGATCAATGTTTTATTATTATACATACATCAACTCACGCCTTCTTCTCATGAGGGTAGGCAGAAACTATAGAACGCCACCTGCTACGCTCCTTACATACTCCTTTTACTTCGTTTACGTTCATACATCTGGTCATACACGCACGCTGGTTGCGAATACTACGCACCTGACCTTTTTGAAGAACATCACCAATGAGGTCACTATGTGTCTTCCTGGGGCGTCCCCTTCCGGCATTTCCACTCACATCTACCTTGTTAATATACCTTTTGTTAGTCGCATTTCAATCATCCTCTCAACATAACCAAACCAACTAAGCATACTCTTTTCAATTTTTGTCACCACATCTTCTTTTATCACATCATGTTTCAGCCTGTCATTTATAGTCACGCCACACATGCTTCTCAAGGAACGCATTATTAAATTATATATATATAAAGTAACAAGATTAGTTTATTCAATTATATATATTCTCTATATACTTCCGAGTCGATTGAGAGCGTCTGGCCTGCACCAAGTGCAAAGGGCAACTGATAGAAATCCGACGACTGACGAAACACGACGTTTGCCGAGAGACATTAAGAAAATAGAAGCATTGTATAACCTATGCCCACAATAAAAAGATTTGAGGGCAACCAATTAGTACCTACGCAAACGTTACAGTAGCTACTTAAGGCGCTGACAAGAGGCAAATGACCAAAATAGGCTTGTCTTAAGAAAAAAAATTGCCAAATCTGTATAGTTTGTGGTAGCGGAAAAAATATATGTTAATTTTGAACATATTTCTAAGAACTTGGTTGTTAGCAAAACACGATTTGAAAAAAATCTCGTGTTTTTATTTATTATAACTCAACTCAATTTTGAGTAAATAGATAATTGCTTCATATTTTGCAGTTAATTACAAGCGTTATGTCATCGCGCTTCTCTTTCTTTTCTATGCAAACTGACAGTGACCGTGGTTTTGGTGTTGTCGTACCTGTACTTTAAACAAATTGATATTAAAAATTAAATAAAAGCCTGTAAATAGTACTCGTAGCTGCATCCCGTATAAGTCTCGATCCCGTGGAGATATCGGGACAAAAAGTATCTTATATCCTACTCCAGATCATGTTCTACCCATGCGCCAAATTTCATCTAAATCCTTTTAGCTGTTTTAGCGTGAAAGCGTAACAAACAAAAAAAAAATAAAAAAAAAAACACACTTTCGCATTTATAATATTAATTAGGATAGGATAAGGATACTAGTTAGGGCTAGGATAGGACGAAACGTGGTACATTAAAAGCCGCAACAGCTGTAAGATCGATGCCTTCGTATACCATCGAGCGCCATGAAAACGAATGAATCCATACTGGAGGAACTCTACATCATCAAGCGGCTATCTACAATATTCCAGGAGCGTGCCCTCAGATTTTTCGGACATACTCGTATTATGCGTTCACAGCATGGCCTAGAAAGGCTTAAGATACTAGGCCGGGTGGAAGGAAAACGCGCACATGACAGAGCACCGGCAAGATCAGACGCAAGCAAGAAGGCTGTTGGAGGTAGCAGTTACCGAGCGGTCCACACTGCAGAAGACCGCATAGTTGGAAGATGTATCGTATTTGGGCGCGATCCTCAGCATTAAAGGAACGGCGATGAAGAATTATAATAATAATATAGTTAATACCCTCTTGTTGGTTCTAGCATGTTTTCAGAACCATACATTAATCTACTAAACTTGTTTGTCCACTAGACCAGTGAGAGAGCAAGCAGTAGGATTAATGTCTTATTGTAATGGTACATTACGATACGTGTGACGTAAGTAGTTCATTGTTGCACGGCGGGAAGTTTTAAAAATTACAATATCAATACACGCTGCAGGTCAAACACTCGAAAATATTTTGAAAAGGTCACGGCCAAGGTTAATTAGAGGTCATCCATTAATCTGTACTCAAGAATCCAGGGGGTGTTCGTACAAGGGGGGGTTGAAAATTTCATTATGTTTGACCAAGGACGTCTAGTTTTTGAGATATTTGCTAAAAACTTAAAAGGGGATTCCAAATTAGGACGCTACTTACGATTACACTTGTTTGAATTCATAGATGACACAATTATATATTAAAGCGCGTGAACAAAATTGGAACTATGGCTGCCATCTTTGTCAAGACGCAATGATGCTACGGCCACATTGTCGCGCGGATTCATGTTGCGTTTTCGCAATAAAACTGCATGTTCGACCTACGACGAACTATATTAGTCACATTGTTAAAAACTTCGGTTAAAAGACGCGGGGAAATAAATGATAGATTCATTTTCGCACGGTGTAAAAATTGACTACTTAGGTCACGGTGAAGCGTGGTTTCGGTCACAGCGTGCTATAAAATATATTATTAAAGATTATTTTAGGTCTGCGGTGCTGAATTTATTCTGAACTCTTTACATCATTCATTGCATATGTATAATCAGCCTATAATGTTCCTGCTGGGACAAGGGCCTCCTCTCTTCGAGAGGGAGTGGGCTGTAATCTACCACGCGGGCCCAGTACGGGTTGGTAGATATCACAAGTCTTCGAATTTTTGATTCCTCACAATGTTTTCGTTCACTGTTTTGAGAGCAGTGGTGATTAAATTATTTACACAAAGTAAAGCGCCTGTCTGGGTTGGAATCCACGACCTACAAGTCGTAAATCGGGGCCGTTACCACTGGGCCACCACTGTGTACACTGCTCTCTTTTTATTGAATTTATTCATAATTTATAACAACTGGAACAGTTTAAGATTCTCTGCTTTTGTCTGGGATCTTCACATACTGTATATATAAATTAAGCGTCCTTGAATAATCGTGCTGAATTAATTCTGAATTATTATCGATGAATCCCATCGTATCCATTGGGTCCCAATTTATGACTTGCAGCTTCTGTCAGGTTCCTTAAAGACTATGTATTTAGCTACCATGAAAAATGCACCTAAGCACTGTATAATATATAAAACAACATATTTTTTTTTAATTCTCTAAGTATGAATGCCCGTCATCTCAGAACATCTTCTTTTGTCTGCTCACTCGTATCGGTAAAATCCATTTGAGAATAAATTGCGGTTAAAATACGGGACAGGTAAGCATGGTGCCTAGTAGTGAACTAGTGGGGTGCCGATGGGACATGGACGTACAGTCGACACGACACGACAGCTCACGACCCCGGCAGGACCATAGCATGCTTGACAACACAGCGAAATTGCTCAATGCATGTCGGTAATATCATGCCAGGTTAATAACTTCGAAAGTAGGTACTAGACTGTACCTTAATATCAGTCTGTAAAAAAGACTAAAGTAATATTTGGCTTTATCTGATAAGACCGTTAAGGCTCGTGCAGACAGGCGCGACGCGACACCGGTAGAACATTTTCCGGAAGTTTTCATAGAAACTGTTCCACCAGAGTCGCGTCGCGCCGTTGCGTTGCGCCTGTCTGCACGAGTCTTTACGGTCTAATCAGGTAAAGCCAGATAATACTCATAATTATAAAACAATCTTCAACTCGCTTCTACATTCGTGGATTTTGCGCTATCGTTTTTCTGTATTTACGTACCTAAGATAAATATTTGTATGTGTGTTTCTAATCGGGGTGATACTAAGTTAACCAAAGTCCTAACTACGAATAATACTATAAATGCGAAAATGATAGTGTTTGTTTGTTACGCTTTCACGCTAAAAGACGCTGACAACACCTAAACCGCGGTCACTGTCAGATTGCATGGAAAAGAAAGAGAAGCGCGATGACACAACGCTTATAATTTATTGCAAAATATGAAGCAATTATCTATTTACTAAAAATTGAGTTGAATAATCGAAAATAAAAAACAACCAAGTTCTGCATTCAAATAAGACGTTCTTGTTATTAATTAAATACGTAACGTATGTTAATATTGAATGCACATATTTTGGATTAGAAGTATTAACTTCTAAACCAAAATATGGGCATTAAATAAAAAAAAAAATCTCGATACAAACTAACGTTAAACTAACCACTTACCTTGGTAAGTTAACGTTAGTTTGTATCAGATTTTTTTTCAAAACGTGTTTTGGTAACAACCAAGTTCTGGTAAATATGTCCAAAATTAACATATTACTTTTCCGCTACCACGAACTGTACAGATTTAGCAATTTTTTTTCTTAAGAGAAGCCAATTTTGGTTAATTGGGTCTTGTCAGCGCCATTACGGATTTGCCATGACCTGGAGAAGGCCATGGCTATATTCAACTTGGATCGCAGAAGGAGTCGCAGTCAACAGCTAGTCTTATATAAATTAAAAACTTATTATCATTAGAGTTCATTTTCGTCTTTTACATGACCACTTATTAGCCGCTGCCAATACAAGATGTTAGTTATGATTATTTAATTGACACAAAAACACGCGTGTATTCCTCGAAAAGGTATGCAAAGATGTATTATAGTTATGTTTCAGTCCCATATGAAAGGATCTATTGTCATTAACTGAGACAAATCCGGATTCCAGGCGCTACAGAAATTCCTAAAATCCTCTTACACATACGGTCTTGCCACACCTTTCCACCTTAAATTTACGAGTAATTATTTTATCGAGTCTACTTTGTTTCTTATTGGCCTGTTGATTGCGATTACGTATAACGGATAATGCTTTTATGACTATTTCCTGTAGAATTTTACTCTACAATGGTGCCGATTCCCTTGTTTACAAACTAAACTAAATTTAAGTTCAGTGCATCTTTTTCTTTCTTTTTCATTATGAAAAAGACAGAAGATAAATTTTAGTTTAGTCCTGTCAAATTAATCAGCGCTTGACGTCAATTGACGTAATTTTAGTAGGCAAGTTTTTAATCACGTCTAAACTTGTATGAAGTAGTGACAGGCGCTGATTAATTTGACAGAACTAAACTAAAATGTATCTTCTGTCCTCTTCTTAGTGAAATAGAAAGAAAAAGATGCACGGAACTTAAATTTAGTTAGTTTGTGAATAAGGGAATCGGCACCATTGACTGATAACTTAGTTATATATTACTAAAATAGCAGGGGGATCCGCACCAAATTACACATTCTTTATATGAATATCTTAGCCAATTGTTACGACATTATAATTCTGACTGAGACCTGGTTAACGCCCGATATTTTGATCAAAACGTAATTGATGAAAGTTATGCAGTATACCGATGCGATCGTGATCGTACGGCCACTAATAAAAAAGATGGAGGTGGTGTTCTCGTGGCGATACTGAAGGGACTACTTTCAGTTAGGTTAGGTTAGGTAATAATCAGCGTTCATACACACACATATTGAACAGATCCTTGTACAGTTGCCGAGCTCAGCCAGAGGTAAGTTTCAAATAATTGCGGCAGTGTATATACCACCAAAAACACCTGAGTGTATATATGTAGCATATTTTGACTTATTGCAGACACTTCTTGAAGACACTGACATCGAAATTTTTTATTTGTTAGGAGACTATAATCTGCCGGAGGTCGACTGGGTTGCTGGCACAGACAGTATTTTAATTTCTCCACAGATCTGTAGAGGTAATTCTCCCTTGATGGTGGTCACTTGAGTGTGTTTATGTCCTTCCTAAATGCTCATCAATTTAATACTATGAAAAAACTGAATGGGAGAATATTAGACTTGGTCATAAGTAATAATGATTCCACAATTTCTGGCCCCACAGATTATTTGTTACAGCTTGACAACCACCATCCTCCATTCTGTGTATTCATTTAGTTACGTTTGCCTCATAGTTCAATGGTACGTAAGACGATAAACAAATATAATTACTATAAGGCAAGTTATGACAACATTAATGACGATTTAAAGGAAATTAATTGGAGAGACGCCTTAAATAACCAATCCGTTGACGAATCTTTCGACATTTTTTATAATATTATTTTTGGTATTATTAAGAAGCATGTACCATTGACTACTTGCAGATCTTCTAAGTTTCCCGTGTGGTTCTCAAAACCTGTTATACACATCTATAAAAATAAGGCTAAGGCCTGGGTTAGATGGAAAATGTATCACTATGTATTGGATACGAGCAGTTCGCACTTTACCGATCTAGATTCCAAGATGAATGCAACCCCTCTTTGAGGAGTGGCTAGAGAGGCGCCACGGCGTCCTCACCTTCCGCCTGACGCAGGTCCTCACCGGACACGGCAGTTTCGGGAAGTTCCTGTGTCGGATAAGGCGGGAGGAAACGTCCGGGTGTCACCACTATGTGGATCGCCCGGAGGCCACGGTGGATCATACGGTGGAGGTCTGTTCGGCTTGGGCAGAGCACCGCCATGTCCTTGTGGAGGCGATCGGCGGCAGAGACCTCTCGCGTCCGGCCCTGGTCCAGGCCATGGTACGGAGCGAGAGGGCATGGGCAGCCGTCACCTCCTTCTGCGAAGCAGTAATGCTCGCGAAGGAGGAGGCGGGACGGTTGAGGGAAAGGCAAGTTTTGCGCCCTCTCGCCCCTAGCCGCCGCAGAAGACGCCCAGGGCGTCGGGAATCCCGGGCGGATTTCCGGCCACCGTAGGTGCGGGGTTGCGGACGGTGAGCAATGGGGAGCTCACCGTCCGGTAAGGACCAGGCCCGGGTCGACGGCGCATTGTATTCCACGCGCGCCTCAGAGAGATGTCGTCAGCACATAGGTAGGGGTCCACTAGGGCCGATGCCTGCCGGGGTCGCGGGAAGGTACTTATGGGTCACCGAGGCCCCCGCAACACAGGCAACAGGAAGGAATACGGGTGGGTTTTGGTCAGTAAGAGTCTGACACACCCTCCCGCTCCGCCCAGAGCGGGAGAAGTTATTTGATGATTTCCCACCCTCAAAAAAAAAAAAAAGATGAATGCAACAACTGTTATAAAAAATACATTAATTCTGTTGAAGATGGTATTCGGAACAATGTTAAGCATTTTTGGACGTTCATTTCTAATAGGAAAAAATCTGCTTGCATTCCATCCACCATGATGTATAACAACGAGTCAACTAGCAACCCAAAAAACATTTGTAATCTTTTTTCAGACTTTTTTAATTCGGTTTATGAACCATCCACTTTTACTAATATCCCATCCACATGTGACGACTGCTCTGAAAGCTATACTCTGTTAAATGGCATTCAGTTTACTATTGATGAGGTTCTTAGTGCGCTCAAGGCATTGGATCCTTCTAAAGGGCCAGGATCGGATGGTCTACCAGTAATTTTCATTAGACAGACAGGCGTTAATCTGTGTATATCCCTGCATTTTATATTTAACCAATCTATTTCTCAAGGTTGCTTTCCTCAAGCATAGAAGCTTGCAAATATAACTCCTATTTACAAATCGGGACCAAAGGATGATGTCGTGAATTATCGTCCTATATCAATACTGTCAGCTTTGTCAAAAGTTTTTGAGAGACTAGTTCATGATAAAGTATCCTCTGCTGCACAATACTATCATTCAACAACAACATGGATTCGTCAAACGAAGGTCAACTACAACCAATATGGTAACTTTTGTGGACTACTTGTTCAACAACATGGACTATCGTGTTCAAGTTGATACTATATATACCGATTTCTGGAAAGCTTTTGACAAGGTTGATCATCAGCTTCTCTTGCATAAGCTTGCATTCAATGGTAAACGTGGTGATCTTCTGAGATGGTTTTCTTCTTACGTTTTTAATAGGACTCGGAGGGTTTTGATAAACGGTTTCAATTCTAACACCCTAGGTGTTGCTTTGGGAGTGCCTCAGGGCTCCATTTTTCTTTTATTCACCATATTTATTAATGACATCAATACATGTTTTCAAAATTCTATATTAATTGCTATACGCAGACGATCTCAAAATTTTTAAACCTGTTAAAATTTTGCACGATTATCTACTCTTACAGGAAGACTTGGACAGGTTCTCTGCATACTGTTCAATTAATAAATTACAACTTAGCTTATCTAAATGTTGCTGTATAAGTTTTACTAAAAACAAAAATATTATCACGCATCCTTATTCTTTAAATAATGTAATATTAACTAGAGAAACACTAGTGCGCGATCTTCGAGTTTTATTGGATGATAAATTAAATCTTGACGTTCATATTGATAAAATTATAAACAATGCCTTCCGTATGTACGGTTTTGTAATGTGATCAGCCACAGAATTTGTCCGCCCATATACATATGCGCCCATATCTTTATAAATCGTTCATCAGGTCCCAGTTAGAGTACGCTGTTGCGGTATGGAACCCTTTCTATAGTAAATACTCAGATGCGATTGAAAAAGTTCAAAGTAAGTTCTTGAAAGCCATGCATTTCCGTTGTTTTCGCACTTATGCATCTTAGAGTGATCTTCTGAATATCACTAATAAGATTAGCTACGTAGTACCTAGAACAACCATAAGCCGAGGGGTGCGCGCACGACCTCTATTTGCAGTATCTTCTAGTCGTACAAACGCAGGCTTACGACCACCCCTACGTCTTACTGGTCAATATAATAATCTTCAAAATGTTGACATCTTCGCTTTTCCAGTTGATCAATTTAGAGGCCTTGTTCATGGAACTATTTTGGATATTTCTCCGTAATAGTTTTGAGTCTTATAATGTATCTTCATAATTTCTTGTTTTTCTTTTTATTTGCATGCCTGTTTAATGTTTAGCTTTATCATTAACACATAATGTAATTTAATTGTACAAATCTAATTGTAAGCGCACATCACATTAATTTTATAATTTGTCTTTAATGTGGAAAATGTCGTGGGTTAAACATTTACTCACTCTGTAGCTCAAATTTTGTGTAATATTCGTACTGTAATGTGTAACCGTTTATTTTCCCAAATAAATAAAATAAAATAAATAAATTACCACACCACTTCTCTGTTTTGTTCCTTTTTAGGGTGAAAAAGACGGAACCTTTTTAGGGTTCTGTAGATAACAAGGAACCCTTTTAGTTTCGCCATGTCCGTCTGTCTGTCTGTGTGGCTTAGTTATACATATTAAGCAGGCATACTTAGTAAAATAAAATCTTTTAAAAAATGTTTTTTCGAGCCTCCCTTGCACGTAAGTGGGGATGATATTTTTTTTTGTCTATCCCATAGTGTGGTATCGTTGGATAGGCAGTTCAAAAATATTGTGGATCTGTGAAAACCATTTTTCGATTCAGGGATCCGTTTGCGTAATATTAAAGGTTTAAATTGCTAATTTTTGTTAGAATCAAGTGCCCTGCCGCCTAAATGGTTGTTTTTGGATGTGTGAAAAAAATCATGGCGGTAGTATATGTAACGAAATTACAAGGAACACTATCACAATCAAGTAGGCTTTTATAACTTAAATTTGCAGTTGGAAAATTGACCGTGGCATTTATCGATGCATGGGAGAACATGTTTTTCAAGTACAATGTTAAGTTTGTTTTTCGGATAAATTCATCCCAACTTCCCAACTACAGAACCCTTCATTGTGCGTGGTCTGACACGCACTTGGCCGGTGTTTTATAGGGTCGCTTTGTTGTCCGTCAGTCCGTCCATCCATCCATCTGTCTGACTGTCAAGACCCTTTTTCTCAGAAACTCGTAGACGTATCGAATTGAAATTAATATCAAATATGTAGGTCTATGGTTCCTTGGAGTTCTAAAAAAATCAAGCTTTTAAGTCAACGCAATAAAAAATACGGCCATTTATGCGTATAAATTTCAAAGGAAAAGGTCCGAAAATCGTTAATTTATAGTTTTATCACATAAAAAAATGCTGTTACAATCTTACATTTACCGTTGGAGAGTTGACTGTGACGTATATCGATGTACGGGAGGTACATTTTTCAACTACAAAGTTAAGTTTGTTCTTGAGATAAATTCATCCCAATTACGGGACCCTTCATTGTGGATGGACGCAGTTGGCCGGTTTTTTTTAATGGGTATATCGTTTCACTCCCATATCTACATATGTCACTATTTGAAACGGGCTCGAAATGTTTTCAGATGGAGTCGCCAACTTCAGGCGGCAGCTGGTCAAAGCTACTTGCACAACCCGGGTTCCGAACCCCTATCACTCGACACACTCGGTGACGTCATTGCGCAGACAGTGGACAAGTACCCAGACAGGATCGCCGTCAGATCTCCGCATGAAAACATCACTATCACTTATGCGGAGTTGTTGAAACAGGTAAGGTACTCGTACTACATTTATGTACCTACTGCTTCTACCCACGGTTTCGCCCGTGTGTACGTCGGAAGGTAACATTAGTCCCGGGTCATGATCTATCCGTGCCGCCATGTGCCATATTTCACAGTCAAACTTACTTTCGCATTTATAATATTTATTATGACCACTACCCGTTGACCTTTAAGATCACCGTAAGCAAACGTTGGAGAGCCGCGACTTACGAGTTATAGGTCGTAGGTTCGAACCCAGACAGGCGCTTTACTTTACCAGTCTGCACGAGCCTTACATACAAATATACATCATGACAAATTCATCATAATTCGCCCATAGTGTTCCCACTGCTGTGACACAGGCCTCTATGTGAGAGGGAGTCACGCGAGGCCAGTGCGGATTGGTAGATGTCACATGTCTTCGAATTTTCAGTTCTAGGACATGCCGGTTTCCTCACGATGTTTTCCTTCACCGTTTTGAGAGCAGTGGTGATGAAATAATTTACACTAAGTAAAGCACCTGTCTAGCTACGACCTACAACTCGTAAGTCGCGGCCATCACCACTGGGCCACCGCTGCTCTCTTATTAGTCTTATTATAGTCTTATTATTTACATAAGTACCTAACTTTTTGAATCTGGATAATGTATTTAGAAACCACTTCTATTACCTCAGTAGCAATCTGGAGTCTTTCGATCTATATAAAGTACATCCTTTGTATTAGGTATATCATGCGTGAATAAATATTAAAATAACTTTCTACGTTTTAATCCTCTCTGTACACATTCAAGAATATTACACGCACCCACAAAAGACTTAAACATAATCTCAGATAAATATTTATTTACATAACCAAATTACAAGATGATTATTAACATTAACTAAATTAAATTAAAACTGTAACAAACATACAGCGCCATCTAGTATAACTTATCCTAAGCACTACGATGAGCGGCTTCATAAACTAGAAGACAGCTACTACGAACGATTTCCGTAGACAAGTGACGCCATCTACAATCTTTGTGTGCAACAATCTGCGCCAGCGCCACCCGGCTAGTTATCTGCACTACAACTACAGACGACTACGTGTAGCTATTGTGCACACATGTAAACTATCCGCCTTTATAAACAGAGCTGTCTTCGAACAAGTGTGGTTCACTAGCTAGAGGTTCTGAGCCCGGTAGCCACGCACCTCTGATCCTTAGTACGACTAGTTCCTGCTTCGATAGCCTAGCAGTCTTCAGGAAACTTGTCAGCTAGGGGAGGTCTGAAGGGCGATAGCCACGCAGTCCCTTTCATCCCTCCACTTAGGGTTGCCACATGATTTAATGTAACGAAATATAAGTTAAGTTGCCAATAAATCATCATCAAGTTCAACGGGGCTTTAATTCAACAACCAGCAACCCTACATTGGCGCCCAACGTAAATAATCTACGGATACCCACACATTTGGACGGCCTACCTTCAAATTATACGGAGTACCTACATTGACGCCCAACTTAAATAATCTACAGATACCCACATACTTGGACGGCCTACCCTCAAATTTTGCACGGCCTACCTTAAAATTGTACGGAGTACCTACATTGGCGCCCAACGTAAATAATCTACAGATACCCACATTTGGACGGCCTTCCCTCAAATTTTGCACGGCCTGCCTTCAAATTGTACGGAGTACCTACATTGACGCCCAACGTTAATAATCTACGGATACCCACATATTTGGACGGCCTACCCTCAAATTTTGCACGGAATACCTTCAAATTGTACGGAGTACCTACATACTTACTAAGGTTACCCTCGTAATTTTGGAAATATGAACAACAAGAGGCGTTTGAAAAACTAAAAATAGCGTTACTACAGCCCCAGTACTTAAACAAGCAGAATGTGACACCCGTTTTACAAACAAAACAGATGCAAGTTAATATGCAATTGGAGCAGCTTTAGTGCAGGGGGAGGGTGAAAAAGAACACCCAGTTGAATATGCAAGCGGACTTCTTACACCAGCGGAATGCAATTATACTGTGACTGAAAAAGAAGCCAAACCATTAAATCCCATAAAAAACGTGGAAGACCAAGGAAGATGGATCCTGGTACTCAGTCGGGACGACTATAGAGTACCAGAGGGGTAGAATGTAACAAACATACAGCGCCATCTAGTATAACTTATCCTAAGCACTACGATGAGCGGCTTCATAAACTAGAAGACAGCAACTACGAACGATATCCGTAGATAAGTGACGCCATCTACAATCTTTGTGTGCAACAATCTGCGCCAGCGCCACCCGGCTAGTTATCTGCACTACAACTACAGACGACTACGTGTAGCTATTGTGCACACATGTAAACTCTCCGCCTTTATAAGCAGAGCTGTCTTCGAACAAGTGTGATTCACTAGCTAGAGGTTCTGAGCCCGGTAGCCACGCAGCCAGCTCTGACCCTTAGTACGACTAGTTCCTACTTCGATAGCCTAGCAGTCTTCAGGAAACTTGTCAGCTAGGGGAGGTCTGAAGGGCGATAGCCACGCAGTCCCTTTCATCCCTCCACTTAGGGTTGCCACATGATTTAATGTAACGAAATATAAGTTAAGTTGCCAATAAATCATCATCAAGTTCAACGGGGCTTTAATTCAACAACCAGCAACCCTACAAAACTAAGTTAAGCCTAAAAAAGGCCCTCGGGGCATTGTACGGAGGACGCAGGCGGCATTTCCTCGCTGAATTGCAATGCTGATGCGTTGCGCGAGAAAGCCGCCAGCTTTTCGGTCACCAGTTACATCAACTAGACGTTTCGAGATTTCCGCAAATAACTTATGCGCACTGGGACCCCACGGACCGAGGGTCTCGACGCCAAAGGGCACAAAGTTGTACTCTCTGCCAAGGCCTCCATATTAAACATAATTGGTGAAATGTATATGAACTATAAGGAAAAAGGCCCTCGGGGCATTGTACGGAGGACGCTGGCGGCATTTCCTCGCTGAATTGCAATGCTGATGCGTTGCGCGAGAAAGCCGCCAGCTTTTCGGTCACCAGTTACATCAACTAGACCTTTCGAGATTTCCGCAAATAACTTATGCGCACTGGGACCCCACGGACCGAGGGTCTCGACGCCAAAGGGCACAAAGTTGTACTCTCTGCCAAGGCCTTCATATTAAACATAACTGGTGAAATGTGTATGAACTATAAGGTCACCTCTGCCTAACCCTTGGGCGTGAAAACAGGCGTGTTATGAGTAATTATTTCTTTGTATTCCTTTCAGGCAGACTCCCTAGGATGTGCCCTCCGCGCCCAGGGTCTGCAGAAGGGCGACACCGTGGGAATATGGTCACACAACAGTGCTGCATGGATTGTCGCTGTAATTGCTGCCGCTAGAGCGGGCCTCATATCGGTAAGTGTTTGAAAAATCAGTCACAGATAGGTTCACAAACAACTCAAGCTTAAGTTGGTTACATTTCAGAGCTCCATTGCCTTTTCTGCCGATTATTTGTGCCCGACAAACAGTGATGGGCTGATCCGCCGTTGGCGGAGATGTAGAATTAATGCGCATTTCACTATGTTCTACCAATTAAGGCATGCAAAATCACGCATGCTTACGGTGCGTGCTGACTAAGTATAATTTACATGCAAGCCAGACGATTATGATAAACCAGCCTTTCTTAAATTATACAACATTTTTAATATGGTGTTTCAGGTCCTTATAAATCCAGTATACGAGAAGAGTGAGCTAAGTTTCTGCATAAAGAAAACTGGGATGAAGAGCCTGTTGATAGGCAACAGATTGCCGAAAAGGGACTATTATGATAAACTGTCACAGATGATACCAGAACTACAGAATAGCAAGCCAGGCTCGTGGAAGTCTGAAGAATTTCCTACTTTGAGCTCTATTATTACTACCGAAAAGGAGAAATTGGCGTAAGTGTGCAATAAAGAGTCCATAATACCTCAGAGTCACCTCACTGTTTATCTCGCTCGCGCTCACGCGAGCAAGAGACATAGGGCGGCAGGGAGAAGGCTCCAAGGCGCCAATAGTTTAGGTACTTAATTTCTTATTACGGTTTAAAAATACGGTAATTAAAAAAAAACAGTCATCATCATCATTCTACTGCTCTTATCCTAATTTATTTGTGGTCGGCGCATCATGTCTTTTTTCTTCCATATTATTAGTATCTATTAGTTGTCATTGTGGTTGTCACTCTCTTTGTAGCCATATCATCTTTCACACCATCCATACATCGTTTCATTGGTCTAGCTCGTATAGCCATCCATCCACATGCATATTCAAAAGTTTCCTGGCGACATTTCCCTCATTCCTCCGCACCATATGCCCTTTTCCACAACCTTTTTCCACACAACTTTTTAGTCAGCGATGTCACTTTCAGAGTTCCTTTTATATATTCATTTCTTATTCTATCCATTCGGGTAACACCACACATCACTCTTAGCATTCTCACACATCTCAGCTGCATGCAAAAAACATAGTATCTGCTTTATATTTAGGTCAGTTATTATGCAAAGTTTCATGATCTAATTTGAAGTAGTTTTTAAATAACTAGTTTATTGTTCGGTTTGGAGGTAAATTTCAATTTTTTTCTGTAGAGAAAATTCAATGGAATCGTGTTTTCGTCAAACATAGTACATAACATTTATTTATTTATTTAAACTTCTCGCACACAATTAAGTACAAAGGCGGACTTAATGCCTCATTAATCCTCATCTTTACCATATTTGTTTCAAAATGAATGCTGTAGTATTTTGAATATAATGCTCAAAGAGGTAAATAATCAGGTAAATATGGGTTTAGTGAGGGAAATTAGCATGGATGAAGTAAGGAAGGCAGTTCGAAGTATGAAAAATGGAAGGGCCATGGGCCCAGATGATATACCAGTAGAAGTATGGAAGTGTTTAAAAGAAGAGGATGTATGTGGCTGACTTTATTATTTCATAAGTTGTTGCAGCAGCAGTGGTGGCCGAGTGGTAACGGCCTCAACTTACGAGTTTTTAGGTCGTAGGTTCGAACCCAGCCAGGCGCTTTACTTTGTGTAAATTATTTCATCACCACTGCTCTCAAAACGGTGAAGGAATACATCGTGAGGAAACCGGCTTGTTCTAGAACCAAAAATTAGAAGACATGTGACATCTACCAACCCGCAAAGGAGATATCCAGGACTGCAACAACTATAGAGGCATAAAGCTCATGTCACATAGTATAAAGCTATGGGAGAAAGTAATAGAGAAAAGACTGCAAGAGGAGAGTGAGATTACCCCGAACCAGTTTAGGTTTAAGGTAGAGGAACAGTGGACGTCAATTTTGCACTCCGCCAATTGTGCGAGAAGTACAGACGTGCACACAAGAACTTGCACATGGTGTTCATTGATCTGGAGAAAGCGTACGATAGGGTAGGGCTCGGGATGTGTTGTGGTGGGCTTTGAAAGAGAAAGGTTTGCCCGGGAAGTATGTGGAGTTAATCTGTGCTATGTACAGCCAAGCTTGTACCTACGTCCGGTCGGCTGCTGGCAATACCGACGGGTTCAGTGTGGCTGTAGGCTTACACCAAGGGTCGGCGTTAAGTCCTTACCTCTCCCTGCTGATTATGGACGCTCTGATATCGGACATACAGGAAGAATCCTGGTCCATGCTGTTCGCCGATGACATTGTTCTTGTCGATGAAGATGGACCTGAGATCCAGAGCAGATTGTAGAAATGGCAACAGAAGCTGGAGAATGTGGGCTTAAAAATCAGCAAAACCAAAACTGAATATATATTCTGTGATTTCGGCGGTCTCTCCAGTTCTGGAACCATAGCGCTTGATGGCTTGCTTCTCCCGGTCTGTTCTGACTTTCGGTATCTCGGTTCATTCGTGCAAAGCGATGGCGAAGTAGATGGGACGGTTAAGCATAGAGTTAACACTGGATGAATGAAATGGCAGCAGGTCACGGGAACAATTTGCGACTCCCGCATTCCCCTTAAACTTAAGGGGAAGATACATAAAACAATGGTAAGTATGGATCAGAATGTTGGGCCACAAAGGGGATTTAAATAAAAGGCAATTGCATGCAGTTGAGATGAGAATGCTAAGGGGGATGTGTGGTGTTACACGAATGGATAGAATAAGAACTGAAAGAGTATAAGAAGAATTCTGAAAGTGGCACCGGTGACTGAAAAGTTGTGCGGAAATCGGTTGTCATGGTATGGGCATGTGATGCGGAGGAATGAGGAAAATGTCGTGAGGAAATTCTTCTGTATGAATGTCGATGGCTATAAGAGTAGGGGAAGACCAAAGAAACGATGGATGGACTGTGTGAAAGATGATAGGATCAGAAAGGGGGTGACTGCCGAGATGACAACTAATAGAGAAGTATGGAAGAAACATGTTGGATATGTTGCGCCGACCCCAAATAAATTGGGATAAGGGAAGGAGAATGAAAAATGATGACTTTTGATATATCGGAGGATCATGCTAAGCAATTTGAGGTATTGTAGACTCTGAAGTTCAACAATCTTAAGCCTACATTAGAGTAAGAATATTCAAAGTTCAAATTGTATAAAAAAACAATCTCCAAAACGACCTCTCACCATTCCATGGTATATCAGCTGGAAAGAAGAAGTGGGACTCTTCATCATTCTCTTGCCCTTATCCCAATTGATCTGAGACAACAAATTACTGAAACTAAGAGCTGTGACTAGACAAGGACTCTTGAGGAACAGAGGATAGCACGGATCTTCTAGGAATTATGCTCAGTTCTGCTTATGAAAATTACACTATGCAATATTGAAAGTTCTCTAGTATTTGACAACGCAGATCTCAAAAGCAACAAACGTCGGTGGCACAGACGATTTGTTTTGAGAATTCTGTTAATTCTTTGTTTTTTCAACAGGGGTGCAATTCCATACGATTCACTAATCAGTGGAACAGGCAGCCAGATCTCTCAGTACGGCAGTGAGGTCAAGTCAAACGAGGGATGCCTTATCCACTTCACTTCGGGCACCACTGGTAAGGTCCAGAGGTACTTACTATGACAATGCCTTGGTCTAACGTTACGCAATTTCGAAAGTTTGTTTAATTTTATCTGTTGCCAAGTCACATGTTAATGCTTATCTGACGGACAGGGCCGTCATCTACCCCGGTCACCAGGGAGCGTGGAACCGGCAAGAGATGTCGTGCGGTGTCTCATAGGGATCGGTCCTGTGGCCGCATCTGTGGAATATCGGATACGACTGGGTGCTGCGCGCCGACCTCCCTAGCGGCGTCAGTGTGGTGTGCTACGCTGACGACACGTTGGTCCTGACGCAAAGGAGGACGCACTAGGCGGCGGGCGAAGTAGCGGCACGCGAGGTTGCGACAATCGTTGAAAGGATTCGGCAATTGGGACTCGAGTTGGCCCTGTACAAGTCTGAGGCCATGTGTTTTCATGGTCCTCGGAACGCGCCACCGTCGGGATTCCAAATAACGGTAGGAGGGGTTTACATCGGCGTCGAATCGACGATGAAATACCTGGGACTTGTCCTCGACAGCCGGTGGAACTTCGTACTCCACGAAGTTATTTCCGACGTTTGGCTCCCAAACTGGAGCGGGCAGGGGCTGCCTTGAAGCGGCACCTGCCCAATCTAGGAGGTCCAAACGCCTCCTACCGGAGGCTCTACGCGGGGTTCGTGCGGTCCATGGCCTTTTACGGGGCTCGTGTGTGGGCGCGTTCCCTGGTGCTGCGGCCAGCCCGCCGGTTGAGCGCGGCCCAAAGGGTCATGGCCATCCGGCTGGTCCGGGGATACCGCACGGTCTCCTGAGAGGCAGCGAGCCTCCTTGCTAGATTACCGCCATGGGATCTGGAGGCAAAAGTCCTCGCACACGTATGGGAGTGGTGCGAGGAGGCGAAACGCCGGGGCGTAACTCCGCTGCGGATACAGCGGATGGAGTTCCGGCGGGATCTCATGGCAACATGGAGAGTACGGTTGTCGCAACCCAATGCTGAGCACGCCACGATTGCGGCAATAAGTTGACGCTTGACGCACGTCCTCACCGGACACGGCAGCTTCGGGAGGTTCCTGTGTCGGATAAGGCGGGAAGAAACGACCGGGTATCACCACTGCGTGGATTGCCCGGAGGACACGGTGGAACATACGGTGGAGGTCTGCCCGGCTTGCGCAGAGCACCGCCGTGTCCTCGTGGAGGTGATCGGCGGCAGAGATCTCGCGCGTCCGGCCCTCGTTCAGGCCATGGTATGGAGCGAGAGGGCATGGGCAGCCGTCACCTCCTTCTGCGAAGCAGTAATGCTCGCGGAGGAGGAGGCGGGACGGTTGAGGCAAAGGCAAATTTCGCGCCCTCTCACTCCTAGCTGCAGCAGGAGACGCATGGGCCCTGGGCGTCGGGAATCCCGGGCCGATTTCCGGCCACCATAGGCGCGGGTTTGCGGACGGTGAGCAATGGGTAGCTCACCGTCCGGTGAGGACCAGGCCCGAGTCGATGGCGCGTTGTATTCCACGCGCGCCTCAAAGAGATGTCGTCAGCACCAGTGTAGGGGTCCACTAGGGCCGATGCCTGCCGGGGTCGTGTGGCAGTCCAAAAGGGTTACCGAGGCCCCTGGCAACACGGGCAACAGAAGGAATACGGGTGGGTTTTAGTCAGACATACCCTCCCGCTCCGCCCAGAGCGGGAGAAGTTATTTGATGATTTCCCACCCAAAAAAAAAAGTCACATGTTAATTGATTTAACTGGGTGTTGTGATTTCAACCAACGACATCATTGATAGGCAAACACAGCAGCTAATAGCGAACTAGAGATTGCCTTATCAAAAATTATTTGTGGTAAGCGATACTACTTTTTCTTCCTTGTATAAATCTTGATTCCTATAATGTATTCATCGAAAAACATAACATTTTTACTTTTAAAATCTAGCGTAAAGAACAACATAAAAAAAGTTATTTTAGTGCCATTAATGCCATCTGCTTAAAGTCTCATGAATACTTTGTTATTTTGATTCAGGGGACCCAAAAGCTGCTCTTGACTCTCATCTCGGCGTCGTGAACAACACTTACTTCGTAGGCAAGAGGAACATGTTAGACGAGGGACATCACAACATTTGCGTTAAGGTTGGTACATAAAATAAAACTTCCTATATCTATGATTAATCGTTGATATTACTATTGATAACAATATATCGTATGAAAGAGGAAAGAAAAAAAAATGCGCCTTGGACAATGCCGTCTTTGAGTTACTACTATGGTAGCCTTGAGAATTGACCATAATTAAAATCCAATTAAGGCGCTAACAAGACGCAAATGACCAAAGTAAGCTTGTCTTAAGAAAAAAAAATGCCAAATTTGTTTAGTTTGTGGTAGGGGAAAAATATATGTTAACGTTGATCATATTTTTCAGACCATAATTGTTACCAAAACACGTTTTGAAAAAAAAATATCGATACAAATTAACGGTAAACTAACCTTTTAACCTTGAGTTCCAATCCAAAATATCTATATTCAATATCAACGTACGTTACGTATTCAATTAATGACAAGAACGTCTTATTTGAATGCAAAACTCGGTTGTTTTTTTATTTTCGATTACTCAACTCAATTTTGTGTAAATAGATAATTGCTTCATATAATATTTTGCAATAAATCGCGCATTGTGTCATCGCGCTTCTCTTTCTTTTCTGTGCAGTCTGACAGTGACCGCAGTTTAGCTATTGTCAGCGTCCTAAGTAGTGAAACCTTTTTCCACATCTCCTGTTTAAAAGCATATTCAGCAGTACGATTGTCTCTTGTTTGTTTGCAGGTGCCGTTGTTCCACGCTCTTGGTTCAGTTGTCACATTCTTGGGTGGCATAAGACATGGCAGCAGCTTGGTGTTAGCAGGTCCCGCCTATAACGTCGATGATAACATCAAAACTTTGTTTGCTGAAAAGTAAGTTGTTTTATTTCAACTGTCTATTTCTATTCATAAAGATATTGAAAAGATTATTTTACTTACTGGGGCTGCCTCAATTTATGTGTGACACAATGATCGAGATGAAATATACATTTTTGTATAATGAAGACGAAGTTGCAGGGTTTAGACACAATCGGGAGTTTTAGCAACATTAGGCCATGCATGACCACAATTTCAAACTGCAGTCATTATCTTTATAGTAAGTGGTACTGGTTACCGCCACCTATCCGCCTATTATACTTAGGTCATATTGAAAGTTTCAGGATTCTGATAAATAAGACCAGATAATAGAGTTTTTTTTTTCGTGTGGGAAATTATCAAATAACTTCTCCCGCTCTGGGCGGAGCGGGAGAGTGTGTCAAACTCTTACTGACTAAAACCCCGTGTTCCTTCCGTTGCCTGTGTTGCCAGGGGCCTCGGTAACCCTTTCGAACTTTCCCGCGACCCCGGTAGGCATCGGCCCTACTGGACCTCTTCCCTAGTGCTGACGACATCTCTTTGAGGCGCGAATTAAGTGAACGACCACGAAGGAGTTTAAAAAAATAACTTTATTTAAGCCCAGTTACAGCATAACAGTAATTAATTAATTCTACAAAATATTGATCTTATATACTAATCTTATTGCTAACCAAGCATCTATGCTAGTGACGCATGTCCTAGATAGAATCTGCTGATTGGTACTTAATATGCTAAAAGATTATAATTATTAGCTGATGAAGCTAATATTGGGGGATTGGGGTTCCTTAACTCCTCCCTCCCTAAGAGAGAAATTATCCGAAGGTGTCGCAGATGACTTCGGAGAATTTCGACAAAAACGAAAAATGTTCCATTTGTATGAGATGACGACAATAATTATTATGATAATGATATATTCTAAAATGGTCCATACGCTAATTTCTATTGTCACTAATTGGGTTGTATCGTAATTTTCACTGAATTTGGCACTTTGTAATATTTCTTTCACATCACTAAAGTCCACGTTTCTTAGATCGACTTTATCCATTCTTGTCTGTATGTCCTGTTGCAGTTCTGGCATCTCGACCAATGGAAGCTTGAAACTGGAAATTGTGGTGTTTGTGGCGGCGCCAACGATTATTTCTCCTATTTGTGTCTCACATTGTTGACCCAGTGTTACGATATAAGTCCCAATGATGTTGTATTTGCGGAATTCCTCGTTGCAATTTTCAGTAATGATCAGGTTCTTCTCTGAGTAGACCAACCATTGACTATCAGTTATCTTCTGTACCTTGGTGTTCTCTATCTTTATGCAGCTATTGTAGTTGTTTTTCATCAACATGATTTGTTCTATACAGGTCTCAACTGGGTACTGTGCTAAATTATTTTCAGTGCAAGGAAATCTGTCATTTTCAATTTCAGTACATGAGCTTACCACGGGCATGTATTTCAATCGATTCACCATTAGATAGGGATACTTGGGAATAATGGTAAAAGTATCTGGAGAATGGAAAATAGGAATGGGAATAACCTTGTAATAATTATATGTCTCGTTGTCTATTAGAGGGACTTCTAACACAAAGACTAACCTATTATTATTTAAATATGATTTAACTATGATATTACGTTCTAGTTTTATTAAATTATTTTTACTAACAGTATAAATTGTCCTAGCATGTTTACTAATTATTACTAAAGCACTGTATAGTTCTGTGCTATTTATAATGGACTGGTGCAATACATTTCATTTGCTGAAGGCGATTGCAGACTCAATTTCTTGTATGTTCTCATAACAAGTTCGAAAGTTACTTAAAATTTGATACATAGTGTTTACTATTTGTAGTAACTTGTTAAATTTGGATTCGTTTTCAACTAGTCTGTCTATCTCATTAGTGTGTGAGCCTAAGTTTTTAATATTTGAATTTATGATTTCTGAGTCATTTACTAGTTTATCGAAAGCTCTTTGCATTGATGACACTTTACGTTCGGAGTAACAAGATTTCTTTATTATATTTAATTGCATCATCTTCATCTAAATTACCAGTTATAGCTTTTATAACTGATCCCAGTGGGTTAAATAAAGCTCGTTTGTTTCTATGATGAAAGGGTAAAATTTGAGACAATTTATCTTTAGTAAGTTTAACTAAATACTCTATTTGTTTTTTATCCCTAAAGTTTCATTACTTAATTTACTTTCTATAATTTTCAGGTTCATATTGCTAAAATCGCGAATGTTACTATCTATTTGTAAGCTTAAGGATTCTAAGTCTAAAATCTTAAATATAGTCCAATAACTATTCTTCTTCACTGCTACTCCCATCTTCAATGACGCTATCCCCGGATTCCGAGTGCAGTTCTGGAGGTCCAGCGTGAATCCTGATATCACCAATACCAGAAGTACCTGGCTTGACCTGTGGAGGACGTTTTATATTTTTTATCGTCACTCTAGTTGGTCTTTTATTTAATTCGACAGGCACTATATTACGTTTAGTTTCGCCAGTGATTTTGGCTTTTTCATAGTGAGGTTTTTCCTTGGCTTTCCTAGTCCTAGTATTCTTAATTTAAACATTATCTCCTGTCTTAAGGACTGGTGTTTCTTCACCTCCTCTCTTATCTCTTACCTTAACTTTATCTGTTTCTAATTTATCCGTTACAAATTCGTATAGTACTTTAAGACGTTTCCTATGATCTAATAATAATTTATGAGTTAAGTTTTTCTCCCTATTGACATTAAATATATTTCCGGAGTCGGTATGCCCAAATACTAGTTCAAAGGGCGTAAAATCTGTTGCTGAGTGTATGGTGTTGTTATATGCCATAATAGCGTATGTAATAACGGAAGCTGCATCTAAATCATTTTTGTCATATTTTGCTAACCGGTAAATCTCGATAATAGTAGAATGAAATCTCTCGACTATTGCATAAAACTGGGATTGTTTGGAGTCCCTATGTGCAGTTCTATTTTGTATAAGCTTAACATCTCTTTAATTAATGTATTATTAAATTCTGTACCTGAATCACAACTAATTTTAGTAGGCAATCCATATAAACTAAAATATTTAATTAATGCTCTAACTATCTCTGGTGTACTCCTATTAGGTACCTCTATTGCCTGTGCTAACTTACTAAAAGCATCTACAATAGTTAAATAATATTTCCCTTCAATGTATAGTAAATCCATAAAAGCTTCTTGGAATGGACTACTCTGAGTTTGGGTTAACTGAATTTGAGGATTAATGGGTTTCCTATCGTATTTCATTTTACATGCTTCGCAACTGTTAATAACTGTTGTAACTATTTCTTTCATGTTTGGCCACCAATAATGTCTCTTAAGTTTAGCTAAAGTTTCCTTAATGCCTCTATGACAAGTTTTCCCGTCATGGTACTTAATAATAACTTCTTTCTGATCTTCCTCCGATTCTGTTAAATTGATTACTCTTTCTGTGCATTCTGTTAACTTAACTGAACCCTTTTTAAACAACTTAATAACCATGTTTGAAAAAGATTTCCTAAAGAATGGATGTTCAAAGTAAATATGGTATTTATTTTTAGGGTCTATATATTCCTTTAAAAAATCTTTAACGAATTTGTCATTATTTGTTGGTAAGTGAACTTCTAAAATGTTCTGTTTATTATTAGAAATATCTTTTACTGTTAACTTATCTTTAAACCATGCGTGAACTAAAATTTGTCTAGCTTTAGTGTCAACGGCTTCATTTAAAATAGGAATACCTTCATGTTCCCTATTTGAAACTGAATAAGCTGTCACGCCATCATCAGAATCCGAAAGCTCTATTGTTTCTATGGGTGCTTCGTCAAATTGAAGCTCCTTGTCTATAATGTTTTGTATTCGCTCTTTTCTATCGCCTACGTTAACAAATATCGAATCTAAATCATCGTCCATCGCGTTAATTTTAATCCTAGATAAGGCATCTGCGTTTGTATTTTGAGCCCCTTTCTTGTACTTGACTTCGTAATCATATTCTTCTAAACGTAACCGCCAACGCGTGAGCTTACTGTTAGGTTCTTTTAATGAATACAGCCATGCCAATGGTCTATGGACTGTAAAAATGGTAAATTTATTACCATATAGATATGGTCTAAAATGCTTAACTGCCCATATTATGGCTAAAAGCTCCTTCTCAATAGTGCTATACTTTACTTCTGTGTCGCTCAAAGTCCTGCTAGCATATGCTACTGGCTTGTCTGAGCCTATTGCTCCTTGTGACAATACAGCTCCGATCGCAAAGTTTGATGCGTCAGTAGTTAAAATAAAACTTTTACTGAAATCAGGATACTGTAATAAAGGTGCGTTTGTTAAAAGTTTTTTACATGTTTCGAAACATTCCCTATATTCATCATTAATCATTATTTTACGACTTTTCTTTAAACATGCTGTTAAGGTCTAGTTATTTTTTGCGAAGTCTTTGATGAATTTCCTATAATAACCGATGAGTCCTAAAAAGCTTTTTATTTGCGTAACTGTTTCTGGAATGGGGTATCTTAAGATTGCATCAATTTTATTATTATTTGGCTTCAATCCCTCACTTGTAATAGTGTGGCCTAAATAAAGGACTTCCTTTCTAAGAAAATGTGACTTATCGAGTTGTATTTTTAAGTTTGTTGCCCGAAAACGATCCAAAACTGTTCTAAGTTTTTCTACATGCTGAGTCAGCGATTTAGAAAAAATTATGACGTCATCGAGATACACCAGGCAATGTAAGCCCTGGAGACCTCTTAGGACGTTATCCATAGCCCTTTGAAATGTTGCAAGTGCTGTTTTTAAACCGAACGGCATCCTGTTAAATTCATAATGACCTGAAGGTGTACTGAAGGCTGTTTTTGGCCTATCCTCTTCCTGGACCTCAATTTGATGGTACCCACTAGCCAAATCTAAAGTAGTGAAATAGGTACTATTACCTAACATATCAAATACATCACTAATGTTCGGCAATGGGTATTTGTCATCGGTAGTAATTTCATTGAGACGTCTATAATCAACTACCATCCTCCATTTTTGCTGTCCTGATGCATCTAATTTTTTTGGCACTAAATGTACGGGAGCGCTCCAGGGAGAGTGTGATTCCTGGATAATATTGTCCCTTAACATTTCATCTACCTGGTTTCTAATTTATTTCGATTGAATCGGAGGTAACCTATGTGCTTTGATGTTTATAGGATCCTCATTCCTTGTTCTAATTCTATGTTTTACTTGATTTGTAAAGGTTAATGGAATATTTTTACAATAAAAGATGTGTTTATACTCCTCACATAGCCCTTCGATGGCTCTACGTTCCTCAGAATTCATGTGGTCTACTGTAATTTTTTTAAAATTGTCTGTGAGCATTCTATCTATTTCTACATTATTGTCTGTAAAGTTACCGTTAACAGATGGGTTCTGTATATAAGGTTCGACTTTAAAAGGTCCTGTTACCACTAAGGTTCTAGATTTATTCGTATAATTCTGAATAACGGTTAATGCGTAACCTTTAACACACTTAACTAATGCGGTGGGCATTCGAATCTTTCCGAAAATTGTTTAAATTGCAGTATAGCTTCCCCGTCCAATAAATTTACTGGTAATCTAACTCTTAATTCACTACGAGATGGTAAATTGTATACCTCTCTCATAGGTGGTGCGTATATTATTGGAATATTCGTATTTTTTAAATGCAAAACTTGGCTTTCCATATTTATTTTTGCCTGTAACTGTTTAAGTAAGTTACTACCTATTAACCCATCATACCTATCATCAACACTGTAAACATAAAATTTATGAACTTCCTTACTGCAAAACGTAGCTGGTAAGGGAATAATTGCCGTTTCGATATGAACACTCGATGCGTGTGTACTAACAACTTCGAATGGTTCATATTGCAACCGATCCATAAAGTACTTGTTTGCGATATATGGGCTTATGAAGGACCTAACACTAACTGTATCTAACATAAAGACTGCATTTAATTCGGGTATAACTATGTGAGGTAAATTTAGACGTTTACTGCAATTAATTTTTATTCGTTCTCTGGGGTAGAGGCGGTTATACAAAAATTTTCCTGTCTGAAGTCTTCAGGAGAGTATCCCTGGAAATCATTGTTTGAATTATTAATATTCGGTTCGTTATAACTATGATTATTAATGAAATTAACGCGGCGCGAACTTGCAGTGCGCATAGTAACGTCAGTGTTCGACTTTGAACCCGGCGAATATGCTTGCTCTGCAGCAGGTGACGTCTGCGGTGTATGTGCGGACTGTTGGATTTGTTGCGCCATCGCAAATTGTGACCTACTTAACGGTGACGATGTATTATTGTTATGTACATTATTATGTGTACGATTAAAATTATTTTGATTATAATGTTGTCTGGAATTTCTAAACTGATGCGAATTGTTCGTCGTAATTGAACTACTCATAGCGTTATTTGGTGCAACTGCACTTGATAAGCTCTGTGAATTAATTTTTGTGCTATTAGAATCGGAAAAATTGGGTTTATTAGATCTATTAGGATTGCGGTAATCGTTTGTTCTAGAATTATTATATACTGCTTGAAAGTTCTGTTCTTCTAAAACAATTTTCAATGCGTCCTCTAATGTTGAAACGTCGCGTAAACGAACTAACCTAACTAGGAATGGTGGTAAATTAAATAGAAAAACATTCATCGCTCTATTATTATAAATTGCCTGCTTTGCCCTTCGTAAAGAGTCATCAGTAACAGTTTCAGATATTTTAGCTAATAAAATGCTTCTCATATGCTGTATCCTATGACACAAATCTAAATAACTTTCGCCTTTGTTTATCCTATAGGATTCTAACTCCATTGCTAGACAATCTTCAGTGCGTGGGTCGCCGAAGTGTTGATTTAACAGCTTCTTTAGCTCATCCCACGTGTCTATAGAGTCCCTTTCGCCTACCAAACTAGCTGCTTCGCCTAATAACCTACTTGTTACCACATGAAATAAATATTCGTTCTGTACTACGCCCCCTTTTTTTTTTTTTTTTTTTGCGGGTGGGAAATCATCAAATAACTTCTCCCGCTCTGGGCGGAGCGGGAGAGTGTGTCAGACTCTTACTGACTAAAACCCACCCGTATTCCTTCCTGTTGCCTGTGTTGCGGGGGCCTCGGTGACCCATAAGTACCTTCCCGCGACCACGGCAGGCATCGGCCCTAGTGGACCCCTACTTTGTGCTGACGACATCTCTTTGAGGCGCGCGTGGAATACGACGCGCCGTCGACCCGGGCCTGGTCCTTACCGGACGGTGAGCTACCCATTGCTCACCGTCCGCAAGCCCGCGCCTACGGTGGCCGGAAATCCGCCCGGGATTCCCGACGTACTACGCCCCCTTGGAATGTTGATAAAATATATTCACATTTTTTAATAAATAAGGGTAACGTCCTAGTATCACCATTAAATACTGGAATGATGTTTACCATTTCTTGTGGAATACGGTTTATACCTTCCATTGTGGAAACAAAGTAACGAAACTTTATATAAAGAGAGAAAAAAAAATGCTCTAAAATAGAATATCCCTAAGCATTTACTACAACTAAAAATCTATGAAATATTATTACGGCGTTGTCCAATCCCTAATAGTACATACAACATAGATTAATACAAGGTTAGGATGCAAATGCAAGAGCTGAGAGGAAGGTGAAAAGATTTACTCACAATTCCGCTGCTATCTTCATGATCCCTGAATTACTGCTTGGCTCCTGGTCCTCCCGTAACTCGAAGTGGCTTCTTAATTTATTTATTTGTTCGGCGATCTCTGCTAAACCGTAGAAACGGACGTCGGCTGCTTCCCGTAGATATGGATACGCGACAGATTGACTGCAGAAATCCTACCGGCTGCGCCAATTAAGTGAACGACCACGAATGAGTTTAAAAAAATAACTTTATTTAAGCCCAGTTACAGCATAACAGTAATTAATTAATTCTACAAAATATTGATCTTATATACTAATCTTATTGCTAACCAAGCATCTATGCTAGTGACGCACGTCCTAGATAGCATCTGCTGATTTTTACTTAATATGCTAAAAGAATATAATTATTAGCTGATGAAGCTAATAATGGGGGATTGGGGTTCCTTAACTCGTGCGTGGATCATATCGCGCCGTCGACCCGGGCCTGGTGCTTACCGGACGGTGAGCTACCCATTACTCACCGTCCGCAAACCCGCGCCTACGGTGGCCGGAGATCCGCCCGGGATTCCCGACGCCCAGGGCGTCTCCTGCGGCGGCTAGGGGCAAGAGGGCGTGAAATTTGCCTTTCCCTCAACCGCCTTGCCTCCTCCTACGCGAGCATTACTGCTTCGCAGAAGGAGGTGATGGCTGCCCATACCCTCTCGCTCCGTACCATGGCCTGAACCAGGGCCGGACGCGAGATATCTCTGCGGTGCTCTGCCTAAGCATGGCAGACCTCCACCGTATGCTCCACCGCATCCTCCGGGCGATCCATACAGTAGTGACACCCGGGCGTTTCCTCCCGCTTTATCCGACACAGGAATCTCCCGAAGCTGCCGTGTCCGGTGAGGACCTGCGTCAGGCGGAAGAGATATTTGAGTTATGATACATTTATTGTTTTTCAAAGTATATGCCCTCACAATTTATAAATTTTTGCCTTCGCTGGAACCAGCGTAAACAGCAGTTGGACCAGTCTTCCTTAGGGACCTCTTCAATAGTTTCGTGGAACGCATTCACCGCCCAGGGCACGTAAAACGTGTGCCTCTAAATTTGTCTTCTATTTTAGAAAACAATAAGAACTCGCAAGGTGCGAGGTCTGGGCTGTATGGCGGATGCGTCATCAGTTCTACATTTAAAGCTTTCAAATACGCTTCCGTTACCTTAGCGGAATGTGACGGCGCGTTATCGTGGTGAAGGACGACATTGCTTCGAGGACGCTTTTCGCGAACTTTTTCTATGATCTCAAGCAAGTGTTGACGTACCAATCTGCAGCCAATGTCCTTTGGTCTTCAAGCGACACTGTTGTGTAATGTCCTGATATGCCGAAAAACTAAGCCCAAAACCATTTTCTTACCAATGCTTCAACGTTTCTTAACTTTAGTCGGCAAGTCTTCAAAAGGAAAGACCCATTCTGCCGACTGGCTTTTTCTTACCGGTTCAATGCAGTATAATCCAGGTTTCGTAACCTGTAAATATTATATGACTGTCCTCCATTAAACTTTTTTATAATTTTACGGTACCACTCGACACGCAGTCGTTTCTGGTCTGCATATCCATCGAGTGCAAAGCTTTCGAACCTTCAGAAGTACATGCAAAAAGTTTTGCACTTGGCTCATTCCAATGCCGAATACAGTACGAATTTGCTAGGGAAGTAATTTTTTTGTCAGTTTCAATCAGTTATCGTACGGTATCAATATTGGATTCTGCAACCGCCGTCGCCGGCCGACCTTTACGTACATCGTCATGGAGATGATCACGTCCACATCTAAATTCTCCGAACCATGAATACACAGAGGTGCAATGGGGGCTTTATTACCAAATGCCAATTGTATTGCGAAAATCGTAAAAAAACATTGGGTGAAAATTTTTACGAGTTAAATTCACTGTAATAGCGACACAATTTTTTAAAGGACGCCACAATATAAAAACAGATGGCAGTCTCGAAAATTAAAAAGTAACATGTTCCCAGAGGGTTCCATTTTTGAATTCCGTAATTGCTTTTTGTTTTTTTTTTATTGAAAGTGGCCAGTTCCAGAAACTTTCAATATGCCCCACGTTGCAATACCATTGGCGTCACTGGTGCGTTGTCATGCACTCCAGAAAAAGAAAAAAAGAAAGAAAACAATTTTGGAAAAACCGGCCAAGTGCGCATCGGACTCGCACACGAAGGGTTCCGTACGACCCTATAATATTTGTATGGAGACCCTCTTTAATTTTAAGCTGTATATTATTTTTATTATTTGTTGTAAAAGCCATAATCTGTGAAAATTTCTACTGCCTACCTATTACGGCTCATGAGATATAGCCCGCTGACAGACTGACGGACGGGTGAATAGCGGAGGCTTAGTAATAGGGTTCCGCTTGGCACCCTTCGGGTATGGAACCCTAAAAATCTGAACTGTCTCATATACCTGTAATAATACTGGCACCCATATCCATCGTGGAGGCGATCGGCGGCAGAGATATCTCGCGTGTTCAGGCCGTGGTACGGAGCGAGAGGGCATGGGCAGCCATTACCTCCTTCTGCGAAGCAGTAATGCTCGCGAAGGAGGAGGCGGGACGGTTGAGGGAAAGGCAAATTTCGCGCCCTCTCGCCCCTAGCCGCCGCATGAGAGCAATGGATAGCTCGCCATCCGATAAGGACCAGGCCCGGGTCGACGGCGCGTTGTATTCCACGCGCGCCTCAAAGAGATGTCAGCCGTCAGGGTCCACTAGGGCCGATGCCTGCCGGGGTCGCGTGGCAGTCCAAAATGGTTACCGAGGCCCCTGGCAACACTGGCAACGGAAGGAATACGCGTGGGTTTTAGTCAGTAAGTTTGACACACCCTCTCGCTCCGCCCAGAGCGGGAGTAATTGTTTAATAATTTCCCACCCAAAACAAAAAAAAACCATATCCATCAAAGTGGACCACAACAGCTCCGCTTCCTTTCTCGGACTAGCTCCGTCGTATAGAGCGCTACTGGCATAACTAACTCCCCAATTTGTTTACAAATCCATGTACTTTCCAGATGCTCAGTGATAACTGGAACCCCGACCATGTTCCTGGATATGCTGGCGAAGATCAAAACGATGGGGAACGTCCCATCCAAGTTGAGGATAGCAGTGGCTGCCGGCGCACCGTGCAGTCCACAACTCATCAGGGACATGGAGAAGTATCTTAAAACGGAAGCTGTTAAGGTTAGAAACAAAAAAATATTCCTAACGATAATTTACGCCTTATTAGGTAGAGATCTTTGCTGACTTGGACGGGGAATTATCTAACGGCGCAGGATAGCCTTTACCAGAAGTGATCATCGTATTAGAGGCTCAACAGCTTCAATATCATCAGGATTGTGCCGAAATATAGCAGTTCGTCGTGCACGTGGTACGACAGCGGCTGTGACATCATCTGCTGTCATCTGAAGACAGCCACTATGCAACCATCATGCTCTGCTAGAGTGACTGGCACCAGCCAGTATTACTCTTATTCGACCTTTCGGTGATTCCAGCAACTTCGTAACAAAACGGGGTGGCGCCACTTGCTGCGTCATATCTATTAATATATGCAAGTGGAAGCGTATGATAAGCTCTTGAATTTCTAAATTTATATCTGTAATTTTTATGGTGTACATAATAAAGAGTATTCTATCTATCTATCTTATATTTGGCCGCCATTTATAATTCATATCTTTAATAGTTTTTTAACACTATACTTTGTATTTGTTGCTAAGCAGCCTTGTGGTGTTCCTTGAAGTAAGTATGAAGGGTGGTGCCGGTGCCATTTAAACTTTGCCTTTAGTATGTTGTAGCGATGGTTTTTCACTACTCACCGACTAACACAGGGTAGCTGTTTGCTTGAGACTAAATGCTTGATTAGCATGAGGTTTGGACAGAAATAAGTATACACACAATTGATCTTCTCAACAAACTTTAATTTAGGGTTTCAGGATGTCTTGTTCTTCCTTATGCATAATCCCCATCCCATGGATGTCCTTGGTGCGCAGGGTGCGGGTCAGCTCCAATGCTGTCCTAGAGATGCTTGCCGGACGTTTGGACTGCCCTTATATTAGGAAGTGTTGCAGTAGGCATATAGCTAGGACGTGTTAACGAACGTCGTGATATTTGCTGTTTCATAAATTTATGTTATTATTTTAACCCAAAATTTGCTCTAAACTTTTATTTTTATGTGTATTTTATATCATTAATTTCCAATTAATCAAACATTTTTATTTACTTTTGACATTGACTTGCTTATTTTTATTTGACATTGTATTTATGATTTGATGACATTTTATTTATTTTTATATTGTGATTTGTATTTATCTTGTGATTGTAATATGGGAGAACCTGAAATAAATGGATTTTATTTTTATTTATAATAGTAAGTAGGTAGACTTACTTAAGTTCGGTTTGACATTACCCATTTACATTTATTATAGAAATTAGATTTTAAGTACTCTGAAGCGCCATCTAGTTACCTCTTTGTGGCAACTACACACTTCAAGTTCAAAAACGAAAAATGAAAATGAAATGAAATCTTCTAAAACTGTTAAAAGTTAAAGGAAGAAGAATACCAAAACCATTTTCAAAAAACATCTATGACATGAACTCACCAGTTATCTCAAAATTTTGTTATGGCATTAAGCGTACAAATTACGGGGAAGACATCTTCATTTAATCAGCGATCTAACGAGGTAGAAATGTTAAAACAAAAATTTTATGTAGAGGTGCCGATGAAACAGTGGATAATGGTGGCAAACGTTAAATTGCTGCCAATTGTTGAAATATTAAAAAATTTAATTGAATTGAAACGCTAAGAGAGGGCTCTGCTTTTCTAATATTTAGTATTTCAATATTTAATTGTTACAATGTTAACGCATCTACAAGTTCTGGTATTGCAGATCGTTGTACAATATTTTAGTGTAAAATAAAGCATATTCTATCAGCTTGTTACCACCAAATGTGCCACTAAATTACATGAAAAGGGTATGTCTATCTCATTGTTGCCTTCTTTTTCAGGGTCTATACGGAATGACAGAGACAACAGCATGTATATTCCAGAGCATTCCTGGCGACAGCATTGACGTGGTGGCAGAGACCGTTGGCTACATACAGGACCATGTGGAGACCAAGGTACCTTTATTTAAATTATTTGTATATCGACCGGCTGACTTTAAACTCATAAGCCAGAAAGTGAAACTAGTCAATACAGCGTGTTTCAGATATGTGTGGTCATATTTAAATGTGTGGTGGAGACCATCAAACTGAACAACTTTTTCCATGGGACCAATATCGTAATCGCGAAAAAATAATCGGCTGTCCCGTTACAAAATTTCAATACCTATTCGACCCAGATGTTTTTACAACTTTTACTGTGGCACCAACTTTGAAAAACCCGGACAAATGCGAGTAGAACTCGCTTGGTGAGGGTTCCATGCAATAAATATGTTATCTACCATGTTTTTATCCCTAGAGCAAAAAGTTTGTACGCAAAGTATTGAGAGATTTACAGTGTTATTTCAACACCATAGACTTCTTATACGTTTTCCAGTAATCAAAAAAAAAAAATACAGAAAATAGTTCTTTACTGTTATGTAAAGAACTATTTTCTGTAGTTTTTTTTTAATTTTTGGCCAGTTGTTTCGGAGATAAGGGGGGATTGATCAATTTTCATCAATTTTCTTAACTAACAATTTCTTAATAAATAGTTTTATATATAAACTATTTATTATAAAACTATTTAAAAATAAAATTTGAGACCCTATTATCAAGTCCTTTCATTTGATATGTCACACGGTACAGTTCACAAAACTTTTTTTTTTGTAATTTTCTAATTTGCCCCCAAAAGTGACCCTCATATTCAAAATTCATTTATTTACGTTATACGTCCGTATTTGGGTCACAGAAATTCATATGTGTACCAAATTAGACTTAATTGGTCCAGTAGATTCGGAGCATATCAATCAACAGTGACAGACGGGCACCCAAGACAGACAGGCACACGAGTGATTCTATAAGGATTCCGTTTTTAACTTTTAAGGTACGGAACCCTAAAAAGAGAAAAATTACCTGTTTTATACTTACTGGTTTTACGCACCTACTCCTTCGTAATCACATTTTTGTCTAGATTTCTGGATCAGCAGTTTTATTTGTTTAATAAGTGGTTCTTTGGAAAATTTTGATTAAGTATGAGTACTTTCCCCTTTAAATGAGATCTTTTTGTTTTCCTCGAAAACCAATCGGTTAGTTAGAGGACATGAACCTGTATTAAAACAGTATACATAAACAAATAAAAAATAATAATATCTTAAAGGTGACGATCAGACATGCCTTCGGATTTGTCTAACCTCATCAAAACCCATACCGCGTATAGTTGCTATAGACTTAAGATCTACGCACCTACGACGGCCAGAGCGAACACACCCTGAGGCGAATCGTTTAAAATTATTAGATAGTTTAATTACTCGTGTATGGTCATACCGATCCAGCGCTGCTTTGTCTGTGCAGATTCATAAATCAGTAATATTTATTTTGCAATGATTGTGGGTACAAAATAACATGTAAACATTGTAAACGTAGTTCCAACACTTTTATGTTTAGTGATTATGATTTTTACGTGTTCATGCAAAAATAACGTAATAAAATAACGTAAATGACATCTACCACAATTTAATATAATCAGCTTAAAATCCCAAAGTCCCAGAGTGGGATCATTATGTAGGCCCTAGGCCTTAGATAATGATCAAACTGCTGGACTCAGGTCTCTCCTTTGTGAAAAGGGGTGGCTTATAATCTAACACGCGGGTTCAGTGCGTGTGGATCTCACACATGTCTTTGAATTTTTCTTTCCTGCTTTCCTCATAAAGTTTTCCTTTACAGTTACCGATCATGAAAGTGAAGATACAATGAAAACTTTTGACAATGATAATATTTATCTGTTACACGAGCGTAAATTATATATGGATAGATAATATTGGGTTGAAGGTCACGACTATGATTAATCTGTGACCTTCAACCCAACTTTTACGCGGAGATAGATATTTACACGTTAAAAAATTGTGTATTTGCTATCAATTTAGGTACACTTTGTATGCAGAATTAAGTTAATATACTCGTATTATTAATTATAACTTGTTATTAGTGTAAAAAATATAGTCATGAGAAATATCTATGAATGAACTTCGATTAACTTGATTGATTTTTTATTATAAAACGCATCATAGATAATATTAATTTAATGATGTATAATCAGAGCTGATCGATTTCGCATGGCAAATGACTTATGATAAAAGTAACATGTTGTAATTTACTACCAAGGTCGTTCTCGTCTCTTACATTACAAAAAATGATGCATACCATGACTATACAGGGTGAATATAATTAGTTAGCGAAACTCCGCAGACGTGATACTCATCGGCCATCACGTCATTTTTTTTTTTCTGATGAGAAATCATCAAATAACTTCTCCCGCTCTGGGTGGAGCGGGAGGGTGTGTCAGTCTCTTACTGAGTAAAACCCACCCGTGTTCCTTCCGTTGCCTGTGTTGGCATCGGCCTAGGTAACCCTTTCGTACCTTCCCGCGACCCCGGCAGGCATCGGCCCTAGTGGACCCTTATACATGTGCTAACATCTCTTTGAGGCACGCGTGAAACACAACGCGCCGTCGACCTGGGCCTGGTCCTTATCGGATGGCGAGCTACCCATTGCTCACCGTCCGCAATCCCGGGCCTACGGTGGCCGGAAATCCGCCCGGGATTCCCGACGCCCAGGGCGTCTCCTGCGACGGCTTGGGGCGAGAGGGCGTGAAATTTGCCTTTCCCTCAACCGTCCCGCCTCCTCCTTCACGAGCATCACGTCTGCGAAGTTACACTAGCTAATTTAATGTGACCTTGTACACATGAAGGCTTGTCACGGCGCACGCCAGGTAGTTACATGTCACACCGCGCTAGCACAATGCTGATTGACTTATACTATTGGTTTATTTACAACGGCTTATGGCACTCACAAGACCGAATTGACCAAAAACGGCTTCTCTTAACCGCTCAGGCCCGTGGCTCAATAACGTCATCTCTCAATCTCAAAAAAAACATTTTTATTCGATAACTACTTTCAAATCGCGCGCCGCGAGGGCTCCTATTCGGAGCCATTGGGGCTTTATCGGTTAAGAAAAGAAATTGCCAAATCTGTGTAGTTTGTGGTAGCGGAAAAAAATATATGTTAATTTTGAACATATTTCCCAGAACTTGGTTGTTACCAAAACACGTTTTGAAAAAAAATCTCGATACAAACTAACGTTAAACTAACCTCTTAAGTTCTAATGCAAAATATCTATATTAAATATCAACAGACGTTACGTATTTAATTAATAACAAGAACGTCTTATTTGAATGCAGAACTTGGTTGTTTTTTGTTTTCGATTACTCAACTCAATTTTGAGTAAATAGATAATTGCTTCATATTTTGCAATAAATTACAAGCGTTGTGTCATCGCGCTTCTCTTTCTTTTCTATGCAATCTGCCAGTAACCGCGGTTTAGGTGTTATCAGCGTCTTAAGAGCTGTTGTAATACCCACAAGAGATGAAGAAGGAAGAGTAGGTTAAAATATTACTACATTTCCAGGTTGTAGATGAGAACGGCGATATGGTACCGTTCGGTAGTCCCGGCGAGCTGGTGGTGCGCGGCTATAACAACATGATCGGCTACTGGAACGACCCGGAGAAGACCAAGCAGACCCTCAGTGAAGACGGCTGGTTGAAGACTGGGTAAGGCGTCTTGTATGTCTTCGAATTTCGTCTGCAATCTCAGAATGAATATGGCAGAGGTATACTTACATAAAGTATGTCAGTAAATAATAAGTCCCACATAGCAGGAGACTTTTGCTCAGCTTCCTTATGGACGTGACCTTTGCTCAGCAGTGGGACAAAAGAAGCCGAACACAAAAAAATAGGAGGAAACTCTACTGCTATAGCATCGCCTATAATAATAATAATAATAACCCATAAAAACATTATACTTATATAAGTATAAAAAGAATAACTATAAACTAATACATACTTTCTACAACAAATTTAAAAAACTACTGTTACGGCGTCGTTTTACGCTGCGAGGTGTCGCGTAGCCGACCGCGGAAACATACGGCACATCTTTCGGACAAAACTCTTCCTTGAGGAAGGTCACCAAATGATGACTCTGAACACGCACCACGAACGACTTAAAATCGGTGTTATGGAACGTCTCCAACTGCTCCACCCTCAAGATCCAGTTGTTCTTCACCCGTATGTTCTCAATGATGTCCTCAGTCTTAGTAGAGTGGTGCAAACGGGACACGTACAGCTGCGTCGTCGATACTGCAGGACGTAGCAGCATGTTAGTACCTGCAGGCGCTGTCCCACACTGGTTGCGATAAGTAGGTTTCCTCTTCTTTCTTTCCACCTTGATAAAGCCGTCCTTATCGCATTTGATCTTCGGTGAACCCTGCTGTTTGTGGCCCAACACAGCGCCTTTAGCCGCACTTGACGCTGAGTGACTCTGCTTACCCCCTGTAGCCTATAATGTTCTCCCACTGCTGGGATACGGGCTTCCTCTCTTTGAGAGGGAGTGGGCTGTAATCTACCACGCGGGTCCAGCGCGGGTTGGTAGATGTCACATGTTTTCGAATTTTTGGTTCTAGGACATGCCGATTTGAGCTTCGCCTCACAATGTTTTTCTTCACCGTTTTGAGCTACTGCGATTATCTGGGCTCAAATCCGCACTCTGGACTGCTACGAAAATGGATATTGCTAAAAATCTATGGGGCTTTGTCCGAATGTCAACCAATGATACCTATGTCACTGAATGGTCTATTAAAAAAGAGCTAACAGACTGTTACTAAGACACCCATAAAAAAAAAAACTGTCTGTGAAAAGTGAGTTGTGGGTAGTGTCAAGCCAAATCCAATGATTTAACTTTTTTTTATTTGCATTTTGTGTTTCGAGAACTGTTGCCAAATAAATGTTATCAATACTTTATTTCTTTACACCTATTTATTTTAATCAATCGAGCTGTTTATGCTAAAATAATTAGATAAATTATAATTTTCATTTAGCTGTAACTTTTTACTGACTGGGTGTCTTAATAAAAAATAAACCCTATTAAATATACAGTTACATAGGTCTCGTTAGTGGTGGACAACTAACGAGATATGTTTCCGCAAAATTTCTAGTATTAGTTTACCGGATTTCATATCCTCGGTCCACGGTACTGAGAAATGAATCAGGAAAATACCTACTAGCCTCCACACACTGATTGATTTTGAGGTGCCGTTCTTCACCGAGGCTTTGGATGCCTGGAGACTCGTTTGCCCGATCACAGACCTACCCATCATACCACCTACCCATCATAATCCATCTTCCCACAGACGGTAGGATGAGCCGCGTAGTACAGAACAATTTACTCAACACGTCTGTTACTAATGTGGAGCGTGCGCGCTTGCTGGCTGTGGGTAAATGGGAGTTGGGTCTGTCGGTTCATGCACTACCGTCGTCGAACTTAGGCACCTTGTTCGACGACACTACTTTCCGCCTCGCTGCTTCCCAAGACTAGGAGCTTCTTGTTGTTCTCCTCATCGCTGTCACTGCGGCGAAGTTGTCAACAGTCTCGGACACCACGGCCTGTTTTGCAGCCGAAGTGCAGGTCGTTTGGCGCGGCACGCGAACACATAACGATATTATCCGTCGAGCTCTTGTTACCGTCGGCGTTCCAGCTGTATTAGAACCCAATGGCCTGGCACGCGACGATGGCAAGAGACCGGATGGCATGTCGTTATTTCCATGAAAGATGGGTAGGCCTTTAGTGTGGGATGCATCGTGTGTCGATACTCTTGCGCCATACCATCTTTCTGGCTCGGTGTGCTGTGCTGGCGCTGCTGCTGCGGTTGCAGAGAACCTAAAACGGCGCAAGTATAATAACCTTGTTGGTAATTATATTTTCGAGCCGTTTGGGGTTGAATTCCCGAGGGTTTGGGGGTCCGAGTGCTCACGGCCTTTTTAAGGAAATCTCCAAACGGCTGGTTGACACTTCCCGTGACCCAAAAGCTGACGTTTACCTTGGCCAGAGGCTAAGCATTGCCATACAACGTGGCAATGCCGCCAGTCTCTTGGGTACATTACCAGTCGACAGCGATGTGGATGAATTTTTCGACGCCCTAATTTAGTTTGTGTATACGAGTAGTTTTAGTTATATTTATTAATTAATTAGGTATATTTGTTCGGTTTCTTATTTATCATGATTTATTAAATAAAATACAATTGAAAAAACTGTGTAGTATATTTAAAAAACAGTGGGCAAATGTGATCCAGATGTCTATATTTGGACCTCCGATCCAACACTGGAATAAGACATTGAGAATCCCCCCTATAGAAGTTTGTTGTTCCCTTCATGCTCTTGCTTGCTAGTAGGATTCGTCTTCAAATCACTTGTTGGCCGAAACGAAATGCTCAAGGCAACTGAGCGCTAACTCTCTCATATATCTTATTGTTGTGCAAACAGTATGTAAGCATAATCAGCCTATAATGGGACTGCTGGGACACAAGCCTCCTCTCTGTGAGAGGGAGTGGGCCGTAATCCACCACGCGGGCCCAGTGCGGGTTGGTATATGTACATGCTGGTTTCCTCACGATGTTTTCCTTCACCGTTTTGAGAGCAGTGGTGATCAAATAATGTACACAAAGTAAACCGCCTATCTGGTTTAGAACCTACGACCTGCAACTCGTAAGTATGTGATGAATGGATGTCAATAAATAAAAAGAAAATGGTTCTTTGACCTAATATTTTATGTAGCCACTTACATTATATTAACTAATGAGGTAATTCGCTAAAAAGTGTGTAACGATCGTTTACCCTTGATGTGCCTGTCCTTTAATTTTATTACAATGCCTTGTTCATTACAGGCTTGAATATTTATTTTCTTTTTAAGAATTTTCTTTTGACCTGAGTTTTTAAAGTGCTCAATAGTTTGTGGCTTCTCACCTTACGATAAATATGATAATTATTAATGGGTTAATATTACATTAATTATTATTCATTTTAGAGACAAGTTCACGATAAGTGAAGATGGCTACGGGCGCGTCGTGGGAAGACTAAAGGACATCATCGTTAGAGGAGGGGAGAATATTGCTCCAAAAGAGATCGAAGACTTGCTGATCACACACCCTGATATCGAGGATTGTCAAGTAAGAAAACTATTAAATAATTTTATAAGACAGTGATATATGGGATAAGTAAGTACTAGGAGTACTTACTAATTCACATGTAGTGTAGTGATATCTCACAGAGAGGAGGTATGTGTCCCAGAACTGGAAACATTATATATAAGACATTGCACACACTCGAAACTAAACAGTGTTTTAATTTACGAAAAAAGGAGCAGCAATATTGAAAACAAACAAACAAGCAAATTGATTAAGAAAACAAAAATTATTGCAGCTTGATTTATCTTCATTGATTGTTTGGTTGGCGCCGCCTCAAAATTAGTTAATAACATTAATTTAGGAGCTTAGATAGTTTTTTTTTCTATCTTGGACTCAACAGTTTTAGCTTGTGTCAAAATAGGTTCTTACTGGGGTCACTTTATAAATTTTGACTAAGTAAGTACGATATTGTTTTTTGCGAGTGTGCGTGCCGTTTTCAATTTTCCACGAGCGATCATCTTGACTTAAATACCCAGTATTGTCGACAGATAATTAGAAGAAGACAAAGACCAGTTCAAATTGTATGTCTTTATATAAATTGGTCTTTTTTTTTTGGACAGACTCTTACTGACTAAAACCCACCCGTATTCCTTCCTGTTGCCTGTGTTGCCAGGGGCCTCGGTGACCCTTTAGTACCTTCCCGCGACCCCGGTAGGCATCGGCCCTAGTGGACCCCTACACTTGTGCTGACGACATCTCTTAAAGGCGCGCGTGGAATACAACGGCCTGGTCCGTACCGGACGGTGAGCTACCCATTGCTCACCGTCCGTAAGCCCGCGCCTACTTTGGCCGGAAATCCGCCCGGGATTCCCGACGCCCAGGGCGTCTCCTGCGGCGGATAGGGGCAAGAGGTCGCGAAATTTGCCTTTCCCTCAACCGTCCCGCCTCCCCCTTCGCGAGCATTACTGCTTCGCAGAAGGAGGTGATGGTTGCCCATGCCCTCTCGCTCCGTCCCATGGCCTGAACTAGGGCCGGACGCGAGAGATCTCTGCCGCCGATCTCCTCCACGAGGACACGGCGGTGCTCTGCCCAAGCCGGGCAGATCTCCACCGTATGCTCCACCGTGTCCTCCGGGCGATCCACACAGTGGTAACACCCGGGCGTTTTCTCCCGCCTTATCCGACACATGAACCTCTCGAAGCTGCCGTGTCCGGTGAGGACCTGCGTCAGGCGGAAGGTGATATAATTTGGTTTGAGAAATACTTTGTAATCATCTGATTAGTGGTTAGGCATAAACTTTAAGGCTCGTGCAGACTAGCACGTAATAGCGGGCGCGACAAGCAGCAATACGCCTGTCGCGCCCGCGATATCGTCTGCGGGAGCCTTTACTTGTTGTTTTGACAACAAGTAAATTTTAACTGAACAGGCAGCTGTGCTGCTGGGGAGTTTGTTGACTAGTTCTTCTTCCCAGCTAAAGCACTAGGAAGTGGTGAAGGGTGGGCGTTTTGGGGGACTGTCTTATGTAATTTTGACGTTCGAAAAGTGCTGATTCTCAGCCTAGTTTGAATAAATAACTTTTGATTTTGATTTTGAGTTTATGCCTATGCCTTAGCCTATTAATATATAAATGTCTTTGCTGGTACATGGCTGGAACCTACTGTAAATGCAAATGTTCCTATACCCCAACAATTTAATTCGGGTATAGGAAACTGGGATTGGTCCAGAAGAAAAAACAGTCACATGCGAACATCTACAACGCAACGCAACATCCCGAAATCAACAATCGGGCGGTAGCCCACCAGATACAACACCCGTCTGGTCAGAGGATCCTCCCTTTTCTATAGAATGAACTATAAATCCTGTTCCTCATACCTCTATAACAGCTTCATAGACGATGAGACGTTCTAGGACCTTCAGGTTGAAATTAATTTAGTTAGCGTGTTAAGTTATCGATATCCATTGGTCTGGGAAGTTTACTCTAAAACCGTACATTTTTTAAACTAAAAATAAAAATGATGTGATGTTTTTTACTTAGGTAAAGCAAAAAACATCACATCATTTTGTTTTGTTTTATCATGTTTAGTACCATAACATCAACAGAGTTTCGCTAACAATTTACCTTGCGCGGTGGTCCCATATACATTTTATTAACTTTGCTTGGGTAGTTATTGAGTGAGTGAGTGAGTTATTAGTATTTTTTTCACTTAGTTTATGTGGATGATGTTATAATAACTTCCTGTCACTGTTATTTACATAGCAGGGTATACGAATTTGTGCGCGGTAGGTACCACAACCAAAAATTTAAAAGTAAAAACCTTTTTATAAAAGAAAACAACCGACTTCCACAAAAAAAAACACTACACACTGTAAATGAAATAGCTTTAATTTCGGAAGTCGGTGGCAAAAAACTAAAATACAAAACCAAAGGCATCGACTTCAGTTTCTACTTTGTTGAAAGTTGACAAAAATAGCCGTTCTTATGTTATGTCATGAGTGACTGCTTAGCTCCTTAACCTTTTGACCGCCACAGTCATGTATAAATGATATAGCAAAATGTGCCCAGCACGCCACGGCCACGACTACATGACAGATTTTAAGAAAAAATTCGTAGCTTGGCGCGTACGAATTTTTTTTTGCTTTTTTGACGTGGCGGTCAATAGGTTAAATGCATAGCGCGATGATAATCATTTAAAAGGTTAAATCTGTAGCTATATTCATTCCCTACAGCCCAGTAAAGTAATGGAATAATTCGACTGTTGTCATACACTGATATATTATGTTCTCTCTCATCTCAGTCTCATTTCCTACGAAATGTATGGAAAGTTTTTTGTGATTTCTGACTTTTGTAGTACCTACTCAAACCTCAGTTGGTCTTTTACAGTTTATTGATCCTTATAAGAAACAGGATCGATTGGCATCAAACATTTTTTTGTGAAAATTGCGCATCTTCTTGCTGTCTGTATTTTTTTTCCAAAATCTGCGAATGTAGATCAAAATGTTTAAAAAGTTAAGAAGAGTCTCCGAGACTGTTTTCTTGTAGTGACAATGGTAAAGGTACCTGCTCTTATTTCCCATTCTCAAAAATCCACCCTGTACATGTCATGATTGACTGCTTAGCTCCATAAAAGTATACCGTGATGATCATCATCATTCTCCTGCCCTTATCCCAATTTATTTGGGGTCGGCGCAACATGTCGCTTTATTTATTTATTTTTATTTTTTATTTTTTTTTATTTGGGAAAATAAACGGTTACACATTAAAGTATTACACAAAATTTGAGCTACAAAGTGAGTAAATGTTTAACCCACAACATTTTCCACATATTATAAAGACAAATTATAAAATTAATGCGATGTGCGCTTACATTTAGATTGGTACAATTAAATTACATTATGTGTTAATGATAAAACTAAACATTAAACAGGCATGCAAATAAAAAAGAAAAACAAGAAATTATGAACATTCTAAGACTCAAAAATATTACGGAGCAATATCCAAAATAGTTCCATGAACAAGGCCTCTAAATTGATTAGCTGGAAAAGCGAAGATGTCAACATTTTGGAAGAGATTATTATATTGACCAGTAAGACGACGTAGGGGTGCTCGTAAGCCCGCGTTTGTACGACTAGAAGATACTGCAAATAGAGGTCGTGCGCGCACCCCTCGGCTTATGGTTGTTCTAGGTACTACGTAGCTAATCTTATTAGTGATATCCATACAATCACTTGCGTTATTACATATATAAAAAAGAAACATTGTCTCTAAAATAATACGTCTGGCCTTAAGTTTATGTAGCTTATACCTATTCAGAAGGTCACTATAAGATGCATAAGTGCGAAAACAACGGAAATGCATAGCTTCCAAAAACTTACTTTGAACTTTTTCAATCACATCTGAGTATTTACTATAGAAGGGATTCCATACCGCAACAGCGTACTCTAACTGGGACCTGATTAACGATTTGTAAAGATATAAATATGTATATGGGCGGACAAATTCTGTGGCTGATCTCATTACAAAACCGTACATACGGAAGGCATTGTTTATAATTTTATCAATATGAACGTCAAGATGTAATTTATCATCCAATAGAACTCCAAGATCGCGCACTAGTGTTTCTCTAGTTAAAATTACATTATTTAAAGTATAAAGATGCGTGATAATAATTTTGTTTTTAGTAAAACTAATACAGCAACATTTAGATAAGCTAAGTTGTAATTTATTAATTGAACAGTATGCAGAGAACCTGTCCAAGTCTTCCTGTAAGAGTAGACAATCGTGCAAATTTTTAACAGGCTTATAAATTTTGAGATCGTCTGCGTATAGCAATAATTTTGAATTTTGAAAACATGTATTGATGTCATTAATAAATATGGTGAATAAAAGAGGTCCTAAAATGGAGCCCTGAGGCACTCCCGAAGTAACACCTAGGGTGTTAGAAATGAAACCGTTTATCACAACCCTCTGAGTCCTATTAAAAACGTAAGAAGAAAACCATCTCAAAAGATCACCACGTATACCATTGAATGCAATCTTATGCAAGAGAAGCTGATGATCAACCTTGTCAAAAGCTTTCCGGAAATCGGTATATATAGTATCAACTTGAACACGAGTCATGTTGTTAAACAAGTAGTCCACAAAAGTTACCATATTGGTTGTAGTTGACCTTCGTTTGACGAATCCATGTTGTTGTTGAATTATAGTATTATGCAGCAGAGGGTATACTTTATCATGAACTAGTCTCTCAAAAACTTTTGACAAAGCTGATAGTATTGATATAGGACGATAATTCACGACATCATCCTTTGGTCCCGATTTGTAAATAGGAGTTATATTTGCAAGCTTCCATGCTTGAGGAAAGCAACCTTGAGAAATAGATTGGTTAAATATAAAATGCAGGGGTATACACAGATTAACGGCTGTCTGTCTAATGAAAGTTACTGGTAGACCATCCGCTCCTGGCCCTTTAGAAGGATCCAATGCCTTGAGCGCACTAAGAACCTCATCAATAGTAAACTGAATGCCATTTAACAGAGTACAGCTTTCAGAGCAGTCGTCACACGTGGATGGGATATTAGTAGAAGTGGATGGTTCATAAACCGAATTAAAAAAGTCTGAATAAAGATTACAAATGTTTTCTGGGTTGCTAGTTGACTGGTTGTTATACATCATGGTGGATGGAATGCAAACAGATTTTTTCCTATTCGAAATGAACGTCCAAAAATGCTTAACATTGTTTCGAATACCATCTTCAACAGAATTAATGTATTTTTTATAACAGTTTTTGCATTCATCTTGGAATCTAGACCGGTAAAGTGCGAACTGCTCGTAATCCGATACATTGTGATACATTTTCCATCTAACCCAGGCCTTAGCCTTATTTTTATAAATGTGTATAAGAGGTTTTGAGAACCACACGGGAAACTTAGATGATCTGCAAGTAGTCAAAGGTACATGCTTCTTAATAATACCAAAAATAATATTATAAAAAGTGTCGAGAGATTCGTCAACGGATTGGTAATTTAAGGCGTCTCTCCAATTAATTTCCTTTAAATCGTCATTAATTTTGTCATAACTCGTATTATAGTAATTATATTTTTTTATCGTCTTACGTACCATTGAACTATGAGGTAAACGTAGCGAAATGAATACACAGAATGGAGGATGATGGTTGTCAAGCTGTAACAAATAATCTGTGGGGGCAGAAATTGTGCAATCATTATTACTTATGACCAAGTCTAATATTCTCCCATTCAGATTTTTCATAGTATTAAATTGATGAGCATTTAGGAAGGACATAAACACACTCAAGTAACTACATATGGGAGAATTGCCTCTACAGATCTGTGGAGAAATTAAAATACTGTCCGTGCCAGCAACCCACTCGACGTCCGGCAGATTATAGTCTCCTAACAAATAAAAATTTTCGATGTCAGTGTCTTCAAGAAGTGTCTGCAATAAGTCAAAATATGCAACATTTCTTCCATACTTCTCTATTGGTCGTCATCTCGGTAGTCACCCCCTTTCTAGCCATATCATCTTTCACACAGTCCATCCATCTTTTCTTTGGTCTTCTTCTACTCTTATAGCCATCGACATTCATACTCAAGACTTTCCTCACGACATTTTCCTCATTCCTCCGCATCACAGACCCATACCATGACAACCGATTTCCGCATAACTTTTCAGTCTCCGGTGCCACTTTCAGACTTCCTCTAATATACTCATTTCTTATTCTATCCATTCGTGATGATGTTTTTAGAGAAAAAAACAAAGTTTGACATTGTTTGTTTTATATCATCATCAGCCTATAATGTTCCCACTGCTGGGACAAAGACCTCTCTCTTAGAGAGGGAGTGGCCTGTATCTACCACGCGAGCCCAGTACGGGATGGTCGATGACGCATGTCTTCGAAATTTTGGTTCTAGGACATGCCGGTTTCCTCACGATGGTTTCCTTCACCGTTTTTGAGAGCAGTGGTGATGAAATTATATACACATAGTAAAGACCCACGACCCACGACCTACAATTCGTAAGTCGGGGCCGTTACCACTGGGCCACCACTGCTCTGCTCTGTTAAAGGATTACCAAATGCTAATTAATTATGAGAACTATAGTGTGGGCAGTGGTTTTAACCGTAAATCTATGCTGCGTGAAGGTTATCTATCTTGATGAAAACAAAAAATCTAAGAAACGTTGACGTAGTTGGTTTATCAGTTGAAAATTGAATCGAACTATCCTGTGTTGAGCTAGATAAGCATGTTGTAGTGTGCGTGTACAGACCCCATAATTATCAGAACTTTTCTTTATTTGATTTAATAATGGAAGAAGTCCTAGCGAAACTTGCATCCAGTAACAATGCTGCTATTATTTGTGATGATTTTAATTCCAATATTCTAGAAAATAATTCAAGGTAGCAGTTGATTATTAATTATTTTCAAATCCTTATCTTATCCATAATTTATCTAATGTTTTTGCAGAACCGATTAGAGTAACTCCAACTTCTGCTACTTGTATAGATAATGTTTCGGCGATTGTGATTATTTAGATAAAGTCATTATAAATTATTTAAAACGGTAACTTTTAAGTTTAAAAAACCTTTGCAAAACGTGCAAAAACAATTGAGTGCAATAACAACAGGCAAATTAAATAGATTCAATAACTAATAAGTTAAATGTTGTGGGCCATAATATGGACGATGCAAATAAATTGTGTGAGGACCTTTCAGTGGTGCACACCAAATTATATATTTGAGGAGTGGCTAGAGAGGCGCCACGGCGTCCTCACCTTCCGCCTGACGCAGGTCCTCACCGGACATGGCAGCTTCCAGAGGTCTCTGTGTTGCATAAGGCGGGAAGAAACGCCCGGGTGTCACCACTGTGTGGATTACCCGGAGGACACGGTGGAAGATACGGTGGAGGTCTGCCCGGCTTGGGCAGAGCACCGCCATGTCCTCGTGGAGGCGATTGGCGGCAGAGATCTCTCGCATCCGGCCCTGGTTCAGGCCATGGTACGGAGCAGCCGTCACCTCCTTCTGCGAAGCAGTAATGCTCGCGAAGGAGGAGGTGGAACGGTTGAGGGAAAGGCAAATTTTGCGCCTTCTACCCCCTAGCCGCCGCAGGAGATGCCCTGGGCGTCGGGAATCCCGGGCGGATTTTCGGCCACCGTAGGCGCGGGTTTGCGGACGGTGAGCAATGGGTAGCTCCGTCCGATAAGGACCAGGCCCGGGTCGACGGCACGTTGTGTTCCACGCGCGCCTCAAAGAGATGTCGTCAGCACATGTGTAGGAGTCCACTAGGGCCGATACCTGCCGGGGTCCTGGGAAAGTCCGGAAGGGATACCGAGGCCTCTGGCAACACAGGCAACGGAAGCAACACGAGTGGGTTTTAGTCAGTAAGAGTCTGACACAGCCTGAAGTTATTTGATAATTACCCACCCAAAAAAAAAAGACATAATATGATAAGTATAACTACGCGTCTAGATGTCGTTATGTTGTCCAATTAATAGTAATAAACACTGTAGGTACTAAAACACACAAAAACACAGATACAGTCATATTTAAGTCAGTACTTATAGATAGGTAGTCAAAAAAGATAAGAGATAAATGTAATAAATACAATCATGTTGTCAACCAAATTACAAGATGATTGCGAGGGCGACACTAAAAGTTTTTAGAACTGGCCACTTGTAAACGATATAATAAAAAAACATTTCAAATTTTGAAAATGGAACTTTTTGCCAACATTATTGTGTATGTATTTTATTCATTTGTCATTTGTTTACGATTTGGCGGCAAATTGAAAATTGTCTGTGTCGCGTCAGCATAAATTAACCGCGAGAAAATTTTCGTACAATGATTTTTATGACTTTCGATGTCATTTAAGTCAACAAGAAAGTTATGATAGACTTCGATTGGCTTTTCACGAGGAAGGCCCATCTCGTGCCACTGATTACAACTGGTTTAATGAGTTTAAACGTGGTCTTACTAATCTCACCGATGATCTGCGTGAGCGACGGCCTTCTACGGCGACGACTGAAGATAACATCAGTGTTGTGGGGCGTATGATAGAGACTAACAAAAGATTGACTTATCAGCAGTTTTGTGGAAGCTTTGTGCCCGGTGGATACCTCATAATTTGACACAGGCCCAAAAACTCCGTCTCGTGAAATGGTTCAAAGATTGAACGGAGGTGACTCAAATGCTGGTGGTGGCGGGTGTATTGGATCATTAAGTTCCCTTCAAAATGGTTGAGCTGAATGATGCTGATCCATACATCATTTTCGTGATCGGGCGCCGTCAGTAAGGACTGATTATCTCTTAGCTGACACTACTTATTTTAATTAATTTTAATTTTTCAATTGTTTTGTGATTTTATCTTTTTATTACGGCCGTTTAACGTGCACGTGTTTCTACATTGTTCTCACACATAATTAAAATATATATACCTATATATATAATATAATTTCAACATGAATGATATAACCAACATTTGTAACAATATTTTAATTTAAAAAAGTGTCAGTAGAGTTTCTTGCACGTTCTTCACCATAAGAACCTACTACGCTTTGGAATGGGCAACTAGCTTCATCTTTCTGACTGACCGACACCTTGACAATTCAAAAATGCCTGAAATAAATGCTTTGAGTTTGAGGTTAATCATTTAAAAGGTTAAATCTGTAACCATCTGCAATATTCTATACTTTTGGCTCGTCTTTTTACAATTAGCGGTAAACTATGGAAGGATACGAAATAATTGCAATATTGCTCTTCCCACATGAGCAAATAGCGTGATAATTTATAGCCTACAGACTGAGCAGACCTGTAGGGAATCTCTATGCAAGATTAGAATAAACTGTATTCGGTAGTATTTGTGTGATGCTGGAACATACATTTAGACAAACAGACAGAAATTCAAAAATATTGTCGGCATTAGAATCGTTCGCAGATCTCGCAAAAATTACCTAATTAAACAAATGTACAATTTTGATTTCGCTACGATTTTATTAGAAGTAAGAATTACTAATACGTAGGTACTTATCCCGATTTTGTGATAAACTATATTTTTTTGAATCAGGTGATTGGAGTACCCGATGAGAGATTAGGCGAAGAATTGTGTGCAGTATTGCGAGTCCGTGAAGGTGTCTCCGTGACCTTGGATGAGGTTAGACATCACTGCGAAGGTCACATCGCCCGTTTCAAGATCCCCAGGGTTTTAAAGGTCATTGACGAGTTCCCGAAAACAGCCTCGGGTAAAATACAGAAGTACCGCATCAAAGAAATGATAGAATCAGGAAAATTGTAGTTTTGTAAATAAATTGTATTTATTATTGTATTCTTATTTTTTTTCTCTTTTATTGAATACAAACTTTTGCCCCCGGCATCGTTCGCCAGAATAAGGAAAACCATTACATTAACCATACCATTACATTGATTACAGGTTACCTACGAAGTACACACCGAAAATTAAAGCATACTGAAAAAAAAAAATGAAAATACAGAAAGATAACAAAAAAACAAAAAACCTGACTGCAAAACACATAACTGAAAATGAAAAACAAGCATTATAATCTATAGAATGTTGGTATCGCAGGCCGACAAACAAAAGTTACACCATATTTCAGGTTATTCGTTTGTTCCGCCTGCAATACCAAAACACTTTAGGTTATAATGCTTTTTCCCTTTTCAGTTATGTGTTTTTGCAGTCGGGTTTTTTGTTTTTTTAAATAATTTATTTTATTTCAAGCTTTTTGGTTTTATTAATATCGCTTAGAAAGGGAGTGTAAAGAAAACCAGGCACTTCTTTTGTCATTTGAAGAAAAAAATGAGGAAATACAACGAATCTCAAACATAAATTTTCTGGAATTAAGGAATTTACCGAAAATTCCAAATGAATCAAGTTATGATCTAGACAGATACCTCGGTAACCTGTTTAAAATTATGAATGTCAATGTTTCTAACTCATGCATCAAAGACGCCTTTCATTTACCAGGAAAGAAGAATAACCACCCTTCCATACTAATTGATTTTTGCAATAATACCTCGAAAAATAACGTGCTAAAGGCGGTTAAAACCTATAACCAGGCTAAGGATGTTAAACTAAATAGTGCCAACCTGGGAGCGGCGGGATCATCCCCCGTGTATATCGCTGAACACCTTACTCCGAACGCCAGAAAACTACACTTTATCTCAAGAAAGCATATTAAAAGCAATCAACTGAAATACTGTTAAACCTCAAATGGAAAGATATTGGTCAAAAAAGGCGGGCTGGAACCAACTTTCCATATTAAAACCGAAGACCAACTCGAAAAAAAATTCTTCTTCTTATGAAAATGTGACTTATAACGGGGTCATTATTACTATAGGAACAACTCCATGCATGCTAAAATAGAAACTACCTTAATTGTATCTTTTTTTTCTTTTGTCATATGTTTTGGTTTTTTTCATTAAAAATACTACTAGTATTATATCGGTATTACTTTATTGTTTATTTTACCTGTAAAACGGTACACTCACGCCAAATCATACACAACATTCATTACAATTACACAACACAACAAACAAACACACGTACGCACAATGCTTTGTTTGCACCTACCGAAAACCAAGGATTTTACGACCTTACATATTAAAATAAAACATATCAACAATCTTAATATTAAAACACTTTCCGCAATAAATCATGGTTACTGCAACATGACTATTCTAATGACTTTATTAAAATATATTACACAGCTTACCCTTTTGACTATATTTGCAAACAAACTTCACGTAATAATGTTATACACCATTGTGAAATTTGATCTTAAAATTCGATAAAGATTTATTATGTGAGATTGACAATTATTCAATATCCGATACGATTAGCTGTGAACCTAAATGTTGTGCGTTTTTTCTGAAACAACCTAACTGCTATTTAAAAATCTTATCACAAAATATTCGTAGCCTTAATGCTAACTTTGATGGTCTTAATGTCCTCCTGCAAAGACTACAATTTGATAATGACGTTGTAGTGCTCTCTGAGTGCTGGATGTCGTGTGTTCGATATCTTCCTGTTTTAGATGGTTACTTAAGTTTGTCTACATCTTCCCATTATAACCAGAATGATGGTGTAGTAGTGTTTATAAAAAGTAATATTAAAGCCTCTCTGGAAGAACCCGTTATACAAGGAGCAAACTGCTTACTTATTAAAATTAATAATGATATCGCTATTTTGGCGATATACCGCCCTTTTTGTTTCAAAACCATAAATAACTTCTTATTGTCCTTATAAAAAATAATAGATAGTTTATCATCCTTCAGGAATATTATAATGGTGGGTGACATCAACATAAATATTGCTAACAACAGTTCTGATCGCTTCTTGGCGGATTATTTAGATTTTCTATCCCTTAATGGACTTCTCCCAGCATTTAACACAGCAACTCGTGCAAATAGCTGTCTAGACCATGTAATCTTGAAGACAAAAGTACCAATAACTACTTTTATAATAGAATCTTTTATTACGGATCATGCACCCATACTTTGCTGTGCGGAAATTAAAAACGTTAATAAGCAATTAAAAAGACAAATAGTTAAACTGGACTTTAAGGCCATAAAGTTGGCATGTGATCATCTTGATTTCACATATATTTTTAATGCGATTAACCCAAATTCTGCTATGGATATATTTATATCTAAAATAACTCATAATATGCAAATAAACACAAAAGTTTTAAATGTTACAAATAAGTTTAGAATAATAAAACCTTGGATGACACTAGGACTCATCAGGTGTATTCGTAACAGGGATCGGATGCACAAAAAATTGAAACAAACTCCGGATAACGTAGTGCTCGAAATCATATAAACGTTACCGGAACTTCTATAATAAGATTATTAAAAAGTTAAAGCAAGAACACGAAAAAAGTTTACTCAGAGAAGCAGGTAATAATAATAAAAATATTTGGAAAGCTATAAATAATATAACAAATAGAAATGTTAAAAAAGATAAATCATTAGATCTTCTTTCAATAGAGTCTACCTCTCACCTATTACTAGTAGTAAATGCCACAAATGAATTCTTTGCCACTGTTGGCGAAAATTTAGCAAACAAAATCACCCATCCAACAAAATTAAATTACTTTACAAAGGTTACTCACTGTCACACGTCCTTAACTGGTAATTCATTTGTTCTCCTTGACACTGACGAAGATGAAATAGGGAAATTAATTAGTGGTTTGAAAAGTAACTGTGCAGTGGGTGATGACGGAATCTCATCTGACATACTTAAATTGTTAAAAAATAATATAGTAGCCCCCCCCACTCACTCATATCTTTAATATGTGCCTGGATAAGGGCATTTTTCCTGAATCACTTAAACGGTCTATAGTAAGACCTATTTTTAAGGGTGGAGCCCCAGGACCCGATGGCTTACCTGGTAAGGCCTGGGTCCTGGCCATGGAGGCTCTCGGGCCTCGACTTAGGGGGCTCCTAAGCGCATGCATGGAGAGGGGCCAGTTCCCGCTTCGTTGGAAGACGGGGAAACTGGTCCTCATAAAGAAAGCAGGGCGCCCTGCGGACTCTCCGTCCGCTTATCGGCCCATCGTGCTGCTCGACGAGGTGGGCAAGCTCTTTGAAAGAGTCATTGCAGACCGCCTCGTCGGCCAGCTGGTGCGGGTGGGGCCGGATTTGGCGGAGAGCCAGTTTGGTTTCCGCAGAGGGCGCTCTACGGTGGATGCCATCATGCGCGTGCGAGCCCTGACGACGGGGAATGCTGTTGCCCAGGGTGGGGTCGTCTTGGCGGTGTCTCTAGACATCGCCAATGCCTTTAATACCCTGCCCTGGAGTTGCATCAGGGAGGCACTCCGGTACCACCGGATGCCGCCCTACCTCTATCGTGTGGTCGAGACCTATCTGACGGACAGGGCCGTCATCTACCCCGGTCACCAGGGAGTGTGGAACCGGCAAGAGATGTCATGCGGTGTCCCACAGGGATCGGTCCTGGGGCCGCATCTGTGGGACATCGGATACGACTGGGTGCTGCGAGCCGACCTCCCTAGCGGCGTCAGCGTAGTGTGCTACGCTGATGACACGTTGGTTCTGGTGCAGGGGAGGTCGCACCAGGCGGCGGCCAAAGTAGCGGCACGCGGGGTTGCGACAATCGTCGATAGGATCCGGCAATTCGGACTCGAGGTGGCCCTGCACAAGTCCGAGGCCATGTGTTTTCATGGTCCCTGGAACGCGCCACCGTTGGGGTCCCAAATAACGGTAGGAGGGGTTTCCATCGGCGTCGAGTCGACGATGAAGTACCTGGGACTCGTCCTCGACAGCCGGTGGAACTTCGTGGAGCATTTCCGACGTTTGGCTCCCAAACTGGAGCGGGCAGGCGCTGCATTGAAGCGGCTCCTGCCCAATCCAGAGGGTCCAAACGCCTCCTGCCGGAGGCTCTATGCGGGGGTCGTGCGGTCCATGGCCTACGGGGCTCCTGTATGGGCGCGCTCTCTGGCGCTGCGGCCAGCCCGCCGGTTGAGCGCGGCTCAAAGGGTCATGGCCATCCGGATGGTCCGGGGATACCGCACGGTCTCCTGTGAGGCAGCGAGCCTCCTTTCCGGATTACCGCCATGGGATCTGGAGGCAAAAGTCCTCGCGCACGTATAGGAGTGGCGCGAGGAGGCGAAACGACGGGGCGTAAGTCCGCTGCCGCGAGAAATCGCGGCACAGCGGACAGAGCTCCGGCAACATCTCATGGCGTCATGGAAAGTACGGATGTCGCAACCCAGTGCTGGGCACGCCACGATTGCGGCGATAAGACCCCTCTTTTCGGAGTGGCTAGAGAGGCGATACGGCGTCCTCACCTTCCGCCTGAAGCAGGTCCTCACCGGACACGGCAGCTTTGGGAGGTTCCTGTGTCGGATAAGGCGGGAGGAAACGCCCGGGTGTCACCACTGTGTGGATCGCCCGCAGGACACGGTGGAGCATACGGTGGAGGTCTGCCCGGCTTGGGCAGAGCACCGCCGTGTCCTCGTGGAGGCGATCGGCGGCAGAGATCTCTCGCGTCCGGCCCTGGTTCAGGCCATGGTACGGAGCGAGAGGGCATGGGCAGCCGTCACCTCCTTCTGCGAAGCAGTAATGCTCGCGAAGGAGGAGGCGGGACGGTTGAGGGAGAGGCAAGTTTCGCGCCCTCTCGCCCCTAGCCGCCGCAGGAGACGCCCCGGGCGTCGGGAATCCCGGGAGGATTTCCGGCTACCGTAGGCGCGGGCTTGCGGACGGTGAGCAATGGGTAGCTCACCGTCCGGTAAGGACCAGGCTCGGGTCGACGGCGCGTCGTATTCCACGCACGCCTCATATGTAGGGGTCAAGAGATCAGGATCAAGAGATCAGCACATATGTAGGGGTCCTCTTGGGCCGATGCCTGCCGGGGTCGCGGGAAGGTACTTATGGGTCACCGAGTCCCCTGGCAACACAGGCAACAGGAAGGAATACGGATGGGTTTTAGTCAGTAAGAGTCTGAAACACCCTCCCGCTCCGCCCAGAGCGGGAGAAGTTACCACCACCCTAATTGCATGATACGCAATTAGGGTGGTGGCATGATGTTATTTATTACAATTCAAAAAAACGGACTTGTCCGAGTTGAACTCGCTTGGTGCGAGTTCCGTACAATGAATATGTTATCTACCATGTTTTTTATGCCAAGATAATTTATCCCAAGAATAAAATTAACATCGTAGTTGAAAAACATGTTTTCTACAATATTTAATGATTTACCATGTTATTTTAGCACCATAGACTTTTTATAGGTGTTCCGTTCCTGTAATCTTTAAGTAAAGAACTATTTTCTGGATTTTTTTCAAAATATTAGGCTCAGTAGTTTGGAGATGATGATAATTTTCTTAAATAATTTTAAAACTGTTTATGTTAAAATTTAAAAAAAATATATATTATATTTGAGACCCTCACAACAAGCCCTTTTATTTGTTATGTCACATGTTAGTACAGTTTGTAAATTTTATTTTTTATTTTTCTTATTTACGCCGCAAAAGTGACCATCATACCCAAAATTCATTTATTTACGTTACACGTCCATGTTGGGGTCACAGAAATTCACTTTAATCCAGTAGATTCGGTGCATGTTGGCTGTGACAGACGAACAGACAGACACACAGACAGACAGACAGACAGACAGACAGACAGATACACGAGTGATCCTATAAAGTTTCCGCTTTTTCGATATATAAAATACCTGATGTAGTAACTCTGCCTTCTCATCTTAGAAACTATTTTGTACGTTCGCAAAAACTTGCGACTTTTTAAAATATGAAGCGATTTCCATAATACACGTAGTAAACATGAAATTGCGATACCCAAATTTAGATGAACAAAAATAAAGTCAAAGTCAAATTATTTATTTCAAATGCCTAATTGAAATAAATAATTTGACTTTGACTTTATTTTTGTTCATCATAAAAGGCACTTTTAAAAGTCAAAATTTACAAAAAAAAAAGAATTGACTCTAGTTGCCCCTTCCAAAAGGTAGTTTCGTATGGAGAAGAATGGGTAAGGAACTCCAACGTTACTCTTTCAAAATGTATTACAAAATTTTGTATAGGTATTATATTATGTGAAGACGTTACCGTATACCTAGAATAAAATTACTGTACCAAAATAGGTAAAAAAAGAATTAAAAATGAAGCAATGACAGATAAATTAATTATGTGATAGGTACATGATGCTCACATATTTACAAACATTGTAAAAGTAATACGATTACCTAAAAATAATAAATAAAGCAATAAAGTAATAGGTCAGTGTGCGAGTTAAAGTAATCACAGAATTTAAATTGAACATTGATTTATTATTTGTATCAAATAATAAATTGTACACTTAAAATAGCAACCAGTTTGATTTTGTCTAGAAAATAAAACTGGTTGCGTAAAATAAGGAAATCATTTCTTAACAACAATATCCGCTTTAACAACAAGTTGCCAAAGTCGGTTACAAAACTTAGCGATGGAAAGTTCAAAACCCACATCAAACGTGTCCTTAAAAACCATATTATAAGATTAAAGACTACGTTGAAGACAAGGAAGTTTGGCAACAATTCCTACTGCACATGTGGCTTCCCTGGTACCTTATTAACGGCATAACTATGTAGATGTCTATTAACTGCTCCCAAATTACAATATTTATATTGTTTTGAATTTTTGTACACTTCCTTGACATAATCTATTCATTATTTGACATTTATACCTACAATTTTAATTTTAACTATTTATTAGCGGCTTTTGTGGACAGGATATTAATTCAGATTTGTTACAGTTGTAATGGCAATCATGTCATTTGGTTCAAATAGGTTTTTAATTTTATTATTTTAATAATATTTTATTTCAAATCTTTTATCTTTTGTGAATGTGAGAACGTTGTAGGCTTAATAGACTGTAGATTTGTAGACCATTTTCTATTTTGTTAAATACCTGGTACTTGTTGACAGGCCTTTTTTTTTGGGTGGGAATTCATAAAATATCTTCTCCCGCTCTGGGCGGAGCGGGAGGGTGTGTCAGACTCTTACTGACTAAAACCCACCCGTATTCCTTCCGTTGCCTGTGTTGCGGGGGCCTCGGTGACCCATAAGTACCTTCCCGCGACCCCGGCAGGTGTTGACAGGCCTAAATTGTCCTCCAATACCTAATATCACTGTAATTTGAAAATATTGTAAAGCCAATTATTTTTAAAAGAGTAACCGTGGAGTTTTTTGCCAGCTCTTCTTCATAGGAAACGACCAATTGGAACCGTGCACCTAGCTTCTGACATTTCTTAGTTGCGCATGTAGGTTTATGTGAAATAAAATATTTAGTATTTTTCCTTTGAGGTACGGAACCCTAAAAAGCTCAGAATGATGACCTTATTCCAACAAGAATCGTTGGAAAAAAACGAAAGGCTTCATTAATTGCTCAATCGCTACAAGCTACCGTACATAGTCATCGTCAGGTCTACCTACAGATCTGTCTGAACTGAACAAATTCGTGAAGCGAATGCTCGCAGTGAGTACTGCACTTTAGATCGATTGTCAACAACGGGGGCCGCGATTACTACTTGACGCTAATCTAAAACTAAACTATATCATCGTTTCGTAAGAGTATACACTCTCAGTATACTTATAAGCACAGGCAGACAGTTAATCGTCATATCAAATACTCGTTTATCTCTCCATGTAACCTTGTGCAATTCAAAATAAGAAGCGATTTCCATTCACATTTCCATTAACATAAATACACGTAGTAAACATGAAATTGTGATACCCAAATTTACATTAACAAAAACAAGCAAATCATTTGTTATCAATAGTATCCGCTTTTATAACAAGTTGCCAATGTCAGTTACAGAACGTGGGGCTGGAAAGTTCAAAACCACATCAAAGTCCTTATCAAAAAAACATAATAAGATTAAAGACTACGTTGAAGACATGGAAGTTTGGCAATAATAATTCCTTCTTCTCGTGTGGTGTTCCTGGTATCTCATAAATGGCATAACTATGTAAATGTCTATTAACTGCTTCCAAAATACGATGTTTATTTTTAATTATTTATTTTTTACATACTTCCGTGACATAATAAAGTCATGATTTGAAATGAAAAAAAAATTAGGTAATGACACCTTATCTAAAATTTTAATTTCGACTATATAGTAGTGGCTTTTGTGGACAAGACATTAATTCAGACTTGCTACAGTTGTAGTAGTGGCAATCATGTCATTTGGTTTAAATAAGTTTTTATTTTTATTATTCTATTAATATTTTACATAGATTATTTTGTACTTTGTGAATGTGAGAACGTTGTACGCCTAATAGACTGTAGATTTGTAGACCATTTATGTTTTGTTAAGTACCTGGTACTTCTTGACAGGACTACAGTGTCCTCAGATACTATATAGCGAAGGGTGGCTGGTGATGGCTGATATTTGCGTTATGCTCGTGAACGGGTGCTGCTTGCGGTGACTGGTCGTCTTGCTGACCATGGTTTTATTATTGTTATTAGTAATTAACTGTTTATTTATTTTACTTCGATGGTGCTAATTTATCATTTGTGTCTTTGAGTTACATCTATAGCTTTATGTAAGTGGGCATGCCCTTTATGCCTTTTTTTTTTTTTTGAGGGTGGGAAATCATCAAATAACTTCTCCCGCTCTGGGCGGAGCGGGAGGGTGTGTCAGACTCTTACTGACTAAAACCCACCCGTATTCCTTCCTGTTGCGTGTGTTGCGGGGGCCTCGGTGACCCATAAGTACCTTCCCGCGACCCCGGCAGGCATCGGCCCTAGTGGACCCCTACTTTGTGCTGACGATATCTCTTTGAGGCGCGCGTGGCATACGACGCGCCGTCGACCCGGGCCTGGTCCTTACCCGACGGTGAGCTACCCATTGCTCACCGTCCGCAAGCCCGCGCCTACGGTGGCCGGAAATCCGCCCGGGATTCCCGACGCCCTGGGCCTTATGCCCTTTATGCCTGGAGGATTATTTAGGTATTAAGTTCTGTTTACCTTTTTATGTTGTAATTTTTATTTCTGCTTGAGTACAGTTTTCATTGTTCTGTTGGTATATTAGTGTGTGATGGAGTGTTTCGTAATGTTAATTACTTTGCATACGATTTACAAAGAATCAAGTTTTTCTAACTAAACAGAAAAACGGCAGGTGTGCTATTGGGAAGTTTGTGGCGTCACTTCTTCCTAGCTAAAGCACTAAGAAATGGTGAAGGGCGGGTGTTTTTGGTGGACTGTCTTATGTGATATTTTTTTTTTTTTTTTTGGTGGGAAATCATCAAATAACTTCTCCTGCCAGGGGCCTCGGTGACCCATAAGTACCTTCCCGCGACCCCGGCAGGCATCGGCCCTAGTGGACCCCTACTTTTGTGCTGACGACATCTCTTTGAGGCGCGCGTGGAATACGACGCGCCGTCGACCCGGGCCTGGTACTTACCGGACGTTGAGCTACCCATTGCTCACCGTCCGCAAGCCCGCGCCTACGGTGGCTGGAAATCCGCCCGAGATTCCCGACGCCCAGGGCGTCTCCTGCGGCGGCTAGGGGCGAGAGGGCGCGAAACGTGCCTTTCCCTCAACCGTCCCGCCTCCTCCTTCACGAGCATTACTGCTTCGCAGAAGGAGGTGACGGCTGCCCATGCCCTCTCGCTCCGTACCATGGCCTGCACCAGGGCCGGACGCGAGAGGTCTCTGCCGCCGATCGCCTCCACGAGGACACGGCGGTGCTCTGCCCAAGCCGGGCAGACCTCCACCGTATGCTCCACCGTGTCCTCCGGGCGATCCACACAGTGGTGACACCCGGACGTTTCCTCCCGCCTTATCCGACACAGGAACCTCCCGAAGCTGCCGTGTCAGGTGAGGACCTGCGTCAGGCGGAAGGTGAGGACGCCGTGGCGCCTCTCCAGCCACTCCTCAAAGAGGGGACTTATCGCCGCAATCGTGGCGTGCCCAGTACTGGGTTGCGACAACCGCACTTTCCATGACGCCATGAGATCCCGCCGGAGCTCCGTCCGCTGTGCCGCGATTTCTCGCGGCAACGGACTTACGCCCCGGCGTTTCGCCTCCTCGCGCCACTCTTATGTGATCTTGACGTTCGAAAAGTGCTGATTCTCAGCCTAGTTTGAATAAACCACTTTTGATTTTTGATTTTGATACCTATTAACACTGTAATTTGAAAACATTGTAAAAGCCAATTATTTTTAAAGAGTAACCATGGAGTTTTTTGGCGGCTTCACCATAGGAAACAACCAATTGGAACCGTGCATCTAGCTTCTGACGTTTCATAAGTGCCCATGTAGGTTTATGTTTAATAAAATATTTTTATTTTGTTTTTGAATCTCTTGAAAGGAATATTATGAACAAGTTCGGCAGTTTGCACTATGATCCCATTATGATAGTGTGTAATATTCGTCACTCATCAGTAAATATATTAGGTACAGAAATGTTTAAACATGTAAACTTATCGTTATCAGTTATTAACCTTCCTCGTATTATCCATTGCATATCAATCAAAGTCGAAGATAAATTATTTATTTATAAATAGGCACATAAAAGGCACTTTTGAATGCCAAAATTTACAAAAAATAATATTCTAATCTATGTTATTTCAGTTACATAGGCTAGTTATTATCCGCGAAAGTCAAATTTTCTTGGGTTTTTAGCAATTTGCAGGTCAATATCAGGTCGTATGTTGATCTAAATATGATTCGTAGCAGTATCAAATATTTATTTATAGAATCATAATCATAAAAAATATTAATACAAATATCTAAGCTCATATAACCCTATTGAATGACTATTTCAAGAAATCATGTTATTTGAGGCCAATTCTAACTTAAGAGGCCGACAACACCTAAAGCGCGGTCACTGTCGGACTGCATAGAAAAGAAAGTGAAGCGCGATGACACAACGCTGGTAATTTATTGCAAAATATGAAGCAATTATCGATTTACAATAAAGCTATAGATTGTATAAAAAAAAACAAAACACTATTATGCTAATATGTTGCTTGTAGAATAATCTGATAAAAAATCTGAATGATTGCATATACAGGGTGACATTGAAAACTTGCGACAAACTGAAATGGGACATTGTATACATCATTATTAACAATTTTATTAAGGGACCAAAGCTACAATCCCAAAAAAAAAACTGCTGTCCCCTACATTTATGTTCGCAATACCTCATCAAAATGTAGGAAAAGCAGATTTTTTTTTTGGTATTACAGCTTTGGTCCCTTAGTAAAAGTTGTTAATAATGATGTATACAATGTCCCATTTCAGTTTGTCGCAAGTTTTCAATTTCAACCTGTATAGTATGGTTTTTAATGGTTAAAATAATTTTTTAGAGGTATCTTAATGATTTTTTTCTATCGTATCAAGGTTAGTTATATTATGTTTTCAACACACTATCTATCTAGCATATATCCTTAAGTATATCATATATTTTTCTGATTTTGTTTACTGCAGTGGATCATATATGTACTTTAAGGCATTATAAAACTTATAAAAATTGCGTTTAAGTCCTATAGTCCCCTTAAGGAGTTGTGTCGCTGATTCTTATGAATGCTGTTTAGCCATATTTGATGCGGTTGCGAATCCTATTGTAATCAATGTAGAACCTGTCACTAACCTGCTAATTGCGAAAAACGTAAGAAAATTTGAATTTCATGGGCTACCTAAGCGCAACCGCTTTAGCTTTTTACACTTAATTTTTCGCTTTCTGTGGGAGTAATTTCGTGAAAAGGATCGTGTACAGCCTTTTTTTTTTTTGGTTGGAAAATCTTCAAATTATTTCTCCCGCTCTGGGCGGAGCGGGAGGCTGTCAGACTCTTACTGACCAAAACCCACCCGTATTCCTTCCGTGATGCCTGTGTTGCCAGGGGCCTCGGTTACCCTTTTAGACTGCCACCGGCTTGCATCGGCCCTAGTGGACCCCTGCACTTGTGCTGACGACATCTCTTTGAGGCGCGCGTGGAATACAACGCGCCGTCGACCTGGGCCTGGTACTTACCGGACCGCGAGCTACCCATTGCTCACCGTTCGCAAGCCCGAAGTTGAGGCAGCTTGAGCATTTATTATTGATTTATTTATCATTTATTTAGGATCTCCAACAAAAGATGTAGGTATACGACACATGGCATATAGAAGACTCAGCATGCACAATGAAGTTAACAACTAAGCTAACAAAGTTAAATGGAATAAGTAAGTACTTTTTAGGGTTCAGTACCTCAAAAGGAAAAACGGAACCCTTATAGAATCACTCGTGTGTCTGTCTGTCTGTCCGTCTCTCACAGCCAATTTTCTCCAAATCGACTGGACCGATTAAGTTGAAACACGGTACACATATGAGTTTCTGTGATCCAATCACGAACATGTAACGTAAATAAATGAATTTTGAATAAGCGGGTCACTTTTCAGGGGATAATTAGAATATTAAAAAAAAAACATTTTTTCGAACCGTTTGTAACTTGTTGTGAGGGTCTCATATATTTTTTTTTATTTTAAAATAAATAGTTTTAAAGTTATTTAAGAATATACATGCAAATTGACCATTTCCCCCCTTATCTACGAAACTACTGAGCCTAATATTTTGAAAAAATATACGGAAAGTAGTTCTTTGCTTATAGATTACAGGAACACATATAAAAAAGTCTATGGTGTTAAAGTAACATGGTAAATCTCTCAATTTTGTGCGTCCAAACTTACATTTGCAGTTAGAATGTATGGGAGAACATGTTATTCAACTACAATGTTAAGAATGTTGTTGGGATAAAAAAGATGGTAGATAACAAACTCAGTGTACGGAACCCTAACCACGTGAGTTCAACTCGCACGGGTCCATGGTTTATAATAGCATGGAATTAGTGTACTCATGGAATTAGTCATACGAGTACTATATTCGCCTGAAACACAGGATTACCTAGTTCAGGCTCGTAAGTCTTAGGAATATAATTTATATTTAAGCAAAACTGTAGTAATTTTTATGCCTTATAGTGTTTTGAATAAATATTATTATTATTATATAGATTGTAAGTAGAGGGGGTGAAATTTCGACCAGTGGGCGACCACTAGTAATTAATAAATATTACAGAATGTAGCTTTTTAGGGTTCCGTAGTAAACAAGGAACCCTTATTTATAGTTTAACCATGTCCGTCTGTCTTTCTGTCTGTCTCCCCGGCTTAGCTCAGAGACTTTTAGAACTAGAAAGCTGTAATTTGGCATGGGAATACATATTAATGAATGCATTAATTTTAGGCAGTGACTTACGAGTTGTAGGTCGTAGGTCCGACCCAGGCGGGCACTTTGCTTTGTGTTATTATTTAATCACCACTGCTCTCAAAACGGTGAAGGAAAACATCGTAAGAAACCGGCATGTCCCAGAACTAAAAATTCAGACATGTGACATTTTTAGTTCTGGGCCACCAACCCGCACTGGGCCAGCGTGGTGGATTACGGCCCACTTCCTCTCACATAGAGGAGGCCTGTGTCCCAGCAGTGGGAACATTATAGGCTGATTATGCTATACACATTAATCACGCCGACAAAGTAATAAAATAAAATCTTGAAAAGACATTTTGTAGCGTACCTCGCTTGTACGTACCTACGTGTAATATGGAGATGATATTTTTTTCTCGCCTATCCAACAATACCCTTCACCATGGGGGTGAGGGGTATTGTTGGATAGGTCGTTCAAAAATATTGCGGGTTTGTGAAACCCAGTTTTCGATGCAGGGATCCGTTAGCGTACCTAATAAAGTATTCATTTTTGTTAGAGGCAAGTGTCCCCACCAGCCAGCTATGCTTGTTTTTGGATATGTAAAAAAATTAATGGCAGTAGTATATGTAACGAAATTAAAAGGAAAACTACCACAACTAAGTACGCTTTACAAGTTAACGAGTAATAGTCGACCAACTTAAATTTGCAGTTGGAAAATTGACGGTGACGTATATCAATGTATGGGAGGCCAGGCCACAGGCCTCTTCTATTTGAGAGAGAGTGGGCCATAATCCACCACGCGGGCCCAGTGCAGGTTGGTGGATGCCACATGTCTTTGGATTTTTAGTTCTGGGACATGCCGGTTTTCTCACGATGTTTTCCTTCACAATTTTGAGAACATGTTTTTCAACTACAATGTTAATTTTGTTTTTGGGATAAATTCATCCCAACTATGGAACGCTTCATTGTGCGTGGTCCGACACGCACTTGGCCGGTTTTTATTTTTTTAGGTTAATTTCTGTAGCTATTCAGTTGCTTATTACCAAGGTGAGATGTCAGATGTTACACATCATTTGCAACTACTGTAAGGCTCGCTCGTTTTTTTAGTACCTACTTAACTGTTTTAAAATAAATACCAATTAGTTTTAGAGTTCCGTAAGTCCGGATGAAAAAACGGAACCCTTACAGAATCACTCGTGTGTCTGTCTGTCCGTCTGTTACAGCCAATTTACTCCGAATCTCCCTCAGGGCGCGAGTCCTACTCACATTTGTCCGGTTTTATTCCATATGAAGACTATCAAAACTCTCTGTGCATAATGGATTGTAGGTAGATATGTATAAGAACAAAGACTGCTTTGACACAAAATGGAAAAAAAATGCTAACGAAACACAAAAATATAAGTAGGTAAAGTCGGAATGCATTCTGCCGAGTACTGACAGAAGTAAGACGTGACGAATTCGAAATATTAAGTTTGCGCACTTGTATCCTAAAGCTGCGCTCACACATGCATTTTTTCAGCAACAATTGCCCAGCAACAGTTGCTGGAGGCAGCAGCGCAATGTACATAGCATAACCCCTTTTTTATTTTCTTGGGGCCGAAATTATCAAATAACTTCTCCCGCTCTGGGCGGAGCGGGAGGGTGTGTTACTTTTTACTCTTACTGACTAAAACCCACCCATGTTCCTTCCGTTGCCTCTGTTGCCAGGGGGTCAACCCGAGCATGGTCCTTATCGGACGGCGAGCTACCCATTGCTCACCGTCCGCAAGCCCACGCCTACGGTGGATAGTTTAACCCCTAAAAATTGGTTTAAGTGTTCTGTTCATCAGGTACTTGTAATCTCTAATAGCTGCATCCGGTTAGGCTGGAAGCTACCCAAACATAATTGGGGAAAGGTTAGGCAGATTGATTGACAATAGCTCCATATTATATTCTGTTTTGATACTAAATGTATTAGTTTATTAAATTTGCTAATTATCGCTCAGTGGGAGAGATACTCTAAAAATTGTTGATCTACTTTATTTGTTAATCACCTGCAGCAACAACAAATAATTTTCGTAAATAATAAATAAGTCAGGTTGCCTCCTTCCTTCCCTCCAATATGGCGAGGGGGGTGATGGCTGATCTTTGCGTTATGCTCGTGAACGGGTGCTGCTTGTGGTGACTGGTCGTCTTGCTGATCATGGTTTTAATTGTTATTAGTAATTGTTTACTTATTTTACTTCGATGGGGCTAGTTTATCATTTCACAGTTCGAGTTACAGCAATAGCCTTATGTAAGCGGGCACTCCCTTTATGCCTGGAGGCTTTTATTTAGGGTATTAAGTTCTATTTAAGTTTTTTTATGTTGTAATTTTTATCTGTTTGAGTACAGTTTGTTCATTGTTTTGTTGGTATACTGGCGTGTGCTAGCTAACATATGGCAAGGGTGTAATTTAATCTAATGTTTTGTGTTTCGTAATGTTAATTACTTTGCATACGATTTGTATAGAATCAAGTTTATATAACTAAACAGACAGATGTGCTGCTGGGGAGTTTGTTCCACCACTTCTTCTTCCCAGCTAAAGCACTAGGAAGTGGTGAAAGGCGGGCAAATTTGGGGGACTGTCTTATGTAATTTTTACGTTCGAAAAGTGCTGATTTTCAGCCTAGTTTGAATAAATGACTTTTGATTTTGATTATTCTATTATATTCTGACGTGTGGCGGTATCTCTAGAATTGTAACAATTACTAGAGAATGAAGAGAGAGAACATGTAGCATTTTGGCATTGCAGTAAATTGCTTGATGTCGTGATGTCATAATTACTTGATCAACATTGCCCAACATCATAATAATAAATGTTGTTGTTGTTAATGTAACAATTTAGTCGCCTGTGTAAGCGCACCCTAAGCGGTACTGATAAATCATATGCCATTGCTAATTAGCAATCAGTATTGTCACGTCCGTCGGGACGATAGCACGTTAACAATGTTTATATTACTTTTACTTTTATTCGTCATTTTAGTTTTAGGCTCACATTTGTATTTCCGATACAACTATGGAGGCAGATTAATTTGTAAGATTAAAGGACCGAAGGAATCGTTTTTATTCGGAAATATATTCGACATATTTATTACTCCTGGTAAGTGAATTATTATTTAATTTTCTTCTATGAGAGTGAAAACTATTGCGACAACAACTGCGTTTTCATAAAAAATACAAATCTCTAAATAATTGTCGTCGATGTTGTGCTGTGTGTAAAATAATACATATATACCTAAGTAGGTATCATCTCTATCGTTCTTATGCCGCAGGCTGTATCTGTTACCATTAAGGCTCTGACAAGACCCAATTGACCAAAATTGGCTTCCCTTAAGAAAAAAAAAATGCCAAATCTGTATAGTTTGTGGTGGCGAAAAAATATATGTTAATTTTGAACATATTTCCCAGAACTTGGTTGTTACCAAAACACGTTTTGAAAAAAAAATCTCGATACAAACTAACGTCTTACCTTGATTTCTAATCCAAAATATCTGTATTAATTATCAACATACGTTACGTATTTAATTAAAAACAAGAACGTCTTATTTTAATGCAGAACTTGGTTGTATTTATTTTCGATTACTCAACTCAATTTTGAGTAAATAGATAATTGCTTTATATTTTGAAATAAATTACAAGCATTGTGTCATCGCGCTTCTCTTTCTTTTCTACGCCATCTGGCAGTGACCGCGGTTTAGGTGTTGTCAGCGTCTTAATAGATAAAGCCGGGGTCACTTATTATATAATTATGAGTATGAAAAATACAACAACAGTAGGCAGGACCAATAGGACCAGGAAACATTTTTTTTAATAAAAACTCGTTTACGGTCGTTTTTAGGGTTCCGTAGTAAACAAGGAACCCTTATAGTTTCGCCATGTCCGTCTGTCTGTCTGTCCCCGTTGTAGCTCAGAGACGCTTAGTACTAGAAAGCTGTTATTTGGCAAAGGTATACATATTAATCGCGCCGACAAAGCGCTTAAATAAAATCTTAAAAACAAACTTGGCCGGTTTTATTATAAATTAACCTTTTGACCGCCACAGTCATGTATAGATGACAAACTAAAATGTGCCCAGCACGCCACGGTCACGACTACATGACAGATTTTTATGGAATACTTAATGCGTAGCTCGGCGCCGAGGGCACGTTTTTGCATTTTTGACGTGACGGTCAAAGGGTTAAAGGTTACTAAATAAAATATCAAGCATGGCTATTGAATGGCACTTTTTACGATTCCGTATGTCCGAACGAAAAAACGGAATAGTAGGGAAGGTCCCATTAAGGGATTTTTGGCTTTACTCATGGACGGCATATTAACATAAGGGCCCCCTTTTAGCCTGTCGAGTACTTACCTCCTTATAAGACAGAGACACCGAAGAGAGATTTAGCGTCACGCGTCTAGGGCAGCCGACCTGAATAGTAAAAAAAATCGTTAGTTAGAAATACTCGAGCGCATCAGATTAAGGTTTGGTGAGCTAATTCAATAAAATGGCGATTTGAGCGTGACGTAAGGGATTGCGAGGGTCACAAAAAAAAAAAAAACCGTCATCTCGACATTCTCGAGCGCTGTCGAATTTATTTTTATTATGAAGGAAATAATTCAAGGATAACGGGAAAAATATAATCTGCCGATTACCACAAGCCCAAGTAACAAAAGTCGTCAGTAAGGTTTAGAGCGTGCAGCTGCAGTAAAGCATGTGTCCCCACTTCGCGCCTCTCTTTCCCTTTCACTCATACTCTATCTCTCACTCTCTCGCACCGTCACCAAACTACTATCTGTCGCCATGACGCGACGCCATCACAGCAGATTACGGCACTCATAATATCTTAGAGAATATAACACTGGAGAAGCCTTACGAACACTTCCCACTCTTTAAAAGTACAAGAACAAAATAATGTTTTATGTTCATAAAAACAATTTCACAACTTTCAAATCCATTCTAACGCACTTCGTAAATCGTTTTTAAGGCGCGCGGTAAATCTTGTAAAAAGTGTTCGAATACGCCAAACTTATACATTTTTTTAAATAATAAGTATTTAGTCATATTTCTATTGAAATTCAAAATACTTAACTACATTTTGATTTTTCATTCGATTCAACATGGCGGGCGGCATGAATCGAGTATTTTCCTACATTGATTTTGTGACTTCACCGAGTCTCGCTACACCTCGTTTATTTTATGTTTATTAAATTGAAAATATTTTTCTTTTGCATTACGTAAATTTACGTCAAATCAGCAAAATTTACATGCACTTGACATGGGATTATGTCTTTTCTCAATTTGGCATCGTGGGCACAGCCAATTTGCTCGGAATCTAATGGGCCAATTAAGTTGAAATTTGGTACACATACCTATCAATTATCCGTCACACATCACGTGTCCAGAAGATGCCTGTTCACTCTTTGTTTGAACGCTGACTCGATACATCAGGGAACACAGACGCTGACTGAGAGTTCCACACTTTGACTGTGAACATAATTAATGTGGAGGAGAAGGGCAGAGTACACCTACGACTTGTCGGGATATCAACCAAGTGCGGGTGGTACCCTGCAGTACGTCTGGAAGTCCGGTAGTAAAAGAGAGATGTTAGAATCAGGTGGTGTAGCTCCTGTGCACACTCTCCAAAGTTTGCATCAAGATTTAGAAAAAGTTCAGCTCTATTAAGCCGATTAGTAGGGTTCCGTACCCAAACGGTAAAACGGGACCCTATTACTAACTCCGCTGTCCGTCTGTTTGTCTGTCACCAGGCTGTATCTCATGAACCGTGATAGTTAGACAGTTGAAATTTTCACAAATGATGTGTTTCTGTTGCCGCTATAACATCAAATACAAAAAAAAAAACAGAATACAATTAAATATTTAAGGGGGCTCCCATACAACAGACATGTTTTTTTTGCCGTTTTTATAGATAAAGTTACGACAAAATTGTTGATCAATGGCATTAGTTGAATGTGAGAATTAGGCGAATTGCAAATGATAGAATCTGGTTTCGTTTCGAGATTTCACGGTATTTGCTTTTTTTATTTATTAGAAATCATTGAACATATTTGTGATTCCGTGGTTACTAATTTGACCACTGTGATATCATTACATAGAACTCAAAAATTAAACATAGTATACAGATAAGCAGGCGCCTATATCATACATAATATTATCATGTATGTGGAACCTGACCCGATCGCGGATCTCCAAAGAAATCTAAACATTAAATTAGTGCTACAGTTTCTTACTGGGCCTGACCTTGTCTCACACCAGTGAGATAAACTAAGCAGTTTGAGTTCATTCATTATAAACAAAAGTATCATTGTGTCTATACCTAATACCTCTACATGATTGCGTTTATAATTTTGAAATCATGCATGTATACCCCGATGGGGTAGGCAGGGTGTAAAGAGACTTAAACATAACTGGCGAAATTACACAATACCCACATTTCGCCATTTAGGTAACCCGCTGCTACTGAGAAATTAAAAATGGAATGGAATGAACACGCCTTGTCAGTACGAATATTTCTGTATTTATATTCTTGCACACATACAAACTTGGTATTTAGCAATATTTAACAAACTATTTAATTAGGTACTCAATAATTATAGTATCAATATAGACTTTAGACTTCTTGAAGACAACCTTTAGATTCCGAGGCTCGAAGAGAACTAACTTAGCAACTACCGCGCACATCAAATATCATGTTTTCCATTCGGTTTTGATAAAAAAACAGTATTTTACGGTAACTGTCAAATTAGATACTTTTAAACTTCATGACTACCCTGATACAAAAATCATTTGAAGCAAATCACATACATTCAATTTTATATTTACTATTTAATCACGACACATCTTATTAATATTATTTTGGAAATCATGACAGGAAAAACTCAATAACAATTTGCCCAACCTGGTAATCGATCCCAAATAAAATATATATATAGGGCTTCAAATCTATATACGTAATAAAATAGTATGAAGTTAAAACCGTACATTGAATATTTTTGAAAAAAAAGTAGTTGGTATGTAAAGATGGTCACTCATCCACGGACCAACCGCAGCAAGCGTAGCTTAACCTGATCGATCGACCCGTGCCGCTGTTTTTACTTTAATGCCTTTCATGTTTTTTTATCCCTTACTTGGTATTATTTTAAATAAGTTTTCCTTGATGCTTCGCCGTGGACTGACCTTAATAACTTTATTTTTTCAGCACAAATGTTCACCTGCCAAATAGAATGGCGAAAAAGCTTCGGTAATTTATGGAAATTATGTGGTTTTAACTACCGGGCTGTGTATGTGTATAAACCTGAAGATATCGAGGTAAGCTTAAGTTACATGTCTATGAAATACTTATATTACAAATCCTTCGATTCGAGGAGCAATGGTGGCCCACTAGAAACGGCCGCAACTTATCCCACGAGTTGTAGGTCGTAGGTTAGAACCCAGGCATGCACTATACTTTGTGTAAATTATTCCATCACCGCTGTTCTCAAAACGTTGAAGTAAAACATCGTAAGGAATCCGGTATGTCCTAGAACAAAAAAAAATTGAAGACACCTGACATCCACCAACCCACACTGGGCCCACGCAGTGTATTATTACGGCCCACTCCCTCTCACAGAGATGAGCCCTGTGTTTCAGCAGTGGGAACAATATAGGCTGATTATGTTTATGCTATTCGAATGTACTCGAGAACTTTTCGAGTGAAGGTCCGGGGAATCTGCTGGATGCAGGTAGCCTAGGATCTGTTTGTGGTAATGCTTGGTGGGGGCTATGTGCAGCAGTGGAAGTCATTCGATTGAGATGATGATTTATTTTACTTTATTAAATAAAGTAAAATAAATCATCATCTCAATCGATTAGATCCTTGATTGGGCCGTATAAAGTAATGAAACAAAACTAACTATAATGATGATGACATTCTTTATCATTCTAGAAATAATTGTACTTCAGGAGTACCACAAGGCAATATGTTCGGCCCATAAAATCTCAAGTCTCGTGAGAGTGTTGCGTAGCCTTATGAATAAAAATACTAGTGTCTCTTTTCTAAGTTTGTCAAAACATTTATTTTCAGGGAATCTTGTCGTCAACAAGATATCTAGACAAAAGTTACCCCTACACATTCTTGTTTCCGTGGCTACGTGAAGGACTTTTGACCAGTACAGGTACCTATGTTTTTTACAGATTAGTTTTATTAATGAATTCATATTTAAAATACAGGGTAAAAATACATTAGCTAGCGTAACTTTGCTGACGTGATGGGTGTCGATTTCTCAACACGATAAAACAAATAAAAACAAGATGTGGTGTTATTTTTCTTGAGGTCAGCCGCTAGACCGCAGACCGCTGCTAGTATAGTTACTTGGAGTATATTGAGATAATTATTTTTTAGGTTTCCATCCCTAAAAAGGTAAAAACGAAACCCTTATAGGATCACTCGTGTGTTTGTCTGTCTGTGCGTCTGTCTTTCTGTTCGGCTGTTACAGCGAATTTCTCTCTCGCAATCTAATAGACCGACCAAGTAGACCGAGAAATTTGGTATACATATGAATTTCTGTTTGGGTCACAGAAACACATGGACATGTAACCGTAAATAAATGAATTTTGAATATGGGGTCACACTTGGGGTACAAATTAGAAAATAAACTTTTTACAAACTGTACCATGTGACATATTAAATGAAATGGCTTACTTAGCTTTTGAAGGTCTCAAATATTTTTATTTTTATATTTTTACGATAAATTTAAGACAATTGATGAAAAATTACCACCCCTTTATCTCCAAAAGAATGGAGACTACATTTTTTTTTAAATACCGAAAATAGTTCTGTACTTATAGATTACAGAAAAACCTATGAGAAGTCTTAAAATAACATGGTAAATCGCTCAATATTGTGCGTACCATTTTACATTTGCAGGAATTATGGGAGATCACGTTTTCGAGCACAATGTTAAGTTTTTTCTTAGGATAAATTCATCCCAACTACGAAACCCTTCATTTTGCATGGTCCGACACACCAATAGCCGGTTTTTAACTGATATTTGACTATTTACGGTAATAAGCCCCTGATCTTTTTTTATTTTTTTTAATTATGTTTAGATATTACCTCTGTAGAGTTTCCCTATTTAATTCAATTTGACCCTGCATAGTGTTAAATTGTTTGTCTAGATTCTACACTTATAACAAATGACTTCAAACACAGATATCATAATAACTTTTCATAATAAGTAGGTATTCCATAATAGTCCTCCAAACCGTATTTCGGCCATGGCCAGCCTACGGTTCCTTGTGCACTATAATGGCCTGGGAGATATTATAGTGCACAAGTGTGTACGCAGACAGGTGCACTCCTCTTCCCTCACTCTAGCCCGATGGGAGGGCAATCCTACACGACCGGAGAGAGATCAGGACCTCAAGTCTGCTATTACAATAGTGTCAGAATGGTCTGTCATTGATTTTGTAATTGTTGATTTTGACAAGTTTGGTAATCTACTAATATAATGGCGTCATTAATGAGGATCGGAACAGACCATGAGGCCCAGGAGCAGGGTCACCGGGCAGTCCATACATAGGTACCAAGACACTGATGACACAAATAAAGACCTAACTTTTATTTTTCAGGTGAAAAATGGCAAAAACGTCGTAAAATGTTGACTCCTGCGTTCCACTTTCTGATCCTGAAGAAGTTCTTCATTACTTTCTGTGAACACTCCCAAGAACTAACAAACACTGTTGAAAAAGAGGTCGATAAGGATCAATCTGATCTGTTCCCACTTATCAGCAAGGCTACTCTTGGCGTTATTTGTGGTGAGATACGCCTTGTATGTTTGTAAACTTTTGCTTAACACAAGCTAAGAACTAAAACTATCAAAGTAGGTAAAGAAAAACTATCAAATCTGAGGGTAGAGAAACATGCAAAGCTGGGCGTGTCACTATATGTACTCGTAGTTGTTTAGTGTTTAGGTGCTCATTAGACACAATAGGCAATATGCATGTAATTATTTTTTTCACTATTTCAGTAATAGACAGGAATATAAACCCAATAAAAGAATTAAAAGTTAAATTCAACTACTGCTTGTTGCTCAAAAAAATTATAAACTAACAATTTTCTACGACAGTTCAAATGACGGTTTCTGTCGCGGGCATGATGTGACGTCATTTGCACATCTTTTTGTAGCCCCAAATCATATAAATTAAATTATTTGTGTTGCTTTATTCAAGCAGAAATCGCACTTACTTACCTTAGTGAGATTTCAAGCACTTTGCTAAGAATATATTTTTATTAACATAGTTTCTTTCATTTCCGGCACTGTCGAAGACGACGCGTTTTGAGTTTGCGTTCCGTTTCAACAAAAAAACGCAACAAAAATTAATGATTTGTAAAATATGTAATGCATTAAAATTGTAAAAAGAATATGAATTTGTTTCTTGACTCCTACACAATGTATATTTAAATAATGGATTAGTTGTGAATTACTCGCATATTCGATATTATCCGAGACCAAAAAGTAATGTATTTTCTTTGGTTTAGAAACTGCAATGGGAGCCACGTCTCGGGAAGGCGAAGATTCATTAGCCAACAAATATTTTAAACCATTACACAAATTGGCGTCGACCGTGTTGTACCGAGTTACGAGAATTTGGTTATACTCAGACACTTTTTTCCAATTTAGTGGAGTTGCTAAGATTCAGAACGAAGTAATAAAGACTTTGAAGAAATTCACCACACAAATAATTCAGGACAGAAGGGAATATAGAAACAATAATAATATAACAGAATACAATGAGAATGGTGAAGACAATGTATATGGTAAGAAAGCTAAGCTAGCCATGCTAGACTTGCTACTAGATGAAGAAAAAAAAGGCAATATCGATGAAAAAGGAATCACAGAAGAAGTCGATACGTTTATGTTTGAAGTAAGTAGTAAATGCTTCGCTACAAATTAATTACGTATATGTCATTCGGGAAAGAACGGTCAAAATATAAGGATATTAAAAAACTTGATCCTTTTAGTTAACTAGCGCTAGGAAATGGCGAAGAGTGGGCGTTTTGGGGGACAGTCTTATGTGATTATGACGTTCGAAAAGTGCTGAATCTCAGCCTAGTTTGGATAAACGACTTTTAATTTCTTTTTAACATATCCGACCAATTTTAAAAACGATTTGTTTGTATTCTAGGGTCACGATACGACGGCAACAGCACTTTGTTTCATGATCATGAGACTGGCCAACGAACCGGCGATACAGGTATAGCTCTAACATTATTTCATTTCGATTGTGTGTATTGTATAAAATCAATAATCAAATATAATGCTAAATTATTTGAATCCCACTTAAATAAGCGCATATCTAATAGATTTTATATATTTCGTATGCATGTATGGTTGACCGCCGCACGTGGTAACACTTTGACCTTGAGCTGGCCTAGCGTATAACGAAGTTTAATAGAATGAGAGGTCAGTTTGTGTTATTGTGTTTTTTTGTGTTTCATAACCACTGACGTGCGGCCTACTGTACTATACTTATAAAATGTTAGACTGCTAATGTGGTGTTCATCTGACCTTTCCCGAAATAACTTTTTTCATTTAAATATATAACTTGAGGTACAGTTTGACAGTCTGTTCGTTAATCTTGCCAAGACAAGCCAAGCGAAGCGCTAGGACACCACCTACCTTTACTCGAAGAGCTTCGTCGTTTTTTTGAACCCTCATAACTTGGATTTGGATTATACCAGATAAACAAAATTCTCGGGATATGATATCAATAGTAGACTTATTAAACATTTAATAAGTCTACTATTGATATTGATTGATATGATCCAAGTTATGAGGATTCAAAAAAACGACGAAGCTCTTCGAGTAAAGGTAGGTGGTGTCCTTGCGCTTCGCTTGGCTTGTTTTGGCGGGTTTTTAGATACCAATAAAATCTAAAAACCGCGATTTCGTCACTGACTCACTCTCTGATGATCATCAAAATTCTTAGGGTACTTCCTTGTCCTTGAAGTCTTAGAAAGCTGAAATTTGGTATGTACGAGTAAGCTAGTATTAATACACAAACAACAAAAACATTCTTAAACTTTTACCCCCAACCACTTAAACTAGGAGATGTAAGTTTGTATGAGACTTCCGCAAATTTTGATGATAGAGGTCAGAAAATTGATATAGGGACTCCTTGTTATAAATAATAGTAAAATAAAACCCAAAAATAATAATAAATAAAAAATAAAAAAACAATATTGTCAGCAACTTACAAAAACAAGTGAAATCCCACCAAAAACATTTTCATGTAAAATGTTGCCAAAGCGAGACCACATGGCACGCACTGTCAAAAAGCTATCATATCTCATGTAGAGCCAAGCTTCTAACTCTAGACGCCCCAACTCTACAAGCCCTAACTTCACAAACTCTACACCTTAGTCAAAATATGTGGCCGGTTTCGGAGTACGTGAAACGATTTCAATCGTTCTCTAGGTCCGCATCCGCTAATTACGTAAACAATACGTCTAATAAAGATGAACCTATGTTATGCCTGTATAAAAGTCCTAGTTTCTTTAAAAAAACCGGACCAGTGCGAGTTGAACTCGCGTGGTGAGGGTTCCGTACAATGAATTTCATACAAATTATCTATTTTTAAATGTTTTTATCCCAAGAACAAACTTTTTTTTTTGGGTGGAAAATTTCAAATAACTTCTTCCGCTCTGGGCCGAGCGGGAGGGTGTGTCAGACTCTTACTGACTAAGGCCCACCCATGTTCCTTCCGTTGCCTGTTATGCCAGGAGCCTCGGTATCCCTTTCGGACTTTCCCACGACCCCGGCAGGCATCGGTCCTAGTGGACCCCTACACTTGTGCTGACGACATCTCTTTGAGGCGCGCGTGGAATACAACGCGCCGTCGACCCGGGCCTGGTCCTTACCGGACAGGAGCAAATTAATTGGCTGTGACAGACGGACAGACAGACACACGTATGATCCTATAAGGGTTCCGTCTTTCCTTTCCAGGAACGGAACCCTAAAAACGAAAAAGAGGCTAAAAGAGGCCTCCTCAACTGATTTTACACCTACGACAAATAAGAAAGGTTTTCAACCAAAGAAAAAGGGCGAAGAACCGTGCCATGGAATACGTTTCATTAGACGATTAGCAGAATTCAATAAACGATAGGATATAGCTATACTAGCTTTTTTTTTTTGGTGGGAAATCATCAAATAACTTCTCCCGCTCTGGGTGGAGCGGGAGGGTGTGTCAGACTCTTACTGACTAAAACCCACCCGTATTCCTTCCGTTGTTGTGTCCTGTGTTGCTAGGGGCCTCGGTAACCCTTTAGTACCTTCCCGCGACCCCGGCAGGCATCGGCCCTAGTGGACCCCTACACTTGTGCTGACGACATCTCTTTGAGGCGCGTGTGGAATACAACGCACCGTCGACCCGGGTCTGGTCCTTACCGGACGGTGAGCTACCCATTGCTCACCGTCCGCAAGCCCGCGCCTACGGTGGCCGGAAATCCGCCCGGGATTCCCGTCGCCCAGGGCGCCTCCGGCGGAGGCTAGGGGCAAGAGGGCGCGAAATTTGCCCTTCCCTCAACCATCCCGCCTCCTCCTTCGCGAGTATTACTGCTTCGCAGAAGGACGTGACGGCTGCCCATGCCCTGTCGCTCCGTACCATGGCCTGAACCAGAGCTGGACGCGAGAGATCTCTGCCGCCGAAGCTATACTAGCTTGGAATTTCAGTTTATATACCAACATTTTATAACGCGACTTGCTGCATTAGGTATTTTTTCCATGACTGACTTATTGCCATGAAAAAAAGTCATATTCAAATAAAAAATCAGAAAAATGTGAATAAAAAATTGGAGGCCAGCTAGAAAAGTAAACTATAGATTTAAACCACAGAGGTAACGCTGTACTACCTACATTTCGTCAGTTATGTCTTGTTTATGTCCTGCCGGGGTCGCGGGAGGGTACTTATGGGTCACCGAGGCCCCTGGCAACACAGGCAACAGGAAGGAATACGGGTGGGTTTTAGTCAGTAAGAGTCTGACACACCCTCCCGCTCCGCCCAGAGCGGGATAATTTATTTGATGATTCCCAGCAAAAAATAAAAAAATATAAATAAAAGGTAACGCTGCACTACCTGCATTTCGTCAGTTATGTCTTGTTTAAGTCCCATGTTATAAGGGCCTAATACCATCAACTGGTCACAAACCCAGACTCCGGTCTGCTACTGAAAAATTCCTGATGGAAAACACAATAACATTTTGCTCGACCCGTCATCTAACCCAGGTCCTCTAGCTCAGAAGTAGCGCTAAATACTTAATTGAAAATATATGAATTTCAGGATTCGATAGCTGAAGAGATGAGAAGCATTTTTGGTGATAGTCAAAGACCTCCTACAATCGAGGACTTAAGTCAAATGAAGTATTTAGAGTGTTGTATTAAAGAGTCACTTCGGCTGTACCCCAGCGTGCATTTCATCTCCAGATATTTCAAGGAGGATGTCGAAATTGGTATGTTTTATGTTTTTATCTTATGAGTGATACATTAATTTAATTGTTGCGAAAAATAGATGCAACATTTTGCTAAACCAGCCCCCTCATAACTAACACAATCACAATCTGAATGACTTTAAAGGATATTGCTAATCAATTGCTTCACATGTTCGAAACATCTGTCCACTCAAGAACTTAAATAACACAATGTTGTGTTGTTGAGCTGTCAAAATGAAAGCAATTTCTACTGTTAGTGTGTAACGCTATTACCATTTAATTTGTTGGTATTCGAAATACAATTTATTTCTGACTTATTCTTTAATCCTTTACAACATACTACTAATTCAGCTTCATTCTAGTCTAGGCTGTTCCGTTTATCTGGCCTTTCAAAGAATGCTCTTTACATTCTTGAGTCCTTATCAAGCAGCTGCGTTAATGCCAAAAAATACATGTGCAATATTTATGTTTTTTCCTATCCCTACAGGTGAGCATATAGTGCCACACAATACGATGTGCAACTTCAACGTGTTTGACATCCATCGCAACCCGGAGATATTCCCAGATCCGGAGAAGTTTATCCCAGAGAGGTTTCTGCCAGAGAACTGTATCACTCGGCATCCGTATGCATACATACCGTTTAGTGCTGGGCCTAGAAACTGTATAGGTTGGTACCTCTAATAATTTTACCAATCATCATTGCATAATTTATTTTTATTAATTTAATATAATTTTACATAATCGATCTAGTATGTGCACACTGCTCAGCAGTGTGATTTATCAAATTCCTTGCTAGTTTTTAATCCTTCTACATTTTGACTAACTTTTCTTGTTTCAGGTCAAAAGTTTGCCCAAATGGAGCTGAAGACGATGATGTCCAGTCTTCTGAGAAGGTTCAGATTTGAACCAGTAACGAAACCTGAGGATCTCATCTTCACGACTGATATCGTTCTACGGACCACACTCCCAATTTATGTCCGCTTCCGCAAAAGAAAAATGCATCATGATTAAATAAAAAATATATAACAAAGTAATTAGCTTTATTAATATATAATTAGTTTGATCTCTAATTAATTAATAAAATTAATTTAAAAAATATGTCCTAACTTAACTAAAACTATATATAGGATATAATTTTGTTATTTTTAATTATTAATTAGGGACAAAAGGTATATTAGATTTTAGAAAATAAAACAGAGTAAATTATTAATTAATTATTAATTAGCGACAAAAGGTATACTAGATTTTAGAAAATAAACAGAGTAAATGATTATTTTTAACCCTAATATATATCTATGAAAACATCATGTAGTACGTAAGAGAAATCTAAGGCCCGTATTACAGAAGGAAATTCAAGCATTGATCTCTGTTTAAAACTAGTTTTAAGGCAAGTTTTAATTTTAGAACGGTCCTCAAGCATACTATATTCATTGATCATAGTTCAGCTGAGTTTCGCTTTATTTTAGAACGTTACTCAGTTCGTAAAGCGAACCCAAGCATTGATTTGATCTGTAATCGCCCAAGTGTGGTCGAGACCGCGCTTGAGCATAGAATTGTCATGGCAATTTTTGTTTCAAGCGTAAGTTGTCGAGTTTTAATATCAAAATGGATATACATATTTGAAGAAGTAGATCATAACAATAATTTATTCAATGATGATGCAAATAGAAGGTTGAACTTTAGCGTTCCTCTTAGAAATTTAAGAGACACACTGATACACAGGACCCATATAATTGTGAAAACTTCAAAAGTTTTACACATGTACAAAAATTTTTCTTTCGTCCTGCCATTTAAAAAGTTATAAGAATAAATAATAATCAGCAAAACAAATAACAAAACTAATCAAATAAATATCTACGATGTTTTCATTTGCTTAAACTGTTTGACAAATTGCAATTTTTTTTAAATAGCGTACCTATTTATGGCCATAGATACAAGTCTTTTAAGCTTTACAATAATATTATGCTGACAAAATTACTATACTTTACATCAATAAATGAGGGATTGTACTATTCGGGACCGAACTAATAACGCTGATTTCCTAAATAATTGGGCGCTTAAGGTATATTTTAATATTTCTAATCCAGTAAAGATTAAAACAAAGTTGGTAAATAAAATAAATCGTAAACGAAAACAGGCTGATACATAGACAATACACATCTCTGCTTGAGGTTCGATTTGAGTCTCGATTCAGCTGAATAGAGATTGATTACCGTTCTGGAATATGACCAATGCTCGAGTACTGATTCTATACTTAAACAGTGATCGACTGATTGACGCTCAAACTAGACTTGAGGAACCTTCTGTGATACGGACCTAAATCTTTTCAGTACCTATAAGAGGAGAAACACATAATTACAGGACTAGAAATGGACCAATTCGTTCCACCAGGTTTCAGACTGACTCCGGCCCTGGTTCAGGCCATGGTACGGAGCGAGAGGGCATGGGCAGCCATCACCTCCTTCTGCGAAGCAGTAATGCTCGCGAAGGAGGAGGCGGGACGGTTGAGGGAAAGGCAAATTTCGCGCCCTGTCGCCCCTAGCCGCCGCAGGAGACGTCCTGGGCGTCGGGAATACCGGGCGGATTTCCGGCCACCGTACGCGTGGGCTTGCGGACGGTGAGCAATGGGTAGGTCACCGTCCGGTAAGGACCAGGCTCGGGTCGACGGCGCGTTGTATTCCACGCGCGCCTCAAAGAGATGTCGTCAGCACAAAGGTAGGGGTCCACTATGGCCGATGCCTGCCGGGGTCGCGGGAAGGTACTAATGGGTCACCGAGGCCCCCGAAACACAGGCAACGGAAGGAACACTGGTGGGTTTTAGTCAGTAAGAGTCTGACACACCCTCCCGCTCCGCCCAGGGCGGGAGAAGTTATTTGATGATTTCCCATCCAAAAAAAAAAGGTTTCAGACTGACTAAAGTAGACTCATCCTTCATGGGGTACTGTTTAAAATGTTACAATAAAATAGCTCGCCACATGCTCCAACTGAACGAAACGAAAGGAAAATGCCCATCTTCCTAAGAGATTTGGGCCTCTAAAAAAAATTGTCTTGTCACGGTGGTTTCAATTTTATTTTGTAGGCTGGGATAAAATTTTTTTTCATATTCTGCAAACGATTTCAATTTTTTCACCCTGGTGTAGGAAAAATCAATTTTTTTGAAATGAAGGTGATACTGAGGTTATAAACTGAATTTCTCAATCCGTCAAACCTATTTAAGATTAATCGTGATTTACAATCAAAATTGTTATTGCAGTAAATGTTTATTGACGGTTAATATCAGAATAATAGTTCATGAGAATGAGGTAGTGAGGTTCCTCAGCCTCACCACCTCCTTCTCTCGCTAAAGATTGTAAGTGTGCTGTGCCCTGTCCACCAGCGAGTGTCATTAAAGATGAATAAAGGCTAGGCAGTAGCATTTTCATAGGAAGGTTTACTTTAAAAAAAAACAATAAACAGTAAAAACATTTTATTTTTCATAGAATATAGAACGGCTCCAGCTTCACTTCATAACATAGTCATGGTATAAGTGCAGCGTAGGTAACCTACTGTGCACTTTCCCACGAAACTGCAATAATAAGCAGTGATGCTGTCTAAAGGAGTTGCCCTATAATTATTTAAATTGTCTTTGACATATCTCGGGACCCTGGGGTCCCGGACCTTTGGAAGGTGTACGAGGTGCCGAAGCCAACTTGCAGACGCCCGTTAAGATGCTTTTAATGAAAAGTGGCCGACGACAATCCAAGTGCACCCAAGGACAACCCCCGGTTGGTGTAGGATTATTGCAGGATATGGAAATAAATATATTGGAGTATGTGTTGGGGTGGCTAAAGTGGACTGGTTACCAAAACTATGCAACGACTATGGCCCGTGCCTGTTCTATGTTTAATTATATACACGGAAAAAATGGTAAACCTCTGCCATTTTTTCCGTGTGTATAATAAAATGGCAGGGGTGACTTGCACACTCCATAATACATAATAGCCCCCGAAAACGGTCGCTAGCACTAAGTGACGGATTAACAAGAGGGCAACATGTCCTGAGGTGCTTGAGGAGTGGGGAGCTATTTCACGGCTATCAGAACAATACCAGAGGTCAGAAGATGATCAAGATCCCTACCAGCACTTACTTAAATACTTCCTTCCTCCGAGCACGATTGCTCTTGCGAATCTCCACTCAAACCGGCCAATAAAGGCAAGAATGAGGTGGTAGCTCTATTCCTCGTCAGTGTTCACTCCAGCCGGCAAATAAAGGCAAGCCAGAGATGAGGAAGAAGACTTCTCCCGGGAGATAGGGTCCGTGGGGTCGCTACTGCCCAACAACTTGCCACTTGCTGCCCTGTGGGTTTTTGTATCTCTCTTGATCTGACTCCTTACCCTAGATCTGCTCCGGAAAAATAAACTCTACTGGCACAGAAATAGAGTTCACAGCGCGCAAGCCCCACCACCACGTCAACGTAGAGATACGGCAGTGGGGTTATTATTATTAGCATTTATTTCGGGCAACGCGCATAGTGTTAGTAACAATGGACTTAAATACTAGTGTTAGTAGACATACAAGTTTTATTCAGTGTGGAGTTTCATCCAATGTCGCAGCATCAGAGACTCCCATCTATCTGCGAATAAACTCAAGATAGTGTGGGTACCGCCACGAAGACGAGCAAGCAGTGAAGCGCTTACTTCACGTATGATGGCCGCAAAATCATCTATATGCCTTGCCGCAAACATCCTTGACGCGCTACATCGCCATGGCAGCCTCAGCAGTATCCTGAGTGCATTATTATACTGGACACGTAGATCGCTATAAGCACGTAAACTATAACTAGTCCACAGGCTGCACGTGTAAATGTCGAGCAAAATGATTTAAACAAAGTAATCTTGAACGCCTCTGTACATCGAGCAAACCTGCGGGCCTGCTGGTTGCAGCGTACCGACACCGTGATCACGTTCCCTGTCAATGTCCTTGTTATCTTTCAAATCATCGGTAACCCAATGACCTAAGTATTTAAAATTGGTTACCCTATTTAACCTGTTAAGCCCCGTGCGACACCGATTCGGAGTCAAACAATAGGAAATCAATTGTGTCTCATTAGCTATTCTTGACCAATTAAGGGGAGCACCCTTATATAGATAGATAGCGTAGTGCGATATCTCTGGTATAGTTGGGTAACGCCCTTTTTGGTGTCATACTTGAGTCCTTGAGTTGCCGCGTATGCTTTTCAGATTGTCACCAGTCGCCTCAAGTCACCGATCGATGGGCTCAGGAATACCATATCGTCAGCATAACTAATGTTATTTACACACTCCATCTATATGACAACCGATATTAGTGTTGCTGAGCTCAACGATTAGCTGATTCATGTACAGATTGAAAAGTCTAGGTGAGCTCAATCCCCCCTGCCTCACCCCGCACTCCAACCAATAGCACTCTCCGTGGAGAGCCCTGGTCTAGAGCCGAACTGGCTGTCTTTTAATATAATATGCTTTGACAACTGTTTGTCAAGCAGACTGTCCAGCACCTTGGCTATCATAGTCGGTATATCATAATGATATAGGCCTGTAATTGGAAACGGCATCTCCGGTTTTTTTTTTAACAATAAGCATATACACTGAGAAAACTAAAAGAGAACTATCCGCATAATCAATTTTAATAGCTACTAAGCGATCACTTTGGCACGACAACACTGTTATCGTCTTTTCCACAACAGTGTAACTCCACCGTAAGATCTGCGAATTAAAACTCCTGCTGATGTCCGGCGGACTTGCCAGTATACGCGAAGTCACTGTGCAGATTCCCCAAGTGTGCTACGTCATAAAAAGCTAATGCTATGACGTCACTAACCTCATATAATTCTCGCACGCAATCAGCTGATCTAATAATATTCTTACAATTGAAAGTCATAAATTTCATATTTCCAATTACTGTATCCATTACGTGAGATGTTTATTTGCGTCCTTAATCACCGTCATGGTGTCTCTGCTATTCTGGAAATGAATAACCCGTCTGAAGGTTATACCTTTCATCATAGGTTGTCATTCAAGAAACTGTCTATGTTATGTTTTGGTACAAATAATTTGAAAGCATTATATGGCCTCTCTTTTTTCATATTAATTTGCTCTAAAGTCACTATTTCAATGAACTTTATTTGTATGTACTCACAAATGTCAGTTTCTACAGAAACTGACATTTGTGTTTGTGAGTCTCTTTATTGACATGCGATATGAACAAAGGGATTTTTAATTCAGCCGCTCTAAATTTTCCTGTCACATTAGAAATTGCTTTTCCTATCATCCCAGCAAAGCGATTTATTGTTCCGCTTTTGTACCAAAGTGCATTCATCTCTCCACTTATTTTCGTTCAACTTGCCATTGCTTACTACTTCGTTGTTGATCAACAAGCGCGGTGTCGTCGTTATCAATGAAAGTCGAGTTATGCGGAGTGAGGGAGATCGCTTGATGTTGTGTTTCGGGCTCGCGGCCCTGCTGCCAGTGCGCGGCACATCGCTCGCTCGTTCGTGACTCATCACCGTACGAGTGAGAGTTGGTTGAATTTGAACATCAGCTGTTACATTCCGGGCGATACCCACATATTTTATTACATACCCTTTTTAGGGTTCCGTAGTAAACAAAGAACCCTTAAAGTTTCGCCATGTCCGTCTGTTTGTCTGTCCCCACTGTAGCTCAGAGACGCTTAGTACTAGAAAGCTGTAAATCATGAAAAATTTTTTTTTAGAATACGTAGGTATCTCTCTTGCACGTAATTCGGTAGGCACTTGAATCTAACAAAAATTAGCACTGGCAGCCCCCCTCCCCCCCCCCCCCCCGCCAGCTAAATGGTTGTTTATGGAGATGATAAAAAATCATGGCAGTAGTACCTATAATGAAATTTAAAGGAAAACTATCACAGCTAAGTGGGCTTTACAAGTTAACGAGTAATAGTCGACCAACTTAAATTTGCAGTTGGAGAATTGTTTGTGGCATATATCGATCTATGGGAGAACTTATTTTTCAACTACAATGCTAAGTTTGTTTTTGGGATAAATTCATACCAACTTCCCAACTACGGAACCCTTGTGCGTGGTTCGACATGCACTTGGCCGGTGATTTTTTATATTTACGTTTGCTTAGAATTTGATTTTAAGTCCTCAACCTCCACTTTGGTCACGTAATTTACTTTGATGTCAGTAATGTCTGCCCTTAACACCAATAAGTCTTTCAACTACTTAGTGACGTCAACACGATCGAAACAAATCGGCGGTAATTAATGTAGGTCATAGGCCATAAATACTGGAATTTGCGCTGGATCCATAGTTTTAAAAACAGAAATCATATTTTCCAAGTCCTTTTGTTTTTTATTCTTGCGCCGTGGCACTAGTTTTTGCAGCATTTTTTTTAGACGTAAATCGCCTCATCAATCTGATCTTCCGAGAACGCGGACGTACAAATCTTTTTAAGACTCTCGTTGTCTAGCACCTCAGAAATCACAATATTACACGTAGTGCACTTTAACGTTTTCACATTTGGTTCTTAGTACTTAATCCCCGACTGCCTGCCATTGCGTGCGCGCGATGACTCACTCAATTTTGCTCATTTATCAATAATTATGTGCACTAAGTCCTGCTGCTCACATGACGTGATTTCATTTTGGCCCTAACAATTTTTTTTTTATTTTGACCTTAAGAGCAAATCTTCTATTAGTCCATTCATTCATACTTAATTCTACACTGTATTAGACCAAGGTACGTCTAATAATATCACCAACTGCTTGCCCCTAAACATATCTGGTAGCAGCCTCCCAATAAGCATGTCAAACTTGATCCTAATGTTTATCATCTAGAAAGTAAAAAAGTACATTTGTTTATTTACTTTCATTTAATATCACTCATAGATTCTGACGGTTTAAAAACACTAACTTGATGAGTACTGCGACTTGCAATTAACATGCCACATGCAAAACATGATCGCCCGGAGGACACGGTGGAGCATACGGTGGAGGTCTGCCCGGCTTGGGCAGAGCACCGCCGTGTCCTCGTGGAGGCGATCGGCGGCAGAGACCTCTCGCGTCCGGCCCTGGTTCAGGCCATGGTACGGAGCGAGAGGGCTTGGGCAGCCGTCACCTCCTTCTGCGAAGCAGTAATGCTCGCGAAGGAGGAGGCGGGACGGTTGAGGGAAAGGCAAGTTTCACGCCCTCTCGCCCCTAGCCGCCGCAGGAGATGCCCAGGGCGCCGGGAATCCCGGGCGGATTTCCGGCCACCGTAGGCGCGGGCTTGCGGACGGTGAGCAATGGGTAGCTCACCGTCCGGTAAGGACCAGGCCCGGGTCAACGGCGTGTTGTATTCCACCCGCGCCTCAAAGAGATGTCGTCAGCACATATAGTAGGGGTCCACTAGGGCCGATGCCTGCCGGGGTCGTGGGGACGTACTTATGGGTCACCGAGGCCCCCGCAACACAGGCAACAGGAAGGAATACGGGTGGGTTTTAGTCAGTAAGAGTCTGACACACCCTCCCGCTCCGCCCAGAGCGGGAGAAGTTATTTGATGATTTCCCACCCCCAAAAAAAAAAAATGCAAAACATGATTATGCTTAGATGTCCATGAGCAACGGATACTTGGGATAGAGTTGTATTTGATCCGGGGATCGCGGAAGCCGCAATGGATCCCATGATCCCGGGGTGGGTTTTAGTCAGTAAGAGTCTGACAGACATCTCCGCTTGTTCGTTATTTACTGTTATTTGTTCGTTGGTTACTATTTGTTGAGAATTCGTCATAATTTTGGTTTTAGTTAGGTTCATTGTCAGGCCGGCCTCAACACTTTCATCGAATAGTTGCTGCAACATTAGTCCCAGAGTTCCTGCGTCCTCTGAGAATAAAATCAAATCATCCGTGAAGCGTAGATGGTTGAGATTTTCGCCATTTATATTAATGCCATTTTTGTTCCAGTTTAGATTCCTGAAGATCATCTCCAGCACTGCTGAAAATAATTTAGGTAATATAGGATCTGCTTGGCGTACAACTCTTTTAATAGGAATTTCGTTACCCGTATATACAAGTTTAACTTGTGCTGTGCTCGCTGTGTATACGTTTTTAATAATTCGTATGTATTTTGCTTGCACACCTTGTCTTTTTAGAGCGTCCCATATACATATACTCAGTTCCAATGTATCGAACGCTTTGTTAAAGTCAACAAACCCTATGTAATACGTTTTATTATAATCTCTATATTTGTGTAGAATTTGTGAGGGGCTTGTGGCTAAGTAATAACAGCCGCACGAGCCGATCGATAAGGTTAAGCTACGCTTGCCACGGTTAGTCCGTGGATGGGTGGCCATCTTTACATACCAAGAGCTCTCCCGTGTCTAGGAAAGCACGTTAAGTCGTTGGTCCCGGCTGTCATTTGTAGATCTTTGACAGTCGTTACGGGTAGTCAGAAGCCCGAAAGTCTGACAACCAGTCTTACCAAGGTGTATCGTGTTACCCAGTAACTGGGTTGTGGAGGTCAGATAGGCAGTCGCTCCATGTAAAATACTGGTATTCAACTGCATCCGGTTAGACTAGAAGCCGACCCCAAAATAGTTGTGAAAAGGCAGTTGATGATGATTTGTGTGCTTCGGGAAACAGGTTGTTCCTTAGGTTGGTTTTCAGTATTGGAAATTCTGTATAGTATGTTTTTTTTTAATATTTTATAAATATTGGACATTAAACTGATCGGTCTGTAGTTTCCTATATCGCCCTTGTCTCCCTTCTTATGCAGCAGTGTGTTTGTCGATTTAATCCAGTCTTCCGGGATGTTTTCCGTTTTGAGGATTTCATTGAAAAAATCTGTAAGTCTTGGTTTTATCACTGCCAATCACGGGTAACATAGTTTTTAGTAGTTCATTTGTGACTAAATGTGACCCAGTTGCCTTAACTAGTTTTGTGTTTCGATAGATTTTATTGTTTCTGCCTTTAGAATTGGTTTAATCTCCTCTTTATTTACTGAATTATATATATTCCTTTATTACTTGTTCTCCTTTACGACTTTGGTATAAATTTTGGTAGTATTCCGTAGCAATTCCTAGTATTTCTGGTCTAACCACTATTTTTATTTTTCATATTTGGTTATTAGGTTTAGGGTTTAGTTATTTCATATTTTTTCATATTTTTCATATTTCTATATGTTTTCTTAATGTTGTTAACGTTTTTGTTTTCCGTTTTTTCTTAAGTTGTTCACTAATTGTTTTGCTCATTTCTGCTATCTTTTAGCCATTATTATTATTATTATTTCCTTGTTGTATAAGTCCTTTTCGTTCTTGTAATCATTGCTTACTTTTAACTGATACCGCTGTCTTACTAGCCATGTTTACTTTTTTTGTTTCTGTTTTTTTTTTTAGTTGATCCGAGTAAAAAAAATACGAGTTCTTTTTCACCTTGCTAGGATATTTCGAGGTTGTTCAGAAGTCAATCAGTGCTACCGGTGTTTTCGATGACTTTCATGCTGTTGTGAAACTGTCATGCTCTTTTAGCACGTGTCCATGTGGTTTTGCTCTAAACATTCTATATTATGATCTTAGTTAAAATTAATATTGCTTAAAACAGACAAATCTTCAAAAACTTTTACATTGTTAGACATAATATATTCGATCTCGTTTTTATACTGGCCATTAAGAGAGATCCATGTCCATTTCTTTGATCTTCTTTTTTATAAAAAACTGTTTAAGATGCTTAATTTATTTTCAGTAGCAAAGGAGTGAGTAAGTCGTGAGTCGTTTTTACTTCTAATGCCAAACCCATGACTTCCTATGGTATATTCTTCTCCACTTTTTTGTTTGCCGATCTGTCCATTCAAGTCGCCCATAACTATTATGGTTTTGGATGTATAGATGATTTGCAGTGGTGGTCTTCGTGGAATTTTCCGATTTTTGTTATGTCTTCTTTTCTATTTAATTCGGTAGGCAAAAACGCTTGGATTATAGACCATACTTGTTCTTCCTCTCCATCTACAAGTAATTGAATTTTGAGAAGTGCAATCCGTTCTGAAATCCCTCTTAGTTCTTGTATGCTTTTGGCAAGGTTTCTTCTAACCATGAATTCAACTCCGTATAATCCAGGTGTCTCCCCAATATGGTGCAGTATGTATTTTCCTTCTATTCTTTCCCCAAATCTTCTCACTTCACTAATACCAATTATGTCCCATTTTATTTCATCCAATGCTAATTCCAGTTCTTGCAGTTTTTCCGTGGTTCCTAGTGATCGACAGTTTATAGTTGCTGTATATATATCGTTATATTTCTTTTTCCTGTTATTTTTTATCTTTAGAGGGTCGTGGTCATTTTCACCCACGAGGACCAGTCGGCTTGGGGGAGGTTGGTGGTTTCTAGATATTTGGTTTTCTATAATTTATGTTGTTATGTTTTCCGGTTGCCGATAACTAATTGTTATTGTTTATCATCCACCGTATAGGAAGAGAGAGTGAGTTGGATCTTCCTCTCATGCCATCAAAAGCGTTACGCCTATTATTTTGCGATGGCGTCCAGACTTGTTGATTTTTTGCTTATGTATTGTCTCGCGGCGATGAAGATATTTTTTTCTTTCTTTTATCATTGATTGTATTATTTTCCTTTACTACAAGCTTATCGTATGTAAGACAAACATGTCAATATGGAGGAATAAATTCAAATCGACGCAAAATACAGCAGTCGTGCTGTGTTTTGCGTCTACAATGCACAGAACACTATTACTCCTAGCGCGACAATGCCATTGTTTTGACAGAAATCTTTTTGACAGTTTGACATTACAGTGTCAGTGTAGGTTTAATTATTTTGGTAATCGCTTTACAAAATAGATTTTGTGACTTATTTAAAAATAACATAACTGCTTCGAAACACTTTTTAGTTTTTGAGTATATTCAGTAAAATATAACATAGTTAGTTTGTTTTAAAATGATAATTACAGAATTTGGGTATTTGAATTATACTCGTACTCGTACCATGTGCATTGGTAACGACATTTTCAGTTGATTTCAATTATTTGATTGGAATAGTCTGTCATCTGGCACCATTCAGTTAGGTTTTGATGGCGGGTGTACTTTAAAGAAAAATAAATATTTATTAGGTTCTTGAATGCTAGGGTGAAATAAATGTCGATAAAAACCAACAAAATTTGAAAAAAAGCGACATTACTTTTGATAAACAATTAGTCTCGACATGACACCATCACGTGGCTTTCAGACAATCTGCTTTGTTTGAAGTGTTCTGTTAATTAGGTACTTCTAATCATATCAAATAGCTGCATCCGCTTAGACTGGAAGCTGACCCAAACAGAGTTGGGAAAAGATTAGGCAGATTGATTGATAATAGCTCCATATTATATTCTGTTTTGTTTCTGTTTTGTAAATGTATTGCCTAGATTAATATGCACACACACAGCACATTGTTATGTGAGTACTATGTACTATAAACCTGACATTTACTGGTTACGTCTTTCATTGACTTGAATGTGCCCTGGTGGCTGGGAGTATGTTGTGCTCACTCTAATGTCTCGCTGATGGTGACGCGTGTGTTGGATCATTTAGCTCCCTTCAAAATGGTAGAAGTGAATGGTGCTGATCCACGCGTCATGTTCGTGAACGGGCGCCGACAGTAGAGACTGGTCATCTCTTAGCTGCCACGGCTTATTTTAACTTTAATTTTTGAATTGCTTTTGTTTTTGTTGTAGTATTTTTATTACGGACGCTTTTACGTATTGCATCGCTCTCACATGTATAATTTCAAAATGAATGATGTAAACAATATTTTGTAACCATAATACGTTGATTTAAAAGAGTGTCCGTGGAGTTTTTTGCCCGTTCTTCTCCATAGGTACCTACTACGCTTTGGAATGGGCAACTAGCTTCATCTTTCTGACTGACTGACCGAACCCTTGACAATTCAAAAGTGCCTGTAATTGGTTTATTTGAAATAAATGCTTTGAGTTTGAGTTTGAGTTTATTAAAGTTGCTACTTGTCGCTTAGTAGGAGAGACATTTTTTTTTAATATTGACCCACTCAATTTGTTAGCCACCTACAGCAACAACAAATAATATTCTAGAATTGTAGAGATACCTCTAGAATTGTAACAATTACTAGAGAATGAGGAGAGAGAACATGTAGCATTTTGGCATTGCAGTAAATTGCTTGATGTCGTGACGTCATCATTATTTGATTAACATTTCCCAGAATCATAATAATAAATGTTGTTGAAGTTACTGTAACACTTCAGTCACCTGTGCGCGCACCCTAAGCGTTACCGATAAATATAATGCAATTGCTAATTAGCTATCGGTATTGTCACGACCGTCGGGACGATAGCACGTTAACGATGTTTATATTACTTTTACTTTTATTCATCATTTTAGTTTTAGGCTCACATTTTTATTTCCGATACAACTATGGAGGCAGATTAATTTATAAGATTAAAGGACCGAAGGAAACGTTTTTATTCGGAAATATATTCGACATATTTGTTACTCCTGGTAAGTGATTTTTTTATTTGAATTGAATTTTCTTCTGTGCAGATGAAAATTATCGCAATAATAACCACGTCTTCATAAAAATACAAATAGATAAGTACTTAATAGTCGTCGGTGTTGCGTGTGTGTAAAATAATAGATAGGTACCTGCAATTAGTAGGTACCATCTCTGTCGTTCTTATGGATTAAGATAAAACCAGTGTCACTGATTATCCGGGGATACCGCACAGCGGACGGAGCTCCAGCGGGATCTCATGGCGACATGGAGAGTACGGTTGTCGCAACCCAGTGCTGGGCACGCCACAATTGCGGCGATAAGACCCCTCTTTGAGGAGTGGCTAGAGAGGCGCCACGGCGTCCTCGCCTTCCGCCTGACGCAGGTCCTCACCGGGCACTACAGTTCCGAGAGGTTCTTGTGTCGAATAAGGCGGGAGGAAACGCCCGGGTGTCACGACTGTGTGGATCGCCCGGAGGACACGGTGGAGCATACGGTGGAGGTCTGCCCGGCCTGAGCAGAGCACCGCCGTTTCCTCGTGGAGGCGATCGGCGGCAGAGATCTCTCGCGTCTGGCCCTGGTTCAGGCCATAGTACGGAGCGAGAGGGCATGGGCAGCCGTCACCTCCTTCTGCGAAGCAGTAATTCTCGCGAAAGAGGAGGCGGGACGGTTGAGGGTAAGGCAAATTTCGCGTTCTCTCGCCCCTAGCCGCCGCAAGAGACGCCCTGGGCGTCTCTCTCGCCCCTAGCCGCCGCAAGAGACGCCCTGGGCGTCGGGAATCCCGGGCGGATTTCCGGCCACCGTAGGCGCAGGCTTGCGGACGGTGAGCAATGGGTAGCTCACCATCCGGTAAGAACCAGGCCCGAGTTGACAGCGCGTTGTATTCCACGCGCGCCTCAAAGAGATGTCGTCAGCACAAATGTGGGGGTCCACTAGGGCCGATGCCTGCCGGGGTCGCGGGAAGGTACTAAAGGGTTACCGAGGCGCCTGGCAACACAGCCAACGAAAGGAATACCGGTGGGTTTTAGTCAGTAAGAGTCTGACACACCCTCCCGCTCCGCCCAGAACGGGCGAAGTTATTTGATGATTTCCCACCCAAAAAAAAAGTGTCACTGATTATACCATTATTGGTATGAGTAAAATATCCCAGAACCAAACAACTTATTTCCAAAAAAACACTTTAAAGTGAAAAGTAATTTTTCACTTTATAGCGGTTTTTTTCTTGAAGTCGGTTGTATAAAGTATAAGGTTTTTATTTTTCACTTTTTAATTATGGTACCTACCTCACACCAATTCATATACTACTAATTGCTATATAAACAACGTTGACATCAAAGTGGATTAAATACGTATTATCGAAGCTAACTCAAAAACTACCCAAGCAAATTCAATACAATTTATATGGGACCACCGCGCAAGTTTTCTCTACCAAATGAAAAAGGAACCTTTTTTGAAGTCGAGGCCTGCCTACTGTTGTTCCAGGATAAAAAATAATTTATTTCATATTTTTCAAAAACAACCCGTTTACGGTCGGTGGCATATTAAAGGTTACTGAATTCAATATTTACGAGTAGTAAGCGGGACTATTGAATGGCACTTTTTTTTCTCTTTTTAAATGAGCCTGCTCTTAACCGCGATCTCGCTTAATAGAAAGCGATGGATGAGGTCTACGATGTAACGAGTGAGAGAGAGATGCCTTGATTCACCCTTGGTTTGAAGGCTGACTCGCTGCAGGGAACACAGACGCTGACTGAGAGTTCCACACTTTGGCCGTAAGCACAGCACAGCAAGCCAATGTGGAGGAGAAGGGCAGAGGTACACCTACGACTTGTCGGGATATCAACGAAGTGCGGGTCAGACCCTACAGTACGTCTGGAAGTCCGGTAGTAAAAGGGAGATAGTAGGAGCAGGTGGTGTAACTCCTGTGCACACTCTCCAAAGTGTTAATCAAGATTTAGAAATAGTTCAGCTCTACAAGCCGAACTTTTTTGATTGCTATATGTTTGTTGTTTGTGTGTGTGTGTCTGTCCGTGTGTTGTTGTTGTTTTTGTGCCCAGGGTTGAGTTACTATGGCTTACGGAAAATTAGTGTCAATCAAACAAAGATATCATTACATATAACACAAAAATTAAACATATTTACATGTTGAAATAGCATGTATCTACATAAATAACCTCATATTATCTAATGTAATAAAAATAACAAAATTATATCTTAACTAAAACTATTCACAAACTAAATTATGGCGTCGAAAAATCCATCTACTTGGCTGTCGACTAGTAATGTACCCAAGAGACTGGCAACATTGCTATACAACGTTTACCTTGGCCACCAAGGTAAAAGCCAGTCCTTGGATCACGGGAAGTGTCAACCAGCCGTTTCGAGATTTCATTAAAGATACCATGACCACTCGGACCCCACGGCCCGAGGGTTTCAACCTCAAACGGCTCGAAAATATAATTACCAACAAGGTTATTATACTTACGTCGCTTGATGTTCTCCGCAGCTACACCAACAGCAACAGCACAGCACGCCGAGCCAGGAAGGTGGGATGGCGGAAACGTATCGACACACGTTACATCCCACACTAACCTACCCACCTTCCATGAAAATAAATACAAACCTTCCGGTCTCTTGCCATCGTCGTGTGCCATTGGGTTCTAATACAGGTGGAACGCCGACGGTGACAAGAGCTCGCCGGATGATATCGTTAATGTTTGCGTGCCGCGCTAAACGACCCGCACTTCGGCTGCAAGGCGGGCCGTGGTACCCGAGACCAACTTCGCCATAGTGACAGCGATGAAGAGAACAACATGGAGCTCCTAGTCGTAAGGAAGCAGCGAGGCGAAAAGTATTGTCATCGAACAAAGTGCCTATGTTCGACGACGGTAGTGCATGACGCCACAGACCCGACTCCCACTTACCCACAGCCAGCAGACGCGCATGTTCCATACTACTCTGCAGAGCGGCTCATTCCACAGTCTCTGGAAAGATGGATTTTCGGGTAGATCTGAGTTCGGGCAAGCGAGTTTCCAGGTATCCATAGCCTCAGTGAAGCACGGCACATCAAGATCAATCAGTGTGGATGCTAGGATTTTCCTGATTAATTTCTCAGTGTGTGTGTTGTTTCTCAGTGGACCCAGTATATGAAAGCCGGTAAACTAATACTAGAATTTTTATTAACATTATGGTTTAAGCTGGCACCTATATCATACTGCTCAAGCTACACCCCGCGGTTTTACCTGCATCAATCTTGATCCCGTGGGAATATCAGGATTAAAGTATTCTGTCCTAACCCAGGTCATGGTTAACGCATGTGCCAAATTTCATCCAAGTCTATCCAGCGGTTTTAGCGTGAAAGCGTAACAATAAAATAAACGATCAAACTCACTTCCGCATTTATATTATTGGTTAGGATTATCAAGTCTGTGCATCGTGACCCGATCGCATACCTGCACAGAAATCTATACATTAAAATTAGTGCTATACTTTCTTGTTATTGTCTGGTCCTGACCTTTTCTCACTCCAGTGAGATAAACTGAGTAGTTTGAGTTCATTGATACGTAAACAATACGCAAACATACGTAAACAAAAGCAGCATTGTCTGGTGTTTATACCTAATACCTATACATGAACTGCGTTTATAATTTTGAAATCATGCATGTATACCCCGATGGGCTAGGCAGGGTGTAAAGAGACCTAAACATAACTGGCGAAATGTGGGTGTAGGTAACATCCACATTTCGCCAGGTACCTTGGGGTTGCTACTGAGAATTCCTAATAGAAAAACTCAATAACAATTTGCCCAAACTGAAAATCGATCCAATTTAATTGTTTTTTTATTAATATTATATATATTGCAATCTATCTAGTCAATATTACGCTTGTGCGGTACATGTCCAATGACAAGTCCCTTTTTATCTCAGTCACAGTCTACAGTAAGTACAGTAAGCCGTGCGGGTTTATCCGTTTAAACTTTCGTGGCATGGTGGTTCGCTCATTAGATGTTTTGCAAGCGTGTTAGAGTGGCATGTGATCCTCGATTTATAAACTTCCATTCTGTTTTTTATTTCTTGCTTAACTGTCTCCATGTTAAGGTCGTGGTGTAATCTTTCATTGGTTATATAGTCGTTTCGTAGCATTGTAAGCTGAAATCTTTGTAGGATTTCAACGTTTGAGTTTGCTGATGTGCCCCATAATTGCAAGTTGGGTGGCTTTATAGAATAATAGTTTGTTTGCCAGTGATAGTTTTTATTTAGCATCAAACACATTTTTTGGACCGGGTTGTCCTAATGCCAGGCGTTTGGTAAAGATATGCTTCCTCCATGTAAAGACTTACATGGAGAAAGTATCTCCTTCTTATCCTTGCACATACCTAAGTATTTTGCCTCATTAGGTTGTGGGACTTGGACTCCATTTATTTTAACTGGAGCGCAAATTTGGTGTCGAAGAGTGAAAGTTGCTTGCACAGATTTCCATTAGTTAGGTTTGATATGCCAATCGCTTAGCCACCTTGCGATGTCATCAAGACTATTTTAAAGCTTCTAGGTGGCATTTTCCGGAAGTTCATCCGAAGACAGTACTGCGAAGGCTCCCGTTATGGTTACTTCTGAAATAGGTAGGTCTGCAGTATAAAAGAGATACAGAATGAGACCCATAAAGGCTCCTTCAAACAGGCGCGACACGCGATGCGACACAAAGGCATCGCGTGTAGCACTACAAGCGGTGCCTTTGTGTCGCGTCGCGTGTCGCGCTTGTTTGTAAGAGTCTTAACGCTACCACGCGGTACACCTGCGTGAATTTTATAATGTCCCTTCACTATTAGGAAATCTAACAGGTCTGGCATATTTCTAACATCGGTGGGCCCATAAGTTGGTTTCCCAGATGAGATACAACTACGATTTCAATTTCCAACAGCCCTAAGCAATTGCGGCGCGTTTTGGTGTTACTGTTCTTGAGCCCCAGTATATGTTATAGTCACCGTCTGCACCAAAACGTTGTCCTAAAGTGGAGAAGAACTTTCATATTCGTCCTGCTTTACGTTATGTTTTGGCGGGTTGTACACTGATGAAACTGTGAGTGGGCCAGCCCAGTCCTCAACCACTATATTTGTTGTTTGAATCTCAGGTGTGCAGTAGTTTAGTCTCGTGTTCTTATCCTAACTAATATTATAAATGCGAAAGTAAGTTTGTTTGTTACCTTTTTACGCCTGAACCACTGAACCGATCATCCTGAAATTTTGCATATACGTTGTCAGGTGTACAGAAACGGACGTAGGGTACCTTACATCCCGAAAAAAGTACTGATCCCGAGGAAAACAACAATAACGTTTTTAAGATAATAGATGGCGCTACGTGTCTTTCGAATCATGATTAAATTATATTATTACTAGCTCTATTGAAAATATATTATTATCATTGTAGTTCATAAAATAGTTTTCTGTATCCCACCTACAGATGCCTTATTTTTTAAATGTTTGTCTGTTTGTCGGTTTGTCTGTTTAAATGTTTTTCTGTTGTTCTGTTTTGATGTGTGATTTGTTCGCGTATCACGTCAAAAGTAAGTATAGGAGGGAACCCGCTCACTCAATACGGCCTGCCCACGCCGATAACCGATGGGGAACGTATAAACAGGGAGTACGCCTCGAAGATTAGTTACAAACCCGTAGAATTAGCAGAAATACTGCAAAATGGCTGCTCAAATTTCACACAAGAACAGCGTCAAATATTTGATCGGGTGTGCTACAGTGTGGATAATACATTAGGAGAAATATCTGTTTTTAAACGCACCCGGTGGAACGGGCAAAACATTTCTAACCAAAGTTATTTTGGCTCGAATAAGGAGCCAAAATAAAATTTATCTTGCTGTTGCCTCCTCAGGTATACCAGCCACATTGTTGCCCGGCGGGAAAACCGCAAATACAATGTTTAAAATCCCCATTGATTTGGAACGAACAGAAAGCCTGGTTTGTAATGTGTCACGTAATAGCGATAGAGCTAGGGTTTTACGCGATTGTGTCACAATAATTTGGCATGAGTGCAGGATGGCAAACCGCACCGAACTTTGCGCCACAAAAGGCAATATGACCGGTCGATGCGATGGGAGGCATTACGGTACTTTTCTGTGGTGATTTTAGGCAGACACTTCCGATGGTACCCCGAGGAACGAGAGCCATGAACTTAGTGCCTGTCTGAAGAGTTCAATTCTATGGCGCAATGACATACCAACTCAAATATGCGAGCACATCTGGAAGGTAACCCAAACGGGCAAGAGTTCGCAAATTTACTGTTAAAAATTGGTGACGGCACATTTCCCACCACACTAGATAGTAAAGTTGTAACGTTGCTTCACGGCTGAAACTCATTTTTTCTGTGTATGGGAATCCCACTGATATCGGTAACCACGCTGCTACTTGGCTGTGCCAACGAGCTATTTTGACCCCCCGCAACGATCAAGCGGTAGCAATAAATACACAAATATTGGCACATGTTTCTGGGGAAATTAAGCTATATACTTCGATTAACACGGTTACGGAAGATGTCACACACTGCCCAGTAGAGTTCTTAGATTCCCTTAACACACCCGGTCTTCCAGCACACAACATTTTTTTTAAAGTCGGAGAGCCAATAATTCTTCTTATAAATTTAAGTCCTCCCAACTTTGCAACGGCACTCGGCTCATAGTCACCAATCTCCAACACAACGTCGTTGGAGCCGAAATCTTAACAGGTTGTGGCACCGGTGATGTTGTTTTTATTCCCAGAATTCCGCTCATTCCCAACAATTTCCCATTTAGTTTTAAACGTGTACAATTCCCCGTCAGCCTATGTTTTGCCATGACCATTAACAAAGCTCAGGGTCAAACACTATGCATTGCGGAGGTGGAACTTAGTATTGGTTGCTTTTCCCACGGCTAACTTTATGTAGCTCTTTTGTGAAGTGTGAAGCAACCCCAGCAACCTTTTTGTGTACGCTCCAGGTGGTTACACCGCTAACATAGTATTTAGAGAAGCGTTCACCTAAAAAACACAAGTTTTGTGGCAGCTTTATACTAGAAAAAATCCCCAGGTCTGGTCGAAAGATTCTCCCTTATCAATATAGGAGGTGGTACATCGTCTCTGAGCGAGACAATGCTGTTTTACGACATCCACGCGAACGAAGTCGCAGGCACAGCTAGTAATTTATTAAAATAAAAAAATAAAATGACTCTTCTTGGTGAAGTGAGTCTCCGTTACTAAGGGTTTGTCTACTTGATGCAACACTAAGAACGCTTTCAGCTCTAGGGTGTGTCGGGACAGCCCACTGGCATTCCAGATGACAATGTTTTTGGAATTGAATTTGTCAGTCTTGTCGTGAGTGTTACGAGTTACGGGCCGTCGAACTTTGTACATACTTTGTGGTAATTACGAGTACATGTTAGTACTGCAAGGACGGAAACAGGGGTTAGTAAAAACATGTACTTATTATAATTTACAGAGTTATCTAAAAAAGGGTTCTATACAACACAAAAATATACATTTATTACATAGTTACCTTACGCACCAGTCGGAATTTTAATGAAGAGTAGTAAAGTCATACCATTATTTAAATCAGGTATTAAAAAAGACGTTGGCAATTTCAGGCCTATTTCTATTTTTACTGCATTTAGCAAAATGTTTGAAAATTTAATACTCAAGCAGTTGCTAAGACATTTTAATTTAAACAGCCTCCTTCATAATGAACAATATGGCTTTACAAAAGTTCGTTTGACTACAGATGCAGGCGTTGCACTGCTGAAGCATATATTTAACGCATGGGAGAACTCGCAAAATGCTATTGGAGTTTTCTGTGATCTCTCCAAAGCTTTTGATTGCGTGCAACATGACACGCTTGTGCATAAACTACATCATTACGGTGTCCAAAATGAAGCTCTTAAAGTAATAAGTTCTTGTTTACATAATAGGTTGCAATGTGTAGATGTTAATGGTGTGAAATCTTCCGGGCTTCTAGTTCAGTTAGGTGTACCATTAATGCAAAATGTATAAAGTTCGCTTTACCGAATGCTAGAAATCTAGGACCCAACATCATCTTGGATGAAGAGGTTCTTGAAACTATAGACTCGGCAGTTTCTCTGGGCATAACAGTAGATGCCAAACTTCAGTGGGGCCCTCATATATCAAGCCTAGCGGGAAGGCTCAGTCCGGCCGCTTACGCCGTCAGGAAAGTAAGACAATACACTGACGTTGATACAGCTCGGTTAGTACATTTTAGTTATTTTTATAGCGTTATGTCCTATGGTATTCTGCTGTGGGGCAAAGCCGCTGACATTCAAAATATATTTGTTCTTCAAAAACGAGCTGTCAATTTACCAGCTAGGTGCCAGAGTTTCTCTGAGAGATTTTTTTAAAGATTCTATTCTCACGGAGGCATCTCAATTCATCTTCGCCAACATCTTATAATATATTAGGCAAAATATACACTTATACACTAAAAACAGTGATAATCACAATATTAACACCAGAAATAAGGACAAATTACGTGCTCCATTTCACCGGCTTCACAAGGTTCATAACTCGTTTGTTGGGCTTGGTATTACTTTTTATAACAAGCAACCTTCTTCTTTGCTAGATTTGCCTTTTAATGCGTTTAAAACTAAAGTAAAATCCACACTTTGTTCAAGGGCATACTATTCTATCAATGACTACTTAAACGATACGAATTGTTGGTCGCTGTGATTAACTCAAGACAATGTTTGTGTTCTTTCTCCAGAATTAGCTTATCTAGTGACAGGTTATATGAGTTCATATAATTGTTTATTTTATTGTATAAGTCAATTTATTTTTAATTTTATTTTCGTTTATTATTGACATAATCTTCTCATTACAATGCTTTTGTTGAGTTGTATTGCAATATGTGGTTAGCTAGCGACCTCGATAACTGGTTATATTATTCTTACAACCGGCAGCAAGTTCGTCATGCTCCCTTAGTAGTCACTGCTTGCGGTAGCGTCGGGGGTCGGGTTGCCTCCTTCCCCTAAATATGTCGAGGGGAGTAATGGTTGATTTTTGCGTTATGCTCGTGAACAGGTGCTGCTTGTGGTGACTGGTCGTCTTGCTGACCATTGTTTTGTTTTGTTATTAGTAATTAATTGTTTATTTATTTTACTTTGATGGTCCTAGTTCATCATTTGTGACTGTTACAGCTATATGTAAGCAGGCACGCCCTTTATGATTGGAGGCTTTTATTTGGGCATTAAGTTCTGTTTACATTTTTATCTCTGCTTGAGAATTTATAGTTTTCGGTGTTTTCCTTTTCTTTTTTTTTTTTGTTGGTATAGTGATGTGTAGGTGACATATGGCTAATAATTTAATGTTTTGTGTTGCACGTAATGTAAATTGTTTTGCATACTGTTGTAAAGAATCCATTTATTTTTCCCTCACTGAACAGATAGCTGTGCTGCTGGGGAGTTTGTTGACCACTTCTTCTTCCCAACTAAAGCACTAGGAAGTGGTGAAGGGTGGGCGTTTTGGGGGACTGTCTTAAGTAATTTTGACGTTCGAAAAGTGCTGATTATCAGCCTAGTTTGAATAAATGACTTTTGATTTTGATTTAAATTATTTTCATTTAGAAATGTGGCTTTTGTATGATTTTGGGAGAGGTGGGATAGAAGGGAATGAATGTTAGTTGGGAGAGGAATGTTATATTTGGAAATTTTCCTTTAGAGGTCGCAGGAAATGGTGTCCAAAGAGCACGAGAAAAATATATAGATAGAGGGTACTTTGGTACCCTCCGCAAGACCACTCGCATAGTGAATTGTCCCGAACATGCATCTAGTTCAGGAACACTGAACTACAACAATGTCCGAGTATTAGTCTACAAAGTGACGAAATAGTTCTTTTGGACAATTTTGGGCATTTAAAAAACCAAGGTTTTCGTTGTATGTCGGGCTGTATCGCTGCGTACTTAGCGCCCTTGGTTTTTGAGGTCTTCCTTCATGTTTTTGCCTATGAGTCGAATAGCTTGGGCTTGGCACCATTTCGTAAATCGTAGTTATGAGCTACGTAGTGCTTTCGATCAGCCGGATTTGATGTGGCATACTTTGCTAGCAAATCAGCGCACTCATTGCCAACAATGCCCGAGTGACCAGGGATCCAAGCTATCTCGATGATCAAGCCGTTTTGGGAACAAACAAATAATAAGTTTTTAATTTCTATAATATTATGACTATGAATTTTACTTTTAAGTTGGTTTTGTACAATGGCCTGAATACTAGTACGAGAATTCGAAAAAAATACTGATTTTTTTAATTTGGTGAGATTTAATGAAGTATAGGCTTCTAAAATACCAATACACTCTCCTGTTAAAACTGATGTTTCTGGCGGACATTGATAAATTAAGGCTATTTTAGAATTTTGAAAATAAACTGTACATTTTGTTTGAGACAATTTACATGCATCAGTGAAAAAGAAGTTCCATCCTTCCCAGAAACGCTTGAGAGCTAACTCGAAGTCGCCTCTCGCGTTTTGGGAATTTATATATAAATATATATGAATATCCCAAAACGGCTTTTGGTTCAAAATGAACCGTCTCATATGCGGTGGAAAAAACGGGGAGAACTGGATATTGACAAACAGGTGAAGAGAGATGTTTAACCTCTGTGTACCTATCTATCAATAGAGGAACTGTTTTATTATTCCAATAAGGAGAATCATTCAAAGAAAGGTCGATTTGCTCTAAAATTGGGAATAAAGGATAGGATGAAAGGGGGAACACTTTGGATAGAAAGTGATCTGACAAATTCTGTCTCCTTAGGTAAAGAGGCGGTTCTGCACATTTGACTTGAAGCGCTTTTATGGGAGAGGATTTCAGGGCTTTAATGACAATTCTCAGGCATTTGGCCTGAATGCTGTCCAGTTTCTTAAGCACTTCTTTGTTGCATGGCTCAATAAGGAAGCAATAGGGTATTTTACTATATACGAGAAAAAAATCTATAAATATATTATTGAGATAGTTTAGGCAAAAAGGAGTCGGAAAATGTTAGTTTTAGTTCATAAAATAACAAAATAAATTTTAAAATTCAATTCAACGTTTTCAGTTTTTCTAATCTGTTAAAAAACACCATGAAATAGTAGCCGCCTTGTTATTAGGTCATACGGCTATATTAACAAAAACGTGTCAATTGTCATACAAAGATCAGCGCATTTGTTTTCATAGCCCAGTGACGTCATGACCACAGAGCAACATGGCGTCCATCCAGCGTTTTCGTCAACCTACGCGCGAAATTTGAAAATGTTAAATTTTAAATGCATTTTTATGGCACTTATCGAATGAATAAAAATTTTGTGATTTTTTTTTTGGGGCATATTAGCACTACAATTAAGACACTTTTCAAAAATGGGTGTAAGACCCTATAAACCAGTTTAAGGGTGTAGGAGTGAGCTCCCTGCCACACCCCAGCCAAAGCCTTAAGGATCGACACAGAGCGTTCACATTTTTGACCGTGTTGTTGATGTGCTCAACCCCAGACAATCTTGAATCCAAAGTTATACCCAGGCCTTATCTTATCCTTGACAGGAATGATTTGTCCATCCATTTTTAAATCTATTTGGGGAACAGAACGCTTGCGGGTAAAAATTACCGCTGTACTCTTTGGCGCACTTAAAGACAACCCGTGATCAAGAAGCCATTGGTTAAGTGAGGACAGAGACACATTCATCGATAAAGCGGTATCATGAATCGAACTGCCAGTGACCAGTAACGCAATATCGTCAGCATACTGAAGGCTTTTGCAGTCAAAATTTAAAGAAGAAGATAGGTTAGCTGTATATATATTGTACAATGGAGGACTAAGAACAGATCCTTGAGGTAACCCTCTCCAGACTGTTCTTTGTTCGAAGTCAGCCCCAGGGATTCTTAATTGAATGGCACGGTTGGTAAAGATGCTATCAATGATACGACAGATCCTATCCGGGATTCTTAGCTCTTGCAGGTTTTGCCTGAGAAGAGGGAGGAGGACAGAATCATAGGCAGCCGATATGTCCAGAAAGACAGCAACCACAGACTCATTCCTGCTGAGGGCCAGCTGGACCGCTGACGTGAGGATACTCACACTATCAGCAGTGCCCAGACCTTTCCTAAAGCCGAACTGAGTCGCCGGAAGCAGTTTCCTGCTCCCCACCAACCACTCTAAACGATTATTAACTAAATGTTCTAAAAGGTTTCTTAATACGGACGATAGAGTGATAGGTCTATATGAGCAATGATCATTAGGATCTTTACCAGGTTTTAATATCGGAATGACAACTTGAACCTTCCAGTCTGTGGGAATGTAACCAGAAATAAAGCAAAAATTAGCCAAGTCCAGGTAGTATTGGTGTGTTTTTGGACCAGCTTTAGAAATAAAGGAGTAAGGGAATCCATATATCCCTGGTGCGGAATCTTTTACATGGGATAGAACAACTTTTAATTCTTCTAAGCTAAATGGCATCTTCATAGGATTGTTATTGTCGCCTACATCATCGATGCCAACAGACCTGTCCTCTACACCTGGAACTTAAGCAGGAGCAATTTTTGAGAAAAAAGAATACCTACCCCATTTCTTCTGTGAGATTGTTCAAAGAGGCAGGTGATAAACTACTTCTAAAACGCTTCACCTTCCGCCACACTACCGAAAACAGGGTTATATGGACTCAGAAAATTGCAATATTTTGACCAACCTTCCCGTTTCTTTTTTTTAATACTTTACTGGACCTAGCCAATATCAGCTTGAAGGCGATGAGGTTATCCAGGTTCATATAGCTGTTAACGCTATCTTCGGCCTCATTCCTGGCCTTGACCATGTCAGTGCATTCCCTATCCCACCATGGAGGAGAAGGAATTTTACAAGATTGGGGCTTTTTGGAAGGTAAACAGTCATCTGCTGTAGAAGATACGATAGAGGAAAAGGACAAAAAACATTCCTGGGCATTATTCCCGTTAACTTTTGGAAGAGAAGATACTCTTAAATCTAAAATTTTTGAATATAAATCTTAATCTGCTTAGACTAGCTGGTATTTTAGAAGGGGAGGGGAGATTTTAGTGGGAAAGTTTTTAGAGGGGAATTCGATCATGATACCCAGTGGTCACTACCATAAGTCATATCCAAGCGACGCCAGGTGAGCAGGCTAGATATATTGGATGAAAAGAACGTATTCATTGTAGTAAGCTGTTACATCATTTTCTTCATCATTATTATTAACTCACAAGTTTCATCATTCTTCATCAGTTGTTGTTTATCAGTTGTGCTTGATTTTTCTATTAGAACGTCCGTGTATGTTTTTGGTAATTATTTTATTAATATTATTAAAAAAAGGCATAAAATCTATATGACGGAGAAGGTACGTCTCGCTCGTTATTATCAGCTATATTTTAACTACTGTGGGCGTGAGTGTTGGTTATTGCACAATAGAAAAACCTTTTGCAGTTTAAATCAAATTATAATTTACGATCAAATAATCACGCTAGCTATTTACACACTGTAGTTACACGACACAACTATACGGAACGCGCGACAGTTTCTAAACGTGTTCACACCTTGACCGCCTCCGACAAACTGCACTTTTCTCGAGTCAAGCGTTATGTTGTAGACTCTGTCGAGTGCCGCTTGGTGGCACTGGCGTCCCGATTAGTCAAACGAGTGACTGACGTATTTCCGACACGGCCATCCTGCTTGCACACGTCCTCGTGTGTTAACCTGCAACCAGAAATCAACAACAGTGTTTGTTCGACTCCGCTAATTCTGACCAAACTCTAGATTCATCGGGTCGGTGAAAATAAGGAAATTTTAAAAACTCTACAGTTTTGTTTTAACCAAATCTTACTCTTTAAAATCAAACATGGTAAATTTGGTAAAATACAAAAATCACTACCCTGGGCCATGTACCATCAACCAAAATTTAAAACTCTACTGCAACAAAAATTGCCAAGCTTACAGAAACCCTCGAGTAAGACCTCTAACGCTACGGCTCTCCAGCCAACCAGCAATCGCATTGCTGTCACACATACAGCGCATGGATCAATCTGTACGCATCAAGTGGATCGCCCGTGTGCATCACCCACTGACCACACACTACGGTCTCTCCAGACCCCGAACTTCACCAGAGTTAAACGTGCATCGCGCACCCACGGACTACTTGAGTTGCTTTAAAAGACACCGATTTCTACCGGGACGACATACGACTACGTAATAACTACTGGTACGGTCGAACATAATACGTCCGATAGAGAACCCTACTCGCGTTTCCCATAATTTAAGCTTGCTCATCACCATTGTGATCACTATCTACTTCGACAGGTACATAACCTACTGGCATCTTTCTTAACCTATCGTGAGCGTATTTGTAAGTACGGTTAGAATTTAAAGCTTTTAACGTATAGCGATCACCATCCAAAACATCGGCTACCCTAAACGGACCTCTGAACTTCCTATCTAACTTAGTCTGATTTCGCTCTTCGTTTTCTAATAACACGAAATCGCCAACCGAAAATTTTGTTACAGCTGCCTTTGTCCTATCAAATCGAGCCTTGTCATATTGCGCAATACGTTTAATATTCTCTGACGCAATCTCGCGGACTTTATCAATGTCGACTTCGGTATCTACATCACTACACATCCATGATAAAGGTCTGGCAACTTTGCCATTTAAAAGCTCTAGAGGTGAAGCCTTTGTAACGCGGTTTATGGTACAATTCATCGCAAGCTGTACTTCTCCTATTGCTTCTTGCCAGGATTTGTTATCACTAATCTCTACGGCAGTTAACATCGCTTTTAAGACACATTACATGCTCTACTTGCCCATTCGCACGAGATGAACCGGTCGCTATGAGGTGCAAATTTACGTTTTTCCTATTACAGAAATCGTGAAACTCCTTACTCGCAAAACATCTGCCTTGGTCAGCTATAATACCAGTCGGAGCTCCAAAAAGCGCTACACTGATTGACTGTCCGAATACTATTCTTAGTCAATACTGTTCTTAGTAATCAATGTAGGTAGTGAGGAATAAAAGGACAAACTTGGTAAAAGCGTCGTCGTAATGGAAAAGCCTAGGTTCAATATTTCACGTCCTATCATAAGATTAACAAAATCTCAAACTGGTGTTCGCTAATCGTTACGCTACATAAGATTTGTTCTGTGTTGAATACACGTGTTTGACCAATACCAGTCAACGCAACAACGTTAGTAACTCGTTTGCCACTTAATTTGGCTGCAAAACTTTCCTTTACTAACGAGCATTCACTACCAGAATCGTAAAAAAAATAATACAGCTCACCGTTATGTTCTAGCGCAAACATCCACTCGCCATTCACTGCTTACAACACGTGCTCCACCATCCGATAGGCTGCCACTATTCATGCACCGAGCCGCGATATGTCCTGGTTTCCTTGAAGCACACGAAGGGCTTAGCAGACGGCTGCGGGGGTGCTTGGGTCGATACTGAAGATGTCGTAGCTTTTCCTCTGCTGTCAATCGGCTTGCTTCTGAGCTCCTGTGACCGACGTCATCAAGACGTCATCAAAATTCAATGCAAGAAGATCTTTGTTGTCTATGCGAATCGCGCATAGACAACAAAGGTCTGTTTGCATTTAATTTTCAGCAAAACAAATCAGCTGTCGCGCACCATGATGTTGGTTTTAGGTGCTTGCAGGGCTTCAATCAACGCTCGCATATTTGCATTCAGAAAAACCGTTTGCAGATTAAATCAAATTATAATTTATGATCAAATAATTACACTAGCTATTCACACACTGTAGGTACACGACACAACTATACGGAACGGGCGACAGTTTCTAAACGTGTTCACTCCTCCGACAAACTGCACTTAACTTGGGTCGAGCGTTATGTTGTAGACTCTGTCGAGCGCCACCTTGTGGCGCTGGTGTCCCGATTATTCAAACGAGTGACTAACGTATTTCCGACATATACATATAATATAATAAAATAGTAACGAAGTCATAATTGTATATTGAATATTTTTGAAAAAAAAGTAGATGCTACGAGCTATGGGAACGATGTTGATGCCGAAAACATATATTTTTTTTTTAATTAATGGCTGCCCGTTTGTCTGGATGTATGTTCCGGATTAGCGCAAAAACTACTCAATAGATTATGTTCAAATTTAGCACAAATATTCTTTAAAGGTCATCGAATAGATATACAATTATCATGATACTTGCTATGGGGTAATATGAATACTGCATGTTCGTATTCTTCTATAGTTTACCGTAAATTATAAAAAGTCGAGCCAAAAATTTAGAATATTGCATATAGTTACAAATTTAACCTTTTAAATGATTATCATTACGCTAATTTGGTCCGGTTTCAACTGAACAAATACTTTAGCGGTTTGCGACTGCTTTTCAAGCCTGTAAATTCGTCCTCGCGCACGTATGGGAGTGGCGCGAGGAAGCAAAACGCCGGGGCGTAGCTCCGGCGGGATCTCATGGCGACATGGAGAGTGCGATTGTCGCAACCCAATGTTGGGCACGCCACAATTGCGGCGATAAGTCCCCTCTTTGAGGAGTGGCTAGAGAGGTGCCACGGCGTCCTCACCTTCCGTCTGACGCAGGTCCTCACGGGACACGGCAGCTTTGAGAGGTTCCTGTGTCGGATAAGGCGGGAGGAAACGCCCGGGTGACACCACTGTGTGGATCGCCCGGAGGACACGGTGGACCATACGGTGGAGGTCTGCCCGTCTTGGGCAGAGCACCACCACCGTAATGCTCGCGAAGGAGGAGGCGGGATGGTTGAGAGAAAGGCAAATTTCGCGCCCTCTCGCCCCTAGCCGCCGCAGGAGACGCCCTGGGCATCGGGAATCCCGGGCGGATTTCCGGCCACCGTAGGCGCGGGCTTGCGGACGGTGAGCAATGCTCGCCGTCCGATAAGGACTAGGTCCGGGTCGACGGCGCGATGTATTCCACGCGCGCCTCTAAAAGATGTCAGCACAAGTGAAGGGGTCCACTAGGGCTGAGGCCTGCCGGCTCGCCTGGAAGTTCGAAAGGGTTACCGAGGCCCCTGGAAACACAGGCAACGGAAGGAATACGGGTGGGTTTTAGTCAGTTAGAGTCTGACACACCCTTCCGCTCTGCCCAGAGCGGGAGAATTTATTTGATAATTTCCCACACAAAAAAAGAAAGCCTGTAAGTTCTATTCTCAACTTTTGTAAAGTTTTTGTTTTTTTATACATTCTGATAGTTCGTAGAACGTGAAGTTTAGGCCTCTTCTGTGATTTATATTTATAATAAAAATAAATACCTATGATTAGGTGACTGTTAATGAGAAATCCCGTGTGTTGTCAATCTTCTATTATATGTATTATTTAAGTGATAGCCGTTCGTCAGAAAGAATTTGTAAGAATGCGTCAGTCAGTAGGCACACTGATTGTGTTATGCCATTAGGTAGCATATGCAGGAACGCAGGCTTTCCTTAATTTACCAAAAACAAAAACTTCGCAAGCAATGGGAAATTGCTACTGCAGGCTACAGCCAAGTATCGACTTCAGGACGAGCTACTTCTCACACAGACAACGTGACGTCGCTTGCTCCCGCGTCACTCTGTATATTTTGGCTGCTGAGACCAAAACTAAAAACGTACACGTTTTTCAAAAATGACGCTGTTATTTTAGTTTTTTGTTGGCGTCTTACCACTTCCACGCGAACGAAGTCGCGGGCAGAAATTTTGTAAATGTGATAAAACAGAAAAGGTCATTATTTAGGTAATGCCTTTTATGTTTCTTTTATGCTTTTTTATGCTTGGTATTAATTTAAATTAGTTTTCCTTAGTGCTTTGCCGCGGAATTAGCTTGATAACTCTTTTTTTTGCAGTACAATTTTTCGCCTACCAAATCGAATGGCGCAAAAGTTTCGGTGATTTATGGAAATTATGTGGTTTTAATTACCGGGCTGTATATGTGTATAAACCTGAAGATATAGAGGTAAGCTGACGTTGGGTACTATCAGCAAAACTTAAGCATGCTCAGTTTAGAAAATATTTGTGCTGCAAGCGCAGCTAGTGACACACCACACCCCTTCATGGTTTCGCCCAATTAGAGCTATGGCGTCCATGACGTCGTGTATGACGCCAAGGCAACCGTCCCACGCGAGTTCAACTCGCACTTGTCTGGTTTTTTTATATGTTCCCAAGTTTAAACACGTCTAAATGTATTTAGGTATATACTTTCCAATAGCACTGCACAAGTAAAAATCCCTCTCACGCCGATAAAACACAAAAAATGTCATATAAACATTTTATACCTTTATATAGTGCCGGTCAATGCGCTTAGGGCGTTCACTGCGATTTGTATGGCGGTATCGCTTAACACATCGTGAAAATTGGGGAGGCAGTGAAAGTGTTAATGAATAAATAAATTCATCGACCCGACAGAGCATAGCCATGTGTCGGAGAGAGGAAAATATTAAAGTGGATAGAATAGACATACATTTCTTACAACTGGTTTCTTTGTGTGCCAACAAACTGCTTTGCAGTTTGGCGGAGGTGAATGGCTTGTACAGTATTTCAGTAAATAAACACTTTTAATTTATTTTATTTTTTATTCCAAGTTATCATATTTTTGTGGAAAGTTTATACAAATTTAATACAGCAATTATTATTGTTGACAAGAAGTAATTTCGTACTCATATATTCTGTTTGGTTTAGAAAATGTATTATTGGAATACATATTCTAAACCAAACAGAATATATGAGTACGAAATTACTTCTGGTCAACAATAATAATTCATAAAGAGATCACGTTGGCCGTGCTCATTAAAAATATCTTACAAACAAGTGAGCACAGCACGCGTCTAGTGTGAGTGTCACACTATCTATTCATCATTATATTAATTATACGAACACTAAACTAAAATAAAATAAAAAACTAAAATACACTTCGTGCATCCTATTGGTCAAAACGGCTATCGAGTCATGAGCCGTGCTACGCGATTATCGCCTTAGGTGCCCCTAAGGCGATAATCGCGTAGTTATGTTATGTTATATTAGCGAGAGGGCATGGGCAGCCGTCACCTTCTTCTGCGAAGCAGTAATGCTCGCGAAGGAGGAGGCGGGACGGTTGAGGGAAAGGCAAATTTCGCGCCCTCTCGCCCCTAACCGCCGCCGGAGACGCCCTGGGCTTCGGGAATCCCTGGCAGATTTCTGGCCACCATAGGCGCGGGCTTGCGGATGGTGAGCAATGGGTAGCTCACCGTCCGGAACGGACCAGAACGTTGTATTCTACGCGCGCCTCAAAGAGATGTCGTCAGCACAAGTGTAGGGATCCACTAGGGCCGATGCCTGCCGGGGTCGCGGGAAGCTACAAAAAGGTTAGCGAGGCCCCTGGCCACACAGGCAACGGAAGGAATACGATATTTTTTGGTGGGAAATCATCAAATAACTTCTCCCACTCTGGGCGGAGCGGGAGGGTGTGTCAGGCTCTTACTGACTAAAACCCACCCGTATTCCTTCCGTTGCCTGTGTTGCCAGGGGCCTCGGTGACCCTTTAGTTCCTTCCCGCGACCCCGAAGATGCAGCAGACTTAGCATGACGCTTTCTATTTCTACGAAGAATAGACACAGCACTTTCAATACAAAGTGACATTTTGTTTCTCCATTAACATCGCACCGTAGAAATCTTTCTACATAAAAAAGAGCCTAGACAAAGATCGTTAAAAACGAAAGACAAAATGACAGATTTCTACGGTGCGATGTCAAAAATGAAGAAACGGAATGTCACTTTGTATAGAAAGAGTTGTGTCTATTCTTCGTAGAAATAGAAAGCGTCATGCTAAGCCTGCAGGGAATCTGCTGGATGCAGGTAGCCTGGGATCGGTCTTTGTGGTGATGCTTGGTGGGGGCTATGTCCAGCAGTGGAAGCCATTCGATTGTGATGTTCATTTATTTTACTTTATTTAACCTTGATTGGAACAGTATAAAGCAATGACACAAAACAAACTATGATGATGATGATAATCTTTCTCTAAAAAAACTGTTACGGAGTACCACAAGGTAATGTCTTCGGCCGATAAAATATTTTTATTCTCGTGAGAGTGCTGCGTATCCAAATGAATAAAAATATTAGTGTCCCTTTTCTAAGTTTGGCAAAACATTTATTTTCAGGTAATCTTGTCGTCAACACGATATCTAGACAAAAGTCACCCCTACACATTCTTGCTTCCGTGGCTACGTGAAGGACTGTTGACAAGTACAGGTAGGTTTTTTTACAGGTTCGTTTTATTAATAATTAATATCTTAAAATAGCGGGGCAAATAAGCTAGCGAAACTCCACATAACAAAAAATATATATTTTGGGCCAATTACCGTAGATAGTAAAATATCAGTTAGAAACCGGCAAGTGCGTGTTGGAGCACGCACATTGAAGGGTTTCGTAGTTGGGATGGATTTATCCCAACAGCAAACTTAACATTGTGGTTGAAAAACATATTCTCCCATAATTCCTACTGCAAATCTATGTTTGTACACACAATATTGAGAGATTTACCATGCTATTTTATTTATTTGTATGTCTACTTTAATTTTTTTTTACTATATTTGTTTGAAAAAAAAGGACTTCTACCACAAATTTCGTAATGACTTTTCATAATAAGTAGGTCCAGAATATTCTGGACCTACTGAGATTACTTGCTGAGACTGGTCGCCAAGGCCGAAATTCGGTCTGGAGGAATAGTCCTCCATAATGACTGTACATAATAAGTAAGTCTAGAATTGTCCTCCAGACCGAATTTCGGTAATAGCGGGAGATATTATAGTTCAAAAGTGTGTGCCCCAGACACACGTGTTAACTGTCTTCCCACACTCTCATAGTCCGATGGGACGGCAGTCCGTCACGGCCGGAGAGAAATCAGGCCCAGGGCCAACGGCTTAACGTGCTTTCCAAGGCACGGAGGTATCATACCGCCAACTTCCAAACTCCGGGCTGTTACTTAGAAATTCCTAATGGAAACACCCATGGCAATAACACTTTGCCCGAACCGGCAATCGAACCCAGGACCCCACGCTCAGCAGTCGCGCTTGCGGCCACGAGACCAACAGTGCAGTCCAATACGTAGGTACCAAGACACTGATGACACAAATAAAGACTTAAATCTTTTTTATTTCTTTTCAGGTGAAAAATGGCAAAAGCGTCGTAAAATGTTGACTCCTGCATTCCACTTTCTGATCCTGAAGAGGTTCTTCATTACTTTCTGTGAACACTCCCAGGAACTAATGAATAGTGTTGAAAAAGAGGTCGATAAGGACCAATCTGATCTGTTCCCACTTATCAGCAAGGCTACTCTTGGCGTTATTTGTGGTGAGATACGCCTTGTATGGTTGTAAGCTTTTGCTTTACACAAGCCTCTCGCCTCTAGCCGGCGCAGGAGACAACCTGGGCGATGGGAATCCCGAGCGGATTTTGGATTGCGGACGGTGAGCAATGGGTAGCTCAGCGTCCGGTAAGGACCAGGCCCAGGTCGACGGCGCGTTGTATTCCACGCGCACCTCAAAGAGATGTTGTCAGCACAAGTGTAGGGGTCCACTAGGGCCGATGCCTGCCAGGGTCGCGGGAAGGTACAAAAGAGTTACCGAGGCCCCTGGCAACACAGGCAACGGAAGGAATACGGGTGGGTTTTAGTCAATAAGAGTCTGACACACCCTCCCTCTCCGCCCAGAGCGGGAGAAGTTACTTGATGAATTCCCACCCAAAAAGAAAAGCTAAAAATTAAAATTAACAAAGTAGGTAAAGAACCGTACAAAACTGGGCGTGCCACTAAATGTAGTTGTTTAGAAAGGCTAGCGGTTTGGCGATACGTAATCTATTATATCAATGCTCATTTGACGCACGTGTCCGAGACCAAAAGTAATGTATTTTCTTTGGCTTAGGAACTGCAATGGGAGCCACGACTCGGAAAGGCGAAGATTCATTAGCCAACAAATATTTTAAACCATTACATACATTGGCGTCGACCATGTTGTACCGAGTTACTAGAATTTGGTTATACTCAGATACTTTGTTCCAATTTAGTGGAGTTGCTAAGATTCAGAACGAAGTATTAAACACTTTGCAGAAATTCACCACACAAATAATTCAGGACAGAAGGGAATATAGAAACAATAATAATATAACAGAATACAATGAGGATGGTGAAGACAATGTATATGGTAAGAAAGCTAAGCTAGCCATGCTAGACTTGCTACTAGATGAAGAGAAAAAAGGAAATATCGATGAAAAAGGAATCACAGAAGAAGTCGACACGTTTATGTTTGAAGTAAGTAGTAAATGCTACGCTACAAATTAAATACGTATTCGTGTTATTCAGGAGGGTAAAACGGTCAAAATCTAAGGATATTGAAAGAACTCGATTCTTTTGATAACATATTCGATAAATTTTAAAACCGATTTGTTTGTATTCTAGGGTCACGATACGACGGCAACAGCACTTTGTTTTATGATCATGAGACTGGCCAATGAACCGGAGATACAGGTATAGTTCTAACATTATTTCATTTCGATTGTGTCTATCATGTTAAACTAAATAAATCCAACTTAAATAAGCGCATAATAAATTTTATATATTTTGTATGCATGTACAGTTGACCGCCGCACGTGGTAACACTTTGACTTTGAGCTGGCCTAGCGAATAACGAAGTTCAATAGAATGAGAGGTCAGTTTATATTATACTGGTTATGTTACCACTGACGTGCGGCATACTTTACTATACTCGGAAAATTTTAGTCTGGTCATGTAATTTTAGTCTGGTCATGTAATTTTTATCTGATATTCCCGAAATAACTATAATTTAAATATACCTAACTCGAGGTAAAGTTTGTTCGCTAATTCTGTCTTTCAGAAACTAGTGGTTCAATAAATGTATAAAATATATTTAAATGATTGATGTGATTGGCTGACTCAAATCAGTAACTACAGCCAATCGAATCACCATGATACATGTATAGGAGGATGGGAAAACTCATACAACTGTCCCCACCACAGATAACGAGCAAGCAATGTTTGTCATTGGAAAGCTCGTTTTACTTTACGTAGAGATATATTTTCGATATATATTCATTTTTATTATTTATTATTATTATTCGATGTATATATTAAAAGTAGTATTTATTTAATACTTTAAGCACACAAATGTACAGAGGCGGTCTTAATGCCGTAGGCATTTTCTACCAGTCAAGCTAGTATATATTAAAGGTGCCTACAGTTCACCAAAATCAATATTTCTCTATCCTTACATATTATAAAACGCAACATCGGGAGTCGGTTTGTTCGCTAGCGCCCGAGAATCACGTTTGTTGAATTGTTTCCTAATTTTTCACTTGAGTCTGTTATATCTTAAAATACCATAACATAACATAACATTACGGCTGCATTCCTCGAAAGGGTAGACAAAAGTGAATCTAATAGTACACCCACATTACGCCAGTAAGGTATGAAAAGTCCCATGTAATAGAGGGCGAGCCTATTGTCATCAACCGGGCACAATTCCAGACTCCGGGCTACTACTGAGAAACTCCAGATGGAAAATCCCAATAACACTTAGCCCGACCTGGGAATCGAACCCAGCTCAGCAGTAGCGTTTACGACCACTAGCCCAACGAGACATTCAACTTAAGATAGTTTTAGTATAGGACCTATTGTGGCGTAATTAAATTTAAAAAATCACTCACTCCACTTCGAAAAACGTATTATTTGGTAGATTAAAAAAAAACACCAAAAAGTAGAATGGATATAAAAAAGGTAAACATTAAAATTAAAAATCAATCAAATTATATTCAAAAGTATTCGATTCCAGATGCCCTCGATATTAAAATATAAAAAGAATACACGAGATGAAACTTAAAGGCGCGAGTTTTAGTATTGGTCACCATACAGGGCGCATGGCGAGTAATACTAAAACTCGCGCGTTGGTTTCAACCAGCCAAACGGATTGATTTCAACCAACTGGATTGGTTTCAACCAAGCCTCTTAGGTACGCTTCAAAGATAAGAATGAATAAAAGACCTAAAACGTGGCGCGGTCGTGGTACGGACTTAACTCACAAGGAAAAGACTTAAAATCAAAATCAAAATATTTTATTTCACATAAACCTACATGTGCACTTATTAAACGTCAGAAGCTAGGTGCACCGTTCCAATTGGTCCTTTCCTATGGAGAAGAGCTGGCAAGAAACTCCACGGTTACTCTTTTAAAAATAATTGGCTTTTACAATGTCTTCAAACTACAGTGTTTATAGGTAAGGGAGGACCGTGTAGGCCTGTCAAGAAGTGCCAAGTACTTAACAAATAATAAATGGTCTAAAAATCTACAGTCTATTAAGCCTACAACGTTCTCTCATTCACAAAATATAAAAGAATCTATGTAAAATATTAATAAAATAATAAAATTCTGTAACAATCATGAATTAATATGCTGTCCTCAAAAGCCACAAATAAATAGTTTGAAATCAAAATTGTAGGTATACGAGTATATTGTCAAATAATTAAAATTTTATATTAAGGAAATATGTAAAAAATATTAAAAAATAATAGTAATAAAAAATAAACATCGTAATTTGGGAGCGATTAATAGACTTTTACATAGTTATGCCGTTTATGAGGTGCCAGGGAAGCCACGTGTGCAGAAGAAATGATTGCCAAACATCCTTGTCTTCAACGTAGTAATTAATCATAAAATATGCTTTTTTGATAAGGCCCACGTTTGATGTGGGTTTTGAACTTTCCATCGCTAAGTTCTGTAACCGACTTTGCCAACGATTATATTTTTATAAAAATGACTAGAAATTACTGATACGCAGTAGCAACTAACTAAGTAACAAGTTTAATAAAATAAACAAAGTTGAATTATCTGGATCTAAATCCGAAGCGGCACAGCGTAGACGGGACCCGAACACCGGGTGGAGCAATGATTTAAGTTATAGCATACTCCTCTACATCTCATGCGCGATGATCATTCAGGTACATATTCTGCCACGCCCATGGAGCCAAAAAAAGGCTGGCTTGGTAGAACGGTCAACTTTCCAAATAAAAAGTAGTGGATAAGTTACCGATTCACAAGCCGGATCTTTAAATAAAATGAAAAATGAGGGAATTTGCATAGCAGTTCTTGGAGAGATTAATACTTGTCGCAATAGAGCAGATAGTCTACTCTTGAATATGAAGTTCCTACGGCGAGAAGACAAATATCATAACGAAAGGTACTGCGAAAAAGTTTCAACTTTCGGAATTGGATAAGAGAGAATACAAACCGTTAATCAAATTCACATTTCAACGAGCAGGGCACCAGTATGAAATAGTAATATGATGTACAGTGATAGAAGAATGGACTTATACCATAATTTCGGCGTGGGAGTACGAACAATATGACCTCTTGTTGAAACAGGTATCTGGGATGACACACCCAAGTAAAACAAAAATACGTTCTATGATTCCGTCGTACTCTAATATTAATTCAAAAGCAAAATATAATACCAGTACCAACCTTTAAAAAAAGGTTAATTACTTTTGGAAACGAAAGAGGTTTTTTTTTTTTAATGTAGCATGATAATTCTACACTTTCTACAATTTCGCCTGTTATAGCTTGTTTAAGATCCATGTTATAGGGGGTGAACCTGATACCATCAACTGGTCACAAATCCAGACCAGACTCCGGGCTGCTACTGAGAAATTCCTGATAGGAAAACCCAATAACATTTTGCCCGACCCCCCGTCAAAACCAGTTCCTCATGCTCGCTCAGCAGTAGCGCTTGCGACTGTTAGACGTGTTCCTGATGGAAAACACAATGACATTTTGCCCGACCCGTCATCGAACCCAGGTCCTCTAGCTCAGCAGTAGCGCTGACTGCTAAATACTTAATTGAAAATATATGAATTTCAGGATTCGATAGCTGCAGAGATGTGGAGCATTTTCGGTGATAGTCAAAGACCTCCTACAATCGAGGATTTGAGTCAAATGAACTACTTAGAGTGTTGTATTAAAGAGTCACTTCGGTTGTACCCCAGTGTGCATTTCATCTCTAGATATTTCAAGGAGGATGTCGAAATTGGTATGTTTTATCTTTTGAACCAACGAGGAGGCGGGACGGTTGAGGGAAAGGCAAATTTCGCGCCCTCTCGCCCTTAGCCGCCGCAGAAGACACCCTGAGCGTCGGGAATCCCAGGCGGATTTCCGGCCACCGTAGGCGCGGGCTTGCAGACGGTGAGCAAATGATAGCTCGCCGTCCGATAAGGCCCAGGCCCGGGTTAACGGCGCGTTGTGTTCCACGCACGCCTCAAAGTGATTTCAACACAAGTGTAGGGGTCCACTAGGGCCGATGCCTGCCGGGGTCGCGGGAAAGTAAAAAAGGGTTACCGAGGCCACTGACAACACAGGCAACGGAAGGAACACGGGTGGGTTTTAGTCAGTAAGAGTCTGACACACCCTCCCGCTCCGACCAGAGCGGGAGAAGTTATTTGAAAACTTCCCAACCAAAAAAAAAAAAACAGGATGATATCGAAATCGGTATGTTTTTTCTTTTGACCATTAATTTAAATGTTCCCAAAAATAGATGCAACATTTTGCCAAACCAGCACCCTAATTTCGTAACACACATTCACTCACAATCTGAATGATTTCGTGATTTTTGCGAAATGTCTGCTCAACAACGCAATGAATACTGTTGAACTGTCTAAGTGAAAGCTATTTCTACTGTTAGTGTATTACGCTATTACCCCGTAACTAAAAACTTGGTTAACGAAATCAAAATCACATTTTGATTTCGTTAACCAAGTTTTTTAAAACTTGGTAAATGGTGTTTATTTCCGACTCAATTTTTGATCCTTTATAACATACTTATATTTGGCTGTTCCATTCATCTGGCTTGTTCAAGGATTTTTACATTCCTTTTCAAGCGATGTCAAACTAAATATTTATGTTTTTTTCCCATACCTACAGGTGAACATATAGTCCCATTCAATACGATGTGCAACTTCAATGTGTTTGACATCCATCGCAACCCGGAGATATTCCCAGATCCGGAGAAGTTTATCCCAGAGAGGTTTCTGCCACAGAACTGTATCACTCGGCATCCGTATGCATACATACCGTTTAGTGCTGGGCCTAGAAACTGTATAGGTTGGTACCTCCAATAATTTTAACAAACATCATTGCATAATTTATTTTATTATTTTATATAATCTTACATAATCAGTATATTATGTTAACACTGCTGGTCCTACTCTTTGAGAGAGGGAGCGTAGGCTGTCCACCACGCGGTCCAAGTAGGTATTCATACTTTTCAGGTTAGGGCCGTTATCAGTGGGCTACCAATTCCTTGTAACCTCTGTGGCGGCACCTACATCGCCACATTCGAACTACACAACACACTGACGTCACGCAAAATCCTGCATCGCGCAAGTAGAGTTTACCGCGCAATTAGCATATTTACGAGTACGACTTCCCGACATCAACAGTTGCCCACCAGAGATAACACCCGTCTGGTTGGAAGATCCTCCCTCTTCTATGGAGGATGAGTGAACTTTACACACTTTGTTCCTTAGGCCTCTAGAGTGGTGACCCCGAATATGAACGTCAGCGCAGCCTTCGTGCAACTACTTCAGCGTGACGTCATCGTCATCACTAGCTCAAGTTCTCGAGCGACGAGTCACACAGCCAGCCAGTATCTACGGCTTCAACGGGTTTCCTCACCATCAGCATGCAGTGACGCGCATAACTGGTCATCACCCTCAGCCTCATCAGCAACCTTGGCACAGCACACTGCACTTTCGGCCGGTCCACAAGCAGAGCCTTCAACCCTCTCCTGGTCGACGCCAGCAGTCAGCCCTCAACCCGGCGCTGTACCACGTCCGACTCCCTGGAGCATAACGCAGCGCCACCCCAACTCACTGAGGCATCAACGCAGACGGTTCCGACCCACCGCGAACTATGCGACAACCAGTTCTGACCCTTTGGAACCACATCTAGCACTGGCAGGCATCGCAAGATACACGACTCAGCCCACTATCGACCTCCGGTCTCCGGAGGGGAGTGATGTGGCAGCATCTACATCGCCACATGTGAACTACACAACACACTGACGTCACACAAAACTCTGCATTTTGCAAGCAGAGTTTACCGCGCAATTAGCATAACTGCCCGGCGGTTGATGTCAAGATTTTGTATATACAAAATCTTGACATCAACCGCGTGGCAGTTTCCCACCAGATACGACACCCGTATGGTCGGAGGACCCTCCCTTTTTTTATAGAATTTGGGTGAACTTTACACCCTGTTCCTCATGCCTCTATACCTCCTTCAATTTGACAAATTCCTCACTATTTTTTAATCCTTCTACATTTTCACTAACTCTTTTTGTTTCAGGTCAAAAGTTTGCTCAAATGGAGCTGAAGACTATGATGTCCAGTCTTCTGAGAAGGTTCAGATTGGAGCCAGTAACGAAACCTGAGGATCTCATCTTCACGCTTGATATCGTTCTGCGGACCACACACCCAATTTATGTCCGCTTCCGCAAAAGGAAAATGCATTGATGCATTGATTGATTGGCACAATGATTACAATGTTTCCATATTATACCTATCACACACTATCCACTGACAGTTTTGGCCTGTCAACAAGTAGATAGTGTAGAAGAGAACGTGTGTGGGTACGTCGCTAGGGCTACTCTCTGGCAGTACCTTAGCGCGCATTATATACTTTACACTTTTTATTTGAATTTTATAAAAAAAAAAAATATCTGCTGTACTTTATATTGTGCGCCTTTTAGTTTATGCTAAATAAATGTATTTTCTTTCTTTTCTTTCATTATTGCACAGACTGAAATAACTAACAAATCTTAATATTTAATGTATATCTATGAAAACATCTTGTACGTACTATCGGCCAAAGTTCCGCATGCTCACCTTAAAGGCGATAATCGCATAGCACGACTCACGACTCGATCGCACAATGCACGAGTTTTGACCAATAGGATGCACAAAGCGTATTTTAGTGGTGTTCGTATTAGTATAATCATGTATAGAATGTGTGACACTCACACTAGGAGCGTACTATGCTCACTTGTTTCTGCTAAGAGACGAGTTTTTAATGGGCACGGCCAGCGCGGCTCGGCGGCGGCGTGAGCTCTTTGTTATTGAATTGAATTGTTATTTTATTATTGACAAGAATTAATTTTAGTACTCATATCTTCTGTTTGTTTGGTTTAGAAAATGTATTATTGATATTGCAGTATTTACAAAAATAATTTGTAATAACTAATAAACTACAATTTATATGTATTAATCCACTTTAATATTTTCCTCTCTCTATCGGGTCTATAGATATAGGTTCTTTATGAACACTTTCACTGCCTCTCCAATTTTCACCATATCCTATGTGATGCCGCATGCCGCAGCAACCGCACCATATTCCCTTCACAATAAGATGAGACATTGAAACGAACCGTTTTATTACAGTCCGTTCCACCGATTTTGACTTCTATTCCGTAGGCTTATGGATGGCATTAAAGGCAAAAAAGTGGTTACAATACCAACTGTTTACTGCAGCTGCCATTGGTCATGCCACCAACACAATAGCATTCAAAATCGATTGAACGGACATTTATGGTTTGTTTACCTTTTATCTCACGGCTCCCTGAATACGTTAGGTATAGGTGCGTTGACCGGCACTGCATGAAGGTATCAAATGTTTATATTGAAATTTTTTGTGTTTAATCGACTTTATTAAAAGTAAATAACTATCTAAATTTCTATGTGTTTGTTTATACTTGGGCAATTTGGGAATACTTGAAAATTACAGTAATATTTGAACCAATACTCTGCGCAGTTCATACAATGTTATCAGAGCTTTTTGTTTGTAGCTAACGCAAGGCCGCAAGCCGCACAACTCTTGCAACTGAAATAAAAATAAGTTCATTATCTAAGACCCATTGTTATTTAGTGGGAATGTCTGGAAATTCGGTTAAACAATAGAGGACGGCTTAATACAAGGGCCATACGTTTTTTTATTACCTTAGGATTATCTCAAATGTTTTGCAGTTGTTCCTTGTATTTAGTTTAATACTTTTAACAGTAGGTAATTGTAATATTACCTTTTATTCATTAAAATAATACAGGGTGAAATTGAATTCATGGGCATCCTTTTAAGGGGTCATTGTACTCATTATTATGAACAACTTCAACTATGAGACCATACCTGAAATCGCGAAAAAAAAATCAGCTGTTCCCTACATTTATGTTTGCATAACTCGACAAAATGTAGGGAACAGCAATTTTTTTTTCTCGATTTCATATTTGTTCCCATAGTCAAAGTTGTTCATAATGACGAGTACAATGACCCCTTAAGAGGATACCCATGAATTAAATTTCAGCCTGTATAACGAACAAGGTATCGTTGCAATTAAAATGCCCAGGCATGCCGTGCAGGATGAGCACTTTAAGACTGGATTATAATCAAACCAACACTTTACTCTTTTATAATTCATGCTCTAGTCATAGTTTGACAATTCATGATTTTAAGCGAAATCATGCATGTCAAGTTTTTTTTTGACAAATCTAACAATGATTCAGTTCCTACGCCACTTTAAAATTCAGAAGCTTATCAAGTAATTAAACTGAACTATAATTTGTGCCTTGGCAGCAGTGAGAGTGAAAGGATTGAAATAAAATGTTGGGTACTAGTGAAATATATATTTTTAGTTTGTGTTCATTTAACATTATGCAGGATTAAAGATTTATTTAGGTTGATATTTAAATCTTATCTGTATAATAAAAGATGTAATAGTAAGTGCTTTTTGTATGAAACTATCGGCTGTAATCTCAGTGTGAAAAAATAAACAGTTAGTTAAAATCTACTTGAGAACAATTTTAAGGATTTGCTGTTGTAGAAAAAAAAACAATATAAGTAACTTATTTTTAATAGACTTTTTCAAAACATTAAAGATTCATCCAGAAATTAACATATTATAACAAAAAATTACACAGAAATTATCATCAAAATGCAAAATATTATAAGTGAAAAGATTCTTACTCATAATATAATTTATAAACTGTATTTATCTACACTTATATCGTAAAGTTCAAAATATGAAATGAACACAACAATGACAAACAGACAACACAACAACAACAGGCAAAAAGCCTGTCAGTAAATAAGATTAGGAGAATATTGCTCGTGCAGTTCTAATGAAATTGAAAAGTTTTAAGATTAGTACAATTTAAGAATCTTAATAATTTTTATAATTTGCAATAATTACATTACACTACAGACTAGGTTTATCAAGCAAATGAGATCAATTATTTATGAGGTGGACGGATATGATGACACTACTGAATATGTAAAATAACAAACTAACGAGATCGGGGCTTATGACAACATTGATTGTAAATAAAACAACAAATCCACCAATAAAGGCAACATGACACTAAATTGACATCAATAATTTTACAAGAAGACTTCAAAATCGTTGGCAATATTTTAAACTATGATTACGGTCTACAGTCTACCCTGTGACATTAATCAACGAAGTAATATAATACAAATTGGAATAATAAAAATAAACCTAATAAAAATAGCTATACAGGGTTATTTGCAAGCCGCCGGAGTCGCGGGTTGTTCGAAAGAGATACCATGGCCCTGGCACAGGCAACTGAAGGAACACGGGTGGGTTTTAGTCAGTAAAAGTATGACACGACCTTCCGCTCCGCCCAGAGCGGGAGAAGTCATTTGATGATAAAACACTAATAAGCTCGTAGGACTATAATACTAACATCATAAATAACAACTTTTGTTGTATGACTTTTAATAATTCATAAAAAAATAATTTCATAATACAATTAAAAATATTTATTTTGATCGCTCTAAATTTGAACAACTCTACGCGGTACCAAAATATGTAAGTAGTTAAATAAACAAACAGTGTGTTGCGAATGCAGGGTCGCAGCGGTACTTACTACAAAATACAGATCTAAAAAGTGTTATTACAAATATTACAACAAAAACTTGAAAGTTTACTTTTGGTATTCTAAAAAGTCATAGATCAAAAGTGGTTGTACTAATATAGTCCTACCAGGTGTTAGAAAAATAACCCTGTATAATGTAATTATACAGTATGTTAATTAACGAAAGGCGTTCCCGTTAACCCGCAATAGTATAGCGTCCACATGCTACCAAAATATGACCATTCGAAAATTCACGAAAAAAAATCTGCTGTTCATTACATTTATGTTCGCATACCTAGCTTAACAAAATGTAGGGAGCAGCTGAATTTTTTTCGCGAATTTTTAAATGGTAATATTAATTGTAGCATGTTTGGACTATTGCGGGTTAACGGGAACGCCTTTCGTTAATTAACATAGTGCATGTTAAAAATTATATTAACTTAATATTTCGTCGCTGCTCCTCCCGCATCTATCACAGCATCGCAACGGCTACGCATGGACCTAGCCAGGACTTCGCACAAATTCGAACCTCTGAATGTGTCCCAAACTTGTTCGCAATGTGTGACAAGTGTTCCTTCGTTCTTTCTGCTCTACTATCCCATCTCTGGACCATTAAACCCCACAAATTTTCAATGGGGTTTAAGTCTGGCGATCGGGAGGGCCATGACACTGTTTTAATTTGTGGTTGCCCTCGCAACCACTCTTGAACAACCCGCGCACGGTGTATCGGGCAATTGTCCTGGAAAAAATAAAATTCTGGCACATCCAGTTGTGGATACACCGTGCGCACTGTGGGTACCATGATGGTTTGTAGCACCTCTAAATACGTTTGGCCGTTTGCCCTCCCTGGTATAAAAGCGAGCTCGCCTGGTCCAGCAGCACTCATCCAGCCCCACATGTTCACTACAATTCTTCCCGATTCTGCATTTGGGTTCACATTTCGAGGTTCGTATCTTGTGTTATCTACACGCCATAAATTCCGACGACCTTGTTGGCTAGACCTAAAGCACTTTTCATCAGAAAATATGGCGTAAGAGAAATCGAAGTCCCTGTAGTCACGAGCGAATCGCACGCGAGCAGCTTTCTGCTCCTGCGTCAAAATAATTTTTTTTGCGGGACGTCTGTGATGGACTCCAGCTCGATGCAACTCGTTTCTAATAGTTTGCATCGAAACTTCGTATTCTTGTGCGAAACTGCGAGTGGGTGTGAACGGGTTCTCTTCATACGTGGCTATCATATTATTTAACTCGTTTTCGTTTATAGCCCGGGGTCGAGGTGCACGAACGCGTTCTGTAATTTCTCCTTCTTCATATCTTCGCACCCAGCGGCGCACCGTTGTTCTCTAACGAAAAAAAAAAAAAAAAAAACAATCAGCATCGATTTTTTACATAATATAGGAACTAAGTATAATAATACGAGTACACTACAAAAGTCTTATTCAAAGGGCACAACTAGTACACTATAAATAAAAATTATAAGTATTGAAATACCTACTTAAGGTGTGCATTTTGGTTGACTTCATGATAAATAAACTCTTAACTTTTCTATAACTAATTTAAGTAATTATAACATTCATAACTATATTTTAAAATACAAGTTGTAAATGCAATAACTGAAAATCTCTTAAGGGGTCATTACTCATCATTATAAACAATTTTACTATGAGAACCAAACCTGAAATCGCGATAAAAAAGCAGCTGGTCCATACATTTTGACGAGTTACGCGAACATAAATGTAGGGAACAGCTGTTTTTTTTCGCGATTTCAGGTTTGGTCCCGTAGTAAAAGTTGTTCATAATGATTAGTACAATGACCCCTTAAGAGGTTTTCAGATATTGCAATTTACACCTCGTATACCTATGAGTAAGAAAAATGGCATAGCGTAAATTCCAACATTGTATGAAACTGTCCCAAGCAAATTTGTGCTTTATCTCTACTATTTAAAAGTGTTTATCCCGTGCGGGCTGGCAACGTGGCATTTCTAAAGGTTTTTCGTGGTTAAATACCAACGATCTAGTGCTTGGCCGAAAAAATAGTAAGTACTTGCTATTTTATCGGCCAGCCAAGCACTAAATCGTTAGTATTTAAAACTATGTGTGCAATTTTTTTTAAGTTTTTTTGGTAAGTATTTACGAGCACTACTAACAAAAATTTACATTATTGTCAATTACTTTCCATCTGCAGTATTATGATAAAATAAATGTTAAAAATAATTATAAAAAACAATTATCTTGTGCTTGGGCGAAAAAAAATTGTAGTTTGAAATATAATGATCAAGCCTCTAGAAATGCGACGAATGCGCTCTGGTTTTTCTAATTAAAATGCGGCAACGACGCTGTGAGATAAGGCACCATTGTTTAGGTTGTTTTGGTTTAGGATTTATTATCGGGTCATAAAAGGCTCCAACAACGTCTTTGAAAGCAAAAATAAATAAAAAGAACAATCTTATTTGAATGCATTACTATAAGTAGGTAATATCTTATGAGACTTTTAAAAAGAATCCATCTGAAAGTTATAATAATTTTATTATTTTTATATATAAATCTGCCTAGCCTTCTCCCAACTATTTTGGGGTCGGCTTCCAGTCTAACCGGATGCAGCTGAATACCAATATTTTTCATGGAATTTGTTTTTAAATTGCAATATAAGGAAAAATGCAAACTATGAAATAATAATATTACTATCACTTTATTTATTTCTATATCTCTCCCTCTATCTGAATACAAAAACATAACTTACTTGCATGTTCAACTCCACTGCTATTTGGGATATATTTAACCCTTGTCTATGCAAAACAATAATTTGATTCCTTTCTTCCTGAATCAGGTTTCGGGTCGTCATGGTTGCACCACGTTAGTCACAGCCCACACACAATACACACACAGTCCAGGATACAAGCTAGGGTCAAGAAGAGGCTTTCGATCACAGTCCGGTATACAAGCAGAGGTCACAGTTAGGCAGGCAATCAGTCCGATAGAAATAAACTGGTCGTAAAATGAAATGGCTATAGGAATTTAAGGGAAGCGTCAACAATTAGCGAGAGCAAATTGGCACTGCCGCGCTCTAGCTAATGTTTGTTATTTTATGTTACTCGCTCATTACTCACACAAATGCATATTGTCTCTAATTGGGGGAAACTAGGAAGGGGTGTGGTTTTTCACTAGCTGCGCTCTCGCAGGAATATTTTCTTAAGTGAGCATGCTTAACTTGGGCCGATAGTACGTAAGGAAAAATCAATACCTTAGAAGAGGAGAAAGACACATTATTGTAGGACTAGAAATAGGGACCAATTATATAGTTCAACCAGGTTTAAAACTGGCTAAAGTAGACTCATCCTTCTTGGGGTACTGTTTAAAATTTTACAATAAAATACCTCGCCTCATGGTCAAACTGAATGAAAAAAAAATTAAATCTTGTTAAAACACAAAATCAAAACCAAAAGTCATTTACTCAAACTAGGCTGAGAATCAGCACTTTTCGAACGTCAAAGTTACATAAGACAGTCCCCCAAAGACCCCTTCACCACTTCCTAGTGCTTTAACTGGGAAGAATAAGTGGCGGAACAAACTCCCCAGCAGCACACCTGTATGTTTAGTTATAAAAACTTAATTTTATACAAATCGTATGTACACTAAGAATAAGAAAGGAAGTATTGAGCCTTAGGTACACCTAACTGAACTGGTAACCCGGAAGATTTCACACCATTCACATCTACACATTGGAACCTATTATGTAAATAAGAATTTATTACTTTGAGAGCTTCATTTTGGACACCATAATGACGTAGTTTACGCAAAAGCGTGTCATTGTGCACGCAATCAAAAGCTTTGGACAGATCACAGAAAACTCCAATAGCATTTTGCGAGTTCTCCCATGCGTCAAATATGTGTTTCAGCAGTGCAACACCTGCATTTGTAGTCGAACGACCTTTTGGAAAGCCATATTGTTGATATTGAAGGAGGCTGTTTAAATTATAATGTCTTAGCAATTGCTTGAGTATTAACTTTTCAAATATTTTGCTAAATGCAGGTAAGATAGAAATAGGTCTAAAATTATCAACGTCATTTTTATTACCTGATTTAAATAAAGGTATGACTTTACTACTCTTCATGAGGTCAGAAAAAGAGTCCAAATCAACACATTTATTAAAAGTAACAGCTAGATAGGGGGCTACGATTTCTGTTATATTGCTTAATAGTTTAATGGAGATACCCCAGATATTACCAGTGTTTTTAGACTTAAGTGTGTTAAAAAGATTAACTACATCACGAGGTGTTACATGTTCGAAGCTAAATAAGCGACTACATTTAGGCACAAAAGGTTTTCTGCTTTAGACGGGGACGAATTTAAGGAGCGAGTCATAGTTATAGGTATGTTGGCAAGAAACTCATTCAATGCTTCAGCTACGTCAGCTGCTTTATTAACTAATTTGTTGTCGACCAAAATCTCAAGTTGTTTTTCTTGTTTAACCGACTTACCCGTTTCATTGTTAATCATTTTCCAAGTGGTCTTTACTTTATTATTGGAAATTTTAATTATATCGCTTAAAAAATTATATTTAGCAAAAACACAAATCTTTTTAAATAGTGTTGAATATTTTTGACATAGTCTAGGAAAGGAGTATCAAACCTGTATTTTTTCAAACCGTATAACTCGTATAGTCGCGCTCTACTTTTGTAAATACCGCACATTGTGTTATAGATTCTATTTATTGAAATTAAAATTAAACTGAACTTTAAATTGAAAACTGAATTGAATTGATCTTTACGAAATAAGGCCTTAAACTAGAGATTAACACGTTGACTGTCAACGTGTATCACGAGACGTCCGGATTATTTTTTTGATATTTTATTTGAATATAATTTATTTTCAATGGGAATAATCACGAACCACGGGTTATAATAAAAATTCCTGAAATTTCCGTTTCAGTGTGCATGATACTCGTATATAATGCATCGACGTCATAGCTTATTTTGGGTGCATTACATTTAATGCGTGGACGTCGCAAAAGCCAATGTAATTGTATTACCTAATGCTAATGCATTAATGCACGAACGTCATGGCTGAGTCGGAAATGCATTACATATATTATAATGCACGGACAGTCAACGTGTGGTATATAATAATTGGATTCTACCTGAACTAGGATAAACCTGCAGTGCTATTCTGTAACCTTCTCACTGTGAAAACTTAGGTGCGTGGAGTGAACTGTCATCCCAACTGATGCTAGAGATGGACCAAGGATTACATTTACAATCATAATCGAGACTTTAATAATATTTTTATGCTAATTCTATTGATTATTTTATAAATTATTTCAAAGCTAGTATATATGTAGTTTGTTAGGATGGCGGCTGCGAAAATGTTCAACTTTTTCATCATGGGTGACGTTTTCATGGTTTTCAGGGGTGTTAAAGCCAATAGTGAGGTCAAAATTAAAAATCTAAATGGCGGCAGCGCAATTTTTAAATTTATTATCATGGGCGTCCTTTTCATGGATTTCGGGGATGTCAACATTATGAACCAAGATGGTGACTGCGAAAATTACCAAATTTTTTGGAATAAAAAAACAAAATTCAGTTATTGACTGAATTTTTATTTTGCCATTTTATTTAAAAAAAAAACCCTAAATAGTAACGTTTAAACACTTAAATACTAGTTTTGAAATAATTTAAAATGATCAATAGAATTAATATAAAAATATTATTAAAATCTCGATTATGATTATAAATGTAATGTTTGTTCAATCCCCAGCATCAGTGGGATGACACTGACAGCTCACTCCACGCAAGTTTTCACGGTGAGATTTTTACAGAATCGACATACCTACTGTATTTCAGGTCAATCAAGTGCTTATATGCTTATATGCACATACGTGTTATCTAAGATTCTAACAAATAATAAATTGTCTACTATGAATTAACAAAACTATTTTTCTAAATTTGAATAAAACCATTCAAATTTAGAAAAATAGTTTTCTTCTTTTTTTCACCATCATAAGACATTTTTGCATGTTCTATTATGATTTTTTCAATGTGACATTTCTAATTAAGGTCACAATATTATTACTATTAATTTTGCTGTGATAATTTCTGATGCAAATTGTAAACACTAAAACGATTGTTATGTGCAAAGGGCAATATTAGAGTCCTTACTCTAATATTGCCCTTTGCACATAGCAATCGTTTTAGTGTTTACAATTAAAACGATCGTTTCGTTCGTTGACCGTTTTTCCTGTCATGCGTAATATCGACCGCGTGCGGGTGATTACACGCTGCTGCACGGAAAAAAAGGATCTCTTCAGCGAAGAATATCAATATTCTCAGAAAAATTGTTTCAATCCAAGTAAATATTTTCTTAACGTAAGTAAATGTACTTACTCAGTCCAAGAAAATCTGTTTACACAAATTAAGAATAATAAATACTTGGTTTTTATTCTTGACTTAAGCAAATATTTTTGATTCAAGACTATAATAATCTTAATTGAAGAAAATATCTAGTTTTTATCTAGTTTTAGAAATAATATTCTTAAAATTAAACATAAGAATTCTTCATTTAAGTATAATGTCTTTGAAGAAGACAATAAAACTAAGACAAAATTTTACTTCATTCAAGAATATATTGTTTTCCCCATATATGAATCAATATTTGTCTTGACCAAAAGGATATTGTCTTAATTTAAGACATCCTTTTTTTCCGTACACGCAGGACAAAGGTTGTGTTTGTTGCTGCAGTGTCGTGCGTGTCACCAGTGACTAAACTATTTTTATTTTTGTTTGCGATTTTAATATGCGTACTCCATGTGTGCGACCCGCGTCACAGCAAAAATAACACTAAAGGCAGAAGAACGCCGCCCGCATCCGGTTAGCACGCACGCGCGCTGCGCGCCCGCAACCAAACCACGTTCCGCGCGCGTTGTAGCCGCAAGATAGGAAAAGCATGTCAGGATGCGGACAGCTTGCACGCGGACCAAATCCGCGCGCAGATATATATATTAATTTAAAAAATACGTAAGTAAGTATATATTAATTTAGAAAAAGACTTACAGAAAATCGTTGGCGCTTTTACGCGACCTCAGTATAATCTATAAGTAGAATTTATGTAACTTGTCTCAGCTATTTTCTTTGCTGGGCATTCTTGATCGCCTATTTTCAGGCGAACGAGTGTACTAAACATGCTGAGCCGTCACAATGTGACGGCTCAGCATGTTTAGTACACTCGTTCGCCTGATGAACTTGTTCTCCACAATGCCCACATGTATAGGTAGCCTCCCGACAAGTCTTTGCAGCAAGCAATACTGTTGAATTTAAAAGCACCTACTCATAAGCGTGAAGTCCCGCACTGGACAGGATGTCCAATTCATGAACACTCGATTTTAGTTTATAATGTGTATGTATGTATTTTTTGGGCCTTTAGCTTCAAGTCCTGGTAGTAAGCTGCCATTTGTGAAACGCCATGTCTACCTTGCGCGATAAAGAATTGATCCATAGCTTTTGATCAGAGTTGTGTTGGCTAAACTCATGAAAAAAACTACGGAAGCTTTAGCTGGATACATTATTGGTCAATACAAGCATGGTGTGACTCTCAAGTAGTCTTAGCGTAGCTGCAAGGAGATGCATCAAGGTGGGATCAATACGTGTCCAACAGAGTTGAAATAAAACAAACTATTTAAGCCATACAAGTGGCGCTACGTAAAATCGGCACATAACCCTGCTGACTGTGCATCTAGAATTCTAGAGGAATGTTGCCGAGAAAACTAGTAATTTCGATCTCTGGTGGCAAAGTTCGGAATTTCTGTAAATGGCACAAGACTCTGACCTCATGAGAAACTCCACATGTTTGTTTACAACCAACCAGGAAACTGTCAACTTAGCAGTGGCAACCACAACGGTACCGAAAAACAATGAACATTTTATAAATAACTTATTACATAAATATAGTTCATTAAACGCAAGTAATTCGAGTAAAGGCTCAGGTACTTTATCGCGACGGCACGCTCCAAGATGAAATTTGAAACCAACTACCTAAGTGTGAGCGAACTCAAGCTAGCAGCTGATCGAGTAATTACATATGTGCAGAGTACGGAGTTTGAAAATGAATACAAACAACTGAAAGCAAACGGAACTGTAAACAACAAGAGCATTTTAAACAAATGGAATCCTTACATAGATGAAAAAGGGGTTAAAGACTGAGAAATTCCTACTTGCCCTTTGAGATGAAGAATCCTACAATTCTTCCTCGAATGGGACGACTAACTCAGCTCGTAATTGATCAAGCACACCTTACAACACTTCATGGAGGTGCGCGGCTGACATTGGCTCAAATCCGACAGCGATACTGGATTGTCGGAAAAAAACTCAACTGAGACGTTGCGTGCGATGTCATCGCTATAAACCAACAGATAACTACCTACTTACGGCGGACTTACCTCAACAGAGAGCTACCCCACCTCGACCTTTTACACACACTGGTGTAGATATTACTGGACACGTGCCAGTCAAACTAAACAAAGGAAGAGGAGTAAGGACTACGATGGGAAGGGGTACATCGCTATTTTCGTGTGCATGACTACTAAAGCTGTACACATTGAACTGGTGTTTGATTTAAGCACCGAAACTTTAATTGTCGCTATCCAGCGCATTTGCGCTAGACGCGGTACACCTAAACATGTGTACTCAGACTGCGGCACGAACTTCATTGGAGCTTCGAAGATGTTGCGCAATGAATTTGAAAAGTTTAAACAAGAACTTTCACCACACTTTAACGAGATCGGATATGGAGGTAGAATGGCACTTCAATGCTCTCGCGAGGCCAAGTGCTGGTGATCTGTGGGAAGATGCCGTAAAATCGATGAAACATCATCTTCACCGTGTACTACGCGATCAGAAACTAACATTCAAAGAGTTTACTGCGCTACTAGGAAAAATAGAAGCCTGTATGAACTCAAGATCCCTCTGTCCACTCACTAAAGATCCCGATGAGTTTTAAAACTACTTAACACCTGGTTATTTACTCACTGGAAGCCCAACGATGTCACTACCAATATCAATGTACTACGACGTAAATAATGTATAACTACGTAAACGGTGGCAGCTAAAAGAGCACATGCTGCACCATTTTGGAAGAGTAGGCCGACTGAATACTTAACACAGCTCCAGATCAGGGGGAAATAGAACAAACCAAAAAAAAACATGCAGGAAGGCGATATAGTCTTGATCAAGGACAACAACTCGCCTCCAGAAAAGTGGGCAATGGGACGCGTACTTGAACTGCACCCTGGTTCCGACGGCTATGTTCAAGTGACCACGGTTAAAACTTAATCCGGTATCATCAAACGTCCAGTCGTGAAACTGTCACCACTTCCTATCGAGAACAACATCCAAGATCATACAAAAAAGAAAACTGAATCACGCCAAAGACGAGCGGAAATAAATGTTTTTCCACCCTTCTTACTATGTTATTCATTGTATTTACGTTAATAACTGGGTCATATGGCGAAAACATGACGTCTGGCATTCAAATTACTAACTTTGAACTTAAGCAGCCGATTTATTACGACACAATAGGAAACGTACAAGTGATTCGTGACGAATGGACACTACTTATGTACTATAAACTTAACAACTTACTGGGATAGAGTTCGTCGAATTGAGGCTTACCTCAAGGGATTGAACGAACTGTGTTAAAAAACCGACCTAAGATTCTACAAGACAACCTTAGAACAGCTTACCCACGAAACGGAAATACTAAGCTACCACAAAACTATACTCCTAGCTCCTCACAAACACTTAAGTAATCGTAAGAAACGAGGAATGATTGATGGAGTGATATACATATCCCACACCATCAATCATTCCTCGTTTCTTGCTTTCTAGCAACATTGCTAACAGCCTCTTTGGTATTTAAGATCAACGGTTTGCAGATAAATACCACAACGACATACAAGCTGTCCAAAATAATGAAAACTATTTACTGGTTCTGGTTAAAAACCCAACTTAATAACAATAGTCGAACTTCAAAACAATATGCTGAAGAAGAATTAACAAAATATCAAACGACAGTTTGGTTTAACAGACGACTCATGGGGCAGACTAACACCAACTTAGTCAAAGCGGAGTCTGAAATGGAAGTACTGATGGCTACTAACTACTTCAACTCGGCCTCACTAACAGCATACTTGTTGATTACCATTTTGGAGAGAGTTCAAGAGATGCTGTACGAAAGCCTAACTGATGTCTACAAAGGGCACATAGACATCCATCTACTTACACGTTTTTTTTTTTTTTGTGGATGGGAAATCATCAAATAACTTCTGCGTTGCGGGGGCCTCGGTGACCCATTAGTACCTTCCCGCGACATCTACTTACACCTGTCAACTTAATCAAGCAACTAACTGAAATCGCAGGCAAACTCCCGAGGACCTCGTCGTTGCCGATCCGGAACATCAGAGACGATATCAAAGACATCTACAAATTACTATATGTGAGAGCGCGAGTCACCACTAACTACTTCTTGTTCGAGATACACGTCCCATTGATCTCAAAGAAGACTTCACTCTATACCAAGCTACTCCGTTGCCCATGAAAACAAGCACAGGAACAGTCATCGTCCAACTGGCTTCGCAGTAGATAGCAGTAAATTTCGGGAAGAGCACTTATGTCTCTTTATCTGAAGATGACATGAAGCGGTGTAGTCACATTCAACCAGGCAATTTGATATGTAACAAGAATCTACCTATACTCAACTTGCATAACAGCAACACCCATTTGAAGCAAAACTATTGGATCATCGAACGGCCTCACCTTGTGACGTAAAAAAGGTGCTATGTAAGCAGGAGTGGATCGCGTTACACACAACAAATACTTGGCTGGCGATTTGTTGCGGAACTTGCACAATACGAATTGTATGTGAAAATTACATCACTACACACTCCATGACTTCCGGGATACTGACCTTGGCACCGGGTTGCTTGTTGCAATCAAAGGAATTAACAATTCACTCGCATAACCAATGCAATAGCAACATGAAGATGGATCTTTCCATGAATATACCGTCGCTTAACTCGATACCTAAATGACATTGTGAACATAATACATAATAAGTCGCACGTGATGTTACCCGAAACTGCGTAATTGGCAGAAATCGACAAGCGATTAGCTATTATGAAAACACTAGAAAACCAGCTCCCATCAACCATTTTCACTCATGACACACCAATACGCCATCTCTTATACTATTGTGGGAGTAATCGTCATTGTCTCTGTGGGGTGGTTTGTAAAGAGCTACGGATCATATCGCTCAAAACAAACTAAGATCCATTTAGCTACGAACAATCAGCTTGAAGAGATTGAACTGCAACCGATACAACACAGAAAGCAAGAAGAAAACATTCACCAACAACAACAAACTCAACATTCATCAACATTCATCGAGCCAAGCAGAACTGCAAGCGGAACGTCCACGTTATGCAGACAACATCACATTCAACTTCGAATAATTTAATTTATTATTTGTTTCTTTGTAATAGGGTTTCTTCTCTTGACAAGGTTTCATTTATCTTCCGCACATCTTTGTGGGGTTGCCAACATGTACGGTCTCATCAAACGTACATTTACTTTGCGAACGAAGCAAACTACTTGGATGTCGTGCGTCACAAATATTACGCTATAATTGTAACTTTTCACAGAAGACGGATCAGACAACAACTGTGGAACTTACCACTTGTATAAGTAGTAAGAGAAAGAATCGCTACCACTTTAACTTGTAACTTCACACACATTTTAATATAACTTTATGACACCGACAACACCTAAACCGCCGTCACTGTCAGATTGCATAGAAAAGAAAGAGAAGCGCGATGACACAACGCTTGTAATTTATTGCAAAATATGAAGCAGATAATTGCTTCATATTTTCAATTATCTATTTACTCAAAATTGAGTTGAGTAATCGAAAATAAAATTAACCAAGTTCCTGCATTCAAATAAGACGTTCTTGTTATTAATTAAATACGTAACGTATGTTGATATTTAATGCAGATATTTTGGATAAGAACTCAAGGTAAGAGATTAGTCGTTAGTTTGTGTCGAGATTTTTTTTCAAAACGTGTTTTGGTAACAACGAAGTTCTGGGAAATATGTTCAAAATTAACATATATTTTTTTCGCTATCATAAACTATACAGATTTAGCAATTTTTTTTCTTAAGAGAAGTCTATTTTGGTCAATTTGGTCTTATCAGTGCCTTAAACATATATAACTTGTGGTTCTTTCCGGGTACTCCACAACTAAACCAACATCAACTATGCGATAGTCAGTGGCGTGCACAGAGTTTTTAGACAGACTAGGCAGAAAAAATAATCTTACCAAAAATACTGCATGCTGGTTTTGGTTGGTCGTCTTGTCGATTAAATAATAATGTAGGTCATTGCCACCTCAAATATCCTTTATAGATTGACAGATTTTATAGACATCAATTTACCTACGGATATTCGGGGTGGCCTTTCAGCCAGTTTTTGCAACCCGTAAATGAGCTAGTGGAATTATGTAAGTGGTTTTCCAAAACTCCGTCGTATTTGGAAAGCAAGTCGACCGTCTCTAAATAATTTCCCTTATTCTTTGACGAAGCAGATTAATTTTGTCCACGAAAAGCGATCTGTTGTTTCCACGAAAAGCGAGCGCTTGTTTCCCCAAAAAACAAACATTGTCAATAAGTCGCTGAAAAATATTTCGGTTCCGATCGACTTTCGCGTTGTCTATCAATGTCGATTTGTAATTGAGAATTTAAACGCGTGTCAATACGATTTTTTCCAAAGGTGTGGTGATATTTAAGCGAAGCTTCTAAGTATTTTTCAGATTGATCGTGTTTTTTGCTGCCGTAGGAAAATTATAAATATCGGTGTAACCGGTGTCGTTCCAGACGGTTTTATTGTTTGGAAAATAGTAGACAAGGGAAGCAAAACAACCGATTACTGTGTATGCAACCTGTGAGCCAATAATAAGAATCATATTGTTTTGTATTGAATTTACGATTGACTTTACCTTTAGTTTTGTATTAATTGCAAATCCGGCGTACAACGACCTTTCACGATCACTTATTTTTTTTTTCACCGAAAGATTGAGTTTTGAAAACGCATCATTTTTTATGTTCTCTATACACACACCACCTGAACAACTTTCACAGTGAATATTATTCATTTTTCACACTATTATCAACGTTAAAATCTTTAATAACTCACAATCAAATCAAAACAAACAAAATAATGGCGGCTCGACTCAGTATAAAAAATACGACAGTAAAAATGGTACTCTGTGTAGCGAAACTTTAATAAAACTGCAACTTTTGAAAATAGTTGCATGGCTAACTTCGGATCGGAAAACTTCGGTAAGTGTCGTAATTTGTCGTGTTGTAAAAAAGTCAGTGTCTACTCTGTGGGGTTGTGTGCGTTATTTGTGACATTGCGTGTCTCGTCTCTATAGGAACGCACACCCATTAAATCTGTATGACCACGAGAGCACACAAGTACACATTTAGCCGCGAATAGTTTGTTTCTTTGCCGTGGCACGGCAGCGGCGCTAGCGAAGTGCAATGCGAAATTACGTCAAATTGTACGAACGAGCTGGCTACTCTGTATCGATGTTACCCGACACTCGAAAGGTGGCGCTGAATTATGAATTAAGATTTTTTGGTACTCGTAGATAAAATAATATTAGATACCAGAACAAGATTATAAATATTTATCTGAGGTAGGTAGGGTAGGCAGTGTCTTTCTGTCTTTATGAAATGCACGCGACTGGTGATTGTGTACGGTGCCTACAACCATTGGCTCCTACAGCTTTATTTTATTACGATTACATTTCCATTAATCTTCCGTGCAACTAAAAGAAATACTTGCAATGCATTAAAATGAAACAATATTTGATAATTGAAATGTAAAACGTACCATGTCAGTAAGAATTTGTCTGACCCGAACGCAACTGTCTCCGCTAAACGCACGGGTCAACCTAATTAGTCTGTGGACACAACAGAACGCTGCTCAAGTGAAACAAAACACAGCCGTTGTTATGCTGTCGTTTACTTTCTTTCTATTGCCCGAGCAGCAACGTTACTTGCTATTCAATTTCAAAGTGATTTTAACAAACTTTTAGGTGACAGGGAAGAAATACTAAATACGCGTCGCCTTTGTTAAAATCACCAAACAACAAAATCTCGAAGAAAATAAGAGACCGACAAACCGTTTTAGCTTTTCTGGAAACCATTTTCATATGATTATTATCTTATAATAAAATAATTCTACTAAACTGCTTTTTAAACCTTATTGTTACATGGACTTATATTCTGGACTTTGGAATGTGTATTATTAGGTAAATTTGAGGTACAAATATTTGCTTGAGAGGTGATTTTTAGCGTCCAATTAGAAACCAAAATAAACCTTTATTTCATAGTATCACTTATCACAAATAATAATTAATACATATTTTATTATTCTACGACCTTGCCAATCAATCAACTCAATCAACTCAGCCTATAACAGTACACTGCTGGACATAGGCCTCTCCCAGGCTGCGCCACAACACCCTGTCCTCCGCCTTCCGCATCCAGTCTGTCCCAGCCACCTTTTTAAGGTCGTCGGTCCATCTAACTGAGGGGCGTCCCACACTACGCTTGCCGATACGCGGTCTCCACTCCAGGACTCGTCTGCTCCACCGGCCATCGGTCCTTCGACACACATGGCCAGCCCACTGCCACTTCAGCTTGCTGACTCTGCAGGCTATGTCTGAGCCAATCAATGTTCCTCAATTTGTAAAACTAGCCAGCCCTGCTGTATTTCGGCCCCGATTAGCATAATAAGCCTAAAATGTTCCCACTACTGGGACACAGGCCTTCTCTCTGTGAGAGAGAGTGGGCCGTAATCCATCACGCGAACCCAGTGCGGGTTGGTCGGTTGTCGGCCTCGATTGACAATGCAATATTGTAATGATACAGAGCTGATCTGATGATGGAGCCGGAACGCCTGCCGGCCACCGCTCTGTAATCAAACGACGCAGTGTCTTGATAAGGATTCTGGTCCTAGATAATATCCAGGGTCTGATAATGGAGCCTGAATGTGGTCACGGGCATTCTTCAAATAAACAAGATAGGCCTGTTGTGTTTCGGCCATTTGGATTTATTTTGAAAACTACGTAATAAGTGAAATTGATAGAACAGGTATTTAAACAAATACTAATGCTAAAAAGTGCAAAATAAAATGTAAGATTTTTTTTTAAACAAGCATATAATTAACTAAAAAGTACTAAATAAAACTTACAAAAACAAGAATTTTAATATCTTTTTAAAAGCTTGAGCCTTTATCTTTAAGGGTAAGAATGACCTTTACACCTCAAGCTTTAAGAAAATGTTAAAGTTCTTTTTAGTTCATTAAAAGCTTGTTTTTAAAAAGATATTTTGAATCTATTTTTTTTTTTGTTAACCACCTGCAGCAGTGGTATCTTTCGAATTATAATAATTACTAGAGAATAAATAGAGAGAACATGTAGGTAGCATTTTGGCATTGCAGTAAATTGCTTGATACCGAGACGTCATAATTATATGATCAACATTGCCCAGAATCATCATAATAAATGTTGTTGTTGTTAATGTAACAATATAGTTCATGTCTCGCCGGGCCTGGGTAACTGGGAGTCTCGCCTGGCGGGGACAGACCGCCGCCGCGCCGCCGCCGTGGTGTCGTGAAGAAAGCGACGCTGAATACTAGTGTCGCGGTGCGCCTACAGAAAAAAAAACAGCAACAACTCACTTGGCCGCGCGTAGCTAACGCGCACTCACTCGCGACGGATAAGTCACTCTTTTGTCAGTCTCTATCATACGCCGCACAACACTGATGTTATCTTCAGTCGTCGCCGTAGAAGGCCGTCCCTCACGCAGATCATCGGTGAGATTCTTCTTAAATGACATCGAAAGTCATAAAAAAATATTGTACGAGTTATTTTAAGTTATTTTAAACTTTTGTGGTAAAGTAATTTTATTCTAGATGCATTATCTTCACATACAATTAATGTACCTATACAAAATATTGTAAAACTTTTTAAAAGAGTAACGGTGAAGTTTGTTGCCCACTCTTCTCCAAACGAAACCTTTTGGAAGGGGCGACTAGAATCAATTCAATTTTTTTGTAAATTTTGACGGTCAAAAGTGCCGTTTATGTGCCAATTTCAAATAAATAATTTGACTTTGACTTTGTTGGATATTTAACTCGGTTAAGTCTAAATATCAAGAACTAATGTAAAAAGTAGAATTTACTACGGATAATATAGTTTTATACGTACTACCAACTAAATTTAGTTAAATAACTATATGGTAGGGTTCCAAAGTTGGCAGTATTCATAAAAGTGTAAAACATCTGGCCTTTAATAACATCATACAGTTTCATGACCAGGAAACATGGATTTTGGTATGATATTCTAACCGAAGGATAATAAAAATAGTAGACTACACCATCTCCTTCCATATCAGGTAAGTAAATGAGCTACTAGAAGCGGTATCGTAGAGATAATACCACACACTTCCCTCAATTTTTGAAATCGTACTTCAGTTTGTCAAGAAGCTAACGATGCACTCTCTAAACTTTGGTTTAACGTAAATTACAATGGCGCCCACACATAGAAAAATTGTCAGGAAGGCTAAGTTCAGCCGCCTATGCTGTTAAAAAAATTCGACAGATAACCGATGTAGATACGACCAGAATTGTTTATTTTAGTTATTTTCGTAGTCTTATGTCATATGGGATTCTTCTCTGGGGAACCTGTGCGGACATTAATACCGTCTTTGTTTTACAAAAAAGGGCTGTTCGAGCTATTTACAACATAGGTCCAAGAGATTCCCTTCGAGAAAAATTCAAAGAAATAGATATTCTGACTGTAGCCTCTCAATAAATATTTGATAATCTTATGTATGTACACAAAAATATATCAAATTTTAAGAAAATGTCCGATATCCACAGTTTAAATACCAGGAATAAACATAATCTTGCTGTACTTTACACTCGCCTCCACAGAGTAGGCAACTCGTTCATGGGTATACGCTTTTACAACAAACTTCCTATTGCTATTCGAAATTTACCCATTCAACGATTTAAAAGCTGTATTAAAACCAAACTTTGTAAAAAAGGGTACTATAAAATGTCAGATTATTTAGAAGACAAAAAAGCTTGTGATTGAGCTGCTCCCTCTGATAAGCCTTGTGCTAAAACCATAAAACTTGACATTTAAATTATGCAAAATCATCATTATATACAACTTTAAATAGGTATATATTGACATTGATGAATATTATAAGCAAAATTAAGTGAATATTTATGTACCTTGAAAAGTATTATATTACTTAAATTATTGTGAATGTGAGCACTATGTGGGTCATTTTTATTTATTTCTTGTTGTTTTTTTTTCTTAGTTTTAATGATGGTCTGGCATTTTGAGTACTTTATGCGGCCAACCCAATTGTCCCCTTCCTTGGTATTGTTCGTCGAGTCGTTGAGCTCCTTAAGTTTTGAGTTGAGCTACACGATTACTGACAAATGCTTGCACTGACTGGATAGGTCCACTCAAATTTGTGTGGTTCTTTCCTCAAAAGACCATTTCAGACATGTATCTACATGGTCCTCACATGATCTGACCAAGATTATGTCTGGACTTTAAAAGATACTTTGACCCTTGAGTTTGTTTCGCCATTCCTTCTCAAGGGTATTCAGATAAGAAATGTCGACTCCATCTAGCTTATTTTTTAATAAGATGTGTAAAAGTGATTCTCATATCCTATTTACAGAATAAAGAATTTAATTTCATTTCATTTCCAGAATTGGCTTATGTTAGTTATTTTCGTAGTCTTATGTTATATGGGATTGTTCTCTGGGAACTTGTGCGGACATTAATACTATCTTTGTTTTACCGAAAAGGGCTGTTCGAACTATTTACAACTTAGATCCAACGAGATTCCCTTCCAGAAAAAGTTAAAGAAATAAATATTCTGACCTCACAACATAACGTATATTCGAAAATCTATTGTATGTACTCAAAAATACATCAAATTTTAAGAAAATGTCCACTATTCATAGATTAAAAACCAGGAATAAACACTATATTGCTGCTCATCGCACTCGCCTCCACAGAGTACGCAACTCGTTCATTGGTCAATGTATACGCTTTTAAAACGAACATCCCATTGACATTCGAAACTTATCCATTAAAAGATTTAATTACTCGTATAAATAACAGATATAACATTTATATTTGTAATTTGTGGAACCGTACGTAAAATACGCGCATTGACGTGGAGTTGCGGACACCAGCCCGTATGACCTATCCGTAATTTGTATGGTGTACATAATAAAGAGTATTCTATCTGTATATTATTGTGAATGTGAGGACTATGTGGGAATATTTTTTTCTTTCTCAGTTTTAATGATAGTTTGAGTAATTTATGCCGTCTACCCAAATATCGTTTCTTTGGTATTGTTCTTCGAGTCGTTGAGCTCCTTCAGCTTTGAGTTGAGCTACACAATTACTAACCAATGCTTGCACTGACTGGACTGGTCCATTCAATTCAAACCTGTGTTACTTTCCTCAAAAGAACATTTCAGATAATGATCTACTTGGTCCTCTCAAGGTCTGATCAAGATTATGTCTGGACTTTAAAAGAGACTGTGACCTCTGAGTTTTTTTCAGACTTTCTTCTTAGAGTAGGCTAGGTTAGGATAGGAAATGCCGACCTCATCTAGCTTTATTTTAAAAATATGATTGACGTGTAAAAGTTTTTGTACAAACCTACTTACAGAAAATAAATCATTTAATGAAATAAAGAAAGAAAGAAATAATGTTTATTCTGCACAAACAAAACGCACATTATAAGAAATTACGTAAAATAGACACATATACAAAGTAGCTAAAAGCCTCGTAATCAACCCATATAATTTTGACAATCCTGTCGATTACGTAATATTTACTCTGTTGCGCCTCTGACAGATGACAACCAATGACAACATAACATACAATCAAAACAAAAACAGAATGCCTATTGCAGTGGGGAAATAACTACTTTTATAACAAATAAACAATTAAAACTAGAACAATTAAACAATGCGTCGCATCTGTGCAAGAAAAGGTCGTTGCTCAGCGAAATGCTGTGACTTCGGACAAGCCTATCGTCAGCAGCTGATTTTCAGCAATTAACTACTTGTCGAATGACGTAATGACGTCCCCTGTGTGAAGTAATAAATCAGGTAAGTGAAAATTTTCCACAGAAATATTTGTAATTCAAGCTGAATAAAGTATGTATATAAATAAAAAAATATATATCTGTGTGTGTTATCATTTATCACCATAGACTTCTTATAGGTTTTCCTGTATTTATTTATTTATTTATTTATATATACTTTATTGTACACCACAAAAAATACATGATAAAAAATAAATCAAACACTACAAAATATACAATGGGCGGCCTTATCGCTTTCTGCGATCTCTTCCAGGCAACCATAGGATGGACAGTGATTTGCCTGGACATAAAGTGGGGCTGTCGTTGGTGTAAAAAAATAAATAAATACAATATACTAAAATTGATACACAGATATATATATATATATATCCTAAATAATATATACATAAATACATACATATTAAATGTATAAGCAACGAAAATAAATGAAGACTATAGATAATTACAGTTACGAGAACAAGCTCACAGCGACAAGTAATGTTCCTTTACGAGTCTTTTAAATGCGAGTAACGATTGCGCGCGTTTTATTTGAACTGGCAAAGCACAAACGAGTGGCCTGGACAGTAAAGGATTTGTCGACGAACGTTGTGGAATGCATAGGCATTTTAAGCTTCAAGTTATTTTTGTCAATATAAAAAAACAGAAAATAGTTCTCTATTTTTTTTCAAAAATAGGCTCAGTAGTTTCGGAGATAAAGGCGGCCAATTTTCATAAATTTTCTTAAATAACTTTAAAACTATTTATTTTAAAATTACAAAAAAATATATTTGAGACACTGACACTAAGGCCTTTCATTTGATATGTCACACGGTACAGATTGCAAAACTTTTTTTTTTCTAATTTGCCACTCATATTCAAAATTCAGTTACACGTCCGTGTTTGGTCACAGAAATTAATATGTGTACCAAATTTCGACTTAATCGGTCAAGAAGATTCGAAGCAAATCGGCTGTGTACTATACTTGTAAACAAGTGAAAAATAGAGGACTCACCAAGGGTATAAAAAGATGCTGCATTAAAAAACGAACACTATACTTGAAATACCATCTTTATAAACATAACAAGAAACAAAACAAAAAGAATTATGACAACTATACGCAAATCTTGAAAAAATGTATTCACAAGGCTCAGCAGATTAATAGCTTAAACTATATGAAAAAGGCCAAAAACACAAGTAAAGCCGCCTGGAATATGATTAAAACAAACACAGATAGTGATATGACGAGTGCCTCTGAAATTGACAAAATTAATGCTAATAGTAAAATTTATGACAATCCGAACCAAATATGCGACTTATTTAATGACTACTATATATCTCAAACAAAACCGACCAACAATACTCATAAAAACATGCAATATGACATGCCCACTCCTCAAAATCCTAAAAGCATTTTCCTTACTCCGATAGATGAATCAGACGTATGTAAAATAATTCATAGTCTTAGAAATACCAACTCGACTGGGTATGACGACCTGAGCACTAAAATGTTAAAAATGTGTGCGCCGAGTTTAGTATCCCCCTTAACCCATATTATAAATATATCTCTGACAGAAGGAGTATTCCCAACGCGTTTAAAAAGGTCGATTGTTAAACCACTGTATAAGAAAGGTGTAAAAACGGACAGGGGTAATTACCGCCCAATAACTTTAATTCCAATCCTATCCAAAATCTTTGAGAAAGTAATGTGCATCAAAATAGAGAACTTTTTAACAGCATGTGATATAATTAAAAAAGAACAATATGGTTTCAGAAAAGGGAGTTCAACTGCTCTGGCATGCTTTGCGCTAATAAAACATATAACTGAAAGCTTAAATAAAAATTCTAAAATATGTTGCGTATTCCTCGACATGACGAAAGCCTTTGATTTTGTCTGTCATAAAACACTACTTTCAAAGCTCACTATGGAATACGAGGTAAAGCCAATAACTGGATCAAAAGTTATCTTTCGGATAGAGTACAATGTGTGGAAATAACAAAAACTTGTAAAAATCAACAAAACACCTTTAGATCAGAATATAAACAAAATAATTATGGCACGCCCCAGGGTAGTATCTTATCCCCAGATCTCTTTAAAGTATACATCAACGACTTTCCCGAAGCGATAGGGAAGGAGTGCATACTATTCGCTGATGACACTACAATAATTATTAAGAGTGATAGTTACAAGGATTTAGAAAACGAAATCGTCGAAGCTATGGATAACGCAATCGGCTGGCTAAACAAGAATAACTTACAAATAAATATGACTAAAACAAATATAATACAATTTCAGACATACAATACAAACATAAATAAACTAAACATTCTTTATAAAGATTCTCACTTAACCACTGTCGAAAATTGTGTATTTTTGGGTATAACAGTCGATAAAAATTGTAATTGGAAACCACACATAAATAAAATTATTGTTAAAATAGATCGATTTTTATATGTCTTGAAAAGAATTAGACAAACAATTAACCATGATAGTGCAATGTTAGCGTATCATGGTTACGTATCATCCATACTTAGATACGGTATTATAATATGGGGTAATTCAGTAGAGTTTGACAGAGTTTTCAAAGCTCAGAAAAAATGTGTCAGAGCAATTTGTGGAGCTCATTTTCTAGACAGCTGTAAGCCACTATTTCAAAAACTAAAAATTTTACCTTTGCCATGCTTGTATATCTTTGAAATGTGTATTTTTGTTAAGAGGAACTATAATTTATTCGAAACTACCATTACCAGACCAAATTGCCGATCATCACGCCATAAAGATAGACTTCAGCTACCACCAATAAAACTAACATTATTTAAGAAAAATACATACTGCATGGCCATTATAATATACAACCATTTACCAAATAGTGTGCAAGACCTACCGCTGACAATGTTTAAAAAATATATTTTCAAATTGCTTCTACTGAAAAGTTATTATACGATTAAGGACTATTTAGAAGATAAGTCAATAGAATCTGTAGTTTGTGAGTTAAAATAATTGACATTCTAAGTATGTATAAATTTGCACGCCATCGTTTTGGCAGGATATGCAGAAACAAAATTATTGTAACACCATTATGTACCATATTCTAGCAAATAAATGTTTTTGATTTGATTTGATTTTTTGTGACTGACGGACAGACAGACAGACACATCTTATAGGAATAAGATTTTTGTTTTTCCTTTTGAGGATGATACCCTAAAAACTGGTCAAGTGCTTGTCGTACCACGCAAAATAAAGGTTTCCGTAATTAGGATGAACAGGGCCGGATTTAGGGCAGGGCAACAGGGGCACTGGCCCCGGGCCTCCACAAAGAAGGGGCCTCCACAATTAGATTTTTCATTGATTTTTATATGAATAAAATACTTCGTTTGTGTCCTTCAAAAAAAAAAAGTGTCCACAATCATAACTTCGTAAGGTTCCTTCTTTGAATTGTTTTTTTTTATCTGTTTCACAAATTTTTCGGGGCCTCCACTTCTTGGTTGCCCCAGGGCCGCCACAACTTTAAATCCGTCCCTGAGGATGAATTTATCCCAAAAACAAACTTAAGATTGAAGTTGAAAAACATTTTTTCCCATACATTCTAACTGCAAATGTAAGTTTGTAATCGAAAAAACTATATGTATGTGATAAAACTACAATATAACGATTTTCGGACCTTTTTCTTTACCTATGCTGCCTTCCTGCCAAATTTCATGATTCTAGGTCAACGGGAAGTGGTTTAGATTTTGATTTATTTACGAGTATCAAAATATGTCGCATAAATGGCTGTATTTTTTTATTGCGTGGAGTTAGAAGCTTGATATTTTTAAAGCTCCGGGGACCGTAGATCTACGTATTTGATATTAATTTCAACTTGATACCTCCACGCGTTCCTGAGAAAAATGGTCTTGACAGATTGGTAGACGGACAACGAAGTATTCCTATATGGGCTCCGTTTTCCTTTTGAAGTACCTACGGAACCTAAAACTAGAAAACTGCGAGTCGTACTCGCGCCACAACGGTTGCCCGAAGGAAAAATGTTCCATGTGAAACCTCAATTGACGTAGTAATCCCACTTACAAAGAAGATAACATATTTTTACAATTCCTATACTTGCAATATTTGGGGGCAAGACTTATTTAATTCGTAAAAAGTGGGGCTTGTGGCCAAGTAATAACAGCCGCACGGGTCGATTAATCAGGTTAAGCTACTTGCCGCGGTTGGTCCGTGGATGGGTGACCATCTTTACATACCAAGACCCCTCCGTGCCTCGGCAAGCACGTTAAGCCGTTGGTCCCGGCTGTCATTTGTAGATCTTTGACAGTCGTTACGGGTCGTCAGGAGCCCGAAAGTCTGACAACCAGTCTTATCAAGGTGTATCGTGTTACCCAGTAACTGGGTTGTGGAGGTCAGATAAGCAGTCGCTCCATGTGAAATACTGGTATTCAGCTGCATCTGGATAGACTGGAAGCCGACCCCAACATAGTTGGGAAAGGCTAGGCAGATGAAGCATTATTTAATTCCACAAGCCGATAGCTTTTGTAGGTGAAAAAAGCATCTATAACAAACAGAAACACTTTCACTATAACGTCATTTTTACCATTATAGTACGGAACCCTAAAATATCAACACGTGATTGAAATCGAATAAACCAACAAAATAATAAAAATAAAGACTGCAACAACCTTTTTTTTTTTAGGGTGGTATGTCATCAAATAACTTCTCCCGCTCTGGGCGGAGCGGGAGGGTATGGCAGACTCTTAATGACTAAAACCCACCCGTATTCCTTCCGTTGCCTGTGTTGCGGGGGCCTCGGTGACCCATTAGTACCTTCCCGCGACCCCGGCAGGCATCGGCCCTAGTGGACCCCTACCTTTGTGCTGACGACATCTCGTTGAGGTGCGCGTGGAATACAACGCGCCGTGGACCCGGGCCTGGTCCTTACCGGACGGTGAGCTACCCATTGCTCACCGTCCCCAAGCCCGCGCCTACGGTGGCCGGAAATCCGCCCGGGATTCCCGACGCCCAGGGCGTCTCCTGCGGCGGCTAGGGGCGAGAGTGCGTGAAATTTTCCTTTCCCTCAACCATCCCGCCTCCTCCTTCGCAAGCATCACTGCTTCGCAGAAGGAGGTGACAGCTGCCCATGCCCTCTCGCTCCGTACCATGGCCTGAACCAGGGCCGCACGCGAGAGATCTCTGCCACCGATCTCCTCCACGAGGACACGGCGGTGCTCTGCCCAAGCCGGGCAGACCTCCACCGTATGCTCCACCGTGTCCTCCGGGCGATTCACACAGTGGTGACACCAGGGCGTTTCTTCCCGCCTTATCCGACACAGGAACCTCCCGAAGCTGCCGTGTCCGGTGAGGACCTGCGTCAGGCGGAAGAGACTGCAACAATAATAATAACACAAACACAGAGGTGACTGCGCGGCTTTAGAGCAATCAAGCGTTAACACGCTCTAAGGCCTCGACCACACGTACCACAACCACACCACATCGCAGCGACAGAATGTGGGCTGGCAGTGGTTACGTGTGAATAGTGTCGCTGGAGTATCTTGCGTTGAGCAAACTACAAAATTTCCATGTGGCTACGTTGTGGATAGTGTTTGCAGACAGAGAGATCGTTAAGTTTGCGTATTGTCAGCCGTTAATGCGCGGTCTCGATCGCTAATGGTTGCATCGTGGCTGCGACGTTGGTACGACGAGGCTGCAATGTGGCCTTGATGTGGTTGGTATCGCCCTCATGGTTGATTTTAACGGCCAAATGTGGTCCGCGTAAATACACTATTCATTTTCACACAGATAAGCGCCCGTCCACGCGATGTCGTTGTGGTATGTGTGTCGGGCCCTGATTTGCGCAGACTAAGTTTTCCTGTTCTACCGCCACTGTCCAATGTCCAGCAACATTAGTGAAAAGACGTTGCAACAGTTAACAGCTTTTCGTGATTATTCTGCATTTAATTTGTATAATTATTTTAGTGTTTGTAACACTCCGTGCCTATTTCCGATATTGCCGTGCCGGGAGACTGATGGCCAAGATCCCTGGGCCGGCGAGAGTGCCCGTATTTGAGCATTTGGTTGCTATGCACAAAAGTTCAGGTATTATATACAGATAGTGCAATTCACGAAGACGCGCCCCACCAATTTTCGGTTGAGGGGATCGCGGGGTGCGGGGAGTTTGCTCCGAGCGGCAGTCGCGAACCGTCAGCGGTTCGATGCACACGAATACTACACTCTATGCTGCGAAAATCCAGACTCGTCACGAAAGTTGCTCTACTTTATATATTTTTAAAATGTCGAGAAAATCTCAGCGTGTTGTTCTTAAAAGCCAGGTATGTAAAGAAGTTTGCAGTTACTAAAAAACATGAAATAAGCTAACGAAAGTAATTTCATTTTAATAAATAGCAAATTTTAGTAATAGTAGTGTTCATTTCATTTTTAAAAATAAGTAAAACTATTTGATATTTTTTTTATTTTAGACAAGAGAAATTATTTCTAAAGTTTATGATTTTATGAAAAAAGAAGCAAGTAAAAATTATGCAGAAAAACTCACTGATGCGCGATGGAGAACCGCACAGGCTGTTGGAGTATCTGATAGCACAGTGACTAGAATTCTACGCGAAAGAAAGGAATATACTAATACAATGAAGCAAACTACAGTACCTGCTATGGAATCGAATATAACTATGGATACGGATGCGATAGTTCCTATAGCCCCAAGTGCGGAGCGTACAACAGAGCCGACTACGGAAGCGGATATTGAGTCTGAAAATGAAGCGAGTACGTCGCATTCGAATTTAGTATACAGAAGTGCTTCTATTTTCACATCACCTATGAAGAAGAGAAGGGTAAGACCACGAAAATTAATTTAGACGAATTTGATATTGGTGTAGTCCGAAGAACTATCCAAAACTACTATAGAACATCGTCAATTTCCAACATTATCACGACTTAATATTGCTTTGAAAGACCGTATACAATTTGATGGATGTATAACAACTCTAAGAACATTGTTACTTAAACTTGGTTATAAATGGAGAAAAACTGAGAATAACAGGAAGGTGCTAACCGAAAAACGTGATATTCAAATGCTAAGATTGAAATATTTAAAACAGGTAAAGTCTTTTCGCAATGCAGGTAGACCTATAGTCTACACAGATGAATCATATATTCATACCGACCACGTGCAAAAAAGTCTTGGGCCTAAAACAGCAATAAAACAAAACTTAACAAAAGGAGTGCGCATAATTATAGTACATGGCGGAAGTGCAGAGGGTTTCGTACCAAATGCGTTGTTGACATACAGAGCAGAGATTAAATCCGGAGACTACCACGATAACATGAACACAGAAAATTACTTAAAGTGGCTAAAGGAGAAACTAATACCAAATCTCCCAAATGATGCCGTGGTAGTCTTGGATAATGCAGCCTATCACAATACTAGTTCGGAAAAAATACCAACATCCAACTCCAACAAATTAGTCATGCAGACTTGGCTGAATGCAAAAAATATCCATTTTGAATCAAGCTACAAAAAACCTGAACTTTATGACCTTATATTAAAAAACAAAGAAAACTTCCGCAAGTACAAAGTTGACGAATTATTGAAAGTACATGGATTCACAGTGCTTCAGCTGCCACCTTATCATCCAGATTTAAACCCAATCGAAAACATTTGGGGTATTGTAAAAAACGACGTTGCTAGCCGCAATATCAATCAAAATTACACTTCGATTATGCCCATTTTAAATGAAGCATTTGATCGAGTAAATAAAGATGTCTGGTTCAATACTTGTGATCTTGTGATTGTGATCTTGATTTTAGTTTTATTGTAAATGTCGGTGATACATCAGACTTTGAATCAGATATTTCTGAAACGAGTGATTGACGATTTTCATTTCTCAATAAAGTTCAATAAAACTATTTCCGTATTTCATTTATGTCTATTATTACCTCCTATTATAAAAATAGTAATATTATCGATATTAATTAATAACCACATAAAATATCCACACCTAAAAATTAAATTAACATAACCTTTTCCTTGCGGTCGGGTAAAAATTTAAAAAATTGAAGTAGAGCATCTTTCACTTTGACCATGACGCTCTCTCCTGATTAGTCTATTCATTGTAGTGTGCGTGTGCACTCATAGGTAATTAGTGTGTACCGATAACACTCAAACATTGACGGAAGCTTGCACACATATACTATAAACGATTAGGAGGAATAGTGGGGCGCGCCTTCGTGGATTGTACTATCTGTATTCAGGTTAGAATCCGTTTTACCCGACTGCCCCAGAAGGAGGGTAATGTTTTTCGAGAGTATGTATGTATGTCTATTTCTTTGGCACGCTCTGTAGCCTAAACGTCTTGATGAATTTAAACTTAAGAGGTGTCGTCTGATTCGTCTTCATTGTGGGAGTGACAAAGGGAGGGAAGGTTTTTTTTTTTTAAAAAATATATACAACATTATTGATATCAAATAAAAGCTAGTATTGAGTCAATTCCATATATATTAATAAAACTAAAAAGCTTGTAATAAAACAAATTATTTCAAAAACAAGAAACCCGACTGCAAAAACACATCTAAAAAGAGAAAAACAAGCATTATAATCTATAGAATTTTGGTATCGCAGGTCACAAAAGGGAGGGGACAAACCAATAACCTGAAATATGGTGTAACTTTTGTTTGTCTGCCTCCGATACCAGAATTATATGTGTTTTTGCAGTCAGGTTCTTTGTTTTTTAAATAATTTGTTTTATTTCCAATTGATGTTATTTCAGAATTGCATTTTAGAACTTTAGTCTAGTGTTCCCAAGCACAACAGCCTAGTTTGGAGTCCTGGGTTCGCTCCCCAGATCTGGTAAACTTTAATTGGGTTTTACCAGTAAAAGTTTTTTTTTAGCAGACACAAGTCTGGACTTGTGTCTAGTTGTGTCTGGTTGATTACAATAGGCTCGCCCCGCTTACATGGGACTTAAAAATAACTGCCGAAGGGTCTATACACTTAACCCTTCGGGAACTACAGGCATAATGTTACGTGTGTAATTTTTTTGCAGAACAATTTTTTTGAACATCTGAGAATATGGCGCAAAAGTTATTGTCGATTGTGAATTTGAATCCACATACGCTCCATACATATTTATCATCCTCAGGACGTGAAGGGATTTTCGTAAAAACTATCACAGCTAAGTTAGTAGTATTTACAAGTTATAGAGAAATAGTCGACTAACTTAAATTTGCAGTTGGAGAATTGATCGTGGCATATATCGATGTATGGGAGAACATGTTTCACAAATAAAGGAAAAAGTCAGAAAACAGTTAATTTGTAGTTTAACCACATTTTTTTTGCGATTTCAAACTTACATTTGCAGTTGGCGAATTGACCGCATTCAACCCTTCATTGTGCGTGGCCCGACACGCACTTGGCCGGTTTTTAGGGTTCTGAAGTCAACACGACGGACGGACATGGCGAAACTATAAGCGTTCCTCCCTTATAGTCTCGCCATGACCTTCCTTCTGTCTGTCCGCGGCTAAGCTCAGTGACTCTTAGTACTAGAAAGAAAACTATAATAATTTGGCATGGGTAATCACGCCAACAAAGTAACAAAACCTTATACATTTTTTATTGTACAAAACATTTTTAAAGAAAAAAGACATTGGACAGAAGCTGCTTATAAACTAAAAGTAAAATTTAACAAAGGTTACTTCCATAAAATAAAATAAAATACAATAGAATACAAATTAATAAAGGACACGTACAGAACACACATATAAATACTTAATTACACTATAACATAAATTATATATATATAATTGTCTAGAATTTTGTTTTCGAATCAAAATCAAAATATTTTTATTTCACTTATAAACCTACACGGCCCACCTATGAAACGTCAGAAGCCAGGTGCACGGTTCCAATTGGTCGTTTCCTATGGAGAAGAGCCGGCAAGAAACTCCACGGTTACTCATTTAAAAATAATTGGCTTTTACAATGTTTTCAAATTAGTGTTTTCATTATTTTTCAAATTACAGTACAATTAGGTATAGGAGGACAGTGTAGGCCTGTCGAGAAGAACCAGGTAATTAACAAAAAAAAAACTACAAAATATCTAGTCTATTAAGCCTATAACGTTCTCACATTCACAAGGTACACAAGAATCTATGTAAAATATTAATAAAATAATAAAAATAAAAACCTATTTAAACCAAATGAAATTTTTGGCATTACAACAACTCTGAATTAATATCTTGTCCAGAAAAGCCTTATACATACCCATAGCCATAGAATACCACCCAAAGAGTCCATTATGACCATTATGAAAAGTGTTCTTTTTTATGTTTGTGTTTTTCTTCGCGTCATTTTTACCACAAATAACGTAACGTATAAAAAATAAACGTATTTTCTTTCTTTCTATCTGTTGAGGAATGGAGGACAAAATGTGTTAGTTACGTAGAACTGTGATGGGAACGTCTGCTTTCCGGTGCAAAGATGAAATACTACCTAAGCAATACTCGACGGTCACGGAGAGAAGTCATTTTGAAGAAGAATATCGCTGATTATATCGGCATATATCTGAGAAACATTGCGAGTGCTAAACGCCATGGAATGTGTGAACATACGTTGTACTCGTAAATGTTCAATGCATTGAGAGTGAACAGCACAAGACGGACTCCACGCTGTACATGCGTATTCTAAGATACTTTTTACTAGTGTTTTTAGTGAAAAGAATCAATTTAGTTTAGGGTTGCCTGAAACAATTGGCGTTACGTTTAAGAAAACGAAGCATCTGAGCATATTTTTTAACTACGGTATCAATGTCGGGTGTTAATTGCAGTATGCTATCTACGTATTGTAACTGTTGGATCTTTTTTGACAGAGCCTCCTCTAATAACGGCCACTGAGATGTCTCCTTACGCTATGATTACGACCATAATGTAGCGGCCACCGCTGTCCCAGAAAGTATAAAAGCATTTCATTTCTGAATTCCAGGACTCTATATGTGAAGAGTTGCATTGCATATATGGAGACACTCAAAGACTACCCACTATAGAGGATTTTAGCAAGATGGCGTACCTGGAGTGCTGCATCAAGGGATCTCTACGACTATACCCCAGTGTGCCGTTCCTTGGCAGATATCTCACTGAAGAAGTTGATATAGGTATTAAAATTTAATATCATTAAAAACCACTGTTTTATCTTCTACTGTACTATTGACATTGTACAGTATCCATAGAGTTTTAGCTGTGTAACCTTCTATTTCTAAATCTCAATCGACGCTCGGTTATTGTGTTAATGACTGTTTTTATTGCTTAAAGTTCCAGTCTGCATGTAGTAGTTCCATTCAATATCTGTAGCTAATTTTCTGCAACATAATATTACCGAATTTAGAATAATAAAAACATTTATCACTTTATTTTAAACTAGCTGCGTTTGACCCGCATGAGTCTCGATCCCTCGGTAATATCGAGATAAAAAGTTTCCCATGTCTTAATCCAAGTCATGGTCCATGTGCCAAATTTCATCCAAATCCGTTCAACCGTTTTAGCGTGAAAGCGTAACAAACAATCAAAGAAACTCACGTTCTTATTTATAATATTAATTAGAATGGCATTTTATTATTTATCGATTACCTGCGAACTTGTTTGTAAATTACATAATTATTTTCATGACATTCAAGCTCGTTTAAGCTCGTTTAATACATTATATTACCTAGAGGAAATATTCGAAATATTGTGTGACTCGTTAGCATTTTTTTTTTACCTTATATCCTGTTCTGGTGTCCGCAGCTGGCTATACGATCCCAAAACACACTATAGCATCCATGTGTTTGACATCCACTGTGACCCTGTGGTGTATCCTGACCCTGAGAAGTTCCGACCAGAGAGGTTCCTGCCACAGAACGTGATTGACCGCAATCCTTATAGCTACATACCGTTTAGTGCAGGCCCAGGAACTGTATTGGTCAGTATGATGCCAAATTAGTACGGTTTTCTCCAAATTACTGCTTCAATCGCATGCAGATCACATCTATTTTAGTTAATTATAATAATCCACCATTCTCCTTGCATGATTATTATTGACTAGCTTCTTTTATCGTATGGATATTCTCATGGATGTCTCCCAACCAGGGGTGGGTGAAGGGGTCTGTCAGACTCTTACTGACTAAAACCACACGGTGTTCTGCTGCTACCCATAGCCGGGGTGCTCGATTGCTTGCGCATTTCGTCACGCTCCCCCGGCTAGGTGTTGGCCCGCATGAGTTCATGCGGACCCCATCACCCTCAGCGGCCGCAATTCCTCTAGCGAGAGGCGCGCGCGGTAATGGTAATAATTCAGACTATCTTTGTTTTGCACAAAAGAGCTGTTCGATCAATTTATAAATTAAGTCCGAGACACTCTCTCACAGAGAAATTTAAGGAGATTAATGTTATGACTGTGCCCTCAAAGTATATTTTTGAAAATCTATTATATGCCCATAAAACAATGAAATTGTTTAAAAAATACAGTGATATCCATAATATAAATACTAGGAACAAACATAAATTTGTTTTACCTTCAACAAGGCTCAAGATTAAATGATTTGAATTTATTAAGGCTTTCCTTAATAAATTCAAATCATTTATTAAAAGTAAGTTGTGCCAGAAAGCCTTTTATACCGTTAAAGATTATATTGAGGACGAAAAGGCTTGGGATTAAGCTGCTCCATGCTTATTGCATACTGAAACTTTTATTTTATTTATATACACTTTTGACATTGAATGATTATTCAAAACACAATGACATATTTATAATACTTTGTGGAGTTCAATATATTGTGTGGAATTTAATATTTACTTGTAAAGTAGTATATTGTTTTAAATTATTGTGAATGTGAAGACTATGTGGGTCATTGTTGTTTTTTTTTTCTCATTTAGTATTAATCATGGTCTGGCAGTTTGAGTAATTTATGCGGCCTACCCAAATGTTCTTTCTTTGGTATTGTTCGTCGCATCGTTGAGCTCCTTAAGTTCTGAGTTGAGCTGCACGATTACTGACGAATGCGTGCACTGACTGGACAGGTCCACTCAACTGTGGTTCTTTCCTCAAAAGGACCATTTCAGACACCAATCTACATGGCCTTCACATGATCTGACCAAGATTATGTCTGGACTTTAAAGGAGACTGTGACCTCTGAGTTTGTTTCGGCCTTTCTTCTCAGAGTAATCAGATAGGAAACGCCGACCTCATCTAGCTTTATTTTAAAAATATGATTGACGTGTAAAAGTGTTTGTACAAACCTACTTACAGAAAATAAATCATTTATCACCATAGACTTCTTATAGGTTTTCCTGTAATCTTTAAGTAAAGAACTATTTCCTGCATTTTTTCAATATAAAAAAAACAGAAAATAGTTCTCTATTTTTCTCAAAAATAGGCTCAGTAGTTTCAGAGATAAAGGCTGTCAATTTTCATAAATTTTCTTAAATAACTTTAAAACTATTTATTTTAAAATTACAAAAATATATTTGAGACACTGACACTAAGGCCTTTCATTTGATATGTCACACGGTACAGATAGCAAAACTTTTTTTTACTATATATTTAATTACACTATAACATAAATTATATAATTGTCTAGAATTTTGTTTTCGAATCAAAATCAAAATATTTTTATTTCACTTATAAACCTACACGGCCCACCTATGAAACGTCAGAAGCCAGGTGCACGGTTCCAATAGGTCGTTTCCTATGGAAAAGAGCCGGCAAGAAACTCCACGGTTACCTACTCATTTAAAAATAATTGGCTTTTACAATGTTTTCAAATTAGTGTTTTCATTATTTTTCAAATTACAGTACAATTAGGTATAGGAGGACAGTGTAGGCCTGTCGAGAAGAACCAGGTAATTAACAAAAAAAAAGGTCTACAAAATATCTTGTCTATTAAGCCTATAACGTTCTCACATTCACAAGGTACACAAGAATCTATGTAATTTAATTAGTTAAATTTTAATTTATTAGTTACATAATCTACTCATTACAATGTGTGTTTTATGAGTTGTATTGCAATAAGTGGTTAGCTAGCGTCCTCGACTATTGATTATACTATTCTTGCCTGAGCAACCGGCAGCAAGCTCGTCATGCTCCCTTAGATGTCACTGCCTGCGGTAGCGTCGGGGATCGGGTTGCCTCCTTCCCTCCAATATGGCGAGGGGGGTGATGGCTGATCTTTGCGTTATGCTCGTGAACGGGTGCTGCTTGTGGTGACTGGTCGTCTTGCTGATCATGGTTTTAATTGTTATTAGTAATTGTTTACTTATTTTACTTCGATGGGGCTAGTTTATCATTTCTCACTTCGAGCTACAGCAATTGCCTTATGTAAGCGGGCACGCCCTTTATGTCTGGAGGCTTTTATTTAGGTATTAAGTTCTATTTACGTTTTTTTTTATGTTGAATTTATCTGCTTGAGTACAGTTTGTTCATTGTTTTGTTGGTATACTGGCGCGTGCTAGCTAACGTATGGCAAGTGTGTAATTTAATCCAATGTTTTGTGTTTCGTAATGTTAATTACTTTGCATACGATTTGTATAAAATCAAGTTTATATAACTAAACAGACAGACGTGCTGCTGGGGAGTTTGTTCCACCACTTCTTCTTCCCAGCTAAAGCACTAGGAAGTGGTGACGGGCGGGCATTTTTGGGGGACTGTCTTATGTAACTTTGACGTTCGAAAAGTGCTGATTTTCAGCCTAGTTTGAATAAATGACTTTTGATTTTGATTTGATTTTGATTTTGATTTTGTAAAATATTAATAAAATGATAAAAATAAAAACCTATTTAAACCAAATGACATTTTTGGCATTACAACAAGTCTGAATTAATATCCTGTCCACAAAAGCCATATTCATACTCATAGCCATAGAATACCACCCAAAGAGTCCTTTACGACCAACTATGAAAAGTGGATTTTTTGGATTATGTCCAGGTTTGAATGTAAGTCTTGGCCGTTTTGCGTCGATGTGACTCATATTTTCCCCCAACGTGTTCTTTTTGTGTTTGTGTTTTTCTTCGCGTCATTTTTACCACAAATAACGTAACGTATAAAAAATAAACGTATTTTCTTTCTTTCTAACTGTTGAGGAATGGAGGACAAAATGTGTTATTTAGGACAGCGCGGAGTCTCTTACGTAGAACTGTGATGGGAACGTCTGCTTTCCGGTGCAAAGATGAAATACTACCTAAGCAATACTCGACGGTCACGGAGAGAAGTCATTTTGAAGAAGAATATCGCTGATTATATCGGCATCTATCTGAGAAGCATTGCGAGTTCTAAACGCCATGGAATGTGTGAACATACGTTGTAAATGTTCAATGCATTGAGAGTGAACAGCACAAGACGGACTCCACGCTGTACATGCGTATTCTAAGATACTTTTTACTACTATTTTTAGTGAAAAGAATCAACTTAGTTTAGGGTTGCCTGAAACAATTGGCGTTACGTTTAAGAAAACGAAGCATCTGAGCAGATTTTTTAACTACGGTATCAATGTGGGGTGTGAATTGCAGTATGCTATCTACGTATTGTAACTCTTGGATCTTTTTTGACACAGCCGCCTCTAATAACGGCCACTGAGATGTCTCCTTATGCTATGATTACGATCATAATGTAGCGGCCACCGCTGTCCCAGAAAGTATAAAAGCATTTAATTTCTGAATTCCAGGACTCTATATGTGAAGAGTTGCATTGCATATATGGAGACACTCAAAGACTACCCACTATAGAGGATTTTAGCAAGATGGCGTACCTGGAGTGCTGCATCAAGGGATCTCTACGACTATACCCCAGTGTGCCGTTCCTTGGCAGATATCTCACTGAAGAAGTTGATATAGGTATTAAAATTTAATATCATTAAAAACCACTGTTTTATCTTCTACTGTACTATTGACATTGTACAGTATCCATAGAGTTTTAGCTGTGTAACCTTCTATTTCTAAATCTCAATCGACGCTCGGTTATTGTGTTAATGACTGTTTTTATTGCTTAAAGTTCCAGTCTGCATGTAGTAGTTCCATTCAATATCTGTAGCTAATTTTCTGCAACATAATATTACCGAATTTAGAATAATAAAAACATTTATCACTTTATTTTAAACTAGCTGCGTTTGACCCGCATGAGTCTCGATCCCTCGGTAATATCGAGATAAAAAGTTTCCCATGTCTTAATCCAAGTCATGGTCCATGTGCCAAATTTCATCCAAATCCGTTCAACCGTTTTAGCGTGAAAGCGTAACAAACAATCAAAGAAACTCACGTTCTTATTTATAATATTAATTAGAATGGCATTTTATTATTTATCGATTACCTGCGAACTTGTTTGTAAATTACATAATTATTTTCATGACATTCAAGCTCGTTTAAGCTCGTTTAATACATTATATTACCTAGAGGAAATATTCGAAATATTGTGTGACTCGTTAGCATTTTTTTTTTACCTTATATCCTGTTCTGGTGTCCGCAGCTGGCTATACGATCCCAAAACACACTATAGCATCCATGTGTTTGACATCCACTGTGACCCTGTGGTGTATCCTGACCCTGAGAAGTTCCGACCAGAGAGGTTCCTGCCACAGAACGTGATTGACCGCAATCCTTATAGCTACATACCGTTTAGTGCAGGCCCAGGAACTGTATTGGTCAGTATGATGCCAAATTAGTACGGTTTTCTCCAAATTACTGCTTCAATCGCATGCAGATCACATCTATTTTAGTTAATTATAATAATCCACCATTCTCCTTGCATGATTATTATTGACTAGCTTCTTTTATCGTATGGATATTCTCATGGATGTCTCCCAACCAGGGGTGGGTGAAGGGGTCTGTCAGACTCTTACTGACTAAAACCACACGGTGTTCTGCTGCTACCCATAGCCGGGGTGCTCGATTGCTTGCGCATTTCGTCACGCTCCCCCGGCTAGGTGTTGGCCCGCATGAGTTCATGCGGACCCCATCACCCTCAGCGGCCGCAATTCCTCTAGCGAGAGGCGCGCGCGGTAATGGTAATAATTCAGACTATCTTTGTTTTGCACAAAAGAGCTGTTCGATCAATTTATAAATTAAGTCCGAGACACTCTCTCACAGAGAAATTTAAGGAGATTAATGTTATGACTGTGCCCTCAAAGTATATTTTTGAAAATCTATTATATGCCCATAAAACAATGAAATTGTTTAAAAAATACAGTGATATCCATAATATAAATACTAGGAACAAACATAAATTTGTTTTACCTTCAACAAGGCTCAAGATTAAATGATTTGAATTTATTAAGGCTTTCCTTAATAAATTCAAATCATTTATTAAAAGTAAGTTGTGCCAGAAAGCCTTTTATACCGTTAAAGATTATATTGAGGACGAAAAGGCTTGGGATTAAGCTGCTCCATGCTTATTGCATACTGAAACTTTTATTTTATTTATATACACTTTTGACATTGAATGATTATTCAAAACACAATGACATATTTATAATACTTTGTGGAGTTCAATATATTGTGTGGAATTTAATATTTACTTGTAAAGTAGTATATTGTTTTAAATTATTGTGAATGTGAAGACTATGTGGGTCATTGTTGTTTTTTTTTTTCTCATTTAGTATTAATCATGGTCTGGCAGTTTGAGTAATTTATGCGGCCTACCCAAATGTTCTTTCTTTGGTATTGTTCGTCGCATCGTTGAGCTCCTTAAGTTCTGAGTTGAGCTGCACGATTACTGACGAATGCGTGCACTGACTGGACAGGTCCACTCAACTGTGGTTCTTTCCTCAAAAGGACCATTTCAGACACCAATCTACATGGCCTTCACATGATCTGACCAAGATTATGTCTGGACTTTAAAGGAGACTGTGACCTCTGAGTTTGTTTCGGCCTTTCTTCTCAGAGTAATCAGATAGGAAACGCCGACCTCATCTAGCTTTATTTTAAAAATATGATTGACGTGTAAAAGTGTTTGTACAAACCTACTTACAGAAAATAAATCATTTATCACCATAGACTTCTTATAGGTTTTCCTGTAATCTTTAAGTAAAGAACTATTTCCTGCATTTTTTCAATATAAAAAAAAACAGAAAATAGTTCTCTATTTTTCTCAAAAATAGGCTCAGTAGTTTCAGAGATAAAGGCTGTCAATTTTCATAAATTTTCTTAAATAACTTTAAAACTATTTATTTTAAAATTACAAAAATATATTTGAGACACTGACACTAAGGCCTTTCATTTGATATGTCACACGGTACAGATAGCAAAACTTTTTTTTACTATATATTTAATTACACTATAACATAAATTATATAATTGTCTAGAATTTTGTTTTCGAATCAAAATCAAAATATTTTTATTTCACTTATAAACCTACACGGCCCACCTATGAAACGTCAGAAGCCAGGTGCACGGTTCCAATAGGTCGTTTCCTATGGAAAAGAGCCGGCAAGAAACTCCACGGTTACCTACTCATTTAAAAATAATTGGCTTTTACAATGTTTTCAAATTAGTGTTTTCATTATTTTTCAAATTACAGTACAATTAGGTATAGGAGGACAGTGTAGGCCTGTCGAGAAGAACCAGGTAATTAACAAAAAAAAAGGTCTACAAAATATCTTGTCTATTAAGCCTATAACGTTCTCACATTCACAAGGTACACAAGAATCTATGTAAAATATTAATAAAATGATAAAAATAAAAACCTATTTAAACCAAATGACATTTTTGGCATTACAACAAGTCTGAATTAATATCCTGTCCACAAAAGCCATATTCATACTCATAGCCATAGAATACCACCCAAAGAGTCCTTTACGACCAACTATGAAAAGTGGATTTTTTGGATTATGTCCAGGTTTGAATGTAAGTCTTGGCCGTTTTGCGTCGATGTGACTCATATTTTCCCCCAACGTGTTCTTTTTGTGTTTGTGTTTTTCTTCGCGTCATTTTTACCACAAATAACGTAACGTATAAAAAATAAACGTATTTTCTTTCTTTCTAACTGTTGAGGAATGGAGGACAAAATGTGTTATTTAGGACAGCGCGGAGTCTCTTACGTAGAACTGTGATGGGAACGTCTGCTTTCCGGTGCAAAGATGAAATACTACCTAAGCAATACTCGACGGTCACGGAGAGAAGTCATTTTGAAGAAGAATATCGCTGATTATATCGGCATCTATCTGAGAAGCATTGCGAGTTCTAAACGCCATGGAATGTGTGAACATACGTTGTAAATGTTCAATGCATTGAGAGTGAACAGCACAAGACGGACTCCACGCTGTACATGCGTATTCTAAGATACTTTTTACTACTATTTTTAGTGAAAAGAATCAACTTAGTTTAGGGTTGCCTGAAACAATTGGCGTTACGTTTAAGAAAACGAAGCATCTGAGCAGATTTTTTAACTACGGTATCAATGTGGGGTGTGAATTGCAGTATGCTATCTACGTATTGTAACTCTTGGATCTTTTTTGACACAGCCGCCTCTAATAACGGCCACTGAGATGTCTCCTTATGCTATGATTACGATCATAATGTAGCGGCCACCGCTGTCCCAGAAAGTATAAAAGCATTTAATTTCTGAATTCCAGGACTCTATATGTGAAGAGTTGCATTGCATATATGGAGACACTCAAAGACTACCCACTATAGAGGATTTTAGCAAGATGGCGTACCTGGAGTGCTGCATCAAGGGATCTCTACGACTATACCCCAGTGTGCCGTTCCTTGGCAGATATCTCACTGAAGAAGTTGATATAGGTATTAAAATTTAATATCATTAAAAACCACTGTTTTATCTTCTACTGTACTATTGACATTGCACAGTATCCATAGAGTTTTAGCTGTGTAACCTTCTATTTCTAAATCTCAATCGACGCTCGGTTATTGTGTTAATGACTGTTTTTATTGCTTAAAGTTCCAGTCTGCATGTAGTAGTTCCATTCAATATCTGTAGCTAATTTTCTGCAACATAATATTACCGAATTTAGAATAATAAAAACATTTATCACTTTATTTTAAACTAGCTGCGTTTGACCCGCATGAGTCTCGATCCCTCGGTAATATCGAGATAAAAAGTTTCCCATGTCTTAATCCAAGTCATGGTCCATGTGCCAAATTTCATCCAAATCCGTTCAACCGTTTTAGCGTGAAAGCGTAACAAACAATCAAAGAAACTCACGTTCTTATTTATAATATTAATTAGAATGGCATTTTATTATTTATCGATTACCTGCGAACTTGTTTGTAAATTACATAATTATTTTCATGACATTCAAGCTCGTTTAAGCTCGTTTAATACATTATATTACCTAGAGGAAATATTCGAAATATTGTGTGACTCGTTAGCATTTTTTTTTTACCTTATATCCTGTTCTGGTGTCCGCAGCTGGCTATACGATCCCAAAACACACTATAGCATCCATGTGTTTGACATCCACTGTGACCCTGTGGTGTATCCTGACCCTGAGAAGTTCCGACCAGAGAGGTTCCTGCCACAGAACGTGATTGACCGCAATCCTTATAGCTACATACCGTTTAGTGCAGGCCCAGGAACTGTATTGGTCAGTATGATGCCAAATTAGTACGGTTTTCTCCAAATTACTGCTTCAATCGCATGCAGATCACATCTAGTTTAGTTAATTATAATAATCCACCATTCTCCTTGCATGATTATTATTGACTAGCTTCTTTTATCGTATGGATATTCTCATGGATGTCTCCCAACCAGGGGTGGGTGAAAGGGTCTGTCAGACTCTTACTGACTAAAACCACACGGTGTTCTGCTGCTACCCATAGCCGGGGTGCTCGATTGCTTGCGCATTTCGTCACGCTCCCCCGGCTAGGTGTTGGCCCGCATGAGTTCATGCGGACCCCATCACCCTCAGCGGCCGCAATTCCTCTAGCGAGAGGCGCGCGCGGTAATGGTAATAATTCAGACTATCTTTGTTTTGCACAAAAGAGCTGTTCGATCAATTTATAAATTAAGTCCGAGACACTCTCTCACAGAGAAATTTAAGGAGATTAATGTTATGACTGTGCCCTCAAAGTATATTTTTGAAAATCTATTATATGCCCATAAAACAATGAAATTGTTTAAAAAATACAGTGATATCCATAATATAAATACTAGGAACAAACATAAATTTGTTTTACCTTCAACAAGGCTCAAGATTAAATGATTTGAATTTATTAAGGCTTTCCTTAATAAATTCAAATCATTTATTAAAAGTAAGTTGTGCCAGAAAGCCTTTTATACCGTTAAAGATTATATTGAGGACGAAAAGGCTTGGGATTAAGCTGCTCCATGCTTATTGCATACTGAAACTTTTATTTTATTTATATACACTTTTGACATTGAATGATTATTCAAAACACAATGACATATTTATAATACTTTGTGGAGTTCAATATATTGTGTGGAATTTAATATTTACTTGTAAAGTAGTATATTGTTTTAAATTATTGTGAATGTGAAGACTATGTGGGTCATTGTTGTTTTTTTTTTTCTCATTTAGTATTAATCATGGTCTGGCAGTTTGAGTAATTTATGCGGCCTACCCAAATGTTCTTTCTTTGGTATTGTTCGTCGCATCGTTGAGCTCCTTAAGTTCTGAGTTGAGCTGCACGATTACTGACGAATGCGTGCACTGACTGGACAGGTCCACTCAACTGTGGTTCTTTCCTCAAAAGGACCATTTCAGACACCAATCTACATGGCCTTCACATGATCTGACCAAGATTATGTCTGGACTTTAAAGGAGACTGTGACCTCTGAGTTTGTTTCGGCCTTTCTTCTCAGAGTAATCAGATAGGAAACGCCGACCTCATCTAGCTTTATTTTAAAAATATGATTGACGTGTAAAAGTGTTTGTACAAACCTACTTACAGAAAATAAATCATTTATCACCATAGACTTCTTATAGGTTTTCCTGTAATCTTTAAGTAAAGAACTATTTCCTGCATTTTTTCAATATAAAAAAAACAGAAAATAGTTCTCTATTTTTCTCAAAAATAGGCTCAGTAGTTTCAGAGATAAAGGCTGTCAATTTTCATAAATTTTCTTAAATAACTTTAAAACTATTTATTTTAAAATTACAAAAATATATTTGAGACACTGACACTAAGGCCTTTCATTTGATATGTCACACGGTACAGATAGCAAAACTTTTTTTTACTATATATTTAATTACACTATAACATAAATTATATAATTGTCTAGAATTTTGTTTTCGAATCAAAATCAAAATATTTTTATTTCACTTATAAACCTACACGGCCCACCTATGAAACGTCAGAAGCCAGGTGCACGGTTCCAATAGGTCGTTTCCTATGGAAAAGAGCCGGCAAGAAACTCCACGGTTACCTACTCATTTAAAAATAATTGGCTTTTACAATGTTTTCAAATTAGTGTTTTCATTATTTTTCAAATTACAGTACAATTAGGTATAGGAGGACAGTGTAGGCCTGTCGAGAAGAACCAGGTAATTAACAAAAAAAAAGGTCTACAAAATATCTTGTCTATTAAGCCTATAACGTTCTCACATTCACAATGTACACAAGAATCTATGTAAAATATTAATAAAATGATAAAAATAAAAACCTATTTAAACCAAATGACATTTTTGGCATTACAACAAGTCTGAATTAATATCCTGTCCACAAAAGCCATATTCATACTCATAGCCATAGAATACCACCCAAAGAGTCCTTTACGACCAACTATGAAAAGTGGATTTTTTGGATTATGTCCAGGTTTGAATGTAAGTCTTGGCCGTTTTGCGTCGATGTGACTCATATTTTCCCCCAACGTGTTCTTTTTGTGTTTGTGTTTTTCTTCGCGTCATTTTTACCACAAATAACGAAACGTATAAAAAATAAACGTATTTTCTTTCTTTCTAACTGTTGAGGAATGGAGGACAAAATGTGTTATTTAGGACAGCGCGGAGTCTCTTACGTAGAACTGTGATGGGAACGTCTGCTTTCCGGTGCAAAGATGAAATACTACCTAAGCAATACTCGACGGTCACGGAGAGAAGTCATTTTGAAGAAGAATATCGCTGATTATATCGGCATCTATCTGAGAAGCATTGCGAGTTCTAAACGCCATGGAATGTGTGAACATACGTTGTAAATGTTCAATGCATTGAGAGTGAACAGCACAAGACGGACTCCACGCTGTACATGCGTATTCTAAGATACTTTTTACTACTATTTTTAGTGAAAAGAATCAACTTAGTTTAGGGTTGCCTGAAACAATTGGCGTTACGTTTAAGAAAACGAAGCATCTGAGCAGATTTTTTAACTACGGTATCAATGTGGGGTGTGAATTGCAGTATGCTATCTACGTATTGTAACTCTTGGATCTTTTTTGACACAGCCGCCTCTAATAACGGCCACTGAGATGTCTCCTTATGCTATGATTACGATCATAATGTAGCGGCCACCGCTGTCCCAGAAAGTATAAAAGCATTTAATTTCTGAATTCCAGGACTCTATATGTGAAGAGTTGCATTGCATATATGGAGACACTCAAAGACTACCCACTATAGAGGATTTTAGCAAGATGGCGTACCTGGAGTGCTGCATCAAGGGATCTCTACGACTATACCCCAGTGTGCCGTTCCTTGGCAGATATCTCACTGAAGAAGTTGATATAGGTATTAAAATTTAATATCATTAAAAACCACTGTTTTATCTTCTACTGTACTATTGACATTGCACAGTATCCATAGAGTTTTAGCTGTGTAACCTTCTATTTCTAAATCTCAATCGACGCTCGGTTATTGTGTTAATGACTGTTTTTATTGCTTAAAGTTCCAGTCTGCATGTAGTAGTTCCATTCAATATCTGTAGCTAATTTTCTGCAACATAATATTACCGAATTTAGAATAATAAAAACATTTATCACTTTATTTTAAACTAGCTGCGTTTGACCCGCATGAGTCTCGATCCCTCGGTAATATCGAGATAAAAAGTTTCCCATGTCTTAATCCAAGTCATGGTCCATGTGCCAAATTTCATCCAAATCCGTTCAACCGTTTTAGCGTGAAAGCGTAACAAACAATCAAAGAAACTCACGTTCTTATTTATAATATTAATTAGAATGGCATTTTATTATTTATCGATTACCTGCGAACTTGTTTGTAAATTACATAATTATTTTCATGACATTCAAGCTCGTTTAAGCTCGTTTAATACATTATATTACCTAGAGGAAATATTCGAAATATTGTGTGACTCGTTAGCATTTTTTTTTTACCTTATATCCTGTTCTGGTGTCCGCAGCTGGCTATACGATCCCAAAACACACTATAGCATCCATGTGTTTGACATCCACTGTGACCCTGTGGTGTATCCTGACCCTGAGAAGTTCCGACCAGAGAGGTTCCTGCCACAGAACGTGATTGACCGCAATCCTTATAGCTACATACCGTTTAGTGCAGGCCCAGGAACTGTATTGGTCAGTATGATGCCAAATTAGTACGGTTTTCTCCAAATTACTGCTTCAATCGCATGCAGATCACATCTATTTTAGTTAATTATAATAATCCACCATTCTCCTTGCATGATTATTATTGACTAGCTTCTTTTATCGTATGGATATTCTCATGGATGTCTCCCAACCAGGGGTGGGTGAAGGGGTCTGTCAGACTCTTACTGACTAAAACCACACGGTGTTCTGCTGCTACCCATAGCCGGGGTGCTCGATTGCTTGCGCATTTCGTCACGCTCCCCCGGCTAGGTGTTGGCCCGCATGAGTTCATGCGGACCCCATCACCCTCAGCGGCCGCAATTCCTCTAGCGAGAGGCGCGCGCGGTAATGGTAATAATTCAGACTATCTTTGTTTTGCACAAAAGAGCTGTTCGATCAATTTATAAATTAAGTCCGAGACACTCTCTCACAGAGAAATTTAAGGAGATTAATGTTATGACTGTGCCCTCAAAGTATATTTTTGAAAATCTATTATATGCCCATAAAACAATGAAATTGTTTAAAAAATACAGTGATATCCATAATATAAATACTAGGAACAAACATAAATTTGTTTTACCTTCAACAAGGCTCAAGATTAAATGATTTGAATTTATTAAGGCTTTCCTTAATAAATTCAAATCATTTATTAAAAGTAAGTTGTGCCAGAAAGCCTTTTATACCGTTAAAGATTATATTGAGGACGAAAAGGCTTGGGATTAAGCTGCTCCATGCTTATTGCATACTGAAACTTTTATTTTATTTATATACACTTTTGACATTGAATGATTATTCAAAACACAATGACATATTTATAATACTTTGTGGAGTTCAATATATTGTGTGGAATTTAATATTTACTTGTAAAGTAGTATATTGTTTTAAATTATTGTGAATGTGAAGACTATGTGGGTCATTGTTGTTTTTTTTTTTTCTCATTTAGTATTAATCATGGTCTGGCAGTTTGAGTAATTTATGCGGCCTACCCAAATGTTCTTTCTTTGGTATTGTTCGTCGCATCGTTGAGCTCCTTAAGTTCTGAGTTGAGCTGCACGATTACTGACGAATGCGTGCACTGACTGGACAGGTCCACTCAACTGTGGTTCTTTCCTCAAAAGGACCATTTCAGACACCAATCTACATGGCCTTCACATGATCTGACCAAGATTATGTCTGGACTTTAAAGGAGACTGTGACCTCTGAGTTTGTTTCGGCCTTTCTTCTCAGAGTAATCAGATAGGAAACGCCGACCTCATCTAGCTTTATTTTAAAAATATGATTGACGTGTAAAAGTGTTTGTACAAACCTACTTACAGAAAATAAATCATTTATCACCATAGACTTCTTATAGGTTTTCCTGTAATCTTTAAGTAAAGAACTATTTCCTGCATTTTTTCAATATAAAAAAAACAGAAAATAGTTCTCTATTTTTCTCAAAAATAGGCTCAGTAGTTTCAGAGATAAAGGCTGTCAATTTTCATAAATTTTCTTAAATAACTTTAAAACTATTTATTTTAAAATTACAAAAATATATTTGAGACACTGACACTAAGGCCTTTCATTTGATATGTCACACGGTACAGATAGCAAAACTTTTTTTTACTATATATTTAATTACACTATAACATAAATTATATAATTGTCTAGAATTTTGTTTTCGAATCAAAATCAAAATATTTTTATTTCACTTATAAACCTACACGGCCCACCTATGAAACGTCAGAAGCCAGGTGCACGGTTCCAATAGGTCGTTTCCTATGGAAAAGAGCCGGCAAGAAACTCCACGGTTACCTACTCATTTAAAAATAATTGGCTTTTACAATGTTTTCAAATTAGTGTTTTCATTATTTTTCAAATTACAGTACAATTAGGTATAGGAGGACAGTGTAGGCCTGTCGAGAAGAACCAGGTAATTAACAAAAAAAAAGGTCTACAAAATATCTTGTCTATTAAGCCTATAACGTTCTCACATTCACAAGGTACACAAGAATCTATGTAAAATATTAATAAAATGATAAAAATAAAAACCTATTTAAACCAAATGACATTTTTGGCATTACAACAAGTCTGAATTAATATCCTGTCCACAAAAGCCATATTCATACTCATAGCCATAGAATACCACCCAAAGAGTCCTTTACGACCAACTATGAAAAGTGGATTTTTTGGATTATGTCCAGGTTTGAATGTAAGTCTTGGCCGTTTTGCGTCGATGTGACTCATATTTTCCCCCAACGTGTTCTTTTTGTGTTTGTGTTTTTCTTCGCGTCATTTTTACCACAAATAACGTAACGTATAAAAAATAAACGTATTTTCTTTCTTTCTAACTGTTGAGGAATGGAGGACAAAATGTGTTATTTAGGACAGCGCGGAGTCTCTTACGTAGAACTGTGATGGGAACGTCTGCTTTCCGGTGCAAAGATGAAATACTACCTAAGCAATACTCGACGGTCACGGAGAGAAGTCATTTTGAAGAAGAATATCGCTGATTATATCGGCATCTATCTGAGAAGCATTGCGAGTTCTAAACGCCATGGAATGTGTGAACATACGTTGTAAATGTTCAATGCATTGAGAGTGAACAGCACAAGACGGACTCCACGCTGTACATGCGTATTCTAAGATACTTTTTACTACTATTTTTAGTGAAAAGAATCAACTTAGTTTAGGGTTGCCTGAAACAATTGGCGTTACGTTTAAGAAAACGAAGCATCTGAGCAGATTTTTTAACTACGGTATCAATGTGGGGTGTGAATTGCAGTATGCTATCTACGTATTGTAACTCTTGGATCTTTTTTGACACAGCCGCCTCTAATAACGGCCACTGAGATGTCTCCTTATGCTATGATTACGATCATAATGTAGCGGCCACCGCTGTCCCAGAAAGTATAAAAGCATTTAATTTCTGAATTCCAGGACTCTATATGTGAAGAGTTGCATTGCATATATGGAGACACTCAAAGACTACCCACTATAGAGGATTTTAGCAAGATGGCGTACCTGGAGTGCTGCATCAAGGGATCTCTACGACTATACCCCAGTGTGCCGTTCCTTGGCAGATATCTCACTGAAGAAGTTGATATAGGTATTAAAATTTAATATCATTAAAAACCACTGTTTTATCTTCTACTGTACTATTGACATTGCACAGCATCCATAGAGTTTTAGCTGTGTAACCTTCTATTTCTAAATCTCAATCGACGCTCGGTTATTGTGTTAATGACTGTTTTTATTGCTTAAAGTTCCAGTCTGCATGTAGTAGTTCCATTCAATATCTGTAGCTAATTTTCTGCAACATAATATTACCGAATTTAGAATAATAAAAACATTTATCACTTTATTTTAAACTAGCTGCGTTTGACCCGCATGAGTCTCGATCCCTCGGTAATATCGAGATAAAAAGTTTCCCATGTCTTAATCCAAGTCATGGTCCATGTGCCAAATTTCATCCAAATCCGTTCAACCGTTTTAGCGTGAAAGCGTAACAAACAATCAAAGAAACTCACGTTCTTATTTATAATATTAATTAGAATGGCATTTTATTATTTATCGATTACCTGCGAACTTGTTTGTAAATTACATAATTATTTTCATGACATTCAAGCTCGTTTAAGCTCGTTTAATACATTATATTACCTAGAGGAAATATTCGAAATATTGTGTGACTCGTTAGCATTTTTTTTTTACCTTATATCCTGTTCTGGTGTCCGCAGCTGGCTATACGATCCCAAAACACACTATAGCATCCATGTGTTTGACATCCACTGTGACCCTGTGGTGTATCCTGACCCTGAGAAGTTCCGACCAGAGAGGTTCCTGCCACAGAACGTGATTGACCGCAATCCTTATAGCTACATACCGTTTAGTGCAGGCCCAGGAACTGTATTGGTCAGTATGATGCCAAATTAGTACGGTTTTCTCCAAATTACTGCTTCAATCGCATGCAGATCACATCTATTTTAGTTAATTATAATAATCCACCATTCTCCTTGCATGATTATTATTGACTAGCTTCTTTTATCGTATGGATATTCTCATGGATGTCTCCCAACCAGGGGTGGGTGAAGGGGTCTGTCAGACTCTTACTGACTAAAACCACACGGTGTTCTGCTGCTACCCATAGCCGGGGTGCTCGATTGCTTGCGCATTTCGTCACGCTCCCCCGGCTAGGTGTTGGCCCGCATGAGTTCATGCGGACCCCATCACCCTCAGCGGCCGCAATTCCTCTAGCGAGAGGCGCGCGCGGTAATGGTAATAATTCAGACTATCTTTGTTTTGCACAAAAGAGCTGTTCGATCAATTTATAAATTAAGTCCGAGACACTCTCTCACAGAGAAATTTAAGGAGATTAATGTTATGACTGTGCCCTCAAAGTATATTTTTGAAAATCTATTATATGCCCATAAAACAATGAAATTGTTTAAAAAATACAGTGATATCCATAATATAAATACTAGGAACAAACATAAATTTGTTTTACCTTCAACAAGGCTCAAGATTAAATGATTTGAATTTATTAAGGCTTTCCTTAATAAATTCAAATCATTTATTAAAAGTAAGTTGTGCCAGAAAGCCTTTTATACCGTTAAAGATTATATTGAGGACGAAAAGGCTTGGGATTAAGCTGCTCCATGCTTATTGCATACTGAAACTTTTATTTTATTTATATACACTTTTGACATTGAATGATTATTCAAAACACAATGACATATTTATAATACTTTGTGGAGTTCAATATATTGTGTGGAATTTAATATTTACTTGTAAAGTAGTATATTGTTTTAAATTATTGTGAATGTGAAGACTATGTGGGTCATTGTTGTTTTTTTTTTTTCTCATTTAGTATTAATCATGGTCTGGCAGTTTGAGTAATTTATGCGGCCTACCCAAATGTTCTTTCTTTGGTATTGTTCGTCGCATCGTTGAGCTCCTTAAGTTCTGAGTTGAGCTGCACGATTACTGACGAATGCGTGCACTGACTGGACAGGTCCACTCAACTGTGGTTCTTTCCTCAAAAGGACCATTTCAGACACCAATCTACATGGCCTTCACATGATCTGACCAAGATTATGTCTGGACTTTAAAGGAGACTGTGACCTCTGAGTTTGTTTCGGCCTTTCTTCTCAGAGTAATCAGATAGGAAACGCCGACCTCATCTAGCTTTATTTTAAAAATATGATTGACGTGTAAAAGTGTTTGTACAAACCTACTTACAGAAAATAAATCATTTATCACCATAGACTTCTTATAGGTTTTCCTGTAATCTTTAAGTAAAGAACTATTTCCTGCATTTTTTCAATATAAAAAAAACAGAAAATAGTTCTCTATTTTTCTCAAAAATAGGCTCAGTAGTTTCAGAGATAAAGGCTGTCAATTTTCATAAATTTTCTTAAATAACTTTAAAACTATTTATTTTAAAATTACAAAAATATATTTGAGACACTGACACTAAGGCCTTTCATTTGATATGTCACACGGTACAGATAGCAAAACTTTTTTTTACTATATATTTAATTACACTATAACATAAATTATATAATTGTCTAGAATTTTGTTTTCGAATCAAAATCAAAATATTTTTATTTCACTTATAAACCTACACGGCCCACCTATGAAACGTCAGAAGCCAGGTACACGGTTCCAATAGGTCGTTTCCTATGGAAAAGAGCCGGCAAGAAACTCCACGGTTACCTACTCATTTAAAAATAATTGGCTTTTACAATGTTTTCAAATTAGTGTTTTCATTATTTTTCAAATTACAGTACAATTAGGTATAGGAGGACAGTGTAGGCCTGTCGAGAAGAACCTGGTAATTAACAAAAAAAAAGGTCTACAAAATATCTTGTCTATTAAGCCTATAACGTTCTCACATTCACAAGGTACACAAGAATCTATGTAAAATATTAATAAAATGATAAAAATAAAAACCTATTTAAACCAAATGACATTTTTGGCATTACAACAAGTCTGAATTAATATCCTGTCCACAAAAGCCATATTCATACTCATAGCCATAGAATACCACCCAAAGAGTCCTTTACGACCAACTATGAAAAGTGGATTTTTTGGATTATGTCCAGGTTTGAATGTAAGTCTTGGCCGTTTTGCGTCGATGTGACTCATATTTTCCCCCAACGTGTTCTTTTTGTGTTTGTGTTTTTCTTCGCGTCATTTTTACCACAAATAACGTAACGTATAAAAAATAAACGTATTTTCTTTCTTTCTAACTGTTGAGGAATGGAGGACAAAATGTGTTATTTAGGACAGCGCGGAGTCTCTTACGTAGAACTGTGATGGGAACGTCTGCTTTCCGGTGCAAAGATGAAATACTACCTAAGCAATACTCGACGGTCACGGAGAGAAGTCATTTTGAAGAAGAATATCGCTGATTATATCGGCATCTATCTGAGAAGCATTGCGAGTTCTAAACGCCATGGAATGTGTGAACATACGTTGTAAATGTTCAATGCATTGAGAGTGAACAGCACAAGACGGACTCCACGCTGTACATGCGTATTCTAAGATACTTTTTACTACTATTTTTAGTGAAAAGAATCAACTTAGTTTAGGGTTGCCTGAAACAATTGGCGTTACGTTTAAGAAAACGAAGCATCTGAGCAGATTTTTTAACTACGGTATCAATGTGGGGTGTGAATTGCAGTATGCTATCTACGTATTGTAACTCTTGGATCTTTTTTGACACAGCCGCCTCTAATAACGGCCACTGAGATGTCTCCTTATGCTATGATTACGATCATAATGTAGCGGCCACCGCTGTCCCAGAAAGTATAAAAGCATTTAATTTCTGAATTCCAGGACTCTATATGTGAAGAGTTGCATTGCATATATGGAGACACTCAAAGACTACCCACTATAGAGGATTTTAGCAAGATGGCGTACCTGGAGTGCTGCATCAAGGGATCTCTACGACTATACCCCAGTGTGCCGTTCCTTGGCAGATATCTCACTGAAGAAGTTGATATAGGTATTAAAATTTAATATCATTAAAAACCACTGTTTTATCTTCTACTGTACTATTGACATTGCACAGTATCCATAGAGTTTTAGCTGTGTAACCTTCTATTTCTAAATCTCAATCGACGCTCGGTTATTGTGTTAATGACTGTTTTTATTGCTTAAAGTTCCAGTCTGCATGTAGTAGTTCCATTCAATATCTGTAGCTAATTTTCTGCAACATAATATTACCGAATTTAGAATAATAAAAACATTTTTCACTTTATTTTAAACTAGCTGCGTTTGACCCGCATGAGTCTCGATCCCTCGGTAATATCGAGATAAAAAGTTTCCCATGTCTTAATCCAAGTCATGGTCCATGTGCCAAATTTCATCCAAATCCGTTCAACCGTTTTAGCGTGAAAGCGTAACAAACAATCAAAGAAACTCACGTTCTTATTTATAATATTAATTAGAATGGCATTTTATTATTTATCGATTACCTGCGAACTTGTTTGTAAATTACATAATTATTTTCATGACATTCAAGCTCGTTTAAGCTCGTTTAATACATTATATTACCTAGAGGAAATATTCGAAATATTGTGTGACTCGTTAGCATTTTTTTTTTACCTTATATCCTGTTCTGGTGTCCGCAGCTGGCTATACGATCCCAAAACACACTATAGCATCCATGTGTTTGACATCCACTGTGACCCTGTGGTGTATCCTGACCCTGAGAAGTTCCGACCAGAGAGGTTCCTGCCACAGAACGTGATTGACCGCAATCCTTATAGCTACATACCGTTTAGTGCAGGCCCAGGAACTGTATTGGTCAGTATGATGCCAAATTAGTACGGTTTTCTCCAAATTACTGCTTCAATCGCATGCAGATCACATCTAGTTTAGTTAATTATAATAATCCACCATTCTCCTTGCATGATTATTATTGACTAGCTTCTTTTATCGTATGGATATTCTCATGGATGTCTCCCAACCAGGGGTGGGTGAAAGGGTCTGTCAGACTCTTACTGACTAAAACCACACGGTGTTCTGCTGCTACCCATAGCCGGGGTGCTCGATTGCTTGCGCATTTCGTCACGCTCCCCCGGCTAGGTGTTGGCCCGCATGAGTTCATGCGGACCCCATCACCCTCAGCGGCCGCAATTCCTCTAGCGAGAGGCGCGCGCGGTAATGGTAATAATTCAGACTATCTTTGTTTTGCACAAAAGAGCTGTTCGATCAATTTATAAATTAAGTCCGAGACACTCTCTCACAGAGAAATTTAAGGAGATTAATGTTATGACTGTGCCCTCAAAGTATATTTTTGAAAATCTATTATATGCCCATAAAACAATGAAATTGTTTAAAAAATACAGTGATATCCATAATATAAATACTAGGAACAAACATAAATTTGTTTTACCTTCAACAAGGCTCAAGATTAAATGATTTGAATTTATTAAGGCTTTCCTTAATAAATTCAAATCATTTATTAAAAGTAAGTTGTGCCAGAAAGCCTTTTATACCGTTAAAGATTATATTGAGGACGAAAAGGCTTGGGATTAAGCTGCTCCATGCTTATTGCATACTGAAACTTTTATTTTATTTATATACACTTTTGACATTGAATGATTATTCAAAACACAATGACATATTTATAATACTTTGTGGAGTTCAATATATTGTGTGGAATTTAATATTTACTTGTAAAGTAGTATATTGTTTTAAATTATTGTGAATGTGAAGACTATGTGGGTCATTGTTGTTTTTTTTTTTCTCATTTAGTATTAATCATGGTCTGGCAGTTTGAGTAATTTATGCGGCCTACCCAAATGTTCTTTCTTTGGTATTGTTCGTCGCATCGTTGAGCTCCTTAAGTTCTGAGTTGAGCTGCACGATTACTGACGAATGCGTGCACTGACTGGACAGGTCCACTCAACTGTGGTTCTTTCCTCAAAAGGACCATTTCAGACACCAATCTACATGGCCTTCACATGATCTGACCAAGATTATGTCTGGACTTTAAAGGAGACTGTGACCTCTGAGTTTGTTTCGGCCTTTCTTCTCAGAGTAATCAGATAGGAAACGCCGACCTCATCTAGCTTTATTTTAAAAATATGATTGACGTGTAAAAGTGTTTGTACAAACCTACTTACAGAAAATAAATCATTTATCACCATAGACTTCTTATAGGTTTTCCTGTAATCTTTAAGTAAAGAACTATTTCCTGCATTTTTTCAATATAAAAAAAACAGAAAATAGTTCTCTATTTTTCTCAAAAATAGGCTCAGTAGTTTCAGAGATAAAGGCTGTCAATTTTCATAAATTTTCTTAAATAACTTTAAAACTATTTATTTTAAAATTACAAAAATATATTTGAGACACTGACACTAAGGCCTTTCATTTGATATGTCACACGGTACAGATAGCAAAACTTTTTTTTACTATATATTTAATTACACTATAACATAAATTATATAATTGTCTAGAATTTTGTTTTCGAATCAAAATCAAAATATTTTTATTTCACTTATAAACCTACACGGCCCACCTATGAAACGTCAGAAGCCAGGTGCACGGTTCCAATAGGTCGTTTCCTATGGAAAAGAGCCGGCAAGAAACTCCACGGTTACCTACTCATTTAAAAATAATTGGCTTTTACAATGTTTTCAAATTAGTGTTTTCATTATTTTTCAAATTACAGTACAATTAGGTATAGGAGGACAGTGTAGGCCTGTCGAGAAGAACCAGGTAATTAACAAAAAAAAAGATCTACAAAATATCTTGTCTATTAAGCCTATAACGTTCTCACATTCACAATGTACACAAGAATCTATGTAAAATATTAATAAAATGATAAAAATAAAAACCTATTTAAACCAAATGACATTTTTGGCATTACAACAAGTCTGAATTAATATCCTGTCCACAAAAGCCATATTCATACTCATAGCCATAGAATACCACCCAAAGAGTCCTTTACGACCAACTATGAAAAGTGGATTTTTTGGATTATGTCCAGGTTTGAATGTAAGTCTTGGCCGTTTTGCGTCGATGTGACTCATATTTTCCCCCAACGTGTTCTTTTTGTGTTTGTGTTTTTCTTCGCGTCATTTTTACCACAAATAACGAAACGTATAAAAAATAAACGTATTTTCTTTCTTTCTAACTGTTGAGGAATGGAGGACAAAATGTGTTATTTAGGACAGCGCGGAGTCTCTTACGTAGAACTGTGATGGGAACGTCTGCTTTCCGGTGCAAAGATGAAATACTACCTAAGCAATACTCGACGGTCACGGAGAGAAGTCATTTTGAAGAAGAATATCGCTGATTATATCGGCATCTATCTGAGAAGCATTGCGAGTTCTAAACGCCATGGAATGTGTGAACATACGTTGTAAATGTTCAATGCATTGAGAGTGAACAGCACAAGACGGACTCCACGCTGTACATGCGTATTCTAAGATACTTTTTACTACTATTTTTAGTGAAAAGAATCAACTTAGTTTAGGGTTGCCTGAAACAATTGGCGTTACGTTTAAGAAAACGAAGCATCTGAGCAGATTTTTTAACTACGGTATCAATGTGGGGTGTGAATTGCAGTATGCTATCTACGTATTGTAACTCTTGGATCTTTTTTGACACAGCCGCCTCTAATAACGGCCACTGAGATGTCTCCTTATGCTATGATTACGATCATAATGTAGCGGCCACCGCTGTCCCAGAAAGTATAAAAGCATTTAATTTCTGAATTCCAGGACTCTATATGTGAAGAGTTGCATTGCATATATGGAGACACTCAAAGACTACCCACTATAGAGGATTTTAGCAAGATGGCGTACCTGGAGTGCTGCATCAAGGGATCTCTACGACTATACCCCAGTGTGCCGTTCCTTGGCAGATATCTCACTGAAGAAGTTGATATAGGTATTAAAATTTAATATCATTAAAAACCACTGTTTTATCTTCTACTGTACTATTGACATTGCACAGTATCCATAGAGTTTTAGCTGTGTAACCTTCTATTTCTAAATCTCAATCGACGCTCGGTTATTGTGTTAATGACTGTTTTTATTGCTTAAAGTTCCAGTCTGCATGTAGTAGTTCCATTCAATATCTGTAGCTAATTTTCTGCAACATAATATTACCGAATTTAGAATAATAAAAACATTTATCACTTTATTTTAAACTAGCTGCGTTTGACCCGCATGAGTCTCGATCCCTCGGTAATATCGAGATAAAAAGTTTCCCATGTCTTAATCCAAGTCATGGTCCATGTGCCAAATTTCATCCAAATCCGTTCAACCGTTTTAGCGTGAAAGCGTAACAAACAATCAAAGAAACTCACGTTCTTATTTATAATATTAATTAGAATGGCATTTTATTATTTATCGATTACCTGCGAACTTGTTTGTAAATTACATAATTATTTTCATGACATTCAAGCTCGTTTAAGCTCGTTTAATACATTATATTACCTAGAGGAAATATTCGAAATATTGTGTGACTCGTTAGCATTTTTTTTTTACCTTATATCCTGTTCTGGTGTCCGCAGCTGGCTATACGATCCCAAAACACACTATAGCATCCATGTGTTTGACATCCACTGTGACCCTGTGGTGTATCCTGACCCTGAGAAGTTCCGACCAGAGAGGTTCCTGCCACAGAACGTGATTGACCGCAATCCTTATAGCTACATACCGTTTAGTGCAGGCCCAGGAACTGTATTGGTCAGTATGATGCCAAATTAGTACGGTTTTCTCCAAATTACTGCTTCAATCGCATGCAGATCACATCTATTTTAGTTAATTATAATAATCCACCATTCTCCTTGCATGATTATTATTGACTAGCTTCTTTTATCGTATGGATATTCTCATGGATGTCTCCCAACCAGGGGTGGGTGAAGGGGTCTGTCAGACTCTTACTGACTAAAACCACACGGTGTTCTGCTGCTACCCATAGCCGGGGTGCTCGATTGCTTGCGCATTTCGTCACGCTCCCCCGGCTAGGTGTTGGCCCGCATGAGTTCATGCGGACCCCATCACCCTCAGCGGCCGCAATTCCTCTAGCGAGAGGCGCGCGCGGTAATGGTAATAATTCAGACTATCTTTGTTTTGCACAAAAGAGCTGTTCGATCAATTTATAAATTAAGTCCGAGACACTCTCTCACAGAGAAATTTAAGGAGATTAATGTTATGACTGTGCCCTCAAAGTATATTTTTGAAAATCTATTATATGCCCATAAAACAATGAAATTGTTTAAAAAATACAGTGATATCCATAATATAAATACTAGGAACAAACATAAATTTGTTTTACCTTCAACAAGGCTCAAGATTAAATGATTTGAATTTATTAAGGCTTTCCTTAATAAATTCAAATCATTTATTAAAAGTAAGTTGTGCCAGAAAGCCTTTTATACCGTTAAAGATTATATTGAGGACGAAAAGGCTTGGGATTAAGCTGCTCCATGCTTATTGCATACTGAAACTTTTATTTTATTTATATACACTTTTGACATTGAATGATTATTCAAAACACAATGACATATTTATAATACTTTGTGGAGTTCAATATATTGTGTGGAATTTAATATTTACTTGTAAAGTAGTATATTGTTTTAAATTATTGTGAATGTGAAGACTATGTGGGTCATTGTTGTTTTTTTTTTTTCTCATTTAGTATTAATCATGGTCTGGCAGTTTGAGTAATTTATGCGGCCTACCCAAATGTTCTTTCTTTGGTATTGTTCGTCGCATCGTTGAGCTCCTTAAGTTCTGAGTTGAGCTGCACGATTACTGACGAATGCGTGCACTGACTGGACAGGTCCACTCAACTGTGGTTCTTTCCTCAAAAGGACCATTTCAGACACCAATCTACATGGCCTTCACATGATCTGACCAAGATTATGTCTGGACTTTAAAGGAGACTGTGACCTCTGAGTTTGTTTCGGCCTTTCTTCTCAGAGTAATCAGATAGGAAACGCCGACCTCATCTAGCTTTATTTTAAAAATATGATTGACGTGTAAAAGTGTTTGTACAAACCTACTTACAGAAAATAAATCATTTATCACCATAGACTTCTTATAGGTTTTCCTGTAATCTTTAAGTAAAGAACTATTTCCTGCATTTTTTCAATATAAAAAAAACAGAAAATAGTTCTCTATTTTTCTCAAAAATAGGCTCAGTAGTTTCAGAGATAAAGGCTGTCAATTTTCATAAATTTTCTTAAATAACTTTAAAACTATTTATTTTAAAATTACAAAAATATATTTGAGACACTGACACTAAGGCCTTTCATTTGATATGTCACACGGTACAGATAGCAAAACTTTTTTTTACTATATATTTAATTACACTATAACATAAATTATATAATTGTCTAGAATTTTGTTTTCGAATCAAAATCAAAATATTTTTATTTCACTTATAAACCTACACGGCCCACCTATGAAACGTCAGAAGCCAGGTGCACGGTTCCAATAGGTCGTTTCCTATGGAAAAGAGCCGGCAAGAAACTCCACGGTTACCTACTCATTTAAAAATAATTGGCTTTTACAATGTTTTCAAATTAGTGTTTTCATTATTTTTCAAATTACAGTACAATTAGGTATAGGAGGACAGTGTAGGCCTGTCGAGAAGAACCAGGTAATTAACAAAAAAAAAGGTCTACAAAATATCTTGTCTATTAAGCCTATAACGTTCTCACATTCACAAGGTACACAAGAATCTATGTAAAATATTAATAAAATGATAAAAATAAAAACCTATTTAAACCAAATGACATTTTTGGCATTACAACAAGTCTGAATTAATATCCTGTCCACAAAAGCCATATTCATACTCATAGCCATAGAATACCACCCAAAGAGTCCTTTACGACCAACTATGAAAAGTGGATTTTTTGGATTATGTCCAGGTTTGAATGTAAGTCTTGGCCGTTTTGCGTCGATGTGACTCATATTTTCCCCCAACGTGTTCTTTTTGTGTTTGTGTTTTTCTTCGCGTCATTTTTACCACAAATAACGTAACGTATAAAAAATAAACGTATTTTCTTTCTTTCTAACTGTTGAGGAATGGAGGACAAAATGTGTTATTTAGGACAGCGCGGAGTCTCTTACGTAGAACTGTGATGGGAACGTCTGCTTTCCGGTGCAAAGATGAAATACTACCTAAGCAATACTCGACGGTCACGGAGAGAAGTCATTTTGAAGAAGAATATCGCTGATTATATCGGCATCTATCTGAGAAGCATTGCGAGTTCTAAACGCCATGGAATGTGTGAACATACGTTGTAAATGTTCAATGCATTGAGAGTGAACAGCACAAGACGGACTCCACGCTGTACATGCGTATTCTAAGATACTTTTTACTACTATTTTTAGTGAAAAGAATCAACTTAGTTTAGGGTTGCCTGAAACAATTGGCGTTACGTTTAAGAAAACGAAGCATCTGAGCAGATTTTTTAACTACGGTATCAATGTGGGGTGTGAATTGCAGTATGCTATCTACGTATTGTAACTCTTGGATCTTTTTTGACACAGCCGCCTCTAATAACGGCCACTGAGATGTCTCCTTATGCTATGATTACGATCATAATGTAGCGGCCACCGCTGTCCCAGAAAGTATAAAAGCATTTAATTTCTGAATTCCAGGACTCTATATGTGAAGAGTTGCATTGCATATATGGAGACACTCAAAGACTACCCACTATAGAGGATTTTAGCAAGATGGCGTACCTGGAGTGCTGCATCAAGGGATCTCTACGACTATACCCCAGTGTGCCGTTCCTTGGCAGATATCTCACTGAAGAAGTTGATATAGGTATTAAAATTTAATATCATTAAAAACCACTGTTTTATCTTCTACTGTACTATTGACATTGCACAGCATCCATAGAGTTTTAGCTGTGTAACCTTCTATTTCTAAATCTCAATCGACGCTCGGTTATTGTGTTAATGACTGTTTTTATTGCTTAAAGTTCCAGTCTGCATGTAGTAGTTCCATTCAATATCTGTAGCTAATTTTCTGCAACATAATATTACCGAATTTAGAATAATAAAAACATTTATCACTTTATTTTAAACTAGCTGCGTTTGACCCGCATGAGTCTCGATCCCTCGGTAATATCGAGATAAAAAGTTTCCCATGTCTTAATCCAAGTCATGGTCCATGTGCCAAATTTCATCCAAATCCGTTCAACCGTTTTAGCGTGAAAGCGTAACAAACAATCAAAGAAACTCACGTTCTTATTTATAATATTAATTAGAATGGCATTTTATTATTTATCGATTACCTGCGAACTTGTTTGTAAATTACATAATTATTTTCATGACATTCAAGCTCGTTTAAGCTCGTTTAATACATTATATTACCTAGAGGAAATATTCGAAATATTGTGTGACTCGTTAGCATTTTTTTTTTACCTTATATCCTGTTCTGGTGTCCGCAGCTGGCTATACGATCCCAAAACACACTATAGCATCCATGTGTTTGACATCCACTGTGACCCTGTGGTGTATCCTGACCCTGAGAAGTTCCGACCAGAGAGGTTCCTGCCACAGAACGTGATTGACCGCAATCCTTATAGCTACATACCGTTTAGTGCAGGCCCAGGAACTGTATTGGTCAGTATGATGCCAAATTAGTACGGTTTTCTCCAAATTACTGCTTCAATCGCATGCAGATCACATCTATTTTAGTTAATTATAATAATCCACCATTCTCCTTGCATGATTATTATTGACTAGCTTCTTTTATCGTATGGATATTCTCATGGATGTCTCCCAACCAGGGGTGGGTGAAGGGGTCTGTCAGACTCTTACTGACTAAAACCACACGGTGTTCTGCTGCTACCCATAGCCGGGGTGCTCGATTGCTTGCGCATTTCGTCACGCTCCCCCGGCTAGGTGTTGGCCCGCATGAGTTCATGCGGACCCCATCACCCTCAGCGGCCGCAATTCCTCTAGCGAGAGGCGCGCGCGGTAATGGTAATAATTCAGACTATCTTTGTTTTGCACAAAAGAGCTGTTCGATCAATTTATAAATTAAGTCCGAGACACTCTCTCACAGAGAAATTTAAGGAGATTAATGTTATGACTGTGCCCTCAAAGTATATTTTTGAAAATCTATTATATGCCCATAAAACAATGAAATTGTTTAAAAAATACAGTGATATCCATAATATAAATACTAGGAACAAACATAAATTTGTTTTACCTTCAACAAGGCTCAAGATTAAATGATTTGAATTTATTAAGGCTTTCCTTAATAAATTCAAATCATTTATTAAAAGTAAGTTGTGCCAGAAAGCCTTTTATACCGTTAAAGATTATATTGAGGACGAAAAGGCTTGGGATTAAGCTGCTCCATGCTTATTGCATACTGAAACTTTTATTTTATTTATATACACTTTTGACATTGAATGATTATTCAAAACACAATGACATATTTATAATACTTTGTGGAGTTCAATATATTGTGTGGAATTTAATATTTACTTGTAAAGTAGTATATTGTTTTAAATTATTGTGAATGTGAAGACTATGTGGGTCATTGTTGTTTTTTTTTTTTCTCATTTAGTATTAATCATGGTCTGGCAGTTTGAGTAATTTATGCGGCCTACCCAAATGTTCTTTCTTTGGTATTGTTCGTCGCATCGTTGAGCTCCTTAAGTTCTGAGTTGAGCTGCACGATTACTGACGAATGCGTGCACTGACTGGACAGGTCCACTCAACTGTGGTTCTTTCCTCAAAAGGACCATTTCAGACACCAATCTACATGGCCTTCACATGATCTGACCAAGATTATGTCTGGACTTTAAAGGAGACTGTGACCTCTGAGTTTGTTTCGGCCTTTCTTCTCAGAGTAATCAGATAGGAAACGCCGACCTCATCTAGCTTTATTTTAAAAATATGATTGACGTGTAAAAGTGTTTGTACAAACCTACTTACAGAAAATAAATCATTTATCACCATAGACTTCTTATAGGTTTTCCTGTAATCTTTAAGTAAAGAACTATTTCCTGCATTTTTTCAATATAAAAAAAACAGAAAATAGTTCTCTATTTTTCTCAAAAATAGGCTCAGTAGTTTCAGAGATAAAGGCTGTCAATTTTCATAAATTTTCTTAAATAACTTTAAAACTATTTATTTTAAAATTACAAAAATATATTTGAGACACTGACACTAAGGCCTTTCATTTGATATGTCACACGGTACAGATAGCAAAACTTTTTTTTACTATATATTTAATTACACTATAACATAAATTATATAATTGTCTAGAATTTTGTTTTCGAATCAAAATCAAAATATTTTTATTTCACTTATAAACCTACACGGCCCACCTATGAAACGTCAGAAGCCAGGTACACGGTTCCAATAGGTCGTTTCCTATGGAAAAGAGCCGGCAAGAAACTCCACGGTTACCTACTCATTTAAAAATAATTGGCTTTTACAATGTTTTCAAATTAGTGTTTTCATTATTTTTCAAATTACAGTACAATTAGGTATAGGAGGACAGTGTAGGCCTGTCGAGAAGAACCTGGTAATTAACAAAAAAAAAGGTCTACAAAATATCTTGTCTATTAAGCCTATAACGTTCTCACATTCACAAGGTACACAAGAATCTATGTAAAATATTAATAAAATGATAAAAATAAAAACCTATTTAAACCAAATGACATTTTTGGCATTACAACAAGTCTGAATTAATATCCTGTCCACAAAAGCCATATTCATACTCATAGCCATAGAATACCACCCAAAGAGTCCTTTACGACCAACTATGAAAAGTGGATTTTTTGGATTATGTCCAGGTTTGAATGTAAGTCTTGGCCGTTTTGCGTCGATGTGACTCATATTTTCCCCCAACGTGTTCTTTTTGTGTTTGTGTTTTTCTTCGCGTCATTTTTACCACAAATAACGTAACGTATAAAAAATAAACGTATTTTCTTTCTTTCTAACTGTTGAGGAATGGAGGACAAAATGTGTTATTTAGGACAGCGCGGAGTCTCTTACGTAGAACTGTGATGGGAACGTCTGCTTTCCGGTGCAAAGATGAAATACTACCTAAGCAATACTCGACGGTCACGGAGAGAAGTCATTTTGAAGAAGAATATCGCTGATTATATCGGCATCTATCTGAGAAGCATTGCGAGTTCTAAACGCCATGGAATGTGTGAACATACGTTGTAAATGTTCAATGCATTGAGAGTGAACAGCACAAGACGGACTCCACGCTGTACATGCGTATTCTAAGATACTTTTTACTACTATTTTTAGTGAAAAGAATCAACTTAGTTTAGGGTTGCCTGAAACAATTGGCGTTACGTTTAAGAAAACGAAGCATCTGAGCAGATTTTTTAACTACGGTATCAATGTGGGGTGTGAATTGCAGTTTGCTATCTACGTATTGTAACTCTTGGATCTTTTTTGACACAGCCGCCTCTAATAACGGCCACTGAGATGTCTCCTTATGCTATGATTACGATCATAATGTAGCGGCCACCGCTGTCCCAGAAAGTATAAAAACATTTAATTTCTGAATTCCAGGACTCTATATGTGAAGAGTTGCATTGCATATATGGAGACACTCAAAGACTACCCACTATAGAGGATTTTAGCAAGATGGCGTACCTGGAGTGCTGCATCAAGGGATCTCTACGACTATACCCCAGTGTGCCGTTCCTTGGCAGATATCTCACTGAAGAAGTTGATATAGGTATTAAAATTTAATATCATTAAAAACCACTGTTTTATCTTCTACTGTACTATTGACATTGTACAGTATCCATAGAGTTTTAGCTGTGTAACCGTCTATTTCTAAATCTCAATCGACGCTCGGTTATTGTGTTAATGACTGTTTTTATTGCTTAAAGTTCCAGTCTGCATGTAGTAGTTCCATTCAATATCTGTAGCTAATTTTCTGCAACATAATATTACCGAATTTAGAATAATAAAAACATTTATCACTTTATTTTAAACTAGCTGCGTTTGACCCGCATGAGTCTCGATCCCTCGGTAATATCGAGATAAAAAGTTTCCCATGTCTTAATCCAAGTCATGGTCCATGTGCCAAATTTCATCCAAATCCGTTCAACCGTTTTAGCGCGAAAGCGTAACAAACAATCAAAGAAACTCACGTTCTTATTTATAATATTAATTAGAATGGCATTTTATTATTTATCGATTACCTGCGAACTTGTTTGTAAATTACATAATTATTTTCATGACATTCAAGCTCGTTTAAGCTCGTTTAATACATTATATTACCTAGAGGAAATATTCGAAATATTGTGTGACTCGTTAGCATTTTTTTTTTACCTTATATCCTGTTCTGGTGTCCGCAGCTGGCTATACGATCCCAAAACACACTATAGCATCCATGTGTTTGACATCCACTGTGACCCTGTGGTGTATCCTGACCCTGAGAAGTTCCGACCAGAGAGGTTCCTGCCACAGAACGTGATTGACCGCAATCCTTATAGCTACATACCGTTTAGTGCAGGCCCAGGAACTGTATTGGTCAGTATTATGCCAAATTAGTACGGTTTTCTCCAAATTACTGCTTCAATCGCATGCAGATCACATCTATTTTAGTTAATTATAATAATCCACCATTCTCCTTGCATGATTATTATTGACTAGCTTCTTTTATCGTATGGATATTCTCATGGATGTCTCCCAACCAGGGGTGGGTGAAGGGGTCTGTCAGACTCTTACTGACTAAAACCACACGGTGTTCTGCTGCTACCCATAGCCGGGGTGCTCGATTGCTTGCGCATTTCGTCACGCTCCCCCGGCTAGGTGTTGGCCCGCATGAGTTCATGCGGACCCCATCACCCTCAGCGGCCGCAATTCCTCTAGCGAGAGGCGCGCGCGGTAATGGTAATAATTCAGACTATCTTTGTTTTGCACAAAAGAGCTGTTCGATCAATTTATAAATTAAGTCCGAGACACTCTCTCACAGAGAAATTTAAGGAGATTAATGTTATGACTGTGCCCTCAAAGTATATTTTTGAAAATCTATTATATGCCCATAAAACAATGAAATTGTTTAAAAAATACAGTGATATCCATAATATAAATACTAGGAACAAACATAAATTTGTTTTACCTTCAACAAGGCTCAAGATTAAATGATTTGAATTTATTAAGGCTTTCCTTAATAAATTCAAATCATTTATTAAAAGTAAGTTGTGCCAGAAAGCCTTTTATACCGTTAAAGATTATATTGAGGACGAAAAGGCTTGGGATTAAGCTGCTCCATGCTTATTGCATACTGAAACTTTTATTTTATTTATATACACTTTTGACATTGAATGATTATTCAAAACACAATGACATATTTATAATACTTTGTGGAGTTCAATATATTGTGTGGAATTTAATATTTACTTGTAAAGTAGTATATTGTTTTAAATTATTGTGAATGTGAAGACTATGTGGGTCATTGTTGTTTTTTTTTTTCTCATTTAGTATTAATCATGGTCTGGCAGTTTGAGTAATTTATGCGGCCTACCCAAATGTTCTTTCTTTGGTATTGTTCGTCGCATCGTTGAGCTCCTTAAGTTCTGAGTTGAGCTGCACGATTACTGACGAATGCGTGCACTGACTGGACAGGTCCACTCAACTGTGGTTCTTTCCTCAAAAGGACCATTTCAGACACCAATCTACATGGCCTTCACATGATCTGACCAAGATTATGTCTGGACTTTAAAGGAGACTGTGACCTCTGAGTTTGTTTCGGCCTTTCTTCTCAGAGTAATCAGATAGGAAACGCCGACCTCATCTAGCTTTATTTTAAAAATATGATTGACGTGTAAAAGTGTTTGTACAAACCTACTTACAGAAAATAAATCATTTATCACCATAGACTTCTTATAGGTTTTCCTGTAATCTTTAAGTAAAGAACTATTTCCTGCATTTTTTCAATATAAAAAAAACAGAAAATAGTTCTCTATTTTTCTCAAAAATAGGCTCAGTAGTTTCAGAGATAAAGGCTGTCAATTTTCATAAATTTTCTTAAATAACTTTAAAACTATTTATTTTAAAATTACAAAAATGTATTTGAGACACTGACACTAAGGCCTTTCATTTGATATGTCACACGGTACAGATAGCAAAACTTTTTTTTACTATATATTTAATTACACTATAACATAAATTATATAATTGTCTAGAATTTTGTTTTCGAATCAAAATCAAAATATTTTTATTTCACTTATAAACCTACACGGCCCACCTATGAAACGTCAGAAGCCAGGTGCACGGTTCCAATAGGTCGTTTCCTATGGAAAAGAGCCGGCAAGAAACTCCACGGTTACCTACTCATTTAAAAATAATTGGCTTTTACAATGTTTTCAAATTAGTGTTTTCATTATTTTTCAAATTACAGTACAATTAGGTATAGGAGGACAGTGTAGGCCTGTCGAGAAGAACCTGGTAATTAACAAAAAAAAAGGTCTACAAAATATCTTGTCTATTAAGCCTATAACGTTCTCACATTCACAAGGTACACAAGAATCTATGTAAAATATTAATAAAATGATAAAAATAAAAACCTATTTAAACCAAATGACATTTTTGGCATTACAACAAGTCTGAATTAATATCCTGTCCACAAAAGCCATATTCATACTCATAGCCATAGAATACCACCCAAAGAGTCCTTTACGACCAACTATGAAAAGTGGATTTTTTGGATTATGTCCAGGTTTGAATGTAAGTCTTGGCCGTTTTGCGTCGATGTGACTCATATTTTCCCCCAACGTGTTCTTTTTGTGTTTGTGTTTTTCTTCGCGTCATTTTTACCACAAATAACGTAACGTATAAAAAATAAACGTATTTTCTTTCTTTCTAACTGTTGAGGAATGGAGGACAAAATGTGTTATTTAGGACAGCGCGGAGTCTCTTACGTAGAACTGTGATGGGAACGTCTGCTTTCCGGTGCAAAGATGAAATACTACCTAAGCAATACTCGACGGTCACGGAGAGAAGTCATTTTGAAGAAGAATATCGCTGATTATATCGGCATCTATCTGAGAAGCATTGCGAGTTCTAAACGCCATGGAATGTGTGAACATACGTTGTAAATGTTCAATGCATTGAGAGTGAACAGCACAAGACGGACTCCACGCTGTACATGCGTATTCTAAGATACTTTTTACTACTATTTTTAGTGAAAAGAATCAACTTAGTTTAGGGTTGCCTGAAACAATTGGCGTTACGTTTAAGAAAACGAAGCATCTGAGCAGATTTTTTAACTACGGTATCAATGTGGGGTGTGAATTGCAGTATGCTATCTACGTATTGTAACTCTTGGATCTTTTTTGACACAGCCGCCTCTAATAACGGCCACTGAGATGTCTCCTTATGCTATGATTACGATCATAATGTAGCGGCCACCGCTGTCCCAGAAAGTATAAAAGCATTTAATTTCTGAATTCCAGGACTCTATATGTGAAGAGTTGCATTGCATATATGGAGACACTCAAAGACTACCCACTATAGAGGATTTTAGCAAGATGGCGTACCTGGAGTGCTGCATCAAGGGATCTCTACGACTATACCCCAGTGTGCCGTTCCTTGGCAGATATCTCACTGAAGAAGTTGATATAGGTATTAAAATTTAATATCATTAAAAACCACTGTTTTATCTTCTACTGTACTATTGACATTGTACAGTATCCATAGAGTTTTAGCTGTGTAACCTTCTATTTCTAAATCTCAATCGACGCTCGGTTATTGTGTTAATGACTGTTTTTATTGCTTAAAGTTCCAGTCTGCATGTAGTAGTTCCATTCAATATCTGTAGCTAATTTTCTGCAACATAATATTACCGAATTTAGAATAATAAAAACATTTATCACTTTATTTTAAACTAGCTGCGTTTGACCCGCATGAGTCTCGATCCCTCGGTAATATCGAGATAAAAAGTTTCCCATGTCTTAATCCAAGTCATGGTCCATGTGCCAAATTTCATCCAAATCCGTTCAACCGTTTTAGCGTGAAAGCGTAACAAACAATCAAAGAAACTCACGTTCTTATTTATAATATTAATTAGAATGGCATTTTATTATTTATCGATTACCTGCGAACTTGTTTGTAAATTACATAATTATTTTCATGACATTCAAGCTCGTTTAAGCTCGTTTAATACATTATATTACCTAGAGGAAATATTCGAAATATTGTGTGACTCGTTAGCATTTTTTTTTTACCTTATATCCTGTTCTGGTGTCCGCAGCTGGCTATACGATCCCAAAACACACTATAGCATCCATGTGTTTGACATCCACTGTGACCCTGTGGTGTATCCTGACCCTGAGAAGTTCCGACCAGAGAGGTTCCTGCCACAGAACGTGATTGACCGCAATCCTTATAGCTACATACCGTTTAGTGCAGGCCCAGGAACTGTATTGGTCAGTATGATGCCAAATTAGTACGGTTTTCTCCAAATTACTGCTTCAATCGCATGCAGATCACATCTATTTTAGTTAATTATAATCATCCACCATTCTCCTTGCATGATTACTATTGACTAGCTTCTTTTTATCGTATGGATATTCTCATGGATGTCTCCCACCCAGGGGTGGGTGAAGGGGTCTTTCAGACTCTTACTGACTAAAACCACACGGTGTTCTGCTGCTACCCATAGCCGGGGTGCTCGATTGCTTGCGCATTTCGTCACGCTCCCCCGGCTAGGTGTTGGCCCGCATGAGTTCATGCGGACCCCATCACTCTCAGCGGCCGCAATTCCTCTAGAGAGAGGCGCGCGCGGTAATGGTGCGCCGCCGTCTCGGGCCTTTCACTGTTGAGGCATTAAACTCCCCAAGTCTGTTGCCTGCAGGACTCACCCTATGGCAGCCGGAGATCGTTCCACGCCCTCCGGCGCCCGGTGAGTCTGCTACAGATTGTAAGGGAGGTTGTATCCTCCCACTCCCTTTCCACCGCCTCCTTCACGACCATAACTTCCTCGCAGAAGGAGGCGACGGCATTCCACGCGCTCACACATCCAACCCCATGGTCAGAAGTGAGAGCGCGTGGGACGCCGTCGCCATGGTCCAGACCATACTGGACCATGAACGGAAGCGAGAGAGTATCCGCTGCATCAACCACCACGACAAGGTTAGTTGAGTGTGGAGTGAGGCATTGCACTGCCAGGACATTCCTCAAGGGTTTGCTGCGCCCTGTCGTCGCCGCCACAGTACCCATGCTGGTGTGCAATTAATAGTAAATAGTCACCTTCACGAATTTCAGGTCAAAAGTTCGCAATCATGGAGTTGAAAACTGTGATGTCAGGAGTTCTGCCGAAGTACCGACTGGAACCTGTCACTAGGCCAGAGGATCTGGTGTTTATTTTAGACTTAGTACTACGGACAAACCATCCCATTTACGTGCGGTTTCGGCCTAGGGAGAACCTTACTATAAGAAATGAAATTAATGTACTCGTAAGTCAATTTTAGTAGTATATGTAATAATTACGAGCCACCTTAGATAAAAATGCACGTTGCTTAGATATCAATTCATGTTGGTTATGATTCAACCAGATTCAACCATACTAAGTTTAAGAAAATTTGGGGCTCGTGGCTAAGTAATAACAGCCGCACGGGTCGATCGAAGGTTAAGCTACGCTTCCCGCGGTCGGCTCGTGGATGTGTGACCATCCATTACATGTCGAGAACCCTCCATGCCTTGATAAGCACGTTAAGGTGCTGACAAGACCCAATTGACCAAAATAGGCTTCTCTTAAGAAAAAAATATGCCAAATCTGTATAGTTTGTAGTAGTGGAAAAAATATACAGCCTTGGCCAAAAGTATTGAGCACCTTACAAATTTCGCTCGTTCACGGTAAGTATAGGAGAAAACCAAATCTACTGTTGAAATATTCTTTTGTCGGTCATCTACAAAGATTTAAAAACGATGTCCCACGCCACAGCTAGCAATAAAACACCTGGGTGCAATAAAATGTGTCTTTTACAATTTTTGTATTTATTTATCAGTTTGCTACCATCGCTCGTTGTGAACACATCCAGTGATCTAGTGCGCCTTTGGTATTTTATTTCAAAGTTTTAAGTGTTATCGTTGCAATATGCCAAAACGAAACGAACTTTCTTTAGAAAAACGTGTGCAGATACTAGCTTCTGCATGAGCAAGGGAAATCAAAAGAGATTTCCAAAACTGAAATGTTCGCGCCGATTCGTGCAATATGCTATTAAGCGATTCTCTGCTACCGGATCACATCAGAATAGATCGAGAACCGGGCGCAAACGCATCACCACAGACCTTCAGGATCGTCAGTTACTGAGAGAGTCGTTAAAAATAGGAAAAAAACATCTTCAGAGCTCGCTGCTGAGTTGTCAGAACAAATTAAGAAATCAATTTCTGCTCGAACTACTCGTAGAAGACTTCAGGAAGCTGGTCTAAAAGGCTGTAAATCTAGGAAGAAGCCATTGCTCTCCGACAACAACAAAAAAGCAAGGTATAAATGGGCCTTAAAACACCGAACTTTCACCGCTAAAGAGTGGTCAAATGTTGTGTAGTCAGACGAATCAAACTTTGAGGTGAATAAGTCAATTTAAACCATTTTATATAATTTTAGTAGGGCATTAAAAACCAAACGCAACGCATAGATGAAGTTTTTTTCCGGAACTCAATATTTTTCTCTTTATTGCAGATTTTTGGTACACCTGGTGTGACCTTTGTGCGTCACCGGGTGGGCGAAGAATTTAAGGCAGAGTGTGTGATCCCAACAGTAAAACACGGTGGCGGCAGCATAATGGTCTGGGGTTGCATGACCGATTCTGGAGTTGGTGAATTGTTCGTGTGTGAGGGCCGCATGAACTCTACTAAGTACATAAATGTACTAGAAACTGCGTTGCTGCCTTCATTCACGAAACTTTTCGGCGACACGAACATGGTTGGTGTTAAATTCCTGCAGGATAACGCGCCATGCCACAAATCTGCCCGCACTATGACATGGTTTCGGGAAAATAACACAGAGCTTCTTGACTGGCCTGCCCAGTCGCCAGATCTGAACCCCATAGAACATTTATGGGGTTTATTAAAGCGTAGAGTTAGGCGCCGCACAATTAACAACAGAGAAGATTTGAATCAAATCAAATCAAATCAAATCAAATCAAATCAAACTTTATTTGTGAACATAGTACATAAAAGGTCTTAAAATATACATTTTCGCGAGATCTCTATGTTCTACCAATGCAATTGGTGTACAAATAATTTGTTATATCATTTTAATATGTAGGTCTAATGATTTGGAACATGCAATAATAATAATTAGATTGAAGAAGATTAATTTAAATGATTTCAAAAGTCTTAAGTCAATTACTAATATTAAAAAAATAAAAAATAAAAAAAAAAAATGTCAATCTCATAAATTATCATTTAAAATGAAATCTTCTATGGAGTAATAGGCCTTCTCTACTAGAAATAAGAATAATTTACTTTTAAATTGGTCAACATTTTCTACACTTCTTATGCATTTTGGTAATTTATTATACACTTTTGGAGCCATTACAAAAATGCTTTTCTTAAATAATGTGGTTCTAGATCCAACTAAATTTAACTGGTCACATCGACGCTGACTTGATACTCGAGAAAATCTATTCATATTATTTTTAACAAACATAACTGTTTCGTGTATGTATAATGAGGGCATAGTAAGGATTTTCATGTTTTTGAAATAAGGCTTGCAACTGTCGGTGGTTTGCAGATTACAAATGGCTCTTATACATCTTTTTTGGCACTTAAACACGATATCTTTGCCTGTGGCATTGCCCCAAAATATAATGCCGTACCTCAATGTTGAGGCAACTAGACCATGATATGCTGTTAAGACTGTTGCTCTATTTGCCGTTTTGCTTAACATATGCAAGGCATAGGAATATTGGTTAAGTTTACTACATACTTTATCGATCTGCGTATGCCATTTTAAAGTGTTTTCTATATTTAATCCGAGAAATTTTGTCACATTGGTCTCATTAATAATTTTGTCATTATATCTAATATTTAATACTAAGTTATGATTTGGTCTTTGTTGGAATTTCATGATTACTGTCTTGTCTAAGTTTATTATTAAATTATTGTTTTGCAGCCAATCGACTACCGATTTTATGTTAGAATTAATTTCCGTCTCTAGGGTGCTTAATTCGTCACTATTAAAGAGTAAAGTGCTATCATCTGCAAACATTGTCATTGGGTAAGTTGATGCCGTTGGAAAGTCATTAATATAGATAATGAATAGGGGAGGCCCAAGTACACTGCCCTGCGGAACTCCATATGATACAGTTCTCTGGCTAGATTTATAGGTTATTTCGGTTTTTTTACATATTCTATTAATTACTGTTATTTGCTGCCTATTACGAAGATAAGATTCGATTAAATTAGATATGTTGCCTCTTATTCCGTATGCATTAAGTTTATGCATAAGTATGTCATGGTCAACACGGTCAAAAGCTTTTGACATGTCCATGTAAAGCGCTAGAGCTGGTAGCTTCTTATCCACTCTGCGGCTAACTGTTTGTAAGAAATCGTAAATGGCCATGTCAATAGATTTGTTCTTTCTAAAGCCTTTCTGGTTATCAACGAATAGCTTATTTTGTTCAAAGTATGTGTTTAGTTTATTATATATTGCTTTTTCAAATATTTTTGAAAAAATGGGTACTAAAGCTATAGGTCTATAGCACGACATGTTCTCTTTGTTGTCTTTTTTGAAAAGCGGTTTCACAATTGTTACTTTCAATTCTTCCGGAAAAATACCATTAACTATGCACATATTGATCAGATGACTTAACACAGGCGCAACAATTGTTGAAACACTTTTCAAAATTTTTGTGCTTATATCATCATACCCAGTACTAGATGTATTCTTTAGTGACATAGTAATTAGATGAATATCCTGTGGTATTGTAGGTGACATAAACATAGATGCATTCATACTATTTATTGGTGTAATATTATTAAAATGTTTACTATTAATTGGCTTCACTTGATCTACAAAAAAATTGTTAAAAGCATGTGCTATTTCTACAGGATTTGTCAATATTTTGTCATTTGATTTAATTTTCACTATGGTGTCATTTGGTAAGTTATGTTTATTTTTATTTATTAATTTCCATGTCGCTTTGCACAGATTTTTCGCTGATTTAATGTAACTACAATTATGGGCTTTCTGCGTGAGATTAATAACTTTTTTTAACCGGTTAGAGAGCTGTTTAAGGTTTGCTTTATTTTGCTCACTGGGCATTAACCTGTATTTCCACAACAATTTTCTTTTTCTTTTACTGCATATCTTGATGCCACGGCTAATCCACTTTGGTTTTGCTTTTGTTGATATACGTATTTTAATATTTGGAAAGCATAAATCATATAACAATTTAAACAAGTCAAAGAATAATTTAAATGCTTTAGTGGGATCAGTTTCATTAAATACATCAGCAAAAGTGATATTTTTTATGCAATCCTTGAACTTTTTAATATTTTCTTCTGAGTATTCCCGTCTGGTGGAGAACCAGTAATCTAACATGCAAGTTTGTCTAACGGGGCATCTTAAAAATTGCGCTGTATGATCAGATACTGCTAGTTCTAAGACTTCACCCTTAGCTCCTCGCACATTGTGAATAATATTATCTATGCAGGTCCCGCTGCTCAATCGAGTTGGAATTTTTATTTCGAACTTAAGGTTGTAACCCATTAGAAGATATTTGAATTGTTCTAAACATGAAGTGTTCTTCAGAAGATCAATGTTGAAATCTCCACACAAAATTAGTTTTTTAGAATCAAAAGATAATAAATTTAGAATGTTATTTAGATTACGAAAGAATATCTCAAGTTTTCTTTTTACTTCACTGCTATGTGGGCTCCTATAAATACAAACTACGATGATGTTATGGCCAGTAAGTTCTACTGCACAACACTCAATTACGTTAGAGACACTATATTTTCCTATCGACTCCAAAACTTTATACTTAATTCCGTTACGTATCATTATACATGTACCACCATGTCTAGATTCCCTCGTGAAACAAGTTGCAAGAGTGTAATTAGGAATACATAGCAGATTAACATCAGATATCAGCATATTATGTTCAGAAAAACATATCACATCAATTGTTTTTCCTAAATGAAGTAGTACGTCTAATGCTACAGTAAATATGCCGGATTTTGTTAAAAGGCCATTGATATTCTGATGTAAAATATGAATATGCTTATACACGAAAAAAGTCATCCGCTGTACATTTTTCATCTACAGAAGAGTGTACGCCTATGTCTTCGTTTAAATACTCGCTTAACAATTCTCTCAAATTTTTAAAAATATTTTTCATCCCATAAATATTAAGAGTGCCATGGTGTTTACAAAACATGGTATAATCGTACGACAAGTCCAGATTAGAGTCAAGTAGTGTTGCATATTTATGAGTGTTTATGTCCAAATACAACATATTACTAAATGTTTCAATTCTCCAATTATACACCATTGAATAGTGGCTGAATTTGTACGTTGGTAAACACACTACAACATTTGTATAAAGTAACTCTGACAATGCTTGGCGAATGCATACTACCAAGTCATACAAGTTGTTCGTCTTTTTGAAATCCTCTTCTCCAATTAGTATGATGCAGTAGTCATTCGTTGTGTAATCGGTTAATTTGTTTTGTATATTACCAATAATGGTCTTGATTCCACAATTAGGATATAAATAATGACATAATTGGAAGTCCTGGAGATTCTCTTCTGCGATCGATAAGATTTTGTTTCTTGAACTACAACTTATAATGCATATTTTATTTTTTACTTGCTTTGCTATCTTTATTTGCTTATTTTCTGTTGCGGTTGATGCAGATGTTATACTATTCTCAATTTGTTCGGTTTTTTGTGCAATATTCAAATGTCGCTTACGAGACTTTTTAGTACTAGAATTAGTATTCCTATAGGGAGTGGATACCTTTTTTGTTGGTGTAAGCATGTCATTTGATAACTTCTTTGTAGCTCGTACAATTAAATCATGTTTAATTGTAATTTCTTTAACAGTTTGCTTGAGTTCCACGTTTTCAATGGACAGATTATTTATTTCCTCATGCGCCGATGTTAGCTCCAACTTTAGTTTCTGTATTTGTTGTCTCAAGTCCCGAACTTCATCAGTTTCGTCGTCCGAAATATTTGGCAGACTGTTACAAGTGCCATCTATGGTCAAGTTGTTTGAAGTATCATCGTTTTTAGTATCGTCTGTCATTGATCGAGTACGTGTTCTGCGAAGCGTTATATTTTCAAAGAAATTCATTTTGATAACAGTGTTCTCACAAATATTTGAAAATAGAAAAAGTCAAGTATGTGCCCCACTGAGATTTGAACTCGCAACCACTCACGCAGGTTCGAATGTATCTCAAAAAGAAGCGGGCGCCTTAGCCACTGCGCCAATTGACCAGTTAAGATAACTGTTGAAATTAGTGAATAGCTCTACGGTAATTATTTTGTAACAAACTCCAGTGTCAGTGAGTCCAAAGTTCGTTTCTTTGTTCGATCCGCTAGATACAATTACAATAATGACGGTTACAATTTTAAAATCACTGTTTTTCTTCGTTGAACATTAATTCACAAAACCGTTTGTTAAATACCACAATTATGAGTATGTTCTTGCAGTGACTGCTATTTTGGTTTAAACACAGCGTTAATTCCAGTTTATTTTCACAGTAGACTAAATGTAGACTAATGAATCGTCGATGTTATTTTTGTGTTAAGTATTTACTTAAGTTTGTTGCATATCCTGATGTGACCTATTGTTGACATGTAGGCCCTTTTAGACCCTTAAGAGCCTGTTCACACGGGGCGTTGTGGCGCCGTACTGCAAATATTTCACAGCATTGGCGGTCACACGGACGATCTATGCGGCCCTTATTTCCTGTGTACCCTGGGCTGTTCCTTGAGTGTACTGTGGAAAATAAATTTTAACCGCTGTACCCTTGGCCGTGAAACCCAACCAAATTAAAAACACTTCCTTAGATTCAAATTTCAAATTATTAATTTCAAATACTTTTTACTTCACAGGTGTCAAATTAATCGAACAGCTACCATTAAGTAAAATATTATTAAATGTTATATGCCAATTTCAGAATACTAGAGCTAAATAACATTAAGTGCCTGTGCACATTAGATCATAGACAATATTTAACGTAATTTATCTAGCACATGAAATTGAACTTAAAATTGAACATTTCTTATAAAATCATCATTTACAATATATTTTTTCCATGTCTTTCTGCCAAATCCTTTTTTTACCGCTTTTCATACTGTCCAATTTGTTTATTCCTGTATTATTTTTTTTAATGCCATGCTTCTTCTATGTTCGTTGTTCTATGACGTTCTCCTATAACTGACATTATATTTGAAATCTTTTTCATTTTAAACACCCTCTAAATATTTTCAATAAGCGGCCATTTTGAGACCCTGGCACTCACAACATATTTTAAATCATTTTAAATTTAAAGTAGGTACCAGGGTCACATAAATCTAAAGAAGTGTTTTTAATTTGTTGGGTTTCACGGCCAAGGGTACAGCGGTTAAAATTTATTTTCCACAGCACCCTCAAGGGAACAGCCAAAGACCCGCAAAGCCCTTATTTTCCTGTGTACCCTACACAGGAAAATAAGGGATTTGCGGGTCGGACGCCACTGCGGCGTAACAACGCGACGGGCGGCGACCATGGAACGCACCGTGATGCATACCATAGATATTTGCGGACGCCGCAGCAACACCGCTCCAGCGCTGCGCCGCACAGTGGGCCCATACTGAGAATTAGTGGACTTAGGCAACAAAGTTACCATATCGATGCGATTATATGACGTGTTATAATATTCCTGACAACTTTTATTCTTATAAAATTTCTTCTAAACTTGATAGTTTGTCTTTAAAAAAAAATATTCGATTTTTTTGTATGGAGCGAATCACGTTTAATTTTTTTTTCTTCAATTGTACTAATATGTTGGGTGTGTGGCGTGAGTATATGATAGCTAGGGTCATTCTCTATCCACGAAAAAAAAATCAGCGCCGGCCATCTGCGGCAGCGCGAGTAATCATTCGGTAAAAAAATAATAATTTAGAAGATTTTTTTTGTCATTTAAAATAAATTCAAAGCATATTTTTTGTCTCATTTGGCTGTTTTCACCTTCTTTTTAGTTAAATAAATAGTTTTAATAGCGCATACGTACTTAGAACTAGTACTTCTGGTAGAGATTTAGTTATTATTGCATGTTATTGGTACAAATGAGTCATCAATCACAATGCAGGTGCTCTGCATTGTGATTGATGACTCATTTGTTTGTGCACGCATAACTAATGAGTCATCGAAAAATGCTCGTCTCTGATTGGCTGTGTTATTTTTTAACTGCACGTTATCTATTGTTGAATAAATATATCGTAATGTTTCAGGTTATACTAATTTTGTTAATGATAGGTGAAATAATTTAAATTTGTACGGGCAAGTCGTTGATAATTATCTACATAATCAACTGTATGTATATTATTATAGTATAAGTTATCGTACGTATGATCAATATGAAACTGTGAAGTAATTGTAGCCCTGAAAAGGGCTGTTTGTCATATTCCTAACCCTGATGGGCTTTTGTGGGAATAATTTAGAGCCGGATCACATTATTTCTTGTTCCAGAAGTGCTAGTGGGTCCGGCAAATTTTCGGACTCTGCTATGAGGCATTATTCTTCCTCCATAATTTCACTGTCACAGGGAGGCTCAGTAGTCTGTAACAACTGAGTTGCTTCAGGCAACAACTCATTATGAACCTGTTTCATTATTTTAGGCCTTATGTAGGATATGTGGGGATCAGAGCTTATTAGAAGTCCATGGAGGATGTCTTCGTTTGTTGCTATTCTCCCCGTTTTCCGAGTGTGCCTCTCCCTGACGTTTCTGAAGTCCTTATTACGGGCTTCCGAAGCTTCTTCAGATAAGGTACCTAAAACGAATAAGTACATACATTTTAATTTCAAAACGCAATCGAGTCAAATAATACATCAAACTATATTTATTTCTTACTTACCGATTGGCAAAACACCAAAGTGGTTACAGATGTCTGCACCGTGCATTAGAAGTTTATGTACACTAACTGGCATGTAGTACCACGAATAGTGTTGCACGTACACATCAGCTGTTTCTCTACAGTATCTTCTAAATTTTTCACAGTCAATGTTTTTGCCTGATGATATGGCTTGTAGAATAACGGAAAATCTGAAAATCAGATTTTCGTCAATTCCCGTTATTCTGGAAGATCTTTTGTAATCTTGGAAAAAGCGCCTCGCTGTATTCCCGTCGTTTGTAGTTTCAAAACCCTAAAATGGGAAAACAATACTGTAATATACAATACATAGAGATATAATTCACAAACAACATAAAGAGAGCGAAAATTAAATACATACCTGTTTGACTATATCAATCAGCATTCCAGTTTGCTCACGAAACTCTTGCTGTGTGGTATTTTTTTTAGCTTGTTTCAAAGCCTTATGTTCGCCGCGAGCAGTCCATCGTTGAAAATCCAGATTATAAGATATATGGAGAAGACATTCCATACACCGAATCTTCATATGCAGTGAAGAAATTCCTTGTTTGTAAATTTCTTCACGAAGTGGTTTAGAAGTCAAAGCGTCTAAATTATTCATCTCACTCGGTTTTGCCAAGCAAATGGGACACGTTGCATATGATGGTACTCCAGCAATAATATTGGCCACTTTTCCATCAATCATGGTCATATGCAATTCATGTGATACAATAATATTTCCACACTGTGTAGATATTCGTTCATCAATTTGTTTTTTCATCTCAGACTCTTCAGACTTTATAAAGTCAGCTGTCTCCGAAGTGAAAGTGAACTTCACTGGTCGACAGTACAGAGTTGAGCAAGGTGTGGGGTTCTCCCAAACTAGATTTTCATTCCCAGATGATGGCCTAGTAGACACTAGCCGAAGAGGGACGATGCTTATCATGACTACTGATGAATCATCGAACTCTGTAGCTGTGTTTGACGTTTTCTGTTTATAGTTACTCTGCGACGAAGAACCATCAAGTCCCCATTTCCAGGTCAACTTGAGTTTTTCATTTTGAGACCTATCAACAGTATTTATATCAAGTAATATCCTCTCCACAGTGTGGTCCAATAGCGCTTGCAATTTAATGTGAGCTCCGTTTTCGGTAATCTCCATACTCTCTTGTGGTGGGTAACATCTTTTCTTGGCATTTACAAGCTTTGGATAAGATGGAAAGGCAGCACAGTTTTCTTCTTTCAGAAATTGTCGAAGAGCTAAGTACTTCCATTTCGAGAGCGCAACTGATGTATAAAGAGCTAAACACTTATCTTCAGAGACAGTACTTAAGCTCTGCTTTTTGAATAGTCTCTCTTCTACTTCGGATAGCGCATCTGGATTACTGGAAAGGTATTCGACCACTTTTGCCAGATTCGTTTTGCCGTTGTCTTTCAATTTTGTTATGTACCAGTGCTGCAACTCTTCCTCGGAATTTTCTTCTACTATGGAAGTAAAACGTCTTTTCTTTTGCTTATTACTTAACTCTTCGAACGGTTTTCTGTGCTCCTTTTCTGTAGATGTTCCCGCTTCCGCAGTACATACTGCAAGAGTAGGAACATGGCAATCTATATCCACAAGCTCAGATAAGGCTGCGTCCGAAAAGCCCATCACACTTCTCAGATCAACACTGTCACAAACAGGCCAGTTCATGTTTTTTTCCAACCACTTGCGATTAATTACACGATTCATAAAAGTTTTTTGATTTCTACTTGACTCTATCCACTTTTTATTTAAATTTACACAAAAAAGGCGACAGAACTCCTTGATTCGGTTCTTGTCTTCTTCAGAAACTTCGGTAGTCAAGACAGAAATGATACTTTCATACAGAAACATGATTTTTCAGATCACCGCCACTTCTTAATTTCACAAAAAGATCTAGGTTGGTACAAAATCCAGCCATAGTTCTAATGTAAATATAAAAATACAAGTATTTCACTGTGTTCACAAACAAGCGACAAGAGTGAAACTAGATGGACTTCATCGGGGATGTCGCTGCGCCCCCGCAAGGGGGCGCGGCATGCGGAACCGAGGCATAGCCCCCTGGCCGCGGAGGGTGTGCGTTGGTCCGTAAAAACGGACCCCTCATTGTATGCGCCTAATGTCGGCGGTTTAAAAACGTCGGACGCGTTTTAACGCGTCCGTGTAACTGATTGCTATGAGTAAATCTGTAGGCGCGCCACGACGCTAGTACGTTCACGACTCCACGGCGGTCAGTCCCCGCCAGGTGAGACCCCCGGTTACCCGGGGGAGGCCCGACGAAGACGACCAGCGACAGTGGAGCCGACTCGACGTTCCTACAGAATAGGTGTTTAGCTCCCGCCCGCCCCGCTCTCAGATCTAGCCGATCACGGTCCGGGCTAAAGAGCTGTCGTGTGTGTGTGAACGGCATTGTATTGTGTGTAACGCCGTTCAGTGTCTACGTGCGTCGCAGCCCGCGCCGCGCCCGTACGTGTGAATTGAATGCCTGTTTAGTTATGAATGTCTGGTTTAATCACGTGACGCGCCTATATTAACTTAGTACACGCCACGCAATAGATGTGTGTCATCTGTAGAGTTCAGTTGAATCGAGTAAGCCGCGTGTAACCTGGGTGCGACTTACTCGAGGCGTCCAGTCCGGTGTATGGGGTCACTCGTCCGCTACCAGGTCGCGGGGCAAGGGTCTCGCGTCAGGGGGACGCGTATGCCAGGGCGCTATCTGCTTGACATGAGGCCAATCAGACGCGTCGGCACGCGCGTACATCCCCTTCGCGAGGCGCCGCACGAACTCATCCAGGCTCTCGATCCCGAGGTCCCGCTGGATTACATCGTTCCTCACGAAGCGAGGAGCGTCAACGATAGTCCGCAGCGCAATGCTCTGTTGCGCGCGGAGCAGCTTCCGGCTCGACTCGCTCGTGAGGGCGAACCAAGCGGGGGCGGCGTACGTCAAAATTGGGCGTACGTACAATTTGTACACGCCCAATTTGACGCGCGCCGGGATGCGGGACGAGAGCACAGGTTTGAGCAGGTTGCGGGCGACCCTACCCTGCGCGGCGACCTTGCGGACATGTGGCCCCATAGTGAGCCGACGGTCGATGGTGACACCCAGGTATTTGACCCGGGGCGACCAATCGATGTCGGCTCCTTGTAGTTTCAAGGGCGGTGGGAGGCGCGCTGATCCGGTGACCATCGCCTGCGTCTTACCCACGTTCACCGAGAGCCGCCATTTCGACAGCCACTCCGGAAGTAGGTCGAGCGCGCGCTGCATTTTGACCGCCGCGTACTTCGCATTAAGCGACGTATGTACGCGGCGTCGTCGGCATACAGCGCGAGCATCGCATCGGGAGTGGTGGGGATGTCATCGGTGTAACGTGAGTAACACGTCGGCGACACACAGCTGCCCTGCGGCACGCCCGCCAGCACCGGGCGCGCGCTAGACAGCGCGCCGTCGACCACCACCCTGAAGGTCCTGTGGGATAAAAAGCTAGAGACCACCATTACAACGCGACGGGGCGCGTCTGAGGTGGCCAGTTTATACAATAGGCCCTCGTGCCACACACGGTCGAAGGCCTTCTCCATGTCGAGGAATACTGCCACCGAGTATTCCTTCTTGTTTTGCCCAGCTGTGAGGTGGTGCAGTACCCTCGACAGCTGGAGCGTCGTGCTGTGCTCCGCCCTGAACCCAAACTGCTCTGGGCGTGGGGCGATGTGCGGCTGGAGATGTCGCAGCAGGAGTGCTTCAAACACCTTGGAGACAGTCGGCAGCAGTGTAATGGGCCGATAGCTCTCCGGCTTCTGGGTGTTTTTCCCCGCCTTGGGCAGCATAATGACGCGCCCTTCCTTCCACGAGGCCGGAAAGGCCCCCGTACGCAGTATCACCGTGTACAGGCGCGCCAGTGCCGCTACCATTCGGTACGGCAAGTGGCGCAGCACTGCGTTGGAGATACCGTCAGCACCGGGGGCCTTCCTCGGCTTCGTCCTCAGGATGGCGCGTCTGACTGCGCCCGGCGAGAAAAAGACGGGGTCCTCTTCGGGAGCTATCGGCGTGCCGAAATAGTCCCCGAGGTGTCTCTCGACCGCTGCGACATGTTCGACGTCGTCGGTCGGGTTAGGGCGGAACTGACGCTCCAGGTGTTCGGCGAAGACCTCCGCCCGGTCCTCTGCTACATATTTAAGCGCCCCGTCGCTGTTTAGGAGCGGACGCACCGGGGCTGGGGTATTCGTGAAGTGGCGGCACAGTTTGTGTACCGACGGCCAACTATCTCTAGTGGCGTCGATACGTTCCTCCCAGTCCGCGGCGGTGTGCGCCCGGAGCTCGGCCTTAACCTTCTCCGCGAGACGGTTCAGCTGCGTCTTGAGTGATGGGCATCTTAACTGTTGCCACTGCTTGCGAAGGCGCCTCTTCTCGGCGATCATCACTAGATGGACTTAATGAATGTCTTTATATTTATAGTTAGTGTTAATTACTCAAGTAGTGGACATAACAGTGAGTGAAAATTATTCAGCCAATCAGAGACGAGCATTTTTCGATGACTCATTAGTTATGCGCTTAGTCGAGTGCACAAACAAATGAGTCATCAATCACAATGCAGGTGCTACCGATAACATGCAATAATAACTAAATCTCTACCAGAATTACTAGTTATAAGTACGTATGCGCTATTAAAACTATTTATTTAACTAAAAAGAAGGTGAAAACAGCCAAATGAGACAAAAAATATGCTTTGAATTTATTTTAAATGACAAAAAAATTCTTCCAAATCATTTTTTTTTTACCGAATGATTACTCGCGCTGCCGCAGATGGCCGGCGCTGATTTTTTTTTCATGGTTAGAGAATGACCCTAGCTATCATATACTCACGCCACACACTCAACATATTAGTACAATTGAAGAAAAAAAATTAAACGTGATTCGCTCCATACAAAAAAATCTAATTAATTTTTTTCAAGACAAACTATCAACTTTAGAAGAAATTTTATAAGAATAAAAGTTGTCAGGAATAATATAACACGTCATATAAAAAAAAATCGCATCGATATAGGAACTTTGTTGCCTAAGTCCACTAATTTTCAGTATGGGCCCACTGTGCGCCGCCACAACACATCGTGTGCACAGGCACTTACAGTGTTAGGTGTATTCTACAACATTTATTGATTAATACTTTAATGACAGCCAGTTGCAGTAAATGTTACGTTGCCCACAATTTGAATGAAGAGATCATTCAGATCTCTTTATTTGCTAGAATGTATCAACATACACTGCACACTGCGCTGTGACAAACATTCGACATCATCTTTGTTAGCCTTTGGTTTTAATGTAACTAAATCTTGTTGATTGGTGGTTGCAAATTATTTAGCAAATGTTTTATTTAAATATTTGAGCCAATGTGCAACCGAATTGGACTTGGTTGGAGGTTAGTTCCACGTAGAATAAAAGAGCTATTCTGTTTCACTGCTCGTTTTATTGTGTCAAACCGTTCTGAGTTCCTACATCTAGATAATGCTTGTGTTTAACTGAGCTTATTGGTCCAGAAGACCTTACCTTCTAGACCATAGTGTAGGAGGTCACGTGTGACCTTTTATATGCCGGTAATTACAGAAAAAAATTAAAAAGCCATTGTGTCTCGCATAGATCTACGTCATACGAAGGGTTAACATTACTATTGAGACAGTTCAGATGACGATGAGGTAATAAAATCTGAATTTAAATTTATATTTTATTTTTGCTTACTTACATATGTACGCCAACCAGACGCCAACAGCTTACAAATGTAACTTTGTTACCTTGATTTTCAACCGTCAGATAACTTCTATCTCAAGAATAAATATGGCGGTTTGACATATTTTGTATACATAAGCTGCCCAACCGCAATTTTTATTCCTCAGATCTTAAAATATAGAAAGAACCAGAAGCCGCGAACACGCCTAATACTGAAGCGTCGAAAACTACTCCTAAATAGAGTAGTTTGACGCGCAGCCGATCAGTTGCTCTGTGAACGTCGTATCGCGTAACGTGCTTTACCGGTGTGCAATTTTATTTAATTATGCCGTCTTGTGTCGGTCATACCTGTAAAAATGCAGCGGGGCTAAAAAATATACAGGATGGGATCACATTTCACGTGTAAATAGCGCATTCAAATATCGTCTTATTTAATTACTGAATAAATTGTTCAGTTTCTAATTGTCATAAAGAATGATGCATCCATCTTGTTAGTGTTGCCAGTATAAGAGTTTTGATTTTCCCTTCATTTTATTACCTACTGAGGGCATTTATTCGTTGTACTGTTAAATCAATAACAACTACAATCAATAACAACGACCGAAAAGCATGGTTCATGTTTGCCAACGCCATGGTTCGATGCACGCCGTTGGCGAATGGCCGCCATCGCAATTCCCACGGTGCATCTATGAAATTATAGTGTATTGATGAAAACTTTATTAATTCACCATGGAATATTGCTATTGTATCGAAATAATAATATATTGTTACTATAATTATAAAATAGCATAAATACGCACCACACTTAACACAACGCCTTGAGTAATTTAATTACTTAGTACTTATTTTAGTTATTTTTCATTGTATTATAGTCGTAGTTTATGTATTCTTTTTATTTTTTAAAGTTACGCATTGATACAGATATATATATTTTTTTTGTATTTATATACATACTTTATTCAGCTTGAATTACAAATATACTGTGGAAAATTTTCACTTACCTGATTTATTAATACACAACGGGGGACGTCATTACGTCATTCGACAAGTAGGTAATTGCTGAAAATCAGCGCTGTTGACGATAGGCTTGTCCGAAGTTACAGCATTTCGCTGAGCAACGACCTTTTCTTGCACAGATGCGACGCATTGTTTAATTGTTCTAGTTTTAATTGTTTATTTGTTATAAAAGTAGTTATTTCCCCACTGCAATGGGCATTCTGTTTTTGTTTTGATTGTATGTTATGCTGTCATTGGTTGTCATCTGTCAGTGGCGCAACAGAGTAAATATTACGTAATCGACAGGATTGTCAAAATTATATGGGTTGATTACGAGGCTTTTAGCTACTTTGTATATTATGTGTCTATTTTTCGTAAAATTTTTATAATGTGCGTTTTGTTTGTGCAGAATAAACAATTTTTCTTTCTTTTCTCTTTCTAACTTAAAAAAAAAACCCGACTTGAAAAAGAAAGGTTATCAATGCAACCCGTATAATATGATTTTGTTAGAATTTCATAACGTTCATAATAGGTACTATGTTAGACTATTAGAATTTCTAGAGGCGACGGGTGTATGAAATTATGTATCTATGAAAAGACCAATATTGTGATTTTATTATTTATATTATCTTACCAATACTCTCAACGTTTACCCCAAAACGGGTTCATAATGTCCGAGCTAGCAACATTACGCGGGTGGGAAGTGAGGCGGGCGCGGGACGCTTGTCTTGATTTTGGACACAGCGCAGCGTGCGGCTTGCAATGACAGTTGAACGCGGATTCTGGTTTTTTCTATATTCTAAGCCTCAGATAAAAGTTATATGAATATTGAAGTCGGGCCTAAGTGTTGTATGATTATCATTGGCTAATTATGTGGTTTTGTATGACCTGAATGATGAATGAATATAACGGCGCTGGATTGCCTTTACCAGAAGTGGTCATCGTATATTAGTGGTTCAGCAGCTTCAATATCATCAGGATTGTGCCGGAATATAGCAATTCGTCGTGGACGTGGTAGAACAACGGCTCTCTGACATCATCTTCTGTCATCAGAAGACAGCCGCCACGCAACCATCGATGCGACGCTCTGCTAGAGTGACTGTCAGCTGCCAGTGTCAATCTTATACGATCGTTTAGATGATTCCAGTAACTTCGTAACAAACCGGGGTGGCGCCACTTGTTGCGCCGTCAAATAAAATACTTTTACCACTGTATTATTTATCTTACCTATCTGATAATGTAAACACTCAACTATGACCTTTAGTGTAGAGCTTACACGTGGAAAATAGATGATCTACCTCAATAGGATCAATAATCAGGATCATAACTACCCTGTACACAAAAGATCAATTAAGTACTTATTGAAAACTAAAATTACTAAATGAAACAGCACAAAATAAAAAAAAGAAACCGGCCAAGTGTGAGTCGAATTCGCGCACGAAGGGTTCCGTACCATTATTTATAAAAACGCTAAAAAATCATGTCTGTTGTCCATACAACAGACATGATTTTTTGGCGTTTTTGGCTCCCATGAGCCCCTTAAATATTTATTTTTTTATTTGTTGTTATAGCGGCAACAGAAATACATCACCTGTGAAAATTTCAACTGTCTAACTATCACGGTTCATGAGATACAGCCTAGTGACAGACGGACAGACAGAAGACAGACGGACAGCGGAGTCTTAGTAATAGGGTCCCGTTTTATCCTTTGGGTACGGAACCCTAAAAAAAAAGAAAAAAAATGGATGAGACTGCCCCACAAGGAGGGCATTACCCTCCTTCTGGGGCAGTCTCATCCATTTTTTCGAGAGTATGTATGTATGTATGTCTAATTCTTTGGCACGCTCTGTAGCCTAAACGGCTTCATGGATTTTAACATAAGAGGTGTCGATAGATTCGTCTTCATTGTGGGAGTGACATAGGCTATATAATATTTGTATATTTCATCTGCAAATACAAAAAAAAGGTTTGATTGATATCAAATCAAACTAGTAATGAGTCAATTCCTTATTCGTATAAATATATTAATAAAACTAAAAAGCTTAAAATAAAATAAATTATTTATAAAACAAAGAACCCGACTGCAAAAATACATAACTGAAAAGGTAAAAACAAGGATTATAATCTATATAATTTTGGTTTTGCAGGCAGGGACAGTCGAATAACCTGAAATATCATGTAACTTTTCATTGTCCCATGCCTGCGATACCAAAATTCTATAGATTATAATCCTTGTTTTTCCCTTTTAAGGTTGTGACCATCAAACTGAATAACTTCCTCCATGGAACCAACATCGTAATACCGAAAAAATAATCAGCCGTCTCATAAATTTGGGTCGAGTAGGTATAGAACTTTTGTATTGGACAGAGGACATTTTTTTCGCGATTACCTTGTTGGTCCCATGGGAAAGTTGTTCAGTTTGATGGTCTGTACCCACACCCTTAAATATGACCATACCGTCCACACATGCTGAATCATGATAATATTAAGGACATTACAGGACCTAAACGCAAATTTTGTAAGTTTTATAATGCATAAAAGTACCTATATGATGCACTGCAGTACGATATTCTTCAGGATAAATGCTAGGTAGATAGTGTGTTGAAAACATAATACAACTAATTTTATACGATAGAAAAAAATCACGAAGATACCTCTAAAAATTTCTTTTAACGATTAAAAACCGTACTAATATACATGCAATTATTCTGATTTTTTGTCAGATTATTCTACAAGCAACATTTTAGCATAATAGTGTTTTATGTTTTTTATCCACTCAATACATTTTTTGCAAATAGATAATTGCTTCATATTTTGCGATTAATTACCAGCGTTGTATCATCGCGCTTCTCTTTTTTTTTGTCTATGCAGTCCGATAGTGACCGCGCTTTAGGTGTTATCAGCCTTTTAAGATTTCCCACGTACGATGAAGTACCTACCTAAGTGCATTACGCACTGCGCTGCTTACGATCTTAATTAAAGAAAATACGGATCAAAAACTCGGGCCGTATGAATCATAAAAACGCGGAAATATGCGTAAGCGCTAATACAAATAGGTAGTAAATACCTATTATGACTACTTCAGAGCATATTTACTTGGATTTAAATTGGATCCAGGGTATAAGTGCGCTTACACTGTATTATTCAGCAATCAATATTTGAGTTTTGAACTCATGAAACAAAATTACTTTTGTTTCATAAGTTCAAAACTGCAAAAAAAAACTGAACTGTTCAAAATGCAGCGTCATTTTATAATTAATATTAGAGAGAGATTAATATTAGATCATGACATAGTGACTTTGACACTTCAGACAAAGAAAAACGCTATGTACACAACATACAACACACAAAATATTATATTCACTTTTCGGTTCGTTGTTTGAGATTCACAATTTGGTCAATGTTTATTCAACTTGATAATATGATGTTGACTTTCTACGTTGAGAGTGTGTGCTGGATTCACATTTCTCGCTTCGTAGATTTCGTTTTCTTAGTTTTCCTTCACAGAGCTTCTGCAAATATAGAATCTATTACATAATTACGTATGTATATGTATAAACACGAGCAAGATATGATATGTATATACTTAGCAAAATTAAAAAAGCCATTTTCTCGTAGAATAACGATTGCAACTTTGACCTATTTCATAATAGGTTCCATAAAACTATGTTTACAACACTTTTAAAAGTTGCTATGTGTATACATATTAGTACAAGTGACTGTACGTATTCAGATATGAAGCACAGCATTCCATCTGAATGTGGATTACCCATCATAAAAGTCAGATTGTTCAGTCACGAGCAGTGATAATTAAGAGTCCATAGTACCTCAGCGCCATCTCATTCTTTATCTCGCTCCCACACTACTGCTCGCGGTCACGCAACTCTCTAACGCAAGGCTCTAAAGCGCCAATAGTTTAGGTAATTTCTTTCTACGGTGGAAATAATGGTAATTCAAAAATAATAAAACATAGTATCTGCTTTATATTTAGTTCAGTTATTATGCAAAGTTTCATGATCTAATTTGAAGTATTATTTTAATACTAGCGAATTAATTGTTCGGTTTGGAGAAAACTTTAACAGTAAATTTTTCTGTCGAGAACACTTTATAGAATCTTGTTTTCGTCAAACACAGTACTTAACATTAATCCTCAACTTTACAATATATATATTTTTTTTATTAATGCTGCAGTATTTTCGATATAACGGAGTATCATACTAAACATTTTGAGCTATTATGGACTCTTAAATTACGTATTTTTCGCAGTAAAGTTCAAGAGATTTGACGATTGTGATAATTATATTGCATATGTGTGTAAATATTTACATAGCATTTATATCGTTTCCAAATACCACCTTATTTATGTTTACTGTCAGTAGCTGTGCAATTATGCATGTAGATATGGTTTTACTCCCTGTTAAGTCATCATCATAACAACCCAGAGACGGACACTTCTGGACATAAGCCTCCCCCCAAGGATTACCATTAGCACAACGACTGACCCTGCGGTCCCTACATCCCGCGGACTCCACCGACCTTTAACAGCTCATTGGCCCACTTTATGGGGGTCTACCCACGCACATAAACACATCATTCAACAGAAGTATTTTTTACACACCTTAAATGATTTTCTGAACTTTGTGGACATGGCACTGAACAACAATGGGTTCAAAACCGTGGGTAGCCAGCTGTTGAACATCGCCAACTTGTGCACCGTTGACCACCACTGCAACAAAAAAAAATATCGTAAAAAAGATAATATATTCCAATATATTTTCGATTTCACTCCGAAATTCGAAAAGCGTCAAGGAGTAAATTCGAAATGCTTTCATTGAATTAATAAAAAAGTTTTAGGTGGCTCAGTTTTTTTTTATATTAAATTATAAGTATACACTCAGTAATATCTTATATCCCTTAAAAAGTCAAAAACGAATCTTCGACGAACTAGGACATTGTTGATTACCTAATCTTTATTGATTTTTAAGCAAAGTAAAAGTTGATAAAGTTGTAGTTGCAAAAAGAATAGAACAACAATAAGAATCTGACATACCCGGTGAAGGTGAGCGAACTTTTCATAGTCGACTGCAAACATCAACGTTCTGAGCAGGAAGAATGGAAGCCAGCAAATCACGAATGACACCGTTAGGGCTACTGAATATCAAAACATAGAATAATTCCATAATGACTTGACAATCATAAACACTATTGTGTAACTTACACTGGATAAAAACAACTTACCAATTAGTTTATTGACTTTCTTCCTTTTGAACCCACTATTGAATACTGAGCCCTTAAACTTATACATTTCATTATTATCGTTAACTCTAAATGCTATCATAGTATATACGAAAGTCATAATAGCCAATGGAACAATGAATGTGAGCACTGCATTCACTCCACTTACAATCCTTCCAAACCAAGATGGCAGAGAAAAACAAATTAAAGTATTCCCAGTATCAAATATTTCTAACATCCAATATTCTGGCAGGGTCTCAATGATTGCCACCGTCCAAATAATTCCAATAATCTTGCCTACTCTTCGCCAGACAGGTGTGCCTTGCAGCATCATTGGATAGCACACTGCGATGTACCTTTCTATCGAAAGAGCCGTCATCACCAGAATGCTGTTATTCCAAAGGATACTTATAAATAAAAAGTGGATGCATAAGACGAAGTTACACGAAAATACTCCGTATCGGAATTGAAAGAGCTCGTTCGTTTGAGTCAGAAGTTGGTAAATAATTATCAAAATAGGGAAGGTGACGAGCAGATCTGATATAGCCAAGTTAAAGAGGTAACAGTTAGTTGCGGTGTGCATGCTCTTGTCGTAGTAGATGACGACGCACGTGAGGATGTTGCCGACGAGACTGGCGATGAAAATGATGAACAGTGCTACTGAGAAGATAACTTGAGAACTATAGGGCCCTTCGGTGAGAGCCAACTTCACGTAGTTGTGCCAATCTTCTGTGATATTTATATCGGGTTTATTCATTATTTTGGAGAATTTTATGAATTGATTTTTTATCACAACAGTTCACACGTTAAACGCGCCGCTGAGTTTTATCGAAGTTTGAGTTAATTCACGAGTTTCGCGCGAGGTATTACGTGGTCGACTGAGCTAATGCTGCCGGTACTGGTCAATGTTTATCTAATACTGTATATTACTTATCAACGAAGTAGTGTGTTCAGCAAAGTACATAAACGATTAACTGGATTAATTCTTGGGTCTGAGGCGTGGGCGTGGGTTATATAGTAAATTATTTAGAACGTGGATGAAAGGACCAGTAAATGTGTAGTACCTAATAGTGCGCTCTACTCTCGATAGGTCGACTTGTCAAAATTTTCCAACATTAAATCATTTCTATATACTCTCAATTATACATGGAATTCATATCAGCAAGGAAGTTATAACAACTTGACTTGAGACTTGACGTTATAAGATTAATATATTTTTAGATAGATGTACCTTGTTATAAAAAAAAAATACAAAAATGTAACTAAAAAATACGTGTAGTGGTTTCCGTTGGGAAGTTCATATGTTTGTCAACACGACACGTTCTATTTTATATTTTAAACTCATAACCGTTCAAAAGATTAACAAAAACCGATGAATTTTCTCAGATTTTTTTTCCGTAAAATTTATCGTCAACATGTTTCTGTCTGTGAGGCGTGCATTTTCCAATTTTTTTTTCTCCTACAGTGGCTACAGCCCTATTAGAAGATTTATGAACACATTTTCAACCAATTTTCAATTCAACTTCTTTTACTCTAAAAGTTTAAGATCTAATGAGCGGAGTCCAGCATTTTAATTAACCTTCACGCTCGTGATACATTAAGCAAATCACATCGATAGTTATCTATCAATTACATTAGTTTCTTACTTATATTTTTATGAACACTGTTTTCTATTTAGTAGGTACCGCACTCTAATATTATATTTAAATAACAAAGTATGTATTGTTTGAACTTATCCGTTATACAGCATTGTAATGCATTACGTTGGCAATGTTCGCTGAGTTGCGCACAGACGGATTTGATGCCACCTGGCGCAAAAGGACAGCCTCACTGCTAAGCAGATTTCGTGGGAGCAGTAACAGCATCCTGAATGTAATGGCAACAAGTTGGACAGCCCACTGGTATGGAGCCTCACCCAGAGGACTAAGACACTCTTAGTTACTAGATACTAACATAGTTATTAAGTTCATACTAACAACATAAATACACGGAAAAAAAGGATGTCTTAAATTAAGACAATATCCTTTTGGTCAAGACAAATATTGATTCATATATGGGGAATACAATATATTCTTGAATGAAGTAAAATTTTGTCTTAGTTTTATTGTCTTCTTCGAAGACATTATACTTAAATGAAGAATTATTAAGTTTAATTTTAAGAATTCTTCAGTAAAAACTAGATATTTTCTTCAATTAATATTATTATAGTCTTGAATCAAAAATATTTGCTTAAGTCAAGAACAAAAACCAAGTATTTATTATTCGTAATTTGAGTAAACAGGTTTTCTTGGACTGAGTACATTTACTTACGTTAAGAAAATATTTACTTGGATTGAAACAATTTTGCTGAGAATATTGATATTCTTCGCTAAATAGATCCTTTTTTTCCGTGTATTAATGATGTAATGGATCAATGGTTGTCTGAATAAATTAAATTAATTATTATTATTACTATTTCGTAATTTGTTTTTCCATATAAATACAGTTTTAAATATTTCTTAAAAGATATAATAAACATTTAATAATATAAAAAATAGTGGTCCGCCGGTGTCGGGAGCAGGGTCCTTATTATTATTTCGTTTATTTATTTTTTTACATATAAAATATATTTTTAAATATTTCTTGAATAAAGGTATAAAAAAAAACATTTAAAAATATAAAAAATAGTGGTCCGCCGGTGTCGGGAGCAGAGTCCAAGCTACCGGTGGTTAGGACTCCAGAGATAGGAACCTCCTCACAATGCGGGCCGTATCGAGGAGTACTGCCTTCTGAATCAGGCCCTTGATCCAGCCGCCTAACGAGAGCCTCGAGAGATGATGGTTGAGGCTTTCAGCCATCAGGCCATTGGCCGTAACGACAATCGGCACAATGACAGCCGAGTCAACATTCCACATGTCAACAACCTCGTGTGCTAAGTCGAGATATTTTATTTGCTTCTCTTTCTCATCTTTCACGAGGTTTTCGTCATGTGGAATGGTAACATCGACTATCATTGCGCGGCGCGCTAATCGATCTATCACCACTATATCAGGCTTATTGGCGACAATAGTCCTGTCAGTAATGATAGACCGATCCCAGTACAACGTGACATGGTCATTTTCGAGAACTGGGTCGGGCGCATACTTGTAATACGGTACCTCAGAGTTCACAAGTTTATATTTCAAAGCAAGTTGCTGGTGAATAATCCTAGCCACTTGGTTATGTCTGTGCAAGTACTCGCCGTTAGCCAGACGAGAACAACCAGAGGTAATATGTCTGATAGACTCACCCGAACGGTGGCATGCCCGACACACGTCAACCGTCCCGTCCTTCATAATATGTCTCCGGTAGTTATTCGTCAAGATAACTTCGTCCATAATTGCACAGACGAATCCTTCAGTTTCCCCGAAAAGGTCCCCAAACCAACCAACCAAGCCAGGATACGGACGCTAAAAGATCTACATCGGGCTCATGAAGAGCCCGATAGAAGCGCCCGTGTAGCTCCTTGTTTTGCCATATCTCCTTGCGGTCATCCGTTGTAAGTATTACAGGTTTGCACCAGTTCTCTTTAGCCATGGAAAGTGGGGTGAGCCCCTTGTCCACTGCGACCACATCACGGTGCATACCCACTTCAGTTTTCAAAAAATATTCCCTGAGACTGCATATCTCGCGGTTGTGGAGGGTCTTCGCATTTAAAAAGCCTCGACCCCCGCACTTCCGCGGGATGTACAGTCTCATCACCGATGATCGTGGATGATGCATCCGGTTTGCGGTCAACAGTGTACGGACCCTCCTATCCAGGGCGTCGAGTTCGGTCTGAGTCCATTTGAGTATGCCGAAAGAGTACATCAAAACCGGCATGACACAACCGTTGAAGGCACGCACCTTGTTTCCGCCTGAAAGAGGACTAATCAATACCTTCTTCAGACGGCCAAAAAAGCGCTCCTTCAATGTTTGCTTCATGTCAGTAACGTTGATGCCTAACGCTTCCGACATACCCAAATACTTAGCTTTCGGGTGAGGAGAGGGATCTAAGGTGTATGGAATCCGAAAGTTGAATTCCCTCGGATTCCATTATCTCCCCTCGCTTTACATGCATGACTGCACATTTGTCCACACCAAACTCCATTCTGATGGCGATACTGAAAGTTTCAGTTACCTTCAGTAGCTCCATCAGTTGCAATTTGTTGAGGGCAAATATTTTCAAGTCATCCATGTAGAGGAGGTGAGATATGACCTGCCCACCTCTCCTCAACCGATAGCCTAGACCTGAATCCTCCAGCAGCGTGCTTAGAGGATTCAGGGCTAAGCAGAACCAAAGTGGACTTAAACTGTCACCCTGAAATATTCCCCGTTTAATCCATACAGGCTCATCATTCCCCTGGATCTGTCGACACCCCGGATAGCGAAGCATTGCCCCATACACGATTCAAGGAAGGTACGTAGAGTCGTATCTATTTTGTACAACTCCAGCACCCTCATGAGCCATGTATGTGGCACCAAGTCGTAGGCCTTCTTATAATCTATCCAGCAAGTCGACAGATCCTTGCGGAATCGACGAACCTGTTGGCTAATGGCCATGTCGATGAGAAGTAGCTCCTTAGTGCCACGGGACCCGTTCCTACATCCATTTTGAGAGGCTGACATAATCGAATTACTGTCAATGTGTGTGTTAATTTTCGCTCTCAAAATGGATGTAAGAAGTTTATAGACCGTCGATAAACACGTGATCGGTCTATTATTCTTGGGTTCCGCGGGACTACCTTACTTATGGAGCAGGTGGGTAATGCCTGTCGTCAGAAACTGTGGTAGCGACCCCGACTCTAAGGATGACTGGAACTGAGATGCCAGGCAAGTGTGTGAACTAGTTAGCCATTTCAGCCAAAAGTTGTGCCGTCCGTCCGGTCCCGGTGATTTCCAATTCGGTAACGGACGGACCGCTCTAGCTATATCTGATGGCGTGATAATGACTACTTCCATTTCTGGTATAGTTTCACACACTCGCTCGACATCCCGCATCCAGGCAGCCTCAGCATGGCAGACAGGTACCGACCAGATGCTGCGCCAGAACGCAGTCGTGGTGGCATCATCGGGGCGGCACACGTCTGTCTCGTTTTGTTCAGGTCGCTCCCAAGCTCTATATACCCACCTCTCATCGCTCTGGAACATGCGATTTTGCGTGTATCGATCAACCCGCCGCTTATACCGCCGAATACGGCTCGCCCATGCACAAACTTTCTGCTTCAGGAAGTCGATGCGCTCTGTGACACGAGACAAGTATTCTCGAGGGCTGATTCCAGTCCCCGAGAATGCCCGCCTTACAAAGCGCATCACTCGTGGTCGTGTATTTCCCTCCCTGAAGCAGTATAGTTTGCCTATGAGTACCCTGGCCCCATCAATACGACGCTCGATCCTGCATTGCCAGGCTGGTACGGCTGGTTTTGGTCGCGTAGCTCCGTCACATTTTGGGAACTTAACGTTCGCTAAACGACATGCCGCAACAGCGGCGCAATATAGGATCGAGTGTGTATCAACGAGATCCTCGCTGCTCTCGAAGAAATCCTTAAACAGCGAGTCCAAGGCATATACCAGCGCCCTATTTTTCTTGTGCATGGGTAGGCGTGGTAGTCGGGGTCTAAGTTCGGTCGGAGTGGACTTATACTCGCGAAACGCATCTTCCAGTGCACTTCTCAATCGGACGTTGCACTGGCTACTTACTGTGGCAACCCTATCATCCTCCTCTTCAACATCGTGATTGGACCGCGGCGGGATTGCATTAATGATTGGTGCATGTGTCGCAGTTTGTGCCGGAGTTGAGACGATATGGTTGCTCAGTACCTCTGAGCGCAGCCTATCAAGTGCGGCATCGTCCAACCTGTGATTGCGTTGGATGACTCGCACCTGATCCGATAGTCGTTGGGCTGAGACGTTGACGGTTGGCTCTAGTTTGTGGAACAGAGACAGCATCCTAACACGGTACGCAGTGAGGTTAGTTCCCCCCTCTGTAGACCCGTAATATGCGCGCATGACGTTCTCGTTCATAGACTGAGTCCATCTCATGCGTTGCACACAACCACCGGCAGCGGGGACCCGGCTCGGGGCCAGTTGGCCCCTAAGTCCCAAGCTCTTCGGTGGCCGCCCTCTCCCCTGCCGACGTACAGGTGTTGGCGACGTCGGCGGGGAAAAATACTCGTCGCTCGAGCTCGACGCAACTACCGCGGCCGGTGTCGTCACAGCGCTCACGGTGGGGCTGGGTACCGGCGGCGGAGAGGCGGAGCTGAGCGAAGAGTCCGGAGGTGGTGGGCGTGCTCGTGCAGCAGATCTCGTCAACATATTTTAAATTTGATTTTCTTCTTCATCATTTTTGTTTTGTCGGAGATGACATGACAGATGTCACCGTCCTCTGATTCGGTATTATTGTAATAAATTTCATTGATTTTGCTGTTGTTGTTGTATTTTTTTATTATATTGCGATCATAAGTTTCAGGCTTGTTTTGGGTTTCTCAAACAAAAAAAAACTGCGTCTAAAATTAATAAAAATATAGAAATTGTGAAAACAAATTTTTGACGTTCTGTTGACGTGAGTGTTGCTAGCTTATTATTATTATTATTATTATTATGTCGTTTATTCATTTTTTTACATATAAAATATATTTTTAAATATTTCTTAAAAAAGACATAAAAAAAAACATTTAAAAATATAAAAAATAGTGGTCCGCCGGTGTCGGGAGCAGGGTCCAAGCTACCGGTGGTTAGGGCTCCAGAGATAGGAACTTCCTCACAATGCGAGCCGTATCGAGGAGTACTGCCTTCTGAATCCGGCCCTTGATCCAACCGCCTAACGAGAGCCTCGAGAGATGTTCGTTGAGGCTTTCGGCCATCAAGCCATTGGCCGTTACGACAATCGGCACAATGACAGCCGAGTTCACATTCCACATGTCAACAACCTCGTGTGCTAAATCGAGATATTTTATTTGTTTTTCTTTCTCAGCTTTCACGAGGTTTTCGTCATGTGGAATGGTAACATCGACTATTATTGCGCGGCGCGCTAATCGGTCTATCACCACTATATCAGGCTTATTGGCGACAATAGTCCTGTCAGTAATGATAGACCGATCCCAGTACAACGTGACATGGTCATTTTCGAGAACTGGGTCGGGAACATACTTGTAATACGGTACCTCAGAGTTCACAAGTTTATATTTCAAAACAAGTTGCTGGTGAATAATCCTAGCCGCTTGGTTATGTCTGTGCAAGTACTCGCCGTTAGCCAAACGAGAACAACCAGAGATAATATGTCTGATAGACTCACCCGGACGGTGGCATGCCCGACACACGTCAACCGTCCCGTCCTTCATAATATGTCTCCGGTAGTTATTCGTCAAGATAACTTCGTCCATAATTGCACAGACAAAACCTTCAGTTTCCCCGAAAAGGTCCCCAAAACGTAGCCAGGATACGGACGCTAAGAAATCAACATCAGGCTCATGAAGAGCCCGATAGAAGCGCCCGTGTAGCTCCTTGCTTTGCCATATCTCCTTGCGGTCATCCGTGGTAAGTACTACAGGTTTGCACCAGTTCTCTTTAGCCATGGAAAGAGGGGTGAGCCCCTTGTCCACTGCGACCACATCACGGTGCATACCCACATCGGCTTTCAAAAAATACTCCCTGAGACTGCATATCTCGCGGTTGTGGAGGGTCTTCGCATTTAAAAAGCCTCGACCCCCGCACTTCCGCGGGATGTACAGTCTCATCATCGATGATCGTGGGTGATGCATCCGGTTTGCGGTCAACAGTGTACGGACCCTCCTATCCAGGGCGTCGAGTTCGGTCTGAGTCCATTTGAGTATGCCGAAAGAGTACATCAAAACCGGCATGACCCAACCGTTGAAGGCGCGCACCTTGTTTCCGCCTGAAATAAGACTAGATAATACCTTCTTCAGGCGACCAAAAAAGCGCTCCTTCAACGATTGCTTCATGTCAGTAACGTTGATGCCTAACGCTTCCGACATACCCAAATACTTATAGCTTTCGGATGATGAGAGGGATCTAAGGTGTACGGAATCCGAAAGTTCAATTCCTTCGGATTCCATAATTTCCCCTCGCTTCACATGCATGACTGCACATTTGTCCACACCAAATTCCATTCTGATGGCGCCACTGAAAGTTTCAGTTACCTTCAATAGCTCCATCAGTCGAAATTTGTTGGGGGCAAAGAGTTTCAAGTCATCCATGTAGAGGAGGTGAGATATGACCTGACCACCTCTCCTCAACCGATAGCCTAGACCTGAATCCTCCAGCAGTGTGCTTAGAGGGTTCAAGGCTAAGCAGAACCAAAGTGGACTCAAACTGTCGCCCTGAAATATTCCCCTTTTAATCCATACAGGCTCATCATTTCCCTGGATCTGTCGATATCCTGGATAGCGAAGCACCGTCCTCCATTGCCCCATACACGACTCAAGGAAGGTGCGTAGAGTTGCATCTATCTTGTATAACTCCAGCACCCTCATGAGCCATGTATGTGGCACCGAGTCGTAGGCTTTCTTGTAATCAATCCAGCAAGTCGACAGATCCTTACGGGAACGACGAACCTGTTGGCTAATGGCCATGTCGATAAGGAGTAGCTCCTTAGTACCGCGGGACCCGTTCCTACAACCATTTTGAGAGGCAGACATGATCAAATTATTGTCAATGTGAGTATTAATTTTCGCTCTCAAAATGGATGTAAGAAGTTTATAGACCGTCGACAAACATGTGATCGGTCTATAATTCTTGGGTTCCGCGGGATTACCTGACTTATGGAGCAGGTGGGTAATGCCTGTTGTTAGAAACTGCGGTAGCGACCCAGCCTCTAAGGATGACTGGAACTGAGAAGCCAGGCAAGTGTGTGAACTAGTTAGCCATTTCAGCCAAAAGTTGTGCAGTCCGTCCGGTCCCGGTGATTTCCAATTCGGTAACGGACGGACCGCTCTGGCTATGTCTGATGGCGTAATGACTACTACTTCCAATTCTGGTATAATTCCACACACTCGCTCGACATCCCGCATCCAGTCAGCCTCAGCGTGACAGACAGGCACCGACCAGATGCTGCGCCAAAATGAACTCGTGGCGGCATCATCCGGGCGGCACATGTCTGTCACATTTTGCTCTGGTCGCTCCCAAGCTCTATATACCCACCTCTCATCGCTCTGGAACGTGCGATTTTGCAAGTATCGATCAACCCGTCGCTTATACCGCCGAATACGGCTCGCCCATGCACAAACTTTCTGCTTCAGGAAGTCGATGCGCTCTGTGATACGGGACATGTATTCTTGGGGACTGATTCCAGTCCCCGAGAATGCCCGCCTCATAAAGCGCATCACTCGTGGTCGTGTATTGCCCTCCCTGAAGCAGTATAGTTTGCCGATGAGTACCCTGGCCCCATCGATACGACGCTGGATCCTGCACTGCCAAGCTGGAACGGCTGGTTTTGGTCGAGTAGCTCCGTCAAAGTTTGGGAACTTAACGTTCGCTAAACGACATGCCGCAACAGCCGCGCAATACAGGATCGAGTGTGTATCAACGAGATCCTCGCTGCTCTCGAAAAAATCCTTAAGCAGTGAGTCCAAGGCACACACCAGCGCCCTATTTTTTTTGTGCATAGTTAGGCGTGGTAATCGTGGTCTAAGTTCGGTCGGTGTGGACCTATACTCGCGAAACGCATCCTCCAGTGCACTCCTCAATCGGATGTTGCACTGGCTACTTACTGTGGCAACCCTAACATCCTCCTCTTCGACACTGTGATTGGACCGCAGCGGGATTGCATCAATAATTGGCGCACGTGCCGCGGTTTGTGCCGGAGTTGTGACGATATGGTTGCTCAGTACCTCTGAGCGTAGCCTATCAAGTGCGGCATCGTCCAACCTATGATTGCGTTGGATAACACGCACCTGATCCGACAATCGTTGGGCCGAGACGTTGACGGTTGGTTCTAGTTCCTGAAACAGAGACAGCATCCTAACACGATACGCAGTGAGGTTAGTTCCTCCCTCTGTAGACCCGTAATATGCGCGCATGACGTTCTCGTTCATAGACTGAGTCCATCTCATGCGCTGCACACAACCACCGGCAGCGGGGACCCGGCTCGGGGCCGGATGGCCCCTAAGTCCCAAGCTCTTCGGTGGCCGGCCTCTCCCCTGCCGACGTACAGGTGTTGGCGACGTCGGTGGGGAAAAATACTCGTCACTCGAGTTCGACGCAACTACCGCGGCCGGTGTCGTCACAGCACTCACAGTGGGGCTGGGTACCGGCGGCGGCGAGGCGGAGCTGAGCGAAGAGTCCGGAGGTGGTGGGCGTGCTCGTGCAGCAGATCTCGTCAACATATTTTAAATTTTAATTTCATCTTCATCATTTTCGTTTTGTCGGAGATGACATGACAGATGTCATCGTCCCCTGATTCGGTATTATTGTATTATATTTCATTGATTTTGCTGTTGTTGTTGTATTTTTTTTTTATTATATTGCGATCATGAGTTTCAGGCTTGTGTTGGATTACTCAAGCAAAAAAAAAACTGCGTCTAAAATTAATAAAAGTATAGATATTGTGAAAACTAATTTTTGACGTTCTGTTGACGTGAGTGTTGCTAGCTTATTATTATTATTAGTAAGGTTATAAAAATACAAAAAAAAAACGGCCAAGTGCGTGTCGGACCACGCACAATGAAGGGTTTTGTTCTGGAAGTTGGGATGAATTTATCACAAAAACAAACTTAACATGGTAGTTGAAAAACATGTTCTCCGATACATCGAAATATGCCACGGTCAATTCTCCAACTGCAAATTTAAGTTGGTCGACTATTACTCGTTAACTTGTAAAGCCCACTTGGCTGTGATAATCTTCCTTTTAATTTCATTATATGTACTATTGCTATGATTTTTTTTTACATCTCCATAAACAACTATTTAGCTGGCAGGGGGGGCACTTGTCGCAGGAAGGTACTTATGGGTCACCGAGGCCCCCGCAACACAGGCAACAGGAAGGAATACGGGTGGGTTTTAGTCAGTAAGAGTCTGACACACCCTCCCGCTCCGCCCAGAGCGGGAGAAGTTATTTGATGATTTCCCAACCTCAAAAAAAAAAAACAAAAAAAAAAAATAAAGTGGGTGCACTTGACTCTAACAAAAATTTGCGCTTTAATGCTTAATATTACGCAAGTGGATCGTTGAATCCGCAAGTGGTTTTCACAAACCCGCAAGTTTTTGAACGGCCTATCCAACGATACGCCACACCATGGGGTAGACGAGAAAGAAAAAATATCATCCCCACATTACGTCCAAGGGAGGTACAGTAAAAAAAAAATTATTTCGAGATTTTATTTTAGCACTTTGTTGGCATAATTAATATGTTTACCTGTGCTGAATTAAAGCTTTCTAGTACTAAGCGTCTCTGAGCTACAGTGGGGACAGATAGACAGACAGACGGACATGCCGAAACTATAAGGGTTCCTTGTTTACTACGGAACCCTAAAAACTAACTTTATTTCTTCGATTTCAACGGGATAGATAAACAACCAAAAACTAGAATTGTAGGTCAGCAACACAAGTGGTTTAACACTGACTTTTATCCATAACATATTATTCGAATCACGGTTTCTCGGCATTTGAAGCAGAAAGACATAAATAATCAAATGAACGCATAGGTTCATTTGATTATTTATCTGTCGTCGGCATTTTGAGAAATCCTATTTTTACTACGGTGTTACCGATGTTTGGAGCGCATCAAAGTGAATGAAATACATACACATACAAATCATCGCCAGTTCCACTTACATCGCCATTGTTTACATTAATAAAAATGAATTGTTTCACCTAATCTTACGATTTTACAGTTTTTAGAGTTCCGTAACCAACGAGTAAGTTGGTTGGCCGGTTTAATAACGGAAACTTTCAGAAAAATATGTCTGAAAAAAAAAATCTGTAAATTATAACATCAAACCCTGCTTTCCCGCTATCAGATAACGGTTTCTAATTATGGACCGTCATGAATCTATTTACTTCCTACTCCATAAAAATATTGCTTCTGATTATTTTTTTGTTGACTAGGTTCGTAACTACCTATATCATAATCAGCCAATAGCACACTCTTAATTAGGGATCAAATAAATCCAAATAACCAAATAATTTCAACTTATTTATTAAACATAAAAAAATCATTCTTACCTACACCACATTTAAGTATTCACATAATCTATCCATTTTCACAATAACTTCACTTGTAACTTAAAATTAAAGTCCTTGCTAAATGATATAAGCAAACACAGTCTTTGGAGCCTTCGAACAATACTTAAACTTTAAAAAATACTCTTATTTCATCATAATTTTGGAATTACTTTCAATAAAAGACGTACCTATTAAGAACTTAAATTAATTTGAGTAAATTTTATTTATTTATTTTTGTAGTCGAAACCAAACTAAACAAATTTTAAGCTAAACGCCGCAATTAGGAACAATTTAAAACATGTTATTAGTCCAGTACCAACTTTTCAAAATTGGTCCTTCTTTACGAAAACTATTTTTCATTAACTCTGAGGCTTGGGGAGTTGTTATTCTGCTGCAAAAGACATCCCCGAGGATCTTTTTAGGTTGCAATTACCTAGCAATTGAAACCAGCTTTATTTCCCTAAATGAATAGGTAGTGATTAATTCTCAGTACAATGACCGCTACCAGCCTTGTTGGCGTTACTTTATTTTTCTTTATGTACCAAATTGTACCAACTTTTGTCATGACGTATGCTATTGTCGTAGATATACTTCAATTATTATATCTGGCTGGAACAACCAGAAAGGACAGTTCTAGAGGTTGCTCTTCCGTATTAACACAAATCAACAGAGCTTCCAAACCAATATGGCCACCGACTGTAATTCCACCTATTCCGTCAAGAAAAAGTAAAACATTTAACGACATAATTATTACAACGACATTTCAATATTTAAGCAACGTAGTTTAAATTTCTTTAAACTAATTGTTAAATCTTATTCTTCCAAGTAGGTTTAAATGTAGGTTCATTTAGCCGTTGGTTGGTAAGAACCAGCCGTGTAAACACTTAGGTGCTGGCGATGGAGTGTCGAACGTGGCCCGCGCTAGTTCACACATGGTCTTAGCGTCTAGGACGAGCATGGCCACTGACTGTGTCTTGTCCCCGCCCCATACTAACGCGCTGAGGAGAACACCGTCGTCTTCGTCCTAGAAGAAAAATGTAGTATTATTAATGGTTTATAGGAAGTTCAAATCCTGTCTGATTTGGTTAAGGATTGACGTTTATAAGAGTAGAGGAAGACCAAAGAAACGATAGACAGATTGTGTGAAAGAATATGGCTAGAAAGACGTGACTATTTACTCCAGAGATCAAGGCTAAAAGGAATGTATGAAAGAAGACATGCTGATAAATCGGGATGAGGGCAGGAGGATAATCATGACTGGTGGATTTTTTTGCTGGGCCTTGTCAATAGGAGCAAAAAAATGATCGCTACTTTCCATATTTCGTTTCCTACGAAAATTATACATGAAAAACTTTTAACTATGACATGAAATTTATTGCCTCACCTTAGCGTTAGGCGTTGGCACGAATATCGGCTCACTGGGGTAGCAGTTCAAGTTGCACCATGTCTTGGTCTCGCCGGTCTTAGTGTCCACTTTAATGATCTGAAACATTTTAAATATTAATAGCGATCAAGTTCCTCTTTTATCCTTCTACTATATCGATGTCTCTTCTTAACTCGCCGCTCAGGACCAATTATGGTCCTTAGAGCATAGCGACATAGCAACAGTAGGCACCTACATTCAGCTGTAGTAATCACACTACAGCCGGATGCGGAAAAGAAGGGCGTGTCCTACAGGAGTGTTATGGCGAAGGTGGGTGAGGTGGTGCGCCTCGAGGAGCTCGGCGCTGCCACTGGCCTAAAAATGAAGGTAACGGCGACTGGGGCCCGAATGGTGGAGGTCCCCGGTGCGGCCAGTGGCCCGGCCGCTGACGCTCTGGCCGAAAGGCTCAGGGCGTCCCTAAATGCGGACGAGGTCCGAGTGTCCAGGCCCACCAAGTGCGCTAGCATGCGCATCATGGGCCTGTACGACTCCGTGACGGAGGACAAGGTGGTCGCCGCAGTAGTTAGGACTGGGGGGTGCTCTGCCGAGCAGGTGAGGGTGGGTACCATCCATCCTGACTCCGCGGGGCTGCAAACCGCTACGGTGAGCTGCCCCGTGTCGGCGGCCAAAAATATTGCCAGAGAGGGCCAAAGGTTATTGGTGGGCTGGGTGTCAGCACAGGTCAAACTGCTGGAGCCCAGACCTCTGAGGTGCTTCCGTTGCCAGGTGGGCGACCACGTGCAAGCCAATTGCACCTCGGAGGTGGACCGCAGCGGTCTCTGCTACCGCTGTGGTCAGCCCGGGCACAAGGCCGGCTCCTGCAACGCCACGCCGCACTGTGCCGTATGTGCGGCGGCTAGCAAGCCGGCCGACCACCGGATGGGGGGCAAGGCCTGCACCCCACCCGCCAAAGCCAAGGCCAGGGGTAAGCCCTCCACCACAGCCGCCACCGCCGTCACCGCCACAGCCGCCGCCACTGCCGCCGCCGCCGCTGCCGCTTCTGCCACCGCAGTCGTCGCCGCCATACCCGCCGCGGCAGGACCCCTGGTTCAGGAGGAGGCCAATGCCAACATGGAGTGCCATTAATGGCCCCATTACGCCTCCTCCAGGCGAACATCAACCACTGCGCCGCCGCTCAGGGTCTGTTGCTCCAGAGCATGGCGCAGTGGTCGATTAACATCGCCGTGGTCGCTGAGCCGTACTTTGTCCCGCCCAGGGATGACTGGGTGGAGGACCTGAGCGGCTCAGTGACCCTAATTTCGTCGGCCGCCGCCGGTACCCCGTCCCTCGAGGCCGTCAAGAGAGGACGGGGCTGCGTAGCAGCACGGTTCGGGGAGATTGTCGTGGTAGGGGTCTACCTCTCTCCGAACCGAACTCTTGCCGAGTTACACAACTCCCTTGCGGAGTTGAGAGACGTCGTCGTCGGGTTTGGTTCCCTCCCCGTGTTCGTCCTCGGGGACTTCAATGCCAAGAATTTGGCTTGGGGTTCCCGGTTAACGGACACACGGGGCAGGATGGTGGAGGACTGGGCTCTGGAGACAGGCCTGGTCGTCCTAAACCGGGGTTCTGTCCCCACGTGTGTGCGGATGCGGGGTGAATCAGTGGTGGACATCTCGTTCGCCAGCCCCGCTCTGTCGCCGCGTGTAGCTGACTGGCGTGTCATGGAGGGGGTGGAGACCTATTCCGGTATATCCGGTTCGACGTCTCCGCCCAGACCTCGGACGCGCCGGTCCGACGGGCCCCGAGTGGTCCGCGGGGGGCGCTGAAGCAGCTGGACCGGGAGCTCCTCCTGGAAGCCTCGATCGTGCAGGCCTGGGTGTCACCACCGGACAGGCCTGCCGACATCAACGACGAGGCGGAGTGGTTCCGGGAGGCCATGTCCGACATATGTGACGTGGCAATGCCCCGGGTCCAGCCTGGACGTGCCTCGCGCCAGGTGTACTGGTGGTCGCAGGAGCTGACGGCTCTGCGCAATGCGTGCGTGGCTGCGCGACGCCGGTACACCAGGCACCGCAGGCTCCGTATCAAACCTCCGGATACGGAAGCCATTCAGGCGGAGCTGTACGAGGGATACAGAGCGGCGAAGACCGCCCTCCAAGCGGAGATCCTGCGGGCCAGGGATTTGGCCCACGAGGAGTCGCTGGGGACTCTGGACAGGGACCCGTGGGGACGCCCGTACAAGGTGGTGCGGGATAAACTCCGCCCATGGGCTCCCCCGCTAACGCAGAGTCTCCGGCCCCAGCTTGTGGAGGACGTGGTGAGCGCTCTGTTCCCTTCGCGAGGGGAACACTCCTCCCCACCTATGGCTCCGCCTACTGCGGTGCCTGATGCGGACCACACTGCCGACGACGACGACGATGCTCCGGAGGTGACCGAGGGAGAAATGAGAGCGGCGGTACGCAGGCTTAATGCCAAAAATACCGCCCCAGGACCCGACGGCCTACCTGGGAAGGCCTGGGTCCTGGCCTTGGAGGCTCTCGGGCCTCGACTTAGGGGGCTCCTAAGCGCATGCATGGAGAGGGGCCAGTTCCCGCTTCGCTGGAAGACGGGGAAACTGGTCCTCATAAAGAAGGCAGGGCGCCCTGCGGACTCTCCGTCCGCTTATCGGCCCATCGTGCTGCTCGACGAGGTGGGCAAGCTCTTTGAAAGAGTCATTGCAGACCGCCTCGTCGGCCAGCTGGTGCGGGTGGGGCCGGATTTGGCGGAGAGCCAGTTTGGTTTCCGCAGAGGGCGCTCTACGGTGGACGCCATCATGCGTGTGCGAGCCCTGACGACGGGGAATGCTGTTGCCCAGGGTGGGGTCGTCTTGGCGGTGTCTCTAGACATCGCCAATGCCTTCAATACCCTGCCCTGGAGTTGCATCAGGGAGGCACTCCGGTATCACCGGATGCCGACCTACCTCTGTCGTGTGGTCGAGGCCTATTTGACGGACAGGGCCGTCATCTACCCCGGTCACCAGGGAGTGTGGAACCGGCAAGAGATGTCGTGCGGTGTCTCACAGGGATCGGTCCTGGGGCCGCATCTGTGGGACATCGGATACGACTGGGTGCTGCGCGCCGACCTCCCTAGCGGCGTCAGCGTAGTGTGCTACGCTGACGACACGTTGGTCCTGGCACAGGGGAGGTCGCACCAGGCGGCGGCCGAATTAGCGGCACGCGGGGTTGCGACAATCGTCGAAAGGATCCGGCAATTGGGACTCGAGGTGGCCCCGCACAAGTCCGAGGCCATGTGTTTTCATGGTCCTCGGAACGCGCCACCGTTGGGGTCCCAAATAACGGTAGGAGGGGTTTCTATCGGCGTCGAGTCGACGATGAAGTACCTGGGACTCGTCCTCGACAGCCGGTGGAACTTCGTGGAGCATTTCCGACGTTTGGCTCCCAAACTGGAGCGGGCGGGCGCTGCATTAAAGCGGCTCCTGCCCAATCTAGGGGGTCCAAACGCCTCCTGCCGGAGGCTCTACGCGGGGGTCGTGCGGTCCATGGCCCTCTACGGGGCACCTGTATGGGCGCGCTCTCTGGCGCTGCGGCCAGCCCGCCGGTTGAGCGCGGCCCAAAGGGTCATGGCCATCCGGATGGTCCGAGGATACCGCACGGTCTCCTGTGAGGCAGCGAGCCTCCTTGCCGGATTGCCGCCATGGGATCTGGAGGCAAAAGTCCTCGCGCACGTATGGGAGTGGCGCGAGGAGGCGAAACGCCGGGGCGTAAGTCCGCTGCTGCGAGAAATCGCGGCACAGCGGACGGAGCTCCGGCGGGATCTCATGGCGTCATGGAAAGTACGGTTGTTGCAACCCAGTGCTGGGCACGCCACGATTGCGGCGATAAGTCCCCTCTTTGAGGAGTGGCTGGAGAGGCGCCACGGCGTCCTCACCTTCCGCGTGACGCAGGTCCTCACCGGACACGGCAGCTTCGGGAGGTTCCTGTGTCGGATAAGGCGGGAGGATACGTCCGGGTTTTCACCACTGTGTGGATCGCCTGGAGGACACGGTGGAGCATACGGTGGAGGTCTGCCCGGCTTGGGCAGAGCACCGCCGTGTCCTCGTGGAGGCGATCGGCGGCAGAGACCTCTCGCGTCCGGCCCTGGTTCAGGCCATGGTACGGAGCGAGAGGTCATGGGCAGCCGTCACCTCCTTCTGCGAAGCAGTAATGCTCGCAAAGGAGGAGGCGGGACGGTTGAGGGAAAGGCAAGTTTCGCGCCCTCTCGCCCCTAGCCGCCGCAGGAGACGCCCAGGGCGTCGGAAATCCCGGGCGGATTTCCGGCCACCGTAGGCGCGGGCTTGCGGATGGTGAGCAATGGGTAGCTCACCGTCCGGTAAGGACCAGGCCCGGGTCGACGGTGCGTCGTATTCCACGCGCGCCTCAAAGAGATGTCGTCAGCACAAAAGTAGGGGTCCACTAGGGCCGATGCCTGCCGGGGTCGCGGGAAGGTACTTATGGGTCACCGAGGCCCCCGCAACACAGGCAACAAGAAGGAATACGGGTGGGTTTTAGTCAGTAAGAGTCTGACACACCCTCCCGCTCCGCCCAGAGCGGGAGAAGTTATTTGATGATTTCCCACCCTAAAAAAAAAAAAAAAAAAAAAGGCGCCTACATTAATAGTTCCAATACTTACTCGTATCAATAATTTCGTGTAAAATATTCAAGAGCAAAAATCGAACTTGGAAAAGCCAGTGCAAAAAAGGTGATTATTTAAGAAAAACTGGGTAATGGATGGTTTTAATAAAAACGAATCTTATGTTACCGTTCCAGGATTCTCAGCATCCACATCTGAGCTTATGGCATAGAAGTATCTGTAGGGTTTTCCTGCAATAAAATACGTTGTGTTTATTATCGCATTTTTATGGTTTCCTGGTGTCTTAGGTCTGAGGAAACCAAATGCGTGCGCGTAGTGTGCGCGCACGCACCAGTTGTGATGTGAATGTTGCTGTCGGGCAATAGCCCACCAGACACAACACCCGTCTGGTCAGGAATCCTCCTTTTTCTACGGAGATTAAGGAACTTTCCCTGTTCCTCATAACTCTATAAAAATCTGTGGAAGATGACAGACTGCCTGTGTGGTTCGAACGCATTTTATCTGCTCAACTCAGAAATCTTGAGGATCTTTGAGCTTTAATCCTCATTTAATGCTCAAAGGTGTGAATCCAGGATGTATTTTTTTAGATGATCCTTTGTCTTTTACATAGTCTATGCCTTGCCGAAAAAATATTGTTTCATCTTTTTTATTTTACTTTTTTATTATAAATAAATAGTTAGTTGCCTGATGATTTATTTATTTATTTATTTGTCTGTGTTTCCGAACGCATATAACCCTAATCTCTTCAAAATGAGAGTGAACAGGCTTCTTCTGGGTAAGCTCGCTCCATCGTCGACTTTGTTTCTGTCGCCTCTGACATAGACTAAGGTCAAGAGCAAACCCATCACAAATAAAAAAAAAAAAATATTTTGCTGCGTAAAATGTATTTTCATCGTGTTGCAAAAATGTTGCAAAATATTCTCTGTTTTCTTACCATTATAAAGATCGTAGTGTATCCTCGGAGTCTCGCAGCCGATATCTGCCAGGGACCTCACATCCACACTGGTCAAGTTGGGAGCATCAAGAGATACTTCCAGCCTCTTAGGCCGCGCACGGAACCATTGAGCGTAATCCGCATTGCTTTGCATTGACTGGAAATAAGATTATAGTGGGGTTAATCAATATAAATATTAAGGAAAGTGTAAACAATCAGCCTATTATAGAGAGGAAGAGGGCCATAATACACTACGCGGGTCCAGTGCGGGTCCAATCCCGGAACCAAAAACTATTTTCGAGCTTGCTCTTGCATTCTCTTAGTAACATCACAATAACAGCTAATCCAAGCCAAGTCAGAAATCTCCAGTTTTCTAGCTCGCTTTGCTCGCTTGTACTCATTCTCTTAGTAAGATTCCAATAGCAGCTTATACTTCTGACTCAGATTGCTATTTTATTTATATCGTAAAAAAAATACAATTTAGAATATTATATTGCTAAGGGATATTTTTCAAAAAAGGGCCCTTATTTTTTTTATACAAGTCCACTTTAGGTCTGGCTACGCCATTGGCCGAACGACTTTAATATAGCTGTTTATAGGGTTTCCAATCTGGGGACTGCTACTGAGAGTTTAAAATGCTCAATTTGGACGATGAACCCAAAAAATATCAGATCTAACAAAATTATTCACATTTTCTCGATAATATTTGACTTCTAGGTGTGAATGAGTAGCGTGTGACAATGGACTAATTAGAGAGATTATTTTCAGATCATTATACCTTTGTTTTATGTGTAAGTGTCTTTGGCGGATTCATATTATTCTGAAGGACCACAATACCTAACATGTTGCTGAAACAATGTCGTGCAACCTTTGATTCCCAAGAATACGGGGCTTCAAGCCAAAGTCAAAGCAATTCAGTTAGGCACATAAAAGACATGTTTGAACACCAACATTCACAAGAGAATAGAGTTAAATCTAGTTACCCCTTCCAAAAGGTAGTCCTATGGAGATGAATGGGCAACAAACTCCATAATTACTCTTTTAAAATGTTTGAACTCACCTCAATAGCATGCACATACATGGCGTCTATGACCTTAGCGTCCTTGTAGGCACAGAGGTCAACCACCAGTCTGCCCTCTTGTTCGAACGCGTTGATGATGTGCAAGTAGAACAGAGGGTCGGTGCGGAATCGCTTCACTTCTTCGCCAGAAGAACGACTTAGGAGGACTATGTGGGTCTGTGAATTGAAACGGCGTTGGTATTTACATGTTATATTCTTCGTTGATAAAAAAAAAGACTTTTGAGTAACAGTGGGATGAAAGAGTGGGATGTTACTAATGGTTCTGGGCAAAAAATATACCCCAATTATCCACATGTGAATGAGGTGAAGATATTATCATCTCTAGGAAAAGCAGCTTTATTGATTTTATTTGACGGTTCAGCAACTTTGCGTTGAACAAGTTTTCGTGAATTTAAAAATATAGATCGGTACTGTAATAAAAATGGCTAAATTACTGACAAAATTAAGCGGATTTTAGAATTTGTGTCACGCAATTTGCCTGTTGGTCCTTCGAGCCACTTTATGGATCGTCCAAGCAATAATTTTTTTGGTTGTATTTCCTCAAGTACTGTACAATATAAACACTATAATGCATGCAATGCATTTTAAAATTACTTTTCTTGAAGTGAACACTTCTTTAGGCTCGTTGGGCACTTTTGGGCTGGGGACAAAGCACTGAATCGCGTGACCGTCACGCTCAGATAGATATATACAGATGTTTACAAGTTTGTGAAACTAAGAAGTTTTACCTTTTGGTGTGCAGTCCTACGACTGACATTTTTTTTTGTATAATGTACAAGTACACTGATTAATAGTGTCGCACTTTCCTAAAATTTAGATACATGTGAGATCTATAATTATGACAAGGATTGTGGGTTAATTATGTGTTTGTATTTAGTTGGTAAGTCTTTTTATAATAATATGTAATATAAAATGCACAGACCTCGTAATCGGGGTTCCACTGGAGGCTAGAGCAGAGCTTGTCGTTGGTCATGAGGCCGCGCATGAGACTCGCCACTGACACCGACAGAGGCTGTTCCACTATCAAAAAATAGTTCTCTGTTATACCTGGAATACCAAACATTTTACCATTAACAAATGCATAATCAGCCTATAATGTTCCCATTGCTGGGACACAATACTCCTCTGTGTGAGAAGGAGTGGGCGGAAATCCACCACGCGGGCCCATTGCGGGTTGGTTCATGTCACATCCCTTCGAATTTTTGGTTCTAGGACATGCCGGTTTCCTCACGAGGTTTTCCTTCACCGTTTTGAGAGCAGTGGCGATGAAATAATTTACTCAAAGTAAAGCGCCTGTCAGGGTTTGAACCTACGACCTACAGCTCGTAAGTCGTGGCCGTTACCACTTCTCTCAAGCTCTCAGCACTACTACACAAATAATAGTAACTTTTTACCAACTTAACTGTATATTTTGTCTGCTGAGACCAAAACTTCAAACGCAAAGTATACAGGGAAGTTGTATAAAAATAACATAACATAAAAATAACATAACATCACGCCTGTATTCCCGAAGGGTCAGGCAGAGGTCTACCTATAGTACACCCACATTTCGCCAGTTATGTTTAGGTCCCACGTAGTGGGCGAGCCTATTGCTATTATTTACTTTGTGGAGTTTAATATATCGTGTGGAATTTAATATTTACTTGTTAAGTATTATATTGTTTTCAATTATTGTGAATGTGAAGACTATGTAAGTCATTGTTTTTTTTTCTCATTTATTATTAATCATGGTCTGGCAGTTTGAGTAATTTATGCGGCCTACCCAAATGTTGTTTCTTTGGTATTGTTTGTCGCATCGTTGAGCTCCTTAAGTTCTGAGTTGAGCTGCACGATTACTGACAATTGCGTGCACTGACTGTACAGGTCCACTTAATCTGTGTGGTTCTTTCCTCAAAAGGACCATTTCAGACACCGATCTACATATTATAATTTTAAAATGTACCTATACAAAATTTTAAAAGAGTAACGGTGGAGTTTCTTGCCCGTTCTTCTCCATACGAAACTACCTTCTGGAAGGGGCAACTAGAATCAATTTTTTTTTTGTTAATTTTGACGTTCAAAAGTGCCTTTTATGTGCCTATTTGAAATAAATAATTTAACTTTGACTTTGACTTATGGCCTTCACATGATCTGACCAAGATTATGTCTGGACTTTAAAGGAGACTGTGACCTCTGAGTTTGTTTCGGCCTTTCTTCTCAGAGTAGTCAGATAGGAAACGCCGACCTCATCTAGCTTTTTTTTTTAAATATGATTGACGTGTACAAGTATTTGTACAAACCTACCTACAGAAAATAAATCATTTATCATTTATTAACCGGGCACAAATCCAGATGGCCGACATCTGGATTTGTGCCTGTTACTGAGAATTCCACATGGAAACCCAATAACACTTTGCTTGACCCGGGAATCGAACCCAGGACCTCATGCTTAACAATCGAGCTAGCGACCACAAGACCAACGAGGCAGTTTTTTTTTATAAAAATGTGGCTGTTATTTTAATATATTGTGGTGTCTTACGACTTCCACGCGAACGAAGTCGCGGTTAGAAGCTAGTCTACTATAAAAATGCATTCACGGACAGACAACGAAACCTAAAGCGCTAGTTTTAGAAGAATTAAATTTTGCACAAGAATTCCTTAATATTCCTTATAACGTAGGTGAGCAATAAGGATTTTTGATAATGACCCTACAGGGATGAAAGTATTTATGGAAAGTCTTAATTTTTGCCGACGGGAAATACCATCGAGCGCGAGGCTTGCTTCTACATAAACATGCGACACTACCCGCGGCATTAGGCCAGGCAATAGTGCCATAACGTGATTGGCTTAGCTCCGCTTAGACAATGACTGCCCTCAACCATACAGGCTCGTGCCGACTGGCGCGATATCGCGGGCGCGACAGGCAGGGCGACGCGCAGGATGATACTTGCCATGAAGTTTTCATAGAATTTGTGGTACTAAGGTCGTTTCACACCTGTCTGCGAGAGCCTTAAAACGTGTGTGGACATACCTACTTCATCTTCACTCCATACATCTACACTATCTCATATAATCGCCTACTATTACAAGGTACAGATGTTCTATGTCACGAAGTCCGTTTGGCTATGAATGTTGTCAAGCGTGCACATGCACATTGTTTTTGTGTGCGTAACCTCGAGAGCGCTCAGTGTCGATCGGGACACGGTCCGGATCAGTAGTGGTTTTTAGTTCGCGCCAAATTGTTTCACGGAGTAAGGTCAGCATGGCAACAAAACGAAGAAGAGTTGTCCATAGTGAGGTAATATTTATTTATACGTTTTCAATTAAAATGTTACACAAAGATACTTAATATAGCAATAGAAGTATTTATAAAATGAATGTTTTTTTTGTGTTATAAAATGTTTATATTACTTAATTATTTTGATTACATTTTGTTTTAGGGTCGAAACATGATAGCTAGTGTTTATCATTTTCTGCGAGAAGAATATGAATTTACAAAATCATTAATGGAACTCAACTGTGATTTGTCTCATTTACGAGACATTACACGCCGTACAGCTGAAGCTACGGGTGTGAGCCAAAAAACAGTTCAAAGAATATTAAATGAAGAGAAGAAATTGCCATCCACTTCATCAAAATTCTCTTCACCTATGAAGAAAAGGAGAAAGCGAGATAATAAAGTGGATATAGATAATTTTACAGCCGATGTGGTTCGCAGTACTGTACAAGATTTCCATATTGTCCATAAAGAAATTCCAACATTAGCTAAGTTAAGAACAGCATTGAATGAAAAAATCGGATTCGATGCTTGTTTAGAAACTGTTCGCAAGTTACTGTTGAAATTAGGTTACAAGTGGCGCAAAACAGAGAACAACCGTAAAGTCTTGACGGAGCGTCATGATATACAAATGTGGCGTTTAAAATATTTAAAAAAAATAACAGAGTACCGCTCTCAAAGTCGGCCCATTGTCTACACCGGTGAGAGCTACGTCCTTTCGACACACGTGCGAAACAACACCTGGGCAAAAAAAGGAAAGAACTCCGTTTTTAAAAAAAATTAGCACAGGCACTCGCTTTATTTTAGTGCACGCGGGAACCAAGGATGGTTTTATTGAAAATGCTTCCTTGGTTTATAAGGCCAACTCAACAGCTGGTGATTATCATTCAAATATGAGCTATGATAACTATGTAAAATGGCCAATTTACTTCCGCGCTCTGTCATTGTCTTAGACAATGCATCTTATCACAACACACGGGCTGAACGACTACCGACGCAATCTACAAAGAAAGCCGATATGCAGCAATGGCTCAGGGATAAGGGGCTATACCCTTATCCCTCCCTATTTGAAGAATCTCTTCTTAAATTGGAATTGTACGATACAATAAAGAAGTACAAAGCCCAACACGTAATCTACAAGATTGACGATTTTATAAAAAGCAAGGGTTTTGATGTCTTACGCCTTCCCCCTTATCACCCAGAATTAAATGCGATTGAAAATATTTGGGGGATCGTTAAAAATTATGTCGCATCTAAAAATATCGAGCAAAACATGACGAATACGGAAAGACTGATCAATGAAAGTTTGGGCCAAGTTAGCAGTGAAACGTGGCAAAAAACTTGTGCTCATGTTGAAAAAATTGAAAAGACTACTTGAAATATTTTGATCTCGATTTTGAATTTATAATCAATGTACAAGATGATTCTGACGACAGCAAAACGGAATCGGAAATCGAAAATTTATCTGATAGTGATTGAAAATACTGAATAGTCCTACTGTTTCGTTTCCATTCTGTAACACCAATGCTTAATTAAATGCCTACATATTCTTAATACTTTTGTATTTATTGCAACCTAATCTAATTTATTTACAAAATGTATATACTTTTAAAACCAAAATTTTATTTAGATTATTAAATCTCGACTTGAATATATATCAGATTGTTTTGCTAACGTTACCTACTTTTACACACACAAGCGCGCTTGTCGGGATACGTCACTACTACAATCAAAGCCGAACGGACTTCGTGAAATAGAATATCTGTACAAGGTAGCAATTACCTATGTGAGTTCGTTTGTATGGAGTGAGAAAGAACGCTGCATAAGTATGTATTAAGCCTCGTGCAGACTGGCGTGACATTACGGGCGCGGCAGGAAGCGCGACTCGCAGCGCAATACTTTCAATATTCACGCCTGTCAGCTCGCTGTTCATTGTTTGCTCCGAACTGCTCCCGGCTCCACCAGCGCGTACCCATACTGCTCGATATGCTCCAACAACCCAAGCGATCAATTGTCTGAACGCCTGAATTGCGCAGGAGCCGGATGTTGACATATTTATCATCATCATCATCATATCAACCGAAAGACGTCCACTGCTGGACATAAGCCTCCCCAAGCACCGCCACTTCGACGGGTTCTGTGCTTCCCGAATCCAGCGGATTCCTGCCGCCTTCACAAGGTCATCGGTCCACCTTGTAGGAGGCCTCCCAGCGCTACGTTTTCCGTTACGCGCGGTTCCGGTACATATTTATGTATAATCTATGTTGTGTGTATCTATTTTGTTGTTTTGTACATATTTATGTATAGCTGTAAATCTATGTTCAATATTTGCCTGAAGTTTTTAAGTTAAATGTTATTTTGTTGGCTTACTTGTTGGCTTGCACTCTTTGGTGTTTACTGTAAGTGCAGCAAGCAATTGTTATACAAGGTGTCGTTTTGCATCTCCGTCAAATTTCAGGAGGTTGCTATGAAAGACATACATAATCAAATAAATTTACGATACCTGCTCAAGAATTAATACATACTTGTTTTTTTAGTTATTTACGTTTGACAGTATTTTAGAATACACCACTTTCACAGAACAGAATCACCCCAATGCGTATGCGATAGTGTGTTTATAAAAGGGCAGTTACAGTGTGGTATCACACGGCCCGCGTTTTAACATGCGTGTCTCACACATGCCGATTTCCGAAAATTAGAAAAAAAAAACCCTACATATTTTATTTTAGAATCATTAGCATAGTTACCTCCTTGAATTTGACGAGGATGTAAAACGACACCTTGTATATTATATGTACATAAATAAATAAATTACTTACCGAAAGTGTGCATGTAAGATGGATTAAGCGTCCACCGAGGCTTCACTGAGGCCACAATACGTGCGCTTTTGAACATGTCACCTAGAAAATAAATTAACACATCAGCTAATAGAAACGAAATACAGGTAGGTAAGACCTCGGTTCATTTGGTTCCAGAAAAAGATGTAAGCTTTTTTGGTACCTAATATCTGGGATCACTTAATTATTTTTGCCACCAAACTTGGGAATTGTGCAAGTTTACTATTAATAGGGGCCTTTTAAAATCAGGAGTCATATATGTTCATCGTGTGGAAGCTTTAAAAGTTTGTAAATTAAACTGACATCACGACCTAAAACTATCAATAAAGGTATAGACGAGCAGCCCGGGTCGACGGCGCGTTGTGTTCCACGTGCGCCTCAAAGAAATGTCAGCACAACTGAACGTGTCCGCTAGATGCCTGCCGGGGTCGCAGGACAGTCCGAAAGGGATACCGTGGCCTGGCAACACACAGGCAACGGAAGGAACACGGATAGGTTTTAGTCAGTAACACTCGTAAGTAAGTAAGTCGTAAGTTCGAACCAAGGCAGGGCCTTTACTTTGCGCTGAATGCAACACCATTCAGCTCACCCAAGAATAATTATTTTATTTGGAAATTGTTTTTTTTTTTATTATTTTGCTACTATGGACGCGTTCTTTTTTACATCGTCCTCACATTTAGTTGTCTTATGTAACAATATAATTTAAAAGAGTGTCCATAGAGTTTCTTGCCCGTTCTTCTCCATAGGTACTCGTACCTACTACGCTTTGGAATGAGCAACTAGCTTCATATTTCTAATCGACCGAATTCTTTTTTACATCGTCCTCACATTTAGTTGTCTTATGTAACAATATAATTTAAAAGAGTGTCCATAGAGTTTCTTTCCCGTTCTTCTCCATAGGTACCTACTACGCTTTGGAATAAGCAACCAGCTTCATATTTCTAACCGACCGAATTCTTTTTTACATCGTCCTCACATTTAGTTGTCTTATGTAACAATATAATTTAAAAGAGTGTCCATAGAGTTTCTTGCCCGTTCTTCTCCATAGGTACCTACTACGCTTTGGAATGAGCAACTAGCTTCATATTTCTAACCGACCGACTCCTTGAAAATTCAAAAGTGCCTGTAAATGGTTTAATTGTAATAAATGCTTTGAGTTAGAGTTTGAGTTCTTTATTTAATTCAAAATGTTGTTATGTACTTACCTTTCTCTATGAATGGAAATTTAGCGACGACGTGTCGTATTCTGCCCTTCACGACAGACATACCGACGTTGTAGACATCCCCTGAAAATACAAAATGATTCATCTACTACGTGTCTAATCTCTGTAGTGTAAAATAAGTATTATATTTATCTGAACGTCTCTCGTTTCGTATTTTGTTTCTCTAATTTGGACTATACGTAGTGATCAAACGAGCAGACTTTTTTACTGTCTAACTATGTAATCTGCTGGACCGAGGCAGTGGTGCCGATTCCCTTGTTCACAAACTAAACTAAATTGAAGTTCAGTGCATCTTTTTCTTTCTATTTCATTAAGAAAAGGATAGAAGATAAATTTTAGTTTAGTCATGTCAAATTAATCAGCGTCTGTCACTACTCCATACAAGTTTAGACGTCATTAAAAACTTGCCTACTAAAATTACGTCAATTTACGTCAAGCGCTGATTAATCTGACAGGACTAAACTAAAACTTATCTTCTGTCCTTTTCTTAATGAAATAGAAAGAAAAAGATGCACTGAACTTAAATTTAGTTTAGTTTGTGAACAAGGGAATCGGCACCAATGTCAGCCAATAATGTATTAATGACTAAGTGTATGTCCTTTACAAGTCCTCACCATTGGGCATGACGTGCGGGTGCGACGTGTGGTTGACGAGTGCCACGCAGCTCGTCATGTTCCTCCTCTCCAATGTGTCCAGTGTCACTGGGTCTACCCTGGACACCATAATACAATTTGTTAAGAAATTTTATTTCACTCTAGCTCTTAATACTCCTGCCCTCATTCCAATTAATTTGTGGTCGACAGTCTTCTTGTGTACATCTCTGTAATGCCGCTAGCAAAGTATCGAACCCCATTTTTTTATTTCATTCGCTGTTACTATTAAAAGAAATACGTTGTAGAAGAGTCTTGCAATGATTCTGACATAATTATAATTATAATTCTGATATAATTATAGTTATAATTCTGACATAATTATAATTATAATTCTGAAATAATTAAAACGTTTACTATTCTGAACCTACTATAATGTTATTGTTCTACAAGGCCTTTTCAGGTAATTAAAGGAAGGTTCAAGTACCTAATTAATTATTCAATGAGGGTCTCATGACAAAATGTGACTGTTAAGGTCGCAGAAGTTCATTTCTTAACCACAAAATAAAAACTCAAAACGTACGGTCGTATTATGTCGAGTTTTTGTAAGGTTACAGTGAATGATCGGCCGGTTTGCGGTTTGTTAAGCCTTAGTGCAATAATATTCTAGTGGCTATTATTCACCAAAGGTAAAAGGCTCACGTGATAAGGACAACACACGTGTGGTTACACATCTACAGCTTATTATATGGGCTTGTGGCTAAGTAATAACAGCCGCACGAGCCGATCGATCAGATTAAGCTACGCTTGCGCGGTTGGTCCCTGGATGGGTGACCATATTTACATACCAAGACTCCTCCGTGCCTCGGAAAGCACGAAGCCGTTGGTCCCGGCTGTTATTTGTAGATCTTTCTTTGACAGTCGTTACGGATAGTCAGAAGCTCAAAATTCTGACAACCAGTCTTACCAAGGGGTATCGTGTTACCCAGTAACTAGGTTGTGGAGGTCATATAGGCAGTCGCCCCATGTAAAATACTGGTATTCAGCTGCATCCGGTTGTAACCAGCGCTGGGGCTGTCTCGCAAAGGGTCGCAGCATTATGCTGAGCGTTGGCCGTTTTGCGTGGACGTGACGCATATTCTCCCCCAAATTATTTCTTTTTTGTATTTGTGTTCCTTCTTTGCGTCATTTTTACCGCAAATAAACGCATTTTCTTTCTTTTCTTTATTCTTTTTAGACTGGAAGCCGACCTCAACATAGTTGGGAAAAGGCTAGGCAGATGATGATTCTCTAAGCTTATTACCATCCTCCTTCATATCTTTCACACTATTACTTCTATTAGTCACCCCAACGTTTACTTCCTTCCTATCCATATCATATTTCACACAATCCATCTATCGTTTCTATTACCTCAAATTTTTCTTCATATTCCCAAAGCAAAGTATTTGTTAAAGTTTCTTCTTACCTATGAATGATAGGTCCTTCTGTGAACGCGTATACTTCATCGCCGAACGGGTACAGGGATATCATTGCATTGTCCGACATGTGTTCTGCTGGATTGAAGATTGCAGCTACCCTGTAAAACATTTAATTCAGTACTTAGTACATTCTTTTAAAAGTCTGGATCCACACAATTTTTTCAGTGTTTGTTAACAGTTTAACATGTCAGGTGTCATCTTTCAACGGCAGAATATACGTTTAATATAAGAAAGAAAGTATTTATTGACATGAGAACCTAACGCTGACGAATTAAATGACATCTTGCTGAGCTAAATAAAAACAAAACTTTAAATAATGTAAGCAGTCTATCGCCGATAAGCAAACACCATACTTATAAGAAAGTTCAGGAGGATATTTCTTTTTAACAAACCCCAAAAGGTTTGTTCATATTAAACTATCGAGGTATGAGGAACGGCGTATAATCTTCCATAGAAAAGAAAGGATCCTCCGACCAAACGGGTGTTGACGATTGACGTCGAGATGTTGTATAATATGCCAGTCGCGCGGTAAACTCTGCTTGCGCGATGCAGGATTTATGTGATGTCAGGTCTTTGAAGAGTAGTTCGCATATAGCGTTGTAGATACCGCCACAAAACCAATATATTTAAATTATTTACCTACCTGTCAAATATCGAATGGCACGGGTCTGGAGCGCATTTGGTACCAAATTCCGAGACGACGATGCGGTTAGCAGCGCGGTTCTTCTTCAGGGTTTTAGTTCTAAGGAACCTGCACTGATACGTTACATGGCCATCGTCCATCGCAAACCTGGAATTACGTTAAAAAAACACCTTTTCAGCCACAAAGGTCTAATTGCCTTTGTGGCTGGGATACAACCCATCGTAGAGATTGTAATTTCACGATACTACGATTTCAATAATTGACTTTGAAAAGATTAAAATGGACTTGGAAAATATGGAACTTTAAAATACACATCCAATACAGATCCAAATAATGCATCCAATAATCCCTCAATCGCGATGGCATTTAGGTACCCTTTTGCTTATTGGCATTCCAATTTAGACGAATTACAGGAGTTTTTTATTGTTCAGATGCAGCAGACTGGTCAATGAAACCCACCGATATCCGCTTATTTGTGTGCATGTTTATAACCCGAGACTGCCCGAGAGGCCAAAACGATCAACCTTATGATCTTATGTCGCACAAGTAATCGAGCTTATTTCATCGCTAAGTAAATTCGTACGGATCAACGTCCAGTTAGTGCGTAATTTATAATTTTGAGTCCCATCAAAATTAATATTTTAGACTTATGCAAACACAATACTATTTATAGGGAGACTTAAGGCTCGTGCAGACTAGCGCGATATTGCGGGCGCGACAGGCATATTGCTGCCAGTCGTGCCCGCGATGTCGCCCCAGTCTGGAAGAGCATTAGGGGCTCCTACTCCGAAATTCCTGATAGAAAAACCCAATACTTATCACTTTACTTGACCTGAGTATCGAACCCAGAACTCCATGCTCAGCAATGGCGCTTGCTACCACAAAACCAATGAGGTGCTTAAATGCTCTCGTCATTATAATGAGACAATTCTTCAGACGGACAGTCCCCTAAATTAATAAAATGTATTCCGTTATCACAATCATTTCTCACATTTCCCTGATATTGATAAAACTGGACATGATAAGAGAATTATTTGATAAGTCACCCGGACATTCCACCGGGGTTTATTTTGGTCAAGCAAGAATGAAGATAATTGTTGTACAGAAATTATCTTCTCAAGCCAATTAAGATTTTGTTCTGATTCTGATGATGCATATAGGCTTCTAATTTTCTTGTTTATCGTACTCCGAAAAAACGTGACGGTCGAATTCTCACACATACGGATACGTACATAAATTGTCTATCTTTCTGCGTTCTCATTATGCAATCAATATGGATTTGAGCTTCAAGCTCATGGACATTTTGAGCATGGCCCGGGCACCTCAGCTGCCCCTATGCCTTCAGCAGATACCTAGATGATTCATTATGCGAACGGCGCATTTGAGACCTCGCACACCCATCGCTAAATTAATCGAGGTGTTAAAGATCTCTAATGCCCGATTTCTGAATTCCTGACAATAAGCCCACATTCGCACGGACATAAACATATTGCTGCGAGATTTTATTGAACACTGGATTTTCAACTTTCGGTGCCGAGCCGAGCATTGAGAATCCAACAGAACGCATCCCAACGCGTCAAAAAATAAACACTTGGATTTTCAACTCTCAGCGCTAAGCATAGTGTTGAAAACCAGGTGCGCGAAAAAACAATCACCGTGGCAAAAAATCGCCCGTACATACCTGGGCTTCCTCTTAATATTTATTGATTCAACAAAGTCGTCATCATATTATATTAAGCAAAGTTTTTCCTTAAACGAGTGTTTACAAACGAAATTGTTAAGATATTGATCCAATAGCACTGTCGACTAGATAACTTCGTTTAAAATACCTCAGAAATCGGGCATAAGTAAAGGTGTCCTAGATGTTATTTTATAGTTATTGTAGTATCCAATTTGTGGCTTACCTGTGCAAAAGTGCAGAACTGTCGAAAAGATGGTCGAATTTCATGTCCCCGACTTTGAGGGAGCCGGGCCCATTGCGCAGCAACGTGCCACGGAGCCATGTCGGGAACTCACCTAGAGAAACAATGCATTTAATGAACATAACGCCAGGAGTTCATACTAAACTGAATTGTAGGAATACAGGGTTTAAAGGACATCGATGCGCAAACTGTTGCCATGAATTCATTCTAGATCCACTAGCAGTGTAATTGTTTGCCGGTTATAAAAAAAGAATCAGCTGTGTACCGTGTTTGTATAAAACAGCAGATTTTATTTTTTAATAACCGTCTTAAAATTTCTCGTCGTTTCTAGTCGAAGACCGTTACTCCGTGTATATTTTGCGTAAGATTTCTAGAAAACCACGCAATAGATACTTTTGCACCGTGCATATACATATACGTGAGGTATCCATTCCGGTGACGACCGCAGAGCATTCTTGTGGGTTTGCAAACTTGCCTTGGTGGATTATAAACAATGAGCTCACGACTATTGTGTCGAGAAAATCACCATCGCGTGAGGATCAATAATTGAATTAGATACTAAAAATATGAGAACTAAGCACTAATTCGAGTAGAGGATTCCAGCAACAAGAGTGTGTATACACGGTGTAACGGACATCGTCACGGAAACTGTTACCATGACCATTCAGCACATGATTCTAGAACCCTATTTAATAACCGACAAAAAATTTCAACGCTAGATCATGTACTGAATTCATGTTCAAAGTTTGCGCAGTAACTTCATTACACCGTGTATTATGTACTAGCTGGATCACAAATAGCAATTTTACTCTATTTTATTCCAAACCAGACGAGTGCTGTGTTACACAATAATATCGAGTCGTAAAGTAACGTGCGGTCAGAGAAACTATTTATAGAGGAAGATCATTTCTTAATTTAATTTAGTAGTAAATTTAGTTGCATTGAAGACGCTGACAACACGTAAACCGCGGTCACTGTTAGACTGCATAGAAAAAAAAGAGAAGCGCGATGACACAACGCTTGTCGAAAAAATGCAAATAAAATCGTATAAAATTAAATATTAACAATTTAATAATAAATAATCCATCACTGGATGCAGTTTGGTATTCGAAATTTTATGATATAGTTTTAATTATAATTATAATTGTTAATGAAGAGACAAATTGCTTTTAAAGATAATTATGAGGTGTTTTTGAAGATATTTTTGACGTACGTTTAATTGTGTTTTGAGTTCCATCACTGTACGCAAAAAGGACTTGAAAATATCCTATATTATTTTTTTTATTTTTTAAGAGATACACTGCTTTAAAAACCACCTTTTCAAGAAAAAGTTTCTTTTCCTTTTTCGTTTTCAAGAAATCTCCGCCTTAAATAGGACTGCGGCTTGAAGATTAAAAGAGTTGTTTATAAGAAGTGCTGTTATGAAGTTGTCTAAAGCGCACTTTTCTTGCACTTAAAAAGAGCTAAGGCAGGATAATTTGACTACCCAAACTTGTAGCAGTTTAAAGTGCTTGTAGAGATCCCGTGGGAATATCGGAATAAAAGAATCCTATGTCATAACCTAGGTCCAAATTTTATCCAAATCTGTTCAGCCTTTTTAGCGTGAAAGTGTAACAAACAAACTCAAAAAAACACTTTCGCATTTATAATATTAGTCAGGATTTCGTTTATTTTTGTGAGTATGTATCTTTATAGATGGATTTCCAACCGCAATTTTTAAGAAAAATGTTTTTTTTTAGCTACAAATCAATCGTATTTTTGTCCTTCCGTCCTCAATCATGGTCCTTTACGTAAATATCTGACTTGAGTCCTGTTCGAATGACAATAATTATAGAAGAGTCTACGCTATTTCGAAACATGGCTGACACACTGACCTGTCTAAATTTAACAAGAATGTTTGCTTACATTTCAATGGCAATAATTGTTATTGTCACGGTTAAAAAAAGAAAATCTTCTTCTTCTTTCTTTGTGAAATCTTCTAGTTTCTTTATTTGTTATGAATATTTGTGATCACGACATTTATTTGTTTTGCTGATGGATTGAAAAGTTTTAAGTTTTATGTTTCGTTAATATTATTTGCGTACGAAATTAATGATTTGCTAGATACAATACCTACTTATTTTGTATGTCAAAGTTCATAAATAATACTATATTTTAAGTTTTTTAAATGTTCTCAAGTCAAATAAGTAAAATCCTTCTAATTTATTATTCAGAAATACATTTATTTAATCATAACCATAAATCGATTGTAATTTTACTACGATTTGCATAAATTGGGAGAAACTTTTGTCCGCCAGTGGAATGCAATAGGTGAAATTAATTAATTGAATAATGTATTTAACTTACTAGCGACCAGCCCCTGCTTCGCACGGTTTTAATACTTGACAAAACATCGAGGTTTCTTTATTATATGTAAGTTTAACAGAAATCTATTGGAATAAATTCTCTAAATGATTGTAAAACCTCATCAAAATCGCAGTGTGACCACACAGACAGACACGAAAAGCAACTTTAATTTATAATGTGTAAACATCGGATTCGGAACATACCTGTCATGTTTCCCTCCAGGGGTTCCTCGACCTCCTCCTCACAGGAGCGGAGCCACACGGTGGCATCACAGTTAGGATATAACTTCTCTTCTATGGCTGCCATATTCGCTAGAACTACACACTTACATTAAATCATATGGACAAAATAAACACGCGACAACTGAACAGACGTCATTTCTTTTAATTCCACCGGTTGAGTAGTTAATTAGTTAAGGTTTTTCATTAAGTTTTCGTAACGAAAATATGAATGCCATTCAAATACTCGTATTTCAAAACTTCTTTTCATAAATAGAAAATGTGTGTAAACGCTTTTAAAGAAAATTTGTTTTTCGAGTAATACTTTCAGGTTTGGTTTTTGCAAAATTACATTGAAATGTTTAGTTCAGTTCAAAATTTAAAACACTTTTTCTGTAAACTTCTGTGCTTATTTATAATCCAAGGACTTTTTTAATTTATAAATTTTTTTTTATTTTAACAAAGTTTTTGTTGAACGAAAATTATAAATTAAAAAGATTAGGGTTTATCTTACTTTACCTACATTTTGACGAAATGTAGAGCTACCCAAATATTCATGAAACAGCAAAAAATCCAAAAAAATGCCAAATAAAAATCACTTAATTCTGTTATTTAATGAATGACGCGTTTACCACTTTATTCGCAAGATGAAAAATCGGGCTGAAAATCTCGAGGCGTGCAACAAGAAAATACATAAAAGTGCTACCAGTTAAAATCTTTTACTTACTTCATTAAAATTCAACCGGTTTCCTTAGAAAAATGTATTCGTTTCACACTATGATTGCGTGATGAAAATTCTGTTGGTAGATCAGAATAGATATAATATATGTAGAGGCACAAATCTACATATTTCCACAGTTTACGAAAAGAAAATCTTTTCCAAAAGCGACTTTCAATTTATACCAAAATAAATACCCAAAATTTTGGCCGGCGACCAACAGTTCAATAAATTTTCGCACCACAACAACCATGACATTCAACGAACGTGTCCAAATCCGACATCGTACTTACACAGAAATCCTAAAGTACAGCACTAGTTTGAACTTCGAATATTTTTGAACACAGAATAGAATATTTTATAGCGGATGTTGTTTTGACGCGTGTGGTCTCGTTAGTAGCAGTGTGCGGACTGTAGGGGTTGCCTCAGATTCCCGTAGGTACGTCAGCGACCTTCACCGTTTCGTCGGCTGCGCGGTTCGACGCCTACGAGTTCTAACACAACAGTGCATTAAAACACTACCTACAGCTGGATTTATATTCGCAATTGCTGATTTTGGGATTATGACGCTCTTGTTCAATCACGCGGCAATGCTTGTGCGATGTTTTTTTTAATTTAAAATATTTTTATTATGTTTTCTGATAAACAATATATTTTTAATAACTTTATATCCCAATATAATGCTCCTTGCCCAAATTCGAGTCTCATAAATATAAAATACTACTATAATATGAGAGTGATACTAGGGAAATCTGTTATGAATATATGACCTACTAGCGACCCATCTCTAAGTCGCACGGTTTTTAGCGCTTGATAAAACATCGTACACAAAACCTTAATGAAACATACCCTTAAACCTACCTCATGAATCACTCCGTCTATTGGTGAAAACCATATGAAAATCCGTTCGGTCGTTTTTGAGTTTATCGCGTTCAAACAGACAGACAGACGCGGTGGGGGGACTTGTTTTATAATTATGTAGTGATTAGTCAGATAAATATTTTTAAATAAACATTATTAAGATAAATATTATTTATCTAACTAATTAATTCTTCTTGGACATTTTTTTTGTATTTCTTATACGTAGCCTTGTTTTTTTCCCAGCAGTTCCAACTCAAAAACACAGCTTTTTTTTTTTCTTTTTGTTTGTTCTATAAAATATGACTAATATTTTTTTATCCACGTGCAACAGTTATCTACAGATTATATGAGTATAAGCCGCTCCTCGTAGACCGGCTTCTATATACATGCAATGAATGATATTAATCCTGTATAGGTATTCTTATACCTTCTCTAATTTCTTAATTTTAACGTGTGCGATATACTCGTAGCAGTAACCTATATTTTAGTAGGCATCATATTTTGTTACCTTTGTAAAATTAATGTTTGTTTGTTATTAGAGATTTCAATAAAACGCTTCAGTGAATAACCTTGTAAATACCTATGCACGGTGTATGAGACATCGAAGCGCAAATATTCGATTTTGTTTTTAAGATTCCGTAGTCAACAAGGAACTCTTATAGTTTCGCCGTGTCCGTCTGTCTGTCCCCGGCTTAGCTCAAAGACTCTTAGTACTTTTTTTTCATGATTTTATTAGACGAGAAAAAAAATATCATCTGCATTTTACGAGGTAAATGGGGATGATATTTTTTCTCATCTATCCCATAGTATGGGATATCATCATCATCTGCCTGCCTTTTCCCAACTATGTTGGGGTCGGCTTCCAGTCTAACCGGATGCAGCTGAATACCAGTATTTTACATGGAGCGACTGCCTATCTGACCTCCACAACCCAGTTGCTGGGTAACACGATACCCCTTGGTAAGACTGGTTTCGACTTTCGAGCTTCTGACGACCCGTAACGACTGTCAAAGATCTACAAATGACAGCCGGGACCAACGGCTTAACGTGCTTTCCGAGGCACGGAGAGGTCTTGGTATGTAAAGATGGTGACCCATCCACGGACCTACCGCGGCTAGCGTAGCCTTATCGATCGACCCGTGCGGCTGTTATTACTTAGCCACAAGCCCCTATAGTATGGGATATCGTTGTTCAAAAATATTGCGGGTCTGTGAAAACCATTTCTCGATTCAAGCTAAATGTTGTTTTTGGATATGTGCAAAAATATCATGACAGTAGGATAATAACGAAAAAAAAAAAAGGAGTAATAACGAAAATAAAAGTAAAACTATCACAGCTAATTCCCCTTATACGTAAGTTAACGAGTTATAGTCGACCAACTTACATTTGCAGTTTGAGAATTGACGTATATCGATGTATGGGAGAACATGTTTTTCAACTACAATGTTAACTTTGTTTTTGAGATAAATTCATCCCAACTACGGAACCCTTCCTTGTCACTTGGCCAGTTTTTTTGTATACCCAACGAATGCTGTTGGGCCCAAAATCATGTACTGACACCCTGAGCGACTGCTCCCTGAGCCTGACCCTGAGCGAACCAGAGCTGACTAGCCCTGCTTCCAAACTTGCTTACTGACTCATCTTTTTACCCGACTGCCTCAGGAGGGTAATGTTTTTCGAGCGTATGTATGTATGTATGTCTATTTCTTTGGCACGCTCTGTAGCCTAAACGGCTTGATGGATTTTAACATTAGAGGTATCATTAGTTTCGTCTTCATTGTGGGAGTGACATAGGTTATATATTTTTTATATATTGCATCTGCAAATACAAAAAAAGGGAGCGAAACGATTTTTTAAAATAAATTACAACAATATTGATATCAAATAAAAGCTAGTAATGAGTCAATTTAATATATATATATTAATAAAACTAAAAAGCTTGAAATAAAACAAATTATTTAAAAAACAAAAAACCCGACTGCAAAAACACATACCTAACTTAAAAGAGAAAAACAAGCATTATAAGCTATAGAAATTTGTATCGCAGGCGGGGACAAACCAATAACCTGAAATATGGTGTAACTTTTGTTTGTCTCCGCCTGCGATACAAATTTCTATAGCTTATAATGCTTGTTTTTCTCTTTTAAGTTAGGTATGTGTTTTTGCAGTCGGGTTTTTTGTTTTTTAAATAATTTGTTTTATTACCACTGTTTCTTTTGATTCGTAGCGACAAGAGATACTACTTATCAAGACTTTACTTGTTACAGTTGTAATGGCAAACATTTCATTTGGTTTAAATAGGTTTTTGTTATTTTATTAATAGTTTACATAGATTATTTTAGGCTTAATAGATTTTTTTTTTTTTACATATACTTTACTGAATCTATATTTCATTCGAAAGTCTGTCTCTTGTAAAGTAAAAGGATCGAAATGATTTTTGTAACGTTTTCTTTTTCTTGGTGGTTCTTCACGATCCATTTCATCAAAAACATCGAAATAATGCAAATAATCCATCATTTGCCAGATATCCGGTTACTACGGTTACGCGCTCACTAAACAAGGGTTGAGGACTGAATAACAGTTGTGTAACTTCCTTCTCATACTATTCAGCTATAACAGATGTGTACAACTGAACTGTCAAATATCTTTCATTGGTACAGTCAGCGTTATAACTCTGGTATACGTCGTGTGTAAATCATTATTAGTAAGGCTGTAATGTGTAGACCATTTATTTTTTGTTAAGTACCTGGTACTTCTTGACAGGCCTACACTCAAATCAAATCAAATCAAATCAATTTATTTGCCATAAGTGTTGGTACAATTTAGGTCTTAACATAGATGATACAGATTCATAACACTTAACTAAGAACACACTAAGAAAGACTAAGTATAATTTTTTAGTCATAGTCACAATTCAATTTAAATGAAGTAGCAATGTTGTTAGAGTATTAGATACATAATCAAGAATTTAAAAAAAAAACTATTAATGTCAGAGGGTAAATCATTATTACGATTATTATTTATTGTTCAACCTCTTATTAAATATGCCGCTTACTGCGTAGAAGTTCTTTTCTCTTAACCACACTTTAAGACACCTTGTAAATTTATTTGCTAGTAATATTTTAATACTGTCAGGTATGGCATTAAAATGCGACAGCACATTGCATAGCTATTCTGACTACAGGCCTACACTGTCCTCCCATACCTATTTACTCTGTAATTTGAAAACATTGTAAAAGCCAATGATTTTTAAAAGAGTAGGTAACTGTGGTGTTCCTTTCCCGCTCTTCTCCATAACAAACGACCAATTGGAACGGTGCACCTGACGTTTCATAAGTGCTCATGTAGGTTTATGTAAAATAAAATAGTTTGATTTAATTTTTCTGATTTTGAAGAAAAATATCACTCTTCTAATCACTTAAAAAATCAAGTTGACAACAAAGTTCATACAAAAACACAGCTTTCACACTTATCTAAGCCTGGATTAAAGTTTACCAATAGGTAAACTTTAATCCAGGCTTAGATTAGTATCAAATATGATTAGATATTGTTTTAATTGATTAGTCTATAGTTGTTGTGCTTTAGCGTGGCAGAAGCGGTCATTGTCCTTTCCCTAATATCTGTCCATAGAAACACAAACTATAAACTATGTATGGTTTTTCGTTATTGGAACATGGTGAAGATCACTATAGATATTGATTCAGGACGTTAACGGACTTTATTTCGGTTTTTGAAATAAAGAAAATGTAGGTGGGTGAATGACCGCTATTGCCACGCCCATTCAACTATAGCTCCTTGTGTTTATCTTTACATGAGATACAAAACTCGATCAAGGGAAAAGGTTAAAATTACCTTGAAGTTTAGATTATTCAATGCTTACACAAATATCTTTGATAATTCGCAACTGAATACAACTGAAAACTTTTCAACTTCATTTTTACAAACTTGTGACCGCACATTATTATGAATTCGCTTTTGCACAACTTACTTACATTATTATATTATAGAACTTTGAAAATTATCACAACATTTAACCATTTTTTTTGGCATGTATCTAACGCGGCGACAAACTAATCTGATTTAGGGTTTTAAAAATAATTAAAATGAGTAGCAAAAATAATAGTTTGGCAGCTACAGTTAAGAGTTTTGGTAACTGAGAGTTACCAACAACCGAGGGGATCTGACGCTCGGCGGCCGCTGCCGCGGCGCGCTCGCTTCGCTCGCTCGCCTTCGTGCGTTTTTGGTCACTGTTCTAACCTAACCTAACCCAAATGATTTTATACTTAAGACGCTGACAACACCTAAACCGCGGTCACTGTCAGATTGCAAAGAAAAGAAAGAGAAGCGCGATGGCACAACGCTTGTAATTTATTGCAAAATATGAAGGAATTATCTATTTACTCAAAATTGAGTTGAGTAATCGAAAATAAAAAACAACCAAGTTCTGCATTCAAATAAGACGTTCTTGTTATTAATTAAATACGTAACGTACTCGTATGATGATATTTAATAAAGATATTTTGGATTAGAACTCAAGGTATGAGGTTAGTTTAATGTTAGTTTGTATCGAGATTTTTTTTTCAAAACGTGTTTTGGTAACAACCAAGTTCTGGGAAATATGTTCAAAATTAACATATATTCTTTCCGCTACCACAAACTATACAGATTTGGCCGTTTTTTTTACTTAAGAGAAGCCTATTTTGGTCAATTGAGTCTTGTCAGCGCCTTAACTTTTTAGTCGCCTGGAAAATGATTAGCCTTTATTTATTTGAATACCAAAACAAAAATAAAAACCGGCCACGAGTGTGCCACGCACAATGAAGGGTTCCGTAGTTGGGATGAATATATCTTAAAAAAAACAAACAAACAAAAAACATTGTAGTTGAAAAACTTGTTCTCCCATACTTCGATTGGTACGTCACGGTTAATTCCCCAACTGCAAATGTAAGTTGGTCAACTATAACTTGTTAACTTGTAAAGTCTACTTAGCTGTGACAGTTTTCCTTTTAACTTCGATATAATACAATACTTTTTTTTTTTTTGTATAGGAAATCATCAAATAACTTCTTCCGCTCTGGGCTTAGCGGGAGGGTGTGTCAGACTCTTACTGACTAAAACCCACCCGTGTTCCTTCCTGTTTCCTGTGTTGCCAGGGGTCTCGGTGACCCTTTAGTACCTTCCCGCGATCCCGGCAGGATAATACAATAGTGCCGTGGATATTTGATATATCCAAGTCAACCATTTAGCTTATCCACCAGGGGGTGGGACTCTTAACTCTAACAAAAAATAGCACTTTAAAGCTTAATATTACGCAAACGGATTCCTGAATCGAAAAATGGTTTTCAGAGACCCGCAATTCTTTTAACGATACCCCACACCATGAAAAGAAAAACAAGAAAAAAAAAATATCATCCTCTCTTTTCATACGTAGGGAGATAGGGAGAAACCCTACAAAAACTATTTCTCAAGATTTAATTATACCACTTTGTCGACGTAATTAATATGTATATCCATGCCAAATTACCGTTTTCTAGAACAAAGAGTCTCTGAGCTAAGCTGCGGACAGACAGACAGACATACGGATATGGCGAAAGTATGTATAAGGGTTCCTTGTTGACTACGGAACCCTTAAAAGTTATCATTGTAATTAAAAATAACTTTTTAAGCGCCAATTATAGGTAACTCGTAGAATTTTATGGTAATTGTAGATGAAACTTACGCGAAAGTGTAACTGGCCAGTAAATTGCCAAGAAATTGCCGGCCAGTATCTTTTTTACAAACTTCTTATTTTAAAAATAAAGCTTTTTAGTTCACGTTCAGTCAAAGACTACGAGTATTAAAGAATTTGAAAAGTCGCAGGCCCTCTACAGGCTGTAACAGTAATCTACAGAGTCAACTTTGACTTTGACTTATTCATCATTAACGGCTTCGTTTTAAGTTTTGAAGAAATATATTTTTGTTATACATTGATTCATGTACAAAATTTCGCAAACAGGAATTTATGTATGACTAATACTTTTGCTTTAAGTTGAATCCACAGGGGAAACCCGAACTAATATAGCAGGTCAATTTTAGACGAAAAAACGGATTAAAGGGCAGTTCAATTGTTGTAAGTATAAACTTACAACAATTGAACTGCCCTTTAATTTTCAGCCTTGTGAAACCAACTTTTATTGACCTGTTTTAATTACCACAAAACCTGTCAGGATAACATGCTGAGTTGAAGATCCCTGCACTTGGCAAATTTCACATTCTACCTTTACCTAAATTTAAGTAGTTTTCTCCAAAAGCTTACGTACGATGAGACTGAAAAACTCATTGCAAAAAAATCTTACTAACGCATCTAGAAACAGATTTAAATTGCTCCTTTATTAGGTATATACTTTATACTGTGATATATACGAAACACACAACTAAACACACACACACACACTCCCACAAATACACCCACACTACACGCACTCCCACTCATACACCCACACCACACGCATCCATTCCTTGCTTATGTAAATTTTAATAAGTGTTAAGGCATGTTAAACTAAGTTTTATGCTTACCAAAACTCCTACAAAGTGCAGCATATTGTCAATGAAGTCTAGGCGGAAGGCGCCTGTGTCTGTAACAGAGTTTATACTAGCACAGAACCAGAGGTTCACTCTGTCCCAAAAAATGCATAGCATCGTACTTCATACAAATTGGCATTTTTTTGCGATTGAGGTGGACAAATTTTATTTGGTTTTTTTTTAAGTAAAGATTATTATTATATTATTAGATATTAGATTATTATTACATACCTACTATTACATTTTAGTAAGTTCATATTATTATCACAATCACATATAGGAACAATAGGTAATTATGCACATAAACTTCTCACAAATAAGGTTCAATTTTGTAAGAAACACTAACTTATTTGAGTAGAGTTCTATATATATCAGCCTTAGTGCACAGTTAGTTCAGCACTATAAATAGTAGCCACGAACTGAGTTCACTCTCTTGAGAATTGATTCATCAGAGAAGGATGGATGTAAGTAATAAATTCACCTGGGACTAGATAAAAACAAACAAGCACGTGCTTTGCATAATATCTAAATTATCAGTACAGCCCGAATTTGTTCTGAATGAATATGATTATGATTTGTTAAGAATATGATAATGATTTGTTTATCTTTTTTATGATTTGTTAATATACTTATAGGTTAGCAGTTACTATATAGGTTAGTAGTACTAACAGATGTGCGAACAGTAGTACTCGTGAGGACAAACTTTTTTGCGAGAATTAATATACTACTAAATTAATTGGCAGAGGTAACGCTGCAACCTAGTTTTGTGATGAGAAGGTGGTCCCAGATGCTCTATTAATCCCTACCTAGTAGTTAGAGGGCCGATTCCACTGGTAGAAATTTAAAAGTAAGCAATTTACTGCATTTCGAGCTATTCTGCTTATCACGCCGAAGATCCTGATCAGATCTTCACCGAATGTATATGAGACCAACTTAAAGTTAGTACCTTTCAAATAAAAAAAGGACCATCGAAATCGGATCTCATAAGGCGGAGATATGCAAGTAGCCCCCTTTTTGGAGGAAGTACCCCTCAAATCAAAAATCCCTGACGACAAAAAAAATCTATAAAGTCGTAAAACCTGTATACAAAGTTTCGTCCAGATCAGTTGTAAAGTACGACCTGTAGAGGAGTACGAGTGACAGAGAAAATTTTGCCAGACTTGAAGCAGAGACGCTTGACTCGCTCGGTCAACTACAAGCCTTGGCCCTTCGGCAAAAAGGGGAACTTCCAGAAACATTTTCATGCCTTATAATTTAACCCCTTTAGGTACAAAATTTTCGAAAGTCCTTCCTTAGTGCTCACCTTCGCTATATAAGTAACTCCAGTGATTTCTTTGAATGAAATTGAGTTTTTGTCAAGTAGATTTGTTCTTAAATTACAAGAAGAGAAAAACCTACCCTAAACCTACCTTAAAACAAAATCAGAGCCAAATAAAATAAAACAAAATAATTCCAAAATTAAATGTATGGTACATTTAATTTTGTAATTCTTTTGTTTTATTCTTTTGGCTCTGATTTTGTTGACTCTCTCTGCGTTATTACAAAACAAGAATTACTTTTGGACATGGTTTAATCCATCGAGCCAGTTTTTGTAATAAGTACGTTACTATGGTTGAAATACAGTTCTTTATACAAAACTGACTACTTAGTCCGGTACTAAGTTGACAGTTTTGCATTAAGAACTTTAACGTCGACGGAATAAAGTTCGAAATTAAAAAATGGCTCAATAGTTTAAACCTGGGTCTAAAGATAATCCTTGTTTTGTAACAAGACGGTCTGAGTTTATAAAATAATTCCAAAATTAAATGTATGGTACATTTAATTTTGTAATTCTTTTGTTTTATTTTTTTGGCTCTGATTTTGTTTTAAGGTAGGTTCAAATCTTTGTGTTATATAGTATTTCGTATAAAGTCTATGCCTTTAATGTTGGCATTTATAAAGAACACGTAAATTTATATTTTACGGACTCCTCAACATTCATAAGGCTATTTTAACCCTTTATTTAACCATCGTAAGTCGTGAGAACTTTGGCGTTCGGCAAATGTTAATAACTAATAATAATCGTGATAATGTGTTATAATGGCTCCCAGAAAGGTTGGCTTCGAAAGTGTTATACTATCGGAACAATACGTCATTCCATACAAGCAGTACGTCTACCATGAGTTCTTATCGAAAAATTACTCGCTAGCGTTAACGTAGATCAAATAGATTTCGATAATGGTTGCACCATGAGTTTTACGGAGTCATACGCAGACGCTAAGGTAAGCTCGATAGATCGTGTCGTGTAGCTAACTTCACTCCTTATGTTTTGTTTCTTTCTTTCTCAGTAACAAGAAGAGAGAACGGCTCATAAGCTCAAATAACAGTGAATATCTGAACGTAGTCTTACTTAACAATGCCCGTTTTTAAGGTTCCAGTAAAATCAAAATTGATAGTTAAGAATCGACAAAATTATCTGCAAACTGCTTTCTCAGCTCTGCAACAACTTTTTGAACGCTATCGTATGGATAGGTACACTTTCCATAACATCACGCCTGTTTCCCCGAAAGATAAGGCAAAGGTACACCTATAGTACCTACAGCCACATTTCGCCAGTTATGTTTAAGTCCAATGTAATTGGGAGCGAGCCCATTGCCATCAACTGGGAACAAACCCAGACTACTGCTACTGAGAAATTCATGCAACCTGGAAGAAATGCCTCAGAAACCGAACAATACAGGAACGGTGTCAACACAGATGGAAACCTTATTAAGTACCAAGATACTTTTAGCACCAAGTTCCAAGAGAGGTTACCTTCACTAAGATTCAACATTATAAAATGAGTATCAAAGAAAACTAAGTTTCATGTTAGGTAGATACCTAGATAACCTTTTCAAAGCAACCCGGAAAAAAAAGCCTGTTTTGGAAAACTTAATGCCGATAAAAATAATTATACAAAGAAAAACACAAATTAAGTAATAGTAAACTACCATGGATTTTAAATATTCTGACATAAAATGTTTTTTTTTTATTTATTTAATACAAAAACTTAAAACCATATCCTAATTGATATAAAAATATTTTTTATGCATACATACAACATAATAAAACCATATAACTTAACTTTCATTGTTTATTTATGCTTATATTTTGATTACATAAAAGTAATTTGTTCTGGGGCATTAAATACCCAAACCATATATCATAATTATTATATCTTATTTATTTATTTAACAGTTTATGTACACACATATAATCAGACAAGAAGAAAGGAACAGGAAAATACGTACAAAGTTGATGCTTATTTCTAATGAAATCTCTTCCAGCATACCTGCAATAGGACAGTAGACATACGAGATGTAGACAACGTGTGTAAGGTAAAAGAAAAAACAAAATACATAAAAACAAAATAAAACTATTCACTAATTTAATCATACAATAAGAGAATATACTTACATAAATACATACTTCTAAAATAAATATCACTAAAATACATATACTTATAATTAATAGTATAAAATAATAAATACATAATATGCAACTATGGCAAAGTGGAAAGATAGTGTTCTTTCACTCTTCTTTTAAAAACAGCAACAGTTATCTTATCAAGTAATTAATGCCTAATTATGTATGTTATGTCTTGATTAATGATATAATTATTATCTGCCTTATGAACACTTATATCAGAGTAGGCACACGTGTTATCTCTGTGGGTTTGTTCCAATAATAAAATAGCTTTTCGTCCATCCAATTTTCAGGCATACTTTAGTTACCGTCCCCGAGGTTGTGGATTCAAATCCAGGCAAGTCGGGGTCGCGGGAGGGTACTCCTGCCGGGGTCGCGGGAAGCTACTAAAGGGTTACCGAGGCCCCTGGCAACACAGGCAACAGGAAGGAATACGGGTGGGTTTTAGTTAGTAAGATTCTGACACACCCTCCCGCTCCGCCCAGAGCGGGAGAAGTTATTTGATGATTTCCCACCCAAAAAAAAGGCAACTACCAATGTGACTTTTTCAATATATTACTGACACGGTGAAGAAAACACTTGAGGATACCTGGACTTCTTTATACTAATATTATACACAGAAAAGATTTGAGTTTTTGTTTGTTTGTTTGTAATGTAATAATTAACTTAATTAATAAATAAATTTTAATAAAAAATACTTAACTGATTTAATAAATTAATAAAAAATACTTAACTGATTTAATAAAAAATATTTCACTTATAGAAAGCTACATTATCAGCGAGTAAAATGGACTACATATATATATTTTTTTAAATTAGATAACCCTACGAAAATTACAATAAAGTACTCGTAACCCAAGGTGTCAAAAATATGCCTATAAAAGTCATTATTTGGCGTGCGCTGCGAAAACTATTGATGATACATGAAATAATGTACCACATGTTTATAGTTCTCATCATTCCTACCTACAAAAAAGCTGCGCGGTATGTTTAACTGTCATTGTGACTTAACTTTATGTTATAGTTAAGTCACAATAACAGTTTTTTTTTCAAATTAGTCAATCAAAATACGGGTAAAATCGAAAGATGATGCGCAATGATCTCTGGAACTGCCAGTCGGATATGAAAAAATCTTTTTGAATTTTAATAGCCCAATTCTTGAGAAAGATTAAAGGCTATTTAACATCACGCTACGACCCTTGGGGGCCGAGCTAAAAGAAAAAAAGTCAGAAAGAACGGTAAACGAAAACGAAGTAATAGCGCGCATGGGCGACGGGATGCGACGCGGTGAGTCGGGGGCCGAAATTTCCTCCACAACCCAATAACTGGGTAATACGATACCCTTTGGTGAGACTGGTTGTCAGAATTTCTGGCGTCTAACTGCCCGTGACGACTGTCAAAGTTTCACGAATGACAGCCGGGACCAACGGCTAAACGTGCTTTCCGAGCACGGAGGAGTCTCGGTATGTAAAAATGGTCACCTAATCCTCGGACCAACCCCGGCAAGCATAGCTTAGCCTGCTGGATTGACCCGTGCGTCTGTTATTGCTTAGCCATGAGCTCCTCCAGTAATAGGCTGCTATTTATTTAACAGGTACTAGGAATAAGACGAGCCCTACTATCTCACTCTGAGAGCAGTGGCAGCCCAGTAGTAACGGCTGTTTTTTTTTTTTTGGGTGGGTTAATTATCAAATAACTTCTCCCGCTCTGGGCGGAGCGTGAGGGTGTGTGACGCTCTTACTGACTAAAACCCACCCGTGTTCCTTCCGTTGCCTCGGTATCCCTTTCGGACTTTCCCACGACCCTGGCAGGCATCGGCCCTAGTGGAGCCTTACACTTGCACTGACGACATCTCTTTGCGCGCTGTCGATCCAGGCCTGGTCCTTATCGGACGGTGAGCTACACATTGCTCACCGGACGGTGAGCAAACCCGCGCCTACGGTGGCCGGAAATCCGCCTGGGATTCCCGACGCCCAGGGTGACCGATAGTAAAATATTGTTTAGTTAAATTTGAGTTTTCCTGCTTATTGCGTTACAGAAATACCGGGTAGACTGGACAGAAATAAGTATATTCTAGAACTAAGTCTAAAAATAGTAGCTCAGTATCGATCGCATACTCCCACGCACCCCTTTTCGTCCAATTAAGTGGAGTAAACACATTCTTACGGCTTCTGTATTTGCGTTGTTTTGTAGAAAATTAACATTTTAACCTTTCTTTATCAAACAGTAAAAAAACCCTTTCAATACAAGCCCGGACGTCAGAATCGGTAAAAATTAAATGTTTTAGTCTTTAACTAGCGCTCGATGTGCGTCTTATCAAGACCTCATCATGTCAAAATTCAAATTCCTACGTTGCATAGATCTTCGGAAAAACCTCTGGGACAGACGGACAAATAACGTGATCTAACAAACTCAATTTTTCCTTTTGAGGTACAGAACTAAAAAAAAAACTTCAAACAGTACCTATATTTTAAAACATAAAAAAAAAACAAATATACAAAAGTAAAAAAATCTATACTTTTTCCTCTCTGGAATGAAGCTAGACGAACACAGTATAGGTACCTACAATAGAACTGGATGAAAGCCGGCCGCTCTCGGATCGATCCTGACTGTGACATTGAGACTCGCTCCCGTGGGGTCACAGTATCTACCGTCCTATGCTTGGTGCTAGCACAAGCGGCAGCGATTGAATTATACGTAGAACACTTTGTCATGTTCAAACAGGTATTATTTTTGTCGTTTATAATAAATCGGTTAATATCGGTATTGATATCGCAATCTGATATTGTGAATCATATTAAATTAAAGGCTTTATACATTTTATATGTTACTTAGGGATTCTATAAACCTAAACAGATTGTGCTAAAAATCCTATAAAGGATTTTTCGCTCGAGTTTGTTTTTTGGATCATAATAAACAGCGTTTAATAACGAGTTTAAGAAATAAAAATACATAATTATTTTATTAGTCCAAAAAACACACTCATCAACAATATCTCCTAACAAAGACCACAGAATGTCTACGAATCGTAGACGTCTTTTTCTTATCACTCAACGACGCCGTCTAGTGGGTACGCAAAAGTCGTAGCCCGTAACTGACGTAGCAGGTGGTCTACGAATATTCGTAGCTAGGTCTACGCTGCCTTTCCGTACAATAACATTTTGTTAAGATATTTTTACTCTGATCGGCGGGTGGGTAGACTTAAAAATCTTTTTATAGTTAAAATTGTTTTATTCACTTACTAGTAACCCGGCCCTGCTTCGGATGGAAGGGTTCCGTGGTTGGGAAGTTGGTATGAATTGATCCCAAAACCAAACTTAACATTGTAGTTGAAAAACACGAAATGAAATGAAATGAAATGAAATTGTTTATTCTGTAAATAGGATATGAGAATCACTTTTACACGTCATATTAAAAAATAAGCTAGATGGAGTCGACATTTCCTATCTGACTACCCCTGAGAAGAAATGGCGAAACAAACTCAAGGGTCAAAGTCTCTTTTAAAGTCCAGACATAATCTTGGTCAGATCATGTGAGGACCATGTAGATCTATGTCTGAAATGGTCTTTTGAGGAAAGAACCACTCAAATTTGAGTGGACCTGTCCAGTCAGTGCAAGCATTTGTCAGTAATCGTGTGACTCAACTCAAAACTTAAGGAGCTCGACGTTCCCCATACATCGTAATATGCCACAATCAATTCTCCAACTGCAAATTTAAGTTGGTCGACTATTACTCGTTAACTTGTAAAGCCCACATAGCTGTGATAGTTTTCCTTTTAATTTCATTATATGTACTACCACCATGATTTTGTTTACATCTCCATAAACAACCATTTAGCTGGCAGCGCACTTGCACTTGGCTCTTACTTTAATGCTTAATATTACGCAAGCGGATCCTTGAATCGAAAAATGGTGTTCACGGGCCCACAATATTTTTAAACGGCCTATCCAACAATACCCCACACCATGGGATAGACGAGAAAAAAATATATCATCCCCACTTTACGAGCAGCACTTTGCACTTTGTCGGCGTGATTAATATGTATACCTATGCCAATTTACAGCTTTCTAGTACTAAGCGTCTCTGAGCTACAGCGGGGACAGACAGACAGACGGACATGGCGAAACTATAAGGGTTCCTTGTTTACTACGGAACCCTAAAAAGTGAAATCATACAAATCGCCTGCGACACTATATACATGGTTTTCAATTTTACGATAATAATACTTGACCTGGAAATCGAATTTGAGAAAAGTACGACTTTATAGAGCGGCGTCTCTCTCTCTGTCACTCATACCAGTGTGTCCCTTTCTAAAGCTCAAAGTGTTATAAGCGGAGCCTTTCCTTAATACTAGAAGCCATATTAGAACAGTTCTTGTAGAACATACGAGTACATGGTGATGTTAGAATGGTAGCAGGTGGCGTTCTGTAGTTTCTGCCTACCCCCATGGGAAAAAGGCGATTATGTATGTATGTATACACGGACATATGACTTTTGTGGGCAAAATTTTGATACCTTGGGTTATGTTATTGTAATTTTCGCAAGGATCTCTACCTTTTTTTTTAAATAAAATTGTGCCTAAGTCAATTCATGATAATTTAGCTTTCTACTCGTATTGGTGAAAAAATGGTTAAAATCGGTCAAATAGTTTCGGAGTTTATTCGGTACAAACAAACAAAAATATTATTCTTCCTTATATATAGTATTAGAAATATCAATGATTTGTCAAGTCGTAAAAACCGTGCGAAGTAGAACCGGGTCGCTAGTATTAAAAAAAAAAGTGTCGGACCAACGTTATCGTCATCGCAATGGAACTGTTGTACGATACTGTTATTTGCATATCACTTGGACCGCTCACTGCAGTCACGTGTAAGGATAATCTCATAGTCCCCCAGAGAGGGGGAGGCCTTGCCCCCACGACCTTCTCCGACGCAAGGCCACGTTTCAAGTTGAGCATAGCGGTCGGTACCTATTCGGATAACGACGACATTTTAATCTTCCGGCATTTCACCATGGGTTCTTGTAGCTAGCCGTTTAATTTTATTATGCGGATATTAACTTAACACGATCAGTGTTTATGTAATTATGTTTAGCTTTAAACGAGGGATAATGGTGCCGATTCCCTTGTTCACAAACTAAACTAAATTTAAGTTCAGTGCATCCTTTTCTTTCTATTTCATTAAGAAAAAAACAGAAGATAAATTTTAGTTTAGTCCTGTCAAATTAATCAGCGCTTGACGTAAATTGACGTAATTTTAGTAGGCAAGTTTTTAATCACGTCTAAACTTGTATGGAGTAGTGACAGGCGCTGATTAATTTGACAGGACTAAACTAAAATTTATCTTCTGTCCTCTTCTTAATGAAATAGAAAGAAAAAGATGCACTGAACTTAAATTTAGTTTAGTTTGTGAACAAGGGAATCGGCGCCAATATTCTTCTTTTGTGTCGGCATGGACCATAGTTACATACAATGCAGGTATAACATAATCAGCCTATAATGTTCCCACTGCTGGGACACAGGCTTCCTCTCTGTGAGAGGGAATGGGCCGTAATCCACTACGCAGGCCCCGTGCGGGGTGGTGGATGTCACGTCTTCGAATTGTTGGTTCTAGGACATGCCGGTTTCCTCACGATGTTTTCCTTCACCGTTTTGAGAGCAGTGGTGATGAAATAATTTACAAAAAGTAAAGCGCCTGTCTGGGTTCGAACTTACGATCTACGGGCTCCCACACAAAACTGCGAATTCGCATCGCATCGCAAAAATCTGCGAGCTCGATGTCATTTTTTCATAATAAAATGACATCGAGCTCGCAGATTTTTCGTCATCGCATCGCAAAAATCTGCGAGCTCGATGTCATTTTTTCATAATAAAATGACATCGAGCTCGCAGATTTTTGCGATGCGATGCGAATTCGCAGTTTTGTGTGGGAGCCCTACAACCCGTAAGTTAGCAGCCGTTACCACTGGGCCACCACTGCTCTCTAGGTATATATTATAGTAAATATGTATGTATGTGCATGTACTATAAGTTTATGTACTTATTTTATTTATAATTTATTATGTTATGTTTTAAATATTTTTTTATTATTATTATTATCTGATCTCAATCAGAGCATTTGCCATCTTATGTCTTCACTACCCTTGGGCGACTGGTAGAGAATGCCTAAGGGATTAAGTCCACCTTTGTACCTTTTTGTGTGCGAGAAGTTCAAATAAATAAATTCTACCATTAAGTACTAATAGAACTAATAATAAGTAGTTCAGCTCATGCCAAGTTATTTTTTTTTGCCAGCCAACAAATTGGTTGTAGGTAAGTACCGGTGCTGACTGCCCAGATTGAACCGGACGTCTATCAAGCTTTGTATCGGTACTCGTGGAAGCAATTATAATTTATATATTGCATGTTTTATATAATCGTTGGATAGATACTGTGCCCCAAAAGTACACTGCAGAAATCATGGTAAAAAAATCTTATTATTGTAAAGACGACATAACATGCAGACGATCCTGTGCCATATATGACTACATTCAAAGCCTAGCATTTGCTCAAACGGTTCTGTATACAATATTTATTTAACCTGTCTGCCTGTGAGGAGCAAGCTAAAATGAAAATGCACTATAGGACAACTTCCTCAGGCATAAGAAGACCCAGTGGAAAGTGGATGACGCGCCTCAAAGGATGCCACAAAAGGACCGTAGACTTTTGTGTGGCATCCTTTGTGGCGTGTCATCCACTTTCATGCATCTTGTCACATACGCTCGGGGTGCGAGTACCTACACACGATGCGTTCCTGACCTTTCTAGAGGTCAATCACAAATTGGCCATTTAATCTCCCCCTCCTTCGGCAAGGAATTAATGTGATATGATACGTTTTGGTAGATTGAATTTACTTATGTAAAGGTGCATGATAACCATTGACAACATTAAAGTAACTTTCTGGGACTTCTAGTAAATTCACTTAATAACTTCTTGTCCATTGTTGTCCACTAATACTTGCAAACGTTGCTCCGCAAAAAATTACTTCGGTGTGTGTTCGGGTGCCTCCGACCGCTCGGGGGTCTTCGGCTGCTGTCGTGAGGCGGCGGCGGGCAGCGGGTGGTAGCGAAGTGGCCTCACGACAGCAGCCGAAGACCGCCGAGCGGTCGGAGGCACCCGAACAATGTGGAAGCACCTTCAGGAAAAGCTATTAACATTTCCTTCAAATATAGGTACAGATATTCTATTTCACGAAGTCCGTTCGGCTTTGATTGTAGTAGTGACGTATCCCGACAAGCGCGCTTGTGTGTAAAAGTAGGTAACGTTAGCAAAAAGATCTGATATATATTCAAGTCGAGATTTAATAATCTAAATAAAATTTTGGTTTTAAAAGTATATAAATTTTTAAATAAATTAGATTAGGTTGCAATAAATACAAAAATATTAAGAATATGTAGGCATTTAATTAAGCATTGGTGTTACAGAATGGAAACGAAACAAGTAGGACTATTCAGTATTTTCAATCACTATCAGATAAATTTTCGATTTCCGATTCCGTTTTGCTGTCGTCAGAATCATCTTGTACATTGATTATTATTCCAAATCGAGATCAAAATATTTCAAGTAGTCTTTTTCAATTTTTTCAACATGAGCACAAGTCACTGCTAACTTGGCCCAAACTTTCATTGATCAGTCTTTCCGTATTCGTCATGTTTTGCTCGATATTTTTAGATGCGACATAATTTTTAACGATCCCCCAAATATTTTCAATCGCATTTAATTCTGGGTGATAAGGGGGAAGGCGTAAGACATCAAAACCCTTGCTTTTTATAAAATCGTCAATCTTGTAGATTACGTGTTGGGCTTTGTACTTCTTTATTGTATCGTATAATTCCAATTTAAGAAGAGATTCATCAAATGCTATACCCTTATCCCTGAGCCATTGCTGCATATCGGCCTTCTTTGTAGATTGCGTCGGTAGTCGTTCAGCCCGTGTGTTGTGATAAGATGCATTGTCTAAGACAATGACAGAGCGCGGAAGTTTAGCCATTTTACATAGTTATCATAGCTCATATTTGAATGATAATCACCAGCTGTTGAGTTGGCCTTATAAACCAAGGAAGCATTTTCAATAAAACCATCCTTGGTTCCCGCGTGCACTAAAATAAAGCGAGTGCCTGTGCAAATTTTTTTTAAAAACGGAGTTCTTTCCTTTTTCTTTGCCCAGGTGTTGTTTCGCACGTGTGTCGAAAGGACGTAGCTCTCATCGGTGTAGACAATGGGCCGACTTTGAGAGCGGTACTCTGTTATTTTTTTTAAATATTTTAAACGCCACATTTGTATATCATGACGCTCCGTCAAGACTTTACTGTTGTTCTCTGTTTTGCGCCACTTGTAACCTAATTTCAACAGTAACTTGCGAACAGTTTCTAAACAACCTTCGAATCCGATTTTTTCATTCAATGCTGTTCTTAACTTAGCTAATGTTGGAATTTCTTTATGGACAATATGGAAATCTTGTACAGTACTGCGAACCACATCGGCTGTAAAATTATCTATATCCACTTTATTATGTCGCTTTCTCCTTTTCTTCATAGGTGAAGTGAATTTTGATGAAGTGGATGGCAATTCCTTCTCTTCTTTTAATATTCTTTGAACTGTTTTTTGGCTCACACCCGTAGCTTCAGCTGTACGGCGTGTAATGTCTCGTAAATGAGACAAATCACAGTTGAGTTCCATTAATGATTTTGTAAATTCATATTCCTCTCGCAGAAAATGATAAACACTAGCTATCATGTTTCGACCCTAAAACAAAATGTAATCAAAATAATTAAGTAATATAAACATTTTATAACACAAAAAAACATTCATTTTATAAATACTTCTATTGCTATATTAAGTATCTTTGTATAACATTTTAATTGAAAACGTATAAATAAATATTACCTCACTATGGACAACTCTTCTTCGTTTTGTTGCCATGCTGACCTTACTCCGTGAAACAATTTGGCGCGAACTAAAAACCACTACTGATCCGGACCGTGTCCCGATCGACACTGAGCGCTCTCGAGGTTACGCACACAAAAACAATGTGCATGTGCACGCTTGACAACATTCATAGCCAAACGGACTTCGTGACATAGAACATCTGTACCATAGCAGAGGGTGACAGAGGGTGGAGGGAGGGTGTTCCAAACACGGAAAACCAAGGGCTTATGCAAAAAATATTGTATTAATCTTTCATGATCCACATTTCATCGTTTCTTATATGAATATTCTTTATGGCTATGCTCAATCAATCAACTCAGCTGCTCTGTTTAAAATACATTTAAAAAAATATCTCATAGCCTAAGGCCATACCATATATATATATATACCATATATATTGGCGACATTTTCACAATTTGACCCACTGTAAAAACAATAACATTAGGATAAAGTTCTTAATTTCATAGTTTTTTGTGTAGACTCAATTTTTTTTATGGTTTAAGCTAAACCAAAAATATGTTGTTTTGTACGCCATCAGTGGCAAAACATGCAGATCTACCTGTTATTTTAAGACCTTGTACATATTATTTACAATATTATATTCTATTCTATTCAGCCTATCACACAGTCCACTGCGGGACATAGGCTTCTGGTATTCTTTCGAGGTATCTGCAGAACCGGTTCCTCAGGTTCTTTTAAACCTCGTATAGCAATAGTCAAGGAACAAAAAATATGAAGAATTATTTCAGCAACGCGGAGATGAGGTGCAAATGTAGACAAAGACGATGTTATTCGACCAAAAAAGAGGAGCTTAATATATAAATTCAGAAGGCTACAGCCGTACTAAGTAATACGAGACATCAAGACCACGACGACTGCTTTACAATTGTCAAAATAGAAACGGCACTGTTTAAAAAAAACAACCTTTCGCTAGCGTATAAAAATTTAAGAGCTGTACCACCAACAAGTGTGGAGCCTGAAACAATTTTCTCCTCTGCAGACTACATTTGCAATCGTTTACGCAGTTCGTTAAGTGACAGGAGCTTAGACGTGATTAGGTACTAAACGAGTATAAAAAGTTATTATTTAGGTTTGTAAGGCTGATTATTGTGTAGTAAAACTTTACTAGTAAACTAAGAGAGAATACAGTAATATAAATTAAGAAAATTATAAGAACGTAAATTGATCCTCATTGTAAACATACTACTATCTAGTGTGATTTCTTTAAGTTACATATTTTTAGAGTACCTGTATTACTCCTGTTATTTAGTGATAACAATAACTGTTTACTAAGCTAGATTGACTAAATAAATGGTGCTTTGATATAATTTACCAAGATTTTTATTTCATACATTTGTTAGTTTCTCTATGATTTATTTGATCATATATTATATCAGTTTTATCAACAACCGGGTGGAAACGGGTTACCTGGTTCAGACTGCTCCCAGAACCGGGTATAAGAAATCTGGAACCGTAACCGGTTCTGCATGTCCTACTTCCAGCTTTTAAGGTTGTCCACCGTTCAAAAGTATACCGTGTAAAAGTATATCTTCATAGTGTAGGTTTATCACTAATTCTACCTATTACATACGGCTAGCTACTGTATTTTCATAATTCAAATCATATTATTCAAAATATTATTATACCTATGACTTAGGCTATCATAACACAGACGGCTGCTGTGACCACAAAGAAGATTAAGTTACTGTTATCGTAATACTCTGTATCATTACAATTTAGGTTATAGTTGAATGGTCCAAGGATACTTATCGCTACATTATAATGCCCACATAATGCTATCAGGGATTTTAGCGTTAAAAAATGCATTAGCCTCTGGTCAATGATATGTAAAATGGCATATACTTGAGACCAGATTAGATAAATAGTTATAATGCAACGAACAGATTATTATTTGTCCAGAAACAACAAAGATTATATTTGGAATTCTTTGTTGACTGTTTTATCAACCTGTAATGTCCTACTGCTGGAAAAAGGTCTCCCCTAGCCTTCCACTCTTCTCTGCGTGTTGCATTCTCTGGCCGATCTGCCGCAAAGGTCTCCAAGTGATCACGCCAACATTTTTTATACCCGGACAACTTTTGTTTTTATTTTTATATTGTTTTTTAGTACATCTGCACCTTTTGGCTTATCAATTGTATCAGCGCATTTGTACTTGATAATTCGAAAGCTGGATGTTTTACATTCATATCATAAAACGTGCCAGAATAAGAAACGTCGACAATTTGTGAATAATAATAATAAAATTAAATTAGGTACCGTATTGTTGTTGTTTATAGGTACCTAATTTGAATAACACAGCCTAGACATAAACAATATTAATACCTAATGCTAATAATATCACAAGCATTTACTCGTGTCTGGGATTAGAGAGCATACGACAAAAAACGTGCTGCCTGCTCCATTTACTGGCGAAAGATAACGAAATCCCGCGTTTCCACCGGTGACCCGGTGTTTTAACCCTCTAATCTGTCACCGTGTAGATATTATTTTTCGTTTATTATTCAACTTTTCTTTGCTTTTAATTTTTATTTATTGTTAAGGATCCGACGTACTTTATCGTTGGTTTATAATAAGTATAATGTGTGTTCTGTGTATAATACAAATCGTAGTTGAGCCCATGTAGAGCACTCTATACAAATGAATAACAAAAATACTGTAAAAAATAAAAGAGTTTGTATTGAAAGTTCGTGGGGATCACCCTGACTAGGATAGATTTATTGGATGGAATCAAACACGGCAGATGACGGCTACATGGCGGGCCTTTTTATTATTGACAGATGTCACAGATAGACCACAGATTACACAGTTCATTTTGACACGGAGTACACTACACTGTTACATTTTAATGAATATGCCACAGGCTGACTTATATATACATTAGAGGATTACAGAGCAAATATTATGTTCCTTTACATTCGGACTTCGGGGAGGGAAAATATTCCAGTGCGATTTTTTCTGATAATGATTCTATCTCAATACGTCTAGCGCCACACACTTTTCTGTGTCAAAAACAGGAACTAATGAATGTTGCCACTTAATTTTTAACAGTTTGCTGTATTTTGACAGAAAATCTTTGTCTTTGATTATTCGTTCAACACGTAATTTTTTAACCGACGAAAAAGAAGGAGGTTCTTAATTCGACTTGTATATTTTTGTTACAAATGGCAGTCCCCTAAAACCGTTTCCTAGTTTTACCGAAGTTTCCTAGTTTTTAACTCAGTAGCAGCGGCATAACACATCCCGCAGAAACCAGTCTCTTCTGCGAACTACGCCTGCTCGGTTCCAAACTACGCTCATGACACTTCCAGTGTACTTTGCTTCTATTTCCACAAAGAAGCCGAACAAAACCGCCGACGATCACGTGAAATAAATACATCTAAATCTAGACACCCGTGCTGGAAAACTTGTGCGAAAAGCGTTTCATTTCACGTGAGTCGGTAACGTGGGGGAGTGCTTTTAAAAACCATGTTGTTAGAAACGTGCGACAAACACGTGCTCACTTAGGCTGAAGGCTTATTATTAGTTAATGTCGAATATGTCGGTGAACGGGGATTTAATGCGAGCCGTGTGTCACAAGAGTCTTAGGGAAATTAATGATGCAGCTTACGTAGATATATAAATACATAGTATATGTTTGGTTTGTTTTTCTGCCAACACTTTTTTTATTAGCTGCAAAATTATCAAATAACTTCTCCCGCTCTGGGTGGAGCGGGAGGCTGTGTCAGACTTTTACTGACTAAAGCCCACCCGTGTTCCTTCAGTTGCCTGTGTTGCTAGGGGCCTCGGTAACCCTTTCGGACTTTCCCACGACCCCGGCAGGCATCGTCCCTAGTGGACCCACTTGAGCTGACATCTCTTTGAGGCGCGCGTGGACCCGGGTCGACGCGCCGTCGACCCGGGTCTGGTCCTTATCGGACGGCGAGTTACCTATTGCTCACCATCCGCAAGCCCGCGCCTACGGTGGCCGAAAATCCATCTGGAATTCCGACGCCCAGGGCGTCTCCTGCGGCGGCTAGGGGCGAGAGGGCGCGAAATTTGCCTTTCCCTCAACCGTCCCGCCTCACACTGGTCCCGAATGATAAAAAAGTGGACATTAAGAAATTTTTGACAGAAGGTCAACGGATTCGGCTGATTTTTTTTTTTGTAGACAGCTGATGCAATTACAAATCACTTTTATACATTGAGTTTTTGCCAAATAAGCCGTATTTTCAGAGAAAAAAAATATTCAAATATTTTTTGTATGAAAGAAATCCTAATTTTGTCTTTATCTTCCAAGATTCAAACGTATTCAAAATAAAACTTAGCGCAGCTTGTAGAGGTGCTAATTGCTCACCACTTTGTCATAGACACTCTTCTGCGATTTTGTGCTCCTTTTGAGTTACAGGCACTTTAAATATTTTTTGTATGAAAAAATCCTAATTTTCTCTTTATCTTCCAAGATTCAAACGTATTCAAAATAAAACTTAGCGCAGCTTGTAGAAGAGCTAATTGCTCACCACTTTGTCATAGACACTCTTCTGCGATTTTGTGCTCCTTTTGAGTTACATGCACTTTAAATATTTTTTGTATGAAAAAATCCTAATTTTGTCTTTATCTTCCAAGATTCAAACGTATTCAAAATAAAACTTAAAGCAGCTTATAGAGATGCTAATTGCTCACTACTTTGTCATAGACACTCTTCTGCGATTTTGTGCTCCTTTTGAGTTACAGGCACTTTAAATATTTTTTGTATAAAAAAATTCTAATTTTGTCTTTATCTTCCAAGATTCAAACGTATTCAAAATAAAACTTAGCGCAGCTTGTAGAGTAACTCTTACAAATATATGAAATTATCAGTATCAAATAAACAAACAAGGAAATCTCAAAACGTGTTCAGACATGTTTATGTACAGGTAAGTTATTGTGTGACTCGTATGTAAATTTTTTTTTGTATAGAGTCATTGCTTAATTACCCTATAAGTGACGATTTCGGCTCTATTTGGTCATCTAGTCGAACGCGTCGAAAACGCTGAATGATGAATAGGTATATAAATTGCAATTAAAAATTCCCTTTGTAGTTTTGCGGTATTTATGTAGGAGCACATCTTAGTATGTTTTATTTTCTCGTGACTCATCCAAATTGCAAGAATATTTGGCTCATTATCTAACTACCCCATTAAGTAATGAGGTAGTTAGGTAATGAGCCATTATCTAACTACCCCATTAAGTAACGGGATAGTTGGGTAATGAGTCATATATCAATAGTATAAGGGCAAGCGGAACCCGTTTTTGTTCATTACGCGTCTTGTGCTCGTAAAAACAACACAATTTTTTATCAACTATCACCACATTGGAACTTTTATTTATTTGCCTGTAACATTTTTGTATCAAAATGACTACATTTGTGACTAATTTAGACATTTTTTCTTTTTTGAGTAATAGTGGGTGCCTTAAAAATAGTGATTTACTGTGTCAAACCATTATAAATCGTATTTCAAGTGAAATTCCAAACGAAGAGCTCAGTATTATCAAAAAGTTTTGCCAAAATTATACGTCAAACCTAGCTAGAAGATGGGACAATTCAGGTAGAAACGAAAGATTTGGTGTTAAAAACAAGGAGTGGTTGGAGTCTAAAATTTTGTGGCCAACTTTAACTTCTGTGAATTTTCCTATGTTGTTTGATCCAGAATATACCATAGAGGACATTTCAGTAGACGTAGAAGAGCATAATTTATCGTACGAAGAGGAAGCGGGTGCATCTACATCAGAAGCTACCACAAATACTCCCAGAACTAGAAATAAACGACCATTTGAAGATTTAACAAATAAGCAGAAGAAAAGACGTTCTTTGTCTCTTTTGGAGCATTCCGAAGAAGAGCTGTTCTATGATCTTATTGCTAAACTTAATGAAAACGGGCGCACTGTTTGTTCTAAAGTTATTAAGTGCCTCTCAAATAAGCCAGAAAAGGTGCAAGAAGTAAGTGACTTTTTATATAAAGCTTCTGATAAATCGATTTCCGAGGAAGACACCTTAGCTCTTGCCACAGCATTGAGTTTATCAAAATGGCAATATCTAACTTTGAGGTCCATTTTAAGTACAAATGGCACAGCGGCTTTTCCATCTTACCAGAAGTTACTGTTGAAGAAGAAAGAATGCTATCCAGCAAAAGAAGATATTGTGATATCGGAGTCAGGAGCTAAAATTAAGTTACAGGCAGTTCTAGATTTAACTGCCGAGAAGATTTTGAAAGTGACTGGTTCAAATATTAATGGTGGTGTTTTGAAGCTAGTTAGTAAATGTGTGACGGAGCTTCTTCACAAAGTTGTTACAAACAAAAACCAACTGGTGACATATTTTCAGAATCTTCTGTATTTATGGTTAGTTTTGTGCCACTTCGCCTTATGAGTGACAACGATGTGATAGTATGGGAAAATCCGCGCCCTTCTTCAACAAACTATTGCAGACCAATTATGTTCGAATTCAAACAAGAAACAAAAGAATATATTCAGCAAGTAGAAGCAACATTACAAGAAGAAATTCAGAACCTTCTACCAACAAAGTTATTTGATGGCGAATTTGAAGTATTTCATGAATTGCATATGACGATGATCGACGGCAAAGTATGCACGGCACTTTCACAGACACAGTCTGCAGCCAATTGCAACATTTGCTTAACAAATCCGAAAGATATGAACAACTTGAACCTCGTTTTTAACAAACCAGAAAACCATGATATGTACAAATATGGTTTATCTTCACTTCACATGTGGTTGCGATGCATGGAATGTATTTTGCACATATCTTACAACTTAGATTTCAAAAAATGGGCGGCTCGGGGTGAGGACAAACTGCTCCGAAAATCAAGAAAAGAGTTAACGCAGCATGAGTTTTTTGTTGTAACTGGCTTAATGATTGATATCGTCAAACAAGGCTTTGGGACAACAAACGATGGCAATACAGCTCGACGGTTTTTCAATGATTACGAAAGGTCAGCTGAGATAACAGGAGTTAATGCTAATTTGATTAAGAGATTTGCTGTAATTTTGCAGGCAATATCTTCTGGGAGAAATGTAGATATTGAAAAATTTAGAATTTATTGCAGAGAAACAGCAGAACTTTATGTCAGCGAGTACTCGTGGTATTACATGCCTTCGAGTGTACATAAACTTTTGGTGCATGGTGCAGATATTTGCCAGCATTTTTCTTTTATTCCAATTGGTATGATGTCCGAAGAAGCCTCAGAAGCAAGAAACAAAGATTTTCGTTCAATCAGAGAAAAGCATACTAGAAAGATAGGCAGAATGCAAACAAATGAAGATATTTTACACCAGTTACTTATCAGCTCCGATCCGTACATTACGAACATAAGACCGAAGTTCACCAAAATTCAAAAGCAGCAGAGGTTTGAAAAAGCCGAAAATCTTCTAAAGGATGACGTTTCACCCAATGAACTCGATTTAGAAGTTGCTGATGAGGAAGAAGTATACGTCGACATTGAGAATAATCCCCCACAAGATCCGCTAGCATAATTCACATTGTAACATACGCACGTTCATGTTAGTTTATTTAAGTTTGTAAGTTTGTAATCTAGTTTATTTAAGTTATTAAGTTTATAGGTACTGAGAAAAAATGCGCTTAAAATTAATTTATGTTCTAGTTTATTTAAATTTGTAAAATAATAGTTTACTTTAGTTATTAAGTTTACAGGTACTGAAAAAAAATGCGCTTTGTTTTATTTTTTGTGTTTGTTTTATTTATTTATTTATTCATATTATGTTGACGACAGCCCTAGCAAAGTATTACATTTGTAAACAAAGACTACCCACTGTTGGGGTAGTCAAATAAAAAGTTGTATTTTACATTTCATATGACTTATTAGGACAAAGTAGGGTAGAACAATATTGTTTATTTTTATTATACCCTGATATTTTATTGTGACAATGACTTGACATTGAATCTTGATCGCACGAACATTGCTCTGTGAATTAACCTGTGAAAATAATTGTAAAAGCGTGTGTTTTGTTGTGGAACTATAATTAAAAGACTGTTAATAGTGCAAGTGCCGTTTATTATTGAAGAAAGTGACCAAAACAGATAAGCACGCCAAGATCCCTGCCCTAAATCAAATACATATTAAGTGATAAAGTATAAAATAAATAAATAAACAAAACATGCATGTAAAGATAAATTAAGCGTTAGGGTTACAGGTAGTTCAAATTTTTTAAGTACGCCTTAATACAATACCTATATTATTATATAGGTTTGTATTTTGACGGTCCTAAGCCCGTTAAAGTACGAAGGAAAAGTTTTAATTGCAATTTATACCTTTTTATCATTCAGCGTTTCCGACGCATTCACTAGCGTTAGATGACCAAATATAGCCCAAATTGTAAGTAATCGGCTAATTAAGCAATGACTCATTACCAAAAAATGCTTATAATCTGAATATGAGTCACACAATAAATTACCTGTACCTGAACATGTCTGTACACGTTTTGAGATATCCAAGTTGTTTATTTGATATATTTAAAATAAGACTTTTTTTAATAGAAAGACATTTATAAGAGTTACTTATTAATGAAGAAAATGTTACTTATTACATCTTAGTCTATCTTTAACAAGATTATTTCTAATCCGCCTGAATTAAATTTTTAACTCTGAAAATACGGCTTATTTAACAAAAAATACATCTTTAAAAGTTACTTGTAATTGTATCAGCTGTCTACAAAAAACTAGTAAAGCTCATCCGACAACGAAAAATTTAAAGTGCCTGTAACTGAAAAGGAGCACAAAATCGCAATTGAGTGTCTATGGCAAAGTGATGAACAATTAACCCCTCTACAAGCTGCGCTAAGTTTTATTTTGAATACGTTTGAATCTTGGAAGATAAAGACAAAATTAGGATTTTTTCATACAAAAAATATTTAAAGTGCATGTAACTCAAAAGGAGCACAAAATCGCAGTTGAGTGTCTATGACAAAGTAGTGAGAAATTAGCCCCTCTACAAGCTGCGCTAAGTTTTATTTTGAATACGTTTGAATCTTGGAAGATAAAGACAAAATTAGGATTTCTTTCATACAAAAAATATTTGAATATTTTTTTTCTCTGAAAATACGGCTTTTTTGGCAAAAACTCAATGTACAAAAGTGATTTGTAATTGCATCAGCTGTCTACAAAAAAAAAAATAAGCTGAATCGGTTGACCTTTTGTCAAAAATTTCTTAATGTCCCTTTTTTTATCATTTGGGACCAGTGTGCGCCTCCTCCTTCCCGAGCATTACTGCTTCGCGCAGCCAACACTTAATAGGGAATTTTTGATTTATTAATTAATGGCTTAGAGCAGTGATGGGCCATTGGTGGGCGGAATGTCCTGGAAACAAAAGTTCCAAGCGTGACTTCAACCAACCCGCACCGGGCCCGAGAACTACTCGTACCATTGAGAACATTATGAGCTGATTAATAATCAATAGCGCTTTACTGCTACGGGTAAAATAAAAGTGTATTAATTTATATCATACATTTTATTGTTTACGTTTACATTTTTTCAGTGTTTACGACTTGTTATTCGATTTTTATAACATAGGTACTTAGTCTTCCGTAAAAAAAATATTTTTTCACAATTTTGAGAAAAACTAAGCACGCGTAAATTTTTTCAGTTTAGACTACCAGCTTTAACTTTTATTATTAGTTTAGTTTAGTCATTAAATAGAATAGATATATCTGCGGACAATAATAAACAGCTGTTAATCACAATTATACGAGTTAGCTTAGACATTCGCTCAAATAATTCACAGTTGTATAAATTAGCAGACTTAGTCAATTATTAGACTGACAGAATATTTATTTCTTAGCACTAAAGTCGATATCAGACGTTTCACTCGAGTGAAGGTTCAATTTGTTTCATTCTACCCTCACACGGCAAAATTATATACTAACGAACATACATCTGCTCCTATCATTCAATTTTTCGATCACTAGTGTAGGTGAGTGAAAGATGCGCCGAGTGCACTAAGGCTGCGGTCTTTCTGACCACACGCCGCAACCGACGACGTGTAGCCGTCCTCCACCGAAGACGGCCGAATCCAATGTTCGTAAAAACACGCGCGCGGTCTCGCTCGCACGCCGTCTCGCTTGCACGCCGTCTCGCTCGCACGCCGTTTCTCCGCCACGCCGCCTGCGACGGCGGCAACGAACATTTTGGCAACCGGCGGCGTGTCGGTCGTCCTTCGTGACGACACCGCACGCTGTCGGTAGCGTTTGACGTTTTAAAGAGACCCTAGTCTGATGAATTCATTTTTTACTTTTGATTAATTTTGTATTCAGACGTGCGAGTGAAAAATTCTGAATGAAAGGATTTACAAAAATTAACAAAAAGTGAACCGCCTTATATCGGCTGTACTTCTATGACTATAGTATTTTAGTTGCTACTGACGCGGGGTTCACTGTACGAGCAATGTTGACCTATTTTGTTTCCTGGCCCATTGTCCCTACATAGCGCTCTTCCTGCAAGGTTGGCAGACCTCGCATTTAGGATGGATGCAGGGGTAGTACTTGCAAGGGTGCAAGTAGTACTCATCGCCGACTGCGAAGCACCTGCCCAGGTTCAACATGTCTTCCAAGTCACACCTAGTAACAATAATTTAGTGTACATTAGTGTCAGATAGAAAAATAATGTTGCATAGGTAATTATTATATAATTTGGTGAAAACCACCGTATCCTTGTTTTTGATTGAATCTTGGTAATGCAATAATAATAATAATATAATAATAATTTATTCAATAAGTAGTTTGTACATGGTATACAACGTTGTCTTATATAATTAGATGTTATAAATAAATAGTACCAGTACAACACATATAAAATGGGTCATAGGACTCCCTTTCCTAAACTAGGCAGAAAATCTGTCTGTATCTTAGGAAAGAGTATCCATTCACAGCGAGTCTTATTACGGTTACAAAAGTATTGGTACGTGCAGTAGGCGAACAAAGTACTTATGTTAAATTAAAGTATAAAAATAAAAAGAACAAAAGATGAAATAAAAACGTGTGTGTCTGTGTGTGTGTGTGTGTGTGTGTGTGTGTGTGTGTGTGTGTGGGTGGGTGTGTGGGTATGTATGTGTGGGTGTGTGTACCGTAACAATAAGTTGGGTACCGTCGCTCAATTTGAGATAGGTACTTACAGTGTTTCTATTTTCTTAATGACTCTCGGAAAACTTCGTGTTTTGTCAGTCGTCGGATGTTTATCACTTATAGAACTAAGTACTTTACAATAAACAATAAAGTACTTACTTCCGAATTCAAATTATTATTATACACGACAAATTTAATAATAGAGAATATACAAGTAATTCAAAACTTATCCATTATTTTAATACACATCGTGTAGGAGTCAAGAAACAAATTCCTATTCTTTTTACATTTTTTAATGCATTACTTATTTTACAATTCATTCATTTATGTTGCGTTTTTTGGTGGAACGGAATGCAAACTCAAAACGCGTCGTCTTCGACAATGCCGGAAGTAACAAAATAATAATAATCTATTCTTAGCAAAGTGCTTGAAATCTCACTAAGGTAAGTAAGTAAGTGCGGTTTCTCCTTGAATAAAGCACAACAAATAATTTAATATAAATTGTTTGGGGCTGCAAACAGATGTAAACAAAAAAGTTTTGTGGCAAATGACGTCACATCATGCCCGTAACAGAAACGGTCGTTTGAGCTGTAGTAGAAAATTGCTGGAGTTTCATAATTTTTTTGAGCAACAAGCAGTAGTTGAATTTAACTTTGAATACTTTTCTTGGGTTTATATTCCTGTTTTTAATTGGTATAGTGTAAAAAAGAATTACATGCCTATTCCCTATTGATGGACATGGCAATTAGCATACATTTGTATTCGAAAATGTGATGATTGCCGAGAGACATTAAGAAAATAGAAGCACTGTAAATCATTCATCATTTAGATTTCGGACACGTCACTCCACTCGTCAATAGGTATTTTGTTGAGAAGCAACCTAAGGTTGAATGTCATTTGCACGTCATAAAACGACAAAGGTCTATGCAACAGTTAAGGTCATTGCACACATATCAACTCGGAAAGGGATCGTCACCGTATCGGCTTTCGCCTCGCCATCAAACAGGCGTCAACCTAACGTAAGCACGTAACCAAAGCGGAACAGCAGCTCCGATACGTCGACTCGACTACGGCTAGGCGACGCCGCGCTTACAGCTCGCCGACCACTGGTTGGGGAATTTAGGACTATTCAAAAACAAGAGAGGGGCAAGGGTGGATGAAGAGACGTAAGCTCGGGTACGGAGAGACAAAAGCGCGGGGACGATAAGCCGTAAGCGCGGGAACTGCAAGTTGACCAAGCACCGCACCCCGCGGCTCGTGAGCTTGTCCCAAAGCGAGTTACGATTTCGCTTAGTGTGCAGTGCAGTACGGAGTTTCATACAAAGAATACTGAATTGCTCAAGTTGATGCGGTGACGATCCCTTTCCGATTTTATATGTGTGCTATTTCCTTTAACCGGAAAGTGCACCTCTGTCTACGCAAACCACACGTTTCGGTTCGCCGAACAAAAAGGGACATGTGATCGCGACGATCACGTGCTCGCGCTACGATCGGTTTTGGTTAGGACGCGGCCTTTGGTAGTTTCAACCTTAGTGAAGTTTCAATGACTGCCTCGTTGGTCTAGTGGTCGCAAACGCTGCTGCTGATCATGAGGTCCTGGTTCCCAGGTCGGGCAAAGTGTTATTGGGTTTTTCTATCTGGAATTTCTCAGTAGCAGCCCGGAGTCTGGATTTGTGCCCGGTTGATGGCAATGGGCTCGCCCCTATTACATGGGACTTAAACATAACTGGCGAAATGTGGGTGTACTACAGGTACACCTCTGCACAACCCTTCGGGAAAACAAGGCGTCATGTGATATATGTTTATTATACACAATATTAAACATATATAACATCACGCCTTATATTAACCAACTTTCTTACATATGTACATACACTATTAACATATATCAACCAAATTTGGTTAACCAGCACCCCAATTGCACAACATATTCCCTCATAGATTCCGACTGAAAATGTAAGTTTGTACGCATAATATTAAGAGGTTTACCATGTTATTTCAAGATCATAAACTTCTTATAAGTTTTCTTGTTTTATTTATCCCTACACAGAAAAAAAAACGGTAAACCCAATCAATTTTTCGGTAATATTCACCGCTTTGGTCAGTAAAAATAGAGCCTATTGTCCAAAGAAGTAAAACTAACTGAAAAAAAACAGTTGAGTTATAACAGTAGATTTTACTGTGCATCTCTTAAGCTCTGAAAACGGTAATACTTCAAAGAAACTGTTTGTTTCAGTAAACTTTAATGTTCATCCAATGGAAATAACTGTTTAGCTCTTTACTGTTTTTGCCCATTTCAGTGCACTGTCAGTAATCAATTATTTTACCGAACTGTTTTTTTTTTACTGTACAACAACAGTCAAAAGTATCGTTTCCTTTTTTTCAGTGTATGTTGTTGTTGTTATATTTATGTCTGTATTTTTTCAAAATGTTAGCCTGAGTAGTTTCGGAGATAAGGGAATGGTCAATTTTCATCTTATACATAAATAATTTTAAAAGTATTTTAAGATGATTACAAACATATTAAATACTTATTTTAAAATTATAAAAAAAAATACCTGCAATCCTCACAACAAGCCCTTTCATTTGATATGTCACACGGTACAGTTTCCAAAACTTTTATTTTATCTCCTTTTTCCCCAAACGTGACCCCCATTCACACTTTTTATTCACATTTTTTATTTTATCGTGCTTAGATATTGATAGCCATCGCGTCCGAGGAGGTCAGCCATTTTGAAATAACCCTGTATGATGAATATAGTCTCAGTCTTCGAGTAAAATGGCTGTGTGACATCCGGACGGACAGACCGACAGACATGATGAAATTATAAGGGTTCCGTTTTTGCCATTTGGCTAGGAAACTCTAATAATGCCGTTTGTTTGTCAAATTCCGGACAAAATCTTTGTGACGTACTCACCTGGCCTGCACTAGCAACTCCTTCTCCGCGGGGCTTAAGGCCGGCACTACGTACTCAGAAATGCCTTTCTTGCCGACCTTCACGGGTGTGGCACAGTACTTCATACCGTAACACTTCTCCGGGTCGCCTTGCTGCACAAGCGCGCTGTCTATGAGTGCCGTCGTCTCGAATAGACCTGGACAGCAGATAGATATAGGTATATTGGCCAATAGTTACTGCTTTATAAGGCCATTTATAACTAATAATATAAGTCACCATAATCTTTTTTTTTTTTTTGTATGGGAAATCGTCAAACGACTTCTCCCGCTCTGGGCGGAGCGGGAAGGTGTGTCAGACTCTTACTGACTACAACCCACCCGTATTCCTTCCTGTTGCCTGTGTTGCCAGGGGCCTCGGTGACCCTTTAGTACCTTCCCGCGACCCCGGCAGGCATCGGCCCTAGTGGACCCCTACATTTTTGGTGACGACATCTCTTTGAGATACGCGTGGAATACAACGCGCCGTCGACCGGGGCCTGGTCCTTACCGGACGGTGAGCTACCCATTGCTCACTGTCAGCAAGCCCGCGCCTACGGTGGCGGATTTCCGCCCGGGATTCCCGACGCCCAGGGCGTCTCCTGCGGCGGCTAGGGGCGAGAGGGCGCGAAATTTGCCTTTCCCTCAAACGTCCCGCCTCTTCCTTCGTGAGTATTACTGCTTCGCAGAAGGAGGTGACGGCTGCCCATGCCCTCTCGCTCCGTACTAGGCCTGAACCAGGGCCGGACGCGAGAGATCTCTGCCGCCGATCGCCTCCACGAGGACACGGCGGTGCTCTGCCCAAGTCGGGCAGACCTCCACCGTATGCTCCTCCGTGTCCTCCTGGCGAGTGGTGACACCCGGGCGTTTTCTCTCGCCTTATCTGACACAGGAACCTCCCGAAGCTGCCGTGTCCGGTGAGGACCTGCGTCAGGCGGAAGGTGAGGACGCCGTGGCGCCTCTCTAGCCACTCCTCAAAGAGGGGACTTATCGCCGCAATTGTGGCGTGCCTAGCACTGGGTTGCGACAACCGTACTCTCCATATCGCCATGAGATCCCGCCGGAGCTCCGTCCGCTGTGCCGCGATTTCTCGCGCAGTGGACTCACGCCCCGGCGTTTCGTCTACTCGCGCCACTCCCATACGTGCGTGAGGACTTTTGCCTCCAGATCCCATGGCGGCAATCCGGCAAGGAGGCCGCTGCCTCACAGGAGACCGTGCGGTATCCCCGGACCATCCGGATGGCCATGACAAGTCACCATAATCTTAGCGCAGATATTATAAAAGACATCATAATCTCATCTGCCTAGCCTTTTTCCAACTATGTTGGGGTCAGTTTCCAGCCTAACAGCTGAATATCAATATTTTAGACGGAAAGACTACCTATCCGACCTCCACAACCCAGTTACTGGGCTTAACACGACACCCCTTGCAGTGGCGGAATAAGGCTGTCGGTGGCCCGGGGTGGCAAAGGTAAATGGGGCCCCCCGTCCCACCTATGCAGAAATGTTTGAGAACTAGGAGAAAATCTAAGATACAAGATCGAGCGAAGCGAGCTCAAAATTTTAAGCACTTTGCCTCGAAAAGGTTAGGTTTTCTTTTAACCATTCATACAGAAATAAGAGATACTTTGTCGACTTACACAAAAAAGAGTGAAGAAAAGAGAATGTAGGATGCAAAAGCGAGCGAAGTGAGCTCTAAAATCACCACCACCCCACCATACGTTTATACTATTTAGCTTACGTAGGGGACCTCCAACTACAAACTACCTTTACTTACTGAATAGATTTTGTTTGTTGTTTGGATTCTATAGATTTGGGGGCCTAAACCGAGGGCCCGGGTCGGACCGCCCCTACCGCCAGCCCCTTTTCCACCAGTGCCCCTTTGTGAGACTGGTTGTTAGGCTTTCTGGCTTCTGGCTCCCCGTACCGAATGTCAAAGGTCTAAAATGACAGCCGAGACTGACGTCCAGGCTGTCATTTCACGCGCTTTCCGACGCACAGTTATTAAAAAAGAGGATGATCTGCATAATTGATTTAGAAAGCCAATGTTGGAAACGCGCATCACTGTTTCGAAAAAGTTCAACATTAATAAAAACAAATAGGTACCTTGCATTAGGTTTACTACAAATCTTGCAGTAGAGAAGCCGATGGAGAGGTGTCCTTGCTCGTTGTTGCTCTTGACCGTGCAGATGAGGTCGTCAGCTTCGCGCACCAATCGCGACAAGCAGTTCAACTATGACGACACGGAAGAAGCATTGTAAACTCAGGAAAAAAAATGTTTAAACAAATTGACTACCTACCAACTAAAATTGTTCGTATATTCAAATCACAACTGTCTTTTTTTTGACAAATGTACGAAATGGCTACTAAAATGTACATATATGTAAAATAAATTTTATCAACCAATTGTTTTTTATTTATATAAGTATAGATTTTTTTGACTTTTTTATAAAAAAAATACGTAGGATATCAATTTGAAATATCAAAAAATAATTTTCCTGACTGTACGAGTACATGCAATCACTACAAAGCAAAGCATTGTGGAAGCTCCCACTTAAGTCCAGCCATGAATTGCAATAGGACAGTTTAATACACTGACAAATAACGCAGCACGAAACAACTGGCCTCATCAAGCATCGTCGCGTTTCGGTGTGACCTAACCCACTGTATAAGATAGTACCATCGTTTACTTACGCTATCCTGATCTGGAACTGGGCCGCAACCAGTAACCGCTTTACCAACAGAGAACACGGGGACTCTTGTGCAGCGTCCAGTGCCACAGACTACTGGTAGGTTGGTCTTCGTGGGGTCGCCACCGTACTTGTTACAAAACAGCTGATTGGCTCGCATTGCGTTGACCGCGTTCACGCCCAGAACTCGCCGCTTGTCGTAAACACGCGACAGCTTCAGGGTCTGAAGTTAAACAGAGTATATTACAGTCAAACCAAAGGATGATTTTCATTGGTCGATAGGGCGAGTATGCGGGTGCGGGAGATTTCTGTAACGCATGCCATAGGGCCCATTTTCATTTAGTCGATAGGGAACGATTGCGGTATACGGAGAATTTGCTCCGCACGTTTGGCAGTTGCTTCGTAGGCTCATTTTCATTGGGTATGACTCCCCGCACGCTTTTTACCGGCCGATGAATTTCATTGGTCACTTACCCGCTCGCGCTACGGGGATTTCCCGCAGACGGTGGACCGACCGCGTTATCGATTTATGACTTTCATAAGTCATTACCGCGCTTGCGGGGAATCCTCGCATGCTGTATATCAACCGAGTTATCAACTAATGGTAATAACCCAGTACGGTAAACCGCACGTCCATGGATGGCATCCGCCAGCACGAACTCATAGTAGAAAAAAAACAGTCTGAAATCTAGTTGGGGTTAATAAATACTACCTAGGTAACAAATTTAAATATTACCGGCTAGAAGTAACTGCTAGTCAGCTACATTCTCACAAATTTGGCTATATTTTAAAAGCTTTTATAATCAATACAAGTTAAAAGCTTTTTAAAAGTTAAAAGCTTTTTAAAAGCTAAGATTTTTAAAAGTTAAAAGCTTTTTAAAAGTTAAAAGATTTTTAAAAGTTAAAAGCTTTTAAAAGTTAAAAAATTTTAAAAGTTAAAAGCTTTTAAAAGTTAAAAGATTTTTTAAAGTTAAAAGCTTTTAAAAGTTAAAAGTTTTTTAAAAGTTACAAGCCTTTATACATATATAACTTCACTTGTATGTATGTCCTGGAATTTTGCAATTAATATTTCACCCACTTCCACTGACGCTATCAGGCTAAAATTTGGCACACAAGTTTGGTTCTCGTGAAATGCACGATTACTTAAATGCCGCCATTTTAATTCAATATGGCGGACGTTATAAAATGGCGATTTAACATTTCCATAGCAATCCCAATGATATAGGTATCAAATGAAAGGGCTTGATAAGCGAAACAAAATAAAGTAGCGTTGTTCTAAATCTAATATGGCAGACGTCACAAAATGGCGATTTATAATTTCCATCAATCAATCAATCAATCAATCAATCAATCAACACAGCCTATAACAGTCCACTGCTGGACATAGGCCTCTCCCAGGCTGCGCCACAACACCCTGTCCTCAGCCTTCCGCATCCAGTCTGTCCCAGCCACCTTTTTAAGGTCATCGGTCCATCTAGCTGCGGGGCGTCCCACACTACGCTTGCCGATACGCGGTCTCAACTCCAGGACTCGTCTGCTTCACTGGCCATCGGTCCATCGACAAATATGGCCAGCCCACTGCCAATAACAATTTCCATAGTAACCCATATTGATATGGGTATCAAATGAAAGGGTTTTATGACCCAAACACAATAAGTAAAGTGACGTCATTCTAAATCCAATATCATGTTGCAACAAGTATGTAACTAGCCAGAAAATGACATCACCACCAAAAGCATACTGGAACAACTTAGATCCTGGCCCGATTCCTGATGTGATTCAGCAACTGACACCACCAGAAAAATTAAATAACGAGAATCATGAAGATCTAAAAGTTCAATGGACTCTTTGGAAAGTATGGTGTCTGTAGACAAGCAGTACTCTTCGCTCTGGACATCTTCGAAGTTACTGAAAAACTGTCAATAATGCTCCCTAAATCAACGGATAACGCGGGAATAGTAATCGTTACTGATCATCTTGAGAACCTCAATATCACCCGAGAGTTCTCAATATCACGCAATAGAGTATTTGCAGCATTGCGATAGCTTGTCGCCAACGACCCGCTATACAAAGACGTCATAATTGATAATAACGCAAGAATTGATAATCAAGATATAATTCGAGTTACTGAGCCATTTCAGCAAGATATACAAGAAGTAAATGCCTACATGCTACTCAATGAAGTCTCCAGAATTGTGCGAGCTACTAGGCAACAAGGAAATTAACTGGTTTTCACACCAGAGTACACTGGAGCAGAATGGTACTGGCTAACATCTAGAGAGCTTCGATGAAACCACCTCACACCTGATCTATAAACACACTAGATAAAAACTTGATTGAAGGTGATAGAATGTACCTCGCAAAACGAATGCTAACTGAAGGGAACATGATGCGTATCCTATCAACTAATATAGATATTTTGAGGTTGGCAATTTCAATGTCTTAAAGAGAGACTTCATCATGTACGATAAAGCATTCAGCATAGAATATGACGATGAACTAACTATCTATGGAAGTCTCCAAGATTCTGCCAATAACAACCCTATCGGTTTGACACTGAAAGAGGCCATGCAAAGACTATTCACAATCCATAAAGCCGGTGTCTTGGTAGCTGCATCTAAATCACCGGGAGTCATGAACTATAGTGAAAAATACTACTTTACGGACTCCCACTCATGTGGTCCTAAAGATTCAACTACGACAATAAATGGCAGAGCATGTGTGATTGAATTCAATACAATAGAAGAACTTGTACGCATCTGCAAGCGAGCAACCGGAACTCGTAATGAACACAAACTAAAAGATGGCTGTATCATTAAACGTCCGCTAACACAGGATGAAGAAGCGTCACAGCTACAGTAAACTGATATTCAACCATTAGGAGCCATACAAAAAGTAGAACCTATTCCAGTACAAACATCAGTGATGGCTCCGATAAATTTCAGACAACCACGTGTTGAGTAAGAAATGGCAGTTTCTGAAAATGTGAACGAGATTGTCCGTAAGACAAAGGATAATATAGTCAATGAAGCTCACGAACTCGAATCTCGGTGCACTTAGCCTCTCATCTCCAAGCACCAATCTTCACCTTCACGTGGTGGAACCTATTAATCCGAAACATTCAATAGCAAGGAGATCAACGAAGATGGATAGTCAACCTAACTGATGTTGTGAAATTGTTACAGATATTCTATTTCACGAAGTCCTTTCGGCTTTGGTTGTAGTAGTGACGTATCCCGACAAGCGCGCTTGTGTGTGTAAAAGTAGGTAACGTTAGCAAAAAAATCTGATATATATTCAAGTCGAGATTTAATAATCTAAATAAAATTTTGGTTTTAAAGGTATATACATTTTGTAAATAAATTAGATTAAGTTGCAATAAATACAAAAATATTAAAAATATGTAGGCATTTAATTAAGCATTGGTGTTACAGAATGGAGACGAAACAAGTAGGACTATTCAGTATTTTCAATCACTATCAGATAAATTTTCGATTTCCGATTCCGTTTTGCTGTCGTCAGAATCATCTTGTACATTGATTATAAATTCAAAATCGAGATCAAAATATTTCAAGTAGTCTTTTTAAATTTTTTCAACATGAGCACAAGTTTTTTGCCACGTTTCACTGCTAACTTGGCCCAAACTTTCATTGATCAGTCTTTCCGTATTCGTCATGTTTTGCTCGATATTTTTAGATGCGACATAATTTTTAACGATCCCCCAAATATTTTCAATCGCATTTAATTCTGGGTGATAAGGGGGAAGGCGTAAGACATCAAAACCCTTGCTTTTTATAAAATCGTCAATCTTGTAGATTGCGTGTTGGGCTTTGTACTTCTTTATTGTATCGTACAATTCCAATTTAAGAAGAGATTCATCAAATGCTATACCCTTATCCCTGAGCCATTGCTGCATATCGGCTTTCTTTGTAGATTGTGTCGGTAGTCGTTCAGCACGTGTGTTGTGATAAGATGCATTGTCTAAGACAATGACAGAGCGCGGAAGTAAATTGGGTAGCAACTTTTCATTTAGCCATTTTACATAGTTATCATAGCTCATATTTGAATGATAATCACCAGCTGTTGAGTTGGCCTTATAAACCAAGGAAGCATTTTCAATAAAACCATCCTTGGTTCCCGCGTGCACTAAAATAAAGCGAGTCCTTTTTTTTTTGCCCAGGTGTTGCTTCGCACGTGTGTCGAAAGGACGTAGCTCTCATCGGTGTAGACAATGGGCCGACTTTGAGAGCGGTACTCTGTTATTTTTTTTAAATATTTTAAACGCCACATTTGTATATCATGACGCTCCGTCAAGACTTTACGGTTGTTCTCTGTTTTGCACCACTTGTAACCTAATTTCAACAGTAACTTGCGAACAGTTTCTAAACAACCTTCGAATCCGATTTTTTCATTCAATGCTGTTCTTAACTTAGCTAATGTTGGAATTTCTTTATGGACAATATGGAAATCTTGTACAGTACTGCGAACCACATCGGCTGTAAAATTATCTATATCCACTTTATTATCTCGCTTTCTCCTTTTCTTCATAGGTGAAGTGAATTTTGATGAAGTGGATGGCAATTCCTTCTCTTCTTTTAATATTCTTTGAACTGTTTTTTGGCTCACACCCGTAGCTTCAGCTGTACGGCGTGTAATGTCTCGTAAATGAGACAAATCACAGTTGAGTTCCATTAATGATTTTGTAAATTCATATTCTTCTCGCAGAAAATGATAAACACTAGCTATCATGTTTCGACCCTAAAACAAAATGTAATCAAAATAATTAAGTAATATAAACATTTTATAACACAAAAAAACATTCATTTTATAAATACTTCTATTGCTATATTAAGTATATTTGTATAACATTTTAATTGAAAACGTATAAATAAATATTACCTCACTATGGACAACTCTTCTTCGTTTTGTTGCCATGCTGACCTTACTCCGTGAAACAATTTGGCGCGAACTAAAAACCACTACTGATCCGGACCGTGTCCCGATCGACACTGAGCGCTCTCGAGGTTACGCACACAAAAACAATGTGCATGTGCACGCTTGACAACATTCATAGCCAAACGGACTTCGTGACAGAACATCTGTACGAATCAGATAAAAGTCTCAAAAAATTATAAGACACTGGCGCCGATTCCCTTGTTCACAAACTAAACCAAATTTAAGTTTAGTGCATCTTTTTCTTTCTATTTCATTAAGAAAAGGACAGAAGATAAATTTTAGTTTAGTCCTGTCAAATTAATCAGCGCCTGTCACTACTCCATACAAGTTTAGACGTGATTAAAAACTTGTCTACTAAAATTACATCAATTTACGTCAAGCGCTGATTAATTTGACAGGACTAAACTAAAATTTATCTTCTGTCCTTTTCTTAATGAAATAGAAAGAAAAAGATGCACTGAACTTAAATTTAGTTTAGTTTGTGAACAAGGGAATCGGCACCACTGTCTGATAAACACTACCTGATTTATAATAATAAATAATAAATAAATAAAATAATTGAATTCGGACAACCAAAAGATCCATAAAATGTTAGTAATAGCTTTGCATTTAAAATATTATTGTTAGTAACTTAAAATAAAGACGAATTAGTGAGAAGACCACCCAACAACTAGAGAAATGGGAAACTATGTTATAAGTCTACGCACAAATTGCCTTATAATGACAGAGGAAGTATCTGCCGCCACAGCCTTCAGAATGCTATTGTGACTGCGTCTTATTCTGCTCAGGAGTGAGACCGTTATGGATGCAATTTCTAATAAATAATAAAATTTCTGTGAAAATGGTCGTAATCAATTTTAAACACCTGAAAAATGTTGACAAATACTAGATCTCATATTGATTGCAAGATTTCAAAAGACTAAAACTTCGATCAATTGATCGAAGGACTAAACAGTAGAAAATAAAAAAAATAAAAAATTTACAAAAAGCTTTTAGTTAACAAAAAAAAAATAAAAATACACTAATAAGGATAAAATAAATTTAGGCTGAAAATAATATTTTTATAAAATAATTTATAAAATAACTGACTGAGGGGATTTACTAAGGGGTTGTGCTTATCAATTTTGAGCCTAAATATATTTCAACCAGAATATACATTTAAAATATTTATTCACGGTATTTCTGTATTCGTATGACTATAAATAAAAGCTTGGGCGCTCATTAGATATTAAATTCATAAACCCAAAATTATTAAAGCTTCTTGGAATTATTAAAGCTCCCAAAGAAAATATTAATTTGAGTCAAGATTTTTTGAACCCTTAAAAAGTTAAAACTGAGGTATTAATAAAATAAATTTTAGCAAAAACGTATATTTTCCTTTTTAGTAATAGAAAAAGATAAGTTTTTGCTAAAATAAATTTACGCTGAAAATAATATTTTATAAGATGATTATATAAATAATACCTCAGTTTTAATATTTTGGGTACAAGAAATGAAAGCAAAAACTTAAACTTAAAAAAAATATTAAAATAAAAGCTTTTATTTTAAAACCTTTATTATATTCTATTGTTAATCTTTATTATATTGTATTGTTAAATAAAAGCTTTTTTTTTTTGTGAATTAGAAACGTTATCATAGTACCAAAAGACGGTCATAAGGTCCAGTTGAAAACCAGCATTAGAAACTAGTTGTCTGGCATTTTGTGCTAAACCAGGCCTTTTTAGCGCAGCCGTGAGGCACACTTTCCTTCAAATTTCTTACATCGCGCTTTACACTTTTTATTTGATTTTTATATTTTTTTGCCTGCTGTATATTATAATGTATGCCTTTTAGTCTGTGTGTATTCTCTTTCATTCTTTATTCTCTCCGTTTTCTAATAAAAAATCTGATCAACTAACATGAGCGCAAAGCGCAAAGTTGCAGTCGACTGGTGGCGTCTGGACCGCCACAATGGCATGCGGACAGAACTGCGCGACTGCCAGCGTTGCTGTGCGCACATGCTGTACGTTCCGAAAGAAGAGGTCACGGTCCATCATGTAGCAGGTTGGCGGCGGCAGGTACGAACCGCCGCAGATCAAGACCACGTCTGCTTCCTGTAGGTTACAAGTACTTAGGTAATTACCCGTTCGCGAATGCTGAACTCATCCCTCTCCTTGAATCTAATGCTCGACTTGATCTATTCACTAATAAATGGAATGTGATTCTGTTATGATTGTCTGCCGATTTACGAGATGACTGAGTGAAAGAGTCAATAAGTATTAATTGAATTTATTTCGGTATTATGTTGCTAATATTATGTTTGTCGCTATTTGTAATGCATACCTTATGTTTTGTATCATTATTATGTTTATAATGAGTATAATTGGCTTCATGTCGTTCTGATCTAACAAATTCATTAATCCATCCAGTGCCCGGGCAGTTAGTTATACGAAAACACGAGATATAGAAAGAAATCGTCTCACAGATACATGCTCTAAAAAGCCTTTTTAACTAAAGGTGCAAGCAGACTGCGGTCGCTGACATCGACGATAAGGCCTATCCAGTCTAGTGCAAGGCAACCGGATTAGGACGACGTTCTGAAAAAACTATTTAACTAAGGCTCATAAGTAACGACCGCCTATATCGATTAATTGTCGGTATTTCATCGACCATGAATCAACTATCAAAAGATATACGTAGGTTATAGAATATGTTTTAAAGCAATCAATATCGACTGTTCCACGTCGATCGACCGCAGTCTATAGTGGCACCTAGGAAGTGTTAGGCAGAGGTGTACCTATTGTACACACACATTTCGCCAGTTACGTTTAAGTCACATGTAATAGGGGGCGAGCCTTTTGCCATCAATAGGGCACACATCCAGACTCCGGCCTGCTACTGAGAAATTCCAGGTAGAAAAAACTCAATAACACTTTGCACGACCTAGGAATCGAAACCGGGACCTCAGACACAGCAGTAGCACTTGCGAGCACTAACCAATGAGACAGTAATTTCATAACAATATATAATAGTAGGTTGGTAGGTATATTGGGTTTCTGATACGTCCTTTGAATTGAAATGGTCTGATTGATTCTTTAGATCTTACATGCAGAGCGTCCTTGAGGAACATGCGCCCCTGGAAAGCTGCGACTACACAGCTGGTGTCGATGTGCGCAATATCGGTAGCCACGCCGAGGACACCCGACTCCGGAGATTCCTCATACATGGCCAGAAACTTGATGACTTTCTGTTGCTTCAGGAACAGGCACGCGATGCGGCCCACATCGCTCCCGGCACCTACCACGGCCACCTAAGGGAATACAACCAGGTTGGATTTTATATTGAGCGACTTTCTAGGCTGGTGCAGGAAAAAACCGGACAAGTGCGAGTTGAACTCGCTTGGTCAGGATTGCGTACAATGAATATACATATTGTTATCTACCATGTCTTTTACCCCAAGAACCAACTTAACCATGATTTACCATGTTATTTTAACACAATAAACTTCTTATAGATTTCCCTGTAATAACCTGTTCTAACTTTAGGCTCAGTAGTTTCGTAGATAAAAGTAAATTTTCTTCTATTTTCTTATAGCTTTAAAAGTATTTATTACTAAATTATAAAAAAAAATTGAGACCCCTTTTGCCCCAGTCTGCACGTGCCTTGATGCCTGGAGGCTTTTATTTAGGTATTAATACTGTTTACGTTGTATTAGTACTGTTTACATTTTTATATTTTTATTTTTATTTCTGCTTGAGTAGAGTTTTAATTGTTTTGTTGGTATATTGGCTTGCTAGCTAATATATATTATGGCAAATAATAATTTAATTCCATGTTTTGTGTTTTAGGTATTAAGTACCTACTGTTTACTTTTTTATGTTTTTATTTTTATTTCTGCTTGAGTAGAGTTTTAATTGTTTTGTTGGTATATTGGCTTGCTAGCTAATATATATTATGGCAAATAATAATTTAATTCCATGTTTTGTGTTTTAGGTATTAAGTACCTACTGTTTACTTTTTTATGTTTTTATTTTTATTTCTGCTTGAGTAGAGTTTTAATTGTTTTGTTGGTATATATGGCAAATAATAATTTAATTTAATGTTTTGTGTTTCGTAATGTTAATTACTTAGCATACGATTTGCATATCATCAACTTTATCAAACTGAACAGACAGCTGTGCTGCTGGGGTGCGGCACTTCTTACCAGCTAAAGCACTAGGAAGTGGTGTAGGGCGTTTTTGGGGGACTTTCTTATGTAATTTTGACGATCAAAAAGTGCTGATTCTCAGTCTAGTTTGAATAAATGACTTTTGATTTAATTTGATTTGTACGGAATCCTAAAAGTAGTGATTTCATGGATACTACTGGTAAATTTAACTTACAGTTAGGTAGGTAGGTCTAGCCGTTGGAAAACTAAAATTATTTGTAAATTGGTAGCAATGGCGCTTCAGCTAGGTACCTACGACTAGTGTAGGTTGCCTACAGTGTTGCATACAGCACTAAGTGACTTGCTTGCGTGCTGACATCTCTTTGAGGCGCACGTGGAATACAACGCGCCGTCGACCTCGGCATGGTCCTTATCGGACGGCGAGCTACCCGTTGCTCACCGTCCGCAAGCCCGCGCCCATGGTGGCCGGAAATCCGCCCAAGAATCCCGACGCCCAGGGCGTCTCCTGCGGCGGATAGGGGCGGGAGGGCGCGAAATTTGCCTTTCCCTTAACCGTCCCGCCTTCTCCTTCGCGAGCATTACGGCTGCCCATGCCCATGCCCTGTCGCTCCATACCATGGCCTGGACCAGGGCCGGACGCGAGAGATCTCCGCCACTGATCGCCTCCACGAGGACACGGCGGTGCTCTGCCCAAGCCGGGTGCTCCACCGTATGCTCCTCCGTGTCCTCCAGGCAATTCACACAGTGGTGACACCCGGGCGGCTCAACCCGCTGCGCAGTACACCACCCCTCGCCCCCGCTGACACACGAATTCGTTACTGCGCAGCAACTCGTATCATGTTCCGAGCCGCCATAAAGTTTGAATCGGGCTGTAACGTTATCTAACTCTACTCTATTATACCACGCAGCTATTATTTATGAACCACAGACCTTCTGCAGCGGGGTCCGAGGTACTGGACAGAACCGCTCGCAATCTCTCTCGAGCTGCGCCAGAGTATCATTCATCACGAAGTTCTTGTATCCTCGTGTTGGCTGTTTCTGCCGCACCGCATGTATCGGCAGCATCAGCTTCGCCGTCAGAAAAGGCCTCCGAAGCCTTTCGAAGTTACAATGAGGTGGGCGGAACATAGTCACTTGGGATTTTGCGAAGAAAAATTGGGTAAGTGAAAGTTACGTGGCCTTCGTCTTCTCAAAGCTTCTTAAACATGCACTTACATCTAAATATATTTTGAACTTTGAATTTGGGTTTATTTTTGCATTGTTTTTGTCAGTGACATATTTGCGTAATAGTGTTTTGTGCATATATGTCAACTGACATTGTATAGACAATCATAGCTCAGAGAGGAATGTAGGCTAGTTTCTGCTTAATTAATGAAAAAGTTTTCTATCAAAACCTTACTACCACCTGGTCGCCACCTACTCGGTACTTGTGATATAGACATTACACCTTGACATTGATAGCGTCTTTATGGTCGAAATGCTACCACTGACGAGCAATTGAACCGTAACTATTTAAGCATTTATGTTATCATCGATGTTTTTGAGTGTATTTCAAAACAATAGTTATTTGTGCAACAAGAGAGCAAAGCCGTTTTTTTTAATCCTGAGTGTGGCGAGGGATTCAAAGGCATGAGATGCAAAAAAACTTTGCTCTCGCGTAACACACATAACTTTTCACTTCAGCAGCGAGAACACTTTAGGAGATAAAATAATAAACTATATAATAATAAGCGGATTGAGAAGGAACAACGGTGAACGTAGGTGACTCTGATCGGTTTTCTGTATAAGTACACCGTGCGTCGTTGGAAGTGGATGGGCGTGGGTGAGACCAAGGATCCGAGGTCGAACTCAGACTTATTGTTTCCACTATACGCTTACAGATTTTCGACTTATTTTCTATTGAGTCTTCAATATAGCCTTCTGCAACCGTATTGGACTTCCACCCGCCGTGACGTTTTAAAGTGGTGAGATCGGCTCCGGAATCAGCCAAGAGCGTTGCCGAAGCTCTCCTAAAGCAGTGACCAGTGTATAGCTGAGGCTCTTCCAGTTTTAATAAAGTGGCAATTTATCGCGGTATAGCACCTATTTTATTTACTCCCATAGGCTGTCTTGAGCATTTATTATTATTATATTGGCTGCACGTAAATTTTGGTATTTTTCTACAATAGTTACCTACATATTCTTCGCGTACGACAAAAGACCAGTCAATGTTCGTCTTCGTATTTTTCAATTTTACTAACAGTAAGTTATCTGAATGCTTTTCAATATTATTAACTGTTAGCTGTAATAGCTCGTTATTGCGACACGCTCCACTAATTCCTATGATCAGTAAAACCTGCAATGAAAATATTTCATAATTGATATGCATAATTTAACATTTACAGCATCTTTTACATATCGTAATAAATATTTTAACAGTATTGCTAAGCCAGACTAGGATTCATTGCGCCTCCAAAAAGTTGTAGTAAGCAGTAAGTAACTTTATACTGTCTACACACAAATTTTAATAACTAACAACATACATAGATTCATAGGTACCACTTACTTTAGCGGCAAGAAAATTGCAGTCCGGAGCTTCGTTAAGAAATTTTTCTATGTTAAGGGCCGTGAAAATTTTGGACTTTTTACTTTGGGCCTTATTTATGGCCCAACTGACATTCTTTTTAGAAAAGATACGAGTTTTGCGTATGTTTCAATATGCACGTTTTGTTTTGTTTTTAAATTAGCTTTCAACATTGAGTGAATACTCCACATTGTAGATGATCGTCTCGACTGTGATAAATCTAAAAAATAAGATAGCAACACCGTCTCCGAATAACTGCTTGCGCCCTTTGTAAGTCTCCATTCATTGAAGACATGGTATGCTTTCAGATATTTCTCGCGAGACTTCTCAGGTAGGAAACTTAATTCTGCATTAATATCTTGTTGTTTTAACTCTTCCGGTGTTAAAATACTGTTCTCGTCGCTAGTTTCACTCATATTTTACGATTATTTTAATATTTTTTAACTTATTCAACTCTTTACGCAAGCCACGAAATTTTATTTCCGCTCTTTTATTTAAATTAAGTCGTGTTCGGAAATAGCACCCATGATATTTTAATATTCAAAATATATTACGGAACATTATTGAAACTAGAAATAAATATTTACAGGTTAAATATCATTTTTATTTGCAGTAAATACTTATTTTCGTTTAAATACAACAATAAGTTGAAAATTCAATAAATTACATTAAAAGAAATAATTATCTTTTTGCAAAATTTCTTTAGTAATAGTAATTTCTTTAGTACGAAACTCCGAACGTATTTGTCTTTGAGGTCGAATTCAAAATCGGAACTTCGAAAGTTAAAACTTCGAATGGCGGGAAAGAGATAGAGTGTAGATGTTTCAAATTGTATGATACACCCAAGGCTGAAAAAGATATTCGCCGCTTTCAGTTAAAAAAAAAATAAAAAGTTACTTGGTCTCACTCAGTGAGCAAAATCGCATTTTGCTCACTGATTTCAGGCAGCAAAACCTACATGTTTGAGCTACTGAAGTGAAAAGGATTTTTTTTTTCTTTTTCCATGATAGGTAATAATTAGAGATCGGATATTCGGATGCATATTCACCTAAAGTTGAGATGCTGGCTAATATGGAATGCGCTTTTGTATCGAAATAATCCAGCGGTTCCGGGAATACAAATTTAGGTTTCTGAATATAGAATCGAATGTATATTAACTTATTTTCAAATGTTGGCTTATATGGAATGCACTTTTGTATCGATCGTAAAAATCCCGCCCACCATTCCGGAATCGACAAATTTTGTGTTTTTTTCTGATTATTAAATTGGATGCATATCTACTTAACTAATATTTTAATGTAAAGTAGGTAGAAACATTATTTTAAATAAATATGCAATCCAATTATCCCGGGTTTTTTTATATTTGTTTTTTTGTCATACTGTACACCCGACTAGTTATGCATTCCCGGTGTTCCTGGCATCCCAGGATTAAAAAAAGAAATTTGAGAAGCCGTTTCCATACTTTCACAGCTAAAAATTAACTTTAGGTAAATATGCATCCGAATATCCGACCTCTAGTAATAATTGTTGTTTACAGGGTCAAATTAAATTTGCTAGCGAAACTCCGCAGACTTGCTGTATATATGTAGATATCTACCTAATCATGATAAAACAAAAACAAATTAATTCGATGGGTCTTTATTACAAATTAAACTTGAAAATCAGTTTAAAAATTAGGTCCAGTATTTACCCGTGCTTGTGAAGCTTGTTATGACATATAGTAGTGATTTTCTAGTAATCCTCATACATGAATAAAATATGTATTTTGCACGCAAACCGATTAAATACATTTTTTTTGTGTAAACTTCACAGACGTGAAAAATCTTCACGATAAAATAAAAATAAATAGATTTTCTCAACTCATACTTCCAGTAACAACACTACCATAGGTCGTTAACCCAAAAAAAGAAAAAAAAAATTTCGTGTCCTTATACATATCGATACCCATCAAATCTGCGGAGTTACGCTAGCTAATTAAATTTGACCATGTATTTAAAAGTACATCAAAAAGGAGGGGAAAGAATCATAGGGCAACAAAAAACTCGTCCACATCGCTGTCAACTAGAAAAGTGCCAAAAAAGTTGGCAGCATTACCACGTTGTACGTTGAACGGCAATGTTGATTCTTTGGTCAAAAAATAGGCCAGCCTTCTGGTTACGTGAAAAATCAACAACTACTTCGCGATCCATGTAAACTAAGTGGGCACTCGGACCCCATGGCCCTATTGTTTCAACCCCAAACAGCTTGAACATATAAGTCCCAATAAGATTGGAGTATTTGCGCCGTTTGAGGTTTTCCGCAACTGCAGCAGTCGCCCCAGCTCAGCTCGCCGTGCTTGGAAGATGGGATGGCGCAAGAGTGTCGATTCATGTTGCATCCCATACTGTTGAAAGCTTGTGCTTGTGTAAATTATAGAATTTCACTAATTTGTCTCAAGCTTGTCTTAGCAACTATAGGTAGGTCACTAACATTAGTCAAAAACATTATGTTGACATCCACAAACACGATCTTGTAGTTTGGCAATATATAATAATAGCCTCAACTACAACTGCAAAATGTTTAATTTTGGATTTCACAATAAAACAAAACGAATCTAATTAGAATCAATTCTGCCTTGATCTAATTCATCCATTAGTTTTATTCCATCAATTTTTACCGCCACATACACATAAAAACAAATTATTTAAAAAACAAAAAACCCGACTGCAAAAACACATAACTGAAAAAAGAAAAACAAGCATTATAATCTATAGAATTTTGGTATCGCAGGCGGGGACAAACAAAAGTTACACCATATGTATTTCAGGTTATTATAGGTTTCTCCCCGCTTGCGATACCAAAATTCTATAGATTATAATGCTTGTTTTTTACCCGACTGTCCCAGAAGAAGGGTAATGTTTTTCGAGATTACGTATGTATGTATGTATGTCTATTTTTTTGGCACGCTCTGTAGCCTAAACGGCTTTGAAGGATTTTAACATATGAGGTGTCGATAGATTTGTCTTCATTGTGGGAGTGACATAGGCTATATAATTTTATATATTGCATCTGCAAATACAAAAAAAAGGGACGGAACCGATTTTTTATATCAATTACAACAATTTTGATATGAAATAAAAGCTAGTAATGACTCAATTCCATATATATATTAATAAAACTAAAAAGCTTGAAATAAAACAAATTATTTAAAAAACAAAAAACCCGGCTGCGGCTGAAAAACTAGCACATATTTTTCTCTTTTCAGTTAGGTATGTGTTTTTGCAGTCGGGTTTTTGTTTTTTAAATAATTTGTTTTCTCTTCTCAGTTATGTGTTTTTGCAGTCGGGATTTTGTTTTTTAAATAATTTGTTTAATTTCAAGCTTTTTAGTTTTATTGATATATGTATATATATATGGAATTGACTCATTACTAGCTTTGATTTGATATCAATATGGTAATAATTTATTTAAAAAAAAAACCTTCCCACCCTTTTTGTATTTGCAGATGCAATATATAAATATTATATAGCCTATGTCACTCCCACAATGAAGACAAATCTATCGACACCTCTTATGTTAAAATCCATCAAGCCGTTTAGGCTACAGAGCGTGCCAAAGAAATAGACATACATACATACATACATACATACATACATACATACTCTCGAAAAACATTACCTTCCTTCTGGGGCAGTCGGGTAATAAAACAGTAACGAAGTCAAAACTGTACATAGGACATTTTTGAAAAAAGTAATTGCTACGAGGTGTCGAAAATACAGTTTTTAGAATTTGTTTGTTTGTCTGGATGTGTGTTCCGGATTGGTGCAAAAACGGCTAAACGGATTTAATAGAAATTTGGCACACAGATAGTTTATAAACTTTATTAATACATAGGGCACTTTTAGTCCCAATAGTACGGTCAGCACTCTGCATTCCCTGACCCTTCTTACAAACAAGAATAATGGAAAAGGGGTCGTGTTATGCAGGTCACTGATCGTACGTTCCCGTGTAATATTTTCCGACACCCACGCGGACGAAGCCGCGAGTAAAAGCTAGTCTGCAATATTCTAACCTTTTGGCTCGTCTTTTTATAATTTGCGGTAAACACCATTGTAACCAGCACGAGCAGCGGGCCGAGTTACGCAGTGCAATGCGTCACTTAGGCCTCCCCACTCTCCCTACTACTTGAGCCGCTCTACTTAAGCAAGCGCGCAGTAAGGAGGGGATCGGGAGCGTCAGTTCCGCCCCAACCCGTCCGACGACACCGAACGTGTCGCAGCGGTCGAGAAACACCTGGGAGACTACCTCGGTACACCGATAGCTCCCGAGGAAGATCCCATATTTTTCTCCCCGGGCGCAGTCAGACGCGCCATCCTAAGGACGAGGCCGAGAAAGGCCCCCGGTGCCGACGGTATCACCAACACAGTGCTGCGCCATTTGCCGTTCCGTATGATAACGGTGCTGGCGCGCCTGTACACGGTGATACTGCGCCTTTCCCGCCTCGTGGAAGGAAGGGCGCGTCATTATGCTGCCCAAGGCGGGAAAAAATACACTGAAGCCGGCAGCGTTGCCGTTAGCGTATAATTTACACATTTGACGTACCTTTTAAACCTTCCATGTGCAATGTGTAATGGGGTCCATTTTAAGTACCTTTTCAATTTAACACGTAATATTTAAAACCGCCGCCAAAACGAAAAACGAGATAGATCTTCGGTACTAAATACCATAGATACGATACGGAACACACACTAATCTGCGACTACTCTACTCACAGGGCGCTTGTTTGCAAAGAGGATAGTTTTGCTAAGTACATTTTGTTTTGTATTTTTAAGCGCGCGGGATATTGGTTTCTGCGATAAGGGGAAGTGATTTTCTTTCTTGTATACAATAAATAAATTGAATAAGCCCATTTCCATTAATCGAATCCAGTGTTCGATTTGGTCGTGGCGACCCCGGGCGACTGACCGGTGCCTTTATTCGCTCGCTGCTGTGGTGCTTGGTAATTTGTAAAATACTTCCTTGAGTATATTACTAGATATTTTGTGTGTGTGTTGCATTGTTTTGGTGTAGGCTTTGATTCTATTACCACTTCTACTAATTACTAATGAGACGTCCACTGCAGGACATAAGCCTCCCCAAATTAGGGGTTTTTTCCGTAATCGCCACGCTTGGCATGGCGAGTTGGCGATCGCAGTGTGGTGGTACAGTATGCGGAAAGAACGCTGCTGCCCATCCTACGGTTTTTCCCTTAGTCAACTCTTACGATACTCTCAGGGGGGTGGGGGTCCGGGTGTCACCACTGTGTGGATCGCCCGGAGGACACGTTGGAGCATACGGTAGAGGTCTGCCCGGCTTGGGCAGAGCACCGCCGTGTCCTCATGGTGGCGATCGGCGGCAGAGATCTCTCGCGTCCGGCCCTGGTTCAGGCCATGGTACGGAGCGAGAGGGCATGGGCAGCCGTCACCTCCTTCTGCGAAGCAGTAATGCTCGCAAAGGAGGAGGCGGGACGGTTGAGGGAAAGGCAAATTTCGCACCCTGACGCCCCTAGCCGCCGCAGGAGACGCCCTGGGCGTTGGGAATCCCGGGCGGATTTCCAGCCACCGTAGGCGCGGGCTTGCGGGCTTGCGGACGGTGAGCAATGGGTAGCTCACCGTCCGGTAAGGACCAGGCCCGGGTCGACGGCGCGTTGTATTCTACGCGCGCCTCAAAGAGATGTCGTCAGCACAAATGTAGGGGTCCATTAGGGCCGATGCCTGCCGGGGTCGCGGGAAGGTACTAAAGGGTCACCGAGGCCCCCGCAGCACAGGTAACGGAAGGAATACGGGTGGGTTTAGTCAGTAAGAGTCTGACACAAGAGCGGGAGAAGGTTTTTGATGATTTCCCACCCAAAAAAAAAAAGTGGGGTGGGGGTGGTGACACCACTGGTGGTGTCATTCATACAATGATTATTCTTACTAACAAGTTTATATTATAATTAATACATACCTAACGTCCTAGATATCCTGGGCTAACTAAAGGTTGGTGAAGGCATTTGTTGCAACAAACATGCATGACTTTATTGTAGAATTAGTAACATAATTAATGTACCTACTATTTTAGTTTTAACTGACAATTAAGAGCATATTATCTAAAGTATGTTCATTATGGATATAACTTGAACCACAATCACGATTTCAATGAGTGCCTGTCATAAAACTGCGGGGATTTTTTAGACGTATAATAATAGCTGACGCGCCAGACGTTATCCTGTCAAAATTAAAATTATAGTTTTTCCTATTTTTTTTTTCTTAGTAACGAATATACTTCGCACCTATTCTCCTACCTACCAAATATCAATAAAAAAATTCATAAAAATCGATCGAGCCGTTTCGGTGGAGTGCGACCACAAACACCGTGACATGAGATTTTTATAATTTTAGATAGTTAAGATTTTTTTTTAGAATTTTAGATTTTCATAATTTTAGGTAAGTTTTCTCACACTCAGAATACAAAAAATAGAACTTCTGCTGGCGAGCAGAGTCTCTTCTTGTCTCGCATTCATTGCGAGAGAAGCAGTAGTGAGTGATTTTAGTAAAAGCATTGTTGATGTACCTTTTTAACCCGAAATGTACCTTTTCAGCGCTCTCAACTTTTGTTGAGTTTTTTTTACGAAACAAGTTTTAAATGTTTTAAACTTATAACTTAACTTTAAATGAAAATAATGAAATAAATAGTTTTTAGTTTTCATACTTCCATGATCCCTGTACCATTGCATGCACCCATAAGCACAATGTTTTGAGAGCATTACATTGCGCATTACCGTAAACAGCGAATTATGACGCCAAAAATTATTATTAAAATTATCACACGCTCGTTCCATCATAGACCTTATCCATCGCTTGCCATCTGGTGAGATTGAGGCCAAAGCAGGCACAATCAGTAAGAAAATAAACCTTTTCTCAGCCATTATTTATGCTCAAAGTTACTTAGTTTGATCTACAGAATGCGAAGTCGACGGCTTCATGGTGGATATTTATACACCCTGTAGATATTGTTATACGGTACAAAATATCGGGTACCTGGTCTCGATGCTTGCAGCTGCAGCAGGTGGTCGTGCGTGCGCGCGAGCTGCTCGCGCCGCGCGGGGTATTTCTGCTCCAGCCGGCAGCACTCCGCCACGCCACGTTCCACCGACTACACAATCACGCTACATTACAATACATCTCGGAAACCAAGCCGAAAGACGTTCACTGCTGAACTTAGTCCACCCTCAAGCATCACCACATTGACAAGTCCTGTGCTTCTCTGATATATCCAATTCCGCTTCGCTCATCTAGCGGATTCTCGCGACCTTCACCAAGCCATATCGGTCAAACTTCCGGGCGAGCTTATCCACGCTATCATATATAATCCCCTAAAATGTATTTCCAAATTAACAATTTCGACCAAACCGTAATCGACCTCGTATTCTGGTTCCGTAATTGCCAATTTACAACATTTGACCATAACTCCCATTAAATTGGTCTTAAAGCAAAAATAGAATTTGGCGTTTTGTTCCCAATTTTTGGACAATTCCCCGAATTGCGGGGAATTTGAGAAACAGACTCCACACTGACACTATAGTTTCCTTAATTACTACTAGAGACAATTAAAGAAACAGGGTGGTACTGTCGAATTTATACCTTCCAAAAAATGATAAATTGTAAGTAATAGCAAAAGCCCTATAATAATGATTAAAAACTTCATATTTTTTTTTATTTTTCTCCTCATATTTGGGAAATTTTGCTTTGATTATAGGGAAGTTAGGAAAATAAGTATCGGCAACCCTGGACTATATTATCCGGAAAAAAATGATAGTCCCTTTTGTAGAAGAACACTGTATGACAATAATGCAATTTAGGTACTGTTTTTTTATAGACAAATTAGAAATTATATTTTTCTTAGAGAAGCCATATTGTTTCATGTCATCATGTGACAAGCAATTTATATCCGATCTTGAATGTTTTGCTTTTTTATATCTTATTAAGTTATAAGTAATTCGTTTTGAAACGTACAGTAGTGTACATATTATTTGTTGTTTTTATTATTTGTTGTGTTTATTATTTGTTTATTTACCTAAGAATGGTGTTCTGTTGTGAAGTTTGCGCAATTATCGTTTAATGATAAGATTCAAGTTGTGTCTAAATAAATGATAAATGATTTTATTTCTATAAGTAGGTTTTTACAAACACTTTTACACGTCAAACATATTTTTTTAAACTAGATGAGGTCGGCGTTTCTTAACTGACTACTCTGAGAAGAAAGGCCGAAACAAACTCAGAGGTCACAGTCTCTTTTAAAGTCCAGACATAATCTTGGTCAGATCATGTGAAGACCATGTCGATTGGTGTCTGAAATGGTCTTTTGATGAAAGAACCACACAGATTGAGTTGACCTGTCCAGTCAGTGCACGCATTTGTCAGTCGTTGTGCAGCTCAACTCATAACTAAAGGAGCTCAACGATTCAACGAACAATACCAAAGAAAGGACATATAGCTAGGCCGCACAAAATACTCAAAACTGCCAGACCGTGTTAAAAACTAACTGAGAATAAAACAAAATTAAACAATGACCCACATAGTCTTCACATTTACAATAATTAAAACAATGTATTACTACACAGAGTAAATATTTATGTCATTGCATAAATAAAATTCATCAATGTCAATGTGTATATCCGGACATAATCTTAGTCAGATCATTTGAGGACCATGTAGGTTGGTGTCCGAAATGGTCTTTTGAGGAAAGACCACATAGATTTGAGTGGACCTGTCCAGTCAGTGCACGCATTTGTCAGTTATCATGCAGCTCAACTCAAAACTTAAGAAGCTCAATGATTCGACGAACAATACCAAAGAAAAGACATTTGGGTAGGCCGCATAAAGTACTCAAACTGCCAGACCATCATTAAAACTAACTAAGAGATAAAAAAAACAAACAATGACCCACATAGTCCTCACATTCCTAATAATTAAAATAATATAATATAATACTATACAAAGTAAATATTCATGTCATTGTTTATATAGAATGTTATATAAAATAAGAAAATATAAATAGCTAGCAAAAAAAAAAAACAACATTCACTGTAAGTTTATTGGAGCAGCTCAATCCCAAGCCGTTTTGTCCTCAATATAATCTTTAACAGTATAAAAGGCTTTCAGGCACAGTTTCTGTTTTATAAAACATTTGAATTTATTAAGGCTTAGTTCTTGAATGTGGCTAGGAAGTTTATTATAAAAACGTATACATTAGCATCTAAACGAGCTGCCTATTTTTTTGAGCCTGGTTGTAGGAACAACAAATTTGTGTTTGTTCCTAGTATTTACATTATGGATATCACTGTATTTTTTAAACAAATTAATATTTTTATGTGCGTACAAAAGATTTTCATAAATATACTGAGAAGCTACAGTCATTATATTAATCTCTTTAAATTTGTGTCTAAATACCGTACCTACGACATTACGCTATGAAAATAACTAAAGTATACTAAACGGGCTGTGTCTAAATCAGTTAAATCACGAATTTTTCTAACGGTGTATGCTGCAGAGCTAAGCTTTTTTGACAATTTGTCTATATGGGGGCCCCACTGAAGCTTGGCATCCAAAGTTATGCCTAAGAACACAGTGGTATCTTCGGGGTTCACCTCTTCACCCTTTATGAGAACATGGAGGAGATGGTTCGGTGAACGTTGAAGTGAACGGACGTGTCACGTGTTGGTCTTCCGTAAATATTTTAGCTGTGCGCAGCATGCGTGCCACATAGTGTAAATTTGTGTTTTTGATCAGTGTTTCTTGTTTTTGCTGTGTGTTCGTGTCGTTAAATAAAATTGCTAGCTGTGCAAAGGTAGAGTGGACTAGGCCTGTGAGTGCTCCTGATCGAGCCTCCGGCGAGCGACCCAATGCACACTTAGGACGATCCTGACCCCATCCAAGCTAATCTGGTGAGATCTTTCCATGTATTTTAGGGATCTGCTGAACAGTTCCGCTTAAACTATGATACGTGTGTGTCAATTTAATACTCTTTAATATTCTCTAATCCTTCAACACTCAACATTTAGCCTGTGCAGTATAGGGATGATAATATAAGTTCCAAGTAACTAAGGAATTCCCTTTACTTTATAATTATAACATTGAACCAAATTCCAGGAAATTACTGTACCTAAACAAATTTATTATTTGGCGCTTTATAAAAAGCTTTACAAAAAGTCTAGAGCTAAGCAAATTACCGATCCTTTTGAGAGCTCGTAAATCAAGTTGTATTATACCCATCTGCGCCGTGAGTGAAAGACCCAAAAAGGTCAGTTGAATTCCAGTAACAACCCAAAAAAAACCCTACCATGTATTCTAAAACTTCATAACAACATACATCTCTTCACAAAAAATGCACCACAGGTACCATGCAAAAGCTTGTCCACTTATCTGAAGGACGAGATCTTGCTACATATGTTTCGGTGAGCCGTGATGGGGACAGAATTTACTCAACATTTCAGAATAATATTCGAGACTTCCTTCCTAATAGCAATCTTTCCCAGGAACAAAGGATATCAAAATACATAACCGCTCATCTTAGCGAGACGGACTGGTGAGGAGAAGATATCCATATCACTGCGTCCGAATTTTATCTCATAAAGATGCACGTGTGAATAAGTACCGGGAACACGCTGGTGTATTCACCTGCCGGCGAAGCAGTGCCCGGCAACCTTCACGTCTTCAACAAAGACCAACACTCTGATGGCTGGGTCGCAATCGAGGTTGAGCACTACAACGATAATACGCAAGCTCCAAAGCAGTAATCAATCAACGTCAAAACACCACAACACATATATAAGGTGCTATATCTTCATTACAGATGACAATGAACGGCTAGAAGAAATCCTATACTATATTAAACCCCTACTTGCTAGTGTCGGCCTCCAAATAAACGAAACAAATACAAAAATACTAATTAGAGACCCCATAGCTACGAAGAAAACGGCCCATGTGACCATTAATGGAATAAATCTACCTACAGTCGAAGAAATTAAATACCTAGGCACACACATAGCATCTGCATTAAGTAGGAGAAGCACAATTAAAAACGCTGCGAACAGGCCAATAGAAACGCAAAATTAATATTACCATTCATAACAAACTCAAAGATGGATTGGAAACTAGCCAGACTCATGTATCGAATGGTGATCGTGCCCTGTATGATACACGCTTTGAAAGTATCGGCACTCACTAAAGCTAACAGGTCAAGATTCAGAAGATATGAGAGAGTTATCATGAGAGACTTGATTAACCACGCTAGGAATAAACCAAACGAAAAGAAAATGCATGAAATCTTGGACGGAAAAACTGTAACCAAACGCATCAAGAACCACAGGATGTGCTATCTTGCACATGTGCACAGGCGCCGCGAACCACATCTGTTACATGCTGCAATGCAGTATAAGGTCAAATCCAAGAAAGCCGGCCGACCTATTTACACCTGGAATGACAACCTAAAGCAGGACATGAAGTACTTCGACATGGAAATCAACTTTTGGATGGAAACGGCCGAAGATCGAGAGGAAGACTGCTAGCGTGATTTACAAGAAATCAGAAACGGATAGTAGCGAGACCTCAGATGAAGACATTGTACGTGCAACACAGCATAGCAGTGTCACAGAAAAGAGTCGAGAAAGCAACTGTACCTAAACGGCTTGATGGATTTTAACATAAGATGTGTCGTTAGATTCGCCTTCATTGTGGGAGTGGCATAGGCTATATATTTTTTTATATATTGCGTCTGCAAATACAAAAAAAAAGAGAGGGAAAAGTGTTTTTAAATAAATCACAACACTATTGATTGCAGGCGGGGACAAATCAATAACCTGAAATATGGTGTAACTTTTGTTTGTCATGTTTTGCCTGCGATACCAAAATTCTATAGATTGTAATGCTTGTTTTCCTCTTTTCAGTTATGTGTATTTGCAGTCGGGTTTTCTTTTTAAAATATTTTTTTTTTCTATTGATCTCGTCTTTATCTCTGTTGGTCTTCTTGGCTAACGCCTTAACGTCTTCCTTTCGCGAGTTCGCCAGCCTATTCAGAATTTCCTTCTTCTCCGCTTCTAATAAATCCTGGAAACAAATTAAAACGTTAATTACATATAGTGCAATATTTATATTAGTTTGTTTAACAATATCATGAATCTCTCCTACAACATGTTGCAATTAGTAAAATAATAATTACCTTATAACATGCAGTCTAATAGGATTGGAAAATACAGGACAGTAAGTTGCTTGCGAAATAAAAAATCTTTGAATTATATACTGCTTTTAATTTCTTAAACTTATAATTATATATAAAAGGGTACAAAACATTATATTACTATTTGACCATGCCCGAAAATACTCAATACTTTATTGTCAAATCACTTAATTGGCACAATATGTATTGTGGAATGCAATAAAGAATTGAGTATGGTAGAGATGAGGACTTATCGTTTATCTTATATCTTACTCTAAAGACAATATTTTTTTAATGTATTTTATATGTTTAAAAGAATATAAGTTTTAAGGAATATGTAAGTATAAGAACTAAAAACCAGAACTAATGAAACTGTCTAGTTTTTAGGATTCCGTACCTCTACAGAAAAAAAGCGGAACCCTTATAGGATCATTCGTGTGTGTGTTTGTATTTTACGTAACGTGTGGTTTGTTTGTGCAGAATAAACAATATTTCTTTCTTTCTTTTTCTTTCTTTTGTCTTTCTGTTTGTCCGTGTGTCACATCCGATTTTCTCGGAATCTATATTGGACTGATTAAGTTGAAATTTGGTACACATATGAATTTCTGGAACCCAGACACGAACGTCTAACGTAAATAAATAAATTTTTAATAGGGGCTTCATATTGGGGAAAATTTGAAAATTAAAAAAAAGTTTAGCAAAGTGTACCGTGTGTTTTACAATAACACGGTAAGTCACTCAATATGGTGCGTACAAACTTACATTTACAGTTGGAATGCATGTAGGCTTATTTTGCTAAAATATATATTTTTTTAACTTTCTTTAAAAGATTTGATAATTGAGTTAATTGTAGGCATGAAAATAATGCCTTTGACAATTAACCCAATGAATATCACCAAAATACAAGTAAAACGTAATATTTTATAAAATTGGCGTAATGTTTTAAAATAGTGTTGGTATCATTGAAGTTTGTAATATCATTGTCATAATTAATAATATGTATTTTTAATCATCTGTTTTACAGTCGTCAGGATTTAACTGGAATTTCTTCGAAGGTAGTAAACGAGGCTTTGTGTCAAACCTAAATGTCTATTCAAAATTTCTTTATTAGTAGTAATTTAAGTAAGAGAATACTTCGCAACCTGTAACTAATAGTTTTGAGCATCGATTAATATCGGTCAATTCTCTAACAGCAAATGTAAGTTCGTAGTTGCAAATAATATGGTTTTATGTGATAAAACAACAAATTAACGATTTTCGAACTTTTTCCTTTACTTTTGCTGTGAGACCTTGCTTCTTGCCAAATTTCATGATTCTAGGTCAACAGGAAGTAGTACCCTAAAGGTTTTGATTTATTTGCGAGTATCAAAATATGTCGCATAAATGGCCGTTTGTTATTGCGATGACATAGAAGCTTGATTTTCTTAGAGCTCCAGGGGGCAGTAGATCTACGTATTTGATATTAATGTCAACTTGATAACTCCACGCGTTCCTGAAAAAAAGGGTCTTGACAGACGGACGGACGGTAGACAACTAAGTGATATAAAAGGGTTCCAGTTTTTCTTTTCGTGGTACGGAACCCTAATAAGGAGTTCAAGTATCTTGAAGCAACCGGAAAACATTTAGAACGTTCATATTGCTTTTTTTATTGATACATCTGGCCGAAAATGAACTCTATTCAAATTTGATTCTGAGAAGTGTCGAAGTCCCGGGACGTTCCGGGGCTTTGATTGTGGGTTGACTCGTGTCCCGAGACTTTGAGACTTCCAGAACCCTTCAAGCAAGCCAATTCCCTGTATTTATTAACGACTTGAAACATTTCGTCCTGTGCCTTAATCTCTAACCCACACGGCAGTTCACCCATCATTGCTCGAACTGTAGAAAAAAAAAGGTCCATTGATGTATTGATGCCTTGTTGCTCTTGAACTTCTAACAAACCGTCTGTAGCTTTTCGATCAAGTGTTATTTTATTGACTCGTTGCTTTTTAACTCCAGAGAAAGCTTTCTTGTTTTCTGGGCAAAGATTCTTTTCATTGCCTTGTTGATTTTCATTGCTTTTTTGTTGATTTTCATTGTTTTGTTGATTTTCATTGTTTTGTTTGTTATTTTCATTACCTTGTTGATTTTGAACTTCAAATAAAGCGCTCTTGTTTTCTGGGCCAATATTATTTTCATAGGCTTGTTGTTGTTTTCCATTGCTTTGTTTATTAGTTTCATTGCCTTGTTGTTTTTTAGCATCTAAGAAAGTCATTGCCTTGAAGACTTTCGATTTGGCACTGGAGTGCTTCGTAACAACACTATCGGTTTTTTTAAAACGGTCATAACTTTTTTTTAGCGCTTTCCATTGGTTTTTGCAGAATTCGACTGCAGATTCTGCAACACAAGACATTAGCTTTTCAATTTATTATGTAAACTGAACATCCATCCAGACGAATCCATACTAATATTATCTGTTAACTTTTAACGCCTTAACGGCTGTACGGATTTGCATGAAATTTGGCACACGGATAGACCATGACCTGCAGTGCTATTCTGTAACCTTCTCACCGTGAAAACTTAAGTGAAGTGAACGTGGAGTGAACTGTCAGTGTCATCCCACCTGATACTAGGGATGGACCAAGGATTACATTTACAATCATAATCGAGATTTTAATAATATTTTTATGTTAATTCTATTGATCACAATCAGTTAACTGATTAAATAAACGCAATCCCATGACCCCATCGCGATGTGTTTTAACTGATTAAATAAACGCAATCCCGTGACCCAACCGCGATGTGTTTTGAAGAAGCGATAGTGGATTGAGTCGACTAAAGACTGCGCGACGTTATTTAGCGTTGTTATTAAATCTATTCACTAAGAAGAGATAACCGAGTGTGTCCTGTCAAGTGATCGAGTGCTAAAAGTGTGCCTGGCTGACGGACCATAGAATTTATCCCCTCACAAACTATGTGGAAACCTAACTAAACGATGTGTGTGTCCATTTGAATAAAAAAAAACCTGCGTATTATTTAATACTAGATGCGCCCCGCGGTTTCACCCGCTTAAGTTTTGACCCCGTGGGAATATCGGGATAAAAAGTATCCTATGTTTTATTCCTGGTTATAAACTATCTGTGTGCCAAATTTCATCCAAATCTGTTTAGTACTTTTTTCGTAAAAGAGTAACAAACATCCATCCATCCTTACAAACTGTCGCATTTATAATATTAGTAGGAAGTAACTTTCTAATTTTTTATTTTAGTTATGTAAATTTATACCGACCTACGCGTTGCCAATAATAAAATAATATTCATAAAATCACCGTCATCAATACCATACAATAACAATATTCAACAGTTCAGCAACTGACACTCGCGCAGCGGGCGCGCCGGCCGGCGGGCGGCTAGGCTCACTTCATCCAGCCCAAGTGAAGTGATGTTGCTATGGCAACGAGAATCTAGTGAATTGATAAGATCACTTCACCTAGCCGATTCACTTCGGCACGCGTGGTTACTATGGTTACGAGAATCGGGTGAAGTGATAAGATCACGCCGCGTTTGCGCGTGAGGCGCTGTTAAAATCAAGTTGTTTTTTTTTTATTTGCCGTTTTTTTATTTTGAAATGCGCAACAAACAAAAATTTGGTTTTACCACCTCTATATCAAAATCCAAAATGGCGGCTACAAACATTTTTCATCTTGGGTGTCGTTTTCATGATTTTCGAAGGTGTTACAGCCGATACTGAGGTCAAAATTAAAAAACAAGATGGCGGCTGTGAAAATATTCAGATTTTTCACATGGGTATCGTTTTCATGATTTTCGGAGATGTTAAATCCGATAGTGAGGTCTAAATTAAAAAGCAAGATGGCGGCTGAAAACATTTTCAGATTTTTCATCATGGGTGTCGTGTTCATGGTTTTCGCGGGTGTTAAAGCTGATACTGAGGTCAAATCTAAAAAACAAGATGGTGGCTGCGAAAATATCCAGATTTTTCATCATGGGTATCGTTTTCATAGTTTTCGGGGGTGTTAAATCCGATAGTGAGGTCAAAATTAAAAAGCAAGATGGCGGCTGCAAACATTTTCAGATTTTTCATCATGGGTGTCGTGTTCATGGTTTTCGGGGGTGTTAAAGCCGATATTGAGGTCAAATCTAAGAAACAAGATGGCGGCTGCGAAAATATTCAGATTTTGTATCATGGGTATAGTTTTCATGGTTTTCGGGGTGTTAAATCCGATAGTGAGGTCAAAATTAAAAAGCAAGATCGCGGCTGCAAAAATTTTCAGATTTTTCATCATGGGTTTCGTTTTCATGGTTTTCGGGGGCGTTAAAGCCGATAGTGAGGTCAAATGTTAAAAGCAAGATGGCGGCTTTGAAAACTGCCAAACCTTTTGGAATAAAAAAAACAAAATTGAGTTTCTGACTGAATTTTTGTTTTGCTATTTTATTTAAAAAAAAAACCCTAAATAGTAACGTTTCAACACTTAAATACTAGCTTTGAAATAATATAAAATGATCAATAGAATTAGCATAAACATATTATTACAATCTCGATTATGATTATAAATGTAATACTGGGTCATTCCCTAGCATCAGTGAGATGACACTGACAGCAAGTTTTCACGGTGAGATTTTTACAGAATCGACATGCTGGGTTAGGACATATACTTTTATCTCTATAGTAACATACGTTCCCGTGGTTTAATTTCGGTCCTCCACGGGGGAGACGCCGCGGGCAAAATCTAGTATATAATATAAGCTAGTCAATAACATAAACTTGCCGACTTTGAAATCAAAATTAAATTGCTTGATTTTAGTCATCTCGAGCAATCGTGTTAACGAAAAATACCATGTAAATTCTACGTATTGCTATATTTAGTAAACATGTACCATTTATGTATCTAGCGACTTGAAAGTATGAGTAATAAAAAAAATCGATGGTAAAATTAAAAACCGGTCAAGTGCGTGTCGGACTACGCATTATGAACTTGTAAAGCCTACGTAGCTGTGATAGCCCACACCATGGGATAGGAGAGAAAAAAAAATATCATCCCCACTTTACATGCATGGGAGGTCCCCAAAATTTTATTTTTTCAACATTTTATTTTATCACTTTGTCGGCGTGATTAATATACCCATACCCATGCCAACTTACAGCTTTCTAGTTCTAAGAGTCTGAGCTAAGCCGTGGAAAGACACAAACAGACAGACGGACATGGCGAAACTATAAGGGTTCCTTGTTGAATACGGAACCCTAAAAAGAAGATTAGTAATTTGTCTACTTTGAAAATGTTAACAACCTTTTTAACTAATAATGTTTCTACTTACTTTTTTTACTAAAAGTTTTCGCAATTCGTTCCCATATTTCTTTTCGCTTTTTCACACTTTTATAATAGCGGCTTTTTGGATCATACAAGTCACGATGTACAGATATCAGTTCTACCAATTTTAGCTCATCTTCGATGGACATCGTGGTCATGATGCAACGTAACAATTCCACGTCACACAAAAGCGAGAACGAAACTTATATTCTTTCTTTGTCTTCTTTTTTCTTTTAGGACGCTCTAAACACCGAATTAATGCACAATAAATCCAAAAAAATAGCAGTACAAAACACTATATGCACAGAAACAGTACAATGTAAAGCATATTACTACAGGACCGAATGATAGCCCCGACTGCATGAAACGTCAAAATAGGTATTGCTATTTATAACCATTAATTGATAACAGCAGGACAATATAAAAAATATGTGCACGGAAATGTTAAAGTATACGCCAATCTAACGCTTATATGCATTCGGTGCTCTAATAGAATAATATTTATATTTGATAGATAGAAAAATCGTTTATTTGATGCACACAAAAGACATAACACAACAAATACAAAAGCACAATTAAATAATAACAAATTACATTAATAAAATAGCTACTAGGTGCCAGTATAAAAAATTAAGACAAGACATATTTTGAAGACACTATTGGCTACTGCGTCTGAACGTTGCACCCAAGAATCCAGGAGGTAACCATCACCTCTTATAGCAGTATTATTTCAATATAACTACAGTGTGAGAAAGAGATGGAGCTATAAGTCCTGTATAGCTCCATCACTTTCACACTGTGAAGTAATATTATAATAATAATGCTTTAACAGGTGATGGTTACCCCCCAGGTCAGCATGTGTCAGGCAAATATAAGTACCTGACGCTGATATTCTGCTGGAATCCTGCGGTCAGTGCCGGATTAAGCAAGCGTGGGGCCCGTACCAAATTCTAGCGATCCCTTGATCTGCTATACCCATAGCCATCTTAAGTATAGCGGTTAAAAAAAAAATCGGTAAAATAAAATAAATGTTTGGTATTATGTTTACTTAATTATAATAAAAATAATGTACACTGTCTTTCAAATAAATAGAAAATTTGAATCGAGCCATTACCATTCTGCTACGCATCCACTTTGAATGTAAGTAAGGTTGCTCACACACGTCAGACTTTTCGTAGAGCCGATTATCGGGCCGATACGAATTCTATACATTTATACGAGCGCCTTTTTGTAGATCTTGTGCGTTTACCGTATGAACTCCTGTGTTTTCACGTTTTGTGACATAAAAAAAAATCCACGTCCTAATAATTTTCACTCAAAAATTACGCTCAGGCGGAGGTTTGGATACGCGGGGCCCACTTTTGCGGGGGGCCGTAGCAATTGCTACTCTTGCTACGTGTTTAATCCGGCACTGCCTGCAGTGACATACGGACGTCGAGATGACGGGATATATACGCGGATTATTGGTTGTGAAGAAGTGGTATGTGCGGGGTGAAATTGTGTTAGTGTACCCGCAGTTTAAAATATGTATTCAACAGTAAATGTATTACGAAATATTCTTTCTCGTTTCTTTCCTGTATCACACATGCATTAATATTGTTTAGATGACTTTCAGAACCGAGCTTTGTAATAACGTCGTCATTGATTAAGGCACACCTGCACTATAAATCATTAATGCGTTCAGCGGTAAACAGTTTTACTTTTAAAACATCATTATGTCTCTATCATCTCCAAACGATTGAGAGAAACAGAACGATATTATAAATTCGTTAACGTAGTAAGTGGTTTGTGGTGCAAGTGGACCCAATGCTGCACAGCATTCATACACCATGGTTGCCACACAAGGCTTGGAGCGTGAAGTATTGATTTGTAACATGAAATTCTCCGATACCGATTTGTTAAATTAATAGACTGGTATCCAATGTGACTTATGATCCGAACAGCTGCATGTAAAAAAACATACATAGGCGAGCTGCACTTTGGCAGGATATTGCGATTACTGTAAGGGATCGATCACACGTAGCACAACCACAAACAGCCACACCATACCACACCATACTACACCACACCACACCACAACTACACCACGTGGACGGGCGCTAATTTGTATGAAAATGAGAGAGAAGAAACATATAACTCTCTCTCTCTCTCTCTCTCTGTCTCTCACACAAAATTTGTCGTATTCATTATTTTTTAATTTCACTTCTATCACGTGTACGTTGCTGCACGCGCAATTTTTCTTTTTAATACGTCATTCACCTAATTTCCATAATAATTACGTTTTTTATGTCAGGTACTTACAGGGTACGGTAACGCGAAATCAATATTGTATTTTTTATCTTTATTAACAGTAACATACATAAAGTCTTCCAAACTGCAAAACAGTTTGTCAGTAATGACTTGATGAACTAAAGCTGAATTATTAATTCGCTGGAGTAATCTTTCCCTTCTGTAATAAAAGGATCATATTTTTTTGTATTCTAGTCTTTTACACTTATTATTATACATTTATTTTACACTTATATAAACAGTTTAAATAATATTAAACGATGACCATTATAATAAATATTCTACACAAATAGCAATAATTCACAATTTACATTAGATACAATAATGAATAATACCTAACTGCCTCGTTGGTCTAGTGCAGGGATTCCTAAACTATTTTGGGCAAGAGACCCCTTTTGCAAAATGAACTGAGACCTCAGACCCCCATAACCAATTTGTTTCATCTTGTACGAACTTGTGCACGCTTATCGACTTTTTGAGTTTTTAAAAGTACAACAATGTTACTTCCTATGAAAACATTAGTCATTCTTATAACAAGTTGGTACACGTAACACAACTTATACAGTATCTTGAAAGTTTCAAATAAGAACTTGGGTTAATTAACAGGGGTCGATTATTAGACCTCGTCGACACCCAATATCAGTTTTTGTTTATGTCGACCCCTGAGAAACCGATTTCGACCCCTAGGGGTCGATTTCGACCACTTTGGGAATCCCTGGTCTAGTGCATATATGGGCAACAACCGGCCCGCGGGCCGGATCCGGCCCGATGTAAGATATTATCCGGCCCGCGAGACATTTTGAAAAAACCCAATTTAAAAAATATTACATTAGGTACTTATACTCACGGGAGTGACAGTGAGGTAACATCAAATCCTTTGATGTTTGCCGCCTCACTCTTTGGAATCGCCGCCACTCGGCTTGCTCGATCAAATTCTTTGAGGTTTGCCGCGTCACGGGTGACACATCAAAAGATTTATTGCTTCTCAATTATTCTAAACTAGTTTATTCCAGATTATTCCTTCATTTTGCTTATATAAGTGGGTGGATGGCCCGAACGTTAGTGCCCGCTCCCATGGCAGCTGCCGCAACCGCTGCGCCACGGCCCGTCGCCGCTTCAACCACTCCAGTGGTCGGTCCGTCTATCCCAGTAGATCCGTTCAGCGTGATCTCTGGGACCTTCATGTTATTCTTTACGCCCCGCGCGCGTAAAATGGCCAACGAACTCGTTGCCGCCCGAAATTCCTGCGATCTCGCTCAGATCCAGCGAATCTTCCTCGCGTATCCCGAGATTACGCAAGCCCTAGAAAACTTCGCGAAACCCCCCCAGTAATGGATATACGAGTCCAAGCACGTACTAAACCCCGATCCCTAAAGTTAGGTTTCTTTAATGCCAATGGAATGCTAAATCAACGCGATGAAATCGCTGCGTTCCTCCGCGACCACCAAATTGATATTCTCCTCTTACAGGAAACCTTTTTAAAGCCCAGCCGTCGAAACCCGTCAATTGCCAACTATCGCATAGTTCGCAATGACAGGACTAGATGCCACAAGGGCGGCACCTTAATCTATTATAGAACGTCCCTGCGCTGTATCCCAATGGACCCGCCCCCTCTCTCACGTTTAGAAGTGTTCATATGAAAGTTAGGCATGACTGGCCATCAACCGATCACCATAGTTTCGGCCTATGTTCCCCCCGTTTGCACATCGGAGTTAGCCCTCCCCCCCCCCCCCCCCCTCTCTTACGACCTTTCCATTTTACTTGGCCTGAGTGACTCCGTTATCATAGCGGGCGATCTCAACGCCAAACATCATGCCTAGAACAGCACCAGGATCTCCACCAGAGGCAAACACCTGTTTGACCTATGTCCCATCCTCAACTTCGACATCATCGCCCCGATGACTCCCACTCACTTTCCCCACGACCCTAACCATACCCCCGACGTACTTGAGATAGCGCTTCTGAAGAGTATCAACCTACGGTTGGACTCTATAGAGGCGCTTGACGAACTCTCAGACCACCGTCCAGTTGTCGTAAAGCTGGCCCCACGCCTAGGTCTCCACGACCCTGACAGACCCCCTCTCACCAAGTTAGTTACAGACTGGAGGAAAGTAAGCGACTGCCTGAAATCCACCACATTAGGTCCCCCACTAGACTCTATTCCCGACCACTTCGACTCTATCGCTGACACGACAGCCACGATCGACTCATTCACGGTACACGTACAATCAGCCCTGAACGACTGTTCAAGGGAGGTTCCGGCGATGGACGACCATCGCTAGAAGCTCCCGGACGATGTGCGCGAACTGTTGAATGAGAAGAACGCGGCTGTCCGTGCGTACAGTAACTTTCCCAACCACGCGAACAAAGTCCATATGCGCTATTTACAGAGATCTGTAAAGACACGCCTATCGGAGCTGCGTGACGCCAGCTGGGACAAGATGCTGAGCGAGTTAGAGCCCACCCACTCCTGAATCCTCCAGCAGTGTGCTTAGAGGATTCAAGGCTAAGCAGAACCAAAGCGGACTCAAACTATCGCCCTGAAATATGCCCCGCTCGATCCTTATCGGTTCGCTATTCCTCTGGATATTTCGACATCCTCCATTGCCCCATACACGACATCAAGAAGGTGCGCAGAGTTGCATCTACTTTATACAACTCCAGCACCCTCATGAGCCATGTATGTGGCACCGAGTCATAGGCCTTCTTATATAATCTATCCAACATGTCGACATATCCTTTCGGAAACGACGAACCTGTTGGCTAATGGTCATATCAATGAGGAGTAACTCCTTAGTACCGCGGGACCCGTTCCTACATCCATTTTGAGAGGCAGACATGATGGAATTGGTGTCTATACGTTTGTTAATTTTAGCTCTCAAAATGGATGTAAGAACTTTGTATACCGTCGGTAAACACGTGATCGGTCTATAATTTTTGGGTTCCGCGGTGCTACCTGATTTATGGAGCAGGTGGGTAACGCCTATCGTTAGGAATTGGGGCAGCGAACCAGATTCCGGAGCAGTCTGGTACTGAGCCGCAAAGCGAGCGTGCGACCCTAAAAACCATTTGAGCCAGAAATTGTGCAGCCCGTCCGGCCCTGGGGACTTCCAGTTAGGTAACGGACGGACTGCACGAGCTACATCTTGGGGGCAGATGGTAATAGCCCCCATTTCTGGTAATGGATCGCAGGCTCGCTCGACCTTTCGAGCCCAATCACCTTCGGTGTGACTGACAGGCACTGACCAGATACTGCGCCAAAACGAGCACATGACATCGTCATCTGGCAGGCGCGTGTCAGTCACACCTTGGTCTCGCTGCTCTCAACCCCTATAAACCCACCTTTCATCGCTCTGGAAGGTGCGATTCTGAGTGTATCGGTCTACTCGCCGCTTATACCTACGAATACGGTTAGCCCATGCATACACTTTCTGCTTCAGGAAGTCGATGCGCTCTGTGACACGGGACATATAGTCCTGAGGGCTGATATCAGTCCCTGAGAACGCCCGCCTCACAAAGCGCATCACTCTAGGGCGAGTATTGCCCTCCCTGAAGCAGATTAGTTTGCCGATGAGCGCTCTGGCCCCACCAATACGGCGTTCAATTCTGCACTGCCAAACGGTTGGTTTCGGTCGTGTAGCTCTAGAATCATTAGGAAATATTACGTGAGCTACACGACATACCGCTACAGCCGCGCAGTACAGAGTCGAATGAGTATCAGTGAGGTCTTCGCAGTCATCAAAATAGTTTGACAACTGCGAATCCAGAACTGCCACTAGCGCCCTATTTTTCTTATGCATGGGCAAACGAGGTAAGCGTGGCCTTAGTTCGGGCGACATGAACCGATATTCTCGAATCGCATCCTCCAAAGCACTCCTCAATTCCACATTGCACTGGGTACGTACGTTTGTAGCCCTGTCACCACTCCCCTCGTCAGCTTGATGTGTGTCTAACTGAGGTAAAACTACAACAGTCCGCGACGGGGGGGCGATGACATGGCTATTCCGTATTTCACTTCACAGGCGCTCAAGTACAGTGTCATCCAACATATGATTACGCTGGATAACCCGCACCTGATCCGACAGTCGTTGTGCCGAAACGTTGACAGCTGGCTCAAGCACCTGAAAAAGAAAGAGTATCCGAACACGGTACGCGGTCAGATTGTTTCCCCCCTCTGTAGCCCCATAGTATGAGCGCATGACGTTGTCATTGATAGATCGTGTCCATCTCATGCGCTGCACACTTCCGCCGGGAGCTGGGACCCTATCAGAGGCCGGTGGGCCTCGAGGTCCTAAACCGTCCGGCGGCCGGCGTCCTCCTCGTCGACGAACAGGTGGTGGCGTCGTGGGCGGAGAGAAATACTCGTCGCTCGAGCTCGACGCAACTACCGCGGCCGGTGTCGTCACAGCACTCACAGTGGGGCTGGGTACCGGCGGCGGCGAGGCGGAGCTGAGCGAAGAGTCCGGAGGTGGTAGGCGTGCTCTACGTGCAGCAGCAGCTCTTGTCAACATTTTTTATTATTCCAATTTTCCATATTTTCTGTATTGTTGTTTTATCGGAGGTGACATCTGTCATGTCACCTCCGATTCGGCGGTTTTTAATTAAATTTTGTTACATTTTGGTGTTGTGTAATGGTGTCTTTTTAAATTTTCAATGGTTTTCTGTTCTTGGTTTTGTATACGAGATATTGTAAAACTCTTGTAAAATTTGTCGAAATTATTATCTTTAGCAAAATTTGGAAAACGGAGACGGAGACGTTCTGTTGACACGGTGTTGCCAGTTATTATTATATTATTATTATTATTAATTAAAACTCGACGTGGAATATGAATTTCATTCAGTTTAGGTAAATTAATAATCATTTCATTCCAAAGCTTACTAATGTCCGGTGATAGCTGTTCATCCCAAGACAGTTTTTTCAACCATAACTTCTGAAGTAACATTTTCATAACAATATTACACACGGAGCCAATAATCCAAGTGGATCAAAAACTTGTGAAACAATCGAAAGCATGTCACGTTTTGTGTTATTAAAATGAACTGACTGACTATTTGGAAAACAAAGGTTATCTGACAGTGGCTGCCAACCTATGCCTACGGTGGAGGTTTGCCCGGCTTGGGCAGAGCACCGCCGTGTCCTCGTGGAGGCGATCGGCGGCAGAGATCTCTCGCGTCCGGCCCTGGTTCAGGCCATGGTACGGAGCGAGAGGGCATGGGCAGCCGTCACCACCTTCTGCGAAGCAGTAATGCTCGCGAAGGAGGAGGCGGGACGGTTGAGGGAAAGGCAAGTTTCACGCCCTCTCGCCCCTAGCCGCCGCAGGAGACGCCCTGGGCGTCGGGAATCCCGGGCGGATTTCCGGCCACCGTAGGCGCAGGCTTGCGGACCAGGCCCGGGTCGACGGCGCGTCGTATTCCACGCGCGCCTCAAAGAGAAGTCGTCAGCACAATGTAGGGGTCCACTAGGGCCGATGCCTGCCGGGGTCGCGGGAAGGTACTAATGGGTCACCGAGGCCCCCGCAACACAGGCAACGGAAGGAATACGGGTGGGTTTTAGTCAGTAAGAGTCTGACACACCCTCTCGCTCCGCCCAGAGCGGGAAAAGTTATTTGACGATTTCCCATCCAAAAAAAAAAAGGTTTTGGTTGACTCAAATCCACCAACATTTAAATCCAGTGAAGACTGGGGAAAGTCAGAACCAATTACCAATTGTATGTCATTCGACTTCCACTTTCTTAGATTCATCTGCCCTGAAGCGAGAGTTGAAGTAACTTTATGACGCAACTCTTTTACCTCCTTAATGTCATCTCCGCCGGTCATCAAGTCATCCACGTATGATGACGTCACCTATCTCCTTATCAACACTCTCTAGCCCTAACTACCGAAGACACCGGGTTGCTAGGTAAGGAGCGCTGGCCGTGCCATAGGTCACGGTATTAAGTTGATAAGCGTGTAATGGAGTTGACGGATTATCACGCCAAATAATTTGTTGAAGATACCTATCATTTGGATGAACAGCTATCTGCCGGTACATTTTCTCAACATCAGCAGCTAGGATGTACTTACGCTGTCTAAAACGCAACAGGATCGATAAAAGATCGTCCTGTACCACAGGTCCAATCATCTGTATATTATTAATAGAAATACCAGTATTAGTTAAACTACTTTGCATTAAAAACCACCCTTAACTTGGTGGTGGTGCTGCTTTCGCGCAGAACTCCGTGATGCGGAATGTAAAATGCTTGATTATCAATAGTTTTACATCTAGACATATGACTTAAAGTTTCATATTCCATCATGAACTCTTTATACATATTACAAAATTGAGTTTTAGATTTAAATCTACGTTCCAGAGAAGCAAAACAATGTTTGGCTCTTGACAAAGATTCGCCTAAATTATCCGGGGAACCTTTTAAAGGAATCCTAACACAAAAATTACCATTTTCCAAACGAGTAGTGTTTTTCATAAAATGCTCCTCGCATAACTTTTCCTCTGGGGAATACGGAGACGAAATACACACTTCTTCAAGTTGCCAAAACTTTGTGAGTTGTTGATCAACATTAAAATTTAATTCATCATCACAGTCTGAACGCACCTTTATAATATTACATTTTAAAACTTTAGAAGAAATACAACTGTTAATTGGGCCGGACACCAACCAACCCAATTTAGTCTCACAAAGAATTGGTTGCCCATCACCTAACTTAATTCGTTGAGATTCCAATAAATCCCAAACGATGTCAGCACCGAGCAACATATCGACAGGTGAGTAATAGTTGGGATCTGCGACACAAACATCAGACGGAATTTTAATTTTTAACAAGTAAACCTGTTTACTTGGAATCTCATCTGTGATGCATTCCCAGAATAAAACAGATATTATAACCCAAAGTCCACCCACCAAGCACAAACACTCACACACACACACACACACACACTAACACAATACCACACACTTACACATACACACAAAACACAACAAAAATACACACACACGCGCACACAAACTACTCAAGAGCATGCATGCACTAAATTCATTAATTTATAATTTTAATTTTACGTTAATTTTATTTTTGTTTTTGCATACTATTGTTATTGTTCCAAAAACAGGGGAAGACACTGACTCCTGTAACACAGGTACCATCTAGCTCAGGAGTCAGGGCTTCAAATTAAAATGTAACTCCTTAATGAATGTCAATAAAAAACATTTTATTTACCCATAATAGAATTGTTTACAGTCAAACCTAGCTGGTGGTATAACCTTTCGGTCATAAGACATGACGTGCTGCCACTTTCAAGCACGGCACGAGCAACATGCTGCTGACCATTAATACTCATGACCTTGGCGAGTGCAGTGGACAATAACACGTCACCGTGTTCAACACTCGCGGACAGCGCCACACCAGTACCTATACCTATAGTAGTGGGCTGAGTGGAGACAGTCGCACTGCCATTCGTGTCAACAACAACACTGCTAGCAGAAGCACCACATGCGTCTGACTTCAAGGATTTATCAACGTGAACAATAGTGTTGTGTTTACGACGGCATATTTTACAACCTGGCTTTTTGCAGTTGTTTGCATAATGTCCCACATTAAAACAGTTGCTCAACGATAAAAACTGAGGACAACTACTTAACTTATGATCACAGTTACATATAACACAATTCTTAGGCTTATTTGAAATGAAATTGAAATGAAATGAAATTGTTTATTCTGTAAATAGGATATGAGAATCACTTTTACACGTCATATTAAAAAATAAGCTAGATGGAGTCGACATTTCCTATCTGACTACCCCTGAGAAGAAATGGCGAAACAAACTCAAGGGTCAAAGTCTCTTTTAAAGTCCAGACATAATCTTGGTCAGATCATGTGAGGACCATGTAGATCTATGTCTGAAATGGTCTTTTGAGGAAAGAACCACACAAATTTGAGTGGACCTGTCCAGTCAGTGCAAGCATTTGTCAGTAATCGTGTAGCTCAACTCAAAACTTAAGGAGCTCAACGACTCGACGAACAATACCAAGGAAAGGACAATTGGTTTGGCCGCATAAAGAACTCAAAATGCCAGACCATAATTAAAACTAAGAGAAAAAAAAAAAAAAAAAAAAACAACGAAATAAATAAAGATGACCCACATAGTGCTCACATTCACAATAATTAAAGTAATATAATACTTTTCAAGGTACATACATAAATATTCACTTAATTTTGCTTATAATATTCATCAATGTCAATATGTACATATAGTTGTACATAATGATGATTTTGCATAATATATTTGAAACACCATCATCCTGTTTACTTGAACTTTCACCTGAATTATTTTTATTAGAATCCTGTACCAACATTGACCTAACCTTGTTTGAATGTTTACCTGTGTGTGAGTCTTTAGTATTCGTAGAAGCTTCCAATTCGAACGTTTCTAATATCTCGCACGGTTTTTAATAACAGTAAAAAATAATTCTAACGTAACTTAAGAATTCTTGTCCAGGCGGCCCTTACACTCACCCCATTTACGATAGCTTTTGCTATCTAATTTGTGTGTGACCAATATAAATGAGTAAAGTATCCCAATTATTGACAGGTTCATCTAAGGATTCTAGGGCTCGTATGTTTTTGTTAACAACATCAAGTAAACCCTTTAAATAATGCAAAAACATAATGTTGGATAAGCGGGTGTTTGTTATCAAACCGCTCGCAGAGAAGATTCCACGCTGCCCAATAATTTGCAGAAGAAAACTGAATTGAGTTGATCACCACAGCAGCATACCCTTCTAGGAGTGATCTCAAATAGTGAAATTTATTTATTTCGTCCATATATCATCGTTTGAATGGATGAGACTAACAAATGTGTCGTGAAACTCTAACCAGTTTGTATATGAACCACTGAATTTCGGCAACTGAATAGTCGGTAATTTAACAAACTTATGATTGCTAGAACGCGACATTACGTCACAGGTATCGTTAGAATCTCCTTTCCTATTATCATCCAACATTTGTTGAGCTTTAGATAGGGTTTTGTAATAAAGAGATTCAAACTCTGCGCGTTCCAACATCTGACTATCCAAGTCATCAGCACTACACTCCAGCAATAACTGCACCTCATCATATTGGGCATACAATGCCTCGAGTCTAGTAAAACGTAATTGCAACTCGCTTACCTCAGTAGGACTCAAAGAAGAGGGATTCAAAGAATTTACATGGTTTGAGAATATTGTCACCTTTCCTTTGCAACTCGCTCGTTTTCTAACGAGATCTTTATTGTCCTTATTTAATTTCTTATCCTCTGGCATTACGTAATCTGGTATGATCAACCGGGAATTTATATAAATAAAGTTATAGCAACGCTTAAATTACAATTACAAATGATGCAGCCTGAACTACGTTCAATATTAAAATACTCTTACTTTAGAGTGAATTTACATAAATCATAATTTAGAATTTATAATAAACTATGCGTATTGATGGATAGATTGTACTAAACTTTAATAATAACAGTGAAATTGCAATGAATTCTATTGTCTATCTGTGCTAACTAATGTGATGATTACCAGAGATCAGATATTCGGATGCATATTTACCTAAAGTTAAATTTTGCTGTGAAAGTATGGAAGCGGCTTCTTAAAATATTTTTATTTGTATCAAAAAACACGGGATGCCAGGATCACCGGGAATGCATAGCTGGTCGGGTGTATAATAAAGAAGCGACTTCTAAAATATGTAGGGTGTCAGAGGAGGGGTGGTGTGTGTTAGTTAAAACAAAAAAAAACCCGAACGCATGGCAAGCACAGCGACGAATGCAATTTTTTAAATTAAATAAACTAAGAGAACTATTTGTCGGGGTAGCTACTTGCGCATAAGCAGGTATAATTTGCCGTCCCACTCACAAACTCGCAAAATGCCTATCGTCGTTTTCTATTAATATAATGGTGCTAACATATACTGTTTTTTTCGCTAAATATGTGGAGAGTACAGGAATTTAACAGAATTTCACTAAGCACAATAATTTTTAACTATTTGTTTCAATAGGTACCTACATCAATTATTCTAAATATATGTAGTTCGTTATCTTATATTAACGTTGTTTGCTATAGCAGTTTGGTATTTACCTACCTACTTTACAATATTAGGTAGGTAGATATTATGCATCCGCTTATATAGTCAGGAAAAACACAAAATGTGTCGATTCCGGAATCGCGGGTTTTTTTTTTTACTATAGTGCATTCCATATAAGCCAACATTTGAAAGTTAGTTATATGTAGATTATAATACTAATCTGATTCAATAGTCAGAAACCTTGTTGATCCCGGAACCGCGGGATTTTTCGATACAAAAGCGCATTCCACATTCGCCAACATCTCAACTTTAGGTGAATATGCATCCGAATATCCGATCTCTAGTGATTACCTAACTATCTCAATAACTGTAAAATTATTACACCGTAAAGCAAAATAACGCAGTTACTACAAAGAACTACTCTTTAACAACGTGTAAATAACAAAAAAATAACAATAATTACTGATCAGTTAATAATTGTATTACAATTTGTAACCACTCATAGAACAAAGAAAAATGTCATTAGGTATTTCGTACTAACCTGGCTATTAACGGCTGACTTACATTAAGTGTTGGGTAACAAATTTGATAATAAATACGCCTTTTTTCAGCTATTAAGTATCCAGACCACGTAAATTCCAACAATCTTTTGAATGACGTAGCAGAATTCACCTGCCACACCAGGCGTCGACTATAATTTTTGATGTCCACCAATTCACTTCAATCCCTTTTTAAAAATTCGCTGATCGGAGTACATATTCTTCAAATCTCCAGAATCCCGCTCGAAGGACCATGTGCGGGATTGATCCAGGTATAATTATGGGAATAATGAAAAAAATACGTTGCTTGACGTGATTGTGCAATTTTATTCTAACAATATTAAAGATGTAGGTAGCCGGTTGACAAACGTTAAAAATAAAAATGATTAGCTATAATTTACGTAGCCTCAACATTAAACTGGTAGGTATGCGAATTTCGGTAGGCGCTTGCGGGAACAACTGTTAATAGGTATGGGAGGACAGTGTAGGCCTGTGTATCAATTGCTTAACTAAATAGGAAATGATTAAGAAATCGAGGCATCTATGAGTCTACAAGGCTTACAACGTTCACATTCACAAAATAGAAAAGAATCTATATGAATAGAAAACAAAACCTCAGACACCACATGCTGTCGCGGGAAGGTACTAAAGGGTCACCGAGGCCTCTGGCAACACAGGCAACAGGAAGGAATACGGGTGGGTTTTAGTCAGTAAGAGTCTGACACACCCTCCCGCTCCGCCTAGAGCGGGAGAAGTTATTTGATGATTTCCTACTCAAAAAAAAAAAAAGACTCCTCATGCTAAACAAAACAATATAGGTATTGTTTCTTATTGACGATCGGCGCGTGGTTTGCCCTGCAGGAGCGGCGAGGCGCCGGCGGACGAGGCGGGCGAGTTCCCGGCGCTGGAGCGCCAGCTGCGCCTCAAGTGCCACCACGCCGTGTACGCGGCGCTGGAGAAGCACGTGCGCAACGACCAGCACCTGCAGATGAAGGCGCTCTCCGTATGTACAGTCAAGTGTTTTAAATCTTCGTCAGTTTTTAAATTCTTTGTTTTATCAAGTCAGGACACACATAGTACCTTTTGAAGCTACGACACTGAGTAGACTATTGCATAAAAAAGTGTATTTCATTACTTAACTATGTATAACTATGTAAATGTCTATTAACTGCTCCCAAATTACGATGTTTATTATTATAATTTTTTATACAAATTTTATTTTTGACATATTATTTTCACTGTTTGACATTATATACCTAAAATATCTATTAACTGCTCCCAAATTACGATGTTTATTATTATTATTTTTTAGACATACATTTTTGACATTATATTTTCACTATTTGACATTATATACCTACAATTTATATTTCAGACTTAATATTATTAATATTATTTTACATGGATTCTTGTGTACGTTGTGAATGTGAGAACGTTGTAGGCTTAATAGACTAGATCTTTTTTTCTTTAGACTGTTTCCTTTTCTCTTTTTTTTGTTAAGTACTTCTCGACAGGCCTACACTGTTCTCCCATACCTAATTTGTGTAATTTGAAAACATTGTAAAAGCCAATTATTTTTAAAAGAGTAACCGTGGAGTTTCTTGCCGGCTCTTCTCCATAGGAAACGACCAATTGGAACCGTGCACCTAGCTTCTGACGTTTCATAAGTGCCCATGTAGGTTTATATGAAATAAAAAAAAATATTTTGATTTTGATTTTTGACTTGAGACCAAAGATTAAAATAGCATATACACACATCAAAAAAGCAACATGTACGGTTTTGAACTTTTGAATGATTTTTATTATTGTAATATATATGTACAACATATAACGGCACATGGCCACTATCAGTCAATTCTGGGTTCATTGCGGCTGCCGAGCTATCGTGGGCGTGGGTAGGCGGGGAGGAGAGAGAATTAAAATCACGTGTTGAAGATAATCAACGATGCACAATTATTATTTTAACAAAACACTAAGATAATTACAATCAGCACTTTCTAATTAACTGGAATACAGCGACGCTCCACCGAACACGTTTTGCTTGCGCGCGATGCAATCGGATTCCTCTTCGTCTGACGGCCGCGTGCAAAAATAGCCCGGAGTTGCGTTAGAGTGAAGAAACGTCAACCCGCGCTAGTCAAAATGTCCGCTGTCATCCTTGACGTTTCTTGACACTCTCTAAACGTCGAAGCGCCGTCACGGCCGGACTGTCATTCGCACGTCCTCGTGCGACTGCTCACGCCTCGAGTTATCTGTAAAGACCAAATACAAATCTGCAGTACACGCTTGGGCACGCTCGCCCATCCCTGACTAGCTACCCATTTATGCTGCCCGTTTGAAAAGATCTCGATCTTCACCCCATACATCTGAATTAAACACACTGGGCGGACAACTGACCTCAGGCGCCCCTACGACCACCCACCAACTCGAATGGTGCGGTGGACCGGACAACCCGTCAGCGCCCCTTCCACCAGTAACGAAAGCCACACACAGCTGGTGCAATCAACTGGTCCGGAACGTCGACCCGCATAGGCCAGTCCCAGCTCAATCTCCTGCCACCCAGCTCACACCAGAGAAGTCGTAGTCTGATCGTGGGCGTCGACTCGGTTTAGGCCAGCCCAGTCGATCAACTACACTACATACCACGTAGGAACACACCACGTAGGACATAGTTTGATCAGAGGAATCGACCCGGTTTAGGCCAGCCCCATTGATCAGATCAACCACGCCGCTCACAACTCCCTATCCAGTGGTTTACGCTCTAGATCGATTCTCGATAAAAGAACAGGATTTACACAATTGTTATAAACTCACCATTTACTACTCATCATGTTCGGAGGCAGAGAGGGTGCCAGAGCTTGCGGTCAAAGTGAACTAGATACTACTTCAATCAATCCACCATAGCCCCTGGGTACTGTGCGCAAGTTTTCATGGGCGTACTTATAGGTTCGGTTAGACCCATCAATGTCTCTCAGTTCGTATCTATCGTGATCTAGTACGTTGACAATCGTAAAAGGCCCTTTGAACTTTCGCTGTAGTTTGGTTTGGTTACACTACCCTTGATAAAGACAAAGTCACTTAGACTAACTGGTCTCACTATTGCTCTACCCCGGTTAAAGCGTTCTATTTCTGACGAAGCAGCCTTTTTGATGTTCTCGGAAGCATTATGCCTAATGGTGTCTAAGTCTAAGCGGGGCTCCGGTTCAGCGTGCAAGGATAATGTTGACATTCCCAATGACTTTGCTCGTATGCCAAACATCAGGGGAGTAGCCTGTTACTCTGGATTTGGTGCTATTCAAAGCTAGCTGAACTTCGGGAAGTTCGTCGCACCACGTTTTGTTTGGGTCATTCTCTACTATTGTGAGCAGGCATTTTAGCGTGCGCATTATGCGCTCAACTTGACCGTTGGCTCTATTGGAGCCAGTAGCGATAAGGTGAAGCCTTATACTATGCTCAATACAAAACCGTTTGAAATCCGCACTAATGTAACACCTACTTTGGTCTGATATTATGCGCTTCGGTGTACCAAATAGGTGAACTGCCCTTTTAAGAGATTGAATTGCACTAGCAGCATCGAGAGAAGGTGTGTAATCTAAGAGAACGTATTTGGTGAACGAATCGACAATAACGGACGCATATTCTTTCCTATCACTTTTACCACTTAGTTTGCCCGTGATGTCTATATGTATCGTACGCTAAGGCGTAGACATTTTGGGTATTGGGTGTAATCGAACCTGCTGCGCTCCCGAACATCCCTTTGAAGCCTTGCATACTAGGCATGAATCTATAAATTTACGCACCTGCTTGCACATTTGTGGGAACCAGTACTGTTCATATATCTTGTCAAGCGTCTTATCAGCACCAAGATGCAAAATTTCTGTGTGAACATGATTAATAAGTGTCCAAGTCAGGGATCTTGGTACAACTGGTAACCAAGAGCTGGTTCTATTTCGTTCAATTTTCCTATACAGTATGCCCTTCCGCACGTCATATGTGTGTGCAATCGCTTCTGGCAACTCGTTGTTTTGATGTTTGCTGATAAGGTCACAAATTTCACTATCACGTTTTTGTTCTACTGCTAGCCAAACCTGATGTAACTCTATAAAGTGAACTATTACTATTCGTAGCAACAGTTAAATCGCTTAATTCCTGCGAACTAGGTGTTGGCTCTAAAATGGGATATCTAGATAGATAGTCAGCGTGGCTCATGCTAATGCCCTGTTTGTGAACGATATTAAAAACGTACGCTTGTTAGAAAGCCCACCATCTGTGTACGCGTGGAGTTAAGTCGGTTTTTGCTTTGGATGCTTTCAAAGAGTCGGTAGTCGGTAGAGACAGTGAAATGCTGACCGTATAAGTAATGCCGGAGGTTCTCAACCGCACGAACGACCGCCAGGGTCTCTAACTCATATGAGTGATATCGCGATTCCGCGTCGGACGTTCGACGGCTGAAATAAGATACCACGTGAGGAACATTATCTTTCCTCTGGATCAATATAGCCCCGTATCCTTCTGAACTGGCGTCAGTATGTTGTTCAATGGGCGAATCTTGATCAAATATTGTCAACACCGGCTCTGACGTAAGAATATCAACAATCTTTTTATGGATATCATTGTGAGCGTCTGTCCATTTGATGGGCCCTTTCAATTTTGTCAACGGGTAAAGAGGTGCTACTATGCGGGTGAAATTTGGTATGAACCGTCGGAAGTAAGAAGCTAGGCCTAAGAATTGCCTGACATGTGTGGCTGTTTTTGGAGTCGGAGTGTCAATTAATGCCTGTATCTTTCTAGGGTTTGGTGTAACTACCCCTGCTTTTATGACGTAGCCGAGGTAATCTGTTTCCTTTTTCATAAATTTGCACTTTTTAAAGTTCAACGAAAAACCCGCGTCAGTGAGAGCTTTCAAAGTTAGGTCTAGACGTTCTAGCCCTGCAATAACGTCATTTGAATAGCACATGACGTCATCCACGTAGGCCTGCGCTACCTTGTCTTTTAGGGGACCTAAAGCTGCGTTTATGCAACGCTGATATACGGAGGCGGCATTCCGTAACCCAAACGGCATCTTCAGATATTCGAATTGACCATCGGGCGTCACAAATGCCGTTTTGCTATGCTATCGGGGTCAACAATTATCTGGTGATAGCCAGATGTCATATCTAATAACGAAAAATAATGGGCGCCATGGAGACGGTCGATCGCAACGGGGGTCGATCGATCGGGGCAACGGGTACTGCTCGGGACGCGTGTTAGCGTTGATTGGTTGAGTTGGTGCTAACCTATAAACCTTTGGATGCCTTTGCACGGTCTTATTCGGATCAATAAGGTCTCTACGGAGAACGCCTGTCGTGACCCGTCGCGTTGGTATACAGTCTGTGAAGAACTCCCTAAGAAGTCACTATATTTTCCTAAAATTCTAGTCAATGCTAATTTGGCATTGCTTCGTAATTCCTTATCAACGTTCGTGAAATCGATGTTACTAGATTTTTCAGAAAAAATAACTTCTTTACGCTGAGAAAAAGTAACTTGATCATTATCCATATGCACGTGTACGTCACACTCTAGTATATCCCTACCTATTATAACTGGTTCAGCAATGGTGCCATCCGGTACAATGTGAAACAACACTGAGAGGGAGAGACCTTGAACATTGATGGGGCTAATTACCTGGGAAAAACATTCTTCATCCCCCCTACCAATGCTCGTCAGATAAACTAAATCATTCTGCGCAGTACCTAGAAACTTTTCGGCGTAGCTGTTAGTTACCAATGAATAAGCCGATCCACTATCAAAAAGAAAGGAAACTGGCTCACCGGATGATGTAGTCAAGGTGCTTCTCGATGCCTTGTGTTCACACACATGGACTTCTTGGACCGCCGCTACTCCGCTGCCTCCCGCTCGACCTGGACACGCCGACGCCACGTGTCCTGGTCATCCACACACGAAGCAGGTGATTGGTCTTGGTTTATCAGCGGCTCTGGATGGTTTATCAGAGGCTCTGGATGTTTGGTCGTGCGTCTTCTCTGAAGTAGCAGGCTCTTCTCTTCGCTTGCGGCAGTCTATCGTTTTGTGACCCGAAGTGCCGCAGCGGTGACACGTTCCCATGAAGCGTGATTCGTTGAATTGGGTCCTTTTCACATCCGCATCATGGTTATCGCTACCGCTCACGGCGAATCACGGCTTCCTTTTGGCATAAAACTGAAGATACGAATCCCGTTGTAATATCTTCGGACATCTCCATCCGCGGAATGCGTTCGATGATGTTCCAAAGGCGCATGGCCGCCTCGCTCGCGGTTTCTTTAACACTAACTTGAAAACGTAGATTTTCATCAAAATAATCTTGTGGCAGCACAGGTTTAGCAAACTTCGCAAGCTATACTTCTTTTATTTGAGACCATGTCAGCTGCGATGCCTGTAGTCTTGTTAAACAGGTAGTAGCTCGGCCTTTGAGTGCACGTGTCAGTAACAAAAGCAATTCTGCACCTTCTAACTTACGGTTGTTGACTACGATCTCTGTCACGTTGCACAAACCTTCGAAGTCTGCTTCGTTGCCATCCGGATATACTCAATCAACTGGGTAGACGTGCTGCTCGAAGGTTGCGGCTGTGATGTAGCCATCAATCGGGATAAAAAACAGCTCCATCTGTTGAGACAGGCTTGGTTCTGATGCCGGCGCTGAAGATCTCGTGCGGCTATTCTCCTCTGAAGCAAGCCCTTCACATCCCACTTCTGATAACGGCACATGGCCACTATCAGTCAATTCCGGGTTTATTGCGGCTGCCGAGCTATCGTGGGCGTGGGTAGGCGGGCGAGGAGAATTAAAATCACGTGTTGAAGATAATCAACGATGCACAATTATTATTTTAACAAACCACTAAGATAATTACAATCAGCACTTTCTAATTAACTGGAATACAGCGACGCTCCACCGAACACGTTTTGCTTGCGCGCGATGCAAACGGATTCCTCTTCGTCTGACGGCCGCGTGCAAAAAGAGCCCGGAGTTGCGTCAGAGTGAAGAAACGACAACCCGCGCTTGTCAAAATGTCCGCTGTCATCCTTGACGTTTCTTGACACTCTCAAAACGTCCAAGCGCCGTCACATATTTCTCTTATAAATAATACCTAAGCATTTTTTGATGCATTAGTGGCTAAAGCAACAAAATCCTTCATGCAATTGTTCATTTAATCACAATAATTAACAATATGTGTACCGTAACATACGTGGTATAAAAAAAGTTAAAACAAAATTAAACTTCAGCTCACTCCACGCGAGTTTTCACGGTGAGATTTTTACAGAATTGACATGCTGATAGATAAGCAATAAATAGTATTACTACTATTACACGGTTTTTTTAAACAACTTGAATGTTTGTAAAAAAGTATCCAAACACGAGTGACCAATTATTTAAAAGTCTTGTGTGCTTAAAGCCGATCAAAATGGTATTATTCATAACACATAACATAACATCACGCCTTGTTTCCCCGAAGGGTTGGGCAGAGGAGTACCTGTAGTACAACCACCTTTCGCCGGTTATGTTCAAGTCCCATGTAATAGGGAGCGAGCCTATTGCCATCAACTGGGTACAAATCCAGACTCCATGCTGCTATTGAGAAATTCCAGACAGAAAAACCCAATAAACACTTTGCCCGACCCGGGAATCGAATCCAGGACCTCATGCTCAGCAGTAGCGCTTGCAACCACTCGACCAGGTATGGGCAACCTTTGACATGTTGAGGGCCAAACTTTAGCGTGCAAATACGTTCGCGGGCCGCGTTTAAAAGAAGGTAAGTACTTAGTGCATTTTTAAGTAGTGATCATATTTTTTGCGATAGATGTTAGACATGAAATAATACGACAATGTTATTATAGTACAATTTATTAAAATAACAAAATGAAATTTTAAAAAAATGGTACATTATAATTAAATCGTTAAATTTGCAATTGTTACAAACTACGAAAGTTAAATACACCGAAATCAATAAGACACTTGAGCTTAAATTTGGGAAACTAATCCATCGATATTTGGATTAATTCGACTGATACAAAGACGTAAAGAATTTTCCAAATTATCGTCAGTCAGTCTTGTACGATGTGTTGATTTATTAACTTTCATCAATGAAAAGAACTGTTCGCATTTATAAGTACTGCCAAACGCACAAATCAATCTTCTTGCGAATTTTCTAAGCTGCGGAAAATTGTCTTCTTCTAGGTATTTTTTGAAGAAATCGCACAACTCTGCGTCTTCAAATTTGGATTTTAGGAGTGAGTTTTCTTGAATCTCGATCAACTCCATTTGTAAGTGTATTGGAGCATTTTGTACATTACATTTTGTAGGAGTAGCAAATAAACTGAAACAGTCTTCCATGTTTTTGAAGTCGCTAAATCTGTTCGAAAATTGTTCCGACAGTAACTTGAGTTCTTCAGCATATTGAGCATAAGCAATATTTTCATACGCAGAGAGCGTGTTGAAATGGTAACTATTACTAGACAGCATCTGTGACTCCCACAAGCGTAGTTTGATCTGAAACGCTTTCAAATGGCTGTACAAATCATTTACAAACTGTCCTTTTTTTTTGAAGTTTCAAATTTAAATCATTCAAATAGCCTGTAAGATCGACCAGAAATGCTAAGCCACATGTCCATTTTGGGTCACTTAATTCAGATAGTGGTTTATCTTTTATTTTCGTAAAGTCTGCTATCTCATTTCTAAGCTCGTAAAACCGCTTCAACATATTTCCTTTGTTCAGCCATCTGACTTCACAATAATATGTTACGTCGTTATATTCAGCTGATATTTCATCCAAAAACGCCTTGAACTGACGATGGTTAAGACCTCGGGATCGAATAAAGTTGATGGTTTTTACTACCACATTCATAACATTCTGGAGTCGAATGGACTTAGAACACAAGTTCTGTTGGTGGATAATGCAATGAAGGACTATCAAATCATCTTTTTGCACATTTAATTATGTTGCTTTTTCATTCAAAATTCCGATGAAACCTTTACGTAAGCCAACCATAGAAGGTGCACCATCAGTGCATACTCCAATTAATTTTGACCATGGCAAGCCAAAACTTGTGAATACCTTTTGAATTTCAATAAAAATATCCTCTCCTGGAGTGGTTCCTTTAAGCGGCTGTAAAGCAAGCAATTCGTCAGTAACAGTGAACTCCTTATCAACACCTCGAATAAATATAGCCAGTTGAGCTGTGTCAGACAAATCGGTGCTCTCGTCTAATGCTATGGAAAATGATTCAAAACCAGCCATACGGTCAGTCAATGTTGTTTTTATATCATTAGCCATCATTTCTATACGTCGAACAACAGTTCGTCTTGACAAACAAATTATTTTTTCTTTTCGGGACACAAAATACTGCAAACTTCTAACATACACTCCTTGATAAATTCTCCTTCGGCAAATGGTTTTAATGCCTTTGCCAATTTTTAGCTAACTATAAAACTAGCTATCACAACATTATCAAGTTGTGTTCTTTGTTTATGAAACATTTGTTGCTGTTTTTCCAAATTTACGGTAAGCTTCTGGATTTTGTCGGTTCTTAATTGTCCTGTCAGTGAGTGCAGCGTAGCATGCTTAGTTGAGTAATGCCTCTTTATATTGAATTCTTTCATTACTGAAATGGATTCATTACACAGCAAACAAATAGGCTTACCATTGTGCAAGATAAAAAAGAATTCTTCAGTCCATTTTTCTTGAAACTGGCGACCCTCTGTATCTACTTTTCGTTTCTTTCCACCAGACATCATTTTTGTTTACTTTTCGTTCAATAAACTTAAAAACAAACTATAGTTAGTAACCACTCAAGATGCACACAAAGTCACAAAGCATGTTGACGGCTCTAGCAGTTCGCTAGGATATCGCTTGTCCAAGTTATCACTTCGGTAGCTCAAATAGAACTGAACTAACGTTCGTTTTTTTTTTTTGTGTATGGCATCTCGTAGTTTACCTTGAGAGGTCGTGACTACTTAACCGGACTTTCCTGTGGCTGCCTTAAGCGAACTCAAAGCCTCCAGCCAGGGTCGAATTTCTTATACTAAGCGACTGCACGCTAAGGGCACCCCCTGTGGGGTACGGACCTCGGCTTAGGGCGTCGCTGGGGGGAGGACAGCAAGGTGGGACAGGCTGGATCTGATCAGTATTATTATTATTAATCGGGGAATTTAAAACTACAGGCTCAGCTGCGGCGCGGGCTGGCACTTCGTCGAGCAAGGGTCGGGGGGGACAATTACGTCGGGGTTTACGCGAGGGACCTCGGCGGCGAGGTCGGAACGTAGGTCGGTGTGTTTTGTGCACTGTACTCGTGGCCCTACTGCTTTCCTGGAGGAGGGTAATGGGGTCATCGGGGTCGGTGAGAGTATGCCTTGGACGGCGAATAGAGCTAATGGTGGAGGGCCTATAACTGGCGGCCTGCACAACCAGAGGGTTGCGGTGGGTGGCGGCGGAGTCGAAGAAGCGCTTCGTGATGCGCTTCATGAACTGCTTGATGGTGGGGATTTTAAGATCGAGATGGAGGATCTCGTTTCGGACGAACCAGGGGGCTCCCGTTGCCTTTCGGAGGAAACGGTTTTGGAGGCACTGCATCCTGTGGATGTGGTGGGGCCTAGCATGTTCGAAGACTGCAGAGGCATATGTCATGATGGGACGGATGCACGCTGTGTAAATACGCAATTTGCCCTTAAGGAACCATTTGCTGCGCGCATTTAGGACGGAGTGTAGTCTACCGAGAGCGAAAGTGGCACGCGAACGCACCTGCTTAATGTGCTCTGAGAACGAGAGATGATGGTCAAGGGTCACGCCTAGGTATTTGGCTCACTTCTCCCAAGGGATAGGCTTGCCGAACATGGTGAGCGGTCGGGGGGGGGGGGGGGGCTGAGGTTTCTACGCGGTTTGGTGAAAAGGACCGCCTGACTTTTGTCGGGATTGACTTCGATTTTCCACTTTCTAAACCAAGCGCCAAGCTTGTTGACTTCGGTCTGGAGAGTGCGAGATATATGGTCGTGGACTAACCCGGTGTAGTAGATGGCCGTGTCGTCTGCGAACAGAGCCAACTGCGCCTTTCTACTTTTCGGGATATCGCTGGTGAAGAGAGTGAAAATGAGAGGGGCTACTATAGAGCCCTGAGGGACGCCTGCACGGATAGGATGAGGGGAGGATAGTGCTTCGATGCGATAGCGGAAGGTGCGGTTTGACAAGAAGTCTCGTAAGATGAGCACGAGACGATCGGGCACACCGAGTTTGTAGAGCTTATATAATAAGCCGTTGTGCCAGACCTTGTCGAACGTTTTCGCTATGTCGAAGAATACAGCACCGGTCGTAAGACCACGTTGAAAGCCGTAGCTTATGTGTTCAACGATGCGGTGGACCTGTTGGACGCAAGAGTGTTGGGATCTAAAACCGAACTGCTGGTCGGGGATGAGGCCATTTGTTTCCGCAAAATCTCTGAGGCACTTTAAAATAAGCCTCTCATAGACTTTGCCGAAGACATTGAGCAGACTGATGGGCCGGTAGCTGGTGGGCTCCGTTTTCGGCTTACCGGGCTTCGGTATGCCGATGACGGTGGCCTTCTTCCACTCTTGTGGAAAGATGTTATTGCTCAGGGCTCCATTGAAGATGGTGGCCATGAGCATTATGAGGTGAGCGGGGAACAGTTGGAGCACCCTATTGGTGATTCCGTCTGACCCGGGGGCTTTGCGAGGTTTTAGACCCTTGATGATATCATGCACTTCGTCTGGAGTGACGGGAGGCAGAGGATAATCAGGGTCTTCAACGGGCGGGAGGGAGGCTCTACGTTCGACTTCCGCGTCGACCTGGGACAGGTGAGCTTGGTCTACTGGTTGAGAACTAGGTGAGCATTGAGCTTCAAGACTATCGGCTAGGCATTCCGCCTTGTCGACGTCATCGAAAGCGATGGTCTTGTCGGGGCGCACCAGGGGGGGCATTGAGACGACTTCTTCGGATTTGAGTTTCCTCTGAAGGTCCCAGAAAGCTATCTAGGCTATCGGTTGAGGAGAGGTGGTCAGATAATATCTCACCTCCTCTACATAGATGACCTAAAACTCTCCTCTGCCTCCAATAATTTGCAACTGATGGAGCTACTGAAAATAACTGAAACTGTCAGTAGCGCCATCAGGATGGAATTTGGAGTGGATAAATGTGCGGTCATGCATATAAAGCGAGGGGAAATTGTGGAATCCGTGGGAACCCAACTCTCGGGTTACCATAAACCATAGAGCCCTCTCCGCATCCGAAACTTCAAAGTATTTGGGTACGTCGGAAGCGTTGGGCATCAATGTTACTGACATGAAGCAATCGTTGAAGGAGCGCTTTTTTGACCGCCTGAAGAAAGTATTTAATAGTCTTTTATCAGGCGGAAACAAGGCCTTCAACGGTTGGGTCATGCCCGTTTTGATGTACTCTTTTGGCATACTCAAATGGACTCAACCGAACTCGACGCCTTGGATAGGAGGGTCCGTACGCTGTTGACTGCATATCGAATGCATCACCCACGGTCATCGGTAATGAGACTGTTTATCCCGCGAAAGTGTGGAGGTCGAGGCTTTTTAAACGCTAAGACCCTCCACAATCGCGAGGTATGCAGTCTCAGGGAATATTTCCTAGAAGCCGACGTGGGGATGCATCGAGATGTGGTCGCGGTGGACAAGGGCCACACCGCACTCTCCTTGGCTAAAGAGAACTGGCGCAAGCTTGTAGTGCTTGACACTAACGATCGCAGGGAGGCATGGCAGAGTAAGGAGCTTCACGGACGCTTTTTCCGGGCCCTACATGAACCCGATGTAGATTTCCAAGCGTCCGTAGCCTGGCTTCGTTTCGGTGACCTCTTTGGGGAAACCGAAGGTTTTGTCTGTGCAATTATGGACGAAGTTATCATGACGAAGAATTACCGGAGATTTATTGTGAAGGATGGCACGGTTGACATGTGTCAGGCATGCCACCATCCGGGAGAATCTATCCGACACATTATCTCTGGGTGTTCTCGTCTAGCTAACGAAGAGTATTTGCATAGACACAACCTTGTAGCCAGGATTATCCATCAGCAACTTGCTCTTAAATACAGCCTTATAGAATCTGAAGTGCCGTACTACAGGTATGTGCCCGACCCAGTTCTCGACAATGGAAATATCACTTTGTACTGGGATCGATCCATCATCACTGACAGGACTATTGTTGCCAATAAGCCTGATATAGTGGTGGTGGATCGAACAGAGCGGCGCGCAATGATTGTTGACATAACAGGGGGACCCTCATGACGGGAATCTCGTGAAAGCCGAGAAAGATAAACAGATCAAGTATCTTGACTTGGCTTGCGAGGTTGTCGACATGTGGGATGTGGATTCAGCAATCATTGTGCCGATAGTCGTATCAGCCAATGGCTTAATTGCCAAGAGCCTCGACCAACACCTAAGGAGGCTCACGTTGGAGGGCAGGATTAAGGGCTTGATTCAGAAAGCGGTACTTCTGGACACGGCCCGCATTGTTAGGAGGTTCTTCTCTCTGGAGCCCTGACCGCTGGTAGCTTGGACCCTGTTCCCGATACCGGTGGGCTACCATTTTTTTAATATTTTTATATGTTTTTATATATTTTTGTATATTCTAATATTTAAAAATATAATTATATTGTGTAAATAATGGAATAAAAGAAAATAATTATAATAAATCGTTTATTTATAAGAGAGGCACATTTACATTAAATACCTTAACAATTAAAATAGAGCACAGTTGCTAATTTGCCTGAACTAGGTTGGACCTGTGCTTCAGGCTAGAAAGTGCATAAATACATAATGTAATAAATTCACAATGATTATAGAGTTACAACTAAAATAAAACTTAGGTAAATAAAAGTAAAATAGCATGTTAGCAGTTCTATTTGCAGACAACAAGTAGATCTTCTGTCTGGGCATAATTGATGGTTAGTAAATACTTAAGTATAATGTTCTTACAGCTATAGTAATTTAATTTATAGATACTTAGTTTTTTATTTAATCTATTCTACAGAAATCGGCCTAAAACTGTAAAAAATCTTTGTACAAAGACATGTTTTGAGGTTGCATTGGATATGCATACTATATCATTCCGTCTCTTGTTAGTATTGTCGGCATTGTAGGTAAGCATGGTGTGCTGTTTTAATACTAAGTGCATTATGAAAAGCTGGCGAACTGGCAGTACGTTGCAGGATTTATATAGCAGATCTGTGGGAAAGAAGAAGGGATGGAAGTTTGCTACCTTCAAAATAGCTCTCTGAGCTCTTTCAAGAAAAAGCATATTAGTTTTTGGTGCGCCACCCCAAGACGTGATACAGTATTGAATTATAGATTGACATATATATAGGGCCAAATAAACTTGTGTGATCAATTTTGAATCTGCTAATGTTCGCAATTTCTTAAAAACATATATTAGTTTGCGCACTCTTTTAACCAGGCTTTCAATATGTTTTTCAAAAGAAAGTGTGTCGTCCATTATTACCCCCAGATATTTTATGTTGCTCGTTTTGAGGATAAAAGGACAAATACACATGTTGCCTGTATGGTTTCCACATTGATGGGCAATTGATTGTTATGAGTTTTTAGAATTTCACATCTTTACTGATGCGTCTGAACGCGCCTACGGCGCTTGTCTGTATGTACGAAGCGTTGATAAGCAGGGACAGGTTTTAGTGCGTTTATTGTTAGCCAAAGGCAGAGTTGCGCCACTCAAGCCGACGACCATACCCAGACTTGAGCTATGCGGTGCTCTTGTAGGTGTTCACATCTTTGAAAAGGTTGTGGCAGCATTACGAGTCAGCGCGCGGCGCACTTTCTTTTGGACTGACTCCACTATTGTTTTAGGGTGATTTAAAATGTTACCAAATAAATTACAGCCGTTCGTTCGTAACAGGGTTGCCGAGATTTTAGATAAGACTGTTGGCTGTGAGTGAAGACATGTTCCAACTGATCAAAACTCTGCTGATTATTTGTCTCGTGGATTAGAAATTAATGTATTAGCTAGTTTAGATGCTTGGTGGTCCGGTCCTAGTTTTTTAATGAATGAAATGTCTTATTGACCTTCTAAATTTTATTAAATTTTAATAACTTTAATAAAATTTAGATTATTAATAGAATTTGAATAACGCAATTTTTCCTGAAATGAAATTAGACCACACCTTACATGTTTCAATGAATAACAATGAATTTAGTGAATTGATTAATTTTACATGGTTTTCAAACCTTTTAAGACTTCAGCGAACAGTCGCCTATGTTTTACGTTTTATTGATGCATGTCGAAAACAACCTATTCGCGTTCCTCTTTCTGTGGTTGAACTAGAAAGGGCTTTAAACGTTATTATATGTTTATCTCAAAATCAATCTTTTAAAGACTATAAATTACTACTCAATAATAAAATGTTACCAAGAAAAGTGAATTAAATAAGTTTAACGTTTTTCTAGACGAGAATAATATAATGCGAATTCGAGGTAGATTAGAGCATTCGGATTTTCCTTATAATAAAAAGCACCCGATTCTTATTCAATCTAGTCATAATTTTTCTAAGTTACTTTTTAATTATGAGCATAAAAGATTATTTTACGCTGAACTCCAGTTATTGTTGCCGTCTATACGAGATACGTACTGGCCCATTCGAGGTCGCAATTTAGCTAGGATGTGCTGTAAACAATGTGATCGTTGTTGCCGATTTAGAGGTGATACTGTAAGTTCTATTATGGGAGATTTACCACAGCAGCGACTGCTAGCAGGTTTTCCTTTTGAAAATATAGGCTTGGACTATGCAGGTCCTATTCAGTCAGCTGTTCGTCAAAGTCGTGGCTGTAAATTAGTAAAAGTTTATAAAACTATTTTCGTTTGTTTTTCTACGAAGTCAATTCACCTTGAAGTAGTCGGTGATTTAACAATACTGGTGGTACTTTCATTATGGCGTTAAAGAGATTTATATCACGTCGAGGTAAGCCGAGAAATATCTACTCTGATAATGGCTCCTCATTTGTTGGTGCATCTAATGACCTATCTAGGTTTCTTAAGGCGAGTTGCGATTCGCTGTCCGAGGAGATAGCTAAAGAAGGAATTAACTTTCACTTTATTCCTGCATATTCTCGTCATTTCGCTGGCCTTGCGGAGGCTGGTGTTAAATCAACCAAGCATCACTTGGTCAGTGCTGGGCCTTTGTAACCTAACTTCATCATCATCATCATTTCAGCCGAAAGACGTCCACTGCTGGACATAGGCCTCCCCCAACCTTACTTACGAAGAGCTATATACCATGATGGTTCAGGTTGAAGCCATTTGAACTCCAGACCACTGACGCCGTTATCATCGAACCCCGAGGATCTGACGCCGCTCACACCCGGACACTTTTTGATTGGACGTCCTATGACATCGCTGCCGTCCCCTGATTATCGAGACCAGTCCATCAATTCTCTAACTCGATTTGAGCGTATTGAGCTTCTTCGACAGCATTTTTGGAGCAGATGGAGTAAAGAATACATATTGGAGCTCCAACTTCGCATGAAATGGCGATCATGTAAGGGCTCCTTGAAGCTTAATTCTTTGGTTCTGTTAAAAGAAGACAACCTCCCCCCCACTCAAGTGGAAAATGGGTCGGATCGTTGCTACGTATCCAGGGACAGACGGCGTAGTCAGAGTTGCAGACGTCAAGATTTCTAGCAGTCTGTTACACAGATCATTCAGCAAGATTTGCCCGTTGCCTATATATCCGGAGTTTGAAGAAACTTAATAGGCTTTCAACGCCCGGGGGTATGTTCCCGCAAGCGCCTACTTAATATTGTTAGAATAAAATTGCACGCTCACATCAAGCAACGTATTTTTTTCATTATTCCTATAAATAAACCTGGATCAATCCCGCACACAGTCTAATTCCGGTTTGTTATCCATGACAGGATTATTAAACAGTTGTGGCAGCTATTTGCCCTTGAACACGCTTCAGTGATACTTTAAAACTTATTCCATGTTTTAAAAGCCCAAATTTCCAAATTGCGCATACGCAGACACCTTTCCAGCCAGTCAAGGATCTTACAGTCAAGTGCTTTCTCCCTAAGCCAACCGAGAGGCACCTCGAGAGATTCGTCTCGCTGCCAGGATCTAGATGAGTGTCAGGAGCCTGGACGCGAGACCCGTTCCTCGAGTCAGCTCGAAGCCTCTTGCGGAGACGGCTGTGCGGTTGACAGAGTCCATCTAGCGATAGCGCAGGCGGGACTTTTTTTTTATACCTTAACATATTACTTAGGTACATTTTAATACGGTTTCCGTAGGAACCAATCGTTTACCATAGTCCGGTTTTCAATAGTGGAAACTGGTCTTCAACTAAATTTAAATTGAGAATCTTGGTTTCGACATTCTACGTTCATCCAGAAGTATTTTTGACACCTTCGTCGGCTCCGGGATCCGGGACTCTCAAAGTCCCTGGCACCCATTTATTTAATAAAGTTCATAATAACTGGAAGGTTAAACCATAATATTTAAATTTATAATATTTAATATGAACTTTTAAACAGAACAGTACTGGGTTTATCTCCAACTCCCCACGACCGTAGCTCTATCTGCTGAAATATTAGCTGGCTGGCAATAGTAGGTTTTAACTGTAGTCACCTACCTTATTTATAAGACGGTAGACCCGTATCGGCTACCGTGTGTTGTGTATTGTGAAGATTTAATTTTATAATTATACTGTGTTTAAGATAGTTCGTTGTTTCTTTACATTTCAATACCCAACCACCTGGCCTCTGGGCGTATGTTAGTTTGCCGCAAGAGGGAACAAAAATAAAAACATAACAATACCCTGGCAATAAGCATTGAAAAGAGTTATTTTAACCTGGTTAGTACAACGGTAAAACCTGCGCGCCAACTTGAACCCTCTGACCGCCAGTGCCCTGCGCTCTCTCTCTATGTCCACGTTGTCATCGTCGGTAAGTATATGCCTTAGGTACTTATAATTATTTACTCGCCTTATAGTTAAGGAGGGCAGAGAGATAGGCCGTCGCTCCTTGCAAAATGTTCCTTGCTCCTTGTATTACGCTACGCTACGTCCGGGACTGGAAGCCAACCCCAACTTAGTTGGGAAAAGGCTAAACAGATGAAGATATTACAAACTTCAATGATACCAACACTATTTGGAAACATTATCAATTTTGCAATAAAAGAAACGTTTTACTTATTTTTTGGAGATGTTGCTATTTGTAAATTATAGCTAATCGTTTTTATTTTTAACGTTTGTCGACCGGCTACCTACATCTTTAATATTGTTACAATAAAATTGCACGCTCACATCAAGCAACGTATTTTTTTCATTATTCCCATAATTATACCTGGATCAATCCCGCACACAGTCTAATTCCGGTTTGTTATCCATGACAGGATTATTAAACAGTTGTGGCAGGTATTTGCCCTTGAACACGCTTCAGTGATACTTCAAAACTTATTCCATGTTTTAAAAGGATTCCAAATTTCGCATACGCAGACACCTTTCCAGCCAGTCGAGGATCTTACAGTCAAGTGCTTTCTCCCTAAGCCAACCGAGAGACACCTCGCGAGATTCGTCTCGCCGCCAGGATCTAGAGGAGTGTCGTTTTACTTATTTTTTGGAGATGTTGCTATTTGTAATTTTGAAGGCATTGTTTTCATGCCGTAAAAAACTCAATTGTCAAACCCTTTAAAGAAAGTAAATATTTTTTATGTTTTATTTACCAAAATAAGCTATTTATAACTATTATGAACACTAGTCAATAGTTTCTAATGGGTTTCCCCATCATGCAAATTATGTAGTTATGACCTCAATTTTGTCATTCATTTTGTTCTGTCAAATGTAGGATATACACGATGAACCACAACGAAACCACTAAGTTATATACGTAATTATACAGTGTTATTACTAGAAGATTCAGTAACACTCGTTGAAACGAAAGCCAATTTCTTGTATTTACTGAGGACTTGAAACACTTCTTCCTGTGCCTTGATCTGTAACTCACACGGCAGGTTTCCCAAAATTGTTCGAACTTGAGTAGAAAAAAGGCCCAATTCATCTCCCATTGATCTATCTTCGTTCTGAGGCCAAAACTGTGGCTTTGGCTTAGCAGCCGCGAAGTTCTCGTCACTGACACTGACAGACGACTGAGGGATTTCCTCATTACTCTTTGAACGAAGATTTACTTCAACGCCATTGATGTTCAATTGGACAGACGGCATAGCATATTGTTGTGTATTACCAGAGCCTGATGCTGCACTCTGGTCTCTTGATTTCTTTTGAATGCCTTGTTGCGTTGTACCTGCGTTTTGGTTTTTTGGGCCAAGATTCTTTTCATTTTCTTGTTGTTGATTTTCATTGCTTTGTTTACTATTTTCATTGCCTTGTTGTTTATCAACTTCTAAGAATGTCATTGCCTGGAAGACTATCGATTTGGCACTCGTGCGCTTGGTAACAACACTACCGGTTTTTTTAAAACGGGCATAACTTCTTTTTAATTTATTCCATAGATTTTTGCAGGCATTGCCTGTAAGTCCTGTAACACAAAATTATGATTTTTCAATGTATTACGCAAACTATGAAAATCCATCCATACTAACCCATACTTCAATATTAATTAGGGATGGGCCGAACGTGGTTTAAAATCGTGGTTAATATCTATCTATCTATCTATCTAAATTTTCACCGCGCTTTAACAATTTTATAAATTCTATGTAACATTAAAAATAGTGTTTTTTGGCAATAGTTATTTCATTAACAACAACATTTACATCAATAGGAGATCAAAACACACAAATACCGCGAAGCACTTGCACGAATGAGTGAGAATATAAATGCGGTTACCTAGCTAATGCGAGCCATGGGCGCCGCCATATTGGCCTTGGACATGGACAAAACAATTTGAGGCGATGGAATAAAAGTTTAACTTTTAAAAAAAGAAGGAGGAAATTACAAAACTTTGTTATTCTCTTGGGGTAATTTCTGCCGCCAAGGATTATACCTACGAACAAGATGCCTATTCGCCGAATATTAAAAAAGCCACCATTGTGGCTTTTTTAAGTGTAAGTGAACATAGAATATTTCAGTATACAATAAAAATACCTATCTCAAGCAATTTTATTCTTTTTCCCTTTTTCATTAAACTGGAATGTGGATTCGAATATTTCGTAAGTGTTTCTGGTTAAAAAGACTCGATAACGTCGAATTATTATTTTATCTCCTTCACTGTCGGAAGTGTCCGAATCTGACCACATTTTATAAAATTTCTTTTGCTATAATTATTTTAGCTAATCTTTTTTACAAGCCTTCTGAGACTAATAGCTTTATCAGTGTAATTTACAAGAGTAGGTATTAAATAACACATCATTTTATGAAACCAAATTGAATTTACTCAGGTAATTTTAGCTAATATTTATTAGTTGGCAACTAGTAACTAATATTTTACTACCGTAGTTCCAGAGACGCACACTAGCAAACTTGGGGAAAAAATATTCGCTCATGGACTCCATATTATTAGTCAAGTTTCGAGAAATAGGGCCCTGGCGATGACAACTTGATACTATTAAAAGTATTAGAATTATATGTCAACCATGCCTATGTGAAAAAATACGAATCTAAACCCTTTCGATCACGCTATGAATTATTTTCTCAATGTTTGTGACTTCCACTCAGGAATAAAACAGAAGCAACCAATAGGAGATTGAATAGAAAAAAACGTGACCGACGCATACCGGCCGTTCAGCCGATGAATCATGGCGGGATTCAAGGCAGATCAATTATCTAAATTAGCAGCAGTAGAAGGAAATGATACCGATTTTTTACCGGACTACTCAGATTTGACTCCTAAATTCAAAATTGGGTGCTCCAAATCGAGAAATGGCTAAGTCCACTTTTTCAGTTTTTGGTAATAAAATTTTTTTTTTTTTTTTTTTTATACAAACCACAGGACATGTTGAAATTAAAATACCATTCAGTTATAGTACACAATATACTCTTTATTTTACTATATAAAACAAAACATAAAGATCATTTATAATAACTTTAATTTTTTTTAATAGTTTTGGACTTATCATAAATCAACAGAACTTAGGGTTATTTTTCCCTCTTTTTAAGGACTAAGGAATTTAAGAAAATAAAATTAGCTTCTTTAACAGTAGGTATTATGTTAATCAAAAACGAGTAATACCTATTAGCCTTTAAAAATACCAGGCTAGTTACTCTATTTCGTCATCCAATTCCTCAACAATTTGACTTTCATTTAATTTAGCCTGTTCCATAATCATAGAATTTTCTGTTTTCTTGTGGTACAAATTCAATAAGTTTTTTAATATCATTAATTTTAGATTCTTTAATTTTAATAGCATCTTGATAATAATCAGCAGGAACATTTTGAAGATACCTAGATATATCTACTCTATATAAAAAAACTTTAAAGTTATCGCCAGTCATTGAATCAGAAAAGGCTTTTTTTTTTTTGAGGGTGGGAAATCATCAAATAACTTCTCCCGCTCTGGGCGGAGCGGGAGGGTGTGTCAGACTCTTACTGACTTAAACCCACCCGTATTCCTTCCTGTTGCCTGTGTTGCCGGGGCCTCGGTGACCCATAAGTACCTTCCCGCGACCCCGGCAGGCATCAGCCCTAGTGGACCCCTACTTTTGTGCTGACGACATCTCTTTGAGGCGCGCGTGGAATACGACGCGCCGTCGACCCGGGCCTGGTCCTTACCGGACGGTGAGCTCCCCAATGCTCACCGTCCGCAAGCCCGCGCCTACGGTGGCTGGAAATCCACCCGAGATTCCCGACGCCCTGGGCGACTCCTGCGGCGGCTAGGGGCGACAGGGCGCGAAACGTGCCTTTCCCTCAACCGTCCCGCTTCCTCCTTCGCGAGCATTACTGCTTCGCAGAAGGAGGTGACGGCTGCCCATGCCCTCTCGCTCCGTACCATGGCCTGAACCAGGGCCGGACGCGAGAGGTCTCTGCCGCCGATCGCCTCCACGAGGACACGGTGGTGCTCTGCCCAAGCCGGGCAGACCTCCACCGTATGCTCCACCGTGTCCTCCGGGCGATCCACACAGTGGTGACACCCGGACGTTTCCTCCCGCCTTATCCGACACAGGAACCTCCCGAAGCTGCCGTGTCCGGTGAGGACCTGCGTCAGGCGGAAGGTGAGGATGCCGTGGCGCCTCTCCAGCCACTCCTCAAAGAGGGGACTTATCGCCGCAATCGTGGCGTGCCCAGCACTGGGTTGCGACAACCGTACTTTCCATGACGCCATGAGATCCCGCCGGAGCTCCGTCCGCTGTGCCGCGATTTCTCGCGGCAGCGGACTAACGCCCCGGCGTTTCGCCTCCTCGCGCCACTCCCATACGTGCGCGAGGACTTTTGCCTCCAGATCCCATGGCGGCAATCCGGCAAGGAGGCTCGCTGCCTCACAGGAGAATCTAAGGAAAAGGCTGGCTTTGCATGTCTTTTAAATAAAACTCGACGACAACCTGAAATTCCCGGTATTGTTTGTTAATTTTTTTTTTTTTTTTAAACTTTGCCCCACACTAGGAATTTCCTCCTGTATCGTGGGTGCGTTTACAAACATAGAAACTCACAACCACAAACACCCAGACCCGGAACAATTACTTGCAGATCATACAAATATTTGTTCCGTGCGGGGATCGAACCCGCGACACGCTGCGCAGCAGTCGATCGCTCAGCCATTACGCCAACCGTGTCGACAATATGTATATTATCAAGTAAGTTTTATAATCTTTAACTTTTAATACTCTTTCGTTACCTCGTTGTTCTTCTCGCTCTCCTCCTCTCCTATCTATTAGCCCTCGTTCTATCAGGTTCTTTTCTAAAAATACACCTTACTGTTTACTACAAAATTGACATAACTTTGAGGTTCATATATTTTTTTCATGTTTTAATTTTCGTCTTTCTATGAGAGCAAAATCTCTATCAATGGGCATCATTGAATGCCCAGGAATTGGATAATGTACAGAAATTGTTTCAAACAAGCCTTTCGCACACAACTGATTGAAATACGTAAAAATAAATCTGTTTTTATTGTGACTGAAACTATTAATTTTGATTTTAATTTAGTCCTTTTTCGTTAAAAATTTACGGACTAAGGGATTTATAGGACTTGGGGATTTTTGGAACTGAAAGTATCGTCAATTTAAATTTTTTGTAGTTTTCAAAAACCCACTTAGGGATATCATAAGGGGTGCGTGCAGAAAACCTCCTCGTGTGCCTGATTGCTGCTGGTTCCCTTCGAATACGTTCGGGGGAAAGAGCAGTCGTCGGGCCGGTGCATCCTGGGCACGGCCAATAGTCTCTCCATGTTTCGGAGAGGGTATTGACCGTGGCGAATTTCTGCGTGGCGGGGAGCTTCATGCTCGATCGTCGGTCGTCCACTCCCCTCTCTGCTTACAGAGGGCAGGTCGAGTGGGCGAAGAGTGGCGGTGCTTGCTGTGCACTTACCCTGCCAGCGAGCAAACAGCGGGAGAATGATTCTTCTGTCTGCAACCGTCGAAATCGTAATCCGTAAAGAGACCAGTCATGTTTTGTGGCTTGGAACGGGACGAGGATCTTGGCTTGATCGCCCGGATCGCGAGGAAGATAACCTCTATAAAAATTCCTCTAATATCAAGTTTTGGTGCGCGGCGAGGATATGAATGGCTGAGGAGTAGTGTCATCTGCAACTTCCGAGTTGTAGGTGGCGCATCAGTCGTTAGCGCACCCCCAGCCAGGGTACCAGTGGACCCCCTGGTTGGGTTATAAATGTACACTTGCCTAGGGACAGGGGGTGAACCTAGGTGTACTTTTTACATCCCCCACACTCGTGGGATCAAATATGGAACAAAAAAACAAAAAAACCAAAACTCAAGTGGAGGAGAGTGATGCGGGGTCGGAGTCCGACGCCGCACCTAGCGCAAAGAGCTCAGGTCGGAGCTCGGAGCGCAAACAGGTGGACGGGAGGAGCCGAGAGTTCAGACGAACCTCGAAGCGCCCCAACTCGGGGTCGTCCTCCGACGAGGTTGTCGGTCGGAGGAAAAAAATCCACTGCAGCCGGCGGGGTGGGGCCCGAGGAGGAAAAGGGGTGGATAGAGGGCCCTCCACCAGGGAGGTCGGTGAGCCGAGCCGAGCCTGCCCAGCCGAGAAGGCCCAGCGAGCCGAGAGGCTCGCAAAGGCAGTGCAGGGCTCAGAGGCTCCTGATGGTGGGCCGGACGCCGTTGGCGGCCCCAATTCGGAGCGTGTGGCCGGGATCGCAGAGGTGGTGCTAGCCCTGATCAAGGGGGTGGCCGTGAAGAGGCTCAAGTCCTCTAAGGACCAGGCCATATCCACGGCCACGGCCTCGATTGTGGCGGCAGCGGAGGCCCTTCACCTAGGGCCTCCTTCAGACGCCATGTCAGAGATGCGGGCGAAGGTCGCCCGCCTGACAGCCGCCATGGAGCTTCTGAAAAAGGAGAATGAGGAGCTCCGAGCGGACCTGGCTGGGCCCAGAAGAGCCGACTCCCAAGTGGAGCCGAAGGGGGGGCAGTAGCATGGGCAGGGGCGGCCCGTGCCTGCTGAAGACCGGGTTTTGGCCCTGGTGCGGCAGGAGATGGCTTCCTTGTGGAGTCGTTTCTCCGCTCTAGAGGCCATAGTCCTGCGCCCCCCGTTAGCGGCGAGCCAGCCGGCCTCGGGCCAGCGCAAAGCCCCGTCGTATTCTGCCGCCACAGCTGCCACGGCCAAATCGGGGTCGTCGGGGCAGCCAAAGGGCGGGGCGAATGCGCGGGCCGCAAAGGCTCCAGCCCCAAAGGCGAGGACTCCGGCCCCGGCGGCGAGGGCCCCAGCCCTGGCGGCGAGGGCTCCGGTGGCAAGACGGCCGCCCCCACCTCCTAAATCTCTTCCGGCCGATGCCGAATGGCAAGTAGCCGGGGAGAAGAGGAAGGCGGCTAAGGCAAAAAGGGCGGCCAAAAAGAGGGAGAGGCGGCAGCGGCGCAAGGAGCAAACCGCCGCGGCTAGGCTCCGCGCCCCGAATTCCGCAGCTGTAGTAATCACACTACAGCCGGATGCGGAAAAGAAGGGCGCGTCCTACAGGACTGTTATGGCGAAGGTGGGTGAGGTGGTGCGCCTCGAGGAGCTCGGCGCTGCCACCGGCCTGAAAATGAAGATAACGGCGACTGGGGCCCGAATGGTGGAGGTCCCCGGTGCGGCCAGTGGCCCGGCCGCTGACGCTCTGGCCGAAAGGCTTAGGGCGTCCCTAAATGCGGACGAGGTCCGAGTGTCCAGGCCCACCAAGTGCGCTAGCATGCGCATCACGGGCCTGGACGACTCCGTGATGGAGGACAAGGTGGTCGCCGCAGTAGTTAGGACTGGGGGATGCTCTGCAGAGCAGGTGAGGGTGGGCACCATCCATCCTGACTCCGCGGGGCTGCAAACCGTTACGGTGAGCTGCCCCGTGTCGGCGGCCAAAAATATTGCCAGAGAGGGCCAAAGGTTATTGGTGGGCTGGGTGTCCGCACAGGTTAAACTGCTGGAGCCCAGACCTCTGAGGTGCTTCCGTTGCCAGGTGGGCGACCACGTGCAAGCCAATTGCACCTCGGAGGTGGACCGCAGCGGTCTCTGCTACCGCTGTGGTCAGCCCGGGCACAAGGCCGGCTCCTGCAACGCCACGCCGCACTGTGCCGTATGTGCGGCGGCTAGCAAGCCGGCCGACCACCGGATGGGGGGCAAGGCCTGCACCCCACCCGCCAAAGCCAAGGCCAGGGGCAAGCCCTCCGCCACCGCCGCCGCCGCCGTCACCGCCGCAGCCGCCGCCACTGCCGACGCCGCCGCTGCCGCTTCCACCACCGCAGTCGTCGCCGGCATAGCCACCGCGGCAGGACCCCTGGTTCGGGAGGAGGCCAATGCCAATATGGAGTGCCAATAATGGCCCCATTACGCCTCCTCCAGGCGAACATCAACCACTGCGCCATCGCTCAGGATCTGTTGCTCCAGAGCATGGCGCAGTGGTCGATTAACATCGCCGTGGTCGCTGAGCCGTACTTTGTCCCGCCCAGGGACGACTGGGTGGAGGACCTGAGCGGCTCAGTGACCCTAATTTCGTTGGCCGCCGCCGGTACCCCGTCCCTCGAGGCAGTCAAGAGAGGACGGGGCTGCGTAGCAGCACGGTTCAGGGAGATTGTCGTGGTAGGGGTCTACTTCTCTCCGAACCGAACTCTTGCCGAGTACCACAACTCCCTTGCGGAGTTGAGAGACGTCGTCGTCGGGTTTGGTTCCCTCCCCGTGGTCGTCGGTCATCGCGGACTTCAATGCCAAGAATTTGGCTTGGGGTTCCCGGTTAACGGACACACGGGGCAGGATGGTGGAGGACTGGGCTCTGGAGACAGGCCTGGTCGTCCTAAACCGGGGTTCTGTCTCCACGTGTGTGCGGAAGCGGGGTGAATCAGTGGTGGACAGCCCCGCTCTGCCGCCGCGTGTAGTTGACTGGCGCGTCATGGAGGGGGTGGAGACCTATTCCGATCACCGGTATATCCGGTTCGACGTCTCCGCCCAGACCTCGGACGCGCCGGTCCGATGGGCCCCAAGTGGTCCGCGGTGGGCGCTGAAGCAGCTGGACCGGGAGCTCCTCCTGGAAGCCTCGATCGTGCAGGCCTGGGTGTCACCACCGGACCTGGACATCAACGACGAGGCGGAGTGGTTCCGGGAGGCCATGTCCGACATATGTGACGTGGCAATGCCCCGGGTCCAGCCTGGACGTGCCTCGCGCCAGGTGTACTGGTGGTCGCAGGAGCTGACGGCTCTGCGCACTGCGTGCGTGGCTGCGCGACGCCGGTACACCAGGCACCGCAGGCTCCGTATCAAACCTCCAGATACGGAAGCCATTCAGGCGGAGCTGTACGAGGGGTACAGAGCGGCGAAGACCGCCCTCCAAGCGGAGATCCTGCGGGCCAGGGGGTTGGCCCGCGAGGAGTCACTGGGGACTCTGGACAGGGACCCGTGGGGACGCCCGTACAAAGTGGTGCGGGATAAACTCCGCCCATGTGCTCCCCCGCTGACGCAGTCTCCGGCCCCATCTTGTGGAGGACGTGGTGAGCGCTCTGTTCCCTTCCCGAGGGGAACACACCTCCCCGCCTATGGCTCCGCCTACTGCGGTGCCCGATGCGGACCACACCGCCAACGACGACGGCGACGACGATACTCCGGAGGTGACCGAGGTAGAAATGAGAGCGGCGGTACGCAGGCTTAATGCCAAAAATACCGCCCCAGGACCCGACGGCTTACCTGGGAAGGCCTGGGTCCTGGCCTTGGAGGCTCTCGGACCTCGACTTAGGGGGCTCCTAAGCGCATGTTTGGAGAGGGGCCAGTTCCCGCTTCGTTGGAAGACGGGAAAACTGGTCCTCATAAAGAAGGCAGGGCGCCCTGCGGACTCTCCGTCCGCTTATCGGCCCATCGTGCTGCTCGACGAGGTGGGCAAGCTCTTTGAAAGAGTCATTACAGACCGCCTCGTCGGCCAGCAGGTGCGGGTGGGGCCGGATTTAGCGGAGAGCCAGTTTGGTTTCCACAGAGGGCGCTCTACGGTGGACGCCATCATGCGTGTGCGAGCCCTGAAGACGGGGAATGCTGTTGCCCAGGGTGGGGTCATCTTGGCGGTGTCTCTAGACATCGCCAATGCCTTCAATACCCTGCCCTGGACTGCCCTGGAGTTGCATCAGCGAGGCACTCCGGTACCACCGGATGCCGACCTACCTCTGTCGTGTGGTCGAGGCCTATTTGACGGACAGGGCCGTCATCTACCCCGGTCACCAGGGAGTGTGGAACCGGCAAGAGATGTCGTGCGGTGTCCCAAAGGGATCGGTCCTGGGGCCGCATTTGTGGGACGTCGGATACGACTGGGTGCTGCGCGCCGACCTCCGTAGCGGCGTCAGCGTAGTGTGCTACGCTGACGTCACGTTAGTCCTGGCGCAGGGGAGGTCGCACCAGGCGGCGGCCGAATTAGCGGCACGCGGGGTTGCGACAATCGTCGAAAGGATCCGGCTATTGGGACTCGAGGTGGCCCTGCACAAGTCCGAGGCCATGTGGTTTCATGGTTTTCGGAACGCGCCACCTTTGGGGTCCCAAATAACGGTAGGAGGGGTTTCTATCGGCGTCGAGTCGACGATGAAGTACTTGGGACTCGTCCTCGACAGCCGGTGGAACTTCGTGGAGTATTTCCGACGTTTGGCTCCCAAACTGGAGCGGGCGGGCGCTGCATTGAAGCGGCTCCTGCCCAATCTAGGGGGTCCAAACGCCTCCTGTCGGAGGCTCTACGCGGGGGTCGTGCGGTCCATGGCCCTCTACGGGGCTCCTGTATGGGCGCGCTCTCTGGCGCTGTGGCCAGCCCGCCGGTTGAGCGCGGCCCAAAGGGTCATGTCCATCCGGATGGTCCGGGGATACCGCACGGTCTCCTGCGAGGCAGCGAGCCTCCTTGCCGGATTGCCGCCATGGGATCTGGAAGCAAAAGTCCTCGCGCACGTATGGGAGTGGCGCGAGGAGGCGAAACACCGGGGCGTAAGTCCGCTGCCGCGAGAAATCGCGGCACAGCGGACGGAGCTCCGGCGGGATCTCATGGCGTCATGGAAAGTACGGTTGTCGCAACCCAGTGCTGGGCACGCCACGATTGCGGCGATAAGTCCCCTCTTTGAGGAGTGGCTGGAGAGGCGCCACGGCGTCCTCACCTTCCGCCTGACGCAGGTCCTCACCGGACACGGCAGCTTCGGGAGGTTCCTGTGTCGGATAAGGCGGGAGGAAACGTCCGGGTGTCACGACTGTGTGGATCGCCCGGAGGACACGGTGGAGCATACGGTGGAGGTCTGCCCGGCTTGGGCAGAGCACCGCAATAATATTTTTTATTTATAAATAAAAAAATAATATTTTTTATTTATAAATAAAAAATATTATTTTTTTCGTCAGCCATGGCTCCCACATTAATTTGTTTAAATTTTCAGCAGCCTATGTTACCCGGGATAACGCAACGATATCACATACATTGATATCGGTTAAGCCGTTTAGAAGTTATCTTGGAATAAAGAAAGTCACAAATATACATGAACCCTGAAAACATAACACTCCTTGTTTTGGGCAGTCGTGTTAAAATGTTATTGCGGAGCCATCTATCTGCGCGGCCATGATTCATCGGCCGTATTGTATTTTTTAGCGCGTTTATATTTATTCTACATAATAAGTTTTTATCCATATTCTCATGGATTTTCAGGAAATATTAATGTGGTTTGCATTGAATGTGATTCACAATAATTATTATGACATACTTAATATCCGAAAACTAGTCAAATTGATTAACATTTTAAAAGCTTTTATTAACAGATAATGAAACATTACTTACTTTTTCTATTACATTTAGTCGCAATGTCTTCCCATATTTTTGCTCGCTTGTTTTTGCTTTTATAATTAGGACTATTCGGATCATACAAGTCACGTTGTTCAGATATCAGTTCTACAAATTTTAGAACATTTTTGTGGGAGAACGTGATCATGGTGCAACGTCACAAATGCACTTCACACAAACGCGAGGACGCCCTAGACAGCAAATGAATACACAATAAATCGAAAAATTGCAATATAAAACACTGTACATCTACGCCGATAATTGCTATAAATATAAATGACTCTGGAAATAAACAATACAATGTAAATGATATTACTAAAGCACCGAATGATAACGCCGACTGTTTAAAGGCTCGTGCAGACTAGCGCGATATCGCGGGCTCGACAGGCAGCAATATGCCTGTCGCGCCCGCGATATCGCCCCAGTCTGCACGAGCCTTGAAACGTCAAAGATAGTAGGTATTGTTAAAGACAATCATTAATTTGTTATCATTAGCAAGATATTTAGTATGTGCATGATAATGTTACAAGTATCAGACAGTCTTTTTTTTTTTTTGGGTGGGATAGACTCTTACTGACTAAAACCCACCCGTATTCCTTCCTGTTGCCTGTGTTGCCAGGGGCCTCGGTGACCCATAAGTACCTTCCCGCGACCCCGGCAGGCATCGGCCCTAGTGGACCCCTACTTTTGTGCTGACGACATCTCTTTGAGGCGCGCGTGGGATACGACGCGCCGTCGACCCGGGCCTGGTCCTTACCGGATGGTGAGCTACCCATGCTCACCGTCCGCAAGTCCGCGCCTACGGTGGCTGGAAATCCGCCCGAGATTCCCGACGCCCAGGGCGTCTCCTACGGCGGCTAGGGGCGAGAGGGCGCGAAACGTGCCTTTCCCTCAACCGTCCCGCCTCCTCCGGGCGACCCACACAGTGGTGACACCCGGACGTTTCCTCCCGCCTTATCCGACACAGGAACCTCCCGAAGCTGCCGTGTCCGGTGAGGACCTGCGTCAGGCGGAAGGTGAGGACGCCGTGGCACCTCTCCAGCCACTCCTCAAAGAGGGGACTTATCGCCGCAAACGTGGCGTGCCCAGCACTGGGTTGCGACAACCGAACTTTCCATGACGCCATGAGATCCCGCCGGAGCTCCGTCCGCTGTGCCGCGATTTCACGCGGCAGCGGACTTACGCCCCGGCGTTTCGCCTCCTCGCGCCACTCCCATACGTGCGCGAGGACTTTTGCCTCCAGATCCCATGGCGGCAATCCAGCAAGAAGGCTCGCTGCCTCACAGGAGACCGTGCGGTATCCCTGGACCATCCGGATGGCCATGACCCTTTGGGCCGCTCAACCGGCGGGCTGGCCGCAGCGCCAGAGAGCGCGCCCATACAGGAGCCCCGTAGAGGGCCATGGACCGCGCGACCCCCGCGTAGAGCCTCCGGCAGGAGGCGTTTGGACCCCCTAGATTGGGCAGGAGCCGCTTCAATGCAGCGCCCGCCCGCTCCAGTTTGGGAGCCAAACGTCGGAAATGCTCCACGAAGTTCCACCGGCTGTCGAGGACGAGTCCCAGGTACTTCATCGTCGACTCGACGCCGATAGCAGGCACGTATACAGAGGGGGGGATAGTTGGGATTTATCCCCCCCCCGAAATTTGACTGAAAAAAAAAAACGTTTTAAGCCATCTGTTTATTTATTCGCTTGCGTGTTCTTTCAATAAGTAGGTAAAACAAAAAATATAGATAGATCTTGATCTGATTATGTAAGCGACGTTACTAGTAGCGCCATCTAACCTATTTAGAGAGAAACCGAGAACGAAAACAGTAATGAACGACATCTATCGTCGAGTAGAAAAACTAATAGTAGAAAGATCGTCGCGTTGAGTAGCGAAATATCGAGAAGCTTCCATAACTTTCTGCTACCAGGTAGTAGATGGCGCAATATTCCACAGTGTTCCAGAATACGAAAATGTAGTATAAATACGGCGGGGGCGGGAGTCCGGGAACCTGCATGTCAGTTTATTTCGAGAGCGATTCAAGTGAGAATCGAGAGCGACAAGCGAGAAGAAAAGTGAAATACCTCTGCAATAGTGACAGTATAGTGCAATAGACCAGTTTATTTTGATATTGGTTTCAGTTTCATAGAGAGTAGAGTAAATTCCTTCCGACTTGGTTCACCTGATACTTTGCCCGTGCCGTGAAATAAAGGAAAAAACTTCAAAACCACTGTTTTCATTGGATTCGCCAAATCGCCAGTCCTTTACGTACGTGAGATAGTGTTGGACAATTTTGGACCTGCAGACGTCATAATTTGTTGGACCGTTCGCCCTATCCATCACAGATTACTTAAATAAAGTAAAGTAATGTGTGAAATGTGAGTGCTTCTTGATTTGTGCTTGTTTGAACGTATATAAATTGCTGCTGCTAAAATGAAGAGAATTGACAACTTTTTCAAGCCAGTGGCAAAAAAAATTGTTACTACTAGCGAGGAAAAAACTACTCCAAGCATGGCTTCTGCTGTTGATAGTAGACAACTAGAAACAACTTCGTCAAAATTTACAGAAAAAAATGTGATTTCAGCCGAACCGGCTGGAAGATGTAGAGATGAAGGAAAATGTTCAACTTCAAAAACGTGCAGTTTAGATACAATGATTATAAGTGAAACTTTTCCTGATATCGGCGTGGTTTCTAATGCCATATATAACACACAGTATCCTCCTCTTGTACTCACAGATGAACAGAAAAAAAATATTATTACACAGCCGTTTGTCCCAGATGCGTCATTTTCGTTTCCGGCTAGTAGCTTTGGAAAGAGGAAACTTAGATTTCGAAGAGAATGGATGGGATCATGGGAATGGTTAACATATTCGCCGAGGAGGAATGGTGTGTTCTGCAAATATTGCGTTGTCTTTTCATCAGGCACCGCTGGAAAAGGTTCCCACCAAACACTTGGAAGTTTTGTCAGCAAACCATTTGATAATTGGAAAGATGCAACAGAGAGATTTCGCGAACATTCTGCTGCTAAATATCACCAGTTTTCTAAGTTATGCGCAGAAAAATTCTTACGCGTAATGGATTCAGCAGCTATAGACGTTGCATCGCTGCTTAATGATCAAAGGCTCAAAGAAAAGGAAAGAAATAGAACAGCACTAAAACCTATAATCGAAACTATCATCTTCTGTGGAGAGCAAGAGTTGCCGCTTCGTGGAGACAAAGACAGTGGACCATTGACTTTAGAAAAGCCACTTGGTAAAGATGGAAAATTCAGGGCTCTGCTACGATACCGAGCAAGCTATGATAATATCCTGAAAGATCATATCATTACAACCCCTAAAAATGCAACGTATTTTAGCCCTATTATTCAAAATGAAATAATAGATACTTGCGGAAAGATAATTCAGAAAAAAGTTGTGACACAAATAAATAGTTCAGAGTGTTTCGCGATTCTTGGCGATGAAACTTTAGATGTGAGTGGAACTGAGCAATTGTCTTTATGTGCGAGATACGTTTATAAAGGTATTTTGAGGGAGGACTTTCTCAGTTTCATTGAAATACACGACCTAAGTGCCGAAAATATAAGTACAGAAATTTTAAAGAAATGTCATGAGATTGGTTTGAATCTCGATAAACTAGTTGGTCAGGGGTATGACGGAGCTGCTACCATGGGAGGACACATCAGTGGTGTGCAGACGAGAATCAGAAAAGAATTTCCTAAGGCCACATACGTACATTGCTCAGCACATCGTCTGAACCTAGTTCTTTCAAAAGCTCTTTCAGTTCCCGAGGTGAGAAATTCAATAGGCGTTGTGAAGGAAGTCTGCAATTTACTTCGCAACAATGCAATGGCCGGGAAACAGTTCAAGGAAAATGTGGAAAAGCTCACACCAGAAAGTAAGAAAAAAAGATGTGTGACACTAGATTTATAGAACGTCACGACTCTATATATGTATTTGGTGAGTTACTCGAACCTATTGTCATTACATTAAGAGAACTATCCTACACAAACAGAACTGTCGCCCAAACTGCCTCTACACTCATAGCTGCGATGGAAAAGAGTAGTTTCTTGATTTCTCTAAAAACCTGTGAAAGATTTTTCAGTTATACTCTCCCACTGTCAGCATATTTGCAGAACCCTACACACGACCTGGCCTCTGCTATGAAATTTTCCGATGACATTATCGGAAAACTACGTACGTACTAGATACGTGACGATGTTAACCCGGTATTCTCAGAAATATATAACGCATGCTGCAAAATAGCGGAAGATGTCTTGCAAATAGAAATTCAGCGTCCTCGAGTTACTGCCCACCAAACTGCACGAAGCAACCCTCCCAGCGATACCTACTGCTGAAGAATACTTCAGAAGAACTATTTTTATACCGTGCTTGGACGATTTGATATCTGGCATGAATGATAGATTTGCGAATCAAAGAGAGCTGCTTTCTTCTTTAGAAATTATTCTTGCGAAAAATGTGGACGAGAGGAAATTAAGTGAATTAGAAAATATGAAAATTTATTGGGAAGAAAGTGTTGGAGAATCACTAATAAAAGCAGAGTACAGTATGTGGTGTGCCAAGTGGAAAAACACAGATAAGAAACCAGTCGAAATTATGGAAATTTTAGACACGTGTGACAAAGTTTTCTTTCCTACCATTAACAGGCTAATACATATTCTGGCCACCCTTCCGGTTTCAACGGCATCTGTGGAGCGGTCATTTTCATGCCTAAAGAGAATAAAATCCTTCCTAAGGAATAGAATGGCGGGCGAGAGGCTTACTGGTCTCGCTCTATTGTCTATTCATTCCGCTTTGGCGCCAGATCCTGATATGGTACTAGACGTAATGGCTGCCAGCGGAAACAGAAAAATACTTATATAATTATAGTATAGTACAGTGAAAATTATAGTACAGTGATTACAGCGATTTTCACACAGTTCACATGGTTGTTTCAATGTTTGTCCCCCCCCGAACCAAAAGTCTGGATACGTGCCTGGCCGATAGAAACCCCTCCTACCGTTATTTGGGACCCCAACGGTGGCGCGTTCTGAGGACCATGAAAACACATGACCTCGGACTTGTGCAGGGCCACCTCAAGTCCCAATTGCCGGATCCTTTCAACAATTGATCAGCCAGTCTAACGTTTACATTCGATGCTTCAATAGAATTATAAATGTAGATATAGCATTACTTTCGTGTATCCCACATGCACGTGTAGAACAGAACTCTGTAACAACGTCGTAAATGCGTTTACCGCTAAACAGTTTTAAAATATCATTCTGTCTCTATTATCTTCAAACGATTGACATAAACAGAACGATGTTTTAACGAATCACCACAAATGACGAATGGGAAATCGAATACAATTTGAACAAGCGAAGGTTGATATTGTATTATCTACTTATTAAAAAATCCAAGATATTAGATTTTTTGTACATCACCTCACTTAGCAAAAGGACTGGCGTTCATATAAATATGCGTATGCGTGGTACGTAGATGAATCTGTACAACTTGTCACCTCAGCAGGGCCAAGTAAGTACAGTGGCGATGTCGAGCGCAACAGAGTACCTAGTGCGAGCGGGATGTACGATATCTGAGCATACTGCTATGTCAAGCGCGACAAACACCACTTTGCTTGCCTGCTTCCACAGACACAGCTGTAGTTATTTGGTAGGTCTTATACAATTTATAATCACGGATAAGTAACTGCATAGTATAGGAACACTGTTTGGTATGCCACTTTGAGATCTCGCACCGTCAACAATTTTGCTAGGGCCGCTACTGCTGATAGTCACTTGATAGGTACCTACTTTGCGAACAAACATCCCAGTGGTTACGACAAAGTTACGTCTTCTCATTCACTTACATTTCCCAATCTATTACATACTACACTTGCTTACATCTATCAAGTCGCATCTAAGTACATACATACATTTGAACATAGAATTTGGTTTTATTTGTGGGTTTAATGATTTAATATTTGTATTGTTTGTTTCATTGACATATTTATCAACTCATTGTAACATTGTACCTACCTATGGAAAATCATAGCTCAGAAAGAAACAGAGAAATTATGGCTTGCTTCTCCTTTGAAGAGAAAGTTTTCTTTAATAAACTTGTCATCTTGCTTTATTTCAATTTCAATTTTATTCTCCGCCGTTGTCCCTGAGATAAGTCACCGGTAAAGCCCCATTTACATGTTGCAAGTTTCTGGAACGTTCAAGAGCTATAATCACATGCCTTAAAGCACGTTAAATTAATGCCATTCAAGAACTGCATTTAATTGTTTATACGCGTGTGATTTCCATAAAATGGCATACCTGCAATAATTTAATTGTATGTTTATATTCTGTAAATCGCATGGTTACAGTTTCACATTTAGCAGCATCTTTATTTCGTAGCTGCACTAAAGGCGTTCTTCGTAGTCCAAGTGATAAGCGTCTTTAACTACGAGTGTATTGCTCAGAAATGGTTGAAATGCTACTAGAACTACTGAGGAGAGGTTGATCTTAGTATAGATTCTGCTAGACTACATACAATCCAACTCGACACCACTGTGGATGGGCTTAGGCCCTTTGTTCACGGCACGGGATCTATACGATAGGGCATATAAACGGCGCCGTAGAAAAACGTGTCTGACAACAAAAATCAAATCAAATCAAATCAAATCTTTTTATTGTGGGCATAGGTTATACATACAGATGATACAGATGTTAGGCAAATTACAGATGGATTGCCTAGTAGGCATACAATAATAAATATGTCAACATGCAGTATAAAATATTTAGTTATCACTTATAAAGCAAATCTTACAAAAAGAATTAGTGACAGATTGTAGTATTGGTGACAGAATGTAGTAGGTACTAATTATTAAGAAAATCTTGGCTCGTGTGCTTTGTCAAAAAATTACGCAATTTATATTTGAATAGTGGGAGTTCCTTGGTGTTTAAAATGTCTACAGGTATTTTATTGTAAATTTTAGACGCCATTCCAAAAACACTTGCCCACAAGAGCAGTTCTATGTGATACCTATACTAGATATTTTGAGTGTATATCTTTTTGATTTTAGTTCACCGAATAGATTTGTATTATAAGCAAGCTTCCATAGTGATCCATACAACACTGACGACCGTGCCTACACACGGCGAATAAACCGTAGTTTTTCACGGCAAGAAAAACGTGTGCACCGTTTTTCTTGCCGTGAAAAAAACGGTTTTTTATTCAAATATTAACATTTCACTAACTTGTCCCAAGTTTATCTTCGCAACTATAGGTAGGTAGTTCACAACCATGATAAAGATGTTTATGAACATATCAACATCTCATCTCATTATGTTGACCATTTTGACGTCCACAACACTTCGATCTTGTACAAGGTGTTGTTTTGGATCTGCAAAACATTTTAGGGGTAATTATGTTAGTGATTCTCGACCCGAATCAACAATAAAATGGGCAGGTATTTTTTTTCATTTTATTCTTATTTACGGAAATCGGTAAGTGTGAACTCCCCTTTTTAAAACGCGAAAAAATAAAATAAAAAAAAAGATAAAATTTAAAAATCTAAAATAAAAAGTATTATTGATTATTGACTTGGTATCGTATTGTTATATGATTATTTACGAGTTTCATAACAACCTGCTGAAATGTTTTGCAGGTTCAAAACTGCATCTTGTATAGTGCGTTCACTTGACGTGTGACGCGATTGACAGCACTGAATTTTGTTCGTTTTATTAGAGTTCAAAATGGCGACTGACGAACAGAACTACCAATCACGTCCCGCGTCAAGTTATAGTGACCGCACAGTAGTTTGGCAATATTAAAAATCAAGGCACTACAGCATTGAAGGTTGTTCAGAACAAGGAATGATATGGGGTTTAACAATAAAACATCACATAGAACAGACATCAATTTAATAGATATAAGTTTCACCTATATATTATGTTTAACATTCATATTGATTATTATTATATTGTCTACCCATATACAGGCATACTTGTTTATGTATAGATACAACACGGAGGAATTAAAAATGACTAGAACTATAGAGAGTGAAAGCCGCCAGACAACTTTACGTCATCAGTATTGAAGGTTAGTTACTAAGTACGTGGCTCATCGGTCTCGATGTGTACGTGCGGCTGAGCGTTACTTTCAAAGGCATACAGTATTGTTATAACTGATTGTAACAAATCAATGATGATAAGGTCACGATTTACCAGAACACAAGCAAGCATGGCTACCACATGTCAACCAGTACATACGAGCCCTCGAATTGTAAGTTACCGGTCACGTACTTCGGCTCATGAAACTAGGGTTGCACGAAGCATCATATGCCGTTTGATTGTAACATCAGTTTTTACCTTTTTACTTGTATTTTATTACACACAATCCCTAAAGTAATCTATTGCTTAATTGCAAACAGCTGACGTTCCAAATAAAATCTATGATAAATAACTACGAAAACGGGACTTTAAGGTCTGTGTGAAACAAAGTGGAAGAACAATATCAATACCGAGAACTGTCTCAGTAAACATTATTATCACATTAAATTGATACCATCACAAAACTTTTGGGTCAGAACCACATCGTTAAACACACGCCTTAGAAGATAAACTTGATTGATATCATTTTCTGGCACACAATTACTAAAAATAAAACCTTTCTACGTACAGATCTTTGCTAAGATTCAATAAGTGCGAATAAAATCTAGAAAAAATATTAAATCAACAAACAAAAATTAACAACATGAACGTCCTTTTAAACATTCCTCTCAAATATTCAAATGATTCGCACAAAACATTACCTAAGGTTACTTAAAAATGCCCGCGACACTTTTCAGTCGGTTATATTAAAATTAAATATTTGAGAACAAAAAACATTTTGTCGTTTAATTAAACAATATAATTAAAACAAAAACTATTTGACTATTAACTGTCTTAAATATTTCGAATAGTAGAACAATAATCGTGTCTCATCTTTAAAAATAGACAAGGCTCCAGCGACAATTTTAAATCATTCTGAAACTCTACCATGAATGTAAACAATGAAACATTTCTAATTAAAATTTTATAGCTATTTAAAATCACATTTTTCACACAAAAGCATCGTTTTGTTCTGAATTTAAAAATACTTTTGTTTTCAAATAACATAGCTACCTATCTATGGATGACATGAGTCATGTTTACTTGACATTTGATAGGTTGATAACACAAACTGTTGAGTTGAGATATCGGCAAAATCGACTTATCTTAAGGTGGATCTTTGCCATCTAAGAGAGATGTATTAATGATTCTAATGATTATAACTCTGTAAATACAATTTGTTATGGTCGCGAATCATACTTTGATCCAGATACAATCTGACCTGCAAATTGCAAAAAACGTAAGTAATTTTTAAATTTTGCGGTCTGCCACTGCGGATCCACCTTAAAACAAACAAATCTAGGGGTATGTATGTAACAGTGACTCAATTATAACTACATTAAAAATAAACTCGTAAATATTATAAAATGCTTTAACATGCTATAATTAAATAAATTAGTAATGTAATGAGCTTTATGAGACAAACATATATGTCAATCCGACCTTTTGTTGCATTCCGATCAAGCAATAGTACCTACCTATTATTGTAGTGCGCTTTTACACCATTTCAAAACTTCGCTGTACGTATTTGATTGATTTAAATATTGCATCAAAAATATTGTGAACATAATGTAGAAGTTATCGCAACCAGCGGGATAAATGCATAACACACTATCAGTAATGTGCGTTCACTTTAGCTTGACGCGGAACGCGGTTGGTAGCACTGAATTTTGTTAGTTGTAATAGAGTTCAAAATGGCGACTGACGAACAGAACTACCAATCACATGACTGCAAATTTCAGTGCTACCAATCGCGTCACGCGTCAAGTTATAGTGAACGCACTGTAACATTGGGTTTCATTTTGACATTTGAACAATATTAATTGCGGTTTTTACGTTTTTGAGCAGACCAATTTTTCGAACACATGAAGCTGTGGATTAGCAATGTACTTCAAAATCATTCAGATTATGATTGATAGTGACGCGTTGACGCATTTAGGGTGCTGGTTGGATAAAAGTGCGACACATTGATAAATAGTTACTGCGAATTTGGCGGAAATTACACCATGGGAATTCAAACTAAAATATAAAGGGGTATGGCATAAAGACTGGATGAATCTAATACCTATGCGCCGAAAACGTTGAAAAAATATTAACAATACTTCTAATGCCATATATCGACCGATCAACAACGCAGACGTACAACCACCCAGGACTGGCAGACGGCTCTCTACAGGAAGTGAGATAGGGCTCTAACTAAACAGTCACCCACTGCAGCTCCGAATGTCGAACATTTACAGGTGCCTCTCATAATATTCACAACCCGTCGCTAACGACGCTTATTAAGTAGATCATAAGAAATGTGCCGATCACTTGATTCTACTCCGCTTGACAATGTTCGTGCTCAGAATGCAGAACAAATCGGCGCTAAAGCGAGGCTATAGCGTTTCTGCTACCTCGTGTTCTAGAATACGATTTTTAAATAGTGTAGTTTTTTTTTGCCATATTAAAAATAAACTTTTTTTTTTATTTCTGCTTGTGAGAACGAAGAAAACATTTTTCCCCAAAAATAATAAAATGTTTCCAAGCTAGTCATATTACGCGATTGGAAAGAGATGCATATTGGAGGTTCTTGTTTTGCTTTTAGACTCAGTGAACGGCATGGAATTAAAATAGTAGGCGCCTTCTGATTTGTTCCGTATTATGAGTAATAATAGCTGATAATTAGAAACAAAAAAAAAAATCGCACTTTGTTGTCTATTTATGGATTTGCAATCACAAGATGGGGTAGAAAATAGCTTGAACACTCCCTGAAATTACCCATTAGCCATACCCCATCTGTCAAAATCTTACTACTATAACTACTAAAGGATTTTAACAGATGGTAGTAAATACTGATTATTGTAACTCAGTAGTGAGCTACTGAATATTGAAACTAGTGTTTGAATAGATAATTAAATTGCTGCTGTGAGACTTGTGACTGTCTTTAAAGTCTCCGATTTAATCCTTCAATAACAAAAAGTGCGGGCAAGGAAAAAAATACACACCGGGAATAAGAAATCCTGATTTATCTGGTGACGCCTTATACAGGGACAAATTAAATTAAACATGATAAAACAAACAAAAAATATAAATAATAAATTTTTTTTGGGGGTCAACGACCGCCGAGAGTTTATCTTGAAGTAAGAGTTGAAAAATTCAGTTGAGATATCGATACCCATCACGTCCATGAAGTATAAACTTAAAAAAAAATGTTTTTTTAAAACTAATATTTCAAGTAACAACTACTAAAAATAATTTGATGATTTTTTTTGTTTTACCATATTTAGACATCACGTCTGCGGATTATCATTAATTTAATTTGACCCTGTATGACGTCTTGTTAAATTTTCTCTTAACGCGTGACGCCCAAGACTTTGACATATGGTAAACCCGTGGTTGTGCAAAACATTTCAAGCGGAGTCATAGTACATACCTATTCTTAGTAACTAGCTAGGTACAGCTGATTCAAACTATGGCGGCTTGGAACATGAGGCGAGTCGCTGCGCACTAACAATTTCACGTGCTAGCGGGGGCGAGGGTGCAGTACTGCGCAACAAGTAGCGCACTTCAAAGCCGCCATCAAGTTGGAATCGAGCTGTAAGTATAATACATTTTACAACGGCATGACCCCATAACGCGATAGAAGAGTTATTACATAATCTAGATTTATAGTAGACATAATTAAAATTTGTAAATATGTAGGAAACAACATCAAAAATATAGATTCCAAAATTGGTTTGAAAAATATAGGTTAGTCTGACATCTGCATACAAATATGGAAGAACAAGCCAAACGAAGAATACAGTTAATATGGAGTCACGTAGAATAAATAGTCGATATAAAAAGATACGCAGCAACTGTGAATACGTGAACTATGTAAACTTTTCTAAAAATCGACAATGTATAACATCGAAAACCTATAACATATAGAAGCCATAAGCAGGAAGGATCAATGAGAGTAGATTCAGTAGAAAATATGAGCAAATAAGTGTAATAGCGTAACTTATTGATTATGTCGAAGCAATTGAAGAATTCATCGAAAACGAGTCAGTGACAGGCAGTAGAGTACATCAGGGAGACGACTCGCTACCATGGGACCAGCGTGCGGACGCGCAAGTTGGCGGCACGCACTGTCCTCACCGCACTGCGAGGACGATGATATTAAGACGCTGACAACACATAAACCGCGGTCACTGTCTGTTTGCATAGAAAAGAAAGAGAAGCACGATGACACAACGCTTGTAATTGATTGCAAAATATGAAACAATTATCTATTTACTCAAAATTGAGTTGAGTAATCGAAAATAAAAAACAACCAAGTTCTGCATTGAAATAAGACGCTCCTGTTATTGATTAAATACGTAACGTATGTTGATGTTTAATACAGATATTTTAGATTAGAACTCAAGGTAAGAGGTTAGTTTAACGTTAGTTTGTATTTTAGATTAGAACTCAAGGTAAGAGGTTAGTTTAACGTTAGTTTGTATCGAGATTTTTCTTTCAAAACGTGTTTTGGTAACAACCAACTTCTGGGAAATATGTTCAAAATTAACATATATTTTTTACGCTACCACAAACTATACAGATTTGGCAATTTTTTTTCTTAAGAGAAGCCTATTTTGGTCAATTGGGTCTTGTCAGCGCCTTAAGTCGTCGCCCCGGGCATGTACTCAGTCTCCGTACTAACACAGTGACACCTACTCAAGTTAGGGCACCAACAGATTGCTCGCTAAACACATAACAAAAGCAAGATCAATGCAGATTAGACACAGAAAGTCTTTGTATATTTATTCGCAGCTTAGCTTACGATCTTTCTCCATTCGTAATATTATGATAGAATAGTCTAGAAATATAAATATTAGAATATACATAATCAGATAACTCTTTTAAAAAGAAATAGTCAATATAAAATTTAACAAGTATACGAGTTTCACTTAGGGACTATTATAGTGTAACCTAACAACCACCTAACAGAACAGTACGAAGAAATGCCTCCGTCATTCACACTACACTACTCGGGAAGTTGATCGAAGTTAAGCGAAAACGAGAGGGCAGAAGGGTACTTCGGTCCGCTTCGTGCAACCTCGGCTCGCCTCGGGCGACTTACGATCGTAGTCGGTTTTTGCGCCCGGGTCAAAGGACTCGAAGCGTCCTGTAGTTCTTTGTACGAGTTTAAGGTCACGTAATTCGGACTTCGGTCAATTTCGACCAGTACTTCGTCGAAGCAACTTCGCAAGTAGTCGAGTGTAGGTTTATTACGCTATCGAAGCTGCAGTCGGATTACAATTAAACACTACGAGATAACTCTTAAAATCTAGTTGGCAGAATCACACGAACTTTTAATAATGTATTAATATTATAAATAATGCCAAACACGGAGACCACAGCGATAGAATACACAAATAAATATTTTAAGTAGGGTTGATAATATAATTTAGAATAAAATATATTAATATATCCTTAAATAGCCAATAAATATGTTATATAAAAATATTGGGGCAATTTTGGGGCAATCATTGTACCCGAGTTTAGAGACTTCAGAGACTTCATGAAGGTAATACAAGACAAATAGAAAAATACATGAACCATTGAGAATAATCTTTAAAAGTCCAAAACTGAAGAAAAGCTTAGGCCTTCTTGTGAAATAAAAGACATTACAATTGCAACGCTGCTGTGGTTCTAATACAGAACAGACGTGACCTACATCTTAAGACAATAATCTAATTACACAAGGCAAGAACAAGTCGTGTTTCACTTTAAACATCCGTATATCTACTCGTTACACTGATATTATTCTATCTACTATCTAATTCAATCATTTGTATCAACGAACGGGGATAACAATGCCAAAAACGGGTCATTAGAAGAGATATACTTATTAAAATTTAGTTGTGGACGTCGGGAGAACGTTAAAATCGAGCTGATAAATTCAAATCCACCAAAACCTCAACCATTCGTCAGACTGTTGCGTCATCCCCACTATACTCGTTGGTAAGACCTCCTCGCCACCGCACTGTGGGGATACTGCGTCCCCACCACGAACAAGAAAGGCCACTTACTAAAGCCGCGTCAGTGCCCACTCACACACCTAGAACATAATATTGTGATACTTTCCACATCTAGAACTACTATATCCATTATTGTAGACTTAACGTGTGGTAAGACCGTTCCTAAGCTATCCTTCCATGTGCCTAATGCCGAGACCTAAAAACAGATAGATTTTGTATTTACCACTGACTCTAAACTACAGATTCAACTTACAAGGTGTAGAAACGATTATTTGTGCATTTCAACGAACCAGTTTATTCATACAGGGCGATTTAATACCGCATATTAAGCTCATCAGGTCGCGTCAATCTAAACGAATACTATTCTGAGCTACCGCGCACTCAACCATCCACCTCAGTGCTAACAGGGAAGTGCCTAAACGTTACAAAACTAATCATCACAAGTTTCCGATGGAATTTTTTATTGAACTCATTGTAATTAGATACTATTATTAAATCTAAACACATTGATATTACCTCACACTCCTCTATATTAAATTTATCAACTATTGTGTCAAATACATACATCATAGCAAAGACAGATCGATAAATATAGTCAAGAGATAGTGTCAGAGGTTCCCTGTTTCCATGTTTTACTTTCTTTGTTAAATTAGAATTATTTGTGACGTCTTTCTAGGGACGACAGACAAAACACCAGTTTGATCTGTTTTAGAACTATTATCGTAGAACGTAGACATTAAAATGCTTTCGATTTTTACTAAAAGCTTCTTTATTTCAAGATAGAGGCATGTCACAAATAATCCCAACGGTATCTAATGTTAAATTTAATTTTTAATGACAATAAATGTATTAAAAGTAGATTTAAAAGTTAATAAATATGTGGGACCAAAAAAAAAACATTTTAATCATGGCACTTATATGATAACTACGTTTTTGTACAAGAAAACATTTTGATTAATACAATAATAATAATGGCCACACTTATCTCGCTGACTAATGGCGAGTAAAAAATATATTGAGAGCATCGTGCCATAGACGCGATAATTATATATTTTATAAGTTTACTTCTAAAGTAAAGGAAAACAACCGAACGGCTATAAGATAAAGTATCTTAAGTAGATGCAGAAGAATGACCAGTTTTCTTATTTCAAATCTTAGAAATCTGCCCATGGCAAGATGTATTTAAAAATGTTTGACAAGGCAAGTAGAATAAATCAAGACTCTCTCTGAATAGGTCGGGAATCTTACTATCGATTAACTTTCTAGAATCAAGAATCGACGAAGACAACTGTACACCGTATCGCCGTAGCTTTTAATCTAAACGAATTTACCTAAATTTTGGCAACTACCACATTCCACTTAAACGGTACGGAGAGTGCATAAGTCAGTATTTTAGCGACAGCCGAGTCATAAGTTAATATTGGACTATTTAGTACATTACATGACGTGCTCATTTTGGATACTTTCCGTTTATTCAAGGCATCATAACAAAATAATAATACACAGAAATCTTGATGTAGCAAACTTGAGGTGTTTTCAAGTTCCGAAGTTCATTGTAATAATTACGTATCAAAGAAAATGTATCCAAATGAACACTTGCCTTAAGTCTATGTAAAGTAGTGAAGATCATTTAATATTATTTATTGCAAGATTCATTCAGAGGAGACGGATGTAAATACTATATTATTGCTGGTACTTATTGATCAAATCGACTCGCAAAAATTAAATTCACTATATACAACTACAGGGGAGGACAATACTTATGGAAATGGTTATCTATAATATTGTATCGAATCTATTCTCTAAACGAAACGAAATCGTGACGAATCAAAATCTTACTCTCTACCATAAGTGGTAAAAATAACAGTAACATTAAGTACTTTGAGCCTACGAAAAGCACCATTGAAATATAACTCACTCTATTATTATAAATTAAACCCGTAATACAGTTACATATTTTTCCTCTAAAGAAGCCATGTAGATTGTTAACTGTTGAAAGTTTTTCTATACCGATATATTGTCGAAACAAAGTAAAGACTTCTTTAACGAAAAACTCTTTTAACCCTTTATAAGGCTCTGTCCATATTTTGGACACCATACTTTTTAAATTTTTGCGGCTGAATGAAACGTCAGTCAAATTCAGTTTTTGTACTCTGTGATTTGACAGTTTGTTAGCAATAACCTTGTGTGTGGTTCCATGCTTTGCCGAATTCCATAAGCCCTAGTAAGGCTCTGGCCAAATAATGGACACCATGTTTAAAAAAAACATTAAAAAAAAAAACTCATATTCTTAATAAAGAGGTCCTAGTTATCATATTTATCAATTTTTTATTTCCATACCCTTAGCAGTTTTCTGTGCCTTATAAAGGGTTAAGATGGATCCGCAGTAGCCAGCGAATTTTAAATATTCTTACGTTTTTCGATTTGTTCCATACGAACAAATCTTTTATGAAAAAGTTATTATGGAACCAAACTAGCTTAGACAAATGTATTAACGATTTTAATAATTATAATTTTGTAAATACATTAACATAACAAATAACGGTGAAGGAAAACATCGTGAGGAAAACGGCATGTCCTAGAACCAAAAATTAGAAGATATGTGACATCTACCAACACGCAGTGGGCCCGCGTGGTGGATTTCGTCCCACTCCCTCTCACAGAGAGGAGGCCTGTGTCCCAGCAGTGGGAACATTATAGGCTGACTATGCTTATGGTCGCGAATCATATTTTAATCAAGATACAACCTGACACTGCCCTGCAAATTGCAAAACAAACGTAAGAAAGTTTCAATTTCATCGGCTACCACTGCGGATCCACCTTAAACTGAGTTTTAAGAGGTTCTCCATGTACTTGAAACGTGTTTTATGTTGATGTGTAACATCTTTCCTCTCGCATTCTGTGGGAGTGATTTCGTGAAAAGGGACGGAAGTGTGTAGACAGGAAGTGACAGATCATGGAATAAGTAAGTAATTTATAAAAGCATGGAAGTGTAGTGTAGTCATGGAATTAGTAAGTACTATATATATATTGTAAGTAGAGGGGGTTGAATTTCAACCAGTGGGCGACCACTAGTAATGTATATTTCAGTATTTAGCTTTTTTAAATTCTGAGGTTAATTTCTGTCGCTCACAATTTCTGTCACTGCTCAGTTGCTTATTACCAAGGTGAGATGTCAGATGTTACACATCATATGCAACTACTGTAAGGCTCGCTCGTTTTTATTATTTCTTTAAGTATACGAATGGAAGTAAATAAGATCTGTGGATCGATCGCTCGTTGCTAATATCTACTGGAGGCGCTTGTCTAAGGCTGCGATAATTCTACAAGACACAAGCCTCTGATAATATTATTGGCAGTGAATTGTAACTTAAATATCTTAGATGGTGTTGCTATTGGCACATAACTCTTTAAAATTATCGGAATGAAAGTGAGTCAAGCGCCAAACTTTTTATTTAATACTTTCGTCTGGAACTTAGTATTAAAGGAAGATTTTGAATGAAAATTCGACTACTTCAGGCTTTCACAGATTCCATTTAGATGTTGTAATATCGACTATTGCTACGTTGATTGGAGACGCCTGTAAACTACTGCAATATTATTCTAGTCGAAGGTTGTATTGTTTATCAGACGTAGTGTTGAAGCTTATCTTTCTAAATATATCGACGGTTAAGTGTCAATCCTAACTAATATCATAAATACGACATTGAGTTTGTTTGTTTATTTGTTTGTTACGATTTCTCTTCTTAACTACTAAACTGATTATCACGAAATTTTGCGTACACGTTTGGTGCAGAAAAGGACATAGGGTAGCTTTCATCCAGAAATAAAGTAATGTTCCCGAGGGCTAGAAAAATGATTGACAAAATCAAAATGAACGCGAGCGAAGCCGACAAAAACATGATTTTACAGGAGGCGAAAAAAAACGTTTCATTTCTATAGTTTTTGACGTTTACGTTTATAGTCAAATAGTAGGGAACACTTGTGATGGGGATAGTGATTTAAATCAAACATTTCAGGTTAAGGACATAAATGGCGATAGAAGTTATTGTTTCGGGAAAGAGGAAGCCGATCTTAACACTAATATTAACATTAGTTAGGAAAAACGAAATTTTTATCAGCCTAGGGTTATTTAAGAACACTCTTACGTATCAGATTTTTTTGAAGTTCTTATACCTATATGGAATTCTTAACCGTCGATATGACTGACTAAATATATTTGGAGTTTCCCCACTAGATCGGATAATCAGTGCAATGGCCCATTATCCCTAATTACTAAACATTGTTGGCGTTTAAATGACTAAGCGAATAATGGAATGTTAACTACAACCTACTGTTACTGACATCTGTTAGTACGATTAAACGATGCAAAGAAAGCCGTTATACATAATATAATATTACACGATACTCATAAATACTACACAGATGCTATAAAAACCCACGTTAATACATTAATATGTTGTGACAATCAGTAAAACGCACGTGAAGTATTATGTTCGTACCTAATTCGTAACGAGTGCATTACAAAAAATTCAATTCAATTCAATTTTAATTTCAATTCCAACAAATCAACCCTCAAGTATTTTGAATATTACAAATAAATAAATTTAAACTCTTCGCTCGAAACGCGTTCACTAACCAGAAAACATTGGAATAACCATCATAAGAATCAATTTCATAATAATTTTATTTTTACAATACACGGAATTAATAATTAATAGCTACATCTACAAACATGTATATAAAGGAAGATCTATTAGTGAGATAGTACGAAATAATTAGGTACGAGATAAATTACCCACTGAAAAACCAGCATGTTGTGCATTAGATATGTATAAAGTTAACACGGCAGGCGGGCGAGCGGCCAGTGACGTCACCGGCGCAGGCGCGGCGAGCGGCCGGTGACGTCACCGGCGCAGGCGCGGCGAGCGGCCGGTGACGTCACCGGCGCAGGCGCGGCGAGCGGCCGGTGACGTCACCGGCGCAGGCGCGGCGAGCGGCCGGTGACGTCACCGGCGCAGGCGCGGCGAGCGGCCGGTGACGTCACCGGCGCAGGCGCGGCGAGCGGCCGGTGACGTCACCGGCGCAGGCGCGGCGAGCGGCCGGTGACGTCACCGGCGCAGGCGCGGCGAGCGGCCGGTGACGTCACCGGCGCAGGCGCGGCGAGCGGCCGGTGACGTCACCGGCGCAGGCGCGGCGAGCGGCCGGTGACGTCACCGGCGCAGGCGCACGACCTCGCGTGCCGTGCGCGATGACTAGGACGTCGTGAAAGCGTTAATCATGCAAACCGCTATCGACTAATTCAATTAAATGCAGTAATACAAAGATTCCCAAGACACACTTCTTATGATAAAAATAGGTACAATACGAGGACAATCTTAACGTTAAACGAGACATATTCGCGGGAGCTAAGACAGGCGAGCCGCCGAATACTCGCGCGGGACAACTAAAACTATGAGATTGCAAACGTAGAGAACAATACTGTCGAGACTCACGATCCGGAGACGAACGAGCGCCGGCCGTACGGTTTGCTCCTTAGGCGATAATATCACAGATTTCTAAATGAAAATGAACTCCGACGAGAGAGGCGGCCGAGAGGCCGAGTGGGCGAGGACATCCGAGCGCTTCCGAGCGCAGCCGAACGCAGCCGAGCGCAGCCGAGCGACGTCACAGTGCACACTAGCCCTCCGGCGCGCCGCCGCACATGCGCTCCAGCTCCACCAGCTCCTGCAACGTACAACAACATTACAAGGGATGCTTTGGACTTACTATGATCTTACTGGGTCATGTCACATCACGTTTTATAGTAAAACTAGCGACCCGCTCCTCTATACATCATAAAAAAGTAAGTTGGATTCTCATTTCCTAAGAAATGTATGGGAAAAGGTTTTTGCGATTTCTGACTTTTCTAGTACTCAAACATCAGTTGATCCAATAGAGTTTTTTTTAATCCTTAAAAGAAACAGGATCGATTGGCATCAAAAAAGTATTTGCTGTTTTTATAGTTTTTCATAGCACTATCCATGCCTTGCGGTATTTTGCTGTGAGGACGGGCTGCAGATATTATAAAACATTAATAACGGGTGTAAAAGTACCCTTAACGAAGCTGATAGTCACTTGTTCTTCCCGTTATGGTATTTTTGTACTCGACGATACCTGGGAACTCCCACTTTTGTCGAGATTTTTTTACGAAAACAAGTTTTAAATGTTTTAAACTAATAACTTAACTTTAAATGAAAATAAATAAATAAATTGTTTCTAGTTTTCATACTCCCATGATCCCTGTACCATTGAATGCACCCATAAGCACGTTTTGCGAGCGTTACATTGCGCATTTCCGTAGACAGCGAATTATGACGCCAAAAAATATTATTAAAATTATCACACACTCGTTCCATCATAGACCTCATCCATCGCTTTCCATCTGGGGAGATTGAGGCCAAAGCAGGCTCAATCAGTAAGAAAATAAACCTTTTCTCAGCAATTATTTCTGCTCAAAGTTACTTAGTTTGATCTACAGAATGGGAAGTCGACGGCTTCATGATGGATAATAGGTTGGGGAAAATGTTTCTTCGCATTTTTTAAGAAAATTCTAAACATTTTTTAATATAGTTTATTTACATTTGACTTAAGTATGTCGGTACCATTTTGTTCGATAACTTTTTGCCATCTTGTTAGGGACATGATCCCATTGCTATAGAAATTTTGGGACTTCTGATCAAAATACCGCAACAAGTGGTTTAGGCAATCCTCTCGTGATGTTAACCTGACACTGCCTAAAGAATTCTGAAGAGACCGAAACAGGTGGAAATCTGAAGGTGCAAGGTCAGGACTATACGGCGGTTGCATTAACACCTCCCAGCCAAAAACTCTTAATTTTTGCTGAATGGCTAAAGATTTGTGAGGTCTAGCGTTATCATGATGAAAAACCACACCCCTTCTGTTGATTAATTCCGGCCGCTTTCTCTCTACTTCTTGCTTTAATCTCATCAGTTATTCGCAGTAGAGTTCAGAATCGATGGTCCTGCCTGGTGGTAACTGCTCATAATGAATAATGCCCTTCCAATCGCACCACACACACAGCATCACCTTGTTGCGAGTTAACCCGGGTTTCGCCACAGTCTGTGAAGCCTGACCGGCCTTTGACCTCGACCTTTTTCGCACGTTCTTGTCCTACGTGATCCACTTTTCATCATTGGTTATCAGCTTCTTCAAAAATGGTTCGGTTTCATTACGTCGTAATAAAGAATCACAAATGAGTACACGGTTCATTACGTTTCTTTCAGTGAGCTCGTGAGGTACTCAAATATCGAGCTTTTTTGTGTACCCAGTTTTTTTCAAATGCGCCAAAACTGTTTTGTGGTCAATTCCCAGTTCTTCAGCTACGTCGTAACTACTGATATCTTGCTCCACTTTTTCAAAAATGGCATCCATTTTATCCGTAATAGGGCGACCAGAGCGACGTGCATCTTTGACATCAAAATTTCCGGATTGAAAACGCTTAAACCAAATTTGTGCTACTCTCACAGACACTGCACTAGGTCCATAAACATCGCAAATTTTTTTCGCGGCTTGCGTTGCATTTTTACCTGTTTTGTAGTAAAATTTTAAAATGTATCGAATTTCTTCATTAGATTCACTCATCTTGACGGTACGAAAAACAAATGAAAATCACACATTTTCCTAATTTGAATTTGGAATTATGTTCTTTAAAATTTAAACTTTCAATGATATCAAAACCAGCCGCAGATACAAATAGTATACCCAAAGAGATTATATTACAAGTTCATACATACTATAATGCGAAAAGACTTTTTCCCCAACCTAATATTTGTACACCCTGTAGCTATTGTTATACGGTACAAAATATCGGGTACCTGGTCTCGATGCTTGAGCAGCAGCTGCAGCAGGCGGTCGTGCGTGCGCGCGAGCTGCTCGCGCCGCGCGGCGTACTTCTGCTCCAGCCGGCAGCACTCCGCCACGCCACGTTCCACCGACTACACAATCACGCTACATTACAAAACATCTCGGAAACCAAGCCGAAAGAAGTTCACTGCTGAACTTAGTCCTCCCTCAAGCATCACCGCATTGACAAGTCCTGTGCTTCTCTGATATAGCGGATTCCGCTTCGCTCATCTAGCGGATTCTCGCGACCTTCACCAGGCCATATCGGTCAAACGTCCGGGCGAGCTTATCCACGCTATCATATATAATCCCCTAAAATGTATTTCCAAAGTAACAATTTATCGCGTACCTTGAACTACACTATTTTTACAGTAATCGACTTCGTATTCTGGTTCCGTAATTGCCAATTTACAACATTTGACCATAACTCCCATTAAATTGGGCTTAAAGCAAAAATAGACCTTGGCGTTTTGTAAAATGCATATGATATTCAACCTAAAGGTGAAACGTGGTTTGTTCAGGCCAAATAATGAAAATTCAATCAGTCTGCCGCTTGCACGAACAACAACAACGAACAGTTCGACGGAGCTGGGTACGCACTATTGGCAGGCACACGGCCAGCCTAAATCCCATTGATACATTTACGCACACTGCTGTATATTTTCGTGTGTATGAACGGCACATATGATTGACATGGTTTAAATTATGGGCGTAACTACTGCGACTGGAGCTGGCCACCGCGTGTTGTGATTGGCTGTGTGTAAAGTTAAGATTAAATGAATGAAAGTATTGAAGACCAGGGTTCCCAATTTTTGGACAATTCCCCGAATTGCGGGGAATTTGAGAAACAGACTACACACACTAAGGGACTTACTAGAGAATGGGCAGCAGCATTCTCTATGCAAATTAACACCATACGGCGTCCGCCAACCTGCCTTCCAAGCGCGGCAATTATGCCCCCCCCCCCCCCCCCAATGACAAGCACTAAAAAAAATACGGCCCCTAGTACCCGGCGGCCCGCCTAACCTTGGCTACGGTAGCGGTCAAGGCTACGGTGAGGCAAGGGGTGCTAAGAATCCCCGGAAGAGATCCGGCTACCACAACCACCGAAAACTAGACCTGGCAAGTTATAACACGCGTACACTCCGGACCGACGAGAAGATCATCAAACTCGAGGAAGAATTGAGCAGGTTACGATGGGGTATAGTAGGGTTATCTGAAGTCCGAAGAGAGGGGGAGGACTCGATAATCCTCAAATCCGGGAACTTGCTCTATTTCCGAGAGGGCGACCAACAGTCCCAAGGTGGTGTCGGGTTTATCGTCCACAATTCCCTTGTGAGCAACGTGGTGAAGATCGATAGTGTGACAAAGGTGGCGTACCTTATACTCAGAATATCCAAAAGATATTCGCTGAAGGTCATACAGGTTTACGCCCCGACCTCGTCACCAAGTGGAGACCATGTATGAGGATATTTCCAGAGCCATGCATGGCTCTAAAACTCACTTCACCGTTGTCATGGGGGACTTAAACGCGAAACTGGGCAAACGAAACGATGATGAGCTGCGAGTGAGGCAATTTGGACTTGGACGTCGGAACCACCGAGGCCACCTACTAGCCAGTTTTATGGCCTCTTTATGATGAACTCCTTCTTCAGAAAACGTGAGCATAGAAAGTGGACCTGGCAGAGCCCTGATGGTGCAACAAAATTGACTGAGATTGACTTCATTATGTCGACGAAGAAGCAAGTATTCAATGATGTCTCTGTGATCAACGCGGTGAAAACCGGAAGTGACCACCGAATGATAAGAGGCACATTGAATTTAAATATCAAGCTGGAAAGATCTCGACTGATGAAATCTACGCTCCGCTCAGCACCGATCCAAGTCCAAAACCCCCGGGGTCGCGGGAAGGTATTTATGGGTCACTGAGGCCCCCGCAACACAGGCAACAGGAAGGAATACGGGTGGGTTTTAGTCAGTAAGAGTCTGACACACCCTCCCGCTCCGCCCAGAGCGGGAGAAGTTATTTGATGTATTCCCACCCTAAAAAAAAAAAAAAGTCCAAAACCCCGAGAGCTTTCAGCTCGAACTTCAGAATCGTTTCGAGTGCCTAGGGAGCTCCGTGGACGATTATAACGATGGGTTCGTGGAAACTGTCCATACGGTTGGGTCTAAGATCTTCAAGACCCGTCGTACAAATAGAAACAAGAAGCTCTCTGATCCCACTATACGGCTCATGGAGGAGAGGCGCGAGCTGATCCTGCAGTCTTCAGTTGATGCGCTCAAGTACCGCCAGCTCAATAGACGGATCTCTAAGTCCTTAAAAAGCGACGCGATACTCGTAGAGCGGAATAAAGGCTCCAAGGTCTTTACAAGAGATCTGTCTATTGGGCAGAGCCAGCTTGTGAAACTGAAGACCAATGATGGCGGGATCGTATCCGCCAAACATGAGCTGTTTAGAGAGATCGAGAGTTTCTATGGACAGTTATACACGTCAACAGGTAACCCTGGTATGAATCTGGCAAACGACCCAAGAGCTAGATTGACCCGACACTACACCGAAGACATCCCAGACGTCAGCTTGTACGAGATGAGGATGGCTCTGAAGCAGCTCAAAAACAACAAGGCGCCGGGTGACGACGGAATTATGGCTGAACTTCTGAGGGCCGGTGGAAAACCAGTTCTCAAGGCCCTCCAGAAGCTGTTTGGTTCCGTCATACTCGAGGGCAAAACGCCACAGGTATGGAACAGAGGTGTGATACTGTTCTTTAAGAAGGGCGACAATACCCTCATAATAATTATAGGCCCATCTCACTTCTGAGCCATGTCTACAAGCTGTTTACAAGAGTCATCACGAACCGTCTCGCACGCAGGTTTGACGACTTCCAGCCTCCCGAACAAGCCGGATTCCGTAAAGGGTTTAGCACTGTAGACCACATACATACGCTGCGGCAGGTTATACAGAAGACCTAGGAGTATAACCTGCCTCTCTGCTTAGCGTTTGTGGACTACGAAAAAGCCTTCGATTCGATCGAGACATGGGCTGTAGTCTCTACAACGGTGCCAGATCGACTATCGGTACATCGAGGTGCTTAAGTGTCTGTACGAAAACGCTACTATGTCAGTCCGACTCCAGGACCAGACCTCAAAACCTATCCTTATGCAGCGAGGTGTGAGGCAGGGAGACGTTATCTCTCCGAAACTGTTCACCGCTGCACTGGAAGATGTCTTCAAGATTCTGGACTGCTAAGGCCAGGAATCAACATCAATGGCGAGTACATCAATCACCTTCGGTTTGCCGACGATATAGTTGTCATGGCTGAGACTATGGAGGACCTCAGTACTATGCTCGATGACCTCAGTAGAGCTTCCGAAAGAGTGGGTCTTAAAATGAACATGGACAAGACAAAGATCAGTCAAATGCCCATGTTACACCCACTCTTATGAAAATCGGAGACGCTACGCTCGAAGTTGTGGACGAGTATGTTTATCTAGGACAAACTGTCCAGTTAGGTAGGTCCAACTTCGAGAAAGAGGTCAATCGTCGAATCCGACTCGGCTGGGCAACGTTCGGGAAGCTACGCAATATCTTCTCGTCCCACATACCACAGTGTCTCAAGACGAAAGTCTTTGACCAGTGCGTGTTGCCAGTGATGACCTATGGCACTGAAACGTGGTCGCTTACAATGGGCCTTATTAAAAGGCTAAAAGTCACTCAAAGGGCAATGGAGAGGGCTATGCTTGGAGTTTCCCTACGTGATCGAATCAGAAATGAAGAGCGAAAGAATGAAGGCGAACCAAGGTTTCCGACATAGCCCGAAGAATTGCCAAACTTAAGTGGCAGTGGGCGTGCACATTGCTCGCAGAACAGATGGCCGATGGGGCCGAAAGGTTCTGGAATGGCGACCGCGTACCGGAAGACGTAGCGTTACAGAAGGCCTCCTACAAGGTGGACCGATGACCTTGTGAAGGCCGCAAGAATCCGCTGGATACGGGAAGCACAAAACCGGTCGAAGTGGCGGTGCTTGGGGTAGGCCTATGTCCAGCAGTGGACGTCTTTCGGCTTAAATGATGATGATGACTACACACAGACACGATAGTTTCCTTAATTACTACTAAAGACAATAAAAAGGGGGTGGTATTGTCGATTTTTTACCTTCCAAAAAATGATATATTGTAAGGAATCGCAAAAGCCCTATAAAAAATAATTTAAAACTTCTTATTTTTTTTATTTTTCTCCTCATATTTGGAAAATTTCGCTTTGATTAAGAAAATAAGTATCGGCAACCCTGGACTGTAATATCCGGCAAAATTTGGTAGCCCCTCTTTTAGAAGACAGATGACAATGAAGAAGACGGTATGACAATGATGCAATTTAGGTAGTGTTTTTTTATCGACAAATTCGAAATTATATATTTCTTAGACAAGCCATATTGTTTCATGTCATCATATGACAAGAAATTTATCTTTTGTTTATTTATCTTTTTTTTTATTGAAATTGAATGTTTTGCTTTTTTATATCTTATTAAGTTATAAGTAATTCATTTTGAAACGTACATTAGTGTAAATATTATTTTTTGTGTTTATTATTTGTTTATTTACCTAAGAATAGTGTTCTGTTGTGAAGTTTGCGCCGATAATGTGTGTTTGTTAGAAGTTAAAAGCAGTAAGTTTTCGCAATTATCGTTTAATGATAAGATTCAAGTTGTGTCTAAAGGTAGATGTGTGCCCGAATTACGAGAATGAATCCAAATATTTGCATCGTCAGAAAATTGTGTTTTGAACCTTGAATAATGTGGTGAGTTCTTGTATTTATAACTTTTGTTTTTACAGGATTTTCAATGTTTTTTTTTTTTTTCAAATATTATAAATCAATAATGACCACTTTGACGGTCATCATATGCAGAGCGACGCTGTGATGTTGAGCGAATAAGTTTTTTTTTTTTTTGGTGTCAGTATGCGTGGCCTGCCCTCCGTGGAGAACCACTGCACGCCACTGGCACAGTTCAATTTGAACTTTGTTTGACAGGAAAATGACATATTTGAAGATAAATTACCTGCGAATGTATCTCTCGCTTTATTCTATTGATCTCGTCTTTATCTCTGTTGGTCTTCTTGGCTAACGCCTTAACATCTTCCTTTCGCGAGTTCGCCAGCCTATTCAGAATTTCCTTCTTCTCCGCTTCTAACAAATCCTGGAAACAAATTAAAACGTTAATTACATATAGTGCAATATTTATAATAGTTTGTTTAACAATATCATAAATCTCTCCTACAACATGTTGCACCTAAAATACTTTCAAATTAAATTAGTAAAATAATAATTACCTGCAACATGCAGTTTAATAGGAATCATAGAAAATACAGGACAGTAAGTTGCTTGCGAAATAAAAAAATCTTTGAATTATATATTGCTTTTAATTTCTTAAACTTATAATTAAGTATGTATAAAAGGGTACAAAACATTATATTACTATTTGACCATGCCCGAAAATACTCAATACTTTATTGCATTACCACAATATGTAGGTAGAGATGAGGACTTATCGTTTATCTTATAAACAACTTACTCTAAAGAAAAGAAAAAAAAATGTATTTTATATAAGTTTTAAGGAATATGTAAGTCTAAGCACTAAAAACCAGAACTAATGAAACTGTCCAGTTTTTAGGATTCCGTACCTCAACAGAAAAAAACGGAACCCTTATAGGATCATTCGTGTGTGTGTTTGTCTTTCTGTTTGTCCGTCTATCACAGCCGATTTTCTCCGAATCTATTGGACTGATTAAGTTGAAATTTGGTACACATGAATTTCTGTTATCCAGACACGAACGTGTAACGTAAATAAATTAATTTTGAAGCATAATAAAACCTAGTATATTATATAGGTTTTGTTTATCTATTACAATTAACCTTCGACAATTAACCCAATGAATATCCCCAAAATACTACTTGTACGTACTATTTTACAAAATTGGCGTAATGCTTAAAATAGTGTTGATATCATTGAAGTTTGTAATATAATCGTCATATAGCGGTATAATATGTATTTTTGATCATCTGTTTTACAGTCGTCAGGATTAAACTGGAATTTCTTCGAAGGTAGTGAACGAGGCTTTGTGTCAAACCTAAATGTCTATCTAAAATTTATTTATTAGTAGTATTAAGTTTAATTAGTAATATTTAAGTAAATTTCTTTATTATTTAATGTAGGTATATTTGTTATAATTAAGTTAATGTAATAATGACAATTTGAATTTTAATAATTTTTGTTATTGATTGTAATGATTAATTTAATGTTTTAATTAGGATTTAAATTTTAACAATTTTGTATAATGAAAATGTTTGCATGCCGAATGGTGAAATATGGCAGAACTGATTTATACCTACTACTATCTACTTATGTATTAATATTTGCAAATAAATGCTATTCTATTCTATTCTAGTAATATCGTTAGTCCAATTGTAAGAGAATACTTCGCAACCTGTAACTAATAGTTTTGAGCATCGATTTATACCTCTAAAAAACCGGCCGAGTGCGTGTCAGACCACGCACAATAAAGGGTTCCGTAATTGGTAAATTGAATGAAAAGTTGGGAAGTTCAAACTTAACATTGTACTTGAAAAACCTGTTCTCCCATACATTGATATACGTCACGGTCAATTCTCTAACTGCAAATGTTAATTTGTAGTTGCAAAAAATGGTTTTTATGTGATAATACTACAATATTTTTTTTGGACTCTTTCCTTCACTTTTGCTGTGAGACCTTGCTTCTTGCCAAATTTTATGATTCTAGGTCAACAGGAATTAGTACCCTATAGGTTTTGATTTATTTGCGAGTATCAAAATACGTCGCATAAATGGCCGTATTTTGTTATTGCGTTCACATAGAAGCTTGATTTTCTTACGAGCTCCAGGGGGCAGTAGTATTTGATATTAATGTCAACTTGATAACTCCCCGCGTTCCTGAAAAAAAGGGTCTTGACAGACAGACGGACGGAAGACAACAAAGTGATATAAAAGGGTTCCAGTTTTTCTTTTCGTGGTACGAAACCCTAATAAGGAGTTCAAGTATCTTGAAGCAACTGGAAAACATTTTGAACGTTCACATTGCTTTTTTTATTGATACATCTGGCCGAAAATTAACTCTATTCAAATTTGATTCTGAGAAGTGTCGAAGTCCCGGGACGTTCCGGGGCTTTGATTGTGGGTTGACTCGTGTCCCGAGACTTTGAGACTTTCAGAACCCTTCAAGCAAGCCAATTCCCTGTATTTATTAACGACTTGAAATATTTCGTCCTGTGCCTTAATCTGTAACTCACACGGCAGTTTACCCATCATTGCTCGAACTGTAGAAAAAAAAAGGTTAACTTCCATTGATGTATTGATGCCTTGTTGCTCATGAACTTCTAACAAACCGTCTGTAGCTTTTCGACCAAGTGTTATTTTATTGCTTCGTTGCTTTTTAACTCCAGAGAAAGCTTTCTTGTTTTCTGGGCCAAAATTATTTTCATTGCCTTGTTGATTTTCATTGGTTTTTTGTTGATTTTCATTGTTTTGTTTGTTATTTTCATTACCTTGTTGATTTTCAACTTCAAAGAACGCTTTGTTCTTGTTTTCTGGGCCAAGATTATTTTCATAGGCTTGTTGTTGTTTTCCATTGCTTTGTTTATTAGTTTCATTGCCTTGTTGTTTTTCAACATCTAAGAAAGTCATTGCCTGGAAGACTTCCAATTTGACACTGGAGCGCTTCGTAACAACACTACCGTTTTTTTTAAAATGGTCATAACTTTTTTTTAGCTTAATCCATTGCTTTTTGCAGACTTCGACTGCAGATTCTGCAACACAAGATATTAGCTTTTCAATTTATTATATAAACTGAACATCCATCCATACGAATCCATACTAATATTATGTCTGTTACCGTTTAACGCGGGCTCCCACACAAAACTGCGAATTCACATCGCATTGCAAAAATCTGCGAGCTCGATGTCATTTTATTATGTTATTTTATTCGATGCGGCGTCGTATCGCATCACATCGCAGTTTTGTGTGGGAATCCTAACGGCTGTACGGATTTGGATGAAACTTGGCACACGGATAGACCATGACTTGGTTTATGACATAGGATACTTTTATCTCGTTAGTAACATACGTTCCCGTGGTATAATTTCGGTCCTCCACGAGGGAGATGCCGCGGGCAAAAGCTAGTATATAATATAAGCTAGTCAATAACATAAACTTTGAAATCAAAATTAAATTGCATGATTTTAGTCATCTCGAGTAATCGTGTTAACGAAAAAACTCATGCCAATTCTACGTATTGCTATATTTAGTAAAAATGTACCATTTATGTATCTAGCGACTTGAAAGTAAGAGTAATAAAAAAAAAACGATGGTAAAATTAAAAACCGGTCAAGTGCGTGTCGGACTACGAATTATGAACTTGTAAAGCCTACGTAGCTGTGATAGCCCACACCATGGGATAGACGAGAAAAAAGAATATTAACCCCACTTTACATGCTCCCATGCATGTAAAGTGGGGATGATATTTTTTTTTTCTTACCCAAAATTTTATTTTTTCAACATTTTATTTTAACACTTTGTCGGCGTGATTAATATGAATAACCATGCTATATAACAGCTTTCTAGTACTAAGAGTCTGAGCTAAGCCGCGGAAAGACACAGACAGACAGACGGACATGGCGAAACTATAAGGGTTCCTTGTTGACTACGGAACCCCAAAAATGAGATTAGTAATTTGTCTACTTTTAAATGTTAATAACCTTTTTAACTAATAATGTTTCTACTTACTTTTTTTACTAAATTTTTTCGCAATTGCTTCCCATATTTCTGCTCGCTTATTCGAACTTTTATAATAGCGGCTATTTGGATCATACAAGTCACGATGTTTAGATATCAGTTCTACCAATTTTAGCTCCATTTCGTTGGGCATCGTGGCCATGATGCAACGTAACAATTCCACGTCACACAAAAGCGAGAACGAAACGTATATTCTTTCTTTTTTTCTTTTTTCTTTTAGGACGCTCTAAACACCGAATTAATGCACAATAAATCCAAAAAAAATAGCAGTACAAAACACTATATGCACAGAAACAATACAATGTAAAGCATATTACTAAAGGACCGAATGATAACCCCGACTGCATAAAACGTCAATATAAGTATTGCTATTTATAATCATTATACGATAACAGCAGGACGATATAAAAAAATATGTGCATGGAAATGATAAAGTAACAGCTAATCTAACGCTTATATCTATTCGGTGCTCGAATAGTATTATATTTATATTTGATACATAGATACGAGGTGCATTCAATAAGTACCTAGCCTCATCGCCAGAGGGCGCTGTAGTTTCAAAAGAGTTTTACCACAGTGTAGCACATTCTTTTTAATTCTTTTTTCAAATTTTCATTCCAATCCCTTCATTTGTTTTAATTTGACAACTTATGGAAGCGAACGTGTCGATCGGTTTTACAAAAATGGAAAAAGAGCAATATCGTTCGGTAATTCGATTCCTATTTTTGGAAGGGAAAACGCGCATCGAAATCAAAGAGCGCTTGGATGCTGTGTACAGTGACTCTTCTCCATCGATAGCCACCGTCAAGAATTGGTTCAACGAGTTTGCACGTGGCCGTACGTCGGTTTTTGATGAACCACGTCCAGGTGCACCAAAAACAGCTGCTACGGAGGAAAACATTAAAAAAATCCATGATTTCGTATTGGCAGATCGCCGATTGAAGGTTCGGGAGCTAGCTGAGACTGTAAGCATTTCAGAAGGAACAGTGCATCATATTCTTCACGAGGAACTCGGCATGAGAAAGCTGTCGGCGCGATGGGTGCCGCGTTTACTCACACCAGAAAACAAGCGCAACCGTGAGACCACATCGGAGACGTGTTTGGCGCTGTTTAAGCGGAATCCAGCGGAGTTTTTGCGTCGTTTTGTGACCGTCGATGAAACCTGGATCCACTGGTACACACCAGAGACCAAGGAGCAATCAAAACAATGGATCCAGACCGGGGAACGTGCTCCAAAGAAGGCGAAAACTGTAAAATCGGCCGGAAAAGTTATGGCCACCGTTTTCTGGGATTCACAAGGTGTGGTCTACATCGATTACCTCGAGAAGGGTAAAACAATTACAGGGCTTTACTATGCCGATTTATTGGGCCGATTAGACGCCGAATTAAAGAAAAAACGACCCCATCTGGCGAAGAAAAAAGTGCTGTTTCACCACGACAACGCACCGGTTCACACGTCTACCGTTGCCATGGCCAAATTGGTCGAATTACGCTACGAATTGTTGCCCCATCCACCGTATTCTCCAGATTTGGCCCCTTGTGACTTCTTTCTGTTTCCTAATCTGAAAAAATCACTCGCCGGGAATAGATATGGATCGAATGAGGAGGTCATCGCCGCCACGGAGGCCTATTTTGCAGAGTTTGACAAAAACTATTTTTCGGACGGGTTAAAAAAGTTGGAGCATCGCTGGGCTAAGTGTATCGAACTAAAAGGAGACTTTGTTGAAAAATAAATTGCCACTTTTCCAAAATTTTCGTTTACTTTTTGTAGGCTAAGTATTTATTGAATGACCCTCGTAAATCGTTTATTTGATGCACACAAAAGACATAACACAACATATATAAAAGCACAATTAAATAATAACAAATTACATTAATAAAATACCTACTAGGTGCCAGTATAAAAAATTAACTAAAACAAAACATATTTTAAAGACACTATTGGCTACTGCGTCTAAACGTTGCACCCAAGAGTCCAGGTCAGCATGTGTCAGGCAAATTTAAGTACCTGACGCTGATATTCTGCTGGAATCCTGCGGTCAGTGCCGGATTAAGCAAGCGTGGGGCCCGTACCAAATTCTATCGAGGGGCCCTTGATCTGCTATACCCATAGCCATCTTAAGTATAGGGGTTAAAAAAAAATGGTTAAAATAAATGTTTGCTATGATGTTTACTTAATTATAATTAAAATAATGTACACTGTCTTTCCAATAAATAGACAATTTGAATCGAGCCATTACAATTCTGCTATGTATCCGCTCGGAGTGTAAGTAAGCTCACACACGTCAGACTTTTCGTAGAGCCGATTATCGGTCCGATTCCAATTCTATACATTTATACGAGCGCCTTTTTATAGAACTTGTGCGTTTACCGTATGAAATCCTGTGTTTTATTTTCGCTAACCAAATAATCGGATACCGATTGTCTGACGTGGATTGTCTTAGTCGGAAAAGGTGTTAAGTTTCACGTTTTGTGTTTGTTTTGTTTTGTTTTTGTTTCACGTTTTTCAAATAAATTCCACGTCCTAATAAATTTCACACAAAAAATTACGCTCAGGCGGAGGTTTGGATACGCGGGGACCACTTTTGCGGGGGGCCCGTAGCAATTGCTACTCTTGCTACGTGTTTAATCCGGCACCGCCTGCTGTGAATTTCACCCCGCACATACCACTTGGTATGTACGGGGTGAAATTGTGTTAGTATACCCGCAATTTAAAATATGTATTCAACAGTAAATGTATTACGAAATATTCTTTCTCGTTTCTTTCCTGTATCACACATGCATTAATATTGTTTAGATGACTTTCAGAACCGAGCTTTGTAATAACGTCGTCATTGATTAAGGCACACCTGCACCATAAATCATTAAATGCGTTCAGCGGTAAACAGTTTTACTTTTAAAACATCATTCTGTCTCTATCATCTCCAAACGATTAACAGAAACAGAACGATATTATAAATTCGTTTACGTATTAAGTGGTTTGTGGTGCAAGTGGACCCAATGCTGCACAGCATTCATACACCATGGTAGCCACACATGGCTTGGAGCGTGAAGTATTGATTTGTAACTTGAAATTCTCCGATACCGATTTGTTAAATTAATAGACTGGTATCCAATGTGACTTATGATCCGAACAGCTGCATGTACAAAAGCATACATAGGCGAGCTGCACTTTGGCAGGATATTGCGTTTACTTTAAGGAATCGATCACACGTAGCATAACCACAAACAACCACACCACACCACACCACACCACACCACACCACACCACACCACACCACACCACACCACACCACACCACACCACACCACACCACAACGACACCACGTGGACGGACGGACGTGCTAATTTGTATGAAAATAAGAGAGAAGAAAGATATAACTCTCTCTCTCTCCGTCTCTCACACAAAATCTGTCGTATTAATTATTATTTTTAATTTCACCTCTATCACGTGTACGGTGCTGCACACGCAATTTTTCTTTTTTAATACGTCATTCACCTAATTTCCATGATAATTATGTTTTTTTTATGTAAGGTACTTAGGGTACTGTAACGCGTAAACAATATTGTATTTTTTTTTTATCTGTATTAACAATAATATACATAAAGTCTGCCAAACACCAAAATAGTTTTTCGCCAATGACTTGATGAATTAAGCTAAACTAAAGCTGAATTATTAATTCACTGGAGTAATCTGACATGAGCTAGCTGTCACTTTGTGTAATAAAATGGTCATATTTTATTTACACTTATTATTATACATTTATTTTACACTTATATAAATAGTTTAAATTAAACGACGATGATGATTATAATTAGAGATGCGCCGAATATTCGTTTTATATTCGGCATTCGGCGTATTCGGCAGGATTTGAGGTATTCGTATTCGGCCGAATCATTCGGTTGAAATGCCGAATGTATTCGGTTTAATTGATCATTGTTAATCAGCCTTTAGGCCAAAATAAATTAAAGGAATCCCATATTAACAATCATATTTATTAGAAATTGTTTATTGTTTGTTTATTGTAGGGTACTCAAACAAAGATATAATTAAACCAGGTAATCAAATCCAACCTAGCATTAATAGTTACTTAAAATCAAGTATCTTAAAATAACAGTAATTTTTAATTGCAATAATCCCACTAGCAAATTACTAGAAAATGTTTACTTATGCATAATGAATGAACTATGTTGTTTTCACATCTATGGCATTAATAAATTTAAAAATAGACAAATCAAGAATATTTGTAATTTAATATTTATAATCAAGCAGCGGTAGATTATGATGCAAGAAGACCAAGCTTTCAGCTCTATCTGGCAAAAGCCTATTTCTTTTATGTTTCGCCCACCAATCATAATGGCTATTGGTTCTAGGCAGCGGACTTTCCTGTATGTAAAACTGTCAACTTCGACAGCAATTGGACTTATTCGGTGTTATTACAAAACAAAGATTTCTTTTGACATGGTTTAAACCATCGAACTAGTTTTCGTAATAAGAACTTTACTATGATTGAAATGCAGTTCTTTATACAAAACTGACTATTTAGTCCGGTACTAAGTTGACAGTTTTTCATTAAGAACTTTAACGTAATAAACGAATAAAGTTCGAAATTCAAAAATGGCTCAATAATTTAAACCTGGGTCTGAAGATAATCCTTGTTTTGTAATAAGACGGTTAGAGTTTTCACTCTGTACCCCTTGCTTGATGCGAGTTCTTCGTAGCATTCCCAAAAAGCGACGTGGGTTTCTTCGAGGTAGTTAGTGACATCTTGTAGAGGTCTCGCTGCTGGGTCATTAATATCCAACTCGGTGTCACTTGAACTTTTATTATACTCACTTCTTCTAATAGCTTCTAGAAAAACCACTTTTCTGACGATTTCGCATTTTTCTGGTGAAAATATCGTCCTAAACCTAGGATCGAATAATGTCGCCAAGCAATAAATTTTATCTTCTTCTAGTCCTCTAAGGGCCGGCGCCCACTGGCGGTACGGCATGACAAGGTATTTTTATGCGACGAATAGAAATATAACTTAACTTTATGGCAATAAAATTAAAATTTTAACGGCAACGGTGCCGCGGTATCCTTACGCATGCTGCGACGTCCTTAGGCATCATCATTGAAATTTCAATTTTATTGTCATACATAAAAGCTATATTTCTATTCGTCGCATAAAAATCCCTTGCCATGCCATGCCGCCAGTGGGTGCTGGCCCTTAAACGGCATTAACTTCATCTTGCAGCTTCCTTCCGCCATCCATTATGTTTTGACATAAATGTAAGATTTCAAGCTTTTTTAGGTATTTTTTCATCTTGCAGACTCCTTGCGCCATCCATTATGTTTTGACATAGATGTAAGATTTCAAGCTTTTTTAGGTATTTTTTCAAAGTGTTACTATGAGGAATCACTTCAGAGACGGAAAAGAAAGTAGAACTTGTAATTTTTGTGATTTCTTCAAATGGTTTCAGCAATATAAGTCATTCTAAGGTAAAACTATGGAACGCGGAACCGAATTATCCGGCAGTATATTCGATTCGGTAAGAACTTAACCGAAGATTATTCGGTATTCGGTTATTCGGTGAGACCACTATTCGGCGCATCTCTAATTATAATAAATATTACCATTTTTCTACACAAATAGCAATAATTCACAATTTACATTAGATACAATAATGAGTAATACCATGTTGATCGGGTTTAAGCACATATTTTTAAATAATTGGTCACTTGTGTTTGGATACTTTATTATGCTACGGATGCTTAAACACCCTGTGCATATATCACAATATGTAACAAAAATCCTGTTGTTCCTTCTACCTACGTTTTAAGAATCGGTTTACTGAGCGATAAAGCAAGTCATTTATAAAAAACTGATCAACAAAAACAATTAAAATAAATATTTAATTATTAATATTTGTAATGTTTGATTGATTTGTTATCTCTGCAATTTTGCATGAAGCGATGACGCGAAACCAGAAGTAGATCGTTCGCGCCACTCTTTTTGATCGGTGCCGCCGCGCCGGTACACCGCCGCCGCATATCTACCTATTTTTCTACACAAGTTCGTGACCTTGTCAGCGGTTGTTTATCAGTATCACTTTAACGAATTAATCTTTGAAAATGTTGGTTTACACAGTATTTTTATGCACAATATTGATAATTATTAAAACTACATTTAACACTTCACTACGTTAAAAAAACATTCGCCGCGTCTGGCACATAAAACCTGATGTACCAATTTACATTTTAATACATTAATTTATTACGATGTCTACTTGACGGCCACGGAGTTGTTGTTCGATATGACCACCTTGTACCTCTACACTTCTTGGCTCATAGTCGGAGGGAAGTAGTGATTGGATGCGACGATAGTGAAATGGGTGCTGGCCATCTGCTTTAAGTACTAACGCGCATAATATGGTTTACTCCGAGTTCGTGTACCACTGAGCGTGTACTTCGCGTTGGATCGTGCTCAAACAAGTCCAAGACTTCTGTCTTGAGTCCTCGGTCTGCCTGCGTCAGCTCGATCTTGGTCTCGCCCGTGCACACTGCCGGTATTGTACGTACGTATGTGCAAACGTTGGAATGCCATCGCCGACGGTAATGGTAGACTCGCAAAACGTTGTTGGTAGAGTCTGCGTGCTTCTGCATAATTGCAGTCACATTTCCGAAGACACATAAACTTATTAAAGTATTCTACGTTAGAATAAGACATGGTCAACGTCTACATAAACAAAACACAAGTCACTCACTACGTATGTCAACAATAACATCCGTTCGAAAGTAAGCTGCGCAGGAGACTAAGGAAGTGATTCGCAGGGTGACGGGTGGCAGGGTAAAGTGGTAGGGGAACCGACCCGGGGCACGTGCGCTGCGGCAGTGTTTGGCGGCATCTTTTATCACATCAAAGAAAGCCGCCGACCTCGTAGGCTATTTAACGAAATAAAGATGTACTTTTAAAATCAGATACTCTAAACATTTTTTTGAATGTATCCATTTTAATAGTTATTTGATTTTGACCTCTCGACTAGCCAATGCTTAATTTTTTTTAAATATAATTTCATCAATGATGTGCTTATAGGTAAATGTATACGTTCCTACAAGGAACAACAGGGTTTTTGTTACATATTGTATACACATCAAAAAATTCTAAGCAACACAATTCATTTACAGAAACTGCATATCTTATTAATTGATACTTTATTTTTTTCTTAACAAGCTAGTATATAATATGATGTATGTGGTATATGTATGTGGTATATAATCTTTTGTTTTCGGAAACCTATACTTGTTGATTTTAAAAATAGAAACGTTTTGATTGTGTTTTGTTTTAATTAAAATAAAAGCTAATTATTTTTTCATAATTTCATGTGTTTTCGTTGCTTGATTGATGTATTTATCTCACTTTTATCATTTTGAGATAATATACAGTTTTTGAAAAAATTGAGTGGTGAGTCATTTTTTATATCATAGTAGCAGTCAAATGGCGTCGCCATTTGACTGCTGATGAAATGCAGAGAGCTGTAGGAAAGCTACAAGCGGGAAGAAATCAGTCCCAGGTATCTCGGCATTTTGGTGTCAATACTCGTAGGAGCGTGATTTGTCGTCTTTGGCAGCGTTACGTTAAAACAGGGGATCCTACTGAGCAGCCCCCCAGCAGGCTTAGCATGACGTTTTCTATTTTTTCGAATAATAGACATAACGCTTTCTATACAAAGTGACATTTCGTTTCTCCATTTTTGACATTATTTATTTATTTAAGCCTCTTTAATTCCTTAGTAACAATATTAGTGTTTTTTTTACACATCATTTTAACTAAGGACCTCTCGACGAGTATAGGCCTCCTCCGTCTCACACCACTTTTTTCTATCTTGGACTGTTCTCATCCAGTCGTTGTTTGCGAATTTTATAAGTTCGTCTACCCATCTTTCCTTTTTCCGGGGGGGGGGGGGGGGGGGGGGGGCAGCCCATGTAGTGATTTTTCTAGTCCATCTCTCTTTATCATGTCGTACAATGTGGCCAGCCCACTTCCAAGTTTCTTGCAGTGGGTTAACGCATCAATGACTTTTGTTCTTTCTCTTATTTCGCTGTGTCGTTTTTTGTCTGCGAGTTTCAAGTTAAGAATGCTTCTCTCCATGGCTCTTTGGCATTTTATAATTCTTTCTTTCGTGTGCGTATCTTTAATTCGTCTCGGTGTCTTGTTTTTGAGAAAGATATTTGTTTGCCTAAATATATTATATGTATTCATGAACATATTCCAACTGTCGACTCTCCACAAATATGGGTCCTTGAGTTTTGTTACACATGATTTTAGTTTTTTCGATATTTAATTCGAGACCAATATTGCGACTGACGGACTTAAGTTCGTTGATCATTTGTTCAAGTTGTGATGCCTTTTCTGAGAATAATACGATGTCATCTGCGAAACGTAGGTAGCTAATGCAACTTCCTTTAATATTTATACCTTTTTTTGACCAATTAAGTTGTTTCATGATGTCTTGTAAAACAGTTTAAATAATGTCGGGGACAAGGGGTCGCCTTGTCTCGGGGCCAGTTCTATCTAGTTTTACTCTGCTAATGCTTTTTTTGTAGATGTCTTGTATCAGTTCAATAGTTTGTAATGGCATATGACATTCATGTAGAGCTTTCCGTATGCTAGCGTGGGAGATTGAATCAAAGGCTAAATTTTTGACATTGTACTGTAGAAATCCTTCTACAATCTGCCATTTTTCTTTTGTTTCTAACGATCTTTGTCTAGGTCCTTTTTATGTAGACTATTTCAGAAGAAAGTTTCAATACCAAACTGTCAAAATCACACTGACAACTGACAATTTGCATTTTTCTATTCGACGGCCACAAGGTGTATAAGGTTATCTACAAAATCATGATTTTACAGGAGAGCGTTTTGAACGCAAAAGTTGATTCATAGAAGAACAAAGCTATCTTCTTCTATTTTACATAATTTTGTTAAGAGGGCATTATCAAGGAAATGGTAAAGGCCAATATTACTATTATATTTTTTGTTCCAAAATACGGTACCTCGACACGTGACTTAATATCAGTAAAAATTGAGAATTAAACAGAAACAAAATCGAATGACAAAACAAAGAATTCTGTGTCGAATTATGTAAAAGAGTGAATTTCGTAAAAAGTGCAGTTGACTCTTTCGATTTGCTGCCGTCGTATTTTCTACACGAAACGTCATTTTTGTCTATTCTGCCGTAGACAAAACATTGCCCGTGCTAAGCCTGCTGGACGTGGAAGGAGTACAACTGATCGACAGGACCGATACATACAACTGACTGCACGACGTCAGCCGATGTTAACCGCCCGGGAGATAGGTTTAAAGCTACAATTCTCAAGCGGTGTTGTTGTTAGCCACCAAACCGTGAGAAATAGGCTGCATGAATACGGCCTACGAGCACGACGCCCAATTAGGTGCCCACCTATACGCCATGGAAATCGCGCCCGTCTAAACGAATGGTCGGGAACACTTGACATGGACCCAAGAGAAATTGGATAAAATGTTATTTTGCGATGAGTCCCGGTTTGGATTTAGGCCTGATACGAGAAGGATAAGAGGGTATCGTCGTCCCGGAAATGATGAACGGCTGAGATGCGTCCAGGAAGTGCATCCTTACAGTGGCTCCACAGAAATGGTATGGGCGGGTATTATGAAAAACAGACGAACTGAGCTCGTTTTTGTAGATGGCAATATGAACGCTGAAAGTTACGTTGAAAATGTCCTCTGGCCTTATGTACACCCATTTGCACAAAGTCTTGGCTCAGATTTAACGCTGATGAATGACAATGCGCGTTCGCACACAGCTCGGACGACCAGAGAGTACTTGGGAACACATCCGGGTATTGCCGTGGCCTGCACAATCGCCAGACCTTAATCCCATCGAGCACGCATGGTTCATGCTTCAGAGACATGATCTAGAGAACGGACGGAGTGTCGAAAACCTAACAACTAAAAGACTTGTTAAAATTCCATTGGGAGCGATTGCCGCAGGATCAGATAAACAATCTTATAAATTCAATGAATAATCTTTGCCGACAAGTTTAAACAACAGAGGCGGTCACACTTTGTATTGAATTACCAAATAATTTAAAAAAAATGCCGTTATTTAATTTTGTAAAACATGAAAAATGTAATTTTGTTTTAACTTTTTTTTTATACTACTTATGTTAAGGTACACATATTGTTAATTATTGTGATTAAATTAACAATTGAATGAAGGATTTTGTTGCTTTAGCCACTAATGCAACAAAAATGCTTAGGTATTATTTATAAAAGAAATATGAATATCGAAATAGAAATATAAATCTTTCAAAAGTTCAAAACCGTGCACGTTGCTTAGACTTTTTTGATGTGTGTATATGCTACGAGGTGCATTCAATAAGTACCTAGCCTCATCGCCAGAGGGCGCTGTAGTTTCAAAAGAGTTTTACCACAGTGTAGCACATTCTTTTTTAATTCTTTTTCAAATTTTCATTCCAATCCCTTCATTTGTTTTAATTTGACAACTTATGGCGCAACTTAAGCGAACGTGTCGATCGGTTTTACAAAAATGGAAAAAGAGCAATATCGTTCGGTGATTCGATTCCTATTTTTGGAAGGGAAAACGCGCATCGAAATCAAAGAGCGCTTGGATGCTGTGTACGGTGACTCTTCTCCATCGATGGCCACCGTCAAGAATTGGTTCAACGAGTTTGCACGTGGCCGTACGTCGGTTTTTGATGAACCACGTCCAGGTGCACCAAAAACAGCTGCTACGGAGGAAAACATTAAAAAAATCCATGATTTCGTATTGGCAGATCGCCGATTGAAGGTTCGGGAGCTAGCTGAGACTGTAGGCATTTCAGAAGGAACAGTGCATCATATTCTTCACGAGGAACTCGGCATGAGAAAGCTGTCGGCGCGATGGGTGCCGCGTTTACTCACACCAGAAAACAAGCGCAACCGTGAGACCACATCGGAGACGTGTTTGGCGCTGTTTAAGCGGAATCCAGCGGAGTTTTTGCGTCGTTTTGTGACCGTCGATGAAATCTGGATCCACTGGTACACACCAGAGACCAAGGAGCAATCAAAACAATGGATCCAGACCGGGGAACGTGCTCCAAAGAAGGCGAAAACTGTAAAATCGGCCGGAAAAGTTATGGCCACCGTTTTCTGGGATTCACAAGGTGTGATCTACATCGATTACCTCGAGAAGGGTAAAACAATTACAGGGCTTTACTATGCCGATTTATTGGGCCGATTCGACGCCGAATTAAAGAAAAAACGAGCCCATCTGGCGAAGAAAAAAGTGCTGTTTCACCACGACAACGCACCGGTTCACACGTCTGCCGTTGCCATGGCCAAATTGGTCGAATTACGCTACGAATTGTTGCCCCATCCACCGTATTCTCCAGATTTGGCCCCTTGTGACTTCTTTCTGTTTCCTAATCTGAAAAAATCACTCGCCGGGAATAGATATGGATCGAATGAGGAGGTCATCGCCGCCACGGAGGCCTATTTTGCAGAGTTTGACAAAAACTATTTTTCGGACGGGTTAAAAAAGTTGGAGCATCGCTGGGCTAAGTGTATCGAACTAAAAGGAGACTTTGTTGAAAAATAAATTGCCACTTTTCCAAAATTTTCATTTACTTTTTGTAGGCTAAGTATTTATTGAATGACCCTCGTATTTTAATCTTTGGTATCAAGTAATGAAATACACTTTTTATGCAATAGTCTACACAGTGTCGTAGCTTCAAAAAGTACTATGTGTCCTGACTTGATAAAACAAAGAATTTAAAAACTGACGAAGATTTAAAACACTTGACTGTACATACGGAGAGCGCCTTCATCTGCAGGTGCTGGTCGTTGCGCACGTGCTTCTCCAGCGCCGCGTACACGGCGTGGTGGCACTTGAGGCGCAGCTGGCGCTCCAGCGCCGGGAACTCGCCCGCCTCGTCCGCCGGCGCCTCGCCGCTCCTGCAGGGAAACAACGCCCCGATTGTCAATAAGAAACAAGCGTATATACGTTTTGTTTAGCATGTGGTGTCTGAGGTTTTATTTTCTATTCATATAGATTCTTTTCTATTTTGTGAATGTGAACGTTGTAGGCCTTGTAGACCCACAGATGCCGCGATTTCTTAACCATTTTATATTTAGTTAAGCACTTGATACACAGGCCTACACTGTCCTCCTATACCTATTAACAGTGTTATTTGAAAACATTGTAAAAGCCAATTCTTTTTTCGTGGAGTTTCCTGCCGGCTCGTCTCCACAGGAAACGAACAATTGGAACCGTGCACTGACGTTTCATACGCGCCCATGTAGGAAATTAAATAATGTGAATTTGTTTCGTCGCCCTAGATATAAATGACAGTGACATGGCACATGTATCGCGACAGCGCCCTGGGGCAGAGCGAGAGGAGCGTTCGCTTTAGCCGCCAGATGGCAAGGGGCGCCAAAAAGCTAAATGCGAAAAACAATTTCCAGCGTAAAACCGTTACCAGATCAGATTTTTTTTAATTCCGTAAATTGCCTGTAGATAAACCAGTAGATCCACAGATTTTTAAAAGCTAAATCTGACTTTTTTAAAAGGTAAATCTGACCGTTTGGAGTGGCTAGACTAGCCAAGGCTAGTCTAGCCACTCCAAACTGTCAGATTTACCTTCACGCGACTGACATTTTTTTTTATATAAGCGTTGTTTTATACAATCTCGCTCTACCCTGATCAAAGGCTAGGGCCGGTGCTGCGTCGCGATGTGCTGGTTTGGCGAAGCGGAAAAATGGATGCGGATCAACTAGAATCAATTCCACTTTCTTGTAAATTTTGACGTTCCGAAGTGCCTTTTTATGCCTAATTAAAACAAATGATTTGAGCGAGACTTTGACAGGCCGCCTCACACGCTGTGTGGGCAGCACTGCGGAGCGGTTTGCAGATTGTCATTACGTGACGCTCGCGCCCTTGTGATACATAAAGGGTGCCGTATCGTAGTCTTCAGAGATATTAGTAGAAGAAAAGATTAAAGAGATTTTATGTATAGTCCTAGGTTTTTTGGGGTGGCAATACCGAAATTGTAGTCTATTTCCAAATCCAAGGTGTTGGCGATAAAAATACGGTACCTATCATTTTGGTGTTTGGGAATGATTATGATAATCATGGGGACGCTTCAGAATCACCAGGTGGTAGACATTTAAAATTGCAAATTTATTATCATTGGCATCATTTTCGTGCCTATATGTAGGTATAATTTTTATTTATTAAATGTATGACATCTCTTACCTTGACCTTGAGAGGTCGTGACTACGTAACCGGTTAATCCTGTCGCTGCCTTAAGCGAACTTAAGCCTCCAGCCAGGGACGAACACTTCACACACTTCTTACATTACTAAGCGACTGCATGCTAAGGGCACCCCCTGTGGGGTACGAACCTCTACTTAGGGCGTGACTAGGGGAGGACAGCAAGGTGGGACACGCTGGATCATGACTGGATAATTATTATTATCAGGGGAATTTAAACCACAGGCTTAGCTACGGCGCGGGCTGGCACTTCGTCGAGCAAGGGTCGGTGGGTTTCATGCCGATAAAAACGTAATAACCAAATATATCACGGCATTCTACTACATGCCTGTAGACTATTAATCCAACATATTACTTTTGTTACTGAATATTTAGATTTTTTTTGTATAAGTTGTTTTTTATGTTGATCATCGTTTAGTCATCTGAAAAGAAATGACCCAAAAATTCAATACTTACATATTTTTAGAGGACAGTCTTTTAACCAGTTTATTGCTGACGTAGAACTTGGATGTAGGTGGTTTCTTTTCTTTGTCGAACTTGCGTCGAAGCGCGTCTAGTTTCCGCGCGAGCTCCGACTGTTTCTCGCGAACCACCTTCATTGATAGCAGAGTCTCGAGCGTTTCTGCTAAAGACTCGTCTGATGTACCGTTGGTTTTAACGTCCGCGTCTAAAAAAAAAAGTTCGGTTCAAAATTGTGTTTCATAGTTTGAGTGGCGAAAGACATGAATAGTAGAGTTGGGCCGAACTTCGTCTTAACTGTATACTAACTTCGGCCAAACATGCTTGAAAATAAAAAGTTCGGTTAAACCTTATGTGAAACGAATTTCGGCCCATCTACGTATATAAAAAAAAATCCCTATTTCCCTTGGTCACGGACGGCATCACGCTAAAACGGCGGAACGGATTTGGATGAAATTTGGCACATGGCCTGAATTAGGACTTATTATCCCGCTATTCCCACGGGATCGAGACTTATGCGGGTGAACCGCGGCGGCGCAGCTAGTCTCTAATAAATAGTCATATGATCCCTGACATCGACGTAGAATCTTCTGAATCTTCTGTTTGCCGAATAAAAAGTGTTATTTTTATCCTAGTATGTATACTCGACCGCGTAAATGCTTTACCACCCCAAGTTTGATTGTAATTTCACGTCATAAGACGTTAAGGTCCATCTGTGCTTTAAGACTAATGTGACGGTTAGGTAGTTTGAATATTAGTAAAGTTTCAATTTACTGGGAGCTTTGTCACAAGTAGTAAAGCGTTTGTTATTACACACGTCCTGTGAATGGATTGTGTGCGACCTAATTAAATTAAGTCAAGGACCCCTATAACTAAAACTATTGGGGTGTATATCCCCGTTTCATGAGTTTATCAAAATAATACAAAACAAAGCGAGAGATCTGCTCTAGGATTGTTTTCGAACCACAGACAACAAGAAACAATTTGGTTATCTCTCATACTCATGATGATGGTAATATTGTAAATGTCATAAGTCATCATCATCTGCCTACCATTTTCCCAACTATGTTGAGGTGAGGCGGCTTCCAGTCTAATTGGATGTTTTCTTTTAAATATTTGTATTTTATGTTATTCATATTACAATCTCACTGTGTGCTGCACCGGTCGACGTCTTAACGTCAACGCCGGTCATCGCTGAAAACCAGCGCTGGGGCAGTCTCGCATAGGGTCGCAGCATTATGCTGAGCGTTGGCCGTTTTGCGTGGACGTGACGCATATTCTCCCCCAAATTGTTTCTTTTTTGTATTTGTGTTCTTTCTTTGCGTCATGTTTACCGCAAATAAACGTATTTTCTTTCTTTTTCTTTCTTTCTATGCAGCTCCAGTATTTTACATGAAGCGACTGCCTATCAGACCTCCACAACCCAGTTACTGGGTAACACGAAACAATAGAATACTCTTAAATAAATGTAGAAATTTTACATAGGTTGACACAATGGGCGGTCTTATCGCTAAAAGTGATATTTTGAAGACAATCTTTGGATGGATTAGGAGGAAAGGAGAGACAATACTGCAGGTAGTCTGTGGTATACCATTTACATACATAAAATAAATATATTAAAATTATCTATATAATATATTCATTAATAATCATAAAACTAGTGTTAAGAACAGAAACAGGTGCAAAGAACAAAGAAAATAAAAAATATGTTTAAGGCGCTGACAACATCCAATTGAACAAAATAGGCTTCTCTTAAGAAAAAAAAATTGCCAAATCTGTATAGTTTGTGGTAGCGGAAAAAATATATGTTAATTTTGAACATATTTCCCAGAACTTGGTTGTAAACAAAACACGTTTTTAAAAAAAAATCTCGGTACAAACTAACGTTAACCTAACCACTTACTTTGAGTTCTAATCCAAAATATCTGTATTAAATATCAACATACGTTACACATTTAATTAATAACAAGAACGTCTTATTTGAATGCAGAACTTGGTTGTTTTTTTATTTTCGATTACTCAACCCAATTTTGAGTAAATAGGTAATTGCTTCATATTTTGCAATAAATTACAAGCGTTGTGGCATTGCGCTTCTCTTTCTTTTCTATGAAATCTGACAGTGACAGCGGTTTAGGTGTTGTCAGCGTCTTAATGAGAGAGATAGTGTTTTTTGGTAAGACTGGTTGTCAGACTTTCGGGCTTCTGACGACCCACGACTGTCAAAGATCCGCGAATGTTAGCCGGGACCAACGGCTTACCGTGCTTTCTGAGGCACGGAGGGGTCTTGGTATGTAAAGATGGTGGTCATGGTCACCCATTCACAGACCAACCGCGGCAAGCATAGCTTAACCTGATCGATCGATCCGTGCGGCTGTTATTACTTAGCCACAAGCCCCTCCGTAAGTAAAAAAACAACTTTAAAAATTAAAAATAACTATTCATTATTAATTAACTATTAAAAATTAACTTTGTTGTGCCCGAAAGGGTCCATAATTGATTCGATGTTTCAACATACCAACTATCATATGTACACATTATGAAATGCAATAAAGTATTGAGTATTAAATGTCATAAGTATGTAAATTCTTACCGTTGGGAGGTAGTGGTGAAGGTATGCTCTCGGTCTCGATGAATTTCTTGGTCTCCATCATAGAATCCTTTGACGGACTGCCATCTGGCGCATCGTCTAGTCTAATCTGCGAATTAAGTATATTAACGTTAAGTGTAGCAAAGAGATATTAATAATTCTTTTTACTCCATAATTCAATGATGGATTGAATGTGTTTCTACGTAACACTACTCGGTTTATGTTTTGACGAAATTTTACAAATTATTCGTCACGGTACTATATCCATGGCATTTGAGGAGATCCCCTCAAATACTACAAGACGCTACATCTTCGCCATCGGCTGATGGTGTCGAAATACTGTCCTGAAATTTGTAGTGTGACGTCACACGCTTGGGGCATCGCTGGGCACGTCGGCGTGACGTCACTTGTCTCGCCCGCTCTGTATGTAGTGCGTGTGTACGTACAGGGTGTGCGTGTGTGCGGCGCGCGTCGTCTCGCTCGGGCGGGTCGCAGGCGCGCTTGGGGCGGGAGGGCAGCGAGTCGCTGGGCACGTCGGTGTGACGTCACTTGTCTCGCCCGCTCTGTATGTAGTGCGTGTGTACGTACAGGGTGTGCGTGTGTGCGGCGCGCGTCGTCTCGCTCGGGCGGGTCGCAGGCGCGCTTGGGGCGGGAGGGCAGCGAGTCGCTGGGCACGTCGGTGTGACGTCACTTGTCTCGCCCGCTCTGTATGTAGTGCGTGTGTACGTACAGGGTGTGCGTGTGTGCGGCGCGCGTCGTCTCGCTCGGGCGGGTCGCAGGCGCGCTTGGGGCGGGAGGGCAGCGAGTCGCTGGGCACGTCGGTGTGACGTCACTTGTCTCGCCCGCTCTGTATGTAGTGCGTGTGTACGTACAGGGTGTGCGTGTGTGCGGCGCGCGTCGTCTCGCTCGGGCGGGTCGCAGGCGCGCTTGGGGCGGGAGGGCAGCGAGTCGCTGGGCACGTCGGTGTGACGTCACTTGTCTCGCCCGCTCTGTATGTAGTGCGTGTGTACGTACAGGGTGTGCGTGTGTGCGGCGCGCGTCGTCTCGCTCGGGCGGGTCGCAGGCGCGCTTGGGGCGGGAGGGCAGCGAGTCGCTGGGCACGTCGGTGTGACGTCACTTGTCTCGCCCGCTCTGTATGTAGTGCGTGTGTACGTACAGGGTGTGCGTGTGTGCGGCGCGCGTCGTCTCGCTCGGGCGGGTCGCAGGCGCGCTTGGGGCGGGAGGGCAGCGAGTCGCTGGGCACGTCGGTGTGACGTCACTTGTCTCGCCCGCTCTGTATGTAGTGCGTGTGTACGTACAGGGTGTGCGTGTGTGCGGCGCGCGTCGTCTCGCTCGGGCGGGTCGCAGGCGCGCTTGGGGCGGGAGGGCAGCGAGTCGCTGGGCACGTCGGTGTGACGTCACTTGTCTCGCCCGCTCTGTATGTAGTGCGTGTGTACGTACAGGGTGTGCGTGTGTGCGGCGCGCGTCGTCTCGCTCGGGCGGGTCGCAGGCGCGCTTGGGGCGGGAGGGCAGCGAGTCGCTGGGCACGTCGGTGTGACGTCACTTGTCTCGCCCGCTCTGTATGTAGTGCGTGTGTACGTACAGGGTGTGCGTGTGTGCGGCGCGCGTCGTCTCGCTCGGGCGGGTCGCAGGCGCGCTTGGGGCGGGAGGGCAGCGAGTCGCTGGGCACGTCGGTGTGACGTCACTTGTCTCGCCCGCTCTGTATGTAGTGCGTGTGTACGTACAGGGTGTGCGTGTGTGCGGCGCGCGTCGTCTCGCTCGGGCGGGTCGCAGGCGCGCTTGGGGCGGGAGGGCAGCGAGTCGCTGGGCACGTCGGTGTGACGTCACTTGTCTCGCCCGCTCTGTATGTAGTGCGTGTGTACGTACAGGGTGTGCGTGTGTGCGGCGCGCGTCGTCTCGCTCGGGCGGGTCGCAGGCGCGCTTGGGGCGGGAGGGCAGCGAGTCGCTGGGCACGTCGGTGTGACGTCACTTGTCTCGCCCGCTCTGTATGTAGTGCGTGTGTACGTACAGGGTGTGCGTGTGTGCGGCGCGCGTCGTCTCGCTCGGGCGGGTCGCAGGCGCGCTTGGGGCGGGAGGGCAGCGAGTCGCTGGGCACGTCGGTGTGACGTCACTTGTCTCGCCCGCTCTGTATGTAGTGCGTGTGTACGTACAGGGTGTGCGTGTGTGCGGCGCGCGTCGTCTCGCTCGGGCGGGTCGCAGGCGCGCTTGGGGCGGGAGGGCAGCGAGTCGCTGGGCACGTCGGTGTGACGTCACTTGTCTCGCCCGCTCTGTATGTAGTGCGTGTGTACGTACAGGGTGTGCGTGTGTGCGGCGCGCGTCGTCTCGCTCGGGCGGGTCGCAGGCGCGCTTGGGGCGGGAGGGCAGCGAGTCGCTGGGCACGTCGGTGTGACGTCACTTGTCTCGCCCGCTCTGTATGTAGTGCGTGTGTACGTACAGGGTGTGCGTGTGTGCGGCGCGCGTCGTCTCGCTCGGGCGGGTCGCAGGCGCGCTTGGGGCGGGAGGGCAGCGAGTCGCTGGGCACGTCGGTGTGACGTCACTTGTCTCGCCCGCTCTGTATGTAGTGCGTGTGTACGTACAGGGTGTGCGTGTGTGCGGCGCGCGTCGTCTCGCTCGGGCGGGTCGCAGGCGCGCTTGGGGCGGGAGGGCAGCGAGTCGCTGGGCACGTCGGTGTGACGTCACTTGTCTCGCCCGCTCTGTATGTAGTGCGTGTGTACGTACAGGGTGTGCGTGTGTGCGGCGCGCGTCGTCTCGCTCGGGCGGGTCGCAGGCGCGCTTGGGGCGGGAGGGCAGCGAGTCGCTGGGCACGTCGGTGTGACGTCACTTGTCTCGCCCGCTCTGTATGTAGTGCGTGTGTACGTACAGGGTGTGCGTGTGTGCGGCGCGCGTCGTCTCGCTCGGGCGGGTCGCAGGCGCGCTTGGGGCGGGAGGGCAGCGAGTCGCTGGGCACGTCGGTGTCTTCCGTTAGCTTGGCGAGTTGGTGCTCTCGCTTGTCGAGCTCGCTCTGGTACTTGATCGGGTTCGCCAAAGCCTCCGCTAGTTCCGACAGCCGGTCTGGCACGTAATCCTGGTGAGAAAGAGATCTTAATTATTATCTAAATTATCCACATACTCATGATGTACATCAAACTAAGCAGCAAAATATTTCTGGGGTAAAATGCTGTTTACGGAACGCACAATGAAACCCACGCAAAACATTGTGCTTATGGGTGCATGCAACGGTACAGGAGTCGTTCTTCTTCTCAGGAGTCGTTGGGGTATTTAAAGTTAAGTTATAACATCTGCTGTCCCCTACATTTATGTTCGCAATACCTCATCAAAATGTAGAAAAAGCAGATTTTTTTTTTGGGATTACAGCTTTGGTCCCTTAGTAAAAGTTGTTAATAATGATGTATACAATGTCCCATTTCAGTTTGTCGCAAGTTTTCAATTTCAACCTGTATAGGGGTTAGTGCAACATGTCTGTGTCTGTCTCTCATGAGAATGATGATAATATTCATAGGACGTGTAGAAGTGTGTGTGTTGGGGGGAGTAGTCTCTGTGAGCGTTACCTTGACGACGACGAGGAGCAACAGGCTGGCGGGCAGCGGCAGGCCCAGCTCGGTGCGCAGGTTGACGGAGCGGTACCCGGGGCACAGCCCCAGCACGGGCAGCACGCGGTGGCCCAGCAAGCGCCCGCTCTCCTCGTGCGCCGCGATGCGTAGCATGGCCAGCTCGGGCAGCACTACCTGCGAACAATACACCACCACGTCAAACAACAAAACGCCAATTCTCGTAATAAGGTTCAAAATCTGTTCGGAAACTCATCTCAACGAAAACCAATGTCAAAACTTGTCAAATATTTAGATAAATTAGAGGTATTTTTGACAGATTGAGACTGATTCTTAACTTTTTCTAAAAAACGCTTCATGAAAATGCGCTTACAATTAAATTGTCAAATCTATGCAGAAAGGGCAGGAAACTTGTTATTCAGTGGTGTAACAAGCAGTGCAAATCTTTAATCGAATGCGCAATAACTTTCCTGAACTTTTCTCTCAGAACCCTAATTAACGTAAAAAAAACAACAACCGGTCTTTTATTAGAAATCTGTACGCTTGTTATTTCGTCTGATATCCTTATTCGAGGAACGTAAGAAGGCAAATAAATAAAATAAGCTTAAAAATCAATTGAGTTTTTACAGAGAATTAAAAAAAATAACCTTGAAAAGCTTCAGCGACGTCTTGCTAATTGAATGACTAACGCCAAGATCTTTTTTTACGTACGAACTTTTCAATATAAAACATACGCGATCCGTTCTCTCGCCCTGCGTTTAAAAGGTTTTTTATTGTACTGAGAACCAACAGCGGAAAAACTGGACGAATCAAGGTTAATGATCATTGTCGATAAAACCGAACCGCCGATACCGTCCAAACACCTGTGAAATGGTCAATTACTCACTCTTTACCGAAACGAAGCCATTGATGCATATTTCCGGTTAAATTGGCGTGAACAATTTAATTTCGTGTTAAATTTTGTCTCGTAAATAAATTATATGGTATTTGAACTCTGGCAGGTTTTTTTTATTTGTAACATCTTGGCTCAAGCTTTCTCTGGGAGTGTTTTCGTGAAAAGGGACGGAAGTGTGTAACAGGAAGTGACACAAAAACACAATAACACAGAAATACAGAAGACTCATGTGATAGCAGCACTCTCTTTAGTCATAATATCACAGTTACAGTCCTAAAATAGCAATCAAGTTGACTAATCTTGTTTACCAAGCGGCTTCTGCGACCTAAACCACAAATTATGATTTAAAATTTTAAAGTTACATTTACAGACGACCTTTGTAAGATTTGTGTCTGTGAAACACACCGACGAGAAGAAATTAATAATGAAAGGTCAACGTTTTTAATACCGTAAAAACTGACCTTGAAAAAGCGCTCAGCTGATCTCGTATGTAAACAAGCATAAATTCACACCTAACTGAACTACAACACGTATTATTAGATTTATTATCCCTATACATTATTAGTGGGGAGATTTCAAACAATTCTTAATTGCACTCAGTCGTAAAGTCAATCAGTGGAGCGTTTGTAGTAGCTAACTTTCTGAATGCCATTGTGTCAGCGCCGGCGCAGAGCGGAGTGACGTGTAAACAATCCGTCGCGCAGTGACACGACCCATGAGGCGGGAGTCAAAGAGATGCGCATACCGACATCTGTACTGTACCACACAATAAATAGGTGCAGAAGATCGGTTCCATACATCGAGTACTAATGGACGGATATATTATAGACATGCTTCACGTACAGCAAGCGCAAGCGCAGTCGCGACTGGCATTCGACCGAGATCGCCTGTGTGCGTCTCAAACTATTTATTGTGAACAGGCTTTTGTGAACAGGATATTAATTCAGACTTGTTACAGTTGTAATGGCAAAATAAGGCATTTGGTTTAAATAGGTTTTCATTTTTATTATTTTATTAATATGTTACATAGATTATTTTGTATTCTGTTAATGTGAGAACGTTGTAGGCTTAATAGACTAGATTTGTAGACCATTTATTTTTTGTTAAGTCCGTGGTATTTCTTGACAGGCCTACAGTATCCTCCCATACGTATTAACACTGTGATTTGAAAACATTATAAAAGCCTTTTTTTTTTAAAAGAGTAACCGTGGAGTTTCTTGCCGGTACTTCTCCATATGAAACGACCAATTGGAACCATGCACCTAGTTTCTGACGTTTCATAAGTGCCCATGTAGGTTTATGTGAAATAAAATATTTTCCCAAAACAAACCCGACCCGGCCTTTTGTAACTATCTACTTTGTGTCTGTAAATTGCCCTGTTATAGGTACAAGAAAACTTCTGACTTATCGTATTAATTTAAAATTATTTTTCTTTCATTGTTATTTATTTAGCGGCAATTTTCAGGTATTATTTTTTTTATCTGAAGAATAAATATAGCAGTTTCATATATTTTCTATTTAGAAGCTGTCAAACCGCAACATTTATTCGTCAAATAAAAGTTACCTCACGATTGAAAAATCAGCCCAGTTGCAAAAGTTTCGCGAACTAATTAATTTCACGAAACTTTTAAGCTGGGCAAAAAAATAATAATATGTGAACAAAATTATGGCTGCAGTATAAATACATATATAACGAAATTAAAAGGAAAACTATCACAACTAAGTAGGCTGTACAAGTTAACGAGTAATAGTCGACCAACTTACATTTGCTTTTGGGAGAATTGACCGTGACGTATATCGATGTATGGGAGAACATGTTTTTCAACTTCAATGTTAAGTCATTAGGGAGAGAACACAGTACTTCGAGACTAACACAAGAATGTCACAATGCGCTAGAACGTATAACGGTATTCAACCGCAACACAGTGACACTGCAATGGATAAAAGGACACAGCGGATCGCTGGGCAACGACGCAGCTGACGCACTGGCCAGAAGAGCATTCGGCACGTCAGTCTGCGGACCGGAACCAATCGCACCCATCCCCTTCAACCAACTACGCAGGTGGCTTACAGGAGCTCACCCACGCACAAGCGGAAAGCTGGTGGTTCTCCGCACCGGGGTGCACACAGTCCAAGCAGGCTATGCCATCCTTGGATAGTAAGTTAACCAGGCGCTTATTACGCTTAGACAGGACCGGCCCGCGCCTGTTGACGGGGACCATCATGGGTCACTCGCTAAACAAACACTTCCACATAATACGAGGGCTGCACTAAAAGTATCGGGAATGGAATATTTCCACAGTTCCTGTCATATTCAAATCTTTTTAATTGAAAACTCCTTGGTTTTAAAAATCGAATACCATTTATTTATTTATATAAAAAAGTTGTTTTCCCGATGGATACCACATTCGCTCTGTGAAGAGCAAAAAGCGGCTCGCGTTACTTGGTGCGTCAGAACTCTCGAAAGATTCCACGCGGGATCCTCAAATGCTGTATACAACATCGTATCAGGTGACGAATCCTGGATATACGCGTACGAACCCGAAACAAAAAACCAGTCACGAGTTTGGGTGTTCGAAAATGAGGCTTTAAGCCAACAAAAATTGTTCGTTCACGGAGTGTTGAAAAAAAAATGGTGGCCACGTTTATCTCCAAAACCGGCCATGTTACGACTATTCCTCTTGAGGGACAAAGAACGGTTAATGCAGAATGGTATGCTAGCATTTGTTTGCCACAGGTCGTTTCTGAACCCCGTAAAGAGAACTGCAACCGCCGCATCATCCTCCATCACGACAATGCGAGTTCTCACACCGCGCACAGAACAAAAGAGTTTTTAGAGCAAGAAAACATAGAATTATTAGACCACCCGCCGTACTGCCCCGATCTAAGCCCTAATGATTTCTATACTTTCCCTAAAATAAAGAATAAATTGCGTGGACAGAGATTTTCATCACCTGAAGAAGCTGTGGACGCCTACAAAACGGCCATTTTGGAGACCCCAACTTCCGAATGGAATGGTTGCTTCAATGATTGTATCGTATGGAAAAATGTGTCAAATTTCGCGGAGAATACTTCGAAAAGCAATAAATACATTTTTAAATAGTAATGTTGTGTCACTTCCTTGATTCCCGTAATTTTCAGTTCCGCCCTCGTAAGCATAACGGACAGCCCTCTGTGCAGGGCTTGCATGGAGGCAGAGGAAACCGTTGCGCATGTGCTCTTCGAATGCACAGGAGTCATCCACATTAGAACAGAAACCCTCGGGGCACCCAGATCCTACATAGACATTCTAAACAGACCAGGAGATGTTGTCAACTTCTGGAGGGAGGTGGGCCGCTTGGAATAACCACCAAACGGCCGCGCACAACGGTCCACCTGAAGGACTAAGTGCGGAAACCAAACCCTCTAACATAGAACATGTTAAGTTTGTTTTTGGGATTCATTCATCTTAACTATGGAACCCTTCATTGTGCGTGGTCCGACACGCACTTGGCCAGTTTTTATCTTATACAAGGTGTTGTTTTATATCCCATAACTCTTAGAGTATGAATGAGACCATATCAAAGAATCAACTGCCATATGAATTATTTTTATTTATCTTTTTTTATTGTTTTCATTTTTCCTACAAAATAATTCGACAAAGTCACGATTATTAATAATAATATATAAATAATAATAAATTAATTAAAAAATAAATATTTTTTTTATTTATTTATTTTATTAATGTATTAACTCTTACGTGAAATATGACAACGTCGCATTTTCTTAGCTTTACATATGAATGATTGCTTTGAATGAAAATTAATTGCTCGTATTTTGCAATGAAACTTAGATACCGAACACATCGAGAGTCTAGTGTTAGTATTATGATACCTTCGAAACTATGCATTTTTGGACCACATATTCTAGGACTTATAGAATATAACCCCAGAGTTATGGGATATCAAAAAAAACAAGTTGTATATACTGCACCTACTTCAAGAGTAAAGGCTCCTACATACTGGCGCGACTTGTCGCGCGACGCGACGCGACACAAAGACACCGCGTGTAGCGCTACAAGCGATGCCTTTGTGTCGCGACGCGTCGTGCGACAAGTCGCGCCAGTATGTAGGAGCCTTAATGCTAAATTGATTGCATAATGTTATAATGTTTACATACACAATTGCAAATATTACGTCACGCGTAAGCGACAGAACACGTCAGTGCGAATGACGTATAAATTACAGTCGTCATTTCAGTATGTACGTTCACTTTAACACGTAATTATTACGGTTAGGTTAAAGACGATTATTTATTTTCTTCGTAAGTACATTGAGAAATCTCCTGCTCCATTGAGTTACTAACGTAAACGGAAACCCGATAAAATTATAAACATCGTTAAAGAATAGGTATTTCGACTAAATTCCCATACTAAATTCTAACGTGCTCGCAATCGAACGCGTTCGAACGTGAGTCAAAAAAACTCACACTAAGGCCTCTGAGCGAAAACGCAAAAGTGGAATTATACTGGTGAAAAAAGTTATGCACAAATTGTGCATTTTTTTTTTTTAGGGTGGGAAATCATCAAATAACTTCTCCCGCTCTGGGCGGAGCGGGAGGGTGTGTCTGACTCTTACTGACTAAAACCCACCCGTATTCCTTCCTGTTGCCTGTGTTGCGGGGGCCTCGGTGACCCATAAGTACCTTCCCGCGACCCCGGCAGGCATCGGCCCTAGTGGACCCCTACTTTGTGCTGACGACATCTCTTTGAGACGCGAAACCGGTAAAATTATACACATCGTTAAAGAATAGGTATTTCGAAAGTAAGTAGGTAATGTATCCATTCAGTCAAGTGTTTTATAACTATTATACATATACACTGTAAAACAGAGCGACAACGCAAAAGTGGAATTATACTGGTAAAAAAAGGTATGCACAAATTGTACATACGGCTTAATTTGGATTTAATTGGGACCTCCTATCAAATACCCCATATACAGCATAAGCATAATCAAACTATAATGTTCCCACTGCTGGGACACAGGCGTCATCTTTCTGTGAAAGGGAGTGTGCCGTAAGCCACCACGCGGGCCCAGTGCGGGTTGGTGGTTATCACATGTTTTCGAATTTTTAGTTCTTGGACATACCGGTTTCCTCACGTTTTTTCTTCACCGTTTTGAGTACCCGTCTGCAGGGTCAAATTTAATTATCTAGCGAAACTCCGCAGACGTGATGGGTATCGATATCTAAACACGATAAAATTTAAATTAAAAAAACCATCAAATCTTTGATGCATTTTTTTTTTTGGAAAGTCGCCGGCCCCTTTTGTTAGTTTTGTTGAGAAAATCTGTTTAATTATATCGTGTATAGTTATATCGATACCCATCCCGTCTGTGAACTTTACACAAAAACAAAAACTGATTTTTTAAACTGATATTTCTAGCGGTTGACCGGTTGACCACATAAGAAAAAAACTCATTAAGTTAATTTCTATTTTGTTTTATCACGTTAAGATATCGATACCACCACGTCTTTTTTTTATTTTTGGGTGGGAAATCATCAAATAACTTCTCCCGCTCTGGACGGAGCGGGAGGGTGTGTCAGACTCTTACTGACTAAAACCCACCCGTGTTCCTTCCGTTGCCTGTGTTGCGGGGGCTTCGGTGACCCATTAGGACCTTCCCGCGACCCCGGCAGGCATCGGCCCTAGTGGACCCCTACATTTGTGCTGACGACATCTCTTTGAGGCGCGCGTGGAATACGACGCGCCGTCGACCCGGGCCTGGTCCTTACCGGACGGCGAGCTACCCATTGCTCATCGTCCGCAAGCCCGCGCCTACGGTGGCCGGAAATCCGCCCGGGATTCCCGACGCCCAGGGCGTCTCCTGCGGCGGCTATGAGCGAGAGGGCGCGAAATTCGGCTAGGGGCGAGAGGGCGCGAGATTCGGCTAGGGGCGAGAGGGCACGAGATTCGGCTAGGGGCAAGAGGGCGCGAGATTCGGCTAGGGGCGAGAGGGCGCGAGATTCGGCTAGGGGCAAGAGAGCGCGAGATTCGGCTAGGGGCGAGAGGGCGCGAGATTATACCACCACGTCTGCGGAGTTTCGCTAGCTAATTAAATGCCACCCTGTATAACAAGGACATTATATACAGTTTGGCGCAAAAGTAATCACCCTATCGGAAGATTATTTTTTGGAAATGTCATCGCGACTTTGATATTTAAGAATATTATTCGATTCCACCAACCCGTTAAAATATGAGAAAGCTTCGCGCAACGAACTGGCCGGAGGAATCTGCGATACAAACAAAAGCATTAGGGGATGAGAACATACCTTTTTAAACACAAACGGCTCCTCTCCATACACAGGATTGATGCCATTATTAGGTGCAACGCGGGTGCGAAACTTCTTGCGCACAGTATCGGCCGGTAATCCGAACATGTCCACTTCGACGTAGGTGCCACATCGCTTGTCCGTTAGCAGCTGGCCAGATAACACGGTCACTGATAATGTACCAGCTATGATACCGTCTACTGTGCTCTCTGCGAACGGATCTAGGCGACGATCCTGGAAAGGGAAAAGGACATTTTATTCCTATATATTTCCTTGCTTTTACCCGCAACTTCGCCAGCGTGCAGGGGGCCAACCACTGCCTCTTATAGCAGTTACATAATCAGCCTATAATGTTCCCACTGCTGGGACACAGGCCTCCTCTCTGCGAGAGGGAGTGGGCCGTAATCCACCACACGGGCCCAGTGCGGGTTGGTAGATGTCACATGTCTTCGAATTTTTTGGTTCTAGGACATGCCGGTTTCCTCACGATGTAATCCTTCACCGTTTTTGAGAGCAATGGTGATGAAATAATTAACACAAAGTAAAACGCCTGTCCGGGTTCGAACCTACGACGTACAACTCGTAGTCGTAAAAGTCGCGGCCGTTACCACTGGGCCACCACTGCTCTATAGCAGTATTATTTTAATATTGCTTCACAGTGGGAAAGAGATGGAGCTATAACCCTGTACAGCTTCATCTCATTCTCACACTGATGTTGGCCGCGTGGTCGTAAAAAACCTATAAATACCCTTCTCCATTAAAAAAAATATATATATATATATGCCCACTTTCAATATGTCATTAAATTATGTATTAAACTTTTAAATTTTGAAAAATTAATTTGTTTATTCTATAATTGGTGTGCAATAAAAATATTTTTTTATGTATGTTAGTCAATCACGCAGAGACAACTAAAGCGTTCGGATGAAATTGGACACACATAGGGTGTCTCCAATTCCAGACAACTAAAGACACACATAGGGTGTGTCCAATTCCATCCGAACGCTTTAGTTGTCTCCGCGTGATTGAATTTCTTGAATTCGATGGGCAAAAGTAAAATTAATTTATAGGCAAAACTAGCAAGTCTACTAACTAGCATACTAATTCAAAACAAATGAGGGTAACCCCGCAATAAAGTAAATGGTAAAGTGTACGCGACGCGGATGACGTATGCGGGAAAAAACAGTTTAAATGTAAACAGATTTATAAATTGTATAGAAACAAACACTTCTGTCTGTTTTGACAGCCATTTAAATCAGACGGGACCCCCTCATCATAGTGGAAACTCAGTTTTAGTTGATCCTCTTCCCAATCTCTCTCCAAGGTTTGCTCACCAATCCCACCATTCTGGTGGCTAACATTCATAACAACAAAACAAACAGTCTATGAGACGCTAACTTAATAATAAACGTCAATGGGATAATGTGGTGTATTTACTGAGTAATAATGTTCGAATGGTTTATATCGTTTAATGGCGCTTGCTGCGTCTAATTTATTTACTAGTTGCGAGGTAATGTATGAGAATCAAATGTGGTTTATACGTGCACGTAAATTAAAAGTAAAGTATTTAAAGAATAGAATCCGAAAGCGAATCCGAAATAATATTTATTTTTACGAAAACCAAATAAAATATCTAAATTATTTCCAATGTCCATGTTTTCCAAACACAATTTGGAGGAATTATTGAATTGAAGGCAAACGAACTTTTACCTTATTGCAAGGACGTTTAGACAGATTTTTTGCGTCAATGATATTGATATCAATTACAATAATATTTTGGGACGGATGCTTGTGTGGGACGCTACCTGTGTAGACACACTGGCACCGTCCCACCTCCAACGGACTACTTCTAAAGCGGGTGCAGCAGCAGAAAATGCTGTAAATCTGAAAATTATTAAATATAGAGGCCTTGGCAGAGAGTACAACTTTGTGCCCTTTGGCGGAAATCGCGAAACGTCTAGTTAATGTAACTGGTGACCGAAAAGCATGCGGCTTTCTCGCGCAACGCATCAGCATTGCTATTCAGCGAGAAAATGCCGCCAGCATCCTCGGTACTATGCCTCGAGGGCCTTTTTTAGGTTTAACTTAGTATTAATTTAATTTAGTTAATGTTAATAACCATCTTGTAATTTGATTATGTAAATAAAAGCCATATTACCTATTTTTCTATATTATCATCATCTTCCTGCTCTTTCCCACGTTACTTGAGGTCGGCGGCATCTTTACTTCAATTCTCCTCTGACAACCGTCAAGCTATCATTCACTCCCTATTCTTTCATATCATTCCTCACACAATCCATCCATCGTTTCTTTGGCCTCCATCTATCTACCATCTCCATCCACCTATATTCGTATCAAAATCGTAGTTATTTTTATTGTCAAAATTGTAAAACTCACCTTTCTCCGCATAAATTCTGGCTTAAGTAAATACCCACATCGTCGGTTGTACTCATAGGTGCCCAAGTTCAGCTGCATGGCCAAGTCTAATGTTTGATAATTGAGAGCCACTAACTGGCAGCCGGCGTTCCAGAAAACCTGTCGAACACATGAAATTATTACAAGAATATTGATACTTGGAACTCACTAAAAATAGATATTTCCTAGTAACACTTATATCATTAGAGAACCGAGCGGCGGTCGGGAAATTAATCGAGCTGAAAGGCTATTATCAATATAGTTATTAAATTACTTGGTTTCAAATAAACAATGCAATGTTCTAGTTTTTATAAGTGCGCTTATTAACACTTCACACCTTCTGGTAACCGATGATGTGGTCGACCAAAAATGCACTTGGTCAAACTATTTAATCTCTTAAATTTAATGTCGCGTGATACACCATTGGTGCATAAGAACTTAGGAATCCGGATTCTGGCGTTCAAACTTTCGACCCGAAAATTGGGTATTGAAATGTAGGAGAATGTAGAAGCTTAAGAATACCTTATTTGTTTATGCCACAAACTCAACATCTTAATAATATAATGGCTACATCTAAAAAACCGGCCAAGTGCGTGTCGGACTCAATGAAGAGTTCCGTAGTTGGGAAATTGGAATGAATTTATCCCAAAAACAAACTTAACATTGTAGTTGAAAAACATGTTCTCCCATGCATCGATATATGTCACGGTCCATTCTCCAACTGCAAATTTAAGTTGGTCGACATACTCGTAAACTTGTTAAGCCTAGCTGTGATAGTTTTCCTTTTAATTTCATTATATGTACTACTGTCATGATTGTTTTCACGTCTCCATAAACAACCATTTAGCTGGCAGGGGGGGTGGGGAACATTTGACTCTAACAAAATTTTGCACATTAAAGCTTAATATTACGCAAATGGACCCGTAATATTTTTGAATGGCCTATCCATCCTTTTTTATTACGGAACCCAAAAAATTACTAAGCGAATTCGATAATGATGTTTACAAAGTTCACTAGGGACCCGCGTAAGAATTAATCTTTCATCAAATACATTTGCAAAGTATTCAGTTATTACCTGCGGCATAAAGTTGGAGGAGTCGAACCGGGTCCCCGCCGGGTACACGCGCGACAGCTGGTGCTTGTTGTAGTTCACGAACTCGATGGGCCGCTCCTTTAGCAGCGTGGTCGCCTGCTTCTCGTCGAACGAAGACATCTCGTAGAAACGGTTCTTTTCTACACATCACACTCAGTTCAGTCCTTAAGCTTAGGGCCAGTTTCTTAAACATAAATTATCGCAAAATTAATGTGACATATTGACAAGCGCGTGTAAACTGCTGCGATTGGCTGTTGATAAATCATTCAACCAATAGCAGCAGTTTAGGCGCGTTTGACAATTTGTCATATTAGTTTTGTAATAAAATTCGTTCGCGAAATTGGTCTTTATAGTTATGGGATAGGACAGAACAAGATGGAAGATGACAGAGATTTACGCTAAATAGTTGAAGACAAACCAGTGTTTGGGGCTCAGTAGATGCGCTTGTATACTGCACAATTTGAAAAAGAAGCATGAAACATAAAATGCAAAATAAAAAAAAACAAAAGTAATACTAACTGTCAGCATTCTCGAAGGAGCTGAAGTGTACAGGTTGCACGTAGTTGACTATGGCAGAGATTTCTGCGGCCGCGTGCGTCCTCGGACGTCCTCCCCGACCTATACTTATAGCAATAAGAAGAAGCTGCTCACTCTCGGGCGTAAGGAGGAAGCGCGTCTCGTCCTGCTTCCCCTAACGTCAACCTAGCAGATAATAATACTCCTCCAGACTGAATTTCGAAATAAACTCGTCGGAGACTACAATCGACGCGGGAGAAATTATAATGCACAAGTGTGTGCGCAGACGCAAGTGCACTATCTCTTCTTTCACTCTCATAGTCCGATGGGACGAGAACCTAGTAGATATAAAGACGGGAAAACGATTCTGACCTATTTGTAAGGCGGGAAGTATCGCCTCACCAGCCACGAACGCGCTATAATAGTTACAAAAGGGGACATTTGGGGGAGGCCTACAGCCAACTAAGCTACTTCAAACTATTGTATAACTCACTCTCGGAGTTCTCGAAGGAGCTGAAGTGAACGGGTTGTACGTAGTTGACGAGGGCTGATATCTCTGCGCCAGCGTGTGTTTCCCGCGCGTCTTCGCCGACCGCGCTGTCAACGCCACCTGCTTCCTCTTCACCCGACGAGCTTTCCGAGTCCGAAGAATCGGACGAACCCTGACGAGTTAACTGGCGACAAATAATATAATCAGTATAGTTTCAGTTTTAAGTCTTTTATCTTTGGCAGAACTGAAAGGGATTTGAATATTTTAGCATGGAGCTTGGGCTACCTGCGCCACCAGTACATCGTTAATAGCTTATATCTCGGATACGTGACGCTTTACAAGATGTTGTCTAATACAATACTTGTTTTTATTGATACCAGCTATTGATACAAACAGGTTATATGCGTGGCTGAAATGTTGAAAGTAAAATAGCGTACAGTAGACATGATCATGCCAAAATATTCCAACCTTTTTCGTGAATTTTGGATCTCACAGCGCAACAATGAATACAGGGGGCCAACCATCACCTCTTATAGCAGTATTATTATAATATTACTTCACAGTGGGAAAGTGATGGAGCTGTACAGCCCTATAGCTCCATCTCTTTCTCACGCTGAAGTAATATGGAAATAATACTGCTTTAAGAGGTGATGGTTGCCCCCCAGGGTCAAATTAAATTAGAGAGACTCCGCAGACGAGATGGGTATCGATATTTAAACATGATAAAACAAACAATAAATAAATTAGATGATTTTTTTTTTGGGTAACTGCAGTGTAGTTGGAATATCTAGTAAAAAAATCTGGGTTTTTTTTTGTGTAAACTTCACAGACGTGATGGCTATCGATAACTAAACACGATGAAACAAAAAAAAAATGATTTCTCAACTCATACTTAAAGTAACAGCACTACCAGCGGTGGTTGACTCCAAAAAAAAAATCATCAGACCTTTTTATTTTAATTTTGTCGTGTTTAGATATCGAAACACATGACGTCTGTGGAGTTTCTCTAACTAATTTATTGACCCTATAGATGTGTAAGGACTTGTAATATTTATATTCGACAAACTAAAATCCTGATGCGGAAAAGTGAAAAGAGGTACAAGATGACTTAGGACGTAGAATATGTAAAATGAATGTGCATTATAGGTCCACACGGCTACATATCAAGCTATACATTTCCAGTATAAGCTTTTTTTTTTTTTTGAGGGTGGGAAATCATCAAATAACTTCTCCCGCTCTGGGCGGAGCGGGAGGGTGTGTCAGACTCTTACTGACTAAAACCCACCCGTGTTCCTTCCTGTTGCCTGTGTTGCGGGGGCCTCGGTGACCCATAGGTACCTTCCCGCGACCCCGGCAGGAGTATAAGTTGACTCTCATTGTAAGGAAATCCTATACAATGCGAGATCAGCTTATACTGGAAATGCCCATTCATTTTACATAGTTTACGTCAAAGCACGAAAGAATTTTGTAGCAAAGAGACGGACGGGTGATAATTTTAGTTATCTGACGTTCTTTAACGACACTGAGAAATTGCTCATATACCTACATTATTTTTTTTTTTCCTATGTAGATCGGAATGTTAGGTAGGAAGGAAACCGTTCATAAAGTTTTCATTGAACCCTAATTCATAAATTGAACGACTATTTAGGATACGGAAGAAATGTTTTAAGATTATACCATAAATATTATTAACTAGCTACTGCCCACGGCTTCGCCCGTGTGGCTTTTTCTAAAATAAAAGTAGCCTAAGTTACTCCTTATATTTATAACATCAGCTATCTGCCGGTGAAAGTCGTCAAAATCGGTCCAGCCGTTTCGAAGATTAGCCGGAAGAAACAGACAGACAGACAAAAAATAAAAATTGTTGTAAGTACCGTATACTTTCATATGCATTTAGTAAAAAGCGGTTATTTCGACATTACAAACAGACACTTATATTTATTTGTACAGACGAGTTCAATAAATCGTTAAGAAAAAAATTGTTAAGTACTGTAGGTACTCGTATCTACTATTCTAATCCTGAAGTATGCAAACGATTTTCACATTCATATTATGTTTGATCCGCAGCCAAAATCTGGTTTTCGCTAAATAAATAACGCGATTTTTTATGTTGATAGCAATTACGTTTAATGGATTAAAAAAAGGTGTGACATTATCTCGTTAAAACGTAAAGGAAAATGAAGCTATAATCATAATATTATCATTACTTATTACAGAACTCGAAAGCTACGCAAGCAAACTTTCTTGTTAGTTACTTGTCAATAGATTTCCAGTACAAGGGGACAACCACCGCCTCTTATAGCAGTATTATTTTAATATTGCTTCACAATGGAAAAAAGATGGAGCTATACCCCCTGTATAGCTTCATCTCATTCTCACACTGATGTAATGTGAGAGGCCGTGGTTGCCCCCTGGCATAAGATATAAATTTCCAACTAATATTATAAATGCGGTGTGTTTGTTGGTTTGTCCGTCTTTCACACAACAACAGAGAAACGTATCGACGTGATTTTTCTCTTATGCATAGTTTATGAGCCAGAAAATGGCATCTTCTTAGGAGCCATCTCCACGGACGAGAGAATCGCGGCGATAGTCACGCTGTGTGTTCAAATTATCACCGCGACGATATCGCCGTGTGGAGATTCATTCATTCACACCAGCCAACATGAAGGAATGAAAGAATGTCATTTTTGTTTCTTATCTGTGGATACTATTTAAACCATGGACCTTCCTTGGTAAAGGAAAGGTACTAAAGGGTCACCGAGGCCCCTGGCAACACAGGCAACAGGAAGGAATACGGGTGGGTTTTAGTCAGTAAGAGTCTGACACACCCTCCCGCTCCGCCCAGAGCGGGAGAAGTTATTTGGTGATTTGCAATCGAACAAAAAAAAAAAAAAAAAAGGTGTCCCGTTGTCTGCACGTTATAGAAACTGATGGACGCTACTGCAGGTGCCAAACTCGTAACCAAATTCTGGGTCGACTCTATTTAAATTGCCATCGACACACTAAGAAGAACTGTGAAATAAATTACGTTTATCCTGGAAAAATGCATTGTAAAAGGTATTTCTTACATAAAATACAGTAAAGCTCACCGTGGCGGCGGTCACATCTCCGTTGCCCTGCGGTATTTCTGGTCGAGGTTCGCTCTCCTCAGAAGCAACAGAGTCGTCCTTCTTGTGATGGTGATGATGCTTCTTCTTATTCTTAATTATGATCTTGTTGCGCAGCATGGAAGGCGGCGGTAGCTCCCCTCCTGAGTGACAGAAACAAAAACACATCATAACGCACATGAATTAATGTTGTACTAGTTTTTTTTATCTCTTTTTTTGGTAGCTGTATTGTGCTGTTCACACAATTTCTTTCGAATCTGTTTTTAGAAGTGAAGACTTTTAATTGGCTGTCAGTCTCACATACAATTTTTTATTCTGTTTGTTTTAGCTGTAAGTCATCCATAATTATTAAATAAATAAATAACGTGGAATGATATCTTATGTGCTGATTTCTTACATCGTACTTTACACTTTTTATTTGATTTTTATACGTTTTTTTTTTTTTCATCTGCTTTATTTTATATTGTGTGTATTTTATTCTGTGCCAAATAAATGTAGAAAATACATTTTCTTGTAATGTCTTTTAATAAAGTTTTAAATTATTTTAAGAAAGTGACAAAACGTTTTGAATATGAGTCTATTGTCCATGTTTTAAAAGTGTGTCGGGGTAACAGTACAAACATATTATGTATTGTATTGCATAATCAGCCTATAATGTTCCCACTGCTGGGACACAGGCCTCCTCTCTGTGAGAGCGAGTGGGCCGTAATCCACCACGCGGGCCCAGTGCGCGTTGGTAGATGTCACATTTCTTCGAATTTTTGGTACTAGTACACGCCGGTTTCCTCACGATGTTTTCCTTCACCGTTTTGAGAGCAATGGTGATGAAATAATTTACACAAAGTAAAGCGCTTGTCCGGGTTCGAACTTACGATCTACAACTCGTAAGTCGCGGCCGTTACCACTGGGCCACCACTGCTCACTGCTGTATTGCATTGAGACTATGGCATTTATGAAACTTGTGAGATGTTATCTTTCCAAATACATTTTTTAGAAGTAGATCAGTACCGCATTACTTTTGTTTTTAAACGCTTCATTCTTGGCACGGATTGGTGTTAAAATCACAAATGGAAATCCTTGTTCAAACAAATAAAGTTAAAGGTCAAAAAACTCCAGTCGATGTTAATAAAATCCTACAGCTCCATCTACCGGAGACACATTTATTGACCAATGATTTATATGTTTTCACACCAAACTCTATAAACGACGGCGAAAATACAAAATACGCCTGTCTGTCGAGTAACGTTTTAAATAGTACGACTATTACTCGCATAAGGTGGATCCGCAATGGAAGCCCGCGAAGATCAAATTTTCTTAAACTGATTTTAAAAATTCTTTCACCTAAAAGCTACATTATCAGCGAGTATCATGGGCACTATTTATTTAAAAAAAAATTGAGATCCCTACGAAAATTACAATAATGTATCCAAAAGTATCAAACATTTTCCTATAAAAGTCATTACTTGGCGTGCGCTGCGAAATCTATTGATGTTACATAAAATAATGTACTACATGTTTATTGTACTCATCATTACCTACAAAAAAGTCCGCGAGGCTATTTGTCTAACTATTAGAGTTAAGTCACAATAAGTACATGCCATGGCACGGAGCGAGAGGGCATTGGCAGCCGTCACCTCCTTCTGCGAAGCAGTAATGCTCGCAAAGGAGGTGACGGCTGCCAATATAGCCAATGAGGGGGGACGGTTGAGGGAAAGGCAAATTTCCGCGCCCCCTCGCCCCTAGCAGCCGCAGGAGACGCCCTGGGCGTCGGGAATCCCGGGCGGATTTCCGGCTACCGCCCGGTAAGGACCAGGCCCGGGTCGACGGCTCGTTGTTTTCCACGCGCGCCTCAAAAAGATGTCGTCAGCACAAGTGTAGGGGTCCACTAGGGCCGATGCCTGCTGGGGTCGCAGGAAGGTACTAAAGGGTTACCGAGGCCTCTGGCAACACAGGCAACAGGAAGGAATACGGGTGGGTTTTAGTCAGTAAGAGTCTGACACACCCTCCCGCTCCGCTCAGAGCGGGAGAAGTTATTTGATGATTTCCCACTCAAAAAAAAAGTCACAATAACTGTGTTTTGTTCAAATTAGTCGAAAGTACTCATTTATAGTTTAATAACCTGGATAAAGATGCTGACAAGAGACATATGACCAAAATAGGCTTGTCTAAAGAAAAGCAATTGCCAAATCTGTATAGTTTATGGCAGCGGAAAAAATATATGTTAATTTTGAACATATTTCCCAGAACTTAGTATCAAAATACGTTTTGAAAAAAAAAATCTCGATACAAACTAACGTTAAACTAACCTCTTACCTTGAGTTCCAATCCAAAATATCTGTATTAAATATCAACAAACGTTAAATAACAAGAACGTCTTATTTGAATGCAGAATTTGGTTGTTTTTTATTTTCGATTACTTATCTCAATTTTCAGTAAATACCTAGATAATTGCTTCATATTTTGCAATAAATTACAAGCGTTGTGTCATCGCGCTTCTCTTTCTTTTCTATGCAGTCTGACAGTGACCGCGGTTTAGGTGATGTCAGCGTCTTAACACATATGATTTACTACTTTTAATCCCGGAAGTACGTTCCCGTGGGATATTATCACTAGGACAAAAGCTAGTTAGATAAATATTTTAACTACGACAATAATAGTGGTCGACGACTACATCTCTCATGGAAAAGTTCTCATGAAAATAATCTAATTTAGAGATATGTAGTAATGATTTTAATGATTATAATTCTGTAAAAACATATTTGTTATGGTCGCGAATTATATTTTGATCAATATACAACCTGACACTGACATGCAAGTTACAAAAACGTATGACAATTTTAATTTGGCCGACTATCACTGCGGACCCACCTTAACAATTCGACCTAATAAAACGTAAGCATGCCTTTAAAGTCAAGGACCGATTAAAACAACATACAACCGTAGCCGTTTGAACCCGTACACGAGTGCGTGTGTAGTGAAAACAAACTGTCTCAATATGTTCACATGTCATAACGGCGCACGCTTGGTCGTAGGCCAACGTAAATACTGCAGGAGTATCAAACCATGATCTTACGTCAATGCGCCCAACTAGATTATCACAATATTTATAATAATAATTAAGATTATTAATAAGCACCGAAATAGGGCTGACAATTAAGCCATTGCGTCATTGATACGCTAGATAAAAGTACCAATATGCTTCAGAATTAATCTGTACTCAACCCTGCGTTAACGAGATCCTGTCGACTGATACGTTGTACGTCATTTCCTTTCATAAAATCAAATGAAAATCATCTGGCCTTCATGAACATTCAATAAAGTTTGATACACTCCTGATGTTTGGATGGGTCGGTTGAAAGATTAATAGGCAGTGAACGAAAACAATTTATCTAATCTTAAACAGCGTCTTTAGTATCGGAGGTAAACGGTGATTGTTTACCTTATGACCTACCTCACCTGCCGTGTTTCTTTCGTGTTTTTTAACATACATACATAACATCACGCTTTGTTTCCCCAAAGGGTTGAGCAGAGGTGTATCCGTAGTACACCCACATTTCGCCAGTTATGTTTAAGTCCATTGCAATAGGGGTGAGCCTATTACCATCAACCGGTCACAAATCCAGACTCAGGGCTGCTACTGAGAAATTCCAGATGGAAAAACCCAATAACACTTTACCCGACCCGAGAATCGAACCCAGGACCTCATGCTCAGCAGTAGCGGCAGCCACCTCTAAGGCCGACGAGGCAGTCGAGTCATTTCGTTTATTATAGCGTATTTATTACTTATCTTATCACAGATATTTGATAATATAATTATTAAACACGAACAAGAAATATCGTCAACTCTGAATCCTATGTCCCAGTCTGCTAAGCTTGGCGATCATGGACGTATTCCTTACGTTATATCATTATAGCCATTTACAGCTGTCTAACATTGAATCATAGAAGGTAAAATAGATGTAGTAGCTCCTTAATACAACTTACCTGGCTCTAATTGATGGGAATCAAGCGGTTTATCAAGCAACATGTCTCCGAATATTTCTCTGCAGTAATTGGCAATCTTAGCTTGCTGTCGCGGATTGCAATGGTTCTCGAAGCTCAATATAACGGGGTAGTCAGACGTCTTGAAGGCGCTCTCTGCTATCGCTTCCAGTACCTCCTTGGCACTGATCTCTGGCACGAAAGTGTATCCGTGCACGATCACCGGCTCGTCCGTGCGGCCGTTCCAGAAATCTAGCTCTACGCATCTGTGTGGAAAAGTACAGGGAAAAATAAATAATACAGCGTGAATCAGAAAGATGTGGTCAAATTTAAGGTGAAGAAATATGTGGTACAGATCATCAAATTGAACAACTTTCTTCAAAATCAAAATATTTTATTTCACATAAACCTACATGGGCACCTATGAAACGTCAGAAGCTAGGTGCACGGTCCCAATTGGTCGTTTCCTATGGATAAGAGCCGGCAAGAAACTCCACGCTCCACTGATGTTTTTTTTTAGTTTGATGGTTTGTACCACGCCTTTCTGATCCATGCTGTATTATTTTATTCCTATGTTGAGTCCATAAGTCTATTGATAATTAATTTACAGGCGTCAAACATGTATGTAGTATCAAAGTATGTTTGATAATTTGTTTCTTATATCAGTATACAAAAGTCGAACGAAACACGCTTTTACATTTAGATGAGTTATCCCATAAAATGGTTTCTGTAATGAAACAGAAAAAAAGAGTGCTTCAAACTTTTAAGCGCGGCATACAGACAACGTAAACGAAACTGTTTTACTAGAACAGCAGATATTTATTTATTATTCGCCTCTTTAAAAATAAATCGCAGACAATATGTCATAAAATTTCAAATTCCGATATAAAATTTATCTAATAGGTACATTGAATAGTTAAACTAATAGACAAGCATGGAACAAACATTAAATCGAATCTAGCCAAAATAAGGCACAGTACCTACATGTGAAGCGCGCAATAAAATATGTTTTACAAATATTTACATTTATTTTCATACGCTAACACGATAATTAAGGTCGATTCACATCGATAATATCGATAACTGAACGTTCGATACCGCACTAATTGGATTTATTATTAAAAACGCATTGGAAACATTAGGTAGGTATAGATTTTTATAAACAAATTAACATCGATAGCGCATTAATTAGCGCTCCACGAGTTCGGGCGGTATGCGGCAGGTTATTCTTTATACAAGCACCATTCAATCAGGTTTACATACAATTCGTTTTTTTTTTTTCACTAACAGGTTTTGAATTTTAAGAGCTAGATAAGTGCCGCCGTTCTACAGAAGGCTACAGAACCTGCAAATGGGATTTCCTAGTTTTAAATGCCAATGGTATTTTCGCAGATTGTTCAATAAACTTTTTAAACAATGCATAAAATGCGGATATTTTGGTTAACTCGTACAAATAGCTTGACCAGATAGTTGGAAAGAATGTGTTTTCTGAATCAACGAGTCGCGCGCCCGTATTGTTTCTTTGGTCGTAGAATTTAAGAGCGAAACATTTAGATGTATGATTATTTTTCGAAAGGACAAATATTTTTAAAAGAGTAGGTAACCGTAGAGTTTCGTGCCGGCTCTTCTCCATAGGAAACGACCAAGGGGAACCGTACACCTAGCTTCTGACGATTCATAAGTGCCCATGTAGGTTTATGTGAAATAAAATATTTTGATGTTTTATTTTGAGTTTGATGGTCTGTACCAGACCTTTCTTTCTATACATACTGTATTATTTTATTTCTATGTTGAGTCTATTAGTCTATTTTAATATATTGTGTGTCTATTCATAATACATTATGAATACATTGTTTCTTTGGTCGTAGAATTTATTAGCGAAGCGAATCATTTAGATGTATAATAACATTCAATGATTATTTTTCGAAGGGACAGTACAAAGCGTTGTTGCTTGTTGCACAACAATAATCGAGTCTCGAATTGTCAATAGAACAAGGCAACTCAAGGTCAGTAGTTGAGTCATCGCAGAAATTGACAGAACCCCTCTCCACATCTCCGAACACAAGGTCAAGTTTGGAGGCTGGTTCCAATGCTCTTGAACGAGACATGAATGCTATCACCAACCGCATTGGTCGCGCCTATGATTCCGGCTTCCTATATGTATAGAGAACAGTTTTCGCTCTTTCTGTTTGAAAATATGAGGTACAGCAGGGAAAAAATCGCCTTACGATCGCCTATTGTTAGCTACCATGGGACAAACTGAGGCTGTTTACTGAAGATTATGACATACTGGACACGCATAATCATTTGCAGGACAGTTTAAGTGCAGGGCAGGCCAAATTGACCGTAATAGTTGCACCACACAAGGTTGAAAATCGTTTGATACTTGACTTAATGCCAAAATTTGACCTGTTTGTTCTCAAATATTAATAGATGTCAGCTCCTGGTTCAAAAGTATAATTTGCGATGATATACATAGTTGAAAGATGTAATGGTCAATTGGTTTAACTAGGTTTTTATTTTTATTATTAATATTTTACATAGATTCTTTTATATTTTGTGAATGTGAGAACTTTGTAGGGTAGACTTTAGATTTGTAGACCATTTATTTTTTCCTGGTACTTGTTGACAGGCCTACACTCTCTCCCCATACCTATTAACATTTTATTTTGAAATCATTGTCAAAACCAATTATTTTTAAAAGAGTAACCATGAAGTTTCTTGCCGGCTCTTCTCCATAGGAAACGACCAATTGGAACCGTGCACCTAGCTTCTGACGCTTCATAAGTGCCCATGTAGGTTTATGTGAAATAAAATATTTTGATTTTGATTTTAAACTGACCTGCATCCAGCCAGCAGACTCTGTCGGTAAATCTCAACACTGGACTTCCCCGTAATCTGGTGACCGGTCAAGTAGGTGTTGTGCGAGCTATTAATAAAGTAATGCGCCAATGGTTGCTCCATATCGTCGCAGAGGTCCATCTTACTTGGCGCCACTATCGGATTATCCTCCGACATGATGAATCTGTAATACAAGAGACATTTAGACGTCTTGTGAAGTAGCTGAGTAACTTTAGCGCTAATATTTGTATGGCCTACAGATTATAATTGTTCCGGGTTTGCGTTTGTAAGTCAACACGGCTTTAAGACATACATTTAAAAGAAATCAAGCGATAATACAACGTTCTAATAGAACTCAGTTTTTTTTATTACATTTCAGCGTTTAGTAACGAGAAAGTTTATTACACAAATTAATCATCGTTAAAAAATGTTTAAACACAAGTAAAAAGAGTACATTTTTATTATATTACTGTCTGGTGGAGAGTTTATTAAACACTCTTTTTATTATAAACCTCCATAGTAATAAAAACAACAAATCTTTTTTAGTTTAACCGTTTTATGTTGTAAAGTGATTCATTCATATATTACGAATATTATGTTAACGAAAACTCGTTTTTCGAAGGTATTCCGAGTTATATTCCGCGAACAAACCTTAAAAATCCATCAAAGGTAAGCTGTGATCTTTGTTGATGGTACTTGTTGTGTTCATAGGCTTTGATAAGATCCTTGGCACGCTGCAGATCGGCGTAGGGATGCAAAATCTCGTTCAGCCTGGGGTCCCGCTGGATCTCGTTTAGAAAGTCCACCAGCTGATTGGCAGACAGATGCGGCTTACTGTCCGTGCTGTAAAGAAATACTTCGTTATCATCGCTAGCCTTGACCAACTGATGTCATCCGTTGTTGTGAAATTTCCTGTGGGTATTTTGCCCTTTCAAGAACTTTAGGTACGTGTCCTGATTTTTAATTGACACGTGAACTTTGGATTCCATTCATGACTTACGTATGAGGCATGTAAGTAATGCTTATGTGACACACAATATTCTTTGAACTATTTTTCCCTCACCTGATTATCACACATGGAGCCAAATGGAAAAGCTTTGATAACCCATATAATTGCAGTTAGTTATTTTAATACTTTCCTAGGACGAAACTAAAATCCCTTGGACGATTTCAATCGCTTGCGGCATTTTCCACCCTCAGCAAATATCGGTCTGCGCAATTAACAATACTTTGTTAATTGCGCAGACCGATATTTCCTGAGGGTGGTAAATGAGTGATCAGAGATCTAGATATGTACTTAACCGGTAAATAAACGCAATATTGAAAGAAAAATAAGATTATTTGTCACAGTAACACGTCCAGACAATAAGATCTAGAATAGAAAACAGAAAAATAAAAATAAAATGATCTACATATAATCACATTAATCACAAAACACACAGCTGCCCGTCATGACTTTAACAAGAAGACTTCCACTAAGCATAATGCTGTGCTAAGGGGGACCCATAGCACAGCGCTGACTTCCAGTGGTCACCCGAAACAGACGTACGGAATCCATATTGCGCAACGTTATTTGAAATTAGAGTCACAGAAAACGCGGAAGCCTTCAACAATTCGACTATTTATAGAAAAATAATTATTTAATATCATCGCGACCGAATAAATAATTCTATCGCATATTAATTTATGTAAACCAGACGATAACCTGAATTTCTTCTTTTCGTCTTAGTAGGGTAACTTACAAGATAAAAACGTTTGTGTGATAATGTTGACATTATCTATATGGCTTTACCTATTATTATTATGGCACAACAATAATTATTATATATTTAACAAAGGAAAACTCCGATTCAACATCGCATTAATCAATCATTAAAATCACGGAAAACCACAAAACAAAACCGCATTGTTATGTACTAGGTGGCGCATAAGTAATCACCTGATTTCCTAAGGCGCAGGCCAGACAGAAGAGACGTAAGACGAGGACGCGTCACGGACAGGGCGGAGACGAGACACGGGCGCGACTTTTGAAATTATATAGAAGAGACGGGGCGCGGACGCGACGCAGTCGCGCAGTCAGGACTATTTTCGGCATTCAACAGTCTGATTTTGACACTACGACATGTCTTCTTCTGAAGATGAAGATGTACTAGCACTGGTGCATCTCGCTAATATACAGAGGGTTAGACGTTACTGGGTACATCCGGTATGGCTAAGCAATAAAGACAATCGATTTTTTAAAATAATGGAGGACCTACACAATTACCCAGATCGTTTTGTCACAGTGTATAAAATGACTCCACAGTGTTTTAATATTATCATGTCCAAAGTGAGAAATGCTTTACAGAGAAAGCACACAAATTGGAGAGCATCTATAAGTGCTGAAGAAAGATTACTTATAACGTTAAGGTAAGTGAAAAACATTATCTTTATTAATTACTTTAATATTAAGTGAAAATTGTGTTACATAATAAGGTTTAACATTTGAAAAATGTGCACGCTCAAACATCGGATTACTTTGGTGAAGAAAAATTATAAGTGTAGTTCAGTGGTGTTTCTTCATTCAAAAAAGATGTATTGGTGACGCGTGCAGCCGAAACTGAACTAATTGTTGAATAGGGTGATAGAGTGAAGAACGTTGGGGTATTCTCATCTTGCCCAGATATTGATGGAGATGCAACATTCTGATTTTGCTCTATTGTCGATGGAGGTGCAACATTTTGATTTTGCTGTATTGTCGATGGAGGTGCAACATTTTGATTTTGCTCTATTGTCGATGGAGGTGCAATATTATGAAACGGCTCTTGTATCGAAGATACTGTGGCTATCTTGTTTTGAGAAATTCGGGTAGAATATGCTGGTTCTGATGTCAAAATTGCCTCGTTTCCATCTAAGATTTGCGCCGCCAACTGCATTACTCCCATCTTGAACCTTCGTTTTTGAACAAGATTCATGGCCTTCATATCAGACAACATGCTTTGAAGGAAGGCAAGATCTGTATCAAGAGGTTGCATTTGTTTCTCGCTATTTTGTCGTCTTCTGTTAAAGTAATCAAAAGCAGATTGATTGACGTCTTTCAAAGTAGGTATTTTACTTTTTTTACTCGAGTCCGATGATAACGGCGAAGGATGATTTTGAGCCTGTGGAGAGGGTGAATGGGACGGAGGCCTAAATGGCGACATTGACTCCTCCTCATCAAGGTCACTTTCGTCCGTATGAGTATCTGACCTGCATTGTGGTTGTAGATTCGATTTGGAAGGTCTTGATTTCAAATATCTATCCAAAAAATGCAAGTGCTGGGCAAGGTAGTATTCTTTTACCTTCTTGGCTGCAGAGCCAGATGGAAGTGATAGAAGTTTTTTGTATTTTGCATATCTGTTTCTTATGTTTTTCCAACGGTCTTTGCAAGCTTGTACTGAAACAATCAAATCATCAAATAAATATGATTAAGTGAATTACTTACTGTGAGTTTTTATTCGCAGAGACCTTTGAGCCTATATCACTATTACGAATACTTATGTATAGAATTAAGAATTTTACTTGCTGGCTCAATAGCCTCCGCGAACAAAAAATCACGGTGCGCAGTATTGTAATATACCTAATTTATATTTGTATATTTATTTACAGGTATTTTGCAGATGGGTGTTCATTTAAATCACTGTCAGTTTACTTTCTACGAGGAAAATCTACAATTCGAGAAATAGTACATAATACCTGTCAAGTTCTATGGCAAACATTACAACCCGAATATATGCCTACACCCAATGTAGAAAAATGGCTAGAGATAGCAGCGCGTTTCCATACTCTTTGGAATTTACCGAATTGTGTGGGAAGTCTGGATGGCAAACATATTAGAATAAAAGCTCCATCTAACACGGGATCAGCGTACATAAATTACAAAGGATACTTTTCGATTGTGTTATTAGCATTGGTAGACGCTGACGGGTTATTTGTAACGATAGATGTTGGGGAATACGGAAGAAATAGTGACGGGCGTGCATTTCAAGCCAGTGCTCTCGGACAAGCAATGCAGCGTGAAGACCTTAATTTACCGGACCATTCTCCATTGCCCGGAGAAGTACAACCTATGCCATATTATTTTGTGGCAGATGAAGCATTCTCTCTGAAAAAAAATTTAATGAAACCTTACTCGCGGAATCAATTGACAAATGATAGAAGAATATTCAATAACAGACTAAGCAGAGGACGGAAATCAGTAGAATGTGCCTTTGGAATGGCAAGGACTAAATTTCAAGGACTGAGCATGCCCATGTGCTGTGAACCTGCTAAAGCTGATGTAATTATACAAGCTATGTGTATATTGCACAATGTTATTCGAAGATGCGATGGAAAATTTACAGAGCCATACACCCAAAATACGTTGGTTGGAACAAGAATTGATTCACTATACAGAGTAACTGCAGACGGTATCAGGGAATACCTCACCGACTATTTTGTAAATCGGGCACCTATTCCGTATCAAAATAGACACAATCTATAAACACACACACACACACACACACACACACACACACACACACACACACACACACACACACACACACACACACACACGCACGCACGCACGCCGCACCCTCACACACACTCATACACACCCCCCCCCACATACACAACACGCAGAGAGATTAAGAAAAAATTACATTAATCTATTAGTTTATACTAGTAACTTGTTCTTTACCATGAAAAATACCTAATTGCAAAACAATTATTTACAATTTAAGTGTCTTTGCGCGGACACAAACTCACATGTTCGTCTAGTAGACGACGTCTACCAACACCATTTTAAAAAGAATGACAGATGATATTTGGCGTTTTTATTTTATGCCATAGTCCTAATACCCAGTATAAGTGCTGTTAAAATATTTATGTTTTACCATTAAAAACAAAGAGTACAGTTTTTTTTATTTCTAATGTACTGCGTAAAGAACAGATGTACGCACGAGGATAAGTTGATGTGGTTTGTTTTTAATAAAGAATAAGTACTATTTACTTACCGTTTTCGTTTATTGTCCTGGCAATTGATTCCCAAGCTTGGTCTTGAACATTTCTGTTACAATAGTCAGACCTATTGTAATCATAAATAACAGAATGATTCTCAATTAATTCACAAAACTGAATATTAAATGCTAGGTCGTCACGCATTTTTAAGAAAAAAATTATAAAAACTCAAAAAATGACGCAACCATTCAACCTCAAGACGGTACACGTGACTGTGCGAGCGAGCGAGACCCACCCGGCAGGCATGCCACCCCGCGCCCCGTCTTCGCCCCCGCCGCGTCCGCGCCCCGTCTCTCCTGTGTGTTTTGAACAAAAGGCGCAGACGTAAAAGCGTTGCGCCCGCGCCCCGTCTCTTCTGTATGTTTTGCGTCGCGACGCTTCTATACATCTTGTATGAAAGAGACGCGGTAAAGACAAATGTCTGCGCCCCGTCTGCGTCTTACGTCTTCTCTGTGTGTCCAGCGCCTAAGGCTATAACTTTTTTTTTGTAGATAAGAAAACTGTTCTGGTTATTGTTATATTGTTTATTGACTTGTCATTTTTTTCTGTTTGAATAGAAAAACCAATATCTATTTTCAAACCTTTTTTTTTTTTTGGGTGGAACATGATCAAATAACTTCTCCCGCTCTGGACGGAGCGGGAGGGTGTGTCAGACTCTTACTGACTAAAACCCACCCGTATTCCTTCCGTTGCCTGTGTTGCCAGGGGCCTCGGTAACCCTTTTGTACCTTCCCGCGACCCCGGCAGGCATCGGCCCTAGTGGACCCCTACACTTGTGCTGACGACATCTCTTTGAGGCGCGCGTGGAATACAACGCGCCGTCGACCGGGGCCTGGTCCTTACCGGACGGTGAGCTACCCATTGCTCACCGTTCGCTAGCCCACGCCTACGGTGGCTGGAAATCAAACCTTGAGAGCATGCAATGGGTCTTGTATTTCATGCAGATTTTAGGTGTCTCAGAAGCGATAATTTTGCTTGTTCACGGATCCGGAAAGGTGAAAATGTGCCTCATCGCTCATGATAATTTTCGAAGGAAAATCATCAAAATCAAAATCAAAAGTCATTTATTCAAACTAGGCTGAGAATCAGCACTTTTCGAACGTCAAAATTACATAAGACAGTCCCCCAAAACGCCCCCCCTTCACCACTTCCTAGTGCTTTAGCTGGGAAGAAGAAGTGGTCAACAAACTCCCCAGCAGCACAGCTGTCTGTTCAGTTAGAGGGGAAAAAAAATGGATTCTATACAACAGTATGCAAAACAATTTACATTACGTGCAACATAAAACATTAAATTATTAGCCATATGTCAGCTAGCACACCACTATACCAACAAAAAAAAAGAAAAGGAAAACACCGAAAACTATTAATTCTCAAGCAGAGATAAAAACGTAAACAGAACTTAATGCCCAAATAAAAGCCTCCAAGCATAAAAGGCGTGCCCGCTTACATATAGCTATAGCTGTAACAGTCACAAATGATGAACTAGGACCATCAAAGTAAAATAAATAAACAATTAATTACTAATAACAAAACAAAACAATGGTCAGCAAGACGACCAGTCACCACAAGCAGCACCCGTTCACGAGCATAACGCAAAAATCAGCCATTACCCCCCTCGCCATATTAGAGGGAAGGAGGTAACCCGACCCCCGACGCTACCGCAAGCAGTGACAACTAAGGGAGCATGACGAACTTGCTGCCGGTTGTAATGAGAAGATTATGTCAATAATAAACGAAAATAAAAATTAAAATAAATTGACTTATACAGTCAAATAAAATAAACAATTATATGAACTCATGTAACCTGTCACTAGGTAGGCTAATTCTGGAGAAAGAACATAAACATTGTCTTGAGTTAATCACAGCGACCAACAATTCTTATCATTTAAGTAGTCGTTGATAGAATAGTATGCCCTTGAACAAAGTTTGGATTTTACTTTAGTTTTAAACGCATTAAAAGGCAAATCTAGCAAAGAAGAGGGTAACTTGTTATAAAAAGTAATACCAAGCCCAACAAACGAGTTATGAACCTTGTGAAGCCGGTGAAATGGAGCATCCTCTTCGCGGTCATTGTTTATTATTCCGCGTTCTTATAGAGTATAGCGTAGCGCACCATAATTTTAAGGTGTGTATTTTACATCTGTAAACTTCACAAATGTCAGACGCAATGACTAAACATTCCATTTTAAAAAACCGGCCAATTTGGGATGAACTTATCTCAAAAACAAACTTGACATTGTAGTTGAAAAATATCTTCTTATACCGTGACGTATATCGATGTATGGGACATCGATATATACGTCACGGTCAATTTCTCCAACTGCAAATGTAAGTTTCAAGATTTTATATTACCACTTTGTCAGCGTGATTAATATGAATACCTATGCTAAATTACAGCTTTCTAGTACTAAGAGTCTCTGACCTAAGCCGGAGACAGTCAGACAGACAGACAGACGGTCATGGCGAAACTATAAGGGTTCCTTGTTGACTACGGAACCCTAGAAATGAGAGCATCTTCCAAAGGGTTGATAACTTATACGCCACCTGTTAAGGACGTCGGTATGTAGGTATTTAGGTAGATAGTTCACAGCGGTGTTTTATCGTGATTTATGTCCGAGTCAATTGGTTGATGAGGTTAACGTGGCCAGACAACCCGAACAATTATAACTAATTGTCGCCGCTCCGACCCGCGACCTTTTTAAAACGCCACTCACAGGAGCTGATTCCCTCTATTTATAGTACGCCGTATATTTACCTGCTCTATATTATATTTACATGAGCCATGCTAAACTGGGAGGTAGAAAAAAATGGCATTATCAGCTTTAAATAATCTAGTGTCGACCGGGAAAAAGGGGTTATTATTGTACAGGCAGATGGCGGGGCGATGGGTTGGCAAAATAGCAACTGACACCGTAATATTTTAATTTTATTCAGAGACTTAGTTTTACCCGCGACTTCGCCCGCTTGGAAATTATTCCACGGAAACGTACTACAGGGATAAAATTATCCTATGTCATAACCAAATAGGGTATTTTACTATATACGAGAAAAAATCTATAAATATATTATTGAGATAGTTTAGGCAAAAAGGAGACGAAATATGTTAGTTTTAGTTCATAAAATAACAAAATAAATTTAAAAATTCAATTCAACGTTTTCAGTTTTTCTAATCTGTTACAAAACACCATGAAATAGTAGCCGTCATGTTATTACGTCATACGGCTGTGTAAACTAAAACGTGTCAACTGTCAACTGATAGTTAGATAATAGATCAGCGCATTTGTTTACATAGCCAAGTGACGTCATGACCACAGAGCAACATGGCATCCACTGCGTCCAGCGTTTTCGTCAAACTACGCGCGAAATTTGAAAATGTAAAATTTAAATGCATTTTTATGGCACTTAACGATTGAATAAAAATTTTGTGATTTTTTTTTGGGGCATTTTAGCACTATAGAATTTAATTAAGATACTTTTCAAAAATGGGTGTAAGACTCTATTGTATGCCAAATTTCATCGAGGGCCGTTCAGCCATTTAAACGTGAAAAGGTAGCAGACAGACAGAGTTACTTTCGCATTTACAATATTAGAGTCTGGCAAACGAAACTTATAGCAGTATTATTATAATATTACTTCAGCGTGAGAAAGAGAGCTATAAGTCCTGTATAGCTCCATCACTTTCCCACTGTGAAGTAATATTATAATAATACTGCTCTAAGAGGTGATGGTTACCCCCCTGAGTAAACGCGGCAAAAAAAATATTATAAATACAAAAAATAGTCAAGAATCATCATCATCTGCCTAGCCTTTTCCCAACTATGTTGGGGTCGGCTTCCAGTCTTACTGGACACAGCTGAATACTAGTATTTTACATGGAGCGACTGCCTATCTGACCTCCACAACCCAGTTACTGGGCAACACGATTCCCCTTGGTAAGACTGGTTGTCAGACTTTCGGGCTTCTAACGACTGTCAAAGATCTACAAATGACAGCCGGGACCAACAGCTTAACGTGCTTTCCGAAGCACGAAGGGGTCTTGGTATGTAAAGATGGTCACCCATCCACGGACCAACCGCGGCAAGCTAAGCTTAACCTGATCGATCGACCCTTGCGGCTGTTATTACTTAGCCACAAGCCTTAAGTATAGTTAGTAATACATAAATACATAAAGATTTTTTGAATTTGCCGCGTTTTCTCAGGTCACGCTTTGGTTTGCCAGACTCTAGTATGGTCACTATCTATGCTTAGATTAAGTCCTTACTGTTTCAAAGCATACTGCCCTTCTCAACCAGTCTCATAAAAATGATAAGTAGGTACTTAAGTAGCTCATAATTTTTTTAAGAGGTTAATTTAAAGGGATACGTTTTATCGACATTTCGTGGGTTCCGACCGCGACTTACGCTAATTTAATGCTTCTTTCAAACATGTGTAAACAATTTACGCTTAATTAAACAGATGGCTCAATAAACAAAACTGAAGCGTGAAAATCTCATCAAACAATCATTTAGAGCTTTCGGTTTCCTCTTTGATAGCAATAAGTTCAGACTTATTCATAAATCACTGTACTGTTGATATTATAAAATAACCTTCATTCACGCCACACATAATCAGCCTATAATGTTCCCACTGCTGGGACACAGGCCTCCTCTCCGTGAGAGGGAGTGGGCCGTAATCCACCACGCGGGCCCAGTGCGGGTTGGTAGATGTCACATGTCTTCGAATTTTTGGTTCTAGAACATGCCGGTTTCCTCACGATGTTTTCCTTCACCGTTTTGAGAGCAGTGGTGATGAAATAATTTACACATAGTAAAGCGCCTGTCTGGGTTCGAACCTACGATCTACAACTCGTAAGTCGCGACCGTTACCACTGGGACACCACTTGCCATAGTGAAACATAATTATTAACTAACGAAACTGCATTGTATCATCGCAACTCACAATAAAAAAGTATAAAGAATCAAATTATTTGAGACGCGTCGCTACCTTGAACTTCACGCTAAGCTTTGGAAATAACAAGCGACTCACATAGGTCACTTGGAAACATCAGTCGGCTGAAAGCTGAAAATAAAACTTCAGGTTACCATCCCTTCCTGGTGGCTATCCCACCAACTCGCACTAAGCGTTTCCAAACTTCTTTTATAATGCGCACAGCAAAGGAATGGAACTCTCTGCCTGCGTCTGTGTTTCCGAACGCATATAACCCTAATCTCTTCAAAGTGAGAGTGAACAGGCTTCTTCTGGGTAAGCTCGCTCCATCGTCGACTTTGTTTCTGTCGCCTCTGGCATAGACTAAAGTCAAGAGCAAACCCATCACAAATAAAAAAAAAAAAAAAAAAAATATTGGATCGCGCCCGAAATGGATTATTCAGACAATATCAGCGGAATCGGCAACCAGCTAACTGCACGTATTAAAAGGTCATAACTTCATGAGTGACTCTCAATCCGGAGCAAAGTTTGTGATTAACTTCTCGAAACATTTAGCTAAACAGACCGCTTCATTCAAGGGTGGATAGAAATTTTTAATTGAGTTGATCGAACTAATGCACGCTGGGGCCATTATTATAACAACGCACTTCGTTCATAAAGCGTTGTTGTTTTGTCGGTCAAGTATGTGCGAGCTTTTGAGGATGTACTCAATTAATATTGATGATCTTAAAGCACTTTGCTTGGCATGATAAGCAGTGCAAGATGAGCAAAATTAGTTTCGTTTCTTAGACCACCCTCGTGGATACGAGGTCAGATTTTCTTAATAATACTTATTTCAAACTAAAAGGGACTAGTGGCCAAGTAATACAGCCCCCGCACGGGTCGATCAATCAGGTTAAGTTACGCTTGCTGCGGTTGGTCCGTGGATGGGTGACCATCTTTACATACCAAGACCCGTTCGTGCTTCGGAAAGCACGTTAAGCTGTTGGTCCCGGCTGTCATTTGTAGATCTTTGACAGTCGTTACGGGTAGTCCAGAAGCCCGAAAGTCTGACAACCAGTCTTTTCAAGGGGTATCGTGTTAACCAGTAAATGGGTTGTGGAGGTCAGATAGGCAGTCGCTCCATGTAAAATACTGGTATTCAGCTGCATCCGGATAGACTGGATGGAAGCCGACCCCAAGATAGTTGGGAAAAGGCTGGGCAGATGATGATTATTTCAAACTAAATTCATACAGTGCAATACGCTGAAAAGTTTACTGAATTTACAACCCAACTGCAGGCTTAGCACGAGAACCGTACACGAAAAAAAGGATGTCTTAAATTAAGACAATATCCTTTTGGTCAAGACAAATATTGATTCATATAATTATGGGGAAAACAATATATTCTTGAATGAAGTAAAATTTTGTCTGTTATTCTTTTCTTTATTTAAATAACCAAATTACAAGATGATTATTAACATTAACTAAATTAAATTAAAACTAAGTTAAGCCTAAAAAAGGCCCTCGCTGAATTGCAATGCTGATGCGTTGCGCGAGAAAACCGCCAGCTTTTAGGTCACCAGTTACATCAACTAGACGTTTCGCGATTTCCGCAAATAACTTATGCGCACTGGGACCCCACGGACCGAGGGTCTCGACGACAAAGGGCACAAAGTTGTACTCTCTGCCAAGGCCTCCATATTTAATAACTTTCAGAAAAAAAATTGACTTAGATTTGTTGTCTTCTTCGAAGACATTATACTTAGATGAAGAATTATTAAGTTTAATTTTAAGAATATTATTTCTCTCTTAGAATATTTTCTTCAATTAAGATTATTATAGTCTTGAATCAAAAATATTTGCATAAGTCAAGAATAAAAACCGAGTATTTATTATTCTTAATTTGAGTAAACAGGTTTTCTAGGACTGAGTACATTTACTTACGTTAAGAAAATATTTACTTGGATTGAAACAATTTTTCTGAGAATATTGATATTCTTCGCTGAAGAGATCCTTTTTTTCCGTGTAGTAAAGCGTTTTGTCGATGGAAGAGAAGACAAAAATGACGTTTCTGTGTGTCTACACACAGTTGACAGTTTTCTACCGAAAAATGTAGAAAATCGATTTATATTCAACAGTAGAGAAGAATTAGAAAGCGTCATGCTAAGCCTGCTGGTATACCTAAATAAAGTTTGGACAGCGCAGCAGATCTGGAATAATCAAGAAATGGTCGTGCTCCTCCGAACATATCAACAACAAGTTCATTAGCATGCGAATGGTCATTTACGTAATAGAGCAGGTAATAAGTACTAATCAGAGACACATTGATAAATTCTAAGTGACACCTGGGGCTCGGGTGTCGATAGAAACTAAAGGTAATACCTAAATAAAGTTCGGGCAGCGTAAGTAGCAGATCTGGAATAATCAAGAAATGGTCGTGCTCTTCCGAACATATCAACAATAATTTCATTAGCATGCAAATGGTACATTTACATAATAGAGCAGGTAATAAGTACTAATCAGAGACACATTAATAAATTCTCAGTGACACCTGGGGCTCGGGTGTCGTTAGAAACTCTACTCACCAAATCTACACACCAAAGCCCAGTGCCGAAGGGGTAGGGTAGCGGCAGCTTCAGAACGTTACAAGTCGGACAACTTTTGTTTAAAATGAGCCCGGCTTTGGTGTGTAGACACCCTAAGTGATCGTATCATCATCCACCTGCTAAGTAAAAGTTAGTTTTGTAGAACATCTAAAAAATATTTTTGTCGCTCAGAATTTTTTCATAAAATCAATAAGAAGATGTAACTTATCATCAGCAGGCTTAGCATGACACTCTATTTCTTCGAAGAATAGACACGGCTCTTTCTATACAAAGTGACATTTCGTTTCTCAGTTTTTGACATCTCACCGTAGAAATCCTTCTACAATCTGTCATCTTGTCTTTCGTTTCTAACGATATTTGTCTAGGTCCTTTTTTATGTAGAAAGATTTCTACGGTGGGATGTCAAAAAAGGAGAAACGAAATGTCACTTTGTATGGAAAGAGCCGTGTCTATTCTTCGAAGAAATGGAGTGTCATGCTAAGCCTGCAGATCACAATAGATAGAGTACACTTGCCTAAAGTCGAATTAATAATCCACTGGAGTATTTTGACATGTGCTAGCTTCTTCATTCTAGACTTCTACACTTATTTATTATTATACATTTATTTTACACTTAAATAAATCAATTAAACTAAACGACCACCATTACAATAAATATGACCATTTTATTAGACAAAGCGCCAGCTAGCACATGTCAGATTAATAATTCGATGAAGTAAGTAACATAAGAGTTGATACCGGATTCTGAAATCCCGGAATAATAATCATGACCTTTTCATTCCGAGATAATAAGAATCACGAATTATTTATTAGACTTTGAATACATTGGTAACAAATTATTGTTTCCAAGAATTACAATAACACGTTTTTTAGCGATCAATATACTCTCCCAATTCCGGTATCTACGAGTACTTATCTGACATGATGGGGCTTCTAACAAAATCAGAATGTTGCAAAAACATTGAAGTTTTTTTTTTCTTACATTTCTAAAAGGCAACGTCTCATTGTCCGTCTGTTTTTTAGTATGTTTATAACTCGAAAACAACTCCTACTAACGATATGATTTGTCTTATTTTGTTTTTTTACTTAGATTAACAGACCTATATTAATCCACGCAAACAGAGACACGGGCACAGCTAGTGAGTAGCATAGTCAGCCTATAATGTTCCCACTGCTGGGACACAGGCCTCCTCTCTGTGAGAGGGAGTGGCCGTAATCCACCACGCTGGCCCAGTGCGGGTTGGCGGATGTCACATGTCTTCGAATTTCGGTTTCTAGGACATGCCGGTTTCCTCACGATGTTTTCCTTCACCATTTTGAGAGGGGTGGTGATGTTATTTGCACAAAGTACAACTCGTGAGTGATATATCTTTATTATAAGTCCGTACTGTCCCACTCACTGCTGGGCTAAGGCCTCCATCCATTCGTTCTTAAAGTTCTAAAGTTAAATATAAATAACTTACAGAGTATTAAATATCTTCTGGACCTCGGTCCGCTGGGTGAGGTTCTTGTAGAACTCGAAGAAGTCTACGAACTGGAACTTGCACTGACTGATAGTGTCATTCTTGCCGGTGGGCAGGCCCGACTCGCTCAGCGCCTTCTCGACGCGTTTCTTATCTTCCTTGTTCTGTGCTAGCAGCTTCACGATACTGCATTAAAAACAAACATTAAGGCGCTGACAAGACCCAATTAACCAAAATAGGCTTCTGTTAAGAAAAAAAATGCCAAATATGTATAGTTTGCGGTAGCAGAAAAAATATATGTTAATTTTATTTTATATTTCCCAGAACTTGGTTGTTACCAAAACACGTTTGGAAAAATAATCTCGATACAAACTAACGTTAAACTAACCTCTTCCCTTGAGTTCTAATTCAAAATATCTGTATTAAATATCAACATACGTTACGTATTTAATTAATAACAAGAACGTCTTATTTGAATGCAGAACTTGGTTGTTTCTATTTTCGATTACTCAACTCAATTTTGAGTAAATATTGTTTGCAATAAATTACAAGCGTTGTATCATGGCGCTTCTCTTTCTTTTCTATGCAATCTGACAGTGACCGCGGTTTAAATGTTGTCAGCGTCTTAAAGGCTCGTGAAGACCAGCGCGATATCGCGGGCGCGACCGGCAGCAATATACTTGTCGCGCCCGCGATATCGCCCCAGTCTGCAGGAGCCATTATATCTAATTATTATTATTATTATTGTTTTGTTGTGCTAACAAAAGGTATATATATACAAAGCAGATGTGAGTGGAAACGTCAGGAGGACAGATTACAGGGTCAAAATAAATTATCTAGCGGAACTCCGCAGACGTGAAGAGTATCGATATCTAAACACCATAAAACAAAAAAAGACGAACACAAAAAACAAGATATTAATTTGATGAGTTTTTTTTTTGGGGGCACATCAACCGCCCCGCCAAGTGTAGTTAGTTCCTTGAAATATCAGTTTAACAAATACGTTTTTTTTTTTATTATTGTGTAAACTTCACAGACGTTTAAGTTAAATTTGTTCCATTGAATTACTTGTTCATAAAATCTTGACATAAATCTAACTTAGAGAGATGTATGAATGATTCTGATGATTTTAATTCTGTAAATTTTGAATTTAGATTATAATGCTGTTATAGTCGCGAATCATATTTTAATCAAGATTACAAGCTGACACTGACCTGCAAATAACAAAAAACGTAAGAAAATTTGAATTTCGCGGGACGACTGCGGATTCATCTTAATCAAATGTAATCTCGCGTTGTATAGGATTTCCGTTCAATGAGAGGTCAGCTTATACTGGGAATGTATAGCTTGATATGTAGCCGTGTGTACGTATAATTACGCACGGTAAACATCAAACTGCCTGTTCCATTGAAAAAGTTGTCATAGTGTACTTTTGTAAAAACATACCATGATAAGAATGTCAAATGTCAGATACACTAAACGTGGGTCGATTTAACTCAACATGTTCTGACTACAAACTACGTTGCCCCTTGACATGATCAAAACATTGTTCGTATACACAGACCATAAGTGAACTCACGAGTCGGTATGTCATCGAATTACGCAAGAATCCTATAATAACTACATTTAAAAAATCTTATCCGAATGTATCTGAATAAGCTTCTACGGCTTTCAGAATGGCATAGTGTATTAAATCATATCAATATGTAGCTATCAACTGCCTCGTTGGTCCAGTGACAGCACCATCAGCTCCAGTTCTCCTGGTTCTTACCAGGAAAAGCAATATGTATAATATCACACACACACGCAAATGCGCTCGCGCACTAATATCTGTATTTTTTTTTGTTTTTTTTTTAACTTGTAAATTGCGCTACTGCTGAGCATGAGGTCCTGGGTTCGATTCCCGGGTCGGGAAGTGTTATTTGGTTTTTATATCAGGAATTTCTCAGTAGCAGCTGGCAATAGGCCCGCCCCCTATTACAAATGTGGGTGTACTACAGGTACACCTCTGCCCAACCCTTCGGGGAAACAAGGCGTGAGGTTATGTATGTAAATATAAATTCCTTATCTAGTTTAACATAGAATTTTTCTGGGAAAGCTATAAATATCCTGGGATTTTTCAATAGATTTTCCGTTGCTAGTGTACTTACCTATAATGAACTGATTATGCAGCTATTGTTTTAGCGTGAAAACAATCAGCTTGTGTTACCACCTTTCATTAATTCCCAAGGCAACATCTCTTCAACATAATAAAGAATATTCCGAAGGTCCATACTGTTAACCTATATTCTAACATCGCAACAACTTAACTTTTTAGCGTAATGGCATCTAACAATAAACGAATATGATGAACGAAACAAAAAGCATTTTTCCATGCTTTTTGTTTCGACCTGCTAAATCAAAAGAAGTTTTTACAAGTTTCAAGGCAAACTACCTTCATAGATTTAAAAATTATTTGTGATAAATTTATCATAACCGGCAGAGCTGACCACTAGTAGTTATTTAACTTACATATTCACACAAGAATGTGCTACAGAGTTGTGTAACATAGCTCGTAGTCCCCGGCGACACGTGCGGTTAAAGAATACAAGTAAACGTGTCGCTCCGACGTAAATAAACAATACTTGTTTAATGTTACGACGATGGTGAACAACGGCCAGTCGACAATCTTCATGCGTTTGTTATGCATGAACGGTGAACGTCTTACCCTTCAGGGTTCTCTACAAACAACTTCAAAACGGACAATGGGTAAATTCACGTTTCAACTTGTAAAGGCTATTGACGCCGTCATTGGTGGTATGGTTTCGTTAAAAAGATAAAAACAAATATCATTAGGTTCGACAAATATATTTTACAGTGAAAATTTGCACAACTATCGTCAAATCTCATCGACTCCCGAAATACAGGAGCAATAATCGAAGACGCGCTCGTGTGTTTTCCTTAAGACGCTGACAACACCTAAACCACGGTCTCCGTTCAGACTGCATAGAAAAGAAAGAAAACCGCGATGACACAACGCGTGTAATATATAGCAAAATATGAAGCAATTATCTATTTACTCAAAATTGAGTTAAGTAATCGAAAATAAAATACAACCAAGTTTTGAATTCAAATAAGACGTTCTGGTTATTCATTAAATACGTAACCTATGTTGATATTTAATACAGATATTTTGGATTGGAACACAAGGTACGAGGTTAGCTTAACGTTAGTTAGTATCGAGATATTTTTTCAAAACGTGTTTTGGTAACAACCAAGTTCTGAGAAATATGTTCAAAATTAACATATATTTTTTCCGCTAACACAACCTATACAGATTTGGCATATTTTTCTTAACACAAGCCTATTTTGGTCATTTGCCTCTTGTCAGCGCCTTAACTACGGGGTAGACGCCGGACGTAAACATCGTAAAGTGAAGTTAAGATCTGTGAAACACGTAACTGAGTTTTGGGTAGATATATTAACACCCGATAAGTTTGTCACCGGGTGTCAACGGTAGATTGACGAAGGTTTGTACCTACTCAACACAGTCCAATGAACCTCTCGTGTGGGAGATGACAACGCCAGATAGCGCCACTATCACTAACATTATCTGACAACGAGAAACAAGGAAATCGAACTCAAACAAAATACAGAGATAGATTCGGTTAATAAACGAAAACTTGACGGTTCACACAAAGTTTTCTATACGGAATCTCAATCGCAACGACCGTCGAATAGGTACTCCTCGAGGAAAACAGCTACCACTGTACAATCTGAACATCGGAGTTTACGCGGAGCAAATAGCTAATCATATTCATCACTGTGTCCATAAACTTCAGTCATGATTTACAACATTACATTTTAAGAAGCGATTATATAAAAGTAACAGTAACGATTTATAGCAAGTCCGTCTTGAGCACGGCGCCGACGTTAATACATTAAATCGGCTGTTTATCTTCACGCAAGTCATAAAAGTCAAAGGGTTAGCATATTGCTAACTGTTCATCTAGGTCTATTAATGCAATGTCGTTATCATTAAACTAAATATTTTTGTTTAGTGTAATTTAAACGCTCACTAGCGCCAGGGCTCCGCTCTTAGAATGAGGTCAAAAAATGTTACCCGCGCACTTTCATCTCATTAAACGTCCTATTGTTCTATAATACTTTAATACTTCACTTCACTGAAAGTTTTAATGGTATTTATTGACCCGTTACAACCCATTAAATGCCCGAGAAAGATAAAAGAAGCCATACCAAGTTGTAAAAAAATATTAAAAAACAAAAAACCCGACTGCAAAAACACAGTTGGAGCAAACAAAAGTTACACCATATTTCAGGTTACTGGTTTGTCCCCGCCTGCGATACCAAATTTCTATAGATTATAATGCTTGTTTTTCACTTTTCAGATGTGTTTTTGCAGTCGGGTTTTTCGTTTTTTTAAATAATTTGTTTATTTCCAGCTTTCTAGTTTTATTAATATATAGAATTGACTCAATGCTTTTATTTGATATCAATATTATTGTAATTTATTTAAATAAAAACCTTCCATCGTTATTTTTTTGTATTTGCAGATGCAATATATAAATATTATAGCTTATGTCACTCCCACAATTATGACGAATCTATCGCCAGCTCTTATTTTAAAATCCATCAAGCCGTTTAGGCTACAGAGCGTGCCAAAGAAATAGACATACATACATACTCTCGAAAAACATTACCCTCCTTCTGGGAAATCGGATAATAAAACAATTCTCATCACTCAACGTTAAAAAACTATAAATATGTTCGATAACATAGAAAGGCGTCGAAACTTACTTTTTGACAAGAATTTTCCCCGACTTGTCAGCTTTGAGTGCTATCTTGGTGTGTAACTTCTCGAGGAACTTGATTGTTGGATTGTTGAGCTGGCTCAGGTTGTACGCCAGCGCAAACAACCCCTCGGTCCAGAGCTGCCGACAACACCAAATTACTATCAACGTTATCCAAACAAGCACAATCAAAGAAACTTTAAACCTAACTCCGACGTAAAAGTCGGCTGAAACTTTAATCTTGGAAGGAATCGGTAATTAATTACTCAAGACATCAGTATCACCGTAAATAACTCGAGTCGTTATCGTCAGATAAAGAAACCATTACCGATTAATTCAAGAACATTAGATGCTACATTACGGAATAAAATAACATCTATTGGTAAACGAGAACCTTACATCTACTTGGGACGCTACGTTAAGCAAGTAGTCATAAATTTAAAAGCTGTAATGTGTCTTGAGGGTACCGCATGAAAAGCATCTCTTGATAAAACGTAAGTAACTATGACACCAAATAAACTTGACATCAAAATTATCGGACTCACCTAAGTGATTTTAAGAGCGTGCATTCTGAAAGTGCAACTTCGCCAATTGCTGTCAAATATTTCGTTGTTTTGATTAATTTGGCAATTTAACCTTATAGAAATATGAAATGTCGCTTACTAGTGAACTAAAATATTGTTTATGAAATGCAATATAATATCGTAACACCGAATATTTAGTTTTAAATGTAAAAAAAAAGTATTTGGAAACTTTCCAAATGCCCTTTTATATCTGAAACGGTTACAACATAAAATTCAGTATTATAATTGCAATTCGTTATTAATATTTTAGGTCACTAGTTAGGTCGCGATATTTCATGTTTCCATACAGTAATATTAATAAATTAATAAAAACAACTAACTATTTGACAGCTATTTGCGACGTTGCCAACTTTTAGAATCCACGCTCTTAAAGTAAGGGACAATTTTAATGATTTTGTCAAAACATTCAACAAGTCTTATTTACACGTGAAGGTTTAGACAATCGACCCACTGTATAATGTTAAACAGTATGCTTGTATCAAAGTTTCCTTGCAGAATGTAATGACATAGCATTCATAATATTAATCTAATCATTACGGTTAATATACAGTGTGTCCCTGGATAAAGTGCACAAACGAAAATGCGTGAAACTAGACCATAATTAATCGACAAAAAAAAATAGAAAAAAAATCTTTAAAAAATCGTAATAATTATTATCTATTTTTTTACTTTTTTGTTGCTTAATAACGACGCCTGTATTGAAAATGTAATAACTTTTTATTAGTTGAGGGAATTTCGTTAAAATAATAACAATAATGTTGGCTGTTAATTGATGCTGCATAGTAATTTTTTGGCGATGAATAATGATCTAGTTTCACCCATTTTCGTTTGTGCACTTTATCCAGGTACACACTGTATAACTCTTACAATATACCACACGCGATACTTATCAACAGTGATACAATGTTACTACAATCATTTATTCAAGTTAAATACTATGTACAACCCAGTGTCCTCTTAATTAGCCGCTCAAAAGCTCACACATTAACAGATTAACCCAATTTAATGTCACGATGACTTTACATTTTTAAGCAGGCATAATGGTCGTCAAAAAAAGAAATATAAATAAGAGGAGCACTCGTGCGTCATATTATTATCGTGGCGTCAGACATCATCACTTCACGTATACTGGTCGTCTGTCCCATCATTAAACTCACGACTATGCACATTTATAACTGACACCACGAAATGTGGTCACGGAGACATCACTTTTTCCAAATAATATCCGTGATTATGATATTACAACACGTATAATACGATGGGCCATGATTGTGTTCGGCCTCGTTTTACTAAAATAAAACATTCCAGTTTAATCATTGTCGGGTATTGTGATTAGAGACAGAAGAGCCGAGACCGAAGCTTTTACCACAATGCTGGATTCCACATTTCAATAGCCAGTATTACAGCCGTTTCTTGGCTATGTTATTTGATGCAGCTGTATATCTCATACCTACATATAGTTATTAATAATATGGTTTTCATAGCTGACTGGCTGAGGTATTTATTATACGTATCACTTACAGTGTAGTTACATAATTTACTTGCAGAGACTAACTGACTAGCGCAGTCTATGTTTATTACTGAATACCAACATTAGCATTTCCTGAAGCATTCAAGAATATAATAAACATCAATTACTTGGTAGTTGGTTATAACATCTCTTATAACAACCATCTATAATTTAATCGGTTTTGAATTCTATTATTCTTTAGTGTTCTGAATGCGTGTTGTTTAGACCAAAATTCGCTCGCTTAAAGCGTTATCTCCTCAGCCAAAAAACGTCCACTGTTTGATAAAGGCCCCTCCGCAAGAATCGCCACAACCACTGGTCCCCCACTGCCTCCATCCAACAGATTCCCGCAACCTTCACTAGGTTGTCGGTCCTCCTTGTGCAAGCCGTAAGCCGAAGCGTTAACAACAAAGTGAATAACACGTCACGTCAAAAGGTTCAACTCTACAACTACCAAGTTTTCTTTATTTATCTGAAACTATTTCGCTTTTCGATTAGCAATTGCCATACAGCAAAAGTTTGAGGAACATCGGAGAAAGAGATCATTTGTAGCCTTGCGGAAAAATCTTGCGTAATGTGCCGAAAACTTTCTAATACTCTATTAAACTCAGAATTCTACATCCACTATATCTTCAAAGATCGTCTTTGTTTGACGCAAGATATACATTATCCAAAATTATTTTTCTTCATCTCTTGCATGTGGCTCATCTGGTTATGGACCACGCATTTACCGTTTGAGTTATCATTGAGCGAAAAAGGCTCCGGGGTTATTTTCGTTATTCAGGTGAATTGTTATTCCATTTGTGTTGACTTGATATAATCTCGAACACGTGAAGCTTGTAAATTGGACCGAAGCCGCACTCAATCCATTTAATCCGAACAAAAAGGTTGCTCACAGTCACACATGAAACTGTCTGTAGCTTTCCGCAACTAATGAAATTGAATTCAATCACGGAATTGGTGCAAACTACAAAGTATGCCAATACGCGTGTGCAACACAACAGACATTCAGCATCGACAAGCTTAAAGCAATAGAGAAAAGTTTACATCCGACACCGGAGTGCTACCTATGCCTACGATACGGATTTGGTCCGCTCCGCTGAGCACAGGTATCAAACAACGTGAAATCCGCACTATTGTGTAGACACCTTTACAAGCAACTCATCTACTTGCACCTATTTGTTATTCAAATGGCATAGTCCCATGTGGTGCTAACACCACACATCGCGACTTTCCATCATACTGCGTTAACGAAATACTGTTTGCTGCTCTGAATAAATTGAAAAAACGCCAAAGTTAATATCCAGTTGACTCGAGTTAGTTCTGCTTAGGAGTTACGATAAACAGCCGAACGATTCCATCGGGGCTTTAGTCATAATACCACGTGCATGACCGATTCAAACCAATCTGCTGATTGAAGTGTTAATAGCCCAACACCAGCCCCCGCCCCTTAGCCGTGGGTTTTAATTTATTTGCTGTTAGTTAGTTAGTTAGTTAGCTGCTCACCTGTGCAATCTCCCTTCTCGTGCAGCAGAAATTGATGAACATAACATTGACGAAGTCGGCGCCATGACACACGGTGACAGTTTTTTCCTCTAGAGATCCTTGAGACCCAATCAGTACAACATTACGTATTTTGGGATCCTGCAAAGAAAGTTACTTTTAAGTCAAAATAGAAGATTCGTGTTGAAAAGGGAAACTCAGGTAGAGGACGCATGGCCATGGTACGGAGCGATAGGGCATGGGCAGCCGTCACCTCCTTCTGCGAAGCAGTAATGCTCGCGAAGGAGGAGGCGGGACGGTTGAGGGAAAGGCAAGTTTCGCGCCCTCTCGCCCCTAGCCGCCGCAGGAGACGCCCAGGGCGTTGGGTATCCCGGGCGGAATTCCGGCCACCGTAGGCGCGGGCTTGCGGACGGTGAGCAATGGGTAGCTCACCGTCCGGTAAGGACCAGGCCCGGGTCGACGGCGCGTTGTATTCCACGCGCGCCTCAAAGAGATGTCGTCAGCACATAGGTAGGGGTCCACTAGGGCCGATGCCTGCCGGGGTCGCGGGAAGGTACTTATGGGTCACCGAGGCCCCCGCAACACAGGCAACAGGAAGGAATACGGGTGGGTTTTAGTCAGTAAGAGTCTGACACACCCTCCCGCTCCGCCCAGAGCGGGAGAAGTTATTTGATGATATCCCACCCACTAAAAAAAAAAAAAGGTAGAGGACGCATGTAACATTAAGTCAGAGTAGAACTTTTGCCAACAATACTGCAGAGTTAAGAACTTGTTACATTAGTCAGTGATAAATATAAAATGAAGTATCGATTGAACTTTATTAGCGGGCGCATAATGGCGCTGAACAAGAGAACGATTTATTGATTTCAACCCGGCTGAATACGATGGATCGCTAAACACACTTATTACAGATGTGTTCGCACTTTTCCTCGCCACCATATCGTCGAATCAGGCCTCGCGTGAGCAAACTCCACAATAACGATAATTTGAGTTGAACACCGGCTGACCTCGAACACAACACAAATTATCAAATAAATCTAATTATACTACGGACAAATTTGCATTATCAAAAAATGTGAAAATCTTAAGGAAAAACATAGATATTTCATAGTTGCATTGTTGAAAAAACTACGTAATGGCATTGTTATAATGACATAATACCTACGTAGTTTTTATGCTTGCCCGTGATATGTAATTGTAAGTTTGTATGTAAAACGTATTTTTTCATTCCCACGTTTCGTTTATTTTTATTCATTGGACTAGCGGCAGCGGTAGCAACATGCCCCAGAGCGTTTACCGTGTTTTCGCTCATTATCAGATGAAGCGGGAGCGAGTTTATAAATATAAAAGTACCGAACAGGTTGCTCTGAAGTTTAAAACTTTAACGTTTAATTAAAATCTGACGAAGCTGTACCTACAACAGGAGCGACTAGACAAAAAGTCATTAAATTTTTGAATGGAGATGGTTCTCTTGTCGAAACCTCGATGGAACAGAATCGCACGCCATTTTGATTAGAACGTTGAACATTCAGACAAACGAAACGTTTCTTGGTTTGATAAGTACTTACTATTGCTTACTACAAGTGTGGTTGAGTTCATATTATGTAAGTAAACTATACGTACATCAATCAGTAACTACTTAGATACAAATATTGCCTGAAGTTTTGAACGCAGCCTATTAAGGCGCTGACAAGACCCAATTGACCAAAATAGGCTTCTCTTAAGAAAAAAAATTGCCAAATCTGTATAGTTTGTGGTAGCGGAAAAAATATATGTTAATTTTGAACATATTTCCCAGAACTTGGTTGTTACCAAAACACGTTTTGAAAAAAATCTCGATACAAACTAACGTTAAACTAAGCTCTTACCTTGAGTTCTAATCCAAAATATCTGTATTATATATCAACATACGTTACGTATTTAATTAATAACAAGAACGTCTTATTTGAATGCAGAACTTGGTTGTTTTTTATTTTCGATTACTCAACTCAATTTTGAGTAAATAGATAATTGCTTCATATTTTGCAATAAATTACAAGCGTTGTGTCATCGCGCTTCTCTTTCTTTTCTATGCAATCTGACAATGACCGTGGTTTAGGTGTTGTCAGCGTCTTAACTATACACCTACTTAATGCATTTCACGATAATTATTTAAATTCAATGGCAATTAAAATTAGAAAGTAAGCATTACTGTCGGAAATTCTATGTTTTGACCGTAAAGATAGTAGAGAGAGCGCCCCATTGGACCCCACCGTAATCGTCAATTAAAATGACATGACTGTAACGGTAAAGCGTACCCGGAGAAGTAGGTCACCAGTTAGGACCGGGGAGAGATTTTAAATTTTGTAATATTTATGCGCTGATTATCTGACAGTTTGAGGCATCCGGCGAAATGAGATGCTTTGTTATTCTGAACAGTCTCAACCAGAGCGTCAGCTACCATCAAACATGCAGCTTTGGTAAATAAATTGTGAGAAAACGTACACAATTCTGTTGATATATGATTGATATGGGATTGGTCAAGGACGGCTAATGAGACATAATTGATTTACTTTGTTTGACTCCGAATCGGTGTCGCGCGGGGCTTAATAGACTATAATCTCAAAAAGGTAAAGGTTGTCTGTAAAAGATAGCTTTTAGCGATAAGACCGCCCATGTTGCCACCCTATCTAAAATTTCAACATTTATATCTGTAATCTAAATCTCAAAGCATGACCATTATTGACCACTAGCTTTTTCCCGCGTGGATGCCGAAGATTAGCCGACGGGAAAGTACTACCGGGATAAAAAGTACCTAGCCTATGTCCTTACCCAGGTCATGGTATATACATGTGCCAAATTTCAACCAAATCCGTTTAGCCGTTTTTGCGTAATTGAGTAACAAACACCCAAACATACAAACTTTTACATTTATAATATTACTAGCTGTACCCCGCGGTTTCACCCACATAATTAACAAATAGGAATATCGGGACAAAAAGTATCCTATGTCCAGGTCATGGTCTACCCATGTGCCAAATTTCAACCAAATCCGTTCAGCTGTTTTAGCGTGAAGGCATAACAAACGAACAAGTTTGTTCGTTTGTTATGCCTTTCTCATAATAGTTAGGATAAATTAGGATTGATTATCGTCAATGGACGCAGAGGGCAATATTATAAAAAAAAAATCAAGCAGTTTAAATTTCGTAACCAAGTAGACGAACATTGAAAGCTCACAAGACGCAAATGCAGTTCAAAATCGACAATAAAGTCCCATCTGGAAATCTGAAAGATTCCAGTTCAAATACGCCATCATTTATTTCTACAAGCTCGCGCCATTAGCGCAGTGCCAGTGGCCAGGACTCTTGAATTATACATTCTGCACTTTCAATACTGACACGATTTAAGTATACTGCACTCTTCTCTGATGCTCTTGCCCTAAATTCTTCCAGGAACGGTTTTACATACATAATTTATCTAGGAATTAAAGTATTGTGTGGTGTGAAAGTATGTCATATATTGTCGGTTGCTTGGTGGAGTATCTAAGCATAGGAGATTCCAGAAATTCACATAAGGGACGTACTCAGTGGCGGTACCTTCATATAAGCCCGCATGCCGTACTAAAATGCTCGATAGAGAATCAATATCAAACCCGAATAAAATTTGCGACATCTAGCTAGATTTTTCATACACCTGGCGACTTTTTTTGCCTAAATGACAACACTGAGTAGTTCCCGACATCCGAGAGTGCAACTAACTTCAGTTTCATTTGCTTGAGTGGAAAAAGGTTTTGTTGTTAAAGTTTTTTGTGTGTTTTCTTAGATTTCCTCAGTGATACAATTGTTTTGGTGACTTACCTACAACAATGGAGGTAATTGTACCTTGTGAGGATTTAAAATGCGTTCAAGTTTTGATTGGCGAAGATAAGGTAAAATCTTTAAACTTTGTTCAGAAAAAACAGTTAATTTCTTCATTAAAACCGACGCCTAATCTGTGTATTTCTCAGACTAGTAAATCGCATAAACGAAAATTTAATAGATCAGTGTATAAAACTAGTTGGATTGTTGGCTGTTCGCATACTAATAAGTTGTATTGCTGGTGCTGCATATTTTTTTCGAATGAAGATTCCGTTTGGAATACATCTGGTTATATATCAAAATTTAATAATTGTTTAAAGAACTATCCATGTTGGTCCGGAGGAAGGTGATGGCATTCGTGATACAGGGTAATCCTAGTACGAGTGCCAAAGCACTACTTTGACAACTAAGTACACATTGCATACGACCAAATTTGTTTTAAGGAGATTTACTGTACCCCTTGTTCTAGTAATAAAGATTATTATTATTATAATTATTATAATGATTTAAATAACATATCTGGCGCCATTAAAAGGCACGCAAATTCCCATAAACACCTGTGTGCAATGGTTTCTTTCGGTAATTTTGGTAAACAACGAATTGAGACATCTATATCACGCCAGTTATCTGAGGAAATTTCAAAATATAACACGCGCGTTGAAAACAACCGTAGTGTTTTTCAAAGATTCGCGCGATTCGCGATTGTCGCGAGTTGTAAACACGGTTTTTGAACAAAAAAGTAAACTTATTGAGTTGTTTTCTGATCTGTGAAGAAGATGGATGGATGAATCCACTTTTAATTTATTGTACCTAACCAGTAGTTTATGAGAAAATTGCGATGATACATACGTAGGTACCTACCTACATACTCAGTCGAAAACTGAACTTTCTTTTTTTGAAATCGGTTAAAATTTTATTGGGCTTGCGTTATTTTGAAACCCTAGGCACGCCACTGCGTACTAGGAGGTTTTGGGGGACGAGACTATAATCATTAATCATCAAGAGCGTCCTGTGACCTATCTAATACAATCATCACAGCTCTGTCCTCTCGAATCACTCTTTGGAATTCACGATAGGGCGCAGGATGACGAATATGACGACAATGATAAACACATGGCTACTCACGCAGTGACGTCTGTAATGGAATTTTGCAAACCAAATTAAAAGGAAGTTGGTAAAAAAAAGTGGCCGGTGATCCGGGACGAATCACAGTTTATAGTTTATACCTAGCGTGGGAACAACGGAAACTCATAATCATGCAATAAACCACAGCTAGTAGGTATCTCGCTATGATATAGAACGCGTTAAATAAAACCTACGCGAAGAATATAACACTCATTACATTGTTTATTACCTATGGCTACTACTGAAGATCTCACGCCCTTGAATGATCGAGTACCTACCTAATAGCTTTCGCTTTTCAGGTGCCTGTCCACTTGACTCGTCCTCAACTGAGGATATAACTTTGTCTCTTTCTCTGAGTGACGTAGAGCGTCCATAGTCCATGTAGTTCGATTGCAATATCCTCAGCATACATACCCCATACCTTCTTCTTCTTTTCGAGTCGATGGTAAATATAAAAATATTATGTTAACAAAATTAGGCCTAGTAGGTGGCCACGCCAATCACGGCATCAGTGGCGTACATAATTACCTATGTTGTAAATACTAAGTGAAAGATGTTGTAACTATCAATCAATCAACTCATCATAGATTACGTCAAGGTGTCAACGGATCGCAATTAGGACGTTTACTATTATCTCTTCTATAGAACAAGACATCGAAGTTCTACTGTGGTATTTTAATAATTACTACCTAACCTAAAGTCTGTTTTTTAATCTCGGAGACAAAATTGACACATGCAAATGTCAAACTCCAAATTGAAAAAAAACGAACAACAAGCATTTGAAATGTCAAATTAGTCTCTGGGATTAAAAAACGAACCATGGTCTACCCATCCATGTGCCAAATTTCATTCTAATCTCGTTTCTCCAAATTTCGTTCAGCCGTTTTAGCATGAAAGCATAACGAACAAACAAATATATATTAATATTATAAAGAGGAAAGATTTGATTTTTTTCTTTGTTTGTAATGGATAAACTCAAAAACTACTTATCTGATTTAAAAAAAAATGCTTCCAAGTAAAGCTAAATTATTTAAGCGAGTAACATGAACTGTATTTTATGATCAAAAAATTAGACATCCCTACGAAAATTATTGTAGTTTTTTAATCCCAGACACAATGACAACAGAGAACGACAATAATTTGACATTTCAAATTATTGTCGTTTGGTTTTTCAATATGGAGTTTGACATTTGCACCTGTCAATTTAGCCTCCGAGATTAAAACACAGACCATAAGTATGTAAAATTTGCCTATAAAAGTCATTATTTGGCGTGCGCTGCAAAACCTATCGATGACACATAAGATAATGTAAGTACTACATGTTTATAGTACTCATCACTACCCACAAAAAAGTCCGCGAGGCTATATGTCTAACTATTATAGTTAAGTCTCAATGACCGTTTTTTGTTCAAGACATTCGTATCATGATATTAATCCTTATCAAACTAAATAGTTTCACAATTAAGGTCGATTATGTACATGTAAATTTCTCTTTATATTATTCGAATCGGACCATCTTAAAAGTAAGAAAAATGCCGCGGTGTGAGCGAACAGCCCTACGCTTAATCAATTAGTTACCTACACATTTTATTTTTTTTTGTGGTTTAACACAGGATTGATACTTTTAATCCCGGTAGTAAGTGCCCGTGAAATATTTTTCGACATCCACGCGGGCGAAGCCACGGGCAAAAGCTAGTAAATTAATAAACAAACAAACAAACTCACATTCGCTTTTATGATATTAGTTTGGGTGGCATCAGATCATACAAAAATACATTTATAATCAGCATTTAGTTTCCGCGTGTGAATAATCAGATACAATAACAAACGCTTAAGACTAATAAAAAAATCAAAGGTGTTTTACGTCAATATTTGGACAAGGACAAATAGTGCTCTCAATCTTATTTGCGTTTTAAACAAGTCAATCATAAGAATATTCCAAAACAGAGCGTAATCCTCTCTGATTGTACTAGAAGTCTTTGTTTGATTCCTAGTAAACACATCTACAATTAACTTTATTGAAATGTGCTCACATTTCCAGAAATTCTCGGGCAGATTGACGGCTCTTAAAAATATGCAGGAAGAAGCGCGAATGGAATTCAAAAGATAAACGAGCCATGAGATTTACACACAGCAAACGTCTGATGCTTCAACTGTCCTAAATAATAATATAATGTGTATATATACAAAAAGCAATAGAACTGGTCCCGACAGTGTCGAGGCTATAATTTATAACATAGATTTTTCTAAAATTAGTGCATGACACGGAATCGATAACGATCGGTCAGGCGGTAATGTTAGCGCACCGCCACTAGGTCTGTGCATATAACGATCTGCTGACATCTCGTTAACATATCGGTAATTGTGTACAGAAGTTCCACTTATATGACAATGCGAATTACTTATACACACAATAAACCATCTGACAATCATTAATAGGTACTTATATTATAAAGAAACTTGTTATAAAAACCCAACAAAAAAAAATAGACAAATATAATGTGAAACTGGTTTGCGAAGTCCAAATTATTAATGGAACACAGTATAGGTTAATCTCTTACACCGAAACTCATGATATACTGAGATGAATATAGAACATGTGAGGATTAACTCGAACGTGGGGAGCGTACTACGACACCACACGTCCAAACCAAGACAGCTTAGGGATCTAGCCTGCTAGCCATATACCAATATCAACATTTGTCTACAAACATACAGAAAATAATCATTTTAACGACCAAAATATATTATATCATCTTCGCGTTGGACATAGGGGGGGAAACAACGAATTAACCAAATGACCCGAGTCCACACCAAATCAGTACCTACATTTATCTTATTATAGATTAGCGAGACGAGGTAAGGCCAAGTCAAAATATATCGATTAGGCGTGTCTCTGTACTGATGTAGAAAACAAGGCTTTGGCTATATTGCCATGAAGACTATATAGACTTGATATTACTGCGATTAACTAGGTTCTGTTCTTTGCCCACTGAAATCTGGAGGGAACTGAGTAAGTTTACCTTAGGTATACTTCCATCAATTGATGTAGTTGCAAAAGAAAAGCACAACGATACCTTCTATAATATTCAATATCTACATATCCTTACCATTGATAGATACGAACAAACAAAAAAAACAGAGAAAAATATAAAATTGTTACGATCTCAATCTCACATCGTAGAATCCACCATTTGCAAATGCAGTTTTCTCTGTCTGCAATGAAAATCAAAGAACGTCAAAATGGAAAATAAATCAATTGAAAGATCCGTAACAAAAAAAAAACTTAAAAATGACGACATAATTTATTTCCACCGCATAATGCATGCGTAATGTGCTATGCACGTGACCTCGGGATAAAAATGGGTCATCCCACCTCATTTAGTGAATGTCGTAAAAGACGATTTAGAAATTCAATCATGCTAATACTCTAACGTCTTAAATTTAAATACCTAATCCCCCACCATCGTGATGTTATAAGAGTATTGAGGATTAGTATAATAAGGCAAGTAGTTACAGCACAATCGGTGTTTCTAGTCCTTTTTACTAGTGGATCTGGACTGTGGGAATCGCTGAACATTTGCATTTGCCCCAACAAAAAAACACAGGTATCAAAACATACGGTGTTTTTTGCGGTAGCGACAATTCCATCAAAATGTTAAAATGTACAATAAATTATGGCAAAAACATTCAGAATAAATGGAAAACCCCGCATATAACTTAAATCGACTGAAAACGTTAGCCTATAGCCACAAACTTGTCGTAAAGCTGTATGCTGATTCTCATCACGACATCACGAACATACCCATTAAAATGTCAACGTCAACCTGGAACGAAAGCGTTGTTGCTTGCACTGAAATACTTTCAAGATACCTAAGACTAAGTAGCAAGATGAGAGATATATGGGCGGTGACCGCATGGGTAAAATATCGGGCCGGGCGCCTTCAGCACTGTTTGTTTGGGCCACCTTATGTAATGTTGATACTGGACAATGTCTACAGCGCACACCCTCTGTGCGGTACCTGTAATGTAGTTACCGTGAGGGTGTGACACGTTTGTTTTCAATAAACCATTACCTATTCTTCTTGGTATTTGGTGTCTTGGTCTCCCAAGCCTTTACGAAAGTAACATAGTCTCGCTTTCGGTTTCCAGTCTTGGCTAAAGATCAGTCTGAAAATAACCCCACACTGGACTCGCTATTACTGATTGATTTAAACGCAGATTCCAAGATAGTTAAAGGTGTTCCTGAGAAAAGCTAAGCGGCACGGCAATAAATACTTGTAGACTAGCTATGTGTAATCACAATTCACACTTTTACAGGCGTTATCGGGGTGATCCTACCCGGTACACCGCCTCATAAATGACATCCTATCATAAAACCACGACTTACAAGCCAGATCCTCTTTTTAGCTTAACAAGTTTATCGTCTTCTCGTAAAAAATAAGGATAAAGAGGTTTAATTAGCGAATTCATTCATAAAACTCCCACTTTTGTGAAACTCCATTAAATTAAACAACAAACCTAGCTTTACCACACATAATATTGTGTGCATTAACAAGCTAGCACATATACAACTGATTCTGTATATGATAATACCCATTAATTAAGTTTGAAAAATGGTTTATAAACCACTTATGCTATTACACATAATGTGATAGGGCCACAGCGCCAGCGCTACTACGTACTTAATTACAAACGATAAGCGAATGATATGAATGGTCTAATTTTGTCGCCAAGTTTTTATGTAAATACGGCTCAAATGCTGTTTTAAATATAACGAGCAAACTGATAGCTGAATCATTAGAGTTTAAGTTTGTCATCAACAGAACAAGGAAACAACAAAATAATAGAAATGCCTGTCTACTATTACTTGGTAACCGTATATTAGTCACCACCAGGTTTGGCAAGCAGACGGGTGTCCACAGTGCCAATATTCTTCTCGCGTCGTTTAACGCTGCCCGACACCAAATGTGGACTTCTAGTAAGTTGTTAGGTGATTAGTTTGCTGCAACCGTGGTGCCTGTCACTCATTCAGAGCTTCATTAGCTGAGTGCATGGTAGCAGGCATAGAATTGATATGTCAGCTACATCTTTGATAAATGCCAAGTGGTAGCCGTAACAAAGTTCACACTGACCAGAGCTAACAATAAATATTTTTGACAATATAAGACTTGCTCTTCCTACTGCTATTTTACCACTTCGTATTACTGAAATCGAATAAAGCTTTGGCAGCTGTTCATTAGTGAACTGACACTCGTACAGGAGGGTAGTTATTAGGTGAGGGAAGCTTCCACGGGCAGCGTTAATGCTAGTTACATTACAAGTTACCGCGCCCTATAATTTTATGTCCCGTCACGGCACCACATCACAGGCCACGCCGCTGTGTACACGATATTGACATTTTTATGGTTTAATAACATGAAACGTCTTAATGAATATGGCTGACAATATTTATGTCAACAGCTTACCCGATGACCACTATATTAATTAATAAATTACGTGTAGGTTTAGTATACATATAGTAGTAGACCAGTGGTGGCCCAGTGGTAACGGCTGCGACTTACGAGTTGTAGGTCGTAGGTTCGAACCCGGACAGGCGCTTTACTTTGTGTAAATTATTTCATCACCACTGCTCTCAAAACGGTGAAGGAAAACATCGTGAGGAAACCGGCATGTCCTAGAACTAAAAATTCAAAGACATGTGACATCTACCAACCCGCACTGGGCCCGCGTGGTGGATTACGGCCCACTCCCTCTCACAGAGAAGAGGCCTGTGTCCCAGCAGTGGGAACATTATAGGCTGATTATGTATGTGTAGGTCTAGTATACATACTGTGTGAATTTGTGAGCAAATAATTTGGATGGATAGGCATATTTGAAAGCTAAAGTTAGAACAACTTCATTGTTCAAATAATGAAGTTATTCCAAGTTTAGTTTAACTTTCCTCGCATTGTGTAGAAGATTCTAAACACTAGAATTACCTTAAGTACATTCAGGATGAAGAACAATACATAAGTACCTACGCAAATAAGTACGTAGTAGCAGAAAGTACCTATGGGCTGTATGAACTCAGGACTTCGGCTCCTCGTGCACGATCTTTGCGAACTGTACGCCTCAATTAAGTACGTCAACGTTGACACTGCCCGGACGACCTGATACTAAAAAGAGATTACTTTGCGGACTACGGTATAAAACGGATGATGGTGATGACGTTAAATCTCCACGAGCGACACTGTTACATATACTAATACGCCAAGCTTCGGAACTTCTTAAAAATGTATAATTTCAGAATGTTCGGCAAGTTTCACTATAAATGCTAAAAGTGTGTACGTGAATAAGTTAGCCATTTGACCAAATGTAGGAAGGTCGCGTGTAGGTTGACGTCTTATTTTTAGCGGTGATCAATACCGGAATTATTTTAGAATTCATTAGGTTCTACCTTTCCCAACATTTGAAGCACTTTGTGGGGAAACACCGCGGAAAACACAGTGTTATTTTTTTATATGAATAAAATAACCATACTTAACTTAATGTAAATATAATTACGACACTTGACAAAGTTTCAAGTCTGCAATATTTTTGTTAATTTCTAGACGGGCGCGGGCCGTTGCCACTTTATCGTATTTCAATCGGACAGAAGTAGAACTCGAAATCCGAGTACTTATGAGCACTGCCAACTTTGTGAACCACTGGAAACGACACGCAAGATATCGATGCTATTCGAATCCCGCCCAAAATATGAAAATAAAGCCCCGTATTCATTGTAAACATTTGCTGCACAACAGTTGCTCAACACCAACAGGGACGGATTTAAAGTTGTGGCGGCCCTGGGGCAACCAAGAAGTGGAGGCCCCGAAAAATTTGTGAAACAGATAAAAAAAAACAATTCAAAGAAGGAACCTTACGAAGTTATGATTGTGAACTCTTTTTTTTTGAAGGACACAAACGAAGTATTTTATTCATATAAAAATCAATGAAAAATCTAATTGTGGAGGCGCCTTCTTTGTGGAGGCCCGGGGCCAGTGCCCCTGTTGCCCTGCCCTAAATCGGGCCCTGAACACCAAAGTTTCTCAACATCACGAGGTTTTCGCTCGCCGAGCGGCAACTCTTCGACATGGCGTGATCAACTCCGCAACACAAATGTTGACTGCAACATGTGACAGCAACTCAGCAACATGTTTATACAACCATGTTTATAAACAAATGTTAACAATGAATACTTAACGTACCTAGTTCTCTACTACAATATTTAAGATTCCAATATTGAGTGACAATCTATCGGTAGGGCCTCGTGGCTAAGGAATAACAGCCGCGCAGCGGGTACAACGATGCCGAAGCCGGTCCGTGGATGGGTGGCTATGGTACATACAGAGACCCCTCTGAGCCTCGAAAAGCACGTTAAGCAGTTGGTCCCGGTCAGATAAGCAGTCGCTACATGTAAAATACTAGTATTAAGCGGTTCCAGTTAGACTGGAAACCGACCCCAACTTAGTTGGGAAAAGACTAGGCAGTTAATGAGTTACAATATTAGTAGCCACCCAAACGTTGATCATAAATATTGTTCGTTTCCAATTTATGAGATTAGATTGGATCCTCAGAAGCGCATAGCCTAACAAGGACCTGATCTTTATTAGGAGTTGCCACATAACAGCAGCTAACGAAACATTTAAACGCGCAAAACTTCTACCAAAGTGGAAGTTTTAATCGCAGAGTGGGCCCGTCTGGCATACGTCCAGCGCACTGGACCAGGTTAACAAGAAAAATAAATTCGGTTCAGCCTTCTTCATCTTCTTTGTCCTGAGACTTTCCGGCACTGTGCCAGGACCTGATTTGCTTGATAGAACTTAGTTTAGAGCATGTCACGAATAATAAGCGAACGTAATTTAATGCTACGTTACTAGAGCCAATACTTTTTTTTTTTTGAGGGTGGGAAATCATCAAATAACTTCTCCAGCTCTGGGCGGAGCGGGAGGGTGTGTCAGACTCTTACTGACTAAAACCCACCGTATTCCTTCCTGTTGCCTGTGTTGCGGGGGCCTCGGTGACCCATAAGTACCTTCCCGCGACCCCGGCAGGCATCGGCCCTAGTGGACCCCTACTTTTTGCTGACGACATCTCTTTGAGGCGCGCGTGGAATACGACGCGCCGTCGACCCGGGCCTGGTCCTTACCGGACGGTGAGCTACCCATTGCTCACCGTCCGCAAGCCCGCGCCTACGGTGGCCGGAAATCCGCCCGGGATTCCCGACGCCCTGGGCGTCTCCTGCGGCGGCTAGGGGCGAGAGGGCGCGAAACGTGCCTTTCCCTCAACCGTCCCGCCTCCTCCTTCGCGAGCATTACTGCTTCGCAGAAGGAGGTGACGGCTGCCCATGCCCTCTCGCTCCGTACCATGGCCTGAACCAGGGCCGGACGGGAGAGGTCTCTGCCGCCGATCGCCTCCACGAGGACACGGCGGTGCTCTGTCCAAGCCGGGCAGACCTCCACCGTATGCTCCACCGTGTCCTCCGGGCGATCCACACAGTGGTGACACCCGGACGTTTCCTCCCGCCTTATCCGACACAGGAACCTCCCGAAGCTGCCGTGTCCGGTGAGGACCTGCGTCAGGCGGAAGGTGAGGACGCCGTGGCGCCTCTCCAGCCACTCCTCAAAGAGGGGACTTATCGCCGCAATCGTGGCGTGCCCAGCACTAGGTTGCGACAACCGTACTTTCCATGACGCCATGAGATCCCGCCGGAGCTCCGTCCGCTGTGCCGCGATTTCTCGCGGCAGCGGACTTACGCCCCGGCGGCGTTTCGCCTCCTCGCGCCACTCCCATACGTGCGCGAGGACTTAGAGCCAATACTTGGAAGTACAATTTGGCCATTTAAGAAAACTAGGGGTTGTTTTGAAGACCGGAAAAACAAATTGCAAAAGTTGGCGTGCAATGCTAATTTTATTATCTCCAATTGGACTTTTTGGGACGCGAAACTTTTTGGCTTATCTAAAGTTTTCTGTTTTTCTTTGACTGAATGATATTAGTTGGTTACAAGTAAAAGATAAGTGGCCACGTGTTGGTTACTGTCTGGCATCAAGACGGATAAGAAACTGTACAGGAATCCCGACCGACACGAAGGCCTTGCAGGTCAAACACGACCTTGAATGAAAACGTCGATGAGAAAGATAAAGGACTGCCGTCAGTAACAACGGCTTTGCAACCTTCCTCTAGTTCTTGGGTCAAGGTGGGTCAAGTTTGATTTTAAGTGATGATAAAATATGGTCGACGATTTTTTATGAGGTAGATTTGCCTTGATTAAAGCTTTTTGGGAGAAAATGACTCTAGCAAGGAGTCACACACTACACTCGGCAGGACGCATAATAAACGTAAAAGCGAAACGTTGCCGTCATACGTGAACGTGAGACGGCACGCGAACAGTGCCTACCTACATAGTCTTAACAATGTAGATACATATGTAACCACTTTCCATTATAGCCACAAGTGGTTCAAAAGGCGATGCATGTTTATGTAATAATAATAACTAATAATAAGTTATTATAGTGTTATTGCAGAACAAAGGACTATTCCATTCAATTATACTTTTAATGTAAACATTATTCTTTGCATGTTGCACATTTGAAATATTAAATGTAATTAGCAGATCACAAGAACTTTATAATGACTACAATAATAAGTACCTTTTTAATAAAATAATTACATCATTTAAAAACAGCTTTAAAATAATAATAATTATTATTATTATGTACAAGTATATAAAAAAGGAGGGGAAATAATCATATAATAATAATAAGAAATAATAATAATAAGAAATAATAATAATAAGTAGTATTGACAAGTTCTGAGGACAACCTACTATTTTAATGCAAATTTGATTACTATGTAGAATTGCAAGATTTATTTAATAGCAAAGACATTAAGAGAACTGCACCACAACTGCACAGTATGTTAGAGGCAAAAGACGATGTAATACAAAGAAGAAATTGAACTAACCTTTGGGACTTTAGCATGTCCTCCAGTGCGGACATCCCTGATGGTGGCAATGTCCAGCATCTCCACCTCCATGTTCTGGTCGGTCCAGTACAGGAAGAACCCCTTGGGGTCCACCCGTAGGGTGACCGGCAGACCAGTACCGGAGTCCTACACAAACAAGTACAAATTGAATTAAGAAAATTCATAACTTTCTGTTTTATTTATTAAACTTTATGCAACATTATTTAGGTACTAAGGCTTATCAGTGCATTGATTGATAAGACAAATTGTTTTGTTTACAACCAGGTTATCACAATAAACAGTACTGGAATAGAACAGCACCTAGCAACTAACATAATTATTAGACAAGTAATTAATATTATAAGAGATTTTAAATAGTTAATTTTCCATTAATATTCTAGCTCAAAAAAATACTCAACTTTTCTACCAATCAATCAACTTCATCTTATCTTTATAATGTTATTTTCTAAATGGTGTTAAGTACTAAAAACTTCTAGTAACAAAAACAATTGGGTAAAAATAATACTACATTTTCTTATCTGAAAAAATTATATGTGTTATATTACACCTTAGAAAAAAATATAGAAATATTAATAAATAAAGTAAATAAATGTAAAAAAAATACCTGTAATAGATTCTAACCAGAAAATATTGCTTTAGATGTAATTATATTGCAAGGGCACATAATTACCTACATATAGTAGAGCAGACAAGTGTGATATCTAATGCAGGTACCACAAAAGCAACAGTAGTTAAAACTAAAAAAAATATAATTCAAATAAAAAAAATACCTCATCCCACTTGATGAACTTCTCTCCCTCCTGTAAAGCCTTCGGCACTTCAATCGGCTTCAAACTGACTCTAGCAGACCTCGAAATTGTAGTCATCATGAATAATAAACACAATTATGCGGAAATAATATCACTATTGCAGATGAAAACCGTCATCTTCCTCTCTGTGCACAAATCTATCTGAGAAATCTATGAATGGCACGCTCAACAGACGAACACCGAGTGAATGCAGACAAACTACAATTTGATATTAAACCAATAATGACTAACATATTAGAACATTATCCGCGATAAATAACACCTGCCTAATTACTAACAAACAATAATTTTTCCCACATACTCTATCTCGACGAGACCACCAAAAATCCAGAATGTCAAAATGTACTAAGAACCATAGTGATGCAGCAAAATTATATCGATAAAAAACTAGTACATTTCGTTGTCGAAAAAGTCGAAATGCTAAGTGGAATCGATAAAGAGCGCATTTTATATTTTTTTATTACAATTTGTACACACTTTTAACTTTAGATCACACTATTGGCAGCATGGGGAAAAGAGTTCAGTAATGTGTATTTTTTAGGGTTCTGTGGCCATATGGCAAAAACGGAATCCTTATAATTTCGTCATGTCCGCCTGTCTGTCTGTTCGTCTATCCATCTGTTCGTCTTTGAGTCTGTCCACCTAACCGGCTCTCGGTTTGTCCGTCAGTCCGGATGTTACACAGTCATTTTACTCGGAGACTATATTTCACTATATCTATCACAATTAGAAAGAAGGTGTATTCTGTGCACCGCTAAACAATGGTGTAGTGAAATTACGAAAAGAAAATAAGGGAATCTCTCCATACACGTAACCGGGAGAAACAATAAAAAAATTGCGCTTGCAGCACCGTACACGTAACAGAAGTGACACTTTAAAAAAAATTAAGAATAAGAGAGATTTAGTGTAAGAAAGAGATATCTTTATTCTTTCTCATGTAATGAAATGTGCCTAAACGTAATACGTAATTTCACTCTCATTGCCCGTCCAATTATCGGATCACCGCCTGAAGTTTCACTTCAAATAAATCAATGCACATAAGTGTGTGGGGTTTAAGGGGCTTGTGGCTAAGGAATAACAGCCGCACGGATCGATCGATCAAGTAAAACTACGCTTGCCGCGGTTGGTCCGTGAATGGGTGACCATCTTTACATACCAAGACCCCTCCGTGCCTCGGAAAGCACGTTAAGCCGTTGGTCCCGGCTGTTATTTGTAGATCTTTACAGTCGTTACCAGTAGTTGGAAGCCTGAAAGTCTGACAACCAGTCTTACCAAGGGGTTTCGTGTTACCCAGTAACTGGGTTGTGGAGGTCAGATAGGCAGTCGCTCCATGTAAAATACTATGGTATTCAGCTGCATCCGGTTAGACTGGAAGCCGACCCCAACATAGTTGAGAAAAGGCTAGGCAGATGATGAAGCGTGTTTCGTTGGATCCACAAGACTTTTAAAGAAAATTGTTTATGAGATATTTATATGGGATATTTTCGGTTACAACCGCAGTACTAACTTTGCTTTTTATAATATTTTCGAGAAATAAAACTTATTTCCGGTGATACGAGGGCGGCACTGAAAATTTCGAGAATCAAAGAAGTGACACAACATTACTATTTAAAAATGTATTTATTGCTTTTCGAAGTATTCTCCGCGAAATTTGACAGATTTTTCCATATGATGGAACCAATCATTGAAGCAACAGTTCCATTCGGAAGTTGGGGTCTTCAAAATGGCCGTTTTGTAGGCGTCCACAGCTTCTTCAGGTGATGAAAATCTCTGTCCACGCAATTTATTCTTTATTTTAGGGAAAGTATAGAAATCATTAGGGCTTAGGTCGGGGCTGTACGGCGGATGGTCTAATAATTCTATGTTTTCTTGCTCTAAAAACTCTTTTGTTCTGTGCGCGGTGTGAGAACTCGCATTGTCGTGATGGAAGATGATGCGGCGGTTGCAGTTCTCTTTACGGAGTTCAGAAACGACCTGTGGCAAACAAATGCTAGCATACCATTCTGCATTAACCGTTCTTTGTCCCTCAAGAGGAATAGTCGTAACATGGCCGGTTTCGGAGACAAACGAGGCCACCATTTTTTTTGCAACACTCCGTGAACGAACAATTTTTGTTGGCTTTAACTCATTTTCGAACACCCAAACTCGTGACTGGTTTTTTGTTTCGGGTTCGTACGCGTATATCCAGGATTCGTCACCTGATACAATGTTGTATAGAGCATTTGAGGATCCTGCGTGGAATCTTTCGAGAGTTCTGACGCACCAAGTAACGCGAGCCGCTTTTTGCTCTTCACAGAGCGAACTAGTTATCCATCGGGAAAACAACTTTTTTACACCTAATTGTTCATGCAAGATTATTTGTATTTGACTCATGCCAATGTCTAAAGTTGCCTGAATTTCGCGGTATGTCACATGTCGATCTTCCTCAATCAGCTTACGCACAGTATCAACGTTTTCTTGGGTGACTGCAGTCTTTTGACGACCTTGACGGGGATCATCACTGAGCTTGACACGTCCACGTTGAAATTCAGCAAACCAGCGATAAATTGTGGTTTTGGATGGGGCTTCATCACCAAATGCAGAAATCATCCGGTCAACACACTTTTTTTGTGTTAAACCACTTAGAAAGTCATAATAAATCATCGCTCTTGAATTTTCTCGAGTCAATTCCATTTTCTCAACGACTAAACAAGTTTGACAAAACCTTGTGACAAGACTGAGAATCTTTTTTTAAATAAATTAATGGTATTCGATTTTTAAAACCAAGGAGTTTTCAATTAAAAAGATTTTAATATGACAGGAACAGTGAAAATATTCCATTCCCGATACTTTTAGTGCAGCCCTCGTAACATCAGTAATATGCATGCGTAAATATGAAGAATATTTACGCATACTATGGAATGCTTCATTGTGCGTGGTCTGACGTGCACTTGGCCGGTGTTTTGTTGTTGCTACTGAGTTACGAATGATAATATCATGAAAATTGATATAAAAATACGTGGTTTAATCATATGACTATTTAAGCACTCATTCACTCACATACATTTTAACTGAGCTGTAAAATCTTGTTTCCAGTGTCTTTTATTACAATTTAATTGATCCGTCAACTGCTTTTACACTGAAAATATAATTATGCACTTAATGGCAACAAAAAATATAAGTAAAAGAAAGAAAATAAATAATTTAATAATAATTAAGAAGAGAGATTTAATAATTTCTCGATATTTCATCGTTACATCACTAGTAACCGTGTGGCTGTAAAAAGTTATAATGTTGCCATTTTAAAAATACGTAGTGATGTTTAATGAAATCGACTAAATATTTTTTTTACTTGGTTTTGTATGGTGTTATCCCTCAAAAGTAGAATAATAAGGTCCACACTCGTGCAAAACATTTTGTGCACACTTTAGTCGACGAACAAACAAACTTCTTTCTACACATCCACACATTTTATTTGTGCAAACTTCGGTGTGTGCAAACAAAAACTTCGGTGTGTGAATTTTTTTATGGAGTCCGGCCCAACACATTAATCAGCGCTTGACGTAAATTAATCAGCGCTTGACGTAAATTGAAGTAATTTTAGTAGGCAAGTTTTTAATCACGTCTAAACTTGTATGGAGTAGTGACAGGCGCTGATTAATTTGACAGGACTAAACTAAAATTTATCTTCTGTCCTTTTCTTAATGAAATAGAAAGAAAAAGATGCACTGAAATTAATTTAGTTTACTTTGTGAACAAGGGAATCGGCACCATTATACGTTGTAAAACTATGTTGATGTATAATATATACTTATATGAGGTAGATAACACCATGGTTTCGTAAATTTGAAGTGGGAGATTGGTTTTTGCAAAAGGAAACTACATAATTAATCATTATTCAATACGATACACAATGGGGGCATCTCGTAGTTGACCTTGAGAGGTGGTGACTATTTAACCAGACTATCCTGTGGCTGCTTTAAGCAGACTCAACGCCTCCAGCCAGAGGTGAATTTCGTAGGAGGGGAGGGAGAGGCACCCTTAGTCTACAGTCGCTTAGTATTGTAAGCGACTGTAGGCTAAAGGCGCCTCCCGCAGATTGTGGTAGAAAAAGTTGTTCGGTGATTCGCTTCTTGGCATCTCCATAGGTTAAATCGCCTAATCAGTTCGAATACAAGGTACAACACTAACGGGAGGTAAAAAAATCTGCTGTCAAAAGTGACGTTTTCAAAATTTGGCACTTCATCAGTTTGCGAAACGTTCCCGCGGAGAAGCGAACGGATTTCTTCTATTAAATAATTGTGTTGAGTAACTAATAAAAAAACGCTAGTAATAGCAACTAATTCATACACACTATCGGGGACGTTGAAATTAATAGTTTCTATTATTTGCAGCTCTGCCATGTCGGAGTCGGAAACTACCGAAGTGGTTGATCAAGAAGCAAAACATGAACATAGTCCTAGAAAACGAATAAGGCATCGTAAGAAACAAGTATACGAGAATATTCTAAAACAAATGGAGTTCTACTTTAGCGACGCCAACTTAACAAAGGACAGATTTTTGGGAGATCTCGTGAAAAAAGATCCTTACGTGCCTATAGAAATGTTCCTCAAATTCAATAAAGTTCGTTCGTTGACACAGGATGTTAACGACATAGCGAAAGCTATGAAGAACTCCACGCTCTTGGATTTATCAGAGGATAAATTAAAGGTATTGTTTATGTTATAATCTGTTAAATTAGTAAAGCCTGTCTGCCTGTAATCAAGGGTCCTCATTTATAGGATTCATTTTCATTCTTATGACATCCCACTCTTGCAGTCATAGCTATTTATATATATATTAAGAAGCAAGAAAATAATATATTAAAGGGTAGGTAACTCATTAGGTAGTTTATGTAAATGATATCAAAGAATAAAACGCTGTTTTATTTGTAAGATGTCGTTTTTCCAAATATTGGGACTTAAATTAACAAAATGCAGGGCTGGAACGAAAACATCAGGATGTAGAAAAATATCAAAAATATTTTTACAATCCTTTTCTGTTCTATTTCAGTATAACCTCTGAGTGTGTTATCAGTATTTATTATTCATACTTCTTTAGGTAAAAAGAAAGACTGCAGTTCTACCATATGATGCAGACTTGAGGACAGTGTATGTGGAGTCTATACCAGTGTCGGCCAGCAGAGAGTGGCTGGAGAGGGTGTTCTCAGACTATGGCCATGTTGCTTACATATCTCTGCCCAAATTTAAAAACTCGCAGAAAATCAAGGTAAACCCATTTTATTAATTATTTTTAAGTTGTATTGAAAGCAACAAATTGTTAGACAGTATAAATTACTGTGTATCTGAGAATAATATGGTTTAATTGGTTAATATAACAAAAACTCTGACATCATTTAAACCTTATTTTTATGCGGCACTGAATGAGACAATAGAAGTTTTATTGTTATGACGTCTATGAGCATTTAGTGTCCGAAAAGTGTTAATACCATATCAATTTGATCAAAATTACAGGGTTTCGCATTCATAGAATTCAACAGGCCAGAGGATGCTCAAAAATGCATAAACACATTTACAAAAATGGGTTGCAAGCTTCCCACATGCATGCCTCCTGAAGATCTGTCTTCCATAAAGATGTTCTCAGTAGATGAACCATCAGATGATTTGCCTGAAAAGAAGATTGAAGAAGAATGTGAACCACCAAAGAAGAAGAAAAAGAAGGACAAAAAGACATTACAGAAGAGTTTAGAATTGAAGTTGGGAAGTGAGTCTGATAGTGAGAAGAGGGTTGATACTCCTACTGTAAGTATAGTTGAGATTGAATAAAAGATTTTTTGCATTAACAGATTAGCACCCTGCATACCACCCTGTTTCTGATTTACTTAGACTATATTTACAAAACACTGTTTGTAAATATAGTCTGTAGCAAAAAAGGATAGAAATGTGTTATGTGTTTATTAGTTTGAACCTTTGAGATGACCAAGTTGATATAATTATTATTTTAATGACTTTTTCAGGAGGAGAATAAGAGCATAGCAAGTGAAACTACACCAACAGACGTGAGTATTGAAATAAACATCTTGTTGTTTTAAAAGATGAATGGTTTTTGAATAATCTTATTATTCTTTCAGGAAAATAAACTATTAGACCTTGAATCAAAGGACGAAATGACAAGTCACGATGAAAGCAAGGAGAGTGGTGGTTCGCCTAGCAAAAAGAAAACTCGAAAGCGTACTGCAAAAGAACGCAGCAAGGCTAAAAACAACCTGACAAAAAATGAGGCTCCCAGAGGTGCCCTGTGGGGATTACAAGTGTTATCCAAGTCAGAGTGGAAAGCTCTGAGGAATAAATACTTGAACCTCCAAAGAAAGTATATGAAGGAGATGAAAACTAACTTACATAATAATAGACATCAGTACTCCAGCATTCCTGCACCCGCTGCACCATCTATTGAAGTTGAACCAGGTTAATAATACATTCTTAGACATATTTATTGTCATAATAATGCAGCTCATTATATTTTCTAGCCAGTCATTTTATTTAATCATAACACGCAGCACTTAACTTAAAAAAAAGACATAGGCAGTCATGGAAAGTGAAAACTTATCGCTCAACGAACCTAAAGAAGTGTTCACTTCAGTAAAATCATTTTTATCTAAAACACAATTTTACCTTTTTTACCACCACGGTCATGTATAGCTGACAGACCAAAATGTGCCCAGCACGCCGCGGTCACGATTTTAAGGAATGATTCGTAGCTTGGCACCGAGGGCACGTTTTTGCTTTTTTGATATGGCTGTTAATAGGTTAACCAATGCACAGTATAGACAAATAAAACATTCCACATGGTCAATTTGACTTCACTTACTATGGTCAATTTAACTTCACTTACTGCTACTACAGCATGTCGGCACGGGCATGTCGGTGACGCGAACCCATAATTTGGTCCCCTAGCAAAAATCGCTCAACACGCCTCACACTGGTCCCAAATGATAAAAAAGGGGACATTAAGAAATTTTTGACAAAAGGTCAACCGATTCAGCTTATTTTTTTTTTGTAGACAGCTGATGCAATTACAAATCACTTTTGTACATTGAGTTTTTGCCAAAAAAGCCGTATTTTCAGAGAAAAAAAATATTCAAATATTTTTTGTATGAAAGAAATCCTAATTTTGTCTTTATCTTCCAAGATTCAAACGTATTCAAAATAAAACTTAGCGCAGCTTGTAGAGGGGCTAATTTCTCACTACTTTGTCATAGACACTCAACTGCGATTTTGTGCTCCTTTTGAGTTACATGCACTTTAAATATTTTTTGTATGAAAAAATCCTAATTTTGTCTTTATCTTCCAAGATTCAAACGTATTCAAAATAAAACTTAGCGCAGCTTGTAGAGGGGTTAATTGTTCATCACTTTGCCATAGACACTCAATTGCGATTTTGTGCTCCTTTTCAGTTACAGGCACTTTAAATTTTTCGTTGTCGGATGAGCTTTACTAGTTTTTTGTAGACAGCTGATACAATTACAAGTAACTTTTAAAGATGTATTTTTTGTTAAATAAGCCGTATTTTCAGAGTTAAAAAATTAATTCAGGCGGATTAGAAATAATCTTGTTAAAGATAGACTAAGATGTAATAACATTTTCTTCATTAATAAGTAACTCTTATAAATGTCTTTCTATTAAAAAAAGTCTTATTTTAAATATATCAAATAAACAACTTGGATATCTCAAAACGTGTACAGACATGTTCAGGTACAGGTAATTTATTGTGTGACTCATATTCAGATTATAAGCATTTTTTGGTAATGAGTCATTGCTTAATTAGCCGATTACTTACAATTTGGGCTATATTTGGTCACCTAACGCTAGTGAATGCGTCGGAAACGCTGAATGATAAAAAGGTATAAATTGCAATTAAAACTTTTCCTTCGTACTTTAACGGGCTTAGGACCGTCAAAATACAAACCTATATAATAATATAGGTATTGTATTAAGGCGTACTTAAAAAATTTGAACTACCTGTAACCCTAACGCTTAATTTATCTTTACATGCATGTTTTGTTTATTTATTTATTTTATACTTTATCACTTAATATGTATTTGATTTAGGGCAGGGATCTTGGCGTGCTTATCTGTTTTGGTCACTTTCTTCAATAATAAACGGCACTTGCACTATTAACAGTCTTTTAATTATAGTTCCACAACAAAACACACGCTTTTACAATTATTTTCACAGGTTAATTCACAGAGCAATGTTCGTGCGATCAAGATTCAATGTCAAGTCATTGTCACAATAAAATATCAGGGTATAATAAAAATAAACAATATTGTTCTACCCTACTTTGTCCTAATAAGTCATATGAAATGTAAAATACAACTTTTTATTTGACTACCCCAACAGTGGGTAGTCTTTGTTTACAAATGTAATACTTTGCTAGGGCTGTCGTCAACATAATATGAATAAATAAATAAAACAAACACAAAAAATAAAACAAAGCGCATTTTTTTTCAGTACCTGTAAACTTAATAACTAAAGTAAACTATTATTTTACAAATTTAAATAAACTAGAACATATTTTTTCTCAGTACCTATAAACTTAATAACTTAAATAAACTAGATTACAAACTTACAAACTTAAATAAACTAACATGAACGTGCGTATGTTACAATGTGAATTATGCTAGCGGATCTTGTGGGGGATTATTCTCAATGTCGACGTATACTTCTTCCTCATCAGCAACTTCTAAATCGAGTTCATTGGGTGAAACGTCATCCTTTAGAAGATTTTCGGCTTCTTCAAACCTCTGCTGCTTTTGAATTTTGGTGAACTTCGGTCTTATGTTCGTAATGTACGGATCGGAGCTGATAAGTAACTGGTGTAAAATATCTTCATTTGTTTGCATTCTGCCTATCTTTCTAGTATGCTTTTCTCTGATTGAACGAAAATCTTTGTTTCTTGCTTCTGAGGCTTCTTCGGACATCATTCCAATTGGAATAAAAGAAAAATGCTGGCAAATATCTGCACCATGCACTAAAAGTTTATGTACACTCGAAGGCATGTAATACCACGAGTACTCGCTGACATAAAGTTCTGCTGTTTCTCTGCAATAAATTCTAAATTTTTCAATATCTACATTTCTCCCAGAAGATATTGCCTGCAAAATTACAGCAAATCTCTTAATCAAATTAGCATTAACTCCTGTTATCTCAGCTGACCTTTCGTAATCATTGAAAAACCGTCGAGCTGTATTGCCATCGTTTGTTGTCCCAAAGCCTTGTTTGACGATATCAATCATTAAGCCAGTTACAACAAAAAACTCATGCTGCGTTAACTCTTTTCTTGATTTTCGGAGCAGTTTGTCCTCACCCCGAGCCGCCCATTTTTTGAAATCTAAGTTGTAAGATATGTGCAAAATACATTCCATGCATCGCAACCACATGTGAAGTGAAGATAAACCATATTTGTACATATCATGGTTTTCTGGTTTGTTAAAAACGAGGTTCAAGTTGTTCATATCTTTCGGATTTGTTAAGCAAATGTTGCAATTGGCTGCAGACTGTGTCTGTGAAAGTGCCGTGCATACTTTGCCGTCGATCATCGTCATATGCAATTCATGAAATACTTCAAATTCGCCATCAAATAACTTTGTTGGTAGAAGGTTCTGAATTTCTTCTTGTAATGTTGCTTCTACTTGCTGAATATATTCTTTTGTTTCTTGTTTGAATTCGAACATAATTGGTCTGCAATAGTTTGTTGAAGAAGGGCGCGGATTTTCCCATACTATCACATCGTTGTCACTCATAAGGCGAAGTGGCACAAAACTAACCATAAATACAGAAGATTCTGAAAATATGTCACCAGTTGGTTTTTGTTTGTAACAACTTTGTGAAGAAGCTCCGTCACAGCCCCATTTACTAACTAGCTTCAAAACACCACCATTAATATTTGAACCAGTCACTTTCAAAATCTTCTCGGCAGTTAAATCTAGAACTGCCTGTAACTTAATTTTAGCTCCTGACTCCGATATCACAATATCTTCTTTTGCTGGATAGCATTCTTTCTTCTTCAACAGTAACTTCTGGTAAGATGGAAAAGCCGCTGTGCCATTTGTACTTAAAATGGACCTCAAAGTTAGATATTGCCATTTTGATAAACTCAATGCTGTGGCAAGAGCTAAGGTGTCTTCCTCGGAAATCGATTTATCAGAAGCTTTATATAAAAAGTCACTTACTTCTTGCACCTTTTCTGGCTTATTTGAGAGGCACTTAATAACTTTAGAACAAACAGTGCGCCCGTTTTCATTAAGTTTAGCAATAAGAGCATAGAACAGCTCTTCTTCGGAATGCTCCAAAAGAGACAAAGAACGTCTTTTCTTCTGCTTATTTGTTAAATCTTCAAATGGTCGTTTATTTCTAGTTCTGGGAGTATTTGTGGTAGCTTCTGATGTAGATGCACCCGCTTCCTCTTCGTACGATAAATTATGCTCTTCTACGTCTACTGAAATGTCCTCTATGGTATATTCTGGATCAAACAACATAGGAAAATTCACAGAAGTTAAAGTTGGCCACAAAATTTTAGACTCCAACCACTCCTTGTTTTTAACACCAAATCTTTCGTTTCTACCTGAATTGTCCCATCTTCTAGCTAGGTTTGACGTATAATTTTGGCAAAACTTTTTGATAATACTGAGCTCTTCGTTTGGAATTTCACTTGAAATACGATTTATAATGGTTTGACACAGTAAATCACTATTTTTAAGGCACCCACTATTACTCAAAAAAGAAAAAATGTCTAAATTAGTCACAAATGTAGTCATTTTGATACAAAAATGTTACAGGCAAATAAATAAAAGTTACAATGTGGTGATAGTTGATAAAAAATTGTGTTGTTTTTACGAGCACAAGACGCGTAATGAACAAAAACGGGTTCCGCTTGCCCTTATACTATTGATATATGACTCATTACCCAACTATCCCGTTACTTAATGGGGTAGTTAGATAATGGCTCATTACCTAACTACCTCATTACTTAATGGGGTAGTTAGATAATGAGCCAAATATTCTTGCAATTTGGATGAGTCACGAGAAAATAAAACATACTAAGATGTGCTCCTACATAAATACCGCAAAACTACAAAGGGAATTTTTAATTGCAATTTATATACCTATTCATCATTCAGCGTTTTCGACGCGTTCGACTAGATGACCAAATAGAGCCGAAATCGTCACTTATAGGGTAATTAAGCAATGACTCTATACAAAAAAAATTTTACATACGAGTCACACAATAACTTACCTGTACATAAACATGTCTGAACACGTTTTGAGATTTCCTTGTTTGTTTATTTGATACTGATAATTTCATATATTTGTAAGAGTTACTCTACAAGCTGCGCTAAGTTTTATTTTGAATACGTTTGAATCTTGGAAGATAAAGACAAAATTAGAATTTTTTTATACAAAAAATATTTAAAGTGCCTGTAACTCAAAAGGAGCACAAAATCGCAGAAGAGTGTCTATGACAAAGTGGTGAGCAATTAGCACCTCTACAAGCTGCGCTAAGTTTTATTTTGAATACGTTTGAATCTTGGAAGATAAAGACAAAATTAGGATTTCTTTCATACAAAAAATATTTGAATATTTTTTTTCTCTGAAAATACGGCTTATTTGGCAAAAACTCAATCTATAAAAGTGATTTGTAATTGCATCAGCTGTCTACAAAAAAAAAAATCAGCCGAATCCGTTGACCTTCTGTCAAAAATTTCTTAATGTCCACTTTTTTATCATTCGGGACCAGTGTGCGCCTGAAGAAGTTGTCACTTCAAAAAATTTGTTTAAAATGTGATTTCCACTGATTACAGCTTTACCTTCCGGTCAAGCAGACGCCCCGAAAGGCATAGCCTCTATAGAAAAAGTACCAGGTCTGTTTGTCAAAGAGATACTGCCTGAACCATGCTTAGATGTGAGGCTCACAAAAAGGACGGTAAGTAGACAATTTGACACTAATAATGGTGAATTCGGCTCAATTAATATGACTTAAGAAAGAAACTGTCACAAAAGCATGAGTGACAGAGATGATGCTATACAAAGCCATTTTTTCTAAAACTTGAAACCATTTCTATATTTTTGTTTACTTTTTTTGAATCTTTATGTTACAGATCAGGAGCAATATCCACGCATTACACGTCGATGTGAAAGAGGGACAGTCGGAAGCAATTATCAGATTCGATACTCCGAAATCAGCAGAAGAAGTGAGTAGCATAATCTTATATAGATACATACATAATCAGCCTATAATGTTCCCAGTGCTGGGACACAGGCCTCCTCTCTGTGAGAGGGAATGAGCCGTCCGTAATCCACCACGCGGGCCCAGTGCGGGTTGGTAGATGTCACATGTCTTCGAAACCGAGAACAATGTGTGAGGAAATCGGCATGTCCTAGAGCATAGTCTTACTTCGACATAACTATGATGGAATTAATTTAAAATGGGCTTAGGGCTCCTGTCCCACCGCCGAAGAGGAAGCGACGTGCTATCGACTATTTTCTCGCTCAAGAAACGTACAAAAGATTGTAGATCCAGTGTCATTATATTGCTGACTGTTCACACCACCGGCACCGGCGAGAACTCTGGCAAACAAACAACTCTTTTTAGTGTTCCGTAGTAAACAAGGAACCCTTATAGTTTCGCGATGTCCGTCTGTGTGTCTTTCTGTCCCCGCTGTAGCTCAGAGACGCTTAGTACAAGAAGCTGTAATTTGGCATACTATAAAAATCATCACCAAATCAAATAATTACACCGAAAAAGTGCTAAAATAAAATATTGAAAAAAAAATTTGTTGGGTAACTCACGTAATGTGGAGATGATATTTTTTTTTCTCATCTATCCCGTGGTGTGGGGTATCTTTGTATAGGCTGTTCAAAAATATTGCGGGTCTGTGAACACCACTTTTTCCACGATTCAGGGGTCCGTTTGCGTAATATTAAGTACAAATTTTTGTTAGAGTCAAGTGTCCTCCCCCGCTGCCAGCTAAATGGTTGTTTATGGAGATGTGAAAAAATTCATGGCAGTAATACACATAGGTAATTAAATTAAAAGGAAAACTATCACAGCTAAGTGGGCTTTAAGTTGGGATAAATTTATCCCAACTTCCCAACTAACGGAACACTTCATTGTGCGTGGTCCGACACGCATTTGGCTGGTTTTTTAGTACCTAGGTCTAATCATCGGCAGACGGTGGGACATGTGCCTAACTGCTAGTCCTGCTAAACCGTATTTTTATAAAGAACTCCTTACAGTGGGACTCCATAATAATGAATGAATCGTTTATGGATTCCAGTACTGTACGAACGCCGGCAACCACGCACGAATTCTGTCGGGCCCCGAGGAGCAGGAGCAATGGTCGCGCGCGGAGAGCGCCATCGCCCAGCGGCGCCCGCGCGGCCGCTGCCGCCTGCTGGCGCCGCGCGCGCCGGCGCCGGCGCCCGGCCGGCTGGCGCCCGCCTCGCCGCAGCCCACGCACACGCATATACGATTCGAAGATGAATAACTTTGGGTCCTAACCATACCGATCGTCGTGCGAACGTGCGCTCGTCGCGTATATTTTGTTGCATTGTATGCTGATATAAACAGATAACTCAGAACTACATAACGTCGCCTTAGAGTGAAAACCTCGTATATGCGAAAAAGGCAACTTTACTTATTATGGAATAATTATTAAATTCTAAGTATTGGTAAATTGAAAACCTCATCTGTTCTTTTGCGAGAATTTCGAACTCGCCATAGATGGCGCTACAGGTGATTAAACTTTTTTGTGCGAACAAGGCGTGCGTTGCGATGTTTAGCTTTCCAAAAATGTAATATATAAAAATGACCAAATAACATTCCCGAGGTTTTCACTCTAAGGCGACGATAAACGTTCTCAGGGGGGCAACCACGGCCTCTTGTAGTAGTATTATTTTAATATGACATCAGTGTGAGAAAGAGATGAAGCTTTACAGGGGGTATAGCTCCATCTCTTTCCCACTGTGAAGCAATAGACGGTGGTTACCCCCCCTGAACGTAAGTGCGATTGTAGCACGAAACAACAGATAATTTTGTAGTAGTAATTTAACTAAATAAATATTTTTTAAGGTTCTTACTTGTTTTCCTCTAAAAACATGTTGACCTTCTAATAATATACGCTTTTTTAAATGAATGAACCTCTAAAAACTTGGGCTTCTAATGATAATGCACGCTTTTAAAGGTTCCGTAGTCAACAAAGAAGCCTTATAGTTTCGCCATGTCTTAGCTCAGCTTTTAGTACTAGAAAGCTGTAATTTGGCATAGGTATTAATCACGCCAACAAAGCGGTCCAAGAATATCTTGAAAAAAAAATGTAGTGTACCTACCTCCCTTGCACGTAAAGTGAAAAACATTTTTTTCTCGTCTATCTTATTGTGTGGTGTAACGTTGGAAAGACCATTAACCTATTGTCCGCCACGTCAAAAAAGCAAAAACGTGCTCTCGGCGCCAAACTACGAATTATCCCTTAAAATCTGTCATGTAGTCGTGACCGTGGCGTGCTGGGCACATTTTGGTCTGTCATCTATACATGACTGGCGGTCAAAAGGTTAAAAAAATTGCGGTTCTATCGAAAAATAGTTTAAAGCGCAAATTCTAAGCTTTAAAGTGCAAATTTTGTTGGACTAAACGAGTAGTGTCGCGTCCTTGCCATCTAAATGGTTGTTTCTGAATACCTATGTGAAAACATTCACGGCAGTAGTATATATAACGAAGTTAAAAGGAAAACTATCACAGCTACCTCAGCACAGACGACCAACTTACATTTGCAGTTGGAATGTATGGGACAACATGTTTTTCAACTACAATGTGTTACTTTGTTCTTGGGATAGTTTCATCCCAATAACGGAACCCAGAACCCTTCATTGGGCGTGGTCCGCACGCACCTATCAGATTTTTTTTTAATCGATGAGAACTTTTTGGTCTTTTTTCTCAGTTGGTTGCAGTACCTAAGTAAGCTAGGGTACCCCGATCAAACGGGTTAAGTCAGATCTGAACTGCGACCAATTCGGCTCGTGCGTGCTTGGTCACAGAAGCACGCACGAGCCGAATTGGTCGCAGTCGCAGATACTAAGATAGTGCACCCTGACAAAATGGGTTAGGTTATTAGATTATGTCAGAACTGTGACAAATAGCGCACGTGCCGAGTGAGCGCTGCCGCGATGACGGCTGGCGAGCGCTACCATGGACTTAAGCGCTACATCCAAGTTGGCCGCAGTTACTTGGCTATTTAGCATTTTTAGGACCCCAAAATATGAATTATTAGAGGTTCACAAAAAGAGCGCATTCATTATATTTGAGTACATAATCAGCATATAATGTTCCCACTGCTGGGACACAGGCCTCCTCTCTGTGAGAGGGAGTGGTCCGTACGTAACCCACCACGTGGGCCCAGTGCGGGTTGGTAGATGTCACGTCTTCAAATTTTGGGTTCTAGACATGCCGGTTTCCTCACGATGTTTTCCTTCACCGTTTTGTCTGGGTTCGAACCTACGACATACAATTCGTAAGTCGCGGCCGTTACCACTGGGCCACTGGGGTTATATTTGAGTATTCAATAATATTTTTAGGAAAGTAAAATGGGAATTATTTGAAGTTCGAATAAATAAATTCCTTTTACTAAAGCACGTTGTTTTAAGATTGGTGGATTAGGTACTCCCGTGTCTTTTCAGTAACTATTTCTCAAATAAATTATTGGTGTTTTAACTATGAAAAATTGAAACCACTAGAATGTTATAAAAGAAAATGTATTTTAAATTACATCAAATAAATGCCAACATCAAGTTCAGTCTTAAAAATAAGTTTGCTTATCTTAATAATACAGGAGGCACTGGCACTTTAGTTTTTATCAAAAATTTATTTATATAATCGTCTTATATGCTAACACAACGTATAAAACTTACGTATTGCTAATAGACCTGTATGATACAACCTGAATTCTGTTTACCTTAGCGTACTATATGAGCTGCAGTATCAGGATAAAACTTGATAACTTATTACAACACACTAACATAAACGCATTGTTATTGTTTGATCTAAATGAGGCCATTACAATCAAGTAGTAAGATTATCTTGATAAAGATATTAGGTAAGTATTTAACAAATTATCTATTTAGACCAAAATCATTTTATACATTTTCTGCAGATTAGTTTATCATGCATGGAACATCAATAGTCAATAATAATTATATAATCGTAAAATTATAAAATGATTCCTATAACGAAGTACATAAAGAGCACCAAATATTTAAGTAAAGTTACTGGTGCCGATTCCCTTGTTCACAAACTAAACTAAATTTAAGTTCAGTGCATCTTTTTCTTTCTATTTCATTAAGAAAAGGACAGAAGATAAATTTTAGTTTAGTCCTGTCAAATTAATCAGCGCCTGTCACTACTCCATACAAGTTTAGACGTGATTAAAAACTTTCCTACTAAAATTACGTCAATTTACGTCAAGCGCTGATTAATCTGACAGGACTGAACTAAAATTTATCTTCTGTCCTTTTCTTAATGAAATAGAAAGAAAAAGATGCACTGAACTTAAATTTAATTTAGTTTGTGAACAAGGGAATCGGCACCAATGTATCATATTGTACAATTATTAAAGCTAAGTACTTGATCAAGACAACTGGAACATATAAAACTGTTAGCAAATAAAAATCATCACAATAAAAAATAAACACATTAATTAATAATTGTAATTTATATACACAGAGGTAGATTTATATAATGGACTTATATTACGACGCTTCCATATGTCTGTGCACAGTAACAGGAGCTATTATGCTGTTCTTACCACATGGCAGGACAGTTATATTTAAATCATTAGCTTTTAATCTTGGTTTTATCTTTGCTGGCAGAGGACAACTAACATCAGACTTAGTGTCATCTGATAACACAATTGGTTCATTCACTGAGAACCCAGTAGCCTCTGAATCTTCATGGGGAGTCATGGTTGAGTACCCATGATCAGAACCACCAGCTGTGTGTGGTCTCCTATATCCTGTCACAATCCTGTATGGTGATATAGGAGCTTCTATCTCCATGGCTGGCAACAACTTATCTTGACCAGACTGATCATGCATGTCATCAGATTGCAAGTGACTCATTTGAACATCTGCATCATGCCAGGTCTCTGCTGGACCATCAACATATAAGTTATGGCAACTGGCTGTAGTGACATTCTGCCTGTAGCAGTATATGGCAACAGCTACAACTAAGCTCGCGGTGACTATACAACCTGCGATCGGCCCGATAGCCGAGTAGTTGCCGAAGGCATCCCTATTGATATGGCCAAGAGTGCCCTCCCCGTACGGTGTGACGGCGCCTAACACGCCATTAAAACACGTTGATTGAGAAGTACAGAACGGTGCCGACAGTGGTGTTCTACCGTCGGCGTCTATTTGACACCATTCACAACCAAGAACGCCTAAACAAGAAGAATGCGACTGGTAAGTTTCACACTGAAAATCAAAACAGGACTTTAAATTCTCTGCAAAGTTGTGAAAGTAATGCGATTTGTGGTTGTTGTTCTCTAGCATCATGCCACAAAGAGGTATCTCTAGATTGAAACGTGATACGTTTGAGTTGGAACACTCGTAAAGTTCTGAGCTGCATTCACATGGGCACTCGCACTCAGTTTGTTCCATACGATTGCAATTTAGGCACAGACGGTCGACCATACTGCAGGGGCAGAAAGCGCCCACGCTGCACGACGCGTTGACCAGGCCAATGAATGCATTGGTGCCTGGAATGGCAGCAATATAATAATGAACACAATGATCGCCAGATACGACATTAGAGAGCACATTAGGTAGAGAAGTATTAAATTCGTAAAATCGCTGTATAGTTTTATCGTAGAAATTATTACACAGTCTTTTTGTAACAAAACCCTTATGATTTAACATGTCAATTGCAATCATTGATTCCTTATGCGTGATATGCTGTTGTTCAATGGGACCAGAGCTATTTGGATCCATAAGTCCAGGATGTGACACTAAATAGCCCTTATTATTCATGATAAAACATTTAACATATGACATGGCACAGAGAGGCATACTATCTATGAGAAGCTTGTACAGAAAGCCCATTGTAACATCCATCGACACAACCATAGTAGGGTAGAAGGAACTTTTTACTGCATATGATATGGAAACAACATAGCCAGCTCCACCAACATCTAAATTGGGAGGTGTTAAAATAATTTTGTCAGGATTCTCCAAAGCGTATGTGTACCATGGCCTCCTCACTGGCTCATAATCATACTCTAACACCGTGCCAGGGAACATCACTAGAACTCCACTCTCTGTCACGGCATACCTTCTGACTATGTATTTTGAATAAGGCCCATGCAAATGTTGTCTTTTATAATATGACAAAATAGAGTTCAAAAAACCAACATCTTGCTGAATTTCATTCTTAAGACCAGGATTGGAGAGTAAGCCATGGGCAACACTTTTTAAATAAGCTAAATAGTTCTGCATGTATGTTACAGCCTCCTGACCATCACCCATATCATATAAGTAGGTAAAAGGTGATTGGAAGCTAGATGGACTTAAGTACACAGTACCTTGATCTATAGTGGCTATTTGTTTGAAATGTCTACACATTTTGCCCATTTTAGGAGGGAATAAATCTAACCTGTGGAACAATATCTCCTTGTTACTTCTAGTAAAAAATATGTTTGTTTTGTTAAACACTGGAGGTTCGGTCATTTCGGACACAATACAAACTATATACAAGTTCCCTATCCATTTCCAAGAGTAAATAATTGATTTAGTAGAGTTACGTTTAGACATAGTCAAATTGCCTGAATTATTAAGTAACATTTCTTCCTTTACAGTTGTTATAAATGTGTATGTTTCCACACTTTCCAGTTTCGTGAATTTAATTTTATCTGAAGTTGATTCTGGCCTCGGGAAGAATGTATGCATTAACACTGTACCTGAAAAATCCATCACAAAAGCTCTTTTTTTTTCATTTGTGCCCTTGAAATACACAATGTCCTCTGCAAGATCTGACCAGTACAGATCTAGTCCAAGCACCCCACTTGTTGTTGGTAGCACTAAAGATATCATGAAGTCTCTTTCTGTTGCCTCCCACACTGGACCTTCAATTTTAATCCTTTTACTGCCATAGTGACCGGGCAGTAGAGATATAAATGCAGAAGCAACTTGTCCAACAACTCCGCTGTCATTAATGTGCAGTCTCATAACAGAATGATTGTTTGTATGTGTATGCCACTTGTCAATGTGCAATATACCCAGTGAACTGTTTTTGTCTGCTTGGTTCTCATAAATTAATCCAATAGCAAACTTTAAGCTCTCATCTTTGTTTGAAGAGTATGGAAATATTTTGAGCCATGTTTCATTCTTCAAAATCTTTGTGTCCGTTAGGAAAATGAATAGCTTGTGTTTTGGTAAATCTCTCTGTAGGAGCAAATTTTTTAGCTCTTTATTAATAGCTAGCGGAGACACATTTGTAGGAGCAATATCTAAAGATGTTAGGTATTCTTTTAGCAGTAGTTTATTGTTTTCTGTGGCATTTCCCAGGTCAGACATCCCATCTGTACTGCAAGTATCTTCAAATTTAATGAATTCTGTCATGTTCGTCATCTTCAGTGCTATCATGTCTGAGTCTTGCAGAGCATACACAGTTTCTTTAGCCACATGCACAGCATGTTGTAGTGAATCTTCTTTCATATTATTATCAATTATAAACACCACTAATTTTGGTTCAGGATGCACAATCTTATGATAGAGGTACCTCAAGTTAGAATGGGGCATTGTTGCACAATCCCTATCAGTGGCATAGTCCATGTGCGATAGGAAATACTGTCTCTTAACTTTTAAATCCTTAAACCGACCCAGCATATTATTTTTAGGTTCCTGTGAAGGCAGGCTGTCGTATACATTGGAACTTTTAATAAACACAGACTTACGAATAGAGTTGAATGGGCAAGGATGTGTGAAGGACGGAGTACTGTTGTCGCTTATAACATTGTTCATGTCGCGAAGTATGTTTGTAGCTGATGAAAGCTTGTAGCTCAGTTTGTCAGCGATACTGGTCAACACGTCATTGTCAGAGGTTTGGTAACGGCTCACTTTATAAGCGGTTCGGATTTCGAAGCGCGCCGTGTACTCGCTTCCTAGTTCTTTGACCACAATTTCACCAAATTTACTTGCTAAAGTATCTGATAGCTTGCGAACACATAGCTTATAATCACCACGACTGTTAGTTCTAGTACAGTTATCGCTTTGAGCGAGGATCACACAGACGCCGCAGCTCGTCGTAATCATAAATAACAACGATAAAACCTTCATCTTGTCGGCATTATCTTTGATCCGCACTCACACTTTAATTGTCATCACGGTAGCATATTTCTGAAATATTGACGACGTCCTTTGTATTATGCACACTGAAATTTTCACATGATTTTCTTTGATAGACTTCATGGATAGTATAAAAACTAATTGTTTATAATAAAAAAAAACAAGTAACGCAATCCACAGCACAACCCAAGGCGATATTGGAAAATGACATTTACAAAATAAACATGGCGGGCGGCAAAACGCGTTTCGTTTTACACTGCATTGAGTCTGTGTTAATTAAACGTTAAAAAATATTTTAATTCAAAATAATTAATCAAATAAAGGTTTATGTTATTAGATTCACAATAGTAAAAAATATATGTTAAATAAAAAAACTACTTTACGTGTAGAAAATTCGAGATCCTGTCACACGATTGTGAAAAAATCTATGAGATGCCATATAAGCCATTCAAAAATAATCGGTTTTTTTGTATTATTATATGGCGTTTTGAAGATTTCTGTGAGAAATCGACCAGATCTTATCTGAAATCTACATTGCTACCTATATACGAACCTCTTTAGGAAAATCTGTATAATAATTTATTTCTCACGGCGCGGTAGCGTTGGGTACCTACTTGCTAGGTCAGGCATTTATTTGGGTTCATTAATGATGTTGAAACTCGTACTCTTGCTTTTTCACAACGAGTCGTGAACGACGTCACGATTCACGTTGAGCTTTCCCGCTGCAGCTACGTCGTTGTGATCGTAGTCCCCGCGGTTGCCCAGCTGCTACCTAGGTACGTCGTAGCACAGCTGCAATCTCTAAGTGTTCGTGCTCCTGTAACTAAGTAGAACTTGAGGTCTTTTCCTAAAGTTGTAATGTAGGTAGCTATAGTTTGTATCCGTCGTATCGTCAAGTTTCTTGCCGGTTCTTCTACATATGAAACGACCAATTGGAACCATCCACCTAGCTTCTGACGTTTCATAAGTGAAACGTAAAATATTTTATTTCACATAAACATAGGGATGTGAAATAAAATATTTTGATTTTGATCCAACACTCAAAAAGATGATGATGATTTAATGGACATCTCGCCCACGCAAAATCTGGCCTGCGGGCCAAATGTCAACTTTTTAAAATGTGTATGAGTAGATTCGGCCGAGAACGGGCCAGATGTCTCCTATTAAAAAGTAAAGGGATATTTTGCATAATCTTATATATTTAAATTAAATATCGGTCATCTGTAAATCTTAGCATCAAATGACAATTATTTTAACAAAAAAAAAGAGTAAAGTAACCATAATTAGCAAGTTTTGTACAATTTCTTGGTACAAATACCTATAAATGACGTAGTGTTATGTATAATTTAAATTATATAATACATTAATTTACAAATTACATAGTTTTTCAATGCAGTGTCTTACGCTTATTTCTTGGTCCACCAATTCTTTTAAATTTTCCGTTATCAGAGTGTTCGTTAATTTAGTGACTTCTTTTTTTTTTGCTGATGAATCCATTTTTTCTATAGAGCCCAAAATATGTAATAGTTTAAGTCCTTTTGCAACTCATCTAATAATATTGCTATATTAGGTTTTGGTTGAATCTTTTTATTTAATGTCCCATTCCAGGACTCGACAGAGTTATTTGACCATTTATTAAAAAAGGGAAAGATATTATTGAAACAATCGTTACATCAGTCAGCACAATGTCAGGATTTTCCTGCAGCTTGCTGGTTTGGATCGTTAGTCAAGTGGTCGTAAGCACTACTGGTCATCCGGACAGTGGTTTTTTTTCATCAAGAATTCTCAATAGCAGCCTGGAGTGCAGCTTGGATTTATGCCCGGTGAATGAAAGGCTCGCACCTTTTTTATTCCACGGGATCTAAACATAAGAAGAAAGTTTTTTGAAATAAAGTTAATTCGAAAGTATTTACGTAACTATTTCATACAAGTAGCAAAGCAATGGCGAAAAACACAATCGGCGCGAAATAAGTACCTAATCGTAGTTTTTTTTTTTTGCAAGTTGTAGTTCATTCTTTTGTAACGCACCCAAGGCCTCCCTTGAGGTGTAACATCCGAAGGTCTTGGCCTTGGTGTCAAAATGACCTGAATTCTTATCAATTATAAAGGCTATACAGAGCTATAAAATAATAGAGCCATATAGATTCCCTTTTCAACTTATTCAATGTGTAGGAATTCGAATAATTGGACCGATCCAATTATTCGAATTCCTATTTAGGTGACAGTAAGAGGTAAACCAAATAAACCGTTTTGGCATCCGAGGCATTTTGTCATGGTGCCCTACTTAATAATTACACATATTACCTAATCACATCAGCGCTATACCTACTTTATCTGAATTTCTTAATATTACGTAAAACTTTGTAATTCTACCCGGTAAGCAATTCATAGAAAAACTTTTCTCCACGTTTACAACTTTTCAGTTTCAGTAATATGCAGGTTAGCGCAAGTTATTATTATTTATCGCTTGTAAACTTAGAGGAAACGAAACAGTTTCGTCGACTTGAGTATTATTCCATGCAAATTAGTATTATGCTAATGATCAAGTATTATTATGTTCCAGGTGCGCGTATACGCGAATGTGTACGTGTGCCCGTAGCCGTAGCTAGCCATTACACGTAGGTATGTGTTTCCATCGATTGGTCAGGGGCGGCGTGGCTTACCGTCCGACCATTAACCTAGTTGTGTGGCGCGACGCGGCCCGGCCGGGCACGCGAGCCCTCGCCGTCAGTCTACCACCATGCAACTGCCTGAGACACCGCCACCGCCTCTGGCTCCGCTGTGGGACCGCGTGCTGCGGGCGCGGGCGCTGCCGCCCGACCTCGACGTCGAGCTGCTGTACGTCGCGATAAGGGACCGCCTCACGCACCCCGAGTGGGAAGTTCGTCTTCACGCGCTTCGTGTCTTAGCTGATCTTCTGCCGCTCTCCGGGAATGCGCTATCGTTTCCGTTCGACCAAGTCGTCGACAACCTAGGACACAACTCTCCCAACGTCCGGAAAGCTGCGCTGGATGCACTAAAAGTTTTCTGCACGCACTGCGAAGACGTTGAATGTGCAGCGCGGGCTATCTTAGACAAATGTTCCTATCACAACATAAGGCCTCATTCCGCGAATATTGACACAAAAGTGAACGTTATTACAGGCCTCATATTATCGATACCTTCTGTGATGGGTATATTGAAAAGAAGACACTCGCACCTAGATATGTTACCAATATTTCAAGTTCTAGGCGAGAAGCTCTTCGATCCGGTGCATAAAGACGTCGCACAGAGATCTCTTCTGAAACTAAGAAGAGCTTGTGGACCACGGGATTACATGATATATCTTTCTAGATTAGATCCCAAGGTTCAAGAAAGATTTCAGCACTTGTGTGAAACTTACGATGAAGATTCAATGGATGTATATTACGCTCCGAGAAAAACTGCCTATAGACATAATAACAATCAACCTTTAGTAAAAATCAATCATGTTTTTAATAATAACCATACGGGCCCTATTCGGGTGTCGACTGATTCATCTTCTGAAGATTCTTTTGGGCCTATACCTTTTTACAATAACAATTTTGCAAAAGTTATAATTGAAACAGAAATTAAATTTGATTCTGATACAGCGATCACAATGACCGTTTTAGAAGAGAATGAGACTGAATCTGAAAATAATACAGGAAGTGAAGATGATTACGATAGCTCAGACAGGAACATGTTAAAATATAGTGATGGTGAATCGGAGGACATGGATGTTGTGGTGAAAAGAGTGCGTTTTGGTGGTGAGAGTGTAAAAATAAGGACTCCTGACAGCGATAACTTATTAACAAGCGAAGACGACAACAAAACTCGTGAACAACAGATAAGAAAAGACAATTATAAAGAAATAATGATACCTGTAAAAACAGGAATAGTTAGTAGAATGAATGAAATAAAGCGAGAGGCATTAGAAAGAGAGTCACAAAATAAGCAAGGGAAAAAGAGTGGTATTCCACTGCCAGTTATCCATACTAGGATGCAGAAGCCGACGTACGTAGCGAAATACAATGGAGTTAAGGTAAAATCGAAGTCTTTGAGCGAGTTGTACGATTACTTTAGATCGAAGAACGATGCAGAGGAAGGTAAAATGCCTGAAATGTCAGAGTTGGCGATATCATTGACTGAAGTGCGGTCTCCAGAGAAGTCTGGGCGCAGTTCTCGCAGTCCTGTGGAGCCCCATAAGGAGGTGGAGGTTCTGCATAACTTACAGCGTAGTCCGTCGGTGTCACCGCGTCGTCATCAAACAAGGGTAGAGTTGGAGCGTGATGGGTAAGTCCCAGATTCATCTAGATGAGTCCATTATTGATACAGTGCTTGTTATGGTATTCCGTATGTCATATTGCTCTTTTTCTTGGACGTTTAGGTTCGTGTTAAGTCTCCTGGCGTCGTCGCCGCCGAAGGAGACCGACATATTAACTCCGCGCTCTCCAACTCCTCTGCGTGCTCATTACGACTGGGAAGAACTGGGGGTTGTCCCGCAACATGTATCCGATCAGCTGCATAACACGGTACATAATATTTTTTCAAAGTCTCCGTGTCCAAGTTTAGAAAATGTTGTACATACGTAGGTATATGTAGACTATAACGGTTATTTTGGTATGGCTTTAATCGATAATGGTACAATAGTATTTTTTATCTAGTATCAAAAATTGATGTAGCTCATGTATGTACTTTGTAGCAACCTGCCCCGACTTCGCACGGATAGCAGAGCACGCCTCCATTTTTAGTTATAGTGAACAAGGTAACCCTTATAATTTTGCCATGTCCGTTTGTCTGTCTGTCTCTCCCCGGCTTAGCTCAGAGACTCTTAGTACTAGAAAGCTGTAATTTGTCATGGGTCTACATATCACGCCGACAAAGAGGAAAAAAAAAAATTTAAAAATAATGGAAGTGTCTCCCTTGCACGTAAAGTGGGGATGATGTATTATTTCTCGTCTATCCCATGGTGTGGGGTACCGTTGGATAGGCCGTTCAAAAATATTGCAGGTCTGTTAAAACCATTTTTCGATTCAGCGATCCGTTTGCGTAATATATGCCAGCTAAATGGTTGTTTTTCGATATGTGAAAAAAATCATGGCAGTAGTACATAATTTTTTTTTTTTTTTTTTAAAAACGTTGCCCCACACTAGGAATTTCTTCCTGTATCGTGAGTGCGTTTACAAACATAGAACTCACAAACACAAACACCCAGACCCGGAACAATTACTTGCAGATCATACAAATATTTGTTATAACGAAATTAAAAGGAAAACTATCACTGACAGCTAAAGTACTTTACAAGTTGACGAGTAATTTGTCTACCAACTTTTGCAGTTGGAGTATTGAACGTGACGTATATCGATGTATGAGCGAACATGTTTTGCAACTACAATGTTAAGACGCTGACAACACCTAAACCGCGGTCACTGTCAGACTGCATAGAAAAGAAAGAGAAGTGCGATGACACAACGCTTGTAATTTATTGCAAAATATGAACCAATTGTCAGTTTACTGAAAATTGAGTTGAGTAATCGAAAATAAAAAAACAACCAGGTTCTGCATTTAAATAAGACGTTCTTGTTATTAATTAAATATGTAACGTATGTTGATATTTAATACAGATATTTTGGATTAGAACTTAAGGTAAGAGGTTAGTTTAACGTTAGTTTGTATATGAGTTTTTTTTTCAAAACGCGTTTTGGTAACAACCAAGCTTTGGGAAATATGTTCAAAACTAACATATATTTTTTCCGCTACCACAAACTATACAGATTTGGCAATTTTTTTTCTTAAGAGAAGCCTATTTTGGTCGATTGGGTCTTGTCAGCGCCTTAAGTTTGTTTTTGAGATAAATTTATCCCAACTGTGGAACCCTTCATTGTGCGTGGTCTGACACGCACTTGGCCGGTTTTAAGTTTATCGTTCGCGTTCAGACAGACAGACGCGGTGGCCGGGGGGACTTTGTTTTAATTAATGATTATGCCCAATCTATATTAATTAATATTATAAAGAAAAAATATTTTTTGTTTGTTTGTTTGTACCGAATAAGCTCCGAAACGACTGGATCGATTTTAACCATTTTTTTACCAATAGAAAGTTAAATTATCAGGAAGTAACATAGGCCATAATTTGTTTAAGAAAAAAAAATAGAGATCCCTACAAAAATTCGATCCAAAATTACAATAACGTAACCCAAGGTATCAAAAATTTGCCTATAAAAGTCACTATTAAGCGTGCGCTGCTAAAACTACTAATGATACATAAAAATAATGTACTAGGTACATGTTGATAGTACTCATGATTACCCACAAAAAAGTTCGCGGGTAATATCTAACTATTATAGTTAAGTCACAATAACCGCTTTTGTTTAAATTAGTCAATCAAACAAAACACGGGTTAAATCGAAAAATTATGCGCGATGATCTTGAATGATTCTTTTTGCATTTTATAGCTCAATTCTTGATAAAGGTTAAAGGCTATTTAACATCACGCTACGACCCTTGGGAGCCGAGCAAATATTCACGCGGGTGAAGTCGCGGGCAGAGGCTAATACATTATGTATAAGTGCTCGTAAACCTGACTGCTGAACACTGGGTTAGCTAGAGTTTTTTAGGGTTCCGTAGTAAACAAGGAACCCTGATAGTTTCGCCATGTCCGTCTGTCTGTCTGTCTGTGCCCGCTGTAGCTTAGAGACGCTTATTACTAGAAAGTTGTAATTTGGCATAGGTATACATATTAATCACGCCAACAAAGTGCTGAAATAAAATGTTGAAAAAATGATATTTTTTTATCGCATCGTTGAATAGGCCGTTCAAAAATATTGCGGGTTTGTGAACACCACTTTTCGATTCAAGGATCCGCTTGCGTAATATTAAGCATTAAAGTGCTAATTTTTCTTAGAGTCAAGTGTATGATATTTTTTTCCCCGTTTATCCCATGGTGTGGGATATCGTTGGATAGGTCACCCCCTGCCAGCTAAATGATTGTTTATGGAGATGTGTAAACATTCATGGCAATACTACATTATAGTGAAATTAAAAGGAAAACTATCACAGCTAAGTGGGCTTTACAAGTTAACGAATAATAGTCGACCAACTTAAATTTGCAGGTGGAGAATTGATTGTGGTATGAACATCGATGTATTGGTGAACATGTTTTTCAACTACATGTTAAGTTTGTTTTTGCGATAAATTCATACCTACTTCCCAACTACGGTACTTTTCATTGTGGGTGGTCCGACACGCACTCGGCCGGTTTTCTATTCATCCGTTAAAACACTTAAATTGACTGCCACGTTGGTCTAGTGGTCGCGAGCGCTACTGCTGAGCATGAGGTCCTAGGTTCGATTCCCAGGTCGGGCAAAATATTAAATTGTTGGGCGGAATTTCTCAGTAGCAGCCCGGAGTTTGGATTTGTGGCAATAGGCTCGATCACTATTTCATGGGACTTAAACTTAACTGGCGAAATGTGGGTGTTCAATGTACATTTCTGCCTAACCCTTTGGGGAAATAAGGTGTTATGTAGTTATGTTATTTCTAAAAGTCTTTGTATCATTGTCTAGGAGAACTGGATAGCGGCGGTGCGGGCGGCGGACCAGCTCCACAGCACGTTACTGGAGACCAGCAGCGTGAGGAAGGTGGAGCCGGCCGCACTCTCCCTCGTACACCACATGTGGGCCCTGAGCGATGAGGTAAATAACACCCCACGAATCAGGCGCATGCACGGAGATGTTCTATATTTAGCATCATCTTCCATCTTCTAAGGCTATTTCAACTTTACAGACCTGGTAAACATCACCTCTTATAGCAGTATTATTTCAATATTACTTCAGCGTGAGAAAGAGATGGAGTTATAAGTCCTGTATAGCTCCATCACTTTCCCACTGTGAAGTAATATTATAATAATACTGATAAAAGAGGTGATGGTTACCCCCCTGACTTTTTAGGGTTCCGTGGTCAACAAGGAACCCTTATAGTTTTACCATGTCCGTCTGTCTGTCTGCGGCTTAGCTGGGAGACTCTTAGTACTAGAAAACTGTAATTCGTTATTTTAGAAGTGGCCAGTAATATAATTTCTGGAGTAGGTAATATTTCTGTTAAAAAATACAGTTAGGGCAAACCCGCATTGGCATTTAAGCCACCTTCTTTTATGATGTAGGTTTCGCTTACACGATAAACTAAAACAAATACTTATGATAATTTATAATCATAATACACAAGCATGGGGGAAAGCAATGACTATATAGCCTCAGGATATGTCGACTCCGGCTAGCTTGTTAAATAATGACGTCTAAAAGGGATTTTTAAATCCTAAATGCACAATAAATTATTTGAATTTTAATTTCATTTATGAGAACTTATTATCCTTTATTGTTCTTAAAATGTAGAATTAATAGACGTCGATTTTATCGATATCGATATTATTGTTGTGCATCACTATGTTTGGAACATTCGTCCTGACAGTTTTGCATCGACGAATCACAACCGCTGTATTTTCTTCGTCCCCCGGCCCGCAGTGGTGAGTCGTCTGTCTAGACAAAATCGGTCTATCAGCTCGCAAGTGGTTTAATTCTCTTTGGGGGAAAACTAACTCATGCAAATAATTTATGGTTGGTGGGCGATTTCTGACAAAGTTCCAAAGAATTGTTTTGATTGACCACCTTTTGTCAATTATTTTATATTGTCTGAAAGTGTTTTATTTATTTAAGGGTCGTGTAATTGACCTTGGCCATACAAATAGGCGACGCGCTCACGCCGCGCCGCCGCTGTTCGGTTTCATAGGGAATATTTATTTTTAGTAACTAAAATATAAATATTTGAAAAAAGATCACAGATGTGATACTAAAATGATGATGTGATTTAGATACTAAAATAGTCTCTTCATACAAAACATCCTGAAAATATCTTAAATAGTTTGAAAGTAACTAATATCGCCTTTTATGCTTTGGGTAGATATTACCTCCTGAATTTATTTCATAAAGTATTTTACTACAATACTTACTTAAATATTCACATTTAGAATTGATGTGTTCTAGTTTAACATTCAAATAATTTTATAATATTTAAATAACAGATTTAAATGTCACTCAAATCATATATCTGCGCCATAAGGTGGATCCGCAGTTGTAGCCCGCGAAATTCAATGATTTTTTTTACGTTTTTTGTAATAATTTGCAAGTCAGTGTCAGGTTATCTCTTGATCAAAATATAATTCGAATAATTGCCAAATTATAATAATTATATATTAAAATAATTACCAAATTATAATAAATAATAATTAAAATCATGAACACATCTCTCTAAAATAAACAATGACTTGCAAATTGCAAATATAAAAAAAAAAAAATTCGTGGGCTCTCCTGCGGATACGACGAACAAGACGACGCGCGACGCGACGGCCCACAAATACGAGTAAATAATATTGTGTTATATACCTATCCATTTGTTAACTAATCTTATGGTGATGCCCATAAAATAGATAATCACGAGATAGAGTAATACGAGTACCAGAAGCTTATCAGATGCGTTAAGACTGTTGCGATATGTCGCGCTAGTCAGCACGAGCCTTTACCATCCCATATGAGCTCTTTCAAAAAGGGCTCAATACTTCATACAAATAGGAGCTTTTCTCAAACTTAACTTTGCTGTCGATTGAGTAAGGTTGAATAATTGAAAAGATGAAACTACCTACTTTTAGATCGGTTGATAACTTATGACTTTGGGAAGACAAAATACTGAAACTAGGTTACTTTATTTATTAGACTTTTTGGAAGTTCAAAGTGCCTATTGTTCGTATGTCAACAGCCAGATAGGTATAGCCATTTGGAATTAATTATAGTGTTTTAACGACCCATCGCGCGTCGACCATTATTATTGTCGTACCTAGTTAAAATATTTATCTACCTAATCGGGACGCACCCTATTCGCGTCGCGTGTCATAGTGGCTGATACAAATACTTACCTGTATCGCGTATTATATGCATTAGATACACCGCATTTAATTTCTGGACTTTTAGAATTTCACAAATATGTAGATTAGGTAGGTACTACCTTTTTTTCTTTTGGGTGGGAAATCATCAAATAACTTAGGGGCCTCGGTAACCCTTTAGTACCTTCCCGCGACCCTGGCAGGTATCGGCCCTAGTGGACCCATACACTTGTGCTGATGACATCTCTTCGAGGCGCGCGTGGAGTACAACGCGCCGTCGACATGTCGCCATGAGATCCCGCCGGGGCTCCGTCCGCTGTGCTGTGATTTCTCGCGGCAGCAGAGTTACGGCCCGGCGTTTCACCTCCTCGCGGCACTCCCATACGTGCGCGAGGACTTTTGCCTCCAGATCCCATGGCGGCAATCCGGCAAGGAGGCTCGCTGCCTCACAGGAGACCGTGCGGTATCCCCGGACCAGCCAGATGGTCATGACCCTTTGGGCCGCGCTCAACCGGCGGGCTGGCCGCAGCGCCAGGGAACGCACCCACACAGGAGCCCCGTATAGGCCCACGAACCGCACGACCCCCGCGTAGAGCATCCGGCAGGAGACGTTTGGACTAGGGGAGATTGGGCAGGAGCCGCTTCAAGGCAGCCGCCGCCCGCTCCAGTTTGGGAGTCAAATGTCGGAAATGCTCCACGAAGTTCCACCGGCTGTTGAGGACGAGTCCCAGGTACCTACTTCATCGTCGACTCGACGCCGATGTCAACCCCTCCTACCGTTATTTGGGACCCCGACGGTGGTGGGTTCTGAGGACCATGAAAACAGATGGCCTCGGACTTGTGCAGGGAGGTTAGGTACTACCTGCGTATCTATTTGAATACGACCTACCTATAATTTACCTACTTGTCCGGTAAGCTCGTGCTGAATTTATAATCAATAATCATTATGGAAGCTCCTCGTGGACGGTAGAAATAATTTAAAATAAAAATACTGCGAAAAAACACCAAATCTCGCCATAGTTTCCCTCAAAAGCAAAATATACATAATATTACTAATTATTATAATAAATAACAAGAGCTTGGTACAAGTTTAAACAAAGACACTGTTCCCAAAATTACTTCGTGGTCCACCACGAAGTAATTTTGTTACTTCGTGATCTAGAGTTGTGAGTTAAAAAATAACCAAGATTAATTTCTGGACATACCCAGACTAAACAGTTTCCATCTGTGGCACAGGTAGCAGCCGCAAGAGCCCCGGCAGAGGGCGCCGTGTGCGCTCTAGTGCGGGGCGCAAGCAGTGACTGCGCACGGCAACTCCTTCCCGCGCTGATCTCGCGCATGGCAAGAGAACCGCTTCCAGCAGCCTTGCCACATGCCTTGCTGCAACGACTGGCGCTGCATCACATCGTCGACCTCATCTTTGATCCCAGTATGATTGGCGTAAGTAGTGCACAGTCATTTTTTGCAGCCAAGAAAGTTGTCGTTATAGAAATAAGTCGACTAACCAACATCAGTTCAAACAGAAATCTGTGAAGTTGTTCAGGATAGAACCACCCTGAAGGCCTAATTCACAGTCTCCGAATTTACTTTCTGTAGCCAATCGCAAAATTAAAAGATTGGAACTGAATTTGTATGAAACTATCTGACAGATAGTTCAAGTTAAACATTATCCGAAAGTGGTGAAACAAGAGTTCAATATTATGTTTTTGAAAGTACCGCTGGGATGTTCTGCATGCTGACATGCTTTTAAGATGCTCTGCTGCGGGCAGCCTTACAAATTATCTTGGTACTTTAATGCCCCTTCATAAATTTAACCTGTCTCATCTGTTGTGTTAGGTGAGTGGTGATAAAGACGCGATTCAGAGCGCTCAACTGCGGGCCACATTGTGTCTGGCGAGGGCCAAGGGACAAAAAAAAAAAAAATAACCTGTCTCATCTGTTGTGTTAGGTGAGTGGTGATAAAGAAGTGATTCAGAGCGCTCAGCTGCGGGCCACGTTGTGTCTGGCGAGGGCCGCGGGACCGGCCGCCGTGCTGTCAGCTGTGAGGAGGAGGCTGGCTGGCACTGCCCGAGCTGACGTGTTTTGTAATAAGGTACATAATTAGGTACTTATCGTGAACTCTGTCCGTGAGGCGTAGCTTTATAGGCGCGTATCACCATACTGGCTAGTTGCTACGCCTCTGACACCTATGGCAATTTTGCAGAATGATGATTATGATAAAAAAAAGGATGGTGGAGTGCCAAATACAATCTGTGAATTTCTTGACAAGACTCGGATGTATCTCATAAATCCAGGAATTAACAGTTAATCTTTGTTGCAGTTGAGAGAAAGGCTGAGTCGTCCTATAGAGAACATCAGGCCATGCCACGTTAACAGGTTGGTTCTTCAAGCATACCCACTGATAGCATATCTACGTACCAACTAACTGTAACTTGGCTCCTTTAAGGTGAATCCGTAGTGGTAGCCCTCGAGATTTAAGGCTCGTGCAGACTAGCGCGATATCTCGGGCGCGACAGGCAGCAAGATGCCTGTCACGCCCGCGCCCGTGACATTGCCCAAGTCTGCGGGAGCCTTTAAGAACTTTGCCATAAGACATTGGTTCATATGGAAAAAAATCGAATTAAGACAGATATATTAATGATTTTAATTATTATAATTCTGTAAATACATATTTTTTATTGACGCGAATCATTTTTTGATCAAGATACAACCTGACACTTACCTGCAAATTGCAAAAACGTAAGAATTTATTTATAAATAATACGGTATTCCTTTGATACAGAAACTCGCAGTTACCAGTGCCAGTTCGTCGTCGTGCCAGGTCAACCCCTCCCCCCGCTGCACCGCCCCCTCCCAGAAGACTGAGGCCTCTGCCTGACTCCGCACCCCTGCCTGGTAAGATTGTAAAGAAGCGAAATCCCTGAAGAGAGATACCCTGATGTCCCATCTCAAAACCACCCTGTACAAAACTTTACTTAACTCGGCTCGGACTATTTTTTTATAAACCATACAAAAACTGCCATACAAAAATTCATTTGTTATGTTAGTTTCTACTAAGGCATCTTTCCCACCGCTGACGATTAGCGAGAGCTAGCAACTAGAAACCACTTGGCGAGCAACGAGCAGCGAGAGTGTAGTTCGGATAGGGTTGTCGCTGGGTTATGAGCGAGTGCGCGAGTGCGACGAGTAGAATAACTGCCCAATTACTCGCTGATATGCGTATGTACGTAAGTGAGAGTCTCTCAGCGAGTGTTCTGCTCGCCAAACGAGCGTCGCTGAGCGAGTATTTTCGAGCTCTTGTCGCTGCGACAAGATTTAAGGTCATGGCACATTATACCGGCACCGCAACGGCACCGCTCCAAACCAGCAATTAACTTGTCATTCAATTTAGAGCATTCAATCCTGTGAAGTATAATACCTATATTTCATAATGTCAATATGAAAAAGTCAACGGCGGGCAGTCAGCGCGCTTGCCGCTACCATACAACTCGACTCGCAGCCCGCGTGCTGCAAGCTAGCGGACCATGTGCTTACAGCGCGCCGACAGCATGCTTATTACGAACTTAATATTGTTATATGGCATTTATGATTGAACACGCCTAGTTGACGAAGCAGACTCGGCGGCAGACTCGGCGCCGACTCCGAGTCGTCAGCGAAACAACGACATTCCCGTGCTGCTTCCTCAACTAGGCGTGTTCAACCATATAACAATATTGAGTTCGCGGTGACAGCAAGCTTGCACCTCGCGGCCACCGCGCGGACTGTGAGCTTACTCGTCGCGGCCGGCGCGGCGGCGCGCGGACTGCGAGCTTGCACCTTGCGGACAACGCGTAGTTAGCGCGCTGGCAGCTAGCCGTAGCCTAAATTCGAGGCAGTGTGAACAGTCAGCGATCTAATATTAATATATGCATCTCTTTTACGGATACGGGATCTACAATAATATATTGTACGTTTGTTGAGAGAGAAAAAGTTTCCTCGTCGGCGGTGGGACAAGTGACTAAATCTTTAAATGGCACCAGCACCCTTTTTTTCTTTGGTTTTGAAATCATCAAATAACTTCTCCCGCTCTGGGCCGCGCTCGAGGGCGTGTCAGACTCTTACTGGCTAAAACCCCCCGTGCTCCTTCCGTTGCTTGTGCGTTGCCAGAGGCCACGGTATCCCTTTCGGACTTTCCCGCGACCCCGGCAGGCATCGGCCCTAGCGGACCCCGTCAGTCGTGCTGACATCTCTTTGAGGAGAGTGTGGAACACAAGGCACCAGCACCCTATTTATGTAACACACTATCAATCAGAATGAGTTTGAAGTGTATTGTTAATCCATTGCTTCATATGTTCGAACAAATTGTCTGCTCCACAACGTTAATAACGCAATGAATGTTGATGAACTGTCAATATGAAACTCATGGTTACGAGTCTGTTACACAATTACCCCGCTATTTTGGTTACTTTTTTTTTTTTTAAAACGTTGCCCCACACTATAATTTCTTCCTGTATCGTGGGCGCGTTTACAAACATAGAAACTCACAAACACCCAGACCCGGAACAATTACTTGCAGATCATACAAATATTTGTACCGTGCGGGGATCGAACCCGCGACACGCTGCCTTTAATATTTTGTTACCTATTGAATTAAGGGGTGGTCCTGTAAAGATGTAAAGCTTATCGTCATTTCACAGGTGTGTCGCAGCCAGGCAGGGACTACATACCATTCCAGCCGCTGTCACCGATTCCCCTGAGCGACAGGTTAGTCGATGTTTTTTATATACCTAGTTTCCAAAATATTTTAGAAGAATAAGACCCATCGCTCTTCTCACAGGGGTAACCGAAGTATGTTTGTTTTTACCCAGCTCTTTGGTCTAGCACAGGGATTCCCAAACTATTTTGGGCAAGAGACCCCTTTTCCAAAATGAACTAATACCTCAGACCCCCATAGCCAAATTTCTTCATCTTGTACGAATTTGTAACGTTTATGCTTATCGACTTGTTGAGTTTTTTAAAAGTACACACGGCTACACATCAAGCTATACATTTCCAGTTTACACTGACCTCGCATTGTACGGAAATCCTACTCAATGCGAGATCAGTTTATATCATCAGTAAAATATTAGTCATTCTTATAACAAGTTGGTACACGTTACACAACTTATACAGTATCTTGAAAGTTTTAAATAAGAACTTGTGTTAATTAATAGGGGTCGATTTTTAGACCTCGTCGACCCCCAAAATCAGTTTTCGTTAAGTCGACCCCTGGGAAACCGATATCGACCTCTTAGGGTCGATATCGGTTTCTCAGGGATCGAGCACTTTGGGAATCCCCTAACATATAGTGGCCTATAGCATAAACGGCTGTCGATCATGAGGTCAGATCGTATCGAATTCTATTAATACATTCTAATTCTAAACTAAAAATACAAAAACTGTTTCCAGGTATAATAAGAGGAACTTAAAAATTAAATCTAGTAACTGCCTACCTAAGCTTCTGATGGTTGAATTATTTAGTTAAAAGGTAGGTACCTCAGGAGCTCAAAACTTATCGATCAGAACTAATTTTGCTTTCCAACATTAATTATTCAGAACCTAAATAGAAACACTCAATTAGGTTCTAGAGCTTTCTGTCTATACCGCGTTTACTAATTCAAGCGAATGGCGAGCTAAGTGTACCTACCGTTTAGGTACACATATCTCTTTCCCACTTCCCTTTTATTCCCTGGAGGACTGAGAAACTTCATATAAAGTGTAAATTTCTCATAAATGAATTAGGTCTATGGAGACAATTAAGAATTCAAGAAACACACATTTTCTACCCTGTATGTCAAGTGCTAGGTCTAATTGGTTTGACCTTCCGATCGTGAGAACGGACGCACCTGACAGACAGACGGCGCTATCTGTTCTAGGTACATACTATAAAGTTGAACTTGAGGAAATGATAGCTTTATTCAATACTATCATCAGTATCTAATCATAGTGGAGGGGTAGCTAGGGATACTGTGCTAGACTGCTTAGCAATTTTCTTTAATTTGTGCGTAATCATGTATGTTCAGTGTACCTTCTGAAGAATTTTAAAACACTTCGCAGAGTCAAATCTCACTAAAATGAAATGAGGTCTTCAAAAAGATTAAATTTCGAATTATCGTTAACTCTGTACCAGGGATGTTGCGGATGTCGATTTTTGGTGGCTCATATCCGCCTTTTTTTGCAAATAACAGCGCAGTTTCGTTGTATGTTGATCATTATTAAATTCGCGGCAATTATAATAAATAATTACTTAATTATAATTATTTAAAAATCAATTTAGGTACGAAATTATGTGTTTGATGGATTTATGACTATTTCGTGAAAATGTGACGATTTAGAGCTATATTGATGATTAATTTCCATATGGTAGATATGATTTTACTTATATTCACCCTTTTTTACCACATCTGCATTCGCTTAATACTCCGCATTTATTAATGCGGACACGGATGCGGATGCGGAGATCTAAGTAGGTAAATGCGGGATCTCCTCAATTGCGGATGCGGATGCCAATATCCGAAACATCCTAGCTCTGTACTAATAGTCGAGCAGCTATCATAGTTTTGCTATAAGTACATATTGTTCTAATTCCAGAGAATAATGTTCTGTTAATTGAAATCGACTAATTATCAAACCACATGAAGTTGAGTTATAAACCTTGAACAGAAGTGATTGGGGTCTAATCTTCAATTGAATCACGGGGTTAATTCGTGCTCCAATTTCGATTTTATATCACCGGCTACTGGCTACCAGCTGACCGCTACTGCGCGATATTATCTATGTAAATCTACCCGCCAATTACACAGTGAAGTCACTCACCCCTATTTCAAAGTCTGACTAACAATCGATAACCTAATGGGGCAAAACACTCGTAAACTCGTATTCGTAACGCTTTCAAGAAAGACGTTCGACCTCGAGGAAAATGTCAACCGTCAAACAAATTAACTTACCTATGTTAATGTATTGAATTTCAAGAACAAAGTAATTCTGGTAAAGTTTGGGGTGTGTGGATGTGAATAGCTGTGTCGCGTGGCAACGGCATATTATGACGCGACGCAATGATGTGGCTGGCATGGCTCATAGCACGCTTGAAGATGTAAAACTAGGTAATAAAAACTTCGTTCGCAAGTAACTATTTCTCTTTTAATGAATATACTTCTTTAATAACTTTAAAACTAATATAACCGATACTACTAACTATTTACACTCGGTACTAAATTAAATTACTAACTAAATATACAAATAAATACAAAAAAAAAGGACACTTCGGACGTCGAAGTGTTCGTCCGATTTATTCTTCGTTTGGCCCACTGAGTTTTGTCCTACATAAAAAAATCCTGGTTCGTCCCAAACAATATGCTTCCTTCGTCCCAAAATATAATTTTAATTTTTTATTCCCGCTTCGTCCTATTATATATTCCTTCTTCGGCCCATATTTTTTTTGTATATGCCAAACTTACTTTTTTGTACAATCGGCAAAAAAGGGTTACTTAATATTAAATATTTAACATCAACTTTTTAAAACAACCGCTCCTCTCTAATATCCCCGCGAGAGAAAATTTGCCCGTATTATTTTATAATAACACTCTTTAGCCGCTTTTAGTGAGCAAGTTATTTGTAAACAACTGACGTCACTGGAATTTTTTCAAAAGAGCAGGTAAAAAAATGACCACCCCTTCTTTATTGCGTCCTTTGTTTGTTTGCTTGTATTGACTCATTTGGCCAATAGCATTAGTTTTCGTTATCTGCAAAATGGGATTCACGCTAGCTCCCGTGATGCACACTGCATTCAGACACTCATTCGTCACCTGGTTAAAGTGTGTGTAAAGTGAGATTGAGAATTGATCGAATTTGTTATAGGTAAGTTATTATTTTTATCTGAAGTGTTATTGATAATTTAGAAGTTAAATATCAAATATTTGTTCTTATATTTAAATAATACTAATTAAGGTAACAATAATGTAAAGCTAATATGTAATTGCTAATAAAGAATAATAACAATAAACAAATAAGAACTAAAAAGCTTATAACTAAATCATTTATGCTTTAATTTCAGTTGTTCTACAATGGAATCAAATCTTAGTTTACTATCTACCTCACGGGAGCCGATCACATTTATAGAATCCAGAAGAGGTAAACCTGTTCTGCTATATGGTGGTTCTGAACACACACAAAAACGAAAGAACAAAAATGGCTCAATAATTTGGAGATGTGTGAACAGAAAGTGCCGTGGTGGTATGGTAACAGTGAATAATAGTGTTCAAAAGATTTTAAATCATAACGTTTGCACACCTAGTCAATCAAAAAATGACATTAAAGAGGAATTACATCGCTGCAAGAAAGAAGCAAGAGCTGCGGATGGGAAATCGATCCCATCTATCTTTAATGCCGGTTTAAGAAGATTAAAGGACAGAGGAACCGACATTGTAGAAGAAAAATTACCAAACTTATGTAATGTTAAGGGCAGTCTCTACAGTGCACGTAACAAATCGCAGCAAATCCAGAAATCTTCATTTCGAAAACCGTCTGAAGTTCAAATTCCAGTAAGCTACAAATCTTTTCTATTTTTTGATTATTATTATTATAAGAAAACAAGAATAATAGCATTTGCTGAAGAAGAAAGCAGAAGACTTCTCCAAAACGTCAAACATTATCTAGCGGATGGTACATTTAAATGTGTGGTGAAGCCATTTAAACAATTGTATGTCATTTACGGTGATCTCGGGAGTACCAGTGAAAAAAATAATGTTGTGCCATTATTATATGTACTATTAATAAACAAAAAGGAATCCACATATGAAACTCTGTTCTCTCTTATTAAATCGCAAATTCCTGATTGGAATCCCATTTCATTCAGAACTGATTATGAAAAGGCGGCCATGAATGGTATCTGTAAAATATTTCCAAACGTCACATGCAAAGGCTGTTACTTCTATTTCTCTCAAGCTCTTTGGAAAAGAGCTAAGGCATTGAAACTAAACAAAAACAGAATGTTCAAGAAGCATATTGCTCTGTGTTCATCTTTAGCTTTGCTTCCATCAGAACTCAAATGTGATGGCTGGCTTTACATTATGGAAGATTGTCCCAGAACAGATAATATCGATAAATTTAATAATTATTTTGTGTCAGCGTGGCTTGATAATGAATATTTAAATGGAAAATGGGATTTTTATGGTGACACATACAGAACGAATAACCCAGTAGAAGGTGGTAATGCTAGATTAAATAGAACATTTTCTGGAAAACTGAACATGATTAGTTTTTTGAATGTAATAAAAAATGACGCTCAATCTCGAGTGTTAAGTCAAGGGAGACCACGACATAAAGACGTTATTATGTATGACAAAATCATTAATGATTCAATAGCAGCTTTATTAAATGGTTCTATTTCCTTGGGACATTGTTTGGAAAAAATAAGCCCGTTTGTATTTTAATTGCAGTGAGTTAGACGTTGATTTTTACCTAGTTATTTGTTTTTTGAAATTTATCTCTTAGTTTACTGTTGATCCAATTTTTATATAAATGAATGTTGATTTTAAAATGTTTGTTTTATCCATGATTGTGTAATAATCACAATTTTTGATGATTTAATTTTAAATAGGGCATGGTGTTTTTGAAATTTTAAAATTATGAAAATGATTGCTTTTTTAAACACTTGTTTTGATACTCTCATTTAATTACTGGTCGGTAAAATTTTTGGTAATTAAAATTATAATTGTCTTAAATATTGTTTATTACAGATCTGACTATTCTGTATACCTATTTACACTGTAGTAATGATAAGATGATTGTTATACCATTTCTGTGATTTTGATTGTGATACTGGATAATAAAGATGATTTATACCTAAATGTTTAAAATTGTGTTATTATTGAATTATTTTTGTTTCAAAAATTTCAAATAAGTACATTATTTTTTTGTTGACTGTACCTTTAATGTACTTGTTATTTGGGACGAAGCACAACTTTAATTGTGCTATGGGACAAACTAAGATTTTTTTGGAATGTGGGACAAAACTTCAGGACGAACGAAGAATAAATCGTTCGTCCGCATCGCTGTCATCCGGAAACGTGACCAGAAGACTGACAACGTTGAATGGCAATGCAAATTCTAAACAACGAGCCAGCCCTCTGGTCACGTGAAGTGTCGATCAGTCGGCGAGAAATTTCCTTAAACAGGAGACGCGCACTCGGGCCCCATGCCCCGAGCGTTTCGACCCCAAACGGCTCAAAACTGAGTTACCCATAAGCTATGTATTTGCGCCGCTTGAGGGTCTCAGCAGCTGCGCCAGCACAGCCAGCCGTGCTTGGAACATGGGATGGCGCATGGGTGTCGACACAGGTTGCGTCCCACACCAGAGTCCTGGAAGGTGGGTACCTTCCAAGGCAAAAAAGTCATGTCTCTTCCCATCGACACGTGCCAATCCATTTGGTTCTAATACGCCGGCGGTGACAAGGGCTCGACGAATAATATCGTTGATGCTGCCGTGCCATGCTATGCGACCTGCACTCTTGCAACAGGACAGGCCATGGTGTCCAAGACTGTCGACGGCTTCACCGCAGTGACACCGATGTGGAGCAACACAAGGTGCGCCCAAGCGGAGACACGTAGCGAGCCGAATCGATGAGTCATCCATCATAGTGCCTATGGTATATGACACGTAGCGAGCCGAAACGATGAGTCATTCATCATAGTGCCTATGGTATATGACGGGAGCGCCTGAAGCCACAAGCCTGACTCCCACTCTCCCACAGCCAGCAGACGAGCACTTCATCTATTTCTCTTGTTGCGAAAATATTTTCTTAGTTATTTCGGCCTGCTGGAACTTGTGGTGTTCCACAGGTTTCTAAATCGTTTCGCGCTAAATTATATATCATTCTGTGTCAAATTCAAACGACTGACTGAAACATAACGGCATTTTAAATAAGTTAGTCTTTACAATTAATTTAAATTTGCTCGATTTCGATTATATCAGAACAATGAATAAGTATCAGCGTGAAGATACGTACCCCCCATGGACGCCGGCAAGTTTATTTTCAGGGGGTTGCATCTTCAGCTTCACGAAGCTCTATTATCTTTGGAGTTCACATCGGATCAAGTTACTCCTTGTACGAATGGATAAACCATAACCTAACGTATTATGTTAGGTTATGGTTTATCAATTCGTACAAGGAGTAACTTTGTCGACTTATGCAGGAATGTTTAACAATTAAGAGAGTGTAGGATGCAAAAGCGAGCGAAGCGAGCTCGATAATTTTTGTATCCGCCTCGAATGGGATAGGTTTTATTTTGTCCATTCATACAAAAAGAGAACTAACTGTGTCGATTTATACAAAGAAGCTTAACAATTAAGATAGAGTAGGATGCAAGAGAAAGCGAAGCAGACTCGATAATGTTAGCACCCCGTCTAGGGTCGATTTCATAATTGAGTAGTCCACTAGCAAACACCGCTAAGTTAAAAAAAAAAGAAAATCAGATAGTGCGGCCATTTTATTTGTTGTTTAAAATGCAACTATCAATCTCGATCAAAACTCCGCATGTTACGCATAAATTTAGGTTAAATATTCAGTACTCCTGCAAAACTTGCTATATTGATTGATAGTTAACTTTCAAACAACTCTAAGTTACAGTTAACTTTCAAAACTCGCCATATTACGCGGTACGGTGCTGAGACTTGGCAAATATTTCAATTTTTATGATTGGAAATCAAACACCAAAGACGTACTGAAATTGCCTGGATCTTGGCATTTCCAATTTAATGCATCCAAGAGGTTTTTTTTTTGAGAAAAGACAGGAATGGCAAAATCGCCGTTAAAGGGGAACCTCATTATGTATCGGAGGTGGTGAATTACGGCAATGTTTGTAAAAGAGGTAAATCGTTTGAACAGATTGAACCTACTTTGATCAATTTAGGCGTTCCTGTAAAACTAGCAAAATTAAATGATGTGAGAAACTTGCTGATTAAACATTTTGGACAGTATTGGGCTAAGGTCGATAGTCTAAAAAGCTTCAGTTTGGTTTTCTTGAAGAAAATGAAACTGCAGCTGCTTTAGGCGAAGATACCGATACTGAGGAAACTTTGATGGATGAAGAAACAGAAATAAGAGTATAATGTTATTTAGGTTTAGGATTTAATTTTGATACTGTTTCAAAACTCTTTCATGTTAATTTCATACTAGGTATTTCAAAACTGTTTATGTTAAAAATACTTTTGCAAAAGTGGTTATGTTTAATTTTTAAATACTAATAAAAAGATAACTATGGTATTGGGATTTTATTTACTATAAGAAATTAATTCTCTGTGACAATAATTTTCAGTAATGTGTTGTAATTTTCATAACTCCATTTTAACGCGGGAGGTTTTAATCGATTTTCCAAAGTTACTATTCTTTCAACATAGCGGACTTTGCAAGTGGACTACTCAATTAGCCTATAATGTTCCCACTGCTGGGACACAGGCCCACACCACAGGTCCCCCTCTCTATGACAGGGAGTGGGCCGTAATCTACCACGCAGGCCCAGTGCGGGTTGGTGGAGGCCACATGTCTTCGAATTTTTGGTTCAACGACATGGCCGTTTTCGTCACGATTTTTTCCTTCACCGTTTTGACAGCAGTGGTAATGAAATAATTTACACAAAGATAAGCGCCTGTCCGGGTTCGAACCTACGACCTACAACTCGTAAGTCGCGGCCGTTACCACCTAGGGTCGATTAGGTATTCGGAAATAGAAGTTCCATAGATTATCGACTAATGCACAGAAGCTTTAGAATTGTTTGTACACCTATACTTTATTGTGAAGCCAGGGAGGTGCCAATGCATCCCGCTCCTGGCACCTTCTAACCCAATGTTCCGGAACAATCGCTCCAAATAACACTTTGGATGGTGCGAAATTTTACTGAACGTCGTAATGGGGCACTCAATTTATCGAATCCAACAAATTAGATACCTACCTTAACATATCGACCCGCTTAATATTTAATGCTTAAAGGCTAGCGAAGGGCACTAATCAACAGTGATGACAGTGGCGTATTTACCCTTAGGCCAAGAAGCCTAAGGGTAAATACGCCATGGCCCGGGGCGGCAGACTGCGCAGGGCGTCTGCCTGATTTTCTTGATTCAAGCACTACTTATCTTCTAGTCGCCCTAACTTCTAATTTGTATGAATGGTAAAAAAAATAAAAACCTATCTGAGGCTAACACTCTTGAGCTCGCTTCGCTCTTTTTTTGCATCCTACAATCTCTTAATTATTCTGAAGCTTTTATGCATTTCTTAGGTTGACAAAATAACTTCCATATCGCCTGTCTGAATAGTAAAAACAAAATCTAATCTATCCGAGGTGCTGAAATTTTCAAATTTTTTGTTAAATTACGGGGCGGCAAACCGTATTGGCCCGGGGCGCCAAATCTTTAAATACGCCATTAGTGTAAAGTAACCATAGGCTCGACATGTGACTTACGTCGCGGTGCTGCCCTGCCCTCAGTGCCCAAGAGTAATGGCTGTAATAGCGTGCCACCACTAACCTACATTTTGTAAGTTAAATTATTGGCCCACTTTCATTCAGACCGTTTATGAACCGCTGTCGAGACGACCCATTTTCGTTATCGTTAGATCGTTCCAGTTTCGTGTTCAGCAAACAGTCCTTTAACGTCTATTAATAATTAAAAAAATATGGAGCAGTTACACCACGACCACCCGCCGCCTTCAAATCTGATAAATATAACTTAGGAAACTAAAAAACAGCTCTACTTTTGCTATGTATGCGATTTTCTGAAAGAAAATTTCTTAAGGCCTTTGAAAAGAACCAGGCTCCCCAGGTAGTTTAAAGCTCTATTGAACCTAAAGTCTTACTAATTCTTACTCATACTTTATCATGAACTACGAGTCATTAACTATAGTGACTCTTTTACCGACCGGGCGACCGCTAGGAATTCCATGAAGGTGAGCTAATCTTTGGCTAATCTGCATAATATGCAGGTAGAGTGAGTTCATCAACATAGGGCCAATTGATCGCGGCCGGAGGGTGTACACTTAGTAGTAGTCGTCACCTACACAGCGGTGTCGGCGTCAGTCGCGGAGGCGCCGCGGCGGCACGCGCGCGCCATGTTGCGCTGCTGCTGCCCTCCCCCCGCCGTGCGGCCCGCGCCCGCCGCCCTCGCGCTAGACCTCGTCGCCGACCTACCCCCGCATACGCGGTAATATACCACCCCCTCCCGGCGGCGGCGTCGCGTCAGCCGGTATGTGTGTTTTCCTCATGTAAACAGTTCTCGCGACGCTATTGTATTTATTTCTGTTCACAGAGACTCGAGCGCGCTTACCAGCTATGAGGACGTGGAAAACAACAAAAAGACATCTGCATCCAAGGAAGAATCAGATGAGAGGGTGATAATAGGTGCTTCAACCGAATTCAACACCGCCCCAGACGAGATTCAGGATTCAGTGCCATCTCCGCCACGATCACCTTCCATCCGCATTGAGGACTACTCCGAGAGATCTAACCCCTCACCGATCAGTGGACGGTCACAGTTACAAGTCGAGCCCCAGCCACTTCAGCCGCCAGGGAGCGCGGGGGCCTCCACCGGACATGAGTCTCTGGAATCCCGCGCGAGTACCGTTGTCGAGGTGTCGCCGGTGCGAATGACTGCGAGCGCGCGCCGCACACCTACACCATCGAGGAGTAGCGCTCCATCGCCCGTGCGGAGCGGAGTCCCCACGCCGGAACCCACCAGCGATGCGTACGACGAGCGGCCGCGGCCCAGCGAGCGCGACGTGCGCACCGCTCTTGCCGAGTGTATAGTTCCCGCCCGACACGAGGACTGGGAGGTGATCGTCAGCGGACTTGTGGAGACTGAGAGGCTCGCGGCGGACCCGACGGCCCGCGCGCCTGCTGTCAGCTGGCGTGCGGCCACACGCTCTGCTGCTACGCATGTGCGCTCACTGAGGTCGCGAGTTTCACGGGCCGCGTGCTGTACGCTGGGTGCGCTCTTTGAGCATCGCGGCCGCGCGCTCGACCCTGAGGTGGAGGAATCAATCAGTGCGCTGCTGGAGCGCTGCGCCGACGTCAACCGCTTCCTCCGCGCAGACGCGGCCAGTGCCCTGGTGAAGGTGGCTTGCGGCGGCAGCGAGGTGCGCGCGGTGGTGGCGCTGGCGCGGCGCGGCGCGGCGCACCGCGCGGGCCCGGTGCGCGCGGCGGCGGCGGCGGCGCTGGCGCGGCTGGTGCGGCGCGGCGGCGCGGCGCGCGCGCTGGCGCTGCCGGCCGACGTGCGCACGTCGCTGCTGCGCGCGGCGGGCGAGCTGCTGGCGGACGCCAGCGCGGACACGAGGCAGCACGCGCGCCAGCTGTGCCTCGCGCTCGGGGAGGACGTGCGCTTCAAACCGATGCTCAAGGAAGCCATGACACCTTCACGGTATCGCGCCATCGAAAAGTATGTCGACAAGTTGCGCTACCGGTAGAGCCTCTGTCTCCCAAAACTACTCGTATGAGTTCCCCCCAAAAGTCGGACCCCGATGGAAGACGGCTAAACAAGTAAGTGAATTGTGAAACTATGACTGAAATATGCGAAAGGTATTTTTGTAGTAAAATAAATTAAATATACTGTACGACTATAACAATATGTGTTAAATGATGTTATCCTCCAATGGAGCGAACTTTATTATAGTGACAATTAATTTATAAACTTTTATTAGGAAATAAATATTCTGCTCTAATTGAAGTTTTATTTACATAAACTAGTCATAGTTCTTTTTTGTTTTCTAATTTGTATGTAACTACTATCCTCGTCCTCATCGATCCTTCTGGATGCTGGTTCTATACTCTAGACTAGACGATTGAAAGTTAGCTTAGGTTATGCAAAGCATGAATTGAAAAGAGTCGGAATTCAAATAGGTAGGTACATACCATAGCTAAACAAAAACTTTTCATATAAAACACTGCTCAATCTACCTCTGTGATCTAGCTACTGACACACAACTTCAAAATCCTGAAGGAGAATTCATCACAAGACTCCTCGTAAATTATACTTAAAATAGCTCCTTCAACCCTTAACACAATTATAGCAAAACAACTTGCAAAAATGCTCTACAACCTACAACCATGAATCCTCCTGGAGAGAGGTCCTAGCACATCAAATATAACCAATATCTGAGTGGCTATGAATCTAACGAGACAGTATTATCTATCAAACGCGTCCCTGGCCAAACTTGTGTCCTTCTTGATATGGAACTGGTTGTATTTCTTAACGATTGAAAGCGTTCCAGAGGAGTCTCCCGAGTGGCGGTCGAGGCTGTTGGCGCTACTGCACGGTAGTGTAGCCATTGTCATCGGCTTCACGCAATGTAAATGGCGAACTTTGACGCCATATTATTTATCCAGTTAGTACCTATATTATGCTTTCCAAATGTCCAGCTCCGAATTCAGTAGTTATAACACTTTCAGTGTCCCAAAGTCCCAAGATACCTAATTGGTAATCCTGTCACCATACTTCCAAAAACAATATTGGATTGTGATGTTTTTATAAGGTCATTTACTAATTCTACGATTCCGAAAATTCGTCTCCCCCTCAGATAACCATAACATCATTTTCAAAAATGCATTAAATTACATGCCATGCACGGGCGTATATATGGCGTCGTCTTCATGTAATGCATTGACAGTGAGTGTTAAAACTATCACTACAACCCATTGACACCAAGTGGTTTTTCAAAAACCATTGACATGCAATTTTAACAACGACGAATCACGAAATTTGTCCTTTACCTACTTGAATCACACGGGTCTAGATTAAATTAGGTTTTGACGTCGCCATCATTAGGTACCCAAAATTAAGATTGGGCTAGGCTAGTAGCCATCTTTTGGATGGATGACTGGTACGTATCAATATACTGGAAATGCAGAGAGAAACCGCCAGTTATTTGAAACTAAACTAAGACAGAAGTGGGTATTTAGAACTTAATGATTTTCCGAATCTTTGTAGGGAGGATATTGCCGTGCCAGTACTTACTGATGCTTTGGTCGTGGGGCTTCTTCGCCTTCGACCTGTTGTGGTGCTTAGTGTACTGGACCGATAGCGCCGTGATGCTGTGTCACCATGTGGCCGCCCTGTTTGCCATTACTAGATACATGCAGAAAGACCACACAGGGTGTACGTTTGCATGTTCGCTGCTACTCCTGGAACTGACCAATCCTCTACTACAAACACGATGGTTAGTATTTCTTGCTTTATAGCTGTTATATTTAAATTTAGCTTCGTATGGAACTCGTTGCGACTGCAGCATGACCAGAGTTGTTAAACAGCGATTTATTTTATATAATGGGGTTATTTGCTATGGCTGATAGCAAATAACCCATCCATACATTAATTTAAGGAGTTCCATTATCTATCTTTGAAGGTTCAATATCAGATATTTTTACTACAATTTTTTTTTTAGGTGGTGTTTGCCACTTTATCGGCCATAGTTAATATGTCTACCCATGCCAAATTACAGTTTTCTAGCCTACGAAGAATCTCTGAGCTAAGCCGCGGACAGACAGACAGACAGACGGACATGGTGAAACTATAGGGGTTCCTTGTTGACTACGGACCTTACGTCCTGCATTCTTCAAATTCTCAAACTTTTCTGTATTACTTAACAAAATATCTCCTATTTCTGTAAGAATGGTTAAAAAAGACAACCTAATTTTTCGGCCTCGCTTCGCTCGCTCTTGCATCCTACTTCTCAAACTGCGTTAGAAATAGCGGCTGGTGTTATATAACTTAATCTTGAAAAAATTCTGTGAGATTAAAAGTCGAAAACATCGTTTGTTATAATTTGTGTTTGGTTATGTAATTTTTAGTCACCATTTGATTAACAATAAAAGTTGTATAAACTCTTAAACTCATACATTAGTCATTCAGCTCATTTCTTTCTGACTGGGAAATGAGAGGCCTCGCAAAGCTAATGTCGCCGACGTCGGTCTAGCGCCGCCACTGGCTATAAACCCAGTATACTTAGAAACTTTGTAAATAATTACAAAGTTTCTAAGTTACCTTTTTTTTTTTTACCTGTCTGTTTATATTTTTTAACCGTCCCCAGTCATGTCGGATTGCTGTCCCATCGGACTATCTACCAAAACAAAAGTGGCACAGATGCAAGTATACATATAAGTTAAAAGTACAAACTTAGGCTCAATTTACATTACCACGGAATGGAATGGATGCGAGTTTTTTAAAACGATATTCACTCGCTACTCATACTCGATACTCATACATTAGTGTATAATTCAGGTCATTCAATTAACAATTTCTTTCTGACTGGGAAATGATAGAGGCCTCCCAAAGCTGATGTCGCCGATGCGACATCCACGTTTAGTCTACCGCCGCCACTGGGTTTATTTAACCAAGTTTCAAAGTTACGTGGTTTGGGTGGGTTAGGTATTTGATGAGCAATTCAGTGACTAGTGAATCGGTGATAAAAATAGTGATTTTTCGACGTCAAAATACCAAAAACTCAGTTACATTTATGAAATTTTGTAAGTACATAATGGTATAATATAACACCCGGGTGTGCTTCACTTCACCCTGTTCTTCTCCGACCGAATTTGTCTTGACACACTGCAGTGTACGTAGATCGTTACGTATAATGCCCACTGCTGAGTCGACAAGCGTGCCTGATGCGTTGTGAGTACTTGTGTCGATCTCGTTGGTCAAGCGCTACTTCATACTGAGCTTAGGGTCCGGGTTCAATCCCCGGGGTCGGGTAGTGTATTAGGTTTTTTCATAACAAAATTCTACATAGCAGCTGAGTCCTTACCGATGTTGTAATATTACTACTATTTCCTACTAATTACGAGTAAGTAGTTCCGGCTGTGGCTACGAGCTACGTAACCATGGCTAAGTTGCCCACAAGGTTGGTTTTGTGTAATTGTGTAAGTCCGTTTTAATATTCCACTGTCCTTCGAATTTTAAATGTCATTAACTAGCTAGGTATTGGGCCAACGGAAACGCCATTTGTTAATTACCATAGTTAGTCCTTGAACTTCTGAACCTACCCACCTACCCAGCTATCGTTCGCGTTCTAGGTAAATAAAAATACCTTTTACTTTTATGTATATTATAAGTATAACCTTGTCAAATATTGCGAGAATAAAACAAATATTGTGAATAAAACAAGGTCCAGGGTCAGGGTATATATATACATCAATATGACCAAACCATCTAAGCATATTATACTTTTCAATTTTTAGGGTTCCGTAGAACCCAAGGAACCCTTATAGTTTCGCCATATCCGTCTGTCTGTCTGTCTCCGCTGTAGCTCAGAGACGCTTAGTACTAGAAAGCTGTAATTTAGCACAGGTATACATATTAATCACACAGTGCTAAAATAAAATCTTGAATTTTTTTTTTAAGGTAAGATCTTCCTTGCTCGTAATGTGGCGATGATATTTTTTTGTCTCGTCTACCCCATGGTGTGGGGTATTGTTGGATAGGCTGTTCAAAAATATTGCGGGTTTGTGAACACCACTTTTCGATTCAAGAATCCTTTTGCGTAATATTAAACATTAAAGTGCGTTTGTTGGAGTCAAGTCCCCCCTGCCAGCTAATTGGTTGTTTTTACCCGACTGCCTCAGGAGGGTAATGTTTTTCGAGAGTATGTATGTATGTATGTATATGTATGTCTATTTCTTTGGCACGCTCTGTAGCCTAAACGGCTTGATGGATTTTAACATATGAGGTGTCCTTAGATTCGTCTTAATTGTGGGAATGACATATGCTATATAATATTTATAAATTACATCTGTAAATTCAAAAAAAGGAGGGGAAGGGTTTTTTTTTAAATTAATTGCAACAGTATTGGTATCAAATAAAAGCTAGTAATGAGTAATTTTCAAATATATATGTTAATAAAACTAAAAGGGGTCGTTCGACTACTGATGCCGGTGTTGAACTTTTAGGACATGTTTATAATGCATGGGAGGATAAATGCGATGCTTTGGGTATTTTTTGCGATTTGTCCAAGGCATTCGATTGCGTTCTTCATGAAACTTTGGTCAGAAAACTGCACCACTACGGAATCCGAAACTCTTCTCTGGATCTTCTTACTTCATATTTGAGTGATAGGATTCAGAGAGTTGATGTTAACGGGAAAAGATCACCCGGATCTGTAGTAAGAATGGGGGTCCCCCAGGGCTCAATTCTCGGCCCATTTTTGTTTCTTATTTGTATAAATGACTTGCCTTGCCTCATAAAGGATAATCATGATATAGTGCTGTTTGCAGACGACACTTCACTTTTATTTAAGCTCAAACGTCAGCAGTTGGTTACTGACAATGTAAATAGTGCCCTCGAAAAAGTAGTTAACTGGTTTAATGTTAACAACCTACTTCTTAACGAGAAAAAAACCAAATGTATTAAGTTTACAATACCTAATGTTAGACAAGTAAAAACTAGTGTTCTCATAAAGGGTGAAGAGTTGAACCCCGAAGATACCACTGTGTTCTTAGGCATAACTTTGGATGCCAAGCTTCAATGGGGCCCCCATATAGATAAATTGTCAAAAAAGCTTAGCTCTGCAGCATACGCCGTTAGAAAAATTCGTGATTTAACGGATTTAGACACAGCCCGTTTAGTATACTTTAGTTATTTTCATAGCGTAATGTCGTACGGTATTCTGTTATGGGGAAATGCCGCCGATATTCAGACAATTTTTGTTTTACAAAAAAGGGCAATCCGTTCAATTTATAAATTAAGTCCCAGATACTCCCTCAGAGAAAAATTTAAAGAGATTAATATAATGACTGTAGCTTCTCAGTATATTTATGAAAATCTTTTGTACGCACATAAAAATATCAATTTGTTTAAAAAATACAGTGATATCCATAATGTAAATACTAGGAACAAACACAAATTTGTTGTTCCTACAACCAGGCTCAAAAAAATAGGCAGCTCGTTTAGATGCCAATGTATACGTTTTTATAATAAACTTCCTAGCCACATTCAAGAACTAAGCCTTAATAAATTCAAATGTTTTATAAAACAGAAACTGTGCCTAAAAGCCTTTTATACTGTTAAAGATTATATTGAGGACAAAAAGGCTTGGGATTGAGCTGCTCCAATAAACTTACAGTGAATGTTGTTTTTTTACTCTTTTTATTTTGCTAGCTATTTATATTTTCTTATTCTATATAACATTCTATATAAACAATGACATGAATATTTACTTTGTATAGTATTATATTATATTATTTTAATTATTGGGAATGTGAGGACTATGTGGGTCATAATTTGTTTATTTTTTTTTTATTTTTTGTCTCTTACTTTTAATGATGGTCTGGCAGTTTGAGTACTTTATGCGGCCTACCCAAATGTCTTTTCTTTGGTATTGTTCGTCAAATCATTGAGCTCCTAAGTTTTGAGTTGAGCTGCATGATAACTGACAAATGCGTGCACTGACTGGACAGGTCCACTCAAATCTGTGTGGTCTTTCCTCAAAAGACCATTTCGGACACCAACCTACATGGTCCTCAAATGATCTGTTCAAGATTATGTCCGAATATACACATTGACATTGATGAATTTTATTTATGCAATGACATGAATATTTACTCTGTGTAGTATTATATTGTTTTAATTATTGTAAATGTGAAGACTATGTGGATCATTGTTTCATTTTGTTTTATTCTCAGTTAGTTTTTAATATGGTCTGGCAGTTTTGAGTATTTTTTGCGGCCTAGCCAAATGTCCTTTCTTTGGTATTGTTCGTTGAATCGTTGAGCTCCTTTAGTTATGAGTTGAGCTGCACAACGACTGACAAATGCGTGCACTGACTGGACAGGTCCACTCAATCTGTGTGGTTCTTTCATCAAAAGACCATTTCAGACACCAATCGACATGGTCTTCACATGATCTGACCAAGATTATGTCTGGACTTTAAAAGAGACTGTGACCTCTGAGTTTGTTTCGGCCTTTCTTCTCAGAGTAGTCAGACAGGAAATGCCGGCCTCATCTAGTTTAAAAAAAATATGTTTTGACGTGTAAAAGTGTTTGTAAAAACCTACTTACAGAAATAAAATCATTTATCATTTATCATTTAAAAAGCTTGAAATAAAATAAATTATTTAAAAAACAAAAAACCCAACTGCTAAAACACATAACTGAAAAGGGAAAAACAAGCATTATAATCTACACTGGACAGCAAATAAACCGAGCCTAGCGGGTGGCTCGGTTTATTTGCTGTCCAGTGTAGATTATAATGCTTGTTTTAGGCATTCTAATTCGATTTTCTCAAAAACTAAAAAACCTACAATTATCAAAGTTGTACCTACAGAAAATGCGTTTCATGGTGATTAAAATGAAAGTAAACTCATTGGGTTTAATCAATAGTTCAGTGTTTATTAAGGATTTTACAAAGAAGAGTCGTTTTCCAGTAATGATAAAGTGAAAAAAAAATTAAAGCCAAAAACAAAGATAAAATAAAAAAAAGTTTTTGATCAATATTCCGTATTCCCTCCCCTTGCTCGGATAACTGCCAGCATCCTTGTATTCATCGACCTTACGAGCCTGACGATAAAATCTTGAGGAATTGTATTCCACTCCTCTTCAATTGCGATTCGCAGCTCTGGAAGCCTTGTTGGAGCAGGTACCTGGGCTCGAACCCGACGTTTCAGCTCATCCCATAAGTGTTCTATCGGATTCAAGTCCGGGCTTCGAGCTGGCCAGTCCATCGTACGAATGCTGACGTCGTATAGATACTGGGTCACCACATGAGCAACATGAGGCCGTGCATTATCATGCATCAATTGCATATCCTGCCCGATATATCCTGCGTAAGGTACCACATGGTCTGCGAGAATTTCAGTAATGTAGCGATGAGAAGTCAGTCCACGTGTACGGCCCGTCGGTTAGATGAAAACAAACGCTGTATGTGCTGTTAACGAGATGCCGCCCCAGACCATTACAGATCCTCCTCCATAAGCAACAGTTTCCTCGATGCAACACTGAGAATAACGTTCTCCAGGGCGACGATATACTCTCTGACGTCGATCACTTCCATGTAGACTCACCCTGGTCTCATCAGTGAAGAGTACATTACTCCACTGCTCTAATGTCCAATCCCTATGCTCTCGAGCAAATTCATATCGTGCTCGACGGTGTGCTACCGTTAATGCTGGGCCTGTTGCAGCTCTTTTTGGGGTCAGGTTCCGTTCAGCAAGTCTCCTTCTGACGGTATCTGAACTTATGACCACTTGGCGTTCGTCACGCAGACTTTGTTGGACTTGAACTGCGTTGAGGTGGCGATTTCGCAGAACAGTAAGGTGGATATAACGATCATCTGCTGCTGATGTAGCCCGAGGTCTGCCCGTACCTGGACGGCGATCGAATGCTCCAGTCTCTAGGTATCGTCTGTAAACTCGTTGCACCGAAGATCTGCTGATTCGAAGCCTTCGAGCGACTTCACGTTGCGCAATGCCTGCTTGAAGTAATGCTACAGCTTGAGCTGCTTCCTGAGGTGTTGTATCCATTATTAATCGAAAAAAAGTAGCAAAAACACGCGCGTCTGAGCAAACGATGGACAAAAACTAAAGAAATGATAAGAAATATCCGACTACCCTCATTGTAGAGAAAAAGAACGCTAATTTCAAACTCTGGTGAAAACAGAGCAAATCGTTAGCATTGTGTTTGTTGCTTGATTACAATGTGAGTTGACGGTACTTTCGAATTAATTTGTAGTGATTTTAATCACCATGAAACGCACTTTTTGTAGGTATAACTTTGATAGTTGTAAGTTTTATACTTTTTGAGAAAATCGAATCAGAGTTCCTAGGTAGCGGGGGGCTCGGTTTATTTGCTGACCAGTGTATATAATTTTGGTCTTGCAGGCGGGGACAGTCGAATAACCTGAAATATGGTGTAACTTTTGATTGTCCCCGCCTGCGATACCAAAATTATATAGATTATAATGCTTGTTTTTCCCTTTTCAGTTATGTGTTTTAGCAGTTGGGTTTTTTGTTTTTTAATTGGATATGTGAAAAAAATCACGGCAGTAGTAACCCCTGAACGTTACGTATCAAATTATTTTATTTCACATAAACCTACATGGGCACATATGTAACATCAGAAGTTAGTTGCCCGGTTTCAATTGATCGTTTCCAATGGAAACGAGCCGACAAGAAACTACACAGTTACTCTTTTAAAATAATTGGCTTTTACAATGTTTTCAAATTATAGGTAGTATACTCGTAATAGGTATGGGAGGACAGTATAGGCCTGTCAACAAGTACCAGGTACTTATTTAACAAAACAAAAATTATCTACAAATCTACAGTCTTTATGCAAATAGCAAACATTGTTGGAACAGAAAAAAAAATAAAATTGTGTGTTCATTTCAATAATTTTCATTATAAATATAGAATTTGGTAACCATTTAGATCTCAATTCTTTTATTGAACTGGAACTTGGCTCCCATTTTCACATACTATTGTTTTTGATGGTTTACCTACGATATCATTACTTTTTGTAAATAAATGATTAGGTTCTGTAAAATAATCTGCGGTTTTCTCCTCATCACCTGTATGGTTTTCTTTTTTGTGCTATTTTCTAAATTTTCTTGAACGTTACAAATTATTGCGTATCTGTTTTATATATAAACTGGTACGCAAAATTATAAAAGCGACCTTTCATTATGGAAACTATTCTCCTACGAAAGCAAAAGTTTTTGCTATGATAATTTCAAAAGGCGCAATTGCTTGGAAAACATTTTAAATCGTAAAAAATCACTATTTTCAGATTTTTTCCTTTGTCATACTAAATTACATAGCTGGCCGCCAAATTTCAACTTCCTAGGTCATTTGGCAGTGGGTTAGGTTTTTGATCCGTGTGTTAATCAGTGATAAAAATGCCGATGTTAATATCTCAATAACCGGTTGAGTTGTATTTATGAAATTTGGGGTTCTAGTTATTCTAAGGGGTTTTAATAAATAAACCAAATTTAATACGTTTATGTTAAATAAATTTTGAGTTATTAAGACGCTGACAACACCTAAACCGCGGTCACTGTCAGATTGCAAAGAAAAGAAAGAGAAGCACAATGACACAACGCTTGTAATTTATTGCAAAATATGAAGCAATTATCTATTTACTCAAAATAGAATTGAGTAATCGAAAATAAAAAAACAACCAAGTTCTGCATTCAAATAAGACGTTCTTGTTATTAATTAAATACGTAACGTATGTTGATATTTGATACAGATATTTTGGATTAGAACTCAATGTAAGAGGTTAGTTTAACGTTAGTTTGTATCGAGATTTTGTTTTCAAAACGTGTTTTGGTAACAACCAAGTTCTGGGAAATATGTTCAAAATTAACATATATTTTTTCCGCTATCACAAACTATACAGATTTGGCAATTTTTTTTCTTAAGCGAAGCCTATTTTGGTCAATTGGGTCTTGTCAGCGCCTTAAGAGGTCAAAAGTGGCTCCAAATGGTTCGTGTTAACACACGGCTGCTGCGTCCCCAGTTCCTTATTCTTGGCTTGACACGCTACCGCGTGTCTTTAATTGCCAAACTTCTTTGTCTTCAACGTGTCTTTTTTCTTATAATACGCTTTTTAGGGTTCCGTAGTAAACAAGGAACCCTTATAGTTTCGCCATGTCCGTCTGTCTGTCCCCGCTGTAGCTCAGAGACACTTGTTACTAGAAAGCTGTAATTTGGCATAGGTATACATATTAATCACGCCGACAAAGTGCTAAAATAAAATCTTGAAAAAAAAAATTTAGGGCCTCGGTCCCAAAATATTTAGTCACAAATATTTTGATGATAATATTCAGAATCCCAAATAATAAATTTGATATTACCAAAGTAATTTTGGCTGGGCAAGAATCTTGGTTTTTCGGGTTCCGTAGTAAACAAGGAACCCTTATAGTTTCGCCATGTCCTTCTGTCTGTCTGTCTGTCCCCGCTGTAGCTCAGAGACGCTTAGTACTAAAAAGCTGTAATTTGGCGTTGGTATACATATTAATTACGCCGATAAAGTGCTAAAATAAAATCTTGAAAATATTTTTTTTTAGGGTAGGTACCTACCTCCCTTGCACGTAATGTGGGGATGATATATTTTTTCTCGTCTACCCCATGGTGTGGGGTGTTGTTGGATAGGCCTTTCAAAAATACTGCGGGTTTGTGAACACCACTTTACGAGTCAAGGATCCTTTTGCGTAATATTAAACATTAAAGTGCTAATTTTTGTTAGTCAAGTGTCCCCCCCTGCCAGCTAAATGGTTGTTTATGGAGATGTAAAAAAAATTAAGGCAGTAGTAGGTACAATGAAATTAGAAGGAAGACTGTCACGTGGGCTTTACAAGTTAACGAGTAATAGTCGACCAACTTAAATTTGCAGATGGAGAATTGACCGTGGCATATATGTCTATGGGAAAACATGTTTTTCAACTACAATGTTAAGTTTGTTTTTGGGATAAATTCATACCAACTTCCCAACTACGGAACATTTTCCTGCTTTTTTTTTTTGGGTGGGCAATCATCAAATAACTTCTCCCGCTCTGGGCGGAGCGGGAGGGTGTGTCAGACTCTTACTGACTAAAACCCACCCGTATTCCTTCCTGTTGCCTGTGTTGCGGGGGCCTCGGTGACCCATAAGTACCTTCCCGCGACCCCGGCAGGAACATTTTCCTGCTGGAACAACGTTATTCCTACTCCAGCAGGAATCGTTTTTTTCCAAAACGACAAAGCGCACAATTTTTTTATGTGGCGCACATTTACAGCAGATTACGCACTAATTATACGTACCTACCATACCATACCATATCACTCTAGGAGCCACTTTCCTGTTGGGGTAATGTACCTACACTATAAATTTCTATTTGAATTTGTTTCTAAAAGACTCACGAGGACCACCCATTTTATAGAATTGCCCTCTTTTGTAAACTGAAAATTGAATCTACGTCAGTTGCCGATCCCCACAGCAGAACGCCATAAGACTTATTACTGTGGAAATAAGCAAAGTATACTAACCTAGCTGTGACTTTATCAGTCTAAACTGGCTTATTGTTCGTCAATTGTGGACCGATTTTGTTTTTTTTTAAAGCCTATTCTCTCGGGCTTGTCCCACTACGTGCAAGTTACCTACCTAGTACCAAAAACATTTTTTTCTCAAGGTTTTATTTTAACACTTTGTCGGTGTGATTATACCCATGTATGTACATATGTATGATAAATATATATAATAAATTACAGCTTTCTAGTACTAAGTCTCTGAGCTACAGCGGGGACAGACATACAGACGGATTTGGCAAAACTATAAGGTCGTTTACTTCGGAACCCTAAAAACGATTTTTTATCGATATTGGTGCCGATTCCCTTATTTCCCTTGTTCACAAACTAAACCAAATTTAAGTTCAGTGCATCTTTTTCTTTCTATTTCATTAAGAAAAGGACAGAAGATAAATTTTAGTTTAGTCCTGTCAAATTAATCAGCGCTTGACGTAAATTGACGTAATTTTAGTAGGCAAGTTTTTAATCACGTCTAAACTTGTATGGAGTTGTGACAGGCGCTGATTAATTTGACAGGACTAAACTAAAATTTATCTTCTGTCCTTTTCTTAATGAAATAGATGCACTGAACTTAAATTTAGTTTAGTTTGTGAACAAGGGAATCGGCACCATTTTCATAAAAGCCGCCTTCCTATTATTATTAACCAGATTCACAAAAGTTATCACATTTTCTTCAATACCGTAGCGTAGTGGAAATGCGGGTAGCATTTCCACTACGCTACGCCGGGGCAGACAGACAGACATGGCGAAATATTTACATAACACCGCTTCTGCATTAGGTACTCAGTAGTTAAAATGCTTATAGTTATGTTGTCTGCAGGTTTCTCAAAACTTCGGGATATGGAAAAACAATGCTGTACTTAATCGTAGAGATCCTATACCTTGCGATGTTTCTCGGTTTACGCGGAGTATTGGGCACTTATTTGATGTACTGGATCATCACGACTGATTTCTTTGATTTGGAAGAGAAAATCCTATCAATCATTTTCTATCTTGTGTCACTGGCTTTCGTTTACGATATAGCTAGCTATATACGCTACAAATACAAGAGTGAAATCGTAAGTTGGTTTTGTGTTGATATTATGTTATGAATTGATGGTTCTGTTCTGTCAAGCAAATGGAGCAGTGCAATAGTATGATACATTGACTTAGTGGATTATAGCAAGACTTGGTTGGCTCCCCTAGCCGGTCATGGGATGTTTGAGCGACCTGATAAATTGTCGTTGTTCTGTCATATTTTTTTTTTCATAACAATTGTTTAATTTTTCTTTTTACAGAGTGAATTCAAGAGGGATTTCTTATATGCAACCCAATTTACAATTGAGATTGATGGAAAGAGTACACAGACTGAAATTTTACTACCACCGCTGCCACAATCACCACCACCACCACGGCAACAACAAGAACAAGAACAAGAACAAGAAGAACAACCTTATTTATGGTTTTGTAATATACTTTAATTGACAAATAACTAACAACTGTTAAAACTGTTGTTCAAATGTTGTTTGTCACTTAAATACTTAAATCATTGTCATCTGCCTAGCCTTTCCCATCTTACATACTATAAAATTAAGTCTAAATGTTAAATGAAATCATTAGGGACTGCACAGATAACGCAATTTTGATTCTCAAGTTTTGCCAACTGGCAACCCGCAACAGTACATTTATGAAGTTTTTTATATATCAAAGAAACTGCATAAAAGTAGATGTGCAAGTGGGTTGACAGTTGTGTAACTTAAGTTGCTACATGTGCACAGCACCTTATCCTCCTTCTGTCTGGGACAGTCTGGTATATATTTAATATGAGATCCAAAATGCAGTCAAAAATAAAAACATATTAAACTACTATTATTTAGATTTATTTCGAAATTAATCATATAATATGTTTTTGTGTGAATGGCTTTTGGTTACAACAGCAAAAAGAATAAAAATAAATATAGCATCTCGCTATGTTGTTATTATGCTAAATAATGTTATATTATAAACAGCAACCAAGTTTAATAATAATAATAATTCAAAGAAACATTGTGTTTATTTATGATTCCCTATGACTTTAATTATACAGAATATAAAAATGTATTTGGAAAATGGAAGCACTTGTACTGTGACAAAATCTTTTATTTAGTTATTTTCTTTTAAGTCAGTTCAGATAAATATGGTGTACAATAAATGTGCCATTAAAGATGAGAAATGACACTCCACGTGGTTTGACCTGCTTAGTAGACAATAACGATATTAATAACTACTTTAAACAAAAAATATAACACCATGTCATATAATAACTATTTCGTACACAACTGTACCTACATAGGCTCCCCACTACTGATGCTCGTCATGTCTCATCTTCCATGGTGCATATTGTATTGTCCTTTTATTTCAATAATCTAGCAAAATTACTAGTTTCCATTGAGTATGTACAATGTTTCTCCAGAAAATCGGAACTCTACCTGTGGTAGTTAGATTTCTTATAATTTCTCCTGTCTCTCCAATTTCCTGAATTTTTGTTTCTAACATCTTTGTTTCTATTATAGTTGTCATTGTGTGCATCCCTGGGTCTGTAATCATCTCTGTGCACCTTGTCTTTGGGCCTGTATGGGTGATGCCGATGAGACCAGTTACCCTGTAAGCTGGCCATGACCAATCTGTCATTGGGGTCAAGTGGTTGGTGAGTCATATTTACAGATTTGAAGTCCTCGCCTTTCAAATCCTCCGTCATATTAATAAACTGTTTAGCAATATTTGTTTGTTGAGGTAACTCTATAGGTGGTTCCAGTCCGTAACATCTAATTGGCGGCGGTAGAGTTACCATTCGTCCACGACTTTGCAAAGATAATGTTCTGTGAAATAAGGAGGTACCTCGAAATAAGTTTAATGCGTAAGGCACCGAAACTTCGTCACAGTACGTGATAAAAGCAAAGTTCTTTTGCCGTCCATCTCGATCCCTTGGTATCCTGACTTTCTCCAATGGTCCCGCCTGTAAATGTAAATATGATAGAATATTGTTAGCAATTATTGGCAAATTCGGAAAGCGTTCTTGTACACTGACAACGCAAATCCACAAACCTGTAAAAACAGTTCGTAAAGTATTTCCTCTGAAGCTTGTTCAGGTAAATTACCGCACCAAATAGTTTTATTATCGTCTTCAATCATGATGCTCTATTTGAAATATATTTGCAAGAAGAAACTTGAAGATACAAGACACACCATCAACGAACTTTTATTCATGCATCTGTTACTGCTGATTGCTGTAATGCTGTTGCTTTGCTTGTTGCAATCTGTCAAGTGTCCCCACATACTAAGGTGACCCACAGGCTGAAGTGACCACTGACGAGTGTTAACACTCAACAAGTCAGTCAAAAAGCATGGAATTAATAGTTACTTGTAAAGTTATAATACTCAAAAGAAATAAACAGTAGAAATAAAATTGTCGATTGTGTCAGCATAACCTGAGACTATACAAATTGGCAATCCTAGCTAAATCTAAAGGATGTAAAAGACCATTGACATATAAATATAAAAAGACCCATCACAAAACCGTCAACTAGAATAGGCATTCTATATTTTGACATCTAAATGGGGTTACAAATTGTTCAGCGTCCAAACCACCAATATGTTTTTTGTATCGATTACAAATTAAACGAAAACTTAGATAAATATGTACGTTACTTGGGAGTGTAGCACTATTAAAAGACGAGCTAAAGAAAAGAAAAGCGTCAACAACTGGTAAAAAAACTGTTATAATGGAAAAGAAAAACACACGCATCCCCGTATTTTTGCTATGAACAGCTGTACAACGGGTCATATTAGTGAATTATGCGTAAAAGAAATCACTTGTTTACAAAAAATGTATAGTTAGTGCCAGCTAGATGTTAATTCTTGGACAAGTGATAGTAGTGACATCTGAAGTGAGCAAGTTACAGTTTTTATCCCAATTCGCTCAACAAAGATTTAAATCTTTGATGCTCAATAACGGGTATCGTACGAGTATTTTTCTGTATCCATCAACTGCTGTCGTAAATACTTTCAAGGACACTGAACGAGACACAATAATATTATATTATTGTTATGACGCTTAACGTTTAGTTTCCCTGAACGTGTTATGTTTCGGTCACCTATTGAATGCGTTTCTGACACCTGTTCGAAAACGTGTTTTATGGTTTTACCGAATTTAAGCTTTTGACAGGTGTCAGGAACGTAGCGCATTCTCTCATCGGCCGGAGAATAACATTTTTTTTTATAGCAAAATTATTAGCCATGAAAACAGCAGTTTTAGTCAACTTTAAGGAACCATTCATTGATATTTTGATTTCATTTTATTTTCAGTTTGACAAAATATTTGACACTTGACTGACAGAATTTGTGTGTGATTGTGATTTGACCACTCACAGAACCGCACAATGGAACACTTTCTAGTCTGTGCTTACTAGAAATAGATATATGTGGTGAGCGCAGATTGCATGATTGTAGACTAATACCGCTTAGCAACAGACTAAGTAGTATTCTCTTAGTGGAGGGAGGGATGCCAACTTAGACCCTTTGGAGTTAGATCTAGCGTTTTTTTTCTAGTTCTGCCCTGAATATAATGATTTAGGCTCTAGCCCGAATTCTAGCCCAAAACTATCTTTTGTCAAAACTATAGACATACACTGAGAACCATCTTTGTTTGTGCTCTGTGCTGAAAAGGAAACAATGTTTTTAAAGTTATGAAATCAAAAAAGGTTGGATCCAAAGAAAAATATAAATTTATATTGAACAAGGCTGCGCGCAATGAGACCTGAACCCAACTATCATCGTCGTCAGTGGAATGTGGAACCCTTCGGGAGGAATTTGACGCAGACTCAATGAGAACTGTGGCTTTTAAGCTACTTAAAATAAGCAATTTTGTGATGAAACAATATATCCTTTTTATTTTATTTATATATACTTTATTGTACACCACAAAAATACATTACAAAAAATATATCAAACACTACAAAATATACAATGGGCGGCCTTATCGCTTTCTGCGATCTCTTCCAGGCAACCATGGGATGGAGAGTGATTTGTCTGGACATAAAGTGGGGCTGTCATTGGTGTTGAAAAATTGATACACACACATATATATATATATATATATATATATATCCTTAATAATATATACATAAATACATACATATTAAATGTATAAGCAACGAAAATAAATGAAGACTATAGATAATTACAGTTAAGAGAACAAGCTCAAAGCGACAAGTAATGTTCCTTTACGAGTCTTTTAGATGCGAATAACGATTGCGCGCGTTTTATTTGAACTGGCAAAACATTCCACAAACAAGTGGCCTGGACAGCAAAGGATTTGTCGACGAACGTTGTAGAATGCATAGGCATTTTAAGCTTCAAGTTATCTGATGACCTTAAAAATTTCGTGTGGGAGTCACCAAGAAACTGGAAACTTGAGATAGCGAGGGGTGGAAGGGGAAAAGAGGACATTATACAAAAGGGAAAGAATATGCGCATTCCGGCGAAGGCGAATTGGTAACCACTTGAGCTTCACACGAAATTCGGAAACATGGTCAAATTTGCGCAAACCGAATATGAACCTTATACAAAAATTTTGAAGCCGCTCAAGTTTATCAAGTTGGTCTTGGGTAAGATCAAGATAGCTGGCATCAGCATAGTCAAGGATGGGTAGAAGAAGCGATTGCGCAAGCGCAATCTTGGTGGCAGTCGGTAGAAAATTACACAATCTCTTCAAAGCTGCATCGGATGCATATAGCTTGCGGCTAACTTCCTGTAGCTGGGCAGTCCAAGAGAAGTTCTTATCAATTAATATTCCCAAGTTTTTAACTTTCTCACTGAAGGGAACAACTGAGTTGTCAAAAGAAACTTGGGGAAGAGTCGTCCAGTCGATTCTTGAGATCATCCTAGAACTGCCCACCACCACAACCTGCGTCTTTATGGGGTTGACCATAAGTCCATATCTCCTGCTCCAGTCGCATATACGGGCCAGGTCACGATTAATCGTAAAGATAGCCTCAGACAGATTTCCCAAAGGAGCTCGCGAGTAAATTTGTAAATCATCTGCATAAAGATGGTAGAAAGAAAGTTCATCAGAGATTGAGTTAATAAAAATTGCGAAAAGTAAAGGGGATAAAACGCCACCCTGAGGTACACCGGCAGAAGTATTACTCCAGGAAGACAAGGTCTCTCCAATGCAAATACGTTGCCGGCGACCGAACAAGTAAGTACGAAACCAGTCAATTACCGATGGAGATGTGTTAAGGTAGCATAGGATGCCAAGCAAAACATCAAAATCAACAGTATTAAAAGCATTTCTGAAATCTAGCAAAGCTAAGACCATTAGATTACCTTTCCATGGCAGACCTTATATCATCCGTAATGTTCAGAAGCGCTGTAGTGGTGCTATGACCATGACGGAAGCCAGACTGGAAGGGGTTGAGGAGATTATTTTTAGAGATGAAAGTGCTTATTTGATTGTGAATTAAACATTCAAGGAGTTTGGATAGGAATGGTAAAACGGATATTAGACGGTATTCAGCAAAGGATGTGGGATTCGACTTTTTAGGTAAAGGAATAATTTGAGCATCTTTCCATGAGCATGGAAAGACACCACTTGATGCAGAAAAATTGAGGATGTGACAAATGACGGGAAGGATAACGTCCAGCACAAGGACCAACATATTACGGCTGATACAGTCACTTCCTACTGCATTGGAAGTAATCGATAGTATGCTCTTCCTAACATCACATGCGGAGAACTGACCAAAAACAAATGGAGAATAACTGGGAGTCGGAAGTGAAGAAAGATAATTCAGTGTATTCAATTTTGTTGTCCTATCAAAATTGGACGAAGCAGTAAAATGACTATTCATTGCATTTATGTCTATATCTTTTAGGATTGTCTCTTGTCGGGTTTTACTGACCCCCAATGATCTAAGAAATTTCCAAACTTTGGATGCGTCCCCATTTTGGACTGAACTTGACTGAAGTATGAATGTGGTGGCGATTAGCATTCCTACACACCTTATTGCAATGATTACGGATAGAGAGGTATCTTTCCCAGTTAGCGTCATCAGCCCTACGCTTAAGTTTATATTTTGCCGTAACTTTTTTGTACTTTAGCTTTTTAATGTCATTTGTGAGCCACGGCGCGGGTAAATGTCGAACCTTAACTGCTCGAACAGGTACGTGATGATCGTAAAGCTCAATAAGTTTAGCCGTAAAAATATTAACTTGCTCATCGACTGATTCAGAGACAATCAGAGCAGACCAATCTATATTGTTGGCATCCTTGCAAAGATTGTCAACGTTCATTCCACCAAAATTGCGTTGCATGAGGATCTTAACTTTAGCCTTAGGTGGACGAATTTTGTATGACAGAAAAATTAGGTCATGATAAGAAAAGGCATCGGCTGAACACTGGCTATACTTAGCAACGTGATCAAGAGAAGAGACAAAAATCAAGTCAAGAAGAGAAGGAGTAGAGTTAGGAAAATGGTGAGTGGCACTAAGTGGAAGAATGGAAAGATTACTAGAAGCCAAAATATTAATTAGAGAAGAAGAGCGATGATCTTTTTTCAGAAGACAAGTATTAAAGTCACCCATGATTATACTATGACTGTAAGAAGGGATCAGCATTTCTAAGAGATTTTCAAAAGATGAAAAGAAATTAACGCGTAAAGAGGGACAATAATAGACGCCAAGAAGTAATTTCGAATGATGTAGTTCGACTTCAAGGAAGAGATGTTCACCAGCGTTTGATGGCGGTGGCTGTGCTGACACATTGACAACAGAGTAGGGAATATGCGTGCGGAGATATATGGCAACACCACCACCACCACCAGTCGACCGGTCGTTTCTTATAAGCTGGAAGCCGGGAAGAGAGTAACTAGCTGAAGGGAGACAAGGTTTAAGCCAAGACTCGGAAATAAGAATAGCATGTACTTTCTTACAGTCAAAGCTTGCCAGCATATCGTGGAAATGAGCCGGAATGCTCTGAGCGTTAATATGTATAACGTTAAAATTCTTAGGAACATCAGAAAACTGCGCTGCAAGACTGTCTGCAAGAGAAGGAATACTAACGAAACTGTCGTCTTTGCTTGTTATAGAGAAAAAACTACTATTATCACTACTTTCATCGATAGACATAAATATTTACATAATATAATAAAAATAATATAAATATAAACTAATAAATTAAAAAAATAAAAAATAGATAAATATAAACCGTATAGCTAGTCCACCTGCCGGTTGCGTTACTGAATCAAAAGAATTAAAGCCTACAAATACAGTCCAGGTAACAAAAGTAAAAAAAAAAAAAAAAAAACTAAATAAAAAGTAAAACATTTCAGGAGAAAACTCAAGAAAAATTAAAAAGAAAACAATAAAAAATAAACACACAGTCAGCCATTCCACCACTTTATTATGTATTTTTTAATAATCTACACAGGTTACTGTTTTTTGTTTTACACACATACAGTTTAGCCCAATTTTAACATTTTTGGGCTAATCTAGCCCTTTTTAAAACTCGATGACTTGATGTAGCCCGAAAATCTGACATCCAGAAGGCAACACTGAGCGATGGATTTGCTCAACCCGTAGGCTCAATCCATATAATCATGTTTCCGACTGAAAGACTTGTATCTGGATCTTGGTCATGAATAAAAAAAAAAAAAAGATATGCTCAATTGCTCAATTTTGCTGGATTTGACTTGATTGTCATAACGTCAAATCATTGCGATTATCTATAACCAAACATAAATTGTTACAATAATAATCCCGAAAATGTGTGGATCTGTATGTATCAAGAGTGATTAATTAGTGGCGTACATTTTATTTCTGGTTACTACGTAAACGTTTTGGACTGCTTTAAGGTTAAACTCCGAGCGGAAACATGGAAGACTCCACTAAATACCAGCAGATGCAAGATGAAATGTCCAGGTTAACAATGCGATTTACCTAGAACTAGAAGCCAGTCCATTTAGTGATTTTGCTCACATGCACCATTTCCAACATATTTACCTATTTGTATTACCAGGTTCGAAGCAGAGATCTCTGGCGGTGACGGCGGAGTCAGCGTGGTCTCCCGGGCCGTGATCGGCGCGGCCACGTTCGGCGCCGTGCAGCAGCAGCTGGAGCGCGCCGCTGCGCCCATGATGCCTTCCTTCGACATGTCTATGATGTACCCCACAGTACCGCCCCCACCACCACCGCCGTCTATCATGGTGCCTTCACAGGTGATATGTTGTTTCAATACTAATACTAGAGGAAAGCTAGTGCAGTGGCTGTACTTAAATACACAGCCTGATTACAACTTGCTGACTGGCTAAGATCTTTATCTTGGCATGAAATATTCCCATATGGTTTGTGCTGATTATTTTAGCATTAACTATCTTTATTCGAAGTAGAAATAAATATGAAGTCAAGCTAAATGCTTTGTCAAGTGGTGTATGTAAGTATGCAATTTTTATGAAACTTATTTTATGCTTTTTTTTATAAAGACATGATAGTGAAGTCTTTCGACAAACCGAAAATCCCTGGAGAAGCTACTGGTCCATGAAAGAGCTTCTGAAAGGAAACTTTCCTTTGTCACACAAGCAAAAAAATATTCCCATTTTCACCTATGGATCCCAGACTAGGTTTTTGATAAATATTCAGAATTCCAAACTCAAGGTTTGCCAATGTGCAAAAGAGCGCAGTAGTCTAGGTGTCAAATTAACAGACCATGTTCACAACACCACACTGCGCTCAAAGCACAGATTACTGACATCGCTCAAAACGTCACTAAGCTGAAGTGGAACTGGGCTGGCCACGTCTGCTGTATGCCCAATGAGCTGTTGGCCAAAATAACCACTATGTGGAGCCCTGACACAGCCAGAAGAAGTTGCAGACCCCATAGAAAATGTTGGGACAAGTTGGTGAAAGGTGAAAACAAACAAGAAGTGGTTCACATTAGCCCTGGATCAAAGCCTGGAGCTGGAAGTCATGGGGAGAGGCCTTTGTTCAGCAGTGGGATAATGCAAGCTAGCAGCAACAGTAACAGTTTATAAAGATCTTAGTTTTATTATTATTATGCCATTTCTAGCTGATCTTCATATACTTTTAACATTAATATTTCACAACACTTCATCTGAAATACTTTACAATTGGTTATTGAAGCAGTACCAAGATAGCCTTTTTTTTTTTTTTTTTTGGGTGGGAAATCATCAAATAACTTCTCCTGCTCTGGGCGGAGCGGGAGGGTGTGTCAGACTCTTACTGACTAAAACCCACCCGTATTCCTTCCTGTTGCCTGTGTTGCGGGGGCCTCGGTGACCCATAAGTACCTTCCCGCGACACCAAGATAGCCTGAGACTGTTTTGTCACTGCCATTTATTTTTGAATTAAAGTGTCAATTCCTACTACTACCACTGTATCACCACCAGGTACGGATACGTCCAGGCAGTGCCGAGGGCGGGTTTCCGCCTGCCCTAACGTTCCTCCGCCCTGGCCTCCCAGGCCCACAGCTGATACCACCTCCTCCGCCCAAGCCGCAGCCCGTGGTGCTCTCAGCAGCACCCAAACTCTACAAGCAACCTAAAGAGGAAGAAGAAAAGAAAGAGAAAGAAAGTCGGAAGAGGGTAAGGCTGTTACTCATATTTTTGTCTTTGCAAATGCAAGTCAATCAAATTCGAAAAACATTTATTCAAATTGTTGTGTGAGTCTGCACTGTTTGAATGTCAAAAGATGTTAGGTTAGACAACCCTTAAGAATGCTCATTCTTTATTCAGCTTTCGGCACTTGCCAAGAAGAAGTGGATAGTGTAATTGCACATAATGTGCGAATGATATGTTTTTTCTCATCTATCTCATGGTGTGGGGTATCATTGGATAGGCCATTCAAAAATATTGAGGGTCTGTGGACACTCATTTTCGATTCAGGGATCCGTTTGCGTAATATTAAGCTTTAAAGTGAAATTTTTGGGACACACACACTTAACAAAAATTTGCAAGTTTTACAAGCACCTCCTGGCAAGCCCCCGGGGCCCCATTCTGCCAGATAAATGGTTGTTTTTGACACACTTGACACCAACAAAAATAAGCACTGTGGGGCCATTCAAGTATTACGTAAGCACCAAAGGGGGGGTGGGGTAGTCTTTGCTTTGCTTATTTTGCATGACATGGGGGACGGGAGGGTCTGAATGGCGATTACTTTTTATGCAACATTTAAGTAGAAGATTCTGTTTTGAACAAATATGACAACCCTACTTGTCTATGCTCGAAAGCGAAAAGCATGATCAGGGATTCCCCAAAATAATTAATAATTACTAACTCATTCTCACGCGGTGTTTTATGTTTAATTCATAAAGCACCGAAATAGAGAAATTACTTAAATGGGCCTTAAATTCTTGTATGGTCTATGCATTCCGTATTTCTAGACTCATGAATAACAATAAAGAAACCTGAACAGATTAAATTTAAATATTAGTAATGGCAATTAATGCGATTTCGAATAAATTTCATTAACATGTTAATTCGTGAGTCTTAGCATGATAATTGCTATTGCTATGCTATTTGCTAATATGACGATAATTGATAATAATGAAATATGTGAATTTTGCTAAATTATGCGAATTAAAAAGCGCGTTCGCCTTAGGACGTCTTCTAGCGTGCGTTTAGTTTACTCGCCGATAACGTTTTATTTGTGCTAGTACACTTGCTTATGTAATGTGTTAAGATTGATCACATAATTATCAGCATTCTGCACCTGACGCACCTGTACCGAACGGGACCGAGTCGGTTCACATTCGACCAAAAAGTTATTGTAATGGCCAATGTGTTGTAAGTTTTAGATGGGTTTTTAAATAGGTGATTGATGTTCGGTAAGAAAGGTTTTTAGAGCACTGATTACAGTCAGCAATTTTATTTTCACTAACAATATTAGAGAAATAATCCCATATAGTCTTAGTTCGGTGAGACATTGTCACGTTCAAGTCCGTTCAACAGTTTATTTACACTAAAATATTTATATACTAAATTTAAAATTATTATTTACACTTTTATACATGCCACTTCTCACTACACACTACTTCTTACTACCTCCTATTATTTACAGGTAGGTATTGAGTTCACGCTATTATCTATAAGTACATTATTATGCACAAAACGAAAGAATGTAAGTACTGTGTAACGAATACGTAAACCAAAATCTCACTATCACTTGCCAAAATGTACTGAACGAACACAAAACGACGCGCGCCACGCGCGTACCACGCAAATATATTATTAAACAATCACGCATTCATTCAACCAATACACGACTCTAAGTACGAGCAAATCAAAGACAATAAGGTAATAATTTCTAAACATCATTCTTCGCACCATCCATAATTTAAATACATTAAACAAGCACAAGCATTCATTCAATATACAACCTTAAGTACGCACAAATCAAAGATAATAAGATAACAATTGCTTAACCCATTATTCGTAAGTTCGCAGCGAACAAGGTCACTGTCACGTGAAACCGATATATTTAGTATTCCCGACTTTCCGTGGGTGCGACGGAGAGCGCACGCTACCGCTGCGTGCGCCGACGCTCTGACGAGTCTGACGTATGATAGTCATTGAAAATTGAAATTTTTTTTCGTAATTTTTTAATTTCACAGATTTTTGCAACTACATTTAATTTGCTAAATGCTAAATGAGCTTTCGCAAGCTAACAATGAATGCTAATGCTAATTAATCCATCACTAATAAATATACCAATGTTTACGTAAGCATAGGAGGGGGGGGGGGGGGGGGGGTTAGAGCTTTGCTTACCAAGGGGGAGAGGGGGGTTAAAAATTGCTGTAATAATTATAGTAATTTTTAACTAAATATTTAAATATTATTATAATAATTTTAAATATTCTGCTTAAGTAATACTTGAATGGCCCCTGTGAAAAAAAAATCATGGCAGTAGTATATATGTATGACGAAATTAAAAGGAAACCTATCACAGCTAAGTAAGCACAAGTTAACGAGTAATAGTCGACCAACTTACATTTGCAGTTGGAGAATTGACCATGACGTATATCGATGTATGGGAGAACATGTTTTTCAACTACAATGTTAAGTTTGTTTTTGGAATAATTTCATCCCAACTAGGAAACCCTTCATTGTGCGTGGTGCGACACGCATTTGGCCGGTTTCTGTTATATATTTTTTGAGTTCACTATGTAGGATGTTCGAATTTTTGTTTTATCTTTATGTAGCATTTTGACAGCCGGCCGGTTTTTAGCACGCATTCCCGGGTACTTTTTAAGATAGAGTAAGATTTTAAAAAATAACTAAGTGCTATATGCATAATATTTTTTTCTCTTATGTATTTTAAAGGTATAACTAAAAACATATTATTATTCATTATTGTTTTATTACAAAATTAACTAGAGTGCCAACATGTAAAAAAAAAAACTTACAAAAAAAATACGCAGAGTAAACGTGGTATACGTTTATTCTGCGTATTTTTTTTTTGTATGGAATAATTTAAAACAGGGATCGTAACAAAGTGGTACGTTACAGTCTGGACAGTAAAAAATAGTTTCCTTCCGTCCACGTTTCCCAGTTTGTTTCTTTATTTTGTCGGCACAAACTTTGCACACTCTTGACACCTTTACTTTTTTTTCTGTGCTCGGAATCCTCTCCAGGAAGTGCCTTCCTGTCAGTCTTGTGCTCTTGCCAACACAATGCGGGCCCTGTGAGGGTCCTGGCTCATCAGCTGATGCAGTTTCCACCAACTCATCACCACAGTTTTTCAAAAATTCCGAGAATCGCGGACGGTGCCGTTGGGTACGGGACTTATTATAAATAACATAGGCATTAACCATTGCCCTTGCTACCAAGTTGAAGAACATTTTCTTCCACCACTTCATGGTTTTACGGTTCAGTGAGTAATAAGAGACATACTGATCGTTCAAATCTACTCCGATTTTGTTATGATTGTAGTCAATTATACAGTCTGGTTTGATCCGTTTTGTTACACCTTTGACTTTGGAATCCACCTCTGTCCAGGTAGCAGCGTGTTTTGTGGTCAGCATGAGCACATCACTCTTGTCTTTCCACTTGCAGGCGGTAAGATTGCCCCGGTGACAAAAGGACATTTCATTTCTGTCTAATAGTTGCTGACGCCAATCCTGAGGCAGACCACGACGATTCCCCATCACTGTGCCAACAAGGCGAGTGTTCTTCAGCCAGAGAATGTCAGCGATTACTGGGCTCGTTAAAAAGCGGTCCATGTAAATGGTGTGCCATTTTCCAAAAAATGGTTCGCTCAATTCTGTGACAATAGTGTCCACAGTTTTTGAATCACCTATATAAGGGACCATTCTCAGTATGTACCCAGTTGCAGCGTCGCAGAGCATATAGATTTTCATTCCATATTTATCTGGCTTGTCTTTATTATAGACTCGGCAATGTATACGTCCCCGAAACCCACAAGTTCCTTCGTCTATTGTCAGGTTTTCGTCGGGATAGTAACTATTTTCACATACCTGACAAAGTTGATCAAAATACGGCCGGAGTTTGAAAATGGCATCATATTCAGGATGACTACGAGTTTTATGGTATGCGTTGTCATTTAAATGCAGGCAGCTGTAAATGGCCCGGAATCGGTTGCGGGTCATGTGCTTGCGGGCGAATGGAGTTTCAATTATTTCCCGCGTCGACCAGTATGAATCGAAACTCTCTTTTTTGACGAGCGTCATATGAATGATGATGGCAAAGAAAACCTTATATTCTTGGATGTTCACAGGTTTCCAATTGTATAGCATAGTACCAGGTTTCAGTAAGCCTTTTCTCAACTGTTTCGCTCTCATTTGTGACGCATAGCGATTTGTTTCTGTTTTGAGCAGTAGCCAAAAAGAATGCGGGAAAAAGACAGAAAAACAATCAAATTGTGTTGATGTTTCAGTCACCGGAGCCAATACTTTAGAAACCTCTTGAAAAACTGGATTTCCACGTGGCTCTTGCATTGGTTGGTATGACCATCCATTACCTTCATCGATATCCCTGGCAGATCGTAAAGCTCTGCCGACGGTGCGACCGCGAGTAGAGCCGACCGCAGTGTGAGCGCGTCCACGGTGCGATCTCGAATTTCCGAGTCGTATATTTGTATGATCCCGCTCGGGCACTCTCAGCTTCTCTACCGGATCAATGTCTGGCGTATCAGTCTCCAGTCGGTCTTCGACCGAGGCGGCTTCTTGAAAGTCAAGAAGAAAGTCTAAAAAGACAAAAAAGAAAACAATATAAAAAATATGCTTGACAAAAAGAGGGTTCTACTGATAATATATCAATTGATATAATAATTATTTACCTTCACTTTCATCATTTGGCGCTTCCTCAACGTCTGAGTCGTCATCATCAACCAAATATTCCATAGTTTCTGTCGAATCGAGACGAAAATTACGTCGCGTACGATCCATTTCGCGTCAAAAATGCGTAAGTGTTCTCGAGACAGCAGCCTAGCGAGCACTGATGCCGGCGTCCGCCGCCCGCCAGCGTCAATATCTCTCTTCACGCCATACCCCGCACCGCATATCGATGAACGATACACGTGCGCGTAGGTAAAGAAACCCGCTCGACCCAGGTTACGCGCCGATCACGATTTGAATTCGTGATTTTAAACAAACCATTATGAAAGTTGATCACGTATTCCGTACGTGATCGGCGTGCTGTGGAATGAGCGGCATCACGTGGTGACTACGTGAGTGGCTGTCAAGTGCTATAAAACGCCGGGGTCTGTGATACAATGGTTTTTTTCATTAGTACAGGCACCAACAATACACTTTTATTTTTGTAATGTTTTATTTAAAAAATGATTTTGTGAACCTTTTGTGTTTTTACTGAAATATTTTTTTTAATAGCTTTATTTATTTATGGCAAGTACTTATGGCCTAAGCCCTAACTTGTACTTAAGTCGACTTGGTCGTTAGCTGTTTACTCACTATTAAGTCATTGGCATTACTATTTAGGCTGCAAAATAGTTTCAAACTTAACACTTTCACAGCCGATCACGTGCAGAGTACGTCCCAGGTTGATTGTATTGTGACGCTGATCACGTTCTCAGTACGTGACTGACTTTCTTAGTGTTTGTTTTAAAACGACGTCCGTAGTCCGTGTTTGGCGTGCATTGATATAATAGTGTAGTGCTTTAGCTACGCACACATGTAAGAATAACCGTGGTGGGGCGCTTGGTGTGAGCGGAACAAGCTATCGAGTGTCGCGCTGCGCCAGTGTTCTAAGAAAAACACTGGCAAACGAGGACGCAAAGAAACCATATTTTACTGCCCAGACTGCAACGTGCCTTTATGCTACCATCCTTGCTTCAAAATGTTTCATACACGCAAAAATTACACGACTTGAACACGCAAAAGTCCATGTTCGACTTTTTTTTTTTTTCCATAAAACCTCTTTTTAATTCTACATTTTTAAATAAAAAAAACTAATTTACGTCTGTTTTTTATTTTTATCCTAGAAATAAACAAGTCAATAGTATAAATAAAAAAATAATTATAGATTTATCATTGATAGTTCTCATTTTATAAATGTTGCAATATCGGCGAAAATCGCCGGCGAACCATGGAATCCGCGTTTTAAAATCTTCGGCTGTCAAAGTGTCACTTTATCGTCAAATTGCAAGAATCTTCTCCCCGGAAACCCAAAACTACGTCGATTTCAACGCCTTACTGCCCAACTAGTAAGTAAACCAGATCAGCTTTCAACTAAAGTGATGTTGCTCGGTACAGAAGCGCACGCCCCCGCCGCCGCCGCCGCGGCCGGAGCCGGCGCCCGAGCCGCCCGCCGCGCCGCCCCCGCCCGCCATCAGCGTGCCCGACCCCGTCGGCGTCGCCAAGCCGAAGAAGGAGAAGAAAAACAGGAAGGTATGATGCTTCACTCTCTGACTTTAACATAGCTTAACCTTGTAACCTGACCTGACCCCGTGTTCTAAACGAAAGCGACCGTCGCGCGAATACGATGCGATCGTTTTACTAGCTGCTGCCCGCGGCTTCGCCCGCGTCTTTTTTTCTAAAATAAAAGCTTAAGTTAGTCCTTATTACATCAGCTATCTGCCAGTGAAATTCCCGTCAAAATCGGTTCAGCCGTTTCAGAGATTAGCCGGAACAAACAGACAGACAGACAAAAATTGTAAAAAATGTTAGTTTGGTTTAAGTGGGTATGTGGCAATATGTACGGTGCACGTACATGGGTTTTAAAATATTGTTATTGCAATAAGTTAGCTAGTAGGCTCGCGTATTTGCACTTTGGGCGCGACCTACATTTGGCAGTGCATTGACACTGACATATTACATTATTCTATACATTTTATGCATATCTTGCATTTTTATTTAGATTCATCCCGTTGAGCATTCACTGACATTTTGTGACATTGTGTTTCATGTGACATCTACCAACCCGCACTGGGCCCGCGTGGTGGATTACGGCCCACTCCCTCTCACAGAGAGGAGGCCTGTGTCCCAGCAGTGGGAACATTATAAGCTGATTATGTGTTATATGTACAAATGCGACTTGAATGATCGCTCGAGTATTTCATAATCGTTAACTAACTAATATTATGAATGCGAAAGTGAGTTTGTTTGTTTGTTTATTACGCTTTTACGCTAAAACGGATGAACGGATTTGGATGACATTTGGCACATGGGTAGAACATGACCATGATTTAGGTTACTTTTTATCCCAGTAATACATTCCCGTGGGATAATTTCCGACCTCCACGCGGGTGAAGTCGTGGGCAAAAACTAGTCTCATATAAAATTTTTTAGTCGCATATAAAACTAGTCTTATATAAAATAAGTCCCATATAAAAGAGCGACGATTGCTTTCGGTTAGGACGCGGCCTGAAGGCTAATTCCCGTAATAAAGGCTTACAGACTGGAGCGATATCGCGGGCGCGACAGGCATATTACTGCCTGTCGCGCCCGCGATATCGCCTCAGTATACAGGAGCCTTAACTCATACATAAATAATGCGAGCGAGTAAGGACTTTAGTATTCTTTGTGTAGAGTTCTCATTTGAACCATTTACGAGGTGCATTCAATAAGTACCTAGCCTCATCGCCAGAGGGCGCTGTAGTTTCAAAAGAGTTTTACCACAGTGTAGCACATTCTTTTTTAATTCTTTTTTCATTTCATTCCAATCCCTTCATTTGTTTTAATTTGACAACTTATGGAAGCGAACGTGTCGATCGGTTTTACAAAAATGGAAAAAGAGCAATATCTTTCGGTGATTCGATTCCTATTTTTGGAAGGGAAAACGCGCATCGAAATCAAAGAGCGCTTGGATGCTATGTACGGTGACTCTTCTCCATCGATGGCCACCGTCAAGAATTGGTTCAACGAGTTTGCACGTGGCCGTACGTCGGTTTTTGATGAACCACGTCCAGGTGCACCGAAAACAGCTGCTACGGAGGAAAACATTAAAAAAATCCATGATTTCGTATTGGCAGATCGCCGATTGAAGGTTCGGGAGCTAGCTGAGACTGTAGGCATATCAGAAGGAACAGTGCATCATATTCTTCACGAGGAACTCGGCATGAGAAAGCTGTCGGCGCGATGGGTGCCGCGTTTACTCACACCAGAAAACAAGCGCAACCGTGAGACCACATCGGAGACGTGTTTGGCGCTGTTTAAGCTTAATCCAGCGGAGTTTTTGCGTCGTTTTGTGACCGTCGATGAAACCTGGATCCACTGGTACACACCAGAGACCAAGGAGCAATCAAAACAATGGATCCAGACCGGGGAACGTGCTCCAAAGAAGGCGAAAACTGTAAAATCGGCCGGAAAAGTTATGGCCACCGTTTTCTGGGATTCACAAGGTGTGATCTACATCGATTACCTCGAGAAGGGTAAAACAATTACAGGGCTTTACTATGCCGATTTATTGGGCCGATTCGACGCCGAATTAAAGAAAAAACGACCCCATCTGGCGAAGAAAAAATTGCTGTTTCACCACAACGCACCGGTTCACACGTCTGCCGTTGCCATGGCCAAATTGGTCGAATTACGCTACGAATTGTTGCCCCATCCACCGTATTCTCCAGATTTGGCCCCTTGTGACTTCTTTCTGTTTCCTAATCTGAAAAAATCACTCGCCGGGAATAGATATGGATCGAATGAGGAGGTCATCGCCGCCACGGAGGCCTATTTTGCAGAGTTTGACAAAAACTATTTTTCGGACGGGTTAAAAAAGTTGGAGCATCGCTGGGCTAAGTGTATCGAACTAAAAGGAGACTTTGTTGAAAAATAAATTGCCACTTTTCCAAAATTTTCGTTTACTTTTTGTGGGCTAAGTATTTATTGAATGACCTCGTACCACCAAAACCTATTCTACGCACTCGACTGAACACTGACTTTTTAAAAAGTGCATAATGCTTACCTTATTTTTCTACATATACATACTTATAATAAAATAGGAACGAAGTCAAAACCTATTCATTTTATATTTTTGAAAAAGTAATTGCAACGAGGCGTGAGTACGAGTCTGATGCCGAAAATATAGTTTCTAGAATTTTGTCTTTTTATCTGTATATTTGATTGGCGGATTGGCGCAAAAACGGCTGAACAGATTTGGATGAAATTTGGCACATAGTTGGCACGTAGTTTATTTTAGTTAATAGCACCCTGTATTTAATATAAAATTGTTGCTTCTTGCCAGGTGGTCAGGACAGCTGGAGGTCAGGTTTGGGAGGATGTGACGCTTCTGGACTGGACTGACGATGACTTCCGCATGTTCTGTGGAGACCTCGGAAATGACGTCACAGATGAGCTGCTTGTAAGTATTTACAGTTAGCGGCAGTTCACACACGTTGTACATACGATATTTAACGTTAAAAAGTGGACATACAGCACGATTCAAACTTGATGACGGCTCTGAAGGGTGCTACTCGCTGCGCTGTACCGCACCCCCCGCCCCCGCTGGCACGTGAATTTGTTACTGCGCAGCGACTCGCCTCGTGTACCGAGCCGCCATAAAGTTTGAATCGGGCTGTACACAACAATCAAATGAAGAAGAAGTCGTTTTTATTGATTTTCTTTGTAGTTTTTTATTTATTCGAACAAATACGTAAATTTTGTTAGTTTTAAATGCTCCTTTTTTACTTTTTGTATTTCTTGTGCGTTACCCAAATAAAATATTTTTATTTTTTCTTTCCATGTGATCCCAAAATTATACAGTAAAATATCGTTCTGATCAATGCCATGTCAACCTGGCCTGACTTAAAGAATACATTTTTTGATAGTAAATATAACCTGAGAAGCATGAAATTGGAGTAATCCAAATTCATGCTTCTTAGATTAAACAAAGTTCAACTGAACATAGTCTTTGTTTAAACCAGGGGTTATTTTCAATTTCTGAGTGTTAGAAAATATGCAACTTTTCATATTTTAAACAGATATTTTCTTGTTCCAATTCTTTGTTGAAACTAAGCTTTTTTTTTTTGTTTTATTTAGACGCGAACCTTCAGTAAATACAGCTCGTTCCAAAGAGCTAAAGTTATAAGAGATAAGCGGACGAACAAGAGCAAAGGGTTTGGTTTCGTCAGCTTCAAGGACCCTGGAGACTTCATCAAGGCTATGAAGGAGATGGATGGTAAGATTATTACAGTAACAGTTTGACCGCCAACAGAATCGTGCGTCGTGTTCGTGAACGGGCGCCGTCAGTTGGGATTGGTCATCTCTTTGCTGCATCAGCTTATTTTTAATTATTTTATGTTTAATTTGTTTTTCTTTTTTGTTTATTTTGCTGTAATATGGACTCTTTATTTCACATTGTCCTCAAATTTATTTATAAATTCAACATTATACTAATCTTTATGTAACAATATAGTGTCAATGGAGTTTCTTGCCCGTTCTTCTCCATAGGTACCTCCTACGCTTTGGAATGGGCAACTAGCTTCATATTTCTAACTGACCGACTCCAAACTCGATAATTAAACTATTTACAGGCACAGGCAGGCTTTTAGTTTAATTGCAATAAATGCTTTGATTTCGAGTTTGAATCCTTACAAAAATATAAATGTTTGCTACTTGCATGTCAATCACGGAAAAACTGTTGAAGAGATTTAGATGAAACTGGCATACAGATAGACCATGTCCAGGAATAATACATTCTAATACGTTTATCCAAGTATGCATGAAATAAATTAAGCTATGTATTAAAAATATTTTCAACCAGGGTTTTCAATGACCTAATTCGTACATTTTGAATGCAATTTTGTAATGAAATTACTTAGGATTTAAGAATTACAGAAAACAATGTACAAAAGCCAAAGCAATATAAATTTAAGCTAATTGCGTTTTGCTTCAGTCAGAGTATTAATCAAATAGTCAATAAATATATATCCAAAAATTAAATCCATACACGCTGTAAATATTGAAATAAATGGTTACGAAAAAACCCCCAATTTATTTTGGTATAGCCTTAACTTAGTCACGGCGTCAATCGAACTGTTTACTGACGGACTGCTAAGCTACAAGATTATGTATCTGCCATTAATTTGATTTTTCCGGTTATTACAGGTCGCTACGTTGGCAGTAGACCAATCAAGCTTAGGAAGAGTACGTGGCGTACGCGCAGCCTCGACGTAGTACGAAAGAAGGAGAAAGAGAAGGCAGCTCTTCTGTCTCTTCTCATGTCTGGCAACAAGAGCTGACAACAATACTAAGTTGATAATGCATCTGTGGACTTGTAGGGTTGCCAATGAAAAAATGGACGTATTTAAAACTTCCTGCATAAAAAAAATGTTTGCTTTTTATTTGCGGGTTGGTAAGTGCTTGTTTATGTGCGTGAGTTTATGACTATCCAAATGGCAAGCCTTTAGTAATCGTCTCGCTGTCTGTTGCCATTAAGAACTACAGTTTAGTGCGATATAAATAGAAATCTAAGTTTCTTCCGCATTCGTATAGTCGTCAAATTGCGACTATTCATGTCCAGTTTTTACCCACACTTGGCAACCCTATTACTAAATTGACGACCACAGGGAACCTGGATACAACTGTATTTTTTTTAAATGCGTTTTTTTTTCATAATTAAAATTGTGTTCGCGCGCATTTTGCGAAGTTACAGTTGTGTTTTTGGCCGTCGAAATGCACTGAGCAGTAACAGTTGTGTTAGACTTGCATCACGTAAAGTTCTCATACTTGTGACAAAGGACTGCAATATAATAATGTAGGTAGTTAATATTCCCAATCCTATGATGTAATATTAACCGCTAAAATGTAAACTAGTTGTCGATTGATTTCTCAAAAAGCATGTGAAATGAACTGTGTGTAAAATATATTTATTTCCACATTTAAATGATAAATAAATTGAAAATAGCTGCGCATAATATTATATTCGTACTGTTAGTTTTATCTGTTCATGCTATTGTTCCAACGGAAGTCGCCTTGAAATTCATCTTTTTCTTTTTTTTCCTTTTTCATCTTTTTTCATCTTTTTTCGTATTTTCACGAGTTATGTCGCGTTGACACAATCAAAGTACGATTATACAAAGTAGATTTGACAAAGCAGGTTGTGAAAAGTTGAACGAGGTTCTAGTCCACTTCGATTGGACGCCGTCATCCAAGTGCGCTTTCATTAGTCAATCAATCAATCAATCAACTCAGCCTATAACAGTTCACGGCTGGACATAGGCCTCTCCCAGGCTGCGCCACAACACCCTGTCCTCCGCTTTCCGGATCCAGTCTGTTCCAGCCACCTTTTTAAGGTCGTCGGTCTATCTAGCTTGGGGTGTCCCACACTACGCTTGCCGATCCGCGGTCTCCACTCCAGGACTCGTCTGCTCCACCGGCCGTCGGTCCTACGACAAACATGGCCAGCCCACTGCCACTTCAGCTTACTCTGCAGGCTATATCGGTAACTCCGGTTCATCAGTGTTGCCACGATAAAAAAAAGTTCAAGTAGTCGTCAAATCTACTTTGTCCAAGCGTACTTTGTGTCAACGCGGCTTTAGAGCCATCATTTTTCCAGTGCGCAACAGAGCTGGATGAAAAATAGCATCATCCGTTTTTGGCAAAGGAACAATTATGGCTTTAAACTTCATACTGATACTTCACCTGAAGAGACGTTTTTGGCACTGTTTAGCAAGTTCTATTAGCTAAATAAGTTTTATGTGAAAATTGTACATGGTTTTCACAATGTGATTTTAGTTCTAATATTAATTTGTAATAAATAGGATTTATTCTATTATTTCTGTTTTTTACTTGACTCCCTTAAAATTAGGTATAAACTCCATTTAAAATTAAACAAATTTAATGTAAAAGTAATAATTTATTTAATATTACTAAATGGTAAGATTTCTTTGGCTAAACTTCTCCAATCTATACACATTTACACTTATCATACATAGGTCGTGTATTATTTTTTGGTACATAATTAAGTACCTAAAACATGGTACATGTGTACTTTTGTTCTTGTAATTCACATGTATTGTTGCACAGATTAATATAACGTAAAAAGCAATCCTTGAACTAAAAACATTAAAATAATCATGTAACTGCAAACATGTTTGTACAAAGGTTTAAAGCTGACAATCTTTCGACTACATCCCGCTAATCTAGTGGTCGCAATTGCAAGTGCGATTTGTGAGCAATGTGATGGTGGGGTTTCATTAGGGATTTCCCAGTAATATCCCTGAGTCTCGTGCCCTTGTGATGTCAATAGGCCCACCCCAAATTATAGCTGTACAAGGGTTTAACGGCGCGTGGCCAATATCAGAATCACCGCGATTTTGTTCGCCTACCTGTCGACGGCATTCGAGCGAAAAGTTCCTAGTAGCCTCGTACATGGGTATCGACTTACTAACTACACACCTCTGCCTACCTCTTCGGATAAAAGGTACAGGCGTGATGATATATTATATTATATCTTATACTGCAGTATAGTTATCGCTATCATCACCCCTCCGCCGCGGGCCGCGCAGGCGCACGGGCCGCGGCCTCTTGCGCGGCGGGGCGGCGGCGGCGGCGGCGTACAGCTCGTCCAGACAACAGCGATGGTCGCCTTCCTTCAGCCCTGAGGTATACGGGCAGAATGGCGTCGAGAGGTCTTCGAGACAGTATGCACCTGATGCACTGGAAATTGGAATAACATAATTGACTATTTCGTAATTGAATTAATGAGAATCTGAGATAATGATCAATTTTCGGAACAACAAAGTCATTACACGATAAAGTCAAACGAGGACTCGCGCTTGAGTTCGTCGCTAGAGGCGCTAGTGTAGAGTAATGTCTCTAGAAATTCACCTTTGCAGGATTTTTATCGCGTATTATTATTACATAATCAGCCTATAATGTTCCCAATGCTGGGCCACAGGCCTCCTCTCTGTGAGTGAGCTGTAATCCACCACGCGAGCCCAGTGTGGATTGGTAGAAGTCATGTCTCCGAATTTTTGGTTCTAGGAAATGCCGGTTTCCTCACGATGTTTTCCTTCACCGTTTTGGGAGCAGTGGTCATGAAATAATGTACACAAAGTAAAGCGCCTATCTGGGTTCGAACTTACGACCTTACAAAACGTAAGTCTCAGCCGTTACCACTGAACCACCACTGCTCCCCATTATATTGCTGTATTATTATTAATTATTCATAATTATTGTTGTAAAAATTGTGCCATTCCTGATTAATTATGGCTTAAGATTTTAAGTAACAACTTAGGATCTAATTTGGTAGCACTTGGAGGAAGCATTTGTCTGCTTCATGCTTGCCAATGTTAGGAACACGGAACAGAAAAAAACAGTGGAAGTGCAAAGTAGGCGTGGCACGCGTGCCACAAATAAGCGCTGCGCGCTGTTACGCCAGCGTTGCCATCCATACGAGGTTTCTCGTACATATACGAGATTTAGTTGTCCTGGTACGAGGTACGAGCTTACGTCCATCCTCGTACGATTTTGTACGAGATTCGTTGATACAAATCATATTTTCGAAATTAATGAACGGTGTGTACGTACGAAAGGTTTCATTTAATTAATTTTACTTATATTGTTTTTAAAAGATGAACGTACAAACTAACGTTAATCGTAGAAAATATGTCTATGTTAATTCCATTGTACTCCACGTCCACTATAGTAGGTAAGTACAGTTCGGATACTGTATACAGTATCCAAAGCAAAATTCCGGTGGTACGACCTGCTACCTGCGACCATGGATACTAGATTGTCCAGAGCGGTGTGTAAGCTGTGTTTGAATAAATTGTACAAACTGCTCTGTACTACATTTTGACGAAATTGCATTGTAGAGTGCTTGGTTATGAGATAGTTGACTAGAACATCAATAGATTTTAAGCAATTTATTAAATAAATGGTATGTACGAGGTTGTGTTGACAAAATACGAGATTTCAGACCATATCTGTACGAGGACACGCCTTCGGCGTCTGGCAACACTGTGTTACGCTTACTTGATCCCAGTCGTCAGTCGTGTTCTAACATCGCGTCGAGTCGCTAGTCTCACGATAAATTTATTTTTCCGTAGCTATGCCGTATTATTCCATTTTGGAGTGCAAAAATGGAGGTGTTTCGTACCATCGGTAGGTACGATTTTATTTATTTCCTAATAAAATATATGTTAATTTCAATTCACTAATAAATTAATAGAACGTCTAGTTAAAATCAACCTTATGTTCATTAAAATAAAGTTTATCTTGGTTTGAATGTATTCACTATTTCGTTCTCGAAAGTTCTTCGCTACTCAATTAGTGATGTAGTCTGGTCGGATGTTGATTTTATCGTTTGATATCGATAAAAGAAAATAAGTAATTTAATATTTATTATAAACATTACAATACAAATATATGGTCGAATAACATTCATACACGAAATTTATTTTAAGAGGTGTGTAAATGGATTGATGCAACGGGCAGAGTTAATTGGATGCCATCCAAATTAAGCACTATATGCTCAAATAAAGTATATAGATACACGAAACCTACAGCGCTTCCATCTATGAAAATCATTAAGTTTTTTAATGAAGTAAGTTACCATATTTTATTTTTATCACTTAAAAATAATGATTGAAAATACTTAATACGATACGATACTAATCAACGCACCTACATGCTGTATACTTAGTATACTATACTATATATTACTGTATACTCTGACGTTAAGTCACAGCCAAAAAAGAAGACTCGAGTCGTGGACACTCACAAAGTTGAACAAAATTTTATAAAGAAAGGCGATGACGTGATTCCAGTGCAATTTCATTCCGCAGACAGTTCAGTTCGAATTAAAAAGTAAAAATAACGTGTTTTTTTTATTTTAACACAAGTATTAGTAAAAAACATTAATATAATATAAAGCAAGTAATTTATATTAGTACTTAAATATTTTATTTTTGAATAATACGTACTACGTTATTTGTCCTACAGCTTTACTGAACTCCCAACGAGTCTTATTTTTTTTCGAATTAAACAAGAAATCGATATCGATAAAGTAATTCAAAATTCAATATGTTCTGCACTGGTCGAGTAGCAGTAGATAACGACTTATGACGCGAATGTCAACCTTATGTATAACACATTAAAGTTTATAATTGCGACCACTGAGAAAACCGCCATGTATAGTCGGGTAGCGGAATTTACTCGGCAATCGAATCTAGTTTGATTATAGATTACAAAACGTTGTAAAGACTTTTTGCACTAAAGCAAAATAAATCCTATTTGTAGAGACTGAAGGTTTATTCCCAGATGAAGGATCTGTGACTTATGCTAGTTTTGACCAAAATTAAAACGACAAATCAAACGAATTGTTTATTTGTAGTGCATTGTATGATTATCAGTTTATTTGTGTGAGTTTGGCGACAACGGTTCCTATAGTGAGTTTGTTGCATTGCACTTCCACTGTTTTTCTGTTCCGTGGTTAGGAACATTATAATGTAAATATTCAATTAAAGTTTTAAAATGTAATAAATGACACATAATTATGATGTTATGGGTATTTTATCATACCCAAAACGTTTTTGCCTGTAATACAAAACATATGAAATAAAAATACTGAAACGAACTCACACGCCAGTGGCGCCAACTGGTGAGCACTAAAACGACAGTCCCCATAACATTACAACCAAGAAAAAAAATTTCCTTTTTGTGACATTAGTCGTCCCTTGGCTCAAATGATGATGGTGAGGTGATGATTTCTAGAAACCGGAGTGAAAAGTAGCAAATACATATAACTAACGTCATAGGCGCAGGTTGTCCTATAGGCACGGGCAGCGCGGAGGCCCGCGCCGGCGGCACCTTGACCGAGCAGCGGCGGCCGCACGGCGCGGCCTGGCGCGCGCGGAACAGGCTCTCGGCCTGGTAGCAGATGGACCAGATGTGGCTGCACAGCGCCTCGTCTGCAGGCAGGTGGAACAAGAATGTTAGGTTATTTTATGAAAAGCCTACAAATATGAAGAATAAAATCAGTTTTCAAGTAACTATTTTCTAGTTTATTAAAATTAAAGCAAGAAAACGAACCTGGGGTTGTCCTTCTGTTGTTTTTTTAGACTATAGAGGACGGCCTTTCTAGGCCGTCCTCTATAGTCGTTTCTACGACGTCCAAAGAAAAATTTTCTAAAATGTCTCCTGCAGTGCTTCCCGTAAACCAAAAATATAAAAGCGTTTTTCGACTTTCCTTTTTTTTTACCAAATGATGTCACGAAAAATACCTATTATTTGTATGGCTTTGAAAAGCTGAGGGTCTGTGGAAGTTTTTTAAACTCAACCTCAAAGCATTTATTTCAAATAAACCAATTACAGGCACTTTTGAATTGTCAAGGGTTCGGTCGGTCAGTCAGAAAGATGAAGCTAGTTGCCCATTCCAAAGCGTAGTAGGTACCTATGGAGAAGAACGGGCAAGAAACTCCACGAACACTCTTTTAAATCAAAGTATTATGGTTACAAAATATTATTGTTTACATCATTCATTTTGAAATTATACATGTGAGAACGATGCAAAACGTAAAAGCGTCCGTAATAAAAATAATGAATGAATGAAATGCACCGACCCCAGCCTGGTTAAACCAGACTCGATTGCTCGAATGAACCAAAGGATTCGCACTAGTCCCTGGAGCCTCATGTTTCATGGGACTACAGAGACCATAGCATATCAAAGAGTAGACCGGGGGGCGCGGTAATGGTCAGGGAGACGTGCCCTTAGGATAGGAAGGATTATTAGAGCCTACCGGATATGCATCCTTGAGCAAGCAATGGAATAATGGAGAGACGGGTAATTTATCTATGGTTTAAAAACGTCGCCGCCAGCTTTATAGTACATATATAGTACTCACATAACAATGTGCTGTGCAACTATAGAATACTATGAGATTGAATTTATACAATGCAAAGAGAGTTTTTAAAATCTTCAGCAGCTCCAACACTATTTTCAATACCTGATCAATTCGTTTTTGCGCCCTTGTGGAGTAGGACCAGCTTTGAGCCAAGCATTTTTATCAGCGATGTAATCCCCCAACTTATAATACGCTTGGCTGTATAGTGTGCGTTTTATACCAGATTTAAATTTTGTTTCATTCAGATGTATGAAGGTATTTTATTGTAATATTTTAAACAGTACCCCATGAAAGATGAGTCTACTTTAGCCAGCCTGAAACCTGGTTGTACTAATTGGTCCCGATTTCTAGTGATATAATTGTGTCTTTCACCTCTTTTACTAAAAAGATGTAGATTTTCCTTACGTACATGATGTTTTCATAGATATATTGACAAGGTACCGTCATGATGTTAATTTCTTTAAACAGTTCCCTTAGAGAGTCGCACCAGCGGAGGCCATATATGGCTCTGATGGCTCATTTCTGCAGAATAAAAATAGACTCGATGTCTGCAGCCCGTCCCTATAGTAAAATACCGTACGACATAATACTATGAAAGTAACTAAAATATACTAGCCGTGCGGTATCTAGATCAGTAAATTGACGGATTTTTCTCACAGCATATGCTGCTGAACTTAGCCGTTCTGCAAGGGAAGTTAAATAAGGCCCCCATTGAGTCGAAAACAGTTCAGCCTTGAGTCGAGCGTAATCCCCAGGAAAACAGTTTTATCGACGAATTATAAAATTATAATTATAGAATTTCTCTTGATTCAATACTATCTCACAAATACTACTTTTGACATTTGGTAAAGAAAATCCTATGCACTTAGTTTTTTCCCATTTAATACTAAATTATTAGCAGTGAACCAATTTTGGACCTGCAATAGGACGTTATTTACGTCGTCAAAATTTGAGGCACGTCTATTAATTTAAAAAAATTAAGGAAGTATCGTCAGCAAATAACACCATTTATGGTTGGGTTTTTAACAAGTGGGGTAGATCATTAATATATACTAAAAAGAGGAAAGGACCCAATATCGAGCCTTGTGGTACACCCATTTCTACTTTTAAGCTTTTATTACTGGTATGGGGTTTATATGCTTGAATTTAAATTCAATCGGGCAGGATGAAACGTGTGCTCTTAATAAATCAATAGAACGCAAAGACGAGGAATTTAGGGTAATTGCCATCCTTCTCTTTTTGAATGCTGAAGATGTAGAACGAATCTTGTCGATCAAGTTATTCCTTTGAGCTAAGCTATAGTCACTTTGGGTGATTTAGATTTAGATAGTATTTTTTATCGATCGTAGACCATAATTTAAGGATTTAAATAAAAAAATATTTTCAAAAAGTGCGACACAGAGGGAGAAAAATAGTCTGAAGTTAAGTGACAATTTCCCAAAAAAATATTAAAAACCGTCTTGCTCCTAAATTATAAATGATCGCTGAACGTGAACATACATGGTGCTGTTTAAGGAAGCCCTTGAAAAGAGCTTTCAACATTTTTACTTTGGAGGCCATTTCACTGGCCATCCTGTATATAGCGGGAAAGAGCATTATATTCATATTCCCTATAACATGGGATTGCCCATGCATCATAATAAATGGCGCAAAAAGGTACGTCAGACCTTTAACTCAACTTTTATCTCAGCTTAGAACACACTCTTGGGTCAATATGAATAAAAATCCGAAAGGTCAAGTGTCATGCGATTTTGCACCAACTGTACAGTGTCACCTTGAACTGCCCTGTAAATTATCTATCTTGTAAAAGTTTATGCTACTCACTGGGGGTGTCCTCGCAGTAGGGCTGGCTGCGGCCTCCGTTGAGACAGAAGTCGGCGTGGCCCAGGCGCGCCGCCTCGCCGTAGCGGCCCGCGTTGGTGTGCAGCACGTGCACGGCGCGCGCGTCGCCCGGGTCCAGGCGCAGCGCGGGCGCCGAGCGGATCAGGGGCCGCGCCGGGTCCAACCCTGCCATGTTTAGGATATATAAGTAGAAGAAAAAATAGGACGATATTTTTTTTTCTTCTTCTTTAACTTGAACTCTAAATCTTCGTCTTTAACTAATAATTATTTGTGTACCTATTTGTGAAAACTTGTAATTGGCCATATTCCTATTATTAACAAATTAACTGTTAATGTTTTCCATAAATTATTAAATAATTACAGCGTTTTTAAGGTTCCGTAGTAAACAAGGAACCCTTATAGTTTCGCCATGTCCGTCTGTCTGTCTGTCCCCAAAACGACACAACAAGTTTACAAGTTAACGAATAATAGTAGACCAACTTTTTGCAGTTGAAGAATTGACCGTAACGTATATCGATGTACAGGAGAACATGCTTTTCAACTACAATGTTAAGTTTGTTTTTGGGATAAAATCATCCCAATTACGGAACCCTTCTTTGTGCGTGATCCGACACGCATTTGCCCGGTTTTTAAAAAAGTTTGAACCAACACAAGCGGTGAATGGATACTACCTATATCTGAGACCAGCTTACTCCTGCTTGAACTCCTTCAAGAATGTCTTTTTTTCATGGGCCCTTAAGCTCGCATTACGTGTGCACCTGGAGCTATAGAATATGCTATCAGTTTCCAAAGGGTTGAAGTTACAATCACAATAGGGTTTTCGCAGAGGTTTCGCACTTTCCTCAGTATTTCGGTAACGACGTCAAGTTATTCTCTTAGACCATTTAATTGTTCTAGGTGTTAAGAGCCAAATCATACATACCAATAATCCTATTCATCCTGAACGTCAGATAGTTAGCAATGATGCCACACAGATGCGCGCCGAGCGAGTGTCCCACACAAGTGAGGTTGTCTGTCCTGAGGCCGGCGCGGCGCAAGGCAGCGAGTGCGTCAGCCGCACAGCGGGCCACCGGGCGCAGGTTGTGGACTGCGGCCACGTAGCAAGGAGGCTGGCATAGCGCGCCCCAGTCCAACATGAACACGTTGTAGCCACCGCGGCGGAGGTACGCTGGAACAATAGAACTAGTCGTTTACAATAAAGTTTTGGTGCTACGTAGTTCAGGAACAATGCAGGAACCAACAGTGTGTGCAAATGTGGTGCGAGCGTCTCTTGTCAAAAAAATCGCGTCGGCACAATGTACTCGTAGAGTTTTAATCAGCTGGGTCAGAGGTATACGGTTGTCGCAACCCAGTGCTGGGCACGCCACGATTGCGGCGATAAGTCATTGAGGAGTGGCTAGAGAGGCGCCACGGCATCCTCACTGACGCAGATCCTCACCGGACACGGCAGCTTCGGGAAGTTCCTGTGTCGGATAAGGCGGGAGGAAACGCCCGGGTGTCACCACTGTGTGGATCGCCCGGAGGACACGGTGGAGCATACGGTGGAGGTCTGCTCGGCTTGGGCAGAGCACCGCCGTGTCCTCGTGGAGGCGATCGTCGGCAGAGATCTCTCGCGCCCGGCCCTGGTTCAGGCCATGGTGCGGAGCGAGAGGGCATGGGCAGCCGTCGCCTCCTTCTGCGAAGCAGTAATGCTCGCGAAGGAGGAGGCGGGACGGTTGAGGAAAAGGCAAATTTCGCGCCGTCTCGCCCCTAGCCGCCGCAGGAGACGCCCTGGGCGTCGGCAATCCCGGGCGGATTTCCGGCCACCGTAGGCGCGGGCTTGCGGACGGTGAGCAGTGGGTAGCTCACCGTCCGGTAAGGACCAGGCCCGGGTCGACGGCGCGTTGTATTCCACGCGCGCCTCAAAGAGATGTCGTCAGCACAAGTGTAGGGGTCTACTAGGGCCGATGCCTGCCGGGGTCGCGGAAAGGTACTAGAGGGTCACCGAGGCCCCTGGCAACACAGGCAACAGGAAGGATTACGGGTGGGTTTTAGTCAGTAAGAGTCTGACACACCTTCCCGCTCCGCCCAGAGCGGGAGAAGTTATTTGATGATTTCCCATCCAAAAAAAAAATGGGTCAGAGGTAAGAACTATGTAGACCCCGCATCGCGTTAACAAAATTGTTTGTGCTGGATCGCAAGCACTGGAAGTCATAGGGAGAGGCATTTGCTCAGCACCCAGCAGTAACGCATATAATAGTCATCCACACGTCGGTGGTACGGTGGTAACAGATAATTAATATAGAAAATCTAATCCAAAAGTGGCAGTGGGCTGGCCATGTGTGTCGAAGGACCGATGACCGGTGGAGCAGACGACCTAGAGTGGAGACCGCGTATCGGCAAGCGTAGTGTGGGACGCCCCCCAAATAGATGGACCGACGACCTTAAAAAGGTGGCTGGGACAGACTGGATGCGGAAGGCGGAGGACAGGGTGTTGTGGCGCAGCCTGGGAGAGGCCTATGTCCAGCAGTGGACTGTTATAGGCTGAGTTGATTGAATGATTAATTGAACATCTTTTCAAATTATGGCAAAAGCATATCTTTTAGGATTAGGTAACTTCAGTATTCCCAGTATTCACAATGCATAGTGATACAATTTTCACAACTGTCAATGATTATCTGCAGGTCGTCGAACTGCTACAGTGCATCATACCTACCTACATAGAGAAAGCCGTGGGAGCACCGCGCATTGTAAATTGTAATGCAGCGCGTACGCAACCGACTGTTCCTGCCGACATGGCAGTATTGCACCGCGAACACTTACACTTTCACATCTGGCGACGATCGAGGGGAAGCTGATTATGGTAATTGATAGCACCACACCGCAATAAAAGATGCCGTTTGCTTACAAAGGATTTTATTTTCTTTGCAATTAGGTAAAACGCTAGAGTTTCTTTTCTTCACTTATCTCGAAACTTGAAGGCTATTTTTGTAATAATACGTAGGTAGTATAGCGAAATAAAGTCCAGGTCGCTAGTAAATCACGTATATTGATTTCATTCATCAAAAAACACCTCCAAAATTTTAAATTATATAAAAAATATGAAATATTTGGTATAAAGAAAAAACAGCACAGGTAAAAAAGTGAGTCGAGAGTCGCCGAGTTATCACAATGAGGGCCGTAGTACTGAGATCACGAGGGTAACTTAAGCGTTATTAAATATGGTATTTAACGCGTATTTGGGTTACGAAACCGTGCCTTGATTGTACAATCACCAACGCTTCGCATCCAGTGATAATACGTACAACATAATCGATTTGTAAACCAGATTCAAATTCCCCCGTTCAAACTAGCCCTATTACTCCAGTATACTCGGTAGGAAAGCATAAATATAAAATAATGAGAATTCTGAATTTAACGGCCAAGTGCGTGTCGGACCACGCACAATGAAGGGGACTGTAGTTAGGAAGTTGGTATGAAATGGTATGAATTTATCCCAAAAACAAACTTAATATTGTAGTTGAAAAACATGTTCTCCCATACATCGATACATGCCACGGTCAATTCTCCAACTACAATTTAAGTTGGTCGACAATTACTCGTTAACTTGTAAAGCCTACTTAGCTGTGGAAGTTTTCCTTTTAATTCCATTATATTATGTACTACTGCCATGATTTTTTCACATCTCCATAAACAACCATTTAGCTGGCAGGGGGGGGGGGGGACGGACACTTGACTAACAAAAATTCACTTCAGCACTTTAATGCTTAATATTACGCAAACGGCTCCATGAATCGAAAAGTTGTGTTCACAGACCCGCAATATTTTGAACGGCCTATCCAACGATACCTCACACCATGGGATATACGAGAAAAAAAATATCATCCCCACATTACGTGCAAGGGAGGTAAAGGTGTAACATTGATAATATAATTAGATATAAGTATAATTATTATTCAATAGAATTTGCAAGGCCTTTGATCTTCAATAGGAGGAATGATCATTGGCGGACTAAGCCTGTTGGGGCCTGGGGCCGCAAAATCAATGGGGGCCTCCGCCTAGGTATGCAGAAAAGTTAGAGAAGTAGTATATTAGAGCGAGCGTAGAGAACTCGAAGTTTTTAGCACACTGCCTCGAAAAGGTTATGTTTTCTTTTAACTATTCATAGAGATAGGAAATACTTTGTCGACTTATACTGAAGGTATAGAGCATTAGACGAATGTAGGATGCAAGAGCGAGCACCCTTTAGCGAAAATATTAGCACACTTTTTTTTTTGGATGGGAAATTATCAAATAACTTATCTCGCTCTGGGCGGAGCGGTAGGGTGTGTCAGACTCCTACTGACCCACCCGTGTTACTTCGGTTGCCTGTATTGCCGGGGGGCCACGGTATCCCTTTCGGACTTTCCCGCCGGCATCGGCCATAGTGGATCCCTACACTTGTGTTGACATCTCTTTGAGGCGCGCGTGGAACACAATGTGCCGTCGGACGCCGGGCGTGGTCCTTATCGGACGTCGAGCTACCCATTGCTCACCGTTCGCAAGCCCGCGCCTATGGTGGCCGGGAATCGGCCTGGGATTTCCGACGACCATGGCGTCTCCTGTGGCGGCCAGGGGCGTGAGGGCGCGAACTTTGCCTATCCTTCATCCGTTCTGCCTCCTTCGCGAGCGTTACTGCATCGCAAAAAGGAGGTGTCAGCTTCCCATGTCCTCTCGCTCCATACCATGGCCTGAACCAGGGCCGGATGCGAGAGATCTCCGCCGCCAATCGCCTCCACGAGGACACAGTGGTGCTCTGTCCAAGCCAGGCAGACATCTACCGTATGCTCCACCGTAGGAACTGCATCAGGCGGTAGGTGAGGACGCCGTGGCACCTCACTAGCCACTCCTCAAAGAGGGGACTTATCGCCGCAATTGTGGCGTGCCCAGCACTGGGTTGCGACAATCGCACTCTCCATGTCGCCATGAGATCCCGCCGGAGTTCTGTCCGCTGAGCTGTGATTTCTCGGGGTACCGGAGTTACGACCGCCCGCGTCTCGCCTCCTCGCGCCACTCCCATATGTGCGCGAGAACTTTTGCCTCCAGATCCCATGGCGGCAATCCCCTTGCCGGATTGCCGCCATGGGATCTGGAGGCAAAGGCTCCCCGCCTCACCGGAGACCGTGCGGTATCCCGGGACCAGCCGGATGGCCATGACTCTTTGGGACGCGTTCAACCGGCTGGCCGCCGCGTTAAGGAACGCGCCTACACCGGTGCCCCGTAAAGGGCCATGGACCGCACGACCCCCGCGTAGAGCCTCCCGGTAGGAGGCGTTTGGACTCCCTAGATTGGGCAGGAGCCGCTTCAAGGCAGCCCCGGCCCGCTCCAGTCTGGGAGCCAAACGTCAAAAATGCTCCACGAAGTTCCACCGGCTGTCGAGGACGAGTCCCAGGTACTTCATCGTCGACTCGACGCCACTACTACTTCTTCATCGTCGACTTGAGATATGGGGCCCGGGGCGGATTGCACCTGCGCCGCCCCCCCCCCCCCCCTTTAGTCCGCCAGTAGGAAAGATAACCGAATCATGAAATCTACATGTTATGTACTTTGGTTTGTTGTCAATGTGAATAAGTTATGCCATCGATCAGAACTGTAACGGTTCTGCGGAAGTACAGCAAACTTAACAGTCACACTGCCAATGCCAAATAAATTATTCACTGCGCATACCAACCTCCCATAATAAGTAGATCGAAAGTAGCACTGCCATAATAATTACATTAAAATAACACATTACATTTTATGATTTTATCTAGATTGAAAGTTTTATGCGTTCGGACTTTTGGAAGTTTAGCTTGAAGTAGGTATGGGAAGGGAATCAGAGACCATCAATTGTATCCAACCTTTGAGTTAAGTTTTTCAAGAAATACAACCCGTATAGCGAGTATAACCCTCCATACGAAGTATTCTTTGTATTTTCTATGCTAGAAGCGAGACACTTACCATCTCTAAGAACGACGATTGGCAAGGTGTCGTCTCCTCCCGCGTATCCATGTATCAACAGGATGGTCTCGTGCGACGGATCCCAGCCGCTCTGACGCAACCAGTCCTGACTGCTTAGATCCACCTAGAAATAATGAGCATTTCCTTAATTTTGAATAAACTTATACGAGTACAGTACTCGCTCCCCAAACCCCCAAACCTACATAAAACGTAACTGGAGAAATGCGGTTGTCCCATACACTAGCTGTCTAACCCTTCGAGAAAAAAAGGCGTGATGTTATGTTACAAAACTAAAAAATACATAATTTGATGTGAATTCAGTCTATTCGGAAATAAGTTATTATTTTAAGGATTTCCGTTGCGGGTCCTAAAACTGTTCCTTGTGTCACACCGACTCTAAACCGGTTTTTCGTACGTAACCTTCGTAGACTTTTCTTTAATAGGTCGTGATGGTAGAAATGAGACTGTTCCCTACCGTGTCCGCCATCAGTCGTATAAAAACATAACCCTTCTAATAGACTGCTCAGGCACATATACAATTCCATTACCCATAATAAGGTTTATTTGTGATTGCGCGAATATATATTGTAAGACAGAGAGGTACCTACTAAGATAAAACGTAGCAAGACAGAAATGCACGCTGTGCACTCCTTAATTTATTTTCATTAATTATGCACAATTTCGAATTTCATGATGCTATAAAACACTCTCTGTTATGTAAGATTAGAGTCATCACGTTTTTGTATTATATAAGATAAAGATCATTGGTAGTCAGGGGACAGATTTTTTTTTATTTATATTCATCACAACATGTAGTATGTACCTATGTTTACTTCCGATCAGTTGTGCTGTAAGTAGGTAGAGGTATCAACTTTCGAGAAATTAGAGCAAAATTTATATTTATAGAAAATAGTGTTTTTTTGAAAAAAAAATGTTACCTAATAAATACCTACCCACAATCCACATAGCCTGCACAAATGGGAGTTCATTTTAAAATACTTAAAACAAAGATCCTAATTCAACTCGAAGACAGACCAAATAGTAAAATGTAGGTTTCTAACACAATTCTTGTAGAGTTATTGTAAATTCTGTGCCACCATGAATGGGCTGTATGTGAACGCAATAACTTATGAGTCCGGCGAAGGAGAGCCGAGTCCCTTTGAGGAGTTGAGGACGAGTAGCGGTATTTTGGACGCGTTCTTTCATTCAGCCGCACTGTATACATCGTAATGAGAAAAGTGAAACTAAGTACGACCGTGTGTCTGTTTAGTCACGGGTTCGATCCTTTTTTTTTGTCCGGCGTGGAAAGTCCTCAAGGATTTCCTCCTTCGCCTTGGGGCGGGCGGAGGGTTCTGTCAGACTCTTACTGACTAAAAACCAGCGCGGTGTTCTCCTACCACTCTTGCACCGTGGATCATGGGATCTTGTGCGACTTCCAACATCTCCGGCTTATAAATTACGAAAAAACATCTTACATGACTATTGAAGATTACTCAATGCGCAATACTAGTCAACCGAAGTGCAAACTTGGTCACAGCTGATGAAACACGAAGGTGAGCGACTTTCGTTCTTATGTACATAATTTATATTGAAATATTACAAGATAGCGTTGTTTTCGTTCGTTGTAGACTTGTACGTAGTAAGAATGGCCGCGAATCATTTGGTTTTAGGCTCGATTTGAAGAAGTTTGGGTGTGACGATTAATGCCATCGAATAGTTCCCTTTAAAAACCGCTTGGGAACTTTCTTTTCGATTAAAGTAGGTAGGGGTGGGATGAGTGAGGGTTCCAAATGGAAGAAGGTATCGGATTCGACTAAGGGATAAGCAATTTGTATGGGTTTGACTTGTGTAATTTTGTTTATCTCATGGGCCATGGGTTCATGCCCACCGATGTAAGCATAAAGTTACGTTACCAAGCAAAGGCAAGGGGGACATTTGTTTTAACTCGAGATTCTTGAAGAATTGCTAACACTAGTTTGCAGATAATTGCGTGTTTATTAAGTAGCCTGTACCTGCTCATAGACACGTGGGAACTTCGATCACACACACTGCGTTAGACAGTTAGATAAACATTCGGATAATTTTCAATCGGCTCCTCAGATTTAGGTAAACATGACACACAATGCTGATGTTTCTTCTTCTGACAAAAAATATATTTGCATATTCATTCATCATTGTGCAAGAGTGATGGACCTAGGAATCGGTGTTTCGATGTTGACACACGATCAGAGTGTCAGAAATCAAAGGTTCAACATGGTTTAGGTACTACAATACCTTTTAAGGTAGAGAAAATGAAGTCACAGATAGGTAACACGATCGGCCTGTACCTAATGTTCAAAGTCAAAGTGAAATTATTTATTTCAAATAGGCACTTTTGAACGTGAAATTTACAAAAGAAAATAATTGATTTTAGTTGCCCCTTCCAATAGGTAGTTTCGTATGGAGAAGAATGGGCAAGAAACTCCACCGTTACTCTTTTAAAATGTTTTACAATATTTGGTAGTAGGTACATTAATTATATAATTATATGTGTGAAGACGATGGACCTAGAATAAAATTACTATACCAATATAGGTAAAAAAATAATTAAAAATGAAGCAATGACAGATAAATTAATTATGTGACAGATACACGATGCTCACATATTTACAAATATTGTAAAGGTATACGTTTTTCTAAAACGAATCAGTAAAGTAATATATACTAACCTATTACTTTATTTTAACTACAGTTACAAGTTAATTTAAATTCTGTGATTACTTTAACTCACACACTGATGTGAGTTAAAGTAATCACAGAATGTAAATTCAACATTGATTTATTATTTGTATCAAATAATAAATTGTACAATTAAATTAGCAACCAGTTTGATTGTGTCTAGATGCTGAGACTGCTGAGTGGAATCCTCTCTGAGTCCTTTATATCCCATAGGAACATAAAGTCACATTTCATATCCTAAATCACCATGAATATTCATAGAAAATAATATAACATATCATCACGCTTGTATTCCCCGAAGGGTTGGGCAGAGGTGTACCTGTAGAACACCCACATTTCGCCAGTTATGTTTAAGTCCCATGTAATAGGGGGCCAGCCTATTGCCATCAATCGGGCGCAAATCCAGACTCCGGGCTGCTAATGAGAAATTCCAGAAAATAACTCTACAATTTCCATGCTTGGAAAGTCAATAGACTCTGCGACCTATCACCTTGATAACACCTTTGTCTATAACGCAAGCAACATAAAGATCTTCAACCATTCACGATGTTTCGTTTCCCGAATCCCATTCCTAGCTTCTTATTCTAAAGTGACAAATAAATCGAAAGACAAATGACTCTATACTCACAACATTCTTGACAGGATCTGCTTCTGTATACAGGTGTAGGTTCACGTCAGCGTCAGGGCAGACTTCCTTGTCTCGGCGCCACACGCAGTCCTCGAATGTGGCGTTACCGAAGTCATCGGTGTGCAGCAACAACGCCTCCTTGATCGGATGTCGCTGGGAGAATGCACCTGTACCAAAAGTGAAATGAAGATGTTAAAAGTTTGTCAGGAAGTTATGTTTAGGGCAGGTGTAATAGAATTTGTGAGAAATCCGTGCAAATGAGGCCCGATTTTCATTTGGCCCCGTTTGAAGATAGCAATAAAACAGATAAATGTGGAGTGAATGAAAGTCATTAAAGTCATATCCACACATGGAACACAATTATATAAAATATATTTTTTTTATTTTCTCACCACAATATCCTCATGAAATAATAACAAAAATCAATATTTGTCCAGTGATGGGCTTAAAGAAAAATATTGTGGGAGACTGGTGCCTAAGCTAAGCCGAAACCTTTATTTCAGGTCACCAGATGGGGCCCCAAGTACATAATTATGGTTTCCCGTAAACTAAAACTGGACAATAATATCCATTTCACTTATAAAGAGTGTTTGTGTGGGTGTGTATGTGTGTGAGTGTCAGTGATGAAGAAGTTATTTGCTGAATGCCATAGTAGTTTGTGCTTGTGGTAGAGATAAACATAGACGAAATGCGGTGACTATTTTGGGATAGAAATTAGATTCTCGGTTGTGTCATAGTCCAAAGCCATAGTCCATAGTGTCATAAGCCATCAATTAAGTTTTATTAATTAATTAATAGCAAGAAATTGTTACGACATAATACGATCATATCTCGACATACCCACATATTTGTGTATGATTACGTAAAATAGGTAGACGCATGAAATAATTGATGGTGTTAATTATATATTATGGCTATAATAACCAGTTTATGCAATGATTTCAGTAAAATAGACTGCAAAGCAGTCCTTTAACATAAAACCACATAGGAACTTGTAATCAACGAAAGGGAACGGATTACTGAAGTCACCAGAAATCACCACGTACACTGGTTGCTTGTAAGAAGGAAGCTATAAATTATGTACTGTCTTCGCAATAATCAAGACGTTGATACAAGTGTTTTGATTTAAGTATAAGTTATATTATTGAATGTCGGTTCTTTACTTTCCCATATTAAGCAGTCTATGTGAGAATCGAACATCACACAAACCCCAATTATAAATTATATATTGCGATTAAACTCTTTATAAAAAATAAGAATAAGTCGCTATAATAAAAAATACAGATAGTTCAGTCTTTGTAGAGTCACTCTGTTTACCCAGAAAATTGCCCAAATCTCGATAATATCAAAAGATTTACAAATCGCTGTCTGTAAACTGGTTAACATAATATGAAAAAACAACACCGAATAAAGTGTTTTGCACTTTTGTCACTCCACACGTTTAACCATAGATATCCGTGTGTTTGACGTACCTTGTACGAAGAGTATGGTCGCGATGCAGGCGACTTGCGCGGGCGCACGAACGCGCGCCATCCTTTCCGAGCACTGAGCGAACTACTGGCGCTTAGTGGCAGTGGGGGCACTGCCGACCCCCGTAGGTAGCACATTTTGCATACACTTGCCAAATTACACGAATTGAATACCGATGAGCAAGTGAAATGGGTGAACTTGACTTGTGAATTGATGGCACTGACTGTCTTCGTCGCAGGAGTAAGCAAGTGGTGCCGATTCCCTTGTTCACAAACTAAATTAAATTTAAGTTCAGTGCATCTTTTTCTTTCTATTTTATTAAGAAAAGGACAGAAGATAAATTTTAGTTTAGTCCTGTCAAATTAATCAGCGCTTGACGTAAATTGACGTAATTTTAGTAGGCAAGTTTTTAATCACGTCTAAACTTGTATAGTGTAGTGACAGGCGCTGATTAATTTGACAGGACTAAACTAAAATTTATCTTCTGTCCTTTTCTTAATGAAATAGAAAGAAAAAGATGCATTCGTTTGTGAACAAGGGAATCGGCACCAATATAGCACATAGGCAGTTAGGTAGTAAAGTATTACCCTAGAGTTGAGTTTTATTTGCAGCATTAATATTATAATAGTTCCTATTATTTTTTTTTTTCTACGTTTTTGTCTCAACATGGACAGTTCAGCTGAGGACTATGAATTTAAAATTGGGTTCGATTCCCGACAAAACAGTAACTACACGGGAGATGACGAGACTTTACTAGGAAGTTAAGTTTAAATTTATAAAACTAACATAAATATAACATCACGCCTATATTTCCCAGAGGGTTGGGCAGAAACCTATAGTCCATTAGTCCTTACACTCACATGTATGTTTAATTCCTATGCAATAGTGGGCGAGCCTATTGCTATCAACCACCAGAACCTCTAAGTATTATAAAACTATGAACATTCAATAGTACATAGTTTTACATTTATTTTCGGATATTGAAGTGATTAATATCTGAATCCCAAAAAAATTGGGATATGGGCAGGAGAATGATGAATATCCGAATGTAACGCCTCGCGATATCGGTGCTGCCTCTAGCTTTTCCTATTGAGCGTATTGCTATTTGATTGTGACAGGGCTGAACATTGTAGAGTCGTCTATGCACAGTCCAAAACCGGCCATGTGCGTGTCGGACCACGCACAATGAAGGGTTCCGTAGTCGGAATGAATTTATCTCAAGAACAAAACTTAACATTGTAGTTGAAAAACATGTTCTCCCATACATTTGTACGCATAATATTGGGTGTACAGCGATTTGAAGTGGGGACAATAACTTCCCAGTCGCCAACCGGTGGCAACTGGGAATTTCATTCCCGATTGCCACCTGGTGGGTGGCAATCCATGTGGAGACTGTGAATATTCGGATTTATCATATTATTTGAATACTATAGACTTCTTATTGGTTTTCCTGTGATCTATAAGTATAGAACTATTTTCTACTACGATTTAGTCAAAACTAGTTTAGAAATTATTTTAAATATTCAGCTCAATGAACCAACAAGCATCCCTACCTATTCGGTTTGGCGGCTGAGGAATCCAGAGAGGCCGGTAATTGGCCACATGCCCATCCTTGTCCATGTCTGGCGACTGGTCTGCGGTTTGGGGTTACGATATGCACTCCATACACATGCCCTTGTGGCACGGACGTGGACCGACTGGATTACCACGGACTTTGTTGTCAAAAAAGTGCAGGCCGCTTTTTAAGACATGCGACACTTAATGACATAATCCACCGATCTCTTGCCAGCTTCAATGTGCCTGCTCTTCTTGAGCCGACTGGCATTGTCAGAGATGATGGCAAAAGACCTGATGGTGTGTCTATAGTTCCGTGGAGTTTGGGACCGATGCGTGTGTGGGACGCTACCTGTGGGACACACTGGCACCGTCCCACCTCCAACGGACTACTTCTAAAGCGGGTGCAGCGGCAGAAAATGCCGAAAATCTGAACATTATTATATTTAGAGGCCTGGGCAGAAAGTACAACTTTGTGCCCTTTGCCGTCGAGACCCTTGGTCCGTGGGGTCCCAGTGCGCATAAGTTATTTGCGGAAATCGAGAAACGTCTAGTTGATGTAACTGATAACCGAAAAACTGGCAGCTTCCTCGCGCAACGCATCAGCATTGCAATTCAGCGAGGAAATGCCGCCAGCATCCTCGGTACAATGCCTCGAGGACTCGAGGGCCTTTTTTAGGTTTAGCTTAGTTTTAATTTAATTTAGTTAATGTTAATAACCATCTTGTAATTTGATTATGTAAATAAACATTTTTTCTATATTTTTTTTTTTTACTTTGAGCTCAGTAGTTTCAGATATAGGTTTAAAGATAATTATTTCTCATAAGAACTTATGAATAACAGTTCACTTATAATGAGATACTGGTGCCGATTCCCTTGTTCACAAACTAAACTAAATTTAAGTTCAGTGCATCTTTTTCTTTCTATTTCATTAAGAAAAGGACAGAAGATAAATTTTAGTTTAGTCCTGATTACGTCAATTTACGTCAAGCGCTGATTAATTTGACAGGACTAAACTAAAATTTATCTTCTGTCCTTTTCTTAATGAAATAGAAAGAAAAAGATGCACTGAACTTAAATTGAATTTAGTTTGTGAACAAGGGAATCGGCACCACTAAGTACTTCTTAATGATAATTATACTATAATATTTGCCTCTGGGGCGATGGTGACGTTATAGGGTACATACGTGTTTTTTTAATTTTCTCTTAAATATATTAATATTATTGCACATTTTTATGTCTTCCGGTAAATCAAAGGGAAAAGGGTAAAGGGAGCAATTTGTAAATTTTCATCTATTTTCTTAACTGACTTTAAAACTGTTTATGTTAAAATTATAAAAAATGTAGGTATTTGAGACCCTTTATGTCACACGGTACAGAGTGAAATAAAAAAAAATCTCCCAGAAGTGACCCCCATGTTCAAAATTCAATTATTTTAGTAACATGTTCGTGTCCGTGTTTGGGTCACAGAAATGATATGAGTACCAAATTTCAACTTAATCGGTCCATTAGATAAGTTGGCTGGGACAGACAGACAGACACACGTAATCCTATAAGGGTTCCGTTTTTCCTTTTGAGGTACGGAACCGAGGAGGAGGATCATAGGTAGAGGAGTTTGTAGGGTAGATTTCAGAGGTGGTAACGAGATGGGCATTGGCACATTACATACCCGCTTATCAGAGTAATAGACAAGACCCTCCTGCAGTATGAATGCCAGACAAAGATAAGAAATTACTTATCATTTTACCAATAATGGGCCATAAGTTGAATAACTTGGTAACTACAAATCGTGTGTCCTTTTTTCATCGGGATTTTCATCAGCAAAAACGACGAATTTCCATACAGACTTTCATCTTCTATTTAACTCCTTTACGGGATTCATTCTTCCTTCTTTTTTGCTCCCTATCGTTGTTTAGGAACTCTTGTGCAAAATATCATGGTTCTAGACCAGGGATGTTGCGGATATTTGTATCCGCATCCGTAATTGCGGTGCCCCCGCATTTATTTAGACCTCCGCATCCGCATGACATATGACATCTACCAACCCGCACAGGGCCCGCGTGGTGGATTACGGCCCACTCCCATTCACAGAGAGGAGGCCTGTGTCCCAGGAGTGGGAACATTATAGGCTGATTATCCGCATTCGTATCCGTATTAATCAATGCGGAGCTCATGCGGATGGAGATGTGGTAGAAAAGGGTGAATATAAGTAAAATCATAATCAACAAGATGGAAATTAATCATCCATATAGCTCTAACTAAATCGTTACATTTTCACTAAATAGTCTTATAGATCAAACACATAATTTCGAGAGCTATATTGATTTTAAGTGATTATAATTCAGTAATTATTTTATTATAATTGCCGCGAATTGAATTATGATCAACTTACAATGAAACTGCGCTGCAAGAAAAAAGAAAGTAAGAAATGTTGAATTTCGCCTTGCCGCTTTGACGGATCCCCAATGTGATGCGAGCCATCAAAAATCCGCATCCGCAGATGTAAAAACATCTGCATCCGCAACATCCCTGTTCTAGACCCAGCGGTTTAGGCTGTGCGTTATCTGTCAGTAAATAAATGAATTTGAGATTTTTATAAACTTACCATGGCGAAAGTCGTACTTCTGCTGCAGTCAAGGTTGATTTATGTCGATAGACATACATGGTGTGAAGTGATGGCGCAAATTGTCGAAAACAATTATTTTTGAGCTATGGATACAAAAGCAGTAGGTATTTATTAGAAGCTGTTTGAAGTGATTCGTTCAAATGATTGGTTCCCTTTATGTCGAGTCCCTTTATGTCGAGCCTGAGTCTATTGTTCTCGCAAAATATTGCTATTTTACGCTTTCTAATACCGTTACGTCGAGTTTGGTTAATAGGTACAGTCAGGATATAAATTAAAAGCCCGTATCATTAAAATAATGTTTTATTATTTTTTGTAATTGAAATAGGTAGGTAACGATTGTCTTTTATCAGTATATTACCTTATTAAGTAATAGTTCTTCTCAAATAAGTATCTTTCTTATTCTATATAAATCACAGTCTAATTATCACTATTAGTGTAAATGTACATCAGCATATAAATAATTTGAATGTCTATATACCTACTGCTGTATTTAATTTATGTAAAATCACCAATGCGCCATTGCCATTCAGTATACTGCAGTTAATAGTCGAAAAGTATAATAAATATACTTTTTATTTAAATTTTAAAAGATAATACTTTAATATTAGTAATTCAGTAGATTCGAATACACATAAAACATGTGAACTTGACTGTACTTCAAAATATGATAATAATAAACTCGACGTAAAGGTAGAGGCGGGGTAAAGAGACTCGACTTTAAGGGAGTAGAAACGGGACAGAAATCGTAGACTCGACGTAGGGGTAATAAATGCGAGACAAGGTTCTCGGCTAGACGTAAAGGGAACCATTACTCCTAATACACTCAAATATGGCACATGTACCTACACGTATTTACAAGCTAAGTATTCTGCTCTACAAGCAAAATCATAAAGTTTTCTTCCGGTACAATACTATTGTTATTGTTATACAAGGGTATACAATTCAATTAAGAGTATGAAAAGTCGAGAGTCGAAAACGATCCCGGTGGGTGCGCCTTCGCCGAGTGTGACGCGCAGATGTGATGCGAGTGTGTCTCAGTGTGGCATTACTTGGAGTCAATGCGCTGCATTCCGAATTGCGCTCTAATCGATTTGAGCGAATGAACGGCCTAGGCGTCCAATTAGCTGGCTAATTTCACCAGATGGCTGCGACAGAGTTAAGATGTTAACTAAACGGCTGATTAAGCTAGTTGGCTGCGACATATACACAAAGACATATTGTAATCCAACCATGAGTATCAAGTGAATATAGCTGACGAGCCTAACGGGCGACAAATTTATGTCATGCTCACATCAGAGCAATACGAGAGGGCTCAGTGGCATACATTAAAATCCAAGAAGTAACAGCATACCTACCTGTAATGAGTTTTAAACTCATGCGCATTATATTTAATTATTGTTGCATCTATGTAATTTGTAACTCGTGGTATTTTTCTTTGGGTAAATCTTTGCCGGGAGCATATAAGTACACTAATATAAGCACTTCGTCATCCTATTACTCACTGGACAAATCGTAGTTCTAATCGGTCATTCTTGTGCAACGTTTGGGGTTATGGTATAAGTTTTGACGTTGGTTGGCACTGTGAGCGCGTTCACGAGCATTCCGAATTGTTGACAGCTCTCAGCTGTCATAATTGTAATATCTAAATCGGAACGCAAATTATTCATTTTAGCACTGTGAGAGATTATGGCTTAATTCGGAGTGTACCCAAATAAATGATTGCTCTTCGTATAACGACGCCTCTGTGTGCGTGCACGCAGGTGAGAAGGCGCGCGAGAGCGGGACGCCGCGCGAGAGCCTCCGCGCAGGTAGCGCCGCCGGGCCAGTCCGAGACATGCGCCCCGCGCGCGCCCGCGTCGTACCGTCGACATACGGTCACGCTTAACCTGCTTTTTGAAAACAACATCACCTAAACGTTGGTTTCCCTTCATAACATCAAAACTCTGAAAATAAACAGTTCATAGTGCTTCCAAACAGTGTGTGACAAGTGCTTTTCGAGAACACAAAGAACCAGTGTCGCGTTAATTGCGCGAATGCCACGCTCTACAGCCTACGCAGCCGGCGGCGTTCCCCACCTATGTTTATTCAAGGACCAATCGTTGAACTCATGCTGTCTCGTCTTTCGCATCTACGTGATCTGCAAGATTTGGAAATGAGCTCCAAAAACACAAAGCGATGTATTGACTGAGCTGGTAACCAAAAACGGTTCCAACGACAATGTCAATCAATCAGAACGCAGGCCAATTTAATAAGCAGAAGCAGCAACTAGGTAAACAGGGCCCAGAACCGGTCAACTTTCCACCGCGTTATCATCCGCCTCCTCTAGCCGCGAGCGGGCCCAAACTAGCCACTAGCGACCCGACCGCCAAGGAGTACAAACCACCATACGCAGGCAAATCTATCGATCCTAGCAAATCGCAGTATCCCTTAGTTGCGCATGGCGCTGTTCCGGGTTCGTACAGTGGAGGATCTATTCAGTTTTTGAAATATCCGCAGGGCTATCCTCCAGGATATCCTCAACCATCGGGAGCACTTCGTATGCCGCGGCCATCCGAGGTGGTGACGAAAGCTGTTGTGCACGAACCCGTAGAGCCAACTGCACGAGCGAGAAGTGCAGACGACATCCAGCGGGCGCAACGTAATATTGAGGAAGAACAGATTCATAGAAGATCAGCTGACATGCTCAAGTTTACCAAACGCGTGGAACCTGAGGGACCTCGAGCATCGACTGATCAGAAAAGACAGATTCAAGCGCTCTTAGCTCAGATAAAAGCGCTGAAGGAAGCTAATCGCCGACTAAGCGAGGATAATCAGGAACTTCGAGATTTGTGTTGCTTCTTAGATGATGATCGACAGAAGGGTAGAAAACTAGCTCGAGAATGGCAACGATTTGGAAGATACACAGCATCCGTTATGAGACAGGAAGTATCTGCATACCAGAACAAATTGAGGCAGTTAGATGATAAACAGCAAGAATTAATTCGTGATAATTTAGAGTTGAAGGAATTGTGCTTATATTTAGATGAAGAACGTGAGAGGAGTACGTGTAGTAATTGTGGACGAGCAGCAGGAAGGGAGCGAGACGACGGTGACGGCAGCAGTAGCGGGACAAACGCAGAGGAAGGTATACGAACTGCGCCTGCGATACCAATCACACATCCTCAGCTTGCTGAACGAACAGTACAATATGTTAAAGACTTGGAGCAAAAAGTTCGGCGCTTAGAGGCAGAGAAAGGACTAGGAAATGGAGGAAACGAACGCCCTGAAGCTGTCGTACGTGCTTTACAGGTTTTGGAAGTACGAGAACGCGTAGAACGTGAGCGAAGAAGGCCAGCTCCAGACCTAGATTCGGGAGAACAGGCTCTAGTACGTGAAATGTGCAACGTGGTGTGGGGCAAGCTAGAAGATGCGCCGCCGCAAGCCCCGCCGCGCTAAAGCATAACACAAACAATAAACAGTTAACGTTTCCTAGTTTAGTGTCAAAGTGGGTTCGATCGATGGAGGTGAACGAGTAAATAAAAAGTTGTTCAAAATAAATGCAGATGGAATCCGACTTGATTGAGGTCATCGGTCCGCTGTCTCGTGACCTAAAGAACAGCAGAACTGTGTCAATCTTATAAATATAAAAGTAACTGAATTTAGTTAGCGTTAAGGCCCTTAGAGACGAGTGTGATGTGTTACTTGCCACGACAAAACAATGTAGCGGGAAACCGAAAAGTACAAAATTACTTTATGTGTTGTTACTGTAGGTCTTTAGATTTAGGGTTTTTGCCTTTCTTTCGACGAACTTTTGAATTATTTCCCTCTTGCTTTCTAATATTGTTATTAATAATTATTAATTTTATCGAAAATATTTGAGAAATTGGTTAATTATGAGGCTATACATTTATATTTTTGTCTGTGATTTTCCCGTGAGCTGGAATAATGTTAATGAATTCCTCAATAATGCTTAGATCAATAGAATTTTAACGTTTCATATTTTATTTTTCTAAAACTTTTCTTTGATCTTTTCTGAATGAGCTTACATTCCTCATTCGCTTGTGCTTTGAAGCTGAACGTCCAACTATTGCCTAGAGTCTAGTCAGCCATTGATTCCCACGGTTTCATGTTAGATATAAGTTATCCCAGCTCACTTAACTCGTTCCATTTTCATAGCTTGCTTCAATTTTGATTATAATGTGTTATTAATTTATTCAGACATGGGTGTGTGAGAAATAAAGCTATTTCTGTTTATTTATTTTTTCTTGCCAGAGTTTACTTACCTACTTGAACATGAGACCAGTTTACTGTAATTTTCCCAACTGATCGTTGTTTATTTTTCCATGGCGATGACGGATAGAATTTTTCGAATGTCAATTATCTGACAATACATTAATCAATATTGTTTTGAAATTGTGTTTGTACCAAATCAAATAAAAATAATAATTATGGCAGAAGCAAAAGGCGAAGGAGGAGAGGATGTAGATACTATCGGGGTAACTTAATCTTCTTAAATACTTGGAACATTGTCGACATTTACATAATTAAAAAGAACATTGATTTAAACAGTTCAGTAGACCTTTAGTAGGTACTTAGTACCTGTATTATAGTAGTTTCTCTACAGAAATAATATTCCGCAAGACTGTGGTTTTGCTTGGTACTCGATACTTAGCCCCAGGTACGCACGGGCGATTATTCCTAGCGGCGTTTTTTTTTTCGCACACTGGTCTTTCAACACTCTGCTTAGCACCAAGAGTTGAAAATCCAACAGTGTGTTTTATCGAAGCGCTGGGTTGCACTATGTTGAATTTTCAACGCTCGGCTCAACACCGAGAGTTGAAAATCCAGTGCGCGATAATATCCCGCCGCGATATTTATAAGTCTATGCGAACGTGGGCTTACAGGTACGTACTCGGTATAGACTTCTTACATGCTTGCAAACTATTCTAGTTCTTATTTTCATCAAAATCAAATTGTAGCCCCAGGCCTATGATACCTAATGGACAGAATTTCCTAGATCTACGTAGGAAAGAGGAATCCTCAAGGCGACAGGCACGGGGAGGGATGGGCAGTTCTTCCAAATGGAGACTACTACACAGGGTGCTACTGCCGCGGACAGAGGAACGGGAAAGGCTTGTACGTGTTCAAGAACGGCTCTCGGTACGAAGGTATGGAAACCTGAGACATACGGGAAGGGTAAACGACTTTGGTAGATATGTAGGCGGTTTCAAATTCTGACACGAAATAGTTTTTGTAACGTTTTCGTAGGTTGCACGTGAATTAGGATGTATCTAACAATTCTTGCTTCTAGGCGAATGGCGCAGAGCCATGAAATACGGAGTCGGCCGCATGGTGTACCCAGACGGCTCTCACTACGAAGGAGACTGGCGGCACGACCTGAAACAAGGGTTCGGAGCATACTACTACCCCAACGGCGACATATACGAGGGCGCGTGGTTCAAAGGCAAACGACATGGCCTAGGGACGTACTTCTTCGCCGAGTACCAAATAAAATTTATGGGGACATGGGTCGAAGGGTCGATCCAAGGTCCCGGGCAAATTATTTACCCCCGTTATCGTTACCATGGCTCCTGGTTGAAGGGGAAGCCTAAGGGTCCGGGATGCTTCGTCTTTGATACCAATTGTATGCAACATGGGTTCTACCTGCTTATAAAAGATCCAGCTAGTGAGGAATTCGGTGAAGGTGAGGAAGAGAAAGACGAAAAAGAAGTGAAAGAAGAGAGATTGGAGGAAGAGGAGTCCCTTGAGTTTGATGAGACGGCAGGTAAGAATGAACTGATAACGGTATCGTTTGAAATTAGAATTGGAAGAGGTTCACAATCACTATTTGATTGTAAACCTCTTTCAATTCTACAAGTACTGTCTGTGAATGAGTTTTATTGGGTAGCGATGCACATGAAAGATGTTTACTGCTCCTACAAGGATGGTAGGTAGATAGCTTGGGTAGATAATTTAAAAGATGGTGATGATATTCAGAGTGGGTGTTAATCTTGGAATTTAGATCTTAGTGCTGACGATTTGATAGCAGTAGGTATAATAATATATGTAAATCTAATTCTTGCAAGTTTAAACGCGTCTAACTTCTGATTGAGGTCGTCGTCCGCAAGAGACCTCGAACTGATACTATTTCAGAGAAACGGGATTTAATTAATAAATAGTGTCTGCGAATGCACAATTTAAAATTTAAAGAAATGCATTAGCTGTTTGAATCCGTCGACTCCCAGGAAAACCATGAACAATTTAATGATTACTTGTATCTAATTCGACTAATGATTCAAGAGAGTCGATAGTCCATCTTTTGTCGCCCACAAACAAAAAATGGACTTGTAGAAGTGAAGGAATGATGTTCCTCAATCAGGCGAACGAAACTGTCTTGCGGGCTCCTGCGTAATGGTCATACTTGGGTTCAGGGTTGAGCATCTTGATTCTGTGATAAACATTGCTTGTGTTATACAGAATTGTGTGACGTCAGTATTGTCGCCATCTGTAACTTGTAGTTCGCTCGCTAGTTCCAATGCAGTAGTTCTAATGCAATGTAGTAGTAGTAGTTCTAATGCAGCTGCATAGATGTCGCTACCGACTACGACTACTGGCCCCCTAAAGAATTGATCCCTGCTTGGTTGCCTTTAAAAAAACTATAGTAATTAATATCCTTACCTCCTAACAGGCAAGATCGCAACATGGCGGGCACGCAACGTCACGGCTTACATAGCAGAGTTTCTGCCTGAAGAGCCAGTGCCACTGCCTGTCCACGAATCCGTGCCTTCACTCACGGACGAAAGCTGCATCATCACCGACGACCTTCAATTCGAACTGCCTTCAGTCGTGCCTGAAGATGAAGGGGGAGATGACAATGACTCTTGGCTGTTGCATAGACAGCAGTTCTTTGAGGAGGCCGAGAAAGAAACGAAATGAATTATTATTATGTAGTTACGTTTAGTTTGTGCGTGTGGTGCTTGTTACGTAGTAATAGGGTGTAAGCTGTTCATTTTTGTTCAATTACTGTTTTTTGCTTGATTAAAATGATTAAATTTTATGTGTTTATTTTGCTATGAACAAATACTACCATTTAAAAATTAAAAAATAATGTATATCTCAAGTTGTGTTAGTTTAAAATATTGATCTTGTTTTATTTTATCCAGCAGTCTTAAGTTCTATGCATTGTATAGTATCCTATGGACAGAACTTGCTTTTGCAGGAGTCTAAATATAGGTTTTAAAGCCCTGTTAAGTATAATTCCAAAAACGTGTAATGTGGTGAAATGACATCATTTAATTATTTATAATAACTAGCTTCTGCCTGTGACATTGTCCGCATGGAAGTCAACCATATCATGAAACATATCTTAAAGCACTCAGCAATAGTGTAGTTTTATATCAGTGAAATACATATAGTGCTTCTGCTATTGAAGTAATACTCCCGGAGAATACATATTACAAACAAAACATGTTTTTCCTATTAATAATATCAGTTGAGCATCAATTTTCTTACCTTTCTCAATGAATGAAAAAATTATAATTTGATGTTTCACCTGTTAAATAATAAATGTACAAAAGAAAATAATATTTTGTGTATGTTATCTAAAAAGAAATAGCAATGTTAAGTCTTAGATTATTTATTTTAAATAGCAAAATAAAATTACTTCTACATTACTTCCAACAACATTAAGTGATTATCATTTGGATATATCAAGGCTCATGTATGCACACTGCTGTATCATAAGATTATGTTAATCTGTAATAACATGCATAAAGTTATTATCTAAAAAACTAACTTATTTTTTTAGTACTGGGTGAACAATAATTCTCTCATAAAATTTGTCCAAACTACAAAAATAACACAAAATGTGTTCATAGCTAGCAGCCACGTTAACTTGAGCAAGTAATTGACTAGCAGAAATGCTATGAAGTAGTGTGTAACTTAGTTTTACATTTTCCCCAAGATCTCTTTGCAGTTGAGCAAAAAAGATTGTATCAATGAATAGTTATTGTATATACAATAGTTTGGAGCCTATTTCTAGCTATGTCTAATATGTAGGATAACTCTTTTATTGCCATATTTCATAAAGCAAATAATTCTTTGTGACAAAGATAAAACAAAAATTTGAATCCTAATACAATATGCATATTATTACTGTACAGCTTATTTGTGCTGTACATCTTACAACTATGGAAGTATTATGGTTGAGGGTTCGGAGGAGGGTTATTGTTGGCAGAGGTGTTGCTGTCGAAGGTACTCTTGTTCTTCAATAAGTATGCTGCTAAGTAGTTGATGGGATCTGGAGGCCTCTCCTTGGCCAGGGCAGAGAGACCTTGCAACAGTATTGGCACCACTGTCTGGTCGAGGTACTGACGAGTAGGAAGCGCATTCAGGTCAATCCTGGATTTTCGATTAGCGTTAGACTCATTTTCTTTTTCCATTGATATTATTTTCTGAAAATACAAAAAGTGTGAATGAAATGTTGTTTGGGTAATAAGTAGCTTGCTAAAAAATGTGGTCTGCATGTTCGGATGTAACGTAGTGTATTGGTTACGGTAATAATAGCAATAGCGATATTAATCGGTACAATCATACTAACCCTTACGGATTCAGGTATCTTGGACGGCGGTTGCTCTTCCTTGGGGGCTTGTTGGGCTTGCAACGAAGTCTCTGACATCGGTTGCAACTATCAGATTATCATGCAATTTGTCTAAATTCTTTCTTAAAATATTTTAAGACGGTAAAATGATAACACCTAGTCGACACACGAAGTTGATAGTGAATTGGAAATTGAAATGTTTATTTTCAGAATGAAATGTCAAACTTTTACAGATTGTCAAGCATTTTACAGTTGGTCTAAATAATTGTCTTTTAGCACAATGTTACTAGCCTGTGCGGAAATTAAATAAGTTCAGAAATAGGTCACCAAAATGTTTTAATAATTGTTATTGTTTTTATAAATCTATACTATTGTAACATTATGTCAACTGCAGAAGAGTAGGAGACATAATTTGGCAAAAAAGTAAAGAAAGGAATCGGGCCGCAATCACGAAGGGAGCTTTAAAAAATAAATAAAAAAATTAATAATAGGTTTAAAAAGTCATCCCTCTCCTAGAACAGGTTTAAAAATATGTTGACTTCATAATTTTTGCATGTAAGGTGATGTAAGGGGTACTTGGTACACACTTGTTCGGGTCGGCGCATACGATTCTACACTATTTGTTGAACAATAAAGTCGACCCGAAGTAATTACTACACATTCGGCTTTCATACGGCTCTTTCCTCGCTAAGTCATGTTCAGATCGGCTCGGCACAATTCTTGCCAAGCCGAACGGCTTTTCCCTTTTTTTTGTGATTGATATCTCACAGGTTAGCCTAGGAGGTTGTCATCAGCTTAACCGGACTTTCATGTTCTCAATAAAGTAAGGCTTTTAAACTAAGCGGCTACACGCTAAGGGCGCTCTCTGTGGGGTAGGTACAGACCGCAACTTAGGGCTTCGCTGGGGTAGATCAGCAAGGGTCAGGCTGGATCGGATTAAGCGGCTTTTTCCCGAATCTGGCAGTATTTGATATCACTATCCTTCAGCATTTCATGTATAGGAGTGCTTTATTTCTATTTTATGGCAATACAGTATTTTTTTTAATATGATTGTGCATTTAGCAAAAGGGAGTATGTAAGGATCGTAGTGGGTAGGTGGTGTTCTGTAGTTTCTGCCTACCTCCTTGGGAAGAAGGCGTGAGTTTATGTATCATCATCTGCCTGCCTTTTCCCAACTATCTTGGGGTCGGCTTCCAGGTCTAACCGGATGCAGCTGAATACCAGTATTTTACATGGAGCGACTGCCTATATGACCTTCACAACCCAGTTACTGGGCAACACAATACCCCTTGTTAAGACTGGTTTTCAGACTTAATATAATCATGAAAAAACTGAAGTGTTCATCGACTTTCTTAGCTGAATGTAGGTAGTATGTCTGTACCATTATGTACAAGTAATGTTTTTAGGTACAACTCTTGCAAATTTTCATTTTAGTACCTATTCAGTCTTCTCTTCTCTTAAATTTTTTGATTTATTCTCCCAGGCAGGAACAGCCAGGGCTCAGCGTGTTAAATGTCCGTAAGCTGTAATTTGGCATGGGTATAATAATGTTAATCACGCTGACAAAGCGGTAAAATAAAATCTTGAAAATATTTTTTTCAGGGATGATAACTGGGTTACGGAGGCCCCTGGCAACACAGGCAACGGAAGGAACACGGGTGGGTTTTAGTCAGTAGGAGTCTGACACAACTTTCCGCTACGCCCAGAGCGGGAGAAGTAATTTGATAATTTCCCATAAAAAAGGGATGATATTTTAAAAAAAAATCGTCCCCTGATTGTACGTGTAAGGGATGGGGGACTCCTTACACGTACAATGTTGGAAAGGGAGGTATCCCATGGTGTGGGGAATCGTTGGATAGGCCGTTCAAAAATATTGTGGGCCTGTGAAAACCATTTTTCGATTCATATACATAAGTGAAAAAATTCATGGTGGCAGTAGTTTATACATATATTGTAACGAACTTAAAGTTAATTTCGTTACACTATAATAATAAAAAAAAATCTATCACAGCTAAGTAGGCTTTACAAGTTAACGAGTAATAGTCGACCAACTTACATTTGCAGTTGTAGAATTGACCGTAACCATGTATCCCATCCACGGAACCCTTCATTGTGCGTGGTCCGACACGCACTTGGCCGGTTTTTGTTTTTGTCACAGGTGAAATTACTGTAGCTCCATTAAGTGACGAACATGACTTGTGTGTCACATGATATTTTGCCAAACCTTGCAAAGCCACAAATGTCTTGTCTTTATCTAATTTTGCAAAATACTGTTCATTTTGTATTTTCGTAAGCGATATCGCGAGAAGTGGAAAAAATCCATGGAGGCTTCTGGCCTATATTGCTCAGAAATTGGACAGAAAGTAGTTATGGGAACGAGATTTTAGTAAGAGTGTGATATTATAGGTACCCCTCTGCCCGATGCGCGGAGACCGAAGAGCGGAGGGCATCCATGAGGAACCATCCACACGAAATAAAGTGACTCAGGAATATTATTTGCCTAGTTCGAGAAAGGTTTCCTAAAATAATGTATAACTAATTAAAAAATCAACATCTGTTTATTTACAAGAGTTTTATTATTATAACTTAATAAATACAATGAAATTGTTCAATCAACATTGTTAGAGAAAAAAACTGCTTAAACCACACGTTACGTCGACGCTGGCATTGCCATAATAAATAACTAAAATAATTGCTCAGGTTTTGCTGCCTTAGAGCTATTTCCATTTCCAGATTGGGAGTATAAAAGTACAATACTACCTATCTCGAAACAGCTCAAACTGACCCACTGCTGGACATTGGCTTCTCCCGAGAAATCTGAAAAGCCCAGTTTTCTCTTATTACTATGGCAACCCAGTCTTGCAGTCGAACCCTTATCAGTCCTTGGTTCAAATATTATGACACTGAACACGCTCTTCACTATTCGAGTACAGATTCAATTAAACTATACAAAACACTTGACAGCTGTCAACTGGCGGATGCACACATACCTATACAACGCAAAACTCAATTATAAGGCTGGTCTCCTATTCAACGCTATCGGTGACGTCTGGCGTTAGCTTAAACGTCACAGAGGCTTAAGGCGCCATCTACGCGGGAGAGTATCGTGGCGATAGGCACGCCGTGATATCAAGTTCTATAGAAACTGTATGGAGCAATTTCCACACATCGATATCATCCCGATTCTCTCGCCCGTGAAGATGTCGCCTTAGCTGGCTACAGCGAGCACAATTTTCCATAGCAACCCTTTTAACTCGGGGTTCGGCAAGACGCTGTATGCGGATGGACTTATATTAGGAGACTTCATGAGAGCGTCCCTCGAAAGTCTCCAAGAGTAAGTGAGCTTTACATGTGTCCGTGCGTTTGTTGACGGATGTTAAGTTGAGTGCCTATTAATGCTGATGGGGTGCTTATGTCCGAAGGTAGTGCGGGGGCGGGGGCGGCGGGGGCGCGGGGCGGAGGCGCGGCCCTCGTTCTAGTTGCCGTCGCCACGACGCCATCGCTTCGCTCAGCGTCCATAGCTCTGATAGTAGGGAGAGGTCCAACTGCCGCAGACTCGCCTGGAAAATTATAAGAAAATTAGTTAAGAGTATGATCACAGAATTGAATAGAATACATTATATTATGTAGGTACACCATATGAATTGAAGCAGACTGATATACATATATAAATTTTACATAGGGTTGACACAATGGGCGGTCTTAAGCCTAGTAGCGATCTTTTAAACACAGTTTTGGGTGGATTGATGGGGATCATCTTGAGGAAAGGGTGTTCTATCAAATCAAATCCAACGTTTATTTGCTAGAAATACATTGATTTGGTGGTGCTGAAGCGTGGAACAGTTTGCATAATTTCAAGAAAGGGAGAAATCAATTCGAAAATTAGACATGTAGGTGACACAGATGCACGTTATCCCCACAAGTTTCTACTAAAGTAATGAAAGTAAAAGGAAGTAAAGTGAATCAGGAAAAGCAATTTCGCCAAAAACATAAATATGGGAATTCATGGATCAACAGTTAACTTAATTTCTCGAGTGTACTGTGAGTCGGTCAGAGAAAGTAAAGAAATTATCAGGATCCCAGTTTACATACGAAGGGGAGAGCACGGTGCACATGAACATTGAAACAAAATAAAGCTTAAAATCGAGAACGCAATGGCAGCTGAATTTCAACATTTAAACAACAACTAACGACTCTGCGTTCAATTTAGCCGTTTATTACCATGACCTGATAAACAGGTATGTTATTTAAATATACTCTAGAATCCAGTTAATGTAAACATTAGTTAATTATCGAACCGCTGCCTACTGCCTACATCGCTGCATCGTAACACGTGGGCCAGTTTATTCATTCAGTAGATGATTAATCAAGGGTTATATCGATTTTAACTTCTGGATCGAATTTTGTTCAAATAAAGCTAATAACAGGTCGAAGGTTGATGAATGATGATTAAGTCAATTTTGTTTGGTGTCTAGAGAATGAAGCTACAATTATAATGAATATTGTAGGATATAACAATTTCCATGACAAATGAACGACAACAGTGCTCGAAGCGACCTTCCGCGAGCGTACTGGTCGATTGCGTTAGATAGGAATGCAGCACGATCACGACTGTATGTGGGACGCAGAAATAACCGAACAACTTATTGATATTAGCTACACAACGCCGGCACATTCACGACGCACGCGGATCTGGACGACAGGTCTATCTAGATCCAAACTGGGTAAATAGGCATTAAATGTTACCGTAAGATCTTCTTATAAAAATCGATCTCATAAAAATATTTAGGCCGCATCGAACAGTTTTTGCTTAGCCGTTATATCTTCCTTTTTATTGCTAAAGCGTCTAAAGACATTCACATCTAAAGTTTTGCTGACACACTTTCAGCGTTGCCAACTTTAATTGAAAGCTTATTAAAAGAAATTGTCGCCAAAGTCCGAGGTCAATTGATCTTTTCAACGCTATAAAAGGTAAATTGCTCTTACCTAACTGACGTGAAGCAAGGAAGCATATATGAAGTAATCCTAACTAATATTATAAATGCAAAAGTGAGTTTGTTTGTTCGTTACATCATGAGATCATGACGGTACCTTGTCAATATATCTATGAAAACATCATGTACGTAAGGAAAAATCTACATCTTTTTAATAAAAGAGGTGAAAGACACAATTATATCACTAGAAATAGGGACCAATTAGTTCAACCAGGTTTCAGGCTGGCTAAAGTAGACTCATCTTTCATGGGGTACTGTTTAAAATGTTACAATAAAATACCTCCCCACATACTTCAACTGAATGAAACAAAATTTAAATCTAGTATATAACGCACACTATGCAGCCGAGCATATTATAAATTGGGGGATTACATTGCTGATAAAAATGCTTGGCTCAACGCTGGTTCTGCTCCACAAGGGCGCAAAAACTAATTGATCAGGTATTGAAAATAGTGTTGGAGCTGCTGAAGATTTTAAAAACTCTCTTTGCATTGTATAAATTCAATCTCTTAGTATTGTATAGCTGCACATCATTGTTATGTGAGTACTATGTACTATAAAGCTGCCATTTACTGGATACGGCTTTCATTGACTTGAATGTGCTCTGGCGGCTGGGAGTATGTCGTGCTCACTCTAATGTCTCGCTGATGGTGGCGCGTGTGTTGGATCATTTAGCTCCCTTCAAAATGGTTGAGCTGAATGGTGCTGATCCACGCGTCATGTTCGTGAACGGGCGCCGTCAGTAGAGACTGGTCATAGCTGCCACGGCTTATTTTAATTTTAATTTTTGAATTGCTTTTTTTTTTTGTTGTAATTTTTTTATTACGGACGCTTTTGCATCGTTCTCACATGTATAATTTCAAAATGAATGATGTAAACAATATTTTGTAACCATAATACGTTGATTTAAAAGAGTGTCCGTGGAGTTTCTTCCCGTTCTTCTCCATAGGTACCTACTACGCTTTGGAATGGGCAACTAGCTTCATCTTTCTGACTGACTGACCGAACCCTTGACAATTCAAAAGTGCCTGTAATTGGTTTATTTGAAATAAATGCTTTGAGTTTTTGAGTTTGAGTTCGTTACGCTTTCACGCTAAAACGGCTAAACGGGTTTGGAGGAAATTTGGCACACAGTTAGTTTACAACCTGGATTAACACATAGGATACTTTTTATCCCGATATTCACACGGGATCGAGAATAATGCGGTTGAAACCGCGGGGCGCTGCGCTAGTGCTGCGGGGAGATTCGCTAAATTTTATAACGTTTTTTAAAAATATATTTAAGTAACTATACTAAAACATATTTTTAAGAAACGTTATAAAATTTAGCGAATCTCACATAATACAAAGATGTTACAGCTATTATTCAATGGGCAATTAAGTCAATGATCAAAGCGAAGCATTAAAGGAGATTAGAGAAAGAAATGTAATGAATCATTGCATGAAATTCAATGCAGCACGAGAGAAAATTAACGTGGCTTGCATTCCCGTAGAAAATGTTTCGGAAAAGAGGGAAAGTGCCTATCGAGTGGTGCTCTCCGCTCCGATGGAGACGCAAACATCGAGGCTGTCCCAACAGACTAATTAGCATACAGTCGCCAGCTAAATCATACGCTGACGAGACGATAAGCATGAAGAGAAACTTGATTGCTTCTTAATTTGACAATAAGAATTGATCACAAGATTTTAGATTCAAGATTTATAAGGTATAATTCTGCGATGACGTGATTGAGTTATAAACAGCAACAAATTCACTCGTGCAAGGCACTTTTACACAGCGACAGATTTAGAGGTGCTGAAATAAATTTATATTTGTCCTCAACAAGTGTATGAATGGCTGGAACCAATTTCAACCACTTTGTATTCAGATTGTAAAGTGTCGACAAGTGGCACAATGGAATGTAATTTGGTATAGAAAATAAATCTCTCTACAGAGCAGAATTCCCGAAAGTTTTTAGGTCGCGGAAAATATTTCGCTGATTTTAGTGTATACATATATGCCTGTTGCGCGGAAGAATAAAAACATGTTATTTTAAAAGAAATTATAAATGTACGCGTTGTGGAGACATGTAGTTGAAATGTACTGTAAACATATGTATCTGCCAGCTTCGCCAAATGGTTTCCATGTTAATGGATCAAATAAACAGACTGAAGGTTAAATAATTATGCCAGCTAAAAGAAAATAAACGATTTGTGACGGATGAATACCGTTCGTAATTGACGACTTTCGAGCAATCAAAATATTTTTATCGCAAGAGTTGACGGTATGGAATGATGCTCTTCACAACATTGTAGAAAACGTTCGTGACAAATCATAGTTAAAAATATAATCATTCTACAGATATAATGGAATATCGTGATGGCCCTTTGAAATGGATCGTAATAACAAAACGGCGAAGGGGTGGCGAATGGTAAACTAATTGAATTAGCTTTCCCGCACCCCTTCACGCTGCCGGACATTGAAAAGCTTTGAAAAGAGAAAAGTGAATTTCCTAAATGGCTTCACATTTTTTAAAACGAAAACAACTTTGTTACGTTACAAAATATTGTTGAAATCTCTCATTAAATTTTCAACTCACAAGTGATACTTTAAAGAAATTCTTTTCTAAATAAGTTTCATCAAAGAGCTCTTGTCGAGCACCTAGAGAACCGTAAAAGAAGCTTAATAGTTTCTAGGAAGGAAAGCAAGCGGTTACATTAACAATTGTGGCGTTGTTGTTACAACAACTAGTTCAAAGGAAACTCCTATTTGTGCAGCACTGCGTCCGGTCTATTGTGTACGAATGCGGCTATAGTTGGAATTTATTTATTTGAGGTACTGAACTGTACAGTCTCTTGCGCCAGTAAAGGCAAAATGCCTTGCAAGGTTCTTATAATTAGCGGTACCGATTGTTTTCATGGTTATCACTTGTCAATAATCTTTTCTCGTCTTCATTCATATTTCGAATTTTTGTGACCTTTATTTCATTTGAACAAATCAGTAGTAATTGAGGCGTTTCGGCAAGTTCCCAATTTTAACCCAGTAATGTTGACCTCCAAACCTGCAGACTCTTAGATGATCTATCTAAACGCATCATGCGATTACTTACAATTCCTGTTACCCTATATCATCCCACTGCGATCCAGAGCTAATGTAGACCACTGGTCGTTTGTTTTGTCTAGCTCGTCCCGCCATCTTCTACCTATGGGATTGGCCGCGACGCCTAGCTGTGTTAGGGTTCCACATAGTGACTATTTCGGCCCACAGCTTATTGTGCAGGTGGCAGACGTGGCCAGCCCAGTCCTACTTCACCTTTACTTACAATTAAAGATAAGATTTTCATTCAGTATTTTCAATAAACATTAGAACTAAGTGTAAGTGAAATTATCCCACGCAGATCTCGTCGAGATCAAGTGTAACCTAATAGCTGACACTGGTTCCGGTAGTGTCCAACACTCAAGCACCAGTTTCATTCACGCAAACTTTCTTCACAACATGTTATTTGATCAGCACTGAGCAGAACCTGCGGTTTTATAGTCAATAAAGCATGAAGTAATTTAACTGAACTCCTATAAATATCGACCGAAGGAAATATCAGGTACCCACATACATATACATTTGACTGTGGACCAGTCACATGATGCCAGATGATCCTTAATTGGCTTGGTTTCCATTTCGACATGCACACATTTATCATTAATATTTCATACGAAACGAGAATAGCACAGAAATGTGAAGTAAACTGCATGAAACATGATAGAAATCACCAGATTATACGATGAAATGTTTTCGCATGTCAATTGGATTTAGAACTTTTTACATAAAACGTTACTGAAACTTCATATCCCTAAGATATACGATTACAACGATGAGATTATAGTGAGGTGTAATATATACACCACTAAGAGCTCATAAGCCGAACATGATAGGGCATAAATTGATGATTGCCGTTACATGGTTCCTATTTCTCTACGCTCGTGGTTCGGGAGCCAGCCCGCTGGCGCCACCGTAGCACCCACGTGTCTCCTATATAATTTACATTCAATACCAGTCAAGATGCCTACACGATAATAGTTTGGACCGGAAGAAAGTATTATTATCATACGTGACTCCCGTTATGGTGTGGGCAAGGCTTGTTTTCTTGTCATTATGTTCTATCAAATGTCCAAAACGTAAAATTATATGACAGTCGTTTCGAAAATCTGATAGGAACCATTGATGTGAATCTCTGATAGGAACTAGTTTTGCAGTCCATTAGGAGTGGAATTATGATGTAATTTATTAATATAATATTGTAACTTTCTCGATTTATAAGCGATATTTTATTGTTATGATTTAATCCTGGGTGGTGATATAAAACAACAAAATAGAAAGTGCGTTAAAACTTTTCTGTAATGGTTTCAATGGGTGTTTGTTCGTATGATGTAAAGTGTCTTACTGTAATGCATTACGAATGGGTCAATGTATTGCGATGTCAGTACTAGCGAGTTTTGTCAACGTGCCAGCAAGTAGTACATGTTCATGTATGTTTAAGTATTGAGTACAGTTAGCGCAAGAGGGCGTTAGAAAAACGTGTGGCCTCGTGGGACCAGTCCACCCACGGACATTCAAGCCATTCCTCGTATTTTTGACCATGTTTATAGACTTACTGCGATCATTGAACGTCAACTTTTCAATGACCAGCACTTAGGCAGTTGCCGATAATATTTTGTATAAACAATCCAAAAGTTTTTAAACACAGCATTAGGGTATTGTCGCTTCATAATCGAAAATGATATTTGCTTTATAAACCAGTTCACCTTAATTACCTAGTTATGTAGAATTTAAACTTCAAGTAGGTAGATATGTTGATGGCGCGCACACGGACGTTTTTTGCAGAGGATATACTGGATCCGGTTTCGAAGTTTAATAACAGGCTAAAGAATCAGGCAGCCGATAATGTAGAACCTTCGCAATCGGTTTGTAAAATTCCAGATGTTTATTTGGCACACGTGTTTTCTATTCGGGGTGTCGGTATCCTAAAAGCATGTGATGAAAAAATAAGTTAAATTGTCGCTGCACTGTTCCCAAAGCTTCCGTCAGTGATTCGCTATAACATTCATTTTGCTCTACACGTTTCTTGTCTCGCTTCGCCACGAGCGCCAGTCGCAGGTTGTACGCGTGCCGTCGCAATTAACAACATGTCCGCAGCTGCACTTCTCCATTTTTTACTACACTCGGATCCTCTCCAAATAGTACTTATCTGTGACATTACAACCGTCTTTATGGTTTTATTTAGTGTTATAGACAGCTGCCGTATTATCTAACTTAGATGTTTTGTCAAGCATTTCTGAAACGTGCTAAGCATGCATGACGTCATAAGCGGTGGTCCCCTAAACGATGGGCAGTAGGCAGCACACGCCCCTTTTTTGCAATGCAGTCTGACCAGTTTGGGCAACCAGAACTCAACCGACAGGTGTGTTCTTTGTAGGACATTTTGAGGACTTCAAGGTGTTCTGTGGTGAATGCAATATCAATAGTATTTATTTACTAGGTACCCAGATGAATGTGGGTGCGGTGCAAGAGCCCAGTCTCCTTACAAGGTCGTCAGCAGGTTGATCTGGCCGATGTAGCGGAAGTCTGCGGACCACCGTTAATATAATGGTACCTATCAATAAAGGTCCGTCTTACGGTTTATCCATTATACAAGAATTGCAGCCAACATTCTTATTTGGACTTACACAACGGTCGCGCAAACAAACCAGATTCTTAAAGCTGCCTGTTAGAGCAAAAACCTGAGTTAAAAGCAAAGATAATGGTGTGAAATGAGTTTTTTCTTGTTTGATAAGCTAAATGAGTCAACAATTAAGATAGATATCGTCAGTGGCCTGCATACATATGGAAGTTTTGTGTTGATAAAAATAATGACACATTTTTCACTTGCAGCTGTTGCAGACTTGTTTTTAGATGCAATTACCTTGTGAAATGTTGTTGATAATGATTAGTAATGAGAAAAGACATAAAAATCCTGTCAGTCATAACGTCATGCAGCAACTTTTTGCTTCTTTGATAAACGTAACAAATTATCAGAACCAAAGACTCTTTGACGCATGTAAATAAATACCAGTTCATTGATTGTAACTCATGAAACGTGTGATTTGAGGTAAAACCCTGAACAATACGATAGGCGTCAAACTAATATTGTGAGTAATAAGAATAACTACGTAAGTAGGTAAATATTTCTATGCACCAGCACAAGGTATCAATGACGAACAATAGTGGTTTGACCAGACAAGTGCCGATCAGACTACAATAGATAGTATCGCGAAGGTCAGACCTGCGAATGTTAGGTACAATAATAGAATACATTTACCGATTCTATTTATCTACTAACAGTTTGTAATTGTAATGGTATTTGTTTGCGCACGATATCAAAAGATATTAATGATTATCGTGCAATGTTATCGGGTAACCACTTGGGTTGATTGGATTCGTTATAATTGGGTACTTGTTAAATTAATTCTACTGAATCTGTTGTAAAGTTAAGGCGCTGATAAGACCAAATTGACCAAAATTGGCTTCTCTTAAAAAAAAATTGCCAAATATGTATAGTTTGTGGTAGCGGAAAAAAATATATGTTAATTTTGAACATATTTCACAGAGCTTGGTTGTTACCAACACGTTTTGAAAAAAAAAAAATCTCGATACAAACTAACGTTAAAATAATCCTTTTTTTTATGGGAAATCTTCAAATAATTTATCCCGCTCCTTGTGTCAGACTCTTACTGACTAAAACCCACCCGTATTCCTTCCTGTTCCCTGTGTTGCCAGGGGCCTCGGTGACCCATTAGGACCTTCCCGCGACCCCGGCAGGCAAACTAACTCCTTGAGTTCTAATCCAAAATATCTGTATTAAATACTAATAATAAACATACGTTACCTACATATTTAATTAATAACAAGAACGTCTTATTTGAATGCAGAACTTGGTTGTTTTTTATTTTCGATTACTCAACTCAATTTTGAGTAAATAGATAATTGCTTCATATTTTGCAATAAATTACAAGCGTTGTGTCATCGCGCTTCTCTTTCTTTTCTATGCAATCTGACAGTGACCGCGGTTTAGGTATTGTCAGCGTCTTAAATTAATTCTACTGAATCTGTTGTAAAGATATCAATGGATATTCTAACTTCTACAAAAGTCAGGTTATTTGTTACGCTTTCACGATAAAGCTGGTGAACGGATTTGGATGAAATTTGGCACATGGGTAGACCATGACTTAGAATAGGACATATGATACTTTTTATTCCGATATTCCCACGAAATCGAGACTTGTGGGTGAAACTGCGGGCGCAGCTAGTCTTAAATATTGACTAATCTGTAGAACAAAGTCTGTATCGGAAGGTTAAATGAAGTTCGTTACATCATCAATGCAATTACCCATCATTTATCAGTTTAGTTAAATATGTGAATTGAACAATCATCTCACAACAAACTACAATTGGCAACCAAACATCGAAGAATGAGATACATTGTTTCCCCAAAACGGCTAATAGTCAGTAGTGATGACGTTTCCACTTTATTCAGCTGCAAATTATTTACACCACATAACAAGGTATCCACAACTGCTGAATCACATCGCGGGCCGGACTGCTATTAGTAAACAAACATGACACCATGTGAATCATCAGTAAGTAGATACTTGCTATTCCTCGCCAAAACGTGAGCTTCTGTACTGTGCAAAGGAATGCGAACTTCACTCGGCAAAAAATCTGTTAACCATAAGTACTGTAGTTCTGCATAACAACAATGTCATCAACGTAGCAGGCTGTGTTGCCAGTCGACCAGGTGCAGCTGAATCAGTGTTTTTTGGCAAGCCTTATAGCCTAATGAGCCAAGGGCATGACCTGAAAGTTGAACGAAACAGTATTGAACTGTCGAACTATATCATTGGCAGCTGGCATGTAATCAAGTAACCATTGTGTTCTATTTGGTTATCGAAGAGCTGCATCATAAAACAAAGTATGATATAAACAGAACTAAACAAACCTTCAAAGGACGACTCGTATCTAACAGATAATGCGCGTGGGCAGTGTATAAAGCACACATTATCCCATCACTCACGTATCTTTGTTATTGAAGCAAATCACTGAACATTTAGCTCTGGTTCGCGTTCATCAATGATTCAATCTGGAATATGAATCAGGTGGCTATTTCAGTAAGTTAACAGTTCGGTAGTCACATAATTGTGCCTACCTGGTATTGTGACTCAATGGAAGCTATCCTTTTTTAAAAACATCATTGACTAACCGATTTTATCGTTTTTGTTAGGTTATTATGAAACATAGTCAAATGCAAGCTTTATTTTTGCTATTCCCAACTATAACAGCCCAAAAATTAATACTTACCTACATATTTTTGAAAATGTTTGGATTATTTATCGTCAACAAATGGAGAGAACCGAAAGCCTACCAGCGATCTAAGCGGAAAAATTTACATAAACATTTGTCCAACAGCCATTGCGTAGGCTCGTGTAAAAACATCACCCACCCACACCAATGTTATAAGAAATCAGACCCCAAACCGCGGAGTCATTGGCCGCGGGAAGGTGTGTGTTTACTACATACAGACCATCGATCAATCCGTGGGGTGACTTCACACGTAGCGTTCAATTTATCAACACAGTCGGATTGGAATATCGCTCATCCCTAAAACCAAACTACACACATTTGCTACCATGTTGATTGTAGATAAACAAATATACGAGTACAAGTATTCTTTGAAGTTATATGGCTCAGGCAACTTCTTTTGTTTGTTGCATTTAGGAGCAGAGAGCATGGGACATCCGAGCACCCGAAGTAAATAGTAAAACAAAGCATTGTGTCGCCATTACGGAATATAAAGAGCCACACTGTCTACGAATGAAGACAATGAATGACACAGCATGGTCGAAGGATAGAGGAGTATTGAATAGAACGAGTCAGACACGCCGGTGCCAGGAACGTCGTACTATTGTACGACTAGCGTGTCGGAATTATTTAATTACCAAAAACATAAAAATGTATTATTTTAGCACCAAAAGTTACCCAAGGCGATTGTTGAAACGCAATTTTGCTGTTGCAACATCAGCAGCAGTAGGACGTTTTTTTTTAAAGATGGCGTACTTATTTTTTCTTTCAAAAGCTATTTGATGCATGGCATGGCACATACTGTTGGGGAACAATAACTTTTTAGAAATTTCGGTGTCACGTGCTCGTCAGCTTTAGGCCGAATCATATGAAAGCCGTGAGTGAATGGTGTACAAGAGCGGCATAAACAAATAATCCCGATAATTTAGCATTCGGTCCACGCTCGTCTCAGATTTGGTTGGCCGTCCGCCGTTGTGTTGTGAGCCGACCTCAGCTAAGTGGCACAAGGCGTGCCGACGCCCCAGAGATTCACTACACTATGATCACACTTAATCAAATATGATGAGAAAGTTACTCGTACTATTGAAAACTAATTAAACATTTCTAACGTTTATAGAGAAAATTCGTAAAGATCACGCTGATATAATAGATGCTTACGAAATTGCCTTGGCGGTAATGGCAAAGCAATTAGCATTTAGGACAAACACCGTGACCTTTTGTGGAGGTCGTAACGAAATGGGGAATTAGAAAATATTAAAATAAAAACCTGCAGAACATAACAAAGAATATTGAATAATACATGAAACAACAAAACACCAGCTAACTAACCATTGTCTTCGAGCCATAATATGATATTTGGAAACTAAAAGAAAACAGCAAAACGTTTTGTAAAGATCTCTTGCATTTACAATGGAAAACGAAAGTGAAATGTGCGTACGGTTAACATAATCAAGCATAATGAATGCGATCTTAATGATCAATTAAGGAGCGGCATGGAACCTTGCGCGGACGCCGCGTCGCCGGTCGTTGGCAGCGCGAATTTAGACGCGGGAAAGGTCGACACATGACTCATGTTATGATTCGTATATGCCAGTCGGACACCATGAGGTATATACCGCCGTCGTTGCAAAAAAATATAGATAACTATTACATAAACAACTGTTCGTTATTTGCGGTTGAGTTCAATGAGAATGATTAACATTCAGCGCTTCAGTTTGTAAAGATTTCAACTTGAAAAACCATCGGTATTGTGCATGAGGTAATAGGGAATACACATGCTCAATTTCCCCTCTCTTCATCTTCAGTATAGAATAGCGTACGACCGACGACGCGACGGCGTGAAATAAAACAAAGTGTTCGTCGATTATCTTTCCGCAGAAGTTGTAAAAAGCATGTAAAACAGGTTATTATGGAACTTGTTAACGACGCGTTACTACTACTTTTGCGCTACAGGGGTCGTTAAAGCCTTTCTTCCATTTTCCATTTAGTGTAATGTTTTAGGTGGCGCCAAATTCTCGGAATTGGAATTCCAATATTGTTACGCTGCAAGTTAAGCAGCCGAAGCTAAAATAAAACTAGGCTGCGGGACTGCAGCGTAAAAGTGCACGTCATTTGAAGAAAATAAAACTACTTATCTCAGAGACGTCTACGAAGGAAACACTCAAAAATACCCGGTTCATACAGTCAAGCAAGGTAAGCTTTATAAACCACGTTAACAACCTCTACTATGTGAGTTAATGGGTGCCTGGAGTTCTAAAATACAGGCTTAGGCTTAGTTTAGACTCCAGATCTCCCAAAAATTATAGAATGTTCTCAAAATACCTGTCAACTAAATATAACTAGTAAGCTTTATAAACCGCGTAGAACATTTTTCAATCTGAATGTGTAATCGATTGACCCGCAATATCGTAACACTCTAATATTACCGAGGAAATGGAATTGAACAGCAGCAGATTTGTTTTGATAACATTTTGCCGAGATTATCGTACAACCGTTGAGCCGCGGGTACGCTTTCGCAAGCGTGTACCACTGAAATAAATCAATGCTTGCCACTTGGCAGGACTGGATAGTATAAAATATGGCCAAGCCGAAATGTATTTGCACATGGATTATAGAATTTGTTAAAGCCGTTGCCACCGCCGAATAAGATGATCAGATCACACGGTCTTCAGGGCAAATTTAAGTTATCTGGGATGGAAAAAACGAAAGTATCCTACGTTATAAGCCAGGATATTATAGTACATACATCTCTACTCAACATCCAACATCATTTAAACATTCTTTGGGGCATGATCGAGACACGAACATCAAAAAACCCAATCTTTCTCATTTATAATAATATTGGTGAGATTTAAAGCCAGGAAATGTATTTCCTCACTTAAAGTTTCCGGCCGATTCGTTCCTAGTACCTCAAAGTACAACCAAGTTCTATAAAATCTTTATAATACGATTAAAAACGGAGAACGTGTCGCGGTTTAGATGAGCGAACGAAATACGATCCCCGCGAACAAGTTTGTGGTGCCTTGTTGGCTCTGAACAATGCATCATAAAATTCATTGCGAACTTTTTACACTTTCAATATCCATTTCAGTATAATCTGACGTAACATTTCGTAATTACGCAGGTTTATTCGCTAAATAAAATACAACAATTGAAACAGTAATCGCTACTTTTCTGGCAAGGGACGTTTCCAAAGTTTATATTTCAAGATAAAAGACAGTTATGGGTTTCTCAAATTAAAAAGATTGATCAAAGACTCACGGAAGATTTCCCGTGATAAAACTAAAACAAAAACTGTTAGAAAAAGTAGCGTACAGCCATATAAACGTCGTCGGCTGAGTCACAGCGCCTTAGGCTTGGAGGTCTTTAGTCGCGCTCCGGTGAGCTCTATGACGGAATAGAAACAATAGCCTTCTCACGGAGCACATTATATTTCACCATCTAAGAGTAATTACGTCGAATAATACAGTAAATATTATTTCCTGTACAATTCATATTGTGTTGCTCTGATAGCTTAAAGCTATGCTGGCGAAAACAGCCCTTTCCTCCCTAAACGTAGCGCCTTGGGTACTTGTGTTTTCAATAGTTTCTCAAAGTATAGCGTTATCCTTAACAATGTAATTATTGCTTATTGTTACTTGAGCGGTTGCCAAGGTTCTTCTCACAACACAGCCGCGTATAAAACCTCTTGTAGGAACCGCGTATAAAATAACAGCTCATGGTCATTATTCGGAACACTGCACGTAAACAAATTCGCTCGTTCTACATTATTGGTAACGGATATACTCGTACATTCGGATGCAATAATTGCGTTTCCTTGGTCAGCATATTGATCACGTGTGCTGGTGCAGCGGTGAGCATGCACTGCATATTTAAAATTAGTTTCGACGTAAACGTAGCTTCAATTTTATTAATGAATTCATTCAGCGTTACCTTTAAGTTACCGATTGGGAGAAGCAAGTTAGTTTTGAATTTTGATGTGTTTTACTTATGCATGTTTTGTTTTTAATCTTTTCGATTGATAAAATGTAACTCTGCAATGAACATAATTACAATGGGTATCGCCACCCTCTTTGAGGAGTGGCTGGAGAGGCGCCACGGCGTCCTCACCTTCCGCCTGACGCAGGTCCTCACCGGACACGGCAGTTTCGGGAGGTTCCTGTGTCGGATAAGGCGGGAGGAAACGTCCGGGTGTCACCACTGTGTGGATCGCCCGGAGGACACGGTGGAGCATACGGTGGAGATCTGCCCGGCTTGGGCAGAGCACCGCCGTGTCCTCGTGGAGGCGATCGGCGGCAGAGACCTCTCGCGTCCGGCCCTGGTTCAGGCCATGGTACGGAGCGAGAGGGCATGGGCAGCCGTCACCTCCTTCTGCGAAGCAGTAATGCTCGCGAAGGAGGAGGCGGGACGGTTGAGGGAAAGGCACGTTTCGCGCCCTCTCGCCCCTAGCCGCCGCAGGAGACGCCCAGGGCGTCGGGAATCCCGGGCGGATTTCCAGCCACCGTAGGCGCGGGCTTGCGGACGGTGAGCAATGGGTAGCTCACCGTCCGGTAAGGACCAGGCCCGGGTCGACGGCGCGTCGTATTCCACGCGCGCCTCAAAGAGATGTCGTCAGCACAAAGTAGGGGTCCACTAGGGCCGATGCCTGCCGGGGTCGCGGGAAGGTACTTATGGGTCACCGAGGCCCCCGCAACACAGGCAACAGGAAGGAATACGGGTGGGTTTTAGTCAGTAAGAGTCTGACACACCCTCCCGCTCCGCCCAGAGCGGGAGAAGTTATTTGATGATTTCCCACCCTCAAAAAAAAAAAAAAAAAAAAATGGGTATCGCCAAGTGCTCGTTTCTGACAATCATGCCCTTTTGTACAATTACACGGGTACTTCCTGAGTTTCAGAACAGTTGTTCAAAAGTATCGCGTCGTGGGAATCAGCGGCAAGTAGGCTTCGTCTTCTCGACCCGGTTTCGTTCACGTACTCTGGCACTTGAGTGACTCTCTGAATGGCAAGTGAACGAATTTTGTGCGCACCGTCAACCACTGACATAAACTTTACTTTCTCGTGACCTCGCCTTGTTCAAATTATTTCGTGAATTGCCATTGTCATGCTATACAGGGTGGCAGGTTGTGCGACAAGATTCTGGACCCCTTTGCGTTGAAAATTTCGTAAAAAAAAAATTGCTGTTCCATACATTTTGACCACGTAGACCGTATTGCAGTTTAGTAGAAAACAGCATTTTTTTAATAACCGACGAAAAATTTCAACACGGGGCGTCCAGAATCATTTACTGAATCCAGGGTAACAGGTTGCGCGTCGATGTCCCTGCCTGTCACACTATATTATTAAAAATGTTTTTATTTTTATTTATTTATTTATTTAACAGTTTAGGTATACACATATAAACAGAAAAATACGTACAAATGTGGTGCTTATTTCTCTAGAAATCTCTTCCAGCATACCTGCGATAGGAAAGTAGATAAAGAGATGTAGACACCGTGTGTTAGAAAGAGTAGAAGAGAAAACAAAATGCATTAAAAAAAAAAATATTAATTTAAATATAAACATACAATAAGAGAATATAACACTAAAATACTTTATATAATTAGTAGTATAAAATAATACATACATAATATGCAACTTTGGCAAAGTGTAAAGATAGTGTTCTTTCACTATTCTTTTAAAAAAAGCAACAGTTTGGCAGTCCCTAATATATATTATTAATTAAAAAATAAGTAACGAATACTAAATGGGTGCTCTATTAGACAACCTTCTCTCTAGTTCTACATTCCCAATTAGATAGATAACTTTGAAATTTTTAATTTCTTCAACATACCATCGAAGGAATTTAATCAATAGGAGTGAGTACGGCTATCAGTGTTGTATGTGCATATTTAATGGTGTCTGAGGGAGTCGTGAGTCATGCCACGAGGCCCGCCCGCCCCGTATGAAAGAGACCACATGAATGGATCATTAGGGAAGCCTGTCTAAACGTTTCCTACAACGACGTTGATGTATTACGATTCGCGTTACAAAATATTCATACAATCTAGAGTAGGAAATGAAAAAGCATCACGTTTCCATGCACACCCATTGAGTGCTCCATGATTTTGCAATCAGGCTTGATGTAAAACACATGATATTATTATACCGTTGCGAATACCACAACCCGTCGTTAATTTCGATTTAACGTTGAATTTACGTGAAACAACATAATTTTACGAAGTAAATTTGATAACTATTGGAGTTAAATAACAGTTTGGCTGATAATGTCAAAGTCAAGGGTAGTTTCGTATGGAGAAGAATGGGAAAGAAACTCCACCGTTACTATTTTAAAATGTTTGTACAAGTACAGTCGCCAGCACATCAAGTTAAGACAAAGTGTCTAATTTGTACTGTATAAAAAACTGTATACTTACTTAATATTATTAAGTATTTATATTTAAATAAAAAAACGCGCCATTTACCCTTAAATAATAGCTTATTTTAATTAATCGTCATGCGTCATAACATAACACAACACACTCATATTGACACCCCCTCACCAGCACTCACTCTCACACATAGTGCATACAAACACACACCTTTGCACGTCGTGATTGTGGCACATCCATACTTTTGTATTTTAATACCAAATTTTATATGGATTCTTTATATACAGGCATGCTTTAATCGGGAATCCAGTAACTCAATAATTTTCTTACTGCGGACGTTTGAGGTAATGTTTTTAGTCAGATGATGGAGCGGACCTAGTGTCCGTAACACAGGTTAATTCCTAGCAAGGAACTGGGTTTTGCTCCGCTATCCATTATAACTTTCCTATCTGTCACTCATGATTTTGATTAGTCATGATGTAGTTAACCTGTACTCCAGTTTTTGAAAAATAAAGATTATTATTATTTCTCCAAATGATTTTAAACCTTAAAATGTTGAAGTTTAAATTAAAAATCGAATGAGAAAATTTGAGACTTTGTGGTATCTTGATGTGCTGGCGACTGTACATGAATTAAATGTGAAGACTTAGAATTAGAAGAGAAAATTACTATACCACAATAGGTAAAAAGAATGAAAAATTAAGCAATGTAGATAAACTAAGTAGTAGAATTAACACGAAGACTGAAAGCCAAACATTGTTGGTTTGAATACGTTTTCCCAAATAACTGATGAAAGCGTGGCGGTACAGTGGACAGTAAAAGTGTTGCTAAACGAACAGCCTGGCACGAGATTGATTGTTTAATAAACTTTTCGTGAACTGTCACGCGCGCTGTTGTTACCTTTCATCTTCGTCTTAGTTCATAATAATCGAATCTTCACGGGATAAGGAAAATGAAACAAAAACCGGCCAAGTGCGAGTCGGACTCGCGGACGAAGGGTACCGTCCGTACCAAAATCTATAAAAACGGAAAAAAATCATGTCTGTTGTATGGGAGCCCCCTTAAATATTTATTAATTCTGTTTTTTAGTGTTTGTTGTTATAGCGGTAACAGAAACACATCATCTGTGAAAATTTCAACTGTCTAACTATCAAGGTTCATGAGATACAGCCTGGTGACAGACAGACGGACTGTGGAGTCTTAGTAATAGGGCCCAGTTTTACCCTTTGGGTACGGAACCCTAAAAAGGATTTAATTTGATGAGTTTTTTTTTTGGGGTCTTCAACCGCAGGTAGTGTAGTCACTTGAAATATCAGTAACTATTTTCTTAACTCGTACTTCAAGTGACAACACTACCAGCAGACGATGACCCAAAAAAAAATCATCTATTCTTTTCTATTTTGTTGTGTTCAGATGTGTGATGTGATGTGTTCCGTGTGGTGTCGGACGTAAAGAATAGCGCCATCCCATTTCTTCCCATGGGTGTCGTAAAAGGCGACTAAGCGGGGCTTGCCGTCCATAGAGGCAATTAGGCCTAGCCTACCCTACCAACAACGCCAAATGCATTTATTTTAACTATGTAATACAATAATACAAACTATTAAAAAAAAAGTTAAACTCCTGTTAAAACTCTTATAGCAACTTGTCGCAGACGCCACGTGACTCACAGTTCGACGGAACTTACGTACGCAAGGCAAAGATTTGTTTCGCCTACATTTCGTTCATAAATTTACGCACACTCGTGTATATTTTCGTGTGTGTGAACGGCACACAATAGTGAAATGGTTTAAATTAGGGGCGTAACTGTGTAAAGTGAAAAATTAATGAATGAAAAATATTGAAGACCAGGGTTCCCTATTTTTGGACAATTCTCCGAATTGCGGGGAAGTTTCCTTCATGACTACCAGACTACTAGAGACAATTAAAAAAAGGGTGGTATTGTTGAATTTATACCTTCCAAAAAAATATAAATTGTAAGGAATAGCAAAAGCCCTATAAAAGTAATTAATAACTTCATATTTTTTTTATTTTTATTCTCATATTTGGGAAATTTCGCTTGGTTTGTGGGGAGTTAGGAAAATAAATTTCGGCAACACAGTCCAGTGTGTCAGTGTTATCCGGCAAAATATATCTGTTGTGAAGTTTGCGCCGATAATGTGTTGGTTAGGTTAAGATAGTCGCACTTGTCGTTTAATGATAAGATTCAAGTTGTGTCTAAAGGTAGATGTGTGCCCGAATTACGAGAATTAATCCAAAAATATGATAATTCATGACTTCAGATATCTTGCAAGTGACGTGTTCTGTAATTATCATCCACCCACTTGGTTATGATATTTGAGGTGGCCGAATCTTTCTTCTGTTTGCATCGTTAGAAAATTGTCCTTGATTAATGTGGTGAGTTCTTGTATGTAGAGCCGCGCTGTGATGTTGCGCGAATTAGTTTTTTTTTTGGTGTCAGTATGCATGGCCTACCCTCTGTGGAGAACCACTGCACGCCACTGCGACTAAGGGACTTACTAGAGAATGGGCAGCAGCGTTCTCTATGCATTTTAACACCATACTGCGATCGCCAACCCGCCTGCCAAGCGTGGCGATTATGGCAAACCCCCCCAATATTAGGGGAGGCCTATGTCCAGCAGTGGACGTCTTTCGGCTGGAATGATGATGATGTGTTCAGATATCGATACCCATCACTTCTGCGGAGTTTCTCTAGATAATTTAACTTGACCCTGTATACTGTCAACACTATTTTATTTTTTTTATTTTTTTTAAGGGGCTTTTACGCAAAGCTTATGTCAGTCCCATCGTATCCTAAACAGTTATACTTTCACAAGTCGAGGGTCATTAATTTGAACAAACCCTTCGCATCGTCGCCATTTGGTTGGGATAGAATTGTATGGAACATGCCTACATCAGTTTTTTTTTTTGGGTGGGAAATCTTCAAATAACTTCTCCCGCTCTGGGCGGAGCGGGAGGGTGTGTCAGACTCTTACTGACTAAAACCCACCCGTATTCCTTCAGTTGCCTGTGTTGCCAGGGGCCTCGGTAACCCTTTGGTACCTTCCCGCGACCCCGGCGCCTACATCAGTTCTGTTCAAATTCAGGGTCCTTACAAAATTATTTCTATTGGACTCATATTGGACACATTCCATCAATAAATGTTGTAGATCCTTGACAACTCCACATTTCTCACAATTGGGTGAAGCGATTTTCTTCATCATGAAGGCAAATTTTTTGCATGGAATGTGTCCAGATCTGAGTCTAAGAGCAGTAACAATCAGTTTTCTACTAACATCACTATTCATGAACCAGGGCACGCAGAGAGGTTCACACTGTATGGTTTTATACCATAAGCCCTTCTCTAATGACCGTTTATTAAAATATTCTTTCCAATAATCATAGCGTGTATTTTTAAATTTGGTCTACTATATTTACCTAGGGTTGTGGTAAGTGAACAGTCCAATCAAATATGGAAGATGTTATTATATTCCCGGAAATCTTACAATATATCCTGGCGGATATATTGTACAGCCTTCAATGATTTTGTCTGAATTACCATTAAAAAAAAACCGGCCAAGTGCGTGTCGGACCACGCACATTGAAGGGTTCCGTAGTTGGGAAGTTGGGATGAATTTATCCCAAAAACAAACTTAACATTGTAATTGAAACACTTGTTCTCTCATACATCCATATATGCCACAGTCAATTCTCCAACTGCAAATTTAAGTTACTCGTTAACTTGTAGTCTGCTTAGCTGTGATAGCTTTCCTTTTAATTTCTTTATATGTACTACTGCCATGAATTTTTCACATTTCCATAAACAACCATTTAGCTGGCAGGGGGGCGGGGGACATGCAAACCACAGAGCAAATTGCTCCGTGATGCAAACAGATCCTTGAATCGAAAAGTGGTGTTCACAGACCCGCATTATTTTTGAACGGTCTATCCAACGATACCATGGGGTAGACGAGAAAAAATATATCATCCCCACATTACGTGCAAGGGAGGTAGGTACCTACCCTAAAAAAAAATATTTTCAAGATTTTATTTTAGCACTTTGTCGGCGTAATTAATATGTATACCAATGCCAAATTACAGCTTTCTAGTACTAAGCGTCTCTGAGCTACATCGGGGACAGACAGACAGAAGGACATGGCGAAACTATAAGGGTTCCTTGTTTACTACGGAACCCGAAAAACCAAGATTCTTGCCCAGCCAAAATTACTTTGGTAATATCAAATTTATTATTTGGGATTCTGAATATTATCATCAAAGTATTTGTGACTAAATATTTTGGGACCGAGGCCAACCACATAAGGTATTTTCTGCTTGTAATAAATTACAAGTAGTTTGGAAAAATATTACCGTCCTTCACCTGACTCGAGCAAGAATTCAATAGTAAATACACTAGTAAAGTATCATTGTTACTTAATAAAACAACTGAGTGGCTATCTTACAACATTTTATTTATATGTTCACGAGCTGGAAGTGTAATTAAATCTAATGAGTTAATTATAATTACTTTACCAATTCAACGTCTGACAAAACTATAAGTTGTTACTGCTTACAGTCTTGCTTCAGCTGCTTTACTTGCAATAACAATATAATCCACTCATAAGTGTAAATAAACATCAAAATCGAAAAAAAAAATCATGAAAAATGGCTGCTGTGGATTTTCTTATTCTTCCAACCCACCGCGTCGCATCGCATCGCCCGCCCGCGCTATGACTTCGTTTTCGCTTACCGTTCTTTCAACTTTTTTCTTTTTGCTCGGCTCCTTAGGGTCGAACCTTCCATAAAGGCTCCTACATACTGGCGCGACTTGTCGCGCGACGCGTCGCGACACAAAGGCACCGCTTGTAGCGCTACACGCGGTGTCTTTGTGTCGCGTCGCGCCAGTATGTAGGAGCCTTAAGAATGGGCCTATCTAATGCAAAAATAATTTTTCATACCGTCCGACTCCGGTAGTTCCAGAGATTAGCGCGTTCAAACTAACCGTTCAACATTATCATTAGTAACTTTGAAAACAACAAAAACGTAAACAGTTTCAGACACTGCATAATGATTTATAGCATTTCATTTCCGAGGTCTTAACTGCCTATTGTTAGGTTTAACGGAACATTACCGCAACGAAACACCAAATTCTATTGTATTTTAAATCAGTGAAACTATTTTACAAATCAACAATGGGCTGAGTGAGAACCTTTGAAATTCCTTGAGTTCCCTACCAAAATAAGGAAAAACGGAAAATTTAGGAACAAAATGATAGAAAACAGAACGAAACAGAATAACGAACGTGGCCCTTCGGATGGGTGACACATTATGCAAGAGACCATAAGTATAACAGACTCAAGTGATCTCGTGCATGTCATTAGCCCACATCGATAATGTCGTGATACAGTAATTCCACGATAATCATTTTTAATGTTGATCATGTCATTGATAATCTGGAACAGCGGTCATCGATGTAACACACGCTTATTTTGTAAGCAAACATTGAGTGTAACAACGATTATCAACAATCTTAATAAACAGTCGCTAATTTGCAACTGTTGCAACATAATTCACGGCACAACCACATATCTACGGAATGCTTTCAGCCTCTTTTCTTTGGAGATATCGACAGAGATACATTTGTTACAGCATTCCACTGACCGAAAGAGGATTAATCGAAATGTAGGTGAAATTGTGTACGACTACGAATATGACATGTGAAAGTAGTCGGGAGCATGCGTGCGCGCGCGTCCGGCGGCCATGATGCGCGACCGCCACGCGCCATTGCGCGCGCGCAGATGCACTGCGGTGATTCAATCAGCTGGCTTTATCACAACACCATACACTTTACACTCCAAAACAATAGCAATCAAGAAACAAGACATCAATAGAGATACTAAGATACATAAGTGAGCTTATAAAATGACGACAACCTGGTGGAGGAATCCGCTGTAAGTAAGGATATTTCGCAGTAGCGATACTTGGGAGGTACTTGGTTGGGAGGTTGGGAGGTCTATGTTTTTCAGGTGAATAATGATGTGCAAACATACAACTAGTCTAATTCAAATCATTAAATATTTTATGCACACTAACCGGACTGTTGCATATTGAAATTAATTGCATAAAGTTTAGAAAACTTTTAAACATAAATTATTTGATTATTGGCGTGTGCAAAACGAAAGTGACAGTAATAGCCAAACTGTTTTAAATAAAATTTATTTTCGAATTCGACTGGTCAACGCTTTTATACGTCAGTGAGTGATACACTTTAGTAATACGAGAGCAATCATGCTAAATTGCTATTAAAATTAATGTTTATATTTTTCGAAAGACTGGATTTCTCTTTTGGTCACTCGCTTCACCCAAGGTAGATTCAATTGACAGAGGACGTATGATTCGTTATTGATATCTAATCGTTTCCAAGACATTGGAAGTTGTGATTAAGATTTAATAAATATCCGTTTAAAGCATCAGAATAATTACGTCAACTTTCTCAAAAGTTGAAGGAAGCAAGAGAGCAAGCCGATTTTGAGAAGAGCCGACAGGACTGTAAAGATAAGAAAACACACTGAGAGCAAACAAGAATAAGGGTCCATTACGACATGTGAGCAGAGCGGAGGATCGCTAATGGAACAGACAAACACGTGCACAGACTGCATCGAGTCCAGTCACAGGTGTGAACGATGCTTGTGCAAGTTAGCGACCTACGGTGTGTGATGAAACTAAAACAAGCCCTCATTAACCAAGTGTAACAAAACCAGTAGCTCAATAATCCACGTACCAAATAACACATATGTAAGTACCAACAAACACTGACCAGTATTATTGACGAAACAACGGAAAAAGTTGCCCACTTTTGAAAACCAATCGTCCAGATCATTAATTAGCACGTTCAAAGAAATACTTGCAAAAGATCACTTAAACAGTTTACGATTACGAAGCCATTACAGGAATAACAAGTAGGTCTAAATTTTGTATTTTAGCAGAAGTCATAACTGTAAAATTTTCGTCCGACATTACGAAATAGACAGGCATCAAATTAAATAACAACACTACTTCAGCGTTAACTAACACACAATATTTATTTTAAGCACCTCTCAAAATCCTGAAATACATAAAACGGCGTTACAATAACACAGATAGTTTCTGTATTAGTTCTAAATTAGCTGTGTGGCGTGGACTGTTGAATCCAATTACGTATGTTATTCGTTTAGCCAGCGATAGTCGGTAGACTCGGCAAGTAATTGATGAGTTGTTAAGTTGTCAGTAATCCAATCGTGGCGCATTATGTCAGTGTAGCCGTGGGGTCGACGGACTTCATTCAACTGCCCCGTGGCCAATGGTTGACATAATTTTTTATGATGCAGTCTATAATGTAATGCTCCCATTAGCCAATTTAGTTCAATTTGTTTGGTTATAGCTGAGATTTGTTTTGATTTGCGTTGCACCGTTTCGTTTTATTTGTGGTACTAAAGAAGAGGTATATACAAATGGAAAAATGACTAGACTTATTAGAAAAAGAGCTTATCATGTAGTTTAAAACTGTGAAGACTATTAAAACAACAGTAGATGTCAAATTGTCATAAGAGAACGCCGACAAAAAACGTCGGATGAAAGAACTTGCGCGAGTAAACGAGCCGTCGTCTATATTAAACATAGGTTCAGTTTGTTTTGCTTAATGCCCCGTTGACTCCGTTATTTATAGATGATATACTACATTTCGGAGTCGTCCGCAATGTCTCCATGCGTCTACTAAAGTCGTAGATAATCTGATAGCATAATAAACCAGGCGAGTGACATTTTATCACATCTTTCTACTGCGTCATTGGGGTTTATTACGCCTATTAAGCCCTCGTATCCACCAGGGGTTAAGTGTTCCTCGAAGAGTAAATTTTCCATTATATCCGAACCTCAAACAACCCAAAGCAATTTGCATAGACTGGCTGGCGATAATTGTTATAAGGAACGAGTGGGTCGAACATTGGGATTATTCCGGCTTTTAGGCAAAACATGTGCTAAAGGTAAACTGGTACTATACAATGTGTGAGGTACTTATTTGGGTCCAACGATAGCGCACGTCCTTTGCGTCACGAGTTACGAGAAACTTGTACCCTGGCGTCTAATCTCTGTAATGGGCGGAAACTTTTAAGAACAATGTTACCCTAAGTACACCTATTAAAAACCTGGCCCAGTTTCTTCGGCAGGATTAGAGTCCATTGTTTCTACGCTAGTTACGTTCGTAGCGGTTTTCTCTGTATCTTATTTTGGAGCTTTGGCTAACTCTAATTTAAACGTTTTGTGAGGTAGTAACAAATCAAAGTACCAAATCATTTAACACTAGGTTGACAGCATCGGTCTTAAATGCCGTGTCGTCTGACATCCGTTCCTAAAGCATCTCATTCAATTTCTCATTACCGATGTCAACGGCGTGCGGCCGCTGCGCTGTCCATTGCACGATCTGATCGAACTTTTCGTCTAATCCAGTTATAGCAAGTGACGTAACCCGCCCCCGGGTGTCGCTCGTGCTAAAAATACCAGCACGTGCTCACTCCAGGCACGACATACTCTCGATATACGATCGCTCCTACCATATCACACATGCTGACATTACAAACTATAGGCTGAGCTCCAAAAACTTTGATTTGTACTTTTGATCTTTTCGGTCGACTTACCTCAGTCCGGTCAAAAGACTTTTTGGGCAAGGGAATTTGGACTCTGTTTTGAAATTGCAAAATATATTATGATTAATAATTTATTTTCGCAATTCTTTTAATCATATTTGTCATCGCTGTTGACGCATTTTTCCAAAATGTATTGCGCAATCACGTTAAGGGAAACCCTCGACTTGGTTGCGAGATACATTTTGGAAACAATATTTAAATTAAATAAATATACGTGTTAAATAATAACGAGGATAATCTGGAAAAAGCAACTTTTGAAGATAATCGATGTTATATTAAGTTAAACAAAGCCCAATCAAAAAATGTATTCCTGTATATTATGTAGACATGATTAGGAGTTGCTGAAATGCACGGATATCGAAGATAGAAAACGTTTAGGAAAAAGACGATTAATATTGGAAACTCTGAAATAAGAGGCACTAAGAGAGAAATAGAAAGGATAAGGCTTTTCACTTGTTGAAACAAACGTTAACGAAAACACTAACGATTATGAACCCGTGTCATTTAGGCGAGTTATTCTCGTAGTAGGGGTTCAACATCCTGGCGCTGTGGTTGCCAACGCGGATGCGGAGCTGCCACAGACAATGCGGGTAGAGGGTTAACGCCGCGGAGACATCAATCGTCACTAGTAAATTCTACAGGCGTTTAGAGGGGCACTCGGACGCTAGGCTACGATTAAGACGCTGACAACACCTAAACCGCGGTCACTGTCAGATTGCATAGAAAAGAAAGAGAAGCGCGACGACAAAACGCTTGTAATTTATTGCAAAATAAGAAGTAATTATCTATTTACTCAGAATTGAGTTGAGTAATCGAAAATAAAAAACAACCAAGTTCTGCATTAGAATAAGACGTACTTCTTATTAATTAAATACGTAATTTATGTTGATATTTAATATAGATATTTTGTATTAGAACTCAAGGTAAGAGGTTAGTTTAACGTTAGTTTGTATCGAGATTTTTTTTTCAAAACGTGTTTTGGTGACAATCAAGTTCTGGGAAATATGTTCAAAATTAACATATATTTTTTCCGCTCCCACAAACTATACAGATTTGGCAATTTTCTTTCTTAAGAGAAGCCTATTTTGGTCAATTGGGTCTTGTCAGCGCCTTAAATTACATTGGCATTATTAGTTAAACGATTTATTGGCGTTTAAAGTAGTTTTCTATAAGCGTCGTGGTTTCTCTGTCCAAATTATGTAGCGTGGAAAGATGCGATGCACTCTAAATGCTTACCCATGATTAGGAAAATCTACATTTTTGAATTTTATATAATTAACAATAACTCACGATGAGCTGACAAGCTGTCAATTTACGAGCAATTATAATATGTTATTAGTTGTAAGTTGTAACGTAAAAGTACATCAAACTGTTTATGGGTGTGTTCAAACAATTGCGTGGGAAGTCGACGTGGTACAAAGACATAGAAAGTCGTTGTTTCTTTCGGATGTCCAGATAACGAGCTTTCATAATATGTCTAAAATAGGAATGGTGAAGATGTTACTACTCGTATCTTGAGGAGTTATTATAAGTTAACATAGATTCGATTGATCATATTTCGCCAATATTACATTATTTTTTGTAAGTTTACAATTGCATGACATTTTCAATAAATACATACAAACTCCATACCTACAGGCTTACCCATTGATGGAATTCTCGTCAACTCATATTCCGCTATTTTAGTGTTTAAACCTTGTAATGTTTTGGAAAAGTTTAAGGAAAACGGCCGTCATGACAAAACATATAAATGACATCGTCACGTTCTAACTCGACTAATACAATGAGGTGCTCTGTATTATCAATTATCATTTATGAACTGTTCTCGCTTGCTAAAGCAGAAACAAAATGAATGGAAGTCGAACAGCGGTCAACGAGGTCCATTGTCAAGTGAGTGCTTTATACAAAAAGAGGTAAGTTTAAAAAAAAAGATTGATTTAGCTAGGTCCGTGACTGGCAGACAAGGGAGTATCATTCTGCAATTCCACGTTTCACCTTTAGCATGTCCATAAAAACGTCGTTAACATTGACCACTTCGATTCCATTCAAATTAAAAAGTTTTCCAGCTAGCAAACTTTTTGCAGATAACTTTATCGCTATCGAACCGCCTTTATAAGGATATGGCATAACGCATGACAGCCAACACCGGCGCGGGCGCATGTTTAATCACACGTTAAAGAATCGCAACGTGATTTAGAAACCGGTTCAACTTAATATCAGGTTTCTGGACCGCGTAAGGTACAAGTTAATGGTGCTGCTAAGACTTATTGATTTTGACGTGCGATTTTCATTGACTTCTATCTATCACAGTAATATTGTTTGTTTTAAGAGTTTGCCTGCTCGTAGCTGTCCGCCAGTGCCTTGGGAGCCGTACTAGCCTATGACCAGCGGCTTATCCAGAAAAGTAAGATAACTTGTAACTTTTGTAAGATAGGTACTGGATTAAACAAGTGTGTGCAGCTGCATTTTAACCACCTACTTGCACTGTCGGCAGATGAGTATTAAACATATAATTTGCATTTCGTCGCTTAAGTTCTAACACCGCGGAAGTAATTTTTTTGACAAAATACGTATTGTATGTCATTCGATAGAGAATCGCAAGGCGCATCGTTTGACGAATTTTAAAATTGGATGTGTCTACATGAATTAAACATATTTTAATTTCTATATTGAATAAACCTAAATATGAACAGTTGTTTGAGGCTAAATAAAACGGATTTATTGCTCTCCTGAAAAGTTGCGTATTTTGACTTCCGCGGTGTTAGAACTTAAGCGACGATTTTCATCAGAAGTCTACTTAGGTATTCAATTCATTGTATTACTACAAGCCATATTAGACTTTATTAACTAACAGAATTACGCAGGATAATAAACAATCACCTACGCATGAAAAAAAAACTGTTGATTATACACATACAATGACAGACAATAACCATGTGCTTCTCACCTACGCAAATGTTAACGAAGATTCATATAAATGCAAACGAGATTACGACATGCACGTAACTCGAAGCTTGTATGGTGTTAAACCGGATCTATCACATTGATGCAGTTACATTCAAAACATAAGAGTTTTCTATTCAATATTCATTAAATTCGAAATGTTACGTCTGGTTTTATCAATCAATTTTGAATGAAGACGATTAATTTAGCGTATTTATATTCCAATTTGTAGTTAATCTGATTGCCAAATCATTTTGTAAGGGAATATTTAGAAGTTGGAACATTTGCTGATACAAAATCAATTAAATAGAGACTAAATTGTGGGCCAAACCGCGGGCAGTAAAACACAATTAGTTCCGGTGAAAAATCAGCAATGTAGATTTTTTAAGTGTATGCTTTTTGGGTGCCAAGATTATAAATTCATAGTGCATGAAAAGCAGATTTTTAAACAAAATCCTGACGAAGATCTGCAACCGTAATAACCTACCTTAAAAACTTTTACCAACAAATAAAGCGTTTAGTGGATGGTTCTACAGATCGTGACTTGATCGTAAATGGTATGTCGCTTAACTACTCGGTGATATCACTCTTCGGCTTAGTCCTACAAGTATAATTAGCTTAGGGAAATACATTTACAAGGTGCAACATAAATAAATTAAGTTACATTTTCTTGGCTATTCACACCTGGACCTTGGTCTAGGGAGGGGGTAATGCTGACAATTGCCAAGGTTACACATTAGTCAATATTATGATTATTTGACAGGTGAATCTACAATAATAGATACACGCGTCTCTTTTGTTCTCAGATTAGCAGAAAAACGACAATAAAATATCTTAAAATTCTTTGAAACTGCCTTCTTCACCGCAACATCGAAGACTCCATTAAATATATGTCATTTTCGTTTCCATACTCATCTTTGTTTAAAGTTGGAATTACACAATACGAAACTTATTATACGAGAAGAATAAGATAAATTAAAATACGTTTACTTAGAAGAGACCCTAAATTAAGATTGTTATAAAGGAAACGTGAAGGGGAACCTCAAGCCCTGACAGTTTCCGATACTTTTATTGGCGAAAGTTATATCTTTCTAGAAAGTTATTAATTTACTTTAGTTTTTATTGGCAATTTAAATGATATAAACAATAATAATATTGCGTTGTGAATGTGAAGTGTGGGTTGCAAATGTTTATGATTACGAGCTGTTCAAGGTTGAAGCGGGTGATAATTGTCATTAGAGCGTTATTACACACCGAATGCAACCGGTACAAGACTCTATTACACGTCTAATATTATGTCTAGTTTGTGAAATACCAACATAAAATATTTGATACCACAAAAACCTTGCAATGTTTTAGTTTCGTAACTTTTTGTCAATTTATAGAAGAATGAAACGTAGATAATTATGGACATAACGGCGTAAATTTCCTGACAAATACTTATGGAATATATACCTAATTTATTCGATCTATATCCGCAGACATTTCTAAAATTTTGGAGCCTGTCCAAATAATAAGAAAACTGATGAAGAAGTTGATCAATACAAAATCAGATGAAACCATCCTAACGTTAACATAAGAACTTGAAAAGACGATTACGTACAACAGACGTGACATGATGAAGGATTCGACCGCCGATTAGGAAGACCTATAAGGACCTCACAAACAATATCACGCAGACATTCAACTGAATGTGTCATACTTAACGAGAATTGTCTCAGTGAGACCTTTCTTATTGTTAAGCTTGTGGAGTCTATGACACTACATATACTTGGGTGTATACGTAATAGTAAAGCTATATATTACGAGTTTTTGCGTCATGTTCATGCACCGAGTGCTGTGCAGCGCGATAATGATACGCCATTATACATGACATCCATGTCAGGTGTTTCTTGGAAGTTTTTATTACATTTTTCTATTATTTTGGCAAATTTTCCAGCCGTTGTGGCAAGATTAAACAAATAAATGTTAGTTTAATTTTTGCAATTTCCCCTAGGTGACACGAGTGGGGTTTCACATAGTTTACAAAGTGTAACAGATATGGCATTTCCGTCCGATGACTAGCACAGGAAGATAGCGGTGGATAGATCGCTTAGAAGGCCTACTCTAAACAAATATGAGTATGGAAACGAAAATGACACATTTAATGTGGTCTTCGATGGTGCGGTGAAGTGGACAGTTTCAAGGAATTTCTAAATCAAATAGTGCACAACAAACAAACACAATATTGGTCGTGTCATTAGACGGAAACAATTGTTTTCATGATGAACACGCGACGTAGATAAGCCATTATACTATCTATATCGACCAATTAGTTGTATCTCTAGCCCATTTTGATATGAATTTTATGGCTCGTTTGATTATGAGTAATAAAAAGAGTCGATAGGTGTCCTGATTTTCAATTTCCTATGTTGCCAAACCCGCTCGTAAGACCAAGTCAAGGGAGCACGCACGTGTCTCCGTACATAGCGTACGGCCGATAAGCCGAAATGTATGGACAACATCTGTTTTTTAAACTGCGCTCGTGTCTGCTGTGTGTACATTATTTATTCCATGTTGCCATGTTTGTATAGAGCACTGGGGAGCTAGTCTATTTTCGGTGTTACTACTCCTAGTTTCTATAAAATTGCTGTCATTAGTACTGCGGTTCGACTCTCGATAAACCTTAGTAATTCCAGTATGATCGAAACAAGTATCCTTATTTAGCGATGGAATGTAATCCCAACATTTTTCCTTTCGTCATACTCATAGCCGTCCAAAAACCAAAAAAGGCAATTTTATAACGTTGTTGTTTATAATAATATAACAAGTTCTCCGTTCGTAAACTTTATGACTTATAAACGTGCCGTTTATAAAAAAAACTATAAAAATCGTGTAGGTATAAAGGAAAAGTGTAAAGTTTGGGATTTAATTATTGCTAGCGTCGTGATTAATAATTAAATTGGTTACAATAAAAGGGGGAAACATAAAGAAAGGGTTTTAGTGTATGGAAAAGATAAAAGAAAGTTCAACATACCATTTCTTTCTTGAGGTAAGCGAGTTGTGAGTCGAGATCTGTGGGTGGTTTGTCCGAGGGCGGTGAGGGTGTATCCTGCAGTTCAAGCTCGCCCTCTGCGAAGCCGCTAAGACTCTTCGGAAGAGGCGGTAGACCTTGCAGAGACATGGTGCTGATCGCGCGGAACTGCTTACGAAGTCTGCCCACAAAAATTGTACTTATTAAGAAGTGCTTTTGCTTCTTAGGATTCGCAAAAGGGATCAAAGGCCACCGGCATGATTTCAGTTTATTGAAAGTCAACAAAAGATGTGATGACATTAGCAATGGAAAAGTTTCATGACTATGTGCAAAATCTCTTCTATGAAGACTTGGGAGAGACAAGCAGCGGATGGTTATTGTTTATTATTGGTCAAGGACAGCTAATGAGACACAATTGATTTTCTATTTTTTGACTCCGAATCGGTGTCGCGCGTGGCTTAACAGGTTAATAATCATATCTTTGGAATTATAGGTACTCCAAAATAAGAATCATCATCATTCGTTTAAAGACTAAAAATAATTAAACCGCATATAAGTTATTCAAAAGCAATTTACCACCATTGTAAATAACTAAATACTTTCAGGTTTATTCTGTCATTTTAACGACCTAGAAATTGTGCGCAGTAGACGAGTCTATCAGCGTTCATAACCGGGTTTAATGAAGTCGTATGACCTTTTAACACAAAACCACAACATGCCCGAACCACGGAAGAGAAGTACAATGTAGCGATTTATTCATACGATAAGAAATAATTAAGTTAATTTATTAATTCTTGAGAACCCACCTAGACTTAAGGTCATCATCCAGTATGTACGCATAAGCCTGGTCATCGTCCGTATTCCCGCTCGTCACTGAAGACATGGCGTAGTTCTGCTCAGAATCCTCAGAATCACACTGTCCATTTGTTTCTGCATACTCAGGGCTGTTCAAACTTTCCGGCACATTCGATTGCGAACGCATTGTCTGCAATTCGTATATCAACATCTCGTGGTTGTTCATGTCCTTCATCATTTCCAGCTCCTGAGTGTCGTTGCCGTTGGTGATGTTCCCAGAATCTTTCCCTTTATCTATCACAGTGTGCGCTTCGTCTTTCTCTTTATTATTGTTTCTACTAGCTATGATCTCTGAAATTAACATTTCTGTGACTCGCGATGTTTTTCTTTCCAAAGAGTTGTTATTTTTATTTACACTATCGTCAACTTTTGGACTTCCTGGCTCGGTTTGTTTAGCCGGTGGGGTACTGACTTGTTTCGATGGACTGTTTCGCAACCTGTCATCAAACTCCTGAACTTCCTCCACTGACGCGTATGGCGCTTCTGACACAGGGCTCTGTGGGGGCTTAGCATCTAAAGGGGATGAATACGTTATTTCCGGTGAGATCTTAGATTTATTGCTATGTAGAGGGCTTTTATTTACAGGCAAGGGCTTCATTGGTTTTAACTTAGGTTTAGGAGACAACGGTGGCGGAGGTGCTTTTCGTAAAGGTAGAGTCTTCTCTGCAAAACTAGAGGACTTTGATACTTTACATTTTGAATCTTGATCCAACTTGTTCGATGTTGAGAGCGATCTTACTAATATTTGTCTGCATGTTTTGACTGCTTTAGAGTTAAGCGATTCATTTGACTTTTTATTCGATGTCGGAGTTGGAATAGAACTACTGTCGCTAGAGCTTCTTCTGGAGTTTTGACCGCTAGACTTTCTTTCATCAGACGAAGAACTTCTGTCACTGATCACATCCCTGATGAACGACTTGACCCGTGCTAATCCGTTTTGTTTAGGTGATACTGTTGATTCACTGACAGTATTAGCTCTATCCAAAGTTTTAGATTTTGATGTGTAGTGGTTTTCCTGTTTGGAGAAGGCACGCGATTTCGTGAAGCTAGCCTTAGAGTCCGCCACGGCCTTCCTCGTTTTTGCCAGTGCCTCCGCCACCACGCTCTGGTTGGGTCGCGGAGGCACTGGAGGTGGTCCTTTGATCTTGCTATTCTTCATCGGTTGTGCGTTGGTCTGTACCATCAGCATGCTTGAAGGAAGCGTCACTCGAACAATACTATAATATGCGTATTATAGTAGAAGGAGCACGTTAACACCAGCACGTAAGTCACACACACGAGAGCGCTCAGTACGCAGGGCAACACGTCCGTCCCCGCGAGCGCGCGGTCCTCACTGACTGCCTCCTTGCGGCGACCACTGGCGTGCCGGCTCACCGCTAATGTATAGCGGTGAGACGGCACGCCTTCGACGCTGCATCGAACAGGCGTACAAAACTTCGTAATAATTACCTCCCGACTTGAAAATGACTTTGTTCGTAGCTTTGCCATAGCTGTTGCGTGGTGTGTAGTTTCTGCAGTAAGTACCATACGCCCTAACAATGAGTTGACCCACACTTTTAATAATGTAAAAGTGATTGTTTACTATGAGAATTAATGCAACAGTGGCTACCGGTCCGCAACGCACACGACATGGCTATTGTTGGTGATGTCGAAAGCACTCTCTGACCTATTGTTTCGCGCCAATCAAAATGTTACACTACAGTTGTTGTTTATAAGTATTTGGTTTGGTTGATGTCATGTGCTAACACAAAACACTTGTAGGCTAAATTACAACATAGCCACCCTATAAACAGGGTTTTTGGCGCATGGACCGACGCAATTTTTGGGTGATTGGTGGTCATTTGCGAGGTTTCAAGTGTCACGGTAATTAGAATATGATTTTTTTGGGTTTTTCTTTACAATTACCTATCCCGAAACCTCGCCTTTAAATTATCATGATTTTTTTGTTCATGGTTAATATATAATATAATGACACGAAATAACTTTTATTGTATTCTGCAATGTATTCTTATTCAAATCATTATTTGATGCAATTGGTCTGTTAAAAAATATCTATGAGCTTCCAGACTTAAAACTGTATATAAATGAAAAAAAAAAAGCCAGCTTCTAAAATCATTAAAAAAAAGCTTTATTTTAAAAAAGTTCTCTATTTTATACCCTTTTCAATAGTATGAACACGAACTTTTTTGTAGAATTATTTAACGCGGAACAGGTTGCTATACATTTTTTAAATTGCATAAGTACCTACAACTGTTTAGGCAGCGCATGCTAATAATTCTGTTTTAAGAGGTATGTCTTTCCGACTTGCTAGGCAAAAATTGTGATAGTTCGGCTAATATGCATGATAAAAATATAATTTATAGCCTATAGCAAGCAGGAATAATGTAGCTTCCTACTGGGGAACCATTTTTTTTTGTTAGTTATTACCCCTTACATACAAACATACAAACAAATTTTACCTCTTTATAATATTAGTATAGATGTGGTTTAGATTAGTAATATTTGCATCACATACATTATTTTTTGTTATCTAGTATGCATAATCAGCCTATAATGTTCCCACTGCTGGGACACAGACCTCCTCACATTGAGAGGGAGTGGGCCGTAATCTACCGCGTGGGCCCAGTGCGGGTTGGTAGATGTCACATGTCTTCGATTTTTTGGTTCTAGGACATGACAGTTTCCTCACTTTTTGTTTTCCTTCACCATTTTGAGAGCAGTGGTGATGAAATTGTTTACACAAAGATAAGTGCCTGCTTGGGTTCGAACCCACGACATACAACTCGTAAGTCGAGGCGTTACCACTGGGCCACCACTGCTCTCAAAAAGAAGATGCTTTGATAGTAATAGCAGAGCTGTTAAAGTGCAGTGGATCAAAATATTTTATTTCACATAAACCTACATGGGCACTTTTGAAATGTCAGAAGCTAGGTGCATGGTTCCAATTGGTAGTTTCCTATGGAGAAGAGCTCGCGATCGAAGGTTAAGCTACTCTTGTTTCGTGGATGGGTGATCATCCATTTCATATCGAGACCCCTCCATGCCTTGGAAAGCATGCTGTCATTAGTAGATCTTTGACAGTTGTGACGTGTAGTCAGAAGCCCAAGTCTGACAACCAGTCATACAGGTGGTGGAGGTCAGATAGGCAGTCACTCCTATGTAAAATACTGGTATCCAGCTGCATCTGGTGTATGCCGACTCCAACATAGTTGAGAAAAAGCTAGGCAGATTTTTTTGCAGCATTATGCTGATAAAGGAGCCTTTTTAGCATGGGTCTAGATTTCCCATTATTTTCTTAGTTTTAAATATTCCTTTTTAGGGTGCCGTACCCAAAGGGTAAAATGGGACCCTATTACTAAGACCCCGCTGTCCGTCTGCCACCAGGCTGTATCACATGAACCATGATAGTTAGACAGTTGAAATTTTCACAGATGATGTATTTCTGTTGCCGCTATAACAACAAATACTAAAAAACAGAATCAAATAAATATTTAAGGGGGCTGGTTCTCATAAAACAGACTTGATTTTGTTGCCATTTTTATAGATAATGGTACGGAACCCTTTGTGCGCGAGTCCGACTTGCACTTGGCCAGTTTTATTGTTTGTATTTCCTGTGTGTGTACCAAATAAATTATTTTTCTTTCTTTCTATATACCAACAATCTCTGTATCAGTGGCTAGTACCACCAATTTAAAATTTAATTTTAGACTACTAACACCAGACATTCATGATATTAACACGCCTTTGTCAGAGTTTTATGAATTTGAAATATTGTTAATTGATTTCCTATTGTTTGACTCCGAGTCGGTGTCGCGCGGGGCTTAACAGGTACCTATGTACATATAATATATTGTTGTTATTACAAATAAGAGTATTTAAATCAATAGCTCATTAATTAATTAGTTTTACCATGTCATTCAATAATAATAAACAAAGTTAATTTCACCTGCTAATTGGAAGCTGACAGTGTTTCATGTGACTTTACCACCTTATTGTACTATTAAGTAACATGAAATAAGATGTGAAGAACTGAATCTTAAGAAGTAAATCTGACTGAGCTCCGTTAATTAAATTCCTCTATCAATGATATCATACTGAAATCATGTAATACTTGTTACTTGTTATGTTAAGTGTACTACTTACGTTTTGACAATCTACTTGTTGTTGAACTTCCAGTCTTGCCTGCACATGGGGCACTGCTGCTGGGGTTGCGAGTGCAGCCACTTGACGATGCAGTGGATGTGAAAGCAGTGCGAGCAGGCGCCCCAGACGAGCGGGCAGTCGTCTCCGGGAAGCTTGCAGTCTGGACAGCAGCTGTCGAAGGGCATGCGACAAATACCACAGTTGTCGTCGTTGGCTACCCACCGCCAAGTCGCTACGCCCGTCCAACCTACACAATTGACGTTTACGTGAAAATAGGATACGATTTATCATCTAAATAGAAATGAAGGTTGATTGAAATGACAGGTTATGATATACGCACTTTTAACGGTTACTTTCATATCACGAAACTTGCATACCGTTTTAAATTGAACTAAGTTCTAATACTTATTATTTAGAAGCAAAATACTGTAATTTACACCTAAAAACTGTTACAGCACGCGAATCTAAATATATTTTTTTAATAACAATTCAACATTTCAACAACAACAATCGATGAAGTTTGTAGTTGACAATTTGACAAGTAATGTCAATTTTAGGCTGCATTCCGAATTGCGCTGTAATCGATTTGAGCGTGCTTAAACTCGTTCCGAATTGGCGTGAGCGCGATATCGATGCCCCGTGAATCGTCATACATGACGTCATGACATGCGCCATCTTGCGATAACGCCAACCATGCCCAGAATTAATATCACCGTGAGCGCTGTCAAAAATGACAGTTGTGTTTGTGTTGTTTTGTTTTGAGTAGCACCCATATCGTAGACAGAGCACCATATTATACGAAGAAATTTGTGGTAAACTAACAAATATACCATCATGAGTATTGAAGTAAATATTGCCGACGAGACTAACGGGCGACAAATTTCTGTCATGCTTACATCAGAGCAATACGAGAGGGCTCAGAGAGGTAAGTGCTAAATTTTAGCCCCCTTGCAGTTCTACTGACTGCTCAAACGATGGTGATGCGAATGTTTTAATCATCATAACTGCTCAGCTGTCTGTTTGCAAAAGCTACCATAATCTCTATAGTGCATACAACCACTGTATTTTCTTTTGATCAATCATAAATGTTTACTAAACTGGTACTTGCTGTTTACAGATACTGAATATGTACAACAATTGGTGCATGACTTTGATGCAAATCTTCGGGGTAAATCTTTGCCGAGAGCATATAAATACGCTAATATAAGTACTTCATCATCCTCTTCATCACTGGACGAATTGGCGTTCTCAAACGCAAAATCTGAGTCATCAGAGTCGGAAGAGTTAACCAACAAAACAGAAGTGCCAATGCGTTGAACTTCCATTTTCGCTAAAATATCAAATCGGTGTTTCTTGTTCAAGGTTTGGGGTTATGTTCTAAGTTTTGACCGTTTGACGTTATGAATGAGCACTGTGAGCGCGTTCACGAGCGTTCCGAATTGTAGACAGCTCTCAGCTGTCATAATCGTGATATCTAAATCGGAACGCAAATTATTTATGTAAGCGCTGTGAGCGATAATGGCATAATATTCGGAAAGCAGCCTTAGTTAGTTGTTTTTTTTAACCATTCTTTGGATATTTGTGTTTTTTGTGAATATTTTCGGATAAAATTTCTCCAAAGGTGTTCCTTGATGATATAGATAGACAGTAAATGGCCATCTCAGTGAAGAAGAAAAAGAGGAGATGAGAAAACTATTGATCCATTTTATCGTATCCTCTTTCCCCAGGCTTCAGATAGTTTTATGAAAATAATATATTATTCAATTGCTATATTAAAATACTAGCAACCTACCCCGGCTTCGCACGGACCACGGGGTAGCAGAGCATATTATAATGCTTAATTTTTTTGTCACAGTGTCGTATCAGCCTTTTGCATCGAGTATGTGGATTAGATTCAAATGTAACTGATGTTAATCACAAAACCAATTCGCTCCGTCCATTGGTGAAAACCATATTAAAATTCGGTCTGTAGTTTTAACTGTGTTAGACAGACGCAGCGTTGTTTTATACTATGTAGAGATGTAGTGATCAACAATATTGAAGTGTTTCCAAACGTACGCTTTGGCTGATTTTATGCAGTGGCACAGTGTTGCCATCCATACGAGATTTCTCGTACATGTACGAGATTTAGTGGTCCTGGTACGAGGTACGAGCTTACATCCATCCTCGTACGATTTTGTACGAGATTCGTTGATACAAGTCATTGAGGAATCAATCATCAAGGAAATTAATGAATGTTGTGTACGTACGAAAGGTTTCATTTCATTCATTTTACTTGTATTGTTTCTTTAAGACGCTGACAACGCCTAAACCGTGGTCACTGTCAGATTGCATAGAAAAGAAAGAGAAGCGCGATGACACAACGTTTGTAATTTATTGCAAAATAAGAAGCAATTATCTATTTACTCAAAATTGAGTTGAGTAATCGAAAATAAAAAACAACCAAGTTCTGAATTCATATAAGACGTTCTTGTTATTAATTAAATACGTAACGTATGTTGATATTTAATGCAGATATTTTGGATTAGAACTCAAGGTAAGAGGTTAGTTTAACGTTAGTTTGTATCGAGATTTTTTTTCAAAACGTGTTTTGGTAACAACCAAGTTCTGGGAAATATGTTCAAAATTAACATATATTTTTTCCGCTACCACAAACTATATAGTTTTGGCAATTTTTGTTCTTAAGAGAAGCCTATTTTGGCCAATTGGGTCTTGTCAGCGCCTAAGTTAACGTAGAAAATATGTCTATGTTAATTACACTCTACTAAACGTCCACTATAGTAGGTACAGTTCGGATACTACATACAGTATCCAATGCAAAATTCCGGTTGTACGACCTGCCACCTGCGACCACCTGGACACTTTTTGACGAAACTGCTTTGTAGAGTGCTTGGTTATTAGATAGTTGACAAGAAAATCAATAGATTTTAAGGAATTTATTAAATAAATGCTATGTACGAGGTTGTGTTGACAAAATACGAGATTTCAGACCATATCTGTACGAGGACACGCCTTCGGCGTCTGGCAACACTGCAGTGGCAAGACCACATATAAATGTCACTGATGACTGATAGAAATCTTCGTGAGTGTTTGATGTGTTGGAGTTTATTTATTTTATCCATATTTTAATGTGTTAAAATTGTGCGGAATTAAAATCAGAGATGACCTCGTTTGATACAAAATACGATGTAAGTTTATAGTCTACTAAATGCGATAAAAATCAATAATACTCCATAGTTCACTCTCGTATTACATTCCGATAGTTCCACCCAAAATAATCGTTATTTGGTCACCAAAACTGTAATTGTTATTATATTTCATCGTTCACTTCATAGTCACAATACTGTAAAGGATGTCTATTGTTTATTTGTTTCCAAAAAATCAGTTTCTATGAGTCATAGGCTTTTACACTATAATCATCCTGTTCTAACACGATCTACGTTGATCGTGGTTTATATTTTATATTCATTTGATCGTTTCAACACATGCAAAATATCATCTGAACCAACAACTGTGGTGAAATTAATCACTGTTTTTGATTTTATGCTGTTTTATTATCCTCAAATTAATGTTTGTAGTACATGTAATTTTCTTTGTTATCTAGATGTACCCTGCAGGGGATGTGGGGGTAATCGAGGGGGAGATGAATATACCCTCACAGGGTGTACCATCTGGAAACAGTATGGAGTTTAACACTCTTGATGAACCCATCAAAGAAACTTTTGTAAGTATCCAATATGAGAAAGTAAATTTTGGTATAAGAATAAGATCTACTATCATACAATATTTGTTATACTATTAAATGTTTTTAATCTAGTGAAATATGAAACAAAAAATCATCAAATTCACTTATTATATCATTAGTAAAAACTAATAAATGAGGTATTTACCATGAAGCCAGATTAGGGAGCAATTCATTGTGTAAATTTTAAAGTAAGCCATGTCAGTTGGATAAATAATGAATAGTGAAATCGTTTTAGAATGTGTAGAGTTACAAAATAGTATACTTAATCAAAACCAAACATACCATCATAAAAATAGTCCTTCTAAAGGACACACTGCAAAGATTAAATTACCTATCAAACTCAAACCATTTATTTCAAATAAACCAATTGCAGGCACTGTTGAATTGTCATGGGGTCGGTCAGTCAGAAAGATGCAAGCTAATTGCCCATGCCAAAGCTTAGTAGGTACCTATGCAAAAGGACGGGCAAGGAACTCCACGGACACTCTTTTAAATCAAAATATGGTTATGTCATTCAAATTGAAATTATACATGTGAGAACAATGCAGAATGTTGAAAGCGGCCATTATGAAATTATAAAAAAAAACAATTCTAAAATTAAATTATATTAAAATAAGCCATGGCAGCTAAGAGATGACCAGTCCCTACTGACGGGGCCCGGTCATGAACATTCGCATAGATTAGCACCATTCAGCTCAACCATTTTGAAGGGATGATCCAACACACATGCCACTATCAGTGAATCAAATTCTGTATTAGATGACTTACATCAGTACACCCTCATACAGGATAAATCTTCTAAAATAAATCATGTGTGCATGTTAATCAACTTGACTGTTACTGCTCATACACCTGAGATTCATAGTCTTAGATGCCAAGCAATTATGTTCTTTAGCTTCAAGACTATAGAGTAGTTTTTAATTTTACATGTAAGTATGAGGATTGTGAGTAAATGGAAATGTTGCTATTGCTTGTGGCTAGTTTATGATCACATCTTTTTTTAAGAGTTATTCAGGTAAACAAATTTGACAGTGGAAAAGAGACTGCGTAGTGTGGTTCCGGCTGCCTTTTTTCAACATGACAATCAATAGTCTATGGTTTTATTTAACTATGTTTTAATCAACCTGTACATACATAAGTCAAATCAAGCAACAAGCAACTACTAGCAAAATTAAACATATAACATCATGCCTGTGTTCCCTGAAGGATTGGGCGGAGGTGTGTAGCTTAACTTAAACTTATCTAGCGAAATGTCCACATTTCGCTGGTAATGTTTTATTTAAGCTAATGGGAAAATTCCTATGAAATTAAAAGATTTACTTATTAGAAAAATACATTAATTATTTTATAAGCTGCTCTGCATTTTTTTTAATACATAGTCATTTACAACGTTAATGTTTATTATTTATTATTTTTAGCTTCGAGATCTGAGAGCAGTGGGAAATAAGTTTTACCATGTACTCATTCCTAGAGAGAAGTCTAGTTTGTTAAAAGAATGTGAGTAGTTTTTTTTTAATATTTTTTACGTATTAATAAAATAGTATAAAATATTAATAGTAAAACAGTAGATTTAATTTAATTATCGTTTAGTTTGATCTACATTTTTTAGCAAAAGAAATGGTTTTGTTTTAATAATATTGAGTCAATATTTTAAATAGAAAACTTTAAAATAGTCATGTAGTGTAGAAAATTAATGAGATTGGTTTTTAATGCTTAGATTTTTATCAATGATTTATCATTCTTATCAGTAGTAAGTAATGTGTATTTCTCATTTGATAACAATCAAGCATTACTTTAAGTAATCTTCAACACAATCATGGGCATTCAATATGCTTATTTTCTCCTGCTTTTTTTCTATGGGGAAATCTTCATCCCTTCGTCTGGGGAGAACGGAGGGCTATGCCTCCTTCCGACAAGAACCGCACGGCTCCTACCACCATGAGTTGGAGGCCCGAAAAATTCGCGCGCCCGTCCAACTTCTACAAACCCCTGCACCAAGGGATAATAATTTGCAATCTTTCTTTACATGCAAAACAAAATAAGCCTTATTTATGTTGATTTACAAATAACTTTCCTCTGTTTCCAGGGGATCTATGGGGCCCCCTGCTGCTATGCACCCTGATGGCCACAATCCTGCAGGGCACCGAAGTAGCCGACAACACCAATGATGGCGGCCCGGAGTTTGCCGAAGTATTTGTACTAGTCTGGATAGGGGCTGCTGTTGTCACAATTAACTCTAAACTGCTTGGTGGGAACATGTGAGTCTGATTGTAAATACTTGTATTGATATATTTAATACATTAAGACCACCACAACATTAAGTCCACCTCTGTTCATTTCAAGCACGCAAAGTCAAAGGCATTTTTTTTTCTCAACCTTTGGGTGATGCCGAGAAAACAGTGGTGGTGCAATTTCGAAAATTGATGAATAAATATTTATTTAATTTTATATTCATTTTAATCTTTGTTGTGGGTGTTGGCGTAGTATTGAGTTATTCGCCGCGACAACCACTGAATAGTGGTTGAAACGGAACGCGAAACGTGGTTGAGACGGCGCGGCCGTGAAAAGGATTTAGATCCATTGAAATAATAGGTTTTGGATTAATCTCTAGTGGTCGCAAGCACTACTGCTTAGCATAAGATCCTGGGAACCCAGGATTGCCAGATCGGGCAAATTGTTATTGAGTTTTTCCATCTGGAACTTCTCAGTAGCAGTCCGGGGTCTGGATTTGTGCCCAGTTGATGGCAATAGGCTCGCCCCCTATTACATGGAACTTAAACATAACTGGCGAAATGTGGGTGTACCATAGGTACGCCTCTGTTTAACCCTTCGGAGAATACAGGCGTGATGTTATAATATGTAGCATATCGCATATTTAAGTGGGCGTTTTCTTCATAGGTACATCAAAGTCAATAACTTGTTATAGGTTCCAAGTATCTGCAAAAGTAACAAAAATGCTTTTTAAGGCGCTGACAAGACGCAAATGACCAAAATAGGCTTGTCTTAAGAAAAAAAATTGCCAAATCTGTAGAGTTTGTGGTAGCGGAAAAATAATATATTAATTTTGAACATATTTCCCAGAACTTGGTTGTTACCAAAACACGTTTTGGAAAAAAATCTCGATGCAAACTAACGTTAAACTAACCTCTTACCTTGAGTTCTAATCCAAAATATCTGTATTAAATATCAACATTCGTTACGTATTTAATTAATAACAAGAGCGTCTTATTTGAATGCAGAAATTGGTTGTTTTTAAGCTTCGATTACTCAACTCAATTTTGAGTAAATAGATAATTGCTTCATATTTTGCAATAAATTACAAGCGTTGTGTCATCGCGCTTCTCTTTCTTTTCTATGCAATCTGACAGTGACCGCGGTTTAGGTGTTGTCATCGTCTTAACCGACACCTTTTTTTTTGGGTGGGGAATCATCAAATAACTTCTCCCACTCTGGGCGGAGCAGGAGGGTGTGTCAGACTCTTACTGACTAAAACCCACCCGTATTCCTTCCGTTGCCTGTGTTGTCAGGGGCCTCGGTAACCCTTTAGTACCTTCCCGCGAAACCGACCTCTCTACAACATAATTAATTAATGAAAGTAGCTTTCGTGTCTGTCTGTGTGATCGTATTGTAGTTCTTCTAAACTACGCAACGAATTTTTATGAAGTTTTCACCATCATTTAGAGAATTGATTCCGAAGGGTTTATGTGTGTAAAGATTAATATTAAACTTACATAAATGAAGCAATTTGGATGTTTTGCCAAGTAATAAAAGCCGTGCAAAGCAGGGGCAGGTCGCTAGTCAAGTATATTATTTTTTATTGTAGTAGTTTGTAGTTCTAACAATGATAATAAACTCAATAACATAAGTCCTTGAAAAATAAAACGAGCAAGCCTTACAGTAGTCGCACATTTTGTGTAACATCTGACATCTCACCTTAGTAATAAGCAACTGAGCAGCGACAGAAATTAACCTCAGGATTAAAAAAAGCGGCCAAATGCGTGTCGGACGGTCGGACCACGCACAATGAAGGGTTCCGTACCTTGGATGAATTTATCCCAAAAACAAACTGAACATTGTAGTTGAAAAACATGTTCTCCCATACACCGATCTACGTCACGGTCAATTCTCTAACAGCAAATTTAAGTTGGTCGACTATTACTCGTTAACTTGTAAAGCCTACGTAGCTGTGATAGATTTCCTTTTTATTTCATTATATGTACTACTGCCATGATTTTTTTCACATCTCCATAAACAACCATTTAGCTGGCAGGAAAAATTAGCACTTTAATGCTTAATATTACGCAAGCGGATCCCTAAATCAAAAAGTGGTGTTCACAGACCCACAATATTTTTGAACAGCCTATTCAACGATACTCATGGGGTAGACGAGAAAAAAAATATCATACCCACATATCTAAAAAAAAAAAATATAAATTTTAAAGTACTTACTAATTCCATACTATTAACACATTCCGGCGCGGTAACGGCTGTAACCGTATTTTAAAAGTTCGTGGACTGACAGTACGGCCACAGCCGTATAGTTAGCTACTTTTTTTACGTCAAACACAGCTGCCGCAGTGTAAAATTTATTTGCTTATTGTATAGACTTTATGCTTAATGCAATAAGGCTGAAATCACGTCGATTTATAGTCAAAAACAAGTTGTTTACGTGCTCTCAATGTGTGCCATACCCTCACATAAACAGATTTCATCCACAATGCTAGTACGGCTACAACCGGGTTGGTTACTATGAAATATCATACTACTGGAAAGTCAGTGTCACGCTAGCGACGGTCAGAGTTGGGTGTGTGGGCGTCGGTTTGCGCGGGAAAATTACCGACAACCAAAGCTCGCGGTAAGTGATAACTATTGACTTCTTAGCCTAAACATTGGCAAATACTTGCATTATTATGTTTTATCTGATATTAGATGCTTCATTTTACGTGAGTGTTGCATATTTTCAACATGAAATCTGTTATTTTATAGATGAGTTGGCGCAAAGTTGATGATGATCGCATTATGAAGCTTTTAGATGACACGTCTACGCCTGAAGTATCTTGTTCAGAAGAAGACCCTTATTGTGACGACGGAGAATATGACTCTGATAAAGATTTTGAGCCTGGGTTTGCACAAATTTTGAGATGTGTATACATAGGTGAAATTGGCGCACAGCGGGAGAAGAAAGTTGTGGACTTTATCGAGGCATTGTGTAACAACTTTCGCAGGGTGTATGGACCAAATAAAGAGTTGTCCCTAGACGAGTCCCTGGTCCTGTTCAGAGGTAGACTCGATTTTCGTCAGTACATCAAAAACAAGAAGGCTTGTAATGGAATCAAATTTTATGAGTTGACATCTTCAGATGGATTTGTTCTGAACATAATAATGTACAGTGGAAAGGAGGAAGACACAGATGTGACGACAAAGAAAACCGAAAAGATAGTAATGAAGCTGCTAAACCCATATTTGATGAAAGGACATCACGTTTATATGGATAATTTCTATAATGACGTTGAGCTGAGCCAAAAACTTTTAAGACTGCGGACTCATACTTGCGGTACATTGAGAAAAAGCAGAGTTTCTAATCCAAAGGTTCTTACCAATGCTAAATTGAAGAAGGGCGAACATTTATGGCGTCGTAAAGGGAATGTTTACGTGTCTGTGTGGAAAGACAAAAGGCCTGTTTATGTAATTACTACCATCAACCATCCAAAATTGCAATGGGTGTCCAACCGATTTGGCAAATATTCAAATAAGCCTAAAGAAGTGGCTAAATATAATCAGTTCATGGGCGGAATAGACCGCAAAGACCAAATGGTTTCTTATTATTCGTCACCACAAAAAACCATTCGGTGGTACAAGAAGGTATTTTTTCACATGTTTGACGTGACAACGTGGAATGCTTTTTATATTTATAAGAAATACTTTAAACCGGATGGCAGGTACGAATTCCTTGACTTCCGAGACGCTTTGATAAAACAAATGACCAAAGTTGACAAAAAACTCTCAGGAAGGGACTTGGTGAGACTTGGCAGTATATATGCTAGCAGAAAAACAAATACTGCACAACCAGAAACCTCAGCAGAGTCACAAGTCATTTCTGGCGGACACTGGCCTGAACTGATTCCATGCTCTGCAGGCGCTAAACGAAAGTTTAAGCTTCTGAACTGCAAGCTTTGCACCAAAAAAAAAGTTAGACGTGAAACAAGATATAGGTGCAAGGGTTGTGAAAGTAATACTCCTCTTTGCCCTGATTGCTTCGAAGAGTGGCATGCTATAGAGGATGCCAAAGATAATTGAAATTGTGATTTAACATTTTGCATAAGACTGATTTAACTGATTCCAAACAAATGAGACTGATTAAAATATATGTAAAATTAAGCTAAAACAAAATAATATTTTGTAAAAGATTTTTTATTCGTTATTAATTTGATAAGTTATGTATGACATACTTCTAATAATAAAAAACCTTTGATTGAATTGAAATGTATTATTAATTATAAACACCATTTGATGCCATAGCAGCTAGATAGTACATAAAAACTAAAGTCTAACCTCTAACGGTCATAGCCGTATTGTCATTAGTATTTGCAGATTGTCACTTGAGATGGTCAGTACGGCCATAGATGTGTTACTGCTGGTGCCGTACTTGCGCGTGCTATATGTAATATTGCATACAGTTGTGTCAGTACGGCTTAAACCGTTAAACGGTTGTACCCGTACTGACGAATAACAAAGATTTTATTTCATACGACCCTGACAGTACGGCTATATACGGATACGGTTGTAGCCGTCTTCCGCCCTATGTAGACGATTTGATTTTCCGTGATATTGTAAGTACGGTTGTGACAGTATTGTGATTTTGTATGAAAAATTCTACTGTCTTTCCGTAATAAAGGACCGCGCCGGAAGGTGTTAAAATATACTTATTCCATGCTCAAGCTATCACTTCCTGTCTACACACTTCCGTCCCGTTTCGCGAAATCACTCTCACAGAAAGCGAGAGAAAAGATGTTACACGTCAAAAATGCTTTTACAATATAGCTTCATTAATAAAAGGTCAGGCTCACAAGTTGTGTAAATATGTAGGTTGCCAAGTATACACAGTAACAAAGCAGCATGATAAAATTAATAAAATTGTTGTTGTGCTCCTACTGTGTAAAGGCTCCTACATACTGGCGCGACTTGTCGCGCGACGCGACGCGACACAAAGACACCGCGTGTAGCGCTACAAGCGGTGCCTTTGTGTCGCGACAAGTCGCGCCAGTATGTAGGAGCCTTAACGGTTACAAAGGATACATTCTTGGATAGTTTGAATTTTATGACTTCTTGTAAACACTATAATAATTATACCTACCTATGTGCGAAATAATTATACGGGTAAGTCGAGCGTTACGTGCGGCTGTTATAATAAGTAATAACAACCGCACGGGTCGATCGATCAGGTTGTTACGATTGCCGTGGTTGGTCTGGGGATGGATGACCTCCGTGCCTCGGAAAAAACGTTAAGCCGTTGGTCCTGGCTGTCATTCTTGGATCAGACAGTCTGACAGTTGTGAAGGGCGGGCGTTTTTTGGGGACTGTCTTATGTAACTTTGACGTTCGAAAAGTGCTGATTCTCAGGCTAGTTTGAATAAATGACTTTGTTTTTTTTTTGTCGTTGCGGGTTCTCAAAAGCCCGAAAGTCTGACAACTGTCTTACTAAGTGGTATCGTATTACCCAGTAAGTGGGTTGAGAAGATCAGATAGGCAGTCGCTCCATTTAAAATACTGGTATTCAGCTGCATCCGGTTACACTGGAAGTCGATCCATCATAGTTGGTAAAAGGCTAAGCAGATGATGTTCGATAGAAAAACTTAAGGAACAGAGTACGAGTACCTACAATAGACACTTAATTCTAACGTCAAGCCTTTAGTCTTTCACCACTGTGTGGATCGCCCGGAGGAGACGGTGGAGCATACGGTGGAGGTCTGCCCGGCTTGGGCAGAGCACCGCCGTGTCCTCGTGGAGGCGATCGGCGGCAGAGATCTCTCGCGTCCGGCCCTGGTTCAGGCCATGGTACGGAGCGACAGGGCATGGGCAGCCGTCGCCTCCTTCTGCGAAGCAGTAATGCTCGCGAAGGAGGAGGCGGGACGGTTGAGGGAAAGGCATGTTTCGCGCTCTCTCGCCCCTAGCCGCCGCAGGAGACGCCCTGGGCGTCGGGAATCCCGGGCGGATTTCCGGCCACCGTAGGCGCGGGCTTGCGGACGGTGAGCAATGGGTAGCTCACCGTCCGGTAAGGACCAGGCCCGGGTCGACGGCGCGTTGTATTCCACGCGCGCCTCAAAGAGATGTCGTCAGCACATAGATAGGGGTCCACTAGGGCCGATGCCTGCCGGGGTCGCGGGAAGGTACTAAAGGGTCAACGAGGCCCCTGGCAACACAGGCAACAGTAAGGAATACGGGTGGGTTTTAGTCAGTAAGAGTCTGACATACCCTCCCGCTCCGCCCAGAACGGGAGAAGATATTTGATGATTTCCCTACCCAAAAAAAAAAAAAAGCCTTTAGTTTTCGAACGTAGACTGCGATTTAAAATAACTTAGTTCTACATTTCGCTAGTGATCTTATAAATCCCATTACACATTACATAGGAATTTAACACATATCTCCTTCTATTACAGCTCATTCTTCCAGTCGGTATGCGTGCTGGGCTACTGCATGTTCCCTGTCGCGTTATCCCTGGTGCTATGTCGAGTGATACTCTTCACCACGCAGACCACCTTCCTCTTCTTCCTGCGGCTGGTCTTAGCCATGATCGGCTTCATATGGGCCACGTTTGGTAAGCTCAAGTTGTCTTTGGAGGATTTTTTATGGTTCTAAGTCAATATTCAACAATTTTTAATTTTACCAAAAAGTTAATTTCATCCCAAGTGTTTAGAATCGTGATATCGAATCAATTGCACTGTCGAATAGATCAATTCCGGTTTTAAATCCTCAAAAACTGGTGCTTAGTGAAGGTCGCCGGAATGTGATTTAGCTGGAATTAATGAGGCAGCAAAGGGCCGTTTATTGTGAGTCGATATTTGGAGGATTCCTTAGTCCAGCAGTGGATTTCTTTTGGTTGATATAATAAAAAAATTATGAAAGTCAGTTTGTGTGTATGTATTAACTTTAAAGGCTAGTTTTAAAGTTTAGTTTGAAACTAGTTGAGCTACACCCAAACATAAGTTTAAATTAATTTCCTTCGAAGGAGAGAGTTATTTGATATGTAAATAAATTTCTGATATTTTGAATGCTACAAGAAATAGCATAAATTGTTTTATCGAGGATATAAAACTGTTTACTGCTAGCTGATTACGGTTAGTACTTTTATGTGTAGAAATTGTTGCCTACTTACCTCAACCAGAAAGTAAATTTTTGCTCCTTTATGATGTGCAAAATTGCAAAACATTAAACACTTACCCGTTTTATTTTTTTTACTATTTTAATTTGTTACTATTTAAATTTTTTACTAATCAATTTTTACTATTTCATTTTACTACTTTAATATTTTTTATTGCTCTTTTTAACCCCTACTGTATTTTCATCTCTGGAATCTGGAACGCTCCCTCTTGGAGGTGGGCGTTAATAGCAGCGACACAGTTTTGTAACTAATGTACCTACACTGGTCAGCAAATAAACCGAGCCCCCCGCTACCTAGGAACTCTGATTCGATTTTCTCAAAAAGTATAAAACTTACAACTATCAAAGTTATACCTACAAAAAGTGCGTTTCATGGTGATTAAAATGACTACAAATTAATTCAAAAGTACCGTCAACTCACATTGTAATCAAGCAACAAACACAATGCTAACGATTTACTCTGTTTTCACCAGAGTTTGAAATTAGCGTTCTTTTTGTCTACAATGAGGGTAGTCGGATATTTCTTATCATTTCTTTAGTTTTTGTCCATCGTTTGCTCAGACGCGCGTGTTTTTGCTACTTTTTTCGATTAATAATGGATACAACACCTCAGGAAGCAGCTCAAGCTGTAGCATTACTTCAAGCAGGCATTGCGCAACGTGAAGTCGCTCGAAGGCTTCGAATCAGCAGATCTTCGGTGCAAGGAGTTTACAGACGATACCTAGAGACTGGAGCATTCGATCGCCGTCCAGGTACGGGCAGACCTAGGGCTACATCAGCAGCAGATTATCGTTATATCCACCTTACTGTTCTGCGAAATCGCCACCTCGACGCAGTTCAAGTCCAACAAAGTCTGCGTGACAAACGCCAAGTGGTCATAAGTTCAGATACCGTCAGAAGGAGACTTGCTGAACGGAACCTGACCCCAAAAAGAGCTGCAACAGGCCCAGCATTAACGGTAGCACACCGTCGAGCAAGACTTGAATTTGCTCGAGAGCATAGGGATTGGACATTAGAGCAGTGGAGTAATGTACTCTTCACTGATGAGACCAGGGTGAGTCTACATGGAAGTGATCGACGTCAGAGAGTATATCGTCACCCTGGAAAACGTTATTCTCAGTGTTGCATCGAGGAAACTGTTGCTTATGGAGGAGGATCTGTAATGGTCTGGGGCGGCATCTCGTTAACAGCACATACAGCGTTACTTTTCATCGAACCGACGGGCCGTACACGTGGACTGACTTCTCATCGCTACATTACTGAAATCCTCGCAGACCATGTGGTACCTTACGCAGGATATATCGGGCAGGATATGCAATTGATGCATGATAATGCACGGCCTCATGTTGCTCATGTGGTGACCCAGTATCTACGCGACGTCAGCATTCGTACGATGGACTGGCCAGCTCGAAGCCCGGACTTGAATCCGATAGAACACTTATGGGATGAGCTGAAACGTCGGGTTCGAGCCCGGGTACCTGCTCCAACAAGGCTTCCAGAGCTGCGAATCGCAATTGAAGAGGAGTGGAATACAATTCCTCAAGATTTTATCATCAGGCTCGTAAGGTCGATGAATACAAGGATGCTGGCAGTTATCCGAGCAAGGGGAGGGAATACGGAATATTGATCAAAAACTTTTTTTGATTTTATCTTTGTTTTTGGCTTTAATTTTTTTTTTCATTTTATCATTACTAACGATTGTCACGACTGGAAAACGACTCTTCTTTGTAAAATCCTTAATAAACACTGAAATATTGATTAAACCCAATGAGTTTCCTTTCACCATGAAACGCACTTTCTGTAGGTACAACTTTGATAATTGTAGGTTTTTTAGTTTTTGAGAAAATCGAATTAGAGTGCCTAGGTAGCGGGTGGCTCGGTTTATTTGCTGTCCGGTGTATTTACGTACACAATCAATTTGTAGAATGTGTTTTAGTTCCAATAAAGATTATTATTATATTATAAAACTAATTTGTGTGGTTAATCCGATGGCTTACGCGTGAACTGAAAACTACATCGTCACAAGAATAAAGCTAATAACAATATTTTATCTTTCCAGCTGCGACAAAGTTCCTTGGTGACAGTCAGCCTGAAGGCAAGAAGGCACTTGCTGTGTACCCCATCTGCCTGTTCTACTTCATACTGTCATGGCTGGTCGTGTCGCACAGTAACGTCTAGGCATTTACAAGTGATACACAGACTTTTTAGTGTTATTAATTGTGAATAAATGTTTAATTAAGTGGATCACTCTTGACTGTAACTAAATGTATTTATTCAACGGATAATAAATTACGGAATTGTGTCATCGATGTTGACTATGTTCGGTTCTTTTGGATACACTTACGCGTATATTATGGTATATGGCACAATGTAAACATTCCAGTTTTAGAAACGTTGACTTGAGTCAGAATTTCTTATTAAGATTGTAGATGAACGTTTTTGTATATATTATCAATAAAAAACATATTTTCCGTCTCCCGAAATTTTTATTGGAATGCTTAAAAACATCAATATGTATCTAAAAATACGAGGATGACACAAATTCGAGATATTTCAGTGCGTGTTCTGCCACTACAGCAGACTGGCATGTACACCATCTGGACTAGTACAATATTATAAAAACTTTCTTTTTGAATTACATTATTTACGACATCACAGAGATTTCCATGTCAGTTGCTAACATTTAAAGTTTTTAGTACAACTAAATTATGAGTTACATAACTTTCACATTGCGAATAAGATTTTAATAGGATAGGTGCATAAATACACTTATTTTGGTTGATATCTGTGAATTATGTTGATACAATTCTATACAACACATTACTATCATAATAAAATGTTCATTGTTTCACTATTTCATAGCCAAACTTGGACAAAGCATTGAATCACTACAGATCGTGCCCTCCGAGTAAAGTAGTGCACTAATCTCAGTATTTTTTACTTACGTATGTTTAAATATAATCATTACATAGCCTTATAAACAAATTATCACTAATCTATCACATAAATAACTTGTAAAACTACACGATAGGAGTGGAGGTCTGCACTAGGCGAAGTGTGACATTGCAATGGCGCCCATTTTATATGAAACTTTAATAATAACATCCAATTATTTCCAAGTTAATGTCAGGTCCTCAAGAGTATAATTTAGACAAATAATTTATAAATACTATTCAGTCAATTTTACTAAATTATGATCTCAGTGTAAAACTGTGAATAAGCTTAGTTTGATCATTATGTATTTTAGAAATTATAAAAAAGTGCATTTTTATGTCCTAATGTTAAAGCTGCAGGAACGATTTTGTTTTAAATACTGACTAATTCTTTTGTTGCTATTTGTAGTGTTATGGTCGAGAAGTGTGATTAATACATTCACTTCAGAACATCAAGATATTTAATGAAAATTTTCATTACCTACACATCTGAAATATATTTGGCAAGACATTTTATTGAACTTCAAGTCTATAAAATTGTTAAAAAAAAAAATAAAATATTTTTAATGGATTAATGATGTACAGCTTTGCTATTTTAACACAATAACATAAAATTGGATAATATATCATTGAATGATATGAGAAATTAACGACTACCTATGGAATTAAATAACACGACACTTAAGTATTACACTGATAGGTTAAGGGGGATACGCTAAGGTAGCCCCCGAAATTATTATATTTTTTACGTTTTTTGCAATTTGCAGGTCAATGTCAGTTTGATTCAAATGATTCGCAACCGTACAAAATATTACAGAATACAACTCCGTTAAAATTGGCCTTAAATGTCATTTCATAAAATAGTCATTCAATAGGATTATATAAACTTAGAGAGTTGTATTGATGATTTTTATGATTATAATTTTATAAATAAATTTTTGATATTGCTGCGAATCATATTTAGATAAACGTACAACCTGATACTGACCTGCATATTGCAAAAAACTTAAGAAAATTTGAATTTCGCGGGCTACCCTGACGCTTTCGCCAAGCGACATCGATGTACTAACATACTAGATGCGCTACATGCAGAAGTTATGATGAACTTTGCTGATGAAACAACGTTTTGATCGGGATACCGCTTCTAGTACATCAATACACAGACGTCATAAGACAGGAGTTCAGTTTAACTAGACTCTGATCCGCTGGAGTTCTTTTCGGGCGTGCGGGGAGGAGTGGGTCGCGGGGAGGTTTTCGGTGGCATCTGGTACGACATGTGCATCTGCATGGTTTCGCGAGCCTTCCTGGCGCTCTTGTACGTGAGCGAGTTGGCGCGCGGCTTGCGGCGCGAGAAGTGGCGCTCCACCCACTTGAGCATGGCCAGCACCGAGTCCGTGGACGACAGGCGGCGCTCCGCCGACGTCTTCGTGATGGCCGACGACGCGATGCGGAACGTAGCCGCCATACCTTTCAGGGCCTGGAAGATAAATTCATTATGAGATAGATAAATTGGTTAGTGAAATCGTCCATATAATTGTCTCCCGTCAACGACATCCAAGTCCTACCAGAATTGAGCATCATTAAGATTCTCAACCACTACTAAGACAAGCAGAAATATCGGTGCCCAAAGATATACTTAGGTAAAATTTGAACAGTGATTTTGTAGACGGTACTTACCAACATGGCGTCTTCATCAGTGACGTCATCACCAGCGTAGATAATCCTAATCCTTTCGCTCCAGTCCAAGCCGAAAGCTGTTCTCAAGATGTAAATGGATGCACGACCTGTGGACAAGAACACCCACAGATTTAGTCAAGGAGTTAATCAAATTCAGATTTTTGAAAAATATCTAGCACAAACATGCTCAATTTCGAAAAACTGTTTGGAACTTTATTGAAAAAAGAGAAGAACTGAGAATAGAGATTCAAATTAATTTCGACTTTTCCAAAGCGGTTCAGAAATACGAAATATCTATGTTAGCACGAGAAGCCAGATGATATGATAATGCTATGCTTTGATCTGATCAGAACAAAGTATGGAGTCGTTATAAAGACATAGAAATTCGAATAGGTACATAATATGTATTATATTTATTCTGTTACTGCTCAATAATAACAAGACATATTATGTCTTGTTATAATTGAGAAGTAACAGAATATTATCACACAAATTGCATACCTTTGTCCCACTCCACAGGCGGGCGAGCTTCCAGCGCACAATGCGCGGGCGCGGGCGTGAACCCGGACTCCATGATGAGCTTCCTCGCTTGTTCGGCCAGCGCCGCACGCTTCGCCACCGGAGTCTCTCTGTAGTGGAACGTTAGCAGGGCTCCTTTGTTCTCAACCCACGCACCGTCTTTGCAGACCTGAAGAAATGAAGAAGATCTAGTAATTAGTCAAAGCATTAATTTCATTTAACCTATTGACCGTCAAGTCAAAAAAGCAAAGACGTGCTCTCGCCGCCAAGCTACGAATTATTCCTTAAAATGTGTCATGTAGTCGTGACCGTGGCGTGCTGGGCACATTTTGGTCTGTCATCTATACATGACTGTGGCGGTCAAAAGGTTAAACCTACAGACAGACACTTGAATTTTCGAGGAGTGGTTAGTTAGTCAGAAACTTGAAGCGAGTTGATAGTAATGTTTTTTACTTTAGGTTGCTGTAATGCTAGAAGATGCCAGCTCCATAACGGCTATAGGTACCGATAAATCGGCTTTGTATCAACTCGCTTCTATCATAACCCTCCTGGCTCTAGGAAGAGCCGAGCAGAGCCTGGGTAAGTTTGGGGCCAGGTGAAGTAGGAAAAACAACAGCAAAAAGGCCAAGCTTATCTAATGATGTCTGTCGATACCTATTTGATAAATAATGCTACACCACCTTTTTAAAACCATCTCTAGATAGGCTGCTACTCAGCAGATGCTGACTTAAGGGTTCTTGTGGTAAGCCTCTAGGATTTTTATCTCGCCAAGCTTCATACCATGAAGGAAAGTTGCCCCTGCACTGATTTAGAATATTTATAAAGGAGAATCTTTATTAACCTGTTCCTGTAACGCCTTGAGCAGTTTGACGACGGCGTCCTGCAGTTCAATGGGCATGGGGTGAACGAACTTGCTGCCATCGGGGTGCAAGATCTCCAGACCGTGGTTACCCGCGTATGTGATGCCTTCGATGCCCACCTGGATAAAGAATAACCATTTTTTATTATTGTGTAACCAAAGTATTGGACGTAAATTTACACAGAGCTCATACAGTGTCGCTGGATAAAGTGCACAAACGAAAATGGGTGAAACTAGACCATTATTCATCGCCAAAAAAATAGTAAAAAAAAAACTAGAAAATATTTTCAAAAAAAATTCAAAGAAACGTATTTTTTTTACTTGATGGCTGTATTTTAAGGGGTTTCTTTGTATTTTCTATGCAGCATCAATTATCAGCCAACGTTATTGTTTTTATTTTAACGAAATTCCCTCACCTAATAAAAAGTTATTAAATTTTCAATACAGGCGTCTTTAATAGGCAATAAAAAAGTAAAAAATCGATAATTATTATTACGATTTTTTTATGATTTTTTTTTCAAATTTTTTTGTCGATTAATTATGGTCAAGTTTCACCCATTTTCGTTTGTGTACTTTATCCAGGGACACACTGGTGCCGATTCCCTTGTTCACAAACTAAACTAAATTTAAGTTCAGTGCATTTTTTTCTTTCTATTTCATTAAGACAAGGACAGAAGATACATTTTAGTTTAGTCCTGTCAAATTAATCAGCGCTTGATGTAAATTGACGTAATTTTAGTAGGCAAGTTTTTAATCATGTCTAAACATGTATGGAGTAGTGAAAGGCGCTGATTAATTTGACAGGACTAAACTAAAATTTATCTTCTGTCCTTTTCTTAATGAAATAGAAAGAAAAAGATGCACTGAACTTACATTTAGTTTAGGTTGTGAACAAGGGAATCGGCACCAATGTATAACAGACATTGTAATTTTCCTACTTGAAACACAAAAGGTCATAGCTACACGTGTTAGGTAGGTAGCTGTGCATGGTTCTCCATGCTTTATGGAAAATCAATATCGAGACGCATGACAGTAGGTAGTAGAATTTTTAGTCACGCTGGTTTTGATAGGTACTAGTAGCTATATGTGTAGGGAATTATTAGCCACTAAATAGGTGGAGATTGTTTGCGTGGTTTCATTTTTGAACGTAGGTATTTTTTAACCTACCCAAAGCGGCAACGTAGGTGCCTACCTATTTGAGCTGAGTCAATCGTGATGGAGTTACAAACATTTAATCCAAACTATCGCAAATTCAACATTAGTAAACAAAGATCACACCTAACCTACTTGACTCAAAATCAAAATATTTCACTCAGACCTACTCGTATATGGGCACTTATCAAACGCTAGGTGCACGGTTCCAATTGGTCGTTTCCTATGGAGATGAGCCGGCAAGAAACTCCACGGTTACTCTTAAAAATAATTGGCCATTCTTCTTTCTTTTCTTTCTATAATAAAACATACATAACATCACGTCTTGTTTCCCCGAAGGGTTGGGCAGAGGTGTACCTGTAGTACACCCACATTTCGCCAGTTATTTTTAAGTCCCATGTAATAGGGGGCGAGCCTATTGCCATCAACCGGGCACAAATCCAGACTCCGGGCTGCTACTGAGAAACAACACTGGCTTTTACATTGTTTTCAAATTAAGTATATGTAATAACAACAGCACGGGTCGATCGATCAGGTTAAGCTACGTTTGCCGCGGTTGGTCCGTGCACGGGTATCTTCACATACCAAGACTACTGACAAATGCGTGCACTGACTGGACAGGTCCACTCAATCTGTTCTTTCATCATAAGATCATTTCACACACCAATCGACATGGTCTTCACATGATCTGACCAAGATTATGTCTGGTCTTTAAGAGACTGTGACCTCTGAGTTTGTTTCGGCCTTTCTTCTCAGAGTAGCCAGACAGGAAACGCCGACCTCATCTTGTTTTAAAAAATTGTGATTGACGTGTAAAAGTGTTTGTACAAACCTAGTTACAGTGCCTTGGAAAACACGTTAAACTGTTGGTCCCGGCTGTTATTTGTAGATCTTTGACAGTCGTTACGGGTAGTGAAAACCCCGAAAGTCTGACAACCAGTCTTACCAAGGGTATCGTGTTACCCAGCAACTGGGTTGTGGAGGTCAGATAAGCAGTCGCTCCATGTAACATACTGGTATTCGGCGGCATCCGGTTAGACAGATGAATGTTTAACGAATGTTTTCAAATTACAGTGTTAATAGGCGTGGAAGGAGAGTGTAGGCCAAAATAAAAAATGGTCAACAAATCTAGAGTCTTACTAGGCGTACAACGTTCTCATATTCACAAAATTGAAAATAATCTAACAACTATCAACTATATTATTTATCTCCACCGAGATAAATAAAATAATAAAAATGAAAACCCTACCCCAAGGTTGCTTAGCAGTACCTATAACTATTTACGTAATACATACACGTAGGTACAATAGGTACCTACATAAAACAGCCAGCGATTTTCATATGGCTGCAAACTTGCACATGTAGGTGCCTACATCATGTATGTTTGAAATAGAATTACATTAGCAAACATTGACGAAAAACATGGCGGCCACACAAACATTACGTAACAGAAAGACAAATGACACACAAGTAGATGGGTTCATAACCCGGTTGTAATGACACTATCAAGGGTGCTAAGTATGTGTACGACGAACAATATAAATATTTTTGTTTTACACACTGATAATGGCTGTCAAAGTTCACCATGATATCGAAGACCTTGTTATTTATTTGCAAAGCCACCAGATAGTTTCAATGAACGATCTGCTAGGTCACAGCGTATATTACGATAGACTCGTTAAAATTGTTTTTATTGTTAACTATTGATTTAATATCTGCCCTTTCCGAGGCCCACTGACCCCAATCTATCGGAAGATACAATCAGCATCCTGCTTAGGAAATGGATGAAAAAACTGGTGCTCACAATCGCAATAAGTACCTACATACAAAATAACACCAGCCCAATACATAAATTAAAACCGTGCTGCTGATCTTTACCTTTTATTCCTCTGAAGCTTTGACTTCTGAATATGGCATTTTGACCATAGATGGTATCACGATACGTGGAACATGTGAGTGGCTGTCTAAACTGTTCGCGTGCCTCGTTGGTCTCGTGGTCCCAAGCGCGATTGCTGAGCGTGGGGTCCTGGGTTCGATTCCCGGATCGGGCAGTGTTATTGGGTTTTTCCATGAGGAATTTCTTATTACATTAACAGCCCGGAGTTAGGAAGTTGGCGGTATGATACACCCGTGACTCGCGCATGTGTCGCCATTGGCTGCGCCTCCGCGAGTGTCGGATTGTCTTCGCATCGGACTTTGACAGTGAGGGAAGAGAGAAATTAAATGAAATGAAATTATTTATTCTGTAAATATGATGCCAGAATTACTTTTACACGTCATATTAAAAAAAAAGCTAGATGGAGTCGACATATTCTATCTGACTACCCCTGAGAAGAAATGGCGAAACAAACTCAAGGGTCAAAGACTCTTTTAAAAACCAGACATAATCTTGGTAAGATCATGTGAGGACCATGTAGAGAGTGCACCCGTGTGCACCACATCTCCCGCGCCGAAGGCTGGTCCCTGATCATGGTTTTCGCTTTCGAGCATAGACAAGTAGGGTTGTCATATTTGTTCAAAACAGAATCTTCTAAATGTTGCATAAAAAGTCAATAAATATTGCTGACGTAATCACCATCCAGCAAAAATAAGCAAAGCAAAGACTCCCCCATCCCCCTTTGGTGCTTACGTAATACTTGAATATACACCCCCTCTCCGCCGATATTGGTCGCCATGAACGAAATTCGGTCTGGAGGACTTTTACACACTCTACAGTGTCTTCGTTAAATATGGTTACGAAACTAGATAATTTATGGTAGGTAATACCGATATATCGAATTCATTCAAATCGGTTACTGTGCGATCACAGGCGGTCTTCAGATCAAAAGTTATCGTTTCATTTGTTAATATTTTCCACAGAGCCGAGATCCGATTTGCACATATTCTTAGAATTTCGATAACTTTTATTTTAATAAAGGTTGGTTCTTGTTACTCAAGTAATTATTCGCCGTATGACTTCATAATTTGAGCAACTGAACATTTTATCAGCATTAGGTGGGTAGGTACTCTAAATTCTTAAGTAAACAGAGGTTTTTACGCGATCCAGATAAAGTCATTAGACTGTGTCAAGTAAGTTTGACTGTATCCACTTCGTCATAGTTATATGTACTATAATATACTTTCATTTAAAAAGCTTTAATTATGACATTACAAACAGAAACTTCAATTTAATTTATTTGTAATAGATTATTTACGTAGTTACACTTTTATGTTGTACACCCAAAATATGCATGCCAGTTATGTAATACCTGCCTGATGTAAGTTCGACCGAGCCCATTGTTCCTAAACAACTATCAGACTATGCACTATACCGAGATCGATTATCGTAAGTACACAATGAGGCGGCCTTGTCCAAATCTAGTAACACAATCCAAGCTCACCATATTCTTAACATTGTCCACATTTCTGCCAGAGATGATGGCGATGTACACGTCGGACATATTGGAGAGTCTCTGCAGCGTGTGCTTCGTCTCAAGCGGAAGTGTCGCCAGGTCGGGGTGCGGCGCGATGGGCGCCAGCGTGCCGTCGTAGTCCAGGAGCAGCGCCAGCTTTTGGGTGTAGCCGATGTACCTGGGTTAAATAATATAAGGTTTAGGAAAGAACTTGGATAGTTAGACCGTGGTAATGACTTCGGAAAACGTAAGGCGGATACCCCATGGTAGGTGAAGCGACGTTCAACCACAGGGTGGCTGGTAGCAGCTCAATGGGAGTAGTCGAGAAGCGAGTTATATGGCGTGCTATTAGAGAGACATGTCCAGCTGTACACTGCTATAAGCTGATGATGAATGTGTGCAGTCCTTGGTACTTAGAGTCTATTTGGGTGCAGTATTTTACAGCACCCAAAATGCTTATAAATCAATTGAAAAAGCAAGACTGCAATAAAATTCTCTATTATCTCAAACTCACTTGGATAAGTATTCATCGAAGTCATCGATGGTGACTGGCTGCATGGACGTAGCTCCAATATCATCAGCTTCCTCCTCCAGCGAGTCCATGGCTTTCAGGAATGCCCTCATCCAGCTGTCAACGTCATTGAGCTGCTCGCGTCTTCTCAGGTGGTTCATACGAACTGTGCGTTCATCCTCTGGCATTATCAGAGCCCTGAAACGGAAAGTCAGAACAAATTTAGAATATTTCCAATAAAATTTTCGATAAAACCTCCCAGTTTTGTACTTTGGAACTACCCCACGACCATAGCAACAGTTAACCATGAAAGAAGGATAACATTCCGCTAAGTTCAAGTCGTTTGAATTCCTAGACCTCACACTAAGATTCCATGTGTTGCGAGACCCAAGCTCCCTCGTTCCGGTATCAATTTTATATAAAAATTATATATTTTTAAAAATTTAAGTTAGTATAAAAAAGGTTATTAAATAAACAGTGAATGCATTGATTGTGTGTGATTTGGGTCAGGTTTGTAAGACGGTGCCGATTCCCTTGTTCACAAACTAAACTAAATTTAAGTTCCGTGCATCTTTTTCTTTCTATTTCATTAAGAAGAGGACAGAAGATACATTTTAGTTTAGTCCTGTCAAATTAATCAGCGGCTGTCACTACTCCATACAAGTTTAGACGTGATTAAAAACTTGCCTACTAATATTACGTCAATTTACGTCAAGCGCTGATTAATTTGACAGGACTAAACTAGAATTTATCTTCTGTCCTTTTCTTAATGAAATAGAAAGAAAAAGATGCACCAAACTTAAATTTAGTTTAGTTTGTGAACAAGGGAATCGGCACCACTGTCTGTATGTTATACGTATTTTAGTGACTGCATGTGTGTTTGTGAATTGTCAATGGCGCCGATTCCCTTGTTCACAAACTAAACTAAATTTAAGTTCAGTGCATCTTTTTCTTTCTATTTCATTAAGAAAAGGACAGAAGATACATTTTAGTTTACTCCTGTCAAATTAATCAGCGCTTGACGTAAATTGACGTAATTTTAGTAGGCAAGTTTTTATTCACGTCTAAACTTGTATAGAGTAGTGACAGGCGCTGATTAATTTGACAGGACTAAACTAAAATTTATCTTCTGTCCTTTTCTTAATGAAATAGAAAGAAAAAGATGCACTGAACTTAAATTTAGTTTAGTTTGTGAACAAGGGAATCGGCGCCATTGTGTGTACTGTGAGTTTTTACTTAAACTAAGAGACTTTCTGTCAAGTCTTACACCCCTATTTATAAATGAGTAAAAGTGATTACTTCATTAAAAGTAATTACTTTTAATGAAGTAATTACTCAAGTAATAATTTTTATTCTATACTTTAGTAATTGCTTGAAGTCACTATTTTCTTAACCTAAGCATTGAGAACTCGACTATTTTGCGTTTGATTTTGCGGTTATAGCAATGGAAAGCATCGAAGCGACTTTTGGTGTTGTAGGTGATAGATAATGGTGCCGATTCCCTTGTTCACAAACTAAACTAAATTTAAGTTCGGTGCATCTTTTTCTTTCTATTTCATTAAGAAAAGGACAGAAGATACATTTTAGTTTAGTCCTGTCAAATTAATCAGCGGCTGTCACTACTCCATACAAGTTTAGACGTGATTAAAAACTTGCCTACTAAAATTACATCAATTTACGTCAAGCGCTGATTAATTTGACAGGACTAAACTAAAATTTATCTTCTGTCCTTTTCTTAATGAAATAGAAAGAAAAAGATGCACTGAACTTAAATTTAGTGTAGTTTGTGAACAAGGGAATCGGCACCAATGATACACTACCGGATATTGAAGTTGCTGAGCCTAGAAATCGCGAAGTTTACTTTATTGATGTCGATCCATTTCATGATTATTCAGAAGATCGTTTTAAAAAGAGATTTCGCGAGGCACAAAGAGGGCGTCCTGTAACTCCACTATACTAACGGCCTTACGTTTTTATGCTACTGGTAGCTTCTAGATTGTACGTGGAGACATCATGCATGTTTCACAATCGACAGTTTCTCATATAGTGAAGAGAGTGACTCGTGCTTTGGCCTTTCTAATGCATGATTTCGTTAAGTTTACAGCAAATTTAAGAAAAATAAAAAATACTTCGGGAACCCCGGGTGCATAGGAAGAGCACCTAGACTGAAACGTTTGAAGTTAAAAGCTTTTTCCTGTCTATTTCAGACATAATTATAATTTTTGTTTGTATTAAAAAAAAAAACAATAAACAAAGAATATACTACTCTGTAACGATAGTCAGAATACAAAAAATCTTGAACTCGCCGAAATGACATACTTAAAATAAATTGGTACATACCTACACACTACACAATCCCTTCTTTTTTTAGAAATAATTAATAAAATGAAAAAAAAAAAAAAATGTTTTCTTAAAGATAATTTTAACAGAATTAAAATATAAAATAATATTTAAGTAACAACGGTAATAAAGTAAAATAATCTATATCTCACGTATGCCTTCTAATTTAACAAAACCCAGTAACTGAGTGTTACTAGAAGGAAACAACTATCAAGCGTTGATTCTTAAGTTTTGAGTTGAGCTGCATGATAACTGACAAATGCGTGCACTGACTGGACAGGTCCACTATACTAAATCTGTGTGGTCTTTCCTCAAGACCATTTCGGACACCAACCTACATGGTCCTCAAATGCTCTGACCAAGATTATGTCCGAATATACACATTGACATTGATGAATTTTATATATGCAATGACATGAATATTTACTCTGTGTAGTATTATATTGTTTTAATTATTGTAAATGTGAAGACTATGTGGATCATTGTTTAATTTTGTTTTATTCTCAGTTAGTTTTTAACATGGTCTGGCAGTTTTGAGTATTTTTTGCGACCTAGCCAAATGTCCTTTCTTTGGTATTGTTCGTTGAATCGTTGAGCTCCTTTAGTTATGAGTTGAGCTGCACAACGACTGACAAATGCGTGCACTGACTGGACAGGTCCACTCAATCTGTGTGGTTCTTTCATCAAAAGACCATTTCAGACACCAATCGACATGGTCTTCACATGATCTGACCAAGATTATGTCTGGACTTTAAAAGAGACTGTGACCTCTGAGTTTGTTTCGGCCTTTCTTCTCAGAGTAGTCAGATAGGAAACGCCGGCCTCATCTAGTTTAAAAAAATATGTTTTGACGTGTAAAAGTGTTTGTAAAAACCTACTTACAGAAATAAAATCATTTATCATTTACACTCAAGTAAGTAATGGTTACTCGACTATACAAGCTGTTGTTTTGAACCTGCAAAACATTTCAGGAGGTTGTTATGAAACAATACGATACCAAGTCAATAATCAATAATACTTTTTATTTTAGATTTTAAAATTTTATCTTTTTTTTTTTTTTTTTTATTCGGGTTGAGAATTACTAACATAATTACCTCCTAAAATGTTTTGCAGGTCCAAAACAACACCTTGTAGAATAAGATTTTGTAGTGATGAATGACTTCATTAAGAAACTACTTAGCAGCAAGTAATTGCTAGTAATTTATAAATACGGTGTAAGTCCAGTGTAAGAAGCCAGTTTATTATCGCCACTCTGCATTTTTTTGTATTCGTTTTAGTATTTTGTGTACTTATACCATTGAGTTTCGCGTACCTATATAATAAAAAAAAATTAAAATGGTAAGATAAAAATGGTCCCATAAAATCGTAAGATCTTCTGCCGATTGTTTTACGGCATCGGATTTTATCCCAATTTACCTTTCGACTTGAAAGTACAAGTGCACAAGGCACAAGTAAACGGTTGCCATTCTGTTTTATGATTCGTTCGGCAACCCTGGAGTCAATGACTATACTGATAACCATTGACCAGGGGGGGGAGGGGAAAGAAACGTTTAATAATAAGTTAATAATCGTCATATATCGCAACGAATTGTCGTTACAATTGACGTCAAGTTCTGAACGATAACATTTGCTTTAGGTACAGACTTGCTAGGAATATCTTAGGCTCATTAAATATGAACCGTCCAAAAACAGGCTACGTTATTTTTTGTAATAACAATAGGTACGACTAGATAATTATGATAATAACTACTTAAGTAATAATCACCTGTGAGTAACTTCAGCAGCATCATCCAGCTCATATGGATTGCAGATTAGAGCCTCGTGCATCATCTCTCCAGCACCAGCGAAGGGTGACAAGACCAGTACGCCAGGCGGTTTGTTGATCTGGCAGGCAACGAACTCCTTGGCGACGAGGTTCATGCCGTCGCGCAGAGGTGTGACCAGAGCAACTGCTGCATCACGGTAGAAGGCTGCTAGTTCGTCCTGACCGACGCACCCGTAGATATATCTGGAAAAACATTTTATCATGATCATAAATATTCTTAAATGTTCGCTCGAACTAGTGGACCTAAATTCGTCAATGTATATACATAATGTGACTCATTAACTTCAGAAACTTACCTAATAGGTGACCAATTGGGCGTAGTAAATCTTCCATTTATCCTTCCAACCAGTTGATCCATCTCCTCCTTCAAGTCTTGGTACTCCTTGACGTCCGTTCTGGACGGCACTGAGATCTGCAGCAGCATCACTTTCTCTATGTGTTCCGGGTATCTCTCCAGTAGCCTCTCGAAGGCTTTCAGTCTATGAACTAATCCTTTAGTATAGTCCAGCCTGTCGACTCCTAATATCACTTGTTGGTTAGTAGAGAGTACTGCCTTAGCGTTTTGCGCCAGCTGCCCGAATCTATCGAAGGGCACTCCGATTGGCAGAGGTCGGACACAGATGGTGCGACCTCCCAATTCAACCAGAAGATTCTTTCTGTCCACACGACAACCTAAGTTTCTTTGGCAACAATCTATGAAGTTCAGACAGTAATCCGTTATGTGGAATCCAACCATGTCACAACCTGTGGAGATACAAACATCCCTTATTATAATAACATTCTTTCCAAAGCTGAAATAAAATAAAATATCAGGTCATAATGAGACTTACCAAGAATGCCCTGCAATACTTCATCAGACCATGGGAACAGTCTGAATATGTCCCATGGCGGGAACGGTATGTGCAAGAAGAACGCCAGTTTGCATTTTATGCCGTCTTCCTCAACTCGCTGAAAGTAAAACGCATACGAATAACACATGGCTTGTTTTTGATTTCTATGACTCAATACCCGCTGAAAATATAAATGTTTTAAACAAACCTGTCTAATCCAGTTGGCAGCCAACATAAGATGATAATCATGGATCCACACAATTGGCGGAGAGTTTCCATTCTTCCCCCCCTTCTGTTGCTTGTTCTGTTGTTTGAGCAGCTGCAGGGCACGCACTGTCTTATCCGCAAACTCCTCATTGCACTTGATGTACGCATTCCAGTGTTCAGCGATGAAGGTGGCGCGGTCGGGCATGGAGTGGAACAGAGGCCAGAAGGTACCGTTGCAGCAGCCATTGTAGTAGCTGTCGAAGAGTTTCGGTTCCGCGTAGATGGGAACTATCTGAAATAAAAAAGTTGTTATTTTATTGCTAGAAGTTTCAGTGGTTTTCCTTTTGAAAATTGAAGGCAGTCAAAAATTAGGCATTCGTTTTATGAAAAGCATCCATAGTTTGTACCGCAGTGTCTAATTTATAATGCTCATTATGGTTATGCATTTTTTGCGTGTTATATTTACTTAATGAAATACCGTACCTTTTACATACGAGTATATATATATAGGTATTAACTATTTACCTAACGCAATAAAATGCATTAATAGCTTATTAGATATCTGCGGTCACATTCATCTGTTATCTGATAACTCATTATTATCAGATGTTTGATTGGAAAATAACGAGGAGCCTGTACCTACTTCCTGCAATTTTCCCCTTGGATGTGAATAACAGTTATACTCAAGTTCAAATATATATTAAGATAATTGTACATAGTTATAGTTATTTATGGTAGAAACGTAACTCGTAAAGGCTCGTGCAGACTGGGGCGATAACGCGGGCGCGACAGGCAAATTGTTGCCTGTCGCGCCCGCGATATCATGCTAGTCTGCACGAGCCTTAAAGTAATCTTAATTGCCATAATTAAGTGACTAATGATACTGATATTTTAACGATGGTTGAAATGGTTTTTCTGGAATTTATAATATTAAAAGTAATTGTATGGATAAATAATATACCTATAGTTATTGTTGATATTGCTTGCAATATTTATTTTTGTACCGACGGATTTAAAGTAAGGAGGTACCTGCACGGCTTGTAGGTACAGTCACGAGCACTAATATGTATACACTTAGCAAAATACAAAACCGATTTTTTCGTGTAATAACGACCGCAACATTGAGGTAAGACCTATTTCATGGGTTCATCAAATACTATGTTCGTAACGACATAAAATTACAATCAACACAGTAGGAGAAAAAACTTTTAAAAGTTGTTAAGTGTATACATATGGCTAATTATTTTCCAGGCGACTAACAACTTAAAAGGCGACAACTATTTGCTATTAAAAAAGTAACTAGGCAGCGATTACATATTATTAGGCATGTATTTAACGCGGCGACAAATTAATCTGAAGTTGGGATTAAAAAATAATTAAAGGCGGTAGCAAATATAGTAGGTTGGCAGCTACAGCGAAGGATAATTGAATCATTTGGGTTAGGTTAGGTCAGATCCCCTCTATTATTGGTGACTCTCAGTTACCAAAACAAAAACTTGATGCCAGTTTAAATTAAAACAAAGCTAACAACTGATTTTTAAACTGCTACATTTTACTTAAAATTATCCTTCGCTGTAGCTGCTAACCTACTATATTTGCTACCGCCTTTAACCCTTTGACCGCCACGTCAAAAATGCAAAAACGTGCCCTCGGAGCCGAGCTACGTATTATTCCTTATAAATCTGTCATGTAGTCGTGACCGTGGCGTGCTGGGCACATTTTGGTTTGTCATCTATACATGACTGTGGCCAGTGGCGTGCAGTGGTTCTCCACAGAGGGTAGGCCATGCATACTGACACCAAAAAAAAACTAATTCGCGCAACATCACAGCGCGGCTCTACATACAAGAACTCACCACATTATTCAAGGACGATTTTCTAATGATGCAAACAGAAGAAAGATTCGGCCACCTCAAATATCATAACCAAGTGGGTGGATGATAATTACAGAACACGTCACTTGCAAGATATCCGAAGTCATGAATTATCATATTTTTGGATTAATTCTCGTAATTCGGGCACACATCTACCTTTAGACACAACTTGAATCTTATTATTAAACGACAAGTGCGACTAACTTAACCTAACCAACACATTATCGGCGCAAACTTCACAACAGAACAACATTCTTAGGTAAATAAACAAATAATAACACAACACATAATCTTTACACTACTTTACATTTCAAAACCAATTACTTATAACTTAATAAGATCTAAAACAGCAAAACATTCAAGATCACATATAAATTACGTGTCACTGTCACATGAAACAAACACTACCAATTGAAATTGTATCACTGTCATACCGTGTTCTTCCACAAAAGGGACTATCATATTTTGCCGGATAACACTGACACACTGGACTGTGTTGCCGAAACTTATTTTCCTAACTCCCCAAACAAACCAAGCGAAACTTTCCAAATATCAGAATAAAAATAAAAAATTATGAAGTTTTTAATTACTTTTTTAAGGCTTTTGCTATTCCTTACAATTTATAATTTTTTGTAAATTCAACAATACCACCCTTTTTTTTAATTGTCTCTAGTAGTCTGGTAGTCATGAAGGAAACTTCCCCGCAATTCGGGGAATTGTCCAAAAATTGGGAATGGTCTTCAATATTTTTCATTCATTAAATTTTCACTTTACACACAACCAATGATGACCAAGCTCCTGCTCCTGAGTTACGCCCCTAATTTAAACCATTTCACTATTGTGTGCTGTTCATACACACGAAAATATACACGAGTGTGCGTAAATTCATGAACGAAATGTAGGCGAAACGAATCTTTGCCTTGCGTACGTAAGCTCCGTCGAACTGTGAGTCACGTGGCGTATGCGACAAGTTGCTATAAAAGTGTTAACAGGAGTTTAACTTTTTTTTTTTAATAGTTTGTATTATTGTATTACATAGTTAAAATAAATGCATTTGGCGTTGTTGGTAGGGTAGGCTAGGCCTAATTGCCTCTATGGATGGCACGCCCCTGACTGTGGCGGTCAAAAGGTTAATTATTTTTTAATCCCAAATTCATAATAATTTGTCACCGCGTTAAATACATGTCTATACATATTAGTGCTCGTGACTGTACACTGGCGAGCAAATTGCCGAACTATTTGCACAGTGGAAAACGACGGTCATGCGTGGTGCAAGGTCGAGTCGGTGGAGTCGGTGTGACTCATTGTGTTGGCAAATGTTTTTGTTTTTATGCTTTAAAACCCGTTAAATTTTATATCAAAGGCAGTTAAGGGTGCCTAAAATCTGTTAGAATCTTAGTCAGATTATTGCATAGGTAGGTACAGGTGACGATTAAAAAAAAACTTGGATTACCACAGCAATTAAAAACCGGCCAAGTCTTAAATGTATATATATAACTATGCATATATATATATAATGTATGTATGTAACTTTATAGAAATAAATTTATTATTATTTAATGTTTAACTGTTGCTATGGTCGTGGGGCAGTTCCGAAGTACAAAACCGGCCAAGTGCGTGTCGGGCTACGCACTATGAAGGGTTCCGTAGTTGGGGTTATCCTAAGAGCAAACTTAAGATTGTAGTTGAAAATAATGGCAAACGTAAGTTTGTACGCAGATTATTCAGATGTTTACCATGTTATTTCAAGACCATAGACTTCTTATAGATTTTCTTGTGATCTATAAGTATAGAACTATTTTCTGTATTTTTTCAAAATTTCAGCCTCAGTCGTTCAAATTTCGTTCAAATTTTCATCTATTTTCTTAATTAACTTTAAAACGATTTATTTATAAATTATAAAAAATATATACTAGGGACCCTCACAGCAAGCCCTTTCATTTGATACGTAACAGTTTGCAAAACTTTGTTTTTTTCTAATTTGCCTCTCAAAAGTGACGCCCGTATTAAAAAAATAATTTATTAACGTTATTCGTCCGTATTTAGGTTGAATTCATATGTGTACCAAATTTCAACTTAATCGGTCCATTAGATTCGGAGCAAATTGGTTGTGACAGACAGACAGACAGACCCACGAGTGATTCTATAAGGGTTCCGATTCTTCATTCGGACATACCCTAAAAAGGAGGATTTTCAGTAGGTTTTTTTTTGGGTGGGAAATCATCACATAACTTCTCCCGCTCTGGGCGGAGCGGGAGGGTGTGTCAAACTCTTACTGACTAAAACCCACCCGTATTCCTTCCTGTTGCCTGTGTTGCGGGGGCCTCGGTGACCCATAAGTACCTTCCCGCGACCCCAGCAGGAGGAGTAGGTATACGATTGTATTTCAGCAAGGAAGATTTTCTCTATGGAAATAGGCAGTCGTAAATTAGGAGGAGATGGCACACATTTGAATTTTTATGGTGCATAAAGATTTAATGGTACGAGCACGAGCATCATTGTTTACTGCGTTGTATCTAAGTCATTCAAAACAGTTCATGGTGTAACGATACAAAAAAACCGGCCAAGTGCGTGTCGAACCACGCATAAAGAAGGGTTCCGTAGTTGGGGTTGCCATGAATTCATCCTAAGGACAATTAACATTGTAGTTAAAAAACATGTTCATACATTCCAACTGCAACTGTAAGTTTGTCCGTACAATATTGAGATATTTTATTATTGATTTACCATGTGGGGAGAAATTGTAATTTTTTTTATCTATTTTCTTAAATAATTTTATAAGTATTTACTCGTATTTTAAAATGATAATAAAGATATATCTATAATTCACAGAATTCATATGTCTACCAAATTACAACTTAATCGGCCCAGTAGATTCGGAGCAAATTGGCTGTGGACAGAGAGACAAACGAGTAATCCTATATGGGTTCCGTTTTTTCTTTTGAGGTACGGAACCCTAAAAGTAAAAATGTGTCACTTTGACCAATTTAAAAGTTTTATTTTGTCCTTTCAGGAAATAGGTAAAAAATACATCAGGGTGGGGCTGTGCCGTGGACACAGCCGTGTGTTTTACGTGAATACGTGTACGTAGCAGGTAATACTTTCTTTATACCGAATTCTTTGATCCTTTAGCTATTCATCATCTGCCTAGCCTTTTCCCAACCATGTTGGGGTCGGCTTCCAGTCTTACCGGATACAGCTGAATACCAGTATTTTACATGGAGCGACTGCCTATCTGATCTCCACAACCCAGTTACTGCGTATCACGATACCCCTTTCGTAAGACTAGTTGTCAGACTTTCGAGCTTCTGACGACCCGTAACGACTGTCAAAGATCTACAAATGACAGCCGGGACCAACGGCTTAACGTGCTTTCCGAGGCACGGAGGGGTCTTGGTATGTAAAGATGGTCCACGGACCAACCGCGGCAAGCGTAGCTTAACCTGATTGATCGACTCGTGTGGCTGTTATTACTTAGCCACAAGCCCCTCCATCTTTTAGCTATTGAGTGGTGTAATTAAATTTCCAATGTAGATCATAGATATGTAGCTGCAACAACCAAACTGTTTCCCCCGATTTTGTTATCATCAGTTTTTTTAATGGCCTCCCACTATGGAAGCAAATTTAAAGAGGTATTCAAGTCAAAACTGTTAAAAACTTACTTTTTGCGGGTTTTTTTATTTGCCTGTATGTATGATCTCTCTCTTTAATTCTAGACCGTTCCTCCGTCAATTTGCTGCCCACGTCCTATTTGTTCAAACGATTGGTAATGCTGTCTTTGGCATGCGATTAAACGGTTCCTAAATACACTACACACTATTTCTTTGATGATTACAATTTTCGTTTATCGTACCTTTTCAGAGCGCAGGCCAGCTGTGGGGGTCTTGTCATTGGGGTCTGACTCCGGGATCTTCTCGTTGGGGTCTTCCAGATGGATGCCGGGCCACCCCACCCAGATGCCGCCTCCTCGGATCACCACCGGGGCCACAGCCGTCACCAGCCCGCCGGCGCTGTGGACAAACAATTTTATAGTTAGAACCACAAAAACAATAGGTACCTCTTTTTCAAAAACCCCTCCTTTCTGGTCTTAGCAGACATACTAGTCTAAGCATCTGCGATCAGCAGTTTTCCCCTTTATCAATGCTACATCGCGTTTTGGCGAATGGCTACATTGAGTCGTGAGTCGTAATAATCGAGCAATATCGCGTTTCAGCCATTGCTTCGAAACCTGTATCGAGCTTCGTGACTAGGTAGATCGCTGATCGCCGATGCTAAAAGTATCATGTCTGCTACAGTTTCGGGAGGTTCCTGTGTCGGATAAGGCGGGAGGAAACGCCCGGGTGTTAGCACTGTGTGGATCGCCCGGAGGACACGGTGGAGCATACGGTGGAGGTCTGCCCGGCTTGGGCAGAGCACCGCCGTGTCTTCGTGGAGGCGATCGGCGGCAGAGATCTCTCGCGTACGGCCCTGGTTCAGGCCATGGTACGGTGCGAGAGGGCATGGGCAGTTGTTACCTCCTTCTGCGAAGCAGTAATGCTCGCGACAGTGGTGTGCAGTGGTTCTCCACAGAGGGTAGGCCAAGCATACTGACACCAAAAAAAAAACTAATTCGCGCAACATCACAGCGCGGCTCTACATACAAGAACTCACCACATTATTCAAGGACGATTTTCTAATGATGCAAACAGAAGAAAGATTCGGCCACCTCAAATATCATAACCAAGTGGGTGGATGATAATTACAGAACACGTCACTTGCAAGATATACGAAGTCATGAATTATCATATTTTTGGATTAATTCTCGTAATTCGGGCACACATCTACCTTTAGACACAACTTGAATCTTATCATTAAACGACAAGTGCGACTAACTTAACCTAACCAACATATTATCGGCGCAAACTTCACAACAGAACACCATTCTTAGGTAAATAAACAAATAATAACACAACACATAATCTTTACACTACTTTACGTTTCAAAACCAATTACTTATAACTTAATAAGATCTAAAACAGCAAAACATTCAAGATCACATATAAATTACGTGTCACTGTGAAACAAACACTACCAATTGAAATTGTATCACTGTCATACCGTGTTCTTCCACAAAAGGGACTATCATATTTTGCCGGATAACACTGACACACTGGACTGTGTTGCCGAAACTTATTTTCCTAACTCCCCACAAACCAAGCGAAACTTCCCAAATATGAGAATAAAAATAAAAAATTATGAAGTTTTTAATTACTTTTATAGGGCTTTTGCTATTCCTTACAATTTATAATTTTTTGGAAGGTATAAATTCAACAACACCACCCTTTTTTTTTAATTGTCTCTAGTAGTCTGGTAGTCATGAAGGAAACTTCCCCGCAATTCGGGAAATTGTCCAAAAATTGGGAACCCTGGTCTTCAATTCATTCATTAAATTTTCACTTTACACACAACCAATGAGGACCAAGCTCCTGCCGCCGGAGTTACGCCCCTAATTTAAACCATTTCACTATTGTGTGCCGTTCATACACACGAAAATATACACGAGTGTGCGTAAATTCATGAACGAAATGTAGGCGAAACGAATCTTTGCCTTGCGTACGTAAGCTCCGTCGAACTGTGAGTCACGTGGCGTCTGCGACAAGTTGCTATAAGAGTTTTAACAGCAGTTTAACTTTTTTTTTTATAGTTTGTATTATTGTATTACATAGTTAAAATAAATGCATTTGGCGTTGTTGGTAGGGTAGGCTAGGCCTAATTGCCTCTATGGACGGCACGCCCCTGGCTCGCGAAGGAGGAGGCGGGACGGTTGAGGGAAAGGAAACTTTCGCGCCCTCTCGCCCCTAGCCGCCGCAGGAGACGCCCTGGGCGTCGGGAATCCCAGGCGGATTTCCAGCCACCGTAGGCGCGGGCTTGCGGACGGTGAGCAATGGGTAGCTCGCCGTCCAATAAGGACCAGGCCCGGGTCGCCGGAGCGTTGTGTTCCACGCGAGAGATGTCAGCATAAGTGTAGGGGTCCACTAGGGCCGATGCCTGCTGGGGTCGCGTGGAAGTTCGAAAGGGTTACCGAGGCCCCTGGCAACATAGGCAACGGAAGATATACGGGTGGGTTTTAGTCAGTAACAGTCTGACACACCCTCCCGCTCCCAGAGCGGGAGAAGTTATTTGATAAATTCCCACTCAAAAAAAAAGGTCTGCTACAGTCCGATGCAAACTTTATGTTGGCTCGGAACATTGGCGATTAGGCGATTATTACCTTTTTTAAGCCTAACTTAGTTTTAATTTAATTTAGTTAATGTTAATAATCATCTTGTAATTTGGTTATGTAAATAAATGATATTAATTCTATATTAGTTTAAAGAGACATCGAATACAGCTCTTCTGATCAGATACACTTAACAGATTTAGAAATTGGCTTTCCGAACACAAAACCACGGCTATTTAGGGCCAGTTTCAGAACTGACAATAGAACCGGCCAAACCTGAATATTCGCACGAACACTCGCGGCCCCTAGCTCCACAAACGATTTCAATCAGCTGTATCCCCCGACACTTTACACGTGCTTCTTCAATTCTCTCAATAGAAGACATCACGTTTTTCTATCATAGGTGTACTAACGGTTAAAAACCGGCCAAGTGCGAGTCGTACCAAGCATAGTGATCATTATTTTGGGATGAATTTTTACGCATGCACAGTAATAAGTAAAGTAAGTATTTCTAGAAAAAACGATGAAAACAAAATTATTCAAGCGGTTGCAACCGAAAACATCCCAAATCTCACTAACTACTGACTACCGTAAAAAAGTCGCTTAGAAACATCATCATCTTTTTAATTATGGGATCCAACTATACCCCACACGTTTATTATTGTTTTCATCCCGTAGTTACATGTATGGAGTGACACATATATATTTTTTTTTATAATTTTGTTTTTCATCTATATGGTGCCAATAGCCTCCGACCGACAGACGGACATAACGATAAGGGTTACATTTTTGCCATTTGACTACGGAACTCTAAAACTGTTTCATAGGCTGGTGGCCATCAAGAGATTACAACAGATAGCCACACATGTAGTTGTTACTCGTTATCTTGTGAACGAACCCGTATAATTAGAATCACTATTTCATTCTTACGTAAGATATTCATATGAATGTGATTATTCGTTTTAGGTACCTAACATATTTTTTAAATAATAACAATGATAAGTGAAGTAAATTCATGACTGTGAGATCTCCTCATAAGTTTATTCTGTTCAATGCTGTATTGGACTCAAAGCTATTGTAAATGTTTTGTTTCGAAACGAGCGCTGAAGAAGATAATCCCGATCATCATTAGCTGGATTTTGCACGAATTCTGTGTAGTTTTTTTTTCAAAGAACTAAAATTGGTAGTGTAAACTGTAAAAAAAAGTTTTCAATCCTGAAAATGGTGTAAACGTTTAAACAAGAGGTATTGCTATTTGCAAAAATAATTTTGAACGATTTTAGCATTAACTACATATATTTATTTAACTACTAGCTATTGCCCGTGGCTTCTCACGCGTGGATATCGGACATCGGGTAAAATATCCCACGGACACGTACTACCGGGACTAAAAGTAGTAAATCCTATGTGTTAATCCACAAAAAATAAAATGTTAATCCACAAAAAATCTACCCGTCTTTTGATTGACTAATTTGAACAAAAACAGTTATCGTGACTTAACTATAATTTTTAGGTTTCCGTAGTAAACAAGGAACCCTTATAGTTTCACCATGTTCCTCTGTCTGTCTGTCTGTCCCCACTGTAGCTCAGAGACATTTAGTACTAGAAAGCTTTTCTCGTCTGCCGCATGGTGTGGGGTATCGTTGGATAGGCCGTTCAAAAATATTGCGGGTCCGTGAACATTACTTTTCGATTCAAGGATCCACTTGCGTAATATTAAGCATTAGATTACTCGTAAAGTGCTAATTTTTGTTACAGTCAAGTGTCCCCTGCCAGCTAAATGGTTGTTTATGGAGATGTGAAAAATTTCATAGCAGTAGTACATATTATATTTATAATGAAATTAAAAGGAAATCTATCACGGCTAAGTCGGCTTTACAAGTTAATGAGTTATAGTCGACCAACTTAAATTTGTAGTTGGAGAATTTACCGTGGCATATATCGATGTATGGGAGAACATGTTTTTCAACTACAATGTTAAGTTTGTTTGTGGAATAAATTCATCCGAACTTCCCGATACGCACTTGGCCGGTTTTATATACATATAGCCTCGCGGACTTTTTTGTGGGTAATGATGAGTACTTTAAACATGAAGTACATTATTTTATGTATCATCAATAGTTTTCGCAGCGCACGCCAAATAGTCATTATTTGGTGTGCGTTATAGTGCGTGTGCGTGTGTTGCGCTTATAGACAAATTTGTGATACCTTGGGTTACATTATTGTAATTTTAGTAAGGATTTCTATTTCTTTTTTAAATAAAATAGAGCCTATATTACTGGCTGATAATGTAGCTTTCTATAGGTGAAAGAATTTTTTAAATCGGAAATATACTTCGATTTTGTAATGTAGTTTTTGAGTTTATCCATTACAAACAAACAAAAAATAAAATCTTTTCTCTTTATAATATTAGTATGGATAATAAAGATATCGCGGGTTTTCAAATATGGTTTTGTTAAAAAACATTTATAATGATAAAACTTGCGTTTAGCTCCTGTAGTCCCTTTAATGTTTTTTAAAGTAGGTATATGATCCACAGCATTAAACAAAATCAGAAAAATATATGATATTCTTCAGGATAGATAATGAACAATTTTAACAGTTTTAATTTTTATTAGTCAATTATTATTGTATTACTTATACTTTAAATGGTAATGTAAACCGCAACTTCTAAACTACGAAACGGAGACTCCGTTTCGTAGTTTAGAAGTTGCGGTTTACACGAAACAAGCAATCAACCGATTTTGCATAAATAGAAAGTACCTTCTAATTTATATTTATAGATTTTTGATGTAGGTAATACACAGATATTGGTGCCGATTCCCTTGTTCACAAACTAATCTAAATTTAATTTCAGTGCATCTTTTTCTAGGACAGAAGATACATTTTAGTTTAGTCCTGTCAAATTAATCAGCGCTTGACGTAAATTGACGTAATTTTAGTAGGCAAGTTTTTAATCACGTCTAAACTTGTATGGAGTAGTGACAGGCGCTGATTAATTTGACAGGACTAAACTAAAATTTATCTTATGTCCTTTTCTTAATGAAATAGAAAGAAAAGGATGCACTGAACTTTTTAGTTTAGTTTGTGAACAAGTGAATCGGCACCATTGGGTATTTATTTTAGTTTCTCATTAAAAACAACACAACACACACGCCTACATGTATGTCACAACTTTTTTTTAATATTGTATGAGCTGAGATGTTAATTTTTATATTATCACCTTTAATTTAACCTCTTAAAACGGACACACACTTCCCTATGTGTTATTTATTTTTTATTTATTATTATTCTAGCGTATGGCACTCGTGGGTTGCAGCCTTGCAGCTGAAAATCAGCGTCAGGTGGAACATATTGTGTGTCATCTGACATTATGCTGAGCTTGAGGCCCTTTTGGCATTATTGTAATTGTTTTCTGTTTTTTTTTTTATAGTTTTAAGGAGTTTTTTGTTTGCTGTAATGCCGATAAACGCATTTTTCTTTCTTTCTAGGTGGATAGTGTGTTGAAAACACGATAAAACTAATTTGATGCGATAGAAAAAAATCACGTTATCTCACAAAATTTATTTTAACGATTAAAAACCATGCTACTAATCATACATGCAATCATTCTGATTTATTGTCAGATTATTCTACAAGCAACATGTTAGGCATAATAGTGTTTTAATTTGTTTATCCAATCAATGGACTTTTTGTAAATAGATAATTGCTTCATATTTTGCAATAAATTGCCTGCGGTGTGTCATCACGCTTCTCTGTCTTTTCTATGCAGTCCGACAGTGACCGCGCTTTAGCTGTTGTCAGCCTCTTATGGCAATGTTACTATTGAATTGTTTTGATTGTTGATTTTTAAAATTATTGTAAGCTGATATTGCATGTGTTTTTTGTAATCCAAATAAGTAAGTAATAAGTCATAGGTCAATTATTATGGTAATAATAGGACCACTCCCTCTCACACAGAGGAGGGCTGTGTCCCAGCAGTGGGAACATTATAGGCTGATTATGTATGTTATGTTATGTTATTTAATATTCAATCTATGGGAGGTCTTGTTTATTAGCAACACAGAATTACTATACAATCGCTTTCATATTACCCAGATTATTATTGTTTACCAAAGCAATATTTAACCAATAAATAGTTATTAAAGACGTACGCTACATAAAAATTAGTAATCTTTATTGAAAAGATATTTTTAATATTCTCAGTTTTCTAAAGCGTGGTTGCTGTTCCACTTATGTTATTACAATGGCATGCAGCCGTGGCCTTATTTCAGAAATATTTAAAATTGATGCCAAGCTTTTTACCATTTTTAATTAAATAAGGGTCTACAGAAAAAGGTATGAAATACTAGGTAACTTAGGTAAGAAAGCATGTGTAAAGAAGAGAATTATTGCAACAAGTGTAAATACCGTAAATTGTAAACATGAATATTAGTTAAATATCTTACGTTACGTACGATCGTACGCCAACCGCATTAATGGTTGATATAATTTGAATTATGTAAAGCTCACAGGTATAAAGTAATCCAAAGCCAAAACCCAAAAGACAAAAAGGTAACAAAAAGCAATGCGTAAACTTTCGTAGCAATTAGACGCAGTCAACCTCTACGCTTTTTCCGCTACGTTACTACGCAGGATTAACTGTAAATTCTCTTCTTTTTCTCTTCTTATTTTTAATACCTTGGTGAAGAACTATAGTATTACTAATATGTATAAATGGTATTTTACGTAAGTGATTATTTTTAGGTACATAAACTGACGTATTTTTTTAATTGCGCGTTGTTATCAATAATAGTTCGTGAAGAAGCTATCGTTTCATTAATTTCTTGGATTTCCCAAATGTAAGAGCCAGTATGAAAACAGTTTATTTGAACTTAAAAAGTGCAAATAAACTTTTTTTTTTTCTATTTTAACACACTGATAATGTCTTGGTTTTGCCATATTGATATTGGCTCTTGCCTTTGGTAAAAAATACAATATGGTTTACAATAAAAAAAAGTTGCATGTTAGAAATGCAGCCAATACCTAAGCAAAGATAACTTAATATCTTGTAATTATAAGTATCAGCGCCCAACCTCGTTATCATTATTGCCGATGTCATTGTGCCTAGCTTGTAGAATAATTTAAAACGAATGAGAAAAACATCTTGCAGCACCAACTTGAGTGATCAGTAAAGTAAAAAATATGTATTTTAATTACATGAATCATTTGACACATCTTGATGAGTTTAAGTTTTAATAAATATAGTTATAATAAGTTGAATTTTAGATTGTTTTATGCTAAGCACAATTTAAGAATGGGGGACTGTTAAGTGTAAAACTAGAATTAAAATTAATCAAAGAAAACAAATAAAAATAGATAAACGGTGTGTGCTTGGGCGTGTAGGGGTGCGTACAAGTGTGTGCATACGTGGGTGTGTTTGTGTGAGTGCATACGTGTGAGTGCATGCGTATGTTTGGATGTGTGTGAGTGTGTGTCAGAGGGAAACTTAACATATCATTTTAAAAAGTACGATAACGTACCTACTATACTTGACATGAATAAATATATCGGTTATTTATTGTTGTCATTATAAAATTTTAATACTTATTTTAGAAAGAAATTATGCAAGTGTGCTAAACAGCTTTTCAGTTTCAACATAGGTCAGGGATAAATGATTGTCTATAACTACAAACAAATGACAAATACTATATTAGTGCGTATGATTTGTTTGATTTATATGGCAAGGAGTCCCGATATGTAGGTTATCACACGTCCATATGTCTTAGTTTAATTTTAACTTTGACTTGCAGGAGGGTCGTGATTGTGGCTATCTGAAGACCTTATTAAATTATCTGTTTGGATATTAATTTTAATGTAAATGTGTATTTAATATACGCAGTAGGTATCCTATTTTAATAAATATTGCGATAAATATATTGAGAGCAGTGGTGGCCCAGTGGTAACGGCCGTAGCATACGAGTTGTAAGTCGTTGGTTCAAGGGTCGATTTCAAATTTGGGGCCAAAAGCATATATTTTCATTTATTTCTCATGGTGTAGAATTTATCGTAACTAAAATTATTTTAAATCATGTAGTCTTATGAGACGTCCAAACGCCAGTTACAACGAATCTTTTATAATTGTAAATTAAAAAGATAGATCTAAAACTAGTACCTATTTCTCATTAGTGTTAATGCTCCAAAGTCTTATTTTTTCTTAATCTTTCTAAAAAACGAAATAACGCGTCGAGGAAATTCAAATTTTATCGTGGTACTTTTAAGTATACACTTCAAAGATGAATAATTAGATATTAAAAACAATACTGGGTATAAAAAAAATGTTCTTTTTTAGCTTTCTAAAACTGTTTCATTTTAAAGTATAATTTGTGTGATCGTAACAAAATGCACCAGTAAATAGAATTCGTCCCTGATTTACCCGACCTTTACCCCGCGCGCATCCCGTGTGCTCAGTCGTGACCGAACGTGCGTGCTCGTCAGTTGTGTGTGGCGTTATTTTAAGAGAAATTCCAAATTTCAGGTAAGATTTTGACTTTTGTAACAAATTTATATCATTAGTGTTTTGTCACATATCGTGCTTAGTTAAATGTGTTTTTTGTTTTTGATTTGGCTGCCTAACAAACCATTGAGAGCATATTTTGTTTCCAATGTACGAAAACGTTCTAGAACGTTCTATTTACGAAATAAATTCGAATTACTTCCAAAAATCTCACTCGTGTCACTCTCATTTGTGTCGATTGACGAGTCACACAAATTATATTGAAAGTCACACTAATGATTTTTTTTTTACTTTTAGATTAAGTATTATATAATGGCGAAACAAAAAAAACAAAAAAGTGAGGAAGAATTAGAGAGACGTAGAATAGCTAGAAGACAAAAATATCAAACTATTAAAAACAATCCTGAGTTATATGCTGCTGAGCAAGAAAAAAAAAGACAATATTACTTAAAAGCGAAGGAGAATAAAAAAATTAAAAGTATTAACGAAATGAGTCCACGCGAGCAAAGAATTCAAAGACGAAAATGGAAAACGAGTGCCAAAAAGTTTTATAGAAAGAAAGTAAGTCAAAGAATGATAGAAAACGTTGCAGTAACTGAAGAAAGTTGTGATATTGAAAATGTTAACATGAATACAGATCCCTTAAACATAGAAAACCAAGAAATAAAATCGAAACTAAGTATGCGTGAACAAAAATTAATAAAAAAAAATCAAAACAATGAAAATGCAGCACGAGAAAGAAAAACGAAATTATATATTATTATTAAACAGGTACAGGTTCAGGGTAAATTATTTAAAAAGAAAAACATCTACACTAACAGGAGAAATAAGTAATGAATCAGAAAATACAAAAAATGAAGACAAGAAACAATTATTTGATAAACTTCTAAGTGCTGAAATAACACGGAAATTTGCAACAACTGCAAACAGGAAAGACAAACGCGTTATCACTAACTTAATTGATAAAGAGAAGTTTAAAAAAATTAAGGTTGCTACTGACCTTCGCAAAGTTCATCTCCGAGAACGATTTAAGAAGAATGCACGAAATAACATCAACGTTCAAAAATTAGTGGAAAAGTTTTACGAAGACGACATTAACAGTCGCATTACTCCAGGCAAGAAACAATATAAGAAGAAACATGGAACCGTTAAACAAGTCAGATATCTTTTAGATTCTATAAAAAATTTACACAAGAAATTTTTGGCTGAAAATACTAACATTAAAATTAGTTACACAACTTTTACAAGACTCAGACCATTTTGGGTCTCTCTTCCAACTGACGACCGTGATACGTGCGCCTGCTTATTGCACACAAACTTTAACTTATTAATAGCGGCTCTTAATAAGAATAATATTCTTGATGTAAAAGATAGTCAGAATTTGACAAAGGAAATCTGTTGTAATAAATATAGCCTAGATTGTCTTAATCGCAAATGCGCTTCATGTAAAAATAAAACAGTACCATATAAAGAATTCCGAAATGATAAAGAAATACAGTACATGGTATGGGAAAGAGACACCAAAAAAGTAGATACGAAAGAAATAAAAATTATCAAGAAGAAAGCAAAGAGATCTGATGCTCGTAACCTGATAATTGAACTGGAAAATATGCTGCCAAAATTTTTGTCCCACACGAGTAACATTGTCAACCAGTACGCTACTATTAAATGTTTGAAAGAAGCTCTAACTACCAATGAAGCCTTGATTCATATGGATTTTTCGGAAAACTATTCTTATAAATATGCGGAGGAAGTACAAATCATGCACTTTGGTGGCAGCCGTGGTCAAGTCTCACTTCATACAGCAGTGGTTTATTTAAAAAAATGATTCCAATGCTACTCAAGCCTACTCTGTTTGCACAGCCAGTGTATGCACCCGTCATGATGCAGCGGCAGTGTGGGCTCATCTAAATTATTTAATTAAATTTGTGTTTAACAGATCATCACAAATTAATCGCATTCACATTTTAACAGATAGTCCCTCAAGCCAGTATAGAAATAAATACATATTTTATATTTTAACCCAATTAAGGAATGACTTCCCAGAACTAAATCTTATCACTTGGAATTACCAAGAAGCTGGGCACGGCAAGGGTGTTCCTGATGGCATCGGAGCAGTGATCAAAAGGACTGCGGATTATGAATTAAGGTGTCATCAGGATATCGGAGACTTTGATGCCTTTGTTAACATCATTCGAAGAAATATAAAAAAACGTAGAAATGGGTATTATTCAAGAGCACGAAAATAAATTAAAGGAATTAATGTTGCCTAAAGATATTGCCACTTTCAAGGGGACTATGACAGTTCATCAGGTATATTTTATACAACAATTAAACATTAAAAAATATACTGATGTTACCATACACAATGTAATAATAATACATATTTTTTTCTTTCAGGTCGTTTGGGCTGCCGATTCTGCTTATCTAGAATTTAGACAACAGAGCTGTTTCGAATGTTTAAATGTCGCTTGTAAACATGGCAAACATATGAGATTTTTTTAAATATATAATACTCCCATTGAATCTACAATGGAAAATATAAACGTCATCCCGGAAAACAAAATAATTAAGGTATTAAGTGATGTTACCATTCGTTATGCTAATACCGATGATCCAATGTTACATGACAGCATGCCATCAACTTCAAGTCTCCGCAGTGTTCGACACTCGTGGACCAACAAATCTTTTATAAATAATCATACAAAAGCGACAGATCATGAAAAAGAATTTCTTGATTTTTTAAAGAAATGTGAAGATGATGATGACGATCCCATTGATTAAATTAAGAAGGTATTAAAAATATGAATATTGTTATTGTATTCGCAATGAAAAACGATTAGCGTTAACGAATCTTGAAGACTGAAATCAGAAATGTATACCATTGATTAGCTTAGTTGAATAAGTTATTGTTTTGGAATTAAGTTTAAAATTCTGTAGTACGGTGACCAGCACAAAAATGGTACCCCAATCTTTCAAAGTTTCCAGGTAATGGAATTTGACACTTTTTACACTGTTGCAGTAAATTGAAAATCTTTTATAGAAATTTGACAGTAGGTTGAGGGTAGGTTAAAGCGCTGACCACTGCACCTGCTACTAATAATGTTAATGACAAATATTTTATGTTTTGTTGATTATTTATTAACTTTCATTAGTGTAACCAGAGATCTCATTAGTATATCACAAAATATCATTAGAGAAATTATGCTGCTCATTCGTGTCACTCAAAAATTTGTATTTTCCCTGTTATTGGAAGAAATTAAAGGTTTGTTTGATTAGCATGTGTTTTTTTAACTAATGAACGCACCCAGATATTTAAACATTATTTTTCAAACATTTTTCAAATATCATGCAATTCACACTTTTTTGGCCCCAAATTTGAAATCGACCCTCAAACCCTAACAGGCGCTGCTTTGTTTAAATTAATTCATCACCACTGCCCTCAAAATGGTGAAGGACAACATCGTGAGGCAACGGGCATCTCCTAGAACCAAAAATTCGAAGACATATGACATCTACCAACCCGCACTGGGCCCGAGCGGTGGATTACGGCCCAGTTCCTCTCACCGAGAGGAGGCATATGTCCCAGCAGTGGGAACATTATAGGCTGATTATGTGTAATCAGCCTTAAAACGTTCCCACAGGCCTCCTCTCGGTATCAATAATTCTCTTCTTTACACATTATTTCTTACCTAAGTTACCTAGTATTTCATGCCTTTTTCTGTAGACATATTTTTTTTTAAATATCTTCTTTTTTTTAAATTTCGCACAATATTTTTATCAATATATTGCTATTATACAAGGTGTTGTTTTGGATCTGCAAAACATTTCAGGAGGTATTATGTTAGTGATTCCCGACCCGAATCAACAATAAAATGGGCAGGTATTTTTTTTCTATTTATTCTTATTTACGGATATCGGTAAGTGTGACCTCCCCTTTTTAAAACGCGAAAAAAAAAATAGATGAAATTTAAAAATCTAAAATAAAAAGTATTATTGATTATTGACTTGGTATCGTATTGTTATATGATTATTTACGAGTTTCATAACAACCTCCTGAAATGTTTTGCAGGTTCAAAACTGCATCTTGTATTAATAAAAATATTGTGCGAATTTCATATTTGTAATTTGTAATATAAATGGCAAAGTCTAGCATTTAGCAATAATCAAAGGTGTAGCACTAAAATCATCTGACAAAATTTACGATCTGTGTTAAAAACAATAAATTGACAAAATGCATCATGTATTCATACATACATAAAATCCCGCCTTCATCCCATGGGGTAGGCAGAAACTACAGAACGCCACCTGCTACGATCCTTACTTAGGGCTTCTACACAAAACTGCGAATTCGCATCGCATCGCAAAAATCTGCGAGCTCGATGTCATTTTATTATGTTATTTTATTCGATGCGGCGTCGTATCGCATCGCATCGCGGTTTTGTGTGGGAGCCCTTAATGCATATTACATGTATGTTTCTGATAATACGTAATTCCTTATGGGTCGGATCGTTGACCTTGGCCGTACAAATGCGGGTCGCGCTCACGCCGCCGCACTATGGGACCAACCGGTATTTTCCATCTCAAAAATCGATAACTCTGTTGTTTTGTGATTTATCTCCTTGATTTTTTTTTTTCACGTATTTGTGAATATCTAGGCAATAAAAGAAATCAAACATCATCATTCTAAAAAAAATATTTTTTCCGAAAAAAAATGACAAAGATAAAGTTATACGAAATTTCATACAAAAAATCATAAAGTTATATTAAAATAGAAATAAAAGTTACACTTATGCTTAAAATAAGTTTAAAACTAAATTATTATTATTAAACAAACAGTTACATGACAAAAAAAAATATTACTTAAACTTATCCTACTCATCACTTTCTATTTCCAACAATTCTTTAGCTTCGTCAAATAATTCTTTGGATATTAGAAAACTTGGTTTATTTAAGCTAGATATATAAGGATCAGATGTATATAACAAAATATGCAAAACGTCTTCGTTTGTTGCTGATCTGGAATACTTCCTAGCGTGATGTAACCTATATTTCTTATAATCTTTATTTCGAGCTTCCTGGGCATCTTCGGATAATTGTCCTATAGGCAAAACTGCATAATGCTCTATTATTTTAGCACCATGTATAAGTACTTTATGGACCGAAGATGGCATGTAGTACCAGTTATATTTGCTTACATATAATTGCGCGGTTACCAATGTATACTGACCAAATTTTTCTGCGTTTATAGGAAATCCCGATGACATAGTTTGAAGAATTACATATAGTCTCTTGATTAATTCTTCATCAATTCCGGTTATCTCTGCAGAACATTGGTAATTTTGGAAAAATCTCCTTGCCGTATTACCGTCATTGCTATTACCGGAACCTTGACGTGGTTTATCAATATGCAAGCCAAGCACTTCTCGGAAACGTTTTTGGACAAATTTTTTCTTGTCTTCTTTAAGTTGCTTGTTTTCTGGAGTTGTTGCAGACCACTTCTCAAAACCTAAATTGTAAGAAATATGGAGGATCATTTCCATAAATCTTATCCATGCGTGTAGCGTCGACAATCCGTATTTAAACGCATTTTCATTTTCAACTCTCGTTGTAACTTTTAAAAGATCATTCATTTGTCTGGGAGTTGCTCCACAAACAGTGCAGGTAGCACTGGATGATGTGTTTGTCAACACTTGAGCAACTTTCCCATCAATCATTGTCATAAACAGTTGATGTTTAACTTCGATGACTTTGTCTTCTATTGACACAAGAGTTGGAATCAATTGATTAATTTTGGCTTCAATTTCACTGACAACCGCTGTAGTTTTTTCGGGAGTTTCTTTTGCAAATTCTAATGAAATTGGTCTGCAATATCTAACAGATGAGCAAGTAGGGTTTTTCCATATGACCGTAGAAGTTTCTTCGTCTACTAGTCGCAGTGGTACAAGGGACACTATAAACAAATTAGCGTCCGATATTTGTTCGTTTTCTTCCGGTAGAGTTTGTTTATACTCACTTTGCCCGGAGGATCCATCACATCCCCATTTAGTGAAAAGCTTGAGACGATTGTAAGTCGATCCTGACTTTATCCTTATAATACAGCAGACTGTATGGTCTAAGAGATCTTGCAGGTTGATTTTTGCGCTTATATTTGTCACCGTAATGCTGGATGCAGGCGGATAGCAAGCCTTTTTTGCTTCACTTAGTGTTTGATACGAAGGCAATACAGAACTTAAATTCTTATCAACGAGCCTTTTTCTTAGGTACGCATATTGTGCTTTGGTTAAATCAGTTTCAATGCATATACTCAATGCTTCCTCTTTTGTAAAGGAAAGTGCGTTATCTGGATTGAGTATGTTTTGTAGAATAACTTTTTTCTCTTCTTTTTCCTTATTTCTGATAATAGTCACAATCGACGCTTCGTCATTTTCCCCCATGGATCTTAAACCTTGCACATAAGCGTTACGGACATGTCCCATTCCATACTCCTGGACCAGCTCCATATTTTTTCGTTTCTTTGTGTTTTCCGAGCACTCGTCATATTGTTTTGTTGGTCTTCCATGTTCACCAGAAGTATTCAAACCAGAATTTACAGTGGTTGAGGTACTGCAAGAATTCAATGATACCATTTAACCAATTTGAGTATAGGCTCTCGAACCGGTCCGGCTTTCTTTGAGCTTTGGTCCATTTCTGGTTGCAACTCGATGTTAGATTTTTTTGAATACTCTCTATTACAGTATTAACGTCAGTTTCCGATAGTTGAAAATTTTCCAATAAATATTTTTTGAGGTCTGAAGTACTTTTCCCTTTTATTATTTGATCACAAAGATCGCGTCGAACACAAACGAATTCACTCATTGTTAGATAATAATGTTTTTTATGCGTTAATTTTTATTGAAAAGAAGTATCTGAACACTTTGATGAATCGTATGCTGAACATACACGGGTATTTAAAGGACTAATATTTTAGTGCCTTGTGCAAAAACCATGGGACAATTGATTATAACAGTTCTCATCGAAATAGTGTAATCAGTACTGATTGTAATTATTTACCACAACAGATAAATAGAACTTCCGCAGCAATATAGTTTATCATACTTGTGGTTAAGGTGACCACCCCAAACAAAATTGCCATGGGAAGATTCTTTCAAATATAATAGCAGTTTTTTAATTTGCAAATGTATGTTTCTATCATAGAAATAGAAAAAAACAATATAGACATCAAAGGATAATAACTAAATATAATATTTCATAATAAAAAAGAAGAACCGTAATTTACGAGGATTTTTCCCCAATTGACATTATTGCTTCAAAATCACCTCTGGCGCAAAAAACGCGCAAGTTTTTTTTAAATCCTCATATTACTGAGTAGATAAGGTCTCTAATAGAGTAATTAACTTGACACCGGCTGCTTTCGGCAACAACGAAAACTCCAATTGAAATTAACAAAAACTAAATTTTCTTTACTTCACTAAAAAAATATTAAAAAATTAAATAAAAATATTTTTTTTACAAAAACTGAACGTGGTTGCAAAGTGTATATTCTAAGCTATCTAATGATGTATAACACTAATATGTTTCCTTGGAAAACTTCCGAATAATTATTGTTGAACTCCCTTAACGGTAATTTAATTGGCATGAAAATATTTATGCCCAATGCTTGAGGTTCATTTTATAAACGTAAAACTTTATATTTTTTTATATTTTGTAATTTATTCGTAAGTTCCATCTTTTGAGAGTATAAAATCATAAAACAATCTATGGATTTACGACTTTCGACACAACCATTTTTGAGATGGAAAATACTGTTTGGTCCCATAGTGCGCCGTGCTACCGTTCGGTTTCAAAGGTAATATTTATTTTTAGTAACGAAAATATGAATATTTGAAGAAACCACAGATATAATTAAGTATAGATAACAAAATTGTCTGTTCATACAAAAAAAAAAAACATGAAAATATCTTAAGGAATTTGAAAGTAATACCTAAATTTTTTTTAATTATTTGGGTAGACAATGGTGCCGATTCCCTTGTTCACAAACTAAATTAAATTTAAGTTCAGTGCATGTTTTTCTTTCTATTTCATTAAGAAAAGGACAGAAGATAAATTTTAGTTTAGTCCTGTCAAATTAATCAGCGCTTGACGTAAATTGACGTAATTTTAGTAGGCAAGTTTTTAATCACGTCTAAACGTGTATGGAGTAGTGACAGGCGCTGATTAATTTGACAGGACTAAACTAAAATGTATCTTCTGTCCTTTTCTTAATGAAATAGAAAGAAAAAGATGCACTGAACTTAAATTTAGTTTAGTTTGTGAACAAGGGAATCGGCACCATTACTTCCTGAAATTATTTCATAAAGTATTTTACTACAATACTTAAATATTCACAGAATTGATGTGTGCGCGTTCTAGTTTAACACACTTACATTTTTCGCATAACTGACTTGCCTTATTTTAGTAACAGATTTAAAAGTCATATTGCGCCTTAATTAGTTATATTGGGTCAATGGATTTAATTATCTTGAGCACACATTCGACACCTCCCTGTAAGTAAATAATATACCTACTTATTTTCCGATTTAACTGTGTAATTGTAACAAAAACAACTTATACAAGCATAAATACATGTTTATCAATCAAGTAATTGAACAGCAATTGAAGGAGTCCATCACTTTATCAATTAATGAATAATTTAATTGATTAAACAAACCATTTTCCTTATTGATTTAAGCCGTGTATATAGTAAACTAACTAGTAAGCTAGTAGGTATCTAATTAACCTAAATACTTCAATCGGTACATATAAACTTAAGTAAATAGGAGCGTATAATATGTTATCAATATTTGGCTGAACTTAAATAACCCCAAGCTTCGAATGTTATCAATGTTTTTTATCACTTTGCATCATATTATACTTAACTATAATTTTTATTATATTTGACAACATAAATTAAAGCAATGAATGTTTAAAATGCAGCATTGTCAATGTCGTCATGAATCAATTATCGGCACAGTGCTACACAGCTACACCGACCTTGAAACTAACTAAACATTCAAGTCCAAGGCCTTTCTGTTTTATATTTCTCAAGCGCGCCAAGTATTGTAAGCACAATGTCACAAAACCCATATACGACAACATGGTTAACTACAATAATATCCCATATATATAAGAATCAACGTTAAACCTCCAACATCCAGTTAAATTGGATACAACAATTACACCTCTTCAATTAAGTCGCGTAATACGTGTATGTTGCCGTGGAAATCCACCGGCAACAGCTGACGATATCACGTTCTGCATAAAATGCCGCCGGCTTTCGAGTTTATAAATGAGATCACGCAATGTTCAAGAAAATTCCTAACGGTCACCACGGTAAATGCTACGACTTTTACGCAGTTTTTAGTAACATGAGTCAGAAATTAGAATGAAATGAAATTTTAAAAATCGAACACAACGTAGAAGCTTCCCGATTTGTACCGATTTGTACCGCGGACTAAACGAGCCCCGGCTTTTCTAGAAACCGTACCTACTGTCATTAGCATTCAAATTGATAGTAGGTAAACACAACATCAATATTTTGAGTTACTAGTTTATTTATAGGTATTTCACACAACATTCGATTCCAGAGCACCATAACTGGGCCATTAAATCCGATAATCGGTGTTATTGCTCAACGAATTCGTAGCTGAAAAATTTTCACGGCGGATTTTCATAATAACTAGGTGAAAAATAGGTCACAGTACCTGGCTTTCCTCTCGAGATCGCCAGTCTTCTCATTTCTCTTCAGTATAAAAGGCAGCCTGTTGGACACAACGATCATGCTTCCCTTGCTGTTGCACGCCGATCGACTGGCACTGCTGTCCGTTCCACTCATGTTTTTGCTTTCTTTGCGAACGTTCCTATTCACGGCCAATCACAACGCCGACTGCACGCATGCGCGACCCAAACGGAGGGATTTTTTAAAAGAAAATATTTATTTAGCACTGTGTTTGTATTGTTTTTGTCATTGCAGGGTACTCGAATGTTATTGAACAAATTCTCGCGTTGTTCAGAATGTCTAAATTGACATCATGGACGGAGATCGAAGGCGTACTGTTTCTTTTGTGTGCGTCGGGTGCCTTTATAGATTATTGAGACGCGTAGCAGAAGGGCGAAGTTCTCGTGCGTCTGTGAGGCGTTGGAGGTCTGCGCTGGCGATATAAAGGGTTATCATTCTACTGACCCCGCGTCAAGAATTGTCTTGCATCTTATCCGACTGATAATGCAAATTCGGTGTTAGTAATGATTTAATGAAGTCGAGGCTTCACTGTTGTATTACATTTTTCCGAATATTGATTATTATGAGTTAGTATTTATCTTTTAATTCAGACATATGTCAGATATGCTTTAATAAATATATTCTTCTTGGTTAACAGATGGTGAGATGCTTTCAGGGTGTTATTCGAACGTATTTTGAAGAGTTCTTCTGAGCGTTCATCTCTGAATTGAAAGTCGGCGAACTTAAGTAATACGAAACACATTTTGATTTTAACAGTGGAAAAATAATGGCTTTGATGTAACCTGTTGAAAGATAGGTAGGTATGCCGTAGATTTCACAAATAACAAAACATTTAATTTACTTTAGGACATGGAAAATGATAATTGTTGATGTATTTTGTGCCATACACATTCATTCAGACAACAGACTTTAAACTCGAGAGTCAAATAGACACTGACACAGAAATTTTGAGTGATGACGGTCAGTCATATGGTCAGTATGTAACCCAGCCCTTTACTTGAAGGAAAGACAAATGGACCTATTAATCTGCATTGTAAATTAATATAAATTAAATAATGATAATGAATGAACACAGCAAAGAAGCGACGACGCGAAGGTTCATGAACACAGGTCTACCGTTAACGATCGGAGTTATTGTTACAAAAGCCTTGGAACGGCTATTTACACTGTCAACAGGATACTTTTATAAATAAACAATTTCCCCACTGCTTCGGTGTTACTGTTAAAATTATACTTTCATAACAGTTTTGTTTATGTTTAAAATGTTCTCTTATACTGTCCCAGTGGTTATAGGAGCTAACACATCACATCACAGCGAGATAAAGTGAGTTAGCTTTGCGTATTTAACTTTATAAGTAGTTAGTTTAACTCATAACGAAGCCAGGAAGGTATGGTATATATCGTGTTAATGGCTTTATATTGACGAATTTTCCATTTTTTCCGAAATACTACCCAATAATTGAAAGTACTTTACGACATTTAACAGGTTAACTAGAACAGCACCCAATTTAATTATCGAACGACAATTTGTTTGCATAATCTATTTGGCAAGACGTCCGTTATCGTAGCTACGTTGGTTCCACACACATATCTATAAATTTAGTAAAATTCCGAGTTTAACTGCGGCCGGGAATAGTTTTCCCGCGTTTCCATGTCATGGTGTGATGCGTGATGCAAGCGTGGTGCGCATGAGTTGGTCGCGTGCCGCACCGTCTCCCGCGCATGTCCCACGGCGCTCAATGAATGACTCCTCGCCGGGGTGTCTATGGTATGCTTGCAGCATGCTTCTGTTGTGACGTAGTGACGCATGTGTGTGTTTATGTGTGACGAGTGTGATATTCGTACACAGAGGGTCTCGTGAACTTTTCTTGAAATTGTTACAGTGGTTACAGTGGCCATACTCCATACTGTGGTTTGGCCTTCACTAACTAAAACTTTTCTTAGCCGTCCAAATAATGATGACTTTTATTTAGAACACGCGTTTTATATTTTGTTTTAACGCTTTTCAGCAATGACGCTGAAATGCTGGTTGTTGCTTTCCAAAAGGGTGTTAAATGAGCCCGTCAAAGATGCTCTTCACGGACGATAGCTTAGTGTAGAGTTAATGACACTTAGAAGATCCTATGATTCGCATTAATAGCTTTTGTAATAATGATTTACGCACGTGTCGTTCACCACTAATGACTATGCGACCACTAAAATCAATTAAATGTGAGTTTTTCTGTAAATGACTTGTTACACAATTGTGTCATAATATCCAGTTGTTCCGATGATGCCCCGCAGTTGATATCTCTTGTCTGAATGATCAAAAAATCAAAATCAAAATATTTTATTTCATATAAATCTACATGGACACATAAGTAACGTCTGAAGTTAGGTGCACGGTTCCAATTGGTCGTTTCCTATGGAGAAGAGCCGACAAGAAACTCCACGGTTACTCTTTAATATTAATGTATAAAAATAATTGGCTTTTACAATATTTTCAAATTACAGTGTTATTAGGTACGAGTATATGGGCGGACAGTGTAGGCCTGTCAAGAAGTACCGAGTACAAAAAATAAATGGTCTACAAATCTAGTCTAAGGAAGAGTCTTTTATTTTACAATTAGTAAATACATTGTCTATGCATGAAGCTGAGGTTGCTGTTGAACTAAGTTCCTTCATTAAATATACATTTTAAATTGAATGATTCAAATAATGATATAAGCTGACATTTATCCAGTGAATTAACTAATAGATCAATATTTAGGTCACCACAAACAAAAATTAATTTATTAGGTATCTTTAAAAAGTTTGCATAATATTTCTTCCATAATTATCAAAAATGATGACTAATTTGACGCTAGTCGTCTTTAAACACATAAGAAACTATGGATGTTATTGATGATCTAATTTTAAATCAAACTGGAAAACTTTATTGCTCAAAATGGACGTCATCATCACTGAAAGATCGCACAGGACGTTGTTGAAATCAGTAGTTACTGACATCACAGAGTACTTTTTTTTAAATGGATTGACATCTACCCACCATCTACGCAACTCTCGAAATGGTGCACAATACACCTCTCCCCAAGCCTTAATTAACAATAGGTTTATGAAGTATTCTATTAACAAGGAAAATTTTGTTTAATCATAAAGTGCATCTTTTAACTACATGATTTGAATCGAAATGATGCCTATGTGCATCATCGTCATTACCTAATGTTTGTCAATATTATATAATATATAATTATATATATATTAATATATTATATACGTATATCTAATAGTCTTATGACCTCACAGACACGCTAACAAAATCGTCCATCAACGTCAAAACGTAACTGAAATAAAATAATTATCAGCAGTGGAAAATCTACTGTTTGACGTAATTATTAATATTGCGTTAACAATGAAAGATAGTTATCTAGGTAAACGTTTATAGCTCCCCACAGTCACAGAACCAACATTATGTACCAATATGTACTTCAACTGATATATATTTCCGTTTAATTAAAATATTCCAAAAATTATCAATTCTTTATCAGAATGTAAACATTGATTGTCTTGTTTACATCACAGAGAATAAAAAAAAACCGTTGGTAGACTGTCATCTTGTCAGTTAAGCATATAACATAACATTAGTATACTTTCGTCCCATCCCTTACTTTCCATTTTAGAACAAATCCATCTTACTTTAGAAGTATCCTCTTATTGGAAACAAATTGTTTCTCCCGTTGATGAATAGATACAGAGAGCTTAAAAACCTCTCCGCCTGTTTGTCTATTGACAAACACCCTACCCATATTTTCATCCGCATACGAGGTGGTCCATTTTAGGCCAAAAATCGTTTTGGAGCTTGGTATTCCAAAGAGCTCCGAGGCCGTAAAGGCGTAAGGTATAATTATAACTTTGTAAATGTTTGTGTCGTTTTATAGTAAAGTAATAATTATAGATTTATTGGCTAACAAGACTTGTCTTGTCCTTTCAGCAACTAACAACTTCCATAAAGTGCAAAGTTCGACGGCTCATCTTGATGTGCTGCCACTACATGATGCTGGCAGAATAGGCGACATCGGCTCAGTTGCCATAAAGAAAAACAAAAAGGAATTAGTATAATCTACATAATGGTGCCGATTCCCTTGTTCACAAACTAAACTAAATTTAAGTTCAGTGCATCTTTTTCTTTCTATTTCATTAAGAAAAGGACAGAAGATAAATTTTAGTTTAATCCTGTCAAATTAATCAGCGCTTGACGTAAATTGACGTAATTTTAGTAGGCAAGTTTTTAATCACGTCTAAACTTGTATGGAGTAGTGACAGGCGCCGATTAATATGACAGGACTAAACTAAAGTTTGTCTTCTGTCCTTTTCTTAATGAATTAGAAAGAAAAAGATGCACTGAACTTAAATTTAGTTTAGTTTGTGAACAAAGGAATCGGCACCAGTATCAAGTAAACACACTTAACTAACCTGTAGTCAAGCAAAAGGCCCCCGAAGGGGTAAGCAGACGTACAGGTACCTATAATGACTATATCCACTTTATGCCCATTATGTTTAAGTTCCATGTAATAGGGGGCGGGTCTATTGCCAGATTTGCCACGAATAAATACAGACACAGGGCAGTTACCGACGAATTCCTGATAGAAAAACCCGATAGCCGATTGTCGTAAACATTGTTTAGGCGGTCGATATGAATGACTCAGTCAGTAAGGTACGTTTATCAATGAGTGGCCATAGCTTACACCTAGGCATGTTGAAACTGCGGTGTGACGTCACAGCCACGTGCGTGTGTTTAGGTATTTGTCACCATTCGTTTACCCGTTTACAGAAGGTGCGCTGTGAATTAGATACACAGCCTTGGAATAAATTAAGGTGTTTGTGTATATATACAAACAGTGTATGGAAACGTATTGTGTTATAAAAGTAATTGGTATAGGTACAAGTCATTATCCTACTGATTTGTACAGAGATAATGCGTCTTTTTGCGATGGACACTCTGAGGCACAAATGATAAATATCAGTTTTTGCTTAAGCCATTTCAAATTCATTGTCTGTCTCTTAGGATTAAGGAGTTATATATATTTCTTTTGGGTAACGTCGAGGCCTACGACAACTTTTAAAATGGTTATTATTTCCTAATACTCAAGCAGTTGCTAAGACATTTTAAGTAACGTCTATCAATAGTTCAATTTAAATTAATTGACGACATATACATCAATTATTCTATTTGTAATTTTTGATTCTTTATTAAGTAAACACACTACACTCACACGATGTTTATATTATTGAATGCTCGAATAGTAATTTGTATGTCAAAACAACGGTAGATAGTGAAGAGACCAAAACTAAAAATTCATGACCCAAACATTTACTGGGACATTAGCATTACATTAGCCGAGCGAGATATACTTATATGTAGAAATATCCAGAAATTGATAAGAAAACACAGTTGCAAGCTTTGTTTTACACGTAAGTTTTACTGAATTTTCACCAAATCACACAGGTAAGTCTCGATCTAATAAAGTTTTGGCAGATTATCCTTACATTTTATGAAACAAAGTCGGCGCGGCGGCGTCGCGTCTTTCTGTCCGACTGAACGCGACAAACTCAAAAACTATTGAACGGATTTTCAAACGGTTTTCACCATTGGACGGAGTGATTCACGAGGAAGGTTTAAGTGTGTTTTCATTAAGGTTTTGTGTACATTGGCTGAAATATGACGATTACTGTTGAAGATGTCGGAAATGTACGAGATACATAAAATTTAAGCGCTACAGGATTGTACATACCTATTAAAAATTCAACAAAAATGTCCGCGATAGCATATACATATGTCTATCTTCTGAGGATGACCCACAGTAACCATTTTTGTCTTTCAGAATTTGATTAAAATTTAATCGTTATTTCCGAAGCTATTTTAACCGGTATTATTTAATCCTCTGTGGTATCATTTAAATGGATACTTGAAAAGATATCACAGATTCTAAATTACCCGTCAAAAATAAATTATGGTTGACGGTTTTCCTCTGCTAGTACTTCGTATTAGTAGTAGTATTCGTTCGTAGTATGTGTGTAGACACGAGTCTACGACAGAAAAAAAACGGCTGAACGATTTTCGGTGAAAATTGGCACACAGTTTTTTTTTTGTTAACGGGGTGGAAATCCTCATGGATGTCCTCCGCCGCTGGGGCGGACGGAGGGGTCTGTCAGATTTCTGTAGTGTTCGCTCGTACACTTGCACTGGGGCTACGGGGGCACTTAAGCACTCTGGAACTCAGCCCCCGACTGGTGCTAGCCTGCCTTTGCGGGCTCCGTCTGGTCAAGTGGGGGGAGTGAGGTGTTTGACTCCCTCCGCGACGTCTAAGAGGGGCCACCTCGGGTCTTATATGATAGGTCCAGAGGAGCCGGAAGAGGGCGTTATCTGTCCTCTGCCAACGCCCGGTGCGGCTGCTGCGGGCCGGGAGAGCACTCGAAATCTCCCCCTCTCTTTCCGCTGCCTCCTGCGACATGACATTTTCGCAAAAGGAGACCACCGCGTCCCACGCTATAGAACCAATCACAGCCGGCAGCGACAGGTCACTTCCCACTCCACACTTTGTAAGCGTATGCCACACTGTGTCCTCCCGACAGTGGATGCAGTGATGACACCGAGCGTTTGGCTCCCTGTCTACGCGATGCAGGAACTTCCCGAAGCAGCCGTGCCCCGAGAGCACCTGTGTCGCCCTAAACGACAGAGAGCCGTGCCTCCTCACGAGCCAGTCGTCGAGCACGCAGCAGTCGGTGAAGAGGCGCAGAAGCCTCTCCTGCCATTCCTCCACTTAGTTAAATAACCAGGATTAACTCATATGATAAATTAATCCCGGTAGTACATTTCCGTTGGATATGAAGCCGCGGGCAAAAGCTAGTCAAGAATAATTATGTTTTAACGACCATATACATTTGGGTCTACGTTAGTCATTACCGATTGGGATTACCTATTAAATTAATCAAGTATGTTAAAATATAACATCACGCCTTGTTTCCCCGAAGGCTAGGCAGGGTTAGACAAAATATGTTATCCTCAAAATCACTCTGTATAACTATCTATATCTTCTAGGTTACCTATTTCTAATGGCGGTATTGTCAAAGGTAACTACGATGCCACTCAGCAAATTAGTGCGGGATCCGATGCAGGTAGTGGTGACCTACTTGCCATCGTTACCATTGATTATGCAGCTCCGCGATAACGATTCGACGCACGCGGTCCGCACGTGCTATCTGTAAATGTATCAGTTTAGTTATATACTGTACAGTTTTTAGGGTTCCGTAGTAAACAAGGAACCCTTATGGTTTCGCCATGCTGTAATTTGGCATAGCCATGGTGGCCCAGTGGTAACGTCCGCGACTTACGATTTGTAGTTCGCAGGTTCGAACCCAGGCTGCCGCTTTTTAATAAAATAAAAAATAAAAATGATTTGACCACGAGAGTCCATATATGTTGTTAGTATTACAGCATCAAAAACTTAAAAATAGTGTCAGTAACAACTGATAAAAGAATAAACAATAAATACTTTACTTAGTGTAAATTATTTCATCACCACTGCTCTCAAAACGGCGAAGGAAAACATCGTGGGAAACCGGCACGTCCTGGAACAAAAAATTCAAAGACATGTGACATCTACCAACCCGCACTGGGCCCGCGTGGTGGATTACGGCCCACTCCCTCTCACAGAGAGGAGGCCTGTGTCCCAGCAGTGGGAACATTATAGGCTGACTATGTGTGTAGGTATGTATGTAATTTGGCATAGGTATACATATTAATCACGCCGCTATTTTGAATGGTTTTCCTGTTAATTGTTTGAGTTGGAAACATTTAACATTGTTAGTACTAGCAAGGGCATCAATCTAACTTTCATGGAGTTTCCATATGGATTCATTTAGGTATGGTTTCTTTGAAACTTTAATTAGTTACTAATCAATACTGTTTACAAGTTTGGCTTTAACCAGGCTTTTTGTATGTACAAATTAATGAGCAATTTACCGCGGCTCTCTTATTTTTTTCCATGCAGTCTGCGCATTTCGTAGTGGTATTACCGGTCTTTTTGGATTGGTAGAACTCATGGCTAAGGTATGGTAAACCAAGGGACTCTTTTCTGAATTTGATCTTTTTTTCTTTTGCTACTAACTTTAAACTTAGCTGTATAAGCTGATCTCTCATTGTACGGAAACCCTATACAATGCGAGGATCAGCATAAACTGGAAATGTATAACTTGATAATTATGTAGCCGTGTGTACGAGTCGAGGGCAATGTAAAAATATTTTATAATGTTTGAAAAGTTCAGTAGGTGGTTTTATTATTACTTATTAGTTATTACCAAGCCTCCGCTGTCTGTCCGTCCGTCTGTCTGTCAGCGGGCTGTATGTCTGAACCACAGAACACATTACCTTCCGTAATAGGTAGACAGTTGAAATTTTCACAGATTGTGTATTTCTATTGCTGCTATAAATAACAAATAAAAATGAAATCAATTTTAAAATTAAAGAAACGTGTTTATTTCGGCGGTTTTTGCTAAATCTTGTACAGTGGTACGGAAACCTTCGTGTGTGCGAATCCGACTCGCACTTCTCCAGTTTCTTAGGTCCTCAGAAGTGCAGGTGTATGGACACTTTGGAAACTCCAGCATAATGCTTAAAATAATAATTACTAAGTACAGGGTTCGCGAATGATTACAAAACCCTTTATTTTGCCTCAATTATAATTTTATTTAGTCAATTAATCATAGTTTCCCAACAGTATCGCACTGAGGCAACGTTGAACTAATTAATTTTTATAATATTTTTATTAACGGCTGTACAGTTTTTTATGTTATCATAATATTTATATGTTTACGCAGAACTGTTTATCTGACCTCTCAATAGTGATATAACTTAGTTTTATTTACTATAGTATACTCTTTCAGTGTAACTTTTTAAGGTTCTGTAGTCAACAAGGAACCCTTACAGTTTCGCCATGTGCGTCTGTCTGTCTGTCTGTCTGTCCCCGCTGTAGCTCAGAGATGCTTAGTACTAGAAAACTGTAATTTGGCATGGGTATACATACTAATCACACCGACAAAAGACAAAATAAAATCTTGAAAAATACATTTTGTAGGGTACCCTTGCACGTAAAGTGGGGATGATATTTAAAAAAATAAATATCAAAACAACATGGTTTTCACAGACCCAGAATATTTTTGAACAGGGTAACGACTCTGTTCAAAAATATTCCTTCTGGGTCCGTGAAAACCATGTTGTTTTTGGATATCTGAAAAAAAACATGGCAGTAGTATAATATGATAATATAATATTACCTAATAAAATATAATATTCACTCTGTCTCAAAAATGCATAACATTGTACTTCTATTTTATTTTTATTTCTTTGCTGTTCGATTGAGATGGACGAATTGTATTTGGCTTTTTGAAATAAAGATTATTATTATTATTATTATTTCGTTTATTAAGCTTTTTGCCTTATAAAATACATTTTTAAATATTTCTTAGAAAAAATATAAAAAAACATTTAAAAATATATAAAATAGTGGTCCGCCGGTATCGGGAGCAGGGTCCAAGTTACCGGTGGTTAGGGCTCTGGGTGGTTGGTGGTTATTAGTTATTAGGAAGTTATAAGGAAAACTGTCACAGCCTAGTAGGCTTTACAAGTTAACGAATAATAGTTGACCCACATATACTCGTATTTGCAGTTGTAGAATTGACCGTGACGTATATCGATGTATGGGAGATCATGTTTTTCAACTACAATGTTAAGTTTGTTCTTGGGGTAAATTTATCATAACTACGGGACCCTTCATTGTGCGTGGTCCGACATGCACTTGGTCAGTTTTTATAAAAACATGGTAAACTAGTCAAATAACATCATCGTCAAATACGTCATTTCTGAAGGCAGCATAACCAACTCCTTGTAAATTAAATTGCTTCTCGGTCTCCTCATGTTTTCAGATGTTTAAAATTTCATCGGTTACTTATATATCATTACATAAATGAATGTAAAATTTTATGACAATACATTAAAAAAAACGGCCAAGTGCGTGTCGGACCACGCACAATGAAGGGTCCCGTAGTTATTATTATACATTTTTCAAGATTTTTTTTGTCTCTTTGTCGGTGTGATTAATATGTTTACCTGTGCCAAATTACAACTTTCTAGTACTGAGCGTCTCTGAGCTACAGCGGGGACAGACAGACAGACAGATGGACATTGCGAAATTATAAGGGTTCCTTCTTTATTACAGAACCCTAAAAACTAATGAGGTTGGTCTAGTGATGGTCGCAAGCGAAGCGCTACTGCTAAGCATAAGATCCTGGGTTCGATGATTCCCAAGTCGGGCAAAGCGTTATTGGGTTGTTCCATCAAGAATTTGTTAGTAGCAGCCCGGAGTCTGGATTTGTGCCCAGTTGCTGACAATAGGCTCGCCCCCTATTACACTGGCGAAATTTCGGTGTACTACGAGGTACACCTCTGCCGAACCCTTCGGGGAATACGGCGTGATGTTAAGTTATGTTATTTGAAATAACATAACTTAGCATCAAGCAGTTTTATTTTGTTGTTCATTAGAATCTTTTAGTAATTACCACCTTGACCCATGCTTAAAGAGGTTTATTGAACTAAGCGTATGATGATGCAAGGGCTTACAATTTCGTGTTCAGAATTTTCCATGTATGTAATTTAATCGCCCCAAGTGCAAGTGGAGTTAATCTTTGCAGATTATGCCTATGAACACGTTAGCACACTTCTCTTATCATCTACTTTACAATGTCACACATCCATATATCACATCCTTGATCTTTCATATAGCACATACCTATGTAATTTAATGGTCTTCTATAAATAAAGGGTATAAGGGACATCGACGCGTAACTTTTACCATGAATTCAGTACACGATTGAGCCGTACCTATGATACAGTACGCGTCAAACTTAATGACGGCTCTGAAGTGCGCTACACGCTGCGCAGTACCCCACCCGTCACCCTCGCTGGCACATGAATTCGTTACTGCGCAGGGACTCGCCTCATGTTCCGAGCCGCCATAAAGTTTGAATCGACCTATACCTACAGCTAATAAAATCGGATTTCAGTGGTTATAGAATTAGTCGTTTCGCCGCTTCTCCGTCGGTTTCATTTACATCAAATTGTTCACTTAAACATTAGGTAGCTCGGCGTCTTTTCTGTAAAACATTCACCGTGACAATTTTTTTGAAGTAAGTTTGAAGTGAGCTGTCAATAGTGTCAATCCCTAGCATGAGGAGGAATGACAGCTCACTACATAACTTTTCACGGTAAGATTTTTACAGAATTGATCGGCTGGCTCACATAGTAACTGTGTTCGTATTAGTACGAAACAAGCGTCATTACAAAAAAACCGGACATACATACATTCTAACTGTAAATGTAAGTTTGTACGCACAATATTGAGAGATTTACAATGTTATTTTAACACCATATACTTCTTATAGATTTTCCTGTACTTAAGTACTTAATCCAAATATTTTTTTATTTTTTTTTTAAATTATAGGTTCAGTAGTTTTGAAGGAAAAGGCGGGCATTTTTGGGGGACTGTCTTATGTAATTTTTACGTTCGAAAAGTGCTGATTTTCAGCCTAGTTTGAATAAATGACTTTTGATTTGATTTGATTTGGAGTTAAGGGGGAATGGTCAATTTTCATCTATTTTCTTAAAATTAAACCTATTTATTTTAAAATTATAAAAAAATGTATTTGACACCCTCACAATAAGCCCTTTCATTTGATATCATACGGTATCGTTTGCAAAACTTAAAAAAAAACCCTAGAAAATTGACCCTCACATTCAAAATTCATTTATTTGCGTTACACGTCCGTGTTTGGGTCACCGAAATTCATATGTGTACAACTTAATCGGTCCAGTAGATTCGGAGCAAATCGGCTGTGACAGACGGACAGACAGACAGACACACAGGCAGACACACGAGTGATCCTATAAGGGTTCCGTTTTTTCCTTTTGAGGTACGGAACCCTAATAATGACATCATGTCATAGGAAAGGCTAGGCAGATGATGCTGATGATGATGTCATGGGAAAGTGTCGAATTAGGATGACTGTAGGAAAAAGACAAGTATTTTCTGTGACGTTATTGCATGGGATCAGTTTTGAAACCTCTATGTACATTATTTTATGTATAATGTTACGCCAGAGCAATGTAGGGCCTTTTGTACATTTGTAAGTACATCATTATTAGGTGTTGTTATTTTTACAGCAATTTTATTACTTGTTAATTATTTTTAGGGTTCCGTAGTAAACAAGGTACCCTTATAGTTTCGCCATGTCCGTCTGTCTGTCTGTCAGTCCCGCTTTTGCTCAGAGACGTATAAGAAAACTGTAGTTTAGCATATTAATCACGCCGACAAAGTGGCAAAATAACATCTTAAAGTCAATTTTTTTATGCTACCTCCCTTGCACGTAATGTGGGGATGATATTTTTTTTCTCGTTTATCCCATGGTATGGGGTGTCATTGGATAGACACTTCAAATACATATGTGGGTCTGTGAACAACATTTTTCTATTCAGGGATCCGTTTGCGTAATATTTATTAATGTTACGCAAACGGATCCCTGAATAGAAAAATGTTGTAGCTTTAAATTGCTAATTTTTGATAGAGGCATGTGTACCCCCCCCCGTCAGCTAAATGGTTATTTTTGGATATGTAAAAAAAAATCATGGCAGTAGTACATATAACGAAATTAAAAGGAAAAATATCACAGCTAAGTAGGTTTTATAATAATTCGAATTCGATTATGACCAACTTACATTTGCAGTTGGAGAATTGACCATGACGTATACGATGTATCAGATCTAGACACGCGGTAGCGTGTCAAGCCTAGTTCAAGTAACAGAACTGGCGAGCAGCACCGTGTATAATATTACACGAACCATTAGGAGCCAGTTTTGACCCACTCATAACTCAAAAACTATTTCACATAAACGTGTCAAATTTGGCTCATATATTGAGACTTGCGAGATACATATGTGCTCCAAATTTCATAAACACATCTCAAACGGTTATTTAGATATTAACGTCCGAAAATCGTCATTTTTATCACTGAATGACCTATAGATCAAAACTCTAACTCAGTTCCAGATGAGCTAGAAAGTTCAAATTTGGGATGCAGATAGGTAATTAGGTGAATACAAAGGAATAAATCAGAAACGTGTAAATTTTTATCATTTTATTATAATTTTTCACTTAATTGATTTTATTAAGAACACTTAACTTATACTTAGTGCCTGTAACTGTAATAATGTAAGAATCAGTAATCAGCAATCAAAACTTATGACAACCGGTCTTTATGTGGATTTTAAGGTCTTCACGTGAATATATAACGAGTTGAATACCACCCTTAATTTTTTTTATCCAAAAATTTCCGTTTTAGTACTTATAACTAAGAGTATAGTCGACTTTCGTATTTATTACGTTATTTACTGGGATTTTGTATTAATTATTGTTTCAATATTTAGCGCACATCAATAGTGTAAAATCATTACTTATAAATAATTATTAAATAATATAGGTAGGCATTTCGGTACACGGCGCGCGGTGCGACGCCGGAGCAGCGGGGTCAGCGCCCCGACTTGGCCAAATTAAGTATAAACAGAAAACGCGTAAAAAAAATCCGGAAACAGAATAGGCAATTCACTCGAACATTTAAAGGTACAAGAAAATATGGAAAATAACACAAAAAAAGACAATTATACCCCGAAAACGTAGGAAAATACAGTAGTTTAACAAAAACCATTTGGTATTAATTTTTTTATAAATAAGTACCTACTATGTACCATGTATCTATGTACAGAAAGTAATGATATCCCAACAAAAACATAAATGTGAAATGAGAGCAAAGTTCAAAATTATGATATATGCCTTGGTTGTTGACTTCAACGCCAAAAGAAGTCAGATCTAAATGTGTGCCAAGTTCAATGGTCAGTCCTGAATTTTATTTATAACAACATAAAATATAACTTCTTCTTATAACTTAGGCTAATATATTGTATTTTTTAATTATATTATATATTTTTATTATTTTATAATTATATTATAGCCTTCGCAAGTTCGAAACCTGTTACTTGTCGGTTCTTATTTTATTATTCCGAAAATTTGGCTTGCTGGTAGAAACTAGCCATCGAACATATTAATTCGTATATGAGAACTAGCCAAGTCAGACCTTAGGCTACAATATATAAGCCTAAGTTATAAGAAGAAATGATATTGTATGTTGTTATAAATAAATTTCAGGACTGACCATTGAACTTGGCACACATTTAGATCTCACTTCTTTTGCCGTTGAAGTCAACAACCAAGGCATATATAATAATTTTGAACTTGGTTCTCATTTCACATTTATGTTTTTGATGGGATCATGTTTTTCAACTACGTTTGTTTTTGGGATAAATTCATCCCAACTACGGAATCTTTCGTTGTGCACGGTCCGACACGCACTTGGCAGTTTTTTAACTGTTTTTACACAACATTTTGAAGCTGACATTGAATCACACAGTAAGACTTAAAATCCTCATCAAATCTCGGTACAAAGCATCTTTAAATAATTTGTGATTTTTATTAAAGTGTACAAAACATTGGTCCTAATTGGGTTTTAACCGCATACCTGAATCGCAAAGTAAACCATTGACTCTTTACATCATCAAGTGCATTAGAGTACCTACAGTACGTACTAGGAACATTCAAGAACCGCGGCGCGTTTCATTACGATAACATAACTGTCGTATATAAAACGTAGTGATTATCGTGCCTATGTAATGTGACTATCTGTATATATGTGTAATGATTGCACATCAGGTCCAAGGCTATGAAGAGGACGCTTTGTGGGTTGAGAGCCTAGAAGCTTAGGAACATAATAAAGGCAACGACAACAAAGAAATTTCTAGAGGTTCATTAGTGGAATAGTCGATTTTAATGCTCTCGATATCAGTAATTATTATATCTAGCCAGAGATATTTCAGAATTATATTAGTTTGTTTATAATGCGACACACATTTAAAGTGGCATTAAGTTATAAACAGTATGATTAATGCTAAAATAATAGTTTTTGAGCTATTTTTCTGTGTAGTATTTTTTACATTTACTATGTTGCGAAGAAAAGATGGATGGACTGTGTGAAAGGCTATATGGGTAGAAAGGGGGTGACTACCGAGATGACAACTAATAGAGAAGTTTGGAAGAAAGGGACATGTTGCGCTGACCCCAAATAAATTGGGGAAAGGGCAGGACAATTATCTTGATTATATGTCCCGAACTGGCTTTTATGTCACGTTTTGATACAACATGTGAATATGTCTCCTCCCAACAACCAAAAATGGGCCCCACTGAAATTTGGTATCTACTGTTATACCCAGAAAAACTGACGAGTCTACAGTTTCAAGCAGTCCTTTATTTAAGACGATGTTGGGACATAGATTTCTAACATTGGGTAAGGCAAACTTTATATACATATTTCGTTTTCTTAACATTGAGAACTAAGTTATTTGTCATAAACCAATCCGTAACCATCGAGAGTGCACTGTTTACGTCGTCCAAATCTTGTCTATTCCTGTCTACTTTCAAAATAAGAGAGGTCTCATCTGCAAACAGTACAACGTTAACAGAAAAGGATCGAGTATTAATTCTGTCTTTAACTACACGATAGTACACTGTGATGACTGTAATGAATTTGTATGCATGTCCAGTTGTACATTGTTATAAACAATAAGTCACGTGCAAGCGCAACCTCGACCGAGAGGGTATGTATTATCAACACGAGTGCGATACATAAATAGTGCTGTAAAATAAATCAAAATATCTTATTTATAGTATTGTTTACAGACGCTGATTGTACTTGTTGTAGAATAGGGTCTTACGCCCATTTTTGAAAAGTGTCTTAATTAAATTCTGTAGTGCTAATATGCCCCAAAAAAAAAACACAAAATTTTTATTCAATCGATAAGTGCCATAAAAATGCATTTAAATTTTACATTTTCAAATTTCGCGCGTAGTTTGACGAAAACGCTGGACGCAGTGGACGCCATGTTGCTCTGTGGTCATGACGTCACTTGGCTATGTAAACAAATGCGCTGATCTATTATCTAACTATCAGTTGACAGTTGACACGTTTTAGTTTACACAGCCGTATGACGTAATAACATGACAGCTACTATTTCATGGTGTTTTTAATAGATTAGAAAAACTGAAAAGGTTGAATTTAATTTTAAAATTTATTTTGTTATTTTATGAAATAAAAGTAACATTTTCCGACTCCTTTTTGCCTAAACTATCTCAATAATCAAATATCATAATAATATTTATGGATTTTTTCTCTTATACGAGTATAGTAAAATACCCTATTATCATTCTACAATATTTTTGGTATTTATCCTCCATGTTGAGTTCTCACTTTCAACCTTATTTTAAAATCATCAATGACATATTTCAGTCAGTCAATTATTATTTTTTTTTTTGTGTCAGTTTGATGGAACGTAATTTATTTTCTAGTCTTTGGTCATTGACCTTGATTCTTGCCTAGATGCAGGACCATTTTTTTCTTGTCAATTAATGCCAAAATTTTAAGTTACAATTTATTCTCATATTTTATCCTTTTATCGATCGATTATCCATTCCAAATATTGGTGTGGATATTTTTCTTCACTTTACGGAAGCTCGTATTCATTGTTTTGAAATTCTACGTCAGCTCTATTGAGACAAGGCTTTCCTCTCACCGCCAATTGGAAAGACCGATATTGCCAGACGTTTTTTGGCCCGCAACGCCAGAGGCAGTATGGACTCCGCCCTTCGGGTGCGAGTCACAGCGCTGTTCGCGGTAGCCATCAGGGAACATCCGCGCGTCATTCCTCGAGTGACCGGGTGAAGTGGCGACCAGAATAAATCAAATGGGGTTACCCATTTGATTTATTTTTTCTAAACATCTGCATTTCGTCTTGAAAGCCAATCACTTGCAACCAAACCTGTAGGGACGTACATTTTTGCATGCGACACATCTAAATTTATTCTCAAGATCACTCTTTTTAGGGTTCTGTAGTAAACACCGTTATTGTTTCGCCATGTCCGTCTGTCTGTCTGTCCTCGCTTTAAGTAAAACAAGTTTTTTTTATTATTTACCATAAAATCTTCTCAAATTCTAATGAAACAACGAATGAATCAGCCTTCTTTATTATTAAATAGCTTTACCCGGCCCGGCTTCGCACGGGTAGCACTTAATAGATACCCTACCCTTCCTACCTTCCCCTGCCAACCTTACCTACTCTACTTACCTTACCCTACCTACCCTACCTACTTACCCTACCTACCTACCCTACCTTCCCCTGCCAACCTTACCTACCCTACTTACCTTACCCTACCTACTCTACCTCCTTACCCTACCTACTTACCCTACCTACCTACCCTACCCTACCTACCCTACCTACCCTACCTACCCTACCTACCCTACCTACCCTACCTACCCTACCTACCCTACCTACCCTACCTACCCTACCTACCCTACCCTACTTACCTACCCTACCAACCTACCCTATTTCATCCAAATCGTATCGTGGATAGTGATTGAAATACTATCGTGAATTCATGCATCACACTTTTTGAAAGGTTCATATTTACTACTTTTTTACTACTTTCATTGCAATTTCTTTATATTTTTGCTCACCTTTGAAACCTTTCTTGAACTTTTACAAATATTTCAAAACCAAAATTAGACAAATCGGTTCAGCCGTTCTCGAGTTTTTGTGAGACTAGCAAACGTCCATTAATTTATATATATAAATTCGGAAACCAACACATGACGAATTAAAAAGAAAACCGGCTAAGTGCGTGTCGGACCACGCACAATGATGGGTTCCGTAATTGGGAAGTTCGGATGAATTTATCCCAAAAACTTAACTTAACATAACAGCTTAATAAACGGCCTTAAATCGAAAAATAGTGTTCACAGACTCGTAATATTTTGAACGGCCTATCCAACGTTACCCCACACCATCGGATAGAAGAGAAAAAAACTGTAGCTCAGAGACGCTTAGTAATAAAATCTTGAAAAAAAAAAATTAACTTTACTTATCTCCCGTAATGCGGGGATGATTTTTTTTTCTCGTCTATCCTATGGTGTTGGGTATCGTTAGATAGGCCGTTCAAAAATATTATGAGTATACCGCAACCATTTTTCGATTCAGGGATCCGTTTGCGTAATATTAAGCTCAAAAGTGCTATTTTTTGTTAGAGTCAAGTGTCCCCCCCTGCCAGCTAAATGGTTGTTTATGGAGATGAAAAAAATCGTAATAGAAGTACATACGTATAATGAAATTAAAAGAAAAACTATCACAGCTAAGTAGGCTTTACAAGTTAACGAGTAATAGCCGACCAACTAAAATATGCAGTTCGAGAATTGACCGTGACGTACTCGTATATCGATGTATGGGAGAAAATGTTTTTCAACTAGAAACACATGTTGAACTAAAATGTTGAGTTCATTCTGGGATAAATTCATCCCAACTACGGAACCCTTTATTGTGCGTGGTTTTTTTTATATTTTGGATGCTATTTTAAAATCCGTCTTGTTCTTTTTTATTTCGTTAAATTATTTTTATTACAAGTGACGTAAAAATGTTTTTAATTTAAATTACGCCACATTGTGTATAGCCCAGCTGGGACTTACCTATTGGGAAAGAATAAGCTTTATGACAAGAAAGAAGCAATTATGAAAATATCTATCATTTCGTGCAAATGCGTTCGCTGACCCCAAATAAACTGGCATAAGAGCAGTAGAATAATGACGGATGCACGCGATGCTTAGAATATGGAAGTATACTTTCTGATATTTTCTGCTGGATATATATATTACATAATAAATTATATTTTTTAAGGTGTTGCTTATAGCCAATGCATAAGCTTGTATCAAAACAATATTACGTTTTCGCGGCGTCTACGCTGCCTCACGCGCCCTCTACCTGGCTGCTACGAGCTCTACGGATTGCTACGCGCCTCTACAAGCGGCTACGCGCCTACGCAGCGGCTGCTACGACGCTGCTATGCTTTTTTATTTTTTTTTTGGCTGGGAAAGGAGCGGGAGGGTGAGTCATACTCTTATAAAACCCACCCGTGTTCCTTCCGTTGCCTGTGTTGCCCTACTCTTGAGCTGACGACATCTCTTTGAGGCGCGCGTGGAACACAACGCGCCGTCGACCCGGGCCTGGTCCTTACCGGACGGCGAGCTACCCATTGCTCATCGTCCGCAAGCCCGCGCCTACGGTGGCCGGAAATCCGCCAGGGATTCCCGACGCCCAGGATGTCTCCTGCGGCGGCTAGGGGCGAGAGGGCGCGAAATTAGCCTCGCCCTCACGCGTCCCGCCTTTCCTTCGCGAGCATTACTGCTTCGCAGAAGGAGGTGACGGATGCCCATGCCCATGCTCATGTCTACAGACAAGAAATTGAAGACACTAAAATAGTGTACCAACAACTTAAGAATCCACAGTACTAGTCCGCGAAATACAAATTTTCTTACGTTTTTGCAATATGCATGGTGTCTGGTTGTATCTTGAACAAAATTTGATTTACGACCATAACAAATATGTGTTACAGAATTATGATCAATAAAATAATTAATACATACTTCTCTCTTAGTTCAATTTGTTCCAACAAATCTCTTATGGAAAAGTTTTTAGGGTATTAAAATGAAATGAAATTTATTTATTTGCCAGAATATAGGTAGTTACATAATAACATGGTAAAATAATTTTAGTCTCACTATATTCGACTTATCAGTCGTGCAAATATTTCTAGTACATGCATGAAATTACATCAATGTCATTAGTCATACACACCACAATCATAGTAAAATTTAATAGAATATTAATTAGGCACATTAAATCATAAAATATATAAAGTTAGTTTATTAGATTATATATCACAGTCAAGACAGTTCATCAATTTATTGATTAGATTTTATAAATAATTGTAATAATTATGATTTAAATAAGTTTTCATAATCATCTATTGAATAAAAACATCTGTCACAAAGCCAATTGTTTAAATTTCTGTTAGATTCAAAGTTATTTATTTTTCTTATTTTTTCCGGTAGTTTATTATAAATTTTCACCGCCATGGTGTAGCAGTTTCTGTTACATAACTTTAATCTGCTTCGAGGCACTACCAGAGGTTTTTGTACTATTTTCCTTTTAAATTGGGCCTTATCATCCTGCTAAAAGAGTGATAGGTGGTTTCTAACAAATTTATACATTTCAGAAACGTATAGGGATGGAAGTGTAAGTAGACGTTTGTCACTTAATCTAACTTGATTCTAATTAGGTACAAATGTTCGTATTTTTTATAGTCGCGAATCATATTTTGATAAAGATACAACCTGACACTGACCTGTAAATAGCAAAAAAACCTAAGAAAATTTTAATTTCGCGGACTACAAATCCACCAGCATAGCGGCTTAGCATGACACTCTTTATTTCTTCGAAGAATAGACACGGCTCTTTCTATACAAAGTGACATTTCGTTTCTCAGTTTTTGACATCTCACCGTAGAAATCCTTCTGCAATCTGTCATCTTGTCTTTCGTTTCTAACGATCTTTGTCTAGGTCCTTTTTTATGTAGAATAATTTCTACGGTGGGATGTCGAAAAAGGAGAAATGAAATGTCACTTTGTATGGAAAGAGCCGTGTCTATTCTTCGAAGAAATGGAGAGTGTCATGCTAAGCCTGCTGCACGACTTTTACGCATCTATTTATTATTGTACCCTTTTATTTATAAAGAGACATATAAACGTCAAAAATGTATGGCAAGCAGACGCTAATCATTACTTGACTTTAAACAACGTTTATGAATAGACCAATTTAAATAGATAAATTTTAATTAGGCCAGTTAAAAAAAACAGTTATAATCGATACGAAGAAAATCTATTACGTAAGCCTAAGCTCACGCTATATTTTATAAATATGTTATGTTATTGGCGCTAATGAATGATCGGGGCACGTTGCGGGTCGTTTAGCGGGTCAAGTTGTGGGTCGAATCAAAGGATTCACGTGTTTGGAACGGACTCAAGCTAAACTAAACATCTACCGCCACACGTACACCTAGTAGTACATAGCTACTTGCCAAGAAATGATGTAAGTACTTTTATTAAACTATCACTATTTTTAATAACAATAACATCGGACGTGACTTGTCAATACGTTCTTTGTGCGAGATAAAATGCGGCGAATCGGAATGATCCAATATTTATTTCAGGAAAAAAATATTGATCGGAGCTGCAATGTGGGTTTCAGAGACAGATACTGTGATTTGAATGATAAAATATGGAGATTTCATCTGCCTAGCCTTTTCCCATGTTGGGTTGGGGTCGGCTTCCAGTCTTACCGGATAAAGCTGAATACTAGTATTTCACATGGAGCGACTGCCTATCTGACCTCCACAACACAGCTACTGGGTAACACGATACCCCTTGGTAAGACTGGTTGTCGGACTTTCGAGCTTCTGACGACCCGTAACGACTGTCAAAGATCTACAAATGACAGCCGGGACCAACGGCTTCACGTGCTTTCCGAGGCACGGAGGGTTCTTGGTATGTAAAGATGGTCACCCATCAACGGACCAACCGCGGCAAGCGTAGCTTAATCTGTTCGATCGACCCGTGCGGCTGTTATTACTTAGCCACAAGCATGGAGATTTAAATATGAAAAAATAAGTCTTCATACCCAAACTTTTAGAAGTCAGATATCTCCAACTAAAACTAATGAAGCCTTTTCTGTATGACAAGACGCCTTTGCTCTGAAGTGGGGCAGTAACAGGCTGGTATTATTATTTAGAAATTTGTGTGTTGGAATGTTTTCATGAAAATACCTGAAATCGCCAGCTTATATCACGTACATCTATCGTGTGACCCATACATACATATACATAGGTAGGTCTACGTATACATTAAAATTATCGATTTCCTTTGCGATATTTTACTGGCGTTGCTGCTCAAGTTACTGTTACATCCTGCCGGGGTCGTGGGAAGTCGGAAAGGGTTAGCGAGGCTCCTGGCAACACAGGCAACGGAAGGAACAAGGCTGGGTTTTAGTTAGTAAGAGTCTGACATACCCTCTCGCTCCGCCAAGAGCGGGAGATGTCATTTGACAATTTCACATACAAAAAAAAAATTGTTACATCGCCGTACAATACGTCTGCCAACATTGAAGTAGGAATATTTAGCATAAATAATTGCAAATATGCGGCAGTATTCTAGCATGTAAAGTAATGCTTTATTTACGTTAGATACGAAGTAATCGGTTTAAAATTAATGTTTCTTTGTAGTCGAGACGAACTGGTGTGTATTGAATAAACAATAAAGAAATAAGATTATTTCTTTAGCAAGAGTTAATTAATTAAGGATTTAAAAACAAAATCACGCGGAAAGAGCTATTCAAGATTTTATTGTTGTTTAAACAGACAAGTCTTAGATAATATACCCTTAATTACTGAATCACAAGTAAGCTTTACAAATCCAACTACGACCGAGAGTTTACAAGCTTTTTTTTTTGTTTTTTTACCTACATTAGGCAAGAGACGCGAATGGATAGTCAACATTCAAAAGCTAAAGGCTCGCGCAGACTGGCGCGATGTGACACCGGTGGAACAATTTCTATGAAGTTTTTATAGAAATTGTTCTACCGGTGTTGCGTCGCGCCAGTCTGCACGAGCCTTTAAAGTGATACAGGTACAAAACATGTTGAGCGTAGCGAGACACGTAGATAAAGCCTGATTAGATCGGGCAGACAAACAGGCGCTTAGCTGGCTGCTACTATTAGTCGATATAAGGTATTCTTACCTACGGAGTTCGATATTATAAGCTCTTACCTATTTTACCTTGTGCCGTTGTGTGTATGTTTTTAGGGTTCCGTAAATCAAAAGGAAAAAACGGAAACCATATAGGATCACTCGTGTGTCTGTCTGTCTGTCTATCACAGCCGATTTGCTCCGAATCTACTAGACCGATTAAGTTGAAGTTTGGTACACATATTAATTTCTGTGACCCAAATACGGACGTGTAACGGAAATATATGTTTTTTTTTTTTAATTTCTAATTTGCCTCCAAAAGTGACCCACTTTCTAATTTCACCCAAATTAGAAAATTAAAAAAAAATCACAGATCTCATGCACCACATGACCTTCAAATAGCATTGGAAATGAACTTCGGTACTTAAGGCACTGACAAGACCCAATTGACCAAAATAGGCTTCTCTTAAGAAAACAAATTGCCAAATCTGTATAGTTTGTGGTAGCGGAAAAAATATATGTTAATTTTGAACATATTTCCCAGAACGTGTTTGTTACCAAAACACGTTTTGAAAAAAATACGTCGTTACAATCTAACGTTAAACTAACCTCTTACCTTGAGTTCTAATCCAAAACATCTGCATTAAATATCAGCATACGTTACGAATTCAATCAATAACAAGAACGTCGTATTTGAATGCTGAACTTGGTTGTTTTTTATTTTCGATTACTCAACTCAATTTTGAGTAAATAAATAATTGGTTCATATTTTGCAATAAATTACAAGCGTTGTGTCATCGCGTTTCTCTTTCTTTTCTATGCAATCTGACAGTGACCGCGGTTTAGGTGTTGTCAGCGTCTTAATAAAAAAAGAAAACAAACAAGTTTTTTTTATTTATTTATCATTTATACAAAAGAACACATACAGGATTACATAATTAGATAGCAACCAAAAACCACTAAGGTTTAAACCTGTGCTATCATGAGTCTATCTCAATATCATACAATACAATGAAGCATTTTATATGTACCTACGCGATATTGTCGATACAATTAATAACATCTTTACATACTCGTATTTAATAGTTACAAACATTTTATATGTACGCGTTATTGAAGATACAATTATTAACATCTTCAGGTGTTTAAATAGGTAGTTACAGTCATTCCTACATATTACTGTAATATTGCTTAAGGCGCTGACAAGACCAAATTGACCAAAATAGGCTTCTCTTAAGAAACAAATTTGCAAAATCTGTATAGCTTGTGTTAGTGGAAAAAAATATATGTTAATTTTGAACATATTTCCCAGAACTTGGTTGTTACCGAAACACGTTTTGAAAAGAAAATCTCGATACAAACTAACGTTAAACTAACCTCTTACCTTGAGTTCTAATCCAAAATATCTGCATTAAATATCAACATACGTTACGTATTTAATTAATAACAAGAACGTCTTATTTGAATGCAGAACTTGGTTGTTTTTTATTTTCGATTGCTCATCTCAGTTTTGAGTAAATAGAGAATTGCTTCATATTTTGCAATAAATTACAAGAGTTGTGTCATCGCGCTTCTCTTTCTTTTCTATGCAATCTGACAATAACCGCGGTTTAGGTGTTGTCAGCGTCTTAAGTTTACATTTAATATTTTTAGGTGTAATACATTTGTTTATTTCTGAGGGTAGACTATTAATAAGTCTCGGTATAACATAACCGGTAGTTCGCTCGCCATACGTATTGTTGGCGGGCTGTGTACGAAGCCTATTCTCAGAGACCGCCCGAGTGCATACAGGATGCTCGATTTTGAAGTAGGAACAATTATTTTTATTTAAAAAAAATATATATTTTAAGAGAAAATACAGGCTTTTCAATAGGTACTAGTTATGATAGTTAGTATTAGTTCTACAGCTCTGCCCGCGATAAAAAAGACGCATCTAACATTTTTCCAGATTTGAGTTATGTACATTGCCGGAATCAGAAAAAAAGGCACATCTGCCTGTATTTTTAATATTTTTCTAACTTTCTCCAGTGCGGTTTTAGTACAATAAAATAGGGCGCTTCTGTTCATTTTTTTACACCCAATTGAAGATGAAAAAACGAATTTATGTGAAACTTAATTAAAAAGTCTCATTTATGTAGATAATGTCAATCATATACTTTATACTTTTTTTTTTTAGTTCAGAAATATAAAAGGCGCATATTTGTCCCTATTTCTAAGAGGAAGTTAATAAGACGCAAATAAGCATTTGCGTCTAACGCGCTAATAAAAAACAGCTTTCACTTTAAGGGGACTACAGGACCTAAACGCAAATTTTGTAAGTTTTATATTGCCTAAAAGTATATGATCCACTGCAGTAAACAAAATCAGAAAAATATATGATATTCTTCAGGATATATGCTAGGTAGATAGTGTGTTGAAACATAATACAACTAATTTGATAGGTACGATAGAAAAAAAACACGAAGATACCTCTAAAAAAATATATTTTAACGATTAAAAACCATACTAATTTACATGAAATCATTCAGATTTTTCGTCATATTATTCTACAAGCAACATATTAGCATAATAGTGTCTTTTTTATCCAATCAATTTTTTTTTTTTGGAAATAGGTAATTGCTTTATATTTTGCAATAAATTACCAGCGTTGTGCAACCGCGCTTCTCTTTCTTTTCTATGCAGTCCGACAGTGACCACGCTTTAGCTGTTGTCGGCCTCTTAAGAAAAAAAGACCGCATCTGACCACTTGCGCCCTATTTACTTCGTATAGTTCTGATTTTCAATATAATTTACTGTGCCATTGATAGCATTTTTGTTTATGTGGCTAAAAGAGTTTCAAATAAATACTTGAATTTACAGATGGGTTTTATTTACAAATAATAAATTAGGCTATGGCTTATATGATATAATATTACCTTAGATAAAAGAATTGTTAAATAATTTAAAAAACATTTTATCTAAGCCAAGGGTTATCTACATACTTTCTAATTCTTAAGAAAAAAGGCGGAAATACCTATTTGCGCCCATTTCTGTTAAAATAATAATAATATACTAGATAGACAAACTAAATACTAAGAAGAAAAGCCAAAAGCGTTTGAAATTTAAAGGACGCATCTAGCCATTTACGTCTATTCAATTAAGCATGTACCTACTATTTTTCTTAATTTTTTTGCTAAGATGACAATGTTTTTTTTTAATTATTTTTATTATAATAATTTAATAAATTCATATTATTTATTAAACCAAGTTAAAGCCTATTATAGTAGGCATTAGGTATTTTCAACTTTTAGTATGTAAATATTTTAATTTACTCGAAGACAGCAAACGATTTCCCGTTTCATTCATTAAAACAAAAAGTAAAAAAAACAAAAAGTAAAAACCGAGAAATATATTCTCGAATTTTACTTTTTGTTAGATACGTCTTTTTAATGAGGGCAGAGCTGTAATGTACTAACATGTATATTTATTATTATTTTTCAAAGATTTATTTTAGTTTATTATAGAAAATACTCACGTTTCAATTTCTATACTACAAAAGCCGAACCCAACATAGTTGGGAGAAGGCTAGCCAGACTGACTGACCACATACTACAGCTTTATTATACGAATATGCATACTTATTTTTATGTTAATTTGCTATTTTTTGTTCAAACAATGTGCACGGGCACAGAGACGCGTCCGGTGCAGGGGTGTTAGGGGGAGGGAACATCGCGGCCGAAACTTTTGTTTGTGACAGTTAGGTAGAAGTATAGATATAGGTACAATTTTATTAGTTTTTAACTTTCACGATAAAAAAAATTAAAGGATTTCAAACAGGAGGCGGTTATCAATTTGACTGTATTTTTTTCCGATTTTAATGATTCTCTTTAGGGTTCCGCAGTAAACAAGGAGACCTTATAGTTTCACCATGTCCGTCTGTCTGTCTGTCCCCACTGTGCTCTGTGCTCACAGACGCTTAGTGCTATAAAGCTGCAATTTGGCATAGCTATACATATTAATCACGCCGACAAAGTGCTAAAATAACACCTTGAAAAATAAAATTGTTTTAGGGTACTTCCCTTGCACGTAATGTGGGGATGATCACTTTTTCTCTCGTCTATACCATGGTGTGGGATATTGTTAGATAGGCCGTTCAAAAATATTGCGAGTTTGTCAACACCACTTTTCGATTCATGGATCCGTTTGCGCTATATTAAGCATTAAAGTGCAAATTTTTGTTAGAGTCAAGTGTCCCCCCCCCCTGCCAGCTAAATGGTTGTTTATGGAGATGTGAAAAAATTCAAGGCAGTAGCACATGTAATGAAATTAACAGAAAAACTATCACAGCCTAAGTAGGCTTTACAAGTTAACTAGTAATAGTCGACCAACTTAAATTTGCAGTTTTAGAATCGACCGTGGCACAAATCGATGTATGGGAGAACATGTTTGTCAACTACAATGTTAAGTTTGTTTTCGGGATAAATTCATCCCAATTTCCCAACTACGGAACCCTTTGTAGGAGCGCTGACATCGTTTTGTATTCTAGATTCGTGCAGCGCCCGGCGACACAACAGTTCGCCCGTAACCGCCGTATACTATAGACGCACTCTAAAACTGATAAGCTACTCCTCTGTAATATTTCGTAACAAGATTAATAAGTAAAGTTACCACAGAGTTTTCGCAGCATTTCATTTTCTCTCCGTACACACAACCCAAAGACATTATACACACGCACACAAAACCTTCATTATGCGTGGTCCGACTCGCACTTGGCCGGTTTTTATTTATTCGATAGTTTACGTATCCGGATTGGTCCCATATTAACAGTTTTAACGTATTTCATCATCATCTTTTCAGCCAAAAGACGTCCACTGCTGGACATAGGACTTTCCCAACCACCACTTCGACCGGTTATGTGCTTCCTGTATCCAGCGGATTCCTGCGGCCTGTACAAGGTCGTCGGTCCATCTTGTTCCAGAGGCCTTCCAACGCTACGTCTTCCGCTACGCGGCCGCCACTCCAGAACCTTTCGGCCCCATCGGACATCTGTTCTGCGAGCAATGTGCCCTGCCCACTGCCACTTAAGTTTGGCTATTCTTCGGGCTATGTCGGTTACCTTGGTTCTCCTGCGGATCTCTTCAACGTATTTAGCGTTCTTCAATTGTTCCAAGATTTTTCAGTTTCAGAAACATTTTATATTCGATGGGGCTAGTTTATCATTTCTCACTTCGAGTTACTGCAATAGCCTTATGTAAGCGGGCACGCGCTTTATGCCTGGAGGCTTTTGTTTAGGTTTTTTTATGTTGTAATTTTTATCTGCTTGAGTCCAGTTTGTTCATTGTTTTGTTGGTATATTGGCGTGTGCTAGCTAACATATGGCAAGTATGTAATTTAATCTAATGTTTTGTGTTTCGTAATGTTAATTACTTTGCATACGATTTGTATAGAATCAAGTTTATATAACTAAACAGACAACTGTGCTGCTGGGCAGTTTGTTCCGCCACTTCTTCTTCCCAGCGAAAGCACTAGGAAGTGGTGAAGGGCAGGCATTTTTGGGGGACTGTCTTATGTAACTTTGACGTTCGAAAAGTGCTGATTTTCAGCCTAGTGAATAAATGACTTTTGATTTGATTTTGATTTGATTTGCAGAATTGTATTTGGTTTGCAGAATGGTATTGTAATTGGGTCCTCCACCACCCAAGTTAGTGGATAATACGATAAGTACTGGTAAGACTGGCTGTCAGACTTTCGGGATACTGACGACTCGTAACGACTGTTTAAGATCCAAGAATGATAGCCGGAACCAACGGCTTAACGTGCTTTATGAGGCACGGAGGGGGCTCGGTATGTAAAGATAGTCACCGATCCACGGACCAACCGCAGCAAGCGTAGCTTAACCTGATCGATCGACCCGTGCTGCTGTTATTACTTAGCCACGAAAAACAAACATGTAGGGATATATTTTATGTATATTTATCAAAACATTTCATTTTAATTGTTATAGAAAATACAGACTTTTCAATACTGCTAATACTTAGTATAGAGCTTTATTGTACGAACATGCATCGTTTTTTATATTAATTATTAAAATCATTTATTTTAATTTAATATATAAAATACAGACGTTTTAATACTGCACACTAACAGCTGTACGAACATTTATACTTATTTATTTATTTTTATGTTGATTTTTTAAACATTTACTTTATTTTAGAAAAATACAGTGGTTTTAATACATACAATTTCATACTTGTACAGCTTTGTCGTACGGTAGACCACACCTGTAACGGAGTGGTAACACCCAGGTAAACCTTAGGCCTCGCGCATAGAACTTAAATTAGCACAAAAGTGTTACCAAACGCGCGCGCCCGAGACGCTCAAACCTACATCTTAAAATCGTCACAACTCCAAAAGTAATTATTGTTTTTTTAAATTTCGAAAAACAGTCGGAGGCATAACCTTCCTGAAAATGTACATGTAGAATCTTTTTTTAAATATTCATAAACAAGACTAGATGTTGGGTACATTATGGACCCCATAAATATGACCATTTTAGTGCCCTTTTCTTTATTTTTTTAAAGAAACATTTGACTAATTCGATTTCACTTTGTTGTATATTGTAGCACTCGTCAATACAAACTTTTGGACACCTCAATTAACTATATTGACTTAGAAATAACGGAAATATCGGCATGTCGCACTTTTCTTGAAAAGAAAATTCGGGAGCGATCGAAAAAACATTTCCAATGTTAAAAAGTATTGCAAACTGTACCGTGACATATATCAAATGAAACGGCTCGTTGTAAGGGGTTCAAATATATATTTTTATAACGTTAAAATAAAGAGTTTTAGGCTGAGGCTACAGTAGGCGCAAAAAAACGCACACTATGCAGGCAGGCATAGTATAAGTTGGGTGATTACATCGCTGATAAAAATGCTTGGCTCAATGCTGGTCCTGCTCCACAACGACAACCAATTGAATAATTAACATTTGAAAATACTGTTGGAGCAGCTGAACATTGTAAGACTATCTTTGCATTGTATAAATTCAATCTACTTTGTATTATATAATTGCATTGCATAGGTGTGAGTACTATTTATAATGGAGCTACCATTTACCGGTTATGTAATTGACTTGAATGGGCCCTGGCGGCTGAGAGTATGTCATGCTCACTCAGATGTCTCGCTGATGGTGGCGCGTGTGTTGGATCATTTAGCTCCCTTTAAAATCGTTGATCTGAATAGTGCTGATCCATGCGTCATGCTCGTGAACGGGCCTCCTCCACCTCCTCCACCTCTTAGCTTCCTCGGCTTATTTGTAATTATTTTATTTAGAAATTGTTTTTTTTCTTTTGCTACTATGAATGCGTTTTTTATTTTACGTCGTCCTCACATTTAGTTATAATTTCAACATTATTTTTGTACTAATCTTTATTTATCAATATAATTTAAAAGAGTGTCCATGGAGTTTCTTGCCCGTTCTTCTCCATAGGTACCTACTACGCTTTGGAATGGGCAACTAGCTTCATATTTCTAACTTACCGACTCCTTGACAATTCAAAAGTGCCTGTTAATGGTTTAATTGAAATAATTGCTTTGAGTTTAAGTTTGAGTTTAGGCAGCGATTTGCGATGCGACTGAAAGAGCGAAACGAGATAAACATGGTATGGCTACATTATAAGCGAAAATCCGGCCGTATATTCGGCGATGTCGTGGCTACAGTACTCATGCTACACAACGAATTAGCTTGAGCGAAAAGCTACATAGCTTGAAAGTTATTAATGAAAATAGATAAAAATTGACTATTCCATCTTTAACTCAGAAATTACTGAGCTAACAACTAAAAAAAAATTGCAGAAAATTTGTTCTTTACTTATAGATTACAGGAAAACCTATAATAAGAAGGCGTTAAAATAACATGGTAAATCCGTCCAAATTATCTTTTTTTTTTGGGTGGGAAATGATCAAATAACTTCTCCCGCTCTGGGCGGAGCGGGAGGGTGTGTCAGACTCTTACTGAAAAATCTCTTTGCTGTGCTAAAAAATCTCTTTGAGGCGCGCGTAGCGCCGTCGACCCGGACCTGGTTCTTACCGGACGGTGAGTTACCCATTGCTCACCGTCCTAAGCCAAGCCCACCGGCCTACGGTGGCCGGAAATCCGCCCGGGATTTCCGACGCCCAGGGCGTCTCCTGCGCAGCTAGGGGTGAGAGGGCGCGAAATTTGCCTTTCCTTCAACCGTCCCGCCTCCTCCTTTGCGAGCATTACTGCTTCGCAGAAGGAGGTGACGGCTGCCCATGCCCTCTCGCTCCGTACCATGGCCTGAACCAGGGCCGGACGCGAGAGATCTTTGCCGCCAATCGCCTCCACGAGGACACGGCGGTGCTCTGCCCAAGCCGGCCAGACCTCCACCGTATGCTTCACCGTGTCCTCCGGGCGATCCTCACAGTCGTGACACCCGGGCGTTTCCTCCCGCCTTATCTGACACAGAAACCACCCGAAGCTGCCGTGTCCCGTGGGGACCTGCGTCAGGTGGAAGGTGAGGACGCCGTGGCGCCTCTCTAGCCACTCATCAAAGAGGGGACTTATCGCCGCAATTGGCGTGCTCAGCACCGGAGCTCTGTCCGCTGTGCCGCGATTTCTCGCGGCAGCGGAGTTACGCCCTGGCGTCCTTGCGCCACTTCCATACGTGCGCGAGGACTTTTGCCTCGAGATCCCATGGCGGCGTCAAAATTATCTTAGAATAAGATATACAACATGTCCCAAAATTCAACGATAAGCCAGCACCGGAGGATAGACCTGCCCATGACAACTCGGAGAAAAAAGAAAAAAAATATAATTCTCAATATTTTTTAAGTTATAAAAAAAATATGAAATTCTTCAAAAATTGAGACCATTAATGATATTTTTCACTACCATGACCACAATTTTTTTAATATTTCTGTTTTTTTGTTTTTATAGGCAACCTGAATAGCACTGCTATCTTCCACAATTCTTAAAAAAACCAAAATACTTTTAGTTTTATCACAAAAATTAATGAAACTTATTTTATTCCCTACATTTTTTGAAGATTTTTACTTTTAACCAACTTTAACATATCGTGGTGTAAAAAAAAAGTATGAACACTAGTATGGCAAGTTTTTTTAAAAATTGACGCAACTAACCAACATTCCAAAATGGTATAATACTCTAGCAAAACAAGATATAAAAAATATGTGTCTATTATTTCTAAACAGGGGCCAAATGACGGTCGGGTAATAAAAAAGTATAAGTTCTTGAAAAATGTTTATTATTTCAAAACAAATGGTACAAAAACAATTTCACGTGTAATTGATTACGTTATTAAAGCAAATGTTCGAATTGTTTGCCATCAGCATTAATACATGCACGACATCGCCTTAAAAATGATCGTTTTATTTGTCTTGCATATCTTCTGCTATTAATGTGTTCCGCAGCCTGAGTGATATTTTGACGAAGCTCGTCCAATGTCGCAATGGGTTTTGAGTAGACCCTGTCTTTAAGACAACCCCAATAGAAGAAGTCCAGGGGGTTCAAATCGGGTGAGCGGGGTGGCCATAAGATAGGACCAAGTCGCCCGATCCAACGCCCTGGATACTCTTGATTTAAATATTCTCGCACAGAACGGGCATAATGTGCTGGGCAACCATCATTTTGGAACCACATGTTTTGGAGATCACTTAAGGGCACGTCGTCTAACAATTCTTGCAAGTCATTTTGTAAAAAGTTCAAATAACTATTGCCATCTAAGTTTCCTTGTAACTCAAAGGGCCCATTTACTTTTCCATTTAATATAACCATCGGTCCATAGGTTAACCTTGAATTGATATTGGGATTTGTCTTGTCTCATCAAGTGCGGATTTTCATTGCTCCAACTATGTAGGTTGTGAAGATTTAAATACCCATCTTTCTTGCATGTTGTTTCATCCGACCATAGAATTTTGTCTAGGAATTGGGGATCTTCCCTGTGCCTTTGCAGCATCATACGGCAAAATGTGACTCGTAGTGGATAGTCTCGCAGTAATAACGTCTGCACACGCCTGTAGTGAAATGGGTGAAGCCTGTGACGTTTTAAAATTCGATGTGTAGAACTTTTCGGGATTCCTGTAGCTTCTTCTATGGCACGTACCGAAGTAGTCGAATCATTTTCTATCTCATTGAGAACTTCTTCATCACGATCCAATCTAGGTCTTCCAGCGTTTCTCCTACTGGATGGCATACGACCCTCCGAAAACGCTTGATGCGCATTAATAAACACTCGATAATCAGGATATCTTTGAGCATTTGGGTATCTTTCTCGATACAGTCTGCTAGCAGCGTTAGCATTACATCGGCATTCTCTATAGATGAGGTGCATATTAGCGTATTCCTGTGGTGTGTATGGTTGTGGTTGCGGCATGTTAAACGCCAAACAGTCCAAAATGCGCCAGAACTCCAAATCACAAAACACACAATCGTAGTCCAAGATAATGCCAGGTCAGTTAAGTTTGCAGGTCAATTCCAGTCCAAAAAGCCAAGCCAAAAGTCGTTAGTACGTACGAGAGCCACGTGAGTTGAATACGGAACTGTGCGCAGTAAACAAAGGAGCAGAGCGTACTGAACTGACTTGCTGAGAGCTTCTCTACCTGCCCTGTTGTTGTCTCTTTTTAACGTAAATATCTCTAGCTATCTCTAGCTATCTCTCTCTAACTTCTAAGGTATGTATGCCCCATTCAAATTCCTAGAAATTATAACAAGAACCCATTTTGGGCATGTAGTAAAAGTGATTACTGACAGCTACAATTTGAGGATTTTGGCCCCTGTTTAGAAATAATAGACACATATTTTTTATATCTTGTTTTGCTAGAGTATTATACTATTTTGGAATGTTGGTTAGTTGCGTCAATTTTTAAAAAAACTTGCCATACTAGTGTTCATACTTTTTTTTTACACCACGATATGTTAAATTTGGTTAAAAGTAAAAATCTTCAAAAAATGTAGGGAATAAAATAAGTTTCATTATTTTTTGTGATAAAACTAAAGGTATTTTGGTTTTTTTAAGAATTGTGGTAGATAGCAGTGCTATTCAGGTTGCCTATAAAAACAAAAAAACAGAAATATCAAAAAAATTGTGGTCATGGTAGTGAAAAATATCATTAACGGTCTCAATTTTTGAAGAATTTCATATTTTTTTTATAACTTAAAAAATATTGAGATATATATTTTTTTTCTTTTTTTCTCCGAGTTGTCATGGGCAGGTCTATCCTCCGGTGCTGGCTTATCGTTGAATTTTGGGACATGTTGTATAATGGTATATAACATATTAATTGTACGGAATCCTCACCACGCGAGTCCAACTCGTACTGGTCCGGTTTTTTAAAGGCAACCATGCTTACCTGATGGTATAAGTGGTCACCGCCGCCCATGAACAGCTGCAGTATCAGAGGAATCACAGGTGCAATGCCATCACAGATACTGCTGAAGCTGAACAAAATGTCTCGAGTGCATATCTAATTACATTTACACAGAGCACTAACCAACCAGCAACCTACCCAAACACCACCACAAAGTTTTTAAATCCGTTATATACGATTGTTTTGTCTTTTGAAGGTGAACTTCAATCGGTTATATAATTTCCTGGAATAATGTTAATCATCATATGCTGTCGTGATCATTGGCTAATGAGCAGATAAATAAGGAGATAACCGTTTATCTCCGTATGTGCACTTCTATCAGTGCGTATGGTGTACGTGCGTGGTACTTACACAATAAATAATATAAACAAGTCCGCCGTAAATTTACTATATCAAGTTGTTGAAAGAGTTCAGATTTGTTGAGCGTTAGTATCTAAAATGAATTCGAATGGACGAAAATGTTCCCGTTAGCAAGAGAAACCCTAATTTTTGGTAGAGGAGAAAAAAAATCTAAGCTTTATTTCGCACTCCGTCTAATGGCCCGGCAACACGCTCCGTCAGGCCTGTGCAGTCATGAGTGTACAAAAAGTCAATGCTTCCGTGATTGCGCGAGCTACCATCTTACAGTCCACAACTCCACACGCACGCACTTACCTGCGTAAACTACACTGGCCTGCAAAATTAAGTATTACACTTTTAAAATTGCAATAACTTTTTAAGTACACAAGATATACTTTCGAAACAAAAAGGATTCGAAAAATAGTTTCATTTTGTAAATAAAAATTTCATAGTTGGTAACCTTCTTTTAAGAAATGGCTGAAAAAATATTTAAAATCAAAAATAATCCTTTTTGAATTACAATTTTACCATTCATTTTTGGTTCTTGATCGATGAGTCTTGTTACAAAAGCTAAGTTAGACAACCGCACATAAAGTTATTTATCATGCCTCTTTCACCCGAAGAATGTGCTAGGATCATGACTTTTCTGAAACTAGGCATCAGTATGCGTCGTACTGCAAGAATGGTGGGTGTGACGTTACGAACGTTCCAGAAGGTGAAGCGAAGGTACGAAGAGACTGGAAACCATTTGAGGAGACCTGGTAATGGCAGACCCAGGTGTACTAGTGCCCAAGAAAATCGTTATATTGTTTTCACTGTGTTGAGAAATCGCCACCTAAATGCAGTTGAAGTCCAGCAACAGCCTCTTCAAACCCGAAGGGACTACATTACTGACAGTACAGTGAGAAGAAGTCTGGCTGAAGCAAACCTGAAACCCCGAAGACCAACGAGTGGCCCCAAACTCGAGAGAGAGCATCGAGTAGCGAGACTGCGATACGCCCGTGGACACATACAGTGGGATCAAGAAGAATGGTCAAGAATTTTGTTTACAGATGAGTCTCAATTCTCACTTTACACTTCTGATGGAAGGCGAAGTGTCTAACGGCGACCTGGTGAGCGATACCTTCTAGCCTGCTGCTCAGAAAGAGTCCAGTACCGTGGAGGCAGTGTACATGTACCGGCTGGCATATCTTCAGAAGGTCGCACAGAGTTAGTGGCCATAGAAAATGGCACTCTGACTGGGGAAAGATATGCCCAGGAGATTCTCAATCAGTATGCAGGGCCGTATTTAGTAAATATGGGTGATGGATCGATGCTGATGCACAAATGCTCTCATTGGGTGGACCGATTTCTACAATTAGAAAACCTTAACAAAGCAAATATTTCGTCTACTTTATCACCTCTCTCCCTTGTGCACTCGTGCCCTATGAGAGATTATCCAGTCCTTGATACATCTAATTATAAACCGGCGATAATGATTGACGTTCATATCACGAGCACAAATATTGGTAGCTGCATGATACTGGACCATTAAGATGTGATATTAACCTATTATAAACAAATGTTAGTATCTATCGGTAATGAACCATTGATGACCCTTTGGAATGACGGATTAGGGCGAGTTCAGTTAAGTGCGTGTTCTTCAAATAAAAACCGGCCAAGTGCGGGTCGGACCACGCACAATGAAGAAGGGTTCCGTTTGGATGAATTTATCCCAAAACAAACTTAACATTGTAGTTGAAAAACACGTTCCCATACATCGATATACGTTACGATCCATTCTCCGACTGTAAATGTAAGTTGGTCGACTATTACTCGTTAATTTGTAAACCCTACTTAGCTGTGATAGCTTTTCTTTTAATTTCGTTATATATACTACAGCTGTGATTTTTTCACATATCCAAAAACAACCATTTAGCTGGCAGGGGGATACTCGACTCTTACAAAAACTAGCACTTTAAAGCTTAATATTACGCAAACGGATCCCTGAATCGAAAAATGGTTTTGACTGACCCGCAATGTATTTGAACGGCCTATCTAACGATACCTCACACCATCGGATAGACGAGGAAAAAAAAATGTCATCCCGCTTTACGTGCAAGGGAGGTACCCTACAATTTTTTTTTCAAGATTTTACTTTACCACTGATTACCCATGCCAAATAACAACTTTCTAGTACTAAGAGTCTCTGAGATATGCTGGGGACAGACAGACAGACCGAGATGGAAAAACTATAAGGGTTCCTTGTTTATTACAGAACCCTAAAACTACTTGGTATACGTGCCTACGATTATCTCCTACTACATCTACCCAAGTATTTGGTATCCAGATGTAAAAAGTACCAATTAGGTACCTACTTAGGTAAAGTACCAATTACCTACACACGACTCTTGCTTAGTGCGGGTTTCCTCGCTATTGTTTAACCATTAATCAGGCCCATTTAAGGATCCTTTTAGGCTACAAGGCTTACCTTGCAACCTAACGGTTGACGTCAAAGCGTATGCAACTTAAAAGAGGTCCAAGCTTACGATGGGCGGAATTAAGAGACCGTGGAGTGTGCTTGGCGGCGATGATGACGATCACACAGTGTTTTCACACAGCAAGAAAATAATAACATAGCATTAAATAAATTACATAAAATAAAATGTAATGTAATTAGTCACTCTTATCTGAGTAAAAAAAAAAACAAATTTTTCTTGCCTTGTCAACATAACTTAATTGTTTCAAATGTACTTCAAAAATTAATTTATATTTTTAAACCGCGTGATTCATTTGGTCAAGGTTTAGACGCAGTTTTATATAGAGCAGTGATCAAATCAGTATCAGTTAGGATTTAATAGGGTTATGAACGGGTGATAACGGGTTATCACCCGTTTAGTTCGGTGTGAAGCAGATAGCTATCACAGGACGCGTGGCACCCGGACTTGTGGAAACAATGTCACGTTAAATATTATTATTAATTAATTAGTAAATAATAATTAAGGCGCTGACAAGAGGCAAATGACCAAAGTAGGCTTGTAGTACGAAAAAAAATTACAAATCTCTATAGTTTGTGGTAGCGGTAAAATAGACGCTGAACTTTCACAAAGGGAGATTCATGTAGCCTGCCTACAAGAAACAGAGATGTACTTAGGAACATACAACTCTACGTACTACTATTGGCATCCACAGGGAAAGCACACAATTATCCAATTCTAATGAGAAAAATACCCAAATAGAAATGACACCAACTCTTGCAGTTGGTGCGGGAAGTGACAAGCATACATACATAATCAGCCTCTAATGTTCCCGCTGCTGGGACACAGGCCTACTCTTTGTGAGAGGGAGTGGGCCGTAATCCACCACGCGGGCCCAGTGCGGGTTGGTAGATGTCACATGTATTCGAATTTTTGGTTCTTGGATAGGTATGCCCTGACTCCTCACGATGTTTTCCTTCACCGTTGACGAGCATGCTTTTGTTATATTTCGTCTCCTTCGACGTGGCTTCGCCAGAGCTCCTCCTTCGTCGCTGGGGTTTGACCTCAAGCTGGAATTCGAAGTCGAACCCCAGCGACGGTGTTGGTGATGCCAGTCCTCTGGTTACGGCGTCGGCTCCTCCCATTGGGGGCTGCTGGCCGGATCACGGGGTCACGTCCGGGGTCACGTCTTCGCGACAGGGCGCGACCGAGCCCACGGATGCCAGCGACATGCTCGACCCCACACGCGACGAGCATGTCGACAGCACGGTGGGCGAGTCGCAGGCCGAGCTACGGGGGCGCTGGTGAAGAAGGCACCCTCTAAGTCGTAGTCGACCTAGACTGTGGACCAGCACTCGCTGGCCGCTCACGCTCAGCCATCCCCGGTCCCGCCAGTAAGAAAGGGGGGCCGGCTGCGGTGGTGCGTGGAGCTGGCACAGCTTTGGTAGTTGGCGTCTGCTCATGCGCTGCCCTAGAGGGCGCGGGCGGCGATTCGAACCGCGGCGGCGGTGCGGCGGTACGGGCGGGGGGTGCATGAGGACGTGCGGATGGCACAGGAGCACGCGCGGGAGACGATGGGTGCGCATGCGGTGTAGGTGCAGCGGGCGCAGCGGTGCGAAATAACGCGGGCGCCCGCGCAGGTGGCGCTATGGCGTGTGCCTGTGCGCACACAGATAAAAAGATCTTATGCGGTCCGCGCGGTTTAAAAGATATCTAATAGCTTAATTAGCCACGAGCCAATCCAAGGTCTTGGACGAAGAACGGTGTGCAGGAAATAGAATTTATGTACGGACCTTCGGCCAGATAACAAACAACAAACGTGCCACGTGCACGCGCAGGGTCGGTCAGGTACCGGGTGGTCTGGGTGTCCTACCAAGTGTTGGCGTTTGGCAGCCAATAAAGATTGTTAGGTCCGACACTTTAAGTTACTAGTTATTCTGTCCCTACTGCCTTAATTAGTTATGTGTGGTATGATAAACAAATAGTGTACCTAACTTTAACCTATACTAAGTGTGTGACAATTATAATAATATTATGTGCAGTGCGGTGTTATAATTATAGTGTCCCAAAATCGTTCGTTTTGTGAAGGCCCATTCTAATTTTAGACATTGTCATAGACGAGCTTCAAGTGCTCAGGTAGCCCGTAGTACCCAGCACATTCCAAAAAAGGCGAAAGTCAACAGTCGGTGAATTCCGAATAAGACGTTATTATAGGTTGCTACATGCTAAGTCTACGCAATGTTTTCGTTTTACTGAGGATTCCAACTTGTCGATATTCGGATTATCGTAGATTCCACGGAAGTATGAAAGCGCTGTTAATTACGTGCTGATTTCTACCAGTCAACTCTTACTGCAAGCCGCGTCAAAAAACTTCGTTCCAAAAAACCTGGAACAGATAGTAACGAGACCTCAGACAGACGAAGACATTGAAAACAGCAACGTGTAACACAGCATAGCAGTGACAGAAAAGCAAGCCGGACCTGAGCCAACCTGGCGGCAACGGTGGTAAAAAAATGTCTGGTTTAACTGCGCTGGGGCCAGTGCATTCATTCATGCATTCATTCAATCTGTACAGTTTGTGGTAGCGGAAATACTAGGTATATGTTAATTTTGAACATAATTCTCAGAACTTGGTTGTTACCAAAACACGTTTTGATAAAAAAAAAAACAATAACCTTTTACCTTGAGTTCCAATCCAAAATATCTGTATTAAATATCAACGTACGTTACTTATTGAATTAATAACGAGAACGTCTTATTTGAATGCAGAACTTGGTTGTGTTTTAGTTTCGATTACTCAACTCAATTTTGTGTAAATAGATAATTGCTTCATATTTTGCAATAAATTACAAGCGTTGTGTCATCGCGCTTCACTTTATTTTCTATATCAATCTGGCAGTGACCGCGGTTTAGCTGTTGGTAGCGTCTTAATACGAATCGCTTATGTTGATTCAGTGATTGGGTGTTGGCGCGTGTTGTGCTACGAGTAAATAATATTCGTGCCTTGTTGTTTTTAGACAAATTCAACGTACAATGTGGAGAGTGAGATTGCCATGCTCGATCAGTGAATTATTTTGTAGAGTTATGGGGACTTATAAATGTCGGATTTGAAAGCCTTCACAGAGCATAGAGCATTGCATGGGCACTTTTCTGTTAGTCTTACTGTTTCTACAATCTGTTATTTTTCTTTCGTTTCTAACGATCTTTATCTAGATCACGGATATCGGTCTAGATCCTGTTTTATGTGTGTATAAAAATCATACTGACAACTCACATTTGTCTAAGGTAGTGAAGACAATTTGATTTTGTAATCGCCATGCTAAAGACAATAGAAAACTTTCTACTCGACGGTCACAAAGTACCTATATGTATACGGTTATCTACAAAATTATGATTTTATAGGAAAGCGTTTTGAAAGCAAAACTGTGATAATTAATAGAAGAACAAGGCTATCTTCTCCTATTTTACATTATTTAGTTATTACCAAGGAAATGGTTAAGGCCAATATTACTGTAAAAAATGTTTGAACTTGTGTACGGTACTTCGGCACTTTTAGAAAAATTGTTGTAGTTGTCTTTATGTACGTGACTTAATATCAGTAAAAATTGATAATCAAACAGAAAAGAAATCCTATGACAAAACAAAGAATTCTGAGTCGAATTATGTAAAAGATTGAATTTCGTAAAAAGTGCAGTTGACTCTTTCTACTTTGCTGCCGTCGTAATGTCTACACATAACACACACACACACACACACACACACACATAATCAGCCTATAATGTTCGCACTGCTGGGACACAGGCCTCCTCTCTTCGAGAGGGAGTGGCCCGTAATCCACCACGCAGGCCCAGTGCGGGTTGATAGATGCCACATGTTTTCGAATTTTAGGTTCTAGGACATGCCGGTTTCCTCACGATGTTTTCCTTCACCGTTTTGAGAGCAGTGGTGATGAAATTATTTACACAAAGTAAAGCGCCTGTCTGGGTTTGAACCTACGAACTACAAAATCAAAATCAAAATTCAAACTAGGCCGACAATCAGCACTTTTCGAACGTCAAAGTTACATAAGACAGTCCTCCAAAAACGCCCGCCCGTCACCACTTCCTAGTGCTTTAGCTGGGAAGAAGAAGTGGCGTAACAAACTCCCCAGCAGCATACCTGTCTGTTTAGTTATATAAACTTGATTCTATACAAATCGTATGCAAAGTAATTAACAATACGAAACACAAAACATTAAATTACTTGCCATAGCTAGCACACGTCAATATACCAACAAAACAATGAAAACTGTACTCAAGCATATAAAAATTACAACATAAAAACTTTAACAGAACTACCTAAATAAAAGCCTCCAGGCATAAAGGGCGTGCCCGCTTACATAAAGCTATTGCTGTAACTCGAAGTGAGAAATGAGAAATACAACTCATAAGTCGCGGCCGTTACCACTGGGCCACCACTGCTCCTACTGCTGTACTGTCTATACGGTCATTTTTGTCTACTCTTACGGAAGAGGCAGGCTCTGCAGCACGTCCCGCCATCTTTTTCTTCTGTTAGTCTTACCTATAAGTATTTTATTATTTCATCACATTCTTAACACCTGTATTCCATTGAGAAGGAGGTCTACTGTAGAATATTAAGTCTGAGGAAGAGCAGACATGGCTAGTGTAGTGTAGAATCCCATATCTATAGAAATACAAACAAATAAATAAAATGTAAGTGTCAGTTTGTAATGTCAAAATAACAGCTTTTTACTAAATGCATACGAAAGTATATACGGTATTTATAACAAAAAAACAATTTTTAAAATGTTTGTCTGTCTGTATGTCTGTTTGCTCCGGCTAATCTCCGAAACGGCTGGACTGATTTTGACGGGACTTTCACTTTTATTTTAGGCGATTGGGTCGTATAAGATCTTAACTTTTGATGACCCTGAAGTGTTTCTTTATCCTACACTAGTTTTGCCTACTGTTCTGATAACTGCAACAAACATGATCAAATTATTCTAAGAATTTCGTTACCAAATAAACACTAACTTCCTTACTTGGAGAGATGAAATAGGTACTAAAAATAAAGAGGTTAATGGCCTTAGATAGCCGAAATATTTGAAAATAATATTATCAGAATGTTGGATACAGTTTTAAATGGGTTACTGACCTATTTAAATAACCTTACTTATTATAATAAATTATAAATTATTTGTGACATTTAAGATACTGATAAGTAGACATAATAATGAAAGCTTTTCTCCAAACAATAACAAAATACTTAAATTTGACTTTTGATTTAATGAAGTAATATACAACACTTATTACATAAGGTTTTGTAACCAAAATAACACCAACCAAAATATTGAGTGCAACGATTTGTTTTTAAAATCAAACTCAAACTCAAAGCATTTATTTCCAATAAACCAAATACAGGCACTTTTGAATTGTCAAGGGGTCGGTCAGTCAGAAAGATGAAGCTAGTTGCCCATTCCAAAGCGTAGTAGGTTCCTATGGAGAAGAACGGGCAAGAAACTCCACGGAAACTCTTTTAAATAAAAATATTGTTACAAAAATATTAAAATCATTCATGTTGGAACTATACCTACATGTGAGAACAATGTAGGAAGACGTGTACGTAATAAAAACATAAAAATAATTGAAAAATTAAAATAAGCCGTGGCAGCTAAGAAATGATCAGTCCCTACTGACGGCGTTCGTTCACGAACATGACGCGTGGATCAGAACCATTCAGCTCAACTATTTTGAAGGGAACTTAATGATCCAACACACGCGCCACCACCAGCAGGCTTAGCATGACACTCTCTATTTCTTTGAAGAATAGTCACGGCTTTTTCTATACAAAGTGACATTTCGTTTCTCAGTTTTTGACATCTCACCGTAGAAATCCTTCTACAATCTGTCATCTTGTCTTTCGTTTCTAACAATCTTTGTCTAGGTCCTTTTTTATGTAGAAAGATTTCTACGGTGGGATGTCAAAAAAGGAGAAACGAAATGTCACTTTGTATGGAAAGAACCGAGTCTATTCTTCGAAGAAATAGTGAGTGTCATGCTAAGCCTGCAGGGAGACATTTGGGTAAGCATGACATACTCTCAGCCGCCTAGGCACATTCAAGTCAATTAAAGACGTACCCAGTAAATGGTAGCTTTATAGTAGGTACGAAGCGCGAAGTGTTCACATATGTTACATGCAATTATACAATACTAAAAGAATTAATTTATACAATGCAAATATAGTTTTATGATCTTCAGCAGCTCCACCAAATATTGTCGACTGCTAATCAATTAGTTTATGCGCGCCATTGTGGAGCAGGACCAGCGAGCGTTCAGCCAAGCATTATTGTCAGCGATATAACCCCCCAACTTATAATATGCTTGGCTGCATAGTGTGCGTTTAATACAAGATTAAAATTTCGTTTTATTTAGTTAGATTGTGTGGGGAGGTATTTTATTCCAACATTTTAAACAGTACCCCATGAAGAAATGTATTATAGACCTTAACTTTATAGAACTTTGCTTATTTAAACGCTTCAGGCCTTCTAGCTCCCATTAAATTAGTAGGCGCTAAAATTATTCGTTAGTTAGCAAGTTAATATTATCCTTATCACTAAAGCATATTAGTTGCATATCATGATTTATACTACATACATAAGTATTTTAGTGATATTTATTTAAGAAGTATGTATTTATGTAAGTATATTCTCTTATTGTATATTTAAATTAGTGAATACTGTTTTTATGTATTTTGTTTTCTCTCCTAATCTACACGGTGTCTACATCTCTTTGTCTACTTTCCTATCGCAGGTATGCTGGAAGAGATTTCTTTAGAAATAAGCATATCCTTTGTACGTCTGTTTATATGTGTGTACATAAACTGTTAAATAAATAAATAAAGCTAAAACAACGTTTTTTATAAAATTTTCAATACTTAGTGTCAATCCTAGCCTATTTTGCACATACATCATACATAACATCACCTTCTCTCCTCTCCATCTCCGCCTTCTTCCCATGGGGGTAGGCAAAAACTACAGAACGCCACCTGCTACCATCCTTAAACATACCCTCTCCCGCCGCTTCGTTTACACTCGTACATTTGCACCATTATTGCGTAATACACTTTCAATCACAACCTATAATATATGATTATGAAGGAATCTTAAAAAAAAATCTAATCCATTGCTTCTGAATATGTTCGAAAAATGTGTCTGCTCAACAACGTAAATAACAACACAATGAATGTTGTTAAATTATCCCAATGAAAGCCATTGCTACTGTAAGTGTGATAGGCAATTACCCCGCTGGTTCAAAAAAACAAATAAAACTGTATAAAATCTCATTTCTTACATCGTATATACTATTAGCTGCGCCTGGTAGACATGAATATCTAAACGTTGTACCGAAGTAACTGGAAAATGTAAACTTATTATTTTAATACAAGACTGCATGGTATGTGGTTGGCAGAAAACTCACAGCTTAAAGATGCCAATACAGATAGAATAACGGAATTCCCTCTAAGGGGGATTCTCGGAAACGCATGTCCGAAAATCCCCCCTAAGCCAGGGGGAACATGGATATATTTTTCTTCCGGTTTGCCCCTTTCCAATGTACAGCCATACCGTCTATCAATACGCTCATGTCCGTGTTTGAAGAATGGGTTGTAGAAATAGTTCTTTTTTAAATCTGAGCCAGGTGTTACAATAGGACCACAAAAAAAATCCGCGTCAAAATGCATACCTTTTGAGCGCCAGGGTCACAAATACGTGACAAGCGAAAACTGTCCCTGAGCGCCAACGACACAAATATGTGACAAAAACAGCGGTACATTAAAACACGAAATAAACTATTTAAACATTACTTTAATGCCTATTTATTTATATACCTGTAAAATAGAAGGTCCAAAATTTATTTATTTCCATAAAACTAATTAAATTGCATTATAAATATTGAGAAATTTTACGTTAAAAAGAAAGAAATAAACTCTGAAAAAAGAATGTCCTCACACGCCAGAGTCATAACTGCGTGACCGCTAGTGATGTAGCGCATGTTGGATAATATCATTATTTCAAATCAAAGATCGATTCGAAACTTTCCTCTGGAATATATTATTTTAGGTATAATTTGGTACTAGGATAAAGCAGCATTAATTTTATAAAACCAGTCTTAAAAATCATTCAATAAGCTACATAGTCAAAAATAAAATTTGGTTGGGTCGAATTTCGATATTCACTAATCCCAACTCAAGCGCATCCCTAACGCAACCCGAATTATCAGTACCCTGTACGCCATGGTCACGACTAGACGACAATATCGTGACGTCACAAGCGCGGCGACCAGAAATTAGTGAAGTGAATGAATAATATTTATGATTAATTTACTTGTGATATCGAGTTCAAGATTTATATTAAGTGACTATTATAATGAGTGGGAATTTAATGACTACGGAAGAACTTCTTCGCATATTAGAAGGAGTCTCAGATGACGAAGAATTTTCGGAAACAGAATCTTTGGACGAATTTGATTTAGAGGTAAGTTATTTTTATCTGCTTTTATTTTAAAAATTTTGAGCAAATATTAATCTTATTAAAAATCACGATGAAATCTGTAAGTGTGGCCTGGTATTGGTGTTTGTAGACCGAAAGAAACATATTTTTTACAGAAATAAGTTACTTTTGAGAATATTATTGTTGTAAAAAAATAGATACAGCCGTTATACAGAGTTTTTAAGTTGATATATCGATCGTTGTTTGTTTACATACGATTTAATTAAGATATGAATCAGCATACAGTTACCTACTAAATGCTTGTTGTATTATTTAACCTATTGATCGCTAACATAAATAAGTAAAAATCAAGAATGATTTTGATATTTTTACTTGTGTATATGTTTAAGCGATATAATATGTTTAAATATTACATATATTTATGAAATATTAATTGCGCCTTATACCTAAGCCTGCACTCATAGGTTTCTAATATATGTATACTATTATTTCAATTAATTATTATGTATATATGTGTGCAGAGAACTCGACTTTTCAGTTTTGTTTCGGTAATTCGGTATATAGTTCCTATAGTGTTCGTCAAGCTATATGATCCCTCCGAAAATGTTTTTAAGATATAATTTATGTAGAGCACAGGGTTAAGAAAGAATTAAGCCACGTCTGAAAAGTATTTGAAATAAATAAATGAACGAATTTACAGATTTTATGATTTATTTGTGAATAAAGCATGAAGGTGTAGGTAAAGATGGAGTACACAGTACACACTTGAAATACCTACTTGAATTTTTATTTCTCTTCTACTGTCTGAGGTCAGTTTGTTTCAATTTCTGTAGTACACTAGAAAAAGAGATCAGACCTCAGTTTGCCTCAGAGAATAGGAGCGAGAGTATTTGACTCGAAACTTTTATTCTAAGTGTGGGCTCCATATTTACCTATAACTTCGTGGAATAAAGTCTGCCAAAAGTTCCTTTTTTAGCCACGGTGCGCGCTGAGATCGATTTCACTGTCCCCACCACCCACTTTGCACCCAGCGAATTAGATGATCAGAATGCAGGTTGCATTGTAGATTTTGTATAATTTTGTTCTATTATTCAAAAGATTTATTAGTATAAGACTGATTGGTAATTGTGATAATTATATATAATCGTTAATTGTTTTAATTTGTTACTTTTTATGCCAGGTTTATAGAACTTAATATTTAAAAACATGTATACATAGTACATACTGTATAACATTTTATTAAAATTTTCTATTTTTTCATAGTTTTTATTTACCTTCTTAACCTATTTCAATCATATATTTTTAAGTACCTGTTACATTCGGAATTATAAATCTGATTTAAAAAACGTGTTTCATTTATTATAAAATAATATTGTACTAGAACATCGATAAACGAGATATTACGTTGCCACATCCTTATTTCGGAAGCGAAGTAGTTATTAAAATGGCGGGCCGTCCACGCCATGGTCACAATATGAAGACAGCAGATCAAGAATAGTGTTGTACCTACAGTTATTATATTTAAATATATTGTAGTCTCATATCTGTTATTACGGTATTATACAAGTCTGTAAATAGTGTATAACTATTACTTTAATAGGAAGAAATGTAATGTTGAATTAAATTTCAATGTTATAAGGACATTATATTTCGAAATTAAAGACGAAAATGAAAATAAAATTGATTATCGATGAAGTTTTGGAATCCCTATTTTTTTCGTAGGTATTTGCGGTGAATTTGTGGCCTGGCGTTGAGGGCAAGTTCATGCGTTTTTGCTCTGGCGTTCAAAAGGTTAAGTGTTTATTTCACGTTTTGTCAAATGATACAGTGGTGCCGAATCCCTTGTTCACAAACTAAACTAAATCTAAGTTCAGTACATCTTTTTCTTTCTATTTCATTAAGAAAAGGACAGACGAAAAATTTTAGTTTAGTCCTGTCAAATTTATCAGCGCCTGTCACTACTCCATACAAGTTTAGACGTGATTAAAAACTTGCCTACTAAAATTACGTCGATTTACGTCAAGCGCTGATTAATTTGACAGGACTAAACTAAAATTTATCTTGTGTCCTTTTCTTAATGAAATAGAAAGAAAAAGATGCACTGAACTTAAATTTAGTTTAGTTTGTGAACAAGGGTCATTGTCAATTTTATTGATGGTAATTACGAGTACCTGATTAAACTTAACACAATCTAAAGTGTATGTAGAAACTTATTAATGCAAAAAGTTTTTCTTTCACCAATTTCTAGTATTTTGTGACGTCTGGTAAGATAGATAGATGTAGGTAAACAAAGTGGAAAGTAATAAAAGAATAATAAATAAATACGGTGATTAACTATATCATTACAACTTACTATTTACACTAGGTAGTCTAGGTATTGCAATTACATAACTAACTACGTTATATCATAGTTATACAGAATGCAAAATCGACTATACATATTAATTAATTAATCATATTCATTTAATTTCATTTTATTTATTTGCATCCCATAATGTTTATAAAAGATGTTACATAAGGCTTAAAGCTAAAGTAAAATTATGGACACTGTTAGGGCACAGCAACATAGTAAAAACTTAAAATTTTAATTCAAAGATAAAAAAAAATAAAATTACAATTCTTATATTATTATTATTCGTGAATTTATAAAATATGTATTAATAGTTATAGTTATTTAGATAAAGTTAATGTTAGTGTTATTAAAATTATTACATTTAAATTAGCTAAAAATAAAAGTAAATAGCAAAGATAAAGTTAAAAATTAGAATGTTCAGAATAATGTTAATCAAAATCAGTCACGTATAGTTATTATTTCATGTAATGATATTATTATTTTATAATCATAGTTTATCATTTAAATATTCATTTATATTATAGTAGTTTTTGCTTAATTGAAATAGTTTTAATGTAATAGTGAAACTATTACTTATATTTATTTCTGTTTTTAATTTGTTCCGGTAGCTTATTAAATAATTTTATTGACATTACATAAGTACTAGAAATGCATTCCTGCATTTTTAGTCGTGATAATGGAATGTTTAGTCTGTTTTTGTGTCTTAGTATAATTTTAGTTTGTATGTCTTCTGTTCTTGTATAGGTTACCGGGTATCTTCGTACAAATTTACAAGTTTAAAAAATATAAAGGCAGGATAAGGTTAAAATTTTCAGTTCTTGGATGTGGGGTTTACAACTCAGTATCATCTATGTTAACTAAAGTCATGATACGTTTTTTCTGTAGGGTAAATAATATGGGCGCGTCTGTACCATTACCCCATAAGATAATACCCTATTTGAGCCATGCATACGCGTAATACGTGACTAACGCAGTTTATAGGTCTCTTGCTTTTAGGGTTCCGTAGTAAACAAGGAACCCTTATAGTTTCGCCATGCCCGTCTGTCTGTCTGTCCCCACTGTAGCTCAGAGACGCTTAGTACTAGAAAGCTGTAATTTGGCATAGGTACGAGTATTAATCACGCCGATAAAGTGCTAAAATAAAATCATGAAAAGTTTTTTTTTAGGGTACCTCCCTTGCACGTAATATGGAGATGATATTTTTTCTCGTCTACCCTATGGCGTGGGGTATCGTAAGATAGGCGGTTCAAAAATATTGCGGGTATGAACATCACTTTTCGATTCAAGGATCCGCTTGCGTAATATTAAGCATTAAAGCGCTAATTTTTGTTAGGGTCAAGTGTCCTCCCCCCTCGCGCACGTATGGGAGTGGCGCGAGGAGGCGGAACCCCGGGGCGTAACTCCGCTGCCACGAGAAATCGCGGCACAACGGACAGAGCTCCGGCGGGATCTTATGGCGACATGGAGAGTCTGATTGTCGCAACCCAGTGCTGGGCACGGCACAAATGCCGCGATAAGTCCCCTCTTTGAGGAGAGGCTAGAGAGGTGCCACGGCGTCCTCACCTTCCGCCTGACAGGTCCTCACTGGACATGGCAGCTTTGGGAGGTTCCTGTGTTGGATAAGGCGGGAGGAAACGCCCGGTGTCACCACTGTGTGGATCGCCCGGAGGACATGGTGAAGCATACGGTTGAGGTCTGCCCGGCTTGGGCAGAGCACCGCCGTGTCCTCGTGGCGGTGATCGGCGACAGAGATCTCTCGCGTCCGGCCCTGGTTCAGGCCAGGGTACGGAGCGAGAGGGCATGGGCAGCCGTCACCTCCTTCTGCGAAGCAGTAATGCTCGCGAAGGAGGAGGCAGGACGGTTGAGGGAAAGGCAAATTTCGCAACCTCTCGCCCCTAGCTGCCGCAGGAGACGCCCTGGGCGTGGCCCATACGGGTGGGTTTTAGTCCAGAAAGTTTAGCTCCAGAGAGATTAGCTCCGCCTAGAGCGGGAGAAGTTATTTGATAATTTCCCAATAAAAAAAAAGCGCACCTTTCTTGGCTCGAGATGCAGCCAGATCGAATGACTACAAATTGTGCCGGGTAAAACATGGTATGATCTACTTTCGTGAAAAAGTGGGCTACAAGCATCCTGAAGTCGAATTTGAGGCCGACGTCGTCAATATTGTGCAACTCAAATGACTTCTATTACCGTTCATACAACCCCAACTTATCATAATTTTATAGTTCATTCATTATTTTTTGTTCTTGTAACTTTTGATTTTATGTGTTAGAACCAGCATGTCGATTCAGTAAAAATCTCACCGTGAAAACTCGCGTGAAGTGAGCTGTCAGTGTCATCCCACTGATGCTAGGGAGTGACCAAGCATTACATTTATAGGTAATCATAATCGAGATTTTAAATATTACGCTAATTCTATTGATCATTTTATATTATTTCAAAACTAGTGTTTAAGTGTTGATACGTTACTACACTTGAGAGTAATAAAATCGCACACGTTGACTTTTTGTTGTTAAAGCAGTTTTTTTCATGAATGTGAATACATATTAAAATAAAACTTACACTATTTGAATGTTTACTTCAGTACCTTTCTAATGATATCAAATACAGTGTAAAAAAATACCCATAGGGGGTTTTAGGGCACAAAACCCAACATACGGATAAAATTACCCAATTTCGCTTAAGAAAGAATAAAAATAAAACTCAAAATGCTTTTTAAATTGTTTTTTAATAAGGTGTATTCCCTCCCCTAGCCTTGATTACAGCTCTTAATCGGTTTTTCATGGACCGTATTAATTTCACCATGAAATCTTGTGGTATGGCGTTCCACTCCTCTTCAATGGCAAGTTGAAGCTCTTGGAGGCGCGTAGGAGCAGGGCTTCTTGTTCGAACTCTTCTTTTTAGCTCATCCCAGACATGCTCAATCGGATTGAGATCAGGACTACGAGTTGGCCGCTCCATCGCGGTGATTCCAACGTCTTCCATGTAGTCGCAAACTGTTCTAGCGACATGCGGTCTGGCGTTGTCGTGCATTAAGAGAAAATCTTCTCCCATAAGCCACGCAAGCGGCCTCACGTGTTCTTCGAGCACTTCTTCGACGTATCGTACAGCCGTCAAACTTCTCGATCTCGGGCCGGTATTCGCCGTAGTGATGGATACAATGTCAGTTTTAGTTGCCAACATTATGCCACCCCAAAACATACACGATCCACCTACAAAAGCCACACGTTCGCTTATGCAGCATTGTGAAAATCGCTCTGATGACCTTCTGTAGACCCTAGAGCGTCCATCATGACCATGTAAAGTCATTCTGCACTCATCAGATAAAGATAAAGATAATTTTATTTTGCAAATATGGGTAACATGAGATGATGACAAAAAAATTAAGAGTTCAGCCATATTTTACCACGTAGGCATGCAAAAAATTTAAAACGTTGAACTTATAACTAAATAATTAAATACAATTTTAAAATATTACACCTCAAACTAGGTACAGAAAATAATATATTTATATAAACTAGCTTAAAAATACTTTCTCAATTAGGAACTCCTTAATATTATAATATGCTTTCGCCACTAAAAAGCTTCGGAGTCTCTTTTTAAATAATGAAAGCGGAAGCTCTTTCCATGTCTTTAGCAATTTGTTATAAATGACTGGAGCCATGCAGTAGACACTTTTGCGCATAAGTGCTGTCTTGGCTGACACCAGACATAGCACACTATTATCGCGTCTATTTCGGGGTAGGTACTACATCTGATAGACGTCTAAAACGACTCGGATTTGTCTTTACAAACACAGCTACTTCTAATATGTACAGATAAGGTAATGTTACAATTTTGTATTTTTTAAAGTACGGTTCACAACTATCAGTAGGTTTAAGTTTAAACATCGCTCGAATGCATCTTTTTTGTACTTTGAAGGCAGTCTCTCTTTCAGTAGAGTTTCCCCAAAATATGATCCCATATCGTAAATGTGATTCTACTATCCCATAATAAGCAGTAAGAAGAGCATCCGTGTTTATTATAGGTGATAATGTGTGTAGAGCGTATGCAGACTTACTCGTTTTCTTACACAAAGTATCAACATGTGATTTCCAATTTAGTTTTTTATCTATTTCGAGACCCAGAAATTTTGTAGTTTCAACTTCTTCTATGGTATCATTATCATAGTGTACATTTAAGTTAATACCAGAGGTCTGTTGTCTAAAATGGATAACTTTAGTTTTACACAAATTTATTTTTAAATTGTTTGCGTCTAGCCAGTTTACCGTCTGTTTTAAACTATTATTAATTTCACTCTCATACGTATCTATACTTTTACAAGCTATTGTTATCGTGCTATCATTCGCAAATAGTGTTAGAGGTAATTCAATAGATTTCGGTAGGTCATTTATGTATAAAATAAATATAAAGGGACCCAAAACGCTCCCTTGCGGTACCCCAAATAATACTTTACGCTCTGAAGACCGAAATATCTCTTCATGTTTACTTACTATATTAATTTTATTGACTTCTGTTATTTGTTTTCTGTTTTGTAGGTACGATTTAATCAAATTATGGACGTTGCCTCTAATCCCGTAGGCTTCGAGTTTTTTTAAAAGAGTAGCATGATGTACATAGTCGAATGCCTGAGTCATGTCGCAAAATATGCCGCATACAGGATTCCGGTGATCAACATTTTTAATGACATTGTGTATAAAATCATATATAGCCATATTAATAGTCCTGTGTATACGAAATCCTTTCTGTTCCTCACACAGAATGTCGTGTTTATCTGTGAATTTATAAAGTTCCTTATAAATATACTTTTCAAAAATTTTTGAAATAACTGGAATTAATGATATTGGTCGGTAATATTCCATCAGCTCTCTATTTTCTCTTTTAAAAAGTGGCTTAGTTATTGATATTTTTGACGCATCAGGGTATATACCTGCGCTAATACTTAGGTTAATAATGTGACTTAAATGTCCGTTTATTTCCATTGACACATGTTTCAGTATTTTTGTAGCAATACCGTCATACCCTACACTATTTGTATTGTTTAATGAGTTGATGATTGTCTCTATATCTCGTGGTATACTAGGGACCATAAACATTGTTTTATTATTTGTGTCAATTTTGCTACATTTAGGTTTGCTAGTCACATCAAGTTTCCCTTGTACTTTATCGATAAAATAATTGTTAAATGCTTCAGCAATGTCATTAGGATTTGATAGATTACTATTATTAGATATAATTTTAGTAATACTAGATTTAGATATGTTATATTTTGCACGATTAATAATTTGCCACGTGGTTTTAGACTTATTTTTAGATGATATTATTTTATGATTGTTTTGCGCCTTTTGTGTTAGGTGTATAATTTTTTTATGTAAGCGAGAGTAGTTAGTGAAGTTGTATTTATTATTTTTGTTTGGGTTTAATCTAAATTGCCACAAAAGCAGTGGCGGTACCTTCATATAAGCCCAAAAGCCCCGGCATGCCTTACTAAAATGCTCGATAGAGAATTTATTGTACCTAACCAGTAGTTTATGAGAAAATTGCGATGATACATACGTAGATACGTAGGTACCTACATACTCAGTCGAAAACTGAACTAACTTTTTTTGAAATCGGTTAAAATTTTATTGGGCTTGCGTTATTTTGAAACCCTAGGCACGCCACTGCACAAAAGTTTTCTTTTTTGTTGACTACCTAGTTTAATTCCTTTTCACAACCATTTAAGTTTTTTTAAGACATCTATTTTGATCAATTTAGTTGGAAAACATAAGTCGTATATTAATTTAAATAGATCGAGAAATTCGATATAGGCTTCTTCGGATCGATTGTGTCATAAATCTCTGCGAAAGATACATTTTTTATATAATTTTTAAACTTAGAAATATTGTCAAGACTGTAGTCTCTTTTAGCTGTATACCAATAATTTATGAGACATTTGGTTTGAACTGGACAGTGAAGCAGCTGTGCCGTATGATCGGACAAAGCTAATTCTATTACGTCAGTTTTACACACTTTACTAAAATTGTGAGCAAAGTTGTCTATGCATGTCATACTGGCCATGCGAGTCGGCTGCTTTAATGCTAGTTTTAGGTTATAGCTCATTAAAAGACATTCGAAAGCATTTGAGTGGCTATTAGATTTAAGCATGTCTATGTTAAAGTCCCCAGCTATTACCATGTTGTTGTATCGTGTGCGTGATATTTCTCGCAAAAGCGTTTCTAATTTATCAAAGCAGTGATTGAGATTATTTATATTTGGGACTCTGTAAATACAGACAACAATTATCATAAAATAAGTAAGCTCAATTGCACAGCATTCAAATATACCCGATGAAGATAATTTCGAAATTTTTGCTATTTCCTTATATTGAAGGCCGTTTCTCACAAGAATACAAGCCCCTCCTCTTTTTCTCCCTTCTCTACAGAAATAGGCAGCTAGACTATAATTTGGTACATACAATTGTTGTTGGCGGGCCCTCCATAATGAAATGTTCAGTAATGCATAGAACATCAACATCCATCTTTTTTTCGGACAACTCATCTAAACATACAGTTAAGACATTTACTTTGTTTACTAAACCAGCAATATTTTGATGTAACATTTTAATATATTTATTTGAGAAAAAAATCATTCGTGTTATCTTTTGTGCTTGAGGAAGAAACAGGGGGAGACTCACCATAATCCCGATCAATTAAATTAAAATCTTCGCAACCACTGATCTCGTCAAGCATTAAATTAATATTTTTAAATATGTTTACTGTGCCATTATTATTGACAGATCCACTTCTTGGCAAAAACATTTTATAGTCATATGACAAATAAAAATTTGTATCAAACAAATATGCATAGTGATGGGTACAAGCGTCTAAGTATAAGAGACTGTTAAATGTTTCGATTCTTCCGTTAAACATACTAGAGTAGTCATTCAATTTAAATGTAGGTGCACATATTATAATAATCCATTTTTAAAAGTGTTTCACGTATAGTAATTATGAGATCGACATAGTTGTTAGTTCGGCGAAAGTCTTCCTCGCCGATGAAGATCAGGCAGTAGTCATCCACAGTGTAGTTCTTCAACTTAAGATCCACGTTTCTAATAAGCTTCTCTATACCACAGCCCGGTGTTAAGTAGTGGCAAATTTTGTAATCTAGGAATGTATTTTCTGCAATTGTTAAGATTCTATTTCTGTTGTTTGTACCTACTCAAAATGCATACCTTTCTTTGACTTACTGTATCTTTTGGTTGTGTATTACATTACAGAGAACATAATAGCCCGCCATTGGTCATACGTCCAATTTAAATGTTCCCTAGCAAATTGTAGCCGGGCTTGTCGGTGAGCTGTGGTCAATTTGGGACCATTTGCTGGGCGATGTGAAGTCATTCCTGCTTCACCTAGTCTTCTTCGAACTGTCCACCGACTTATAGGTACTGACATTGCGAACTTCTCGAAGCTGTTGTCCCAGTTGAACCGCGTTCAGTTGCCGATTTCTCAAAGAGCTTGTCACAAGAAAGCGGTCATCACGCTCTGATGTTGTGCGTCGCCGGCCAGATCCTGATCGCCGAATGTAGCCACCGGTCTCTTGGAACCTCTGGTATACACGACGAACAGAGTAGCGGCTCAAATTAAGCCGTCGAGCAACTTCACTTTGGTTATGGCCTGCTTCGAGCAAGGCAATAACTTGAGCGGCTTCTGCGGGCGTGGTATCCATATTTTTCCAGTAAATCCGTATGCTTTCAGTAGAGATGTTATCACGTTGACCTTCGGTATGCAACTGATTAAAAATTCATCGAAGATGTCGCTGCGCCCCCGTAAGGGGGCGCGGCAGTGGAATCGGAGCGTCGCTCCCTGGCCGCAGAGGGTATGCGGTGGCCCGTGGATACGGACCCCTCATTTTGTGTGCCTGTAGCGGCAGTTTAAAAACGTCGGACGCATTTTAACGCGTCCGTGTAACTGATTGCTACGAGTAAATCTGTAGGCTCGCCACGACGCTAGTACCTTAGCGCCGCTTTCTTCACGACTCCACGGCGGTCAGTCCCCGCCAGGTGAACCCCCGGTTACCCGGGGGAGGCCCAGCGAAGACGACCAGCGACAGTGGAGCTGACTCGACTTTCCTACAGGATAGGTGTTTAGTTCCCGCCCGCCCCGCTCTCAGATCTAGCCGATTACGGTCCGGACTAAGGAACTGTCGTGTGTGTGTGAACGGCATTGTGTCGTGTGTAACACCGTTCAGTGTCTACGTGCGTCGCAGCCCGCGCAGCGCACGCACGTGTGAGTTAAAAGCTTGTTTAGTAATGGATGTCTGGTTTAATTACGTGACGCGCCTATATTAACTTAGCACACGTCACGTAATAGATGTATGTCATCTGTAGAGTTCTATTGAGTCGAGTAAGCCGCGTGTAACCTGGGTGCGACTTACTCGAGGCGTCCAGTCTGGTGTATGGGGTCACTCGTCCGCTACCAGGTCGCGGGGCAAGGGTCTCGCGTCGGGGGGGAGTATGCCAGGGCGCTATCTGCTTGACATGGGGCCAAGCAGACGCGTCGGCACGCGCGTACATCCCCTTCGCGAGGCGTCGCACAAACTCATCCAGGCTCTCGATCCCGAGGTCCCGCAGGATTACATCGTTCCTCACGAAGCGAGGAGCGTCAACAATGGTCCGCAGCGCAATGCTCTGTTGCGCGCGGAGCAGCTTCCGGCTCGACTCGCTCGTGAGGGCGAACCAAGCGGGGGCGGCGTACGTCAAGATTGGGCGCACGTACAATTTGTACACGCCCAGTTTGACGCGCGCCGAGATGCGGGACGAGAGCACAGGTTTAAGCAGGTTGCGGGCGACCCTACCCTGCGCGGCGACCTTGAGGACATGTGGCCCCATAGTGAGCCGACGGTCGATGGTGACACCCAGGTATTTGACCTGGGGCGACCAATCGATGTCGCCTCCTTGTAGTTTCAAGGGTGGCGGGAGGCGCGCTGATCCTGTGACCATCGCCTGCGTCTTACCCACGTTCACCGAAAGCCGCCACTTCGACAGCCACTCGGGAAGTCGATCGAGCGCGCGCTGCATTTTGACCGCCGCGTACTTCGCATTAAGCGACGCACTATGGGACCAAACAGTATTTTCCATCTCAAAAATGGTTTTGTCGAAAGTCGTAAATCCATAGATTGTTTTATGGTTTTATACTCTCAAAAGATGGAACTTACGAATAAATTACAAAATATAAAAAAATATAAAGTTTTACGTTTATAAAATGAACCTCAAACATTGGGCATAAATATTTTCATGCCAATTAAATTACCGTTAAGGGAGTTCAACACATAATTATTCGGAAGTTTTCCAAGGAAACATATTAGTGTTATACATCATTAGATAGCTTAGAATATACACTTTGCAACCACGTTCAGTTTTTGTAAAAAAAAAAATTTATTTAATTTTTTAATATTTTTTTAGTGAAGTAAAGAAAATTTAGTTTTTGTTAATTTCAATTGGAGTTTTCGTTGTTGCCGAAAGCAGCCGGTGTCAAGTTAATTACTCTATTAGAGACCTTATCTACTCAGTAATATGAGGATTTAAAAAAAACTTGCGCGTTTTTTGCGCCAGAGGTGATTTTGAAGCAATAATGTCAATCGGGGAAAAATCCTCGAAAATTACGGTTCTTCTTTTTTATTATGAAATATTATATTTAGTTATTATCCTTTGATGTCTATATTGTTTTTTTTCTATTTCTATGATAAAAACATACATTTGCAAATTAAAAAACTGCTATTATATTTGAAAGAATCTTCCCATGGCAATTTTGTTTGCGGTGGTCACCTTAACCACAAGTATGATAAACTATATTGCTGCGGAAGTTCTATTTATCTGTTGTGGTAAATAATTACAATCAGTACTGATTACACTATTTCGATGAGAACTGTTATAATCAATTGTCCCATGGTTTTTGCACAAGGCACTAAAATATTAGTCCTTTAAATACCCGTGTATGTTCAGCATACGATTCATCAAAGTGTTCAGATACTTCTTTTCAATAACAATTAACGCATAAAAAACATTATTATCTAACAATGAGTGAATTCGTTTGTGTTCGACGCGATCTTTGTGATCAAATAATAAAAGGGAAAAGTACTTCAGACCTCAAAAAATATTTATTGGAAAATTTTCAACTATCGGAAACTGACGTTAATACTGTAATAGAGAGTATTCAAAACAATCTAACATCGAGTTGCAACTAGAAATGGACCAAAGCTCAAAGAAAGCCGGACCGGTTCGAGAGCCTATACTCAAATTGGTTAAATGGTGAGTTTAAAGTATCATTTAATTCTTGCAGTACCTCAACCACTGTAAATTCTGGTTTGAATACTTCTGGTGAACGTGGAAGACCAACAAAACAATATGACGAGTGCTCGGAAAACACAAAGAAACGAAAAAATATGGAGCTGGTCCAGGAGTATGGAATGGGACATGTCCGTAACGCTTATGTGCAAGGTTTAAGATCCATGGGGGAAAATGACGAAGCGTCGATTGTGACTATTATCAGAAATAAGGAAAAAGAAGAGAAAAAAGTTATTCTACAAAAAATACTCAATCCAGATAACGCACTTTCCTTTACAAAAGAGGAAGCATTGAGTATATGCATTGAAACTGATTTAACCAAAGCACAATATGCGTACCTAAGAAAAAGGCTCGTTGATAAGAATTTAAGTTCTGTATTGCCTTCGTATCAAACACTAAGTGAAGCAAAAAAGGCTTGCTATCCGCCTGCATCCAGCATTACGGTGACAAATATAAGCGCAAAAATCAACCTGCAAGATCTCTTAGACCATACAGTCTGCCGTATTATAAGGATAAAGTCAGGATCGACTTACAATCGTCTCAAGCTTTTCACTAAATGGGGATGTGATGGATCCTCCGGGCAAAGTGAGTATAAACAAACTCTACCGGAAGAAAACGAACAAATATTGGACGCTAATTTGTTTATAGTGTCCCTTGTACCACTGCGACTAGTAGACGAAGAAACTTCTACGGTCATATGGAAAAACCCTACTTGCTCATCTGTTAGATATTGCAGACCAATTTCATTAGAATTTGCAAAAGAAACTCCCGAAAAAACTACAGCGGTTGTCAGTGAAATTGAAGCCAAAATTAATCAATTGATTCCAACTCTTGTGTCAATAGAAGACAAAGTCATCGAAGTTAAACATCAACTGTTTATGACAATGATTGATGGGAAAGTTGCTCAAGTGTTGACAAACACATCATCCAGTGCTACCTGCACTGTTTGTGGAGCAACTCCCAGACAAATGAATGATCTTTTAAAAGTTACAACGAGAGTTGAAAATGAAAATGCGTTTAAATACGGATTGTCGACGCTACACGCATGGATAAGATTTATGGAAATGATCCTCCATATTTCTTACAATTTAGGTTTTGAGAAGTGGTCTGCAACAACTCCAGAAAACAAGCAACTTAAAGAAGACAAGAAAAAAATTGTCCAAAAACGTTTCCGAGAAGTGCTTGGCTTGCATATTGATAAACCACGTCAAGGTTCCGGTAATAGCAATGACGGTAATACGGCAAGGAGATTTTTCCAAAATTACCAATGTTCTGCAGAGATAACCGGAATTGATGAAGAATTAATCAAGAGACTATATGTAATTCTTCAAACTATGTCATCGGGATTTCCTATAAACGCAGAAAAATTTGGTCAGTATACATTGGTAACCGCGCAATTATATGTAAGCAAATATAACTGGTACTACATGCCATCTTCGGTCCATAAAGTACTTATACATGGTGCTAAAATAATAGAGCATTATGCAGTTTTGCCTATAGGACAATTATCCGAAGATGCCCAGGAAGCTCGAAATAAAGATTATAAGAAATATAGGTTACATCACGCTAGGAAGTGTTCCAGATCAGCAACAAACGAAGACGTTCTGCATATTTTGTTATATACATCTGATCCTTATATATCTAGCTTAAATAAACCAAGTTTTCTAATATCCAAAGAATTATTTGACGAAGCTAAAGAATTGTTGGAAATAGAAAGTGATGAGTAGGATAAGTTTAAGTAATAATTTTTTTTTGTCATGTAACTGTTTGTTTAATAATAATAATTTAGTTTTAAACTTATTTTAAGCATAAGTGTAACTTTTATTGCTATTTTAATATAACTGTATGATTTTTTGTATGAAATTTCGTATAACTTTATCTTTGTCATTTTTTTTCGGAAAAAATATTTTTTTTAGAATGATGATGTTTGATTTCTTTTATTGCCTAGATATTCACAAATACGTGAAAAAAAAATCAAGGAGATAAATCACAAAACAACAGAGTTATCGATTTTTGAGATGGAAAATACCGGTTGGTCCCATAGTGCGACGTAGTGATGTACGCGGCGTCGTCGGCATACAGCGCGAGCGTCGCGTCGGTGTAACGTGAGTAACACGTCGGCGACAGACAGCTGCCCTGCGGCACACCTGCCAGCACTGGGCGCGCGCTAGACAGCGCGCCGTCGACCACCACCCTGAAGCATCTGTGGAACAAAAAGCTAGAGACCACTTTGACTACGCGACGGGGCGCGTCTGACGTGGCCAGCTTGTGTATTAGGCCATCGTGCCACACGCGGTCGAAGGCCTTCTCCATGTCGAGGAATACAGCCACCGAGTACTCCTTCTTATTGGCCGCGGCTGCGAGGTGGTGCAGTACCCTCGACAGCTGGAGCGTCGTGCTGTGTTCCGCCCTAAACCCGAACTGTTCCGGGCGTGGGGCGATGTGTGGCTGGAGATGTCGCAGCAGGAGTGCTTCGAACACCTTGGAGACCGTCGGCAGCAGGGTGATGGGCCGATAGCTCTCCGGCTTCAGTATATTCTTTCCCGCCTTGGGCAAAATAATGACGCGCCCTTCCTTCCACGAAGCGGGGAAAGCCCCCGTGCGCAGTATCGCCGTGTACAGGCGCGCTACCGCCGCAACCATTCGGTGCGGCAAGTGGCGCAGCACTGCGTTGGGATACCGTCGGCACCGGGGGCCTTCCTGGGCTTCGTCTTAAGGATGGCGCGTCTGACTGCGCCAGGCGAGAAAAATATGGGGTCCTCATCGGGAGCTATCGGTATGCCGAAATAGTCTCCCAGGTGTTTCTCGACCGCTGCGACATGTTCGATGTCATCGGTCGGGTTGGGGCGGAACTGACGCTCCAGGTGTTCTGCGAAGACCTCCGCCCGGTCATCCGTTACATATTTCAGCGCCCCGTCGCACCGGGGCTGGGGTGTTCGTGAGCTGACGGCAGAGTTTATGAACCGACGGCCAACTATCTGTAGTGGCGTGGATTCGTTCCTCCCAGCCCGCGGCGGTATGTGCCTTTAGCTCGGCCTTTACCTTCTCCGCGAGACGGTTTAGCTGCGTTTTAAGAGTTGGGCATCTTAAATGTTGCCACTGCTTGCGAAGGCGCCTTTTCTCGGCGATCATCGCTTGTAGGCGCGCCGGCAGGGGCGGAAATAGCACTCTCCCCTGCGGCTCCGTCGTAGTCGCCGCTTGTAAGGCGCTTTGTATGCAAGCAGTGTTGTCCCAGGCCATCTGTTCCACATCTGCGGAGGTGACAATGGGCCGAGTAGGCGTAGTGGTCTCTAAGCTCTACCTCGAATTTTGTCCAATCCGTTATACGACGTGGCGCTATGGGCTTCAGTCGGGTCGGCATACCCGATAAGACGACGAGTTCAGGTTGGTGGTCCGATTGCAACTCGTCGTCTATCACTTGCTGCGTGATCTGGCAGTGTAGCCCTCGGTGGACTACGATGTCCAGCACGTCCGGTGTGTTCACTAAAACATCCGGGTAGTGAGTCGGCATTTCTGGGCCGGACACCGTATAGCCGAAGGCTTCCGCGTCCGTGAAGAGCCGTCTCCCCTCGGTATTCGTGTTTGCTGAGTTCCACGCTGGGTGTTTACAATTGAAATCACCGGCGAGGATGGTTGCATGTGGTGTGCTAATAAGCGCCCGCAGCTCTGTCAGGTCCAAATGGGCCGCGGGCGGCTTATAGCAGGCATAGATATAAATATCCTCACCAGCTACATGGAGCTGCACACCCACCGCGTAGAAGCTGTTGAGCGACGGCAAGGGCAGTTGTTGATGGACGACTCTTCGTCTCACAAGGACCGCCAGACCACGGTAGCGGATATTGTGAGCCGACCTTTCATCCTTCCTGTAAGCGACGTATCCCGGGAACCTAACCCGGTCCTCGGGCCCCAGGAGCGTCTCGATTATGAGCGCCACGTCGATGTCCTGTTCCCTCAGGAGGTGGCGGAGGGGGGCGACCTTATCCCGTAGGCCGCGGGCATTCCAATGGCCTAGCCTTGGTAGAGGGTTAATAAGGTGGCTAGGCCATCGAGGATGACCGTTTCCGCATCCTGACCCTGCCTAATGGCCTTAATGAGGTCAATTAAGAGTTTAATGGCGCAGGCTGTGAATTCCTTTTTTGTTGTTTTGGCGCCGGTAGCGCCATCACCGCCGAACAAAGTAAGTTCCTTTGGGAACTTACTTTGTTCGGCCACTTTACGCCGCTCCAAACCGGCGCTAGTGTCAATTACGCCGGTGGCGGCGCCACTCGCTTTTGTGGCGAACTTTTTCGGTTTCCCATCTCTCCGCTGCGCTATGCCGGCGCTAGTGGTATGTTTATCACTTACATGTTTGTTGTTGGCCACAGCCTGCTCTCTGATTAAGGCAGGGTCGGCCGATCGGGGATATCTTCCTGGGTCGCTGTGGTCGCTGGGGGTTTGGGTTTCCTACCTTTCCCCCCGCGTTTGTGCTTCCTCCGCCCAGAGGAGGAGGCTTGGGTCCTCTGTCGGCCGTTGGCCGCCGCCATCAGCGTCGTGCCTTCTGCCTCTAAAATACTCACCTGTGGCCTATCCGTGGCCAGCTGTGTCCGGCGTTTGGCCGTGATGGCTACGGTCCCCGCTCGCTTGTTCCGGATTTCTTCCTGGAACACAGGGCACTTGATATTGCACGCGGGATGAGGCCCATCGCAATTGATGCAGGTGGCCGGTTCCTCCCGCGGGCGCGGGCAGTCTCGTGCCGCGTGCTCCCCTCCACACCGCACACAAGCGAGCGGACGGTGGCACTGGTACGAGCTGTGACGAAAGCGCTGGCACCGGTGACACTATGCGGGCCCACGCTTTCCACGCCAAGCCTCTATCTTGACACCACGCATGTACATAAATACCGTGGTGTCGAATATGGCCCGGACGTCAGGCGTCTTTTTTAATATGGCGTGAAAGACACAGCCGGGTCGTCCTTGTGCGCCTTTTATGTGGCGCACATACTCCGGCTGGTATCCCAACGCCCGGAGCTCCTCCTCTATCTCCCGGGGGTCTGTATCGGCCGGCAGCCCCCTGATGGCGATCTTCATGTTTTTGTCCGCCGGCAGTGAATAGGCGAACCAAGATACGCCGCTGTCCTTTTCCAGGCCAGTCAGGGACCTCTGGACCAGCCTGTATTCCTCTTCGCTGTCGGGAGTGAAGTGGACCCCACTCCCGTATGGACGAGCGTTAGGAGGCCGGCCCAGTTTGGCACTGATGGCCTCAAAGTGGGCGGCCCAGTTTGGCAGCCTTTCCACGACCAACGGAGGGTAACGCAGCTTCTTAGTCCCCGGCTTCTGTTTGGTCGACGTAGTCGCTGGAACGGTGCCGGGGGTGGCCACAGGGGGCGCTGTAGTTGCAGGGGGGGCAGGGGATGAGCGTGTGACACTTACCCCTGCAGATGTCTTGTCCGGTATCGGTGACGCCGGCGGTGTACGGCGCACCGCATCGGAGAAGGTAGGCGATTTCGGCACCCCCCGACCCCGCGGCGCGCTTTCGCGCTGGGTCCGCGGCGGGTCGAGGCAGTATCTCTTCGCCTCCTCCGACGCGGTGTCGCCGGAGCTTCTTCTCCGTCGCTGGGGTCTGGCCTCGAGAGCGAACTCGAAGTCGAAACCCAGCGACGGTGTTGGTGACACCGGCGACATTGGCTCGGCGTCCTCACCCTCTCCCACGTTGGGCCGCTGACCGGATCACGGGGTCGTGTCCGGGGACACGTCATCGCGACCGGATGCGGCCGAGCCCACCGAGGCCAGCGACACGCTCGACCCCACACGGGAGGAGCATGCCGACAGCATGGCGGGCGAGTCGTATGCGGAGGTGCGCGGGGGTGCCGGCGAGGCGGGCACCCTTGGCATCGCACGTGTTTGCCGGGAAGATGGGCCGGTAAATGTTTATGTTTATGTTTCCCGGCCGCTCCTGCTCAGCCGCTACCGGTCCCGCCAGCGAGCGGCTGGGAACGGAGCTGGCGAAGCTCGGTGCTGGCACAGCTTGCTGCTTCATTTGCGTCTGCACGGCCGCGGCCCCGGAGATCCAGCGTATACAGGCGTTTTCCGATCCGTATAATATTTGAAAGTCTGCTTAAGACACAAACTATATGTAGACAACCCGGGCCTAAACCCGAATTGGTTATCATGTGGTACGCAGACCGTCAAATATCTTCGAGATAATTGTTGCCAACGTTATAGGCCTAAAGTTATTTTTATCGGCTGTATCGCTAGTTTTATTTTTAACTCCGTAGTTACCTTGGTAGTACAAACATCTCGACAGATACTATAACAAAATTCAACAGTTCAACTGACACTCGCGCAGCGCGCGCACCGGCCGGCGGGCGGCTAGGCTCACTTCATCCAGCCCAAGTAAAGTGATGTTGCCATGGCAACGAGAATCGGGTGAAGTGATAAGATCACGCCGCGCTTGCGCGTGAGGCGCAAGCGCGGCGTTTGTTATTAATATCAGGTTGAGTTATTTTTTTTAATTTCCCATTTTTTATTTTTTAATGTGCGACCAACTAAAATTTGGTTTTACCACCTTTATATCAAAATCCAAAATGGCGGCTACAAACATTTTTCATCATGTGTGTCGTTTTCATGGTTTTCGGGGGTGTTAAAGCCGAAAGTGAGGTTAAATCTAAAAAACAAGATGTCGGCTGTGAAAATATTCAGATTTTCCATCATGGGTATCGTTTTCATGGTTTTCGGGGGTGTTAAATCCGATAGTGAGATCAAAATTAAAAAAGCAAGATGGCAGCTGCAAAAAATTTCAGATTTTTCATCATGGGTGTCGTTTTCATGGTTTTCGGGGGTATTGAAGCCGATAGTGTGGTCAAATCCAAAAAGCAAGATGGCGGCTGCGAAAATTACCAAACCTTTTGGAATAAAAAAAACCAAAGTGAGTTTCTGACTGAATTTCTGTTTGCTATTTTATTTTTAAAAACCCTAAATACTAGTAGTACTTAAATACTAGTTTTGAAATAATACACTCGTAAAATGATCAATAGAATTAGTATAAAAATATAATTAAAATATCGATTATGATTATAAATGTAATGCTTGGTCACTCCCTAGCATCAGTGAAATGACACTGACAGCTCACTCCACGCGAGCTTTCACGGTGAGATTTTTACAGAATCGACATGCAGATCAGTAGATAACCAATCACTCTGACAGAGTGAAAGCCTGTGTCCCAGCAGTGGGAACATTAAAGGCTGATTATGATTTATGATGTTCAGATTGAACTTATAGTTGTCCTACAATGGACTGATCGATTTGACAATAGGGTGATACCATAATAACATTCATAACATCACGCCTTTCATCACGTTTCTCCGAAGCGTTGGGTAGAGTTGTACCTGTAGTACACCCACATTTCGCCATGTTTAAGTCCCATGTAATAGGTGGCGAGCCGATTGCCATTAACTGGGGTCTGGATTTGTGCCCAGTTACAGCTGCTACAGAGAAATTCTAGATGGAAAAACCCAATAACACTTTTCTCGGGAATCGAACCAAGGACCTAATGTTCAGCAGTAGCGCTTGCAACCACTAGACCAACAGATCATCAATAATAATGTTATGGAAAATAATATGTAATATAAACTATGAAAATATGCTAACAAGCTTGGTTCCATTGTTTAAGAGCATTCGATTTTGATTATTTGTCAAAAACGGATGCTCTTAAACAATGTCACAAGACTAACTATTATAGAAAATATATTATTTTTAGATACTCCCTGGAGATAGAGTTTGTTACGCATGCTGGGTATCTTGTCGAAGAAATGTTCAGCGAGCAACCAATCCTCACCTAAATACCAGAAATGTTTGTATTGTGTGTTCAACATCAACAGTACGAAGGCAAACACATGTATTACTAAATGGTCCAGTAAGGGATATTATTTCAAGAAGAATATATCCACGACAGGTGGGTAATATACTGAAGTGTAAATCTAAGAATTATGTATTTATCAATTTAATATATGAGTTTATCATTGTTTACTTTTTTTATAGATCACTAATCATTCATTGGTGTTCAATTGGACTTGGGCTCAAGATGCTGTTCATCAAGCAAATGAACAACCTGTTCAACCTAACCAAAAAGAGCCTCAGCAAGTTTTGGATATGCCCCACCATATTCAATTAAACTCGTATAAATAAATAGGTATATGTTACACATATTAAAACAATTATAATAAATAAACAACGGTAGCAGTATAAAATGTATTTTTAATTACATCCCTTTAACATGTACATAGGTTTAATTTAGATAAAATTATTGGAACCTCATAGAACAATAGAATTGAACAAGTTAATCACCTACAATTCAAATAAAACTCTAGTAAGTTACAGCAAAGCTATCCCCAAGAAATAAACATAAATTGCCCATAACAGCGAATATTACATTTAATTAAGTAAATTGAGAACATAAATATCAAATAGGTAAATACTTAGCTCCTTGTTAAAATCAGAATATCCTGCACTATAAATTCTATTTACTTGGTTGATCCGGTGAGATTACAAAAATCAACTGCCAACAATTCTCCCGGCAAAAACTCAACACCTCGTTATTCCTTCTTCACAATCAATTCTGAAGCCTGATTGGTTCGTGGTGGTGGCGCGTTAATGTCGTCTCCCTATTGGTCGACGCCCGACGTTAGTACCGCAAAGATCCACTGGTGGCAGCACCTTTGCGTTGACGACTACCGTGCTTTGCTGCTACGCGTTCTGTCACGCCATCTAGCGCCTAATGTGTGGAATATTCACACTCGTCCATCCTGACGCCTTTGCGACTCTGCAAAGGAAGAAGACAAAATACGGTATGTAAATGTTCAAAATAGCATGGTCCAGTCCTAAAAAGGGGGAAAAGAAAAACTCAATTCTATTAACCGTAAGATGATATTTGGCTCATAAATTATAATACAAACGAACATTATAAGTATTTCCTGTAGGAAAATCATTATCAATCATCAAGTAAAGTCATCCCAAAAGTCAATACTTGTTTACCAAAACAAGTTTCCAAAAACACCATAATTTTCAAATCCATAACATTTAACCATAATTATTAAAACATGTCCGTCAGTAATTCCAATTTTAATTAAAATTAATACATACGAACATTATAAGTAGGTATGTCCTATATGTAAATCATTATCAATCATCAAGTAAAGTCATCCCAAAAGTTAATACTTGTTTACCAAAACAAGTTTCCAAAAATATCATAATTTTCCAATCCATAACATTTAACCATCATCATTAAAACCTTTCCGTCAGTAATTCCAATTTTAAACCACTCAAATATTATAATAGTTCCAATCACAATCCAAATTATTTGTCTAGATATTATCCGACATAATTAACAGTATTTAACCTGATTATTCCTGGAATATAATAAAGTTCAGCCTTCAAGCAAATCGATCCATTCCTCCGTGCTGTCCACTTCAGTATCATTTGAGCTAGCATCCGAGTCCTCCTGCCCCTGAAAAGGTTTTAACGAATCTGACGACACAAGAGCTCTGAATCGCTTATACCCTTTCACACCTTTCAGCGATGTAATAGTGTACCTATCATTTCCTACTACCTTTGTTACCTTATAAGGTCCACTGTACTTTTCTTTCAGTTTTCGTCGAACGTTCACATTTCGGTCAGCAGCTCCTTTCTATAGTACTAAATCATTTACCTTGTATTTTGTTGGAGGTTTACGCTTTGCATTAAAGTATTTACACATTTTCTCCGCCGTGCGGCTTAGGTTCGCTGTAGCCTCGGTCCTAGTTCGTGCAGCTGTCTCCTCATTATCTACAATGTTATCTCCCATACCTTGATACCTGCTTCGAGTTGCGGAAAACATGAGCCTGTATGGTGTAAATCCAGTCGAACCGTTTTGCAAATTATTCATTCCCCAGGTGATGTTTGCGATCCGAGTATCCCAATCCTTTTCATCTTCCACACTTGTGTTGAGTGAATCTAGTAATGTGCGATTATACCTTTCCACTTGGCCATTTGCGCGTGGACATGCTACAGCATTTATTATGTGTTTTATTTGATTATCCAAACAAAACTGTTTGAAATGTTTGCTTTTGAAACTCGTACCACTGTCGGATATAATTCTCTTTGGATAACCAAATAAACAAAATATGTTATTTAAGGATTTTATTACCTCTCGAGTCTTTGTAGTTTTAACTGGTACCGCCCATGTGAACTTAGTGAATGAATCGACCACCATCAGCACAAAACTGTTACCTGCTCGACTTTTGCAGAATGGACCGAGATGGTCAATGTGCAGTGTGTGCATTGGCTCCGGAACTTTTTCAATGGGGTGTAACTCACCTTGAGGTCTTCCGTACTGTCCCTTCTTGTAAAGACAGTCTAAACATGAGTTGACATATTTTCGTATGAAACGTGTCATTCCTGGAAACCAGACGTTACCTTTGATAATTTCTTCACAACGCTTCAGACCTGGATGTCCGATGCAATCATGATACTTTCTCATGACATTCCACCTTCCATATTTAGGAACTACTAACCTCTGTTCTCCATCCTTAACGAGCTTGTATACTCGACCATCTTTCAGCTTGTAATTTTTTCGTATATCTGGATCGTTATCCCCAGATTCTAATTTTGTTCGAATGATGCGAATCTTCTCATCTTGATGTTGAAGACATACTAACCAATCAAATACGTCAATCACGTTGATGTCTGCTACTATGGGAAGGTCTACCGGAAATCGACTCATGAATCATCAACGTGCCTATGAGACTTACCTGGCCTATGAACGACATCCATGTCGTACTCCTGAATAGATAACCACCATCTTGCTATTCGAGGTAGTAGATCCTTTTTCAAGAAAGTGTCTCGAACGGCTGCACAGTCTGTCACCACCTGAAAATGATTACCAGCTAAATAAATTCTAAATCTTCTTAACGATTCCACTACTGCCAATGTTTCCAATTCGTAGGAATGATACATAGCTTCTTCTTTGCTTGTTTTTCGGCTGAAATACGCGATGGGTTTCAAACCCCCATCCTGATCCTGAAAGAGAATTCCAGCTACACCTTTACTGCTTGCGTCAGTGTGAACTTCTATGTCACCTTTCCTACAAAATAAAGAGAGTATTGGTCGAGTCGTCAAAATCTTCTTTAGCTGATCAAAAGCCCTCTGTTGTGCTGGATCCCAAATCCATGCTGCATTCTTTTTTAGCAACCCATACAGGTCATACGTGACAGACGCATAGTCTTTTACAAACTTCCTGAAATAACTAGTCAGACCTAGAAAAATCCTAAGCTCGTGTACATTCTTAGGTTCTTTATAGTTGGCCACAGCATCAATTTTCTTACTACCAGGCCTAATACCCTTTTCGCTGATCTCGTAACCCAGGTAATCTATTTTGTGTTGCAAGAAAAAAACACTTATCGAGATTCAACGTCAGTTTGGCGTCCCTTATTATTTCCAAAACTACCCGAAGTAGATCAAGGCCTTCCGGTTCAGTTTTGGTGGGTAGTAAGAGATCGTCTATAAAAGGAAGCACCTTATCATGACGTAGCGAAGAAAATATCTTGTCCATTAGTCGCTGGAAAATGGCTGGTTAATTGGCCAAACCGAAGGGCATACGCAAAAATTCATAGTGGCCCTCAGGCGTGACAAAACCTGTTCGGTGGATTGAAGTCGCCGCTAGCGGAATCTGAAAGAAACTTTGCGACAAATCAAGACTCGTAAAAAGTTTCTTCCCACCTAGTTTCTCGATTTGTTCTTCTATAATGGGCAGAGGATATTTATCTTTCACTGTGATGCTATTTAATTTTCTAAAATCCACACATAACCGATAATATCCGTTCTTTTTCCTAACTAATACAACCGGACTGGCATAACTAGACGACGATTCCCTAATGATACCATTGGATAACATATCTTCAATCTTTTCTCGTACTATTGCCTTTTCTGAAAAAGAAAGCCTGTAAGGACGATAACAAACCGGCTTATCCGAGTTAAGTTCAATATTTAATTCTATTTTGTCAGTCCTACCTAATTCTCCTGTATCTACCGAAAAACAATCTGAATATTCCTTTAAAATATCCACCAACTCTGTAACTATCTGCGGATCTTCGGATCCACATTTGATTTTTGTAGTATCAATGCTCATGATCAAAACAAGATTATCTGCAGAATTACCAGGAGAATTACCTACTTCCCGAGTAACAAATCCACGAGCAATAATCTGGTCTTTCTGGAAATAAACTGACTTTTTACCACAATTAACAATGAAAATGGCGTGTACTGGAAAACAATGCGTAGAAGCAGGAATGCTATAGTTGTAACCATTATAAGCAATTGTACGAGCATCTACAAACAGTAAAGTTGACTTGTCAATTTCAACATCATTGTAGGTGTCAACAAACAAGGATGAATAAGCTGGAACGACAGTGTCTGCAGAGCACAAAATGTTAACCTTATCTGCACATGTACCTACCTGCAAAGAATTTATTTCAACTGATTCAGTTTTCTTTTCATCTCTATCTGCATATCCTAAAAAGACGGTAGTACCACTAATTGTAAGCTTGAATTTTTCATTGTTCAAAATAGGCTGTCCAATAAAAACGTCGGCGCGATTCACAGTGGCGTCGATGACAACTGCGTCTGAACAAACCTTAACTTCATCTATAACGAACTCTAACGATACCTGTCCGTGAGCTTTAATTGGTGGTCCCGCAAACCCGTTGACAAAAACAACACAAGGTTGCATTGCAACACCAAGCTTTAGAACACAATCATGAGTGATAAGGTTGACTTGAGCCCCCGTGTCTAAATAAGCGGTACCTTTTAAACCATTAATCAAGACATGTTTAAAATAACATTCATTTACCTGTATTTGTACAATGCTAACAGACTTTTGATAACACTGCTCCTTTTTGTGGTTGGTTTTCCCACATATTTCGCATTTTATAGCGTTAGGATTGTTAGGACATGATCGGACAACATGACCAGACTCGTTACAAAGAAAACAAGTTACACCTGGCCTTCGTTCTTTTGGATCTCCGATTGCTTCTTTTGAAGACCCTGATGTGGAATCTCGAGCTCGAGGAACGTTTCTCTGAATTTGATTCATCCTTTTGTCGTCGTTCATGCACAGAAAGTGAGAATAAAGCTCGCCTGGGGTTTTATAGTTACCAGCTCTTGCAGAAGTCCGCATGTGGAACGGTAGCCCTTCTATAATACACGACACTGCCTTCTCTCCAATGATATCACACTTAGTTTGCATGGTACATTTCGAATAAAAATAATGAGTCATCGTTTCATTAAATAACTTTTTCCTATTTAACATTCCCCTCAATGCATCTGCGTAGTCTATGCTTTGGGGGAAAGCTTCCAGAATTTTTTGTTTCCATTCCAGCCACGTAAATTCATAGCTTCGTAGTGCACCATGCCACAACTTTGCTAACCCAACAAGACGTGCCTGCATATAATAACTCTTAACGTTGTCGTTCCATCCATGTATGGCACCTAGTTGCTCTATTTTGTTAAGCCACTGAGACGCAGGTAGCTCCGGTTTTTCAGGATCGAATTCCGGTATTATATCCGGCTTGACCATCACACCCGAATAATATGGAAATGACCTACCGGGTTCATCTGAAAAGCCTGGCGGAGAACGGCCTTGACGGCCCCGGACTGGCGAACGCCCCGGTCGCCAGGTATCGCGGGAGCAGCTGCGTCGCTCCTGCTGCGGTCGTTCCACCCGCCGGCGACTCCATCTGACAGGGCTACGGGACCGACTGCGAGACCGGCTGCGACCATCGGAACTCATGCCTTGCATGAGAATTTGCTCCAGATCACGTATCCCACTTCTGAAAAATGTTACACATATTAAAACAATTATATTAAATAAACAACGGTAGCAGTATAAAATGTATTTTTAATTACATCCCTTTAACATGTACATAGGTTTAATTTAGATAAAATTATTGGAACCTCATAAAACAATAGAATTGAACAAGTTAATCACCTACAATTCAAATAAAACTCTAGTAAGTTACAGCAAAGCTATCCCCAAGAAATAAACATAAATTGCCCATAACAGCGAATATTACATTTAAATATGTAAATTGAGAACATAAATATCAAATAGGTAAATACTTAGCTCCTTGTTAAAATCAGAATATCCTGCACTATAAATTCTATTTACTTGGTTGATCCGGTGAGATTACAAAAATCAACTGCCTAACAATTCTCCCGGCAAAAACTCAACACCTCGTTATTCCTTCTTCACAATCAATTCTGAAGCCTGATTGGTTCGTGGTGGTGGCGCGTTAATGTCGTCTCCCTATTGGTCGACGCCCGACGTTAGTACCGCAAAGATCCACTGGTGGCAGCACCTTTGCGTTGACGACTACCGTGCTTTGCTGCTACGCGTTCTGTCACGCCATCTAGCGCCTAATGTGTGGAATATTCACATATACGATAAATAGGTATACGCTACGCTAAGCTACGAGCAAAAAAATAAAACAAGAGGTTTAATATTATATTTGTTGGGGCAAGAATAAAACAGTGAAACTTTAAAGGGTTATTTTCAAATTAAATTAAAGGTACATCACACATTAAAATAATCAAATGCAAACTGGATGGAGTATCGTCAACAGCACAGCATATAAATAGTATTGCGAGTCATAAAGAAAAAAGGAGTTGACCACAGGCCAGTCGACATTCTGTAAGACAAAGAGATTAAGTTTGTGCTCTTAAGGAGCACACGAATAGGAGGCGGCCGCGCCTGAAGCATGCGCAGATAACGCTTAGGGGTCGACTTTCGATTTTATTCTGTATCTTTACAGATACAAAATAAAAGTGTGCTTAAGTGCTTACGCACTTCTTTGCTATGTTAACAATTTTTTTTTCGGCATATGCTATTTAGGTTTCTCTGTTTTATTTATTCCTTTGATTTTTAGTACGATTCTTACCGTTTGTCTTTAGGGTTGTCACCCTTTCTTTAGAAACATTCTTTCTTTTTTGTTGGAAATGGGGTACTTGTAGAATTATTTATTCTACAATATATTTTTTTGCTATTGATCCTTTTTATAATCATTTCATGTTCAACCTTATTAGCTAGTTCGGACCTTTCATCATTGTTTTTCTTTTTTGGAATGTTCAAAACTTTGTTTTAAAAATTATTTTTGCTTGTCAAAACATTTTTTATGTATGTTATGTATGTATGTATGTATGTATGTATGTATGTATGTATGTATGTATGTATGTATGTATGTATGTATGTATGTATGTATGTATATATGTATGTATGTATGTATGTTTGTATGTATGTAATGTATGTATTTTATGCATCTATGTTATGTATGTATGCTATGTACAATATATTGTAGCGTGTGTAGAATGATTTAAAAAAAGACTCGCGACATTTTATACGTTTAATTTAGTTTTTTTTTGTTAATAGAAAACAGAATCCTAAAAATATAACAAAATTATTGTATTCAATAATGATAAAATGAAAAAAACATACACCGGTAAAAGACGGTATGAGTGGATTTTAGTAAAAAAAAATTGGTTTCACGTACCAAATTTAGAACTTGACCGCTCGAACTAGAACTGAATGTTTAATAATTATCCCTATAGGTCACAAGCTCTTTCCAGGAATACGCTTGAATGATGGGGTATTATATGTTAATGCAAAAAAGTGGCGCTAGCTCTAAACCTTTTTCGTGGTCCTGACCTAATCACAAACAGGCAATCTAAACTCTGACGTGCATTTGAAAACTACAGGTTTAAAGTTCTGTTGGTCTAGTGGTTGCAAGCGCTACTGCTGAACATTAGGTCCTGGGTTCGATTCCCGGGAAAAGTGTTATTGGGTTTTTCCATCTAGAATTTCTCTGTAGCAGCTGTAACTGGGCACAAACCCAGACCCCAGTCTGGATTTACTTGATTAGTACATATGTATGTCAATAAATCTTAATTTAATTGATCAACAAACATTATATGCCAAATGTCACAATGGTTAAGGTCGTCATTATGAAGCTTCAGTTACATAGTTGCCTTCATATACTCGTACAACGTGTAATTGAATTAATACACACTATGAAAGTAGTTTGTTCAGAATCGTTTACTGAATCGATTTCTGTCACTTTTAATATAATTAGGTTTTTTATCTCAAAAATAATTAAAACTATGTCAAAACAAAACAATATAGACGAAGTACCTACTACGCTAGAGGCTTTTATACGTGTGCCACTGCGTCCGTGAGTAGATTTGTAAAGTGACAAAAATTGTCTCCCACAATAATGAGTATAACTAAACTTCACAAAACTTTGTAATCAAACATTTGAAATGTGTATGCAGCAAGCAGTCGCAATAAGATAAGTAGGTAAATCTATGTTCAAAATTACTCTTGTAAGATTTGTTACTAAATATGATATGCATGTTATTTGCGTGTATTCGCAGTAAAGAAGATTAGAATTAATCACACCTACTTTTACTTCTAAGAACCAGTTTTGATCCACATACAAGTGTTAACATTGCTTAGGTAAATAAATGAACCAAGACAATTATTGGATATCTTAGAAACCCAAGACTGGAAAGAAATTGGAATTTGGATTTCAGTAACAGTCGGACACACACCATAATTATATATGGACAGTTAAAAAAGATATTCCAAAAAAAAACCATAAGATTTTTTTTTCCAGTAACCTAAATTTCGAGTGGCGAATATGGATCTCATATAGAAAGAATGATATTAGGAATAGAAAATGGCAAAAACCAACAATGGAGAAACTACGCCATCGAAGACATCCAAGCAGGAGATCAGGGCCTCAAGTCTGCTATTACAATAGTGTCAGAATGGTCAGTTCCGATCCTCATTAATGACGCCATTATATTAGTAGATTACCAAACTTATCAAAATCAGCAATTATGAAATCAATAATAGACCATTTTGACACTATTGTAATAGCAGACTTTTTTTTTTTTTGAGCTACCCATTGCTCACCGTCCGCAAGCCCGCGCCTACGGTGGCCGGAAATCAGCCCGGGATTCCCGACGCCCTGGGCGTCTCCTGCGGCGGCTAGGGGCGAGAGGGCGCGAAACTTGCCTTTCCCTCAACCGTCCCGCCTCCTCCTTAGCGAGCATTACTGCTTCGCAGAAGGAGGTGACGGCTGCCCATGCCCTCTCGCTCCGTACCATGGCCTGAACCAGGGCCGGACGCGAGAGGTCTCTGCCGCCGATCGCCTCCACGAGGACACGGCGGTGCTCTGCCCAAGCCGGGCAGACCTCCACCGTATGCTCCACCGTGTCCTCCGGGCGATCCACACAGTGGTGACACCCGGACGTTTCCTCCCGCCTTATCCGACACAGGAACCTCCCGAAGCTGCCGTGTCCGGTGAGGACCTGCGTCAGGCGGAAGGTGAGGACGCCGTGGCGCCTCTCCAGCCACTCCTCAAAGAGGGGACTTATCGCCGAAATCGTGGCGTGCCCAGTAATAGCAGACTTGAGGCCCTGTTCAAAGAGATGGAGATAGAACAACTAAACGCTGGAGGCGTTGAGAAACATAACTATAAGCATGAATGTACCGCTTGCCAACAGTTCACGGCCCTACTCAAGAGGATGCTGTTACTTACTGTTAGAAATAAGGTAATACATATACATATTATTTTTACACTCTAATCTTCATTATATAATCGGTGGTCAAGTTCAAAGAGTAGGTCTGAATATTTATGAGGAAGACAAAAATATCTTCGGACTAGACAAAAATAAAAATACATAGCTTTGAAATATGGAAATTAACTGCAAGTCATTACAATTCTTATGAACCAAAACCAGATTGGGAGTGGAACAAACTTAATATTGCACAATTATTTGCCAAATTCCAAGAAATGTTTATTTTCACTAGCTTAAACTAGCGTAAAATGTAAATTATCTAATAACATGTTATAAACCAAGTACCATATTTTTTGTTCGTTAATTATTTTCTTCTGATGCAATCTGTCCACCCTTTGACATTCAGCATCTTTCGTGTTGTTAGTTTTAGTCATTCTTGGTATGCGCCCACTGCGTCATCTATACCAATCTATATTATATGTAGTTTGTCGGCCTTCATTATCAAGTATTCTGGGGCTAATCTTTTAAGCCTCCTGAATATCTGGGTTTTCATGAGGTTTGGTGCTAGTTTATAAGGTTGGGTCGTTATCCTATTCTTGTAGGCACTGGCCCTTTGTATGATTTCTTCTTCAATTTTTGGAGTCCCGATTTAAGCTATCGTTAGTCATGTACAGTCACGTGGACAAATATTATATATAACTATGAACAGCTCGGCAATAATATCTGATTTTATGATTTATCCATTATTATGTGTCGTCAAAATGACGGCAAATATATGTATGTAACCATTTGTGGAAGGCCAAAACAACACAAGTGGCAACACAAAATATGTGACATCGAAAGAACACCAAAACTATCTGACAAAATATAGGATGCTGCATCGGCTTCAAAAAGATGTGTCACTTCTTAGAATGCTGAAAGCAGAGCGGATGTCAACTACTCTGCCAGTATCAATTACCTATATTAAAGTAGACGAGACATGAAGACAAAGTCAGATATTATTGCCGAGCCGTCCATAGTAATGTATTTATGCTCGTGACTGTACCATGGTACATTAGTTATTATCCTCAGCATTTTTGATTGGAACCTTTGGAGTAGGTATGTCTGTTTCAATTAGCTGCCGTTCCCCATAACTGGATTCCGTATGTCCAAATAGGCATTATGATGCATTTTTAGTTTTTTATCCAGCGAAACCCTAAACTTTTTTATAGTAACCAATAGTGTTTCCTTAGTTGTAGGCTCAATGCTTTACGCTCCGTGAATATATTTTTTTCTCTAGGTTAGTCTACAGTCTAGGTATATTATGAGGTATTTAGCTTCTTCTGCTTGAGGAATTTTAACATCATTTAGTCGTACTGTAGGGCATGTATCACTTCTTGTCATGTATGTATGTGTGTTATGTATGTATGTATGCTATGCATTTAATGTTATGTATGTATGATATGTATGTATGTATGTATGTTATGCATGTATGTACTGTTTGGGATTCGAGTACCAATAAAAACCACTTTATGCTAAGACTTTCGTTTATTTGACGTATTTCAAGTTACAAAAGATTTCTAACTTGGTTATTTTCGACTCCCCCGTTCTCTCGCTCAGTCCTTCACTTACGTTCTGTTCTCTCTATTACTTCCGCATTCATTCCCACATTCGGCCGTCCTGCACTCATGTCAGACCTCAGACATTCCTATAAAATTAACCTTGCATACACAAGCATCTTATCCCATACTTTCACATAGTAGTCTTCTAACTTCACCATTCCACCGTGCTCAGGCCATCTCTTAATCTGGTCAGCTGAACTAGATGTTTTGTTAGGCCCCTTATCAGAACTATCCAGTTTCCTCATAGCGATCATTACGCTTACATTCTGTTATCTTCTGAGGACCTAAATACTTGGATTTCAACTTAAGTCCAGGGCCGAACTGTGTTCTTTTGATAGCAACAATATCGCATTCCCTGTACTTATCATCTTAGTTCTCCTTCCTTCTTTTATCATAATGTTTCTTGTTCTCTTCCTGTATCGTTAGTATCTGTTCCTTAGCCTGTAGCCTTATTAATTCCCTATTTTCATCATACTGCAACGTATTCTCTTCCTGTAACAACTGTAGCATTTCTAAGTGTAAAATGTGCTTATTTATTGATAGTAATAGTTGACTCGCCAACGCACCACCACACAGGGGCACGTTCGAACACGTGCCCCCTCCCCCCATTTCCCCCCTTTTTTTAGAGTCCCCCTCATTTTTTTATTTTTTATTTATGGCATCTCGTAGTTGACCTTAAGAGGTCGTGTCTGCTTAACTGGACTATCCTATGGCTCCCTTAAGCGGACTCAAAGCCTCCAGCCAGAGGCGGCTCCCCCATCACCATTCGACAAAGCCTCTTGTCAGTTTCTATGCTCAACTTGACTAATTTTTAGTCACTTTAAAATGTCTCAGTTTTGACGTTCGACTTCTCCGTTCTGTTGAGGCCAGTATGGTACCGTATTATGCAAAACTATATTCCTTTCAGTACAGAATTTCTTGAACTCCTCGCTGCAGAACTGTCTACCACTATCAGCTGTTATCGTCATCGGGTTACCAAGTCTGCTAAAAATCTCTTTTAGAGATTTTATTATGTCTGCACTGGTAATTTTACGACAAATCTTCATCTCCTTGTATCGATTGAAGTTATCGACGATTACCAATATGTAATCGCTGCTTGGTAAAGGGCCCATCAAATACACAATACATGTATCTACCCAAGGTTCATATAGTAATGCCCGTCGCAATGCCGTCAGTGGATTTGGAGGATTTGGAGCTGTACAGCCTTTGCCGCATTTGACCAAGTTCTCAGTTTATTTGTCATATCTAGGCCACTATACTTTGGTTCTTAGTCTCGCCTTCATTAGGACTATTCCTGGGTGCCCTTCGTGTGCCACTGTCAGAACCTGACCGCATTTTTTTTTGGAATCACAATTCTAGTGCCTCTCAATAAAACTCCATCGTAAAAGCATAATTAAATTTGGAAAAAATTGAAATTTTTTACCTCTTCATCCCATTTGTACTAAACTTATACATACATACTTTTAATATTTCCTTGTCTTGCTTTGATGCTTCCGTAATTTCTTCCAGTGGTACTGCTATTGGCCTGCTTCCTTTAACAACTTGATGTATATAGTTTTTCGACTAGTCCTGTGATATTTAATTTAATTTACACAATCTTGATAAACCGTCTGCTATATTTTCTTTGCCAGGATTGTATATTACCTTAAATGTATATGCTTGAAGGCGTCATCTTTCTATCCTTGTGCATGGATTTGATTTAGGACCGAATATAACCTCAAGTGGTTTATGGTCCCGGAGGACACGGTGGAGCATACGGTGGAGGTCGCCCGGCTTGGGCAGAGCACCGCCGTGTCCTCGTGGAGGCGATCGGCGGCAGAGATCTCTCGCGTCCGGCCCTGGTTCAGGCCATGGTACGGAGCGAGAGGGCATGGGCAGCTGTCACCTCCTTCTGCGAAGCAGTAATGCTCGCGAAGGAGGAGGCGGGACGGTTGAGGGAAAGGCAAGTTTCACGCCCTCTCGCCCCTAGCCGCCGCAGGAGACGCCCTGGGCGTCGGGAACCCCGGGCGGATTTCCGGCCACCGTAGGCGTGGGCTTGCGGACGGTGAGCAATGGGTAGCTCACCGTCCGGCAAGGACCAGGCCCGGGTCGACGGCGCGTTGTACTCCACGCGTGCCTGAAAGAGATGTCGTCAGCACAAATGTAGGCCACTAGGGCCAATGTCAGCCGGGGTCGCGGGAAGGTACTAAAGTGACCGAGGTGCCTGGCAACACAGGCAACAGGAAGGAATACGGGTGGGTTTTACTCAGTAAGAGTCTGACACACCGTCCTGCTCCGCCCGGAGCGGGAGAAGTTATTTGATGATTTCCCATACAAAAAAAAAAGTGGTTTATGGTCGGTCACTAATTCAAACTCTTTTCCAAACAGAAAAACATAAAAATGTTCCACAGCCCAGCCCAGCCCAGAGCTAAGGCTTCTTTTTCTGTCTGGTAATATCGTCTTTCACAGTTTGTTAGTGTCCGGTGACCATATGCTATAACGCGAGGTCCATGATCATTCATTTGGACTAATACTCCTCCTAATCCTACTGGACTTCATCTACGGACTATAGTAATAGCATCTGCTATTACTATAGTCCGATCTTTGACGTCATAGTTTCCTAGAGTAGGAATATTAGACAAAGCCAATTTTAATTGATTAAATGCAAATTCCTGTTTACTGCCCCAACATTTTTTAATTCTGTGGTTTTGCTCTGTTTTTTCCTAAGCAGTTCTTTTAATGGTTCAGTACACAGCACATTGTTATGTGAGTACTATGTACTTATGAAGCTGCCATTTACTGGATACGTCTTTCATTGACTTGAATGTGCCGTGGCGGCTGGGAGTATGTCGTGGTCACTCTAATGTCTCGCTGATGGTGGCGCGTGTGTTGAATCATTTAGCTCCGTTCAAAAGGATTGAGCTGAATGGTGCTAATCCATGCGTCATGTTCGTGAACGGGCGCCGTCAGTAGAGACTGGTCATCTCTTAGCTGCCACGGTTTATTTTATTTTTTTAATTGCTTTTTTTTGTTTTGTTAATCTTTTTATTACGGACGTTTTCCATCGTTCTCACACACATTTGAAATAAATGCTTCGATTTTGAGGTGGAGTAGTTGTTGCCAAACATAATTTATTAATCCCATGAAGCTCTGAAGCTCACCTATATTCATAGGTGGACGAAATTCTTGAACGGTTGTGACGTAATTGTTTTACACCTTCGTGTGAGAATTGAACCTTTCCTTCCCTGAATATGCACTTGTCCTTTCTCAGTACTACATCATTTACTTCTAGAGTTTTCATTACTGTTTCTAATCTTTGATCGTGTTCTTTCAAATTCTTACCATATACCAAAATGTCATCTATAAAATTAATAGTACCATTACATCTCAATAACATTCGTACTAGGGTTTTTTGAAAATTTCCGGGGCTCAGGATATTCCAAACATTAGTCGTTTGTATCTGAACAGGCCTTTACTTGTAATAAAGGTTGTAATGTGTCGAGAATCGGGATGTAATTCGTTCTGATGAAAAGCATCGTTTTGAAAAGTACTTCGCACTTTTCGTTTTCGGTAGTAGCTTGTCCATAGTGTAGATTTTCAAGTAGAATAGCTTTATTGGCCCGCCTCATGTCTACGCAAATGCAAACATCTCCAGTATTTTTCAAAACCGGCACTATTGGCGATACCCAGCTCGAGGATTCTTGAACTTCTTCAATAATGTCTTTCTCCAACAGTTCTTTTATTTTTATCAACTTTTTCATCAACTTCCATTAGAATGGGGATCCTTCTTAATGGTTGAGAAACTGGTTGTACTTTCTCATCGACTGGTACCTCCACTAAAACATCCTTGAATTTCGGAAACTGTCTTTTTCTAATCTGATTTTAAGTACACCCATAGCCATGGCACTTTCTTTCCAAAGCAGATCTCTACTTCCATCAGCGATGACGTAAAAAGTTGCATTTTCTGATCTATCTATGATTTTTATATTTGAGTCAAATGATCCTATACCTCAAGGGGTTTCTTACTCCCATAACCATAAAAAAAATATTGCAACTGAATGTTTGGTTACTAACCTGTACCTTATTTTGATTTATATTGTCCCAGGTTTCGTTTGTGATCAAGTTGCATTTACACCCGGAGTCTGCTAACGTTCATTCCGCCAATATGGCAATATAATATACTGCCATCATCAAGTTTGCACAAATATTGTATGTCTTCGGACTCTATTTGATCTATCTGGTTTGTATCGTTCCTTTTGTTATCTCTTTTCATTCACTCTGTTCCGTATCCATTGTACTGCAGAATTGTCTAAAATGTCCCTTTAAAATAAAATTTGTTTTTGGTGGGCATTTGCTGTCTTGATTACGCGTGTCCTGAGCTGCCACATCTTCCACATCCTGATTTTCCTTTCCACTTCTTATCATTTTTTTCCTCCATTTCTGTTTTCATGATCTTTACTCTGTTTATTTTTCAGTTGATTTGCTAATTATGTAAATTGCAGACGATGGATCGAAAAAAACCAAAGTTACTTTAAAACTAATTTATTTTAAGGAAATTATTAAAATTAAAATTGGTGAAACCTATTCGATGCTAGAATAGGGAATGACTAAAATATGTATTAAAATAACTAATAGCTAATGTCGAATTTCGCCGCGTCGGCGGCTCGTGGCTGGCCGGACGTCATCGATGCAGTTTCTATGCGCTCGGCGTAAACTGGAGGAATTGCAAGGTTGGCGATATCCATTAGGGATCCGTACTTACCTCCACCCGCAGAACAACAACTTTTTGATCATGATGGGGGAAAATGTTGCTGGGACTCCATCTTGTTTCCTGGTATCTCTGGTCACATCTTCATATGTTTGTGTCTTCAAAGTATGCTGCTTCTCTTTGTTGTCTGCTCCGAGGTTCCAGCATTTGTTTCTGCGGCTTATTACCAAAATGATAAGTATGGTTGCGCATAGTACAATTAAAACAAAATTAAAAAAAATTAAAATGTTTTTATTTATGCTTCAGTTTACATATAAAGGGTTTCATGTCAATGATGTAGAATGGTATAGTTGTGTGATATAGGACAACCGGCTGAGTCTTATCGATCAGAATAGGGCTTTCCATTAATATTTTGTTCTGGATGCTGTGGAGTTCTTCCAAGTTAACTAAATTGAATTCGATGATGTGGCTGTTTGGTTCATCTCGTTATAATGGATCTTTGATAACTTTAGTGGCTGTCCTTTTATCTCGTTGCTGTCGTTAATGATTGTGAATTCTGTTGTTTGCAAGTAGCAGTCCGTGGGAATGGTGCCGAGATAACTTCCCTATAGAATATTAAAGTCCTTTCTGCCGCAGGCTAATTGTACTTTGGTCGGTTGGGGCAATGAGAGGAAGTAATGTTGATCATCCAGTTGTTCTACTGCTTCTTTGGAGAGCGAAATCTTGGTGAATTGACAGTTGTCTTCTAGACCTTGGTTGGCGATGAGCTCTTGGATACAATCAGGCTTCGTCCGGATCTGATGACTTGTCTTCTTTTCACAGAGATGGGTGCTAATGTACTTCGGGCATTCAGCCTCTATGTACACGAATGATTTCTCGTTTGTTGCTATGTTGGGAGTGGGAGGAATAAGGGCGAGTTGTTTCTTATTAGGTACAATGGATAGTTTGTATAACTCGTTAAAGTCTTTAGCGACTATAGGAAAACTGTATACTATTACTATTCTTTTCTCAATAAAGTAAGAACCTGGTTTTATTAGATCATAATTTTCGCGTAACTCTAAATTTAGGATTTGATCTTGATTGTATATTGGTTTTAGCCTATCTATCATAGACTTTAAAACTTCTATATCAATCATAGAATGATGAATGATGATATTCTCTAACCTAATTATTTCTAACATTAAATCTTCTACATTATTAGATATGATTCCTAAAATTTGGACAAATTTAGCAAATTTTATATAAGCACTTTTCTCTACAAGTAGCTCTACCGTTGCATTAACTTTTTCCTGATTTTTGTTATTTGGTCTAAGATATTACTATATTGGAACATCCATTCTTTACTAAGGCTGATTGATAATTTGAATTCCGAAACTATTTTATTTTCATTATTGTGTAAAGTTTTAATGGCCTCGTCATATTTTAGGGCATTCAGATAATCTGAATTGCCAGTAACACTTTTTATTACAGACCCAAGGCTATCTACAAGACCTCTTTTGACTCTAACAGGTTCCACAGATTTTACTTGTTGTAGTACCTTACTAAGTTTGTTAATGAGATAATCAATCTGATATTCATAAAGCATGTAAGTCTCATTAGTAAGTTTTGTTCTAAAAGTCTTAAGTTTTCTGTACGGAATTAATTTTGTCTTCGATGTCATTTAATTGTATATACTGTATGAATGAGTGGTAATGTGTGGTTAGTCTGGTCGGTCCTAATCTGTATGGCAACAGTCATGGTGCATCAGCTAAAGTCTCAAGTCTTATCTCTTGAGGATGTGTTGCATGTATTGTCAGGAGCAGCAGAATCCTTTAACAATTGGCTCGCTTTAGGAACACGTTTCAGCCGTGAATTGGCAATGGGGCCGCGTTTTATTGAGGTATATATGTGTATAAGCAGATCGGCTAGTACTGTATACTGCGTATAACGTGGTGCAGCCTTCTGGCGACTGGCAAAAGGGTTTTTAATAAAAACTTGTTGTTGTGGGGTATATTCTATTTCGGGCTCGCGAGTTTTATTCCTATTGTCAATTAAGGTTGTCTGATTTGCAAGAGATGATTCGTTAATTATTTCATAAACTTGTTTCATTTGTTTTCTATGATTCTGCGCATATTGTTGTAAGATGTGCTCCGTCAGGTCTATGTCAATTGGGTCCTTGGAGTCAAATGTCCAGTTAATAAGTCAAAGGGTCTGCATTTGGTGAAACTATGGATAGAACTGTTATATGCTATGATGGCGTATTGCATAAGATTTACTATTGGTTCGTCTTTATTTTGTAGTTTAAGAATTCTAATGTGCTCCAATAACGTTGAGTGAAAACGTTCGATGTTACCATTGTTATTTGGACTATGATGTAGAATTTACTAAACAACTTGCTTCTTTTGAGCAATGCAATGATATTTTAAATAATTCTGCCAATCATTTGGCATCAACTAATGACATTGATTATCATTTAAATTAGAAATTAGGACAATAGAGGAAACCTCCTGCTTAACAAATGAAGATAATTTAAATAAAGGTTTAAATCATCTTAATGTTACACAAAGTTCTTTAATATCACACCCATCAAATTGCAGTAACCTAAATAAATGTAATAATAATACTCTACAAATCGTTCATCAAAATATACAGGGTGTGATAGGTAAGGAATTGGAACTGGAGCTGTTCATGAACTGTAATTATATTGCTATCCTATGTGTAACTGAACATTGGTTAAAAGTCCACCAGTTCATGTTCAGCTTTAACAACCACCAGGTTGCCAGATCGTTCAGCAGAGTTAATATGATACGTGGTGGCTCTCTAATAATTGTTCGTAACAATATGAAATTTAAAGAACGTAAGGATATTGTGAGCCTCTCTGTTGAGCGAGTTATTCAAATAGTTTGCACTGGGCTTGAGCAGTTCATTGTAAGAAAGAAAAAGAAAGAAAGAAAATACATTTATTTGCGGTGTAATGAGCGTGTACAGGCTCCCATGTGCTTCATATGATATTTTTGAGAAATATATGGAAGAAGTATTATTAAAGACTTGTAACAGTAATAAAACACTTGTTGTCTGTGGAGATTTCAACATTAATATATTAGAAAAATCTGCTGCAGTAAATAAATTTATAACTTTATTAAAATCCTATAATTTGTACAATTCATTCTTTGAGCCAACTAGAATAACTGCCACTAGTGCTACCTGTATTGACAATATTTTTACAAATTTAAGACCTTCTAGCCATTCAATTGTAAATGAGTTGGACTCTGATCACTGTGGCCAGTTGGTCACTTTCCCTCAGAAAATAATCAGAGTTCAAAGAAAACTTATGAGTTTTGTTCCTGTTAACAAAAGTCGCTTAGAACAATTTAAAAATAATTTAATGGAAAAACTAGCGGGTTTGCCTTATCACACTGACCCAGACCAAGCATATACTTTACTATTTAACCTCATCAATTGTGAATTTAGGAAGGTATTCACCTCAAAAACATTGCCTGTTTATGATCGCGTTATATTTAGTGACTGGGCAACACCAGGTATTTACAAAAGTAGGTTGAGGTTATATGAACTGTATCATGAAAAAACATATAACCATGATGAAACTTTTAAAGAATTTGTTAAGAATTATTCTAAAACTTTTAAAAGAGCCTGTTCCTCAGCAAAAGCCATACACATTAAAAATAAAATAAAATCTTCTGGAAATAAAATTAAAACAACTTGGAATATTATTAATTCTGAAACGGGAAGAACGACAGTACGGAATCGTGACTTCCATCTAAAAATCGATGATGCAGATATTAGGGCAGACGTGGAGGTGGCAACAGAGTTTGAAAACTTCTTCACTAATATTCCCTTTTTAACAACCAAAACTCTGTCATCGTCGTCCTCCACTTCTGCTTACTCAATACTAAAAGAATGTGTACCAGAATGTGATAAACACTTTAAATTCACAGTTGTTAGCCCTAAAGACATTTTGGAATCTTTTAAAGAACTTGATGTAAAAAAAACTACTGATCTTTGGGGATTATCAGTACATACAATGTCTTCAATAATTGATGTTATTTCACCCTTTTTAGCAATTGTTTTTAACTCTTGTATTGCATCTGGTATATTTCCTGATCTGATGAAACTTAGCAAAGTGATTCCACTGTTCAAATCTGGCAGCACAACTGATCCCACGAATTTTCGGCCTATTTCGATATTACCTACATTGAGCAAAATCTTTGAAAAAATAAGTTTAAAACAAATGTTAGGACATTTCCATTCATGTAATTTATTTCATCTGAAACAGTTTGGTTTTACGAAGGGTCGTTCAGCTACAGACGCGGGCGTGGAATTGCTGAAGAGCATTTTCGAGGCTTGGGACTCCTCCCAAGCCTCGCAGGATGCTCTTGGCATTTTCTGCGACTTGTCTAAGGCCTTCGATTGCGTCCATCATGATACTCTCATCAGGAAACTGCACCACTATGGTATGAGGGACAGGGCTCTCGACCTTCTGACTTCCTATCTTAATAATAGAATTCAGAGGGTTGATATAAATGGCAAGAGATCTGCAGGATCTGCGGTCACTATGGGCGTTCCGCAGGGTTCAATTCTAGGTCCATTCTTGTTTCTAATCTATATAAATGACTTACCTTATCACATAAGGGATAATCACAAGATTGTATTGTTCGCAGATGACACTTCCCTCATTTTTAAAATCAAACGACTGCTGGTCAACTTTGAACATGTTAACGATGCACTCTCTAAAGTTGTCCATTGGTTTAATGTAAATAATCTTCTCCTGAACGAAAAAAAGACTAAACTTATTAAATTTTCAACGCCAAATGTCAGGCAGCTAACTACCAATGTTCAACTTAATGGAATAGAGTTGGACCCTGTTGAGTCAACAGTTTTTCTTGGAAGAACTATTGACTCTAAATTACAATGGCGCCCACACATAGAACAATTGTCAGGAAGGCTAAGTTCGGCCGCCTATGCTGTTAAAAAAATTCGACAGATAACCGATGTAGATACGGCCAGAATTGTTTATTTTAGTTATTTTCATAGTCTTATGTCATATGGGATTCTTCTCTGGGGAACCTGTGCGGACATTAATACCGTCTTTGTTTTACAAAAAAGGGCTGTTCGAGCCATTTACAACCTAGGTCCAAGAGATTCTCTTCGAGAAAAATTCAAAGAAATAGATATTCTGACTCTACAGTCAGAATATCTATTTCTTTGATTTTTTCTCCCTTAATATATATTTGATAATCTTATGTATGTACACAAAAATATATTCAATTTTAAGAAAATGTCCGATATCCAGTTTAAATACCAGGAATAAACATAATCTTGCTGTACTTCACACTCGCCTCCACAGAGTAGGCAACTCGTTCATGGGTCAATGTATACGCTTTTACAACAAACTTCCTATTGCTATTCGAAATTTACCCATAAAATGTATTAAAACCAAACTTTGAAAAAAAGGGTACTATAAATTTTCAGATTATTTAGAAGACAAAAAAGCTTGGGATTGAGCTGCTCGCTCTGATAAGCTTTGTGCTAAAACCATAAAATTTGATATTTAAATTATGCAAAATCATCATTATATACAACTGTATGTACATATTGACATTGATGAATATTATAAGCAAAATTAAGTGAATATTTATGTACCTTGAAAGTATTATATTACTTTAACTATTGTGAATGTGAGCACTATGTGGGTCATTTTTATTTATTTCTTGTTGTTTTAGTTTTAATGATGGGCTGGCATTTTGAGTTCTTTATGCGGGCAACCCAATTGTCCTTTCCTTGGTATTGTTAGTCGAGTCGTTGAGCTCCTTAAGTTTTGAGTTGAGCTACACGATTACTGACAAATGCTTGCACTGACTGGACAGGTACACTCAAATTTGTGTGGTTCTTTCCTCAAAAGACCATTTCAGACATAGATCTACATGGTCCTCACATGATCTGACCAAGATTATGTCTGGACTTTAAAAGAGACTTTGACCCTTGAGTTTGTTTCGCCATTTCTTCTCAGGGGTAGTCAGATAGGAAATGTCGACTCCATCTAGCTTATTTTTTAATATGACGTGTAAAAGTGATTCTCATATCCTATTTACAGAATAAACAATTTCATTTCATTTCATTTCATTTCAATTTTATGGCGGATTATCTTGTGTGTAGTCGTATAAATTCGGAGAAAACTTTATTTGTAAATTCAGTGCCATTATCAGTGATGATAGTCATAGGTAGTCCATGATGGATACAGAAACGTAGTAGTGCTTGTATAATGCTAATAGCGGTACCGTCTCGCAAATGATACGCTTGACCATATTTCGTGAAGACGTCAATGGAAGTTACGTATGGTTATATTTTTGGTTTAGAACTGTAAATAGGTCCATGTGAATAATTTCAAGTGGTTTAGTAGGTGGAGGCACTACGTTGAATTGGGGTCTAATTGGATTCCTGTCGTATTTAGCTTGACCGCAGATGATCATTTATAAACTTGCTGATTTGTTCTTTCATCTTTGGCCAATAATATTTTCGTGAGAGGGCTAGATGACATTCATTAATTCCACGGTGGTTTATCTTACCGTCATGATAGTGTCGGATAATGTCTTGTTGTCGGAGGTACTCTTTAACATTCTCGAATTCTATTTTAGCTAATACTACTTTATTATATCTCTGATGATCAATTTGAAGTTCCACCGGGATTCTACCCTTTGATTTGACTTTACACTGACATAGACCAGACAAAGTTAAGTTATCGTTTCCAATTCACTGCCCCAGTCTATTAGCGCATTTACAACGAATTTATTTAATTTTACTCTTTTAACCGATTTTTTTAAGCAACACGAATTGTCTTTGTTTATTTTTCGCTTGACGTCTTCTTCCGATGTCAACTTGATGGCTGTCGATTTCTGACCTCCACTTCTGCTCATTGTGACATTAGCGCCACTTGCGCCAGCTTCTGCCGCCGCCGCCATCTTTGGCTTTGAGTACTTCGTTTTCACAGGATCTGAAGTTGTACATTGTTGGCGATTATGTCCGTACTGGTTGCAACCGAAACACTTCACACCATTTTGACATGCACCTGCTTCATGACCGACACTACCACAGCTATAACACCGCTTTTGGGTAACCGCCGTCGACGATAATGCTTCATTTTTCGGTCGCTCAGGCTGCTCAAATCGCTAAAAGTCGTCACTCCGTATAATATAACTTTGTTACATTCGTTGTCTTCGATTCCATCCACGATATACCGGATTGCAATATAGTCGCTCGTCTAGCTAACTCTTTCATTCACAGCATGTATTGAAAATATGTTTCGTTTTTTTGCTTTTTCCTGCTAGACGATAAGCTTCATGCATTTCTTTTATATTAACAGAATCGGGAAATTCTTTGACGCTTTAAGCTCATCATACGATTTGAATGTTTTCTCTGACCGCAGCCCTATGGCACTATTGCCACCGTTCCTGTGAGCGTTCTTCGTGCTATAATCAGAGAGGCGTCCATTGGAAAACTTCTGCGTTATCTTCTACATATATCTTCGTCGCCGCTGAATTTAGCTATGCCATGTAGCACGTCTGAAAGCCCAAAGCTTATCGCCGCCGTCTGTTTGTCGTCCATTGCCATCGTTTCTCCGTGCAGGCGTTTGCCGATGCTGATCCGCACGTGGTCGCCTTGCCGTACTGCACTCGTTTTAGTTTTTATTGGACTCGATCCCGGACGAGCCCTCAAAATTTGTAGTGTTTGGGATTCGAGTACCAATAAAAATCACTTTATGCTAAGACTTTCATTTATTTGAGGTATTTCACGTTACAAAAGATATCTAACAAGGTATCTACGTATCAACGTATCGTTTCTGTATCATCATTGCACAACTCAGCCATCTTAGTTATTTTCGACTCCCCCGGTCTCTCACTCACTCACTCAGTCCTTCACTTAAGTTCCGTTCCCTCTATTACTTCCGCATTAATTTCCACATGTATGTATGTATGTATGTTATGCATGTATATTATGTATGTATGCTATGTATGTATTGTAGAATTATTAATTCTACAATATATCTTTTTTTGCTATTGATCCTTTTTATAATCATTTCATGTTCAACCTTATTCGCTTGCTCGCGAAGGAGGAGGCGTGACGGTTGAGGGAAAGGCATGTTTCGCGCCCTCTCGCCCCTAGCCGCCGCAGGAGACGCCCTGGGCGTCGGGAATCCCGGGCGGATTTCCGGCCACCGTAGGCGCGGGCTTGCGGACGGTGAGCAATGGGTAGCTCACCGTCCGGCAAGGACCAGGCCCGGGTCGACGGCGCGTCGTATTCCACGCGCGCCTCAAAGAGATGTCAGCACAAATATAGGGGTCCACTAGGGCCCATGCCTGCCGGGGTCGCGGGAAGGTACTTATGGGTCACCGAGTCCCCTGGCAACACAGGCAACAGGAAGGAATACGGGTGGGTTTTAGTCAGTAAGAGTCTGACACACCCTCCCGCTCCGCCCAGAGCGGGAGAAGTTATTCGATGATTTCCCACCCTCAAAAAAAAAAAAACCTCAAAAAAAACATTTTTTTCTTCTTTTGGAATGTTCGAATTTTTATTTTAAAAATTCTCTTTGCTTGTCAAAAAATTTGTTTTGGGGCGTCTTCCTCTGCCGTGCTCCGATATAGTCGATCATTTTACGTTGGTCAAAAAAACACCAAAATTGTTACTGATGAAATAGTGCTCCGTCTTGCCTACTAATTAAATGTGGTCACGATTTCAAGGTGGTATTATAATTTGATGTGCAGTCAAGAGCCTGCTCTAATTGAGTGGCCATTATAACCCAAGGTACTGAAAGAAGTCCCATCAAGCCAGGGTTTTTTTCTAGTTTTATTATTCCCCATTTCATCCTACCAAGTAACATATGGTATGAATTCGCTAAACATTTGCAAAGCTGAGTGATAAGTAGACGTAATTCCAGCAACAAATAACCGGAACTTCGGTAACCCGTGGTGATCTGGTGAAGTCGATGCTACATGGCATCAGGATTGCTACCAGTTAATTATTACTATCTTTCATTGTAAACATTATTTTAAATGATTTTTATGACTTTTTCACGATGAAGCCCCGTTCGTGCCACTATTTACAACTGGTTTAATGATTTTAAACGTGGTCGCACTAATATCACCGATGATCTGCGTGAGGGACGGCCTTCAACGGCGACGACTAAAGATAACATCAGTGTTGTGCGGCGTATGATAGAGACTGACAAAAGAGTGACTTATCAGCAGATTCGGACAAGCTTAGGCATCGGTATGAGTCAAGTGCACAAAATCCTCCATGAAAATTTAGCGGTCAGGAAACTTTGTGCCCGGTGGATACTCATAATTTGACAGAGGCCCAAAGACTCCGTCGTGTTGATTGGTGTCGGTAACTGGTTCAAAGATTTAACGGAGGTGACTCAAATGCTGTGTTCGACATACTTACGGGTGACGAAAGCTGGATTTATTGATATGATCCTGAAACTAAGAGACAGTCTGCTGTCTGGGTTTCCTTCCGAGGAGTTGCCATCTAAAGTGAAGAGAGGTCGAAGCGTGGGAAAAAAGATGTTGGCCTCGTTCTTCGGAAGGACATGTCATTACGCAACAATTATTTTAGAGGATCGAAAAACAGTTACTATAGAGTGGTACATTAACAATTGTTTGCCTCTTGTCTTGGAAAAAGTTCGGGAGAAACGACCTCGCAGTAGGATCCTCCTTCACCACGACAACGCCTCGTCGCACATCGCAAAGCTAACAATCGACTACTTGGCTACGTCAGACGTGGAATTACTGGGTCACCCGCCCTATAGCCCCGACTGCGAGGTGGGGGCTGTAGGACGGGCGACCTCGCACCTTGCTATTTTTATTTATTTCCGAAAATAAAAGAAAAACTTCGAGGAAAACGTTTTATGGACGCCGAGGAAGCAGTGGCTGCATTTCAAAATGCCGTTGAAGAGACCCCTAAGGACGAGTGGGTAAAGTGCTTTTCTCAGTGGTTCCATGGGATGCAGCGATGTATTGATGATGGACACTATTTTGAAAATATATAATAAAACTAATAACTTGCTAGTTTGTTCAGTTTTTGATTTTCTAAAAACTTTCAGTGTCTCCCTCGTATGTATAGATGTAGAGTGGAAGTGAGGGTGAGCGTGTTCGTGTCTGTGTGTGTGAGTGTGAGTGTGTGTAAGATGTGCAATAGTCTATTATAAGAGGATGCTAGCGTGACAGTTTATTTATGACAATAATCCACCACCGTATCTCTACGCTGACGTCGTGGTGGGGCTTGCGCGCTCCGAACTCTAGGTCTATGCCGATATAATTTACTTTGTTGGAACAGGTCTAGGGTTAGGAGCCAGACCAAGAGATACAGAAACCCGCACGGCAGCATGTGGCGAGCTGTTGGGCAGTAGCAACCCCACGGACCCTATCTCCTGGGAGAAGTCTTGTTCCTCATCTCTGGCTTGCCTTTATTGGCGGGCTGGCGTGAACACTGACGAGTAACAGAGCTCCCACCTCATTCTTGCCTTTATTGGCCGGCTTGAGTGGAGATTCGCAAGAGCAAACGTGCTCGGAGGAAGGAACTATTCCAGTAAGATGCTAGTAGGGATCTTGAACGTACTTCCGGGATTGTCCTGATAGCCGTAGAATACCTCTCCACTCCTCAAGCACCTCAGGAAGTGTTGCCCCCTTGTCACTACGTCACTATGTGCTAGCGGCCGTTTTCGGGGGCCCATTATTGAGTGTGCAAGTCACCCCCTGCCATTTTATCGGTGTATTTTATATAAAACATTGGTCAGGTAGGGGCCATAGCCTTTCTATAATCTTAGGAAACCGATCCACTATAGCCTCCCAAACCAAGCCTCCCAGCCCAATATGTTTTGTTCCCATGTTCTGCAATAGTCCTGCATCAACAGGGGGTTGTCCTTGGGTGCACCTTCATAGAGCCAACAGGGATAATCGTCGGTTGGTGCCTCATTCCATTATAATTGTCCAAGGGGCCTCTGCGAGTTGGCTTCGGCCCCTCGTACGCCTTCCAAAGATCCGGGACCCCATGGTCCCGAGATATGTAAGGACAAAAAAGATAATAATAATAATAATCCATCCAGGCAATCGACGCAGGCCCATAGATAAAATCTAAACATACATAATATTTTTCTTATAATAACATCAAGTTATTGCACACGAACTGATGACTGTCTTGGCGTCGCGTCGTGTTGCGCTACGTGATGTCTCGTAACCGCGTGATACAACAAGTTGCATTCACGTGCATGGACGTGGATTTAAGCCAGTCTATCCAATTTTTTCCCTAAATTCCTTGTTAATAATGTGAACCAAACAATAATATAAACTAATAGCCCAAGCGACCGTGCCGATAGCGTTCTCGGACTTGAAGTGTAAACATACCTTTTTTTTTTGCCGGCGCGCAGCTAGGCGAAATGACGTCATGCGGTTATAAATATTGTGTGATGAAAATAATGTTCTAGGTGTGTTTTTTTTATTGATTAGTGTAAAATAGGATATCTTTATGATATGAAACTAAAAACAACACAACCAGTAGCCAGCTCCCGTCCGTAACTTTCGAGATATCGCCATTTTAGTCACAGGGCGCCCCGCTATCGGGCGCTTATTCATAGGGTACCGCTACAGAACGCATTTCGCGCCAAAAATTGGCCTCGACAGAAGAAAGGTTAAGGTAAGAAGAGCTGTTTTACTGCGCAAACCTCACAAAGTGAGTTCAGTAGTCGGAAATCGAATAGGTTTCTCCGCGAGTACTTTTAACACTGCTTTTTGTGACCTCTGTACAGAGGGCACAAAAAGTTTTATGGGTTCCCCCCACGTAGTTATTCAGTAACCGAGATCTGATTGAGCGAGAGCAATTTTTAGGCATTGAAAGTCAGCAGCTGCGAGAAGTTTTTTAAATAAATAAATCAGTCTCTGACACGAACCACGATTGAGTCAAACTGTATTTTTACAAGTTAAAAGATTGTCTAATATACTCGTAACTCCAAAATATTTAATACTGTCAAACCGTTCTAGCTGGCCACAATTACAGGTGGTAGCCGCTGGGTAAGGACAAACATTAGCCCTGATGCCAAATGCCGTAAGTGGTCGGCTAAGAATTCCCGGGGTAAAGGGGATGAACTTGGTCTTTAAGCGTGAGCAGATTCGAGATTAACGATATCACGGCTAGCCTCAAAGCATCCTCTGTCTTACAGTCCCTACCATGGGTTAAAAGAGCTGTGTCATCCGCATATGTAATTATTTTTGTATTGGAAGAGATAACTGACACAGCTCATTGACATAGATAAGAAAGACGGTTGGTCCTAGGACACTGCCCTGAGGAACACCAAAAATCATATTTTCTGAATTGCTAATAAATATTTCGATTATAACAACCTGTTTACGCCCCGTCAGGTAGCTACGAAAGATATCGAAGGCAATGCCACGCATGCCGCTTGTTCCAGCTTGTTAAGTAACTTGGGGACAGAAACGGCATCGAACGCCTTCGATAGGTCGAAGAAGATATCGATCAACTTTTGCTTATTGATAAGGTGTTCAACTATTGTATTTGACTGTGGATTTTCTAGCTCTGAAGCCGTATGGATTGTCGGTCAGGATATTAAGTTATATAGAAAGAAATTTCACTAGTCTCACGTTGATAATTTTCTCAAAGATTTTTGAGATAGTCGTAAGGACGGATATAGGCCTGTAATTAGAAACAAGGTTGCTGTCTCTCTTCACTAGTAACTAGGGAGCTTACTTCAACACCTTATCAACCATGTTGTGTAGGCAATGCTCAGTAGTCGGAGTTATATGGAATCCACAATGGAATCATCGATAGGAAAAAGACGAAGAAGAATTTGGAGTTCAAAATTAAACATTTTGTTTCACATAAACCTACATGGGCACTTATGAAACGTAAGAAGCTAGGGGCACGCTTCCAATTGCTCGTTTCCTATGCAGGCAAGAAAATGTAGCAATAGAACAAGTGGGCATAATATAAATTCTTAACACAAGCAAATTCAGACTAATTATCATTTAGAATTTTACATGATCCGTATTTTGTCGTTAGATTAGTCTAACAAAAATATTTTGACCGAATCCGCCTTATGAATCCGCGGCGAGGGGTAGGGCGGGATGCCATGAGCGTTGACGAATGAGCGGCCTGCACGGCCCCCCATCTCGCCGCGCACATACCCAATGCATGGTACGGTTTCAGTCAAACTATCACCAGATAAGAAACAAAATAAATGTCCAAAATAAATCAAATACTTAATTATTATCTACCTAATATCATACCTACTCATGCAACATAATTGCTTAATTGCATAATTGCACAGATATAATAATTACACAGAACTAAAATACCAATACGATGCCAGTATGTTTACAACTCGCTCAATACGGAGCCGCGTTCACTAACACTCGAATAAATCGCTTCAAATAAATTATTTGATCAAATAAAAACTGAGTTACTCATGACAGTGAAAATGCCTCGTCAGTCATTAAAGGTGAAATTCGTGAAGTTGAATGGGTACTCTTTGTTAAATATAAGGCTGGTGTGGTACAGTTTGGCGTTCCTGCATCTGTTGGTGACGGCGGTGGTGACCCTGAGTATAGATGTGTCGGAAGACGAGGATCCCCTGGTCAGAGCGTACAGCCGCATCCGATGGAAACTGATTACGTGCTTGTTCAATGTAAATATTGAAGTTTAATATTGTTACTAACCAAGTCTGTCTATGTAGGTACAAATACAATTACAAATAGTTTGCTTCTTTAACAAGTTTTGTACTACATAGCTAGTGATACAAGTGTCCTTTTAAGGTGGATCCGAAGTGGTAGGCCGCGAAATTCAAATTTTCTTACGCGTTTTGCAATTTGGGTCAGTGTCAGATTGTATTTTGATCAAAATTTTCGCGACCAAAACAAACACGTATTTACAGAATTAAAATCATTAATCATTAGAATTATTAATACATCTGTCTTAGTTAGATTTGTTCCATAAGAACAATTCTCTTATGATGACTGTATAAAATCTCATTTCTTTCGTATAAACTATAATAGCTGCGCCTGGTTGACATGAATATCTAAACGTTCGCGTTGTACCGAATTAACATGAAAATGTAAAATTATTATTTTAATACAAGACTGCATGGTATGTGGTTGACAGAAAACTCACAGCCTAAATATGCCAATAGAGCTGGAACAATTGAATCTCCTCTAAGGGGGATTCTCGGAAACGCATGTCCGAAAATCGCACCCTAACCCAGAGGGGCCAAGGGGAACATGGAAATCATTATCTTCCGGTTTGCCCCCTTCCCAATGTACAGCCATATCGTCGATCAATACGCTCATGGCCGTGTTTGATACTAAAGCATATACAAGGTGTCGTTTTGCACCCTCGTCAAATTTCAGGAGGCTGCTATAAAAGAAATCTCGTATTATCAAATAAAATTACGATACCTGCTCAATAATTAATACATACTTGTTTTTTTAGTTATTTAAGTTTAACAGTATTTTAGAATGCCATTCCATGTTTTTCTTTCATAATCATTTCTAACATTTTAATTTCAGATAGTATCACTAGTATACCTGCCGCTCTGCCTGTACTGCGACTGGTGTGAAAAGCGTGGTGAAGAGCCTCCTCATGTGGAACCTCTGAGGTTACTCCGCGATGTCCTCATGACCTCCATCTTGATGCCGATCACTACTGTGAGTTGTATTCATAATAGACTCTACCAATCCTTATTTGTAACATATTTTTGTGTTATGGCTCCTACATACTGGCGCGACTTGTCGCGCGACGCGTCGCGACACAAAGGCACCGCTTGTAGCGCTACACGAAGAACTCAACTTTTCAAATCACAAATCATTTTGTTTAAATTCTTTTTACCTGTCTCACAAACAATTAACAAAATTGATCAAAATAAGTCGATATCGTGCACAGTCCCTTAACAATAAACTTAACAAGACGTTAGGCGCACGGTTCCATTTGGTCGTTTCCTATGGAGAAGAGCCGGCAAGAAACTCCACGGTTACTCTTTTAAATATAATTGGCTTACACTATGTTTTCAAATTACACTGTTAATAGGTATGGGAGGACAGTGTAGGCCTGTCAACAAGTTCCAGGTACTTAACAACAAATAAATGGTCTACAAATCTACAGTCTATTAAGCCTAAAACGTTCTCAATTCACAAAATATAAAAGAATCTATATAAAATAATAAAATAAAAAACCTATTTAAACCAAATGACATGATTGCCATTATAACTGTAACAAATCTGAATTAATATCCTCCTGTAACAAATAAACTACCCACTACATTTTCCACAGATTACAACTTAGATATTTACACACATAACATAATCAGGACTTCAGGAATCAGGAAGTTCCCACTGATAGGACACAGGCCTCCTCTCTGTGAGAGGGAATGGGCCGTAATCCACCACGCGGGCCCAGTGCAGGTTGGTAGATGTCAAATGTCTTCGAATTTTTGGTTCTATGACATACCGGTTTCCTCACGATGTTTTCCTTCACCGTTTTGACAGCAGTGGTGATGAAATAATTTACACAAAGTAAAGCACCTGTCCGGGTTCGAACCTACGACCTACAACTAGTAAGTCGCGGCCTTAACCACTGGGCCACCACTGCTCTCTTAGATATTTACAAACTGATTATTTGACCTTAAGAAGGGCCGTTGATATGGCTCCGAAGAGAGCCGTTTGGGGTTACCATCGTGGTGAAAGGAGTCGTCAGCTAGACTCTGCGTTACCGAGAGCTGGTTGTCCAGGGTGCGGCGGCGGCGGGCGTTTCGAAATGCTATATGATTTGTTTAGATTAACGCCGCCTGGGGAGGCTCCTTTCATGCACGGCATGGGCGTGGTAAAAGGACAAATTCAGGATTGCGAATCGAACACATAAAGACCGCACTAGCTATTTTATCCGTGAAAAAGTTTTAATTTATTTTAATATATTCTCTACGTAAATTGTAAAAAAATACTCATTTATATTATAGTATGTATTATATGTATTATATATGTATGTATATAGCTGTATTTTTTTTTGCGAAATTTACCTAAAGCGACCATAATAATATGATAATTTAAGCTGAATGGATTACCTATAAGTTGATATTCTTTATTATGATACTGCATTAATTATGATACTAGTAAAGTTAGGTAATAAATATCCAGATAAAAAATAAAACGGATTTTCGGAATTCGACCCACAATAATAAATCGATAAGCTATCTTTTGTTTAAAAGAATAAAGTTATTAAGAAGTACTTTTGAAATTTTGTTCTTATATCTATGCCGAGAACAAAGACAAATTAGAATTTTGTTTTTTTGCTAAAATAAGGCTACTATAAATTTTATCAGCCTAATCGAAGACTCGTTCCGTGTGGTGCCGGACGTAAAGCGTAGCACCATCCTATTTCTTCCCATGGGTGTCATAAAAGGTGACTAAGGGACTTACTAGAGAATGGGCAGCTGCGTTCTCTATGCATTTTAACACCATACTGCGATCTGCCAAGCATGGCGATTATAGCATACCCCCCCCCGCCGCCTCCGCCCCCAAATGACAAGCACTAAAAAAGTACGGCCCCTAGTACCCGGCGGCCCGCCTTACCTTGGCTACGGTAGCGGCCAAGGCTACCGTGAGGCAAGGGGTGCTAAGAATCCCCGGAAGAGATCTGGCTACCACAACTACCTAAAACTGGACCTGGCAACATACAACACGCGTACACTCCGGACCGACGAGAAGATCGTCGAACTCGAGGAAGCATTCAGCAGGTTACGATGGGGTATAGTAGGGTTATCTGAAGTCCGAGAGGGGGAGGACTCGACAATCCTCAAATCCGGGAACTTGCTCTATTTCCGGGAGGTCGACCAACAGTCCCGAGGTGGTGTCGGGTTTATCATCCACAAGTCCCCTGTGAGCAACGTGGTGAAGATCGAGAGTGTGTCGACCAGGGTAACGTACCTTATACTCAGAATATCCAAAAGATATTCGCTGAAGGTCGTACAGGTTTACGCCACGACCTCGTCACACCCGGACGATGAAGTGGAGACCATGTATGAGGATACTTCCAGAGCCATGCATGGCTCTAAAACTCACTTCACCGTTGTCATGGGGTCAACGCGAAACTGGGCAAACGAAACGATGATAAGCTGCGAGTGGGGCAATTTCGAGTTGGACGTCGGAACCACCGAGGTCACCTACTAGCCAGTTTTATGGAGAAGGAAGGCCTCTTTATGATGGATTCTTTCTTCAGAAAACTTGAGCAAAGAAAGTGGATCTGGCAGAGCCCTGATGGTGCAACAAAAATGAGATTGACTTCATTATGTCGATGAAGAAGCAAGTATTCAATGATGTCTCTGTGATCAAAGCGGTGAAAACCGGAAGTGATCACCGAATGGTAAGAGGCACATTGAACTTAAATATCAAGCTGGAAATATTTCGACTGTCTACGCTCCGCCCAGCACCGATCCAAGTCCAAAACCCCGAGAGCTTTCAGCTCGAACTTCAGAATCGTTTCGAGTGCCTAGGGAGCTCCGTGGACGATTATAACGATGGGTTCGTGAAAACTGTCCATACGGTCGGGTCTAAGATCTTCAAAACCCGTCGTACAAATATAAACAAGAAGCTCCTACTATACAGCTCATGGAGGAGAGGCGTGAGATGATCCTGCAGTCTTCACTCGATGCGCTCACGTACTGCCAGCTCAATAGACGGATCTCTAAGTCCTTAAAAACTGACCTTTGCCGCTTTAATACAGACCGCATTAAGGACGCGATAGAGCGGAAAAAGGGCTCCAAGGTCTTTACAAGAGATCTGTCTATTGGGCAGAGCCAGCTTGTGAAACTGAAGATCAATGATGGCAGGATCGTATCCGCCAAACTTGAGCTGTTGAGAGAGATCGAGAGTTTCTACGGAAAGGTATACACGTCAACAGGTAACCCTGGTATGAATCTGGTAAACGACCCAAGAGCTAGATTGACCCGACACTACACCGAAAACATCCCGGACGTCAGCTTGCACTAGATTAGGATGGCTTTGGAGCACCTCAAAAACAACAAGGCGCCGGGTGATGCCGGAATTACGGCCAAACTTCTGAAGGCAGGTGGAAAGCCCGTTCTCAAGGCCCTTCAGAAGCTGTTTGATTTCGTCATACTCGGGAGCAAAACGCCACAGGCACGGAACAGAGGTGTGGTGATACTGTTCTTTAAGAAGGGCCTCTACCTTACTACCTACTACCTACTCTATACCCTCCTTAAGAATTATAGGCTTATCTCATTTCTGAGCCATGTCTACAAGCTGTTTACAAGAGTCATCACGAATCGTCTCCCGCGCAGGTTTGACGACTTCCAGACGGTAGACCACATACATACGCTGCGGCAGTTTATACAGAAGACCGAAGAGTATAACCTGCCTCTCTGCTTAGTGTTTGTGGACTACGAAAAGCCTTCGATTCGATCATGACATTGGCTGTACAGCTGTACTGCAGTCTCTTCAACGGTGCCAGATCGATTACCGGTACATCGAGGTGCTAAGTGTCTGTACGAAAACGCCACTATGTCAGTCCGACTCCAGGACCAGACCTCGAAACCTATCCTTCTGCAGCGAGGTGTGAGGCAGGGAGACGTTATCTCTCCGAAACTTTTCACCGCTGCACTGAAGGATGTCTTCAAGGTTCTGGACTGGAAAGGGCCAGGCATCAACACCAATGGCGAGTACATCACTCACCTTAGGTTTGCCGACGATATAGTTGTTATGGCTGAGACTATGGAGGACCTCAGTACAATGCTCGATGACCTCAGTAGAGCTTCCGAAAGAGTGTGTCTTAAAATGAACATGCACAAGACAAAGGTCATGTCAAATGCCCATGTTACACCCACTCTTATGAAGATCGGAGACGCTTCGCTCGAAGTTGTGGACGAGTATGTTTACCTAGGACAAACTGTCCAGTTAGGTGGGTCCAACTTCGAGAAAGAGGTCAATCGTCGAATCCGACTCGGCTGGGAAGCGTTCGGGAAGCTACGCAATATCTTCTCGTCCCACATACCGCAGTGTCTCAAGACGAAACTCTTTGCCAGTGATGACCTATGGCACTGAAACGTGGTCGGTTACAATAGGCCTTATTAAAAGGCTAAAAGTCACTCAAAGGGCAATGGAGACGGCTATGCTTGGAGTTTCCCTACGTGATCGAATCAGAAATGAAGAGATCCGCAGGCGAACTAAGGTTACCAACATAGCCCGAAGAATTGCCAAACTTAAGTGGCAGTGGGCAGGGCACATTGCTCGCAGAACAGATGGCCGATGGGGCCGAAAGGTTCTGTAGTGGCGACCGTGTACCGGAAGACGTAGCGTTGGAAGGCCTCCTACAAGGTGTACCGATGACCTTGTGAAGGCCGCAGGAATCCGCTGGATCCGGGAAGCATAAAAACCGGTCGAAATGGCGGTGCTTGGGGTTGGCCTATGTCCAGCAGTGGACGTCTTTCGGCTGAAATGATGATGATGATGATGAATCGAAGACTTGAAGCTAAAAATATAACATACATAATCAGCCTATAATGTTCCCACTGCTGGGACACAGGCCTCCTCTCTGTGAGAGGGACTGGGCCGTAATCCACCACGCGGGCCCAGTGCGGGTTGGTAGATGTCACATGGCTTCGAATTTTTGGTTCTAGGACATGCCGGTTTCCTCACGATGTTTTCCTTCACCGTTTTGAGAGCAGTGGTGATGAAATAATTTACGCAAAGTAAAGCTCCTGTTGGGGTTCGAATCTACGACCTACAACTCGTAAGTCGCGGCTGTTACCACTGGGCCACCACTGCTCTCAAAAAATATAACGTTACTGATAAATTGTACATTTTTAAACAAAACTTTCAGTTTTGTATTAAGAGATAAAAATAATGCCTAAATTGAAGTTGAACTACGGTTTGCGTACATCGCAGAATTGTTGCTCTAGTTTTTATTAAGGATAAGATAGCTTGTACAGCAGTTTATGTTCACTCACACTGCACTACACTAATTCAAAAGGTACCCTTTTTTGTCTTCGTACTAGAACAGTGTTGTCAAGGAGTAGGATCTCGACATCCACGTGATGATGAAGTCTGTGTTCATGAGCTTAGAGCATATTTTTGTGTTCCTGTACACTATACAACTGCTACTACTGTGTAGGTACTACCAAACGCCTATGTAACATCAAGAGAGACCGTGGAGCGAGGCTTATGTATTTAAAAATAATTTCTCAAATATTTTTAACAACACAGCCAACAGTGAGATTGGTATCTTTTTGTACACTCTGTATTACCCCCGGATTGCTAGTCTGGGCTTCATTTGGTTGGAATATTTGTTCTAAAAGCTCAGCGAATCTTAAGGCTTTCTGTTGGTCTGGTCCGTCACTGCCCATTTTCATTTTTTTTAGGAGGAATTTGTATGATCGGTCGTTTTATGTACTTTGTAATGTAGGGGTCCACTAGGGCCGATGCCTGCCGGGGTCGCGGTAAGGTACTAAAGGGTCACCGAGGCCCCTCGCAACACAGGCAACGGAAGGAATACGGGTGGCTTTTAGTCAGTAAGAGTCTGACACATCCTCCTGCTCCGCCCAGAGTGGGAGAAGTTATTTGATGAAAAAAAAAGCCTTCCATAGCGAGTGGTATGTTTTGGTATCACTTGTTAATTGGCTAAGGTAGCTGTTTGTTACGGTGTTGTGCATTGCTGAATTTCTTTCGTAAGATGCTTGGTAAGGTTATTTAGCAGTGTTTTATCTTGTGGAAATCTCTGTCTGATGCCATCTGTTTCTTTGTTTCCGCTTTTCGGTTATAAGACACCTAATTCCTGCAGGGTAGTCGGTTGTTTCAGGCAGTTTGCTGTATACTCTTTGTAAATTTACTTAGTTCGAAATCCAGTTATTCCGGAGTTTTTAATGGAGTTATTAATTCCATTGCCCAGGAGTGCTCTCTATGCGTAGGATCCGTGCCACATTGACAAAAATATTGGTAAATGGTCCGAATTCATGTCAAAGCACTCATCGTTGCTTAAATAATTACTTAAGATATCTTGAGTTATAAAAAGTCTATTAGGTCTGGCACTTTGCGTGGATCGCTTGGCCAATAAGTTGGGTTTCCGGTAGACATAGCTTCACAATGTAGCTCTTTCAAGGCACTCTTAAGGTAAGTCTTGAACCCCAATGCGAATGTTTGGCGTTAAAGTCACCACCTAGTATGAGTCCCAGTTGCTGTAAGAACCTCATGTAATGGTTTTTAGGATCCGTAGAATTATGCCGACAAAGTACTAAAATAAAATCTTGAAAAACTTTTTAGCTTACCTCCCTTGCACGTAATGTGGGGATGATATTTTTTTTTTCTCGTCTACCCCATGGTGTGGGATTTCGTTGGATAGCCCGTTCAAAAATATTGCAGATATGTGAACACCAATTTTCGATTCAAGGATCCACTTGCGTAATATTAAGCATTAAAGTGCTAATTTTTGTTAGAGTGAAGTGTCGCCAGCTAAAGGGTTGTTTATGGAGATGAGCAAAAATTCATGGCAGTAGTACATATAATGAAATTAAAAGGAAAACTATTACGGGTAAGTAGGCTTTACAAGTTAACGAGTTATAGTCGACCCACTTGAATTTGCAGTTGGAGAATTGATCGTGGCATATATCGATGTTTAGGAGAACAGGTTTTTCAACTACAAAGTTTGTTCTTGGAATAAATTCGTCCCAAGTAATCCCGACTACGAAACCCTTCATTGTGCGTGGTCCGACACGCATTTGGCCGGGTTTTTTTAATATTGTATCTCGATACAATATAAAAAAGACCATGGAATTTTAATTCCATGTGTGTTCCATGCCATTATTTTGAATGAATTCATTTTTGTTTGACTGGAAATAGCATTCGTAAACTGTTTTCTACTCAATCCAACCGGGCGCTAAATGAGGACATCAATTTAATAATTTCGTCGAACTTTCCTTCCATACCATTGGCATTAACATTCTCACGAATATTCGCAAGGTTAACAGTTTTGGCTGTTAAATGTTTTCTTGTGAGGGTTTTGTATCACATATTGGTTTTGTGTTTTAGAGGTAGATTGCACTTTTTCGATGATTTCTCGCTGGCTTTTTGTTGCCACCTTCTCAACAGTTCTGTTTGTGATGTTCTGCATTTCTCAGGCTACTATACATCCTCTATAATTAGCAGGATGTGGTTCCCCACAATGGACACATTTGGCTTCTCGTCTAGGTTCCTTAGAACAATATTTGTGGGTATGTCCATACGTCTGGCATCTCTTGCATTGAAGCACTAGCCTCGAGGTGTGGAGATGATTTTCTTCTACGTTACATCTTAATATTGATTTTATACCATATATTTTATTTATGTCTTCATTATTTCTGAATATCAGACACAGCATTTACTTGTTCAGAGGCTCCTTTTTTTTCCACCTGAATTTGTTTGCTGCAACTTCAATCAGCTAACCTTTATTTTGTAAGTCCTCAATAATTCTGTCAGGCTTACATGAAGTGAAGGTTTTTTACCGGAATCTTATTGGTCTTTCCTGCTTGTTTTCGTAGGAATGCCAAAGAAAGTTATTTTCAGTCCATAACTATGTAAAATACTTATAGGTGTCTTCGTTTCGTCATTCCCACCGAACATTTTCGTGGTGGATTTATCACCAGACTTTCACACTTTGACAATAAGTCAAACAAGGCCCGGTGGTTCTCGACGCCATCTACTCCTACAAGCGGAGTGTTGACTTTCTCGGATGGAACAGTCTCTAGGTGTTCAATGTTGGCAGTGTTAGTCGGCAATGTGTTCAATTTTCATTTTTTACTGCTCTTTTGTCTGACCTACTGTGTTTCCTTACAGTACTCAGCATACTGTGTTGGACGTTTTATTGGCTCAGCTGGCTTACTGGTTGCAGCTGTACTTTGTTCTGCTTTATGTTGTAAATACTTCACTTGTTGTTAGATGGTTTCTATTTGAATAAGATAACGCAGCTGCTCTTTCTGCGCTATAGTATTTGTATAGCAGTTGTTAATTTTCGATTTTTATCTTAATTTTGGTGGTCTCAGCCGTGTTAGTGGCGAGTTAAATAAGAATGTAGGTCAATTCTCACGTAATTGGGTGTGACAACGCGGCGAGCGCGGTCCGGCCAGCACGGTTGGTTTGCTGCGTCTGCACTTCTAGACTAATCTCAACGAAAATCAAAACAGAATGTATTTTTTTTTATCATTTCACATTCACACGTTATCGACAAAACTACCTACATAGAAATGAATGTCCACCTGCTCCTTTCATTTCATTTTTCGATCATTGGGTAGGCGAGTGAAAGATGCCAAAATCCAATACCGATGAAACGGGAATGAATGAATTTTTCACTTTTGGTATCATTTTGTGTCGAGTGAAAGACGAAAAAAATGAACAAATAGTTAAGCGTCTGAATCTGCAAGATGATCCATCCCAAAACATTTCAGCAAAGGCTGGCTTACTCATGGTACCTATATTAATAATTTCCAGTTCGCCGGCGTGACATTCTGGATGGTGTTCAAGTACCATCCCAACATAATAGCGCCCCTTCGGGTGTTCGAGTACCTACCATACTGGGCACAGCACTCTTTGCATACAATCTCCATGATAACTGTCATCGTGGACCTACTCCTCACTCCTCGGAGGAGACCAGACAGTATGAAACCTAGGCTGGTTCTGATGTTTGGATTCGCATCAGCATATTGTCTTATGTAAGTTTTTTTTTTTTTTTTTTGTGGGAAATTATCAAATAACTTCACCCGCTCTGGGCGGAGCGGGAGGGTGTGTCAGACTCTTACTGACTAAAACCCACCCGTATTCCTTCCTGTTGCCTGTGTTGCGGGGGCCTCGGTGACCCATAAGTACCTTCCTGCGACCCCGGCAGGTTGTGTATTGTCTTAGCGATTTCTTTACTTTGCTGCAGGGTCATATCATCGAGGGCTCTAGGCTGGTAAACCATGGCTATGACCATATGACAAAATAAATTGGTCATATTTTTGTCATATTAAACGTTCTGTACCTAATTGCCTCTCGCAAGGATGCAGATAAACTGGATTGTTAAGTTCAAGAATAACTGGTTATTTTAAATAAATTAGATACGTTGTTTAGAATAACCAAACCACTTACACTTACTAAGTACCCAGAGCAACATTTTTATGAATACGAGGTCATTTCGAAGCCTCGGATCTCCGTCAGGTAACGATTCGGATGAGATCTGATAGCAGCTCTCCAGAGTACGGATGGAGGAGGTCTAGGTCACCCAACTGATCAAACCGACACTTCATACCACCATGAAACAAAAAACCGGCCAAGTGCGTGTCGGACCACGCACGATGAAGGGTTCCGTAGTTGGGAAGTTGGGATGAGTTTACCCCAAAAACAAACTTAACATTGTAGTTAAAAAATACGTTCTCCCATACATCGCTTTATGCCACGGTTAATTCTCCAACAGCAAATTTAAGTTGATCGACTATAACTTGTTAACGTAAAGCTTACTTACTTAGACGTGATAGTTTTCCTTTTAATTTCATTATATGTACTACTGCCATGATTTTTTTTACATCTCCATAAACAACCATTTAGCTGGCAGGGGGAGGACACTTGACTCTAACAAAAGTTAGCACTTTAATGCTTAATATTACGCCAGTGGATCCATGTCGATGCATGTGGGTGCATGTTGATTCTGGAAAAATCTCACCGTGAAAACTCGCATGGAGTGAGCTGTCAGTGTCATCTCACTGATGCTAGGATGTGACCAAGCATTACATTTATAATCATAATCGAGATTGTAATAATATTTTTATGTTAATTCTATTGATCATTTTATATTACTTCAAAACTATATTTAAGTGTTGAAACGTGTTGATTTGGGTTTTTTTAAATAAAGTAGCAAAACAGAAATTCAATTAGAAACTCAAATTTGTTTTTTTTATGCCAAAAGGTTTGACAATTTTCGCAGCCGCCATCTTGCTTTTTAGATTTGACCTCACTATCGGCTTTAACACCCCCTGAAAACGACACCCATGATGAAAAATATGAAAATTTTCGCAGCCGCCATCTTGCTTTTTAGATTTGACGTCACTATCGGCTTTAACACCCCCGAAAACCATGAAAACGACATCCATGATGAAAAATCTGAACATTTTCACAGCCGCCATCTTGCTTTTTAGATTTGACCTCACTATCAGCTTTAACACCCCCGAAAACCATGAAAACGACGCCCATGATGAAAAATGTTTTTCGCAGCCGCCCTCTTGCTTTTTAGATTTGACCTCAGTATCGGCTGTAACACCCCCGAAAACCATGAAAACGACACCCATGATGAAAAATGTTTGTAACCGCCATTTTTGATTTTGATATAAGGTGGTAAAATCAAATTTTTGTTTGTCGCGCAAACGGAAAATTTAAAAAAGAAACTCAACTTGATATTCTAATAACAGCGCCTCACGCGCAAGCACGGCGTGATCTAATCACTTCACCCGATTCTCGTAACCATAGTAACCCGCGCCGAAGTGAATCGGCTAGGTGAAGTGAGTCAGTAAGCGTGACGCGCGAGTGTCGTGCTGCGTGCGTGTAAATCTTATCACTTCACTCGATTCTCGTTGCCAGAGCAATACCACTTTACTTGGGCTGGATGAAGTGAGCCTAGCCGCCCGCCGGCCGGTGCGCGCGCTGCGCGAGTGTCAGTTGAACTGTTGAATTTTGTTATAGTATTGATGACGGTGATTTTATGAATATTATTTTATTATTGGCAACGCATAGGTCAGTATAAATTTACCTACCTAAAATAAAATATTAGAAAGGTATTTATTAAATAATCCGCACGTTTTTTTTTCAAATGGCTTGTCAGACACACATCGTTGAGTTAGGTTTCCACATAGTTTGTGAGAGGATAAATTCTATGGTCCGTCAGCCAGGACACTTTTAGCACTCGAGTGCTAAAAGTGTCCTGGCAGAGATAATAGAGTGTGTCAAGTGATCGATCACTTGACACACTCTATTATCTCTTCTTATTGAATAGATTTGGGTTAATAACAACGCAGAATGACGTCCCACAGTCTTTACTCCACTCAATCCACTATCGCTACTTCAAAACACATCGAGGTTGGGTCATGGGATTGTGTTTATTTAATTAGTTAACTGATTATGATCAATAGAATTACCATAAATATATTTAAAAAAATCTCGATTATGATTGTAAATGTAATCCTTGGTCCATCCCTAGTATCAGGTGGGATGACACTGACAGTCCACTCCACGCTCACTTCACTTAAGTTTTCACGGTGAGAAGGTTACAGAATAAAATTGTAATCGAAAAGTGGTGTTCACAGACCCACAATATTTTTGAACGACCTATCCAACGGACCCGACATCATGGGGCAGACGAGAAAAAAAAATCATCCCCACGTTACGTGCAAGGCACGAACCCTAAAAACAGATTTCAAGATTTTCTTTTAGCACTTTGATTTCACTTAGATTAATATGTATACCTATGCCAAATTACAGCTTTCTAGTACTAAGTGTCTCTGAGCTACAGTGGAGACAGACAGACAGACAGACAGACGGACATGGCGAAACTATAAGGGTTCCTTGTTTACTACGGAACCCTAAAAATCTTCAAAAATAGCATCAACATTTATAGAAATTGGAACACGCAGAACTCTACACTCTCTGGTGTGGATTGGCTTGAATGTCTTCCTCGAAATTTAGGTTTAAATACCCTGCTATTAGAGGATTTGTTAAATGAGACGACATGGATATCAATCACGTGACCATTGTGACGCAGATCGCGTGGAAGCTGCGACACAGAGGGCTGTGCACGCACCTCAATCACTTTTGCTCGGGAGCTTGGAAGCGACGGACGAGTATTACGAACTGTAGATTCCAATTATTTCGGTGTCTAACGGTTTCACGTTATTGTGGTGTATTTTCTACTCTGTTATTTTTAAATAAATACTTCTAGGTATTTTAACTACTAACTTCTAGCTTTCCTTTAAAAAAAGGTCCATATTAATACTACTTATTCCGATCTCTGGTAATTAGATACAATGTCAATTAAGTGTAGACTATCCACTCACACGACCTAGAACCCACGGCAATAAAACATTCTCGTTCTGAACATTTGTGTTCTGAGACCAAATAATTTCGAAATCTTTTTGAGTTATCATCACTCAAACCAACTATAATATGTCTTGCCCTTGCAGAGACAACAGCATGTCGATTCTGTAAAAATCTCACCGTGAAAACTCGCGTGGAGTGAGCTGTCAGTGTCATCCCACTGACGCTAGGGAGTGACCAAGCATTACATTTATAATCATAATCGAGATTTTAATAATATTTTTATGCTAATTCTATTGATCATTTTATATTATTTCAAAAATAGTATTTAAGTGTTGAAACGTTACCTACTATTTAGGGTTTTTTTTTTTTAATAAAATAGCAAAACAGGAATTCAGTCAGAAACTCAATTTTATTTTTTTTCTAAAAGGTTTGGTAATTTTCGTAGCCGCCATCTTGCTTTTTAGAGTTAACCTCACTATCGGCTTTAACACTCCCGAAAACCACGAAAACGATACCCATGATGAAAAATCTGAATATTTTTGCAGCGCGCCATCTTGCTTTTTAATTTTGACCACGCTTTAACAACCCCGAAAACCATGAAAACGACACCCATGATGAAACATCTGAAAATTTTCGCAGCCGCCATCTTGCTTTTTAGATTTGCCTTCAGTATCGGCTGTAACACCCCTGAAAACCATAAAACGACACCCATGATGAAAAATGTTTGTAGCCGCCATTTAGGGTTTTAATATAAAGGTGGTAAAAGCAAATTTTGTTTTGTCGCGCATTTAAAAATAAAAAACGGTAAATTAAAAAAAAAAAACTTAACATGATCTTAATAACAGCGCCTAACGCGCAAGCGCGGCGTGATCTTATCACTTCACCCGATTCTGGTAACCATAGTAACCACCCGCGCCGAAGTAAATCGGCTAGGTGAAGTGAGTCGGTAAGTGCGACGCGCGAGTATCGTGATCTTATCACTTCACTCGATTCTCGTTGTCATAGCAACACCACTTCACTTGGGCTGAGTGAAGTGAGCCTAGCCACCCGCGCGCCGGCCGGTGCGCGCGCTGCCCGAGTGTCAGTTGAACGGTTGAATTTTGTTATAGTATTGATGACGGTGATTTGATGAATATTATTTTATTATTGGCAACGCGTAGGTACCTATAAATTTACCTATCTAAATTAAAATATTAGAAAGGTACTTATTAAATAATCCGCACATTTTTTATTCAATGGGCTTATGTACACAGGCACACATCGTTTAGGTTTCCACATAGTTTGTGAGGGGATAAATTCTATGGACCGTCAGCCAGGCACACTTTTAGCACTCGATCACTTGACACACTCGGTTATTTCTTCTTATTGAATAGATTTGGGTTAATAACAACGCTGAATAACGTCGCACAGTCTCTACTCGACTCAAACCACTATCGCTTCTTCAAAACACATCGCGGTTCGGTCATGGGATTGCGTTTATTTAATCAGATAACTGATTATGACCAATAGAATTACCATAAATATATTTTAAAAAATCTCGATTATGATTGTAAATGTAATCCTTGGTCCATCCCTAGTATCAGGTGGGATGACACTGACAGTTCACTCCACGGCCACTTCACTTAAGTTTTCACGGTGAGAAGGTTACAGAATAGCACTGCTAAACAAAAATGATGGATAGATATTAGGGTGGTCTTTATTTTATTCCTAAGAAAACATTGTTTTTTCTTTAATTTCACAGGGCTCCACATAATTTGATTCATTTCATTAAAAAAATACAATGTTTTTAAATTCTTAAGTGAAAATAAGGGTTGCTACTAAGGGTTGAATTTTAAATAAAAAACTGTACATTAACCAGTGTAGTTTAGAGTTTTATTTTTAAGAAACAAGGGTTGATTTGTTAGTATTGTGAAATTTATTCCTATACTCGTTTACCAATAAAAGCAAATACTGCTTTTGTTCTTTAGTGGTTGTAATCAATTTATTATATTCCTAAATACACGCAAAACAATTAGCGAGACACCTATTTAAGCGGCCATACAATATTTGATGTCTAGTAGCGACCTCTGAATCATCGCACAATTTAATTATAAAAAAATCTAAAATATTTTAAATAAAGAGCACCCTAATAGATACATAAAGAACCCACAGCCATATCCAGCACGCCTGTACTTTTCTCTTAAACTTATATTTTCATTTGCAGGGTGTACGTGAATCTTCTCAAGGGGGAAGCAGTGTATGCGTTCCTCTCATCAGCTAGCAACACTTTACTGGTCGCTGTATATATCTCTTTTCATGTTGTATTAACAATCTTCTACTATGCGCAGTGGCACCTTATCGCCTTTGTTTGGGGACAGAATGGAATGAGGAATAAGTTGGTCAACAAATGTTAGCCCTTAGGTTGAGTTTTTGCTTAAATTTATATTAAATACTTTTTGATAAGGATTTTAGGTAAATAGTTACTCGCTTAAAAACAAGTTCGGAGTCACGGTGTGGGTAACTGACGATAACTGGCATGGTATTCAGGTAGCGGTGCTGGTATTAAGCATATTATTTACACACCTAATTGAGTGTTTGGTCTAGTTTAAACAAATGATGCTAAATGATGTTTTGGGAAAAATAAAATAAAAGAATTTGCTTCCTGTTTATTTTTTGGTCTTAATTCAATCAAACTTTTCCTGTGGATAAACCTGCCTACGTATGAAATGCCTACTTGTATAAATTACCTCATTGAAACAAAACAGATCATCATCATCTGCTTAGCCTTTTCCCAGCTGGTCTGCTTCCAGTCTAAACGGACGCAGCTGAATACCAGTATTTTACATGGAGCGACTGCCTATCTGACCTCCACAACCCAGTTACTGGGTTACACGATACCTCTTGGTAAGACTGGTTGTCAGACTTTCGGGCTTCTGGCTACCCGTAACAACTGTCAAAGATTTACAATTTATCAGCCGGAACCAACGGCTTAACGTGCTTTTCGAGGCACGGAGGGGTTTTGGTACCTATGTAAAGATGGTCACCCATCCACGGACCAACCATGGCAAGTGTAGCTTAACCTGATTGATTGACCCGTGCCACTGTTATTACAAAACCACAAGCTCCTAAAAACAAAACACATGTTTACCAAAATTAAAAAGTTTAATGTTACTAAAAACATATTTACAAAATTATCACCACATAATCTTAGTTTTCTAACTACCTACAAATAGTTCAGTACAGCCTATAGGTTTATAGATCTACTTCTAGTTACAAATAAATACCTAATTGAGCAACTAACATAGGCAAGTATACTTCATAATAAACGCCAAGACTCGTGACAGACGCGGTCATAAAAAGTGCGAGTAGGACGGCGAATAATTAAAAACTCTATACTGAGTCTCGTGCCATCTTGCTTTCCCTGTTTACCACCGTGGCTGTCGCAAACGTTGGCGATTTATATAACACAAACATTTGTGTACATTATGTTTCCTAACTGGTAGGTACGATGTCATGTCATACAACAATTATAATTAACCACTAAGTTACCCTATTTTAATAAGGAAGGCTGATGGGTAAATATGAATATTACAAGCATATAGTAATTGTCTTACTTTGCTTCACGCTAGTTAAGTGACTTGTGAAATGTCGCGTGATACACCATTGGTACATAAGTACTTATGTATCCGGAGTCTGTCGTTCAACGGGACGCGATGGTTCAAAGGCAAAAATATAAGAGATGTGATTAACGCTTGTAATCAAAATGTGTTTTTTTAACATAATATTCCCATGTTCGACGTATAAAAATTACCTTAATAAGCAAAAGACCCATTTTTTATTTTGATTGTCTTGTCTTAGACCTTCACAGCCTTGAAAGTCGACTTTGATTGAATAGTTGCGGAAGTTGAGAAGATACAAACTTACCGAACTTTACAAAAGAAATATATTTTGTACTAAATAAAAATAAGTTATAAGGTATCAAAGAACTGAAGTCATGAAATCAAATAAAACAATATTTTGGAAACTTATCACAGTTTTGTTACCTTTGGACCCTTAAATTATATTTTAATCTTAATTACATGAAACTTTCGTTACTGAAAATTAAAACAGCTTTGGAAGGTAAATGCTTCTTATTTTAGATATGTAAAATCTCTTTGATTTAAAAAAATACATAATTTTGAAATGTTTTTTCAGCGATTACTGCATGCTGGTTTTTTTTTTTTGTACTTCAAAACATATTTAGTCTAAATCTAATAAGAGAGTGATACTTTCAAGTTTTTGCAAATTGAAAAGTTGTAACTTGAACATTGAAAAAGTTATTGTGCGTGCCTCGAAGCTACGAACCGAAGATAAAAACGTAGCAGAGGAAACTACCACACTTTGATTTATTGATTATTTAGTTAATCGCCTTCTAAAGTCTAGAAGTTCACTGCAGAAGGTTCGCTCCACAAAGGATGTTTGACTCATTGACAGTTTGATTTTTGTCCTATTTTTATCCGCTCATTTTATTCACTATTTAAAACAACGACTTCATTTATGTTGATTATCTTTCATATTATCATTATCTTCGTAAAACATCCGCCTCCTCAAAAAACACTTTTTTTTCATAAACTGTCAAACACCCTTCGCTTTAATGAGGATGATGACACATGAATGACTTACACTCCTAACTCCCGGCACACCCACACATCTTCACATTTACCGCACGGCATCCAGCTTCCATTTGAGCAGGAAGAAGGCCGTGATCCTGAGGGTCACCACGAAGATGGACAGCGCTATCACGTCGAACCAAAACTCGTCCGGAGACTGTGCTACCTCGTTGAGGAACGTACGAGGGTGTCTGTTGACAATGAAGAATTTGAGGTGGTGCTAAAGGGTTGGTTGGTGGTTGGGTGGTTGGTTAGACTTGGTGGGTTGATTGGTTAGTCCTAATGAACAATTCGCGTAAATTGTTTATTAGAATTTTGACGTGTTGATAAACAGAGAAGTTTATTCCGATAGGCTGACGTTTGAACCGTATCCTCAAATCTGGTGATAATTAGGAATTTCCCCATAGTACAAAAAATGACCTTAATTATCTCTTTCGTGAATATAATACAAAAATAGACAGAAGCTAAAGCAAATTATAGTTTTTCTAAGAAACGGAATCATCAATTGGACATCAAACCTAAACTGAAACTTTGACACAGTTATCTTACTGTAATCTAGGTAAAAATTAAAAATACCAAAAACTCACTTGTAATGGCAGTACAAGGCCTCATTGCAGTCGAGGATGGGCCTATCTAGCCCGTAGATAGCTCCAATGAAGCCTTCCAGTCCATATCTCAGGTAAGACACGTAGGAACCCCAACGTAAGTAGCTAGGCAAGTCCCGGAGGGTGACTCCGAAGCCAGCGAACATCATCATCGGCACTGACAGAGTTGGGCCCAGGAATGTGCCGTTCTGGATTGAAAAGGGATGGTTATGGTTAGTTTTAGTGTAAAATGTGCTGACAAGCTTAATTTTGATAAAATAATCCAGATCATGAGAAACGGCTCATTGTTACTCATGCTTAGCGTGAAGTTAAATAATCATCCTTGAATATCGCTGAAAAAAAGCGCTACTGTCAACGAAGTTCTAACAAGTAACTGGCTTGGCAATTTCGAATTAAAAGTATACGAAATTGCCAAGCCTAAAATAATAAAAATAATAAAAATCTTTATCTTCAGTTTAACAGTTTACATTACCACTTGAATATCATACCATTCATAGTCTTATAAAATTGTAGGTTTATACAGAATTACCTCTGACACCCGAGCTAAGATTGAACTTGTGTCAGGGCTCTCAAGTTAATACGGGTAGACAAATATCAGTTCGGAATTTCGTATTGTAGGATCTATAGACAGAAATATAAAAATATTTATGTATTATACATTTTTTTTTTACGTAAACTAATATAAACTAATCAAAGAGAAAAATCATCTGTATAGTGTTATTTTATGTGTTGTGTTGAGTAGTATTGTGTAGTGTTGTGTTGAAATGAGTGGTGTAGTGTGGTGTTGGGATGTGTTGGAAAGGTGAGTGTATTTGATGATATGTCAGACGGGGTACTGTTTGGGTGAAAGGGGGTGTACGGTTTTAGAGTTTATATGCTGATATGATGATGATGATGTCCACTATGCCAATTTCGGGAGAGCCATTTCCAGAATGACGCTTATAGACTTAAGTGGTACTCACAACAACGTTGAAGACAGCACCGATCATGAGACCGAAGCTCTGCGCCACTAACACGGTGTACAACGAGATGGCGAAGAACATACAGAAGCGAACGATGTCCAGTGGCTGCGAGGACATCGTGTACACTATCACACTGAACACCGCGCATCCCACTATCTGGAAAACAATAAATAATACCTACTGTTAGTATCACTCTCTTTGCTACAAGGATAGTGAAGTTAAAAACCCGACTGCAAAAACACATAAGAACTGAAAAGAGAAAAACATGCATTTTAATCTATAGAATTTTGGTATCACAGGCGAGGACAAACAAAAGTTACACGATATTTCAGGTTATTGGTCTCTCCCCGCCTGCGATACCAAAATGCTATAGATTAAAATGCTTGTTTTTCTCAGTTATGTGTTTTTGCAGGCGGGTTTTTGTTTTTTAAATTATTTGTTTTATTTCAAGCTTTTTAGTTTTATTAATATATATATGGAATGTACTCATTACTAGTTTTGATTTGATATCAATATTGTTATAATTTATTTAAAAAAAAACACCTTCCCTCCCTTTTTTGTATTTGGAGATGCAATATATAAATATTATATAGCCTATGTCACTTCCACAATGAAGACGAATCTAACGACACCTCTAATGTTAAAATCCACCAAGCCGTTTAGACTACAGAGCGTGCCAAAGAATTAGACATAACGTATAGTTTGTGGTAGCGGAAAAAATATATGTTAATTTTGAACATATTTTCCAGAACTTGGTTGTAACCAAAACACGTTTTGAAAAAAAAAGTCTCGATACAAACTAACGTTAAACTAACCTCTTACCTTGAGTTCTAATCCAAAATATCTGTATTAAATATCAACATATGTTACGTATTTAATGAATAACAAGTACGTCTTATTTGAATGCAGAACTTGGTTGTTATTTATTTTGGATTACTCAATTCAATTCTGAGTTAATAGATAACTGCTTCATATTTTGCAATAAATTACAAGCGTTTTGGCGTCGCGCTTCTCTTTCTTTTCTATGCAATCCGACAGTGACTGCGGTTTAGGTGTTGTCAGCGTCTTAACGGTTTGACGTTGGACAGATCAACACCATAATCATCATCTGCCTAGTCTGTTTCCAATTATGTTGGGGTCAGCTTTTAGTCTAACCGGATGCAATTGAATGAAGCGACTGACCTCCACAACCCTGTTATTGGCTAACACGATACAGATACTTTATGAAAAAAAAGACCGGCCAAGTGCGTGTCGGACCACATACAATGAAGGGTTCCATAGTTGGGTTGAATTTATCCCAAGAACAAACTTATCTACAAGTAAATAACTATATTTTGTTACGTATTTTTTCAAAATTTCTGGTTCAGTAGTTTCGGAGATAACGGGGGAATAGCCAAATTTCATCAATTTTCTTAATTAAATAACTTTAAAATGATTTATTATAAAATTATAAAAAATATTTTACTAAAATCCTTACTATAAGCCCTTTCATTTGATTTGTCACACGGTAGAGTTCGAAAAACTTAAAAAAAACTCATTTGCGCCCAAAAAGGGGGTCACTTTTGGGGCGCAAATGAGTTTTTTTTATTGATTTACCATGTTTTTTCAAGACTATAGACTTCATATAGGTTTTCCAGTATCTATAAAAGAACTATTTTCAGTATTTTTTTCTAAATTTTAGGCTCAGCAATTTCGGAGATAAGGGAGATAATTTTCATCTATTTTCTTAAATCATTTTATAAGCATTTATTGTAAAATAATAAAAAAAATGGTGGTATATCTGTAATCGGTACAACAAGCTCTTTCATTGGATATGTCACACGGTACAGTTAAACTTTTTTCGATTTTCTGAATCGCCCAATAGTGTTCCCCATATTCAAAATTAATTTATTTACGTTACACGTCCGTGTTTGGGTCACAGAAATTCGTATGTGAACAAAATTTCAACTTAATCGGTCTAGTAGATTCGGAGCAAAGCGGCTGTGAAGAACGGCAAACAGACACACACACGAGTAATCGTTTGAGGGCTCCGTTTTGTCCTTTTGAGGTACGGAACCCTAAAAATTATTGATTGATTCAATAATTTTAAGGAAGTTGTGGGTAGGCACTTACCGATACAGGTAGATCGACTATCGTGATGGATATGTAATAAGATCCCAAGGAATACCATCTGTTGAAGTGTTCTTTGGACAAAATCGACATCTCATTGGGAACTGAAAAAAGACAAACGCCACAATGTAAATATTATCGGTTTTTGTAATGTCTAAGCATTTATATACATAAATCATATTATCTGCAATGATAAAGGTCACTTAAGGTCAAAATGACAAATATGTCATGATTGTATACATCACTTGACATCTTCTTTTAATGAGTATTTGGCAAACACTATTGCTCTTTGTAAATACGTTTAGAGGCACCGAAGAACAATTGCTTCTGTCCTCCGGAAGAGACAGAATGCTATACTTACACGTAAGAATAGTTAACATCATAGGAGACATCATATGGTGCATGAGGATGGCAAACAGAAGGTTATAATTCTCCAACACGCGGGATCCCTCGTTGCCAGCGTTGATGAAGAGACTCCCCAACATGATGCCTACTACCACATTCACGATCAAACGCAGATGAGTCATCGTCTGAAAGCAAATTATAGTTTCGTAAGTTTGGTATGTTATTAAGGGTCAATCTGCCTAGCCTTTTCCCAACTAAGCTGGAGTCGCTCCATGTAAAATCAGTATTTTACATGGAGCGACTGCCTATCTGACCGTCTGAATACCAGTGTATTCAGCTGCATTCTGTGAGACTGGAAACCGAGCCGGTCAGATAGGCAGTCGCTCCATGTAAAATACTGATTTTACATGGAGCAACTACCTATCTGACCTCCACAAGCCAGTAACTGGGTAATATGATACCCCTTGGTAAGACTGGTTAACTGTCACAAGAGGTGCCGTTCATAATAATAATTATGAACAGCGAATGAAATATCTATGCACAATTCTATCTAGTAATGGATTGTGATAGACTGATGTCATTGATTGAAATAAACACTGAGCTTCAGTTTCTACAAGACTATTCAAGCGATTAAAATCTACAACCTCTCAAGCTGTTTGCCTTTCACGATAAGTAGTTAGCACTTGGTTAATCTTCTCAATATTGATCGGCCCTATGACAAAATTACCAAGAAACCAAGAAAGACCAAGAAGACTCTTTGACCAAGAAAGTTCTGCTCTTACCGCATCCCTCCTAGCCTTCATAAACCCTCTCCTCATGAGTACACTGAGCTGGTTGGACTGGTTGGTCTCCTCGTCACCCCCTGTGGGCTCAGTGTCTCTCAAGACACTGAGGGGCAGCAGCTTGCGGAGCCCCTCCATCGTGGGGATGGTCTGGAAGTCGTCGAACCAATCCAACGCCCGACCATTCTCGGATTTATTGGCCATCAGGTCCATTTTGTCTTGCCCGTATTCACCACATGACAGCTCTATAACTATGGATAAAAAATAAAAATATAAAATGTCTTGCAGTCACAAGATTGTTTTTGTAGTATGAATAAATAATAACTTCCTCTAGCAGTGTTTTTGTTGTTTAATTCAGTTAAACAAACAAGATTTAATTAATTTGTTTACTTCCATGGCCAAAGTTCAAATTAAATTAAGAATTTATTTGCTGTTTATATAAGTAATCGTTCCGTTGTAAATATTTAATGAATCTAGTTATTTATAGTCTCAAACAAGCAACGTTAAAATAACTCGAGTATCTACATTAAGTACTAGGAGAAAATAAAACATCAGAGGCTACGAAATTCACAATGGGACACTTACTGTAATCAGCAGGGTTGTGGTACAAGGGACAGGGTATCCCGCCCTGCTCTAGGTAAGACACCAAGTTTTTCGTGGTCCCCTGGTACATGCATCGGCCAGCCGCCAGCACGTACACATGGTCAAACAGAGCGAACAGTGATGCTGATGGCTGATGCACCGTGCACACGATGGTCCGACCCTGGTGTGCCAGGTTCTGACATAGCTGCACTACTTGCGAACATGATGAGCTGTCCAGACCTCTGGAAAAGAAAAAGAGCTTTTGATAAACCAACAGCTAAAATCACAGCATCAGTAAAGCAAAAAATGTCGTCGCCATCAGAGGAAAGATGGATTATACGTCATTTCTTAGTTAATATAGTCCATAATACTATGTAATATACAAAAGGTCAAACTATCAAATTGCTATAGTTATTAGATCATAGACCAACTTTGTTTGCTTACAACTTACTGACGCAAGCGTAAGGGTGCGTTTCCGCTGACGCAGAGCTGGCTGGAGTGGAGAGGAGTGGACCGTGAATTGGCTAATCACAGTGCTCGAAATCTGCGGAGTGGAGATTTCGTACCACCGGTTTCCGTACTCATAACGTGACACAATCAAAGGTCCGATAGATATTTGTAGTGTGACAGCGAATTAGTCCGAGTTGATGTTACAGAAATTAAAAATCCTCTGATTCTTGTAGTATGCTATTAAATTTTATAGTTTACTAAACAGGAGAATCTTAGGAATATCGAACACTTCTTTCAACCTAATCAGTACGTAAATAGAGCCAATTTACTTGGCAGGGTGACACCAATATTACCATTACAGTTTATAGTCACGTGCATCCAATGTTTGTGCACATTGATGCTATCGTTATGTTCAACACACAGAGGTAAAAGTTCAAGCATTGGGGAAATGATTATATTATTAACCCAAAATACTTCGCATGTGCAAGTTGTTTAAGCTCTAAATGCGGCTAATACCTACTGGTGTCAAAAGAAATATCATCATCCACATGTCCTATCCTTTTCCCAATGTATTCGGGAGTTTTAAGATTTTTTTTTCATCCCTAAATTTCTATAACCCTCTTTCAGTACTTACTCTCTTTCTACATATAACTTTTATTACAAAATAGGGTATTTTTCTATATACGAGAAAAAATCTACAAATAGATTATTGAGATAGTTTAGGCGAAAAGGTGTCGGAAAATGTTACTTTTAGTTCAAAAAATAACAAAATAAATTTTAAAATTGAATTCAACGTTTTCAGTTTTTCTAATCTGTTAAAAAACACCATGGAATAGTAGCCGCCATGTTATTACGTCATACCGCTGCGTAAACTAAAACGTGTCAACTGTCAACTGATAGTTAGATAATAGATCAGCGCATTTGTTTACATAGCCAAGTGATGTCATGACCACAGAGCAACATGGCGTCCACTGCGTCCAGCGTTTTCGTTAAACTACGCGCTAAATTTGAAAATGTAAAATTTAAATGGATTTTTAAGGCACTTACCGATTAAATAAAAATTTTGTGATTTTTTTGGGGCATATTAGCACTATAGAATTTAATTAAGACACTTTTCAAAAATGGGTGTATGACCCTATTCATCCTTCGTCTTCCCCTATTCCACCAGTCCACATCTTACTCAAAAATTTTCTCACGGTTGTCCCTCATTCATCCGCATTACATACCATAACAACAGATTTTTGAACGACTTCTCGTTCACCGGCACCACTTTCAGACTACGTATCGGAGAATCAATCAATATAATTTATGATTTCCAACATATCGTTAATCGGTTGATCTGCGATTACGAACCTAATTTAGTCTTAAACAAACTTACAGACCTATCACTATATTAGTTATGGTGCAAGATAATATAAAAAGATATGGAGAAAAGTGACACCTAATTTAGTTTTCTTACGTAACAAGTATAACTCTACTGCCATTATCGATAATTTGGCTTATCGGTTGACTAATATAACTATATTTTTCTGTTGGCGATTCGCACGACGTTAATTTATTAGTAGAATCGACAACTACACAAATATGTATTAATCAATTGATTAGTCAAACTAAAAATATTGTTATTAAATTATAGTTTTACTAAATCAATCACGATTTAAAATTTTAGCTTTAGCTAAACATTTAGTCATAAGTTTTAGTTTTTAGTTTTAAAACTCCTAAATATCGAATTAAAGAACTAGATATATATATAGGTAATCTATCAATAATAAGCCATTAATTTTAGTTAAATAGTAGGTTCAGGGCCAAACTGAGAGTGCTTGTGGACACCTCCAGACAGTGTTTTCGGAAATATATATTTCTTTTATTTTTACCCATACAGATATTGTTTTGTTATCTACCTCTCGCTCACTCGTGCAGTACGGCGATAAGAAAACAATTTATTTTTTTTGGCAACTCGTCACATTATACTATTGGCAAATAAGTTTCGTTTACCTTCAAATCGTTTACCTAAAATCAAGTAGGATCATTAAATTATATGTTTATATATTATGTTTTTATATTGTTAGTGCATGTTTTTTGTAGGCAAACCCTTAATCTGTAGTGTGGTAACAGTTTTGTATGCATATTGTTCGCTGGCTTTTAGGTTATATTTTACTTGTCAAAAACGTTCCTGCGGCCAATATGGCTCACCAGGTAGAGGGCCAATATGGTCTAGCAGGCCATATTGGCTGCATTATGATTAAATCATTAGTATTTTTTTCTTTTTAGGCAATGGCTCCACGAAAACCAATTTCGCAAAGAAAACGCCAAACTTCGTGCAAAATATCAATGAGAAGAGCAATCGAAGATGTGCGAAATAAAAAAAAGGGTTCACTTAAGGACCGCTAAAAAATATGTTTCCGATAAAATAGGATCTTGGGTTAGGAACAATACACGGCCACTGACGCATTATGATATGATGGAAGTTCTTGGACATGCGTATTTACGAGACCAAAGCGGAGAGATAGCTGTTAGTGGTTTTCGTGCAACAGGACTATATCCTGTCGTTGACATTCTCGTTCATTGTCCATGTCTATAAAATTTGTTTAAAGACCACGATTTTATAGACATGGACAATGAACGAGAATATATCATTAGCAATCAATAAAACATCGTACCAGAACCTATAACTACATCTTCTACTCCTGCAAAAACGAATGAATCTGCTGATATAAGATCCGCCGTAAATTAACCCATTATGAGTCATGCGGTGTCTGATGTAGAAATTCCTGTGTTAAGAGACCAGAACAAAACTCCACCTGTAGGCTCTGAACAAATTATGGTTCCTATCACGATGTCTCCACAGCCGTCGACTTCTAAGATCAGAATTTTATAACACCGTTCCAATTATCCCCGATACCAGAGATAGCACCTAGAAAAACTAGTAACCGAGGCAGAAAGCCTTGTAAGTCGACATTGCTGACTCCCCGTACAAAAGAGAATTGGAAGACACGTTAAAGAAGAAAAACGAAAAGGCAGAACAGATAAATGCAAAAACCAGAAAGGCATATACAAATATCTAGCTCGGAGGAAGAAAATGAACCATTGTACGAGGACAGCTCTGATGAAATTCCAGATAGAAAGTCAAGTTCCTGATGCGAAATGCTTATATTGCGAGTCTCTCTATTCAATGGACAACAAAGGTGAATCATGGATTCAATGCCTATGTGCCTAAGCTATGGGCCCATGAAGAATGCTCAGGAGTGGAAACTGACATTTTTTACTGTGAATTTTGTTCCACAAACTTACTTGCACTTAATTGTTTGTATTTTTTGCTCTGGTGGGCAATATGGCTCACGGCATTTACGGCAAATATGGCCCTAGGCTATATTATCCTACCATGTTCAGATTTCGCTGATTGTTCAAGTTTACGAAAAAATATATTTTTAGTTATTCTTTGAAATTATACTGCCTTAAGCTTCTAGTTATTGATTACTGATTAGTTTAACGACTTTATTAACAAATAAAAACTGATTGATCTCATACACTAGTTGAGAGTTTTATTTCCAAAAAGACTTATGGTGTGCCATAATACCCGAAAATACTCTAATAATAAGAATAAACATCATCAATTCATCGACATTACTATTTCAATTAAAATTTCAATCAAAATTGAAAACTAAACTAATTCAATCGTCAATCGTTAGTTTAAGTTTCGACAATCGAAGTGTATAGCAAAAAAACAAAAGTTAAAGTACCAAAAAGCCATAAGATAAGTTTTTTAAGTAAATATAACCCCGTGGATGATTTTTTTTTATATCTCTTCATGTAAGGAAAACAATAAAAGTATTCCCATTCCTGGGTAGCATTTGGTCCAGATCGGTCAATTTCCTTTTTGCCAACACTGATACGTATTGTATTAATGTTCATATTCGAATGAAACGCTTGCTCAAATTCCTAAGTCATTCTCATAAGGTGACGATACGAGAGAAGAAGTAGACTTACGTAGTAGGCTCATCAAGGAACATGATGAGAGGGTTGTTGATGAGCTCCAACGCGATGGACAGCCTCTTCCTCTGACCACCAGACAGCTGCGCGCCGCGGGTGTTCATGTGCTCGTACAAACCCAGGTTTGTTAGGATGTCCTCAATCTGAACAAACAAATTAAAAAAAATCATAGCCGTCCATTTTTAGAAATGTTTAGAATGCACAATTTGTAATCTCTCTTAAAATCATGGTTATTGCACCAGCCGTAAACTCGTAAACAACGAATAAGTAGGCTAATACAACCATTTTTCTGTTTATACAAATAGGTATTAACTCAACAAATTTCCGTTTAGTCCACTCTTGGGCCCGCGACCCCTTTAAAAAGATTAAAAGAGATGTTTATTTGTTTTCTCTCAACCCTTAGACACAGTTCACACTCGACCCCCAGGGGGTGAGACTGAATTTTCCTACAAAGGACAGGCATACCTCGTCCACTTTCAATGCCTCCTTCCACAGTTCATCGGAAAACTTAAGACTAGAAATGCATGCCTTTTATGACAAGTCTTTTACAGTTCAAGAAGTACGGTTATAAAATGCCTTGCCCGTGTCGATAACGCGTGCTCAATCTTTGTCCAGTTTTAAAATTCAAGTAAAAAAAACACTTTCTCTCTCCTTAGACATCATCATTACTGATCTCGTTTCTTGTTTATGCCATATAATGTAGATGTATAATATATATTTATAAAGAAAAGTATATGCTTTATGTATGTATGTATTTATTGTATATGTAACTGGTACACTACTGACTACCTGCAGTATTGTCTCTCCTTCCCCCTTTAATCCATCCAAAGGTTTTCTGTAAAAGATCGCTTTTAGCGATAAGACCGCCCATTGTGTCACCCCTTGTAAAATTTCAACATTTGTGTCTGTATTTTTTATGGTCTACATAACAAAGAGTATTCTATTCTATTCTATTCGGTAAGTACCTAAAATTAATATTTTGGTACAGTAAGGTACAGACTAAAGGCCAAATTCAGGAATTGAAATAAAAAAATAAACGAGCAATATTAGAGAATAGGTACCTACTTAAAGTAGAATTCTTTATTTAAGGCTCCGGCATACTGAGGCGATATCGCGGGCGCGACTGGCAGCAATATGCCTGTCGCGCCCGCGATATCGACCCAGTCTGTAAGAGCCCTTATGATCTGCAGTAAGTCTTTACTTTTACCATACAAGTAAACAATATAATAAAAAAAAGACTTACTAGTTAGTAAAGAACAGGATTTTAAAAAACCACCATTCTCGTAGAACAGAAGTTTCTGCATTATTGTTAAGCTAAATCCTGCTATGGATACACTAGGGATTGTTTCTCATTAGAAGAATTATATATACTATAGTTTTTTTTTTAATATTGAGTGGACTGTGGACTCCAAAGCTATTTTACTTATATTATTATATTTATTATACATTCTTTATTCATTATTTTATTATTATATATTTTTGAAATGTTCTTCAAATCACAGGTAAAATTAGTTAGGTACCTACCGATGAATATAGCATACCTCATAGGATAATGTGGTAACTCATTATTTAACAAAATACATAATTGCATTCGAATGTCACAGATTACGTATGACGGCTGCAGACCAACACACTTTTACCGCTGAGTTGTGTAAAAGCGTTCAAAACTAGCAATTGGGCAAAATTAGGTTACAGCACTGGTCATGTCATTATCTTCTGCATTTGTGCGTAATTCTGTGCAAATAACATGCAAGATACATACAAGTGCAGGCAGCTACTAAATTCGCTGATAATTTTGAGATTTTCGATGTTTTGGATTATAGAACCTTAATGTTTTAAATATTACATAAACTCACGCCTTCGCCATATTACATAAATTCGGATTTCATTTAAATTTTTAAGTGGTGATATTTTTGGTTGGATGTGCTTTAGAAAAATAAGTATATGCTTAAAAATATAAAAAATATTGTATATCAGTGAAAACAGCTAACATTGAATTTAATAAAACAAAATATTTAAAAACCAAAAAATCCGACTGCAAAAACACATACCTAACTGAAAAGAGAAAAACAAGTATTATAATATAAAAGCTATAGAAATTTGGTATCACAGGCGGAGACAAACAAAAGTTACACCATATTTCAGGTTATTGGTTTGTGGCCTGCGATATCAAATTTCTATAGCTTATAAATTATATATAATACTTGTTTTTTCTCTTTTCAGTTAGGTACGTGTTTTTGCAGTCGGGTTTTTTAAATAATTTGTTTTATTTCAAGCTTTTTAGTTTTATTAATGTATTGAATTGCCTCATTACTAGCTTTTATTTGATAGGTATCAATATTATTGTAATTTATAAAAAAAAAAACTCCCTTTTTGTTGTATTTGCAGATGCAATATATAAAAATTATATAGCCTATGTCACTTCCACAATGAAGACGAATCTATCGACACCTCTTATGTTAAAATCCATGAAGCCGTTTAGGCTACAGAGCGTGCCAAAGAAATAGACATACATACATACATACATACATACATACATACATACATACATACATACATACATACATACATACATACATACATACATACATACATACATACATACATACATACATACATACATACATACATACATACTCTCGAAAAACATTACCCTCCTTCTGGGGCAGTCGGGTAAAAAAAAAGTATGGATTAAAATCGGTGATAACTCAGCCTTTTCACAATTGTCCCTACTTTCCTCGTAGGTGATTTTCTATGATTTATTTAGGATTCTTTGGTATTACGTCTCAACCCTGGCAAAGCTGCGCGATAAAAAAATACGCCTTTTTGTTTACAAAGTGTACATTTAGCCAAAAAAAGAAAATTTTGCTATACAATTATAGTGCTTACTAATAAACTAAAGCTAAAATATTTTTATTACAGGTGCAAGTAACTTTTATCGCATGAAATAAAAAAAAAAAAAATGTTTTGCCACCTGCGACGCTCCTTACATATTCCTTTTGCTTTGTTTACTTTCAAAAAAATCTGGTCATACACGCACGCCGGTTTCAGGTACGACGCACCTGACCTTTCTGAAGAACATCACCAGTTAGGTCACTATTTTGTCATCCTAGGGCAAAAACCCTCGTTTCCCCTCACATCTGCTTTGTTAGTCGCCTTTCATTCATCCTCTCAACATGACCAAACCATCTAAGAATAGAATTATTGCAAACAAACAAGTAAAACTTGTTAGCAGGTTTTACAAGAAAAGTAGTTTTGGCACAAAAAATAGTATGCATTAGTGAGTTTCAAAAACTTACTCATACGTACTGTTTTTGTGCCAAAACTACTTTTCTTGCTGACTGTAATCTTCTTAATAGAACGAGTGTTTTGCACGTCCATGCTTTGTTTCATCGCTTTTGTCATTCAATAATGCTACGGTTGGCAAATGTACGATGACAACGAAGGCATTCGTGTCCGACTCCAAATGCACGAACAAACAAGGTGTATCAGAGTAAATATTCAAAACATGTCCATGTGTGACTATTATTGATTCTTCGTGGTTCATATATTATCACGCCGATTAAAGCTAGTAGCGATTGTGCGGAATATTGAAATAAAAACGAGGAAGACGATGATCGTTACAAATTGAAACATCAAAATTTCACAAGCTTATATTTGTTAAAGAATGAGGTGTTTTTATTAACTCTAATTTACATAATTAAGGCAAAGTTCATTGATGCATTGGTGTAAATTTTAGGGTTAGCAGTCAATGAATTGCTACAAGCATTGACTCTGTTTGAGGAGTCCCGAAGTAGAAAGTACAGGATCGCCTTCAAAAGTAGCGAGCGTGAACCGGTAAAATGCTAAAAATGACAATCTTAGAACGACTATTATTATTCAATCGAAATTGTCAATTTAGCTTCTAATAAGTTTTGTACCATAATATTCAGTAAACTTACAACTTCTCCCTTCTCGTATTTGTCCAGGTGGGTCGGCAGCTTGAGGTCTGCTGCCAGATTCATGTTCTCTCCCACCGTGAGGAGACCTTGCAGCCTGTCGTCTTGCTGTATGTAGCACGACATCCTCTTGAACCTTTCTGTAATTTATATTTGAGCATTTTAATGATAAGTAATAACTTTTTCACTTCTCATGCCCTATAAGTTCGTCTTTATGTTGTGCATAGGCGACATAAAGTCGCTGTTTATGCTCTAGTGCATAAAGTAATTTGTTTTTCTAAGACTAAGATAATCAGGCCCAACAGCCACATGCACAATAAAATGTCGTTGTTTTATTTTATTTGCTTTAATTTATATCACTTCCGTGTTTTCTATCGTTAATTTAAAAAAAAACCAGCTAAAATAGTTGTTTTCATTTATTATTTAAAAACGCAAAGATAAGTTTTTATGACTGGGCAGTATGAAAATACCCAAGTCGAATGACACATGTTGAAAATGGAAAAAAAAAACTTTTAAAAGGTTTCGTGGCGGGAATTAGCTATTCTCTTCTCTTTTTAAATTTTGCAATATTTTTGAAAAGTGAAAAGTGTTTTTATCTCAGTTTCATTTTCTCACAATCGAAGTGCAAAAACAAAGTGTATTTAACTTCAGCATAAACAAGCCATTTAAAAAAATGGCTTCTTTTCTGCACTAGTTGTACAATCTACTATTTTGGTACGTTGGTCATAAACACCCAAAAATACTTTGCTAAGGATCAAACCCACGACCACATGTTCAACAGTCGCGTTTACGACCACTAGACAAACGAGGCAGCATTTTATGATGGTGCAAAGAAAAAGATTTTTTTTTTGGTTTGCATTTAATTCGTCGTCTTTATCGTAACAGTAATTTTGTCAGTAGGTGCCGTTTGAATCAATATTTATTGGTCTCTGTTGCTGTTTACAAATGGAACGATTATAAAAAAAAGTAATTTAAAAAATCAACGCATGATATTGTTTATATAGAAATAGAAATAGGTTATCTGGTTTCCATCTTTTTCAAAGTACAGTTTTTAAGCAGTCGTGTTTTTTTTTATTTTACACTTTTTAATAATTATTTTTCACATTAATAAGACCTACTTTATACACAACATTTTAGTGAGAATGGTTGTTAACCAATTTTAAACCGTTATACGTAGATCCTAAATGGTCATTCAAAATGAAAAATTATTAGAGAAACCTTGATTTTCAAATACCTATCCAATGATACCCCACTTGACATAGTTCATCGCCTTTATTTTTTTTCGTTTTCACAATATGGCGTCTGGTTGTCGCCATATTGAATTTTAATTACTGTCATGTCTTTAGTGATACACACAAGATTACGACAAATCGATTGACGTAAGAATCATCAACGACTCACGCGTTTGGTCTCTAGAGCGCCATAAAGGAACACACATACATACATAGGCTGATAAACACATTACCCTCCTTTGCGTTGCGCAGTCTGGTAAAAACGACATTGATTGTTGCGAGTTGCAAGGAGTTCGTCAAAAATATCTTAATTATTCCTACAGACATTCAATTTCTTTTAATTTTCGTCCGTTTTCTGATAATTCGATTTTGTTATATTCGATTTATAAAAAATCGATAAGCTTATCGTATAGTCTAATCAAATTAACATCGATGCAGTCATTTCGATACGAAATCGTGCATTCAAGTTTGACACGTAATACGCTCACTGCACTTGCTTCGTTCCGATCTACATGATTCGAGAAGTCGTCTTAGCCTTGGTCATGTGGAGGCGATCGGCGGCAGAGACCTCTCGCGTCCGGCTCTGGTTCAGGCCATGGTACGGAGCGAGAGGGCATGGGCAGCCGTCACCTCCTTCTGCGAAGCAGTAATGCCCGCGAAGGAGGAGGCGGGACGGTTGAGGAAAAGGCAAGTTTCGCGCCCTCTCGCCCCTAGCCGCCGCAGGAGACGCCCAGGGCGTCGGGAATCCCGGGCGGATTTCCGGCCACCGTAGGCGCGGGCTTGCGGACGGTGAGCAATGGGTAGCTCACCGTCCGGTAAGGACCAGGCCCGGGTCGACGGCGCGTTGTATTCCACGCGCGCCTCAAAGAGATGTCGTCAGCACATATAGTAGGGGTCCACTAGGGCCGATGCCTGCCGGGGTCGCGGGAAGGTACTTATGGGTCACCGAGGCCCCCGCAACACAGGCAACAGGAAGGAATACGGGTGGGTTTTAGTCAGTAAGAGTCTGACACACCCTCCCGCTCCGCCCAGAGCGGGAGAAGTTATTTGATGATTATCCACCCTCAAAAAAAAAAACCTTGGTTATGATTAACACAGAATTACTTGTTTAACCTGTAAGATATGTATTGCACACAGATATAAAGAGACAGATAGAAGCCGCAAGTTCATAAATTGACACGGAAGGTATTATGGAGATACATTGCAGCATTCGATATAGATATACTAACTATAGTAACTATAGTAATAGTAATCGATTATGTTTCAATCACAATCAAAACGTCGAAAGCAATAAAAGATTTAAAAGAATGGCATTTGAAGGTGGCTTGTCTATAATGCTACAGCTACATTGCCGCAATAACGCTAGTCGTCAAGGGGTGAGCGAGAGAGAGCGCACCTTTAAAATTGTTTTTTGCCTTTGACACGGTGGAAATATGGTTGGGAGCATAGGCTCCAAACCATATTTCCATCGTGTCAAAGGCAAAAAATAATTTTATAGCAAGGAATTCGTAGCTGGCTGCAAAAGCTTGTCTAACTCTACGGCTACACTGTCACGATAACGCGAACTACATTTCGCGCGCTCTCTGTCGCACACTGCTCGACTTCTCACTTTATAACAGAGAGCGCGCGAAAGTGTAGCCGTAGGGTTATAAAAACAAAAGATTGGACGACTTAGGTAATTCGCAGGTCTATACCTGCTTATAAGTCGCTTGCATCGTGGAATACATCTTTGGATTAGAGACAGACAATGACGCATGAATTGTTTCGTTATCTACCTTTTCATAATTATATCTGTGGTCAACGGTCATTCAGCACGTGAACGCATGTTGTATCACGACAGCATGAGTGCAGTTCTAATCTAGCCTGTTTTATCTATCGCCTAGAATCCGGGTCTTTGGTTCATAGATAATTATTTTCCGCTGATAACGGCTGCGTGAAGGCAATCTAATCGCTCACTGATGCTATTTGTGTATTTGCTTATGAAGACGTTAATGAATTGCATTTCGTAATTAGGTAATTACATTGCAAATTGCTTAGGACAACGGATTTATTGTCGAATTTTATAATTACCTCATGATTTGGCGTTTTGTGTAGCTAATGATTTAAGGGTATTCACATTCGCCTTTTTTGCATTCATTTAGAACATTAATACCAATTATTATTTTGAAACCGGTTGTGATTTGAGAGTTATAAATAGCATCAAACACACAAAGCAGAAAAATTCAGGCCTTCATGAGTAATCCTAATATTCTTTTAAAAGTCTATCCATCTTTTAATGCCATTATAAAAATGGACGCTACTCACTCATGATTCTCCCTCTTCCATTGATGAACACGGCTCCTCCAACGCCCGTGATGCGGTACCCCGACAGTACATCCAGGAGGGTAGACTTGCCAGCACCCGAGGGTCCCATGATAGCCACCAGCTGACGAGGACGCAGTCTGCCGTGGACCCCATGGAGGATTTCTTTGCTGCCTGTAACAATAGAACATGGATTTAGAAATTGAAGTTATAATATCTAACTGTTTTGCAGAGCATACAATTTTGCCTTTTCCATTTGAGTTAGTTAGTTTTTCCCATTGTTAGCAATACCTATGTAGTACATGATTCAAACGTGACGCTTATTAATATATTAATGAATGTCTGCTAAGTATTTAGTCTAGAAACTTTATTTAACGTAACCGGTTTTCCGTCTAATATTAAAATTGAAATAGGCTAAACCAGTTTTTTTTTTTCAAAGCAGCTTTGGCGAATATCTCACGTGCAATCTTGGTCATTACATAATGTTGTTATCTATACATATGATAAAGTCGTAGCAGAGTCAAAAAAAATCTAATCTAGGAACGATTCTTATGCCTAAAACATAGTTTTTAGAATGTTTGCCTGTAGACAAACAGGCAAACATTCTAAAAACTATGTATGTTATGAATGTATGTTCCAGCTTCAAATTTTTAAATTTAAAATTTATTTATTTATACTGGTCGAAATTCGACCAGTGGGCGACCAGTAGTAATTAAATAATGTGCTATCGTCCATTCTCAACACCTAAAAGAAACCCTTTCTTTCATATTCTCTGTAATTCCTCAAAAGATACCTAGCCCCCGCGTGGTGGCACAACAGCCAACTATTTACTTGTAAGTTTGACCCATAATGGTCGCTCGCAGAGTTTCCGCGGTTCGTCTCAACCCTGATAACCCCGAATGACGTCAGAGATTAAGCCAAGAGCGTTCTGGTGCACTTGGAGGAACGAAGTTAATTGTAATTAGTTTAATTAACACTTGGCGACATCCTGTCGTTAGAAATTCAAGGCTGAATTTAATCTAGAAGTCACAGCAGAATGTACTACCTACCGCAAGTCATCTGTTTCACTTAAACTACGAAACCCACCCTTACTACTATTGCATAAAGGCGCTGCCGAAGTCAAACTGTTACCACGGACGTGCGGCCGACTGTTACGATGTTCATATAGGCATGTTCATTTGCGTGACTGTGTTTGCGGTTTTTTTTACGTTTTCAGTGCATTGTTTTGTGTTATTGTTATTTAATTGCAAGAATTAAATAATACATACCTACCTAACAAGTTTTAGGGATATCAAAGGCAAAAAAAACAAATATTTAAATCAGAGTTTAAAGGTGAACGGCAGATTTCGTACAGCTTACTTTTTTTTGTTGTTTTGTTATAGAATTTGTACCACATATTAAGGCAACTAAGCCATTTATTTTCATGTAAGTGTACTATTTTTAGAAGTTCGGATTAATTAATAATATTTAAAAAAAGATTTTAATAACTACACGTAATTTAGTAGTAAACTAAACGCAGTTATGTTGGTATTTAAGCTATGCTCGCCATGAGGGTATTACCGGAGCTGCCCCCTTCTTAGATGAAGTAATTTACGAATTAATTAATTATAAATAAAATAAATGCACTTAAAAAAAACTATTAACTGTATTGTTTTATTTACCTACACTCAAAACCCCATCAGGACTTCATCATTATCAAACTGTTGCAGTCAGCTGCTGGACATAGGTAATAGGTGGCCAAATGCACTCCGCTGAGTAGGTACGATCCTCATCTCAATTTACCTACTTTATAGTAAGTAAAACACTACAAAAATAGCGACAAGCAATCTAGAACATATACTTAATTACCGAAACAATGTTTATGTGCCTATATTTGTAACAATCTACATTGGTACACTAGTACTTAACCTTAAAAAATAAAACTGGTTATAACTTTTACGTCCCAAGTTCTAAAAATCCAACAATTTAAAAAAGGCTTGTCTATAGTATTAACTACCAATTAAAACAAAAAATATCCCAAAACACGAAATTTTATTAGCTGTACGAAAGTCCCATACAAGCCTGCCGTTCGCCTTTCATGCTATGTTATCTAGGCTGAAACATTACCTGTCTACAATTCGTTTGTTATAGGATAACTATATATATAGTTTCTACATATTTGCTTTTGAACGGTTTTTTCGAAAACCCCCTTGTGTCTTGAGTAGACCGTACATACATACGGGCAGATGAAATTACAATAACCGAAGACAAACAACAGACGAATTGACATTCATTACAGACAGAGGTTAAATCTTTACGAGCCATAAATGTACCTTTGTTCCCAACACCAGTATAGGTCACTAATTACTTATCTCGAGATACCTGCTGGCTGGTAATGAATCAGAGATAAAATACTGGTAAATGGTTTCTTATCATAATTTGATCAATGTAGCAACTAAAGTCTGTTTTTTTAATCTCGGGTACTAAATTGACACGTGCAAATGTCAAACTCCAAATTGAAAAAACGAATAACAATCATTTGAAATGTCAAATTAATCTCTGGGATTAAAAAACGAACCATAGATAAACCTTAAAGTTAAATTTTTAATTCACTGGAGTAACCTGACATGTACTAGCTGTCTCTTTGTGTAATAAAATGGTCATATTTATTGTAATGGTGATCGCTTAATTTAAGGGGACTACAGGACCTAAACGCAAATTTTGTAAGTTTTATAATGCCTAAAAGTATAAGATCCGCTGCAGTAAACAAAATCAGAAAAATATATGATATTCTTCAGAATATATGCTAGGTAGATAGTGTGTTGAAAACATAATACAACTAATTTGATACGATAGAAAAAAATCACGAAGATACCTATAAAAATGTCTTTTAACGATTAAAAACCATACATGCAATCATTCTGATTTTTTGTCAGATTATTCTACAAGCAACATATTAGCATAATAGTGTTTTATTTTTTTAATACAATCTATAGCTTTTTTGTAAATCGATAATTGCTTCATATTTTGCAATAAATTACCAGCGTTCTATCATCGCGCTTCTCTTTCTTTTCTATGCAGTCCGACAGTGACCGCGCTTTAGGTGTTGTCGGCCTCTTAAATCGATTTGTATTAGTGTAAAATAAATGTATAATAATAAGTGTAAAAGTCTTGAATACAATAGGAAATATAACCAATAAGACTCTAACAAACAAGCGCGACACGCGACGCGACACAAAGGCACCGCTTGTAGCGCTACACACGGTGTCTTTGCGTCGCGTCGCGTGTCGCGCCTGTTTGAAGGAGCCTTTATAATTATTACACAAAGTGACAGCTAGCACATGTCAGATTACTCAACAGTGAATTAATAATTCTACTTTAGGTATACTTTTGACCGACCTTGAGGTGTTATCAATGAAACAATTTTATTTAATCTTATCAATAAGCAGGATTATTTTATAATTGCACAATTACACTTTATTATAATCGGCGTAGAATAAGACCGTTGTTAGGTGCTCATTTAAAATAATTATAATTAATTCATAGTAATGGTATCTCCATTACAGTCGCCAGCAAAACAAGTTACCACAAACTGTCAAATTTCTCAAAATGATTTTAAACCTTCAAATTTTGATGGTTGAGTTCAAAATCGAATGAGAAAATTTGACAGTTTGTGGTAACATGATGTGCTTTCATAGCAAGAAATATGTTTATAAAAAGTTGTTTGAAAAGTCAGTACAACTTTTCAAAGAACTTTTTATAAACATACTCCCCCCGCGGTTACGCATACGCGCCCCGTGGTTTTACCCGCATAAGTTTTGACCCCGTGGGTATATCGGGATAAAAAGTATCCTATGTGTTATTCCTGGTTATAAACTATCTGTTTGCCAAATGTCATCCAAATCCGTTCTGTACTTTTTGCGTGAAAGAGTAACAAACATCCATCCATCCATCCTTACAAACTTTCGCATTTATAATATTAGTAGGATTTATTACGTGAAAACTTAATTGAGGGTCGAGATTTTTCAACCGTCAAATAACTTTTATCACCAGAATAAAAACGGTAATTTGACATATTATTTTCTATACAAACTGCCCCGTTGGTTTCGTGGTGGCAAGAGCGACTGCTGAGCGTGGGTGCGATTCCCGGGTCGGACAAAGTGTTATTAGGTTTTCCATTTCTCAGAATATTGAAAAATCGGCCCTATAAATAAAGTAAATATAATCTCAAAAAAAAAAAAGAACCAAAGGGTTACTTATTGATCACCAATTGTAAAATTAAGAATAATGAAGAAGGAGTAAAGAACTGGGTCCAAACGTGATATATGCTTACAAATACGTATAGGTACTTAATATGAATTTGCTGCAATCTGCATGATACACATAATTACAAGTTATTATAAATAATTGCATATCACTTAAGATAACTTGCTACATTAATGTTTTCAATAAAATCTACGTAATGTCCTTAGTTGTGAACAAAACATGTGTTTGTTACTTATGTACCCACGAGTATTCATGGCTGAAAAATGAACTAAACGAACCAAGCTTACGGGATTTGTATCCCCTATCTAAATATCAGTGGCGAGGCTTGAAATTTCGTAGCAAATTTAACAGCGTTTTTCGTCTGGTACCTAGCAGAATCACAGTACCCAAAAAAACTTTCAATGTTTTACGGAAATAACTTCTAATATTACTAATAGTTTTTAATTATTATTCGAATATAACGAATCGAATAAAATTCAATTTAACAGATTAAAATAAAATAAAATGAGTAATAGTCCTCTATCTCATTCTCGCCGACGCATGTTTCTATGTCTGTCTCGGTCATAACCCGATAGTTAGCGAGTTACTGTCGGCAATATCAAGCCGTGCCACGTGACCATAAGTGACGTCATAACGGGATCTCTATTGTATGAATTTTTAGTTCGCGATTATCACGTCGTGGCGCCGAGTTATTTAGAACAATTTGTGTTGTTGGGATTCAAAGCTTTATTGTTTGAATATTATGGTGTATTAAATACCTATATTATTGGGCAACCGTAGACACTACTAAATGTGCAATTTTTCAATGGTGGTAGGTGAAGTTCCTCTTCCGATCGACCAAAGCCGAAGTGTTAAAAATTAAGTGGCAACATTCATTAGTTCCTGTTTTTGACTCAGAAAAGTGTGTGGCGCTAGACGTATTGAGATAGAATCATTATCAGAAAAAATCGCATTTGAATATTTTCCCTCAGCGAAGTCCGAATGTAAAGGAACATAATATTTGCTCTGTAATCATCTAATGTATATATAGTCAGCCTGAGGCATATTCATTAAAATGTACCAGTAATGTGCTCTGTGTAATCTGTGGTCTATCTGTGACATCTGTCAACAATAAAAAAAGGTCCGTCATCATGTCGCATCTGCCGTGTTTGATTCCATCCAATAAATCTATCCTAATCAGGGTGATCCCCACGAACTTTCAATACGAAGCCGGTAGAAATGCAGTTGTTTTTGCGGCTACGCCTCTGGTAGCTAAGTATAGGGAAATCAATGATCTCGGGAACGTTTCTTAAGAGAAAATGTTTCGTTCAGGCAGACTGAACCGTAATTAAGTACATATCAATAAAAACATATTAAGGAAAATAATTCCTTTGTTGTTGTTGTTGTTATTTATGATATCATCATAACTAAAGTAACATAATATGAAGTAAGTAAGTGTCATTAGTCTAATCATAAGTTATGGGATGGGTAAAACGATATTCTTATAAGTCTTTAACGACCATAAATACTTTTTTTAATTGATGTTAAATGCCTATGCACGTGTTAATATACCACAAAATCACTTAGCATTTTATACCAACAACTCGTTTCATGACATCGCTAATGGGGGGCAGGGAGAGACATTTTTTTAAGCAGGGGGGCAGCTGCCGCTGTGATTCAAAAAGTTGTAGCCAAATGCAAAGCAACCAAAGCATCCGCCCATTTCACTTGCTTGACCGATTTTCGAAACTATCGTCCAATTTTATGATTTGTTTTGTTCGGACATACAAAAAATAAATCGAAGGTTGGCAGTAGTTGTAGTATGATAAACTCAACCCAATAAATCTTATCGTTGTTGATGTCCTACAAGGGGCAAAAACCTTCTTTCCGGAAACGGGAGAACCGTTGAAAATTTTGATCGCTCTACCGTGCACAACGTGTACTTACAATTCATACTGTACCCATCCTGCCGGGGTCGCGGGAAGGTACTTATGGGTCACCGAGTCCCCTGGCAACACAGGCAACAGGAACGAATACGGATGGGTTTTAGTCAGTAAGAGTCTGACACACCCTCCCGCTCCGGCCCAGAGCGGGAGAAGTTATTTGAGGACTTCCAACCATCAAAAAAAAAAAAAAATTCTGTACCCATACTCTATATATCAACTTGCCCTCGCCTGGGCCATCGACTGGCGACGCCCTTGTTGCATAATTTGAGTTTTTCGAATAGTAAAATTACCTAAATATCAGTTTGTTGTTAGACAGAAAAGAAGAAAAGAGATTCAAGTCGACTGTTGTCGACTAGAATCTTTTTATTCTCTTTATTCTATGTAGGTATATAAGTAGGTAGTCAGTATAACTACGTGTTAGCGATTCAAACCATTAATTTATAGATTTTCTTACGAGGATTATCTTCATTGTTTTCCAAGTTTTTACTCAACAAGCGTTTCCGTAAATAATATTTATTCAAGTGTAAGTATATAAGTCAAAAAATCATTAGGTAAGCAGACGCCACAATAGAACAAAATCTTTTGTAGGCAAAAACAAAAACATTGCAACCATTGGCTAGCAACTGTGCTGCGCAAAAAGCTCGCAAGTTAATTGACAAAATAAAAACGTATTGTACACAGAGTGATATATCAACGTGCGCGTACGCCGCTCGATAACATTGTTTATAATTGAAACGAGTTGAACAACTGTTTTGGATCGAGTGAGTTAAGGCTCCTACATACTGGCGCGACTTGTCGCGCGACGCGTCGCGACACAAAGGCACCGCTTGTAGCGTTACACGCGGTGTCTTTGTGTCGCGTCGCGTCGCGCGACAAGTCGCGCCAGTATGTAGGAGCCCTTACAGAAAGAGAAAGATAAAAGTGTTAATCTTCTGACCTTACTTCTGACGGACTATTTAGGACGAAATCACTATTAATAAAAATTATATAGGTAAATAGTCATCGATCATGTCGTTAGGAAAGTTTTGAGTATGAATGTGGATGGCTATAAGAGTAAGGGAAGACTAAAGAAACGATGGATGGACTGTGTGAAAGATGATATGACTAGAACGGGGGTGACTACTGAGATGACAACTAATAGAGAAGTATGGGTATGGATGAAAAAGGCATGCTGCAGCGACCCCTAATAAATTAGGATAAGGGCAGCAAAATGATGATCATCGATCAGAAGTCTGTAGATTATAGATGCGTAAATTAATTACCATTAAACGTAACGAGACTTGCCTGATATAGAGCCTCATTCTAGCTGATTTCCGGTTACCGTGAAACCTTTGTTTTAAGAAAAAAAATATGAATCGGAATTTGTTTGTTACTGGCGTTGGTTTGCTTATTTACATACGACTAAACTATATTAAATCTGTCTGAAAATGTATTTAAACTTGATATATTTTGTGCAACATGCGAAGACTAGAAGATACGAATCCAAGGTGAAGGCACTCTGCCGTTGTCGCTTGAAGGTACTAAAGGGTCACTGAGGCCCCTGGCAACACAGGCAACAGGAAGGAATACGGGTGGGTTTTAGTCAGTAAGAGTCTGACACACCCTCCCGCTCCGCCCAGAGCGGGAGAAGTTATTTGATGATATCCCATCAAAAAAAAAAAGGTGAAGGCACTATTATCAGTAAAAGAACTTTGTTTTGCATCTGATTCAGGTGCATTTATTTCTACTTTTTGCACCTCAGAGTATAATAACTCTGGAGTGAAGAAGCGTACTAAAAGTAATCGTATCTTGTGTCGAATCAAGTTTCTGAAGTTACTGAAGAACTAAAAAGTTAAGACTAAAACTAAGATTGCAATGACTTGCAAATCATTCATTGAATATGAATACCAGCCTGTTAACTACCTGCCGGGGTCGCGGGAAGGTTCTAAAGGGTCACCGAGGCCCCTGGCAACACAGGCAACAGGAAGGAATACGAGTGGGTTTTAGTCAGTAAGAGTCTGACACACCCTCCCGCTCCGCCCAGAGTATTTGATGATTTCCCACCCAAAAAAAAAAAAATGCCTGTTAACTACTTCAAGAAGTAAATAGTTCAATAAAACTCACTATCAAACTTGATCGAAAGTTTTTTTTATTAATAAGCAGTGTTGTTAATTTTATTGCTTTGGTATTATTTTTAATGTGTATCCTAACTAATATTATAAATGCGAAAGTGAGTTTGTTTGTTACGCTTTCACGCTAAAACGGCTGAACGGATTTTGATGAAATTTGGCACACAGATTACAGAAAGACCATGACCATGGGCAAGGACATACTCTACTTTTCATCCTGGATCGCAGACGAAGTCGGGGGCAACAGCAAGTTTACTATATTTTGACATTTATTCATTCAAACGATGTTTTATAAAGCTGTGTCTAATGATTTTATTGATGTGTAACATCTTTGCTCTCGCTTCCTGTGGGAGTGATTTCGTGAAACGGGACGGAAGTATGTAACAGGAAGTGCCGGCTTGAACATGGAATAAGTACCTCATTATTTTTGAATGGCATGGAATTAGTGTACTAATGGGAATTAGTGTATAGTGGGTGGGGCTTGTGGCTAAGTAATAACAGCCGCACGGGTCGATCGATCAGGTTAAGCTACGCTTGCTGAGGTTGGTCCGTGGATGGGTGACCATCTTTACATACCAAGACCCCTCCATGCCTCGGAAAGCACGTTAAGCCGTTGGTCCCGGCTGTCATTTGTAGATCTTTGACAGTCGTTACGGGTCGTCAGAAGCTCGATAGTCTGACAACCAGTCTTACCAAGGGGTATCGTGTTACCCAGTAACTGGGTTGTGGAGGTCAAATAGGCAGTCACTCCATGTAAAATACTGGTATTCAGCTGTATCCGGTAAGACTGGAAGCTGACCCCAACATAGTTGGGAAAAGGCTAGGCAGATAATGATGATGGAATTAGTGTACTCATAGAATTAGTAAGTACTCTATAGATTGTAGGTAGAGGGGGTCGAATTTCGACCAGTGAGGGACCACTAGTTATGAATAATTATTCGAATAAATATTTCAGTATTTAGATTTTTTTAAGTCTGAAGGTAATTTCTGTCGCTGCTCAGTTGCTTATTACCAAGGTGAGACGTCAGATGTTACACATCATATGCGACTACCGTAAGGGTCGCTCGTTGTTTTTCTTCAAATATTTCATGATACAGTCATCAAGATACCACAAGATATGCAATACATACATAAAATCTTTACACACAACACGTGGTGGAGACAAAGCCAGTGACAGACAGACAAGCATCATGGCTGACAGAGACAGAGATAGAGAAGTTAAACACCTTTGTTTAACGTTATTGTTCCACGTGCTTGGCTGATTCACGGAAACACTACATAACTCAGCTTTCTGAGTAACTGACACGAGTTCGGGAAACAGTTGAGTGTCGAGTATACAGTCGAGGAAAAGAATTAGAAAATAATACGTGCCTACCTACGCAGGGAATCATGAATCGTAGGCTCGACTTGACGATTTGGTTATAAAGGTTAAAGTTAGAAAAAGGTTTTGACAGATCTCAATGATGAGAGATGCTTAGTACTAGAAAGCTGTAATTTGGCATTATTAATAACGCCGACAAAGTGTTAAAATAAAATAGTTCCCACGTGTTACCGAGGCCCCTGGCAACACAGGCAACGGAAGGAATACGGGTGGGTTTTAGTAAGTACCTAAGAGTGTGACACAAAAAAAAAAGTGGTATTCAGTTAAGAGGTGTCGACTCCGTCTAGCTTTTTTTTTATATGATGTGTAAAAGTGATTCCGATATCAGATTTGCACGATTTCCCATTTTCAACGATTCGTGTTAAAATTGTGTTTTTTTTTTAATTTTACATAATACTAGATGCGCCCCGCGGTTTCACCCGCATAAGTTTTGATGCCGTGGGTATATCGGGATAAAAAGTATACTATGTGTTATTCCTGGTTATAGACTATCTGTGTGCCAAATTTCATCTAAATCCGTTCAGTACTTTTTGCGTGAAAGAGTAACAAACATCCATCCATCCATCCATCCATCCATCCATCCATCCATCCTTACAAACATTCGCATTTATAATATTAGTAGGATTGTTTTTGCATGCTGTGTCTATCGCTTATGGCGCAGACATATGATTTTAGTGACTTTTAAATTTGTTATTACACCTTCTTAAAATGCAAGTAAGTTATGCAAATATATGGTAAATTAGAACGCATACACATACATTCTGTGAATATTTAAGTATTGTAGTAAAATACTCTATGAAATAAATTCAGGAAATAATGTCTACCCAGAACATAAAAAAACGATATTACTTTCAAACTACTTAAGATATTTTCATGAATTTTTTGTATGAACTGACTAAATTATTATCTATAATTCTATCTGTAATTTTTTCAAATATTCATATTTTCGTTACTAAAAATAAAAATTCCATGTGAAAGCGAACGAGGGTGCGGCGTCGCGTAAGCGCGACGCATATTTGTATGGCCAAGGTCAACGGCGATTACCCGACCCTTAATATCGTGCACTTCGCTTGTATGTTGGCTTGTGTTAATTGGTTGAACGGTGTAACGAATGTACCAATAAATAAATAAATTGTCAAAATGAAGACATTCCAACTGTAGGCACCCGTGTGTTAAGGGTCTTACAGACTGAGGCGATACACAATTACCCTGCAGCTCCTGTTGATTCAATTTCTTTAAATAAGAGGTGCAGCGTCAAGCGTGAAACAAATTGCAATTCGAGCCGCGGCTTCAATGAAAATGGTAGTCATAACAAAGGCAAATAAAGGCTTGTGCAGACTGGCGCGTCACGACACCACCGGTAGAACGATTACTATGTAAACTTCATGGAAATTGTTCTACAGGTGTCGCGTCACGCCAGTCTACACGAGCCTTAAGGCAAGCCACAACAACACACTTTACTAAACTAGGCAATAGTTGTAACGTAACAAATCGATTCATTCTCAAACGAAAACATCTTATTCTTCTCATAGTGAAACTAAAAGACAACAATAACCAAAACTGAATAATTCGTGAACAAAGGCGTGTACTTTGCTTATAGAGTTACGTCAGAGGTCGGCGTGTGGTTGCGATTCAACTTGATACAACGACCCATATTCGCAGGTATCAGCTGGCGTGGCGTCACGAGGTTGGTGACACCGAGATAATGGCCGCCACTTGCCAGCTGCCGAATGTTAACGAAATTCCTTATTTGTTTAAATAGCTGTGAGTCGATCTTTAATGTCGAAATGTAAATGAAGCACCAAATTTGGATACGGGTACAGAGTTGCTTAGGTCAGATGGCAGTTGCTTTGTGTATACCACACGCTGTTACTTTGAAGATAGAAAGGTTTTTTTCAGCTAACAAGCGTCATACTCCTCTATTATTTGCATATAATTCTAAAAATAAGCCAGACAGAATAAATAAACGTACACAATATTCGTTGCACCTATGTGCCAGCTTATCTACTTCTGCTAGTAAAGAGGATGTAGTGTGCATTCTGAACGAGGAAATGAAAACATAATCTGTTATCGACACTGCACGACCTTTCTCATCCGGGGCGCACCCCGTTTCCCGATCGTTCAAGGTCAAATTGAGTAAGTATGGGTAGTAAAACATTACAAAATAATATTTACAATAAGATTATACTCAGAATGCCTCTCTGTGAGACCGAGTCCATCAAAATAAAAATATTTGATTTCACATAAACCTATATGGGGACTTCTGAAACGTCAGAAGCTAGGTGCACGGTTCCAATTGGTTGTGTCCTATGGAGAAGAGCCGGCAAGAATCTCCACGGTTATCCCTTTAAAAATAATTGGCTTTTACAATGTTTTCATAATACAGTGTCAATAGGTATGGGAGGACCGTGTAGGCCTGGCAACAAGTACCAGGTACTAAACAAAATTGAAAATGGTCTACAAATCTACAGTCTATTAAGCCTACAACGTTCTCACATTCACAAAATATAAAACAAAAACCTATTTAAACCAAATTACATGTAATTTGGTTTAAATAGGTTTTTGATTTTGCAATTGCAATTATTACAACTGTAACAAATCTGAATTTATATCCTGTCCACAAAAGCTACTAATAAATATGTTGTTGAAATTAGAATTGTAGGTATATATAATGGCAAATAATTAAAAGATGGATGTCAAGGAACTATGTAAAATAATAAAATAAAACAAAAATAATCACCGTAATTTGGGAGTCGTTAATAGACATTTACATAGTTAAGCCGTTAATGAGGTACCAGGGTATCCACCATGAGAGTGAGCCTGTGCGGATGATAGATGTCACATGTCTTCGACTTTTCGATTCTAGGACACGCCGGTTTCCTAACGATATTTTCCTTCACCGTTTTGAGAACATGGTGATGAAATTAACTACAAATAGTAAAGTGTCTGATTGTGTTCGAACCCATGACCTACAACAACTCGTAAGTCGGAGTAGATATGACTGGGCACTTCTGCTGATACTAATGCGTAGAGTATTCAGCTTCAAATAAGTTAAGAGTGTACAATTTGAAACTAAATACTAAGGAGAAATCAATTTGTTTCAAAGAACACTGGCGCATACTAAAAATTATACCTACGTTCAGTCAGATAAGCATAATGTTGATGAATATGGAATAACCTAATAATTAACTCTTAACGTGTATATAACTATACGACAGGTCAATCAAGACATCAGAACCAATTCCAAAACCAGTTTCTGTTAATATTCGTAGAAGCAAAAATAATATCGTGGTTATATTCAACTTTAATTGACTTCAGAGCTATTGATATCCTGTTTGTAGATTCCTAATAATTACAACTTTTTTTGTCGAATACCTGATTGAAATCACATGAACTTCCTACACATCATCATCATCATCTGCCTAGCCTTTTCCCAACTATGTTGGGGTCAGCTTCCAGTCTTACCGGATACAGCTGAATACCACTATTTTACTCCACAACCCAGTTACTGGGTAACACGATACCCCTTGGTAAAACTGGTTGTCAGACTTTCGAACTTCTGACGACCCGTAACGACTGTCAAAGATCTACAAATGACAGCCGGGACCAACGGCTTACCGAGCTTTCCGAGGCACGGAGGGGTCTTGGTATGTAAAGATGGTCAACCATCCACGGACCAACCGCGGCAAGCGTAGCTTGACCTGATCGATCGGTCCGTGCGGCTGTTATTACTTAGCCACAAGCCCCCCACGAACTTCCTATACATCAAAAGTATAAAATAGAACATACAATGGCAATCATTAATATGGCTAGCAATTTAAATAGCCAGATATTTACGGAGATGAAGCACACACAAACATAATAGGGTCTTACACCCATTTTTGAAAAGTGTATTAATTAAATTCTATAGTGCTAATATGCCCCAAAAAAATCACAAAATTTTTATTCAATCGATAAGTGCCATAAAAATGCATTTAAATTTTACATTTGCAAATTTCGCGCGTAGTTTGACGAAAACGCTGGACGCAGTGGATGCCATGTTGCTCTGTGGTCATGACGTCACTTGGCTATGTAAACAAATGCGCTGATCTATTATTTAACTATCAGTTGACAGTTGACACGTTTTAGTTTACATAGCGGTATGACGTAATAACATGGCGGCTACTATTTCATGGTGTTTTTTAACAGATTAGAAAAACTGAAAACGTTGAATTGAATTTTAAAATTTATTTTGTTATTTTATGAACTAAAAGTTACATTTTCCGACTCCTTTTTGCCTAAACTATCTCAATAATCTATTTATAGATTTTTCCTCGTATATAGTAAAATACCCTATTGGCGAAATGAGGGTGTAAGTACTATATGTACACCTCTGCCTAACTCTTCGGGGAACACAGGCGTGATTTTTTATTATAAAGGAAAAGTTAAGTTGTCCACAATACCGAAAACAAAACTGCCTTGTAGGTCTATTGGTCTCAAGCTCTACTGCTACATAATAATGTACCTTTTATAAAAATGTCACCTAAAACTGGTACAAAAAGCGACCGCAAGGTGCCAGAAAAAGGCATGGGCAGCCGTCACGTCCTTCTGCGAAGCAGTAATGCTCGCGAAGGAGGAGGCGGGACGGTTGAGAGAAAGGCAAATTTCGCGCCCTCTCGCCCCTAGCCGCCGCAGGACGCCCTGGGCATCGGGAATCCCGGGCGGTTTTCCGGCCACCGTAGGCGCGGGCTTTCGGACGGTGAGTAATCGGTAGCTCACCGTCCGGTAAGGACCAGGCCCAAGGTCGACGCCGCGTTGTATTCCACGCGTGCCTCAAAGAGATGTCGTCAGCACAAGTGTAGGGGTCCACTAGGGCCGACGCCTGCCGGGGTCGCGGGAAGGTACCAAAGGGTTACCGAGGCCCCTGGCAACACATGCAACTGAAGGAATACGGGTGGGTTTTAGTCAGTAAGAGTCTGACACACCCTCCCGCTCATTTTTTTCATCAGGAATTTCTTAGAAGCCCGTATCCTGGATTTGTGCCCGGTTAATGGCAATAGGCTCGCCCCCTTATCGCCCCCCTCGTCCCATTACATGGGATAGGTACACCTCTGCCTCCGGGAAAACAGGTGTTATGCTATGCCGAAAGAAAACTTGGAAAATTAAAGCATATTATTTGGCTTTCATTGATATGGAGCAGACATGGCTCATGACTGGGGTAGTATGGCTTTGATTGGTATGGAGAAGTTTGACACAATTATTCTGATAATGATTTATCAGAATAATTGTGTCAAACTTCTTGCTACCGAAATGACTTACAACGATTTTTTCGCATGGATAAAAGAAGATTTAAACTTCACACCTGTTTCTAAGCCAGGCAATATGTAGGCTAGATAACGGGCTGATTTTCAGTCACAATGTTATTGTGGAGCGATGAATATGTGTATGTCGGTAGTGTGTCAATAGTTTGATAATAATGTGGGTCGAATGTTACAAGTTACAACACTGTGTCTGTCCTCGTCAGTAATGGATAAAGGCTTCCGCAGACATGCGCGACGCGGCAATCTTCATGGAAAAGACTTCATGGAAAATGTCGCGCCCGCGATATCGCGCCAGTCTACACAAGTCTTGACTCGTAAATCTCGCGAGGAAGCGTGTTAGAAATATCTTAGAAAGTCATAAAAATTGTACAGATAGAATTGTATCTATTTGGGTGTGGCTGTGGATAAATAATTATCTTGAGGAAAGGAATTAATAACTTATAATGTTGATTGATTAAAATCATTACCGGTTAATATGTCATTGACTTGAATGGGCCCTGGCGGCTGAAAGTATGCCATGCTAACTCAGATGTCTCGCTGATGGTGGTGCGTGTGTTGAATAATTTAGCTCCCTTCAAAATGGTTGAGCTGAATGGTGCTGATCCACGCGTCATGTTCGTGAACGGGCGCCGCCGTCAGTTGGTCACCTCTTTGCTTCCTCGGCTTATTTGTATTATTTTATTTTGAAATTGTTTTTTTTTTTTGTTTATTTTGCTACTTTGGGCGCGTTGTTATTTTTTGACATCGTCCTCACATTTAGTTATAAATTCAACATTATTTATACTAATCTTTACAATAAAAATATTATATAGCCTATGTCACTCCCACAATTAAGACGAATCTAAAGACACCTCATATGCCAAATCCATCAAGCCGTTTAGGCTACAGAGCGTGCCAAAGAAACAGACATACATACATATATACATACATACATACATACATACATACATACATACATACATACATACATACATACATACATACATACCCTCGAAAAACATTACTCTCCTGAGGCAGTCGGGTAACAACAATATAATTTAAAAGAGTGTCCATGGAGTTTCTTGCCCGTTCTTCTCCATAGGTACCTACTACGCTTTGGAATGGGCAACTAGCTTCATATTTCTATCTGAACGATTCCTTGACGATTCAAAAGTGCCTGTAAATGCTTTAATTGAAATAAATGCTTTGAGTTTGAGTTTGATTTCATATAATTATGCTTACGATCAAATCATCATCACATTCCTGCCCTTGGCCCATGTCACGTAGGGCAGGTCGGAGCAACACTGTTTCATTCGCCCCTGTCAGCCGTCACGCTATTATTCCCTCCCCTTTTAGGGTTCCGTACCCAAAGGGTGCCAAACGGGACCCTATTACTAAGCCTCGGCTGTTCGTCCGTCCGTCCGTCTGTCTGTCTGTCAGCGGGCTGTATCTCATGAACTGTAATAGGTAGACAGTTGACATTTTCACATATTGTGTATTTCTATTGCCGCTATAACAACAAATAATAGAAATAAAATAAAGTTTTAAATCAAAGGGGGTCCCCATAAAATAAACGTGTTTTATCACCCAAGAAACCCTTCGTGGGCGAGTCCAACTCACACTTGACTGGTTTTATTTCATAACATTCCTCACTAAATCCACCCATCTTATCTTACGATCAATTATAAGGTGTGAATTAGGATATTAAATTAAATAACTGTCAATTTTGCAGCAACTTATTTTTTTTATATTGGCCTTGTCCTAGTTTTTAGGGTTCCGTAGTAAACAAGGAACCCTTATAGTTTCGCTTTATCTTTCTCTTTTTCTGTCCCCGCTGTAGCTCAGATACACTTAGTACTAGAAAGCTGTTATTTGAGAGAGGTATACTTACATATTAATCACGCCGACAAAGCGCAAAAATAATATGATGAAAAAAAAATATTTTTGGGGTCTCCCTTGCACGTATGATATGATGATATTTTTTTTCTCTTCTATTCCATGGTGTGGCGTATCGTTGGATAGGTGATTCAAAAATATTGCGGGGTCTCTGAACATCATTTTTCGATTCAAGGATCCGATTGGGTAATATTCAGCTTTAAAGTGTAAATTTTTGTTAGAGTCAAGTGTGGGGGACACTTGACTCTGACAAAAATTTACTGCCTACCCTGCCAGCTAAATGGTTGTTTATGGAGATGTGAAAGAGTCCATGGCAGTAGTACATATAATGAAATTTAAAGGAAAACTATCTAGGACTAGCTACTCGTTAACTTGTAAAGCCTACTTAGCTGTGTTAGCTACTTACTTAGCTAGCTACTTAGCTTTGGTCGACTATAGTCGACCAACTGAAATTTGCAGTTGGAGAATTGGCCGTGGCATATATCGATGTATGAGAGAACATGTTTTTCAACTACAATGTTAAGTTTGTATTTGGGATAAATTCATCCCAAGTAATCCCAACTAGGGAACCCTTCATTGTGCGTGGTCCGACGCGCACTTGGCCGGTTTTTTAATTATTTTTATTACTGCTAATAAATTAACGTCTGTTATCTAATCAATTTGAACACTTCCTGCGTTTAGTCACAGTTTATAGCTTAATATGTAGAATTAGCACTGAATTACTGTTCATTATTATTATGAGATACCGATTGTTTTTAAATCTAAATAGTCGGTCACTATGAAGACTTTTTTCATTGAAATAATAGTGTATTATTTTGTAATTAATATATTGTAAAATTATTTTTTACTAACTGAATCTTTAAAATAGTTGTCTCAAGGTACCTTACTTTGGTTTTACAAAAAAAAAAAAAAAACTCGCTCTTCTAACGTATTGCCATATGATCGATCACTAGAAGCTCTACGTCACTGTTATTGAAGACAGACAGCGGTATTGTTTCATTTCATTCTGAGATTAGTCCGTACCTTCACACTCCACCCAACATTATCTTGTATCGCTTTAATCTCTGTTGCACTTGAAGGGTCAAAACATTATTATATCAATGTATCATAGAGACAACCTTTAAGGGCAAGGCTGATGACGAAACCGATATGTCATAGTTCTATAATATAATAACTAAATAATAATATCATATAATAACAGTATAATAATAATTGCCATGAATGTAGCCACGGCTTATTATAATTTTAATTTTTGAATTGCTTTTGTTTTTGTTGTAATCTTTTTATTACGGACGCTTTTACGTTTTGCATCGTTCTCACATGTATAATTTCAAAATGAATGATGTAAACAATATTTTGTAACCATAATACGTTGATTTAATAGAGTGTCCGTGGAGTTTCTTGTCCGTTCTTCTCCATAGGTACCTACTACGCTTTGGAATGGGCAACTAGCTTCATCTTTCTGACTGACTGACCGAACCCTTGACAATTCAAAAGTGCCTGTAATTGGTTTATTTGAAATAAATGCTTTGAGTTTGAGTGGATAAAACTAGCCAAGAAGTGAAAAAAAAAAATACAGTCATTTCTTTTTCTCAGCTCTTGCTGGTTTTAGTAACGAGATATAGAGGTTTTTATGATTGATGACACGGTAGTACTCTACGCTAGAGAGACGAGTTTTGTCTCAGTAAAACCAAAGTAGAGACAATTATTTTAAAAATTCAGCTATTAAAAATAATAGTAATAAATTTATTTCAGGTGACAGGCCCAGACCTTAACTTAAAACGGGGAGTTGCATATTTTTATCATAATCAAACTCGTGTTAATAAATAAAGCTTGCTACAGTGTAAGTAGCATCTACTTTGTTCTATGATTAGCACTCGTGGTAATCATGATACTAGGTACCTACTCGTCTGTTTGTGATCAAAGTCCAATTAACCGCGACTTAACCGCAAGTTTAAAGTTCAGTGCGGATGAAAACATTGAATATGCGGATGTTTGACAATCTGCCTGCCAATATGTCCCGCGATTGCTTTTGTCCTCTGGATAATCAGACCAATGGGGACATCCTGTGGAGCTGTTAATGCTGTCATCATTTATTTTCATGGACTGTTTTGCAAGAATGATTTAAATGTTAAGCAAAGCTTATTGTGTTGGGATTGTTTGCTGATATGTGAACGTTTTTCGACTTCAAATTGTTAATATCCAATCACACATAGTTACATTATTGTATAACTAGCTGCGCCCCGCGGTTTCACCCGCATAAGTCGCGATCCCGTGGGAATATCGAGATAAAAAGTATCCTATGTCCTCATCCAGGTCATGGCCTACTAATGTGCCAAATTTCATCCAAATCCGTTTAGCCGTTTTAGCGTGAAGGCGTAACAAACAATCACACAAACAAACAAACAAACTTACTTTCGCATTTATAATATTAAAATGTAGGATAGTTTGTATAATTTCACTAACACACAGTTTACACTGCGTCTGAAAGACAATTGTTTAACCACAATTTCCTACTCATGAAGTTTAATTTGATTGAAATGTTTGACTGGTTTGTTTTAGTAATAATTAGAGATCGGTAGTAATAGGTAGAGTATGTGTCCTTCACCACACAATCCTCACCTTTGAAAACTTCATGAAAATCAATTTTCAGAGCGCCCAAAAATAGTCAAGAAATAGTCATAAATAGTCACCAAAGTTAAAAAAATTGTCGCATTATGATTCTGAAGTTATAGCTATAAGTTAGTGAGGATTGTGGGGTGACCGTCTCCACACAATCCTCACCTCAAAAAATAGTTGTAACTATGCCAAATCTCAAAAATAGTCAAAGATATAAAGGTGTCTTGGTGAGGATTACGTGGTCAGCCATTCTCGCCACAATCCTCATCTGATTACCGCGGAACGCTTACGTTTTTAGGGTTACGTAGTAAACAAGGAACGCTTATAATTTCGCCATGTCTGTCTGTCTGTCTGTCTGTCCCCGTTGTACCTCAGAGAGGCTTAGTAATAGAAAGCTGTAATTTGCCATAGGTATATTGATATTAATCACGCCGACGAAGTGCTAAAATAAAATCTAGAAAAACAATTTTTTTGGGTACCTCCCTTGCACGTGATGTGGGGATGATCTTTTTGTATTCTCGTCTACCCCATGGTGTGGGGTATCGTTAGATAGGCCGTTCAAATATTGCGGGTCTATGAATACCACTTTTTGATTCAAGGATCCGCTTGCGTAATATTATGCATTAAAGTGCTAATCTTTGTTAGAGTCACGTGTGCCCCCCCCGCCAGCTAAATGGTTGTTAATGATGTGGCAAAAATCATGGCAGTAGTAAATATAATGAAATTAAAAGAAAACCTATCACAACTAAGTGGGCTTTACAAGCTAACGAGTAATAGTCGACCAACTTAAAGCAGTTCGAGAATTGACCGTGGCTTATATCGGTGTTTGGGAGAACATGTTTTTCCACTACAATGTTGAGTTTATTTTTGGGATAAACTCATCCCAACTTCCCAACTACGGAACCCTTCATTGTGCATGGTCCGACACGCACTTGGCCGGTTTTTGAATATGAATTTAGTGTCAACAAATAGTCAAGAAATAGTCGTCTCCAACCATGAGAATTTCGACCTAGTTTACTATGTAGAAGTATGTTAAGGTTAAAAGGTGAGGATTGTGTGGTGAAGGACACTAGAGTATCAATCATTTGTAACTTTATAAAACATCCAATAAATCATTCGTGATTTTTAAATCCCGGGATTAAAACATCATTATTATTATTCCGGGATTTTTGAGGAGGTATCATCCACTCAATGTTACTTTCTTCCACGAAGTTTAGTTAAGTACAGGGTCAAATAAAATTAGCTAACGGAACTCCGCAAAAGTAATGGATATCGCCTTCTAACACAACCATGACACCGCGTGTAGCGCTGCAAGCGGTGCCTTTGTGTCGCGACGCGTCGCGCGACAAGTCGCGCCAGTATGTAGGAGCCTTAAAGTAATATTGAAATAATACTGCTATAAGAGGTGATGGTTACCCCCCTGGGTGGAGCGGGAGGGTGTGTCAGACTCTTACTGACTAAAACCCACCCGTGTTCCTTCCTGTTGCCTGTGTTGCGGGGGCCTCGGTGACCCATTAGTACCTTCCCGCGACCCCGGCAGGCATCGGCCCTAGTGGACCCCTACACTTGTGCTGACGACATGTCTTTGAGGCGCGCGTGGAATACAACGCGCCGTCGACCCGGGTCTGGTCCTTATGGGACGGTGAGCTACCCATTGCTCACCGTCCGCAAGCCCGCGCCTATGGTGGGCGGAAATCCGCCCGGGATTCCCGACGCCCAGAGCGTCTCCTGCGGCGGCTAGGGGCGAGAGGGCGCGAATTTTGCCATTCCCTCAACCGTCCCGCCTCCTCCTTCGCGAGCATTACTGCTTTGCAGTAGGAGGTGACGGCTGCCCATGCCCTCTCGATCCGTACCATGGCCTGAACCAGAGCCGGACGCGAGAGATCTCTGCCACCGATCGCCCCCACGAGGACACGGCGGTGCTCTGCCCAAGCCGGGCAGACCTCCACCGTATGCTCCACCGTGTCCTCCGGGCGATCCACACAGTGGTGACACCACTGTGTGGATCGCCCGGGCGTTTCCTCCTGACTTATCCGACACAGGAGCCTCCCGAAGCTGCCGTGTCCGGTGAGGACCTGCGTCAGTGGTTACCCCCATGGTCGCTAAGCCTCACTGTGATGTATTCGGGATGAATGGAAGTAAATCTTGTCAACATGTCTGTCATGTCAATCAACAATCATACTCTCACCTCACAATAATCCAGACTGTTGAGTAGTTGTATACTTTTGTTATTGTACTTAAATAATGTTTTTGTCTTTAAGACGCTGATAACACCTAAACCGCGGTCATTGTCAGATTGCATAGAAAAGAAAGAGAAGCGCGATGACACAACGCTTGTAATTTATTGCAAAATATGAAGCAATTCTCTATTTACTCAAAATTGAGTTGAGTAATCGAAAATAAAAAACAACCAAGTTCTGCATTCAAATAAGACGTTCTTGTTATTAATTAAATACGTAACGTATGTTGATATTTAATGCAGGTATTTTGGATTAGAACTCAAGGTAAGAGGTTAGTTTAACGTTAGTTTGTATCGAGATTTTTTTTTCAAAACGTGTTTCGGTAACAACCAAGTTCTGGGAAATATGTTCAAAATTAACATATATTTTTTCCGCTACCACAAGCTATACAGATTTTGCAAATTTGTTTCTTAAGAGAAGCCTATTTTGGTCAATTGGGTCTTGTCAGCGCCTTAAATTGGCCTTTGCCGTTTTATGTTAAAATAAAATAAATAAATAGACGTGAAATAGTTATACATAGCTTTATATTTGTAATGAAATCTATTCACCTCATATTCTCTAAACCGGTTTGCAAAAGATCGATGAAAAGTAGCATCAAACCAGTCTAGAAAGCATAGTTTTGTAGTAGAACCTACCTTTTCCACTTCTCTGATCCAGTATCTTGACGTACACACTAATACTGGTTTCAATATAAGTATATCTATGATAATATATGCCAACTAGTATATAGCCACTCAATACTACGTAATCTACCGAAGGTCGTCAACGTGGCTGACCCACAGAAGTCAGACATTCCTGTTTAAGTCAAACAACTTATGAGTTCTACAACTTTGGCATTTACCTACTTAATCTTTACTTTACAATCAATCATGTCATTTGGTTTAAAGGCTCGTGCAGACTGGTGCGATATGGGCGGGCGCGACAGGCATATCGCTGCCTGTCGCGCCCGCGCCAGCACGAGCCTTAAATATGTAGGTTATTATCTTCATTATTTTATTAATATTTTATAAAGATTCTTTTATATTGTTATTGTGAGAACGTTGTAGGAATAATATAGATACTATTTGTAGACTACTTTATATTTTGTTAAGTAACTCGTACTTGTTTTCAGGCCTACACGGTCCTCCCATACCTATTAGCACTGTAAATTTGAAAACATTGTAACAGCAAATTATTTTTAAAAGATTAAACGTGGAGTTTCTTACCGGCTCGTCTCCATAGGAAACGAAAAGTTGGAACCGTGCACCTAGCTTCTGACGTTTGACAAGTGCCCATGTAGGATTTTGTGAAATGAATATTTTGATTTGAGATTCAAATCAAATCTTTGAAGATTGTCTCTAAACTAACGAGAAAGTGGTGTGTTTGTGTAAACTTTACCACGTTTTGATATCGGTCAGTAAGTAAGTTGTGCGGAATATGTTACGCGCGCAAATATGTGATAGCAGTAGCAGGAACACGCATATTCAACTATAGGGATGATGCCTGGGAAAAAAAAGAGAAATCCTATTTAGTCCATCAGTCAGATAATAAAAAAAAAAAACATGAAACGCGTATTTTTTTCTTTATCATATAAATAAAAAAAACTAAGATAAAACGCATTAAAGTTGGGGAGTGGGGGCTCGCTACGTCACAATTCAGTATAAAATCTAGCAAGGCGTGACGTCATGTCAGAATTTAACTCAATGTATCGCCGTAATCTTTTGATTAAGTAAAAAAAGAAAAAACACGTGTCCAATATTTTTTAATAATCTTGGAACCAGACGGGCAAAACAAAAATTGTCATCATCCCTATTCAAATGAAACATAATTCTACATATTAATGTAATCATTGCAGACTACTTGAACTAACACAGAACCAATATCAAACAAAAATTAACAAAACATTTTTGTATAATACATTTTAATTTAAAAATAAAAATAGAATTCTATCTATCTATCTTCTATACAAACAGACACTCCACATAATAACCGCTTTTTACTAAATGCATAATTATAGATGTATACAAGGTGCATATTATACCAAAATATTTTTTTATACAATTTTTGTCTGTCTGTCTGTTTGTTCCGGCTAATCTCTGAAACGGCTGGACCAATTTTGACGGGACTTTCACTGGCAGATAGCTGATGTAATAAGGAGTAACTTATGTTACTTTTCTTTTAGAAAAAGTCGCACGGGCGAAGCTGCGGGCAGCAGCTAGTTTGAAAATAAGTTTCAAGTAAAAACATTTTTTACTCTATGCTTAAGCTACAGCTATGTGTCAATTACTTCATATTCTTTTACTTATTATTATTAAAGGTTATTGTCATTATTATTTTCATCACAAACCAAGGTTGTCGGACTTCGATCACGTTTTTATTTGATCACGTTCGAGGAATAACAACCGACGTAATACTTAAGCGACTGGTTCGCGCTTATGTGTGGAAAATGGCGAAATACATATTACAATCTGCACGTAAACCTACTTTACAAGATTTAAGAGATTTATGTTTATGAACATTATTTTACAGAAATGTTGTACAAGTGGTGGAAAAAAATATAAGACACCGCAGTCAGGTTGAAGAAAAATAAAATGATGAAACTGAGATGATAATTAAACATGGAATTTCAGTTACTATTTTAGTAATTGGCTAACCTAGGCTCCGGTAGAACTAAAAACCGCCAAGTGCGTGTTGGACCACGCACAATGAAATGGTTCCGTAGTTATTTATTTATTTATTTATTTATTTATTTATATATACTTTATTGTACACCACAAAAATACATGACAAAAAATAAATCAAACACTACAAAATATACAATGGGCGGCCTTATCGCTTTCTGCGATCTCTTCCAGGCAACCATAAAAATTAATTGTAAACAGTTAATTGTAGTTGAAAAACATGTTCTTCCATTTATATCGATACGTCACAGTCAATTCTCCAACTGCAAATGTAAGTTGGTTGACTATTACTCGTTAACTTTTAAAGCCAACTTAACTGTTATAGTTTTCCTTTTAACTTCGTTATAATTATAACTACTGCCATGATTTCTTTCAGATATCAAAAAAATCATTTAGCTGGCTGGGAGACACTTCACTCGTAACAAAAGTTAGCACTTTAAAGCTTAATATTACGCAAACCTATCGCTGATTCGAAAAATGGTTTTCACAGACCCGCAATATTTTTGAACGGCCTCCCAACGATAAACCACATCATGGGATAGACGAGAAAAAATATCATCCCCACTTTACGTGCACTTTACCCTACAAAATTGTATATGTCCAGTTCGCCAAATTACAGCTTTCTAGTACTATATAAGAGTCTCTGAACTAAGCCGCGGACAGATGGACAGACAGACGGACATGGCGAAACTATAAGGGTTCCGTGTTGACTAAGGAACCCTAATAACCTACAACGCTCTACCAAAGTCCACAATTTCCAGAGTTTATTTCAACTTGACCTTATCGCGCGCTAGTCATTTATTTTGATTATTTTTTTTTATAAAAACCCAATTTATCGGTATCCCCAGGTTTTTAATACCTATCTTAATTCTAATTATGTATCCGAAATATTATCCTAAAGGCTCTTACAGACTGGGGCGATATACGATTGGGTAGTTATTTGTCTGAGTCGAACTCAAAGAATCATCTATTTTAAACATACCTACGTCATTGTCCAGGGCGCCAACCATCACCTCTTATAGAATTTCATTTTTCATTTATTCGTGAACAATTTACATTGTGTTGAATATATGTACATGCAATTTACATAAAAATAAGAACTATGAATTATTAATTAACATTCCAAGAAATTAATAAAATAGTGCAGTATTATTTCAATATTACTTCAGCGTGATAAAGAGATGGAGCTATATATTTCCATCACTTTCCCACTGTGAAGTACATAATATTATAATAATACTGCTTTATGTGGTGTTGGTTGGCCCCCTGTAATGTGGTGTAAGTATGTACGTATAGGGTAAGTGTGATAATGGACCAATGTTCCATGAAGTAGGTACAGGCGAAGGCTGAAGTGGATGACTGTATATAAACCACTAAACATTACGAACGAAGGAATAAAAAAAATCAAGATTATAACTAGACGTCTTTATATTATTATCTCTAGCTTATTTCATAAAACAGCAATTAATAAACATATAAAATAAAAATGAATAAAAAATATAACCAGTCACAAGTTTCTTATGTAAAACCCCTCACGCGTGCCTTGGATGAAACTCTATCATAACTGCTTTGGACTTCGATCAACATAAATTACAATTATATCACATATCACTCGCAATATCACATTATGATATCACTAGACAGATCCTTGACATGTCCGTGCGTCAATGTTTAGTTCACACAGCTGATATAAAGTATCACTAGATCTAAAATTTTCCATAATTCATTTTGTGTGGGAAATTTTTGGGAACGCACTCAGGAACTTAAAATAACATTGAATATTGAAAGTCATTAGGAGTGTTGTGTACCTCAAGGTCAAAAAAAAAACTGTAAAATACTGGTATTCAGCTACATCCAGTTAGACTGGAAGAAGACCCTAACATCGTTGGGAAGAGGCTGGGCAGATGATGACTTTGAATTAAAAAAAGTACATAAGCTAGGTGGTGGAAGATAGGAGTGGTCGAAGATCGCGTACAGGGTCGTGCGATCTTAATTAATGAGAGAGACCTCTTCGATGTGGAGGTACTTATCCACTTAAAAAAAATAAACGAACGAGACTTACAGTGGTCGCATATGATGTGTAACATCTGACATCTCACCTTGGTAATAAGCATCTGAGCAGCGACAGAAGTTAACCTCAAAGTTTAAAAAAACTAAATAAATACATACTGAAATATTTATTCGAATAATTATTCATTCTTACAATATATAGAGTACTTACTAATTCTATGAGTACACTAATTCCATGCTATTATAAAGTACTTACGTATTCCATGCTCAAGCTGTCACTTCCTGTTACACACTTCCGTCCCTTTTCACGAAATCTCTCCCACGAAAGCACTTTTTAGATTTGATGACAGGATTTTTGTGACATTTATTATGAATTTTATTAATATTATTGTTTTATTCAATTTTATGGTATTATTAGTGTGAATTGTTTTGTAAATTTTCTTCTATGGGCCTAGTTACCCGAAAAAAGTGTTTTTTTTTTTAAAGCGATAGGAAAGATGTTACACATAAAAAAATTAAATCCAAAAAATATTAATGTAAGTTCAACGACTTGTAATAGCAACAAAGACATAACGCAAAATAACTCCTCTACAACCATGCACTCTCAAGGATTTAAATCTCGTCAAATCTATTTGAATGACAACACAATCTGGACAACAAGCAGAGGTCAACATAATACTTAGTTCTTTTTTTACCGACTGCGTGATGTGAATATTAATAGACAAAAGTTGTAACATGTTTACTTCCTTTATAAATCATACAATAAACAGATTAATGTCATTTACAGACTGGAAAAGCTAGTTCAAGATAAGTAATGCAGTGGAAATTTATCTAAACGTGACACACATTGATATAAACTTAGTATAGGTAAGTTATCAATGAATGGATGATATTTCTCGCAATGAGCAAACAACGTTGATTTATTTATTGATTGATTTTGATTGCTACTTAGCCCTCTTCCTCTCTCCTATTGTTGCTGTGCCCGAAAGGGTCCATATTGGTATTTTAATTTTTATACCATCTACGTAATACGTATCGACGGTTAAAAGGTAATAAGGCATAAGCGACATTTTGGTCGAAAATGAGTTATGAATGCCATCCCACTTAATCTCTATTTTTAAGTAGGATGGCATATGGCAATCATAATTCATTTTCGACCAAAATGTCGCTTGGGCTATTACCTTAACCGTCGATATGAAATGCAATAAAGAATTTAGTACATATTGAGTACCTATATTTTAAGTTTATAAACGAACTAGCGTTTTATTTTGTATTTCAACATTTTTGATACCCAGCAGGCTTAGCATGACGCTTTCTATTTCTAACTCTACTGAAGAATAGAAATCGCTTGTCTACAATTCTCGGTAGAAAACTGTCAACTGTCTACACGGAAACGTCATTTTTGTCGACTCTTCCGTCGACAAAACGCTTCTCTACGGTTCTCGTGCTAAGCCTGCAGAATGAAAAGCAGCCATGTCCTTCTCCAAATCCCAGGCTACTTATCTGTCAAATTTGAAACAATCTGTTCCGTGGTTTGGCGTGAAAAGGTAACAGGCAGTCAGCCCGAGTTAGTTTTGCATTATCCGCCTCAAAGAGATGTCGTCAGCACAAGTGTAGGGGTCCACTAGGACCGATGCCTGCCGGGGTCGCGGGAAGGTACTAATGGGTCTCCGAGGCCCCCGCAACACAGGCAACGAAAGGAATACGGGTGGGTTTTAGTCAGTAAGAGTCTGACACACCCTCCCGCTCCGCCCAGAGCGGGAGAAGTTATTTGATGATTTCCCACCCAAAAAAAATAAAAAAAATCCTATCCTACTTCCTACCAATTATTATAAATGCGAAAGTTTGTAAGGATGGATGGATGGATGGATGGATGGATGTTTGTTACTCTTTCACGCAAAAAGTACTGAACGGATTTGGATGAAATTTGGCACACATATAATTTATAACCAGGAATAAACACATAGGATTCTTTTTATCCCGATACACCCACGGGGTCAAAACTTATGCGGGTGAAACCGCGGGGCGCACCTAGTAATACATAAATGAGAAAGTAACATGTCTTAGCAAAAGAAAACAAAAGATGTAGGACATCCATTGTTTACATGTTTGCTTTATCTTTGAGCAGTAGATATTTGTATATTTTTTTTTCAACTTACTGGATAAGTAATAACCGCACGGGTCGATCTTGCCGGGGTTGGTCCGGGGATCTTTACATACTGAGACTCCTCCGTGCCTCGAAAATCACGTTAAGCCCTTGGTCCCGGATGTTATTCGCGGATCTTTGACAGTCGTTACGGGTCGTCAGAAGCCCGAAAGTCTGACAAACAGTCTTACCAAGGGGTCTCGTATTACCGCATTGACTTCATTCACTCTTCCTTCTTCGTTCAGTCTATCTCTCTGTGGAATGCGCTCCCCCAGGAAATCAGGATGGCAAAAGTAAAGTCAAAGTTCGCGAGCATATTCGTAAGAAGCTGGCAGTATCATCACAATGGTAATGTTTTCCCATTGTTTGTCTCATCTGCTTTAGTATATTCGTGTATTTATGTGTATTTATTAGGTCTTATATTTATGTATAATTAGATATATATTTAAATTTTTTAATAGGTATATGTATGTATATCCTTATATTTAAATAAATATTTATTCCACAGTTTTCGCTATTGCACCTACCACTGTTTGTCTCTGCATCACCCAAAGGTTGACTGGTAGAAAATGCCTACGGCATTAAGTCCGCCTCTGTACTGTGCTTAAAGTATGAAATAAATAAATACTGGGTTGTGGAAATCAGATAGGAAGCCGCTCCATGTAAAATACTGATATTCAGCTGCATCCAGTTAGACTGGAACCCAACCCCAACATAGTTGGGGAAAAGCTAGGTAGATTGATTTAGATCGAATAGAGTATAATGAAACTTGTCAAATTACATCATCATCTGCCTGCCTTTTCCCAACAATGTTGGGGTCGGCATCCAGTCTTACTGGACACAGCTGAATACCAGTATTTTACATGGAGCGACTGCCTATCTGACCTCCACAACCCAGTTACAGGGTAACACGATACCCCTTGGTAAGACTGGTTGTCAGACTTTCGAGCTTCTGACGACCCGTAACGACTGTCAAAGATCTACAAATGACAGCCGGGACCAACGGCTTAACGTGCTTTCCGAGGCACGGAGGGGTCTTGGTATGTAAAAATGGTCACCCATCCACGGACAAACCGCGGCAAGCGTAGCTTAACCTGATCGATCGACCCGTGCGGCTGTTGTTACTTAGCCACAAGCCCCACTCTTGTCAAATTATGAACTGCATAAATCATAACAGCTGTGAAATGAGTCCTTGCGCTCATTGTAGATCTCGTAGTAGTTGGCTATGTATAAATTGTGACTAATAAACTTTGCACTGTCCAAAGTCCATGTTATTTTAGATGCCTTTGGAAGCAAAGAGACTACTTGCTTATCTGATTGTTGTACCATCCAAGTTAGTTAATATAATATTAAATGTTTAGTAACAAAGGATGGTGGTGGTCGTGATTCATCGGCTAACACACTGGGAACGTTTAATAACTTTGAAAATTCAAAGTTATTTAAACTCTAGTAAAACGTTCAAAACGAACGTTCGAACAAATGTTCTAGGCAGTAAATAAATCTATCCTTTAATTGAAGTTAATATAATTATGATTTTAGTGAGTTTTGAGTTACGCAAAAAATGTATGTCAAACCAGAACGCATACACGTAAATTCTATAATGACATATTATAGACATTACTTCCTAAATTTATTTCATAACGTATATTAGGTACTTAAGTATTCACATATAGAATTGATGTGTTACATGCGTTCTAGTTTAACATGTTACATTTTTTGCATAACTAACTTGCATTTTATGAAGGCGTAATAACAGATTCAAGTCACTAAAATCATATATCTGCGCCTTAGGGCCTGTGCACACTACGTTTATTAAACGCGCCCTTGACGCGCGTTTGCAGCGATACAGACGCGAGGCAGACGCAGCCTTCCTTGGGATAAACGTGCGTCGACGGCGCGTTTAAAAAACGTGATGTGCACAGGCCCTTAACAAAAAAAAAAAGCCAAAGCGCGGGGAAGAACAAAAGCGCAGCCCAGTGATTTTTTTTTTAATAAACTTTAAATAAATTCTTACTATAATAAGCTGGTTTCATTTAAATTACTCGCATTGTTTGAGTAAAGCACTGTACAAAGTGTACAAGCCTTGGTCCGCAATTACTGCATTGCTGGCATTTGCTGGCCACGCTTGAGCTTAGCTTAGTTACGCTCTCGGCCTTCAAGCTTGGTCATAATTGCCCTTGCTGACCGCGCTATAAAGTCCGCGCGTTATTTCAGCTTGTCCAAGGGCTGCAATACTTACCGCGCTGTGTTGACCTGGAACTGGGCTACGCTGCGCTTTCGGCCATCATCAGCGCTGCCAGCAACGCGGTCATTACGAAACCGCGGATAATCATTTATTTGCTCTATTTTTATTTTATTGTACTTATTGTTCTTGCATAACTTTAAATTTGTATGTACTTAATTTAACATAACACACATATAACATAACATCACGCCTGTAATCCCCGAGGGGTTAGGCACACAGAGGTGCACCGACATTACCATACTACACCTCCATTTCACCAGTTATGTTTTTAAGTCCCATGTAATAGGGGGCGAGCCTATTGCCATCAACCGGGCACAAATTCAGACTCCGGGTTGCTCTTGTGAAATTCCTAATAGAAAACCCAATAACACTTTGCCGGACCTGGGAATCGAACCAAGGACCTAGTGCTCAGCAGTACCGCTTGTGGCCACTAGACCAACAAGGCAGCAACGTAACGTCTAACGTGGTATGTAATAATGATAATATTTATTATATTATTATTTTATTATTGGAAGAAAAATACGTTGTGTCCCTACAAGTATTTATGTTTTGACATAGCAACGATAAGATTGTGTAAACTGTAATAACAAAAACATTGTTACTTTTTGTAAACATTAAGATTTTTTGCACATAAAACTGTGTCAGATAGCGTGTGTCTGGGTTATTGTGCGACTTGATTATTTTAATAATCATCGTCTCTCATCATAATTAGTTTCAGTCTGTAAAACATTGCCATGGCTACGAGTTTTTTATGGAAGCAGCCGGACTAGCAAAATGGCAAACGATTTCTAGTCAAAACATGATGTAATATCCAACCATAGGTGATCAGCTATTGAATGATATTTGTCACGCTAATTATTGCCTAGACATTGTCGGGTTATAAAAACAATTTCTATTTGCCGCGATAACGTCGTATCGAATAATGTATGCTACCTTATCAGTATCACACAAACGGTTCTAAGTTCAAAAATAATATCAATTTTACGTAATTACTTATTTGCTAGAGGTGTCTAAAAACACTACAATTAATATTGAAGTACCTATTTATTTATTTATTTAATACTTTAAGCACACTTTACAGAAGCGGAGTTAATGCCATGGGCATTTTCTACCAGTCAATCTTTAGTTACGTGATGCAGAGACAAACATTGGTAGGTACGAAAATTGTTGAATAATATTTACTTAAATATAAGGATACCTGTACAGGTATCCTAATAGGTATATGTGTCATATACATATTAAGAACTTTAAATAAATTATATATATACTTAGTTATACATAAAGAAATACACATAAATATACACCCGAATATACTAAAACAGATAAGACAAACAATGGGAAAATATTACCGTTGTGATGATACTGCCAGCTTCTTACGAAAGTGCTCGCGAACTTTAACTTTAAAAGATAATCGGTTGGTTGCTATTCTGATTTCCTGGGGGAGTGCATTCCACAGAGAGATAGACTGCACGAAAGAAGGAAGAGTGCATGAAGTCAGTGCGGTGAGTGGGACATTGAAGAAGACGATTGTGTGATGATCGCAGATTTCTATGGTGTGGGCGCAAATGTACTAAAATTGGAGGCTAGATAACTAGGGGAAGTGGGAGAGTCAAGAAATTAAAACAAGGTGGTCAGCGCCATTTGCTCTCTGCGCTGGCGTATGGGCAACCACTTTAGAAGCGATCGATGCGCACAGACATGGTCATATTTACGAAGATTGAAAACGGATCGAATGCAGTTATTAAGAAAACGGTCAGGTTTGTCCAGGAGATCTGGTCATTTAGGTCATAATAGCACACATCAACATAATCGATGATAGAATATAAATTAAGGACTGCACAAGCATTGTTACGGTCCTCGATGATAATAAATTTTTCATTCGATGAGCCCGCAGCGTTCCAGTAACTTTCTGGCTCACCCTAGCGACTTGAGTACGCCAGTTCAGGGTACAATCAATGTGCACGCCTAGGTACTTCACGTCAGCGATCAATGGAACGATCGTACCATTGAAGAGAACTGGTGGCAAGGTTGAACCATCCACCTTACTAATACTACGAGTACTCCCAATGCTGATCGTCTGATACTTTTTAGGGTTTACTACAACACCAAATCTATCAGACCAGGTTTTAATGACTGTTAAGTCCCCATTTAATTTGTCGATAGCGTCCGGTATTTTATCAATCCTAACTTGACAGCACAACTGCAAGTCATCTGCATACAGATGATACGCACACTGAAGCTCGGCAGTTATACGATTAATAAAAATAGAGAACAGAAGAGGAAAATGAATACCACCTTGAGGAACGCCAGCTTCCAAATCACACCAGCATATTGAAGAATCCCCAACATGAACAGACTGCTGACATTTTTGAAGGTAACAGGAGAACCATTCCAGTGTTTCGGGAGAGCATAGGACAGAACAACTAACAGGATGTCGTGACTGACGGTGCTAAAGGCATTCAAGAAATCAACCAACGCTAGAGCAGTAACTTTGGTGTCTTCCAGTCCTGCCCTTATATTGCCAGTCACTTTAAGGAGGACGGAAACAGTGCTATGCCCAGGCCTAAACCCAGACTGAAGAAAGCTTATTAGTGAATTACGATGAACAAAATTGGAGAATTTTTTGTGGACACAGGGCTCGAGCACTTTGGATAGGAACGGAAATATAGAAAATGGACGGAAGTCGGTAGGAAGACAGGGTTTTATATACCTTAGGTAGAGGACGAACAAAAGCTTTGTACCACAAGAAAGGGCATACTCCGTCGTACGGGGATAAAAATACAATGTGGGTAATGGCGGGTAGGCGATGATCCAGAATAGATCATACCTGGGGTGACATTGTCACAGCCCACCGCTTTCGATTTGATGGAGAGGATGATCTTTCTGATCTCTCCCTGTTCAACTGGAATGAAACTAAAGGGTTATTACGAGGACGCGTTAGACCCGATATTAAAGACAGAGTTTGTTGCTTGGTTAGACGATCCATGGTAGAAACAGTGGAAAAATATCGGTTGAGATCCCCTAAGTCAATTGAATTAGGAAGGTTTAAATGTCGCAGTTTGCCGATACCAAGAGTTCCAAGAAATTTCCAAATATCAGCAGAAGAGGAAGAATTGATAGTATCAAGAATGTGGCAGCGTTTAGAATTGCGTATCATCTGATTGCATATATTCCTTGCAGCCTTGAATAATAAAAATTATATTCAAAAATATAAAGTATAACGTAAATTCAGTTTTTCTTAAATCTATGTCAAGTTCACCCATCGCTCGCCACGTCGCCACGTCGTTCGCCACGATTGCGGCGATAAGTCCCCTCTTTGAGGAGTGGCTAGAGAGGCACCACGGCGTCCTCACCTTCCGCCTGACGCAGGTCCTCACCGGACACGGCAGCTTCGGGAGGTTCCTGTGTCGGATAAGGCGGGAGAAAACGCCCGGGTGTCACCACTTTGTGGATCGCCCGGAGGACACGGTGGAGCATACGGTGGAGGTCTGCCCGGCTTGGGCAGAGCACCACCGTGTCCTCGTGGAGGCGATCGGCGGCAGAGATCTCTCGCGTCCGGCCCTGGTTCAGGCCATGGTACGGAGCGAGGGGGCATGGGCAGCCGTCACTTCCTTCTGCGAAGCAGTAATGCTCGCGAAGGAGGATGCGGGACAGTTGAGGGAAAGGCAAATTCCGCGCCCTCTCGCCCCTAGCCGCCGCAGGAGACGCCCTGGGCGTCGGGAATCCCGGGCGGATTTCCAGCCAATAATTCCGTATAAGAACGAAAACAGTAAGAGGGTAAGTGGTGGACAGGAGATGCGGTTTGAGCAAAGTTTCGGAGATCAGGATGGCGTGAACGTTGCTGTAATTAAACGCGTCGTATAGCTCGCTGTAGTCACTTGGAACACTTTGAGCGTTAATGTGACACACATTCACCATTGAAATTTTCTTACAAAAAGTCACCAAGGGTGTGTAACTGAAAGAACAAAGCTTTCATCGCTTGTAGAGGCAGTAGATTCGATGGCAGAAATATAAGACTCATTGTCTGATATAAATATACATAAGTAATTTGATATAAATATATAACGTATATAATCAATTATGTTATTGCAAAAAATAAAGCAACTAACAGGAGCAAAACACTGCCTACCCACTGCTTTCGAAACAATTATTTTGTAATGAGACCAAATTTTTATTTCCCTTAGTTTTGGAGACATCACTTTTTAGCATTTTTCCACCTCGTGGAGGACAACTGTATTACTCACCTATTCTAAATTCTGCAAGATTCCTGCATTCTTAGACGCTATATGAGTACATTGAAATTAGAAATACGGCTGAAATTACATTTCATAAGTTCGATATTTAGATACATTTATCACTATATCTCAATGGTACCAAGTTATGGATGCTGCTTCTATGGAAGCTGTTTTATCATTATGTTAAGCAATAAATGATCATAGAGGGACTGCTATGTTCATTATGTGCAGCATCTTTGTAGGTACGTATTTTTCAGTTTCTTTCTTCTTATCTATTATAAAATGTGTGTACATAAATGGCTATATAAATAAAATATGTGGGTCACGAAGACAATAATTAAGTGTATATAGGTGAAAAGTAACATCTGTGTGAAACTGAAAACCTGCACTGTAATTAGAAAATTAACACTTTCAAAACAGACTTGTTTGCGCAGATGCCTCTGTTTTGTTTCTGAATGAACCATTGATAATATTTATTTTATCATTCCATTCGAAATTGACAACGATCGTAATGACCTGCAATTGGTTGTCCAAATCTTTTGATAGCATCCTTTTGCGTCTCTTCCTTGTGCCATCCCAATCTAATGTCAAGGTCTCTATCCCCCATGATGACCGGTTAACACTCAAAATTGTCCACATCCTACATTTTGGAGGGGACATAACAAAAACTGGACAATTCAATTGAGTTGAACGAACTATTCAGTGCATTTTTTCGAACACTTGTAGTAACGATTGTTAGGCCTGATCCAGTGAATGTTTTTATCACAGTTATCACCGATTCGGCATATCTTGATAAGGAGTCGTACTATCGCATATCCGGAAGAGTAGTATTTTAGTAGAGGGCATTATATATTGTAAGTTTGCAATTAATTATGTATGTAGTTATGGATATCGGACTTCGTATTGACTTTTTAATCATGGTCTTGTTTTTCTACGTTGAAGTAGATGAATGGACCAAAGGAATGCTCAGCAGTCTTTTTTATGCAAACATCGTTACTTATGTAAGTATAGTAAGATACAGGTCCAGTTTAAGTAACTTCCTAATGTTTTTGGCTTAGATGCGCCTTTATATATACAGGTATACTAACATGAAAAACTTATTAGAAAAAGTTATTCATGATACAACATTAAGGTATTTGTACATTTCAATATCTTTGTATTAATTCCCTTGTATCCATGTCACGATAATGCTGATAATTTTGTTAATCCGTGGATAAGGATAGAAGGTAATAAATCTTCGAATGTACACAATCATTGGTATTTCTTACACATCAAAGTTAATGTTTAGTTGACTAATCGTACTTTAAATAGGTCATATCAATGATGAAATAGCCAGAATCGAAGTCACATCATCACATGGAAGTTACTTACTTAATAGATATTGTTTTGGTGCAATGCTTTAGATGCTTAGATGCAAAGACTTGATACAAGTGGTGGAGCTGTTGATATTTTTCTTCACTAGTTAACAAATATATTATTTTTCGGCTAGGAGGGTTTGTATGGTATGTAAAACAAACGTTTATTAAAACGACTGAGTGCAAGATTGCTATAAGTGGTCCAGATATCAAAAATTGACTGTGAAAGTTCTTGGGGGCAACCATGGCCTCTTATAGCAGTATTATTATAACTATTACATTAGTGTAAGAATGAGATGAATACAGGGGGTATAGCTCCGTCTCTTTCCCACTGTAAAGCAATATTAAAATAATACTGCTATAAGAGGCCGTGGTTGCCCCCCTTATTCTTATTGGTGTATTGTTTCGGACAGGATCGGTGACATATAACTAATAATAAGCTAGACCTTAGAAAGTGTGGACAGGATATTAGTTCAATGTGGCAATCATGTCATTTGGTTTAAATAGGTTTTTATTTTTACTATTTTATTAATATTTTACATAGATTCTTGTATATTTCGTGAATGTGAGAACGTTGTAGGCTTAATAGACTGTAGATTTGTAGACCATTTCCTATTGTGTTAAGTACTTGTTGACAGGTCTGCACTGTCCTCCCATACCTATTAACACTAATTTGAAAACATTTTAAAAGCTAATTATTTGTAAAATAGTACCTGTGGAGTTTCTTGCCGGCTCTTCTCCATAGGAAACGACCAATTGGAACCGTGCACCTAGCTTCTGCGGTTCCATAAGTGTCCATGTAGGTTTATGTGAAATAAAATATTTAGATTTTGATAGAGTCAAAACAAAGTCTACCTAGCCTTTTTCCTACTATGTTGGGATCGGCTTCCAGTTCCGAATGCATCTGGGTATTTTACATGGAGCAACTGCCTAGATCGGACTCCACAACCAAACCAAAGTTTTGATAGAGTTCTTTGTTTAACTTGCCAGACAGTCACGTATCAATTATGTAATTTGCTTATGTCACAATAACAAGAAATTAAAAACAGCATTATTTCATAATTACCAGTGTGTTCCACCATTTTTTCCCTGATAGGTTAAAAGTGGAATCCTGGCGCAAAGTGGAGACGATTACGTTACCAAAGTACTCCATTATAATATAATTTTATTTTAACGTGTGTGAAGAAGCAGTGGTGACTCAGTGGCAACGGCCGTGACTTACGAGTTGTATGTAGGTCGTAGGTTCGAACCCAGACAGGCGATTTACTTAGTTCGTTCCTTGAGAGAGGCCTTGGTAGAGCGGACAGAGTTGACGTTAAGCCTTGTCTCCCAGTGGGGTGATGATAATCTGGTCACTTTTAACGCCACCAAAACACAGGCGTGTCTTTTTACCACAAAAAGGAGTCGTTTCGACCTGACTCCTACTTTTCGGGGTACATCGGTTCCTGTAACTGATCGGCTCGAGCTCCTAGGCACGGAGTTGACATCTAACCTCAACTTCGGCGCCACCATCGAGTACAAAGCCCAAACTGCAGCCAAGAAACTGGGCATCCTAAATAAGGTGAAGCGATACTTTACGCCTGGACAGCTTTTGACCCTTTATAAAGCGCAGGTCCGATCCTGCATGGAGTATTGTAGCCACCTTTGGGATGGCTCGGCTAAATACCAACTTGCCGCGCTTGACTCGGTGGAACGCAGAGCTAAGAGGCTCATTGGCGACGTAAATCTGGTGGATGCCAAGCTTCACAGTTTGGCCCATCGTCGCAAGGTTGCTTGTCGGTCTTCTATAGATTGTACTTCGGAGAGTGTGCCCAAGAACTCCACGACCTCATTCCACCGGCCCCCTTCTATTATCGGTCATCTAGGCACACTTCAGGTTACCATCCCTTCCTGGTGGCTATCCCACCAGCTCGCCCTAAGCGTTTCCAAACTTCTTTTATAATACGCACAGCAAAGGAATGGAACTCTCTGCCTGCGTCTGTGTTTCCGAACGCATACAACCCTAATCTCTTCAAAGTGAGAGTGAACAGGCTTCTTCTGGGTAAGCTCGCTCCATCGTCGACTTTGTTTCTGTCACCTCTGACATAGACTAAGGTCAAGAGCAAACATATCACAAAAAAAAAAAAAAAAAACTTAGTGTACATTATTTCATCACTACCGCTCTCAAAACGGTGAAGGAAAACATCGTGAGGAAACAGCATGTTCTAGAACAAAAGCGTAGACGTGATATCTATCTATCAGTCCGCACTGGGCCCGCGAGGTGGATTACGGCCCACTGCCTCTGCCGCCACTGCCTCACCTAGAGGAGGCCTGTGCCCCAGCAGTGGGAACATTATAGGCTGATTATGTGTGTATGAAAATGTACTTATTTGAAAAGGCATTCAAATCGATAACTGAACTCCATGATTAATTAAGTAATTATAAACTTATGATTAAAAACCGATTGGTTTTAAAGCCACTTAGATCATAGTGTTTGATAAATAGTTATAGATGCACTTAAATTATTGACTGTTTTGAGTAGGTACCTAGGTATTTTACAAGTAAAATGCGAATTTGTGTCGTTAAAACCTTTCCGACTTTACAGGACATGTCTCCGAAAACCGCTAACGTAACTAAGGAAACCAGTAACGTCATTAAGAAAACCGGTAACGTAATTAAGGAAACCGGTAACGTAACTAAGGAAACCGATAATGTAACTCAGGAAACCGGTAACGTAAAAGGTACTTTGCACTTTGGTCGTTGTTCTACTACTGGTGATAAATAAATCCAAGCTGTGATACACAATTTTATTAGGTATATAAATTGTTAAAATGCTTTTATTTGTTTTTTGATGTTTTATAGGAAACTGACGTAATATCAGCAATTTATAATTTTGCAACGTTTCAATTAGGTTCATGATAAATTAAGTAATTGAAAAGTTGCAAAATTAAAAACCGCTTTGAGACACAGAATGGTTTTAAAGACACTAAATCCTATGACCCTCCGGGACGTATACCTGCGGGATCGGGGCCCTCAGCCACGAACCTAGATAGCTGGGTCCTACCTACAATATGCTTAATAATAATTACAAAATAACCTGTACAATGCAGTTTTTTGTTTACCATCTCGTTCTTGTACAGCTGACCCGTATAATAAATAAAAAGTGAACTTGACTCGTTAGTCGTAACCGTTGTGATGTAGCAATCCAGTCAAGGTGAGGTATTGTGATTATTAGTTAGCTTCGGCTCAATCGATAAGAGGCTCAATCGATGCAAGAAGTACTTTGAGTACCAGTAAGTGTTTGTCAATTGCAACCAGTGACCTTAGACTTACATAATCAGCCTATAATGTTCCCACTGCTGGAACACAAGCCTCCTCTCTGTGTGAGGGAGTGGGCCGTAATCCACCACGCGGGCCCAGTGCGGGTAGACCTTAGACTTGATAACTTCTAATTCTAAAAACGTCAGGCTTCCCTGTGATATTTTTAAGCAGTAACTTACAATACTTAACTAACACTTTAGTTTCTAATTATTATCTGGTCATCTTTTTTGGGGTTTTAGCAAGGTTGTACAATAGGTACCTATCTCCTGCTATAATTTTGGTGGAAGAAAGTCGGTTTCTTAGTTATATAATTATCATTAATCATAGTTTTAAGGCGCAAACGCACAATGACTGTACGGTAACTATTTTGGTCAATCATTACCGTCATCTATGCGCAATGATGCTTCAGTAATAACCTCATTACAGACTTAAACTCATTCAAGCATCATTAATAACCTCGTTACAGACTTGAACTAATAAAAGCAATCGTATTGTTGTTCCTACAATCGTGAGAATATAAATTCTTATCGACCCACGATACGGGTTATATTTTAACAATGTTTATGGATATCCTGAACCCATAAGGAGTATGGTTGCTAGGCGCCTTGAAAGCTTCTTTACCGAGGGTTCTGTATTAGGTGGTGACATTTCTTAAACTCCAAGTTTGAAAAATGCCACCGCCTGATGGTTTGTCGGCAATCTAATTAAACTTCAGAATGACGTATAGGAGTTAAAGTGCGATGCAGAAAGCAGAGAATGATACTTGGTTTGATAGTCCACTTTGAGGGGAGAGAGAGTCAAAGCCTGAGATAAGTAAGGCTTAAATATAAATCAGGGAATATTTGAGACAGAAGATCAGAAAATCAGACCCCACTACAACGTGGGATTAAAGCTGGGAAACTGGAGAGAGAAAGAGAGTTAAGCTTAAAGAGTTGTTGTATAAAAAGGATGTGACAGGCAACCAAACTATAATGTAGGTACTGTTAAGCTTTACTCACGCCTTTTTCCCATGACCTACAGACCGCCACCTACTACGATTCTTACATACTCCTTTTGCCTCATCCACGTTCATACATAGGGTCATACATACACGCATGCTGTTTTAAGCTTAAGTGGTCATACACACACGTAAAGCTTTTATGTTCTGTCATTTTACAGCCACACGGCAACGCAGAGAACCTCGGCGGCATCCTGAGTCTCTTCAAGCTGAAAGCTCTGTGCGGGACAGACTTTTTAGATCAGAAGAACGTCGTTTGATCCTTGAAGAACAAAGAAACGTGGAACTAGCTGGCATAAGGATGGCTGTTGTCGAGTTGTGCGAGCATATGCAGCAGATCAAAGTGCATTTGCAATCACGAATATAAAAAAAATATATATATATAAATATAATAAAATAATAATAAATATAAAAAAAAGTTTAGTGATTAATAAAATATATATTTTATCCATTATTTTCTAATAATTGTATAAGCCTTTCCCTCTCTCTTTGTCCCCTCCTCAAAGCATCTGTGGCAGAAGTAGCAGGCTGATATGTGACCCGATCGACCCTTGAGTATCCCAAATGTGCCTCTTCTCTGAGAGCCTCTTCCACTAAAAACATACGTAATGTCATTTCGCTACCATTTAAGAATGGCACATTCACTTTAACACTTTATACTAATATAAAACTCAAGATAATTGTAAGAATTAATTTAATTCGATACTTACGATACTCAAAAGGTAGCTATTTTGCTGTCGTGAATTTTGACATTAATTTCACGATGTAACTCTTGTCAAACTCAAATTGTCGGTCGGACATATAACGTTCAGAGTAGGGTTTACGATAAAACAAACGTCAAAATGAAGTTCGGTCGGTTCCGAACCGACCGAACGGAATAGAATGAAGTTCGTAGTAGGAAACGTCCGAACGTTCGGCCGATACATCGGTTTTAACGTTTCGGAGTAGACCCCCAGGATAGATGACATGGGTTGTTAACAAGTTTTGTAATACGTACGTAGCTGCATTGAAGCATGATTTCCTGCTTCTGATTGATTGCCCACTGATTACCTACCACATGAGTAGATAATCTTCTAGGGATTAATTAAAAGTCTTTCATCATTTATTGTACGAGTACATTGTGACAAATACGATAGATTTAACTTTCTGAAATTTGTAAGAGATTGATATTTCTGTAAAATTATGCTTAGAGCTAAAAATCTGCAGTCGAAAGCTGCACTAAGTATTTCTGTCTTTTCAATATAATATGTATTTGCACAACCAAGCAGTGCATTCAGGAGAACCTTTTAGCTGTTATCAGCAGGCTCAGCATGACGCTTTCTATTTCTACTCTACTGTTGAATAGAAATCGCTTGTCTACATTTCTCGATGGAAAACTGTCAACTGTCTACACGGAAACGTCATTTTTGTCTACGGTTCTCGTGCTAAGCCTGCTGGGCACGCCACAATTGCGGCGATAATTCCTCTCTTTGTGGAGTGGCTAGAGAGGCGCCACGGCGTCCTCACCTTCCGCCTGACGCAGGTCCTCACCGGACATGGCAGCTTCGGGAGGTTCCTGCGCCCGGCTGTCACCAATGTGTGGATCGCCGGGAGGACACGGTGGAGTATACGGTGGAGGTCTGCCCGGCTTAGGTAGAGCACCGCCGTGTCCTCGTGGAGGCGATCGGCGGCAGAGATCTCTCGCGTCCGGCCCTGGTACGAAGCGAGAGGGCATGGGCTGCCGTCACCTCCTGCGAAGCAGTAATGCTCGAGAAGGAGCAGGCAGGACGGTTGAGGGAAAGGCAAATTTCGCGCCCTCTCGCCCCTCGCCGCCGCAGGAGACGCCTTGGGCGTCGGGAATCCCGGGCGCTTTTCCGGCCACCGTAGGCTTGCGGACGGTGAGCAATGGGTAGCTTACCGTCCGGTAAGGACCAGGCCCGGGGCGACGTTGCGTTGTGTTCCACGCACGCCTTAAAGTGATGTCAGCACACGTGTAGGGGTTCACTAGAGCCGATGCCTGCCGGGGTCGCGTGGCAGTCCAAAAGGGTTACCGAGGCCCCTGGTAACACAGGCAACGGAAGGAACACGGTTGGGTTTCAGTAAGAGTCTGTCCAACCAGGTTTCAGGCTGGCTAAAGTAGACTCATCTTTCATGGGGTACTGTTTAAAATGTTACAATAAAATACCTCCCCACATACTTTAACAAAATTTAAATCTAGTATAAAACGCACACTATGTAGCCAAGCATATTATAAATAGGGGAATTACATCGCTGATAAAAATGCTTGGCTCAACGCTGGTCCTGCTCCACAAGGGCGCAAAAAATAATTGATCAGGTATTGAAAATAGTGTTGGAGCTGCTGAAGATTTTAAAAACTTTCTTTGCATTGTATAAATTCAATCTGTTAGTATTGTATAGCTGCACAGCACATTGTTATGTGAATAGGTACTATGTACTATAAAGCTGCCATTTACTGGATACGTCTTCCATTGACTTGAATGTGCCCTGGTGGCTGGGAGTATGTCGTGCTCACTCTAATGTCTCGCTGATGGTGGCGCGTGTGTTGGATCATTTAGCTCCCTTCAAAATGGTTGAGCTGAATGGTGCTGATCCACGCGTCATGTTCGTGAACGGGCGCCGTCAGTAGAGGCTGGTCATCTCTTAGCTGCTACGGCTTATTTTAACTTTAATTTTTGAATTGCTTTTGTTTTTGTTGTAATCTTTTTATTATGGACGCTTTTACGTTTTGCATCGTTCTCACATGTATAATTTCAAAATGAATGATGTAAACATTATTTTGTAACCATAATACGTTGATTTAAAAGAGTGTCCGTGGAGTTTCTTGCCCGTTCTTCTCCATAGGTACCTACTACGCTTTGGAATGGGCAACTAGCTTCTCAATAGGTACCTACTACGCTTTGGAATGAGCAACTAGCTTCATCTTTCTGACTGACTGACCGAACCCTTGACAATTCAAAAGTGCCTGTAATTGGTTTATTTGAAATAAATGCTTTGAGTTTGAGTTTGACACACCCTACCGCTCCGCCCAGAGCGGGACTTCTCCCGCTCTTGTTTGATAATTACCCAACCAAAAAAAAAAAAAAAAACCTGCTAAACGATAAAGAAGGTGTTACTATAGGGGTTTTACCTTAGGTGCTACTGGCAGTCACGAAGTTAGAAGACAAAAAAACTGCCAGCGTCAAATGAAAATCTTAACATTCGTTAGTTATTTGACATTCCCATCGTGTAGCTATTATCTTAAAACACATATAAACATAATAAATAGGTACATAAGATAAATACGTAAGTAGCTAATATTGTCAATATGTTATTAAGGCTCCGTGCAACCCTGTTTTATCAATTTCTTATCCAATTATGAGAAAGCTTGAAATTATTGAAACAGTGTGTGACTATAAAAATACAGTTTTCGTGGTGCTACACCATTCGTGTCAGTCACGGCACCTGTTAAGGCGCTGACAAGACCCAATTGATCAAAATAGGCTTTGCTTAAGAAAAAAAAATGCCAAATCTGTATAGCTTGTGGTAGCGGAAAAAATATATGTCAATTTTGAACATATTTCCCAGAATCTGGTTGTTACCAAAACACGTTTTGAAAACAAAATCTCGATACAAACTAACGTTAAACTAACCTCTTACTTTGAGTTCTAATCCAAAATATCTGTATCAAATATCAACATACGTTACGTATTTAATTAATAACAAGAACGTCTTATTTGAATGCAGAACTTGGTTGTTTTTTATTTTCGATTACTCAACTCAACTTTGAGTAAATAGATAATTACATCATATTTTGCAATAAATTACAAGCTTTGTGTCGTCGCGCTTCTCTTTCTTTTCTATGGAATTTGACAGTGACCGCGGTTCAGGTGTTGTCAGCGTCTTAATAGAGTCATCACTTTTGCGCTCTCGAAAATATGGTTTATTTCGCCTTTGAAATAAAATTTTGATTTTATCTCAAAGATATCTGAAGACTACCTGATGTATGATTTTTAAAGTTCTTGATAGATAGGAACAAATACAATGCTGACTATGTATAGAAAGATGATCAAACGTCAGTCTCGCGTAATTTTTCGGAAAAATTGTTGCAAATATTAGTGATTTGCCATGAATACTCAATTTATTTGAAAAATCCCTTCCAACCACATGCAAAACAAAGAACTTGTCTTTTCAAATCACAAATAATTTTGTTTAATTTTTTTTTCCCTTTTTCACAAACAATGAACTAAATTGATCAAGATCAATTGATTTCGTGCACGGCCCCTTAAGCAATTATACTTCTGTCTAAAGAAGTATAATTTATTTATGTGTAAAGTTATAAAAATGATAGACTAAACCGCGTTTACAGGGCCGAATTTATACTTGTGGATTTATACTTGGTTGCCTCAACCAAGAAGTGATTTTTTTTTTTGGAACAGACAAAAAAAGTCACATTTTTCAGTTTATTCTAAAAATATACAAAAGAAAAAGATAAATGTTAGGCGAATTGAACTTTGCGAACTTTTTTCGTCGAAAAATCATTGGTAATTTCGTTGAAATCCAGTTCTCGGAGTAAATCACTTTCAATACTCAATCGGAATAACTTTTATAGGCGGTTTTGTGTTATTGTAGTCCGAAGTGTTTTTTTTTTTTATAATGTTCATCTTTGAAGGTTCCTTTTGAATGTGAGCTTTTTAATAAAAAAAATGTGTAGGCCCCAATTTTGCGGAGGCCCGGGGCCAGAGCCCCTTTTGCCCTGCTTTAAATCCGGCCCTGCGCGTTTACACAAATACTAAGATATTATTATATTTATTATCGTGTTATTGACGATATAATCATAACATATCCACACATAATGTATTTGTAGTAGCATATCCAATAACACTATCACGACTTGTGGAGTTGTGGTACACTACTACTTCAATAATCTTGCACCCATTTTTAAATTGGATCTAGTGTCCTAAGTAGAGCAGTTCAGAACCTTTAATTGTGCAGGGATCACTAGGTAAGGAGTTCGACCATGGTTTACTTTCAGTTTGAGTTACTTATAATTATTATGTTTTAGGTAATACTGGACTCCAGTAAAAATAAAAAATACGCCAAGCACTTAAAAATCGTACAGTAAGGGATGAAAATTGACTTCCGTTTCCAGCTGAAAACTTTGCAGGTACATAAATTGTTTAAGTTACCTTTAGTTATTCCCAGTTTGACTGTGCATGTGATATTGCTGAAATGTATGTCCACTGGGTCAAGTTTAGGGATCATGTGGAGCCCCTGCGCAGGCGCAGGTGGCGGGGCAACCGGCTGGGCTTCCCGGGAGGACCCTTGGACAGGATACGTCTCGGGACTAGCTCCTATGGTCCCGGTGTTTCCCGTCGTAAACGCGACACTAGTTTCATCAACAATTTGCGCCCCGGCCAACATCATTCCGATCGCGAACTACACTGTTTCTTCAATAAAACTTCCGCGCGTGCGCGCTACTACACGTCGCGCATTCAAGTGCGCCCGCGGTTCGCTACAACGCGGAGTGGACTATTGGAACCCTTTGTCTGTAGCCGGTAAATAATTGCACACGCATTTGTTTCATTGCACGTTAATTTGTAAATGAGTGTTGGACGACACTCTATTAGCGAACGTGTGGGCGTGCGCACGTCTGTGTGCGTAGCACTTGAACAATACCCTTTATTGTAATGTTACTGCGTTTTTCGTAGGTAATGTTTATGTACGAGGAGACAAAGATACGCATTTTTACCTAAATTTAACAAGAACAGCTTCTTTTATTAAGAAATATAAATACAATTTAGCGCAAAATATTTCATTGAAGGCACATAACGGCCAAGAACCTATTGAAACACGTTTAATGTTAAGTCGATTGACAAATCAATTAGGTAGTCATCCATTTGCTTACTATGTTTTTTTTATTCGATTATAAAAATATACCTATATTTATTTATATGGCCGAATTAAACAATTAGGTACCTATGTAGCTAAGCTAAGCTATACGACGTTTTGAGGTAAAAAGGATTATTTATAAAATATTTAAGACTAGTTCCAATTTAACCTTGAAATCTAGGTAGTCGGAGAAACTTTATTAGTCCGGCTAGATTTGTCATACTTACCACTTTTCCAAAAAGATTTGTCAAGCGCAGCGAATCTATCAAAAGTTCAAAACTCTAGCTAGACAAGGAGCACTGCTGGGCTGTAAATAATAACAGCTGTTAACTGAATTTCAGTAAAGGCTCCTACATACTGGCGCGACTTGTCGCGCGACGCGACGCGATACAAAGACACCGCGTGTAGCGCTACAAGCGGTGCCTTTGTGTCGCGACGCGTCGCGCGACAAGTCGCGCCAGTATGTAGGAGCCTTTATTTACATACCTACTGTATTGTTCTAAAGCCATTAAGCATCCATAAGGTAACTATGTAAAAGTTTAAAGATCAGGTACCTATGACCTGAAAAGGAGGCTAAGTTATGTTTTTTTAATGATACCGGTGATGACATATGATATCTACTCAAACTCGTATTCAGGAGACAATACAGGTATGGCCATGTGATGCGGAGGAATGTGGAAAATGTCGTGAGGAAAGTCTTGAGTATGAATGTCGATGGCTATAAGAGTAGAGGAAGACCAAAGAAACGATGGATGGACTGTGTGAATGATGATATGGCTAGAAAGGGGGTGACTATCGAGATGACAACTAATAAAGAAGTATGGAAGAAAGCGACATGTAGCGCCGACCCCAAATAAATTGGGATAAGGGCAGGAGAATGATGAATACACACGGACTAAAATAAAAATGAACAAGAAAGCAACGTTTTTGTTTACAGCGTCATCTGTGACCGGCTCAAGAAACTGTGAACATATTTACTTACATAGCTTAGAATGTAGCTCTTATGTTCACCGTATCAATAAGACTGTATAAATGTATCTGTGATTGTGTATTAGTTCCGTGAGTTGAACATAGATGGCAGCACTGAACCATTTCATCAATCGATATCATTCGATGTCACTTTGGTCAGTATAAGGTCACAGACCTCTCTAGTGCCCTACAGACTATGTCAATAGACTTACAATCGCTACAAAGAGATCAAAGGCTACTCTTTCTGCAGACGTGAGTTTCGTAAAAGCCGATATGACCAATTTTGAGAGGATGGTAATTATGGAAGTAACAGTAGCATGTTGGCGAATTAAACATGGCTGTGCTCCACATGGTAACAGGGCTATTCTCTCAAAAAAAATCAGCGTGAAAACTAAGGTAAAGTGAGCTTCTATTTCACCAGCACCCTCTGAACGATTTTGAAGGATATTGCTAATCCATTGCTTCATTATGTTCAATAACGTAAATGACGAAATAAACATTGGCGCCGATTCCCTTGTTCACAAACTAAACTAAATTTAAGTTCAGTGCATCTTTTTCTTTCTATTTTATTAAGAAAAGGACAGAAGATAAATTTTAGTTTAGTCCTGTCAAATAAATCAGCGCCTGTCACTACTCTATACGAGTTTAGACGTGATTAAAAACTTGCCTACTAAAATTACGTCAATTTACGTCAAGCGCTGATTAATTTGACAGGACTAAACTAAAATGTATCTTCTGTCCTTTTCTTAATGAAATAGAAAGAAAAAGATGCACTGAACTTAAATTTACTTCAGTTTGTGAACAAGGGAATCGGCGCCATTGTTGAACCTTCAAAATGTAACCCATTGCTACTGATAGTGTTCCGCAATTACCCCGCTGATTCTAGGGACTGACTATTGTCAGCTCATTTCACTTAAATTTTCACGGTAAGATTTTATAGAGAATAAATCGGCTGCTGTATGAGAGTTGCTGAGAATCGAAATTATCTAAGATCGAGATCTTCGACGATATCCTAATATTATAAATGCGAAAGTAAGTTTGTTTGTTTGTTACGCTTTCACGCTAAAACGGCTGAACGGATTTGGATGAAATTTGGCACATGGGTAGACCATGACTTGGATTAGAACATAGGATACTTTTTATCCCGATATTATCAGGAGATCGAGACTTATGCGCGTGAAACCGCGGGACGCAGCTAGTAGGTATTATGTAAGATCGAGATGAATGCCTGCGATTGTAGAGGCTTATGTCTAGCAGTAGACGGCTGTAGGCTGATGCTCAACCAATGAAGGTAGCATTCGCAGACCTGTGGCAGTGCTCGCGGACGAAGATGCGATACGAAGACGCTATGGCACGTGCGTGTCGGACGACAGTTCATGTTCGTCGCGCGGCACGGTAAACGATTGGGCAACTCATTGTACCTAGTCAGTTATCAAAAACAAAGAGCTTGCATACTCAAATAGTAACGTGGCTCGTGAATAATGATTCTTAATTGAAATACGATTATAAATGCCGTGACCTCAAAATTAATGTATACAAATATATACAATTGAAGTGTCTGTTTGTAATTTCAAAATAACAGCTTAATACCAAATGCATAATTAAGAAATTATATACGGAATTATATACCTACCTAAAGCAAAAAAAAACAATTTTTAAAGTTTTCGTCTGTCTGCGCTTTGTTCCGGCTAACCGAAACGGCTGGACCGTTAGAGTACTTTTATTTTAGAAACGCCATGCAGGCGAAGCCGCAGGCAAATCAACTTTTAAGTTAATAAAATTAGAATTACGCAAACCAACACTTTATCACCTCCGTGAAACGACAAAAGCCAAAACATTAGGAAACATTAACCATTATTTTAAGAAAAACCGCAACTGTTGATACTATTTGAAACACAAAAGGAAAAAAAGTGTTTCGGTTCAAGGGCAGCGTAACAGGGGCAAAATACAAGCTGTAAGTACCTACATAGTACATGACAAATGTAGAAGGGGATTCTACTTAACTTGTTTAGTTGGTAGCTTTCGGTTTGCTACGCCCCGCACCCGCCGCGGCTACGCGGTAGCACACTTATGAATTCAGGCATTAAGGCTACGTGCACGAAAAAATCTCTTTTTTGTCAATTTCGTATCTAATTGTGAGAAAGCTTGAAATAATTGAAACACTATAAAAGTACAGTTTTTGTGGTGTTAAACCATTCGTGTCAGTCACAGCACCTGCTACTAATTTCATCACTTTTGCGCTCTCGTAGACAAATATAGTTTATTTTGCCTTTCATTTACTTAGTGAGGATACCTATTGTATAATCATAAAATAAAATCTAAATTTTTTATTCTGATAGGGCTCGTTGTGGGGCTTTGGGAAGCCAAAGCCCCACAACGAGCCCTATCAGAATACCATTGCTGCGACACTTTTTTTTTTCCACTGTGTCGCAGCTTCATGCTGAGATAGGAGCCTTTTGGCCTCCTACAGGACTTTTTGTTTTTATTTTAATTTTACATTGTTTTTGAGTGTGTTTTAGTTTAATTTGTGATCTCCTATGCGAGTCCCAATAAATACTTTTTCTTTATTTCTTTAAACCTAGTGTGTGATTTTCTGTATATGGATGGCTAAATACTAGGAAAAATACATTACTGAATGGGTTTAAAAAAAATCATGTTTTTTTAACATTCTTTTTCTGCTATATTTTGTATCAAGTTGAAAAAAGTGCTTCAAATAAATGCAAGTAGACCATAATTATAATGGTGTTGATAACATTTTTTAATGTTCACACCCAAAAGTGTAGGTACATCATTTAATAACTTTAAAACTAATATAACTTAGATAATATACAATATTGATGCTACTTACTATTTTCACTAGGTAGGTAGGTACTAAATTAGATTACTAACTAAATATACAAATGACTGAATATATATACGTCCGCATCGCTGTCATCCGGAAACGCGCCCACAAGACTGGCAGCATTGCCACTTTGAATGGCAATGCTAATTTTTTGGCCAAAGAAGGAGCCAGCCCTCTGGTCACGTGAAGTGTCGATCAATCAGCGTGAAATTTCCTTAAAAAGGAGACGCGCACTCGGGCCCCATGACCCGAGCGTTTCGACCCAAAACGACTCAAAACTGTGATTTCCTATAAGGTTACAGTATTTGCGCCGCTTGAGGGTCTCAGCAGCTGCAGATGCGGCGCCAGCACAGCCAGCCGTGGAACATGAGACGGCGCAAGGGTGTCCACACAGGTTGCGTCCCACACCAGAGGCCTACCCACCTTCCAAAGCAACAACGTCATACCATCTGGTCTCTTCCCATCGTCACGTTCCAATCCATTTGGTTCTAATACCGCTGGTACGCCAGCGGTGACAAGGGCTCGACGAATAATATCGTTGATGCTGCTGTGCCGTGCTATACGATCTGTGCTCCGGCAGCAGGACAGGCCATGGTGTCCAAGACTGTCGACGGCTTCACCGCAGTAACACCGATGCAGAGCAACACAAGGTGCGCTCAAGCGGAGACACGTAGTGAGCCGAAAAGATAAGTCATCCACCATAGTGCCTATGGTAGATGACGGGAGCGCCTGAAGCCACACGCCTGTGTCCAACTCTCTCACAGCCAGCAGACGAGCACGCTCAGCAGTATTAAGTGATGTGTTTGTCAGGTTATTCCGTATAACACTGCAGAGCGGCACGACCGACCGTCTCTGGGAGGTTGGGTTGTCTGGCAAATCCAAGCCATTTTCCAAGCGTTCAACGCGTCAGTAAACCACGGTACCTCAAAATTAACCAGTGAGGAAGATAAAATGTTCCTGGTCAATTTATCAGTACTGTGGACCGAGGAGATGAAGGCCGGTAAACTTATATTTTAAATTTTCCGGACGCCGAGACTACCCAGGCGAATGGGAAGTGTGGCTTGCTGCCACGCTTGGTCGTCCAGAGCCACATTAAGGATCAAAGTTAGTGTGTTCCTAATAATATGGCCTACTTTTTCTAAAAGTTGTGGATGCTTCCATAGATGGGAGGAGCGAAGGCTATATGTAAATTTTGGTCCAAACAACAGTATCGAATAAGTGTGAAAGCCGAATGAATATTAATTTTGAATAGTCTTTGCGAGACAACATTAAAATTTTGTCATTTCTCCTCAATGAAAGTTGGAAAGAAATCAACAAAAATTGGGGACCCCAGGAGGTGAAGCGAATTTCTTTCCGTAATTTTGATATTTGGTGCTACTCGTATTGTGTTAAATTTTGTCATGGTAGTCTGTCTGTCAGTGGTTTGAGGAAGATAAATTTCACTTTTTGAAAGGTTAAGGTCTAGGCCAATGAAACTGATTTTTTCTTTAAAAATAGTTAACTCTTGTAGGACTGTGTCTACAAGATTTAACTTTTCCTAGGGTTCCGTCATCCAAATACAATACGTAGAATTCAGAATTTAGTTGTTATTTAATTCAGAATGTATTTACCAAAAAGTAGTTTTTTTTTTATAAAGTTGATCAAATATCAGTCTCGCGTCATTTTTCAGAAAACTTATTGCGAATATTAGGTATTTTCCATGAATACTTAATTTATTTGAAAAATCCCTTCCAGCGCTTCGCATTTCGCCACATTCACATGGGAGTAGCTAAGGTGAAAAATGTATTCACTATTTATTACTTTTCTGTTATACAATAGTTTTTGTAGTAGCGAAACGGCCATGCCACATATTTTGATTAAGGTGTAGAGTTTGTGAAGTTAGGGCTTGTAGAGTTAGGGCGTGTAGAGTTAGAAGCTTGGCTCTACCTACTTGAGATTTGATAACTTTTTGACAGTGCGAGACATGTGGTCTCGTCTTGGCAGTATTTTACATAAAAGTGTTCCTATATCACTATTCAGACCCCTATCATATTTGCGGAAGTCTCATACAAACTTCCATCCCCTAGTTTAAGGGGTTGGGGGGTAAAAGTTCCAAGTTTTAGATTTTTTTGTTGTTGTTTATGTACTTATACTAACTTACATACCAAATTTCACCTTTCTAGGACTTCAGGACCCTAAGAATTTTGATGATCATCAGTGAGTGAGTCAGTGACGAAATCGGGGTGTTTTAGATATCAATAAAATCTAAAGTTTATGAGCTATGCGATTGAAACTTAGTAAGTTTAATAAGTCCACTATTAACATCATGTCGCGAGAATTTTGCTTATCTGGAATAATCGTTCAAAAAAATTCAAGCTCTTCGAAAAAAGGTAGGTAGTGCCCTTGCGCTTCGCTTGGCTCGTCTTGGCGGGTGCACTACTGCCAGATAAAATAAAATCCGTTAATTGCCAACTAGTCATCGACTACAAATATGACCGGATTTCTCGACTACATCTCTTTAAAAAACCTGTGCAAGTGGCGATACACAACTACGTATATATGTACGCATCAAACGTTATCTACGTACATATATGTACGCGTCAAACTTTATGGCGGTTCTAGTCAGCCCCGGATCTAGGGGGAGTGGGCAAGCCGGGGCCTGTGCCCGGGCGCCAACTTCAGGGGGCGGAAAATGAAAACGTCAGACAAGTGCACCACCCAGTGCTCCGCAACTTGGCAATAAGTGAGACGCGCCGCACTTATTATCTTACCGTGCGGGTGGCACACTGAAGGAATCACTACGTGATTAGCATAAGCATATCGGCTCTTACAGACTGGGGCGATTTCGCGGGCGCGACAGGTACCTATATTGCTGCCTGTCGCGTCCGCGATATCGCCTCAGTATGCAGGAACCTTGAGTCGTCAAACGGTGTGAGCGGGTTGCGGGCGGGCGCAATTGAATTCTGCCAGGAACCTCCCGTTTTTAAAGCACATTTTCAACTTTTATTTGGCGACATAAAAAAGGCTAGCAGCAACAACAGATGGAAAATCTGTTGCAAAAGACCTATGCCGCTGCAAACCAGTAAAAAAAATTAGGAAAAGATCCTTTATTTTAGAAAAATTACATCGCGTAGTGGGGACGTCGGGCGTACCCTTTTCGACGCCTGGAAATGCAAAAGCGACACGATTTCCTTTATTTTTTTTATCACAGCGCTGGCCCCTGTTCTTTTTGCCCCGCCTCGAAAAAAATCTAGATTCGGGGCTGGTTCTAGTGAATATTAACTACTAGAAAGCTCTAATTTGACATGGGTACATACGTATTAATCACGCCGACAGTGGTAAAATAAAAAAAAAATATTAATATCTCGTCTATCCCATCCAAACATATTGCAGGTCTTTAAAAACCATTTTTCGATTCAGGGATCCGTTTGTAAATTATCAAGCTTTAGAGTGCAATATTTTGTTCAAGTTAGTTGATATGTGAAAAAATTATGGCAGTGGTAGATATTACGAAGTTAAAAATAAAACTATCACAGCTAAGTCGACCAACTTACATTTGCAGTTGGAATGTATGGAGAACATGTTTATTGTAATGTAATGAAAGACAAGTCTGGATGACAACTGCTTTATTCATAATCGTACATAGACAATCCACAACATCTTCCCCTTAAATAAGATAAAATAATAATAAAAAGCAAACTAATAATCCATTAATTCAACAAAAACAAACTTAAAGTAAATAATTAGATATTCATACATTAGGTATTGAAATACATAATTATACAAATTGTTAAATCTTACTACGGGTATGAGGTGGCGAGTAAGATGACGATACATTTATTTTGGTGCTTGGCACATAATCATTATCTCTATCATCCCCCGAAAAATACTCATCATCAATATCAGACAAAATATTGTCTGCAGGATCCTTTACGGATCTTATCAAATGTCTACGATTACGGCGATAAATACCTTTTCTGTTTCTAACAATATAAGAACGTGGAGTCGACGCTTTTCCCATTATTTTGCCATGACTTCTTTTATTTGTGTTTCCTAACATTATAACTTCATCGCCCACATTCAACTCAGGTAACAGTTTAGAATGCTGATCATAGAAACTTTTAATTTTTATAAAAATTAAAAGTTCATTGTTAAGATCCGACACGCACTTAGTCGATTTTTTATAATCGAAATGATAATTTATTAGGAGTTAAACCGTCTCATACTTGTAAAATTTAGATGCCAAGTGGTCAGATGATTTCCCACCCAAAAAAAAAAAAAAAAAAAGTGGTCAGTCTGTCTCTCGGCTTGTACGTCCGTCTGTCTATCATAAGCTTGTGACGTTTTTATCGTAACGTAAAGTATGTGTTAGGTACTATATAGCCTTTATCATGGGGAATAATAAATAGAAGATGAGTTTTCGTAGTACGGACTCCGTAGTGAGTCTTCGGCTTGCACTTGTCCGATTTTTTAATCCTAGTACTTTAGTAATTATTTATTCAAAAACAGCCCATTGTATGTTTTGTAGTGTTAAATTTATTTTTGCTATGTATTTTCTGGTGTACAATAAAGTATAGGATAATATAATTAATAAATAAAAACTGATCAGAAGAACATTGACGCCCGATACATTAGCAAAAGCCGATAGGAGCATTATTTATTAACACTGATGTACCTACCTACATGACTCGCGTGAAACTGGAGATCCCGTATTAAAAAAAACTTCAGCTTAAACAAATCCATACTTATACTTACTATAATTTAAACTTACTTACTTTATTTACTTACTAGCGAAAATAACTTTGTCTCCCTGTTACATTTGCACATCTTAAGGCGCAGATATATGATTTTAGTGACTTTTAATTCAATAGGGGGGGTAACCATCACCTCTTATAGCAGTATTATTATAATATTACTTCACAGTGGGAAAGTGATGGAGCTATACAGGACTCATAGCTCCATCTCTTTCTCACGCTAAGTAATATTATAATAATACTGCTATAGGAGGTGATGGTTACCCCCCAGTTATTACGACTTCATATAATGCAAGTAAGTTATACAAAAAATGTATGTTAAATTAGAACGCATACACATCAATTCTATGTGAATAGCAAAGTATTGTAGTAAAATACTTTATGAAATAAATTCAGGAAGGAATGTCTACCCAAAGCATAAAAAACTATATTACTTTTAAACTACTTATGATATGTTCATGATTGTATTTTTATGAACAGACTATTTTAATATCTATAATATTCTCTCTGTGATATTTTTAAATGTTCATATTTTCGTAACTAAAAATGAATATTCTCTATGAAACCAAACCGACTTTAACCTACCCTTATCGGCTTAACCCCCTTCAGGCTCCCTCTCACAGAGAGGAGGCCTGTATCCCAGCAGTGGGAACATTGGAGGCTGATTATGTTATCGCCTTAACGGGTTTAGAAGTTTGGCACCACGGTTAGCCCACGTTTGCACGGACGTAGAAACATTGCGCCCGGGATTTTATCGCGCACTGGATTTTCAACTCTCTGTCTTGAGCCAAGCATTGAGAATCCAGTATGCGAAAAAAAATCGCCTCTGCGAACCTGGGCTTAGACCATGAGCTGGGTTATAACATGGGATACTTTTTATTCCGATAGTTCCGTTCCCGTGGGATTACATCCGACATCCACGCGGGCGGAGCCACGGGCAAAAGATAGTGTATTAAAAAAAAGCGAAATTACTTCGGACTGTGACAATAAAGCACTACTCTATGGTACTTTCTACATCCTTACTGAAAATAAATGTAAAAGTTTGCAAAGATGTCTGTTACCCTTTTATCAAAGGCTGAAGGGATTTGGATGAAATTCTTAGGAGCCCGAATCTGGATTTTTGTGCCCGATTAATGTAACAAGTTGCATGAGATACCGAACTTGTTACATCATTTTACAAAATGTAATGCCTAAATAACTAGATACATCTAAACAAGGTGAAGGGCGGGCATTTTTGGGGGACTGTCTTATGTAACTTTGACGTTCGAAAAGTGCTGATTTTCAGCCTAGTTTGAATAAATGACTTTTGATTTTGATTTTGACATGGTCAAATTCAAGTATCTAGCGAAACTCCGCAGCTGTGATGGGTATCGATATCTCTACACGAAAAAATAAAAAAGATTTGATGATTTTTGTTACTTGAAGTATGAGTAAAGAAAATCTGTTTTATTTTTAATTTACCGTGTTTAGATATCGATACCATCACATATACCATTTTTTTAAAATAATTTTAATAATATTATAAACCATTTTTTTTTACTATTTTTAATCATATTAGATACCATTTTTTTTTTACATGTTCGTCGTGTTGAGCCTATCGTGTTTAGATATCGATACCATCACATATACCATTTTTTTTTTACTAATTTTAATAATAGTATATATACCATTTTTTTTACTAATTTTTACTAATATCAGATACTATTTTTCTTATTAATATTTCAAGTGAAGTACACTAACTGCGGTTGATGACCCAAAAACACTCATCAAATTACTTCATTAAAAGTTAAATTTGTCGTAGGGTCCCAGTGCACATAAGTTATTTGCGAAAATCGCGAAACGTCTAGTTGATGTAACTGGTGACCGAAAAGCTGGCGGCTTTCTCGCGCATCGCTTCAGCCACGGTAAGGGACGCCCCAGAAAGACATATAGTGACCTCATTAATGATGTTCTTCAAAAAGGTCAGGTGCGTAGTACTCGCAACTGGCGTGCGTGTATGACCAACGTAAACGAAGCAAAAGGAGAACGTAAGGAGCGTAGCAGGTGGCGTTCTATAGTTTCTGCCCACCATGAGAAGAAGGCGTGAAAATACATACCTACATAAGTAGGTATGTATTTTCAAATAAAAACAATACAGCGAAAAGAAAAAGCGCGCGGAATAATTTTTATTTGTTAACAAATCAGCGCAGCGCTAGCGCTTTTTTTTTAATGCAAAGGCACAAAAAAACAGCCAGTATTACTAATAAAGAAAATTAATGTTTTGTGTTTTTGTTACAGATAAATGGTTGTAATTTATTGTCAAAATTAATTAAATTAAAGAATTGAATGTTTATTTATTATATTTTATCTCCCAAAGTTAATTTTATTCATAAAGCGTTGACCACTTTTCTGACACAAAAACTCTTTGCTAAGATTTAAAAAAGTACGTTTTATACGGAGCATCTTGATAAACCGTGCGTTTTACATTACAATAGCGCACAAGTACGTAATGAGATACAATACCATATTGAAATTGGTGAAATAAGAGACCCTTTACGAGCAAATGTGATATACAATTAGTTTCCAGGTAATCTAAAAAAAGTTATCTCTGGATGCGTTATTGACGAATTCATGCAACTTAGAACAGCATACCTAATATATCCTACTCGTCATATTAAATATGTACTTGAACTTATTTTTAGTGAAAAAATCGCGCGGTTATTGTTAAAAAAAACAACACACCGTCCTTTCGTCACTGGGGCACAGTCGCGACTGTCTGCATGCCGAGTGCATGCCAATCGAGGCGCGTAGGCATAGCTCGCGCTTCGTCCGTTTGTATGAAGTTAGAATACTGTATAGATAATATTACCGTGCATCAGCATTGCAATTCAGCGAGGAAATGCCGCCAGCATCCTCGGTATAATGCCTTGAGGGCGTTTTTTTAGGTTTAACTTAGTTTTAATTTAATTTAGTTAATGTTAATAACCATCTTGTAATTTGATTATGTAAATAAACAAATTTCTTCTTTTTAATTTTATCATGTTTTGATATCAATACCTATCACGTCTGCGGAGTTCCGCTGGCTAATCTTATTCGACCTTGCATATATAGCCTTCTGCATACTCTTTTAGGATATACAGCCGAGATGTTGTTTGTATTTGTTGACAAAAAGGTTGACAGGACACATACTTTTAACCTTCCACACTGTAATCGGCTTTTTTAGGGTTAAACAAGGGACCCATATAGTTTCGCCATGTCCGTCTGTCTGTCTGTCTGTCTGTCCCCGCTGTAGCTCAGAGACGCTTAGTACTAGAAAGCTGTAATTTAGCATAGGTATACGTATGAATCACGCCGACAAAGTGCTAAAATAAAAGCTAAAAAATTTAATGTGGGGATGATATTCATTTTTCTCGTCTATCTTATGGTGTGGGGTATCGTTGGATAGGCCGTTCAAAAATACTGCGGGTCGGTGAACACCTCTTTTCGATTCAAGGATCCGTTTGCGTAATATCAAGCATTAAAGTGCTAATTTATGTTAGAGTCAAGTGTCCCCCTCTGCCAACTAAATGGTTGTTTATGGAGATGTGAAAAAAATTATGGCAGTAGTACATATAATGAAATTAAAAGGAAAACTATCACAGCTAAGTGAAGTTAACGAGTAATAGTCGACCAAGTTAAATTTGCAGTTGGAGAATTGACCGTGGCATATATCGATGCATGGGACAACATGTTTTTCAACTACAATGTTAAGTTTCTTTTTGGTACAAATTCATCCCAACTTCCCGACTACTTCCAAATTATTTTAAACCTTAAAATGTTGATGGTTAAGTTCAAAATCGAATGAGAAAATTTGACAGTTTGTGGTAACTTTATGTGTGTTGACTGTACCTAAGTTATGGAGGGTTAAATCCCGATCGAAAGCATAAGCAGCTAAGGATTCGGGTTTAGGGAAACCACACTGAACACGCTTTTTTGGACATTTTGGGTATTCAGAGTTTTAGGGTTTGTTGACATTGCCGGAGATGCTGACAATAAAAAGTGCACAAATATGTTTTTCCAACATGTTGACCACAAACTCACTTTAATCTACCACTCCTAAAACAAACTATGTTGATGGTTGATCTATAATTTTGGTTATCACAAAATATTTTCTTTTTTAAATTACCTAATTAAAAAAAAAACAACCCGACTTCAAAAAGAAATTAACTCTTATAATGAAAAAATATTTTTATAAACAATACTCGTAGGGTGACTGCGGAGTTGAGAGACGTCGTCGTCGGGTTTGGTTCCCTCCCCGTGTTCGTCCTCGGGGACTTCAATGCCAAGAATTTGGCTTGGGGTTCCCGGTTGACGGACACGCGGGGCAGGATGGTGGGGGACTGGGCTCTAGAGACAGGCTTGGTCGTCCTAAACCGGGGTTCTGTCCCCACGTGTGTGCGGATGCGGGGTGAATCAGTGGTGGACATCTCGTTTGCCAGCCCCGCTCTGTCGCCGCATGTTGTTGACTGGCGCGTCATGGAGGGGGTGGAGACCTATTCCGACCACCGGTATATCCGGTTTGACGTCTCCGCCCAGACCACGAACGCGCCGGTCCGACGGGCTCCGAGTGGTCCGCGGTGGGCGCTGAGGCAGCTGGACCGGGAGCTCCTCGTGGAAGCCTCGATCGTGCAGGCCTGGGTGTCACCACCGGACAGGCCTGCTGACATCAACGACGAGGCGGAGTGGTTCCGGGCCATGTCCGACATTTGTGACGTGGCAATGCCCCGGGTCCAGCCTGGACGTGCCTCGCGCCAGGTGTACTGGTGGTCGCAGGAGCTTACGGCTCTGCGCACTGCTTGCGTGGCTGCGCGACGCCGGTACACCAGGCACCGCAGGCTCCGTATCAAACCTCCGGATACGGAAGCCATTCAGGCGAAGCTGTACGAGGGGTACAGAGCGGCGAAGACCGCCCTCCAAGCGGAGATCCTGCTGGCCAGGGGTTTGGCCCGCTAGGAGTCGCTGGGGACTCTGGACAGGGACCCATGGGGACGCCCGTACAAGGTGGTGCGGGATAAACTCCGCCCATGGGCTCCCCCGCTGACGCAGAGTCTCCGGCTCCAGCTTGTGGAGGACGTGGCGAGCGCTCTGTTCCCTTCGCGAGGGGAACATAGGCGGGGAGGTGTCCCCGCCTACTGCGGTGCCCGATGCGGACCACACCGCCGACGACGGCGATGCTCCGGAGGTGACCGAGGTAGAAATGAGAGCGGCGGTACGCAGGCTTAATGCCAAAAATACCGCCCCAGGACCCGACGGCGTACCTGGGAAGGCCTGGGTCCTGGCCATGGAGGCTCTCGGGCCTCGACTTAGGGGGATCCTAAGCGCATGCATGGAGAGGGGCCAGTTCCCGCTTCGTTGGAAAACGGGAAAACTGGTCCTCATAAAGATGGCAGGGCGCCCTGCGGACTCTCCGTCCGCTTATCGGCCCATCGTGCTGCTCGAAGAGGTGGGCAAGCTCTTTGAAAGAGCCATTGCAGACCGCCTCGTCGGCCAGCTGGTGCGGGTAGGGCCGGATTTGGCGGAGAGCCAGTTTGGTTTCCGCAGAGGGCGCTCTACGGTGGACGCCATCATGCGTGTGCGAGCCCTGACGACGGGGAATGCTGTTGCCCAGGGTGGGGTTGTCTTGGCGGTGTCTCTAGACATCGCCAATGCCTTCAATACCCTGCCCTGGAGTTGCATCAGGGAGGCACTCCGGTACCACCGGATGCCGACCTACCTCTGTCGTGTGATCGAGGCCTATTTGACGGACAGGGCCGTCATCTACCCCGGTCACCGGGGAGTATGGAACCGGCAAGAGATGTCGTGCGGTGTCCCACAGGGATTGGTCCTGGGGCCGCATCTGTGGGACATCGGATACGACTGGGTGCTGCGCGCCGACCTCCCTAGCGGCGTCAGCGTAGTGTGCTACGCTGACGACACGTTGGTCCTGGCGCAGGGGAGGTCGCACCAGGCGGCGGCCGAAGTAGCGGCACGCGGGGTTGCGACAATCGTCGAAAGGATCCGGCAATGGGGACTCGAGGTGGCCTTGCACAAGTCCGAGGCCATGTGTTTTCATGGTCCTCGGAACGCGCCATCGTTGGGGTCCCAAATAACGGCAGGAGAGGTTTCCATCGGCGTCGAGTCGAAGTACCTGGATGAAGTACCTGGGACTCGTCCTTGACAGCCGGTGGAACTACGTGAAGCATTTCACACGTTTGGCTCCCAAACTGGAGCGGGCGGGCGCTGCATTGAAGCGGCTCCTGCCCAATCTAGGGGGTCCAAACGCCTCCTACCGGAGGCTCTACGCGGGGGTCGCGCGGTCCATGGCCCACTACGGGGCTCCTGTATGGGCGCGCTCTCTGGCGCTGCGGCCAGCCCGCCGGTTGAGCGCGGCCCAAAGGGTCATGGCCTTGCGGATGGTCCGGGGATACCGCACGGTCTCCTGTGAGGCAGCAAGCCTCCTTGCCGGATTGCCGCCATGGGATCTGGAGACAAAAGTCCTCGCGCACGTATGGGAGTGGCGCGAGGAGGCGAAACGCCGGGGCGTAAGTCCGCTGCCGCGAGAAATCGCGGCACAGCGGACGGAGCTCCGGCGGGATCTCATGGCGTCATAGAAAGTACGGTTGTCGCAACCCAGTGCTGGGCACGCTACGATTGCGGCGATAAGTCTCCTCTTTGAGGAGTGGCTAGAGAGGCACCACGGCGTCCTCACCTTCCGCCTGACGCAGGTCCTCACCGGACATGGCAGTTTCGGGAGGTTCTTGTGTCGGATAAGGCGGGAGGAAACGTTCGGGTGTCACCACTGTGTGGATCGCCCGGAGAACACGGTGGAGCATACGCTGGAGGTCTGCCCGGCTTGGGCAGAGCACCGCCGTGTCCTCGTGGAGGGGATCGGCGGCAGAGACCTCTCGCGTCCGGCCCTGGTTCAGGCCATGGTACGGAGCGAGAGGGCATGGGCAGCCGTCACCTCAAATTAATTTACGTGAAAACTGCAATAAACAAATTAATAAAGGACAGTGACCAGAAGCTTTATTTACATTCAGAAATATCAATGTGACTTTGATATAACTTTTATTGACTAGTGCAAGTGGTCAAATATCAAACGAAGATGATAAGCTATAAATAAAGAAACAATGTGTTTGCTTCCACAAACTCATCCTGCTAATATTGTAAGTTATAAATACTTTATTAATCATCTAAACAACAGTAATAAAAAAGGAAAAAATTGTGATCGATCGAAACATACAAAGAAAACGGACTTTGAACTTCTAAACTTATATTCAAATCTGTCCAACGGATCTTCACATACAATAGGCACCGTAATTTAAAAAAAAAATGTCGAGTTCGAGTGGCGCATTGCTCTAAGAAGCGCTTGAGTGACGGTCGATCGTCGAGCCCCACGATTGGTTTTTACTTTTTTGCTTTTCTTATTTCCCTTTTTCTTATGAATTATTTGAAAAATAGAATTTAATTAAAGTATACATAATAATATACCTTTCATAAAAATGTCACCTAAAACTGGTACAAAAAGCGACCGCAAGGTGCCAGAAAAAGGCATGGGCAGCCGTCACCTCCTTCTGCGAAGCGCTCGCGAAGGAGGAGACGGGACGGTTGAGGGAAAGGCAAATTTCGCACCCTCTCGCCCCTAGCCGCCGCAGGAGACGCCCTGGGCGTCGGGAATCCCGGGCGGATTTCCGGCCACCGTAGGTGCGGGCTTGCGGACGGTGAGCAATGGGTAGCTCACCGTCCGGTAAGGACCAGGCCCGGGCGCACGGCGCGTTGTATTCCACGCGCGCCTCAAAGAGATGTCGTCAGCACAAGTATAAGGGTCCACTAGTCTAGGGCCGATGCCTGCCGGGGTCGCAGGAAGGTACAAAAGGGTTACCGAGGCCCCTGGCAACACAGGCAACGGAAGGAATACGGGTGGGTTTTAGTCAGTAAGAGTCTGACACGCCCTCCTGCTCCACTCAGAGCGGGAGGAGTTATTTGATGACTTCCCACCAAAAAAAAAGGTGCCAGAAAAAGCTATATGTTTTAAGTGCAAGAAGTCAGTTGACATTATAAAAACAGCCCCATGTTCAATATGTAACAACCGATATGAATTGGATTGTGATGACTTCCCAGAACAAACCCGGTAGGTGTGTTCTAATGGACCAGGAATCTAAGAGAAGTTGGAGGTGTCAAACATGCAGAAAAATACAAAAGTCCTTACGACTAGCAGTCCATCTTACATCACAACGAGGAAAAGAGGAAACCAACACCTAAAGACCTCCTCTGCGGGAAAAAGTGTTCAGGAAAACAAGCAACTTATAGCTATGAAGCCTACCGTATAAAGCGGTTCTAATACCAAATCTCAGATGAATACCAACACTCCCAATAAACTCTCTCATAGTGTCGAAAGCACAATTTCAGAAACATGGACAGTTTTAGAAATGAAAGACACCGTATAAGAGCTTACACATAAATTGGTTAGTACTGAAAATTAGCTAGAAAACACGACACTCGAAAATAGTCCAACAACAATTAAATAAGTTAACTGTGTAGATCAAAATGTTGAAATCGCTGTTACCTCTTCGTCTGTCATTGGAAATAACCCAGACATTAAGCATAAAAGAAAAAGAAACCCTCTACTACAAAAAAACGCCTTTCCCACACCGTCTACTCCCTTGGGGAATAAGTTGAACAATTACTGTGGTAAAAGCACAGAAATAATGCACCTTCAACAAAAAATCGCGGTTCTGCAACAAGAATTAATAGAGGAACAACAGCAGATTGTAGAGCAGCTTTCACGAAAATAAATAGACACAGTGAAAAAAAACAATAGAATATCTAAACAACCCTCAGTATCAAAAATCTACATACCTACGCCTGCCTACCCATACCGAAGACAAAAAATATGAATCGACTAATAGAAATAGAGTACTTATATTTGGCTCTCAACAGTACGTCGGTCTAGCAGCCTGATGCCCTGATGCACTCAAGACAAAATATGAAAGTATAGGATTATCGCAGATACAAAACCAAATGCACTAAGTAGTCAAATAATAATGAGCTGCCGTCATGCCTAACTAAACTACAATGACAAACTTGTGATTTGTGGAGGAGAAAATGATCACAACTTAAAATATATCTTATCCCAACTACAAATTTTACTACATAAATTTTATAATAACATGATTATAGCATTAAATGTGTTTAAAAATGAGTATTTAGATGTAATTAAACTTAATTATCGCATCAAAAATGTATGTCTTAACTATAAAAAATGTAAATTCCTAGAAAGCCTGACCCTTAAAACGTCTGAATTGTCTACTAAAATTAATTACCTTATAGCTTCTCATGACTATAATGAGAACTACTTAAATCGTAGAGAACTTGTAAAGCGGATAGCGAGTAACAGATCAAGTCTTAAACTGCATACTAATAACGAACCCAAAAAAGGGACAATTCCTTTTTATTTCGGTTAGAGACAATTAAAACCACAGGAAACGGATATCGTTTTAAATTCCACTGATAAAGCAGAAAAAGGAACGAGTCCGTATTATTTTCTTATAATAAAAAAGAACATTACGTTTTTTCGGGCCCAAAACTCCGCCATCTAAAACGTATAATTTCAAAATACTCCATCAAAATATTGCTAGTCTCTTATCAAAAAAAGAGCTACTCGAAATAACCCTACAAGAACTACGTGAAGTACAGAATAACCCAGATGTAATATGCCTCTCCGAATCTTTTGTAAAAAAAAGGTTATGAGTAAAATTCATGACTATGAAATGGCTGCCATCTTCTGCAGGGACAAACAAAGAGGCGGGACCTGCATTTTAGAAAAAAAAATACCTTATCTTCAAAGAACTACCATTTATAGAAAATACCCACGCTATACAAAATACGTTCGAAGCATGCGGTATAGAACCAACTTATCATAAGTTGATAATTATTTGTGTTTATAGAACACCTCAATTCGACCCCACACAATTCCTATTTAAGTTAAATGGTATTTGGAACATTTATTTAATAAATAAAAAATCTAAAATAAATTTGGTTTTAGTAGGTGACTTTAAAATTAATACTCTCAAAAAAGGCAACATAACTAATCAGTTACTATGTAGATATTTCATACAATTATAATTTAAAATTACATATAAATGAGCCAGCGCGCAAGTCATCATGTATTGACCATATTCTCAGTAATATTCCGGATGCTATTTCTACAGTAATGCCACTCCAACTATCCATGATACAGCCCAAATGTTGAGCATTCCTTCAAGACATAAGATAAAATCAAAACAGGCAGCATACTATATCTATAAAAGAGACTACAACTTGAATAATATTCAGAAGTTTAAGGAATGTTTACAAAATGTATCCCGGTCTGAAACTTACGCAAAAAATGATATAGACGTAGCATTTAGTACTTTTCACAAATTATTACGCATTTTCTATAATTTTTGCTTCCCAAAAATAAAAGTTAAAGTTAAAACTAATAAAAATTGGATAAGCAAAGGTCTGAAACAAAGTTGTAAAACAAAACGGTCTCTACGCTATCAATGTTATAGAAATAAAAATATAGGATATAAAAGTAAATATACGCAATATTCTAAAATTTTACGGAATGTATCTACACATCAAGAAAGAACGCAAATATTAAGTTTATTAACAAAAATTAAAGAAATGCAAAACCGAATGGAAAGTAATTAGGAATGAAATCATGAACAATAACTATAGAACATATTCAAAATTGATAAAACAGTAGTCACGGATCCGATAGAAATAGCAACCGCTTTCAATAACCACTACATTAATATGGCGCATACTTCTAGTACGTATATAAAACCACGCCCTAAGAAAAATTCATTAGCTCATTCAATGTTCCTCAAACCTGTGTCTGAAAAAGAAATAAGAACGGACATAATATCTTTAAAAAACTCAAATTCTGAAGGATACGATGAAATTAATACGAAAATTATAAAAGCATGCACTATTGAGCTAAGTGCAATTATAACACATTTAATTAATTTATCTTTCTCACTTGGTACTTTTTCTGAAGCTTTAAAAGTATCAATTGTTAAACCACTTTTTAAAAAAGAAGAAAAATCTGATGTTAATAATTATATCGCCTAATAAAATTAATTCCTATTTTGTCGAAGATATTTGAAAAGTTCAAACGATTAATCGAATTTTGTAATCAATTTAACATAAATAAGAAATACAGGTCGGCTTCAAAAAAAAACAAATCCACAACACTAGCTATTTTCACTCGTATAAAAAATATATTGATGAATTTAATCAAAACCGTCTTACTACATGTTTGTTCTTCGATTTATCTAAAGCCTTTGACCTAGTGTCTCATGACCTGTTACTTACTACAGAAACTGGAGGCAAATTAAATTAGAGGCATAGTGCTTCAGTGGATAGCGACATACCTTAATAATAGACGACAGCGGGTTACCATTACAAAAGTGGATAGAAATAACGACATGACACCACACTCATCCGCACTCAAGTACAACAGATACGGCGTTCCACAAGGAAGTGTGTCCAATTGTATTCCTTTTGTACATAAATCCTATAATTAGGATAACCAACCATAAGTGTATGTTATTTGCTGGTGATATTTCTATAATTGTAACATCTGATAAGAAAAATAATACGAGTCAGTCTCTGAAATACTAATTGAATATCTAAATATAAATAATTTATCAATAAATCTTAAAACAATATGTCTATATACAATTTAATAAATCTAATAATGCTAAATACAATGTTAAAATGAATATATATAAAATTGATGAAGTAACGCAAACAAAATTTTTACATGTAACTTTAGATCAAGACAAACTAGAAAGTGCATATTGACACCGTCTCCAAACGAATAAATAAGTTCGTATATGCACTTGAAAAAGTCAGAAATATAACAAAAGGTAAAACGGCAATAACGTCCAACCATGCATACGTTGAATCGGTGCTCCGCTATGGCTTGATAATGTGGGGTAATAGCACAGATCAAAATAGAGCATTATTGGGCAAAAATATTGTATTAGAGCATTATACAGGCTTCGACCTGACGAATCCTGTAGGCCGATATTTCAAAAGCTTGTTACCGCTACCGTCTATTTACATATATGAAACGTGTATGTTTGTGAGGAAGCATAAGGAATTACTTAGCAATGGATTTATATCCTCGTAACCGACGAGACCCCCACAGGCTCGTACTGGATATCCTTCCGAGACTAGCAAAATATAATAAAAGTTGTATGTCTATGTGAGTACGTATACATAATAAGATACCAAGTATAGGATCTCTCAGAAATAACCACAGTTAACCGTGAATACTTATTTATTATTCTCAAAACTTATTAGCATCAAAACTTATTCCTTAGAATCAATCACCACAATACAACAATACGACGACCGCTCGCTGCCAACTGGCATAAAAAAGTGTCCGATCTCTGCCAAGTCACCGCAGCCGCCGCCACCAGTGTGCTCAGTGCAATCAATTAAATCTCCCCATTTTATTTAAATACGCATTTCCGCCGTCAGTATGGCCAGTACAAAATTTTTAAACCGTAGATCGATTTGATTAGTAGATTTAAACGGTGTAGTTTCAGTAATATTGATAAAACCTTACACAAGTAATCTCAAGGCCTTAAATATGAGATTATTCAAAAATAAATTGCATGAATGGTTGTGTAGTTATAGTTTTTATAGTGTCAAAGACTTCTTTGACAATAAATGGGCTGATCACTGTTAAGCAAAAACATGTATGCTGTTGTTATTTTTTGTATTTTACCATTTTTTTTATACCATGTGTCCGGACCGGCCAACGCTCTACACATGCAAGGAGTTTCGGGAATGAAGTGTATTGAGAGTTCGTCGCAGCGTGTTTCCCCTGGTGTAAATAGCATTCAAGTGGTCCTTCATCGCCAAGTTTGATACGGCACCTATGATAACCAGTAGTAAATCGAAGGCAGGAAATATGGCAACAACCGGCGCCCCTGCGGACGGAGAATACGACCGACCGCGGGCTCCCGACACAGCCGCGCGACTTCGCCGACTTCATCCATCGTTTCTGCTCAAAGTACGACATCGACGGTAAGACGACAACGACTTTTAATGTAACAACTTGAAGCCGCTGAACAAGCTGCAATTGTAGAGAAAAAAGCCGCTGAACAAGCTGCAATTGTAGAGAAAAAAGTCGCTGAAGCGCAGCAAGAAGCTGTAGAGCGAAACGCTGCAATTGAAAAGCTCATACATAATGGAAAAGTTGCGACTACAAACTGAGGCGTTGGCTGACATGGATGACGATAATCACTCAAATGCATGTGCCGCAACTGTGCAACCAGCTTTAGATAAAGTAATTCCCACGACGAGCGCCTTCCATTCTCCCTACCAGGCACATACTCCTGATGCCAGCAAATCTCCACCTTACCACGTCCAGACTGGCATCGCATGTGCTGTGGAAAGTGATATAAGCCAGTTCCTGGCCAGACAGACATCTATAAAGGAATTACCGACATTTTCTGGAGAGTCATTGGCATTCTAAAACTTCAATTTGGTAGACCTGAATATCCTATTGAGATAATGCTTCATAAAATAACAGTCATGTGGGACGTAAGGCATGTTGACGTCAACGGTCTTATAGAATTCTCGACCGCTGTACAGAATGTAGTGGCCGCCATGACTGCAACAGAGGAAGCAGGACATCTGACTCACACGACACTAATTAGAGAAATTATTGGAAAACTACCATCTATTCTGAAGTTCCAGTGGAGTTTCTATGTCGGCGAGAAAGGCGCAAGACATGTCACTCTGATTGATCTCTCCGAGTGGCTCATGAAAATTGCCAACGCCGCCACGTGCATTGCGCCTATGACGAAAACAAGTGATCGACCCGCATCTGTGACGTACCGGGATCCACAAGTCATACACTGACTGAACCTGCATAAAGTGGACGACGACATCTAGTCAGGTAACAAGAGACCTACAAAGTGTGAAGTACGACCCTCTAGGGTTCCTTTTATTTATTACAGTTAAAGCTCGAATCCTTTTTCAAAACATCGGGAATTCAAAGATAGGATGGGATGACGAAATTGAGTCTCACCACCTAGACCAGTGACAAGTTTTGCTCAAAGAACTCTTACGCGTTTACAGGCCTTCTGCGCTGTTGGCAACGCTTGGCATGTATCTTTAGTCATGGCACGAGCAAGGTTAGCTCCTCTCAAGATACTGAGCGTCCAGTAGCATTATAGCCTGCCGTGATGGGTGCACGTCTCGCTCAGGTGTTGAAAAGGTATATTGACACGCCGTGGTTGAAGATTTCGAAGACATGGTATTGGTCTGACTCAAAGACCGTTCTCAGTTGGTTTAGGTCTGACACCGGACGTTTCAAGCCCTTCGTGGCGCATCGTGTAAGTGAGGTAGAATAATATAAATAACAGAACTCATGGAGATTCACGACTGGAGGTGAATACCGTCAGCTATGAACGCTGCAGATGATGCTACGCATGACGGCTTGATTGAAGACAGTTCTAGGTGGCTGCTTGGACCAGAATTTTTACGTCAACTAGATGAGTTCTGGCCCAAAGAACGTGAAGATGAGATCAGACTTGATGAAGATGACATAGAAGTTAAGACGGTTTTAGTTATCTCACAGCCTGACACCCTTCTGGCTGATGATGAACGTTTTTCAAAGTACTGGAGACTAGTCAGGAGCACAGCATGGGTGCAACGAGCCTGTTACAATTGGTAACATAAAGACAGTCGACGACAAAGGGAGCTGATTGTCGATTAAATAGAATCAGCACAGCGACAGATACTTAAAGAAAGTCAGCAAAGAACATTTTCAGCTGATATAGAGAATATTAAGAGAACTGGATGGATGACGTCAGACAGCGTTCTTCGACAATTGAACCCGTTTTTAGACAAGAATTACATTTTTCGTGTTGGCGGGAGGATTAGTGCGGCAGATGTCGACGACGATATGAAACACCCCATAATTTTACATCCAAAAGACAGAATAACTAAACTTCTTTTGATGCGCTACCATGAACAATCTGCTCATACGGGCAGAGAACGAGTTTTAAACGAAGTTAGGAGACGTTTCTGGATACTTAATGGGCGAACTGCTGTCAAGTCTACGTGGAACACATGTCAGGAGTGCAAAAAGAGGAGAGCCAAACCTTCACCACCCCTAATGGCAGAGTTACCTATTGCAAGGCTTACTGGAGGACGCAGAGCTTTCACCTGCACCGACCTTGATTATTTTGGAGGTGGGTGGCATTGTTTACTTGTTTAACGGTACGAGCTATCCATATCGAGGTGGTACATAGTCTCAACACAAGCAGCGCCATCATGGCTCTTCGCAGGTCCATAGCCCGACGTAGATGTCCTAAAGAAATGTGTACGGACAACGCCACTACCTTCCGTAGGGCAGACAAAGAGCTGAAGCAGTCTGTTCTTGCCATCGACAGAGATGAACTGCTAAAGTTCGGCTGCACTAGATTTATCGAATGGACGTTTATTCCGCCGAACGCTCCCCACATGGGTGGTTGCTGGAAGCGCCTCGTACGCTCAGTGAAGACGGCCGTGAGGGTGACGCTCAAGGATAGAGCACCCTTTGACGAAACACTGCTAACCCTGCTGAGTGAGGCGGAACAGATAATCAATTCCCGACCATTGACGTACGTACCTATTGACCACGCCAACGACCTTCCACTTACGCCCAATGACTTTCTGTTGGCTAAGGCTGATTTTGGGTTATCACCCTGCTGGAATTTTCGACAGTGGGAATCTTCTTCGAAGAAGCTGGCGTGAAGCACAATATATGGCAGACCTCGTATGGAAACATTGGGTCAAAGAGTATCTGCCGACTCTTACTAGACGAGAGAAATGGATCGACCTTCTTCAACAGCTTTTGCTGAAGGTGATGTCATAGTTATTGATGACCAGCTCCCTCGAAATCTGTGGCCTCTTGGGGTTGTGACAAAGCTGCACTGAGGGAAAGATGACCGTATCCGGATAGTTGACATCAAGACTGGACAAGGACATTACACGCGACCTGTGACGAAGCTGTGCAGGTTGGACGTCCGCTCATCTTGAGTATCAGCCTTCTGATACTGGAGGTCGGAATGTCGGGGCTGTCCAACCGTCCATAGTGACGACGAACTGACTGGCTGACTAGAATAATGACATGACAGATGAGACAAAAGGAGACAAGAGAATATAGACGGAAAAAGACCTAAATATTATATATTAAAATTATAATCCAATAATCGGTGTTCCTTCAAATCCCTGACGACAAGACCGTTCACCATGTTTTTAAGCAAATATGTACTATTCTATTGTATTCTATTCTATTCTATAAACATGAAATTAACAAACAAAACGAAATCAAAAGTACGTACGAAACAAATTAGGGGCCTACAATTTCTTTTGAGGTCGGTGCCAGCATAGACATCAAATATAAAACTGAATCAAAATAGAAACGTTATACACGATAACGGAGTTAAATGTCATTTTACTTATCAACCTAATTTGTGTAAGTACATGTAGGGACATATACGTATTGTTTTTCGTTTAGAAAAATCTCTTCTTGGCTCCATTTTATATGGTTACGTGCATACCTAAGTGGGTGTAGTATTTGTACTATTTTTTTCTATAACATAGTTGTTTGTTTGTTTTTTGTTGTTGTTAATATTGCGGCTTTTCTTTTTTTATATATTTGATAGCTACGTATTTTTTTTAAATGCTGACCTCAAAAAAAAATTGTAGGCCCCTAATTTGTTTCGTACCTACTTTTGATTTCGTTTTGTTGGTTAATTTCTTTAACGTTAACCTATTATTTATAAATATTTTTTCATATTTTTGAGCTAATTTCTTATTAAAAACAATGTCTTTTGTTTTTTAAATTGCTTTTTCATTTCCGAATTTTTATTTTTTCTTAGATGCACTAGAATTCCCGACCATCACACTTACACGTAATTAGTCCATATCTTGAAAAGTAGTGAGCCGATTTTGATGAAACTTGCACTGTTACGTAAGTTGAAGTAAATTCAAGCCAATACAACCGGCCAAGTGCGTGTCGCACCACGCACAATGAAGGGTTCCGTAGTTGGGAAGTTGGTATGAAAAATATGTTCTCCCATACATCGATATATGCCACAATTCTTCAACTGCAAATTTAAGTTGGTCGACTATTGCTCATTAACATGTAAAGCCCACATAGCTGTGATAGTTTTCTTTTTAATTTCATATGTACTACTGCTATGAATTTTTCTTCTTATGGCTAGTCCTTGACTAACAAAAATTTACACTTTAATGCTTAATATTACGCAAGCGGATCCTTGAATCGAAAAGTGGCGTTCTCAGACACCGAATATTTTTGAACGGCCTATTAAACGACAGACAGACAGATGGACATGGCGAAACAATAAGATTTCCTTGTTTACTACGGAACGCTAAAAATGGTGTTCACAAACCCGCAATATTTTTGAACGTTGACGCAATGCACCGGCGACGCCATGTTCCGGCAACGCTAGTGGGCCTCACTTTTGGAATACCTATTGTTGAAGTAAAATTTCTCTTTTTTTAATATTTATCACCATAACTGTTGCATATTTATCTCGATATTACGTACTTTTTATTTTCATTTATCGATTCAAGCAGGGGTTCATTTCGTTCGGAATTAATTTTATCTACATTCCTAACGAATCCCACAAATAGGATCGGATCGGAACAAAATATTCATTTTATCCACGTTCCTAACGGATCCTACATAGTGGGATCCGAATGTGGGATCTGATGAGAATAAGGTGTATTTTTAAGTGATCTCGACCGACTGTTTCGCTGTCAATTTTTTTTTTTTTAATTTGACAATAAAAATAAATTGAACGTTTAGCGTACAAAAAGTATCTGACCTCTTTGCGCGCAAGAAGTATTTAATCAGCAGGAATGATACTGCAGTACCTACGTAATAAAGGCTCACATTTTAAAAGTACCTACTCGACCATACCTATACTAAATTAAAATACCAAATCTTTTTGAACGTGACGTCCATTCGTGCCAAAATCAAAATGCGTTTCACGTACCAATGTCAAAAAGTCTCAACTATCTTTTTATCTCTACATAATTATATCGAATCGATATTTTAAACGTGTAGGTATCTACTATTGGATTCGAATAAATTGTCGTTTAGGACTCACTTAGTAACAATAATAGTTCGTGCCTACAAAGGTATAGGAAAAATAGTTTCGTCAAGAACAATAATTACAAATGAGTTTGTAAATATTAATTAGGTAATGCGTACTGCTATCACCATTACTTCTTATTGATTATGTAATTATGTTACTTCACCACTGGAATTTGTCACTCTAGAATAGACATTTTGTCGAGTAATGGCTCGAGCAGACAGGCGCAGCGCGTGCGACGGTGCGACGCGATTCTGGTAGGACAATTTCCACGAAGTTTTCATTGAAATTATGCTACTAGTGTCGCGTCGCGCCTGTCTGCAGGAGCATTTAATCGACCGGGTTCCTAGTAGGAATACAAAAACTAACCATTTTTAGCCAATTTAAAAAAAACTTTACCTACCATACTTAGTATTTTTTATTTGAATGAACAGTGGCATTCAATCAGGTCCGTCTTTAATATATTGGAGGCCTAGGGCACTTTAGGATATGGAGAATGGTGGGGACCTCTAACTCCACCAGGACAACTGTCAAATCGTGTTGTCATTCACTCACAGAGTGAGACTCTTTCGGGCTCCGAAGTAATCTTATGTCCGTAGGTGATACGGAATAGAAAACGCCAGTAATTTCGGCCAATACTACGGATATAGTGCTTAGGGAGTAGGCCCCCAAAATGCAAGAGCGAGCTCGAAATTTAAAGTACTTCGCCTCGGATATGTTAGGATTTCTTCTGACCGTTCATACAGAAATATTAGTCACTTTTTCGTAGGCACATCTATGCGAGCGAAGCCTGAGAGTGAGATTTACTTTGTATTCTTTTGACAGCCTCTAGCTACGACGCTGGCAGGAACTAGGAGGGCCCATGGATCACGGGGCCCTGGGCACTTGCCCAGAGTGGCCAATGGCAAACACAGCCCTGCATGCAATGGGTCAAAATGTCAGTTTAAAGATTAACTTATCAGGGTAATTAGCAAGATAAAGATAACCGGCATAGTCGTCGCATGATATAAACCATCATTGCATGCGTTTTTAGAAACGAGCTAAAATGTATTTATCCGTCATAAAGGCTACGAAAGTAGTCTATCTATCTGTCTGTTAACCTTTTAACGCCTTATCGGCTGGTGTGATTTTTATAAAATTTGGCGCACAGGTAGACCACGACCTGGGTCAGGACCAGGACTTAGGATACTTTTTATCTCGGTAGCAGGTACGTTCCCGTGGGATATTTTACGACCTCCACGTGTGCGAAACCGCGAGAAAAACAGCGATAAAAAAAACTTGAGTTTTGCCTTTCACGAGTAGGTAATAACTAATAACACCACCAATCCCACTCTGATCTTCTCTAAACCCCTTGATCTTCTCCTCCCTTATTCCTTCCTTGATCTTCTTCGTACTGCATGACGATCTTCCCTTGACTTCGTTACCTTTAGTGCTAGCATAAACAATCTTCCATTATCTACAAGCCGCAACTGTTGCGGAAGAAAGAAATTGGTAAAAAAAACCGTCCAAGTGCCAGTCGAACTCGCGCACAAAGGATTCCGTACCATTATCTATAAAAACGGCAAAAATGTCATGTCTGTTGTATGGGAGCCCCCTTAAATATTTATTTTATTCTGTTTTTTAGTATTTGTTGTTATAGCGGCAACAGAAACATATCATCAGTGAAAATTTCAACTGTAACTATCACGGTTCATGAGATACTGCCTGGTGACAGACAGACATCCAGACGGACAGAGGAGTATTAGTAATAGGGTCCCGTTTTACCCTTTGGGTACGGAACCCTAAAAAACGGTATTGTGTTACACAATACCGTTTTTACGATCAGTCGGTATTCATTGTTCCCCGCGTTTCCTTAAACGATTAGGGCTCCAATGAGATAAGCCGCAGATCGTCATACCACGAGCACATCCCACTACCAAAGGATAATGCGCAATCTGGACGCGGGAAAACGCGCGCCCACTTGTGTGGACATTATAATGTAGTCTTCCAGCTCAAGTAGATAAACATCAATGTAGGTATCTATATATTTGTACATTACTACAGCAATAACCTGATATTATTGATCGTTGCACAAGTGGCCTTCGTATGGGTCACATTACCGTTTTCAGTGTCCGTTTCACACGGTACTAGGCATTAAATATTTATAGGCTCCGCTAGAAACGATATTTTAATGTTAGAAAATTCAGCTTCATTTCCTCCACTAGTGTACAACGGAGTTACCACAAACTGTAATTTTTTTCATTCGATTTGAACTTTACATTCAACATTTTAAAATCATTTGGAGAAATTTGACAGTTTACTTGATATGATTACGACTGTACCTATGAATGAACTAGTAGCCAAAGATAGAGATACTTTTTTACGAATGTTTCATATTTTTAACTTAACTATATCTTTAATCAAAGATGCAGACTTTTTATTTTATTTTTTTTTGTGTGGGAAATTACCAAATAACTTCTCCCGCTCTGGGTGGAGCGGGTGGCTGTTTCAGACTCTTACTGACTAAAAGCCACCCGTGTTCCTTCCGTTGCCTGTGTTGCCAGGGGCCTCGGTAACCCTTTCGAACTTTCCCGCAACCAAGTTTTATCTAAGTAGGTACTTTATTAAGCAATAAATTACCAACAAAGATCACGACAGTACCAAGTGCCAGCTCAGTCAAATACAGTTTTGTTATTGGTAATTCGTAATAAAAAGTAACTTCTGCATTTCACACGGTTCACTAATAATAATTAACAAAGACATTAGGTACTTGTACCCGACGAATGCTCGAAATGAAACAAGTAAGAAAACACCCGCGCTTCGTGCGCCGGCAGTCTGGTGACGACCGCGCGTTGTTCCGCACAGCACGCTGCACGAGCGAACACACGCAAGCCACGAACGACGAGTTCCAATTACAAAATATTAAAAACAAAAATTAAAAATAATATTGACCATTCCTAAAAAAAAAAAAATAACGAGACGCCATTAAGCGGTGTTCAAATTTTGAAAAACTTTTAATTGAAAAACATTTTCCAACAAATCTACTTTCGTAATGTGATGATTTTGTTTTCTTACTGAAAGCAATTAACTGGTGCTGCTTAGAACTTCGTAATTACAAAATAAGTGCACGTGTTGACAAACATGGCGAAAGCTATGGCTGTGCTGCAAGGCTTGGGGCAGAAAGTGAGCGGGAAGGAGCAGCCTGAATGTCGGACGCTTCAGGTGAACATGCCATCCCCAAGGCCTGTTCACTTAGAGTTTAACAATATTACGCTGAAAGTTTCAGAAGGATTGACCTCGCGAAGTAAGTGGCACAAAACATAATTTCAAATAATTTGTTAAATCTCAGTGAAATCTTTTGACTTTGTATTTTATTAGCTTTGAGAAGGTATCTGTATTGAACACTTCTGAGATGCATTCAAGGATGTGAAAATCTAGTTTTGGTATCCATGACAAAAATATTTCCCGAAGTTTCCATCTATTAATATTGGATCACGGTACGATCAATATTATTGTAACGCGAAAGTAGATAAAACTCCATCTCGTGCGATAAGAGCTCGACTGATAAGTATCTTTGTTTTTGTTTAATCATCTGTGCTCAAAGACAAAGCTAAATTATGAACTGAATGTATGTCGTGAGGAAGAGATAACAGTTTGTTTTGACACAGTTAGCATTCGTCTCATCTGGTGGATTAGCTATACTTTGTTACACTGAACTAACGAACGTGACCCTTCTACGTCAGTTAGGGAAAATTATATATGTACTTAATGGATTGGGGAAAAGTTTGGGAGGCTTATTTTTAGCTTCACGATCGATGTAATGAAGTACCTACCTAATAGTACCAAGATATTCCCGTGTTCCGTAATTTGGTTATTTTTATCGCTTAGGAGGTAACCGTATTTCCGTTCGTCGGTTACGACTATTCTTGACGCTAAAAGTAGCGATATCATAACATTAGTCTGTTATGTAAATAATTAAATTGTAGATTGTGATTCGAACATAGGAATTTAATTAGAACAATATGGTTAGAAATTTATTTGTCAATAAGGAATTACAAAGATTACACTTACTTGAGAACATTTGAACTTAAAATACCTACTTATAGTATTATTTATATGAACTTTGACATACAAACTAAGATGGTCAGTGGGTCGTCTTAGAGGCGTTATTGTTATTCTTTATAACAAATTTAAAATAAAGATATTTTTTCTATTATTAAGGGTACTTTCAACGCAACAATTAGATTCATAAAAAGAGTTCGACGACTACTTAAGTCTACATTCAAATTTGAAACGTAGAAATACACAAACGAAATCATACTGTATGCAATTTAGAACTTTCTCAAATTAGAGTGTAGATGTTTTATGATGATTCAAAAACATTCGAGTCTGCATCGAAATCTCTTTCGAGTCTGTGTAGAAAGCGGTCTGACTGCGTTTTATGAGGTCAAGGTAAGTAACAGTGGGAAGTTATTATTTGCATTTCCTTAATAAATTCGGATTAATTGTGACATCAGCCATTGCTAGTTCTTTTATTGAACAATTGCGCGACGAAGAGGCGTTATTGCCGTCTTCCGGAGATGACAGTAAATGCTTTTTCACCTCAGCACCTCAAACGAGCAGGTTTTGCTGTGAAAAGACAGTGAGTAAAATTCGATTTTGCTGCGAGCGTGAGACAAAGTAACTTTTTAATATTTTTTTTAATGCCGATGGCGATAACAGTGCTGGGTCTACTCACAAAATACGAAAAATTTGAACTTCACTTTGTTTTGTCACTTTCACTTCCATACAAAAAAAACGAGAGATAGAAACAAGTCAATTAAAAGTTCGATTTTCAAATTCCAGACCTAGTAGGCCCAAAAAAGAAACAAACAATAAAACGTTCGGATACACATAATAGAGGCTTGTGCAGACTGGGGCGATATCGCAGACGCGACAGGCATATTATTGCTCTCAGTCGCGCCCACGATATCTCCGTAGTCTGCACAAGCCTTAACCGTAAAATTGCAAATCATCTGTTAAGGTTTTATATACATATAATTATAATAGTTTCTAAATAATTGAATTAAGTATATTTTTTTTATAATCAAATAATAATTAATTATAGTTTTAACAATATTTAATATTATGACAGAATACCGCGGTAAGTTGACAAGTTATCTTACACGAGACCAAAGTTATTTTCATCTCGAGTCTTTGAATCCCTCGCTGCGCTCATCAGGATTCTAACCTAGAATCCTTCGCTTACTCGGGATTCAAAATCAATACAAGCAGTAAAAACTGACTCTCTTGTTGAACAAATAATGGCTCATGCAGACTAACGCGATATCGCGGGCGCCCCAGTCTTTTTATTTGTACCATAATCATCGGCTTAGCCTAATTTCGGGTCTTTTTGGTGTCAGCTAGACAACTAGACTATTAGGCGACTTTATGTAAATACTGTTATCGTTAATCACATAGTAAAATATTCCTACCCTATTATCGGAAGTGGACGTAAACCAACGCAAAGTTTGGACGACTTGAACATTGGACATCAATAGATCTTTCTAGATTTATAAAATACAAATATGTATAGTATACATACCTAGATTACCTACATACCTATATATGTAGACCAACCACTAGTAAATATCAAGTTACCTTATATAGAGTTATCAAATAACGAGTTCCTTTGGCATTCAACCATTAAGGGGACTACAGGAGCTAAACGCAAGTTTTATAATGCCTAAAAGTATATGATCCACTGCAGTAAACAAAATCAGAAAAAATAAATGATATATGCTAGGATAGTGTGTTGAAAACATAATAAAAAATCACGAAGATACCTCTAAAAATTTCTTTTAACGATTAATAACCATACTAATATACATACAATTTTTCAGAATTTTTGTCAGATTATTCTACAAGCAACGTAGGTATTAGCATAATAGTGTTTTATTTTTTTATCCAATCAATAGATTTTTTGTAAAAAGATAATTGCTTCATATTTTGAAGTGCAGATTTGTGTCATCGCACTTCTCTTTCTTTTCTATCAGTCCGACAGTGACCGCGCTTTAGCTGTTGTCAGCCTCTTAAACCAATCAGTGGAGCAAAAGAAAAATGCTTCGTAACTTGTACAGAATTCCCACTTTTAGCTACTTGATATTGTAGCAATGTTATTTTCTTATTTCCCTGTAACGTCAAAGATCCTATTCGGGTCGAGCCGGCGAGCCCTAGTAAGTAAGGCTCCGTCCATTATTCGTTTTGTACCTATATATATAGTAGGTATTTACCTACACGGCTGTTATCCTTTCGCTCATACAAGTGGCAATGTTTAATTCATACACATCCATTTACCAACGTAGGTAATTACTTAGTGCGGCAGTAATTATGGTAAATAACAAGTTTTTAAATGGGAAAAATATTGTATTTTATTACGTTTATTAAAAACTAGCTGCTGTCCGCGGTTTCGCCCGCGTGGCTTTTCTATAGTAAAAAGCTTAATTTACTCTTTATAACAACAGCTATCTGCAAGTGGAAGTCCAGTCAAAATCGGTCCAGCTGTTTCGGAGATAAGCCGGGACAAACAGACAGGCAAAAAAATTTAAAAATGTTTGTTGTTATAAATACTGTATATACTTTAATATGCATTTAGTAAAAAGCTGTTATTTTGACATTACAAACAGACAATTACTTTTTAGGGTTCAGTCCTCAAAAGGAAAAAACGGAACCCATATAGGATCACTCGTGTGTCTGTTCGGCTTACACAGTCGATTTGCTCCGAATCTACGGGACTGATTAAGTTGGGTACGCATGTGAATTTCTATGACCCAAACACGGACGTGTAACGTAAATAAATGAATTTTGAATATGAGGGCCACTTTTGGGGGCAAATTAGAACATTAAAAAAAAAGTTTTGCAAACTGTACTGTGTGACATATCGAATGAAAGGGCTTATTTCAAATTGTTAAAACAAAATATTTTAGACCCTCACGGGTCTAAAATATATTGTTTTAACAATTTTGGAATAAATCGTTTTAAAGCTATTTAAGAAAATTTATGAAAATTTACCATTCCCGGAGTCCCCTTATCTCCGAAGCTACTCAGCCTAACATTTTGAAAAAATACAGAAAATAGTTCTTTACTGATAGATTACAGGAAAACCTATAGGAAGTCTGTTCTTAAAATAACATGGTAAATCTCTCAATATTGTGTGTACAAACTTACATTTGCAGTAGGAATGTATTCCCGAACATCTTTTTCAACTACAATGTTAAGTTTGTTCGTTGGATAAATTATCATGGGATATAAAACATGGTAGATAACTTATTCATTGTAAGGAATGCACACCACGCAAGTTCAACTCGCACTTGACCGGTGTTATTTTTTTGTATTGATTCATAAAACGAACGCAGCACAAAGTAATATTTCAAAAAATATTCCGTCACGTAGCACCGGTGTTACCAATGCTTCTGAATTTAGATGTAGTTTTGCAAGTTTAGCAAACATTTTTGAGCAAAAGTGTTATACTTCTAGGTCAAGCCTTTGTCGAAGAGTCGGTTATTATATTTCTTTTTATGAACGTCGAGACAAACCGTTACCTTAACGATGCGCCACTCAACTTAAGTTGAGGAATTGCGAGATATGCGACTTACGACCCACATTCATTACTCTTCTTGGGTATTTTCGGGTATCCTATATACCTAGTGTTCTAAAATTGTTATGTCGAGTTCTGTGATTTGTAACTGAAGTCATAATTTGTGGACTATAAGTCCTGAACAAAAGCACAGAATTTAAATAAGTACCTATGTAAAACTTGTTGGTTGTTCATCCGCATAAAGGCTTGGGCAGACTGAGGCGATATCGCGCTAGTCTGCACGAGCCTTACAAAACACTGACTTACAACAAAGACTATACATATAACCTTATTCTCTATGACTTACAAGGACATTTCATTTTACTATCAATATTTGTAATGCCAATTAATTATTTTAAACTGCAGTAGGTAGTCCTACAACAAAACAACTTCCCCCCCCCCCACTACCTCCCCTCCTAATAAAATACTATTACCAGAATATCTGGTTACGCTGGGTAAGTCACCAGACCACAAACGTGTAAATCATTAAAATTGGTTGTCTGTAAAGACTGTTTACGGACGATAATTTTACGTGATAACGAGAGAGAGATGCGTCACAAGCCAAAAGCTTAGGGCGATCGTGCCTCTCTATCGCTAGTTCCGCGCTCTCGCTTGCACGCTCGGCTCAGGCGGAACGTGACAATGAATAATGCTTTTTCGTGCGTGCAGCCGGCGTTCATCGATTTATAAGACGTTATCACGTCAAAATGCATCCAGACGTCTGGATGCTACGAGATAATTAAGAGTCCTACATACATAGGGCATAACTATGTAAGTACCATACAAACATGAGCCGAAAACATAGGTACCTAACCCTGTTTGTCAGTCGGGTCTGACTTTGACGATTTCAATTTTATTTATAAATCTGTGGTGCTGCGTATGACAGCATTATGAATGTTTTTTTGTGATTTCTTGTGATTTGTTCAAAATGGCTGTGTTTCTGGTCTTCATCTTTTTTGCATTTCTGGGTGACTTCGCCTTTCATGGACTATGGATCTTCGCTTCGCATTACCTGGGCTACAATAACCATATCTACTCGCATCTCGGATCAATCTGATTTTACCTGGTTTCCAACGGACATCCAACTTTATACTGGGGCATAGCAAATGGATCATTTGGTATACAGTCGTTAGATTTGAATGAAATTCAATCTGCTGGAAGACAGTGGATTACCTACTCCGCGACCAACAGTTTTGAACTAATTTTTTGAAGTCATCAGATTTCAGAAACTTTTACGACGAACAAAAATATACAGGGCTATGAATCACTATTATAGCTTATAATAAATTTTGTTTTATTTGTGTCCATTTCTGGGCCAAGCTTGTATAGGACCGTTATCCATCTCCTCTGTTCGGAAGCATCAAGAATTTTATACAAAACGTGAAGACACACAGTCCCGTTACACACTTCGACCTAAATCAAGATTAAACATTCCAACTTCTCGTCTAAAAATACATTCTGCAAGTCCCTATGTAATGTCCATAAAAATATATAACAAACTACCTGAATTACTAAAAAAGAAGACAAAATTAATATATTTATAAAAAAACTAAAACAGTTTTTAATAAATAAATGCTATTATACTATACACGGATATTTAAACGACAAATATAAGTGGTAACCTAATCAGTATCAGTACAGTCTGTAGACCATATATAATTATGTATAAAAAAACCGGGCAGTGGTTCAATCAGCCTATAATGTTCCCACTGCTGGGACACAGGCCTCCTTTCGGTGACTATAGCCTGCCGTAATCCACCACGCGGGCCCAGTGCGGGTTGATAGATGTCACATGTCTTTGAATTTTTGTTTCTAGGACACGCCGGTTTCCTCACGACGTTTTCCTTCACTGTTTTGAGAGCAGTGGTGATGAAATAATTTACCCAAAATAAAGCGCCGGTCAGGGTTCGAACCTACGACTTACAACTCGTAAGTCGCGGCCGTTACCACTGGGCCACCACTGCTCTCCGGTGGTGAGGGTTCCGTATAATGAATCTACCATATGTTTTTAGACAAAAATAATTTATCCCAAGAACAAACTTAACATTGTAGTTGAAAAACATGTTCTCCCATACATTCCTACTGCAAATATAAGTTTGTACGCACAATACTAAGAGATTTACCATGTTATGTTAAGACCATAGACCTATAAGAAAGGTTTTTTTTTTGTAATCTATAATATTTTCTGTATTTTTTTTTCAATATTTTCGGCTCAGTAGTGTCGGAAATAAGGGGGAATCGTAAATTTTAACCTATTTTATTAAATAACTTAAAACTATTTTTATTATTATATTATAAACTATTTTATTATAAATTTTAATATTATTAAAAAAATAAATTTGAGACCTTAACAAGCCCTTATATTTGATGTGTCACATGGTACAGTTTGCAAAACTTTTTTTATTTTCTAATTTGCCCCCCAAAACTGGCCCTCGTATTCAAAATTCGTTTACTGACGTTACACGTCCGTGTTTGGGTCACATAAACTCATATGTGTAAGATTCGGAGCAATGTGGCTGTGTCAGACGGACAAACAGACAGACACACGAGTGTTCCTCTAAGGGTTCCTTTCTCCTACTATTTTGCTGACCACATATAATTTTAAATTACCAAATAAGTACACATTGTGGAATGCAAATAAATTATTGAGTAGGTACCTATTGATCGTATTTAGTGGTGTTCAAAGTTGCTTTATGGCAATCACTTGCTTAATGCTATATGCTCTTTATTTTAAGCATACTATTTTATATGCTTTATTTGAAGCATGCTTTTTTATATGTACTACTTGTTACGACCAAACGGGCGGGCGAGAATAAAACCAGCGCGGTGCTGTCAGAGCGGAATATTACATCGCGTTTATGAATTTATTACGGAACAGTAAAAAAAACAATGAAGTTTCCTTTTCCAGGCTTAGGACTGTCTATAATTGATTAAGTGTTATTAAGAAATAAAGTAGGTATGTCAGTATTTAAAACAATTATAGGCGTATTTAAAAGTTCACTGTTCCTTCTGAACTTTTTCGTCATTTTCTTTATTAACCACCACTAATCGTATTCATCGACATTGCATTGACTAAATAGGTACATAGTATACCTAGTCATACCTACCTTCCGCAATAAATAAGCCAATCATATCCATAGAGCATGTCAATTCCAATACAAAAAGCCGATAAATATGTAAACACAATCATAATCGCTTAACATGTAAACGCTTACAATTTAACCAGCCATGCTGAATATTCCATGGTGACGATGACACGTACATACACGTGCTAACGTTAGGGTTGCCATCTCTAAAATTTGGCAACCAGGATAAAAAGCGTAAAATCCCCGGATTTTGGAGCTCAGAACCCGGACGTGTTAACAGTTTTTTTTTTATTTAGTCAGTTTAAATAGTGTGTTTACTTATTTTCAAAGAAATTTTTAACTAAATTAAGTCATCTTTCTTCGTAATCAGTGACAAAACAGCCTTTTAAAAATAGTACCTATACTTTTGACAATCATAAATTACTATTATTTTAGTTAACAAAAAATCTATAAGAGACCATTTCAGTATTCAGTGTTACGTTTCAGTGTTATTTTTTTTAACTCTTTTAACACAGTAAAATTACCTTCTTAAAGTTTTCATTAACAGCCATATTATGAATAGAAAATATCTCTAAGAAACGTAAGCTAAATAACTATAGTCTTCTTAAAAGTAAAGCAACAAAATCGCGAGTCGCGCTGTCGACCAAAAACTAGAAAAATGAAAACCCGGACTACAAATGAAACCCCGCCCGGATGCTCCCCGGACGCCCTCTAAACTAGGACAAATCCGGGGAAACCCGGACTGATGGCAACCCTAGCTTAAGGTAAGGGACCTGCATAATGCCAGCATGTGCCGCCTGGCTCCCCCTAACAATGACATATAGTCCGACAAAACAAACATCTTTGTTATTGTACACATGGCTACATATCAAGCAATACATTTCCAATATTAGCTGATCTCGAATTGAATAGGATTTCCGTACAATGACAGGTCAACTTTTACTGACCCTTTTAAGATAATTTCGTTGTTCGTCTGTCCGTCTGTCTGTCAGTCTGTCAAGACCCGTTTTCCCAAGAACACGAGGAGGTAACAAGTTGAAATTAATATCAAATAGGCAGGGATTTTTTTTGATCTCCAAGGGACCGTAGAACTACATTTCTACGGTCCCTTGGAGCTCTAAAAAAATCAAGCTTCTAAAGTCAACGCAACGCAATAAAAAAAATACGGCGATTTATACGAGATATTTTGATACTCGCAAATAAATCAAAACCTATAGGGTACTTCTCGTTGACCTAGAATAGTTAATTGAAAAAATAATAATTTGCATTTTTACATTAAATTAAAAACTTTATTTAAAATTACAAACTTACATTTGCAGTTGGAGAATTGACCGTGACGTACATCGATGTATTGGAAAACATATTTTTCATCTACAATGTTAAGTTTGTTTTGGGATAAATTCATACCAACTACGGAACCCTTCATTGTGCGTGGTCCGACCCGCACTTGGTCAGTTTTTCAATACAAATGTAACAAAAAATGTTTACCAACAACACGGGGGTGTTTTCAATGTCGTAAGAGCTAGAAGATCTTGGTAGCGCTGGTAGCGCCATACCTAATGATGGCGCAGCTTATAAAGGGAAGATGTCAAAAACCTGTGAAACTCAATTTAATTTTTGTTCACTATTTTGCCACAGCCCAGTGGTAAGGTACCCAATGGTAATCCAGTGGTGGCCCAGTGGTAACGACCCACAGTGGAACGAATGTATGGGAGCGGTTGGACGTAGACATGTCCGAAAAAAAAGAGTAAAATTATGCCAAACTAATGATGCCATCTTATTCGATTACTTAATGCCTTCATAACTTGTGGTGATGAATTTCTTCATAACTCCCATATTTCGGGAGTAATTTGAGAAAATGTGAAATTTTACTATGAAAATGAGTGTATCGAGCTCTCTCCCTCCTGATTCCGGGCTTGTTTCAAGTAGCGGTCTCTAATATCATAATGCTAATACTAAGAGCTATATTTAATACTAAGACACATAGTGCGCCAAATGTGCACTTTCTGGGATAAAGAGTGATGTTTATTTTATAACACAATTTTTTTATTTTTTGTTTATTTTGTTGATTAAAACCGTTTTTCTAAAGGTTTACCTTATTACAATAACATTTCTGAGCAGCCAATTAGAGAAGATATAAGCTAATTAGGATATATAATTAGGGACTTAAGGTTTACATATAAAACTGATGCACTAATGATTACTGATAAGAACATTGCTATTATTTAATTACTAAATGGCTCTTAATACACTAATTTAGCATGCATCATTTACTAATTATCACAATAACTAATTACCTTGCAATATTTAACAAAGGATACCTGGGATACCTGGATTTTATATAAATAGGTCACTATTAGTAACTTTAAAATCAGTGTTGATTTACACCTCGTTGTATCCAAGCTAATCTCGCAATGTATTTTCCAAATTTTAATACAAATCTTGATATTCACGTTGCTTTATGCGCACGCGCACATAAAGATTTACGCGACTTTAACTATTTGTTCAGTGTTTTAAAAGATAACAGTTGTGTTCAGTTATGTGAAAGTGCTGAAACAAGTTTAAAAGACTGGTGTCGTCGATTTTGCTACCGCATTTATGCAAAATGGACACAGTCTGGAAGAAGCACAGATAAGTTTCGGAAGAAACATGAGATTTGGCTACAGGCTGCAATTCAATGTCCGGAATTACAGAATGAAAATATGGAACCTTCTACAGAAAATATAAGTGACGTCATCGAGCCCATAATTTCTCCTGCTAAATCTGATGCTTCAACTTGTACACATCCTAGTCCTCGTAAATCTTTTGAGGACCTTAGTAACCGGCAAAAAAGAAGACGCACTGAAGATAGTCTTTCATGCAGCAGTAGCAGCGCTGAAATTATGTTTTCGGCCGAAAGGGCGCTTCAAAAGGCAGGACAAAGCGATACAGCTTATGTTATGAAATACTTGACGGAGAATCCAGAAGAGGCCTCAAAAATCAAAGCCTTCATTGAAGGTAAATCAATTCAGGTACGGGAAATATCCCCTTTGAAGGCATTGGCTCTTTATGTATCGATGAACTTATCGAAATGGCGCTATAACACTCTTCGGGATTTCAACACTCAAGAAGGAGCTCTTCAATACCCGAGTTACTACATGTTGGTTAAAGAAAAAATTAAGTGCTATCCGGCCAAAGAAGATCTCACAGTTACAGAGAGCTCTGCAAAAATCAAATTACAAGCCTTGATGGATTTAACCTCAAGAAGACTTATTAGGTCGTTAGAAACCCCTGTTGATCCCAATCAACAGCTCGTATTGACCAGCAAATGGGGTTTTGACGGATCATCTAGCCAAAGCATTTATCATCAAAGGACGAGTGAAGATGAGCAAATCGATCTTGCTAGTAATTTTATGATTAGTCTTGTACCACTGCGGCTCGTCTCAAAAGGTGTAACAATTTGGGAAAACGAGCGACCATCTTCCACTTCATTTTGCCGGCCAATATTGTTTAAGTTTATAAAGGAAACCAAAGAAAATGTGCAGAGAGAGATGGCTGAAATCGAAGCAGAGATTGAAGCCTTAACTCCATCCACCATCACTGATGGAATTAGTGTCAAACACCAACTGCTGTTGACAATGATTGATGGTAAAATTCATTCCATTATATCCAATACAGCAGCTTCAGTGTGTGACATATGCAAGGCTTGTCCTAAAGAAATGAATAATTTAGAGTTAATCAAAGATAAACACGCAAACGAGGACATGTATAAATATAGCTTAAGCACCCTTCACGCTTGGATTCGCTCAATGGAATGCTTATTACACATTTCCTACAAATTAGACATAAAATCATGGCAAGTAAGGGGTGATATAGCAAAAAGGCAAGTTGATGACAGGAAGAAAAGAGTTCAAGAGGCTGTAAGAAGAGAAACGGGCTTACTTCTCGATGTTGTGAAATAAGGCAGTGGATCCACCAACAATGGCAACTCGGCAAGGAGATTTTTTGAAAACTACACTAAATCTGCTGAACTGACCGGAATAGATGCTATGCTTTTAAGAAAAATCTGTGTGATCTTGCAGTGTATTTCATCAGGAGAGAAGATCAACGTAACTAAATTCCGAGAGTTCTGCTTTGATACTGCTAAGCTTTACGTGGAGTTATACCCATGGTATTATATGCCTTCTTCACTTCATAAAATTTTAATGCATGGGCCAGACATAGTTCAGAACATGTCAATTGTGCCCATTGGTTTTCTATCCGAAGAGGCATCTGAGGCTAGAAATAAAGATTTTAGAAAATATAGAGAGGGGCATTCTCGAAAGCATAGCAGTATCTCATGCAATGAAGATATTATGCACAATCTTTTACTGTCTTCTGATCCACTTGTTACAAGTATCCGTCCAAAAGGAAATAAGTTTGTAAAAAAATCTTCTTTTAAGGAATTTTATGAGCTTACGGATTCTGAGAAAAGTGATATCGAATTTGTTAACATAAATGATTTAGCGGACATCGATTCTGAATTTGAATTAATTGATGATGATGATGATGACGAAGATAATTAAATGATGTTATTGTTTTAAAATGTGTAACTTAGTAAATTAGAGCTTACATCTTAATTATTTATTGTACTTTTAATGAAACTAGGTAATTTATTATCAACTTACTTAAAAGTCATACTCTCATCAGTTCTTGTGAATATTTTTGTTAATATATATTTCTGTATATATATAATATATTTATAGACCTCTTAATAAGTCTGTCTGCGGTTTAAAGTAAATACAAATGGGGAAAAAACGTTTTTTTTTTTAAATTTTCATTTCCTTTTATCCCAGAAAGTGCACATTTGGCGCACTATGTGTCTTAGTATTAAATATAGCTCTTAGTAATAGCATTACGATATTAGAGACCGCTACTTGAAACAAGCCCGGAATCAGGAGGGAGAGAGCTCGATACACTCATTTTCATAGTAAAATTTCACATTTTCTCAAATTACTCCCGAAATATGGGAGTTATGAAGAAATTCATCAGCACAATTTATGAAGGCATTAAGTAATCGAATAAGATGGCATCATTAGTTTGGCATAATTTTACTCTTATTTTTCGGACATGTCTACGTCCAACCGCTCCCATACATTCGTTCCACTGTGCGACCGCGACTTACGAGTTTGTAGGTCGTAGTTTCGAACCCAAGCAGGCACTTTATTTTGTGTAAATTATTTCATCACCACTGCTCTCAAAACGGTGAAGGAAAACATCGTGAGGAAACCGGCATGTTCTAGAACCAAAATTTCGGAGACTTGTGACATCTACCAACAACAACTGGGCCCGCGTAGTGGATTACGGCCCACTCCCTCTTACCGAGAGGAGGCCTGTGTCTCAGCAGTGAGAACATTATAGGCTGATTATGTATGTATGTCATATATTTTGCCTCGTACAAAGTGTAGGTGCGTTGATCTACAAATGAAAACAATATTGTGAAAATCTACACAGAATCGACATTATGGCTGGCCTTAAGCAGACATTTTTCTGTTACAATGTCAAGGGCGGCCCTAATGGCCTGTTAAAACATCTTCATATACATAAAGTAACATGAAACGGCCGCTGTTTTGAATAATTAGGGTATCCACGTACACACTTATAATGTGACAATAATGAATTGTTTTAAGCAATAATATGCAGCAAACAAGCAAACAATCGGGTTTTATAAATATTCATGTTTAGTATTTATAATTATCATTTCTTTCCTTTTTTGATCAAACCCAAATACGGATTACCTACTAAATACCGATGAATATAATAAAATATTTGAAACATTGCCAACCTCTTAATAAAAAGTACGTGACTAAACGCACGGACAAAGCCACTTAGTATAAGATTATATCTTAATTTTTATTTAATGTCATTGTAATTTGCAACTACAAAACGTTTATGTCAATAACCTGAAGTCGTAATAGCTTCTGAATTATAGTTGTCATCAGAACGTGATGCTTACAATGCATAAGGGTGTTACCACATACTTACACACGACCGACGTCGATTGAACATTCTAACTACACGTTCCAATCGATCTACGACAGCGTCGATTGGTGACATTGATCTACATCAGTCTAGTGGGTATAACACCTTTAGCTAGAACCGTATCACGACGCGACGTAATGTGTGATTAGGATCACATAAGTAATTAGCTTCTCCCCTTCCCGAGATATTTGTTTTACAATTTGGTTTCTATGGCCTTTTACATACATACACATACATAAACTCACGCCTTCTTCCTATAGAGGTAGGCAGAAACTATAGAACGCCATCTGCTGCGCTCCTTACATACTCCTTTCGCATTGTTTATGTTCATACACCTGGTCATACACGCACGCCCGTTGCAAGTACTACGCACCTAACCTTTCTGAAGAGCCTCACCAATTAGGTCACTATAATATGTAGTACTCCTAGGGCGTCCCCCTCCCGGCGTTTCCACTCACATGTGCCTTGTAAATACCTTTTGTAAGTCGCCTTTCATTCATCCTCTCAACATGGCCAAACCACCTAAGCATACTCTTATAAAATGTTATTACACAAATGGCACCTAATATATACTAATATGTCTAGAGGTAAAATTTGTGAGTTTGTATGTATTCCGAAAATTCTTTCACTAATGGGAACGTACAGTATTGTCGAGTGTCATAGGATATTATGTTCTATAGGTACAGTTGACTTCCAAGTGGACGAAATCGCGGGCAGAAGCTAATCTAAAATAAAAACCTTAAATGTACTTACATGAGGCTTGAAAGGGCCGAAAGGAAACCGTACACAAGGGAGGCTCGAAACATGATATTGAGCAATATCGACCCATTTCAATTCTGTCGACCTTGTCAAAGCTATTTGAAAGACTCGTACATAATGAAATCTACCCAATCCTGCACAACTTACTAATTCCTGAACAACATGGTTTTGTTAAACACAGATCTACTGTTTCTAATTTACTAATCTTCCCCAACTATCTCTTTGAAAACATGGATAGACGTTTGCAAGTGGATGCTGTTTACACAGATTTCAAAAAGGCCTTTGACAAGGTCGACCACGAAATTTTACTTAGTAAAATTGCATTTAACGGGGAAACTTGCTCCGGTGGTTTTCATCTTACATTAAAAATAGAACACAGAAGGTTGTTGTGAGTGGCCATCAGTCTGATACAGTATCTATAACTTCTGGTGTTCCACAGGGTTCAATCCTGGGACCACTCCTATTTAATATATATATAAATGACATTGGGAAATGCTTCTTAAGTACTAAATTTCTTATGTATGCTGATGATTTGAAAGCCTTTAAAACTATTACTACTATAGAAGACTGTTTAAAGTTTCAAGAAGATTTAGATAGACTCTCAGCATACTGTCTTGATAACAAACTACACTTAAGCATTTCCAAATGTCATTTAATAAATTTCACGAAAAACAAATTTATCTTAAATTTTAAGTATAGGCTAAATAATGCCTTGCTAAGTAACACTTCTATTGTAAGAGATATTGGTGTTTTACTGGACAGTAAGTTATCGCTTAATCAGCACGTAGAAAGAATTGTTAACAATTCATTTAAGATGTATGGTTTTGTCATGAGATCATCTACTGAGTTTAAACGGCCTTCCACCTATCTTTACTTATATAAGACGCTTGTGCGCTCGCAGCTCGATTATGCTGTCCCAATCTGGAATCCGTTCTATAACAAATATATAGATATGATCGAGAAAGTCCAGCGTAAATTTCTTCGCGCCATGTACTATAGGTGCTTTAAAGGGTGTTTGTCGTATTCACAATTACTAAGTAAATATAATATGTTAACATTATAATCTAGACGTAAGTTTCTAGAAGCCAACATACTACATGGTATTGTTCATAATCACTTCGATTCCATTGATCTCACGAGTAAGTTACTCGTAAGTTATGTGGTCCCCCGCACTGTAAATAAGCGTAGTGTCCGTGCAGGTACATTGTTGTTAAATAGCTGTCTGACTAATTCAGGATTGCGTTGCCCTGTTCGTTGTATAGTGGAATCATATAATCGCAACTTCATTGATATTGATATTTTTGTATGTTCCAAATCTAAATTTAAGTCCAATGTTTTTCAAATCTTATTTAATGATAATAAGAAATAGTGTGAGTCCTTTATTCTAAATTTAATCTATTTCAGCCGTTTTAATTATTTGTATTAATGAATTGTATTGTCCTGTCATTTCGTTTTTTATTTTTGTCTTAATTCTTATTTCAATCCACAATGGATAATCCCAAATTTTTTAATTTTTTCCATAAATGCACATATTTTTATTTTATAATTCGTATTTAATAATTATTTAATTGTATTGTATTTTAATGATCAATTATATTTTTTTTTATTTATATATCTGGGTAATGCTAATCTAGTGGCACTTTTTGCCTTATCTTAATTTTGCTAACATGCGGATAATGTAGTGGGCTGCAATATTGTTAATACTACTTATGAGCCTATATTATTGTTATTTGTAAACATTTCATATTGTAGCTGTTTATTGTCCCATAATAAATAAAATAAAATAAAGGTTCTGGAATGGCGACCGCGTACCGGAAGACGTAGCGTTGGAAGGCCTCCTACAAGGTGGACCGATGACCTTGTGAGGGCCACAGGAATCCGCTGGATGCGGGAAGCACAGAACCGGTCGAAGTGGCATTGCTTGGGGGAGGCCTATGTCCAGCAATGGACGTCATTCGGCTGAAATGATCATGATGAGGATTGACTGATCACATAAATAATTGGTCATTGATTTATAATTAATTAATCATAGTAGACCCGTTCCATGGGGTTGTTTCCTGCCGGGGTCACGGGAAGGTACTAATGGGTCACCGAGGCCCCCGCAACACAGGCATCAGAAGGAATACGGGTGGGTTTTAGTCAGTAAGAGTCTGACACACCCTCCCGGTCCACCCAGAGCGGGAGAAGTTATTTAATGATTTCCCAACCACAAAAAAAAAATGGCTTTGTTTAGTATCATCAATCGAAAGACTCCCAACGCGAAACATTTCTGGATCCAATGATAAGGATTAAATTGCTTTTAAACATTTGGTAGGTAAAGGATAAAGCTTCGTGACTTCGTGCACACACGACAGTCACGTCAAAAATATAGTTACGTAGAAGTTGTAGGACGTTGGTTACACACATCAGTTACGTCACTACCCGCAGGCTTAACATAACGCTTTTTAATCAATTGTCTATATTTCTCGGTAGAAAAATGTGAACTGTCTACACGGAAACGTCACTTTTTTCTACTCTTCCGTCGACAAAAGGCTTCTCTACGGCTCTCGTGCTAAAAAAAAGCCTGCAGCGCGTGTCACTCGACGTCGCGTCGCCGGATGTTCAACACTTGTACGAGTATTGCAACGAACGAAGTGTAGCATTGTGTCAAAGACAATTTGTAACCGAAGCGTTTTTATGACTTACTGACTATCAGATAGTTAGTCAGTCAGTCATGAAAACGCTTCGGGACGTATGTGAATAGTTACTATCTTCGTCACACACGTCCCTAAAATTGACGTGACTGATCGGCGACTTGACGTTGACGTGACTAACGTGTGTGAATGAACCTTAAAAGAGGAAAAATATTCATCGGGTTAAACAACCTTTTGACCAGATGAGATCAACAAGCCGTTCTGATCGGTTTGTTTTTTTTTCAAAATACTCGACGCCTGAATAAATGACTTTAATGTGGACAATTAGACATGCATGAAAAGATTATACAGCATCAGCATCATTTACATTTTAAGTTTACAACGCCTGTAAATATTATTGTACTTTACCTACCCGACACTTAGTCAAGATTAAATGCAGAACCGATTCACATGTAAACGAGGTTCTTGACTCCAAACACGGACATTCAAGCATGATCCTTTGGCAACGCAATTGCAAGCGGTGCCAAACTATGCATATTGCAGTTTCTATGCACCTACAGTCGACCATACACTGCTTCGTAGTTATATGTGCATGTCGAGGTTTGCCACGTTAGCTGCGCCTAGGCGGTGTCTCTGGTGGGAGCCCGCGAAATACAAAATTTCTATCGTTTTTTTGCAATATGCAGGTCTGTGTCAGGTTGTATCTTGATCAAAATATGATTCGCGACCATAACAAATATGTGTAATTACAAAATTGTAATCATTAAAATCATTAATACATCTCTCTAAGTTAGATTTGTTCCGTATGAGCTTTTCCATTAGATATTTGTTCGTAATAGTAATCTACAGTATAGCCGAGTGTCATAGGATATGTTCTATAGTATAGTAGAAAAACTTAAAAAAAAAAATTCGCGGGCTACCAGTGCGGATCCACCTTAAATCAGGAAACATGCATCCTTTTGTGTACGTGACACCAGACTCATTTGTCTTTCACAAGTTTTTCTTATGGTACCTAGTAATTATCTGTTAATTACCTATGCTTCCTACTTATTGTTATTTAATTACATACATCAATTACTAGTTGTTTACTAGGTGAGAATAGTTTTGTAAAAAAACGTTGTTCAAACGTATAAAGGCTCCTGCATACAGAGGCGATGTCGCGGGTGCGACAGGCAGAAATATGCCTGTCGCGCCCGCGATATCGCCTCAGTATGTAGAAGCCTTAAAGGCTCGTGCAGACTGGGACGATATCGTGGGCGCGACAGGCATATTGTTGCCTGTCGCGCCCGCGATATCGCACTAGTCTGCACGAGCCTTTACTGTAATAGGTACCTACAAAAATAACAAAAAATACAACAGATCAAAATCAGTGTTAGTTAAAAATACCTACATCTTATAAATTACTGTCGCTTTTTCAAGTTGTCAGTTGTTGTTATTCTAAACTACTTAACGGATTTTGATGAGGGTTTTACCATAATTTGGAGAATTTATTCCGGAAGGTATTTTATCAAACATTAAAAGCTCGCGCAGACTGGTGCGACTTCCATGAAGTTTTCATAGAAATTGTTCTACTGGTGTAGCGTCGCGCGACCGAACGTACCTGTCTGCACGAGCCATAAGGCTAAACAATAACAGCCGCACGAGTCGATCTTCAAGAGTAAGCAACGTTTGCTGAGGTCGGTCCGTGGATGGGAGACCATCAAGTACATACCGAGTCCCTCCGTGCCTCGGAAAGCATGTTAACCTATTGACCGCCACCTCAAAAAAGCAAAAACGTGCCCTCGGCGCCAAACTACGAACTATTCTTTAAAATCTGTCATATAGTCGTGACCGTGGTGTGCTGGGCACATTTTGGTCTGTCATCTATACATGACAGTGGCGGTCAAAAGGTTAAAGGCTCCTTCAAAGTGTCTGACAACCAGTCTTACCAAGGGGTATCGTGTTACCCAGTAAGTAGGTTGTGGTCGCTCCATATAAAATACGCGCACATATAAAAATTATAAATCAATAATTGCTGTGATCAGTAAACTGACGTTGTAAGTTGACGTTGACGTAACTGACGTGTGCATGAAGCTTTATCTTTTACCTACCAAATGTTTAAAAGCAATTTAATCGTTATCATTGGATCTAGGAATGTTTCGCATTGGGAGTCTTTCGATTGATGATACTAAACAACCCCATGGAACGGGCCTATGATTAATTAATTATAAATCAATGACCAATTATTGATGTGATCAGTCAACCATCATCATCATCATTTCAGCCGAATCACGTCCATTGCTAGACATAGGCCTCCCCCAAGCACAGCCACTTCGACGGTTCTGTGCTTCCCGCATCCAGCGGATTCCTGCGGCCTTCACAAGGTCATCGGTCCACCTTGTAGGAGGTCTTCCAACGCTACGTCTTCCGGTACGCGGTCGCCATTCCAGAACCTTTCGGCCCTTTCAAGTCTCATGTAAGTACATTTTAGGTTTTTACTTTAGACTAGCTTCTGCCCGCGACTTCGTCAACTTGGAAGCCAACTATACTATATCCTATGACACTCGACAATACTGCAGGTTCCCATTAGTGAAAGAATTTTCGGAATCGGATCAGTAGTTCCGAAGATATTTACAAAATATTACATATTAACATACATACAAACTCACAAATCTTACCTCTACAAAATATTAGTATAGATACAAATGTGTAAATAACGTACCTAGACATAGATACTGCCAATGAAAAATTAAAACTGGTTTGTTTTTTTCTGTTTTCATAATGATCAATTACCGTCAGACGTCTCTCCCGACGTAGCCTCCAAAAATAGACGCAACGGCCGAATTATAATTCGCTTTGCAGAATATCAGTAATCATTAGATGATTACAATGTACCTAAGTTACTAACTGGTCAGGCTGGAGATTTAGTCACCTGCATCCGTCAATTCTACCCGTCATACTAACTACATTTCCGTTTCGGGGAAAAAAGAGAAGAAATTCCTATACCTACAACAGTAAACAGACTATTTTGATGTAGGTACGAGTATATATGAAAATATTTTTAAAGTGAAAAGTTCTTTAGCCGCGTTGAGCGATTTTTGGTAAGGGCAAGACTTATGGGTTCGCGTCACCGGCATGCTAACCGCGTCACGTGACGTGTTGCTCCAGACTGGCGACACGCAGCGGCCTGTGTATATGTATACGTATATATATACAGGGTAGATTTTTGAGACGGGGCAGTAAGGGCAGCTACCTTGACCGTTGTAGCTACAGGAAAACAGTCTTAGGAGACCGTCCTTAACGTTTTGAGACATTTGGATCTGCATTAGTAGAACTTTCAGATTTGTATGGGAAACGTTAAAAATGCCCGTCCGCTACAAAAGTAAAGGAAAAAAGCCTTTGTATGGGAAAAGTTTTTTTCAAAAGCAACACTATGTGAATATTGTTCTCAAACCAAATTCAATAGGGTATTTTACTATATACGAGAAAAAATCTATAAATATATTATTCAGATAGTTTAGGTAAAAAGGAGTCGCAAAATGTTACTTTTAGTTCATCATGAAATAACAAAATAAATTATAAAATTCAATTCAACGTTTTCAGTTTTTCTAATCTGTAAAAAACACCATGAAATAGTAGCCGCCATGTTATTACGTCATACGGCTATGTTAACAAAAACGTGTCAATTATCATACAAAGATCAGCGCATTTGTTTTCATAGCCCAGTGACGTCATGACCACAGAGCAACATGGCGTCCACTGCATCCAGCGTTTTCGTCAACCTACGCGCGAAATTTGAAAATGTACAATTTTAAATGCATTTTTATGGCACTTATCGATTGAATAAAAATATTGTGATTTTTTTTGGGCATATTAGCACTATAGAATTTAATTAAGACACTGTCCAAAAATGGGTGTAAGACTCGAAATTTGAAGTTCATCTTTTTTGTTTATTTTCGACCAGTCTATCCATCGTAAAAAAGTAAGTCTCATTTCCTACAAAATGTATGGGTATAGTTTTTTGCAATTTCTGACTTTTCTAGTGCTCAAACCTCTGTTGGTCTAATAGAGTTTTTTAATCCCTGTAAGAAATAGGATCGCTTGGCATCAAAAAAAGTTATTGTGAAAACTGCCCATTTTCTTTCTGACTGTATTTTCAAAATCTGTGAATGTAGATCTAAATGTCTCAAAAAAATAAGGATGGTCTCATAAAACCGTGTTCCTGTAGCTACAACGGTTAAGGGAGCTGCCCTTACTGCCCCAACTCAAAAATCCACCCTGTTTATATATGTTATTCCAAAGTTATACGTTTTTACTTCTGTCAGCAGTCCTCATGACTGCCAATTTTATGTTTTTTACGAACCGGATATTAGTTTCACATCAAAAGTCGTTCAGTTTGACAGGTAGAATCAACCCCTTGATGGAAGCAGGTGACTAAATCGCCACCCAGTATAACAGAAAAACAAAATATTAATCACCTTCTCTTATTATCTTCTACATACACAGGTATCTAAAAGTTGAAGTTGTTTAGAGTACCTAACTACGAGGGCGGGTCAATAAGTCCGTGACTTTTGGAATAAAACACAGATTTTTTGATAAAAAAATAATTTTATTTTAAAACGTAGTCTCCCTTGAGCTCTATACACTTTGTCCAACGCTTCTCCAATTTTTTTATCCCTTCCAAAAAAAATGATTTGTCGAGGTCCTCAAAATAGGCCTTTGTTTGCGAGATGACTTCATCATTGGAGTCAAATCTTTTTCCACCAAGCCATTTCTTCAGGTTTGGGAACAAGAAGTAGTCGCTCGGAGCCAAATCTGGAGAATAGGGCGGATGAGGGAGCAATTCATAGCCCAATTCATGGATTTTTGCCATGGCAACTGCACATGTGTGCACCCTTGCATTGTCTTGGTGGAAAAGAACTTTTTTCTTGGCCAAATGAGGTCGGTTTTTTTTCAAATCGTCATTGAATCGGTCCAATAAATTGGCATAATATTCCCCATTGATTGTTCTTCCCTTTTGAAGGTAGTCAATGTGGATTATCCCGCGTGCATCCCAAAAAACAGTCGCCATAACTTTATTGGCTGACAAACCCACCTTGGCCTTCTTCGGCGCCGATTCACCCTTAGAAACCCACTGTTTTGACTGTTGTTTGGTCTCTGGTGTGTTGTGATGGATCCATGTTTCGTCCACGGTTACAAAACGGCGCAAAAACTCCTCCATATTGCGATTAAACAACGCTAAACCTTCCTGTGAAGTTGTTACACGATTGCGTTTGTGGTCGACTGTGAGCAAACGCGGCACCCATCTTGCGGAAAGCTTTCTCATGCCCAAGTGATCATTCAAAATTGAAACCACTGAGCCATGCGAGATCCCTACGGCTTCCACAATCTCTCGCACTTTCAATCTTCGGTCGGCCAACACCATATCGTGAATTTTTTCGATTGTTTCGGGTGTAGAGACCTCAACTGGGCGTCCAGGACGTTCGGCATCTTCAGTGCTTGTACGGCCACAACGAAATTCAGTAAACCACTTTTTTACCATTGAAATCGATGGTGCAGAGTCCCCATAGTATTTATCAAGCTTAGCCTTGGTCTCGGTAATGGTTTTTTTTCGCAAGAAATAATGCTTAATAAGCACACGAAATTCACTTTTTTCCATTTTCTCCTCAAATTAGTGAGTAGTCTGATAAAAATAGCTGTCAAACACAAACTAACTGACGCAGCAAGTTTAAATTTTGACAGGAGTCAACTGACAGATGCCTGTTGACAGGAGCAGTGTTGCTGTTTCAGTGAAGAGGTCAGAAATTCAAAAAGTCACGGACTTATTGACCCGCCCTCGTAACATAACCTAACAAGTGGCTAATTGATTTGCCAGGATCACTTCAAAGATAATGTTTTAAAGTTAAAATATTTATTCGTCCGTTTTTACTCTGAAATAAGCACAATTATTGATTATCTCTCAATATTGTGCGTACAAGCTTATAGTTGGAATGTATGGGAGAACATGTTTTTCAACTACAATGTTAAGTTTGTTCGGGGTAAATTATCTTGAGATCAAAAACATGGTTGATAACATATTCATTGAATGGAACTCTCACCTCGCGAGTTCAACTCGCACTTGTCCGTTTTGTTTTCATTCTTTTTTTGGTAGGACAGTCCTGTTTTTTATTTTTTTTTATTCGTTGTTTAAATATAATCAGGTTGTGTGCAGACCTAGTTGAAACAGTTTTGTCTAAGTAATTGACAATACTGTTTAGTCGGCGACACTTTTGTTGCGGTGCACGCTCCATTATTATTTCGTTGGTCATAAATTTGATTGATAAGCTTTTAATCACTAGTATTAAATTACTTAATAGAATCATCGCTATCACGTTGTATGTGATATAGTTTAAATGGTGATAAAACATTGTAATTTTAGTCAGGTTTGGAAATTAATCGTTTCAAATAATGTGTCATAATCAAACTTCAACGTGTTGATCGTATGTGTCTTGTGTTGTATTTTTTTTGGGTTGGGCATTTATCAAATAACTTCTCCCCTGTCCAGAGCCAGGGCGGGAGGACTTGACAGACTCTAACTGACTAAAACCCACCCGTGTTCCTTCCGTTGCCTGTGTGTTGCCAGAGGCCACGGTATCCCTTTCGGTCTTTCCCGCGACCCCGGCACGCATCGGCGCTAGCGGACCCTTTTGCTGTGTCTGACAACTCCACAATGATCATATTTTTGTAAAACCTACCACCTAAGTTCACATGAAGCAATAAATCTATTGAGTATTGAGTATTTGACTGTGGTCAGATGCGGTAGAGTTTTGGCCTTAAATCCATTGCAATCCGCTTATGGGGGCTAACAACTAGAGACCGACCAAAAATTCGATTTCGTTTTCGGCCATATTGATACACAAAACAGCGAGATCAGAATGAATTGTCTTTAAAAAATAATAATGAAACTATTTCGATAAGCTAAAAGTTGCTGAGACACTAGAAAATTTATTTACCAACATCCCAACAGAGGTTACGAAATCTCTCCCCTCATCACCTATATTAGCTGAATTTCTCCTCAAAAAACTTCTCTAAGGCCATTCCAAATTTTGAATTCAAGCCCACTTCTATTGTCACAATTAAAAAAGCATTCGAAAGTCTTTACATAAAGAACACTGAAGACTTATGGGGGATTTCCGTTAAGGTTCTTGGAGATATCATTGCACAATATCCTAACAGTCCAATGTCATAACAGGCATATTTAATCAATGTTTAGACAGCGGTATGTTTCCTGATTTAATGAAACCTAGTAAAGTAGTACCAATTTACTAATCTGGTAGTAGGAGTGATCACTCTAATTATAGACCTATATCTGTGCTACCAGCATTGAGAAAAAATCATGCTAGACCAGATGTCGTCACATTTCAATTTAAATGGGATTTTACATAATCGCTAGTTTGGTTTCACGAAAGGTAGGTCGATGACTGACGTAGGAGTAAAACTCATCAGTCACATTTTGGTATCCTGGGAGAAATCCCAGGATGCCATTGGTATTTTCTGTGACCTATCAAAAGCGTTTGACTGCGTTGACCACAATACACTGACCTGTAAATTACACTACTATGTAATTCGTGGACAAGCTGCTGATCTTATTCTGTCCTATCTATCAAACAGGCAGCAAAAAGTAAACGTTAACGGAGCAACGTTCGCGGGGTCTCTAGTAAAGATGAACGTGCCTCAAGGTTCAATTCTTGGCCCTTTCCTATGTCTAGTGTATATTAATGATCTTCCTTACAAGATGGCTAACTTATCGTATATCATTCTATTCGCTGATGACACTTCTCTTATTTTTAAAATAGATAGAAAAGATACGGATGTCTTACATGTCAACGATAGTCTGGCTGTTCTTTCGAAATGGTTCGCAGCTAATAATCTCTTACTTAATGCGAACAAAACAAAATGTCTAAATTTAACTACAGCTAAGTAGACTTTACAAGTTAACGAGTAATAGTCAACCAACTTACATTTGCAGTTAGAGAATTGATCGTGACGTATATCAATTTATGGGATATAATGTTTTTCAACTACAATGTATAATAAATACATTTATGACCAAAATGGTCATATTTATTGTAATGGTGATCGTTTAGATAATCGATTTATTTATTTATTAATCATGATGTCAAAGGATAAATGCGAAAACATAAAACGATTCCGTAAATAACAATTATTTATTTAAACCTACTCTACCGTAACCTAAATCAGAAAGCAAATAATATATGGATTTGATCCATACAAGTGAGTACTGAGGAGACCAGTCCCAAAAGAGCTCTGTATATTCTACAACAGGGATGCACAGACCGCAGCCCGCTGTCGGAACGCGTGCGGCCCGCCAACAAAATTAAAAAAATGCGGAAAAGAAAAGAAAATCATAAAATAAATGTTGACAATACAATATACCTAATTACCTACATTATGCGTGCATGTGATGCGAGCTTGGGATCGGAACTATACGGGTAGAGCACACGAGCGGAAAATAAATGTTAATTGTAAAATTACGAATACATAAAAAAACTGTATAAATGCTATTATAAAAGTTTAAATTTACAATAATACAATAGGTACAGTAACCAAGCAACTTGATTTTCAATATTACCTATATCTGAATGAATTCATGAAAAATAAAGATTCAGATTAAATGAGAATAGCTTAACCGATAAAGCCCCAATGGCTCCGAATAGGAGCCCTCGCGGCGCGCGATTTGAAAGTAGTTATCGAATAAAAATGTTTTTTTTGAGATTGAGAGATGACGTTATTGAGCCACGGGCCTGAGCGGTTAAAATAGAATCATAAATTTAATTTATATGAATAACTAAATCATAGTCATTATTTCATTATTGGAATGATAAGTCAAATGCCCTCTAACCGGAAATACATTATGGGCCGCCTTTGGCTCATAATGTGCCCGAGTGGCCCCTATTCTCTATAAGTCTGTGCATTCCTGGGGGCCAACCATCACCTCTTATAGCAGAATTATTTCAATATTACTTCAGCGTCAGAAAGAGATGGAGCTATAAGTCCTGTACAGCTCCATCACTTTCCCACTGTGAAGTAATATTATAATAATACTGCTATAAGAGGTTATGGTTGACCCCCTGTTCTACAAGTTTCTAGCTTTGTGTTTTTAGTGAGTGATTGTTCCAATAATGCTCTTATTGTAACTGGGACAAGATCGTGTCGACATAGCGAATTACTCGCTATAATATAATTATATTATACCCTTGTTGGTCGTTATATTTTCGAGCCGTTTGGGGTTGAAACCCTCGGGCCGTGGGGTCCGAGTGGTCCTGGCAATGTTATGTTTGTTTTTGGGATAAATTCTTCCTAACTACTGAACCCTTCATTGTTCGTGATCCCACATGCACTTGGCCGGTTGCCTTTCCCTCAACCATCCCGGCTCCTCCTTCGCGAGGATTACTGCTTTGCAGGAGGTGACGGCTGCCCATGCCCTCTCGCTCCGTACCATAGCCTGAACGGAGGCCTGACGGGAGAGATCTCTGCCGCCGATCGCCTCCACGAGGACACGGCGGTGCTTTGCACTGAAGAGGTCTTTGAATCTATAATTTATTGTCCCTGGTTTGGCCAAGTGTTTCTTTAATGAAACCGAAAAATTTTGACATTTTTTATTTCGATTTTTTATTAATCTTTCTTGAAATGATGCTTAAACTTCTAATAGGTAAGCTTTCCTATAATCTATAAATGAAGAACTATTTTTTGTATTTAATTCACAATTTTAGGTTCAACAGTTTCGAAGATAAGGGGGAAATGGTAAATTTTCATCTATTTTCTTAAATAACTTTAAAACTGTTTTAAAATTATTTTAAAATATATTTGAGATCGTCAAAATAAGCCCTTTCATTTGTTATGTATGTAACTCGGTATGTAGTTTGCATTTTCCTTTTTTTATTTTCTTTTTTGTCCCCCAAAAGTGGCCCTCATATTCAAAATTCAATTATTTACGTTAGGTACGCGTCCGTAATTTTCAACTTAATCGGTCCTGTAGATTCGGAGCAAATCGGCTGTGAGTCACAGCCGATTTGCTCCGAATTATGTTTAGTTATGTTTATTTCGTATTATGTCTAGCTGCAATAATCACAGAATAATTAAGAGCCATTGTATTTTAATGGCAACTGATTGACTACTTTTCATCCTGCAATTCAGCGATGCACACCCGCGGCCCGCGGGCCCGCCCGCTGTCGGACGCGAGCGGCCCGCCAACAAATTAAAAAATAACAAAATAAATGTAGACAACGTTGTATACCTAATTACTTCATTATCAAGCCTTTGTTGCGAGCTTGCGATCGGAACTATTCGCGTAGTACTTGGGTGCGTTCGAGCGAAAGGGGTAGGGCGCGGCACGTAAAAAAATTGTCATGGCAATGCCATGCCATGCCATGCGTCAAAACTAAATATTGAAAGTTTTACAAAAAAGTTACAAAATTAAATTTTTTAAAACGTTTACCTAGTTATTTTTCTTTGGGCACATTATGAACCAAAGGCGGGTGCCAGGCCCGCCTTTGGCTCATAATGTGCCCGAGTGGCCCCTATTCTCTATAAGTCTGTGCATCCCTGCTGTAATTAAACATACTGATTACCCATGAACTACTTACACTAAGTATTAAGTCTAATAAGTATGCAATTGTAACACTAGTGACTTAATTGTTGTCAATTATTGACGCGAGTGAAAAACGCAATGGGATTTTCCAGCATAGTGAGATAGTAGCCATAATACCTTTTGTAGTTACTTTAAAAGTTAATGAATCTGACCTACTTATTGTTTTATTATTTTAACGTAGAAACCGTATGAAAGATAATTAACAAGGTCACAACGGTAATAACCTAATAACAATAAATCAAACATTGTTCGCACAGAAATTTATTCATGAATCATGAATGAGCTTGCTAAGTTTTCGTGTGATGAATCATTCAAGCCTAAGTTATCTGTAATGAAAAACATATTAACGGTGAATTTGATGTTAAGGCTCCTACATACTGGCGCGACACTAAGACACCGCGTGTAGCGCTACAAGCGGTGCCTTTGTGTCGCGACGCGTCGCGCGACAAGTCGCGCCAGTATGTAGGAGCCTTTAACTTTAACAGTACTTAGGTACCTACCTACAATGGCTACAATAGCATTAAACGGCATTTTGACACCGACAGATTTTTTTTATATGTTTATGTATTTTTGTCACCTGATTTTTAAAGCAACTGTGTGTACCTACAGAGGTTTATTTATAAACGTTGTCTAAAGTCAAGTCTTGACTTTAAGCAACGTAAATTAATTACATAAACCCCTTATTGTAAGCAAGACGAAATAAATAGTTTTTGGATTTTCATGAGTCATTTATTACTTACTCTATTTCCTGATCTTTAAGGCTTTTGCAGACCGGGACGATATCGCGGGCGCGACAGGCAATTTCTTCCTGTCGCGCCCACGATATCGCCCCAGTCTGCAGAAGCCTTTAGAATCAAGCGGGGTTACTTAGCTTGTAGTTGTGTCGCGGGAAGGTACTAAAGAGTCACCGAGGCCCCTGGCAACACAGGCAACAGGAAGGAATACGTTTGGGTTTTAGTCAGTAAGAGTCTGACACACCCTCCTCCGGCCAGAGCGGGAGCAATTATTTGATGATTTCCCACCCAAAAAAAAAGCTTCTAGCTACCTTGGTATCATGATAGACAACCTTATGTCCTGGAAGGCACAAATTGATGGAACAGCTGGCAGAGTGAGGAAACTCATAGCGATTTTCAAGAGTTTGCGCCATAGTGCAGACTTGAATACACTTCGGATGGTCTATTTCTCACTCTGCCAGTCAGTACTCTCGTTTGGGATTACGACTTGGGGAGGTGCTCCAAAGACTTGTGTTATCAAACTGGAAAGAGCGCAACGAGCTGTTCTTAAAGTCATGACTTTTAAACATTTCCGGTATAGCACCACACAATTGTATCTAGACTGCAAAGTTATGACTGTTAGACGACTCTTTGTGATCAATACCGTCTTGCGTAGGCATGGTTCTCTGAAATATAATACTGGTCATCTGGCAAATAGAAGATCTAAATATGTCTGTCCCATAGAACGTCACAGAACTAAATTGGCTGAAAGACACTTTCGAGTATTAGGTAGTCGAATTTATAATGCAGTTAACAAACATTGCAATATTTATGGCTTAAATAAATTCGAGTGTAAAAAGAAAGTGAGTCAATGGCTCACGACTCTTACTTACGAGGAGATTGAAAAGTTACTCGGAAAACTTTTTTGAAAATTCTTGCTTTGTCAGACAACTCAACATACACCACACACGACACACACACACACACTACACATACACACGTCACATATACATGACACATACAAATGATACATACAGTTACCAAACTCACACTAGAGAGAGGTTAACTTTATTTTCTTTTTGTACTCAACAATAGCTACTTACCCAATGTAACTCCGTACTAGTTTGTGTAAATTGGAAAATGTATTAATAGAGAGAGCCCTGGCACCCATAACACAAGTTTAATCTTAGCTTGGGTGCCAGAGGAGATACTCAGTGATTTATACAATTTAAAAAAACAATGTTGTCATAATATTAACCTTAATATGTAAATTGTAAAAATTGGAAATAAAGTTTATTATTATTATTATTATTATTCTAGTTGTGGTTCATGGTAAATTTACCTTGATATTGTTAGAAGCGATGATTCAACTAACCAACTGGTCACGTGTAGTTATTACACACGTGCACGATACTTATTACATATTTACCAACACCATAACGCGAGTTGTATAGTCTTAGACCATGACCTTCACATTTGTTCCTAGAATGCCTGTCCTGGAGTCAGTTACCTAGAGAGATACTGCCCGGAGGATGGTGTAACATACGGTGGAGGTCTGCCCGGCTTGAACAGAGCACCACCGTGTCCTCGTAGAGGCGTCCGGCCCTGGTCCAGGCCATGGTGCGGAGCGAGAGGTCATGGGAAGCCGTCACCTCCTTCTGTGAAACAGTAATGCTCGCGAAAGAGGAGGCGGAACGGGTGAGGGAGAGGCAAACTTCCCGCCCTCTCGCCCCTAGCCGCCGCAGGAGACGCCCTGGGCGTCGGGGATCCCAGGCGGATTTCCGGCCACCGTAGACGCGGGCTTGCGAACGGTGAGCAATGGGTAGCTCGCCGTCCGATAAGGACCAGGCCCGGGGAATCCTAAAAATAATCAGATAAGAAGTACAATATTAATTTTGTTCATTGTTTCCTATCGGACTTACAGTGAAACTATTACAGTGTTCTATTAAGTACTTACCTATTTCTGCGTATGCTTGGATACACAATGTATTTGTTTACTAAAGGCAGACAGGCGTGACGCGACAGAAAGAAAATACGTTTATTTGCGATAAATCTAACGCAAAAAATGAAACAAAAACAAAATAATAAGTTCGGGGGAAATATGCGTCACATCCACGCAAAACGGCCATCGCTCAGCATAATGCTGCGACACTATGCGAGACCCCAGCCTCAGCGCTGGTTTTCAGCGACAGCATGACGCGCCTCTAGTAGAAAAATCCCGTCGCACCGCCGCGTTGCGCCATTCTACGGGAGCCTTAAATCCACAAGCTGCCAGCGTGGCTGTGTACACTTCTGTAAGACTTCCTTCATCATTGTGATTGAACAGGCATATTTGTCAATATTGACCTCTACATTAACAACACATTGTTATTCTTTGGAATTGTCTTCAAGGTAGTAGAAGAACAACACCTCTTGACCCTCGAAGTTAATTATTTACTCAATCATGGATTAGATAAACAAAACACCGGCCAATTGCGTGTTGGACCACGCACAATGAAGGGTTCCGTAGTTGGGATGAATTTATCACAAAAACAAACTCAACATTGCACTGAAAAAAAAAATTGTTTGCTTTAATAAACATCTTGTTTAATGTGATCACACATCATGACTCCATACGAGCCTAACAAGATCTTAACTTCTGAAGCTATGAGAACTTTGTTAAATTATCATATTTCCGTCTAATAAGTAATGATTTGTTTTAATCACGGGTAGTTATTTAACTTAGCTAAAATGTTGGCCAGTTTAAGAATGAGACATTGTACCATTAACTCACTTAAGTTGTAGATTCAACAAAGATCTTGCACGATACGTCTGTGAAACGTCATCAGATCAATGAAATTCTTATGTTGTTTCAACTAAGATCTTGCATCAAGTAACCGTGATATACGAATTAATTCAACTAACCTCATATTCGTCGTAGACATGAGCCGTTGTCATATGAACTACCTGTATTCGTCAAGCCAAGTCAGTGTCTTTTGCACATCAACAAAGTAACTTTACTGCAATAATTATGGTTGAGTACCTACTGTTTATTGTTTCAACTAAAATCTTGCATAAAATAACCGTGATAAACTGATTAATGCAACTAACTTCGTATTCAACGTAAACATGTACCATTGTCATATGTACTACCTGCATTCGTCAATCCAAGTCAGTGTCTTTGGCACACCAACAAGGTAATTTTATTGTAATAACTATTGGTGAGTACCTACTTTTTTAAAATTACTAATATCTTTGTGGAGAAGTTCTTAAATATATCCGCGCGGGCGCTGAAATTAAATATAGATTTATGGCAAATATTAAGCTTAAATCAAAATGTTTTCTTGATATGCGCACAAAACATCATACATTATCCAATATTTAATACTTGTTTAACGTATAGTTTAATATTTTACTATATAATAGGGTAGGATACTTGCTATAAGTCGACAATTAATTTCAGCGCGCAGACATTTTTAATAACAGTAACAATTTAAAGTATTTTATAATGTATCATTGAGATTCAAACACGAAGTATGTAACTATTTTAATAATCTGTATACCTACGCCTTTGTAAATAGAAGTACAATAAAGAATGTACTAACGCTGGTGCATTATTCAGCCACGACTGCGAGTGCCGCCTATTCACTTGTGTGATAAGGGATAATTCCCTGACCCATTGTCGTGACTGACAATGCGTACAAGCCCCGTATAACTGTTTTAATTACAAAAAAACTTCAATAACATAAATAAATAAACACAATAATATGAATATAAAAAATATCGCACATGCAAAAAGGTTCTTTAAAGCAATCAAACAACCATATTTGAATTTTAACTTTATTTATGCAAAACACATTATTCATATTGCGCATCCTAGTGTAACATATTTTTTACCATTGCTCAGAATATTTATATTGCACGGTATAGGATGCGACAAAAAATTATGGAATTTAACAACATTTTCCATTGGTTCTAGTTCTTTAACTTCATAAGCCAAAAAATGTTCATCAAATTCTAATGTTTGCAATAATTGTCCCATTAGAATCAGACTATTTGAATTATAAAAGAAAACATTTTGCACTTTGAAAAAAAACAGGCAGTGGATCATCAGGGCTGGTAGTATAAACTAACACAGTACCTTTGACATATCGCGTAGTAGATACGGTGGCCCAAGTCACTTGTACAAGTGACTTACTTTGACATAATACTAAGCTAGATCGTATGAATTGTTCATTAGAAGATTCAGCAAGAGTTACACGAGAAACAGGACCAGTCCTGACAGTATCAGGCAACATGCCTTTAAAAAAAAAATCGTTTAATTGTAATTGATGTTTTATAGCTAAAGTTAATGTAACGTTCCTTCTGTTACATGAAGCATTTGAAGCTATTTTAAATATTCGATGTTTGGCTTCAAATCGCATTGACCACAAGGAAACGATAGGCCCATATTTTTCTAGAGCAGTGTGATAATGAACTAAATTATGGAACTTTGGTTTCAATGAATCTTTGGTAAGTGATAAATACGTAGTGTTAAGCTCCGATACTGCGGTCTGTAACAATTCTTCAGTTCCTTTGGAAAAAGCTGTAGATAAAACTATATCCAATACATTTTTTAGTTTTTTATACAATTTCCATGTTTCATCCTCTCTAGGTACAAACTCTCCCACTAATAAACCAAAATATCGCAAAAAAAGTTAGCATCTCTGACGCTGTCATACGCACATTTCCGTGAACTAAATTATCCATAGCCAAAGTACATGGCTGATTTCTATTGTCAGGACCATACTCGAAGTTATGAATTCTGTTATTGAGTTCAGTCAATGAAAAAAGTTTGGAACGTCTTATGTACTGAAGAAGTATAAATTGCATCACATACTTAGCAACACCTTCTAAAATGTCATGCATGCAGTCGACACCTATCTGATTGAATAAATCGAAATCTTTTACACCAAACCAAACACATCTTTCTTTAATACCTGTCTCTGAAGGATTACCGAGACGAAGGTCTGATTCGTAATCAGATAAAGTACGTAATAACTCTTTGTTTTCCAAACATTGCGTTTTCATAACTTGTTTTGGAACTTTACATACCCTGCAAGAAAAATTTGCTGAGAAACTTTCAACAAAACCTGATATAGCATGTATACCTAAATTATCTCCCAAGATCAATCCAAGTTCAAAGTGAACGACGCCTGTAAAATCTGGAAGATCAAATTCGATGCCATTTTTACTCAAATAGTTGAGCTCCTCAATCACACAGTTAAAAATAACATTATTGCCAAATACTACCCTATCTGATGAGTGAAAGAGAAGAAGAAGAAATATGTTGCTAAGGGCTGAAGAACGACATGGCGGTAAACAAGGAATAGATGCGTAAACCGCTCCCAACTTGTGCTGTCCAGCTCGAGAACCTAATGGATTTCCAATCTCGTAGTCATCAAAAAATACAAATACAGGAATTACAATTTTACCTTGGCGTTGATACATCCTATTGCGCCAAAATGACCCTTGAATGAAGTTTTCTATTGCAACATCATCTGCTCTGTTGAGACTACGCATGTAATCTATTGTTTCAGAAAGAACATTATGAAGTGAAAAAAATGATTTTAATACTTTGCGGAGTGGTATAAAATGTTGTTCACAGGTTATTGGTAAAATGCGACTGATACCTGTTCGCTTCACTCTTTCTAATCTTTCACCTACTACTATCGTTTCCGGTTGAATATATGTATTTTTGTTTCGAAAATATTCCAATCGCTTATATTCGGTATCAAGTTTGTTCAAAGGATTTGTTAACAGAGGCTCGACTGCATTTATGACAGTTTTTAGACTGCTTTGTGGGATTACGTTATTTGAAGATAAAATTTCAAGTTTCTTCCCAATCGCTAAAGCTAGGCTTTGCCATGAATTCACTATATCCGTTTATTACAGTTTGAACAACATTTCTCGGCAAAGATTGATTGGCATACAAACTTGCAACAAAATTTGAAAATGCGCTCTCAACTATCTCTTCACATGACGAAGGTTGTAGAGATGTTGTCAAGTGACTACTGCCACTACAAACACTTGGTTGCGACTAGGGCTTTCAGTCTCGATGCATTACTGAGTCCCGGGAAAAAAAAACGAGACTCGATGCGGTCTCGAAATTCCCGGAGAAAACGAGACCATTCGAGACCATTTCAAAACTAGGATTTTTACTTATAGGTTATGCAAATAGACAGTCAAAACAACATATTTCAATGAAGTAGGTACTTTATTAACAAACGCGAATTTAAAATTAAAGAGTTATTGTACTTTTTTTCATTTTTATAAAGGTCACGTAAAAAACAAAGGGCATTTAGTGTGGTTTCTGACAGAGAAGATCTCATTTTATTGCAAAAGTAACCCGCGTTGGAAAAAGCTCTCTCTGCTTCTACGCTTGTGGGGGGATTGATATTAAATAGTTGTAGCAATAATTTAGGTATTTCCCTCTGTCGCCCCCATTTTAAAAGAGAGCTTTTTCTACGTGAAGGGTTGTTTGCAAATCATGGATAGACGTATTCTGCCCTTTGTTTAACAAATTTTGAAGCTCATATTGCAGCTATTCTTCCGTGGACAAACTTGTGAGCTTCACAATCGACGAATCATTTGCATTTCTGGTATTTGCAGTCTAATTGTAATTTTTGTCGGTTGTGGATTGATTTAACCTTTTGTACAATTCCTTTAGACTAATTCGAATTAGAATTAATTTCGTCTTTCGTCCTCGTTTTGTCGAATCTTTAGATTCGACAAAAGTTCGAAATGGTATTCCATCCAGGGAAGCCATTCTTGAAACTTTAACTTCAATACCGTCAACTCTCTGAAAGAAATCCGTCATCTTAGCTTTTTTTTTCGGGTGGTTTATAAGCTCCATCTTTACTCGTGCATTTGCTTGTTGAAGGTGTGCAAGCGATATAATCAGATGATGAAGCAAGTTGTACTTCTTCCTTAGACAATATCATGTTATGCGTACTCTTAAGATGTTTATGAAGACCACTTTTTTTTTTTTTTTTTGAGGGTGGGAAATCATCAAATAACTTCTCCCGCTCTGGGCGGAGCGGGAGGGTGTGTCAGACTCTTACTGACTAAAACCCACCCGTATTCCTTCTTGTTGCCTGTGTTGCGGGGGCCTCGGTGACCCATAAGTACCTTCCCGCGACCCCGGCAGGCATCGGCCCTAGTGGACCCCTACTATGTGCTGAATGAAGACCACTTGTATTCCCTCCTAAAGTCCTTAATATTCTGTGGCATGTTTTGCATTTAGCAGAAGCATTATCATTGGCTCGCAAAAAATAGCTCCATACCGAAGACTTACCATGCATTTTAACAATTACATCGCAATAAGACATGCTTTTGTCTAAAACAATAAAAAAAAGCCCATTACCACACACAAAACCGATAAAAAAGCCCACCAGAATACGTCCACTCGGCCACAATATAACCTTAAAATAGCAAAAAACAATATTATGTCAAATAGCATGTAAAATCGATGGTTAGTTGATTAAGAAAAAGGAAAATAATTAAAACGCCGTCATGCCATAGAATTACTGTACGAAAACTTAAGTAGGTAAAACATAAAACGCCACAACTCAATGAAAATATTTAGTTGATAACTTATGCTTTTTACATGTTTAACATACCTTTTAATTTATCTTCTAACGAACACATGGCAGCTAATAACTTCACATTTTCATAATGTTCATAATGTTGTTCGTCAACAAGGTTATTCAATCTCCACAGATAACTTAGCTTTACAGTGTTGCCATTGCCATATAAATGTAACCATAATAAAAAAATACTATTTGTTTAGTAGATTATTTAATACTGTTAATTATGTGACTCCAGTCTCAAAAGTCTCGTTATTCCCGAGACCGAAACTTTTAGTCTCGAGTCTCGAAAATATCAAAAAATCGTCGAGACTCTCGAAATTTTCGAGACCGAGACTCCCGGGATGAAAGCCCTAGTTGCGACTGATCTCTAACAGGATTTACAGTTGAATAGTCAGACTCTAGCTCTTTTGTTCTACATGGCTGTAAGGCGTTGTCTGAAATGTTTATATACAAATGTTTCTGCAAGATGTGTCTCCTAAAAGAATTGAACAACTGAAATTGGCGATAACAGTCATCTTCTACGCATACATATACTCGTAACTCCTCAGCACTATGCATTAGCTCAAAGTGCGATTTAAGAATCTTTATATTTAACAGTTGCATACGGCATACAAAACAAGTCACCATGATAAATAACAAATACAATAAAACTCAAATGAAGATATCAAAAACTATTACAATTTAACTTTTTATAGGACTTATATAAGCATAACCACTTTCTACTCATTAATCGGGTACCTAATTATTATTAATCAGTCGTAATATAGTCAGCAATATCGAAACTTAATAAAATATAACAATAATAAAATATTCAAAAACATAAAATTGGAGTAAGAACCCTTTTTTATTAAAGTATTTATTTTTAAATTATTTATTAATCACTAGTAATATAACATTATTAATATATAATGTAGGTAGATAATTATTTATTTTATAAATAGTATTATTTATTTAGTATCTTGAAAGCTGCCAATTACAAGTAAATGGACACACTCGTATCACAAAGGTACTCTACATATTACAATCTGTTAAGAGAGATTCAGCTGAAGTTGAACCTCTATCGAACTGAGATGTCATTTTGTATAAGCCTCTCTGTATGAAGTACCATATTGCGTTTGAGTCAATTCCATACTCCGCATTTAAAGCCCAAATGGCCTTATAACAAGTGTCGACAGCTTGCATAATATTGACCCTGTGATATATAACCGATTTGTTGACAACTACTAAATACGTTTTGATTTCTTTTAATGACTCACCAACAATAATTATGTAAGGCTGTGATGTTGCCCCTTTATTTTGTAATGTTTTTAGCCGAAGTTCAATAGACTGACCGATTTCAGCGTCAGATCTTAAATCTCGGATGAAAGCATCCCGCGTTTCTGCCTTAGATGGTTTCCAGTTGCAGCTAGTCTCCACTTTATTTTGTTTTTTCTTCTGTTTAACAGTTGTCGTATTCAATAGGTGGGGAATTGCCAATAATGCTGCAAGATTTTTATCTTCTTCTTTAGGTGCTGAAATATAAGAAAAATTCATTTTCCAGATAGCTCAATTTTCATGTGAGAAGCACGTTAAAATAGATAAATAACTACCTATATTATATGTGGTAGGTATACCGTGAAGTAGTATATTGTGGTGGCCAATAGATGGGTTCATTGAATTTCAAATTCACCATGTGTTTTTCACTGGTGTATACCGGAGAAGATATTCAGAGCGGCTCAAGCCCTCTGCGTGCAGGTCAATGCTCAGCAATGGGATGTATATAAGCTGAATGAACAAAGAAAAATATACTTACAATCAGCTAGAGAGATTAGCTCCTGGCCAATGTTATCTTTTAATTTTCTTTTTCTTAATAATTCCAAGATTTTAATTTTTGCCATGGGTAAATAAACAAACAAATTATTTGTTTGGTCTGCATAAGCCGCCTAAAAGTCAATGTTCAACTAAAAAACAAAAACCGCAATATAAATATTAACATTAAATTAACAAAATATAGCTCAAATTAAATGTATATAATTATATGCCAAACCTTACCAGAGTATAACCTTGCGGTTTTCTTAGCGCCGGGTACTCGTTCATATAAGATTCCAAAGTCTGATCATTATGATTGTTGTGAAGACGCTTAATTCGATATTTGAATGTGTTTTTCCATTTTATTTCCACCAGGCTCCAAGGTTCTGACGAATTTCGAAGCCACTGTAAATCATCTTCAAAATTTTCATCCAGTGTGTTGCTTTCGCAAAGCAGAACAGGCAATGGTCTAGGCGATGATGAAGACGAGGATGCAGGGCTTTCCTCTCTGCTTCTCTTTCCTTTAGTTGTCAGAGCCCCTAACTGCTGTAAACGTCTTCTTTTATTCAAGGCCTGGTGTACAAGGTTGCGCTTGAAGAAATGCACCAGAGGCAGTTGTACATGCAGGAATGTAATAGGTGGTGGTCCTTTCACCAGGGAAAAGTTCTTTTATCAAATTTGCCCACTTAAAATATATTCGTCCCACAATCGGTGAGTTTGTGTGTTCATTTAATATTTCTCTGGCAACTGTCGAAGCCAATAAATTTCTGGTACCATCTCCATCAAGAGTTCCACCTTTATATATTAACAGTGAAGATGTCTCGAGTGACTTTAGCAATATATTTTCAAGTAACTGAAAAAAATAAAACTTTCAGAAATACAACTATGTCTGTCCAGTGAATTCAGAGAAATAAACATTTAAAAATTAAAAAGGTTCAAAATAAATCAAGAGGATATGTTAATTTATGTACCAGGGAGTTGAGGTACCTTCAATAAGTATTATTATTTTACAATTGCAGTTTTTTAGGTTCAGTAATGGTAGGTGCAGTACATAAGGTAATAAATGCTAGTTAGATTTTTACATGTATTTTTATGTTGTCCTGCAACTTCATTCACGTGGAATGAGTGTACCTACATGCCAAATTTTATTATAACTGGTTCAGCAGTTTAGCTATGATAGTGCACCAGACATACAGATATGAGCTTGTATTGAATTTATAATTAAGTAGGATAGTAGGTATAATAGTATGTAGTACAGATTGATTATACATTGACTATGCATCAAATAGGAATACTTATACATATGTATTCCTATTTGATGCATAGTCAATGTACATATTTTAATATTTATGTAGTTTTAGTTCACATTTAGTTTGTTTAGTTTTACAAAATGTAATTTATCTGCACTTTACTATGTAAGTATAAATTAAAAGGTAAATTCCTATTTTATTTTAATACTTTTTCATTACATATTGTTAATGTCACTCTTTCTACTTAGTTTATTTTTGTGCCATTAATTCAAGTTGTTCTTCTCCTAAAATATGCAGCTAAATTATCAATTTGGTGATTGAAACATAAAAGCTAAAAATAAACATACCCCTCTCTGAGTTCTTTGATCGACTTCTGTACTTTTCACATTTTCTTCCAGAATTATAAAATTTGCGACATTACTAGTGGGCACATTTTCTTTCTCCTCCACAATAGATACGTTTTGTGGGTCCCGTCCAAATTCAAAATCCGATAAATCTAGATTCTGCAAGCAAAAATAAGGTCAATTAGTCACTGTAGGGTAAAATACATATTTTGTTAGGTAGGTACTATTTACAATAAATGTACTTAAGTATAACATCGAGGTTTTATGATGTTAGTTTGTAAACATGAATGCTTAAAAGTGAACAAAATGAGTAAATTAAAAGAATACTTTGCGCTATAGAAAATAGTTTGATGGAGTTTATCACTTATAATGCCAATTTAAAATAGTATATAGCTCCCTTTACAACTGTACCTATTTAATCATGTATTCTTACCGGTAAAGATGTATTGTTGATGCATAAAAATTCAGCCTTCCAAGCTCTCCAGCACCTCATAAACAGGACCCTTGGCCCTGTTTGAGGGATAATGTCTTTGACGTCGTCTGGGGTCAACGCCGATAAGGCTTGGATGTTAATCGCCTGCTCTATATTAACAGTGTAAATGTATCATGAACTGGTGTACCTAATTAGTCAATTTCAAAACAAGTAAAGTTAAAAGTTAAAAGTTTTCTTCTTAGGTTACAGATTAACTTTTGAACGCAATGTCGCTAGAAGATAGGTACCTACGCAATATAGTGATTGAATATGAAAGTATTAGAGATATAATCGGCACCAGCAGCGTATTTTGCAGTGCGCAAAGTATTTATATTAGACAACGTTCAAAATCAATGGTGCGTTGCAAATTACCTAACTACCACACTACTTACAAATAAATAGCATTCACTATTATACCTAGGATGTACCTACTAAGGTTACTGCATGATTTATCTTACCTGCAAATTTTGGGATGAGATCGGGCAGCTCCCATGTCTTTAATAATTCGGCCACCTCGTCCATGTGTTCAATAGTGTAGCACTCACCAGAATTTAAAATATGTAAATACAAAATTAAAATTAGGTACCTAACATAACACGTACGCGTTTTGACAAGTTCGGCTAGTCTATGAGCAATTTGAGCAAGTGTGGTGCGGGAGAAGCGCGGGAAACATCACGTTTTGTTGACATTACAAAGCATTATTAGATGCGACCACTTGTTTTGTTTGATTTAACTAAGCAGGCTATTTATTCAACCATGCTCATTGTTAAAAACTATGATATAAATGATATAATGCTAACAAGTTGCTTGTTACCATGAACTTACATTATTATTTGCTTTATAGAAGTGAAGAAATAAATTCAAATTAAGTATGATTGCTGTAACAAAGACCGTTGATTATTTTGTACATGTGCGAATTTGTCGATATAAATAAAATGAATTTGTTCTAGCAAATATACAATCTTGTTTACAGTAAATATATACATGATAATTCTAAACATTTTAATGCCAACTAAGAGAAAATGTATCTTAGTCAGTCTGCATTTTTTTCAGTGTGTAGTTGAACAACATGTTCTCCCATACATCGATATAATGCCACAATCAATCGTTTTATATTTTCCACCTGTAACTTTAAGTTTGTCGACTATTACTCGTTAACTTGTAAAGCCCACTTAGATGTGATAGTTTTCCTTTGAATTCCATTATATGTACTACTGCCATGAATTTTTTCACATCTCCATAAACAACCATTTAGTTGGCAGCGGGACACTTGACTCTAACAAAAATTAGCACTTCAATGCTTAATATTACGCAAGCCCATCCTTGAATCGAAAAGTGGTGTTGACAGACCGGCAATATTTTTGAACGGCCTATCCAAAGATATCCCACACCATGGGGTAGACGAGAAAAAAGTATCATCCCCACATTGCGTGCAATGGATACCTCCATTGCACGCAATGTGGGGATGATACTTCGAAATACGTCACGGACAATTCTCCGACTGCATTTAAATGTTGGTCGACTATTACTCGTTAAATTGTAAAGCATACTTAGCTGTGATTGTTTTCCTTTCAATTTCGTTATTTATTGTATTACTGCCATGATTTTATTCACATATCCAAAAACAACCATTTAGCTGGCAGGGGTGGGGGGGCACTTGACTCTAACAAAAATGAGCACTTTAAAGCTTATTATTACGCAAATAGATAATAGATCCCTGACTCTCTCATGTCTTAGAGAAAGCAAAACTCTTTCCCTGAGCAAAGATATGTGATTTTAGTGACTTTTAAATCTGTTATTACGCCTTCATATAATGCAAGTACATACATACATAATCAGCCTATAATGTTCCCACTGCTGGGACACAGGCCTCCTCTCTGTGAGAGGGAGTGGGCCGTAATCCACCACGGGGGCCCAGTGCGGGTTGGTAGATGTCACATGTCTTCGAATTTTTGGTTCTAGGACATGCCGGTTTCCGCACGATGTTTTCCTTCACCGTTTTGATAATGCAAGTAAGTTATACAAAAAATGTGTGTTAAACTAGAATGCATAAACATCAATTCTAATGTGAATATTTAAATATTGTAGTAAAAAAGCTTATGAAATAAATTTAGGAAGTAATGTCTACCCAAAGCATTAAAAAAACAGGAAAATTGCGAGTCGGACTCGCCCACCGAGAGTTCCGTACAATTTTGTAGGTATTAAATAAAGACTATATTATTTCATGTTTTTTTTTGTGTATGAACTGATTATTTTATTATCTATAATCCCTTAAGTGATTTCTTTAAAATAATTATATTTTCGTTACTAAAATTAAATATTCCCCATAATAACGAATGCGCGACGCGAATTAATATGGCCAAGATCAACGGCGATTTCCCGACCCTTAACAGCAAGACGTGAAAGTAACCACATCTAGGTTACATACCTAAATAAAAATTACGAGAAATGTAAAAAAGTGGAATATTAGTGAAATACGTAAACGTATTGCGTGCCTAAATAGCAAGTCAAGGTCAATAATTTAATTCAATTAGGTCATTCAAAAATTTGAACATCAAAGCAAGAAACAAGAATTGATTCTAGATTGTATGATTAATGCACTAGAGGAAACTGACAGGTTAACCGCTTGCGCGCCGTTACGCATGAAGTCAAGATCCCCCCGCCCCGACCTCGTTCCGCGGATGAGCACCTTAATGCGTTATAATAGAGTTGCAAACCGCGTGGCCCAAGACTCCTATTCGGTGTCAGTGGGGACTGAAGGGACGAAGGAGTGCGACTCCTATTTGGTGTCAATGGGGAGTTACCGGCAGTGGCGGATTTACCAGCAGGCTGAGTAGGCTTGAGCCTAGGGCGGCAGATTTTAGGGAGCGGCAAATTTGGGCCCATTTTTTTCTAAGACGCCTTTCTGATGTCTTGCAGAAAGAAGTCTACATGAAATCTTTCCGATATCTTTTTCCTCTTCCCTTTCATAGTACATTCAATGGTACCGGAAATTTCAATATTCTATGGAAAACATCCAGTTCCCGGTCCCCAACTAGTACCTCTGCCTACACCTTGTTTGAGTGACAAGAGAGCGAAATTGCAGAAAATATACAGCGTGGAAGTGACATCGACGCGCAAACTGTTACCATGATTCTAGACACCCAGAGTAGACATTTTTCTAAAGGCTTTTTTAGAGTTTATTAAAAACAAATTGCTGCTGCATACAAAATGGCAATACCTACAATATCAAAATTGATGGAAATGCAGTTTAAAAAAAATAACCGATTAATCATTTCTAGTCTAGGGGTCTAGAATCATTTACTGAATTCATAGTAACAGTTTGCGGGACAATGTCACTTTAACCCTGTATTTTTACACTCTTCACACTACAGCCCTTCACACATTACCAATTTATATTTTTTTTACTGTTTGTAAGCGCAATACAATTTATTTAATTACGTTTACCGAATGTAACATTATTCGTTCTGGGGCAAAATGTCCAACGGTATCAAAATGTCCAAATACCCAAAATGTCCAAATACCCAAAATGTCCAATTGTCTAAATGTCTAATTGTCAAAATGTCCAATCCTCAAAATGTCCAATCTTTGAGAATGTAGTATTGTTTGATTACAACTGAAAATAAAGATCCAATTTCGTACAAAGAAGCTGCGATAAAGTAGCAGCTTAAAAATCAATTGTTAGCTTCGTTTTAATTTAAACTAGCATCGAGTTGTTGTTTTGGTAACTGAGAGTCACCAACAACCGAGGGGATCTGACGCTCGGCGGCCGCTGCCGCGGCACGCTCGCTTCGCTCGCTCGCCTTCGCGCGTTAGTGGTCACTGTTCTAACCTAACCTAACCCAAATCATTTTATACTTAAAATGCTACTTTACTGTAGTTGCCAACCTATTATTTTTGCTACCCATTTAATTTTATTAGTAGCAAATTGTTAGTCACCCTTTAAGTTGTAAGTCGCCTGGAATATAATTAGGCCTATTTTAATAAATAAAACGCATTTTGATTCTTTCAGTATTTTGTATTTATTATTTGTCATAAGTATTAAAAAAGCGTTTTGATGAGTTATTGAACAAATTTGCTAGGTACATTCTCAAAGATTGGACATTTTAGGAGTTGGATATTTTGATCATTGGACATTTTGACAATTGGACATTGTGGGTATTTGGGCATTTTACCCCTGAACCACATTATTGTGTAAGTAGCATACTGGCGGACTAAGGCGGGGCGGCAGGGGTGGTCTGCCCCGGGCCGCCCCCAAATCTTCAGAAGTACTTTTAATCAAATCCCAAACAAGGCCAAACTTTACTGGCGAAAACTACTTCGCCCTTTGCACCTTATACAGGCGTCATTATAATATAATTATGCTTTGTTTATGTAAAATGCGTCGCTAACAATACCGTTTCTACAAAAAGTTTCCATTCTAGATCGCAGGCACTTACAGAAACATTGCAATTTCTACGTTGCTGTGTTAAACATACCTATTATTAAATGTAAAATTACTGCCACTTAGTATGCTATTATTCCATCAATCTAAAATCCTTAAGTCCAGTCATAGGTTAATTATTGAAGATGACGCTGTTTCCATCCTTATAAAGTTTCTTATACATTATCTGCAGAAGTTTATCAAAGTATTTTATTTAAATATTTCTTGTAGCACAGGAAAACCATATCTATGGGTTACTTCGCTAAGAGGATTAGCAAGCAGTTAATAGTCTTATTTATAGGTATTACTTTCAGGGAAAACCTACTCAATTTATTAACAGCCATATTATCGTGTAGTTATCTTAACTTAGAATTTAAAATATTGTACACCGTCTCAAAATTATCTAAAAGTAACATTATTTGTATCTTTATTCATCCAAAAGTTTATGTAATACCGGTTCAAGAATGCTCATCGATTTCTGCTACCTACGATCCAACTAGAACATTTGTTTTTTTCTTTGTAAGAGTGCTTAAGCTATCCTAATTTATTTTTTCTTTGTAAGAGTGCTTAAGTTTTCCTAATTATTTTTTTTCTTTGTAATTGGACGTAGTTACACGGAAAGGATCCAATCCACAAAAAATCCAAAATTGAGTTAAGTATACCAAAAATACCGTGAAACTTTTACGGTCTTTTTGGTATACTTAACTCAATTTTGGATTTTTTGTGGATTGGATCCTTTTTGTGTAACTACGTCCAATTGTACTTAAAATTTCCTAATTATTTTTTTCTTTGTAAGAGGGCTTAAGGTGGCCTAATTTATTATATTTTTGTAAGAGTGCTTAAGTTTTCCTATTTTTAGGGTTCCGTAGTAAACAAGGAACCCTTATAGTTTCGCCATGCCCGTCTGACTGTCTGTCTTTCTGCCTGTCTGTCCCCGCTGTAGCTCATAGGCGCTTAGTACTAGAAAGCTGTAATTTGGCATAGGTATACATGTTACGAGGGCGGGTCAATAAGTCCGTGACTTTTGGAATAAAACACAGACTTTTTGATAAAAAAATAATTTTATTTTTCAACGTAGTCTCCCTTAGAGATGTAAAGAACTCGAGTCTTTTGAGTCCTAAATTTTAGGCTCAGCTGACAAATTGCACAGCTCGACTCGTTACAACAACACCCCCAGACTAGAACACTTAAGTCTACATAGAGACTCGAGCGCAACATGGCGCTCAGGTCTTGATTCGAGCTCGAGTCGTTTCACGCGACGAGTCACGCTCAAGTTCTTTTCCAGTTGGAGTTCCTTTATAAATAAATAGGGAATAAAATATAAGTCGGAATAAAAATAATATAGGAAGTCGCGGGAAATAGCTAGTGTCAAATAATCTTTTCTATTAAAATAAAAGAAGTAAATATAAGAAAAAATATTTTCATTCAGGATATTAGACTTTATACGGAAAGTACGAGAGGAAGATAGCTTAAAGAATGTTAGTTTGCCTAGTTTCACTGATTCTGAATTATCTGAATAGCATAACGCATAACAAGGACAAAATAAAAAAAATCATTCATTATGTTGTAATTATTTATTGTCTCCATTTTTATTCCAATAACAATAGATAATAACCACAGAAGTAAAAACGTAAGTTAAGTAAATACTCGTAAAATAACAAACAATAAAAATTGATCCGTACCGACATAATAAATAGTGTCACGTTTTTATCCCTCTTGGGGTACACACAGAACCTAATAAGCATGGCATTATTAGGTTCTGTGTTCTAAAGGTCACATTTAGCATGTTGCCACATGAACTATGTCTATGTATTTTTAAATAAATCAACCTTGATACGCTCAAGACTCTATACACTCGAGCTCTTTTTAAGACTCGAGTTCTTTTTGAGACGTGAGCTTGTTTTTAAGACTCGAGCTCTATTTGAAATACGAGTTCTATTTTGGCGCTCGAGTTTTCGAGAAAGGACTGCAGATCGGCTCGACTCAAGGCTCTGAGTTTTGTTAGTACACCGAGTCTTGTAAAATTGAGCCGAGTCTATCGAATTAAGACTCAAAGACTCGAGTTCTTTACATCTCTAGTCTCCCTTGAGCTCTATACACTTTGTCCAACGCTTCTCCAATTTTTTTATCCCTTCCAAAAAAAATTATTTGTCGAGGTCCTCAAAATAGGCCTTTGTTTGCGAGATGACTTCATCATTGGAGTCAAATCTTTTTCCACCAAGCCATTTCTTCAGGTTTGGGAACAAGAAGTAGTCGCTCGGAGCCAAATCTGGAGAATAGGGCGGATGAGGGAGCAATTCATAGCCCAATTCATGGATTTTTGCCATGGCAACTGCACATGTGTGCACCCTTGCATTGTCTTGGTGGAAAAGAACTTTTTTCTTGGCCAAATGAGGTCGGTTTTTTTTCAAATCGTCATTGAATCGGTCCAATAAATTGGCATAATATTCCCCATTGATTGTTCTTCCCTTTTGAAGGTAGTCAATGTGGATTATCCCGCGTGCATCCCAAAAAACAGTCGCCATAACTTTATTGGCTGACAAACCCACCTTGGCCTTCTTCGGCGCCGATTCACCCTTAGAAACCCACTGTTTTGACTGTTGTTTGGTCTCTGGTGTGTTGTGATGGATCCATGTTTCGTCCACGGTTACAAAACGGCGCAAAAACTCCTCCATATTGCGATTAAACAACGCCAAACCTTCCTGTGAAGTTGTTACACGATTGCGTTTGTGGTCGACTGTGAGCAAACGCGGCACCCATCTTGCGGAAAGCTTTCTCATGCCCAAGTGATCATTCAAAATTGAAACCACTGAGCCATGCGAGATCCCTACGGCTTCCACAATCTCTCGCACTTTCAACCTTCGGTCGGCCAACACCATATCGTGAATTTTTTCGATTGTTTCGGGTGTAGAGGCCTCAACTGGGCGTCCAGGACGTTCGGCATCTTCAGTGCTTGTACGGCCACAACGAAATTCAGTAAACCACTTTTTTACCATTGAAATCGATGGTGCAGAGTCCCCATAGTATTTATCAAGCTTAGCCTTGGTCTCGGTAATGGTTTTTTATCGCAAGAAATAATGCTTAACAAGCACACGAAATTCACTTTTTTCCATTTTCTCCTCAAATTAGTGAGTAGTCTGATAAAAATAGCTGTCAAACACAAACTAACTGACGCAGCAAGTTTAAATTTTGACAGGAGTCAACTGACAGATGCCTGTTGACAGGAGCAGTGTTGCTGTTTCAGTAAAGAGGTCAGAAATTCAAAAAGTCACGGACTTATTGACCCGCCTTCGTAATCACGCTCACAAAGTGCACACACAAAAGTGCAATAACAAAATATTGAAAACAACATTTTTTAGGGTACCTCAATTGCACGCAATGTGAGGATGATATTTTTTTTCTCGTCTACCCCATGGTGTGGGATATCTTTGGATAGGCCGTTCAAAAATATTGGCGGTCTGTCAACACCACTTTTCGATTCAAGGATCCCCTTGCGTAATATTAAGCATTAAATTGCTAATTTTTGTTAGAGTCAAGTGTCCCGCTGCCAACTAAATGGTTGTTTATGGAGATGTGAAACAAATCATGGCAGTAGTACATAATTATCATGAAATTAAAAGGAAAACTATCACAGCTAAGTGGGCTTTACAAGTTAACGAATAATAATCGACCAACTTAAATTTGCAGTTGGAAAATTGATTGTGGCATATATCGATGTATGGGAGAACATGTTGTTCAACTACAATGTTAAGTTTGTTTTTGGAATAAATTCATACCAACTTCCCAACTACGGAAACCTTCATTGTGCGTGGTCCGACACGCACTTGGCCGGTTTCTTTTTGTAACAGTGCTTAAGTTTTCCTAGTTTTCTAGAAAAGCTATAAACCTGCGCTCCACTTAGAAACTGTGGCAAAGAAAATTACGCAATCCTAATATTATAAATACGAAATTGAGTTTGTTTGTTTGTTCCGCTTTCACGCTAAAACGGCTAAACGGATTTAGCTGAAACTTAACTCTTGAGTAGATGATGACCTGGTTTAGAACATAGGATACTTTTCATCCCGATAGTACGTTCCCGTGGGATAATTTCCGACCACTATGCGGGCGAAGCCGCGGGCCTTTTTTGTTGGGTGGGAAATTATCAAATAACTTCTCCCGCTCTGGGTGGAGCGGGAGGTTGTGTCACACTCTTACTGACTAAAACCCACCTGTGTTCCTTCCGTTGCCTGCGTTGCCAGAGGCCCACTGTATCCGTTTCGGCCTTTCCAGCGACCCCGGCAGGCATCGAAGCCGCGGGCCTAAACTAGTTACTGATATAACCTGACAAGTGAGCTAACTAGTTTTCTTAAGGATGTATCTACTCACTTATAAGACCTACTTGTGAGCACTTACATCTAGGCATCTTGTTCGCTGTATTGAGTTAATATACTGTCATTGCTTAGCTAATAAATGCGTACTCGGTAATTATGAAGTACAACATCCTTAAAACTTATGCACACAGTCATGTTTATTTACTTATAATAAGGTATATACTAGCAGGCCCAGCAGCGGTAACGGCCCCGACTTACGAGTTTTAGGTCGTGGATTCGAACGCAGCCAGGCACTTTACTTTGTGTAAATAATTTCATCACCACTGCTCTCGAAACGATGAAGGAAAGCCTATGTCCTAGAACCAAAAATTCGAAGTCACGTGACATCTACAAACCCGCACTGGGCGAGCATGGTAGATTACAGCCCCTTTTTTTTTTGTTGGGTGGGAAATTATCAAATAACTTCTCCCGCTCTGGGCGGAGCAGGAGGGTGTGTCAGACTCTTACTGACTAAAACCCACCCGTGTTCCGTGACGCCAGGGGAGCCTCGGTATCCCTTTCGGAGTTTCTCGCGACCCTGGCCCTAGATAACAGCCCTAAGCTCCCTCTCGAAGAGAGCAGGCCTTTGTCCCAGCAGTGGGAACATTTAAACATAAACCTTTCGGAATAAATGCTTTGAATGATAAATCCATTGTGTAGTTTATGCAGAAGATCTAAGCGGTCACATAGCGGTCAAAAAGCGACTTTTATTTGTAATATTTATATGTAGAAGACCTGCATTTACATAGGGGAGGACCAGGGGAGGATATCTGTGGGGAGGATAAAAGTACTTAAACTTGAGCGATTGTCAAGTCAGAGAGCTTAGTAAGAATTTTGTGTTGTACGAATTTCTGAACTATCTAAGCTCTTATTTTGTCAAAAAATCTCGTCTCATCTAATGAGCAGGTTACCTACGTTTTATTAATTAAAAGGAAAATTATAGACCACAAACATGCTACGGGTTGTGGGTACCTACTGCAAAATCAAACCCATCTATTTGTAAGATTGATTGATGGACTGTTTGCTACCAATCTGTACGCACTTAACGCACTCTTGAACTCGTTAGAAGTGGGTAAGTCAGTCACTGTCAGCATGTCAATATCAAGAAGGCAATGCCAGTAATAACGACTATGATCATGATCAACCGCACGCTACTACGAATATTACAAGTTAATTTAAGTTAAGTGGACAGTTAACTGATTATCTATTTTTTTCCTTATATTATAATTATAAGGCTTACCTCACACTGGTGGGCAACCACGGCCTCTTATAGCATATTTTTTTTAATATTACATCAGTGTGTGATTGAGATGAAGCTATACAGGGGGTATAGCTCCATCTCTATCCCACTGTGAAGCAATATTAAAATAACACTGCTATAAGAGGCGGTGGTTGCCCCCCTAAACTTCTCTTGTATGGTGGGTTACAGTCTTAGGCGAATTTGTATGAGCCAACCCACGACAACGAATGACGCTGACGCTGACGTGAGCCACTATCAAAAATACATGCACCAATATCCCTGTCGCGCCCGCGATATCGCCTCAGTATGTAGAAGCCTTTATATGAGTAAAACAATAATATGTTCTACATAACATAAAACATCATGCCTTGTTTCCCCGAAGGATTAGGCAAAATAAGGGTTACCTATAGTACACCCACATTTCGCCAGTAATGTTTAAGTCCCATGTAATAGGGGGCCAGTCTATTGCCATCAACCGGGCACAAATTCCAGACTCCGGGCTGCTACTGAGAAATTCCAGATGGAAAAGCCCAATAAAACTTTGCCCTACCTGGGAATCAAACCCAGGACCTCATGCTCTGCAGAAGCGCTTGCGACCACTAGAACGACGAGGGAAAATATATCGCAAGTCAAGAACCAAATAAGAGATGACAACGTGGACACTGACAGTCGGGCTGGTCCACAAATAAAAGGTCGCTCAGCGCGCTATGGAGTGGACTATGTTCAGGGTTTGAAGGATACAATCAGGAATGAAATTATCCGGAAAAAAACCGGAGTGACCGACATAGCTTGCGGAGTAAGCAAACTGAAGTGGCAGTGGGCTGGCCATGTTTGTCTAAGGACCGATGGCCGGTGGAGCAGACAGCTCCTAGAGTGGAGAGCGCTTAACGGCAAGCGTAGTGTGGGACGCCCCCCAGTTAGATAGACCGACGAAGCCTGGGAAAGGCCTATGTCCAACTGTGGAGTGCGATAGGCTGAGTTGATTGATTGAAACAAGAGATGATAATAATAATTATCTAAGATAGGTCAACAGAGCTTAATCGCCTGGTCGGCCACAATTAAAATCATATTACCTCTACCGTCTACGATGTAATTAACTCTTGTTTGTTTTTTGCGTTAATATGCAAAAGACAGTTAAAAAACAACTACTAAAATCGTTATTAAAATGACCTACCTTTTAAACCTATAGGCAAGAGAAATTTTATTATTATATTAGCATATTGTTCGTTGACTTCGTTGAGTACCGCTACCCGTACTCATTTGTTCCTAAGATTTGGAACAAAGTTGTCATTTATATACTTAAAAATAAATTACTAGAGTGGACATAAACCTGTTGACTCACTGCCAAAAATAAACATAGTGGGTAGATCTATACCTAGATAGATATATACCCGGGTAGATATGTACATACGAGTAGAATTAAACCACTGTATAAGTCATTGGTAGTTACCGAGACACTACCTACTATTTATATACAGCCTCGTCTTCCGAACTGCATTAGTGCTCGTGCAGACTAGCGCGATGTCGCGGGCCCGACAGGCAGCAATATGCCTGTCGCGCCCGCGATATCGCTCCAGTCTGTTAGAGCCTTTATTCATAATTATGACCACCAACAACTACCCAAGTCGTTCCTTTAAGCTGTATCATCACAAAAAAGATCATTCTCGCGTTTCCGGAAATTATCTAATTACAGGAAACAATACTTCTATTATACTCCAATGTTAAATGATGATAGGCACTTAATGAGTTCACTTATGTCGAAATACTTGTCATGCTGTATGACCATGACCACAGGTAGGTATACTCTTGTAATTGTCCTAAAGGTCTTTTTACCTGACTGCCCCAGAAGAAGGGTAATGTTTTTCGAGAGTATGTATGTCTATTTCTTTGGCACGCTCTGCAGGCTTAGCATGACACTCTCTATTTCTTCGAAGAATAGACACGGCTCTTTCTATACAAAGTGACACTTCGTTTCTCAGTTTTTGACATCTCACCGTAGAAATCCTTCTACAATCTGTCATCTTGTCTTTCGTTTCTAACGGTCTTTGTCTAGGTCCTTTTTTATGTAGAAGGATTTCTACGGTGGGATGTCAAAAAAAGGACAAACGAAATGTCATTTTGTATGGAAAAAGCCGTGTCTATTCTTCGAAGAAATAGAGACTGTCATGCTAAGCCTGCTGTAATCTAAACGGCTTGTTGGATTTTAACACAAGAGGTGTCGTTAGTTTCGTCTTAATTGTGGGAGTGACATAGGCTATATAATATTTATATATTGCATCTGCAAATACAAAAAAGGGAGGGAAAACTTTTTTTTTTTAATACAACAACATTGATATCAAATACTATTATTTGATATCAATATTGTTGTATTGTTTATATGTAATAGACTCATTACTTGCTATCTATTAGTGGGTCTATTTCATATAGGTATATGTATATTAATAAAACTGAAAACCTTGAAATAAAACAAATTATTTAAAAAATAAAAAACCCGACTGCTAAACCACATGATAACTGAAAAGAGAAAAACTCGCATTATAATCTATAGAATTTTGGTATCGCAGGCCAAACCAATAACCTGAAATGGTGTAACTTTTGTGGTGCCCAGGCAATACCAAAATTCTATAGATTATAATGCGAGTTTTTCTCTTTTCAGTTATGTGTTTTAGCAGTCGGGTTTTTTTATTTTTTAAATAATATGTTTTTTAAACTATGTTTATGACGTAATTTTGAAATGTTTCAATCAAAGGTGGGTCTACCTTTGATTTTGGTGTGGAGTGAGACGGAACAGCTACCGCAGCGAAGTAATGAAAATAGACGAAAAAATTCGGTGTGTAGACGATACTCGGAACTTGTCACTTGACATGGTCATTTATTTCTTATTAACATAACTCTGTTTCTGAAAGCCCATTTGATTGACTTCTACAACTACAAGTAACTCTTATTAATTAAACATAAATATTATATGATTGGTGATTGATAATTTGGTCACTATATCACAGCACCTAAAGGCTCGTGCAGACTGGGGCGATATCGCGGGCGCGACAGGCACATTGCTGCCTGTCGCGCCCGCGATATCGCGCTAGTCTGCACGAGCCTTAACTTGGATCTATTAGAGACATGATCAATTGTGATCAGGCTTTTGAAAACCGGAGTTTAATCATAGATGTTTACCGCACAGTTTCGTGAATAAATTAGTTTAAGTTTACAGCCGTGACAGTGACGGTTTAACTACCTAACTAATCGCTTGAGTAAAAATGACTAGCAAAGTTAATTTGCCATATAAAATCAGGTATTACGACCCATAAAACGTTTCATTATCAATTAATTAATCTGTGTATTTACCTCTATCAGGGACTCGTGCCTCTAAATAATAACAGCCGCACGAGTTAATCAAAGGCTACGCTCGCCGCGGTCGGTTCATGGATGAGTGACCATTAAATATCGAGACCGCTCCGTGCCTTGGAACCCTTATAGTTTTGCCATGTCTGTCTGTCTGCCTGCCTGTTCCCGCTGTAGCTCAGAGACGCGTAGTACTAGAAAGGTGTAATTAGTCACACCGACAAAGTGCTAAAATAAAATCAAGAAAAAACATTTTTAGGGTACGTCCTTTGCACGTAATGTGGAAATGATATTTTTTTCTCGTCTATCCCATGGTGTGGGGTATCGTTGGATAGGCCGTTCAATCTGTTCAAGCATTTAAATGCCTGAACAGAGATTGTTAGTTTCTTTGTGCCACTATAAGCTTTAAACCTTACGGTGGTGCACAAAGAAACAGAAAATGAAACTCACATAGATACAAGCATACATGAACCCTCAACACATAAAGGTTCCTGCATTCTGAGGCGATAACGCGGGCGCGACAGGCATATTGCTGCCTGGCATATTGCCCCAGTCTGTAAAAGCCTTAACACTCCTTTTTGGGCAGTCGTGTAATAAAAAGCTGGCTAACTTGGCTAGAAACATGTGCTGAATTCATGGTTACAGTTTGCGCGTCGATGTCCCTGCTACACTCAATCTACAAAATAAAATAATGTTAACCAAAAAAATAGGCAACACTGGCAATTAGTCTGTCATGTTTCAATGCCATTTATGAAGGTATAATTGAGCAACAAAATTATATTCCATAAGTACATACGTAATACTAGATTAGTTACGTACCTCTGTGGGCTCTATGTAATACTAGATTAGTTAATTGGCGTAATTACGGTGGTTATCTACAATCATATTATGTTTCCCAGAGATTTATTTTAATGTAAAATAAAAACACGATCTGATAAGGACAAAAAAAAATAGGTACCTAATTCTAGAATATAATAACAGACTGCAGATTTTATCTAGTCCCGTTTATGGAAGGTACATGTTCAGAATGTTAATAGAGCATTTATAAATATTGAAAAGATCAGGTTTTCCTCATAAGTCATTAGATGTCAATGATACATTTAATATGTAACTAGCTGTTGTATCTAGCTGTAGTTGGGAAGAATTTATCCCAAAAACAAACTTGACATTGTACGAGTAGTTGAAAAACATGTTCTCCCATACATCGCTATACGTCACGTTCAATTCTCACGGACTATTACTCGTTAACTTGTAAAGCTTACTTGGCTGTGATAGTTTTCCTTTTAATTTCGTTATTATTATGTACTATTGTCATGAATTTTATCACATCTCCATAAACAACTATTTAGCTGGCAGGGGGGACACTTAACTCTAACAAAAATTAGCACTTTAAAGCTTAATATTACGCAAACGGATCCCTGAATTGAAAAATTTTCTTTACCCATTGTGCAAAGGACGAACCAGAAAAAAAAAATTCAATATTTTACTTAACACTGTCGGCGTGATTAATATGTATAACTATGCCAAATTAGAGCTTTCTAGTACTAAGCTTCTCTGAGCTACAGCGGCGAAAGTTTTTCCCCAACCCAATTTTTCTATCCTAATAAACCTTATTTGGACTATGACGACCATTTAAAAACAAAAATTAACCTAAACGGTCCAGTCGTTCGCAAGTGATGCGTTTACCATGGAACAGCGTTTCATTTATAGGGTCAGGTCAACAAGGAACCCTTTTAGTTTTGCCAGGTCCGTCTGTCTGTCTGTCTGTCCCCAGCTTAGCTCAGAGACTCTTAGTACTAGAAAGCTGTATTTTGGCATGGGTATAGGTATTATATTACTCAGGCCGACAAAGTGGTTAAATATTTTTTTAGGATAAGTATCTCTCTTGCACGTAAAGCGGGGATAATATTTTTTTTTCGTCTATCCCATGGACGATTCACGGATCCGTTTGTGTAATATTAAGCTTTAAAGTGCTCTGTTTTGTTAGAGTCAAGAGTCCCCCCCCCCCCCCCCAACTAAATCGGTATGTGAACAAAATCAGGACTACGAGTATCACAGCTAAGTAAGACAAGCGCGATATCTCGGGCGCGACAGGCAGCAATATGCCTGTCGCGCCCGCGATATCGCCCCAATCTGCACGAGCCTTAATGTAAGACGAACTTACATTTACAGTTGGATTATATGGGAGAACATGTTTTTCAAGTACAATGTTAAGTTTGTTCTTGGGATAAATTTATCCCGACGACGTCGGACCACGCACAAAGAAGGGATCCCTTCTTTGTGCGTGGTTCGACATGCACTTGGCTGGTTTTATTCATATAGATGACTTCGACCATACTTAGACCAACTGGTTTGTGTATTAATTCATTATAATGTGAAATCTTTAACGTCTTAATTGAACATAAATAAATGACTAGATCTAATATCTGAAACCTCCTAAACAGACGTTGCTGTTCTTAGACTAGTATGTCGGTTAGTTTATCAGAAAAAAAAACAATAACGTAGCAACGTATCTATGCTTATTTTTTTTTAATACTGATTTATTTAATTACCAGCTGCGCCACGCGGTTTGTCCCGTGTAAGTCTCGATCCCGTGGGAATATTGGGATAAAAATAGTAGTTACTTATGTCCAGGTCATGGTCTTCCCATGTGCCAAATTTCATCCATTTCATCCATTCATCCGTTTTAGCGTGAAAGCGTAACAAACAAACTCACTTTCGCAATTAAATCTATTTGTTTAATTTGAATGAGTTTCGATTGACGTAAAGAGAATGTTTCGTGTATTAAAATAAATATAGATTATAATCATATCAACTGCTGAAAAGCAACGATGTGGGATATATTTTCTTTCTCGTTGGCAAACTAAATTGAACTATAGGTACACATGTATATTGTTATCCTTTTGTTCTAGAGAAGAAGACCATACTAAAAAGTGTCTCGGGACTGTTCAAATCTGGGGAGTTGACCGCCATCATGGGTCCCTCTGGTGCCGGAAAATCTTCGCTTATGAACGCACTTACCGGTTTTTCGTAAGTTGAATTTATATTACTTGTAGGTATTCTTAAAAGTTTAACAATCTTGTGTTTTTGTATATTCGACAATTTAAAGGCCAATGAACTCTAACGTTAGAAGCTTGAACTTAACGGTGCTCACGTTTAAGCAAAAGCAAAAAAAAAATGATGCCTCGAATCTTGTGCTCTTTACAAAAAACTACTTAGCTAATATCGATAAAAATGTTTATATAATTTATAAACAAGTACCTACCTATCGTTTTTTTCAGGACACGAGGCGTTACAGGCAGCATACGGGCCGGTGACACCATATGTGAACTGGGGTCTACAAACTCAATGCGTACACTGGAGGCCTACAGAAAGAAATCATGCTACATCCTACAGGATGACAGACTTAACCCATTGTTCACTGTGGCTGAGCTTATGATGTTCGCCGCTGACATGAAATTAGGAGCTACACTTACTGACAAACTGAAATTAAGCGTGGTGAGTTTGGAAATGTACCTGACTATTGTTTATTATCGCCATGTCAGCTAAACACTGTCCACGGACTCATCATCTGCCTAGCCTTTTCCCTTCCTTCCTTTCGTTGGGGTCGGATTCCAGTCTCACCGGATGCAGCTGAATACCAGTATTTTACATGGAGCGACTGCCTATCTGACCTCCACAACCCAGTTACTGGGTAATACGATACCCCTTGGTGAGACTGGTTGTCAGACTTTTGGGCTTCTGACGACCCGTAACGACTGTCAAAGATCCACGAATGACAGCCGGGACCAACGGCTTAACGTGCTTTCCGAGGCACGGAGGGGTCTTGGTATGTAAAGATGGTCACCCATGTACGGACCAACCGCGGTAAGCGTAGCTTAACCTGATCGATTGACCCGTGCGGCTGTTATTACTTAGCCACAACCCCCTCAAACGCCGTCCACGGACTAATGATATTTATTATTGCAATAATCGAATTTAAATATTTTAAGTGGACCTAAGCGAGCTCGCACACGGTATACTTTTTGTAAGTCCGGTCAGATATTTTTTTTGTATGACCTACGTGTGTAGGATACATTTGATCTCTACTTTTTGATTTAGTCACTACAAAAATCGGTCACCAATTGTATGCCGTCTGCGAACGCTCTAAATGCCTAACCAGAATCTGACTGGTATTTTTTCCTATAGTTTTAGTGTGCCTATATTATTTTATTAAAACCGACTTAAGCTGCACGTCAGATAATCGGTGACCGATTTTTGTAGGAGAAAAATAGAACGTTCTGATGGCAATAGTGCAACGCACACGTCCTACAAAAAGTCGCTCGTTTATATGTATAGAATTTGAATGGCCCGGTAGTCGGCTCTACAAAAAGTCTGACGTGTGGGAGCACCCTTAGCTGTCTAAGCTGACTAGTTAATGTTATTATGGATTGCTCAACAATACCAGTCTCATTATTATATTATCGATAAACCATGTAATTTTTTTGTTACTAAGACGTTATTTATTATTTATCCAAAGTTCAAAGTTTAATTCTCTACATTTCAACCATTTTATCACATCATTTTAATTCATTTCAACCTGGCGTTGTCATTGTTGGACTAGGAGTACATACCTCCGAGCAGTGCTCGAGGAATGTCTCGAGAGGAGGCACGGCTCGCTGTCGTTTCGAGCGACGCAGGTGGTCTCAGGTGGTCTCAGGGCATGGCTCCTTTGGGAAGTACCTGTGTCGCATTAAACAGGGAGCCGGACGCTCGGTATCACTGCCGCAGCCAAATTGTATAAAACGGCGTATTACAAAACGTCAAGGCGAAATGCATAAAGGCGTTTTTTTTCTATTACAGCTGATTGACGTTCAGCCAAAATGTAATGATATGTTCGCCATAAGGGCGTCCAAACTTTAGCCCTATCGCCACTAGTGGCACCCCGACTAAATGGGTTAGGTTCTGACCAACCGCGCACGAGCCGAGCGAGCGTAGCGAGCGGTGCCGCGGTAGCGGCCGACAAATGCTACATCCAAGTTGGTCAAGTTGGTCCGGGAGGCCATGTCCGACATATGTGACGTGGCAATGCCCCGGGTCCAGCCTGGACGTGCCTCGCGCCAGGTGTACTGGTGGTCGCAGGAGCTGACGGCTCTGCGCACTGCGTGCGTGGCTGCGCGACGCCGGTACACCAGGCACCGCAGGCTCCGTATCAAACCTCCGGATACGGAAGCCATTCAGGCGGAGCTGTACGAGGGGTACTGAGCGGCAAAGACCGCCCTCCAAGCGGAGATCCTGCGGGCCAGGGGGTTGACCCGCGAGGAGTCGCTGGGGACTCTGGACAGGGACCCGTGGGGACGCCCGTACAAAGTGGTGCGGGATAAACTCCGCCCATGGGCTCCCCCGCTGACGCAGAGTCTCCGGCCCCAGCTTGTGGAGGACGTGGTGAGCGCTCTGTTCCCTTCCCGAGGGGAACACACCTCCCCGCCTATGGCTCCGCCTACTGCGGTGCCCGATGCGGACCACACCGCCGACGACGACGACGATGCTCCGGAGGTGACTGAGGTAGAAATGAGAGCGGCGGTACGCAGGCTTAATGCCAAAAATACCGCCCCAGGACCCGACGGCTTACCTGGGAAGGCCTGGGTCCTGGCCTTGGAGGCTCTCGGGCCTCGACTTAGGGGGCTCCTAAGCGCATGCATGGAGAGGGGCCAGTTCCCGCTTCGCTGGAAGACGGGGAAACTGGTCCTCATAAAGAAGGCAGGGCGCCCTGCGGACTCTCCGTCCGCTTATCGGCCCATCGTGCTGCTCGACGAGGTGGGCAAGCTCTTTGAAAGAGTCATTGCAGACCGCCTCGTCGGCCAGCTGGTGCGGGTGGGGCCGGATTTGGCGGAGAGCCAGTTTGGTTTCCGCAGAGGGCGCTCTACGGTGGACGCCATCATGCGTGTGCGAGCCCTGACGACGGGGAATGCTGTTGCCCAGGGTGGGGTCGTCTTGGCGGTGTCCCTAGACATCGCCAATGCCTTCAATACCCTGCCCTGGAGTTGCATCAGGGAGGCACTCCGGTATCACCGGATGCCGACCTACCTCTGTCGTGTGGTCGAGGCCTATTTGACGGACAGGGCCGTCATCTACCCCGGTCACCAGGGAGTGTGGAACCGGCAAGAGATGTCGTGCGGTGTCCCACAGGGATCGGTCCTGGGGCCGCATCTGTGGGACATCGGATACGACTGGGTGCTGCGCGCCGACCTCCCTAGCGGCGTCAGCGTAGTGTGCTACGCTGACGACACGTTGGTCCTGGCGCAGGGGAGGTCGCACCAGGCGGCGGCCGAATTAGCGGCACGCGGGGTTGCGACAATCGTCGAAAGGATCCGGCAATTGGGACTCGAGGTGGCCCTGCACAAGTCCGAGGCCATGTGTTTTCATGGTCCTCGGAACGCGCCACCGTTGGGGTCCCAAATAACGGTAGGAGGGGTTTCTATCGGCGTCGAGTCGACGATGAAGTACCTGGGACTCGTCCTCGACAGCCGGTGGAACTTCGTGGAGCATTTCCGACGTTTGGCTCCCAAACTGGAGCGGGCGGGCGCTGCATTGAAGCGGCTCCTGCCCAATCTAGGGGGTCCAAACGCCTCCTGCCGGAGGCTCTACGCGGGGGTCGTGCGGTCCATGGCCCTCTACGGGGCTCCTGTATGGGCGCGCTCTCTGGCGCTGCGGCCAGCCCGCCGGTTGAGCGCGGCCCAAAGGGTCATGGCCATCCGGATGGTTCGGGGATACCGCACGGTCTCCTGTGAGGCAGCGAGCCTCCTTGCCGGATTGCCGCCATGGGATCTGGAGGCAAAAGCCCTCGCGCACGTATGGGAGTGGCGCGAGGAGGCGAAACGCCGGGGCGTAAGTCCGCTGCCGCGAGAAATCGCGGCACAGCGGACGGAGCTCCGGCGGGATCTCATGGCGTCATGGAATGTACGGTTGTCGCAACCCAGTGCTGGGCACGCCACGATTGCGGCGATAAGTCCCCTCTTTGAGGAGTGGCTGGAGAGGCGCCACGGCGTCCTCACCTTCCGCCTGACGCAGGTCCTCACCGGACACGGCAGCTTCGGGAGGTTCCTGTGTCGGATAAGGCGGGAGGAAACGTCCGGGTGTCACCACTGTGTGGATCGCCCGGAGGACACGGTGGAGCATACGGTGGAGGTCTGCCCGGCTTGGGCAGAGCACCGCCGTGTCCTCTTGGAGGCGATCGGCGGCAGAGACCTCTCGCGTCCGGCCCTGGTTCAGGCCATGGTACGGAGCGAGAGGGCATGGGCAGCCGTCACCTCCTTCTGCGAAGCAGTAATGCTCGCGAAGGAGGAGGCGGGACGGTTGAGGGAAAGGCAAGTCTCGCGCCCTCTCGCCCCTAGCCGCCGCAGGAGACGCCCAGGGCGTCGGGAATCCCGGGTGGATTTCCGGCCACCGTAGGCGCGGGCTTGCGGACGGTGAGCAATGGGTAGCTCACCGTCCGGTAAGGACCAGGCCCGGGTCGACGGCGCGTTGTATTCCACGCGCGCCTCAAAGAGATGTCGTCAGCACATAGTAGGGGTCCACTAGGGCCGATGCCTGCTGGGGTCGCGGGAAGGTACTTATGGGTCACCGAGGCCCCCGCAACACAGGCAACAAGAAGGAATACGGGTGGGTTTTAGTCAGTAAGAGTCTGACACACCCTCCCGCTCCACCCAGAGCGGGAGAAGTTATTTGATGATTTCCCACCCAAAAAAAAAAAAAAAAAGTTGGTCACAGAAATGGTATTTGGAACTATAACTACAAAGCGACGCGCCAGATTATATTATGGTGCGACATCACCACTGCGTCCACTGTGGGGAGGATACGGCGCGGAATATACTGGCAGAGTGTGCCGCATGGTAGGAGTCGTTTCGCAGAAAGTGGGCTGCGGAAAGGGAGAGGAAGAAGTACATCGAGACCACTCTCTCGACCCGAAGCAGGCCGATTTCGGCGGGGGCGGACAGCGCCCACCTTTTCCAGCCCCCGTAAACAGGTCCGGAGGTCTCAAGGGTCCAAGTGTGGGAAGGGAACACCGGGTGGTTTTTAGTCAGTAAGTCTTTCGGCTGGAATGATGATGAAAAAGAATCTGATAGACACCACCGCCCGCTCCAGCGCGGAGGACATCCATGAGGATTATCTACCCCGGAACAAAAAAAAATATATAAATATATACCTAATTCATTATTGCAATAATCAAGTAGAAGCTGACTGGTTTTTTTCCTAGTTTTTAGAGTGCTAGTATATTTATTAAAACTGGCTTAGTGACTGTCTATAAATGTCAAGCTAATGTTTTTTACTTATTATAATAACATACAGCTGAATTGAATCGTCTCATTGTATATAATCGTAAAACCATGTAGGTACCATTCTTTTTGTTATTATGACGTTATTGTTTTTTCAAAGTTCAATCTTTAATTCTACAAAATATAGTTTTGAATGATTTATGACGGTTTCATTGTTTGACGGGGGCATATGGGGTGAATAGGTCGATGGCATTGTACTTCTGAATTGTCGTCATTTGTTTTTATAATATAACAGCATACGTTCACGCCTGTGTTCGCCGAAGGGTTAAGCAGAGGCGTACCCACATTTCGCCAGTTATGTTTACCTAACTCCCATGTTCATGTAATTGGGGGTGAGCCTATTACCATCCGGAGGACTAATCTAGACTCCGGGCTACTACTTAGTAATTCCAGATGGAAAACCTAATAACACTCTTTGCCCGACATGGGAATCGAACACATGACCTCGTGCTCAGCCGTAGCGCTTGCGACCACTAGAACACTAAGGAAGTCAGTTGTTTTCATCATAGGTAGATAAGTTATACTATAAATTACTCGTATAAACAGTTCATTATACAATTAAGTTTCAAATAGGTATTCAGGTTCTCTGGTGTCAGGGCCGAATTAGAAATTCTGTCATTATGGAAAAAAACTACGATCCAAAATAGCTAATTAGTTTATCGAAATACCTATTAAGTACATTATATTCTGTGGTTTAGCTTAGTTTACAGCTACACGTCGAATCCATGAAACAATATGGTAATTAATATTTCGCATTCTCACCTAATAATATGGTAATCGATAATTCTAAAATTTACGGGAAAAATAAAAAAATGTCCTAAGCGCATATCTCAGCACGGGTCGATCGTAAGATAGCCGTTTATACGTCAAAACAAAGCAATTTTGCTAACAATCTATTTTCTATTATGATTTTTTTGTAATACTCGTAATTTTACAAAATAAAGTTATTGACGACAATAAATTTATTGAAATGACAGGTCAAAAGTACAGTATGTAACGCATCATTATTATATCATTAGTATTCATTAGCGTGTAAACTTAACAATATTGTAAGCGTTATTAAGGCGCTGACAAGACCCAATTGACCAAAATAGGCTTCGCTTAAGAAAAAATATTGCTAAATCTGTATAGTTTATGGTAGGAAAAAGTCGCTTAGGAAAAAATATATGTCAATTTTGAACATATTTCCCAGAACTTGGTTGTTACCAAAACATGTTTTGAAAACAAAATCTCGATACAAACTAACGTTAAACTAACCTCTTACTTTGAGTTCTAATCCAAAATATCTGTATCAAATATCAACATACGTTACGTATTTAATTAATAACAAGAACGTCTTATTTGAATGCAGAACTTGGTTGTTTTTTATTTTCGATTACTCAACTCAATTTTGAGTAAATAGATAATTACTTCATATTTTGCAATAAATTACAAGCGTTGTGTCATCGCGTTTCTCTTTCTTTTCTATGGAATTTGACAGTGACCGCGGTTTAGGTGTTGTCAGCGTCTTAATGCATTATAGTATTATTCGTTGAAATATGGTGTCAATTATGATGTTACGATATTATTCCGGTGAAATTCAAGCGATAGTGTGTACAGTAATATTACATTACAGTAATATTCGTTGATGTAAGATGCCCAAAGATTAGCAGTAATATAATGTTGCAAATATAATACATTAGTTTATTAAATAATTCAGTACCTATTATTTGATTTGACAGAAAATTTACAATATTAGACGAAGTTGAAAGGCGACTATCACCCAAAAAATGAAAATTTTGGAAAAGTGGCAATTTATTTTTCAACAAAGTCTCCTTTTAGTTCGATACACTTAGCCCAGCGATGCTCCAACTTTTTTAACCCGTCCGAAAAATAGTTTTTGTCAAACTCTGCAAAATAGGCCTCCGTGGCGGCGATGACCTCCTCATTCGATCCATATCTATTCCCGGCGAGTGATTTTTTCAGATTAGGAAACAGAAAGAAGTCACAAGGGGCCAAATCTGGAGAATACGGTGGATGGGGCAACAATTCGTAGCGTAATTCGACCAATTTGGCCATGGCAACGGCAGACGTGTGAACCGGTGCGTTGTCGTGGTGAAACAGCACTTTTTTCTTCGCCAGATGGGGTCGTTTTTTCTTTAATTCGGCGTCGAATCGGCCCAATAAATCGGCATAGTAAAGCCCTGTAATTGTTTTACCCTTCTCGAGGTAATCGATGTAGATCACACCTTGTGAATCCCAGAAAACGGTGGCCATAACTTTTCCGGCCGATTTTACAGTTTTCGCTTTCTTTGGATCCATTGTTTAGATTGCTCCTTGGTCTCTGGTGTGTACCAGTGGATCCAGGTTTCATCGACGGTCACAAAACGACGCAAAAACTCCGCTGGATTCCGCTTAAACAGCGCCAAACACGTCTCCGATGTGGTCTCACGGTTGCGCTTGTTTTCTGGTGTGAGTAAACGCGGCACCCATCGCGCCGACAGCTTTCTCATGCCGAGTTCCTCGTGAAGAATATGATGCACTGTTCCTTCTGAAATGCCTACAGTCTCAGCTAGCTCCCAAACCTTCAATCGACGATCTGCCAATACGAAATCATGGATTTTTTTAATGTTTTCCTCCGTAGCAGCTGTTTTCGGTGCACCTGGACGTGGTTCATCAAAAACCGACGTACGGCCACGTGCAAACTCGTTGAACCAATTCTTGACGGTGGCTTGATGGAGAAGAGTCACCGTACACAGCATCCAAGCGCTCTTTGATTTCGATGCGCGTTTTCCCTTCCAAAAATAGGAATCGAATCACCGAACGATATTGCTCTTTTTCCATTTTTGTAAAACCGATCGACACGTTCGCTTCCATAAGTTGTCAAATTAAAACAAATGAAGGGATTGGAATGAAAATTTGAAAAAAGAATTAAAAAAGAATGTGCTACACTGTGGTAAAACTCTTTTGAAACTACAGCGCCCTCTGGCGATGAGGCTAGGTACTTATTGAATGCACCTCGTACAGTCCACTAGATTTTGACTGTATAATATATAATTCTTACATTAAAATAATACAGTATTATTATTCGGGAGTGTGTCTCCTATTCGGAGACAACGGGGACTTACCGGTTAATACTGTATAATTTATAAAATTATTGTAAAATCTAGTGGACTGTATTTTCGGCAGATAGTCGCTAACAAAATCAATTTATTGTAAAAAAAGAAAAGAACAACGTCAAATATTTAAATATATGTAATATAAAACATAAAGAAAGTAAAAAGTTCGCAACATTAAATCCCCCCAGTGTAGTGCAGCGTCACAACTTCTGGAGTCCTTCAAGTAAAGCCAGCTCTCTGACAGGCCTCTTTGGTGTACCGCCTGTGGTGACCACGTCAGCCACACGCACAACCCCATCTCTGCCCGGATGAAATATTCTCGCGCACCCCATAGGCCACACTTCGCGGGGTAGGTCAGGATCCACGAAAAGGGCATCGTCATCAACTGCCAAACTGTGGTATCCGCCGCCATGCCACCTCTTTGTTTTAAGAATAGGTACATATTCTTTGAGCCATCTAAACCAAAAAATCTCGGAGAGACAAAGAGCTTTTTGCCACTCTTTTTTCAATATCAAAACATGGCCGTCCAGTGGGGCAGGTGCAGGTCATTGTTGACTTTATGAGATTCCTATTAGGAAATGGAAACGTCTCTAGTGTAAGGCTCTGGTATTCGTCGTTTACAGTAACATTATGTCAATGGCCTCGAGTTGACTATTGTTTCGGCTTCTAAAAGAAGCGTGCGCAGCAGCTCAATTAGGGCTCTTTCTTTCAATGAAGAGTTGTCTTCACGCACGGTATGGCACGTCGGTACGCATAAGCCGCTCCCGACAGCCTCCCATATACACACACACAGGCGGAATATAGCTCCACTCACACTGGTTGTTGGCAGCAAAACCTACGAGTCGCCAGAAAATTCAGTTAACAGGTTATCTGAAAGTATTTTTCGTGGAACACCTCGACGGGCCATAAACCGACGCTTTCAGCAACCTCTGGGTGCAACTCAGCCTCGAATTCCCGCTTAGGGCTGCAAGGTCCGGAGCCTTGCAAGGACCCAGCCTCGCGTCCCTTACCCACCCAGCTACCCCGACCATGAGGCTTGCCCGCCTGGCTGGCGGATCAAGCTCGCTGTGCTCGCTCCTGCATTATAGTTTCTTTTATTTCTTCTGCTTTTCTGCATAAGTCGACAAAGCGACTCCTATTTCTGTATTAAATTATCAAAAGAAATCTAACCTTTCCGAGACGGGGAGACCTAAAACTTTTCGAGCTTGCGTCGCTCGCAATTGCATGTTAGTTACTCTTAATTCTTGAGCTTTCTGGCGTAAGTCGACACAGTAACTCCTGTTATTGATATGTGATTTCTTTTTACTATTTATACAGATAAATAGTCAAAAGAAATCTACTCTATCCGAAGTGCTTAAATTATCGAGCTCGCTACGCTCGCTCTTGCATCCAAAGTAATCTTATAAAGATCACCGTTCAATCATTGCCAGTTTTTACACAACTACTATAATTAGTATTGTTTAAAGAAAGTACATTGGTTCAAATAGGAATGTCTTTGTTTAGAAACTTCGATTTCTGATGACTGTTGACGCAACTATGTTGTCGAAACATAGACTGCATTATTTCTGATGGTATTTATAATAATTAAAGTCATTATAGTGCATTTTATTTGCTAAATTACCCAAACGACTTCGGGATGGGGTGGGGGCCTTAAATCAAGTGCCGAGGGGCCCTTGGCCTCTAGGTTCGGGCCTGGGTGCACTGCTCGCATGATCAGTGGAAACCATTCACAGTCAATCCATCGGTTTACTCTGCGGCGACCAACTGACACATCCACAGGGCCAAAGTAGTCCAAACCAACGATGGTAAATGGTAGATAGTATTGCGTTTCTCACTTTATAGCAGGACTTTTTATCATACTATTATTTTGCGTAACAGTGGATAGCATAAACTTAGCAGAAAATCATTTGGAAAACACTAATTTATCATACGTACTTATAATTTTGTAAGTCAGAATCATCTTTAGGCATAAATTCCATATCCATAATAATTAAAAAGTAGAACCATCATATCGCAGAAAGTTCACAGTCAGAATCGTCTTTAGGCATACGTCTCATATCGATAGTCATTAAAAGGCAGAACTATTATATCTCAGAAAATTTACAGTTCCAATCATCTTTTGGCATACATTTCATATCCATAATACACCATGCTTGCAGCAAGCATGCAAACATGTAAACAAGCATACATCATGCATGCAGCAAGTATGGAGCATGCAAGCGAGCATGCAACTTGCAGCAGGAATGGTTTCTGTCACGGCTCCGGCATGTGTTAGATACGTTATAACTTATAACCCCACAGGTCCAATCACTGGTATTAAGAAACTTAAGCACTTTTCATTTAATAAAACAAATTTTCTTAAGTAGTAACCCGTAATATATCAAAATATTTAATCAGTATGTAATTTTCCTGTGTCCTAGATAACCGAAATTCTCTGCACGCTAGGGTTGTCCGGATCTGAAAACACGAGATGTTCATGTCTCTCTGGGGGACAAAAGAAACGACTGTCGATAGCAGTGGAACTGATTGACAACCCGCCAGTGCTATTTCTTGACGAACCTACCACGTAAGTAATTTTATAATGTGTAGTTTAATTTAAATTAGATACATTATGTCAAAGTCAAAAAGTCAAAGTCAAATTATTTATTTCAAATAGGCACATAAAAGGCACTTTTGAACGTCAAAATTTACAAAAACAAATAGAATTGATTCTAGTTGCCCCTTCCAAAAGGTAGTTTCGTATGGAGAAGAATGGGCAAGAAACTCCACCGTTACTCTTTTAAAATGTTTTATAAAATTTTGTATAGGTACAATTTAAAATTGACGACGACACGGTTGGCGTAATGGCTGAGCGATCGACTGCTACGCAGCGTGTCGCGGGTTCGATCCCCGCACGGAACAAGTATTTGTATGATCTGCAAGTAATTGTTCTGGGTCTGGGTGTTTGTGTTTGTGAGTTTCTATGTTTGTAAACGCACCCACAATACAGGAAGAAATTCCTAGTGTGGGGCAACGTTTTTTTAATAAAAAAAAAAAAAAAAAAAAAAAAAAAAAAAAAAAAAAAAAAAAAAAAATTATATATGAAGACGATGCACCTAGAATAAAATTACTATCCCAAAATAGGTAAAAGAATGAAAAATAAAGCAATGACAGATTGAAGATTGAAATGAAATTAATTATGTGATACATGATGCTCACATATTTACAAACATTGTAAAAGTATACGTTTTCCTAAAAATAATAAATAAAGTAATAGGTCAGTGTGTGAGTTAAAGTAATCACAGAATTTAAATTCAACCTTGATTGACTTATTATTTGTATCTAATAATAAATTGTACAATTAAAATAGCAACCAGTTTGATTTTGTCTAGACTCTAGATTGTCCTATGTGGCCATTAATATGGCGCACCTAGTTTTAGAAAAAGTGTTGTATAGCGTCACGCGTCCTCTCTGTCAATCACACCCAGGGGCTGCCGTCTCGGCATAGTTAGCGATCGCTTTACGACCGAATTTGGTCGCAAAGTCCTAATGGGGTGCTTAGACAGTCAAAATTGCTTGACAAGCGCGAAAAAATCACAATCTTGTCAAGCAATTTTGACCGTCTAGGAACCTCATTAGGACTTTGCGACCGAATTCGGTCGTAAAGCGATCGCTGTCTATATCGAGACTGCAGGGCTTGGGACCTATACCTCAAAACTTTACAATTACAATTTACAAGCTACAATTTACAAATTTGTAAATCTAACAAGTGCTTGTACCACAAAACTTCCCAAGCCTCACAATTGTAACGGAAAAACATACATATTTGTAATTTCTGTGTTAGGTACGCAATTTGTTCTACAATTTAACAATTCTGTAGAATTGTAGACTTGCTACAGTCTGGTGCTAAAACTCGATGTGCTGCCTTTGCCTGCCAACTGACATTGGTTGTAGATTTGTAGACTGCTTTTCTTATTAAAATGGTTGCCATCGTTGCGGCGGCGCCGCAAATGGCTTCGATGACTTTAACTTCTTCGAACCTTGTCATTGCCATTTTAGACCACATTCATGAGGTCTGAAAAATTAAAACTCCTTGGGTTAAGGTACTCCTGTACCTGCCTACAGCTGACACGCGTTCGTCCAGTGTCGTTCTGAAGTGATGCGCTTACTGCATCACTTCGACACGTCTGGACCGATCATCCGAATCAGGTTCTTACAGAAAGAAAAAAAATTAAAAGTTGCCGGGAAAATATGGAAAATGTGGGAAAACTGAAAATGCATTTCTACGGGAATTTTGTATGAATTATGAATAGTTTGGACAGAACAACGTCTGTCGGCGGGGCAATTGCGAAACACACTATCAGCAGCAATGGGTTTCATTTTGACAGTTCAACAATATTCATTGCGTGACATAAGTTGTTGAGCAGATAAATTTTTCGAACATATGAAGCAATGGATTAGCATAATACTTCAAAATCATTCAGATTGTGATTGATAGTGTGTTACGTTATTAGGGTGTGGATCAGCTAGTATATAGAACATACTTAAGTATTGAGTTTAGGTATTGATTGCGTCAGAATAGATAATAATAAACAAATTATAAAAAAAAAAAAAAAAATATTTAATAATATTTTGTTTTTTTCCTTTTAATACAAACATATATTTTTAATAGCTGATGATTTAAGAATTTTACAATAGTAATTCACGAATTGATCTAAATAAGTGTAATAAGAGTGATATAAATAATTTTAAATGTTTGCATGCCGATTGGTAAAATGTGGCTGGGCTAAATGTAATCTTTAGAACTATTATGTATTACCCATATTTGCAAAATAAAATTCTATTCTATTCTATTCTAAAAAACAAAAACCCGATTGCAAAAACACCTACTTAACCGAAAAGAGAAAAACAAGTATTATAATCTATAGAATTTTGGTATCGCAGGCGGGGGACAAACCAATAACTTGAAATATGGTGTAACTTTTGTTTTTCCCCCCCGGCGATATCAAAATTCGATACATAGATTATAATGCTTGTTTTCTCCTTTCAGTTATGTGTTTCTGCAGTCGCGTTTTTGTTTTTTAAATAATTTGTTTTATTTCAAGCTTTTTAGTTTTATTAATATGTATGATATGGAATTGACTCATTACTAGCTTTTATTTGACATCAACATTGTTGTAATTTATTTTGGAACCCTAAAAATGGTCATATATAATGCAATAGTGATCATTTAGTTTCATCGGTAAAAAGTGTAAAATAAATGTATAAATGTTATAAATGTAATGTGTAAAAGTCTAGAATACAATAAATATGTCAGAGGCTATTTTTATTGCATTGTAGATGCATTGGTCGGTTATTTTATATTTTTTATATTCTAACAGGTTTAAAGAGGTGTTTTTTAAAAATAATTGAAAATAGATATAATTTGTTATAGATAAAATTTAACGACGATGAAATACAACTTCTCCTAAGGTTATCCAAGAAAATCAATGATGACATAATAATTTTATTACTAGTCTATTCATTAATGAAGCGTAATAGCCATCATTATTTGTTTTCATTAACGTTTATTAAGGAAATATTCGCAGTTCGATTTCTAAGAATCTTTGATAGCAATTACTAGACTAGCCTTAACAAAAAAGCTTAGTTTTATCTATTTTCTATAGAAATATAAATTAAAATGCTGTTGTTGGTAGGCACATCACTTGAGAACGGCTTAACTGATTTGGCATTTTTTTTTTGTTTTAAAATGGAATAGAATTGAATACTTACTCTTTATTATGTACATATCAAGCTATACATTTCTAGTATAAGCTGATCTCGCATTGTATAGGATTTCATTACAATGAGAGGTCAGCTTATACTAGAATTGTATAGATTGATAAGAAGCCGTGTGTACAATATAAAAATTACAGGTAATAAAATAATGTTGAAGTTTTACAAGCGGCGACACAATGGGCGGTCTTATCTATTTGAATGGATTAACGGGAAAAGGAGAGATAATACTGCACGTGTACCTTTTACATATACAATAAATACACATAAATATATATACATATACAATAATACCTAAACACGAAACAAGAGCAAGGAACTATATTATGTAATGATGATAATGTTTATGGAGAGTTTTGTTTCCTGAATTTTAAAAGTGGACAAAGATTGAGCACGCTTTATCGACACGAGCAAGGCATTCCATAACCGTACTGCTTGAACTGTAAGACTTGTCAAAATAACTGGGCCTCAAGTCTGCTATTACAATAGTGTCAGAATGGTCTATAATTGATTTCATAATTGTTGATTTTGACAAGTTTGGTAACCTACTAATATAATGGCGTCATTAATGAGGATCGGAACAGACCATTTTGACACTATTGTAATAGCAGACTTGAGGCCCTGGTGAAATGCATTTCTAGTCTCAAGTTTTTCGATGACCTCAGATATCTATTATGTGTGTCATGAAGGAACTTCAAACGTTAACTGACAGATTAAAAATCCAGAGACACACGTTATGTAATGTAATTAATTAATAAATCGAAAAGATTACGTGTGATTTTTTATTTGTCTGTCTGTGATGTCTTGTTTATACCTTTTTAGTTGGCGTTTTGTAGTAGTTGGGTTTTAGTTCGTAACTTTTTTTGGTTGTTTTTAACTTTTATTTGTTGGGATCATTGAGCCTACCACTTCTTCGGTTTGAGAATAGTCCACAGTAAAATTTAAGGTTTGTGTATAAATAATCATAGATAGCCAATATATTTTTAGGAATTCCTCAGACCTTTCATTAGATACCAAACATGATATTAACCTTGTTTTATTTTTTCGGTAACAATTTTCATCCGCTATCAGCCGCCATGTTGGATTTTTCATATAGCCCGCGGAACAACTACACGCTTCTAACGACACCTCGTTTGTCAAAATACGACTGAGTTCAGGAATTATGAGGGAACACAAACACCCATACATAGCCTGTTAAAATCATAACCCTCCTTTGGATTTGCCGTAGTCGGGTACTTACATATTAATACTTTGTCATTAGATTCAATATACGAGTACTACTGACAGTATAATCATAAGTAATATTGTTGCTACTCATACATTTTTATAGAGTACTTTATTAAGTGTAGGTATGTCTAACATGCTTTACACTTTTCGTGCAGTGGTCTGGACAGCAGAACGTCAGCTCAGTGCATGGACATGCTCAAGAACTTGGCTCGGAATGGTCGCACGATAGTTTGCACCATCCACCAGCCACCAGCATCAATCTACTCCATGTTTGATCAGGTAAGAAAATGTTATATTTTAATATGATTGTAGTTTCTTTATAATGTTACCTAGGATGTTGTAATACCCAACTTGATTCAAAAGAGTGTCTATGTAGTTTCTTGCCCGTTCTTCTCCATAGAGATCTACGTTTCAACTAGCTTCAACTGTCTGACTAACTGGCCGACTCCTTTACATTTGCAATGTGTCTGTAAATGGAATAAATGCTTTAAGTATTCACTGGTCCCTTTATTCAGGGAAAGTTATACGAGGTGTCTCAAAAATATATTTTTTATTTAGAAGCTCACGCGCGGTGAAGCGCGGGGGGTTACACATGTAGAACTGTTTTAGATTTATGTAATTGCTAGGGCCGATTCACTCCGAGAAAGCAGCGACGCGGCGAGCACTTTCAGCGTGAAATAATTTTAAACTTTATCTACATAATTAAAAGACCAGTATCGCTTGAAAAGCTCGAAAAGGTCACGCGTCTTGTCAGCAGTAATGCCCACGGCTATCCGCGTCGCGTCGCTGCCGGCCGCTGCCAGCCGCTGCCGCCTTCTGTCGTTCCGGTGTGGATCGGCCCTTAGTACCATACCGACCTTCACCGGGAAGCAATGCGTGTTTTGCGTCCAAGCATTTAACGAAAACTTGAAATCTATGGTCACAGTTCGTTGTCTATTTCGAAATCACTATGGCCTACGTGACATTTCACACGCACTTACGCCGTCAACTATTCGGAGCTGGATTAAGACAATTCAGGCTACAGGATCGATGATAGGACGACGGCAAACAGGGCGAACAAGAGAACTGGGCCTCAAGTCTGCTATTACAATAGTGTTAGAATGGTCTATCTTTGATTTCATAATTGTTGATTTTGACAAGTTTGGTAATCTACTAATATAATGGCGTCATTAATGAGGATCGGAACAGACCATTCTGACACTATTGTAATAGCAGATTTGAGGCCCTGGTTGAAAGGATGAAATGGACTCTGATACTCCGGTTCTTTTACGAGTTTACATCAGCGTCGCTTCGATGAATGTCAGGCGCGGACTTCTCAACAATGTGATATTAAAAAAATAAAATTCCGTTTTATATTTTTAACAAAGACACTTATTCCAACTGTATTGGTTTATTTTTCTTTAATTTTTAAAATAGATGAATATTTTTGAGACACCTTGTATAAATATATAATTATTTACATTTGGCTACGACTGCTACGAACTTCTAAACCTAAAAGATTAAACGAACAAAACATAAACCATTTGTTTATAAACAACATCCATAATCAGCCTATAATGTTCCCAATGCTGGGACACAGGCCTCCTCTCATCGAGAGGGAGTGGGCTGTAAGCTACCATGCGGGCCCAGTGCGGGTTGGTAGTTTTAAATAAATGAAATCGGAGTGTAAATAATTGTTAGAATTATTAAATATTGAACATATTTAATCATTCTTTCTTCAATTTTATTAATTTGTGATATAGATTATACTTTTTGGAATAGTAGAACATACTTATTTTTTTAATAATTTATAATTTTATAAATATTTTTATAAACAACATAAAATTGAAATATTAAATCTTGATCTCATAATGAATAGTCATAAATCAAACTCGCCTAAAACGCCTATAAACCGCAGTTGTTTTTAGAACAGAATTTAACACTTCTGTTAAATGTTTATTTAACGGTAACAAAAAATTGGTCACGAACACGAGAATATTGTACAAACAAAGCCATTATATCAAGTACACGATACTTTTTTAGCTTCTACCTTTATACTTTGTAAAGATGTCAACACTCTCATTAGCACATACGGTAGCTATTTAAACAGATCTTTACCATTTTCTTGGAAAATATGCTATGCTATGAATGACTATGACTCATACCATGTAGGTAAATAAACTTTACACATAACCGGTATTTATTTATCCTCACATAAAATAAACAAATACCAAGCCCTTTTTATTTCCTAGGGAAAGTAAAAAAAAAACAGAAGTACCCATAGGTCCTTAGCCCGACCCAGGAATCAAACACAAGGCTTCACCTCCAACACTTGCGACTTCCTATTTTGTGTACTTTGTCGTCTCACCGAATAATAGGTAAGGATTTTTTTTCTCGAATGTCAATGGGAGGTTGATGTTTGCGTTTACGTAAAAGGTTGTATAATGTTATGCACAAGGCGAGTAACATAACCTTAAGGCTATCGATGTATTAATATTCAATTTAAGCTATGATTATCATTGAGCAAGAGTGCTTGTGACCTTTCCTAGATTCTATAGATACCGGCATAACATGCTGCCGAAAGGAGATTTAACTGTTCCGTGGAAGATAAAATTTAAAATTAAAGCATTTTTCTGCCAATGTAAAAGCTCGCGCAGAGTGGGGCGATTTTTTTTTATATCGCGTGCGCGGCAGGCATATTGCTGTCTCCCGCACCCGCGATATTGCGCTAGTCTGTACGAGACTTAAATCAAATCCAAATCAAATTATTTATATTCTTAATACAGGTAGGTATAAACAGATGCATGTTACAAATAAATATAAAGAACTCTTTATCATTACCTAGTAAGGTGTGCAAATATTTATATTATAATAATTATTAATATAATTAACATTACAACATATTACACTAAAAAAATAAATAAAATCAATAATAGAATAAAATATTTTAGTATTTCAGTAGCGCAGTCTATTCAGCGTAATAAAATATTAATACTACTGAAAGGCAGCCTTATTCAGCCCTCAATCATATTATATATAATAATATAATCGTTAATCATATATATAATAATCACTCTTACAATATAGGTACCTATAAAAAATAGAGTCGCTACTTCATATTTATTTTACCTACAGCCAATTTGGTCCAGTTTTTTAATCAATCGATTCACAAAACTAGTATTTAAAAAAAAACGTATTTCGATCTTGAAAGAACAAAAGCCTTGAACTTTAAAGTGCAGACCAATGAAACTTAATTTATGTAATCGAGTTTAATTAAAATAACAACTGGTCCCAAATTATGTAAAATATGCAAACTGTAGGAATCTAGTTTGCATATTTTACATAATCAGACACCTTTCTCTATTTGAGGTTGTACATTTTATTAACCAGTACCTGTATAATGATGTTGAGATGAATAAAAAAAGATGATTATGATTGCAGAAGCACCAGGTCCGTAATCGGTTGCTTTCTTTGTGTAGGCACATAAAGAACTACTATAGTTCGTTTTTCAATCCCAGAGAATAATTTGACAGTTCAAATGATTGTTGTTCGTTTTTTTGCATGTATCAATTTAGTCTCCGAGATAAAAAAAACAGACTTAAAGCATTTATTTAAAATAAACCAATTAGGTACAGGCACTTTTGAATTGTCAAAGGGTCGGTCAGTTAGATGGATGAAGCTAGTTGCCCATTCTAAAGCGTAGTAGGTACCTATGGAGAAGAACGGGCAAGAAACTCCACGGACACTCTTTTATATCAATATAATTATGATTACAAAATATTGTTTACATCATTCGTTTTGAAATTATACATGTCAGAACGATGCAAAACTTCAAAACCGTCCGTAATAAAAAGATTAAAAAAAAAACAGTTCAAAAATTAAATTAAATTAAAATAAGCCGTGACAGCTAAGACTGACGGCGCCAATAACATTTCTGATAGTATTACTTACATTACATTCATGATTATCCAGGCTTACGAGTAATATACCTACTTTATTTTGTCCAACTCAGGTGTACATGCTCGCTGAGGGTTTTTGCATATACCAGGGTTCGAGCGAGAACACAGTGCCCTACCTAGCATCCGTTGGTCTTCAGTGCCCCATGTACCACAACCCAGCTGACTACTGTAAGTATATTTGGAATTTGGAAGTCCGAATTGAACATGGAAATTGGTCCTTTTGTCTCTGAACCACTTTGATTAAAGCTAGCTGATCCTTGAAACTTTAAAATTGTAACTACAGACTAGGATATTGCACCATTACTTATCATGGGTAACTAATGGTGATATCCTAGTTGGTAAATAACCTAGTCATATCGTACTTATCGTACTTGCAAATAAATATGAAATTCTGCTACGATCTTCAAGGGTAGGCTTCAGGCCTGAACCTTAGCTGGCCCTTAAATTCAAATACAGGATTCGGGACGAACATACCTACAGCTTTATTTTTTATAAATATCAGTAAAGCTTAGCTAACAGTGCTCAAATGTTTGAATGTATTATAATACGTAAGTTATTTACTTTACAATTAATTTGAGCCTTGGTTTCAAAAGAGATTCTGCATTTAAAAGTTAAAACACTCTTTCATTTTTAAAACAAAACATACATAAGTACTGTAGAATTATCCATTTTTTTTTTTGTAATATTCCTCTTTCAAGAGTAATCAACCTACGGTCATTATGTTTTGCTTTTGAATATTAGTTTGATTTTTTTTGTTTGTGACGGAATCGTGGAACGTCAAAATTTTTCACTAGGGCGTGTCATTGCAGATACCTGTTTCAACAAAAGGTCATATTTTTCGAATCCCTACGCCAAAATTATGGTACAAATCCATTTTTTCAATCACTGTACATCATATTACCGTGTAATAATGGTACCCTGCTCGTTGAAATGTGAATTTGATTAACGGAACTTCGTATCGACTGTCTGCTCTATTGCGACAAGTATTAATCTCAATAGAAACTGGAAAGTTCGCCGTCCGCCGTGAATTAAGTCCGTACCACGGCCACGGTTTAGAGCTTAGCGCCGCGTTTTAGGTCTTACGAGTATATTCATGTATCTTTTAAGTAAGAGATGCGGCGAATATTCGTTTTATATTCGGTATTCGGCGAATTTGGAAAAATTTGAGGTATTCGTATTCGGCCGAATCATTCGGTTGAAATGCCGAATGTATTCGGTTTAATTGATCATTGTAAATCAGCCTTTAGGGCAAAATAAATTAAATTAATCTCATATTCTAACAATCATATTTATTAGAAATCGTTTATTGTAAGGTACTCAAACAAAGATATAATTAAACACAGATAATCAAATACAACTTAGCATTAATAGTTACATAAAATCAAGTATCTTAAATGAACAGTAATTTTTAATTGCAATAATCCCACTAGCAAATTACAATTATATTATAATAGAAAAGGTTTACTTATGCATAATGAATGAACTATGTTGTTTTTACAACTATGGCGCTAATAAATTTAAACATAGATAAATCAAGAATATTTGAATATTTGATGATGCAAGAAGACCAAGCTTTCAGCTCTATCTGGCAAAAGCCTATTTCTTTTCTCCTCATACACATTTCCTGCCTCGGAAAACAAAAGTTCGTTATTACTGCTACCAGGTGCTCTTCTAAAATGACCCGAATATTATCTCCTGAAAGTTAAACACAATATATATCAGGGCATGTTATAATTTAATACAATAATTAAGCGATAGAAAAAAAAATTGGTTTACTCGTAGTCATACTTTGGAATACAGAGCTAATGGAAGACTCAGGATGCAGCTTATCCAAAAAACACTAACTATAAAAAAAAACAACAAACCTGTGTGAGATTCACTAAAATTTTTCATTTGTAGAACGCGATCATGGAGAACATAATTCTCGTCTAGCCAGTAAGCAGTGAAGCTTATGAAACTAATCATGTTGTTGATGCAAGTCCACATATCAGTTGTGATAGTCACTGCCATCATTTTTCACTTTTACATAAATCTCTGGTATAATTACTTCACTCATGTATTTCCGTCCGGGTGTTTTATATTTTGGCTTTGAGACGTGCTACAACCTGTTAAATCCCTCATCTTCCAAAATTTAAATAGGTTAACTATCGATGACAATCAGTTCAGCGATGGTTCCATGAATTTGTTTTGCTCTCGGGTCTTTAATATCACATTTTGTTAGAAATGATTCCTGCAATGTTCGTTGCACAGTTGAAATCGATGATGGCCCAGCCTGGTACTGGAACCATATCCGCTGCGCTGTTGCTACTAGACGATGTTGAAGCAACTTCTTGAAAATTATTTTTATGCTTTAGCATTATATGATTATTCATAGCACTGTAGAAGCATTCCGCCCAGTGCCCCCGCGAGAAAGTACTGCGTTTCACAACGTACTTCGCACTTTTTTATTGTATCATTTTCGATTTGAAGATCGGGCTACACACGCGACTTTTTCCTTCGACTTATCAAAACACCCAAAACACCTACATTTTAATCAAATAGTCAAGAACTGCACTAAATGCAATGACAATGGCGGGGTACAGCGGGTAGCGGGAGGCGAGGTACCACTAACTCCGTTCGCGCGCGGCGCTTTGGAAATCTAGCGTGTAAAACTTGTTTGCGTGGCAAAACTATGGAACCCCCGTTCCATAGTTTTGCCGCGCAAACAAGTAGGTAAGAAGGGAACCGAATTATCCGGAAGTATATTCGGTTCGGTAAGAACTTAACCGAATATTATTCGGTATTCGGTTATTCGGTGAAACCACTATTTGGCGCATCTCTACTTTTAAGCGTACCTATCTGTTTAGACTGGAAGCCGACTCCAACATAGTTCCTAAAAGGATAGGTTAGGATGATGATGAAATTTTACTAAGTCGCTTGTATGTTAATGGTAACACAGAGAGGAGGAGAGCCGGGGGGGAGGGGGAATTACATGGGTATTTACCTCCCTTTTTCAAATTATGTAGGTATTCATTACAACAGTAAATTACCTATAACGGTTCTATTGGAAGTAATAATAATTTAGTGTTAATTCATTCGTTTACTATTACCAACTATATCCTCAATCAATATTTCTCCAGTTTTAGAAATAGCGACGGGTGAATACGGAAAATTCAACGAGTTTCTAGCGGAGAAATGTTCAAACCACGAATGGATAGAAAAGCCAGCAATACTGCCAGTGCCCGAAAGATTGAGCGAAGTGATATCTCTTGGGAAAACCTCCATCATCATCAATCCACCTCACGAATTATACAAATTCGGCAAATTGTTCAAACGGTGTATAATGCAGCAATACAGAGACTGGGTAAGTTTGATTTTTGTAATTTTTGGTCCTTGTGCCCCTAACTGTAGAAAAAGAAAAAATACTTTGTTTAAAAGCGAAACTGTGTGTGGAATTGTCTCTCCTTCTCCCTTTAATCCATCCTAAGGTTGTCTGTAAAAGATCACTTTTAGCGATAAGACCGCCCATGTTTTCACCGTGTCCCTTCGTCCAGCATACTCACCATGGAATCCTGATATTTCATGAATGTCAAAAAACTGTTCTGAAATAGTGCTAAATAGTGCCCAAAGGAAAAAAATAGTGCTCTTGTACTTGCGAAGTTATAGCCATAGTTCGATGAGTATGCTGGACGAAGGTTTCGCCCAGCATACTCACCTCCGTCCGGAGAATCTGTATACGCTTCAAACATAATTCATACTTCAAAAAATAGTTCCCAAATAGTGCCAAACGGTGCCCAAAAAGAAAAAACAGTGCTCGAATAACTTCGGAGTTATAGGCTTCGTTCAGTGAGTATGCTGGGCGTAGGTTCTACGCCCAGCATACTCACCTCAGTGCGCGAATATCGAACGAGCTATAGGTATAATTTACGTCTCAAAAAATTGTGCTTGAAATAGTGCCCAATATCAGTCCAATTTTTGCTTGACTTTTGACTTAGAAAACCATTAAATTTTAATGTAAACTTCTACATACTAACGTAAAATGGGGTACAGTCGTCGACACATGTTTTTGGACAAAAATATTAAACTTTCTAATTGTAGACTTCATGTTATTGGAAATAATTATGGTATTTTCTCACATGTCAAAAACTTTCGATTAAATGCATTATTATATATTTTATAAATAATAATAAATGAATGAAACTTTAAGCGTAAATGAAGTCTATTACTTCATTGCATTGTGTGTTTGTCTGAATAAAAACAGTCATTTGCAGCCAATAAAATTAATATCTTGAAAAATTGTAAAAAGGAAATTATACAGTTTCTTTTTGTATATATGTTGCAGGCAAAACTTATAACCAGTCAAAACTAGTACTGTGACATAGTTATACAAATTTTTAAAACTCTTTCCAATAGTTTCATCAATGAAAGGTTTAGCAATAAAAAACATTTTTAATTACTTACGTTATTTATTACTATTTAAAGGGCCAAAGTAATCAGAATTCTAGTTAACTAGTTCACAGCTTTTGTTAACATTCATAATATAATCAATGTAAATAGAAAAAATTGTAGTTTTAATATTGTATATAATATACATATAAAAAAATGTTTAGCCAAATATTGGTAAAACTTTCTAAAATATAACACGTAGGTACTTGTACTTTGTTTTACTGCTACAACGTTTTAATCACAATAAAATTATCTTACAAATAAGTATAAATTGAGCAATCACAGTTTATAATCACGTTTTTTTTATTAATATTAAATACCCTATAGTAATTACAAATTAACAATCACAGTTTATAATCACATTTCTGTAAGTTATTAATAAAATAACTTTTACAAGAACAAAAAAAAAAAACAAACAAACAATAACAAAATAGGAACTAACAAGTTAGGACCGATCTTCATCTTACATTCGCGTATAAATAATGCAGTGTGGTACAGTATATTGGGAATTACTACAAACTTTTTTACTAAGGTCATCATAGCAGTTCCAAGTTCTCTTTAGCAATCGATAGCACTTTGACTTGTAATGCCCCATGCGTCCTGATTCACCATTTGTAAAATCTATTACCGACAGAATTTTAAAGGTGTCACCGTTTATTATGATCTCTTTAGGAATTTCATCAATTTCTATTTCAATTGAAGTATTAATTTCAATAAATACGAAGTCTAGTACTTCATATTTGTATGCGTTTTTACCGTTACATAATTGGTATTTACATTTCCTTTCAGTATCATTTACTAATAGAGCTTCATTAAGGGCTCCAATACCTTGAGTCGTCAATATGTTTACATTTATTGGAATCCAACTACATTTTGTGCCAGAACCTTTATTGATTTCACAGTTCTGGTTTGTACAATTTAAGTATCTATTAGCACTATAAAAACCATAACTTTGTATGTTATCTATTATAAAAGTTACATTACACTCACAATTTTTGCAACTACTAAAATCGGATTCCACAGTATCATATATTTTAGCCAATACCTTAGAACGAGTAGTGTAAATATCTTTTGGTTTTCTAGCCTTCTTAGTGATTTTCTTTAGATTGTCATACGTGATCAAACTTCTGGTCAGTTGTGAAAGATCGTTTTTTTTATCATTGATATATTTTCTAATTAGGTCTATCTAAATATGCAATTGAAAAACTTTGGACCACGGAATCAAAAGCACACGTATTAATAAACGTGAATCTGTATGTTCCTGAAGTAGAAACACTGCCGTTTTGTAAAATATGTAATTTTGTACGACGATTGATTCGTTTTTTATTTTTCTTCTGTTTAGACACCAGTCCCCGCCAGTCTTCAATATAATTTGGTTCGCTCCTAAAAATTGAGTTTTCATAAAATGATTCATCATTGACGAGAGTATTTATTTGTGGTGTGTTATGGTCACTTATTTCATTTTTTTCATCGACAATATTTTCAGTTCCTTCTTGAACATCAATCAAGTCACTTTTGGCTAAGCGTATGGAACCGGTTATCAAAGGCTCGTGTTTAATAATAAACTCATCTACGCGGTACTTATTTGAATTTGTTTTAAAAAATAACTTTTTTACGTCTTTCATATAACTTTCTACATTTGAACTGGTTGGAGTACAATAATTACTGTTAAAATAAGTCATCATTATATTTCCCCATAGTGGAAGTTTTTTAAGAATCCTAATCAAAGTGTCCTTTATTTCCGGCAAGTAATAAATATTTTCGATTTCAGTTTCTTGATCACACAATTGTTTAATTAAATCTTCTTTCTCCTCAAGATCTTTATACATTTTCAGAAGCGGGTTTTCTTCTTTATCTAATCCCTCCCATAAAGAATGTTTAATTGGAACGTGATTTTCCGAATCTACATTTTGTATTTCACATTCCTGCAAATTAGTTTTGATCCGGTTTTTTAATTCTAAAATCGCCGTTTCACACCGTGTTAAATTTCCATTTCTACTGCCGCGGTGTTTATTATTTGCTATAATATAAACATTTTCTATAATTTTCTTTACCTCTCCGTATGAAACACATTTTTTAATCAGAATCATACAATCAAAAAAAATTTTGTTACTCTAGTGTCTATATTTTTGAAAATACTTTGATTGTACAATGTTTTTATGAAATGCGAAGTATCAAGGCGAACATAACAGGTTGGAATTTTTTTGGTTCTATTTTCTAAAATATTAAAACATGTATTTAAGTAGTCAGAGGTGGATTTATAACCACAAAATACTTTTACCACCGCACCTACTAAAGCTGCGGAATCATCAGTTACTACTTCATTTGGAGGTTTTCCATTAGCCAACCAAGATTGTAACCAGCTAGCAATAGTATCTAAAGAGTGACTTTCTGATATACACTGTGAAATTGGCACGCTACTTTTAACGGTTGTATCTGTCATCATAACATACAAAAATATAGGACTTTGCGACTCTTGAGATAGTTGTGTGTGTTCATTGACGACAGGCCGAAGATTTTTATTAAATATAGAACCTGTTGCGTCTATAGAAACTCTAACATAATTAAACTCTTTTTGGCATTTTTTATAATAATTCTTTTGATCGTCCGTCCAGTAAAATGTATAAAATGGAAAAGCAGAAACATATCTAACACATTTATCAAAAGGTGGTGAAACACACATACAAGTAAGTGACAATATTGGGTTGGGATGGAAAACATCAACTTTTTTATTTTCATGTTTAATTCGATGTAGTGTTTGTAATTTTGGCAATACTGGAGGTTCCTTGTCATTTTTCTTCATTAAAGTTGAGGCTAATTTATATCTTATAGAAGCTGCTGCTTCGTGTTGTAATTTTTCACCTAATTCCCTTATTTGGTAATACCGTAATCGGTTTTTTTTACTGGTGTTATGAGAGTACTTTTTATTTTCATTAATTATGCAACATTCTAGTTTTATTAAATTTTCCGTTTCTAAGTTAGTTGTTATAATTATTTTTGCGTGACATTGATTACAATATCCTGTGCATTTGATTTCGTAATTGTCTTTCACAATATTATTTTTAAAACACCAAGTGCATAAAAATCTTATTTCTTTCCATAGATGCATTTGAATTACATTAGTCCATTGGTTTGGTTTTAATTTACGTCTGACATTATACAGACTACCAGGGGCGATTTTGCTATTTCGGTGATAAAAATACCTTTGAGGCTTAATACTATCCCAAGTTATTGTATCCATATAAAATGTATGCGTACTGGTGTTCTCCGAAACACTATTAATGCTTTCGTTTGATGACGATGTAGACTTTTGATTTATCAAATTAGAATCATTATTACGAATTATTTCTTTTTTATCAACACCAAAAAAGTATTCGTAATTTCGTTTTATGCTTAATATGATTGATTTAATACTCATTTTGTAATTTAACCGTGTTTGAATTTGTTTATAAATTGAGTCATTTTGAATATTTTTAAAAAAGTCATCTTTGAATTCTGAAATTACTAATTTTTGCGTTTCTAATGAAACCTTTGGTTTAGGCCCTCGTTTTCCTTGCTGATCCATGTCGTTAGATTCACAAGAATTATCACAAATTATTATGCCATTTGTTTTCAATATTAACATAATATGAAATAACAACTAACTAACTAACATATAAATCAACATCAATAACATTATGAACACTTGTGTACTTATACTACCTATATTACCTGAAAATACCAACTATAGATGTAAAAAACATAACGGGCCCCACCGCTCACGCAGTACGAGTCAGAAAAAGTTGTCTTCTAACGTGGTAAACATTGTGTCTTCAAGATAATCTGAAAATAACACGTATTTAAATAATTTAATATAGGTATGACAGGCTCCAGCCTTCCTCTAAAGGTACTTAAGCACTTACGTGTTTTCCATTATTTTAGCGTGATTTCTATTATAAATAGCGAAGGGGCAAAACACGAGGCTGAAGACGATTTCCCGAAGTCACAACTCCCATAGAAAATGTGATGAATAGGTTGACGACACTTAAAAGTTTAAGTGCATTCGCCGGATGACAATCGGTAATAGTCTTCACTTCACGTCATATTATCTAAAAAATACATCTGTGTTAATTCTATAGTTACGTTTATACTTACTACCGACGCTCGCGCTGACTGATTCTACCTATTTCGATATTGAAATGTAACTAACGTGAACTTAAGACGAGAACAGATCCTGACGGGTAACGAGGACAAGCTTGTAATAAAAAAATTGAAGAAAAGTAAATTATATCCTAGCAAATAAGACAGTGTTTCATTTCCAGTAGAATTGGAGGATAAAACCAGGCCTCCGCAGAAGTAGGTATATAAATAGGTATTTGAGATCCAATTAGATAAACAAACAAGTTACATTACGTTATTATGTGTGTACCTACCTACATCAAACCTTTAAAAAAGTAACTAAGTAGGTACCCATTTTTAAAACTTCTTAAGCATGTCCTTAATTTTAAGTGTACAGTGTCATATTCAACGAAAAAATGAACGTGTTTTTGTAAAAAACAACTCGCTTGCTACCTAGTTTTACAGTGCAATTAATGAATGAGTGTAAAATCAATTTAGTTAAATGCCACTATTATAAATTGAAATATACTTACTGATTTGGGTGCAGCTGCTATATTGATTACGTACTAGATACACAATTTTATATAGGTAAATAATGACATCACCAACACATTGTTTGGTTTTGCAACCCACTATGTAGTCAAACTCAAAAGCCGGCGTTATTATAATGATGTGCGACGAAGTAAACAAACAAAGAAACTGAGAAGCGCTTGTTCGTTTCGATTGCTTTGTGACACAAAATGGACCCTTATCACCTTCAAAATACAGATCAGTCTTGTCTAATAATCGTAAGATGTTAGGGCAGCGCCATCTAGTATTTAAACATAAACATATTCATTTGCGTCGCGGGCGCCGCGCGTCGTAAGCCCCATACCTATTGACCGTACGTGCATCCATTACTGCCACACTATATTGAACTTTATCACATGAGGAATACAGGTCAATTCCGTAAACGTTGTGGTACCGTCCTTGATCCGGAAAATGATTATTTTGAATAATTTTGTCAGTTGTAATGTAAGCATTAATAACAGCAACTTTATTTTTCATGCATGATTTACTTCATTTGATATCTTAATCCTTCAAGCGCCGTGATCTAGACAAAATATATAAAATCATTGTTCCTAGCTACCGGGGTCCCATGCGACGCGCGAAGGCTTAATCATATTATTATAAAGTATTATTAAAATAATGTGTAATTAATAATATTGCGATTCTAAAGTAAATACTCCCTTACATAGACAATTAATAATTTACACAAGACAAAAATTGTTAGAAAGAAAGTTAATAATATTGTATTCGACTGTACTCAATGTAATGTATGTAGAAGTTTACAATCAAATTTAATGGTTTTCTAGGTCAAAAGTCAAGCAAAAATTGGACTGATATTGGGCACTATTTCAAGCACAATTTTTTGAGACGTAAAATTGTACCTATAGCTCGTTCGATATTCGCGCACTGAGGTGAGTATGCTGGGCGTAGAACCTACGCCCAGCATACTCACTGAACGAAGCCTATAACTCCGAAGTTATTCGAGCACTGTTTTTTCTTTTTGGGCACCGTTTGGCACTATTTGGGAACTATTTTTTGAAGTATGAATTATGTTTGAAGCGTATACAGATTCTCCGGACGGAGGTGAGTATGCTGGGCGAAACCTTCGTCCAGCATACTCATCGAACTATGGCTATAACTTCGCAAGTACAAGAGCACTATTTTTTTCCTTTGGGCACTATTTAGCACTATTTCAGAACAGTTTTTTGACATTCATGAAATATCAGGATTCCATGGTGAGTATGCTGGACGAAGGGACACTTTTCACCCTATGTAAAATTTCTACATTTATATCTTGTAATTTTTATAGTGTACATAAAAAAGAGTATTCTATTCTATTCTAACTGGGCGTTTTGAAAACACCCTTTTGGTCAGGTGGTTATTAACATGACTTTTAATCTAGTCCTTATTAGGCACTCCCGGTAAATGTTTAAATAATTATATAATGTTCGCATTCGTAGTAACAGTTTCGCATTTGTATGAAACGGTTTATTCTTTATCCCTTGATAAAAGAAATCCTTTAAGTGGTTTCGCAGTGGTAACCCGCGAAATTTAATTTTCCTTACGTTTTTTGCAATTTGACAACCTGATCAGAATATGATTCGCGACCATAACAAATATGCAGTTACAGAATTAGAATCATTAATATATATGTATATTATGGAAAAGTTCATAAGGAACAAATATAACTCAGAATAATGATTATAATTCTGTAAATAGATATTTGTTATGGTCGCGAATTATAATTTGATCAAGATACAACCTAACAACTGACCTGCAAACTCCAAAAAAACGTAAGAAAATTTGAATTTCGCCGCTACCACTGCGGATCCACCTTATATGATAACATATACATAATATAACATCACATCAAGCCTTTGTTCCCCGAACGGTTGGGCAGAGGTGTACCTGTAGTACACCCACATTTCGCCAGTTATGTTTAAGTCCCATGTAATAGGGAGCGAGCCTATTGCCATCAACCGGTCACAAATCCAGACTCCGTGCTGCAGAGAAATTCCAGATAGGTAAAAACCTTAAATGATAATATCTATTTATTATATCCTAGTTAAGGACCGTATGGCCCTTTTCCTTTTGAGTAGTGTCGCAAGTGCTACGTATAACGAGTATTAACTTTTTGTATCGTCCTATTTGAGTTACGTTTGTGGTCTATTTACCCACGTGCATCTCCTGCTAAGTGCTAACATAAACGACTAATAAACATTACTGTTTAAATATCTCGGTAACAATAATTATGAAGCTTCAAAATGAAACCTCATATCGAGTATGGAGACTATGTTAATAGCTCTTCGATAGATAGATAGTTCGCTTTTAAATCGTCTACAATTTAAATTAGGTTTGCTATTAAATCGTTTAGAATTCACTAAATCCCGGAACTAAGTATATGCTACTATATATAGCTTTGGGTACGAATGTCGATGGCTATAAGAGTAGGGGAAGACCTATGAAACGATGGATGGACTGTGTGAACAATGATATGGCTAGAAAGGGGGGTGACTACCGAGACGACAACTAATAGAGAAGTATGAAAGAAAGGGGCATGTTGCGTCGACCCCAAATAAATTGGGATAAGGGCAGGAGAATGATGGTGATAGCTGCGCCCCGCTGTTTTACCCGTATAAGTCTCGATAGCGTGGGAACATTGGGATAAAAAGTATTCTTTGTACTAAGCCAGGTCCTGGTCTACCCACTGCCAAGTTTCATCCAAATCCGTTCAGCGGTTTTAGCGTGAAACCGTAACAAAAACACACGTACAAACTCAATTTCGCCTTTATAATATTTATTATTTAGGATTAGCACAAGACACTTCTCATTGCCTCGGGCCAACGTTTGAGTTAAGGGATTGATTGCTTGCAACTTGTCACCCATGACTTTTTGATTGTTGTTCAATATGTCACACTGTTTTAACAATAACATTTTCTTGGTAACTTTAATTGTATAATCTGAAGGAAGCACAGACCTACTCATATTTCCGCGTACTTGACTGGTTTTAAATATATTAAAACTAATTGGACCACGAATTATTCGAGTTAATTACGATACGTTAGGCGATACTTAATTATTAACTGCTTTATCACAAAAAGGATAGAACCCATATAATAGTAGACGAACATAATTATATCACGGAGAAATATAGCCTCACCATTAGCATTCTGAATATTAATTTTACAAGTGCCTTCAGAAGTATATTTCACTTAATCTTGCGTTGTAGCTAATCTAATATATGTAATATATTTTTTAAATTGTTTAATTCAGTTTATTATTCAACCTACAAATGCCCACTACTTTAATATACCAAAGTCATTTTTATGTTCACGTGCGGAAACCGTGCAGGTAAAAATGTAGAATGTCTCAAAGATCTGTCATGTCGTTGATCAAACAAGTTTCTTGATAATTACTTCTACAATAAAATACCTCTGGAATTTGAATCTTCGGAAGTACACAATCATTTCGATCTTATAATAAAACCGACAGGTTGTTTTCGATAAACTGGTTATAATTGCGATAGTTCAAAATGATATAAAGTAGTTGAAAACTAATAAACCGTTATGTAAACTAGACAACTTAACCCAAGTTTCATGATGGTTTATGAACAATACCAAAAACCTACAAAGCTGCACTTTGGTTGTTTTTCGTAGACGTCGCGCGTCGTATGATCTAAAAAACAGGATCGTAGCAACCAATAACACAACTTTTTTGAATGCTCTGGTCCTTCAAAATTATTGGACACGCCATTTTTACCTATCAATCAATCAACTCAGCCTATCGCAGTCCACTGCTGGACATAGGCGTCTCCCAGTCTGCGCCACAACACCCTATCCTCCGCCTTCCGCATCCAGTCTGACCCAGCCACCATCTCAAGATCGTCGATCCATCTAGCAGGGGGGCGTCCCACACTTCGCTTGCCGATACCCGACTCCACTCCAGGACTCGTCTGCTCCATCGTCCAGCGATCCTTCGTCAAACATGGCCAGCCCACTGCCACTTCAGTTTGCTTTCTCTGCATGCTATGTCGATAACTCCGGTTCTTTTTGGGTAATTTAATTTCTGAATTTATCCTTCAAAGAGACTCCGAGCATAGCCCGCTCCATAGCGCGCTGGACGACGTTGCTTTTGTGGACCTGGGGGGTAACCATCACCTCTTATAGCAGTATTATTATAATATTACTTCACAGTGGGAAAGTGATGGAGCTATACAGGACTTATAACTCCATCTCTTTCTCACGCTAAAGTAATATTGAAATAATACTGCTATAAGAGGTGATGGTTACCCCCCAGGCCGACTGTTAGTATCTACGTTTCGGCACCGTATGTCATGACGGGCAGACGCACTGGTTGAAGACCTTTGTCTTCTTTACCTGTAAAGCTTCTAAAATATGAAGAGCTACGATTTCCAACGCTAAACTAAACATAACTAAACGGTCGAATCCTTAGGTGCCTGAATCATTGCATCTTAGAATGGTCTGTAAGATATGCTACATAATGATTCAGACATACCAAAACCGAAAACAAATTAGGCAACCACAAAGGCAACATTGTCGTCAAATACACACATCAACACGGTCTAGGGATATTTCATACTCAATTAAATAACTCGAAAAGTACTGGCCGCATTGTAATCTTTCATACACCGATTTGTTTGTAATTTATCTCAGACTAATTCCAAATTCAAATTTTTGAAAATTCTTTTGTTTCGGTGGCATAAAAATGTCTTGATGTGTAGGAGAGGGAATTTTCATTTGTGCGAAATTTAGAAAACAATACGAATTACGTTTAGTTACAGTTTTTTTTAATTTTTAAACGAAAGATAAAGTTAAAATTGAGGTATTGTAGCCATGCAACGCCAACATTTGACGAGGGCGGAGATGTTACGAGCTGTGGGAATGCTGGAAGCTGGGTCTGTTCAGCGTAATTTTGCTGAGGCCATAGGGACTCACCAAAATGTAATTTCAAGATTGTGGACACGCTATCGTGCCACAGGTGAAGTAGCGGAGAGGCACCGGGGGCCAAGTCGCATCACTACCCCCAGACAAGATCGATTTTTGCAAATTACTGCGCGAGCTCAACCAAATGCAACGGCGACTCAATTGGCCCAAAGGCTGCGAGTGGAACACCAAGTGCTTGTGAGTGACCAAACTGTAAGAAGGCGACTGCATGAAAGCAATCTACGCTCTCGTAGACCACTCCGGGTCCCACCTTTACGGAGAGGCAATCGTGGACGACGATTAGAATGGGTTCGGAACCACGTGGACTGGGGCCGTGAGCAATGGTCCAATGTGCTGTTCACGGATGAATCCAGGTTCGGCTTCCATCCAGATTCACGAAGGACGCGTGTTTGGCGAGTTCCTGGACGATGGAGCCGTCTTCAGAACCCTCAGGAAGTTCACCCATACCAAGGAGGAACAATTATGGTTTGGGCAGGAATTCGTCTTGGAGGACGGACGGATCTCGTTTGGGTGCGGGGCAATATGACGGCAGAACGATACGTCCAACAGGTGCTGGGGCCCGTAATCTTGCCCCACAGAACACAAATGGGGCAAGATTTCCTGCTCATGCACGACAATGCCCGGGCACACATGGCGAGAACGGTAGCAGCTTGGTTACATACACACAATGTTAGGGCCTTAGACTGGCCTGCTCAATCGCCAGATCTAAATCCCATTGAGCATGCGTGGGATATGCTGCAAAGAAGAGCTCTGAAGGAAGTTCCTGAAAATCTGGCTACAGAAGATCAACTTTTTGCGCACCTCAGAAGGACATGGGACAATATTCCGCAGCAAGACATTGACAACCTTGTTCTGAGCATGCCGAATCGTTGCCGATGTGTTATGAACATCATGGGCGCTTTCTCAGACTACTAACTTCAAGTTTATAAACACAAATTTAATGATTTTTCAATTTTTTTCAGTTTTTACTCATAAATTAAAAGTTAATTCATATACGGTTTCCGTCTATGCTTAATTTTTTTTCCATTAAATCCTGAAATTTTAATCGAAGTACCTTAACCATTATTAAAAAATGGTAGAATATTAAATAACGTATCTTTTAAATATATACATGTCATATAAATAATTAACACATTGATAGTAATTCGCTTTTTTAAAAATATCCCTAGACCGTGTTGATGTGTGTATCATCAACCTCCTTTGCCTTAAATTTACCATTTACAACTTTATCTCTTCCACAGACTGTTTCCCACCTCAGGTTACTAATGCACATGGTGATCGGAGTTCTCCTCGGACTGCTTTACGAGCGAGCTGGCAACGATGGCTCCAAGACCCTGAGCAACCTCAGCTTCCTACTGGTCAGCACTGTCTACCTCTGTTATACGTCGCTTATGCCTGCTGTACTTAAAAGTAAGTAAGCTCACAAGTTTATTTTTGGAATGTGGTCTGTCTTTCTCGGGGTCGTTTTTTGTTTCGTATTTTGTTTAATCGAACAAATACGTAATTTTTGATAATTTGAAATGCTCCTGTTTTACTTTTTGTATTTCTTGTGCGTGTCCCAAATAAAATATTTTCTTTCTTTCTTCTTTTTCGTTTGGTTAGTGACTAACTATGGTGTCAGTTTTTATGCCACCCAAATGCTTGTGATTTGGCTTCACATGCCGTCGAGAAATATCTCCCAGACATGCCGGTTTCCTCACGATGTTTTCCTTCACCGTTTTCTAAGCAAGTGATAATTATACAATACGCACATGAACCCGAAAAGTCAGAGGTGCGTGCCTTGGTTTCGAACTCGAAACCTATGACTTGGCAGTCCGACGGTCACACAACTAGGCTATCACTGCTGTGGAATATAATTAGAAATTAGAATAGATACGATAGGTCCATAGTCAACACTTCTTCCCCATACAAAACTATATTTTAGAAGGGGCAGCTAGAATTAATTCTATTTCCTTGTACATTTTGGATAGCAGTGGTGGCCCAGTGGCAACGGCCGCGACTTACAAGTTGTAGGTCGTAAACCGGCATGTCATAGAACCAAAAAAAAAAATTCGAAGTTATGTGACAACTACCAACCCGCACTGGGCCCGCGTGGTGGATTACGGCCCACTCCCTCTTACAGAGAGGAGGCCTGTGTGCCAGCAGTGGGAACATTATAGGCTGATTATGTGGGATTATGTGTACATTTTGACAAGTGTAATTGAAATAAATGCTTTTACTTTGACTTTGAACTGTGGGGCTTCTGGCTAAGTAACAACAGCCGCACGGGTGGATATATCAGGTTAAGCTACGCTTGCCGTGGCTGGTCAATAGATGAGGGACATCTTTTGCATACAAAGACCCCGCCGTCACTCGGAAAGCACGTTAAGCCGTTGTCCAGGCTGTCATTCGTGGATCTTTGACAGTCGTTAAAGGGATGCCAGGAGCCCGAAAGCCTGACAATCTTAGTTTTAACAAGGGGTATCGATTACCCAGTAACTGGGTTGTGGAGGTCAGATAGGCAGTCGCTCCATGCCAATTACTGGTATTTAGCTGCATCCAGTTAGACTGGAAGCAGACCCTAGCATCGTCGGGAAGAGGCTAGGCAGACTTTGAACTCAAAAAAGTACCTAAGCTAGGTTGTAGAAGATAGGAGTGGTCGACGATCGCGTACAGGGTCGTGCGATCTTAATTAATTAGAGAGACCGCTATGATGTGGAGGTACCTATCTACTTTAAAAAAAACAAGTCAGCTTATCGTAGTCGCATATGTTGTGTAACATCAGACATCTCACCTTGGTAATAAACAACTGAGCAGCGACAGAAATTAACCTCAGAATTTAAAAAAGCTACATACTGAAATATTTATTCGAATAATTATTTATTACTAGTGGTCGGCCACTGGTCGAAGTTCGACCCTCTCTGCTTACAATCTATACAGGGTGACATTGAAAACATGCGACAAATCGAAATGGGAGATTGTACTCATCATTATGAACAACTTTTACTAAGGGACCAAAGCTACAATCCCAAAAAATAAAACTGCTGTCCCCTACATTTATGTTCGCAATACCTCATCAAAATGTAGGAAAAGCAGATTTTTTTTTTGGGATTACAGCTTTGGTCCCTTAGTAAAAGTTGTTAATAATGATGTATACAATGTCCCATTTCAGTTTGTCGCAAGTTTTCAATTTCAACCTGTATAGTACTTACTCATTCCACGAGTACACTAATTCCATGTTATCAAAAGGGCTAATTATTTTCCAGGTGACTAACAACTTAAAGGGTGACTAACTATTTGCTATTAAAAAAATAAAATGGGTAGCAAAAATAATAGGTTGGCAGCTACAGTGAGGTAGCATATTAAGTATAAAATCATTTGGGTTAGGTTGGGTTAGAATAGTGACCACTAGCGTCAGATCCCCTCGGTTGTTGGTGACTCTCAGTTACCAAAACAAAAACTCTTCACTGTAGCTGCCAACCTATTATTTTTGCTACCCATTTTAATTATTTTTAAAACCCTAAATCAGATTAGTTTGTCGCCGCGTTAAGTACATGCCATTCAAAAGTACTTACTTATTCCATGCTCAAGCTGTAACTTCCTGTCTACACATTTGCGTCCTTTTGACGAAATCACTCCCAGAAAGCCAGAGGAAAGATGCTGCTTTGATGTCTCGTAACATCAAAAACACTGACCACATCTCCATTGTCTCGTTGAATAGTTTGGATAAAAAAAGCAATTCCGTTATAATGGCATGTACTTCGTTGACCTTTTTATTTCGTGGTGCCGGATTATGAGGAAAACTTACCACTTTAATATTTCTTCGAAAATATATTGTCCTTTTTGCTTTGTTTTGTACTAGCCAGTAAGTGTACTAGCCAGTAACAAAGTCATACGTTGGTACCTAATTAGATTTTTATGGTCAGCGACCAAGTGCGGATGTCAGGGCTAGCAAATCAAGTTATTTCCTACAAAGCCTAATAAAATTGAAGTGTCTGTTTGTAATGTTAAAATAACAGCATATTTTTTTTTTGGGATGGGAAATTTTAATGATCAAATAACTTCTCCCGCTCTGGGTGGAGCGGGAGGGTGTGTCAGACTTTTACTGACTAAAACACAACCGTGTTCTTTCCTTTGCCTGTGTTGCCAGGGGCCACGGTAACCCTTTCGTACCTTCCCGCGACCCCGGACTAAATGCATATGAAAGTATATCCGTATATATACTTTCATATGCGTTTAATAAAAAGCTGTACTAAATAATAACTTATAACAAAAAAAACAAATTTGACGGGACTTTCACTGGCATATAGTTGATGTTATAAGGGGTACTTTTATTTTAGAAAATAGCCACGCGGGCGAAGCCACAGTCTCTATAGAGGAGTCAAAAGTGAATACGTAGGAATAATCTTGTTTTGTCATGTGACCTTTTGACTGTATCCAATTTCGTTATCAACGAGCTCGTCTGTAATGTGATGCAACATCCTAATAATAAAAAGACAAGTTCACCAGACATCAACGATTACAATAAAATGATAGGTATGTAGGTTATTATCTACCTACCTACCTGTAGTTATAAGTACAGTCAAACAAAGAGCCAGCTAACTTGCAACTAATTTTAAACAATGTTCTGAGTGTGATAAGTGATTATGATCATTATTTTAATTGGGAATTAGGCTTATATCGCACTTGGACAACATGTTGGCGCAACCATGGTCGCGCCGCCACCAAAATATACACAGCTTTATGGTGGGTACCTCACCAGGCGTCTAATCGGTTACGCAACCAACAGTACATTTTTTTGCAGTGCGACCATGGTTGCGCCACCATGATGGCCTAGTGAGATATGGGCCTTAGGTTTAACCACCAAAATATACACAGCTTTATGGTGGGTACCTCACCTGGCGTCCAATCGGTTACGCAACCAACAATACATTTTTTTGCAGTGCGACCATGGTTGCGCCACCATGATGGCCTAGTGAGATATGGGCCTTAGGTTTAACCACCAAAATATTCACAGCTTTATGGTGGGTACCTCACCTGGCGTCCAATCGGTTACGCAACCAACAATACATTTTTTTGCAGTGCGACCATGGTTGCGCCACGATGATGGCCTAGTGAGATAGGGGCCTTAGGTTTAAACACCAAAATATACACAGCTTTATTGTGGGTACCTCACCAGGCGTCCAATCGGTTACGCAACCAACAATACATTTTTTTGCAGTGCGACCATGGTTGCGCCACCATGATGGCCTAGTGAGATATGGGCCTTAGGTTTAACCACCAAAATATACACAACTTTATGGTGGGTATCTCATCAGGCGTCCAATCTGTTACGCAACCAACCATACATATTTTTGCAGTGCGACCATGGTTGCGCCACCATGATGTCCTAGTGAGATATGGGCCTTAGGTTTAAAAAGCTACCACCTACACATACACAAAATAAAAATAATACTAGTACTGAAGATGAATATCTTTGCATGTATACCAAATTCTCTGAACCTACCTAAATCACGACTAAATTCTCAGAAACTTAAGCTGTGTATATAACAAAATATTTTTGAATACATTATTAATTTGAGGATTGCAAATCAACGAATGCACCATCATCACATTCCTGCCATTGTCCCATGTTACTTAGGGTCTGCGGAACAGGTTTTTTTATTCCACTCTCCAAATAAACGAATGCATAATTTTATGGATTTTATTATTTAAATGTGCTATATTTATCCTAATTTTGATGTTAACCGACATAGATTAGTCCAGTAACGATTCGAGAATCTCTCAGATTATCTGATTCTTTAAAAAAACCTAAAGAATCAGATAATCTGAGAGAATCAGTAAAAAACAAAACCAAAACTCAAACGGTGAAAAGTGTCAACAAAATTAACACTATAGGTACTCGAAGATATTGTGTTAAAGTACAGTACTTAAAACTAAATCAAGTGCATAGTGATACTGATAAAAATAAATAAGTTATAAAACTTTACGCAAAAAAAGAAAGAAAAACATTATTATTTCTCATGAGTCATTAACCTAACGACTTCATTTATTTTAAAAAAACTGTACATTATGAAGAAACCGCTGCCTAATTTAGATAACAAACTACGAGTTTGACTCGTTTTTTTGACTGTTCAATTACGATACTACAACAATGGAGAATGAGCAATTTGATAATATTACATTCAGAAAACCACAACGTTCAAGTTCGCTTTGTAACTTGTCATCTAAGAAACTAACTAATCACTCTGTGACGCAACAATGGTGCCGATTCCCTTGCTCACAAACTAAACTAAATTTAAGTTCAGTGCATCTTTTTCTTTCTATTTCATTAAGAAAAGGGCAGAAGATAAATTTTAGTTTAGTCCTGTCAAATTAATCAGCGCTTGACGTAAATTGACGTAATTTTAGTAGGCAAGTTTTTAATCACGTCTAAACTTGTATGGAGTAGTGACAGGCGCTGATTAATTTGACAGGACTAAACTAAAATTTATATTCTGTCCTTTTCTTAATAAAATAGAAAGAAAAAAATGCACTTAACTTAAATTTAGTTTAGTTTGTGAGCAAGGGAATCGGCACCAATGTTAAGTTTACCAAATAAATGTCGAATCACAAAACAATAAAGACCTTTGCGATCAAATTAATCAATTACAAGAAGAATAACTAATTGCGAACCAAGAAGTTACTAACTTAAACTTAAAAAAAACACTACGTTAAAGCGAGAATTAGTTAATGTAAACAAGTAATAGATAACTATAAAAAGTCTGTACAGCCGAAACACCTATTCGTACACCAAAACCAAAATGTGCCGGTGAACGGTGATCATCCATTGGAGAAACCGTAATATTCAACAGCGCAAGAAATGGTAAAACAACGAGATTCCAACCCTGTCTTAAACTATTACCATCAAAATACAACCAAAATATATATTATCTAAACGTTTAAGATATGTTTACTCAGTAGTAACAATAAAAACGACGAACTATCAATAGCTGGAAACAAATTTCCAAACAACTGCAATATGTATGTCATTATTTAAAACCACATGGAAGTACAAAAATCTTAAAATTAATCAATTACACCATGAACGATTTCTGCATTACGAGTATATTCCTTGGCGAAGAAGACTTCAAGAGAAGTTACGAGAGGTACGAGTACTTCAAGCAGTACAATATACTAACATAATTATTTGCATGCCAACATAAAGTATCCATTTGACACTACTCGTAGTTTATTCAACTGTCGGGATTTGATCATCTTTTATACTTAGATATACTGACGCATGGACACGCCTTCCTATTGGACAGTAACCTGAATCTGGAACTGCAGCATGTTTGATGAATACTTGGGCGTGAGGGGCTTATGGCTAAGTAATAACAGCCGCACGGGTCGATCAATCAGGTTAAGCAACGCTTGCCGCGGTTGGTCCGTGGGTGGGTGACCATACCAATATCCCTCCGTGCCTCGGAAAGCACGTAAAGCCGTTGGTCTCGGATGTCATTTGTAGATCTTTGATTGTTGTTACGGGTCGTCAGAAACCCGAAAGTCTGACAACCACTCTTGCCAAGGGCGATACCCCTTGGCAAGAGTGGTTGTCAGACTGTTACCCAGTAACTGGCTTGTGGAGGTCAGATAGGCAGTCGCCCCGTGTAAAATACTCAGCTACATACGAGTAGACTGGAAGCCGACCCTAACAAAGTTGGGAAAAGGCTAGGCAGCTGATGATGTTTGATAAATAAATAATAATATAATATAAATAATAATATATATAATCTGGCAAAATAAATAAACTGACTACTTACTATTTAAGGATTTACTGGACTTAGTTACTGACATTATGCAAAACGTTTACATACACCGCAGTGTGAATGACTGATAAATCGGAAGACCACTTTTATCTTGACTAAACATCTATAGATCATGCACCAAAACATTGCAGGCTTGCAGGCTTAGTATGTCGCTTTCTATTTCTACGAAGAATAGACTCGAACCAGTAGAATAGACTCTTTCTATACAAAGTGACATTTCGTTTCTCCATTTTTGACAGCGCACCGTCGAAATCGTTCTAAGTACGTAAAGAAGGACTTAGACAAAGATCATTAGAAAGGGAGGACAAAATGACAGATTGTAGAAGGATTTCTACGGTGTACTTTCAAAAAAAGCTGTCAGAAAAAAAGTGCAATTATTGTGGCAGTTCCGAGTGAACCCTTACTCATTAGAATAAAACGCGATTTAAAAATTACACAAAACAATTTAATAAGATTTAGAACTCAGCGAGCTCAAAATAACCATAAAATAAAGACATGGGCATGCGTGTATGACCGATGTATGAACGTAAACGAAGTATGTAAGGAGCACAGCAGGTGACGTTCTATAGTTTCAGACTACCCCCATGGAAAGAAGGCGTGAGTTTATGTATTAGAGTATGTGTGACATCAAAAAATAAATCCAAAACAACATGGCAAATTATAAATGAAACAAAGTATAATATGCCAAAGAATAATATTAATAAACTTAAAATTAATAACAATGAATTTATCTCGGACCCAAAATGTATTTCTAATGTGTTTAATAATTATTTTATTGATAAAATCCAGTACATTGTTAATTCGGGAGATAGAGTCACATAACATATTTTAAACAGGAAGGATTCTGTGTTCATGGTTCCAAGTTTGCCAAATGACGTATAGAAATTAGTTTAGCCCTTAATTAATAATACAAACAGTGTAGGCATTTGTACAAACATACTCAAATCAGTAGGAAATTTGTTGCCCTTTAACCTGTTAAGCCCCGCGCGACACCGATTCGGAGTCAAACAATAGAAAATCAGTTGTGTCTCATTAGCTGTCCTTGACCAATTAAGTTACACTATATATATTTTTCCAGATGCCCTGAAAAAATCTGTAATAAAGCCATAGAACAAAAAACAAGATATCCAGCAGGCTTAGCACGACGCTTTCTATTTCTTCGAAGAATAGACACGGCTCTTTCTATACAAAGTGACATTTCGTTTCTCCTTTTTTATATAAAAAAGGACCTAGACAAAGATCGTTAAAAACGAAAGACAAAATGACAGATTGTAGAAGTATTTCTACGGTGAGATTTTAAAAAATGGAGACGGCTTGCGTGGTGGATTACGGCCCACTCCCTCTCAAAAGTATATTTATAAAGAGCTCAATTTATATTTAGAAGCGAATCATATTATTTTCAACGAACAAAAAGGATTTAGGAAAAAAGAAATACATGGCTATTTATGACTTTTTGCGTAGGTACTGTTATGACAAATATGGATAAAAATACTCCAGTGTGTACGATTATGTGCAACATAATATTTTACAATAAAATATTGATGCTTGGGTAAGATGAAATGTAATGTCCTTGAGCTCTTAAAGTCGTACCTACACGTTAGAAAACAAATAACGGAAATAATTAGAATAAATAAATAACTGACCCACTAAAAAGCGAAAAATAAAACTTCTATTACAAAAAAAAACAATCGACTTCTTAAAAAAAAACATCAAAATCAAAAGTCATTTATTCAAACTAGGCTGAGAATCAGTACTTTTCGAACGTCATAATTACATAAGACAGTCCCTCAAAAACGGCGCGCCCTTCACCACTTCCTAGTGCTTTAGCTGACAAGAAGTGGTGCAACAAACTCCCCAGTACCTGTCTGTTTAGTTAGAAAAAAAATATTCTATACAAGTCGTTTGCAAAGTAATTAACACTACGAAACACAAAACATTAACTTAAGACGCTGACAACACCTAAACCGCGGTCACTCTCAGATTGCATAGAAAAGAAAGAGACGCGCGATGACACAACGCTTGTAATTTATTGCAAAATATGAAGCAATTCTCTATTTACTCAAAATTGAGTTGAGTAATCGAAAATAAAAAACAACCAAGTTCTGCATTCAAATAAGACGTTCTTGTTATTAATTAAATACGTAACGTATGTTGATATTGAATGCAGATATTTTGGATTAGAACTCAAGGTAAGAGGTTAGTTTAACGTTAGTTTGTATCGAGATTTTTTTTTCTAAACGTGTTTTGGTAACAACCAAGTTCTGGGAAATATGTTCAAAATTAACATATATTTTTTCCGCTACCACAAACTATACAGATTTGGCAGTTTTTTATCTTAAGAGAAGCCTATTTTGGTCAATTGGGTCTTGTCAGCGCCTTAAATATTTGCCACAATGATAGCTAGCACACGCCTTTATACCAACAAAACAATGAAAACTATCTAACTAAAGACTACTAAACCGAAAACTGACTACTGACAGAAATAAAAATTACAGCATGAAATTTAAAACAGAACTTCATACCTAAATAAAAGCCTCCAGGCATAAAGGGCATGCCCGATTGCATAAAGCTCTAGCTGTAACGTGAAATATTACTTTAATTTCAGAAGTCGTTGGCAAAAAAACTAAAGTACAGATCTAAAGACACCGACTTCCTTAATTAAAGTTAAATATAGTAACGGATCGACCTACAGGTTATGTAGATGCCTTAATTCTCTTTGCTACACCTACTCCCATTTTTCAACCCTTCCCAACCGATTCTCTATTGACTACTGCGAAAATTCTTGACTCGAATCTTAGTAGCGCCATAGATACAGGCTGTAGACAACAAAGTAAAAAATTATAGCAAAGAATATCGACTAATGACGATCATCAGCTTGATATTTCCTGTTAAATTAATTACTAATTATTGTTATTATTTCACGACGTTATTGTGAAAAATAATAGTGAGAAAATATGATTGCGCACACGCATAGTTACCTACCTATAATTAACTCAATGGAATTATGTTAACCTCGACCTTCCTGTAATTTTAACTTATTATTAAAATAATAGGTTTATTTTATTTATTTTTTACACCTACTGATATTTTTTGTATTCATCTTTACGCTTACATATTTCTTTTTCATTTAATTTTTATTAGTATATCCTTTGACCACGTCCTGAAATACCTAAATAGGTAAATAAAACAACATGGTCGTTGATGGATTCTATTTATTTTCCCTTATTAAGATTTTTCCACCTAAAGGTTTGCTTCTATGGCATTATGCACCTTAAACAGTCGCCAGCACATCAATTTATCACCACTGTCAAATTACTCCAAATGATTTTAAACCTTAAAATGTTGATGGTTAAGTTCAAAATCGAATGGTATGTGGTTTGAGGTTCTTGATGTGCTGGCGAGTGTACAACCATATATACTTATCTTTATACAAAACTAAAGTCTCTTTTCATGTTGTCTGTGTGACCGCGAAGTTCTAAACTACGCAACAGATTTTGATACGGTTTTTACCATCATTTAGAGAATTTATTCCGGAAGGTTTATGTGTATTATCCATTAATAATAAACTTACATATAACAAATAAATCTCGATGTTTTGTCAAGCCGTAAAAACCGTACGCAGCAAAGGGTCTACTCTCTAAGTCCGTCCAAAAGTAATTGATCCGTCAAAACAAGTACCACATTCAATTTTTCGGACAGGCAAATACATAAATCGGGTGTGGGGCAACTGTCAAATCGTGTTGTCATTCATTCTTAGTTTGGGACTCGAATTAATCATAATATCCGTAGTGATACGGAGTAGGAAATGCCCGTAACTTCAGTCGAAATTACGGACTTCATGCTTAGAGAGTAGACCCCCAGAAGCGGGTCGTTAGTTGTGTATAAAAGTGAAAAATAAATAATGATAAATATTAAGGACTTTAAAAACGTGAGTCAAGCCAATCAGATTATTGACAAGGCTTGAGTATCGTTTGTCCACCTACAATAAAGGGTCAAGGTATTCCTAAGACTGTGATCCGGGCTTTAACTTCATCAACCGGCCCCGGCCGATCTGCAATTGGTCAGGGCCAGTTTTCTGTCGGTCGGTCAGAATGTTGTTACCATACCATGTCAAGGTACCTACATATTTTTTGTTAGATATTTTTTTATGACTTTTTTTGCGAGTTCTACTACATGTAGGTAGGTAGGTACATCGGTATATGTTAACACCGAACGTGTTATGGTTTATTAGGGTTCCGTACCTCAAAAGGAAAAACGGAAACCTTATAGGATCACTCGTGTGTCTGTCCATCTGTCACAGCCGATTTGCTCCGATTCTACTGGACCGGTCAAGTTGGAATTTGTTACACATATAAATTTCTGTGGCCCAAACACGGACGTGTAACGTAAATGAATTAATTTTGAATATGGGTGTTAATTTTTTAGGGAAAAATTTGAAAATTAAAAAATAAAGGACTTGTTAAAAGGATTACAACTTTTTTTTTTAAATAATTATAAAATTTTCATCTATTTGATCATTTTCCCCTTATCTCCGAAACTGCTAAGCATACAATTTTGAAAAAAAAACTTGTAAGCCGTCTATGGTCTTAAAATAACATGGTAAATCACTCAATATTGTGCGTACACAACACAACATCACATTCCACATGCGACATTCCACACGGAAAAAAAGGATCTCTTCAGCGAAGAATATCAATATTCTCAGAAAAATTGTTTCAATCTAAGTAAATATTTTCTTAACGTAAGTAAATGTACTTAGTCCAAGAAAACCTGTTTACTCAAATTAAGAATAATAAATACTTGGTTTTTATTCTTGACTTAAGCAAATATTTCTTTTTCAAGACTATAATCATCTTAATTGAAGAAAATATCTAGTTTTTATCTAGTTTTAGAAATAATATTCTTAAAATTAAACTTAATAATTCTTCATTTCAGTATAATGTCTTCAAAGAAGACAATATAATTAAGACAAAATTTTACTTCATTCAAGAATATATTGTTTTCCCCATAAATGAATCAATATTTGTCTTGACCAAAGATATTGTCTTAATTTATGACATCCTTTTTTTCCGTGCAGTTGGAATGTATGGGGGAACATGTTATTCACCTACAATGTTAAGTTTGTTCTTGGGATAAATTCATCCCAACTACGGAACCCTTCATTGTGCGGGGGGTTTTTTATTAGTGGGTCCCTAAGCAAAAACTTACATTTCTTTCAAAGCAAAACCACCGATTACGTATACACTGTTGCTACACACTGCCTACAAAATTCTAGCGTAAAGGCTCCCGCATACAGCCTTTACATCAAAAATGGTTCTAAGAACATGGTTCCTCCTACCTATCAATCCATTCGATTCAATGATACTATATATATATATATTTAGGTACTTATCTCCTTTTCTTAATAGGTACTGTAATCCTCTGCGGAACTTAGGACAATAAAAACAATATACCGAAGTAGGTAGGTGGGCTTTTTTCTGTTTTTATCGAGAAACATACGAATATTTAGCTAGATTTTAATGAATGCCTACCTTAATGGCTTAAGACGGCGCGACGCGACGCGACACCGCCACTGGTAGAACAATTTCCGTGAAATCAATTTCTTAGAAATTGTTCCACCAGAGTCGCGTCGCGCCTTCACGTCGCGCCTGTCTGCACGAGCCTTTATTAGAAAAAGGATACAATCTTAAAACTAGTTAATTTCAATGTTTAAGTTTTATAATGGTCTCTAAAATAAAAGATTGACATCATGCCGGGAAATAAAATATCCTGTTTTAGTATTTGCGTCATAAGAGAGGATATTTTTTTGGCTAGGTAATTCATTCAAAATTTATTTTTTGATAAGCATAAGTGGTCTTTGAAATGCAAAAAGCAGCTGTTTACTTTAGTTGACTTTCAAAAAGGTCAGGCCTCAATTAAATTAGGAAGTGTTAGCAGCTCTAAAGGTCACGCGTGGGTTTATTCTTTATGTACGGACTTTATTAAAGGCATAGGTACTCATACATAGGTACTCAGCCTATAATGTTCCCACTGCTGGGACACAGGCTCCTCTCTGTGAGAGGGAGTGGGCCGTAATCCACCACGCGGGCCCAGTGCGGGTTAGTAGATGTCACATTTCTTCGAATTTATGGTTCTATGACATGCCGGTTTCCTCACGATGTTTTTCTTCACCGTTTTGAGAGCAGTGGTGATGAAATAATTTGCACAAAGTAAAGCACCTGTCTGGGTTCGAACCCACGACCTACAACTCGTAAGTCGCGGCCATTACCACTGAGCCACCACTGCTCACATTAAAGGCAGATACTTAGGTATACAGGATGTATACGATACGGAGACGAAAATACGACAGTAAATGAAATCAAACCATAATATTAATGCATAGGAGTATTTTGGAAATATCAAATAAATCCTAAAGAGCAGTGGTGGCCCAGTGGTAACGGCCGCGACTTACGAGTTGTAGGTCGTATTCGAACCCGGACAGGCGCTTTACTTTGTGTAAATTATTTCATCACCACTGCTCTCAAAACGGTGAAGGAAAACATCGTGAGGAAACCGGCATGTCCTAGAACCAAAAATTTGAAGACATGTGGCATCTACCAACCCGCACTGGGCCCGCGTGGTGGATTAGGGCCCACTCCCTCTCACAGAGAGAGGAGGCCTGTGTCCCAGCAGTGGGATCATAATAGGCTGATTATGTTGTTGTAAATAAATCCTAACGTCGGATAAAAAAGTCAAACGCAAAATTGCAAAAAACCGACTAAAGTATATTAACATATTTTTGTTTAAAACATCCTCCTATTACAAATGTCAGCAACTTTATTTTTTATAATCAGACCTTCCTACTAATATTATAAATGCGAAAGTTTGTAAGAATGGATGGATGGATGTTTGTTACTCTTTCACGCAAAAAGAACTGAACGGATTTGGATGAAATTTGGCACATCTGTGTGCCAAATTTCATCCAAATCCGTTCAGTTCTTTTTTATAACCGTTTAGTTTATAACCAGGAATAACACATAGGATACGGGGTCAAAACTGCGGGTGAAACCGCGGGGCGCATCTAGTATTATCTATAGTCTTAATTTATTTTCATTGCTTATACATTTAGTATGTACGCATTTATGTATATGTATATTATTTAGGATATGTATATCTGTGTATCTATTCTAGTATATTGTATACCTATTTTTTACACCAAGGACAGCCACGCTTTATGTCCAGGCAAATCAGTGTCCATCCCAAGGTTGCCTGGAAGAGATCGCAGAAAGCGATAAGGCCGCCCATTGTATATTTAGTAGTGTTTTTTTTTCTTATGTATTTTTGTGGTGTACAATAATGTATATATAAATAAATATCATTAAATATTACATTAAACTGTTTATTCTGAACATCATGTATAAAACAAATACCTAGATATCAGTAACGTCGTTAAAAGTTTTTCCATGACTTTCCCAGAAAAACTTTAAATAAATTACCGGCCAAAAGCGTGTCGGACCAAACACTAGGAAGGGTTCCGTAGTTGGGATGAATTTATCTCAAAAACAAACTTAGCACTGTAGTTGAAAAACATGTTCCCCCATACGTCGATATACGTCACGGTCAATTCTCCAACGGCAAATGTAAGTTGGTCGACTATTAAGCGGTTAAGTTGTAAAGCCTACTTAGTTGTTATAGTTTTCCTTTTAATTTCGTTATATGTATCTACTGTCACGATTTTTTTCACATATTCAAATACAACTATTTAGCTGGCAGGGGGGACACTTGACTCCCACAAAAATTAGCACTTTAAAGATTAATATTACGCAAACGAATCCTGAATCGAAAAATGGTTTTCACAGACCCGCAATATTTTTGAATGGCCTATCCGACGATACCCCACACCGTGGAATAGACGAGAAAAATATCATCCCCATTTTACGTGACAGGTCCCTAAAAAAATATACTTCAAGATTTTATTTTAGTACTTTGTCAGCGTGATTAATATGTATACCCATGCCAAATTACAGTTTTCTAGTACCAAGAGTCTCTGAGCTAAGCAGAGGACAGACAGACAGACGGATATGGCGATACTATAAGGAAGGAACCCTTATAGTTTCGCCATATCTGTCTGTCTGTCTGTCTGTTGACTACGGAACCCTAATAAAAAAAGTGCTCGCTTGTACAGCAAAAAAGTGGTTTGAATTCAAAATCTTTAATTCGAGCGAAGGCTCATATAGGGGTAGTACCTAAATTTTAGTAAACAACACGATACGATGGCACACGTAACTGACAGCAGTGATGAACATACGTACAGTCCACTCCACGGTTCACGGTTTAATAATGCATTTTCCTCTGTTTCTAGTACCCACCGAAATGTCAATATTGAAGAAGGAAAATTTCAACAACTGGTACAACCTGAAAACGTACTACGCAGCGTTACTGGTCACTGGCATGCCCTTGCAGGTAAACTATGTTCTTCTACTTCGTCGTAACGACGATCGACGATTCCACAAGCATTTATGTTTGCTTTGACGAAAACTCAGTCACAGGTAGGGTTAATAACAACTGTTTTTCACTCTAAAATACTGTTTACTGTTCAGCAAAAATAAAGTAGGTACTTATATATGAATATACTGTTTTCACTGATATAAATAAAAAGTTTCATCTACTAGTAGAACATCGTGGTTGCACCTGGGCATGGGTGCGGTGATTCAGCTAGCCTTAATTTCAGAATGAAAGTGGATGACTCGAATTTTTGGGACACAATTGGATAATTGTTATCAGAATACCTTATAGATACGAGTATATTATAGTTAGTTCTGCCACCTCAGTATTCACAGAATACGTGTTTTCGGTGATGAATGTTAAGTGGTGGGATGACAGCTTCAATACATTTTTTGCGCATCAATTTTGAAGGCTTCGTAAGCCTCACCTTACGTAACATTCTAAATTGGTGCTAAATTGATAAGTTGCGCGAGTAGCACACGACTTTAATATTATACTTTATTTCTTGTACAAAAAGTTGGCAACCCAAATCACAGGCCACAGCGACATAAAACTTCCCATGCAATGCAAATCGCTATGATTCTTCCATGCAATGGAGAAATCATAGCACTTCTCAAACTAGGAAAAACCCCAACGGCTCCTGACCGCTATCGCCCTATTTCCCTCTAATACCACACTTTTGTAAAGTCAAGAACATAATATTAGCTAGTTGAGCAAAATTTTCAAAAACTTCTTTATTCAAATCATAATTGTCCGTTTTAGACAGTCATATTCAATAACATGGTAAAATGACGCCGTGTGCCAATCTGTTAAACAATTAATTTACCTGACAGTACCTTTGATCTATAATTAAATCATAATGAACTGCTCGTCATCGGTAACCCGCAAGCCTATGCAGGTAAACTACTGCAATTAAATCATAGTGTGCCATAATTGTGGAGATAACGAGCTCGTGAACAGAACACGTGCACGGTAATGGAATATGTCACAGGGTTTGTAGTGCATATGTGTCTGAAGGTCATATGAAACGGTGGTTAAGTGAGGTAATAACGTTAACTCTGCAAAAAATGTTACTTGCTAGTAATGCGTCAATATTATTTTATAAAAAGTGTTAAGTATGGGAACATCATCTTATTAATGAAGTTGTTAATTATAATGATGATAATAAAAGTAGTTGATGCTAGGCAAACACGAGATATCAGTCATACATTTGCCTAAGTAATTTGACATTTCCAAAATCTTCCAAAATTCGACTTAAATAAAGATATAATGTTTCTGCTACTTGAAAAAAAAAAATGTAATATGTATTAAGGTAACACATATCGAACATCACTCAGCCGAGCTCTATGATATTATTTAACTCCGGTTGCTATGTCAATGTCGCGATAAAAAATCAATAAATAATGCCAGTGAAAGAGCTGAGCGTTGATTTTATGTACACAATCGTTTAGATAAACTCTACATTATGTTCATATCTATCAACCCAAACTTCCGGCCTTACATACGCGGAACATTTTTACTGTTTGTAGAGAAGGAAATTGAAAAATAATGCTTTTCTTAAAGGCTTAGAATGACGCTGTCTATTTCTACGAAGAATAGACACAGCTCTTTCTATACAAAGTGACATTTCGTTTCTTCATTTTTGACATCGCACCGTAGAAATAATTTTACAATCTGTAATTTTGTCTTTCGTTTGTAACGATCTTTGTCTAGGTCCTTTTTTTACGTAGACTATTTCAGAAGAAAGTTTTCTATCCCAAACTGTCAAAATCACACTGACAACTAACAGTTGTCTAAGGTAGTGAAGACAATTTGATTTTGTAATCGCCATGCTAAAGACAGTAGAAAACTTTCTACTCGACGGCCACAAAGTATCTACAAAATCATGATTTTACAGGAGAGCGTTTTGAACGCAAAACTGATAATTAATAGAAGAACAAAGCTATCTTCTCCTATTTTACATCATTTAGTTAATAGGGCATTACCAAGGAATTGGTTAAGGCCATTATAACTGCAATATTTTTTTGTTCCAAAATACGGTACTTTGACACTTTGAGAAAAATTGTTGTAGTTGTCTTTATTATAAGTAAAAATACAGAATCAAACAGAAAAAAAATCCTATGACAAAGAATTCTCTGTCGAATTAGGTAAAAGAGTGAATTTCGTAAAAAGTGTAGTTGACTCTTTCTACTTTGCTGCCGTCGCACTGTCTACACGGAACGTCATTTTTGTCTACTCTTCCGTCGACATAACAGACATCAACATAAAAATAGGGTGATAGAAAACTTAAGCAAATTGACATTTATACTAAATTTTGTAATGATAATTTAAAATATATTGACTTTCCAATTGAATTGAGTGCATGTTGTAACTATGTTTGTAATAATTTTGACGACAGAGTTATTATTGATAAAATATATAATATATTGACATTGTTAATATTTTATGCCAAGCAGCTTCTGAAGGTTACGAAATAAAACATGGGCGAAATAAGAAACCAGTAATGAGGTGGAATAAGCACGTGAGTGATGCTCACAGGCAGGCCAGGCTAAAGTTTGAGCAGTTAATATCTTATGGTAGACCGCGCGAGGGTCGTGTTTGGATTGATATGCAAACAAGTCGAAAAATATTTAAGTCCTGCTTACAATGGTGCCAGAACAATAGTAACCAAATTAAAATGGACATGTTGGCATCGCATCATTCTAGGGGCGACATCCGTAGTTTTTGGACGTCCACTGATAAACTCAATAGTAGGCCGGGCCTGCCGGGGAGTGTCAGCGGCGCCGCTGATGTCACGGGGATTGCTGAGCTATTTAGGCAACACTTTGCTGTTTCGTCACCGTTGGGACCGTCTCAGTTTACAAGCAGTGCTGGTTGTAGTGGTCAGGAGTTCAGTGTATGGTTTACGGCAAAGGCGGTAAGACATGTCATTATGTCTATGTCGAAGGGCAAGTCTCCAGGCCACGACGATTTAAGTATTGAACACCTTAAGCATGCTGCCCAGAGTCTTAGCGATGTTCTACTCCTTGTGTATAGGACATTCGTATCTGCCTGAGCGAATGATGAAAACTGTGGTGGGGCCAATTGTTAAGAATAAAACTGGTGATATTATCGATAAGAACAACTATAGGCCCATTTCGTTAGCCACTGTTATTTCGAAAGTGCTTGACGGTTTGCTAAACATTCAGCTGGAAAAATACTTGAATTTACATGATAACCAGTTTGGTTTCAAAGCCGGTCTCTCTACAGAAACAGCTATATTGTGTTTAAAGCAGATTGTAAAGTAGGTACTACACTGATAGAAGTACACTTGTCTTTGTTTGCTTCCTCGACTTGTCGAAGGCATTTGACTTGGTTTGCTATGATCTGCTGTGGCAAAAACTGCGGCAAGCGTCAGTGCCAGATGAACTAATCCATATCTTTCAATACTGGTACAACAATCAGGTCAATGTTGTTCGATGGTCGGGGGTTTACTCGACCCCATACAGGTTGGAGTGCGGCGTGAGGCAAGGGGCTAACCTCACCGAAACTCTTCAACCTGTATGTTAATGCGCTGATAGAGAGGCTCAGCAGCACGCATGTCGGTTGTCATATTGGAGGTGTGTGCCTAAACAATATCAGTTACGCTGACGACATGGTGCTGCTGAGCGCTTTTGTCTGTGGGGTGTCCAGGCTGATTGGCATTTGTGAAAAGTATGCTGAAGAACATGGCTTGTTGTATATCACGAACAAAAGTGAGTGCATGGCCTTTCGGGCCAGGTAGGGGGTGTCCAGATTATTTACCGGCAATTAAGCTCAACGGATGCCCACTTAACAGAGTTGACACGTTTAAGTGTCTTGAACATTTATTAACCTCTGACCTTGAAGACGATGCAGACATAGAAAGGGAGCGTAGGGCGCTGTCTGTTCGTGCGAATATGATAGCCCGCAGATTTGCTCGGTGTTCGAGGGGCGTCGAAATAGCCCTATTTAGGGCATTTTGTACGTCCTTTTGGACTGGCAGTCTGTGGATGGATTACACGCAAAAACGGTACAGCGCTCTGCGAGTCCAATACAACAACGTGTCGGGGATGTTTGCCGTGGCGCGCGTGGATTGTTTTCACACAATTATGCGCAAGCGTTGCACATCCCTGGTGCGCAGGGTGCGGGCCAACATCATCCTGAACGCTTTTGCCGAACGTTTCGACTGTCAGTACGTGAACCCCTGCTGCATGATTCACGTACTGACTAATGTTAAGATATTATTTTAATTGTGTGTAATTCTTTAATTTTATTCGTAATTTTTAATTTAATTTTATTTAGTTTAATTGTATGATCCAATGTTTGTGCTGCCCAGTAATTGGGTTGTGGAGGTCAGATAGGCAGTCGCTCCATGTAAAATACTGGTATTCAGCTGCATCCGGTTAGACTGGAAGCCGACCCCAACATAGTTGGGAAAAGGCTAGGCAGATGATGTATGATCCAATGTTGATTGAAAATAAATAATAATATAAGTAGTGTAAACTCACCTTTTTACCCGACTACTGTGAAGCAAAAAGGAGGCTTATGATTTTGACCGGTATCTATGTATGTTCATCTGTTCCCTCATAACTTTTAAACTTCTTATCATAATTTGACAAATGGGGTATCATTGGAAGCGTCTTGATCGTTCGCTGGTTATACGCTATTTGTGACGTCAAATTGAATATGGCGCCCTTTAGAGGACATAAACTCATGAACTCAAACAAAACAATACATTCTAACAGTAGCAAGCGATCATAAGCTTTAGGCCGAAGTGAATACGACCTATCCTATGTATATCCTCTGAACATCATTATGAATATGTAATATATACGTTAAAATATATATTAAGTGTAAGTTGTTTATTTAAAGAATGATAAATGTTATAGTTTGTAACAATTTCAGATGATAATATTTTCTTATTTCATACTAGAGCGTGATTTTTCAGTAGTCGGGTTTTTAGTTTTAAACTTTTTTTGTCTATTCAACAGGTAATCTACAGTTTCGTGTACTCAGTGCCGTCGTACTTCCTATCCGGCCAGCCTATGGAGCCGATCCGGTTTCTTATGTTCGTCATCACGCTTGCCAACGTCGCGCTACTCGCTGAGGCTATGGGCAATGTCATCGGGACCTGCTTCAACCCCATTGTAAGTATCGAGCTATTAAAACTCTACACCTACCTACTTAGGTGGGTTTGAAAAAGAAAAGGACCAAGAATGGAACCTTGTGGTACTACCGCTTTGTTTTTCCGTAGAATTATCATTTTGTGTTTTGAAGAATTCATACTCCTTGGCCGCGTCTGGCTAGGCTTGCGAGCTCATCCCAATAAAGCTCACTCTAATGTCTCGCTGATGATGGCGCGTGTGTTGGATCATTTAGCTCCCTTCAAAATGGTTGAGCTGAATGGTGCTGATCCATGCGTCAAGTTCGTGAAAGGGCGCCGTCAGTAGGGACTGGTCGTCTCTTAGCTGCCACGGCTTATTTTAATTTTAAATTGCTTTTTTTTTGTTAATCTTTTTATTATGGACGCTTTCACATTTTGCATCGTTCTCAAAGAGTCTCCCTGGAGTTTCTTGCCCGTTCTTCTCCATAGGTACCTACTACGCTTTGGAATGGGCAACTAGCTTCATCTTTCTGACTGACCGACTGACCCCTTGACAGTTCAAAAGTGCCTGTAATTGGTTTATTTGAAATAAATGCTTTGAGTTGAGGAGAGTTGAGCTAAAAATGGGTATTCTGATGATGTGTAGCTTTGGCTAGAATACGTCAAGTTAAGATCCCGAGGATGCATGACATACCAAAGGTTGTACACAGGACTCAGGAGCGATAGGTAAAAAGTACATGATTTGCTTTGAAAATTGTTCAATATTTATTAAATTATCATTAGCCTGGTGTAGTATAATCATCTTACGATTAGTATCATTAGGAAAAGCAAAAACATGGCTAGTGTAATTTCCAAGTGACATCCGCTTTTCAATTACATGTTATTGATTAATCAGTTCATTATTATAATGAATGACCTAATTAGTGTCTTAATGGTGGAAGTTAGGTAACAATGGTTGGACCTAGTGAACTCATTTGATTGATCGTGTTATCTCTCGGTGGCACGTGACTTGTTCTGTTTATGTTGTAGGTAGATTGTTCTCGCATGTTTCATTACACGAGGCAGAGGACACGCAAATGACTCAGAAGTAAACAACAAAATAAATAGAGGTTTGAAGTAGATTAAATCTTCGCTAGATTACTAGAAAATTATCTATTAAGGCCCTGACAAGAGGCAAATGACCCAAACAGGCTTTTCTTAAGAAAAAAAATTGCCAAATCTATAAGTAGTATAAATATAAAATATATGTTAATTTTGAACATATTTCTCAGAACTTGGTTGTTACTAAAACACGTTTTGAAAAAAAATCTCGATACAAGCTAACGTTAAACTAACCTCTTACCTTGAGTTCCAATCCAAAATATCTGTATTAAGTAGCACGATACGTTACGTATTTAATTATTAACAAGAACGCAGAACTTGGTTGTTTTTTATTTTCGATTACTCAATTCAATTTTGAGTAAATAGAAAATTGCTTCATATTTTGCAATAAATTACAAGCGTTGTGTCATCGTGCTTCTCTTTCTTTTCTATGCAGTCTGACAGTGACCGTGGTTTAGGTGTTGTCAGGGTCTTAATATAGGGTTTAGAGGTTCACAAACAACTTGTTTTGTTATTACACATACAATACAACTTTAATCGGACCGTTTAGAATATTATATTCTATGTAGGGTAACTGCTATAGTAATTAGCCAAGCTATAGTAACTGCCAACTGGCTACTAACAAAAGAGGTAGAAACAAGGTAATGCAAGCAAGCCCATGAATGAAAAGGACAAAACATATTCCTGTATCTATTGTATTTTCATTTTAGTTCACATTGCCTTGTTTCTACCTCTTTTGTTATGAGTGGCCAGTTACTAAAGCGTGGCCAATCACTATAGCAGATATTCAGTTAACCTACTTGTGATAATTAAGACTTTTTATTGCTATGATCCAGAACGGCACATTCCTGGGCGCAGTGTGGACGTGCGCTATGATAGTGTACGCGGGCTACCTGGTGCTGCTGGCGCACATGAACCCGGTCATGCGCGCGGTGTCGCACGCGTCGTTCCTGCGCTACGCCTTTGAAGCGCTCGTGCTGTCCATCTACTCGAATGGACGCCAGCCACTGCTGTGTCCTGAGACTATGACGTACTGCCACTTGAGGTAAATATATTTGAACTGTTGGTTTTTAGGATATGAAATTGTTTATTCTGTAAATAGGATAACAGAATCACTTTTACAAGTCATATTAAAATACAATATTTAAAAATAAGCTAGATGGAGTCGACATTTTCTATCTGACTACCCCTGAGAAGAAATGGCGAAACAAACTCAAGGGTCAAAGTCTCTTTTAAAGTCCAGACATAATCTTGGTCAGATCATGTGAGGACCATGTAGATCCATGTCTGAAATGGTCCTTTGAGGAAAGACACTAATTTGAGTGGACCTGTCCAGTCAGTGCAAGCATTTGTCAGTTATCGTGTAGCTCAACTGAGGACTTAAAGAGCTCAACGACTCGACGAACAATACCTAGGAAAGGACATTTGGGTAGGCCACATTAAGTACTCAAAATGCCACTCATTAAAACTAACTAAGAAAAAAGAAATAAGTAAAAATTACCCACATAGTGATAGATAGACTTTAAACACACATCTTGAGTCCGAGACTCGTATTGTAACACCTAATGAAAATCTGCTGCTGACGAAAAAGATTGACACTGGATAGAACATGTTCTAACTTCTTCATTGAAATAGCCGGCAGGTTTTATAAGTACTTGAGAAGTATCCTCAATTTATGCCAGCACAAGCCTGCACGCTGCTGTCCCTTCATGCAGAGGCTTAGTCCACTGAGTCACTAAAGCTATGCTGGTTGAAAAAGTCCTCTGCTGGATGTAGACCATTTCATTGACTTTAAAAGCGAACGCCACTTGTAGCCTTCACCAGTAGGTATGTCTATCATGTGTTGTTACCGAAAAATTACTCGTTAGCTTATTAACATGGCTCTGACATTTTGGCTTGAAATTCACGTTTTTCACGTCGTAAATAAGCTCTTCCAGACATTATTTTTACTTTAATAGACTCAAAAACGTATATAATTTTAATACAAACATATGTTTCACACCTCAAAATGCTAGTGAGCTACGTGACTACTATCGCAAGCGTATTTTTAGGGTTCTGTACTAGACAAGGCACCCTTATAGTTTCGCCATGTCCGTCTTTCTGTCTGTCTATCTGACCCCACTGTAGCCCAGTGACGCTTAGTACTAGAAAGCTGTAATTTGACATAGGTATACATATTAATCACGATGACAAAGTGCTAAAATAAAATCTTGAAAAAACATTTTTTTTGGCGTACCTCCCTTGCACGTCGTGGGGATGATATTTTTTTTCTCGTCTACCTCATAGTGTGGAGTATCGTTGGATAGGCCGTTCAAAAATATTGTAGGTCTGTGAACACCACTTTTCGATTCAAGGATCCATTTGGGTAATATTACGCATTAAAGTGCCAATTATGTTAGAGTCAAGTGTCCCCCCCTCCTGCCAGCTAAATGGTTGTTTATGAAGATGTGAAAAAATTCATGGCAGTAGTACATAATAATACCTATAATGAAATTAAAAGGAAAACTATCACGGCTAAGTAGGATTTACAAGTTAACGAGTTATAGTCCACCAACTTAAATTTGCAGTTGGAGAATTGACCGTGGCATATATCGATGTATGGGAGAACTGGTTTTTTAACTACAATGTTAAGTTTGTTTTTGGAATAAATTCGTCCCAAGTAATCCCAACTACGGAACTCTTCATCGTGCGAGGATCGAGACGCACTTGGGCGGTTTTCAATAGCTTCTGTCAAATTAATGACTGATGGTGCCGTTTTGTATGGTGACAGCTGAAAAACGTTAGTGACTATCGAATAGATTACGTTAGCTTTCTTACCTATCGAAATCTATAGAGCTCATGGTACGAATTTTAATTCTTTCTGTTACCGCTGGGGGCGCTGTACAATATTTCATAATATATAACATTTACGGAAACGCTAGCGAGTTTTGGCCGTGTAAACTCATGGTAGAGCCAGGTGGTCGTTGTCCTCTTTACATATTGTCCGTAAACGCCATGCCAGCTTTTTTCACTACAGTATCTACACTACACCCATAAGTATATATATATATTTATAACATTATGCAGTGTCACATGATAATCTCTTGTTTTCAGACATCCCAAAGCAGTGATCAATGAGTTCAGTCTCGAACCTGACAACTACTGGACAGACATCACGATCCTCGGTGTTGAACTCATCGCCGTCAGAATATTAGCTTACTTCACATTGAAGAGAAGCGTCAAGTCGTCCGGTTAACCAACAGTTAATAGGTAGCAACATACTTGATCAAACTCGTTATTTAAATACATAGTGACAATTTTAATTACGTTAATTAATCATTCAGAAATAGATTCACAAACTTGAATTGCGATAGCTTGTATTGCAAAAGCGGTATCAAATTCTAGTTTGTAAAACACCATTGAAAATGAGACGACACGTGTCGACATCATGTCGAAGTGAAACAACGTTGTTTAGTTAAACATTATGTATGTATTTATTTATTTAATTAAAGAGTAACCATGAAGTTTCGTTCCGGTTCTTCTCAGTTCAGACAAATTCGAGCTACGCAACGGAGATTGATTTTCCATGAGTTAATCGTTACTTTGGACTTTGGACATTGACAATGACCCTGTACAACTAAGGTGTCTAAATACTTGACATTGCACTACCGTGCATCCAGTTAACTGAGTAAGACGTAAAACACATAGCATCACGCCTGAATTCCCCAAAGGGTATATTAGTAGGTACACCCAGATTTCGTTAGTTATGGTTAAGGCCCATTTATTGATGTAATAGGGGGCGAGCCTATAGCCATCGACTGGGCACACATCTAGACTCCTGGCTGTTAGGGAGACATTTGTTATGAAAAACCCAATAAAACTTTGCCTGACCTGCAGGCTTAGCATGACACTCTATTTCTTCGAAGAATAGACACGGCTCTTTCTATACAAAGTGACATTTCGTTTCTCAGTTTTTGACATCTCACCGTAGAAATCCTTCTACAATCTGTCATCTTGTCTTTCGTTTCTAACGATCTTTGTCTAGGTCCTTTTTTATGTAGAAGGATGTCTACGGTGGGATGTCAAAAAATGAGAAACGAAATGTCACTTTGTATGGAAATAGCCGTGTCTATTCTTCGAAGAAATAGAGTGTCATGCTAAGCCTGCTGGGAATCGAACCAGCGAGGTAATTGTATAACACACTATCCGTAGCATTTTGACAGTTCAATAATATTCACTGCGTTATTTACAATGTTTTAGAGACAAATTTTTCGAGCATATGAAGCAATAGATTAGGAATATACTACAAAAACATTCCAATTGGTGATAATGTGTTACCCAATTAGTTGTTGCTGCATCGTCAATCATTAGTGTATAATCAATTGTTCTTCTTTGCCTTAGTACATTATCTACATAGAAAATTATGAGACCTTTGAAATATACGGCAAATTACTTTCCAATTTCTATTGTGTACTTACACACACACTTAAAATTGTTTCTCCTACCCATTAATAAGTAATGCCTATTCTAGTGCTTTTTTTTTTCTTTTTTCCTAGCAACAATTACAATTCTCTCAATTACACCTAGGTATCCAATATAAACACAAGATACTAATATTTTATTAAATTTATGTATTTTTTTTTATATAAATGTACACATATATTAATATTACCTATATTTTATTACATAGTTAGCTTCTTATTTATAAAAATAAGCAAAGCACAGCTGTGCGGACACTTTAAATTGCCTTAATTTATAATTTGAATTGGTGTTATCTAGACTTAATGGCGATATGGGTTTATAGTTAGTTAGTTAATAATTTAATTATAAAATGCATTTATTGACCCATAGCTATGTTATGTAATTATGTGAACGCACGCTTTTCAGTGGGTCCTTAGTTCCGCGTTTTTGGTCCTTCTGTATTGAGTGCAGTCAACCACAAATCAATGGTATTACTTGCACTACGAAACTCTTTACGACATAAAGACTTTGTCAATGTCCAATTGTTGTCATTGGTGTGTGTTTAACTGTACCTATCTACCTACCTAAAATCGAATTATTAATTCACTGACGTAATTTGACATGTGCTAGCGAAATTCAGCAAAGTCTAGAATACAATAGTATTATATACTTTTACACTTATTATTATACATTTATTTTACATTTATATAAATCGATGAAACTAAACGACCACCATTACAATAAATATGACCATTTTATTACACAAAGTGACAGCTAGCACGTGTCAGATTACTCCAGTAAATTAATAATTCGACTTTATATCCAATTTAGCTGCTGCTAAAAGTAGTAAAAGGTCGAAAAAAATTTTTTTTTTAATACTATCTAGAGATATACAAGTATCTACTAGTTTGCTTGCGTTCAATGTATAATTTAATCTAAATATTTTGTATACTCACACCTTCGTGCAGCCTGAAAATGTTGGAATTCTATGTCTTAATAAATAAAGTTAATGGTTTTCAAGTATTAATTTAAGGTAGATGGTAGATTTATAAGAGTGCATAACATGAGCAAGACTTTTATGTAGAATATGACAGGCAACATTATTTGCAAAAAAAAAAATATAAAAATAATTGCATTATTTATAAAAATATCGACAATATACAGGGCAAATTAAATTAGCTAGCAGACTCCGAAGATGTAATGGGTATAAATTTTCCTAAGCTCACTCAACGTACATGCGGTTGTTGACCCCAAAATTAAAACAATATCACTTTTTTTTGTTATATCATGGAGATATTGATACCCATCATGTCTGTAGTTTCGCTTGCTAAGTTAATTTTACCTGGTAATCATATCGTTTAATAGAAGCAACTACAAGTGCCTTAAGTGTAAGGAGGTGTGATGAAAAGGATCTGGTTAGATATAAGTAGGTATTATTATTATAGCTCTATACTCTGTTTTTTTTTCTAATTTCCTGAACTAAAATGACATTTGATGTCGACATAAAAATAACCTAGTAAATAATCTAGTTACCGAGTGACTCTCACCAAGGGCCACTGCATCATTCTCTGCAGTGCACACGACAACAGTGAAGGTCTTCCCTTCTCTGTTGTCGTGTTGTCTCTGTAATATTAATTATTTATCGTGTTATTTTTAAAAAAGGTCGATCGCCGCTGTCGTTTTGGTCTAGCAAATAAAACATCTGAGTTTAGTTACCATTGTGAAAGAATAATGTTAGCAAGTTTTACCATCCTGTGATAAGTTTTCTTTTAGATATAAGTACTTAAATAAATGTTTTACCAAGTGAATCTTATTAATTGTTAAGAGAGCTCTAGGTGCACAATAAAAAAAATTGTTATATACCTTGTTTTGTACCTATTTACAAAGCATGTACAAGTTTAAAACGTCGTGATTTTTAAACATTTAATTATATACTATTTAAAACATGATGAGGTAATCATTAAAATAGTGGAGAGACGCACACTTTCATCTGTAATCATTTAAATAAATAATATAAAATAAAAGCATGCAGTTTTTGATAAATACCTAGTTTTGCATGATTTTATAATGAAAAATGTTTTCTTAATAGTGCAAGAATGAAAATATACTTTTAAAAATAAATTCCAATTGTTTTTTTTATTTATCATCTGTTTTACCCGCAGCACAAGAAGGTTCTGCACCTTCTGCGAAGCAGTAATGCTCGCGAAGGAGGAGGCGGGACGGTTGAGGGAAAGGCAAATTTCGCGCCCTCTCGCCCCTAGCCGCCACAGGAGACGCCCTGGGCGTCGGGAATCCCGGGCGGATTTCCGGCCACCGTAGGCGCGGGCTTGCGGGCGGTGAGCAATGGGTAGCTCATCGTCCGGTAAGAACCAGGCCCGGGTCGACGGCGTTGTATTTCACGCGCGCCTCAAAGAGATGTCGTCAGCACAAGTGTAGCGTCCACTAGGGCCTATGCCTGCGGGGGTCGCGGGAATGTCCAAAGGGTTACCGAGGCCCCTGGCAACACAGGCAACGGAAGGAATACGGGTGGGTTTTAGTCAGTAAGAGTCTGACACACCCTCCCGCTCCGCCCAGAGCGGGAGAAGTTATTTGATGATTTCCCACACAAAAAAAAAAGCACAAGGCAGAAGGGCTTTAGATACCTGCGGGAGGTGTAATTGCGTAACACACATTAGCAATGGCTTTCATTTTGACAGTTCAACAATATTCATTCCGTTATTTACGTTGTTGAGCAGACAATTTTTTCGAACACATGAAGCAATGGATTAACAATATCCTTCAGATCGTTCAGATCATTGTTCTTAAAAATTATTCAGATTGTGATTGGTGGTGAAGTGTATTACGCAATTAGAGTGCTGCTTTTTAATCTGTGGATGTAGGAAGTAGGTATGTAATGCACTTCTGCCTTTCCTTGCATAAGTATTGACAAAATGTGTTGTGCCAATACCTATGTCATGTCATGTCAGAAACATCAGTAGGTACCATGACGTAATAAAAGCGAGCATAATGCCGAAATCCGTACTCAAAACTTCAGGCATACCATAATAAGCATAATCAGCCTATAATGTTCCCACTGCTGGGACACAGGCCTCCTCTCTGTGAGCGGGGAAGTGGGCTGTAATCCACCACGCGGGCCCAGTGCGGGGTGGTAGATGTCACGTGTCTTCGAATTTTTGTTTCCAGGATATCCCGGTTTCCTCACGATGTTTTCCTTCACTGTTTTGAGGGCAGTGGTGATGAAATCATTTACACAAAGTAAAACGCCTGCCTAGGTTCGAACACATGACCTACCACTCGTAAATCGGGGCAGTTCCCACTGGGCAACCACTGCTCACAGACTTTAGGCAGTCGCAGAGAATTTCTTAATTAAAAAAGTCTTAAGCAGAATTATTCTTGATCGAAAGTAGGACCTCAGCAGTCACGCTTATAACTACTCAGCGAGACAATGCGTCAGAGTCAGTCGGAAATATAGTCAGCCTCAAAAAGATGTATACATCACATACACAATCTTTCTTCCATAATATTATATCAATATGTATTGTCGATTGTATACATCCTTTTGAGGCTGACTGTGCCTTAACCTACCTACATATTTATTTAAGGAACACCTAATTTTCTGTGTGAACGATACCTAAATTCATTATTTGTCCTTGTTGTAAGTATAACAGCAGCAAGCTATGTTGCAAACTACATATCGTCGCCTTAGAGTGAAAACCTCGGGAATGTTATTTGGTCATTTTTATTTTATTACATTTTTGGAAAGCAAAACCTCGCAACGCACAGCTAGTTTCCCACAAAAAAGTTTAGTCAGCTGTAGCGCCATCTATGGCGAGTTCGAAATTTTCGCAAAATAACAGACGAGGTTTTCAATTTACCAACACTTAGAATTTAATAATTATTCCAGTAAAGTTGCCTTTTTCGCATATACGAGGTTTTCACTCTAAGGCGGCGATATGTCTCACCTCCTATCGTGCCCTCTTTTGTGCCCCAAAACCAGCAATCAAGGTGATCTTTGCGCTGCCACCGTGAAGCAGTGGATATGGCGAACTTTTGGGCCCAAAAAGTTTTAAAAACTGCCGCGCCCCGATACGAAAAAGGATTTGCACAAAAAACTGTGATAGGTATTTCAGACTATCAACCCAGCAGCAAAATTCAGTATACGTCATCTCGTGTACACGTGTGCGACGCGACGTAATGTCATTCACAGCTCGGAGGAATTATCCCTCTGAGATCATCAGCCTAACTTAAAAAACACAATTATCGCTGAGTACCTACCTACCTATCTACCTGAATTCGAGTGGAAGGTGGTATATAATTTATGTAGAGCTAGAGTTAACTAGAATGTCATCCATCCGCTTGTGTTATCGCCTTGGGTTAAATTAGAACAATCAGACACAGGACTATGCGATTGTAGGCGTTGCGATAATCGCAATTTATTGCTCGTTTATCATCATTAGCTTCAGACACGAGACCCGAAGGTCCGAACTTGGGAACAGGGCTAACAAAACCCGAAATGGAATTGGAAATGGATGTCGTTTCGTAACATAATCATAATTTTTGTAATGGGACTCGTGCCAAGAGGCACGGCCCTTTTCCCCTCTCAGAGAAGACCCTGAGCCGGCCCTTTCCCGTCCGGCCGTCCGGCCGTAACTCACCACGCATCTCCAGTGTGGTAGATGTCTCATTTATATATTTTACTCTTTAGGTAGATGGACTGATGATTGACACAATGTATTGAGTTTTCACGGCACAAATAATAATTATAATCACGAATTCTTCACATTTTTAAAAGCACTGTGTGAAGAATGAAAATTAGCACAAAGTGCGCGCCTGGCTGGGTTTGAACCCACGACCTATGACAGGTAAAAAACTTGTAAAACTTCAGGCGCTCGCTAGTCTGAGCCTCTATGCCTGGGGTCTAACCAAGTTCTCACTATTGATGTAACTCTTACAATTTGCAGTTAACAATGAGTTCACTAAATAAAATATGTACCATCGATAACCATACCTACTTACAAAAAGAAGAAGTGTTAGACTGCATTACTGGCCAAGTCTGCTATTCGCGGACCTGGGCCCCATCAAAACTTGAAATGTAATAAGTACATACTGTTGTTTTTCGCTAGGTATGTATCAATATAAGTAAGTGCATTTCTTAGCCTTAACTTTTTGAGCCATGTGATTTTCACTGTGCCTGGATCTGCAACAAAATGTTAATGATTTTATGCAACCTAAGTGTTTCAAAATCCTAAAAAGCAAAACTTAATCAACAATATTTCTACTTTTGACTATGGATAGCATTAAAATAAACATGATTCTCCTTGGTTCGAGTAATTAGTTTTGTTTATGAACAGTAATCGATTATCGATGCTCGGTATCAACTGCCTTGCCTCTCTAGTTTAGTGACTGACATCTAGGGATGGCGATTCTTTCCGAAAAATATCGATTCTTAAATCGATTCGAATCGAAATCTGATGAATCGATACATAAAAAAATCGTGGTTTCAAAAATCGATTTTCCAGAAATCGATCTTATTTGGATTTGCTTTTCGAGTTTTTAATTTCTTTATTAATGTTAAAAAATACGTTTGTAATACAAACTTATTTTTTTATTTATTTCTTTTGCCTATTTACGAGTGACGAAGGAAACTATGTACACAGTCATCTAGCGAGTTTTTGAGTAATTAAGTGAACAACAAATTCAACTAATTGTAAATAATTTACGGTTCAGGTTCTTATCAAAACAGAAAAATCGAATCTTAATTTTCTAGGGTGAAATATCGATTCACCGGATCGATTTCGTACTAGAAATCGATTTAAAAAATCGATTTGTTTGGTCCAAGAAATCGATTCTTCGATTAATCGATCTCAGATCGCCATCCCTACTGACATCTGACTTTTCGTTTGTCGGAAGTTCAACATACTTTGCCGACACCTACACAAAAAGTAAACAATTTAGTTTTATCTTATTTTCTCGTGTAAATTGCGTTATCTGACGTTGCCTAATTATTAAATGAGTGATTTATTAAGTGCTCCATACTTATCAGTGAAAGGTGCCAGTGCCTGCGTCTAATTTTAGGAACTTTTAGACAATTTAAAAATGTAAGTTTAATTAACTTGGCTATAGTTCGATTTTATCAATAAAAAACCTTTCTTTTGTATCTGGATCTTAATTAATACATTGTTTCAGGTTAAAACTCATAGTTATCAGTTGTTTGCTATTCGGTGCGGTTAACCTAACAGATGTTACATACTATGAAATATTAGGGGTTACGAAAAAAGCTTCGGCCCAAGAGATAAGACAAGCTTACAAAAAGTTAGCTGTAAAGTATCATCCGGACAAGAATTCTGTAAGTACTAATTATTCCTAGACTAATAAAAAGCACAGTTATTACAAAAAAAATGTGATTAACAGTTTTTGTTGAAGTTAATTACTTTTGCATGTCTCTAAATTTAATCAAATATGGCTTTAGTAATATTAAGTAGTATTCCTTATGTAGAATGGTTATCTTTCTGACAATGCTTTGGTGTCATTGTGTAGGAGACAAGAAGTTGAGTAGGTATATACCAAATAGGTTTTATTACTACTTACTATGAAAAATTCCAGGGTGAAGATGAACAGGAGAAGTTCTTAAAAATTACAGAGGCTTATGAAATGTTGAAGGACCCAGATAAGAGAAATAACTATGATCTGTATGGATCATTCTCATACGCAAAGAAATATGACTACCGGTCTCAGTCGGAGTATGACAACTTGTATTACAATGGACTGTATCATAATGACCCATATGTTGATACATTATCTGGAGCTAGCTGGAGTAAGTATTCCCAATTTGAAAACTTCTATTTTCTTCCATATTTTATTTATGGAGGCAAAGGCATTATGCATTCATTTGTGTAATAGGAGACTGGAAATCCTGTACCTATGCAGCAATATAAAATTGCAATATGCTGCATTGTTGTGGTGTTGTGGTTGTAAGCTCAGTGTAGGAGGATTTAAAGGCTAAACTTCACTGCACTGTATTTTTGAAAAGACAGCTCCTTTCTCTACCGTTGAAGGTCAGTGAACAGTATCCTTCACATTACTGGCAAATCATGAGTGGGGTAATATTTCTTACAACATTAAAATGGTAGTTGTATTACATCACATTTACAACCAACTACTTCATCAATATTTATCAACCAACTAAAACTAACATAAAAATTATAATACTAGTACAAAGTACATAACTACAGATATTATGTATAATAGCTTAGTAGTAGTAGATAGTAGCCTTAACCTGTTAAGCCCCCATGCGATACAGATTCGGAGTCAAACAATAGAAAATCAATTGTGTCTCATTAGCTGTCCTTGACCAATTAATATTGCATAACTAACATCCATGTCTAATGCTTTTATGTATGGTTGCATTCTATTAAGAATTTTATATTAATATGGCTCTTAGAGATGCTGCCTGACCTACTTAACATGTCATTGACATTCATGTTTTATCAGAGCTTTATTCAAATATTATGTAGGTTAATATTATGAAACCTTTGCTACATAAAATACTTATCTTTGATGAATGTATGGCTGTCTGTAGGTATATGAATAATAAAAATGTTCCCAAAAACCCCTCTACTAAGTTTGTGAAAGCTATACATACAGGATGGATTTTTGAGAGCGGGCAGAAAGGATACGTACATTAACCATTGTACCGACAGTAAAACTACCTTAACATTTTTAGAAACTATGATCTGCATTCACAGATTTTGAAAAAAAAAAATACACAGCAAGAAAATGGGCAATGGGCATTTTTTTCAAAATCTACGAATGCAGATCACAATTCCTCAAAAAGTTAAGGACAGTCCCCTAAGTCTGTTTTGCCTTAACTTCCTGTTGCCCTGTTTTGCCATCTCAAAAATCCACCCTGTATACAAAAAAATATTAAAGAAGCCACCTTTTTTTTGGGTGAGAAATCATCAAATAACTCGCCTATCCCTATTAACATTGTCGGATGCGAAAATCAGCAACATTACAAGAGAGCGTCTCAAAGTTTGAATTGCAATTTTTTTTTCATATAGAAATTAGATTATCAAAAATCAACAGAATTTTAATCAATTTTCTTGACTCCACTAAAACAAGGGACTTTTTAAGAGTGATTAATGAAATAAAAAGAAAATGGCAAAAAAACATATACGACAATGTTAATAGGGATAAGCGAACTTCTCCCGCTCTGGGCGGGGCGGGAGGGTGTGTCAGACTCTTACTGACTAAAACCCACCCGTGTTCCTTCCGTTGCCTGTTTTGCCAGGGGCCTCGCTATCGCTTTCGAACTTTCCCACGACCCCGGCAGGCATCGGCCCTAGTGGACCCCTACATTTGTGCTGACGACATCTCTTTGAGGCGCGCGTGGAACACAACGCGCCGTCGACCCGGGCCTGGTCCTTATCGGACGGCGTGCTACCCATTGCTCACCTTCCGCAAGCCCGCGCCTACGGTGGCCGTAAATCGGCCCGGGATTCCCGTCGCCCAGGGCGTCTCCTGCGGCGGCTAGGGGCGAGAGGGCGCATAATTTGCCTTTCCCTCAACCGACCCGCCTCCACCTTTGCGAGCATTACTGCTTCGCCGAAGGAGGTGACGGCTGCCCATGCCCTCTTGCTCCGTACCATGGCCTGAACCAGGGCCGAACGCGAGAGATCTCCGCCGATCGCCTCCACGAGGACACGACGGTGCTCTGCCCAAGCCGAGCAGACCTCCACCATACGGTGGAAGTCTGCTCCACCGTGTCCTCCGGGCAACCGGGCAAACTAATATATTATTTTAGTTGTAATATAAAATAAAATATTGAATTGTTGTTTCAGAAAACTACATGAAGGATGGCTTTTATTTTGTTAATTTTTATTCACCATTCTGCCCACCTTGCCAAAATGTGGCGGAGCATTGGAAGAAGCTGGCTGAAATATATAAAGGAATTGTAAGTTTTACCCCGCGTTCTAATGGAAAGCAATCGTCGTGCGATTACGGGATCGTCGCGTTCATATGTCACTTGTTCGCAAAACCCGAAAGCGCCTTCTGTCGCGGTCGGCGCGACCACTCGTTCTGTTTCACCTAACAAAAAGTGACATATTAAGGTGGATCAGCAGTGGTAGCCTGCGAAATTCAAATTTTCTTACGTTTCTTAGCAACTTAAGCAAATTATTTTAATATATTTTTATGAAAAACAGTGCTGAAAATGAATTTGTTATTTTTTTGTAAATAATATTTATTTCGATTTCAGGTTAAAGTTGGTGCTGTAAACTGTAAATACCACAACTCGTTTTGTTACAATAATATGAGAATAGGCAGCTATCCTACACTACTTTTCTACCCCAATGTAAGTTTTACAAATATAAACTCATATCCTAACTAATATTATAAACGCGAAAGTAAGTTTGTTTGTTTGTTACGCTTTCACGCTAAAACGGCTGAACGGATTTGTATGAAATTTGGCACATAGGTAGACCATGATCTGAATTTGGACATGAATAACACTTTTTATCCCGATATTCCCACGGGATCGAGAACTATGCGGGTGAAACCGCGGGACGCAGCTAGTAAAGAATAAATATAAGCGATCGTCGCGACCATTTGTCACTCATTTATTCTGGTTCATTAATCAGCGCCTGTCACTACTCCATACAAGTTTAGACGTGATTAAAAACTTGCCTACTAAAATTACGGCAATTTACGTCAAGCGCTGATTAATTTGACAGGACTAAACTAAAATGTATCTTCTGTCCTTTTCTTAATGAAATAGAAAGAAAAAGATGCACTGAACTTAAATTTAGTTAAGTTTGTGAACAAGGGAATCGGCACCATTGTCAATTAAAGAAACTTTTAGTTTAATTCTTACTGACCCGTGAATCAACATGTATTTATAACCCCTATAACATTTTTTTTATTCACTAAATTAGTTATATGTTGTAGTCAATAAATTGACATAACTTATTATATTATTTTATTCGTTTTACATTACTTTGTGAAATGTGGGTGTACTAACTAATTATACATCTCTGTCCAACCCTTCGGGGAATACAAACATGAAGTGATATGTTTTGTTTATTATTTTTATAACCTGGATGATTTCTTGACAGGGTAAAAACGGCAACTTCGTGTACCACAGCGGGGAGCGAACCATGGATGCTCTGGACGAGTTCGTGATGATGTTCCTCCGCACTGCTATTCACGTGCCAACTCTAGCGAAACTCAGGAGCACGGACCAACCTATGGCGTATGTGTTAGGAATCAATAGGGTTGCTAAAAATGCACTCACAAGGATTGCTTTTCATTTGGTTAGTATTTGCATTTTACAATTGCGGTTAGTCCCTTTATGCTCTTGTCCCGCTATGCACGAAATCACATTCTTTAGCTATGTAATACAATAATACAAAATATTAAAAAAGAAGTAACACTCCTGTTATAACACTTATAGCAACTTGTCGCAACCGCCGTGTGACGTAACTCACAGTTCGACGGAGCACACACTATTTATTAGGAATATTAGGCAGGCACTCGGCTAGCCTAAATCCCATTCATAAATTTACGCACACAGGTGTATATTTTCGTATGTATGAACGGCACACAATAATGACATGGTTTAAATTATGGGCGTAACTCCTGCGGCTGGAGCTCGCCACGGCGTGCACCCATTGGCTGTGTGTAAAGTCAAGATTTAATGAATAAAAAGTATTGAAGACCAGGTTCCCAATTTTTGGACAATTCCCCGAATTGCGGGGAAGTTTCCTTTATGACTACTAGAGACAAAAAAAGTGGGTGGTATTGTCGAATTTATACCTTCCAAAAAAAAAATTAATTGTAAGGAATAGCAAAAGCCCTATAAAAACAATTAAAAACTACATATTTTTTTTATTTTTCATCTCATATTTGGGAAATTTTGCTTGTTTTTTGGGGAGTTAGGAAAATGAGTTTCGGCAACCCTGGACTGTACTTACCTGGCATAGGGGATACCGTGATCACTAATCCGGCAAAATATGGTAGTCCCTTTTGTGGAAGAACACGGTATGACAGTGATACAATTTTAATTGGTAGTGTTTTTTCATCGACAAGCCATCTTGTTTCATGTGACACGCAATTTATATCCGATCTTGAATGTTTTGCTTTTTTATATCTTATTAAGTTATAAGTAATTCGTTTTGAAACGTAGTGTAAATATTATTTGTTGTGTTATTATTTGTTTATTTACCTAAGAATGGTGTTCTGTTGTGAAGTTTGCGCCGATAATGTGTGTTTGTTAGAAGTTAAAAGCAGTAAGTTTTCGCAATTGTCGTTTAATGATAAGATTCAAGTTGTGTCTTAAGGTAGATGTGTGCCCGAATTACAAGAATTAATTCAAAAATACGTTAATTCATCTCGTACTCGTAATTTCAATCCTCAAAATTATGCAACATACAACTGGCTGTGTGGGTGTATACACACAAATAAGTAAGCATCGGCCAAAAAGCATGCACCTTGAATAATGTGGTGAGTTTTGTATTTATAATGTTTGTTTTTACAGGATTATTTTCAATGTTTTTTTTTTATAAATATTATAAATCAATGATGACTACTTTGAGAGTCATCATGTGTAGAGCGACGCTGTGATGTTGCGCGAATTAGTTTTTTTTTTTTTCGGTGTCAATATGCGTGGCCTACCGTCAGTGGAGAACCACTGCACGCCACTGGCGAGCAGTGATTAAGAAAACTGTTTCAGTGTGATATTCTATTTTACCATTTAAAAAGTAAATTAAGAAAACCTAGTATTTAAATATGTTATCATATTCTTAATCATCATTAAATATATTAAAACAGGATGGAGGTCAACGAGACAATACAAATTTTAACGTACAGACGCTTACGCGTATAGCGCTATAAAATTACTTTTGTTTCCAACTGTACCTTCCATTGTTTACGTAGAATTAAAATAATAAGAATTTCGTGCGTAGCATTTTAGTAGGTATTTTACGAGTCGAGCATAGAGGGACTAACCGGTATTTGCATTTTAATCTCCCGCGTCGAAGGCTAATCTCCGTTGAGATTAGCCGCCATGGCCGAAATTCCTGGAGTACTATTATTATTTGAATTAAGTTCCTAGAAGCTTAATTGAGATTAGCTCTAGTATTTGGTGACAAAACCACTATGTAAGGATCGTAGCAGGTGCCGTTCTGTAGTTTCTGCCTACCCTTATGAGAAAAAGGCGTGAGTTTACGTATAGTTACAATACTATAGGCACAAACGTAAAAAAAAACTGAATATCCGTACTCATTCCCTACAAAAACCCAAACTGAAACTTCTTCAATGTTTTGAAAATTCCTACCATTAGTTCCCAGAAATCACAATAAATAATAACTTGCCACTAAATTGCCTTGCCTTTTTACCTTTATACCTTTGGCAAATTCTACCTTACCATGGTCGTCTCATAATAAAAATAAAAAATAACAACATATTTAATTGAATTTTATGTCTTTGTGATTGGTATATTGGGACTTCGTGCCTTAGTAAATAAATAATACCTTCATAGCGTTACTTCTCATTTTGTTCTGTCTTCCTTCCAGAAAGATGTAGTCACAGTAGCATTTGTAGAAGATGACGATCTGCGTAGCAAACTAGCAAGCGATGACTATACGACTGTCGTGTTCAAATACAAGAATATCAAGAGGGAAATAGAGAGCACGGACGAAAACGAAATATTGCAGGAAATTGTTGAAGCTCTGCCCAAGATTGAGCTTATTGGACCAGAGAAACTGAAGGTATTAAGTGTTTTCAAGTACTTTGACAGCTCGAAAGTAGTGTTCAATCAATACAATGTATAGTTATTTCATTTCACGAGTCAATCATTGCAATTTTATCTGCATTCGCGAATTAGTTTCCAAATATGGAAACAAATCTGTTTTTCGAAAACAACTTTAAAACCCATACATAAAGTTCAGTTTGCGCTACAACCTTGAGGTTGAAAAAAATCATGAACATGTTTGAACATGTTCATGATTTTTTCAATAGTACTACTAGTCATTCTGAAATCAGCTTAATTAATACTGGCATAAAGTTGACATTCGCTTGAGTGGAAATAACATCAATTGGAAACGGATTTGAATGTCCTGACATGAAACAACTATACGTGGTTACTTTCTATTTACCTTGACCTTTGGTGTAAAAAAAATTCTGTTGTCTTATTTGCAGGAAATAAGGAATAGTTTACGTACGGGCTCACAGAAGACGTGGGTTTTATTCTTCTCAAGGAAAGAAGAGAATAGGTTGCAGCTACATCAGATGATTGTTGCATTCCCTAATATAAACTTTGGTAAGTTCTACTGATATAGGGATAGATAGTGCTAGAGCCATTCCCCCTTCATCTATAAACGTTGCTAAAAGTTAAACAGACATTTAAATGTGTGGTGCAATAGTCGATAATCATTACTTAGCTTTAAGCAACGTTTATAGATAAACCCCTTTGTGTGTTCTTAGTATAGTCTAGCTAGTGCTAGTCACCACCTGGGGTATGTGAGCGGTCAGACGGGAGAGGTAGACAATGGTGAAGCTAACTCAGTCTGCCAATCTTGTCAATGGGGCCTCCCCTGTCTCACCGCTCACGTACCTCAGGCAGAGACTAGCACTTGCGCGCGGACCATAGTTGTAGTTGTCCGGGAAGGACTACCATCATAACCATTTCTTCTACAAAACTGTAGTTTGAAAGATAAGGATGGGTATAATGATTTTACCTTTATCTCCGGGAAAACGCTGAAATCATATGCTAGCAAAGCATTAGAGATGCTTCTGGTATTTTATTTTTATTTATTCAGGGACAATAAACAGCTACAATATTTGTTGGAACAGAGAAAAGATAATACAAAATGTTAATAATATTGCAGCCCACTACATTTAACATTATCCACATATTAACCTTTTGAACGCCAGAGCAAAAACGCATGAACTTGCCCTCAACGCCAGGCCACAAATTCACCGCAAATACCTACGAAAAAAATAGGGATTCCAAAACTTCATCGATAATCAATTTTATTTTCATTTTCGTCTTTAATTTCGAAATATAATGTCCTTATAACATTGAAATTTAATTCAACATTACATTTCTTCCTATTAAAGTAATAGTTATACACTATTTACAGACTTGTATAATACCGTAATAACAGATATGAGACTACAATATATTTAAATATAATAACTGTAGGTACAACACTATTCTTGATCTGCTGTCTTCATATTGTGACCATGGCGTGGACGGCCCGCCATTTTAATAACTACTTCGCTTCCGAAATAAGGATGTGGCAACGTAATATCTCGTTTATCGATGTTCTAGTACAATATTATTTTATAATAAATGAAACACGTTTTTTAAATCAGATTTATAATTCCGAATGTAACAGGTACTTAAAAATATATGATTGAAATAGGTTAAGAAGGTAAATAAAAACTATGAAAAAATAGAAAATTTTAATAAAATGTTATACAGTATGTACTATGTATACATGTTTTTAAATATTAAGTTCTATAAACCTGGCATAAAAAGTAACAAATTAAAACAATTAACGATTATATATAATTATCACAATTACCAATCAGTCTTATACTAATAAATCTTTTGAATAATAGAACAAAATTATACAAAATCTACAATGCAACCTGCATTCTGATCATCTAATTCGCTGGGTGCAAAGTGGGTGGTGGGGACAGTGAAATCGATCTCAGCGCGCACCGTGGCTAAAAAAGGAACTTTTGGCAGACTTTATTCCACGAAGTTATAGGTAAATATGGAGCCCACACTTAGAATAAAAGTTTCGAGTCAAATACTCTCGCTCCTATTCTCTGAGGCAAACTGAGGTCTGATCTCTTTTTCTAGTGTACTACAGAAATTGAAACAAACTGACCTCAGACAGTAGAAGAGAAATAAAAATTCAAGTAGGTATTTCAAGTGTGTACTGTGTACTCCATCTTTACCTACACCTTCATGCTTTATTCACAAATAAATCATAAAATCTGTAAATTCGTTCATTTATTTATTTCAAATACTTTTCAGACGTGGCTTAATTCTTTCTTAACCCTGTGCTCTACATAAATTATATCTTAAAAACATTTTCGGAGGGATCATATAGCTTGACGAACACTATAGGAACTATATACCGAATTACCGAAACAAAACTGAAAAGTCGAGTTCTCTGCACACATATATACATAATAATTAATTGAAATAATAGTATACATATATTAGAAACCTATGAGTGCAGGCTTAGGTATAAGGCGCAATTAATATTTCATAAATATATGTAATATTTAAACATATTATATCGCTTAAACATATACACAAGTAAAAATATCAAAATCATTCTTGATTTTTACTTATTTATGTTAGCGATCAATAGGTTAAATAATACAACAAGCATTTAGTAGGTAACTGTATGCTGATTCATATCTTAATTAAATCGTATGTAAACAAACAACGATCGATATATCAACTTAAAAACTCTGTATAACGGCTGTATCTATTTTTTTACAACAATAATATTCTCAAAAGTAACTTATTTCTGTAAAAAATATGTTTCTTTCGGTCTACAAACACCAATACCAGGCCACACTTACAGATTTCATCGTGATTTTTAATAAGATTAATATTTGCTCAAAATTTTTAAAATAAAAGCAGATAAAAATAACTTACCTCTAAATCAAATTCGTCCAAAGATTCTGTTTCCGAAAATTCTTCGTCATCTGAGACTCCTTCTAATATGCGAAGAAGTTCTTCCGTAGTCATTAAATTCCCACTCATTATAATAGTCACTTAATATAAATCTTGAACTCGATATCACAAGTAAATTAATCATAAATATTATTCATTCACTTCACTAATTTCTGGTCGCCGCGCTTGTGACGTCACGATATTGTCGTCTAGTCGTGACCATGGCGTACAGGGTACTGATAATTCGGGTTGCGTTAGGGATGCGCTTGAGTTGGGATTAGTGAATATCGAAATTCGACCCAACCAAATTTTATTTTTGACTATGTAGCTTATTGAATGATTTTTAAGACTGGTTTTATAAAATTAATGCTGCTTTATCCTAGTACCAAATTATACCTAAAATAATATATTCCAGAGGAAAGTTTCGAATCGATCTTTGATTTGAAATAATAATATTATCCAACATGCGCTACATCACTAGCGGTCACGCAGTTATGACTCTGGCGTGTGAGGACATTCTTTTTTCAGAGTTTATTTCTTTCTTTTTAACGTAAAATTTCTCAATATTTATAATGCAATTTAATTAGTTTTATGGAAATAAATAAATTTTGGACCTTCTATTTTACAGGTATATAAATAAATAGGCATTAAAGTAATGTTTAAATAGTTTATTTCGTGTTTTAATGTACCGCTGTTTTTGTCACATATTTGTGTCGTTGGCGCTCAGGGACAGTTTTCGCTTGTCACGTATTTGTGACCCTGGCGCTCAAAAGGACCGCCACGTCAAAAAAGCAAAGACGTGCCCTCAGCGCCAAGCTACAAATTCATCCTTTAATACCTACAAAATAGTAGTGAGTTCGGAATTATATCGATAAAGCACAAGTAAAACTATCGATTTATTTTTTAACATATAGTATCTTTTTCATAAAAGTTACTATTTACCCGAAATATACAATACAGGAGTTTTATTTCATCCCGCTTGGTCCTATAAGACAGAAATGATAATGATATATGTCACAGTTTCGACGTTCTTTATAATTAAAACCACAATTAAAAACAACAATCGACTTAATCAAGTCGATACCACCACAGCACTATGATCAATCATGACGTACTTTTTTGTCACCATATGATGACAGAGGCGTAGCAGACACGGCTGTTTTTAATTTGCTCGCCTCTGCACTAGAGATGTGCAACCGATATTTATTAATAATATCGAAATAATAATAGGTATTTTATTTTTATGGTTTCGTATTTTCTATACAGTATCAGCATTGTCAAATAATAACATTTAAGTTTCTCTGAAAGAACAACCTTAATAAAGTAATAATGCCTTAACGTACCGGTACGTACTGATGATATATTTGCTGAAATAAATACTATTTACTGTATATTATACTTTTCAATTCTGAAAAGTATAAAATACAGTAAATACTATTATTTATACGAGGAAAATATGCGAAGCAACAAAACTAACATAAATAATTCGCATTGTTATTGAATTTAGAATTTACTAGACAGACGAACACCGCCATCTTTTAGAATTCTTACGAACAATCTTCGCAGGTCGTGTTATTATTCTAATAAGAGCGGCTAATCAGACCTCTAAACAAAGTTTTGTACCTATTCAACGATACATTATGCATTTGTACAAAATAAATACACAATTTTCAATGAGTCGAGTCATACGAGTAAATAGGTACTTAATTTATAGATATAAGTATGTCAGTGGTTAGTTATGCGAGGAGGTATCTAGTCTACGAATAGGTGAGCGACAGCGCGGCGCACTAATGAGACCGAACGGTGAAATCTTAGCTGACTTAAATTTGAGCGTCTAAAAGTGACGAAAGAAATTCCATTATTTGGCTACGATTTTTCAAAGTATTTTTTAAAGTACTAACTAGTAGAAACTAGTTGTTATGGCCAGATAAAAAAAAATACTGTAAATGAAAAGTTATTTGATTTTTTCACTACCGTTTAGTGTTGCCATTTTATATTTATTCTGCCAAGTGACAGTAAGTACAGCATTATTGTATTGTTTTAGATTGTTATTATAATTAAACGGAGTAAATGAATGAACAATACAGTTTATTTCTAAGTGTAGGTGTTCCTTGCAGGTAGGTAAAAATACTGTGGTTTAAAAATAAATAAATTACTAGCAAAAAGACTAGTAGCCCAAAAAAAAAAATTGTTTGCTTATTGACGACTGTTGATTAGTTCATAGTGATGCTCATGTTGTAGATACCTATTGTATACCTAAAGTAAGGCCAAAGAGTATTTAGAACCACTGGCATTACCTACCATAAACAATATTTTTACAGGACATTTCATTATGAATTAACTACGTAAGGAAAATACGATATATGCGTTATTGCCATTTTACTTCCTCAATTTGGAATATAAAAGTTACCATTGAAATAACCTACAAAAGTTCATGACTGAATACTTGCACAAACTAATTAAGAAGGTGAAGATATTTTAAATTTAAAGACGTAGAAATTTAATCTCAGCTAAAACAATGTATGCCATTGTTCATTAGTACGTATGGATATTATTATTTAATAAGAAGACTTAATTAACACTCTATGTACGTATTGCAGAATGTTACATAAAATTTAATCTTATTTAACTCATTACTACTCATAGTATTATTGGCATCCATTGTTATTACTATTAATAATAAAGCTCTATTTGAAAATTTTCCGCGTGTGACGTCATGGGATTGTCATGATTAGATGACTGTGGCGTTCCGAGCACAGACAAAATGACAGGGTGATGGAGACGGGAATTGCAGTCATTATGATTTATCGATAATCAACTGACACCGACATTTCCTGAGCAGAGAGTTCAGTAATATAAAATTTTCATGATTTCTCAATCATAAAAACTACAATATCAAAAGTTTTATTTATTTATTGAGGACTAATTTTAAAGAAATTTAATATAACGTAGTTTACCGTTTTATTGATTGCTACCTATATCACTACGTGTCATGATATGGTGACTGTGGCGCTGAGGGCACTATGTTTCTCAAACTTTATAATGGGTATTAGTTTTTGTCATCTTATGTTAATATACATGAAATATACAGAAAGAAGTTCGACTAATCTAATTTAGGATGAGTCAAGGAACATAATTAGCAAAGGAAATAAAAAACAATGTTGTTTTGTGAGTTTTATTTACGTATAAAAGTCTGTCGTCTAGTCGTGACCGTGGCGTACTGGGCACTTTTTGGCTTGTCATCTATACATGACTGTGGCTATCAAAAGGTTAAAATTATAATTAAATTACCAAACTTACTTGTGATTATAATTTTTTTTTTCTCCCAGGCGAGATCGACTGCGACACATGGTCCGAGTTATGCGGCTCCTTGCACGTAGATTCTCCCCCGGCGTGGGCCGTACTCAAGCGAGGCGGCGGGTACCAGCGGGCCCCACCTAATGTCAACGTCAAAGACTTCATAGGGACTGTCTCTGAAGCTTTGAACCTGCATACGTTGTCTACTTCTGATTTTCAAAGGATATTTGAAGGTGGTAAGTTGCTAACCAGAGACTAAAAGTTGCTTAGTAAGTGTTTCGCACGAAAATAAACATTTTTCTTAAAAGAAGGTTCGTATTCGTATGGATTCGCCTATACGAATAATCGAATATGAACATTATTTGCATAAATATGGTCCATATTCGTATAAAACGGTAACATAGCAAAGTCAATGTGCGGTTTGTGATTCTTGCCCTAAGCAGCATGAAACAAATAATATACTTTGAAAGCGAACTGGGCGTATCACACGCTACAAACTAATTTCGCGATATTGAACGCGTTCAGAGCGGGAGTTGCTTATATCTTCTACATGTCCCGGGGCTTTTAAAAAAATCGTTCAATTTCCAGTCAGTTCAAAAGCAAGCCTGCTTCTGAATTGCTAATAATCTTACTATGACAGTATTAAAGGTGAACGACTCTTGCAGGAAGTTGAATGGTAATGCTTGTCTGTGGTCTGCTGTGATGTTGTCCTTTTAATAAGTAACGTTCAAAAACTCCATTTTCGCTTTACCGGTTTAAAAAAATAATATAAACATGATTTTTTGGGTATGTAAGTACATGTTTTAACTATGATTATGTATAACAAATTACCTTGATACACTATCTAAAAGCACTAAAAAGATAAATTTCTCGTTCAAAACAACTTTGTAACTTAGAAAGGATTTTTACCAAATTCTACGGATTTCCCTTTCCCAGTCCTGTCCCTTTCCTGATTTCTCAGTTGTCCGGTTATTCCGGTCAGTGGGTCGTCGTAGAGAATTGTTCTATAAAATAGCATTTGGTTGCGATTTTTTATTTTAAATCCTCCTAACAATGTCGTAAGTTTACTTCCATGAAGTTATCATAATGGTGTTTTTATTTTTTTGGGTGGGAAATTACCAAATAACGTCTCCCGCTCTGGGCGGAGCGGGAGGGGACTAAAACCCACCCGTGTTCCTTCCGTTGCCTGTGTTGCCAGAGGCCACGGTATCCCTTTCCGACTTACCCGCGACCCATAATGGCTTACTTACTTTACGTTTTTTTTACTGCTATGTCAGATAACAGATTAATTTTAATGAAATATTGGTGCCGATTCCCTTGTTCACAAACTAAACTAAATTTAAGCTCAGTGCATCTTTTTTTTTCTATTTCATTAAGAAGAGGACAGAAGATAAATTTTAGTTTAGTCCTGTCAAATTAATCAGCGCCTGTCACTACTCCATACAAGTTTAGACGTGATTAAAAACTTGCCAACTAAAATTACGTCAATTTACGTCAAGCGCTGATTAATTTGACAGGACTAAACTAAAATTGATCTTCTGTCCTTTTCTTAATGAAATAGAAAGAAAAGGATGCACTGAACTTAAATTTAGTTTAGTTTGTGAACAAGGGAATCGGCGCCAATGTGGTTTTTTTTAGTGAAACACGAACAAGTCGTCGTGTTTGTATGACCCTATGGGAGTTCTTTAATCATAGAGAAATTGCAGTTGGACATAACAAATCCACCCCACATGGGTGGATTTGTGATATAATGGAGGGTCTGGAGTTCTAAAATACGCATGTATTTTAGAATTCTAGACCCTCTATTATATCACATTTAAGAGGTTGTCAACGTGGTACAGTTGTAGATCAAGTTTTATATTTTCAGGGGACTCGAGTGTTTGGGTGTTGTTAGTGGCGCCGCATGGGACAACGTGGGACCACATCGCCGATCCATTCACACGAGCAAGTTTAGAATACAATGTGGATGACAATGTTAATGTAAGTAAAGACGTATTATCATATATGCAAAAGTACAAAATGATGTTATAAATGTTATCCCTTAAGCCGTATGCGTTAGGACACGAAACCAAAACGCTGGCTGGCACAAAAATGAAACTTATGCAATCGATATAAGGTACTAAATCCGCACGAAATTACTTTTAAGAAATTGCGTTTATATTTACATAAAGCGAATCGGTCTACTGCACTTCATATAACGTCTTGTAATCCTATAATATGTCTTTTTTTATCAATTATTAATGGATTAATTATTTTTAATCCAATGTCTATTTTGAAAGAAAGAAAAAATATGTATTGGGACTCGCACAAGAAGGTCACAAATGCAACTAAACACACTCATAGAAATATATTAAAAAAGATATATAATATAAAAAACATTGCGTTCATTGTAATCGAAGGTCTCGATTAATAAAATTAAAAAATACTGTCAGTCGTAGGACTGCACGTCAGAAGTGAAAACTTCTTAGCTTCACAAACTTGTAAACATCTATATATTTACCTGAGCGTGACGGTCACGTGAGTTCAATGCGTTTCCCCATCCCAAAAGTGCCCAACGAACCTAAAGAAGTTCACTTCAAAAACTTGTTCCACAGTTCGGCATAATGGCTTGCACCACGAAAACAGACCAGTACTGTCGGCAAGTGGCTTACAACCAGCCAGTGATAATCGTACAGAACGGAGCCAAACGCAGCGCGTACAACGGTCGGGACTACGAAAACCAGCTGTTGGACTTCATAGATATGATTGTAGAAAGTGGAGGTGAGATTAAAACATTATTTTCAGGGTTTATTTTTGGGTAAGGACTTCAGTGTGTTCTACTTAAAGTATAAATAGAGGAAAGGGAATCAAAGGAACCATGGACTGGATTTTGGAAAGTGAAAACTACGATTATAGTTTTTCGTAAATGTTCTTGGCTCGAACAACAAAATAGAGAGTTTTACATAAAATAAAACTTACCTATTATTTTTTCATCAATATCCGGAATCCATCTTGAGTCAAGCACCTGTTTTTTCAGCCTGTTGTCAGCGTTTCCTTTGCCTCTCCGCTGGTGGCGTCCTCTATACTTACCGTTGGTACTAGTATTTTAAGCGCGCATCGGGTGGTGGCCCGATTTACCGCCATTATGGAACTCATGATGCACCAGGTAGACCTTACCTGGATTCCGGATATTGATGAAAAAATAATAGGTAAGTTTTATTTTATGTAAAACTCTCTATTATTTGTTTTGTATCAATATCCGGAATCCATCTTGAGTGATGTGTTTGTTATCACCTGGTGCGCTTAACCCAAAGACGCTATAATGTGTACAAGGATATAAGAAAAAATATGGGTTAATAAAATAATAATGTTTAATTATGTAAATGTATTACAATAATTAATCAAGGACATACTTCTTGTAGCCGCATTAAATATCCAAATAAAAAACTAACGAAAAATAATGGTAATCTTTCAATGAACAGGATCAAAATAATTAGATAATGATACAGAGTTATTGGGAATATTCGAATCATTTTGCAATTCCCTCTGATAATAATTTTGGAAGGTATGAATCATTTTCCAGTTACCAGTTGCAAGAATTTGATCAATTGGAAAGTTTTCTACAAAATTGAGAGAAGCTACTGCAGATCTTACTGATCCCGGAGTTGCATCAATACCACTAGCTTTTAAAAGAGACCTCGCCCATCCGCCAATAACAGTTCTAGACGCAAATTTTATATCGCCTTTAGCTGTAATAAATAAATGTTTTATATTTCCTCGACGGTTTAGAGTAATATGTAATAATTGTCTTAACCAAAAAATCAAATTTAAATTTTTATCAGGATGTTCTCTAAGCCTCCATCCAGACTGCCTATGGTTATGGTTGTCTGTTTTAGAACCAAATGCTGGCCACAATACAATAGAGGTATCTTCATCAACTAAACTAGTGCTATCAATTCGCAACAATGTAAGATCGTGAACCCTGCGTCCTGATGCTAACAGTAAGAGAGTAGCCACATGTCTTGATACATGAAATATATTATTTTTATCAAAATTGTACGTACTCATGTATTGCAATAAGACTTTAGGGTTCCAAATAGGTGGTTTAGCAGATTTCTCTCGACCGACAGCAATAGCTTTTAATATATGTTTTATAAAGAAATTTGACGACAAATCAATATTTGATGTTAAGTGTGTGAAAGTTGAAATAACAGATTTGTGTACCAAAATAGTTCTATAAGCAAGACCTATGTCACAGTGTAAATGTGCTAAATATCGAGCTACTTGATCCGCATTAGGGTATTTGTAATTAACTGAATGCGACTCACACCATCGCTTCCATCTGCGCCACGCTGGTCTGTAGGTATTGATTGTGGAGCCTCTCCAGCTTGACATAAGGAGTTTTTGTTCTTGATCTGTCCAGTCCGTCAAAATATCTGGCCACCCGAAATCAGCCATGCCTCCAAGTGTAGGTCTTGCACCTGCGGCGGATGCGTCCCTGTTCTGGTGTCTATCAGAGTGCGGGCTAGATCTGGAATCAGAAATGGGGGATGTCGCGCTCGCCGTTGAACATCTGCCTGCCAAAATACCTTGTTCCACTTCGGGGCAATCAATATGTAGTCTCCGCTGGCTTGGTTTAGGTGTCTGAGAACCCTGGGAATCAGATTTGGTGGCGGAAACAACCAAGCTAGGTCGTAGTGCCACTGATGACAAAATGCGTTGTGGTGTTGTGCTTCTTGATCGTTCACGTCCAATGATGCGTACCTTGGTACTATGTGAGCTGTTCTCGATGCGAAAAGGTCTATCTCCGGCGTGCCCCACATTTGAAAGATTTGTGTAGTTGCTGTCTTCGTGAGGTGCCACTCTGGGCAAGCCTTCTGCCGGGAAAGAGCATCCACCTCCGCATTGAATCTGCCCGGAAAATAATGTGCTGTCAGATGAATGTTCTGCTTGTCTAGAACAGCAAGAAGTTGTCGGGTTTGTTGGAGCAGTTTCTTGGATTTTGTGCCGCCCTCCTTGTTTATATACGACACTACTGTTCGATTGTCGGTTTGCAGCAGTATCTGTGCATTTTGGAGTTGCTGTTGGTTCTGACGTATAGTTGCGTAAACGGCGAACATCTCTTTTTTGTTGGCATGCCATGTCTTTTGTGAATTTTTCCAGGTTCCCACAATATTTGTATCGCTGAGTTGTGCCCCCCACCCGATGTCTGATGCGTCTGTAGTCAATAGGTGTGTCACCGAACTCAAGTGGATCGGCATCGACTTTCCTATAGCTTGACACCACCATTCCATCTCTGACCGAGCTGGTTGAGGGATAGGTATCAGCCGATACGGGTGTTTCACCGACAGCTGTCGACTGTAGTATTGCAGAGTGCGACAGTGAAGGCGACCTCTCGGAGTCACGAACGTTGCAAAGTTGAGTCTCCCCATTAGAGCTTGGTACTGTTTGAGGGACCACTTGCTTGTCTGGAGCTGTTGGTGAAGTGCATTGCGTAGCGATAGGCACTTCGGCTCCGACAGGGACTTTGCGTTGCGTTTTGTGTCCCATGTTATGCCGAGAAACTCGAGGCATTGCGTCGGAGCCAGTACAGACTTTTCGAAGTTGATGTTCCAGCCCAGTAAATGCAGAATCTTTATCGTGAATGCGATGTCGTCTTCCAACTGCGATTTTGACTGGTTTGCTAGAAGGAAATCGTCCAAGTATACGACGCACCTGATGTTGTGACTCCTCAGGAATTCCGCTACCCAATTGGTTATCGAGGCAAACGTTCTGGGTGCGGATGAAAGGCCGAACGGCAAACAAGTCATTTGAAGTAGCTGATGCTGATGTAAATCTTGATGATAATTTAATCTCAGGAACCTGCGATGTTGCTGTGCGATGGCTACATGAAAATATGCGTGGCTCAGATCTAGTTTGGCCATCCAATCTTGTTGTTGCATAAAATTTGGAACACGGAAGTGACTGAATAGTTGAAATGGTTTGGCTACCACGAACTGATTCAGTTGCTTCAGATTGAAGATAGGACGGAAGGTCCGATCTGACTTCGGTACCAGAAAGAACGTGGAAAGGTAGCTGGGCGTCCGTTCTGCAGGTTCTAGTACACCTGACTCTAACAAGGTTTGAATCTGTATCGTCATATTGGAAGATGTTTTGGTTCTGTAATATTTGAGAACCGTGGGACTCGGAAATATTAGCGGCGGTTTCAGTATGAAGGGTATGCGTGCACCGTTTAACAGCCGGCATATTTTGTCTGGCGCACCTAGATTGCTCCAAGCATACTGAAATTGCTTTAGACAACCGCCTTGAAATGTCCGACAGTCATTCGCGACGCTTGTTTTTAGTGAAAGTCTGCGATTGCGATTTCTTTCCCCTAGGTTTGGCTCGATGGTTATTTGCTCGGTTTTTGTTTTGTTGTGAAGCGTGTGAGCCATGTTTTTGTCTTTTATTGGAGTTGTCGCGACGAAAAAATCTATCATCAGCTTGCTTACTAGTCGACGGTTTTTGATTTTGATAAAAATTATCTTTGGAATAAGTGATTCTGTACTAGGAGGAATTTTATGTAATACGTCGCGATGAAAACCTTCGGAAATCTGGCGCAACACAGCCTCACGACGTATATTTATTAAATCGGCTCTACGACCGCACACTATTTGTAACAAGTCATCCGTCACCTTACTATACGCGGATTCTTTCGAAAATAATGTCTCCACTTTTTCGAATAACGTGCTGGGTGTCAACGTTTCTCTAGACTCATTTGACCAATCCACCAATGATTGTAATGTTTTATGCAATTCGTCTTTTTGAGAAAGTAAAGCATTCGTTAATCCAGCAAAAGATCGTTCTAATAAATATGAGCGTGAATCTTCTTTTAACATATCCGATTCAAAACGCTTTAGTTCGTCGTTAACATTTAATTCGACAAAACCGGGGGTAGCTGAATATTTCTTTTGTGCATCCGAAAACCGAACGGCATACCAATCATCACACATAAAACGCTGTAGTTCCGTTAATTTTTTGAGAAATGTTTCATTCGCCTTAGGGTAAATCGGATCTTTTACCGTTGTACCGACTTCCGATAAAATCTGAAGTTTGTAATTTTCAGGTCTTCGTAGGTTTAATTCATTTGTGTTATTGGACGTATTGTTTTTAGCACTAGAATTTGTATTTTCAACGTCGCAATTTTTCGATAAAAGATTTGTTAAATAGGCCACTTGTTGTGATAAGAACTCAAATTGTGTATAACTCACGGTTTGAGAGTCCCTTCTCGCTCTGCGTTTCTCAGGGCTGGGTCCACTACTCGTAGAAGAATCACTATCACTATCTTTTGTACTTGGTGTCGGAGAACGAACCCGTTTTCGCGATAATGAGCCGTCCTTAACACTTTCGGACTCTAAATTATTATTAGAATTTTCCATAATAACAACGGAGAGGTAAAAATATTCACGAATCTAAAACTGCCATAGTTTTACCAAACTTTTAAATGAATTCAATAGGTAGAATTATTTCGCGAAGTTTAAATAACGCTAACAACTAAACGGCGCGAAAAACGACGCTATAATGGCGGTAAATCGGGCCACCACCCGATGCGCGCTTAAAATACTAGTACCAACGGTAAGTATAGAGGACGCCACCAGCGGAGAGGCAAAGGAAACGCTGACAACAGGCTGAAAAAACAGGTGCTTGACTCAAGATGGATTCCGGATATTGATACAAAACAAATAATAATAGCATCCTGTAGTGTTGTGCTAAGCAATAGTGATGCCAGTTAAAGCGATGGTTAAAAAATCGATGAAGACGCGCTTTGCGTGTGACATTTTTTGTAAGTTCATTACTCTGTCTCTTTGTTTAATAGTTTTTGTCTGGTCCTATATGTTTTTACCGACTTCCAAAAAGGAGGAGGTTATATGTTCGCCTGTATGTTAACCGAATTCTCCGTCAACTGATTTCCAAAGTTACTTTTTGTTTGAAAGGGTATGCTCTCGAGGTGGTCCCATTGTCAGGTCAGGATCATATGAGGGGATCCCATGAAAATCGAGAGAAATCCTCAAATTTGATAGGCGAATTTGACACCTATAGCGATTTGGGTATTTTTTATAGTAACTCGCGCATTTGCCGTCGGAAAGCACCATTTGGTGAAGTGGAACTGATGATGAAGACCACAGACGGCCACCGGAACTACTCAATAATAAGTATTTCACGGGTTGCGATTCGATTACTTTAATGTTTGCTAAGCAATTTATGTTCGTCACAATGCATATGGTGAAGTGGAGCTGATGGTGAAGTACCAGAATTCCTCAACAATTAACGTCCCTGCAACAGGAAAAGCAATATTTTGTAAAAAAAAAACACTACAAAGTCAAAAATAACTTTAATTTCGGAAGTCCGTGGCAAAAACTAAAATACAGATCCAAAGACACCGACTTCCGAAATTAAAGTTATTTTTTACTTTGTAGTGTTTTTTTTGGAAGTCGGCGTTTTTATGAATAATAATTGCTTAGAGATTTCGGAAAAAATAAACATTATATTCAAACAGATGTGGAGCTCAACGAGAAACAAGTACTAGAGATATTGGACGCATCGTCTCGGGAACATGCGTGGCTAGTCGCGTACCTGCCGGCGCACTGCGGCAGCTTCTGTGACGATCTGGCGCACGAGTGGATGATCGTCGCTAAGAAGGTAACATACGAGGATATTAGACCCTCGAAATAGTAATATGATTTGTTCCTGTGAAAAAACATAAGAATATAATACAACGTTATTTTTTATTTAGTTAGTGAAACTTCAGAGACTTGATGTTATTGATGTCTAATCATATTAAAACACTGTCGCTCCTGTGAAGTTTCGTTAGGTAATATAAATTAACGTTGTATACCATGTATAAATAAATAGTATAAATTAGTGTCTATGATTGCTTAGTTCTTCTTAACTACACAATGAATTTTGATGCGGTTCCGCCATAATTTAGAGAATTTATTCAGGAAGGTATGAAAAATACATTCATATTATACAACCAATCACGATCGGACGGTTAAGCATAGAGTTAACACTAGATGGATGAAATGGCATCAGGTCACGGGAACAATCTCCGACTCCCGCATTCCCCTTAAACTTAAGGGGAAGATATATAAAACAATGGTAAGACTTGCTGTCTTGTATGGATCAGAATGTTGGGCCACAAAAGGGATGAATGAAAGGCAATTGCATGCAGTTGAGATGAGAATGCTAAGAGGGATGTGTGGAGTGACGAATAGATAGAATAAGAAATGAGTACATAAGAGGAAGTCTGAAAGTGGCACCGGTGACTGAAAAGTTGTGCGGAAATTGGTTGTCATGGTGGCATGTGATGCGGAGGAATGAGGATAATGTCGTGAGAAAAGTCTTGAGTATGAATGTTGATGGCTATAAGAGTAGGGGAAGACCAAAGAAACGATGGATGGATGGAAGATGATATTGCTAGAAAGGGGGTGACTACCGAGATGACAACTAATAGAGAAGTATGGAAGAAAGCCACATGTTGCACCGACCACAAATAAATTGGGATGAGGCCAGGAGAATGATGATTATACAACCACTTAACACGTTAAACGCCGATAGAAAAAATTAAAAATCGTAAAAATACTTTTGGTCGTAATTTGTTTATTATGTTACGATACGTATAGAAAATAAGTTTTATTCAATTCTGTACATGGGTTACATAGTTACAGTCAAATACATAGCTGAGGTCACCGGTGCACCCCATGGCGCACAAATACAGAAAATATATTTTCCGGTACCAGGCGCCGCGCCGCCCACCCCGCCGGCCACCCGCTACACCAGTAGTGCGCTCGCGCTTACGGTGATAGAACGTGTGTTACTAGTTCAATTACGTTCCTACTATCTTAGCTGTCATCATTTTCTTATTGAATAGTTAATGTGCGAGCCTTTAGATATGGATTTAGCTATGGAGGACTTCGAATTTACGCAGGATGAATGGAAGCAAATCAACGCGTTAGAAATTTCTTTTTCGAACGCTTCTATAAACAATGACTGTCTCCTAGAATCGGATAGTGAACCAATGCAATTACCGAAAAAGAAAAGACGTTTGGTTATCGCGAGTGATAGTGATAGTGATAGTGAGTCGGCTGAAAATTTTGTTGCCGCCAATATATCACAAAATGACCTTATTTCCGCAAAATGGTCGAGGCCAAAAAGACGACAGCCATCAGTGATTCCTTTCACCGAGTTTGAGGGTATGAAACCCCCATATTCTAATTTGCTGAAAGAAGCTGGCCCTGACCAGTATTATGATCTATTGGTGCCTGAAGAAATTCTTGAAATGATTGCTGAGCAGACAAATTTGTTCGCAAGTCAAAACATCACAGCCAGGCAAACAAAGCCTGGATCAAGGTCTCATTCATGGAAGCCAACAAACAAGACAGAAATAAAACAGTTTCTTGGGCTGGTCTTGTTTATGGGCGTAGTAAAGCTGCCGAAATTAGCTTATTATTGGAGCAAAGACAAGATACTTGGACAAACTTTTCCAGCCACCGTTATGAGTAGGAACCGCTTCGAGTTACTACTGCAATACCTACACTTTAGCGACAATTTATCTGCCGACAGAAACGATCGTATTGCCAAAATAATTCCTTTAATCGATGCTCTCAATGCTACTTTCCAGAAATATTATTCGCCTAAAGAAGATATTTGTGTGGATGAAAGCCAAGTACCTTTCAGAGGTCGAATAATATTCAGGCAATACAATAAAAGTAAGCGACACAAGTATGGCATGAAGCTATTTAAGTTATGTACTGTTCCCGGATATACTTGCAAACTTAATTTGTATAGTGGGAAAAACATTGACGCAATAAATACTACGCCAACAAATGTGGTGATGGCGCTATGTGAAAATATATTTGACAAAGGTCACACGCTAGCTACTGATAATTGGTACACTAGCTTGGAACTGGCTTATCGGTTATTGGAGAAGCAAACCCATTTAATTGGCACATTGCGAAAAAACAGAAGAGGATTGCCTAAGGCTGTTGTTGATTCGAAACTGCAAAAAGGTGAAACAATGGCTATGGAAAATGAAGATGGAGTAACAGTGCTTAAATGGAAAGATAAGAGGGACGTGCTTATGCTGTCGACAAAGCATTCCGACAAAATTGCTGTGGTGGTGAAAAAAGGCAAACAGATTCGTAAACCAAAAGTTATTTTGGATTATAATAAATCGAAAGGGTCTGTAGACATGAGTGACCAGATGGGTGCCTATTCTTCGCCATTGCGGAAAACCGTAAAATGGTATAGAAAATTGGCAATAGAACTACTTCTAAATACGGCAGTTGTAAATGCTTGGGTCATGTACAATGAAAATAAGCAGAGCAAATCTTCAATTGTTGACTTTAGGAGGGCTCTCATAGATTATTTGACTCGGCCAGCAGATTCCCAAGAAATAATTATCAATGAAAGACCTAAAAGACTCAAGCATGTTCTAAAATTAAAGGAAGGAAAAGTAAGAGACACGCGTCGTTTTTGCGTGCAATGTTATAAAGATTCAGTACAGGAATTTGGTCGTAAAGTAGCTAAGAATAAAGCTAAGAAAGTGAGTACGTACTGTGTGCAATGTAAGGGGGAGCCTCACTTTTGTCTAAAATGTTTCAATTATGTCCATCGCTAATATGTTGATGCTATAAAAGGTTTCTTACCTCATCTTTTACAGCATGTTTTGTCAAATATTATGGCTAATTATTTATATTCCTAATGGTTGTTTGTAATTATGGTCACTAATGAGAACTTTATTTTATTTATTTTATTTTTCATAAAAACTGATTGTATAGTTTGTGTTTCGTTAAAAAATAAAGACTGCTAATTTTCGTTTAAATAATAAAGACTGATTTGAATTATATATCCTGAATTTTTATTTTGGTTACTTTTTTCGCTATCTTTAAATTTTTTCAATTCCTTACAAGGTATGTTTGTCCCACTGCGCAGTATAGTTCTACAGCGCCGTGCCGGTCACGGAGTACGAATAAAGTAACAGTCAGTATGGCCGGCGGCGAGAAAAAGTAGTTTGAATATGACTATACGTTGAGGTCACCGGTGACCCCCATGGCGCTATGATAGAGGAAGGGTGAGGTCACCGGTGACCCCCACGGCGTTTAACGTGTTAAACAACCTAAATATAAATAAGAAATCTCGATAATGTTTTGTCAAATCGTAAAAACCGTGTATAATATACGTAGAATCCTCTACACAGTATTATAAATAGTAGCCTTTGATAGAGTTGGTGAAAGATTTAATCGAAAGTAATATAAATTTGTTTGTATTTCCAGCTTCGCCCGCTAGATTTCGTGCGCGTGGGCATTCTGAACTGCGCGAGCAACCCGTCTGGGTTCTGTACAAACATCCGTGCAGCCACCGCAAGGCTCTATCCCATTGCTTCTGGACAACACTACAGGTCGGTCAGCACTTATGTTTATTTATTTTATAATAATAATAATAATAATTGATGTGAATTCAGCAATTTTTGTGCCGATAGTCATATCAGCCAATGGCTTAATTGCCAAGAGCCTCGACCAACACCTAAGGAGGCTCTCGTTGGACGGCTGGATTGAGCTTAAGGGCTTGATTCAGAGAGCGGTACTTCTGGACACGGCTCGCATTGTTAGGAGGTTCCTTTCTCTGGAGCCCTGACCGCCGGTAGCTTGGACCCTGTTCCCGATACCGGTGGGCTACCATTTTTTATATTTTTAAATGTTTTTATATTTTTTTAATATTTAAAAATATAATTTATTGTGTAAATAATTAAATAAAAAATAATAATAATAATTTGTGTTCTCGTCTAGCTAACGAAGAGTACTTGCATAGACACAACCTTGTAGCCAGGATTATCCATCAGTAACTTGCTTTGAAATACAGCATTGTAGAATCTGAAGTGCCGAACTACAGGTATGTGCCCGACCCAGTTCTCGAGAATGGAAATATCACATTGAACTGGGATCGATCCATCATCACTGACAGGACTATTGTTGCCAATAAGCCTGATATAGTGGTGGTGGATCGAAAAGAGCGGCGTGCAATGATTATTGACATAACAGTCATTACGGGAATCTCGTGAAAGCCGAGAAAGATAAACAGATCAAGTATCTTGACTTGGCTCGCGAGGTTGTCGACATGTGGGATGTGGATTCAGAAATCATTGTGCCGATAGTCGTATCAGCCAATGGTTTAATTGCCAAAAGCCTCGACCAACACCTAAGGAGGCTCACATTGGACGGCTGGATTAAGGGGCTTGATTCAGAAAGCGGTACGTCTGGACACGGCTCGCATTGTTAGGAGGTTCCTCTCTCTGGAGCCCTGACCGCCGGTAGCTTGGACCCTGTTCAATGAAATAAAATATATAATAATAATTTATTTACATAACAGGAACAGCTTATAAAAAAATATACTTACTCATGAATGCCCACAAAGATATGTCTTAATATTAGGGGCACTAGATCCTTGTTATATAGTTCACCCATGTGGATTCCACAGAAAACTCAGAGCTTTTACAACTCGTTCGTGTCGTAAAACGCGATTATGTAGTAACTTTATGGCGGCTCTGAAGTGCGCTACTCGCTGCGCAGTACCCCACCCCTCACCCCCGCTGACATACGAATTCGTTACTGCGCAGCGACTCGCTTCTTGTTCCGAGCCGCCATAAAGTTTGAATCGGGCTGTACCAAGATGATAGAAAGTCGGCTCCCGTGCGAATTTGTTCTTGTTTTTAGAAGATTCACCAGAATATTTTATAAAAAAGTATATCATTATCGACAAATCAATATTCATTAACTTTAGATTTTTAATCAATAATCTAACGATATTTTTACGTCTATCTAATAATTATGTTTCTTGCCTTTTCAGTGTTAGCTTACAGCACCTATCTCAAGCGCCGTACATATTGGAATGGGCACTCGGGTACATTGATGACTCAGTGCAGAAGCTCAGCTGGCAAATATTCTCCAAGCAAGTCATCGCTGAAGAGCTGAACCCTACCGGGTAATATTACAAAGCTTTTACTTCGAGTCACTTGTTAGAATATTAAGATGGAATCTTGAAAGCTAACTTTGGAAAACTTCATCTTGGTCTATAAAATTGAAACTTTGTATAATCGTTGTACTCCGATGACAATACATTATAATTATTCATTGGCAGACATAACCTGATGCTGTAGCCAGGATCGCCGTCACAGGATCACCACAATACTTATATCGCGTTTCTGTCTGATGCCATTTGATTGGTCTGTGTTTGTCTTATTGGTACAGGTCGATTCAATGTTGATGGCGGCTCTGAAGTGCGCTACTCGCTGCGCAGTACCGCACTTCTTACCCCCGCTGGCACGTGAATTTGTTACTGCGCAGCGACTTGCCTCATGATCAGAGCCGCCATAAAGTTTGAATCGGGCTGTAACTAACATTATTTCTTACAGAGCCAAGAAACCCTGGCTGGTCTACTTCCACTCCCCGAGATGTTACAGCTGCTATGAAAAGTTTTCAGACTTTGCCGTAGCGGGTATTGTAAGTATCATACTACTGACCTTAAATACAGGAACTCGGTCACTATACAAAAACTGATGTATCAAGCTAATTTGAACCATGTGCAGTGGTGGCGCGGTGGTAACATCGCCGATTTACGAATTGAAAAAAAAAAAAAAACTGGACGTGGGTTCGATCCCGGAGACATGTGACATCAACCAACCCGCACTGGGCCCGCGTAGTTGATTACGGCCTCCTCCCTCTCACAGAGAGGAGGCCTGTGTCCCAGCAGTGGGAACGTTATAGGCTGATCACGCAGTGCAACTATTGCCATCAACCTGACCTGTCCTGCACTTACAACTGTCCTGCCAATGATTATGACACGGGCACTTACCACACATGGGGCTGATTTTTCAATAGTCAGATAAGTTTTATCTGAGGAAATAATATCGCAGTTTTTGTGTATGGAAAATATGTCAAACTGTCATATTTATTCTTCAGATAAATGTTACCAAACTTGAAAAATCTACCCTTAGTAATCAAGTCAACTTTCCTATTTTACAGTTACTGAACAACGCCGTCCAACTGGGTAAAGTGAACTGCGTGACCGAACGCGGCATTTGCCAACACGAACAGATCATGAGCTATCCTTCACTAAAACTTTACCTCCACAGGAACCAACGCCAAAGATTTAGCACAGTCATAAACATACAAGTTAGAGACTATGAGAGTATGCTGGAGGAAATAAAACCTCTTTTGAGGAGGTATGATGAGAGTCTCTTGGCGGGAATCGAGCCTAGTGTTCGGGAAAGTTTTGATATAAAACATGACGAGTTTTAGTTAACCCTTTGACCGCCACGTCAAAAAAGGCATAAACGTGCCCATGGTGCCAAGCTACGAATTATTCCTTAAAATCTGTCATGGAGTCGTGACCGTGGCGTGCTGAGCACAAAAAGGTTAAATCTCTGAAAGCTTCCTTTTATTTTCCTGTGTTCGGTTTTGCCGAGTGTATGTTCGTGCTTTATCTCTACTCTCTAAAAACGTGTGATTGTTTAGAGGTGTCCAAAATTTATTCGACCACATCACAACAGCGCGCCTGCTTCTCCGACGAGTTAGGCAGAGGTGTTCCTACAGTACACCCACATTTCGCCTGTTATATTTAAGTCCGATGAAATAGAGGATTTGCCACAAAAACACTAACTCCATTTTGCATTTATTGACTGGACATGAAAATGAGAATTCTGTTGAACGCCAAGACTGCCAGTCGTGGTCATAAAACCTGCGAGTAGAACGGTGGATATTTAGTAGGGGATTTCGTCGTGAGGTATCGCTCCCACTTTTTATGACCGTCATACGTGGAACGTTGGCGTTTAAATAATAAATAATTATAGTACATAAGTAGACTCTATTATAATTAATATTGAGGCTTATAACTCGAAATAACAACTCGCATACTAATCTCTAATATTATATGGCAGTTATTTTGTTACCAATTAGGTATAATAATTTAGAATATTAGGTAGGTTTTTCAATTTTACAATTCTTCTTTCTGTTATATTATTTTTATGGTAACTGCATTTACCTTATTTAGATTTTAATATTGTACTTATTATTGTAAATTCTAAAAAAAGAAATATGATTTGTTACATAATCGGCAATCTCATAAAATCTCAATTTCTTGGTAATAATTATGTTATTTGATTAGGAGATATTGGCATTGTGTTGTGATATTATGCTACTGTTAATTATTATTTTTAATTAGAAGAAATACTAGTGTATTATTAAGAAATCTGTAGTGCCTTGATTTTGTACAGTGCCAACACAAGTACAAATTAATAATTTATGCACCCAATTCCTGTTTATTTATATTAAATCAACCCAGTTGTCTATGATACGACTAGTCAGAGACATGGTGGTCTAATTTTATATTCCATACTAATTGTAACAATAAAGTAACACACACTACAGTCTTATTTTTATTTATTTAAGCTTTGAGAATAAAATTAAAATAATCTAATGAATTGCTGGCATCTTCACAAACAGCATCTGAAACCCACAAAGAATACAAGAGATGTAAATAATACCCACCCACATACAAAGTACATGGCACAGGCCTCCCAGTCAAATTAAATTAGAGTATTCTCACTTCTGAAAAATAATTGGGTATTAAAAATAATCATGAGGCTTAACCAATAAATTAAAAATTACCAATTTTCCAAGAATTATGGCTTAATGAGCCTACTCATTAAGGCGCAAATATAGGTTTTAGTGACTTTTAAATCTGTCATTACGCCTTCATATAATGCAAGAATTTATGCAAAAAATGTATGTTGAACTAGAATGCATACACATAAATTCTCTATGTCAATATTTAAGTATCTACAATAATATCTAAAGTACTTTATGAAATAAATTCAGGATTTTATCTACCCAAAGATTAAAAAACGATATTACTTTCAGACTACTTAGATATTTAAATGATTTTTTTTTTTTTTTGTATGAACAGACTATTTTATTATCTATAATTCTATCAGATTTTTTTTTCAAATAATCATATTATCGTTACTAAAAATAAATATTCCATATGAAACCAAACGGCGGCGCGGCCATTGCCCGACCCTTAAGCCATAATTCTTGGAAAATGTTGGTAGGTAATTTTTAATTACAAAATATGAAAACTTACGTCATCATTTCTATTCAACTGTGCATCAATGACTTCTTGATCCACACTGCATGGCAGGAAGAAATCCACCAGTTCAAAGAGTCCTTTAGAGTCCAAAACCAGGCGGTCTTCACCAACTTCCAAGTTCAGATCTTTGAGATTTACCTGAAAGTTCATAATATTAAAAATTATTTTCCATAGTATAACTTTTTGTCTGCAATGCTGTTTAGTTCATGTTTTTCGGGTTCTGTACATAAGGGTGCCAAACTGAAACCTATTACTTAGCCTCTGGTGTCTGTCTGTCTGTAGACAAAGTTAAAAATTAAAGGGTTTTCCATACAAGAAACATGTTTTACTCTGCATTTTTTACTAAATATTGTTTGGTGGTACGGAACCCTTCAAGTTTGTGTCCAACTCGCACTTGGCCAGTTTTTATAGTATCAATTAACTTTATTTTCTCACCACAAGATACATAAATTATTTTACATTGGTCAGATTCGACAACAATACACAATTCAGGTAAGTATATATTGTGTGACACTGGTGCCTAGTATAAGACAGTATTCATTTTTTAATTAGGAATTAAATCAATAGTCTTACAGAAGAAGGAATCTTAAATTCAGCCAGCAAGTATTCAATCTCTCCAGTAGGTGGTTCACGTCTCAGTCTATACTCCAGTTCCCTCTTGACGGCTGCTGGGACACCAGGTTTTTGCACAACACCCTTATCATCTAACTCCTCAATTAAAGGAGGCTTTACCTCATTCCCTCCTTCAGTCTTTATTCCTCTTATTTGAATTCTATGACACTGCAAAGTACCAATAGACTTTCTATTTTTCAAAATTGTGTACTTTTGCATGTCTATTTCAAACTGATACTTATCCTGTAAACCTTCAAAGACAACAGTGAGAAAAAATGTTTGAAACAAATCATCCTTTTCAATTTTCTTGAAAAATTCTGGGTTTATAGCTACATCATAGACTGTAGCTGGGGCTCCAGATTTGTCAGGTTCAGTTCTACCTTCCCCAATGCTCATGGGCACTCTGTAAGTGGATGGATCTTCTGAACTGAGGATTTGCATAAGCTCCTCATTGCTGATATCTCTTGGACAAATGATAGCATCAGTCAGGCATATATTTACAAATACCTTCTTATTGTCTGGTTTTGTAAACGTTTTTACACAAAATCCTGTAATGAAAAAGTTGCAAATTAATTTTGTGAAATGAAATGAAATTGTTTATTCTGTAAATAGGATATGAGAATCACTTTAACACATCATATTAAAAAAAATATATATTAAAAAATAAGCTAGATGGAGTCTACATTTCCTATCTGACTACCCCTGAGAAGAAATGGCGAAACAAACTCCCCTTGAGTTTGTTTCGGCATTTCTTCAAAGTCTCTTTTAAAGTCCAGACATAATCTTGGTCAGATCATGTGAGGACCATGTAGATCCATGTCTGAAATGGTCTTTTGAGGAAAGAACCACACAAATTTGAGTGGACCTGTCCAGTCAGTGCAAGCATTTGTCAGTAATCGTGTAGCTCAACTCAAAACTTAAGGAGCTCAACAACTCAACGAACAATACCAAGGAAAGGACATTTTTGTTGGCCGCATAAAGTACTCAAAATGCCAGACCAACATTAAAACTAAGAGAAAAAAAACAAGAAATAAATAAAAATGACCCACATTGTGAATGTGAAACTTGAAATATGTGCATATCGGAGAGGTTTAGTTGCAAGGAAGAGCTGTGCGCAATTGCACATCTTGGCAATATTAAATTCTTAAGAATATTTAGTTACCTGGTGTAGGTTTCACAAGTTTCGAAGGTACTGTCTCTACATTAGATAGAAGCTTGTTGAATTCTTCCTCAACCGGGGTCTCCTGAATTGTAATAAACAATTACATACATACATAAACTCACACCTTCTTCTCATGGGGATAGGCAAAAACTATACCTGCTACGCTCCTTACATTCCCCTTTTGCTTCGTTTGTGTTCATACATCTGGTCATACACGCACACCGGTTGCAAGTACTATGCACCTGACCTTTTTTAGTCACTATATGTCTTTCTGGGGCGTCCCCTCCCGGGATTTCCACTCACATCTGCCTTGTAAATACCTTTTGTTAGTCGCCTTTCATTCATCCTCTCAAAAATGACCAAACCATCTCTGCCCTCAATAGCATAGTTACAGTAAGTCGGATTTTTTTCAAAAATGAGTTAGATATACAGCCGTGATCACGATAACTAGATCTACGTTTTTATCTTACCCATTTATTTGAATCGCTTTTTAAACCAAATTTGACAATTCAAAATTTGCAGTAAGTCAAGCATTTTTTTTACATCACTAAGCATGATTACAGTGGGTACACTTACTGCAGAAGTTCTTATTCAGAGTCTCTATTTTATTATCACTACAGCCTGATAAAATAAAATTTATAAACCATATATTTTATATGGTTACTTAACATAAATACAGTAAAAAACACACTTACTGTGTTTAAGCCAAGTGTTACCTATCAGAGAGCCTCTAGGAGATACTAAGTATAACTAAGATAATGAATTTATTTTGTCTTTCAATTACTCAGTATTGGTTTCTAAATAATAAATAGATAGGTGCTGAGGTACTCTTTTATTTAAGGTATCAACCATCATGATCTGTTTACAAACAAAGGATTTATAGTAGATTTTTTCACCAAAACTTTTACTGCGTTTTTCTCGAAACCGTCTAGAGCATACTTACTGCAACTATGCTATTGACGGCAGATCTGAGCATACTCTTTTCTATTTTTGTCACTACATCTTCCTTTAAACCGCACCGTTGCCTTATCACATCATTTTTCAGCCTATCATTTATAGTCACACCACACATGCTTCTCAATGAATGCATTTCCACAGCATTTACTTTACTTTCATGCTTCTTTTGCCACGCCCAACATTCACTTCCATACATAAGTGTAGGCACCAGCACACCATTTTAAACAGCCAGTCGAGCGTGTTTGGGCATGGACTGGTTGGTCACCATCGCATGTATAGCACCATTCACTTTATTTCCCGCATTTACTCTCCTTTCCACATCTTCCTCAATGTAATTTTGTAGTTAAAAATGCTACACGATACTCAAATATCCCATAATTAACCACTTTCAAATTCTAAAATTCGAATTCTTTCTTTTTTTTGAATTTAATAAAATGTGGTTTGTGGGCATCTGATAAGGCGCAAATAGCGTACTTACTCGTATAATTCTCATATTATTTTCCATGATTGTTGGATCAACGTCCAAAGTTATCGACTTTTTTGTCATATTGTTTAGTTTCTAGGCAGTTTCGGGCTTTCGGCTATAGCAACGAAATCAACAAATTATTTTCCAAAGAGATCCAAAAACAAATTATAATTGAGTGTCATTCTGTTCTGTCATTAAAACCGGCTGACATTGACAGTTTCACTTTGTGACAGTGTTGCAAATTCCAATAGTTTCAATTATCGAATTTTCTCGTCGAAATTATCGTTTCTACGAGTTACAAAGTTATTGCATGTACTACAAATGGATATAAGAAAATAAACTCTTTACTTTAAAATAAATCAAGTAAATAGAATATTAAAATATTGTTATCAAAAATCTAATAAAATTACAATGAATAATATAAGTGATATACAGGCTGTTTGGTGCATCGTGTGCCAAATTGAAATGGTCGACTGAAGGGGTCATCCGCTAGCCTTTCAGACCCCTTAACACCCCTCATGCTCTGTGGATTTTTTTTTATCGACTTTTTATTGTTTTTAAAAAAAAAGACCCAAATTTTACATTCAAATACAGATTTTAAAAAAAATATAAGGCGTAGACTCTGAATTTAAATTTTATTTCGTTGTGTATTGTTTAAGAATACTTTTAAATACAAAATTAGTGATATTAGTCACCTAGTTTTTTTTTAATTCACTCGCAAAGGTAAAACTTAAATTAAAGCTGTACATGTTACAGTTATTTATAAGGCTACAAAAAAAAACCAAAAGCGACCGGGATCTTCCAACTCCCTCATTAATTCTCCTATCCTCTTTCTAATGATGTGCCACATGCCATAAAAGTATTTTAACAACTTTGTGAATTCGCTAGAATTGTGAATCAAGTCACATAAAACTACATTCCAAATTTTAATGAAAAAATATTTATTGCGGAATTGTTACTTGAGAAAGAGGTAAAATTTGTTTTCTCACTCTTTCACAGTAAAATCTATCTTCTATCTCTTTCTTGCATACCTTAAATCGGTTTGAACAAATCGCGCCGCCCGTCCCGCCATTTTTTAGTCGAGACATCACTGCCTCTGCTACCTAACGTGTGTGCTAGTTCACCATACTCCGCGATTCTTTTATTACTTTGTTATCGTTAAGTTTTGTTGGTTCTTGTTACATTTGTTTAATTTTTGTTGTTATTGTTAAACTTTGAGTTTTTTGTTATTGCAATGGCGACATTCTCTAACGAAGAATATGCGGACATCATGATGGCTTACGGAGCCGCTAATGGCGTCGCTCGTGCAGCGCAACGACTTTACCAGGAACGCTTTCCTGGTAGACGATTACCTGGCCGCAGAGTCTTCCAAGACACATACCGACGCATACGTGAGACTGGCAGTGTTACTTTTAATGAACCAGGGGGCCATATTGTGCGACATAATGTTGAAGTAGACGAGAGAATACTGGCACTTTTTGAGGAAGACCCTACAAGAAGCATTAGAAATGTGGCATCACATCTTGATATTTCAATATGGAAAGTGTGGAAAGTACTTCGTCAAACAAAAAGCATCCATTCCACTACACTCCGGTGCAAGGTACGTAATTTTAAACTAACTTTAAACCTGTTTGACAAAAACATCTTCACCTTTTGATTCTCCCAAAAGGGGAACATTATCTAGAATTAAATTAATTGAAGGCAAAATTGCCGACGGGGATCTCAAAGGCGCCGCACGTCTTCTTTTTACTAACGACGTGTTGTCGCCTGATACTCCTGATACCCTTTCGTCTTTGCATTCGAAACATCCCCCGACTCCCGTGATCCCGTATTTTTTTGACTCTCCTACAGCAGACCAGGCCTGCCTCGAAATCGAGGGCAAAGACTTTATTGACGCAATAATTTCTTTTAAAACCGGTTCAGCGGCCGGCCTGGACGGAATCTCACCCCAACATTTAAAAGATTTAACTTCTTATTCTGTGGGTGATGCAGGTGTGCAGCTTATTTGCTCTATTACAAAATTAATAAATTTTATGTTTTCAGGCAAAATCAACGCTGATATTGGTGCCGATTCCCTTGTTCACAAACTAAACTAAATTTAAGTTCAGTGCATCTTTTTCTTTCTATTTCATTAAGAAAAGGACAGAAGATAAATTTTAGTTTAGTCCTGTCAAATTAATCAGCGCCTGTCAATACTCCATACAAGTTTAGACGTGATTAAAAACTTGCCAACTAAAATTACGTCAATTTACGTCAAACGCTGATTAATTTGACAGGACTGAACTAAAATTTATCTTCTGTCTTAATGAAATAGAAAGAAAAAGATGCACTGAACTTAAATTTAATTTAGTTTGTGAACAAGGGAATCGGCGCCATTGCCTCACTTTTATTTGGTGCTAATTTGATCGCCCTAACTAAAAAGGACGGAGGGGTGAGACCCATTGCTGTGGGGTCAACTTTAAGACGTTTGGCATCCAAAATTGCGGTGAGACATATCAAATCTAAATTACAGTCTATTTTCGAACCTATACAATTAGGATTTGGCACGAAAGGTGGGTGTGAGGCAGCCGTCCATGCCTTAAGAACCTACCTTTCGTATGATGATTGCGAAATTGTAGTCAAAATTGACGTCAAAAATGCTTTCAATTCAGTAAACAGGGATGCCATGCTGACAGAAGTTAAGAACAAAATTCCGGAACTCTATCAATACCTGCTTACCTGCTACGCAGAACCTTCAAAATTAATTTACCGTTCCCATGAACTTTCTTCGGAGGTCGGCTGTCAGCAGGGCGATCCCCTCGGGCCAGCAATTTTTAGCTTGGCTATAAATCCGATTATTCAAAATTTAAAATCAAAATTTAACGTTTGGTATTTGGATGACGGAACCCTGGGAGGCGATGTGGACATTGTGTTATCTGACTTATCAGATATTAAAACACATTTCTAAAGTATTGGTTTAGAATTAAATTTTAGCAAATGTGAACTCTTTATTCAAAAAACTTCTTACGGTTTGGATAATTTAAAATCCAAATTAAATTTTCTGGCACCCAATATCAAAATAGTAGACAGAAAGTCACTTTGCCTCCTGGGTTCTCCCATCTTTGAAGAATATTTTCCTGATTATATTACTAACACTATTTCTAAATTCCAAAGTCACGCAAATTGTTTACTCGAAATCAGTCCTCATTATGCTCTTATAATTCTAAAGTTTTGCCTTTTTGTCCCTAAATTTACTTATGTGCTTCGCTGTAGCCCTTTTTGGAAACATCCAAATTTGCTTTCACCAATAGACGATTTAGTCAAAACTAGTTTAGAAACGATTTTAAATATTCAGCTCAATGAACCATCTTGGTTACAAGCATCCCTCTCTATTCGGTTTGGCGGTTTAGGAATCCGCAAAATTTCGAGTGTTGCTTCCCCAGCCTTTTTGTCGTCCACCCATAGCACGTCGCGTCTCATAGGTAATGTCCTAAGGGCTTTGCCCACAAACTATGAGACTGCGGGCTTGGAGGATGCCAAGAATGCTTTTCAAATTGCTTGCCCGGGTAAAGAATTTCCAGACAACCTAAAATCTCAGAGGAGCTGGGACGATATTTATTGCGATTTAACATACAAATCGATTCTGAGCCGCAGTTCAGGTCCGGATCGCGCAAGACTTTTGGCGGTCGGAACCAGAGAGGCCGGTCATTGGCTACATGCCCATCCTTCTCCATATACCGGTACCTTCCTGGATCCGACCTCGCTTCGTCTGGCGACTGGTCTGCGGCTTGGGGTCACGGTATGCACTCCACACACATGCCCTTGTGGCACGGACGTGGACCGACTGGGTCACCACGGACTTTGTTGTCAAAAAGTGCAGGCCGCTTTTCAAGACATGCAACACTTAATGACATAATCCGCCGGTCTCTTGCCAGCATCAATGTGCCTGCTCTTCTTGAGCCGACTGGCATTGTCAGAGATGATGGCAAAAGACCTGATGGTGTGTCTTTGGTCCCGTGGAGTTTGGGACGGATGCTTGTGTGGGACGCTACCTGTGTAGACACACTGGCACCGTCCCACCTCCAACGGACTACTTCTAAAGCGGGTGCAGCGGCAGAAAATGCCGAAAATCTGAAAGTTATTAAATATGGAGGCCTTGGCAGAGAATACAACTTTGTGCCCTTTGGCGTCGAGACCCTCGGTCCGTGGGGTCCCAGTGCGCATAAGTTATTTGCGGAAATCGCGAAACGTCTAGTTGATGTAACTGGTGACCGAAAAGCTGGCGGCTTTCTCGCGCAACGCATCAGAATTGCAATTCAGCAAGAAAATGCCGCCAGCATCCTCGGTACAATGCCCCGAGGGCCTTTTTTAAGCTTAACTTAGTTTTAATTTAATTTAGTTAATGTTAATAATCATCTTGTAATTTGGTTATGTAAATAAATGTATTACTTTAAACCCGTGCAAGCTTTGTTTGACCTTGCCTTTGTTTAACAGGTAATGGATATGGTATGGCGTCACTTCCAGGTAGTGAATCTATTAGCACGAACAGCGGGTCCTTTCTTGTGCAATTACTTATTGCCCAAGAGAAATTTAAAAGAGTTTTTTGTTTGTTGCAGGTCTTGAGGGTGGCGACTTTGAGAGACGAGTGGCTTTTTGTCGGTTTCTTTTACACACGGATGTGGATGATCCTGATTTTTTAAAAAGAATACTGTGGACGGATGAATCCAAATTTACCAAGGATGGGATCCTCAATTTACACAATTTGCACCACTGGACAACGAAAACGCAAAACCCACGTGTTAAAAGACAGAAATCTTCTCAAAGAAGGTTTAGTGTAAACGTTTGGGCAGGAGTGATTGGGAATCAGGTAATTGGACCGCATTACCTGCCCGATAATCTCAATGGCGAAGACTACCTGGAATTCCTACAAAATGACCTGCCCGAATTAGTGACCGATGTGCCCGTATTTAATGAACGTGTGCCCATTGTATTTCAAAATGACGGCTGTCCCGCGCATTGGCGATTGACTGTGAGGGAATATCTCGACAATGTGTTCCCCAATGCATGGATTGGACGCGATGGCCCTATTCCATGGCCGCCACGTTCCCCAGATCTAACTCCGTTAGACTTTTATGTCTGGGGACGTGCCAAAGAGTTGGTATATGCCACGGAGGTTCCAACTAGGGAGGTATTAGTCCAACGCATAGAAGCGGCATTCAATACTATTAAGGAGGAAATACGACTTCGTACAACAACTGTTGAAATACGAAACAGGTGTCGGGCCTGCATTCGCAACAGAGGCCAACAATTTGAGCAAGATTTGTAACAATGATTAAATAAATGTTAAAAATGCAATTTTGTTTTTTTATTTCAAGTAAATCCCACGAGATACAGATATGAGACACGAATTTACCTAACCATAAGAATGAGATAGCAGACTTATAGGTTTGACAGGTATCATTTAAGAGATTTTTTTAAATCATAATTTTGAATATTACCTTTGCGAGTGAATTAAAAAAGAACTAGGTGACTAATATCACTAATTTTGTATTTAAAAGTATTCTTAAACAATACACATCGAAATAAAATTAAAATTCAGAGTCTACGCCTTATATTTTTTTTTTAAATCTGTATTTGAATGTAAAATTTGGGTCTTTTTTTTGGAAAACAATAAAAAGTCGATAAAAAAAAATCCACAGAGCATGAGGGGTGTTAAAGGGTCTGAAAGGCTAGCGGATGACTCCTTCAGTCGACCATTTCAATTTGGCACACGATGCACCAAACACCCTGTATATACGTCTTTACAAAAACTTATCTTGGATCTATGCAGCGGTCAAAACATTAATGAAACTTTACATACTTACATTATGTATACTTACTTCAGATAGTGCCTAAATTCGTTTTTTCTAAACAATATTTGTTGTTCGACATCACTTCCGACAGCAAATACCTGTCGGAAGAATTGAAGTCTTTAGACCGTATTTGAACTGTCAAAATTGTACGGTTTCGGATTTGTGAACATCGTTTAAAGGACTTCCTCGATAACATTGACTTTCGATACAGCACGAAAGCGTATCGTGCCTTCGAGAATAGCTATGCTGCAGGGCTAACATGACACAAGCGACTATTCTCGCGTGAGTAATTCTTGACTATTTCTGTCAATTTTCTCGTTTTCTGACAGCGCTGCCATACAAAATACTCGACTCGTTCTGTTAACTTGATATTTTCTGGACAACCGTTGTATGGCACCTAAGCTAACTCGAGTTTTGACGATTCAACACGAGATAATCTCCAATTCTTCTGTCATTTAGCGGTCCTCGATTTTGACGACGAAAAGAGTAGACCAAATTATGACAAAAAAAAAAGATAATTTTATTTTACAATACATATTTAATTATTGAAAATACTTGGTTTTAAAGGCTAAGTTATCGTACGCCCCCATAACTATCGTACGGGTTGGCAACACTGCTTTGTGACTTGAGTTTAACGCACACTTGACTTGCACTGCACTGCACTCGGACTACTTACTTATAGGATAGACCTCTTTGCCAAAGAATCACATAGATTTGTGCATTTCGAGCTTGGTTTTGAGGTTCGGGCAAGGCTCACAAACATGTTAGTGTACCTAATAAATACTCTACTTAGACCATTTAAAAATAGACTAAAATGGTCTAAGTAAAAAACCAACTTAACCGACTTCAAAAAAGGAGGAGGTTCTCAATTCGGTTGTATGTTTTTTGTTTAATATTTTTTTATCTCAGAACTCCGTCGTTTTTAAACCGATTTGGAAAGTTTTACCGATGACTGAGGGAAACTGACCAGTGATACGTGGACTCGCGTTTATAGGTATTTTACAATCGAAACTACGACTCAAATCTCAGACCTTTCCAAATTTCGACAAGCGGACGTAGCGGAAAGCTAATGCTTTCTGCATAGCTTCTCTTTACGAACCATTTGAAACGCTTCCGTGCCGAATCGAATTTCAATCGAAGTTGTCTAAGGAGTATTTTATAAACGCTGTTCACAAATTGGAAACCTGAATGACAGTCTAATAGACAACCACTATTCTTCCGACGGGTATTTGCGGTCGGGGATTAGGCAAATCGGGTAAGCGAGGACGCACAGGGCGCCACACTACACATATTTGCGTCGCACACTGGATCGAAAATTACGTTTAGAAGACTTAGAGCTGCTACGTTTTCAGGATCGATTTTTTGGGCTTGAAACGGTTTCTATTAAGTATTATTATGGTCAATATATCACATGAAATAATTTGGCTTGAAAACTGAGGACTTATAATTTTTTTACGAAAAATATGTATATGAGTGGCTATAAAAAATCAGGATATCTCTGGAACGGTGAACTTTCCCGTTCATAGGTTTCAGAAGGTTAAAGAACTAATGATTTATGATTTTTTGACACACTTCATATTCCTCAAAAACCAGCAATTTTTTTTTAAATCCTCGAGTCAAGTTTATTTTTTCTTATCTTTAACAACTGAAACACGACAGAAACACATTTTTTATGAATAACCACTATTCATAAAAAATGTGTTTCTGTCGTGTTTCAGTTGTTAAAGATAAGAAAAAATAAACTTGACTCGAGGATTTAAAAAAAAATTGACTGAACATGGATTTTTATAAATAATTAATGCAGTAACAAGTAAATATGGTACCGCTTGGCAACAGTTTCGATGACAATCGTTGAGAGTAACAAAACAGTCGTAGGACTGCACGTCAGAAGTGAATACTTCTTAGCTTCACAAACTCTTGTAAACATCTTTATATGTATATGAGCGTGACGGTCACACGAATTCTTTTTCCCCATCCTATCCGAGTCCAGTGCTCAACGTGCCTAAAGAAGTTTCACTTCAAAAGTTCTTTGAGAGTAACAATCTCTTCTTCTGAAAGCCACGGACGCACAGTTGTGGTACACAGACCAGTATGTTGACATCTTCGTCCGACGATACAGATTTCTTGATGTGGCAATTAATGAGAAAAAAAGACGATAATGGTCTCATCCGTATAATCAAGCTACTACAATTTATTTCAAAATTTTGCAAGAGTTACGGTTCGACGAAGAAATCTGTTCTGTTGATAAAATCAGCGAGTCTATGGATACAGGGATTTTTTTCAAACTCTGCAATAAACTCAGGAAAAATCAATGTTATATTTAATTTTTGCATATCATCGCTCCACAAAATACGAGTGTGTTCGATTTTGAATTCGTGTAGCGCAACAAACATCTCACCACAAACTGCACCCGCTACAAAAGTGTCCTTGGTGTGCGTGCTTTTTCGCGAAACGTTTCAGTTGTGGCGCCACAATTGTCGTACTACAAATTACAAGTATGTGTCTGGCCCGTAGACAGAGTATACTCCGTCTACGGTCTGGCCTGCCTAACCGTGAATGTGTCATTTTCGACTCGGGAAGTTTGTCGAATGCTTGTAAGTAGTTAGGCTGATTGAAAACTATTAAATATTAATTCAGATGTAAGTAACAATCTAAGAAGTATTATCGAACAATCCACCAATATTTTCTTCTATAATATATTTGATTTTCACAAATAATATTTTTTTTACAATTACAACTAATCGTTCTATTCGTAATGTTAGATAGTAATTTAGCGCTACTCTATTTGATTAGTATGGTGATAACACGCCATCTCTAGATTAAACGTCATGGGAACTAGGTCGAAGGAATAGTCCATGTCTAACTTACTGGACTATTTTATTACTTTAGCGAGCCCTTCTCCATGAAATTATTATCTAATTAGTGCGCCTAAAAATCGTACTGACGATGACATTTATTTCTGAGACTTAGTTGGGTTTGTTAGAACATCGGTGGAGAATCAATCGAAGGTAAGGGTATCATTCAGTCTTTAAAATTGTTTGCCATATTTTATCTATTTGAACTTTCTTTTATGAGTTTATTTTGCAATTAACTTTATATTTTTGCTTTAAAAGCAGTATATTCTTGTTTAGGGGATCAACTTCTTATCTATCTTAGTAAGTGAAATAAATTGTGTTGTGGCGAAAAAAAAATGCAGACCTAGTTTGTCAGCTGTGTTAGTGAATGTAGAGATACGTATGCATAATAGGTACCTGTGTCGATGTATTTACTTGTATTACAGGTATTTATAATTTATGATATGTTGTAGGTGAATATTTAATATAACCAAAACTGGGCACTGCCATGCATATTCAATAATAAAATCTAAAATAGATCAAATAGACAATACAATTGATTTGAATTTCCTGAGGTAAAAGATTTATTTCTTAGTCTATTTCCTATGAGTTTTTGGTAGTATAAATTAACATAATCTATTTTATGTAGACACAAATATTTTATAAATCTTCAACTAAACATGCTAATAGAAATTTTACAATCAAATCTTCATTGTCACTTAATGCTTAGTATTTTTATAAAATGCCATGAAAATACTAAATTCTTAAAATACAAATCTTGTGGATGAGATCATAGAAAACAGATGCTAAAGAAAGTTCTAGGAATCTAGGAAGTAGACATGTAGGCACAGAATAATTGCAGTTACATGATAAATACATGCCTGTAGCAATGCAGTGTATTTAGTGTTGTGTGTAACTAGCTATGTTATAAAGTAATTTCCAACTTTAAGCTGGATATTGTGTGCCACACCCAGTAGTTATGTGACCTATAGCATTACCCTGGTGATTTCAACCCCGGAAGATAAAATAAAATTAAGTAACAGTACATAGTGATAATTTCTTAAACCTGAACTTGAATACAGCCTGAAAAGAGAAAGGTTTATACCAAAAACCATTTGAACTGTGACTTCATTACACAAGATTACCTTAATAACTTGACTGAAACCATTATTGTTATCTAATTGACATTCAGTGATAAGAATGTAGTGTAAACTAAGCATTGAATAATTTTATTAAGTTAATAACTTGATATATTTACCATTAAGCCATTCCCAATAGACTTGTCGATACAAATACACACTCCTGGACTCCTAAATCAAGCCACCATATATTTCCATGTTAGTTATAAAGCCACAGGCCAGCAAAATAGTGATGAGGCAAAGAAAAAGTTATGATGCAGCTTTGATGCCAACATGCTGGCCATCAGTTTGGTGTCATCATTGTTCCAAATTTGAATTCACAACCATTTAAAAAGTTATAGAACTTTTTACAAAAAAACCAGGGTGGCTTGCGTTAAAGAGTCCAGGAGTGTAATAGTAATCTGTTCTATTTAATTGTTATTTATTACTTACAGATATGCGTTAAACAATACACAATTATTATAGAAAGAGTGGGTCATTATAAGGCCCCTTGTTATCACATACTAGTTGATATTACTATTGGTTATTATTCCTTATTGCTGTGATCAGCTGTGACCCATATTAGTTACAGAAGAAAAAAATATAAGATTACAATGTATATATTTTATGTTCTAGGAAACAAATCTATTTATGGCATAGCCAGTGGGTCATAATGGCCGATAAAAACAGCCTGAACTATGATGTGAGAGAGTTAAAGTTGGGAGCTAGTTTCACTAATAACAAGGCATCTCAATACCACACAATCAAATGTAAGTACCATTTTAGACATTTTAGTACATTTTTTTTAATTAGAATGGCCAAGAGTTATTTTGTTGCACAGTTTTAAAATTGGACATTCAAGGTTTCGGTAGATTTGCATTTAACATCATAGTTTTTTTTTTCTTTTCTATTTAATTCAGACAATTAAAAAGCTAGCAGAGCTGTATTAGCTTTTTTTATCTGAACAATTTGGTATAGAGAATACCTACTTGTTACTGAATACCTAGGAATTGTTAAGCATCATTCCAATAACTTTTTAAAATTCTTTTTTTCCTTTAAAATATGTTGAGAGTATTTTCTGTCTTGATGCTAATAAAACCATGTTATGATCAGTAATTACAAGTTTATCCTCGTAAGGCCCAACGACCTAATTTAATGACAAAAAAATTTTGACACTCCGGCCCGAGACACTATTTAAAATCATTTAAATTATATATCTAATCATAAAAATATATATCGACCTAAATTTGGGTTGGGCCTTACGAGGTATGTCTTCTCATCATTAATTTATTCATTTAGGTTTTACATGATAGAATTAATAATAATTTTTGATACTAATTGAACTATTGCAATATTTAAAAAAGATTTGATTTGCAAATCAAATCTTTTTAAATATTTTGTTACAAAAACATATTGTTAGTAATTTTCTTATGATGGAAGGTAAACCAAGTCAAAAGACCATTTCAGACACCAATCTACATGGTCTTCACATGATCTGACCAAGATTATGTCAGGACTTTAAAAGAGACTGACCTCTGAGTTTGTTTCGGCCTTTCTTCTCAGAGTAGTCAGATAGGAAACGCCGAACTCATCTAGTTTTTTTTTATATGATTTTCATGTAAAAGTGTTTGTACAAACCTATCTACAGAAATAAAATCATTTCATGTAATGCTAAACATTACAAGCATTATTACAGGGCAATTTTCGGGTGTGATTCATTATTTTTATTTTTTGCCAAATAAAATATAATAAGGATCACATGCATCCTTCGCTTGGCTTTCTGCCAGTGTTCTTTGCTTATTAAAGAAACCTATTCAACATAGATTCGTCCCTGACATTTTAGGGTCATTGACCTGGTATAATTTATGACAAGACAAGTATAATATTAAACATGTTACTTGATTTACAGTGTTGTTTGACATGTTGTTAACATTTTCCAGATGACTTCAAGCCGGCGTCAGTTGACGTTAACAAAATGGCAACGGTGGATGTTGGAACAAATAATCAAGTGACCGTCACTGTGCCACATTTGGGTTTGTATTTATTTGTTTATACCATTGGCTTGTTCTTAGATCTTTCACAGTGGTTACGGGTAGTCAAAAGCCTAAAAGTCTGCAAACAGTCTGGTCAAGGGGTATGGTGTTACACAGTCACAGGGTTGTGGAGGTCAGATGGGCAGTCTCAGGAAAAGGGCTAGTCAGATGATGACGATGATTCATTGTCTTATATTATCGATATTGTACACTCTCTGCTCCTTGCCGAAATGCCTTCTTCAGTTTGACGGTGTTAATTGCTGGACAAGCCATCCTCCGATTAGTGATTTTATAGTGAATTAGTTTATCAATAAAATAGGTACCTATTTAACAAACAAAAGTAAGGCGTAACTGAATTGGGGTTGGTACATCACTTTTTGGCTGACGTTTGACATCAACCATTCGATATATCGGATGGTTTGACGTCAATCATTCGATATATCGTATGGTCAATATCGATAGACCGCAATCCAGTTGCTTTTGCATCATAATTTTCACTTTTATTGTAATATAGGCTGTTTTTGTTTTTGTGGGGTGAATTATCACTATAATTCTGGATGATGAACGACGTTCTGCCATATAGTAACCTAGTTAACACTTCTGTCAATCTTGTATTCACTTACCTGCACCCGTATTGCGTAACACACAATCAATCAAAATCTGAATAATTTTGAAGTATATTGCTAAACCATTGCTTCATTGCTTCGAAAAATTTCTCTGCTGAGCAACGTAAATAACGCAATTAATGTTGTTGGACTGTCAAAATGAAGCTCATTGCTACTGATTAGTGTGTTACGCAATTATAACCCCTCTGGGCAGTTGCACATAGGGTTACCATATCTCAGGATTTGTCCTGAGATTTCAGGATTTTAGGACTCTTCTCAGGATTACGGCTGGATTTTGCAAATCTCACAAAATCTCAGGATTTTTAGAATTTTTAATAAAATACAGCTAACATTTTAAAGATCTATTTAATAAAAAGTTAAACAAACTCAAAATAATCTGCTTTTGGTAATAATTGCACAATTAAAATCAATACTTATTTATCCAAGTAGTTACTTAATCAGTTTTATCATACTTACTATGTGAATATACCTTTTTAAGTAAGGTTTTTTTGATTATTGATTTATAAAATGCCCCACATTTTAAACTCTTCAAACTATATTGAATTGAAAGTATAGCTCAAACTGAAGACACCGATAGTCGGTTTCTTTCATTCGACCATTGAGCCTCAATGAGAGAAAAAACTCTTTCTACGTTTGCGTTTTGGGCTGTAATTACAAATATATATTGACTAATACGCATTATCTCTGGTAATCGTGAAATACCTATTGTCTTGAAAATGGTTGCCCACAACCCACAACGCACTCCTTTCCTTTCAGATAATGAATTGCTAAAGCAATCTGATCAAAGTCGATTATTTCGCCCTTTTTCAGCATCAACCAAATAAAGACTGCTTGCTTGCGTTCGCTCGTGCGGGGTTTGCCCCCTCCCCGCTTTGTGCGATGTGCAACGCGTGAGCGAGATCCACAGTGTATAAAAATCATAATATTACGACTTTTTTTTAAAGTATGCGAGAAATTCTCAAGCTGTAAAAAATCTCAGGATTTTTTAATGGAAATCAGGCCTTTTCTCAAGACTTTTGATTTTTTCATCTGGTAACCCTAGTTGCACATAGCACGATCTCAGAGATACGTGTCGTATGAGTATCGTTGTCTGTTGCAGATAACATGAGATGATACAGGTTGTGAAAACGTAAAGTGTTTAAGGCGCTGACAAGAGGCAAATGACCAAAATAGGCTTTTCTTAAGAAAAAAATCTGCCAAATCTGTATAGTTTGTGGTAGCGTACAAAATATATGTTAATTATGGACATACTCGTATTTCTCAGAACTTGGTTGTTACAAAAATACGTTTTGAAAAAAAATCTCGATGCAAACTAACGTTAAACTAACCTCTTACCTTGAGTTCCAATCCAAAATATATGTATTAAAATAATATCAACATAGATTACGTATTTCATTAATAACAAGAACGTCTTATTTGAATGCAGAACTTGGTTGTTTTTTATTTTCGATTACTCAACTCAATTTTGAGTAAATAGATAATTGCTTCATATTTTGCAATAAATTACAAGCGTAGTGTCATCGCGCTTCTCTCTCTTTTCTTTTCTATGCAGTAAGACAGTGACTGCGGTTTAGGTGTTGTCAGCGTCTTAATAAATAAATAAACTAACATGGTTGCCACACCACACATACCATACCACACCTGAAATCACCTCTCTAGTCTCCTTACTGGAATTCGTACCCTGAGCCCCAAGATACAGACTAACTGTCTAGTATGTGGCTCACTGGCAAATAATATTTTGTAACTTTTATGTATAATCTTTATTCATGAATATGAGACAACCACACAGAGTAACTTAATAATAAACACAAGATAGCCAAAAATCGTTTAAAAGTTATTTTGTTTGACAATAAAATTTAGGCAGGTCAACAGTTGGAGAATGTGAAATGGTAGATTGTAAAAATGGTTTGGTTAACTTAACTGTAGGTAATATTATAAGCTTAAAGGCTCCTACATACTGGCGCGACTTGTCGCGCCAGTATGTAGGAGCCTTAATATTAGCGTTAGCCTGTGAACCTGCTTACTGTTTTACCTAAGAAAATATTTTCTATTCACATCCAAATCTGAACTTCGAAAACTATTTCTATAACTGAAGATATTTTTGAATCTTTTCTAGCATTCCGAGATTAGCTCTGAATCGCAGCAATTATTCTAGTGCGTTCTGAAGTCTTGATAAATGGGGCAGCGCCATATGCTTACAATCAAATAAACACATTAGCATTAATAGTACTCATCTGGTTTTCTGAAATAAAGCAATAAATCCCTAAGAAACAGCTGACCATTGTTTATGTGTAATTCTTAACTATATTTCTGTAGCTGCTGAATTATCTATTCCTTCATTGGCATTTTGTGGGCATTTGGCTTTGAGATTATCGTCACTCAGGTTTAAAAATAGTAATACTTAGATTTGAAGTTTTTCTTAGTATTAATCTGTATGGATCTATTGTTTTCTATGATTAATTTAATACAGTTTAGTAACAGTATGCCTATTGCAAAGCCATAATTTTGAGAACAATAGCTTTTCATATCTGAAATCTCACTCAAATTAATTTTGTCAACTTATAAACGTAAATCCTGTATTTCGAAAAACTAACCTTTTCATGAAATCGGTCACCCTTGGCACTGTATTGCGGTATTTCCCGGCAACATTTCGGTTTTTCCACAAAATTCTACATTGTTTGAATGAGTCTTCATTGCGAATAAGGAGGAAAATTAGTAAAGAATAGACTGAAGCCTATATAAGGTCATTAATTCAATATGACTATCGACGTACGGTGCAGATCACTACTTTGTCCAGATCTTCGCGTCGCACCTTCTTAGGTATTCAGCTCCGTTATCAACTAACTTGGCAAATAATCGCAACAGACTTATTAAGAAAGGATAAAAACAATGCTGTACGAGGGCGGCACTGAAAATTTCGGGAATCAAGGAAGTGACACAACATTACTATTTAAAAATGTATTTATTGCTTTTCGAAGTATTCTCCGCGAAATTTGACACATTTTTCCATACGATGGAACCAATCATTGAAGCAACCATTCCATTCGGAAGTTGGGGTCTCCAAAATGGCCGTTTTGTAGGCGTCCACAGGCGCTTCTTCAGGTGATGAAAATCTCTGTCCTCGCAATTTACGATTGCGGCGATAAGTCCCCTCTTTGAGGAGTGGCTGGAGAGGCGCCACGGCGTCCTCACCTTCCGCCTGACGCAGGTCCTCACCGGACATGGCAGCTTTGGGAGGTTCCTGTGTCGGATAAGGCGGGAGGAAACGTCCGGGTGTCACCACTGTGTGGATCGCCCGGAGGACACGGTGGAGCATACGGTGGAGGTCTGCCCGGCTTGGGCAGAGCACCGCCGTGTCCTCGTAGAGGCGATCGGCGGCAGAGACCTCTCGCGTCCGGCCCTGGTTCAGGCCATGGTACGGAGCGAGAGGGCATGGGCAGCCGTCACCTCCTTCTGCGAAGCAGTAATGCTCGCGAAGGAGGAGGCGGGACGGTTGAGGGAAAGGCACGTTTCGCGCCCTCTCGCCCCTAGCCGCCGCAGGAGACGCCCTGGGCGTCGGGAATCTCGGGCGGATTTCCAGCCACCGTAGGCGCGGGCTTGCGGACGGTGAGCAATGGGTAGCTCACCGTTCGGTAAGGACCAGGCCCGGGTCGACGGCGCGTCGTATTCCACGCGCGCCTCAAAGAGATGTCGTCAGCACAAGTGTGGGGGTCCACTAGGGCCGATGCCTGCCTGGGTCGCGGGAAGGTACTTATGGGTCACCGAGGCCCCCGCAACACAGGCAACAGGAAGGAATACGGGTGGGTTTTAGTCAGTAAGAGTCTGACACACCCTCCCGCTCCGCCCAGAGCGGGAGAAGTTATTTGATGAATTCCCACACTCAAAAAAAAAAAAAAAAGGTCGGTGCTGTACGGCGGATGGTCTAATAATTCTATGTTTTCTTGCTCTAAAAACTCTTTTGTTCTGTGCGCGGTGTGAGAACTCGCATTGTCGTGATGGAGGATGATGCGGCGGTTGCAGTTCTCTTTACGGAGTTCAGAAACGACCTGTGGCAAACAAATGCTAGCATACCATTCTGCATTAACCGTTCTTTGTCCCTCAAGAGGAATAGTCGTAACATGTCCGGTTTTGGAGACAAACGTGGCCACCATTTTTTTTGCAACACTCCGTGAACGAACAATTTTTGTTGGCTTTAACTCATTTTCGAACACCCAAACTCGTGACTGGTTGTTTGTTTCGGGTTCGTACGCGTATATCCAGGATTCATCACCTGATACGATGTTGTATACAGCATTTGAGGATCCTGCGTGGAATGTTTCGAGAGTTCTGACGCACCAAGTAACGCGAGCCGCTTTTTGCTCTTCACAGAGCGAATGCGGTATCCATCGGGAAAACAACTTTTTTACACCTAATTGTTCATGCAAGATTATTTGTATTTGATTCATGCCAATGTCTAAAGTTGCCTGAATTTCGCGGTATGTCACATGTCGATTTTCCTCAATCAGCTTACGCACAGCATCAACGTTTTCTTGGGTGACTGCAGTTTTTGGACGACCTTGACGGGGATCATCACTGAGCTTGACACGTCCACGTTGAAATTCAGCAAACCAGCGATAAATTGTGGTTTTGGATGGGGCTTCATCACCAAATGCAGAAATCATCTGGTCAACACACTGTTTTTGTGTTAAACCACTTCCAAAGTCATAATAAATCATCGCTCTTGAATTTTCTCGAGTCAATTACATTTTCTCAACGACTAAACAAGTTTGACAAAACCTTGTGACAAGACCGAGAATCTTTTTTTAAATAAATAAATGGTATTCGATTTTTAAACCAAGGAGTTTTCAATTAAAAAGATTTTAATATGACAGGAACAGTGGAAATATTCCATTCCCGATACTTTTAGTGCAGCCCTCGTATTACATGTATTGAGAGCAGTGGTGGCTCAGTGGTAAGGGCCGCGACTTACGAGTTGTAGGTCGTATGTTCGAACCCAGACAGGCGCTTTACTTTGTGTAAATTATTTCATCATCACTGCTTTCCAAACGGTGAAGGGAAACATCGTGAGGAAACCGGCATGCCCTAGAACCAAAAATTCTAAGACATGTGACATCTATTAACCCGCGCTGGTCCCGCGTGGTGGATTACGGCCCACTCCCTCTTACAGAGAGGAGGCCTGTGTCCCAGCAGTGGGAACATTATAGGCTGCTTATGTATTACATTTATTTAATTTATTTTGACCGTGTATAGTATTTTATTAATCATTCAAGAGCTAAGTCTTTTCATACTTTCCCTTATAAATTCTTCTCGATCTAACACAATTATTTTTCCCGACAGACGGCGCCGGCGTCCCGCAGACCGTTTTCAAAGGCAACCAGAGGCCTTACACGAAGGAATGTGTGCTCATCATAGACAGAGTTACCGGCGAGATTACACTGGAGAAGCTCTCTAGTAATATTCAAGTTAAAAAGACAAGGTCAGTATTATTGTGCCAGCCTATACACATGCAGTGGTTGACACCTCTGCAGGGACTCGTTTTACATTCATAGAAGGAATAAGCACTGCGTTTTGGCGATTTCATTGTGTGATCGATGTGGGGCCGCCTAGTAGGGGAACTTCGAAGTTGTCACTATTTCAGCGCAAAATAGGGACGACATTATACTTCCTGTATAGCTACGTCTCTTTTCCGCAATAGACGAATGACTAAAGTCGAATTATTAATTCACTGGAGTAATCTGACATGTGCAAGCTGTCACTTTGTTTGACAAAATGGTCATATTTATTGTATTCTAGACTTTACATACATACACAAACTCACACCTTCCCATGGGGGTAGGCAGAAACTATAGAACGCCACCTGCTACGCTCCTTACATACTCCTTTTGCTTCGTTTACGTTCATACATCTGGTCATACACGCACGTCGGTTGCGAGTACTACGCACCTGACCTTTTTGTAGAACATCACCAATGAGGTCACTTGTCTTTCTGGGGCGTCCCCTCCCGGCGTTTCCAGTCACATCTGCCTTGTAAATAACTTTTGTTAGTCGCCTTTCATTCATCCTCTCAACATGACCAAACCGTCTAGACTTTTACACTTATATAAATCAATTAAACTAAACGATCACCATTACAATAAATTATGACCATTTCATTACACAAAGTGACAGCTAGCACATGTCAGATTACTCCAGTGAATTAAGACGCTGACAACACCTAAACCGCGGTCTCTATCAAACTACATACAAAAAATAAAAAAACACGATGACACAACGCTTGTAATTTATTGCAAAATATGAAGCATTTATCTATTTACTCAAAATTGAGTTGAGTAATCGAAAATAAAAAAACAACCAAGTTTTGCATTCAAATAAGACCGACTTGTTATTAATTAAATACGTAAAGTATGTTGATATTATATTTATATAGATATTTTGTTTGGAACTCAAGGTAAGAGGTTTTTTTCAGAACGTGTTTTGGTAGCAACCAAGTTCTTAGAAATATGTTCAAAATTAACATATATTTTTTCCGCTACCACAAACTATACAGATTTGGCATTTTTTTTCTTAAGACAAGCCTATTTTGGTCATTTGCCTCTTGTCAGCGCCTTAATAATTCGACTTTGCTTTGACTGTTTCCTAAACGACCCCAGACTTCCATAGGCGTTGACTACTTACGAGTATAAGCAGGTGGGCCGCTTGCTTGTTTACCACTCCATATCTTAAAAAAAAGATTGGTATTGATCTATATGCTATAAGAATTCAACCCAATTTTGCAATTCAATCGGAAGTGCCATGTTAGCACCGTTTATTCTTCTGTTCGTCATTGTAACGATTACGTCACGAATATGCATTTAGAAAGTACCGGACAAATAAAAGTGTTCCATTAGTCACTCTTATACCTTTCTCTAAAAAGAAAAAATAGAAGAAAAAAAACATTGTGTAATACAATAAGGTAGGTGATGTGAAAACCCAAAATCTGGTATAGTGAGAAATAACTGTAGTGATAACAATTATAATGAGGACGCATATACAAGGTGTCGTTTTGCAACTTCGTCAAATTCAAGGAGGTAACTATGCTAATGATTCTCGACACGATCAATTATAAAGTAAGTAGGACTTTTTCTTTTTTTTTTCTAATTTTCGGAAATCGGCATGTGTGGGACATGCATGTTAAAACGCGGCCCATATGATACCGCACTGTAACTGACCTTTTACACACACACTACCGCATACGCAACGGGGTGATTCTGTTCTGTGAAAGTGGTGTATTCTAAAATACTGTCAAACTTAAATAACTAAAAAACAAGTATGTATTAATCATTGAGCTGGTATCGTAATTTTATTTGATTATCTATGTCTTTCATAGCAGCCTCCTGAAATTTGACGAGGATGCAAAACGACACCTTGTATGTTTGTTAGGAAATACATGAACTTTTCAATCAATCAATCATTTATTTTGTTAAACATAGGTGTGGTTACAGATAGTCTAATATATGTGCAATATGTTTTGCCAATATATGGTGTACAAAATTACATAAACAAGCTATTACAATTAAGGTGGCATGCCAATAGATTACATTAATAAAATAATTCAATTTAAAATATGTCGGTTAGGTAAACGGTCATTACAATTTTAGATAAATAAACACATTCGTACTTAATCATTAAATAAAATCATAAATGTCTAATTAGCAAGTCGGGATAGTCATACCTCTGTTTATCGGTAGTAAATTCAGTGATGGTAGTAGCATCTATCTAAAAGAAACTTAAACAAAGACTCCTTAAAGGATCCCAGACACTCTTTATTTCTAATAGGTCCTGGCATACTATTATATAATAGGTTGGGGAAAAAGTTTCTTCGCATTTTTTAAGAAAATTCAAAACATTTTTTATTATAGTTTATTTACATTTCACTAAAGTATGTAGGTACCTTTTTGTTCGATAACTTTTTGCCATCTTGTAGGTAGGGACATGATCCCATTGCTATAGAAATTTTGGGACTTCTGATCAAAATACCGCGACAAGTGGTTTTGGCAGTCCTCTCGTGATGTTAACCTGACACTGCCTAAAGAATTTTGAAGAGATCGAAACAGGTTGAAATCTGAAGGTGCAAAGTCAGGACTATACGGCGGATGCATTAACACCCCCCAGCCAAACTCTCTTCATTTTTGCTGAGTGGCTAAAGATGTGTGAACACCACACCCCTTCTGTTGATTAATTCCGGCCGCTTTCTCTCAACTTCTTGCTTTAATCTCATCAGTTGTTCGCAGTAGAGTTCAGAATCGATGGTCCTGCCTGGTGGTAACAGCTCATAATGAATAATGCCCTTCCAATCCCACCACACACACAGCATCACCTTGTTGCGAGTTAACCCGGGTTTCGCCACAGTCTGTGAAGCCTGACCGGCCTTTGACCACGACCTTTTTCGCACGTTCTTGTCGTACGTGATCCACTTTTCATCACCAGTTATCAGCTTCTTCAAAAATGGTTCGGTTTCATTACGTCGTAATAAAGATCACAAATGAGTACACGGTTCATTAGGTTTCTTTCAGTGAGCTCGTGAGGTACCCAAATATCGAGCTTTTTTGTGTACCCAGTTTTTTTGCAAATGCGCCAAGACTGTTTTGTGGTCAATTCCCAGTTCTTCAGCTACGTCGTAACTACTGATATGCCGATCTTGCTCCACTTTTCCAAAAATGGCATTCATTTTATCCGTAATAGGACCAGAGCGACGTGCATCTTTGACATCAAAATTTCCGGATTGAAAACGCTAAAACCAAATTTGTGCTAAGCTCACAGACACTGCACTAGGTCCATAAACATCGCAAATTTTTTTCGCGGCTTGCGTTGCATTTTTACCTTTTTTGTAGTAAAATTTTGAAATGTATCGAATTTCTTCATTAAATACACTCATCTTGACGGTACGAAAAACAAATGAAAATCACACATTTTCCTAATTTGAATTTTGAATTATGTTCTTTAAAATTTAAACTTTCAATGATACCAAAACCAGCCAGATACAAATAGTATACCAAAGAGATTTTATTACAAGTTCATACATACTATAATGCGAAAAGACTTTTCCCCAACCTAATATTTTTGGGGCCAAACCTAGCACACTTGCCAAAAAATATGCGGTTTTATGAGAGGTAACATGGATGGTATTTTGATAACGTTGAGAACGCAGTTTTCTAAATAAACAAACACTGCCATTTCATATATATACATAGACGGCAGATTGAGCAAACGAAGTTCCTTAAATAATGGTTTACAACTATCGATCGATTGTAATTTGGTAAAAGATCGCAAGCATTTCTTCTGAGTTTTAAAAGCAATGTCTCTGTCAGTGGAGTTGCCCCAGAAAATGATTCCGTACCTAATGCTAACTAACCAATTTATTATATTTTTTAGATCGTCATTTATATCATTTTCAAGAATATTAATGTTATTACCGGAGAATAAAATAGTGCTGTCATCAGCAAACAAGACTATCTGGTGCTTACTGACCTTAGGCATATCGTTTATGTAAATGTTAAATAATGGAGGGCCAAGAATGCTACCTTGGAGAACACCATAAGTAGTTTTCCTAGGACGTGACATGTATGTTCTTTCAACTTTCGAGCTCGCACATAGCCTATCAAGCGTTGTGATTTGAGTGCGATTAGAGAGATAAGATTGTAATAGGTTTAATGCAGTTCCTCTGATCCCATAACGCTCTAATTTTTTTACCATGATCTACATGGTCGAATGCTTTAGACATATCCATAAACAAGGCCGCCTCTGGAGTTCTAGCTTTCACACTAGAAACAATTTTCTTGATCACGTCATAAATCGCCATATTAATGGATTTACCTTTCCTGAATCCAAATTGTTCTCTGACTATGAGATCATGCTTTTCAAAAAACGACGAAAGGCTATTGGATATCACCCTTTCTATAATTTTAGAAAAAATAGGAATAAGAGCTATCGGTCTATAATTACCCATTATACTTTTATCATCATTTTTATGGATAGGTTTCGATAATGGTAATTTTTAATTTGTCCGGGAAATGGCCATATTCAATGCAGAGATTAATGATATAACTCATGGCGGGTCCTATTAATGGCGCTACATGTTTGACCACTTTTGTAACGATGCCATCATATCCATGGCTATTGGTATTATTTAAAGAGCGAATTATAGCCACTATGTCTGCTGGTATTGTAGGAGGAATAAATATGGAGTTACAATTAGTACAGATATTCTATTTCACGAAGTCCGTTCGGCTTTGATTGTAGTAGTGACGTATCCCGACAAGCGCGCTTGTGTGTGTAAAAGTAGGTAACGTTAGCAAAAAAATCTGATATATATTCAAGTCGAGATTTAATAATCTAAATAAAATTTTGGTTTTAAAAGTATATACATTTTGTAAAATATTAAGAATATGTAGGCATTTAATTAAGCATTGGTGTTACAGAATGGAAACGAAACAAGTAGGACTATTCAGTATTTTCAATCACTATCAGATAAATTTTCGATTTCCGATTCCGTTTTGCTGTCGTCAGAATCATCTTGTACATTGATTATAAATTCAAAATCGAGATCAAAATATTTCAAGTAGTCTTTTTCAATTTTTTCAACATGAGCACAAGTTTTTTGCCACGTTTCACTGCTAACTTGGCCCAAACTTTCATTGATCAGTCTTTCCGTATTCGTCATGTTTTGCTCGATATTTTTAGATGCGACATAATTTTTAACGATCGAAAAAGGCGTAAGACATCAAAACCCTTGCTTTTTATAAAATCGTCAATCTTGTAGATTACGTGTTGGGCTTTGTACTTCTTTATTGTATCGTACAATTCCAATTTAAGAAGAGATTCATCAAATGCTATACCCTTATCCCTGAGCCATTGCTGCATATCGGCTTTCTTTGTAGATTGCGTCGGTAGTCGTTCAGCCCGTGTGTTGTGATAAGATGCATTGTCTAAGACAATGACAGAGCGCGGAAGTAAATTGGGTAGCAACTTTTCATTTAGCCATTTTACATAGTTATCATAGCTCATATTTGAATGATAATCACCAGCTGTTGAGTTGGCCTTATAAACCAAGGAAGCATTTTCAATAAAACCATCCTTGGTTCCCGCGTGCACTAAAATAAAGCGAGTGCCTGTGCTAATTTTTTTTTAAAACGGAGTTCTTTCCTTTTTTTTGCCCAGGTGTTGTTTCGCACGTGTGTCGAAAGGCCGTAGCTCTCATCGGTGTAGACAATGGGCCGACTTTGAGAGCGGTACTCTGTTATTTTTTTTAAATATTTTAAACGCCACATTTGTATATCATGACGCTCCGTCAAGACTTTACGGTTGTTCTCTGTTTTGCGCCACTTGTAACCTAATTTCAACAGTAACTTGCGAACAGTTTCTAAACAACCTTCGAATCCGATTTTTTCATTCAATGCTGTTCTTAACTTAGCTAATGTTGGAATTTATTTATGGACAATATGGAAATCGTGTACAGTACTGCGAACCACATCGGCTGTAAAATTATCTATATCCACTTTATTATGTCGCTTTCTCCTTTTCTTCATAGGTGAAGTGAATTTTGATGAAGTGGATGGCAATTCCTTCTCTTCTTTTAATATTCTTTGAACTGTTTTTTGGCTCACACCCGTAGCTTCAGCTGTACGGCGTGTAATGTCTCGTAAATGAGACAAATCACAGTTGAGTTCCATTAATGATTTTGTAAATTTATATTCTTCTCGCAGAAAATGATAAACACTAGCTATCATGTTTCGACCCTAAAACAAAATGTAATCAAAATAATTAAGTAATATAAACATTTTATAACACAAAAAAACATTCATTTTATAAATACTTCTATTGCTATATTAAGTATCTTTTTATAACATTTTAATTGAAAACGTATAAATATTACCTCACTATGGACAACTCTTCTTCGTTTTGTTGCCATGCTGACCTTACTCCGTGAAACAATTTGGCGCGAACTAAAAACCACTACTGATCCGGACCGTGTCCCGATCGACACTGAGCGCTCTCGAGGTTACGCACACAAAAACAATGTGCATGTGCACGCTTGACAACATTCATAGCCAAACGGACTTCGTGACATAGGACATCTGTATCAATATTTGTATAGGAAGAAGTAGAATTATTCGGTTGAATTTCGTCTATAAAATAGTCATTAAAAGCTTGTGCAATTAGTCGGGGGTTATGTCTTTTTCACAACCAGTGGCTTTAAACACACCTACCGGTATGTCAGATATAATAATATGTTAATGTTATCCTCTTCGCGCATGAAACTACATTCCAATAGCATCTACGTAATGTCCATACAAATATTTAATAAACTACCAGATGCAATAAAAGATGAAACTAGCGAAACGACATTTATAAATAAGCTCAAGCAAATGATAATTATATAAAAACCAACTGCGTGTCGGATATACGCACAATGAAGAAGTGTTTCGTAGTTGGAATGAAATTATCTCAAAAACAAACTTAACATTATAGTTGAAAACTATGGAACACTAAAAAGCAGAAAGTCATTGTCACATCGTTTATTTCAAATAGGCACTGAAGGTACTTTCGAATTTCAACATTTACAGAAAAATAGAAGTGATTTAATCGCCCTTTCCAAAAGGTGTTTTCATTAGGAGAAGAAAGGGCAGGAAACTCCACCGTTACTCCTTTAGACTGTTTTACCAATATTTTGTATAAATTAATTAAATTATGTGAAGACGATGCATCTACAATAAAATTAATACATCACAATAGGTCAAAATAATTAAAAATGAAGCAATGACAGATAAATTGATTATGTGATTGATACATGGTGCTCAGATATTTACAAACAATGTGAAAGTAGACGATTTTTTTCTTAAAATTTGAACAAGTAATAAGTCAGTGTGTGAGGTAAATTAATCACAGAATGCAAAATCAATGTCATAAAAATAATAACTTATGCAATTTAATTAACAACCTGTTTGATTTTGTACAGACTCTAGATTGTCCTACGGAGCAGGACCAGCAATCCAAGCATTCCAAGCATTCTTATCTTGAATGTAATCCTATAATTTATAATATGCTTGCTTACAAAGTATACTTTTAATATGAGTTTTGAATTTTCTATTTCCAGTGGTGATGAAATAATTTACACAAAGTAAAGCGCTTGTCTGGGTTCGAACCTACGACCTACAATTCGTAAGACGCGGCCGTTACCACTGGGCCACCACTGCTCACAATAAAATAAAAATAAAATAAAATATTTACTTAATTAATGTTAATAACCTATTTAAAAATTGTTGATTGCTATTTTGTTTCCTAATTTTATTTCAAGAAATAATTTAAGTACTGTCTTATACATTTTGTTGTGCCCTACAGGGTCCGTATTTGTACCTTAGCTTTGTGACACCGCGCACCGGTATAATAGACGTTAAGCCATTCAGGGCCGCCGCTCGACCTTTTCGTGCTTTTCAAGCGATACTGGTATTTTAATTATGTAGATTTATTTCACACTGAAAGTGCTCGCCGCGCCGCTGCCGGCCGCTGCTTTCCCGGTGTGAATCAGCCCTCAGTTTGACCAGTAACGGCTGGTTAAGGCGCTGACAAGACCCAATTGACCAAAATAGGCATCGCTTAAGAAAAAAAAATGGCAAATCTGTATAGTTTGTGTGGTAGTGGAAAAAATATATGTCAGTTTTGAACATATTTCCCAAAACTTGGTTGTTACCAAAACACGTTTTGAAAACAAAATCTCGATACAAACTAACGTTAAACTAACCTCTTACTTTGAGTTCTAATCCAAAATATCTGTATCAACATACGTTACGTATTTAATTAATAACAAGAACGTCTTATTTGAATGCAGAACTTGGTTGTTTTTTATTTTCGATTACGTCAACTCAATTTTGAGTAAATAGATAATTACTTCATATTTTGCAATAAATTACAAGCGTTGTGTCATCGCGCTTCTCTTTCTTTTCTATGGAATTTGACAGTGACCGAGGTTTAGGTGCGTTTTGTTTGTGCATAATAAACAATTTTTCTTTCTTTCTTTCTTTCTTCTTTAGGTGTTGTCAGCGTCTTAAGTAACAGCATTTACAAATTAAGAAAGTAGGAAAGGGTTGGTCACTATTGTAGACACACTAGCCGGCTTAAGGTGGATCCGCAGTGGTAGTCCGCGAACTTCAAATTTTCTTACGTTTTTTGCAATTTGCAGGTTAGTCAGGTTGTATCTTTATCAAAATATGATTCACGACCATAACAAATATGTATTTACAGAATTATAATTATTAGAATCATTAATACAACTCTCTTAGATTTGTTCCATAAGAACAAATCTCTCATAGAAAAGTTATTATGGAACAAATCTAAGTTAGCACCATAACACGCGCATCTAGAGACAAAATCCTGTCGTCGCAACATTTCGCGCCGGAGAGAGACATGGATATGCTTAAACATTATTTACACACGGCCGTGTCTTGCTTGCCAAGACAGTGTGAGGGCAAAACCTTCTCGAGCTCGCATTTTAGCCCTACCGGTTAATTTCAGCTTCATCGCATTGTTTCACCAAGTTATTATGATAATGTTCCTCTTTCATTATCTTAGAGCTCAAGTAAAAAAATATTATTTCCCATAGACAAGAAACGTCTCAAAAGCCACGGCCGCTGACACCCGTGACGACAGACTTCACCAACACGACGCAGCGCTCCACATCACGCACGCGCGTCGCCACCAACAGACGTAGCGCAACTAACACAGGTAGGAAGTAGTGATGAGTCCCTCACTCATGAGGTCCCTCGTTTGTGGTACTCATGATCGCAAATTGAATGAGTTACTCGAATTTCCTCATTGAACCACCTCGCCAAACCTCACTCGTTCCCACGTCCTCAAAAATTGACAATGGTGCCGATTCCCTTGTTCACAAACTAAACTAAATTTAATTTCAGTGCATCTTTTTCTTTCTATTTCATTAAGAAAAGGACAGAAGATAAATTTTAGTTTAGTCCTGTCAAATTAATCCGCGCTTGACGTAAATTGACGTAATTTTAGTAGGCAAGTTTTTAATCACGTCTAAACGTGTATGGAGTAGTGACAGGCGCTGGTTAATTTGACAGGACTAAACTAAAATTTATCTTCTGTCCTTTTCTTAATGAAATAGAAAGAAAAAGATGCACTGAACTTAAATTTAGTTTATTTTGTGAACAAGGGAATCGGCACCATTGACAAATGTGAATATGAAATCGTGGCGAGGGGTGAGGCGAACGAGTTCGTGACTCACGAGTACTCGCGAGCCGCGAGTGAGTAGAGACTCGTGAGTACTCGTGAGTCGTCGTCGCGCCCGCCCGCCTCGCTCCCTCGTACGTTCGGCTCGGGCTCACGAGTCGTGAGGTGAATACGCCGTTGGCGATTCCTCACCTCAAATGAGGGGTGAAGTGAGGTCCTCCCTAAACCTCAAATAAAATTGATGAGTTACCCATCACTAGTAGGAAGCGAAAACTAGAAGACAGGGTGGTGAATTGGCGACTAAAGCATATTAAAGCATTATTTAAAGCTAGTTTCAACCAATAAATGGCTTTAAACTAGTTTTAATTAATGTTTGAGATTTGAGTGAGTTTCTTTAAAACGGACCGAGTCACCTGCAGTCGTTAAGAGGATTATTATAACCCTTATACCGATTTTTAGGGTTCCGCACCTCAAAATGAAAAACTGAACGCTTATAGGATCACTCGTGTATCTGTCTGTCCGCCTGTCACGACCGATTAGCTCTGAATCAACTGAACCGATTAAGTTGAAATTTTGTACACGTATGAATTTCTGTGACCCAAACACGGACTAAAATAAATATTGGAGGCCAAATTAGAAAAAAAAGTTATATAAACTGTACTGTGTGACATATCAAATGGAAGGACTTGATATGGGGATTTCACATATAATTTTAAAATAATTAGTATTAAAGTTATTAAAGAAAATTTGACAATTCCCCCCCTCCCCCCCTTAGGTATCTCCGAAAATGCGGAGTTTGAAAAACTTTTTTTAAAATTTTCCCCTAAACGTGAACCCCTCATAGTCAAAATTCATGTATTTACGTTACACATAGGTGTTTTGATCACAGAAATTCATATGTCTAAGTACCAAATTTCAACTTAATCTGTTACAGCCGATTTGCTTCGAATCTGCTGGAGAATCGGAGCTAATTGGCTGTGACAGACGGACGGACAGATACACGAGTAATCCTGTAACGGTTTCATTTTTCCTTTTGAGGTACGGAACCCTAATAGCGAAAAATATTCAAATGAATCTCAACCGATGCATTTTGATGAACAGCAAAACGATATTATTCGATTTCTAATATTGGTGGTAATTTACGAGAACATCGAACATCATGTTAGTCGAAAGACGTCCAATGAAATTAAAAAGACATTCAAAGAAAAAAAAACATTGTGCGGTTTTATGAAACCACGATGAAAGTGAAACCTTTTTTTCGGATCGTAGGTGGGCATTTAACTGAACATTTTCGGAAATTTATTCGATTTAGGGTATTAAAATCGCGTTTTCAATCTTAACTTAATAATTGGAAAATGTGAAATCAATAGTAGACAAGATATCCAACTATAAATTATTACACTGATCAAAACACATAAATGCCGCGGAGCACGAATTAGTGAGAATATAAATGCTACACAACCGTGTAGCGTTATATGCTAGCTGATGCGAGCAATGGGCGCCGCCATATCGCCTTGGCAGCTCTGCCGAGCGCCTTTCACTTTACCCCTACTCCGAGGCTGGCTGTAATGCGACATGCGATAGATGGACGAAAAAAATTGAGGCGATGGAAAAGTTTGACTTTAACCTATTGACCGCCCCTTCAAAAAAGCAAAAACGTGCCCTCGGCGCCAAGCTACGAATTATTCCTTTAAATCTGTCATGTAGTGACCGTGGCGTGCTGGGCACATTTTGGTGTCATCTATACATGACTGGCGGTCAAAAGTTTAAAACTGTTGTCACAGGAGCTAACAATAACTTTTTAATTCTAGTACCTGGAACCGCCCAGCCGAACAACCCGGCTGCCCGGTTCAACGGCGCGGCCGGCAGTATGGCCAAGCCGCCGCCCACGCTGGTCAGGTCTCCGCTGCGACAGAAGACCTCGCCGCCACAGGCTGCTCCGTAAGTTCATAACTTACACGTACTACTAATGATTTTAAAAACCGGACAAGTGCGAATTGAACTCGCGTGGTGAGGGTTCCGTACGATGAATCTATCTATATCTACCAGGTTTTTTATTCCAAGATAATTATTTATCCCAAGAACAAACAACATTGTAGTTGAAAAACATATTCCAGCTGCAAATTTAACTTTGTACGCATAACATTGAGAGATTTACCTTGCTATTTTAACACCATAGACTTCTTATAGGTTTTTCTGTAATCTGTAAGTAAAGAACTACTTTCTGTATTCAAAAAAATAATTGGCTTAGCGATAAGACCGGCCATTGTGTCACCCTATGTAAAATTTCTACATGTATATGTGTAATTTTTGGTGTACATAATAAAGAGTATACTATTATATTCTATGAATGACAATGTGGTGGTTAACAGTGGAGAATGGAAGAAAAAACAGTTATTATTGGGGGCCATTACAATCGCAAACTTGAGTCATTAATAATTTTTATCGGATCTCTCGCTCGCACTTACTACTCTTATGGAGCAGTGCTAGTGTTGTGCGTAACTGTGTTATTGACAGAGTGATTTATGACTTTAACTTTGCGTTGGTAATGGCCCCAGTTTAGTGCCGACCTCAACACGGGACAAGGCTAGTAAGATCAGATGTCAAAATCATTAGAAGAGTTTTTGGTATAGTAATTTTATTCTAGGTGCATCGTCTTCACATATAATTTTAAAATGTACATATACAAAATTTTGTAAAACATTTTAAAAGAGTAATGGTGGAGTTTCTTGCCCATTCTTCTCCATACGAAACTACCTTTTGGAAGGGGAAACTAGAATCAATTCTATTTCTTTTTTGTTAATTTTGACGTTCAAAAGTGCCTTTTATGTGCTTATTTGAAATAAATAATTTGACTTTGAATTAAAACTCAAATAAAATCCTAAATTTATCTATTATATGTTCACAGTTGGTCAGGCGGCGGCAACAGTACCCTAGCGTCTCTTCCGATGATCGGTTTCGACGACGCACTGGGCGGCTCCGCGCCTGCGCCCCCCGCGCCGCCGGCTCACGCCCCACACGCAGCACACGCGGCGCACGCCCCGCACGCCCCGCACGCCCCGCACGCCCCGCACGCCGCGCACGCCCCGCCCGCGCCGCACGCCGCCCACAACGGCTACGCGCGCGCGTACGAGCGGCCGGCGCCCGCGCCCGCGCCGCCCGCGCCCGCGCCGGCCCCGCCGCCCGAGCGGCCGCACCATAACACTAATGCGTATCAACCGCCCCTACCGCATCATCAGGTATGAACAACCATTTCGTGTCTATCTAATGAAATGCAGCACAACAGACAAAATAAATGCATTTCTACAACACTAGAACTTCAATCTGAGTGTTTTGGTCCTGATAAAGTTCTAAAAGGTTATTTTGAATAACACAAATAAAGTTAACAAAATATGGTCATGTGTTACTGTTTCATTCATGAAATTAGCTCATAGTCAAGTAACAAATTCAGAAGTAAATAAAACTGTTTCTTTTTTACGTAAATATTGAGTACAATCAAACGCACGTCTATAGTAACAATAGGGTCGTACACCCATTTTTGAAAAGTGTCTTAATTAAATTCTATAGTGCTAATACGCCCCAAAAAAAAAATGTTTATCAATCGATAAATGGCATAAAAATGCATTTAAATTTTACATTTCAAATATCGCGCGTAATTTGACGAAAATGCTGGACGCAGTGGATGCCATGTTGCTCTGTGGTCATGACGTCACTTGGCTATGTAAACAAATGTGCTGATCTATTATCTATCAGTTGACAGTTGACACGTTTAGTTAGTTACACTAGTTACACGTTACACGTTAGTTTACACAGCCGTATGACGTAATAACATGGCGGCTGCTATTTCATCGTGTTTTTTAACAGATTAGAAAAACTGAAAACGGAGATTGAATTTTAAAATTTATTTTGTTATTTTATGAACTAAAACTAACAGTTTCCGACTCCTTTTTGCCTAAACTATCTCAATAATATATTTATAGATTTTTTCTCGTTTAAAGTAAAATACCCTATTCGATATTGACAGCACTTGTTCCGAAGCAATAGGGTGAATTTGTCATATAGCTAATACTCAACATTGTTTTTTCTCTTATACAGCCACCGCAACAAGACGACAGCTCTTCAAGTTCGTCTAGTGAAAGCGGCAGTGATTCTGACAGCGGCAGTGATAGTGACGACAACGATTCCAACACACACCACCCTATTCCCAACGGTCAGTACCTTATTACTTACTGGTTCGTTCGTACTTCTTGACAGGCCTGCACTGTCCTCCCATACCTATTAACACTGTAATTTGAAAACATTGCATAAGCCAATTATTTTTAAAAGAGTAACCGTGGAGTTTTTTGCCGGCTCTTCTCCATAGGAAAAAACCAATTGGAACCGTGCACCTAGCTTCTGAAGTTTATGTGAAATAAATACTTTGATTTTTTTTATCTAAAGCCGATGACATAAGAATCGTCATTTTATCTGCTCGTTAACACACAATGCTGACAAAAGCAGCGTCTTTATTGAAATTCATTGCTTATCATTTTAATGGGAGGGGGGGGGATGTATCAATATTTGAAACCAGAAAAAATTTCGTGGTCCCCACTTACAACTTGTGAACCCCCATTTTTTTTTCACGCTAACGTAGATCCGTCGAGTCTCCCGTGGACCCCTGGGGGTCCACCTGGACCACTTTGGGAATCACTGCGTTACGTCGTCCTAGACTAGCCTCGGAAACTAATCGGATTTCAAGACCCTGGTGATAAATGATCTTTAGAACCAGCTGATAGGACCAGCTCAATCACCTAACTTGACTGTTTCATGATCTATTGAGAAGCATTTGCGTTAATCGTTAATTTATTTTGCAGGTACCGCGGCGCCCCCCAACCCGACGGCAGCGTTACCAGCGGACGTACTCAACGATGATCTCTGCTTGTCCGAATCCGGTAGCGACTCCGACTGACCTCACGAAAAACGTTTATTTCATCGGGTTTGGGTGTCTTATTTTTTTAAAGTTGCTCTACTCGCCCTCATAAAACAGAGTACTCGTCAAACTTGGCAAGTGTATGTCACCTATCATGACACTTCTCCTTCCTACTGTTTAATGCACGGAGCAATAAGTAAATGAAGTATTCATACGAATATTTGTCACTAGGATTAAAACTCAATAAGTGAAAGTCGACAGGGAAATGAAATGTCATGTGGTACGATAGATAACTGTCGAGGCAATAATCAATGTTTGCATGAATGACGATCACGATATATCCATTTCTAATATAATCCGTGTTCAAATGATATTATTCAGGGAGTGTACGGTTTTTGCAAGGAAAGACAAATATTTTGGTTCTTTACGAACTTGTGTAAAATATGTAGTGTAAGTGCTTGACTCGTACAGTACACTTCCCGTCGTCAACGCTCGCTCTAGTGTTACATGTTAACTTGCCATGTTTTGAAATATTTTTGTAATGTAAGAAATGGTACATTAAAGTATAATATTTTTATGTCAGATTTATTTTATTCATAATTTTTAAGTAAAATGAACTTAATTGTTATGTATTGTTGACATAATTAAAGATAATCGTAACGTGCCTCATGTGAACATAGATATTTTATTTTATTTTATGCCAATATTTGTAAAAGTTAGGTTTAAGTAAGTACGTAATGATTGGTAATAATATTTTATCGCGATGTTCATTTATTTAAATTTAGTTAATATCTAAAATTTGCAATAATCCTTTGTACAGGAAGATACGAGAATAAAATAAAATATTGTAATATAATGATGAACATGATAGTTTGTCGAGAGATATAAATCGTTTTGTATGTACATAGATATGAGAGAACTTAATTATATTGTAATAGGGTTGTTGTGGTGTTAACTCGCAAAACCTGGATTGTGTGCCTTCAGCAAACTACATTGCTAATTTATTTTGGATCATTACGTCGTCTAATATTGATAAGACGTTACCTACCCAATTATGTCCACATGCTCTTTTTACTAATGAGAATATAAACAAAAATATGAAATGAGACAAGTTTTTTAATTTAGTTTCTAAACCCTTTAACTGTTTAACAATCTGTATCTCACTAATATTGTAAAGAAAAAGTCCTATAAAACTTGACACAGTACCGGTAACTTGTAAGTTACAATAGTAATACGTAAGTACCTAAGATGAAAGTAAAATGTACATAATAGTGCACTTTCACTTAAATGACCTGTGGATGGCTGTGTAAGCGATACTCGGCACCGAGGTTTATCAATGATTTTTCAGCACAGAACACTGCTTACATCATCTGTGGAGATTCCTTTATTGCCGACGGTAATTAATACATGAATGCAATAAAGAATTGAGTAAATTAGTAGGGACCTTGACTTGACATTATTCCGTTCGGAAAAAATAAGAATTATGTGCGCCTTGTTAAATATTTTGTATGTAAGCAGAGCATTCCGGTTTCCGAATCTGAATTCTTGATCTGGAAACCTATTTCGGAAACCAAACGTTTGCGGCCGGCCTAAGGCAGTGTTGCCAGACGCCGAAGGCGTGTCCTCGTACAGATATGGTCTGAAATCTCGTATTTTGTCAACACAACCTCGTACATACCATTTATTTAATAAATTTTTAGGGGTCTCTCTCGTATCGCGATGTGTAAGCCCCTAAACAAGACTGCCTCGCCTGGTTGTAGAAGTTTACGGGTCCATTAATTAAAGTCTTTCGTCAAGTTAATAATGTTTGTATTTATTGCATGGAAAACCCTTTAAGACAACCTTCTACGCGGGCCGATGTAGAGTCACTGGCGTCCATTCATACTTCTCGCTTGTATACCTTTTGCTTATCAAGTGTTCTGCCTTTCATGTTTACATTGTGTCCCTACAAATTGCATAAAATGTATTGATGTTCTAGTCAACTATCTCCTAACCAAGCTCTCTACAAAGCAGTTTCGCCAAAAAGTACTACAAGGCAGTTTGTACAAGTTATTCAAACACACCTTACACACCACTCTGGAACACAAATAATGCAACAATAGATTGTCCAACAATATCAAAACTGTACCTAGGTCAGGACCAAATTTTTGACGTGTTGCACAACGGAAATGACAACGGAAATGTATCACACTGGAAAATAAATGCGCGCAATATAATTATTAGGGTGTGTGTAAATCGTCGGAATATTTTAGGCAAGTGTAATTAATTTGATTACACCTGCCTAAAATATTCACACAACCCTAATAATTATATTGCGCTATATTTATTTTCCAGTGTTACACATTTCCGTTGTCATTTCCGTTGTGCAACACGTCAAAAATTTGGTCCTGACCTACCTACTATTATATAGTAGACGTGGAGTAGAGTGGATTTAACATTGACATATTTTCTACGTTATCATAACATCCAACAGAATCAATACAAGTAAAATTAATGAAATTAAACCTTTCGTACGTACACACCGTTCATTCATTTCGTATAGTTAGAGGCGCATTCCAAAATATGATTTGTATCAACGAATCTCATACAAAATCGTACGAGGATGGATGTAAGCTCGTACCTCGTACCAAGACCACTAATTCTCGTACATGTACGAGAAACCTCGTATGGATGGCAGCGCTGGCCTAAGGTAAATCAATTCACATCTAAAGAATAACAATTTGGAAAGGAGCTTCTCCTTCATTTAGTCTATGAAACCCTGCGGAGTTGCTTGTCAATGTCAATTGACTGTCATTCAAGTGTCAACCGTCAGTTTCGGGGAAATAAAGTCAGCGCTTCGCATTTCTTGTTACTGTTCTATAGCAATTTGTTTGAAGAATTGTTTACGTGACTGCTTATTTTATATCAGGCACAGTTTAGACTAAATCATAATTAAATCATTAACCGTGTTTATCATGTTGTGAGTATTTCTAGGTGATAGTTACAAATGAAAATGTCTAACTCACTCTCGAGTAATAAAAGTCACTCGAAAAAGGCGAATAGCAGCAGAGAACGTGATAGAAACAAGTCTGTAGCATCAGAATCAGGGGGCTCCAGTCAGTGCGACACTCCGCCGCTCAATGAAAAGGTAAAACATTTGCGTAGTTGAGGTTATCTCAATAATAACTTGTAGCCTTTACTTGGCGCCTTTTACCTATAGCCTTAAGCATAAAGAGCTAAGTGTAAAAAGTTATTTATTCAATCAAACAATTAGGCCAACAAGTGTTTTGTTGGCCTAATTGTTTGATTGAATAAATAACTTTTCTCTAAGTGTATCAAGGACAACCTTTCATCACCTCCTGTTTTTCTACTTAACACAACTTTTAACATTCAGGATGGCAGCTCAGCGCAAGGCAAGTTTGCAGGCATCAGTCCTGAGTCCGTGGCTTGTATGGCAGAGCAGGCAGGACATGAGGTTAACTCTGAGGCCATCACCACACTGGCTGAGGATGTCAGCTATAAAATCAGGCAGGCTATCAGTGTAAGTACTTTATTTTTATACTCTTACATAGATTATTTAGCAATGTCAGTTTTTAGTTGGCATAGAATGAACCCTGAGATCTTTCTAGTCAAGATATGTTTCTTTGGCTATCCAACAGCTAGCAGAACAGAAATAATTCATGTTTTTGCTGATGCTGTTGCTGATTCAAACCAGAACGTAATTCCTACAAAAAAATATGAACCCCTTAAATTAACTTCATTGACTATATAAACTTAATGCCTATATTCCTAGTTAAATATATTCCTAATAGGCCGAGGTGGTTCACCCACATAATATCAGTCAATTATGAACAATAAGATTGTAAAATACATTTAATGTTATAACATAAAATTTCACAATATTGTAACAGAATATATTAGAATAAAATAAAATGACCATGCAATTAAAATAAATGAATGAGTACAAACTAAATTAACTATTAAAATCTTAGTAAAATTATAATTTCTTATAAAATCAAATCAGTATGGTAAAAACGTTTTGTAATCTGTTATTATTATTCCAGACCCTAGCCTTGCATAGTGAGATGATGAAAAAGTCATCTGTGGACAGTTGGGATGTGAACACACTGCTCACATTGACTGACACCAGCCCGGTCGTAGGATCCTGTATCACACAGTATACCACTTTAGGTGAAGAAAAACTTTGCGTTCCCCTTGTGAGTATATTAAAATTTGTAGTCATATTATGTACTTAGTCATGTTCTGTGTTGACCGCTGAAACATATAGGACATCATGTCATGCCCCAAGATACAGAATAACTGTCAACTAACACTAACCTAATCTAACTGGAGTTAAGTATACCAAAGGGACCGTAAAATCTTTAAGGTCTCTTTGGGATACTTAATCTTGGTATGTTTGTGGATTGGATCCTTTTTGTGTAACTATGTCCAACTGTGGGTAATATTTTAATTAAACTGTGTAAAGATTGCCTAATTGAAAAATGGATGCCCCTCCACTTCTTGTTTCATACGCTTTTCAAATGTTTGTATAGAAATTTTTGTGGAGGGATGCCCCTCCACCTGTTTTCTGCAGTTTTATATTAGACCTCTCTCCAGCTTATGTATTACCTGGATAATAAACAATTTTATATTCCTTCCTATTACTGTGTTTCTTTCAGAGAAATCAAATAACTTTCACAAAGTGTGATAAGCCATATTAATGGATGTAAATATTGTATGATTAAATAAGAAGCTTGCTATACAAACTTATTTCTCCATTGCAGGACAACTTGCTGAATGTGACAGAGTTTGCGCTGACACCTCAGAGCTATGTCTATGGCACAACAGCCACTGTCTCGGTAGAATGGATCACAGATGACAAGAGCCTCAACAATGCCAGTAACATTAGTGTAAACTTGCAGAATTATTATACCAAAGTTGCTAGAGGTATGTCTTATGTCTATGTTTCTTTTAAAATAGAGATGAAAAAACTAGGTACAGGACTTTTCACTTGATGAGTTGAATGGCGTCACAAGGGCCGAGCTGTACCGCCGAGCGGCTCTTTGCCATCTTGTATGCATGTTCAAAGAGGCAGTTTACTCGTTGTTATGGTGTTGAATTAACTCAGTTAGAGTCATTTCAAAATTTTGATTAATTATTTAGAATCTAAACTAACTAATTCTATAGCGGATTAGCTGATGACCGTGGCTTCGCCCGTGTGGCTTTTTCTAAAATAAAAGTAGCATATGTTAGCCCATAGGTAATAGGTAATAGGTAAAACGGGCTGGTGTCCGCAACTCCACGTCAATGCGCGTATTTTGCGTACGGGTGGGAAATCGATTATTCGATCCACCCCAGCTCCTCAAGGAAGGCCAGCAACGCCTTGGTGTTACTGACCATCTCACGGAGGGTACCTGGGTTACCGAAGTACTTTGCCCTGTATGTGGCGACGACCGGGCAGTTTAGTAACACATGTGCTGCTGTCTCGTCGTCCGTCATGCAGGCCCTGCACAGCGGACTGTCTGTGACTCCTATGACAAAGAGGTGTTTGTTAAATGACCCGTGGCCTGTTATAGCTGCTGTAACAGTGCGCAGCTGTAGTTTAGTTAGTCGGAGAACCCGTTTCGTGAGGCGACCATCAATTGTAGGGAGAGCTTCCTTGGCCTGCCTGCACTCACCTTGGTCCGACCATAGTTTGAGATGTTTATCTCTGGTGCGTTTCCTTACCAGAGTGCGTAGGTACCCGAAGGGAAGTGGCACGATGGGTTCAGGTCCCACTGGTGCCATGCTCGACCCCCTCCTGGCAAGTTCATCGGCTGCATCGTTGCCTAGCGAACCGCTGTGTCCTTTAATCCATTGAATGGTTATGTTGTTGAGGCTACCCACCTGGTTGAGGCGCTGATGGCACTCGTATATTAGCCCAGAGTCAACTGTGTGACTGTTTAGCGCTTGCAGGACAGCCATGCTGTCTGAGAGTATGCGGATTGAGTGGTCCTTAACTTCCCTGGCCATGATGGCTGAGGCGGCCAGAGAAATACCTAAGCACTCGGCCTGGAACACTGTGTTATGGACCCCCAATGGTGTGGCTATGCGTATGTTGAAGTCCTCCGAGAAGATTCCAGCACCTGTGCCACTACCTGTTTTGGATCCATCTGTGAAGATGCGCAGCTCTGCGGGGCGCAGCCCTTCGCATCGGCGATCCTCGTGGAGTTGGATCTTGTATTTCTTATCAAATATAAATTGTTTGGGTACCTGGTCATTTATTGCTTTCGTGATGGGGAACTCTTTATTGAGTCCCTCAAGCAGCGCGGTGTGTAGTGTGTCTCTCTTGCCCCAGAGATTCAGTGTATTTAGGCGTACTGCCGCCATCGTCGCTTCCTGCTGTATGAACAGGTGGAGCGGCGGCAGTCCCAGCATGGCTTCGATTGCTGCAGTCGGAGTTGTCCTCATGCAGCCCGTGGTCGCCATGCAGGCAAGTCTTTGCATGCGTTGTAGTTTATTGGAGGCTGTGACTAGCTGGGTGCGGGGCCACCAGACCACGGCCCCGTAGGAGATCATGGGGCGGATTACCGCCGTGTACAGCCATAGTATAATTTTGGGGGATAGGCCCCACTTCTTACCTATAATTTTCTTGCACTGCCAAAAGGTGATGCAAGCCCTGTTTATTTTGTTGTCTAAGTGACTACTCCAGTTTAACTTACTGTCTAGAATGACCCCGAGGTACTTGACTTCGTTGGCTAACTGAAGTTCTGTGTCGAACAGTATTGGTAGGCGGAAAGGGCCTAATGCTCGTTTATGGGTGAACATAACTAGTTCAGTTTTGGTGGGGTTCACCGATAGGTCGAAATCCCTACACCATTTTTCTACGATACGTAGTGCCTGCTGAGTGAGGTTGCAGATTGTTCCCGTTACTTTCCCCGAAACAAGGATTGCAAGGTCGTCTGCATAACCTATTGTGTAATAGTGGTTCGCGTTGAGTTTGGTGATGAGATCGTTTATCACCAGATTCCATAAAAGGGGGGACAGCACCCCTCCCTGGGGGCAGCCTCTGGCTATCATGGCCAGCTGTCGCTCATCCTCAAGGCGAACCACACGTTTGCTTAACATGTTTGTAATCCAGTCCGTTAGTACCTGTTCTACTCCATGTCTGGAGAGGGCGCTGCTGATGCTGGAGAAGTTTGTTTTGTCGAAGGCTCCTTCGATGTCTATGAAAGTGCCCAGGCAGGTGCCCTTCTGATGAATCGCTTCCTCTATCTGTCTAACCACTAGATGAAGAGCGGATTCGGTCGACTTACCCGAGCTGTATGCATGTTGGTTACTGTGCAGCGGTATGGTTTTTAGAGCGCCATCCCTCAACTCCCTATCACACAGCCTTTCCAGAGTCTTTAGTAGAAAGGAGGTCAGGCTGATTGGTCGATGGGATTTGGCGTTTGTGTAGTCCCCCTTACCTGGCTTAGGGATGAATATGACTTTCACTTCCCTCCATCCTTTGGGAACGTATCTAAAGGCCAGACACGCTCTCATTAGTGGCACCAGTCTTATTGCGACAGAGGTTCCGCCCCATTGTAGTAGGGCGGGGAACACTCCATCAGGACCAGCTGCCTTAAAAGGATGGAAGCTCCGGATGGCCCATTGGAGTTTCTCCAACGTGATCACCCTGCGTGCGTAATTCCAATCGTTGTCTGCTGGCGTTTGAATTACATCTTGCCAGTCGATTACCTGCGTGAAGACACATCCAGGGAAGTGAGTCTCGATAAGGACGCGTCTCGTTTCTTCTGGCGAGGAAGTGAGTGTGTTATCAGGTTTGCGGAGGGTAGTGGGCCCAGGAGATTTCTGTTGCGCCAGTACCTTTCTTACCCTGTTAGCTTGCTGGCAAGATTCAATGCTACCACAGAATTTGCGCCATCCCGCGGTACTCCTGAATCTAATGCATTTTTTGTAACTGGACTTGGCTGCGTAGTAATTATCCCAGTCCTCATCCGCACATGTGTTTATGGCTCTGTTCAGAGCTGCCCTTACCTTGCCGCGCTTGCGCTCTAGATCAGCGCCCCACCATGGTTGTTTGCCCGGTGTGCTGCGCGGGGTGGTCTCTGGGCAGGCAGTTTGGTAGCTATCTATCATTGTTTTAGTAAGATAGCTCACTTGTACCTCAATCTGTATCGTGTCCGCAAACGTCACCGGATCGCTTATTGTCGCAAACTTGGATTCAAGGTTGCGTGTGTAGGTGGCACGATCCGTGTTTCGCGGATTGCGCCGTGGTAGTGTTGGAGAAACACAGACCTGGATGTCGAAGCGGATCCACCTGTGATCAGAGCAGGAGGCCTCGTTGGAGACCTGCCACCCAGCAGTGATTTCCGCCGCGCCCTCTGTTGCCAGAGTGAGATCTATGATTGTTCGGCTACGCCTGGTTACGAATGTTGGTTCGGAGCCAGTGTTTAGTAGGGATAGGTTAGTCGAGAACAAGTATTCAACCAAGGCCTTACCCCTCTCGTTTTGCGTGTCCATACCCCACAGTTGATGGTGAGCGTTGGCGTCGGCCCCTACCACGACCTCAAACCCACATCCCTCGCAATGGCTCACGAGGCGGGCGAGGTCGTGCGGAGGCGGCGCCTCCACCTCGGGCATGTAGGCCGAGGCGAAAACGATCGTCATCTCCGTGTTGTCGTCACGCTGTATTAGCAGCTTAGCTGCAGAGACATCTCTGCAACAGAAGTCAGTTAAAAGATGTGTTTTAAGGTTACCTGTGACATAGATGCACGCTCTAGGGTGTGCGTGATCTGTGGTTACCAGGAGCTTACCGCCAAGATTGGAAAGTCCTTGTATGCGGCCCGCCCTAATCCACGGCTCTTGGATCAAGGCAATGGCCGTGTGTTGCGCCTCCAGCCACTTGCGAAGCTGAGCCGTCGCGGTCTGACTGTGGTGGAGGTTTGCCTGCAGGACTTTACAAGTTGACGAAAGGGACGCCATCGCTGGTCGAACCCTCTTCATCCCCCCCAAGTTTAAGCCCGGCAAACAAGTCGCCCTCGTCGAAGCCATCCCCTCCCGGGCCCGAAGCCGGCGACAAGAGCATGTCATCCAGGTCCTCACCCGGTGGAGGGACGGCGCCCTCGGTGGCGGCGGCACAGTCGGCCGACCCTGCTGCAGCAGGTTCAGCCGCTGATGCTTCCGGGATGTTTGGCGGGGGAGTTGTCTCCCTTGCTGGTGTCTGGGGCAGCTGCGTCGGCGCCTCGCAGATGGTCTTTGTAGTAGGGTCCCATCCCTGAGGGACATCGGTGAACCTGCCGTTCCGACCCTGGAACTTCACGTACACCGTCCCCAGTCCAATTGAGAGACGGCGTCCGGCCTCCATCAGGATCGGGATTTGGTCCATAGGGACACCAACTACCACAAACCATGCTGCGGCCTGTTTGTCGGCATGCAGAAGTACCCACCTCTTTATGTCGACCCAGGGGTTTTGATAGCTGAGAGCGCGCCCAATATTGGTCGGCTCTCCGAAGACTCCCTGCTCGTCTGGAATCACGACGCCACATCGTGCTCGCTTCAGGATCTCCGATTGGCTCTTGACAACTAGCGGGATGCTAGTTGGGAGAGACAGGTCAGACTGTCTTCCTTAGCCAGGCTAAGGTGTGGTCGTTACCGCACCACAGTTTAAGGACACCTCCGGCGAACAGCGGCTTGGCGTTGAAGGTCGGTCCTGGAGTGTCTTGCTTAGGGGAGCAGGCCTCGAGAATGATCTGCTTCTGGATAGCAGCGAGTACCTGGTCCGATACGTCCTTGCTGAGGATTCCCGTGCGGTCGCAGGTGATCGCGACGTCTAGGGTCGAGCTGGCAGCTTGGGCGTAGCTTCGCTGGTCGACCCGTTTGGATTGGTCAAGACGCGGCCGCTTATGCTCCCCCCGAGGTGTCAATGTCTCGTTGAGAGCTCGCTTGGCCGCGGCATGATCCTTCCAATCGGGTCGCTGTTTATTTTTATTGCCAGCAGCCGGGACACTGGTTGGCGGTTGACTTGGCGCTGGACGGCTTGTGCCGGCCTCTGCCTGTGACCTCTTACCAGCGGAGAAACTTAGTTGGCCGCTTGTTGTTTTGACCATACTAGCGGCTGTGGCCTGTTTGTTGCGGGAGCCCTTACCTGGCCTCCAGCGGGCTTGGCGTCGCTCCTTCCTCGTCACTCCGTCCCTCTGCTTGCCTTTAACTGCAGCAGTTGATGGACCTGAAGGGTCAGTGCAAGGGCGGCGGGCTTGTTGAGTGCATTTACCCTTGCCCTTGCGTTTCTGCACTTGCCAGGCATGCGAAAACGCATCCTCTGTGCAGCTGGTCGTCTCCGTTTGACCGGTGACGGCCGTCTGGTGGGAGGAGGCTAGAAGAGCCTCAGGAGGAGGAGGGTGTTTGGCTGGACCCCTGGTGCCGGTGTTACCCAGCACCGGGATCGTCACCTTGGTATGGGGAGGGTCGGTACTGGTCCCAATCAGCGCCGACGTTTTTTTTTTTTTTGGGACTTTTTTGTTTTGGTCTTAGCTGTGGTTCTCGCCACAGCCAGACCTACGCCCGCGCTGGTACCCGCAGCGTTAGCCGCAAGGCCACCAGGGGCGAGAGAAGTGCTAGCACCTCCCTTCGGAGTCTCATTGGCTTTCGCCTCCACTCCGGTGTCTGTTTTTTTAACTGGCCTATTTTGATCCATGTTAAAAATTGGTTTTGGATTCATCTCTCTGGCTCCCACCCTCCATGGAGCCCGCACCTGGGAACGTCACACTATGAAAAAGCGCGAACGTTAGGACTACCAGAGAGATATAGGGGCGCAAGGCTGGCTTACAGTGCGACATCGGGTGCTCGATCGGGTTGGCGTAGGGGGTCGAAAGGCCCACCCCCAAACGAACTGATCAACCCTCACTTACACCGTCAGCATGACCTTTACCTACCGCTTCAGCCGTCCGAGGACGACCTCAGCGGACCTCACGCACCTCGCCTGTGGCCCTCTGACGGGACACTATGACCATTTCCCTACCCCTGGCTATTGGGTAGGGCCACCGTTTCGCTTGAAATTCGGACCAAAGAGGGCGTGTTGCCTTACGGGCACATTACAGCCAGAGCCGCTCGGCTCAACCCCCCAGGACTCCTTCATCCCCGCTCACGGCGCTCAACTGCGCAGGTCCTAGCGCAGGTGACTAATTTCTCCTACTCGCCATCAGCTGGTTTTAGTGACAGTCGAGCCCGCAATCACCCAATCACAAAGGGGTCACGGTTAGGAGTGGAAATTGGACAGGTGGAGGAGTGGAAACAAGGATGTGGATAGGATGGGGTAAGGAGGGATTATTCGATTTGGGGCAGGAGAGTGAAAGACGGGAGAGAATGGGGTTAGGGGAATTGGGGAGAGGAAGTGATGACGCCTGGTGGTTTTTGTTACGTCTATTTCTTAAGGAACTAGACCAAGAAACGGGGTGGCAACCTCGGGAAGGTGCATCCGCCAGACTTGCCTTGAGGATCTACACGACTGTAGCGCTCTCCCTCAAGACCCCGCCACCCTACCACCTCTGAAGGAAGCGGCAGGATAGGCCTGTATCTATACTACCAAGCAAAGCAAAGCAAAGCATGTCGTTGTGCAACCGCAAAAGCATAAATCCAGACCCCCCCCTATGTTAGCCCATATAACATCACCTATCTGCTAGTGAAAGTCCCGTCAAAATCAGTCCAGCCGTTTTGAAGATTAGCCGAAACAAACAGACAGACAAAATTTGAATAAAAATATTGTTTTTGTTATAAGCTTTCATAATTGTGCATTTAGTAAAAAGCTGTTATTTTGACAAAATGATTTTATTTATTTGTATACAAATAAAAATTTGATTGATCAAATTGATTTCATTAAAGTTATCTTAGTTTATTATATTGTAAGTAACCAATTACAATATTTACAGCCATACTCAACCTTCGGAAGAAACCAAAAGAGCTAGCAGTAGAAGACCTGACAACGAATACACGTATAGGTCCTATATTCCCCAACTTGTTCAACCTGGCTGTCCTAGTGCTAAATGATGACAATCTAAATGCTCTCAACGTGCCTGCTAAGAAACCACTGCAGTCAAATGTGTTGGATATGGTAGATGCACTCTGTTCTAATCCTTGTAGTTTGGATACCAATATACAGCAGCAGGTGAGTTTAATTACATATACCAGTGGCACTAGGAGGCTTACTATTATAGTACTCTTAAACTCTAAACATAAACCTTTCACAAAATATAAAAAAATCCTTTTAATAATAATAATTTATTGATACATAAAAATTTTGTAGTACATGAGGGACTTAAAAACTATGCATTACTACATGCTGTAGGCACAGTCGGCGTCAAAAATATCGGGACGAGCCGACTGTTTAAAATGATCTCAAAAACTAAGAAAATTAAACTTTTATCTCGATTGGATAAAATTCTTGTCAGAATGACAGTTGTCGTGCACCTACTTTCTTCATTTTGAAACAGTTCTTGTGTCATTGAGTTAATTTTTAATTTTCATAGTTGTTTAGATCATTTTGAACGTTCGTCCCGATATTATTGACGCTGACTGTACAACAAATCGTTGGGTGAATCACTGCTCTTCTAGCTAGATTACCAAGTAATCTGTATTTAGGAAAGACAGTTTCAACTCCCTATTTGAGTATCACAATAATCATGTATATTATTATACACAAAACATCTTAAAATTAAAATTGAATAAAACTAAACAAAATAAAAAAATAAAACAAAAATATCTTAAAATTGAATGAGTGCTGGTGTGGTGAGTCGAGTGCTTGCGTGTATTTGTGTATGAATGTGTGGGTGTGAGCGTGTGTGTGTGCAATTTAACCTATTGACCGCCACGTCAAGAAAGCAAAAAAGTGCCGTCGGCGCCAAGCTACGAATTATTCCTTAAAATCTGTCATGTAGTCGTGACCGTGGCGTGCTGGGCACATTTTGGTCAGTCACATGACTGTGGCGGTCAAAAGGTTAATGAAAATGAAATAGGGTTACTTTCATTTAAGTGTCACTAAGTAGTTTTCAGTCTCGTCGTAGGTTTTATTCAGGAGAAATGCACGGAGGGCGGGTTTGCATTTGCTGTGTGGTAAGTTATAGATATTAATGGACGCGTTAATTTTATTGTACAAACAAGGGCCAAGATAGTAGAAAAATCTCTTAGTGAATTGAACTGAGTTTGTGGAACAGTACAAATCAAATCTTTCCATCGTTTGGTAATATTAATAAGAGGGGTTTTTAAGTGTTGCAGAAGGATGGTTTGGAGAATGAAGTGTTGCCTTATGTTGAGGACCCAACAATTTTTGAACAGTTCTGAAGTTAAAAACAAAATAGGTTGAAATGTTGAAACTTTCAGTATAGCTCTGTGGGACACTTCCAATGGTTTTAGGGCAGTTTTGTGGCACCACCCCAGCAGCGAATACAGTAAGTGATTATTGACTGACATAAGGCATAGTATACATTGCAAATTACAGACTGCTTGGCGACGTGTTGAAGGGTTTTAAAAATATATTTTAGTTTTCTAACCCTGCCTGTTACCAAGCTAATATGAGTTTTATAATTCAGGTATCGATCTAAAATAATACCTAGGTACCTTATATTATTAACTGTGGCAATGGATAAACATTGACATGTGTGTACATTTGAATTGGTACTGTCACAAGAGAGCCTTTATAGAGATGGAAATACTAGGCTGTGATGTCGAACAGATAGAGAACGTCATCAATTTCGTTTTGGATGTGTTAAGCGTGGGATCGATGCCAGTTAAAGGCAGAATTTAAACCATCTTGTGCGATAACCAGAAGTTCTGACCACGAGTTAGCGCAAAAGGTAAGAGCTGCATCAGCAAAAGACAATTTCTGCATTTGTGATGTTGAGATTGCAGAGGTCATTTAGAAAGATGAGGAACAGCGTAGGACCGAGTATACTGCCCTGCGGTACACCGTAACAAATCGGTAGCTCGTCACTAACGTGGTCTCCAATTTTCACCATCTGCAGTCTATTCGTCAGATAACTTTTAAAAGATCAAGCTGGAGTCCTCTGACGCCTGTTCTCTCTAGTTTGAGTAAAAGGGTAGAAATGGGAACGGTGTCGAAGGCCTTAGCGAGATCAAGAAATACTGTAACCATTCTTTTGCGACTGTTTATTTTTTCTACTATGAAATTCGTTACTTCTTGAACTGCATCACGCGTTGACTTGTTCTTTCGGAATCCAAATAGCTGGGAAGAAAACAAATGTTTTTTTTGGAAAATATCAACCAATCTCTTATTGATCAGGCGCTCAAGAACCTTCGAAAGGGCGGGTAGTACCGCTATAGGGCGATAGTTACTGAAAGAGTTCCCATCGTCACCCTTAAACAGAGGGTGTATAATTGCCCTTTTTAAAGCTGACGGAAATATAGCAGTCTCAAAACAGAGGTTAAATAATATATGGTTTAAAACTGGTGCTAGAATATGACAGTGTCTCTTAAGAACCGCAGGAGAGATATGGAATGGTATCTCTACTGCGGCACCCATCCAGTGGCTGCAGAGGATCTGAGGGACTGAATTACAGATTTAACCTCATCAATATATGTGTGATCCAATACAAATGACGATGAAGAAAAGTTGATATGGGAGCAAGGTAAAGTAGGTGAAGTGTGGTCGTTGATTATATTATCAGCAAGTTTTTTTTACTTATTTCAGCAAAAAACTAGTTAAGATGATTGCAGGACTGAAAGGAAGTGTCTAGAGTGTGAAAGTAGTTGTGTAGGAGCATATTGTTGTAATTGTGTGCTTATGATTCGTTTTATAGTTTCCCAAAGGAGCCTAATAAAGCTGGAAATAACTCAAGGGGAGTTATTTCCAGCTTTATTAGGCTCCTGGGTGTCGAATTGTCTTTTGACGTTTTTTAAAATATATTATTGCAGAAGTTTCAGTATCGCTTATAGGAAATTTCAAGCGGGATATTATTAGGCGATTGTTTTAATATTTTGTGTAGTAGATCTCTATGTCTCATACACCGCAGCAAGCCCGGAGTAATCCAAGGTTTGAGGATCTTCTTGTTAGATGGTACCTTTTTGGTGGAAGAGTTTCCGGAAATTGCGTCAGTCATGAGACCAACTAAAGTATCAGTAGCAACATTGGAGTCCAACATAGAGTAGATGGGTGTAAAGTCTAGTGGCTCACTGAGTGTGACAGGTTCAAATAAATCACATAAGAAGCATGTTGTATGAAATGTGAGCGTGTAGTGAAGATTATGGACTGACGTGTAAAGTGAGTGTAGTGTGGGAATGTAAGTGTGCAGCACGATTTAACAGTTATACAAAACAAGTGAAACAATCTATAGCTACTAATTTTAAAAAGCAATGATAAACCTGAAAATATTCAATAAAACAAATAAAAATTTGATCTTACTAAACTAATTAGTCATGCATTAGTGGTTTGCGACATTTGCAATAGTTGATGTTCATTTTTAATTATAATGTACTCTATGGCCATCGATGTTTTTTTTTTAACATGACACGTCCATTTGATCTCCAACAAAATGCTAATCCATTTAATTTGGCTTGGAATTTATGTAAAATTTTAATAAAGACTAGTAATAAAAATAAAAACCTACTTAAACCAAATGACATGAATTAATATCCGTCCACAAAATAAATATTTAAACTTAAAATTGTAGGTATATAATGTGAAATGTCAAATAATGAAAAGATTATTATGATTATGTAATGATGTATGTAAAAAAACAAAAATAAACTTTGTAATTTGGGAGCAGATAATAGACATTTATATAGTTATGCCTATAATGGGGTGACAGGGAAGCCACATGTGCAGTAGGAATTATTGTCAAACTTCCTTGTTTTCAAAGTAGTCTTTAATCTTGTAACATGCTTTAGTTTTTAATAGTAAAAAAGCGTTGCAGGAAGATAGGTACTAGACTGACTGGGTACAAGATCCTGACTGTCCTTAGTGTTGTCACACTGTACTATTCCTTTTTGAATATGTACCCTTCAAAGCTTACCATACAGGGACAGGACAAACTAAACAAGACTCGCTCGAATAGGCGTCGTAAGTGATTCGGATGGGCCAAGACATAATTATTAATAATAATAAATCAGTCGTTGCGTTTGCAATAAGAGAAATGATTGAAACGCACCGACGCTGTCTCATCGGTCTTCTATTGGCATGGGTGGTTTTGAAAACATGATTTTGGTAAAACCACAATGTTATGCTGAAAATGCTTTTTGTTATATAATCAGTAATCTTTAATGGAGAGAGCAGTGGTGGCCCAGTGGGAGAACGGTGGTGGCCCAGTGGTAACGGCCGCGACTTATGAGTTGTAGGTCGTGGGTTCGAACTAAGCAAGCACAAGTTATTTCATAAAATGAAAACCACTGCTCTCAAAACGGTGAAGGAAAACATCGTGAGGAAACCGGCATGTCCTAGAACTAAAAATTCGAAGACATGTGACATCCACCAACCCGCACTGGGCCCGCGTGGTGGATTACAGCCCACTCCCTCTCACAGAGAGAAGGCCTGAGTCCCAGCAGTAGGATCATTATAGGCTGATTATGCTTTAACTCTACCTAATTCTCTACTGTATAGCCTTTTGAAAGTGAGTGCAAGTAGCACTTAAATATTGATAATATACATAAGTATGAATAATAAAGTATAAGTATGGACTGTCTCGTTGGTGTAGTGGTCGCAAGCGCTACTGCTGAGCATGAGTTCCTGGGTTCAATAGGGTATTTTACTAAATACGAGAAATAATCTATAAATAGATTACTGAGATAGTTTAGGCAAAAAGTAGTCGGAAAATGTTAGTTTTAGTTCATAAAATAACAAAATAAATTTTAAAATTAAATTAAATGTTTTCAGTTTTTCTAATCTGTTAAAAAACACCATGAAATAGTAGCCGCCATGTTATTACATCATACCGCTATGTACACTAAAACGTGTCACCTGTCAACTGATAGTTAGATAATAGATCAGGGCATTTGTTTACATAGCCATGTGACGTCATGACCACCGAGCAACCGAGCACTGCGTCCAGCGTTTTCGTCAAACTACTTATATTTTTCTATTATATTGGACTTTTGGCGGACGGCGAAATTTGGGTGTACTATAGGTACACCTCTGCCCAACCCTTCGGGGAATACAGGCGTGATGTCATGTTATGTGTTTATGTTATGAATAATAAAAATAAATGTGAACAATAAACTGCTGTTTATTAATCATAAATGTTTTGTTTCAGTTCCAGAGGTTATTTCCAGTGATGGTATCGAACATACTAGGCAATGGATCACTCGCGGAGAAAATGGTCGCAATACTCACTAAAATCACACGTACCTGGCCCTCGTTTATTACAATAGGTGAGCTTTGTTGTAGATTTTTTTTCTCCTGTGTAATGCAATTTGTCCCGGGACATTCAGCGATAGGTAGATGGTGGTTGCTGAAATTGGACGGTAAGAAGCCACTGCCTCATCTAATCGATACACACAGCTTGTCCATGCTGGTTGTAAGTAAGTCTTGGGGAGTCCCCCAAGGTAAACTGGGTTCGACAATAGTTCCATTACCAAGTGATTTAGGTGGACTTTTAAATCTGGTAGTATGTGGTAATTTTAGCTTTGATTTCCTCTTTGCCAGTTTTTATCTTTAAATCCTTGTGAATTCTCTCATTTGTAACATACCAGGGAGCTTTTACTATCTGTCGCACATGAAATCTTTAAGGGATTTCAATGCTCGTTGCAGTTCCCCAAAGCTGGATACAATGACACCAGCTGGCTTAGCACGAGAACCATAGAGAAGCGTTCTGTCGACGGTAGAGTAGACAAAAATGACGTTTCCGTGTAGCCAGTTGACAGTTTTCTAGCGAGAAATGTAGGAAAACGATTTCTATTCTACAATAGAGAAAATAAAATAAATAGGGGAAATAGAAAGCGTCATGCTCAGCCTGCAGATGGGCTTAATAATGTATTTGTATAGAAGTAGTTTGCTTTCCAGATACATTTGGGACATATTGTTAATCATCCAGTGTAAGTTACTGAGTTTTTGCTCTGCTTTGAGTTTGTTGTATTTAGAATATAAACACAACAAACCGTATACCGTTACCGTTTCGTATTGTTACAGTCAAATGTTTCTAGGTTGTTGAAATGTTTATGGGCTAGGTCTTGTTATATAGGATGCTCTGCTAATAATCGTCGAAATAAACCATGAGACTGCTTTTCCACCAGAGATGTGCTATGCCACGTTGCTATGGATGCGTGCCATGGATGGGAGCTATGGATGCGAGCTATGGATGCGTGCTATGGATGCGTGCCATGTATGGGAGCTATAGATGCGAGCTATGGATGCGTGCTATGGATGCGTGCCATGTATGGGAGCTATAGATGCGAGCTATGGATGCGTGCTATGGATGCGTGCCATGTATGGGAGCTATAGATGCGAGCTATGGATGCGTGCTATGGATGGGAGCTATGGCTGCGTGCTATGGATGGGAGCTATGGCTGCGTGCTATGGATGGGAGCTATGGCTGCGTGCTATGGATGCGTGCTATGGATGGGAGCTATGGCTGCGTGCTATGGATGGGAGCTATGGCTGCGTGCTATGGATGGGAGCTATGGCTGTGTGCTATGGATGCGTGCTATGGATGGGAGCTATGGCTGCGTGCTATGGATGCGTGCTATGGATGCGTGCTATGGATGCGAGCTATGGATGCGTGCTATGGATGCGTGCTATGGATGGGAGCTATGGCTGCGTGCTATGGATGGGAGCTATGGCTGTGTGCTATGGATGCGTGCTATGGATGTGAGCTATGGCTGCGTGCTATGGATGCGTGCCATGGATGGGAGCTATGGATGCGAGCTATGGATGCGTGCTATGGATGGGAGCTATGGCTGCGTGCTATGGATGGGAGCTATGGCTGCGTGCTATGGATGGGAGCTATGGCTGCGTGCTATGGATGGGAGCTATGGCTGCGTGCTATGGATGCGTGCTATGGATGGGAGCTATGGCTGCGTGCTATGGATGGGAGCTATGGCTGCGTGCTATGGATGGGAGCTATGGCTGTGTGCTATGGATGCGTGCTATGGATGGGAGCTATGGCTGCGTGCTATGGATGCGTGCCATGGATGGGAGCTATGGATGCGAGCTATGGATGCGTGCTATGGATGCGTGCTATGGATGCGAGCTATGGATGCGTGCTATGGATGGGAGCTATGGCTGCGTGCTATGGATGCGTGCTATGGATGGGAGCTATGGCTGCGTGCTATGGATGGGAGCTATGGCTGCGTGCTATGGATGGGAGCTATGGCTGCGTGCTATGGATGGGAGCTATGGCTGCGTGCTATGGATGGGAGCTATGGCTGTGTGCTATGGATGCGTGCTATGGATGGGAGCTATGGCTGCGTGCTATGGATGCGTGCCATGGATGGGAGCTATGGATGCGAGCTATGGATGCGTGCTATGGATGCGTGCTATGGATGCGAGCTATGGATGCGTGCTATGGATGGGAGCTATGGATGGGAGCTATGGCTGCGTGCTATGGATGGGAGCTATGGCTGCGTGCTATGGATGCGTGCTATGGATGCGTGCTATGGATGGGAGCTATGGCTGCGTGCTATGGATGCGTGCTATGGATGGGAGCTATGGCTGTGTGCTATGGATGCGTGCTATGGATGGGAGCTATGGCTGCGTGCTATGGATGCGTGCCATGGATGGGAGCTATGGATGCGAGCTATGGATGCGTGCTATGGATGCGTGCTATGGATGCGTGCTATGGATGCGTGCTATGGATGGGAGCTATGGATGGGTGCTATGGCTGCGTGCTATGGATGGGAGCTATGGCTGCGTGCTATGGATGCGTGCTATGGATGCGTGCTATGGATGGGAGCTATGGCTGCGTGCTATGGATGCGTGCTATGGATGGGAGCTATGGCTGTGTGCTATGGCTGCGTGCTATGGATGGGAGCTATGGCTGCGTGCTATGGATGCGTGCCATGGATGGGAGCTATGGATGCGAGCTATGGATGCGTGCTATGGATGCGTGCTATGGATGCGAGCTATGGATGCGTGCTATGGATGGGAGCTATGGATGGGAGCTATGGCTGCGTGCTATGGATGGGAGCTATGGCTGCGTGCTATGGATGCGTGCTATGGATGCGTGCTATGGATGGGAGCTATGGCTGCGTGCTATGGATGCGTGCTATGGATGGGAGCTATGGCTGTGTGCTATGGATGCGTGCTATGGATGGGAGCTATGGCTGCGTGCTATGGATGCGTGCCATGGATGGGAGCTATGGATGCGAGCTATGGATGCGTGCTATGGATGCGTGCTATGGATGCGAGCTATGGATGCGTGCTATGGATGGGAGCTATGGATGGGAGCTATGGCTGCGTGCTATGGATGGGAGCTATGGCTGCGTGCTATGGATGCGTGCTATGGATGCGTGCTATGGATGGGAGCTATGGCTGCGTGCTATGGATGCGTGCTATGGATGGGAGCTATGGCTGTGTGCTATGGATGCGTGCTATGGATGGGAGCTATGGCTGCGTGCTATGGATGCGTGCCATGGATGGGAGCTATGGATGCGAGCTATGGATGCGTGCTATGGATGCGTGCTATGGATGCGAGCTATGGATGCGTGCTATGGATGGGAGCTATGGATGGGAGCTATGGCTGCGTGCTATGGATGGGAGCTATGGCTGCGTGCTATGGATGCGTGCTATGGATGCGTGCTATGGATGGGAGCTATGGCTGCGTGCTATGGATGGGAGCTATGGCTGCGTGCTATGGATGGGAGCTATGGCTGCGTGCTATGGATGGGAGCTATGGCTGCGTGCTATGGATGGGAGCTATGGCTGCGTGCTATGGATGGGAGCTATGGCTGCGTGCTATGGATGGGAGCTATGGCTGCGTGCTATGGATGGGAGCTATGGCTGCGTGCTATGGATGGGAGCTATGGCTGCGTGCTATGGATGGGAGCTATGGCTGTGTGCTATGGATGCGTGCTATGGATGGGAGCTATGGCTGCGTGCTATGGATGCGTGCCATGGATGGGAGCTATGGATGCGAGCTATGGATGCGTGCTATGGATGCGTGCTATGGATGCGAGCTATGGATGCGTGCTATGGATGGGAGCTATGGATGGGAGCTATGGCTGCGTGCTATGGATGGGAGCTATGGCTGCGTGCTATGGATGCGTGCTATGGATGCGTGCTATGGATGGGAGCTATGGCTGCGTGCTATGGATGGGAGCTATGGCTGTGTGCTATGGATGCGTGCTATGGATGGGAGCTATGGCTGCGTGCTATGGATGCGTGCCATGGATGGGAGCTATGGATGCGAGCTATGGATGCGTGCTATGGATGCGTGCTATGGATGCGAGCTATGGATGCGTGCTATGGATGCGTGCTATGGATGGGAGCTATGGCTGCGTGCTATGGATGGGAGCTATGGCTGCGTGCTATGGATGCGTGCTATGGATGCGTGCTATGGATGGGAGCTATGGCTGCGTGCTATGGATGCGTGCTATGGATGGGAGCTATGGCTGTGTGCTATGGATGCGTGCTATGGATGGGAGCTATGGCTGCGTGCTATGGATGCGTGCCATGGATGGGAGCTATGGATGCGAGCTATGGATGCGTGCTATGGATGCGTGCTATGGATGCGAGCTATGGATGCGTGCTATGGATGGGAGCTATGGATGGGAGCTATGGCTGCGTGCTATGGATGGGAGCTATGGCTGCGTGCTATGGATGCGTGCTATGGATGCGTGCTATGGATGGGAGCTATGGCTGCGTGCTATGGATGCGTGCTATGGATGGGAGCTATGGCTGCGTGCTATGGATGGGAGCTATGGCTGCGTGCTATGGATGGGAGCTATGGCTGTGTGCTATGGATGCGTGCTATGGATGGGAGCTATGGCTGCGTGCTATGGATGCGTGCCATGGATGGGAGCTATGGATGCGAGCTATGGATGCGTGCTATGGATGCGTGCTATGGATGCGAGCTATGGATGCGTGCTATGGATGGGAGCTATGGCTGCGTGCTATGGATGCGTGCTATGGATGGGAGCTATGGCTGCGTGCTATGGATGGGAGCTATGGCTGCGTGCTATGGATGGGAGCTATGGCTGCGTGCTATGGATGGGAGCTATGGCTGCGTGCTATGGATGGGAGCTATGGCTGTGTGCTATGGATGCGTGCTATGGATGGGAGCTATGGCTGCGTGCTATGGATGCGTGCCATGGATGGGAGCTATGGATGCGAGCTATGGATGCGTGCTATGGATGCGTGCTATGGATGCGAGCTATGGATGCGTGCTATGGATGGGAGCTATGGATGGGAGCTATGGCTGCGTGCTATGGATGGGAGCTATGGCTGCGTGCTATGGATGCGTGCTATGGATGCGTGCTATGGATGGGAGCTATGGCTGCGTGCTATGGATGCGTGCTATGGATGGGAGCTATGGCTGCGTGCTATGGATGCGTGCTATGGATTGGACCTATGGATGCGCGAGTGGTGTTGCTATGTGCAGAGCAAAGTACCTACAGCAGTAAGTTACGAAATGAGCGACTGGCAGGACGCGCGACAGCGGCGTGAGCGCCTCTCCACTCACCGCACCGCAGCCGCTCCCTGTGACTTCCCTACTGGCGATGCATCGCATAGCTCGAGCTGCGCATCTTCCTCGCACCGCTACCTCGTCGCGGCGCATTTTCATAGCACATCTGACTCGGTCCGCTATACAGCTTAGCATTAGTGGAAACGGTCGAACTGTGGAACGGTTTCGTATCCTAGCTGTCACATCCTCGCAGCATGACAGCATAGCACATCTCTGGTCGAAGAGCAGCTTAAGGCCACAGTTATACGACACGAAAACTCGAAATTTTAATTATCATTTTTATTTCACATATGAAATAAAAGAATTTGAACGTTTTTGTCTACGGAATAAAGTTCACAATCGCCAGTAACTGACTCGAGGGTATTACGGCATGAAAGTTTTCGCATCAAATAAACGCGCTCTCTTGCTGCGCTACTGTTGCTCTATTTCCTCTACATCGCTGCTTTACGGTTTCTTTCAGATTTTCTATTTTATTTAAACATAAACATCATTACGAAAAAGCTGCATTATTTGAGTAAAGTTCCACGTAAATTAAATATCAAGAAAAATAAATTCAACACACTCATTAGAACTCTCTTTTGTAATCTTATATTTCCTTCAGGGAAAGGCATCCTCTTCGATTATCTAGCACAAGGCACCAAGGAGCGGCTCACGGCGCCTATGATCAAGTGTGTGATGGCGCTCGGCAGAAGAGCGCTGGTGGAATGCCTGGCTGACCATTTGGACCATCTCGATGACTGCATACACGCGCCTCGGAGGAACCATCTGCAGACAGACCTTAGGGAGACTATACTTGTGAGTATACTATACTTGTGACCATTTCCAGTCCAGGAATAACATATAATAAATAAAAAAATATACATTCAGATAAAAAAAACATTTCCTCTCTCCTTAAACATAATCATTACTATTATCGCTCTCTTATCGCATTGCTTATTGTTCTTGCTCTTGTTTCATGTTTATTATTAAATACAAATACCATACATAAAACATATGTTTATTTATAACATCACGCCTTGTTGCCCCGAAGGTTTGGGCAGAGGAGTACCGCGTTATGGCGACAACGATTACTTATTGCCCTACCCTATCTTAAGCTTCTGAAAATTACTGTTTAACCAACTTACAGTTAAACTAGAAAATGTTTGCGCCTTCGTGTTTCCAAATTAGGACGAACGTCGCGCCAAAGTATGCGTTCGAAACGCATACTTTGCCTGGGAGATCTGCATCATCTTTAATGTTGACATAACGTTTCTTGTTGCCAGGACGTGTCAACATGCTTACTCAGATCTGAACCCACGACGTACATAGAAGACTACGTGACGACGGACTACACGCTGTACGAGATGCTCGGCGACTCCGTACTGCCCCGGAGGATGTTATTTCCTATCACAGGTACATCTTAACAATTTGTTATCATTGTCAGGTTGGTGGTTGAAGGATTGCCTGCGAGCCTCTTGAGACACGCCCTCTCTCATGGGACCTATGTAAACATAACTGGCGAAATTCCTATCCCTTTGGGGGGTGAAAGCGTGTATGTTCTGTTTTTTATCAATTTAAAGTGTTGGTCTCTGTTCCCTTTCACCATTCTCGAGGAGCTAGAAATATACTATACAATTTTGTATCCAGTAAATTTTATTTACTTAGGCTGATTTTACTCTAAAATAAATCCGAAAATTTGTGAAAAGCACAACTGGATCCCTGCCCATATCAAACTGTAGGAGCTCAGTTTTGCCAGAATTCGCTTACGGAACTCTCGCAAAAGCATTCTACAGTTTTAAATCCCGCCCAATTCTTTTCAGATAAAATCACAAACGAAAACGCATCACCCGAGAGAACATCAGACGAAGATTTCACATACGCACCGGTCCGACCGGTGATGAAACGGCCCAAACTCCGGCTGATACCTACCCCTAGCAAACTAAGAAACGGAGTCCACAGAGAATCAGTCTTCGAACCCACCAAGTTTAAAAGTGATAAGTGTATTAGAATCAAAATCAAAAGTTGTCGGACACAAGTGTTGAGACCACACAGAACTCCAGTGCCAAACTATGTTTCCAGTCCCCCTTGCAATGGTGTTGTGGTAGCAAGCGGACTCCTCAATAGATTTAGGTACAAACTTAACAAGTCTAGTGATCCATTTCCAATATTTGGAGCTGTTGTGTTGTAAGCTTTACTCTATTATTAATATTATACATAAATTATTACTTTTCGAGTTTGTTGTATCATTTACTTACATACATACAAAGCATGTTATAACCGTCTACAATGAAACACTTGAACTGCGAAAATTACCCTTACTGCTATGACATAAAAGCGTAGTCAATGTCACATTCATTACCATGGACGTACGGTTAACTAAACTGTTCGGAAAACCGGAAAACGCCCTCATCTGTTGGCGCGATTACGCATTCAGGTTGTAAATAGGATGCGGCCGTAACAGGCCCGGACTTAGAGCCGCAAGGCGCCAAAGGTTACCGAGGCCCCTGGCAAAACAGGCAACGGAAGGAACACGGGTGGGTTTTAGTCAGTAAGAGTCTGACACACCCTCCCGCTCCGCCCAGAGCAGGAGAAGTTATTTGATAATTTCCTTGGTATAATAATTTTCAAGGTACTTGACATTTGATGCCCCCCATTCCGAAGCAAAATTTTGTACCTCGGATAGGTTAGGTTTCTTTTGAATATTCTTAAAGTAATTAGGAGTTACTTTGCCGACTAATGCAAGAAATTTTAAGAACTAAGTGTAACTAACTAAGATGCAGTATCAAGCAACGCGAGCTCGAAATTTTTTATAACCCGCCTTGGAGAGGTTAGGTTTCTTAGACAATTTAAAAGAGAAATATAGTGGATTTACAAATAAAAGAAACTGTGATTTTAACATCCCACCTCGGGAGATGCCAGATTTCTTTTGACCATTGATAGATAATATTCCATTGGACCTACAGGTGATTTACGTACCACGATATGAGCGCGGGGCCCCAAAAGAATTCACCCGCCCGCTTGTCTCCTCAGCGCCCCGCCGACGCCTCTTAGTACGGTCTACAACTCGTGTCGTCTGCACAGTTCTGTCATATTTTATTATATATATATATATGTCGCAGCCATCTGGTGAAATTAGCTAGCTAATTGGACGCCTAGGCCGTTCATTAAACGCCGATCAGAACTTTCTTGTTGACTTAAATGACACCGAAAGTCATAAAAATCATTGTACGAAAATTTTCTCGCGTTAAATTCATGCTGACGTGACACAGACAATTGGTTTTCAATTTGCCGGCAAATCGTAAACAAATGACAAATGAAGAAAATACATACACAATAATATTGGCAAAGAGTTCCATTTTCAAAATTTGAACTGTTTTTTTTATTATATTGTTTACAAGTGGCCTGTTCCAAAAACTTTCAGTGTCGCTCTCGTACTCTTGTGTGCTATAGCTGGAAAACCACAGTTTGTGTTAATGACTTTCGTTGCTAACCGTACCTAGCTACGCGGTGTCATTCACGATTATAACTATGAATTAGGCCCGACTTAGAATATAGAAAGAACCAGAAGCCGCGAACACGCCTAATACTGAGGCGTCAAAAACTACTCCTAAATAGAGTAGTTTGACGCGCAGCCGATCAGTTACTCTGTGAACGTCGTATCACGTAACGTGTTTTACCGGTGTGCAATTTTATTTAATTATGCCGTCTTGTGTCGTTCATACATGTAAAAATGCAGCGGGGCTAAAAAATAAACAGGATGGGATCACATTTCACGTGTAAATAGCGCATTCAAATATCGTCTTATTTAATTACTGAATAAATTGTTCAGTTTGTAATTGTCAGAGAATGATGCATCCATCTTGTTAGTGTTGTTGTGTTGTTGATTTTCCCTTCTTTTTATTACCTACTGAGGGCATTTATTCGTTGTAGTGTGTAAATTAACAACAACTTAAAAAAAAAACCTGACTTGAAAAAGAAAGCTTATCAATGCAACCCTTATGTATATATGATTTTGTTAGAATTGCATAAGACTCATAATAGGTACCTACTTTGTTAGACTATTAGAATTTCTAGAGGGGGCGGGTGTATGAAATTATGTATCTATGAAAAGACCAAATGTGATTTTATTATTTATATTATCTTACCAATACTCTCAACGTTTACCCCAAAACTGGTTCATAATGTCCGAGCTAGCAACATTACGTGAATGGGAAGTGAGGCGGGCGCGGGACGCTTGTCTTGATTTTGGACACAGCGTGCGGCTTGCAATGACACTTGAACGCGGATTCTAGTTCTTTCTATATTCTAAGAGGCCCGATTTATATTTATTAGATTTTCCTAACATTATGCTGTTATGTCTGACCAAATCATAGTCATTATTCAGCCATTTTCCAATGTTGAGGTCATGAATTACACCAGATGTGCATGACGATGAATATCGGAACTTCTATTTAAGTGGAGTATTAGTGGTATTAATAAATATTTGTATCTTGCAGTCTCAAATTAGATCAGATCATCACTTTGAGTGTCGTACTTGTGACTAAGGGCTATATATCAGAAGAATGGCTAGCTTCCTCTGTTCTGAATTAAACATACACACGTCTGCCAATTTTATCAATAAATTGTAAAATGGTTTGCCGTGTTACAGCCATTACAGACAACGGTCGAAGTATGACAGTTGTGATTTGAATATAGGTACTAATAATTGAAGTTAGCAATTAATTTCCCTGACTTTACCTACCTATCGAGGGACGCCCCCCAGGTAGATGGACTGGTGGCCTTGAGAAGGCTGCCTCAACAGACAGGCCCGTATGACAGAACGTAACTAAAGAATCAAGTATTATATGATTAGCCTATAATGATCCCACTGCTGGGACACAGGCCTCTTCTCTTTGAGAGGGAGTAGGGGAGTAGGCCATAATCCACTAGTGCAGGCCCAGTGGTGGATGTCACGCATTCGATTTTTTTGGTTCTAGGAGATATGTTTCCTTAACTGTTTTGAGGGCAGTGGTGATGAAACTAAATACACAAAGTAAAATGCCTGCCTGGATTCGTACTCACGACCTAACTCGCATTACTTAAAACTAATTTCAATCAACGACCCTTCGAGTGAGGTTCTGTATTACGGGCTTGTAAGCGGAATACTGAGAACCGGGTGTTGTGGCGCAACTATCCAGAGGCCTTTATCGAGGAGTGAACTGTGAGAGGCACTCAACCCAATTGCATTTTTTAGGGTTCCGTAGTAAACAAAGAACCCATATAATTTCGCCATGTCCGTCTGTCTGTCTGTTTGTCTGTCGGTCTGTCCCCACCGTAGCTCAGAGACGCTTAGTACTAGACAGCTGTAATTGGTGATAGGTATACATATTTATCACGCTGACAAAGTGCTAAAATAAAATCTTGAAAAATAAATATTATTTATTTTTTTGGGGTACCTTTTTTGCACGTAACGTGGGAATTATATTTTTTTTTCTCGTCTATCCCACGGTGAAAACTATTGCGGGTCTGTCAACAGCATTTTTCGATTCAAGGACCCATTTGCGTAATATTACCTAAGCTTTAAAGTGCAAATTTTTGTTAGAGTCAAGTGACCCCCCCCCTGCCAGCTAAATGGTTGTTTATGGAGATGTGAAAAAAATCATGGTAGTAGTACATATAATGAAATGAAAAGGAAAACTATCATAGCTAAGTTGGCTTTACAAGTTAACGAGTAATAGTCGACCAACTTAAAGTTGGAGTTGGAGAACTGACCGTGGCGTATATCGATGTATGGGGGAGCATGTTTTTCAACTACAATGCTAAGTTTGTTTTTGGGATAAATTCATCCCAACTTCCTAACTACGGACCCTTCATTGTGCGTGGTCCGACACGCACTTGGCCAGTTTTTTTTATAAAAAACTGCTTCATAGGTCTAGTAGTCACAAGCGCTACTGTTAAGCATGAGGTCCTCGGTCCGATACCCAGGTCAGGCAGTGTTATTGGGTTTTCCATCTGGAATTTCTTACTCAAGTTTATTGTTTCTATATGAATGGGCCAAAAAAAGCCGAGGCGGGGTGCTAAAAAATTTTGAGCTCGCTCTTTCAGCCTGCGTTCTCTGAAGTCTGAATTCTCAAACTCTTCTGCATAAGTCAATAAATTATGTACTTATTCTGTATGAATGGTCAAAAGAAAACCTAATCTTTCCGTGGCGGGGTGCTAAAACTTTGAGCTCGCTTCGCGCCCTCTTGCATCCTGCATTTTCCTATTCCTCAAACTATACTGCATGAGTCGACAAAGTAGGTAACTCCCATTTCTGTATGAACGAATTAACCTATCTAACATTCAAAAATTTTCGAGCTCGCTCTTGCATCCTGCATTTTCCCTTTTCTGCATAAGTATAAGAGACTGTATCAATGCACAGGAACAAAAGCAAAAATGTTTGCCCCTCTACTCTCCAAGAATAGTGAGGGGTGCCACAGAAATCTCATTCGGGGCTCCGGTAGTGCTAAAACCGGCACTGTAGACTGGCTGCTCCAACGAAGACTTGCCGAAAATTACCAAGATTTTTAATTTCGAACGAATACGATTGAGAACAGAATTCAGATAGTAAGTATGTTGCTTGTGATTTCTGACATTCAGAGAAAAAAATTAGGACCTCAAATAATTTAGAACGTCTTGTAGGATGGGTAATGACTTGTATTGACGTGAATAATTTGTTCCTTTCTTTCATAGAATCTTTAACGTTAAAACTCTAATTGAATACCAATTTTGTTATTAATATGTCTATAATTGTATTGTTACTATTTAACTGATTAGCATCCATTAAATATTTGCATACCACCAGTGCATGGCGGAATGTGTCTTTGCCCTGAATTTGATGTTCTGGGAAAAGTCGGCCAGACTATTCATCCTAAAAAAACCGGCCTCGTGCGTGTCGGACCGCGCGGAATTTATCCCATCAAAATATGTCGCATAAATGGCCGTATTTTTCATTGCGTTGACTTAGAAGCTTGATGAATGTATGGGAAAAGATTTTTGTGATTTCTGATTCTTCTAGTATTCGACACTTCCGCGAATGAACTTTTGCGGGAATGGACTTTTGTGCGAATGGACATTTGCGCGAAGGTTACTTGCGCGAAAAACAGTTGCGCGAATCCACGCGACGAATGTTCCTGCGACCCCGGCAGGCATCGGCCCTAGCGGACCCCTAAACTTGTGCTGACATCTCTTTGAGGCGCGCGTGGAACACAACGCGCCGTCGACCCGGGGCTGTTCCCTATCGAACGGCGAGCTACCGAATCGGCTTGGGATTTCCGACGCCCAGGGCTTCTCCTGTGGCGGCCAGGGGCGTGAGGGCACGACCTTTGCCTCTCCTTCACCCATTCTGCAGCCTCTTTCGCGAGCATTACTGCATCGCAAAACTGAGGTGACGGCTTCCCATGCCCTCGCTCCGTACCATGGCCTGAACCAGGGTCGGACACGAGAGATCACCGCCGCCGATCGCCTCCACGAGGAAACGGCGGTGCCCCGCCCAAGCCGGGCAGGCGCCTCTGCCGTATGCTCCATCGGGCGATCCATATAATGTTGATTCCCGGGCATTTCCTCCCGCCTTATTCGACACAGGAACCTTCCGTACCAGCCGTGTCTGGCGATGACCTGCATCAGACGAAGGTGAGGACGCCGTGGCATCACTCTTAAAAGAGGGGACTTATCGCCGCAATCGTGACGTGCCCAGCACTGGGTTACGACAATCGCACTCTCCATGTCACCATGAGATCCCGCCGGAGTTTTGTCCGCTGTGCTGTGATTTTACGGCAGCGGAGTTACGTCCCGGCGTTTCGCCTCCTAGCGCCGCTCCTATATGTGCGCCAGGACTTTTGCCTCCAAATCCCATGGCGGCAATCCGGCAAGGAGGCTCAGCGCCTCACTAGAGACCGTACTGTATCCCCGGACCAGCCGGATGGCCATGACCCTTTGGGACTCTGTTGAACGAGTCGGCGGGCTGGCTGCCGCGCCAAGGAACGCGCCCACACCGGTGCCCCGTAAAGGGCCATGGACCGCACGACCCCCGCGTAGAGCCTCCGGCAAGAGGCTATTGGACCTCCTAAATTAGGCAGGAGCCGCTTCAAGGCAGCCCCGGCCCACTCCAGTCTGGGAGCCAAACGTCGGAAATGCTCCACGAAGTTCCACCGGACGAGTCCCAGGTACTTTATCGTCAACTCGACACCGATGTGAACCCCTCCTACCGTTGGGTACCGTTGGGTTGGTGGTTTATGGCAGAACTTTTTTTGTCATAATAATATTTTACTAAACAGCGGACAGCATAAACATCATTTCGCAGAAAATCGTTTGGCAGACACTCATTTATCATACATTCAAAACTCATAAGTTTGTAAGCCAGAATTATCTTTAGGCATACATTTTATATCCATTACTCGTAAGTTTGACAGGTCACTCAATGAGTTTGCTGTACAGACCGGGGGTTAAAAAGTAGAACCATCATATCGCAGAAAGTTCACAGTCAAAATCGTTTTTTGGTTTGCATTTCATATCGACAGTCATTAAATCAAAACGTCCGTTAAACGGTCAGGGGATATATTTTTAAACAAGCATACACCATGCATGCAACAAGCATGCAGCATGCAAGTAAGCATTGCATGCTGCATGCAAGCAAGCATGCAGCATGCAAGCGAGCATGCAACATGCAACAAGCATGGTTTCTGTCACGGCTCCGGTGCTGCGGGGCTCCGGCGGTCCCACGCGGGCTTAAATTACACTCTAGGGGTTGGGCAGACAAGACTACGTGGAGTCGGTTTTGCAGCGATTCTTTTCTGTCATTAACATATTAACTATTTTTTAACTAATAAACTAATTTTAACTTTGCCAAAGGTAATTATGCCAAATAAAATTCTGCCATCTTAAAGGTATGCCATTGTAAATTCGGACATATAAACATTCGGCCAAACAATAATTATATTAAATAATTTTTATGCCTTAATAATATTCGTTTAAAGTAAATTATGCCAAGTGTGTTATGCCAAATAAATTTCGGAGAATCAAGATTCTGCCAGATAGAGGGAACCCCCTACCGTTATTTGGGATCCCGACGGTGGTGCGTTCCGAGGACCATGAAACACGGACTTGTGCAGGGACCACTCCGAGTCCCAATTGCCGGATCCTGTCGATGATTGATCATTTGATTTAACATTACTTTTTCAAACACCTTGCTGAAAACCGGCAAAATCGATACGGGTCTATAATGATTAGTGTCTTTGCTGGATTCCCCCGGATTTAAAAAGTGGAATAATTTTACTGTACTTCATTAAATCTGGGGATACCCCTTGATCTACACACAAATTAAATATTAAAGCTAGATAGGGTGCAATGGTCTCAATAATGGATTGACAAACTAGTAGACAAGCTCCACATATCCTCGGTAATTTTGATCTTAAGTTGCTTAAAAGCCTTTACCACTGGGTTTATATGTTTAAATTTAAACTCCACAGGGCAGGCTGAAACATTCGCTCTTAATAGATCAATAGCAAGAGAAGGCGAGGAATTTAAAGTTTCTGCAGTTCTAATTGGAATATTTGTAAAGAAAGTTGCAAATTCCTGAGCAACATCGATGTTATCGCTAACGAGACCGCGGGAGGTTCCCATTGTGTAATCAGTATTACGAGGGTGACACTGAAAGTTCTTCTAAAATCAAAAACTGAACAAACTATTAGTGCAAGTTATTAGTTTTATTTATATTTTCAAAATAGTGTCCATTTACATCAATACATCGCTGCATCCGATGAAACCACTGAGAAAAGCACTATACCCGTCCTTAGGGGTCTCTTCGACGGCATTTTGAAACGCAGCCACTGCTTCCTCGGCGTCCATAAAACGATTTCCTCGAAGTTTTTCTTACATTTTTTGAAATAACTAAAAATCCCAAGTTGCGACGTCGGGGCTTTCCGTTGCGAGGTCGGGGAGTCACTCTTTTGTCATTCTCTATCATACACAACACTGATGTTGTCTTCAGTCGTCGCCATAGAAGGCCGTCCCTCACGCAGATCATCGGTGAGATTAGTGCGACCACGTTTAAACTCATTAAACCAGTTGTAAACAGTGGCACGAGATGGGGCTTCATCGTGAAAGGCTAATCGAAGTCTATCATAACTATCTTGTTGACTTAAATGACATCAAAAGTCATAAAAAATAATTGTACGAAAATTTTCTCGCGTTAAATTCATGGTGACGTGACACAGACAATTTTCAATTTGCCGAAAAATCGTAAGCAAATCACAAAAAAAAAAAAATGTAAATGTAAATGGTACACCACAGACTACCTGCAGTATTGTCTCTCCTTTCCCCCCTAATCCATAAGATCGCTTTTAGCGATAAGACCGCCCATTGTGTCACCCTATGTAACATTTCTACATTTATAGCTGTAATTTTTATGGTGTACATAATAAAGAGTATTCTATCTATCTATCTATCTAAAATACATACACAATAATATTGGCAAAGAGTTCCATTTTCAAAATTTGAACTGCTTTTTATTATATCGTTTACAAGTGGCCAGTTCTAAAAACGTTCAGTGTCGCCCTCGTATATCTTTTGTTCCTGTTCGTTTAATTGTTAATAATTTTCCAAACTGTCTTTATTTTATTGTCTGTTGATTTAACCTTATTGCTAAAGTATGAAGCTTTAGCCACTTTGCAGATATTTCTAAAAGTTTTAGAATAAGTAGCAAGCAACATACTTATCAAAAGTTTCCGTGTTTATATACGGCTTATAGCCAAACAGTTCAAATAACCTTCCCTACTTTTCCTGGTACCTTTAGTTGCCCAGTCACTGAATAAAAACTTGGTGCAAATAGTTTTAGTTTCATTCTTAAAATAATTATTGAACTCGGTTTGCACAAATGAAAATAATTCTTCATACAAAATATTGCCATTGTTCATATTTAGACACTGAGCACTAACTTGCTAGTTAACGTGCTATTCAATTTATTTTTCATCCCACCTATTCGAAAAGAGGCGAAGGGTTCCTCGATAGGTGCGAGCAAAATGGGTCATTCAGTCAGTGACGAAATGACTTTTGAATTTGGAACACTATTTAATTAAAAAGTTGGAACGCAATAAAAAAAAAGCGCTCCTGCCGACGCGGCATTGAACGAAATTAAATAAAAAAAACACGGGAACTTCTTAGTCGTTTTTTCATTACTTTTTGTCAAAATATTACAGACAATTTTAATTTGATATTAGTAAAAATTTGTAATTTGGTTATGTAAATATAAATATTCGTCACTACTAAAATCATCTCTTATTTATTTTTCTCATAGAGGGGGATGAAAAGTAGAGTGTGCCACACGGTACCAAAATTATTTAACCTCAAGCGGCGTACTTTGATTCCCTCGCTACGCTTAGGTTTCTACTCTAGAATCCGCTAGACTCGGGATTCTACGCTAGAATCCTTCGCTTCGCTCAGGATTCAAACAATCGCTCTCGCCCTCAATGCATTATTTTGGCCCCATAAGACACAATCTACTATATATTACCCCATGTTATTGGTCTAGTTTGTATCTGCACTTTTTGTAATGGTGTGTTGGCCTCAAAAGTAACGGTTTGACCGCAGTTATCAGAAGGGAGATAATTAACAATGGCTTTATCTAAATAGTCGTTGTCTAATAGTCAATTTTGCAGTAGCCGTAGTTATTCACGTTAATTCCAAAAGTAAATTTGGCAGATTGAATGATTTGAAGAGGCCTAATAATCTACTGCAGGCTTAGCATGACGCTTTCTATTTTTACGAAGAATAGACAAGGCTCTTTCTATAGGTACAAAGTGACATTTCGTTTCTCCATTTTTTAAATCGCACCATAGAGATCCTTCTACAATCTGTCATTTTGTGTTTCGTTGCTAACGATCTTTGTCTAGCTCCTTTTTTATGTACTAGTAGTAGAAGGATTTCTACGGTGCGATGTCAAAAATGGAGAAACGAAATATCACTTTGTATAGAAAGAGCTATGTATTGTCTTCGTAGATATAGAAAGCGTCATGCTAAGCCTGCAGTAGATTATTAAGCCTCTTCAAATCGTTAAATCTGTCAAATATGTTTTTGGAATAATTACGGCTACTGCAACCTATATTGATAATATTTTTTGTTGCTGCGACTATTTAGATAAAGTCATTTTAAATTATCTCCGTTCTGATCACAGCGGTCAAACTGTTACTGTTTAGTCCAATACACCATTACAAAAAATGCAGGTTAAAATCATCAACAGACTAGACTAAATACATCGGTGAATTAAAATAAGTTTAATAACAATTCAATTAGCAAGTTAAGCTATCACAACTCACCACATCTATCTACTATCACCACAAATAATTACTGAATTATTACCAGTTGCAAGTTTTGCTAAAACATCTTCCATTACTGACTCGAATATATATAATTTGACAATTCGGGGGTATATGCGCACTCTATAAAATGCATATCTAGCTCAACACAGGACAATTCAATGCTATGCTCAACCAATGGTTCCAATATGTCTTAATTAACATTAGTGAACTTCCACAACTTAACGTTAAAACAACTGCCCACACCGCTCTAACTGTTCTCATAATTAATTAGCATTTCATATATTTTCGGCATTAGAATTAATCCCAGACCTTGTAGAAATTATTTTTTTTCAATAATATACAATGTACAGTTTTGGCTTCGCTAGGATTTTATTATATGTATGAAATAGATTACATAATTGCTTAGAATGTCATCATAATCATTTTCCTGCCCTTGTGCCATGTTGTTTGGGGTCAGCGCAACACGTTATCTTCTTCCATCGGGAGTGATATGACATTTCGAATGACTTTATTTCGACGCACGCTATTTCGATAAAAAATACGAGTGGTACGCCAGTTCGAAAGCACGTTAGGTCGAATACCGCTATATCGAATGACGTTAATTCGACGCACGCTATTTCGAAAAATTGTTTGAATGGTACGCTAGTACAAAAGTCTTGGTATCGAAATCCACTGTTGCGATTAGCATATTACAATCTGAATTTGTCTGATGATAAAACTGACACTGAGCAAGTTGTCTATACTACTAAGTATATGATTAATATTAGAACTTATTATGATTTAGCTATGTATCCCTAGCATAGATACTTCCCGTTTTGATAAGCTAATAAAATTACAAATACTACAGTACCCATTTATTATAATGCATTCACAACAATAAAAACAAATTAATGAAGGTTGACTTAAATTTATTTTTAATTTCATATACCACAGAATACCTAATAGTACTCTTATACTTTTGTTGAACTACCCACTACTACAAGTTTATTAGTTTTTTTGGATTCCTATACATCTTTCATTCCGATTGACGTGTCGGTGTGTGATAACATAGAAAATGAGTAATAATCGTTCTTATCGACTATTGAGTTCCCGTAAAGGGAAAAGTGTTTTAATTATTGATGGATTTATCATGCAGCAAAACAAAAAAGTGGACAACGTACAATATTGGTCTTGTTTAAACAAAAAAACATTGTGCTGCAAAAGTACTTCAAGCAGTAATTTAATCGGTGATGAACATTTTATAATTTGAGAGATGTCCAATCATACTTTGCATGAGTATGATTGGACATATCTCATCCAGAACCGGGTGAGTTTTTTTATTATGTTGGTAAATTATTAAAAAAAAATTAAGAGTAAGTATATTATTAATTTTTAGTATTTTTGTTTAAACTATTCTTTTTTTTTAATAAATAAATATTTCAGACATTTTTACACAGCACCAGTCCCAAACTAAGCAGATCTTGTACTATTATAGTTTTTTTTTGTAAATTCATACTTCTAATACTTACATAAGAAATACCCAGACCAACACAAACGCTTATGTTCATCACATAAATATTTGTGTCTTATAAGAATCGAACCCACGACACGACCTTGTGGTCAGCAGCCCAACACTCGAACCACTAGACCACAGACGTCGTCAAACGTTTGTTATTAATTTTTTTAAACCAATTATAATTATTCTTCCTTTTGTATTTTCTAGATCGAGTTGATAAAATCAAATTAAGAAATGCCTTGAAAACTTCAGCAATTCAGAGTAATGATGCACCGGGTATCATTATTAGAGAAAAATGGAGTGAAAGTCCTTCTAGTAGCACAAATTCGATACCAAATAAAAATGCCCAACGCCAAATCATCAAGAGAGCAAGAAATAAAAATAAGCCGAAAGAACCTACAAACTTAAGCGAAGTGGTTAATATACCAAATCAATATATAGAAATTAATGGTACCCGATTTCTAGGTAATAATGTTACTTTTGGGGAGGATAATGGTCGCTTGTTATTATTTGCAACTGAAATGAACCTGCAAAAGTTAAGTGAATCGCCAGTTTGGTTTGTGGATGGGACATTTCAAACCTGCCCTATAATATTTACACAAATCTTTTCAGTTCATGGCATTGTTGGCACTAGAGATTGTAGACGAAATTTACCCTTGGTATACGGATTTCTTCACAAAAAGACGGAAGAATGTTATATTAAGTTTTTTCAACAATTGAAAGAATGTTCTTCTGAATTTAACATCGATTTGAAACCAGAACAAATAATGTCCGATTTCGAATTGGCGATAATAAATGCAGTCAGAATAGAATTTCCTGCCACAATCCAGTCCGGTTGCTTATTCCATCTGGGGCAAAACATTTGGAGAAAGATACAAGGGAGTGGGCTCAGTGAGAGATATGGCACAGACAGTGAGTTCGCCTTGAAAATGCGATATTATGTAGCTTTGGCCTACTTGTCTCAAAACAGTCGAGGGAGAGCGTTTTTCCAGAAGAAGCAGAAGCTGTTACTAAATATTTCGAAGAATATTACGTTCTGGGCCAATTAAAATCTCGCATATCAGATGGAAAAAATTGTGATATCCCGACTACAAGCCTTGTTTCCACCTAGTTTCTGGTCCGCTGAAAGAAATAATAATTTACGTCTTCCGCGAACTCAAAACAGCGTGGAAGCATGGCACCGGCGATGGAATTGTTTAATGGGCAATCGAAAACTTGGGTTGTACGGCTGTATTCAAAAGCTCATTGACGAACAGAATACAACCACCCACAAAATTGAGAGAATTTTGGCTAATATCCCACAAACGCCGCCAGCAAAAAAAAAATTATAATTAAAGAAAATGCTATCGCAGCGATTTTACAAAAGAAAAATACAATGTGCAGTATTGAATTTATAAGAGCTGTAGCTTTTAATACTAGTCTATATTGAGTTGATTGAATCTTCCATTTTGTCATCATTATGACAGTATTGTTATATTTGGTAATGAGTATACCACCTATAATTTTGATTTGTTGACTTCTTTGTTGATACTTAAATACTTACTGGAAATTAAAAAGTTAACTTAAAATAATACTTCTCATTTCTCTTGTTTCCCAAACCCAATACAAAGATAAGGCTTTATCGGGGTCGCGAGTTCGATCCTCAGACATATTCAGATTGGAATATGCTATTCGCAACAGTGGATTTCGATACTAAGACTTTTGTACTAGCGTACCATTCAAACAATTTTTCGAAATAGCGTGCGTCGAATTAACGTCATTCGATATAGCGGTATTCGACCTAACGTGTTTCGAACTGGCGTACCACTCGTATTTTTTTTTTAAATAGCTTGCGAAGAAATAAAGTCATTCGAAATGTCATATCACTCCCTCTTCCATCTTCCCCTGTCAGCCGTCATGCTATCATTCACTCCCTTCTCTTTCATATCATTCCTCACACAATCCATCTATCTTTTCTTTGGCCTTCCTCTCCCTTTCCACCCATCAACATTCATATTCATCACTCTGTTAGTCACATGCGTTTCATCCCTCCTCATCACATGCCCATATCAAGCCAAACGATTTCCTTTCAACTTTTCTGTCACTGGCGCCACTTTCAAGCTGCACCTTATATATTCATTTCTTACTTTATAAGGTAAACTACTCAGGTAAAGTCCGACTGTGGTTTTATGTCGGAAGAGGGAAGTTTCTTAGGTAAATGGCAGGGTTAAAAGGTGCCTAAGTTCAACAAGTTAATATTATTATCTTAATTCTATTCAAACCTGTCCCTGCACTCAAAGAATCCGATTACCACTCATAGGAAACACCTACGCGTAAAAAACATTACCCTCATTTTGCCGGCATGCAGTCGGTTAATTGCGGTGCGTTTCGACGTTTTGCAATAACTAGTTATTATTGGAATCAAATCTAGTCCTGTGCCGCTCACTGGCTATAAATAGGACGTCCTATCTCCGCATTTTCCATAAATATCCAGGTGACCAGGATTAGGACTTTCGTGGGAATGACATAGTTAAGGTAGATGGATAGACATGGGGTACAACTATTTCGAAGTGCATTAGTGACTAGTTTGAAGAACAAGTAGGTCCTACGTCATTCTGTTAGTTATTGCTGTGTGGAGTACCTACACCTATAACACAACTTGGAAGTTCCAGCAGGCTTAGCATGACGCTTTCTATTTCTTCGAAGAATAGACATGACTCTTTCTATACAACGTGACATTTCGTCTCTCCATTTGTGACATCTCACTATAGAAATCCTTCTACAATCTGTCATTTTGTCTTTCGTTTCTAACGATCTTTGTCTAGGTCCTTTTTTATGTAGAACGATTTCAACGGTTAGATGTCAAAAATGGAGAAACGAATAGTCACTTTGTATAGAAAGAGCTGTGTCTATTCTTCGAAGAAATAGAGAGCGTCATGCTAAGCCTGCAGGTAAAAAATTACATTAATTCTCCACTTGTGGGACTTCGGTTGAAATGAGCTCGAGGTCTGACCAGTTTTATTATTTTTGACCGAATTCGATCGTAAAGCGATCGCTATCCATGTCGAGACTGCACAGACACACTGACAGTACCTTTATTGCGTAAAAAACTATCAATCACAATCTGAATGATTTTGAAGGATATTGCTAATCCATTGCTTCATATGTTCGAAATATTTGTCTGATCACCAACGTAAATAACGCAATGAATTTTGTTGAACTGTCTAAATGATACCCATTGCTACTGTAAGATCATTACACATTTGTAAGATAATTACCCCGCGTTGGTGCATTGAAATAGGTAATCTCTAAGCTGTATTGTATCGCGGGAAGGTACTAAAGGGTTACCGAGGCCACTGGCAACACAGGCAACGGAAGGAATGCGGGTGGGTTTTAGTCAGTAAGAGTCTGACACACTCTCCCGCTCCGCTCAGAGCGGGAGAAGTTACTAGATGATTTCCCACCCAAAAAAAAAAGCTCTATTGTACAGTTCGTTAGACTTATTTGTAAACTAGCTGCGCTCCCTGTTTTCACCCGCATAACTCTCGATCCCGTGGCAATATCGGGATAAAAAGTATCCTATGTCCTAATCCAGGTCATGGTTTATAATGTGCCAAATTTCATCCAAATCCGTTCAGCCGTTTTAGTGTGAAAACGTAACAAACAAGCAAACTCCATCAATGCGCCATCTATGTTAGATAATTAGTATTATGTAGCAATTAAGTAACACCTGCATGTCAAAACGTCAAACAAATAGTTTTCTGACAGCTGCGCGCACGGATTAATTTAGGCCGGTTCGTTCTCGTCGGTACGGATTGTTGCCATTTTAAATATTTGTATTTATGTTATTCTTTCTTTTAAATTTTATTTATGTTATTCATATTACAATCTCACTGTGTGCACCGGTAAACGTCATCACGTCAACGCCGGCTATCGCTGAAAACCAGCGCTGGGGCTCTGTCTCGCATAGGGTCGCAGCATTATAAGCTAAGTTTTGGAAGTCCACGAGTAAGCTTGATATTAAGCCTGGCCTATCGGTGATTGTCGGCGGGAGGAGTGTTCCGGGGGAGATTGCGAATATGTTCAAAGAACATTTTACAGTGCAATCTCCTCTGGGTCCCTCAGTAGATGTGATCAATGCTGGGCCTGAATTTCAGGGAGATAAGTCATTAATGTTCTTCTCGGCCAGACAAGTTGCAAAAGTAATTAAGAATATGAGCAGAGGCAAGACTCCCGGACATGACGGGCTCAGTGTTGAGCATTTCAAGTTTGCTGGGGCGCATCTGCCAAGGGTTTTGTCGGTGTTTTATACTATGTGCCTTAGTCACCCATACTTGCCGGTGGGACTGATGAAAACACTAGTGGTTCCCATAATTAAGAATAGAACGGGCGAAATATCAGATAAGTCAAACTATCGACCTATATCTCTCGCAACCACATTGGCAAAAGTGCTGGACGGTATGATTGATTCCACTTTGAAAGAATCTGTTTCCGTGCATGACTCACAGTTCGGGTTTCAACCTAGACTGTCAACGGAAAGCGCCATAGTAAGTCTCAAACATACCGTCCAGTATTACACTGATCGGAAAACGCCGATATACGCCTGTTTTCAGGATCTCTTCAGAGCCTTCGATCTGGTAAATTATGATGTACTCTGGAGAGAGCTTGAGGATAGGGGTGTACCGGACGAAGTGCTCAGGATCCGACGGTATTGGTATGGGAATCAAGAAAATGTTGTAAGGTGGTCCAATGCACTCTCTGATACATACAGGTTGGAATGCGGTGTGAGGCAGGGTGGTCTGACATCTCCAAGGCTTTTTAGCACATATATAGATGGCCTAATCGTGAACCTCAGCAATATGAGGGTGGGATGCAGCGTCCATGGTATAAAAATAAACAGTATCAGCTACGCTGACGGCAGGTGCGATACATTAAATGCTTCGGGTCTGTCAGGCGTATGCTGCCTCACACGGACTTGTGTATAACGTTAAGAAGTGTGAATACATTGTCTTTAAGGCCGGCGGTGAATGCCCAAATACTATACCTGACATTACCCTAAACGGCTTGAACGTCAAAAGAGAGACAACATTAAAATATCTAGGGCATCTTCTCACTGACGACCAGGACAATGCTGATATTGAAAGAAAGCGTAGGGCACTGGCGGTCCGAGGTAACATGTTGGCCCGAAGATTCGCTCGGTGTAGCAGTTTAGTAAAAGTAACACTGTTTAAGGCATATTGCCAGTGTTTTTACACGGGGAATCTTTGGGTCAACTATAATAAAAGAACGTTGGATGACCTACGCGTACAATATAAGAATAATTTTAGGATGATGTTGGGACTGCCGCGATGGTGCAGCGTTTCTGCTGTTTGCGCAAAACGGAACTGACGGCTTCCACGCCGTCATTCGTAAGAACACCGGGTCGCTGCTGTCAAGGTTGCGGGCGAGTGGCAACAGCATCCTAAAAACTATGGCGGAGAGTATCGACTCTCCGATCGTTAAAAGTTTTGTGAGAAGGACAATCACTGGACATTAAACCGGAGATGTCCTTTTCACAATACTATTTTTATTTTTCTCTATTGCATCTCAGCTACTAACACTAGAAATAAGTTATTTTGTTTTGCTTACTAACACTTGATGGATCACTGTTGTCCGAAAAATAAAGAATATTATTATTATGTTGAGCGTTGGCCGTTTTGCGTGGATGTGACGCATATTCTCCCCCAAATTGTTTCTTTTTTGTATTTGTGTTCCTTCTTTGCGTCATGTTTACCGCAAATAAACGTATTTTCTTTCATTTTTTTGTTCAAACTCACTTTCGCATTTATAATAGTTAGGATTTCTCAACTCCTAGTTCATCCTACTAGGAGTAGAGAATTTAGCTTTAGTCTCCAAGCTCTAGTAATAACAAAATATTTATTCCCCTGCAACTATGTATGAGGAATTTCTACAATTCCACTCAGAATACAATAACATCGCATAAAATTCGCCCTCGATCCCCTGAAAGCATTCACGTTATATCTCTTTTACGTCTTTCGCATTTCATATCCGAAGCACGCTTTTATTACGGCAACTATGTTCTGCAGAGAAAATTGAAGCACAAAATAACTAGTAGGTAACTATTCTAATTGAACATTTGAACTACTTTTTTTTTCTTTTTTTTTTTTTTTCTTTGTCTTCGCACGGTTTGTGCATTTAGCCAATGTCACGTTTAGTTGAACTACTTAACATTATAATATTGGGGAACTTGTTTCAGATACAAAATAGCTGCTTGGAAGAACTCCGGCTTAAAATATCTCTTTCTATTCGCACTACGTACGGCAACGGGCAAATCAATAAAAAAAAAAAACCGGCCAAGTGCGTGTCGGACCACGCACAATGAAGAGTTCCTAGTTGGGATTACTTAGGACGAATTTATTCCAAAAACAAACTTAACATTGTAGTTGAAAAACCTGTTCTCCCATACATCAATATATGCCACGGTCAATTCTCTGCAATTTCTCCAACTGTAAATTTAAGTTGGTCGACTATAACTCGTTAACACGTTGAGCGCCATGTGTATCTTTCTGGAAACACAAAGTACCACCTTTAGAGGCCGCGTGTTTCCTTTGGGAAACACGAGCAGTGCTTTATTCGTAGGCCAGTGTGTCCGCCAGGAAACACATTTCAATACATTTTACTATTAGTTCTAATACCTCTGGCCTCCACGGTTGTTGTCCAAAATATCAAAAAACACGGTTTTTAAGCTTGGCGCTCAACGTGTTAACTTGTAAAGCCTACTTAGCCAGTAGTACATATAATGAAATTAAAAGAAAAACTGTCAAGTTTTTCTTTTAATTTCATTATATGTATACTACTGCCATGAATTTTTTCACATCTCCATAAACAACACACTCTAACAGAAAATAGCACTTTAACGCCTAATATTACGCAAGTGGATCCTTGAATCGAAAAGTGGTGTTCACAGACCTGCAATATTTTTGAACGGCCTAACCAACGATACCTCACACCATGGGGTAGACGAGTAAAAAAATATCATCCCCACATTACGTGCAAGGTACCTACGCAAAAAATGTTTTTTTTAAGATCTTATTTTAGCACTTTGTCGGCGTGATTAATATGTATACCTATGCCAAATTACAGCTTTCTAGTACTAAGCGTCTCTGAGCTACAATGGGGTCAGACAGACAGACTGACAGACAGACATACAGACAGACAGACAGACGGACATGGCGAAACTATAAGGGTTCCTTGTTTACTACGGAACCCTAAAAAGATTCTCACAGTCCTTGTAAGTACCTTATGTGAGAAAATCTACTGAAATTCCCTACCTAATTGCTTTTCAGCAAATGAACAGCACATCATATTTAGATCTAAACAAACGCCCAAAGTGGTTGGTTTTTATCCAAAATATGTCCTATTCCTAGGTCACATCGAGTCAAGACACTCAGAAACTCACTAAGTTCAATATGGCCCGTGGCACAAACGTTCAATGAATGTTGAATTTATTTTTAAATAGTTTTATCCAAGAATTCGAGTTTTTATACAAAAGTATTAAATATATTACTCACTCCTAAATTATTCAGTTATTATTAGTGATCTTTGATGTGGTAAAATTGGTGCCAAAACCGCTTGAAACTTGAAGCCACATTTGGCAGAAGACACAATGCGATTCTAACAATCTGTTACCCGCCATGGCTTTACAATTGATAGTAGGTATTTCATTGTGCGGCGTCAGACTTTGGCTGTTTCACATTTTGTTTCCTGTTTCACATTTCGTACCTACTGAGGTATTATAGGTACGTTAGCAATTTTTGCTCAAGAATTACAAAAAAAAAAAATTACAAGATTCTAATTTCTAAATGCAGCTCGAACGCGCTATAATATTGATTAAAATAATTAATACATCACTCTAAGTTAGATTTGTTTCCAGTCGTGTTTTTAATTTTTTTACATTATTTATTTTAATTTTATACATTTTAGTGACAAGTTTTATTTTAAAGTATGTAATGCTAAGTGGTGGTATTTTTTTTTAATTGGAGGATAATCTGGAGGTGGTTTTATACTCTCGGGCAAGGCGAGGCGTGGATGGCGTGGGGTTTTTTTTTTGGGTAAGATATTTTGAAATAACTTCTCCCGCTCTGGGCGGGGCGGGAGGGTGTGTCATACTCTTACTGATTAAAACCCACCCGTGTCCCTTCCGTTGCCTGTGTTGCCAGGGGCCTCGGTAACCCTTTTGTACCTTCCCGCGAGCCCGGCAGGCATCGGCCCTAGTGGACCCCTACACTTGTGCTGACGACATCTCCTTGAGGCGCGCGTGAAACATAACGCGCTGTCGACCCGGGCCTGGTCCTTATCTGACGGCGAGCTACCCATTGCTCACCGCTCGCAAGCCCGCGTCTACGGTGGCCGGATATCCGCCTGGGATTCCCGACGCCCAGGGCGTCTCCTGCGGCGGCTAGGGGCGAGAGGTCGCGAGGTTTGCCTCTCCCTCACCCGTGCATGTAGGGTGTACATGCAAAATAAACATGTCACCCCCACGCCAATAAATTAAATAGTTTTGCGTAAAGAGCATGTGCTCATCAAGGTCTTCAATTTAATACCCATATTGTAATAATTGAGGTTTCTTTTACATTTTAATATGGCTGATAAATAATAATATGACCGCCGCCATAAAAATAGTTATTTGTTATACAAGAGTGCAAAGTTGCTTTTTAACCGCGTGCTCAATTTTGACCGAAAAAGCGAAGGATTCAAAAATTAGAATCCTGAGCGTTAGCGAGGAAATCAAAAGAGCACGAGGTGAAAAATCATTGCACTCAAGTGCAACTCGTAACTTTTCATCCCACCTCAGCAAGGAAATGACAAAAAAAAAAAAACATTTACAATCACAAGATACTTTTATTTCAGTTTAGGTATTAAATACTACATTATGATAGGTAAGTACCTATTACAGAATAATCTTTCAATTATAACAAACAATACTTAGGTATAATTAAGAAAAATTTAAAGTAACGTTGATACAGTTACTTGAGTGTAATATTTTTGTTAGGTACTGTAATGTTGGTGTTAGTGACTTGTGTACTGTTTTTCGGTAAACTATCTGTCATACCTAATAGTTGTACCGATTCATCGGATTCCCTTGGCGTAAATGTTGGCGAGAGAGGGCGATGGTTAGGTGTTTCGTAACGACTCATTTTTGATGTAGAAGGGCCAGTCCAAGGATCTGACTGAGGCTCTTTCAGTGTAGTGGCTCCTACGATGCCTTTACATATTTTAGACTTATTTGGGATGGAATACTCTATGTATCCCTATACAACCGCATTGGACTTCCTGCCTCCATGGCGCTTAAGGGACAGGAGATCAGCTCCCAATCGGCCAAAAGTGTGGCTGAAGTTCGTCGGAGACAATGACCCGTGTACAACAGGGGTTCTGGAAGTTCAAGAAATGTTGCTATTTCTCGTGGGATACTGCCAATTTTATTAGCACCCATAGGCTGTATAACACACTTTCCGTTGCGATATTGTAGAAAAAATCAATTGATTGGAGTGTTAGGCGGGCGTAAGGCTTGATATTTTTCAACAATTGTTACGTATTCCTCGCGAATGACGAAGTTGCGGTCCCTTTTTGTCTTTGTATTAGGTAAATTAATTAATAGTAAGTCATCTTAATGTTTCTCAATGTTTTTGACATTAAGTTGTGTTAGTTCATTAGTTCGACATGCTTCGTTTATACCAATAATAAGAACAACCTGTAACGTAAAGAGTATTGTAGTAGATAAATTAATAAAATTGATATGCCTGCATAATTATGCCTATCAACGTCTACTAAGTACGTATTAGATTATGTTAAGTAGTTGATTAATATACTTAAGTAGATACTGAATGTGCAACTGACTTACTTTTGTCGCCAAATATGCTTCGTTAAGAAACTTTTCAATTTCAGATGCTGTGAAAACCTTAGATTTTTTTCGTTGATGACCAGATGAGGCTCTTTTTAAAAATGCCACTAATTTAGGATAGGTGTCGATATGTATGTCTTTTTCACCTTTATTGTTGCTTTTAGCATTGAATACGTACTCCATAGAGTGCTTGATTTCTTGGTCTCGGATAGTTCAATAAAGTATGCCAGCAAAACGTTTTCTGAGAAAGTTTTGGCTCCTTTAGCTAGTCGCCACTTGTTAAATATATCGTACTGTTTCAAATACTTCTCGCGTGATTGTTGAGGGAGAAAGATCATTTGCGCATTATTAACAGTTTCTGTCAATTCTGTTGGCGTCAAATAAACTTCCTCGTCGCTAGAACCACTCATTTTAGGTTTTTCACTTGTTTTCAAGTTCCTAAGGTTTTATCAATATGACGTGAAAAGAAAATGGCGCGCGCAAAGCAAATAAAAAAAAGTACCTACACCAAGAAGGTTCCGAGTCTGAGTTTTTAACAAATTAAAAAAAGGTTGTATGATAAATTCGGCACCATAGAGGGAGAACTATATTTACTTCTCCCCCTCCATGGTGCCGAATTTATCATCAGGTTTAATGATGTTTTGAATTCACAAACTTAGGGCACACGTTGTTCTAAATTCAATTTACTTTATCCTCTAGCGGATAAAAACGGCTTTTGCACTCAGATATCGAAGAGCAAAAATACTCTTTCCGAGACGGGGGGATGGAAAAAATATGTATTTATAGCCTATGTCACTCGGGATGATGTAATGATTCTAACGATACCCCATACATCTAAGTCTGTTAAGGTATTTAAAAGTTATGGTGGCACAAAGAAACTCACATAGATACATACATACATACATACATACATGAACCCTAAACACATTAAGTACACTCCTTTTTGGGCAGTCGTGCAATTAGCAACATAGAAAACAATAAGTATCAGTTCACAGTTTGTCTTCCAATTTAGATAGTGTGCGTCTACACGAGTCGAGTACGGATGTTTACAAGAGGAGGCTGGCGTCGCGCGCCGCTGTCGGCGCCCGTCGTATTTCACCTGCGCGGCGACGGCGGGTCGCGACCGGCACCATGTCACACCGACGCGTAACGCATCAATAATATTGCGAAGTTCTTTTTTGGTTACTTATTCGTGATGTTCGTTGACTTATTTGGGAGGTGTGTGCGCGACCTCTTTTAATGAAAGGTCTGTTTTTTTTAGGCAGATGCGTATGGAATTAATAATTAGAAACCAAGATTTTTGTTTAAAAACATATCAGTTTTTTGTGAACGCATGTAAATGTCAACGACAACGAACATTGTCTGCACACCAATGTGTAAGGAATGGAAATTTGGTAGGTATTTGTTTGTGAAATATAAATACATGTTGACGAACGGGATTCATTTTACAAATGTTTGGTATTCTGAAGACGTATTTTGGTGCCTTATTTGGCAAACTTGTAAATATATCCGCGGATTTTGTTGTAACCTTCATGATTATTTATAGCTGGCGCCTTATTTCTAACGGTGTACGCGTAAAATTGTGGAAATAATTTACCCATACATTAAACATGAGACATGATACTCGTACTTACCTATAAATTAATGTCATTGGCATAATGACATACCTATTGGTATAATAATACTTACAGTATCATTAAAAATATCCCATGTAGGTATCGGATTCTTATTTTATAAGGTAACACAATATTTTCAGTATGATATACATACTATATGCATTTGGAACCCCTATTATCTCTTGATGGATAATGGAACAAGATTTTTTTTGGCTCAGGGTAAAAAAAATAGCGTAACTTACCTAATATCGACAGAAAATGGTGAGTTTAAAACCATTGTTTTGCGTGTTGGTAGATAGAACAGAAAACTGTAGAAAATTAATGATTTTATTTCTTTAATTAGGTTTATTTATAAAAAAACACTGTAACACGTCAATATATTTACGTTTTCCACGTGGATTTTTCCCAAAATTGCAGTGCAGCGTGGCATGAGTCACTTGTCTAATTTATTTGTCGCTACCAGATACGCAGTTTTGGAGGCAGTGGCGCATGTAAACGACTGTTAAACGACACATTGAGAATATATTTTTTCTAGAGCCCCAATTTATTTTTACTTCGCTTCGCGCGATTATAAACGTTTAAGTAAACGTGTAATAATAAATAGTCGTAAGATAGGATATGACCTCTATCCTATTTCTGAGTGTTTCATGAATGTTTAACAATTAAAACGCATGCTTAATTATATCGAGAATTATTTTAATTTTAATTCAAAAGACATTGAATTTATATCTTATCCAATGAGAAGGTTGACCATCATTCATCCCGTTCAGTAACATGGAGCTGATTTCTCTTTCTAGTTACCAACGTTGCTACAGCACTAAATCCATTCAGCTAAATAAGCGGATGGGAATGCTATCAGAAATCGTTGAATAATCGACCATAATCTAGCAGGCTTAGCTCGAGAACCGTAAAGAAGCGTTTTGTCGACGGAAAGGTAGACAAAACTGACATTTCCGTGTAGACAGTTGAGAGTTTTCTACCGAGAAGGGTAGATACGCTTTTTCTATACTACAGTAGAGAAAACATAGAAAGCGTCATGCTAAGCCTGCTGGGTACAGTTGCAAAATAGGCTTCTGCAGCCAAAATTCTGGTAGGCATTTTTAAATTTAATTTTTAATTTATTCTTGGCATTCTTAAATTTAATTTATAATTTCTTATTTATCGTCAGTTCTATTAGTTATTCTTCTAGCTGGAATTATCCTGTTGTGGTAACATTTGTAAAAGGATCCAACACCCAGTCTGGTATATCGTTCCTTGAAATCACTGTGAGGTTTTCCAACTGTTGAGAGTAAACAAGCAAGTCGTCGTTCTTGAATGATACTGCTGATAAATTTGGGAAGTTATTGAATTCCTGTCTGCCAATATTTTTTTTGTATAATAGAAATTTGGATACAAAAGCTTATAATCAAGTTTAAGTCGTCGCCTTGAAGTTGGAGAATTACATCATTAAACAATTTATACAGGTCTGTCAAGTACGCAATATCGTTCTTCGATGATATGAGGTTGTCGTGCAATGAAAAACTCTATCACAGATCAAAACAGATTGTAAAGTCGAGTCAAACAACTACCTTTTGACAGCCAGTGCACGTGTGAAGCAGCAATCGCTTAAAATCTTTATCATTGGCAATGCATAGCAGACTAAATAATCGATCATTCAATGTGTTACTTCTAAAGTTATTAACTGCTGGCTAATGTATGGAGGCGTTCACTCAGATTTTTCGTAACCAAATGCTGGCGATGAATTACGCAATGCACAGCAAGCACGTCAGGAACTTATTATTTTTTAAGCACGCTATAAAGATTTTGTGACACCCTGTCATAGCTGGTGCGCCATCCATAGCAACTGACAAAATATTATCAAAAGGAATTTCCTTCTCGTCACAAAACTTTTCCAGTGTATTATTGTCTATTCTTTTTTGCTTCACAGATATCTTTTTTGCTTCACAGATATCTTTTTGCTTCACAGATACGTGATTAAAAGATCAAGTGTTAATACCTTGTTAAAAATTGCGCGCGATAAAGGCTCTTACAGACTGGGGTGAAATCGCGAGCGCGACAGGCAGCAATATGCCTATCGCGCCCGCGATATCGCCTCATATCGCCATCGAAAATAAAATGAACATTAATTACCTTTATATAGGTTGGAGACATATAACACGCATCGACAGGAATAAGATAAACATGCAGTGACTCGTTTAGTACACGCGGCCTTTTTTTTTTGGGTGGGATATCATCAAATAACTTCTCCCGCTCTAGCCGGAGCGGGAGGGTGTGTCAGACTCTTACTGACTAAATACCCCGGATACTGGACAAGTTAGAACAAGCACAGAAAATACGAAAAACTTGCAGGACTACAAGAAACGCGTAATTTAACAAAAACTCGTTATAACTTAATTGCTATAAATATTTTTTATTGCTATTTTTTATTATTATGCTTATATTAACTTCACCTCTATTTTATAATGAGACATTTCACGTGAAATCTGAAGGTTAGATTATTTTTATTCAAATAACAATAAGAAAAGTCATATCATCCAATTTAAAATGTAGATCTGAATTTAATGAAATCTTTCAAATTAATTTTCACCCACTTCCCGAACTACTGAAATATGTGTATTTTCGCACTTGTGATAAAAGTGAAAAAAAAAATGTTTACATACAACAAAAAAAAAATAACCAATATTAAAGTTTACTTTGGTTTAGTATGTACTATTGGCAAAACTTAAGCATGCTCACTTTAGAAAATATTTCTGCGGCAAGCGCAGCTAGTGACAAACCACACCCCTTCCTGGTTTCGTCCAATTAGAGACAATATGAATTTGTGTGAGTATAGGGCGTGTAACAAAAAATATAAATATGTGTGGTATGTTGGTTACTCACTGCACGAGCCGGTATTATTCGCGCGAGCCGAGGGCGAGCGAGCGCGATAAGGGAGTCGAGTGTGTGCGCGTTTCATACGACGGTTTTCAACTTGAGAGGAAAAAAAGAGACTGGTATTGTTATTAGTTTCGTACGCCGCTAGGTATTTCTCTCTAGATTTTGCAGGCAACAGGCTGTCACTAGCGTTTCGTGCCTAGATTAGTATTTCCGGGGGGTTAAATCTACGCGTTGCTCTTCGCTCTTCTTTCCTAATTGAAGTCAACATTTTTGATAATAATTAACCACACAATGAAAACGTTAACAAGTATTTCTGGAAAATACCGCGCTTGTTTTGTTTATCCCGCGCGCCGCAGGTGTAAATAAAGGCACTGGAAAAACCGCTAAACAGCCTATATAAAAAATATAATAAACAAAATAATGTTTTGAATAAGCAAATTAAGGTTAATATGTAGTGAAAAATATATAATTTTATGAAATGATGATAATTTTGATGATTGATTTATCTGATGTAACGAATTTTTTTCATTGTTTTTGGACAAAACTGCGTATATTGAAAAAAGAAATATAAAGTAAAAATACTTCTATATAATAAGCTGAATTTCTGAGTCACTTTACAAGCAAGTGTGTTGAAGAAATATTTCGTAATTTTTTGCGACCGTATTTTATGGCCGTTCTATAAAGCCGATCTATTGTTTAACCAGATGTTCTGACGTGCCCACTGAATAACAATGGTGCTTAGATAATGAACTTATTTTTATTGCAGTTGCAAAAGTTGCGACAGCAATAATAAAAAAATCTGATAACATTGTATAAACTGCGCCAAGTAATGGTTCAAATACTAAGTAAGTAATTTTGCTATTTTAATCAAAACAGCAATAAAAGAAAGAGATAGCAAATGACAATTTCTAACAAAACTACGTAACTTGCTTCGTTTTAGGGTTCCGTAGTCAACAAGGAACTCTTATAGTTTCGCCATGACCGTCTGTCTGTCTGTCTGTCCCCGGCTTAGCTCACAGACTCTTACTAGAAAGCTGTAATTTGGCAAAGTGGTAAACAAAAATGCTAAATAAAGTATTTTTAGGGTACGCGTATAGCAATACCAATAATACATTTTCTAAACCAAACGGAAGATATTAGTACGAAATTACTTCTTGTCAACAATAACAATTCATAAAGCGCTCTCGCTGGCCGTGCCCATTAAAAAAATGTCTTACAAACAAGTGAGCATAGCACGCGCCTAGTGTGACTGTCACACACACTATACATAATTACATTAATACAAACACGGCTAAAATACGCTTCATGCATCCCATTGGCCAAAACGCTTGCATCGGGCGATCGAGTCGTGAGCCGTGCTATACGATTATCGCCTTAGAGGTGAGCATGCGGAAGATTGGCCGATAGTACGTGATTCGCGTTTCTTTTTTGTTTTTTTGGGCTATATTTTTTTAACCTGTCCTTTAAGTTTCTCTGGGTCTTCTACTGCCCCCTGAAAGTCTCAAACGCCAACTAGGCGTTGTCGCCCACGTTGAGAACCTATGATTTATTATACATGATTGTTTTTTCATCAGTGCTAACTTATTAAGAGATCATCTTTCTGTGCTTCAAAAGTAGCATGTTGAGCACCACTATTTCTCCTGCCGTTTTACAGGATATAAGAGCCATGCAAAATAATAGTTAATTAGTTGGTAACATCGTTCCATAGGGTACGGTGTGAATAGCGGCCGAAAATTTTGTTACTATGTCGGTACTTAGGTACCAACATTGGTGTCTATAACATTTTTGGAACATTGCCTATGTTTGCTTGATGTACTCGTAAGACGAAGAGTACTTTCATTTGCCCATTTATTCTAAGGACCATAAATATATTTTAAAAACCATTAAGGGGTAAGTGTTCGTTATCCGAAAGTATCGGAGAGGATTCGACTTTATTTCTGAAGTGTAATCATAAACGTATAAATAAATCATGTTTTCGTTGTTTGTATGTGAGTACAATGTAGACAGATCTCTTGCAGGCATTTCCAGTCGAAAAGTTGCTGCTATTGTTTGTTTTAGGGTTCTGTACCCAAAGGGTGCCAACGGGACCCTATTACTAAGGATCAGCTGGCCGTCCGTCCGTCCCTTCGTCTGTCCATCCGTCTGTTACAGGACTGTATCTTTGAACCGGAATGGGTAGACACTTGAAAATTTCACAGAGTGTGTGAGTGGCTGCGATAACCACAAATAATAAAAATTTAATAAAGTTAAAAATTAAAGGCGTCCCCGTTTTTTTGCTCGATCTGTACTGTACGGAACCCTTTGTATACGAGTCCGACTCGCACTTGGCCACTTTTATTTTGTTTTGTTTAGGGATCATTCAGACAGACGTTCGATTTGTGGTCGTGCAATGTGGTTGATGTGCGATACAAAAAACCTGTTTAATTTAACAAAAATAAATCCATTGAGTAGATTCGCTTTTGTGGCCGACTGATCTCTGTATGCATTTGTTAAACGCTTTGATCATAGGTAATTATTTATGTCGAACATGTATTTGTTAAAATTAGACTATTTGTTAGACAGGAATCTTTTGATTTAAGTTTGTAATTTTTACCAGATTCTCTGCCTTGTTCAATGAGACAATGGTGCCGATTCCCTTGTTCACAAACTAAACTAAAGTTAAGTTCAGTGCATCTTTTTCTTTCTATTTCATTAAGAAGAGGAGAGAAGATCAATTTTAGTTTTGTCCTGTCAAATTAATCAGCGCCTGTCACTATTCCATACAAGTTTAGACGTGATTAAAAACTTGCCTACTAAAATTACGTCAATTTACGTCAAGCGCTGATTAATTTGACAGGACTACTCTAAAATTTATCTTCTGTCCTTTTCTTAATGAAATAAAAAGAAAAAGATGCACTGAACTTAAATTTAGTTTAGTTTGTGAACAAGCGAATCAGCGCCAATGGTGCCGATTCCCTTGCTCACAAACTAAACTAAATTTAAGTTCAGTTCAGTTCAGTTTGTCAGATACATTTTAGTTTAGTCCTGTCAAATTAATCAGCGCCTGTAGTGACAGGCGCTGATAAAAACCTTGCCTACTATAATTAAATTTAGATTCGTTTGTGAACAAGGGAATCGGCACCAATGTCAATTATACCATTTACAGGCGCTTTTGTATTGTCAAGGAGTCGGTCAGTTAGTCAGAAAGTTGAAGATAGTTGCTCAATGCAAAACGTAAATCTTAAACCAGCGCAAGTTTAATAATTGATTACCAATACTACAAGCCCATTGGTTGTCTCACCTACGTAATTATTGCGTCACTGTGATATACATCAGACGAGATCGCACCGCCCGCCATCATAATTCGACATAATACTGAATATGTATGAGGATGTGACGAAAAGGTTTTTGTATTTAAAAATATTGCAAATTTGCACAGTATAGGGTATGCGCAGAAGGTTACGTTCGACTTGTCTTCATATTGATTATTGACTAATAATTTACGAGGAGAACAACACTTTGAAGAACACTATGGAATCTAAGCTTTAGGGAGTCGATACGAGTAAACCACGTTGTGACATTATACAAGGTGTCGTTTTGCATCCTCGTCAAAGGCGTACGGCAGGCTTGTATGGGACTTTCGTACAGCTAATAAAATTTCGTGTTTTGGGATATGTTTTGTTTTAATTGGTAGATACGATAGACAAGCCTTTTTAAATTTTTGGATTTTTAGAACTTGGGACGTAAAAGTTATAACCAGTTTTATTTTTTAAGGTTATGTACTAGTGTACCAATGTAGATTGTTACTTATAGGCACATAAACATTGTTTCGGTAATAAAGTATATGTTCTAGATTGATTGTCGCTATTTTTGTAGTGTTTTACTTACTATCAAGTAGGTAAATTGAGATGATGATCGTACTTACTCAGCGGAGTGCATTAGGAGATACCTATGTCCAGCAGCTGACTGCACCAGTTTGATAATGATGAAGTCCTGATGAGGTTTTGAGTGTAGGTAAATAAAATAATACAGTTAATAGTTTTTTTAAGTACATTTATTTTATTTATAATTAATTAATTCTTAATATTACTTCATCTAAGAAGGGGGCAGGTCGGGTAATACCCTCATGGCGAGCATAGCTTAAATACCAACATAACTGTGTTTAGTTTACGAATAAATTACGTGTAGTTATTAAAATATTTTTTTAAATATTATTAATTCATCCGAACTTCTAAAAATAGTACACTTACATGAAAATAAATGGCTTAGTTGCCTTAATATGTGGTACAAATTCTATAACAAAACAACAAAAAAAGTAAGCGGTACGAAATCTGCCGTTCACCTTTCAGGAGGCTGCTATGAAAGACATAATTATAATCAAATAAAATTACGATACTTGCTCAATAATTAATTAATACATACTTATTTTTTTAGTTATTTAAGTTTGACAGTATTTTACACCACTTTTACAGAACAGAATGACCCCGTTGCGTATGCGTTACTGTGTGTGTAAAAGGGCAGTTACAGTGCGGTATCACACGGGCCGCGTTTGAACATGCATGTCCCACATATGCCGATTTCCGAAAATTAATAAAAAATGTGTCGAGAATCATTAGCATAGTTACCTCCTTGAATTTGACGAGGATGCAAAACGATACCTTGTAGGTAGATCTATGGGTTATTTTAACATCATATTTTTAGTATGATACGTCTAAAGATTGCAATGGTCCAAGTATGGCAAGAGAACATGTAGACCGTATGTTTTCGGTTCATATACTCTGTAACACAAACGTTACAGTCGAATTTATAGTCCCTTTTAGTAAACATTCAGGAAAACTCACACTAAGAATCTGCGTTCTTCTAACTATCTTCTTCTTTCTCTGTCCTTCTCATACTTCTGACTTTGTTCATTCTTCCTTTAAAATTCAGTCCATTCTTCTTTGGAATGCGCTTCCTCATGAAGCTTTTGCTTGCCGTCTTGATATCAATAAAGACAGCCACCAGTCGGTAGGTATGCATTTAGGCAGAAATTTCAGTTTTTTTTTTCAAAATAAATAGAGTAGAGTCATCTCAACACTTCTCTCCTTTGAATTTTCATATACGAGTATGTGTATTTATAATATAGTTATATGTTATAGTAAATATGTATGTATGTATGTATGTATGTATGTATGTGTATTATAACTTTATAACCTGTTTATGTACTTGTGCACCTATTTAATTTTTAATCAATTAAGATATAATTTTAATAAAGAATTCTCATTGTTCTTCTCAAACAGAGCACCTAATATCAAATCTCTTCACCACCCTTGGTTGACTGGTAGAGAGTGCCTAAGGCATTAAGTCCGCCTTTGTTTTTTTGTGTGTAACAAATTTAAATAAATAAATAGAACATGTTTTTTTCAGGATTTCCTCGCCACCTGTCTTCCTGAAAGTACGTGATATAATTTTGTGGGTAGATATCATTTACATTTAATCCTAGAAGTGTTTTCCTTGCGGCACGAATCCTGCTTTTTAGCACTCTTTCAATATAGTTGTGGGAATAAATGAGTTTCACGTTTCAATAGTCAAATATTTCTGTTACGCCTAAGCCACAGCTAGGAGATTCGCTTAGTGTCACGCTTAGTGAGTATTGTAGCTCGAACAAGTGACAAATTAGTCATGCAGCGTGCCACCAAGGGTCAGTGTGCGCCTGTTGACGGGGACCATCACGGGACACTGCTCGCTAAACAAAAACTTCCACACAATAGGCATAACAGACAGCCTTCTGTGCAGGGCTGGCATGGAGGCAGAGGAAACCGTTGAGCATGTGCTCTTTGAATGCACAGGCGTCACCCAGATTAAAACAGAAACCCTCGGGGCACCCAGATTCTTCACAGACGTTTTAAACAGACCAGGAGACGTGATCAACTTCTGGAGGGAGATGGGTTTGGAATAACCACCAACAGCCGCCATGGCCCACACACAATGGTCCGCCTGAAAGACTATGTTCGGAAACCAAACCTTCTGACATAGAACATAGGGTCAGTGTGGCAATTGTATTAGTAAAACCATGCGTTTGTTCGCTAGAGCATGTCACCTAGCACGCAGCGCAGCACTAAGCAAAGTACCTATGGTCGATCCAAAAGTACCTGATGATATTGTAAACAAACCCTATTCAGGGTTTATTCTTACGCAATCACCACTCACTAAAAGGAATTAGTAACACATTCATCTGTATTCAGAAGGTTCCAACAATAATTGGTTCAAAAATATGATTTAACCTATGACGTGCCAATATGACGTGGCGGTCAATAACCGCCACGTCAAAAAAAACAAAAACGTGCCCTCGGCGCCAAGCTACGAATTATTCCTTAAAATCTGTCATGTAGTCGTGACCGTGGCGTGCTGGGCACATTTTGGTATGTCATCTATACATGACTGTGGCGGTCAAAAGGTTAAATTGTAATTGAAAAATTATCGACGAAAATTGGGATTTTCTAAAATTAACCTCGGTTGTCAATTGAAAAACTTATATAAGGTGACTTAAAATTATAATTTTGGTTTTTAGTAAAAAACGAATGATCAAATCAAAGCACTTCATTTGTAAATGGTACTAGATATTGGCATCCACAGGTTGGTATGTTTACATTTTCATCAGTTGCTTTTGAACCAGACTATATATATCTGTGTGTCTTCGACTTTAGTTTTTATCGTCCCTGATCGATAAAGTTTGGGCATAAGATCTATAATTTTCAGTCTTATGTATCCAAGAATCTGGATATAAAATCCTGAGTTTCCGTGACACGTTTTGCCAAATGACACTGTAATAAATCTAGCTTGTAGTAGAAAATATTCGAGGGAACACGACACGTTGGCAAACATTTTCGTTTTCGTCTTTCGTATCTGTTTTCTAGCAAGTTAACTTGAACATCGTGCCAAACTTTGCATATGTTAGATTCATGTTAGATAAGTAAGTACATGAATTGGGTTATCTAGATAATAAATCCGCTTTAAGGCTTTTGCGGACTGGGCCGATATCGCGCTAGTCTGCACGAGCCTTTAAAAGAAAATCTTGAATTGAGAATAGTAACATTTATTGCATATTTCCAGGTTATATAAACCTTAGCATAATCAGCTTATAATGTTCCCACTGCTGGGACACAGGCCTCCTCTATTCGAGAGGGAGTGGGCTGTAATTTACTAGGGCCCAGGGCGGGTTGGTAGATGTCACATGTCTTAAAATTTTAGGTACTAGGATACCCCGATGTTTTCCTTTACCGTTTTTGAGAGCCGTTTTTTTTCGGGTGGGATTTTCTCAAATAACTTCTCCCGCTCGGGGCGGAGCGGCAGGGTGTATCAGACTCTTACTGACTAAAACCCACCCATGTTCCTTCCGTTGTTTGTGTTGCCAGAGGCCACGGTATCCTTTTCGGACTTTCTCGCGGCCCCGGCAGTCCGTTTTTGAGAGCTGTGGTGATGAAATTATTTACACAAAGTAAAGCGCCTGCTTGAGTACGAACCCACGACCTACAACTCGTAAGTCGGGACCGTTACCACTGGGCCACCACTGCTCTCACTAAAGCCTTAGATCTGAAGTTATGCTATATCAGGAGTTACTTCCTATGTTGTGTTGGCAAAAGTTGCCATCATTATCATTCAGCCGAAAGACGTCCACTGCTGCACAAAGGGCTCCCACAAGCATCGCCACATCGAACGGTCCTGTGCTTCTAGTGTCCAACGAATTCTCGCGACCTTCACTAATTCATCGGTCCAGCTTGGTCCTGTGCTTCTAGTGTCCAACGAATTCTCGCGACCTTCACTAATTCATCGGTCCAGCTTATGGGGGCCTACGCCTGCGCCTGCGCCTTCACGAGCATATTAGCTCATACATTGGTAAACAGATTAGCCAATCAGCGCGTTGCTAGCGCGGCTGACTGTCCAAGATGCGCAGGCGGCCAAACGCTTAGTTACCACTTCAAAAAACAACTCCTTAGCAACAAGATCATTGCCACATGCCACAACCGAATGACTCAATCATTAATTAATACAATTTGTCTTACTGAATCTGCAGTATCACGGTGCAGTATCATCCTCAACCCGGTGGGTGTCACAGCGTCAGTTTTTTGGCAGAGCCCGGTCGACGACAGTGACGGATGAGCTCATTGTTGACGTACACATGTTCACTGAATCTGTAGGTACAGTCGAGACCAAACATTTGTAAACACTTACCGTCTTATTACAAAACAAGGATTATCTTCAGACCCAGGTTTAAATTATTGAGCCATTTTTGAATTTCGAACTTTATTCCGACTACATTAAAGTTCTTAATGCAAAACTGTCAACTTATTACCGGACTAAATAGTCAGTTTTGTACAAAGAACTGCATTTCAATCACAGTAACGTTTTTAATACAAAAACATATCGATGGTTTAAACCATGTCAAAAGAAATCCTTGTTTTGTAATAACACCGTTAAAGTAATAATAATAATAATAATAATAATAAAATTTTATTGTTGAACTAGGACTAGATTACATGGCAAGGTAATATATAAAGCACAAGCATAAAGTTTCTTAATCTAGTTAGTGGGTGCCGTACTGTTCTCCTAGATAGGTTACAAAATAACCTGTGTTTAGGAGAAACAGTTGCGATCCCCGTCATAAATGGTTGACTTATAACTGCACGTGTTAAATATTCATGGATATAGTAATCATTACAGCAATCTAGGTCACTAAAAAAAAAAAAAAAAAAACTTTACATCTAGAAAGTTGCAGTTTTCGAAAAATCAAATTTATAAAAAAGAAATGTTCAGTATGTAGGTGTGGTGAGTATTTTGTTAGTGTAGTGAGTGTTTCGTTAATTTAAGTAGTGTGAAATGCATGTATGTGTTTGAGATTACTTCTTTAGGAATTCTTCTGTTTCGTCGTAGTTTAGGTTTAGAAAGAAGGACCGAACAGTCTTTTTGCAATTAAAGTTTGTTAAGCCGTAAATCGAAATTATTGCGTTAAGTTTATTGTAGAGTGATGGGCCAAGGTAGAGGGCAAACTTTTTTATAAAAGCTGTGCGTGTAGGTGGTATTGTGCAAATTAGGTCTTTGCGGCGTTTGGATATTTTTTTGAAAGGTGTTCGTCGGTGTTGCAGAAGGACTATGTGTAAAATAAATTGTTGCCTTACATTAAGTACTCTACATGATTTATACAGTTCGATAGTTGGAGACAGTATCGGTCGGAAAGTAGCCACTTTTAGAATAGCTCTGTGAGCGATCTCCAGAGGCTTAAGTATGGTCTTTGCAGCACCACCCCAGCATGAGATACAATATATTAGTATTGACTGGCAAAGAGCAAAGTAAACGTTTCGGATGATTTGTTCTTTAATCCCAGATAGTAATTTGACATTTCAAATCGTTGTTGTTTGTTTTTGTTTCAATTTGGAGTTTGACATTTGCACCAGCCAAGTGCGTGTCGGACCACGCACAATGAAGGGTTCCGTAGTTGGGAACTTGGGATGAAATTATCCCAAAAACAAACTTAACATTGTAGTTGAGAAACATGTTCCCCCATACATCGATGTATCCCACGGTCAATTCTCCAACTGCAAGTTCAGTTGGTTGGCTATAACTCGTTAACTTGTAAAGCCTACTTAGTCGTGATAGTTTTCCATTTCATTATAATTATGTACGACTGCCATGAATTATTTCACATCTCCTTAGACAACCGTTTAGCTAGCGGGGGGGGGGGGGGGGGGGGACACTTGACTCCCTTACGCTCCCTTATGCTTAATATTACGCAAGTGGATCCTTGAATCGAAAAGTAGTGTTCACAGACCCAAAATGTTTTAATATTTTTGAACTGCCCCAACGATACCCCACACCATGGGGTAGACGAGAAAAAAAATATCATTCCCACATTACGTGCAAGGGTACCCTAAAAAAAATAATTTTCTTTCAAGACTTTATTGTAGCACTTTGGTGACGTGATTAATGTGTACACCTATGCCAAATTACAGCTTTCTAGTACCAAGCGTCTCTGAGCTACAGTGGGGACAGACAGACAGACAGACAGACGGACATGGCGAAACTATAAGGGTTCCTTGTTTACTACGGAACCCAAAAACGAACTTTAGTAAAACACGAGAGTTTCTCGTAGTATCAGAGGGACAATTCCCTTATTTTTAGCAACGGTCTCAATCTGTCAAAAATACCTTTAATTTACCTACATTTTTTATAAGTTTTTCACATTTGTTGTTGCAGATTGAAATTGCACCTAGATTTTGAACGTTTTTAAATACGCGAATTGGGCTTCAAATCAACTTATTGTTTAAATGTTCATGTGCGGAGATGCCTATGTTGTTAAAGTCGAATTACTAATTCTCTGGAGTAATCTGACATGTGCTAGCTGTCACTTTTTGAAATAAAATGGTCATATTTATTGTAATGGTGGTCGTTTAGTTTAATCGATTTAAATATAAGTGTATTACACGACCACATCATGATCACATCGAAGTATAAAATCACTGTCTTATTTAAATCGATTAAACTAAACCATAACCATTACAATAAATATGACCATTTTATTATATTTTAACTTTAAATTTTTTGATATTGGTGCCGATTCCCTTGTTCACAAACTAAACTAAATTTAAGTTCAGTCCATCTTTTTCTTTCTATTTCATTAAGAAAAGGACAGAAGATCAATTTTAGTTTAGTGCTGTCAAATTAATCAGCGCTTGACGTAATTTTAGTAGGCAAGTTTTTAATTACGTCTAAACTTGTATGGAGTAGTGACAGGCGCTGATTAATTTGACAGGACTAAACTAAAATTTATCTTCTGTCGTCTTCTTAATGAAATAGAAAGAAAAAGATGCACTGACCTTAAATTTAGTTTAGTTTGTGAACAAGGGAATCGGCACCAATGTTTGTTTTACAAATCAAAATCAAAATATTTTACTTCACATAAAACTACATGGGCACTTATGAAACGTCAGAAGCTAGGTGCACGGTTCCAATTGGTCGTTTCCTATGGAGAAAAGCCGGCAAGAAACTCCACGGTTACTCTTTTAAAAATAATTGATTTTTACAATGTTATCAAATTACAGTGTTAATAGGTATGGGAGGACAGTGTAGGCCTGTCAAGAAGTACCAGGTACTTAACAAAAATAAATGGTCTACAAATCTAGTTCTATCGAGCCTACAACGTTCTCACATTTACAAAATATAAAATAATCTATGTAAAATATTAATAAAATAATAAAAACCTATTTAAACCAAATGACATGTTTGCCATTACAACTATAACAAGTCTTAATTAGTATCCTGTCCACAAAAGCCACTAATAAATGGTTTGATATCAACATTGTAGGTATATAATGTCAAATAATGAAAATATTATGTCAAGGAAGTATGTATAAAAAAAAGAAAAGAAAATAAACATCGTAATTTGGGAGCAGTTAATAACATTTACATAGTTATGCCGTTTATGAGGCACCAGGGAAGCCACATGTGCAGAAGGAATTATTGCCAAACTTCCTTGTCGAATTCGACTTTAGATAATACGCGTTACATGCATAGGGTCGCATAGTAAAAAAGTTTTAAGGGGACTACAGGACCTAAACGCAACTTTTATAAGTTTTATGATGCCTTAAAGTATATGATCCACTGCAGTAAACAAAAACAGAAAAATATATGATATTCTTAAGGATATATGCTAGGTAGATAGTGTGTTGAAAACATATAACTAATTTCATACGATAGCAAAAAAACACGAAGATACCTCTAAAAAATTATTTTAACGATTAAAAACCATACTAATATACAAGCAATTATTCTGATTTTTTGTCAGATTATTCTACAAGCAACATATTAGCATAATAGTGTTTTATTTTTTTTATACAATCTATAGCTTTTTTGTAAATCGATAATTGCTTCATATTTTGCAATAAATTACCAGCGTTGTGTCATCGCGCTTCTCTTTCTTTTCTATGCAGTCCGACAGTGACCGCGCTTTAGGTGTTGTCGGCCTCTTAAGTTATTGACGAAATAACTGAAAGAAGTGTCATTTTAGTGCAGCTAAATAAAAGTCCTAGTGTAAGGGCCGCATAATTACAGTTGTCATAAAAATCCGTAATATCGGATTTTTAATGTTTTGACATTACGGTGTTAAAAACTTTCTGAAGTAGATACCTACCTACGTATATAGACGGCCGTCATAAAATCACGGTACCGACAAGCAAGCTTTAGGAGAAAATAACTGTTGAATTTTTATAAGTGTAGGAATAATACATATTTTTGCCGTCAACTGTACGTAAGTACACTGGTTTACATAATGCAGCCTTGCTTTGCCAACTGTCGCGTTGGTTTGTCTCAATTTGTGCTGACGAAGCGGCGCCGTCTTAAGGAATTGGATTCATTCGTAGCTTGGAAATGCTACGTTATTTAATTTTGACGGTTTAGAATTGCGTCCCGTTTTGTAAAATGTTTATGTTTTGTGTGATTTATTAGGTTGTGTCCGTGCGTTTTACATTTGCAGATGAATTTCGATGCAGTTGAATATAAAATGCTGTGGTAGCTCGTTTAGTAAAATGGATTTCGATCTATATGACTTTGATCAAAAATACACTACCGCCCTAACACCTGAAAAATGTGTGAGATCAAAATTAAAAAGAATATAATATCAACATAATTATTATTTCAACCCAATTGCATAGATATTAAGTTTTATTTTAGAATTAACATTTTTGTACTTATTAACGATATGAAATATATTTTCTCCGATGACAGACAGTTGCAAACATTAATATATCGCAAACATAAATGAATTTTTGTTTGTGATCTTGTGTCTTATTCTTGATCGAAGATAAATGGGTTGTTATCACATAAATATAATTTACTATCGATATTGATTTATAGGTATATCTGCAATTTACTATTTTGGCTAGCTCAGGCGTTTATTGGTTTACTGGCCGCTTAAAAAGAAACGAATTAAACAAATTGGATTTAATGATCTGTAAAATAAATGATTTGATTGATTGAACAAACTCAAGGTCACGGTCACTTTTTACTCATTTTCATTCTCCACCAACTTTTAAATTTAGACGAAATTCAAAGAATCTTTTAAGAAAATGTAAGTATCCTTTTATTATTTTTTTGCGTCATATTAAGTGCTGGCTATTAGGTTCAGTTATTTTGTAAATTCCTAGTGGCGCTAAAATTGTAGTTTCAGAACCATCTGCACGAGCAGATGGTTCTGAAACTACAATTTTAGCAGGTGAAATAATAATATAAATCGATATTTTGATCCGTTTCAAAGGCTATCTGGCACATTTATCATTGCTAATATAAATAAACAGAGACGGAATAGAAATGTGAAAATCTTAATGTGTATGTGAAGACTTATATTGTAGGCGATGAAAATGGTCTGTATGTGTTAGTGGTTAGGGGAATGAAATAAAACTAAAGCACAGTGAAATAAAAGGAATTAAGTGGGAAAATTATGAAAATCCTAACTAATATAATAAATGTGAAAGGTGAGTTTGTTTGCTATGCTTTCACGCTAAAACGGGTGAATGGATTGCGCACACAGACCATGCCCTGAATTAGGAGATAGGATACTTTTTATTTTGGAAGCACACACACCAAAACTAGCAAAACCGTAGGTGCCGAAAAAAAGTCGCCAAAAGTTTCTTTCGGGATAGGTGGGATAGTGGGAGTATTAAGGGTGGGGAAGTTCACGCGGTGGGTCTAAATTGGTTTCCAAGCAATAATGAGTTCAATAACATCATCAAAGTCAAGGTCTAACACAACATCAAAGTCAAGGTCTAACACAACATCAAAGTCAAGGTCAAACCAAAAAAATCTCAAATCTTGAAATATTACCTTGTAACAAGCTCTGGAGGTCAGGGACATTTTCAAAGTCAATGTCAAACGTCTTGAGGGTCAAGGTCAAATTAAAAATAAGAATTGTATATGGCAATGAAATTTTTTAAGTTAGCCGTAGTCGATGGAGCCCCGAGTCTCGAGCTCGCTTCGCTCGCTATTGCATCCTAAGTTTTCATTGCCTTTTTACTAAGTCGAGATGTGTCGGGACTTGGGGCACCCTGACTCAGACAGGTTAGGTTGGAAGGGGATGGCGGGGCCTTTGTTCTCTCGCAAAATTGCTAGGATCGCTCTTACATCCTAAGTTCTCATTGCGTTTTTACTTTACTTTAGGTAATAAGTTGAGATGTTTTTTTTTTTTTAATAAATGCATGAATAAAATTTAGTCTTTTACAAAAAGCGAAGTGCAACAGTACAATGTTGCAGTTCGCTTTTGTTAAAGACTAACTTTTATTCATGCATTTATAATATTATTTTGAAAGATTTTGTCCTTTAACAAAAAATCCATTAAAATTTTCTACTACGAATGTATTTCTTTGTCTCCTGTTGTCTTACTAGCGTAAAGGTGCGTACACACAGCGCGAGGCATGTGCAAAAATGGCAACTCTAACATATAAAAAAATGCATGGTCACCGCATGCCTTGCACTGTCTGTACGAACCGTTAAAAATCTTAGTTTAATAAATTCTACTGTAACTGCTACTCTTGGGTCTCCCTTGTTTCATCGAAAAGAAATTGCCAAATTATCACTTAGCAAAAAATTTCTTCACAAACAATTGTAACGCAAACCAAGTTTGGCAAGTGAACGTTTAAACAATAACTTGTTTACGAACTAGTAGATACTTTTACCAATTTTTATGTGGTTAAATATTTCAGTTCGAATAACTCATTTTACGCAAAATAAAATTTCTACCTCGTCTAACTAAAAATGATCGTTCGGTTCTCGATAGCTAACTAAAAATAATCCTTTTTTTTTCCATATTTTTTTCTATATAATCTATTCGTTTCTGGCGTATGAGGTCTCAGTTTTACCCTAACCTAACCATTTTTCTAAATAATAACCTACTCTAACGAGTTCCATAAGTAAGCATTTGGACAATGGGCAAAAATGTATGGGACGTGGTACCCGCTCCAATAGTCATCATTAATATATCATTGAAAAGACATTTTGATGCACAAAAATGTCTACCATGGCGCTTGTCGCTATTCACGTTTGGGAAGCAGTAATCTCACTAAGTTTTATAAATGAGAATTTACTACAAACTATTTATATTAGTAAAATAAAGCTAGGATAAGATTGACTTAGACGATGATATAACACACTTAGGATTCTATTATTAAAAGAAGTAAGAAAACAAGCGTTCTTCAAATAAAAATCATATATTTTAGCAATAAGTGAGTAGATTTAAAACATTACATATCGGCATCAACTATAACAGCATTAAGGAAAGATGCCGGAGCAGTAAATCCCGTATGCCTCGCATAGCCTAGGTACCATACGATGGACACTATGTGTGCACAAGTGCCCATCGTACGTCGCCCGGTTAAACATGTGCAATATTGTTGGACAATAGTATTTGCACTGTTGATCAATATGTAACAAAAATATGTTTTTACACGGACATGTCGCGACTGGATTCGTCCACGCAAAAGCCAGGCATCTTCGTGTATACCATAGTCTGGCAGATCTTCAAGTGCTCCCTCTCTGTACGTTTCAATAATATACAGACCATTTGACAAATGCTCGGCACAGTAAGATCTTGCCAGCTTGAGTTGGTATGTACCTAGCGCTAGTAGAATTATATCCTCCTCCGTCATTGAAGGGAAGTTTTCTATCTGGCTCGCTTCTATCCTCTGAAAATCTACTCTTCTGTGATTAAGCCGTTTTCTCTCTACATACATATGCAGAAGATTCGGGGTATCTATTTTCTGCCCTATAATATTGACGAATTCGTCTGCGTGTATGCTATCCACGATGGGTTGGTGGAAGTGGTTCGTGATAGCTGCGGCTATCTTAAAATCGGTGAACATATTGTGCAATGACTTATTAAAATATTTTTGCCGCAAGAGCTTAAAATCACGCTTAAACCGGCCGTTTACCACTTCCACAACCCACCGGCATAGCGTTACCGATCGAGCTTCGTTGGATTGTTCAGTGGTCAGCTGTGTCTCTTGACGGTTCTTTGTTGGCGGGACATAGGATTCATACCCACATTCATCAATGAGGTCCAAGCTGTCCCTAAAACCTCGATCCAAGATAAAAGCATCGTTTGTTCGGAGTAACCAATGTAGTAGATGTTGTCCATCATTCATAATGTCGCTCATTATTTGCGCATCTGTTTTTGTTGCAGCGTATGGACCCATTACATCTAATATGTATCCATCAGTACATACAAGTAGGAAAGGTTTCAGTAGATTCTGAAACTTGTGTAAACTGTAGGACAATCTTTGGAATAAGAAGTTCGAGCTTTTATTTATGTAAATGTAAGTACCATCGCCAATCAATAATAACTTATCATTATTTTCATTTCCAAATAATGCTTTTGGTACAGTGAGATTTTTTTCCAATAATCGTGATCTGTCAATGTGATCCACTCCCAAATGCATACCGACATAATTGTTATTGAGACACTCCCTCACAATAACCAACAAACGTTCAAGCTTTCGTCGTGACATGTTAAATAATGTCGCAAGTCTTTCATCTGGGTCCCCTGTACGCAGTTTTGTAAGATAAATACCTAATGCAGTTCTCGGTTCCCTACATCTTTCATTTAGTGTAGGTGTTTGTACCAACATAGCATCAAACTCTTCGCACTTGCGTCCTGTCCAAAAGTGCATCACCTCGTTGGTTAAAGCGCCTCTCGTGTTGAAGTCTAGCCGAGGTCCACGTTGTAAGGTCATTCTTAACATGTCACAAATGTCAGTAAACTGGTCTGTATTAAAATCATGAGTGGCATTACATGTTTGAGGTAGCTCATCCCAAACATTGTTCTCTAAGTGCTGTGTACACACTCTTGCACCATTTGGAATATAAAGCTTATATTCACAAAAGATGTGAGTTTTTATTGTTATCGGGATTCGATGGCGAGTTGTGTTTGGACAGCCGTTAAATATACAATGTCGTGGTGTGTTTGGAGCTCGTGTATACTCTGAAACTTGAAATTCCTGAACATTTTGCACTGCTTCCAACACTGCTTCCGGCATTGCTTCAGGCATTGCTTCAGGCATTGCTCCGGGCACGGCAGGGTTCGCAAGACTTATCACTGCATTATCAGCGGACTGCCAACATCGGTGACACACACGTCGTGTGCCATCGAACACCACCTGAAAGTAGTAAAAATACAATTGAATGTTTTTTTTTTGTATAAGTACCTTTTTTTTTAACTAAGTAAAAAAAACTGAGAAAACAATATCACGTATATTGACTTTCGAAGGTCCGATGACTCCACACGTGCGCACAGTGTCCAGGTAATATCGAGTTAGAAAGGATAGGCCCTTTTGTTTGTATTGCTAACCTTTATCTATTGTTATGGGTAATGACCGTCTTAAATGGCATCAAATGTGCTTATTTAAAATGAAGAACATAATATACTTAGATTAAGAAAACAAACGACACGGACGAAGGGATGGTGAAATAAAACTACACTTAGATTATAATAATGGAAGTCCTTACCTCCAGAACGGCATGTTCATGAATAAACGCAGCGAACTCAGGGCGCGTTCTTGACAGATTAGCTGTCAAAACATGTTGTTGGTATCTTCTGGTATATAAAGCTCGCCGACACATTACACAGTTGAGACGTTCCATTGCGATATTCCAGTTCGAAAAGCAAATCAGTATAGTCCACAACACTAGCACAGGTCAACGTTAATAGCGGGTAACTAGTCCAGTAGGAGCGCAGGGGTCAGTAGTTAATAAAACCGAGTTATAAAAGCACAAAAGAAACTCAAACAGCAGCTAAACGTCGTCACAAGCGCAATACGAACGATCGACTGACGCGGACACCGACGCCTCCCTCACTGCTCCTGCGCACACCCCGCGCTCAGGAGCAGCGGGGCTCGAGTTAAAAGGAGGCCGGGTGCATGGTGAAGTCTGACGTAAAAGCATTATTAATAGAAAACATGAACGGAAAAATGCAGAAAATATTACCTTGGTACCTACTCATTATTTTAAGTAGAGTAAGTGGTACCTAATATACTCGTATTATGTATGTTTATCGCCGGGGCCACGGGACTGTCTAAACAGGTTACCGTGATCCGGGAACGCAAATGGCAACCGAAGGAATAGGGTTTTTATTAGTTAGTAAGACTGTCGTTTATCTCCAAACGCAATCAGATTTGAGACTGGCGGCTATAGTAAATATTGTTCCTCTTGGTAAGACCTTTTAAACGACACTACAACCATATCTATTGGAGCCGGGTACCATTTTGCTCATTCTCCTTTGACTTGTTTCAGAAAAATTCAAGCACATAAACTTCTCTAACGTTTATTGTCTAAAGATTGTTTGCTGTAATAAATCATTTGATTAAAGACCAAATGCCTAAATGACATTATCCTTGATAATATTCTGCCAAGTAAAAATTTTACCAAATGAAAATGTGCGTACTAAAATCATTCCAAATATTGCATTGGTAAAAAAAAAGTTTGCTAAAATTTCTTTGGGTAGTGAAATTTTGGCAAAATCTTTTCAAAACGACAGGATCCCGCTACTCTTACTTCAAATAATATAAATACATTCATGGACAAATTTAGAAGAACGAAAATAAAGTGCGTATACAACAAAATATCATGGATGGAAAATTAAATATATAAATGTGGATTTTGCTGATATTAATTTAAAATTGCAAACAACAAATTCATTTCCTATAAAAGGGGCAAATGGCACTACAATTTCTTCCAAAATCTCAGTTAAATATCGTGCCGCTGTTAGTGACCCATTCTCAATGACGCGGAGTTCTGTACATTACCCCCATACAAATACCTCCCCATACCATACCTAACTGACCCTCCACCATATGCCTCTTTTCCAATGATGTTGCACTGAGCGTACCTCTCTCCCGGGCGTCTCCACACTTTAATCCTGCCATCATCTGGTTTCAGGCAAAATCTGGACTCATCTGTGAATAGGACTTGACTCCAAGTTACGTCATTCCAATTTTCGTGAATGCGAGCAAAATTAACTCAAGCTACTCGATGGCATGTGGCAAGAAGGGGGCCTCTGGCAGGCAAGTGTGGATTTATTCCGGCTGATTTCAGTCTTCTTCTCAGTTTTTGTGCTTACTATAACCCCTCGAACTTCTTGGAGCTTCGTTCTTACCTCTGAAGAAGTTAAGGTCCGGTTTCAAAGCACGCTGGTAACGATGAACCGGTCACACGGTCACAGTTTTGCGTTTACGTCCCTGTCTCGTATACTGTCCGAACTGCCGATACCTCTTGACAACTAGTTGTACCACAGATTTTGATACTCGTATTGTTTGGGCCACATGTTTGTAGGTGTGCCTAGTTTCAATTAAAGTACCAGCCCTAGCAACTTGAGTGGCGTTTAGATCTGGCATTATCAGTTTATTTGCAGTAACAATTCACACTTAAGACGCTAACAACACCTAAACCGCGGTCACTGTCTGTTTGCATAGAAAAGAAACAGAAGCGCGATGACGCAAAGCTTGTAATTTATTGCAAAATATGAAGCAATTATCTATTTACTCAAAATTGAGTTGAGTAATCGAAAATAAAAAACAACCAAGTTCTGCATTCAAATAAGACGCTCTTGTTATTAATTAAATACGTAACGTATGTTGTACCACAAACTATACAGATTTGCCAATTTTTTTTCTTAAGAGAAGTCAATTTTGGTCAATTGGGTCTTGTCAGCGCCTTAACACGATGAACAAGGCAGTCAAGGCAAAAATTTAAACAAAGCCTAAATTTAAATTCAAATCCAAAAGTTGGCAAAAAAAAAATCGCAGTATGAAAGAATGCAATATTACGTAATAACTACATAAAAACAAATGAAATTCGAAAACAAATACATTCCAAAACTTTTTTTTTAATAGCTTTTACTAATGTTTGTGGCCAGTACAACTGGAAAAATTAAACCTTTTTTTCGCGTTTTTCTAAATGTGTCCATGAGTGTATATTATAATTACATTTAAGTGTGATATTTTATCCATGATATGATGGCAAATTGAAGCGTCAGACACATACGAGTATACTCCAATATCAGATTATTGAACTGCTGAGGTAGACGTCCATCGATTGTTAACATCCGACAAGCAGTCATCTTGTGGAAGGCTGCACGGTTTAGCCGCTGCACGTTCTTACAAAGCTTCTTCGCTTCCACTGTGATAGAAAACAAAGATTTTTAAAAAGGTTAAGAAAAACAAACACCATTTCATAATTTCAGATGTTTGTCTTTTCAATTAATTCATAAAAGACAAAGGATAAAAACTTCGTGGGGCGATAGTGGAAAAAATCAACAGAAAAAACATGTTACCAAAAAAACCGGCCAAGTGCATGTCGGACCCACACATGCACAAGGGTTTCGTTGTCGAGATGAGTATTTACGCAAATATACAATTGATTTTATAAACAGTAAATATAGGTTTCTGAGCCTGCTACGTTACACTCTGGAACAAGAAAAAAAAAGCTGTATGGGGAGTGGCAACCCAACCTCCAAATTTCCTCGATTTAGTGCCAATAGTGTCCCAGTAAAGTGGCTGTGACTTACTGATGGATGGACGAATAGACAGACAGAGAGGACAAGGTCCGTACCTAAAAGGAAAAAACGGAATCGTTATAAGATCACTAGTGTGTCTGTCTGTCTGTCCATCTGTCACAGCCAGTTTTCTCCGAATCTACTGGACCGATTGAGGTGAAATTTGATACACATAAATTTCTGTGACCCAAACACGGACGTGTAACGAAATAAATGAATTTTGAATATGGGGGTCACTTTTGGGGAGCAAATTAGAAAAGGAAAAAAAAGTTTTGCATACTTAACTGTATGACTTATCAAATGAAAGCCCTTGTTGTAAATAATTCAAATGTATTTTTTTAATACTGTTAAAATAAATAATTAAAGTGATTTAAGAAAATAGATGAAAATTGACCTTTTATCTCCGAAAATACTGAGCCTAAAATTTTGAAAAATATACGGAGTATAGTTCTTTATTTATAGATTTGTTAAGGCTACCTACCAATAATCCATGAACTACGCATTCCACCGGAACTGACCCGAATCCTCGCAACTATTGCATCAGCCGGCGACACAAAGTCTAGTGCTGAGTCGGCGCAACGTGACGTGCATCGGCGGCGGACGGCGACGCCGCGCTCCATGACGGACTCACTTTCGCTTCATACATCGAACGATTGTCACCATTATCCTATTTTTAGAACAAAATTGTAATCTCTTCATTAAACCTGTTCCAGTACCTCGAGTTTTCTTGCAACCTGCCTGCTCGACCGACATAATTGGCGCAGTCGGTAGGATCCTCGAGAATCAACTTCACGCACCTGTGAGTTGGCGTGGCGGTCATCAAGGCCGTTCGAGGACCCGAATCTACACGTCGTGACTTGCAGCAGGGGTATCCAGCCATCGATACAGCGAGAAGACGAGATATGCAGTTCATGTGAGTACGTTAAAATCTTTTAAGTGAATTGCTCACCCTAGTCCTTAAGTTTCCTGTGTCCACGAATTTTCCAAGATTTTCCATCCACGAGAATCACGGAGTGTAGGGTTAGAGAGTAGGCATAGTAGTAGGAATAGTGCTTTAGATTTAAACAGAGAAATTAGCTTAGACTCTAGGTCAGATAGTCCACAGAATAGGATGGCAGATTTAGATGGCATTTTTAAGGCCCTTCGGTTGGTGCCCGAGTTTGATGGTAACGTTAACGTATTAACTAGGTTCATACAGTTGTGTGACGAGCTGGTGGACGAATTTGTAAAAAAACCAGAGCCGCCTAACATACTTTCGGAAGTTGCTCTTATCAACGGTATATTAAACAAAATAACTGGTCCCGCGGCCCGATTGATCAATTCGAACGGCATCCCGTCCGACTGGACGGGTATACGCAAATCTCTCGTAAACAATTTCTCAGATCAGCGCGATGAGACGGCATTATACAATGACTTAGCGTTACTGTCACAGGGGCCTGACAGCCCTCACGAGTTTTATGAAAAGTGCCAAAACCTGTTCAGCACGTTAATGACTTATGTCTCTCTACATGAGGAAGTAGCAACTACTATCAATGCGAAAAGGGACCTATATAAAAAATTGACCTTGCAGGCATTTGTACGTGGGCTCAAGGACCCACTAGGTTCACGGATTAGGTGTATGCGCCCCGAAAGCATTGAAAAGGCCTTAGAGTTTGTTCATGAGGAACAAAACGTAGTGTACTTGCAGCAGCGTAATAGTCAAGTTCCGGATAAGAAATCGACACCCCAAGCCGTGCCACCTAGACCTCTGCCTTTAGCAACGGGTTTTAATATACCGCAGCCTAGACCGCTCCCCTTTAATATGCCTGGACCCTCTAGGAGTCCATTCGGTCACCCAATGATGCCACATGCACCCGTACCATGGCGACCTAATTTCAATAATCAAAATCAGGCCGGACCATCACGCACGCAACAGATGTTTCGTGCTCCCCCTCCTAATTACAACCAAAATAATGCATTTAAATTTGTACCGCGTAATATCGTACCGCAAAGTAACTTTCAACAGCCTAGACCAATGAGTGGCGTCAGCCATTTCGTGCCTAGACTTTTACCGCCCAGTAACGCAACAAAAGGACATGACTGGGCTAAATTTGGTAATTCCCCGGCTAATCACAATTTCGGAAGCAAGGAGATGAATTTCAACGATTGCTCCTCTTATTACGGTTACGGAGATTATGATACCGACAACTATATGTTTTACGAACCTAACGAGTACTATGAAGGATACTATTACATCAATAATGATCAAATGCATCACCCACAGCTGGAGGTAAGTAACGACACGGTAAAAGATGAGCCAGCTAAACCGGCTTGTCCAAACGAGGATTTTCAGAGCCCTCAAAAATTAGACAAACCAAGATAGAGGTCAACCTTCAAACGCAACGCCAGCTCCCCTACTTGCAAATCCAAGATCCTCCTCTAAAACTTCTAATAGATACGGGCGCTAACCAATCTTTTATTAGCCCTAATGCGGTCGGAGCTTATTTCAATAACATACAGTTGAACTATGACCCCTTCGAAGTTTGTAATGTGCACGCTGTGACACGTAGCGATTACTCGATAACACTACCTTGCTTCTCTGAATTGAACGATAAGGATTGCGTTACACTTTTTGTATATAACTTTCACGATTATTTCGACGGATTGATAGGGTCAGATTTACTAGACAAGTGGGAGGCCGCCATTGATTTTAAGACAAAGTCATTAGTAACAAAAAATGCAGTAAATCCTATATGGGTTTATGATTCACGAAACGCTAACTTATACGAAGATATCATACCCGCCGGTTCTTCAAAGTTAGTGAAATTACCAATTAATATCCGAAACGGAGAAGTAATTATCCCGGAACAGATCATATCCAACTGTCATATTAGCGAGTGTTTAACTACTGTAAAAAACCAGAGGGGCATATTAGAAATTCATAACCCGAATCGTAGCGACGTTATTTTTTCTATGGACCGCCCGGTGTGTGCGCAGCTTTATAATACCGAGTACACGTGCACCGAGCAAGCGCCTCGACGTGTACAGGAAGTGCTATCGCGCTTACGTACGGATCATTTGAACAGCGAGGAACGCGTTAACTTGGAGTTGTTATGCGCGCGCTATGCCGACATATTTTATTTAGAAGGGGAGAAATTGAGTTTTACCAATAAAATAAAACACTCAATTAGAACTAGTGACGAAATCCCTATATATACCAAAAGCTATAGGTATCCTTTTGTGCACAGACAAGAGGTACAGGATCAGATTAGTAAGATGCTAGACCAGCAAATTATTCAACCATCAGAGTCTGCATGGAGTTCTCCTATATGGGTTGTCCCTAAAAAGGCGGACGCTTCAGGTAAGACCAAATGGCGATTAGTGGTAGACTTTCGGAAGTTAAATGAAAAAACCTTGGATGATAAATACCCCATTCCAAATATTGCGGATATTTTGGATAAACTAGGCAATTGTAACTATTTTACGACCTTAGACTTAGCCAGTGGCTTTTACCAGGTAGAGATGAGCCCTGCAGACATTCCCAAAACAGCATTCACAGTAGAACATGGCCATTTTGAGTTTTTGAGAATGCCCATGGGTTTGAAGAATAGCCCATCCACTTTCCAACGCGTAATGGATAACGTTCTCAGAGACCTACAAAACACCATATGCCTCATTTATTTAGATGACGTCATAGTCTTTTCTACGTCATTACAGGAACACATGGTCAATCTGGAAAAAGTATTCAATAGACTACGTGAGTCCAACTTTAAAATTCAAATGGACAAGTCAGAGTTTCTCAAACTGGAAACAGCCTACTTGGGCCATGTCATTAGCAAAGAGGGCATTAAGCCAAACCCCGACAAAATATCCGCAATAAAGAATTATCCACTTCCGAAAACCTCCACCGAGATTAAAAGGTTCCTGGGTCTTCTTGGCTACTATAGAAAATTCATACCCGATTTCGCGAAAGTAACAAAACCTATGACGCAATGCTTGAAAAAGGGCTCAAAAATTACGTTAGACCAAAATTACACGGGCTGTTTCGAGAAGTGTAAGACGCTCTTAATTAACGACCCCATCTTACAATATCCTGATTTTTCTAAAGAATTTGTTTTAACGACGGACGCGTCGAATTTAGCAATAGGAGCTGTCTTGTCTCAGGGGACCATAGGTACGGATAAGCCTATTGCTTACGCCTCTAGGACATTGAACAGTAGTGAGATCAACTACAGCACCATCGAGAAGGAACTGCTTGCGATAGTCTGGGCCACCAAATATTTTAGACCGTATTTATTCGGCAGAAAATTTAAAATTGTCACAGACCATAGGCCACTTCAATGGGTAATGAACATCAAAGAACCTAACTCGCGTCTTACTCGATGGCGACTAAAACTAAGTGAATTTGACTTTTCCGTAGTTTACAAGCAAGGAAAGTCCAACACTAACGCTGACGCATTATCCCGCATCGAACTACACAACGAAGAGACTAGCTCTCTTATAGCCAACCCTACTGAAAGACCGTCCTCATTATTAAATAGTTCAAAGACTGATACAGTTCACACTGACGCCGAAAACCCGATATTAGAAGTTCCTATAACCGATTTCCCACTTAACAAGTACCATAGACAAATCATTTTCACGTTGGTCGATGACGTAAGAAGCCGCCCTTCAGTTTCAAAACCGTTTGAGTCACACGTCAAAACACATATTCAGATTTCCAAGAGTAATCTCGAAGAGGATGTCGAAAACGCTGTGAAAGAGTACATTAACCCCAAGGTAAGGACCGGTATTCTCATTAATCCCCCATTAGCCATGTACGAAATTATTCCCATTATCCAAAGTAAATTTAAAAGTTCATCCATGGACCTAGTCTTAACAAAAGTAGAGTTAGAAAATGTCAAGGATTATTTAAAGCAGCAGGAGATAATTCGCAAGTACCACGAGGGTAAAACCAATCACCGTGGAATTAATGAGTGCTACACGTCCTTATCCAATAAATTTTACTGGCCGAAAATGAGGGAACACATAACAAAATATATAAACGAATGCGACGTGTGTGGTCAAGCCAAATACGATAGAAACCCCGTGAAACAAAAGTTTAATATAGTACCACCTCCAACCAAACCGTTTGAAATAGTACATCTTGACTTACTGAGTGTCGAAACGCAAAAATATCTCACAATCATCGACTCATTCTCAAAATATGCTCAAGCTTACTACTTAAGGGACGCGACAGCAATCAGCGTCGTACAAGCTCTCCTAACATTTAGTACCCACCATGGATTTCCCTTAACTATTGTCACAGACAGAGGCCCAGAATTCACAAATCAACTATTCTCGGAATTTGTCAAAATTCATAAAGTACAACACCACAAAATTTCAGCATGCACGCCTAATGAAAATGGCATGGTGGAGAGGCTGCATTCCACACTTCTGGAACACTTGCGTATTTTAAAATTAGAGCACCGTGGAAACTCCGCTATGAACTTAATGCCTTATGCAATTCTAGGTTACAATAGTTCTGTTCATAGTTTTACCAAATGCAGACCTTTGGATATAATTACTGGTCACCTAGACCCCCGCGATCCATTAGATATTAACCTGTCAGAAAACATGCTACAGTCATATACACAAGAACATCGCACTAAGATGCAAAGAGTTTTCGAGATGATTAATAGTTCATCCCTGCACGATCGAACACGGATTATCGAAAATATCAACAAAGATAGGGAATCCGAACAAGAATATTCCGCAGATCAGCAGATTTTTGTACAGAATCCAATGGCCAGCCGCCAAAAACTGGCCCCTAGATTTACTCGCGACACGGTCCTAGCCAACTTACCGATCCACATTTACACCAAAAAGAAACGTGGTCCCATTGCCAAGTCGCGCCTGAAACGGGTCCCTAATAGCAACCACTTGTTACAGGATCATCTTCCTGGCCCTGGGCCTGACACAAGCGGAGGAAATTACGCTAAGTAGTCTGGACAATGGACCGGGCATCTTACCTTTCATGCTAGGGAAAACAAAAGTTATATCCCATTACCACTCGTTTGTCCAACCGGTTAACTTAGACATTATTCGTAGTAATATAGACTTAGTAAGGAAACAATTAGATACTATGTCACCTGAGTTCCACAATAGAACGCTCTCTTTATACCAACCACATATCGAACATCTTCGTAACAAGATCACGGAGCTGTCCGACCAGTTAGAATTGTTCCAGTCTAACCGCGTCAAGAGAGGCCTTATTGATGGGCTAGGTTCAGTTGTTAAGAGCATTTCCGGAAATTTGGATTATACGGACGCTATCCGCTATGATAATGCAATTAAAACCCTGCAGGAGAATGAAAATAAGATGGTCACAGAACTAAATAACCGAGTTAGTTTAAATAAACACTGGATGTCGGAAAATTCCAAAATTTTCGGCAAATTACTCCAGAATCAGAACAAGATTAGGGAAACGGTAGATGAAATCATGATTAATGATTTACGTCAGGAAAAAGACTTAGTTAGGTATGCCCATCTGGCTCAATACATAATAATGCTAGCGGACAACATCGAATCATTGTCCGACGAAATGCTTAAACTAGAAAACTTACTAGCTTTCATACGTGCCAAGAGCACACATTTTCTTATGTTTAAATTAAATACATTCAACAGGATGAAAGAACAATTAAATGCCCTCTATGGTAGGGAACATATACTAAACATTAGTTACAGGGAATATTTCGACATAATTAAGTTAGGGTACTATTATAATAGTCAAAATTTAGTATTGGTATTTAAATTCCCGGTTGTCCTTCCCCACACCTACAACCTTTATAAATTATCCGCAGTTCCCAATCAAGATGACAAAGTGCTAATTCCATCCTATCCCTTCCTAGCAATTCACGATGAAGATTTTATGTACATAGAGGCAGAATGCCCGAAGTCCAGCCAATACTATCTCTGCGAGGACAGCATCAATCAACACTACCAAAATCAAGGCGACTGCATTCACCACCTCATCTCTACCCAGCAAGTCGACAAATCCTGCCAATTCACCATAGCCAAATTAAAAACTGAAGCCGTGGAAGCCCTCGACGACCGACACTATGTAGCGAGCTTTCCTGCACCTACAAACATTCGCTTGGCCTGCACCGATACTCAATACAACACAGTACGAGGAAGCTACCTCATCACAATCCCGAAAGGCTGCGATGTACAAACCCCGGACCTAATCCTAGCAAACAGGGACGACCGATTAAAAGGACAGGTACTGAAAATTATGAACATCCCACTCAGCAACGGAACCAACCACAATACTGAGGATAGGAAATTAACACTCAACTCTGTCAACCTCCACAGCCTCCATACTGCTAATAAGGAGATAACCATAGAACCACCATTGACCCTGAATACAGCTGACATTCATGGCGTGTACTACACTATCACACCGCTCTACCTAGTACTCTTAGGTACAAGCGTAATGGGAATCGCCTTCGCGCTACGAAGATACATAAGACGGCGCACTCTGGAAACAGCACCAGAACGAACTAACGATGAAACAGACCATGGCGATATATATACCGAGGTTAACAACCACACCGCAAGTGCTCAACCAAGATTATCAGCGCTATTCTCGAACCAATCCTCTAATAGCCGCTGATCTTCAGGGGGAAGATGTTAAGGCTACCTACCAATAATCCACGAACTACGCATTCCACCGGAACTGACCCGAATCCTCGCAACTATTGCATCAGCCGGCGACACAAAGTCTAGTGCTGAGTCGGCGCAACGTGACGTGCATCGGCGGCGGACGGCGACGCCGCGCTCCATGACGGACTCACTTTCGCTTCATACATCGAACGATTGTCACCATTATCCTATTTTTAGAACAAAATTGTAATCTCTTCATTAAACCTGTTCCAGTACCTCGAGTTTTCTTGCAACCTGCCTGCTCGACCGACATAATTGATTACCGGAAAACCTATAAGACATTTATGGTCTGAAAACAACATGGTAAATCTCTCAATGTTGTGCGTAGGTACAAACTTACATTTGCAGTTGGAATGTATGAGGGAACATGATTTTCAACTACAGTGTTAATTTCGCTCTTGGGATCAATTCATCTCAACTACGGAACCCTTCATTGTGCGGTGTCTGACACGCACTTGGCCGGGTTTTTGTCATTTGGCTTAACTCAACTTAAAAATAAATCCACGCTGATCCTGTCTTATGTTAACTCATCTGAGAGCTAGACAAGTGGTAATAGCTTTCGAACTGTTTCATATTGCGACATAGATTTTACAGAATTGATCTAAGCTTTTCGGTAACTTATGTCAGTCTCCATACATTGACTCTTTATTTTCACACAATCGTCGTTATCGCTGAAAGAATGTCACTATGTCTAGGTCCTCTGGTCTTACCAGTGCTATGAAGACAACTTAGTAATTTACTGCAAGTAACATCTGCCTCAGAGACAGTCAAATAGAATTTCTCGCAATACCAACTGAATATACTGACGAAACCAATGCTTCACCACTCAAAGAACCGCCACCATTACAAATATGTCGACATCATACTGTAAAGAAAAAATAAATTCCTAGTAGTGTTGGCAGACGCAGAGGGGCTCATGGCTAGGTAACAGAAGCTGTACGGGTCAATCAAAGCTACGCATGCCCCGGTTGGTTTGTGAATGGATTACCATTAATTTTATACCAAGTCTCGTGCCTCGGGAGCTATTGATTAGTCCCGGCTGTCATTCGTAGATCTTCAGCAGTCGTTACCGGTAGTCAAAAACCCGAAAGTCTGGCTACTAGTCTTACCAATGGGTATTTCCTTATCCAATAACTGGGTTGAGAAGGGCAGACAGACAGTCGCTCCATGTAAAATAGTGATATGCAGGGCCTTCCAGTCTATGGAAGGTGACGCCAACATAGTTGGAAAAAGGCTAGGCAGATGGTGAGTCTTTTTGGCAATAATGACTTTTTGGATTACCAAAAAGTCATTATTGCCAAAAAGACTAACGAAGTAGTGTAAGTAACGAAGTTGGATTCAACTATAAATCATTAGCTAAAGCTGATGCTGTGAATCCGGCTTTGTTCGGCAGCTTTTGGTTTCCCGGTCAGAAAAACAACACAATATCTAGATATCTTACCGTTCTGTAATGAGTTTCCCCTGATCTTGATAGCTCCATCAATATTTGAAGGTAAAGTATACATAGGAGAAAGTCTAGTGCTTGAAATAAAGCCTGAAATCAAATACATAGAAAATACATAAAAAAATAGTAAGTACAAAAATTGACACAGTACGAAGTTTTGCAACAAACATCACAAACAACGATTCTCTTACCGCAAATTTAGATATTTTCTTGAAAACATCAAACGCTTCCAATAAATTGATGTATGCTTGGAAAAGCTTTTATAATTAATCATCATATTTAGCATCTTCTAGCTCCAAGCTGAGAATACTATGGTACTCGACCTCAGAGATCCTTTAAATCATTCCATTTCTTATCAAAGCATTTACAGAAACACCATAAGTCAAGTTCACAGGAAATAAATCAAAGAATAAAAATATTCGCCTAATTTAAAGTTTCGGGTTAGTGGCACACCAATAATGTAGAAAATACAATGCTGTCCGATTCCATTCCAGTTCCTAATGATAGACTTCTTGTAGTGCTTATAATTAAATATTTATCTTAATTTACAAATCCTATTATAACATAGGTGTATGCTGTATATCTAAAACACAGCATTTATTTTCATTAAATCAATGAATAAAAATAACTAAAACTATACACAAACTAAAACTGGGCGTCGAAAAATTAATCCACATCACTGTCGACTGGTAATGTACCCAAGAGACTGGCGGAACTGCCATGTTGTATGGCAATGCCGCCAACCTCTGCCCAAGGTAAAAGCCAGCCCTTGGGTCACAGGAAGAGTCAACCAGCCGTTTGGAGATTTCCATAAAGAGGCCAGAAGCACTCGGACCCCACGGCCCGAGGGTTTTAACCCCAAACGGCTCGAAAATGTAATTACCAACAAGGTTATTATACTTACGTTGTTTGAGGTTTTCTGCAGCCGCAGCAGCAGCGCCAGCACAGCACGCTGAGTCAGGAAGATGGGATGGCGCAAGAGTATCGACACACGTTGCATCCCACACTAAAGGCCTACCCACCTTCTATGGAAATAAAGACATACCGTCCGGTCACTTGCCATGGTTGCGTGCCAGGGCATTGGGTTCTAATACAGCTGGAGCGCCGACGGCAACAAGAGCTCGACGGATGATGTCATTAATGTTCGCGTGCCGCGCCAAACGACCCGCACTTCGGCTGCAAGACAGGCCGTGGTGTCCGAGACTGTTGACAACTTCGCCACAGTGACAGCGATGAGGAGAACAACAAGAAGCTCTTAGTCTTAGGGAAGCAGCGAGGCGAAAAGTAGTGTCGTCGAACAAAGTGCCTAAGTTCGACTACGGTAGTGCATGAAGCCACAACCCGACTCCCATTTACCCACAGCCAGCAAGCTCGCACGCTCCACAGTAGTAGCAGACGTGTTGAGTAAATTGTTCTGTACTACTCTGCAAAGCGGCTCATCCCACCGTCTAGATCTCTAGGAAGATGGATTATCGGGCAGGTCTGTGTTCGGGCAAGCGAGTCTCCAGGCATCCATAGCCTCCCGGGCGGATTTTCGGCCACCGTAGGCGTGGGCTTGCGGACGGTGAGCAGTGGGTAGCTCACCGTCCGGTAAGGACCAGGTCCGTATCGACGGCGCGTTGTATTCCACGCGCGTCTCAAAGAGATGTCGTCAGCACAAGCGTAGGGGTCCACTAGGGCCGATGCCTGCCGGGGTCGCGGGAAGGTACCAAAGGGTTACCGAGGCCCCTGGCAACACAGGCAACTGAAGGGATCTGACACACCCTCCCGCTCTGCCCAGAGCGGGAGAAGTTATTGATGATTTTCCACCAAAAAAAAAAAGGCATCCATAGCCTCGGTGAAGAACGGCACCTCAAAATCAATAAGTGTGGAGGCTAGTATTTTCCTGAAATGAATCAAAAGCTCTTTGTATGTTTAAAATCATTTGAACGTGATCCTGTCTTTGTATAATGTTAAATATGTAAATGGAAACGAAAGGAATCACCAACAAGACGACATTGAACTTTATGAAAACAACGAGGAATGGATTGACTACTCCGTCCAATTCCCTTGCCAAGAGATTTGCTATGTGAAATATTATAAATACAAGAGTACCAATGAACGACACGATATACAGGGTGACATTGAAAACATGCGACAAATCGAAATGGGAGATTGTACTCATCATTATGAACAACTTTTACTAAGGGACCAAAGCTACAATCCCAAAAAAAAAAAACTGCTGTCCCCTACATTTATGTTCGCAATACCTCATCAAAATGTAGGAAAAGCAGATTTTTTTTTTTTGGGATTACAGCTTTGGTCCCTTAGTAAAAGTTGTTAATAATGATGTATACAATGTCCCATTTCAGTTTGTCGCAAGTTTTCAATTTCAACCTGTAGTAATAGGATCTGTGTCTTCATATCGAATTCACTTTAAAAAAATTGGTTGTCTGTAAAGTCAGTTTACGAACGATAATTTTACGTGATGACGAGAGAGAGATGCGTCACAAGCCGAACGCTTAGGCCGATTGTGCCTCTCTATCGCCAGTTCCGCGCTCTCGTTTGCACGCTTGGCTCAGGCGTAACTTTACAATGAGCAGCCGGCGTTCATCGATTTATAAGACGTTATCACGACAAAACCAAACAAGCGCGGGTTAGAATACTAAGAACTGTTATTCTATTACCTTGTTTAACGTTTGTTTGTTTTCATTTTAATCAAATATATAGGACGTCGTTGGTACGTCACAACTCGTAAGTATGTTAATGGACATAAAATCTGTCGTATCGTCACACTTTTGGTAGAGATGATTGAATCGTATGAATAAATTATTATCAATTTCACTTCCGCATTCATTAACTTAATCGAAGTTATTCAAAAAAGCATTGTCATCTTGACGTTATCATCCTGTCTGATGTTGAAATAAACCAACATTATAAAGTCCTAGCTATTGCCCGCGGCTTTGCCCGTGTGGATGTCGGATATCATCCCACGGGAACGTACTTCCTGGAGAAAAGTATTCTATGTTCCTAACCCAAACCATGGCCATGGTCATCCAAATTCGTTCAATCGTTAAGGAGTGAAAACATAACAGATGGACTACAGACAGAAATAAAGACTAAATGTTATCTTAAGATATGGATTATGTATGACTATGTTTCTAATTCCTTAAATCTCTTTTAAAGTGGTACTACAAAAAAAAAAGGTTTTAACATTCTACATCCTCGGGGATGATTTTACAAAAACGTTGTAACACGTAGTTTTTTATGTATTACCAAAAGCATAAAGAATTTCCACATGCTTAACTGAACAAATGCTGGGTTTCCCATACCAATTTTCATCCCCTACGTCACCCCTATAGGATTATTTTTTAGACAAAAAGTAATCTGTTCAGCGGTTTAGGGGTGCTAAGGTAACGTACAGACAGAAAAACAGATAGAAAGAGTTACTTTAGCATTTATTATATTAGTATGGATGGAATCCTTACCATTTTGTATTCAAAAAATGTTTTTAATATTATCTAGTAGTCGCAAGCGCTACTGCTGAGCATGAGGTCCTGGGTCCCGGGTCGGCGAGGTGTTAGTACGTTTTTCAATCTGGAATTTCGCAGTAGCAGCCCGGAGTCTGGATTAGTGCCCGGTTGATGGCAATAGGCTCGCCCCCAACGTTACAACACAAGTGATTTAAAAGAAAATAATACGATTATTTGCAATGTTTGAATAATATGATTATTTGCAATTTTTGCTACAATCATCTCAGTGATCACCCCTTTTCTCAACCAATCATATCAACTGTCATACCACCCATTGCTCCTTTGGTCTTTTTCTTTTAAAGCCATTCACACATTTATTAAATACTGAAACCAATCTCTCGATTGCTGCAAAGGAGAGTCAACTGCACTTTTTACGAAATTCTTTTTTATACATATTCGACTCAGAGTCCTTTGTTTTGTTATAGGATTTTTACTGTTTGATTCTTATTTTTTACTAATATTAAGTCACGTATATAAAGACAACTAACTACACCTATTTTTCATAAAGTAATATTGTAGACACGGACATATACCATTAGTCCGTATATACGTCGGACAATCCGCGCGTGTATCTTTTGTAAACAAAGATATCAAGAAGCAACAACAATAATAAGTCACGTCGGTGTTACAAATAATGGTTAAATAAGAAAAATTATTACATACCTTTATTTATTATAGCAATACACAATGTAACATACAAAAGAATAGTAATGACTGCCTTAATATTAAAACCGGCCAAGTGCGTGTCGGACCACGCACCATGTAGGGTTCCGTAGTTAGGATGAATTTATCCCAAAAACAAACTTAACATTGTAGTTGAAAAACATGAACATGTTTTAAATTAAAACGAACAGAAAAGCTGAAAGGAACCTAACATGAAGAAGGCGAGATGTCGGGGGTTCGCTCGCTTTGCTCGCTCACTTGAGCCCCTTCCCGAGCTTGCTTCGCTCGCTCTTACATCCTAAGTTCTCATTGCGTATTTACTTATCTTTAACTTTACTAAGTCGAGATGTTGTTATTTTTGTTTATTAAATGTTGGTTTGGTGTGTAGTGTAATAGGTTAACTTATAAAAAGAACATCATTAAGTTCATTACGGTAGCAGCTATTTAAAAATTTATTAAAGTCAAAACTTACTATATTTATACTAAAATCCATTAAAATTCGGTAACTTTGTATGAAACGTAAAGCTGAACCACCTAACAGTGACATTCGTACATTATCTGTGGCAAAATAACAATAAAAAAAATTAAGCTTATCCCGCGCAGACCATAAAGTACAGTGGAGCCTTTATGTATTTAATACCTATAAATTATTGTAGGTACTTTTTATCCTGGTAGTACGTTGCCGTAGGATAATCTGACCATCACGCGGGCGAAGGCGCTGGCAAAAGCTAAGTATTACATAAATTGGAAACACTAATCGAAATCTTTTAATCTTTTGAAGAAGCAAAAAAGCATTCGAGTAAAAAGATGGGATGGGATGTCGGACCTTTGGAAGGCGTACGAGGGGCCGAAGCCAACTTGCATGGGCCAGTTAGACGCTTTCAATGAAATGAGGCACCAACCGACAGTTATCTCTGTACGCACTATGCAAGTGCATCCATTTTTTTTGTCCTGGGGTTTAAAGTCCTCATGGATGTCCTCCGGGGGGGACACTGTCAGACTCTTACTGACTAAAAACCACCCCGGTGTGTGAAGGGAATTCACATACTTGCACCAGGGATCATGGAATCTTGTGCGACTTCCGCGATCCCCGGCTGGTGTCGGCCCGCCTTTGCGGGCACCCAAGGATAACCCCCGGTTGGTGTAGGACTATTGCAGGATATGGAAACAAATACTATGGATTTGGGTGGCTATAGTGAACTGGTTACCTAAAATTTATTATAGTCACGAAACATATTTTGATCAAGATACAACCTTACACTGAACAGCAAATAGTAAATAACGTAAGAATATTTGAATTTTGCGGGCTACAGCTACGGATTTAGTAGCCTAAGCAGTTAAAGTTTTGTAAGCGTTTTATATTGATCAGTTAACGTGTTTACCCGCACGATGTGGGGCGCTTGAGTGATGTCTGTCTGTATGTATGTATGTAGGTATGTCTGTATTTATGATTGTACATCGTAGGTACCTATAGGGAGTTTATAGGCACTGAAATTTTCGCACTGCCTCGCGCATTGACGGTCGTGCGTCATACCACAAACCATTTAATACGGTTCCCTCAGACAGACGCGGTCCAGTGACGTTGTTATGCAATACAATGCCATTCAATGCAGTTTTTGTGGTTACATATTTAATTTTTAATAAATCAAATTATTGAATTAAAATTAGTTCTCAGTTTTTCAGTAATTTTAGGTTTGCGTATTTGAAAGTATATATATATATATATATATTATTTAAAAATGTTTGAGTTCGGAATACTTTCAGCAAGCATTTTGACGGTAAATGCGTTTTTATTGTTTTTATTAGTGGCTAAATATTTCAGTTTCAGAACACTATCAGTAACCATTTCGACGGTAAATGCGTTTTTTAAATTCTTTTTTTAAGTTTAAGGCCATCATCATCTGCAAAACCAAGAAGACTCCCAAAGGGTTAAAAGTTTTTTCGGGCAATTATTTACCTCTCTTCGGATCGGAACATGGCAATCTTGGTGATCGAAATAGCAAGATGGTGGTAAACACTTCCACCCAATAGGCATGACGGACAGCCCTCTGTGCATGGCATGCATGAAGGCTAAAGAAACCGTCGCGCATGTGCTCTTTGAATGCACAGGCGTCACCCAGATCCTTTACAGAAATTCTAAACAGACCAGCAGGCTTACCATGACGCTTTCTATTTCTTCGAAGAATAGACATGGCTTTCTATAGGTACAAAGTGACATTTCGTTTCTCCATTTCTGACATTGCACCGTAGAAATCCTTCTGCAATCTGTCATTTTGTCTTTCGTTTCTAATGATCTTTGTCTAGGTTTTTTTTTATGTAGACTATTTCAGAAGAAAGTTTCTATCCCAAACTGTCAAAATCACACTGACTACTGACAGTTGTCTAAGGTAGTGAAGACAATTTGCGTTTTTCTACTCGACGGCCACAAGGTATATACGGCTATCTACAAAATCATGTTTTTACAGGAGAGCGTTTTGAACGCAATGCTGTGATAATGAATAGAAGAACAATAATGGTGAAGGGCAATATTACTATAATATTTTTTTGTTCCAAAATACGGAACTTCGACACTTTGGAAAAAAACAATGTATTTATATACGTAACTTAATATCAATAAAAAATGAGAATCAAACAGAAAAAAAATGGTATGACAAAACAAAGAATTCTGAGTCGAATTATGTAAAAGAGTGAATTTCATAAAAAGTGCAGTTGACACTTTCTACTTTGCTGCCGTCGTACTTTCTACACGGAACGTCATTTTTGTCTATTCTTCCGTACACAAAACGGCGGTGCTCGAGCTAAGCCTGCAGGAGACATATTCAGACCTTCTAACGTAGAACATAGATAGATAGTGCTATTTCTTTTCTCCTACTGGGTACAGGGGGCCAACCACCGCCTCATAAAGCAGTATTATTTTAATATTACATCAGTGTGAGAATGAGATGAAGCTATGCAGGGGGTATAAGCTCCATCTCTTTCCCAATGTGAAGCAATATTAAAATAATACTGCTATAAGAGGCGGTGGTTGCCCCCCAGGATCTAGTAACACGACCTAAATTGCGTAGCACACTATTTATCATAATCTGTATGATTTTGAAGTATATTGCTTATCCATTGCTTCATATGTTCGAAAAAAAAATCTGCTCAACAATGTGAATAACGCAATTAATGTTGTTGAACTGTCTAAATGAAACCCGTTGCTAGTGATAGTGTGTTATGCAATTACCCCGCAGGCTTCATTAAGCGCGGGAAGGTACTAAAGGGTTACCGAGGCCCCTGGCAACACAGGCAACGGAAGGAATGCGGGTGGGTTTTAGTCAGTAAGTCTGTGACACCCTCCCGCTCCGCCCAGAGCGGGGGAAGTTATTTGATGATTTCCCACCCAATAAAAAAAAGGCCTCATTGAGGAAAACAAAAGATAGGTAGGTACTTAAATACAACAGATATTTTTTTGGTCCTTTAACTTGATCGTACCGCAGCACTAATTTTTGTTCTTATAATTAATTTCAATTTAAAGGGTCGTGCCTAAATGGCTATGGCGCCGATCGAACCATCTACAAAATTAAGCTTCGTTGGCCGAGGACGTCCGTGAAAGGATGATTGTGTATACGAAGATCCCTCTACAACTCTTGACACAAAAACTGTTGTCTAGTGAGAAAAGCCTTAGTTGAGTTGACTTGGTCAAGGTCAAGGCTAAGGCCCTTAAGCCTTAGCCATGACCTTAAGTCAACTTAAATTTTAATAAAAGTGGACCATTAGCGCTATTTTAAATTAAGGGAAATTTTCTGGTCTTGGTCCCCCAATAAGGCCAGATAGTTGGGGTAACGGTATAGAATATTTAGAATTATTAACTGCGAATCGCTTTTTTTTTTGGATCATCAAATATCTTCTCCCGCTCTGGGCGGAGCGGGGGGGTGTGTCAGACTCTTACTGACTAAAACCCACCCGTATTCCTTCCGTTGCTTGTGTTGCCAGGGGCCTCGGTACCCTTTAGTACCTTCCCGCGACCCCGGCTGGCATCGGCCCTAGTGGACCGCTACACTTGTGCTGACGACATCTCATTGAGGCGCGCGCGGCCTGGTTCTTACCGGACGGTGAGCTACCCATTGCTCACCGTCCGCAAGCCCACGCCTACGGTGGCCGGAAATCCGCCAGGGATTTCCGACGCCCTGGGCGTCTTCTGCGGCGAAACTGCGAATCGCTGTGTTTAACAATCAGCCATATGAGCTCATACAAGCTGACATTAGATACGAAAAGTCAAGACGTTGATGATTAATTTTGTATTCTACTTGTATGGAATAACAGCCTAAACACCAACAAAAACCGATCTCAGAGGTAAAATGCAATATATGGTATTTTAGGCGATCCGATGGGACCAACCTTGCGGTCTTTAAATTTAATAAGGCATACATGGCTTTTATGGAATATACTACTTTAAAAGGCTACTACTTCATGTCAGCATTTGGAATTTGGTTGGCGCCACCTTAAAAAGATCTCGGAACACTAATATGTCGAAATGACATAGGTACAAAACAGTTGGCTTCATACTTAGTAAAAATTTGTTATTTATTAATGCAAGAATGTAAACAAGTGAGTGCTTTTAAGGCTGTGTTAGTTATTTTAATTGGAATTATTCCATACGATTTATTCCTTTTAATTGACAAGCGACCTGTCCCTGCTTTGCACGGTTTTTAAAACTACACTAAACATCGTGATTTCTTTATTAAATGTAAATTTAATATTAATGTCTTGTACACATATTTTTAGTACTTTTACAATGCACATAATTAATTTATCTGTCATTGCTTAATTTTTAATTATTTTTACCTATTGTGGTATAGTAATTTTATTCTTGGTCTATATAATTAATGTAATTTAAAATATTGTAATACATTTTAAAAGAGTAACGGTGGAGTTTCTTGACCATTATTCTCCATAAGAAACTATTTTTTGGAAGAGGCGACTAGAATCAATTCTATTTTTTTTTTAATTTTGACGTTCTTATATGCAGGCATGTGTAACAAAAAAATGGCATTGACTATGACATAAATTTTGCGGAATAAATTCACTAAATTAGTGTGAAAACCGCATCAAAATCCATTGCGAAGTTTAGAAGATCAACGCGATAACATATACAGACATGAAAAGCGGCTTTGGAATCTATATAGTTATAGATTTAGTCTAAGTTTGGTCCTTGATAAAATAATTACACGTAGAGTGACGTTTCTAGACCAGTCCACCTTTTACATCAAGCAATGATGATTTTGAGAGCAGTGGCGGCCCAGTGGTAACGACTGCAACGTACGAGTTGTAGGTCGTAGGTTCCAATCCTGACAGACGCTTTACTTTGTGTACATTATTTCATCACCACTGCTCTCAAAACGGTGAAGGAAAACATCGTGAGGAAACCGGCATGTCCTAGAACTAAAAATTCCAACACATGTGACATCTACCAACCCGTGTTTGGCCCGCGTGGTGGATTACGGCCCACTTCTTCTCACGGAGAGGAGGCCTGTGTCGCAGCAGTGGGAACACATTATAGGCTGAATGCAATGATGTTGCAGTCTAGAGGCGATGACCCAAGGGGTTGTTATAGGTATGTTTGCAGTACACTCCGTGACTCCGTGCTACTATGATCCGTAAGTAAGATATGTTAGATACGCTTATAATAGTTTTGAAGATTTTCTACATTTGTGCATTTATCATATTGGTTTCATTCTTAGTAACTTACCTTAACCTATTCTTGATCATAGTTTTAAAGTAAAAGCCTTTTTCAAAAAATGTTATGACAATGGCCTTGATCAATTTTGTATTCCTTAAACTTAATTTTTTCGCATCAATGTTAATTTTAATAACACATAACACATATATCACGCCTTGTTTCATCGAAGGGCGAGGCAGAGGTGTACCTGTAGTACACCCACATTTTGCCGTTATGTTCAAGTCCCATGTAATAGGGGGCGAGCCTATCGCCATTAACCGGGCACAAATCCAAACTCCGGGCTGCTACTGAGAAATTCCATAACACTTTGCCCGACCCGGGAATCGAACCCAGGGTCACATGCTCTTGCCGGGGTCGCGGGAAGGTACTAATGGGTCACCGAGGCCCCCGCAACACAGGCAACGGAAGGAATACGGGTGGGTTTTAGTCAGTAAGAGTCTGACACAACCTCCCGCTCCGCCCAGAGCGGGAGAAGGTATTTAATGATTTCCCACCCAAAAAAAAAAAAGTGTCTCATGCTCAGCATGTTAATTTTAATTCTTATAAATAATCCCAATGTGATTGGTTCTTTGGTCCCTTGTGGTTTAAACATGGCCGATACAGCGAGACGCTAGTCGGTTGGAGATGATATTTTGCGGTCAGAGTAAAAATAGAGAAAGTACCGTGCGAACGTTCAACTCGACTAACAATCAATACGGAATCGAAGTGTTGATTGCCATTAGATATGTACTCGTACGCAGGTGTGCGGATGTACCAAATGACGTCAGCGGTGATGTTGCTACTTCCTTATTAAACTAATCAAAATACGAATGTGGGTTTATCACTCAAGGCGAAGCCGAGTGTGATGATAGTATGACATGAGTGTCTCAATAACTAATTATGTACAGTTGCATACAAGACTTTATCTACACACATGATATGAATCCTCTGTAGAAGGTTTTGAAACCATAGGGTGTTGTACGGCGTTGTAAGAACGTTTCTGTTGGTTAGAAATGTCCTTTGCTGCATTAGAAATATCTGGTGGTGTGATACGAAAGCTTGTATCACTTTTTATAAACAACAAAATAATAAAATGTTGCAATACTAATATCGAACAAAAATGGCGGGATACGACGTGAAATCGAATAACCTATAAGTTTTTTTTTTTATTACGGCGCTGTGGTAGTGAGACGCGCGTGCAGGACATGTTCATTTTTTGAAAAGGTGTCGCTTAATAAAATTTATTTTAACATTACAACACTAGTTTGGATGTTAGTATGGTTACGATGACACTAGTTGTTTTAATGTTGGCAATAAGCTAACTGTTTCAGAAACTTTTAATGAAGATTTATAGCATGGGTGTAGATTGTGATAAAGTTAATTGCAGTTTTGGCCCCAAGATATTATGATAGTCCAGATGACATACATCCTAACTAAATAAAACTTTTCAAATGTAAAAGTGAGTTTGTTTGTTTGTCTCACTTTCACGCTAAAACGGCTGAGCGGATTTGGATGAAAATTGACACGTGGATAGACCATGACCTGGAAAAGGACACTTTTAAAACACAGGCTACTTTTTCTGCTGGATCGCAGACGAAGTTGAGCAGCACTGTCAAGATCACACTCAAAAGATTTACCTACACTTTGGTTAGATTCTGGTGTTGACTTTGGCAAAATTATAGTTTACGGTGAAACTATATATTACTATGGCATGTATTTAAAGCGGCGACAAATTAAACTAAATTTGGAATCAAAAATTAATTAAAGGCGGTAGCAAATATACCGCCTTTAATTATTTTTAATAATATTTAATCGCTGCCAAGTTATTTTTTTAATAGTAAATAGTTTGTAGCGCTTTAAGTTGTTAGTCGCCTAGCCTATTACTATGAAAAACACTGAGACAAAGAGATTACCGTCCAATAATCCAACATCACCACCTATGAGCAAGAAACGCGATACTATACTCTGATATTTAATTTGCTGAGATATATTGAAATATTTTGCCAGCATAATAAAAATTCAAAGTGCAGCATTGTTGATGTGAGGTTCATGATATCGGCCTCTTAAAATTTGGAAGGAAATTCTTCAACAGTAATTACTGTTGAAGAATTTCCTTGCAAATTTTACGAATATTTTATCAAAACCTTAAGCATCGGATCACGGATCCTAATAACCTAGTATTTTGTGATGTTGGATTATTGGACGGTAATCTCTTTGTCTCAGTGTTTTTCATAGTAATAGGCTAGGCGACTAACAACTTAAAGCGCTACAAACTATTTACTATTAAAAAAATAACTTGGCAGCGATTAAATATTATTAAAAATAATTAAAGGCGGTATATTTGCTACCGCCTTTAATTAATTTTTGATTCCAAATTTAGTTTAATTTGTCGCCGCTTTAAATACATGCCATAGTAATATATAGTTTCACCGTAAACTATAATTTTGCCAAAGTCAACACCAGAATCTAACCAAAGTGTAGGTAAATCTTTTGAGTGTGATCTTGACAGTGCTGCTCAACTTCGTCTGCGATCCAGCAGAAAAAGTAGCCTGTGTTTTAAAAGTGTCCTTTTCCAGGTCATGGTCTATCCACGTGTCAATTTTCATCCAAATCCGCTCAGCCGTTTTAGCGTGAAAGTGAGACAAACAAACAAACTCACTTTTACATTTGAAAAGTTTTATTTAGTTAGGATGTATGTCATCTGGACTATCATAATATCTTGGGGCCAAAACTGCAATTAACTTTATCACAATCTACACCCATGCTATAAATCTTCATTAAAAGTTTCTGAAACAGTTAGCTTATTGCCAACATTAAAACAACTAGTGTCATCGTAACCATACTAACATCCAAACTAGTGTTGTAATGTTAAAATAAATTTTATTAAGCGACACCTTTTCAAAAAATGAACATGTCCTGCACGCGCGTCTCACTACCACAGCGCCGTAATAAAAAAAAAACTTATAGGTTATTCGATTTCACGTCGTATCCCGCCATTTTTGTTCGATATTAGTATTGCAACATTTTATTATTTTGTTGTTTATAAAAAGTGATACAAGCTTTCGTATCACACCACCAGATATTTCTAATGCAGCAAAGGACATTTCTAACCAACAGAAACGTTCTTACAACGCCGTACAACACCCTATGGTTTCAAAACCTTCTACAGAGGATTCATATCATGTGTGTAGATAAAGTCTTGTATGCAACTGTACATAATTAGTTATTGAGACACTCATGTCATACTATCATCACACTCGGCTTCGCCTTGAGTGATAAACCCACATTCGTATTTTAATACCCCTTATACAGTTGCATAAATAACTATTAAAGCTCCGCGAGACATCCACAAGATACAGAAATCTATCTGAACTGTGCTAGCCCACTAAAATAGTGGAACTCCCAAAAAATTCGATAAACACAAATATCTAAGTGAATAAATCCGTGGGCTAATTATAATGCTGATAAGGCGATTTAATGGCGCCAACGCAAGCAGAATTAATTCTACGCGTACTATTACATAATTTGGCGTTAGGCGCCGGCGCTCGGGGACGGCGCCCGCGCAGACGGCGCCACGAGACAAGCGTCGGGTTGCCAGATATGCAGACTATTTATGATTTACTTAGATCGTCATATATTAGCCCGTAAATGTGAGTGTCACTATGTGAGATCATAGGCTTTCTCATATGTCGTGACTCTGAAGGAAGTGGAGGCGTGATGAATACCATTGTTGAAATGCTTTTACGTCAAATGGACCCCATTTGACGTAAAAGCATTTTAACAATGGCATTTCAAGATGGCGTCCGTGTGGTGCCGGACGTAAAGAATAGCACCATCCTATTTCTTCCCGTGGGTGTCGTAAAAGGCGATTAAAGGTCATACTAGAGAATGGGCAGCAGCGTTCTCTATACTTTTTAACACCACACTGCGATCGCCAACGCTCACCTTTATATCACAGTTTCTCTTCACGAAAGATGCCTAAGTCGCCTTACCCACTGAAAAAGCCTGAAAATAATCTTGAGTATCATACTAAAACTATTCGAATGTTATTGTAACTTGTATCATTTAAAAGGGGCTTCCAGTGAGACATGTTAATGATTAAGGGCTTCTCCTCCAGCTAAGTAGCACTGATAATTTTTGATGTGTAACATCTTCCATCTTCTTCTGTGGAAATGCTTTCATGAGAAGGGACGGAAGCGTGTAACAGAAAATGACAGTTTGAGCATGGAACAAGTAAGTATTTTTTAATATCATGGAATTAGTAAGTACTTTATAATATCATGGAATTAGTAAGTACTATGTAGATTGTAAGTAGAGGGGGTCGAATTTCGACCAGTGGGCGACAAAAAGTAATTAATTATTCTAAAAAACATTTCAGTATTTATCTTTTTAAAATTTTGAGGTTAATTTCTGTCGCTGCTCAGTTGCTTATTACCATGGTGAGATGTTACACGTCATATTGTAAGGCTAGTTCGTTTTTTTTTAATATGTGATGAACAAGGATATCTACACACTCCGATAAAACGATAGCCTCTAGATATTTCATAGTGGGTATAAACCTAATATCTGAAAACTCAGTAATAATAGTACACCGACGCAAAACTCAACTAGGCTGGCAACACCGCCTCCGAGATGTAGCTAATAGGTGGTGAAATATCGCAGTTACTACGATAAACTTGAGTTAACTACCGCCGGCCGCGGATTGCTCTCTACTTACGCTTTAAAATAGATAACAGATTGTACAAACAAAGTGTTTGAGGACAGATCAAACGTCTCGAATGCGTCGGCCATGTTTTATGATAATTTGACAAATGCTTTTACACATATTTCGTAGTGATTTATCGTTTGATGATGGTGGGTCGACGCAAGCATGCAGTTTGTTTGGCATGCTTACTCGTTCAAGTAGGTGGAACGTAGTTAGTTTATTGTTTAGTTTAGGTAGTATTAGAACATCATTGAGAAAGGATCTATTCAGGCCTGGTTTCTTTTTTTTTGGGTGGGAAATTATCAAATAACTTCTCCCGCTCTAGACGGAGCGGGAGGGTAGTGTATTTTTTACAGGAAAGGCAATAAACGTGTTTTGTTGAATACCGACTATTTATTGTATTATTTTTGTGAAAGTGTTTAGATAAAAATAATTAAACTATTTTAGTTTTGCTCATAATTAATTTATTTCCTTTATATAGAAAATTGTTAGTTATGACTTTGATCCTTTGTAACAGAATGCTAAACGGCAGATAAAAAGTAAATGCACAGATAGGACGTCCCTCAATAGTGTTGCCATGGTGCAAATAAGCAAAAATGTAAAAATACTTAAAAATTTCGGATGCCTTTATGCTTAGCAAGGCAGTATTGATCTGCGAGGTTGAGCAGAAATTGCAGCGTTTGCTTTGTGGATGAGTGAGTATATTTTTTACTTATCGAGGAACTCGAGAGCCCTCCATGTTGCGTGGAGCACGACTGCAGTTAAATGTAGTCAAAAGCCTGAATATTTGATGATACCCTTTCGAACTTCGGGATGTGGGGATGGCCTGACGGATTGGCACCTGCGGTCGCTCGAAATAAAGTATTGATGTTTAGTTGCATCTGCTTCGATTAACAGCTGATCACAACATTTCTGGGATAAAGTGAGGCAGAAGAAGAGTAGGATTATCATGAATTAACCTTACTATGTTAATTTATTTGGTCATAATAAATTATGTAATACAAGATGTTCATCAATCTGGTATATTGGAGACAGTAGTTTGTTTCGGAACCTAGGACTCGAGGCTTAAATAACTTCGTCTGAAACTTTTCTGTTACAATAGCAACAAAAGAAACAGATTTAATTAAATATATTCATTACCGTTCATGTATTTGAAAATGCTAAATTAGTGAAAATTATATATTTACGATAAAACAATTCAATAATGCTTTCCACATAAACATACCCGCCTAACAACAGACAAGCATTGTTAACTCACAGTCTCACGATCTTCAGTTATCTTTGAGTCAACTTCGGTAATCTATACGTGCGTGCTTATTCTGAAACTTTCACGTTCAGGAACTGCGAGGCGCTCGTCAAAAGAGTCTGTCTCCTCCACGGAGCGAACGCGTTGCTCCTGTTGTTCACTCCGGAACGTAGAACCCAAAAAAATTGTAAAGGTTTTAGTTGTAAAGGACTTTTTGTGTGAATATGTGGCGTGTGTATTGTGCTATATTGTAGTAAGATTTGAAGGTAAGTTGACGCGTTTGTTTTTTTGTTTTCAGTTGTATTTTCTAGTTTGTTCATACTCGTTTTGCGATATTTACGTACTTCATGGTTTAAATCATAACTGAAAATAATTGTGTTTTTTTTCTATTCTAAATAGTTTTTATGATTTATTTGAAATAGAGCAATTGAACCTTACTTTGCCACTTTGAAAGCTTAACTGCAATGATTGGTGTGACCGTGACTTAAGGCGACATACTATGTATTATGTCATATAATATAAATATGTACAATAATCGGGGAAGAAGAGGATTAGTAAAAAAGCGTCTGTGTCACTTTACCTTGTTAATATTGCATATTAGCATCTTTTTAGCAATCTTTAAATGGTAATAGCAATATTTCCAAACGAATTATCGCGTTATTGTTAACGTGATATGTCAATAAGTTTGTTGCGATACTACCTCGAACAATGCCAAATGGAGACTGTTGGAAGCATTAACTTTACATAGGAATTGCAGAAAAATCGTTAAATAAATTTGTAATCCAATATTTGTTGATTGCAATTTATCGTATTAAAGATTTGATCTTTCAAATAAAATACTTATTCTATTAACTTTATTGATTCTGAGTAGTAGCTCTTGAATATTATATCTTGATTATTATATCTTCTATAATCGAAAATGGATGGCTGATGTTATTTTATTTAAACCAATATGTAATACTTATATAAATAAACGATGAATGATTGATCAGTTCCGAATTAGTTTTACTGTGTGTAATTTTAAAACTACTCTTATGAGTACGCGTTTGGATTGGGTACGTAAATAAAATTGTAAACGTTTCACCGAATGCCAAGGTGTTCGATAAGATATTTTAGATAAAGGTGTTACTTTGTTTTATGCCTGTATTCAATTATCTTTTGTTAAATGGGAGCAATCTGTGTTAAGTTTTTGTATATATGGAAAAAGAAAATAAACATTTCAATCAGTTCTAAAAATGACTTAAAAATTTACAATGTGATGCAACTCGTCTGGTTAAGATTTGCAAGGACGCCACAACAGTTTTAATTTATCGGTCAAAATCGTGGCGCCATGCGCCATTATCAATGGTTCTATTTTTAAATTTTATTGACGGCCGTCAGTGGTTGGCGCTCTGAATTTGACAGGTGCTATTTACGAGGTATTTCCCGCCAAAATCTTAAGTGCCCCATTTGCGAAATCTGTCAAATCAAACGATTTCGAATAGCACTTTTATGTAGCCTTGGTAGTTTTTAAATAGTTTCACATGGCATTTTATTGGAAAAAAATTGTTTTATCCTTTGTCTAGTAGGAACTTGTTTGATCTTTCAAGATACATACTTAAAACGAAGCCATAAGATGCTCTATTAATTTAAAAGTGTACTTCTTGATACGGATTAGGTCTAAACATCAGCCATGTTTACAATACAGTTCGCTCGAATTACACACTATGATTGGTCCATACTGTCAAAATCATGTCTAACATTTGCGAGTAACTCCCATCCTTATTGTGTTATGATTAATGTCCAGGACTGTGTACAGGAATTTGACGTTCGTTCTATTTCTGCGAGCAGTCTATACACATATGTAGTTCACACAACACGAGCGGCGCCAACCCAATCAACTTTCAGCTATTATAGTCTCATTTCAATAAACATATTAATTAGCTGAACAAGTGTTATCTTGCGTTCTAGTCATAAAATCACGGCACTGCACTAAACGATTTCGCCTTGATATTTATCACAAGCATGTTATTTATGCTCTCTTTATTGTTGCTACACATTTCTGTTATTGTCCGTTTACGGCGGTTGCATGCATTGGAATGGATTTCATGGATTGTTTTACCAAATTAATTAACCTTTAATCGTGTCTTTCCTAATCTCCGTACCATTGTATTAATGTTCGTCATCATCGTCATTAGAGCTGAAAAACGTCCACTGCTGGACATAGGCCTCTCCCAAGCACCGGCACTTCGACCGGTTCTGTTCCCGCATTCAGCGGATTTTTGCGGCCTTCACCAGGTCATCGGTCCTCCTTGTGGGAGTTCTTCCAAAGCTACGTCTTCGTTCGTACGTGGTCGCCACTCTAGAACCTTTCAGCCCCATCGGCCATCTGTTCTGCGAGCAATGTGCCCTGCCCACCACTGCCACTTAAGTTTGGCAATTCTTCGGGCTATGTCGGTTACCTTGGTTCTCCTACGGATCTCTTCATTTCTGATTCGACCACGTAGGGAAACTCCAAGCAAAGCCCTCTCCGTTGCCCTTTGGGTGAATTTCAGCCTTCACAAAAATTGATGATGTGATTGATGATTTTAATGAATAAATAACTTTGCAGCGTCTAGATTATTGGTTCTTAAATCCTAGCGTACCTATACATGAATTGTAATAAGTCTGACGCGAAAATTTAATTCACCAGACATTTATTGATATTTCCAAATGTTGATTCTCTCCATATGTCTATCTTTCTAATCTGCCGACGAGATTCTAATAATCCCTATGAGCTGTACGTAATATTACTGCTTGTAATAAGTCTGAATTGCAGAAGCTTCACTAATTCACATCCATTTCGTCTTCGATTAATCTAAAATCTGGCTGAAACAAATGTCATTTTCTGTGAAGACGCGAAAATTTAATTCACCAGACATTTATTGATATTTCCAAATGTTGATTCTCTCCATATGTCTATCTTTCTAATCTGCCGACGAGATTCTAATAATCCCTATGAGCTGTACGTAATATCACTGCTTACGTACTGCGGCCATTACTCACCTACGCAGAAGTTTCAATTACGGATTGCACTCAAAAAAGTTTTGGCAGATTTTTTATATGAACGTCAACATCATGCGGTGAAGACGACTGAATGGTAACCCCGATGATTCATTATGTGGTACATAATTAATGGGTACATCACAGAATTCTATTGAAATAAACTTGTAAAAAGTGGTGGCTTTGATTGTTTCGTGATGTCATTGTTTTGCCAAGATTTCATGGTCTCTGATTTTGGCTGAATGCATTAAGTTAGACACCGGTTTTTTCACAAACAGACAGAGGACCAATCTGTTCTTAACTATATTGATACTAGCGAGCCGCCCCTGCTTCGCATGGTTTTACCGACTTGACAAAACATCGAGATTTATTTATTATTAATAAGTTTAATATGATAGTATTACACAAACCTTCCGGAATAAATTCTGTAAACGATGGTGCTCGCAACCGCATCAAAATCTGTTGCGAGGTTTAAAAGAACAACGTGACCACACAGACAGATAGACATGAAAAGCGACTTTAATCTATACTAATATAACAAAGCTCACTATTAGAGTTGACTTTTGGAGCGGGATCGCTGGCGGGATATTCTTGAGGAGGTGCGTAGTTGTAGGTGCAGTAAATATACAGTACTTTTTCAGAGTGAACGCGACAATATCTTCGGAGTAAATAAAATACGTCTTCATAGAGAGTCTTCTTTATTTTTCTTCTTATGTTTAGTTTGTTTGTTTGAACGTGCTAATCTCTGGAACTACCAGTCGGAAATAAAAAAATATTTTTACATTTGATAGACCAATTTTTGAGGAGGGTTACTAGGCTATTTAACATCATGGTACAACCCTTAGCAGCAGAGTAAAACGAAAAAAAAATGTCAAAAAGAACGCTAAGCGAAAACGAAGTAAAAGCGCGGGCGGGCGATGCGATGCGATGCAAGTCGGTGGATCGGGGTCCAGAATTTCACGCGGACGAAGTCACAGGCAGAAGTTAGTTATACTCGTAATATGTATAGAAGATGCACTATGTTATTTTAGGAATTCGACCTAACCTAATTCAGTTTCAGTCTGCAATGCTTCTCTATGCTTGAATTTAGAAAGAAAGAAGAAAGAAAATACATTTATTTGCGGTAAACATGACGCAAGGAAGGAACACAAATACAAAAAAGAAACAATTTGGGGGAGAATATGCGTCACGTCCACGCAAAACGGCCAACGCTCAGCATAAATCTGCGACCCTATGCGAGACAGAGCCCCAGCGCTGGTTTTCAGCGATAGCCGGCGTTGAATTTCTACTTAGCCCTCTTCCTCTCTCCTAATGTGCCTCCTAAAGTGCCCGACAGGATATATATTGGTCTTTTACTTTTTATACCATCTATGTAATACATATGGAATGCGATATAGAATCGAGTATTAGGTATTGATCTGAAGAGAAAAAGCATACAAAAATCCGTCGTCGGACTACAGGACCTAAATGCAAAGTAAGTTTTATAATGCCTAAAAGTATATGATCCACTGCAGTAAACAAAATCAGAAAAATGTATGATATTCTTCAGGATATATGCTAGGTATATAGTGTGTTGAAAACATAATACAACTAATTTGATACGATAGAAAAAAATCACGAAGACACCTCTAAAAAAATATTTTAACGATTAAAAACCATATATACATTCAATTATTCTGATATTTTATCAGATTATTCTACAAGCATCATATCAGCATAATAGTGTTTTAATTTTTTTTTATAATCCATAGATTTTTTGTAAATAGATAATCGCTTCATATTTTGTGGTATCGCGCTTCTCTTTCTTTTCTATGCAGTCCGAGAGTGACCGCACTTTAGCTGTTGTCAGCCTTTTAAATCGTCTAACCGTTCGTTTATTCGCTTTATCGAAGTGCTATTAATTTGTTTTCTTAAACGGGGTATGCAGAACTTCATGTCAAACGATTGAAGATTGATATTTTACTAGCGCTCGACGTGGACGGTGTGTAAAATAAATCTATGATGTTATGAGTTGTCAGAGCCATTTATAATCTACGTCGCCGCGAATCTCTTGGAACTATTTAAAAAGATTAATATTATGACGGTACTTTGCTAATTCGTTTATGAAAATATTATGAATGTAAGAAAAAATCAATACATTTTTAATAAATTAAGTAATAGACATAATAAAAAAAATGCTAGAAATAAAGACAAAATAGATCAACCATTTTTTAAATAGATACATCAATACATCATAGATACGTACCTACGTTTTTTATGGGGTACTGTGTTAAATGTTACGACCAAATACCTTGTGATATATTGCAATTGAATGAAAGAAAATTTAAAACTCATATTAAAAGTACGTACCTACCTACACTTTATAAACAAGTATATTACAAATTAGAGGATTGTATCAAACTTAGGAATGCTTGTCCAGCTCCATAGCAAAATCTAGAGTTAAGACAAAATCAAACTGGTTGCTATTTTCATTATTTTATTTATTATTTTTCTGACATTGATTTTACATGAACTGTGGTTAGTGATTACCTTAACTTACATACTGACTTATTACTTTTTTTTAGGAATATATACTTTTACAATGTGAGCACCATGTACCTATCTATCACTTAATTAATGTATCCGTCGTTGCTTCATTATGAATTCTTTTTACCTATTGTGGTATAGTAATTTTATTCCAGATACATCGTCTTCAAATATACTTATATAATTCAGGAATACAAAATATAGTAATACATTTTAAAAGAGTAACGGTAGAGTTTCTTGCCCATTCTTCTCCTTACCAAACTATCTTTTAAAAAAGAAATATAATTATAAGTATTTTTTTTGTAAATGTTGACGTCATGCGTGATAATACCAAGCTCATACGATCTATGTGGGTGGTCCTGTTCATGATTAACTGATAACATCACCTACCTTGTACTTATGGGGCCCTAGTAACCCACATACTCATCGAGATTAGGTTGCTACGATCATTAACATAAAAAGATGTTCCAAAAAAAGGTGACTTAGCAGTTTCCACAAATCAATGTCAAGGTACTTTGTATATGGCAAGAAGTACTCTTTGTACACAGTCAAGGAAATTAATTTTGTGTTTCGCGCGCGCCTCAAAGAGATGTCAGCACAAGTGTAGGGTTCCGCTAGGGTCGATGCCTGCCAGGGTCGCGGGAAAGTCCGAAAGGGATACTGTGACCTCTGGCAACACACAGGCAACGAAAGGAACACGGGTGGGTTTTAGTCAATAAGAGTCTGACACACCCTCCCGCTCCGCCCAGAACGGGAGAAGTTATATGATAATTGTCTAACCAACAAAAAGGGAAATTTATTGATATTCTACGTGAATTTGCCGTGCTATAGCCATTTCAAAACTATCAAAGAATGACAGTTGTGATTCGAATACACAGACAATGTAAGTTAAAAGATGTTTATTTACATAATCAAATTACAAGATGGTTTACTAAATTAAATTAAAACTAAGCTAAAAAAGGCCCTCGAGGCATTGTACCGAGGATGCTGGCGGCATTTACTCGCTGAATTGCAATGATGATGCGTTGCGCGAGAAAGCGCCAGCTTTTCGGTCACCAGTTACATCAACTAGACGTTTCGCAATTTCCGCAAATAACTTATGCGCACTGGGACCCCACGAAACGTGGGTCTCGACGCCAAAGGGCACAAAGTTTTACTCTTTGCCAAGGCCTCTATATTTGATAATTTTCAGATTTTCGGCATTTTCTGCCGCTGCACCCGCCGCTGCTTTAGAAGTAGTCCGTTTGAGGTGGGACGGTGCCAGTGTGTCTACTCAGGTAGCATCCCACACAAGCATCCGTCCCAACCTCCACGGAACCAAAGACACACCATCAGGTCTTTTGCCATCATCTCTGACAATGCTAGTCGGCTCAAGAAGAGCAGGCACATTGATGTTGGCAAGAGACCGGAGATTATGACATTAAGTGTCGCATGTCTTGAAAAGCGGCCTGCACTTTTTTGACAACAAAGTCCGGGGTGACCCAGTAGGTCCACGTCCGTGCCACAAGGACATGTGTGTGGAGTGCATACCGTGACCCCAAGCCGCAGCCCAGTCGCCAGACGACACGAGGTCGGATCCTGGTAGGTACCGGTATATGGAGAAGGATGGGCATGTAGCCAATGACCGGCCTCTCTAGCTCTGACCGTCAAAAGTTTTGCGTGATCCGGACCTGAACTGCGGCTCAGAATCGATTTGTATGTTACATCGCAATAAATATCGTCCCAGCTCCTTTGAGATTTTGGGTTGTCTGGAAATTCTTTACTCGGGCAAGCAATTTGAAAAGCATTCTTGGCATCCTCCAAGCCCGCAGTCTCATTGTTTGTGGGCAAACCCTTAGGACATTACCTATGAGACGTGACGTGCTATGGGTGGACGACAAAAAGGCTGGGGAAGCAACACTCGAAATTTTGCGGATTCCTAACCAATAGGGATCCCTCCCTATTCGGTTTGGCGGCTTAGGAATCCGCAAAATTGAGAGTATATAGAAAGAGAAGAGAAATTGATAGAATTGCTTGTAACCAAGGTTCACTAAGCTGAATATTTAAAATCATTTCTAAACTAGTTTTGAATAAATCATCTATTGGTGAAAGCAAATTTGGATGTTTCCAAAAGGGGCTGCAGCGAAGCACATAAGTAAACTTAGGGACAAAAAGGCAAAACTTTAGAATTACAAGAGCATGATGAAGACTGATTTCGAGTAAGCAACTTGCGTGACCTTGGAATTTATATTTCTAAATTCCTAAGTGTTAGTAATATAATCAGAAAAAGATTCTTCAAAGATTGGAGAACTCAGGAGGCAAAGTGACTTTCTGTCTACTGTTTTTATATTGAGTGCCAGAAAATTAATTTTAATAAAATTTTAAATTATCCAAACCGTAGGAAGTTTTTTGAATAAAGAGTTCATATTTAATTCGCTTAATTTCACACTAAAATTTAATTCTAAACCAATATTTTCGAAATTTTTCTTAATATCTGATGAGTCAGATAACACAGTGTCCACATTGCCTTCCAGGGTTCCGTCATCCAAATACCAAACGTTAAATTTCTGTTCTGAATTTTGAATAATGGGATTTATAGCCAAGCTAAAAATTGCTGGCCCGAGAAGATCGCCCTGCTGACAGCCGACCTCCTTTTGTTCTAGCGATTTAAGTTAATTTCCCTGACTTTACTTGTGTTTTTTGTGTAGAAATTTTATGTGCATGACAGCTGCGTGATCATAATCAGCCTATAATGTTCCACACAGGCCACCTCTCTTCGAGAGGGAGTGGGCTTTAATCTACCACGCAGGCCCAGTGCGGGTTGGTAGATGTCTTTGAATTATTGGTTCTAGGACATGCCGGTTTCCTCACGATGTTTTCCTTCACCGTTTTTGAGAGCAATGGTGATGAAATTATTTATACAAAATAAAGCACCTTGCCTGGGTCACAACTCGTAACTCGGGGCCATTACCACTGGACCACCATTGCTCTCCTGCTCTTTGACAGCTATTTATCATAAATTGGATTCGTGCCAGTACTGGCTGAAGTAATGGTCGGCGGTCGGTAATGGCCGACAAAACTTAATTGTTTTTGTGAAAAATTGGGCTAAAATGGGACATAAATTACTCGGTAAATAGCGAGAGACTAGAGTGGACTTAAACCGTCTTGGTGAAGAATGGTTGTTTACAAACCGTTTCTTGTGAGGATAGTGTTCCTCGTTGAGATATTTCAAATTAAGGCGCAGATATATGATTTTGTTGACTTTTAAATCTGTTATTACGGCTTCAAATAATGTAAGTAAGTCATGCAGAAATGTATATTAAACTGAATGCGTCCAAATCAATTCTATAGAATATTAAGTATTGTAGTAAAATACATGATGAAATAAATTCAGGAAGAAATGTCTACCTAAAGCATAAAAAAACCGACCAAGTGCGTGTCGGACCACGCACAATGAAGGGTTCCGTAGTTGGGAAGTTGGGATGAATTTATCCCAAAAACACTTAAAATTGTAGTTGAAAAGCATGTTCCCATACATCGATATATGCCGCGGTCAATTCTCCAACTGCAAATTTAAGTTGGTCGACTGTATTACTCGTTAACTTGTAAAGCCCACTTAGCTGTAATAGTTTTTCTTTTAATTTAATTATATGTACTACTGCCATGAATATTTTCACATCTCCATAAACAACCATTTAGCGGGGGGGGGGGGGGGGGCACAGCACTTCCATGACTTCAATGCTTAATTGTCGATATTACTTTCAAACTACTTAAGATATTTTCATGATTTTTTTGTAATTATATATTCTATGTTCGTGATTTTTTATCAAATATTCATATTTTCGTTACTAAAAATACTTAAATATTCGTGACCTTCACATCTTCACTTTTGCAAACTTCAAGAAAATCAATTTTGAGAGCGCCAAAAATAGTTAAGAAATAGTCATAAATAGTCACCAAGGATAAAAAAATAGTCTCGTTAAGGTTCTGAAGTTATAGCTATAAGTTAGTGAGGATTGTGGGGTGAACTTCTCCACACAATCCTCATCTCAGTGCAAGCAAACGGCTGGGACTATCGACTTGGTTTCAATTCTAAAAAAATGTCAAAATATCGGCGTAACGCTATGCCAAATCTCGAAAATTGTCTTTAAGGGATTCTAGAGATATAAAGGTGTCTTGGTGAGGATTACGTGGTGAGCCTTTCTCGCCACAATCCTCATCTGATTACCGCGGAACGCTTACGTCTTGAGTTTGAATTTGGTGCCAAAGAAAAGTCAAGAAATAGTCGTCTCCAACCATGATAATTTCGACCTGTTCTACTATGTAGAAGTATGTTAAACTTCCATGTAAACTTCTACTTACATTTTCGAGTCGAGTAAAGTCGAGCACAAAATTATTAAGTACGTGTCAACTTATTTTTTGGTTGTTTTAAACAGAAAAGAAAAGAGAAGTCCGTACCTTCCTTTTGTTTTTATCGATATCGATATTCATGCGGAATTTTGTGTTGTCAAGGTCAACGGCGTTTTCCAGACCCTTAAAGTGTTGATTTAGTAAGATCTTCATCTCCTTGGCTTGAACAACTTCCTTACGTAAGCGTAAGGAAGTTGCTGATTATTTTACTATGTGTAAGTTTTGTGTTCTTATTTTCCGCAAAATCGGATTGTAATCGAGAGTGCATATATACGAATGTGGGCTTCACGCTAAAATATGGAATTCGGTTTTGGGGTAATTCTTCTGATAGAGAAAATGCTCTTAAAGCCCAAAAAAGATGTGTGAGAAGTATAACCGGACTTAAACAGACTGACTCATGCATAGAAGAGTTTAGGAGGTTAAAAATTTTAACTCTGCCTTCATTATACAGGGTGACATTGAAAACATGCGACAAATCGAAATGGGAGATTGTACTCATCATTATGAACAACTTTTACTAAGGGACCAAAGCTACAATCCCAAAAAAAAAACTGCTGTCCCCTACATTTATGTTTGCAATACCTCATCAAAATGTAGGAAAAGCAGATTTTTTTTTTTGGGATTACAGCTTTGGTCCCTTAGTAAAAGTTGTTAATAATGATGTATACAATGTCCCATTTCAGTTTGTCGCAAGTTTTCAATTTCAACCTGTATATTTATAAATCAGCAAGAATGATAAAAAGCGATATAAGAAAATATGAAACATTTTGAAGTGCACGACATAAAAATGAGCTATGCGGAATTAGGTGTAGAACAGTTAAATTTAAACCTAGTATATTTGGAATGGGAGTAAAAATTTATAAACTACCAAATTATATTAAAGGTATTTCAGCCATCAATATCTCTAACATTAAGCTCAACTTGGTTTAATGTATTTTGTTTCAATGATAATGTATGAGTTTTAATTTTAATGTATAATCGACTAATGTATAAATATTTTTAATGTATAATTTGACTAAAGCACATTAATTTTGTAATATTTTAAAGGTATAGTTTGATTAATGCAAAGAGTGACTAGACCAACTGTAAGAATGTTTATAATAATAATAACGTAATAAATATTGTATACCTTGAGAGGGTATGGGCAGCCGTCACCTCCTTCTGCGAAGCAGTAATGCTCGCAAAGGAGGAGGCCGGACGGTTGAGGGAAAGCCAAATTTCGCGCCCTCTCGCCCCTAGCCGCCGCAGGAGACGCCCTGGGCGTCGGGAATCCCGGGCGGATTTCCGGCCATCGTAGGCGCGGGCATTGCGGACGGTGAGCAATGGGTAGCTCACCGTCCGGTAAGGACCAAGCCCGGGTCGACGGCGCGTTATATTCCACGCGCACCCCAAAGATATGTCGTCAGCACAGTGTAGGGGTTGTAACGTTACGATTGGCCGGAGGGGATTATTGATTGTAAGTCACGTTAAAAAAGAAAACTAGAGTATTAGTACTTACTACTAAATATTAAAAAGATTAGATTAAATATTAAAAGTATTCTAGGCTTCCGGTCCGAGTGCACGGGACGCTTGGACGGCAGGATATAGGATCGGCTGGCAGCAGCTGGTCAGGACTTGGACTGGATCGGCATCGACTGTTGCAGCAGTGGGACAGGGCTGACAGACGAGGCGGAGCACGAAGATGAGGATCTCGCCTTCGCAGTCAGTCGGCAACTCTCATGCTCCACGAGACGAGTGTCTGGACCTCCTAAGATACACAGGAGTGGTCGGCTATGGCGTACTATAACGCCTTCGGCCTTAGAAATCTCCCAAAGGCGGAAGTGAGAGGGCCGGCGTCTATGTAAGGTGAATCACAAATCACACACACTATGAGATTCTTTAAAGATTATATTTTTCACACGTTACAATTATTAGTACGAGAAGTAAATAGAGTAAGCTATAGAACTGAATCGGATTCAACCGGAACTGACTGAACTGAGATTAGACTGAGTCGAACTGAACCGAACTGAAACCTTGTCAGGTCCGATCACCGCTTTTATAGATCCTGGCAAAAGTTCTAGAAGTTTCTGTGAATCATAATTCAAATGATTAGTTTGAATGCCTGCCAGGATCAATAAAAACGGTTTATATGAGTGAGTACATAGCTTAAATATAGTGTGGAACTAGCTTTATCAAGGCCGGTATGCATAGAGAAAGAAAATCTTAGACAGATGACAATTTATGATGAAGGATGTCAAATTGTCAATGGATAAAAATATTCTAAGATTTTACAACAAGAGAAAATTAATAATATAAAATACAGTTTGCAGTGTTAAAAAACAGTTCATTGTGATGTTGCTTTTCAGCTGTGGTGTTAAAACATATGTAAGAAAGTTAGAGAAATAATATGACTTCATGTTTGAAGCAAGGAAAACAGTATAGGAATTAAAACTAAGGTAAATTTATAATTATTATAGCATAAAGATGTGGCTTTGTGTAGCAAAATACCACAGGGTCCACTAGGGCCGATGCCTGCCGGGGTCGCGGGAAGGTACAAAAGGGTTACCGAGGAATCTGGCAACACAGGCAACGGAAGGAATACGGGTGGGTTTTAGTCAGTAAGAGTCTGACACACCCTCCCGCTCCGCCCAGAGCGGGAAAAGTTATTTGATGATTTCCCAACCAAAAAAAAAATGGGTTTGTTACAGTACTACTACGAGTATTATAATAACTAAGATCTGTTTCTACATGTAACAAACAATAAACGTATTTGAATTTGAATTTGAATCATTTAGGTTTTGGTTTCAGCATCGACTTAAACATAAATAACATCACGCTTGTATTCCTCGAAGGGTTACACCCACATTTCGCTACTGCTACTTAGAAATTCCAGGTGGAAAAACCCAATATCACACTGCCCCACCTGGGAATCGAACCCGGGACCACATTTTCAGCAGTACCTCTTGCGACCACTAGACCATCGAGGCAGGTTTTGCGAAAAATAAGGACGATTATTAAGATTATGAATTGAAAAGAAGATTCTTACGAGTGAGTACCATTGTTAATAATGGCTGTCAATGCGACTACTGTCATTCAAGATCCTACTTATCATCTAAGGGAATTTTATCTCAGGTAGATTTACACGGGATCCATTAAAAAAAAACAGTGTGTGTGAGTGTAGCTTTTGTAGTTATATAAAAATAGCGGCGGATCATCATCATCTGCCTAGCCTTACCGGATACAGCTGAATACCAGTATTTTACATGGAGCGACGGCCTATCTGACCTCCACAACCCAGTTACTGGGTAACACAATACCCCTTGGTAAGACTGGTTGTCAGACTTTCGAGCTTCTGACGACCCGTAACGACTGTCAAAGATCTACAAATGGCAGCCGGGACCAACGGCTTAACGTGCTTTCCGAGGCACGGAGGGGTCTTGGTATGTAAATATGGTCACCCATCCACGGACCAACCGCGGCAAGCGTAGCTTAACTTGATCGATTGACCCGAGCGGCTGTTGTCACTTAGCCACAAGCCCCCCATAAAAATGGCGGCGGATAAAATGACAAAATGACACGAATGAATGATTTCCGACCTTCACGCGGATGAAGCCGCGTGATGGTCGGAAATCATCCCACGGGAACATACTAACGGGATAAAAAGTATCCTATATACTAACTCACGTCATGGTCTACCCATGTGTTAAATTTCATCCAAATCCGTTCAGCCATTTTAGCGTGAAAGCGTACAAACTGACAAACTCACTTTCGCATTCATAATATTAGTTAGGATTGAGGATAAAAATCACATCAAAACAATAAGAACACCAATATCTTAGTAGGGGAAAACGCTATGTGTAATACAAATGTTTATTTATTCGTACGGTCGTATGTCAATCAATCAATCATCTGTTGACGGTTGACATTAATCGAATGACGCGGCGGTAAAATACGGAGTTATTTCCCCTGGATAAGTACTCACAGGAAGGAAATAACATAACGTAAGCCAGTACAAACTAATGTAGATTATTGTAGTACCACGTGGAGAATTAGCTACTGCTATTTATGTCTGAATAGGTGACGAGTTTTTAGTAAAAGCATCCTTGACAAGGGTTTAAAAAAAAATGTTGGTGGTCTCAGGTTTTCCGTTGACAAATAGTCATTGATTTTGTTTTTGTCATTATCTTTGATGGCAGTTTCAATATCGGTATTTTTATACAAGGTCGATATCGAAGAAAATTTAGCCGGTTTCATTTTCTAAGATGGTAGTTGCTTTTCGTAAAATTCTGAGAAATTTTACCACTTATGACAATGACTTCTGGCTCATTATATTGATACATCTCACATCATCATCACTTATTGTGAATTAAAAGAATTCTAACTAGTAGGTACGAGTATTATAAATGCAAAAGTGAGTTTGTTTGTTTGTTACGCCTTCACGCTAAAACGGTTGAATGGATTTATATGAAATTAAGCACACAGATAGACAATGACCTAGGTAAGAACATCGACTACTTTTCATCCTGGATCGCAGACGATATCGCGGGCAAAAGCTAGCATGAAAAAGTTAAGTTTAAGAAAGAAAATAAAAAAAAACCAGCTAAGTGCATATCGGACCACGCACAATGAAGGGTTCCGTAATTGGGATGAATTTATCCCAAAAACAAACTTAGCATTGTAGTTGAAAAACATGTTCTCCCATAGTTTTAAATACGCTACGGTCAGTTCGCCAACTGTAAATACAAGTTTCTAATCGCAAAAAAAAAAATGTAAATTTACAAATGAAGGATTTTTGGACGTATCCTTTACTTGTGCTATCAGACCTTGCTTGTTGCCAAATTTCATGATTCTAGGTCAGCGGGAAGTACCATATAGATTTGATTTATTTGCGAGTATCAAAATATGTCGCATAAATGGCCGTATGTTTTTGATTGCGTTAACTTAGAAGCTTGATTTTTGTAGAGCGCCAAGGGACCCTAGACTTACGTATTTGATATGAATTTCAACTTGATACCTCCGCGCGTTCCCGAGAAAAAGGGTCTTGGCAGTCAGACCGACAACGACGTGATTCTATAAGGGTTCCGTTTTGCTTTTTGAGGCACGGAACCCTAAAAAAGTTACCCATATAAGTAAGTAAATAAAAACTAATAGAAATCGGGCCTGATTTAGACTAGAGACCGACGCGCGTCGTCAACATCGTTAGGAAAAGCTAAATTCGTGACTATGGTGACGCATTATTTGAACGCCATATTATTCCTCCTATTCTGGGTTTATTACATACCTGCCTATGTTTTAGCCCGGGTTATTAGGGAAAAGATAAAGCTTAATGATGCACGTAAATAATATACCAAGACAAAGATTTATTTGCAGATAAATATGGTTACAAAAGTTCTTACAATGCTAGTATAACAGTAGCTCAACATATTTAATCATAACACAATGACATGCAAATTTTTGGTATACAATTAGATCATTTTAATGTAAACTGAAGGAATTATTCTATGGTATAGAAGGAATTCTCAGTTATCCAACTGCGTAAAGCCCTTCTGAAGCGGACCATTCGAAGTTCTTTAATTTGGTTAGGAATCTTGTTATAGATCTTAATACACATAGGATAGCAACTTCGCCCATATAGTTCCGTTTTCATTCTAGGGATAATTAATCTATAGGTGTTACGACCTACTGAAAGGTATTATGACGTTTAGTACGCGTAATATTTATTTATTTATTTTTATGGCACTTCAACGACTTAATCACTAAGACATACACAAACAAAAATAACATAGTTTTAGGAATTATTGTGAATTCGTTACTTACAGAAGTGCACAGCACTAGCACAGAATTATAGTACGTACAAGTAGTTGTTACATGTAGTTGAATGACATATAAGAAAATAAAATAGAATTAAAATGAGCCATGTTCACAAATAGTTAGTTGAGATCGCAAGTACAAAATATAAAAAAAAAACAACAAAAAGAAAAGGCCGGCAAAGAAGGGTATGGAAGTAAATACAATAATTATTAACGGATGGCTCCTGAAGCACAGACGTCTCGAGACTCCGAGCTGGTTAGAAGTCGCCATCGGAATTGTCGCAAAGAGTTAGAGTAGATGTCGATGCTATTGGTTCGTGTAGCGATTTTATTGTAGGTTCCCATTAGACGGTTCATAGGTGCGGTGCTACCAAGGTTAGTACGACTTGCAGGTGTGACAAAGGTTACGGTTTCGCGAACAGATCTAAAAGCTTTCTGTCGAGGTACAGCTATACTTAATTCCCCCAAAAGATCGGGAACATTTAGTAAACCGTTTATAATTTTATAGAGGAGGATTTGGTCCGTCACTTCTCTTCGGTGTTCAAGTGAACACAGTGACTTCTGACCAAAGTATTAAAGAGCACCTTTAGGGTAGAGATCGACTGGAAATCCCGACATATTCGTTTTATAAAGCCAGACATTTTTGCAGCTTTGGCGGTAATATTATCAAAGTGGCTAACGAATGTGAGTTTAGAGTCGAGGTGGACTCCCAGGTCACGAATCCTGTCCACTGTTTGCAGTGTTACCCCATCTAATGAGTAAGACGTAGGAATAATATGACGAGAATGTATTAAATTGATTGTATATTGGCGTAATAATGTATCTATGATATTTGATATTAATTTTGTATAGTATATGGACGAAGTGAACTTGCTTACTTATTTGGAAATAATTAAACTATGCCTGAATTGTCTACGTTAAGGTGGATCTGCAATGGTAGCCCGGCAAATTCAAATTTTTATTACGTCTTTCTAAGTTTGTTCCAGAATAACTTTTCCATAAGAGATTGATTTGTTCTTATGGAAGAAATCCAACTAAGAAAGATGTGTTAATGATTCTAATGATTATAATTCTGTTATTATTCTAGTATTTGTTACTAGCTGCGCCCCGTGGTTTCACCCGCATAAGTCTAGATCCCATGGGCATATCAGGATAAAAATTATCTTATGTCTTAATCCAGGTCATGTTCTACCCATGTACCAAGTTTCATCCAAATTCGTTCAGCCGTTTTAGCGTGAAAGCGAAACAAACAAACAAATTCACTTTCGCATTTGTATTCGTTAGGATGGTCGCGATCATATTTTGATCAAGATACAACCGACACTGACCAGCAAATTTCCATAATCATAAGAAAATTTTAATTTCGCGAACTACCACTGCGGATCTTCCTTAACGTATAATAGTAATGTTCTAAATGCGTTTAGATTGTACCTTTTTATATATTTAATAAAACTTTATGAAAAAATTAAAAAAAATACTGTACAAAGGCGGAATTAATGCCTGAGGTATTTTGTACCTGTCAACCTTAAGGTGATGCAGAGACAAAACATGGCAGGTGCAACATAGATAACTCGAAAATCAAAAATATATACTAATACATATATATAAACAGAATAAAAGTGTCAGGAGAAATAACGATTGGTAGGGGAGAAAACGAATCAGCGCTGGGATGATTCTACCAAATGTTCCAAAAATAAAAAATCCTGATGTTCGGAGGGAGCGAATTCCAAATAAAAACCGCCTGTACAAAGAAAGAAGAGCGAATGAAACCAGAGCGGTGAGAAGGACATCGTAGAAGACGATTCTTTGTGGAAAGTAGATTTTCAATATGGGCAGAGCATAAGTGTTGGGTTTCTTGAGTAAGGAAAACAACATAGACAGAGCCCTCCTCTCTGCGCTGCTTCAACTCCTCAACCTTTTTAGTGGTTGTAGAGCTATTTTTGAAGGTGCTCTACCGCTGAAATACTGCCACCATAGCTGTGTCTGCAACCTAGCAGCGTTCTTAGCTGAGCTCTAGTAATTACAGGCCCATTTGATCTTTCAGTTTTGTCTCTTGGATGGCATCGCTTTTACCAGGTCTTTGGTATTGCAGATGCCCATACGCTGCGGTGATCACTTACGGTGGGATGGGCCAGCCAGTTTGTTTACCGAACAAACAAATAAATAGGGGACTGCCGACAGAAGTCAAAATATAAAACTTTGGAATAAAATATATTGCGCGTTGAGCAATTTTTTGTAGGGGAAAACTTATGGGTTCGAGACACCAACATGCTAACCGCGACATACTAATTAATGTAACATGTTGCGCCAGATTGGCGATGTGCAGCGGAATTAGTACATGTATAAGCATATATACATATATACACATATATATACTCGTATATATTATGTTATTGTTGGTGTACAAAAAATTGCTCAACGCGCCTAGAGAAGTTTTCACTTTAAAAAAACCGGCCAAGTGCGTGTCGGACCACGCACAATGAAGGATTTCGTAGTTGGGATTACTTGGGATGAATAAATTATCCCAAAAACAAACTTAACATTGTAGTTGAAAAACATGTTCTCCCATACATCGATATACGTTACGGTCAATTCTCCAACTGTAAACTTAAGTTGGTCGACTATTACTCGTTAACTTGTAAAGCCTACTTAGCTTTGATAGTTTTCCTTTTAATTTTATTATATGTATGTACTACCGCCATGAATTTTTTCACATTTCCATAAACAACCATTTAGCTGGCAGGGGAGGGGGCTTGACTCTACCAAAAATGAGCAAACATCGAAAAATGGTGATCCCAGACCCGTAATATTTTTGAACGGCCCAACGATGCTTATAATACCCCACACCATGGGATAGCCGAGAAAAAAAATATCATCCCCACATTACGTCCAAGGGAGGTACCCTAAAAAACAATTTTACTCAAGATTTTATTTAACCACTTTTGTGTGTTTAATATGTATACTGTTAAATTACTGTTTGCTAGTACTAAGCGTCTCTGAGCTAAGGTACAAATAAACAGACAGACAGATGGACAGACGGACAGACAGACAGATGACAGATAGACAGACGGACATGGTGAAAGTATAAGGGTTTCTTGTTTAGTACAGAACCCTAAAAACAGTCTTTCTTAACAATATATTTTTCGTCTTCCGTTTTGATCCAAAGATGATTCACCCCAAACCCCTCGAATATTTGTAAGAGTATTTCAAGGTATAAGGTATTTTGAACGTTCATTTTCTGCACAAAATGACATCATTTTCAACCAAACCTTTTTCAACAAAGGAATTAAATCTAGGTTATATCCTAGCTAAGGCTCTGACTTCAACCATGGGTGACAGGATGACGCCATCGCCAACAATAGGAGATATAACAGCCGACTATAGCCATTGGAACGGGTTTTATATTCTTTTGTTATTAAATTGAAGAATTTTATCTGGCTTAGGTCGACACGGCACGAGCTATGCGGGGACAGTTCATGCTTTGGTCAATGTAATAGTCAGAAAAAATGGGGATAGTCACTAAATCAGTCAGGACATGAATCAGAATCAGAATGCTTTAATTATAAAGAAAACAAATTACAACATAGTGTGAGATGTTACAGATAGGTAGATCTTCTATGTTTTGCCCAGAGGCGTACAAATATATTTAATTAACATTGTCAAAATTTTTCTTTTAAAATATCATGCTAATTGTTGAAGGTATATCACCTGCGTGTACTAACACTGGCTAGATAGAAAACTGTCTAGAATTCTAGATAAAAGTTGACATATAGTTTAATACTCAATACTTTATTTGCATTCCACAATGTGTACTTAGGTGGTAACTTGAAATTTTATGAGATCATTATGGACCCTGTCGGGCACAGCAACATGGAGGGAGGAAGTTTTGAAAGACTTAGCTTATCAGTCTTCTGAACTAAATCTAATATTATTATATTAAGGTTTTTATACATAAATCGTCTACTGTACTAATATTTTTAAATTCAAATTCAAAATGTTTATTTGCAAGAAAATACATAGTTTACAAGGGAAGATCTTACAGCCGTAAAGTATTCGTGTATTCTGCCTGCAAGCAAGCGTGCAAATTATTTATGTTTAAATGTCATAAATTCATAATTATTATGACTATGTTATTATTATTAGTACATTATTATTACATCAGTATTACATTATTATCGCATTATTATTACATACAAATGTCATTAATAAATTTATAATAAATTCAGTAATTAATACTCTAAACAAATATTTTTGTGTTCTAAAAATTTCTTAATACTGAATAGAAACACTTTTTTTTGTAACCACTCTGATAATTGTGTTTTAAAAAGATTACCCTGCAACAATTTAAATTCGTTTGGTATGGTATAAGGTTAGCACTTATATTTAATCGTTTAAATATTCCTTTATACTATAATAGCATTTACTTATTAAAAACCGTTTTAGTTTTTTTATTATGAATATATTAATTATGTCATCATTTTTTAAAGATTCAGGTAGTTTGTTAGATATTTTTATGGACATTACGTTGGGACTTGTAGAATGATTTTTTAGCCGAGAAGTTGGAATGTTTAATCTTGATGTATGTCCGAGTGTGTAACGGGACTGTATCTATGTTTTCGCGTTTTATATAAAATTCTTGATGCTTACGAACTTTGCAGGTTTCTAATATGTATATACTGGAGAGAGTTAAAATATTATAATTTTATTTATTTATTTAAACTTCTCGCACACAATTAAGTACAAAGGCGGACTTAATGCCTTAGGCATTCTCTACCAGTCAACCAAGGGTGGTGCAGAGATAAGATGACAGGTGCTCTGAGAGGAAATAAAAATAACGAAAAATATTAAAGATAACATAATAGATTATAAATAGAATAAGTACAGAAATACATAAATAGGTTACAAGCATAAAATATAAATACATACATATTTACTACAATATATACCTACATTATACATATATATATATATATACATACAAATTCAAGGAAAAGAGATACATAATTGAGATGACTCTACGCTATTTGTTTTGAAAATAACTCCAGAAATTTCCGCTTAAATGCATACCGACTGGTGGTCGTCCTGATATCAAGAGGAAGCGCATTCCAAAGAAGAATGGACTGAATATGAAAGAAAGAATGAACAAAGTCAGAAGTATGAGAAGGACAGAGTAGAAGAAGATTGTTGGAAGAACGCAGACTTTTAGCGTGCGAAGAACATAGATATTGGAAGTGAGACATAAGATAAGAAGGAGGGGTGGGAGAGTTGAGAAGGGAGAAAAGAGTGGTCAAAGCGCGCAAGCTTCTTCTTTGGCGAATGGACATCAATTTGAGCTCAGACCTGTAGCTCGAAACATGGTCATATTTCCTTAGGTTGAATATGAACCGGATACCATTGTTGAGTAGTCTGTCGAGCTTATCCAGCAAAACCGCGTTCAAGTCAAAGTAGCACACGTCACCATAGTCGATTATAGGGATTTTAGAAGTTGTTTGCGATTTTAGAAGTGAGGTTTGCAGTTGTCAGTTTGATCGATGCTTACTAGGATTCTTACTAACTTCTTCAGAAGGGTGAAGAGTGTTGGTGCATCTGTGCTATTTTCCAAAGGAAAACGTTGGTGCTTATCCATGCATAAGCATACGTGTGGTGAGCATACGTGTGGTGAGCGCTGTTTGGATATTGGTGGTGTTTAATTTCACGGAGAGCATGTGAGAATCTTGAAATTGTTGCTCTAAGTTATGGGGCGTGTGTTTTCCTGTTTATATGTGTGTCTAAATATAGTCCAAGTAAGGTGAATTCTTTATCAATTTCTAGTTTTGAGCCATTAAAAGTAAAATCTATATTTAGGGGTGTTTTTTCACCTGACTCCATTTTCCACATTCTTATATAAACTTTTATACCTTCCTTATAAATGCTTAACGGTATTTCATGTGTTTTCGCTCTGCAGACCTCCCCAACTTCTACTCTTCGGTCTTTGACTATCCTGACGTAATCTAATTATCATCATCTTCATCAGCCTATATTAGTCCATTGCTGGACATATGGCCTCTCCAATCGCACGCCATTCAACTCGATTCTCGGCAACTGTCATCCAGCTGCCACCAGCCACCCTGCGAAGATCGTCGCTCCACCTAGCCCGAGGGCGTCCTACCCTACTTCCTAGTAATGTTTACTACTAATTTGCTAGTCTGTGTACTTAGGTAAGTATGGATGGATGTTTATTAAGGCGCAGATATATGAGTTTAGTCACTTATAAATCTGTTATTACGCCTTCACATAATGCAAGTAAGTTATGCAAAAAAATTATGTTAATGAAGCAAAGGAGAGCAATATTATCTACAAGTTCAGTAATTACAGGAAGAATGTGCTCTATCTGAGTTAGAACTCTCGTTTAAAGAACTCTTATGTATAAACACGTATGTATAAAACGTTCCTTCGTAGGGTTGTTAATCAAATCTTTTGATTATAGGTTGAATCGTATTGTGGGAAAGAAAACTTTATGTATATGTGCTTTATGAATAACACAATGTAGAATAAATAAATACATTAATGTTGTAAGTCACTGATTTGATCAGAATTTTTTGAAATTTTATCCAATTTTTGGACCCAGAAATTGATTTCCGGCAGCATTCCGGGATCCAATTCACCTGGTACCGAACCAGAATCATTCTATAATGTTGTAATTGAAGGACATTTTTAACAAAGACAATTAAAAATAAATACTTAATGACCATCGAAAACAAAATTAAACGTGTCCAACAGGAGCGAAAACAAAAAACAAAGTTACCTAACCACACGCATTGGAAGCTCACCACACGGTTTTTTAGCTAGCCAAAAAAGTAGCAGACAATAATTATCTTTTCTTATTAACATAAGCTGCGACCTTTACGAACATAGTAATTAAATAATACACCACATTACTATAACGTCATCCCATTACAAATAAATTATGATGTCACCTCACTTTTTAGTGTAACTTTTTTGACACATTTTTACGCCTGATTACAAGTAGTTTAACTTCTATCGCTTGATCTTTCACGATTGGTATTGTTACGGTTTTTTACTATTGAGAGTACGTCATGGTAACGAGAGTTAAGGCTCTCACACACAGACGCGCCGAAACTCGCGTTGCGATTTTTATAGCATAGGTACATTTTCAATAAGTGGCAAATCGAATGAATATCTAGTAGCTTAATCTGTGAGACTAACTCCTTGATGATTCAAAAGTGCTTGTAAATGGTTTTATTGAAATAAATGCATTAAGTATTACTTTGATTACTTACCCCGGCGCGACGCGACTCACTTTTTATCGCGGTTTCTGAATAAGAACTCAAAAATTTACGAAGTCTGTCAAACTCATGTGGACACCTGTAATTGGCTGATTTATATAACTACAGCAAATCAAATTCAAAGTCATTTATTTGTAGTAAATGCGGTACAAAATATGGTAAGGTATATAAATTGGTAGTGCGATGACACATTTCGCCATAAATTGGCATGCAAATAAATATTAAAGTAACAAGATGCTAGTCTACACAAATCTACACAAATGAATACAATCGAATCCCTTGACATAATAATGTCCTGTAGCCTACCCTTGCCTAGCTTGTAAGGCTACAGGCTGGGCAAGGGTAGGCATTTAGGGCATTAAGGCGACTAACAGCCCGGTTTCTAGACAGAAACCGGGTTGTTAGTCGCAACAGTTGGAGGTAAGGCGCAATTTCACACTGGTTAAAAGTGTTTTTATGGTTTATGCTGAATAATTCGCAAATACTAGAATCTTTGGGATTGCTCGTTCCAAAAGGCTAGTAGGCTGCGTCAAGGGTCGAGAGAGAGGCTGTTTAAAGTCCCGGTACCGTACAAACTTGTTAAAGTTTGCACCGTTGGGGCTGGCAATAAAGATACTCAACAGCGTCTCTTTGCGATTGGATATCTTTATTTGCCTTTTGGCGGAATTCCAGAAGGTGACACTTAACATATTGTCCTCTGTATGACTTGTCTGTACTCAGAGTCTATTTTACGTTAAACTCAATTGGGACTACATTTTCGTAATGGGTTCCCACCTGTAAAAACAAATGTAAGTGGTAATAATAAATAAACATGTCCAGGGGGCAACCACGGCCTCTAATAGCAGTATTATTTTAATATTACTTCAGTGTGAGAATGAGATGAAGCTATACAGGGGGTATAGCTCCGTCTCTTTCTCACTGTGAAGCAATATTAAAATAATACTGCTATAATAGGCCCTGGTTGCCCCCCTGGACAAATTTTGTGTTCTCAGGGTATACAAGATTTCATAAGATGCAACTTTTTGTAAATTGTAACGCGAGTACGCGATAAGTCGTCATGCGACGAGTCGCGTTTGTGTGCTCCAGCCTTTAGGTGACGTAATGTGATGGTCTCGAAGCGAGCCATCAAACGACGCCGCGCGCCCTCGCGTGACATAATTATTATGTCTAATAAAGTGTATGCGGTCATTAATTATGCTTGATTATTGGTTTTGCTCGTTGCTCTGCACCTATTGATTGTAATGTCATATTGAAAACGGATATTTGATGTAGGTCCTTGCTATTACGCGGTTGTGCGGTTTTGTTCAGTCATTTCTTCTACGTAAATTCGTAGTACCGTAGTAGGTTAGTTTTTGTTTGCTCCTCAGTCACCGAACGACGAATTAAATGAAGTGGAGGCCCCGAAAAAAATTTGGAATAGACGAAAAAAATTTTTTTTTCAATAATTTATACATACTACTAAAAATATACAAAAGAAGAAAGGATTAATCTTAGGCGAATGGAACTTTGCGAGCTTTTTTCTTTGAAAAATCATTGATAATTTTGGTGAAATCCAGATCTCGGAGTAAATCACTTTCAATACTCAGTAGGGATAATATTGATATGCGGTTTTGTGTCATTCTAGTCCGAAATATATTTTTTATAATTTTCATCTTCGTAAGCAGGTTAGAAGGCAAATTCTGGAGGCCCCTATTTTGTGGAGGCCCGGGCCTATTTTGTGCCTAAGTACATAATGTAGTAGGTAAATGGTAATTAAAATATAAATAATAAAATACTACAAACGTAAATATTTTAAAATTACGTTAAGATTAAAAGGTTACATAATACCATGGTTGTGATACACATTGATATCATTGCATCCTATTGTTACCCGGTATGTAACTAGACAACAATAATTATAGCGAACGTAGCGATGACCTAATTGCCTAGCTAGACTATGATATATATTTTACCACGGTATTTTCCAGTTTATCGCTAAATACATATCACTAATTGCTATAATATTTTATTGCAATTTGCCGTAAGGTATCACGAATAAAATGACGCAACTGCGTAAAACGTGGCATGCGTAACGTAACCTATGTTTACGCAGACTTTATAATAATGGAAAATTGGAAACATTAAGATATGCAAACTTCGCTTTGGAGGTTATAATTATTCGTAATTTTTTGTCCTTGACCAGCGTTAGTGTTGAAATATGTATATAGCCTACGAACGTTTCGATCGCATAAATTAATCGAAATAAGCACTGATTCATAATCTGCCAGCGTTTAAACTTATACAAACAAAAAAGTTAGATAATTTTCCATTAACTCTAGTAGAGTATAATTTCTTGAAGTTACATAGTACTTGTGATGTCAGAGTATAGAGTTTCACAATTTTAAGTTTAAGATAAGTTTAATTTTAAGTTAAAATTTGTTTAATTTTAATAAGTTGCAGGTACCCAGATTAGTAGGTATACCCGGTTTCCTTTTTGTGTTTTCCCTGAAGATAATTTGCCAAAATGAAGTGCTTTAAGCGTAAGTCTTCGAATCGAACTAGCTAGATTAGATTCGTATTTTTTTTTTTTTAATAAAACAAACGTATTTAAAACAGACTAACTAATACATTCAGGTGGTAAATGATTGTCAAGTTAAGTACTATGTAAATATGATCAACAAACCCACAGTTACCGTTCAACAATTTGTTAGTTACAATTATCCAAATAGAGCCAGTTTTATTGGTCTGGGTGTTAATATTGTAAATTAATTCTATCGGTTATTTATTTATATTTATGCTGAGATGCTAGTAGGTCACGTCATGCATTTGTCTGGTGTTACATAATCAGCCTATAATGTTCCCACTGCTGGGACACAGGCCTCCTCTCTGTGAGAGGGATTGGGCCGTAATCCACCACGCGGGCCCAGTGCGGGTTGGCAGATGTCACATGTCTTCGAATTTTTGGTTCTAGGACATGCCGGTTTCCTCACGATGTTGTCCTTCACCGTAAAAATAATTTACACAAAGTAAAGCACCTGGCTGGTTTCGAACCTACCACTGGGCCACCAATTTTCCATATATCATATTTATGCTGGGATGCTAGTAGGTCGCATCATGCATTTGTCTGGTGATAAGGAGTTGTTTAGCTTTGAACTGTCTGGATTGAGTGCGTATTTTCCTTGCGGGTAGCGTAGGACCGGTCGTTGTGGGGATATTTGGGTAAGGCCTTGTTGCTGATCATGGTATTATTTTCCGTCCAAATTAGCGTCGCATAATGATACCCGATTTTGTAAGTCATTTTGAAATAAGGTAAGAAAGTAATAAAATATTTTATTTGGGACACACACAGTGCATGTCGGATCACGCACAATGAAGGGTTCCCTAAATGGGATGAATCTATCCAACATTGTAGTTGAAAAACATGTTTTCCTATACATCGATATACGTCACGGTCAATTCTCCAACTGCAAATGTAAGTTGGTCGACTATTACTCGTTAACTTGTAAAGCCTACTTAGCTGTGATAGATTTCCTTTTAATTTCGTTATTATGTACCATGATCTCTTTCACATAGATGAACGGAAAAATATGTTTTCAAGATATTATTTTACCACTTTGTCGGCGTGTAATATTTATACCCATGCCAAATTATAGTTTTCTAGTAGGTACTAGGTAAGCGTTTCTGAGCAAAAGCGGGGACAGACAGACAGATAACCAATTCTTTCTTGATGTTTATGGCTTGATGTTTATCTCCAGATCACAGCAATAAGACTTATGTTTGGTATTGGACTGTGCTGATTTGTTTAAAGGCTCTCGCAGGCAGGCGCAGCGCGACAGGTTTCGCGACACTTGTAGCACAATTTCTATGAAAAATTGATGGAAAGTGTGGCGCTGCGCGTCGCGTTGCCTGTTATAGCGGCCGCGATATCGCGCCAGTCTGCAAGAGCCTTATATCATGAAATAAGCTAAGTGATACTATGATAATTAATTATTAAATATTTATTTCTGTATTAAAGTTCTTTGTCATGTCATGCTTTAACTTATAGTTCGTGAAATAAAGGTCAAATTATTATCTTCGTTATTCCAAAGGTAAATTAGGCAAATACCGAACAAGTTTCAATATCCTAGGCGACTTTAGGTCTAGTATTAAAATCCAGCACGAAATCACAACACTACCAACAAAATTAATGACGCACTTCCCTTTGCATAATTTAATATTAATTTCTGCTCTCTTAAATATTAATTAGTTTAATGCGATGTATGTAAATATGGAAGCCGGTGTAGTACTAAATAATATTTAGAAAGGCGAAGGTAGGGTATTGAGTAAATTATTTGACACCTGCACCCAACTGCGTATCAGATTATCAATCACAATCCGAATGATTTTGAAGGATATTGCTAATCCATTGCTGCATATGTTCGAAAAATGTGTCTGCTGAACAACGTAGGTAAATACCGCAATGAATGTTGTCGAACTGTCAAATTGAAATCCATCGCTACTGTGTGCTACGCAATTACCCCGCAATTGTATTAATTGATTCGTTTAATTGAGCTGGGTCCGGCACATGGCGGTTGTGACTAATTATAGTTGTTACTTACTTAATTTCCTGAAGATTTTTAATGTAATAATAGATATTAATTAAGGGGACTACAGGACCTAAACGCAAATTTTGTATGCTTTATAATGGCCTAAAAGTATATGATCCACTGCAGTAAACAAAATAAAAAAAAAGATATTCTTCAGGATATATGCTAGGTAGATAGTGTGTTGAAAACATAATACAACTAATTTGGTACGATAGAAAAAAATCACGAAGATACCTCTAAAAAATATTTTTATCGATTAAAAACCATACTAATTAATACATGCAATCATTCTGATTTTTTGTCAGATTATTTTAATTTTTTTATCCGATCAATGATTTTTTGTAAATGGAGAATTGCTTCATATTTTGCAATAAATTACCCGCGTTGTGTCATCGCGCTACTCTTTCTTTTCTATGCAGTCCGACAGTGACCGCGCTTTAGCTGTTGTAAGCCTCTTAAAGCAAAAACACATTCACACAGTAGTTCGCTCCTTAAGACGCTGACAACACCTAAACCGCGGTCCCTGTCAGATTGCATAGAAAAGAAAGAGAAGAGCGATGACACAACGCTTGTAATTTATTGCAAAATATGAAGTAATTATGTATTTACTCAAAATTGAGTTGAGTAATCGAAAATAAAAAACAACCAAGTTCTGCATTAAAATAAGACGTTCTTGTTATTAATTAAATACGTAACGTATGTTGATATTTAATACAGATATTTTGGATTAGAACTCAAAGTAAGAGGTTAGTTTAACGTTAGTTTGTATCGAGATTTTGTTTTTAAAACGTGTTTTGGTAACAACCAAGTTCTGGGAAATATGTTCAAATATAACATATATTTTTTCCGCTACCACAAACTATACAGATAAGGCATTTTTTTTTTCTTAAGAGAAGCCCATTTTTGTCAATTGGGTCTTGTCAGCGCCTTAATCGTTGTTTCTGTTTCTCACGAAGTGAATCAGTACGTAAGGCTCGCGCAGACTGGGGCGATAACCCCCCCCCCCCCTCCCCCGACGCGTAGCGTGCAGTCGCTTAGTAATGTAAGTAATTGGAGGCTTTGAGTCCGCTTAAGGCAGCCAGGATAGTCCGGTTGAGTAGTCACGACCTCTCAAGGTCAACTACGAAATGCTATACACAAAAAAAAAATGCCGATACCGCGGGCGCTACAGGAATAGTGATGCCTGTCGCGCCCGTGAGGGTACCTTGGTGTCAAATTGGCCAGCTGTACACTTTTGCTTTGTTTGCTGTTGATGTCGTACGTTGTTGTAGTACATATAGTTTCGGTCAGGTGATTTTTGTAATTAAATATAAGTACATAAGCTTCATTTGATAGTAAGAAGTTGTAGAGAGAGGTCGGAAAGAGTACGTCATACAGTCATTGGTCCGATAGCTTGTCGAGTGCCAAAGCGAGATAGGCTTTGACTAAACAAAGACTTTTCACATTAACTGTGGCATGACAAGACTTTCATAATGACCCTTATTCATAAAAAACTAAAACGCTCTACAAACCTATTTTAGTTAAAATACTGTTTTGTCAATTTCTTTCGAATTATGATTTGAGTTTGAAAGAAGAAGACAAAACACTATTTTAACTAAAATAGGTTTGTAGAGCGTTTTAGTTTTTTATGAATAAGGGGGTTAATGTTTAAGGCGCAGATATATGATTTTAGTGACTTTTAAATATGTTATTACGCCTTCATATAATGCAAGTAAGTTATGCAAAAAGGTACCTTGAACTAGAACGCATACACGTCAATTCTATATGTGAATATTTAAGTATTGTAGTAAAATACTTTATGAATTAAATTCAGGAAGTAAAGTCTACCCCAAACGAAATTACTTTCAAACTACTTAAGACATTTCAATGTTTTTTTTTTTTGTATGAACAGATTATTTTATTACCTATAATACTAACTGTGATTTTTTTTAATATTAATATTTTTGTTACTAAAAAAAATATTCCCTAAGAAATTAGGAGCGCTTAAACTGTAACTTATTCACCAGCAGAAAACCTTTGAAAACCTGCATAACCTTATATCAATACACAATACTGTAACCGAAACTGCAGCACATCATCCGAAAACCACCAAGCCGTATACCATTGTCCCATCACCAGTATGTGACGTCACCAATCCCATTCAGTACCTTACTGATGGTGATTGGTTCTTAATGGTTATCTGACAGTCGGCTCTAAGTCACCTCGCCCTTGTCGTGAGATAACAGACGGAGATAAGAGCAATGAGATCATGACACTTATCTCTAGAGATCACTTTCTGATGGTGTAAATTCATTAATGGCTGGACACTTTATGTAGATTATTCAGATTTCAGAGTGACGTCATCATGATTATGGATGTATAGGGACGGATTTAAAGGTGTCAGGCCCAGGGGCAACCAAGAAGTGGAGGCCAGAAAAATTTGTGGAACAGACGAACTCATTTTTTTCCGTTTTTAACCGACTTCCGAATAGGAGGAGGTTCTCAATTCGGATGTTTATAATTTTTTTTAATGTATTTTCGCCGATTTCTCCGTCAATTGTGGACCGATATTGAAAATTCTTTTTTGTTTGAAAGGGTATGATCCCGAGGCACAGTGGAACGAATGTATGGGAGCGGTTGGACGTAGACATGTCCGAAAAATAAGAGTAAAATTATGACAAACTAATGATGCCATCTTATTCGATTACTTAATGCCTTCATAAATTGTGGTGATGAATTTCTTCATAACTCCCATATTTCGGGAGTAATTTGAGAAAATGTGAAATTTTACTATGAAAATGAGTGTATCGAGCTCTCTCCCTCCTGATTCCGGGCTTGTTTCAAGTAGCAGTCTCTAATATCGTAATGCTATTACTAAGAGCTATATTTAATACTAAGACACATAGTGCGCCAAATGTGCACTTTCTGGGATAAAAGGAAATGAAAATTTAAAAAAAAAAACGTTTTTTCCCCATTTGTATTTACTTTAAACCGCAGACAGACTTATTAAGAGGTCTATAAATATATTATATATATACAGAAATATATATTAACAAAAATATTCACAAGAACTGATGAGAGTATGACTTTTAAGTAAGTTGATAATAAATTACCTAGTTTCATTAAAAGTACAATAAATAATTAAGATGTAAGCTCTAATTTACTAAGTTACACATTTTAAAACAATAACATCATTTAATTATCTTCGTCATCATCATCATCATCAATTAATTCAAATTCAGAATCGATGTCCGCTAAATCATTTATGTTAACAAATTCGATATCACTTTTCTCAGAATCCGTAAGCTCATAAAATTCCTTAAAAGAAGATTTTTTTACAAACTTATTTCCTTTTGGACGGATACTTGTAACAAGTGGATCAGAAGACAGTAAAAGATTGTGCATAATATCTTCATTGCATGAGATACTGCTATGCTTTCGAGAATGCCCCTCTCTATATTTTCTAAAATCTTTATTTCTAGCCTCAGATGCCTCTTCGGATAGAAAACCAATGGGCACAATTGACATGTTCTGAACTATGTCTGGCCCATGCATTAAAATTTTATGAAGTGAAGAAGGCATATAATACCATGGGTATAACTCCACGTAAAGCTTAGCAGTATCAAAGCAGAACTCTCGGAATTTAGTTACGTTGATCTTCTCTCCTGATGAAATACACTGCAAGATCACACAGATTTTTCTTAAAAGCATAGCATCTATTCCGGTCAGTTCAGCAGATTTAGTGTAGTTTTCAAAAAATCTCCTTGCCGAGTTGCCATTGTTGGTGGATCCACTGCCTTGTTTCACAACATCGAGAAGTAAGCCCGTTTCTCTTCTTACAGCCTCTTGAACTCTTTTCTTCCTGTCATCAACTTGCCTTTTTGCTATATCACCCCTTACTTGCCATGATTTTATGTCTAATTTGTAGGAAATGTGTAATAAGCATTCCATTGAGCGAATCCAAGCGTGAAGGGTGCTTAAGCTATATTTATACATGTCCTCGTTTGCGTGTTTATCTTTGATTAACTCTAAATTATTCATTTCTTTAGGACAAGCCTTGCATATGTCACACACTGAAGCTGCTGTATTGGATATAATGGAATGAATTTTACCATCAATCATTGTCAACAGCAGTTGGTGTTTGACACTAATTCCATCAGTGATGGTGGATGGAGTTAAGGCTTCAATCTCTGCTTCGATTTCAGCCATCTCTCTCTGCACATTTTCTTTGGTTTCCTTTATAAACTTAAACAATATTGGCCGGCAAAATGAAGTGGAAGATGGTCGCTCGTTTTCCCAAATTGTTACACCTTTTGAGACGAGCCGCAGTGGTACAAGACTAATCATAAAATTACTAGCAAGATCGATTTGCTCATCTTCACTCGTCCTTTGATGATAAATGCTTTGGCTAGATGATCCGTCAAAACCCCATTTGCTGGTCAATACGAGCTGTTGATTGGGATCAACAGGGGTTTCTAACGACCTAATAAGTCTTCTTGAGGTTAAATCCATCAAGGCTTGTAATTTGATTTTTGCAGAGCTCTCTGTAACTGTGAGATCTTCTTTGGCCGGATAGCACTTAATTTTTTCTTTAACCAACATGTAGTAACTCGGGTATTGAAGAGCTCCTTCTTGAGTGTTGAAATCCCGAAGAGTGTTATAGCGCCATTTCGATAAGTTCATCGATACATAAAGAGCCAATGCCTTCAAAGGGGATATTTCCCGTACCTGAATTGATTTACCTTCAATGAAGGCTTTGATTTTTGAGGCCTCTTCTGGATTCTCCGTCAAGTATTTCATAACATAAGCTGTATCGCTTTGTCCTGCCTTTTGAAGCGCCCTTTCGGCCGAAAACATAATTTCAGCGCTGCTACTGCTGCATGAAAGACTATCTTCAGTGCGTCTTCTTTTTTGCCGGTTACTAAGGTCCTCAAAAGATTTACGAGGACTAGGATGTGTACAAGTTGAAGCATCAGATTTAGCAGGAGAAATTATGGGCTCGATGACGTCACTTATATTTTCTGTAGAAGGTTCCATATTTTCATTCTGTAATTCCGGCCATTGAATTGCAGCCTGTAGCCAAATCTCATGTTTCTTCCGAAACTTATCTGTGCTTCTTCCAGACTGTGTCCATTTTGCATAAATGCGGTAGCAAAATCGACGACACCAGTCTTTTAAACTTGTTTCAGCACTTTCACATAACTGAACACAACTGTTATCTTTTAAAACACTGAACAAATAGTTAAAGTCGCGTAAATCTTTATGTGCGCGTGCGCATAAAGCAACGTGAATATCAAGATTTGTATTAAAATTTGGAAAATACATTGCGAGATTAGCTTGGATACAACGAGGTGTAAATCAACACTGATTTTAAAGTTACTAATAGTGACCTATTTATATAAAATCCAGGTATCCCAGGTATCCTTTGTTAAATATTGCAAGGTAATTAGTTATTGTGATAATTAGTAAATGATGCATGCTAAATTAGTGTATTAAGAGCCATTTAGTAATTAAATAATAGCAATGTTCTTATCAGTAATCATTAGTGCATCAGTTTTATATGTAAACCTTAAGTCCCTAATTATATATCCTAATTAGCTTATATCTTCTCTAATTGGCTGCTCAGAAATGTTATTGTAATAAGGTAAACCTTTAGAAAAACGGTTTTAATCAACAAAATAAACAAAAAATAAAAAAATTAAAATAAACATCACTCTTTATCCCAGAAAGTGCACATTTGGCGCACTATGTGTCTTAGTATTAAATATAGCTCTTAGTATTAGCATTATGATATTAGAGACCGCTACTTGAAACAAGCCCGGAATCAGGAGGGAGAGAGCTCGATACACTCATTTTCATAGTAAAATTTCACATTTTCTCAAATTACTCCCGAAATATGGGAGTTATGAAGAAATTCATCACCACAAGTTATGAAGGCATTAAGTAATCGAATAAGATGGCATCATTAGTTTGGCATAATTTTACTCTTTTTTTTCGGACATGTCTACGTCCAACCGCTCCCATACATTCGTTCCACTGTGCGAGGTGGTCCCACTGACACCAAGTCATAATCGACCGAAGTCCTCAAATTTTAAAGGCACACCTATAGCGATTTGGGTATTTTTATAGTAACTGGTGCATTTGCTCTCGGAAAGCACCATTTGGTGAAGTGGAACTGATGATAAAGACCACAGATGGCCCCGGAACTACCTTATAATAAGTATTTAACGAGTTGCGTTGAAAAAAAAAGATAAATGTTTGGCGAATTGAACTTTGCGAGCTTTTTTCGTCGAAAATTCATTAATAATTTCGGTGTAATCCAGTTCTTAGAGTAAATCACTTAGTCTATAATCTAATCACACAATACTCAGTAGGGATAACTTTGATAGGCAGTTCTGTGTCATTGTGGTTCAAAGTCAATTTCGTTTAAAGTTCATTTTCGAAAATGAGCATGCTCCAGTGCAGGCAAAAAATCAAATTGTGGAGGACCCTTCCTTGTGGAGGCACCGGGACTAGCGCCCCTGTTGTCCTGCCCTAAATTCGGCCCTGTGGATGTAGAATGGGTGGTGGTTATATAATTATAATACTTCATAATCATGATTAAGCACCTCTCCATAATTGGGTAACATTTTAATTGCAAACTATCTCAGTTAATGTGTAATTTTTAGGGTTCCGTATAAGAAAAACGTCAAATGGAACCATATTACTAACCCTCTGCTGTTTATTTCTGTGCATTTCTATTGCCGCTATAATAGTCTCGCTATGTGGTGCAACTCTAAATATCTTGGCCACTGGGTTACAGAGGATGGCACTGATAACTGTGATATAGAGAGAGAGCGCAGGGCATTGGCTACAGCCGATGCAACATGCTGGCCCGCAGATTTGAAAAGTGCGACAATAATGTCAAGATAATACTGTTTAGGGCATTTTGTTAGGCTTTTTATACCTGCAGTCTGTGGACCAGATACACGCAAAGAATGTTTAATGCCCTGCATATGCAATGCTTTTAGGATGCTGCTGTCGCTGCCGTGTTTCTGTAGCGCGTCAGAGATGTTCACAGCAGCGCGTACAGATTACTTCTTTGCGATCATGCGTAAAAGATCCGCGTCACTACTGCATCGGATGCGAGGCAGCGACAGCAGTCTCTTGAGCATTGTTGCTAATAAGTCTGAAGGCCACCTGTTGGGACACCTGTGCGCAGTGCAAGAATTGTGTCCGGGTGTCTCCAGATGGCATAATAGATATACGAGTACGTAGTGTTCCTTAAGTTGTGTTGTGTTGTGTTGTGTTGTATTATTACTGTTGGGTATGTTTGGGTCTTAATTTATTATGTATACTAATATAGTCGAAGTAATACTAACAAATTATGGGTAATGTGCCTGAATTAAATATAAATAAATAAATAAAAAAACAAATAATAAAAAAATATCAAAGTTTTTAATTACGGTACGGAACCCTTCGTTTTTTTACGTTGAATGAATGAAGAGCAGTTGATTTAACGGCTAAAACAAACTGAGCTTATTAAACATGGAGGAAAACATAACCTTGTCTTCTGTTTTTTCCACGAGTTTTCTCTCTATTTTTGGAACTAATATTGAAAATCTAAATTATTATGTTGCAAAGGTTTGGATGCTAATGATTATAACATTTTTGTTTTTATTTTTTACTTACGGATGTTTTAATGTGCACTTCTTTCTACATCGTTTTTACATCTTCAACATCAGTCAACCAATAATGATGACAACAATAACAATAACATTTTAAAACATCAATGATGTAACCAATATTTTGATTTAAAAGACTGTCCGTGAAATTTCTTGCCCGTTCTTCTCCATAAGTGCCTACCAAAAAACCCATTTCAAAGGCTTTGGAATGGGTTTCATCTTTCTGACCAACTGACCCTTTGACAATTCAAATGTGCCTGTAATTATTTTAATTGAAAGAAATGCTTTTGAGTTTGAGTTTGAGTCAAGAAATAAATGAGTTTGAGTTGAAAAATCCCTGATAGTACATGCATAGTGACAGAGTAACCAGGAGTTCCGAATAGGTTCTATACCAGTAGGTTTCTAAATCCATCCTAGCGAAGCCGCAGTTTCCACTAATAACAACTGCTTTGCCACAATCAAAAATCATTTTTTTTCTCTCATAAATCTACTCGGGCACTTATAAAACGTCAGAAATTAGGTGCACGGTTACAATTGGTCGTTTCCTATGGAGAGGAGCCGGCAAGAAATTTCACGGTTACTCTTTTAAATATAATTGGTTTTTACAATGTTTTCAAATTACAGTGTTAATAGGTATGGGAGGACAGTGTAGGCTTGTCAACAAGTACCAGGTACTTAAACAATGGTCTACAAATCTACAGTCTGTTATTGCCAACAACCATAATTATTAATTTTTCCACTTATAAGCCCATAATATTAAGTAAACAGCCAATTACACGCGCACAGGTAAGTGGGTGTGTTCGTGCGTATCTCGCTGTGTTTCTGTGGGACTAGAACACATAAATCTGGTGTATTTATGTACGTCGCACTTCAATTAATAACGAATAAAATTAACACCTGTCTTAGGGGCCATAGGATTCTTACTAAGCTGGTAGATATGGCGTTGAGCGTATCTTGTGAAATGGAAAACGAATATCAGTGTTGCTTATTCAGTCCTTAGAAACGGTCTACTGTGTTTAAAATACTATGTCGGTCAGTATGCACCTTCCTTATCCACTAGTAAGTTTGTGTTTAAACTAGCTGCGCCCTGCGGTTTCACCTATGTAAGTCTCGATCCCGTGGGAATATCGGTGTAAAAAGTCCTAACCCAGGTCCATCAATTTGTCAAATTTCATCCAAATCCGTTCAGCCATTTTAGCGTGAAAGCGTAAAAAACAAACAAACATACTCATTTTCGCATTTATTATATTACTAGCTGCGCCCCGTGGTTTCACCCGCGTTAGTCTCGATCTCGATATCAGGATAAAAAGTATCCTATCTCTTAATCTAGGTTATGGTCTACCCATGTGCCAAATTCATCCAAATCCGTTCAGTCGTTTTAGCGTGAAATCATTACAAACAAACAAACTCACTTTCGCATTTATATTATTAGTTAGAGGATTAGAAATATTTGAAAGTAAAAGAAGAAAAAAGAAAGAAAGAAAATACGTTTATTTGCGGTAGACATGACGCAAAGGAGAAACACAAATACAAAAAAAAAAAAACCGAACCACAATGAAGGGTTCCGTAGTTGGGATGTTGGTACGAATTTATCACATGATCTGACCAAGATTATGTCTGGACTTTAAAAGAGATTTGTGACCTCTGAGTTTGTTTCGGCCTTTCTTCTCAGAGTAGTCAGATAGGAAACGCCGGCCTCATCTAGTGTAAAAAAAATATGTTTTGACGTGTAAAAGTGTTTGTAAAACCTACTTACAGAAATAAAATCATTTATCATTTATCCCAAAAACAAACTTAACATTGTATTTGAAAAACATGTTCTCCCAATTAAACATCCCAAACATGTTCTATCCAATTATTAAGACTCTATGCTCGCCAGTGTCGTTATTAAAACAATTTGCACTTCAGGTGCTGTTACGTGTCACTCTGGTATTTATTAGGCTTGTTTTCTAGTCATTGTTATCGTAATGTCTATTTTAGCACCATTTATAGCCTAAAGCCTCAATGGCTTGAGCAGGCGCGGCTGCGGAGTTAGCTAAACGATATTGAGATTTCTATTGAACTGAATTCAAGTTGGTCTGGTAAATTTTACTAAGTTTGTGAGCTTTTGTTGAGCTAGACAACGTTTTCCATGAACTGAGTTTCAGGTAAATGGCAATAAGCTTGTTCGCTGTCATACATGTAGGACCTAATTTTTATTTTTTACTAGCTTTAGCCCGCGGCTTCGCCCACGTGGATGTCGGAAAATATCCCACGGGAACGCACTACCGGGTTTAAAAGGAATCGAAAGCGATCGCATATCTCATAGCCGAGCGCTTCCATTTAAATGATACGATGTAAAGGCATATTTTAATATAAATTAAATGCCCAATTTAAATAACATATTTTATTGGATATGGATTAATATAATACCGGTTAAAATAGCTTCGGAAATAACAATAAAATTTTGATCAAATTCTGAAAAATAAAAATGGTTACTGTGGGTCATTCTTAGAAGATAGACATATTATATTATCGCGGAGTTTTTTTGTAGAACTTTTTAAGATGTAGAAATATTTTTTTTTGTGTCTCGTACGGTTTGCGCGGCGCACGTAAAGCTCCCAGTCATGATTTTTTCCGACATCTTCAACAATAATCGTCATATTTCAACCAATTTACATAAAACCTTAATGAATTATAAACAAAAACTTTCCTCATGAATCACTCCGTCCATTGGTGAAAACCGTTTGAAAATCCGTTTAGTAGTTTTTGAGTTTATCGCGCTCAGGCAGACAGATATACGTGGCGGGGGACTAGTATTGTAATATGTAAGGATTTTGTTAAAGGAAAATGTACACACAGCACTAGAGTTAGCTTTGAATTAAAATAAAAATCTTTTATTTCAGACAACTTAGTCAAACATTTTAGTAACAGAAAAAAAACTTACGATCTATGTTAGTAATCTCAAACATATAATGAAACACTAATGTATTCATCAACCTGCACCTCTCACATGCAGATTGGTGAAACGACAGAGCACAGCTGAGTCTAACCTGTCCGCTATCATTTTCAGTATTCTGTTGCTACTCCCCCGTATAGCCTGCATAACGGACACCGATTTCTTACGCATGATTGCATAAAAATCATCTATATGGGCGTCCGCAAACATGCCTGAAGCACTACAATACCGGGGTAGCCGCAACAGAGCCCTGAAAATGTTATTATATTGGACTCGGAGGGCATTGTACGTGCTCTGCGTGAACTTGACCCATAGTCCACTCGTGTAAAAACTTTGACAATAAGCTTTAAATAATGCCAGTTTTACCTCAGTTGTACAAAAAGTGAATCTATGAGCTAGCATATTTCCACGCACTGACAATGTCCTCCGTTCCCGGTCAATATCCAGGTCATCGTTTAACTTGTCCGTCACAATGTGGCCAAGGTACCTAAACTGGGACACACGGTTCAAAGGTACTCCATTTAAATAAATAGGAGGCATTTTTGCTGAGGCAATTTTCATTAGCATCTGCGCGTAATAAGATAACGTATGAATAACATGACATGTTCGAGTAATGCCTGAATCAATTACTTAATTAGCTAGTCAAGCTATCATAAACTCAATGTTCTTAAGAACCTGTGTAGCAGTTAGCTACCTACATCTCTTTTGTCTCTCGTACTGGTGTACACATCCACTCCTATTTTAGAGAATACAGGAGTGATGTAAACGACTATTAACCACTTAAATTATTGTATCGAGGCTTGTTTCTCCTTTGTGCGGATTAAAGTAATTTTCATATAAACTACGGTGGCGCCATTGTACACGCTAAGTTACGACGATAATTTAGCATGTTTAGTGCATGTTACACGGGACTGCCCACCTACTAACATGGGACAGCACTCAGGGAATTGGGTCAAATTATCAATTATCACCGTTAAAAGTCAAATTAGTCAGATTTATAGAGTTGTTGACTTGCTAGTCGAATTTACCTGGAAACTGTATGGAGTCCCAATCGGTGTTTTAAATTGTTTGAGTAAAGTCCTATGTTTGAAGATTGATTTATCTATTTACTAGCTGCGCCCTGCGGTTTTACCCGCATAAGCCTCGATCCCGTGGGAATATCGGGGTAAAAGGTATCCTATGTGTTGTGTCCCCCATATTAGAACAAAAACCCTCGGGGCACCCAGATCCTACACAGAGATTCTAAACAGACCAGGAGATGTGATCAATTTCTGGAGGGAAGTGGGCTGGTTGGAATAACCACCAAACGGCCGCCATGGCCCACGCACAACGGTCCACCTGAAGGACTAAGTGCGGAAACCAAACCCTCTAACATAGAACATAGACGGTATCCTATGTCCTGATTCAGGTCATGGTCTACCCATGTGACAAATTTCATCCAAATCCGTTCAGCCGTTTTATCGTGAAAGCGTAACAAACAATCTCACTCACGCATTTATAATATTAATATATATATATTAGTTAAGATAAATTGTGTCTATCACATGATATATCTATAATGTCAAATACGGATTCTTTGTCGAATTCGATTCAAATTCACCATCGCCTGCGCAGTTTCATTTAGCTCTTAAAATTAATAAGTTAGGTAGCCGGAGCTTTTAAGTCCATTAATTATGCCACCGACAGACTTGTCTAACCTAGTATTATTCAATAATAATAAACATAAATCAATAATTAAGATAAGTTACTAATTTCTTGAGTTATGATATCGTTGGTGTTTGCCAAGTAAATAGTTGGGCGTATTTGCTCAGCCTTCTATGCTCAGGAGTTCTTAGTTTCTCTATATTTTATTAGATCACCATTTGTGTTTGGGATAAACATGGAGCTACTGAGGGCAGTGGTGGCCCAGTGGTAACGGCCCCGAGTTACGAGTTGTAGATCGTGGGTTCGAACCCAGACAGACGCTTTACTTTGTGTAAATAATTTCATCACCACTGCTCTCAAAACGGTGAAGGAAAACATCGTGAGGTTTCCTAAAAATTCGAAGACATGTGACATCTACCAACCCGCACAGGGCCCGCGTGGTGGTTTACGGCCCACTCCCTCTGAAAATACGGTGGAGGTCTTCCAGGCTTGGGCAGAGCACCACCGTGTCCTCGTGGAGGCGATCGGCGGCAGAGATCTCCCGCGTCCGGCCCTGGTTCTGGCCATGGTACGGAGCGAGAGGGCATGGGCAGCCGTCACCTCCTTCTGCGAAGCAGTAATGCTTGCGAAGGAGGAGGCGGGACAGTTGAGGGAAAGGCAAATTTCGCGCCCACTCACCCCTAGCCGCCGCAGGAGACGCCCTGGGCGCCGGGCGGATTTCCGGCTAACGTAGGCGCGGGCTTGCGGACGGTGAGCAATGGGTAGCTCAATGGGTAGCGAGCCTCCTTGCCGGATTGCCGCCATGGGATCTGAAGGCAAAAGTCCTCGCGCACGTATGGGAGTGGCGCGAGGAGGCGAAACGCCGGGGCGTAAGTCCGCTGCCGCGAGAAATCGCGGCACAGCGGACGTTGCTCCGGCGGGATCTCATGGCGTCATGGAAAGTACGGTTGTCGCAACCCAGTGCTGGGCACGCCACGATTGCGGCGATAAGTCCCCTCTTTGAGGAGTGGCTGGAGAGGCGCCACGGCGTCCTCACCTTCCGCCCAACGTGCCTAAGGAAGTTTTCTCTTCAAAAATTCGCTGTACTGTACTTTTCACCGCATAGGTATTGCACTTAAAAGTAACCAACGAAAAATTTCTACGCAATGGGGTCCAGAATCATGTACTGAATTCATGATACAGGTTACGCGTCAAAATCCCTGCCAGCCTGGCAAAACATTTTATAATTACCATGTCTGGAAAACAAATTGGTAATCGCAACGATTGTTTCTATCCGTAATACATACTAGAATACAGTAAAATTGTGCTGGTTATCCGTTTAAAATAATGTCTTATTAGCAATGGCAATGGAGAGGGCTATGCTTGGAGTTTCCCTACGTGATCGAATCAGAAATGAAGAGATCCGCAGGCGAACCACGGTTACCGACGTAGCCTGAAGAATTGCCAAACCTAAGTGGCAGTGTGTAGGGCCCATTGCTCGCAGAACAGATGGCGAATGGGGCCGAAAGGTTCAGGAGTGGCGACCGCGTACCGGAAGACGTAGCGTTGGCCTCTTTACAAGGTGGACCGATGACCTTGTGAACGCCGCAGGAATCCACTGGATGCGGGAAGCACAAAAGCGGTCGAAGTGGCGGTGCTTGGTCTATGTCCAGGAGTTGTCGACTTTCGGCTGAAATCAATGATGAATGATAGTTGCCCTAAGCGAGTGGGTAAGGCTCTCAACAAAACAGTCCTTCAGAGTTTCCTGATAAATGTGACTCGATTCTCTACTACAAATATCAGTCCCTTCTTAAATCCATATACACCTAATTTTAAAACTTTACAAAACTCACGGCAAGAGATAAGGTAAATCCATTAGGTGGCATCAAATGCATAAAAAAGAATATGAAGGTAGGCCATTCAACTAATGGGCACATATCAAAGACTGTCCAATATTTTTTTTATACGATGTGTTAATGTTAAGATTTCAAGTCATTAAAATGTGATAAAACTATTCCAACCAAGCCTTTTAATAGTTTACAATCATAAGTCACCGTTATGCTATCATGATTAGATAATAAAAATCCGTTAAAATAATATATTTCGTCTGCGTTCTTGTCGCGCCCAAACCCAGTAGTTTTCCCGACGTTGACTCATAGAACCACATTCGATTATTTTTTGTGACTCTCAAATTATTCGATCATAAAAACTTCAACAAAAAAACGTTAAAGTGCTCTCTTTTAGATTGTGTACACGTGTTAATTTAATATGCCGTCATTTATGGTGAAAAACAATGTTATGATGTCACTCCTTAAAATGGTCGGTCAGCGATCGTGGATTCCAAAGTTTGGATAAGAAACTCGTTAAAGTTGTCACGGTCAGTTTACTGTTCGATGTTGAGTTTGCTGTTTTCAAGTTTGAGATATCAAGATTCAGCACAATGTAGGTGGTTGTGGGTTCGATTCCAGCAGAGATACATAGTAGGCGGATTTGTAACAGCGGTTGATGTATAGTGAGCTGATAATTTAAATTTATCTTGTATTCTATCAGCATGTAAACATTGTACTTATACGAGTATCTAAGTTACTTGAATACAAAATAAAAAAAAAGGTAACAAAAGGCAACAAAAGGTATAAGGTAAAGGTAACAAGGCAGATGTGAGTGGAAATGTGATGATGAGGGGAGGGGACGCCCCAGAAAGACATTATAGTGATCTCATTAATGATGTTCTTCAAAAAGGTCAGGTGCGTAGTATTCGCTACCGGCGTACTTGTATGACCAGATGTATGAACGTAAACGAAGCAAAAGGAGTATGTAAGGAGCGTAGCAGGTAGGCGTTCTATAGTTTCTGCCTACCCCCATGGGAAGAAGGCGTGAGTTTATGTATGTTATGTATGTTTGTGTACTTGAGGGCGTTGTTTTGGCAGCTGCTGAGCACTTTTAACGTAACACGATTTTATTTTTCACCCGAGGGTTAGAATTACGGCAGGAATTCAATTCATTTGTGATTTATAATGGACATTTACAGAATTCGAGCAACTCTTGCCAAGTTTTATTCAACTGTGTGTATGATTTCTTTGGAATTATTGTATCGTGATCGTGTGTCGTCTGTAGTAGGTATCTACATATTTGGCGGGTGTTGTTTACTTTATCGTTTTCGATTTCAAGAATTATTCCTAACGGCTTATAAGTGTGGCTCTCCAAATATGACGTATCCTTTTGTCCTAATAATATGTAAAACCAAAGAAGAAATATTTGACAATAATATTTAAGTCCCATTGTAACTGCTGACGTAAAGATACGCACATGTCTTTAAACTTAAGGAAAATGTTTAAATACCAGTAGTTTTATAGGAATTTTCTTAACCTAGGGCAATGGGAACTTTATGCTGAATTACCGTGACTGGACGATAAATTAAGTACCTACATGTCTTAGTCATAAAATGGCGATGATTACTGATGTGATCTTTCGTCATAGATTTTACTGAGGAAAGAAAATTCCACGTCCAATCCAGTTATTAGATATCATGACTATTTGTTTATTTCATATGCCCATTTGGCACTCAGGTAAACTATGATCGGTGGCGTTCTGTAGTTTCTGCGCACTCCCATGGGAAGAAGGTGTGAGTTTATATACGAGTATGTAAACTATGACCTCAATTTACATAAATAGGATACTTTTATCCAGATGAATTTCCTTAGGATGCGAGTGAAACCATTGGCAACAGCAAGCCAAATATTATTCTAATCCTGTCGCAAACTGTCTAAGACAATCTCGTGCAAAAAACACAGTATAAATAACACCACAAAAATGTTACGTCAAAATAATTTAAAACATAATTTGTCTTGAAAGGTGTGTGGAAATCTGAGCAGCCACGCGCGTGACATAATGTCGAGTTGCCAATCTTGTCACATTTTTCTAAAACATTTTAGACTGAATTTGTGAGATAATATGTCACAGTTGTGCGTTTTAAGCCAGCATGCCCGTCACTCACGCGTACCTTATCTCCCATCAAATGGTAATTATTATTGACAGCTATCGGTTAATTGTAGTGTTAGGAAATAAACTAGTTTTTATTTAAGAGGCCGACAACACCTAAAGCGCAGTCACTGTCGAACTGCATAGAAAAGAAAGAGAAGCGCGAGCAAAATATGAAGCAATTATCGATTTACAAAAAAGCTATAGATTGTATAAAAAAATAAAACACTATTATGCTAATATGTTGCTTGTAGAATAATCTGACAAACAATCAGAATGATTGCATGTATATTATTATGGTTTTTAATCGTTAAAATAGATTTTTAGAGGTATCTTCGTGATACTTTTCTATCGTATTAAATTAGTTGTATTATGTTTTCAACACACTATCTACCTAGCATATATCCTGAAGAATATCATATATTTTCCTGATTTTGTTTACTGCAGTGGATCATATACTTTTAGGCATTATAAAACTTTCAAAATTTGCGTTTAGGTCCTGTAGTCCAAGGGACAGTTAGTTATGCTTGATAAATTGGAACGCTTTTTTAACCGACTGCGGAGACTAGAAGAGGCGTTTGAATTCCTGTCTAGGCTAGCTACGTACCTGAATCTAACAATTTTGCACTTTCAATTTAGGTGAAGAATATTTACTTAGTTAAGATTGCAGGTAAGTTTATTATTTTGTAAATGACTAGTTTTTTTCTTGAGTGCGGTAACTGTGGGAACAGTGAAACAATAGTCCATTAAGAAATTTGTCTGATTTAAGTTTTTATGAAAATTAAGAAAAAATTCAAAATGTTTTCCATTTTAGTGACTGTCAATATACATATGTACCTACATATATTTATTTTTATTTAATTGTTTATTTATCGATATAAATAAAAATGAAGGCTTAAATGTGTTTCTAAGCGCAAAACTCGAGAACGTCTTGACGAATTCGGCATTTTTTTTTTATATTTTCGAATTCTGAGAAAGGTTAGAAGAGAAAAATTGAACGGAAAACCACATTTTTCTTTTCCCATTCAAACTGTTCCTAGCTTTTTCTGAGCAGTGATCTAACAAAAAGTACTAGGCTTGCATGAATTCGCGATAGTATTTTATCATTAGTATTTTGCAACTAATAGCATTTGGATGACATTTGGCACACAGATAGTTTATAACTTGGATTAACATAAAGGATACTTTTATCTCGGTAGTACGTTTCAGTGGAGCAATATCCGAACTCCTCGCGGACGAGGCCGTGGAAAAAGCTAATAGAATAGAATACAATACAATAGAAGAGAATAGAATAGAATACTCTTTATTATGTACACAATAAAAATTACAGATATAAATGTAGAAATTTTACATAGGGTGACACAATGGGCGGTCTTATCGCTACGAGCGAAGACAACCTAACCCAATACACAATAACATAAGATGGATAACTACAGCCACCTAACAGCAGATTGAGAGACAAGCCTCTCGATCTGTTATTAGGTGGCGTCAAGACGAATCGAAACATATGTCCACAAAAACTTATTACTTATTTGGCAAACCTTGATGTGTACTATCCAAATAAAACTACCCAATAATTATTAAGTGTCGTACTTATTACTTTTTTTTGTTTTTTTTTTTTTTTGTTAAAGTGGTGTGCTAGCTGACATATGGTTAATAATTTGATTGTTTTGTGTTGTGCGTAGTGTGAAGTATTTTGCATACTACCTATTGTATAAAATCAATTTTTTTTCTCACTTGTAAGACAGCTGTGCTGCTGGGAAGTTTGTTGCGTCACTTCTTCTTCCCAGCTAAAGCACTAGGAAGTGGTGAAGGGTGGGCGTTTTGAGGGACTGTCTTATGTAATTTTGGCGTTCGAAAAGTGCTGATTCTCAGCCTAGTTTGAATAAATTACTTTTGATTTTGATCGTTATCGCGAAAAAATAATCAGCCGTCCCGTCATTTGTCGTCGTTCGTCCTGAATTTTCTATTTTGTATATTGAAGTTTTGTATGAAACATATTGAATGATATTTTTTTCGCGATTATGATGTTGGTCCCATGGAGGAAGGGGTTCAGTGAACTGATTTAAGGGTGTGCTCTTAAATATGACCACACCTTTCTGATGCATGCTGTATATCTTCTAACGATTATTATGAGGTGTTCCCCTTAAGAGGCTGACAACAGCTAAAGCCGACAGGGATCTCCCTGTCGGACTGCATAGAAAAGAAAGAGAAGCGCGATGACACAAGGCTGGTAATTTATTACAAAATATGAAGCTTTACAAAAAAATCTATTGATTGGATAAAAAAATGGAAAAACTATTATACTAATATGTTGCTTGTAGAATAATCTGAAAAAATCATAATGATTGCATGTATATATTAGTACGGTTTATAATCGTTAAAAGAAAATTTTAGAGGTATCTTCTCTTCAACACAATGGTGCGGATCCTCTTGTTACAAATGTCTCTAAACTAGGCTAAAAATCACCAAAATTTAGTTTATTCCTGTCAAATGTTTATTTCTAATTCTGAAATTGACTAAAGTGACACAAATTGACCTAAATTTTAGTTTGACAGCACTAAAATGGCACTGAATTATTAATTTAGTGAAAATGACAATTTTGCTATTCTGATTTGACGTTTTTCACCAAAAATTTTGATTATAAGACTAAATCAGACTATTTTTAATCGCGATTAAAAAGGTGTGGAATAAAATTAGTTGTCATGAACTAAAATTCTCACCAACAACTTGACTTCAAGTGCAAAAACGGAGCTGTATTCTTTTTTTTTCTTTTGTTTATAATATCTCGAAAACGGTGTACCTATCCTATCGTAAAAATAATGAAAATTTTGCCCCCCTTTGAAAGCAACAAACCCCTAAAACCCAACATATAGATTATCATTTTTCATATTTTCTATACAAAAAGTGAAAAATTCCATATAAAACACGTCCACGCCTCCGGCTCTAAAAAACATTGTCGGGGTAGGACAAACAAGTACCACGCGGAGTTGCGATTATCAAACTCAATTTTAGTTGTGTCAAAATAGTTTTTAAATTTAGAGAAAATTATTTGCAGAATAATTATAAAATTCTCATAGCCAAAAGTAAGAAATTTTAGTGATAGTTTAGTTAGTTTAGTTCGTTGTACAAGAGACCACTATCTACCAAGCATATATCCTGCAGTATATCATATATTTTTCTGATTTTGTTTACTGCAGTGAAGCATTATAAAACTTATAAAACTTGTGTTTAGCTCCTGTAGTCCCCTTAACAAGGACGATATTATGGGTTATGACTTCACTGCACAAAAACTCGCCGGCCACAAACGTGCCGAACCGTTCAACAGTGACAGATATGTCGCAATCGATCCATTCGATACGATTGAATAATCGATTAATCATAGCATACCTTTGTTGATCACCGTGTTCCGGATTTGAATACCTATTGATAAAATCAAGTAATGTTACATAAACTACATCCAAAATAACGTAACTTAGTAAAGAATGCTACCGATGCTACAGTTATAGGGATTTAAAACTAATCCAGAATCCCATATATATTCTTCATTCCTCTTCCTTTCGATGTAAGTATGTTGTAAAAAATAGTTTTTGCATCCTCAATGTAGTTAGCTGGGGAGTTTGTTGCGCCACTTCTTTTTCCCAGCTAAAGCAGTAGGAAGTGGTGAAGGCCCACGTTTTGGGGGACTGTCTTTTGTAATTTTGACGTTCGAAATGTGCTGATTCTCAACCTAGTTTGAATAAATGACTTTTGATTTTGAATGCTACCATGATGTTGCAGTTTTCCTTCACGATTAATGTATATTGAAGTCGGTTCATGTTTGTAAATATTAGATTTCATGATGAAAATATTTGACAGTCAGCCAGTTTGTGAGGTCAAGGGGTAAAGCAGTGGATACCCATATCCTGATGATCACTAGTGAGTAAGGTAAGATTCCCACATACAGGATGTATCATCCGAAAAAAGGGAAGAACGCGGCTGTGATTCAGGCAACCCAGCCAAACTGCGTCTGTCGCACTTAATTCATAAGGTCACTCTAAGTTAGATTCATTCAAAGATAATATCATATTATATGAGATGGCAATTTATGCTTTAGGCTCAAGATTTTTTCTTGAGATAAGGTTTTCTTCCTGCCAATGACATTTATCAATAAAAATGCTCTTTATTAATGTTGTAAATTCGAGATAAAGTCAGATTAAAACAGGATAATTAAAAAATGTATTTGATTTTAATACGATTAAGCTCGTAATTAATTTTCTTTATGTACGAATTGCTGTAAAAATAAAAGATTTTGTTATTGCATAATCTAGATTTAAGACAAAACTTGCATAATTTCTGTTCAAAAACCAATTATATGCATTCGTCTACAAAACTGGCGGTTTCCGTTGTCTGTACACACGGCTACACATCAAGCTATACATTTCCAGTATAAGCTGATCTCGCTTTGTATAGGATTTTCTTACATTGCGAGATCAGCGTAAACTGGAAATTATAGGTTGATGTGTAGCCGTGTGTACCTACATTATTTTTGTACTTTTTTCCCGTTCTATGTATCAGGTGTTGATGTCTAAGTACCTATATTTCAACATAAACTATAACTTAGATAAGGTGACTAACAAAAGGTAGACAAGTTAGGGGGGAGTGGAAACGCCGGGAAGGACACATAGTGACCTTATTGGTGATGTTCTTTAGAAAGGACAATTGCGTAGTACTTGCAACCGGCGGCGTGTAATTAAAAGCCCTTTATCAAAATTAGACTGAGAATCAGCACTTTTCGAATGTCAAAATTAAATAACACAGTCCCCCAAAACGCTCTCCCTTCACCGCTTCCTTAGAGCTTTAGTTGGGAAGAAGAATTGGCGGAACAGACTTACCAGCAGCACAGCTGTCTGTTCAGTTAGAAAAAAATCTATACTAAACTAGGACCATCGAATTCAAATTAATAAACAGTTAATTACTAATAACAATAACGAACTCATGGTCAGCAAGTTCACGAGCATACCGCAAAAAGCCCTTACCTCCCTCGCCGTATTTGAGAGAAGGAGGCAACCCGACCCCCGACGCTACTGCGAGCATTGACATCTAAGAGAGCATGACGAACTTGCTGCCGGTTGCTCAGGCAAGAATAATATGATCAGTTCGAGGTCGCTAGCTAACCACATATTGCAATACGTAAGTTGGTCGATTATTACTCATTAACTTGTAAAGCCTACTAAGCTATTATAGTTTCCTTTTAATTTATTTATATATACTACTGCCATTAATTTTTCACTTATTGAAAAACAACCATTTAGCTGGCAGGGGGGCACTTGGTCCTATCAAAAATTAACACTTTAAAGTTTAATATTACGCAAACGGATGAATCCCTGAATCGAAAAATGGTTTTCACAGACCCGCAATATTTTTGAATGGCCTATCCAACGATACCCCACACCATGGGATAGACAAGTATGTGCAAGGGAGGTACCCTAAATAAAAATTTTGTTTCAACATTTTATTTTACCACTTTGTCGGCGTGATTAATAAAGTATGTATAGCCATGCCAAATTTACAGCTATCTAGTACGTGTGTATGTAGAACTTAGATCATGGTCAAAATGTGAGTTAACTAATGCCTAGATGCTGCTTAATTTTGTCACCTTTTTTACTTACCGAGTGCTTTCAATAAAGCAACATCTCAATACCTGCGTGTGGAAACAGTTTGAATCCAAAACAAAATAAGGTTCTCTGCATATAAGTTATTTGCTTCTGCGTAACAGACGACTGATTTATTACTATAAGGATAGCACAAACATGTTATGTAGATACTCTTATTTTCCTCAGAACTTACTCTGCAATTAATTTGTAATAAAGATACAATAACATACATCAATTAGTATTTGTACTTGTAAGAAGAATAAATACAAACATACATGTTTCATGTACAACAAGTTTACATTAAAATCAAAGGCGGTAATTAAATACATAATGTATTAATACGACCTTACCTATAACTTATTAATGTATAAATAGTGCATGAACTTCACAGAACTGCTTTCGATTGAATGTTGAAATTATTCCTGAGTGACAAATGACTAGGAAAAAGAAGTAACGGGATTTCCTGTATGAAATTCTGTTGTGATTTTAAGTGTATTCAATAAAAATATTTATTTAATAGACGTAGGAAGTAACTTTATGAATCAAAGGCTACGGAATGATAGTGCTTCTTCATCGGGTTTTTGTAAGCTTGAGTTTTATGGAATTTCATATCTTTACAATTAAGAGCAAGAGAGCTCAGCATTTTTGAGAGGACTGGTGGCCCAGTGGTAACGGCCGCGACTTACGAGTTGTAGATTGTATATTCGAACCCAGACAGGCGCTTTACTTTGTGTAAATTATTTCGTCACCACTGCTCTCAAAACGGTGAAGGAAAACATCGTGAGGAAACCGGCATGTTCTAGAACCAATAAATTCGAAGACATTTGACATCTACCAGTCCGCAAAAGGCCCGCGTGGTGGATTACGGCCCACTTCCACTGAGAGAGAGGAAGCCTGTGTCCCAGCAGTGGGAACATTATTTGCTGATTATGTTATGTTATATCTTTGCAAGTCTACTGTACCCGTGTCATTACGAGGTGTACACATTTATGACAGCGAGTTTTGTTACGAAGTTACTAGAAATCACCGAAGAGGTCGGATAAGAGTGACACTGGCTGATTACTGTCACTCTTTTTTTTTTTTTTGATGGTGGGAAATCATCAAATAACTTCTCCCGCTCTAGGTGGAGCGGGAGGGTGTGTCAGACTCTTACTGACTAAAACCCACCCGTATTCCTTCCTGTTGCCTGTGTTGCGGGGGCCTCGGTGACCCATAAGTACCTTCCCGCGACCCCGGCAGGATTACTATCACTCTAGCAGAGCGTTGCATCGATGGTTGCATGGAGGCTGTCCTCTGCGGGCTTAGCACGAGCTCCGTTATGTCGATTGAAAAGTAGACAAAAATGACGTTCCGTGTAGACAGTATAACGATGAAGGCAGCAAAGTAAAAAGAGTCAACTGCGCTTTGTACGAACTACACTTTTTTTACATAATTCGACTCGGAATTCTTTGTTTTGGAATAGGTTTGTTTATCTGATTGATTCTCATTTTATTCTTATATTAAGTCACGTATATAAAGACAACTATATAACAATTTCTCTCAAAGTGTCCAAGTACCGTATTTTGGAACGAAAAAATATTACAGTAATATTGGCTTTAACCATTTCCTTGGTAACGCCCTATTAACTAAATGATGTTAAATAGGAGAAGATAGATTTGTTCTTCTATTCATTATCATAGTTTTGCGTTCAAAACGCTCTCCTGTAAAATCATGATTGTAGATAACTGTATATATTTTGTGAAAAACTCTACTGTCTTTAGGATGGCGATCACAAAATTAAATTGTCTTCACTACATTATAGACAACTGTCAGTTGTCAGTGTGATTTTGACAGTTTGGGATAGAAAACTTTCTTCTGATTTCAGAGTCTACATAAAAAATTACCTAGACAAAGATCGTTAGAAACGAAAGACAAATTGATAAATTGTGGAAGGATTTCTACGGTGCGATGTCAAAAATGGAGAAACGAAATGTCACTTTGTGGTGAAAAAGCTGTGTCTATTCTTTGTAGAAATAGAAAGCGTCATGGGAACCGCTGAGCAGTGGTGGCCCAGTGGTAACGGCCGCGACTTACGAGTTGTAGGTCGTAGGTTCGAACCCGGACAAGCGCTTTACTTTGTGTAAATTATTTTATCACCACTGCTCTCAAAACGGTGAAGGAAAACATCGTGAGGATACCGGCATATCCTAGAACCAAAAATTCGAAGACATATGACATCTACCAACCCGCACAGGGCCCGTGTGGTGGATTACGGCCCACTCCCTCTCACAGAGAGGAGGCCTGTCTCCCAGCAGTGGGAACATTATATGCCGATTATGTAGGGAAACCTCTGTCGCACCACGTCCACGACGAACTGCCACTTATATTCCGGCACAATCCTGATGATATTCAAGCTAGTGAATCACTAATACGATGACATTACTTCCATTTTGCACAAATCTGTATTGCACTATCTTAATAGATAGTGCAAAACGAAAAACGCTCATCTGGACATAAATGAATTATAATTCCTGTTGAAATGTTGAGATATTACCAAAGACATTTAACAAAGTCAATAATTTAATGTCTTTGGTTAATACAAAATCTAAACATGACACGGACATTTAGATAGAAATGATGCTGAATTGCTGTTAACAATACACGTATTGGATAAAATTATAGCACCACCCAAACCATCAGCCAGTTTATGGCCATTACCGAAAGCCCGGAACCGGTGAATCAGGGCCCATATATTCAAAGTTATCTTTGACGATAGCAATATGTTAATATGTTCACTAGCATACTACGAGTATGTGGATATCTCGGTAACGGGGTGTATTGGGGAACAGATTAGAGGTATAAATCGTACAGGCGGTCTGATAAGACTGGCTCTCCTGCCAAATTTCACTGCGCGCATTATGACGTGCGTCTGGTGTGCGTGTCCATTATGTGATGCAGTACGGTTTTTAAAAGTTTGTTTTAATTGTTTTAATTTTCATGAAATGGTTTTTTGTTGTTTAAAGTTCTTAACAATAGTTAAGAACATTATTTTCCTGTAAACCAATCAATAAATTACTTATGAGTTTGTGATGGCCGTGGCAGTGGTGTTTATTACCTAAGTACTAGCTGCGGTTTCATCCGCATTCGTCTAGATCCCGTGGGAATATCGGGATAAAAAGTATCCTACTTATATTCTAATCCAAGTCATGGTCTACCCACGTGCCAAATTTCATCTAAATCGGTCAAGCCGTTTTAGTTTAAAAAAAGAATATTAGTTAGGAATAGGATAGTTATGATTGATTCAGGTTTTTGTGACGTAGTTTTATAACATCTGTCGTATGGCAGGATCAGCTCCTTGTGTTACCAGATGTGTGTCTTAATAAAACACTTGACCTAAATAATATAGTGTTTATAGATTTCAACATTTTTATTTTCAAGATATTTTAGAATCTTTGGATTCACAATGGTGCCGATTCCCTTGTTCACAAACTAAACTAAATTTAAGTTCAGTGCATCCTTTTCTTGCTATTTCATTAAGAAAAGGACAGAAGATAAATTTCAGTTTAGTCCTGTCAAATTAATCAGCGCTTGACGTAAATTGACGTAATTTTAGTAGGCAAGTTTTTAATCACGTCTAAACTTGTATGGAGTAGTGACAGGCGCTGATTAATTTGACAGGACTAAACTAAAATTTATCTCCTGTCCTTTTCTTAATGAAATAGAAAGAAAAAGATGCACTGAACTTAAATTTAATTTTAAGGGAATCGGCACTAGTGGCGTTGTTTTTTTGCCCATTGCATATTAAGTCTCTGCCATATTTATTAACCAATTGAACTTCGATTACCTCGAAAGACAACTACAACGAACACACGCCAATTACGAGTGTACAGACTTCCTTCATTTCATTTCCATCACTGTATCACACAATTCCAAACGTAATCCAGCATCTATTTAAATCTATTAGCTCATATTTTTTTTCTGTTCACAACACAGTGCATCTAACTAGGTATTCTATATTCAAATCCTTGTTTCCAATTGATGTTATTTCCACTTAGGTAATAGGTAGGTAATACGGGCTGGTGTCCGCAACTCCACGTCAATGCGCGTATTTTGCGTACGGGTTATTTCCACTTAAACAAATATCAACTGTATGACGTGTTAATTAGGTTAATTTCAGAATGACTAGTACTATTGAAAAGTCTTAAAAAACACTGAAGTTTTTGTGCAAACTGACCTAAGTGTAGGTATTAAAGTATTTTTTTATGGATGGACTCTGTGAAAGATGAGATGGCTAGAAAGGGGGTGACTACCGAGATGACAAGTAATAGAGAAATATGGTAGAGAATGACATGTGACATTATCAGACCAAGATTATGTCTGGACTTTACAAGAGTCTGTGACCTCTGAGTTTATTTCGGCCTTTCTTCTCAGAGTTGTCAGATAGGAAATGCCGACCTCATCTAGTTTTTTAAATATGGTTGACGTGTAAAAGTGTTTGTACAAACCTACATAAAGAAATAAAAAAACATATATCATCATTTATCAAGCGCGACCGACCTCTAATACATTGGAATAAGGGCACGAGAATGATGATGATGATATTGACTTAAGTTTTACAAAAACACATATTTGTTTACCTTTTTGGAAACTTAGTTACGAACGCAGGATAGACTTGTAATCTCAAGTGCAATGGACTCGGTGTGTTTCACGCTAGCACATCGACATATGGATAGATGGATGGATGGGTGAGTCACTGCAACAGAAATCACAACACAATCTGTGAAAATTACAACTGGCTGACAGATAGACGGACGGACAGCGTAGGCTTAGTAATAGGTTCCGTTTGGCACCCTTCGGGTACGGAACCCTAAAAAGCTGTAATCTAAAACTCCCATTAGATGCATTCTTCAAAAATCGCTAATAATAGCGTTGCGTTTATTGCTTTTAGTCACCTTCTTCGAAATTGTTGTTTTTGTTCCCTTTACACGTAGTATATCAAATTATGTAATATGTACCTATGGAAAATACCTGAATCCTACTGTATGAAGAAACGAAATCGGCAAACTTATCAGTTACTATAAGAATTGCACTAAATCCGCAAAACACTCACAAAAAGCTTCCTCTCATATAATGATCACATATAATTTTAAGTCACCACCTAAGTACACATTGTGGAATGCAAATAAAGTAATAAGTACTGAAAAAAGAAATGGTTGCCTGTAAAGTCGGTTTCCGAACGATAATTTTACGTGATAACGAGAGAAAGATGCGTCACAAGCCGAACGCTTGAGCCGATCGTGTCTCTCTATCGCTAGTTCCACGCTCTCGCTTGCACGCTTGGCTCAGGCGGAACGTGACAATGATTCATGCTTTTTCGTGCGTGCAGCCGGCGTTCATCGATTTTTAGGACGTTATCACGTCAAAAATTGAAGGAAGCAGAAACCCGCCGACGAAACCAGAAATTTAGTCATTACAATAATTTCTTTAGCCTGCTATGAATTCTAACATTGGCGCCGATTCCCTTTTATCAGCGCTTGACGAAAATTGACGTAATTTTATTAGGCAAGTTTTTAATCACGTCTAAACTTGTATGGAGTAGTGACAGGCGCTGATTAATTTGACAGGACTAAACTAAAATTTATCTTCTGTCCTCTTCTTAATGAAATAGAAAGAAAAAGATGCACCGAACTTAAATTTAGTTTAGTTTGTGAACAAGGGAATCGGCACCATTGTATTACTAAATTACATAACTGGCGCCAGTCCACCTAGCTATCTGCCAGATAATGTGTTTATGATAAAACTATAATGTACTTAACACAAGCTTAGCCTAGATATAGGTAATGTTATGAATTAGTATTGTAGCGAACATTTAAGTATTATTGAAGCATAATAATACAGTATGGAGATTGAAGTTTCTCCTTGGTATCTAAATGTATCTAGTTATTATCCTTTAAGAGGGTTTTCTGTTAAACAATTCTTGATTTTTTTGCAAAACATGGATTTAATGTTGGAAGAATGGGAGTTCTGTGAGACGAGTGTATGAATTTTGTCTTGTATCTAATTTAATTGGCCGATGACCGTTTTATGTAAAAATAGTGGTAAGCAATTCTTGTTGTTTTAACCAAAAACAAGGTGAGGTACAAATGCTTAATCTAAGATAGTAGAAATAGTACATTAATAAACCAATAGGTTTAGTAATTGCTCTGTAACACACAGGGTCAAGTTGCCAGGCCGTTCTGGAAAGAAACAAGACAATCCAAATATTATTTCAAACACTAAACTTTCAAATAAAAGATATTTAATATTTATCGCTGTTCTATAAGCGAAATTTAAAATCATTTTGAATCTACTTGAAAAAGGAAAGCTAAAGTTGATAAAGTTGCAAATTGTAGTACCTAACACGAAAAGTTTAGCCTCCAGCTTTAATTACAACCATTACAGGATTAAAGAACTAAGCTTTTCAAGACATCTATGACATAATCCGCCGATCTCTTGCCAGCATCAATGTGCCTGCTCTTCTTGAACCGCCTGGCATTGTCAGAGATGATGGCAAAAGACCTGATGGTGTGTCTTTGTTTCCTTGGAGTTTGGGACGGATGCTTGTGTGGGACGTTACCTGTGTAGACACCCTGGTACCGTCCCACCTCCAACGGACTACTTCTAAAGCGGGTGCAGCGGTAGAAAAGGCCGAAAATCTGAAACTTATTAAATATGGAGGCCTTGGCAGAGAGTACAACTTTGAGCCCTTTGGTGTCGAGAACCTCGGTTCGTGGGGTCCCAGTGCGTCTAAGTTATTTGCGGAAATCGCGAAACGTCTAGTTGATGTAACTGGTGACCGAAAAGCTGGCGGGTTTCTCGCGCAAGGCATCAGCATTGCAATTCAGCGAGTAAATGCCGCCAGCATCCTCGGTACAATGCCTTGAAGGCCTTTTTTAGGTTTAACTTAGTTTTCATTTAATTTAGTTAATGTTCATCTTGTAATTTGGTTATGTAAATAACAAAAAGCTTTTAAGTCAAAACAACAAGTTACAACACAACAGGTTAATTTATTACAAACAAACAACTAAGACTTCATCGAACACCAGACGTGTGTCAATCGTTTACATTGTTATGTCAATTCGTATGCAAATTCTATAATAACAACACAAACACTTGATTATTGAAAGAATTTAAACGCGCAATTATGGAACGCTAGAGATGTCCATCGGTTTACATCCATGCGGAAACATTCCACAATCTGCATTCGTTACAAAATGTAACACGTCTATTATTTGTTATGCTAAGTCGTGAGTTGGCGCATTAAATGTCATGACATAATGACACTCTGTCGTGTTAACGCACGACTGAACAGTACAAATTACAGGTGCAATTCAACCGAGAATTGTTTATAATGAATTAATGTGTATGGGGCGACGGCAGTGCTAATTATGCAGATATTATGACGCCCGTGTAAACAGCGGTGTCGCATCACTAGTGCGAGCTTATTGTTGGTCGATGACGAGATGTGGCGCTTCGCTGATAGAATTAAATAAGATATCTCTATGATGACTGTCGTCAAGTTTGCAATGCTATATTAGTATTGTCTGTATACGGGTTGTTATATACGTAAACTTTAAAGCAGTGGTGGCCTAGTGGTCTACGACCGCGACATACGAGTTGTAGGTCATAGGTTGAAACCCTGACAGGCGTTTTACTTTATGTAAAAGAACTCAGCACCACTTCAAAACGGTGAAGGCAAACATCGTGAGGAAACCGGCATGTCCTAGAAACAAAAATTCGAAGACATGTGCCATCTATCAACGCGCGCTGGGCCCACGTGGTGGTTTGCGGCCCACTCCCTCTTACAGAGAGGAGGCCCGTGTCCCAGCAGTGGGAACATTATAGGCTGATTATGCTATGATATGTATTATCGTAATTTTTGGTGAATTATAACTGAGAAATGTGATGCCAGCTTTCCTGAAAACGCTTTTAATGACTACACTGAATTATAAAAGGAAAGACGCTAGGTTGAGCCTGAAATAAGAAATATAATGTATTTATTTATGTACACACATATATAGACAGAAAAGATTAAAAGAACAAAAAAATACGTAGGTACAAAGGTGGTGCTTATTTCTAAAGAAATCTCTTCCAGCATACCTGCGATCCTATCGCAGGACAGTAGACAAAAAGATGTAGACACCGTGTGTAAAAGTAGAAGATAAAATAGAATACATAAAATCGGAACAATTCACAAAACAAATAATATGAGAATATACTAACATACATACAATCATACATACAATCATACAAACAAATATACTTCTAAAATAAATATCACTAGAATATAAAAAAAATAAAAATTAATTTAAAGTATACATACGCAACTATGACGAAGTGGAAAGATAGTGTTCTTTCACTCTTTTTACCCGACTGCCCCAGGAGGGTTATGTTTTTCGAGAGTATGTATGTATGTTTGTATGTATGTCTATTTCTTTGGCACGCTCTGTAGCCTAAACGGCTTGATGGATTTTAACTTCGTAGAATTTTGTTATCACAGGCGGGGACAAACGAATAACCTGAAATATGGTGTAACTATTGATTGTCTGCCTGCGATACCAAAATTCTATAGATTATAATACTTGTGTTTCCCTTTTCAGTTACGTGTTTTTGCAGTCGGGTTTTTTTGAATAATATTTAAATACTGCAACAGGTTGGCAGTCTCTAATGTCCGGCGGAAGTGAATTCCACAACAGCACCGCGGGAGTAGACGTCAGTGGAGTGGGGAGGGGACTGATTTGTAATGAATGACAGATTCAAGTTAGAAAACTGATGGCACAAATCACTACTATCACATTCCTTTCCTAGCTCTCTGTCGGTGACTAGATAAAATACTTAGTCATCACTTGGCGCATATTTTTAGTGAAAACCGGCAAAACGAAATATGACACCAACCATTTGTAAAACAACTTGTAAGATCTCCTAAACATTAAAGAACGTGTTTATGAGTAATACCACATTTAGTTTCGTGTTTTATTTTATTTTGTTGATAATAAATCATGAGACCTGACCGCAATGTTCGGTGTGAAATTCTCGACATTTTTCTAGTCTAAGGCTGTGCACAGACTGAGTTGTGCGTTGTCCCAGCAAGAAAATCTCTTCTAGAATTAATTGAGTTCAACGAATAATTAGAGCGTTATCTGTGGTCAAAAGCGCCAAATAAAAATTTGTACGTGCTGTCGTTTTAGAAAAAAAAAAACAGAAAAATGAATCCTGCTGGAGTAACGTTATTCCAGCAGATTATAAGTTTGTTGTGAGCAGTGGTGGCCCAGGGGTAACGGCTGTGACTTCGAGTTTTAGGTCGTCGCTTAGAACCCTGACAGGCGCTTTACTTTATATTTATTATTATTTCATCACCACTGCTCTCAAAACGGTGAAGGAAAACATCGTGAGGAAACCGGCATGTCCTAGAACCAAAAATTCGAAGAAATTCGTTGATGAATACCTATCCTGTCTCTGGAGACATACCTAAAAAAATTGAAGAAAGACAATACTTCATCATTTAGATCTCACGGTAGGTACTCGTTTTCCATGAATAATTTGTCGATCAGAATACGTATCCGTTAGAGTTCATTAGGCAGAGCATTCATCTTTTCAGAGCCACTTCAATTTATTTGAGGATTCGTGTCGGCATTTCCGAAGTATTATTACATTACGTGTAAAAATAGCTCAGACTTTTTCTAAGGTACTGTCTACAATGACAGCTTATAATTAAATTTTAAAAATATACGCATCGGTTTAAGAACTTCCTCCTTTTTTTTTCGTCATTTAAGGATCGGGTAATCGCCGTTCACCTTAGCCATATAAATGTGCGTCTCGCTCAAGCCGCGCCGCCGCCGCCGTTCAGTTTCATAGAGAATATTAATTTTTATTAACGAAAATATGGATATTTGAAATAAAATACAGATATACCTAATAATTATAGATACGCCGAATTTTTTAAAAGTGCATAGTGCTTAATTGGTCATGGACGTCTAATGAGACACAATTGATTTTCTATTGTTCGGAAATCGAAGAAGAGAAGAGAATCGGTGACGCGCGGGGCTTAGCAGGTTGTAAAGGTGTACCTTGTTAGTGATAACCTGCAGGTTATCACGGATAAAACCAGTAAAAGTAGTAGAAATCTTAGGATCCAACTACAGTTGGCTCTGTGTAATATATACAATTGTTGTCCGCTCTTGATTCTCCTATAAATAAATAAATAATAAAAAAGTCTGTTAATACGAAAAAAAAAAAACATGAAAATATCTCAAATAGTTTGAAAGTAATACCGTTTTTTATGCTTTGGGTAGACATTACTTCCTGAATTTATTTCGTAAGGTATTTTACAACAATACTTAAATATTCACTATTCATATATACATATGAATTGTGAATATTTAAGTATTAACGTTAAGTTTATTTTAGTAATTAACGCATACGCGTTCTAGTTTACCATACACTTTTTGCATATGTTACTTGCACTATATTACATTTACATTTAAAAGTCACTAATATCGTATACCTGCACCTTAATAATCAATTTATTTTCCGATATTACGAGTATATTGAAAGTCAACAAAAGCAGTTGAAAAGCGTTAAAACAAATTCCTTGAATTGCCTGCCTGAATGATATAAATATGAGGGCTAAGTTAGCTCCGTTATTCTGAAAAATACCGTCGACAGACCAACTTAGATTATTTATTTGGCTAAGACAAAATTTGTATATAAAAATAAAATAGTTTATTAACTTCGCGAACAAAACTTCCCCACCTCATAAATAATATGACGAAGAAAAGTAGACAACGACGACAAACAAACTAAACTTGTGATTTATTTTATGTCGCGAAGGCTTTAAGTACCACGTGACGTAATACGTGTAATGGTTTTTTGTAATTCACACAGCGTTTTTAGAGTTTCCTTTACAATTTTTTTAAAAATAAATCTTGTGTATTTGTAAAAGAAATTGTTATGACTATTCGTTACCGCAAAAAATATATAAAAAAGGAGTAGAGTGAGGAGGTTTGGAACTGTAGTGAAAATATAGAAATTAAGTTTTGGTTTTGTCACATTATGAATATTTATTGCCTTTTTATAAATGCAATTAACTAATAACACTCATTAGTTTTATATTAAGTATATTTTTATTAATATAATGATAATACATACATACATCTATCTATGTAACATAGATTATGTGAAGATTATTCATATCCAGTGATTTCAGTCAGTCCAAAACAAAAATTATAACTTTTCCTTACACACATCAAATGCTTCAGTGAATTAATTACTCGGGTATGACGAATATAACAATAATCAATAACGCGTGACGCCATGGGTCTATGTTAGGCATTAGCGCCCACCGCGGTTGCGTCAATTCTAATCGATATATTATTATAAGCCTGGTGGTCCACCACCTAACTTGGAACAGGACGATCCGCTAGGAAAGTGGAGTTGTTAATTAAAGTTACATATATTAAAATAATAAAAAGTCAAAACTGTACATTGAATATTTTTGAAAAGAAGTACTTAATTCCTACGAGGTGTGGGAACGAGTCTAATGATAAATGATTTATTTTCTGTAAGTAGGTTTGTACAAACACTTTTACACGTCAATCATATTTTTAAAATAAAGCTAGATGAGGTCGGCGTTTTCTACCTGACTACTCTGAGAAGAAAGGCCGAAACAAACTCAGAGGTCACAGTCTCCTTTAAAGTCCAGACATAAACTTGGTCAAATCATGTGAAGGCCATGTAGATTAGTGTCTGAAATAGTCCTTTTGAAGAAAGAACCACACAGATTGAGTGGACCTGTCCAGTCAGTGCACGCATTTGTCAGTAATCGTGCAGCTCAACTCAGAACTTAAGGAGCTCAACGATGCGACGAACAATACCAAAGAAAGAACATTTGGGTAGGCCGCATAAATTACTCAAACTGCCAGACCATGATTAATACTAAATGAGAAAAAAATACAACAATGACCCACATAATCTTCACATTCATAATAATTGAAAACAATATAATAATATAATAAAATAATAATAGTCTGATGCCGAGAATATACGTTTATCTGGATGTATGTTCCGGAATGGCGCAAAAACGGCTGAACGGATTTGGATGAAATTTGGCACACAGGTAGTTTATAACCTGGATTAACACGTTAGGGGTTTAATCCCGGTAGTAGGTTTCCGTGGGATATTTTCCGACATACACGCGGGCAAAAGCTAGTTAAAATAATAAGAAATAAAGATTTATTGTTCAAACTGGGATCAGATTACACGGCAAGGTAATGTATAAAGACTCCCGCAGACAGGCGCTACGTGACGATGCGACGCGATTTTGGTAGAACAATTTCTATAGTTTATGTTTATAGTTTATTTCTAGTTTTCATAAAAAAAAATCTACTAGAGTCGCGTCGCGCCTGTCTGCAGGAGCCTTTGAGCACGGGAATACATTTTCTTATTCTAGTTAGTGGATGCCGTACTGTTCTCCTAGATAGGTTACGAAATAACGTGCCCCGTTTGTGACGGTGATTCTTCTAAAAGAAACAGTTCCAATCACCGTCACAAATGGTTGACTTATACCATCGTCGGTCGTATTATACCTATGTATATGTATATTCAGAGTAATCATTACAGCAGCTACAAAAGTAAGGAAAAATTAAGGACATTAAACAACAAAAACTAAAAAAAATAACGCATTCAGGCATGGGGACTGCCGACAGAAGTCAAAACTTAAAACTGTGCATAGCTACAGATTACTGTTAAAATTAACATGTCGGTGACGTAAACTCATAACATTTTTCCGTACCAAAAATCACTCAACGCGCCTAAAGAAATTTTCTCTTCAAAAACTTGAAATCTACACATTAACATAACATCAGATAAAGATAGATATAACATTTATTCAGTGCACACAAAAGACATAGCACTACACACAATATCACAAGTCATGGATAACAAATTACAGGAATATATATGAAAACAAGGTGCCAATATACAAAAAAAAAAGAAAAAAAGTTCTTTAAGAAAAAGAGTGACATTATACATCTCGCCTGTATTCCCCGAAAAGTTGGGCAGAGGTGTCATTTATTTTTTCACCAACATTTCGCCAGTTATGTTTAACTCCCATGTAATAGGGGGCGAGCCTATTGCCATCAACCGGGCACGAATCCACACTCCGGGCTGAAAAACCCAATAACACTTTGCCCGCCCCGGGAATCGAACCCAGGACCTCTGGCTCAGCATTAGCGCTTGCGACCACTAGACCAACGAGGCAGATTTTAAATCTAATAATATCTAATACCTAAATAAACTGTGATTGTTTTGAATTATTTGGATTTTAGTGCGAAAGCTGAAATTGCGGTTAGCGTTATGTAGAACGTAATGGGTTTTTGCGTATGCCCAAATCAGTTTAATGTACCTATGTATGTACAACCAAAACTGATATTTTCAACATATAAGGATTCGTGCGATACCATGCGGTATTTACAGGAATTTATGGGTTTCAAGATATCCCTATTGGCACAACCTATGGTAATGAAAATAGCTGTTATCACTTCAATGTACCGTCAGTGGGTTTTTTTTGGGTTATCCTTAACAAACCTCCAACAATACCTAAATATATAAAAATAACATACGTTTAAATTCATTAAAACAACCGGCTTGGTTTTCCTAATGAATTTTAATAAATTTTGAGTAATACGCCTTCATTTGCTGGGTTTGCTGCAAAAGGCTTCAACCTTAATACATACATAATCAGCCTATATCTAATGTTCCCACTGCTGGGATACAGGCGTCCTCTCTGTGAGAGGGAGTGGGCTGTAATCCACCACGTGGGCCCAGTGCAGGTTGGTGAATGTCACATATCTTCGAATTTTTGGTTCTAGGACACCATGAGGTTTCCTCACAATGTTTGCCGTCACCATTTTGAGAGCAGTGGTGTAGAAATTGTTTACACAATGTAAAGCGCCTGTCAGGGTTCGAACCCACGATCTCCAATTCGTAAGTCCCGTTAGGAAGTGTCCATTAATTACGTGAGGCGATGGCGGCGTGAGGTTTTGGCGATTTTTCGACCGACACTCCCCCCTTGGTGAGATGTCGTGCGATTTGGCTCGACTCCATCTCCCGAATCTCACGTGAGATTTTTTAAAATACGTACTTTTTTGTAAATAGGTACCTTAATCTGTGCTTGATTGAGTTGGATTTATTCAAAATATCTTAATTTGATACACTATATCTTGCGGAATAAAAAATTACGTGATATTTCCCGAGACCCCCCTTTGCCCCACGTGAGATTGGGTGACATTCGACTCGACCCCCTCCCCCTCTAAACGCCTCACGTACCTAATTAATGGACGCACCCTTACCTCAGGGCCACCACGGCTCAATACATTACATTACATACATTACATTATCAGCCTATAATGTTCCCACTGCTGGGACACAGGCCTCCTCTCTATGAGAGGGAGTGAGCCGTAATCCACCACGCGGGCCCAGTGCGGGTTGGTAGATGTCACATGTCTTCGAATTCGGTTCTAGGACATGCCGGTTTCCTCACGATGTTTTCCTTAACCGTTTTGAGAGCAGTGGTGATGAAATTATTTACACAAAGTAAAGCGCCGACCTGGGTTCAAACCCACGACCTCCAACTCGTCGGGGCCGTACATACAATTTTACTTTTATTTGTATTTATGATATTCACTGCAACATAACACTTTATTGGTATATTTACAAGTAATTGGCCACGTCTTTAGCACGGTCAAACTGATCATGTACCGTTGATTGCATCTACCAAATACACAATCAGCCATTGGTCTTGGCTAGTAGAACAGTACATCAATTATTGTGCAGTTACAGTTACGTCCACACAATCTAACAAAACAACAGGAAAAAGTACGTTTGTTTATAACAATTGTGTTAAAATTCTACCCTGTGTCATTTCCTACGCATTTAATGGCATCATAATTTAAATAGGTATTTCCTTACTGTAATGTATATGACAGCATACATTACATAACCTAACGCCTGTAATCCTTAAAAGGTTAGGCATAGGAGTACCTGTAGTACACCCACATTTCGCCAGTTTTGTTTAAGTCCCATGTAATAGGGGGCGAGCCTGTTGCCATCAATAAGGCACAAATCCAGACTCCAAGCGGCTACTGAGAAATTCCTGATACAAAAACCTAATAACACTTACTGACTCTTACTGACTAAAACCCACCCGTATTCCTTCCTGTTGCCTGTGTTGCCAGGGGCCTCGGTGACCCTTTAGTACCTTCCCACGACCACAGCAGGCATCGGCCCTAGTGGACCCCTACATTTGTGCTGACGACATTTCTTTGAGGCACGCGTGGAATACAACGCGCCGTCGACCCGGGCCTGGTCCTTACCGGACGGTGAGCTACCCATTGCTCACCGTCCACAAGCCCGCGCCTACGCTGGCCGGAAATCCGCCCGGGATTCCCGACGCCCAGGGCGTCTCCTGCGGCGGCTAGGGACGAGAGGGCGCGAAATTTGCCTTTCTCTCAACCATCCCGCCTCCTCCTTCGCGAGCATTACTGCTTCGTAGAAGGAGGTGATGGCTGCCCATGCCCTCTCGCTCCGTACCATGGCCTGAACCAGGGCCGGACGCGAGAGATCACTGTCGCCAACCTTTCCCGACCTGGGAATCAAGTCGAGGACCTCATGTTTAGCAGTAGTGCCTTGCGACCAACGAGGCCGTCTCGTATGTCATCGTCGTCTGCCTAGCCTTTTCCCAACAATGTTGGGGTCGGCTTCCAGTCTAAAAGGGTGCAGCTGAATACCTGTTTTTTACATGAACTGTCTATCTGACCTCCACAACCAGTTACTGGGTAATACGATACCCCTTGATAAGACTGGTTGTCAGAACTTTCGGGTACTGACGACCCGTAACGACTGTCAAAGATCCACTAATGACAGCCGGGACTAACGGCTTAACGTGCTTTCTGATACATGTAGGGGTCTTGGTATGTAAAGATGGTCACCCATCCACGGACAAACCGCGGCGCGCTTAACCTGATCTCGTATTAATGATTAAGTATAATATCAAAGGTATTTCGTAAGGAGGAAGCTTCGAAAAGCAATAAAGTGTTGCATGCAAAGATCATAATACTGCTTAAGTGCTGTGTTACTATTATTGGCGTAGAAGCACCTCGATAACTTGTTTCCTCGACCGAGAATACAACTTGCGAGGGATGTGAAGTGCTTCGTTCTTATGTTACTTTCTATCTCTTCAAAACAAGCAAAAAGGACGCGACAGCATAGTGTTGCGTAACCTTAAACCATCAAAGACTAAATTTTAAGAGGATTGCCAGCAGAATCCTTTTTTATTGCTTATAATAACAAATTGCGATCACCATTTTTGTTTCATGTGCGTGGTTTTGGCAACATCATTAAGGCAGTTCATTATAGGCCATTGAAACGTCCTTAGCAGTGGTTATTTACGGGAAGAATAAGTTCTTTTGTGCACAGAAAAAATTAGTCTTCCTGTCCAAGCGAAACAGAGTCGCCCCACAAGTCAATAAGTATTTTTAGGTTAGGTTTCGTACTAATTGGTACGTTCACATGTAACTAAAAATAAACGCTCTTTATGTATGTACAATAGGTATTCTCTTTATTGTCTAGATGACGACCAGTCTAGACTCGCGTCTGTTCGTATCTCCATATCAAATTTCCCAGGAAATACAAATGTGTATAATCGCTTTTATAGAGTTTTTAATACAGCTTTACTGAGCATTGATAATTTACATAGAGACATAGCTAACTGATTCTTGACAGAGAATAAGATTTTTCAATAAAACAAGATGCTATGTTTGCGTTTGCCCTACTTACTCCATCGTGGGATTTCGGATCGAATAAAATCATTTGATGTCGATAAATAATTTTGTTTATTATTTTAATACATACACAGGCAGGTAACATGGGTTTCAATTAATTATAATATTAAATCGATTCCCTTGCACACACAAAAACGTACAAAAAGCGTTTTCGCGCATCACCTAATCCAATTTCCCAGAAACATATTTTAGCAAGCCGCAGAAGGCATGTAAAGCTGATCCCTTATGAGCAAAAAGCTTAAGATATTTTTTGTCACACCTATCACGTCCGTCTCTAATTGTTCCATTCAAAAAGAAACGAAAAGTGTTCTTAATCCTATAATGTTATTCGATGCGTGGCGCGTCGGCCTCCGCTGCGCCCGCGCCGGCTATTCACCGTCGATGCTTTTTTTATTCGAATCCGTGTGAATAATAAAGGATTTTATGTCATAAGTTTGTTAGAGCCCTCGGTTTGATTTATACGTCTGCTCGCATTAAACGCCTGTACCTGGCGTTTGAGGAACTTTACCTTTTTCTGTTCCCGTTTTTTGTGTGAGCGCGGCATAATGCGGGCGGTGCGCCGGCGCCGCGATTCAAGCGCTGATCAAAGCGATTGGAGACGATTAAACTTACTTGATATATAGATGGTCAACAATACGTAGCGGCGCCTCCCAGTCGCGGTACACATTTCAAATGACGATGCTCCTACGCTGATTAAATAGTTTTCTTGTAATGCATTCCTGTTGCGCATCGAACCAACCATAACAATAGTAATGTATTTGACTGTGACGCGAACTTCATGTATTTCAGTCTAAATACTAACAAAACTACACGAGATGATGTAACCGATGACTGAATGAAACAAATTAATGAGTGCAGTTAATAACTTCAGACAATTTAACTTGTAATTTGTCTGTGACAAAGACGCCGAAAATTGTATATGTACAGAGTGTTCAATAAATCAAACGTAGCGAGATAGGTACACAAATAATGTATCTACCTAGTTACATAATTAAAAATAAAAATAAAAGTTAAATGCTTTAAAAGTAGAGTCGTAGAAGCATTCAGTTTATTTAATTCCAAATGCAGACTGTGGACTTCGAATTTTATACATTCGACGGAATATATCTATCCTGTACCTACAGCCATACTTATTAATAAAATAATTAACTGACACGTACAATTTACAATAACATCCGGGACTTTTCATAAAGTATAAAATATTACGATTGAACAATATTGATCTATGACATCATTTGGAACACTAAAATGTAATTTCTGAGATTCTTCTTAGAATTCGGTCTCACAAACACGTAAAGGTGTATCGTCCATACATCACAGGACCCCGATATATACAGGCTGCTGCATAAATATATCGATGCTAAAATGTTTATCGATCAATCGTTTATTGTATTTTAAGAAACACAAAATCTTGAGTGATTTTTCCTTTATTTTATTTATGTGTTCTTAGTATAAAGTAGGTTTTTTGTCAATATCTATAATAAGCATCAGTTTCAATGGAACTAACACATTGCTTTTGCATCCCACTATTGAAATTTATGGTAAGACAAATAATTGTTTTGAATACTCAATCAGTTGTGAATCGTAATTGTGTTTATCATTTGTCAATAATAGTGTTCATCTGCATAAAAACCAGTAATCATCTATCGTAAAACTACGGAATGATGAATAATACAAATATTTGCAACTTGTCGTATTATAAATTTATGGACATTTTCATGTCATTTTAACTGGTTCATATTGTGAAGTTTTAAATATTAATCTTTGTGCTAATTGGTTTATGTTTATGTAAATGTAATTGGGTGAATAAATTATTACGACACGATCATGCAATTTAGACGTATGAAAGTTACATGACCCCAAAAATATAATGTCGTAGACGTAAAAATATTTACTGCAAGACAAGCCTCAGAGCATGTTATGATCTTAGCACATACTTAAATTTCTGCTTACCTAGACTAGGGAAAAGCATGTTACGAAAATCTTCGTATAAAAAGGCATAACGTCGCCTTAGAGTGAAAACCTCGGGAATGTTATTGGTCATTTTTATTTTATTACATTTTTGGAAAGCAAATATCGCAACGCACGCCTAGTTTCCCACAAAAAAAGTTTAGTCACCTGTAGCGTCATCTATGGTGAGTTCGAAATTCTCGCAAAAGAACAGACGAGGTTTTGAATTTACCAACACTTAGAATTTAATAATTATTCCAGTAAAGTTGCCTTTTTCGCATATAAGAGGTTTTCATTCTAAGGCGACGATAAGTTGACCGAAATATGAAAGTGTAACCCCCTGTATGCGCGTGGGCGATGTAGACGGCCTGTCGCTAAGGGTCGCCTTAACGCCTATTACGCTCTCATTTTTTTGACAGCCCTACGCGAACAAAACGCTCATGAATGAATGAATGAATGAAATTCCTTCGCCGAGGTATGCTAAGCGCCCCTGTAGTAATAGAAAAAATAAACTAACGATTTAAAAAGGACTTCCTTTTGTCGTAAAAAAATCCTTTGCGCCAAAGAATGTGAGATCCTTTACAATTAATAGCTCCCTTGTATTTATAATATTGGAATAATTCTTCGAAATATACCGTACCTGTCCCTGTAGATACACTCCCGGACTTCTAAATCGAGCCATCGTGCGTAGGTATTCATGTTAGAGCCGTGCTCGATTTTGATCAATTATGTTCATAGTTTGTGAGACAGAGAAAGATAATTAAAAAAAAATTATTTGAAAAGTCGAGTAGTTTGTTTTGCATGTGGCTGAAAGGGATTTTTGAAATAAAGTGTATTCATGGAATATCCCTAATACTTGCAACAACTTTTCCAAAAAAATGACGTGAGGCTGAATCATTTGATCATTGTGGTAAGTACTAGAAACTACTTTTGATTTTGAACATTAAATAAAAGCTTATAAAAATATCATCAACTTCATTGTATGGTCTACCTACTTGCACTTTACAAAATATAGCAGAAAAGTACCTAATGTTGAAAATCCATTTTTTTTAAACCTAGTCAGTAATATAATATATTTTCCTTATTATTTAGTAATCCATTTCAAAAACTTTAAAAATCACAAATTTATGTTCAGCTTCCTTCCATCCATCCTTGAAATAAAATCAAAATTTTATTTTATGATAATACAATATCTTCATTAAGTAAATCAAAGGCGAAATAAACTATATTTTCGAGCACAAAACTGATGAAACTACATATGTATTAACAGGTGTTGTGGCTAATACGAATGGTTTAGCGCCACGAATACTCTTATAGTCACACAGACAAAACGTTTTAATTATTTAAAGCCTTCTCACAATTAGATAAGATATTGACAAAGATGGTATTTTTTTTGCACGGAGCCATAAAGGCCTAAAACGTTTTTATGCAGTTTTGAAGCCGAACATCAAAATGATGGCCAGCATTATCCTTTGACGTTCTGTATTGTTCCGAATTTGAATTCACGATCATTTAAAAAGGTATATACCGTTATACAGAAAAATGTAGGTTTGGTTTAAGAGTCCGGGAGTGTGTTATAGGCATGTATATTATTTATCTACTACATATCACATAATTTATATATTCATGTTAAAATGGCTCGAACAATTTGCACAAGTTATATGTTAATGTTATAATGGATTAATTGCCTTGATTATAAATCAAACCTCTAATTAAACCTTCACAGAAACCAATAAAGTGTAGGTAGCTTATAATTATATATTTTCTTTCAATTACTAGTATTGAAGGTGTAATCAAATTATTTGTTTATGTTTCTTTAGATACTTTTTTGTTTAGTTTTAGGTAGTAATTATTTATATAAAATAAAATAAAACCTCCTTAGTCTCTACGTATTTACACACAGAGTTACCTTTTGCAATAAAAAAAAAAGTCACAAGCATTAAGCAGTTCAACGGACTTCCTGCCCATTTGAGTTAAGAATAAAGAATACCGTCGGTACTACACAGAGGTTTTTAAAAATATATTGTAAAAAAAATGTAATTGAACATCGGCACCCACACGTAGCGCCTACGGTTCGCAGAAGGCTGCGGATAGCATAGAGAACTATGGAACGTTCACGTTTGTATGGGCATTGTGGGCCGCACAAATGGGCGGAAGCGCGTTGATTCGAGATGGGCAGCATGTGCGCCGGCGCCTAGCCTGTGGCCCAGGCAGGCGCCCGCGCACTGCGATACGTGAGGAAATCTCTCGGATCATACCTGGCGGAATCACTACAATGGGTATTCTGCCTAAATGTAGTGCACCTCTGTGGGGGTTTTGATTGTATTGATGAGTAAAGCCAGTGTAATGAATTTTCTTTTTTACTAAAATGTAGAATATAAATAAAACTGGCCCAACATTTTCTAAGTATTTTGCAGCTGTCGTAAGTTGACATTTTAATCGGCTTAAAACAGCTCAGGTTTATCGGTAACTTTGGTGCTTACCGAGAAGGTAGGTTTTGCAATTGTTTGCAAACAGATGGCCGTGTAAAGTATAGAAAGCGCATTGTAAATGGATCGTTTCTATTGTGGCCGAAGTAATCCGAAACACATGAGGTGCGAGGTGTCGCGTCTGCGCGCGTCGACTGGTAGTAACGGTTCTGTGGCGGAGGCGCGGTGCGTGACTCATCTCTCGTTCATTGAGCGGTGGTCCATTGAGCCGCGCTTGCGCTCATTACCGCTCCGCCTGCCGGCCCTGCGCACACGCACACAGCGCGCGCTCGCGGACCGACTACACCGACGCACTACCTACGACATGTTGGCTCCCATCTCTAGATACAACGTGAGTTTAGCCTACGACATCCGCTCCGCCGAAGCCTACGGACTAAAATTAACGCGACGCCTTATTTGAATGGAGGCAATTTAATTGCTGCGAATTTAATATTTTTATTAATGACCAATTTTGTTGTTACAGATGGAGAACTTATCGAAATCGCATATTTGGCTCGCGGCTGCAGCCCTCCTGGCAGCCAGCGGGGTGTGCGCCGGCGCTGGTGTCGGCAACAGGAAGCCGTTCACCCCGACCGACTCCATCCTGGACATCATCAACACAGAACAAGTGCAGAGGTTCCTCGCGGAGAGACAGCGCGCGGAACAGGCCACTGCATCATCATCGACGTCTTTTGTGCAACGAAACGAACTCGGAGATGGCAGTTCTGAAACTGGCATGGTGGTCTCCTTGCCAGAGCAAGAAGACAGCACAGAATTGCCCCCGGGAGTTGAATTCAGAAAAATATTGAAATCTTCCAAAAATGCTTTGGTCGTGACAAAGAAGGATTATCTCAAGGAAGATTGGTGCAAAACAGAGCCTTTGGTTCAGAAAATCCGAGAACCGGGCTGTCTGCCCACAACAGTGATAAACAAATTCTGTTACGGACAGTGCAACTCGTTTTACATACCGAAGGGCCCGCGGCGACGCGACAACAACGCCGACCGGCCGCAGCCCGCCTTCAAGTCTTGTTCATTTTGTAGGCCTAAGAAGTTCACCTGGGTGACAGTGACTCTACGTTGTCCTGGACAGAACCCGCCGTTCAGACGCAAGCGGTTACAGAAGGTCAAACAGTGCAAGTGTTTACCAGTGGGAGTGAATTGAAGCTGATAGTGTGACGGACCCTGCAGTGACAGAGGCGGTGCGACCGCCGGCTTGCGACGAACTCGTGCGCACACCCGGCTCTCCAGGGTGACAGGTGACAGGTACCGCGAGCGAGCGCCCAGATGCTCGGGTGCTCCACATCGTTATCGCTGATTATTTTCGATCACGTCCAGTGTATAGACTGTGTATGAACTGGTCAAATAAATTGAGATGCCTTGCTCTCATACGTCAATGCGGATGACGTAATGTGATGCATAGATTAGATGCCTATTTAGAGTTACAATGTAATAGAGCGGCTTCGACTGCAAGTCGACGAGCAAAAGCATTAATTGTTCGTAGCGAAACTAATTAGCTAGTGTGTTAGAATAGCGTTGGCCTTCCAAGCGATTAAGAATTTGTTTTGGTACAAAACTTGTGAATTATGTCCGTTTATCGAAAAGTGATTATTCTGAAAGTAAAGTTGTGTTATTAACGTCAGCAGAATAATGTGTGATACTAGTTTATAGTTTGACAGTTAATTGTGTTTCTTTGCGCGTATCGGTGAGTCACGAATTTGAAACGAGATTGAGAAGTAGCGACTTAATTCACGTCAGGTCAGGTCTACGTGTGTTATTTATTTATTTTGTATCCTAATAAAGATATTGTAGCTAAAACAGAATACGCTTATAACTAAGTTGGTAATTTAATGTTGATCGTAGTTTCATCTTGTTATCTCGCAATAAATATGTGTAGGTAGTGGTATACGATATGTATTTAAATATATTTCAATGCAGTATAAAGTAACGTTAGGTTTTATGATAATTCGAAACAAAATTATGATCTCTGTTTGCTCTCAAGAAGTATGCATTTGTTTTATATGTTCTTTAATATATCCATATATGATCTGACACAGGGGACTGTACCCACGTATTGTGCAGGTTATTTTGAGTATGTACTTACTATCTTAGATGTTGTAACATGTTATGTAGACGTCTAAATTAGCGAGTGTTTATAGCTGAACTTGTCACGTACTTATCGTAGAAATCTAGTACCGTTGTAGTCGCTGAGGGAAACTAAAAGATTGTTAACTGTAGTATTTTATAGTTGCAATTATTGTAGTAGGTTGTAGAAGTTCTTGCCATTGCATTTTGTTGTTCAATACGTTTTGTATGAAAGCGTAGTTGAGCATTATTTTAGTACATGGATTTATAGGTAATTGGTTGTCTGTGACCGTATATTCAATTAATAATAAAAGTAGAATGTGTTTATTAGAATGTCAGAAACCTAGCAATTGTGTCAATACGGTACCATGATTGGTTAATTAGTCACAATGCCGTGAACTCGCGATTAATGACAATATTTATTAATTTTCATTTAAATAAATACCGACAAATTTACTTTTTGAAAGGTAGACAGGTAATCAATTAAAAATCTAAATGTTTTGCGATTTTAAATTGTTTAAATACTTTTAGAATCAGTTCTTTGTTAAGGTGGATCCACGGTGGTAGCCCGCGATATTCAAATTTTCTTACGTTTTTTTGCAATTTTGCAAGTCAGTGTCAGGTTAAATCTTGATCATCATTCATTAATACATTTCTCTAAGTTAGATTTGTTCCATAAGAACTTTTCCATAATAATTAAGACGGATGTCTTAATGATTCCAATGATTATAATTCGTCGCGAATCATATTTTGATCAATATAAAACCTGACACTGACATGCAAATGGCAAAGACGTAAAAAAAAATAAAAACATCTCGGGCTACCACTGCGGATCCGCCTTAATTACAGTCACTTTGAATTTAATTTTTTATAGCGTATATGTTTGTATTTCTTAATTTAAATCCCATATTTTATAATTTAATTGTATCAAAACTTTAATGTAACCGAGATACTAAGTTCAGTGGATTTTAAATATCCAACTTGTATTGCTCTCTGAAAATTTGTGAAATATTTGCCTAAATTGTTACTAAGTCTAAACAATAATATGTTTTGACTAGTTTCTTATGGCATTCACAATATGATCACGAGACTTCAACTGATTCCTTGTCTTGATTAAATAAAAACCTGATTTTCCATTTGATAAAGTACAATGCAACTATTGCGGTTATTTTTCAAAATAGTTCAGGCAATTACCGACACCATCATGTGTGTAGATATCATAATACCAGGAACATTATTTTATTGCCATGTTGTGATTGTTTTTTTTATACGGCTGTAAATTCATATCTGTTAAAACGTCGACTTATTTTTATTATTTTGAACATAATACGAAGTTGAAGTCGATGTTTCAAAATGTCTAATCATTCGTCCAATTTTTTCAGAAATAAACAATAGTTCGTTTCAATATTTTTATTTTTGTATGTACCTCTCCTGCGCCCTGAAAAATCTAGTATGAAAGGTTGATTACTCAATTATGGAGTTTTAGTGTATCCAGTCGGGTATGTTTTTCTTTTAAACCAGACGTGAAGACCTGTAATTGGCTTTCAGATTATCATACTGTTATTTATCACCATTGTATTTAGCTGTAAGTCTTAAGTCCTTAAATAAATTAAATTAAATACAATTTTAAAGAAAACCTTGAAAAAAATACCTAAATGTTGGGTGTGTATATTCTTGTTTTAGGTACCAGATATGTGTTTTTCGTTTAACAGGGAAAAAGTATGAAGTTGTAGTTAATTTCGTTTAGCTACCTCATCATTTCAGCCGAAATGATGGACATACGCCCCAAGCACCGCCACTTCGACCGGTTCTGTGCTCTCGCATCCAGTGGACTCCTGCGGCATTCACAGGTCATTGGGCCACTACCATGAAATGGAAATGGACGCTAAAGCCACAGGGTTATCTTTTGATGTATTGACGCTACCTACCTACTACAATCAATCTGACTTGCCTTTTCCAGCCAGTCTAACCCTGCTGAATACCAGTATTTTCCATGCAGTGACTGCCTATCTGACCCCCACGACCCAGTTACTGGATAACACTTTGCCCCTTGGCAAGACTGGTTGTCAGATTTTTGCGCTTCTGAATACCCGTAACGACTGTCAAAGATCTAAGAATGATGCCATCCAGGACTGCGCAATTCCGGAACGTGCTTGGTCATCTATCCACGAACCGGCCGCGGCAAGAGTCGCTTAATTTGCTATCGATCCTTGCGGCGGTTATCATTAAGCCACGAGCCCCGCGTTCGACATACTGCCATTTTGACATAATTAAAAAAAAATGTATGCCGTAATCAGGATATCTCACTACTACTTCAGAAGATACCTGAAGACAACAGGCCATTTTCTATTTTGAGAATCCGATATTTTGCGAATAAAGGTAGGGGGGAAAATAAAAAAAAAAAAAACAACATAGGTACACAGATAATATTGTTTATTAAATTAGAAGCTTATGATTACTTAAACGATGCACGATAACCAATGACAAACCTGAGAGATGTTATGCTTTCTTAAAACGTCCTCACTTTCCGTGATTAGCAGAGGTTATGCAGTGGATATATAGAAGGATGGACACAATATAATTACAATATTATTATACACCATAAAAATATTACAATTTTAAAAAGGGTGTTCAAACCTATAAACACCTTAGCTTCAAATACTCATTGAATAAAACCTTTTTACATAGTTCAAGCCGGAGTATAGACAACTGATATTTGGGTCAATGAATCGTAATGTCAAAACTCTCTGACTAGTACATAGTTATCTGTGGTCAGAACAGAATCACTCTAAAGATCTGAATTGGAGCTAATGTACAAAACAATCATTATTCTAAAGAACATTTGCTTTAACCCGGGTATAAATACATATTGTCTAGAATACATATTTTGGAATTAGATATTTACACTGAAAATAACAGTTACAGTTGTGTATAGTATTAAGGTATATATATATATATATATATATATATAAATAACATAACTAGCGGCTCGCCCCTGCTTCGTACGGTTTTTACAATTTGACAAAACACCGAGATTTCTATAATATTCACAAGTATCATTCAATACCACTGTCTACACTGAATGAGGTTTACAATGAGATGTTTAACTTCCTTGAATATAAACTTCTGGATGTGTCAAGAAAGGCAAGGCCGGACAATAATGACGATTTCGTAAAAAAAAATCGAAACATTGCTAGGAGTAAAATTTATACATTATTTTAAATGACATTGATCTTTGTTGGAACCGTTCAGATACCTGAAGTTTGTCTGTTAAAGCACTATGCTGTCAAAGCTGTTTCTTCAGTTGCTGTTGTTCCTATGAAGTTTGTCCAATTTCGTGTTACCCTGATTGACTGTCAAAACGAATACTTTCTAAGTACCATTTTACTTTCGAACCATTGTTTTCGGTAAGTGGCTTGTTGTCTTGCTTGTATATTGTGTATTGTGATAAAGTTTTTGCTGTCATTATCGACTTATGTCAATCACTATAAAGGGTAACTATTTGAGTTGTTGTTTTGTCGTTATAGATTCATTTGCTTTTGTCTTAGCTGTTTGAGAAGAGATCTTTTCTCTGCCAGTGGAACTCTTCGGGGTAGTTGCATAATACAATATCAGTAGCAAAGGGTTACATTTTGATAGTTTAACAAAATTCATTTCGTTATTTACTTTATTGAGCAGACAAATTTTTGGAACATAAGAAGCAATGGAGATTGATAGTGTGTTACGAAATCAGTAGGTATTATTATCCGTTCACCTGTGTAAATTACTCTTCTTCAAATTTTGATGGTCTTTTTTTTAATATTATTGATTATAGATTTTTAGGTTGGTTTTACTTTTAAGTTCAATTGTTTTCTTTTGGATTTTGGTGCTCGAGGCTAAGTATTAACAGCCACATGGCTCGATCGATCAGGCTAAGCCACGCTTGCCGCGGTTGGTCCGTAGATGGGTGAGAATCTTTACATACCGAGGCCCCCTCCGTGCCTCGGAAAGCACGTTAAGCCGTTGGTCCCGGCTGTCATTCGTGGGCCTTTGACAGTCGTTACGGGTTGTCAGAACCCTGAAAGTCTGATAACCTGTTAACAAGGGGTATCGTATAACCCAGTAACTGGATTGTGGTAGTAGCTCCATGTAAAATACTGGTATTTTTCTGCATCCGTTTAGACTGGAAGCCGATCCCAACGTAATTGGTGAAAGGCTGGGCAGATGTTTTACATCTGCCCAGCCTTTCATCTTCTCTTCCTTTCATCTTTTTCTTTTTGATTTTATTTGTATCCTTGATGACTTTTTATGCTAAATGCTTATAGAAAAGTTCTTTCATTGAATATAATTTTATCGAGGTTGTGTAGATCTTTCCTTCATTCGCAGCTTCGTCTTTTAGTGTCTGGGATTGTATAATATAATTTAATATATCTGGTTTCATTCATTTGCTTGGCTTTCCTTGTTCTGACTTATATCTCTCAAACTTTCACTTTTACTGAATTTTATGGCCATATCTGTTCCTGAGATGTTCATTAGATAACTGATTATGGTTTTTGAACCGTTTTATAGATCCAGTTTAAAATATTATGTCACTTATTTTCCTACGTTAACGATTGACCAGATATTCTTTCTTGACCCGAAGCAATGGGCAAGTTTCATTTAGAACTTGACTGTTCAAGTCAGCCTGATATGAACTGATGTCTAGGACATGAATCATTTAGTCAGTCATTCGTAAGTACGAAATGCTCCTTAAGATCTGAGTGAGAACAAAAGTTCAATAAATGATTTATCTCCAAAACAAGAGTAAGTAAGAGCCTGAGTATATTGATAGGATGTTATCCCATAGCTTCGAGTACTTAAGAGCTTATTTCGTCCACATCGTAGCATGCCCAAAATCCTGGTTACGTAATTCTTTTGCGCTTTGCAATTCTAATTTTGATGTCTTCTTTTACGAGATTAATAGCGTACTCACATAACCCCTGCGGCATAAAAGACATCATTTCACAAAACTCTTCACTTGTTTTCTTTGTGTTAGGTGTGTTATCAGTTCGATGTAAATGGCGCGGTCCAATCGATCTGAGAAGTGTAGGAGTGCAGCTCATGACGGTTTGTATAGTTATTATAATTAGTGTTTCATTAATCAGTGGTTCAGTTTACAACAGATAATGAAGTCTGAAGTCTTAGAACTGGTTGAAACTCATTGGTTTTCCCCTGTATTTCAGTTTAAGAGGACAATATTGGTGGTCGTGTTTAAAAAGCACCAGAAATCTATTTGACCTGTGTGATATCAATCTGATGGTCTATACACCAAGGAATTTGTTAGCGATTAAACTCAATCTTGGTCAGCAAAATGCACATCAGCTATGAGTATAATCACACAACAAGCAGCACGTTATCCAGCAGGGAAAGGTGTACAATATACAAGACATAAGAAAATAGATATATACAAAACTTTTGACGACATTAAGCATGTATTTAACGTCAAGTTAAGCAAACCGACTGGATAACGTATTAGTCGAATTGTAAGCTAACTTTTAGTGTTAAAGAATTGAAAAAATCGAAATTATTCGGGTGTTTAGGTTGTAGATTAAGTTGGCACTGATACAGTTTATAATATTTGATGGTATAGAGGCATGAGGAACAGGTTGTAAAGTTCACTCATCCTCCATATAAAAGGGAGGATCCTCCGACCAGACGGCTGTTGTGCCTGGTGGGCAACTGTCCGACAGTTGATGTCAGGATGTATAGTTGCAGCTAGTTGCACGGTAAACTCTGCTTGCGCGATGCAGGATTTTGCGTGACGGCAGTGTGTTGTCTAGTTCGCATGTGGCGATGTAGATGCCGCCACAATGGAAAGTGACAAACATCAGTAACTTAGTCCCAGAGTTTGGTGAGACATCGGTGAATAGTCTCATGTGCTTGTAATAAACTTACCGGCACCCATACCCTTCAAACCGGAACACAGCAGTGTTGCGGCAGAAATAGGAATGGTGGTAGTACTTCCCCGGGCGAACTCCGACACAAGGAGTGCTACTACTAACTTAACTCTTTGTCATTTTTTTTGTGATGATAAGATTCTTTGATAACCACCCGTAAATTAATCTGTAGCTGGATGTTACAGGGAAAATATTTCAGTGGCAGATCCTAGCAATAGACCCAAACATTGCTAGAAGTAAGATTTTACATGGACTAGCCTTCATGGTTGTATAGTTTTGTGGATAAAATTCGAACAAACTACAATAGGTGGTGATGGAATCTTAGATATCTCAGACGATCATCTTACGGCAGGACATGGCGACAAGACATCTGCCCACACTTTGGTGGTGTTTTTCTTTGCATTCCTAAATTATAATCTTCTCAGCCTCTTTTCAAACCATTCCGTTCTTATCCTTACATTCGTCTTGTTGCCCAGCCATGTTGTAAATGCCGTTTCCTTTTGAGATGTCTGCTTTCTTTCTTTCCTTACTTGGTTTAGCCTGGATCTTTATTAGTTTATTCTTGAATTCATTTATTGTTCCATAATTGAAGTGTTGAATAGGTACATATGGCCACCGCTTACATGGTTTGCATAGAGAAGAATTTTTGGACTATCGTGCCGTTGCCAGGAATACTTTTTTCGCAAAGTTCTTGGTCCAGCCGCCTAATGAGAGCCTCTATATAGATCTTACACAGGATTAGAGTCTTCTTTAGGTATTGTTTGAAATTAGAGCTGTTTTGAATCTAATTGATGTAATGTTTTAATTTTTTTTTTAAAGTCTATAATGTTCCCACTGCTGGGACACAGTTTTAATTAAGATTTAATTTCTTTCCAAGAAGAAAGAAGAAGCTTCTTTCCCTGACATGCTTAGAATGATTGTTTTTTTTCCATTAGGCTGTTGTTTTTTCCTGGTATCCAAAGCAATAGGAAAGTTACGTTTAGAACTTGAGTGTTCAAGCCAGCCTGTTATAAACCGATGTCAAGGACTATGAATCATTTAGTTTGTTACTCGTAAGAACGAATTGCTCCTTAAGATCTCAGTGAGAGCAAAGATCCAACAAATGGTTTATCCAGACAACAGTAAGTAAGAGCCTGATTTTATTGGTGGAATGTTATCCCCATAGCTTTAGATACTCAATAGCCATTCAGTCCTAAGCAGAGGCCACGGTCCGCATGGTATGCCATGTAAAAAACTGGTATTCAGCTGCGGTTAGTCTGTAAGCCGACCTCAACATAGTTGGGAAAGGGCTTGGCAGATAATGAGGAGAATGCCATAAAGACTTGCCTTGAGCATTGGTGATGATAGTAAGTTGTCGTTAGTTTATAGAAAGATGATGTTATCCTCTGAACACGATCCCTTAGTCGCCTTTTATGACACCCTCGCGAGAACAGGGGTGGTCGATTCTTTGCCGGATACCGCGATTGTAATTTATTGGTTAGTTTTGTTAGATTGTTAGTATTTTACAGATTATTTTATTAATCATGGAGTAAATTCGTTGTTTATGTTTTATTGTTCCTCGCAGCGGCCACTCAGTTATGCAAGTGAGATGGAAAAGCTTGTTTGATCTTTTGGAGCGAGAGAATTCGTTTGCGCGTCAAAAATTTTTGAATTTTTTATCGAGGGTTTTTTGACATTTTCAAGATCAAGACGAAGTGAACCACTGTACAGATAATCAACGTCAACTTAGGTAATGCCCAGTTCGAAATCTTGCATATAGGCACCCTGAAGGTTTATTCCAGCCGGCCAGTTAAGGCAAGCCGGAAAAACGACTTTTTTCATTTCCTGATAGGTTAGACCGTTTACTAATAGTCCATATTGATAAAATATCCGATAGAGTGCAAAGATCAAATGGAAAACATGAAAAAATGCATACAAAAAGAAACTGTGAAACCTTCAAGAAATTCTCACAAAAATCCAGCCTTACAATTCTGGTGTTGTGAAATCTTATATTCATGAAAATTACTGAAGCAATATCGAAAAGCTTACAGCTCCTAACAAAGCTACGGAAAGCCATCTAAAATGGTAACAGCACACATACAGTACACAAATATACAGTGGACATTAAGTTATAGGACTGGGATGATGAGTTGCCACTGAAGAAACAACCCTGCTTTCAAAATCAAATGATGTGCTTCGGAAACGTGGTACCCAAATGTGTGTCTTTAATATAAATAAATTACTTTTCAGCATGTTAAAAAAAGGTGAAATACTTATAATTTGTGTACGTGACTCTAATCTAGGATGACATTGATATTGTGCATGCTGTGGTCTCCTATAAGTGAAGGAGTACACCTACTTAATACCTGATGTTGCCCTTTATTTATGTGTCATGTATTGTGTACATCTTTTGTTGGAGATCCTAAATCAATAAATAAATATAAAATAAAATATAATGACATAGATATAGTATTATTTTATACGGTCTATTATATTAGTGGCTCTGCTGGAAGTTTTAACACATTCATATTGGGTATCACGTTACTAAAGTTTTTGAATAAAGATGCCTCTTTTCCAAGGTTTTAATTAACTTGCTTTGCTTATCTAACAACAGGATGCTTTGTAAATACATTTTCACTATTTGCTTCACAATATTATCTAATACAATATTTCCAATGGAATTGCATAGTGTTTAGAATTCGGATATTGAATCTCTTTAATCGTTTTCTCTATATACTAAAGAATCGTTAATTACCGTGCATCGCTTGTTAAAACGACACCAATAAAATGTTCTGTTACAACCTCATTTACGTCGTTCTTGCTACTGCTTTCCAATACCGTCTCTCTTTTTCTGACTTGTTAATAATATTAGGTGGTAAAAAGTTTGCAAGTCAAGGGATAGAATTACTATATCGTGTTAAAACTAAGTTATTATTATTCGCAGTTATATTATTCATTAGGGATATACCTCGTGCTTCTGTTTTCTTAGGTCTTAAAAGGTAGTTTACATTAAGTACTTCTGAGATCACATTTTATGCTTCTCACTTGATCATGACTTGACACATTATGACATTATTATTTATGCGACACAAAATTTCACTGTTATTTATGCGACTTGGCTCAACATATCTATAAGTATTATAATTTTAATCTTTAGTATTTACATCTACTATATTTGCTGTGAGATCATCGCGTCTTTGAGTTCATCATATTTACATGATTCCTAAGTATTTAAAATATAATGAATACATATACACCGTCAAATTTAACTATCTAGTGAGACTCCGCAGACGTGATGGGTATTGATAACTAAAAATAATAAATAAAAATTGTGATATGATAATCTATATCACAATTTTCTCTCTATAAATAAAATAAAATCTATATCACAATCTATATATATATAATCTATAAATGGATTATAGAGGCATGAGGAACAGGGTGTTCACTCATCCTCCATAGAAAAGGGGTTAGTTTATTTGTGTAAACTTCACAGACGTGATTGGTACCTGAACACGATAAAACAAAAGTAAACAGATTTTCTCTCAACTCATACTTCATGTATCAACACTACTAACCGTTGTTGACAAAAAAAAAAGAAACAGTCTTCTTTTTTTTTTCGTGTTTGGATATCGTGACCCATCACATCTGCGGAGTTTCGCTTTATAATTTAATCTGACCCTGTATTATTATATATGTATGCATGCTAAATGTTAAACTAATAACTACGTTTAACGCAGTAAATGCCCACTGGTTGAATGTGACTTTTTAAGCCAGATATAGACAATGTTTAATCTAATATTTAGGTCATAGGTTTTTTCTGACTCCATTGTGACAATAATTTACAACTTATGAACACGTAACTCAATATTTATCATACTTAAGTAACATACAGATTTACAACTGTGTATCCAGAACTGTTATATTTTTTAAATCTTGGTTTATTTCTTCACCCTAACAACCCAACCATCATCGATAGAAAGCTGCTGATGTCTTATTGCCACACATGTAATGCCATCGTAATGTTCGCATTCTGCCTTGTATATTGCTGCAAACTTAGGGATCGACGCCTTGTTTCCAACACGTGGAGTGGATGTTCTTGGAGTATGGAGATTCTCTCTACAATTCGTCTTCCTCCTATTCCAGGTCTAATTTCCCATACCTCGCATTCTTTGTCCACTGTCTTTACCTCTGCGACCTCTGGTTCTTTTGTGTGCTACCATAGGTGAGTCCAGCTCTAATGAGAAACTAGTGCACAAGGATGTTTATTTCAACTAGTCTTTTACTATCGCAGATCTCATCGGCGTTCTTCTCCCATTTTAACTCTGTAGAAAACCAGTTCATCCTCTATTGATTTAATTTGAATTGTCGTAAGATACTGTTTAGATATTGATGTAAAATCTGGTCTTCCTGGTTCATTAGTTGTTGGTGTGACGTTTGATTCTGGTCTGTGTTCATTGGTGATTCACTATACGTATGGTGAACCACCAATAGACACAGTCCAGTCAAACCCGTGTTTATAAGATCACACGCCTTCTCTAAGACAGTAATATTTTAAGAGTCGTTTATTTTGTCTTATAATCTCGGTTTGTTGACGAACTTGGCTTGGAATGATTCTGGTTGCTAGAGAAGTTGAATCATAGCTGGGCAGTATTCTAGTGATGGCAAGTGTTGTACGCGCTAAATTTTTTAGTTTCAGATTAAGATGGTATGATAAGTTTCATTTATCTGATTTGGTCTGTTCATTTAATTTATTGTTCCAGTTTTTACGCTGCATTGACAGATTTGATTTACTTGGTTGACAGAGTTGGTTGGATTCAATGACTGAGTTGATCCACTTCGTTGACATAGTTGTTTGGCTTCATTGACTTTGTTGGTGTTTTTTGATTACGGAGTTATTAGTTGAGTTGATCCACTCTATTAAAATCTGCATCATTGATTAAGTTGACCTGCTTCGATGACGGAGTTGTATCGTTTCTGTCACAAAATTGTTGTTCCGTTTCATTGACTTCATTGATAGAGTTAATAGAATTCTGAGTGTATTCTTTGACTGCGTCTTTGACCAAGTTCATCTTCTTCAGTTGTTCTGTTCCAACTTAGTTGATGTACTTCTTTGAATAAGTTAAAACTCTTCTATAACTCAGTTGACCCGTTGCTTTGACTTTGTCTTTTATTAAGTTGATCGACTTCATTGACTGAGATGATGTACTTACTTCTTTTACTGAATTTTTGCGCCTGAATTACTGAGTTGACCACTTCATTGACTGAGTGTATTAGTGCTCTGTACTAACATAATCTGTTTTATAGGTGAACCGTGTCACTGATGGGAATTGTCTGTTTTATTTCTAAGTTGTTTCTGTTAAGATACTTAGTTGATTCATTTCCTTTTTTTACTATTCTGGACCTCATTCACAGCAGAGTTGACTAAATTCATTGTTGATAGGTTTTGTTGAGTTTTTTCGTTTCATTTGCTGACTGATTTTAATTTCTAATTCCTTAATAAATAATTTCCTTAGTAAATAGTTTTAGTAAGTTGTAAGTTGCATTAATTTATATTATTGCCTCCGTCCACAGTACGGACACAGTATATTGTTTGGAGTTTTTGTTAATGTTGTCACCGGTGGCTTTGATTAAACTGCTTTGTGTGTGCAAAAGGATGCCAATAGCCCAGTGTTTTGTTATATTCTTATTTTCTTTGAGACTTAACTACATAGTGTACCTCTTGAGATTAATCACTACATTAGGATGTTACCTAACTAATTAAGTTTTTTTTACTTAACTAATTAAGTACGCGTGCTTTGTTTTGCAAATGTACAATATATTAGGGTAAACTACGGCCAATGGTTATAAATAAAGTATAATTTGTATTTTGATGGCGAAGTTAAGATTTGATTATCCATTATTGTGTTGTTATTTGTCACAGGTTTAAATGATTTAAAACCTTAAAATGTTGATGGTTAAATTCAAAATCGAATGAGAAAATTTGACAGTTTGTGGTAACTTAATGTGTTGCGACTGTACATAAGGTGGTATTGCTTCTGTTTTTCCGTCGTGGGCAAAAGCTAGTATATAAAAAATGAAGAAGAATCCGGTATTTTTATATTTTATAGTTTGATACAACTATAAAATATAAAAATACCGGATTCTTCTTCATTTTTTATATACTAGCTTTTAGCGACCCACACAGATGGTCTGACTAGACAATGTTATCATAATTACTTATGTGTGATTCTAATAAGAAACAATAAATAAATTCTTTATAATGATGTTATTTTTAATAAGAAGCTTTGAAATGTTCGTCTATCAAGTTAGCGAAATATAATTTAATTATGACACATGGCTCACAGCTGTTGCTTTACTTAAAATCTAAACATCAAATATATTAAGTTAAAAATATCTTATTAAGTTTTTTACCTACCGTTATTCGGAATCTTTATTACAAGCATTATACTAACACACTTAACACAAAATTAATCATTTAACAACGAGGGATGAAAGATATCCTTTTCAAAAAGTACAGCTCTTATTTTTTTTTAAATACAAAATATTAATGAAATGAACGTACGACGGACACACGTTAAATACTGTTTAAACACATGTATAAAGAACACAATAAACAAATAACAACAACGTAATTACTTCATGCCTTTGGCACCCTCTCATAACACCTTTCGTTTTTGCGAAACCTCTAAAATTATGATTAGGGATTATTAAATAGGTACATAACGAATTAGGTTACACAAATAAAATAGTTACAGGACGTAATTATAAAGCGTAAAAGCCTTTTTTATAACTACAAATGTAATAAGTTTCAACTACGCAATTTTAAATATGTATTCACAAACGCCTAACACTTTCAATAGATAGATTTTATGAGTCTTCATTGTTCAGAACTCCGAAGATGCATGATTATTTGAAAAGATTTTAATATTATATTATTATTTGTTGAAACACATACCAACTATTGCGCAATTCTAGTTATTTATAAAGAATATATATTTTTGTTGTTTTAATTTGATAATTAGAGAAAACTCAACAATAAGTTATGAAGAATCTTTGTTAAATGGGAAAATGAAAATCGTTCACCAAAAATCCTTTCACACTCACCCCACTTAAATATGGCAAAAAACAAATAGGTACTAAGATCTCGTAGATGGAAAGTAGATGCGAAGCTTCTTTTTTCAAATTGTTTTTTTTTTCGCACTTTTGAAACGCCTGGCTGGTTTTTAAATTCGTGTGTTAAGAATCGTGTATGGAATTATAATTATAATCTGGTGAGGAAGTCCGTCTTCAATACGGTGTAATTCATGGCTATCTTTGACTATATTTCGTATGAACTTAAAACATTTATAATGTTTTTGTTATTGTTGTTAAATGTTGTTTTTGAATGGTATTTATTTCTTTTCTTTCTTCAAACTTTCGATTTGGAAGGAGTAATTTTATGATCAAAATGGTAATAAAACAAGTTTATTAACTTGATACTTCTTCTGGTAGTGGACAGATCAGAAGATTGGTATAGGAGTTGTTTTCTAAGGATTCCGGACAAGTATTTTAGAAGCAGATGTAGTACACTGTGAATTCGACATCCTGGCAGTATAAGGAATAATCAAGATCTCAGTATCTAATACAAATAATTATTCCGTCTTCATGCATCATACAAAAATCAGGATGGTTAGGGAAGAGACATGATATAAAATCCAAATAAAAGCTTGATTTGCTTAACAAGGCAAGAAAAATCAAGAATATTATAAAAAAATATATACTCTCACAAGAAAACACATGCACTCCATCCACACTAATATTATTGCAACACTATTGTCCCTCGATCCTCAAAATATACAGCCTAAATAATACCTAACTACGTTAAGTGGACATCAACCAAGTGTTTGTGGTCAAGTGACTGATACGTCAATTGTCGTATTGCAGCCCAGTAATGGACGTGCAATCAATTGTTTTACAGGCGTTGGGGAAAAATCCTGGCAATTAGCGTCCAGTGGGTCGCAAACTGGCACCCGTCTGATTAACTAAACGCATTGAACATTGATACGAACTACTAACTTTTTTGGTATTGTTGATACGTTCTTTTTTGTTATATTTACAATATGAATTGAGATTATAATAGGTACTATATTTTTTATAATGTTGGTTTTAATAATGTTTAAAGAAAACAAAAGTTTCGTAATTACTTTCATCCCAACCAGGTATGCAATGAGGCAAAATTGGTAAAAAAAGTAAATTCCTAATACAAGCCGATACTTTCGGCTGTTATCATAAGAGACATACTTTCGTTCGTTCAACCCTCGCAAATAATAATGTTCTTTGGTTGACTGCTTCATTTGCCGATTGGGCCATTTTAGTCTAACTTAGTCTAATGTCTTTGAGACTTACTAGGCTATTATGCACGTAGTCCACGTTCAGAGTTTTCCCAAAATGTCGGCGTGGTGCGGTGACTTTTTACAACTTATTGCACTAATTTAGACTAGAGCCGCAAATAGGTAGGTACTCATGCCTGCAACTCGCAAGCAAGTATACAAGTAACGTGCGGTATTCATTAATTACAAGTTGGTAACTTGCACAAGTATATGCAAGAAGACATTCAACAACCAGAAATTGTTTTTTTTTATTTTATTTTATTGGGAAATGGGCCTGCTCTTGACCTAGACCTCGCCTGATGGAAAGCGTTGGATGAGGTCTACGATGAAACGAGAGTGCCCAGAAGATACACAGGTTTACTCTTGCTTTGAAGGCTGACGGGTTATATTTGGAAGGGAATACAGGCGCTGGCAGAGAGTTCCACAATTTGGCCGTGCGCATAATAGACGTGGAGGAGAAGCGCTGAGTACGACTGGTCGGGATGTCAACGAAGTGCGGATGGTAACCAGCAGACGTCTGGTAATCCAGAAGTGTAAGGATAATGGTGGGATGAGTACGTGGAGCTCCTACGCACTCTCTGAAGTACAGTCTGTGGAAGACCGACAGGCAAGCTACATTAATTCGATTTCATGGCATATTGGCATGCAAGCGACTTGCATACTTTTTTGCAAGTTACAGGCAAGTGTATTAGCGGCTTAATTATTAAATACTAATTAATCTAGTAGTTGGCGCTTTCTCTGCCCTTCTCTATCACATATATTTGATCCTACTTTAACAATTTCCTGGGTACTTTCGGCGACATATTTACAAGAACTTATTCGCCTCGTTATTCTTAAATATATATTTTTTGGATCATACGTTTGTTGTTTTTATGTTCATTGTTTGCACAGTATGTTTCATTTATGTAAGCCTGTGTAGTATAGATAGATATATATTATATACCATAAAAATATATAGATTTTGATTTAAATAACGAATAGCGTGCACTTTTGTTTTCAATTTATCAATATTAAAATTACAATTAATTGAATTTGTATTTATAAATCGCAGATCAAACCTCACTGATTTCAGTGAATCAGATGATTGCATTTAAGTTTCTCGTTTTGATATAAATTGGGTAAAGTGTAATTTATTAATTTCTGCTCATAGACCACAATTGCCACTGTCCTTCATCACACGTCATTGGTGATAGATGTTTCTTTAAATGGAATACTGCTCACCCTTTGGTGATTACAGGCGTAGCAGTGTAAAACCAGAAAGTTGAACACTTAGATGACAAAGATGAACGATTGCTAAAGGTGTCTGCACACCTGTAATCATTCGTCGAGTGAGCTGAACTCGCCAATTCATGTCTGTCTGTCTGACTCACAACTATAGTATATGTATACCCGAAAAAAACAGTTGACGATGTCTATACTCGTGGTTTGGACGCGACTAAGATTGCATAACGTGACCCACCACCCGCCCACTCTGAAGATAGAATATGAAGAAATTGTTTCCTCTGTTGGTGTTATTGCTATAGATAAATTAGTTATGGTAAGTTATGTTAAACTACAATTCTTGAAGGGTGGACAGATAACACATAAAAGACAGTGAAAATAGCGTGCGTGTAATTGTAGGGTCTAACGTATAAGAGTAACCTTTTATTTAGTTTTATTCTGCAAAAATATTGCAAAAAAAACCTGAAGAATATTGCATAATAATAATATCTTTCAGGTTGTAGTGTTGTTATTTTTATTAAAGGTGGTTATATCTGAATCATTTCTACATTACTTTTTACGAGTTGTTGCAGCTGCTTGTTAGTTGTTCTGCCTCTTTGGGTTGTTTTTTTTTCCAAAGAATAGGTTTTTCTCATTTTATTTTTAAAGGATTCAGTTTAAGAAAGTTTGCTGTTAGTGTTTTGTTTTATTAATGACGAACTTGCAAGCTTCATTTTCTTTGGTGTTTAAAAAAAAAACTTTTTAATAATATGGCAAAGTTTATCTTACGCAGCGTTTTGAGCAGTTTCAATCATGCTTGTTGTGAACAGACTTATTCTCCTCTGCCAGCCTGCAATTCGCATCGCATTCAAGATAAAAAAATGGCGCTTGCAGTCGTTCGTCGGTTGTCATAACCCTTGTAGCTACATTAGCCAAGACCTCCTCACTCTGCTATATTAAACTGCATGGCACTATGGTCTGTAGCCTACGAGATCGTTTAGCGAACAAATATGGAGTTCCTTCATTGTTAAAGGAGGATTTTCCAAGTTCTGATTAAACATAATGAGTTCCAACCAAACGACTATGGTTTGCGTTTTGTTTCGAATAGTGACCCTACGCTATCTTGAATTTCGCGATTTGCGCGACTATCGTAGATGCGTTGCCATTCATTAGACAAAGCTGACATGTCCCATGGGCTTGTAATCACACGAATACCCTTCAAAACGGAACACAGAAAAGCTGTTTGTTGTAGAAAAACGTGGTGGTACTTCCCTAGACGAACTTTTCATTTTCTTATTGCGCCTGAGATGATCTTGTTATTAATTTCAGTATGATTTGGTGTAACTTCAGTATTTTTTTACAAGTCAACCTAATCTTGAGTCTTGAATGTTCAGCGGTTAGACACGTGTATTATATTCTTTTATGCAAATGAAAATTTGATAAGGCTGGCAGAGTGCCTCGTGTTATGCGGTGTCCCAATATTGGTGATGTTCGGTCGTCATACATTCAGTTGAATCGCGATTGGAGATAGAAGAATGGTGTGAAGAACAGTAAAAGGGAGGATTCTCCGATAAGTTGGGTTTTGAGCTGATGGGATGGTTCAAATGGGCCAGAACCGGATGCCGCATAGTTCGCGGTTAGTTGGAATTGTCTGCAGTGATTCTCCAGGGTGTCAGGGTGGCGTGGAACAGTGCTGGGTAGTGAGTGGCTGTTGTGTCGACCAGGAGAAAGGTGTCTCCTGATCGGTCAAAATGCAGTATGTTTAGCCCAGTCGCTCATTAGGGGCTGAGGATGATAACCAGCTATGCGCGTCCACTGCATGCTGGTGATCAGAATATCCATTGTAGCCGAGGCTGCTGGCTGGCTGTATGACTCGCTGCTAGAAAACTCGAGGCAGTCATATCAATGAAGTTGATTCACGAAGGTTGCGCTGTCGTTGTTTCTTGTCGTCACAAGTTTGGGGATGGAGGAACAAGTTGTGAAATTCCTATGTTGGAAAGGGATGGACTTCCGACCAGACCTGTGTTGGAATGTTGTGGATGTAGGGATCGCATGGTTTTATATCACAATGCAGAGTCTGTGACATCAGTGGTGTTTCGACGTTTTTTTTTTTTTTTTTTTGGTATGGCATCTCGTAGTTGACCTTGAGAGGTCGTGACTACTTAACCGGACTTTCCTGTGGCTGCCTTAAGCGAACTCAAAGCCTCCAGCCAGGGGAAAATGTTTCGACGTTCGAAATTAGTTCTTATGTAGTTGTATAGATTTCGACACGTGTGATTTTGAACAGCATAATTTGAAATTTGGTTAAGTACCTTTTCTATATTAATGGATGGCCAACAAGACGATTGATCACCTGATATTAAGTGATCACCGCCGCCTAACCACATCTGCAATACCATACGAATATTATTTCTTCTAATTTAGATTTTAATATTAATATTATAAAAATAAAAAAGATAAATTATTAAAATGTAATAATTTAAATTAAATATTTTAATACAAATATAAAAAAAAAAACTATAAAAATAATACAGGCATTGCAGGTATGCTGCCTTCCCAGAGACAAAGCTGACATGTCTCATGTGCCTGTAATCGCAAACCGGCACCCATACCCTTCAGACCGGAACACAGCAACGCTGTTTGGCGGCAGAAATAGGAATGGTGGTAGTACTTCCCCGGGCGAGCTCTTCACAACGAGCTCTACTACTGCTTCAAGATATATGATTTATATGTATATCGTGTATTGTTATGATTGTTAACCCTTTTTTTATGACATAATTTGTTTTTTTTTTTCATGACATTTTTATCGGTGTTAAAGTACCCAAATTTAATGACGTCTTTTTTTATTTTCTTGACATTTGTATCGGTGTAATGTACCTAAGTTTAATTGAATTAGCAATTTTAAACCTGTCCGCTCATGTATCCGTAATATATATAATATTTTTTTGAGTTGTATGTCTACATGTTGTTTTAGTTTTTATGTATTTTTAAGATTGCCAGTATCAGCTGGTCTTCCTGATTTTCTGTCCAGAGTTATAGTAATTTTATTTTTGCTTGAAATTGATGGACTCTGCCGGTGAATATAAATACGTACACATATGTTACATAAATGTAAAAACTGCTGCTTTCCCTTAATACCTAAATATACCATATATACCGCACGCTTAGTTCCTATTTATTATGAGCATTTTTACTAACAATCTGTATCGAACATTTTATTTGACCGCATCAAATGTATGAGTTACTCCATTGACAATTAAATAACTTAAGATTTCAATACATTAACTAGTAGATACCTATTAGATCTTCTTCCAGCATTATTTATAAACTAACCTTATGGGTTCTAATATTTTTCTTTTTTTATCCACATTTGCCCACATAGGAGTAATATATACATGTTTTTTTGTTTTTTTCGTTTTGTGTTTTTTTATTATTATTTTCTTAGATATTCTAGGTACTCTTATTCTATCTTAAGAAATAAGTTAGAGTTTGCTTGCTTAGATACGGGTATATATTATTAAGAATGTTAAATTAACAATTAAATAAATTAGAGATTTAGATGAGAGATTGAATTAAAGATTATAAAAATTATGAAATTGGTTCGAAAATTATTTCTTTGTACCGGCGTCCAATATTCTAACAATAAATAAATTATTTTCTTAATTTTGTCAATAAAATAATAATGCAAAATTGTAACAATTCATAATATGTAATGAAAACACCTATACATAATAATAATTTAAGTTATAAATAGTTACTTAAAATATTTTTTTTTTATAAAATAATAAAGACGTGACCCATAAAAGAATTTAAAACGATACCTATCGAAGTTAAATGTACAAATAAATAAAAATAGATACGAAAATAAAGTATTATATCTTTCAAAAATAATTATAACTTTAATAGTTATTGTTTAATAAATAAATTCATAAGAAACCAATGAAATTAGATAATGAATAACAATAATTACAATTAATAATCCTACATTATAAAGTGGTTTGAGAGGTATCGTGGTTCTATCAATACTTGATTATGTAGACCGTATATTGTAGATTATCTGCTACAGTGATACGTTACTATTGTCACTCTACCCGAGAAAACTTACACGTCGTAGTACTTAGTGTACTGGATTCATTAAATTATTTTAACCTATGTTCCAGAAATGTCTTAACAACAAGTTACGACGCCTGCAACTGTAATACTATTGAGTTTTTTGAGGTAGTATTTGAGTTTAGTAAGTTAAGGACCACGACATTTAAAATGTACACCGCGTTTCTGTATCAAGGTATTTTAGATAAATATTATTCTGTCAACACATAAGTTACACATAAGTCAACACATAAGTGACGTGATGTTTGTATGGAAATATTTTTTTATTATTTCCAATTTGGTAAAACCTGTTTGTTTGAAAAAAATAACCCCTGATAGTTCTCGCCATAAAGCACGATGTACATACACAATTAAATTTAGATTAAACATGAATTATTGCATAACAGATAAAGCATTATTATTAATAACAAATTCTTTACGTCAGAACGAATAAAAGTGTATTAATATTTTAAGTTATTGCAATTATATTGAAAACACTCAAATTTAAGGAAACTTATAATACTATAAATTATTACTTTGAAAATACGTCTTATTACGGAGAGTGAGTTTAAACCTACTTAATCTAGAGACCTCCACCTCCTCTTTTCTATTCTTCCAACAGTTTTTTTTTATTCGTTGACAAGAGATGTTATTTATGTATGCCATTTTAAGTAATTTGTTGAGATACAACTAGGAACTAGGTGACTCTGAGTGTAAGTTGATTTTTCCACTTTTTTTTAACTATATTTACATTACTTTACCTAATTTAAGAGATGGAAGTCAAATCTATTCGCCATGTAGTTTAAAGACAGCCGCATGAAAAAATATATCTATTTATAAAAAAATATAATTATTTGTTGTGTTTTTGTACTTTTTAAGTTTTTTTTTTTTACAAAAATATAATATTTTAAAATTAAGTCATTTATTTCTATGGGAATAACATCTAAAGCTCTGGAAATATTTAAATACAACGAGAACCTAAAATTTCATTGTAATTTAACATTTTCAGTACTTTTCTGTAATATTCTCATCGAAATCTAAGTAAGTTATTTAAGGTAATTATATTATACTCGTCCCTAAATTAGTTATATACACACTACTGCTTTGACTAGAGTAACTCGCATCAGTGGCCTCTTGGCTCATTTTTCTTAAATCTAGCACTACTCATTTATGATCTTATTGTATCCGTGACATATTCCTCCACCACTTATACATACTTATTAATAATACATACATTTGGTTTTATTAGATTATGCTATTCTACTGTGTCGTGTACGTCGCCGTCGCGGAAAGGTGTGATTAATCATCAAGGAGCTTTCAAAATTACAAGAAACCGCCTGGAAAGCCTTGTAAAGATCTCCACAAATTTAAATTAGTAGGATATTTAGATACCACAGGTGACAAAAACGAAAAAAAGTTTTGGCATTTTTTTTTTTTAAGTTGTTTTAATCCATTTAAATAAACCCACTATACCATTAAGTTTTAAGTGAATTTGCCTGCTTGGCAAATTATCAAAAACATAAAGAAGATTTTATGTAAAAAATGCTATCCGATTTCATTAGAAATATTGCGTATTCCAATAAAAAAGTTCCCGTGATGTTGATCATTAAAATGTCCAATGGTATTGGAAGAACTTTTCGTTTTTATTCAAGAAGTAACATACCGCTCATCTGATGTTAAGTATTAAGCTGAAAATATCATAACTGGAATCTCTAAAGCTACGGTTTCCAAGAAGAACGGTGTCCGCCACATAGCGTCCGCAATTTACCGGTGAATAACGTCACTGAAACGTCATTTATGAAAGTAAGTTGGTGTGTTTTCCTAGAGAGCGTTTTTTGACTTCGTAAAGTCAAACCCTGCTGCCATTTTCATGACATCCGTCACTGCGGCCATTATGTGGCAGCCACCGCACTTCTAGGAATCTGTAGTATAAGGTCAGTGCCAAGATGTCATGGCGATGACGTCTGTCTTTAGGAGACAAGTCACAATAATGTCACTGTCACTCATACTATTGTAATTAGAACAAAGCAATGCTTAACTAATTGAATATTTTTAGTAATAAAGTATACCTTTATTTTTAAATTACTTACCTGCTGTGTTTTCCTAAATTAAATTTCTTATTTGTAATGTTTTTCGTCCGCGTTGCTTGACTCATTATGCATAGGTATTATTTACATTTTTTAATACCTACACCTTACCATTGTCATTTACCGATGGGTTTAGGAAGACGTTATTTTTTCCTTCTTTCGGTAGATGTTATGCCTATAGCAACCCTAGGGAGTAAAGTAAGACGTACCTAGGGATGGTCCATTCACCCAAAATTTGCAAAAGGTGTATCTTTAAATAATAATGATTTTTTATTTATTTAAAGAAATTGTTGATGATTTGAAGCCGTAAGAAGGTATTAGAAAATAAAGAATCACTTCCATGAAATTTTAGGTTATTCTAGCTATGGTAGTCCACGAAATTATTATTATTTTTACGTTTTTTGCAAGGTGCAGGTCAGGGATCAGGTTGTATGTTGATCGAGATGTGATTCGCGGCTGTAATAAATATGTATTTACAGAATCATCAATACAACTCTCGAAGTTCATTTATTTCATGAAATTATGACATATGTGGTCAACTCTGACTTGAGAGAGATGTATTGATAATTTTAATAATTATATTTCTGTCAAAATTTTGATTACGGTTATAATTTGGAATCATATTTTGATCAACATACAACCTATTATTGACCTGCAAATTGTAAAAAAATCTATGAAATATTGAGTTTTATGACCTACCCTGGCGCATTCGCCTTAAAGGTTTTGGTCGACGTCATTACATTATCATCCCGAACAGATTGCTTTTAGAGCGCCATCGATAAATCTTATTTTAAATTGAAATAAGTACCTCTAAAACGAATTTATAATAATTATACCTAAATAGTACGTAGAACCGACATTATGCGCAAGGAATGCGAAGGTAAACTTTAAATAAAATATTATTAATTAAGTTATTATTGGTATTTATAACTTGGGCTGATAAAATATTAGTATGCTTCAAATAATTTCTTTACAATATAAATTCTAAGGAAGACATTTATTGGAATAATACCTACAGCTATTTATTTTATTTTTACAGTTATGACGAAATTAATCCTGTACAACTTTTTTTTTGCACTTAATCTTGATTTAATTATTAAGACGTATTGTTTTCAAATAGTTGGGAATTACTTTTAAGTAAATAAATTGTTATTATGTATAAAACTTATTTCGAATGTGATTACTTACTAGCTGACGCACTAAACATAACCAAAACAGAGAATACGGTTGCAACGTTTTCAAAAATTAATGGATTTACTTTTAACTGTAAAAAACAAATGTATATTTGCTTCTAATTTACTGAAACTTTGTTTAGATTTCTTTTAAATCATAGTATTACTTTAGGATTTTTTTACGAGCAATTAATAGGGTACAAGGTTGCGCGCCAGACTGAATGAAACCGTTTTTTAATGAACGAATATTATTTTTAAATAATGCAATTAAATTGCTGGGTTATAGATTTTCGAACTAACTTATCTAATACAGATTATTCTTTGTATATTCTAATAAAATGTTCACGTTTCCGCAAGACTTAGCTGTTATATTTACATCATTAGCTTTTTATGTAACTACATATACGTCGCCTAATTTAAAAGAATATTATTTACATTAAACGCTTATCATTCTACTGTTTTTGGAACCATATGATAGTGACTTTTTAAATATTAATATATATAATTTTATAATATATATTTTTAAGAACTAAAAATAATTGTAAAATAACGGGAATGCCATACAACATACTTTGTTGTGTCTAGTACATAATTATTAAGAATAATATTATAATTATTATATGATGAACCAAAAAAATATTGGTATGAAACTAATATAATAATACAGCTTAGTAAAGAGTTAAATACTTATGTATTTACAACTAACGAAATTCACAGCTTCAACGTTTATATTATAATATAATGACGTTTCTTACGAAATATAAGTATTTCAAATTAACAATTTTTTATGTGAATACTTGCAGGCTTTTATCGTTTATGTACGGATGATCCGTATAAAAACTTTTGTTACTTTCAGAGAATTAAAATTAGAAGAGAGAAAGTGGAAATTGAGGAGACAGTATTTTGTCAGGATTACAAAAATATATTATTTAAATTTTTACCGTCTATTCATTACCGCAACAATTCCTTCTTTTTCCAACAATCCATCAGTTTGTGAGTCACAAGCAGATGATGAAAATAAAGTGTTCCCTGATATGCATTTAGTCAAATGCAGATAGACGCCAATATGTGAGTCACACAGTTTACCTTAAATGAGGCTGTAACAGAACTACAATACTATTTTATAAAGATAATAAATATGCCAAAAAGAGTGGGCTAGAAGATGGTAGTACTATTCCCACATTCCGACAAGATAGACACTAACTAATATAGTATACATCTATTTATGACTAATGACTTAGTACACATTAACATCAAAACCTTTTTTAGCTGCGATCGGTAAGCGTTCGCCCGTCAAATAAGGATTTTCTACCTGGAAACGGAAATTGTTGTTTTAGTATCATTCAAGTAAGACCCTTGCAGATAAAAATTGAAGAACTCCGGTTCAGTAAATCGCTTCCAAAGGATAGAAGATGGTGAAAAGATCTTCTAGTGTCATAAAAAATCTAAAAATATTTTGTGTAAGACATAGATTTCCGATAGATGATTTACAGAATTAAACCATGCATACTAACGGCAGGTTTATACTTCTTCGCGACGAGACTCTTGTGGTGCTCGGGGTATACAAAGTCGAGGGGCCGGGTGGAGGAGTCGGGAGGGCAGCTGAACATGTGTTCTCCGTCACACATGCAGCGCTGCGCCAGCTGGTACTCGCGGCTGAAGGCAGCTGTGTTCTCGAACTCGCTGATGCAGCCTTGCTCCTCTGGTGAAGGTAGCAGGTTAAATGCCATATTGGCACATGATGGAAATATATTATTTTGAAAATAAATTAAAGCAAAGTGATTTATGACGAGAAAATTGATTTGATGAGTGATGAACCATCTAATTATTTTGTTTCGATTGCAAATTTAGATCAGATTTACAAGTATCAAAGACCTCTGAATCTCTGGATGTAGACCTTTAATGTTCCTACCACAGTACCTGTATATCCTACGGGGCAGGGGTTAGGCGGGTTGCAGTAGGCCGGCAGCACGGCATCAGTTTTCACCATCTGCCGGTTGGGCAGCACGCCTGACGGCTGTAGACGTTGCTCACCCTCGCCAGCACCACCGGTTACGTACTGATGCCCCCACAGCGAGCTGCCGAAGATATGTAGAAGAGGATGTAAAGATAGAACCCATAACAGATTTGATAAAATCTGCATGAGCACATTACATCATCGTCGTCTTACATTGGATTTTTGAATGACATACAGTCAGTGCTCTGCATTACCTGACCCATCTTACAAAGAAGAAGAGCGGAAAAGGGGTCGGGTTATGCAGAGCACCGACTGCACATGGTCGCAGTTCAACACAGCCTTTTGTAGACCGCTGATGGACTTCAGCCTCTTTCAAGCTACTCATATGTAGCCAAATTATAAAATAAAAACCGTCAATTGTTTTTAACTATCGAAGAATTAGATTTATCAAATGGGGACTTGGCACGATTAAGCCATGGGCCCGGAAGACTTAAAGACGTAATTCCAGCAGTGATTACTAGACTATATAAATATTAAAGCTATCGTTATCTTCATCCAAGCGATAATGTTGACGGGCCATTTCACGATTAATCACACGCAGAGATTTTACACACTCTACTTCGACCTCTTTCTCGGTTGTATCTCGCTTCGCTTCATACGCGATAAAGTCTAATGTATGGTGAACCCGCTGCCAATGAGGAGAAATAAATGGAGCTACTCGTAAGCTATAAATAGCTTAGCTTGTGGTGTGGCACAGCCGCACCTCAATCGTATTGTCTAATCGTGTTATCCGTCAATCTTAATGTTGTTAATTCGTTCTAATTTCTCGTCTAGACTTGATTTGTCGTTTTAAATTAGGACGGCTGTAGACAATGGACCACTTCTATTGTTATTGAGTGTTTGCACATTAATTGTTTGCTGGTTTTCAATTGTTCTCGAAGGTGGCAAAAATATTAGAACCGGATTAATAAGACTTCTTTACTGTGATCTCAAAATGACCTAGTTAACCTGTTCGACCATTTAGAGCTGTCGTAAGCTAGTGTTTGGTACTTCTTCTGCATTATCCCGAATTAACCTAGCTGTGTTTGAGCAGTGGTGGCCCTGTCGTAACGGCCGCGACTTACGAATTGTGGTCGTAGGTTCGAACCCGGACAGGCGCTGTACTTTGTGTAAATTATTTCATCACCACTGCTCTCAAAACGGTGAAGGAAAACATCGTGAGGAAACCGGCATGTCCTTTAACCAAAAATTTTAAAACATGTGACATCTAACAACCCGCACTGGGCCCGTGTGGTGGATTACGGCCCACTCCCTCTCACAGAGAGGAGGCCTGTGTCCCAGCAGTGGGAACAATTATATGCTGATTATATTATGTTGTGTAACCTAGCTGTATTTATCCTAGTACGGTGGTAGTTCACAGTACATCAGGGCGTCTGCAAAGTAAGAGTGGTCGCCAAAAACTTTGGATCAGTAGTAGCAGTCGTTATTTCTAGTAGTAGTGGTTGTACGTAGTAAATGTTACGGGTAGCCTGAGTTACCATTAGTAAACGTTACCAGTAATAGGAATTACCATTAGCGATTATCACAAGTAGTAATAAGCACCTGTAGTAAACGTTACTAGTAGTCTGAGTTACCATTAGTAAACGTTACTAGTAATAGGTATTACCATTAGTGATTATCACAAGTAGTAATAGTTACCAGTAGTAAATGTTACTAGTAGTCTGAGGTACCATCAGTAAACGTTAGTAGTAATAGGTATTACCATTACTTGATTATCACAAGTAGTAGTAGTTACCTGTAGTAAATGTTACCAGAAGTTATTGTTGCCAGTAGTCAAAGTTACCAGGAGTAGCAGTTACCAATAGTACTTGTTACTCGTATACCAGTAGTGTGACAAGTGTTTCCAGCAGTGAAAGTCACCAGTAGTTTTTGTTACCAGTAGTAAATATTCTCTCACCAGTCGTAATATTGACTAGCATTAACAGTTACCAATATTACCTAGCAACCAGAAGTAAACAGAAGTTGTAGTACCAGCAGACCGCAGCTAGAAGTACCTGTAGAAATACTAGTAGCCAATAGTAAGAGTACGTACCTGTGCTGCATGTACTCTTGGTCGCGAAGGCTGGGGTTGGGGTTGCCGTCGATGAGCGAGTCGTAATCCAGCTGTTCGTTCTCCAAGTCCTTGTTCGCGCGGGCCATCAGCGCGAGATGACGCTCGCTCGCTGGGTACTCTAGGTAACTGGACGCCGCGTCGTTGAACTCCTTGCCCATACGCTCGACGACTTCACGAAGCAAAGCCTCCGTTAGCATATGATCCTGGAAGTAGGAGGTGGAAAGGGTGCTTTATACGTAATAGTATTTTGCAGTGGAGGTGTAATTGTGCTCTTCATTTTAATTTCCAGGTCAGGAAAAGTGTTAAGGGTACTGCCAGACTGGCACGAAGCGACGGCGTGACGCGACTGTTGTGGACCAATTTTTATGCAAACCTCACGGAAGTTGTTCTACCGGTGTCGTGTCGCGCCCTCTAATGGGGTTTTTTATCAGTAATTTTTCAGTGGTGTGGGCAGGGTACATTGCTCGCAGAACAGATGGCCGATGGGGCCGAAAAGTTCTGGAGTGGCAACCGCGTACCGGAAGACGTAGCGTTGGAAGGCCTCCTACAAGGTGGACCGATGACCTTGTGAAGGCCGCAGGAATCCGCTGGATACCGGAAGCACAAAACCGGTCGAAGTGGCGGTGCTTGGGGGAGGCCTATGTCCAGCAGTGGACGTCTTTCGGCTGAAATGATGATGATGATGATGAATTTTTCAGTTGCAGGCCGTAATCTCGAATAGGCTCACCATATTACATGGGATTTATATTACTATTACTTAATTGGCAAAATGTGGATTCGCTTTCGTCGACCCTATCGGAAAATACAAACGTGATGTGATGATTTTGAACCTAATGAGAAAAAATAGCTATGATTATTACGAATGGTATGCAAACCTTTTCCCCAATAGAACCATGGGGGATAAAGCCCATGGCCCCGACGATGCTTATCGCCATAATTAACACTTCTTGCCGGCCCATTGCGAATCTGAAAAGAAGACAAACGTATTGATCAAGCCAAAACCCCATCAAAATTAATCATTATGTTCTGAGATGACTTTTAAATGTTTGTGAAATCGTACAAAAACGTTCATAAATCCATCAATGTTTAGCAATTAGTCATCACACAATGCAAATTAGGAGGGTTTTTATTGATCCTCATCGGTGAAGTATAATTCATATCAATCAATTGATACATGACATAACATCATTGTCTGATGTTTTTGTTGGTAAAAACCAGTGTGGCCCATTGTGTGAGGTGGCGTGGGTGGGGAGATTAAGATGCTATCAAAATATTTATATCGCGGCATCCTTTGATCCGCTTAGCGTCAAGTACATGATTGATTTAATTATGTTTTAATTAGATTTTTGTGTCTGCTTGTGTATCTGCTTTTATCTTTATGGATAAAAAGTATCAGAACATAATTGTGTTGGTAAAATGGAGGGTAGAAATGTAATAGTTAATTAACTTAGACAACAATTAAATCCGTTTAGTTACAACTCGATATTTAATCTTTTTCTTAAGCCTTTTTTCTGGGGTTCGCAGTAAAAAAGAAACCCTTATAGTTTCACCATGTCCGTCTGTCTGTAGGTCTGTGAACACCCATTTTTGATTCAGGATTCGTTTGCGTAATATAAAGCTTTAAAATGCTAATTTTTGTTAGAGTTAAGTGCCAGCTCTGTGCAATGCCTGATTTAGACTTCTGACAGCCCTAGGCTAATAAATATCGCCCCCCCCGGCCTGTCACGCCTGCGCCTGCCCAACTCACGAATATACTTATCTACTACATTTCTATGAAACCCTTTTTTTCATGATTTCATTTTACCACTACGTCAGCGTGATTAATGTGTATACCTATGTCAAATGACAGCTTTCTAGTACTAATCGTCACTGAGCTACAGCGGGGACAGACAGACAGACGGTCATGGCGAAACTATAAGGGTTCCTTGTTTACTACGGAACCCTAAAAATGTCGTTTTAATATTAAAAGTGGTCGGCAGGTATCGCTGGAATATTATTTTGGAATTATTTTGAAGTTAATGTAAAAAGTATTAAAACAAGTCAATGAATGAATGTAGAACTATTTATAAATGATTAAAAATGCGAAAAAAAAAGTGAAAATCAACGTTAATTCTCAGTGCCCCCTCGTTCCTTGCACCCTAGGCTCTAGCCTAACTAGCCTGTGGGTAAATCAGGCCCTGGCTCTGCTAGCTAAATGGTTGTTTATGGAGATGTGAAAAAAATCATGGCAGTAGTACACATAATTAAATTAAAAGAAAATCTATCACAGCTAAGTAGGCTTTACAACTTAACGAGTAATAGTCGACCAACTTAAATTTGCAGTTGGAGAATTGATCGTGACGTATATCGATGTATGGGAGAACATGTTTTTCAACTTCAATGTTAAGTTTCTTTTTGGGATAAATTCATACCGACCACGGAACTCTTCATTGTGCGTGGTCCGACACGGACTTGGCCAGTTTATTTATTAGTTTATTATAGTTGACCCTCTTTTTTTTTTTTGAGTGTGGGAAATCATCAAATAACTTCTCCCGCTCTGGGCGGAGCGGGAGGGTGTGTCAGACTCTTATTGACTAAAACCCACCCGTATTCTTTCCTGTTGCCTGTGTTGCGGGGGCCTCGGTGACCCATAAGTACCTTCCCGCGACCCCGGCAGGCATCGGCCCTAGTGGACCCCTACCTAAGTGCTGACGACATCTCTTTAAGGCGCGCGTGGAATACAACGCACCGTCGACCCGGGCCTGGTCCTTACCGGACGGTGAGCTACCCATTGCTCACCGTCCGCAAGCCCGCGCATACGGTGGCCGGAAATCCGCCCGGGATTCCCGACGCCCAGGGCATCTCCTGCGGCGGCTAGGGGCGAATAATTAATTTGTGGTGACCCTCTGGCAGGAAAACAACAAATTAATTATTCCTGATTCATTTACCAACGTCTTAATAAAAATATCAATATCCTATATGCATTTCCTATAGGTTTTCTTTACATGTGGCAGTATAAAATGTTAAACGTATTGATCTGTCTGTCGTTACGTCCGCTCGAAGTCGAGACCTGCTGACTTGATTTTCATTCAGGTTTCGTCTCTCTATCTGGCCAATTAGCTTAATGAAATCAATTTAGTATTCGTAATGTGTTTATAAGTATAAATGTTTATGTTAATAGGTGTGATATATTATTAGTTATTAAAAACTGGATCAGTGTTGAGATGGAAGTATATAATTTTGGGAATCACAAGTTTTTAAATTAAAAATATTTTTTTTTACTTCAACGAATCTATTTTGCTTTTTTTTGTGGTTCTCTCTTCCTCGGTATAGGAAGCCTGAGTCCCAGTCCAGTCTCAACACTGTAGGCTGATTGAGTATCGGTAAAGGACCTATTTTTCTTAGGACCAGTGGTAACGGCCGCGACTTACGAGTTATAGGTCGTGGGTTTGAATCAAGGCGGGCGCTTTGCTTTGTGTAAATTATTTCATCACCACTGCTCTCAAAATGGTGAAGGAAAACATCTTGAGGAAACCTGCTTGTCCTAGAACTTCGAAGACATGTGACATCTACCAACCCGCACTGGGCCCGCGTAGTGAATTACGGCCCAGTCCCCTCTCACAGAGAGGAGGCCTGTTACGAGTAGCCTGAGTTACCATTAGTAAACGTTACCAGTAATAGGAATTACCATTAGCGATTATCACAAATACTACCAGTAGTAGTAGCTACCAGTAGTCTGGTAGTCACTCCCTCTCACAGAGAGGAGGCTTGTGTCCTAGCAGTGGAAACATTATAGACTGATTATTCAAAAGGACCTATTTTTCTTGAAGAAACTATAAATTATTCTAGAATTTATTATTTACTAGCTTCTACCCACGACTTCGTTCGCGTGGAAGTCGTAAGACACCACAAAATCTTTTTTATTAAAAATTGCCTCGTTGGTCTAGGGATCGTAAGTGCTACTGTTGCGCATGAAGTCCTGGGTTTGATTCGAGTCAGGCAAAGTGTTATTGGGTTTTGTATCTGGAAATTCTCAGTAACAGTCCAAAGTCTGGGTGTGTGCCTGGTTAATGACAAATGATTTGATTATTATTAATTTGAGTAATAGTTATTACACGTTCACGTATGTGTTAAATGTGAAAATGTTGCTTATAATAATATTATATTGTATACACACTCAAAATAAATGACGCATCGGAAATGCAAATAGCAGACGCAAGCAGCAGAAATGGTTAGTAGAATTGCGTCAAAGTGCAAGAAAGCCTGGTAATATAATATCAATGCATATGGGCAAGTGTAGATAAAGTACCGGTCTGAGCCGACTCGGCCGAACATGGCCCAGACATGGCCTAGGCTCGAATCAGGGCTATACACGATGTCCATTCACCAGTGTTCATTCAAGCTTTCTACTGCCAAAGATTAGGTGAGAGGAGGTGTGTAGACACGCCATTATTTTGTTAACGTTTAATGAAGAATTTCCATACGGAACAGATATATTATACATGTACAGAAACGGGCCAGTTCGTTTCACAAACTATGTATATGTGGACAAAACAGGCCCCTTTTGTTCAAGTATACTTGTTAAAAACATTATATTTTAATATTTTTGTTTGGATTTTGATGTTTTCTGACAAGATAAATTAATAAGAAAGAAAGGAACATTACGATTATTATTAATTAAATACGTGAAACATACGTGCTTATAAAAATATAACTTAGCCTTAGAAACAATTATTGTTTTACCATGAAATCCTAATTTTGATACTGAAACTATTTGGTTCTTACAAATCTATAATTTTTGACTTCGAAAAGAGGTTTAAAAAATTCCCATTTCATCCCATTAAAATGTAAAAAAAAACCGGCCAAGTGCATATCGGACCACGCACAATGAAGGGTTCTGTAGTTGGTATGAATTTATCCCAAGAACAAACTTAACTTTGTAGTTGAAAACATGTTCTCCCATACATCGATATACGTCACGGTCAATTAGTGGTAAAACTACAAATTAATGATTTTCGGACTTTTTCCTTTACTTGTGCTGTAACCTTGCTTCTTGGCAAATTTCATGATTCTAGGTGTTGACCTAGAATCATGAATTTTTTTTATTTGCGAGTATCAAAATATGTCGCATAAATGGCCGTACTTTTTATTGCGTTGACTTCGAAACTTGATTTTTTAGAGCTCCAAGGGACCGTAGACCTACCTTTATTTGATATTAATTTCAACAGACAGACATTCTGACATTTTGACAGACTGACAGACGGACAATGAAGTGCTCGTATAAGTGTTCTGCCTTTTTCATTTGAGGTACGGTACCCTAAAAAACTAATAAATCAGTTATTTCCCTATCGTTTACTCTATGCCCCTTGCGGGTGTAGGGGGGCGGGGCGCACCTGCGCGGGCGCCGCTCGTGGGCGGACGATCTGTCGGCGCGTCCACGCTTCCCCCGCCCGCGGACCACGATAACAATAATCGAGAAAAAGGTCCAGAAAGTGAAATAAATCTCGTGTCCTCTTTAGAGGATTCTCAGAGGCTGACATTTAGATAGCATTTCATTGCCACCTCTTGTATGGCAATTTATCATTTTTGAGCTTTTACGAGATTTATTTGACTATCTGGACCTTTTTCTTAAATATTCAAACATGATCAAACACTGAATAGTGCTATTAAAATCTTCTTGGTCGTTGCTGTTTAATTGACTACTGACTAATAGTATGATACTCGTGCGAAATGTCACTCAAATTAGACAAATAGTTTGTTGATCTGGGGTAATTAGCCTTTTGTTGCTGCTACAGAAGCATGGTTGGTGGATGAAGAACAGAACGGCTGTCTTAAACGCAAGCCAGAAGTCGTATGCTCATTCTGATTTGTGTCGTAACTTACACACACTATGTTGACAAAGATATATAATGACAACCCGAGCCTATTATTTTCTTACTGCAGGGCAAAGGCAATCTCACTTCTCATTCAGAGCAGTCATGAGTGTTGATCAATGCGGATTATGATGATAAGTTAGCTAATTATAGCGATTGTCAGGAGTTAATCTTCTGAGTGTATCCGTCTTGTTCTTACACCTTTATCATTGTCAACGTATACTTGTATTTTGTTTTTCATTTAGTAAAACGAACGGACGAATGAGTTCACTTAACTTGATTCGTGGTCAATAGAAAATATTCGCCTTTTAACCGTTAGACCGAAACTTGAAATTCCGAATAACTGTACCTATCCCGAAAGAACTGCCGAATCACTCTATCCCAAATTAACGCAATCCCGAATCACTTTATCCTAACTTAACGCTAGCCCGAATAACTGTATCCCGAATTAATGTACCTAATCCCGAATCACTGTATTCCAAATGAATGCGATCCCGAATCACTTTATCCCGAACTAACGCTAGCCCGAATAACTGTCTCCCGAATGAATGTAATCCCGAATCACTTTATTCCAAATGAACGCCGTTCCGAATCACTTTATCGCGAAAGAACGCTATCCCAAATAAATGTATCCCGAAAGAACATAATCCCAAATTACTTTATTCCGAATGAACGCTATCGCGGATAAGGTTCGACCGAAAGAATAAATAAGATTTTTAAGATAAATTTTGCATATTCGACGAATGATTTAAGACTTTTTTGTGCACGGAATCTAAGGTAGGTTAGCTTATTGGCTTTTATTCATTGATCTTGTCTAAAAGAAGGATATGTGAAGGAGCTGATTTTTTTTTAACAATAGAATGCATTTAGATTAAGATTCACAAACATTCATGGGTTTAGAAAGATTTCTCAGGCACATTATTAATAATGCTCTTAAAATTAATGAGGATTTTATAGACAAGCGTTTTAGTAAGTAATTTAAAATATTGAACTACATTAAAACGGTGCTGTCTGATCACAGTAAGAAAAACAAGCTTATTCCTGCATTTGAATGCTATAAAGATGATAATCAAAATCAATGAACAATCAAGAGTTCATAAAAATCGCATAAATGTATTTATTGTTCCAAACGATTTTATTCTTTTAATAACAAACCCTTATTTAAGGTATGTCTTGCTATCGTGCAAACAGATTCCCAGTTATTCGCGTGGGCGAGAGTTTATAAGAGAATTTTACGATTTAATATAAAAAATATGAAAAAAAATACTGCACATTTTTACATAACTGCAAGTTTTGTTTATCAAATAATGTGTAGGGAAACTTTTAAGGGGTATTTTATTGATTTTTAATATATTTTAATAAAACTGCTACATGTAAATGGAGTGGGTGGTTTTTAGTTTTTATAGAGTACCTAAATAGCAGGTCCTTTTGCTTTGATCAAGTTGAGAGGATGACTGAAAGGCGACTAAAAAAAGGTTTTTACAAGGCAGATGTGAGTGGAAACGGTGGGAGGGGACGCCTCAAGAAGACATAGTGACCTCATTGGTGATGTTCTTCAGAAAGGTCAGGTGCGTAGTACTCGCAACCGGCGTTATTATAAATCATTTTTAAGGAAAACATTTTAAGAATCACAATATTTTAAAACTCGACTGCCAAAGGCAAAGTGTTATTGGGTTTTTTCATATGGAATTTCTCATTAGCCGCTCGAAGTCTGGATTAGTGCCCGGTTGATAGCAAAGTCAAAGTCATAGTCAAAGTCAAAGTCAAATTATTTATTTCAAATAGGCACATAAAAGGCACTTTTGAACGTCAAAATTTAAATAAAAAATAGAATTGATAGAATCAATTCTATTTTTTTTTTTATTTTTTTTAATGTTGCCCCTTCCAAAACGTAGTTTCGTATGGAGAAGAATGGGCAAGAAACTCTACCGTTACTCTTTTAAAATATTTCGCGAAATTGTGTAAATTTTGTATACATTATATAATTATACGTGAAGACGATGCTCCTAGAATAAAATTACTATACCAAACTAGGTAAAAAAAGAATTAAAAATGAAGCAATCACAGATAAATTAATTATGTGATAGGTACACGATGCTCACATATTTACAAACATTTTAAAAGTATACTTTTTCCTAAAAATAATAAATAAAGTAATAGAGTAATTGGTTAGTGTGTGAGTTAAAGTAATGACAGAATTTAAATTCAACATTGATTTATTATCTAGATCAAATAATAAATTGTACAATTAAAATAGCAACCAGTTTGATTGTGTCTAGAATAGGCAATAGGCTCGCCCCCTATTATGTGGTACATAAACAACTGTTGCACTGGGCCCGCTTCGTGGATTACAGCCCACTCCCTCTCGAAGAGAGGAGGCCAGTGTCCCAGCTGTGGGAACGTGATAGGCTGATTATGCTAAACAACTGTCGAAGTTCGGGTATACTTTAGGTACACCTCTGCCTAACCGTTTGGGGAATACAGGCGTTGTGTTATTTTATATTACATTTTACAATAAATATCAGTTTTACACTTGTTCGGAATTAAAAACCAGGTCGATAAACTCGACAACAATGTCAAATCGATAAATCGATTTGCAGCTTCCAATTTGCGATCGATTTAGAGATAGCATAATACACACACGACATTGGAACTAAGTATGAAATAGGTACATATCTATGCGCTGACGAAAACGTGTAGATTCATTTTAAGATTGTACAGTCACGCACAAGTTACCACAAACTGTCAAATTTCTCCAAATGATTTTAAACCTTAAAACTTAACCATCAACATTGATGGTTAAGTTCAAAATCGAATGAGAAAATTTGACAGTCTGTGGTAACTTGGTGTGCTGGCGACTGTACCTAAGCGAACTAATATGATCATGTGATATTTAGATAGTAGGTACTTCCACGACACTTTATACACACTACACACACACACTACACACACTACACACACACACACACACTACACTACACTACACTACACTACACTTTATACTTTATTTTTAAAAACTTTGACGTTAAATGAGTGAGTGTTCATCATCATCATCATCATCATTCCAGCCGAAAGACGTCCACTGCTGGACATAGGGCTCCCCCAATAGGGAGGGTTTGCCATAATCGCCACGCTTGGCAGGCGGGTTGGCGATCGCAGTATGGTGTTAAAATGCATAGAGAACGCTGCTGCCCATTCTCTAGTAGTCTAGTCCCTTAGTCGCCTTTTACGACACCCACTGGAAAGAAGTGGGATGGTGCTATTCTTTACGTCCGGCACCGCACGGAACGTGTGTTCATCATAATCATCATTATTTCAGCCGAAAGACGTCCACTGCTGGAGAAGCACCACCACTTCAATCGATTCTGTGCTTCCCGCATCCAGCGGATTCCTGCGGCCTTCACAAGGTCATCGATCCACCTTGTAGGAGGCCTTCCAACGCTACGTGTTCCGATACGTGGTTGCTACTCCAGAACCTTTCGGCCCAATCGGCCATCTATTGCCGCTGCGAGCAATGTGCCCTGCCCACTGCCACTTAAGTTTGGCAATTCTTCGGGCTATGTCGGTTATCTTGGTTCGCCAGCGGATCTCTTCATTTCTGATTCGATCACGTAGGGAAACTCCAAGCATAGGCCCCTTGGGAGCCTTTGAGCCTTCTAATAAGGCCCATTGTGAGCGACCACGAGTGAGTGTTGGTGAAGTTTTAATGAGTTATTTTGACAAGTACTCGTCGTACTCGTAGCTAAGTTGTGCTAAAGAATAGTAAACACATCACCTACACATTGTCTCATCCATCACTGCATTATTTCATTGTGTATTTTCACCTACATTATGTAGGTGTAGGCGGGTAGGTAATTTTTCTTTATGTCAACATTTATAAGGTATTTTTAGGTTAAGACACTTTAAAATGATTGGCTTGGAAGAAAGACGTAACCATTCTGACTTACTAATACTTCATAAAATTATGAACGGTTCCATTGAAGCGTAAATGGTTAACTATTTTAACTTTAGGTCTAGCCAACGTAGTAAGCGTCATCATCGTATTTTGGAATTGCCTACATCCACCTTTAATAAGTACCACATTTAATAGCCCCCTGACACGTTTTTTTTTTTTTTTGTGTGGGAAATCATCAAATAACTTCTCCCGCTCTGGGCGGAGCGGGAGGGTGTGTCAGACTCTTACTGCCTAAAACCCACCCGTGTTCCTTCCTGTTGCCTGTGTTGCGGGGGCCGCGGTGACCCATAAGTACCTTCCCGCGACCCCGGCAGTGGCCCTAGTGGACCCCTACCTATGTGCTGACGACATCTCTTTGAGGCGCGCGTGGAATACAACGCGCCGTCGACCCGGGCCTGGTCCTTACCGGACGGTGAGCTACCCATTGCTCACCGTCCGCAAGCCCGCGCCCACGGTGGCCGGAAATCCGCCCGGGATTCCACGTATGGCAAGGTAATATAATGAAAGATACAACTTGACAGAATCTGCCGGGGTCGTGGGAAAGACCGGAAGGGATACCGAGGCCCCTGACAACACAGGCAACGGAAGAAATATGGGTGGGTTTTAGTCTGTCTGTTTAGTCACACGTAGCTATAATTTAGCTACGTGTGACATCTCTATTATGGCAAAGACTTTGGGTTAATGCTGTGTATGTGTTTAGTTGGTAAGCCTTTATAAAATTATAAATAAATTGGTTTGGTAATTAGCGATTCTTGTAGAGAGCTATTGTTGTAGTAATTATTGATGTCGTGTAATTTAAGGGATGACAAACGAATTTAATAATGATTTTTTTTTTAATAGTCATGCATGTAACCCGTATGTTGACACTGTAATGAATGTAATTTGAGTTATTGAATAATGTTCTATATTTCACTTTACCTACTGATTTGAAGTTTCATATGCGAAATATGAAACTTCAAATCAGTACACTGTCTAGCCGTTAATTTAACATTTCATACATAGTTACATTTATTTATTGACTCACGCCTTCTTCCCATGGGGGTAGGTAGGAATCACAGAACACCACCTGCTACGATCCTTACATACTCCTTAGCGCTTCATGCCTAGCAAATACTATGATGATTAAACAAATGAGATAAAAATATTGGACAAAAACTATAGAAAATTCAGTAATGATAAAAATCTAGATGACAGCTAGTTACAAAAATAAAAGTCAAAATAATCTAGAAAATGTCTAGCGGTCTACAATAAGTATAAATAACTTACGAGTTAGAGAACTGAAATCTGAAAAACAAAAGAAGACTTAAATCAAGCTTTCATTATAAATGGTCTGATGATACAAATATAATAATTATGAGTTATGAACGTTCCTTAGGTACTTAAATGAATACCGTTTTATTGTTATCAGTTATTTGATGATATAATACTATTAAGGCTGAAGTACGCGCTGAGAGTGCAGATGCTGGAGTCGCATCGCAGCGTCAACTTCGAGGCGTTTGTGGTGCGCATACCAACATGCTACCTGCATCAGGTGATTGAAGAAGGCTTTTGGCCACAGGATGTGGTATTCCGCCGCTTTCGCGTACTGGTGCCACTGGAACGCACCTTTGTGCGTAGTTGCACTAAGTAAAACCTTAGTGCAACTAAGTGATACTAACATAGTTTGAAGTTTTATTTACTAATACAATTGTGATTATATCTATACTTGTCGCGGGAAGGTACTTATGGGTCACCGAGGCCCCCCGCAACACAGGCAACAGGAAGGAACACGGGTGGGTTTTAGTCAGTAAGAGTCTGACACACCCTCCCGCTCCGCCCAGAGCGGGAGAAGTTATTTGAAGATGTCCCACCCTAAAAAAAAAAAAATATATATCTATACTTAGGTTAAGGTATCTATGGGTCTTTGTAACCTGATAATAAATGGTTACCGAGGCCCCTGGGAACACAGGCAACGGAAGGAATACGGGTGGGTTTTAGTCAGTAAGAGTCTGACGCACCTTCCCGCTCCGCCCAGAGCGGGAAAAGTTATTTGATAATTTCCCAACCAACAAAAAAAAAGTCTGCTGTTGTATAACTTTGCTAGTTTGTATAACGTAATTTTAACGTCGTAACGTAACATTGTTAATTGCTACTTGTTTTAATGTAAATGTCTGTCACTGGAACAATGCCAGCTTTGTCAATGTCGTTAATGTTTGTGAAAAGAGTTTGTTTTTCATTTCACCCTCAAGTTCTTCTTAGAGAAATTACTGAGGCAACGAAAATGCTTTGTGGATCGAAATTGACTTCTGCCGGTCTCTGAAAAAACTTACAGTGAATACTTGGGTGAATTGAACTTGAAGTGAAAAGCCAATCCTGAGGGTGATTTTCCACCAGAGATGATCTATGCTACGTTGCCATGCATGCGTAGCCACCGATTATTTAATTGGTCAGTGCTATGCTATGTAGACTAATGAATATTATTGGTGGATATCAAACGCATCCCATAGCAACTAGTCGTGGGTCGTTACGTGATTTTCGCGAAACGTAATGTAACTAGTGATTTCGAAGGCGTCACCTGTTTTGAAATGCGTGATGTTAATACATATAACATTTAATAAGCCAACTGTTTCAACAAGTTTCAACTGCTGGGACACAGGCCTTCTCTCTGTGAGAGGGAGTGGGCCGTAATCCACCACGCAGGCCCAGTGCGGGTTGGTAGATGTCACATGTCTTCGAATTTTTGGTTCTAGGAAATGCCGGTTTCCTCACGATGTTTTCCTTCACCGTTTTGAGAGCAGTGGTGATGAAATAATAACATATAGATAGGTGCAACATATAACATTTTATTTTAATAACTACTTTTTTTTTCTAATTCTGTTGATCAATTCAGTGATTCAACATGGTGTTTCTACCGAAGTATACAGTTATTTACGAAACGAAAATAGAGAGTAACATGACTACATACTCGTAGGTAATACGTTACATATCACAAGCTTCAACTTTTTGGGCCGAATAAGTTTTTGTAGCTATGCAGTTACTTTAAATCATAAACAACACAAACGAACTTCCCTTCATACTTTATTCAGGCTTAGGACTGTCTTCTCGGCTGGTTCGCTATGCCAGCCAGTAGGCACAGGACAACGTAACTAGATTCGTTTCTCTCTTCTCATTTGGTCACTGGATTGAAATGTAACTCACTTACGTGAAAATCACGTGGTTACGAGAATCAAATCAAATCTTTTTATTGTGGGCATAGGTAAATCACTAGTTTGTCATTTGACTCGACACTAGTTATTCGGGTACATGCCCCGTAGTCAGTTATTCATAATTCATTTATTCACTTTTAAATAGAGTAAGTACAATCGGTGGTTTAACATGTTACATTATTTGGTCTTATTTTCTACTTAGCCTTATTAGGGCATGTGAAGTTTTTTAGAAAAGAATAATAATATTGAAAAAAAAGAAAATAATGTCAGATAAAAAAAAGGATGGGTATGTCATGATCAATTCATGTCTCTAAAATTCAAAGTACCTAATGTCAAATATATAGTACCTGGCCAAATACAGTGTCCAGTACCAGTAAAAAGTCATTTTTTTACGTTAAACAATGTCACATTTATACAATAAAAAAAAATAAAAAAACAATAATTAATAAAATTGAATTATTCCCGTAACCATTCATTTATTAAGTCATCTTTTTAAGAAGTATCTCTTTAAGCTTTTTCTTAAATATTGTTAATAGTGACGTAAAATAACGCCTGTGACTATTAGCAACGTGGCATAGCAGCGTGGAAAAGCAACCTTAGCTTCAGCAGTGACATTCTGTAAATATAAAACCGTGAAAACTTGAGTGAGCTCTCAATAGTGTCACTCCTTTCATCATCATCAGATCATATCAATCCAGTCTAACCGGGTGCAGTTGAATACCAGTATTTTACATGGAGCGACTACCTATCTGACCTCCACAATCCAGTTACTGTCAAAGATCCTTTACGTGCTTTCCGAGGCACGGAGGGGTCTTGGTATGTAAAGATGGTCATTCATCTACGGACCCACCGCGGCAAGCGTAGCTTAACCTGAAATGACCCGTGCGGATGACAGGGGCTTATGGCTAAATAATAATTAGCCATAAGCCCCTGTCACTACGGACGGTGAGCAATGGGCAGCTCACCGTCCGGTAAGGACCAGGCCCAAAGAGATGTCGTCAGCACAAATGTATGGATCCACTAGGGCCGATGCCTGCCGGTCGCGGGATGGTTCTATTAAGTCACCGAGGCCCCCGCAACACAGGCAACGGAAGGAATACGGGTGGGTTTTAGTCAGTAAGAGTATGACACACCCTCCCGCTCCGGCCAGAACGGGAGAAGTTATTTGATGATTTCCCACCCAAAAAAAAAGCCCCTCTCACTTCCTAGCACATTTGGTGGCATAACAGCTCACTTCAGTTGACATTTCACGGTGAGATTTTTTACAGAATAGACTGGCTGATGGGATGACAGTTCACTTCTAGCTCACGTCACAAGTTTTCACTGAGATTTCACAGAACTACTGACATTTTTAAAGTAAGTATATTTAAACGGAGAAGTAAATACCTAATAATTACGAGTATTAGGTACAGGTACATAAAACGAACGTTCAATTCAGCAGTCAGTTCCGTTCACATCACTGAAGTAAAAATAGAAATGACAAATTAAGTTAAACAATTGATTCCGGATCCCGGAGTTAACATGCCTAAACGTAAACTACGAGGGCTGAATAATGATGAGATCCGGCCTCTGATCCTAATCGATTACCAACAAAGAGTATCAACTGTTATCTCTAATATAAATATAAAATAGTGTAAGGTGAATAATGATCATTTTTAGGGTTCCGTAGTCAACAAGGAACCCATATACATAGTTTCGCCATGTCCGTCTGTCTGTCTGTACTCGGTTTAGCTCAGAGACTCTTAGTACTAGAAAGCTGTAATTTGGCATGTTTATACATGTTAATCACGCAGACAAAATGGTAAAATAAAATCTTAAAAACAATATCTTTGTATGGGACAACATGTTTTTCAACTAAGTACATAAGTTTGTTTTTGAGACAAACACAAACCCAATTACGGAACCCTGCATTGTGCGTGGTCTGACACGCACTTGGTAGGTTTAAAAAAAAATACTTTTTAACCTATTGACCGCCACGTCAAAAAAGAAAAGACGTGCCCTCGGCGCCAAACTACGAATTATTCCTTGAAATCTGTGATGTAGTCGTGACCGTGGCGTGCTGGGCACATTTTGCGCTGTCATTTATACATGACTGTGGCGGTCAAAAGGTTAATATGATTGAACATTAGTTTGTCAATACCAATGAGAATTAAGAGGTAAAACTATTTCAGTTAGTTGCAGCTTTAACTATGCCTTTTTTTAAATCTAGTAATCTGCCTAGCCTTTTCCTAACTATATTGGGGTCGGCTTCCAGTCTAACCGATGGCACTCAATCCAGCTGACTGCCACAAACCAGCTACCGGTTACGAGTAACTGGTTGTTAGACTTTTGGGCTCCTAACTAGCCGTAACCACTGTCAAAGATCTACGAATGACACCGGGACCAACGGCATAACGTGCTTTCCAAGGCATGTTGTTAAATAAAAGAGAAAAAGGTTTTGTTAAGGATATTGTAAAAGAGCCAATTTACGAAAAGCGATCATTATGGAGGACGTAAATGACATTTATAAATAATGCTGGCCGAATGCACATGCAATATATTTATTAAAAAAAAGAAATGAAAAAACAAGAGAGTTGTTTTTGTCTTTTGTTGAATTTGTTGCTATAATGGCGTTAAAGTTTATTTTTAGGTGTGCGACTGATTATAGAGAATATTGATTTTATTGTTACAAAATCAGTCAATATATATAACCCACAGTCATACAACTATGAACCTCAGCAACACGAAATTTTCTGCTTGCGGTGCAAAAATCAACAGTTTTTTTTATTGGGTTTGTTAGCAAAGACATTTTAACATTTGTTTTTTTTTTTGTTTGTTACCATTTTTTATTAATAATTCATGCAATTGTAGCAAATATTTATAGCCGTTACGTCTTGTAAACGGGTGACACAAATGCTTTAGAAACCGTTGTATGAAAATTAAAGGGAGGGACAATCTCGAGTCGTTTCATTAAGATTTATAAACACTTTACAGTCCATTGTACTATTTCTAGTCGCCATTAATTAGTGTCATCAAAGTCTCAGATCACAGACAAAGAATATGAACGAAAGATGATTCTGATTGAAGTTTGTTTATGGTCAAGTGTAGGGTGACTATAGTAATTGGCCACGTTATGGTAATTGGCCACTCATAACAAAAGAGGTAGAAACAAGGTAATGCAAGCAAGCCCATGAATGAAAAGGACAAAAGTATTCCTGTATAGATAATACGCGCGGTAATGTGAACTAAAACGAAAACACAATAGATTGTATTTTCGTTTTAGTTCACATTACCTTTTCTCTACCGCTTTTGTTATAAGTGGCCAGTTACTATAGCGTGGCCAATCACTATAGCAGTTACTCTAGTCGATATACTTTGCAGTCTCTGATTTTGTTGGGTAGGCAAGTTCGTTTTTGGTTATTAATTATCAGCATTATGACATTTAACCAAGAGATATAAGTTTCATTAAATAGAAGGTATCTTCTTAAATTGCATTCTCAATTTCTGGAAGTGGAACTTATTGAAAGTAACACTTACTGACTTTCAATAAGTTCCACTTCCAGAACTTTGAAGTTAAAACTAGGTTATTTAAGCTTTTGAAAAAACTAATAGATAATAATTAATTTAAAAAGAAAATATTTATTACTACGGACTTCTACACAGTAAAAAATACTCATAACACAAAAAAAAACCTGACAAGTGCGAGTCGGACTTGCCCACTGAGGGTTCCGTACAAATTTGTAGGTATACATATTATAAATAGTTCAGGAATCGAGTCCCGCAGTTTTTTCCGAGCTTTTCCCGAAACTCAGTTTTCTAAACCTATAATTACTTTTATTATTAATACTAACAGTTCATGCCTAAATTAGTTAGGTAACCTTATCAAAGTTGTTTTTTACTTAAATATCAAATTTAATCCTGATTTGTAATAGATGACTGATAAAAGAATGGTACTTTAAATAAAGACTATATTTGTTATGATTTAATTACAAATGTTAGTTTACAGATTTTTCCCTATACTTGCCAAATTTCATAGTTCTAGATCAACGGAATGTACACTATAAATTTTGATTACCTTGTAGAGTGTCGAAATATGCATTTTTTTCGTTAAGAAAGAAGTCTGTAAACCTGAGTATATAGTTTTAATTTTTGACCTAGAGGTCAAAAATACGGTAGACGCGTTTCCGAGATAAAGGGTCTTGACAGACAGACGGACAGACACACGGACAACAAAGTGATCATATAAGTCTTCCGTTTTTCCTTTGGAGGTACGGAACCCTAAAAAGAAAAAGAAAAGAGAAAATAATCATAAAGTCCGTCTCTTTTGGATAAACTTCAAATATACGACTAACATTACGGATTATCATGATTTCAGAGATCATCGCAATGTACATATGTTTGACATCATTGGATAAATTATCAAAAGCCGCCAGGAAAAACGAAGTGGAGCTTTCTATTGTATATTACGAGAGAAAATCTAAAAGCAAACAATGGAATATAAGGCAAACAAAAGTGAGTGATATCAAATACCTATTATTACAACAAAGAAAGAAAGAAAATACAGGAAAGGAACACAAATACAAAAAATAAACAATTTGGGGGAGAATATGCGTCACATCCACGCAAAACCGCCAACGCTCAGCATAATGCTGCGACCCTATACGAGACAGAGCCCCAGCGCTGGTTTTCAGCGATAGCCGGCGTTGACTTGATGACGTCGACCAGTGCAGCACACAGTGTGTGATTTCTATTGGCAATATCTAAAGTCCTAACGATGGACGGACTGTGTGAAAGATGATATGGCTAGAAAGGGGGTGACTACCGAGATGAAAACTAATAGAATAGTGTGGAAGAAAGGGACATGTTACGCTGACACCAAATAAATTAGGATAAGGGCAGGAGAATGATAAATATCTAAAGTCCAAACAAAAGAGTCGTAGATGAAAACAAAACGCAAAAGGCTTCGTGAACAGCTTACCTACTAAGATACGCGATATTCTTTCAAATTCACTCCTTAAAGTTAACACAGAAGTCAGTAAGTGCCTTTCATCGAACGAAAACCGATATAAAATGCATATCCTCTAACTGGACATTTATCGACCGATCCATCATGGCTGCCCTGTGGGCGGGAAGGGGTGGGTAGCCGCGAGGCTGTGGGGGCTAGCGGAGGGGAGGGCAATTCCTAGGCACGCCGTGGAAGCTCTATTTTCATCTGCGCACATCGATAACAAAGTCAGAACTGCGCAGGTCTAGACTCAATCAATAAAATCTAGGCACCTTACCTGTATCGAAGCAAGCTAATAGTTCCTTTAGGATGTCAGATATAGTTATGTAGGGATCTATATAATGATAGGTTGTTCCTCGTAATTGGTTCATAAAATTGACATTATTCCGCTGACGATTAAGTCATTAAACCTACTATGTTCGCAAGATAATACGAAATTGCAGTAATTAAACAACCCTGTTTGAATAAGGCTTGATAAAAAGCACTTTATTGACATTGTTAAGTGCTTCTAGATTATTTAGTATTCAAGAATAAAGCCTATTTCATGTAGTTTTGACGTGGTAGTCATATAAATCAAATATTGAATTGATAATGGCTCAATTAGGTGAATAGTTATAAGGTGAATTAACATACCTTGGGTAATTGTCCGTTGTTTGGTATTTAGAGTCTATGGTTATAAACTGGTCAGTGAAACTACACTAAATTAAATATTCTCAGTCACGAGATCATTAATCACAATAAAGCTCCCGGCGAGACTTGTTGCGTTCGAGACGTCGCGTTCGTTTTAGGCTCTTTCATCGGTCCAGAGCTTTTCCGACTATTGATCGCGGGCTATATTGATCTTTATTCCAACGCAATAGAGTCGTGTATTGTTCGCAGCCGTGTCAGAAGCCTCTGTGCAACGCGCAGGCGCGTGACATTTTGAGATGATTCCAGATCTGAAGGTCTATTGAGGCGTAATCATATTTATTATCGTTTATAGCGATAACTTTGTACAGCTTTCCAATGTCTTCGAGAAGGTAAGATGTACGACGTGAAAAAAAGTAAGTGTGGAATTTATATTTTTGAAGTACCTTAAATAATAGTTTAATACCGCCGTTCCCTCAATTTTATAAAATAAGGACGAAGTAATTTTGGGTCTATAGTGTAATGAAGAATTAAATATAGTAAAAGAAAAGTTGTAACCATTACTTTTGTGTGGAAACTTACGCGTACTCTGACCAAACTCGCTACAATTATGATGATTGCTACTGCAAGATACATTACAAATCACGTTTCAGTTTTATTTAAATTTAAATAGTCCGAAAACACACCATTTTAAATAATCTTAATATTATTTCGTAGCTATCTCACACAGTACGCACTAAAGTGTGGTTATAATATAAAAATCCCGTTTGCGGAAACGACTAGTGACGGAAAAGCCGGGACTACTTACTGCTGCACGAACGGAACGCACCTTGCAATCCTTGTAACAAGAACAAAGGATGGCATTTATCAGTAACGTTAAATATTAAACTTTATGTCTGTTACGTAGAGTTCCGTGTTGCGTGCCGCCGCGAACGAGGCTTTTGGGCAGCGCGCAGGCGCGGGAAGCTGCATTCGATTGATGGCTAATTTATAGCTGTATCTAGGACGTTCAGGTCAAAGGGGAAAATTTTACGTAGGTGGGGGAAGGGGCCCGTATACATTTTATAAAATACCTTACGACAATGTACGATAAAGGCAGAAGGGGGTTAAAAAAAAAGACTGGTTGTCAAGAAAATAAGCAAGAATATATTACTCACTAACTCACCCGAAGATTAATTAATGATACAGATGAAGATGGCGCACGTGAATTATAGCTACCTATAAAAGGCTTCCATAAACATTAACTTACGAAAGTTTAAAATAAGTAAGACTTACATGTATCCGGAGCAAACTAGCTATAATCACGATCAGGCAAAGTGCGAAATACATGAATTCGTTTTTAACCGGAAAATTATAAAGTAACACAAGACGCGAAAAGTCAAAATGGCGGACGATGTACTGTATGACACGTAAATGTTGACTGACGGACTGTGCCTCAACGTGAAACACAGTGCACGAGCTTAGTAATTAAAGAACAGCTAAATTAATCTCTATCACTGTAAGATAAAGTCCTTAATCGTATGCAACAACGTTACAACCTGGAGACCGACACGGAACTGTTGCACAGAATGACGTCGCGCGCAGTGCACAGCCTTATTTCAGGAGTCGGGAAACGCAACTAACGATCGCGTTCTAGTTTCAACTTTATTTCCTGCGTCATAAAGCTCTGTGTTGCGTGCTTTCTCGATGGAGGCTTGTGTGCAACGCGCAGGCGTGACCGGCTGCACCGGGTTGATAGTTATTTAGAGCTCCGTCCAGAGGTCTAGTGTCCCTGAGCTTTATAGTACTTTAATAGAGCGGGAGATATCTTGCTTTACATATCTACTTGCGCATTTAAATTTAGGTCTGCATAACAAGGCATTTAACCCTATGGTGTAGTACTCGTTTGTATTTTTTTTTTAACTTGGACTTGATATGTCAACATTGAAGCCTACGAGTCAACGCTTAATTAAATGGCTTTTACATAGTAACATAATATATATTTTTATACAGAGGGGAATTTTGAGACCGGCCGTGGGTACCTTAACCGTTGTAGTTACAGAACAACCAAAAATTTAATCAAAAGTTAAATCTTTATCTAAAGTTCCGATTATTGATTTAAAACTATTGTTGTATGCATTAATATTTTATCGTAACCCGTTGATTTTAAGTTTATTATTTATTTAACCATTTATGTACACACATATAACAACAGAAAAGAGGAACAGAACAGAAAAATATGTACAAAGGTGATGCTTATTTCTAAAGAAATCTCTTCCAGCATACCTGCGATAGCAAAGTAGATAAAGAGATGTAGACGCCGTGTGTAAGAGTAGAAGAGAACATATAATACATAAAATCGAAACAATTTACAAAATAAATAATATATGAATATACTAACATACATACATCTAAAATAATATCACAAGAATATATAAAAAAAAAATTACAGTTTAATTTAAAGCAATAAATACATACGCAACTATGTCGAAGTGGGAAGATAATGTTTTTTCACTCTTCTTTTAAATACTGCAATAGTTTGGCAGTTCCTAATGTCCGGCGGAAGTGAATTCTACAACCGGACCGCCGGAAGTTCTCGTAGGTGTGTATTTATTACGCGTTTAATCTTACTTTCACCCATTTTAGATTTTTCATTCGACCCGTAATCTGGTTAATTCTTTTTAAGATAAGATTCTTTTTATTTATTACAGATTAAAAAAAAAACTTAGCGCGATTTTTACATTTGAAATGAAGACATCACACGCACTTAAGATAATTTAAAGAAAATGGTTCTCATCTTAATTTGAAAAGCTTAAAATATATCAGTCTTGCCTGATGACAAAAACAGGGTGACCCGCTTACAGTGGTGCAAAATGATTTTTTAGAAGCCTTTCGCCAAGGAATTTCCGAAATGCCCCTATGTATGTTCAGCGATAATTTATAAGTTTAGAAGAAAACCTAGCTCGAAGTGAAACTTTTTGTTCGACAAAATTGATAGATTGCGGCAAAGACTACTCAGTAGTTTTAAAAACTTTTTTGAACTATCATTACCAAAATGGGAGAAAAAAGTCTTTACGATGCGAATTATTGGTTTTGTTGACGTGACCCGCGTTTAAAATGACCACTTACTATTAGGTACAAGTGAAATATTTTGGACTGTATTGTAAGTTTTTAAATATTATGTAAATACAACAGAAAGCGCTCCGAAGCTGTTAAATGCCACCATGAAGGTCATGTTGCCGCGTAGTACCGAAGCTCATACACAAGCTTGAAAACGCATTTATCAACCGCGCTCTATATTGAACCTTAATGCTTTCATATAGAATCGAGTATACTATGCTACAATGTTAGAGGCATCTGTGCAACGCGCAGGCGTGCACTGCACTCGATTAATAAAAATAATATAGAGCTCTGTCTGGGACTTTAATAGGTGCCGGAGGGAAATATTGATTTATTGCTAGCTAGATGGAAGATTTTATAATTATATTCGTGTAATTATCATTACGTAACATCTGCAGTTTGGATATTTTCATTAAATTATGTCAAAGTCAAAATTAAATAAATTATAAGACCATTAATTAATAGGCACTTTTAAAAAACTTTTACAAAGAAAAGTGTGTGTACATGTTTGAGCAAATCAGTACACAAAAATATAATTCATTACATCCTACCCTATTCAATAAAAACCGGCCAAGTGCGTGTAACCACGCACAATGAAGGGTGCCGTAGTTTTGGGATGAATTAGGCTAGGAGTAGCCTTTACAAGTTAACGAGTAATAACTCGTTAACTTGTAAAGCCTACCTAGCTTTGATAGTTTTCCTTTTAATATTTGTAAGTACTACTGCCATGATTTTTTTCACATCTCCATAAACTACCGTTTAGCTGGCAGGGACACACATACACACACACACACACTTGACTCTAACAAAAATTAGCACTTTAAAACCTATTATTACGCGAACGAAACGCTGAATCGAAAAATGGTGTTCACAAACCCGCAATATTTTTAAATAGCTTATCCAACGATACCTCACACCTTCAAGTTTTTATTTTATCATTTTATCGGCCTATACCTATGCCAAATTACAGCTTTCTAGTACTAAGCGTCTCTGAGCTAAAGCGGGGAAAGACAGACAGACAGAACCCTAAAATACAAACAAACGTACTTTTTGATAATTATGTAAACTTGTAAGTAACTGAGTAGAACACAAGACTGCACAAAATCTCAAAGCGCAACAGGCTTCTTCCAGAACCGTGGTAAGTGGAGACTCATTTACATAAACCGGTCTATTTTGAGCTTTATTGCTTGCGGATGAAGCTTTGTTTTTAAACTGCTTTCAACATTAAAACGTGAAAATGACACGAAAAACGCGACGTTGCATGTTGCGTTTGCAAGAAATAAGTGGTTAGTAATAAGAAGCATCAAGAAAAAAGAAAACAATATTTCTCGAAGCTTATGAAATATTACTTACACGAATCCTTATCAAACTCGCTATAATGATGTTGAGGCAAAAAGCTAAATAAATTGATTCGTTTTCTTAGAAATGATTGATAAAGAATATGCCAAAATCGTTCAAAACTTATTTCAAATAAAATTGCGCAATAAAATCGTTGATGATTGATTTCATATGACTGAGCTATTTTTTTTTGTATAGACATCTAAAGGTTTTATTAACTAATTGTTATTACGACTTCACAAACTGGACGCAGAAGCGGAATTGTTACATGCCTGACGTGGTGTTCACTGCACAAGGCTTCATTTCAAAGCTTGAAAACGCATAGAACAAGCGTTTTTTTAATAGTATTTTAAATTGATGCCTACGCGTCAACGCAATTTTGTATAGGTACTCTTATTTATATTTAAATAATCCAATCCTAACATAATATATTCCTAACATTAGGGTTACGTGAAGATTTTTATTATCACTTAATAACTAAGCCTTATTCCAAAAAAATACTTCAATAAAGCATTTTAAAGGATTGTAACTATTTTGAACGTTAAAGCTTGAATGGATTCATGGGATTGAATCTTGCATCGGTCACAATCTTCATACAGACGTGCAATAAGATTCCGTTTGATCGGATACTCCATGTTTTTTGTTTTGTCCAAACAAAGTTTTTTTAAATAGATAAATCGATACTTAATTAAGTAAGTGCATTTGAAGTAAGTTGTACTTCGGCAGGTAGCTTCATTAGCTAGCCGCAGAATGACTAATTTTGTCACAAAATCACTCATGCTTTGCGCTTATGCAGAAAAAATATTTTCTTTAAAAAGTACTTACATGTGTCGTAATCAGGAAGTTCAGTAGTATTAAACCTAAGCAAAAAGTAAAGTATTGAACACGATACTACTCGTATAAAGGTCCACTGATTCATAAAACAAAAATGTCACGTAACTTTTGCTTTCAATGACGTGAAAATAATTATTTCGTGACCGAAAACACGCTATTTACACGTAAACGAAACTGAATTATAAACCGAATACATTAAACTTGATTATTGCTTGAACCTAATGCAACGACATTATTAGGTGAAAGTGATCGTGAAAGTGACCGTGCATTATCTCGGACGTGGCTGCTCTGTGCACAGGACCCATTCGCACGATCGCCTTTCAAACTGAACTTTAATACAATTTCATAAGTTCGAATGTTCTTTGCAGCCATGATAGACGCGTCTGTGCAACGCGCAGGCGTGAGGCACTGCATTTGATGTTAAATAATATAACTGTATCGCGAAGCCGGTGGGTTATTTAAAGGACAGATTATTGATTTGAAACTATTTTTGTATGCGTGAATTTTTTTTTTGTTTAGTTCTTGTAGGATTTATGTATTTATTACGCTTTTAATCTTGTTTTCATCCATCTCCGTTACATTTACATTAAACCCATGATCTGGTTAAGTCTTTTACGATAAGATCCTTTTGATTTGTTTTTTACTGATTTTTTAAAACTTCGCGCGATTTATACATTTTAAATCATCAAACGTACTTAAGATCTATGAAAGAAAATGCAAAATAATAGAGCTTAAATGACTGAAAAAAATTAATGCCGAAAACTTCTACAATCAATTATTACAGAAATAAGTTCCTAATTGTCGAAATTCGACGTTAAGGTATGTTAAATCCCATCAACTAAGCTAGGTGTTTAGTATTGAAATATGTATGGCAGTTATGGGTTCAAGCTCACGAGTTTTCGCTCGGCCTTAACCGCTCTCAAAGATTTGTTATCAGTCCTGAACGCAACAAGCCAATAAACGCTGCACAATTTTGAGCTTTATAGCTATAAAATAGAGTCGTAAACTGAGTGCAAAAGACACGGAAAACAGGGAGTGCTCCCCCAAATGAACTTAAATAACAGTACAGCAGACAACTGAAAAACGAAATCATTTCAGAGTTTAATAATGTTGTCTTAGAAAAGAGGATATTATGGCCCAACCCCTTATCGACATAACGCACGTTTAATTACTGAGGAAGTGTACTTATTTATTGCCTTCTTGTTACTTCGGCAATAGATGTTACAAAAACAGAAAACAAAGAGGTATTTGTGCTCACAAAAATTAAAACAAAAAAAAACACCTATTCTTGGTTGATCACCACTGTTACAATGATTAGCCTGAGTGCAAAATAATTTGTATATAGTTATCAAGGAAGTGAAAAAAATATCGTTTTCACAAATAAATATTGAGAACATTACTTTGTACGAGTATGGTGTATACATTAATTAGGTATATAATAAATGATATACCTAATTAATGTATACAAAATATTATAAAAAATTTAAAAGAGTAACTATGAAGTTTCTTGCCCATTCTTCTCTATCTGAAACTAACAGGGCAATTAGAATCAATTCTATTTTCTTGTAAAATTTTACTTTTTATAGTGCCTGTTAATGGCCTACTTACACAAATGACTTTGGTTACCAAAACGGGAGAAACAAATATTTTACGACGCGAATTATTGTTTTTGATGACGTGATAAGTTTAAAATAATACTAACTATTGCAATCGAAATATTTTGAACTATATTATAGGTTTTAAAATATTACGTAACAACAATAGAAAGCGCTTCGAACTCTGTTAAATGTCACCGTGAAGGTCATGTTGCCGCGTAGTACCAAAGCTTTTTACACAAGCCTGAAAACGTAGTTATCAACCCCGTTGTAAATTGAACTTAAGCACTTTCATATAGAGTCGAGTATCCTGTGCTACAACGTTAGAGGCATCTGTGCAACGCGCAGGCGTGCACTGCACTCGATAAATAATAATATAGAGCTCTGTCTAGGACTTTAATAGGTACCCGAGGAAATATTGATTTATTGCTAGAAAAGTTCGATGGAAGGTTTCATGTATTCGAATAATATTTCGTAACATCCCACAGTTTGGATATTTTCATATCAAACAAAGTCTGGAAACACTTCCGGGATGCACTTTTTAAAATCTATTATTATTATTTCTTCGTCATAGTTGCGTATGTATGTATATAGTATTTTAAATTACACTTGAATTTCTAATATTCTATCGGCATTTATTTTAGAAGTCTGTATGTGTGTTAGTATACTCCCATATTACTCGTATATGTTTTGTGAATTGTTTCGATGTTATGTATTATATTTTCTCTTCTACTCTTACACACGTTGTCTACATCTCTTTATCTACTTTTCTGGAAGAGCTACTATGCTGGAAGAGATCTCTTTAGAAATAAGCATCACCTTTGTAAGTATTTTTCTGTTCTTTTCTTCTTGACACACATAAAGAAACACATTCTATATGTGTGTACATAAATGGTTAAATAAATAAATAAATAAACGAGAAGTGTGTACATATTTGAGCAAATTAAACCAAACTAACACAAAAATATAATTTAATTACATGAACTACCCCTATTCAATCAAAAACAAACGAACGTAGGCTTTTTTGATTTGTAAACTTGTAAACAACTGAGTAGAACAGGACACTGCACGAAATCTCAAAGCGCAACAGGCTTCTTCCAGAGGGGTGGTAAGTGGAGACTCATTTACATAACCCGGTCTATTTTGATCTGAAATGCTTGCAGATAAAGCCATGTTTTAGAACCGTTTACGAGATTGGGACGTGAAAATGATGTGAACAACGCGACGCTACATGTTGTTTGCTGGAAATAAGAATACGATCTCTTAAGAAATAAACACATACATGAACGTGTACATAAATAATAAAATAAATACATAAATAGAGAGCCGATAAATTGATATTATGTACGAGTGTTTTCAAGAAATTAATATAATGGAACTTAGTATTTCTTGAATACAAGCTTGAGTAGCAAGCGCGACTGCTGAGCGTGGGGCAAAGTGTTATTGGGCTTTTCCATTAAATTTTAATTACCAATTTCTTAGTAACAGCTTGGAAATCGGAGGTTGGCGGTGTGATACCAGGTGGCTAACCTCCGATTCCATGCCTCGGAAAGCACGTTAAGCCGTTGGACCCGCGCCTGATCTCTCTTCGGTCGGGTCGGATTACCGTCCCATCAGACTATGAGTGTGAGGGAAGAGAGAGAGTGCACCTGTGTCTGCGCACACACTTTTGCATATAATACCTCCCGCGCCGAAGGCTGGTCCCTGCTGAAATTGGTCCCCATGCCGAAATTCGGCCTGGAGGACTAATATTTCTTGAAGCTTATGAAATATTACTTACATGAATCCTGATCAAGCTCGCTATTATGATGATGAGACAAAGAGCTAAATACATTGATTCGTTTTGTTAGAAATGATTGATGACGAAAATGTCAAAATCTATCCGAACTTATTGCAAATGAAATTGCGCAACAAAATCTTTGATGACTTTGAGTATGACTGGTATTACGGCGTACTGTGTAAACAATAAAATCTTATATTTACTGTTTGTTAAAGTCTATTGTTGTTTATTACGACTTCACAAATCGGACGACAGCGCGGAACTATTGCATTGCCTGACGTGGCGTTCAGTGCAGAAGGCTTCGTTTCAAAGCCTGAAAACGCATCGAATTAGCGGTGGTGCGAGTTTAAACTCTAAACGTTATTGCATTAAGTTCAGTGTTGTGTGCTATCATGCTTACATGCCTATGTGCAACGCGCAGGCGCGCGGCACAGTACGGCTGAAGCCTAATTATAGCTCTGCCTGGGGTCTAGGCAAAGCTTGAAACCTATTGCATAATGTTGCATAAACTTTTATTGTATTTATTGAAAATTAATGTTTTGTTCGGAAACGAAGAAATAACCCACATAGGTAAAACAGGAAGAAATGCATCATTACGAGAGCTTTTACTGAGTATTTATTTATTTATTTTATTAGTTATTTATTTTAGTTATTTATTTAATTATTTATTTTATTAGGTTCACCAACAATTGATTACACTGATCGTCTGCTTAGCCTTTTCCCAATCATGTTGGGGTTGGCTTCCAGTCTTTCCGGATACAGTTGAATACCAGTATTTTACATGGAGCGAATGCCTATCTGACCTCCACAACCCAGTTACTGGGTAACACGATACCCCTTGGTAAGACTGGTTGTCAGACTTTCGAGCTTCTGACGACGCGTAATAACTGTCAAAGATCTATAAATGACAGCCGGGACCAACGGCTTAACGTGCTTTCCGAAGCACGGAGGGGTCTTGGTATGTAAAGATGGTCACCCATCCACGGACCAACCGCGGCAAGCGTAGTTTAATCTGATCGATCGACCCGTGCGGCTGTTATTACTTAGCCACAAGCCCCTCTGATTGATTACACTGATACAAACACATTTTTTAAAGTAAAATAACAGTGCATCAGTTACTTATAGGTGAACACCACATGTATAAAACAACGAATCAGGGAAATAATCTAACTTACCTAGTAATAAGCGCTAACATTGAAAAATTGGTACTGGTGCCGATTCCCTTGTTCACAAACTAAACTAAATTTAAGTTCAGCGCATCTTTTTCTTTCTATTTCATTAAGAAAGGGACAGAAGATAAATTTTAGTTTAGTCCTGTCAAGTTAATCAGCGCCTGTCACTACTTCATACAAGTTTAGACGTGATTAAAAACTTGCCTACTAAAATTACGTCAACTTACGTCAAGCGCTGATTAATTTGACAGGACTAAACTAAAATTCATCTTCTGTCCTTTTCTTAATGAAAAAGAAAGAAAAAGATGCACTGAACTTAAATTTAGTTTAGTTTGTGAACAAGGGAATCGGCACCAGTACCAATTTTTCAATGTTAGCGCTTTAAAGAAATAAAATTAGGAGTTGCTCTTTCTGAAATCGAGAGTGAGTTACTTAAATGAACATTGCCTAAACGTCGTGGTTCGGCTATTCGTCTCTGTAAAAAAAACGGTTCCTCGACAGTGCTCAGCTAAAGCACGTGTTATTGTAGTTATTATGTCGGCCTTCGCTTTTCCGCTATAGATATGCATTTTGTGGGGCATATTGTAAGACAAAAACAAGAGGAGAGAGTGATATTTTCGAAGCTTACTTGCTTTAAAACCTAAAGAGAACCTGAATTCTAAAATGTTGTGGTTCTTATTAGGTTCTCCTAATAATATTGAAACAGAAATTTTATTGTAAATTGATCCTTCTTGCAACCACGTAGAATCTACTTTTATGAGCCAGAGAAAAGCGCGCAGGCGCGCATTGAATTCAGTTGATTCCTAAAATAGACCTCTGTCTGGGGAGAATAAGGTTCGATATTGTACCAGGCGTCTGTTGGCTAGTTTTAGTATCTTTAAGAAGCAAAGCATCGCGATTGTTTACATAATATAGAAAAATGCAATTTCTGATATTTAAATAATAATCACTCACCTAAGTCTAGTTTTGTTGTCCTCAGCAGTATCATTCAGATTCTTGCGCGGTTAAGGTGAATGAGTACACATATAGAAAAAGTAAAATGAAAGGACAAAAATATTAATGTTTATTTTAATTTTAAGACTGCCAATTCATATTGGCAATGAGAAAAAGTTGCATTTTTTTTACAACAAAAAACAATATTTTGACAGCTACAGAAATACCGAGCAGAAATGTGACGACAAGTACTTGAGGTAATCGATGTTTCCAATAATTAACAGGAGGAGAGAACTCCTCCATTAATTCCCAATGCGACATTTAAAATGATTTTACGCGCGGGTTCCCGAGATAGTGATCTGATTTGAGCTTAATTTCTTGGTCAATAAGGTACCGTTTTATTTATCAGGTACAGGGTCCGTGCAGGTCGGAGTAGCGCGCGGAACTGTTGCACGGGCTAGCCGACTCAGTGCAAGGGGATGAAAATGGGGATGCGTTTGACGTCTACGTTCTATATTGGGCCTTATTGCTTTCACATAAAAATCAGTTTTGTTTGTTATTATGTTAGAGGCTTGTGGGTAGAGCGCAGGCGCGTGGCAGAGTGGAAGCTTAATATCTGGGGAAGGTAATATTGATAAGACTATTTTCGGCTTTCTTGGTAAGTAAACATTAACATAGCATAACGTTTTGAGAGCGGTGTCGTACGATGTTCCCGTATTTTTTAAAGAAAGTTCGCATTATGTTGGTTTCAATTTGTAAAAACAGTCTAATATTTTACATTCATTTTCATGCCATTGCGACTTCAATTTGGACGTTTTTTTAAGTACGAGATCTTAAGTAAACAGTTTTCTGACTAACTGACTGATTAATAAATTACACACAGCATAATATCACTGAACATAGAAGTACGAAATTAAGTGCATCAAGAAACAATTATAAGAAAATTGACTGTTTCAATAGAAAAGCGGTTTTCCCGTGTGTATAAACGTGAACTTTTCTCCAACACTTTTTGACGGGTTTTTAAAACAACCACTGACATCCGACCATCTCTTTCCATTGAAAATCAACTAATGACAAACTTAAAGTAATTGTACATATACCTAGTAGCAATGGGTATGTGACATGCTAATTAATTTTGATTATTGTTGTATTAATGAATTAGTGACATTATTTTTTTATATATTTAAAAAAAATATATTTTGTATTTTTTTTGTTCTTTTTACTTTATTTAAGTAGACATTTTTAGTGATTGTACCGACTTTTAATTTTCTGAAATATAATTGTTAAAAAAAAGCCTTTGATATTTTGTATGCCTTTTGGCGGGACACAGCTCGGATCTTATGTATTATATAAATTACACACACCTTCTGCATGTACCCTGTGTTCATGAAATAAATAAATTTGAATTTGTTTCATTTTGACAGTTCAACAATATTAATTGCGTTACTTACATTGTGGCAGACAAATTATCATTACCAGACAATTTTTTCGAACATATGAAGCATTGGATTAGCAATATCCTTCCAAATCATTCAAATTATAATTGACAGTGTTTTACTCAATTAGGGTACTGTTTCATGTATAGTGATAACAGTTAGTTAGGTTTGTCAATAAACGTAGTTATAACGCCATCGAACTCACAATAAAGATCCTATTGATGCTGTAAATGTAACAATATTAAACCCAAAGATTTATCGCCCAAAAGTTCAGAACCATAACAGCTCGATAAATATTAACCGAGCAAGCGTAGCGACCGAAGCGTCTCTGCTTCAAGTCTGGCAAAATGTGCTTTTCTCTGTCAATTTGTTGGTCCCCTCTACAGGTCGTATTTTACAACCGATCTAGTCAAAACTTGGTATACAGGTTTTACAGCTTTATAGTTTTTTTTTGGTCGTCGGGGATTATTAATAAATAAAGGTATGTAATTATTTTTTCTTATACATAAACATACATACATAAACTCATGCCTTCTTCCCATGGAGGTAAGCAGAAACTATAGAACGCCACCTGTTACGCTTCTTACATACGCTCCTTTTGCTTTTCATACATCTGGTCATACACGCACGCCGGTTGCGAGTACTACTTACGTGACCTTTTTGAAGAACATCACCAATGAGGTCACTATGTCTTTCTGGGGCGTCCTTCCCAACGTTACCACTCACATCTGCCTTGTAAATCACCTTTTGTTAGTCACCTTTCATTCATCCTTTCAACATGACCAAACTATCTAAGCATACTTTTTTCTCTTTTTTTTATTTTTCTTATTTAACCATTATTTGTAGAGCCGACGTGACTTTTTGTCATTGTTGTTGCACTAAAATAACGCCTGTTTAAAAAACCGAGCTTAAAAAGACTATGTGACTGAACTTTGTTTTGTTTGTTTTACAACAGGTGAACTCGCCGAATGTTCAAAGTTCAAAGTTTTTATTAATGCAATTTTTGATGATACAACAGGGTCTTAAAAATATTTTATAGTAGCTCAAAAATCTACCCTATAGCATGTATTCTTAAATTACAATATTAGAAATTAAGTTAAACATAATGAAGTAATTAATGTCTATAGAAATTAAAATACAAGATGTAATATATTGTAATAAATTAATAGACATTAAATCTAAATGAATATTACATTAAAACATAAATACATAAAATGGTTAGTCACGTGAAGGTTTGTCAACTAGGAATTCGTCAATGGTCTAGTAGCATTTTTCTATTAAAAATGTATTTAGTTTACGTTTAAACTGTGTCAAGTTTAAAAATCCTAGGATAAAACAAAGAATTTTGAGTCGATTTATGTAGAAAAAGTCAATTTCGTAAAAAGTGCAGTTGACTCTTTCTACTTTGCGGCTGTCGATATAATTAACCTTTTTTAGTTTAGTGATGTAACTGAAAATCCAGCGGTCGTGGAAATTGTGAAAATTTTGACGTAGCACTTGCGTAGCGCTACGCCGCGCACCGCCTGCACGTCTGCGTTCGAACGGATTGAAAATAACATGTCGTCATTTTGTAAATTATCTTTTTATGGTATAATTATTGGTATGCTTTTTGAACTTGTTATCTAACAAGTTCAAAAAAATTATCTCTATCTAGAGATACATTTCAAAAAACCGTTACTGTTAGAAAAAATTGTGATTTAACTGATTTAGAGATAGTACTTAGTTATTTGCATAGGGTGATATCGTACCGTATTCTGTTTTCGGGTAAAGCGGCCGATATTCAGACAATTTATGTTTTTACAAAAAAATAGCAATTTGTTCAATTTATAAATCAAGTCCAGGACACTCTCTCAGAGACAAATATAAAGAGATTAATATAATGACTGTGCCTTTTCAGTATATTTATGAAATCTTTTGTATGCGCATAAAATATTAGTCAGTTTAAAAAATACAGTGATATCCATATTATAAATACTAGGAATAAACACAAATTTGTTGTTTCTACAACCAGGCTCAAGAAAACAATATTATTTTAATATTCTCGTTTAGATGGCAATGGTGCCGATTCCCTTGTTCACAAACTAAATTAAATTTAAGTTCAGTGCATCTTTTTCTTTCTATTTCATTAAGAAAAGGACAGAAGATAAATTTTAGTTTAGTCCTGTCAAATTAATCAGCGCTTGACGTAAATTGACGTAATTTTAGTAGGCAAGTTTTTAATCACGTCTAAACTTGTATGGAGTAGTGACACTGAACTTAAATTTAGTTTAGTTTGTGAACAAGGGAATCGGCACCAATGTATACGCTTTTTTATTAAAATTCCTAGTCACATTCAAGAATTTATTAGAGAATTTATTCTTATAAGGAACACGAACAGTTCACTTAACATATGAGTTATACAAATAAATATAAAGTTACTTACTTAGGTAACATAATGACTCCGTTAGTCGATAAAAGGAAAACAGAAATATTTAAATCTAGGCTTCTAAAGATTTTAAATTCAATACATTACATTATTTCAAAAATAGTCAGTTGCAAAAAGATTTTATTCTGAATTTGGCTGTATTGGTACAGACAGTACAATCATTATTGCTTATTAAAAAAAAAAATCAAAAGCGCGGGAAGAAACAAAAGCGCGGCGTGTTGAGCGTTTTGCAATTCTCTTTATCAATGTTTTACATCACCATCATCATCTTCCTAGCCTTTTCCCAACTTCGGCTTTTCCTAACCGGATGCAGCTGAATACCAGTATTTTACATGGAACGACTGCCTATCTGACCTCCACAACCCAGTTACTGGGTAATACGATATCCCTTGTTAAGACCGCTTGTCAGACTTTCGGGCTTCTGACGATACGTAATGTTTTACATCAACTATTTAAATTATTCGCATTGGTCCGCTATGATTCCGTTGCTAGCCACGCTATGATGGCATCGAGTTTAGCTTAGCTACGCTCTCGGCCTTCAAGCTTGGTCATCATTGCAGCCGATGCTGTCAGCGCTATTAAGACCTTGATCTTCGGTCTCGGCCTTTATTCTAGCTTGTCCGTCAAGGGCTGCAATGCTGACCGCGCTGTATTGGCTCGGAGCTGCGGTTTCGGCCATCATCAGCACTGCCAGCAACGCAGTCATTACAGACCGCGGCAGTAAGGAACTGTTACAAACTTTTCAATTTACAGTATTAATAGGTATGAGAGAACAGTGTATTGTGTCGACATGTGTCAGGTACTTAACATTTCTCTGCTTTCCCCTAATTTGTAGCAACGAACGTGTGGGTTGCATTTTGTGACGTAGTTCACGCATCAGTGCTCGAATCAAACTTAGTGTATGAGTCAAATTATGTTCTCACGCGATATTGAGCTAAATAACTGTTAAATAAAGTCCAGATTTGTTTGCAACAAACTTTAGCACAGGGCGCAGACGCGACCTTGAGATCTGTTCCTAAAATGAAGGGCTTAGGATAAGCTTTTAATGCATAAGTCTTTTTTTGTTCGTTGTTAATAATATATTATATATTATATACAGTAATTAATTAGTCCTACGTGATAAAGGAAAAGGGAAAACGGTTAGGGGGACGGTTAGGGGGTTCGTGGAAAAGGGAAAGAGGGGTGTCTGCTCAGCAGCAGAGCTTTACGGGCTAAATCACAAGTATCTAGGGATCGAGATATAGAAATATTCATTTTTAGATTTGCAGACCATTTATTTTTTGTTAAGTAACTGGTACTTCTTGACAGGCCTACACTGTCCTTCCATACCTATTAACATTGTTATTTGAAAACATTGTAAAATCCAATTATTTTTAAAAGAGTAACCGTGGAGTTTCTTGCCGGCTCTTCTCCATAGGAAACGACCAATTGGAACCGTGCACCTAGCTTCTGACGTTTTATAAGTGCCCATGTAGGTTTATGTGAAATAAAATTATTTGATTTGATTAAAATTATTGTTCCTACTCATACGAGTAATCTGAATAACAAAGACGTAGAAATATTTAGCAGTCGGTAAAGTTCACTCTGTTTTCAATATGTCTAAAGTATACAAAGATGTATCCTTAAAGTTATTTAATCAACTGTAATGAAAACACTGCCGTGTGCTAAATAATGTCTTTCGACTTTAAGTAGTGAACGAGCAACTGTGACGTGTGTCGTGGCGATCGAAGCAAAGGCTTTCATGAACGTGTAAATCGCGTATTTTACAGTAGGAGAGCGTCTATGACGAAAATATTTTTTTGTGAGCTATAATGAATCCAATCTCAAAATAAATAAGGTTTTCTAATTATGTAACAATATTGTTGGAAAACTGAAACTAATATATGTATTTATAGCCGATAGCACACAAAAAAAAGACACGATATAGCCATTTAATAAAACTGTCAAAGAATGGCAGATGTGATTTGAATATACGGGCAATTTAAGTAGTTAGTCAATTTTATACGCAATTAATTTCCCTGACTTTACTTACAAATAACTTATATTTTTTTAGTAAGAAAAAGTACCTTAGTATTTTTTACTGTAAAAAAACCAATAAATTCGTCTATTACAGTCGGTGCACAATGCATTATGCGAAGACATAGTGCGTATGCTACGTGTATCAACGTGACATACGGTGGCATGCTACGCGTATCAACGTGGCATACGATGGCATGCTACGTGTATCAACGTGGCATACGATGGCATGCTACGTGTATCAACGTGGCATACCGTGGCATGCAACATGTGGTTTGTCACGTGATTAGTGTAAACTAATTGTTTTTCTAAACACAGCATGTAAATAACAATTTCAAAATAGTAAAAGTCACTAAAAGAGGTAGTAAAATCAAGATTATATCTATATATTCACTGAACTTTAGAAAGTTCCATTTTCAGTATCAGTCTCATAAAGTAGACCTATATATAAGTTTATCTAACGTTATCAATGACATACATCGTGACGTATTCACACATTTTACTTGCGGTTGATTGCGTGGCTTGACATTTTGCGATCACTGGGTGCAAAAATGATAAGCAGAAATCAATAACAGTTACAATAGAACCCCTGGAAGTAAGAAATTTATGCGTGCCTTGAACTTCAGTGAGAGGACATCAGATATAGAAAGTATAAGCAAAGAGCAGATCTCAGGTTAATATTTAAAAATGACTTACATGTAATCTGACCAAACTTGCTATAATTATGATTAGCGCCACCGCAAGATACATGCACTCCTTTTTAAGCGTCTTTTTAATGGAATTTGATCACATAGTCCGTACACGGGTAAATGTTTTGTGTACTCACCGATTTGGTAGATACCAGGCGAATGAGAGCAAGCCGACGAAGTCATGGGTCGATCACGCCGCGCAAGCGCCCTGCGACCAACTACGCAGGTAATTTTGAATGTGACTGTACTAAGTATACGATCATGGTGGTTTGGATTTCACACCAGTCTTCTGTAAAGAAAGATGAGAACATACTTAATGACAGTAAATATGAACCTAATCGACACTTCTGTCACATCATTTACCAAAAAATTCCTTGGCCAATGTGTCGGGTACATACCGCGCTTTCAGGACTGTTACGCAGTTTATAAAACAACATTTGTACCCGATGTTCATGAACTTTTCAGCACGTGATCGGGTTTAGGAAAATTTTAAAGGTCATTCCAATTACTTACCTACTTTGTGGAATGATTGCGTAAACAAGTGACATTTCTGTTTGTAACAATACTTTATCAACATGCGATTAGCAATCTTTTTTGTTAATCCAATAGTTGGTTAAAGGACACCTAAGTTTAGTCTAGAAACAACCTTGGTTATTAAAGTTACATTATTGTAATACATACAGATTAATATACAGGAAAAGGGTTAACAAAGCGTGGATTAAAAAAAAAATGTGAGGGAACAACACTGATGTGGCACATGGAGGCACCTGTTTGAATTCATTCAAAATGTATGAAATAGCTGCTTTCTCGTTCACGAATTCAGCGATACTCCCATCGCCCAGCGATGTCCGTACCATACCTACAACATGTATAATGACATCGATATCAATCTGCATAAGTTCTATGTTAAACTTGAGTTTTTCACACATTGCTTGGTAGTTGGCACCACATACGACGTGGACTGCCGGCTTAAAAGGTTGCCTGAAAGGCATTTGCGTTGAGAAACCATCCATTTGTTATCTTCGCTAAGAAAAATCACGGAGGTGAGCCATAAAGACTTTTGAAAATTGGTCACCTTTTTTTTGGTTGGGATATTATTCAATAAACTTATCCCTTTCGGAGTTCCCGGTGACCCCGGCGGGCATTGGCCCTAGCGGACCCCTACACTTGTGCTGACATGTCTTTGAGGCGTACATGGAACACAACGCGCCGTCGACCCGGGCTTGGTCCTTATCGGACGGCGAGCTGCCCATTGCTCAGACAACAGACAGACGTGCTGCTGGGGAGTTTGTTCCACCACTTCTTCTTCCCAGCTAAAGCACTAGGAAGTGGTGACGGGCGGGCATTTTTGGGGGACTGTCTTATGTAACTTTGACGTTCGAAAAGTGCTGATTTTCAGCCTAGTTTGAATAAATGACTTTTGATTTTGATTTGATTTGATTTTGCTCACCATCCGCAAGCCCGCGCCTACGGTGGCGGGGATTTGGCCTGGGATTCCCGACGCCCAGAGCGTCTCCTGCGGAGGCTAGGACCGTGACGGCGTGAAGTTTGCCTCTCCCTCACCCGTTCCGCCTCCTCCTTCGCCAGCATTACTGTTTTGCAAAGGAAGATGACGGCTTCCCATGCCCTCTCGCTCCATAGCATGGTCTGGACCATGGTTTCCGCCGCCAATCGCTTCCACGAAGACACGGCAGTGCTCTGCTTTAGCCGGGCAGCCGTCCACCGTATGTTCCACCGTGTCCTCCGAGCGATCCACACAGTGGTGACACCCGGGCGTTTCCGCCCGCCTTATCCGACACAGGAACCTCCCGAAGCTGCCGTGTCCGGTGAGGACCTGCGTCAGGCGTAAGGTGACGATGCCGTGGCGCCTCTCTAGCCACTCCTCAAAGAGGGGGCTTATTGCTGCAATTGTGGCGTTCCCAAAAATCCGTCAGCTAAGGGGGTTAAAAGGGAAATGTAAGTTTATATGAACATCCCATTTAGTACATGGCTTGCCTACTTAATAATAATCTTAAATTAATTCACTGACAGACAACGAACAGCTAGAAGCATGAATGCATGAGCAGACATGATGTTTAGAAGACAAATCAATATAATTTGTAATTTGTAAGTAAGATTAATTGACATCGCTGATTGTGAATACATTTGCACGCCATGTTAAGGCAGAATATGCTGAAAAAAAATTACTGTAAAACCTTATGTACACAGTAATTTACAATTTGGTGTTACAGTATTTTTTTTTACTTAGTAATACGAACACGACTAAAATACGCTTCGTGCATCCCATTGGTCAAAACGCTTGCATCGGGCGATCAAGTCGTGAGCCGTGCTATACGATTATTGCCTTAAAGGTGAGCATGCGGAAGTTTGGCCGATAGTACCATATTCTAGCAAATAAATGTTTTTGATTTGATTTTGATTTGATGAAATTTCGCACAAGCGTTCCAGGCCAGACGAAGGAACCTCTAAAACGGATTGTTGAAAATTCATCTCCTTAACAGGTTTAATAGCGGATGAAAGTTTAAAGGGAATTCTTTAGGGAGCATGGCTTCTAATTGAATAAAAATCAAAAACTCCTATTAATAGAGAAAACTTCCCAAAATGTTCCAAGAAGGGGGAAAACTTTAATAAAGCTGGTACCGTAACACCACGTTTGTCCACCACGTGACTCATGGAAGTACCTCTGACATGGGGTGACTCCTTTCGGAAAAACAACGTGATCAGTAACGCAACTCAGTCGTATTATTAATTTATAACCCCTTTTTCCTTAAGGGGTGAAATAGGGAAAATAATGAAACATTTTGCGAAATGTCGGATCATAATAAATTGGTAGGTACCGTATATCTGGCACGCATTTACATATTTTCACGTGCCGAGCGATCAGAGATTAGCTAGTCAGCATAGCTGGTAGCGGTACTGACGACGTATTTGCGAAGTAATTGCGTTCATGTGATCCCTTGCTGCATCGGTTGTACATAACCTTTAGTTATGCAATTAATATGAAAGATATTTAAGGATTCATTCTATAAATCGTACACTCTAGAAAAAGGATAACTTGTAGTTTTCTCGATAGAAAAAAAAAAATCCAAAGTAATTTCTAAGAAACAAAATAAACCTTTATAGTACGGCGTAAATACTTCACGACAGGTCAACAATTCTTTTAATAATGACAAAACTACATGTTTTCGATAACATATACATTTTACATTTTAAAAATGTGTATTTGTTTTAATATGAAGCAAATACCTAAATTAGCACGCGAACCGCCTATTCTAGCCAGAGCCGCCACGCTTTCCCGGTATCCTAACCACCTATTCTAGCCAGAGCCGCCACGCTTTCCCGGTATCCTAACCGCCTATTCTAGCCAGAGCCGCCACGCTTTCCCGGTATCCTAACCGCCTATTCTAGCCAGAGCCGCCACGCTTTCCCGGTATCCTAACCGCCTATTCTAGCCAGAGCCGCCACGCTTTCCCGGTATCCTAACCGCCTATTCTAGCCAGAGCCGCCACGCTTTCCCGGTATCCTAATTAGCGCCAGAAGCTCGGTGCACTCTTAAAGTACCAATACCGGACGTAGTTATTTAAGGGAAATAATACTCTCAAATCTTATTGACCTTCTAATAATGTACGGTTTTTTAATTAATTAACCTCTAAACACTTTTTGAGTCTCTAATGATGTACACTTTTTTAAATTACTGAGCGTCTTTTTAACTTGCTAGCCTTTTCTCACAGTTGGTCGCAGTAACTAAGCTAGGCTACCCCGACCAAATAGGTTAGGTTAGAACTGTGACCAACCAACCAGCGAGTGGAACATCAACAAGTTAGTTGCAGTTATTTGGCTACCTATTAAGTATTTGCAAGAAGATGTAATGACTAAAATTGAAAAGAGCATGCTTAGATGGTTCGGTTATGTTGAGAGGATAAATGAAAGGCGACTAACAAAAGGTATGTACTGTATGTATGTATGTATGTATGTATGTATGTATGTAAAGTACACGGTAGATATGAGTGGAAACGCGGGGAGGGGACGTCCCAGGAAAGATTTATAGTGAGCTTATTGGTGATGTTCTTCAAAAGGTCAGGTGCGTAGTACTCGCAATCGGCGTGCGTGTATGACCACATGCATGAATGTAAACGAAGCAAAAGGAGTATGTAAGGAGCGTAGCGGGTCACGTTCTATAGTTTCTGCCTACCCCCGTGGGAAGAAGGCGTGAGTTTATGTTTTTGTGTGTAAGTATTTTAAGGACCCCAGAAATATAAATTATTTCAGGTTCACAAAAAGAGGTGCATTCAATATACTTACCTAAAAATACCACCCTAAAAATATATATTTAACACTCCAATGCAAGTGTTCAATAATATTTTTAGGAAAGCAAAATGGGAATTATTTAAGATTCGATTAAAAACATGACATTATTAAAATTTCAATATTGTCACAAAAGCTTAAGCTTTTTATGCTCAAAAAATTATGCACGGCAGCCGTCATTCTTGTTGGTGTAAAAATGATAGTAAGTTTAAAAATGCCGCGTTTTTCTCACTGGCAGTTATATTTTAGTCTGTGGTTATGTTTTTTTTTACTGCCTGGTGACACCTCTTGTTTGTCTCTTGTTATTTTTCACCAAAGTATGTAGAAGAAGTTTATTAAAATCGTTTGGTTCAAGAAATCTTACTCGTTTATTCATTTAAAACACCTGTTATAATTCTATCATATCATCAATATGACAGACGAATTTAATATTTACTAGAGATGCCGCGAATAGTTGTCATAGCGAATAGTTGAATACCGATTAATCGGTATTCCCTATGGCGAATAGTCGAATACTCGCCATTATTACTCGACATCGACATAGAGAACCCAATGACGAGCAACCCAAGAATGCCACTGCTGACGAAATCGTCCACTACGTCAGGTTGCCAAAGGCTAACAGAAGTATAAACCCATATGAATGGTGGACTTTGAGTACCAATATGAATCAATTCCCCATTTTAAGTAAGCTTGCTAAACTATAATTAGTTACACTAGCAAGCTCTGCTTATTCAGAAAGACTATTTTCTGATTTAGGTTTGATTTATGAAAAAAAGCGCAACCGACTTGATCCCAATGGTGCAGAAAACGATTAGGATCAAGTCGGTTGCGCTTTTTTAACTAGTTTTTCTGCACCACAATCTGCCCCTTCTGGACTTTAAAAATTAAATTATTAATTAAAAATCCTAACTAGTTAACTTCGCCATGACTGATTTTTGACAAACAAAATATATTAATAAAATAATACTAAGTGTTTTATTCTTAAAAAATAATAAAAGTTCAATTATTTTTAAGTCTATAGTTTTTCTGTTCATTAAAAGTTTATTTTTATTTATACAACTATTCAATATTCGACGAATAACAAAAAAACGTCGAGTAATGCCGAATACCGAATAATAGCCAGTATTCGCGTCATCTCTAATATTTATCTCGTGCATTGATAGCACTAGTAGTAGATCTTGTTAAATTTGCCTGATTTTACATAACGGACACCTTATCACATCATCCGCCTGGCATTGTCCCAACTATGATTTTTATCTTTTACTCAAGTTAATTATCTTTTTGTAGTCACGTGTTTCTTTGAAAAATAAACCTATTTTTCTTTCTTTCATTCTTTTTTCAACAGACTTTAGTCAAGCTTCGTCAACTTTGCATTTAATCTTTCATACTAGGCTTTACAAAAGATGATAATTATCAGTAACACGAGCTTGTCACCCTTGTCGGGTGATAGTTATTTGAGTATTGATTTTAGTTATCTATATTATAGGTACTTGCATTTGTATTCACCATAGCACTGTCTCTGCCACTATTGAACAAAGTTTTATTAACTGCAAACTGTTGTAAGCGACATCTGTTCAAATCAGCCTGAACTGGATCCAACACGATAACTTGCTCTACTTACAACTTTTATATTACCGTGAACAGATGGCGCCACTAGCTTGCAATCAATACAAATTCTGAATATTTTCATGTTCTCCGCGGTGTTAGTTCATAATTTTCAGTAGTTAGAGTTTTCAACTAGTACCAAGGTCTTAAATGTAGATGGCACCGATTTCAGAATGGATTTGAAAAATACCATTATTTTATTTTAAGCCTCCTGAACATAGGGTTCCCCATTGAGTCGCAAATTGCGATTTGTAGAGGATATTGCTATAATTCTGTCACTTATTGCAATATCTTGAGAACACGGAAATTGGCTGATTTTGTACGGAAAGGAAAAGGTTTGTATTCTGTAGGTACCTACTTTCATTAAGGCTCGTGCAGACTCCGCGATATCGCCCCAGTCTTAACGAGCCTTTAATTGAACACAACAGTACCTATTATTTTACTGTAAAAATGTAGATAGATATTCGTAAATCTTGTGAATGGTTAAGGTAAATATTTAAAGACATTAAGTTTTTATTTTTACTGTAAACTTAGCTACATCACTATTATAAAATTAATTATATAGGTTGTTTTTATCAGTAGTTTCCCATTATGGTAGTGATACCCTTTGTGAATCGTTACAAATAGTGAGATATGATCTCAGAAATCCATCTATAGTATCCCCAATATCTACCTGTTAAAAAATCTTTGTTCTACAAAAGTAACTGTAACCAAAAGACCCGTTACAGTTTTTTTTTACCTGTTCAAAATGCACTTTTAATAGTTTTTAAAAGTTGCCATAAAAGTATGTTAAACTAGAACGCATACACATCTATTGTATACCTATGTATATGTGAATATTTAAGTATTGTAGTAAAATACTTTATAAAATAAGTTCAAGAAGTAATGTAGACATTACTTCCTGAAATAGTATTACTTTCAAACTACTTATGATATTTTCAAGATTTTTTTTATATGAACAGACTATTTTATTATATTTATTTCTATTTGTGATTTTTTTCAAGTATTCACTTTTTTTGTTACTAAAATAAATCATCATCAGCCTAGCCTTTTCCCAACTATGTTGGGGTCAGCTTCCAGTCTTACCGGATACAGCTGAATACCAGTATTTTACATGGAGCGACTGCCTATCTGACCTTCACAACCCAGTTACTGGGTAACACGATACCCTTTGGTAAGACTGGTTGTCAGACTTTCGAGCTTCTGACGACCCGTAACGACTGTCAAAGATCTACGAATGGCAGCCGGGACCAACGGCTTAATGTGCTTTCCGAGGCACGGAGGGGTCTTGGTATGTAAAGATGGTCACCCATGTACGGACCAACCGCGGCAAGCGAAGCTTAACCTGATCGATCGACCCGTGCGGCTGTTATTACTTAGCCACTAGCCCCTTACTAATAATAAGTATTCCCTATGAAATCGAACGGGGGCGTGGCGTGAGCAGGACGCGCATTTCTATAGCCAAGGTCAACAACGATTACCCGATCCTTAAGAGATTTTAGGTACCCACCTCCTAAGTCGCATTCATAGCCCATCAAAGTGAAAGAAAAACGTCAAAGACAAGCCGTGGCATAATGTCCCCAGTCTCAGTAAGAATTGAACATAAATTACGCTCCCTTTCCCTGCCAGGAACAAGCGCTGCATATTACTAGACATTACATTACTTACCCGTGTTAATAAATTACTTTGTACGTAAAATGTCGGATGTGCAGTGGGATATGAATTTATGGCCTAGAATGTAGGCATTCGTTTTTTTATGGTGTGTAAAAGATTATTAAAAACATCATTTATAAACTTGGAAAAGCCTTTTCCATTCTCTGCTTCCTTAAGGTCGCGCATGAAATCGACTGATTTTGATCGGTTTTGTTCATCGTTTGTGAGAAGGAGAAAAATTATTTAAACAAAAAAGTCTATGGTTTTAAAAGTTCCGTGCTTTGTTTTGCATGTGGCTGGAAGGGATTTTTCAAATAAATAGAGTACCTACCTATTTATGGAAAATCCCTAATATTCGCAACAAGTTTTCCGAAAAATGACGCGAGACTGACGTTTGATCATCTTTTACAAGAAATTACTTTTGATTTTGAACACTAAAAAAAATCATCTACATCTGTCTAAGGGTATTTGGCTGAACCACTTTTTTTCAATTTTTGATACAAAATATAGCAGAAAAAAAATGTTGATTTTTTTTTAAACCCCTTTCTTTAGTTATGTATTTTGTATATTATTTAGCAAACCATATCAAGAAATTAAAAAAATCACACATTAATCATCAGCTATTCTTGAGATAAAATCAAAATGTTATTTTATTATTACACGATATCTTCATTAAGTAAATCAAAAGCGAAATAAACTTATTAAATATATTTGAGAGCGCAAAAGTGATTAAACTATTAACAGATGCTGTGACTGACATGAAAATTTTGCTTTTATAGTCGCACAGACTTAAGCATTACTGAAAACTTGTTTAAAGCCATTTGATTGGTTGAAACTAGTTTTAAGTAAGTCTTTGAGTCTTGAGTAAGGTTCTGTAATCACGGCCCTTAATATTTCAATTATTTTACGCTTTCTCACAATTAGACAAGAAATTGACAAAAGAGGTCTTTTTTTACGTACACGGAGCCTTAAAAACATTTCTTAAATTCTTCTACTGCTGGGCAAAGACCTGACCCAAATACTTCAACGTAATTTTTTCCTGTACATTTTATTGAGCTGGAAAAAAAGTAAATCGACTTTATACTACAGCCCACAGATATCCCACTGTCTACCTCGCGTCCACTGTCTAACTTGCTTTAGCTGGAATGAAAAAGTGGCGTAAAAATATGGTAATAAAGTTCCAAAGTAGCTTTTTCTGCATTTATCATCAGCAGCATTTTAGAGCTGTTTGTGCAAACACACAGCTTTTCATATCTGGTTTACAGACAACAGATACGGCTGGTCATGCCAACATCCCTATAATGTTCCAATTGCAGGCCTCATCTTTAAAAGAGGGAGTCAACCAAGCGGATCTAGCGAGGTTTGAAACATGCCACAAGTATTTGAACGCCAAGCCAAGTCATTTGGGCATCGGGAATCCCAGGCCGATTCCCGGCCATTGTAGGCACGGGCTTGCGGACGGTGAGCAATATTAGGTGGCCCGGGTCGACGCCGCGTTGTGTTCCACGCGCGCCTCAAAGATATGCTAGGACCGATGCCAGCTGAGGTCGCGGAAAAGTCCGAAGGGGATACCGTGGCCTCTGGCAACACACAGGCAACGGAAGGAACACGGGTGGGTTTTATTCAGTAACAGTCTGACACGCCCTCCCGCTCCGCCCAGAGCCGGAGAAGTTTATTGATAATTTCCCACCAAAAAAAAAAAACAAGTCATTTATGTACTTCGTAGGAGTACATAATTAAATAGGAATCAAATTATAAACATTGAAAACAAAAACCTTCACATTTACCAGCTACGATGTTACAACTTCGCATTCAACAGAAATCTCCATCGAAACCGTTTACTCTTGCCTTCATTTCAGCAATAACATTGAATTTAATAAACAGGCAAATTCATGCTCTACCCGGTTATAGACGTCGGCTATCAAGGCTATCAATACCGATGATAAATGACGATATGGGTAGATAGACAGGACCTTTGTGTCCGCGTGTCGCCTTGGACATTGTTGCGTTCAGCAACTGGTAAATAATCACTTTATTGTGTCGGGGAACTAAGGCTGGTGTGAATAACGTAGCGTGGGTGTAGTAAACTTAAATTTTGTTCCGTAAAAACATTCTGATCGTGTTGAAATAGGCTGCCGTGAAACGCGGCCAAGATTCTAATAATTGTTTTATGTTGTAATTTTTATTTCTATTTTAATTTTAATTTAATTTATTGTTTTGATGGTTTATCAAAACAATAAAAATTGTACTCAATCAGAAATAAAAATTACACTAACAAATTGGCATGTGCTAGCTAACATAATAAGTATGGCAAGTAATTTAATTTAATGTTTTGTGTTTCGTACTTTGCGTACGATTTATATAGAATCAAGTTTTTCTAACTAAACAGACAGATGTGCTGCTGGGGAGTTGGTTGCGCCACTTCTTCTTCCCAGCTAAAGCACTAGGAAGTGGTGAAGGGCGAGCGTTTTTAGGGGATTGTCTTATGTAATATTGATGTTCGAAAAGTGCTGATTCTCAGCCTAGTTTGAATAAATGACTTTTGATTTTGATTGGAGTTCTAAGAAGACTACGAATTTTTTTGCCCAAATTAGGTAAAGCTACGGTTTCCTTGAACGGTGATATTATAACGGCCGTAATTAAAATCTGTCATTTCCACCAGTATTTGAAATTATGGTGTAAAAAACGCTCTGTGTTCTTAGGAACCAAAGATTAAGGCTCAAGGCTATATGATTTAAGTGACTTTTAAATCTGTTATTACGCAAGTATATTATGCAAAAAATGTATGTTAAACTAGAACACGTTATATTGTCATATAGAATGTGTATACATTCTATATGACAATATGAAAGTATTGTAGTAAAATACTTTATGAAATAAATTCAGGAAGTAATGTCTACCCGAAGCATAAAACACGATATTACTTTCAAACTACTTAAAATATTTTCATAGTTTTTTTTGTATGAACAGACTATTTTATAATCTATAATACTATCTGTGATTTTTTGTTAAATATTCATATTTTCGTTACTAAAAATAATTATTCCCTATGAAACCAAACGGCCGCGCGGCGCGAGCGTGACACACATTTATGTTTTCCAAAATCAACAAAAGTAAATATTCCATACCTTACTATTCGTTACCCATAGAATTATATTAATAGCTACATGCAACGATACGGGTATAATAATAATGCCATATTATGCTCCACTGATGGTGAATGTAAGTGGGCAGGTAGCCCCTTTATTGTTACGTTTCCACATGCTCTTTCTTCTCCTGTATTGAACGATGAATGAACGATAAATGAACGGTTCACTCGCGTGTGCGGTGTGATGAAGGTTTTACCGATACTTGGAAGCTATCTGTAGTATCCAGATATGTTTATCGACGTTTTCGTTTTAGAATGAAGTAATGACTCTACGTAACGTAAATTCTAACGATCTTAACATTGAAAACACTCGTTTCGCACATAATTTATTTAACTCCAAGTAGTTAAACATTATGTGCGAAACGAGTGTTTTCATTTGTTTTCATTTTTAGACTTTATTCATATCTATTAAGGCTACACGCCGAAGCCGCACCGGCACCGGACTGCATGTTTGTGTATACGAATGAAAATCGCGCATGTACCGCACCTCCGCTGCACCAGCGCGGGCGCAATCTAGTTTTTACACTCATTCTGAAATATTCTTCGAAAACCACGTGGAATTCACCTTTTTGAATCTATGAATTTGTTTCTGTCTGCGGTTATAAATTAAGTACATAAGTAACACTTTGTTTTTTTTTTATTTATGTTACTGGATACGTCTTTCATTGACTTGAATGTGCCCTGGCGGCTGGGAGTATGTCGTGCTCACTCTAATGTCTCGCTGATGGTGGCGCGTGTGTTGGATCCATTAGCTCCCTTCACAATGGTTGAGCTGAATGGTGCTGATCCATGCGTCATGTTCGTGCACGGGCGCCGTTAGTACCTAGAGACTGGTCATCTCTTAGCTGCCAGGGCTTATTTTAATTTTTAAATTGTTTTTTTTTTGTTAATCTTTTGATTACGGACGCTTTTACGTGTTGCATCGTTCTCACATGAACATATCATTTCAAAATACAATATTTTGTAACCAAAATACGTTGATTTAAAAAAGTGTCCGTGGAGTTTATTGCCCTTTCTTCTCCATAGGTACCTACTACGCTTTGGAATGGGCAACTAGCTTCATCTTTCTGATTGACCGACCGACCCCTTGACAATTCAAAAGTGCCTGTAATTGGTTTATTTGAAATAAATGCTTTGAGTTTGAGTTTGAGTTTGTGGCGGCATCTACATCACCACATGCGAACTACGCATCACACTGACGTCACGCAAAATCCTACATCGCGCAAGCAGATTTTATCGCGCAGCTAGCGTATGTACAACATCCCGACATCAACCGTCGGGCAGTTGCCCACCAGACACGACACCCGTCTGGTCGGAGGATCCTTACTTTTCTATGGAGGATGAGTGAACTTTACACCCTGTTCCTCATGCCTCTATAAGTTAACATCATAAAGTACTCATAATATTATCATCATCAGTCTCCTGCCCTTATCCCAATTTATTTGTGGTCGGCGCAACATGTCGCTTTCTTCCATACTACTCTATTAGTTGTCATATCGGTAGTCACCCCCTTTCTAGCCATATCATGTTTCACACAGTCCATACATCGTATATCATAGTAAAATGAATAGCAGAGTCTTAACAGTTTCGTTGACAATGCTTTACTGAACTGTGATTGTTGTTTTGCGGTATACACACGGTTCTGGTGCGGCTTCCGCACATGCGTGATATTTTGCAGTCCAGTCCAGGCGGTGGTGCGGCTCCGGCGTCATGTACAGGAAGCCTACTAAAACTGTTCGTCGCAAAGATTTTAACTAAAGTGCTTTAGGATAGTTCACAGGACCTATTTTTGAGTCAAGCGTCGTCTAGTCGGGGGACGGCTAAAGAAAACGTCAAACAGACGAGAGTACCTAGCAATAATGATTATAATGCTATTGTAGAAAGAATAGCTGCTGTTAACTTCCTATTTTCATAAATCGTCCCCCGACTCGACGACTCTTGGTTCAAAATATTACCTAAATTTATATTAAACTGAAAGGAACCAATACGTAGTATTTTGTTACTATTTAGAAATTTTTGTTAGTGTCGGGAGTTTTTTAAATTTACTTACCAAGAACCTTCCGTGCCTTGGAAAGCACGTTAAACCGTTGGTCACGGCTGTCATTCGTGAATCTTTGACAGTCGTTACGGGTCATCAGAAGCCCGAAAGTCTGACAACCAGTCTTACCAAGGGGTATCGTATTACCCAGTAACTGAGTTGTGGAGGTCAGATAGGCAGTCGCTCCATGTAAAATACTGGTATTCAGCTGCATCCGTTTAGACTGGAAGCCGACCCCAACGTAGTTGGGAAAAGGCTAGGCAGATGATGAAGAACTTTTATTACCTACTTTTTAAACTTTATATATTACTAGTAGGTCAGACACGCTGCCATCGATGCCTCGCCGAAATCTGCGCCCCTGTAGGTATTTTTCCCAAAGTGAAGGTAATTACTAATTTACTCTCATTTCTCTTTCCATCTCCATCATCAGACTCTGATCACCATCTAGCTATAACCTATTTATCGAGACCAGTACAATGAGCCCAAACACGATACCTGCGCTGTAAGTTGGTGAGCTTAGCTAAGAACACTCTCGATGAAGTCACCTTTTAAACAAAAAAAAACAAAATCAAAATCGGTCCATGCATTCGGGAGCTACGATGCCACAGACACACACAGACACACTGACACATACAGACAGAGAGACACGTCAAACTTATAAGACCCAGTCGTTTTTGTGTCGGGGGTTAAATATATGTGTTGATTAGTTGATTAGCACTTTGTTCGCTTGTTACTTATTTTTTTTAAAGTGCTCTGCATATATTATGATGTCACGTTACGTAGGCATCACACCCATGTCCAACTGGTGTGTATTACGCACGAAACACACCTACGTCCAACTGATGTCTGTTACGTAGGCAACACACCTACGTCCAACTGGTGTGAGTTATTCAGGCAACACACCTACGTCCAACTGGTGTGTGTTACGTATGTAACACACATTCGCCACGGCGTCCTCACCTTCCGCCCGACGCAGGCCCTCACCGGACACGGCAGCTTCGGGAGGTTCCTGTGTCGGATACGGCGGGAGGAAACGCCCTGGTGTCACCACTGTGTGGATCGCACGGATGACAAGGTGGAGCATACAGTGGAGGTCTGCCCGGCTTGGGCAGAGTACCGCCGTGTCCTCGTGGAGGCAATCGGCGGCAAAGATCTCTTACGTCCGGCCCTGGTTCAGGCCATGGTACGGAGCGAGAGGGCATGGGCAGCCGTCACCTCCTTCTGCGAATCCCGGGTGGATTTCCGGCCACCGTAGGCGCGGGCTTGCGGACGGTGAGCAATGGGTAGCTCGCCGTCCGGTAAGGACCAGGCCCTGGTCGACGGCGCGTTGTATTCCACGCGCGCCTCAAAGAGATGCCGTCAGCACAAGCGTAGGGGCTCACTAGTGCCGATGCCTGCCGGGGTCACGGGAAGGTACCAAAGGGTTACCGAGGCCCCTGGCAACACAGGCAACGGAAGGAATACGGGTGGGTTTTAGTCAGTACGAGTCTGACACACCCTTCCGCTCCGCCCAGAGCGGGAGATGTTATTTGATGATTCCCACCCGTAAAACAAAAAACACACATTAGTTTGATGAGATTACTTGCAAAGACCATCAGGCTATTATTGCCCCACTGTAGGGCAAATGCCTCTTCTGATACAGAGAAGGCACGAGCATTGATGAACACGCTCTCTCAAGTAGGGTAGGCGATTTCAGACTTATATTTTCTACTAGCTGATCCGACAGACCTTGTCCTGTCCAAGTTTCAATAATTCATACAAAATTTCCATAGAAAATGCACTTTTTTTCCCGACTTTTCTTTCCGTAAGGACCTAATTTGAAAACAAACATTTGCCAAATCGGTTCAGCCGTTCTGAAGTGATGAGCTTACCTTACCTTAAAAAAAAATAAAAAAGTTTTGCAAACTGTACCGTATGGCATAACAAATGAAAGGGCTTGTTGTGAGGGTCTCAATTTTTTTTTAAATAATTTTAAATAAATAGTTTTAAAGTTATTTAAGAAAATAGATGAAATTTTAATATTCCAATTTATTACAGATGGGGGCGAAATAAAATTGCAGTTTTGGTTCAATGTGGATGCAGGGCTTCGAATAGCTTCTTTTTTTTGTATCCCCCTTATCTCCGAAACTACTGACCCTAAAGTTTGAAAAAAATACAGAAATTAGTTCCTTACATAAGTAAAGAACTATTTTCTTCTTTCTTTCTTCAAAGAGATTTCTTTACATAAGTAAAGGACGATTTTTTTGCAAAATTTTAGGGTAGGGTTTTCCTATAATCTATGAAGATTACAAGAAAACCTATAAAAAGTCTACTATGTTAAAATTAAAATACTTGGTAAATCTGGCAATATTGTGTGTACAAACTTACATTTGCAGTTGTATTGTATGGGGGAACATACTTTTCAACTAAAATGTTAAGTTTGTTTTTGGGATAAATTCATTCCAATTACGAAACCCTTCATTGTGCGTGGTGCGACACGCACTTGGCCAGCTTTTTATTATATAGAATCAGTCCAGGTTTCCTTACGATGTTTTTTGTTCATTGATGTCAGTATTGTCCAAGATTAACTTAGATAGTACATAATAATATGATTTTAAAAAGTCACATTAGTACTTGCCCGGATTTGAACCCTCGTGTATGAGAGGCGAGGCCATATCCATGGCTCAGTAGCCAGGACGTTCCACCAAAGACCACCAGAAATTAAATCACTGTGCACGCCAAATAAATGTGCACGCCATACAAGTACGTTATAGTTTTAGTAGGTTTTATGTAGGTAAGTTTTATGTAGATTATAGTTTCAGGACCCTGGCGGGGTCGCGAGGAAGTTCGAAAGGGTTACCGAGGCCTCTGGCAACACAGGCAACGGAAGGAACATGGGTGGGTTTTAGTTAGTAAAAGTCTAACACACCCTCCCGCTCCGCCCAGAGCGGGAGAAGTTATTTGATAATTTCCCAACCAAAAAAAAAGGCATACTTGTATGTATAGTTTTAGTTGTGAATCGAACTTAAATTTTGTAGCACAGCAGTCAATCGGGTCATCGTCATATACTATGCCTGCCTGTTTCAACCAACCTTACTAAAATTACGTCATAAATTTTCTGTCTTGTAAAGTTAACGGTTGGGTAATCGCCGTCAACCTTGGTCATACAAATACGCGTCGCACTCAAGCCGCACCACCGTTCGATTTCATATGGAATATTTATTTTTAGTAACCAAAAAATGACATGGCCAGTTTCAGCCTAGTTACTCAGTGGCATAAACATTAATATACGCCCACTTATAAATAAATAAAAATAGAAATAAAGATTATAAAACTATTTACATTTTCGTACAACTTCAGAAAAAGTATTTAAACTTAAATAGTGGTTTTTTGTTTCCAGCGTATCGAGATAACGCGCCATTTTGGATAAACGTTCCATTCCCTGTAAAGCTAAAATATTAATGTTCCATCAGAGTAATATTAAAATTATTCTGACTGTTAAATGATTATTCACTATCGTAATCATAACTCATATTTTGTTAATTACTCGAATGCTATAAAATATTTATTTTTAATAACTTTTTCTTGTTTATACAACGAAACAAAACGACATGACAGATTCGACGTTCGCCATTTTTAATGCAACTGCTTGGTCGGTATTAGGACGGTAGGGTGCTGTTGCCACGACGTAATGACATTGATCTGGTTTTTAGGCTGGGCAAGACACCAGACCAATATTACTCCCCCAGCATCATTTTTAGATGACATTTTTGTAAGAATTATTGAATACAAGCGGACCCGACAGACGTTGTCCTGTCCCTATTGACCTATCCTTCCTGCCTACCTACCCACCTACCTACAATTATATTATATACAAACCTTCTCCTGACAATGACGAACACAACAAAAAAGAAATATCCAATTTGCATTTTATGGCGATATAGAGAGTTATCGTTAAATGGAGAAAAGAAAAATCAGAATTAGAAAAATATAAAGTTTATTTCAGAGTAGTATTATTAATTAGTTATGTACATAAAAAAGAATCTTATGCTATTGCGCCATGTTTACAGCTTGAAAGTTTGTAAGCAACTGAGAATAATGATACATAGATAAGGTATAGATGATCCATGACTCCTTCTTATTAGTCATGGTCAAAAACAGTCTACACGTGCAAGCAATCCGAATTTGTAAACAAAAGAATGATTTTCTTAGAAAGTTCGGTGTATATGATGTCGACAGTAGAGTTTATTGGGGGCTAGGATAACAAAGCAACAAAAAAACGCAGCTCCGCAGTTTTTACTAATTTTAGCAACTTAAAAGGTACTTTTTATTATCATTATATGGTAGACAAGCTAAACCAACCAAAGTCGATTGATTTCGACACTTTAGAGACTTTGTCGTTAAATCGAGTGACGTTACGTGGAGTTTACACTGTAGATTAAATAATTCATTAAAACGTTATTCAATGTTTGTTTTTATTTTAACACTGCAATCCTTTAGGGCAACCTAATCTAACCTTTTATCAAGAGTCTATCCAGTTATACAAACGAGTATCTTGGGTACCTAATCATTCCATTCCTGTCCCACTACTCTCGCAAGGTTTTGATTATACATGGTACATCACATCAGACAAGAGTGAGGCTTGGAACAGTGTTTTCCTTCACGGTAAAGAAAATTATTAACTCACATGGTTTCTGAAATCACCAAGACTTCAGACACCATGTGAGTTAGTAATTGGCTTAATGGTCATCCATCCATTGATCATGACAAGCGTAGCTTACCCATGCCGAATAATCTGGCTACTACTTAGTTATGAGCCCGAGGAGGTTCATGAACAAGACATATTTTTGTTAATTTCTATGAAATCTGAAGTTACTGAACTATGTTACTTTTACAGTTATTTTAAGAGCATACTAAATTCAAAATAAACCAACATTCGTTTATGTTCATGAATTTTTAGATGCTAGGCAGAGTGCCCTAAGTAAATTGGCCATCTCCTTTATATTTGAAAAAATCACAGACAGAATTATAAAATGTGTAATTAAAAATTATAATTATGTTAAAAATGTATGTTAATGCATTTTTAAATAACTTACGTGCATTTTAAGAAGGCGTAATAACATATTTAATAGTCACTAAAATCACCTCGCGCGCCAATCTGCGTCTTAAAGCCTCTCTTGAACTAAGTTATAAATATTCTATTATTGTCAACTTCATTTCATCTCAAGTGTTGTCTGAAGAAAGTGTCAGTTTGTGTATCGTTCTATACATTCGTCTTAGAGCCGATGGGCCTAGCACGAACGCGAGGAGTAAATACATGTTACAGATGTTCTATGTCACGAAGTCCGTTTGGCTATGAATGTTGTCAAGCGTGCACATGCACATTGTTTTTGTGTGCGTAACCTCGAGAGCGCTCAGTGTCGATCGGGTCACGGTCCGGATCAGTAGTGGTTTTTAGTTCGCGCCAAATTGTTTCACGGAGTAAGGTCAGCATAGCAACAAAACGAAGAAGAGTAAAACATGACGAATACGGAAAGACTGATCAATGAAAGTTTGGGCCAAGTTAGCAGTGAAACGTGGCAAAAAACTTGTGCTCATGTTGAAAAAATTGAAAAAGACTACTTGAAATATTTTGATCTCGATTTTGAATTTATAATCAATGTACAAGATGATTCTGACGACAGCAAAACGGAATCGGAAATCGAAAATTTATCTGATAGTGATTGAAAATACTGAATAGTCCTACTTGTTTCGTTTCCATTCTGTAACACCAATGCTTAATTAAATGCCTACATATTCTTAATATTTTTGTATTTATTGCAACCTAATCTAATTTATTTACAAAATGTATATACTTTTAAAACCAAAATTTTATTTAGATTATTAAATCTCGACTTGAATATATATCAGATTTTTTTGCTAACGTTACCTACTTTTACACACACAAGCGCGCTTGTCGGGATACGTCACTACTACAATCAAAGCCGAACGGACTTCGTGAAATAGAATATCTTGTACACACATAATATTTACTCAGTTTGAATACTTTAAGAATATCTATTGGTGATAATTATTGTGCTTAAAATAAAAGCTCAGCACCGAAAATTTAAAATCCAACATCAAGCTTTTATTTAGGCACTTGTTTAGGTGTTGTCTTGGTTAGTGAAAACGGGCTTTTGTGTGTACAAATTCAAGTTTCGGGTCACTTCGTTAGGGTTTAGCTTCTCGAATCGTATTTATCTTGTGAAAGCTCGGGTCTGACTCAGAAATGTTAATAATATTAGATAAGTCTGAGTTCAGTAACTGTCTGAGATGGTTGCTTTCCTTCACTAGCTTCCTATTGTCTAAGTTTGTACAAGTTGTGTTTAGGCTCGGTGAGTGATTGGGGTTACTGCTTTAGATCAGAATAATGGTATGAAAATAGAAATGTCTCATTGATTCAGTCTTTCATTCTCCTGCCCTTATCCTAGTTTAATTGGGGTCGACGCAATACGAGTATGTCCCTTTCTTTCATACTTCTCTATTAGTAGTCATCTCGGTAGTCACCCCATTTCTAGCCATATCATCATTCACACACACTTGATTCTTACGCAAAAGTCGTTTGCGTAATATTAAGCTTGAAGCGAAAAAGGGTTTCACATATCCGCAATATTTTTGAACGGCCTATCCAACGATACCCCACCAAAAAAAATATATCACCTCCACTTTACGTGCAAGGGTGGTACCCTTATGCCTGCCGGGGTCGCGGGAAGGTACTTATGGGTCACCGAGGCCCCTGGCAACACAGGCAACAGGAAGGAATACGGGTGGGTTTTAGTCAGTAAGAGTCTGACACACCCTCCCGCTCCGCCCAGAGCGGGAGAAGTTATTTGACGATTTCCCACCCTCAAAAAAAAAAAAAAAAGGGTGGTACCCTAAAAAAAAGTTGTTTTCAAGATTTTATTTAAGCACTTTGTCGGCGTGATTAATAGTTATACTTATGCCAAATAACAGCTTCCTAGTACCTACTAAGCGTCCTTGACCTACAGCGGGAACAGTCAGACGGACATGGGGAAACTATAAAGGCTCCTGCATACTGGGGCGATATGGCGGGCGCGACAAGCAGCAATATGCCTCGCGATATCGCCCCAGTCTGTAAGAGCCTTAAGGGTTCCTTGTTTACTACGGAACCCAATTTTTTTTTCCCCACAATTTTATTTTTCAAGATATTACCCATGCCAAATTACAGCTTTCTAGTACTAAGAGTCTCTGAGCTAAGCCGCAGACAGACAGACAGACAGACAGGCAGACCGACATCGACATGATGAAACTATAAGGGTTGGAACTCTTATAGTTTGTTGACTACGGAACCCTAAAAACAAGATGGCGGCTGTAGTTTCGACTTTGGTCACGCGCCAAAATAGAATTGTAACGTTAAAGGTACTCTTCTTTTTTTTTGGGTGGGAAATCATTGAATAACTTCTTCCGCTCTGGCGGGAGGGTGTGCCTGTGTCGCCAGGGGCTTCGGTAACCCTTTTGTATCTTCCCGCGACTACGGCAGGCATCGGCCCTAGTGGTGACTTGTAATGGCAATTAATGCGATTTCGCATTAGTTTCATTAGCATGTGAATTCTTGAGTCTCAGCATGCTAATTACTATTTCTAAGCTAATTGCTAATATGACGATAATTAATAATAATGAAGTACGTGAATTTAGTTAATATGCGAATTAAAAAGCGCGTTCGCCTTAGGACGTCTTCTAGCGTGCTGTTTGTTTACTCGCCGATAACGTTTTATTTGTGCTAGTCATCATCTGCCTAGCCTTGTCCCAACTATGTTGGGCTCGGCTTCCAGTCTAACCGGATCCAGCTGAATACCAGTATTTTACATGGAGCGACTGCCTATCTGACCTCCACAACCCAGTTCCTGTGCAACACGATACCCCTTGGTAAGACTGGTTGTCTGACTTTCGGCATTCTGACGCTCCGTAACGACTGTCCAAGATCTACAAATGACAGCCGGGACCAACGGCTTAACGTGCTTTCCGAGGCACGAAGGGGTCTTGGTATGTAAAGATGGTCACCCATCCACGGACCAACCGCGGCAAGCGTTGCTTAACCTGATCGATCGTTTTATTTGTGCTAGTACACTTGCATATTTAATGTGATTAAGATTGATCACTAACTTAAATATTTTTAACAATTTAAAACCTTTCATTATTTAAGACTTTTTGATATTTTGATTTGATTGTATTGGGTTCACACTATTATATAAGCACAAGGCGAAATAATGTAATTACTATATAACGAATACCTACGTAAACTAAACTGTCACTATCACTTGCCAAAACGTACTGAACTTAGACACAAAACGACCACGCGCGTGCCCAAAAATCACGCATTCATTCAATCAATACACGACCCTAAGTATGAGCAAATCAAAGAAAATAAGGTAATAATTGCTAAACATCATTATTCGCACCACCCTGCTAATGCTAATAATTTAAATAAATTAGATAATCACAAGCATTAATTCAATATACAACCTTAAGTACGCGCAAATCAAAGATAAAGAGATAACAATTGCTTAACCCATTCTTCGCAAGTTCGCAACACCTGCTAATAAATTTCACTCGCGAACGAGCTCACGGTCACATGAAACCGATAGATTTAGTACTCCCGACTTCCCGTGGGTGCGACGGAGAGCGCACGCTACCGCTGCGTGCATCGACGACGCTCTGAAGTATGACAGTATAAAAAGTACGAAGCGATAAATTCACTTCGCACTTCACAGAATTTCGCAACTAAATTTCATTTGTTATATGCTAAATGAGAATTCGCACGAATGCGAATGCTAATTAATCCATCACTAGTGGTGACTATACTTGTGCTGACGACATCTCTTTGAGGCGCGCGTGGAATATAACACGCCGCGCCGTCGACCCGGGTCCTTGCCGGACGGTGAGCTACCCATACTCTAAAATTAATATAAGAAACTCAGAAAAAAGCTTTAGTAGTTCGACAGATTACAATTGTTATATTTTTGAGAAGCATTTGTTTTCCATAAGTTTTCTTTAGGCACAGTCGAGTCACCTAAAAAGCAAACACAAGATTTCTTTCGTTACATTATTTGTCCGGCTAACTCATTACGCACCACCTCGGTATCGGTAGTAACGAAGCCATTGCTCAGGCTACCAGGGAAATAGAAATATCGATAATTAGTAATTAATGGAGTGGAACGACACTGGCCCGCCATTATACTAATTTTCAAGATAACGACACAGATTAGCTGTAATGTTGGGTGTCTGTTCTAACAATATTTTTTTGGCTGTGTTTTATGTCAAATAATTGTGTTTTTGGGAATCATTAAGGCTTCCGCAGACAGGTGCAACGCGACAGCGCGACACGGCAAAACTTCATATGGAAAGTGTCACGCTGCCCGTCGCGCCCGCGATATCGCGCCAGTCTGCATGAGCCTTATTGTTGTTAAATTATTATTCAGTAATTGCGTATTCGTAATGATAGCGTGGGTACTTAAGTAATATACCTCATTATTATTTTTGTGTTAACATTTATGTAGTTTATAGTTTCAGGACCCTGCCGTTTATGACCCTTCGCGGGAAAGTCCAAAAGGGATACCGTGAATTCTGGCAACACAGGCAACGGAAAGAACACGGGTTTTAGTTTGTAAATCTGACACACCCTCACGCTCCGCCCAGTGCTGGAAAAGTTATAAGATAATTTCCTCAACCAAAAAAAAAGACTATTTATGACGGGATGAATAGGTACCTACCTATCTACCTTAAAAACAAAATAGATTTTCCACTAACACAAATATGTCATAGGAAACTCTGTAATTAGAATAAAACATATAGGCTCCATGAATCGATTTTTCCCGCCATGCCATATACAGTACCTACAAAATTATAATTTAATGCACTACACATAACATAACATAACATAACATAACATTACGCCTTGTTTCCCTGAAGGGTTGGGCAGAGGTGTGTATAGTACACCCACATTTCGCCAGTTAAGTTTAAGTCCCATGTAATAGGGGGCGAGGCTATTGCCATCAACCGGGCACAAATCCAGACTCCGGGCTGCTACTGAGAAATTCCAGATAGAAAAACCCAATAACACTTTGCCCGACCCGGGAATCGAACCCAGGACCTCATGCTCAGCAGTAGCGCTTGCGATCACTAGACCATCGAGGCAGTCCTTTAATGTACTATGAATAAATATAAATATCCCACTGGTATTAATTTAAGTTTGGTGAAATAACCAGAACCTTAGAACATTGAATTCTATCGTTAACTAAACAGTAAGTTAATCTAGTCATAACCACACACACAATTTATGCGTCCATGAATATTAGTGTGGAATCCATCTGAATTATTACAGCAGACGTTAATTTAATCTATTCACAACAATTTCCTCTAGAGTAGGGGTAGTGAATAGATTTAGATCGACCATACATATCTTGGGCCTAAGATCTACGAAATGGCCCTGAATTAAGTAAAATTGGGGAGGTTGCTTTGCGACTTTGATTATTATTAGTGTTTCAAAGTAACTGTAAAATTTCATAGAAAAAACCGGGCAAGTGCGAGTTGAACTCGCGTGGTGAGGGTTCCGTACAATGAATATGTTATCTACCTTTTTAATCCCAAGAACAAACTTAACATTGTAGTTGAAAATCATGTTCTCCCATACATTGCAACTGGAAATGTAAGTTTATATGCCCAATATTGGGAGATTTGCCATGTTATTTTAACACCATAGACTTCTTATACATTTTCCTGTAGTCTATTTTATGTATTTTTAATTAGAAACACTATTTTATGTATGTTTTTACGACATTTTTGGCTCAGTTGTTTCGGAGATAAGGAGCGTTTCATCTATTTTCTTAATTAATTTTAAAATATAAATATTTATTGAACATATATATGTCGGAGTTGGTTGTCAATCACAATAAATTGTGGGTAGTCTTTTGTTTTGCTAATTATTAAATAACGTGATTATTGTCTATCAATTATTGTCTCATAAATCGTAACATTATTTATGAAGTATTGGTATTGGTAAGTAATACCTACTCGGTATTCACACTAATTGATTTTGGCAACTTATTTCGATATTTGTGACCGATAACAACTGATGACAGTTACTTTGATTTTATAATGTTTTACTTTGTTAAATCACCATTGTTTATTTACGATAATTATCCTAGTATTATTTGATTACTTTATAAAGCTAAGTCTTATTAGACTTAGCATAATATTTGAGTGTTTTGTATCAAGTCAACACGTGACCTAGGTACTTCGGTGAGTCAACGGACAGAGTTGTCGTGGAGGGATTGTAAGGTGGGGGCATCGTCTTATAAAAGAGCGAGCACTCGGTATTGGAGTCCCTCTCACCGACCCCGATGACCCAATTACCCTCCTCCAGGAAAGCAGTAGGGCCACGAGTACAGTGCACAAAACACACCGACCTACGTTCCGACCTCGCCGCCGAGGTCCCCCGCGTAAACCCCGACGTAATTGTCCCCCCCGACCCTTGCTCGAGGAAGTGCCAGCCCGCGCCGCAGCTGAGCCTGTAGTTTTAAATTCCCCGATGAATAATAATAATACTGACCAGATCCAGCCTCTCCCACCTTGCTGTCCTCCCCCCAGCGACGCCCTAAGCCGAGGTCCGTACCCCATAGGGGGTGCCCTTAGCGTGCAGTCGCTTAGTATTATAAGAAATTCGCCCCTGGCTAGAGGCTTTGAGTTCGCTTAAGGCAGCCACAGGAAAGTCCGGTTAAGTAGTCACGACCTCTCAAGTTCAACTGCGAGATGCCATATCATAAAAAATAAAAAAAAAATATTGAAGTCAGTCGATCTTCGGATTCGACTCAATACAGAGCTCCTGCTCCCGACAAAACTGTCGGTTTACCTGGTACAGCGCTGCTGTATACTTACATAGCTGTATTGGCTTGCTTAGTAAGCAATACACCTTGTGTTTTGGTGGCTTAAGGCTATACGAACTGTAGTCTTTAAGGGTTTGTTCGTGTAACTATATTGTTATTATTCCTTTTAAACTTCTTTTATTTTTGTTATTTACTATCTTTCCTATTGTGTTATTTTTATCTGTGTAATTACTAGTGTAATATTAACCCTGTAATTGTTTATACAGTCTTGTTTATCCCAATATAATGGGGACTGCAAATCCTGACGATATTAGGTATATCGTCAGGATTTGCAGTCCCGCTCGGCACTCCTGATTCTACATATATATATATATCTGACACCCTCAACAACAAGCCCTTTCATTTGATATGTCACACGGTAAAGTTAGCATTTTTTTTTCTAATCGCGCCCCAAAACTGACCCTCATATTCAAAATTCATTTATTTATGTTACACGTCCGTGTTTGGGGCACAGAAATTCATATGTTTACCAAATTTCACCTTAATCGGTTTAGATTCGGAGCAAATCGGCTGTGATAGACGGACAGACAGACACACGAGTGTTCCTATAAGGGTTCCGTTTTTTTCCTTTTGAGGTACGGAACCTTAATAATAGGTACAGGTATTTTATAAGTAGGTATATAGCTATCTAATGGACAGTAGGCAACAAGATCCTACCTTTCCAAAAAAAAAAATCTAAAATGTTTATTGCAATTACATACAATTAAAACACACAATTAGTTGGAGATCACCTTTTAAGCAAGAAGATGCTTGTGGTAGGTGAACTCCGCTCTTCCACTGTCATAAATAACGGGTATGCAATTGATAAACTAAGCCAAGAATAACCAAAATAAAAATAATCTACTTTAAATAAAACAAAATAACAAAGCAAAAATGAAATACAAAAGGAAGGAGTGCACTTGTGTGATGTGATGTGTGTGTCTTATGTGATGATGTGTGTTGTGTGTGGTTTTGTTGTGTGCGTGTGTGAGTGTGTGCGAGAGTAATGGCGTGAGTGAGTTTTGTAAATGAACTGCTAAGTGTAGGTATAACTTTAGTTGTGTTTATTAGTTTTAGATATCCGTTTAGGTTTAGGTGCAGGTTTTTCAGGTTTAAGTTTAAGTTTAAGTCCTCCTTTTGTACTTGGATATTACAAGTTTAATAAGCAAAAAGAGAAAAAGTGCAATTAAGTTATAATAAACTAGACATTGATTGATAACAGCTAAATTTTGATGAAAATGAAGTAGAAAATATTCTTGACCATAGCTATGTTGTCCTAGGTTCAATAAACTGCTTTAAAAAACCACCTCACCAACGCAGAAAGATAGATAGACAGCAGACAGCCATCTTGATTACTACAAAGTTCACGAATGTTGTAACTAGTCCGCGGGTCCGCTGACTTGAATGTAGAATGAGGTCGTAAAGTACCCATCCCCTCACACCGCCAGCGTCAGATTCAAAATAAATAAAATGCTAATCCGTTCCCATTTTACTGTCGAACTTCGACCAATAACGTTGATCTCCATTCTACACCGCGAGGTGCCCTTAAGTGATATTGTGTAAGTTCCCTCGTAACGTCCCCTTTACCGTTGTGTACTTTCTGCGACACTTTTGTTGTAAATACCGTCGTTTTGATGGCTTTCCGCTTGACCCGACCTTTTGTTTTGCGTGGAATGAAGACAATGTAAGGATCATTAACTGAGTCGGTATCTACTTTTGGTAACGATTTTTCCAGTAATAAAGGGTTTAATGCTGATTCCAAGGATAATGTTTGATTTTTGCATAACTGGCTATTGTTATCTCTTAAAAGCATCGTCACAACGACCGCTCCTGTGTCTCCCGTATCCAGCGAATTTCTGTGACCTTCACCAGGTTGTCGATCTACCTTGTGGGGGAACACTGGTAACGCTGCGCTGTTTTATGTGTGATATGTACTTCCTGGCCGCGCCATAAAGGAAAATTAAAATAACATGTTTCTAGATAAATAGTAGCGTTTATGTGAAAAAAATGTACATCAACGAACAATGAAATATAATGAAGCGCGGCTGGGGAGTATACTCCCTGGCCGCACCACAAACACCAAGCTATAATTTCTAAAGTAATAAGAGTTTTGAATGTCTTTGTAGGGCACGAAAAATAACAATTTTCGCACATTTTTTTTGGTGTTTACTATCTCCGGGTGCGCCTAATAGTTTACAAAAACTTTATATTTCATTATTCGTTGCGGTTCTTTTTTTTGGGGCTTGTGGCTAAGTAATAACAGCCGCACGGGTCGATCGATCAGGTTAAGCTACGCTTGCCGCGGTTGGTCCGTGGATGGGTGACCATCTTTACATACCAAGACCCCTCCGTGCCTCGGAAAGCACGTTAAGCCGTTGGTCCCGGCTGTCATTTGTAGATCTTTGACAGTTGTTACGGGTCGTCAGAAGCTCGAAAGTCTGACAACCAGTCTTACCAAGGGGTATCGTGTTACTCAGTAACTGGTTGTGGAGGTCAGATAGGCAGTCGATCCATGTAAGATACTGGTATTCAGGTGTATCCGGTAAGACTGGAAGCCGAACCCAACATGGTTGGGAAAAGGCTAGGCTGATGATGTTGCGGTTCCTTTTTTTTATTACACGGTGGTACGTTTACGTACTTACAGTACCGTACCGTACGGTACACGCGGTACGGTACGGTAGGTACTGTAAGTACGTAAACGGTACAATTTATCAGAAACATGCTTTTTTTAATTTTCCACTGTGGCGCGGCCAGGTAGTAGTCACTGTTTTATCACCTCATCATTCTAGTTCCCTTATCCCAATTTATTTGGGGTGACCGTAGCCTGTCTTCCTCTGTAATATATCTCTATTAGCTGCCATCTCAGTAGTCACACCCCTGTTTACTCATATTATTATCTTTTTTGCATAATTGTTTGTACCTACCTACTGTTTTCTTCATCCTTTTATCATCTCAAACCTACCTAAATTTACTGATGTATGAACCAGCTACAACACAAACACTTCCCCCCTTTATAGAACTAAGGAAGTCTGGCACATACAAATTCTTAGCGTTTTTACAGAATGTTGAATACATCATTTCCGCAAACGCGTGCACAAACGCAGTGCGTAGTTATTGTAAGTGCTCGTATTGTCATTTGGTACAAAGCTCGAGGAGTTATCTATGCCGGCGTTGTCTGTGGTCGTAGTGACAGCGATGAGGCACTTTCGATTTTCTTGTTGAGGTGTTTTTGGTACCTAATACAGTTAGGATTTCTCCGGAGATTATCCCTCTACATATTAGGTACTGTAGTCCTACTTAAATGTGATAATTATATTAACATAATCATAATATTTTTTCCGAATATTTGAGACGATTCGAGTCTGGTGTCGTTCTGAGTATTCCCAGAATTACGATTCAACAAAACAAAAGCATTCTTATTGATGTCATAGAAAACCAGTTTTCTTAACTACGAAAACATATCAAGGAAAACGCCTGCTTTCTTATGAAATGGCTAGGCCATGAATATTAAACGTTCAAGTTCTTTGGCCCACTCCCTCTCACAGAGAGGAGGCTTGTGTCCCAGCAGTGCCAACATTATAGGCTGATTATGTTAAGTTCTTAGGTTCAACGACTTTTCATAAACAATTCCTTTTGATCACACAGTATCTTAATCTATATTTCCATCTTAAACTTTATCTTTTTACATGATTCATAAAAGTTTTTTTACAGGAGCTACCGCACCGCTGTCTACGAGACCTGCCATACGTACAAAGAGTGCCTTTCACTTTGCAAGCGTGTTTTTCATTTGCGAGAGAAGCGCTCTATTGTCGCCACGAACTATTCATTCATTCAGTCATTAACGAATACTTAAGCACGCTAACGTAGAACAACGATTACAACGATTATCAACTGTCGTTTTCAATGGTGGAAGCAGAGAGAGCAGTGCTGGCCCAGTAGTTACGACCACGACTTACGAGTTGTAGGTCGCAGGTTCGAACCCTGACAGGCGCTTTACTTTTTATAAATTATTTCAAAAATACTGCTCTCAAAACGGTGAAGGAATACATCGTGAGGAAATCGGCATGTCCTAGAACCAAAAAATTGAAGACATGTATCACGTGGATTACGGCCCACTTCCTCTCACTGAGAGGAGGCCTGTGTCCCAGCAGTGGGAACATTATAGGCTTATTATGTGTTTTCAATGAAGCAATGTTTATTTTAAGTTAACCATTTTCAATGTTGACCATTCTCCCTATCTCTGAAACTATTAAGCCTAAAATATAAATTATTTAAAAAACAAAAACCCGACTGCAAAAACACATAACTGAAAAGGGAAAAACAAGCATTATAATATTTATAATCTATATAATTTTGGTCTTGCAGGCGGGGACAATCAAAAGTTACACCATATTTCAGGTTATTTGATTATCATATGTTAAAATCTATCAAGCCGTTTAGGCTACAGAGCGTGCCAAAGAAATAGACATACATACATACATACATAAATACATACATACATACTCTCGAAAAACATTACCCTCCTGAGACAGTCGGGTAAAAAAAAACAGAATTTAGTTCTTTACTAATCTATAAGTACAGGAAGACCTATAAGATGTCTATGGTCTTAAAACAACTAGGTAAATCTTTCAATGTTGTGCGTACAAACTTACATTTGCAGTTGGAAAGTATGAGTGACATTTTTTTTAACTACAATGTTAAGTTTGTTCTTGTGATAAATTCATCCCAAATCCTATGTACAGAACCCATCATTGTACGTGGTCTGACACGCACTTGGCTAGTTTTTTTTCAGGCAATTATATTCCTACACGGCCATCGCTTTCTTCAGCGTTTTTAGGTATCAAGACGTGCAGGATAACACAGTATGTATGTAGGTACCTACATTAACTTCTGCGTTTCTGATCTAGTAAGTATACATTAAGTAAGTACCTATCTATCCAAAATGTATCTACTTCCATTCCAAAATGCACCTTATAAGTAGTAAGTAACGGTGAGTATGATTTGTGTGGTCTTATTTTAAAAGACTTTGGTAAAATAATTGTAGGATATTAGGTTTAGTAATCCTGTGCCACAAAGGGGATGAATGAAAGACAATAGGGTCTTACACCCATTTTTGAAAAGTGTCTTAATTCAATTCTATAGTGCTAATAATCCCCAAAAAAATCACAAAATTTTTATTCAATCATATAAGTGCCATAAAAATGCATTAAAAATTTTACATTTTCAAATTTCGCGCGTAGGTTGACGAAAACGCTGGACGCAGTGGACGCCATGTTGCTCTGTGGTCATGACGTCACTGGGCTATAAAAACAAATGTGCTGATCTTTTGTATGATAACTGACACGTTTTTGTTTACTCTCCGTATGACGTAATAACATGGCGGCTACTATTTAATGGTGTTTTTTAACAGATAAAAAAAACTGAAAACGTTGAATTGAATTTTAAAGTTTATTTTGTTATTTTATGAACTAAAACTAACATTTTCCGCCTCCTTTTTGCCTAAACTATTTCAATAATATATTTATAGATTTTTTCTCGTATATAGTAAAATACCCTATTGCATGCAGCTGAGATGAGAATGCTAAGAGGGATGTGTGGTGTGACACGAATGGATAGAATAAGAAATTAGTACATAAGAGGAAGTCTGAAGTGGCACCGGTGACTGAAAAGTTGTGCGGAAATCGGTTGTCATGGTATGGGCATTTGATGCGGAGGAATGAGGAAAATGTCGTGAGTAACGTTTTGAGTATGAATGTCGATAGCTATAAGATTATGGGAAGACCAAAGAAACGATGGATGGACTGTGTGAAAGATGATCTGGCTAGAAAGGGTCTGACTACCGAGATGGTGACTAATAGAGAAGTATGGAAGAAAGGGACATGTTGAGCCGACCCCAAATAAATTGGAATAAGGGCAGGAGAATGATGATGATTAGGTATGTAATCCTAAACATACAGGGCAGTGTTTTCGTAAAAGAACATGGTGACCTTACTTTGTCATTCAAAACTTATTGCTTTTGTCAAGTACAATTATTGTGTGGGCGAGCCAAAGGGACTAATCTTCCTGATTTTTCTTTATTCATCTCTAATAAGCAATTTCTCACTTTCCTGGCGGTAACGGCCTCGACTTACGAGTTGTAGGTCGTGGGTTCGAACCTAGGCAGGCGCTTTACTTTGTGTAAATTATTTAATCACCACTGCTCTCAAAACGGTGAAGGAAAACATCGCGAGGAAACCGGTATGTCCTAGAACCAAAAATTCGAAGACATATAGATGTCACATATCTACCAAACCGCACTGGGCCCGCGTGGTGGATTACGGCCCACTCCCTCTCACAGAGTGGAGGCCTGTGTCCCAGCAGTGGGAACATTATAAGCTGATTATGCTAAGAAATTTCTACGAGAATTTAATCCTTTTATGTTCCATAATTTCTTAATTTCTCGCTTTGATGGCATTGAGATGCCGTAATAAATTGTAAAATGCGATTAATAAATATGCTATCTCGGATTCTCGCTCTTCATTCGATTTCCACGTTTTTTCCCTGAGCACAATTGTCATTTTTTTTTTCTATTCCAAATGCAAATTGAGTTTGAAACTTCGTTTGGTGAATTTTGCGAGGCGTGTGTTGACGTCATTCACAATTCCTTTGTGATGCTATAGCAGATGAAACTTGCTTTATTCCTTCTTTTATTTATTTTTTCGGACAGTGGATTAGGGTTTCGGAATTATAAATAACTTATTTTTGGGGCCTCTGCTTTGATGTTGGTTGTTGGTATTCTGGGACAGAATCGCTTTATGAATATTTGTTTTATTTCAAGTGTTATGTTTGTGTGTTGTGTGTAATGTATGTATGTAGGTACCGAATTTCAAGTTACTTTCGTAAAGACCTCTTTATTATAAGGCGTATCTGTGAAATAATATCGATTAAAGTTGAGATATACGAGTACGTAGATCATAATATAAAACATTATTAGATGAGTCACAGTATCTACTTTCTCGTATCCTTCACTAGACATAATGAACACAAACGAGATACGAACACAAACAAAGCAAATTCGATTTAAGGCGCTGACAAGACCTAATTGACCAAAATAGGCTTCTCTTAAGAAAACAAAATTGCCAAATCTGTATAGTTTGTGGTAGCGGAAAAAATATATGTTAATTTCGAACATATTTCACAGAACTTGGTTGTTACCAAAACACGTTTTGAAAAAAAATCTCGATACAAACTAACGTTAAACTAACCTCTTACCTTGAGTTCTAATCCAGAATATCTGCATTAAATATCAACATACGTTACGTATTTAATTAGTAACTAACAAGAACGACTTATTTGAATGCAGAGCTTGGTTGTTTTTTATTTTCGATTACTCAACTCAATTTTGAGTAAATAAAGAATTGCTTCATATTTTGCAATAAATTACAAGCGTTGTGTCATCACGCTTCTCTTTCTTTTCTATGCAATCTGACAGTGACCACGGTTTAGGTATTGTCAGCGTCTTAAGAGCGTGTAGGTAGGTACGCCGTACGGCATTTCATACAAGTTTTCAAGTTCTTATTTTTCGATATGACTGAACCGAATTTAATGAAACTTCATATCCATAAGCAGTATAAATAGGTTTAAAAAGTAAGTGGAAAACATTTAAAAAAAATAGTGTCACAATTAAGTTAGAGTGATTTTAAATTTGCCATACAAACAGAAATTTCCAATTATCTTTTTTTTAAATAAGACATTTCGAAAATGTTTTCTACTAACATTTTAGACCTATGTATCTTGCTTATGTGTGTGAAGTTTTATTAAAATTGGTTAAGTCATTTCGAAAAAACAGGACTTGAAAATTTGTACGAAATGCCGTACGGCAAAGTCAAAACTACCAATAATGTGAAAATGACCTTCTGTATAGACAAGAGCTTATGAAGGATCGAGGTCACGGCATGAGTCAAACTCGACCGGCTCCCAGCCTATTCTGACTGACACGGATCACTGGCTCCCCGGCTACCTATCAAAAGTTATCTCTCGCCCACAGACCGAATCTGCTCCGCTCAGAAATAAAATCATTATGTTAATGACGTTATTTTAACCCTTGACCCTGTTTGAATTATGATTCTATTATACTTTAGTTCGTACACGAATACTAAGCTAAACGCTATTGTTGTTCTCTGTTGTAACGAACTGTTGATTTTCGTGTAACTTCATGTAAACAATGCTAATATTTAACCAGATCTGCTTTAAAGGGAAGGGAATTCAGTTACGGTCAACTTTCCTCGGTCATAAGAAAACTTGTTGGTTTAAAATAAGAAAATAATTCGCGGGTTTCGTGTTTTGCTTTTTGGGTTGATGAGGCAATCAGTCAGCGAGGATGTTTTCTTTCTCTTTTATGTCGAGTTTCGACACGGTAGTCTGTGGCGAAAGTTAAATGAAGTTTTTTTATCCTGTCCATGTGATCTAAAGTTTTGGGCCGCCTCCTCGGGGCTTATATGTGTCAAGTCGTATCACACTCACTCACAACTAGGATGTTTTTCATTATTATTATTACATACATACATACTTAACGTCACGTTTTGTTTTCCCGAAGGGTTGGGCAGAGGTATACCTGTAGTACTCCCCCATTTCGCCAGTTAAGTTCAAGTCCCACGTAATAGGATGCGAGCCTAATGCCATCAACCGGGAAAAAATCCAGACTCCGGGCTGCTACTGAGGAATTTCGGATAGAAAAACCTAATAAGACTTTGCCCGACCCGGGAATCGAACCCAGGACCTCATGCTCAGCTGCAGTAGCGCTTGTGACCACTAGATCTACGAGGCAGATTATTCTTATTCATTATTAATATGCTTTTCGATTTTGTCCTTTTGTTTTACGTTTGCCTCTGAAATCTAAAGTCTGATGTGGATGATTTCATAGGTTTATATAGTCATGTTAAGTAGGTAAGACATGTATCATTATGTAGCCTCTTAAAAACAGTCGTGACATTCTCATTCATATTGACCTTGTCAGGGCCCTCTTCATTCCTGCTCAAAAGACAAAGTTACCGAACGAAGAGAGTACCCAAAGGCTTTGTGATACTGAAATACTGAATAAAGCCGTTATTGCTGGTGTACAGACAGGCTCCCGACAAATTAAAAACCTAAGTCTGAAGGAATTTTTAAAGTTTTTAAAAAACATTGATTTTGCAGAAACGAAATTACCCCTATCCGTAGTTGTACCACCAGCAAGAATTAACGAAATTTTGCAAAGTTATAGAAACTAACTTTGCACTTAATTGTGCCCACGAAACGCTAATTTAAGAAAGAGAGTTTCGTAAAGAATTTCTTTGAAAGAAAACCATGTTACTAACCGTACTTAAGCCCTTATTACAGAACCTCCCTCCAAAGTCAAGCATTACTTAAAACTCGTTTAAAGACATTTGATTGGTTGAAACTAGTTTTAAGTAATACTTGAGACTTGAGTTAGGTTCTATAATACGGCCAATAGTATCTCACATAATCCCAATTCTTAACCTCATATTTTCCGGGATCAAAGGTGTCACGTGTCACACATTTTGCTTTGCCGTATCATTTGAAAATGCAACATGCAGTGCGGAAAATGGAAAAATATTTTTGGGAACACAGTAAATAAAAAGCTTTTTTTTAAAATAGTAAAACTGCTGATAGTAAAATAACTTCAGTGAAAAGCATAGGTGTGAAATAAAATCCGAACCAAATCGAATAGTTTATTCCAATTTATTTAATTTATCCACCTCTTCAAAAGCAACCGAAATAAGTAGATTACAGAGCTTGGTTGAGAACGACACAAACTCAAAGTAAAAAGTGGGACACTTTGTCCAAGTAAATTACTGGAGGGGCTAACGACTGTGGATCCAATGGTTTGGTTGGATACCTAATCGCCTTAATTGAACAGCTCTAGTTAAATAGTGTTTGAACTCTGTTCTACAAAGAGATCATTGACGTAAACCTAAATGTACATATGTAACCGTACACTGTGACATTAAAAATGAGAATTTATTCAATGCAGTATTTAGACGTATTTTATTCAAGGGAAAAATAAAGATATGCTGTCTCGCTGTCATCAAAAACAACGGTCTTTAAGCACATATACAAGGTGTCTAAAGACCCTTTAACAAGCCATCGTCAACGCATTTTGTACATCAAACTGTGGCGGCATCTACATCGCCACTTGCGAACTACGCAACACACTGAAGTCGCAAAATCTTGCATCGAGCAAGCAGAGTTTATCGCGCAACTAGAATATAAACAACGTTCCCACATCAACCGTCGGGCAGCCCGTCGTTGTTTGGAGGATCCTCTCTTTTCTATGGAGGATGAGTGAATTTTACCCCCGTTCCTCATGCCTCTATATAACTAATTGTGTGCAATAATAAATGCTGGGACGTTTACCAGCAGTTAAAAATTTTTATTTTTGAAAAATTTCACTAAATACGGTAGTTCGCAAAACATTATGTTATATGCATGCAACGGTACAGGGATCAGTAGAATTATACCATTTAAAACTTGTTTTCGTAAAAAACGTCTAAAAAATTTGGAACTTTGACCTTAAATATCTCCAGAACCAAAAGGTTCCCAGGTATGGTATGGTACAAAAAAAAACGTTGTAACGGGAAGAATAAGTGACTATTGGCTTCGTTTAAGGGTTACACCCGTTAAATCTGTTTCTTAGATGAAAGACACTATTTTAAAACGGCCTCTATGTTTAAGTGACTCTACTCAAGTACGTCCTTGTAAAACACGCTGCGCTCTGCTTGCATATCTAATCTTATTCACCTCCGCACAGGTTATTCTCGTATAAAGATTATTAGGTCAATCGAAGTAGGTACTCATTTATTTATTAGATGTCTTTAACGAGAGTAGCCATTGATTGACTTTGACTTTGACATCTGTTGTGCGAATCGTTTGAAATGCAGGAGATGAAAATGATTGTTCTTTTCAATATTTTCATTTAGATTTTAATTCCTATCGTTCCTTTATAACCCTTTTGTGTTGCTCTTTTGTTCTGCTTCCTCAAAGGACTAAAAAGTTTAATTCAGACACGGAAATGTATTATTGAGGTGAACCAAGAAGTTACGAATAAACGATGAATATCATATAAAGGCGTCAGTTTACTAATTTGGCATAAATATTGGTGATATGAAAAAAATCGACTGAAGAAGTGCAAAGAACCGGCCAAGTGCGTGTCGGACCACGCACAATGAAGGGTTCCGTAGTTGGGAAGTTGGGATGAATTTATCCCAAAAACAAACTTAACATTGTAGTTGAAAAACATGTTCTCCCATACATCGATATATGTCACGGTCCATTCTCCAACTGCAAATTTAAGTTGGTCAACTATTACTTGTTAACTTGTAAAGCCCAAGTGGGTTTTACAAGCCAGCTGTGATAGTTTTCCTTTTAATTTTATTTTATTTTATTTTTCATTTCTACTGCCATGAATTTTTTCACATCTACATAAACAACCATTTAGTTGGCAGGGGGAGGGGGCTTGACTCTAACAAAAATTAGCACTTTAATGCTTAATATTACGCAACCATCCTTGTATCGAAAAGTGGTGTTGACAGACCAGCAATATTTTTGAACGGCCTATCCAACGATACCCCACACCATGGGATAGACGAGAAAAACAATATCAAACCCACATTACGTGCCATAATAAAAAAAAAAATGATTTTATTTTAGCACTTGTTCGGCGTGATTAATATACCTATATACACACATCAACACGGTCTAGGGATATTTCATACTCAATTAAATAACTCGAACAGTACTGGCCGCATTCTAATCTTTCATACACCGATTTGTTTGTAATTTATCTCAGACTAATTCCAAATTCAAATTTTTAAAAATTCTTTTGTTTCGGTGGCATAAAAATGTCTTGATGTGTAGGAGAGGGAATTTTCATTTGTGCGAAATTTAGAAAACAATACGAATTACGTTTAGTTACAGTTTTTTTTCATTTTTAAACTAAAGATAAAGTTAAAATTGAGGTATTGTAGCCATGCAACACCAACATTTGACGAGGGCGGAGATGTTACGAGCTGTGGGAATGCTGGAAGCTGGGTCTGTTCAGCGTAATGTTGCTGAGGCCATAGGGACCCACCAAAATGTAATTTCAAGATTGTGGACACGCTATCGTGCCACAGGTGAAGTAGCGGAGAGGCACCGGGGGCCAAGTCGCATCACTACCCCCAGACAAGATCGATTTTTGCAAATTACTGCGCGAGCTCAACCAAATGCAACGGCGACTCAATTGGTCCAAAGGCTGCGAGTGGAACACCAAGTGCTTGTGAGTGACCAAACTGTAAGAAGGCGACTGCATGAAAGCAATCTACGCTCTCGTAGACCACTCCGGGTCCCACCTTTACGGAGAGGCAATCGTGGACGACGATTAGAATGGGTTCGGAACCACGTGGACTGGGGCCGTGAGCAATGGTCCAATGTGCTGTTCACGGATGAATCCAGGTTCGGCTTCCATCCAGATTCACGAAGGACGCGTGTTTGGCGAGTTCCTGGACGATGGAGCCGTCTTCAGAACCCTCAGGAAGTTCACCCATACCAAGGAGGAACAATTATGGTTTGGGCAGGAATTCGTCTTGGAGGACGGACGGATCTCGTTTGGGTGCGGGGCAATATGACGGCAGAACGATACGTCCAACAGGTGCTGGGGCCCGTAATCTTGCCCCACAGAACACAAATGGGGCAAGATTTCCTGCTCATGCACGACAATGCCCGGGCACACACGGCGAGAACGGTAGCAGCTTGGTTACATACACACAATGTTAGGGCCTTAGACTGGCCTGCTCAATCGCCAGATCTAAATCCCATTGAGCATGCGTGGGATATGCTGCAAAGAAGAGCTCTGAAGGAAGTTCCTGAAAATCTGGCTACAGAAGATCAACTTTTTGCGCACCTCAGAAGGACATGGGACAATATTCCGCAGCAAGACATTGACAACCTTGTTCTGAGCATGCCGAATCGTTGCCGATGTGTTATGAACATCATGGGCGCTTTCTCAGACTACTAACTTCAAGTTTATAAACACAAATTTAATGATTTTTCTATTTTTTTCAGTTTTTACTCATAAATTAAAAGTTAATTCATATACGGTTTCCGTCTATGCTTATTTTTTTTTCCATTAAATCCTGAAATTTTAATCGAAGTACCTTAACCATTATTAAAAAATGGTAGAATATTAAATAACGTATCTTTTAAATATATACATGTCATATAAATAATTAACACATTGATAGTAATTCGCTTTTTTAAAAATATCCCTAGACCGTGTTGATGTGTGTATGTATACATAATATTCCTGTATACCTATGCCAAATTACAGCTTTTTAGTTCTAAGCGCCTCTGAGCTACAGCGGGGATAGACAGATAGACAGACGGACATGACGAAACTATAAGGGTTCCTTGTTTACTACGGAACCCTATAAAATATTAAAACAGCAACTTTATTTTTACCATGTAAGCAAGAACGATACTAGAGTGTAATTACTACTAGAGGATTTCTTTTTTTCAAGTTTTTAGCTGTTTTTAGAGCCAACTTTTTCTTGATACTAATAACCTCTCCCTCTAGGCAAACTTCTTTGAAAAGCCCTCTGTTTCTCGTCTTAGTTCAACAAAAATCGACCAGTACATACCATTCTTCATCAGTTTGACACCTGGCCCTACATCTTCGTAGCCTCGTTAAACAGCCTTCACCCAATTCCTGAGTTCCCCTCATAATTTCATTACGCACGTTATACAATTCTGTTAGTTGGATTATATTTCTATCGCTTTATCAAACCCGCTGGCAGCTTTTGTTGGCAGAATTATTACTTAACATTGCTACCGGCATTGTTCTACAGGTAGTTTGGGAAATTGTATGTCTATGAAGCCAACAAAACCGAACCAATATTCACAATATTGGTTCGGTTTTGTTGGCTTAATTTGCTGAAAACAGTAGGATGTCTGCAGTCGTTTCGACCTTTTAGAAGCATATCATATATAGGTATTCGTCGTAGAAAAGGAAAGATCCTTCTACCAGACTGGTGTTGTTTCTGGTGGGCTACTGCCCGACAGTTGAAGTCGGGATGTTGTATATATTATGCTAGACACCTGGTTTACTCTGCTGACGTGATGCAGAATTTACATGACGTCAGTGTGATGCGTAGTCGCATGTAGCGTTGTAGATACGGACACTACCTCAATAAACTAATGAAGGCAGTCTTAATGGACTGGATAAATATCGTGGAAGGTGGAGAACCAGTTGCTGTAGTGCTATTTGGTTAAGAACTTTGTTAGGTACCTACTTAAGTAAAAATCTCTAAACCTGACTTGGTTTCCGTACGTCGTTTACGAGTGACCGCTGAAAATCAGCGCTGTGCTGTGGGCCCCCATAGCACAGCATCATGCTGAGTGGAAGCCTTCTTGTCACAGTCACGGTATGCAGCTTCCGACTATTATCGTCGTTCGTTCTGTGTTCATAAGTATAAATCGGTTTTGTTTTGTTTTTTATTTGAATTATCATATCTTTTTGTACTCAGGTGTTTCTGTCACAAATAAATGTATTTTTCTTTCTTTCTTTATTTTTAAATCAAAACTGGCAATTCATAATTTAAAATTTTCATAGATAATAGTGGACCTAGTAGTTGCTTTATCACTTTTGATAACAATAGGGTATTTTACTATATACGAGAAAAAATCTATAAATAATAGGTTGGGGAAAAAGTTTCTTCGCATTTATTAAGAAAATTAAAAACATTTTTTAATATAGTTTATTTACATTTAACTAAAGTATGTAGGTACCATTTTGTTCGATAACTTTTTGCCATCTTGTAGGTAGGGACATGATCCCATTGCTATAGAAATTTTGGGACTTCTAATCAAAATATCGCGACAAGTGGTTTTGGCAGTCCTCTCGTGATGTTAACCTGACACTGCCTAAAGAATTCTGAAGAGACCGAAACAGGTGGAAATCTGAAGGTGCAAGGTCAGGACTATACAGCGGATGTATTAAAACCTCCTAGCCGAACTCTCTTAATTTTTCTGAGTGGCTAAAGATGTGTGAGGTCTAGCGTTATCATGATGAAAAACCACACCAAAATCAAAATCAAAATAAAAATCAAAAGTCATTTATACAAACTAGGCTGAAAATCAGCACTTTTCGAACGTCAAAGTTACATAAGACTACCCCAAAAATGCCCACCCTTCACACCCCTTCTGTTGATTAATTCCGGCCGCTTTCTCTCAACTTCTTGCTTTAATCTCATCAGTTGTTCGCAGTAGAGTTCAGAATCGATGGTCCTGCCTGGTGGGAACAGCTCATAATGAATAATGCCCTTCCAATCCCACCACACACACAGCACCACCTTGTTGCGAGTTAACCCGGGTTTCGCCACAGTCTGTGAAGCCTGACCGGCCTTTGACCACGACCTTTTTCGCACGTTCTTGTCGTACGTGATCCACTTTTCATCACCAGTTATCAGTTTCTTCAAAAATGGTTCCGTTTCATTACGTCGTAATAAAGAATTACGAATGAGTACACGGTTCATTAGGTTTCTTTCAGTGAGCTCGTGAGGTACCCAAATATCGACCTTTTTTGTGTACCCAGTTTTTTTCAAATGCGCCATAACTGTTTTGTGGTCAATTTCCAGTTCTTCAGCTACGTCGTAACTACTGATATCCACTCCAATTTAAAAAAAATGGCATCCATTTTATCCGTAATAGGGCGACCAGAGCGACGTGCATCTTTGACATCAAAATTTTTGGATTGAAAACGCTTAAACCAAATTTGTGCTACTCTCACAGACACTGCACTAGGTCCATAAACATCGCAAATTTTTTTCGCGGCTTGCGTTGCATTTTTACCTTTTTGTAGTAAAATTTGAAAATGTATCGAATTTCTTCATTAGATTCACTCATCTTGACGGTACGAAAAACAAATGAAAATCACACATTTTCCTAATTTGAATTTGGAATTATGTTCTTTAAAATTTAAACTTTCAATGATACCAAAACCAGCCAGATACAAATAGTATACCCAAAGAGATTTTATTACAAGTTCATACATACTATAATGCGAAAAGACTTTTTCCCCAACCTAATATATTATTGAGATAGTTTAGGCAAAAAGGAGTCGAAAAATGTTAGTTTTAGTAAATAAAATAACAAAATAAATTTTAAAATTCAATTCAATGTTTTCAGTTTTTCTAATCTGTTAAAAAACACCATGAAATAGTAGCCGCCATGTTATTACGTCATACGGCTATGTTAACAAAAACGTGTCAATTATCATACAAAGATCAGCGCATTTGTTTTTATAGCCCAGTTACGTCATAACCACAGAGCAACATGGCGTCCACTGCGTCCAGCGTTTTCATCAACCTACGCGCGAAATTTGAAAATGTAAACTTTTAAATGCATTTTTATGGCACTTATCGATTGAATACTGACTAGGCTAATTAGCACTATAGAATTGAATTAAGACACTTTTCAAAAATGGGTGTAAGACCCTATTCCCAGTAAATTGAAACCTAAGTAAGGTTCATCATCATCATTACAGCCGAAAGACGTCCACTGCTAGACATAGGCCTCCCCCAAGCACCGCCACTTCAACCAGTTCTGTGCTTCCCGCATCCAGCGGATTCCTGCGGCCTTCACAAGGTCATCGGTCCACCTCGTGGGAGCCCTACCAACACTACGTCTTCTGGTAAGCGGTCGCTACTCCAAAACCTTTCGGTCCCATCGGCCAACTGTTCTGCGAGCAATGTGTCCTGTCCACTGCCACTTAAGTTTGGTACTTAAATAAGGTTGAAACTATCTAATTATCACATAGACAGATCTTGTCGTTTTATGACGTACGAGTAAAAGTGACGTTCAACCTTAGGGTGATAAAACATTTACGACGTCTACTATACCCGGCATTGAAGAAATATAATCAGGCCTGATTTCATATAATGCCTATAATGTTCCTACTACTGGGACACAGGCCTCCTCTCGGGAATGAGCCGTAATCCACCACGCGGGCCCAGTGCGGGTTGGTAGATGTCACATGTCTGCGAATTTTTGGTTCTAGGACATGCCGGTTTTCTCGCGATGTTTTCCTTTAGTGTTTTGAGAGCTGTGGTGATGAAATATTTTCTGGGTTCGATCCTATGAACTACACGTAGGTCGCGGCTGTTACCACTAGGATACCACTGCTCTATATGATTTCATATCTCCAACAAGAATTATTATAAAAGCTACCGCGGTTGCGGTTTGCTCGTACGATCTAAGCGAACATTTCTTATTTCAATGAATTTCTGCTACAGACGTGACTTTGCTTCAATTTATTATTACTGCTAGTTAAAGGTGGGATAAAGCTTTTTATCCCCATTTAGAGAAATCTAGAAAAATATAGAAACAAAATATGCCGAAGTAAATCTGAATTTGAATAATATTATTTTACGCGGAAACTGAAATCTGTTTAATGCTGATTCTTAATTGAGGGTATTCAGACTTTCAGAAATTTTACTGTCAGTAGCATTCATAGGATTTCTATTATAGAACTAAGATGTTTTTGGTTATTCTGTTGGATTCTATGATCAGAATATCTTAGCCGTGAGATACCAGAATTCTCTCCTGAAAACTAATTGACATCGGAGAGCTTTTAATAGAAAGTTCATCCAATATTTGCTTTGTAAAAAATCTCTCAAAAAAGTATGAAATGAATACGAACAGAAGAAGGAATTTAGTTTTGGGTTCCGTAGTCAACAAGGAACCCTCATAGTTTCACCTTGTTCGTCTGTTTGTCTACCTCTTAGTACTAGAAAGCAGTAATTTGGCACGGGTAAAATAATCGACAAAGTGGTAAAATATTATATTTATTTTTTAAGTTAACCTCCCTTGCACGTAAAATGGGGATGATTTTTTTTTTCTCGACTATCCCACGGTATGGGGTATTGTAGGATAGGCCGTCCAAAAATATTGCGGGTCTGTAAAAACCATTTTGACCCGACTGCCTCAGGAGGGTAATGTTTTTCGAGAGTATGTATGTATGTATGTATGTATGTATGTCTATTTCTTTGGCACGCTCTGTAGCCTAAACGGCTTGATGGATTTTAACATATGAGGTGTCTTTAGATTCGTCTTAATTGTAGAAGTGACATAGGCTATATAATATTTATAAATTGCATCTGCAAATACAAAAAAAGGAGGGGAAGTTTTTTTTTTAATTGAATTGTAACAATATTGGTATCAAATAAAAGCTAGTAATGAGTAATTTTCAAATATATATATTAAAAAAAACAAAAAACCAGACTGCAAAAACACATAACTGAAAAGGGAAAAATAAATTATTTACAAGTTACACCATATTTCAGGTTATTCGACTGTCCCCGCCTGCAAGACCACAATTATATAGATTATAATGCTTGTTTTTCCCTTTTCAGTTGTGTTTTTGCAGTCGGGTTTTTTGTTTTTTTTAATAATTTATTTTATTAGATATGTGAAAAAATTCGTGGGAGTAGTATATATAACGAAATTAAAAATATAACAGTCACAGCTGAGTAGGCATGTCATGTTAACGAGTAATAATAATAGTCGACCAACTTACATTTGCAGTTGGAGAATTGACCGTGACCTTTATCGATGTATGGGAGAACATGTTTTTCAATTAAAATATTAAGTTTGTTTTTGAGAGAAATTCATCCCAACTACGGAACCTTTCATTGTGCATGGTCCGACACGCACTTAGCCGTTTTTTTTTGTCTCATATTCTGTAAAGTTCACTGAATCACATATTAATAAAACCCTGTTTTAGTTTTCTTAATAAAAACACATGGGTGATAATAATGATTTAATACGCTGTCGTGTAAGCCAGAGCGTGACAAATGAAGTACCAGCTGTACGGAACAGCTCAATCCAACCACAAACCCTTCATTTCCCCTAGTCTACAAAATAATAAGTCAAACAAATTTGATTTCAACCTGAAAATATTAATTCATGTACGTCGGCATTCCATACAGCACATTACAGCATATGCAGCTATAAATAAGCTAAAGCTAGCGCTTAGCTAGCCTGTCGTCGCATCAAAGCGGGCTGTGAAGTGCAATCAAATGAGTTCTATTTTTACGACACATGTGCATTTTTCATACTGACTGGTTTCAACGCTAATATGAGATTATAAATAGAGAAAAAGTGTTTTAGTAAAGGGGAAATAAATAGATCGCTGTTTAGCGAAGAGATAATGTCCTTTTTTATACCTGGATAGTTTTTGTATAAATAATGTTTATCTCGTTGATGACTGCGTTGTTGGTCGCAAGCCCGACTACTGAGTGTGGGGTTCTGATGCCGATCCTCAGGTTGTGCAGCCTTATTGAGTTTTTCTATCAGGAACTTCTTAGTAGCAGCCCGATGACCAGATTCGTGACCAGTTAATGGCAATATTCTAACCCCCCCAATAACAGGCAAATGTGCATTTGCCTGATATTGGATTACGTGAATTTAATTATACTACATCGAGACACTACCCACATTTTTTTACCACCTCAGTGCAAAACGTGTGCTGCAAATGGGCTCTAGATAATCTTTTATTCACCAAAACCGCCAAGAGTAGCACCGGGATGATCCTTCTCTCACCCCGTTATCACAATACCTACAAAATTGTGTCGCCCCACTTCACGTGTACTTCGTGAATGTCATAAAAATTCGTGAAGTATGTTTAACGAGGAACACTTCAGACCCGCTATTTGCAGACTTGTGAGGCTTTTAGTTAAGTACGTTTATCTTGCGTTTATAATATCTACACATGTACACACACACATTCCTAATCTAACACTCTACACGCACAACACAACTTCCTTGCCACAGGTTAAGGATTGGTGACCGCAAGATATTGATATACGCTGGAGACCGGTTTACACTGTATTCTCTTGACCATATTCCCTTAGAAGCCATTTCCGACAGCGGCATAACACACAGAAGTAGTTTATCAGCCGAAAACCACTAGATATTGAACTGTCGGAAATGTCAATAGCCTTCTTCGAATATCACAGGATTCTCTCAGTTATGGACTTTTTGTTACCAACAAGGGATATGGGAAGACCGCGTGTTATGTCACGGGTTGCACTACCGTTGGAATTGAGCAGTATCAGCTCGTAATTCGAGCAGTATCATAACACTTCGCAGCGTAGCACGATGCCGACACTTCGTATGCAGTAGTTTTTAAGTTTGTTGTATGTAGAAAATATATATTAGTTTATAGTAATTGTTTTTATACTTATATAAATATTGTGTTTTTATAGGCCTTAGTTGCCCGAAATAAAGTATATTATTATTATTATTATTATTATTATAAAGAAGCACTTTTTGCATGTCTGATGCAAATTCTTGTTCCAGCTACATATCTAATGAATACTAATGACAACCATAATTCGAAAACTTGTAAACCAAAACATCAGTGACTCCAAACAATGTTTAAAACAAACATACCCCTAGGACTCTTTTTGTACCGCCTTGTAACATGTAATGTGCGTAATTTCCGTCGCTAAGCGACACACGACATTTGCCTAACACACCTACACACCCACCAATTACGTGTAAGCAGTCCCTTGTGTAGACCGTCTAATTCTAAATTATGAGACAGTTTTTTAACCTTTAGGCCTTTGGCACATGTGACATTTTGAATTTTAGGGTCTTTGTGAGTGACAGATTCTGCTTTAGTTTTACGGTTGGTAAGTGTCTTTTTGTTGACTTTCATGTTTTAGAGGGTTATTATTTACTACATAATATCTAGGTCTAAAGTCTAAAAGGAGCTTGTGGCTAAGTAATAACAGCCGCACGGGTTGATCGATCAGGTTAAGCTACGCTTACCGTGGTTGGTCCGTGGATGGGTGACCATCTTTACATACCAAGACCCCTTCGTGCCTCGGAAAGCACGTTAAGCCGTTGGTCCCGGCTGTCATTTGTAGATCTTTGACAGTCGTTACGGGTCGTCAGAAGCTCGAAAGTCTGACAACCAGTCTTACCAAGGGGTATCGTGTTGCCCAGTAACTGGGTTGTGGAGGTCAGATAGGCAGTCGCTCCATGTAAAATACTGGTATTCAGCTATATCCGGTTAGACTGGAAGGAAACCGCAACATAGTGTTAGGAAAAGGCTAGCAGATGATGATGATCTAGATTTAAAGTCGAATCATTAATTCACGGTAGTAATCTGACGTATTATTATGTGTTGTGTAATAAAATGATCATATTTATTGTAATAAACTAAACGATCACCTCGTTTAGTTTAATTGATTTATATAAGTGTAAAATAAATGTATCATTATATGTGTAAAGGTAAATACAATAAATAAATACAATAAAAAATTTCATAATATTTCACTAAGTGACAGCTAGCACCTGCCAGTTTCCTCAAGTGAATTAATAATTCAACTTTATCTGTCTGTTATTGTTTTTTTTTTTTTAGCTAAATATCAGGTGTCCAAGAACTAATTTCTAATGGCAGTGTAGTAAAGAGCCTTCTGCGAAGCAGTAATGCTCGCGAAGGAGGAGGCGGGACGGTTGAAGGAAAGGCATGTTTCGCGCCCTCTCGCTCGCCCCTAGGCGCCGCAGGAGACGCCCTGGGCGTCGGGAATCCCGGGCGGATTTCCGGCCACCGTAGGCGCGGGCTTGCGGACGGTGAGCAATGGGTAGCTCACCGTCCGGTAAGGACCAGGCCCGGGTCGACGGCGCGTTGTATTCCACGCGTGCCTCAAAGAGATGTCGTCAGCACAAAAGTAGTGGTCCACTAGGTCCGATGCCTGCCGGGGTCGCGAGAGGCCCCTGGCAACACAGGCAACAAGAAGGAATACGGTTGGGTTTTAGTCAGTAAGAGTCTGACACACCCTCCCGCTCCGCCCAGAGCGGGAGAAGTTATTTGAAAATTTCCCATCAAAAAAAAAAAAATTAGTAAAGAGAGATAAATCAGACTGATTTTTTCACTCATTTAGTGTCATTCCAAACCATGCATGATGCGGCTTCTTGGAGCTATAGGGATGATAATCTCAATCCGCTCATCCGCAATCGTTTCGTGTGATCCTTGAGTTAAATAGTGCATAGTTAGTAGTTTTAAGGTCAGTTTTTACTAGAGTATTTGTATATTAAGACGCTGACAACACCTAAAACGCGGTCACTGTCAGATTGCATAGAATAGAAAGAGATGCGCGATGACACAACGCTTGTAATTTATTGCAAAATACGAAGCAATTATCTATTTACTCAAAATTGAGTTGAGTAATCGAAAATTTATTTATTTATTTATTTATTTATAAAAAACAACCAAGTTTTGCATTCAAATAAGACGTTCTTGTTATTAATTAAGAGGACTACAAGACCTAAGTGTCCTTGAAAAACGCATGCACACATTTACACAATCGACGTGAACGCCATCTAACGACGACGCCGATATAACTAACAGCATAGCGAGGTTACGCCCGTGTATTCTAATAGATGGCGCAGCAACGACGCGCAAGTTCTTACAGTTTGCGCGTATAGCGCGATAGTATAGATCTAACAAAAAATAAATAGGACAATGAAATTATTTTTATTTGTTTTATGTGATACTTGAAAAATTAAGGATGCGTTCCTAACTAATATTATAAATGCGAAAGTGAGTTTTGTTTCTTATGCTTTCACGCTGAAACAGCTAAACGGACTTAGATCAAATTTGGGACATGGGCAGACCATGATCTGGAGAAGGACATAGGCTACTTTTCATCCTGGATCGCGGGAACAGCTATTTTTAAATAAAAGTGATTCAATTAAACTAAAAACATCTTTATTACAAAAAAAAAATACCAAGTTTTACGCTCTTTTTCAGGTTAACGTTATGTGAAATTTAATTTCAAGCTTTTGTTAGGTTTCTATCTAATGGTCCGTGATTTGAGATCTCATATAACTTTGCCAAAACGTGGGAAACGTTAATAATCCTATGTCCAATTTGGATGTTCTTTTCAGGAGTACCTATAGTTTTCCATCTGAAAAAGAAATGAATACAAATATATTTTCTTGATAGATAAGATCCATTTTTATTCGTATAAAACATTGAAATATTAAACCTACAAGAATTCTAAGTAATCAATCTAAGTAAAATGTGTTTGCGGAAAAATCTTCTTCAATAATAATTTAAGTTTTCTATAATATTCATTAATTTAAATTCTTACTTGTGACAAATAACATCGCAATTTTCAGATGAACCAGTTATTTCGTCATGCCTATTATCAAATAAGCCGAGGTCTTTTTCTGGAAAAAAAACAAAAACATTTGGTATTTTTAGCTTCTATTTATTGTTATTATAGCTTATACAGGGTGGCCCAAAAGTCGAGGAACAAACGCAACTAGGGGTTAGATGGGGTCATCAGCTGCAAAAAGTTGTTCTACGGGAGGTCCTTAAGGTCAACCCCTGCAGAGTTATAATTTATTTTGTGTTTTTTATGAGAAAATTGACTTTTTTTAACTAATTCTTATTAAAATTCGAAAAAATCTACATCTTGTATCTTTTTTATAATTTTCACTAGATTGGTACTGATGAGTCCTTGCGTTAGACATGCTATTTATGGTTGTTTATTGGGTGTGTTGAAGATAATATTAAGTTTAACGATTTTTTTTTTCTCAAATCATAAGTTTTTATTTACTTCGGACCCCACTGTGAAAAAAAAATACTCTACCGAAAAGTGACCCTGTATTACAAGTTTTGGCGCATTTAATAGGGATTCTGAAAAGGTATATTACACATGGCCATGAGTGGCTCTAATATCTTTCTAGGACGAAAAAACAAAACAACGATTGTGAAATAATTGTTATATTAAGCAAAACATTTTACAATAAATTCTCAAAATTCCTGCCTCTGACCATAATACATAATCTGCACCGTCTAATAAAATTCCTACGTAACCTACGGAATGCACCTATATTGTTAGTAACTTGTACCCTAGCAAATTCGAGCTTTTGTCGTAGTTCTTGTTCGCTATTGTTCTCTCCTTGGTAAACTATTTCTTCAAAATAGCCCCAAGTAAAAAAATCTAATGGATTTAAATCGGGCGACCGGGGTGGCCACGCAATATGTCCGCCTCGACAAATCCACCGGTTGGGGAAGCGCTCGTTCAAATGATCTCTAACTGCTCGAGCGTAGTGAGGTGGGGCGCCATCATGTTGCAGCCATATTTCTGCTATTCTTTCTACTGGAACTTCAGCTTCGTTAAGAATATGGTTTAAATTATTTTGCAAAAAAATTATATACTGAGCACCATTCAGCCTTGCTGGCATTTCATGCAGCACCAACTGCTGGCCAATTATACCAGCCCACATGTTAATACCAAACAGATGCTGGAATCGATCATTTCTTATGATATGGGGGTTTACGCTGGAGTAAAAATGTAGATTTTGGATATTGAATACTCCCATTCTTCTAAAAGTTGACTCATCCTTCCATAAAACCTTGTTGAAGAACTGCGGATCCTCTCTGTGGTATCTTAGCATCTCTCTGCAAAACCGCACTCTAGGTTCAGTCACCGGGCAGCAAAGCTTGCACCCTTTGCACATGGTAGGCGTGATATTTGTTTCTATTAATGACACGTTGCACCGTCGATCTTGGAATCCCGAGATTACGGGATATTTGGCGTTGACTTATACTAGGATCCAAACGTAATTCTCTCAGCACTTCGTCTTCATTTTCAAATTGCACCACTGGTCTGCCTGCTCTCGGAGCATGCTGACCGGGTAAGACTCCCTCCATGTACGAATTATGTACGCGCATAAAAACCCTGTAGTCCGGAAAACGATCACGGTTAGGGTAGCGTTGACGATATTCCCTGATAGCAGCCCGGGCATTACCGCCGCAATAGCCATACAGGTAATGCATTTCTGCATACTCCCGTTGGGTGTATTCTCTCCTCGCAGCAGCCATCTGTCCACTTTTGTAGCCGATCCGTCCGATTCCGAATCTAGTCCGATTCACACAGCACTGGTCACAGGTAGGCAATCTGTCACAAGTCCGAGAAACAAAGCGTAGGTCAAAGGAAAGAAACTGATCACAAGTCGTCGTAAAACCGAGAAAAATAACACGTGCGTACTCACAGGCAGGAAGCGAGTCACTAAAGAACACTAAACATTCTAGAGAAACATGCTCACGCGCATCCCCCGGCCCCCGCCCCGGCTGGCCCTGCCTTTTGTTTCCTAGAAAAGATATCGCTACCAGAACTGACGGGCGAACCGGCCTTTTATTGACAAAGGATTAAATGGTTAGTGTAAAAGAGAGGCAGAGAGTCTTTGTCATTAATTCTATTAGTTCCAGTTTATTTTTAAATAAGCCTAACCGAGTTTTATGGTTGGGTTAACTTTGGCCTTGCTACGAATAATCGTCCTTGAAAGATATCAAAGCCACGTATAGCCATGTGTAATACCTTTTCAGAATCCCTATTAAATGCGCCAAAACTTGTAATACAGGATTACTTTTCGGTAGAGTATTTTTTTTTTCACAGTGGTTTCCGAAGTAAATAAAAAGTTATGATTTGACAAAAAAAAAATCGTCAAACTTCAACACACCCAATAAACAACCATAAATAGCATGTCTAATGCAAGGACTCATCAGTACCAATCTAGTGAAAATTATAAAAAAGATACAGGATGTAGATTTTTTCGAATTTTAAAAATAATTAGTTAAAAAAAGTCAATTTTCTCATAAAAACACAAAATAAATTATAACTCTGCAGGGGTTGACCTTAAGGACCTCCCGTAGAACAACTTTTTGCAGCTGATGACCCCATCTAACCCTTAGTTGCGTTTTATCCACGACTTTTGGGCCACCCTGTATAAGGTGGAGATACTTACGTATTAGAATAACTTCCGTGTTGATATATTCGACCGTTTTGCTCCTGTAAAAATAATTCGATTTTAAAGGTTTTTTTTTAAATTATAGAAATGTATTTAATAAATATATGTACATCGTAGTAGTTTAATTAGGATAAAGATAAATTTATTTGTTCAAACATGTGTAACATGATACATGAATATGCACATGTAGATGGAAACATTTATTTTACCGGACCAACATGTTTTGCCTGAATTTAATTCATTAATAAAATATTTATATGTTATTAATGAATTAAATTGATGTCAGTTTCATATAAAATTAGAGTCAGCGCAAAATATAGTAAATAATTCAAATCAAATAAAAAACAAAATCCCTGAGATTTGAACCCAGACCTTCTAGACTGTAAATCCACACTTCTTTTAAATTCGCTACTGTATCATTTGAAAGAGACACCGAAAATACAGACCATATGAACTGATTGCACTTACTTAGACGTTTCCAAAATTCATAGTTTTATGATTATAAAAATAAATATTTAGTAATAATATAATGCTCTATCTTACCTTTTAATTTCGTTCATAAGTTCGGCATTTGATTTATATGAACATTTTTTAATTTTTAGTCCTCGCAACGGGTTTCACTTTCTTTCCCATGACATTCCATTTCTTTACTCTTTTTCTTTTTTTGTTGATTTTTCTTTTACAAATGATACAACTTTATAACAAACTAGTACTTTATTACGCTATTTTAACTTAAAGTATTTTATATCTACACGAAATAAAAATATACGCAAAGAAAATATGAAACAATGAATTCACAAACAAAACTTTACAAAAACATTAAACAATCGGGGCGGAAATAATGCGGCGAAAAGAGCTACACATCTGTATAGCATCAGGCCTCGGCCGGCACTGTCGGTACACAGGCGTTTACGCACACATGCGTACGTATTATGCTCGGAAATAAGAACGATTTACAATAAATCCATCGATTAAATCAAAAAATTAAAACACTATTATGCTAATATGTTGCTTGTAGAATAATCTGACAAAAAATCAGAATGATTGCATGTATATTAGTATGATTTTTACGCGTTAAAAGATTTTTTTAGAGGTAACTTCGTGATTTTTTTCTATCGTATCAAATTAGTTATATTATGTTTTCAACACACTATCTACCTAGGATATATCCTGAAGAATATCATATATTTTTCTGATTTTGTTTACTGCAGTGGATCATATACTTTTAGGCGTTATAAAACTTGCGTTTAGCTCCTCTAGGCCTCTTAAATACGTAATGTATGTTGATATTTAATACAGATATTTTGGATTAGAACTCAAGGTAAGAGGTTAGTTTAACGTTAGTTTGTATCCAGATATTTTTTTCAAAACGTTTTTTGGTATCAACCAAGTTCTGGGAAATATGTTCAAAATTAACATATATTTATTCCGCTATCACAAACTGTACAGATTTGGCCATTTTTTTTTCTTAAGAGAAGCCTATTTTGGTCAATTGGGTCTTGTCAGCGCCTTAACAAGCGCTTCTTCTCGCCATCAAACATGAAAGTTTGACGAGCAAAATTGTAAAAACAACAAATAATGTATGTTTAAGAAGAATAATAATAAAAACATATATAATAATAAAAGTACTTACAAATTTGTAAGTATATTATAAATAGTTCCGGAATCGAGTCCCGCAGTTTTTTCTGAGCTTTTCCCGAAATTCTTACTTAACCTCGATGATTGATTACGTACTTTAAATAAAGATTATATTTTTTTATGATTTAATTACAAATGTGTAGTATTCAGATGTTTTCCCTTACTCAAATCAAATCAAATCAAATCAAAAGTCATTTATTCAAACTAGGCTGAGAATCAATACTACTTGTACTGATTCTCAGCCTGTTGCAGCCTGTTGTTGTACTTGTTGAATCAGTAGTTACTTGTAGTATAAGACGATTTTACTTGCTAAATTCCATAGTTCTAGGTCAACGGAAAGTACCCTATACTTTTTGATTCCCTGGAGTGTCGAAATATACGTTTTTTGCGGCACAAACGGCCGTATTTTTTTTTACGTTAACTTGGAAGTTAGATTTTTTCACAGCTTCAAGAGACTACTATTTATACTTGAGTTCTTGAGGTTTTAATTTCAACTCGATACCTCCACGCGTTCCTGAGTTAAACGTTCTTGACAGACGGACAGACAGACAGACAGACGCAAAACAAAGTGGTCCTGTAGGTGTTTCGTTTTTTCCTTTTGAGTTACGGAACCCTAAAAACAAAAAAAAACAGTCCGCAAGGAGAGCTATAGGATAGAAACTCAAGTTTAGCGCCCCATTGTTGCAAGTTTTCAGGACTGAAACAGGAAGATAAACATTAAACAGCTGAGCCATCCATACTACATCCTAACTTAATATTATTTATGCGAAGGTGAGTTTGTTTGTTATGCTTTCACGCTAAAACGGCGGAGCGATTTTGGATGAAATTTGGAGTAGGACATAGGATACTTCTTTATCCCGATATTTTTACGGGATCGAGACTTATGCGGGTGAAACCGCGGGGCGCAGCTAGTAATATTATAAATTTTAAAGTAACTTTGTCTGTTTGTATGTTACGTTTTCACGCAAAAACCGCTGAACGATTTCGACTAAATTTGTCGAGGAGAAAGATGGTATCCTGGGGAAGGACATAGGCTACTTTTTGTCTTAAAATTATCCTATAGGGTGATACAGGGGCCGGGTGATGAAAGTTGGTATGGGAAACCCATCATTTGTTATGTTGAAAATCCAAATTTAAGCTTTTGCTAAGAAATGAGGAATTGTGTCTTACAGGTTTTTTTAAAATCATCTCCGAAGGCGGTCAAATAAGGGTTGATTTTAAAATTCACATAGGTAATACCTATAAAAAAATTGTGTTGTACCTCTTTTTAACGAATTTCAAAGATTGGAAATATAGTCATAGTCCATTTATCTTAAGATAATATTTACTTTATTTTTCATTATAATCGGTCTACCGGGTCAAAAGTTATTACAATTTATTATCTGTCTATCTATCTGTTACCTTTCCACTCCTTAACGGCTGAATGGATTTAGATGAAAGGCCATGATTTAGGTTTAGGACATAAGATACTTTTATCCCAGTTGTACGTTCCCGTGGGATGACATCCGACATCCACGCGGGCGAAGCCGCGGGCAAAAGCTAACACATTTATATAATATTTAGAGAGTCCTTAAATCCTACTTCATGCATGGTGGATGATAAAAAGACAAAAAAAAAAAAATATTCTTCCGAGGATTTCATAAAACTTTCATGTTTATAAGAGAGAGATACTTAGACAAAATTAAAGTAAATTAAATTAAGTTCCTTACTTCCTAATAAAGTAGAAAGTGTAATATTTTATTCCAGTTGCTACCAAACATTTATAACGATAATAATTTACCTTAGGTAAGTCCTCTCAAAGTTAGAAGCGACATTTATGAAGCAATATATAGAAGAAAACTTACATTGTAGTTTTTATAATGCTAAGATGAAATTTATTATTCCCTTAAGATATATATTCATTATATATTCATTGGTTGAATAAGATGATTGAGGATTGTACAGTAGTGGTGGTCCAGTGGTAACTGCGCCGACTAACGAGTTGTAGGTTCTGGGTTCGAACCCAGGCAGGCGCTTTGGGGTGCGTGCAGAAAACCTCCTCGTGTGCCTGATTGCTGCTGGTTCCCTGCGAATACGTTCGGGGGAAAGAGCAGTCGTCGGGTCGGTGCATCCTGGGCACGGCCAATAGTCTCTCCATGTTTCGGAGAGGGTATTGACCGTGGCGAATTTCTGCGTGGCGGGGAGCTTCATGCTCGATCGTCGGTCGCCCACTCCCCTCTCTGCTTACAGAGGGCAGGTCGAGTGGGCGAAGAGTGGCGGTGCTTGCTGTGCACTTACCCTGCCAGCGAGCAAGCAGCGGGAGAATGATTCTTCTGTCTGCAACCGTCGAAATCGTAATCCGTAAAGAGACCACAGTCATGTTTTGTGGCTTGGAACGGGTCGAGAATCTTGGCTTGATCGCCCGGATCGCGAGGAAGATAACATCTATAAAAATTCCTCTAATATCAAGTTTTGGTGCGCGGCGAGGATATGAATGGCTGAGGAGTAGTGTCATCTGCAACTTCCGAGTTGTAGGCGGCGCATCAGTCGTTAGCGCACCCCCAGCCAGGGTACCAGTGGACCCCCTGGTTGGGTTATAAATGTACACTTGCCTAGGGACAGGGGGTGAACCTAGGTGTACTTTTTATATCCCCCATACTCGTGGGATTAAGTATGGAATTAAATAAAAACAACAACCAAAAGACGAAAAGTCAAGTGGAGGAGAGTGATGCAGGGTCGGAGTCCGACGCTGCATCTAGCGCAAAGGGCTCAGGTCGGAGCTCGGTGCAAAAGGAGGTGGTCGGCAGGAACCGTGAGTCCATTAGGACTCGCAAGCGCCCCAACTCGGGGTCGTCCTCCGACGAGTGGGTCTTGAGCCAGAAAGAGCGGCAAAAGATCCACTCCAGCCGGCGGGGGGGGGCCCGAGGAGGGAAAGGCGTGGATAGAGGGTCCACCACCAGGGAGGTTGGCGAGCCTAGCAGAGCCAGTCCAGCCAAGCCAGCCCAGCGAGCCGAGAGGCGCCACCTCTCAGAGGTTTCAGGTGGTGAACCGGATGCCGCTGGCGGCTCCAATTTAGAGCGTGTCGACAGCTTTGCGGAGGTCGTGGCCAGCGCAATCAAGGCAGTATCCGTAAAGAGGCTCAGGTCCTCTAAGGATCAGGCCATAGCCGCGGCCACGGCCTCTATTGTGGCGGCAGCGGAGGCCCTTCACGTCGGGCCTCCCCAGGACAGTATGTCCGAGATGCGGGCGGAGATCGCCCGCTTGACAGCCGCCATGGAGCTTCTCCGAAAGGAGAACGAGAAGCTCCGGGCGGACCTGGCTGGGCTCCGAGGAGACGGCCCCCGGATAGGGCCGCAAGGGGGGCAGCAGCAGCAGCAGGGACAGGGACGGCCCGTGCCTGTAGAGGACCGGATTTTGACACTTGTGCGGCAGGAAATGGCTTCCCTGCAGAGTCGTTTCTCCGCCCTGGAGGCCATCGTCCTGCGCCCCCCGTTGGCGGCGAGCCAGCCGCCCTCTGGCCAGCGGAAACCGGCCTCGTTTGCAGCCGCGGCAGGTGCCACGGCCAAACGGGGCTCGCCGGGGCAGCCAAAGGGTGCGGGTGCTGCGCAGGCGGCGAAGGCTCCAGCACCAGCGGCGAGAGCTCCAGCCTCGACGGCGAGGGCTCCGACCCTGGCGGCGAGGGCATCGGCCCAGGTGGCAAGACGGCCGCCCCCGCCTCCTAAATCTCTTCCGGCCGATGCCGAATGGCAAGTAGCCGGAGAGAAGAGGAAGGCGGCTAAGGCAAAGAGGGCGGCCAAAAAGAGGGAGAGGCGGCAGCGGCGCAAGGAGCGCACCGCCGCGGCTAGGCTCCGCGCCCCGAATTCCGCAGCTGTAGTGATCACACTACAGCCGGATGCGGAAAAGAAGGGCGTGTCCTATAGGACGGTGATGGCGAAGGTGGGTGAGGCGGTGCGCCTGGAGGAGCTCGGCGCAGCAAAAGGCCTCAAAATGAAGGTGACGGCGACTGGGGCCCGAATGGTGGAGGTCCCCGGTAGGGCCAGTGGCCCGGCCGCTGACGCCCTGGCCGAAAGGCTTAGGGCGTCACTAAATGCGGACGAAGTCCGAGTGTCCAGGCCCACCAAATGCGCTAGCATGCGCATCACGGGCCTGGACGACTCCGCGACTGAAGAGAAGGTGGTCGCCGCAGTGGTTAGGACCGGGGGGTGCTCTGCCGAGCAGGTGAAGGCAGGCATCATCCGTCCTGACTCCACGGGGCTGCAAACCGTTATGGTGAGCTGCCCCGTGTCGGCGGCCAGGAAAGTTACCGGGGAGCGCCAACGGCTATTGGTGGGCTGGGTTTCCGCGCAGGTGAAACTGCTGGAACCCAGACCTCTGAGGTGCTTCCGCTGCAAGGTGGGCAACCACGTGCAAGCGAATTGCACCTCGGAGGTGGACCACAGCGGTCTCTGCTATCGCTGTGGTCAGCCCGGGCACAAGGCCGGCTCTTGCAACGCCACGCCGCACTGTGCCGTATGTGCGGCGGCTGGCAAGCCGGCCGAGCACCGGATGGGGGGCAAGGCCTGCGCCCCACCCACCAAAGCCAGGGCCAGAGGCAAGCCCTCCGCCACCGCCATCACCGCCGCAGCCGCCACCACTGCCACCGCCGCTGCCGCCTCCAACACCACCGTCGTCGCCGCCGCCACCGTGGCCGCTGCGGCAGGCCCCTCTCAGGGGGCTGGGAAGGAGGCCCAAGAGGGGGCTGGGAAGGAGGCCCAAGAGGGGGCTGACATGGAGTGCCATTAATGGCCCCATTACGCCTCCTCCAGGCGAACATCAACCACTGCGCCGCCGCTCAGGATCTGTTGCTCCAGAGCATGGCGCAGTGGTCGATTAACATCGCCGTGGTCGCTGAGCCGTACTTTGTCCCGCCCAGGGATGACTGGGTGGAGGACCTGAGCGGCTCAGTGACCCTAATTTCGTAGGCCGCCGCCGGTACCCCGTCCCTCGAGGCCGTCAAGAGAGGACGGGGCTGCGTAGCAGCACGGTTCGGGGAGATTGTCGTGGTAGGGGTCTACTTCTCTCCGAACCGAACTCTTGCCGAGTTCCACAACTCCCTTGCGGAGTTGAGAGACGTCGTCGTCGGGTTTGGTTCCCTCCCCGTGTTCGTCCTCGGGGACTTCAATGCCAAGAATCTGGCTTGGGGTTCCCGGTTAACGGACACACGGGGCAGGATGGTGGAGGGCTGGGCTCTGGAGACAGGCCTGGTCGTCCTAAACCGGGGTTCTGTCCCCACGTGTGTGCGGATGCGGGGTGAATCAGTGGTGGACATCTCGTTCGCCAGCCCCGCTCTGTCGCCGCGTGTAGTTGACTGGCGTGTCATGGAGGGGGTGGAGACCTATTCCGATCACCGGTATATCCGGTTCGACGTCTCCGCCCAGACCTCGGACGCGCCGGTCCGACGGGCCCCGAGTGGTCCGCGGTGGGCGCTGAAGCAGCTGGACCGGGAGCTCCTCCTGGAAGCCTCGATCGTGCAGGCCTGGGTGTCACCACCGGACAGGCCTGCCGACATCAACGTCGAGGCGGAGTGGTTCCGGGAGGCCATGTCCGACATATGTGACGTGGCAATGCCCCGGGTCCAGCCTAGACGTGCCTCGCGCCAGGTGTACTGGTGGTCGCAGGAGCTGACGGCTCTGCGCACTGCGTGCGTGGCTGCGCGACGCCGGTACACCAGGCACCGCAGGCTCCGTATCAAACCTCCGGATACGGAAGCCATTCAGGCGGAGCTGTACGAGGGGTACAGAGCGGTGAAGACCGCCCTCCAAGCGGAGATCCTGCGGGCCAGGGGTTTGGCCCGCGAGGAGTCGCTGGGGACTCTGGACAGGGACCCGTGGGGACGCCCGTACAAGGTGGTGCGGGATAAACTCCGCCCATGGGCTCCCCCGCTAACGCAGAGTCTCCGGCCCCAGCTTGTGGAGGACGTGGTGAGCGCTCTGTTCCCTTCGCGAGGGGAACACTCCTCCCCACCTATGGCTCCGCCTACTGCGGTGCCTGATGTGGACCACACCGCCGACGACGACGACGATGCTCCGGAGGTGACCGAGGGAGAAATGAGAGCGGCGGTACGCAGGCTTAATGCCAAAAATACCGCCCCAGGACCCGACGGCTTACCTGGGAAGGCCTGGGTCCTGGCCTTGGAGGCTCTCGGGCCTCGACTTAGGGGGCTCCTAAGCGCATGCATGGAGAGGGGCCAGTTCCCGCTTCGCTGGAAGACGGGGAAACTGGTCCTCATAAAGAAGGCAGGGCGCCCTGCGGACTCTCCGTCCGCTTATCGGCCCATCGTGCTGCTCGACGATGTGGGCAAGCTCTTTGAAAGAGTCATTGCAGACCGCCTCGTCGGCCAGCTGGTGCGGGTGGGGCCGGATTTGGCGGAGAGCCAGTTTGGTTTCCGCAGAGGGCGCTCTACGGTGGACGCCATCATGCGTGTGCGAGCCCTGACGACGGGGAATGCTGTTGCCCAGGGTGGGGTCGTCTTGGCGGTGTCCCTACACATCGCCAATGCCTTCAATACTCTGCCCTGGAGTTGCATCAGGGAGGCACTCCGGTATCACCGGATACCACCGCCGACCTACCTCTGTCGTGTGGTCAAGGCCTATTTGACGGACAGGGCCGTCATCTACCCCGGTCACCAGGGAGTGTGGAACCGGCAAGAGATGTCGTGCGGTGTCCCACAGGGATCGGTCCTGGGGCCGCATCTGTGGGACATCGGATACGACTGGGTGCTGCGCGCCGACCTCCCTAGCGGCGTCAGCGTAGTGTGCTACGCTGACGACACGTTGGTCCTGGCGCAGGGGAGGTCGCACCAGGCGGCGGCCGAATTAGCGGCAAGCGGGGTTGCGACAATCGTCGAAAGGATCCGGCAATTGGGACTCGAGGTGGCCCTGCACAAGTCCGAGGCCATGTGTTTTCATGGTCCTCGGAACGCGCCACCGTTGGGGTCCCAAATAACGGTAGGAGGGGTTTCTATCGGCGTCGAGTCGACGATGAAGTACCTGGGACTCGTCCTCGACAGCCGGTGGAACTTCGTGGAGCATTTCCGACGTTTGGCTCCCAAACTGGAGCGGGCGGGCGCTGCATTGAAGCGGCTCCTGCCCAATCTAGGGGGTCCAAACGCCTCCTGCCGGAGGCTCTACGTGGGGGTCGTGCGGTCCATGGCCCTCTACGGGGCTCCTGTATGGGCGCGCTCTCTGGCGCTGCAGCCAGCCCGCCGGTTGAGCGCGGCCCAAAGGGTCATGGCCATCCGGATGGTCCGAGGATACCGCAAGGTCTCCTGTGAGGCAGCGAGCCTCCTTGCTGGATTGCCGCCATGGGATCTGGAGGCAAAAGTCCTCGCGCACGTATGGGAGTGGCGCGAGGAGGCGAAACGCCGGGGCGTAAGTCCGCTGCCGCGAGAAATCGCGGCACAGCGGACGGAGCTCCGGCGGGATCTCATGGAGTCATGGAAAGTACGGTTGTCGCAACCCAGTGCTGGGCACGCCACGATTGCGGCGATAAGTCCCCTCTTTGAGGAGTGGCTGGAGAGGCACCACGGCGTCCTCACCTTCTGCCTGACGCAGGTCCTCACCGGACACGGCAGTTTCGGGAGGTTCCTGTGTCGGATAAGGCGGGAGGAAACGTCCGGGTGTCACCACTGTGTGGATCGCCCGGAGGACACGGTGGAGCATACGGTGGAGATCTGCCCGGCTTGGGCAGAGTACCGCCGTGTCCTCGTGGAGGCGATCGGCGGCAGAGACCTCTCGCGTCCGGCCCTGGTTCAGGCCATGGTACGGAGCGAGAGGGCATGGGCAGCCGTCACCTCCTTCTGCGAAGCAGTAATGCTCGCAAAGGAGGAGGCGGGACGGTTGAGGGAAAGGCACGTTTTGCGCCCTCTCGCCCCTAGCCGCCGCAGGAGACGCCCAGGGCGTCGGGAATCCCGGGCGGATTTCCGGCCACCGTAGGCGCGGGCTTGCGGACGGTGAGCAATGGGTAGCTCACCGTCCGGTAAGGACCAGGCCCGGGTCGACGGCGCGTCGTATTCCACGCGCGCCTCAAAGAGATGTCGTCAGCACAAAGTAGGGGTCCACTAGGGCCGATGCCTGCCGGTGTCGCGGGAAGGTACTTATGGGTCACCGAGGCCCCCGCAACACAGGCAACAGGAAGGAATACGGGTGGGTTTTAGTCAGTAAGAGTCTGACACACCCTCCCGCTCCACCCAGAGCGGGAGAAGTTATTTGATGATTTCCCACCCTCAAAAAAAAAAAAAAAAGGCAGGCGCTTTACTTTGTGTAAATAATTTTATTCACCACTGCTCTCAAAACGGTGAAGGAAAACATCGTGAGGAAACCGGCATGTCCTAGAACCAAAAAATCGAAGACGTGTGACATCTACCAACCCGCACTGGGCCCGCGTGGTGGATTACAGCCCACTCTCTCTCGGAGAGGAGGCCTGTGTCCCAGCAGTAGGAATGCTATAGTCGCTAATTATGAAGTATGCACTGGCTACGAGGTACGGAATAATTTGACACATGCGTATGTGATAATCATTTTGCTTTGTATGCTATGTAGCATTTTCGGCCTATAATGTTCCCACTGTTGGGACACAGCTAGGCCTCCTCTCTTCGTGAGGGTTTATGCTATGTAATGGTGAGTATCTTTATGGTATTCTATATAAAATATTTATGAGGCTGGTACAGGAACGTGGGGATTGGCACAAGAAAGGAGAGGCTTGTGCTCAGAAATGGGTGAAGTCGGGCAGTGAATGATGATGATGATGAAATATGTCACCGTAAGATTGTGATAACCGTTAGTTTATAATCTATCGGTATCATTCCCGTTACATTATAAACTGTCAAAAAATTGTGAACTGGGACCGACCAGCCTAACCTAACCTAACCCATTTGGGGTTAGGTTAGGCTAACCTTTTTTTTTCCGGGTTGGAAAGTCCTCATGGATGTCGTTCGCCCTGGGGCAGGCGGAGGGGTCTGTTAGACTCTTACTGACTAAAAACCACCCAGGTGTTCCCCTCCCACACTTGCACCGGGAATCATGGAATCTACTGCGACTTCCGCGATCTCCGGCTGGTGCCGGCCCGCCATTGTGGGCCACCTCAAAGGTTAGGCTAACCTAACATAACCCATTTGTCTCAGTTCATAATTTTCTGTGATCGAACGCGCGCGAGACGAGCGAGCAAAGCGAGCGGTGCCGCGGAAGCGGTTGGCGAGCGCTACTTCTAAGTTGCTAGCAGCTAGGCAGTTTATTTAGTATTAGCGCATGGTGTGTTACCAGTTCATAGTTCGTAGTTTGATACCAGTTCATAATTTGTCGGTTCCCATGGATAGATTATAAACCTATCGAGAAAATAAGGCGTTAAATTGTATATGATTTTTTGCACAATTTTTCGACAGTTTATAATCTAGCGGAAGTAATACCGGTAGATTATAAACTAAGGAAGTTCATAATTATACAGTGACATATAAATTCAGCAGTAAACGTTACGCCTTTATTCCTTAGCAGTATTTCATGATAAAGACGTAAATATAGATCTTTGTTCAGAAATTTTTTACAAACAAAAATATACAGCGAGAATATTTAAGCAAAAATAAAGTCGTAAAGCGTTTACACACATTCTTTGCGAGTTACATAAATTTCTACCTAAAAAATCAACATAACGAACATATTCAACATATTTGTGTCGCAGAAACAACTATATTACCATCTAAATATTCCGGTACATCACGGAGTCCCAAAAACCCTTTCGTTGTTGAATAATATTCATATAAAGTTACTATATTGTGGCGTTGTCAACGTTGTAAATTCAATTTATTTTGCTTTCTTTTATTTCGTTCTGGCAACGAAACCGCTTGTCAGTGGAAATGATCCTCACTAAAATCTATTTGGCATTCTTGTAGCGTTCAAAAGAGCTTGTCTTTTTCTGTTTTAATGGCAATTGTTTTTTTTTATGAAAGTTACGTGCTTTGACAAATTAATTGAAACGATTTAAATAACAAGATAAAAACTTGATTCCATAAATAATAATCACATTAGGTACAAACATGTTTTCATGAACAACAATTTGATGGCGTATAGATTAACAAAATGTTTTTCCATTAGCTAAATAATAAAGTTTCATCCATGTTTTATGAATTTTGATGAAATTACGTAATAAAAGAACTTTAAAGACAATGCATTCGCTTGCTTATGAGTTTATTTCGACACACATAAATAACATTTTCACAGTCAAAAAGCTTTTTAGCAAATTCGGCACTTTGTTATATTAAAAAAAAATGTCGAAGTAAGTTAGGAACGACTTAAAAATAATCTGTGCCTCTTGTTGATTTACGAGAAAAGTTTTGCAAACGGATTTATTAAAGTGGGGGTGAGAGAAAAGTTCGGTGGCCTTTTTAATAAGGTTCAAATAACAGTAATCCTTCCAATTAAGATGTCCAGGGCTTTGACGGCGGCCACTGAAAGTCTTGTATTAATTTTGATGGCGTCAGAATCCTTTATTTTAGTTTAATTTGACGGTTTCTGATTACTTGTGACGACTTGGTCGTTCATTGTGTGGGGAAGGTTTAAAGTATTAGAAGTTATTGGGTTGACTGTGAACGTTGTTTCTTGTTGATTACAGAGTGTTGTGAAACATATTATTACACCCGTAGGTACCTGTATCCTCATGTAGTGTCTATGACCATTTCCTACTTATTTGTTTAAAAAGTAGCACGTTATAACGTTATCGTGGACGGAAATTTAAAAGTGTGTTCATATATTTCCATAAATTTTTCTTCCCTGTGGTATCGTGACGCCGTAAAAAAAAAACGCCCATTCGCTGCGCTAAAAAACTATACGTGTGCAATTTCGGAGTCTGAAACCATTTTATTTGTAGTGGATAGAAGATAGTGAAACGATTGCAGATAATAAAAAAAGAAAGGTTTCTTTCTTCTGTATACGTTTAGAATTCATCTATAAATCTCTATTTAAAGTCATCAGAACTTTTTATTGCATATTATTTATTTAACGTTAGGATAAAGAACAACAAAAACTATAAATAAACCTAAAAACTCTTTGTTCTAACTCAAGTAGTTTTATTTTGGAGTTGAATGCTGTTATATTATTCAGTTGATTCTAAGTTAGAGCTTAACGCTCAAGAACTTAAGTTTTTTTTTTTGTAATATTAAGTACTTTCTAAAAGTTATACCTACTTAAGTTTATAATTTTAAAGTGGTTTAAAGCTACATTTGGGTTTCTACGCAAGTGTGCGACACTTTTTTGTATGTATTATTTTGAAGTGTAAACTTCTTTAGGCGCGTTGAGTGATTTTTGTTAGATGCTGTAGTACGTAGCAGTAAGTGAAGTTAAACTGACCACGTGAAAAGTTTAATTTATTTATACTGTGGGTAGCAACCTTGTTTAAATTGTGTTTTAGATAATCATTATTTTATTAATGATAAATGATTTTTATATTTGTGAGTAGGGTTTGTACAAACACTTTTACACGTCAATCATATTTTTAAAATAAAGCTAGATGAGGTCGGCGTTTCCTATCTGACTACTCTGAGAAGAAAGGCCGAAACAAACTCAGAGGTCACAGTCTCTTTTAAAGTCCAGACATAATCTTGGTCAGATCATGTGAAGGCCATGTAGATTGGTGTCTGAAATGGTCCTTTTGAGGAGAGAACCACACAGATTGAGTGGACCTGTCCAGTCAGTGCACGCATTTGTCAGTAATCGTGCAGCTCAACTCAGAACTTAAGGAGCTCAACGATGCGACGAACAATACCAAAGAAAGAACATTTGGGTAGGCCACATAAATTACTCAAACTGTCAGACCATGATTAATACTAAATGAGATTGTTTTTATTGAAGTGAAATCTTATTTAGGCGTGTTGAGCGATAAGTTTTCCCTTCTGTCTGCAGTCCACATGACTGCTAATGTTTTCTTAATAAGGAATGTATTGAACGTTATACGAATTGTCGTCAAAAAGAAAATGGGGATGGATATTTAAAACGAAAAGTCCAATGAAATATGCTTTAAAGGCTCCTGCATACTGAGGTGATATCGCGGGCGCGACAGGCAGCAATAAGGTTCTTACAGGCTGGGGCGATATCGCAGGCGCGACAAGCATATTGCTGCCTATCGCGCCCGCGATATCGCCTCAGTATGCAGGAGCCTTTATGCCTGTCGCGCCCGCGATATCGCCCCAGTCTGGAAGAGCCTTAATAAGTATACACTGATTTTATTAAAACAAAAACTAAAATCTTTAGTCTCCTTGGATGATTAAATAGAATTTTAAATTAAAACTATTGTATATTGAATTTTAGATGACATCAACAATCTAAACTAAAAAGTGCCATTTTAATATTCCAAGTGCTTGTAGTGGCAAGATATTTAAAGCAAGACTTTGCATTAAGTTAGATTTTTATGAATATGAAAAGGAGAAAAAAACAAATCGGTAAGTTTGTTTCATCTCAGGGTGTAAATTACGCGTCGGAAATCCCAGGCCGATTCCCGGCCACTGTAGGCGCGGGCTTGCCGAAATGAGCAATGGGTAGCTCGTCGTCCGATAAGGACCAGGCCTGGCTCAACGACGCGTTGTGTTCCACGCGCGCCTCAAAGAGATGTTAGCATAAGTGTAGGGGTCCGCTACCTGCCGGGGTCGCGGGAAGGTACTTATGGGTCACCGAGGCCCCCGCAACACAGGCAACAAGAAGGAATACGGGTGGGTTTTAGTCAGTAAGAGTCTGACACACCCTCCCGCTCCGCCCAGAGCGGGAGAAGTTATTTGATGATTTCCCACCCTCAAAAAAAAAAAAAAAAATGGGTCCGCTAGGGCCGATGCCTGCCGGGGTCGCGGGAAAGTCCGAAAGGGATACCGTGGCCTCTGACAACGCGCAGTCAACGGAACTCGGGTGGGTTTTAGTCAGTACGAGTCTGATACGCACTCGTATTCCGCCCCAGAGCGGGAGAAGTTTTTTGATAATTTCCCACCCAAAAAAAAGGGCTTAGGTTAATTAGGCAAATTAGTTTTTGGGTTAAAATTAATACTTTGTATAATATCATAGTGCTGTTCTCTCAATAAAAAATCAATCGCGTGGTCGACAATATTTCTATTACGGATAATTTTTACATGACAATTATTCTAGAATAGCAAGATATTAACACAAGTTTCTTTACTCATTCTATTTAAACGTATACTAGAGAACTGATATTGTATCAAAACTTAATAAAAATAGCTTTAATTACCTATGTATGATGTCACTGGCTGGACTCTTTTTTTTTTTTGGTTGGGAAATTATCAAATAACTTGTGCCGCTGTGGGCGGAGCGGGAGGGAGTGTCAGACTCTTACTGACTAAAGCCCAACGAGTTCCTTCCATTGCCTGTGTTGCCAGAGGCCACGCTTATTCCTTTTCGAACTTTCCTGCAACTCCGGCAGACTGCTAGGACACTTCCGTAAGTCTAGAATTATACCTGCATTTTGATACACGTGGCAAAGGCAAGCAGGCAGGATTGTAGCTCGAGCCGTAAGGCGTAATGGAGCCGAGAATGCAATGCGCACGCACATCAAACGACAATTTTCAATACCTTGAGCGGTCATCAGACGCTCGCTGGGCTATTCAAATGATATCTACAAGGTGTCGTTTTACATCCTCGTCAAATTTGAGGAGACTGCTATGAAAGACATATAAAATCAAATAAAATTACGATACCTGCTCAATAGTTAATACATACTTGTTTTTTTCAGTTATTTAATTTTGACAGTATTTAAGAATACACCACTTTCACAGACAGAATCATCCCGTTGCGTATGCGGTAGTGTGTGTGTAAAAGGGCAGTTACAGTGCGGTATCATACGGGCCGCTTTTTAACATGCGTGTCCCACACATGCATTTCCAAAAATTAGTAAAAATAAGACCTACTTATTTAATTATTGATTCGTGTCGAGAATCATTAGCATAGTGAACTCCTTGAATTTGACGAGGGTGCAAAACGACACCTTGTATAAACAGTAAAGTGGCACTTGAGAAGTTAAGACTACCAAAACTTAGTAACAATTTCTGATTTTCTTTTTATGAAAATAACGTCGCATTTTTATTTCTCGAGACTGACGCACTTCCACTCCCACTCGATATTACCTCTTAATACGCGAATGACGAAGGAGACTTCACTCAAATCGAGTTTACATAACGAAATGTAAATTTTATTCCATTAAATCGCTCCCAAGGGCGGTGTTTACAATACAATTTACACATAATTTATTGGAGTCTACGCGGGTGTGTTATGTGGGACTCCTCCAATTTCGCTAAATTACCACTTTCCTTGCGAAATGTATGGATGTCACGCGTGTTTGCTTTAAAGGAAGCTTAACAGACATTTTTCAGGAGCTGTAACATTGAATTATGGTGCCACGTACAAAAATTATACGTAGAAAAGGTTTTTATAATCTGAAAATAAAAAATGAATTGCTTTAAAATCATCATCTGCCTAGCCTTTCTCCCAACTATGTTGGGGTCAGCTTTCAGTCTAAAATACTGGTATTCAGCTGCATCCGGGCAGCTAAATACCAGTATTTTAAATGGAGCGACTGCCTATCTGACCTCCACAAACCAGTTACTGGGCAACACGATACCCCTTGGTAAGACTGGTTACCAGACTTTCGGGCTTCTGACGACCCGTAACGATTGTCAAAGATCTACAAATGACAGCTGGGACCAACGGCTTAACGTGCTTTCCGAGGCATGGTAAGCTTATCATAAACGTTCCTGTTAACATTAATTGTCTTAACAATAGAATTGTGAAATCAATTGTTCAAATAAACACGTTCAATGTGCGGAAGGTTATTGTTATATCTGTTGCCTGTTACAACAGTTTTCTTCGTTCTTTAATCTATTGGTACCTATTTGTAACACTAGATAGTAGAAATATGTACGTGTGGTGTTAGTATGATGACTGAGGAATGATGTGATAAGCCAACGTTGTGGTTTAAAAGAAGATGTAGTGACAAACATTTAAAAGAGAAAAAAAGAAAGAGAAAGAGTATGGTTTGGTCATGTTGAGAGGATGAATGAAAGGCGAATAACAAAATGTATTTATATATAGATATATATAATTATATATACAAGGCAGACGTGAGTGAAAACGATGGGATGGGACGCCCTAGAAGAACCTTGGTAATGTTTTTTTTGCCCTGAAAGAACAGCTATACATAATGTTTTATTACAGTTTTAACATAAATATATATACACACATTTTGTACATACATATATACATGCCCCTAATTAATTAACCTACCACGCCACGCCACGTCAAAAAAGCAAAGACGTGCCCTCGGCGCCAAGCTACGAATTATTCCTTAACATCTGTCATGTAGTCGTGACCGTGGCGTGCTGGGCACATTTTGCTCTGTCGTCTATACATGACTGTGGCGGTCAAAAGGTTAATAATAATAAGAAAACTTTATCCTAACTTAACTAAAACAATTCACAAAATAAAAAATGGAGGCGAAAAAAAATATTCAGTAATGTTCTTTAAAAAGGTCAGGTGCGTGGAAGTTGCTACCCTTGTGAGTGTATGACAGATGAGTGAACGTAAACGAAGCAAATGGTCGTAGCAGGTGGCGTTCTGTAGTTTCAATCTTTCAGTTACCTAATATTTATTGCAATCCATAATTTACACGTACAGGTGTTAAATAATAATAAATATAAATAATTATGGACCCTGTCGGGCACAGCAACATTTTAAATTAGTAGGAGAGATGAAGAATTGCCCTTATTATCTACTAAATATTTAAATTATTTCCTATCTGTTTTTTTAAAACAGTATTAATTATTATATTATATTATATTATAATTCATTTATTTATTCTCTGAACATAATATGGGTCAGTCAATCTATTTTTCTTTTTTTTTTTCGATGTTGTGTTATTATTGCTTATTTAATTAATCGCTTCAATATTTTGTATTGAAATTAGTGTATTTAATATAGTTAAATGTATATTTAAATGAATACTTAATGTTTATTTTTATTGTTTTACTTATCCGGTAAACAGTTACATTTATTTATTATTGAATTTATCCGTTAGATATTCGTCTATTGTGTAATAACTTTTATTAAGTATGCGATTATGAATTAGTTTCTGCCTACCTCCGTTTTTTTTTTTTTGGGTGGGTAATCAAATAACTTCTCTCGCTCTGGGCGGAGCGGGAGGGTGTGTCAAACTCTTACTAACTAAAACCCACCCGTATTCCATCCGTTGCCTGTGTTGCCAGGGGCCTCGGTAACCCTTTAGTACTTTTCCGCGACCCCGGCAGGCATCGGCCCTAGTGGACCCTACACTTGTGCTGACGACATCTCTTTGAGGCGCGCGTGGATAACAACGCGCTGTCGACCAAAGCCTGGTCCTTACAGGACGATGAGCTGCCCATTGCTCACCGCCCTGCCTACGTCCTTGGGAAGAACGTGTGAGTTTATGTATATATGTGTTTAGTATAGATTGTAAATTAGAGAATTTTTGACGTAAAGATGCTCTAATCAAAACTTGTTGCTTTTTTAATTAAGAGCGATCAAACTCCGATTTTCTTCTCTTTTTTAAATTTGGAACAACGGTGATATCGAAATGATGGCCAGTATGTCAGCTTCAGAACTGCATAAAATCTTTTTCTTTAACTAATCATTATTTGTTGCACATGTAAAAACTATAAACATAAAAATGCACAGTGGTTCGATTTAGGTGTCCGATAGTGTATTATGTAAATATTATCTTGTTTGAATCCTTTTGTTCCGATGTTTTAAATAATAGAATATACGTTAATATACGTTTTTACTTTGCAATATTTTAGATAGATTATCACACATACACATAGTAAGACTTAGGAAACTAACCAAGTAGGTACACATCGAGTCGTACGCCCAACATCAATTACTTTATTGCGTCCGTAACGAGGTAGGTACTATATCTAGAGAATTAATGGAACTCTCCTCCTAATGAGATAACTTTGTTCAACAAGTTGTACAATTGCGTTCTTGATAAGAATGTTCAGCCTTCTTTGAACATTCATGTGATAGGTACTTATAACTTTTTCTTTCAGATATTTATTAGTAATGTTATAAGTCTTTGGTAATGCTCTTGAACTAAGTACCGATGTCTAGTAATTTAGGCCTACTCTTTAGTTGTTTATTCTTCTTCTTTAGTGTTTTAACAAAAATATAGGCAACTCCTAGGAAAGCACGTTAATCCGTTCGTTGTGTTCCATGTGCGCCTCAAAGAAATATCGCCAGCACAAGTGTAGGGGTCCACTAGGGCCGATGCCTGCCGGGGTCGCGGGAAAGTCCGAAAGGGATACCGAGGCCGCTGGCAACACAGGCAATGGAAGAAACACGGGTGGGTTTTAGTCAGTAAGAGTCTGACACACCCGCCCGCTCCGCCCAGAGCGGGAGAAGTTATTTGATAAATTCCCAACAAAAAAAAAAGAAGTTGGTCCCGGCTGTCATTCATAGATATTTGACAGTCATTACGGGTCGTCTGAAGCCTGAAAGTCTGACAACCAGTCTTACGAAAAGGTATCGTATCTAGGTTGAGGCGGTCAGATAGGCAGTTGCTCCATGTAAAATACTGGTATTTAGCTGCATCCGGTCATACTAGAAGCCGACCCCAACATGTTGGGAAAAGGCTAGGCAGAATAATTGATTGATAGGCAACCCGTGAAAAGCTCGTCAAAGCGTGGAAAAAGGATTTTCCAGCTAGCAAAGTAATCGGAGCCGACTGTCCAGGGTGCTCCGGACGGAAGGTCTGTTCTAAAAGTATTTTTAATGAGTAAATAGTAACACATTCATCTGCAATTAGAAAGGTTTTAACTTACCAATAATTCAAAATCAAATTCATAAGTCGTTTATTCAAACTAGGCTGAGAATCAGCACTTGTCGAACATCAAAGTTACATAATACAGTCCCCCAAAAATGTCCGCCCTTCACCACTTCCTAGTACTTTAGCTGGGAAGAAGAGGTGGCGCAACAAGCTCCCCAGCAGCACAGCTGTCTGTTTAGTTATATATACTTGATTCTATACAAATCGTATGCAAAGTAATTAACATTACGAAACACAAAACATTAAATTAAATTACTTGCCATATGTTAGCTAGTACACGCCAATATACTAACAAAACAATGAAAACTTTGTGTACAGTTTTCATTGTTTTGTAGATAAAAATTGCGACATAAAAACGTAAACATACCTTAATACCTAAATAAAAGCCTCCAGGCATAAAGGGCTTGCCCGCTTACATAAGGCTGTAACTACAAGTGAGAAATGATAAACTGGCTCCTTCGAAGTAAAATAAGTAAACAATTACTAATAACAATTAAAATCATGATCAGGAAGACGACCAGTCACCACAAGCAGCACCCGTTCACGAGCATAACGAAAAGATCAGCCATCACCCCCCTCGCCATATTGGAGAGAAGGAGGCAACCCGACCCCCGACGCTACCGCAGGCAGTGACATCTAGTGAGCGGATCTCCGAAGCCTTAACATGCTCTGGGATACAGCCTCCGTCTCTGACGACTGCAGTCACAACATCATTGGCCGTGACCGAGTCATCCAGGCCCAATATCCGCAGATCGACACATCTTTTTACTACAAAGTGAATTATTATCGTACGAAGATGTCACTAATGCACAGTCCGTGGTAATAACATGTCAATGAAGACATGATTCAAGACCCACGCGAAATAATCCAAGTCCTCTCTCAGTGCAATAGTACTTAAAACTGCTACTGAGAGCGCCATAACAAAAAAATACTGCTGGTTCTGAGAATCGAACCCAGGTTCTTCAAACTTCTTCCATTATCCGTGTTAGCACCAAAAATGGAGCAACAAAATATTTGTTGCGTGCCACAATCTCTGTACCCCAATCACAGCTCAACATTCTCTGATATTGATAACAGTTTACCTTCGAATCTGTTGGTTTATAACGACGGCTTCCCACGACGCATGAATGCTTTAAATTGATTTAAAAATAAATAGTTCAGCTTCCAAACACATTTTCCTGCTGGGGACGACCAACAGGTCGCAGAATAACCAAACAACTTGCAAGTTTAAAATAAAGCTTGTTGTCAGACAGGCAACACCATCTCCAGCTTTAAAAACATCCTGTGATCACTAATCCGACTGTCCACAAGTATGGCCTCCCCTTTTCACAGTGATTTACAGTAGCAAACTGCTTTTTATAATAACCAGCTGGAGATTGGAACTGCCTGTTGTTTTACGCAAATTATTATGAACATATTGTATCAGCATCGTATTGTCTTGCAGCATTGGACTGGACTCCAGAGTCCAAAGTATGTTTCGCCGATGTTTTTAGCCCTTTATTACAGAACACTCCAAGCACCATGATAACATTTCATAAGTCGTCTGTCCGTCCGTTGTATCCTTCCCGTAGGACTTCTTCAAGATTATTTTCAGGCTCACAAAACTATATTTCATTGAAGATAATGCCAAACTGACTTTGATGACTCTTTAATATGGAATAGAAAAAATCTTGTCGCCTAGTTAAAGGGTATGGAATAAAGTTCAGCAACTGAATGCCTTTTAATTTTCATCCGACGACAACGATATCCATGTGACGACTCTTCAGAGCTCATAAGGGGGCGTCCAATAATTACGCAGGGCGTTTAGGGGGGCAGGGGTCAAGCCAAATCTCACGTAGGGGAGAAGGGAGGTCTCGGCAAATATCACGTTTTTTTTTTCCAGCATGATACAGTTCAAATTTGCGAGAAAACTAGGTAATTATTATAAAAAAATAATTAAGAAAATTATAATAATATATTTATTTGAATAAGTCCAACGTAATCAAGCACAGATTGACATGTTTACACTAAAAATACGCATTTTGAAAAATCTCACCTAAGATTAGAGGGGAGTGAGGAGGTCGAGCCAAATGTACCGACATCTCGCCAAGGGAGTCGAAAAATCGACAAAATCGCCTCACGAAATTAATACATGCCCGTCAAAAAATGCTCAACCCAAAGGGTAAAAATCAATCTCTAACTAAAATACACATAACAACGAATGTAGCCTTTATTATTTGCTGAAAGCTCACACTCACCATATTTCCATTGTAATTAATTACATAAATGTAGGTAGGTATATACATAATTATAGATATATATAGATTACTGACATTGGTGAAGGTAAAAATAGTGAGGAAACCTGGACTTATATAATTAGTAAAAGTCTGTAATCGCCGACCCGTCTTCAGAGAGAAAACGAGTTGTAGCAGGGTGTTGGACAATGATAGCCTGGTATTATTATGAAGCAACCAGCGGTTCTATAGGTAGCTAGGTATTTGTAGAATGACCTAATTCGTGAAGTAAGATGCATTCATTTATGTAAAAGGATGTAGCACGATGCTCTGCGGTCTCCGGTTGACTGCTGGTCTGCGGTGCGATCCTCCGTCGTGTAAAGTGCGGTAACGGTTCATTCACGGGCTGCTAAACCTATCTATAACCAAATATATTATTTTTGGATCTCTTCTCTAATATTCCTATACCCTCTAGTACGTTTGTGATGTCGTAGATACGACGTTTTTGGACCGATAAGTTTTCTGCAGCTATGTTCAAGTCTAGGACGCCATTGGGCGATGACTTTAGCAACGCAACGAACTTTTTTGTGAGTAAACCTAATGATGTGTCAAACCTGAAACAAACAATTTGATATTTAGGAAATGTTCAAGGTTCAAGTAAATATACTAGTTTTCTTTATTTTCTAATAACTTGATTTGCTTCTGTTCCAGCACACAAGGGCGTAACCTTGAGACGGGCGTATTAATGGGGTGACCCGTATGATCTTCCGGCTGATTTATTTATGCTTTGAACTACAGGATTTGATGTTTCCAGCACACCGTTCACAGCATATTCTGGATTCATCCGCCACTACAGTATTTGTTGATTACTGTACTATGTTTGCCAATATTGCCCGCCATTTGACCACAAAGACAGATGTAAGCTGATGGCGAATTTAATTGCTGCACTCTATTTTGAAGTAACTCGTACGTGAAGTTAATTCGGTCGGCCTTCCATCTTCAAACTCAATTCTACCACGTATCCGGCCACGCCTATTCTTTCTGTAGCCACCAATAGCTTGCGATTTCGGCACGATTTTAACGACAACTTGGATCTAGAAGAAGCCATAGAAGTCTTAATTCGAGTCGAGCCGCTATTTAACTACAGAAAAAACGACTCTCTAAAATGGAAATTTACCTCTCACTGAGACAAGTACCTGGAACGTTCGGTGTACTTTTTCATGGAACTGGACGGTCGACTGTAGGGCGTGAGAACCTTCACGCGTTTCTGTTTAGGCGTTTTGAAGTCGGCTTTCATGGGCACCAATTAAAATTAAAATCATGATCAGCAAGACGACCAGTCAGGCCCGTTCACGAGCATAACGCAAAGATCAGATCAGATCAATTATTGTATGAATAACATTATTGAAGTGTTAGTGAAAAATCATTGACGGATTAGAAGGTTATAACCTCATTTGACAAATTAATGTGAATCATCACATGGTGGTTTAAAATTAGAATTTCCGGTTTTCCAGCCTTAAGTATTCAAATAATCAAACCAAAGCATTTCATTTGTAATTGGGGCTACAAATTGGTGTTTTCTGATTTTATATTAGAGTGAATTAGAAGAAATTAAACTAAACGATCACCATTACAATAAAGATGAACATTTTATTACACAAAGTGACAGCCAGCACATGTCAGATTACTCCTGTGAATTGATAATTCGACTTTAGCTAGCCTCACCGAGGTTCGTAATAAAATGTTTATCTTTATTGTAATGGTGATCGTTTAGTTTAATTGATTTATATAAGTGTAATATAAATGTATAATAAGTGCAAAAGTAAGAATACAATAAATATGGCCATTTTATTACACAAAGTGACAGCTAGCACATGTCAGATTACTCCAGTGAATTAAAAATAGGGTCTTACGCCCATTTTTGAAGTGCCTTAATGAAATTCTATAGTGCTAATATGCCCCAAAAAAAAATCACACAATTTTATTTAATCGATAAGTGCCATAAAAATGCATTTAAATTTTACATTTTCTTTCGCGCGTAGTTTGACGAAAACGCTGGACGCAGTGGACGCCATGTTGCTCTGTGGTCATGACGTCACTTGGCTATGTAAACAAATGCGCTGATCTATTATCTAACTATCAGTTGACAGTTGACACGTTTTAGTTTACATAGCGGTATGACGTAATAACATGGCGGCTACTATTTCATGGTGTTTTTTAACAGATTAGAAAAACTGAAAACGTTGAATTGAATTTTAAAATTTATTTTCTTATTTTATGAACTAAAAGTAACATTTTCCGACTCCTTTTTGCCTAAACTGTCTCAATAATCTATTTATAGATTCTTTTTCGTATATAGTAAAATACCCTATTCGACTTTAGAATTAAAATCATGATGTTTATGAAACAGAGAACAAAGTATAAAGTATTCTTGTAATTCTAAACATTCCATCTTGATCTTCCAGCTGTTCCATTTTAAATGTTTTTGTAACAATCTTTTAACTTAATAGCTCTGTCCCAATTGTCCCTCGTAATTTAATTTTAGATGTTTAAATAAATTGTGGACAATTTGGTGGGTCGTAGTTATTACTACACTTATCACTTGAAAGGCATTTACCTACTATTAATGCTTAATGTTTTAATCGTTTTGGACTAATTTCGGCTATTTATGGTAATTTGAGAATGAGATTGTGGTGGTTTTGGAAGTCGGTGTATGTTAAACAAATTAGTTGGACTTTCAAAGATTGTCTTTCTTTGAAGACTTCTTTTACGATTATGGTCTTTTGCTCAGCTAAAAGCTAACATTTGTTTGATAACAAAATTATGTTTTTTATGTTAATAATAGGCTAATTAGAACTAATGAAGAAGGCGTTGCGGCAGACCCCGTAGAAGAAGGCGGGACGAGCTGGAGACTCAAACTCAATGCATTTATTTCAAATAAACCAATAACAGGCACCTTTGAATTGTCGAGGGGTGGGTCAGTCAAAAAGATGAAGCTAGAAGTTATTAGGAGAGGCTTTATCCCAGCAGTGGGATGATGCAGTCTAACAGTAATAAGAACTAAAGTTCGTAATAATTTATTACGATCTATGTCATAGATAAGAATAGTGTCAATTTGCAATTTAACACAATTGCGTAGCACTTTCATAGGGTATGATTATTATTGCCACCGTAGGCGCGGGCTTGCACCGCCGTGTCCTCGTGGAGGCGATCGGCGGCGGAGATCTCTCGCATCTGGCCCTGGTCCAGGCCATGGTACGGAGCGAGAGGGCATGGGAAGGCGTCACCTCCTTTTGCGGAGCATTAATGCTCGTGAAGGAGGAGGCGGAACGGGTGAAGGAGAGCCAAATTCGGCGCTCACGCCCCTAGCCGCTACGGGAGACACCCTGGGCGTCGGGAATCCCAGGCAGATTTCTGACCACCGTAGGCGCGGGCTTGCGGACGGTGAGCAACGGGTAGCTCGCCGTCCGGTAAGGACCAGGCCCGGGTCGACGGCACGTTGTGTTTCACGCGCGCCTCAAATAATTGTCGTCAGCACAAGTGTAGGGGTCCACTAGGGCAGATGTTTGCCGCAGTCGCGGGAAAGTCTGAAAGGGATACCGAGGAAGGAACACGGGTGGATTTTAGTCAGTAAGAGTCTGACACACACTCCCAGAGCGGGAGAAGTTATTTGATAATTTCCCTCCCAAAAAAGGGGTATGATTATTAATAAAAGCACTTTGTTGTATAGCTCAGCATTGTTACATTATGTGTAAGCCTGTATGTAAGAAACTTACCTATTGGTATGTCCACAGAAGAACCATAGTTCGAAGATTTGTCAAACTTAAGTGGCAGCAGGCTGACCACATTTCTCAGTGGGCTGAGAATGAGAATGTTATGGAGTGGTGACCGCGTACCGGAAGGCGTAGCGTTGGAAGGTGGACCGACAACCTTGTGAAGCCGCAGGAAACCGCTGGATGGGAGAAGCATGGGACCCGTCGATGTGACGATGCTTGGGGGAAGCCTATGTCCAACAGTGGACGTCTTTCAGCTCTAATGATTATAGAAAGTGTAGGAAATCAAGAAAGGTACACGTTGAAACTGTTGATCAAAATTTTTATATTATTCATAAAAAAGGTATGCTTGATGTTTAGAACTTTTCTTTTCTAACATTATTTTCACATAAAGCTGACGACGCTAATGTAAATGATAACTAGGTAACATGTCATGTGACGTACCTTTCACATGACATGTTACTTTATTATGAACAAAGAGTGCAAAGTGATGTAACATTAACATTCAACCTCATTTGTAACCGCCCTTGTAAGATAAAAATGTTATAGAAATATTATTATTATTTTTGAAAATAAAGAAAGTTCACAGCTTATTTAGGAAATACCTAGTTAGCAAAAAACGTCAGGTTTTATGTATCATTCCACCTACATCAAAGGTACAGGCCAGTTTAGAAATAGATATATTAATCGATATGAATGAATGATGATGGAAGATGTATTAACAGCCGTTCAGAAAACCTTTAATCCCACGTAGAAATATAAACTTCAGAATAAGAGAAACAACCCAAAAATCAAACTTGTAACAATAATAGAAACTTACAGAGCAGTTGCTATTGATTTGCCAGAAATGTTTAACAATATTAAGAATAACATAAAATAACGCCTGTGGGGAATAACGCTATGAAATGAATTGTTTATTCTGTCAACAGGATATCGGAATCACTTTTACAAGACATATTAAAAATTAAGCCAGATGGAGTCGACATTTCCTGTCTGACTTTCCCTGAGAAGAAAGCTAAAAGCGCGGTTGCGGAAGTCATACTCCAAGCTAGTTAAAATAGAAGACTTGGTGAATAGCAAGAGGCCATGTCCAAGTGGGCTGTCGTAAGATAGCTAGTATTATTTACTAAGTTAAATATAGTTGTGTTGAAACAAAGATTAGACCAATGTGTTTAACGTAGTATGTGTATGTAGGTATGTTGGTGCGACTAGGTGAGTCATTCAATATCATAATTACTCTATTCTGATAGTGTTATTATAGTCCTTTCACCTAAACAGACAGAGATCCCCCGTGTTGCTGGGGAGTTTGTTGCGCTACTTTTTCTCCCCAGTCCAAACACTAGGAAGTGGTGAAGGGTGGGCGCTTTGGGGCATTCAAGAGAGAATCATCAACACTTTCTGAAATTAAAAAAATATGAAAAAGAAAAAGTGTTGCAACAAACTCCCCAGCAACACGGGGGGTGTTGCTGGGGAGTTTGTTGCGCCACTTTTTCTCCCCAGCCCAAACACTAGGAAGTGATGAAGGGTGGGCGCTTTGGGGCATTCAAGAGAGAATCATCAACACTTTCTGAAATAAAAAAAAAAACGAAAATTATGATATTGTGACAATCTAAAGTTATTATTTTTCTGCTGATGGTATCTGCTACAGATGAATCAAAACGAAAATACATTGGCAGCCATTTTGAGAATTTTTGGGTTATGTCATTCACTGAAATGTCAATACAAACGCAATGAGAACTTGAGACTTGAGGCACCCCGGCTCGGACAGTTTTGGTTAGAAGGGGTGACGGGTAAGCGAGCAAAGCGAGCGAAGAGCACCCGTCATCCCCTTCCTTTCCTTTAAACCCTGCAGACACACAGCATAGACAAACGACGCGGACATGGATAAGCTGGTGGAGGTCGGCTGGCTGGAACGAGCACCTTTTAGCCTCTTCACCGGGCAATTGACACGATGACCGGCACAGAGTGGAGGTAGCGGAGGGATTGTCCGATGGATCCATCTCCGACTAACTCCACTCCACCACTGGCATCGCCCCTCAACATAATACAGACCAACCTCCAGCATAGCCAGACTGTCACAGCTAGCTTACGCAGGGCAGTGGAGGTAAAGCCCCGAACCATCGCACTGATCTAAAAGCCGTGAGTCAGGAATAACAAAATATGCGGCTTCGGTAACATCAGAGGTAAGCTTATCCTCAACACACACAGCTCAGTGAAATCAAGAACCTGCATCTAAACACCCAAAGAATATCCATTCACTCAATTCTGTTCCAGAGACTTGTCAGCTGTCAGGCTCCAGACCGATGGTAGCATTCCAGATGTTGTACTGGCCTCTCCCATACGTGCGCGAGGATTTTTGCCTCCAGATCCCACGGCGGCAATCCGGCAAAGAGGCTCGCTGCCTCACAGGAGACCGTGCGGTATCCCCGGACTGTCCGGATTACCATGACCCTTTGGGCCGCGCTCAACCAGCGGGCTGGCTGCAGCGCCAGGGAACGCGCCCATACAGGTGCCCCGTAGAGGGCCATGGACCGCACGATCCCCGCATAGAGCTTCCGGCAGGAGGCATTTGGACCCCCTAGATTGGGCAGGAACCGCTTCAACGCAGCACCTGCCCGCTCCAGTTTGGGATCCGAACGTCGGAAACGCTCCACGTTCCACCGGCTGTCGAGGACGAGTCCCAGGTACTTCATCGTCGACTCGACGCCGATGGAAACCCCTCCTACCGTTATTTAGGACCCCGACGGTGGCGCGTTCCGAGGACCATGAAAACACATGGCTTCGGACTTGTGAAGGGCCACCTCGAGTCCCAATTCTCGGATCCTATCGACGATTGTCGCAACCCGGCGTGCCGCTACTTCAGCCGCCGCCTGGTGCAAGCTTCCCTGCGCCAGGACCAACGTGTCCTCAGCGTAGCACACTACGCTGACGCCGCTAGGGAGATCGGCGAGCAGCACCTAGTCGTATCCGATGTCCCACAGATGCGGCCTCAGGACCGATCCCTGTGGGACACCGCACGACATCGTCTTGCTGGTTCCTCACTCCCTGGTGACCGGGGTAGATGACGGCCCTGCCCATCAGATAGGCCTCGACCACACGACGGAGGTAGGTCGGCATCCGGTGGTACCGGAGTGCCTCCCTGATGCAACTCCAGGGCAGGGTATTAAAGGCATTGGCGATGTCTAGAGACACCGCCAAGACGACCCCACCCTGAGCAACAGCATTCCCCGTCGTCAGGGCACGCACGCGCGTGATGGCGACCACCGTGGAGCGCATACTGCGGAAACCAAACTGGTTCTCTGCCAAATCCGGCCCCACCCGCACCAACTGGCTGACGAGGCGGTCTGCAATGACTCTTTCAAAGAGCTTACCCACCTCGTTGAGCAGCACGATGGGCCAATAAGCGGACGGAGAGGCCACAGGGCGCCCTGCCTTCTTTATGAGGACAGTTTCCCCGTCTTCGAACGAAGCGGGAACTGGCCCCTCTCCAAGCGTGCGCTTAGGAGCCCCCTAAGTCGAGGCCCGAGAGCCTCCAAGGCCAGGACCCAGGCCTTCCAAGGTAAGCCGTCGGGTCCTGGGGCGGTATTTTTGGCATTAAGCCTACGTACCGCCGCTCTCATTGCTACCTCGGTCACCTCCGGAACATCGTCGTCGTCTTCGTTGTCGTCGGCGGTGTGGTGCGCATCGGGCACCGCAGTAGGCGGAGCCATGGGCGGCGCGGTGTGTTCCGTTAAGGGAACAGAGCGATCACCACGTCCTCCACAAGCTGGGGCCGGAGACTTTGCGTCAGCGGGGGAGCCCATGGGCGGAGTTTATCCCGCACCACTTTGTACGGGCGTCCCCACGGGTTCCTGTTCAGAGTCCCCTGCGACTCCTCGTGGGCCAATCCCCTGGCCCGCAGGATCTCCGCTTGGAACGACACCCGTCTGGTCGGAGGATCCTACCTTTTCTATGGAGTACGAGTGAACTTTACACCTTGTTCATCGTTCCTCTATAACATAAGACCGGATAAGGTGGGCTATTAACACCTTTCAGCCATACAAGACCGCAGGGCTGGAGTGGGGGGTAAATCATCTGACACCATTGCTGGAGTAGCTCTATCAAGCTTGCATAGCACTCAGATATATAAGAAAAAATAATATGAAAACACAAAAAAAAAAAAACAATTACAATACAAAATAGATAGTAGACATTGATATGCTCATACATACGAGCGGCACGCGGCAATGGCAGAGATAACTGCAGTCGTCGATACGTGTCGACGGTAGAGGAAACTGCAGCCGTCGGTCGATACGCGTCGTCGGCGGAGGTAATTGCAGCCGTCGATACGTATCAACGACATAGTTAACTGTAGCCGTCGATACGCGTCGACGGCAGATGTAACTGCAGCCGTCGACACGCGTCGACGGCAGAGGTGACTTCAGTCGTCGATACGCGTCGGCGGCAGAGGTAACTGCAGCCGTCGATACGCGTCGACGGCAGCCCCCAGCGCGTCGACGGCTACAGTAGCCTCTGCCATTGACGCGTGCCGCTCGTGTGAATGAACACATGCGGCGGGTCACACCGGCTGTTGGCGTGGCGACGCGGCCAAAAGCCAACATTCAAACGAAATTTAAACAAAGATTTTTTTTTCTTTAAAAAAAGATCTGAATATTTTGTTTTTGATTATGCCATATTTATTTTCTTGAATAAACCATTCATGCAAATTTCCAATACAAAATAGTTTTGAAGTTTCACATCTGACAGTCGTCCCATGACGGCTCAATTTTTTCCATGTTATTGCTAAGAAGTTTATTCTAATGTTTCCGATTCGAACGTATTGCCATGTGTGTGGAAATTTATAAGACATTAAAAAACCATAAAGATAATGCCATGACTTCCATAAAATCATTAGGAATGTATCATAAAAAACCATGACCGTTTAATGTGTGTATTACTTACCTACTTACACATGAAATAGGCCCCAAATGCTGAGTGATAAAAAACGAGTAGTATGTCATTGTTGTTCAAATTAATAAGTTTGTAGCGATGGTTTTTCACTACTCACCGACTAACACGGGGTAGCTGTTTGCTTGACTAAAGGGCTGATTAGCATGAGATTTGGACAGAAATAAGTAAACACACAATTGATCTTCTCAACAAACTTTAATTTAGGGTTTCAGGATGGCTTGTTCTTCCTTATGCATAATAGTTAGTACGTAAATCAATCAATCAAAATCAATCAATGAATTCAATCAATCAATTCAATCAATTGTGTCTCATTAGCTGTCCTTGACCAATTAAGTTCGGGTTGACACTGGTACCGATTCACTTGGTCACAAACTAACTAAATTTAAGTTCAGTATATCTTTTTCTTTGTATTTCATTATGAGGAGGACAGAAGATAATTTTTAGTTTAGTCCTGTCAAATTAATCAGCGCTTGACGTAAATTGACGTAATTTTAGTAGGCAAGTTTTTAACCTTTTGACCGCCACAGTCGTGTATAGATGACAGAGCAAAATGTGCCCAGCACGCCACGGTCGGGACTATATGACAGATTTAAAGGAATAATTCGTAGCTTGGCGCCGAGGGCACGTCTTTGCTTTTTTGACGTGGCGGTCAATAGGTTAATGACGTCTAAACTTGTATGTCTGTCAAATTATCTTCTGACTCCATACAAGTTTAGACGTCATTAAAAATTTGCCTAATAAAATTACGTTAATTTACGTCAAGCGCTGATTAATTTGACAGGGCTAAATTAAAATTTATCTTTTGTCCTTTTCTTAATGAATTAGAAAGAAAGAGATGCACTGAACTTAAATTTAGTTTAGTTTGGTTTGGTTTGGTTTGGTTTGGTTTGGTTTGTGAACTAGGGATTTGGGACCATTACCCGTTTACATTAATCTTCAGAGATTTGCCATCCACATTCAGTATCGCTTCCGTGTGATAACTGGAGATTCAACGCCAAAGCCGGTTAGCATGTCAACGGACCCAAATGACTTTCAGAGTTGAGTCACCAATGCTTTATGCCACGTGTGTGAGGAAGAATGGGCATCCACCTCTTAATACATTGAGAAGATCTTCTTTAATACTTATCCCACGATGATTCCATTGGAATCGTTAATTAGGGGAAGTAACAATAAAATAAACATAAAAACCCTGCCAACAAATAGAAAGTCATGTTGAAATATCTTGAGGTTATGAAATTCACCACCACATGTCTCATGAGTAGAGATCGGATATTCGGATGCATATTCACCTAAAGTTTAGAAGTTGGCTAATATGGAATGCGCCTTTGTATCGCAAAATCCCGCGGCTCTGCGAATACAAATTTAAGTTTCTGATTATAGAATCGAATGTATATTAACTTACTTTCAAATGTTAGCTTATATGGAATGCACTTTTGTATCGATCGTAAAAATCCCGCCCGCCATTCCCGAATCGACAAATTTTATGTTTTTTTCTGACTACATATATGTAATTGGATGCATATGTACCTAGTTAATATTATGATGTAAAGTAGGTAGAAACATTCATTTTAAATAAACATGCATTCCAATAATCCCGGGTTTTTTTTAAATAAATATTTTTTTAGAAGTCGCTTCCATACTATACACCGGGGGGTCGCGGGAAGGTACTTATGGGTCACCGAGGCCCCCGCAACACAGGCAACAGGAAGGAATACGGCTGGGTTTTAGTCAGTAAGAGTCTGACACACCCTCCCGCTCCGCCCAGAGCGGGAGAAGTTATTTGATGATTTCGCTCCCTCAAAAAAAAAAAAAAAACTATACACCGGACTAGTTATGCATTCCCGTTGTTCGTTGCCTCTGTTAAAAAAAAGATTTTTAAGAAGCCGCTTACATACTTTCATAGCTAAAATTAACTTCATGAGACAAAGTTGTGTATTTTAAATCAATAAATGAATACTCACAGCTAATTTAATATATCATTCTAGGGCTTGTCCTAGATGGAAATATGACGCTACATTATATGTATAAATGGTGTTAAAATGAGATTCCAAAATATGTCTCTTGTCCTTCGAGAATCGATTAGGATAAACCGGTCAATGCGTGATGGACCACGCACAATGAAGGGTTCCGTAGTTGGGAAGTTGGGATGAATTTATCCCAAAAACAAACTTAACATTGTAGTTGAAAAACATGTTCTCCCATACATCGATATATGCCACGGTCCATTCTCCAACTGCAAATTTAAGTTGGTCAATAGTCGACCAACTTAAATTTGCAGGAATACTTATAACCTATAGAAATAATTAAATTAATAAGAAACATTTCTATAGAACACACACATTTTATTAATTATAATTATTAGGACATAAAGGGACGCTGTTTTTTTTACGAAATTAACGAGTAATAACTCGTTAACTTGTAAAGCCCACTTAGCTGTGATAGTTTTCCTTTTAATTTCATTATATGTACTACTGCCATGATTTTTTTCACATATCCATAAACAACCATTTAGCTGGCAGAGGGGAACCCGCAATATTTTTGAACGGCCTATCCAATGATACCCCACACCATGGGGTAGACGAGAAAAAATAAATCATCCCCACGTTACGTGCAAGGGAGGTACCCTAAAAAAAATGTTTTTTGAGATTTTATTTTAGCAATTTGTCGGCGTGATTAATATGTATACCTATGCCAAATTACAGCTTTCTAGTACTACGCGTATCTGAGCTACAGTGGGGTCAGACAGACAGGACATGGCGAAACTATAACAGTGAAAAATCCATCTCTACTAAAATTTCCCATACCATACTTTACTTTTGGTTAAGAATACAACCTAAACGTAAAATTCGACTCACCTAGTTCGCCCTACCTCCATATAAACACTTAATAGATAATAATAATTTATTAAAATTAAACACATTAATAATTTGACAACCAGAGTAAATTGGCAGCAGAGACAAAGGAAAAAAAAACAGCGTCCCTTTATTTCCTAATAATTATTGTTAATAAAATGTGTGTGTTCTAAAGAAATGTTTCTTATTAATTTAATTATTTCTATAGATTGTAAGTATTCTGAAGCGCCATCTAGTTACCTCTTTGTGGCAACTACACACTTCAAGTTCAAAGACGCTAAGAGTGGCTCTGCTTTTCCAATATTTACATAATCACTGACTAATCGCTAACTACTTGTATCATCAGCCTTCTGCAACGTTGCCATTATACTTTGAACTGTAAAGCGCGACTTTAATATTTCTATGGAATACACACTTTATAAGTACCTACTTAGTCTTAATATTATATTCAAAAATTGAGACCAAAGTGAAAACGAAAATTATAATTTCCATATTTTCTTTTCTTTACGAAGTTAGCCGCAAAAAGGGTTTTTTGTCCGAGTGTGACTTCACAAATACTGATTTCAGCCTTTGCTTCCAATACAAAAACACATGTAAGTATTGTTGTAGCAAAATCATCAAATACAAGGGTATATATTTCAAATCAATTCTTTCACCAAAGGAAAAAGGGTAAAAATATATGGAATAAACGATAAGGTTGAAAAAGTGCCCGATAACATAGACTGTAAGCCGAGTCTTGTTATACCAAGGTGATCTGTAGTCGAGAGATCGACTCACGCCCTCTGATGGCTACAAATATCCTGTTTGAAGGCTTTATAGAAAATGAAATGGTGGGCATATGGGGGGTTTATATGGAAGTAGGGGGAACCAGGTGTGTCAAATTTTACGTTGAAGTTGTAGTATTCTTAACCAAAAGTGAAGTATGATATGGGATATTTTGATAAAGATGGATTTTTCACTGTTGTTGTTGGATGAAAATAGATTTCCAATATTTTTGAGTTCACGTGAGTGTGAACAAAATATACGTACATAAAACATTTATAAAAAAACGAAAAAAATGAATCTTAGAAAGTCTCCTTTACAAAATAGTACGCCATCAATGGCAAAACATGCAGATCTACCTGTTATTTTAAAACCTTGCACATAATATTTGATGTATATTCATGTTTTACAATAAATATATTCTATTCTATTCTATTCTATTGTGTTGCCTTCTGTTGATTTCCCTTGCCTGGATCATCATCATTTTCAACCCCACTTTAACAGACAAAACTTAGTGATCTGCGCCGAACAACTCTCTGCATTTAGTACCTACCACAAGGCGGAGTAAATAAAAAGGAACCTACTTATTTCTGATTTCCCTAACCGCCACAAAACCATTAAGCTACTTATCTTCAAGAAACCTAATAATGATAATAGATGAATGTCTACGTACAATAGATTTCGTTTCAGACCCTCCGGTTGCTATAATTACTTATTAAACGGCTCCATTACGATGACTGATGGCTGTCCTGGGACAAATGAGCCTTTTACACCATCAATGTCACGGGTTCTATTCAACGTTGATCACTTTTGGATTTTGCCACATTAACCTTGTTACTTGCTAAGTGAATATACGTCACATTTTTGACGTTGTCAATGAGGGTTATTATAAAAATTTACGCTACCATTTGGCGCCACTTTGACAAGAGGTCTTCCATTTCGAAAATAAATATAAAACATACAATTAACATACAACAAACATTCGTTCAGCATTCAGTCACGACTAAAGAGCATATAGGGGCTTTAACACTTTTGATAGGTGCCCGGACCTGACGTCAGTGCTGCCACCTAGTGAACGTCATTTTAGAAACTATAATTGCATAGTTATGACAAGGTTCTAAGTATGTTTAAGGTTTTCGTATCGTACCTAAAGTACAGTAATCTGTTTAAACAGGTTTTGAAAGATTACACCGGTATTTACCCGTGGTCCCGGTGGGTCGACCCATTACCGGGTCCATGGGTAATTTTAATTACCCCTGGTTCCATGGTATTAGGGATTGTTCCCTGGACTTCTAAATATATCGATAGAAAATGAAAACCATCAGTTATATACAATAAAGTTTACTCATTCTTTTGCAAATAAAATTCCATTCTTGGGAACAAAAACATACTCATACCTAAACTAGGTATATTGAAAATCATGAATTCATAACCGATACAGTAAATGACTTATAAACACAAACAACATAAACTATCTTAACATTTCTAATGCGTATCCAACTGATATTTTTCCAGTAATAGTAGTTTCCTTTAGTGTATCGGTTATGAATTCATAATTTTCAATTGCTATTTTTCTTCTGGTTCTAACTTTTTAGTTTTTGATAATTTGACCAAAACGTTCAGGAGACGCATTATGTTTGTGCATTTTTTTTTAAAGTTTAAATTTGCTATGCCAAGACTCCGACACGTTATTAGTTCGGTGCCTTTCTTCGAAGACACTGACAGTTTTAACAATATCATTGTTCAGCCAAAAACGTTGCATGTAATTTAAAAAATTCTGGATTTCTATATTTTTGTTGTTGTACCGTGATTTGACATATTCCCAACCTTCCAAAAGTAGTTCACTTGGTAATAATGGCAATACTGAACACAGTGACACAACTCTGGCTTGAGGTTTACTTTTTGTAATGCCGAATATCTTTTTGCCCATCCTCCACATAGCTTGCTGCCAGTGATAATAGCACCCTATAATCTCAATGTCGGGAAAAACATTAATTGAATTTAAAGCTGCAAGTTCAAAATCACAGTGATACTTTAATGGTTCCCAGTTGGGAAACTGTGATTTTAATATATTGAAAAGGGCTGTATACGTTTCGGTTTTCTTATCACTTAGTAAAACGTAAATTATTGGTTTTGTTTTAGTTGTGCTAGCAGTACTGCCTAATTCAGCGTGTATAGTAAAAAACTCAACGAATGGAGAGGGGCTACAATTGAATGTTGCGTCACCAAATATTTCCTTTGTTTGCTCAATTTCAGCTCTATCTTCTTCCATACACAACACCAAAAATGTTGTGTCTTGATAATAATATTCTGCCAAAACTAAATTTCGGTGTTGTAAAGGAACCTGTACTTCATGAAATGATTTAAAATTCATTTTAGTAACTCCAGCATATTCATTCCGCGCGGTATAAAGACGATGCTTGACACTGTTGAATTCCGGAAATGGAGTCAATATATTATGTTCCCTTTATCCATCCAGCTCTCTTTCGTCTCTTCATATAATTGTGTAATAGGTCGATCAGTTGTTCGCGCCTCCGATGTTAAACTGTCTAGAGATTCAGTTAGTTCATTTGATATAATATCCGGACATGTATGAGATATGTTTTTTATTAAAATCTGTTCCCGTAAGAATGAGAATACAAACGTTAAAGCAAATGATAAATTATACTACTTTTACGACAGCCACCTTTAAAATTTCAGGAAAAAAAATACTCATTTTATTGATAGTTATAGATCCTATGCACTGATTTTTCCGTTTCAAAGAACAGTTCCAAAGAGATGATTCATTTCTATAAACAGTATGCTTGTAGTACTGATGATTTTTGATAATAAAATAAAAATAATTAAAAGAAAGAAAGGTAGTGTGTTGCTACACTACCTTTCTTTCTTTTAATTATTTTTATTTTATTTTCCATGTTAGCGAAAAAGTTTCCGCAAACTAATATCAATTTCAGTGTATACTTGCTTAAAAATAATTATGTCAAAATGACAAAGAGAACAAATGAATAAAGATCCTACTAATTAAAAAAAATGATTACTCTCGTTGTAATATGTGATCTCTTTTGATATACCTAATATTCTTTTATTATGGATTTGTATTTAATCATAAGTAGGTTCCATGGTTGTAATACATTTTCTATCGATATAGTCAGAAGTCTAGGGAACAATCCCTAATGCCATGGAACCACGGGTAATTAAAATTACCCATGGACCCGGTAATGGGTCGACCCACCGGGACCACGGGTAAATACCGGATTACACAGGTATTGGTGCCGATTCTCTTATCACAAATTTCTCTAAACTAGGCCAAAAATCACCAACATTTCGTTTATTCCTGTCAAACGACGTTTCCCATTCTGAAATTAACTAAAGTGACATAAATTAACTATACTTTTGTTTGACAGCACTAATGTCGTTTTAGTTACTTAATTTAATGAAAATGGCAATTTTGCTATTCTGAATTTGACGTTTTTCATCTAAAATTTATTTTCAAACTAAATCAGGCTATTTTTAATCGCGATTAAAAAGGTGTGGAATAAAATTAGTTGTCATGAACTAAAATTTACAAAGCATATTTCTCATAGATTTCTTGAAAGTTTGGATGCTTGTGGGTTTGGAAAATCTTAGATCAGTAAGGACGCGTATGTAATTGCAGCTGTTGTCGATGCGGCAGAAAGAAATAACAAAATTATTGTTATTAGAACATAACACGAAATTCATTCCTGAAAACTTAGAGGTATTTTTGTACTGAACATCTAATGACTTCATTATAATTTGGAAAACAAGTGTATAAATCCATTTCCAGATTCTGTGAAATAAGAAACAATTTTTTTTAACTATCAAGAAAGTTCAGTTATTATTAGAGTTCAACTATCAGTTGGAATAATTGCGAGACCGTTCCAACCCATTCCAAATGGCTGAAAAAAGATTTTTATACTTGCTCCCTAGATTGGAACAGACTAATTCAAGATGTCCTTGATAGGGCTTTCCTACGGCGACGAGAATACAGGAGACTTTTTACTGTACGATAAACCGGATTTATAGAGAAAGCTCAATCCAGAGGAGGCTCAGTAGGTGCTCAGAAGGTTTGAATGGAATGCGTTTGTGTGCAAATTCATCGGAGATAGTGATTATCCAATGTGTTATCCCATGTACCCATATTATGACGCCAGCTCAACAGAACAGTAGAACTAAAGAAAAGCCACGTTGTGGTAGTTACACACAAATAACAAGAGACATTTTTCTAGTAAACAATATATTTTTATATTTTTAATAATAAAGCTACATTTTTTTTATAAATTGATTAAGTTTTTATTTCCATTATTCTTCCTCCAAAGACATGGGTGCCAATCTTTTCTCATGACACCCTCATTCCTCATCTTTTTCACATAGAATGCTGTCCTCCCTCGCTGTCTTTGCGAGGTTGAATAGTATTGGTGCTTGGTGTGCCTTTCATAGCAGCAGTCATACTCGTACCTGCAAACAAGTATAGTTTGTTATTAAAAGGCTTCAGTGCCTTTGATGACCCTGATGCAAAAGCAATAGGAAGTATTATAAAATAGACATTAGTACCTACATATACTTCTAAATAGTACATTTGTGTTAACAAGCTTAAAGGACATGTAAATACATAACTATTATCAGCTACTGCTTTAACTTTATTTGGTCAGTTTACATTAAGTAAGACAACATGTCGATTCTGTAAAAATCTCACCGTGAAAACTCGCGTGGAGTGAGCTGTCAGTGTCATCCCACTGATGCTAGGGAGTGACCAAGCATTACATTTATAATCATAATCGAGATTTTAATAATATTTGTATGCTAATTCTTTAGATGATTTTATATTATTTCAAAACTAGTATTTAAGTGTTGAAACGTTACTATTTAGGGTTTTTTTAAATAAAATAGCAAAACAGAAATTCAGTCAGAAACTAAATTTTGTTTTTTATTCTAAAAGGTTTGGTAATTTTCGCAGCCACCATCTTGCTTTTTAATTTTGACCTCACTGTTGGATTTAACACCCCTGAAAACCACGAAAACGATACCCATGGTGAAAAACCAGAATATTTTCGCAGCCGCCATCTTGCTTTTTAATTTTGACGTCACTATCGGATTTAACACCCCCGAAAACCATGAAAACGATACCCATGATGAAAGATTGCAATATTTTCGCAGCCGCCATCTTGCTTTTTAGATTTGACGTCACTATCGGCTTTAACACCCCCGAAAACCATGAAAACGACACCCATGATGAAAAATCTGAACTTTTTCGCAGCCGCCATCTTGCTTTTTAATTTTGACCTCACTATCGGATTTAACACCCCCGAAAACTATGAAAACGATACCCATGATGAAAAATCTGAATATTTTCACAGCCGCCATCTTGGATTTTGGTATAAAGGTGGTAAAACCAAATTTTTGTTTGTCGCGCATTTAAAAATAAAAAACGGCTAATTAAAAAAAAAAACAACTTGTTTCCTCACGCGCAAGCGCGGCGTGATCTTATCACTTCACCCGATTCTCGTAACCATAGTAACCACCCGCGCCGACGTGAATCGGCTAGGTGAAGTGAGTCGGTAAGCGCGACGCGCGATTGTCGTGATCTTATCACTTCACTGGATTCTCGTTGCCATAGCAACACCACTTCACTTGGGCTGGATGAAGTGAGCCTAGCCGCCCGCTGGCCGGAGCGCGCGCTGCGCGTGTGTCAGTTGAACTGTTGAATTTTGTTATAGTATTGATGACGGTGATTTTATGAATATTATTTTATTATTGGTAACGCGTAGGTCGGTATAAATTTACCTACCTAAAATAAAATATTAGAACAGTATTTATTAAATAATCCGGACGTTTTTTAATCAAATGGTTTATGTACACAGACACACACATCGTTTCGTTTTCCACATAGTTTGTGAGGGGATAAATTCTATTGACCGTCAGCCCGGCACACTTTTAACACTCGGTTATTTCTTCTTATTGAATAGATTTGGGTTAATTACAACGCTGATAACGTCGCACAGTCTTTACTCGACTCAATCCACTATCGCTTTTTCAAAACACATCGCAGTTGGGTCATGGGATTGCGTTTATTTAATCAGTTAACTGATTATGATCAATAGAATTAGCATAAAAATATTATTAAAATATCGATTATGATTGTAAATGTAATCCTTGGTCCATCCCTAGTATCAGGTGGGATGACACTGATAGTTCACTCCACGTTCACTTCACTTAAGTTTTCACGGTGAGAAGGTTACAGAATAGCACAGCAGTTCTAGTAAGTAGATATAAAATCAGAGATAAATACCTTTTCATGTTGGACAATTTCTTTAAGTCACCTTTTTCTTACAGTTTGTCACTATGTATTAGGACATTCAGTATTTTTTATGACATGTTCTAATGTCTTGCTTGGTATATGTCCTTTGACACATCCTAGTCATTATGAAACAACAAGCTGTTTATCCGATGAAATCCTGTGGAACTTTGTGTATTAGCCTGTGTATTCCTTTTTTATCCATTAGGTGGTTTGCCAGGATATATGGGTGCCGAGTAATTCTTTCTTTATACGACTTGAGATAGCTTTTTATTTCCTCTTTACTGTTGGTATTTTTATATCATGGTGTAGAGCTTCATTTGGTACAAACAATGGGGCGTTTGTGATTGTTCTTAGAAGCTTGTGCTGAAATCGCTGTATGATCTCTATGTTACAGTGTGATGCTGTTCCCCATAGCTGAATGCCATAGGGATAAAGGCTCGATTATAGCTTTGTTTTATTTTCCAGGTCAAATTGTGACCAGTAGAACTTTCATAGTGAAAATGTGTTTTTTCCAAGGAAGACGTCTGTCGAGGTTTATACCAAGGTATTTCACATGGTCAGCTTGAGGCACTTGTATTCTATTTAATGGAGCTTCGATTTATTGGAGCTTATTATTTTCATTGCTACCATCGCAAACACATTGAAATAAACTTTTTTTATTAATAAAATCAAATTCGAATTTTCCAATGAAATATTTTACTTTTGTCTGTCGAAGTCACGACAGATACAAAAATCATGGATTTATTCTGGTTTTTATTCAACTATTTTGAATATAATCTGTGCCGAAAGCATTTTGTCACCTCTATTTTGGCCTATGGTTTACTCAACTTACGGTTGTCAAACTCGAATAAGTTGTGTCAAAATTGTTTTTAATTTTAGTGAAACTTATTTGCAGAATAGTTTTTAGGATTATCTTAACCAAAAATAAGAAATTTTAGTGATAGTTTAGTTAAGTTCGGTGAACAACAGAATCGGCACCAATGAGTGTCAGAGACAACGCTTTAATAATAAAAATCGGCCAAGTGTGTGTCGTACCACGCACAATGAAGGGTTCCGTAGTTGGAATGAATTTATTCCAAGAATAAACAACACTGTAGTTGAAAAACATGGTCTCCCATACATTCCAGCTGCAAATGTAAGTTGGTCGACTATTACTCGTTTATTTGTAAAGCCTACTTATTTATTTATTTATTTATTTAATACTTTAAGCACACAAATGTACAGAGGCGGACTTAATGCCGTAGGCATTTTCTACCAGTCAACCTTTGGGTGATGCAGAGACGAACAGTGGTAGGTGCAATAGCGAAAACTGTGGAATAAATATTTATTTAAATATAAGGATATACATACATATACCTATTAAAATTTTTAAATATACCTTTAATTATACATAAATATAAGACCTAATAAATACACATAAATACACGAATACTCGTATACTAAAACAGATGAGACAAACAATGGGAAAACATTACCATTGTGATGATACTGCCAGCTTCTTACGAATATGCTCGCGAACTTTGACTTTAAAGGATAATCGGTTGGTTGCCATCCTGATTTCCTGGGGGAGCGCATTCCACAGAGAGATAGACTGAACGAAGAAGGAAGAGTGAATGAAGTCAGTGCGGTGAGTGGGACATTGAAGAAGACGATTGTGTGATGAACGTAGGTTTTAACTGTGGTTCGCGCAAATGTACTGAAAGTGGGGGGCGAGATAACTAGGGGAAGAGGGCGAGTCAAGAAATGAAAACAAGGTGGTCAGCGCCCTTTGCTCTCTGCGCTGACGTATGGGCAACCACTTTAGAAGCGACCGATGCGCAGAGACATGATCATATTTACGCAGATTGAAAATGAATCGAATGCAGTTATTGAGAAGACGGTCAAGTTTGTCGAGGAGATCCGCATTCAGGTCGTAGTAGCACACATCACCATAATCGATAATAGGGAAAATTAGGGACTGCACATTGTCTTGGTATTTGATGGTAATAAATGTTTTAGTCGGTATAGAGCCCGCAGCGTTCCAGTAACCCTCTGGCTCACCCTACTGACTTGCGTACGCCAGTTCAGGGTACAATCGATGTGCAAGCCTAGGTCTTTCACGTCAGTGCTAAATGGAACGATCATACCATTGAAGAGAACTGGTGGCAAGGTTGAACCATCCACCCTACTAATACTACGATGACTCCCAATGATGATCGCCTGATACTTGTTAGGGTTTACTGCAACACCAAATTTATCAGACCAGGTTTTAATGGCTGTCAAGTCCCTATTTAACTTGTCGATAGCGTCAGGTATTTCATCAACCCTCCCTTGACAGTACAACTGCAAGTCATCTGCATACAGATGATACGCACACTGAAGCTCAGAAGTTATAAGATTAATAAAAATAGAAAACAGAAGAGGAGAAAGAATATCGCCTTGAGGAATGCCAGCCTCCAAATCACACCAGCATGACGAAGAATCCCCAACATGAACGGCCTGTTGACGTTCCTGAAGGTAATAGGAGAACCATTCCAGTGCTTCAGGAGAGTATTCGGTATTAAAGGCATTCGAGAAGTCGACCAACACTAGAGTAGTAACTTTGGTCTCCTCCAGTCCTGCCCTTATATCGCCAGTCACTTTAAGTAGAGCGGAAACAGTACTATGCCCAGGCCTGAACCCAGATTGAAATGGGCTAATTAGTAAATTACGATGAACAAAATTGGAGAATTGTTTGTGGACACAGGCCTCAAGCACTTTCGATAGGAAGGGAAGTATAGAAATTGGACGGAAGTCGGTAGGAATAGAGGGATTAGATACCTTAGGTAGTGGACGAACATAGGCTTTGTGCCACAGGGAAGGGAATACTCCGGTGTACAGGGAAGAATTTACAATGTGGGTAATCGCGGGTAGGAGATGATCCAGAATAGTTACGACCATACCACGGGTGATATTGTCACATCCCACCGCTTTCGATTTGATGGAGAGAATGATCTTTCTGATCTCTCCCGATTTAACTGGAATGAAACTGAAAGGATTAATACGAGGACGCGTTAGACCAGATATTAAAGACAGAGTTTGTTGCTTGGTTAGACGATCTATGGTAGAAACAGTGGAGAAATGACGGTTGAGATCGTCTAAATCAATTGAACTAGGAAGGTCTAAGTGTCGCGGTTTGCCGATACCAAGAGTTCCAAGAAATTTCCAAATATCAGTAGAAGAGGAAGAAGTGATAGTATCCAGAATATGGCGGCTTTTAGCATTGCGTATCATCTGATTGCATCTATTTCTTGCAGCCTTGAATAATGTCCAGTTCTCACCAGTGCAATCTTTCTTAAATTTACGAAACGCGCGGTCCCTACGTCGCATTGCCATCTGTATCCCTCTTGTCATCCATGGCGTAGGTGGGCGTTTCAAGCTTTTTCGTTACTTAGCTGTGGTAGTTTTCCTTTTAACTTCATTATATATAGGTACCTACTACAACCGTGAATTTTTTCACATGTCCAAAAACAAGCGTTTACCTGGCAGGCTTCGGCTTAATATTACGCAAACGGATCCCTGAATCGAAAAATGGTTTTCACAAAATTCGCTATATTTTTGAACGGCCTATCCAATCCCCACACTATGGGATAGACGAGAAACGTACGTGACGATTTCTACTACCGCAAGCCGAGGCGCTGACAAGAGGCAAATTACCAAAATAGGCTTTTCTTAAGAATAAAAGTTGCTAAATCTGTACAGTTTGTGGTAGCGGAAAAAATATATGTTAATTTTGAACATATTTCTCAGAAGTTGGTTGTTACCAAAACACGTTTTGTAAAAAAATCTCGATACAAAGTAACGTTAAACTAACCCTTTACCTCGAGTTCCAATCCTAAATATCTGTATTAAATATTAACGTACGTTACGTGTTTAATTAACAACAATAACGTCTTATTTGAATGCAGAACTTGGTTGTTTTTTATTTTCGATTACTCAACTGAATTTTGAGTAAATAGATAATTGCTGCAAAAAAATACATGCGTTGTTCTCTTTCTTTTCTATGCAGTCTGTGACCGCGGTTTAGGTGTTGTCAGCATCTTAAGGAACTTCGTTCTAATAATAAATAATTGATCGCAGGCAAGCATAACCATGGGAAACACAAATAACATTAATAACAAATATCAACAAATACTAGCTTTACAAAGCCAAACTTCTTTAAAACTCAATGTGCCATATTTTCACCCGGTTATTTAAAATCTTGTCAATGTGATAACGTTAATGAACACAGCAATGTGTATGGCATAATCAAGATGATAATAATATTATAGTTAATGTCCGTTGACGTTGACATCTAACTAGTTGTGACAGTGTGAGTAGGTAAAACTTGTTGAATGTTATAGGGTCGATTCACTCCGGAACGGCAGAGGGCAGTACCGCTGACAAGACGCGCATGGCCGCGAGGCTGCTCGCGGGCGACTGCTCGAACTTTTCGAGCTCTTCAAGCGATAGTGGTCTTTTAATTATGTAGATAAAGTTTAAAATTACTTCACTCTGAAAGTGCTCGACGCACCGCTGCCGGTCGCTGCTTTCCCGGAGTGAATCGGCCCTAATAGTCGTTGGTGTGTGCTTTCAAGAGATAAAATCATTATGTGTACTGCTGATAGGAGATATGGATTTTAATTAATGAGAGTGACAGCTTTCAGTTTAATTTTTACGCTGTTTTACACAAAATATATAATCCAATTAAATCCATTAGGTTAATGTTGGAAGTAAAACCGCTCGTTTTTGAACTACACTTTAAAATTACACGAAAATTAACCTTTTATTCGAAATAGCGTGTGTGTACAAACGTTTACGTTCATTTTGATTTTCATTCTCAAATATATAAGTCGATACTCTAAATTAATTACAATGACGAACGACACGCTACCTTTATACACCTCACAAAGCAGAAGAGTTTATACATTTATGTTTTACGCCTTTAGCCCTAAATCACACGAGATGAATACTTAATTTTATTTAAAGTGAACTCTCAGGGAACTCATCTAACTTGAAATAAACGGGCCCCGACGTTCTATGTCTTAAGAGCAGGCTACACCGTAAGCTAAGCTAACTTAACTTTGCTTAGCGTGTGCCAAGGTTTTATTATTGTTATTAGTAATTAACTGTTTATTTATTTTACTTCGATGTAGTAGTTTATCATTTCTCACTTCGAGTTACAGCTATAGCCTTAAGTAAGCGGGCACGCCCTTTATGCCAGGAGGCTTTTATTTTGGTACTAAGTTCTGTTTATATTTTATTGTTGTAATTTTTATTTCTGCTTGAGTACAGTTTTCATATGGAACTGACATATGGAAAGTAATATAATTTAATGTTTTGTGTTTCGTAGTGTTAATTACTTTGCATACGATTTGTATAGAATCGAGTTTATGTAACTAAACAGACACGTGTGCTGCTCGAGAGTTTGTTGCGCCACTTCTTTTTCCCAGCTAAAGCACTAGGAAGTGGTCAAGGGCGGCCGTTTTTGCGGGACTGTCTTATGTAATTTTGACGTTTGAAAAGTGCTGATTCTCAGCCTAGTATAAATAAACTGTTCACCCTTGTTTGGTATAACAACTTTTGATGTAATGTTACTGATTCGAACAACGTTTAAGAACATAATCAATTTGTATAATATGGATTAACATAATTTTCATTTCATCGAATATTTATTTGCGATAACAACATTTGCGCTATTGATCAAAAGGTATAATGTTCATTTGATGTAATGTTCAGGGGTATCTTGCCTTTTACAATTTTCAGCGAAAATTGTTTGGCAGATTATCACTTGCCAACCAACTTTTCGCCGATGTTTCACTTTGACAACTAACAATTAGCAAATGTTTGTATGACAACGTTTAATTTATTGTTAAGCTGATTATTATAATAACACAAAACGTTTGGGTTTGATTACGATAGGTTAGGTTAGGTTAGAGTATGACAAACAACGCACGAGCCGAGCGAGCGAAGCGAGCGTGCCGCGGCAGCGGCCGGCGATGTGCCAGAAGCGAATCGCTTTTGTAAAAAGAAACAGTTAAGTTACTGTGTCATTATGAAAAGCAGACCAAACGTACAGTTGGTAACTGTGAGGTTGGGAAATAAAACAAAATTCGACTAAATCATTATTAGTCTAGTGAAACATTAGTTTAAATAAAATTAGTGCATTTGAAAATTCGGTCAAATGACATTATTTCAAAGAAATAAATATGCTAAATAAAAATCTACCAACTAATTATTCGGTCAAATGAATAATTATACGAAATGACTTTATTGTAACTAAAATTAGCCGGAGTGATTTTCGACAAAACGTAGTTATACCAAACAAGGGTGAACCTAAATAAACGACTTTTGATTTTAATTTTGAAAAAGAAACCAGCAATGCGAGTTCAACTAACAAAGAGATCGATAAAAGTTCCTTAGTACGTACTTTGGCTTAGATATGTTGTCGTCTCAATTTTGCGCTTGTTGTTTGACAGTTGCGCGGCAGTGACAAGAATAATGCTTAGCCAAATTACATGTTTAGCATTTTTTTATAGATCTCGTCCTAAGTTATGTGAGCTAAAATACTTGAGTCCACAGAAAAATGTGAGATGGAGAAAAAGTCTTGATGCGGCCGGGGGTGAAGGAAGTCAGAATTAGTCGAGCTCACTTATCTTAGCTCTGTGTGACTAAATATATGAGAAGGTGTCGCAGCTTCGTAAGATAAGTTAGCTTAGCTCGTGGTGTAACCCTTTTTATTTTTTGTGCGGGAAATCTTCAAATAACTTCTCCCGCTCTGGGCGGAGCGGGAGGGTGTGTCAGACTCTTACTGACTAAAACCCACCCGTATTCCTTCCTGTTGCCTGTGTTGCTGGTTCTCGGTGACCCATTAGTACCTTCCCGCGACCCCGGGTGGTGTAACCCTTGCTTTAAAAGCTGGCAGGCTCCCAGTTAGTAGTTTAGTCGAGCTCACTTATCTTAGCTCTGTGTGACTAAATATATGAGAAGGTGTCGCAGCTTCGTAAGATAAGTTAGCTTAGCTCGTGGTGTAACCCTTGCTGTAAACTTGTAGCTATAAATTTTAAGCCGCCCTCGAGTGAATGCGTGTCTCCCGTTTTCCGGATAAACACTGTGAGGAAATAAAGATAGTGGATGGCTTCTTGACATAATTGATAATTTTAATAGCATACATAACATCACGCTTGTATTCATCGAAGGGGTAGGCAGAGGTGTACCTATAGTACACCCACATTTCGCCAGTTACGTTTAAGTCCCATGTAATAGGGGGCAAGCCTATTGCCATCATTCGGGCACAAATCTAGACTCCGGGCTGCTACTGAGAAAATCCAGATTTAAAAATCCAATAACATTTTTGCCCGACCCTGGAATTGAACCCAGGACCTCATGTCAGCAGTAGCGCTTGCGACCACTAGACCAACGAGGCAGTCCAGTAGCAATCGTAGGTAAAGCAAGGAGAAGAGAAGATTCAGAAATGCCTGCTAGAAAATATTAGCCAGTCAGCCAGGACCCTGTTTAATATAGCTGACAAATTGACAATGCGATCTTTGTCAAAAAAACATATTGTCATGTTCACGACAGATGCTGTTTAATAAAGCAGAAAACTTTGAAAAAACTAATAAAATTGTCAGATTTCGTCGCCTGTCTCCTGTCGCCAGTCGGTTTTATTAAATAGGACCCAAAGCGCAGTGCACCAGAGGTAGAAAACGATTCACGGCTGCGACACGTAGAGTTGCAATTGAAAGTACCAAATAATGTTTGGTATATTTGTAATAGGTATAGGATTTATACCACAGGTACTGACGATTATTACTTCCTAATCAGGTTTCATGTTAGTATCGTTTCTTTTTAAAGAAGGTTGGCTTGTATAGAACTTATATTTTATGGTGCCTCCTTGGTAGGTAACATTTTTGAGGTCTGTATAGGTATTAATTGGGGCTTGTGGCTAAGTAATAACACCCGCACGGGTCGATCGAGCAGTTTAATCTACGCTTGCCGAGGTTGGTCCGTGGATGGATGACCATCTTTACATACCAAGACCCCTCCGTGCCTCGGAAAGCACGTTAAGCCGTTGGTCCCGGCTGCCATTCGTGGATCTTTGACAGTCGTTACGGGTCGTCAGAGGCCCAAAAGTCTGACAACCAATTTTACCAAGGGATATCGTGTTACCCAGTAACTGGGTGGGTGGGTGGTAGTAACTGGTGGGCTAGGTCAGATAGGAGTCGCTCCATGTAAAATACTGGTATTCAGCTGCATCCAGTTAGACTGGAAGCTGACCCCAACATAGTTGGGAAAAGGCTAGGCAGATGATGTATAGGTATTAATTTTGGAGTCAATTATGCGGGTTTGGAATGAAATAATTGGGACTCCAATTCCGTACTCTCTTTAAAGCAATTAATATAGATTTTGGTATTTCAAAACATTGTGCCCTTTGGCGTCGAGACCCTCGGACCGTGGTGTCCCAGTGCGCATAAGTTATTTGCGGAAATCGCGAAACGTCAAGTTGATGGTAACTGGTGACCGAAAAGCTGGCGGCTTTCTCGCGCAACGCATCAGCATTGCAATTCAGCGAGGAAATGCCGCCAGCATCCCCGGTACAATGCCTCGAGGGCCTTTTTAAGGTTTAACTTTGTTTTAATTTAATTTAGTTAATGTTAATAATCATCCTGTAATTTGGTTATGTAAATAAAAGTTAGAGTCGATTTCAGTATTTTTATGAACAGAAATTTCTTTTAAGAAAGGTACTGTTGGTCTTGTTTTTTGTTTTATGAAAAAAAACTTTACAGTTCTATCAAATATCCTAACGTTACTTTTTCCCGTAAGGATTTAACTGAATCCCAAAATCTCTTTAATTTTTTTCCGTTTTCGCAATTCGCATTCTCTTTGTGGTTTACTAACCTGTGTATCTTGTAAATGGATTATGTACCCAGTGTTTAACTGGAAGCTGGCAATAATTAATTAATTAAAGCCGATGACGCCTGAGCTGGGGTTAATGGTTTGGTACTTAATATGATAATAGGCGTCGTGTGATATTAAGCGAGTGTAATTATAACTACATGGCCACTTAATAGATGTCTTTATAATGGGTCTTGTCGTTACTGAGAGATGGTAATGACTTGGCCTCGATTAGAACGTTGTGGGATGGAATTTGATTTAACCAAAGATGAAGGTACCTTAAGTCATATTTACTGTTGAATTATTTGGGCTTTAGTGTCAGTTTTCTTGCTCAGAACCATAACTGCTGCATCAGAACATCCATTATGTTAATATAATTGCGTTGCAAAACAAAACATCATTTTGAAATGATCTTTGTGGCTTTTACACGTACCTACCTATATTAAAGTGTAATAATCTTCAGAGTAGGTAGGTAGGTAAATGCAGCAATTCAAGCTCTGAAAAATATGAAAGCGGATAAGTCATAGAAGTTTGATGATTGATGTGATACGAAGGTTTAGTTTACAAGGAGGCTGACATACAAAATCTTTCCTCAATAATCTTCGCAATTAATGAACAAAGAAGTCATTTCTTTACTATGCTATTAATAATGCACTTTTCATTGCTTTACGATGGGATATCTACGCTAAAAACAAACAAACTTTACGAACTGCTAAAACAAGATTAGAATTAGTTTTCTTCATACTAAAACCATCAAAGGTGAACGGCAGATTTCGTACAGGTCACTTTTTTGTTGTTTTGTTATAGAATTTGTACCACATATTAAGGCAACTTAGCCATTTATTTTCATGTAAGTGTACTATTTTTAGAAGTTCGGATTAATTAATAATATAAAAAAAAGATTTTAATAACTACACGTAATTTAGTGGTAAACTAAACGCAATTATGTTGGTATTTAAGCTATGCTCGCCATGAGGGTATTACCCGATCTGCCCCCTTCTTAGATGAAGTAATTTACGAATTAAAAAATTATAAACAAAATAAATGTACTTAAAAAAGCTATTAACTGTATTGTTTTATTTACCTACACTCAAAACCCCATTAGGACTTCATCATTATCAAACTGTTGCAGTCAGCTGCTGGACATAGGTATCTCCTAATGCACTCCGCTGAGTAAGTACGGTTCCTCATCTCAATTTACCTACTTAAAACACTACAAAAATAGCGACAAGCAATCTAGAACATATACTTTATTACCGAAACAATGTTTATGTGCCTATAAGTAACAATCTACATTGTTACACTAGTACTTAACCTTAAAAAATAAAACTGGTTATAACTTTTACGTCCCAAGTTTTAAAAATCCAAGAATTTAAAAAAGGCTTGTCTATCGTATTAACTACAAATTAAAACAAAAAATATCCCAAAACACGAAATTTTATTAGCTGTACGAAAGTCCCATACAAGCCTGCCGTTCGCCTTTAAAAAGTCAAGAAATGCAAACTCAAATTTATTATTTGAAAAGGTACCTTTATAAATAAGTATGGTGTAAATCTAAGGAAATAAGGAAACCGTGACCCAAGTGCTGGCTTTTACCTTGGCCAGAGGTTAAGCATTGCCATACAACGTGGCAATGCCGCCAGTCTCTTGGGTACATTACCAGTTGTGGTATTTTGCTACTCAAAGCCACATCTTTATGTTAATAATTATAAAATTACCTTTGTTATAATTCCTGTACTATTTTCCTTGCTTCAACCATATGAAATCATATTATTTCTCTAACTTTCTTACATATGTTTGAACACCACAGCTGAAAAGCAACATCACAATGAACTGTTTTTAACACCGAATACTGTATTTTATATTATTAATTTTCTCTTGTTGTAAAATAACATATTTTTATCCATTGACATCTTCAATCATAAATTGTCATCTGTCTAATATTTTCTTTCTCTATAAATCGTACCGGCCTTGATAAAGCTAGTTTCAGACTTACTTCGCTATGTAAACCGTTTTTATTGATCCTGGCAGGCATTCAAATTAATCATTTGAATTATGTTTCACAGAAACTTCTAGAACCTTTGCCAGGATCTCTAAAAGCGGTGATCGGACTTGACAAGGGTTCAGTCAGTTTAGGCCACTCAGTCAGTTTAGGCCACTCGAGTCAGTTTAGGCCAGTCAGTTTAGTTCACTTGGTTCACTTGGTTCACTCGGTTGACTCACTCAGTCAGACAGTTCAGTTCAGTTCTATAGCTTACTTACTTACTTATTTCTTGTACTAATAATTGTAACGTGTAAAAAAATATAATATCTAAAGAATCTCATAGTGTGTGTGATTTGTGATTCACCTTACATAGCCGCCGGCCCTCTCACTTCCGCCTTTGGGAGATTTCTAAGGCCGAAGGCGTTATAGTCGCGTGGCTTAGGACGCCATAGCCGACCACTCCCGTGTGTCTTAGGAGGTCCAGAAACTCGTCTCGTGGAGCGTGGGGTGCTGTGGAGTGCCTCCGCAGTCGGCCGTATCGGCGAGATTCGGACTACGCCACCGTCTTACTAGCCCGCTCCGTGACTGAGAGCTCTATCATTATTGGGGCATTCTATCAACGTGGCGTTGGACACTAACTCCGACTACACATCATACCACCAACCTCACCAACAATACCACTAATTTAAGTACCTACTATAGAACAGAACCTCTTGTCTTACAAAAGACATTTTACTCCTTGGGACAGAGTTGCCGACTGACTGTGAAGGCGAGATCCTCGTTTTCGTGCTCCGCCTCGTCTGTCAGCCCTGTCCCACTGCTGCCTGCCGATCCAGACCAACTACCTGCCGACCCTGTCCAGCTGCTGCTAGCCGATGCTACATCTTGCCGTCTAAACGTCCCGTGCACTCGGACCGGAACCATAGAAAATCTTAATATTAAGTCTTATCTTTTAAATATTTATTAGTAAGTACTCTTATTTTAGTTTTCTTTTTTTAACGTGACTTACGACTGGCCCCCGGCCAATCGTAACGTTACACAGTCGACAGCCATGTGGATGAATTTTTCGACGCCCTATTTTAGTTTGTGTATAGTTTTAGTTATTTTTATTAATTAATTAGATATATTTGTATTTTTTATGTACAAATCCATATTAATTATTTAAATAAATAATTGCATTAGTGGTACTAAAAAGTATACCAAACTTAATTATTAAGTCATATATATGTTCAATTCATATACAAGGTGTAAATTTTAATGCAATACTCATCATTATGAACAACTTTTACAATGGGACAAACATGAAATCGCGAAAAAAAATCTGCTGTTCCCTACATTTGGACGAGTTTTGCGAACGTAAACGTAGGTTTACGTTCGCATAACTCGTCAAAATGCGAACGAACAGCAGATTTTTTTTCGCGATTTCAGGTTTGGTCCCATAGTAAAAGTTAGTTAGTTTTCACTTTAAAAATCACGTTGGACACTTTTGAGAAAAAACACTGAACTAGCGTGATCATCACGCTCAGATACATGTATACAGATGTTTACAAGTTTGTGAAACTAATAAGTTATCACTTCTGATGTGCAGTCCTATGACTGACAGTTTTATTTTTTCGCGATTTCAGGTGTGGTTCCATAGTAAAACTTGTTCATAATGATGATTACAATGACCCTTTAAGAGATTCTTTATTTTTCCATTAACACCTTGTATAAGTAAGAAAATAAGTTTATTTTCTAAGACCTAATAGCAACATAATTAATATTAGGTAGATAGGTACCTACTATAGGGACCAAAGGAAGTAACGTAGACTAAGCTCTAGCCACCATTATACTAAATTAAGTTTTTAGGCATGTAATATCATTATTTCGCTACAAAAGCTAGCAACAAGTAGGCTTTCTATCGTAAAGTTTTCTTTTATTACAGGAAATGTTGTTTAACTTTGCATTGTACTTACAAAATATCCGATTGACTATCCGATACTAACTTGCAAGTTTATGTCTATATTAATTTGCAAGTTTTCTTGCATGTTCTTGTGTTTTTGTATTTAGAAGGCAGGTCTACCGGGAAAACAAACACCGGCAGGGATTATTATTAATGCCAGTAATAAAAATACTAGCCCGTAAATTATCACTGCTGACATAATTGGAGCGGAATAGCTTAAATCACTACACCTGCAGGATTTTTTTTTTTGCTGGGAGGTCATCAAATAACTTCTCCCGCGCGACTGCCACGCTACACCGGCAGACATCGGCCCTAGTGGACCCCTTCACTTGTGCCGTCGACATCTCTTTGAGGCGCGCGTGGAATACAACGCACCGTCGATCCGGGCCTGGTCTTTACCGGACGGTGAGCTACCCATTGCTCACCGTCCGCAAGCCCGCGCCTACGGTGGCCGGAAATCCACCCGGGATTCCCGACGCTCAGGGCGTCTCCTGCGGCGGCTACGGGCGAGAGGGCGCGAAATTTGCCTTTCCCTCAACCGTCCCGCCTCCTCCTTCGCCAGCATTACTGCTTCGTAGAAGGAGGTGGTGGCTGCCCATGCCCTCTCGCTCCGTACCATGGCCTGAACCAGGGCCGGACGCGAGAGATCTCTGCCACCGATCGTCTCCACGAGGACACGGCCGTGCTCTGCCCAAGCCGGGCAGACCTCTACCGTATGCTCCACCGTGTCCTCCGGGCGATCCACACAGTGGTACACCTGCAGGCTTAACACGAGAACGGCAGAAAAGCGTTTCGTAGACGGAAGAGTAGACAAAAATTACGTTTCCGTGTAGACAGTTGACAGTTTCCTACCGAGAAATGTAGACAAGCGGTTTCTATTCAACTGTAGAGTTGAGATAGAAAGCGTTATGCTAAGCCTGCTGAGGGCCTAGACTAAGTGACACGCTATCAGAGTTAACGACGAAAAGTCAAATTGGATTGACATAAGTTAGTTTACTAATATACGAGTAGATATAAATAAACTTGTTACTAACACTATGAGTTATGTCACTTGAATAGATAATTGAATTATTATTAATTATATTATAAGCTACTGAAAGGCTCAAGCACATCCTGCTGAAAGGTTCTCTTAAAATTTTTTGTCCGAAAATCATTATCCATAACACGTTTGTATAAACTTCAGTAACCATAATGTTCAAAACTTCGAAATTTTGTTTTACATAATTATCTTTACTTCTAAAATATTCTGTCATAATATCGAGTACTATAATAATTTAATCTACTAATTTTGCATGAAATAAAGTCATATGTCCTAAGTATTGTATTATATTATGTGTATGTTACACGCAGCTGCATAAGGGGAATCGCCAACTCAGCACTCAATAATTTTATTGTAGAAACATACGCTGCAATTAAACGAACGACGGAAATGGCGAGCTGAGATAGCACTTTCTGTCGCACAGACCTAGATTACTCAATTATTGTAAAACTGTAAAATTCCATTCCATATTCATACTTCGAATAGGCACGTAGGCTAATTTTAGATTTAATATAATCAATGTAATTCTTTTACTTTAAAATAAATTTAGTTAAATCATTTTTGGTTTTTTTTTAATCCTCCGATCGCAGCTAACGTAATTGGCGCAGTCGGTAGGATATTCGCGGGCCGGTTCGCGAGCTTAGGGATCTCTAATATCGACATCCGCGTACGCGAATCGCCTGGGTGGCTATCGAGCCCCGGCGCCGAATATCCGAATCTACGGTCCAGCTGCAGTTCCGGAAGGAGAATCCAGACTTCGATTCACAAGAGAACCAGAGATGAAATTGTTGTAAGTACACTTGAATTGTTCCTGTGTTGCTTCCTATTTAGTCCTAGTACCACCCAACTTCCAAGATTTTTCACCCGAAAAATTCTAACTCCCAGGAGCCCTCATCACGTACGGCTCGCTGGAGTGCTATAGATAACAGTAGAGATTTAAATAGTGATAGAGAAGATAATTTAAGTAGTAGTATAAATAGTTTAAATATGGCCCACGACCCCGATACAATTTTCAAGACCCTTCGTATGGTCCCGGAGTTCGATGGGAACCCAAATGTATTGACTAGGTTTGTTAGAATATGCGATCAAATAGTGACTCAGTACGTTAGTAATGCCCCAGGTAGCGAGTTAAACAACTTATGCTTATTAAATGGCATCTTAAATAAAATAAAAGGCTCTGCCGCTTGTACCATCAATTCCAACGGCATACCTGAAAGTTGGCTAGGGATTAGAACGGCCTTAATCAATAACTTTTCCGATCAACGGGATGAAACGGCTTTGTATAGAGACCTTTCTTTAGCTACGCAGGGAAATAAAACACCTCAGGAATTTTATGAGGAATGCCAAACTTTGTTTAGTACGATGATGACGTATGTAACATTACACGAACAAATTTCTACCACAGTTGAAGCGAAACGTACACTGTACAAAAAAGTTACTATGCAGGCTTTTGTTAAAGGATTAAAGGAACCATTAGGGTCCCGCATACGGTGCATGCGTCCCGATACCATCGAAAAAGCCCTTGAATATGTACAGGAAGAACTTAACGTTATGTATTTACAGGAACGTAGTGAGGTCTCAAAATCCACTACGCAAAAAAATTCTAACCCTGCAACACCTCATACAAATACCAATCCAGTCCCTCCACGTAATAATAATTTCGCAGTACCAATTCCCAACTGGCCCAATCCCATAGGAATTAGACCCAACCAACTACCACCGCCACAACCGTTTAGATTTAATCCCAACTTTATTAATCAGCAGTCCCAAAATCGCATGCCTAATCGTACACAGCAAATATTCCGTGCGGTACCTCAAACTTATAAGGCTCAAAGTAACATGTTCCGTTTGCCCCCTAGAAACAATCCGGCGCAAAATCAAAATCAAGGTCCTAAACCTATGAGTGGAGTACAACCTTTTACTCCTAGACCCATGTTATCTGGTCATAATTGGCAAAATTCAGGCAACCCGCCACCAACTAATTATTTTAAACATCGAGAGATGAACATGAATGAGTGCGCGTCATACGATAGCTCATATTACCCGACGGAGTACTATTACGAGCCGGTCTGTTTTAATTACGATAATACTTATTACGATTATAGTCCGTTCGCTGCATTAGAGTGCAACTATGATCCGACTTTAAGCGATTTAAGTGTTCAAGGGAATATGGCAGATTCGTCTGAACCTCAAGCAGGTCCAAGTCAGGATTTTCAGGAGGATCAGAAATCAAAAAAGTTAAAATAGAATTAAATCTCCAAACTCAGCGTCAATTGCCGTATATACTAATAGCAGAACCACCTCTAAAATTACTAATTGATACTGGCGCGAATCAATCTTTTATAAGCCCGGAGGCTGTAGAAAAATATTTCCCAAATTTTCCCTTAAATTATGACCCGTTTGAAGTTACCAATGTACACGCGGTTAGTAGAAATAATTATTCTATAATTTTACCTTGCTTTGCAGAATTTAACGATCCAGAGTTTATCAAGTTATTTATATACCGTTTTCATGATTATTTCGATGGTTTAATTGGTTTAGATTTGCTAACTAAATGGGAGTCTAAGATAGACCTAAAAGATCAGAGGTTAATAACGCGCACATCATCCAATCCCATCCGTATGTATAATTCCTATAATGTTAACTTGTATGAAGACATCATACCTGCTCAATCTTCAAAATTAGTTAGAATACCGATCGACACTCCAAACGGTGCGGCATTAGTAAGTGAACAGACTATATGTAATTGTACTGTACGCGAGTGCCTTACTATCGTGGACAACAATCGCGGCTACTTGGAAATAGAAAATACGAGCCCGAATGATATTGTATTATCACTTGACCGACCAGTGCACGCGAGTTTATTTAATATCGAGTGCATGCGTACCGAACATTGTACCAAGCGAGTTCAAGAGGTTACGGCGCGATTACGAACAGATCATTTAAACGAGGAAGAAAAAGTCAACCTTATAGCTCTTTGCTCGAAATATGCTGACGTGTTCTACATCGAAGGCGAAGCACTAACTTTTACTAATCAAATAAAACATCGCATTAAGACTACAGATGAAGTCCCGGTTTATACAAAAAGTTATAGATACCCATTCATCCATCGCCAGGAGGTTAGGGAACAGATTTCAAAAATGTTAGATCAGGGAATAATAAAGCCTTCAGACTCAGCATGGAGTTCACCCATTTGGGTGGTCCCCAAGAAAATGGATGCCTCAGGCAAACAAAAATGGCGTTTAGTAGTTGACTTTAGGAAACTCAATGAAAAAACTATCAACGACAAATATCCCATTCCGAACATTAGCGATGTTCTTGACAAACTAGGTAGGTGCCAGTACTTCACCACTCTAGACCTGGCTAGCGGCTTCTACCAGGTGGAAATGGACCCTCAGGATATTCAAAAAACAGCTTTCAATGTCGAGCATGGACATTTCGAGTTTCTTCGAATGCCCATGGGACTTAAGAATTCACCATCCACATTTCAAAGAGTGATGGACAATGTCCTCAGAGGTCTCCAGAATGACATATGCCTGGTCTACCCTGATGACATCATCGTTTTTTCCACGTCACTACAAGAGCATATGACGAATCTCGAGAAAGTTTTCAATAGACTTAGGGAATCGAACTTTAAAATCCAAATGGATAAATCCGAGTTCTTAAAGCATGAAACTGGTTATCTTGGACACATTATAAGTAGTGAAGGAATAAAACCCAATCCAGATAAAATTACAGCCATAGAAAAATACCCCATTCCAAAAACTCCAAAAGAAATTAAGCAATTTTTAGGCCTTGTAGGTTACTATCGTAAATTTATCCCGGATTTTGCAAAAATTACGAAACCTCTCACAGCATGTTTGAAAAAAGGTAGAAAAGTGATATTAGACTCCGACTACATTAACAGTTTTGAAAAGTGCAAAACTCTCTTAACAAATGACCCCATACTACAGTATCCCGATTTTAATAAGGAGTTCATATTGACGACAGATGCTTCGAACGTTGCAATTGGTGCCGTTCTATCTCAAGGACCTGTAGGTTCCGACAAACCTGTGTGTTTTGCATCCCGAACCCTAAATGAAAGTGAACTTAACTATAGCACCATAGAAAAGGAACTTCTTGCTATAGTTTGGGCCACCAAGTACTTTAGACCTTACTTGTTTGGTCGTAAATTTAAAGTACTGACGGATCATAAACCTCTACAGTGGATGATGAACCTTAAAGAACCCAATTCGCGATTAACTAGATGGAGGCTGAAACTTAGTGAATACGATTTCACCGTTATCTATAAGAAAGGCAAATCAAATACAAACGCTGATGCCTTATCTCGGGTGGAGATTCACAATGAGGATATTAACACCATAATAGACGAATTATGTTCATTGATGCCTAACCCATCAGAAAACCCGCCATCCGCGAATTCATCCACTGCAACCGTTCACACCAGCCTCGAAAATCCTATATTAGAAGTCCCAATCACAGACGAACCTCTTAACAGATTTCATAGACAATTATGCCTCACTGTAGTGGAAGACGTTAAACGAAAACCAGTAATTACTAAACCATTTGATACCCACACGCGTATAGCAATCCAAATATCGTCATCTAAATTAGAACAAGATGTAGTTAATGCCCTCAAAGAGTATGTGAACCCGAAAGTAAAAACCGGTATCTTAATAAATCCACCTCTCGCCATGTATACCATCATACCAGTCATACAAGAAAAGTTTAAGAGTTCATCTATGAACTTAGTACTAGCTAAGATAGAATTAGAAAACGTTAAAGATTATCTACGTCAGCAGGAGATAATTCAACACTACCATGATGGCAAAACTAATCACCGAGGAATTACTGAATGTTATTTAGCCCTTTCAAGAAAGTATTACTGGCCCAAAATGAAGGATCAAATAACTAAATTCATTAATGAATGCATTATTTGTGGGCAAGCTAAATATGACCGGAGACCTGTTAGACCCCAGTTTAATATTGTACCCCCGGCAACAAAACCATTCGAGATAGTTCACATGGATTTATTCACTGTTCATAATGAAAAGTATGTGACATTTATAGATGTTTTTACTAAATACGGACAAGCATACCATCTCCGAGATGGCACGGGCATTAGCATACTTCAATCATTATTACAATATTGCACCCACCACGGAGTTCCCTTAACTATAGTAACTGATAACGGAACAGAATTTACCAACCAACTTTTCTTAGAATTCACACGCCTTCATAAGATAAACCATCATAGAGTTTTACCGCATTCGCCTAACGATAACGGTAACATAGAAAGGTTCCACTCAACTCTCCTTGAACATATAAGAATATTAAAACTAAAGCACAAAGAGGAGCCCATCGTAAATCTTATGCCTTATGCTATAATTGGTTATAATTCCTCAATACATAGCTTTACTAGATGCAGACCATTCGATTTATTAACTGGTCACTTTGACCCCCGCGACATTCTAGACATCGATTTTACGCAACAAGCATTACAACAGTACGTTCACAACCATAGGGCACAAATGAAGGAAGTTTATAATATCATAAACGAAACTTCTTTATTAAATCGTACTGCATTGATAGAAAATAGAAATAAGGAACCGCGAACCTGAAATAGAATACGTTCCTCAACAACAGGTATTCATTAAGAACCCTTCTGCAAGTCGCCAAAAAACAGCACCGCGATATACCCAAGATACCATTCTGGCCGATTTACCTATACACGTTTACACATCCAAAAAACGTGGCCCAGTAGCCAAAAATAGATTAAAAAGAGGCCCTAAGGAACCTAACTTGTTGCAGGATTCTATTATTGCTGGTACTTCGCGAGACGACCGCGTCGGAGATAAAACTTGAAAGCTTGGCCAATGGACCCGGCTTACTACCTTATAAACTTGGATCGACGAGAATGACGACTCATCATCATACATTTCTTCAGTACGTGAATCTAAGGGACATTGAAAATCAAATTACAACACTACAGTATCAGATATCAGAATACAAAAGTCGGCTTAGTAATGACACTTATACACTGTTTGAGTTCCAAATTAGTTATCTTACTAACAAAATTGGCAAAGTATCTAATCAGCTAAAATCTTTAGAGCCCGGTCGTGTAAAGAGAGGTCTAATAGACGGTCTCGGATCGGTAGTTAAAAGCATAACCGGAAATCTAGATTACACAGATGCCTTAAATTATGAAAACGCTATCAAAAATCTACAAATTAACAATAATAAGTTAGTTAACGAATTCAACAATCACATTAGTCTCAGTAAAGAATGGATGGCTAAGCATAATAACGTTTTACTACAGTTAGTCGAAAACCAGAGTAAAATCAATAGCACCTTAGAGTTACTGTTAAATAACACTCTTACCACAGGCAGTTTAATTACTTATGCAAAGTTTGGTCAACTCATTTCTATTATAAGTGAAAATGTAGAAAATTTAAGATTAGAATTAGTTAGAATAGAGAATATGTTAGCGTTTATACATGCGTCAAGCACTGTTCATTCTATGATAGATATAGAAACACTTAGGTCTATGGTAAATAGGTTAGAACAAATATACAGTAAGGATGAAATACTAAGTCTAGAGCTCAGAGAATACTACGACATTATCAGGCCCGCATCATATTTCAATGAAAAACAAATAGTTATAGTTTTCAGATTTCCTATAATTTCCAAAATCATTTATGATTTATATAAGTTATCTATAGTACCCAATAAAAATCGTCAAGCCCTTATCCCTACCTATCCCTTTATAGCAACTAATGGAAACTCTTTCGTGTACATAGAAGCAGAATGCTCGAAGTTTAATAACTGGTATCTCTGTGAAAAGGAAATAACCCATCAAATACGAACAAAAACTGACTGCATACAAGAACTTATCATGAACCAAGCACTCAAGAGTTCCTGCCAATTTAATACAGTATTTTTGGAAAAAGAAGCGATGGAAAAACTAGATGACCAGCATTACGTCATATCATTCCCAAATCCAACGCAAGTGCAATCAGTCTGTGGGAGAGAAGACTTCAATACGCTACAGGGAAGCTACCTCGCCACTATACCTATCAATTGTTATCTCCGTACAAAGGAACTAACTATAATCAATGACAACGATGTAATACAAGGGCAGCCTTTGAAACTAATGAACATTCCCTACAACGACGTGGACACACCGCATGCTGCCTTAACTCAAGTTCATCTCAGTTCAATCGACTTAAGAGGACTACACAGTATCCAGAACCATGTCATGACGAGTCAGCCGATACAGCTTAACCAACTGCAATCAGATGTCATATATCATACGACCATACCCTTCTACATTGCATTATTAGGTGCAGGCGCACTTATCATTGCTATACTGGGCTATCGCAACAAATGGTTTTGCAAACGCTGCGAAACTTCCAACACCAAGGGACATACTTACGAAGAACCTGAAATAAGAGAAGAGGATCGCGCGCCCAGAGGAAAAGTCCCAGAAACATTTTCTCTCAAAGTTCTAAAATAGTTTCTGATCTGCGGGTGGAGATGTTACACGCAGCTGCATAAGGGGAATCGCCAACTCAGCACTCAATAATTTTATTGTAGAAACATACGCTGCAATTAAACGAACGACGGAAATGGCGAGCTGAGATAGCACTTTCTGTCGCACAGACCTAGATTACTCAATTATTGTAAAACTGTAAAATTCCATTCCATATTCATACTTCGAATAGGCACGTAGGCTAATTTTAGATTTAATATAATCAATGTAATTCTTTTACTTTAAAATAAATTTAGTTAAATCATTTTTGGTTTTTTTTTAATCCTCCGATCGCAGCTAACGTAATTTGTACTAACAATATTATTATAAATAAACATCCCTGAATGTTTATTTATAATAAAATTGTTAGTCCTAGAAAATTTCCTAAAAATTAGGTGTTAGTGACGGAAACGAATCGCTGTAAATCCGATACCACGCAGTCTTCTCTGCCCTACCCCTATCCCTTTTTTTTTTTTGGGTGGGAAATTTTCAAATAACTTCTCCCGCTCTGGGCGGAGCGGGAGGGTGTGTCAGACTCTTACTGAATTAAACCCACCCGTAGTCCTTCCGTTGCCTGTGTTGCCAGGGGCCTCGGTAACACTTTAGTACCTTCCCGCGACCTGCCCTACCCCTAGAGTGTAATTTGAGTTGAGAAGCCGGTGGTTGTAACGCTAGCCGCCGCGGCTGAGGCTGAAGCCGGCCAGCATGGCGAAGCTGCGGTGGTGCGCGTTAAACCATCTGCGATGATAAGCTCGCGTGGGACCGCCGCAGCGCCGGAGCCGTGACAGAAACCATGCCTGCTGCATGTTACATGCTCGCTTGCATGCTGCATGCTTGCTTGCATGCTGCATGCTAGCTGCATGAATGTAGGACATATAACTTTTAAAGAAAACGGTTGTAAGTATTTTGTATATTATTGATTTTAATATTTATGACAAACAAATTTAGGGCATATGTATTTAGGGATTTCAATTTTATGGCATGTGACATTAACTTCGGACAAGTTATCATTCGAACAAATGATGATTAGGACAAAAAATATGGCATTTTAGATTATGGATAAAAAGGTTCAATAGAGAACCTGTTGAATGTTCTTGAAGAAATATGAAACGCTTTGAAAGCGATTGAAAGCTGGGCACTCGGATAAATATGATTTATTTATTTATTTAACATATTATGATAAAACCTGTCTCAGTCATCTGTAGATATGTAAACTTAAGGAAATTTATTGTTTAGCAAATTTACTAATCAAAACTGTAATTTTTGACAGTTGTTTGAAATGGCTATAACACGTATGTGTTAATTTAACTAAAATAATTTGCTGACTACCTACTAACGGGAGGAAAGGAGATGAAATATTCCTTGCCATAATTATACGATCCGACGAAATCTCTGCTGAATTTATCTGGCCATTAAACCTAGCTAATGGCGTAATAGGTCCCGGTTTAATAGCTAATATTAGCACCTAAACTATCATAGATTCTAAAATTATTAATAGCTTTGCATTCCAATAATGCAATAAAAGTTTAATTATTTATCTGCATATTCCTTTGTGATTTTAATGTATGATGCGAGCCTCATGAATATATCGCAGAAAGGAAAAATTAATTGGTCAATGACAGCTAATGAGACACAATTGATTTTCTATTGTTTGACACCGAATCGGTGTCGCACGGGGCTTAACAGATTAAAACGAAGTAGGTACTAGAAGTATATACATACATCTTCTTCTTTCAGTTCCGACAACACCTAATGTTACTTTCATAATTGTGTTGTTGCACGTCACGCAAACTTAGAACAAAAAGTTTCAACCGTATACTATATGGTTGGAAGTTTGTAACATGGCAGGTCTCCTCGCCCCTTTCTATCATTCTTCACCCCTCTTACACTGCCAAAACCATTGACAATTTACAAATGTCACTGTCAAATTTAGGCAGTATTCGTAATTATTCGACTTTTCCGACTTTTGGTTTTTGTTGCTGATTGAGTGAAGTCTGCGTTGATTAATTTCCGAACTTTCCCCTCAGTGATTTCAATTAAACTGTACCATTTTGCATTGGTACGGCAAGATGTACATATTGAACATTAGGTATGGTACTAAATGAAAGAACGTTAAAATGCATCCGTTTCCTGTTAGTGAGACAAGACTCAAAATTGTCTTCTGAGCACAGTGATTATTTGCGCAGCTTAAGCGCGCAAGAACTTCAAAAACTATGTGTGTGCCAATATAAAACTTAATAAAAAAGAAAAAAATGTATAAGTATATGTTAGTTCCCTGTAGTTATTATGCTACGGATGAGATCATATAACAACTCATTGGTTTTTTTATGCTAACAGCAAAAAATATAATTGAGATATAAAATACCTAGAGCACGATCGGGTAATTCAGGCTTTCTGTGTGAGCCTTTGCCAAAAACTCAAAACCAGAATTAAAAAAAAAATACGAACTGTCATATTCTATCCTTCTAACTTTTGACACCCTTTACCATCCCATTTTCTCTCTAAGCCATATACATATAAAAAAGTACTCTGTGTCTCTAAGGGAGTGGGTCGTCTGATACGTAGTATCTCTTTATAGTCTGTGTGTTGTTGAGACCTTTTTTATTTCGTCTGAAGTGCAGGTTCTTAGTATCAGTGTTATATCTTTTTTCATTCTTTACTCTTTCTAATACAATAAAAATTTGAAAGATTTTCATCTAAATTCTTTGTTTAAATTTAAAAAACAAGGTTCTTGTTGAAAAACCCTTTACCATAAATTAGTGTAACCTATTAGTTTGATTGTAAATATAAATATGTATATATAGAATACTAAATAAATAGTGATATTATGTGGGGAATAGGAGATGTGATGATAAGGTGTAGAATATTGAATTTAATGTTGACAAAGAAATATAAATTAATGACAAAATAATTCTTGGTTTTTCATGTTACGAGTATTTACCTTATCCCTGAAATATCATAAATAGTTATAATAGACGGTTTATGGCTTTTGATATTTGGGTAACGACTTAGATCCATTTGGGGATTTTTACCTATTTTGAGGTTAAATATATTCCGAATTAAACTAGTTCTTTTAGAGTAAGGGTTTTTTTATTACACTAAGTAGAAATAATGATATAAACTGGTTAGGCAAAAAGGTTGTTAATTATATGTTTTTAATTTAAAGAAAACTTACTGTAAGTTTTACACTAAACTTAATAACTATTTCGAGTAATGATTTGTATCTAATCTGCATTAGTAGAGAATATTACGCATAGCTTTTTTTTTGGTGGGAAATCATCAAATAGGTAACTTTTCCCGCTCTGGGTGGAGCGGGAGGGTGTGTCAGACTCTTACTGACTAAAACCCACCCGTATTTCTTCTGTTGCCTGTGTAGCTAGGGGCCTCGGTAACCCTTTAGTACCTTCCCGCGACCCCGGCAGGCATCGGCCCTAGTGGACCCCTACACTTGTGCTGACGACATCCCTATGAGGCGCGCGTGGAATACAACGCGCCGTCGACCCGGGCCTGGTCCTTACCGGACGGTGAGCTACCCATTGCTCACCGTCGGCAAGCCCGCGCCTACGGTGGCCGGAAATCCGCCCCGGATTCCCGACGCCCAGGGCGTCTCCTGCGGCGGCTAGGGCCGAGAGGGCGCGAAATTTGCCTTTTTCCTCAACCATCCTGCCTCCTCCTTCGCGAGCATTACTGCTTCGCAGAAGGAGGTGACGGCTGCCCATGCCCTCTCGCTTCGTACCATGGCCTGAACCAGGGCCGGACGCGAGAGATCTCTGCCGCCGATCGCCTCCACGAGGACACGGCGGTGCTCTGCCCAAGCCGGGCAGACCTCCACCGTATGCTCCACCGTGTCCTCCGGGATTACGCATAGCTGAGACAGCCGATGGAACTACTTTGACAAGAGGTAAACAAAGCAAAACTATCACAAGACGCGCGGCAATTTAAAAAAAAAAATCTGCTTAATTTCATACTTTAACCTTTTGGCATTATTTTACCACCACATTTTTAGAAATGCCATGAGGTGAAAAACGTGCATAACTATAAGTATTTCAAAGATATTAAAAATTACTTTAAGTTCACTTTTAAAATTAAATAGCACTAAAAATATTTTGTTTTTACATTAGCTTTATACTCTGACCTGTAAAAAATCCTTCTTTCTTATAGTCTTCAGCTCTAAAATGATCAGAACACAACCTTGAATGTTTTTTTACTGTAAGTGCTGTAGCAAATTCCCATTGCTTGCGAAGTTGCTTGCTCGTTTTTACTGAATTAATAAACGCCTTCGTTCCTGCATATACTACCTAATGGCACAACACTGATACACTGACTGATGCATTCTTACAGATGATTCCTGACTAACGGTTATCACTGAAATAATTTAACAGAAGATTGTAATAACACAGAATTTCTCATTAACAGTCGCCTAACCATAGATTACAGAAGAGGCCTAAACTGCGTGTTTTTCTGTTTACGTTATTTGTGTATCCCCCTTATAACTAGCATTACAGGTTTCATTACCTAATGCGATATTTTTAATGTTTAAATAAATTATAAGAAACCGTACGGTCCCTTATAATTTATTTAAACATTAAAATTGTTTACAATTTCAAATTATTCGGAACGTTGACCTTTTTGCTATCTACTGTAACAGTGCCCACTAGCGGGAGTAATTGGCAGTAAGGTTCTCTGTCGATACATACAAATTGAGAACATTTAACCACACAATGTCGAGTGTAGAGTCGACCTCGTAATTGCTTACCACTTTCGACAAAAAATCTCAAACTCAACTCAAACTCAAAGCATTTATTTCAATTAAACCATTTACAGGCACTTTTGAATTGTCAAGGAGTCGGTCAGTTAGAAATATGAAGCTAGTTGCCCATTCCAAAGCGTAGTAGGTACCTATGGAGAAGAACGGGCAAGAAACTCCATGGACACTCTTTTAAATTAAATTGATACATAAAGATTAGTACAAAAATAATGTTGAAATTATAACTAAATGTGAGGACGATGTAAAATAAAAAACGCAACCATAGTAAAAAGAGAAACAAAAACAATTTCTAAATAAAATAATTACAAATAAGCCGAGGACGCTAAGAGGTGACCAGTCCCAACTAACGGCGCCCGTTCACGAGCATGACGCATGGATTAGCACCATTCAGCTCAACCATTTTGAAGGGAGCTAAATGATCCAACACACGCGCCACCATCAGCGAGACATCTGAGTGAGCATGACATACTCTCAGCCGCCAGGACCCATTCAAGTCAATTACATAACCGGCAAATGGTAGCTCTATTATACATAGTACTCACACCTGTGCAATGCAATTATACAATATAACGTAGGTTGAATTTATACAATGCAAAGATAGTCTTACAATGTTCAGCTGCTCCAACAGTATTTTCAAATGTTAATTATTCAATTGGTTGTGGTTGTGGAGCGGGACCAGCATTGAGCCAGGCATTTTTATCAGCGATGTAATCACCCAACTTATAATATGCCAGCCTGCATAGTGTGCGTTTGATACAAGATTTGAATTTCATTTCATTCAGTTGAAGTATGTGGGGTGGAATTTTATTGTAACATTTTAAACAGTACCCCATGAAAGATGAGTCTACTTTAGCCAGTCTGAAACCTGGCTGAGATAATAGGTCCCTATTTCTAGTACTATAATTATGTCTTTCACCTCTTTTACTAAAATGATGTAAATTTTTTCTTACGTACATGATGTTTTCGTAGATATATTGACAAGGTACCGTCATGATGTTAATGTCCTTAAACCGGTCCCTTAGAGAATCGCGCCTGCGGAGATTATAAATGGCTCTGATAGCTCTTTTCTGCAGAATAAAAATTGACTCGATGTCTGCAGCCCGTCCCCAAAGTAAAATACCGTAAGACATGATACTATGAAAGTAACTAAAATAGACTAGCCTCGCGGTATCTACATCAGTAAATTGACGGATTTTTCTGACAGCATATGCCGCTGAACTTAGCCGTCCTGCAAGAGATGTTAAATGAGGACCCCATTGTAGCCTTGAGCCGAGCGTGATCCCCAGGAAAACAGTTTTATCGACGAATACTAGTTTCTCTTGATTCAATACTATCTCATAATCACCACTTGGTAAAGAAAATCGAATGCACTTAGTTTTTTTCCCATTTAATACTAAATTATTGGCAGTGAACCAGTTCTGTACCTGCAATAGGGCGTTATTTACGTCGTCAACATTCGTAGCACGTCTATCTACCTTAAAAATTAAAGAAGTATCATCAGCAAATAACACCATTTGTGGTTGATTATTTAATAAATGGAGTAGATCGTTAATATACACTAAAAAGAGGAAAGGTCCCAATATCGAGCCTTGTGGAACACCCATTTTTACTTTTAAACCGAGTGAATTGATACCATTAATTTGTACTTGCTGTTGTCTATCATTTAAATAAGATTTTACTAAGCTGAGCGCATGTTTTCCAAGTCCGTAATGCTCAAGTTTCAAGAGTAAGGTTTCGTGGTCGACGCAATCAAATGCCTTGGAGAGGTCACAAAAGATTCCTATGGCGTCTTGCGCTTCTTCCCACACGTTAAAAATGTGTCTTAGCAAGGTTACACCGGCGTCGGTCGTACACCGTCCTTTAGTGAAACCATACTGTTGATCGTGAAGGATTTTATTCGAGTTAAAATGATTGAGCATTTGATTAAGCATTACCTTTTCAAACACCTTGCTGAAAACCGGCAACACGGATACGGGTCTATAATTATTGGTGTCTTTACTGTCCCCGGATTTGAAAAGTGGTATTACCTTACTGTATTTCATTAAATCCGGGAACACTCCTTGATCCACACACAAATTAAATATTAAGGCTAAGTAGGGCGCTATAGTCTCAATTATAGAGGTACAGACTTTAACGGACATTCCCCAAAGATCTTCAGACAATTTGATCTTGATTTGCTTAAAAGCTTTTATTACTATTATGGGATTAATATGCTTAAAGTTAAATTCAATCGTGCAAGCTGAAACGTTTTCCTTTACTAAATCAAAAGCGAGCGAGGGCGAGGAATTTAAGGTTTCAGTAGTTTTAAGCGGGACACTGGTAAAAAATTTTACAAATTCTTGAGCAACTTCTTTGCTATCGCAAATGAGACCACATGACGTCTCCAGTGTGTAATCAGAATCATGCTTTTTGTGCCTATTCGTTTCATTATTGATAATTTTCCAAACTGTCTTTATTTTATTGTCTGCTGATTTAACTTTGTTGCTAATGTACAAGGCTTTAGCTGCCTTACAAGTGTTCTTAAAAATTCTAGAGTAAGTAGCAACATACCTATTAAAAGTTTCAGTGTTTATGTAAGGCTTAAGGCCATACAGCTCGAAAAGTCTTTCCCTACTTTTCCTGAGTCCTCTAGTGGCCCAGTCACTAAATAAAAACCTAGGGCTGATAGTTTTAGTGTTCTTCTTAAAATAATTATTGAACTCGGTCTGGACTACCGAAAAAAAATCTTTGTACAAGATATTTACATTGTTCATTGTAAGATCCTGGTCGCTTAACTTACAAATTATAGTGCTATTAAATTTATTTAAATTAACAGATGTTATTGGTCTGAATTGTATTTGCATTTTTTCTATTGTTAGGTTGGACTCGAAAGTTACGGTTTGACCACTGTGGTCAGACGGGAGATAATTAACGATGGCTTTATCTAAATAGTCGCAACAACAAAAAACGTTATCAATACACGTAGCAGAAGTCGTAGTTATTCGTGTTGGTTCCACAAACACATTTGACAGATTAAATGATTTAAACAAATTTAATAATCTACTGGTGTTTGAATTATTTTCTAAAATATTAATGTTAAAGTCACCACAGATAATCACTGATTTATTTCCATTTGCTAGTTTAGCCAAAACATCTTCCATAACTGACTCAAATATCGAGTAGTTTTGATAATTAGGGGGTCTGTAAACGCACACTATGACATGCTTATCTAGCTCAACACAAGACAGTTCAATGCTATGTTCAACCGAAAGTTCCACTATGTCTTTACGAGTTTTTGATTTGATACAACTTTTAATTAGGATTAGCGAACCACCACGCAGCATCGATTTTCGGTTAAAACAATTGGCCACACTATAATTCTCATAGTTAATTAACATTTCATAATCTTTTAACCAATGCTCAGTTATACAGACAATGTCAAACATTGTTTTTTCTAAAAATAATTCGATTTCCAATTGTTTGGAAGAGAAACCTTGAATATTTTGATGAAATAACTTCAAGGATTTCTGCTTAGCCCCTTTTCTACAGGTAACTATGTTAGTGCCAGAAAATACCTTTTTGTTATTACTGTTAGTGGTACCTTCTGTTGTCTTACAAACTAGTTTAAACTATTTGAGCTAACCACCTTAACATTAGTACTATTACTAATTGTGGTGCTAATTAAATATGACTTCGACATACTGTTTATGTCTGGGTTAATATTAAAAGCTAATAGCCTAGCTATTTGACGTCTAAAACTAATGGGCAGATACACAGTATCCCTAGTCAACCTTAGCTTATCAACAAAAATGTTGGTGTCAAAAAATATAAACTTGTCACTATGGTGACTAACTAAGAAATGCATGTAATTATTTAACATGTGAATGTAGTTGTTTTGCCTGTTTGACAAGTGCTCAAAGTATGGGAAAGCACACAAAATTATTTTCTTACAATTTATCTTCATTAGATTGGTGACACTATCAGTGATATCATCTTTTTTAACATTAAAACTATTACCTATAAACACAGTAATAATGGCATTAGAATCATATTCATTCCTAGTTATTGAATACATTATTTGTTTGTAGGATGTCTGAGGCATACAATAGTTTTGAGAAGAATGACTCAGGTGGTTACTAAGTAATTTTCCTAACCCTTTTCCAAAACTATCAGAAAACATAATGGAGCAGTTACAAACCTTACTACTACAAGTGAGAGAACTAGCTTCTGTCTGAACTACTTGCAATGGACCTTGTTCAATTTCTGCTGTATCTTGATTGGCAATAGAGACCTGAGCACTTCCTGACTGGTACGGGTCCTCCGTTGCCTCAGGTTGGGGAGTGCCAAGATTAGATTCCCTTTGCATTGAAGATTGAGGACTGCTGAGAGTCAGCGGGTCCACTTTGTCTGCATTACAGTTGCACTTGACCACTAACTCATTTGCAGCAAGGATGTGCTCCTGAATTTGTTTTTCAGACCTCACATACTTAGTATAGAGTGAATGTATGGACGCTTCAAGTACCTGAATGTCAGACTGTAAGCGTTGAGTGTCAATCTCATAAATGTTCTTACTGTCTTCTAATTTAATTTGATAGTTATTTAATTTATTTATAAGAAAACCACGTTCTTTCCTTAGTTTAATATTGTTGGAACTGTGTTTTTGTTGTTTCCTAAATTTATTGCATTTATTTATGATTTTATTTAGTTTTGCATATTTTTTTATTTTGTTTTGACTTACTTTATAACTACTATTAATATGTTTCGAAATAGAATCTTCAGTAAGGTCTATTGTTATTAAGGATCGAGGGTTGCAATTAGTTTGAAATAATTCATTATACAAGTTATTAGTTTCCTTAACCTGAGTACATTCATTTTGTTTCTGTAACTTAGAAATGCGTACATTTGCATGAATTAATTCATCTTCTAAGTCCCTAACCTTACACAAAGCCTCCTCATATAAGTTTACCTTACACAAAGCCTCCTCAGTTAATTGAACATCACCAAGAGCGAATTTCACCAATGATACTGAACGCGACTCGCGTTCCAGCGCTGTCAGTGTCATCATTGTTGGGGAATATTGAAACGGACAGCTTTTGAACGCAGCTTAGATGTGTGCTGATTGCATTCAATTTCGATGGTGAAATCAGCCTTTTTGTGTGGAAAATCATCAAATAACTTCTCCCGCTCTGGGCGGAGCGGCAGGGCATGTCAGACTCTTACTGACTAAAACCCAAAATGTATTATTTTCATCTTCGAAAAAAAGTTCCTTGTGAATGTAAACTTATTTTTATTTAAAAAAAATCGAATTGTAGAGGCACCAATTTTGTGGAGGCCCGGGGCCGGGGCCCCTTTTGCCCTGCCCTAAATCCAGCCCTGGCTAGGGATGACAATATTGACAGCTCACTTCAAGCTCACTTCACCTAAGTTTTCACGGTGTTATTATTACAAAATAGCACTGCTGTTACAGCAAAAATACATCATGACGTTTTATGACATGAAAGTGAAATTCAACCTTAGGGTGGTACGCAGCGTCGGGAATCCCGGGCGGATTTCCGGCCACCTTAGGCGCGGGCTTGCGGACGGTGAGCAATGGGTAGCTCATCGTCCGGTAAGGACCAGGCCCGGGTCGACGGCGCGTTGTTTTCCACGCGCGCCTCAAAGAGATGTCGTCAGCACAAATGTAGGGGTCAGCTAGGGCCTGCCGGGGTCGCGGGAAGGTACTAATGGGTCACCGAGGCCCCCGCAACACAGGCAACGGAAGGAATACGGATGAGTTTTAGTCAGTAAGAGTCTGACACACCCTCCCGCTCCGCCCATAGCGGGAGAAGTTATTTGATGATTTCCCACCCAAAAAAAAAGGGGGGTACGCAAATACGAGTTTGACTGTACAAAGCGACCATAACAGCCAGCATCAAAATACAACTGCACTTTATGACGGTCTCACTTGATTCGCAAAATATCTAACATTACCGGCCCGGGAATGTTTGCCCGAAGCCACGAGAGTATTTCAACCTTATCTGGAACAAGTAAAATAATTTTTCGGGTTTGTCGGGCTATAAACAGAGTTTACGATAGGCCTTTGGATATGGGATAGGAGGAAGATTGTCTGTTGACTGACGATGTGCGTAGTGTCTCGGTGTTAATCTGTGTTTTGTTGGTCTTTCAGTAATTGAATTGTGTGGACTTAAGACACAACACGCCTACATAGCCCGAGGGTAAACTGGTTTATATAATAGTACATAGACCAACATTTCTTCAGTTCTTATGTTCTTAGTTGTTTTTTAGGGTTCCGTAGTAAACAAGGAACCCTTATAGTTTCGCCATGTCCATGTCTGTCTGTCCCCTCTATAGCTCAGAGACGCTTAGTACTAGGAAGCTGTAATTTGGCATTGGTACCTATACATATAAATCACGCCGACAAAGTGCTAAAATAAAGTCTTGTAAAACATTTTTTTAGGGTAAGTCTTGTAAACCTTTGCACGTAATGTGGGTATGATCATTTTTTTCTCACCTACCCCATGATGTGATGTATCGTTTGATAGGCCGTTCAAAAATATTGCGGGTCTGTGAATACTACTTTTCGATTCCAGGATTCGCTTGCGTAATATTAACTATTAAAGTGCTCATTTTTGTTAGAGTCAAGTGTCCGGGGGGGACACTTGACTCTGCTAGCTAAATAGTTGTTTATGGAGATGAGAAAAAATTCATAGCAGTAGCACATATAATGAAATCAAAATGAAAACTGTCACAGCTAAGTGAAGTGGGCTTTACAAGTTAACGAGTAATAGTTGACCAACTTAAATTTGCAGTTGGAGAATTGATTGTGGCATATATCGATGTATGGGAGAACGTGTTTTTCAACTATGTAAAGTTTGTTTTTGGGATAAATTCATACCAACTTCCCAACTACGGAACCTTTCATTGTGCGTGGTCTGACACGCACTTGGCCGGTTTTTATAATTAAATTTGGAAAAAAAAATTGCGAAGCGATTATGTCAGCCTTGTTACTGTTACTGTTAGCCTGTATCATCCCACTGCTGGACAAAGGCCTCTCTCCATGAATTGCAGTGTTTGCGATCCAGAGCTAATGTCGACTACTGTTCGTTTGTTTTGTCCAGCTTGTAGCCTTTCAAAATAAATAGAAAGTAGGTAACAATTATTAATTCTTAGTTTTGGGGTGTGATGCCATTAAGTGAGAACAAACCTAGACTGGCAAACTTCATTTGGTTTAAATGGGTTTTTATTTTTATTATTTTATTAATATTTTACACAGATTTGTGTGTACCTTGAGAATGTGAGAACGTTGTAGGCTTAATAGACTAGCTATTTTGTAGACCTTTTTCTTTTTTTTTTTGTTAAGTACCTGGTACCTCTCGACAGGCCTACACTGTCCTCCCATACCTATTAACACTCTAATTTGAAAACATTGGAAAAGCCAATAATTTTTAAAAGAGTAACCGTGTAGTTTCTTGCCGGCTCTTCTCCATAGGAAACGACCCATTGGAACCGTGCACCTAGCTTCTGACATTTCATAAGTGCCCATGTAGGTTTATGTGAAATAAAAATATATTGATTTTGATTTTGAGACTGGGCTGCTACTGAGAATATCCTCTTGGAAATTTCCAATAACACCCGTGGATTGAACTCAAAAGTCTAGGTTTGTTCTAGTCTAGTCTAGTCTAGATAAGACGATCGTGAGGCAGTTTAAAGTGAAATAGGTAATTTTTAGATACATTTTGTTTAAGAGCAACAATTTAAATAAAAACCGGCCAAGTGCTTGTCGGTTCCGTAGTTGGGATGAATTTATCCCAAGAAAAACTTACCATTGTAGTTGAAAAACATGTTCCCCATACATTCCAACTGAAAATGTAAGTTTGTACGCACAATATTGAGTGATTTACCATGTTATTTTAAGATCGTAGACTTCTTATAGGTTTTCCTGTAATCTATAGTATGCTCTTTTTTTTATTTTTAGACTCAGCAGTTTCGGAGATAAGGTGGGATGGTGAATTTTCATCTATTTTTTTTAATAACTGTAAACCTAATTATAAAAATATGTATTTGAAATCCTCATAATAGTTAAGTCCTGTCGTTTGATATGTCCTAAGGTACAGTTTGCAAAACTATTTTGTTTATTTTAATTTTTTTTCCCCAAAAGTGAACCCGATACCTATTTAAAATTCATTTATTTACGTTACACATTCGTGTTTGGGTCATAAAAATTTATATGTGTACCAAATTTCAAATTAATCGGTCGAGTAGATTCGGATTCGGATTCGGATTCGGCCGTGACAGATGGACAGACAGACAGACTCACGGGTGATCCTATATAAGGGTTCCGTTTTTCCTTTCGAGGTGTGGAACCTTAAAAAGGTCCATTTGAAGTGTTTTGAGATTCTGATTTTGACATTCTTTTGATATTTTGTTTTCAGGCAAGCTTTGAAAATATCTTTGCACCTTTCAACATCTTGACTGACTTTAATTGTCTTAGGTACTTTAACAACTTTGAGTTGCTTTTATGTTTGTTTCAATTAATATAATTCTGAGAAGTTATCAAGTAACAATACTAAACAATATTCTAAGAATTTAGATCTAAAACTTTAGAATTTCTGGTTAACCTTTATTTATACCTTACTTAATAGCGGTTTGGTCTTTAAATAGGATCGAACCGACGACGGTTTTCACATTAGATAAAGATATTAATACCTATATTTTATTAAATGTATTAATATATACTATATATTACATTATTTTTTAAATTTTATTTTTGCACGTTTATGCAAGTTCCTGTTACAAATAAACTTATTTTTCTTCGTTATTATTATAAAGTATATTTACCAGATTCCTATTTCGCACTCACACAGGTCTCGACCCCGTGTCAAAGCCCACCCGTCAAATGTAATCCACCCAGATTTTTGGCAAGGTGACTGACTGAAACGATGCTGCACCAATGTTTTGGTGGTGTTTCATTATATCTGTAAAAATCTTGTCGGTTGCTCTGATATTTGACGTGTTATTCTGAAAAGGATAAAGCTCTGGCCAAACTGAAGTGAATCTCGTGCGGTATCTGGGACGAAATTCGCTCACGCCGATCGTGTCAACTAGCTTGTATGGTGTACTTATAGTCTGTTCAAACTGGCGGGAATGGACGCGTGACTTCGTTACCATTAAAACAAATGACGCGAGCAGTCACGTCCCGTATCCCGCGTTGGATTTGCCTCAGTGTGTCCACAGCTTTACGCCTGTTGCATTGGAATGTAATGAGTCGGATTTAATAGTCTTGAATAGGTATAATGATACAAACATTTACGTTCTTCATTAATTCATGCATTATTTTCGATGCAGCTGATATAATTTTCGTAAATAAATGATTTTGCTGCAGAAACCGGAGGATCAGGATACTGTGGCGCTTTTCGAAACATGACTTTTCGAGCCTTGGACATAGCCCGGGAGTTAGTCCCTTACATGTTTAAAATTTACGCGCGTTTAATTAGTTTGCTGACAAACAGCCAATGGCCTTGATGCCCTCTCCGTAAAAATAGATAAGAAAAAGTTTTCATAGTGTCTTGAATAATCCTAACTATCCTAATCCTAGATAATATTATAAATTTCGCATTTATGTGGGTGAGTTTGTTTCTTTTTTACGCTTTCACGGCTTAACTACTCAACCGATCATAATGACATTTTGCATACACGTTGTCAGGGGTACAAAAAAGGACATGGGATTCATCTAGAAAAAAAGTACTGCTCTATTGATTAACGAAAGTGAAGCCGCGGGAAAAGCTAGTATTAAATATTCCTAGAAGGAAATGTCTTGATGAAATATTCCTAGAAGGAAACAAGTGTTTCATTATACCTACTGGTATATCAAGGTACGTGAAAATGGTTTTCTAGCGAAGATAAGGCATGCTTATGAACGTGCATGGCAAGCTTGTAAATTGAACAAAAGTTAAGTTTTGAACGCACTATGTTTTTAGCTTATTTTTGTCTTTGTCTCTCAAAAGTGCGTTTGGGGCAAAACCGTCCGGGATAATATCGGGTACTACCTAGTGCATTTATTATTATTTTATTTGAAATATATGCAACGGAGCCATGCATGGGTGCAATGTCATAAAAGTAAGAATTGCGCCCATGAAGGTTGTATGTGTTGGGAACCCAGAGAATAACTCAGTACTAACTCCAGTTTAAGATATCTGGTTTACCCGGGTTTGGACAAAGTACGGAGCAACCGTAAAAACATAACCTTTATATAACGATTAAGAAAAAAGTGGTTTCATCAGAAGTGTGCAAAATATGTTATTTATAAAACAAAAAAAAAAAATAATTTAATGATAAACTTAGACAAGACAGTAATCATGAAATTCCAACAAAGACCAAATCATAACTTAGTATTAAATATTAGATATAATGACAAAATTATTAATGAGACCAATGTGACAAAATTTCTCGGATTAAATATAGAAAACACTTTAAAATGGCATACGCAGATCGATAAAGTATGTAGTAAACTTAACCAATATTCCTATGCCTTGCATATGTTAAGCAAAACGGCAAATAGAGCAACAGTCTTAACAGCATGGTCTAGTTGCCTCAACATTGAGGTACGGCATTATATTTTGGGGCAATGCCACAGGCAAAGATATCGTGTTTAAGTGCCAAAAAAGATGTATAAGAGCCATTTGTAATCTGCAAACCACCGACAGTTGCAAGCCTTATTTCAAAAACATGAAAATCCTTACTATGCCCTCATTATACATATACGAAACAGCTATGTTTGTTAAAAATAATATGAACAGATTTTCTCGAGTATCAAGTCAGCGTCGATGTGACCAGTTAAATTTAGTTGGATCTAGAACCGCATTATTTAAGAAAAGCATTTTTGTAATGGCTCCAAAAGTGTATAATAAATTACCAAAATGCATAAGAAGTGTAGAAAATCTTGACCAATTTAAAAGTAAATTATTCTTATTTCTAGTAGAGAAGGCCTATTACTCCATAGAAGATTTCATTTTAAATGATAATTTATGACATTGACATTTTTATTTTTTTTATTTTTTGATAAGTATTAGTAAATGACTTAAGACTTTTGAAATCATTTAAATTAATCTTCTTCAATCTAATTATTATTATTGCATGTTCCAAATCATTAGACCTACATATTAAAATGATATAACAAATTATTTGTATACCAATTGCATTGGTAGAACATAGAGATCTCGCGAAAATGTATATTTTAAGACCTTTTATGTACTATGTTCACAAATAAAGTTTGATTTGATTTGATTTGATTTGAACTAAATAAAAAATATTAAAGTTTAATTATATTTTTCCAAACTTGTTTTTAATAAATATTTGCTTAGCGTCCCGATATTATCCCACTTTTTCATACTATGTAAAACCTGTGTTGATAAAGTCCATTAAAATTCCACAAAAGGTCGGAGGAAAATGATTTATAAATAAAGCCACAAAAACCAGCGCATAATATTGCTATCACAACCAAATTGAAAAACTAGGCAACAGAAAATAACTGAGCACCCTAAATAGGTTATTTACGACACCAATTTAATAGACCATTCGCCCCGCGTGAAATAGCTATTGGAGGGTATTCAATTATACAATTTTCTCGTAACCTCATCTGTTTCGAGCGTGTTCGGCTCCTAGTAATCGGCAATTAATTTTATGATACCTTTCCCGTATATGGAATAAAACGGGATACCCTAATAAAATACTATACTCAATATCCTCTAAATTTCACATAGGGTAATGTTATTGTAAACAAGCAACGGAATCAGTGGGCCTAACACGAACGCGCGACTTAATTAAACGTAACGTACATTCGAACGAAATTCAAATTTCAAAATTAAACACTCGTTTCGCACATAATATTTACTTAGTTCTAAGACTTCATTCATGACTAGCTTTTACTCGCTTCGCTTGCGTGGTCATCGAAAATAATCCCACGGGAACGTACTACCGCGATTAAAGTATCCAAAATCAAAATCAAAAGTCATTTATTCAAACTAGGCTGAGAATCAGCACTTTTCGAACGTCAAAATTACACAAGACAGGCCCCTAAAAACGCCCGCCCTTTTCCACTTCCTAGTGCTTTAGCTTGGAAGAAGAAGTGGCGCAACAAACTCTCCAGCAGCTCCCCAGCATCCTATGTCCTAATACTGGTCATGATCTACTCAAGTGCCAATTATCATCCGAATCCGTTCAACTGTTTTAGCGTAAAAGCACTTCACTTCACTTTCACATTTATAATACGTGTATTAGTTAGGATTGTCTATTTACTAGCTGCGCCCCGCGGTTTCACCCGCATAAATCCCGAATATTGGGATAAAAAGCATCTTATGTCTTAATCCAGCTCACGGTCTATCCATGTGCCAACGCCGTTCAGCCGATTTAGCGTGAAAGCGTAACAAACAAACAAACTCACTTACTTTCGCATTTATATTATTAGTTAGGATTAGGATTGTGCTTGTCGCAAAAATTTAAAAAATCGTTCGTTTATAAGTAAGTTTCGTTACGTTTTTAAGTCGCGCATTCGCGCTGGAGTCTCTGTGTGTAATTAGGTACGTGTATCTGTTTCGTGTATGAACCATTTTTGGGAAAGGGTGATGCCCTGCGATACTGCAAGTTACGTTTGGTGAATGTTTACTTTAACTAAAGGGCATGAGTTTAACTTGCCTTTGAGACAGTGCGTGCTAAGTATATTAGAATAGCTGATGCAGAAGTAAACTTCGTCAGTCAGCAGTATACGTAGCGTGGCTTACCAGATTGTAAAAAAAATGAGAGAATTTAAAATGTTTACCCAAATGTAAACATTAAAAATAGGCAAACTCAATAAAAAAAAATGTTTTTTTTTTAATTACGGTTTATAGATAACCGAATAAACATTTGCAAATCAATGTTTATTCGGGTATCTATTAATCATATTTTTTTTTCTGGTTTTAACTTTAGTTGAGAAAAAAACCTTTCTGACACAGTTAATGACAACAAACAGACTTAACAGCTTCATAAGAGCGTTGATAAACAAAAAAAAAAAAACAAGAAAATGAAAATTGTTTAAATATTTGAAAAATAAACTCGGAATAAAGCAAACACGCTGTTTCAATTCTCCGCTCGAAGGAAAACAAAAACAATACAACGTTGTTATTCAGATATTATATTACAACAAACAAAACAGCAGGGGACTGTTAATTATCACTTCTGTTAAATTATTAATTAATTAGGTCATGTTAATTTCATAAAATGCTTCACATACATGTAAATCATTTACAACATCACCTTGTATCTCCCAACGGATGAAGTAGACGTGTTCTGTGTTTCAAAATGTTGCCGCAGGTGACGGCGTTAGATCCCATGTTACTTATTAGACAACTCCCTAGGGTTGAGCCTAATTCCGTTCACCGGTTGTCATGACAAGCTTCGGCTACTGAAACATTTCTAATTAAAACTAGCAACATTGCCAATGTAAATAAAATATTGGACCTTATGTGTAGCAGTTTTCGCCTGCGATTATTTAGCTATATCAGATTGTTTTTTTTCGGTTACGATCTTGGTCTCACAGATAAAGTTGAACAGTTTAGTGGTCTGTATCACACCCTTAAATTTGACCACACCTTTCTAATACACATACATAACATACATAATCAGCCTATAATGTTCCCACTGCTGGGACACAGGCCTCCTCTCTATGTGGGAGTGGGCCGTAATCCACCACGCGGGCCCAGTGCGGGTTGGTAGATGTCACATGTCTTTGAATTTTTGGTTCTAGGACATGCCGGTTTCCCCACGATGTTTTCCTTCACCGTTTTGAGAGCAGTGGTGGTGAAATTATTTACACAAAGTAAAGCGTCTGTCAGGGTTCGAACCTGCGACCTAAAAACACGTAAGTCGCGGTCGTTCCCACTGGGCCACAACTGCTGCCGAGATCGAGACATTCTACTCCTTAATCCAAAAGTATATTGGTATCAAGCATAATATATGCTCAATAAAAACTTGTTAAAATCAACTAATTGAATCCACTAATTAGTTATTAACACAACATTTTTATCCAGTGACTCTTACATGCAATGATGGAGCGGTGAACTCTTAACAGGGTAGTATGAAGTTATTAGCAAAGTTACTTATACTTCTCCGTTTTGAGAGCAGTGGTGATGAAATTATTTACACAAAGTAAAGCGCCTGCCCGTGTTTGAACCTAGGACCTACAACTCGTAAGTCGCTGCCGTTACCACTGGGCCACCACTGCTCTCTCGATACACGCTGTGTATGTAGTATTGAAAACTTATATAATTATAAAGGGGCTTGTTGCAAAGTAAAAACAGACACACGGGTCGATTGATCAGGTAAAGCTTGGCTCGGTTGGTCTGGGGATGGATCATCTTTACATACCAAGACCCCTCCGTGCCTCGGAAAGCACGTTAAGCCGTTGGTCCCGGCTCTTATTTGTAGATCTTTGACAGTCGTTACGGGTAGTCAGAAGCCCGAAAGTCTGACAACCAGTCTTACCAAGGGGTATCGTGTTGGGGTGCGTGCAGAAAACCTCCTCGAGTGCCTGATTGCTGCTGGTTCCCTGCGAATACGTTCGGGGGAAAAAGCAGTCGTCGGGCCGGTGCATCCTGGGCACGGTCAATAGTCTCTCCATGTTTCGGAGAGGGTATTGACTGTAGCGAATTTCTGCGTGGCGGGGAGCTTCATGCTCGATCGTCAGTCGTCCACTCCCCCCTCTGCTTACAGAGGGCAGGTTGAGTGGGCGCAGAGTGGCGAGGTGGAAGGGAAGGTCCGCGAAGGAAGGGCCAATATGGGCCGACGTTTTTCCTCGTGTCACTCTGATCCTAACAGAGGACATAGGGGAGAAGCAAGGGCGGCGCTCGTTGTGAGCTGTAGTATCTTTGCTTACTGCTATGGAGGCATGAAGTACAGGGTGTAAAGTTCACTCATCCTCCATAGAAAAGGGATGATTGAGGTTGTCGTGTCTGGTGGGCAACTGCCCGACGGTGGACGTCGGGATGTATGTATATATGCGAGTTGCGCGGTAAACTCTGCTTGCGCGATGCAAGATTTTGTGTGACGTCAGTGTGCTGCGTAGTTCGCATGTGGCGATGTAGATGCCACCACACTGCCTAAGTTTGAACTTAATTTCCGCTAACTCTAAGTTAACTAGTTAGTTTTGTAAGGCTAAACTATACACAAATAGTGAACTGTCGCAGTTAGTAAATTGAGTTGTTGGAAGATTTGTAATAGTGTAAGTAAAATGAAACAAGATTTTGTAGGTATTGTAGCGAAATAAAAATGAAAATTCACCACTTTAACACGTCTAATAATTTAAAGGTGTTTCAAGAAACCAACAAAAATTTAAGAAGCTTTAGTTAATAAAACATAAACCTCCTTCTAGAGCAGTCGGGTAAATGTGATCAAAATAATTGTAGAACCATTCATTTTGCCTAAATGAAGAGAGATTACGAGAAAAATTAAGGTACAACAGATGGTAAATCTTTGTCACGCATTTGGTTAACGAACGAAGGAATCGATTGAAATCGTTTTTGGATCGCGACCCTTTAAGTTACGTAACCTTTCAAATGAATATTATCGTAAAGACGAACCTAAGTTTATCCCGACCGAAACAGACCTGGTATAAAAATATCAACCGGTATTAAAATACTAATAACTATCGTAATTAAATGGGATAGTTTAAGTAAAAACTCGTTCCTGACGAACTGCAACTGAAAGGCGTAGCGTGCCTCGATTGAACCGCAGATGATGCGACGATCATTTGATGCACACCCATACAGACACGCTGGTCTTCGAGCTCCAAGGATTCTGTGCGGCTGGTAAAGACGAACCAGGAACGCGCATGCCTGGTATCTACCGGACTATCTTATCCGGTTCCCGGAAAAAGGCCGAAAGCGGCCCTTCTCAACTGGTTCTACACGTACGACAAATAAAATAGGGTATTACACCAGAGAAAAGGCTAAAAACTTCTTTGAGTGAGTAAATAAGCGAAAGTACTTACCAAATTCGAAGAAAACCTCACACCATTTGTATCACGATTTGCAGAACTCAACAATAAACAAAAATACGTTTACAATAACTTTTATTGGTACAATTTTTCATCATCTAGTCCAAAATTTACATCATCGACTAGGTTTGACTCCTCATTCTTAGAAATTGGCGTTTTTTTTTCTAAAAGAACCGGCCAAGTGCGTGTCGGGTCACGCACAATGAAGGGTTCTGTAGTTGGGAAGTTGGGATGAATTTATCCCAAAAAAAACAACATTGTAGTTGAAAAAAAATTTACCCGTACATCGATATATGCCAGGTTCCATTCTCCAACTGCAAATTTAAGTTGGTCGACTATAACTCGTTAACTTGTAAAGCCTACTTAACCGTGATAGTTTTCCTTTTAATTTCATTATTATGTACATGATTTTTTTCACATCCCTATAAACAACCATTTAGCTGGCAATGCTTGACTCTAACAAGAAATAGCACTTTAATGCTTAATATTACGCAAGTGGATCCTTGAATCGAAAAGTGGTGTTGACAGACCCGCAATATTTTTGAACGGCATATCTAACGATACCCCACACCCTCGGGTAGATGAGAAAATAAAAATCATCCCCACGTTACGTGCAAGGCAGTACATAATTTTGTTTTTCAATATTTTGTTTTAGCAGTTTGTTGGCGGGATTAATCTGTATACTTATGCCAAATTACAGCTTTATAGTACTAAGCGTCTCTGAGCTACAGTGGGGATAGACGGATAGACGGACATGGCGGAACTATAAGGGTTTCTTGTTTACTAAGGAACCCTAAAAAATAACAGCCTTGTTTAAGTGATAATCAAATTTGAAAATCAAAATAGTTATGAATATGAAACTGAAGGCCAGCTAGAAAAAGTAAACTAATAGGTTTAAAGCGAAAAGTTCTCGCTGCAGTATGAAGTTATTGTTTATAAATAGGAAAATATAAAAAAAAAAACGCCTTATGAGTTCACTATTCCTTATTAGTTTTTAACTAAATTATATTCCACTTAGCTGTCAACATTATGTCGGTTCCTTTTTTATGTTTCTATGTTAATTAATGTAATTGGTGTTGTACCGTTTTAATTAACTGTACATAAATAAATAATGGGCACGCGTGGTGGATTACGGCCCACTCTCCCTCTCACAGAGAGGAGGCCTGTGTACCAGCAGAGGGAACATTATAGGCTGATTATGTATGATAAGAAAATAAATAAATAAACGATGAGCGTCAGCCCCGCAAGATTATTTATTTATTCCACACTTAATTACATAAACATCTTAACAGGAGCCATGACCCAATGCAGTAGCTAAGTAGTAGCAGGGAAATTATCAAATAACTTCTCCCGCTCTGGGCGGAGCGGGAGGGTGTGTCAGACTCTTACTGACCAAAACCCACCCGTATTCCTTCCGTTGCCTGTGTTGCGTGGGCCTCGGTGACCTCGGTGATTAGTACCTTCCCGCGACGCGACAAATGGCTTAACGTGCTTTCTGAGGCATGGAGAGGTCTTTGTATGTAAAGATGGTCGCCCAACCACGGACCAACCGCAGCAAGGTTAACCTGGTCGATCGACCCGTGTGTCTGTTTTTACTTTGTCACAAGCCCTTCTAAAATAGTGTTCAATATTACATACACAGCGTGTATCGAGAGAGCAGTGGTGGCCCAGTGGTAACGGCGGCGACTTACGAGTTTTAGGTCGTAGGTTTAAACCCGGGCAGGCGCTTTACTTTGTGTAAATAATTTCATCACCACTGTCAAAACGGTGAAGGAAAACATCGTGAGTAAACCGGAATATCCTAGATTATCCTGTTGCCAGGGGCCTCGGTAACCCTTTCGAACTTACACGCGACCCCGGCAGGCATCGGCCCTAGTGAACCCCTTCACTTGTGCTGACATCTCTTTGAGGCGCGCGTGGAATACAACGCGCCGTCTATCCTGGCATCCTGTACTGCAGCTCTAAAACTATCTATAACTTCTTGTAAACTTCCATCGCGCCTTGTTAGACTGCTAAGAGAACAATTTATCTGCTGCCACTCACCGCCTGGACTTCAGTTTATTATAATTAACACAGCCATTAATCTTAAAGTGGTGACACTCTACAGATTGTGCAGATTACACGGCTTAAAGCGTTGAGAAAAACACTTTTTTATTGAAATTTATTCACAAAGTAATTTAAGGTGCTTTGGCTTTCAATTTGTTGATATCTACTTGTGGAGATTATTTTGAATACAGTACTGGAGAGTCGATAGGTCATTTATCACGTCCAAATAGGACACATGCTGTAGGTACTTTTTAAAAGTAGCTTTTTTGGAAGACACATTTTGAATTAATGGCTAGAGTGTTATGGTCCAAAGAATCGTAGGTTTGTGCTTTTCGAAAAAAAATAGTTTCACCTATGCTTGCTGGAGTCGTTGGCAATAGCCAGCAGCTTTTAAGCGGCCTGTCCGAGCAATAACTTGGCAAAGCTTTGAGGCAAGGCATGTCTGTCGCGTTTACTTGAACGCGTATACCCTTTAGGCATAATGTACCGACTGCCTGAGAAAGAACAGCTTAAAGCGAGCTTTTTTACGTTCTGAAGTTTTTTGTTGACGTTAAAATCCATTTGGAAAAACTGTTTTTCATGGTGAGATGCTTTTAATCGTTACTAATAAATACTCGTAGTATAAAGTGTTTTTATCTTTTAAATTAGGTTTGGAAGAAAAAAGGGGAGGCCTTTGCCCAGCAGTGGGATACAAGACGGCAAACAAAAAAAAAATGCTAGGTGTGTTTAAAGTTATTCTTCTATAATTTATTTAATATTTTTTTTTTTTTTATTATTTATTTATTTAATACTTTAAGCACACAAATGTACAGAGGCGGACTTAATGCCATAAGCATTATGTACCAGTCAACCTTTGGGTGATGCAGAGACAAACAGTGGTAGGCGCAATAACGACAATTGTGGAATAAATATTTATTTAATAATATTTGTTTTTATATGTTTTATTATAATTGATTTTTGACCATTTTATTAAAGTAAATAAATAAATAAATGAAAAGTTATGTTTTCTGTTTAATTTGATGTAGAGGGGTCACTCGGTGTGAATAAATACAGCAAATTTTGCAATATTTTGTTTGTACTAAAATAAATAATTTTTCTACAGTCATTGAGCCTAACGCAGCACGGAACTACACGTCAGAGTTTGTTACTAAGGGCGACGGTGCACGACATTATTTATATAGGCACAACAGAACTGTTGATTGATTAAACACTGAGTCGAATGGACGCGGTGTAGATAACAGACTGTCGGCTGCGAAGCGAAGGTTGTTTTTTTGAGTGTAAACAAGAACGAAACACGTTTTTTTCATAATTATTATGGCTCTGTGTTACTCAAGTTTGGACTTTTCGCTAAGGCCATTTACCACTTTTATCTCTTCTATACTAAGTAGATCGTGGAGCCTACTTTATCTTTTATGGAGATTTATGTTTAGTTTATACAAGAAAACTGGACTTACCTAAAGCTCTAGCACGCGGTGATCAAGCGTGGTGATCAATGATCGTTCCTTTTTTGTTGACAAACATTTTGTTAGTTCCTTTATTGAGCAATATGAAAATAATAAATAATAAAGACTTGGATAATAATATATTAAATAGCAACAAAACAAAGTGGATGCCATAAGCAAATCAAAACAGAAAAAAACTGCTACTGACGGTAAAATAAAAGACCATTTAAATAAAATAACGGACAAAGTTAAAGAATATTTTTATTCGTACAATCGCATGCAATAAAAGAATTAAATTAAATTGCATGTCAGGGAAACTAAAAATAACTACATTCTCGCTCTTTGTTCAAGAAATACACGGTTTTAAATAAAGTAGACGAGTTTCGGAGTTATTTTGAACGTATTTTGGACTGGACTTTAAAGCAACATTGCTTGTTTATATGTGTTGTGTTGTGTTGTATATGTGCCGATAGTCCCGGTTGTCATTCGTGGATCTTTGACAGTCGTTACGGGTCGTCAGAAGCCCGAAAGTCTGACAACCAGTCTTACCAAGGGGTATCGTATTACCCAGTTACTCGTCCAAATAAAATACTGGTATTCAGCTGCATCTAGTTAGACTGGAAGCCGACACCAACATAGTTGGGAACAGGCTAGGCAGATTGATTGTTATATGTGTATGTATGTATGTATGTCTGCATTTGTATGTAGCTATGTATGTTATTTATTATTTATATATATGTCGGCGCATCCGCCTCTCAAAACGTCAGCTGTCAATTGACGTGTGACATTGAATGTCAATGTCCATAACGAACACCGAGCACTGGTGAGGCGGCCATCTTTTAAAATGGACACTTAGTGTTGAACCACGGTGGAGTGCGCACGCGACCACGTGCTCGGTGGACGTTACATTTTAATCCGCTTTAATCTTAGTGATCTCTAATTTATTATTGGAATTATTTATTGTACGATCAAGACTTATAAGTGTAGTGATTATTGCGATAGCTATTTTATTAAAATACCGCCCTACCCGATAATCCACGCCTACCTGAAGATGTCTAACAACGCTGATGCTAGTCGAAAGACTTCATATACTTTATTGTACACCACAAAAATACATTACAAAAAACAAATCAAACACTACAAAATATACAATGGGCGGCCTTATTGCTTTCTGCGATCTCTTCCAGGCAACCATGGGATGGACAGTGATTATGTGTGTATGTTGTGGGTCTACTTAATAAAAATCTTGATTTCATTCATTAACTGACAGACAAGGCACACCCTAAAGCTAGAAGTAAGTCTAGAAGCTTGATATGTTGCTCAAGATTTCCTTACACAATGAAAGTGAGCAAGGATTTTAGAAAGTAAGAGAGGATTTTAGAAAATTGATCCCGTAAAGGGGTTAGATATTTATCTAATTCGGTAAAACAAACAGTAACACAAATATCTTAATCAACAGTTAGTGAGAAAAATAAAGATTATGCATACACATGCATAACCTTTATTTCTCTCACTAACTGTTACAGATATGTTTTTGAATTGTCAAAATAACCATTACAGAATAATTAGGAATTTGTCTCGCATGCACTCTAGGCTTTACAAATTTACAGTGTGTTATCAATTCACGACTGTTATTGTACAGTTTTTGGCGGCCATACTCATAAGCTGATTATTCATATTGTTGTCTACAGAGCCAAGTCTAGTGCAACATTTGTACCTATGCTTCTAAAACTGGTTCATATTATGGTTGGGTTTTGTGTGTATTTTCGTATAGGCGGAGAGGAAATGAAGTGCAACGCGACGACTTGCGGATGTTTTGCTTGCCAGTAGCGGCGGTGGCTAGATATCATTCGTGTGATATACTTGTGCAATCTGCGGGATAATTACGTAATACATTCACAACGGCAAAGCATATTGGCAATTCAACAACAATAATTTCGTAATTTCCGCTGTCGAGTAGATGAATTATTCAAACATAAATGAAGCAATATGGATTAGCAACTTCATTCAAAATCCTTCAGATCGTCATCGAAAGACCTAAGGAAAGAAGTCTAAGTATGATCGGACTTATACACTCATGTGTACAAAAGTGAGGCACATAATAATTAGCATTGATATTCGGATATTATGCTGATTAATGTTATTAATTCTTTAGAAACACCGCACTTAAAGTGTGTATGAGACGATGGTTGTAGAATTTCCTATTCAGTCAGACTGAGTTACACGAGCTAACAAAATGATGACATATAGTTTAGTACCTATTCAGTTTTAATAACACCTCATGCCCAGCAGAAGCGCTTGCGACTGCTAGACCAACGTAGCAGTTTAATATAAATGATATAAATAGTATATATTATCAATAAGTTATTTTAATTTAATAAAATCAGTTTCGGCACGTGTAATCGATTAAGACGATGACAACACCTAAACTGCGGTCACTGTCAGATTGCATAGAAAAGAAAGAGAAGCGCGATGACACAACCCTTGTAATGTATTGCAAAATATGAAGCAATTATCTATTTACTCAAAATTGAGTTCAGTAATCGAAAATAAAAAACAACCAAGTTCTGCATTCAAATAAGACGTTCTTGTTATTAATTAAATACGTAACGTACGTTAATATTTAATACAGATATTTAGGATTGGAACTCGAGGTAAAAGGTTAGTTTAACGTTACTTTGTATCGAGATTTTTTTACAAAACGTGTTTTAGTAACAACCAAGTTCTGAGAAATATGTTCAAAATTAACATATATTTTTTCCGCTACCACAAACTGTACAGATTTAGCAACTTTTATTCTTAAGAGAAGAGCCTATTTTGGTTAATTAGGTCTTGTCAGCGCCTTAATTAGCTCCTTTCTCGAGACATAGGTAAGTACAAAAACAAACACTTCAAAGGTTTAAATAAAACACTCGTAAATTTCTTTTCTTTTGACCTTTTGTCCTTACAAATTTGTTTGTAAGTTGGAAAGTTGAAACTTTTACATAATTATAGCTCCCGGCAAGACGGTTTCGGATGGCCCAGCCTCAGCCGGAGCCCCCTCACTAACCTTTCACCTAATTTCACAATAAGTTTTAATTGCTATTAGTTAACGTCAAATAATTTTAGTACTCGCATTAAATTATATAAAAGTTACAATTTACAGAGAAATTAATGTTTTAGTTGAGAAACTTTGGTTATTAGCGAAAGATGATGATAGTGACCTTTTTTCTGGGATCTAGTCGTATTTTTGGAATTTCTAAAAACTTGCTGGGAAGATAAACTTGGGATTAAAACCCCGATTAAGATTGTAAGGGAATTTCTTGTAAAAAATTTTCTGCTTTTTAATTAGGCTTTGAAAGAAGAGCTCGTCTTATACTAGATAAATCCCGAGATTTAAACTAATCGAAACCCCTAAAACCAGCACATAATGAACAGCTTCTGTGTCATATGACGCGTAATATCTTAAACAACAAGATACATTCACCCACACCTGTTGTTAGCTGCTTCTCGGCAACCCAGCGGATTATTTCGTCCCCTCTCTGAATGCAAACAAGTTCATAACTTCGGAATAACAAGGTTTGTAACATTTGAGCTAAAACCGGATAAAACAGCGAGCCCCTCCGGAGTCAGGAACGTTTCCGGACCCTTGACTTCAATTCATTCCCGTACCGACGTACACCGATGTACCTATTATATGTAAGACGGAATATATTTGATTTTGTTACGGCCCTAAGGCGGTACACGTTTTGAAGGACGTGTGGGTGAAATTATCATAAGGAATCATACAAATGGGACCTTATTTTCGTTTATATTTGTGACCCTTGAGGCTGTGGTCTCATCCTGTTCATCCTTACAAACAATAGAGATGACATTCTAATTTATTTTTTGGACATAAATAACATGCGGCCTGAACCTGAAAGGTTGAGTCTCAGCAAAATCTTTGTAAGGATAATATATAATAATAATAATAATAATATATTTTTTTAATAATAATTTTATTCAATAAAAAAATATAAAAATAGTTTACAAAAAGTGTACATTTAGCCAACATCAGTAAATTTCCTATTCATATTACGGTCACTGAGTAACATTTGCTATGGAGTTACTTATTAGTAGACATCGGATTATCAGAGATATATTTTCGCGGGTAGGTGTAAAAAAACGACAGACATATCTTTGATTTTGAATTTATATTTAATATTAAAATATACAATTATTTGCCGCAAAATTATCAGTTATCGGTGTATAACTTCCACTACATGGGTACTCACGTTTGTGGCACATTTATGTGACTCAAATATTAAAATTACACCACCTGCCAGCTCATCACCTGCATACTATTAACTTCACTTGCACTTTGACACTTGTGGATCACTATGTCCCAACTTGTTGAGATATTGTCGGCACAAAAGAGCCTAGAAGAAAACTTCACTCGGAAGATGGAAGCACTGGAAGCTCAGATTCAGTGCGCTGGACCTGCCAAGGATACTGTGGCTAGAGTCGCTGAGGAGTTCCGGACTTTCAGGGAGCTTATTTTCAGCATGCTTGGATTGCTCCGGACTCAGATTAGTGAGTGTGCTAAGCAGGTTGACGCATTGGAGAATAGGCACAGGCGGAAAGCACTGATTTTTCAGGGTGTTGCTGAAGCTGATAGTGAGGACAGCACTGCAGTCATCCTGGATATCATTACCAATAAGCTGGCCCTCAAGAGCTTCTCTGCGTCCTCCATGAAGGTCTGTCACAGACTTGGCGCACCCAATAAAGATCATCACAGGCCCATACTAGTGAGGTTCTCCAGCTACGATGATAAATCATTGGTGTGGAAAGCTAAGACAAGCCTGAAAGGAACCTCCATTTCAGTCAAGGAGTTCCTGACCAAGGTCCGGCAAACCATCTTTGGGAAGGCGCGTCTTCACTTCGGAATGCGGTCTTGTTGGACGCAGGACGGTGTTATTGTTTTGAAGGCCTTTGACGGAAGTAGGCATAAAGTATCTTCAATGGATCAGCTCAGTCCACTGCTTGCGAAGTTTCCAAAGGTACAAGATCCAACGGCCCAAGGCACAGGAGATTGCCTGCAAAACAGAGCGGGTCAATAATGGAATAATGGTATCTTGTTTAAACTTACTATGTAGTTGCATGCAATTGGTATTATGGAATTACTTACCGTTATAATTTCCTTGTTTATGTTCCGAGTAGTTTTTATCAGTTTATTAGTTTATGTATAGTTGTCTCAAAATCCCTTGTAAAAGTTTGCATGCTTTAGATAATATTTTACCCTCAACATGTTTTAGAATAAGACCTTTCAATTTTTATATCTTTTGTACGTAATGAAAAATGTCAAATATGTCAACAAAGTCCACAGACTATCTAAGATATTAGGGTAGATTCGAAGGTTGGCATATTCATAATCGGATACGCACTCAAAATTTAGAATTACTTAGAATATTTAGAATTATTCTCGCCTTACCGTAATTTTTTAATTTATTTAATTTAATTCATTTGTGTACACATAGTTTTTACTTTTTATCTTGTTATTGTTACTATTTTATTGTGTATGATGGTTCTGTTTAGTTTTAGAAAGTGGTCTTAATCACATAATTCGTTGAACTAATGTTTAATTTGCTCAGAATTTGATGATGTTGTGAGCTGGCGGGTGGTGCAGAGATGCAAACGTCGTACCAGCTATTCGTGTAGTTTATTTTTTGCTATTATATATTATATATTTATCTTATTTATTGTAATAGTATTTATGACATCTGATAACGAATCTTTCTATTCTGCTAACGAATTTAGTACCTCTTCCAGCGATGAAAGTTTTATTTCTCTTACTGACACCTTAGGTGTTCTTTTACGCCAAAATTTCAGTCAAAATTATAGCCGGCTATTTAACGTATGCCACCTCAATGCTCAGAGCATTCCTAGTCACTACAACGAACTGTACGACACGTTTGCTGACAGCAACGTTCACGCCGTCCTGATTTCCGAGTCTTGGCTCAAACCTAACCTGCTCTCAACCACTTACCCGCTCCCCGGTTTCGTTCTTCTTCGGAATGACCGGATCGGTAGGAAAGGGGGTGGTGTAGCGATTTACCTTCGTGGTGATTTCCCTTTTAAAATTCTAGCTTCTTCTTCTTCTTCCAATGAATCCGCAGAGTTTCTTTTCCTCGAGGTTTGTGTCAAAGGAGCTAAAACTGTCCTTGGTGTCGTCTATTGCCCCCCTTCTATTGATTACTTCACTGAATTCGAATCGGTACTTGAATCTTTGGGTTCGGAGTATGTACATCACATTGTTATGGGGGATTTTAATACCAACCTCCTTGCCCACAACGCCCCTCGGTCCCGTAAACTCCTGCATCTAATCGAGTCAGCCAGTTTGCATGTATTACCTCTCCAAGCCACTCACCAAAATATAGTCGGTGATGATACTTGGCTTGACCTGATCCTCACCTCTAATCCTTCCCTAGTTTCCTCACATGGTCAATATGCTGCTCCTGGCTTTTCCCATCACGATCTTATATTCCTATCCTATGTCCTTAAACCCCCTAAACCTAAACCAATATTCCAGTACAGGCGTGCCTTTGCACGTATGAATAGCGAGAAGCTTCAACAAGATGCATCCAATATTGACTGGTCACCCCTGGAAGCAGCTGCTTCAGTTGACGAAAAAGTTAGTTTGTTCAACAATGTTGTGGTCAAGCTATATGACACACATGCTCCTATCAGAAAAATCAAGTTGAAGCGTCCGCCTGCGCCTTGGATGAACATGGGAGTTCGGATGGCAATGCGACGGAGAGACCGCGCGTTTCGGAAATTCAAAAAGGATCGCTCGGAGGACAATTGGACCTGCTTTAAGGCTGCTAGGAATCGGTGTAACCAGATGATACGCAACGCTAAACGCCGACATATCCTAAATAATATCACTTCTTCTTCTCCTGCCGATATTTGGTAGTTCCTTGGAACTTTAGGCATCGGCAAATCGCGGCACTCAGACCTTCCTAACACAATTGGCTTAGACGATCTAAATCACCATTTCTCCACTGTTCCCACGCTAGATAGTCTAACCAAATGTCAAACCCTTGACTACCTTGCTGGTCTGACGCGCCCTAATATTAATCCCTTTGTCTTCACCCCAGTTGACCCGGGAGAGATCAGAAAGATTATCCTTTCTATTAAATCCAAAGCTGTGGGCTGCGATAATATCAGCCGCCATATGATCGTTACGGCTCTTGATCAACTCCTTCCTGCAATCTCCCACATCTTAAACTTCTCCCTGTACACCGGTGTTTTCCCCTTCCTTTGGCGTAAAGCCCTTGTTCGGCCACTGCCTAAGATACCCAACCCCTCTCTTCCTAGTCACTTTCGCCCAATTTCCATCCTGCCCTTTCTGTCTAAAGTGCTGGAGGCCAGTGTTCATAAACAATTCTCCCACTTTGTCCACCACAACTCCCTCATCAGTCCCTTTCAGTCCGGTTTCAGGCCCGGGCATAGTACCGTTTCAGCTCTCCTTAAAGTGACTGACGATATAAGGCGGGGAATGGAAGACACCAAAGTTACAGTCTTAGTGTTAATTGACTTCTCCAATGCTTTTAATGCCGTCAGTCACGAAGTCCTTTTATCCATCCTTTCTTATCATATGGTCTCTCCAGAGGTATTGGAATGGTTTTCCTCTTATCTTCGGGGGCGTCAGCAGTCTGTTCATGCTGGTGACTCTTCGTCGAGTTGGTGTGATCTTGCAGCTGGCGTCCCTCAAGGCGGTATATTATCTCCTCTTTTGTTCTCCATTTTTATTAATCTCATTACCACCGAGCTTCGGGCTGCGTATCATCTCTATGCCGACGATTTGCAACTTTACTGCCATGCAAGTGTTGATAACATTTCTGATGCGATTGAGGAGCTAAACCGGGATTTAGGTGTGGTCAAAAACTGGTCTGATCGATTTGGAGTGGCGGTTAACCCTACCAAGTGTCAGGCTATCTTAATAGGGAGCCCCCACAGCATAAGGAAGCTGAATGGCTTATCTTTGCCACCTGTAATCTTTGACAAATTAGTCATTCCGTTTAGCTCCGATGTTAAAGATCTTGGTCTGCATGTCGACATTTGTCTTGACTGGCAAAAGCAGGTGACGACTGTTAGTAAGAAAGTCACCGGAACGTTGCGGTCGCTCTATCGGTTGAGAAATCTTCTCCCATCACACATAAAGGCAATGCTTGTACAGTCCTTAATCTTTCCCATAATCGACTATGGTGATGTGTGTTACTATGACCTGAATGCAGATCTCCTCAATAAACTTGACCGACTTCTCAATAATTGCATTCGATTCGTTTTCAATCTTCGTAAGTATGACCATGTATCCGCACACCGTGTGCTTCTAAAATGGTTACCCATTCGTCAGCGCAGAGAGGTGAGGGCTCTGTCTATGTTGTTCTCTATTCTCAACAAACCCACTTCTCCTTCTTACCTGACTTCCCATATTCAATACTTGTGCTCCATAGTAAAAATCTTCGTTCCACCAACAATCGTCTTCTTCGATGTCCTTCTCACCGCTCTGGTTTCATTCGCTCTTCTTTCTTTGTCCAGGCTGTCTTTCTTTGGAATGCGCTTCCTCTGAACATCAGAACGGTGACCTGTCGGTTGTCTTTTAAACTGAAGGCACGTGAACATATACGTAAGAAGTTGGCAGAAACATCCCAGCGCTGATATTTTGCTGGATTCGTTTTCTCCTCTACTGATCGATATTTCCCCACTACCGATCGTTATTTCTCCTGACAAAGTTTATTCTGTTTATATGTATGTATCTACGTATGTATTCTTGTATTGTAAAGTTATTTTCGTGTTATCTATCCCTTAAGTTTCACCTGCCATGTGTCTTCTCTGCATCACCCTAAGGTTGACTGGTAGAAAATGCCTCAGGCATTAAGTCCGCCTTTGTACGGTATTATTTTTTTTATACTTGTGCATAAAGTTTTAATAAAAAAATAAATAAATATATGCACTAAAAAGATGCCAAAATATGAATGCAAATAGGTAGGTGGTATGCACTAAAAAATGGCGAAATGTGCACAAAATATGCACAGTCAAAATACAATTTGACAAACATTACCGTTACGTTGGTTTTCACAATATATTTATATAAATTACATATATTAATAATAAGTTGTAATTCTTGTGATGTTATACAATTAAATATTTTTTTAGATTTTCTAGAGCAAATTTAATTTGTAGGCTGACAATTACTTCTCTACCACAACTGACTTTACCGGGCAGAACTTGAAATTTTGCCATTTCTGCAGAACTCTCTTCAGGCAGAGTTTGACCGGCACCGTTGTTAAATGCGTTAACTTTCTTTAGCGTAATACAACACGCCTAACACATTTAACTACTGAAATTAGCACTATCAATGAAAAAGTACTAAATATATTATGCAATAACGCTATAAAAATAGCGTTTTATGCATTTGCATATTATGCAAACATACAAATGCATATAATCCGATGTCCATGTCATACATCGACGCGCAAACTGTTGCCATGAGTACAGTAGGAACATAATTCTAGAGCCACCAGACTTAACAATGTTCATCGGTTGTTAAAAAACATTAGCTGCTCCATACTTTTCCCACTTTTGTATGAAACAGCTATTTTTAGGGTACCCGAAGGGTGTCAAACGGAACCCTGTTACTAAGCCTCCACTGTCCGTCCGTCCTTCCGTCCGTCTTTCTGTCTGTCTGCGGGCTGTATCTCATGAACCGTAATAGGTAAACAGTTGAAATTGTCATATAATTGTGTATTTCTATTTCCGCTATAATAACAAGTAATACAAATTCAATAAAGTAAATAAGGGGATCCCTATACAAGAAACGTGTTTTTTTCGCTGTTTTTGCTCGATCTTAATACGGTACGGAACCCTTTGATTGCGAGTCCGACTCGCACTTCTTAAATAGCCAATGAAATTACGCCGATGCTTCTAGAATCATGTGCTGAATTTCTGGTAACAGTTTGCGTGTCGATGTCTCTCCCTGACCGGTTATTATAGCTAGAGGCTCAGGCCCCAATTTAATTGGACGTGATTGATTTTCTGCTTTTAATATAAAAATTAGTATTCATTTCGTGTCTAGTACTGGCATATCAATGGCTAATAAAATGTTACAAAAACATTCGGATGTGTTCAAAGAAGGTCTTGGTACTTACCGAGGTGAACCGGTGACTATACATTTAAAACCAGACGCTACTCCTAGGTTTCTTAAAGCTCGCCCAGTTCCGTTTGCAATTAAGGACAGAGTTGAAAAGGAGATAGATCGATTGATAACCGAGGGGGTACTACGCCCTGTTTCCTACTCACAGTGGGCCACACCAGTGGTGCCCATTGTTAAGAAAACAGGTGAGATTCGCCTGTGTGGAGATTATCGCAGCCCGGTAAATAGGGCTACCGAGTCTGATACTTACCCTATGCCGACTGCTAATGAGGTATTTACTACAATTGATGGAGGAAGGTGTTCACTACGTTAGATTTAGAGCGTGCATATACACAAGTCGTGGTGGATGAAGACACGGCTAAACTGTTAACACACACAACACAGAATACATGTAAAGGTTACACTGTTCACAGGTTGACGTTCGGAGTAAAAGCATGTCCAGGCATTATTCAAAGGTTAATGTCATCTTTACTGGCAGGTATTTCTGAGGTCGCAGTACTAATTGATAACATGATTATACTTTGGGCCCATACCTTGACAGATATAGGTCAACGACTGGATGCTGTACTAGAACGCATACAAAAAGCTGTCTTGCGACTGAATGCAATTAAGTGTAAGTTTGCTAAAGAATGCGTAGAATTTCTGGGCTTTGTTATTGACCCGACCCACACCGTGTATTTTTAAATCACAGAATCATTGTTTTGTCCATGAAAAGTCAGTTTGGTAGTAGGTTTAATACATACATTACGTAGTATCTATGTACGAAATACATCAAACCGATCAAAACTAATCACAAGCCATTTAACACGATACCGAAAGCGAAATGTACCTTCCACAAAATCAACAATATCATGCAACAATCCTAATAAAATCCTAAAATCCTAAAGTCCAAGTTACAGAGTAATGGTGGCAGTGGTGCTTGCAGCACATTCAATAATCTTAATCCTCTGGTCCCATGTGCGGCGCCTATTGCCATTGATCGGACCAATATCCCGAGCAGGGAATTTTTGCGACAGAAAAATCCAATTAGATTTTCAGCTCTACGTTGGAATTAAAGCTATATCCAGAAAAGATTTAGTAACGTTTAGTGATCACAATCTTGCAGTTTCTTTTTGATTTGGTTGTTCTATTTTATTTGCAGTTTTTACTTACCTTATTGACTTTCATCTTGCATTGCATTTTGCATTGCATTTTGCATTGCATCTTGCATTGTTATCAATTTTATTTAAAAACACACTATGTAAATATTAGTTAATATTTTTATCTGACACAAGTTTATTTTATTTACATCCGTCACTTCACACTTTAGGTCCAGTTGAAAACCAGCGTAAGGCACTCGTTGTCTGGCATCTTTGCTGAACTGGGCCTTTTTTGGCGCAGCCGTGGGGCACACTTGCCTGCTAATTTCTTACATTGTACTTTACACTTTTTATTTGACTTTAATACATTTTTTTTAACTGCTGTACTTTATATTGTGTGGCTTTTAGTCTGTGCTAAATAAATGTATTTTATTTCTTTCTTTATATGACAATCATATATATCGGAAGAGTCATGAGTACGGGATGTCAATTGACAATGAAACGCAAGTGTGAAGTTGGCGCGCTTCGACAGGGTCTAGCCTGACGTTCGTGCGAGTTGACGAGCGCCCTACAGCAGCGTGGAGAAGCTCTCTTGTCTATCGAACTTCGTACGGACAACACGTGCATAGAAACTGTCCAACGTTTCGTTTTATAAATTTTGTCAATTTCAAATTTAACCTAAAATCAATAATCAACTTCAGACTTTTTCTTCTCCCCTGCTGCACACATCTACGCCCAGTAAAATGTTCAACGGTTAACAATCAAGCTCCAATCGGCCCCCTGTCCCGACATATATAAATCTAGGATTTTTTTTGTTGAGCAAATTGACGGCCTTTATTTAAATCACAACTTTTCTTCGACATTTGTATGAATTGTCTATATCACGGAAAATTGATTTAGAGTATCAACTTGGTATACAATTAATTTACTTGACTGTACCAGACGCTGGCGTTGACGTGTGCCTGGGCAGTAGACTCGACTGCTAATCTTGGTAACTTTAACCGTTGCGAAAGCTTCTTTTATGACCGCCATTCTTCATCAAAAGATCTTCTTAGCGTGTCGATGGCAAAAATGGAGTCTAAATGGAGTCGGACCAGAATGTAATTATGTTACCGTATAATTAATAAACTACGAATTAATAAACTTCGTTCGTTTATACTCCATCGGTATTATTTCCATTAATTATAAACTGTCGAAAAACTGTGAACTGCAACAAACCATTTACAATTTAACGCATTATTTTTCGATAGTATACAATCTATCCATAGGAAACCGACAAATTGTGAACTGGTATCAAACTTGCTTGTGACCTAGCGCTAATATTAGTTAGCCTGTCTAGCTGTGAGCAATTTCGTAGGCGGTTGGTCACAGTTCTAACCTAACTTAACCCATTTCACCCAGTTCACGATTTTTGACGTGAATACGTCTTGAAAATTGTTTCCATAGGGAGGCAAAACAAAAAACGAATGATAACAAAATCGGGAGATACAGTTTGGTATTGCAGCTATGTATCTATCATCTCCATGCAAAATTCAATTACACTTCTGGATACCTAAAGTATCAAATAATTTATTACGCTAAGTAAGGACTGTGCAACGTCGCGCGTGGCAGAGGGGGAAGCGCCGCCATTTTGAGGTAATTTTGCTGCGTATCGAGATTTCCATTTAGTATACCTTTTAACTCGGAGAAGCTACGACGTACGTTCAAGTTTCAGTCGTCAGCTCTCGTCAAAATCGAACGATTATATATAAAACATTCGTTTAAAATTGTGACTGTGAATATAAAATAACATAAAAATATATAATGTCGGCCTGTCGAACAGCCGAATCCAAATACAAAGATCGTATACGATTGGAAAGGGCTTCTCAAGAGCAATCGAATGGTACCAATAAAAAAAACAATGTTAAATGGAAACAGTTGATAAAACGTGGAAACCCGGAGGACTTCTTAGTGTTCAAACATAATTATGACATACATAAATAATAATATTTTATGTAGAAAATATTATCAGTTACGAGACGTATTCATTTTCGTATTCAACACACGGCCGTGTCCACGACATAGCCACACCCCATTTTTTCGACAGTTTATACTCTAACGGAAATAACACCGATTAGATTATAAACAAACGGCTCCCACAATCTTACGGTGACATATATAATTCATATCAAAAGATAATATTGCATAACATTCTGTAAAAACTTTTTGCCCCATTATGGCATACATAATGTGCCAAATAAGGCATTACTGTAACCAGCAGTTACATAATAAAAGGTTGATTGAAATAATAAGTATTCTTGCATCACAGTCTTATAGAGGATCCAACCATTCCGTTGTTCTATTTCTGTATATTGATTGCTTTGCCTTGGTAATGTGTTGCTGTCTAAGAGACTAATGAGATGGGATTAGGTGGAATGTTACTTATGGCTTTGTTGCTAAATGAAGATGTAAGGTCTTCTAGAATCTAGGTGTGGCAGGAGAGTTAATGTCTTAAGTTAAAACTTTAATTCCAACTACAGATTATACAGGATATAACACAGACATCACGCCTTTATTCCCCAAAGAGTTAGGCAGAGGTGTACCTATATTACACACAAATTTCGCCGTGCCTATGCCATCAAACGGCCCCAAATCCAGACTCCACTGCTACTGAAAAGTTCCTGATGGGAAAACCCAAATAACACTTTGCCCGAACCGGGAATCGAAACCAAGGACCTCACGCTCAGTAGTAGCGCTTGCGACCATTACATCAACGAGGCAGTCCAAGGTACAAACAGGGTATACAGCATTTATAAAACAAAAATTGGGAAGACTTAGTTCTTACCTCTTCTAAGCTGGTATGTTGTTGTTATTATAATATATTATGATACCTATTAATATAATCACTGTACGGTATTCTTATTTTTGTCACGTTTTGATGTGGTTTTATGTATACAGTTTCATAGATTTGGCTTTTTGTCTATATCTCGAAAGATCACCTTCGGCCCCAGATGTTACTTAAATATTTACAGAGTTACGGTAGCGGGAGAAACGCTTAAGGCACTTAACTAAACAAAGGGTTACAACTGGTTCAAGGGAACGTGCTGGGAACAAGCCATGGATAGCATTAGAGAGCAGGAGGAAAAACTTCGTAGGTACTTACATAGTTTTCTGGCTTGAAGGTAAATGGAAAAAAAAACCGGCCAAGTGCTTGTCGGACGGTGGTTGGGAAGTTGGGATGAATTGATCCCAAAAACAAACTTAACATTGTGGTTGTAAAACATGATCTCCCATACATCGGCATATGCCACGGTCAATTCTCCAACTGCGAATTTAAGTTGGTTGACTATTACTCGTTATCTTGTAAAGCCCACTTAGCTGTGATAGTCTTCCTTTTAATTTCATTATATGTACTACTGCCATGAATTTTTTCACATCTCTTTATATAACCATTTTTTCTCTGACAACTGTGGACCGATTTGGAGAATTATTTTTTCATTAGGTTGACGAAGCATACTTGCGTCTAACAAAAATTAGCACTTTAATGCTTAATATTACGCAAACGGATTCTTGAATCGAAAAGTGGTGTTCACAGACCCACAATATTTTTGAATGGCCTATCCAACGATACCTGACACCATGGGATAGATGACAAAAAAAAATATCATCCTCACATTACGTGCAAGGAAGAGGTAATCTAAAAAATATATTTTCAAAATTGTATTTTAGCACTTTTACGGCGTGATTCAAAGTCAAAATCAAAAGTCATTTATTCAAACTAGGCTGAGAATCAGCACTTTTCGAACGTCAAAATTACATAAGACATCCAGCAAAAACGCCCGCCCTTCACCACTTCCTAGTGCTTTACCTGAGAAGAAGCAGTGGCGCAACAAACTACTCCTCACACTCATAATCGTATGCAACGTAATTAACACTACGAAACGGAATTAGAATATCTAGCAGTTATAAAGATCAATAAATCGTCTACAGGCTATGACGAAATTCCTCTATCATTAAAGATAATATTGACATATTGGCAACTCCACTAGCATCACATTATAATAACTGTTTTGAGGAAGGCCTGTTCCCTTATCAGTTTTACAATTGTACGAATAAATCCAATTTTTAAGAAGGGATCATAAACGGATCCTGGCAACTACAGGCCGATTTCCCTATTACCTGTACTATCAAAGATTTTTGAAAAGCCTATGAAGGATAGGCTTATGAAACACTTAAGAATGCATGGGATCTTAAATGGGCAACAATTTGGCTATCAAAAATCATTGGGAACCCGGTGCTGTTGACGCATTAGTCGATGAGGTGATTTGCCATCTTAATGACAAACATAAGATGGCAGGTGTATTTCTGGATCTTAGTTCAGCCTTCGACACGGTGGACCATGAAATTTTGCTGGCCAAGTTGGAACATTATGGTATAAGGCAAAAGTTCTTAAGCTATTTCGATCTTATTTACATAATAAACGTCAATTTGTTGAGATAAAGACGGTAGTAGATGAAGAACAAAAATATTGAACTCTAATTTAATGACAGTATTTCCAGGTGACCCTCAGGGATCCGTTCTAGGTCCAATTTTCTTCATCGTATTCCTTAATGATTTCATTGAGTACATAAATAAACATTTTACAGACACTAGGCTCGTTATTTTTGCGGATGACACTAACGTAATAGTGTCTGCAAATAACTTAAATAAACACTGCACGGCCTGGTCCTTACCGGACGGTGAGCTACCTATTGCTCACCGTCCGCAAGCCCGCGCCTACGGTGGGCGGAAATCCGCCCGGGAGGCCCGACGCCCAGGGCGTCTCCTGTGGCGGCTAGGGGCAAGAGGCCGCGAAACTTCCTCAACCGTCCCGCCTCCTCCTTCGCGAACATTACTGCTTCGCAGAAGGAGGTGACGGCTGCCCATGCCCTCTCGCTCCGTACCATGGCCTGAACCAGGGCCGGACGCGAGAGATCTCTGCCGTCGATCGCCTCCACGAGGACACGGTGGTGCTCTGCCCAAGCTGGGCAGACCTCCAGCGTATGCTCCATCGTGTCCTCCGGGCGATCCACACAGTGGTGACACCCGGGCGTTTCCTCCCGCCTTATCCGACACAGGAACCTCCCAAAGCTGCCGTGTCCGGTGAGGACCTGCGTCAGGCGGAAGGTGAGGACGCCGTGGCGCCTCTCTAGCCACTCCTCAAAGAGGGGACTTATCGCCGCAATCGCGGCGTGCCCAGCACTGGGTTGCGACAACCGTACTCTCTATGTCGCCATGAGATCCCGCCGGAGCTTCGTCCGCTGCGCCGCGATTTCTCGCGGCAGCGGAGTTACGCCCCGGCGTTTCACCTTCTCGCGCTACTCCCATACGTGCGCGAGGACTTTTGCCTCCAGATCCCATGGTGGCAATCCGGCAAGGAGGCTCGCTGCCTCACAGGAGACCGTGCGGTATCCCCGGACCATCCGGATTTGAGGAAAGTTTTCATTTATCTAAGTACTCATCGACGCTGTAACTTAAACTAACTTAACTTGTATGAAAACTTTTGAAGACATTTAAAATCTAAAACTCCTGATAACATATTTACTCGTAAAACTGTTTTGACATTTTATTTTGAAATTGTTCGCTAAGGAATATGCACGATTCTTTCACTCTGTGTACAGCGCGACAGCGGGCACGCTGAGCGCGGGGGCGGCGTGCGGGGAGGCAGTGCCGAGCGGCGCGTATGCGCACCTCACCTGCCTCGAGTGGGCGGCCGTCCGGCGCGCACTGATTGGTCTGCCGGCTAAGCGCTCAGTGGGTCCGGACGGTATTCCGCCCTTCATTTTGAGAGATTGCCGCCTGGTATTAATAGAACCTTTGCTGCACATATTTAATGTTTGTTTGTCGGTGGCTCACTTTCCTAGTCGTTGGAAACTTACGCGGGTGGTACCTATACCGAAAGGTCGAGGGGGTACGGATGTCAGTGACTTCAGGCCAATTGCGGTACTGAGCGCACCAGCTAAGGTATTCGAGATGGCCGTTCACAATTGCCTTTATATACAGATAGGCTCTCATTTGTCTGATACGCAACACGGCTTCCGTCCTGGGCACGGTACAACGGGGAACTTGCTTCACCTGATGACACAGTTGGTACCAGCTGTCGACGCTGGGCTTCAGGTTGACTTAGGCTATCTGGACTTTAAGAAGGCGTTCGACACAGTCGACCACGATATACGAGTACTCTTGTCAAAGCTGGCGGTTATGGGCTGCACATATCATACTGTAAAGTTCTTCGCCAGTTATCTCCGAGATAGACGTCAGTATGTGGACTGTGGCGGACACTTCTCGGAGCCCTACTACACCAGATTATTATTTATTATTATGGTAAATGGTTTACCAAAGGTAGTCAGGTCAACATGTATACTGTTTGCTGACGACCGTAAGCAATCTGCAATAAGCTATACTTTAATGTATCAAAGTGCTTGGTGCTTTTATTCACACGCACACGAATCCCACAACACCACCAGTACAGCATGGGCGGGGAGCCGCTGCAGCGGGTCATGGAGGTCAAGGATTTAGGCATTCATTTCGCCAGTGATCTGCAGTTTCGCAAACACGTGGTACACGTTTGTAAAAAGGCGTACAGGAATCTGGGATTTGTGCTGCGTCAGGCAAATGACTTCACAAACATCAGTGCACTGAGGGCTTTGTATGAGGCTCTTGTGAGGAGTCATCTGGAATATAATGCGGCCGTCTGTAGCCCGAGTGAAATAAAATACAAAAATATGCTCGAACGGATACAGAACAAATTCGTCAGATTTATTTATTTAAAGCTGTATGGGAGATACCCGGGATACCCGTTACTGTATCCTACCTTATTCTGTCTCGGTATGGTGGGCTACTACAAATTAGAAATTAGGCGTGAAGTGGCACTGGCAACGTATATTTTCAAAGTTTTAAGAGGTAGTATACAAAACTCAGGTATACTATCAGAAATTGGGTTTAATTTACCGGATAGGTACGTGGCGCGGCGACGCAAGCCGCAGCTGCTGGTGGTGCCAAGTGCGCGCACTAACCTGCTGGGGCGCGCACCGCTGACTCGTGCGCTGCGCACTCTCAACACGGTGGCGGATGCCATAGACATATTCACCTGTACACTGGGTGAGTTCACAAGGGCCACGTACTGTGTAGCATAGTTAGAATTAAGTATATTTTAAGTTACTTTGTTGCATTAGATTTATTATCTGTAATGGCAAAGGAAACATTTCATGTGATAAATAAATAAATGTATATTATTTTTGAACTGTCTAGTAGTATTTTAAAACTGTTTCCACACAATATTTAAAACTGCTAGGCACTATTTTTTGAATTTCTTGGTATTATTAATTCATAGTTCGTATTTTTATGTAAATTGCATGTATATTCAACACAATGTGAATTGTTCACGAATAAATGAAATGAAATTTAATGCTTCATTTGGCTTTAATCTTCACAAAGGACGGGAGAAATTAAGCTGTTTTGGAGGTAGTTGTCAGAAGACAAGATCTATTACTATATAAAGTTTAGTGAAATACTACGGCAAGATTTTCTTTCACATCTCTAAAGCCTTTTTAGTCATTTTTCATCAGAACTACACTAGGCTTTATTTACAAGAAAACGTCGACTCCAACGAAACTAGAGCTGCCCCGTTCCAATCTCCCGACTCAGTTCACTTATTGGCACTCAGTGGTAAATAAACTAAGGCGCATTCACTCGCATGTTTTATCAGCCAGTAATCACTGGCCTCGTGTTTGGAAAAGAAGCCATTTTGAAATTGGAACCGTGTTGCTCCAATCTCACATTTAAAACAGTTTGTTAACGACCTTTTGGTTGCTACGTAAAACAATGTTCTCTTTCACGTTTGTTTAATATAAAAGTTTTTGAGACTTTCCTCCGAATGTTCACTGCGAATTTGGAAGTTTAGATTACTTTTTGATATTCAAATACAGTTTTGTTTTTGATAGTATGTTGGAAACTAGGTTTTTTCAGTAATAGGTGGGTAGCCATGTTATAAGTCTCGCCTGCGTAGGTGAGTTACTGAAAAATAACACTGAACTGTGAACATAAAGTTTATCATTGTTTAACAATACGATTTGATCAGAAACCAAATTGAGCAACGTATCAGAAAAATTGGGCAAACATTATCCATGATAGCTCTCATTCGATCGAGTAGGTATGCTTTTAACTCAGAATGAGGACCATAAGCGTAACTTTTTATGAGCTATTTTGTTAGCAGGCAAAGCCGTCGCTCTGTTGCGTTTAATATACTTCTCAGAAAACTCGATATCCTCTTTTTTTATACATTCGATATTTAGCATCTTTCAAATATAAATACACTTATTTGCTCGGCCCACATGGGTGCGTAGTGAATACAAAAACTCCATAACAGTAGGTATAACAAGATTTTCGCCGAGTAGAGCCGGGGGATAAAAACAAAAGGCGCAATTTGCCCTCCGAACGCGGTTGACTGATCCCTGCCATTATCCTATAGACCAAATCTCACAAAATTCGAGTGTTTATATCAGTTCAAATCTGCCGGGACGGTCTTCGATGAAGGTCGGCCGAATGCGAGTTAACGACGCGAAGTAACAACTTTACTGTTCGACTCTCAATTGTTTTGGATTTATTTCTTCCAAACATCCCGAGAACTCCTAAATGCGAGCCATTTCGGAAACTATTAATGCTGGCCATCAAACTTTTCTTTAGAAAAGTGCTTTTCTCTATGTATAATAGGCCTGTCCCTTTATAACCTGCTCAAGTGGTACACTCGTTTTAAAAGTTGGGTAATGAGTTAAGCCCTCGGGTGTTGTAAACGGCCGTAGGTCGACAAACGTTTATCGTCAAATGGGTCGCGGGAACTTTCTACCTATTTTATTAACTTCTTTCTCGCAATGTTCTTTGCTGTCTGAATTAAAAAAGCTATTTAGTTAAAACACAATTCCGACCTTTTGTTTCTTCATTTTGTAGCTAAAACGTCCGACAGTTAAGTTGTTTCAGAGTCTGTTAACTCTTACTTAGATCTTTTGATTTAGTTAAGCGACATCGTTTAGAGTTTTAAACTGCTTGTTTATTTATAATACGGACAACATTTATTTGTTTGTAATTTAATATGATTGTATTAAATTACAAACAAATACATGTTGCCCGTTAGTTAACGTTTAAGAGAGTATCGAATTTTGTCTCAAAGTTTTGAAAGATAAGGAAGTCAAATTAGTTTACAGCGCCGTCCTCTGTGTTATTGTAAATTTTACAAGGTTTTGTCTTGCATCCTCGTCAAATTTCAGAAGGCTGCTATGAAAGACATATATAATCAAATAAAATTACGATACCTGCTCAATGATTAATGCATACTTGTTTTTTAGTTATTAAGTTTAAATACACCACTTTAACAGAACAGAATCACCCCGTTGCGAATGCGGTAGTGTGTGTGTAAAAGGGCAGTTACAGTGCGGTATCGCACAGCCCGCGTTTTAACATGCGTGTCCCACACATGCCGATTTCCGAAAAGACAAGAAAAAAAAAAAACCTACTTACTTATTTTATTATTGATTCATGTTGAGAATCATTAGCATAGTTACCTCCTTGAATTTGACGACGATGCAAAACGACACCTTGTATATGCGTGTACGGTTCGGCAGTTTGATCGCGATCTACATATGGGAGTGCATTGACATACGGCGGAGCGTAGATGATGCATTTTTGTACATAATTTATTTAGTGTTCAATTAGGCGTGATTTGAGTCGGACAACTTGCATTTTTATTTAGATTCATGTCCGTTGAGCATTCATTGACATTCTGGCATTATATTGACATTTCCTGCGTACTTGCATTTCGCATTGACAGACTACTGTTTGGTTAACACACCGAACAAAGCGAATTAAAGTTTCAGTAGGTACGTCGTTAGTTATCTGGAAATATCATCTTGTTTGGCCATAAAATATATCATAAACAGAAAAGCACAGCTCATTAGTTTACGAACACGAAATTTTTACTATTCTTTAAAATTGCCTTGAGTGAACTGATATTTTGGGACAGCGAAGTAGCTCCGTCCGCTGTGTTATCGCAAGAAGACGAGAATACTTAATGGTGTTAGTTTTCTCACCAAGTTTGTCTAGGCACTACTTGCACCACAGAGCGAACGCGTGTTTATTTTGTCTTTGCATGCAAAACCTTAGCCAGTATTTGTACTTGATTTAATTTGCAACTATGCACGAAATAATTGTGTGGAAACATTTTACAAATATGCATTACTAGCTACGCCTTGCGGTTTCACCCGCATAAGTCTCGATCCCGTGGGAATATCGGGATGAAAAGTAACCTTTGTCTTAATCTAGGTCATGGTCTACCTATGTGCCAAATTTCATCCAAATCCATCCAGCCGTTTTAGCGTGAAAGCGTAACAAACAAACAAACTCACTTTCGCATTTATAATATTAGCTAGGATTAGAATAACGTGAATTCATTATATTACCCATTATGTTTGTTTTATTTTCCTTTGTGAAAACTATAAAATGAAACCGTATTATTTCGTAAAATTGAAATGTTATCGTCCAACCGCAATCGTAACGCAAAGTCTCAAGGGAATGTGAACCAAATCCACGGATTTACAAATGTCAGAAGGCAGTAGCACCCTGTAAAAAAGTTAGAATATAAATTAAGGAAGACGCAACTTAGAGTTTTCAAACTTTTCCTTTCGAGAGATCTAGATACCAAGTTTCAAGGCTAGAGGGACAAAGAAAACAAAAATTCGTTATGTGTAAACCAACGTGTAATACATTTATAATATAAAGAGATAAAATTTCACATCTTGTAAATATTAGACATAATTTTCCATACAAATTCAGCGCAACTGACTGTTACACGAAACACACGATATAATAACATTTATTCATTAACTACTATCGGCTCAGCTAACTCCACATTAGTGTTTGATTTCAACTTAGAAGGAATAAGGAGAAACGCACTGGGCAAGAAAACCGCATCGCCAATCTTATGTAAGTACAGTAAAGTTGGCAAAACGGCTGAGTCATAACTGGGGGGCAACCCCGGCCTCTTATAGCAGTATTGTTATATAAGCTATACAGGGGGTATAGCTCCATCTCTTTCCCACTATGAAGCAATATTAAAATAATGCTGCTTTAAGAGGCCGTGGTTGCCCCCTGTACGGTTTACAGACGTGGCTGTCTGCAGCTGTCAAACTGCCTAGTGCGTTACTTTACTAAGGGCTCAGATACATCGCACGGAGAATAAACCTACCTTTGGTTTAATTGGTAAGAATAATATGACCCATGAAAGATTTGTTCATGTGTCTGATTTTCACAATCTGCTCTCTTATACTCACATTTTGAGAGCACCGTATTAAACAGTATATTTTTGTATTAAACAGTGATTTATGTTCCTCCGTGTAATATTTCAGAACCCATAAATAAAGTTGTCGAGGAAGTTAGGATAACAGCTACAGTGATTGGAATAAAATCTTCACAAATAAATTACATTCGAAATATACATCTCACATTTATTTACAATTTATCCTATAGGGAGGGTGAAATGATATGAATAATAAAACGTATAATGTTTTATTTAAAATAATGCGTAACTGACAGCCCTAGTCTCATTAGTGGCAATCACTATTAAGCAGACTGCGGGGTAATTACGTAACACACATACAATGGCAATCGATCGCAACGTCCATCATTTTTGACATATCAACCACGTTCATAACGTTATTTACGTTGTTTAGTTAGTTGTATAATTAAGTAGACATAAATATTTTGTTTACTTTTGCATGCCGAATGTGTTCTTTTTTTTTTGTGAGAAATTATCAAACTTTTCCCGCTCTGAGCGGAGCAGGAGGGTGTGTCAGACTCTTACTGACTAAAACCCACTCGTATTCCTTCCGTTGCCTGTGTTACCAGGGGCCTCGGTAACCCATTTTTTCCCGAGACGGTAGAGTGTGTTGGAACTGCTTTTACAATGTTTACGTCTTATTTTGCACCCACATTCATTACAAAATACCAGTTTCTGAGCAGACGAATTTTTCAATCATATGTAGGATTAGGAATTTACTTCAAAACCCTCGGTTTGTGTTTGAATGTGTGTTACGCAATAAGTGTGCTGGTTATGTCTAGGATCAAAGAAATTTCTCAGTAATTCCATTAAAACTATTACGATATAAAATCTAACTTACAATAGGACTTAAAGTTTATATAAAGAGTGTATAGCAATAAGGAAGACATCGATAGCCTGCATGAATTACATCGTCAATATAGAAAATACAGTAAATTATCTTTTGATTTCCATGCAGTTTCTAACTTATGAAAAGTCACAGGAGTGAACATGGACAATGTAGACTAGAGAATTGCTAGAGACAGACAAATCGACTAATATTCCAGTGATCGTGGTAATCTTATTCGTATTTGAACAGAACCGTCCGCGAAATAAAGATGTTAGGATTTTATACCAGTGTTTGTTCAGGAAGTAAATATGCATGTCTACTAGAACTTACCCCTGCGGTAAGTCTGCCCGATTTTTCTTACTTAGATATAATAATAAAATAAAATAATTCTTGTATTTCTAGTAGTTTTTTCTTTTACAATGATCTTTGCAAAAACTTAAGGTGACGTGGAGTAAAAAACACAAATATCTAAAAATACAATGTGGAGACAACAATGCGACGATAAATGAAAACACTGTTATTATTAATGCATAAGAGTATGCATTAATATTAACAGTGTTTATTAATATTAATATTAACACGGAACTATCAAATAAATTTTAGTATCACTATTAAAATTGTTTTTTATTTTATAAACTAAATTGTACTGATGGGCCGACTATGGGTTTCCCCAATCTTTGACTGGCTCATCATCATCTGCCTAGCCTTTTCCCAACTATGTGTGTAATGGCTTCCAGGCTAACCGAATGCAGCTGAATACCAGTATTTACCGTGAAGCAACTGCCTATCTGACCTCCACAACCCAGTTATTGGGTAATACCCCTTGGTAAGACAGACTTTCGGACTTCTGACGACCCGTAACAACTGTCAAATATCCACGAATGACAGCCGGGACCAACGAGTTAACGTGCTTTCCGAGGCACGGAAAATCTTTGACTGGCTATAGTGATTAAAATATTACATATATTTGATTGAATTTTCGTATGCACACTGAGAATGGTTTTAGATATACCAACGTAGTTTAATTTGTTGTCGTATTGTCATCTTCGCCTTGTATAATAGGTACAAAAAATCTGATCGCGAACTTATTTTGTTCAGAGACTGTAAAGGCACGAGCAATGTTCGCGCATTTCCAATAAATATAGTTAGTGTTCAAAATGTGATCGTGTACCTACTCATTCGATTGGAGGCTGTAAAGACACGAGCAATGTCCGCGCAATAGCAATCAAAATAGAATTGACAATATACTTTCTTTAAGAAGTAAACACACCCATTCTCTTAAAATAAACAAATAATTAAATATCTTTAAATCCACAGAATCGTCTACCTATTATCCAACAGGATTGTATTTTATTCGCGAAAACTGCAAACTGATTGGAATCTTTAATTTAAACTCCATTGTAAGTGTTTTTAATTATCGACAGAATCATTCCGATAATGACCTGTGGCATTACATCGGAAAGCAGAGGTTCGGAGGAATAAAAAAAAATGTTTGAATTATTGTAAATTAAGTTTTAAATGTATGGTCATATTATTAAAAATTAGGAGAGTTATAATGTCTTAGATCCATATTTCCTGTTCCTAATCTTTTAAAAAGAAAAAAACTTAAGTAGGTATCTATTTTATTACGTCATACAACACATACATATTATATGCTAGTACTCTTGGAAATCAGCTATACATATACGTTTGAAATATAAACCCTAACATAACATCGAGCAGCTATTTACAAAATTATTACTGACATTAAACAAAACAAGACAATAAAATATTAAGACTAAATACTTTCCATTGATCTTCTTTATCCACATAATTTTTATTAGCCTACATAAATTAGCATTTACTTAAATTGTATAAGTTTTACACACATTATAATTACCTACCTTATTTACGCTTTAAGCTTTGCTAATTACGAGATTACGTTCAAAAATTAAGTCATTCAGATTCTATATAATACATTTAATATTGTTTTCTATAACCTTTTACTTTGGGTTTAGACAACATTGACATACAGTTAATTAATCAATGTTAAACATTTACAATACGAACCGAACGATATTTAAGACTCTCCATATTGACAACATTTATAAATTGTTTATAAATACTCACTCCTAATCATGATATGTTTTTGTTACACAATTGCTCCTAAATATTCTCATTAATAAAATATTCCATCGCGCAACATGCCTTCTACATGGTTTTATGCAAATGCCTTTGCAAAAATATGCCTTGAATTTATGTGAAAATTATGCATATACTGTGCATGAAACGTGTATTTAATCCGATCATTATATTGCATCATACATTTTTTTATTAAAGGTTTATCAACGTATTCGTATTTCAAATAAGTTCCAAAAATAGTTCTATTTTCGTCCGCTCAGAATACTTGCCGCATACAATCGAGAGCGCAATGATTGCTACATCATTAGGCGACGCGTCGTGTGCCTCACTGTGCACTGTATGCAGACACGGGCTAACACCACACGTCCCACAACGCTCCGGTCCGGCATTGTCTATGCTAACACGGATTTCAGTACTGAGCGACTACTGGGAGTGCATAGCACTATACCTACTGAAATATATAGTGCAGATGCAGATTGAAGAATTTAAAATAGATCGTTGTTAAAATAACTCAAACGTGAAACCGATAACTATCACTTTGTAAAGATTCCAAACGAGTAATAGTTACATTTCAAATTGGTGAATCTATTGTCAGAACACAATTGAATTTGTGAATAAGTAGTATAACGTTCTTCTTCTTGTCTTGACGATAAATGATGATTTTTATTAGGGTTCCGTAGTCCCTTATAGTTTCGCCTTGTCTGTCCGTTTGTCTGTCTGTCTGTCTCTCCGTGGCTTAGCTCAGAGACTCTAAGTACCAGAAAGCTGTAATTTGACATGGGTATACATATAAATAATGACGACAAAGTGGTAAAACCAAATCTTGAAAAAAAAGAAAAGATTTATTGTTCTTGGGATAAATTTATCCCCTCTATGGAACATTGTGCATGGTCCGAACACACTTGTTTTTATTGTATAAAATGACAATTTTAAATGAAATACCAATTCATATTAATTAATGTATTACTCAACGACTGTTGGCTAAAATGTCACATAGTGTTAAGTATGCCAACTAGAATGGGCACTATGTTCCCACAAAGCTTTCACACGGCTTTGTCTTTGTTAGCACGGATTCCACCATTGTGCAAATATACTCGTAGTTTAAGGGGAATTTTTGAGTTGTTTTACCAAAGTTAATGCTGTAGCATCCTGAAGATGATATGGTAAGACAACAGGTGCCTTAGATTATTCATATTTAATACATCATGAATAATGCAATAACCGTCAGCTTAATTAGCATATAGCTCTTAGTTAGCGTAATTTCTAGGGTAATATCTTTTTAATAACATGCTGCAGTTTTGATGATAAGTTCCACATAGAGGCATTTATTGCGCGATGTCTTATCCACCATATCATGTACTCGCGAGCATCATAGTCATTTCAATTCAAATTCACTTCAATTTGTTGAGATTCTTTTATTAAATAATTGACTTTGCAATTTGTGTCAAATAAATTTTTCTTCATTTTTGATATTGTCTACAACGAATGAGTATATTTTTGATTGATTTGTCAATCTTGGTAGAGATCAGCAACATTTCCAATTTTTCTTAAAACCAAACTAATAATAAAAACAGATATAAAGGTTTAATTTTTTTGCTCATGTAAGAAGTTATACTTTACTAAGTTGAACCACAAAGACTTTAAGAGCAACCTACAATTTGTTTCAATTTTATCTTGCCTAACATAAGTTTTCTACTCTACAAGCAATACACAAATATATCAGGGATTGGGAAATAAAGTATTTTCATTTATCTATAGTTTTGATTTTTTTTATTTATTTACATTTTATTACGAGTCTATGTTCAAGAATTCCATAGACTATCTAATATTAGAAACTAGAAAACACAAAAGATCACTCACATTTAGATACAATTTACTACTGATATGTAAAAGCCAATGCATTCATTTTTAAAGTCACGCAATTACTCATGATTTATGTGACTCCTAACACGCTTTTACTGTCTCTGGATTAGCCATTACATTATCATTATATTACAAAATGGACATGGGCTCTCTAGCAATTTTATTGATAGGTGGGTGTCAAATCGGGTCATTTACATATCTAACTTTCTAATTCAGTCTCATAATTGCGCATACATAAGTTAAAAGGTACATATACAAAGGATACAAAGAAGCGCTGAGAAGCTCATCGATAAAGATCAAATCAAAAAGTAATACCGCGTCAAAAATGTCAGCCATCTTGTAAACAATATAAATGGACAAACGTTTGGTCGTGGATTCTTTTTTCAAAATCGCCTGAACATAATTAAAACATGCAGTTAAAAATAACATGGCAATAAAGTTTGATATAAAATTCACATTTATTCCATGTTCAATTCGCAATGTATTTTTAACGTTAAATAACGCCATTAGCTGGCGCCCAGTAACGTTCAGAGCTTGCTTTTATTGTTCGCTGTATAGTTTATGCGCCTATATACGTTTGTATATAAAACACGGGTTGTGGTTTTAGATTTTGTAGATAATCTTGATTAACCAGATGTATAATAAAAACGTCATCAGTCACTCAGTACAGTCTGTATTAAAAACGTTAGTTACTAAAAATTTAGGGTTCAAAATTCAGCATGAAGGAAGCAAAGTTTCAGAATCCTTCAATTCATAAGCGCAGTCATTCTGATATTGGCGACTCAAATAAACGTTGCCTCGGTTCCTTTACTTTGAAAGGATTTACTTTAAACTTCCCTAATAAGATTATTACCAACATTGATCAAATGAATATTTGTTTGCAAAGGGAATCGCGTCATTTAAAGTTATTACAACAGATTTTAATAGCGATTAGGCGAATTCGGGCGAATATTGCTGGCAATTGAGTTATTACCAAAGTTTATTGTTCGGAAAATTAGAATGAAATTGTTGGTCAAATTACCATTTTATCTAAAAAAATTGCTTGGTCTGTAAAATGTAAATACAAAGGTATATTTACTAAAAAAGGTACGTCTGTTTGAAATAGCTGCTGCGTTTCTATTGAGGCTTAAGTAAAAGAAGGAAGTGTTTTTAAAATAAAGAGCCGAAACAATATTCTACTGAATTCCTTATGATGTATTACACCAATTAAAAATAGATTAATATCGACATGTTTCTTCATAATTTTATTATAACACCTGTCAAATTGTAACGCACGAAGCAAGTTATAAGTCGCACGCAATCAAACGCTGTATTGTTTGTAGTAAAAAAAATCTATCGGATCGGCTTTTCAGAAACTATATTAATAAAAATGGTAAATATGCTTTGTATTACGAATGAAAAAACTAAACTTAGTCTTCAATTTCACCAACTAGATGACAAATGATAGGTTTTGGTAATTTATTTCCCGGAAACATGGCTCTAAATACATACACATGGAATCATAATAATTTCAGCATTTTAGCACCACAGTCAATTCACTCCCCACAACAAACTATATGTACCCAGTTACCGTACGCTATACATTACTAAGCTCATAAAATACTTACTATACCCGAGTCACTTTAGCATGGCAATAGCGGTCATTGCCCTTTCCTTAATATCTCTCCGTAGGAACCCAAACAATAAACTATGTATGGTTTTTCGTTATTGGAATAAATTATTATTTGAAGATCATGATAAATTATGATTCAGGACATTCACGGACTTTATTTTAGTTTTTGAAATAAAGAATGCTAGAAAATGTAGGTGGTTCAAAGACCGCTATTGCCACGCTAAAGCGACTTGAGTATAGTACATTCGCTTGGGGCGACATTGCGAATATCAAATATCTGGAGTTGATGGGCATGTGTTATAAAGGCTTCCACATATTATTGCTCGCGGGTTTTAATGCAACGCAATCTGCGGCGAATTGGAGTCATTTGGTATCACCGCGCGTTAGCCCAACCTGCCCCCGTAATAATATGAAGCAGCTTTTATGAAACATTTACTACGTGGCATTACAAAACCGATGTTACCTTACATTACATGAGAACTAATTTGACAGATGTTATGTTACAATATACATACGTCACATCCGAGTTTAGGAGTAAATATGGCACACAAATATGACTAAAACAATCAATACACGTTCTACATGACATCGAGACGATAAATTTAGCTGGGAACTAACGATTTTGACGGGCAGTTGAGTTGGCGCTGGTTCGATCCGAACCACGTTCACTGAAAAAGAAAAACGTTTTTAAAACAAAAATGATGACGGGAATTTTTCACCGCTGTAAATGAGGATAATTTGGTCTGGCTGGAATTTGTGCTTACATACGCCTCAGAACTTAATTTTGAGGGGTGCTTCAACGTTATAATTCCCGGGTTGAAGTTTTTTGCTAGAATTTTTCCTAAGATTTTTTTTATTACGCTCGGTTATGAATAATTCCTTGTGTAGTGAAGCTTTCATCCTACGCACAAATGTAAATACAATACAGGTCTGCTGTATTGTTGTTACAATCAACCCTTCTGACGTGTGATTTATCGATATACCCCCAGTGACGTATCTAATACAAATTTATCACACGTGATCGAACTTTGATTACGTCTCGAATTAAGAGCGATATAAATCGATTAACAGACATCCTTGGACTTATTTCCCAAGTGGCGAAAAGTATGAGGTGTATACAAAATACAAAGTCAAATTCGTCATTTCATTTTCAGAGGGGCAAAATTCCGAGCATTGGGGTGTTTGCAGGAGTTGATGTTAAATAATAAATGACACTGCCACCGCTATTTTACTGTAAAATATCATTATAATAATGCATGTACGTGTAAATTAATCAAATATTGAAGTAACGTAGGTTTAAAATTAGAATCTTTTAAAATTCGGCATCTCACTTCACTACAACCACTCTACACATTTATAAAATTGGAGTTTGAAATTGGAATTCCTTTTTGAGCTTTTCAGCACACTCTGTAGAGATAGTGCGGTCACGCTTATAATATGAGAATCCTTACTTGCCACTTGCTTCTCAATATTCGCTCAATTAAAATTATTTTAGTTACACAAATTAAAGATTGGAAGATTTAGAAAAGTCGGTTATGGTCTAGAGCTGGCACCATTATAGGTGGGTTAGAATATTGCTTTTATTATACTTGTAATTTTCCTCTTAATATAGGCACATATACTGGAAAAAAAATCGGTAAACCCAATCGATTTTTCGGTAATATTCACCGCTTTGGTCAGTAAAAATAGAGCCAAAAGAAGTAAAACTAACTGAAAAAAAAACAGTTGAGTTATAACTTATAACAGTAGATTTTACTGTGCCTCTCTTAACCGATAAAGCCCCAATGGCTCCGAATAGGAGCCCTCGCGGCGCGCGATTTGAAAGTAGTTATCGAATAAAAATGTTTTTTTTGAGATTGAGAGATGACGTTATTGAGCCACGGGCCTGAGCGGTTAAGCTCTGAAAACGCAAATACTTAAAATAAACTGTTTGTTTCAGTAAACTTTAATGTTCATCCAATTGAAATAACTGTTTAGCTCTTTACTGTTTTTGCCCATTTCAGTGCACTGTCAGTAATCAATTATTTTAACATAAAAATAATTTTCCTGAACCGTTTTTTTTTTACTGTACAACAACAGTAAAAAGTATCGTTTAATTTTTTTCAGTGTATTTTGTCTCTCTTTTATATACACAAAGACACTAGCTTAAGTTAAGTTGAGTTGGCACACAATCGAATCCCGGCCAGATGGCCAGACACCACCCCAAAATAATATATGTTTTAAAACAAAAATCTGTTCAATATACCTGTAACAGTATTATTCTGCACATCAGCAAACCCCTCGCCCATGCTAGCGTAACTTGGAATGGTGCTAAGACAGGTGATGTCCACGGTCTGGTTAGGGTATAACTGCAGATTGGTCAGCGGGAAGTGCAGTGACGTGTTGGTCATGGACAGTGGGATGCCGTGGTGGTGACGATGGACCTTCATTGTACCAAACGGGATGGTGTGACTTTCGTCTACCTGTTGAATAAGAGTTAGTTACAGTTTAGGGTGAAGTTTAATATAGCTTGTAAAAAAATCCATCACGTAGCCGTCAATTACTCATGCTGTACATCAAACTACTCGTAAGTATCATTGCACAAAAAGAATTGCTAGGAACTGACTTTTATTTTTGATGTGAAAAATCGCTGTTTACGATAGCGCTCACTGTTACGCATGCAAAATATTATGCTTATGGGTGCATGCAACAAATGTTATAACTTAACTTGAAATACCCCCACTTCAAGTTAAGTTATAACATTAAAAACTAGTTTCATGTTAAAACGTCAGGAATATTTGTAATTTTGACCTTCAATATTTCCCGAACCACAAGGTTCCCAGCAGGCTTTGCATGGTGCTTTCTATTTCTACTCTACTCTTTTAAAGAAATCGCTTTTCTAAATTTCTCGGTAGAAAACTACTGTCTACACGGAAACGTCAGTTTTGTCTACTCTTCCGTCGACAAAACGCTCTCTACGGTTCTCGTGCTAAACCTGCAGTTATGGTCCAGCACAAACATATTATCACAATTACTGTTCTAGAAGAACAAGTGACCCTCGTCTTCGTTAAGCGTCCTTTTACACACCGATATAAAAAAGAGGTTTTATGGAGATTGGTTATGGTGTCTCATGGTCAGTTGCATCTTGGCCGAGGACAAATGGATCTGAAGGATGCCCGTCAGATCCGTCTGATCTGAACCAAAATTCGAACAGTGTGCGGTTGTTACGGCATTAATGTTGATCGCCTACGAGCGACAGCTGTTACTAAAACAGCCATTAGAAGCAAGTCATTGAAACAAAACACCAATCGTTTCGGGCATGGGCATCTGGATTAACTGATCGGATGATCCGATCAGTCGTCTGTTTCGTCTGTTTTGATTTTATTTTCCCATTTCATCTCTAAGAGAAGGCTTGCCGAGGTCGGTCCGCGGATAGGTGGACATTTTTATACACGGAGACTACTCCATGAATTGGAAAGCACGTTAAGCCCGCCCCGTTTATCACTTGTGGATCTTTGACAGTCGCTACGGGTCGTCAGAAGCCTGAAAGTCTGACAAACCAGTCTTACTATGGGGTATCGAGTTATACAGTTACTAGGTTGTGGAGGACAGATAGGCACTCCATGTAAAATACTAGTATTCAGCTGCATCCGGGTAGACTGGAAGCTGACCTCAAGATAGTTGGGAAAAGGGTAGGCAGATTGATTGATGATAGTGATTATGTTATTGTGAAAGGTATATTATTGCCAATATTGCTGATGTGTTACATTCTACAATGGATTATTCATGGTTATTTCCTTGCTATTGTTATAATGTTTCTAATATTCGGAGTAATGGTCCAAGAGATAGAATTAACTGTTTTTAACACTTTCACAGCCGATCACGTGCAGAGTACGTCCCAGGTTGATTGTATTGTGACGCTGATCACGTTCTCAGTACGTGACTGACTTTCTTAGTGTTTGTTTTAAAACGACGTCCGTAGTCCGTGTTTGGCGTGCATTGATATAATAGTGTAGTGCGTTAGCTACGCACACATGTAAGAATAACCGTGGTGGGGCGCTTGGTGTGAGCGGAACAAGCTATCGAGTGTCGCGCTGCGCCAGTGTTCTAAGAAAAACACTGGCAAACGAGGACGCAAAGAAACCATATTTTACTGCCCAGACTGCAACGTGCCTTTATGCTACCATCCTTGCTTCAAAATGTTTCATACACGCAAAAATTACACGACTTGAACACGCAAAAGTCCATGTTCGACTTTTTTTTTTTTCCATAAAACCTCTTTTTTATTCTACATTTTTAAATAAAAAAACTAATTTACGTCTGTTTTTTATTTTTATCCTAGAAATAAACAAGTCAATAGTATAAATAAAAAAATAATTATAGATTTATCATTGATAGTTCTCATTTTATAAATGTTGCAATATCGGCGAAAATCGCCGGCGAACCATGGAATCCGCGTTTTAAAATCTTCGGCTGTCAAAGTGTTAAGATAACGATCATTTATGGAAATTTAAGAAATATGTTGATAGAATACTGTGTCTATGCTGCCAGGTAAGCCGTCGGAGATAGGGTTATAGAGGTATGAGATACAGGATGTCAGGCTAACTCTTCCTTTACAGAAAAGGGAGGATCCTCCGACCAGGTGGGTGTCATGTCTGGTGAGACACTGCCCGATGATTGATGTCGGGACGTTAAACTCAAACTCAAACTCAAAGCATTTATTTCAATTAAACCATTTACAGGCACTTTTGAACTGTCAAGGATTTGGTCAGTTATAAATATGAAGCTAGTTGCCCATTCCAAAGCGTAGTAGGTACCTATGGAGAACGGGCAAGAAACTCCATGGACACTCTTTTAAATTATATTGATACATAAAGATTAGTACAAAAATAATGTTGAATTTATAACTATATGTGAGGACGATGTAAAAGAAAAAACGCGTTCATTGTAGCAAAATAAACAAAAATAATTTCAAAATAAAATAATTACAAATAAGCTAGCTAAAAGGTGACAGTCCCAACTGACGGCGCCTGTCCACAATCATGACGCATGGTTACGCGGTTAACTCTGCTTACGCGACGCAGGATTTTGCGTGACGTAAGTTGATGCGTAGTTTGCGTGTAGCGATGTAGATGCCACAGGGTTTCTAAGTTAAAATATCATCTTAAACAAAATATGTTTTTTATCAATGTTCATTTGTTGCTAAGATGCAGTTTAAGATAAAACGATAAAAATATATTGATGACATGATGTGTGTGTGTTGTTGTTATTGTGGGTTGATAACAAAAAGTAATAAGTAAATACTAACTTGAGATAAAACCAACAAGACGCTTGAGGCTTTATCTTTGATCAAAGTACTAAAACAGAACCGTCAAAATAGGCTTAATTTACATAACAACTGAAACCATTTCATTAAGGCACAGTTCTATAAATAACATGAATAAATGAGCCGCACCTACGCCTTTATTTTACGGCTTTCATAGCAATTGAAGTAAAAGTAACTATAGGTAAATAGTTATATTTTCGCCGGCGTTATTTTTGGACGCCCCCTAAAATTACGGAATAACTAAAATATTCAAAAAGTCTGATATCATCGTTCTTCTGTGGTTAAGTATTAACAGCCGCACGAGTCGATCAATCAGTTTAAGTTACGCTTGCCGCAGTTGGTCCGTGGATGGGTGACCATCTTTACATACCAAGATCCCTCCGTACCTCGGAAAGTACGTTAAGCCGTTGGTCCCGGCTGTCATTTGTAGATCTTTGACAGTCGTTACGGGTCGACACAAGCCCGAAAGTCAGACAACCAGTCTTACCAAGGGGTATCGTGTTACCCAGTAAATGGGTTGTGGAGGTCAGATAGGCAGTCGCTCCTTGTAAGATACTAGTATTCAACTGCATCGGGATAGACTGGAATTTGACCCCAACATAGTTGGAAAAAGGCTAGGCAGATGATGATGATCATTATTCTCCTGCTCTTATGCCAATTTATTTGTAGTCGGCGCAACGTCTCTTTTTCTTCCATACTTCTCTATTAGTTGTCATCTCGGTAGTCACCCCCTTTCTATCCATATCGATACGAGACGAGGAAGACCAAAGTCACGATGGTTGGACTGTATGAAAAATATACAGTCCAACCATCGTGACTTTGGTCTTCCTCGTCTCGTATATCCAGACATTTACCTCTTTCCTCCGCATCACATTCCCATACCATGACAACCGATTTGTGTGAGAATATTTAAATGAGCAGTGGTGGCTCAGTGGTAACGGCCGCGACATACGAGTTGTAGGTCGTAGGTTTGAAACCAGGTAGTTGCTATACTTTTTGTAAATTATTTCAACACCACTGCTCTCGAAACGGTGAAGGAAAACATTGTGAGGAAACCAGTATGTCCACCCAGTTCATCCACAAATTCGAAGACATGTGACATCTACCAACCCACGCTGGGCCCGCGTGGTGGATTACGGCCCACTTGCTCTGGAGGGAGGCCTGTGTCACAGCAGTGGGAATGTTATAGGCTGATTATGTTATTTAAATGATTATGGATCTGTAACTGCCTCCTTGGTCTAGTGGTCGCAAGTGCAAGTCTCGTGTTCGATTTCCAGGTCGGACAAAGTGTTATTGGGTTTATCTGGAGCTTCTCCCACCTTGGTATGGATTTGTGCGCATTTGATGGCATTAGTCTCGCCCCTATTACATTATTTCCCGCCACCACAACAGAGGCACTTGTATGTGTTGGCTACAACCGACAAGAGATCGAGTACTCGCTTGCGGAGGCCAAGTACGACGATGTGTTCGCGACCTACCTCCTCCTCGGTAGGAAAAGTACGGACGTGCCCGTACATGAGAGTTAAAACGTAACTAATGAAACGTGGGTGTACTTATAGATACACTTCTGCCCCACCCTTCAACAAGGCGTGATGTTATGTTACGTGGATCTGTACCGAATTTTATTATATTGCAATATTTCGTAGCTGATGGAATTGGGAATTGCATTTTTATTAACTTTTAATACATCGATATTTTTAGAAATGTTAGTTTTGTTCCATGGCTATCATAATAATGACTCCACCATAAGGTGGATCCGCAGTGGTAACCCGTTAAAAAGTTCTTAAGGAAGTTAGATTTGTTCCACAAGAACTTTTCCAAGGGATTTGTTCTTGTGGAACAAATCTAACTAAGATAGATGTATTAATGATTCTAATGATTATAATTCTGTAAATTCATATTTGTTATGGTCGCGAATTATGTTTCGATCAAGATACAACCTGACACTGCCCTACAAAATTGCAAAAAACAAAAGAAAACTTGAATTTCGCGGGCTAGCACTGCTGATCCACCTTATGGCATTTCCATAGTTATTTAAATTACACCTTGTATAAGTAATATTTTGATCTAATACATAACTCATACATAACTGAGCACACATACCTCATAACATGACCATGTAACAATGTATTATTTTAGGTAAAGTGCTTGTAAATTATCACGTTGATGGTAAAAACAACAAATATTGAAAAGCTTTTGTTCTAAATAATAACAACATTTAGGCTTAATTAAATTGGAGCTCTTTTAAAAACCGTAGTAAAAAGGCCTTTAATAGCAAGCTTTAAAACTAACAAATTAATAAAAGTATGAAAAATCGGAATAAAACTGAGTGCACCGATAAATTATAAATGCCGCGGATCTCATCGCAGAAAGTGGGTTTCACAATTTATTTACACAAAAATTCGCCAATAACGCTGATATTCTCGAATATTTTACAACAATTTTTATTTTTAGGGTTCCGTACCTCAAAAGGTAAAAACAGAATCCTCATAGGATCACTCGTGTGTCTGTCTGTCTGTCTGTCTGTCCGTCTGTCACAGCTGATTTGCTTTGAATCTACTGGACCGATTAAATTGAAATTTGGTATTCATATGAATTTCTCTGACCCCAGACACGGACGTGTACCGTAAATCAATAAATTTTGAATCACAATCAATGGGGTCAGATTTGGGGGACAAATTAGAAAATAAAAAAAAATACAAGCTGTACCGTGTGACACATTAAATGAAAGGGCTTACTGAGAGGGTCTCCAATATATTTTTTATCGAGTAATATACTGTACAGTTATCTAGGTACAGTTTTTATTAGTATTTTTTTTCCGTTCTAGGTAGAATGGTACCTAGATTATATGTAAATGATGTGGCCTCCTATAATTGGAAGAGCACATTTCTATTTGTCCCTGTTCTATGTAAACTTGCAAGTAATTGTGTAGCCTCTGTTGGAGATCCAATAAATAAAAAATAAAGTTATTAAAGTTATTTAAGAAAATAGATGAAAGTTGACCCTTTCACTCTTTATCTCCCAAACTACTGAGCCTTAATTGTTTTAAGAAATACAGAAAACAGTTCAAGTCTTAAAGATACAGGGGGTAACCATTACCTCTTATAGCAGTATTATTTCAATATTACTTTAGCGTGAGAAAGAGATGGAGCTATAAGTCCTGTATAGCTTCATCACTTTCCCACTGTGAAGTAATATTATAATAATACTGCTATAAGAGGTGATGCTTACCCCCCAGGACAACCTATAAGAAGTCCACGGTGTTAAAATAACATGGTAAATCTCTCAATACTGTGCGTACCAATTTTAATTATATTTGCAGTTGGAATATATGGGAGAAAATGTTTATTAACTATATAATGTTAAGTTTGTTCTTGGGATAAATTCATCCCAACTACGGAACCCTTCATTGTCCGTGGTCCGACACGCACTTGGCCAGTTTTTTGTTCTATTTTCCTTGCTAAGTATGAGAAGATGATAATATTTAATTCAATGATGAATGAAAATACAGACAAATTATAGATAATGATGTACGAACAGGGGGGTAACCATCACCTCTTATAGCAGTATTATTTCAATATTACTTTAGCGTGAGAAAGAGATGGAGCTATAAGTCCTGTATAGCTCCATCACTTTCCCACTGTGAAGTAATATTATAATAATAATGCTATAAGAGGTGATAGTTACCCCCCAGATTAGTTTTAGGAACATAAGAACTATTTGTAAATAAAACATGGTTCCTTCCCAGTGCGAGAAGATGCTTCTTGCAAGCACTTGGACAATTACAAGCAGATAACTTCTCTTGTAAATGATAAATTATTTATTTCTATAAGTAGGTTTGTACAAACACTCTTACACGTCAATCATGTTTTTAAAAACTAGATTAGGTCGGCATTTCCTATCTGACTACTCTGAGAAGAAAGGCCGAAACAAACTCAGAGGTCATAAGTAGGAGAAAAGCACAATGTTTTAAATACTGAACCCTAAACAAAATAAAGGACCTGCAAGTAGTACACTAGTAGTTCTGCGAACAGTAGACATCGCGAGCACAAACTTGTTCGCAACACTTAATAGGCTAATAATTTTCCAGGCGACTAACAAACTATTTGCTACTAAAAAAGTAACTTGGCAGCGATTAAATATTATTTTTAAATCTAAATCAATAAAAGACATGTTTTTAATTTAGATCACACAATCAATATTAACTACCCGTACATTATAATACTAATAATATATAAAACAAATTCTTTGTGGTTGGTATGATATCTGCTGTTATTGAATTATTTATTATTATTACATTTAAGAAAGAAAGAAAGAAAGAAAGAAAGCAAAAAAGAATGAAAGAAAGAATAACGTTTATTTGGATACAGTTCGTGAAACACAATAAACACATACACATTTACATTTGCAACATATACATTTGGGTTAGGTTAGGTTAGAACAGTGACCATTAGCCAGATCCCTATTGTTGGTGACTCTCAGTTACCAAAACAAAAACTCGATGCCATTTTAAATTAAAACAAAGCTAACAACTGATTATTAAGCTGCTACTCTCTACGTAAGGTGCTGACAAGACCCAATTGACCAAAATAGGCTTCTCTTAAGAAAAAAAAAAAACTGTAAAGTTTGTGGTAGCGGTAAAATATATGTTAATTTTGAACATATTTCCCAGAACTTGGTTGTTAACAAAATACGTTTTGAAAAAAACTGTCGATACAAAGTAACGTTAAACACCTCTCTCACCTATCTCTCTCTCTCTTACCTTGAGTTCTAATCCAAAATATCTGTATTAAATATCAACATACGTTACGTATTTAATTAATAACAATAACTTCTTATTTGAATGCAGAACTTGGCTGTTTTTTATTTTCGATTACTCAACTCAATTTTGAGTAAATAGATAATTGCTTCATATTTTGCAATACATTACAAGCGTTGTGTCATCGCGCTTCTCTTTCTTTTTTATGCAATCTGACAGTGACCGTAGTCTAGGTGTTGTCAGCGTCTTAAAGTGACCCTTCGCTATAGCAACCAACCTATTATTTTTGCTACCGGCTTAAATTATTTTTTAATCCCAAATTCAGATTAATTTGTCGCCGCGTTAAATACATGCCCAATTAATATACCACCAAAGTTCAAACGGGATATTTACCAAGTGTTTTGTTGTTAAAAACATTGTAAATATTCCGTGTTAAATAAGTTTAGTAGAGTAGAATAAAATCCAATAAAATTTAAGTTGTTTTTTTAGTGTTTAGGTCGGAATTTTTTTTTCTACCAGCGCTGTCCCATGATTTGACGGCAACTGACCTATTTTTTCCTATCAAAAAAACCTTGACAACGTTCAGTAGGTCAAATTCAAATTTAAAAACCAGAAAAAATATGAGTAAAGGCTTTATTTATTTACATAACCAAGTAAATCCCTCTCATCCTCTAGCCCGGTCACCAAGCATGGAACCGGTGAGAGAAGTCGTCCTGTGTCCCACACCTGTGGCCGGTCCTGGTTCGCTACGCTGACGACACGTTGGTCCTGGCGCAGGGGAGGACGCACGAGCGGCGGTGGCCAAACAAGCGACAAGCGGGGTTGCAACAATCGTCGACTGGATCCGGCAATTGAGACTCGAGGTGGCCCTGCACAAGTCCGACGCCATATGTTTTCATGGTCCTCGGAACGCGCCACCGTCGGGTTCCCAAATTACGGTAGGAGGGGTTCACATCGGCGTCGAGCCGACGATGAAGTACCTGGGACTCTTCCTCGACAGCCGGAGGAACTTCGTGGAGCATTTCTGACGTTTGGCTCCCAGACTGGAGTGGGCAGGGGCTGCCTCGAAGCGGCTCCTGCCCAATCTAGGGGGTCCAAACGCCTCCTGCCACCACGGCGGTGGCAGGAGGCGTTCTCGTGGAGCCGATCGTCGGTGGTGATCTCTTGCGTCCGGCCCTGGTTCAGGACATGGTACGGAGTGAAGGGGCATGGGAAGGCGTCACCTTCTTTTGCGCAACAGTAATGCTCGCGAAGGAGGAGGCGGAACGATGTGCGGACGATGTGAGGATTTCGGCAAGATACCGTCGCAAGACGAGAAACCTGCACACTTGCCACATCGTGATGCAGGTGTCCCCAGCGATATGGCAGAGTCTGACGACTTCGGGCCGAGTGCACATAGACCTGCAGAGGGTGCGTGTACTGGACCAATCGCCACTGGTACAGTGCACTCGCTGTCTGTGGTACGGGCATAGCCGCAAACTATGCACGGAGCCACACAGGTGAACAACGGGTCCGATAAGGACCAGGCCCGGGTCGACGGTGCGTTGTGTTCCACTCGCGCCTCAATGAGATGTCAGCACAAGTGTAGGGGTCCGCTAGGGCATAGGCCCGCCAAGCATCGGCCTGCCGGGGTCGCGGGAAAGTCCGAAAGGGATACCGTGACCACTGGCAACACACAGGCAACGGAAGAAACACGGGTGGGTTTTAGTCAGAGTCTGACACACCCTCCTGCTCCGCCCAGAGTGAAAGAAGTTATTTGATAATTTCAACGTAACGCTGCAGTCTAGTTTTGTGATTAGAAGATGGACCCAGGTCCCATCAATCCCTACCTAGTAGTTAAGAGCCGATTCCACAGGTGTATATCTAAAAGTGGTATCATGCCGAAGACCCTCATCAGATCTTCACCAAAATGTCTATGAAACCAACTTAAAGTTACTACCGTTCTAATAAAAAAAAAGAACTATCGCAATAGGAGCTCATACGGCGGAGATATCCAGCCTCCTTTTTGCCCTTTTTTGGAGGAAGTACTGGATTCCAATAAAAAATCCCCGATAGCAAAAAAAAAACTATAAATTCGTAAAACCTGTATACCAAGTTTCGTCCAGATCGGTAGTAAAATACGATCTACGAGTACCAATAAACTGACAGAAGAAAGCAAATTTTGCCAGAATCGAAGCATAGACGCTTCGCTCGCTCGGTCAATAATGAACATAATTACATTTTTTTCGGAAACGGTCAGTCAGCCTCAACTTTAGCCGTCTAAGCTTATCCTTTGCCCACGGCCCAAGGTTAATATTACTTAGCACGCGATACCCTTTACAAACTGCCTTATACAACAGTTAGTAGTTATTGATGGAGCTGTCAATCGATAAACTAGTACCTATATTTTGTGTACATATACTTTTACTTATAGTCTGTTCCAAAAGTATTTGATAAAGATGTAAACAAACCCTGTTCAAGCTAAATTCTTACCCATCAAACAGAATTAGTACCACTTTCATCTGTATTTAGAAGGTTTCGACTTTATATATCACCAATAACATTATTAAATTGTAATAACAAAATCATCGACGAAAATTAAAGTTTTAAAATTAATCTTAATTGTCAAGTTATTAACATGTATTTTTTTAAATGTCGGGTTTAAGTGTTCATATAATCATATCAAAGCACTCAATCTATATTGGCACTACAAATAGGCATTAACAGGTACGTTTACTGATCCATTTGTTTACATTTTGTCAGATACTTTTGGAACAGACTTTAGAAATGTTGGTGAAGAAAGTCGATACAATATAATCGTATGGGCATGACGTACTAAGTGCTGTATTTTGACCTCTCCCATGAGTTGTAAAAATTAATGACTGTGATCGTTTATGCTATAGTATGGTTGCCTCTTGGTAGGAGCATGTGATAATTATCTTTGATGTTATTGGAGTTCAGAAATTAATAATACCTAATGACGATTTTATCTTATTTCTTGCTAACGGAAGACAAGCTGGAAAAGGAAAAAAAAATGTATGCTTGAAGGTCCAGTTTGTTTCATAATAGTATCCATATCGTTGGACGTAGAGCGTTCCAAGAAACTAATCTGGTAGAGTAGCATCCCTATACACTTATAAAAGAAAAGGAGAGGGCTATGCTTGGAGTTTCCCTACGTGATCGAATCAGAAATGAAGAGATCCGCAGGCGAACCAAGGTCACCGACATAGCCCGAAGAATTGCCAAACTTAAGTGGCAGTGGGCAGGGCACATTGCTCGCAGAACAGATGGCCGATGGGGCCGAAAGGTTCTGGAATGGCGACCGCGTACCGGAAGACGTAGCGTTGGAAGGCCTCCTACAAGGTGGACCGATGACCTTGTGAAGGCCGCAGGAATCCGCTGGATGCGGGAAGCACAAAACCGGTCGAAGTGGCGGTGCTTGGGGAAGGCCTATGTCCAGCAGCGTCTTTCGGCTGAAATGATGATGATGATGATGAATATCCATTTAACAACGCACTTTGCAGTTGACTCGTATAGATTTCAATGTTCCCAAACATAGCGATACGTGACACTCGTCAAGCAGCGGAAAATCTATTGTAATAAGGTTACACAAATACACACATTCAGGTCGACACGGGTACAAATTGGGAGTTAACTATTTATAAATTGTATTGTGATATCTTATTTATTTATTTGCATAATTAACACTCAGTTACTGGTTAGGCTAAAATGTATGAGTAGGTACATTACCCTGTTAGGGCGCAGCAAGTATTATTACATTAAACTTATATCTAGGTTAAATATTTAGAAGTTAACATACCTACTAGATATTAATATCACAACATTAATATTATTACTAATAATTATATAATCTCTTATTGTCTTATTTAATTTAAATTAATTAAAGTCATTTGAATAGTTACATTAATAAAATCGTTTTATATGTAGATAAATATAACATTTATGCTTTATTTAAGCTTCTTATCTTCCATAAACTGGTTAACACTATAATAACTATTTTGTAAAAGTAATGACTTAAGTCTTAACTTAAATATGCACAGTGTTCTTATTAAAGATCCTAAAACAGTTTTTATTTGTATATAATTGAAAGCACAATCAACAACACAATTAATTGTTTTACATTAACTTGTGCAAGTTTTAGCGGTAAAATAAAATAAAATCACATAATTTGACTTTCTGTCTTATTAAAATAACTATTAACAGCTGAAATATACGGCCTATACCTAAGTCTAAGAGCCGACTATATATTCAAATCCTATTCTCTCCTTAAAATCATCAATCCTCCCCAGTTCCCTGAAGCACAGTCCACACTGTTCTCCATCTGACAGTTATTGCCACCAATAACGCGTTCACGCCAGTCACTACGTCCAGTTGATGGCTCAATTTACTGTCAGAGGTCACTTATTGACAGTCTAATGGAACATTTCAGTTCATGTCGATTGTCGACAGTCACACTGAAAGTTACTAGAATATTTAGGTGTTAAGTGGAGTTCGTGAAAGTAGGGTAGTGAAACTGTGGCCTTTAGAAACTTTACTTTTACTTCATGTAGAAACATGGAGAATTAATGCTAACACGTGCTAAGTAAGTTGTTAGGAATGTGAAGAACAAGTGTTTAGTTTTAAGCTGCAAAACGGATTTGTGGCGTGAGTCACGTGCTTTTGTTGTGTATACCTCGCTTTTTCTTCACCACTTAACAGCTTATCGGATATGGATGAAATTTACCTTGCGGATAGACCATGCCGAGGGTTAGGACATATACTGACACGGATACTTTAATCGTGGTAGTACTTTCACGTGGATTAATCTTCGACCTCCACGCTGGCGAAAAGCCAAACGTTACTTACGTTAGGTATGGTTTGTATAGCAGGTTAGGGCGATAGGATAACTAGGATCCCAGGTCAATACTGCAGGGCTAGGTTTACAGACCGTAGGGTCTTAGGTAACTAATAGGTGTGTGACTGTCTGTCATGTCTTCTAATTAATAACAAAATATTCTATTCTAAATTCTTATTTTAACATTGTCTCACGATATTAGGCTCTTACAAATACATTAAATCTCTATTTTATGGGCTGACAGCTCGACGTGTTACCGTAATTAATAACAAAACATCCTATTTCTTTGGAATTGTGAAACCTTTAGAAATGCATTCTATTTATATTTTATGGGAAACAAACTTGAGACAATTAACAACGGACGGGTAGAAAGCAATAATTTAACAAATTCTAAAGATACGACTAAAGTATTCGATTTCTTATCGCAGAGTACAATACTATTGCCAACATCTGCTTGGTATAATTTGAGTTCGGGCAAAACCCAAACAGGCCCTTAAAACAATTGAGAAGAGGTACAAAAAAGGCAATAAATCTATTCTGAGTATTCGGTTGGCATGGTAAAAAAAGACCATGCTCCGGTCGTTTTGGAGATGGAACAGAGGACGGAAAAGGGTAGGGCCGAGGGGAGTCGGTGATGAGCCGCGACAGGGTTCGGACGTGATATCTAGCGGGTTAAGTTAGGGAGTTCGTGAAAATACCACGAGAAAGAGCGGTTGAATTAGGCCGGACTAAGAGAGATAGAACTAGGTCGATTATAATGACACAATGTTACTTTAAGTATAGTGAAAGTGTTATCAGTTTAATTAATACGTTAAGTTGTAATAATAAGTGTAGATTTAGACTAGGTTATATTAGTCAAGTATAATGTAAGTTGTGTGTAAGGCGCGCGAATCTCAGTGAGTGTATCTGTGAACGATTGGGTGAGTGTTTACTATTCTATTCCTCCTTATTCCTTTCTATGACGATCGAGGTATCCTACACCAGCGTTTGGTTCTAGGGACTCGGAGAACGCCTTCCATTGGGTGTGACATTTAACAAGAGACGGTAGACTACTCTACCAACAGACTATAGACAACCACAACCAAGACATGACACTTACGGCAGTCACACCGCTTATGGATGGCTGAACCGAACTAATACTCGCAACTCGTTAGGGCCAATTTGAGCTATAATGCTACTTTGTAATTGTTTACGAACACAAACAAACCAGATGCTAGTAATGGCTATCTTATCCCTATGGACTGACTAACTGCAGGATATTTTACATTGCCCTTGATGTATGCAGACTCTTGGGAGAGGGGTAGGCTCCACCAAGTTTCCTAAACTGGATTGATAGTTCGTTCTAAGGAACGCTAGGGATTGTGTCTCGTTAAACCACATCTGGCTATCGGCCTCTCACAAATTATCATTAGCGAGACACAACATTTGGATGCCCAGATAGAAACGCTCCGATGCTTGACTTAGTCGCACGGCTGCCGATTACATTGAAAGCATCTTCTAATGGGGGAGATTAAGAGAGTGAGAAGTGACGATTTGGAATAACCACTTCGGCGTATAGCAGGAGCAATTGTAAAGAATTCTACTACTGACTGACGATGCGGTACGCTTGTGCAAGTTTTGTATTGTCTTTGTAACGGGTGATTAGGCCGTTTTATGGGGATTATTATATTAGTACGCGCCCAGTGATTACTGGAACGTGTCTCGCTCAATGACAGTTGAACTTCGCAGTACTCTGCCTTAGGATTGAGTAAGACATGACTAGAGCTTAGGGAGCGTGGCTTCTTAGAATCGTAGCAGTGTCCTTAGTGGTCCTATGCGTTCAGGTCTAACAATACACGCGCGACGCTGTCAACTGTTGTAATGCAGTCCCACGTCACTTGGGGTGGGTCTGTAATTATTGTGAAGAAATCCAGTAACGTAACTTAGAGTAATATACTCGTACAACGCAAGCGTTACGTGTCACATACCCTTTTATATTACTGACATGTCCTCTAACTTTCATAATCAAAAGAAAAGTAGATAAATTAGATTCCTTTCCATAACCTGTGAATTCCCAACCTTATTTTATATTGAACATTGTTTACTTGTAATCCCTCCTTGTCCTAACTATCCAAGACGAATGCAACAAGACGATTTAAGACTACGGAAAGATACAGACGTTGGAGTCTAGGCGAGTTAAGTTAGGAGGCTTGGTGAATACCAAGGGCCATGTCCGAGTGGGCTGTCGCTAGATAGCGAGTATGAGTTATAGTTGGGTTAAAGCCCCGATTAGACTAGTTTAGTACCTAATATAGTGTGCGTGTGTGAGTTTGTTGCGACGACTGGGAGAGTCTTTTATTATAATATTTATCCTAGTCTGATAGTATAATTAAAGTTCTTGTAGCTAAACAGACAGAGACGTGTTGCTGGGGAGTTTGTTGCGTCACTTCTTCTCCCCAGCTCAAACACTAGGAAGTGATGACGGGTGGGCGCTTTGGGCTGTCTATAGATCTTTAAGAGAGTTTATTCACAGCTCTATTAATTAATAATTCTTGAGTTTCGATTCTCAACTCTTATTATCTAGTAATTCTTGAATGTTGTATTCTTCATCACAAACCAATAATTCGGTTAGACTGATATGAACACGTGTCTTGCAGATATGCTTGTTGTGCAAAGGGTGAACTTCCAGGGGTTCGGGAAACCACATCTATCTCATATCCAGTCCAAGGACTGATAGGGACCATGTCTCCTTAAGAGCATGATGCCGACGCAATGCCGCTGAAACTAGCCGCCCCGTTGTTAGACAAGGACGGTCCACACGGTTGCCGCAGGGAAAGCCGCTTCGTCACGCTTATCAGTTTGAAAGAACTGCTAGGGACCATGTCTCCAAAAGGGCATGATGCCGACGTAATGCCGCTGAAAAGCCGCTTGCGTCACTTTATGGAAGTGTTGCTCTGAGTACTCCAAGTACAGACGTAAAGTATCGTGTGAGTAATGCCTGACCAAATACCTCTTACGCTAGCGTAAGAGTTACTCACAAATCTATATAATAATATACTTAGCATTATTCTATTATTTATTGTCTTTCTAAACCACATCCAACTTCATAACTATGAATTCCTAAATCTTATTTACTATTTATTTCAATCCTTTCCTTGCTCTATTAACACAACAAGGCAAGAGACAAGGCGTTAGACTTCTTCATATTTGGAATTCTTATCTCTGTCGGTGGGAGAGTGACCAGTCTTTTTTTTTTTTTTTTTTTTTTTTTTTTTTTTTTTTTTTTTTTTTTTTTTTTTTTTTTTTAGGGTGGGAAATCATCAAATAACTTCTCCCGCTCTGGGCGGAGCGGGAGGGTGTGTCAGACTCTTACTGACTAAAACCCACCCGTATTCCTTCTTGTTGCCTGTGTTGCGGGGGCCTCGGTGACCCATAAGTACCTTCCCGCGACCCCGGCAGGCATCGGCCCTAGTGGACCCCTACTTTTGTGCTGACGACATCTCTTTGAGGCGCGCGTGGAATACGACGCGCCGGGCCTTGTCCTTACCGGACGGTGAGCTACCCATTGCTCACCGTCCGCAAGCCCGCGCCTACGGTGGCCGGAAATCCGCCCGGGATTCCCGACGCCCTGGGCGTCTCCTGCGGCGGCTAGGGGCGAGAGGGCGCGAAACTTGCCTTTCCCTCAACCGTCCCGCCTCCTCCTTTGCGAGCATTACTGCTTCGCAGAAGGAGGTGACGGCTGCCCATGCCCTCTCGCTCCGTACCATGGCCTGAACCAGGGCCGGACGCGAGAGGTCTCTGCCGCCGATCGCCTCCACGAGGACACGGCGGTGCTCTGCCCAAGCCGGGCAGACCTCCACCGTATGCTCCACCGTGTCCTCCAGGCGATCCACACAGTGGTGACACCCGGACGTTTCCTCCCGCCTTATCCGACACAGGAACCTCCCGAAGCTGCCGTGTCCGGTGAGGACCTGCGTCACGCGGAAGGTGAGGACGCCGTGGCGCCTCTCCAGCCACTCCTCAAAGAGGGGACTTATCGCCGCAATCGTGGCGTGCCCAGCACTGGGTTGCGACAACCGTAGGAGTGACCAGTCTGGAGACGAGCTCTACAGAGTCGTACGGCGGCGGGGTGCGACTTTCCCTCAATATGAGGGACCGACCCAAACATTCATATTAACAGAATTATGAAAAACGAAAATTTTATCGGCCTAGGGTCATTTAGAGCAGTCACAGGTGCCAGGCTTATTTTTCTCATTTCTCATTTGGAACAACGGCCGTACTAAGCTGTAAGTCCCGGTGCGTACAGGTACACAGGTGGTTTATGATAAAATTAACAATAAATGTTATTAAATGTTTTACTGACTCAAATATCAGTGTTTACTAAACTGACATGGCGTCCTCTTAATTTGTTGTTATTCTTTAAATACCCGTATTTTGTATTCGTGTTATTATCCGACTATGTGACTATCAGACAATGTGGGTCATTGTTGTTGTTTTTTTTTCTCTGTTAGTTTTAATCATGGTCTGGCAGTTTGAGTAATTTATGCGGCCTACCCAAATGTTCTTTCTTTGGTATTGTTCATCGCATCGTTGAGCTCCTTAAGTTCTGAGTTGAGCTGCACGATTACTGACAAATGCGTGCACTGACTGGACAGGACCACTCAATCCGTCTGGTTTTTTTCTCAAAAGACCATTTCAGACACCAATCTAAATGGCCTTCACATGATCTGACCAAGCTTATGACTTTAAAAGAGACTGTGACCTCTGAGTTTGTTCCAGCCTTTCTTCGCAGAGTAGTCAGATAGGAAACACCGACCTCATCTAGCTTTATTTAAAAAATATGATTGAGGTGTAAAAGTGTTTGTATAAACCTGCTTACAGAAATAAAAATCATTTATCATTTATGATTGTCTAGCTCATTATAACTTTATTGAAACATTGTCACTTTTTTTCTTTTTGCTAAGTATACTTGTAGTATCCATGTACAAAACAATATTATTGCATGTATTCCGGACACCTGTTGGCTGTTGTAGATACCTTATTGTTTGCTTACACATAAGTCTAGAAAATTCGTTGATGTCAGTTAAAAGCTAAACTTATTCTACCTTTACCAGAATTTATGGCAAATGGCAGAAAAAAGGCCAAAAAAAATAGGCCTATACCTAGGAGTAGGTGATTTTGGGCTGAAATTATGATGATTATAAAGAAGGCAACTGAAGGCCTACCTTGTGATTTTGAAAAAGAACTGGCCAAGTGCATGTCGGACCACGGGCAATATAGGGTTCCGTAATTGAGAATTTTGCGATGAATTTATCCCAAAAAATAAAACTTAACATTGTTGTTGAAAAACATGTTCTCCCATACATGGATATACGTCACGGTCAATTCTCCAATTGCAAATTAACTATTGCTCGTTAACTTGTAAAGCCTAGTTAGCTGTGATAGATTTCCTTTTAATTTCGTTATATGTACTACTGCCATGAATTTTTCACATCTCCATAAACAATCATTTAGCTGGCAGGGGAGGGGGGAACTTGACTATAAAATTATAATTTTAAAGCTTAATATTACGCCAACGGAATATTTCGAAAAATGGTGTCCACAACCCCGCAATATTTTTGAACGGCCTTTCCAACGATGCCCCACACCAAGGCTTAGATGAGAAAAAAAATATCGTCCCGACATTACGTGCCAGGGCACACAATCTTTTATTTTTTTTCCAAGATTTCATTTTAGCACTTTGTCGGCGTGATTAATATGTACACCTATGCCAAATTACAGCTTTCTAGTACTAAACGTGTCTGAGCTACAGTGGACATGGTGAAACTATAAGGGTTCCTTGTTTACTACGGAACCCTAAAAAACGATCTCCAATTTTATATTCAACGACTTCTTTCTCACATACATAGCCAAAAACGGTAAGCATACAATAATCAAGTCAACTGAAAAGTTCCTACAAATCTATTGAATGAATTCAATATTCAAAATCATTCACTGAAGTAGCTCTATTGAATTCACAGTTTGATTTCATAAATATTCATTCCATTCGATCATCTGTACAGGTATGATTCGAGTTTTTGAATACTAATCAACCATTTTCATTTAAATCGAATGGAGTTTCAGAGCGTAATATTTCGTAGTAGAGGCTTGAAATTATTGTAACGAGGACGATAAAATTATGACTACTTAGCGTCGGAATTCATTGATTTTAAGTTGAAACTGGATTGATTTTTGATGTAGCTTTCAAGATTTAGGTCATATTAAAACATGTTTGACAATTTTATTTATCCTTTGATCGTACCATTTCCTGCTAAAATATAAATGTCAAAACTTTTGAGGATCCTTTGATCCTGTAATATTATAGAATAATAACCTTTTCACGAAATTCTAGTAGGTACAATTACCACGCTGAGGATTCGTTTCTTACTTTTGATAAGCGTTTTATTATATACTTATAGAATATGTGTAAATAGGAACATATGTATATAACATATTATTATGTTATATACGTATAGAACCGTGCCCGTAAAAAACTTAGGTAACAGTTCCCAGGGGTACTGGAGTAGTCAGGTAATATAAATTATGAAATAAAACGTCATTAGGTACAAAATCATAAAAATATTAAAATTAACTTAGATTATGGCACTAACATCAGCTTTACATAAAAATAGAACAAATAAATAAGTTTAGTTAACAATTTTGGCATTTTTTTTTGTGTGCTCAGGATTCGACGCTACCGCGAAGAGAATACGCGGTAGCCCGAAAAACGGTTGATTAATAAAAAAATAATCGCATTTTTTTGGAATCCGTACCTAAATAGAAAAAATGAAACCCTCTTAGGATCACTCGTGTGTCTTTCAGTCTGTCTGTCTGTCTGTCCGTCTATCACAGCCGATCTACTGGACCGATTAAGTTGAAATTTGGTACACATTTACTAATTTTTGTGACGCAAACACGGACGTGTAACGTAAATAAATTAATTTTGAATATGAGGGTCACTTTTGGGGAGAAATTAGAAAATTTATAAAAAAACGATTTTTCAATCTGTACTGTGTGACATATCTAAGAAAGGGTTTGTTGTGAGAGTCTCAAATATTTTTTTTAATAACTAAAAAAAAATTAAAGTTATTTAATTAAATAGATGAAAATTGACCATTCCCTTATCTCCGAAAGAACGGACAGAAACTAGTTCGTTACTTATAAATTATAGGAAAACCTATAAGAAGTCTATGGTTTTAAAATAACATGGTGAATCTCTCAATATTGTGCGTACAAACTTACATTTGCAATCGGAATGTATGGGAGAACATGTTTTTAAACTACAATGTTAAGTTTATTCTTGGGATAAAAAACATGGTACATAACATATTAATTGTACGGAACCTTCACCAAGCGAGTTCAACTCGCACTTGCCCGGTTTTTTTATTTGTCCCCAGGGTACGGTTCTAGGGTTAAAAACAGGTGGTTATTTTATTACGTCATTAAATCTAAGTCCCTTCAAAACATTATTTTGTCGACGAATTAAATATCTTGCAATTATTTCACTCCGATTTAACAGTCGTTAATTAAAGAATTGCAAATCATCGCGTAGCTAGTACAGATGTAATCTGAAAAAGCACAGACGAATACCTAGATGACCAATATAAATAAAATTCTTTTTTAACAATCACATTTCAGCAGTCTGCTACCATGACACTTCGTGATTTAACAAAAGACAGCTATTGGTGCCGATTCCCCTGTTCACAAACTAAACAAAATTTAAGTTCAGTGCATCTTTTTCTTTCTATTTCAATAAGAAAAGGACAGAAGATAAATTTTAGTCCTGGCAAATTAATCAGCACCTGTCACTACCCCATACAAGTTTAGACGTGATTAAAAACTTGCCTATTAAAATTACGTCAATTTACGTCAAGCGCTGATTAATTTGACAGGTCTTAACTAAAATTTATCTTCTGACCTTTTCTTAATGAAATAGAATTTGAATTTTGTAGTTGAATAACATGGTCTCCCATACATCGATATACGTCAATTCTCCAACTGCAAACTTATGTTGGTCGACTATTACTTGTTAACTTGTAAATCCTACTTAGCTGTGATAGGCTTCTAATATAGTTTTTTGAATATTACGCAAATGGATCCTTGAATCGAAAAATAGTGTTATCAAAACCGCAATACTTTTTAAAGACCTGTCCAACGATACCCACGGACACGCACGGGATAGACGAGAAAAAATAGCATTCCCACATTAAGTGCAGGGGAGGGCCCTAAAAATTTTTGTTTTAGAGATTTTATTTTAGCACTTTGTCGGCGTATACCTATGCCAAATTATAGCTTTCTAGTAGTAAGCCTCTCTGAGCTAGAGCGGGGACAGACAGACAGACAGACAGACGGACATGGCGAAACTATAAGGTTCCGTAAAAGATGGAAACAAGATCCCGTACTTGTACACTAAGCCGTAAAATCTCTTGCAGTCGGAGGTATCTTCTTAAATTTAACAATAAAGACCGATACCCGACCGAAATGACCGAAGATTATTCAATTCAATTCAATTATTTATTTCGGAAAAAAAATCTATATTGTATTAGTACTTATTAAAACTTAGAAAAATATGTTATTAGCATAAAAAATTTGTTATTTTATATAATAATTATTATTATATAATTATTGCCTCCGACTACATGAGATTGTACGGCTTATGCTACGGCTACATTGTCACGATAAAGCAAACTACACTTCGCGCGCTCTCTCTCGCACACCGCTCGACATCTTGCTGTACAACAGAGAGCGACTAAAGTGTAGTTCGCGTTATCGCGATAATGTAGTCGTAGCATGAGGGTTTTCTATTTTATTTTTCATATTATGGCGTCTGGTTGTCGCCATATTGAATTTTGTTTACTGTCATACACACACAAGACACTCACAAGATTAAGACAAATCGATTGTCGTAAGAATCATCAAAATCGATCCACGCGTTTGGTCTCTAGAGCGCCACAAAGGAACAAAAATACATTTATACATACATGGGCTGTTACACACATTACCCCTTCTTTGGGTCACACAGTCGGGTAAAAAATTGGGTGTCGCACAAACCCATTTTCCGTGTTCTATTTCATCCACGCAATAAAGTGTAATACAAAACGTGCTTCATTTGATGGTACTCTGCCAGTGTCAAATATTCACATAACTTGCCTATAATATTGTCTGTGTTAGCATATTTATATGACATGTTTGAACAGGGTTATTATTCCTTCGGAATAAGGGTCAGGGCATGCAAAATGGCGTCAGCGTAGTGTGCTACGCTGACGACACGTTGGTCCTGGCGCAGGGGAGGTCGCACCAGGCGGCGGCCGAATTAGCGGCACGCGGGGTTGCGACAATCGTCGATAGGATCCGGCAATTGGGACTCGAGGTGGCCCTGCACAAGTCCGAGGCCATGTGTTTTCATGGTCCTCGGAACGCGCCACCGTTGGGGTCCCAAATAACGGTAGGAGGGGTTTCTATCGGCGTCGAGTCGACGATGAAGTACCTGGGACTCGTCCTCGACAGCCGGTGGAACTTCGTGGAGCATTTCCGACGTTTGGCTCCCAAACTGGAGCGGGCGGGCGCTGCATTGAAGCGGCTCCTGCCCAATCTAGGGGGTCCAAACGCCTCCTGCCGGAGGCTCTACGCGGGGGTCGTGCGGTCCATGGCCCTCTACGGGGCTCCTGTATGGGCGCGCTCTCTGGCGCTGCGGCCAGCCCGCCGGTTGAGCGCGGCCCAAAGGGTCATGGCCATCCGGATGGTCCGAGGATACCGCACGGTCTCCTGTGAGGCAGCGAGCCTCCTTGCCGGATTGCCGCCATGGGATCTGGAGGCAAAAGTCCTCGCGCACGTATGGGAGTGGCGCGAGGAGGCGAAACGCCGGGGCGTAAGTCCGCTGCCGCGAGAAATCGTGGCACAGCGGACGGAGCTCCGGCGGGATCTCATGGCGTCATGGAAAGTACGGTTGTCGCAACCCAGTGCTGGGCACGCCACGATTTCGGCGATAAGTCCCCTCTTTGAGGAGTGGCTGGAGAGGCGCCACGGCGTCCTCACCTTCCGCCTGACGCAGGTCCTCACCGGACACGGCAGCTTCGGGAGGTTCCTGTGTCGGATAAGGCGGGAGGAAACGTCCGGGTGTCACCACTGTGTGGATCGCCCGGAGGACACGGTGGAGCATACGGTGGAGGTCTGCCCGGCTTGGGCAGAGCACCGCCGTGTCCTCGTGGAGGCGATCGGCGGCAGAGACCTCTCGCGTCCGGCCCTGGTTCAGGCCATGGTACGGAGCGAGAGAGCATGGGCAGCCGTCACCTCCTTCTGCGAAGCAGTAATGCTCGCGAAGGAGGAGGCGGGACGGTTGAGGGAAAGGCAAGTTTCGCGCCCTCTCGCCCCTAGCCGCCGCAGGAGACGCCCAGGGCGTCGGGAATCCCGGGCGGATTTCCGGCCACCGTAGGCGCGGGCTTGCGGACGGTGAGCAATGGGTAGCTCACCGTCCGGTAAGGACCAGGCCCGGGTCGACGGCGCGTTGTATTCCACGCGCGCCTCAAAGAGATGTCGTCAGCACATAGTAGGGGTCCACTAGGGCCGATGCCTGCCGGGGTCGCGGGAAGGTACTTATGGGTCACCGAGGCCCCCGCAACACAGGCAACAAGAAGGAATACGGGTGGGTTTTAGTCAGTAAGAGTCTGACACACCCTCTCGCTCCGCCCAGAGCGGGAGAAGTTATTTGATGATTTCCCACCCAAAAAAAAAAAAAAAAGGGCATGCAAAATACTCGAGCAGATTTTCAATGACAAATATTGATAATGAACTAAATCGAACTTACGAAGTCTCGTGAAAGAACATTACTTGTCGTTGTGATTTTGTTCTCGTTGTTAGCTTTATTAAACGATCTAAAGTCTTCATTTATTTTCGTTACTTATATAGTTAGTATATATTATATTATATTGTATAATCTGGTGTACAATAAAGAATATATAAATAAATAAAAATAAACAAATCACTACTAAAATAGAGATCAAAATATGTAGTTTGAGCACGCTTGCACATGTCTTCACTCAAAACTTGACAGCAAAAATCTTGCTCAAGCAGTTTGCTGCTCTTTCTGCGCTGACCCTAATACAGGGTTAACTACATTTAATAAAATACTGTAAAACTGTGAAACTCTACGTTCAGTAAAATTCTGGTTAAAAGTTGAAACAACTGTTTTATGTTATGGTAGCAGACTGCTGAAATGTGGTTATCAAAAAATAATAGGTCGTCTCCAGTTATTCGTGTATGCTTTTCAGTTTCCTCATTCAACCGGACTTTTGTACTAGGAACACTATGAATTACACTGTTTTTCAAAAATATGAATTAATACTAAATAACATCCAATTGTTATTCGTAATGGAATATGCAAGAATTCTTGTTTATCAGTCAACATGGCATAAAACAAAACTGCTCTGCTACTAAGGCCGAAATCTATAAACGTTACTTAGGACGTACTTTGGCTAACCGTTATTCTTGTCACTGTCGCACAACTGTCAAATTACAAGTGCAAGGTAGTGACAAGAGAATTTCCAAGTCAAAGCACGAGCTATATAACGTTTATAGAGCTGGGCCTAAGTTAACTGGCAAATCTTTTCGCCATCGGCTGACGTTACAGCAACTCAAATAACAACTCTCAAATCAGTAGGTTGTTGTTTTCGTATGTTTTGTTTTTTGTTATTATGTTTAATTAATAATTAAAGTATTCATTTAAAAGTAAAAATATGTATTAGGTATGTTGAAGCTGTTTGTACTTGGACGTCACTTGTCCCTAAAGGTTCCTGCTGTACGCTGGTCCTGCTCCACAAGGGCGCAAAAACTAATTGATCAGGTATTGAAAATAGTGTTGGAGCTGCTGAAGATTTTAAAAACTCTCTTTGCATTGTATAAATTCAATCTCTTAGTATTGTATAGCTGCATAGCACATTGTTATGTGAGTACTATGCACTATAAAGCTGCCATTTACTGGATACGGCTTTCATTGACTTGAATGTGCCCTGGTGGCGGGGAGTATGTCGTGCTCACTCTAATGTCTCGCTGATGGTGGCGCGTGTGTTGGATCATTTAGCTCCCTTCAAAATAGTTGAGCTGAATGGTGCTGATCCACGCGTCATGTTCGTGAACGGGCGCCGTCAGTAGAGGCTGGTCATCTCTTAGCTGCCACGGCTTATTTTAACTTTAATTTTTGAATTGCTTTTGTTTTGTTGTAATCTTTTTATTACGGACGCTTTTACGTTTTGCATCGTTCTCACATGTATAATTTCAAAATGAATGATGTATACAATATTTTGTAACCATAATACGTTGATTTAAAAGAGTGTCCTTGGAGTTTCTTGCCCGTTCTTCTCCATAGGTACCTACTACGCTTTGGAATGGGCAACTAGCTTCATCTTTCTGACTGACTGACCGAACCCTTGACAATTCAAAAGTGCCTGTAATTGGTTTATTTGAAATAAATGCTTTGAGTTTGAGTTTGAGTTCATTAGAAAACCAGCGTCAGATAGCATCTGTCTGGCATGAATGCTGAAATTAACCTTTTTGGTGCAGCCGTGAGGCACACACTATTTATGTAAAACATTATTTTCACTTTTTTATTGTATTTTTATTTTGTGTTTCACGAACTGTGTCCAAATAAACGTTATTCTTTCTTTATTTCTTTCTTTAGGTAACTTCTACTGACTGACGTTTTTCTTTAACTTATTTATTCAGCTCAGAACTGGAACTTACCTTGTTATTATTTATAAACCAAGTGAGGTGAGGCGCCGGGTGCGCTGGCGCGCTCTGACACGTCGCTTCCAGGTGGTCGCTCGAAGACAACTTTTTGTGCTTTATTTTTATCTTAGGACGGAATTTCTGACGAACTGAAACAATATTAATAGCATTAGATATTGATTGAGAGAAATTCTTGACACATGCTGTTATATTTGGAAACAAAATGTGTTCATTCTTTATTCATTGTCTTGAAAAAGATGTCTCAAATAGATCAGCATGTGATACTTTTAAACGCAAACTTGTTGTTATTTTGCATTGCCTCATTAATTAACTAAATGACTACACTTCAGACTTTCAGCATTTTACTACAGACATAACGAATAAGACAGCAGAATAAAGCGAATTGGGTAATCGACGTGTGTGTGGGTGTGTGTAATGTGAATGTGGCGTATTTATGATTTTGTATATTCGTTACCCACTATCGATGTGTGTGTATTTATTTAAATTTGTATGTGGATTTATACATAAACTCACGCCTTCTTCCCATGGGGGTAGGCAGAAACTATAGAGCACCACCTGCTACGCTCCTTACATACTCTTTTTGCTTCGTTTACGTTAATACATCTGGTCATACACACACGTATTTATATCTTGAAATAAAAGGTTTCATTTTGTAACATTGGCATCACCACGAAGTTGGCATCACAGTTGCGTTGTCACCACCAGAGACAACGCTTATATGTGTAATTTGAGTATTATAATCAGCCTATAATGTTCCCACTTCTGGGACACAGGCCTCCTCTCTGTAGGAGGGAGTGGGCCGTAATCCACCACGCGGGCGGGTTGGTTATTTGCCTATATTTACACCGAATCCATCAACCCGAAACACATCAACACGGCAGCAACGCTGTGTGGCGTTCTTCTCAGGATGAGGCTGCTTTTAAGCTCTACAACTGCCTAAAATTAATAAATCTACTCTAAGCTATCTTTAAAATTAATGTATTTAACTAGAATACTCACCAATGACATTCAGTTCATGTATCTTGGACACTTTGGAGTAGAGAGGCGTCTCTAGCGCGATCTCGCAGGCGTAGGGGCCCGACGCAGAGAAGTCCAGCCGCTCTAACGTAATAGACGTTGGAGACAGCTTTATTAGCTGTGGACAATTTATTAATTATTAGTCAGAGATAAAATTTTTTGATAAGCTGAAGCGTGGGTTCTCTATTTGAGAAAAGGCCTTTGCTCTACAATGGGACAGTAACATGTTGGTATTATTAATAACTAAATAGAAAAATACGTTAGGCATCGTCTTTGTAATATTAAAACCTTGTGGGATTGCCATAAATATCTACACATGTCATAAATAGTTCAATGATATAATCCTAATATTATAAACGCGAAAGTTTGTGAGTATGCACAAACTAAAAATCCGTTCAGCCGTTTCAGCATAAAAGAGTAATCTTTCACGCTAAAACGGCTGAACGGATTTGGATGAAATTTGGCACATAGGTAGGCCATGACCTGGACTAGGACATATAATACTTTTTATCCTGATATACCCACGGAATAGAAACTAATGCGGGTGAAACCGCGGGGCGCAGCTAGTACTACTAGTGATGACGAAATCTCATTTCTTTAAGTTTTTCGCGCAATTGTCCATGCGCGCAAAAGTCCTTTCGCACAAAAGTTCATTCGCGGAAATGATTATTCGCGTAAAAGTCCATTCGCAGAAATGTATTTTCGCGCAAGTAGCGAACCTACTTGCGCGAAAATACATTTCTAAAAGTGTCTTTCGCTGACATGTCTTTCGCGCAAGTATCCTGCTACCGCAATGAAGGGTTCCATAGTTGGGATGAATTTATCCCAAGAACAAACTTAACATTCGAGTTGAAAAATGTTCTCCCATACATCGATACGTCACGGTCAATTCTCCAACAGCAAATCTATGATAGTAATGTGTCTGCGAAAAAAAAATGGATGTGATAAAACTTTAAATTAACGATTTTCGTGCTATTTCCTTTAATTGTTAGTTTGTTGTTTTATCACATACATTTTTTAAGAAAATAACAAGCCTATTCAAGCAAATTTCATGATTCTAGGTCATCGGGAAGTACCCTAAGGTTTTGATTTATTTGCGAGTGTCAAAATATGTAGCGTTTAAGGCCGTATATTTACTTACTTTTTTTTTTGGTTGGGCAATTATCAAAATAACTTCTCCGGCTCTCTTGTGTCAGACTCTTACTGTCTAAAACCCACCCGTGTTCCTTCCGTTGCCTGTGTGGCCAGGGGCCTCGGTATCCCTTACGGACTTTCCCACGACCTCGGCACGCATCGACCCTAGTGGACCCCTACTCTTGTGCTGACGATATCTCTTTGCACGCGTGGAACACAACGCGCCGTCGACCCGGGCCTGGTCCTTGTCGGACGGCGAGCTACCCATTGCTCACCGTCCGCAAGCCCGTGCCTACGGTGGCCGGAAATCCATCCGGGATTCTCGACGCCCAGGGCGTCATTGCGTTGACGTATAAGCTTGATTTTTTTAGAGCTCCAAGGGACTGTCCCTTCAAAACCTGCGTATTTGATATTAATTTCAACTTGATACATCTACGCGTTCCTCAGAAAAAGTATCTTGACAGACAGACAGACGGACGGACGCATGGATAACGAAGTAATATAAGGGTTCCGTTTTTTTTCCTTTTGAGGTACGAAGCCTTAAAAAGTAAGTTGGAGTCTCATTTCCCACAAAATGTATGGGAAAAGTTGTTTGCGATTTCTGTCTCTTCTAGCACTCAAGCCTCAGTTGGTCTAATTAATTTTTTGATCCTCATAAAGCAACAAGATCTACTTGGCATAAAAAAAATAAAAAAAGATCTGATTTTCTTGCTGACTGTATTTTTTTAATCTGTGTATGCAGATCAACATGTCTCTAAAAGTTAAGAACAGTCTCCTAAGACCGATTTCATGTAGCTACAATGGTTAAAGTACCTACCCTTACTGCCCCATCTAAAAAACTATGCTGTATAATTATATCATGATGATTGACTGCTTAAATCCATACAGACACAGCGTGATTAAAAGGTTAAATCTGTAACCATCTGAAATATTGTAATCGTTTGGCTCGTCTTTTTAAAGTTTGCGGTAAACTATACAGGAATACAAACTTTATGTAATATTGTTAATCCCCCATAACACAAATAGCGTGATTATGTATAGCCTACCAACGACAAAAAATAAAAAAAATATAGTTTCGGCATTAGAATCAATCCCAAAACTCGTAGCAATTCCTTTTTTTTTAATATTCAATGTATATTGTTGACTTCGCTACGATTTTATTATATGTATAACTTGTCTGGCCATAAATACTGTTGCATAAAAACTTAACTTTTTTTAAATCTTTAATTGTTTTGAATTGGAACGCGTTTATTATGTTAAAAGCTTCTTTCGATTTCCCACCCTTTCACAGAGTTTATTATCAAATTACAATATGGAATGGGGTGTTAAAGAAAATAGGATTGCAGTGATTGTCTTGCACAAAGTGGGTATGGAGCCGTCGGTCATATTCAAGATACTTCAAAAGCTTGGAATCAGCAGTATGTTCGTATAGGTATCGTACTATCGACAGATATACTAACGCTTCCTATGTTGAAAACCATAAAAGCTCGAGGCGGCCGCGTACTGTTAGAACTACAAACGCTGTTAAAGCCAGAATTCGTCAAAACGCAAACAAAAAATCTCATCACGAGAAATGAAGATTCCCGCTAGGACTCTGTCGCGTATAATAAAACAAGACTTGAAGCTCGGCGCTTATCGACGATTGTCCTGTAGACATGCCCTAAATCAATCCCTACAGTTAAAGAGCGTGGATCGATCAAAACGCCTTTTGTCCCGATACGCAGATGAAAGCCACAGAAATATCCACTTTACTGATGAAAAAAAAATCCCGATTAAAGAGCACTAGAACAAGCTAAGTGGCAAAGTGTACGCTCACAGTTCTAAAGAAGCCGCCTAAATGGTTGGAAACGTACAACATGGTCATATCCTGCGTCAGTAATGGCTTGGTGGGGGGGTCACAAGGAGTCACAAACATTCATTTTTGTGAAAAAGAAGTGAAGACTTTAGCCAAAGTGTATCAAGAGAGCGTCTTGGATCGTGTGATCTCTCAGCAATACATCTTTTTAAAATGTGGGCGTTCCAGCAGGACTCTGCACCTGGTCATAAGGCACGAACTACTCAAGACTGGCTTGAAACCTACGTTCCGGACTTTTTAAGAGCTGAAGACTGGCCCTCGTTGAGCTCAGATCTGAACCCCATAGACTACAAATTATGGTCAGTTTTAGAGGGCATGGTCTGCCCTAGACGATACGCTGACATTGTGTCGCTTAAGAAATCTCTCGGGCAAGCAGTGAATAAATTTCTCATGGAAACAGTACGTAAATCCATAAATTCGTGGCCAGACAGATTAAAGGCCTGTGTAAAGCCAGAGCCAATTTTGTTTAGGTTTTTTGGAAAAAATAAAAATATGTATATATTCGAAATGGCCGTTTCGAATATATGAATATTTTTATTTTTTGGTGAGATTTCAATAACTATGTACATATAAGTTTTAATAAGCTTACATTTCTTCAAAACTTATAGCCGGTCTAGGTAGATAGTATTTTATATACAAGGTGTCCTTTTGCATCCTCGTCAATTTTCAGGAGGCTGCTATGAAGTACATATATAATCAAATAAAATTACGATACCTGGTCAATAATTAACACATACTTGTTTTTTTAGTTATTTAAGTTTGACAGTATTTTAGAATACACCACTTTTACAGAACAGAATCTCCCCATTGCGTATGCGGTAGTGTTTGTGTAAAAGGGCAGTTACAGTGCGGTATCACACGGGCCGCGTTTAAACATGCGTCTCCGAAAATTAGAAAAAAAGTCCTACTTAGTTTATTATTGATTCGTGTCGAGAATCATTAACATAGTTACCTCCTTGAATTTGACGAGGATGCAAAACGACACATTGAATATTTACAATTTAACATGGTACACAAATGTATTAGATATTGTATCGTTTCGAAACTCTTGCACAATTACCTATTATTTTATGGTACTTTAAGCAATATAAAGCTGGACGTCTGAGGGAGGACAACGCCGTCGAGGTCGACCACAGCATTGTGTTACGATCTGATAATGCTTATAGAGCCAACATAGGCAGATATCGGAAAAGACAGGGAGGTGTGGAAGGAAAAATGAAAGGTCTTCACCCAAGCAGTGGGGCACAATTCAGACTAACAAAAAAAAAACAATTAAAATTCATAGTTGGCTTGTTAACACTAAGTGCTTGTTAAATTCGCAAGTTTAGACAAGTTTATTAGGTAATCTAAGTCTGCATAAATATTCGATAAAATTCAGAGGAAAAATAACTGACTTAAAGAAGTAAACACATGATAATATTACTGTTATCTTAACGAATAAAGCTTTTAAAATGAAAAATACTTTAACTTTATAAATGTAGTTTGGAATTCAATTTACTTTAAGTAGACTAGATAAATGAAATAATCTTTAGTACAAGATGTTTTGAAAATAAGCAAGCTGCTACAAGATTATTGCGTACATTTGGTTCTGATATCAAAACAATTTCATCTGGGCGAGCATTTTATAATTGATTTAAAATCTGTGACCGCCTGATTCCGAAAAATTGATTTATATCTCTGGTTTGTAAATCTGTTATTGCAGCCAAATTAAATAGAAGCATAATAATAACATTAGTTTAGTTTTGTTTTCACAAAAAATGTTTTGCAATATCTACAATATTGATCTATTTCAAGACTATTCTTAAGATGCTTTCTAATATGAGAAGTTCAGGCTAAATTATTTAAACACAAGTTCTCTGATATTTACGTCAGCCACATTAATTAAAACAATAATAAATAAACAAGTTGAAGGGATTATTCTCGTCTATTGTTTGTCCCATTTGGAGCATTTCAGAGCACTTGTGGTCGACCCAAGAGGAAGGCTTGTAGAGGTCCGCAAACTAGGAGAAAATAATATTTACGCTAGTTCGCCTAACGAGAAATATATTGTAAATTGTTTGCTTATTTTGATAATTTATATTTATTGTATTGTTGTGTTCTCGCCATAGTTTTCTGGGAGTTCTGTTTAGATTTAGGGGGTAAAGTATTTGTTTGCATAAACGATAAATATAATACGTTATGTATAAATAATTTCATGAAGTACGTACCGTATCTATTCTAGAACAGACATATTTTGACAGGTATAGATAAATTAATCGATCCTGAGACGATGATCAAAACGGAGCCTATCGTATATCAGAATCTTGGCTTACCTGTCCAGTTACGTCATGAAATTAATTTCTATAGCGTCATTTATAAAACATTCAATTGTAAACCAGTGGAAGTTTCTTTAAAACAATGCCGACACAAAACAACCAAACTCCTGTTATTGTTGTTCATAATGTTATTATTCGTAAACCTTTGTGAGATTGACATATTCTTTAAACATTAAAGTAAAAGAAAAGAAATAACGAAGTCTGAAGGCGTAGAACTATCAGAAAATAAATTTCTGTACACCTACGTAAAACATAAAAGCGATATACGTTTTTATTACGGTTTCACTTCAGTCATCATAACGATAGCTGTAAGATGTATCAATACAAGAAAATATTTTGGCAAGTTTTTTTGATATTCTTTTCTTATTTATGAAGTAACAAGATGAAGAGTACCAAGTGGCACTTTGGTGGAGGAAAAATACAAGTATATACTACTACTCAACTATAGATTAGTACCAAGTGAAGTTTTTATTTTGTTAGTGGTCTCACATTCACCTTCTTTGATATTTATACTGATAATACAAGAAAGCTAAAGAGTTTGTTTTTTTGAAAAAAAGCTAAAGAGTTTGTTTTTTTTGAAAAAATACAAGTGTATACTACTACTCTACTATAGGTTAGTACCAAGTGAAGTTTTTATTTTGTTAGTGGTCTCACATTCACCTTCTTTGATATTTATACTGATAATATAATAAAGCTGAAGAGTTTGTTTTTTGGAAAAATACAAGTATATACTACTAATCTACTATAGGTTAGTACCAAGTGTAGTTTTTATTTTGTTAGTGGTCTCACATTCACCTTCTTTTATATTTATACTGATAATATAATAAAGCTAAAGAGTTTGTTTTTCTGAAAAAATACAAGTATATACTACTAATCTACTATAGGTTAGTACCAAGTGAAGTTTTTATTTTGTTAGTGGTCTCACATTCACCTTCTTTTATATTTATACTGATAATATAATAAAGCTAAAGAGTTTGTTTTTCTGAAAAAATACAAGTATATACTACTAATCTACTATAGGTTAGTACCAAGTGTAGTTTTTATTTTGTTAATGGTCTCACATTCACCTTCTTTTATATTTATACTGATAATATAATAAAGCTAAAGAGTTTGTTTTTTTGAAAAAATACAAGTATATACTACTACTCTACTATAGGTTAGTACCAAGTGAAGTTTTTATTTTGTTAGTGGTCTCACATTCACCTTTTTTATATTTATACTGATAATATAATAAAGCTAAAGAGTTTGTTTTTTTGAAAAAATACAAGTATAGACTACTACTCTACTAAAGGTTAGTACCAAGTGAAGTTTTTATTTTGTTAGTGGTCTCACATTCACCTTTTTTATATTTATACTGATAATATAATAAAGCTAAAGAGTTTGTTTTTTTGAAAAAATACAAGTATATACTACTAATCTACTATAGGTTAGTACCAAGTGAAGTTTTTATTCTGTTAGTGGTCTCACATTCACCTTCTTTTATATTTATACTGATAATATAATAAAGCTGAAGAGTTTGTTTTTTTGAAAAAATACAAGTATATACTACTAATCTACTATAGGTTAGTACCAAGTGAAGTTTTTATTTTGTTAGTGGTCTCACATTCACCTTCTTTGATATTTATACTGATAATATAATAAAGCTAAAGAGTTTTTTTTTTTGAAAAAATACAAGTATATACTACTAATCTACTATAGGTTAGTACCAAGTGAAGTTTTTATTCTGTTAGTGGTCTCACATTCACCTTCTTTTATATTTATACTGATAATATAATAAAGCTAAAGAGTTTGTTTTTTTGAAAAAATACAAGTATATACTACTAATCTACTATAGGTTAGTACCAAGTGAAGTTTTTATTCTGTTAGTGGTCTCACATTCACCTTCTTTTATATTTATACTGATAATATAATAAAGCTGAAGAGTTTGTTTTTTTGAAAAAATACAAGTATATACTACTAATCTACTATAGGTTAGTACCAAGTGAAGTTTTTATTTTGTTAGTGGTCTCACATTCACCTTCTTTGATATTTATACTGATAATATAATAAAGCTAAAGAGTTTGTTTTTTTGAAAAAATACAAGTATATACTACTAATCTACTATAGGTTAGTACCAAGTGAAGTTTTTATTCTGTTAGTGGTCTCACATTCACCTTCTTTTATATTTATACTGATAATATAATAAAGCTAAAGAGTTTGTTTTTTTGAAAAAATACAAGTATATACTACTAATCTACTATAGGTTAGTACCAAGTGAAGTTTTTATTCTGTTAGTGGTCTCACATTCACCTTCTTTTATATTTATACTGATAATATAATAAAGCTAAAGAGTTTGTTTTTTTGAAAAAATACAAGTATATACTACTAATCTACTATAGGTTAGTACCAAGTGAAGTTTTTATTCTGTTAGTGGTCTCACATTCACCTTCTTTTATATTTATACTGATAATATAATAAAGCTAAAGAGTTTGTTTTTTTGAAAAAATACAAGTATATACTACTAATCTACTATAGGTTAGTACCAAGTGAAGTTTTTATTCTGTTAGTGGTCTCACATTCACCTTCTTTTATATTTATACTGATAATATAATAAAGCTGAAGAGTTTGTTTTTTTGAAAAAATACAAGTATATACTACTAATCTACTATAGGTTAGTACCAAGTGAAGTTTTTATTTTGTTAGTGGTCTCACATTCACCTTCTTTGATATTTATACTGATAATATAATAAAGCTAAAGAGTTTGTTTTTTTGAAAAATACAAGTACTCTACTATAGGTTAGTACCTAGTGAAGTTTTTATTTTGTTAGTGGTCTCACATTCACCTTCTTTTATATTTATACTGATAATATAATAAAGCTGAAGAGTTTGTTTTTTTGGAAAAATACAAGTATATACTAATAATCTTCTATAGGTTAGTACCTAGTGAAGTTTGTTATGTTTGTTTTTTTGTAACGCGGTAATCTCTGAAACTACCAGTCAGATTTCAATAAATATGTTTGCGTTTGATAGGCCAATTGTTGAGGAAAGTTATAGGCTATTTAACATCACGCTTGGGCCCTAAGGAGCCAAGCAAAAATAAAAAAGTCAGAAATAATGCTAAGTGAAAACGAAATAATAGCGCGCGATGCGATGCGACGCTGTGGGTCTGGGGCTGATGGCGGCCGCCATTTTACGCGGACGAAGTCGCAGGCAGAAGCTAGGATATAAAAATGTCAGAATGTTATATCACTGACAAAATATCTGCTTGGAAAACAAGTAAGTGAATGAAAAAGCAATAAACTTTAACTAAACAGAATTGTATCGAATTAGTTTCGATTTATTGCTAATTCGACAACAAATAGGTTTACGATTGACACTAAGTTGGTTTGCTTCGATATAAAGTAGAAGTGGTGTCTGGAATAATACAGCAGAATTTTTGAATTAGGTTTGGAGTTGTTGTTTTATTATTATTGAGACATATTTTAAGAGAAGTTTACAATTGTATGATATTATTTTAATCAGCGATTTGTGTAAGAATTCATAACTTTCCACAGAACGTCCTTCCGATTACGGTAGAATCCCGGGACTCCAAACCGTCAGTATGCACACTGCATACTGCGCCAACAGCGAGAACCGGACGTGATTACATTCCCTGGTATGATTGCTGAATGTCCTATCAAAGAAACAAGCAGTAATATCCTTGTTCAACATTATAATTCGTGGTATTTTCCTACAAAGAATAAACTAAATAAAAAAATTAAGCTTAGTTAACTGGGTTTCCGCGTTATTCTTTCTGCATCATCATACTGATTTAAGTATTTTTTTTTTAGGTCAGTGCAGCATATCTTGTTCCGTACGTCTTTATCAACGGTCATTAGTATTCACCTCCTTTCCAGCCATATCATCTTTCACATAATCCATACGATGTTTCTTTGGTCTTCCACGACTTTAATAGTCCTCCGTTCATTCATACTGATAACCTCATATTGCTCTCGTCTTGTCAAGTAAAGAGCTGCCTGTTGAATGAGATCTTAACATTATAAATGGTTTACTAGTCAGCAGTTACAAATAAGAATTTGGGTGAAATACTCGAGATAAGATGGATGAACATTGTGTGAAAGATGACACGTCTGAGAAGGAAGTAGGTGTAAAAGCTGATAAAGATGAATGGATTGAAGAAACAGAATTTCAAATAAGTATCGTAACAAAATAAATTGGAATATGAACGAAAGAGGATGATAATGCGATCACAGGATATAATTGCAGACACAAGTCTCAACAAAGCAATGCTTCAGAAATGACTATATTGAAAACCTCATACACAATCCAAAATCCATATTTTGCTACAATAGTATGTGGATTACCGACTGTCAGCGTTGGATTTCCCGCGTGCCTGCATACTGTTGAAACAGCAATGGAGTTTACACTACGTGATTCTCATTCCACGTTATAATAATACGTTGCTGCGTCCGTTGGGGATATATTTGCAACCGACTTCGGGAAACGGACATTCTTATTGTGTTTGTAGTAAATGATGATGTACTGCATCCACTGGTTATTCAATTTGTGTTGTTGAAGGTACAATAGGACTGCTGGATACAGATGTATTTAATTTGGGATGTTCTATTACGTGATTTTGTAAATACGCTGCAGTACATATTGTTAGTCTGTTTTGATTGTTTCTTGTTTCAATTGGACTTAGGACTTATTATTGTATCATGATTGAAATTATAGTTTCTTAGCAGGAGTGTGAGTTCGATCCTTTAGCTCAGTGTAAATGGAGTTAAATGATCTACGTAGATTGGTTCGGTGCAGTGGAAACCATTACGTACGTATGTCAAACGCTGAAGAAAAGTCTGAAGATGGGCTGAAGAAAGCAGAACATTATTTGTGTTTATTAATCATTATTTTTTATAATACTCGTACGTGACAGGAAAAGTACTCTACAGTTACTTTCATTATTTATCTGGATACTAAAACCCAAATTGAAACTAGCTCCAATTTTCCTCATCAAATATTTTCTTATAAGTACATTTTAATTTTGTCACTTTATTCTGGCTAGTACAAAAGCGCTTAATCATTTTAATAAACTCAATTAAGTTTCCTTTTAACCTTTTTAGATCAAAATACTAAGTAAATACTAAGTTACTTATTTTCTTTATGGCATTGTAATTAGACGTTGAGCTCTATGGATCAATAGGTTAATGGACTAATTATAGACTTGCTGTAGGAGGTAATTGGCCTGGTCTACCTAACTTTACTAAGTTGTCTTGTACTAGGTAATTATTGTGGTAGTTAATTTATACCGCTAGCAAATTAGGACGATAATCTAGGCACGAATTTTAACATTAGTTGGAGCTTTTGTGACCTTTTTGATTAAGGTTAGTTAGTCAGCAATTTAAATAAATTGTGTACCTTTTTTGGACTTAATAGGGCGCTTAAAAATATAGACTTTTGTTACAGAATGTAGGTATGCATTGTGCAATGTCTACAACAAGATATATATTTTTCATTCAATACAGATTATTAAGAATAATAATAATAATGTTTATTTTCACATAACCAGCCTATAATGTTCCCACTGCTGGAACACATGCCTCCTCTCTGTGAGAGGGAGTGGGCCGTAATCCACCACGCGGGCCCAGTGCGGGTTGGTAGATGTCACATGTCTTCGATTTTTTTGTTGGTTCTAGGACATGCCGGTTTCGTCACGATGTTTTCCTTCACCGTTTTGAGAGCAGTGGTGATGAAATAATTTACACAAAGTAAAGCGCCTGTCCGGGTTCGAACCTACGACCTACAACTCGTAAGTCGCGGCCGTTGCCCCTGGGCCACCACTGCTCTATTAATTATTATTAATGTTTATTTATTTATTTAGTAAAAAATAAAGCAAAAACACAACGCAGAACACATGCAAGAATTCATGCTCAGTCAGGTTTATATAACTTTAGAACTAGCCAAGTCAAAAAGATTGTTTACAAATGGCTGCTAGCCCAATCCTATAATTAATCCGAGTTTCTTTTAAATGTAATTTCGTAACACACCAGCACGTAAATATACTCACATGCATACTAACCCTAACACACACACACTTACACATAGTGCACATTGTGATCCAAATATGCTTTTAACCTTCTTTATTCTTTTAATTTAACTGTTTTTAGCCCAGACAATGGTTTAATTGCTATAAAATGTTAACACTTTTTCATATGCTTCTCGATGGTAACAATATCATTCCAATTTATGTAATGCGCATTTTCATATGGTAACACCACCCAAGCACTCTACGAGACAGGCTCGACCTAGTGTGGAGTTCATTAGCAAAATACTTCTTTTGCGTCTTATAAAAATGTAAATGTTGGAATTATTGTATTCCGTAGTTTCTAAACGCAACATAAATCGACAACAAGTGACATGTCTGTCACTTGAAGTGTCATTCGAGTTTGACAGCTCCTCCTTTTGTCTGTAGTCTCTGTTCGTGTGCACGTTTTGTTTTTTTTATATTGTCTAAAAGTATATATAGTTAACAAATGAAATCCCGTGAAATCTTTACATATGTTTTTCTTTATCTACCGAAATATCTAACATGGTAGCAGAGCGTGGTTGCTAATATCGGAAAACGCGCATATTTCGGACAGATTGACGAAGAAAACCGGTAACTATATTTTAGTATCAAGTCACCGGCAAACATTGCAAAATGGCAACAACACAATACATGAATTCCATTGAGAAACTCAAGGGGTCAGAAAATTATTCAACTTGGAAGTTCTCGATGCGAATGTTGTTAATCCATGGGAATCCATCATCTTTGGGAATTTGTTGAGAAAGACGTGAACGACAGAAACAAAAGGGCGCAAAAAGCGTTGGCACGAATTGCCCTTTCGGTTCAGCCGACGGTGATTCCATACATTCGCACTGCAAAATGTGCTTATATGAGGCATGGAATAACTTGAAGAAGGCGTATGAAGGTCGCGGATTGTGTAGAAGACTAGGTCTTCTCAGAAGTTTGTTTGGCACAAAGCTATGTGATAGCAGCTCGATGGAGGACTACCTCAACAAAATTAAGGAAGCCTCACATCAGTTGAGTGGAATTGAGTCACCACTGGATGATGAATTTGTAGACAGCTACAAATTCATTATCCAGTGGTGACTTTTGCAAAGTCTTCAGTTAAACCACTCAACATTATAACAGTATAATGTTAAGAGGTTTAAATGAAGACTTTGAACTGCTGATTATGGCCATTGAAAATGCAGGTGCAAAATTATGTACTGAACACGTCTTAGCCAAACTATTGGAAGAGAAACGGAGACGAACCGACAAGCAGGATAGTTTAAATGCACTGGTCACCCAGAAGCAACCCAAATGTTTCAAGTGCAAGCGGATTGGCCACTTCTTGAAGAATTGTCCTGATAAACAAACTATGGGACAACTAGCAACAGAAAAGGAGACGCATAGTCACAGTCATGGTCGAGATAGGAACAAGCCGAAGCCTAAACCAAAGGACAAGGCTCTTGTCGCTGCTTTTTCTGTTAAGATGAATAGTGATGTTTGGTATCCGGTGCAACGAACCATATGTGTAATAATAAAAAAATCAAATGGTAAACAACAGTTCCAATAAAACTGTTGAAGTGAGTATTGCAAATGGAGAAAAATTATTGACTGCTGGACTAGGACAAGTGAAAGTTCATTTAAAAAGGGTGTAAAGACAATAAGTGATGCATATTATGTTCCTAATTTAAGTACAAATTTACTGTCTGTCAGTGCAATGACCAAAAAAGGTTATAAAGTAACTTTTGATAGTAGTTCATGTAATGTGTATGATGGTTCTGATGTTTTAGCTACTGGTACTCAAGTCAATGGTGTGTATCAACTCGACACTGTGTCATACAATAGCTGTGTTGCAGATGAGCTAAATGTGTTAGGGGCAGCAGTAGCAGTAGCAGACTCGACATCACGAGAGACGTGGCACAGACGTCCAGGACATCTCAACTTAAGGAGTATGAAGCTTCTACAGTCAGGATTTCCTCAAGATGAATGGCATTAAACATCAGTAAACTATACCTGATTCTCCACAGCAAAATGGTGTTGCTGAACGCTCCAACAGAACTATCATGAAAAAGGTCATGAGTATGCTGCAAGATGCTGTACTTGGCATGAAATTCTGGGCAAAAGCAATTAATACTGCTGTCTATCTGAAAAACCGAAGTCCAACTAAGGCAGTTTCTGGTACAACTCCAGAAGAAAAATGGAGTGGAATAAAGGTAAAACTTGACCATTTAAAAATGTTTGGTTGTATTGCATATGTAATGGTGAAGAATATAAAGAAACTTGATGTAAAAAGTAAACCATACATATTTGTGGGATATAATGAAGAATCTAAAGGATATAGACTCATTGATCCCAATAATCCAAGGCATTGTGTTGATTCACGTGATATTGTTTTCATAGAAAATCAATTTTATAAGAAGGAAATGTCACATGATGAAATAGGTGATCCACAACTGCTTGTTGATCTTAGTTTGAATCAAAATGAAATTCAACCATCGGAATCATCCAATGTGAGTTCTGATATATCTGATGACATAAGATTATCACAGAATACTGAACATAGAATGAGCACAATCACACTAGATGATTCCGACAGTGATGAGACAAATGATAAATCAGATGATCGCTTGGATTCAACTTACCACCCAGGGGAAGATTCTGAAACAGAGTCTTCAGAAGACTGCAGCTATGATGATGCTTCTGAGTCTCATCTCATGGCCAACTTCGTGACTATGATGGAATACAATGATCCTGATGAACCTCAAACTGCAGGTGAGGCATTGAATGGACCGGAATCCGATAGTTGGCGTAAGACGATGACTGATGAGTATAATTATTTTATTAAAAAAAAAGTTTGGTCTCTGACAGAACGAGAACAGCATCATAAGCCTGTGTCGTGCAGATGGATATTTAAGAAAAAGTATGGAGTATATGGTGAGTTGTTGAAATAAGCTCGTTTAATAGCCAGGGGTTACAGCCAAAAATATGGTGTTGATTATCGAGAAACGTTTTCCTCAGTCGTAAGATACTCCACACTAAGGTTCCTGATCGCTTTAGCAGCGAAATATGATATGAGTATTGAACACTTGGATGTTAAAAAGGGCATTCCTGAATGCAGACCTAGAAGAAACGGTTTTCATGCAGCAACCACAGGGTTTTTAAGTTATGGGGAGTGAGAATATGGTATGCAAGCTCAACAAAGCTGTTTATGGTCTTAAACAGGCATCAAAATCTTGGTATGATAAAATTAACAAGGTATTATGCGATAATTTGAACTTCTGTCGTTTAACTTCTGAACCATGTGTTTACTATAAGTCTGAAAACCAAGCTATGATGCTCATAGCTCTATTTGTTGATGATTTGATCTTATTTTGTTCGACAACATTCCAAGGCAAAGACCAAATTAAAGCGAGGTTGCAGCAAGAATTTGATATCACGGATCTTGGGCCAGCCCAACAGATTCTTAGTATGAAGCTGTCTAGAAAAGGTAATAAAATATCTCTTAATCAGTCGAGCTATATTCAAAAATTGCTGAAGAAGTTTCGGATGGAGGATTGTAAACCTTCAGGAACACCGATGGAGACTGGTCTAAAGTTACCTAAAGAAACTAAAAAGGATGATATTTATGACTACAGAGGTTTAGTAGGGTCACTTTTGTACATAGCAGTTTGTACGAGACCGGACATCAGTTTTGCAGTGAGTTACCTGAGTCAATTTAACAATTGTTTCAGTGAACTTCATTGGAAGGCTGCCAAGAGAGTTTTACGATATCTAAAAGGCACACTGAATTTGGGTCTTATTTTTACGAAAAGTGGTATGGATATTAGAGCGTACGCTGATGCAGATTGGGCATCAAATAATATAGATCGTAGGTCATATAAGGGCTATGTGTTTTACATGGGGAGTCTGTTATCTCTTGGGAGAGTAAAAAACAAACGTAATGTTGCATTATCTAGTACTGAGGCAGAGTACATGGCATTGTCTGACACATGTAAGGAAGCTTTGTGCATAAGAAAACTTTTACTGGAGATCCTTGGTACCATGACTAAAGTTATCATATTTAATGACAATCAGTCAAAAACTTTTTAAAAACTTTATGTTCCATTCTAGGACGAAACACAGATATTTGTCATCATTTCATTAAAGAAATTGTAAATAATGGTATAGTTGAAGTAAAATACTTATCGACTAAGGTTATTTTGGCTGATGTATTAACTAAATCTCTTTGTAATAAACATTGTGAATTTACAAATTTAATGTTAGCTGTGTAATTAATTCAACATATTATGTTTTGAAAAAGGTATTCCTAAGTTTTAATATTATAAAAATATTGTTTTATTTTGCGTTTAAGGGCCAGTGTTGGAATTATTGTATTCCGTAGTTTCTAAACGCAACATAAATCGACAACAAGTGACATGACTGTCACTTGAAGTGTCATTCGAGTTTGACAGCTCCTTCTTTTGTCTTCAGTCTCTGATCGTGTGCACGTTTTGTTTTTTTTGTATTGCCTAAAAGTATATATAGTTAACAAATTAAATCCCGTGAAATCTTTACATATGATTTTCTTTATCTACCGAAATATCCAACAAATGACTGTTATATAAGCTTTTAAAGATCTTAAAATTAAATCAACAGAAAATCTCTGGGGAATGTCTGTAAAAATCTGTATGCTTTCATATTCAAACTCAAACTCAAAGCATTTATATCAATTAATCCATTTACAGGCACTTTTGAATTGTCAAGGATAGAAAGAGAAGATCAAAAACATTATTCTGTTTAGTTTTTAAGCTGTCAAAGTGATGTCAAAAAAGTGAAAACCGACTCAAAATCCAATTAAACTGGTTACACAGGCAGACACGAAACGCGGCTTTGTTTTGTACTATGATTAGATATTATATATACTTATAGGCAATGAGAGACACTAAATAGAAGTTCACTTACATTAATCTCAGCTCCAGTGACATTATAAAGTTCGAAGGGAGGGTCCCTTCCTCGGACAAACTTCATGATGCGTTGCCCGTTCTTGAAGAACACCACCTGCAAATACAATTTTGGAGTAATTATGTATAATTATACGAGGTCAGATTAAATTAGCTAGCAAAACTCCGTAGAACGATAAGTATCTAAACATAAAATAAAAGAAAAAAATAATTAATAAGATTAGTTTTTTTTGGGTCATCATCCGCAAGTAGTGTCGTCCTCCCGCTCCGCCCAGAGCTGGCGAAGTTATTTGATGATTTACCACCCAAAAAAATAAAAAAAGTAGTGTCGTCACTTGAAATATCAGTTTTGAAGAACGCTTTTTTTGTTGTATCCTTCGCAGATTCGTGATTGGTTTCAATATCTATTTTTATTTTTTTTATAATTTTAAAGAAAGCTTACAGACTACATGTAAATGGTATCAAAATAGTAACAGCCGACAATTGCTAATAACAAGCTTCCACATTTATGTTGCAATGTTACAAAAAAGAAAGAAGATCAAAGAACAAATTAATAAATGTATGGAAAATAGGTAGGTAAGTGCCATAATGAATCGCCAACATTTACCCATTAAAATATCCATTAGTCAATATTTTCCTGATTCTTACTAGACTCGTGCAAAATAAATCGACTTCTAAATACGATGGCAGGTTGTTGAATAATATTGCACTGCATATACAAAAAGCGTTACGCCTGCAATTTGTTTTTGTAAACGGTAATAATGGTCGTAATCTTAGGTTGTTTTGATTGGTGCGAAGATAAATTTTACTAAGTAAATCAGGACAGTCGATTGATCCATTTGCAACACTGATAAGAAAACAGAATGATGTCATTAATATTACGCCTTAATTCTAATGGTAGAAAGTGATAACGCTTACACCGGTGTGCATAGCCGTCTGAAAACTGCTGTGCCTTGAAATCTAGGTATCTCATAAATTTCCTCTGAACTAATTCAATACGAGATTTATACAACTCATATTGGGGGTTCCATACTTGGGAAGCATACTCAAGGGTAAGAACAGTAAAGTACCTTTACTGGTTTTAGAGAATGAAAGTTAGAACTAGCTTTCTTGATGATGGATTCTATATGTTCGTCAAAAATTAGTTTACTGTCATGTATCACACCAAGATCTCTAACAGTATGCATTTTATTTATGTAGTTACCATCCAATTTATACGCAGAATCAATTAAACGTCTTTGCCATGTAAACGGTACATGAAAACATTTAGATATATTAAGCTGCAGTTTATTGTACCTGCAATATTCCACAAACCTATCCAGATTGGACTGGAGTTGCTCCGCATCAGATAGCGTACACAACAATTTAAGGATGTTCATATCATCTGCGTATAAAAGGATATGTGCGTTTCTAAAACAGGTTTTGATGTCAGAAATAAATAATATAATAAATAATAAAGGACCCAAGATCGAACCTTGAGGGACTCCTGATGGGATAGCACTCCATCGAGACGTATATCCCCGTAACACAACCGCCTGTGATCTATTTTCTATATACGACGAAAACCATCGAAACAAATCACCGTGTTTTCCAATTCCTACAGACAGTAACTTCTGTTGAAGCACACGATGATCTATCCTGTCAAAACATTTACTGTAGTCGGTGTAAATCACGTCTACCTGATGACCTCCCTCCATTCCATCTGTTATGATATCGTTGGACAATACAAAGTTGGTGGTAGTAGACCGTTTTCTGAGAAATCCATGCTGTTCATCACTTAAGTGACTTTTCACAGCAGAGTAAATTTCTGTGTACACCAGTCTCTCTAAAACTTTTGAAAAAAGACACAGTTTAGATATTGGCCGATAGTTTTGTACGTCAGATTTGTCTCCTTTTTTGAAGATAGGTGTGACAAAAGCAGACTTCCATATATTAGGTACGACACCACATCTCAACGACCAATTAAACAAAAAACAGATAGGTGCCACCAGGCTCTTTGCACAGTTTATTATGAAAATAGGAGGGATCATGTCTGGTCCACCCGATTTCGACGGATCCAGATTTTTAAGTAGCTTTAATATTCGATCTGGAGAGACTTTGACCGAGCTCAAACATACTGATGTAGTAGAATGGGTATCAAAATGCATATTGAAATCATTTGAAGGAGTGTCCTGAAAGGTTGACTGGAAGTAAGAGGCAAAAAGTTCAGTCACACTCTCACCTGTGTCTGCGGTCTCATCCATATAGTGAAATACTTTAGGCAAGGTGTAATTACGCCTTTTACCCTTTACGTACGACCAGAATAATTTAGGGTTAATGACGATTGAGGCTTCTATTTTTGTCATATAAGCAGAAAAACATTAACATCAAACAAGATAAAACAAAAAAACACAGATTTTCTCAACTTACACATGAAGTAAATACCACTACAAGCGGTCGTTGACCCTGCCGGGGTCGCGGGAAGGTACTAATGGGTCACCGAAGCCCCCGCAACACAGGCAACGGAAGGAATACGGGTGGGTTATAGTCAGTAAGAGTCTGACACACCCTCCCGCTCCGCCCGGAGCGGGAGAAGTTATTTGATGATTTCCCACCCAAAAAAAGGCGGTCGTTGACCCCAAAACGATAATTTTTATTGTCGTTTTTCGATACCGATTTGGATCATGTCTGCGGAGTTTCGCTAGCTAATTTCAATTGACCTTGTATATGTACTAATATTTGTCGCGCATTTCGGTCTTAACACATAAAACCGTTATGACGAGTCCTTGCTTTGGGAGGTTCCTGTGTCGGATAAGGCGGGAGGAAACGTCCGGGTGTCACCACTGTGTGGATCGCCCGGAGGACACGGTGGAGCATACGGTGGAGGTCTGCCCGGCTTGGGCAGAGCACCGCCGTGTCCTCGTGGAGGCGATCGGCGGCAGAGACCTCTCGCGTCCGGCCCTGGTTCAGGCCATGGTACGGAGCGAGAGAGCATGGGCAGCCGTCACCTCCTTCTGCGAAGCAGTAATGCTCGCGAAGGAGGAGGCGGGACGGTTGAGGGAAAGGCAAGTTTCGCGCCCTCTCGCCCCTAGCCGCCGCAGGAGACGCCCAGGGCGTCGGGAATCCCGGGCGGATTTCCGGCCACCGTAGGCGCGGGCTTGCGGACGGTGAGCAATGGGTAGCTCACCGTCCGGTAAGGACCAGGCCCGGGTCGACGGCGCGTTGTATTCCACGCGCGCCTCAAAGAGATGTCGTCAGCACATAGTAGGGGTCCACTAGGGCCGATGCCTGCCGGGGTCGCGGGAAGGTACTTATGGGTCACCGAGGCCCCCGCAACACAGGCAACGGAAGGAATACGGGTGGGTTATAGTCAGTAAGAGTCTGACACACCCTCCCGCTCCGCCCGGAGCGGGAGAAGTTATTTGATGATTTCCCACCCAAAAAAAGGCGGTCGTTGACCCCAAAACGATAATTTTTATTGTCGTTTTTCGATACCGATTTGGATCATGTCTGCGGAGTTTCGCTAGCTAATTTCAATTGACCTTGTATATGTACTAATATTTGTCGCGCATTTCGGTCTTAACACATAAAACCGTTATGACGAGTCCTTGTTATAATTTCGACGGATTTACTTTTATATTATTATACTAGATTTTGCCCGCGGCTTAGCCCGCGTAGGGGTGGGGCATTATAGGTCACAAAAAATATTCAAAAGACTCAAGATCTGGAAAACTAGTTACTCACCATTACTAGCTGTACCGTTCGGTTTGAGATATCCTGGGTAAATAGTTCACGACTTTGATAAAAACCGGTAAGCTTGGCGCATCAGAAGTGCTCGAATACTACTCGTAGACTTTCTTTCACAGATACCTAAGAAATAAGTAAGAAAGCCCGCATTCTCCGAAGTAAGAAATAAGTAAAAAAAGCCTTAATCAGTGAAATGTATTTACTGCTGACTTTTAACGCCCATGCAATATATTTGGTTCAACTAAGTCGATTTTTCCCTCGTATTCTTAGAGACACACTGCAGTGTAACCTAAATTTAGTATTCACTGTGGTATGTTTAGATCTCACAGCAAATATACAAGATGGAGACGATGATCATCATCTCCCAAGCCTTTTTCGAACTATGGGATCGGCGTTCAGTATAACCGGATGCAGCGGAATACAAATATACAATATTTTACATTTTATAAACCGCTCCATGTAAAATACTAGTAGTCGCAGTAGGCAGTCGCCTATCTGACCTCCACAACCCAGTTACTGAGTAATAAGACAGTAAATTAAACTTCGTATATCCAATGACGCCAGCCCAGTCTACATAAAAATTAAATCAAATATATCCAATAATTTAGTCACTGTAACTAGTCAAAGATAGTCGGCCCATTTTATTTCACTTTAAATCCCTTTTTTTATTTCGATGTTAGGATTTACTTATTTGACAGTTTCAAAATACGCATAAGTAATGCATTTGGTGTCGTCTCGACATTGTATACTGCCGTTTCCATTATAAGTGATTTCTTGAATTTGTTAGGATCTAAAATTAACTATAACAGATACATTTATACATTAAAATAAAATTGTAGTGTTTGTTTGTAATGTCAAAATAACGGCTTTTTACTAAATGCATAATTATGAAAGTACTCGTATATACGATACATGTATCAACTAAAATATTTTTTTTATTTTTTTGTGTCTGTTGGCTAATCTCCGAAACGACTGGACCGATTTTGACGGGAGTTTCAATGGCAGATAGCAGACGTCAAAAGAAGTAACTTATGCTATTTTATTTTAGAAAAAGCCACGCGGGTAGCAGGTAGTAAAAGATAAATGTTGTCGTAAAAGTAACTTGGTATCGCAAGTCGCCTCGTCTGCAACTTGAGTGAGTTTATTTTTGTACATTTTAGTCAGTTTCAATTATGTACGTCGTCGCTGACAGAAAGGCTTGTTTTAGCTTTGGTCTTAATGGATACGTTTCTTTAAATGTTTTGCTATATCGTATTTTAACAGTGTTCTTTTAGTAGGTACTTCTCTTGGATCGCCACAAACTATTTAATTATTTCTTTTACTACGGCCATCTTTCTTGAACAGTGTGGTTTGGTCACGCGACCTGCATTTTTCACACCTGAGAAATCCAGCTTTTTTTTAAACACTTGGGTATTGAAGTAAACATTCTAATAACAATAACATAAAGTCTACCTATCAACCGTATTAATTTCGACAAACAGTTTATTAATTTTCTCAAACATGCTTGGAAATGGAGCGTTATTTTCGCAACTTTCGAGATAAATCGAAAATGCTGTACTGGTCAAATACATGCAAGCAGGCGGGCGGCAATGATGGTAGAAAATCCATGTCCATCGTGTTTAGCGGTCAAATAAATTACTATGAAATCTCATATCTGTCGTGTAATTTAAAAATGGAACGAACTTATTACTTCGACACATGGCAATCAACGAGGCAACATAAGAAAGATTTTAGTTAAATTTTGATATGGCTCGCAAATAGAGCTGTTTAAACTAAAAAAGAAACAAATTAACATATTCGCGCGTAAAAAATTATCGTTGTTCGTCATTGATTCTGGAATTTATAATTAATTATTTAGTTTTAATTTCCGCGCATTATTTGATAAAAGTACTGTACAAGCCTTGGCTTCAACCAGGCATCCTTTTGCAGGCCGCGGCAGTAATGTACTATTTTCAGCTCTAGAAAAAAGAACTGGTAACAAACTCCCGAACAACGCCAAGAACACCTGAACATCAGTTACCTACCACAAAAAGTAACAATAACATTATTTATTCATACAAACACCCATAGCGTGGGACTAAACAACGAAACCGCGACAATTTACGTTTCAGTTTGTGTGTTTTTAATCAATTTCTCGAAGAGAATACGTACTGGCGAAACCCTCGTAAAACCTGAACGTATTAATTCGGAAGCTTTCGGGTCTTCGGCTAATAGCCATCGATTTCGGTCTGTATGTGCGTGGTACATACGAACATCCTTATTAGTCACGGAGTTAGTTCATCGTATGTTTCCATTAAGTGCATGCTTCATAAGTGATTCGAGTTGTTATTGCTTATGAGTTGAAATGTTTAGCAAATAGTGTGCTTGGAACTATTTGGTTGGCGAAGCTTGGTAAGAGGAGTTTTAAGTTAAAAGTAAATTTTGTACAAGAGGCATTACCGCATCATCATTCATCATTATTTTGGCCTCATCCCAATTTATTTGGGTTAGGCGCAACATTGTTTTTTTTCCATACTTACTTTAATTGTATATAACATAGCCTAAGCATAATCAGCCTATAATGTTCCCAATGCTGAGACACAGCTCTTATCTCTTCGAGAGGGAGTGGGCCGTAATCTACCACGCGGGCCCAGTGTGGGTTGGTAGATGTCACATGTCTTCGAATTTTTGCTTCTAGGACATGGTTTCCTCACGATGATTTCCTTCACCGATTATACTTCACATGTTATACCGTATATACCATGTTTGGCTGTAATTTAAGAATCAGCCTATTACCTAAAGCACATGCAGTGACGGTATTGGTGATGTTCTTCAGAAAGGTCAGGTGCGTAGTACTAGCAACCGGCGTGCGTGTATGACCAGATGTATGAACGTAAACGAGCCAAAAGGAGTATGCAAGGATCGTAGCAGGTGGCGATCTGTAGTTTCTGCCTACCCCATGGGAAAAAGGTGTGAGTTTATGACTTTATGTATGTATGTAGACCTAAAGCAATAATTAAAATCTCATTCTCCACCGAATCCAACATAACAGCTGTCTATCCACTTTATAAAACACGCACAGTATTTGTAATTTATTTCCCATTAAGACTTCACCTGCAAAGGATTTCGATAAATCGAGCAGCGTTAGGTAGTTAGTGTTGAGCCCAACTTCGAATTCCGAATTTCAAATACGATCCGAATTTCGGATTCGGATAGGTCGTATACGCAAATCTGCCTTGAACAATCCGTTCTAGGCCGATTTAACGTGTGTTGTGTAAGAGCACTTGGTGTTTTCGCTATTAGCGCCCTGAGTGCTGTGCTTGTTTCTTGTTTCTTCATTTACAATGAGCGGTAAGTATTTAGCTTTAGGTCATGGCTTTTGTTACATTATATTAGAATGACCTTTAGCTGATGCCATTGCATTGAAATGGACAAAAAAGTCTGTGCCAATTTATTCGTTAAAATTTTTTTTTTTAACCTGTAAAGCCCCACGCGACTCCTTTTCGGTGTAAAACAATAGAAAATCAATTGCGTCTCATTAGCTGTCCTTGACCAATTAAGGCAGGTTATTGAAATTGTCAATGCATAGGTGACAATTTCAATAATCAGGCATGATAAGCTTATGGCATTACGTTTTGTCTTTAAAAATAATTCGTTTGCTATTTTTAGATTTTTATCGACAATCGTACAGTAAAAGACCTACTTAGAAGTAATCGACCATAATCGTATTCGTGTGATGTCATTAGGGCTATTTTAAACTGTGAACATGTCTAAGGACACAAAATGTATGAAGGTATGTTTTTTTTTAATGTGTCAAGGACATGAAGACTGTCTATCCAACTTTCCTACACATTTGTTCGAAAATATATAAGACGAAAGGCCACGCTGTAATTAGAGAATTTATATTCTAAATGTGAATTGCGTGCAAAATTTCACGTTCACGTTCAAAAGTGCCTTTTTGACGTTCAAAAGTGCCTTTGATTTAACAATTTGAAATAAATAATTTGACTTTGACATTAAATTGTACAGTTAGCAACATATATTATGTCGTTTAACACAATATAATATACCTAATTGCAACTTTTCGTTTAAAAGTTGGCCATTGAAAATAATGCAATGAGCGACCTATGGCAGACAGAAACCCATGGAGTATATAAAAACCAGTTTTGAGGCGCAGATAAAACTAAGCACACAAGTCTTGTTATGAGCATTTAGACAAAAATGCTCCATATTCTGTTACTAGAGAATGCTTAGGATTAATCATGAAATTGTTTTATTTTATTAACCGTTAATTTGCAGAACTCTAATCAAGCTGGCAGTATCATCACAACGGTAACGTTTTCCCATTGTTTGTCTTATCTGTTTTAGTATATTCGTGTATTTATGTGGTCTTATATTTATGTATAATTAGGTATATATATATTATATTTTAAGTTTTTTATAAGTATGTATATCCTTACATTAATTTCAATTTTCGTTATTGCACCTACCACTGTTTGTCTCTGCATCATCCAAAGGTTTTTTTTTTTTTTTGGGAGGGAAATCATCAAATAACTTCTCCCGCTCTGGGCGGAGCGTATTACTTCCGTTGCCTGTGTTGCCAGGGGCCTCGGTGACCCTTTAGTACCTTCCCGCGACTTCACCCAAAGTTTGATTGGTAGAAAATGCCTATATATGGTATTAAGTCCGCCTCTGTACATATGTGTGCTTAAAATATTAAATAAATTAATAAATAAAATCAGTAGGTAGGTAAGTTTCATCAGTAACTAAATGAAAATTTGAGTGCTACATACGGTGTTCTACAAGGCGTTAAGTGACCTCTATGGCCAACCGTACTTTTCCACGTTGCAGGTACACAACTATAGGTACACAAATGTACACTTGAAGACGTCAGCAGCTTTCGTTCTAGTTTTAAGTCGTGACCATTTTAGAGGTTCTATTTTAAGCCTGTAGTTTCATTGTGGAAATAGTTTTCCTTCGAATTTCTAATTACTTAACCAGTTATTTTAGACTTCTTAAGAATCGTATTTTAATTTCTCTATTTTTTATTGAATACCTACTTTATCGAATTTACTTACTATGTAGTAAGATAAAATAAGAGTAGTTTTTTTAGACTGTAAAGTTTGTTAGTCTGAGTCGATCGAAGGTTAAGCTACGCTTGCCGAGGTTGGTTCGTAGATGACCAACCGTTACATATTGAGCCACTCCGTGCCTCAGAAAGCACGTGAAACCGTTGGTTCCTATTTTTTTTGGGTGGGAAATTATCAAATCACTTCTCCCGCTCTGGGCGGAGCGGGAGGGTGTGTCACTCTTACTGGCTAAAACCCACCCGTTTTCCTTCCGTTGCCTGTGATGCATACCGAGACACCTTCGTGCCTCGGAAACCACGTTAAGCCGTTGGTCCCGGCTGTCATTTGTAGATATTTGACAGTCGTTACACAGTCAAAAGCCCAAAAGACTGACAACCAGTTCATACCAAGGCGTATCGTATTACACAGTAACTAAGTTGTGGAGGTAAGATTGGCAGTCGCTCCATGTAACATACTGGTATTCCGTTGCATCCGATTAAACTGGAACTACTGCAAGCCGACCCCCATAGTTGGAAAAGGCTAGGCATGTGATGATTTACAACTAGGCAAAAATACTATTTCAGTAGACAAAATAGTCCACTGAGTATGGCTTTTATTCGCGAAAGGTCGTGAGGTCAACTTCACCCAATGCAATGTGGACGTGAGCCTATTTCTATCATGACGATTAGATATTATTAAAACATAATATTTGTTGTTTTTTGTTGTACCAATGAAAGAAAACATCGTGAGGGAACCGGTATGTCCTAGAACCAAAAATTCTAAGACATGTGACATCCACCAACCCGCACTGGGCCCGCGTGGTTGATTACAACCCACTCCCTCTCACAGAGAGGAGGCCTGTGTCCCAGCAGTTGGAATATTATATATGATTGGTATTGAGTTTTTTCTATTTAATTTGTTAACATGCTTTTGTATATTTGCCTTGGTCTATATACTTGGTATTTTTTTTTTTTGAAAAACTTTTTTTGAAACTTGCTCAACGAAGCATAAAGTCTGATTACTTGGAGAATTGTCTGTGGCATAATTATCATAAGTTCATAAATTGAAGCAACAATAAAAGTTACAGTCTAAAAAGTATTTAGACGATGCAAGTCCTTTGTTATTTAAATTTTAACGTCTCTTGACATTTCTCGAGACCCCGGGGTCTCGGACCTTTGGAAGGTGTATGAGGGGCCGAAGCCAACTCGGAGAGGCCCATTCAAAGTTTTTTAGTGAAATGAGGCACCAACCGACGATTATCTTTGTTCACATAATGCAAGTGCACCCAAGGAGAACAACGGTTGGTGTAGGATTATCTCGGAGAAACAAAGTTATTGGATCATGGGTTTGGATGGTTAGCCATCCAGTAAACTGGTTATCTAGAACTATGGAAAGACTGCAGCCCCTGCCTGACCAATGTTTTATACAAGGTGTTGTTTTGGACCCGCAAAACATTTTAGGAGGTAATTATGTCAGTGATTCTCGACCCGAATCAACAAAAAAAAAAAATTAAAAAAAAAAAAACAAAAATAAAAAGAAAAGATAAAATTTTTAAATCTAAAATAAAAAGTATTATTGATTATTGACTTGGTATCGTATTGTTATACGATTATTTACGAGTTTCATAACAACCTCCTGAAATGTTTTGCAGGTTCAAAACAACAGCTTGTTTAAAATATGTAGATAAAATGGCGGGGATTATTAAGTGTGCAAGTCACCTACTTGCATACTCAATAATGGGCCCCCGAAAACGGTCACTAGCACATAGTGTCGTAGTGACCAAGGGGCAACATATCCTCAGGTGCTGGTAAGGAGTGAAGAGGTATCCCACGGCTATCAAGACAATCCTGGAAGTACGGTCTAAATCCCTACCAGCATCTTACTGGAATACTTCCTTCTTCCGAGCACTTTTGCTCTTGCGAATCTTTACTCAGGCCGGCCAATAAAGGCAAAAAAGAGGTGGGAGCTCTGTTTCTCGTCAGTGTTTACTCCAGTCAGCCAATAAAGGCAAGCCAGAGGTGAGGAACAAGACTTCCCCCGGGGGATAGGGTCCGTGGGGTCGCTACTGCCCAACAGCTCGCCACATGCTGCCCTGCGGGTTTATGTATCTCTCCTGGTCTGGCTCCTTACCCTAGACCTGTTCCGGCAAAGTAAACTCTACCGGCACAACCCTCGAGTTTGGAGCGCGCAAGCCCCACCACGACGTCGACGTAGAGATACGGCGGTGGGATATATATACTATATATGTAGTATTTTAATTATTATGAATATGAGGACTATGTGGGTCATTGTTTTTTTTTGACACCAATCTATATGGTATTCACATGATCTGACCAAGATTATGTCTGGACTATAAAAGAGACTGTGACCTCTGAGTTTGTTTCGGCCTTTTTTCTCAGAGTAGTCAGATAGGAAACGCCGACCACATCTAGTTTTTAAAAATAAGATTGATGAGTAAAGTATGTTTGTACAGACATAAAATCTTTTATCATTTATCAAGAAATTTGCATCGCGTAAATTTTAACACAAAAACATTTTACACGACTTTTATTCAGTGGTTTAGCAATGTAAGTGACATACCTTGTAGAGTGATTCAGGATCAACATTGTGGTCGCAGCGAAGCACAGCACTGTGATGATGTACCACAAAGCGAGGTGCACGCAGCTCCACCCATACCTCGGACATGCCTGCCACTGTGAACAAATAAGGAATAATTATTAACTTAACAAAAAAATGGTTAAAAATTAATTACAAAAGTAGCAGAAACAAGATTTGTCACGGGAGATACGATCATTATTACCACGATTCACAGTCTGATATGGTGATCAAAGTAGGTATAGGGTAGACCAAGATAAAAAGACCTAAAAAAGGCCTGGTACACACGGCTATAAATTACCAATATAAGCTGACCTCGCATTATACAGGATTTCCGTACAATGAGAGGTCAGCTTATACTGGAAATGTATAGCTTGATATTTAGCCGTGTGTACCAAATGTTGCTACACAGGAATGATCAGAGGGCTTGAAATGAAATGAAATGAAATTGTTTATTCTGTAAATAGGATATGAGAATCACTTTTACACGTCATATTAAAAAATAAGCTAGATGGAGTCGACATTTCCTATCTGACTACCCCTGAGAAGAAATGGCGAAACAAACTCAAGGGTCAAAGTCTCTTTTAAAGTCCAGACATAATCTTGGTCAGATCATGTGAGGACCATGTAGATCCATTTCTGAAATGGTCTTTTGAGAAAAGAACCACACAAATTTGAGTGGACCTGTCCAGTCAGTGCAAGCATTTGTCAGTAATCGTGTAGCTCAACTCAAAACTTAAGGAGCTCAACGACTCGACGAACAATACCAAGGAAAGGACATTTGGGTTGGCCGCATAAAGTACTCAAAATGCCAGACCATCATTAAAACTAAGAGAAAAAAAAAACACAAGAAATAAATAAAAATGACCCACATAGTGCTCACATTCACAATAATTAAAGTAATATAATACTTTTCAAGGTACATAAATTTTCACTTAATTTTGCTTATAATATTCATCAATGTCAATATGTATATATAGTTGTATATAATGATGATTTTGCATAATTTAAATGTCAAGTTTTATGGTTTTAGCACAAGGCTTATCAGAGCGAGCAGCTCAATCCCAAGCTTTTTTGTCTTCTAAATAATCTGAAATTTTATAGTACCCTTTTTTACAAAGTTTGGTTTTAATACAGCTTTTAAATCGTTTAATGGGTAAATTTCGAATAGCAATAGGAAGTTTGTTGTAAAAGCGTATACATTGACCCATGAACGAGTTGCCTACTCTGTGGAGGCGAGTGTGAAGTACAGCAAGATTATGTTTATTCCTGGTATTTAAACTGTGGATATCGGACATTTTCTTAAAATTTGATATATTTTTGTGTACATACATAAGATTATCAAATATATATTGAGAGGCTACAGTCAGAATATCTATTTCTTTGAATTTTTCTCGAAGGGAATCTCTTGGACCTAGGTAGTAAATGGCTCGAACAGCCCTTTTTTGTAAAACAAAGACGGTATTAATGTCCGCACAGGTTCCCCAGAGAAGATTCCCATATGACATAAGACTATGATAATAACTAAAATAAACAAATCTGGCCGTATCTACATCGGTTATCTGTCGAATTTTTTTAACAGCATAGGCGGCCGAACTTAGCCTTCCTGACAATTTTTCTATGTGTGGGCGCCATTGTAATTTAGCGTCAATAGTTATTCCAAGAAAAACTGTCGACTCAACAGGGTCGAACTCTATTCCATTAAGTTGAACATTGGTAGTTAGCTGCCTGACATTTGGCGTTGAAAATTTAATGAGTTTAGTCTTTTTTTCGTTCAGGAAAAGATTATTTACATTAAACCAATGGACAACTTTAGAGAGTGCATCGTTAACATGTTCAAAGTTGACCAGCAGTCGTTTGATTTTAAAAATGAGGGAAGTGTCATCTGCGAACAATACAATCTTGTGATCATCCCTTATGTGATAAGGTAAGTCATTTATATAAATTAGAAACAAGAATGGACCTAGAATTGAACCCTGTGGAACGCCCATAGTGACCGCAGATCCTGCAGATCTCTTGCCATTTATATCAACACTCTGAATTCTATTATTAAGATAGGAAGTCAGAAGGTCGAGAGCCCTGTCCCTCATACCATAGTGGCGCAGTTTCCTGATGAGAGTATCATGATGGACGCAATCGAAGGCCTTAGACAAGTCGCAGAAAATGCCAAGAGCATCCTGCGATGCCTCCCAAGCCTTGAAAATGCTCTTCAGCAATTCCACGCCCGCGTCTGTAGTTGAACGACCCTTCGTAAAACCAAACTGTTTCAGATGAAATAAATTATATGAATTGAAATGTCCTAACATTTGTTTTAAAATTATTTTTTCAAAGACATAGTTGACAGTAGCTTTCAAAGTATTTCGTATTTCTGCAGCATTATTCAACGATATCGATATAAGTTTTTTGAGGAGATAAGATAAGATAAGATATTTTTCCAAAACACGTGTACACGCACATGGCACGCAAGACATAATATTAAATTATATCACAGTCATGTTTTGCCTTAACGGCGTACAGATATAAATTAAAATTTAATCAATCAAGTTATAACAAAATGTACCACAGAATTGTATAAGCATTTAAAAGTCAAAGTGCTTATTGCTTATTGGTTTTCAGTAGCTAACGATGATGGTTTTTCTATCATCGTCATCGTTGATAGAACGTCACTTTTTAGACCCTCAACACAAACTGCCCGTTGACAGCCGGCGTTGACGTGATGAAGTCAACCAGTGCAGCATTTAGTAAGATAAAACTAACAAAATAAGAAATTAAATAAATACAATACTTAGTCCTAAATTTTTATATAAAAATAATATTTAAAATGGCAAGGCAAAGTGATAAACCAGCTACAGCTACAGCTATGCTTCGCATAAGGTCGCAGAATTATGCTGAGCGTTAGCCGTTTAGCGTGGATGTGACGCATATTTTCCCCCAACTTGTTCTTTCATGTTCGTGCTTTGTCTTTGCGTTATGTTTACCGCAAATAAACTTATTTTCTTTCTTTCTACATTCCACTACATCAGAAGGTAACTGTGTCGGTAAAAAAAGCAAAAATCTCTGACAACCGAACAACATTATCACGAGACGCGACAGATATAATCACATTATCCTCTACTTTGCTTGTAAAAGCTTTCTACATAAATCATTATAACTATTCTCTTACACAAAGCTTTGTCTCTGGTCTTCAAATTATTTTCTGCGATATTTTCCGAACAATGGGACTAAGTAGTGTAATGCAAAGTAACTCCTCTGCCTGTTTGCTGTCTGTTAACTTTTCACGCAAAAACCCTAAACTACTCAGCCGATTGTTATGACTTTTGTCACCTCGTAGGTAAGCTGTGACCTACAGGCTTAGCATGACAGTTTCTATTTCTTCGAAGAATAGACATAGCTTTTTCTTCAAAGTGACATTTCGTTTCTCCATTTCTGAAATCGTACCGTAGTAATCCTTCTGCAATCTGTAATCCTTATGCCAAACTGTCAAAATCACATTGACAACTGACATTTCTCTAAGGTAGTGAAGACAATTTGCATTTTTCTACTCGACACGCGACGGCCACAAGATATATACGACTATCTACAAAATCATGTTTTTACAGGAGAGCGTTTTTGAACGCATAACCGTGATAATTAATAGAACAACAAGGCTCTCTCTCCTATTTTACATAATTTTAACATGTTTTTGTTCCAAAATACGGTACTTCGACACTTTGAGAAAAATAGTTGTCTATACACGGTGTTTGGCGCATGGACCGACACAATTTTTTGGGGGATTGGCAGGATCATTTGCGAGGTTTCACCCAAAGACCCCACCTAAGTATCATAGTCATTAAGATATGATTTTTTTATTGTTTCCCAAAATTACCCGAAATCACGCCTTTAAATCGTCATTACTTTATTGTTTATAGTTGTAATTGTACAAAATAGCTTTTTGCTTGATGCAATTATTGATTTGCAAAAAAGTACTTATGTGCTTCCAAAGTCAATTTTGTTTTTAAATGTGTGAAAAATGACAACTTCTAAATACAGTATAAAAAAAACTAACAGCCATTTTGAACTTAGTTTTATTTTAAAAAGTTCTTTAGCTTATACCCTTTCTGACGGTATGCTACATGTCATAGAAATCATTCATTATGTTGTATAAATAAGGGATACTAGTTTGCCACTGCCAAATTGCACACAACAATGGAATCGTAAGCAGGTAAAAAGTTTGTCTCTTTCTTGCGCATGATTCTTGTCTTTGTCTAACATTAGTTGTATTGTAAGTTCGGGTCGGGATGTGACCACTTTGTCAAGTTCAGTCGAGCTCTGAGTATCTCAGCTGATGGAAGTGCCCGTGAATATCACAAAGTTCCCTTTTTTCGTTGAGTTTCGTTTGTTAAATCTTGTTATTGTTATTCCTTGTTGTGTTTTCTTGTTGTGTTTGTCTTCGCTGTTGTTGTTAAAATGCCTACCTTCAGTAACGAAGAGCATGCCGACATGTTACTTGCGTATGGCAGCGCTAACTACAATGCGCGCGAAGCACGAAGAATTTATCAGAGGCGATATCCTGATTGACGTGTACCACACCACGAAACCTTCTCTACAACTTATCGACATTTGAGAGAGACAGGAAACCTACATTATCACGAACCTCGAGTCAGTGCCAGTCAATATAATGTAGCCGTAGATGAAATGATACTTCAAGCTTTTGATGAGAATCCTACATTAACCATACGATTTATTACTGCAGAACTTAATTTAACAGTATGGAAAGTCTGGGCGGTTCTTTGGGCAGATGGGAGGCATGCATTTCATTACACCCCTGTTCAACAAAACTACGAGGTAAATAACACACTACTTACTTTTTTATGTAACGAAAAACCCGTTTTAACCGATTACATTTTTTTCAATGAGGGGTTTGTACAGGTCATTTCGTCAAGTAAAATACTAAAGCTCATTTTTATTTTTTTCTGTTCCAAAATTATTTACTAAATAGCTCCGCTTCGCAGTTTCACCAGCATAATTCTCGGTCACGGGACAGAGACTTATTGCTGGTGAAACTTTACTTTACTTTGTTTTGGACTTTTATCCCAATATTCATACAGATGAATATTGGGATAAATGTCCTATGTCCTAAGTCATGGTCTACACACGTGCCAAATTTCACTCAAATCCGTTAAGCCGTTTTCGCGTGAAAGCGTAACAAACAAACAAACAAACAAATTCACTTTTACCTTTCATATTAGTTAAGATTGACTATCTTTCTAGCTTAGTTTCCAGAAAAAAATACTATCTTTTGAGCTATTGTTAGAATCTCATGGATTATTTTTTTTTTGTTTTAGATCTCGAAGATGATGATAATGCTAGGCAGCTGGATTTCTGTAGATTTATACTACATGGCAACTTTTTAAAAATAATTTTGTGGACCAACGAATCCAATTTTAGCCATGAGGGAATAGTGAATCTCCACAATATTCACTATTGGAGTAAAAAGGACCAAAATCCTCACGTTAAAAGGCAGAGTTCCTTTCAAAGAAAGGAAGGTTAACGTTTGGGCTGGTGTTATTGGACGCCACCTCATCGGCCCATATTTTTTGCCAGAAATGTTAAATGGAGACATTTATTTAGATTTTTCAATCAATGGCTACCCGATCGCGTGATGCCAGTTTTGGAAGAAGGTGAGCCGATGGTATTTCAAAATGACGACTGTCCGGTACACTACCAACTGGCCGTGCGAGAGCATTTAGATAATGCCTTTCCAAACTCATGGATTGGTAGAGGCGGCCCTATTCCTTGGCCCGCACGGTCCCCAGACCTGACGCCTCTGGATTTCTACGTTTGGGGACGTGCAAAAGAATTGGTTTACCAGACCGAGGTGCTGACTAGGGAAGTTCTTATTGAACGTGTAACCGGCGTGTTTGAAATAATGAGAGAAGAAATGCGACTACATACAACGACCGTTGAAATAAGAAACAGATGTCGTGCAAGCATACAAAATGTAGGAAATCATTTCGAACAAGATTTGTAACTTTCGTTAGTAAAAACATTAACTATAGTTACAAATACAATTACAACACACTTAACCCCGACTTTTCTAACTAGTATTTTGACTACACAATGACTTGTTTACTATGACATGTAGCATACCCTTAGAAAGGGAATAAGCTAAAGAAATTTTTAAAATAAAACGAAGTTCAAAATGGCTGTTAGGTTTTTTTATACTGAATTCAGAAGTTGTCATTTTTTACACATTTAAAAACAAAATTGACTTTGGAAGCACATAAGTACTTTTTTGCAGATCAATTGCATCAAATATTTAGAATGATAATACATTGCAAACTACAATAAAAGCTATTTCGTGCAATTACAAACATAAACAATAAAGTAATGACGATTTAAAGGCGAGATTTCGGGTAACTTTGGGAAAAAATCTAAAATAATCATATCTTAATAACCGTGAGACATAGGGCATGGGGTCTTTCGGTGAAACCTCACAAATAAAGGGTCATTTGCGAGGTTTCACCGAAAGACCGACACATTTTTTTTGGGGGTTGTCCCCTGCCAACCCCCAAAAAAAATGTGTCCATGCGCCAAACACCCTGTATATTCGTGACTTAATATCAATAAAAATTGAGAATCAAACAGAAAAAAAATCAGATGATAAAACAAAGAATTCTGAGTCGATTTATGTAAAAGAGTGAATTTCATAAAAAGTGCAGTTGACTCTTTCTACTTTGCTGCCGTCGTACTTTCTACACGGAACGTTTTTTTTTTCTATTCTTCTGTAGACAAAACGGTGCTCGTGCTAACCCTGCTAGAGAAGGACACGGGCTGCTTTCCATCCTCGATATTAGTAATAAGAAAAAAAATGCAGTCGAAGTCGGCCACAGTTAGTGTTATAAATGATGTTCTATTAGTGGTAATAGAATTCGAAACAAGAATTGGTGAGTAAACGTGTTGTAAAGGAATCGAAGGCTATTGGAAAATGGATAGTTGGCTAATAGCCGCATTTGTTATTGGCTTATCTTTGGGCGCTTTAGGTTTTAAAGTGTGCGGTAAATGAGCAGTGTGCTAAGTGCCGTGATTTTGGGAACATTTTGTCAAGAACTGCTTATGTTGTGGTCCGAAAAAAAAAAAAAATATTAGAGTGGACTTTTGAGACATTGAATAGATTTTTTTTCGCTGTAGCAATTTATCATCAACAGATATAGTCTTTGTGGTGTTCTATTAACTACTGAATTGTGACGTCATTAAGTCTTTCTGAAAATCATCATCTGCATCATCTGCCTAGCCTGTTCCCAACTATGTTGGGGTCGGCTTCTAGTCTTACCGGATACAGCTGAATACTAGGATTTTACATGGAGCGACTGCCTATCTGACCTCCACAACCCAGTTACTGGGTAACACGGTACACCTTGGTAAGACTGGTTGTCAGACTTCGGACGACCCGTAACGACTGTCAAAGATTTACGAATGACAGCCGGGACCAACGGCTTAACGTGCTTTTCGAGGCACGGAGGGGTCTTGGTATGTAAAAATGGTCACCCATCCATGGACCAACCGCGGCTAGCGTAGCTTAACCCTTTCAGACCTGGCGTACACAAATGTACACATAAGATATAAAAAAAATATTTTGGTAAGTATTTCGCAACAATTGCAAATGAGAACGGTTGTATCCATATGTCCACAATATAAACTACAAAAAACGATACTACTAACGCCATCTCTTAGCATTTCTTGTAACTTTTTCGACAAGTTTCGACCAGTGGCTGACCGAAGTTGGAGCTGTGTAGGTAAGCTCATCATTTTTATTTCAAAAAAGTAGGAAATAGCGAAATATACGCACTGCAAAAATATGAATTGATGTGTTATATTCCTAAGGTCATACGTAACATATAATTTGACTTTGTTATTCTATTTTTGTATCAATTATCACAATTTTTATATTTGTACACAAATGTACACATCAGGCGTAAACGATGTTTTTACGATTGTTGAAGTATTCAAGCTGTATTTGAAAAATCAGTTTTGAATAATTATGTTTTTAACTATTTATTTTAATGTTATTGATGCTATATATTGAGATAAGGCTTTTTTTTACATTTTCAGATAAAATAACACCGATATGTTTCACCGGACGCCTTGAAAGCCCTACATGAAGCAGATTTTTCCGATTTGGAGCTATCGTCTGATGACGAAGAACCGATTGGATTTACATCTGAAAGGGAGTTACGGTCTGTCCGAGTTGGTGCAGATGTCATCAATCAAAACCAACGAGAGGTATTTCCACCCGACACTGATGATGATGAAGGGCCCAGCTCATCGTGGATTAGAACGAATGATCCAGAAGTTACTGACACCTGCGATGAAGTGGTTCCCGAAGTACCACCGACAACAGAAATGGAGTCCTCTCATGAAAATATACTTCAGAATATTACGCCTAAACTGAACATTAGGTGTAGACACAGGGAACTCCTAAATACTATTTCATCAGATTGGCTACCACCAATGTCAGTTGACCCTACAGTTGAAGCTCTAGTGGATTATTACTTTCGGTACGTGCCAAAACAATTATTTGAAATTATGGCTGAAATGACCAACTTATACGCAATACATTCAAATAAACTCAGGTTTAAACCTACTACTGCACAAGAATTAGAAATTTTATTTGGGTTACATTTAGCTACTGGTATATTTAGCTACCCGTGCTTGAAAATGTACTGGGAAACCGGCATCAGCATTCCCTTGTTCTCAGAGAATATGGCATGGTATCGCTTTTTTGAACTAATTTACACCTTGTTGATAATACAAGAATACCAGCTGGTTGCAAAGATGCATTTTACAAAGTTCGACCAATATTTGATGCTGTTAGGAATCGATGTTTGGAGTAACCACTTGTAAGTAGTTATGACGAAGATGTAACTGTGGTCAAGTGGCTGGATAATAAGATTACCCATCTTGCTTCTAATTTTGTTGGTATTGGTGAAAAAGACTTAGTCAAGAGGTGGTGTAAAAAAGAGAAGAGATTTATAGACGTCGAACGCCCCGAAGTTGTCAGGAAATACAATCACGCAATGGGAGGAGTTGATCTATTAGATCAACTCATGAGCTATTATAGGACTTTCATAAAGTCAAAAAAATGGACCCTTCGCATGATATTTCATGCTTCTGATTTAGCTGTAGTGCAGGCATACCGAGAGTACCAAATTGACAATGAGTTGCTAGGCATACCAAAGAATAAACAACTCAGGTTGCTTCACTTTCGTCGTCAGCTGGCTGAAAGTCTGGTGTTGAGGAATAAAATTACCATCGGTAAAAGAGGACGGCCCAGTGGCAGTAGCCCAATACCGCAAATTATTCCGAGAAGACCAGGAGAGGTTCGCCCTGTAGCGGATATAGCAAGAGACGGTGTTGGGCATTTCCCTGCACATGATGAGGGACTTGGGACACGGTACAAAATGGTGGGATGCAAGGGAAGAACCCGGATTAAATGTATAAAATGCAAAGTTCACCTTTGCCTTACCAAAGACAAAAACTGTTTCTTAGCATTTCATACGTAAAATGAATCATGCTGCTTGAATGGGGCGAATGACTGATTTACCTATGTGCCAATTATTTACCTATCCCAAAGAAGAAATCTATTTTTTGTTAATTATTATAAGGATTGTAATCTAGTTTTGTTAATTTTATAAAAATAATTAATATTTCCTAATAAAAACATTTATAAATTAAACATTTTATAATTTCAGTGAAACTTCTACTACACTAGTCTTGTCATTACGTAGGACGGATGTGCACATTTGTACACTAAAAGAAAAACTATATTTTCTTGAAAAGTTGACAGCTAGGAATTTTTTCATTATTTTTTCCTTTGTCTTTTTACCCTAGTCTAGCTACAGGATTTTTTTTAGATTCATTGGACAGAAAAAAATAATTCAGGTCTGAAAGGGTTAACCTGATCGATCGACCCGTGCGGCTGTTATTACTTAGCCACAAGCCCCTTAATCATATCGACATATCTGTCGAAAATTCTTGATACGACTGTTATGCCCGAAGTGCTCGAGGCGGTAAGTCGGGATCCTATTTCACAATTTCGTTTACTTTATCCTGACCGTCTGTTATTGATTGTAAACGGATTCCCAACTGATGGAACTGGACCCTAGAGATCTGCCCAAGTTAAATCGGCGCTAGTGACGAATCTTAGCAACCTTATTCATTTTAGATTTGAAAATTGAAATAATAATGCGACTGAGACGTTGTTGTGTTAGTACATCACCTCATAAAGCAGTATTATTATAATATTACTTCACAGTGGGAAAGTGATGGAGCTGTACTGGACTTATAGCTCCATCTCTTTCTCCCGCTGAAGTAATATTGAAATATACTGCTATAAGAGGTGATGGTTGCCCCCCTGTAAGTACTATTTATTATTTTACTAACAACCTTCAATTGAGATTTGCATACCAGATACCTAAATATTCTACCAGGTATCGGAAACTTAGTATGTAGATAATTATATTTGTCATTTACTTTTTTTTTTAAATTATTATACTCATAATCTTGCAAAAATAAAAAAATCCTACCTTATATTATAAATGCGAAAGTTTGTAAGGATGGATGGATGGATGTTTGTTACTCTTTCACGCAAAAAGTACTACACGGATTTGGATGAACTTTGGCACACAGATAGTTTATAACCAAGAATAACACATAGGATACTTTTTATCCCGATACGAGTATACTCACGGGGTCAAAACTTATGCGGGTGAAACCGCGGGGCGCATCTAGTATTCTTATAAACTGTAAACAGCACAGAATAAATAAACATACTGAATCTACAATTACAGCTTTCCTAAACAAAATTATTCTTGCTCCCAATTATAAGGCTAGACTAGACGGTTACATATGAATATTTTCTAAGAAAACATATGCACTAACAAACGAGACAATGAGGTCCTTGCCCCTCGACGTAACGAGTCACATGAACACTAAGCTTTAAAGTTAAGACTGCGACACATGGCACATAATTACTACCCGGTTCCGATGGGGAACTTAAGACCTTTAATTGTGCAAAAGTTTCATTTCTTTTAAAGTTAAATAAGAGTAAATAGAAGGTCTACGTAGAAATAATAACGCTTTTTTTTTAAAGCTAGACTAAAAACGATTAACATCTCATTTCGAATTAATATTTTTTTTTAATATTCATGAAACGAGGTGTGCAATGTTTGAGCTATTTGCTTACCAAATTGCTAGTTCAATTATTTCACGAAACATGACTGCGTGCCAACACAAATATACAATTTAAAATAAAACAGCTAGCTCCTAAACTAAATAATCACTGAACATAAAATGGAGTAATTGAGATATCAGGGCAACCTTGTATACTTTAGTGTCACCTACAAGAGCGTAGAAAATTTAATCAAGGAACTCTGTTAAGAAAAAAGTTTCTTCAAAAGGTGTGAACTTAACATTTATGCCCCCAAATCGTGTCAGGTCCCTGCTAAAAGTGCCATGTGACGCAAACTGTAGCAGGCTAGGAGCGACTTTATGATGATCACTTTCTCACGCCAGCCTACCTAGCGTCTCTAAATGACGCTATATTTCACCTCGCCCCCTGAGATCGGGAGCCGTAAAACCGGTGTAAATTTAATCGCTATCTAAATTTCAACCCCTGCTTAATCTCGATTTTCGTTGGGTTGAAGATTATTTCGAAGGTAATTTCGTTTAGTGAAGATATTGATTAGCGTTAGTTGGTGCATGCGTCTTATTTCTGATGTGGGTAAGTTGGCTTAAGTATTAAAGTATCGGTTAGTGGAAGTTATTTTGAAGCGATCGTTTTCAGTACTTGATAAGCTTTCGTTAAAACTCGTTGACGGCAGCAAGGTACAAAGAGTCAAGTGTACTTTTATTTTGTATGTTTTGTAGGGTTCCGTAGTAAACAAGGAACCCTTAAAGTTTCGCCATGTCCGTCTGTCTGTCCCCGCTGTAGCTCAGATACGCTTAGTACTAGAAAGCTATAATTTGGCATAGGTATACATATTAATCACGCCGACAAAGTGTTACAATAAAATCTTGAAAAAAAAATTAAGGTACCTTCCTTGCACGTAATGTGGGGATGATATTTTTTTTCTAATAAACGGCCTATTCAACGATACCTCACACCATGGGATAGCCCATGGTTTGAGGTATCGTTGAATAGGATGTTTAAAAATATTGCGGATTCAAGGATCCGTTTGCGTAATATTAAGCTTTAAAGTTATAATTTTTGATAGAGTCAAGTGTCCCCCCCCCTTGCCAGCTAAATGGTTGTTTATGGAGATGTGATAAAATTAATGGCAGTAGTGCATATAACGAAATTAAAAGGAAAACTATCACAGCTAAGTAGGCTTTACAAGTTAACGAGTAATAGTCGACCAACTTAAATTTGCGGTTGGAGAATTGACCGTGGACCGTGGGAGAACATTGACATTTTTAAACTACAATGTTAAGTTTGTTTTTGGAATAAATTCATCCCAAGTAATCCCAACTACGGAACCCTTCATTGTGCGTGATCCGACATGCACTTAGCATAATTTTTTACATAATTCGACTCAGAATTCTTTGCTTTATCGTAGGATTTTTTTTCTGTTTAATTCTCATTCCTAACTAAAATTATGAATGCGAAAGTGAGTTTATTTGTTTGTTACGCTTTCACGCTAAAACGGCTGAACAGATTTGGATAAAATTTTGCACATGGGTAGACCATAACCTAGATTAGGACATAGGATACGTTCCCGTGGGATAATTTCCGACAAGCAGGCGGGCGAAGCCGCTGACAAAAGCTAGTTTTTACTAATATTAAGTCACATTTATAAAAACACTTAATATTAGAAAAACTACACCAATTTTTCACTAAGGGACGCAGTAGACACGGACATATACCATTAGTACGTATATATGTCTGACAATCAGCGCGTTCACCTGTCGTAAGCAAAGATATTAGTTACATAGCCGTTTTAACGTCAGTTTTTTGTAAGATGCGTTATTTTAGTAGGCTGCCTCGTTGGTCTAGTGGCGCTATTGTTGAGCATGAGGTCCTGGGTTCGGCTCCCAGGTCGGAGAAACTGTTATCGGGTTTTCTATCTGGAATTTCTCAGTAGCAGGCCAGAGTCTGGATTTGTGCCTGGTTGATGGCAATGGGCTCGCCCCTATTACATGGGACTTAAACTTACCCGGCCAAATGTGGGTGTACTATAGGAACACCCTTCGGGGAAACAAGGCGTATGTATGTTACTTTAGTGCAACAATAATAAGTCACGTTGGCGTTACAAATAATAGTTAAATAAGGCAAATTATTACATAACTTTATCTATTGAAACAATAAACAATGTAAAATACAAAAGAATAGTAATAACTGTCTTTTTATTAAAATTAAATAAGCTTAAGCAATTAGGAAGTGGTGGCCCTGCGGTAACGGCACTGACTTACGAGTTGTATGTCGTAGGTTCGAACCCAGGCGCTTTACTTTGTTTAAATTATTTCATCACCACTGTTCTCAAAACGGTGAAGGAAAATATCGTTAGGAAACCGGCATGTCCTAGAACCAAAAATTCGAGGATATGTGACATCTACCAACTCGCACTGGGCCCGCGTGGTGGATTACGGCCCACTCCCTCTCACACCCTCTTTGAGGAGTGGCTAGCGAGGCGCCACGGCGTCCTCACCTTTCGCCTGACGCAGGTCCTCACCGGACACGGCAGCTTCGGGAGGTTCCTGGGTCGGATAATACGGGAGGAAACGCCCGGGTCACCACTGTGTGGATCGCCCGGAGGACACGGTGGAGCATACGGTGGAGGTCTGCCCGGCTTGGGCAGAGCACCGCCGTGTCCTCGTGGAGGCGATCGGCGGCAGAGATCTCTCGCGTCCGGCCCTGGTTCAGGCCATGGTACGGAGAGAGAGGACATGGGCAGCCGTCACCTCCTTCTGCGAAGCAGTAATGCTCGTGAAGGAGGAGGCGGGACGGTTGAGGGAAAGGCAAATTTCGCGCCCTCTCGCCCCTAGCCGCCGCAGGAGACGCCCTGGGCGTCAGGAATCCCGGGCGGATTTCCGGCCACCGTAGGCGCGGGCTTGCAGACGGTGAGCAATGGGTAGTTCACCGTCCGGTAAGGACCAGGCCCGAGTCGACGGCGCGTTGTATTCCACGCGGGCCTCAAAGAGATGTCGTCAACACAAAGGTAGGGGTCCACTAGGGCCGATGCCTGCCGGGGTCGCGGGAAGGTACTTATGGATCACCGAGGCCCCCGCAACACAGGCAACAGGAAGGAATACGGGTGGGTTTTAGTCAGTAAGAGACTGACACACCCTCCCGCTCCGCCCAGAGCGGAAGAATTTATTTAATGATTTCCCACCCTAAAAAAAAAAAAAAACCCTCTCACAGAGAGGATCCCTGTGTCCCAGCAGTGGGAACATTATAGGCTGATTATGTAATTAGGAAGTCCCGTAGAAGCAGATATATGGCAGTTGATTCATTTAGTTTACTTTTTTGGACGAAGTAGAGACATCTACCGTATTTTGGAAAATAAAAAATATTACAGTTATTTGCCCTAACCATTTTCTTGGTAATGCCCTATTAACTAAGTGGTGTAAAATAGAAGAAGATAACTTTTTTTTCCTATTAATTATCACAGTTTTGCATTCAAAACGCTCTCCTGTAACTTAATGTACCTTGCGGCCGTCAAAATGTTTAACGAAACTCCATTATTTGCTTTAGGCCGTGCAATTTTGCCAAAAACACAGTTATACTCATCTTCTCTACTCAGCTTAGCTCATGCCGAGGTAAAAATAATTAAGTATTAGAAACTCAATCAAGGTGCCCAGGGTAGGATAAGCGTACCTTAAAGAAACATCAACACTACGTACGTCACAAAAATAACAAAAATGTTACGGACATTGGTCGTTACAGCATTTCCTTGGAAAAGCTCCATACAAAAATTCGAGCAACAGATGGCAAACAAAGAAAATTACTTATTGGATACATCTGAGAACTATTTGTGTTTCTTGCGCAAACTTGGCGCTAATATTGTTGTAATATACCCGACTGCCCCACAAGGAGGGTAATGTTTTTCGAGAGTATGTATGTATGTATGTATGTATGTATATTGCTTTACCCGCTCTGTAGCCTAAACGGCTGGATTTTAACATTTGAGGTGTCCGTAGATTTTGTAGGAGTGACATAGGCTATATAATATTGATATACTGCATCTGCAAATACAAAAAAAAGGAAGACAAGGTTTTTTAAAATAAATTGCAACAATTTTGGTATCAAATAAAAGCTAGTAATTTCCTATATATATAATGCAAAATAAAAATAAAATAAAGAGATTTGGTCTTGCAGGCGGGGGACAAACGGATAACTTGAAATATGGTGAACTTTTTATTGTTCTCGCCTGCGATACCAAAATTCTATAGACTATAATGCTTGTTTTTCCCTTTTCAGTTGTGTTTTTGCAGTCGGGTTTTTTGTTTTTTAAATATATTTTTTTTTTGTTTTTTGATGTGTAACATCTTTCCTCTCGCTTTCTATGGGAGTGATTTCGTGAAAAGGGCAGCTTGACAACTGGAGCATCAAACTCAAACTCAAAGCATTTATTTCAAATAAACCAAAAAACAGGCACTTTGAATTGTCAAGGGATCGGTAAGTCAGAAAGATGAAGCTAGTTGCATGGAATAAGTAAGTACTTTTGAATAGCATGGAATTAGTACCTAAGTACTTTATAATAGCATGGAATTAGTGTAGGTACTCATGGAATTTAATAAACACTATATTTATTGTAAATAGAGGGGGACGAATTTCGACCAGTGGGTGACCACTAGTTATAAATATAAGTAAATATTTCAGTATTTAGCTTTTTTACATTCTAAGGTTAATTTCTGTCGCTTCTCAGTTGCTTATTACCAAAGTGAGATGTCAGATGTTACACATCATATGCGACTACTGTAAGACTCACTCGTTTTTAGGGTTACGTAGTAACCAAGGAACCCTTATAGTTTCGCCATGTTCGTCTGTCTTTCTGTCTGTCCCCGCTGTAGCTCAGAGACACTTAGTACTAGAAAGCTGTAATTTGGCATAGGTATACACATTAATCATGCCGACAAAGTGCTAAAGTAAAAACTTGCAAACATTTTTTTTGATGGTATCTCTTTTGCAAGTATTATGGGGATATATTTTGTTCTCGTCAATCCCATGGTGTGAGGTTTCCTTGGTTACCATTCAGGCCATTCATATTGCAGGTGTGTGAACACCATTTTTCTATTCAAGGATTCGTTTGCGTAAATTAAGCTTTAAAGTACTACTTTTTGTTAAGAGTCAAGTGTCCCCCTCCCCCTCTTGCCAGATAATGGTTGTTTATGGAGACGTAAAAAAAAATAGTAATACATATAATGAAATTAAAAGGAAAACTATTACAGCTAAGCAGGCTTTACAAGTTAACGATAAATAGTCGACCAACTTAAATTTGTAGTTGGAGAATTGACCGTGACGAATATCGATGTATAGAAGAACATGTTTTTCACCTACGATGTTAAGTTTATATTAGGGATAAATTCATCCCGAGTAATCGCAACTACGGAACCTTTTATTGTGCGTGGTACAACAAGCACTTGGCTGGTTTTTTTTCTTGTGAAGTCTCTATCTTTGTGGTCAAGTTCTGTTATGATAATTGTTTTTTTTTATTATTAAAATTCTTTTCTTGTATTAAGGCTGTATAGGATAGGTTCGCCGTCATCAGTTATCACTGTCACTAAATAAAAAATAAATAAAAACAAAAAAAATATTTTCATAGGGGCATAGTCCAAAAATAAAGAAAATAATAAACACAACGAAACTTAATGGATCGTGACACATAAAAAATGTTTTAAGATTCGTGTTCAGAGCCGCGTGCCATGCCGACCGCCATTATTCATAATCAATCAACAACGAAAATTATTTGAAATACTCATTAACGTTAGAAATATCCGTAATTATAATTATTTATAAGTTGGTAGTTAAGTTCACGGCTTTCTTGGCCAAATTGTTATGGAAAAAAAAACATGCAATTCACGAGGCTAAGTAATAACAGTTGCAATGGTGGACCCGTCAGGTTAAGCTATGCTTGCCGCGGTTGGTCCGCGGTGACTATATTTCGTACCAAGACTCTCGCCGTGCCTCAGAAAGCACGATAAACCATTGGTCCTGGCAGTGATTCGTGGATCTTTGACAGTCGTCACGGGTCGTCAGAAGCCCGACAGTCTGACCACCGCCGTCTTAACCAAGGGGTATCGTATTCAAAATCAAAATCAAAATCAAAAGTCATTTATTCAAACTAGGCTGAAAATCAGCACTTTTCGAACGTCAAAGTTACATAAGACAGTCCCCCAAAAATGCCCGCCCTTCACCACTTCCTAGTGCTTTAGCTGGGGAGAAGAAGTGGTGCAATTGCTCAGTGACTGGGTTATGGAGGTCAGATAAGCAGTCGCTCTATAATAGTATTCAGCTGCATCTGGTAAGACTGGGAGCCGACCCCAACATAGTTAGGAAAAGGATAGTCAGATGATGAGGTATGGTAAGTACTTAAGTAATTTTAAATTTAGTCATTGCTTAAGTAATTTTAAATTTAGTCATTACTTTAGTAATTTTAAATTTAGTCATTGTTATATTGCAATTTTTATGAATCTAGGATTTAAATTTTCCACACAGTGATCGCTCGATTAATTTTTGTTCGACAGTGCGTGTTAGGAATTGTCTAAATTACTGATAACATTAGTTAAATATTTTATAATTCACAAGACAGTTGTTTTTTACACACCGACATTTTATTGACACACACGAAGATGACAAAAGCTTTTTTATCAACATGTACTTCTCGTTGGTTATAAATAAGGTCGCACATTGCAAGCATATACAACCTTATTATCTTCTCTCAATGAAGACCTATTAATTTCAAAAGCTTTAACAGCCTTGGTCTGGCTAATGCTTTTGTAAAAGTATCTGCAAGCTGATTTTCAGTTGAGATCTTGCTTATATTTAGCTCTCCACTTGTTACCATCTCCCTGACAAAAAAGTGTCTAATCCGGATATGCTTTGTACGTTTGTGGTACTCCGGATTTTCAGCCAGCTTGATCGCAGCTTCATTGTCTACTCTCAGAATAGGCACACCCTTCATTTTTGTCAAATCTCCAATGACTCTGGATAGCCAAATCGATTCCCGAGCACCTTCACTGGCAGCTATGACCTCTGCTTCAGTGGTAGATATAGCCACGCTTGTCTGACGTTGGCTTAGCCATGACACGGCACCTCCAGCATACATGCATAATACACCAGTGGTTGAGCGTCCTGTGTTCAAGTCACCGCCATGATCTGCATCACTGTAGCTCTCAAGAATACCGGTCTTGAAATCTCTTTTGTAGAGTATCCCTTTTTCTGGAGCATACTGCAAATACCGTAGTATTCTCTTCAGTTTGACACAATCCTTTTCTTTAGGATTTTCGAGGGTCCTAGAAACGACGCTGACTGCATATGCAATATCTGGCCTCGTTCCGATCATTAAATATGCCAATGCACCAACCACTTGTCTGTAGTTGTTCAAAAAATAGCTCACATCGGTTGTGTCTTGACCCTGACATTGATCCTCTTTTACAATTGGTGTCATTACCGGTCTGCAATGCTCCATGCCAAATCTTTTAAGCACTTTCTTTGCGTAAGATCCCTGAGATATTTTGATTCCATCATCAGTCTTCTCTATTTCAATTCCAAGGAAATATGACGCTGCCTTCGTTGTTATTTTAAACTTCGCTTTCATTTGTCCTATGAACTCGTTTATAAGGTCCTGGCTCGTTGCAGCCACCAAACCATCATCAACATATAGGGCAACTATCAGTTTACCTCCAGACGGAGTCTTCCTTATGAATAAACAAGGATCTGAGTCACTAACTTCGAATTCAATCTCTTTGAAATAGTCCAAAATCCGCTTATTCCAACACCTTGGAGCCTGTTTTAAACCATATAGGCTTTTCTTCAACAAACAGATGCGACCAGAACCATCATCATAGCCTTCGGGCTGTTTCATAAAAATTTCTTCATCAAGTGACCCATACAGAAAAGCTGTTGAAATATCGAATTGTAACATTAACAAGTTCTCATTGGCTGCCACAGCCAATACACTCCTGACTGTTGCCATTTTAGCCACGGGACTGAAAGTTTGATCATAATCAACCCCTTTCTTCTGAATAAACCCCTTTACAACAAGTCTAGCTTTAAATTTGTCTACTGAACCATCAGCATTCAGTTTTACTTTGTATAACCATTTACATGGTATAACCTTCCTTTTATTAGGAAGAGGCACGAGGACCCAAGTCTTATTCTCCTTCAAAGAATTCATCTCGCAGTCCATTGCTTTTTCCCAAAGATTCCGTTCAGAGCTTCTAATAGCTTCTCTATAACAACTAGGTTCTTGGTGACAGCTAGCCATGTATAAAACATAGTCTTTGAGTTTATTAGGTGGACGAAGTAATGATCTATCTCTGAGAATCCTTCCACCATGTTCCATGATTTCCTGTTCAGGCATTACATCTCTGGTATGAATTTCCTTCTCATCTTCATTTACTTCCCTTATCTCTCCCCCTAACTCAAAACCTTGTTCAGAAGCATAACTCCTAGCGTCATCAAAATAATCCAAATCTTCAACTAGAACGTCTTCTCTACCAATGAACTCAGTGTCCCCAATTTCAGTACCAACACCTTCATTGACATTTTCATTATTGTTGATAGTTCTATCATTCTCTGAATTTTCTGGTGGTTGACTCACTGGATTCAATGCTTCATTCTCATTACCATGGAACTGTGGCAATTCCAAAGGTATTTCAAATTCAGCTTCTGTAGAAGCTTTCACTGGAGTTTCCGCACCCAAGGGCTTTTCATCGAAGGAGACATCCCTTGATCTTACCAGCGAATCATTTTCTTTGTTCCAAAGCCTGTACCCATCGTCATTATCATATCCCACTAAGGTACATTTCACTGCTTTCTTATGCATCTTCTTCCTGGTTTGCTTTGGTACATGCACGTAACAAGGAGAGCCTATAATCCTCAAGTGCTTTATTTTTGGCTTCTTACCAACCCAAAGCTCAAATGGAGATTTGTTTTCTACCGCAGTTGGACCTGTCCTGTTCAAAATATAAACGGCAGTATTTACTAACTCAGCCCACAATATCTGAGGCAGTTCCTCATGAGCATGCATCAAAGATCTCGCTGCCTCAACAATCGTACGATTGTCCCTTTCACAACACCCGTTCTGTTCTGGCGTGTATGGCATGACAAATCGTTGCTTTATTCCTTTATCCGTCAATAGTTTTAGAATCTTCTGATTGTTAAACTCTCCGCCATTATCACTCAACACTTCTTTAACAGTATGACCAGATACCTCGGCAGATGCCAACATCTCTTTCAGCTTTTCATGTACCTCTGACTTCTCTCGAAGAAAGTACACAAATCTGTAACGCGTGAATTCATCTTTGAACAGTACAAAGTAGCGATACTTGGATATGGACAGAGGGAATGGACCACACACGTCAGTGTGTATGCGTTCTCCAGGCTGAGTGGCCTTTTCCCGTACACCAAACTTCTGTCTGTGGGACTTTCCAAATACACAGCCTTCGCATAATTCTCCAGTTTCCTTGGTTTTAATACCGAGTTCCCTCTCAATTAGTCTTCTCACATGCCTTTTATTCTGATGAGCCATCCGTTCATGGTAGAGTTGCAGCATATCGACTTTCTGTACCAAATTGACAGTTACTTTAGATGGTGGTATAATCCTACAGTTAAGCCTGTACAGACCTCCGTACCTCTCTCTTTGTCCTGTAACTATAATTTGTCCATCAATCTTCATTGAACAAGAAGTGACACGCGACTCAAACAAGCTCCCTGGATTTTTATCTTGTGTCGAAAGCACCGAAAATAGATTTCTGCTTATCTTGGGAACGTACCAAACATCTCTCAATGTTGACTTGACAACCTTCTTGTTAACCTCAGCTTCAATGCTTAGCGATCCTTGCCCAACAGCCTTAATCACATTTCCATCAGCTGTTGTTACAGTGTGATCAACATCAAAATATTTGAAATCTTGATACAAATCTAACCGCATCGTAACATGATTTGTAGCACCGTTATCCACATACCATTTGTCACAATCAGTATCAGATTTAACTGAATTCACAGACAGTAATACCATGTTAACTCCTTTGTTGTCATCCACAACTTGACGAGAAACACTCTTCTGAGGGCAGTCTTTCTTAAGGTGACCAACTTCTTTGCAGTTGTAGCATCTTATTTTCTTCTTACTAGGCCCTGGAGTTACGTCATCAACCTTTTTAACATAATTCTTCCATGTTTTCACCGCAAGGGCATCACAACTAGACTTACAGTCTTTCCCGTTGTTGCAAAGTGCCTTTTCATGTGCACACAACTGACTTGTAATATTCTCAACGGTTCGATCCTTTTTAGACATTAGCAACCAACTTGATTTAAATGAAAAATAGTTTTCTGGTAATGTGTCCAGGATTTTGCAAATTAACAAAATATCTGGAAGTTCCTTACAGTCTTCTTCTTTAATAAGTTCTTGCTTTAACCTGTACCAGACATTTTTCAACTTAGAGATATGCGTTGCAATATCATCAACAGTATCTTTCTTGTAACTGAAGAACTGCAAACATAAATCATACAAACGATCTTCGCTCACGCCTTCATATAATCTATGCAGTTCATCCCATACTTCTCTAGACGTTGAGAATCTTATAACCTTGTCTAATGAGTCATCAGAAATATTGTTTGTTATAAGTAACAATGCCGTATTATCCAGCCTGATGTATGTTTTTAAGCTGTCATTATAAAGAGCCAAATCTGCTGCAGCTGTAGTGCCAGCCCCACATTCAGGTTTAACCGGTCTCTTTATCTTGCCCTCTACAATGTCTATTAGACCATCTATGCCTCTTAACAATGCAGACATCCGGTACTTCCATTGTATCCAATTTGTACCCTCAAGTTTAGCAATCTGAATCTTTGACAACTCCATTCTGGGCCCATAACCTGTTAGGAATTGTCTAAATTACTGATAACATTAGTTAAATATTTTATAATTCACAAGACAGTTGTTTTTTACACACCGACATTTTATTGACACACACGAAGATGACAAAAGCTTTTTTATCAACATGTACTTCTCGTTGGTTATAAATAAGGTCGCACATTGCAAGCATATACAACCTTATTAGTGCGGACCTCTCTGGGACGTCGTCATGCTGGCAGTTAAATAAATGAAGCTTTGAAACAAGTTTTTTTTTGAAAATCGAAGACCATCACCATAAAGACGACATAAGTCCGTAGTATTTTTTATAGAAAGCGTGAAGTCAGCTATGCTGACGTCACACTTTGATGACGGACCTCGCTCCGTCATATACAACATAGCATCACGCCCGGTTTTCACCGAAGGGTTAGGCAGAGGTGTCCTTCATATTAGTACACCCACGATTCGCCAGTTGTATGTTTATGTTTAATTCCCATGTAACAGGGGACGAGCCTATTGCCGTCAACCGGGCACAAATCCGAACTTCGGGCTGTTACTGAGAAATTCCTCATAGAAAAACCCAATAATACCTTGCCTTTTTTTTTTTGGTTGGAAAATCATCAAATAACTTCTCCCGTTCTGGGCGGAGCGGGGGGGTGTGTCAGACTCTTACTGACTAAAACTCACCCGTATTCCTTCCGTTGCCTATGTTGCCAGGCCTCGGCCTATGTTACCCTTTAGTACCTTCCCGCGACCCCGGCAGGCATGGTCCTAGTGGACCCCTAACATCGTAAGTAAATCCTAACATCGAAATAAAAAAAGGGATTTAAAGTGAAATAAAATGGGCCGACCATCTTTGACTAGTTACAGTTACTAAATTATTGGATATATATGATTTAATTTTTATGTAGACTTTTTTTTTTTTTTTTGAGGGTGGGAAATCATCAAATAACTTCTCCCGCTCTGGGCGGAGCGAGAGGGTGTGTCAGACTCTTACTGACTAAAACTCACCCGTATTCCTTCTTGTTGCCTGTGTTGCGGGGGCCTCGGTGACCCATAAGTACCTTCCCGCGACCCCGGCAGGCATCAGCCCTAGTGGACCCCTACTATGTGCTGACGACATCTCTTTGAGGCGCGCGTGGAATACAACGCGCCGTTGACCTGGGCCTGGTCCTTACCGGACGGTGAGCCACCCATTGCTCACCGTCCGCAAGCCCGCGCCTACGGTGGCTGGAAATCCGCCCGGGATTCCCGACGCCCAGGGCGTCTCCTGCGGCGGCTAGGGGCGAGAGAGCGTGAAATTTGCCTTTACCTCAACCGCCCCGCCTCCTCCTTCGCGAACATTACTGCTTCGCAGAAGGAGGAAACCAGAGTATCGAACCCAGGATATGCGCAGAAGTAGCACTTCCTACTACTAGAGGAGTGAAGCAGAATTGTAATAGGTACATTTTTCAGTATGTGGTAAGACCATGCTAACAACAGCACCTTTTATTACTCATCATTACTTCATCATAATCAGCCTATAATCTTCCCACTGCTGGGACACAGGCCTAATCTCTGTGAGAAGGAGTGGGCGATAATCCACCATGAGGGCCCAGTGCGGGTTGGTAACACACCAAATAAGACGTCAATGCAAATTGCACCCTGTATTCATAGAATATGGATGCCGTTAAAATTAATCGTTTTCCCGATTGCAACCGAACTTGTCCGGACAGCTGGCGGACAGAACTTTAACTTCCAACCTAAGTAATGCGTACTTAGTGTCAGGTCGCTAGCTGACCCAGTTTCTTGTGTGAACTATGACCTGGCTCAATTGCGGTGTGTTTGGCTGTAACCACGTAATGTTTTGATAAAGAAAACCAAGTAGGAATGTTGATTCAAAACAATTCTCGGATCAGCTATCTCTGTCAGATTTTGTGTGATAAGTTGATAACATCACGGTTAGATGCCCTAAAAAGCTAGGAGAAGACAAACCACTGCGATTCGAAAGTTCACTTATTTATAAAAAGTAATCCTATCAGCCGTATGCACTAAGATCGTTACGCAGTGGATGCCTATATAGGAAGCGGTGGTGGTACAATAACTACATTGTCCAGAATAAAAAAGAGATAATGTTTGTAGTCTGCAAAGGGCTTTGCCCAGAAATGAACCAGTTTTAATAAAAAAATCAATGTCACACAGTGGAACGAATGTATGGGAGCGGTTGGACGTAGACATGTCCGAAAAATAAGAGTAAAATTATGACAAACTAATGATGCCATCTTATTCGATTACTTAATGCCTTCATAAATTGTGGTGATGAATTTCTTCATAACTCCCATATTTCGGGAGTAATTTGAGAAAATGTGAAATTTTACTATGAAAATGAGTGTATCGAGCTCTCTCCCTCCTGATTCCGGGCTTGTTTCAAGTAGCGGTCTCTAATATCGTAATGCTATTACTAAGAGCTATATTTAATACTAAGACACATAGTGCGCCAAATGTGCACTTTCTGGGATAAAAGGAAATGAAAATTTAAAAAAAAAAACGTTTTTTCCCCATTTGTATTTACTTTAAACCGCAGACAGACTTATTAAGAGGTCTATAAATATATTATATATATACAGAAATATATATTAACAAAAATATTCACAAGAACTGATGAGAGTATGACTTTTAAGTAAGTTGATAATAAATTACCTAGTTTCATTAAAAGTACAATAAATAATTAAGATGTAAGCTCTAATTTACTAAGTTACACATTTTAAAACAATAACATCATTTAATTATCTTCGTCATCATCATCATCATCAATTAATTCAAATTCAGAATCGATGTCCGCTAAATCATTTATGTTAACAAATTCGATATCACTTTTCTCAGAATCCGTAAGCTCATAAAATTCCTTAAAAGAAGATTTTTTTACAAACTTATTTCCTTTTGGACGGATACTTGTAACAAGTGGATCAGAAGACAGTAAAAGATTGTGCATAATATCTTCATTGCATGAGATACTGCTATGCTTTCGAGAATGCCCCTCTCTATATTTTCTAAAATCTTTATTTCTAGCCTCAGATGCCTCTTCGGATAGAAAACCAATGGGCACAATTGACATGTTCTGAACTATGTCTGGCCCATGCATTAAAATTTTATGAAGTGAAGAAGGCATATAATACCATGGGTATAACTCCACGTAAAGCTTAGCAGTATCAAAGCAGAACTCTCGGAATTTAGTTACGTTGATCTTCTCTCCTGATGAAATACACTGCAAGATCACACAGATTTTTCTTAAAAGCATAGCATCTATTCCGGTCAGTTCAGCAGATTTAGTGTAGTTTTCAAAAAATCTCCTTGCCGAGTTGCCATTGTTGGTGGATCCACTGCCTTGTTTCACAACATCGAGAAGTAAGCCCGTTTCTCTTCTTACAGCCTCTTGAACTCTTTTCTTCCTGTCATCAACTTGCCTTTTTGCTATATCACCCCTTACTTGCCATGATTTTATGTCTAATTTGTAGGAAATGTGTAATAAGCATTCCATTGAGCGAATCCAAGCGTGAAGGGTGCTTAAGCTATATTTATACATGTCCTCGTTTGCGTGTTTATCTTTGATTAACTCTAAATTATTCATTTCTTTAGGACAAGCCTTGCATATGTCACACACTGAAGCTGCTGTATTGGATATAATGGAATGAATTTTACCATCAATCATTGTCAACAGCAGTTGGTGTTTGACACTAATTCCATCAGTGATGGTGGATGGAGTTAAGGCTTCAATCTCTGCTTCGATTTCAGCCATCTCTCTCTGCACATTTTCTTTGGTTTCCTTTATAAACTTAAACAATATTGGCCGGCAAAATGAAGTGGAAGATGGTCGCTCGTTTTCCCAAATTGTTACACCTTTTGAGACGAGCCGCAGTGGTACAAGACTAATCATAAAATTACTAGCAAGATCGATTTGCTCATCTTCACTCGTCCTTTGATGATAAATGCTTTGGCTAGATGATCCGTCAAAACCCCATTTGCTGGTCAATACGAGCTGTTGATTGGGATCAACAGGGGTTTCTAACGACCTAATAAGTCTTCTTGAGGTTAAATCCATCAAGGCTTGTAATTTGATTTTTGCAGAGCTCTCTGTAACTGTGAGATCTTCTTTGGCCGGATAGCACTTAATTTTTTCTTTAACCAACATGTAGTAACTCGGGTATTGAAGAGCTCCTTCTTGAGTGTTGAAATCCCGAAGTGTGTTATAGCGCCATTTCGATAAGTTCATCGATACATAAAGAGCCAATGCCTTCAAAGGGGATATTTCCCGTACCTGAATTGATTTACCTTCAATGAAGGCTTTGATTTTTGAGGCCTCTTCTGGATTCTCCGTCAAGTATTTCATAACATAAGCTGTATCGCTTTGTCCTGCCTTTTGAAGCGCCCTTTCGGCCGAAAACATAATTTCAGCGCTGCTACTGCTGCATGAAAGACTATCTTCAGTGCGTCTTCTTTTTTGCCGGTTACTAAGGTCCTCAAAAGATTTACGAGGACTAGGATGTGTACAAGTTGAAGCATCAGATTTAGCAGGAGAAATTATGGGCTCGATGACGTCACTTATATTTTCTGTAGAAGGTTCCATATTTTCATTCTGTAATTCCGGCCATTGAATTGCAGCCTGTAGCCAAATCTCATGTTTCTTCCGAAACTTATCTGTGCTTCTTCCAGACTGTGTCCATTTTGCATAAATGCGGTAGCAAAATCGACGACACCAGTCTTTTAAACTTGTTTCAGCACTTTCACATAACTGAACACAACTGTTATCTTTTAAAACACTGAACAAATAGTTAAAGTCGCGTAAATCTTTATGTGCGCGTGCGCATAAAGCAACGTGAATATCAAGATTTGTATTAAAATTTGGAAAATACATTGCGAGATTAGCTTGGATACAACGAGGTGTAAATCAACACTGATTTTAAAGTTACTAATAGTGACCTATTTATATAAAATCCAGGTATCCCAGGTATCCTTTGTTAAATATTGCAAGGTAATTAGTTATTGTGATAATTAGTAAATGATGCATGCTAAATTAGTGTATTAAGAGCCATTTAGTAATTAAATAATAGCAATGTTCTTATCAGTAATCATTAGTGCATCAGTTTTATATGTAAACCTTAAGTCCCTAATTATATATCCTAATTAGCTTATATCTTCTCTAATTGGCTGCTCAGAAATGTTATTGTAATAAGGTAAACCTTTAGAAAAACGGTTTTAATCAACAAAATAAACAAAAAATAAAAAAATTGTGTTATAAAATAAACATCACTCTTTATCCCAGAAAGTGCACATTTGGCGCACTATGTGTCTGAGTATTAAATATAGCTCTTAGTATTAGCATTATGATATTAGAGACCGCTACTTGAAACAAGCCCGGAATCAGGAGGGAGAGAGCTCGATACACTCATTTTCATAGTAAAATTTCACATTTTCTCAAATTACTCCCGAAATATGGGAGTTATGAAGAAATTCATCACCACAAGTTATGAAGGCATTAAGTAATCGAATAAGATGGCATCATTAGTTTGGCATAATTTTACTCTTTTTTTTCGGACATGTCTACGTCCAACCGCTCCCATACATTCGTTCCACTGTGTGTCATAGTAATTTACAAAAAAAAAAACATACTTGATATCAAACCCATGTTATTATCTTCACGTACTACCAAGTAGTCGACCAATGGGGCAATAAGGAAATAACCTTCACATACTTAAAACCAAAACCATGTAACTAAGCTTAAAACCATACCTACGAGTATAGACATACGAGTAGTATCACAAACAATTACTGCGTAATTTGCGTTAATTGACCAATGTTTGGTCAAAATTATGTCACGGAACACATTACTCTACCCATGACTTGTACCTTCCATTAATTATACTTATTACGTTATTCTTTGCCCCTATTTGGTACAAAACATACAAGTAAATTAGAGATTACCTTGAGATACTCGGATTTTAGTTGTTTTAGTCATTTAGTATGTAATAAATATTTAGCGCTAGGCCAACTGCAAAAGGACGAGCAATGAACAAAAGATAGGTAAAGACGCGAATTTTGCGTCGCTCCAGTGCATGCAACTTTCCTCGAATCCAATTTAAAGCTAAATCAAAATCAAAATCAAAAGTCATTTATTCAAACTAGGCTAAGAATCAGCACTTTTCGAACGTCAAAATTACATAAGACAGTCCCCCAAAACGCCCACCCTTCACCACTTCCTAGTGCTTTACCTGGGAAGAAGAAGTGACGCAACAAACTCCAGAAGCACAGCTGTCTGTTCAGTTAGAGAAAAAAAAATGGATTCTATACAACAGTATGCAAAACAATTTACACTACGTGCAACACAACGCATTAAATTATGAGCCATGTCAGCTAGCACACCACTATACCAACAAAAAAAAACGAAAAACACCGAAAACTATTCTCGAGCAGAGATAAAAACGTAAACAGTACTTAATACCCAAATAAAAGCCCCCAGGCATTAAGGGCGTGTCCGTTTATGTATAGCTATACCTGTAACTCAGTCTCAAGTGATGAACTAGGACCATCAAAGTAAAATAAATAAACAGTTAATTACTAATAACAAAACAAAACAATGGTCAGCAAGACGACCAGTCACTACAAGCAGCACCCGTCCATGAGCATAACGCAAAAATCAGCTGGCCCAGTACTCACATGTTTCCTAAAAATAAGACACAAAATTGCGCAATCTACATGGAGGCAATGACTCACAGACAGGACGCAGACAGACAGGGTGGATCGGATTAATAACCAAGCAATAACGATGGTGGTTACCTATAATACTTTGAACGACTTCGATTGCTTCCACAGTTGCACCAGTCATAAGCTTGTTGGAGAAATAATTAAGGTATCATAACATGATCATTTGACCTCGATCGATTGAATGAAATATTTTCAAAGTATTTTAAAAGCAAGTAGGTTAATGATAATGAAAGGATTTTATTGTTCGTATTTTTTGTGTCTTTAAAAGATCGATTTTAGCGATAAGACCTCCTATTGTGTCATCCTATATCAATTTTCTACATTTATATCTGTAATTTTTATCGTACATAATAAAGAGTATTCTATTCATTTTTGAAAGTTCTCTTGTGTATTAGATTCCTACACAAAACCACTGTCAGATACTTAAATTTAGAAAAAAAAACAAAACAACAAAAGTCGCAGATTGAAGTCGATTTCGGGAAGTGAGAATCGCGTGAGTCAATTAACGCAAGCAGCCCTGGACTGCTCGTTATTTCAAGTATCGTCGAAATGTCTACGTTGAGTTATTTTGGCTAATATAAGGATACTTTGAAGAAAACCTACGATTTGTATGAATGAATGGATGAATATTTATTTATTAAACACAAATACATTTGGTTTCAGTAAAAATTCAGTTGACTCTCTATTTTTTGCCAGCAGTGTACAAATTTTATAGTTACAGTAGAAATAATATTTAAATTTAATTCAGAAATATGTTATATGAATAAATTAAGAATTAAATTTTTTTGTAAGGTAGTTTAGATTAATTAATATTAAAGGAGATGGGAAATTCTGGGCCCAGCAGTTAACTAGTTGAAATGTGTATTAAAAACAACCTTATATTTTTCTAAAGGAAATCACAAAATACAGTACCATGTTTCTATCTAGGAAGCGAGAACAGTTAAATTAAGTTAACCAAATAATCTAATTTAGTTAAATAATCGATTAAATACATGCCTGAGTTCTTAGTAATCGATAATGAATAAATCGGTAAAATCTCAGAATATCTATTAAAACCGAGTGACAAGTGCTTACTAATCGTTTAATAGAATCATTCATAGCGAATCGAGTTCCTATACTTTTTCTTCAATTGGCAACACTGGTAGCCTACTGATAGATGACAGGCAAAAAAAAAACCCGGGACTCGTTCGTTTTCTTTCGTTTTGAGTGCGCACGTATTTTCCATGTTTTATTGTATGGGGTTATACATACGACTTAGGCTTTGCATATTATAAAGGATTATTCGACGGATCTTGCCATGAGTACTTGGTTTTCTATTTTGGACAACTGATTACAACTAGCGATCGGATATTGATGACATGGATTGCTGTGTGAATTGTACCAGTGCGACTGGTCGCAGTAACTATTGGCAGAAGAGTCTTGGACGATGAGGCTATTTTATCAGTTATTCGTCAGTGGCGTGCATCTCAGCCTGTAAGTACCTATTCAAATGGAGATTTTAACCTTTCAAGCCAACAAAACCAGACTTATGTACGAGTACCTACTGTTTACGATCTCCGACATCATGTCTGTCGGCTGTCTTTTTGTTGGTTAACATATATTAAACAGTACTTATTTAATAGCTAATTAGTTGATTAAATAGCATACGAATCTATGGAATGTGTCGTTTGACCCTTTTACTCATAAAAAAGGTGTAGTAACCGTTAAGTCCCGATGGGACCGAGTCGGTCCCAGGCTTTGGTGCTTTGAGGTGTTGACAATTATTAAGATTATCGGTCTCGACAGGGACGTAGCAATTTGGTTGAACATGTATTAGGATTAGGTACATGTAATGAAGCTTGTTTATGGTTTAACATGATTTAAATAGTTAACTTATTTCAGGTAACCCGTGAAAACTATGTATGCCAAGCATGTTGGAACTTGGCCAAAGATGTGGTTCTTGGGAGACGTCTGATTGAAGTACCAACCCAAGTTGGCCATTTCAGTGTTTGTGTCCGCTGCGGTCGTTCACTGTTAGCACGGCGGTGCTGGTTGCACCGCCGCGCCTTCGCAATGATTCTGCTCGTGATTCATTCAATATTAAGCTATTATTGTAATTATATTGTAGGTAGAAGGCTGCTGTGCCCTAGTAATGTGCATATTATGGTATCTCAGGTGGGTAAGAAAATATCGTACCTCCAATGCACAATTCTTTGATGATATTCTCATAATTATTGAAGATGAAATAATAAATGTTTTATACATGTATTGGTGTTTTATTTTCCTTCCTATTCTCCCTTTTTTAAAAACCTACCTACAAACCTATTGCTTCTAAGTGCAGGATATAGGATGTAGAGACTTGTCTTCGACTGGAGCGACTGTCCAGGGTGTGCCAAACGTGTCAGATCTTCGACACGCCACACATGGAGGCTCTCTACTTGCACTCCAAGCATAAAACCATTACACAACCGAAGCCTTTAGCAAAAAACAACAAAAAAACTACAATGTTATTAATGTAACCTCATATAACTTGATTCCTGGATAGCCAAATTTCACCAAATTTTAAGTGAGGCATTGTTATTATATCCTCTTACAAATAAGACTAGTTTTATTGAGTTAACACCTGGGCCCAGGAAACTGGAGTCTTACCCTTCTCCTTTAATAAACAAATTACACAGATGCAACAAAAACACACACATTCGTTGCTTAGTCAATTTATATTAATATTATTGTCATTAAGTAACCTATATCTACAAGGTTAGCGTTGCCAAGTTAGGATTTTTAAGTTTAACCTTTTTTTACCATGACCATTTGTTTTCCATTGCAAATTGCAATAGTAGTTACTGTTTACTACTATTGCAATTATTGATATTGATTTTGTAATAAATATTTAATAAAAAAAGACTGATTCATTAAATTTTATTTTTGTTTCATTAAAATTTAAGAAGATTTTATCGTAAATGATAAAAAATCCTTGTTTTTTTTTTTAAAGTCGGTTTTAAGACTTGGCAACCCTATACTTACAGTGTAATAACATTTATGCATTAGAAAGAGATAATTTCTTCTTAAAGCTCGTGATCTTTAGTTGTTTCAAGGAGTCAGGTAACTTATTATATATTCTGGGTACTATTCCCAAGAGAATTGCATACGTACTGGAATTGTTACTAACGTACTTGACATGTACTTAAATTCTACCGCAAAAGAAATGTGTTTCCTGCACGAAAGAGGTCATCGTCTTCTTGTGTGCCCGATAGATACTGGCGCCGATTCCCTTGTTCACAAACTAAACTAAATTTAAGTTCAGTGCATCTTTTTCTTTCTATTTCATTAAGAAAAGGACAGAAGATAAATTTTAGTTTAGTCCTGTTAAATTAATCAGCGCCTGTCACTACTCTATACAAGTTTAGACGTGATTAAAAACTTGCCTACTAAAATTACGTCAATTTACGTCAAGCGCTGACTAATTTGGCAGGACTAAACTAAAATGTTTCTTCTGTCCTTTTCCTAATGAAATAGAAAGAAAAAGATGCACTGAACTTAAATTTACTTTAGTTTGTGAACAAGGGAATCGACGCCATTTTCATCCGCAAAATTAAAAAAAAAAATATTCCCTGTATAACCCTTTTACCCCTAAAAGGGTTACATAGGGAATATTTTTTTTTAATATTTTGTTTTAAAGTTACAGGAACTCTTGTACAAAATTTCATGCTTCTAGACCATCTGGTTTAGCCTGTCCTCTGAATAAATAAATTAAAGATTCTTGTTAAGTAAATAGATCATCATATGCCTAGTCTTTTCTCAACAATGTTTGGGTCAGCTTCCAGTCTAACTGGATTCAGCTGAATACCAGTATTTTACATGGAGCGACTGCCTATCTGACCTCCACAACCCAGCTACAGGGTAATACGATACCCCTTGCCAAGACTGGTTTTCAGACTTTCGGGATCCTGACGAAAGAAAATTAGGTAAGGTCGTTAAATAGATAGGTATATCACAATATTCACAGTATGTCATTTTTTATTAGTTGAAATAAAGACACCTTGTATTTTTAGTACGATTCATATTCAGATAAGCTTCTAAAACAAGTTCGGTATGTTACTGTTTTTGCTTTAGCAGTTCAAGATGTGGCACTGTCGGGAGCACATATGTTTTAAAATCGTCGAACGTGAGAATTTCTTTCCAACGTTTTATTCGACAAATAAAACTCGTGATAAAATTCACACATTTGTTTGGAAATCACCTTCGTTTTGTTCATGACAGACACTTATATGTGCTATACTTCGTTTATAGCTCTTCAATATCTTGTGAGTAGCAGTATTCTGAAAAACATGTAGAACGTCTCGATAATTTATTGATTTATTATGGCACTCTAACTACTAATTCCAAAAAAAATACTGAGTTTAATCTTATTATATTATAATTAATTACTACAGCGAACTTGTCACTTAAAGGTGTGCACAGCACTTTCATAGTTTGCCTATTATATATAAAGATAATCAGTTAAATTAATTATAATAAAATCAAATTAATCAATAATATACAGACTGTATGAATAAACTGAATAAAATAAAATAAAATAATCACACTCATTAAAAAGTTTAATCGTTCAGGGACAGCAAATGAGACACAATTGATTTTCCATTGTTTGGCACCACATGGGGTGGCTTCATAAGTTAACTTATACCAATATAATATAGAACAACAAATTAATGATGGAATCGTAAGTATAATGGCACAGTTGTAAGTAACTAGTTACAAAGAGTGGATGTTGTTGTCTTTGAGCCTTTGAGTCTTTGAGCCTACAAACTCTTTTTTTTTTTTTTTTGAGGGTGGGAAATCATCAAATAACTTCTCCCGCTCTGGGCGGAGCGGGAGGGTGTGTCAGACTCTTACTGACTAAAACCCACCCGTATTCCTTCCTGTTGCCTATGTTGCCAGGGGCCTCGGTGACCCATAAGTACCTTCCCGCGACCCCGGCAGGCTTCGGCCCTAGTGGACCCCTACTTTGTGCTGACGACATCTCTTTGAGGCGCGCGTGGAATACGACGCGCCGTCGACCCGGGCCTGGTCCTTACCGGACGGTGAGCTACCCATTGCTCACCATCCGCAAGCCCGCGCCTACGGTGGCTGGAAATCCGCCCGAGATTCCCGACGCCCAGGGCGTCTCCTGCGGCGGCTAAGGGCGAGAGGGCGCGAAATGTGCCTTTCCCTCAACCGTCCCGCCTCCTCCTTCGCGAGCATTACTGCTTCGCAGAAGGAGGTGACGGCTGCCCATGCCCTCTCGCTCCGTACCATGGCCTGAACCAGGGCCGGACGCGAGAGGTCTCTGCCGCCGATCGCCTCCACGAGGACACGGCGGTGCTCTGCCCAAGCCGGGCAGACCTCCACCGTATGCTCCACCGTGTCCTCCGGGCGATCCACACAGTGGTGACACCAGGACGTTTCCTCCCGCCTTATCCGACACAGGAACCTCCCGAAGCTGCCGTGTCCGGTGAGGACCTGCGTCAGGCGGAAGGTGAGGACGCCGTGGCGCCTCTCCAGCCACTCCTCAAAGAGGGGACTTATCGCCGCAATCGTGGCGTGCCCAGCACTGGGTTGCGACAACCGTAAGCCTACACCCTCTGTGATACTTACACAGACGAGGTAAAAACACTGGAAAAACGGATGCGAAGATAAGTTCACTGTCACAATTGATAAAATGTTGGCAAATTATTGCAGTGCAATTCTAAAGGGTTACCGAGGCCCCTGGCAACACAGGCAACGGAAGAAACACGGGTGAGTTTTAGTCAGTAAGAGTCTGACACACCCTCCCGCTCCGCCCAGAGCGGGAGAAGTTATTTGATGATTTCCCATCCTCAAAAAAAAAGCCCTCTGCAATAATTTTAAATTTAAAAACTAGTGTTGTGAATGGTGATAATAATAATAAAGCAAACAATAATAAAAAAAGTAAAATTATATTTATGTATGTATTGAGCAGTGCTGGCCCAGTGGTAACGGCCGCGACTTACGAATTGTAAGTCATACGTTCGAACCCTGACGGCGGCATGAGGCGCTTTACTTTTTGTAAATTATTTCATCACCACTGCTCTCAAAACGGTGAAGGAAATATCTTGAGCAAACCGGCATGTCCTAGAAGCAAAAATTCAAAGAAATGTGACATTTACCAACCCGCACTGGGCCCGCGTGGTGGATTACAGCCCACTCCTTCTCATCGAGAGGAGGCCTGTGTCCCAGCAGTGGGAATATTATGGCTATTATATTATATGCATAAACAGTAAAAAAACAAGTGAACTGTGTTTTTAAAGAAATTCAACAAAACTACATATAGTAACGAAAATGTGGGAGTTTTGTTAATAAATATATCCGGGAAGATCCTGTTCTCATGCCAAAATAAAACTACATCCTACTTTAACGTAACGAACTTAATGAATTCATGTAACTTTTCCAAATAAAAATACTTTCCTTACAAAAGACAACGAGGCCTTAGGCAAAACTACAGAACAAAATTTGCTTCGCTTTGAATACACTTTGAATGGCGTTATTTCGTAGATAAAATATTATTTCTTAATTACACAGGCTGTCCCAAGTGCCTGCGGCTGTAAAAGGGTCCAGTAGAGTTGTTAGTCTAATGAAACGAGGGTAAAGTTTAGAAACCCATATTTGGTAAGTAATCGGTTAGTGTTTACTAGGTTGCCTTGTGAAATGAATAAAAACCGGCCAAGTGTGTGTCAGACCACGCACAATGAAGGGTTCCGTCCTGCCGGGGTCGCGGGAAGGTACTTATGGGTCACCGAGGCCCCCGCAACACAGGCAACAGGAAGGAATACGGGTGGGTTTTAGTCAGTAAGAGTCTGACACACCCTCCCGCTCCGCCCAGAGCGGGAGAAGTTATTTGATGATTTCCCACCCAAAAAAAAAAAAAAAAAAGGGTTCCGTAGCTGGGAAGTTGGTATGAATTTATCCCAAAAACAAACTGAACATTGTAGTTGAAAAACATGTTCTCCCATACACCGATATATGCCACGATCAATTCTCCAACTACAAATTTAAGTTGGTCGAATAGTACTCGTTTACTTGTAATGCCCACTTAGCTGTGATAGTTTTCCTTTTAATTTCATTATTATGTAGGTACTACTGCCATGATTTTTTTCACATCTCCATAAACAACCATTTAGCTGGCAGGGGTGGACAGGAAACTTGACTCTTACCATGGAAAAGACGAGAAAAAAAAAATCATCCCCTCATTCCCACTAAAAAAAAAATTTATTGGTCTTAAGGGTTTATGGGTCTTAAGCTTTACATTTGATAATCAAAATCCAACATCATCGTTATCATTCCCTTGATCTTATCTCAATTATGTAGATGCTTAAATCCAACATAAGATGCGAAAAATATCAATGAATGTGATAAGGTATTGTACTATATAATGATTCAGATGTCGCTACTATCCAAAGTCTAAGAATTTGGCAGCTAGCTGTCACTTTCCATACATTTTTTTGTAAACAAGCGACTTCTTTTACGCGTGATTAATTAATAAGCCCCGTTGCGCAGCTGTTAGCTGCAAAAAGCGGGGACCCATGTATTTTCCAAAGATGTTAAAAGACGAAAACTGTGGAAGAAAATCTCGGAAAAAAAAATGGAAACTGGATATTTCATCGAGACTATGTGTGTCCTTTTCAAACCTGAAGACTTTTATTGGAGAGATTGTAATGCTTCAAAGATAACTAAGTCTGTTTCCTTTACTTACAGGCACTTGTGATGTGGTATTATAGTAAAGGTGTATGTGTATTTTGTATTATCATAATATTAAATCAGTGCTAGAATTAACATCACTGAAGTTTTTCAATCAGGGAGATCATCCTTGAGTTGGTTTTCAACTCTGATCAGGTTATTTCTATCTTACGTCTCCAGTCTTCAACAAAAAAATAACTTAAAGTCAACAAACACAAAATAACTAACACATTATAAAACATTCAAACAGTGGTAAACGCTTTCCCTGCCCTTCGTCTTTTAATAGTGGTACAGTTCAATTCGCATACATACGAGTATAATATTTATCTAGTTTTCGTTTAATTTGTCATCGACACAAAGGTAAACATAAACAAAACAATGGCGGTTTGTGGACGGACAACTGTGCTGCCACCTATGACGAGCTTTTAGTTTTTAACCCCATTGGGCTCGTAGCTTATTAATGGTTATTTCCCCGCCTTATTAATTTTGCTTCGGGTAAATACAAACTAGAAATAGTTTCATTAGTGTCTTAACAATTAATTTAGTTTATTGTAGCCTTTTATGATTTTAGCATTAGATTGCATGCCGAGACTTACGAGGCGCGGTTAAGAATTATCTATTAAATTTTCTATACTATATTGAACACAAGTAACTTTTTACAGGTTCTAAATTAAATGTCTAACTATGAACAGTGTTTGAATGTACATGAATAAATTATACTAAAACTTTATTTTTTTTTGGGTGGGATTCTATCAAATAACTTCTCCTGCTCTGGGCGGAGCGGGAGGATGCGTCAGAATCTTATTGACTAAGGTACCCGTATTCCTTCCGTTGCCTGTGTTGCCAGGGGCGAACTTCCACGCGACCCCGGCAGGCATCGGCCCTAGTGGACCCCTACACTTATGCTGACATCTTTTTGAGGCGCGCGTGGAATACAACGCGCCGTTGACCCGGGCCTGGTCCTTATCGGACGGCGAGCTACCCATTGCTCACCGTCCGTAAGCCCGCGCCTACGGTGGCCGGAAATCCGCCCGTGATTCCCGACGCCCGGCGTCTCCTGCGGCGGCTAGGGGCGAGAGGGCGCATAATTTCCCTTTCCTCCAACCGTCCCGCCTCCTCCTTTGCGAGCATTACTGCTTCGCAAAAGGAGGTGACAGCTGCCCATGCCCTCTCGCTTCTTACCATGGCTTGAACCAGGGCCGGATGCAAGAGATCTCAGCCACCGATCGCCTCCACGAGGACACGGCGGTGCTCTGCCCAAGCCGGGCAGACCTCCACCGTATGCTCGCCTGTGTTGTCGTGTTGCCTAAACACTAAGGGTGGTTTACTACAACTAAGGGTGAAAAAAAACTTATAATTTCTTAATAAGATTTTCTTTTCACAAATACAGCGGTGTATTTTCTGCAAGAGTATTCAATCTTGATACTGTATTAAAAGATTTCAAAAAAGTTATTTAATGTAATGAACTTTTAAATCTCAATTTCTTTGATCTGAGTTTTGAGCTAACGCAGATTAGATTTGTATTGCTTACGAAATAAGATATAAAATTTCTAAATGCTTACTTATACCTTCACTTCAGTGGAATACTATTGATCTGAACGTGCCATACTAAGTAAAAGGTAATTCTACAAAATAACACCTAGAAAAATCTTTCTTCTAAGATTTCAGAGCGGTATTAATATATACTCGTAATTAGAAACTATTCTAATTCCCTCGTTGTTGTAGTGGTCGCAAACGCTACTTTTGAGCATGAGGTCCTGGGTTCGATTCCCAGGTCAGGTAAAGTGTTATTTTTCAGTAGCAGCCCGGAGTCTGGATCTGTGCCCAGTTGATGGCAATAGGCTCGCCCCTTATTACATGGAACTTAAACATAGCCGGTGAAATTTAGGTGTACCTCTGCCCAACCCTTCGGGGATATTATAATTCCCCAATATAAAATGGACGAGGACATACTTAGGTACAGGCTTTTGTTTCTACACCTAATTTCATTCATCATCATCATTCCAGCCGAAAGACGTCCACTGCTGGACATAGGCCTCCCCCAATAGGGAGGGTTTGCCATAATCGCCACGCTTGGCAGGCGGGTTGGCGATCGCAGTATGGTGTTAAATTGCATAGAGAACGCAGCTGCCCATTCTCTAGTAGTCTAGTCCCTTAGTCGCCTTTGAACGACACCCACGGGAAGAAATGTGATGGTGCTATTCTTTACGTCCGGCACCACACGGAACTCCGGCACCACACGGAACACACCTAATTTAACACAGACAAATTTTTCGAACATATGAAGCAATGGATAAGCGATATACTTCAAAATCATTCAGGTTGTGATTGATAGTGGGTTGCGCAGTTAGGGTGCTGATTTCCAAGATACAGGGTTTTACCTAGTTTGAAATTAAATCATAAATCATTTATTTATTTGCAAACATGGGTAAGAGATATTTTTCCTTATAATAAATTCAGAAGTTTATACAGTTTTACCAGTCTACTCACTTATATTATTTGTATACTAGTTCTTAGTAGGTAATATATGTGTATAAGGCTATATTTTATGAATTCCAAATAAACATTATTTTTATTATTATTTGCTTTTTATTCGCAAAGAGATTTGTAGGAATTCGTTTGAAGAGTTATTTTTTTAATTAATTTACAAGCACTCACCTTAACTAGCTGAAAAAATGTCACAGAACATTAGCCACACGTGTTTATTACAAACACGTTTGAATTAAAATATGTTAATGTTTTCTGTTCTGTAAGGAATTGCGTGTCACAAAAAATTAAATATAATATTTAACTAGGTTCTCACATAAGTCTAGAGCTGTTTATCACCCCTAACAACAACCACTTCAACTTTATACCATGTTTAAGGCAAATAAATACTTATCTTATCTTATCTAATGACTAGAGTCGCAAATGCCGTTATTTAGCTCCATAATTATGCTTTCAATATAGCTTTTTAGGGTCCCGTAGTAAACAAGAAACCCTTATAGTTTCGCCATGGCCGTCTGTCTGTCTGTCCCCACTGTAGCTCAGACACGCTTTGTACTAGAAAGCTATAATTTGGCATAGGTATACATAATTAATTATTACGCCGATTTTTTTAAGTTACTTTCTCCCTTGTGTACGTAATGTGGGAATGATATTTTTTTCTCTCCTCTATCCCATGGTGTGGTATCGTTAGATAGGCCGTTCAAAAATATAGTGGATCTGATAACACCTTTTTTCGATTCAAGGATCCGTTTGCATAATATTAAGCTTTAAAGTGCAAATTTTTGTAGGAGTCAAGCCCCCCCCCTTCGGTAGGGGGGCTTGACTCTAACAACTAAATGGTTGTTTATGGAGATGTGGAAAAATTAATGGCAATAGTACATAATCTAATGAAATTAAAAGGAAACATATCACAGATAAGTAGGCTTTACAAGTTACCGAAAAAAAATGTTAAGTTTGTTTATGGGATAAATTCATCCCGCCTTCCCAACTGCGAAACCCTTCTTTGTGCGTGGTTCGACATGCACTTGGCCGGCTTTTGTAGAGTACATTCCCAACTATATCAGTTATACGGGATCAAAAACATATTATTTAAAATTATAATAGTGCCAAAACTGCTCATTTTCAAATTCTATTTATCAAATTGCCATTTAAAAGACTCTTTATTATTAAAGAAATATAACTCAATCCTAACTAAAAATATTATAAATGTGAAAGTGAGTTTGTTTGTATGTTACGCTTTCACGCTAAAACAGCTGGACGGATTTAGATAAAATTTGGCATATGATTAGACCATGACTTGGATTAGGACATATAATACTTTTTATATTGATATTCCCGCGCGATTAAGTCATATGCGGGTGAAACCACGGGACGCAGCAGCAAAAAAAAGCTCCCTGTTAATATCACACATTGCCTCTAGGGAGATAAAATAATTACATAAATTAATATTACTATAAATACAATTGTAATTATATCAAAATAATTACTTCCTTCTTCTAAACAGCCAAAAATGGAAAATACCACTTAGTTTTGCACATACGTAAGAATTTATCCCTTTCAAGTGTAGGTACGACCTTCAACAGTCGTTTATTCTGTCAACATAAAACAACTCAAAGAACTTTCCTGTAACATTATTATGTTACTTGTTACCTAAACAAAACAGCTGCTTTCTAAATTAACCCATTCCAGGTGTAACACTTGTAATTTTCCAAAGTTACAGCTATCTTCGTCACCTTGAGGATTACCATTAACCCCTTGGCGGTGAGCTACACGCTCAAGCGACACGCGTCTTTCGGCAGCAACTAGGGAGAAAACACACGAAAAAAGTTGTTTATAGCGTCACGACTCCACGAGCCACCGCGCGACATGCAGAACAACGCATTACGGGCGGAAAAGGTGACACGCGCGCGATTTGCCCCGTTCACGGCCTCGATGTGAATTACAACGCGAGTTGCGTCGCAATTCGCATCGTTGCCTTTATGAGCTGTCACCTAATGTCACCCACGCTTGGCGTAATGGTTTCGTTATTAAGTAATATTCTAGTAATTATGGAGTATATAATTCTTCTTGATGTCTTCTAGTGAAGATGGGATGGTAAATTAAATTAAATGTGTTGTTTACCGACTGTGTTTTGTGAATGTTGAGCTTCGAAAATGTTGTTTTGGAAGGCTGGAGATTGATTTTACGTTTATGATGAATTTTATATAGTTGCACAGCACATTGTTATGTGAGTACTATGTACTATAAAGCTGCCATTTACTGGATACGTCTTTCATTGACTTGAATGTGCCCCGGCGACTTCCCAGCCGCCACCATCAGCGTACATGTATGTCGTGCTCACTCTAATGTCTCGCTGATGGTGGCGCGTGTGTTGGATCAGCTCCCTTCAAAATGGTTGAGCTGAATGGTGCTAAACCACGCGTCATGTTCGTGAACGGGCGCCGTCAGTAGAGACTGGTCATCTCTTAGCTGCCACGGCTTATTTTAATTTTGGAATTGCTTTTTTTTTGTTTTGTTAATTATTTTACTATGGACACTTTTACGTTTTGCATCGTTCTCACATGTATAATTTAAAAATGAATGAAGTAAACAATACTTTGTAACCATAATACGTTGATTTAAAAGAGTGTCCGTGGAGTTTCTTGCCCGTTCTTCTCCATAGTATCTACTACGCTTTGGAATGGGCAACTAGCTTCATCTTTCTGACTGACCGACCGACCCCTTGACAATTCAAAAGTGCCTGTAATTGGTTTATTTGAAATAAATGCTTTGAGTTTGAGTTTGAGTTTATATTTTTCTGTAAGTATATTATATTTTTTAAGGCACGTCCTTTCCGTGCTTAGGTTTTACTTATTTATAGGCTTTCCATTCTTAGTGACGATCTCTGAAAGAAAGGCACCAAAAAACCTAGGTAAACTCAGAATCAAAAGGTGGCTCACTCCTGCCCACTTAGGTGTGTTTTATTTTATATATTTTGAGAAAAAATAAATCCTAAAATTCCCTTCAAACAATTTTAAATAAAAGCAGGCATACCAAAATGACTTCACATCAAACATGAAAACATAACCACATTCAGAACTATGCACCTTACCGAAAATTACCTACATAATAATTATTACACACATCTACATGCGGTCGCCTAAAATATTTAATTTGTAACCCCCAGCTATAATATCCACAAACTAGATACATTCTGTAGATGGAGAGGCTAGACAGAATTAATGGAAGGCAACCACATTTCATGTTAGGAGTCACGAATTGCAGCGAGCATACCACATATGGCTTTATAGTATATTAAATTATTACGGGAATAGTAAGAACTTTATTCTGTCTTCTAATTTAACATTTTTATGTTTAACACAGTACCTACTTGGAAGAGGGTTATGAATATAGTTGTGGCTAAATAATAACAGCCGCACGGGTCGATCGATCAGGTTAAGCTACGCTTGCCGCGGTTGGTCCGTGGATGGGTGACCATCTTTACATACCAAGACCCCTTCGTGCCTCAGAAAGCACGTTAAGCCGTTGGTCCCGGCTGTCATTTGTAGAACTTTGACAGTCGTTACGAGTCGTCAGATGCCCGAAAATCTGACAACCAGTCTTAACAAGGGGAATCGTGTTGCCCCAGTAACTGGGTTGTGGAGGTCAGATAGGCTGTCGCTCTATGTAAAATACTGGTATTTAGCTGCATCCAGTTAGACTGGCAGCAAACCCCAACAGCTGGGAAAAGGCTAGGCAGATGACAGTCATGATATCGCAGAGGTTGTTATGGTAATGTAAAAAAAAGTGTGTCTGTAAACTAAAAAAATATTAAGCTACCGTAAAAATACTGAAATATCCAAAAACAGAAAAACGTGTAGGTTACTGGTTCAATTAATGTAACATACGTACAGGAAAAAGAGTGGATCGAAATGAAATGATTTTAAATGGAGTTCGAAATAGACGTCAAAACAGTTTTCTTGCTACATTTTATTATTCTTTCAATTATTTCGTGGGAAGACTCTGGGCAAAATGTCATCATGTTTTACAATTCCACCCACGCGTAACTGTAGACTCAAGATTCTTACAAAATTTCACGAAGACTTCAAGTGAGATTATAGAATAAATACTCAAAGATTATAGGCTGTGAGAGCCGTTGACCTTTCCTCGTCGAATAAAAAACACTGTCAAGTGCTACAGTAAATAAAAATGTTCACTTAGTTTGGAGTTGTTTGTTCTAAGAAGTGGACGTCCGTAACCCGAGAGAATGTAAATTCTTCTCTTCTTCCTTTATTCGTAAATGGAGATTCCGATTCGTCTTACGGAAACAAGGAATTGCAGTGAACGGACATTTTTATTCCCGATACTTTTATTTGTATTCTTCGATACTGAAATTCAGGTTCCGTTTTGTCATTCTCATTCCGGTGTATGGGTTTTGATTTGATTACTGGAGGACAGTCTACCTGCGTTCTGAGGGATAAGAAATTTCATATCTTTACAATATTTTTCGAATTTTACCTTTCGTGAGATCCTTCTACCTGTATTCATCTATACTTAATAATATTATATAGAGGTAATTTGTGAGTTTGCTTGTTGACTGATTCAATGCGAAAACTCTTTCACTAATAGAACGCTACAGTATTGCCAAGTGTCTTAATATTTTGCGTTAAAGCAAGACATTTCACGCTTGTGTAGTCACGGGCATAAGCTAGTGTTTGATAAAGTTGATATTCTTAGTATGTTTGATTTCATGACTACGGACCCAGTTTGATTCTGAAACTAGTGAGAGACTTCTGTAAAAAGGCGTGAATATTATCGTAATCAATAAACAAACATATTTTTATTGATATCGGATCCAAGTTGTGGCCGTATATCTATGCGGAATTTCATAATTATACAGGGGATGTGACTTTGAATTTATAGTGTTCGGTTGTCTGAAACACTAGGCAAATAACTAAGGTAAACGCTGGCAGCAAGGCCGTCCCAATCAATCGTCAACAAAGGTGAAGTAGCACAGTCTGATTGGTCAACGCAACCATGTTTGATTGCTCGCAACGCAGCTTGACTGCATGCTGCATAATGCATTTACGTATGTATATCAGTAAATCAATGAGAATTGAATGTTGAGAACTTAGACCAATTCAAGAAATATTATTATAAATCGAGCGATTCGTGATGGAATTCCATGGATGAGCTCAGAATACTGGATATCGGAGAAAACTACAACGAGGAATAGGAAAGCCAAGCTTCTTTGGGAGTGGAAATGGGTTTTTCAGTAAAAAAATGGCATTCGATTTTTTTTTATCGTGAGAGAGTGTTTCTACTAACGATGAAACGCCCTACCAAAAAGAGTATAACCCTTTCATAAAATAGTCGTCCATTTTCACCATTGAATAATGTAAGTAAGTTGGTGTCCATTCGTTCTTTACCCCATTACAAAATACTAAGATCTTAACCATTATCCGTATTATATCATATAACATCCCATACAAAAAACCAATGTCTCCGAGCTTAGTGCTTTATCCAAACTGTTTCGTAGTTCCGTGGTTGATTGCAACTGACAGTTTACTAACGGGTGGAAAACTCGTGTATCATTACGCTGCGCCGATTCAGTAACCGTCCGCCACACAATCGATACAGTCTTGACATGTAGAGTAATACATGATATTGTATGGGTCTCCAGTATGGCTTATTAGACGTTTTGCCATAGTTATTTTTTGAAGATTTTGTCAGGAGCACTAGCAGCCCGGACTCTGGTGAAATGTGGGTGTACTATAGACCAGAGGTACCCCTCAGCCTGACCCTTTGGGAAGTACAGATATGATGTTAAGTTACGTCAGGGTCATCTTTTATTAAAAAAATAGGCCAAGTGCAAGTTGGACCACGTACAATGTAGTTGGGATGACTTTATCCCAAGAACAAACTTAACATTGTACTTGAAAAACATGTTCCCCCACAAATTCTGGAAATACAACTGCAAATGTAAGTATTCCAAATGACAGACATATAGACAGACAGCTAGATAGACACACGAGTGATCTTACAGGGATCCGTTTTTTACTTTTGAGGTACGCAACCCTAAAAATAGCAGTGTCTGCGTGGAAGTCGGAAAACAGCAGACTGCAGTTTTGACTCACATAGTTCGTTTGTAAGGTAAAGTGAAGGCAGAATAACTGGGGTGCGTGCAGAAAACCTCCTCGTGTGCCTGATTGCTGCTGGTTCCCTTCGAATACGTTCGGGGGAAATAGCAATCGTCGGGCCGGTGCATCCTGGGCACGGCCAATAGTCTCTCCATGTTTCGGAGAGGGTATTGACTGTGGCGAATTTCTGCGTGGCGGGGAGCTTCATGCTCGATCGTCGGTCGTCCACTCCCCCCTCTGCTTACAGAGGGCAGGTCGAGTGGGCGCAGAGTGGCGAGGCGGAAGGGAAGGTCCGCGAAGGAGGGGCCAATATGGGCCGACGTTTTTCCTCGTGTCTCTCTGATCCAAACAGAGGACATAGGGGAGAAGCAAGGGCGGTGCTCGTTGTGCACTCACCCTGCCAGCGAGCTAGCAGCGGGAGAACTGATTCTCCTGACTGCAACCGTCGAAATCGTAACAGTCATGTTTTGTGACTTGGAACGGGACGAGGATCTTGGCTTGGTCGCCCGGATCGCGAGGAAGATAACCTCTATAAACAATTCCTCTAATATCAAGTTTTGGTGCGTGGCGAGGATATGAATGGCTGAGGAGTAGTGTCATCTGCAACTTCGTAGTTGTAGGTGGCGCATCAGTCGTTAGCGCACCCCCAGCCAGGGTACCAGTGGACCCCCTGGTAGGGTTATAAATTTACACTTACCTAGGGACAGGGGGTGAACCTAGGTGGACTGAATAGATCCCCCACACTCGTGGGAACAATATGGACACATTTTTCAAAAACAAAAAAACAACTGGACGTAAAGAGGAGGAGAGCGATGCGGGGTCGGAATCCGACGCTGCATCCGGCGCAAAGAGCTCTGGGAGCTCAAAGCGCGAAAAGATCAGGGACAGGAAGAGAGGGTCTTTAAGAGCCCCGAAGCGCCCCAACTCGGGGTCGTCCTCCGACGAAGGGGTCGGGCGGAGGACGAAGAAGATACACTCCAGCCGGCGGGGTGGAGCCCGAGGAATTAAAGGGGTGGACAGAGGGCCCTCCACTAGGGACCCCAGCAAGCCGAGCCGAGCCAGTCCAGCCGAGCCAACCAGCCCAGCTCGGCCAGCTCAGCGAGCTGAGAAGCTCGCCATGGAGGGGCCCCTCTCTGAGGTTTCCGGCGGGGGGCCGGACGCCGGTGGCTCCAATTCGGAGCGTGTGGATGGGTTTGCGGAGGTGGTGGCCGCGGCGATCAAGGCTGTTTCCGTTAAGAGGCTCAGGTCCTCTAAGGATCAGGCCATAGCCGCGGCCACGGCCTCTATTGTGGCGGCAGCGGAGGCCCTCCACGTCGGGCCTCCTCCGGACGGCATGTCAGAGATGCGGGCGGAGGTCGCCCAATTGACAGCCGCCATGGAGCTTCTCCGAAAGGAGAATAAGAAGCTCCGAGCGGACCTGGCTGGGCTCCAAGAATCCGGCCCCCAGATGGAGCCGCAAGGGGGGCAGCAGCAGGGACAGGGACGGCCCGTGTCTGTGGAGGACCGGGTTCTGACCCTGGTGCGGCAGGAAATGGCTTCCTTGCGGAGTCGTTTCTCCGCCCTGGAGGCCATCGTCCTGCGCCCCCCGTTGGCAGCGAGCCAGCCGGCCTCGGGCAAGCAGAAGCCCGCCTCATACTCGGCTGCCGCGGGTGTCACGGCCAAACCGGGGTCGTCGGGGCAGAGCAATGGCACGGCAAAAGCGCAGGCAGCGAGGGCTCCAGCCCCAGCAGCGAGAGCTCCAGTCCAGGTGAAGAGGGCTCCGGCCTCGGCGGCGAAGGCATCGGCCCTGGTGGTGAGACGGCCGCCGCCGCCTCCTGAATCTCTTCCGGCCGATGCCGAATGGCAAGTGGCCGGGGAGAAGAAGAAGGCGGGTAAGGCAGCAAGAGCGGCCAAAAAGAGGGAGAGGCGGCAGCAGCGCAAGAAGCGCACCGCCGCGGCTAGGCTCCGCGCCCCGAATTCCGCAGCCGTAGTGATTACACTACAGCCGGATGCGGAAAAGAAGGGCGTGTCCTACAGGACTGTGATGGCGAAGGTGGGTGAGGTGGTGCGCCTCGAGGAGCTCGGCGCTGCCACTGGCCTAAAAATGAAGGTAACGGCGACTGGGGCCCGAATGGTGGAGGTCCCCGGTGCGGCCAGTGGCCCGGCCGCTGACGCTCTGGCCGAAAGGCTCAGGGCGTCCCTAAATGCGGACGAGGTCCGAGTGTCCAGGCCCACCAAGTGCGCTAGCATGCGCATCATGGGCCTGGACGACTCCGTGACGGAGGAAAAGGTGGTCGCCGCAGTAGTTAGGACTGGGGGGTGCTCTGCCGAGCAGGTGAGGGTGGGCACCATCCATCCTGACTCCGTGGGGCTGCAAATCGCTATGGTGAGCTGCCCCGTGTCGGCGGCCAAAAATATTGCCAGAGAGGGCCAAAGGTTATTGGTGGGCTGGGTGTCCGCACAGGTCAAACTGCTGGAGCCCAGACCTCTGAGGTGCTTCCGTTGCCAGGTGGGCGACCACGTGCAAGCCAATTGCACCTCGGAGGTGGACCGCAGCGGTCTTTGCTACCGCTGTGGTCAGCCCGGGCACAAGGCCGGCTCCTGCAACGCCACGCCGCACTGTGCCGTATGTGCGGCGGCTGGCAAGCCGGCCGACCACCGAATGGGGGGCAAGGCCTGCACCCCACCCGCCAAAGCCAAAGCCAGGGCCAGAGGCAAGCCCTCCGCCACCGCCGTCACCGCCGCAGCCGCCACCACTGCCACCGCCGCTGCCGCCTCCAACACCGCCGTCGTCGCCGTCGCCACTCGCTTCCCAGGCCCCTCTCAGGGGCCTGGGAAGGAGGCCCAAGAGGGGGCTGACATGGAGTGCCATTAATGGCCCCATTACGCCTCCTCCAGGCGAACATCAACCACTGCGCCGCCGCTCAGGATCTGTTGCTCCAGAGCATGGCGCAGTGGTCGATTAACATCGCCGTGGTCGCTGAGCCGTACTTTGTCCCGCCCAGGAATGACTGGGTGGAGGACCTGAGTGGCTCAGTGACCCTAATTTCGTAGGCCGCCGCCGGTACCCCGTCCCTCGAGGCCGTCAAGAGAGGACGGGGCTGCGTAGCAGCACGGTTCGGGGAGATTGTCGTGGTAGGGGTCTACCTCTCTCCGAACCGAACTCTTGCCGAGTCCACAACACCCTTGCGGATTTGAGAGACGTCGTCGTCGGGTTTGGTTCCCTCCCCGTGTTCGTCCTCGGGGACTTCAATGCCAAGAATTTGGCTTGGGGTTCCCGGTTAACGGACACACGGGGCAGGATGATGGAGGACTGGGCTCTGGAGACAGGCCTGGTCGTCCTAAACCGGGGTTCTGTCCCCACGTGTGTGCGGATGCGGGGTGAATCAGTGGTGGACATCTCGTTCGCCAGCCCCGCTCTGTCGCCGCGTGTAGTTGACTGGCGTGTCATTGAGGGGGTGGAGACCTATTCCGATCACCGGTATATCCGGTTCGACGTCTCCGCCCAGACCTCGGACGCGCCGGTCCGACGGGCCCCGAGTGGTCCGCGGTGGGCGCTGAAGCAGCTGGACCGGGAGCTCCTCCTGGAAGCCTCGATCGTGCAGGCCTGGGTGTCACCACCGAACAGGCCTGCCGACATCAACGACGAGGCGGAGTGGTTCCGGGAGGCCATGTCCGACATATGTGACGTGGCAATGCCCCGGGTCCAGCCTGGACGTGCCTCGCGCCAGGTGTACTGGTGGTCGCAGGAGCTGACGGCTCTGCGCACTGCGTGCGTGGCTGCGCGACGCCGGTACACCAGGCACCGCAGGCTCCGTATCAAACCTCCGGATACGGAAGCCATTCAGGCGGAGCTGTACGAGGGGTACAGAGCGGTGAAGACCGCCCTCCAAGCGGAGATCCTGCGGGCCAGGGGGTTGGCCCGCGAGGAGTCGCTGGGGACTCTGGACAGGGACCCGTGGGGACGCCCGTACAAGGTGGTGCGGGATAAACTCCGCCCATGGGCTCCCCCGCTAACGCAGAGTCTCCGGCCCCAGCTTGTGGAGGACGTGGTGAGCGCTCTGTTCCCTTCGCGAGGGGAACACTCCTCCCCGCCTATGGCTCCGCCTACTGCGGTGCCCGATGCGGACCACACCGCCAACGACGACGGCGACGACGATGCTCCGGAGGTGACCGAGGTAGAAATGAGAGCGGCGGTACGCAGGCTTAATGCCAAAAATACCGCCCCAGGACCCGACGGCTTACCTGGGAAGGCCTGGGTCCTGGCCTTGGAGGCTCTCGGGCCTCGACTTAGGGGGCTCCTAAGCGCATGCATGGAGAGGGGCCAGTTCCCGCTTCGCTGGAAGACGGGGAAACTGGTCCTCATAAAGAAGGCAGGGCGCCCTGCGGACTCTCCGTCCGCTTATCGGCCCATCGTGCTGCTCGACGAGGTGGGCAAACTCTTTGAAAGAGTCATTGCAGACCGCCTCGTCAGCCAGCTGGTGCGGGTGGGGCCGGATTTGGCGGAGAGCCAATTTGGTTTCCGCAGAGGGCGCTCTACGGTGGACGCCATCATGCGTGTGTGAGCCCTGACGACGGGGAATGCTGTTGCCCAGGGTGGGGTCGTCTTGGCGGTGTCTCTAGACATCGCTAATGCCTTCAATACCCTGCCCTGGAGTTGCATCAGGGAGGCACTCCGGTATCACCGGATGCCGACCTACCTCTGTCGTGTGGTCGAGGCCTATTTGACGGACAGGGCCGTCATCTACCCCGGTCACCAGGGAGTGTGGAACCGGCAAGAGATGTCGTGCGGTGTCCCACAGGGATCGGTCCTGGGGCCGCATCTGTGGGACATCGGATACGACTGGGTGCTGCACGCCGACCTCCCTAGCGGCGTCAGCGTAGTGTGCTACGCTGACGACACGTTGGTCCTGGCGAAGGGGAGGTCGCACCAGGCGGCGGCCGAATTAGCGGCACGCGGGGTTGCGACAATCGTCGAAAGGATCCAGCAATTGGGACTCGAGGTGGCCCTGCACAAGTCCGAGGCCATGTGTTTTCATGGTCCTCGGAATGCGCCACCGTTGGGGTCCCAAATAACGGTAGGAGGGGTTTCTATCGTCGTCGAGTCGACGATGAAGTACCTGGGACTCGTCCTCGACAGCCGGTGGAACTTCGTGTAGCATTTCCGACGTTTGGCTCCCAAACTGGAGCGGGCGGGCGCTGCATTGAAGCGGCTCCTGCCCAATCTAGGGGGTCCAAACGCCTCCTGCCGGAGGCTCTACGCGGGGGTCGTGCGGTCCATGGCCCTCTACTGGGCTCCTGTATGGGCGTGCTCTCTGGCGCTGCGGCCAGCCCGCCGGTTGAGCGCGGCCCAAAGGGTCATGGCCATCCGGATGTTCCGAGGATACCGCACGGTCTCCTGTGAGGCAGCGAGCCTCCTTGCCGGATTGCCGCCATGGGATCTGGAGGCAAAAGTCCTCGCGCACGTATGGGAGTGGCGCGAGGAGGCGAAACGCCGGGGCGTAAGTCCGCTGCCGCGAGAAATCGCGGCACAGCGGACGGAGCTCCGGCGGGATCTCATGGCGTCATGGAAAGTACGGTTGTTGCAACCCAGTGCTGGGCACGCCACAATTGCGGCGATAAGTCCCCTCTTTGAGGAGTGGCTGGAGAGGCGCGACGGCGTCCTCACCTTCCGCCTGACGCAGGTCCTCACCGGACACGGCAGTTTCGGGAAGTTCCTGTGTCGGATAAGGCGGGAGGAAACGTCCGGGTGTCACCACTGTATGGATCGCCCGGAGGACACGGTGGAGCATACGGTGGAGATCTGCCCGGCTTGGGCAGAGCACCGCCGTGTCCTCGTGGAGGCGATCGGCGGCAGAGACCTCTCGCGTCCGGCCCTGGTTCAGGCCATGGTACGGAGCGAGAGGGCATGGGCAGCCGTCACCTCCTTCTGCGAAGCAGTAATGCTCGCGAAGGAGGAGGCGGGACGGTTGAGGGAAAGGCACGTTTCGCGCCCTCTCGCCCCTAGCCGCCGCAGGAGACACCCAGGGCGTCGGGAATCCCGGGCGGATTTCCGGCCACCGTAGGCGCGGGCTTGCGGACGGTGAGCAATGGGTAGCTCACCGTCCGGTAAGGACCAGGCCCGGGTCGACGGCGCGTTGTATTCCACGCGCGCCTCAAAGAGATGTCGTCAGCACATATAGTAGGGGTCCACTAGGGCCGATGCCTGCCGGGGTCGCGGGAAGGTACTTATGGGTCACCGAGGCCCCCGCAACACAGGCAACAAGAAGGAATACGGGTGGGTTTTAGTCAGTAAGAGTCTGACACACCCTCCCGCTCCGCCCAGAGCGGGAGAAGTTATTTGATGATTTCCCAACCTCAAAAAAAAAAAAAAAGGCAGAATAACTGACAAAAAGATAGATGTCACTATCAAGGAGAGAAACACAGACTCGGTTTGGATACCTTTTCCAATGAGTTGATTTTAATGCTTGCGCATTGCATTTGTGATCATTTTTTTCACAGTCTGACCGTACTTTACCTAGCATTTCGACTTCTTTGCAAGAAAGCTTCAGCTTACACGCAATCCAGATTTTAATCGTATGCAATTTATGTTAATAAGAGTAACAATCTCATTAAGTACTGAAACTTCAAGCACAATATACAGAACATACCTAAAATATATCAAAGCCAACGAGACAGCTACAAAGGCGTGCGTAGGTAATCCAATTTGTCGATCATCAGCGTAGGAGGGGTTAATTAAAAAACATGTTTACCCGCGTTCCTAATTATCAGCTCGAATTGTTTTGACTTCGGTACGTTTCAATGTTATTCGTTTGGCATTTATATTATATGCTGAATAAACATATGTATGTTTTTGTTTTATTTTAGCTGTTTTATTTATTGTTACTGAGTATTATGTTAGTCGAGCTCTTTTGTTTTCCTTTTGATGTCTGCGTTAAGTTTTTTTTATGTCTAACTGATTCTTACTAAGGTTTTGTTATGGTGCCAGTGTTCTTTGCAACACCATATTTTCATTCCTACACACCTAAAAAACTAGTTATAAACACTGTTCGTGTAAAAATATTATAACATAAAACTATAAATTGCTCTGGTTAAGCATTCGCATTTATGTAATTAAATGCTTTAAAGCAATAAAATACTACGAACAATTCGAGATTTAGTAGTTGTGATAATATCGCGTCCGAGTAATTTACATTTATTTCTGGAAACATATTTGGTTTCTGAAATTCAAGTGGTTTTTAACAGGCTCTAAAATTACAACAAGCTATATAATTACACACAACGCTTTAGATTTTATTCCCAGAATTAGTAAGTGCCGTAATTATTGAAATACAGAACCATATTATGAAATGAAACAAAAGAAGAGAAACCTTGAGGTCTTTTTGTTTTTTTGAGGGTGTGTCAAATAACAAATCATCAAATAACTTCTCCCGCTCTAGGCGGAGCGGGAGGGTGTGTCAGACTCTTACTGACTAAAACCCACCCGTATTCCTTCCTGTTGCCTGTGTTGCGGGGGCCTCGGTGACCCATAAGTACCTTCCCGCGACCCCAGCAGGCATCGGCCCTAGTGGACCCCTACTATATGTGACGACATCTCTTTGAGGCGCGCGTGGAATACGACGTGCCGTCGACCCGGGCCTGGTCCATACCGGACGGTGAGCTACCCATTGCTCACCGTCCGCAAGCCCGCGCCTACGGTGGCCGGAAATCCGCCCGGGATTCCCGACGCCCTGGGCGTCTCCTGCGGCGGCTAGGGGCGAGAGGGCGCGAAACTTGCCTTTCCCTCAACCGTCCCGCCTCCTCCTTCGCGAGCATTACTGCTTCGCAGAAGGAGGTGACGGCTGCCCATGCCCTCTCGCTCCGTACCATGGCCTGAACCAGGGCCGGCCCTGGTTCAGGGCCTGGTTCAGACCTCTCGCGTCCGGACGCGAGAGGTCTCTGCCGCCGATCGCCTCCACGAGGACACGGCGGTGCTCTGCCCAAGCCGGGCAGACCTCCACCGTATGCTCCACCGTGTCCTCCGGGCGATCCACACAGTGGTGACACCCGGACGTTTCCTCCCGCCTTATCCGACACAGGAACCTCCCGAAGCTGCCGTGTCCGGTGAGGACCTGCGTCAGGCGGAAGGTGAGGACGCCGTGGCGCCTCTCCAGCCACTCCTCAAAGAGGGGACTTATCGCCGCAATCGTGGCGTGCCCAGCACTGGGTTGCGACAACCGTACTTTCCATGAGGCCATGAGATCCCGCCGGAGCTCCGTCCGCTGTGCCGCGATTTCTCGCGGCAGCGGACCAACGCCCCGGCGTTTCGCCTCCTCGCGCCACTCCCATACGTGCGCGAGGACTTTTGCCTCCAGATCCCATGGCGGCAATCCGGCAAGGAGGCTCGCTGCCTCACAGGAGACCGTGCGGTATCCCCGGACCATCCGGATGGCCATGACCCTTTGGGCCGCGCTCAACCGGCGGGCTGGCCGCAGTGCCAGAGAGCGCGCCCATACAGGAGCCCCGTAGAGGGCCATGGACCGCACGACCCCCGCGTAGAGCCTCCGGCAGGAGGCGTTTGGACCCCCTAGATTGGGCAGGAGCCGCTTCAATGCAGCGCCCGCCTGCTCCAGTTTGGGAGCCAAACGTCGGAAATGCTCCACGAAGTTCCACCGGCTGTCGAGGACGAGTCCCAGGTACTTCATCGTCGACTCGACGCCGATAGAAACCCCTCCTACCGTTATTTGGGACCCCAACGGTGGCAAATTCCGAAGACCATGAAAACACATGGCCTCGGACTTGTGCAGGGCCACGTCGAGTCCCAATTGCCCGATCCTTTCGACGATTGTCGCAACCCCGCGTGCCGCTAATTCGGCCGCCGCCTGGTGCGACCTCCCCTGCGCCAGGACCAACGTGTCGTCAGCGTAGCACACTACGCTGACGCCGCTAACGAGGTCGGCGCGCAGCACCCAGTCGTATCCGATGTCCCACAGATGCGGCCCCAGGACTGATCCCTGTGGGACACCGCATGACATCTCTTGCCGGTTCCACACTCCCTGGTGACCGGGGTAGATGACGGCCCTGTCCGTCAAATATGCCTCAACCACACGACAGAGGTAGGTCGGCATCCGGTGATACCGGAGTGCCTCCCGGATGCAACTCCAGGGCAGGGTATTGAAGGCATTGGCGATGTCTAGAGACACCGCCAAGACGACCCCACCCTGGGCAACAGCATTCTCCGTCGTCAGGGCTCAACCTTGAGGTCTAGACAAGTGGTAATCACTTTCAAAGCGTTCCGTATATCTTATAACCACTTTCAATAGGACTAACATCTGTTTGACACAAGCTTTTCGGTAGCTTATGTCAATCCCAGACATTTATGACTTATTGTTCATCGTTATCATTGATATAATTTCATTTTGTCTAGGCCCTCATGTTGGTTTAGAATGTATGTACTAAAACATAAGTCTAGACTGGGCCTACATCAATCTTTTCAGTCCTGTAGCTATGCATCTTTGCATGGCAGTGGGTGAAACTTGAAGGGGTTTTAGTCCGTAAACTCTCGAAATTATCCTTCGTTGCAAAAACTTCTGGGTAAAAGACGGAGAGGAAGGAGGCCTGCACGCTGGTCAGACCACATCCGCACCTCATTAAACAGCAAAGCGTCGGAAGCCATACAAGTTGCTGAAATTCGGAGCAGGTGGTGGAACATCATCAAGAAGAAGGTCTTGAAATTTAGACATGGTCGTAACACCCAGTATTGGTCTACCCGGCTTGGGCAGAGCACCGCCGTGTCCTCGTGGAGGCGATCGGCGGCAGAGATCTCTCGCGTCCGGCCCTGGTTCAGGCCATGGTACGGAGCGAGAGGGCATGGGCAGCCGTCACCTCCTTCTACGAAGCAGTAATGCTCGCGAAGGAGGAGGCGGGATGGTTGAGGGAAAGGCATGTTTCGCGCCCTCTCGCCCCTAGCCGTCGCAGGAGACGCCCTGGGTGTTGGGAATCCCGGGTGGATTTCCGGCCACCGTAGGCGCGGGCTTGCGGACGGTGAGCAATGGGTAGCTCATCGTCCGGTAAGGACCAGGCCCGGGTCGACGGCGCGTTGTATTCCACGCGTGCCTCAAAGAGATGTCGTCAGCACAAATGTAGGGGTCCACTAGGGCCGATGCCTGCCGGGGTCGCGGGAAGGTACTAATGGGTCACCGAGGCCCCCGCAACACAGGCAACGGAAGGAATACGGGTGGGTTTTAGTCAGTAAGAGTCTGACACACTCTCCCGCTCCGCCCAGAGCGAGAGAAATTATTTGATGATTTCACACCCACAAAAAAAAACCCCAGTATTGGGGAAATGACGCAAGAAAGTGGAGGATCCTTTGTTCCCTCCAGACGTAGTTTTCATGGTGGCCATCTATGAGGATTAACACAAGAAAAAAACAACATCAAAACTAGGCACAGCGTATTTCTTTGGACACATTTTGTCCGGCGAAAGTCAGAAGACTCGTAAAATTAAGACAAAGTCCATAAAGTTTGTTGCCAAAAGGACGATTGCAATCCCCTCTAGACTACAACAAAGCAAAATAGAGCACGAATGTACTTGTATTTGGAATTTACTAGAATATTTTTGAAAATATATGTCGTTGAAAAATGCTGAGATAGAATTGTATTCTTTTATTTTGTACAAAAATGTTGTTTGTTATTTTGACAATGTATTTTGAAAAGTTGAGTATTTTGAGGTAGTTTGTGTAATTGTCACGTCCTGAAGAATGGATGCATGAGTGCAGAAAAAAAAGACATTTGGTTTTATTTTCTGAAATCTAATTTAGAAAGTAGTTTTCTTATGGCTGATGTTGATATTATTTTCCTATCATAAACCTGTATATGCTAGGAATGTTTCAACGAAAAAACAACCGACTTCCAAAAATAACACTACATAGTGAAAAATAACTTTAATTTTGGAAGTTGGTGTCTTTGGATTTATATTTTACTTTTTACCACCGGCCCCCGATATTTAAGTATTTTTTTACTTTGTAGTGTTTTTTTGTACCTAAATGTTATTTTTTATTTTTAACTTTTTAGTCGGTCATTTTGTTTTTTTCTAAATTACAATAGCCTAATTTCTAAGTTACAATAGCCTAATGTCAACTGCCCATCACCTCTTTTACAAAATATGGCTTTTCCCGATGCAGAAACGTTAATTGTTGAGCAGTTTTCCTGGTATGAACCAGGAGAACTGGAGCACATGGTGATTTCACCATAACTTTACATTGTGATTAGCATAAACTGCTTAGCAACCATATTAAAGTACCTAATCAAATCACAACCCGTGAAATACTGATTACTAAGTAGTTCCGGTGGTCATCTGTGGTCTTCATCATCAGTTCCACTTTACCAAATGGAATACGAGAGCAAATGCACGAGTTATTATCAAAATACCCAAATCTCTTTATGTGTGCCTATAAAATTAGAGAGCATTTAAAAAAAACAAAATTTTCAAAATCGGTCCACAATAAGACAGAGAAATTGGTGAAATAACATTTAAAAAATACATACAGACGAACACAAAACTCATGTTTTGTTTTCAAAAGCAATAAAAAAACAAGAAAAAAAAATGAACCATTTAATACGATTTTAATATCACGTGACTCTAGAAATTACTTTACAAAGAAAGTTTCCAAGCACCATACTTATTTTATTCTAATAAAAAGCAGGGCAAAAGGGTGCAGCGGCAGAAAATGCCGAAAATCTGAAAGTTATTAAATATGGAGGCCTTGGCAGAGAGTACAACTTTGTGCCCTTTGGCGTCGAGACCCTCGGTCCGTGGGGTCCCAGTGCGCATAAGTTATTTGCGGAAATCGCGAAACGTCTAGTTGATGTAACTGGTGACCGAAAAGCTGGCGGCTTTCTCGCGCAACGCATCAGCATTGCAATTCAGCGAGGAAATGCCGCCAGCATCCTCGGTACAATGCCCCGAGGGCCTTTTTTAAGCCTAACTTAGTTTTAATTTAATTTAGTTAATGTTAATAATCATCTTGTAATTTGGTTATGTAAATAAATGATATTATAAATGTCAAAAAAAAAAAAAAAAAAAAAAAAAAAAAAAAAAAAAAAAAAATAAAAAGCAACTTTCGAAAATAAAACATTAAACGTGAATAACATTATAAGTAAGCGACTCAAAGCTACGACAGGTGTCTACGGCACGCTACGGTAAGCTACGAGCGTAGCCGAGCTTGCTGCGAGCGTAGCCGAGCTTGCTACAAGCGAAGCGGAGCCTGCTACGCGCGCTGATGCACAAATACTTCTCAAGAAAACGTCGCACTTCGCGCAAATGTTGCCGTCTGTGAGGGCACTAATAACCACTTCTTACGGTATTTATACAGAGTGAAATTTATAATGGAATTTTTAAATATACGGCGGCGGGATGTATGCTTGCTGTTTTTGCGTTTGACTGGCCTTCGTATTTATTTTACATATAAACACGATATACATATTTTCGGGCATGTGAAACTTACCGTTAGTTTCAGTTGTACTTTTGAACTAAGTAATTTACTTTACTTTAATGAAATCCGTCTGAACTTTATACCGTCCAGAAGAAATATATCCCCGAATACTCGATTTACACCACCTTAAAGGAGACAATTCGATATAGTGGTCTTAATTGTTCCATCACTCAGGCAATCTTATATAATTTTCGTTGAAGGATCACTTAATTAATGTATATACCCAACAAACATGATCAGCGCAAACAATGCGACGGGTAGTGATGGGCCAATTAGCACTAATTGTGTACCGTCTATGATGGGCATAAGTGAGCCTGTATATTACAGCAGTTTAATAAAGCTATTTATACACATACCTAGGTAGATGGTGTCATGTTTTGCAGCGAAGACTCCGTTTTTTATTAATTTTATCGAGTGTCAAAACTTTGGAATCGATTTTTTAACAAATTTTTATTACTTGATCAAGTTAAAAATTTACCATTACCAATCAATCTGCCTAGCTTTTTCCCAACTATATTATGGTCGGCTTCTAGTCTAACCGGATGCAGCTGAATACCAGTATTTTACATGGAGCCACTGCCTATCTGACCTCCACAATCCAGTAACTGGGTAATTCGATTCCCTATGGGAAACTGTTTTGTCAGACTTTAGGACCTGTAACGACTGTCAAAGATTGCATTATCATGAGATTATAAAGTCAACAACAATATGACAACATACTATGTATGTTGTCATATTGCTGATCTGAAGCTGGAAATAACTACATAATTTATATTATTTAAACAACAATGAATGTGTTCAATATGAATGTATTGATATGTCTGTTTCAGCTCTTTCGATTTGATGTTCCGGCCTCATCAAGTTACAATCGTCAACAATTCAATCAGATACAATGTACTTGACAGGTAATTAATGAAATTGTACCTATTTATAATATTGATAAGCAGAATCAGTATTATCTAGGTAAGGATCGAAGGTATTCGAGTTATGTAGTTTCAGACTACTTTCAAGAAAAAAATTGTAAAATAATTTTAATTTTGTATAAAATCACTTTTGGCTCTAAGAATGACAAATTCATGAAAGGAAAAAAAATTATAAATTAATCAACATCAGTAGCAACAGAGCCTATGTAAAACTATTAAACAAAAAAAGTAATTAAAATTTGATGGCGCTCGAAGTGATCTGCCATGCCAATCACGTTGAAACAATAAAACCAAGCTGAAGTGGTAATTATAAATGTCCTCTGAATATCAAATGTTTTCGCAAATGAAAATGAAACTGTTCTGCAAAAGGTCCTGCATTATTTTAGGTTTATATCTCCAGCAGACTAGCCTACACGGATAAAAAAGATCTCTTCAGCGAAGAATATCAATGTTCTCAGAAAAATTGTTTCAATCCAAGTAAATATTTTCTTAACGTAAGTAAATGTACTCAGTCCAAGAAAGCCTGTTTACTCAAATTAAGAATAATAAATACTTGGTTTTTATTCTTAAGTTAAGCAAATATTTTTAATTCAAGACTATAATAATCTTAATTGAAGAAAATATTCTAAAAGAGAAATAATATTCTTAAAATTAAAGTTAATCATTCTTCATTTAAGTATAATGTCTTTGAAGAAGACAATAAAACTAAGACAAAATTTGACTTCATTGAAGAATATATTGTTTTCCCCATATATGAATCAATATTTGTCTTGACCAAAAGGATATTGTCTTAATTTAAGACATCCTTTTTTTCCATGTAGCCTTCTCTATTCGATTCTAGCTTCAACAGATGGTATTGAATTGTTATGTTTAGGTCTTTATCTAAACTGGAACGTATAGGATAATAATACGAGTATGTTAATTAACAGCTAAGTACCTATGCGATTGAGAGCAGTGGTGGCCCAGTGGTAACAGCCGCGACTTACGAGTTGTAGATCGTAGGTTTGAACCCAGGCATGCGCTTTACTTTGTGTAAATTATTTCATCACCACTGCTCTGAAAAACTGTGAAGGAAAACATCATGAGAAAACTGGCATGTTCTAGAACTAAACATTTGAAGACATGTGACATCTACCAATCCGCACTAGGCCCGCGTGGTGGATTACGGCCCAGTATCTCTCACAGAGAGGGGCGTGTGTCCTAGCAGTGGGAACATTATAGGCTGATTATGATGACCTATGCGATAAGGTACAAAATCGGTAGAAAAGATACACCGTGACGTGCCCGATGACCGTTTTGATTTCTTCCATTCAGGGCACTACCGCGACTTTAATTCCAAATTGGAATAAATAAATAAAAAACCGACCAAGTGCGTTTCGGATTTTCGGACGCAATGAATTTATCCAAAGAACAATCTTAACATTGCAGTTGAAAAACATGTTCCTCCATACATTTGAACTGCAAATGTAAGTTGTACGCACAATATTGAGTAATTTACTATGATATTTTAAGACCTCTTATAAGTTTTCCTGTAATCTTACATACGGTACGGTACAAAGTACCTATAGGACTATTTTCTGTATATTTTTCGAAATTTAAGGCAGAGTAGTTTCGGAGATAAGGGGAATGGTTAATTTTCATCTAATTTCTTAAAACAATTTAAAATTATTAAAAAAATTATCTGAAATCCTTATAACAAGCCCTTTAATTTGATTTGTTACACGGTACAGAGCGAAACACCTTTTAAAAAAAATCTAATCTGCCCCCAAAAGTGACCCCTGTATTCAAAATTCATTTATTTACGTTACACGTCCGTGTTTGGGTCATAGAAATTCATATGTATACCAAATTTCAACTTAATCGGTTCAGTAGATTCGGAGCAAATTGGCTGTGACCGACGGACATACAGACACACGAGTGATCCTATAAGGGTTCCGTTTTCCCTTTTGAGGTACGGAGCCCTAAAACAAATTATTCAAATATTTCATTCTTGAGACGGCGGACATCGAGCACTTTTAAATGCATCCCCAAAATAGTCCCCAAAAAGTTAGGTAAGTGTAATTCAAAAGTCCATCGGAAATTACAATTTCTGGTTACCAACATATACTCAATACCGGCTATCGAATGTCATATTGTCGGTCATTGTTTTCGTCCAATTGAATCCGGAACGGCCCCAATAATTGAGGTTGAATAATTTCTATATACAATTACCTTACAAACATGTATTGTGCGCTGGCGCGGCAGTGGGTTGTGTGATGCCAAATTCTTTGTGTAAATAGAGCGATTGTGGGCTAACAGCCCACAATCGCTCTTAATCAAGTTATACAATTATGTAAATTAATTTAGTAGAATGTGGAGTATATTACCTATCTTTTTTAAACATTCTACCTATAAAGGTATGCTCTTAAAGCCCAAAAAAAAATGTCTCAGAAGTATATGTGGCCTTAGAGAGAATGATTCAGGTAGACCAGTATTCAAAAGATTGCAAATCTTGACCTTAACTGCATTATATATATTCGAAGCAGCAATGATAGTAAAACGCGATATAGGTTGTTATGAAACATTAAGAAGTGCGAGACACAAAACTAAACTACGAGGCTTTTTGTGTAGAACTGTAAAGTATAAATCAAATATGTTTGGGATGGGAATAAAAATTTATAACAGACTCCCAATTTGTATTAAAAATATCCCGTCCTTAAATATTTTCAAGTTCAGGCTTAAAGAGCTTCTTTTAAGTAAAGCACAGTATTCAATGAATTTCTGAATGACCGAGCTATTGATTAAATATGTATGATATAATGTAATTTGAAAGCAACGAAATTGAGTGTTTAATGCTATTATTATGACTAATTATTGTATGATTATAAATTACGATTATGAATCCAAACCAGTGACGTCATCATCTGCCTAGCCTTTTCCCAACTACGTTGGGGTCGGCTTCAAGTCTAACCGGATGCAGCTGAATACCAGTACATGGAGCGACTGCCTATCTGACCACCACAACCCAGTTACTGGGTAACACGATACCCCTTGGTAAGACTGGTTGTCAGACTTTCGAGCTTCTGACTACCCGTAACGACTGTAAAGATCTACAAATAACAGCCGGGACCAACGGCTTAACGTGCTTTCTGAGGCACGGAAGGTTCTTGGTATGCAAAGATGGACACCCATCCACGGATCAACCGCGGTAAGCGTAGTTTAACCTGATTGATCGATACCTGCGGCTGTTATTACTTAGCCACAAGCCCCACCAGTCCAAACCAGTGACGTATTTTATATTAATTGAATATGACTTATGAATATTGTAACTAGTGTAATTATAACCAGTAATGTATTTTATCAAAATGTGTGCCTATTGTAGTTTCAAGCTAGGAATTCACTTATAACATGTGAATATGACCCTTGGTAGCCAAGGTACTCGCGGCGATTTAATAAGGGTTTTCTGGCAGCACTGAGACGACAGTTCAGGACCATATCGTTCATTTGCGAGAAGCTTGACATAACTTAAAAAGAGTAGTTTTTGGGTATAACGAATTAAAAGTTTTAAAGCAGCGGTAGGAATGCGACGAAGTTTAAAGTCACACCTCTCTAGCTCCCTCATTTTTAGTGCTTATCTCATATACACCAACGGCAGAAGCAACTGCAGCCGTCGACTCGTCGACGGCAGAGCAACTGCAGCCAACTCAAAAATGCTGATTTTTTGTTATATCACCCTTCTTGCCAATGAGCGATATATCGATGCTCCCGCGCTGTCATGCATCTTGTTCGGCCAGTTCCTGGTCTGCAAATATTGGATCCAATCTCTTCAAATCGCTGCGGCACTGTTTGAATGGTTGATAACGACACACCAACAGTTCTCGCTGTATAACGTTGACTGCGCCCGTCATCAGAATTCTGATACGGTCTTCCGGGGGCAAAAGTTCGCGGGAAAGTCTGAAACGGATACCGAGGCATCACAGGCAATGGAAGGAACACGGGTGGGTTTTAGTCAGTAAGAGTTTGACATACCCTCCCGCTCCGCCCAGAGCGGGAGAAGTTATTTGATAATTTCCCACCCAAAATAAATAAAAAAATAATTTCAAATTTGTTCAAACTTTAAAAATCTTTTTTATTTATGGTTTTTAATACAATCACCAAAAATAAATAAAAAGGTTTTATTTCTTCCTATATTTGTAACGAAATAATCTTTAATTCCATTTTTATTTTAAAAGGATTGCTCAAATATTTTTATAACCGACCCGCTTTCTTTGCGGCCCAATGTATTTATATCTATGTAATCTACCACTTATATCTGAAGGTGGACGAATTGCTTGACGTCACATACAGATATTTGAGATTAAAAAATTCCGAATTTTATTGGAATCTTAGTAAAATTTCGAATAGAAAAGTTCTTCACATAATATTTAGCTAGTTTTAAGACGTTATTGATACCTATGGGTGATACTATGCCTGCCGAAGGACATGGCCTTTGAAGCAGGCTATTCCTTAAACCGCGTATCGGCAAGCGTATCGTGGGACACCTCCAAGTAGGCGACCATGAAGAGTCTTTCTAAAAAAAAAAATACTTAAATATTCATTAATTAACAAATTCTACGGATTTCTAATCTGCCTCATCATCACGATTAATGACTCGTGATTATTGGCATTTTAATTAATTAATATAACATAACATCACGCTTGTAATCCCCGAAGGGTTAGGCAGAGGAGTGCCTATGGTACACCCACATTTCGCCAGTTATGTTTAAGTCCCATGTAATAGGGGGCGAGCCTATTGTCTACAACCAGGCACACATTCAGACATAAATAAAATAATATAAAAAATACATTAAATATTAATCATATATATTAATTATTTAATTTACACATAATATAATCTTTGCTAATCATTTTAATCTAGTTAATCCAATGATTTATACGTTTGACTTTTATGTCCAGCCACGCCCTATATTGAGAGTAAATAGAATAACACACGAGAATCTGAAAATGGTTTGTCGCAAAAAAATTAACCTTAATTCTATAGGATAGTGCAGAGCAGTGGTGGCCCAGTGGTTATGGCCGCGACTTACAAGTTGTAGGTCGTAGATTCGAACCCGGACAGGCGGTTTACTTTGTGTAAATTATTTCATCACCACTGCTCTCAAAACGGTGAAGGAAAACATCGTGAGGAAACCGACATGTCCTGGAACCAAAAAATTCGAAGACATGTGACATCTACCAACCCGCACTGGGCACGCGTGGTGGATTACGGCCCACTCCCTCTCACAGAGAGGAGGCCTGTGTCCCAGCAGTGGGAACAATATAGGCTGATTATGTATGTTTAAGATAGTTCTTTATTTCGATTAAAAAATCGTTCGTTACGTTTATATCACTCATTCATGCTACTAGGGGCCTCTGTTTTAAAAGATTACATCTAAATTAACATATCGTGGCATATTTATCTAGGTATAAAACTCTACGGGATTATTTCTCGTTCCACAAGTCATTACGTATTCGGGTCACCGTGGGGGCTAAAGCAAAAAAAAACATCTTCACTTCTTGTTCACGTTGTTTGTCCGACTTCGTCGGCTAGCCCGCGTGATTTTAATAATTCCTGTACTCGGATATTGTGCGTGGATACGACCCTTTTTGTGCATGTGTTATGCGTGAGAATTAAGGGCGTAAATGTTAAATTGATGTTTTGTAAGGTTTCTCGTTAATCATCATCTGCCTAGCCTTTTCCCAACTATGTTGGAGTCGGCATCCAGTCTCACCGGATGCAGCTAAATACCAGTATTTTACATGGAGCAATTGCCTATCTGACCTCCACAACCCAGTAACTGGGCAACACGATACCCCTTGGTAAGACTGGTTGTCAGACTTTCGGGCTTCTGACGACCCGTAACGACTGTCAAAGATCTACAAATGGCAGCCCGGACCAACGGCTTTACGTGCTTTCCGAGGCACGGAGGGGTCTTGGTATGTAAAGATGGTCACCCATCCACGGACCAACCGCGGCAAGCGTAGCTTAACCTGATCGATCGACCCGTGCGGCTGTTATTACTTAGCCACAAGCCAAGGTTTCTCGTTAATAATGATGTTAACTACTAGGTTTTGTTGGTTCTAAAATTTCTATTAAGGATCGGGTAATCGCCGTTGACCTTGGCCATACAAATACGCGTCGACCTCACGGCGCGCCGCAGTTCAGTTTCATAATAAATAAATATTTATTTTTATTAACGAAGTAAATTAGAATATTTAAAGAAAAATAGAATCATAGATAATAAAATAGTCTGTTCATACAATGCATGGCTGTTCATCTTGCATGCAATGTGTGTATACTTATGTTTTGAACAAACAAATGATCTATCTATCTATTAAAAAAAAAACATGAAAATATCATAAGTAGTTAGAAAGTAATATCGTTTTTTATGCTTTGGGTACACATTACTTCCTGAATTTACTTTATAAAGTATTGTACTACAATACTCAAATATTCACATACAGAATTGATATGTATGCATTCTAGTTTAACATACATACATGTTTGCTTATCTTATTTGTATTATATGAAGGCGTAATAACAGATTTAACAGTCACTAAAATCATATATCTGCGCCTTAAAGTACCCGAGCCATACAAATGTTGTAAGTAGCAGTAAAACATGAAACATCTTGCTAATAGAACTACCAAGAATTAAATATCTTGAGTGCATCTTGATAAATTCGCAATGATTTGGCAAAGAGTACAACTTTGTGCCCTTTGGCGTCGAGACCCTCGGTCCGTGGGGTCCCAGTGCGCATAAGTTATTTGCAGAAATCGCGAAACGTCTAGTTGATGTAACTGGTGACCGAAAAGCTGGCGGCTTTCTCGCGCAACGCATCAGCATTGCAATTCAGCGAGGAAATGCCGCCAGCATCCTCGGTACAATGCCCCGAGGGCCTTTTTTAAGCTTAACTTAGTTTTAATTTAATTTAGTTAATGTTAATAATCATGTTGTAATTTCGCAATGATTAGTTAGGTATTAGGATAAAATCATATTCTTAGTACGGTACTTATTTCTACAAAACCCAACCAAGTCCTTCGGACCATTACCCAATAGGTACCTACGTCAAGCACTAAATACGGAGGTATTCGAAAGTGTGGAAACATTAGTTATTCCACCCGAAACGTAACACGTCACACTGCGTATAGCTCACAAATTAGATACAAATTACGTCTCGTTTGTACCTCACTAAAATGTTTGTGCACAGCCTTGAAAATGGGGCTGTTTTGTTTGGAAAACAAATGGCTATCCAATGCCTCTCGGTATCTAGTTGCAAATGTGTTTGAGGCTCAAAGCACATTTGCAACATTATATGTTCGAATAAGACCAAAATTCATAGGACTGCGATAGATATCGTCTTTAGATATAAGATGCGGCTCATGACATTTGTAGGGTTCTGTAGTTAACAAGGAACCCTTAGTTTCGTCGTGTCCGTCTGTCTGTCTGTCTGTCTGTCTGTCTGCGGCTTAGCTCAGAAGACTCTTAGTAATAGAAAGCTGTAATTTGGCACTGGTATACATATTAATAACGCTGACAAAAAGTATATATAATAATAGATATTTTTTTTAGGGTACCTACTTTTTTTTTGGGTGGGAAATCATCAAATAACTTCTGCCGCTCTGGGCGGAGCGGGAGGGTGTGTCAGACTCTTACTGACTAAAACCCACCCGTATTCCTTCCTGTTGCCTGTGTTGCGGTGACCCATTAGTACTTTCCCGCGACCCCGGCAGGCGACCACATTAAGACGCTGACAACACCTAAACCGCGGTCACTGTCAGATTGCATAGAAAAGAAAGAGAAGCGCGATGACACAACGTTTGTGATTTATTGCAAAATATGAAGCAATTATCTATTTACTCAAAATTGAGTTGAGTAATCGAAAATAAAAAACAACAAAAAAAGTTCTGCATTCAAATAAGACGTTCTTGTTATTAATTAAATATGTAACGTATGTTGATATTTAATACAGATATTTTTGATTAGAACTCAAGGTAAGAGGTTAGTTTAACGTTAGTTTGTATCGAGATTTTTTTTCAAAACGTATTTTGGTAACAACCAAGTTCTGGGAAATATGTTCAAAATTAACATATTTTTTTACCGCTACCACAAACTATACAGATTTGGCAAATTTTTTTTCTTAAGAGAAGCCTATTTTGGTCAATTGGGTCTTGTCAGCGCCTTAAGCCACGTCGCAGCCACAACACAACCACTAGCGAGACCACGCACCAGCGGTCGGCCACATCACAAACTCAACGTTGCGTCGCCGTCGACCATTAGATTTGATTTTGTAGTTACCACAAAGCAACTGCAAGAAGCTGCAGAGACACTATTCACACGTATCTACATGCTTGCCCACATATTTTCGCTGCGACGACAGTGTGTTCAGTCAGTTCAGTCCGATCAATTGTGTATCTAGGTTAGGTCTGTAAGGTCAGAGCTGATATAATAACAGGATCCTAAGACGTCAATCTCATCATGGTGCGTGCCACCAACGACGCGCGCCACTTTGACCACTATCGGCTGACTAGATCCAAGTTTGCAACATTAATTTTCCACAGCGGTGCTGGACGGCGGCAACCGGCCACGCGAAGGCTGGTTCCGTGATTATCAACTCGCTTGGTATATACCTTATAATCTTGTGACTATGGATAGGTAGGTAGGAATCTTTGAAGACTATTTTTTGATACTCTTATTTACACTTACAAGCATAATTACAGTTTCTTCAAAAGCATTCTTCACATACATACATATGTACATACATACATAAGCTCACGCCTTCTTCCCATGGGGGTAGGCAGAAACTGTAGAACGCCACCTGCTACGCTACTTACCTTTTGCTTCGTTTTCGTTCGTACATCTGGTCGCCGGTTGCAAGTACTACGCACCTGACCTTTTTGAAGAACATTATCAATTAGGTCACTATATGTCTTTCTGGGGCGCCTCCCGGCGTTTCCACTCACATTTGCCTAGTCATTCATTCATCCTCTCAACATAACCAAACCATCAAAGCATACTCTTTTGAATTTTTGTCACTAATTCTTCCTTTAAACCGCACCGTTGCCTTATCACATAAATTTTCAGTTTATCATTTATATTCACATTACACATGCTACGCAAGGAACGCATTTCCACAGCATTTACTCTACTTTCATGCTTCTTTTGCCACACCAACATTCACTTCCATACATAAGCGTAGGCACCAGCATACCATTATGAACAGCCAGTCGAGCCTCTTTGGGCATCGACTGGTTGGTCTTCATCGCATGTATAGCACCATTCACTTTATTTCCCGCATTTAGTCTCCTTTCCACATCTTCATAAATCTTTCCATCCTGACTCCCCAATCAAGCATTCTTCAATTTCATAAAAGTATGGTTTAGATCAGCCATACTCAAGGTGCTCCGTGGAGCCCTAGAGCTCCGCAAAGCCTCTGTGCGGGCTCCGCAAAAACACTGGTCATAATGAAAACAAAAATACTTAAGGGGTACTATATTGTTATTTTACTCTGCAACCTGAGTAAAATAAAATAAAATTAAGGTTATAATTCATTAAGGTTTTGTGTTAATTGGCCGAAATATGGCGATTATTGATGAAGATGTCGGAAAAAATCATGGCGACTGGAAGTTTAAACCGTAAGAGATGCATAAAATAGTAAACTATTCGTAAGTATGTCAATTTAGGAGAAGTTCGCTTTTGAATCTTGCAAACATGTAAGGTATTTATGCTCGTGTCTGTACAATGTAGTTGTGTAAGACTATTAATCTGTGAGTGGGTGCTATTCTGTAACAATCTCACCGTGAAAAACTAGGGATTGACTTTACATAAATACATAATAAGCCTATAATGGCCCCACTGCTGGGACACAATCCTCCTCTCTGTGAGAGGGAGTGGGCCGTAATCCACCACGCGGGCCCAGTGCGGGTTGGTAGATGTCACATGTCATCTAATTTTTGGTTCTAAGACATGACGGTTTCGTCACTATGTATTTCTTCACCGTTTTAAAGCAATGGTGATGAAATAATTTACACAAAGTAAAGCGCCTGTCAGGGTTCGAATGTACGACGTACAACTCGTAAGTCGCGGCCGTTACCACTGGGCCACCACTGCTCGGGTTTGACTTTAATTTATGAGATTTTAATAATATTTTTTATGCTAATTCTACTAAAAAAAATATATCATTTAATATCTAGAGGGTTTCTAAATAAAATAGCAAAACAGAGACTCAGTGAAAATTCAATTTTGATATTTTGCAATGTTTATTTCTTTACTTTTTTTTGCGGTGAGCTAGTCACTCACGAATAATAAATAAAATAAAACAAACACGTTTAAGCTAGCTTCTAAGTAAATGGGCATGAACATTGTTTGTAATTATAAACCCATAGTTAACCGATTAAATAAACGCAATCCGAAAATCCAATCGCGATGTGTTTTCAAGAAGCGATTATCAATCGATTTGATTAAAGACTGCGAGGTTGTTCAGCGTTGTTATTAACCCAAATCTATTGAATAAGAAGAGATAAACTGAGCGCGTCAAGCGATCGAGTGCTAAAAGTGTGCGACCATAGCATTTAACCACACACAAACTATGTAGGAACCTAACTAAACAATGTGTGTGTATGTAAGTCATTTAAATAACAAAACGTGCGGATTATAAGCACCTCATATTGTATTGTAGATAGATACCTATCTTATTATCCAGTCGTTGCCAATCATAAAATAATATTCATCAAATCATTATCATCATGCTATTACAAAATACAACAGTGCAACGCGTCGATGCGTGAGTGAGAAATGTGACTCACATCATCTAGCGATTAACGTCGGCGCGGGTGGTTGCTATGGTAACGAGAATCAAGTGAAGTGATAAGATCACGACACACGTGCGTCGCGCTTACGACTCACTTCATCTAGCGATTCACTTCGGCGCGAGTGGTTCCTATGGCTACAAGAATCGCGTGAACTGATAAATAAGATTACGCCGCGCTTGCGTGTGATTAATATACTATCACATAGGTTTTTTTTAATTTGCCTTTTTTAAATTTAAATACGCATCCAACAAAAATTTGGTTTTTCCATCTAAAATTTAAATCCCACGATGGCTGCGAAAATTTTCTAATTTTCCATCATGGGTGTCGTTTTCATGGTTTTCAATTGTGCTAAAGGCGATAGTTTGGTCAAAATAAAAATCCAAGATGGCGGTTGCGAAGATTTTTAATGTTCCATCATGGGTGTCGTTTTCATGGTTTTCGAGGGTGCAATGCGAGTGCGAGGGGGTAATGAGGAAAAAATTAAAATCCAAGGTGGCCGTTGCGAATTTTTTTTTTAATAACAAATCTAAATTGAGTTTCTGACTGAATTTGTGTTTTACTATTTTATTTAAAAAAAAAACCCTTAAGACGCTGACTACACCTAAACCGCGGTCACTGTCAGACTGCATAGAAAAGAAAGAGAAGCGCGATGACACAACGCTAGTAATTTATTGCAAAATATGAAACAATTATCTATGTACTCAAAATTGAGTTGAATAATCAAAAATAAAAAACAACCAAGATCTGCATTCAAACAAGACGTTCTTGTTATTAATGAAATACGTAACGTGTATTGATATTTAATACAGATATTTTGGATTGGAAGTCAAGGTAACAGGTTAGTATAACGTTAGTTTGTATCGAGTTTTTTTTTCAAAACGTGTTTTGGTAACAACCAAGTTCTAAGAAATATGTTCAAAATTAACATACATTTTTTTCCGCTACCAGAAACTATACAGATTTGGCATTTTTTTTTTTCTTAAGACAAGCCTATTTTGTTCATTTGCCTCTTGTCACCGCCTTAAATAGTAATGTTTAGACACTTAAATGCTAGCTTTGAAATACTATAAAATGATCAATAGAATTAGGATAAATATATTATTAAAATCTCGATTATGATTATAAATATAATGCTTTGTGAGCTGTCAGTGTCATCCCACTGATGTTAGGGATTGCCCTAGCATCAGTGATGACACTGACAGCTCACTCCACGCAAGTTTTCACAGGAGAGATTATTTTTTTTTGAGAAGGCGAGATTTTTACAGAATCGACATACATTTTCCGTGAGCATAGTTAGAACCGTTTCATATTGATGTGAATGACGCGTCAACTAGGTTATTTTTAAACAATGTAAAAGACAGCTACTTTAATGGAAGAATAATGAGTTTAAATTGACCAAACTGGAAAGATAATAATGTTTCGTATTTTGCGACTGTGCTTTATAACTGCCAGTCGCATAGCGTGGAAACATGGTTTTCGTACGATAATTTTGAAACTGAAAAGTTCTATTGATACAACTACGATACTGAAATGGACACCTACTAAAAGTATTTCTTGTGTTGTAAGCATTAACGGTGTGTTATCTAATCGTGAAGGCAGTAAACGTTGTAAACTTATCGATTTGCACTAAAACAACCGTTTTCTTGCCAGCTAATAATTATGGCTTCTAAAACTTTGTAGGTAGGGTACGTCCTAAGTTTTCGAAACGGATGCATATTAAATTCCCTGCAAGTAATCTAAATTAGCTTGAAAGGCTGGTTCAGTTACGGAGGCGGAAAGATTTTCTGCGTTGAAGAAGAAACTTAAATAAAATGATGATAATTTTTTTTCAAGAAACGAAGCCATCAGCCATGCATTTTATCCTGTTTACATGTAGTCATATGTACATGGTGTGGTCTCCTGTAATTGAATGAGCACACGTAAAAGGACCTTTTGTATTATTGTGATTTCTATTGTATCTGTGTATCCTTTGTTGGAGAACCCAAATAAATAAATAAATAATATTAATGTCGAAGTGAAATCAACTATCGAGATAAAGCACATTACGGAAGCAACGAATAAATATTTCTTAATTTCAACACACACAGAAAACCAAAAGCAGGAATAAAAGTAAAAAACGCTTTTGAAATATGGTATCCTAATTTAACTCGTGACGGATCTTAATTTACAGAACGCAAACTGGTAATTAGCAACAAAAACTAGAACGAAACAAGAACCTACTTAGTGCTTATTCGAGCTTAGTTCAAATAAAATTAATTCCCTGGAATTTAGACTCTACTAAAGCTGATGGTATTAAACGAGACATAAAATATTTAAACAGGAGCACCGACACACTAATACGGTTCACAATAACTCTGAATTTCAGAAGTTCGCGTGTGTAACAATCATTAGGTTGTATCAGATTTATTTGCATAAACACAGCCTTCCTATGTTTCACTAAAATCTTAACGAGTTGTTGAGCTTTCTCATGAAACACGGGAAGTTTTAAATTACTCTTATTTTGTGTTGTGGGTTTCGAGCCTATATTTAAGTTATTGTGCCTACTGTTTACCGTATATCTTTTCCGTAGAGCGACAGTTCATTAAGTCGAAAATTACCAAAATGAGATACGAGGCCTCAAAGGAAAAAAAAAGAAAAACTTTCATTTCACATTATTTATTTTTTTATCTTATTGTTATTTGATTCAGGAAAATATTAAAAGGACATCATTTGTTTTAAAGATAATTAAGAAAAAAGAAAGTAATTAATTTTTACCCTTGAATCATTTAGTTTCTAAGTAAGTTAGTGATTTTTTGATCTGAGTTAGTGATATTTCGCCCATCTTTAAACTACGAGTACTTTGACAGAATTTAAATTGATTTAGTTACAGTGTAACTTCTTTCTGAGAGCAACATAATATTCTAAAAATAATGACTAAGTATTTTTATCGCTCCTAGTAGTCATAATTGTGGATAAGATAATCATTAAAATATAACTACTAATTTCATATGAGTATTGTGTCTTTCTGATTTTAGGTAGTCATAAAATAATTAAGTAACTTAGGTATTTGTTCCCCAAACTTTAAACTTTAACATGTCAACATGATATGTTTCGCACAAGCTAAAACGAAAACTATATAACTTATTGAAATTATAGTTGGATAGAAATTTGCAAAAAATACGGCGAGTTTGATTGCATTTAAAACCATTTTTACTATTTTTGGACACAGTGACTTTTTGTTCTACGGGGACGATATGTTATGCCTACCTACAAAATTATTACATTACAATCTGCGAAGGATTAGAGAATCTAACTTCTAATTCATCAAGAATTAAGGTTCCCATTTAATAGGGATAATTTATTCAGCTTTCATTTATTAAGCCTCTTTTAGTTATAACAAACCAGATACCAGATAAGTACGATGTAGGTATACAAATAATGAAATAGTAACGAAGTCAAAACTGTCAAAACATAAAAAAAATAATCGTTACGAGATGTGGGAACGAGTCTGATGGCAAAAATTCAGACCAAAATTTAAAAACATTTTTTTGAATTTTCGTCTATTGTCTGGATATGTTCCGGATTGGTGAAAAAACGGCTTAGCGGATTTGGGTGAAACTTGGCACGCTAATAGTTTATAACCTGGATTAACACATAGAATACTTTTTATCCCGGTAGGTACGTTCCCGTGGAATATTTTCTGACCTTCACGCGGGCGAAGCCACGGGTAAAGCTAGTTTTAACTAAACTTATAAATAGACTGTTGTGAAGTTTGAAAAGCCTTTCTCTGTTTTAAGTCAACTTAAGTATACCTTGAATATACTTTTCTTATCATGTTTCTCTTCACCTGAGAGTTCGCTGTCAGCTAGTCAAACAAAGAATTCTATACAAATGTGTTGCATGTATAGAATGATGACTGTGCGGCTGTTATGACTTGTGGCCAAGTAATAACAGCCGCATGGGTCGATCGATCAGGTTAAGCTACGCTTGCCGCGGTTGGTCCGTTAATGAGTCTATCTTTACATACCAAGACCCCTCTGTGCCTCGGAAAGCACGTTAAGCCGTTGGTCACGGCTGTCATTTGTAGATCTTTGACAGTTGTTACGGGTCGTCAGAAGCCCGAAAGTCTGCCAACCAGTCTCACTAAGGGGTATCGTGTTACCCAGTAAATGGGTTGTGGAGGTCAAATAGGCAATCGCTCCATGTAAAATACTGGTATTCATCTGCATCCGGTAAGAATATAGGCGCCAATGCCAACATAGTTGGGAAAAGGCAGATGATGAATGATAACAAAATGTGTCTGTCATAATGTCTTTCCAATCTTAAACTCCTGAAATATTTTGCCAGACTTTGACAGTGTCCTCCAAACAATTGCACAAGCGAGGCGGTACTGCAACTTCAAGTAAGTCAATATAACGTAGTGTTAACTTGTTCTTGAAGCTAAGCTCCACGTCTCTCTATGTTTGGGCTTACTAATGAGTGGATTTCGAATGGGTTTCAAGGCGTTAGAGAGACTTGGAACGTTTGTCAAGAACAATTCTCGTTTATCTAGTAATTTCAAGTCTTTGTTACTAAGCGAGCTTAATGAGCGCGTTTAATTGGGTATTTATTTTGGTAGGTGTTAAAGAAAATGTTTGGGTTGTTCCATCATGAATTTCTCAGAAGCAGCCCGGTGTCTGAATTTGTTCCCGTTTGATGGCAATAGGCTTGCACCTTATTGCATGGAATTTAAAACAAAACTGGTGAAATGTGCGTGTACTATACATTCCTACCACTCTGCCCAACTCTTCGGGGAACAAAGTCACGCAATTATGTTATGTGTTAAGGCTCTAGAAATTAATAAGATTGACTCTTTGTAGGATAGCTTACGAAGTAGAAATACTCTTTTGACTACACACTCCCGACAGTTCCCTATTGTTACAGATGTGTTATAAACTTGACTGCCTCATTGGTCTAGTGGCCGCAAGCGCTACTGCTGAGCACGAGGTCCGGGATTCGATTCCCAGGACAGGCAAACTAACCGAGGTAGAAATGAGAGCGGCGGTACGCAGGCTTAATGCCAAAACTACCTCCCCAGGACCCGACGGGTTACCTGGGAAGGCCTGGGCCCTGGCCTTGGAGGCTCTCGGGCCTCGACTTAGGAGGCTTCTAAGTGCATGCTTGGAGAGGGGCCAGTTCCCGCTTCGTTGGAAGACGGGGAAACTGGTCCTCATAAAGAAGGCAGGGCGCCCTGCGGACTCTCCGTCCGCTTTTCGGCCCATCGTGCTGCTCGACGAGGTGGGCAAACTCTTTGAAAGAGTCACTGTAGACCGCCTCGTCGGCCAGCTGGTACGGGTGGGGCCGGATTTGGCGGAGACCCAGTTCGGTTTCCGCAGGGGGCGCTCTACGGTGGACGCCATCATGCGCGTGCGAGCCCTGAGGACGGGGAATGCTGTTGCCCAGGGTGGGGTTGGCTTGGCGGTGTCTCTAGACATCGCCAATGCCTTTAATACCCTGCCCTGGAGTTGTATCAGGGAGGCACTCCGTTACCACCGGATGCCGACCTACCTCTGTCGTGTGGTCGAGGCCTATCTGATGGACAGGGCCGTCATCTACCCTGGTCACCAGGGAGAGTGGAACCGGCAAGAGATGTCGTGCGGTGTCCCACAGGGATCGGTCCTGGGGCATCGAATATGACTGGGTGCTGTGCGCCGACCTCCCTAGCGGCGTCAGCGTAGTGTACTACGCTGACGACACGTTGGTTTTGGCGCAGAGGAGGTCGCACCAGGCGGCGTCCGATGTAGCGGCACGCGGGGTTGCGACAATCGTCGAAAGGATCCGGCAATTGGGACTCGAGGTGGCCCTGCACAAGTCCGAGGTCATGTGTTTTCACAGTCCTCGGAACGCGCCACTGTGGATCCCAAATAACTGTAGAAGGGGTTTACATCGGCATCGAGTCGACGATGAAGTACTCGTCCTAGATAGCCGGTGGAAGTTCGTGGAGCATTTCCGACGTTTGGCTCCCAAATTGGAGCGGCTCCTGCCCAATCTAGGGGGACCAAATGCCTCCTACCGGAGGCTCTACGCGGGGGTCATGCAGTCCATGGCCCTTTACGGGGCTCCTGTGTGGGTGCGTTCCCTGGCGCTGCGGCCAGCCCGCCGGTTGTGCGCGGTCCAGAGGGTCATGGCCATCCGGCTGTTCCGGGGATGCCGCACGGTCTCCTGTGAGGCAGCGAACCTCCTTTCCGGATTGCCGCCATGAGATCTGGAGGCAAAAGCCTATAGAGGCATGAGGAACAGGGTGTAAAGCTCACTCATCCTCCATAGAAAAGGGAGGATCCTCCGACCAGACGGGTGTCGTGTCTGGTCGGCAACTGCCCGACGGTTGATGTCGGAATGTTGTATATATGCTAGTTGCGCGGTAATATCTGCTTGCGCGATGCAGGATTTTGCGTGACGTCAGTGTGATGCGTAGTTCGTATGTGGCGCTGTAGGTGCCGCCACATCACTCCCCTCCGGAGACCGGAGGTCGATAGTGGGCTGAGTCGTGTATCTTGCGATGCTTGCCAGTGCCAGATGTGGTTCCAGTGGGTCGGAACCGGTTGTCGCATAGTTCGCGGTGGGTCGGAACTGTCTGCGGTGATGCCCCAGTGAGTCGGGGTGGTGCTGCGTTATGCTCCAGTGAGTCGGACGTAGTACAGCGCCGGGTTGAAGGCTGACTGCTGGCGTCGACCAGGAGAGGGTTGAAGAGCTCTGCTTGTTGACCGGCCGAAAGTGCAGTGTGCTGTGCCAATGTTTCTGATGAGGCTGAGGGTGATGACCAGGTATGCGCGGTCGCTGCATGCTGGTGGTTAGGATATCCGTTGAAGCCGTAGGTGCTGGCTGGCTGTGTGACTCGCCGCTCGAGAGCTCGAGGAAGATGATGATGACGTCACGCTGAAGCAGTTGCACGAAGGCTGCGCTGACGTTCATATTCGGGGTCACCAGTATAGAGGCATGAGGAACAGGGTGTAAAGTTCACTCATCCTCCATAGAAAAGGGAGGATCCTCCGACCAGACGGGTGTCGTGTCTGGTGGGCAACTGCCCCACGGTTGATGTCGGGATGTTGTATATATGCTAGTTGCGCGGTAAACTCCGCTTGCGGGATGCAGGATTTTGCGTGACGTCAGTGTGATGCGTAGTTCGTATGTGGCGCTGTAGATGCCGCCACAAGCACTCGCGCACGTATGGAAGTGGCACGAGGAGGCGAAACGCTGGGGCGTAACTCCGCTCCCGCGAGAAATCGCAGCAGAACGGACGGAGCTCCGGCGGGATCTCATGGTGACATGGAGAGTACGGTAGTCGGACACGGCAGCTTCGGTAGGTTCCTGTGTTGGATACGGCGGGAGGAAACGCCCGGGTGTCACCACTGTGTGGATCGCCCGGAGGACACAGTGTAGCATACGATGGAGGTCTGCCCGGCTTGGGCTGAGCACCGCCGTGTCTTCGTGGAGGCGATAGGCAGCAGAGATCTCTCGCGTCCGGCCCTGGTTCAGGCCATGGTACGGAGCGAGAGGGCATGGGCAGCCGTCACCTCCTTTTGCGAAGCTCTAATGCTTGCAAAGGACGAGGTGGGACGGTTGAGGGAAAGGCAAATTTCGCGCCCTCTCACCCCTTGCCGCCGCAGGAGACGCCCTGGGCGTTGAGAATCTCGGGCGGATTTCCGGCCACCTTAGGCGCGGGCTTACGGACGGTGAGCAATGGGTAGCTTACCGTCTGGTAAGGACCAGGCCCAGGTCTACTACGCGTTGTATTCCACGCACGCCTCAAAGAGATGTCGTCAGCACAAACGTAGGGGTCTACGAGGGCCAATGCCTGCCGACGTCGCGGGAACGTACCAAAGGGTTACCGAGTTCCCTGGCAACACAGGCAACTGAAGGAATACGGGTGGGTTTTAATCAGTAAGAGTCTGACACACCCTCCCGCTCCGGCCAGAGCGGGAGAAGTTATTTGATGATTTCCCACCAAAAAAAAAGGACAGGCAAAGTGTTCTTGGTTTCTAGCAGTATTTTTTCAGTAGCAACTTGGAGTCTGGATTTGTGCCCGTTTGATGGCAATAGGCTCGCCCCCTATTACATGGGACTTAAACATAACTGGCGAAACATGGGTGTACTATAGGTAGGCTCTGCCTAACTCTTCGGGGATTACAAGCGTGATGTGATGTTATGTTTTGTAATAAACCTTCAATGAATTTCCTTAAAAACATGTTGCTGATAGTTCTATTGTGTCTCGTTAGTGACGACAACAGTTGTCACTAACGAGACACAATAGATTTTTTATTGTTATCAAACTGAATCAGGCTCGCGACAGTTGAAGACGTTAGGTACGCAAACGACAGCGCATCCTTTTCATAAAATCCCTAATCGCCTCTTAAAACACCCAAAAAATACACTTTATACGCCCAGACAAATTGACAAGAACCCAAAATCCTTAACATCCAAGAATTCCACTAAAACTTTTACCATTACCATCAAGGAACAACTACAGCTTCCCGAACATCTTGAGCATATTATTAGATAGATCCGTCTCTCCATTAGAAACGCGGGATGCGAAAATAAACTTTTAAAGTGAACCCCACCTGCGGCCTTCGAGAAACTTGTAGTCTTCTGTGGAAGTAATTTAGAAAATCTAATTACCGTGTAAAAGTCTCTGGCACACAGAGATCGGAACACTCTGTAGTTATAGTGACTATCAGATTCAGTGTTGCGCTTCAAAAGATGTTTTGCTGTTTCAGTTAAAATCGAATCGAATGGGTTTTTTGTTTTGAAGATAAAATGTTGGGTTTTGTTTTTCAATAAAAAAAGAGTAATACAATATTTGCGGAAAATATTTATTTTTGGCTTCATAGAAATGAATATGTTCCAAAAATATTGTTGCAATCTCAATAATCAGCCTATAATGTTCCCACTGCTGGGACACAGGCCTTCTCTCTGTGAGAGGGAATGGGCCGTTATCCACCACGCGGGCCCAGTGTGGGTTGGTAGATGAAACATGTCTTCGATTTTTGGTTCCAACAGGGCTAACATGACACACGCGACAATTACTCACTCTCGCGTGAGTAATTTTTGTCTATTTCTGTCAATTTTCTCGTTTTCTGACAGCGCTGCCATACAAAATACTCGACTCGTTCTGTCAAACTCGATATTTTCTCGACAAACCCTAACATGGCACATAAGTTATCTCGAATTTTGACAATTCAACACGAGATAATCTTCGATTCTGCTGTCATTTAGTCGTCCTCGATTTTGACGACGAGAAGAGTAGACAAAATTATAATACAAAAAAATATGGCATTCATGGGGACTGATGACAGAAATGAAAACTTAAAACTTGGGAATAACATATATAAGTATTTATATGCGTATACATGTACGTACACAGACCGCTGCGCGACGCCAGTCTGATACACATGTTACATTAGCATGTCGGTGACTCAGTTAGCGTGTTGGTGACGCATTGAGCATAATGATGAGCATGTCGGTGACGCTGCCAGTACGTCGGGCACGCTGTTAGCATATCGGTGACTCGGTTAGCGTGTTGGTGACGCATTGAGCATGGTGATGACGCATTGAGCATGTCGGTGACTCGGTTAGCATGTTGGTGACGCAGATTGCATATTCAGGGGATGCTGTTCATATGTCGGTGACGCGGCTAGGATGTCTGTGACGTGGTTAGTATGTCGGTGACGCGGTTAACATATTGGTGACGCGAACCCACAGGTTTTTCCCCTAACAAAAATGGCTCATTCATTTTCATTTCCGTCATTTTGTATTTTAATTTCGGCATGCCATAGAAAAATATTAAATTTTAATCGGTAAAAGTCGGTTACACAAAAAAATACAACATAAATTAATAGAGGTGGATGTAAAATCATTATAGTACATACTAATGCCATGCGTAAAATTTAATGAATGAGCCGATGTTGCTAAAATAAAAATTATTTGTTTTTATTAATTTGCTACATCGGTCTCTCGTCGTGAGATAAAGAACTGTCAAAGTGCCTTTCTCGAGTTTACTCGAGCTTAGCGGTCATGTTAGGCATTCGGACGACGTCAGAATCGTAGACAAATTACGACAAATCGAGAAAGAGAGCGATCTCGCGCTTGTCATGTTAGCCCTGCAGAACATCTTTTCTCACAATATTTTCTTTCACCATTTTGAGAGCAGTCTGGGTGACGAAATAATTTACACAAAGTAAAACGCCTATCAGGTTCGAACCTATGACCTACAACTCGTAAGTCACAGCTGGCTACCACTGGGCCACCACTGCTCCCACACTCTCAATAAATTACCAAAATTAAAATCTAAATTAAATAATTTCCGAAATTATTATTTCTTGCGCTCACTATTGATTTTATGATTTAATTTTTTTCTGTAAGTAGGTTTGTACAAATACTTTTACACGTCAATAATAATTTGAAGAAAAAACTAGATGAACTGGGCGTTTCCTATCTGACTACTCTGAGAAGAAAGGCCGAAACAACAGAGGTCACAGTCTCTTTTTAAGTCCAGACATAATCTTGGTCAGATCATGTGAAGATCATGTAGATTGGTGTCTGAAATGGTCTTTTGAGGAAAGAACCACACAGAATGAGTGGACCTATACAGTCAGTGCACGCATTTGTCAGTAATCGTGCACCTCAACTCAGAACTCTTAAGTTCTGAGTTGAGCTGCACGATTAGAGCTCAACGATTCGACGAACAAGAAAGGACATTTGGGTAGGCCGCTTAAATGACTCAAACTGCCAGACCAAGATTAAAACTAACTGAGAGAAAAAAATAAAAACAATTACCCACATAGTCTTCACATTCACAATTATTAAAAAACAAATAGGTATAATACTTCAAAAAGTAAATATTCATGTCATTGTATACATGAATAAAAAAATCATCAATGTCAATGAGTAAATAACCATAGCCAGATCATTTGAGGACCATGTAAATTCGTGTCTGAGATGGTATTTTGAGGAAAGAACCATACAGATTTGAGTGGACCTGTCCAGTCAGTGCACGCATTTGTCAGTAACCGTTATATTACCAAAATTACAGTGTAAAGTCTCACAAATTAAAACAGATAGGTAAGTATATATTACCTATGTTAAAAAATAAATAGTACAGCACAAACAAACAAATTCCAGAAAAGGAACGCACGTAATTTCGCGCTTCATAAAACAAAAATTCACATTATAAAAATAAAAAAACGGTTCATTTATAATTAAAAAAAATAATTAAGCAAATGTCAACCATTTGCTCACAATACCTTCTTTTATAATAGGTACCCAATTTCCTTGACTCGGGCGGACAATTAAAACTCAGTCACAGTATCTTTTCACTTTAATTGAAATGAGGATACGGGGAGAATACGGTTCTAAAAGATAATAAAAGGAGTCTGGATTAACTTTTGTTTGAAATCTTAACACTTTGTTCTGTACTTAGGCAGTTGATAAATAGAAGAAATAAAAAGAAAATTCGCGAGCGTGGGGAATTCGCGAATAATCTGAGAAAGTTTTTCTGTCGTGAGTTTTTAGCGATGACCTAAATGTGACGTGGCAATTTTTATTTCGATAACTTTTACGTGTTCGCAGAAACACACATTGCTATTAAAGTTGAAGTTGAAGACATGAAAAAGGGCCAGTTACTAAGGCTTGATTTTTCCAAAGTCAGATATTTTATATCTTTGGTATACAATTGACGTTTGAAAGATTTTGTAACAAGAACATTGATAAAATGTTTAAAACCTCGGACAGAAACTGACATGGAAGACCTTTTCGTAAGAATACAGTGAATTCGCTTCCAAGTTAGTGACGCTTAGTACTAGAAAGCTGTAATTTTGGCATAGGTAAAAAACCAAATCTTGAAAAAAATTTTTTTTAGGTTGCCTGCCTTGCACATAACGTGGGGATGATATTTTTTTTCTACGCCATGTTTAGTATCGTTATTGCGGGTCTGTGAACATCACTTTTCGATTCAAGGATCTACTTGCGTAATATTAAGCATTCAAATGCTAATTTTTGTTAGAGTCCAGTGTCCCTCCCTCCCTGATGCTGAGATGTGAAAAAATTCATGGCAGTAAGTAGTACATATAATTAAATTAAAAGGATAACTATCACAACTAATTAGGCTTTACAAGTTAACGAGTTATAGTCGACCAACTTAAATTTGCAGTTGGAGAATTGACCTTGGCATATATCGATGTACGGGAGAACATGTTTTTCAACTACAATGTTAAGTTTTTTTTTAGATAAATTCATCCCAACTTCACATCTACGGAACCCTTCATTGTGCTTGGCCGGTTTTTTGTACTCCCATTGGAATATTATTACTAAAATTTTATGTTTGTAATGTTTTATGCTTCGCTTCAATTAGTGATTGTCGTTGAGTGAATTACCTTTAGTAGGTAAGCAGTAGTGGTATCCGTTTAGAGTCAGTGCTACTAATACTTTGTGCTTTCGAATATAACTGTGTTCTTAATGACCTTTTATTAGAATGTTTATAAAATACGAATAGTAAAGTCAGTATAAAATGTTTTTAAAGGTAAGTTAGCTTAAGAACTTATAGAGGCATGAGGAACAGGGTGTATAGTTCACTCATCCTCCATAGAAAAGGGAGGATCCTCCGACCAGACGGGTGTCGTGTCTGGTGGGCAACTGCCCGACGGTTGATGTCGGGATGTTGTATATATGCTAGTTGCGCGGTAAACTCTGCTTGCGCGATGCAGGATTTTGCGTGACATCAGTGTGATGCGTAGTTCGTATGTGGCGCTGTAGATGGCCGCCACATCACTCCCCTCCGGAGACCGGAGGTCGATAGTGGGCTGAGTCGTGTATCTTGCGATGCTTGCCAGTGCCAGATGGGGTTCCAGTGGGTCGGAACCGGTTGTCGCATAGTTCGCGGTGGGTCGGAACTGTCTGCGGTGATGCCCCAGTGAGTCGGGGTGGCGCTGCGGTATGCTCCAGTGAGTCGGATGTGGTACAGCGCCGGGTTGAGGGCTGACTGCTGGCGTCGACCAGGAGAGCGTTGAAGAGCTCTGCTTGTTGACCGGCCGAAAGTGCAGTGTGCTGTGCCAAGGTTGCTGATGAGGCTTAGGGTGATGACCAGGTATGCGCGGCCGCTACATGCTGGTGGTCAGGATACCCGTTGAAGCCATGGGTGCTGGCTGGCTGTGTGACTCGCCGCTCGAGAGCTTGAGAAAGTGATGATGATGACGTCACGCTGAAGTAGTTGCACGAAGGCTGCGCTGACGTTCATATTCGGGGTCACCAGTATAGAGGCATGAGGAATAGGGTGTAAAGTTCACTCATCCTCCATAGAAAAGGGAGGATCCTCCGACCAGACGGGTGTCGTGTCTGGTGGGCAACTGCCCGACGGTTGATGTCGGGATGTTGTATATATGCTAGTTGCGCGGTAAACTCTGCTTGCGCGATGCAGGATTTTGCGTGACATCAGTGTGATGCGTAGTTCGTATGTGGCGCTGTAGATGGCCGCCACAAACTTGTTATTATATGGTTGTACATAAATATAATACGATCTTATTGTATGCATTTTGTAATATTATGTTAATAATAAAGACTTTAAAATCAATAAAAATCATGACTAATATTTTACATTGTTCTCATTTAAGTGACGATTGTCTTTATGAGAATAAAACTCTTTAACCGAAGACATCTGGCGATAGAAAAATCAACCCGTTTTATTAAAAGCTGTCTGATGGGTAGGGAAAAGTATCGCAGTAGATACGAAGCTTTTACACAATATTTAGGTAATCGAAACCACAATTTATTGATATGAATATTCAGCTACATAAAATCATATTCATAAAATAGCTTGTAAAAGATATGTGTTTACTTCTGTAAGTTATACTGTGACCTACTTCGCCGCGGTTATAACAACACTTTGTTATTTGTTTACTATGTCCAGTCAATATATAGGTCAGGTACTATACATAATAACGCGAGTACATAATGTATGTACAATAATGTTTATTTAATTTTATGATATGCTTCAATTTCCGATGTTTCCGGTATATTTGTAGCATCAACCATTCACGTTTCAGATTGACATACATTTTTCCATAAAGAGTGCAGGCAAAAAAGGTCGACGACTGATTGAATATTGATATCAAACATTTGAGGTAATCTAAAAAAAAACAGACTACCAACCTTATTACATACTAGCAAGCCTCGTATGGTTTTTAAGCATGACAAAACATCGAGATCACTTTATTATCAATCAACTCAGCCTATAGCAGTCCACTGCTGGACATAGGCCTCTCCCAGACTGCGCCACAACACCCTGTCCTCCGCCATCCGCATCCAGTCTGTCCCAGCCACCTCTTTAAGGTCGTCCATCCATCTAGCATCTACTTTCTTGTATTTAAGTTTAATATTAATGTATTAAACAGATAAACCTTTCGGGATGAACTCTCTGAACGATTGTGTAAACTGCACCAAAATCCATTGCGAAGTTTAAAAGGCAGATTTGCACATATACTACATACACCCACATTTCGCTTGTTTTGTTTAAGGTGGATTCGCAGTGGTAGCCCGCGAAGTTCAAATTTCCTTACGTGTTTTTCAATTTACATGTCATTGTCAGGTTGTATCTTGATAAAAATATGATTCGCAACCATAACCAATATGTATTTACAGAATTATAACCATTAGAATCATTAATACATATATATTTTTGTTAGATTTTTTCCATAAGAACAAAAAGTTCTTATGAAACGAATTCTTATTAGAGGATTATAATTCTGTAAATATATATTATTGGTTATGGTCGCGAATTATATTTTGATCAAGATAAAACCTGACAAGGACCTGCAAATTGCAGAAAATGTAAGAAATTTTGGTTTGAAGGCTGCCACTGCGGATTCAAGTCCCATGTGTGGGGACGAGCTTATTGCCCTCAGCCGGACACAAAACCAGACTCCGGGCTACTACTGGGAAATTCTAGATGGAAAATCCAATAAAACTGCCCACACACTTCACCCTTCTTATTCATTCTCTTTGCTTTGCCTTTTAATATGTATAAATTCACCAATCGACACAAAAAATAGTTCCAGAATATATGGAACTAAACACTTCATTTTAATGTTATTTCTATGAAAATGCATGCATCCTTATTTCAAGTTAAAAATCCCTCCGCTAAAGATATTCCATGCATTGTTTATGCAGTCAACAGAATGTGACGGAAATTGGATTGTTGTAGTCTAGGAGCTTGCATCCTGTTTTCAGTATGAAAGTCGCTATAATATAAAATGTCAAACGTATGTTTTTTATCTGCACATACCAAGACCCCTCTGTGCCTCAGAAAGCACGTTAACCCGTTGGTCCCGGCTGTCATTCGTGGATCTTTGACAGCCGTTATGGGTCGTCAGAAGCCCGAAAGTCGGACTACCAGTCTCACCGAGGCGTATCATATTACCCAGTTACTGGGTAGTGGCGGTCAGATAGGTATCCGCTCCATGTACAATACTGGTAATAAGCTGCATCCGGTCAGACTGGTAGCCGACCCTAATATAGTTGGGAAAATGATACACACAGTGGGTTTTTTGTTGTATAATCATTTGTGTTTCCTCATTGTGAGGAAAGAGTTTAGAAAAGATTTATTTTTCTTGGTATGCAGATAAGATACCCTTGGAAACCTGTAATTTGGCTTTGTGTTACTTACACACGTGTTATGATTTTGTTGTAGCTGTTGGTCCACCTGTATCTAAATAGGTATGATTGTGTTATTGATTGATAGGAATGACACAAAACTAAAATAATCACTTTTAGCCAGGGCCGACTATAGTCAAGTGTTTCATGCTTTCCTTTCAAAATCGGCTTTGTATATCAGCGGTACAGCCCGATTCAAACTTTATGGCGGCTCAGATTATGAGGCGAGTCACTGCGCAGCGAGTAGCGCACTTCAGAGCCGCCATTAAGTTTGACGCGTACGATAACATACGACATCGACTACATGACCACGTGGCTAAAAGCTACCTCCTTCAGTCAATATTTTTGTTACACATCGAATACAGAACGGCGTTCGGTCCCACAGAGAGTTCGGTTACCTTGAAGTGTTTTTTTGAGTGGAATGTCAAAGGCTACACTGATTCAAGTGATTCGTTTTTTGTTTTTTTTTAATAGTTCGATAACTGCCGTGGGTTCGGAGAGCTCTTTCCGATTAGTAATCTTAGTTGTAACTTGAGATAAACATAGTTTCATGATTTCCAAATATTAATAAAATTTGTAGTGATTTTAAATACTAAATATAAAATTGAAAGTATGCTATTTGCTTCAAATATTTTTTGTATCAGGGTAGTTATGAAGTTTAAAAGTATCTCATTTGACAGTTACCGAAAAAGTAACACTTTTTCGATAACTGTCAAATGAGATACTTTTTTTTTGTTTTTTAACAGAACGGTATGGAAAAATGATATTTAGGGCGTCGCGTATTTGTTAAGTCAGTTCTCTTTGATCCTCGGAAAGTAATGGTTGTCTGCAAGAAGTCTAAAGTCTATACTGATATTATATTGAGTACCTAATACGTAGTAATAGTTCGTTAAATATTGTTATATACCAAGTTTGTGTTTCTTTTCTTTTTCTTTCTCTCTTCTTTCTTTTCTTTATTTATTTTTTCTCTTTCTTTCTTCTTTTCTTTTCTTTCATTCTTTTCATTTTTTTTTTGTTTGTTGGGATAGTGGTGTGCTAGCTCACATATGGCTAATTATTGAATGTTTTGTGTTGCGCGTAGTGTAAATTATTTTGCATACTAATGTATAGAATCCATTTTTTTTTCTAATTGAACAGACAGCTGTGCCGCTGGGGAGTTTGTTGCGCCGCTTCTTCTTCCCAGCTATAGCACTAGGAAGTGGAGAAGGGTGGGCGTTTTGGGGGACTGTCTTATGTAATTTTGAAAGGGGCGCACGGGGTAGCTCGCCGTCCGATAATGACCAGGTCCGGGTCGACGGTGCATTGTGTTCCACGCGCGCCTCAGAGAGATGTCAGCACAAGTTTAGGGGTCCACTAGGGCCGATGCCTGCCAGGATCGCGAGAAGGTACGAAAGGGTTACCGAGGCCCCTGGCAACACAGGCAACGTAGACAGTAAGAGTCTGACACAAGAGAGTGGGAGAAGTTATTTGATAATTTCCCACCCAAAAAACAGGGCGCGCGGGGCGGTGATATATCCAAAAATGGTAACAATAAAAACAACAATGAACGGTAACAATTTAACATTGCTGCCTACATGGGCTGTCCACGTGCACGACGTTGCCGCTTAACTAATATTATCAAGGGTGGTTTTTTTCGTGACAATTTTTATTTATATTTTGTTTGAAACACTCAGTTTTTTAAGGTTAAGGTATTTTATTATTTGAACAGACATACATGAACTTGTGTTAACCGCTGTACTATTTAATGTGATACCCAAAATTGGCACTCTGTTGTATAATCCTATGATACTCAGCAATACTCAGAAAGCTACAGCTTTCTATTAGCAAAAGAATTTTCGGAATAGGATCAGTAGTTCTATAGAGGCATGAGGAACAAGGTGTAAAGTTCAGTCATCCTCCATAGAAAAGGGAAAATCCTCCGACCAGACGGGTGTCGTGTCTGGTGGGCAACTGCCCCACGGTTGATGTCGGGATTTTGTATATATGCTAGTTGCGCGGTAAACTCTGCTTGTGCGATGCAGGATTTTGCGTGACGTCAGTGGGTTACGTAGTTTGCATGTGGCGATGTAGATGCCGCCACAGTTCCCCCCCCACATACAAACTCACCAATTTTGCCTCTTTATAATATTAGAATAGATAGTATAGATAAAGACCTCGCGATAAATAGTTATAATGTCCGCTAAAACTTCAACTTCACCTACCATCTGCAAGGTGCTTAGGAGACAAACAAAAACACATTGCCAACGTGTTCACGTATACCGATAGACAAACTTGACACTCACGTAAGTACATTCGTCCATGCAAACTTTGTCGAGCTTCTAATAAAATTTATTCGTACATCAGTACCATTAGCGAGTTTAGCTACTTTCTGCTTAGTTATACCTACTAATTTTCTTAAATGGTGAGGTTGAAGGTTTTCGGCGTTTCGACATTGAGAATTAATTAAATTGTGACGTTGAAAGTTCAAGTTTTTGATAATTATATGTATAGCTAAAAGTAAAGAGAGGACTACAAGCAACTACGAGATAAGTTCGCCCATTGTGATAACATATTTTTTTTTTCATGACCTTCGGTGCTCGTCACTACTTAACCGGACTAACCTGTGGCTGCCTTAAGCGAACTTAAAGCGTCAAGCCAGGGGCGAATTTCTTTCATTACTAAGCGACTGCACGCTAGTGGGGTACTAACCTCGGCTTAGGGCATCGCTGAAGGAAGGACAGCAAGGTGGGACAGGATGGATCAGAACTGGATAATTATTCTTATCAGGGGAATTTAAGGCTACAAGCTCAGCTACGGCGCGGGCTAGCACTTCGTCGAGAAAGGGTCGGCGGGAATGTGATACCCTTTGTAAAATTTCTACATTTATATCTGTAATTCGTATAGTGGTCATACATAATCAGCCCATAATGTTCTCACTGCTGGGACACAGGCCTCCTCTCTGTGAGAAGAAGTGGGCCGTAATCCACCACGCGGGACCGGTTGGTATCTACCAACCGGTCCCAAAAAATCGAACCAAAAAACCACCAAACCAGAACCAAAAAATCGAAGACATTTGTGACATCTGTCACAAATGTCTTCGATGTTCTAGGATATGCCGGTTTCCTCACGATGTTTTCCTTCACCGTTTTGAGAGCAGTGGTGGCAGATAGTGGACATAATAAAGAATATTCTATTTATAAATTTATTATAAAAGCTTCTCTCCACAAAAGTATTTTTTTATTGACTACTAAGGACTCGGTAAGAAAATATTTTTCCAAATACTTATGGAGATTTAATGGTAGAATGGAGATTTTGTGCGAACGCGGTTACATGTAATATGTAGCTAGTATGTATTTTTTTAAGTGAAACTTCTTTAGGCGTGTTGAGCAGCGGGTTAGGATGCGGGGTCTGTCAGTGATTAAAAGAATTTAAGATTTTTATTAAGGGTCGGGTAATCGCCGTTGAACTTGGCCAAATGTGCGTCGCGCTCACGCTGCGCCGCCGTTTGGTTTCAACGGGAAAATTTATTTTTAGTAACGAAAATAAGAATATTTGAAAATAAAACTCAGGTAGAATTATAGATAATAAATTATTATCTTCATACAAAAAAGAAACATGAAAATATCTTGAGTAGTTTGAAAGTAATATAATAATAGCTTTGGGTAGACATTACTTCCTAAATTTATTCCATATGTATTTTACTACAATACTGTGAATATTTATCACTTAAATTAAGTATGCGTTCTAGTTTAACAGACATTTTTTGCATAACTTACTTGCATTATATGAAGGCGTTATAACAGATTTAAAAGTCACTAAAATCATATATAAGTAGAAGATGACAGCATTTGCATGCCTTAAGTAGAAGATGAAAGCATTTGCATGTAGGTATACTCAGGGAATTTAATTGATACGCAAATCGACACTCTGACTTTACATAGTTTTAGAACCAGGCAAAGATTCCATCGTGCCACGTACATCGCCGTGGCCGACAGAATGATGTCCCATGTAGACGACTTTATCTCCCAAATGGGCAACATTCCAAGCCCCGGGCTAAGAAATATTCAACTTGAAAAATCCATTTAAACCTCATTACATGAGGTTTACCCATCTCTTGTATCGAATGTTTCTTTTTATATAAATAGTTCCTGCACCTGCACCTGAGTAACACACTATCAAAACACAATCTAAATGAATTTGAAGGATATTGCTAATCCATGGCTTATAAATCATATGTTTAAAAAAGTTTGTCTCCTCAACAAAGTAAATAACGCAATAAATTTTGGTGAACTGTCAAAATGAAAGTGCTATTGAAAGTGTGTTACGTAATCATCCCGCTGGTCTGATTAGAGAAATGTATAATTTCAAATATACAATTATTTAGTCGCCAGACTGCCGTCATTGCGCATGCTCGTTCGTGCCCGTGCCCGTAATTCAGAGACGCATGCAAAGTGGCAACTGTCCGGTGGTTGCCACATACAGGGCAAAGTACTTCGGTAACCCAGGTACCCTCCGTGAGATTGTCAGTAGCACCAAGGCATTGCTGGCCTTCCTTGAGGAGCTAGGGTGGATCGGGCACGCCCTTTATACTTGGAGGCTTTTATTTAGGTTTTAAGTTCTGTTTACGTTTTTATCTCTGCTTGAGAATAGTTTTCGGTCTTTTTCTTTTCTTTTTTTTTTTGTTGGTATAGTGGTGTGCTAGCTGACATATGGCTAATAATTTTATGTTTTGTGTTGCACGTGGTGTAAATTGTTTTGCATACTATTGTATAGAATCCATTTTTTTTCTCTAACTGAACAGACAGCTGTGCTGCTGGGGAGTTTGTTGGCCACTTCTTCTTCCCAGCTAAAGCACTAGAAAGTGGCGAAGGGTGGGCGTTTTGGGGGACTGTCTTATGTAATTTTTGACGTTCGAAAAGTGCTGATCCTCAGCCTAGTTTGAATAAAAGACTTTTGATTTGATTTTGATCGAATAATCAGTTTCCCACCCGTACGCAAAATACGCGCATTGACGTGAAGTTGCGGACATCAGCCCGTATTACCTATTACCTAAGCCAGAGACGCTGGCTCGAGCTGGCGGCCTGTCCGCATATCTGGTTAAACCTATAATGAAACTAACCCACGTAAAAATAATTTTAGACAGGAATTTGTACCTATAAAAAGTCTAATTGAAATTACTGAAAACCTCTAAAGAGGTCATTGCTCTCATCATTACAAACAACTTTAACTAAGGGACCAATTATGAAATAGCGATAAAAATCTGCCGCCCATACATTTTATGTTCGCTTAACTCGACAAGACTTGAGAACAGTGTAGGCCCAGTGGTACCGGCCTGACTTACGACCTGTAAGGTCGTAGGTTCGAACCCAGGCAGGCGCTTTACTTTGTGTAAATTATTTAATGACCACTGCTCTCAAAACGGTGAAGGAAAACATCGTGAGGAAACCGGCAAGTCCTAGAACCAAAAATTCGAAGACATGTGACATCTACCAACGCGCACTGGGCCCGCGTGGTGGATTACGGCCCACACCCTCTCGGAGAGAGGAGGCCTGTGTCCCAGCAGTGGGAACATTATAGGCTGATAATGATGAACTTGACAAAACGTAACAGTTCATTTTTCATGATTTCGGTGTTGAAGTTGTTCTTAGTGATGAGTACAATGATCTTTCAAGAGGTTTTCAGGTATTTCAATAACACCTTATATATAGGACTTGTAGCACTAGTAACTTGAGTTGAGGGGCTTGTGGCTAATTAATAACAGCCGCATGGGTTGATCGATCAGGTTAACTACGCTTGCCGCGGTTGGTCCGTGGATGAGTCCATCTTTACATACCAAGACCCCTCCGTGCCTCGGAAAGCACTCGGCTGTTATTTGTAGATCTTTGACAGTCGTTACGGGTAGTCAGAAGCCCGAAAGTCTGACAGCCAGTCTAACCAAGGGATATCGTGTTACCCAGTTACTGGGTTGTGGAGGTCAGATAGGCAGTCGCTCCATGTAAAATACTGGTATTCAGCTGCATCCGCTTAGACTGGAAGCCAACCCAAACATAGTTGGGAAAAGGCAGGCAGATGATGATGATATTATAGGACTTGTAGCAATTATCAAAAGCAAATATCGCCTTAAAGGCCTTTGCCTTTCAAGGCGAGACAAGCCGCGCCAGTGGTCAGGCATTGGATTTGTTTTAACGCTTTCAGCATTCGAGCTTCGTGCATTCTATAGTATGACCTTTCCAGTAGTTTACCTACTCGGAGGAAAAAGTATTATAAGGCATCAGTAAGAATAGAGAAAAACTGAATTTTGAAAATATTCTCTCTGCCTTGTGCCCCATTTCATTTCTATTGGCAAAAATCATTCCCTACGTAGGGGATGAATTTAAAAATATTTCTTTGATACCTTCATTATAAGGAAATCTTGTGCTTTTTTACTAATATTTAAATACATACGTAAACTCACGCCTTCTTCCCATGAGTGTAGGCAGAAACTATAGAACGCCACCTGCTACACTCCTACCACTAATATTTCATGTTCCCGGGGTTTAGGCAGTGTTGTGTGTCAATAAGTGAGTTTTAGATGTAGAAGATACACCTAACAACACGCCTGTTTTCCCCGAAGAGTTCAGCAGCAACAATGAGGCAATTTTTTATTTTCTGAAGTAATGCAACTAATTTTAGCTCAACTTTGGAAAGAAGAAGAAACCAAATTAATTACCGAACTTCCCTTCCCTTCAAATGACCGCATTTTTCTCTTTTATGGGGAAACTTTGAGAGAATCAATGGACTTCCCGAAACTATTTGCGATGTCATTCTGAAGTAAAGTTTGTTGGTACCGCTATGTATAATAATTGGCTACCTGTGCTGGGTTGCCCCTCAATCAATCAACTCAGACTATAACAGTCCACTTCTGGACATAGGTCTCTCCCAAGCTGCACCACAACACGCTGTCCTCCGCCTTCCACATCCAGTCTATCCCAGCCACCTCTTTAAGGTTGTCGGTCCATCTAGCTGGGGGGTGTCCCACACTACGCTTGCCGATACGCGGTCTCCACTCCAGGACTCGTTTGCTTCACCGGCCAACGGTCCTTCGAGAAACATCGGGTTCGGGTTCGGGTTGCCCCTAGCAACGATTAATGTTAGTAAGGCATAAACACCTCGATAATTCTATTCTTAGGACCTCTTAAATCTTCCTCAAAATTCAATTAGAAGCTGACAATATAATATTGATTCTTGATTGCCAGACTTTTAACAGTTTTGCTTGGTTAGGTGATGGAGTTTGTATACCTACATGACAGTGTTTTATGTTAAAAACTGTTTAGAATCTGTAACTACAAACTGTTTCGTCGGAGAAGAAGTCGTCGTGTATTATATTGATTGTGGTGTTATGGGCCCAGCTCCAGGCTCCAAAAACGCCTGGAAACTAGTAGACAGTAAATACGAGTGTCATAAAAAGTGTCAGTTGTAAACTTATTAAATTCTCGTCATGGCAGACGAACATTCAAATTCAATTTGTGGAATTAGCCAGTTGAATGGTGGTAAAAAAGGACTTCGCCAATTGGAAATTTGTGTTGTTAATAAATGTGCTCCATCCAAATAGACTGTTAATTACAATATTAGGGAAAGATACTACATTACCCACTAATCGTTGTAGCCTAATTACAATTGTACCCAATCATAATGATAATTGCTTTTAAAATAAGCTCTGAATGTCATTTAGTTGTTTAGTTTAACATAATCGTAATAAAAAAGAATTCGATATATAAAAGAGGAAAAGTATCATCAGAATACAGTACTTTGCTCATCAGCGGGGTCTAAATACATTTCCAAAAAAAAACACCGACTTCTGAAGTTAAAGTTATTTTTCACATTTTAGTGGGTCAGTTTGTTATTTATCTAAGTTACAATAGCCTCAGGTCGACTGTTCATCAAATTAAAAAAAAATATTGCTTTTCCCTATGCAGTGATGTTAATTGTTGAAGAATTTTCCTGGTACTTCACCGTCAGCTCCACTTCATCATATGCATTGTGACGAGCATAAATTGCTTAGCAACCATATTAAAGTAATCGAAGCGCAACCCGTGAAATACTTATTATTGATTAGTTCCGGTGGCCGTCTGTGGTCTTCATCATGACTTCCACTTCACCAAACGGTGCTTTCTACTGTGGCGGCATCTACTGCGCCACATGCGAACTAAGCAGCACACTGACGTCACGAAAAATCCTGCATCGCGCAAGCAGAGTTTACCGCGCGACTAGCATATATACAACATCCCGACATCAACCTTCGGGCAGTTGCCCACCAGACACGACACCTGTCTGGTCGGATGATCCTCCCTTTTCTATGGAGGATGAGTGGACTTTACACCCTGTTCCTCATGCCTCTATACTACTACTCGTAGTATAAAAATACCCAAATCGCTATCGGTGTGCCTATAAAATTTGAGGATTTCCATCGATTTCTATGCGAGGCCCTCATCATATTCTGACTTGCTGACGATGGGACCATCTCTAGAGTATTTTCCCTTTCAACATTTTTTTTTTATTAAATTGGTCCACAATTGACGGAGAATTTGGTGATCATAAATAAAAAGACAAACATACAGACGAACATAAATAACCTTCTCCTTTTTGAAAATCGGTTAAAAACTGCCATTGACGATGGTAATAAAGTCATCAACATTTTCGTTTCGTTTCTGTACTAAACCTAATCATGCAAATCTCAAGAAGTTTCAAAACATAATTTCCCACATGTAGGCGGTTTTTCAGAGCTAATTACCTACGACACAAGAAAGTTTCCCTACATTATCGAATTTTAAGTTCCTGTGTGTTCACACAAGAACTTCGCCTGCGGGTGATAAAATTACCCACAATTTATTCTCAGAGACTGCCCATTTGCAACAGCCGCGCAATGCCTTCAAGAAGAGATTTCAGAGAATCTTTAAGAATAAGTCTTGGGCTTCAGGAATTTAAAGTAGTTTGCATCGTATTTTAAAGTCTTGCATATTAAATCTTGTGGATGGAAATAGGTTTTTAATGATTATTATGCCTTCATTTTCAAACTAAGTCAAGAAAAGTTCTTTGAAGCTGCAGCATTTTTGAGCAAACAAATTGTAGGTACGTGTATGGCTTGTAGGTATAACTAGGAAAATATTCATTCATTTTCACAATATTTAGTATACATAGGCACGAAGTCTAGTCTTTAATTAGTAAAAGTATGTTATTTTTACGCAAGTGCTTCTTAGGAGCATGTGTGTGACACCAAGTATAGTAATAAAAAATCATGAGTATTGAGTATTGAGTTTTGAGTATTGAGTATACTGAGTATTGAGTATTGGTTATATTGAGTATTGAATATTGAGTATTGAGTATTGAAATCAATCTGCCTTCTCCCAACTATGAAGGGCTCGGCTTCCAGTCTAACCGGATGCAGCTGAATACCAGTATTTTACATGGAGTGACTGCCTATCTGTCCTCCTCAACCCAGTAACTGGATAATACGATACCTCTTGGTAAGACTAGTTGTCAGACTTTCGGGCTTCTGACGACCCCTAACGACGGTCAAAGATGCACAAATGACAGCCGGGACCAACAGCAACGGCTTAACGTGCTTTCCGTGGCATGGAGGAGTCTCGGTATGTGAAGATCACCCGTCGACGGACCAACCCCGGCAAGCATAACATAACCTGATGGATCGACCCATGCGGCTCTTACTACTTAGCCACGAGCCAATGATATTTACTATCAAACCTCCAAATCCCCCTATTCTTCGGAGTAAGGATAGGGGGATTTATATATATTTACGTGGGGGGGTAGTATAGGATAGGAAGATAGGGGTATCCTCCTTCCTACCAAATCTGATACAAACAAGCATGCTTTTACAACATGCTAATTTGTATCAGAGAAGACCTTGCTAGTTATAAGCATGCTCATATGTGCTTTTTATGAGCATGACGTTTGTGTTTAAGTTTACCTTAGTAATGGTTTCTCGCCTTGTCTTACAAAGCCCATAACGTAAAAAATCTTTTCTACTACTTACTGCTATGAGTTTCTATAAAATCTAAAACTACCTGTTGCAAGAAAAGCAAGCCAAAGTTTGAGTCAGCTCGTTCCGCTTTTTGACGTCCCAGATTAAAATTTTGCACATTATACTTCAAAGTTAGCCCCGAAGGATTGAGTTTCAATTAATTATTATAAGCTCATCGATTTAATGTCCAAACGTTTACTATAAGTGTTCTGCTGTTTTTAAGAAGCGGTACTTTTAAAATCAATGTTTGTTTAAAAATTCGTTTTTGTTTTTTTTTTTTTGTTTTGGGTGGGAAATCATCGAATAACTTCTCCCGCTCTGGGCGGAGCGGGAGGGTGTGTGTCATGTTGGCATGGAAACATGCCACTATAATTATAATCAAAACATACTTCAGTACTCTTTCAGGGCTTTTTTTTTTTTTGAGGGTGGGAAATCATCAAATAACTTCTCCCGCTCTGGACGGAGCGGGAGGGTGTGTCAGACTCTTACTGACTAAAACCCACCCGTATTCCTTCCTGTTGCCTGTGTTGCGGGGGCCTCGGTGACCCATAAGTACCTTCCCGCGACCCCGGCAGGCATCGGCCCTAGTGGACCCCTACTTTGTGCTGACGACATCTCTTTGAGGCGCGCGTGGAATACGACGCGCCGTCGACCCGGGCCTGGTCCTTACCGGACGGTGAGCTACCCATTGCTCACCGTCCGCAAGCCCGCGCCTACGGTGGCTGGAAATCCGCCCGAGATTCCCGACGCCCAGGGCGTCTCCTGCGGCGGCTAGGGGCGAGAGGGCGCGAAACGTGCCTTTCCCTCAACCGTCCCGCCTCCTCCTTCGCGAGCATTACTGCTTGGCAGAAGGAGGTGACGGCTGCCCATGCCCTCTCGCTCCGTACCATGGCCTGAACCAGGACCGGACGCGAGAGGTCTCTGCCGCCGATCGCCTCCACGAGGACACGGCGGTGCTCTACCCAAGCCGGGCAGACCTCCACCGTATGCTCCACCGTGTCCTCCGGGCGATCCACACAGTGGTGACACCCGCACGTTTCCTCCCGCCTTATCCGACACAGGAACCTCCCGAAGCTGCCGTATCCGGTGAGGACCTGCGTCAGGCGGAAGGTGAGGACGCCGTGGCGCCTCTCCAGCCACTCCTCAAAGAGGGGACTTATCGCCGCAATCGTGGCGTGCCCAGCACTGGGTTGCGACAACCGTACTTTCCATGACGCCAGATCCCGCCGGAGCTCCGTCTGCTGTGCCGCGATTTCTCGCGGCAGCGGACTAACGCCCCGGCGTTTCGCCTCCTCGCGCCACTCCCATACGTGCGCGAGGACTTTTGCCTCCAGATCCCATGGCGGCAATCCGGCAAGGAGGCTCGCTGCCTCACAGGAGACCGTGCGGTATCCCCGGACCATCCGGAAGGCCATGACCCTTTGGGCCGCGCTCAACCGGCGGGCTGGCCGCAGCGCCAGAGAGCGCGCCCATACAGGAGCCCCGTACAAGGCCATGGATCGCACGACCCCCGCGTAGAGCCACCGACAGGAGGCATCCGAATATCCGATCTCTGGTTAGGACACTTCGCACTTCCGCAGAAGAAAGAAAAAACCGACCGAGTGGGACTCGGACTCGCGTACGAAGGGTTCCGTACCATAATCTATAAAAACGGCAAAAAAATCATGTCCGTTGTATGGGAGGCCCCTTAAATATTTATTTTATTCTGGTTTTTGTTAGTTGTTATAGCGGCAACAGAAATACATCATCTGTGAAAATTTCAGCTGTCTAACTATCACGGTTCATGAGATACAGCTTGGTGACAGACGGACAGCGGAGTCTTAGTAATAAACTAATGAAAATAAATATTAAATATTAAAATGTTTATTGTATTATTTGAACAGACATATATATGAACTTGTGTTAACCGCTGTACTATGTGATAACCAAATCGCCACTCTGTATATTTTGTCCTGTAATGGTAGATAGAAGAAGATAAATAAATAAACAAACAATTTACATTAAAAAAGGAAAATTCACGCTTACAAAGTTGCGGACAGAAATCAGTGTTTATTTTCTTGGCAGCTTTCTTTTAATAGCTGTGATGAAAAGAATGGTATCAAAATCTGAGTATATAAAAATATTTCATCGGTGTTTGTCATTGTCTAGCTTATTTTTGGGCGGATTTTCGTAGATAAAAGACAACTTCGACCATAACACCTCACTTTTTACGTGGAAATAAAGATTAGGTATTTCTAAGCCAAAGCTTGGGTGACAACAGGAAGCTTAAAAAACCTTCACACAAAAGTTTTGTTTTGGTAACACGATGCTTTCAAAACCAATGTTTTTTTAGGTTTAGTGAACAGCTACCGATCAATTCGAATAGTATATGAAACATTAAATAGGTACTTAGACATTTGTTGCAGTTGCATAAAACTTAAATGCAATACAAAAACGTAAACAATTACAACTGCAAGAATCGCATACTTTTTTTTTTTTTTTTTCGAGGGTGGGAAATCACCAAATAACTTCTCCCGCTCTGGGCGGAGCGGGAGGGTGTGTCAGACTCTTACTGACTAAAACCCACCCGTATTCCTTCCTGTTGCCTGTGTTGCGGGGGCCTCGGTGACCCATAAGTACCTTCCCGCGACCCCGGCAGGCATCGGCCCTAGTGGACCCCTACTATATGTGCTGACGACATCTCTTTAAGGCGCGCGTGGAATACAACGCGCCGTCGACCCGAGCCTGGTCCTTACCGGACGGTGAGCTACCCATTGCTCACCGTCCGCAAGCCCGCGCCTACGGTGGCTGGAAATCCGCCCGGGATTCCCGACGCCCGGGGCATCTCCTGCGGCGGCTAGGGGCGAGAGGGCGCGAAACTTGCCTTTCTCTCAACCGTCCCGCCTCCTCCTTCGCGAGCATTACTGCTTCGCAGAAGGAGGTGACGGCTGCCCATGCCCTCTCGCTCCGTACCATGGCCTGAACCAGGGACGGACGCGAGAGGTCTCTGCCGCCGATCGCCTCCACGAGGACACGGCGGTGCTCTGCCCAAGCCGGGCAGACCTCCACTGTATGCTCCACCGTGTCCTCCGGGCGATCCACACAGTGGTGACACTCGGACGTTTCCTCCCGCCTTATCCGACACAGGAACCTCCCGAAGCTGCCGTGTCCGGTGAGGACCTGCGTCAGGCGGAAGGTGAGGACGCCGTGGCGCCTCTCCAGCCACTCCTCAAAGAGGTGACTTATCGCCGCAATGATGGCGTGCCCAGCACTGGGTTGCGACAACCGTACTTTCCATGACGCCATGAGATCCCGCTGGAGCTCCGTCCGCTGTGCCGCGATTTCTCGCGGCAGCGGACTTACGCCCCGGCGTTTCGCCTCCTCGCGCCACTCCCATACGTGCGCGAGGACTTTTGCCTCCAGATCCCATGGCGGCAATCCAGCAAGGAGGCTCGCTGCCTCACAGGAGACCAAGAATCGCATACTTAAGCACTAGTTAAAACTTGCAAACTTTTGAAGAAAATATCTTTATTGTTTATATTAAACTTCTTAATGTATCCTCAACAACAAATAAACTTTGAAAGCGCAGAACTAACATAGAGAAAGTACATTTTAATTAAAAGCATGTACTTTTAAAGTAAATGCACTGAACTTGAGCGTTTCATTGACCCCGTATTTTTGTATTCTTTTATTTACAAATGCATCTGTGAATTGAAAATCAGTCGAAATTGAATTCAGTCGCTACAGTCGTGTTCGAAAGTCTGACAACCAGTCTTACCAGGGGTATCGTGTTACCCAGTAACTGAGTTGTGGAGGTCAGATAGGCAGTCGCAGTCAATACTGGTATTCAGCTGTTTCCGGTAAGACTGGAAGCCAACCCCAACATAGTTGGGAAAAAGGCTAGGATGATGATCTGGGAATTGAAAAAAAAAACTGCGGGTTTTTTTGGCCTTTTTTTTAATATTGACCGAGATTGACGGCTTTCATGCTATCATCCGAAACCGGAGAGCAGCGGTGGCCCAGTGGTAACGGCCGTGACTTACGAGTTGTAGGTCGTAGGTTCGAACCCAGGCAGTCGCTTTACTTTGTGTAAAGTATTTCATCACCACTGCTCTCAAAACGGTGAAGGAATACATCGTGAGGAAACCGGCATGTCCTAGAACCAAAAATTCGAAGACATCTGACATCTACCAACCCGCACTGGGCCCGCGTAGTGGATTAAGACCCACTCCCTCACACATAGAGGAGGCATGTGTCCTAGCAGTGGGAACATTATAGGCTGATTATGTATCCGATTATTATGTATGTTATGTATCCGAAACCGGTGTGCCTCGATCGTGCCAGCTCTCAGAGCATCCTGAGCACGTTGTGCGGTAGGTGGGATTGTCCGATGCTGCGTCACTGGATCGGACATTATACGTCTACAAGTACTTACCACTTACTATGTGGATAATGTCCGGAAAGAAACTCCGGAAAGAAAGAAAGAAAAAGTATTTATAGGGACTCGAACAGGAGATCATAAACGAAACTAAAAACACTCATAGAAACATAAAAAAAACAATAACAAACCTAACCTTAACTGTGCACGCGGTGCGGTTGTGGAATTCACTTCCGCCGGACATTAGGGACTGCCAAACTGTTGCAGTATTTAAAAGAAGAGTGAAAGAACACCATCTTTCCGCTTCGTCATAGTTGCGTTTGTCTTTATTATTTGAAATTACATTGTTTTTTTTTTTATTCTAGTGATATTTACTTTACAAGTATGTATGTTAGTGGGTATATTCCCATATTAATATTATGTTCTGTAAATTGTTTCGATTTTGTGTATTCTATTTTCTCTTCTACTCTTACACACGGTGTCTACATCTCTTTGTCTACTTTCCTATCGCAGGTATGCTGGAAGAGATTTCTTTAGAAATAAACATCACCTTTGTACGTATTTCTGTTCTGTTCTTCTTTTCTGTTTTTTATGTGTGTACATAAATGGTTAAATAAATAAATAAATAAAGTAAAATGAAAATAAAAAACAAAGTCCTGTACGGGGCCAAAAGGCTTCTATCTCAGCATAATGCTGCGGTACTTAAAAAATAAGTGTCACAGCGCTTGTATTCTGATAGGGCCGGACTTAAGCATAGGAATATGATTAGGATACTAACATTAGACTCAGGTTTTCTTTATTAACACTGTATGGATCTCTGTGGTCTGATAATAAAGGTTTAAAAATAATAAGAAATAACACTCAAACATTTGTAAAATTTGATTATTGTTTAGGTATTCACATCAAGAGAAAGAAAGTCCGTTTTAGTCGTCCGAAATTAGTTGGTCAGTATTCTCTTTAAATCGGACTAATCATACGTATACCGATACGCTTATATAAAATAAAATAAAGGTACATATTTTATTCATGCGAAGTAAAAATAAGCCACGTAATCCTAACTAATATTATAAATGCGAAAGTGAGTTTGTTTGTTACGTTTTCACACGTAAACGGCTGAACGGATTTAAATGAAATGTGGCACATGGGTAGACCATGACCCCTAGGTCATGGTCTACCCATGTGCCACATTACATTAGTAGTAGTCTATATCCTAACCTATTAGGATATAGATTACTTTCATCCTGGATCGCAGACGAAATAGCTGCCAACAGCTAGTGATGTTATAAAATAATATAAATTAAAATTCATAATTAATAGCTCTCTAAAATGCGACCAAACATTAATTTACCAGCGTAATATAATAATGTACATAAAATAATATCAATTAAACTATTTGCTTCATAATTAATAGCTCTCTAAAATGCGACCACACATTAATTTACCAGTGCAATAAAATACTGTACATAAAATAATATCAATTAAAATATTTGCTTCATAAATAATAGCTCTCTAAAATGCGACCACACATTAATTTACCAGCGTAATCAAATAATGTACTAATTTAATATAAGTATTAAAACGAAATTGCAAGCATTCCATTATATTATAATTATTATTTAACTGCCGCCAAAATGAATTAATTTTATTACTGTGAACATTTGAATTTAATTTACGTTGGTAAATAACTGTTTATTACTTGATCATACTGTACCGTGTGTTTTCCGGAAATTAATATAGAACACCCTCTAGAACCTCCACCCCTCTTTAACTTAGCTCTGGATAAATGAAGGGGTTGAGTATATGGCACCAGCATTGGCTGTGGTTTCTAGGGAAACAATTAAATGTACGTGAATAAAAGGCATTCTACGCGTTTAGCCAGGATTATGCTTTATTTTATTTATTTATTTAATTCAGAAAAAAATATCGATATTTTGTTAGTATACTTAAGAATTATGTAAGTAACCAAAAATTCAAATACACACCAAAATTATATTATTGTAATTAAAATTAAATAACAGCAGTACTCACATCATCATTCCGGTGATGACTTATGGCACTGAAACGTGGTCGCTCACAATAGGCCTTAAGGTATTAAGGTAGTGGGGGTTGTGGTAGGGTAGTGGTGGTATTAAGGGCACTTTTCACCAAAGACCTAGTCTTTGGTGAAAAGTGCCCTTAATACGCATATAAGGAATAATTTTATTCGGAAAAACTACTTCTACCTGCCACGTTGGTCTCCATGGGTAGTGCTTGCAAACCACTAGTTTTGCAAGTACTACTGCTGAGCATGAGGTCCTGCGTTAGATTCCCAGGGCGGGCAGTGTTATTGGGTTTTTCATCAGGAATTTCTCAGCAGTAGCTCGGAGTCTCGATTCGTGCTCGGCTGATGGCAATACACGAAACAAATGATCTCTTCAGCGAAGAATATCAATATTCTCAGAAATATTGTTTCAATCTAAGTAAACATTTTCTTAACGTAAGTAAATGTACTCAGTCCAAGAAAACCTGTTTACTCAAATTAAGAATAATAAATACTTGGTTTTTATTCTTGACTTAAGCAAATATTTTTAATACAAGACTATAATAATCTTAATTGAAGAAAATATTCTAAGAGAGAAATAATATTCTTAAATTAAACTTAATTATTCTTCATTTAAGTATAATTTCTTCGAAGAAGACAATAAAACTAAGACAAAAGTTTACTTCATTCAAGAATATATTGTTTTGCCCATATATGAATCAATATTTGTCTTGACCAAAAGGATATTGTCTTAATTTAAGACATTCTTTTTTTCTGTGTAGGCTTGCCCATTATTACATGGGGCTTAAACATAACTGGCGAAATGTGGGTGTACATAGTGCAGCATGACCTCTGCGGTTTCAACCTATCTATTTATTTTTCTACTTCATATTATAACTGGCCATAAACTTTTTTCGTATTTTTTTTATTCAACATTTTTCTAATTTTCAAATTTGATTTAGACGTAAACAAGTCACAGAAAAATGGGAATTTATTACAGTCGTTTTTTAAATCTTTGACTTTTATTTTTAAATTGGAAAAAGTGAATTTTATTGATTACACTTTGCCTCGAGTCCTAATCAAGTTTCAAGTTATTACTCGTATGTTCTGATATCTGCAGTCAACCATGTTATTTGTTGAGTTTTGCACAAATGGTGTAAGATATTCTTCGAGTTTGGTTTGTACTTTCCCTTATTTTCTATATCAGCGGAAGTTTTAGCCTTTCCGCTGGTGTAATACCCTATTTTATTTTTCATAGGTGTAGAACCAGTTGAAAAGAGCCGCTTTCGGCTTTTACCGAGTACCGCGTGCTTCTGGTTTGGTTTCACCAGCCGCATAGAATCCTTGGAGTTCGAGATCGGCAAGTCCGTTTTGGAGCGCGACACATGATCGTAGTATCACCTGCGATTCTGTCGAGGCGGGTTACGCTTTGAGGTTAAAGTTCGTCAGGATCGACTTGTTATTTAAACTATCAAACTTAACTGTCATAGTTCAGGGTTAACATTTTAATACCAGTTGATCTTTAACCGGGACTGTTTCTATCGGGATAACTTAGGTTCATTTTTCATAATGATAATATTCATTTGAGAGTTTACGTAATTTAGATGTCACGAACCTAAAACGGATTGTAATCATTCCATTACATTTATTCGTAAACAATTTACATTGTGTTGAATATAAATGCAATTTACATAAAATAATTAAAAATACTAAAATTTAAAATACTACTAGACAGTTCAAAAATAATATAGTTATGATGTCAAACAATTTTAAAGTACAAGGTCAAAAACAGTCTTAAAACAATATAATCAAAATGTCAATCAGTTTTAAAATAGAATTTCATAGAGTTTTAAAATAAAATGGCAAAACAGTTTTAAATATGTTGTCAAGAGATTTTAGACTTTTAAATAATAATAAATTATTATACATTTTAAAGTGGTGAATTTTCATTTTATTTCACTACAATTTACTTCACACCTCTGCCTCACCCTTCGGGGAAAACAGATTATGTTATATTATTTCCACTCATACTAATCCTTTGCTGCAACTACCACCAAATTAATTTATGTGTCTATCTCCAGAGTTAACTCCGGTATTATTTATTGTTTACATCATGCAAACTCTACCTGTATTACAGTTATTATCACGGCCCACGGCCAATTGGCGTAGATTGCGATTAATATCTAGTTATATATGACGTAATAGGACTTGTAATTGGAACCTATTTATGTTCGACTAGGTAATTGAGTCGGAACTAGGGTTAAGCGCTATTAATAGAAGTGGCAAGTTTGATTAAGGTGACGTAGATTAGAAGTAGGCTTTTGTTTCTCAACCTTTGCCTAGCCTTATCTCAGATATTTCGAGGCAAGTTTCCAGTCTATATTGATACAGCTGAATACCAAAATTTTACACGGTAAGATTGGTTGTCAGACTTTTGGGCTTCTGACTACCCGTAAGGACTGTTATAGATCTTCGAATAACAGCTTCGAATGATCTTTGAGGGAAGAGCTTTTTTTTTTTGGGTGGGAAATTATCAAATAACTTTTCCCATTTGGGCGGAGCGGGAGGGTGTGTCAGACTCTTACTGACTAAAACCCACTCGTGTTCCTTCCATTGCCTGTGTTGCCAGTGGCCTCGGTAACCCTTTTGGACTTTCCCGCGACCCCGGCAGGCATCGGCCCTAGTTGACCCTTACACTTGTGCTGACGATATATCTTTGAGGCGCGCGTGGAACAACACCCGTCGACCCGGGCCCGGTGGCCGGAAATTTGCCTGGGATTCCCGGCGCCCAGGGCTTCTCCTGCGGCGGCTAGAGGCGAGAGAGCACGAAATTTGCCTTTTCCTCAACCGTCCCGCCTCCTCCTTCGCGAGCATTACTGCTTCGCAGAAGGAGGTGACGATTTCCCATGCCCTCTCGCTCCGTACCATGGCCTGAACCAGGGCCGGACGCGAGAGATCTCCACCGCCGAGCGCCTCCACGAGGACACGGGGAATCTCTGCCTAAGACGCGAGTGAAAGGCTTAACGTGCTTTCCGAGGCACGAAGGGGTCTCCATGCAATGGATGGTCTTCCATTCACGAATTGACCGGCAAATTAGGCTCTTTTTTCCCTTTTTTTTTAAACCGACTACAGAAAAGAGGAGGTTATCAATTCGACTACTTAGCAACCTTGATGGCACTGCACTGCATTTTAATACCCTCGCGTGGTAAGCTTATTTTGTTTTTGGGTATAGATACCTAATCTAAGCAGATAAGGTTACCAAAAGGGTTACCGAGGCATACATGTTTAGATCACTTCCGCGAAGTTTCACACTGCGCAAACGCCAAGTTTACGAGAAAAAATATCATTAAGTTTAAAAAAAATCATGTAGTTTCAAAAAATATCATATACCTAGTATCAAAAAATTCAACTTATTTGCTTTATATAATTGTCATTTATCAATATTTCACTCCTAGCATCTTCTGTTTTACGCTCAGATAACGAGCGACAGCAGATTTATGAATTTTAGTATAAATATTGTAAGTCTTTAACTTCAATTCATTTTTAAATTGCTGCTACTGCAATGAACTCAATTATGAAGCAAATAATATTATTTATTAATTAAATAAAAAATAATAAAGTTTTATTTGTACTCTTATAAGATCATAACGAAACGTAATCGAATGTAAGTGACCATGAAGCTAACGTTTGACAGTTCCCACTCTCCATGTACAAACGGCAATGTTACTACTACTGTTCCTAAGAGAACTTAGGATGCAAGAGCGAGCGAAGCGAGCTCGGGACTTGGAGCACCCCGCCTCGGACTGGTTAGGTCCGAAGCAGACGGCGGGGTCTAGTGAGCGAGCGAACAAAGACCCCGCCATCCCCTTCGTGGTTTTGTTTTTAACCATTCAGAAATACGAGTCACCCGTCGACTACACTTTGTTATTGCTTGGAAACAAATTTAGACCCGCCACGTGATCTTCCCCATCCTTAATACTTCCACCATCCCACAAATCCTGAAGGAAACTCAGGCGATTTATTAGCTCGGCAGCTATGGTTTTGCGCAATTTCGAGAATTAAAAATACCTACACTAAAAAAACAACGCCTTGCGTTAAAGTAAAGTTGAATAAATATTAAGTTGAATCATCAAAAAACATATTATGTAGCATATTTTTCGTGTAAATTATGGCTGAAGAGATCGTTAATGTGACAATTAGACAGATTTGGTATTAATTAATTAATGCCTACACCACATAGCCAATTAATGTCAGTTTTGTAAATTGAAAAGTTTTAAATTACATAATTTAATTTTAAAACCTGCATGCTTCATTAATTTAAAACTTGATAATGATCAATTTCAGTTAATCTGAGTAAACTTTATAAAACACGTATCACTTTGTGATACTTAAAACTAATTATAATGTTGATTAGACGCAATTTTTCTATATTTTAATCAACAACAGGGTAGACTTACATAATTATTATAAAACAAAGTCTCCCAAATGCTGCAACTGTCTGATAGCGACAAACTCAAAAACTACTGAACGGATTTTCCAACGGTTTTTATCAATGGGTGGAGTGATTCAAGAGGATGGTTTAGGTATATAATTCAAAGAAGAAGAAGAAGAAGGTTTTGTGTAAATTGGCTGAAATATGACAATTATTGTTGAAGATGTCGGAAAAACTCATGCCGACGCGGCGACGGTAGCTTTACCGTGCGCCACGTAAGCCGTACGAGATACATACAATTTTTGCTCTATGGGATTGTTAATCTTAAAAATTTCAACAAAAAAGTGCGCATAGCATACGTCTATCTTCTAAGGATGACCCACAGTAACAATTTTTATCTTTTGAAGAATTTGATAAAAATTTCATTGTTATTTCCGAAGCTTTTAACCGGTATTATATTAATCCTTACCCAATAAAATATGTTATTTAAATTGGGCATTTAATTTAGATTATAATATGTCTTATATTACAGATTCCAAATTACGCGTAATTGACGGCGGCGGGCGCAGCGCTAGGAGTCAATGACCTTTTCCTCGACTATGAGTTATGCGATCGCTTCGTTTCCTTTTAATCCCGGTGGTACGTTCCCGTGGGATATTTTCCGACATCCACATCCAAGATCCATGAATGACCGTCGAGACCAACGGCTTAACTTACTTTCTGAGGCACGGAGGGGTCTTGGTATATAAAGATCCATCCACAGACCAACCGCGGCAATCGTAGCTTAACCTGATCGATCGACTCGTGCGGCTGTTATTACTTAGCCACAAGCCCCTAGGCAAGCCAAACAGGACACAACAATAAGAACGTTGTCTAATCAGAAAGCTTATCATGTCATTGTAATAAACTAAGAATCATAGGTATTCCCGTTTCCAAACTATTTTTAAAGTCGTCTCTTAGATAAAAGCTATCTCGAATTATCGTATTAGCATCTGACATGGAATAATTTTACCAATAACAGTTCCCCAATATATACAGCTTTCAAGAATAAAACACTCACCCAAAATGACTCCAGACAGCTGGGTGATCAGCAGTAACAGATGAACATCACGCCTCCAATGCATGTCGGATAATTCACGACCACTTCACAACACAGAACTATCGAATATTATCACTATTATGCTGAAATAACACATGGCTCCAATCCTTTGGTTGCACTATCTGAAAACAAAAGAAAACTTACGTTAATACCTGTGGAGACAGAGAGAGAATTACAAAACGCTATCGAGTAATTATTGCGAGTGGGTAACAAAAATTACTCGATACAACAACGAACTCAAAAACTATTAAGATTATATGCACTGATTAACTTAAAAACATTAACTTTACAGCTAATTGTTGCGATTATGTAGTTTCTTCAGTGTAATAGTTAGTATTTATAGTTTTGGAGATATCAACATTACTATGACTGACATTTATTAATTGCTTGCGCGAACAAACGAAAGAAATACACCAAGGAAGGATCTAAAACTCCTGTTTAAAAAATATATAGGAACTGGACCTCAACTGGCTTTGGTAAAGTCCCGAGCTGACTGCGCAGCTATGCTCCTAATATGTTTGATCACACGATCGAAGAACATGATTTCACAGGCATGTATTAACCAATTCATGGCTGTGATCTGGCTGTTTGACTCTTTGTTAGTAAACGGTGCAAAAATATCGCGAAATGATGAAATAAATCTGGCTAGCCTAATTGAACGTACCAACTTAAGTAATTAATTCTTATTAGTTTTAGCAACTCTGCTAAAACAACACATTGTAAACCGATTAGGTTGGATCAACGATTTTTTTAGAGGGAACATCCTGTGCTGACTAAAGGCTCTTACAGACTGGGGCGATATCGTAGGTGCGATAGGCATATTTTTGCCTGTCGCGCCCGCGATATGGCGCCAGTCTGCATGAGCCTTTACGATATACAAAACACTTTTTTGTAATTGAATATCATCAATGTAATTGAATGATTGAAATCAACGAACGAAATAACATATTTATACCTAGTTTTTGATATAGCCCACTATTTTTAGGTTGGTTCTTTCTTTATATTCCTTAAAATATGTTGCAGAGCACAAATACATTGCCATCTAACCTTGCACCCTCTTTGACTTATATTGTTTATCTATAAATCTATCCACCACGATAAGAGCAGTGCTCAAAGGGATATGATTTGAGCTCAAGAAATCACATCGTCAGTCAACCTTGTCCAAAGCATGTCACACAAGAGAGTTATAAGTTTAACGTATATAGTTTATTGATTTTCATACCGATATGTCGAGTTATATGTTCTAAGAAGTTTCTTAGAACATATATCTCGACATATTTTTGAAAATATTCCCCTCTTGTAGCAAGCTTTAAAACTTTTCTGTCGAACTTTTGAAGCTTCGACGGTCTTCATTTAAAAAGTTGGGTTTAGATGCCAATTTAAAGTTAATATCGCTAAACCTCGTGAGAAAAAAGAGGAGTGAGAAAATGAGCTCTAAAGAATGTATCCAATTTTATTAGTATTTACTCTAGAGGAAAAAGTGGGGTGGGTAATGGAAAATATGTATATTTGCTGTCGCACCGTACGGAAGTGGAACTTTTGTCCTCAAACACAAGTTGCTAACGACAGAAATATGTTGTTTATTCCTGCTCTTTATTTCTAAAATATCAAAAACAAATTTACTTCTCGAACAAATAATGAAATCAATTTTGAAATGACAATCCCTGTCACTAGAACAAAATCAATAGCACCATTGCTAGAAAAAAATACTGCGGGGTAGATCGATAGATAGATAGAATAATCTTTATTATGTAAACCATAAAAATTACAGCTATAAATGTAGAAATTTTAAATAGGGTGACACAATGGGCGGTCTTATCGCTAATAGCGATCTTTTAAAGACAACCTTTGGATGGATTAGGGGGGATAGGAAAGACAGTACTGCAGGTAGTCTGTGATGTACCATTCACATATATACAATAAATACATACATACATACATAAAATATATTAAAATTATCTATCTATTATACATATATTCAATAATAATTAATCATAAAACTAGCAAATAATAGTAAAATAAAATAATTAAGTAATTGATGAATGAAATTGATCGCAATGAGTTTAATTTTGTCAGTTCACCCACGTCCATTGGCTTATTTACGTTGTTGAGCTGACGAGTTTTTCAAACCTTTGAAGCATTGGATTAGCAATATCGTTCAAAACTCTCTGATTGTGATTCATACTGTGTTACAAATTCAGGTACTTTAACACTAAAGTCTTCTGTAGGTCGTTGTGTCTAATTTAAACGTGTGTACAGTACATTATTTAACCAACCAAAAAAACATTGGATATCTTCTACTTAAGGGTCGGGTAATCACCATTGACCTTGGCTATACAAATGCGTTACGCCACTCCGCTGCGTCATTCGGTTTCATATGGAATATTTATTTTTAGTAACAAAAATTTGCATATTGGAAACAAAATCACAGATAGAATTATAGATAATAGTCTGTTCATACATAAAATAAAACATGAATATATCTTAAGTAAATTGAAAGTAATATTGTTTTTTTATGGTTTGGGTAGACATTACTTCCTGAAGTTATTTCATAAAGTATTTAACTACAATACTTGAATACTCACATATATAATTGATGTGTATGCGTTCTAGTTTAACATACATTTATTGCATAACTTACTTGCATTATATGAAGGCGTAATAACTGCAGATTTTAAAAGTCACTAAAATCATATATCTGCGCCTTAATAAAACCTTTTTAATTACTGATAGTCATCGCACAGCGAAATAAATCAAAGTGATAAATGAATGATCAAGTGCATGGAAGTTCGTAATTTTTGTCCACATGACTTGTTGAAGAATAAATTGTCAATATTAAAGCGGCCAAGTGCGAGTCGGACTCGCACAGGAAGGATTCCGAACCTCGGTACATTCACTTGAGTACTCTATAATTAACGTTATATATTTTTATTATTTGTTGTTATAATGGCCATATGATAAGTAGACACTTGAAATTATCACAGAGTGTGTACCTCGGGGTCGCGGGAAAGTACGAAAGGGTTACCGAGGCCCCTGGCAACACATGCAATGGAAGGAACACGGGTGGGTTTTAGTCAGTAAGAGTCTGACACAGCGACACACCCTCCCGCTCCAGAGCGGGAGAACTTATTTGATAATTTACCAAAAAAAAGTATGTATCTGTGAAAATTTTAAGTATCTACCTATTACGGTTCAAAAGATACAGCACCGTGACCGACGGACGGACGGAGAGCGGAGCCTTAGTAACAGGGTCCCCATGGCACCTTTTGGTTACGGAACCCTAAAAAATATTGTCATTCCAAGTGTGTACTCAATTAGTCCTCGCGCACGTATGGGAGTGGCGCGAGGAGGCGAAACGCCGGGGCGTAAGCCCGCTGCCGCGAGAAATCGCGGCACAGCGGACGGAGCTCCGGCGGGATCTCATGGCGTCATGGAAAGTACGGTTGTTGCAACCCAGTGCTGGGCACGCCACGATTGCGGCGATAAGTCCCCTCTTTGAGGAGTGGCTGGAGAGGCGCCACGGCGTCCTCACCTTCCGCGTGACGCAGGTCCTCACCGGACACGGCAGCTTCGGGAGGTTCCTGTGTCGGATAAGGCGGGAGGAAACGTCCGGGTGTCACCACTGTGTGGATCGCCTGGAGGACACGGTGGAGCATACGGTGGAGGTCTGCCCGGCTTGGGCAGAGCACCGCCGTGTCCTCGTGGAGGCGATCGGCGGCAGAGACCTCTCGCGTCCGGCTCTGGTTCAGGCCATGGTACGGAGCGAGAGGGCATGGGCAGCCGTCACCTCCTTCTGCGAAGCAGTAATGCTCGCAAAGGAGGAGGCGGGACGGTTGAGGGAAAGGCAAGTTTCGCGCCCTCTCGCCCCTAGCCGCCGCAGGAGACGCCCAGGGCGTCGGGAATCCCGGGCGGATTTCCGGCCACCGTAGGCGCGGGCTTGCGGACGGTGAGCAATGGGTAGCTCACTGTCCGGTAAGGACCAGGCCCGGGTCGACGGCGCGTCGTATTCCACGCGCGCCTCAAAGAGATGTCGTCAGCACAAAAGTAGGGGTCCACTAGGGCCGATGCCTGCCGGGGTCGCGGGAAGGTACTTATGGGTCACCGAGGCCCCCGCAACACAGGCAACAGGAAGGAATACGGGTGGGTTTTAGTCAGTAAGAGTCTGACACACCCTCCCGCTCCGCCCAGAGCGGGAGAAGTTATTTGATGATTTCCCACCCTAAAAAAAAAAAAAAAAGTGTGTACTCAATTAAGGTACAGTTCAACCATCAGAATAATTTCATAACTTCCGCTACACCTGATAACTACAGATATATATAATTATATTATTAGATCCTGCAAGAGATAAGATACATTAAGAGATTACAGTGACGGATGTTGTGGGCGATACGTCTTGCGAGCAAGGAACAGGTGCTGCTCGATGTTCTATAACGGTGTATTGTTTAATTATATTAATCTTACTAATCTAATAATATTGACAAGGTGTGCTGAAATAGCTCTAGTGAAAATTTTGTAATTTACTGGATTTCATGATTCACTGTGAAAATGCATCTTAAAATGCCTCTTGGTTCTTAAAAAAAAACATTTTATTAAACTACTGGCTGTTGCCCGCGACTTTATGTGCGGTCGAGATTTAAAAGTAGCCTATCCTTCACCAGGTCATTGTCTACTGTCTATGTGCTTAATTTCATCCAAATCCGTTCAGCCGTTTCAGCGTGAATGTAACAAACAAACAAACAAACAAACAAACTGACTTTCGCATTTATATTTGCGCCCCACGGTTTCACCCGCATAATTCTTGATCCTGTGAGAATATCGGGATAAAAAGATATTTTAAATCCTAACGCAGGTCATGGTCTATCCATGTGCCGAATTTCATTTAAATCCGTTCAGCCGTTTTAGCGTGAAAGCGTAACTAATGAACAATCGCACTTTCGCATTATTTTATCATATTAGGTTAGGATTTTTTTACTTTGTTACTAGCTGCTGCCGCGGCTTCGCCCGCGTGACTTTTTCTAAAATAAAGTACTTAGTTACAACATCAGTTATATGCCAGTGAAAGTCATGTCAAAATCGGTTCAGCCGTTTCGGAGATTAGTCGGAACAAACAGACAGACAGACAATAATTTTAAATATTGTTAATTTATTTTATTGTAATAAGTACCGTATATACTTTAATATGCATTTAGTAAAGAGCTGTTATTTTGACATTACAAACAGACACTTCAATTTTGTTTATTTGTATGTATGTATAGATTTATATTATAAATCTATTATAAAAATAAATAACATTTCTAAAATAAAAGCCTAAGTTAGCCTAAGTTACTCCTTATTACATCAGCTATCTGCCAACGAAAGTCCTGTCAGAATCGGTCCAGCCGTTACAGAGATTAGTCGGAACAAACAGACCGACAGATAAAAATTTAAAAAATGTAGTTATGGTATATGTGCCGTGTACTCGTATACATCCAATATGCATTTAGTAAAAAGCGGTTATTTTAATATTAATAATAGACACTTCAATTTTATTTATCTGTACCTACTGTATGTATAGATGGCGATGAGATGATTGATGATGAGACGATGTATAGATGATTATGTATTACCCATATTTGCAAAATAAATGTCTATTCTATACTATTCCTAATCAATAAATTAATAAAAATAACAAAATTGTACTATAACTATTCACAAACTACTCGTATAAATTTGTCCACATCGCTGTCGACTGGTAATGTACGCAAGAGACTGGCGGTATTTTCACGTTATATGGCAATGCTTAGCCTCTGGTCAAGGTAAAAGCCAGCCCTTAGATCACAGGAAGTGTCAACCAGCCGTTTCGAGATTTCCTTAAAAAGGCCCAAAGGCACACGGACATGAACTGAGCAATTGAATATTATTAGCTAGCTTAATAAGAAAAACAGAAAGAAAGAAAATTTATTTGCATTTATTTGCGGTAAACATGACGCAAAGAAGGAACACAAATACAAAAAGAAACAAATAAGGGGAGAATATGCGTCACATCCACGCAAAACGGCCAACGCTCAGCTGAGACTAGTCTGCTGCGACTCTATGCGAGACATAGCCCCAGCGCTGGTTTTCAGCGATAGCCGGCGTTGACATGATGACGTTGACCGGTGCAGCACACAGTAAGATTGTAATATAAAAATAAAAGAATAAAATAAATACAAATATTTAAAATGGCAACATTCCGTACCGACCTGAACGACGTACACGCCGCAGCCCTAAAATAATATTAAAGCTACCTGAAGCTTTCTGAATTCTTTATTTTCGAATGCGAATAGTGTCTACACACGAAAAATGAAGAACTTACAGGATTACCCAGCTATTCCTTTCATTTATACTAAACGTAATATATGATTGAAATTTCAACCACGTGCGTCACGAATACGACCAATAATAATCAAAGTTTTGGGGTTCTCTTCAAATCGTGTTCGGGTTGATAAATTGCACATTTACTCAGACACACACACACACACATACACACCCTATCAAAGTGTATGTTTCAGAGCAGGTAAGAAAAGAAAATCATAGGGTTACATAATAATGCGCTCATTCTAGTATCTTTTCTCGAACAAAATCATTGAGTTTGTGGTTGCATGCGGGTTTGTACAAAGGGATATGGGATATTGGATATTTCTGTGAGGAATTTCCATACAGAACTGGATATTTTTATACTTGTCGCTACACTACTTATAGCTACAGGTTTGTTCCTACAACATGCAAATTACATCATCATTGTTAAACTATGGTTGTAGATAATGAAAAATCGATCAGCGATTTGAAAACACAAAATACTATTTTTCTTCTGACCCTGTGTCCCAATATTATAACTAAGCGATCGTTCAATTTGGTTGTCGAATCTAAACGCGACGACCGTTTATATTAAGGCGTATACGCAAGAACGAACAAAACATGGTGAACTTGAACATCGAAAACGGAACATTTGGGTTGTACGTGTGAACGTAAATAAAATTAGCAAAGCGTACACGAACACCACACGAACACCGTTCGACTTGTCGTTTGTGGACGGGATATTACTTCAGACTTGTTAGAGTTGTAATGGCAAACATGTCATTTGTTTTAAATTGGTTTTTATTTTTATTATTTTATTAATATTATACATAGATTCTTTTATATTTTATGAAAAAACGTTGTAAGCTTAATAGACTAGATTTTTAGAACGTTTATTTTTTATTTTTTGTTAAGTACCTGGTACTTCTTGACAGGCCTATACTGTCCTCTCATACCTACAGTGTTAATACACTGTAATTTGAAAACATTGTAAAAGCCAATTATTTTTAAAAGAGTAACCGTGGAGTTTCTTGCCAATTGGATCCGTGCACCTAGCTTCTGACGTTTCATAAGTGCCCATGTACGAGTAGGTTTATATGAAATAAAATATTTTGATTTTGATTCGCGCCCAACCGCCCTGTTCTTTTTATTAGCCATGGATTCGCCGTTGGAAGTGGTTGAAAGTGAAGTAGCCAATTTTTTTTTTTTGTTATTCTTAGTGATTTACGAAATATTGTTTCCAAAGGAGGATCCTAGATGGTGGGAAACAGTTTTGTATAAAAACCGGAAACAAAATGGATTAATTTTAGACTTAGACACAAGAAAGTGTACAAACAATGTTGAATCAAATTTATCCGAACACCGTCCACACAGAAAAACGAAATTTGATCGCCACGACTATTACTGACGAACATAGTGTTTGATGTTCGTTAGTGGTACTCGTACGCCAAAGAATTGCCAAACTTAAGTGGCAGTGGGCAAGGCACATTGCTCGCAGAACAGATGGCCGATGGGGCCGAAAGGTTCTGGAATGGCGACCGCGTACCGGAAGACGTAGCGTTGGAAAGCCTCCTACAAGGTGGACCGATGACCTTGTGAAGGCCGCAGGAATCCGCTGGATGCGGAAAGCACAAAACCGGTCGAAGTGGCGGTGCTTGGGGGAGGCCTATGTACAGCAGTGGACGTCTTTCGGCTGAAATGATGATGATGATGATGATGAGTGGTACGCACATGCGAAAAAAGTGTTCGATGTTCATGTTCACCATTTCTTGTACGTCCGTGTGTCCACGCCTTTAGAATAAGGTCTAAGCCGATGCGTTTACTATTCAAGAAAGCAAAAGTCAATTTAGGAGAAAGGTTACTCCTTCAGTGGTCTAAGACAAAGAGCTTTAATCTACTACCAATGCGTATTATACCGCGTAGATAATACCACATTCCGACCCAGACATACTAAGTAACCACTCGGTCTAGAACGCCCCAATCAGACGAAGATCAAACTGGTTAAGCCTACCAGCTATATAACCGTGCGAATCCAGTCGTTATGTGCGATCCAATCTTACCCGGCTAACCCCGGTTTATTAGCTAGATACCACGGTGATGTACTCCTTGCTATGTTGTGGTAATCTCACACTGCCAGCGAATAGCGAGTAATTTAAAAACATTTGGTGTGAATGGAATATTGTGTTCCATTTTCAAAAGTTTCGTTTTTTTTTTACTCTTTGGCCAAAGAGTTTATCAATAAAATGAATTTCGTAAATAAAGGGTCCCTGAAACGATCAACTGCTAGTGTAAATTTTTACGTGATTGATACACATTGATGCGCAAATTGATCGTCTACCAAATTCAATTGAAGCGATTGACAATACTACAATACAAATTGATGGCAATTGAATAATTGCATGTCGATGTCCCTGCCACCCTGTATTATGTCCTTCAAGTGCATCCCCTCCCAGCGTTTCCACTCACATCTGCTTTGTACCTAATTACCCTTTTGTTAGTCGCCTTCATTAATTATCTCAACATAACCAAACCATCTAAGCATAGTCTTTTAAATTTTCGTCACTTCTATTAATTGGTCAAGGACAGCTAATGAGAGACAATTGATTTTCTATTGTTTGATACCGAATCGGAGTCGCGCGGAGCTTTACCGCACCGTTGCCTTATCATTATTCATAGTCACACCACACGTGCTTCCGAAGGAACGAATTTCCACGGCATATATTCTACTTTCATGCCTCTTATGCTACACCCAACGTTCACTTCCTTACATATAAGCATCACCAGCACACTATTGTGAACATCCAGTCGAGCCTTTTTGGATTCAATATAATCAATAATGTATATTTCACCGTATAATCATGACCTACGTTAGTTTATAATTTATCAGTATTATTTCCGTTAGATTATAATTGTCGGAAAATTGAGAACTGCAACAAAGCAGTTAAAATTTTTATTTTTTAGTTAGTTTATAATCCATGGGAAACCGACAAATTGTGAACTGGTATCAAACTTGCTTGCGACGTAACGCATCTTGCGCTGATACTAAATAGCCTGCCTAGCTGCGAGCAACTTGGAAGTAGCGCTCGCCGGCCGCTGCTGCAGCCCCGCTCGCTTCGCTTGCTCGGCTCGCGCGCGATTGGTTTTAAACCAGTTTACAATTTTTAGACATTTTATAATCTAACGGAAATAATACCGATAGATTATAAACTAACTGTTCTTACAATCTTACGGTGACATATAAGTCAATACAATCAACTAATATTTTCCACGCGGCATGAAACGACAAACAAGCACGTTGTCAAAGAAACAGTTATTTATAGATAGATCAGATAGCTCTTAAGTCGCATCCTCGCCTGAAGTGGAACAAGTACCTAATGCTAGATAAGAGATTGATGCTGAAGCTCTAACAAAAATGGATCGAACTAATCTCGTTGCGCGTAATATTTACTGAGACGATGAGACTTTGTATTATCTTTGAAGATTTTTTGCCTTATAAATAATCATGAAAAACGTTGGAGCAAAAAATTCTAGCTGTAATTATTTATAGTGCTTGGAAAGGAAGTTATATTTTAGCTTTTGAGAGTCTTGGTTTTTATATTTACTGTACGTCATTAGCAGGGCTGGTGTCGGCTGTTCATTAGATGGCAAGTGTATGAATAACATTAGCTACGCCGACGATATGGCACTGCTGAGCCCATCTGTTAAAGCCCTCAACACGCTCATAGGCATATGCGAGAGGTATGCAGTGTCACACGGCCTCAGGTAGGTACAACACTAGAAAAAGTGAACTACTTGTGTTTAAGGCGGGTAAAAAAACACTCACGACCGTTCCACCGGTTACACTTGGAGGAATCCCGGTAAGTAGAGTCACCAAATTCAAATACCTGGGGCATTGGGTCACTGAGGACCTCTCGGATGACTTGGATATTGAGAGGGAACGCAGGGCATTGGCAGTCAGGTGTAATATGCTGGCGCGCAGGTTTGCGGGGTGCACAAAAGATGTCAAAATTACTCTGTTTAAGGCGTACTGCCAGACAATGTACACCTGCAGCCTGAGGGTCCGTTATACGCAGAAGGCTTTCAATGCCCTGCGGGTCCTCTACAATAATGGGTTTAGGATGCTGATGGGGTTACCGCGATACTGTAGTGCGTCGGGGATGTTTGCGGAGGCCGACACCGACTGCTGTAGGGCTATTGTGCGTAAGAGAGTGGCTTCCCTGAAGTGGCGTGTGCGGGGCAGCCCCAATGGCCTTCTAAACACCATAACAGAAAAGGTGGAGTGTCCTATTGTGCGGCACTGGAATAAGGTGCATAGTTCTGGTGCTTTATTTAATGTTAGGTGAATTAATTAATAAGTAGTTGTAAGGTACTAACGTAGTTTTTAAGCCTTACTAATAACTTTATATGGATTTTGTTCTGAATTAAATTATTATTATTAAAGCGGGTATCTTGTAGGTTTGCTAACGTATATTTGCAGTTGGAGAATTGACCGTGACGTATGTATATCGATGTATGGGAGAACATTGTTTCAACTACAAAGTTAAGTTTGTTCTTGGGATAAATTCCGGAACCCACGAACAACGACATCGACCCTCGCTACTTAAAGCAGTATGTTCTGATGGCCTCTATTATAAAACAAAACCGGCCAAGTGCGTGTCAGACCACAAACAAATTGGTAAAGGCAGGAGAATTATGACTTTATGACTCGGTAAAAAAACTTGAACTAAAGTCGAATTATTTATTCAGTGGAGTATTCTGACATGTGCTAGCTGTCACTTTGTGTAACAAACTGGTCATATTTATTGTAATGGTGATCGTTTAGTTTAATCGATTTTTATAAGTGTAAAATAAATGTATAATAGTAAAAGGGTAAGGGTAAAAGTCTAGAATACAATAAATATTACCATTTTAATACACAAAGTGACAGCTGGCATATGTCAGATTACTCCAGTGAAATAATAATTCGACTTTAGGACAATGATTTAAAAATAGGTAACAACAAAACAAGTAGGTAAGAACTTAGATTGCATTAACGCAAGCAAATCTTCGCAACACTTAGATAATATATAATACTAAACCACTAATATTTTGTTAGTGGTTTCTATTTTAAAAGAGATATAATAACAAAAATACTAAAGTTTTAACTTCACAGTTATCATATACAATAATACAACGAACTGAAGTTTTGACGGCGATTAAAATTGAAAAAAAAAAAGCTGCATTTTCTTGGTTTAAATAAAAAAATTCAAGTATTTTTATGGCATTTGCTGTTGCCCGCAGTTTCAATCTCCAAGGGAGCCTTTAAGTCTCGAAGTACAGAGATACCTATTATTTGTACCTACTAACACTAAGGGCTCCCACACAAAACTGCGAATTCGCATCGCATCGCAAAAATCTGCGAGCTCGATGTCAGTTTTTCATAATAAAATGACAACGAGCTCGCAGATTTTTGCGATGCGATGCGAATTCGCAGTTTTGTGTGGGAGCCCTAACTCAGAGCATAGTTGTTATTTGTAAGTTCTAAAGTTATATTACGTACGCAGAATATTGAACACTGCGTAAAATTTACAAATAGTTAAACATGCCAACACTTTTTCGACTTCTTAAACAATTACCCGTTGTCATAAAATAACGGGAATATACGTAAAGATGAAGTGTCAATTATGTTAGCACACCTATGTATTTGACAACTGGGGCCGTGTTCATCATCATCATCATTTCAGCCGAATGACGACCACTGCTGGACATAGGCCTCCCCCAAGCACTGCCACTTTGACCGGTTCAGTGCTTTTCGCATCCAGCGGATTTTAAAGTACTAACTGCGCCCCGTGGTTTCACTCGCATATGTCTTGATTTAGTGAAAATATCTGGATTAAAAGTATTTTATATCCTAGCCTAGGTTGTGGTCTACCCATGTGCCAAATTTCATTTAAATCTGTTCAGCCGTTTTAGAGTGAAAGCGTAACAAACATACTTACTTTCGCATTTATAATATTACTAGCTGCACCCCGCAGTTTCGCCGGCATAACCTTCGATCCCGTGGAAATATGGGAACAAAATGTATCCTATGTCCTCATCTAGGTCATGGTCTATCCATATGCCAAATTTCATTCAAATCTGTTTTGCCGTTTTAGCGTGAAAGCGCAACAAACAAATAAACAAACAAACTCACTTTCGCATTTATAACATTAGGATTAGGATAGGTTTGCTAGGATTAATGCCCTCATGGTTTCTGACTCAAAAAGGAATTATGCAGTAAGTGGTCATTCTATAGCCGTCTCTGTCTCGCACTGTAATCAAGATGGTGTTAAAACGCCATTAATAACCAGTAGGTAAGAGTGATCACCATTTCATCCGAACACAGTTCACGTGAACCTGCGACAGTCACGTATTCACGTTCAATTAGGACAACGCCTTAGGCCTTGGCCCCTAGGTTCAATAACTTAGACCACGCCTCGCATCTATGTAACCTACGCTTAATACAAGCCACGAAGCCGCTGCAGTAGCTTCATGAATTGTTTTATAGTTTTATTGTTTTACAACCAAAGAGTATCTAGTAAACCGCTTAAACTGCTATAAAGTTATAATCGTGCCAAAATATAAACTCGTTGAAAATGCAGAATATGAGTAGTTATTATTTGGTATTTCGGCTCCAAAATCAAAAGCCCCTTTAAGGCTCGCGCAGACTGGGTCGATATCGCGGGCGCGACAGGCAAATTGTTGCCTGTCGCGCCCACCATGTCGGGCTACTCTGCACGAGCCTTTACACGTATGTAACTATTTTCCAAGTTAATTTAGCCTAGAGCCACATTAACCTGAATCGTGTATGAATATCCAGTTAGTTTTATTTTGTAATAATTTCATTAAAAAACTTTGAATGTAGCAAATTGACTACAAACTTAAATTATTGTCCGTTCGTGTATTCAAATCACAAATGTAATTCTTGACAGTTGTGTGAAGTGGCTATAACACCGCAAATTGACGTAGGGTGTCAAATGGCTTTTTTTTTTTTGATGGGTAATCATCAAATGACTTCTCCCGCTCTGGGCGGAGCGGGAGGGTGTGTCAGACTCTTACTGACTAAAACCCACCCGTATTCCTTCCTGTTGCCTGTGTTGCCAGGGGCTTCGGTGACCCTTTAGTACCTTCCTGCGGCCCCGTGTCAATTGGCTATTATATATATTATATTCAACTCAATAAAACAAACAAACATACCTACATATAAAAAAATGGACACGCACAGGATATCGCACGCAATCAAACAGTAAAAGTTAAATGAAAGCTTGTAAAAAAGGAGCATTTAAAACTAACAAGATTTACATTCTAAATGAAAAAAAACCTGTTAGAGGGTAAAAAGGCTTCTACGAGTATCTCAGCATAATACTGCAATATTATAAAAAAAATATACCGTAGCGCTGGTATTCTGTTAGGACCCGCTGTGATGCCACGGTTACTGTTTTAATTTATCTTATTCCCCTAGTGGGACATAAGATATCTGTAGGTATACACCCATTAGGGGAATAAGATAAATTAAAACAGTAAAGTATAATTTAGAAAACAAACTAACAAAAATAAATAAAAACCGTAATTAGGTATAGTCGGCAGCACATCAAGTTACCAGAAACTGTCAATATCCTCCAAATGATTTTAAACAACATCAACCAACATCACTTGTCTATGCTATAGACTCGTCTATAGTCTATGACATGCGATGAGAGGCGGTCGCAGGCGGCCGCATTTTATAACGAAAAAGAAATTAAAGTATTGATACAAATAAAAAAACCGGTCATGTGCGTATCGGACCACGCACAATGAAGGGTTCCGTAGTTGGGATTACTTGGGACGAATTTATTCCAAAAACAAACTTAACATTGTAGTTAAAAAACATGTTCTCCCATACATCGATACATGCCACGGTCAATTCTCCAACTGTAAATTTAAGTAGGTCGACTATAACTCCTTAACTTGTAAAGCCTACTTAGACGTGATAGTTTTCCTTTTAATTTCAATAAATGTACTACGACCATGATTTTTTCACATCTCCATAAACAACCGTTTAGCTGGCAGAGGGGGGGGGGGGGGGGGGGTTACACTTAACTCTAACAAAAATTAGCACTTTAATGCTTAATCAAACACAAACTCAATCGCAAGGGGATCCTTGAATCGAAAAATGGTGTTCACAGACCTGCAATATTTTTGAACGGCCTATCCAACGATACCCCACGCCATGGGGTAGAAAAGAAAAAAAAATATCATCCCTGTAGGGATGATATTTTTTTTTACGTGCAAGGGAGGTACGCTAAAAAAATATTGATATGTATACCTTCGCTAAATTACAGCTTTCTAGTACTAAGCGTCTCTGAGCTACAGTGGGTTAGACAGACAGACGGACATGGCGAAACTATAAGGGTTTCTTGTTACTACGGAACCCTAAAAACTATAAGTGAATAAAAGATAAGACAAGAAAGTGATGCAAATAAATAATATAAGTTATTGTTGTGTGTATGACTGACTATGTTGTGTAAGTCGGAAGAAAATGATTCAGAAACATGAAAATATTATAGGTAAACGAAACATTCGTCTAAACTCAGCAGAAACATAAATTCGGCGAAATAGCAGATCCAAGGGCGTTATTAAACAAACATTTTAATATGCCGTTTTATGATGAAAAATAAATAAGGTACCGTTTTCATTGTAAGTGCCTAAAGTAAACTAAAGTACCTACCTAAAGGTGCGGTGAGAGTGAAAACGCGATACCTCTTGAATTTCATAATTTTTAGGGTTCCTATTGAGGTACAAAAGGAAAAACGGAACCCTAATAGGATCACTCGTATGTCTGTCTGTCTGTCCGTCTGTAACAGCAGATTTGCTCCGAATCTACTGGACCGATTAAGTTGAAATTTAGTACACATACGTGTATGCATTTCTGTGATCCAAAACACGGACGTGTAAAATTAATAAATTATTTTTTAATATGAGGGTCACTTTTGGGGGGCAAATAAGACAAAAAAAAAAAGATTTACAAACTGTGCCGTGTGACATGTCAAATGAAAGGGCTTGTTGTGAGGGTATATTTTTTAATAATTTTAAAATAAATAGTTTTTAAGTTATTTGAGAAAATTGATGAAAATTGATCATTCCTCGCTTATCTCCGAAACTATTGACCCTAAAATTTGGAAAACTTTCGGAAAATAGATCTTCATTTATAGAATACAGGAAATAACTTGGTAAATTTCTCAATATTGTGCATAAAAACTTACATTTGCATTTGGATTGTATGGGAAACATGCTTTACAACTAAAATGTTAAGTTTGTTCTTAGGGCGCTTTCAATTTAGACGGTTGGTTGCAGTCCGGATATCGTACTGCGCACGGGGCGGTTATGGTGTTTCATACAAAATGTCTCGACGCAAGGTCGTGCGAGAGCAGTGCGGTGCACGTCCGTTGGCGGAACGGCAACAATATACTACCTGCCTCAGTCGTTGTTCGCTAGTGCGGGTGAGCGCATCGTGTTTTCGATGGAAATCACTAAAATTCGATCGGACTGTAGCTGCGTATCTCTTCAAATAAGACGACTCACGTCGTACTGCAGTCGTACGGCAGCAGTACGGCTCACGGTCGTAATAACTCTGCAAAAACCGTGCGGCAGCAATCCGTCTAAATTGAAAGCGCCTTTAGAATAAATTCATCCTAACTATCCCTTTTTTGTGCGTGGTCTGACACGCAGTTGGCCAGTTTTTCAGTTTAGTTTGTGCAATGAACACATAATATAACGACACGCCTGAATTCCCTGAAGGGTTAGACAGAGGTGTACCTATAACACCCAAATTTCACATTTTTTTTCGGTATTTGCTATAAAGCTGTTACATAAATATTATCTAACATAACCTGCACTAATATTAATTTCGTATCGCAATCTGAATGATTTTGAAGGATATTGCTAATACATTGCTTCATATGTTCGAAAAATTTGTCTGCTCAACAACGTAAATAAGGCAATGAACGTGGCTGAACTGTAATAAACAAAAAAAAAAACAAAAAATAAACCCATTGATATTTATTTGTAAGTGTGTTACGTAATTACGCCGCCGTTTCCATCAAGTACGCTACATAGGACTCAAGCAGAGCAATGTCATTCATTTTGACAATTGGTCTGCTCGACCAGACCAAATTTTCACACATATAAAGCAATGGATAATGAAGTCCTTTCAAATTCTTCGGATTTTGTGTTACAGAATTGGATTGCAGGTTCCCCTATAACCCCGTAAGAACGTTCCATTTCATTTAAGGGTAGGGTAATCGCAGTTGACCTTAGCCATACAAATGTGCGTCGCCCTCATGCCGCGCCGCCGTTGGGCCCATACGCCAGCGCAGAGAGCAAAGGGCGCTGACCACCTTGTTTTCATTTCTTGACTCTCCCTCTTCCCCTAGTTATCTCGCCCCCCACTTTCAGTACATTTGCGCGAACCATAGTAAAAATCTACGTTCATCACATAATCGTCTTCTTCAATGTCCCACTCACCGCACTGACTTTATTCACTCTTCCTTCTTCGTTCAGTCTATCTCCCTGTGGAATGCGCTCCCCCAGGAAATCAGGATGGCAACCAACCGATTATCCTTTAAAGTTAAAGTTCGCGAGCACATTCGTAAGAAGCTGGCAGTATCATCACAACGATAATGTTTTCCCATTGTTTGTCTTACTGTTTAGTATATTCGTGTATTTATTTAGTCTTATATTTATGTATAATTAGGTATATCTATGTATATGTATGTATATACTTATATTTTAATAAATATTTATTTCACAGTTTTCGTTATTGCACCTACCGCTGTCTGTCTCTGCATCACCCAAAGGTTGACTGGTAGAAAATGCCTATGGCATTAAGTCCGCCTCTGTACATTTGTGTGCGTAAAGTATTAAATAAATAAATAAATATTTATTTTTTGTAACAAAAATATGAATATTTGAAAAAAAACACAGAAAGAATTATGGATAATAAAATAGCCTGTTCATACAAAACAAATCATGAAAATATCTTAAGTAGTTTGAACGTAATATCGTTTTTATGCTTTGGGTAGACATGCTTTCCTGAATTTAATCCATAAAGTATTTTACTACGATACTTAAATATCCGTTTAAAGAACTGATGTGTATGCGATTTATTATAACATACATTTTTTGCATAATTTGCATTATAAGTAGGCGTAATAGCAGATTTAAAAGTCGCTAAAATCATATATCTGCGCGTTAATCCTTCGTTAATTTTAACGCATCTCAAATATTATCTTATAAACTTGACAAACTGCACACACATTATTCAAAAAATCATCCATAAAATCAATTGCAGAAAAAATAAAACACATTATCGCATCCAAAACTGTGACAAAAGTGAAATGTATGAAACAAAACTGAATGTCCGTTTATTTTCAGGGAACATTATAACTCCAGAAAAATGCCGTAAATTACTCTCGGCTAGGCTTGTACAATTTTAACAGTTGACGCGTGCAGTCAAACTGTCTAAAACCGTTTTGGCTGGTAAAAAACACTGACACTAAAGAGTCGAGAATATTAGTTAGGGCCATAAATTTGGAATGATAGCATTTTGTAAACTTTGTATTCAAATCTCCTTGTCACCTGTTCTATGTTTGCCCTATTTATTTTGGTAATGTTTGAAGTCTCCTTCCTACAGTGAACAGGGAGAACAGGGTAAAGTGGAGGAGGCCTATTTTCAGCAGTGGTTTGCGACAGACTAAGTTATGTTAAACCTTCGTGCAAGCATAGCACAATAATTATAGCGCTGTTTAAATTTGTATAGATTAGTTTAATATTTGTATAGATTCTCAAGACAGCGTAGAAGTATAATGACAAATTATACAATCAGCCTGCGAAAGCAGGCAGATTGTATAATTTGTCATAATAAATACGGCGCCGTTCATTTACCAACGCTTGCAGTTAGGAAATATGCCGAAGGCAAATTGGCAACTCGTTCAATTGTTATTATTTCAACATTGATTGTTATTGGAGGTTCGGTTGGAACTCTGACCAACCACGTGCGACCCGTATTGGTCGCAGTAACTAAACCAGGGCACCCTGACCAAATGGGTTAGGTTAAAAATGTGGCAACCCGCGCGCGAGCCGAGCGAGCGGTGCCGCGGCCAATAGATTTACCGCGGCATTTTGTAAACGGCGCGGCATTTGAATTGTCCATCAAATGTTGTGGCATATTATATAGTGACACGGCAATTTACATTTTCCCTTCGGCATATTTCATAACCACGAGTGTTTTTAAACGGCCGTTTGTAAAAAGTGGAAACATACAAATCGCCTGCGACATGTAGGTACATCATAGCTTAGGTGTTTTAAAATAACAAACGAACAAAAATCTACCTACTGGCAGTTTTTCCCTTTCTATTTTTACCCCCGTTTATTATTGACCTCTTCGCAATACATGTTTAATGTCGGGCACAACGGAATGTGATGTCCTCATTGGGACAAGGACCGCTAAAATCCTCCACCTCAATCAAATTGAAGGTCACGCGTGTTTCCGTCAATCAATGTTATGTGATTGCGTTTTATGATTCGGTTATTGAAATGTATTGCGAGAACTGGGTATAGTAACTAAGTAGGCAATCGTGGTCGTTATAATCCCTATTGATATTTGATGAGAAAGTATAAGTTTTGAGGTCTGAAAGATTGGGTTTACGATTGTTACAACAGTTACGACTTTTTCTGTGGGCCTAGAACGAACGTGCGAAGTTAGCGTTATGTAAATTCGATCGATTTTTAAATCGATAATTTGACTATCCTAACGAATTTTGGTTTTTTATGCGACAAGCACATTTAGTGCATTTACAGAGTGGCGATTAGGTTATCACATTTAATGTACAGCGATTATTACAAGTTGTTATTAGTTAAAATAATAAAATAAGCAATTTGAGTAAAAATAGAAAACTGAATTTTTCAAACAAAATAAATAGTGTAAAAATTGACACGAAATAAACCAACCTTTTTTTTAAGGGTGGGAAATTATCAAATAACTTTTCCCGCTCTGGGCGGAGCGGGACGGTGTGTCAGACTCTTACTGACTAAAACCCACCCGTATTCCTTCCGTTGCCTGTGTTGCTAGTGGCCTCGGTAACCCTTTCGAACTCCCACGCGACCCCGGAAGGCATTGGCCCTAGTGGACCCCTACACTTGTGCTGACATCTCTATGAGGCGCGCGTGGAATACAACGCATCGTGGACCCGGGCCTGGTTAATTATTTTAATTGTGTATGTTTAAAATACGTAATCTAAAATACATGGTTTCAATTAATGTGATAACCTAGTCGCTAGATTATACGTGAATAAAGTCTTTAAAATAAAAAAAATGTTATGTGCGAAACGAGTATTTCCAATTCAAAATCGTTCGAATTGACGTTATACTTTTACTTAGACCATCGACATTTACTGCTTACCTCGTAATGTCTTGAGAGTAAAGTTGACCGACTGGTTTAAAACTCTATCATAGGATGCAACTGGAAAAAATTTGGAAACTTAAAACGTAACTAGTTCAAGCATTCACACACACACTCTAACTCACACACACCCTTAATCACACACACCCTCACTCCACACTGCACCACACCTACCAACTTGCTTTTATGTGTAACTATATTTTACCAATGACTTTTATTTTTTATTTTTGCATTATCACGATTTTTATTTAAATACCAAAGTTAGCTAAACTGTACCCATGTCTCAGCTAATGTCTGGAACAATGATTTTCTTATATTTAGATGGGCGTTGATAGTTGCGACACAGTTTTTAACTTTTGTAGCTATTATCGTTTCTTTTGTAATTATGTCGATTTGTTGTTGTTCCAAAATAAAACTTTTTTTTTACTTACTTCGTGCGTTCTTGCTGATATACTACACTAGTACTACATATTTTATCGTTGAATTACATAATCAAATTACAAGATAACATTAACTAAATTAAATTAAAACTAAGTTAAACCTAAAAAAGACCCTCGAGGCATTGTACCGAAGATGCTGGTGGCATTTCCTCGCTGAATTGCAATGCTGATTTGACAAAGCGGTCAAAACTAACTGGGTGAACCCGCGAAACAAGACTCACAGGCGGAGACACAAAGCATCAACAAAAAGGTTTCTCATAAGAAACTTTCACAATGATTGGCTGTTCTGTCTCGTTTGTCAATCGATAATCGAAAGTTTTCTGGGAGTTGGTCAGCATTACTCAGCAACAGCAATCATCAATAAGTGCGTTGAAACAAGCAAATAAGATTATTTAGAAAGGTCTTAAGATAAATATTTAGATTTAAGACGCTGACAACACCTAAACCGCGGCCACTGTCAGATTGCATAGAAAAGAAAGAGAAGCGCGATGACACACAGCTTGTAATTTATTGCAAAATATGTAGCAATTATCTATTTACTCAAAATTGAGTTAAGTAATTGAAAATAAAAAACCACTTTAAAAACGTAACGTATGTTGATATTTAATGCAGATATTTTGGATTAGAACTCAAGATAAGAGGTTAGTTTAACGTTCGTTTGTATAGAGATTTTTTTTTCAAAACGTGTTTTGGTAATAACCAAGTTCTGGGAAATATGTTCAAAATTAACATATATTTTTTCCGCTTCCACAAACTATACAGATTTGGCAATTTTTTTTCTTAAGAGAAGCCTATTTTGGTCAATTGGGTCTTGTCAGCGCCTTAACTAAGACAATGAGTTCTCTTCATATTTTAGAGATAGTAATCTATTCTAACGAAGCACTTTGAACAATGTTAGTGTATTTAAAACAGTAATACAATTGTTACATACATTGTACTAACATTGTATTACCTACATAGGTACTTACCTACTCGTACATTGGTCTGTGACCTATTAAGGCTCCTACATACTGGCGCGACTTGTCGCGCGACGCAACGCGACACAAAGACACCGCGTGTAGCGCTACACGCGGTGTCTTTGTGTCGCGATGCGTCGCGCGACAAGTCGCGCCAGTATGTCGGAGCCTTTACTCGTACATACTTACCTAAAGTATGTAAGTAATAATAGGTCACAGACTACATTTACATGCGGACAAAATTAATGTTTATAATGATTCCCTATTATCGATATTTTAATTAAATTGCTATCCAATACATTATTTTGCGCTGGTCTTCCAGTTTATTCATTAAAATTTATCTAGTTTAGAGAATTTCCACAGTCCGTGCAATGATCATATAATAATTGATAAGCACTTTTGAAAGCTCTAAACTCTCAACATGCATTTTCATTGAGTTCTGTTTGCGTAATCAATTTAAAAATAAATAACCGACAATGCTTTGTATTAGTAGCTAGATACGGAGAGCTATTTTCAATAAATAGGTTCTGTAGTTTTAGACATAATCAAATCACAGTCATTTATTCATACTAGGCTGAGAATCAGCACTTTTCGACCGTCAAAGTTACATAAGACAGCCCCCCAAGAACGCCCGCCCTTCACCACTTCCTAGTGCTTTACCTGGGAAGAAGAAGTGGCGCAACAAATTCCCCAGCAGCACACCTGTCTGTTTAGTTATATAAACTTGATTCCATACAAATCGTATGCAAAGTAATTAACATTACGAAACACACATTAAATTAAATTTTCATAAACTCATAATAATTATGGCGTCAATTAATGAAAGTCCTGAGTACTCACATCCCGTGTTTGTAAATATGTGAGCACCATGTATCTATCACATAATTAATGTATCTGTAATTGCTTAATTTTTATTATTTTACCTATTATGATGTAGTGGGCAGAGGTGTACCTGTGGTACACCCACATTTCGCCAGTTATGTTTAAGTCCCATGTAAAGGTGCGAGCCTATTGTCATCAACCGGGCACAAATCCAGGCTCCGGGCTGCTACTGAGAAATTCCAGATAGAAAAACCCAATAAAACTTTGACCGACCCGAGAATCGAACCCAGGATCTCATGCTCAGCAGTAGCGCTTGCGACCAGTAGACCAACGATGCAGTCTTAAACAAAATATTGTAAAACATTTTAAAAGAGTAACGGTGAAGTTTCTTGCTCATTCTTCTCCATACGAAACTACCTTTTGGAAGGGATGACTAGAACGAGCACTCTAATTTCGTAATACAGTTTGAATCACAATCTGAGAGTTTTGAAGGATATCGCTAATCCATTGAATCACAGGTTTGAAAAATCCATCTACTTAGTAAAGTACATAAGGCAATGGACGTGGGTGAACTTTTAAAATGAAACCCATTGCGATCAATTGTCATTTATGTGTGTTATGCACTTGCCCCGCTGTTCTATTGTTCTGTAAATTTTGACGTTCAAAAGTACCTATTCTAATTTATATAGATACTTTTATACGTCATTTTTAATGGAAATATATTTTTTTAACGTGTTTTAAGGGGACTACAGGAAATTTTGTAAGTTTTATAATGCGTAAAAGTATATGATACACTGCAGTAAACAAAGTATGACATTCTTCAGGATATATGCTAGGTAGATAGTGTGTTGAAAACATAATTATATTAACTAATTTGACACGATGGAAAAAAATCACGAAAATACCTCTAAAAATTTATTTTAACGATTAAAAACCATACTAATACGAGTATACATGCAATCATTCTGATTTTTTGTCAGATTTTTCTACAAGCAACATATTAGCATAATAGTGTTTCAATTTTTTTTATCCAATCAATAGATTTTTTGTAAATAGATAATTGCTTCATATTTTGCAATAAATTACCAGCTTGTGTCATCGCGCTTCTCTTTCTTTTCTATGCAGTCCGACAGTGACCGCGCTTTAGCTGTTGTCAGCCTCTTAAATAGACACTTTTGTTACGTCAAAATTTATTTGACATTTGAAATTTGTTTTGACTTTGACTTCGACTTTCAATAAGTCTTTAAAAGGCCATTAAACTACGGTCACATTAAAACATTTTTCTGATGAACAAAATGGATAACGCAAAATATCTTTTTCGGTTTTATTGATGTGCCCTGGCGAAGACCTTGACCGTCATTCAAGTTGTTTTTGTCCTGCCCAATAATAATCATTTATTAATAAAGTGCAAGTGGGCGATCATGCTCATTGTCATATTAAAACGCAATACTTTACTGTCATATTTGACCAGGGATGGCAAACGACGTCAACGTGCCAATTTTACTTTGTTGTGGACTCGTGTCAATAGCTTATTTCACTCTGATAGGGAAAATAATAAAAAAACCGGCCAAGTGCATGTCGGACGCATGCACGCACGCACAATGAAGGGTTCCGCAGTTGGGATGAATTAATCCCAAAAACAAACTAAACATTGTAGGTAGTTGAAAAACATGATCTCCCATACATCGATACATCGTATATGCCACGGTCAATTCTCCAACTGCAATTTTAAGTTGGTTGACTATAACTCCTTAACCTCTAAAGCCTACTTAGCCGTAGTTGACTGGCGTGTCATGGAGGGGGTGGAGACCTATTCCGATCACCGGTATATCCGGTTCGACGTCTCCGCCCAGACCTCGGACGCGCCGGTCCGACGGGCCCCGAGTGGTCCGCGGTGGGCGCTGAAGCAGCTGGACCGGGAGCTCCTCCTAGAAGCCTCGATCGTGCAGGCCTGGGTGTCACCACCGGACAGGCCTGCCGACATCAACGACGAGGCGGAGTGGTTCCGAGAGGCCATGTCCGACATATGTGACGTGGCAATGCCCCGGGTCCAGCCTGGACGTGCCTCGCGCCAGGTGTACTGGTGGTCGCAGGAGCTGACGGCTCTGCGCACTGCGTGCGTGGCTGCGCGACGCCGGTACACCAGGCACCGCAGGCTTCGTATCAAACCTCCGGATACGGAAGCCATTCAGGCGGAGCTGTACGAGGGGTACAGAGCGGCGAAGACCGCCCTCCAAGCGGAGATCCTGCGGGCCAGGGGTTTGGCCCGCGAGGAGTCGCTGGGGACTCTAGACAGGGACCCGTGGGGACGCCCGTACAAGGTGGTGCGGGATAAACTCCGCCCATGGGCTCCCCCGCTAACGCAGAGTCTCCGGCCCCAGCTTATGGAGGACGTGGTGAGCGCTCTGTTCCCTTCACGAGGGGAACACTCCTCCCCGCCTATGGCTCCGCCTACTGCGGTGCCTGATGCGGACCACACCGCCGACGACGACGACGATGCTCCGGAGGTGACCGAGGGAGAAATGAGAGCGGCGGTACGCAGGCTTAATGCCAAAAATACCGCCCCAGGACCCGACGGCTTACCTGGGAAGGCCTGGGTCCTGGCCTTGGAGGCTCTCGGACCTCGACTTAGGGGGCTCCTAAGCGCATGTTTGGAGAGGGGCCAGTTCCCGCTTCGTTGGAAGACGGGAAAACTGGTCCTCATAAAGAAGGCAGGGCGCCCTGCGGACTCTCCGTCCGCTTATCGGCCCATCGTGCTGCTCGACGAGGTGGGCAAGCTCTTTGAAAGAGTAATTGCAGACCGCCTCGTTGGCCAGCTGGTGCGGGTGGGGCCGGATTTGGCGGAGAGCCAGTTTGGTTTCCGCAGAGGGCGCTCTACGGTGGACGCCATCATGCGTGTGCGAGCCCTGACGACGGGGAATGCTGTTGCCCAGGGTGGGGTCGTCTTGGCGGTGTCCCTAGACATCGCCAATGCCTTCAATACCCTGCCCTGGAGTTGCATCAGGGAGGCACTCCGGTATCACCGGATGCCGACCTACCTCTGTCGTGTGGTCGAGGCCTATTTGACGGACAGGGCCGTCATCTACCCCGGTCACCAGGGAGTGTGGAACCGGCAAGAGATGTCGTGCGGTGTCCCACAGGGATCGGTCCTGGGGCCGCATCTGTGGGACATCGGATACGACTGGGTGCTGCGCGCCGACCTCCCTAGCGGCGTCAGCGTAGTGTGCTACGCTGACGACACGTTGGTCCTGGCGCAGGGGAGGTCGCACCAGGCGGCGGCCGAATTAGCGGCACGCGGGGTTGCGACAATCGTCGAAAGGATCCGGCAATTGGGACTCGAGGTGGCCCTGCACAAGTCCGAGGCCATGTGTTTTCATGGTCCTCGGAACGCGCCACCGTTGGGGTCCCAAATAACGGTAGGAGGGGTTTCTATCGGCGTCGAGTCGACGATGAAGTACCTGGGACTCGTCCTCGACAGCCGGTGGAACTTCGTGGAGCATTTCCGACGTTTGGCTCCCAAACTGGAGCGGGCGGGCGCTGCATTGAAGCGGCTCCTGCCCAATCTAGGGGGTCCAAACGCCTCCTGCCGGAGGCTCTACGCGGGGGTCGTGCGGTCCATGGCCCTCTATGGGGCTCCTGTATGGGCGCGCTCTCTGGCGCTGCGGCCAGCCCGCCGGTTGAGCGCGGCCCAAAGGGTCATGGCCATCCGGATGGTCCGAGGATACCGCACGGTCTCCTGTGAGGCAGCGAGCCTCCTTGCCGGATTGCCGCCATGGGATCTGGAGGCAAAAGTCCTCGCGCACGTATGGGAGTGGCGCGAGGAGGCGAAACGCCGGGGCGTAAGCCCGCTGCCGCGAGAAATCGCGGCACACCGGACGGAGCTCCGGCGGGATCTCATGGCGTCATGGAAAGTACGGTTGTTGCAACCCAGTGCTGGGCACGCCACGATTGCGGCGATAAGTCCCCTCTTTGAGGAGTGGCTGGAGAGGCGCCACGGCGTCCTCACCTTCCGCGTGACGCAGGTCCTCACCGGACACGGCAGCTTCGGGAGGTTCCTGTGTCGGATAAGGCGGGAGGAAACGTCCGGGTGTCACCACTGTGTGAATCGCCTGGAGGACACGGTGGAGCATACGGTGGAGGTCTGCCCGGCTTGGGCAGAGCACCGCCGTGTCCTCGTGGAGGCGATCGGCGGCAGAGACCTCTCGCGTCCGGCCCTGGTTCAGGCCATGGTACGGAGCGAGAGGGCATGGGCAGCCGTCACCTCCTTCTGCGAAGCAGTAATGCTCGCAAAGGAGGAGGCGGGACGGTTGAGGGAAAGGCATGTTTCGCGCCCTCTCGCCCCTAGCCGCCGCAGGAGACGCCCAAGGCGTCGGGAATCCCGGGCGGATTTCCGGCCACCGTAGGCGCGGGCTTGCGGACGGTGAGCAATGGGTAGCTCACCGTCCGGTAAGGACCAGGCCCGGGTCGACGGCGCGTCGTATTCCACGCGCGCCTCAAAGAGATGCCGTCAGCACAAAAGTAGGGGTCCACTAGGGCCGATGCCTGCCGGGGTCGCGGGAAGGTACTTATGGGTCACCGAGGCCCCCGCAACACAGGCAACAAGAAGGAATACGGGTGGGTTTTAGTCAGTAAGAGTCTGACACGCCCTCCCGCTCCGCCCAGAGCGGGAGAAGTTATTTGATGATTTCCCACCCTACAAAAAAAAAAAAAAAAAAAGCCGTGATAGTTTTCATTTTAATTTCGTTATAATAATGTACTACTGCCATGGATTTTATAAATTATATAACCTTTAGACCTTTCAAGTATTACGTAAGCACGAAAGGGTGGTGGGGGTCTTTGCTTTGTTTATTTTTGATTGGGGTACGGGAGGTCCAGATGGTGAAAGCAAAAATTACTAAAATTCTGCTTAAGTAATACTTGAATGGCCCCATATAAGGGATCAGGAATTTTGTACGGTTCCCGTACAGGTAATAATTTGCTAACTCCATAAACAACCACTTAGCTGGCGTGAGCGCTTTAATGCTTAAAATTACGCCAGTGGATCCTTGAATCGAAAAGTGCTGTTGACAGACCCGCAATATTTATTAACGGCCTATCCAACGATATCCCACACCATGGGGTAGACGAGAAAAAAAATATCATCCCCACATTATGAGCAAAGGAGGTACCCTAAAAAATGTTTTTTTATGATTTTATTTTAGCACTTTGTCGGCGTGATTAATATGTATACCTATGCCAAATGATATCTTTCTAGTACAACGCGCCTCTGAGCTACACTGGGGTCAGACAGACAGACGGACATGGCGAGATTATAAGGGTTTATTACGGAACCCTAAAAACGCTTTACTAAGGACGTCTATAAACTTCATTCTCATAATAAATAACATAATTTCACGCCTGTTTTCCCCGACGGGTTAGACAGATGTGACCTATGGTACTGTGGCGGCATCTACATCGCCACATGCGAACTACGCAACACACTGACGTCACGCAAAAGCTTGCATCGCGCAAGCAGAGTATACCGCGCAACTAAGATATATACAACGTCCCGACAGCAACCGTCGGGTAGTTGCCTACCAGACACGACCCCCATCTGGTCGGAGGATCCTCCCTTTTCTATACAGGATGAGTGAACTTTACACCCTGTTCCTCATGCCTTTTTAATACACCCAGATTTCACCTGTGTTGTTCAAGTACCATGTAAAAGAGCCAGACTTCGAGCTGTTACTGACAAATTCCTGAGGAGAAAACCCGTACTTTGCCCAACCTGGGAATTGAATCTAGGACCTCATGCTCAGCAGTAGCGCTTGCAATCACTAAACCAAAGCCAACGAGGTATACATATTGTAGAATTATTAATTCTACAATATTTTTTTGGTATTTATACTCTTTTTAATCATCTCATATTCAACCTTATTCGCAAGTTCAGTTCTTTCATAGTTTTTTATTTTTATTTTGTAATATTCGAATTTATTTCAAAATTATTTTTGCTTGTCAAAAAAATTGTTTTGGGGCTCATTCCTCTGTCGCGCTCCGTTTTAAATGGTTTCGTCACTAACAATGATTTTTTTTTTTGTATGTATATAGTGCTCAGTCTTTTTATTACCGTTTTAATGTTGTAACAGTAACAATGTGGTATATAATTAGAAGTGCAGCCAGCAGTCTGCTCTATCGAGTCAGGCGTTTATCCCTTAAGGAACTGGTAAGCATATTTTCTTATTTCTTTTTCCATTCTAATTTTATCTTCAGATTTGTGGCTCGATGACTTATTCGCTTATGTTTTGCTGTAGAATGAAGTTCATCAGCCGGCCTTTTTTCTGGGTTTTTTCAACCAAGTAACAGTTGGGTTGAGATTGATTAACGTCTGTAAAAGCTGTGAGATCAGAAGACGCAATTCCCGGAACTAACAACCGGAATTTCAGTAACCCGTGGAGTTCTGGTGAAGACTATGCTACATCGCTTCGGGATTGTGATCCAGATAATTTCTTTAATTATTAATATTATTCAGTGTTATTTTAATTGAAACCTGTAGATTTCTATTGCTCGTCAGTGTTAGTTAGCCTGTTCCTGATTAAGTCAGTACCACGACCACGGTTTAGAGCTTAGCGCCACGGTTTTTAAGGATAACATCTTTCAAGCGTATTCCTGAAAAAAACTGGTTGCAACCATTAGGTTATATACGTTTTAAACTTTCAGTTCTAGCTCACGCGCTCAAGTTGTGAATCTGGTACGTGTTACCAAATTTTTTTTTAATCTGCTCTGGTAAAAATTCCTCATATTTTTTATACCATATATGTATTTTTTAATTAACCTTTATTTAAAGTCGTTCATTCATCATTTTTTTTATTTTTAGGATTCAGTGTTTTTATATTTTTACTAAATTATACGTTTTCATGAGTGTTTTAATATTTTTTCACACACTCTACAGTATGTATATGTAAATAAATATTTATTCCAAAATTTTCGTTATTGTACCTACCACTGTTTGTCTTTGCATCATCCAAAGGTTGACTGGTAGAAAATGCCATAGGCATTAAGTCCGCATCTATACATTTGTGTGTTTAAAGTATTATATAAATAAATACATAAATTAATTAATTAACTAATAGATAATAAATAAATAAACGAGGACGTAAAAATATATTCACAAAAAATCGAATCCCTTTTTTTGTAAAAATAGTTTTTGTTTACAAAAAAGGGACATGAATTTGTGTACATTTTTCACCCGTCACTCGTTTGCCAACCCTGAACTAGACTTTGTGCAACATACAGCTAACGTAAACATAGCCGGTGCCGATCGCGTGGCGGTGCAATTCAAACAAGATTAATAAAACGTTTCAGACTATTTTTTTTTCGTTATCGAGTCGACCTTTCGTTTGTCTTCCGTTTTGTAAGCATAATGAAATATATTTTTAGGTGTGTAAGGCTGTTTCAGTTATTTTCCGAGCTATTCAATCATGTTGGTACGGGGAATTTCTTCGCAGTTATTTTATTTCACCCGACATATTAAGAATATTGTCCAGTCTGTCTCAAAAAGATGACAAGAATTCAGTTGATTGTCTGAAATCTGTGTTTCATAATATTGTATCAATGTGGGCCCAATGTGTAAGATATTTTGTCGCTACATCTGCCTAGCCTTTTCCCAACTTTGTTGGGGTCGGCTTCCAGTCTTACCGGATACAGCTGAATACCAGTATTTTACATGGAGCGACTGCCTATCTGACCTCCACAACCCAGTTACTGGGTAACACGATACCCCTTGGTAAGACTGGTTGTCAGACTTTCGGGCTTCTGACGATCCGTAACGACTGTCAAAGATCTACAAATGACAGCCAGGCCCAACGGCTTATCGTGATTTCCGAGGCACGGAGGGGTCTTGGTATGTAAAGATGGTCACCCATCCACGGACCAACCGCGGCAAGAGTAGCTTAACCTGATCGATCGACCCGTGCGGCTGTTATTACTTAGCCACAGGCCCCTCGCTATGTCATTTACCCCCATTTTGTCGCTACATATTCATCCAATAATAGGTATAGAACAAAGATTGTAGACAAGTAAATGATTTTTCGTCGATGTATAAATCTTTTTGGGGCTGACTGTACAAATACACGCAGGCAGAGCAAATCTGAGTACTGATTTTTTTAAGGAAACAAATATATTTTGGCCCGAAGTTTTCTTATTTATCCCAACCACGTGTTGACTAAACGAAACGGTGTGACCGTGCATAAGCATTGACAATATTTCGAAGTCAAAATATAAACAAAAGAAATAAAACCCTTTTTAAAAGTTGGATACAAACGGAAATAAATGAATAATTTGTGGAAAAAAGTTTAGCGAAGCAGGATTAGGGCTAGGTGTGCCCAAAAGTTGTAGGGTTACTTGGGTAAACTAAAGTACTACTGACGTAAAATCGATGGCTAACGATAACTCAATATTTATTTTTATTTTGTATGTAAACTAGGAGTTGTATATTTTGGTTTTCTATTGATGGCTACTAAACCCTTACATAATTTTACAGGTAAAAAATAATAGTTTACATCAGTCCCAATATGACATTGACTGAATTCGATAGAATGACTAGAGATTTCTATAATCACTACGTTTGGCAAACGGATGGCTACCACTGACATCCAGGCCGAGTCCCGGCCACCGTATGCGTGAACTTGCAGACGGTGAGCAATGAGTAGCTCACCGTCCGATAAAGACCAGGCTCGGCGCGTTGAGTTCCACGCGCGCCTCAAAGAGATGTCAGCACAAATGTAGGGGTCCGCTAGGGCCGATGCCTGCCGGGGTCGCGGGAAAGTCCGAAAGGGAAACCGTGGTCTCTGGCAACATATAGGCAACGAAAGGAACACGGGTAGGTTCTAGTGAATAAGAGTCTGACACACCCTCCCGCTCCGCCCATAGCGAGAGAAGTTATTTGATAATTTCCTACCCAAAAAAAAACCACTGGCATTACTGGACATTTTGCTAATGTGTCGTTTTGTTCGTTTTGTTATTAGGACCATTTGCTTTTAGGGCGTTTTGATACGAAAGGGTTGTTATTGCCGTGTTACATAATAGCAAACATGATGCACTAGGTACCAAATAAGAAACAACACTAGCACATGAGAAGTGACAAAATAGCAATAGGAAAAAAAGTTATGGAACACTACAAGACAGCTAAATACTTTCTCAAACACGGATGGTGTTTGAGAAAGTATTTAGCTGTCTCAGCCATCCAATTCCGAAAATAGATCTCCCAAATAAACATTAAACATTCCCTACATTCCAAACTATAAAAGATTTTCCAACCCACTAATATCAAAATAAACACCAGAACTTCTCTTTTCAATGCATTATTTACGCACATTTCATATAGGTATATTCAAAACACGAATTTGAAGTTTGTTTGTAACTCGATGCGGTATACACTGAAACTCCACAGCCTCCACCTGCAAACAACCATGTGCCTGATATAAGTAACTTTGCTAATTAACTTCATACTACCCTGTTAAGAGTTTACCGCTCCATCATTGCATGTAGGCGTGGCTGGATAAAAATGTTGTATTAATAACTAATTAGTGGATTTAATTAGTTGATATTAATAAGTTTTTATTGAGCATATATTATGCTTATGCATTAAAAAGAGAAAAATTAACCCCAGTTCTACTGTTATATTATTATATGGGGATAGTTTAACTATAAGAAAAAAGGATATAATTGAATGTGACCATTTGATGTTATATCTCAATGAGACAAATAATTGTAAATTTATTTTTTGTTCCTTGCCTTATTCGAAATATTTGTCTGATGAGCAAAATAGGCACATTTTTAACTTAAATATGTTAATTTATAATAGGACCTGTTGTCACAGTGACGCTATTTTATATTTTGATTGTAATCAATTTATTACTGATTACAAACTGACAAATTATACAATGTGACACGGTTGGCGTAATGGCTGAGCGATCGACTGCTGCGCAGCGTGTCGCGGGTTCGATCCCCGCACGGAACAAATATTTGTATGATCTGCAAGTAATTGTTCCGGGTCTGGGTGTTTGTGTTTGTGAGTTTCTATGTTTGTAAACGCACCCACGATACAGGAAGAAATTCCTAGTGTGGGGCAACGTTTTTTAAAAAAAAAAAAAAAAAAAATGTATTTGCCACCTAGTTGTAGGAGACATATTGCTAACCTTTTAGCATACAATATACACAGTGACACTGGTACCTATAGTGTACCATCGATTACTGTTAGTAGTGATACTCACACTACTTTTGATACGCCCTGTAGTTTAAACTGTTAGGTGCGACAACGGGTCAGCCGCATATGTTGAATGTTGTACATCAAAATATGCAGGGTCTGTCCGGCAAAGAGTTAGAGTTAAGTTTATTTATCGAGAACTATAACGTTCAGGTGTTATGTTTAACTGACCACTGGTTGAAGGAACATGAAGTAGTGTTTGTGAATGATGATCATTTTACTGTACAAAGTGCATTTGTAAGAAAAAGTGCTATTCGCGGTGGATCTTTATTTCTTGTTTCAAACAAGTTGAAATGTAAGCAACGTTTAGATTTATTTAATCTTTCCATCAAGCGCACTATTGAGTTGTATCGTGTTGAACTCGAGCGATACGTCATAATTTGCGTTTATCGACCCCCATCTGGGGATTTTATTCGTTTTGAATCGGTAATGGAGGATTCACTCAATAGATTAAAATCTAGTAATAAAAGTATAATTTTATGTGGAGATTTTAATATTAATATTTTAGATGTTACTCCATTAAGTATTAGACTTCTCAATTTGTTTAGGTCCTTTAATCTAATTTACTTGTATTTTGAACCTACTAGGATTACGGCATCTTCGTCGACATGTCTTCATAATATATTTAGTGATTGTGATGCCAAAAATAAATTAGTGTTAAGTGACTTAACGTCTGACCACTGTGTTTTATTAGCTAGCTTCCCTGTGCCATTACATAAAAAGCCGCATAAAATAGAATGTAGGCCTTATACAGCTAGTCGCTGCAACAAGTTTAAAAATAATATAGCTCATAGAATTACACCATCTATAGTAGAACACGAGAATCCTAATGAAATCTATGGAGCTATTTTTGATGTTGTCCATTATGAGTACCAATCCACTTTCAAGACCAAAACCATTAACATTAATGGCACCCCCGCTGGCTTTAACCAATGGGCTACTCCAGGTTTTTATAAAAGTAGAGCGAGACTATACGAGTTATATGGTTTAAAAAAATACAGGTTTGATACTCCTTTTCTAGAGTATGTCAAAAATTATTCAAAATTATTTAAAAAGTTTGTGTTTTTGCTAAATCTAAATTTTTAAGCGACACAATTAAAAAATCCAATAATAAAATAAAAACCACTTGGAAAATTATTAACAATGAAACGGGTAAGTCGGTTAACCAACAAGAAAAACATCTTGAGATTATGGTCGACAGCAAATTAGTTAATAAAGCAGCTGACGTAGCTAAGGCATTCAATGAGTTTTTTGCCAACATACCTATAACTACGACTCGCTCCTTAAATTCGTTCTCGTCTAAAGCTGAAAACCTTTTGTATAGTAGTGTGCCTAAATGTAGTCGCTTATTTAGTTTCGAACATGTAACACCCGGTAATGTAGTTAACGTTTTTAACACACTTAAGTCTAAAAACACTGGTGATTACTGGGGTATCTCCATTAAACTATTAAGTAATATAATAAACATCGTAGCCCCCTATCTAGCTGTTACTTTTAATAAATGTGTTGATTTAGGAACTTTTCCTGACCTCATGAAGAATAGTAAAGTCGTATCGTTATTTAAATCAGGTAATAAAAAAGATGTTGGCAATTTCAGGCCTATTTCTATTTTACCTGCATTTAGCAAAATATTTGAAAAGTTAATACTCAAGCAGTTGCTGATACATTTTAATTTAAACAGCCTCCTTCATAATGAACAATATGGCTTTACAAAAGGTCGTTCGACTACAGATGCAGGCGTTGCACTGCTGAAATACATATTTAAGGCATGGGAGAACTCGCAAAATGCTATTGGAGTTTTCTGTGATCTCTCCAAAGCTTTTGATTACGTGCAACATGACACGCTCTTGCGTAAACTACATCATTACGGTGTCCAAAATGAAGCTCTTAAAGTAATAAGTTCATATTTACATAATAGGTTGCAATGTGTAGATGTTAATGGTGTGAAATCTTCCAAGCTTCTAGTACAGTTAGGTGTACCACAAGGCTCAATACTGGGTCCATTCTTATTCTTAGTATATATTAATGACTTACCATTCTATTTAAAGGGTATCTGTGACGTTGTACTGTTTGCAGATGATACCTCTCTTATTTTTAAAGTAGAAAAGAATAGACAAGATTTTGACGACGTAAACAGTGCACTCTCAATTGTCACGGATTGGTTTACGACAAATAACTTAGTTCTCAATGCTAAGAAAACAAAATGTATAAAGTTCGCTTTACCGAATGTTAGAAATCTAGGACCCAACATCGTCTTGGATAAAGAGGTTCTTGATACTGTAGACTCGGCAGTTTTTCTGGGCATAACAGTAGATGCTAAAATTCAGTGGGGCCCTCATATATCAAGCCTAGTGGGAAGGCTCAGTTCGGCCGCTTACGCCGTCAGGAAAGTAAGACTATACATTGACGTTGATACAGCTCGGTTAGTATATTTTAGTTATTTTCATAGCGTTATGTCCTACGGTATTCTGCTGTGGGGCAAAGCCGCTGACATTCAAAATATATTTGTTCTTCAAAAACGAGCTGTTCGTGCAATTTACCAGCTAGGTGTCAGAGTTTCTCTGAGGGATTTTTTTAAAGATACTGGTATTCTCACGGTGGCATCACAATTCATCTTCGCTAACATCTTATATATTAGGCAAAATATACACTTATACATTAAAAATGATATTCACAATATTAACACCAGAAATAAGGACAAATTACGTGCTCCATTTCACCGGCTTCACAAGGTTCATAACTCGTTTGTTGGGCTTGGTATTACTTTTTATAACAAGCAACCCTCTTCATTGCTAGATTTGCCTTTTAATGCGTTTAAAACTAAAGTAAAATCCAAACTTTGTTCATGGGCATACTATTCTATCAACGACTACTTAAACGATAAGAATTGTTGGTCGCTGTGATTAACTCAAGACAATGTTTATGTTCTTGCTCCAGAATTAGCAAACCTAGTGACAGGTTATATGAGTTCATATAATTGTTTATTTTATTTGACTGTATAAGTCAATTTATTTTAAATTTTATTTTCGTTTATTATTGACATAATCTTCTCATTACAATGTTTTTGTTGAGTTGTATTGCAATATGTGGTTAGCTAGCGACCTCGATAACTGATTATATTATTCTTACAACCGGCAGCAAGTTCGTCATGCTCCCTTAGATGTCACTGCTTGTGGTAGCGTCGGGGGTCGGGTTGCCTCCTTCCCTCAAATATGGCGATTTGGTAATGGCTGATTTTTGCGTTATGCTCGTGAACGGGTACTGCTTGTGGTGACTGGTCGTTTTGCTGACCATTGTTTTGTTTTGTTATTAGTAATTAACTGTTTATTTATTTTACTTTGATGGTCCTAGTTCATCATTTGTGACTGCTACGGCTGTAGATATATGTAAGTGGGCACGGCCTTTATACTTGAAGGCTTTTATTTAGGTTTTAAGTTCTGTTTACGTTTTTTATCTCTGCTTGAGAATAGTTTTCGGTCTTTTTCTTTTCTTTTTTTTTTGGTATAGTGGTGTGCTAGCTGACATATGGCTAATAATTTAATGTTTTGTGTTTCACGTGGTGTAAATTGTTTTGCATACTATTGTATAGAATCCATTATTTTCTCTAACTGAACAGACAGCTGTGCTGCTGGGGAGTTTGTTGGCCACTTCTTCTTCCTAGTGCTTTAGCTGGGAAGCTAAAGCACTAGGAAGTGGCGAAGGGTGGGCGTTTTGGGGGACTGTCTTATGTAATTTTGACGTTCGAAAAGTGCTGATCCTCAGCCTAGTTTGAATAAATGACTTTTGATTTTGATTTTGCTTGACACCAATAAAATTGTCATCCTTTGGATTAAGGAGTAGCATGTCTCGTTCTTGAGAGCAGTGGTGGCCCAATGGTAACGCCCGCCCACTTACGAGTTTGTAGGTCACAGGTTCGAACCCTGAAAGGCGCTTTACTTTGTGTAAATTATTTCAACACCACTCTCTCAAAACGGCGAAGGAAAACATCGCGAGGAAGCCAACATGTCATAGAACCAAAAATTCGAAGACATGTGACATCTACCAACCCGCACTGAGCCCGCGAGGTGGATTACGGCCCACTCCCTCTCACAGAAAGGAGGCCTGTATCTCAGCAGTGGGAACAGTACTGATTATGTGTATGTCTCGTTCTTGGAAAGATCCAACAGCCATCTACTCAGTGCTCACCCTTTTTATAGACATATCATCAGGTACCTGTTGGTTATCAGTATTTGATAATAATGATGACCCTATTAATTACGATCGTGATTAAGGTAGTCACTGTTTCTTACAGTGGCGTATCAAAAGTTCCGTATGTCAAGTTAAACAATCAAAATTTTATCTTTGAAATATCGCAACTTCAATTTCTTCACCTCTCCCTATTCATTATTTTCTAACCGTAATCCATCAAAATAATCTTAGTCATTTCACAAAAATAACTTGTACAATAGTTCCATTATTCGCCAAGAAGTTTATTCCGCCTGTACATACAAATTACGGCCATTTAATTAGGCAAGATGTTTACTTTGCCCGTCGCTGTTAGCTCAGGTTATAAAGCACTGGCTTCGAATGTAACTCGGGGTGACATTTTATATCGAAAAGGCGTGCTCAAATGTAGGTCGTTACGACCTTACTTGTTGCTCACCCACTGAACTAAGTACAACTAGACTAGACAGGGCAGGGCTCTTATAATTGAATTATAACTTTACGAGATTTTTAAGCTATGTCCATATTTCTATGTTCAACAAATTAATTTTCTGATTCACATAGGTTTTTTTTTTCTGACGAGTTATTTTTTTTTGATCTGTTAAATTAAATTGGAATTCTTGTTTTTTCAAACGTTTCTGCTAAATTTTAAATCCATTTTGTAGCTTTTACATTTTTTTCTTTAATCTGAAGTCAACTTCACTATAATTTATGTAAAATAATTACGATACGAACGTAACCGAAGCAAAAGGAGTACCATGTAAGGATCGTAACTGGTGGCATACTGTAGTTTCTACCTTTCCCATGGGAAGAAGGCGTAATATTACAAAAAAAAATATATACAAATACACAATAAAAAAAATATATACAATAAAATTATAAAATTGAACAAATTATGTCCCTAGCGTATTGTCGTAGCTTCCGATCAATAATAATGATATATACGAATGCAGTACCACTGGCCTTCAATTTTTCTTAATTTTTAAAATTTAATGTGACTTGATTAAGTTTATCAGTTTTTCATAGATGACTGATTTAAAATTATGAGTAAATGATGTCATAACTTTTTTGGTCCATTACAATCTAAAATTGGGTCAGATGTATATATCCTATCGTTTATTGGATTCTGCAATGCTATTAGATAATATTTTTTCGAATTTGGTACGTAATTGCACTATTTTGGCTCACCCAATGGTAATTTCATCCTTTTCCCTGGTGTAATGCCCTTTCTTATTTGTCGTAGATATAAGACTAGTTGATAAGGCCACTTTTGGCCTATCTTACTGGAGTACTAGTGTACCGACCAGGCGGTTTGTTTTACCAGCCGCATTACTTGGAGTTCGACACCGACCTGTACGTTTCGGTGTGTTGCCTGTGATTCTATCCAGGCGGGCTACGCCTGAGAGTCCAGTTAGTAAGTCGTGTCACCTACGATGCGGTCGAGGCACAGGATGCAGTCCGTCAGGAGTAGCTAACTCTAAACCTTTAAACTCGCTTATTGTACTCGTAGAGTTTATATTTTACCATAAGTTGTTTTTTTTTTTTAATAACAGTGGTGATACCGGGATAACTTAGGTTCGTGTTTATTAGATAATATTCACGTGTTGTTTATGTATTTAGTGGTCGCGAGCCGTAAACTGATTGCAAACTATTATCTGGATCTTAAACCAAATGCGTAACTAAAATTCACCTTCTGCAGTTTCTAAAGTTTTTCGTGATCTCACTTCTTTTTAGCCCAAATTTCCCACAGCAACTGTTTTTACCATTTTACCCGACTGCTGCGGTGACAAACTTAATGTTTTTTTTTATATTTTGCTTGTTCGAAATCATTTTTGATTAAATTAATATATGTATGTGTTAAAGTGGTGAATTATCAAGTGGTCACAGAATGTAAATTCAGACGCGTGCCAAAATAATGTAATTAAATTTTATTATTGAATACCTTATACAAATGTAGGTAATATAAATTGAACACAATATATAAATACACAATGAAACCTTACAAATATTATGTAGGTTTGTACAAAACAAATTATTTAATTAATCAACAAAACACCAAAAAAATAAATCAAGAACGAAGCCTGCTGCGGTGAAAAACTTACAAGTTTTTTTTATATTTTGCTTGTTCGATATTATTTTTGATTAAATTGATATACGTGTTAAAGTGGTGAATTCTCAAGTGGCCACAGAATGTAAATCCAGACGCGTGCCAAAAGAATGTAATTAAACTTTATTGAATACCTTATACCAATGTAGGTAATATAAATTGAACACAATATATAAATACACAATGAAACCTTACAAATATGTTGTACATTTGTACAAAACCAAATTATTTAATCAACAAAATACAAAAGAAAAATCAAGAACGAAGTAACACCCGCGAGGTTTATTGCCTTTCGTGCATTCGTTGACACAACCCGCGACGGACATTTTGCACCCATAATAACGTCTATACGCAAATAATACCTATCTATCAAGAATCCCATATTATGACGACATGGCGTGCGTGCCCCACGTTTAATCTAAAAAGTATATATTTGTTACATTTATTATATGTACCGCATATTCCTTTGGGACCAGAGAGAACATATTTATTTGTTTTTGTTGAATAATTCATGTGAAAAAAAGTCCTTGACGAATGTCAAACGAGTTAGGTATAGGGCAATTTCGCGTATGTGTATACACAATACCTTGATTTCAATGTCAATGGAATCATGTAAGCCGATATTTGTGTCTATTATGTTTGGCAAACGAAATATTGCTATTCGATTTCAACTTGACTCGATTTCGCCTTTCGATAGTAACGATATTGTTTTGATTGTGAGCGCTGTACTGTATACGATAGCTCTTATTTGATCAACTGTAATGTATGTTATGTAAACCATTAGGGACCTTCATACGTCACGTATGGAGCTATCTATCAGTAGTTAGTGAACTTCCATTCGGTAGGGAATACTCCCGACAGGGTAACAAGTCGCTTCGAATGATTTTGCCGAATGGTAGGTAAATAAGGCCGCTCAGTGCGAGAATTTAAATTACGAACGCAACACATACTGCATTTATGCGCATTTTTGAAATACAAATAATCACACAGGACTGTGTTTTCCCGAATTCCTGGGCTGTCAAAGTATTTCGCATTTTGTTTTGTTGGGAACAATTACCTACTCGTTGGTTAAAAATATAAAACTAACAATATAAAAGATACAATTTTATCACAGACAAGCCACATGTCCGATGAGGATGCCCATCGGCAAAAATTACGAACTTCTATATAAACTTTAATCCCCTATGAAACCCCTTTAGGGGGTGAATTTAATTTCGCGCCATTTCGCCCCTAGCCGCCACAGGAGACGCCCTGAGCGTCGCCTGGCGGAATCCCGGGCGATTTTCTGGCCACCGTAGGCGCGGGTTTGCGGACGGTGAGCAATGGGTAGCTCGCCGTCCGATAAGGACCAGGCCTGGGTCGACGGCGCGTTGTGTTCCACGCGCGCCTCAAAAAGATGTCGTCAGCACAAGTGATGCACGGCCGATGCCTGCCGGGGTTACGGGAAGGTACGAAAGGGTTACCGAGGCCACTGGCAACACAGGCAAAGGAAGGGACACGGGTGGGTTTTAGTCAATAAGAGTCTGACACACCCTCCCGCTCCGTCCAGAGCCGGAGAAGTTATTTGATAAGTTCCCATCCAAAAAAAAAGGGTAAATTTTCAAGTCCTTTAGTGCTCACTTTCATTATACAGGGTGGCCCGTGGAACGAATTTTAGAAGCCTCTCTAATAGGGCTTCCAGGAATAGCCCCATGTGTGTTCAGTGATTATTTATATAGTTTAGATGCTAGACGTCTTTGAATTTTTGGTTATAGGACATTGACAAGTACAGTTTCCGCACGATGTTTTCCTTCACCGTTTTTAGAACAGTGGGGATGAAATAATTTACACAAAGTAAAGCACCTGCCTGGGTTCGAACCTACGACCCGTAAGTCGCGGCCGTTACCACTGCTGACGATTTTTAATATTTTTGGGAAATTCTCACTACACTTTTATATTTTTCATATATATTTTTTTTAATATATATTTTATATATTTTTTTATTGACAGACAGAAAGCTGTCAATTTCTGAATACATTTTTGTTTATTATAAATCCTTAAATTATGGCCTACGCAGATCTATAAAAAATACTATCTGTCAACACGTCACCCAAAGTGAGTAAAACTTAGCTCAAAGAGAAAAATTTTGCGCGACAAGATTCGTTCTGAATTTTAGCTCTTTAAAAAAAAAAAAATATGGTGACAATTACCCCAAGTTGTAATTACCCCTGTATTTTACGACGTGTTTTTTTTTTACCCGACTGCCCCAGAAAGAGGGTAATGTTTTTCGAGAGTATGTATGTATGTATGTATGTATGTATGTATGTATGTATGTATGTTTGTATGTATGTATGTATGTATGTATGTATGTATGTATGTATGTATGTATGTATGTCTATTTCTTTGGCACGCTCTGTAGCCTAAAAGGCTTGATGGATTTTAACATAAGAGGTGTCGTTCGATTCGTCTTCATTGTGGGAGTGACATAGGCTATATAATTTTTATATATTGCATCTGCAAATACAAAAAAAGGGAAGGAAACGTTTTTTTTAAATAAATTACAACAATATTGATATCAAATAAAAGCTAGTAATGAGTTCAATTCCATATATATTAATAAAACTAAAAAGCTTGAAATAAAACAAATTATTTAAAAAAAAAAAGCCGAATGCAAAAACACATACCTAACTAAAAAGTGAAAAATAAGCATTATAATCGATAGAATTTTGGTATCGCAGGCTGGGACAACCCAATAACCTGAAATATAGTGTAACTTTTGTTTGTCCCCCGACTGCGATACCTAAATTATATCGATTATAATGCTTATTTTTCTCTTTTTAGTTAGGTATGTGTTTTTGCAGTCGGGTTTTTGTTTTTTAAATAATTTGTTTTATTAATTATATCTGTTAGCAGGACACGTCTTCCGACTTTAATTTGAAACATTTTCCATTGTTAACTGTTTTTGACAGGTAACTACCAAAAATAAAGAAAAAATGAATTTTACAAGTTGTTATTGGCTTAACTTAAAGTACACCATGAAATCTTCTGCTAACTTGCTTCTGAATAAATAAATCATTATTTTACATACAGCGACACTTCTTTGTGACCCCCAAAGCCGAATAACATAGGCAAAATAGATATCCTAAGGCTATTTCGTCAGGCTTTTGGACTTACCGGTCTGCCCTTGGCAAGTAATACAGACGAATCCTCAACGTAACTGAATTTTAAATCGCCTCTAAATCTCACGCTGTCATCGTCTCTTGAAGTTGAATGACAGAAAGATCTTTAAGGACATCTTAAAGATAAGTGTCGTTTGAGAGTTAGGTGGCTGTTAATAAGGTTAGACAACCGGGACCGACAGTTTCACGTGGCTTCTGAACCACGAAAGGGTTTCGAAGTGAAGCACACCCTTTTACGGATTGACAGGGACAGACCAATTGATCGGTTGAGCTTTGGATCGATCCTCCATTTTGTTAGTCAAGAGTTCCTCAATTTGTATCTTTATAGTAACAGCAAATAATGAATTGATTTATTAATCTCAAACTGAATGATGACCTTCAAAATGAGGTGGCATCCGGCTCGTGTTTATTATCAGATGTATGAATATAGAGTAGACAAATCAAATGGATTTTATCGTTGAAATAATATTGTATGTTAGTCTGCAAGCGTTCTCCGACAGTCATTTCTCCTTTGGACTGATCACCGACGGATCGTTTCGTTTTTGAGAGATTCATCGATAGAACGTTTCAACTATGGACATTTCGCCGACAGAATCTTTCATATGCATCACTTTCGATGAAAGCCCTTGGTAGCAAATATAGTAGGTTGGCAGCTACAGCGACGGATAATGTTGGGTTAGGTTAGGTTAGAACAGTGACCATTAACCAGATCCCCTCTATTACTGTCGTCGAAAGTGACGCATATGAAAGGTTCTGTCGGCGAAATGTCCATGGGTGAAACGTTCTATCGACGAATCTCTCAAAAACGAAACGTCCTGTCGGTGATCAGTCCAAAGGAGAATAATGACTGTCGGAGAACGCTTGCAGACTCATGGTTTGTTGCCAAAAACTATTCTAATGTGTTTAATATTTAACGACTAACTTTTCTTGTTGGCAGCAAACTATATTATTTCAAAGTTAAATCCATTTTAAAGTTTCGTCCCGATACACTCCTGCATCCCTATTCACGCCGTGTTATTATTTTTAGTAGCAATGTATTTCATTTTGACAGTTCAACAATATCATTGTGTTATTGACGTTGTTGAGCAGACACATTTTGCGTTCATATAAAGCAATGGATTAGCAATATCCTTCAAAATGATTGCCTCGTTGGTCTAGTGGTTGCAAGCGCTACTGCTGAGCATGAGTTCCTGGGCGATCTTCGATCCGAGTCGGGCAAAGTGTTATTGGGTTTTTCTATCTGGAATTTCTCAGTAGCAGTCCGGAGTCTGGATTTGTGCCCGGTTGATGGCAATAGGCTCGCCCCTACTACATGGGACTTAAACATAACTTGCGAAATCAACGTTAAATCCATTTTAAAATTTCGTCCCGATACACTCCTTTTTTTTTTTGGATGGGAAATCATCAAATAACTTCTCCCGCTCTGAGCGGAGCGGGAGGGTGTGTTAGACTCTTTCTGACTAAAACCCACCCGTATTACTTCCTGTTGCCTGTGTTGCCAGGGGCCTCGGTGACCCTTTAGTACCTTCCCGCGACCCCGGCAGGCATCGGCCCTATTGGACCCCTACATATGTGCTGACGACATCTCTTTGAGGCGCGCGTGGAATAAAACGCGTCGTCGACCCGGGCCTGGTCCTTACCGGACGGTCAGCTACCCATTGCTCACCGTCTGCAAGCCCGCGCCTACGGTGGCCGGAAATCCGCCCGGGATTCCCGACGCCCAGGGCGTCTCCTGCGGCGGCTAGGGGCGAGAGGGCGCGAAATTTGCCTTTCCCTCAACCGTCCCGCCTCCTCCTTCGCGAGCATTACTGCTTCGCAGAAGGAGGTGACGGCTGCCCATGCCCTCTCGCTCCGTACCATGGCCTGAACCAGGGCCGGACGCGAGAGATCTCTGCCGCCGATCGCCTTCACGAGGACACGGCGGTGCTCTGCCCAAGCTGGGCAGACCTCCACCGTATGTTCCACCGTGTCCTCCGGGGTCCCGATACACTCCTGCATCCCTATTCACGCTGTTTTACGGTAATAAGATAACCCGTATAAGTGAGAATTGTAGCAGGAACAGGAAAAAGGCGCTAGTTAATAGTCTTCAATACAAAACCCAAACACAGAACACAATAAAAACAACCTAGCGTCCAAAACACTTTATATTAAGTTAGTTCAGATGAAGAGTATTCCAGAACTTCAAAACAACTAAATATCTAAGTCCAGTACTGTTATAAAAGCTGTTTAGATCAGAGAAACAGTGATTGGAAAGAGCACTGTAATGAGTTGCTTGTTCGAAATAGTATCTTCGCTTAATTAAATGTGAGTTGAATCTTGAGCACCGCTTGTGAAATAATAATGTATTCGGTTTTAAGTCTCTTTTAATATTAATGACTGAATCTTAAGATGGAAATCCTGTTTACTTTATGTACGTTGGTTTATTAGGTTGTATTATTAACAGTGATGCTTGTTATCATCAAAGAGAAAGGCAGCCCGGAGTCTGGGTGTGTGCCCCGTCGATGGCAATAATATCGCCCTCTATTACATGGGACTTAATCATAACGGGCAAAATGTGGATGTTACTATGGCTACATCTCTGCTTAACCTTTCGGGGATAACAGCCGTGATGTTATCCGGTCACCGGTAGGCAGAATTGTCTTATGTTTAATACCTAGATGAAAAGATCCCATGATTATAATACAAAGTGACCCTATCGCCTTTGATCGGGCATAGTGTCAAATGCGGGACTGTAAGTCTGCTTATCTTATCAACGGAAAAGCCAATTACAGTACTTACCTAATAATCGTCTTATCTAGGGATAGATCAGGGCTTAACAATCACTAACTTTAAGACAGGCATGCACAGACTTATAGAGAATTGTGGCCACTCGGGCACATTATAAGTCAATCAAAGTCTGGTGGGCCGCCAAGCCCCCCATAATGTAGTTAATTAGGCATATAACATTGTCAACATGTATTTTATACTTTTATTTTATTTTTCGCTTTTTTTTAATTTGTTGACGGGTCGTACGCGTACCGACAGCGGGCCACATGTGGCCCGCGGTCCGCGGTCTCTGCATCGCTCTAAGATATAAGGACTGTTATGCGGCGTTATTTTTTTAGCCAGCACTAAACAATAGGTCAAAGAGGAAAACTATAAAAGAAATGATCTCAATTTTAAAGAAAATATAACTAAGCTCAATGTTTTCACTAGGACCTTCAGAATTTAAACACACTGGCTTGAAAAAAAAACTCACCTGTATAGTCGGTATTGGATAATTCCGGGCTGAAATGTTGTGGTAGTGAAATTTTAGTTGCAAGCAGACTAAGACGAAGCTAGACTAAGACATCAACAAAACTTCAGTCATTCAACTTGAACACTTAACACTTTGATAATTAGTTTGTCTTTTCTATAAACAAAATTATTCATAAAAGTTCTTCAGTTCTATCTATACGAGTAGTCACTTTATTCTATGAATCGATGGCCGTCTTTATAATGAAAAGAATAATATGGAATATGATAATAACAGGTAAGATTTATGAGTTTTTCGGAGGGTATTTTTATGAATAAAGGGTATTTGATGAAAATATTATGTTATCGGCGTGGGAAGGCTCGCTTCTGTATCGATACCGCCGGTTTGCGTTGGCAAAAGGATATTGCAGTTATCTACTCACTACGGTCTTCACCAACAAAATGGTTATTTTTTAAACAGAGTCAAAGAATATAATAAAGAATATGATGAAATATATGAATGCCAGTTCAATCTCAAGAAAATTACATTAGACATATCTTGCGCTGTCTCGTAAACTTGTAGTTTAAATTCTATTGTTTGTTTAAATTTTAATCCATCCAAAGTGTAAGCCTGCCCTGTTTACTCCTATCCTCGACAATTCCATATAACAAATTAAAAGTGAAAGAAGAGAGATCCCGGAGGAATCAGTGGCAGTGCCTGGAATTTCACAAGGACGCCTGTGTACCAGGAAATCAGCGGCACGCAGAGTTGCATCGAAATGGACATAAATAACCAATTAGGTGAGAGTGAGACAAAAATATTCACTAGCATCAAAAGTATCAGGACCACATAAAGTCAAGTTACTTAAAGTACAATCCAGTACGAATATCTACTATCAATGTTTAAATATCGTTAGAAAACCTGTGCACTGTTTCGAATTAGGGGTTTCGACCTCTGCATGTTCAACAAGTCTCGGGTTCAAATCTGACGAATACCGAATTTTTTTTTTTATTATCGTATATTGCAATGCTAATTAACCGTACTTTACCGCTTGCTCTGCGTGTTCAACAAGTCTCGAGTTCAAATCTGACGAATACCGATTTTTTTTTTATTATTATCGTATACTGCAATGCTAATTAACCGTACTTTACCGCTTGCAACCGTACGCCCCGTCACACAGAGCGGCTCTGAACCAAACCTACAATCTCTTACACCAACGTTTGTAACAAATCGATTCAAGCGTTAGTATGAGCAAGGAGATGGATATAGCGAATAAGACAAAGTACTCCCAAGCCATCTTTGCATCTTTTGAATAAAATCAGGAAAAGAAACACAATGCACTTTTGGAACGATGAATGAAATAAAACATCAAAGGTTGTATAACAAAGAATCGGTACAAGACATCTCAAAATATGGCTTAGGATCTGCTACTAAGGACGCATATTTCATGGCCAGTAATTGGTTGATTTCGATAAACTATAGATGGACTCTAAGGGGAAGCTAGCATATACAAATTATATCCAAAACCTTGAGAAACAAATCGACCACTTAGAAAGAAACAACAGATCAACTTGCATAGAATTACGAGATAACCCCCTAAAAAAGACGGAAACGTGTTTTTATTGCATAACATCCTCATGTTATGCAATAAAAACATGAACCTCGGTAGAACTCTGTCGTTGCCTCTGCAAAAGGCGGATATCTTAGATATTTACCGGCACAAAACAAAAACTTCCGTAGAAAAACCACTTGTTGTGGAGTTCACATCAGTATTGACGAAAGAAAACATGCTGCAATCTGTGAGAACCTTCAACAGACTAAACAAAGACTGAAAACTATCCACAACCACTCTACAACTAACAGGCCCACGTAAACCTATCTACATCTTGACTGCTAATGTCCCAATACGTATTCGGAAACAAGAGGGCAACCTAGCAACTCGTATAAATCTGACTGATTTACAAAAAATGCAAGAACATATTTGACTAACAATATTGTTCTCTTACCGTTTTAGCATGTTAATCCTAAGTTACTACTTACCATTTTACCTTATTTGGTTGTTAAACTTTAATTTATATACTTCTACTGTTATAGTTAACGCATGCATTAGACTACATTATTAGAATACGCACTCAAAACACACCCCAAAAATACTACAAAGTCAAGCAAGCCACACTTAATATAACACAATGATTACAATAAATGAACTCACGCCAATTGTCACACCCACACACACTATAATAATAATAAACTAAACTCACAACATACACATAAATACAGAATTTTCCACAATCATACAATCTCAGCTACTACAACACATACAAATTGCCACTATTTCACTACTTTTGAAAGATGCGTTAGCGATATAAGTCACTACCTAAAATTTAAAGACAACGAATGGTTGATACAAATGACACCGTTCCGTACCTAGAAACCTTTAAAGTCTCGGACTACTTAGTATGTTCTTCTGAACAGTGCTCAACATTTATTTGCACAAAGCACAAGTCTATTAGTCAGTGTACAGTGTTGCTCGAAATTTCGATGCTCTTACTGTCTTACTGCAAAGAATTGATTTTTAATGTGATCTAAAAATAAAAAAAAAATAAATAAAATAACAGACCGAGTGTTGGCTAGGCGAAATAACTTTGACTAGGCTGTCACTGAAGTGAATCTATGTGATGCAAACTGCCTCACTGTCAAGTGTGGCACAGAATTTGCACTAGTCGCAATTTATCGCTCCCTATCCGCACACAATACCGTTTGTGGCAAGCCTTGACGATCTCCTCACATCACAGTCAGCACTTAACACAGTCGCCATAGTCAGTGATATTAGCATTAATATCTCTCCAAACAACACCGATCCGAATTGTGAAGACTATTGTATAAACACTCTAGCATACCATGGACCCGCGCATCTCCTCTCAACTCACTTACTAAACTGCCTAGATTATGTGATGCTAAAGAGCACAAAAAAAACAAGACAACTTTGACGTCTTCGACTCTTTTCCTGATCACTTTCCACTACTTTTCAATATTGAACTTACCCATAGAAATACTAAATCTAAACTCTATAAGAAACGTACAAACTTTCCAGACGCAGTTATGAACATTGAATCCATCCAATTTTCCGAAGTCTTTCACAGTTGTGATACCAATGAAGCCTCAAAAATCTTCGTAACTCTTTGACGGTTGTTATAAATAAAAACACTAAAGTAGTAAAGGTACCCTTTTTTTGGGTTGGAAATTCTCAAATAACTTCTCCCGCTCTGGGAGATGCGGGAGGGAATGTCAGACTCTTACTGACTAAAAACCACCCGTGTTCCTTCCATTGCCTGTATTGCCAGAGGCCACGGTATCCCTTTCGGACTTTCCCGTGACCCCGGCAGAGTACCCTGCAAAAATCATTAAACCATGGATCACACCCGATCTCTTAAAATGCATTAAACATCATGATAAAATACATACAATATCTAAGTGATCACCAGATGAGGACGGTTCACTAATGATAAGCATAAAATATATTGTCATAATTTACATTGGCATAACAAAATTTAGCATAATGATCATCCCGGGCGGATTTCCGGCTACCGTATGCGCGGGCTTGCGGACGGTGAGCAATGGGTAGCTCACCGTCCGGTAAGGACCAGGCCCGGGTCGACGGCGCGTTGTATTCCACGCGCGCCTCAAAGAGATGTCGTCAGCACATAGGTAGGGGTCCACTAGGGCCGATGCCTGCCGGGATCGCGGGAAGGTCCTTATGGGTCACCGAGGCCCCCGCAAAACAGGCAACAGGAAGGAATACGGGTGGGTTTTAGTCAGTAAGAGTCTGACACACCCTCCCGCTCCGCCCAGAGCGGGAGAAGTTATTTGATGATTTCCCACTCTCAAAAAAAAAATTGTAGACACTATTTCACCTTATTGATTATTATTGCTACAACTCTCAGCTTCAATGGGTAAAAATCTAGTATCGTTTGGCAGAGGGGGGGGGGGACTGGGTGGGAGGTTGGGGGTGGTGCCCCCTGCCCCCTGGCACCACTCCTATGAAAAGGTACCGCTCCGTTCTTGAGAAAAACAAATTATTGTAACCTAACCTCAAAACACTTAAAGTCGCTTAAAAGGCGTAGTATGAGGCCTCAACTGTTTAAAAAAGAAGTAACCTCGAAGGTTCTAACTCTCTAAGGTTCTAACTCTGGTTAACTTCGAACCTAACCAGTCCGAGTCGGGGTGCCCCAAGTCCCGAGCTCGCTTCTTATCCTTCCTATTGGCTGTATTAAATTACCAAGTACAGATGTTCTATGTCACGAAGTCCGTTTGGCTATGAATGTTGTCAAGCGTGCACATGTACATTGTTTTTGTGTGCGTAACCTCGAGAGCGCTCAGTGTCGATCGGGACACGGTCCGGATCAGTAGTGGTTTTTAGTTCGCGCCAAATTGTTTCACGGAGTAAGGTCAGCATGGCAACAAAACGAAGAAGAGTTGTCCATAGTGAGGTAATATTTATTTATACGTTTTCAATTAAAATGTTATACAAAGATACTTAATATAGCAATAGAAGTATTTATAAAATGAATGTTTTTTTGTGTTATAAAATGTTTATATTACTTAATTATTTTGATTACATTTTGTTTTAGGGTCGAAACATGATAGCCAGTGTTTATCATTTTCTGCGAGAAGAATATGAATTTACAAAATCATTAATGGAACTCAACTGTGATTTGTCTCATTTACGAGACATTACACGCCGTACAGCTGAAGCTACGGGTGTGAGCCAAAAAACAGTTCAAAGAATATTAAAAGAAGAGAAGGAATTGCCATCCACTTCATCAAAATTCACTTCACCTATGAAGAAAAGGAGAAAGCGAGATAATAAAGTGGATATAGATAATTTTACAGCCGATGTGGTTCGCAGTACTGTACAAGATTTCCATATTGTCCATAAAGAAATTCCAATATTAGCTAAGTTAAGAACAGCATTGAATGAAAAAATCGGATTCGAAGGTTGTTTAGAAACTGTTCGCAAGTTACTGTTGAAATTAGGTTACAAGTGGCGCAAAACAGAGAACAACCGTAAAGTATTGACGGAGCGTCATGATATACAAATGTGGCGTTTAAAATATTTAAAAAAAAATAACACAGTACCGCTCTCAAAGTCGGCCCATTGTCTACACCGATGAGAGCTACGTCCTTTCGACACACGTGCGAAACAACACCTGGGCAAAAAAAAAGGAAAGAACTCCGTTTTAAAAAAAAATTAGCACAGGCACTCGCTTTATTTTAGTGCACGCGGAAACCAAGGATGGTTTTATTGAAAATGCTTCCTTGGTTTATAAGGCCAACTCAACAGCTGGTGATTATCGTTCAAATATGAGCTATGATAACTATGTAAAATGGCTAAATGAAAAGTTACTACACAATTTACTTCCGCGCTCTGTCATTGTCTTAGACAATGCATCTTATCACAACACACGGGCTGAACGACTACCGACGCAATCTACAAAGAAAGCCGATATGCAGCAATGGCTCAGGGATAAGGGTATAGCATTTGATGAATCTCTTCTTAAATTGGAATTGTACGATACAATAAAGAAGTACAAAGCCCAACACGTAATCTACAAGATTGACGATTTTATAAAAAGCAAGGGTTTTGATGTCTTACGCCTTCCCCCTTATCACCCAGAATTAAATGCGATTGAAAATATTTGGGGGATCGTTAAAAATTATGTCGCATCTAAAAATATCGAGCAAAACATGACGAATACGGAAAGACTGATCAATGAAAGTTTGGACCAAGTTAGCAGTGAAACGTGGCAAAAAACTTGTGCTCATGTTGAAAAAATTGAAAAAGACTACTTGAAATATTTTGATCTCGATTTTGAATTTATAATCAATGTACAAGATGATTCTGACGACAGCAAAACGGAATCGGAAATCGAAAATTTATCTGATAGTGATTGAAAATACTGAATAGTCCCACTTGTTTCGTTTCCATTCTGTAACACCAATGCTTCATTAAATGCCTACATATTCTTAATATTTTTGTATTTATTGCAACCTAATCTAATTTATTTACAAAATGTATATACTTTTAAAACCAAAATTTTATTTAGATTATTAAATCTCGACTTGAATATACAGGGTGATTGGAAGATGGGTGCAAAGCTTTAAGGTGAAGATAGTATAGACAATTTAGAACCATTTAAGCCATGGTTGTCTTAGACAGATTTTTAAGTTTTTTTTTCGGAAATTCTCAAAATTTAATGTAAACTGCATAATTATGGCCAAATTGAATGATAAATGAATTAATTTTTTATTTATTTAATTAAAGTAATGTGTAAGCAACCAAGCAAAACATGTTTTGTCATTAGACATTTTTTTTACAGATATTTAAAGCTCAGAAAAAATAAAAAATTTGTACAATAAGTCTTTTAAACCTTATTTTAAAAAAAAACGGAGGGTGCTTTTTTTGTTCAAACCTTTTTGAAGACATGCTTGATAATCGCTCTTTCTTTTGAGGTATCATTTATGCGGATATCTTACAAATTATTGAAATTAGGACCTACAAACCAATTCGAGGGAGAAATTTTAAATTTTAGGCAGTCTAACAAAACACAAAATTTTTGCTTAAAAGAATACTTTATGTGCTCGAAATGATAACATTATTCAATTCTAACAATGTTTGGCACATGCAGGATTGCCAATACCAATTGAGGGGAACCCATTGAGGGGATTGTCTAAACAATGGCCACCGAGCGCGGTGCGACGGCATTTCCAGGTAGAACGCCCAATGAATAGCAAAAAGCGATAAGAGTTGGTTTTTACAGCAACATGGTCTTAGTTACTGAGGCAACAAAGTCGTTTTTCTTTAGTCAGGGTCAGTCGGTCTGTGATGAAGCCGTTACATCTTTTACTTATTAGTCAAACTACTGCCCTTGTGAGTGGACGTTGTCGTGTTGATTCACAATTTACCGTGTTCAGTTGTAGCCCTTTGCGTTCCTGCACGTGTTGTTTGCGTTAGTTTTGAACTTTTTTGTTTCACCGTGTCTAGTCGTAGCCTCGCGCTCCTGCACGTGTTGATTTTTGACTTAATTGTGTTGAGTTGACATTTAGTGCGCTCCTACGCCGTTTTTCTTAATTGTTAAGTGACTATGGCTACTTTTTCCAATCAAGAATATGCGGATATCGTATTTATGTACGGTAGAGCAGACGGCAATGGATCTTTGGCGCGACGGATGTATCAAGAGCGCTATCCGAATCGCAGGATACCGAATGTCCGAGTGTTTTACAACACGTTTCGTCGTCTTGCCCAAGATGGGTTTCACCGCGTGAAACCTGGAGTCAACCCGGGCAGACACGAAACTGCCGTCGACGAAGACATTTTAGCAGCATTTCAAGCGGATCCTACTACCAGTACTAGAGCAGTAGCTCGAAATTTAAACATTTCTCAATGGAAGGTGTGGCATACAATGCACCAAAATGATAAGTATCCGTTCCATGGCAGGAGTGTGCAAGGTCTAGTAGAGCAAGATCCTCAAAGAAGAATTCAGTTCTGCCGTTTCCTCCTCAACAGAGACATCGAAGATGCGTGGTTTCTAAAATCAATCTTGTGGACGGATGAAAGTAAATTTTCAAGGGAAGGTATTACAAACTTTCACAACACCCATGAATGGGCCGACGCAGACAACAATCCACATTTTAAGAAGCAGGTGTCATTTCAGATGAAATTCTCTGTGAATGTATGGGCTGGAATAATTGGCAGAACATTGATTGGGCCCAATTTTTGCCTGATGCATTGAATGGCGAAAATTATTTGCAATTTCTGCAAATTGATTTACCACTGCTGGTAGAGGAATCAGGTGTCCCGATCTTCGAAAGAGACCGAACAGTCATCTTTCAGCAAGACGGCTGTCCAGCGCATTGGACTTTAAATGTAAGGGAACACCTCAACAATTGCTTTCCTGATAGCTGGATCGGCAGGGATGGACCCATCCCTTGGCCCGCTCGCTCCCCAGATCTGACCCCGTTGGACTTTTTCGTGTGGGGCCAGGCCAAGGAACTGGTGTATAACAACATAGAAATAAACACTAGAGAAGAATTGATACAAAGAATAAATTCAGCGTTTGAGACAATGAAGCAGGAGATGATGTTGAAAATAACGACTACAGAAGTTAGAAGACGGGGCCGTGCTTGTATTAGGAATCACGGCCGTCATTTTGAACATGAAAAATAAATAATTTTAATTCAAATGTTGTTTTAATTAGTCTGCCTAAAATAAAAAAATTCTCCCTCAAATTGGTTTGTAGGCCCTAATTTCAATAATTTGTAAGATATCCGCATAAATGATACCTCAAAAGAAAGAGCGATTATCAAGCATGTCTTCAAAAAGGTTTGAACAAAAAAAGCACCCTCCGTTTTTTTTTTAATAAGGTTTAAAAGGCGTATTGTACAATTTTTTTATTTTTTCTGAGCTTTAAATGTCTGTTAAAAAAATGTCTAATGACACAGAAGCCTAAAACATGTTTTGCTTGATTGCTTACATATTACTTTAATTAAATAAATAAAAAATGAATTCGTTTATCATTCAATTTGGCCATAATTATGCAGTTTACATTAAATTTTGAGAATTTCCGAAAAAAAACTTAAAAATTTGGTTAAAAATATTTGGTAAGACTTCGTCTAAGACAACCATGGCTTAAATGGTTCTAAATTGTCTGTACTATCTTCGCCTTAAAGCTTTGCACCCATCTTCCAATCACCCTGTATATCAGATTTTTTTGCTAACGTTACCTACTTTTACACACACAAGCGCGCTTGTCGGGATACGTCACTACTACAATCAAAGCCGAACGGACTTCGTGAAATAGAATATCTGTACCTAAAGATCAATTTTAAATTATTGGCTACATTCACCCGATTATGACTTTTTATATTTATGGCTCATGATTATTAGACGAATAAATATATGCCTTTAAAATTTATGCAACTCCAACTTAAGACGTTGACAACACCTAAACCGCGGTTACTGTCAGATTGCATAGAAAAGAAAGAGAAGCGCGATGACAAAACGTTTGTAATTTATTGCAAAATACGAAGCAATTATCTATCTACTCAAAATTGAGTTGAGTAATCGAAAATAAAAAACAACTAAGTTCTGCATTCAAATAAGATGTTCTTGTTATTAGTTAAATACGTAACGTATGTTGATATTTAATACGGATATTTTGTATTAGAACTCAAGGTAAGAGGTTATTTTAACGTTAGTTTGTATCGAGATTTTTTTTCAAAACGTGTTTTGGTAACAACCAAGTTCCGGGAAATATGTTCAAAAGTGACATATATTTTTTCCGCTACCACAAACTATACAGATATGGCAATTTTTTTTCTTAAGAGAAGCCTATTTTGGTCAATTGGGTCTTGTCAGCGCCTTAAGCCAAAACATATTAGACTACATAATAGTTATGCTAACCTTTGCATTATGCCAAAGTATTATTATGCAGCAGTATTATGACGCTAATAAAAGTTATGCGAAAACGTTATGCCAAATTTTAAGGCTTAAAGTAGTTACATTATGCCTTAAATTTTTATGCTAACAGGGGTATTACCGATGACGACACCTCGAAATATATCTAAATCCGCTCTCGTTATTTTTGCAATAACCTTTTAAGAAAGTAAAAACATAATTATAACCAATCCAAACCCAAAAAATACCGCTAAATCCTAAAGAAACTCGGGATATAATTAAAGAATTAGCAAATATGAAGAAAACGTCGCAACCAGCACTAGATTTTCTAAATATCACAAGTGACCTCACTAGATCTGTAAATATTTATTTTGCAAATATTGGCAACAACCTAGCAGTGAAAATTACTCCACTGCTAAACCTATTTAACTTACCCTTTTTGTTTTTTTTTTTTTTTTTTTTGTTTTTTTTTTTTTTTGGGTGGGAAATCATCAAATATCTTCTCCCGCTCTGGGCGGAGCGGGAGGGTGTGTCAGACTCTTACTGACTAAAACCCACCCGTATTCCTTCTTGTTGCCTGTGTTGCGGGGGCCTCGGTGACCCATAAGTACCTTCCCGCGACCCCGGCAGGCATCGGCCCTAGTGGACCCCTACTATGTGCTGACGACATCTCTTTGAGGCGCGCGTGGAATACAACGCGCCGTCGACCCGGGCCTGGTCCTTACCGGACGGTGAGCTACCCATTGCTCACCGTCCGCAAGCCCGCGCCTACGGTGGCCGGAAATCCGCCCGGGATTCCCGACGCCCTGGGCGTCTCCTGCGGCGGCTAGGGGCGAGAGGGCGCGAAACTTGCCTTTCCCTCAACCGTCCCGCCTCCTCCTTATTTAACTTACCCTGTGAGACATATAATTGCAATTACCCTCTCAACTCGATGGTCCTATTAACAGTTAACGAAGCTGAATTAAACTTTATCATTATGAGCCTACGAAGTGACAGTGCTACCGGTGTTGACAAATTAACCACCGTGTTTATGAAAGCTGCCAAAATGTTTCATATTGCTCCACTGAGGCACTTAATCAATCTTTGTCTATACAATAAAGGTGTTTCCCATTGAGTTTAATAGAGCTCTGATACACCCTATTCATAAGAAAGGTGACAGAAGCACTGTCGCTAACTATATACCCATATCAGTAATTACTTAATTTTCTAAAATCTTTGAAAAGGCTTTAAATTCACGCCTAACTAGTTACCTAGAAAAAAAAGAATTTACTTGCGCAAAACTAGTATAGGTTCAGAAAACATAAATGTACGGAAGATGCAGTTCCAGATCTGACCAATAGCATAATTAATGCCCTAGATAATAAAACCAAAACACTGGTATATTTCTAGACTGTCCAAAGCATTTGACACTGTATCTGTCATCATTCTTCTGAAGAAAATGGAAAGCATGGGAATAAGGGGCATGACTTTGAACATTTTCAAAGACTGAAAATATCTTACAGGACGAAGCCAATATGTGAAAATAAAAACCTCACAGCGTGATAGCATTAATCTCAGTGGATTTAGGGTGCCCCAGGGTAGTGTACTTGGTCCTACACTCTTTCTAATATATGCAAACGAGTTTTGTCAATTAAACTTTTTTAAATATTCGCTTATCCAGACGACACCGCTGTACTTGTATGTAGCAAAACCTGGGAAGATGCGCAAATTGATGCAGATAATACTCTCAGAATTATTATGACGTGTTTGAATAATAACTGGCTCACTCTAAATATCGCTAAATCTATTTATGTCGCTTTTTCATCCCAACCTTCAAGTAATTTGTTCTCCCTTAAGGTTGTCTTGGTCCTCATAGTTGTCTTGGCTTATATACACGGACCTGCAATTGCCAATGCATAGAGAGGGCAAATAACGTCAAGTACTATCGGAAAAACTTCAGCATGCTCAGTTTAGAAAATATTCATGCGGCTAGCGCAGCTAGTGACAAACCACACCGCTTTCTGGTTTCGCCCAATTAGAGATTATATGAATTTGTGTAAGTACAGGGCGTGTAACAAAAAATAACAAGAAACATAAAATGGTTTTGTTATTTTTTCGCGAACATTATTTGTGGCCCTTAAATTAAGCCATCCTATTGTGAAGCTTGCGAATGCACTGCTCGCTCTGCTAAGCCTTGTGATAAAACCGTAAAATTTGACATTTTAGTTATTATGCAAAATTATCAATACGAGGCGACGCCGACGCTGAAAGTTTTTAGAACTGGCCACTTGTAAACGATATAATAAAAAAACAGTCCAAATTTTGAAAATGGAACTCTTTGCCAATATTATTGTGTACGTATTTTATTCATTTGTCATTTGTTTACGATTTGGCGGCACATTGAAAATTGTCTGTGTCACGTCAGCATGAATTTAACGAGAGAAAATTTTCATACAATGATTTTTTATGACTTTCGGTGGCATTTAAGTCAACAAGAAAGTTATTACCTACTTCGATTGGCCTTTCACGATGAAGCCCCATCTCGTGCCACTGCTTACAACTAGTTTAATGAGTTTAAACGTGATCGCACTAATCTCACCGATGATCTGTGTGAGGGAAGGCCTTCTACGGCGACGACTGAAGATAGCATCAGTGTTGTGCGGCGTATGATAGAGACTGACAAAAGAATGACTTATCAGTAGATTTGGACAAGCTTAGGCATTGGTACGAGTCAAGTGCACAAAATCTTCCATGACCATTTAGCGGTCAGGAAGCTTTGTGCCTCATAATTTGACAGAGGCCCAAAAAATCCGTCGTGTTGATTGGTGTCGTGAAATGGTTCAAAGATTTAACGGAGGTGAAACTAAGAGACAGTCTGCTGTCTGGGTGTTTCCTTCCGAGGAGTTTCCTACTAAAGTGAAGAGAGGTCGAAGCGTGGGAAAAAAGATGGTGGCCTCGTTCTTCGGAAGGACAGGTCATTACGCAACAATTGTTTTGGAGAATCGAAAAACAGTTACTGCCGAGTGGTACACTAACAATTTTTTGCCACTTGTCTTGGAAAAAGTTTGGGAGAAACGACCTCGCAGTAGGATCCTCCTTTACCATAACAACGCTTCGTCGCACACCGCCAAGCAAACAATCGACTACTTGGCGACGTCAGACGTGGAATTACTGGGTCACCCGCCCTATAGCCCCGACGTTGCACCTTGCGATTTTTATTTATTTCCGAAATTAAAAGAAAATCTTCGAGGAAAACGTTTTATGGACGCCGAGGAAGCAGTGGCTGCGTTTCAAAATGCCGTCGAAGAGACGACAAGTAAGTAAGGACGAGTGGGTAAAGTGCTTTTCTCAGTGGTTCCATCGGATGCAGCGATGTATTGATGTAAATGGACACTATTTTGAAAAGATATAATAAAACTAATAACTTGCTAGTTTGTTCAGTTTTTGATTTTCTAAGAACTTTCAGTGTCACCCTCGTATATAATTTTTTTTATACATATTGACATTGCTGAATATTATATATAAAATTACATGAATATTTACTTTGAAAAGTATTATATTACTTTAGTTATTGTGAATGTGAGCAATAGTGGGTTGTTTTTATTTATGTTTTAAATTCATTTTTTTCTTTCTCAGTTAGTTTTTATGATGGTCTGGCATTTTAAGACCACGACGAGACGAGACCAGTCCTACTCAAATGTCCTTTCCTTATTCATCGCGTCGTTGAGCTCCTTAAGTCCTGAGTTGAGCTAGTAATCGTGTTACTGACAAATGCTTGCACTGACTGGACAGGTTCACTCAAATGTGTGTTGTTCTTTCCTCAAAAGGCCATTTTAGACATGGATTGGACGACATGGACTGCTTTTATAACAAGTTGCCAAAGTCAGTTACAGAACTTAGCGATGGAAAGTTCAAAACCCACATCAAACGTGTCCTTATCAAAAACGCATATTACAAGATTAAAGACTACGTTGAAGACAAGGAAGTTTGGCAATAATTCCTTCCGCACATGTGGCTTTCCTGGTACATCTGAAACGGCATAACTATGGAAATATCTATTAACTGCTCCCAAATTACGATGTTTATTATTATTATTTTTTAGACATACATTTTTGACATTATATTTTCACTATTTGACATTATATACCTACAATTTATATTTCAGACTTAATATTATTAATATTATTTTACATGGATTCTTGTGTACGTTGTGAATGTGAGAACGTTGTAGGCTTAATAGTTTAGATCTTTTTTTCTTTAGACCGTTTCCTTTTCTCTTTTTTTTGTTAAGTACTTCTCGACAGGCTTACACTGTTCTCCCATACCTAATTTGTGTAATTTGAAAACATTGTAATAGCCAATTATTTTTAAAAGAGTAACCGTGGAGTTTCTTGCCGGCTCTTCTCCATAGGAAACGACCAATTGGAACCGTGCACCTAGCTTCTGACGTTTCATAAGTGCCCATGTAGGTTTATGTGAAATAAAAATATTTTGATTTTGATTTTGATTGTATGGTCCTCACATGATCTGGCCAAGATCATGTCTGGACTTTAAAAGAGACTTTAACCCTTGAATTTGTTTCGCCATTTCTTCTCAGGGGTAGTGCAAATAGGAGATGTCAACTCCATCTAGCTAATTTTTTTTTATATGATGTTTAAAGTGATTCCGATGTCCTATATAGAGAATAAACAATTTTATTTCATTTCATTGTATAACAGGATTTTTATATGTTTCCACTAAATAACAATGTTTAGATAATTAACTTATTTTTATTGCAGTTGCAAAAGTTGCCACAGCAATACACAAGAGCTCTGATAACATTGTATGAACTGCGCCAAGTGCATACATACTACTGTAATTATACTATTTAAATCAAAACATGGAGCAATAAAAGAAGAAGATACCAAATGTTGTCACTTTCTAACCAAATTACGTAACTTGCTTCCTTGTTGATATATTATCAAGTTTAAACACACTGAAATGTAGTTATTTACTTTCCAATAGCACTGCACAAGTAACAAGTCCCTTTCACGCTACTAAAACACAACAAAAAATTCCAATATAAACATTTTATACCTATAAACAGTACAGCCGCCAACGCGCCAAGCGCGTTCACTGCGATTTGTAAGGCGGCATCGCATAGGATATCGTGGAATGTAATATAGCATTACCAATAATACGTTTTCCAAACAAAACAGAAGATATGAGTACGAATTTGCATCTTGTCAACAGTAATAATTCATAAAGAGCTCACGCTGGCCGTACCCATTAAAACAAAATATCTCACAAACAAGTGAGCATAGCACGCGCCTAGTGTGAGTGCCACACTTCTATACATCATTATATTAATAAGAACACGACTAAAATACGCTTCGTGCATCCTATTGGTCAAAACGTATGCATCGGGCGATGGAGTCGTGAGCCGTGCTATGCGATTATCACCTTAAAGGTGAGCATGCGGAAGTTTGGCCAATAATACCTTGGTGTCTTCCTTGACTGCACTCTGAATTGACACACACACCTAAAAGTACCGGCAGGACGTGTCCGTAAATTAATTTTTACCTTCAAAGGCTTAGGTAAACTCTGCAGTGTGGTTCGCTTGCACTTGGTCCTGTGCATTATGCTTTGGCACAGTCCTTTCTCTCACACTGTATCACAGCGTGGGGTTATACCACGGCATCTCTAAAAGTTGAAACAGCACAGAGAGCTGTTCAAGCCGAACATGCCTCCCAAATAGTATTTTCGATACTCTTAACAGGTTTAGGCTATATATTGCCCACAAACTATCTAGAAAAGAGAAAAGAGAAAACTCTGTAGAATTATATTACCTATGGTCACACCAAAAAAAAAAGTGAATCGGAACGCAAATGTCACTTTTATAGCCAGACAATATGTGGTTGTCCGTTGGTTGAGTGTTTTTGAACAAGTGCCGGGTTTTTTTTTTAATCATGGCGAAATTTAATGTTTTTTTTTTTTTTATTATTTGTGATGGGTTTGCTCTTGACCTTAGTCTGGAAACGCTTAGTGCGAGTTGGTGGGATAGCCACCAGGAAGGGATGGTAACCTGAAGTGCGCCTAGATGACCGATAATAGAAGGGGGCCGGTGGAATGAGGTCGTGGAGTTCCTGAGCACACTCTCCGAAGTACAATCTATAGAAGACCGACAAGCAGGCAACCTTGCGACGATGGGCCAAACTGTGAAGCTTGGCATGTTGTAGTTTTTGAGTTATTCTAATGATTTATGCACAAATAAAATTTAAAAAAGACTGATTTTCACTTATAATATACAGGGTGGAATTTTTACAAATTTTAGTCGGTTCGATTCCCGGGTGTGAGAAGCGAATTTTTGAAAATCATTGAATGCAGTTTTCTTTCTATTCAAAAATAAAGTTTTTTTAAATGTTTTCTTTGAGTAAAATTTTCTATCTACAGTTTCCAGTATCAAAATTCCAACCTGTATATTCAAAGTCAATCTAGGCGGGCAATGGGATTATCTTTCCCTACATTTTTTAAAATGTTTTCAGCATTTCTTTTTTCAGTTTCAGTGATGCAATGTGAAACAATACCTTTATAAGTTTACGAATCCATCAAAAAACATTGTAGCTACAGCAGTTCTTTTGGGGCCTGGTAAAGGGTTAAAGATTATGCTATCTCGCATGTATCCTACATTTCTGTTTTATAGTAAGTGTAAGTACTATCAGCGAGACAGCACTTTATCCTTCAATCAATTCTGCGCCAACATTCCTCTCATTCCTCTCTCACCTAAGTCCCAAGACTCATGAGTGGAAAAGGATGCAAAAGTCATGTATGTCCCACCGTACATAGGACCACTCTTGCTAGTCGACATTTCTATGTCCTCGGACTTCGTCTTTATAACAAAGCGAACAAACAACTAAATATTTATGAGCATTCGTTCTCAAAGCGTAAATTGCCGCTGCGTGATTGGGTGTTAAACTGCCACTTTCAGTACCTTCTTCTAGTTCTATGGTGTATCTATGTAATCTGTACACACATACACACTTACTACACCAACTTACTAACACCACCCCACACACTTACACAACATACCTGCACAGCCCACTCACACCTACAGTTACTTACTTTTAATTACCACCTTGTTCCTATTTTCACATATATCCTTTTATTACCTATTATTAGCTTTTTCCAATAAACATCAGCTTACATTATCAGTACGGTACACTGACTCATTTTAAACGGAAGGCGCTGTCGCCTGTGGTACAGTTTTTTTAACTAGTACCTACAGGACACAGGTGATCTTGTCCACTAAATCTAAGTATATTGTATTCCTGCGGGGTCGCGTGAAAGTTCGAAAGGGTTACCGAGGCCCCTGGCAACACAGGCAACGGAAGGAATACGGGTGGGTTTTAGTCAGTGAGATTATGACACACCCTCCCGTTCCGCCCAGAGCGGGAGACGTTGTTTGATAAAATCCCACGCAAAAAAAAAGGAAAATGTATATTGTATTGCATAGTTTTTGCTTATCAATAACTGGTGGAAAAATAATCTGTAACGTTATAGTCTGTAAGTCATGGTCTACCTGTGTACCCATCGAAATACGTTCAGCCGTTAAGGAGTGAAAAGCTATCAGACAAACATACGGACTGACAGACAAACAGAGTTACACATTTATTATAATATAAGTAGGTATGGAAGCAGCGATACTCTCTGACTGCATTCAAATGCCAATTAAATTCGGTTTAGTTGTACGTACAATTCATCTAAACATTCATCTCTGTAACTTTTCTTTATCTTAACGATTGTAGCAAGAGTTTTCTACTTAGTAGTTAACGAGGGTAGTTCCCGGCCACTATGACGTCATCAGTAGGTACACAGATTAATGGTGTTACTTTTTCACGGCATTGTTCTTTTGTTTCCCATAGTGTTCATACAATGGACATAATTAGATATACGTAAGTGGGACATCAAAGTAATGGCCGTTATCAAGTGAATCCGGGTCATTATGGTACCCGTAGATATATTGGAGTGGTGGTATTATTAGCCTTGATGTAGGATTGTTAGATTTAACCTTCTAACAATCCTACAACAAGGCTTTTAATACCGACACCGTTCACCGACAGTACACATTGAAAAAAACTACCTAATTCGTTCAAGGGCTAGGGTTTAGATGTGACGATTGTTAAGCGTGATTTTAAACTCTATTATTTAATAAAATCACTATTTTACAAGGACTCATTTCGTTGAGTTTTTTAATATCGAAAAGTGTATGTATTCTTTTAATCGTTAATAGAATAAAGTACTAGAAGATCCGAGTTAGAAACGACCTAATAATACCTAATAATCTACAATTCAGAAAGCAGGGGCTTCTGAAGTCTGATCAAGACACTGATTAATAAATCTCCTGTCGAATGTAATTTCACCTGTTGTACAAACCAAGTAACAACTATTACAACCAATCACAATTAAATAGTCGACAAGAGATTTTATTAACAAATTAAATTTTAAAGACAACACACCGCCTGTATTCCCCGAAGGGTTACACAGAAGTCGCCGGTTATGTTTAAATCCCATGTAATAGGGGGCGAGCCTATTGCCATCAACCAGGCACAATTCCAGACTCCAGGCTGTCACTGAGAAATTCCAGATGGAAAAGTTTCTATAGTAAAACCATTATATAAAAAACAATAAAGAACATATGATTAATTATAGACCCATTGCCCTCATTCCTATCATGTCTAAAATTAAAAAAAAAAAATATATTTCTCGTATAAAGAACTACTATCTATGTAACTGTACTATCTTGAAAAGAAGGACATTTTAATCAATAAACAAAAAGGATTTAGAAAAAATAGGACAACCAATATGGCAACTTAGGACTTTTTGCATAAGGTAATGTTAAATATGGACAGGAGGATCCCGGTTTGCGCTATTTACTGTGATATGACGTAAGCCTTTGACTATGTGGACCATAGGCAAAGGTCATACCATTATGTAGACCAAGATGTTTTACTTCAGAAACTAGAGGCATACGGCATAAGGGGAAATATACTTAATCTCATAAAATAGAAAACAGTACACAGAAATAGCTAAGATAAATATGAAGACAAAGAAAGAGGAAATTTACGTATCTGGCGAAAGAACGCCCATATACGGTGTACCACAAGGCAGCGCACTTGGATCGCTATTATTTATTTTATACGTGAATGATATGCCTAAAGCTATTGACCACCCCATGACCCTCTTTGCAGATGACAGCACAATGACGGTAACATGTAATAATAAGGACATTAATGAATATTAATAAAACGTTGACATCGATAATATAAAAAAGAAAGAAAGAAAGAAAGAAAAGTATTTATTGGGAATCGAACAGGAGATCACACATTAAACTAAACTAAAAACACTCATAGAAACATAAAAAAAAACAAAAACAAAGTAAAATTAAAATAAAAACAAAAAGTCCTGTACGAGGCCAAAAGGCTCCTATCTCAGCATAATATCTTGGCTGACTAGTAATAATCTGAAAATTAAATTAGGTAAGACGACGATAATGCATTTTAATCAACGGTTACAGGCTGATAATGTCACTAAAGCTCGGTACAATGACACAATATTAAATATAGTTGACGACACAAAGTTTCTTGGCGTGATGATAGATGCAAAGTTAAACTGGAAAGCTCACATAGAATTTTTAACTAAAAAGCTAAGCTCGTCCGCGTATGTTTTGCACAAACTGGCCCCTGAACTTAACCCAGATGACCTGGTAACGGCATATCATGGACTGGTTGCATCGCTACTGCGTTATGGCAATCTATTTTGGGGTAACTCAACGAATAAAGAAATAGCGTTTAAGGCTCAAAATTAATGTATGCGATGTTTAATTTAGAGTCGACGGAAAGCTGTTGGCCATTATTTAAAAGATACAAATTACTAACTCTACCGTCCCTGTATATTTTTGAAACTGTGTCGTTCGTCAAATCTAACCCTCACCTGTTTTCACGAATATCTGACATCTTTCCGCGTAACGGACGTGACTATAGCCAACTCTGCCTACACGCTGCAAAAACGGCTATTATGGGAAAAAATATATATGGCTCCTAGAGTATACAATAAAATACCACAGGCATTAAAAGCTTTACCCTTTACTTTTCTTTATTTCTTTTCTTTACCCGCAAATTTATAAAAAAAAAAAGATTTGAAATTTAATAACGGACAAGTGTTACTATAATATCAATGACTTCTTGACGACCTTTTGACATTGTTTTTATTTTTTATTTTAACATTGTACTTAATAATTAATTTTAATTTTTTATTCTGACATTGTTTTAAAGATTAAAATGTAATTTTAAATATGTATACTAAATATGTCCTGTTATGTAAAATTAAAATTTGTACGCCTCGACAGGTAAAACATGTTCGGACTTCAGATACCTTTTTAAATCTTGCATGCTTTAATTGGTGTGTAAACGCATGTTTTTGACAAATAAATCATCTTTATCTTTATCTTTAAAAATCCAATAACACTTGCCCGACCCGGGAATTGAACCCAGGACCACATGCTCAGCAGTAGACCACTAGACCAACGAGGCAGTTGTCTAAAAACAAAACATCTAGTTAACCTTTAGTAGAATTTCTTTGAAACCGCTGGCTACTAAGGCAAAGTTAAATAAATTCTTATCTACGAGTAATTCTCAAAGAACAAATATGCTGCAAGAACTCAAAGTAGGTACCAGGATAACATATACGGGAGGAGCTTCTTTTTAATCTGTGCACCGTGCAACTTCCCTGTTCCAGAGACGTCGGTGAAAGTATGAATTTATTTAGCATGAGTTATCAATGTTTGCCGACGTATTCAACAAGTACGAATAAGTCGGTAAATGCTGTTTTTTCTGATGTACTTCGCAGAATAAATGTTTGCTGATGCGGGAATTGGCGAAGCGTGGAGGATTATGTTTACTTATTTTATTAATATTTTACGGTTTACTCTACATCAGAGATGAGTATTTATTTATTGTATTGTTTATACATAATTACGTATATCAAAGAGGGACGAACTAAGAGTGATCATTTTCAAATTTACAAAAAAAAGTTGATTACTGTGACATGTGCTGGAATAGTATTTTAGTCAGTCATTAATCATTCAAGCTATGTTAAGTGGTGACTGGTGGAGCGTCACCGCCTACGTACAAAAAAAAACCACGGTATCCAAATAAAACCGTACCTAAAAGAGTTTCAGATTGTAAAACAGTTCAAAAACAAGGATCGCTAAGCCCCCACTCGATACACGTTACCATACGAATCCCATTTAAATTTGTAATCAGTTTCCAACTGCAATGGAAACCATTTCAGCCAGGTCGCACGTTTAGTCATAAAAAATGTAAAAATGCGTCAAGCATGGCTATAAATAAACAGAGATTTTGATGGCAATCACAGTTTTGAACTTCAAGTTCGTACAATTGGCATTTATATAGGGTACCTACTTACAGCGAGCGTTCGCTTCACGAATATATTTTGCAAACATTCGTTACGCAAACTTTTGTTACACGATGAGCATTCATTCGTGAAACGAACAGTTTGGTGAGTAGGTACATAACTAAGTGATTCTGCCCGCTAGGCATGACGGGCTGACACGAGTCTGGGGTGCGGCGAATGTACAAGTATCTCCCGGGGCCCTGACTCATGGTAGTTGAAGGAACAGCGGGGTTTTAGTTAGGAGGAGTCCGACATAACCCTCCGTTTTTCCCAGACGGAGGGTATCCATAAGGATTTAACCACGGAAAACAAAAAAATAAAAGGTACGTGATTCTAAACACAGAATAGCTGTGCTCGCAAACGAATGTTTGTTCTGCCAATGACGTAACATAAGCTCGCGCAACAAATGCTTGCAAAGCAAATTCGTGAAGTACACGCTCGCATTGAGTACCGTCCGTAACATGATGATGGTGTTGGCATTTCAGACACCAATCTGCGTAGATTGGTGTCTGAAATGGTCTTTTTCACCTTGAAGGCATTGGCTGAGCTGTCAGACCACGTCCAGGATAAGGTCGCACCATCAAGCCACGTAGCTTCAACTTCGGCAGCAGGATCGACTCACCGTGAGTGAGATGGCAGCCGAAATCGCGGAATTCAAGAGTGCGATGAAAGACCTGACAGTGCAGCTGCGTGACATTCGATCACCAAATCGTCCGCACAGCCGTGATCGAGACACGAGACTCATGCCAACGATCATCAACCCGCTCAAACACCAGCTACCGAAAGCACCCAGAGTTCTAGTATCACTCAACGTATGGTGAGAAGGCCAAGCGTTGCATCAAACCCTGCGACTATAAGAAGGGCAATGCCGCGAGCAGTCGGTAATGGTGACAGACGATTGTGACGATCATGTCGGTCAGATCATGTGAAGACCAGAAGATGTGTGGTCTTCACATGATCTGACCAAGATTATGTCTGAACTTTAGAAGAGACTGTGACCTCTGTTTCGGCCTTTCTTCTCAGATAGGAAACGCCGACCTCATCTAGTTTTTAAAATATGATTGACGTGTAAAAATGTTTGTACAAACCTATTCACAGAAATAAAATCATTTATCTTAAATTTATCATTATCATTATCATTCAGAAAGCTTTTTTATTACTATTGGTTTACGATTTCTGTTAAAATAAAAGAAAGTTGTGAATCCTTGTTACTATATTCTAAGGTTAGAGGTTTATTCTATTACATATGTATTGCCAAGTATGTTGGTAATAAAAATGGCAAAAGTTTGCACCAAAAAATAGTCCCTGACACCGTTAATACATAATTATTATTTATCAGCACCTACATCATACTTTATCATTATGAAGCCTTTTCTGAAAGGACTGTCTCAAATCAGAATTATTTGATCAATAGGTTGCTGGGCTTATTGGCTTAGCGCAAGAATAATCTGGCATCTTCAAGCTCATTTTGCAATAAGAGGTGAGGCCTTATTTAATTTAAGGTTTTTTATATTTATTTTTTACATTGATAGTATCTTTGACTACACGACCATCTCCAGTTTTCCGTAAGCCTATTAAGCTTTACAATTTTGTTCAACCAATCACATCAGCGACCATAAAATTCAAGAACATATTTTTTCACTTAGTATTCAGGCTTTCAGACCTAGGCCATTACTTGATTTAGAAGATTAGATTCTTTTTAACCCCCGACGAAAACGAGTGGCGTTATAAGTTTGTAGTGTGTATCTGTATATCTGTGTAACTGTGTGTCTGTCTGAGGCATCATAGCGCCATTTTTGTTTGAAAGGTGTTTTAATCCAGAAAATCTTAGATATGTTTAAAAAAAATTTGCTCAGCCGTTTGAAGATCATAACCTCTTTTCTAGTTGTTGAAGAGATATAAACAACTTCCACGGGTCTGATCGATTCGAAATTTGAAACACTGTCAATGGGACAGGTTGTCAATGATATTTAAAATTTCTGAATTCCCGTATATACCAATAACACGTTCCTACACCAATACAGTATTATTTATTACTACACACGTGACTGTTCAACGAAGTTGCACCTTCATTTGTTCTTCAAGTGTCGCTGCTTTTTGTTACCACACCACATTTCGATGACACTAGGAGTTATTGCAGCGCAACCAACAATGTCTTTTCTTAGGAACTATTTGTAACTACGCTTACAAAAGAAGATCTAATGTAAGTGTATACTTGTGGGTATAAATCATTGGAGAACGAAGATGTACATATGTATAAGGATTGAGAAACAAGGTACAACGTGGGGGTTGAACGTAAGTAAGCTCCCGAGAGTCAGTGCAACTATTCAACTGTTGAAATATTGATGGTGCTGTTGCTACAGTGGCTGAGCGATTGACTTCTGTGCTAAGAGTCACAAGGTCAATTCTTGCGTGCTATAAAATACTTTTTGTCGAACTAGTTGAATTCTGTCAGGATTATTACATTTTGCTTGCTTTTTTTAACTGCTTTTATAGTATTTCTAGTTATGGGGCAATTGCAACATGTTTTGTGGAGTTCCATGGAACTGATTATATTATTTCATTCCGCACACTGTAGGCTTTGCTCGGAATCTCAGTTTGAACCTAACCATTATTTGAAACTATCAAATCTCATACCTGGACTAATTACTGATGAGTTTAAAAATGCTGTTTTTCGATTTAGAAATGATTGCCTGGTATTGCCTGGCATTGTCCATGGTCTCGTGTTTCTCACCTTCATAAAGCCCAAACAAAAGGCCATAATTTTCAAAAGTTTGTAACATAATTTTAACATGAAACAAATTCGTGGTTTGGTTTGTTAATCGATTATCGCGTGACCGCCAAATAATTTCGAATCGATTCGATACAATGAGTTTTGAATTCAAATAATATAACGTAGGTATTCATTACGATAATTACTGTTTTAGAATACAATTTCCAAAGATATGATTTTAATGATGACCTTGCTTTTCACCCGCCTACTGAATAAGTCATGACCTAAGCAGTATTCTCCTTTTATTATTATTGTGTCAAAATAGCATTGACGATGATAAAGTATTCCATTATAAGAAACATAGCATTTTTTCCGAGTCCATATAAAAATCAGAACTAAAGGCATCAAGAATTCATTACTTAACTTCTACTCCACATGCAAAGAAGACTCCCTCACAAATCTATTAGACACGAAACTCCATTCACCACTTATTGCATCACTAATTTCAGTAAAAAGGTTTTACACTACCTCCCGACGTGCTTCAACTACAGTTAATAGTTTCATTGCTTCCGATGAATAGACCGCGTAGCAGTGCTACAGAAATGTGTAGCTCCTAGCACGCTCGTAGAGGTTCGTAGAGGCTCGTAGCATGTTTCAATTGATTAATTAAGTGCAATGCTTGGTGCAATGAATACGGGGAATATATTGAGAGACTATTAAGTTTATTGGTGCAATTTATTCGATATTTTCTCTTTTGGTATAGTAAATGGTAGAGTTATTGAGAAAAATATATGCTTTCCTTTGTGGTATACACCACTATACTTTTTGTAATAAAATAAAACTAAAAATTGTATTTTAAAAGCAGTCAAATAAATCTTGATAATTTTTATGAGCGCAAGGAGCGCTCGTAAAATAAAATTCTCTTTGTGTTTAATTCTGGTGTAATTAGAAGATGCACTGCGTTCCTCAGTTTGAATTATGAGCACCAACCACTTGGTTTTGCTCACATTTTACATTTATAGATTTTATTTTTACTGTGCTTTATATTTGTACAATATTCATATTAATTCATATGATTCGATGAATAACTGAAATATGAATGAAGTTCATGCTTGATTCACTGTTAAATAAACATGTTTTCATAATTAATTAATAGTAGTAAATATCTGTCATAAACAATAATATTAATAAAAAGGCAATATTAATTGTACATTCGATGTTTATGCATTAATCATTTAAAATATACCTATTATAAATTGACGTAACCATATTATCATGATAACATCTTTCAGTAACGCTGTTCTATTCAACCTTTTTTCAGGAATCTATTACACAAAAACCTTTATAAACGAAGGATAATGACGCATCGATTTCCGTACTACATTATTTTCTAAGAGCCACTATCAGAAATGGGTCAGTCGCAAAGAAAATTGTCAGTCTAAGATTGTAGAACAAAAATGATAGGGTGGACACTCACGGAATCCAAAATCAAATCTACTAGAGGGCCCTCATTTATCAAGAATTTTCAGGAATAAAACCTCCTTAGATTTTATTCGGCGGTAATGTTAAAGTGTGTGGAGATAACAAACGGATAAATGTCAGAATACGCGCCTCATTGATATAAATGGGCGACTGTGGCCACATATCATCAGGTGGGTGGCGGGGGTATTACTCGTGCGGGCTGGCGTAGTGCTGACGACATCTGCACTATGAATTGGGTCCAGAGTTTTAATTAGTTTTTTTTTTAAAGTGTGCGTTTTGGAAATTGTATTGTATCGTATTTTTTTTTAATTTGGTTTTCAGCACGTAATATTTTGGTTGCGTTATTAACTATATAACTTTTTATTATAAAATGGTGTTACCAAAACTTTATGGTGTCAACATTAAATATCACAGCAAGTCCAAACTTCTGGAACAATAATAAACACAGAATCCCACTAAAATCAAATAATCGTAAAATTCGTTAGCGAAAGTAACTTCCGAAGCATAACTGCAAACTCATAAAAGTTTAAGCGAACGATTTATAAAAGTACAACAGAAGTATGAATTATTGCACGAAATCACCATTTAGTGGAAGTTACAATAACGACCTGTTGAAACGGGAGCTGCTGTTGTCTCTTTCTAGCGTTGATGATTACGTATGTGTGTCTCGTTTCGTCGGTGTAAGGTTCTGAGTGCGAGGCGTCCGCGCGGGCCGGCACTTCGGTACTCACTGGTCGGGTTCCCCTCGATCCATAAGCGTGGAACTACGCCCCCACAGTGAGCACTCGAGTAAGTAGGATGGTAAATAGCGGTGAGCACCTGGCCTATAATGACGTACGCACAGACATTATTAGCGCTATCTTTGGAGGTGATTCCAACGTTAAAATTCAAGCTCTTGAATGCACTTCGATAAGTTTAAGGGTTTGACTTTTGGAGGCTGTTATAAAAATTTGGATGCTGGGGAAAGTGAAAAAGAGAGCTGGATTTTTTCAGTAATTGCATATCGATAATTGTTATTTTTGGCCTTCTAAAACAGACTTTAAAAATTTATGAAAAAATTATAAAAAACAAATACGTGACGAAGTTTGTATTATTTTCAAATAGAGCGCGTCGATTAGCAAATAATATCCGACAAAAATATTAAAATGAATGCCAAATAATTGCAATCGATCTAAAGGCAATTTAACGAAAATATTCGGTTTGTTTGGTCTGTTAGTTCAAAATATAACATAAATGAATGAAAATCTTAAACTTTAGGTATCAAATTAATAAAATTTAAACCCACCAAATTAAGCTCGTCCACCTGGTACTGATAACTTTTGAAAATCATTCATAATGAAACTTTTGCAACAACTAAAATTATTAATAGCTCTTTAGAAATTTTGGACAATGGATTGAAAGATAAACTTCAGTCAACTCGTTGACATCTCTTTTTATAGTGATCCTTTATTCATTGAACCAATCGTTAAAGTTAAAAAAAAAATGGCTTTGGACGAAGATTGATTCAATATTTGAACAATTCGATAATTTTTCTTGATCGATGCTGATGAAGATTGGGATGCCTTATGTGATACATAAATATAAATAAATCAAGCTAATAATATTACCATTTATGACAAACCGCGTTACTAAAAAGAAATCATGAAAAACATTTTTTTAAATATTTTTTTTATATCATGAATTTTGGAATGACAAAATAAAATACATGGTAGGGTACATACCCACACATACATTATAATTCATTAAAAAAAATACATTGAAAAACTCCAATAACTACATACATATGTAGTTATTGGAGTTTTTTTTTTACTGTAAGCAACAATTCGCATGCTTTATAAAATACTGGCTTAACTAAAAAACGTAGATTTCTGGAAATCACCGTTAAATGTTTTGCGTTTGACGGCTTATTAGCCAATATATTAAATATTTAATTTACAGTTAAATATAATACCTACTTTTAAAAAACAGATTTAATCAATGGGATTAAATATGTACAAAAAATATTGCAGAAATCTTAACTTTAACTTAAGCTCTAATAGGTCAGTATTCTATTAAGCGTGCGAATTATGTTTTACAAGGCTAGTTTGGTATTTTTGTTTTATTGAGTCTCGCTAATTAAGTATTTTTATAAAAATCGCAATTGCATAAAATTTCATACAATGTTGTCACAAAATAAAAATGCTGAAACATTTAGTTTTCCGATACGAACATGAAAATAAAAATGTCGGAAAATATGTTATACTTCAAATGTACCTAATGTTATGATATTTTAAAAATATTGTTTTAAAACATCAACGATAATGATAAAAACGAATGATAAAACTATGCGCCCACGAGAGGCTTGTAAAAGTTTTTTTTTTATTTTGTAAATATTTTTCATAAACCTATTTGTACTACTGGGCATAGGTCTGCCACATAGTTTCTCTCAGTTTCCTTTTCAGTCAAAGATGAGTCCAAGTTGTCAGGCCGTATTATAGTCATGTACAACAAATTCTGTGACAAAAATAACCAAAAATTTCTAAACTAATAACTAACTAATTTCTAGACTAATCACAATCTGGCTTTCTACCAATTAAATCTCGTTACTATCAAACGAGTGTTTTTTAAAATAAAATTTGAAGCTTCTATTTATAATTTTAGTATTCCTGGCAGTCAAAGGCGTTCTTTGGAAGACCACAATAAAAAATAAAACACAATGTAATGACGTTAAGTCTCTTGCGGGAATAGCAACCCGGTGCTGTCTTCACTGAGACACAAAACAGATGGATAAAGAAGGACCACTTCAGAAAACGTGATGAAATTGTTCTCGAAGATCAAGATCGGGAGATCGGGAGATCGGGCAAGGCCAGTGGCAAAAAAAGGGTCAGAATTTTAAAGAAAAAAAAACTTTTTTCAGACTCATAACGTCCATTTGGTTAGTATACGTAAAACTTAGAAACTAGTGTAAGTACTTATATCTACCAGAGAAGCAAAACAATTTTATTTATGCTCTCCTTATCGGGTAGCAAATGATATCGTCGTAGATATCTTCATATTAGCCGTAGAGTTTTAGACAAACAATCATAGACAAACATGGTGTTGACAAAGTAAAGAAATGAAAGCTTAGACTACGTTCGATAATTATGTAACCTATAAATGAAGTCTTCGACATAGCAATGGTTCAGCAAATAAAACTGCAGGAAGCGGAAAAAGGAGTTTAAAGGCACTTACAGGCTGTGGCGATATCGTGGGCGTGACAGACATATCTCTGCCTGTCGCGCAGTCTGTAAGAGCCTTAACAATTTAAGATCCCAAACCAGATTCCTTTATTGGCTCCTTAATTGTTAAACTCTAAAGAGCTCGGTAGGTAGGTATTTAGGAAGATGCACACTGTGTCGTACCAATATAAATATTTGTTTCACATTGCTAGTAGGATTTCTCTTCGTACTTATACAGTGGTTATTTTCACGTTTAGAATAATTTATTATTAAAACGCGGGTTCCGCACGATATATTTACCGCTTGGAGCTAATGTTTAACTTAAACTGTGTGCATGCGTTTTAAAAACCCATTTGTATACGTTCAGATTTGTATTTACGACTTTGTTACCTATTATATTTTTGATAGAGCTCGAGAAATTGATTCTTACTTTCAGACTTATATCAACTCAATAATTCGAGACCTTAACCTCCTCCTTCAAGGGGGGCTGGCCACTGACTTGTAGTGAAAGAAAACATCGTGAGTAAAATCGAAGGTCTAATGAGCTTCCCAGTATCAGGTGGAATAGCTCACTTCAACCTCACCACACCTCAACTTTCCCGGTGAGTACAGAATCGATCGGCTGTACTTGCAAGCTTGCTGATGAATGCTTCTTTCATTGCGTGGTAAAAGGCTTGCTGTGCAGTTGGGCAATAAAATATTATTATGAGTTTTATTTCGCCCAAATAATCTCAAATCAAAAATCATCATAAAATGGAATCTAAATTGTATAATAAAATACCTATGGACATTTTAAACACCAAGGAACTCCCATTATTCAAATATAAATTACGTAATTTTTGAATTGACAAACCTTACTACACGCTCCAAGATTTTCTTAATAATTAGTGCCTACTACAATATGTTACCATACAACTAATTCATATTTACAAAAAAAAAATCATAGGTATCACTTATAAGTGATTTTTTTTTACTGCATGTTGACATGATTTATTATTGTATGCCTACTAGGCAGGTCATAATGGATCTGTAGTTTACCTAACACCTGTCTGTATAACTTATACCTATACCTACAATAAAAAGATTTGATTTGAATCTTAACTAATTAGTATATGTCAATCAACTCAGCCAATCACATTCCACTGCCGCACTGCACTGCCCTGGCTTTGGCATATCTACCTAAACAAAAGGTAAATAACAGTCACTCAACCCATGGTATCTCTATCCTGAACAATATCACAACAAAAGCTTCATCTGAACCATCAATTTTCAACAATAACTATCGAACTACACTTTGATCGATGGTTAAAACACACCCGACCGAGATACTCTCTAAATGCAGCGTCCCTATAGAGAGTAGATGGTTGGTTACCTACCTACACAAAAAAAATAATCGGCACGACCAAGCTGTCACTTCGCGAATACTCGTACTGTAGCTGACAAAGCCATTCCATTTAGTGCATCGTCGGTTCGAGTTTTCGACATCCATATATAAATGCAAAAGAGTCTATTTCTATCCATATTTGTATAGAACGATTTCACGGCTAAACCACTAAACTGATTTTGATAAAATTTGGTGAAAAGATAGCTTGATCCTTTAAAAAATACATGGGGTACTTTTAATCCGTGTACAGGAATATTTTCCAATAGGATGCGTGAAAAACCGCAGGTTTACTTAAGTCAGTAGTAACTTGCTTTAAAAAGTTGACTACACAGTTATTGGATAAGAGAGAGATAAGCGCTACACTATGAAGGTTTGGTAAATGCAAAAACGTCTTATTATATCTATGTTTGTATGGAACGCTTTCACGGCTAAACCTCTAAACCAATTTTGATAAAATTTTGTGAAGAGATAGCTTGAACCTTTAAAAATGACACGGGGTACTTTTAATCCGGGTACAGGAATATATTTCCCTAGGATGCAAGAAAAACCGCGGCCATACTTAAGTCAGTAGTAACTTGCTTTAGAAACTCGACTACACAGTTTTTGGATACGGTACCAAGAGATAAGCGCTACACTAGGAATGTTTGGTAAATGCAAATGATCTTATTCCATCCATGTTTGTATGGAGCACTTTCACGGCTAAACCACTTTTTTTTTTTTTTTTAAAACGTTGCCCCACACTAGGAATTTCTTCCTGTATTGTGGGTGCGTTTACAAACATAGAAACTCACAAACACAAACACCCAGACCCAGAACAATTACTTGCAGATCATACAAATACTTGTTCCGTGCGGGGATCGAAACCAATTTTGATAAAATTTGTTGAAGAGATAGCTTGATCCTTTAAAAATTACACGAGATACTTTTTATTCGGGTACAAAAAACATTTTCCCCTAGCATGCGAGAAAAACCGCTGGCATACTTAAGTCAGTAACTTGCTTTATAAGGTGACTACACAGTTTTTGAATACGGTACCAGGAGATAAGCGCTACTATGAAGGTTTGCTTCGTAATACAAAATACTAATCCTCAGTTTTACCAGGAATATTTAAAAATTAAGCGGATTTTTCGGGTGCCTATAATATTTTTAAGTTTTTTTTACCAGGATCCGTGTTATTAGGACCTACTCAATGAAGCGTTATAACATTTTTTCCGTAATAGGATTAACTACTTAATTACTTTTTTGAAAGTTTTTTTTTAATAAACCCTTTATAACGATAATAGAAAAAGTAATTTCGTATAAGCGCTTTATTGGCGTTTGAAAATCAGTTCAGTACTGAAAAATCTTTTGTGAAAATTAAGTATTTTCCGTTGATAACACCAGAAACACAATTTCACACATACAAACATACACTCCTGAATCGAGCCTACCTACAATTTTTATAAAGAAAGAAAATTAAAAATATGTTATTTCAGTTAACATGATCATTACATTACGACACATTACGATAAACATGGAAAATAAGATAAAAACATAGATGACTGACTTAACAAGTACCTTCAAAGCGAGGATGAGATCCTACCTGCTACAGTCTTCAAGATTTCGTTGCGGTTGCCACGCATTCTGCAGATTAGGGATACCATCCTTTTGCGAATGATGACATAAAAGCCATCAGTGTGAAACAGCGAGAACATGCCACGATGCCCTACAGAATCGTGGCAGCTCCAATATCATCCTGAAGATATTATTATACTGGATGCGCAGGGCATCCAGCGAACTTGAGGTGTGACAGACTTACAGTTTAAAAGCTCTGACAATATGCCTTAAAAAACGTTATCTTAACTTCTTCAGAACAACGGGGGAATCTGCGGGCCAGTATGTTACCCTAACTGCTAGAGCCCTATGCTCCCTCTCAATATATACATCGTCTTCAAGGCCGTCAGTAAGGAAATATGCCATGTAAATGAACTTTAATTTTTTGAATGGTTGTGAATTCAAAGGCGAACGGCAGGCTTGTATGGGAATTTCGTACAGCTAATAAAATTTCGTGTTTTGGGATAGTTTTTGTTTTAATTGGTAGTTAATATGATAGACACGCCCTTTTTAAATTCTTGAATTTTTAGAACTTGGGATGTAAAAGTTATAACCAGTTTTATTTTTTAAGGTTATGTACTAGTGTACTAATGTAGATTGTTACATAAAGGCACATAAACATTGTTTCGGTAATAAAGTTTCTAGATTGCTTGTCGCTATTTTTGTAGTGTTTTACTAAGTAGGTAAATTGAGACGAGGATCGTACCTACTCAGCGGAGTGCATAAGGAGATGCCTATATCCAGCAGCTGACTGCAACAGTTTGATAATGATGAAGTCCTAATGGGGTTTTGAGTGTAGGTAAATAAAACAATACAGTTAATAGTTTTACTAAGTACATCTATTCTATTTATATTTAATTAATTCTTAATAATACTTCATGTAAGAAGGGGGCAGGTCGGGTAATACACTCATGGCGAGCATAGCTTAAATACCAACATAACTGCGTTTAGTTTACGAATAAATTACGCCTAGTTATTAAAATCTTTTTTTTTATATTATTAATTAATTCGAACTTCTAAAAATAGTACACTTACATGAAAATAAATGGCTTAGTTGCCTTAATATGTGGTACAAATTCTATAACAAAACAACAAAAAAAAGTAAGCGGTACGAAATCTGCCGTTCACCTTTAGAACAATGATTACACCAAAATGACGCCGGCAATTCTTGTCGGCTCTAAAGCTATATACAGATTTTCTTTGACACAATTATTTCGATCTTTGAGGCCTTTATACCTAAAGTGGAAATGCACGGTGGCTCGATCTAAGAGATTAATTTTTAAATTCAAGTCCTCTACTACGATTATTACATTAACTAAGATGATATTATTCAGTTTGCTTTATTCATTTATCTCACTTATCTTTGCAAACATTGGTTCCACTTATTCGCTAAGTTGGAGCAACAAGTGGGATTAAAAGATTGGTCACGATGACACGTTGGGACTCTGCAAGCCACATCGGGATGAAAAATTCGTAGGTCATAATAAGTTGGGATAAGGGCAGGATAATGATGATTGTACATTTGATTGTCAAATTAGGAAAGAAAGAAAGATTGGTTTATTTGTCACAGAAACATATTGTGCGTACAAAAAGATTATTATTTATTTATTTGCTAACATTTAAAACACTGGTTAGTAGGCATGCATTAAAATTTCATGACACACTAATAGGACATGCACCCAGTAAGGGCATTGCAACTTTTATGTCTTATTATTTTTTTAAATTATTGAATTAAATTACATAATATTGTATTGATTCTAATTATTACAATTTATTACATTCCACTAAACATGAATCAATAATTTATTACATTTTATTTTAAAACAAATCATTACTATCAATTCGTTTATTCATTTTAGTGATAAAGGCCATTTAGTTTAGTCATTTATTATTTCAAATTTACATCAAGCATATTATTACAAGGTCGATCGATCCACAATTTGTTAGTTTTAAATTCCTCAATGGTGTAATAACCTAACTCCTTAGTATCGAATAATAAAGAAAAATTAAAACAATCTATATTCACGGGCCCAGAATATAAATAGTCGGTAGCTGCTTGTCATGAGTGTGATAAGAAGGCTTCCACTAAGAATTATATTGTGCTGCGGGGAACCCACAGTACAGCACTGACTTTCAGTAGTCACCTAAAATTAAGTAGGTACGAAAACCAAGTCAGGTTTAAAAATTTGTACACGAATAGGTAATACAGTAAAATAAACAATACCTACTTAGAATATAATAAAACCTAAGTATTATGCCTAACTGATTAAGTGTCTCCAAAATTGTAGACACTATAGAGGCATGAGGAACAGGGTGTAAAGTTCACTCATCCTCCATAGAAAAGGGAGGATCCTCCGACCAGACGGGTGTCGTGTCTGGTGGGCAACTGCCCGACGGTTGATGTCGGGATGTTGTATATATGCTAGTTGCGCGGTAAACACTGCTTGCGCGATGCAGGATTTTTGCGTGACGTCAGTGTGATGCGTAGTTCGTATGTGGCGCTGTAGATGCCGCCACATCACTCCCCTCCGGAGACCGGAGGTCGATAGTGGGCTGAGTCGTGTATCTTGCGATGCTTGCCAGTGCCAGGTGGGGGTTCCAGTGGGTCTGAACCGGTTGTCGCATAGTTCGCGGTGGGTCGGAACTGTCTGCGGTGATGATGCCCCAGTGAGTCGGGGTGGCGCTGCGTTATGCTCCAGTGAGTCGGACGTGGTACAGCGCCGGGTTGAGGGCTGACTGCTGGCGTCGACCAGGAGAGCGTTGAAGAGCTCTGCTTGTTGACCGGCCGAAAGTGCAGTGTGCTGTGCCAAGGTTGCTGATGAGGCTTAGGGTGATGACCAGGTATGCGTGGTCGCTGCATGCTGGTGGTCAGGATACCCGGTGAAGCCGTGGGTGCTGGCTGGCTGTGTGACTCGCCGCTCGAAAGCTTGAGGAAGTGTTGATGATGACGTCACGCTGAAGAAGTTGCACGAAGGCTGCGCTGACGTTCATACTCGGGGTCACCAGTATAGAGGCATGAGGAACAGGGTGTAAAGTTCACTCATCCTTCATAGAAGGGGAGGATCCTCCGACCAGACGGGTGTCGTGTCTGGTGGGCAACTGCCCGACGGTTGATGTCGGGATGTTGTATATATGCTAGTTGCGCGGTAAACACTGCTTGCGCGATGCAGGATTTTTGCGTGACGTCAGTGTGATGCGTAGTTCGTATGTGGCGCTGTAGATGCCGCCACAACACTATTAGAAATGGGCCTTTTGAGTTCAAAATAGCATTCAATGTACATCATTTTACCTGTTCTAAATCATTTGTAATAAAATATTGTAGCTATCTTCTGAAATTGAGGCACACTTCATTACGTAATTAAGTACCTAACCCAGGGTTTATGTCAGCACTACTGACGGAGTCCACTAGGGCCGATGCCTGCCGGGGTCGCGGGAAAGTCCGAAAGGGATACTGTGGCCCCTGGCAACACAGGCAACGGAAGGAACACGGGTGAGTTTTAGTCAGTAAGAGTCACACACCCTCCCGCTCCGCCCAGAGCGGGAGAAGTTATTCTATAAATTCCCACCAAAAAAAAAAGGGTTTACTGTTTAGTTTTTACTGGTTTTAATTTAATAAAAAGTAATTTCACTAATGAAACTGCACGCGATCAGCAAATCTAAACCGTGTTCAAGAGTTGTTAGTGTCAATGCTCCGTTTCATCGGTGAAATTCGCCCTTAAGAACTAAAAAGTTTTTAAATCCATATTCCTTCCTCACTGCCGTAATTGAAAAAAAAAGACAATCAAAAAGGGTAAAGGGAAGACAATCAGTTCGCAGAAGGGAAGGTCAAAATGCACAAAAGTTAGTAGGTACCTACCTACTTGGCCGGTTCCCAACTTGTAGATTAAGTTACCTTCTGAAATTGAGGCACACCTCGTTACATAATTAAGCACTTACCGAACCCAGGTTAGGATGATTTAGTTTTTACTGAAACTTAAAAAACGTACGTTTCTAAGGGCGAATTTCACCAATGAAATTGGACGCGCTCAGCACATCTAAACCGCATTCAGGAGCTGTCAGTGTCAGCGTTCAGTTTCTTTGGTGAAATTCGCCCTTAGTAACTAAAAAGTTATGCATTTGAATCCATAACCCTTCTTAACTCCCTTAATTGGGTAAAAGGAAGACAATCAGTTAGCAAAAGGTCAAATTACACAAAAAGTAGTAGGTGACTACCTACTTGACAAGTTGCCAACTTGTTGATTAACCGCAACAAGCAGTGACCCATATCAATCGGTCTTATAAACGTGTCCAATAAACTTAATTTTGACTCAACCTTTGAAAAGTATTAAAAAATCTAATATTTTGAGAAAATTGGACAAATGCGAGATGAACTCGCGTGGTGAGGAGAAGTACAATGAATATGTTATAATTTTATCAACCATGTTTTATATCGTAAGACAATTTATCCCATGAACAAACTAAACATTGTATTTGAAAAACATGTTCTCCCATACATTCAAAACTGCAAATGTTTTGTACGTACAATATTGAGAGATTTACCATGTTATTTTATCACCGTAGACTTCTTATAGGTTTTCCAGTAATCTATAAGTAGAGCAATATTTTTTGCATTTTCTTCAAAATTTTCGGCTCACTAGTTTCGGAGATAGGAGGGGGGAAGGTCAATTTTCATTTACAACTTGTTTTTTATATATCCCATAACTCTGGGGTTATATTCTATAAGTAAAAATAATACAAAATGTCCTAGAATATGTGGTCCAAAATGCATAGTTTCGAAGATATCATAATACTAACACTAGACTGTCGATGTGTGTCGGTATCTAAGTTTCATTGATAAATACGAGCAATTAATTTTCATTCAAAGCAATCATTCATATGAAAAGCTAAGAAAATGCGGCCTTGTGAGTGAGTGTTTTACATGAATAAAATTAAACTAAATTCATTTATTTATTATTATTATTTATATATTATTATTAACAATCGTGACTTTGTCAAATTATTTTGTATGAAAAATGAAAACAAAACAAAAAAGATAAAAGAAAAATAATTCATAGTCCTGTTGATTCTTTGATATGGTCTTATTCATACCCTAGAGTTATGGGATATAAAAAACACCTTGTATTTTCTGAAATAACTTAAAAACTGTCTATTTTAAAATTATTTTAAAAACAACATATTTGAGACTCCTACAACAAGCTCTTTCATTTTATATGTCACACGGTATACAGTTTTTAAAACTTTTTTCTCATTTGCTCCCCAAAAGTGATCAAAATTTATTTATTAACGTTACACGTCCGTGTTTGAAAAACATATCTGAAACTCATAATTATGTGTACCAAGTTTCAACGTAATCGGTCAACGTAAATTGGCTACGACAGACGGACAGACAGACACACGAGTGATCCTATAAGGGTTCCGTTTTTTACTTTTGTAAACGCGACTCCGGCAGGCATCGGCATCGGCAAAAGATAAGACTGGGCGTACTCTTACAAAATTTGATGTTTTTAGTTCCGTACCAACTAAAAACATCAAATTTTGTAAGAGTACGCCCAGACTTATCTTTTGCCGATGCCGATGCCTGCCGGGGTCGCGGGAAGGTACTAAAGGGTTACCGAGGCCCCTGGCAACACAGGCAACGGAAGAAACACGGGTGGGTTTTAGTCAGTAAGAGTCTGACACACCCTCCCGCTCCACCCAGAGCGGGAGAAGTTATTTGAAAAAAAAAACCTAACTTTTTCTCGAATAATTTAAAATGTAATATGAAGTCAGCAATCGTACCTCTACGTCCACGTGTTTACAACTTTAAAAAATTATTTCCATCTAACGAAAATTCACCAAGAAGTCAAATTCTAAAAGCTCCGTCATGACCATTCCAAAACGAAACATAAAACACTCACAAAATGCACATTCTACTCATTTCAATCAAGCTTCTCGTTCCCAAGAAAACAGGCACCCGAAAATACCCAGTTTTTTACCTACACAGCAAAACGAGCCACTAAACCAACTGCAACTTTACGAGATATTGCAGTACCCTCGTAATTTTACTTGATATCCGAATTTATTACCTTCCGGGAAGGCTTTGACGGCCGACGTTGACATTCTGATGTCAGAGTCTACCTGCTCCAATTTAAAAGCATTACCTATGAGATTTATGGAGAACTTCCCCATGCTTTTGTGTAAAGTTATTTTTAATGCATTCTCACTTATTCCATTAGGAGCGGCTTCCAAAAACTTGTTAATGAGTGCCTCGGAGCCCGCTAAAGTACGGCGAGTCTCGGGTTTCGTTTTGGCGTTCCATTAAGGCCTCTACAATATTTCGATTGTATGCATAATATAGACAGCGGTGACGAAATTAAATGTTTATGTTGTTTTAACAAAATACACACGTCTATAGTATTCTTTTGGGTTAGTGAGAATCGGGAGCGCTTTGTGTAGATGCTAAGCAACATGTTGTCGTTAGCCAGAAGATTGTCTATGCAATGGAGATTTAGAAATTAAATAAAAATTGGTTGAAAAAAGAATATTAATTTTAAAACATCTTGTCAGTATTTTGTCCAGAGCATCCAGCAGTCCCCCCACCACATCTGTCTGTCCGTCTGAACGCGATAAACTCAAAAACTATCGAACGGATTTTCACACGGTTTTCACCAATGGATGGAGTGATTCATGACGAAGGTTTAGGTATATACTTAATTCATTAGCGTTTCGTGTAAATTTGCTGAAATATGACGATGATTGTTGAAGATGTCGGAAAAAATCATACCGACGGGAATCATGCGGCGTAATCTCGCTGCGTAAACCGGAAAAATACATAAAATGAATGTTCTAGGTACAGGAATGGACATCTTAGAAAGTAACAAAAAAAGTCCACGATAGCATATAAGGATGACCCACAGTAACCATTTTTATCATTCAGAATTTGACAAATGTGTCATTGTTATTTTCGAAGCTATTTTGACCGGTATATTATTAATCCTTATCCAATAAAATATGTTATTTAAATTGGGCATTTAATTTAGATTTAAATATGCCTTGACACCATATCATTCAAAAATTTAAATGAAAACTTTAAAATATTATGAAGAAGAAAAAAATAATTATGGTTGACGGTGGCACCGCCGCGTTATCACAGGAGTCAATGACCTTTTCATCGGCTATTACTATGACAGAGACAACGGTTTAACGGATTTGGATGAAATTAGGCACACAGATAACCTGGATTACCACATAGAATACTTTAACCCTGGTAGCACGTTTCCGTGATTTCCCACCCTTAAAAAAAGAAAAGCACGTTTCCGTGGGATAACTTCCGACCTCCACACGGGCGAAGCCGCGTGAAAAAGCCAGTAATACATATTTTGCATAAAATGTTTTCTTTACAGTCAGTCTCAATCTTCAGAATTACTTCAATTCAGTCTGTCTTAATCCTCAAATCATCATCATCATCATCTACCGAGCATTTTCCCAACTATTTTGGGGTCGGCTTCCAGTCTAACCGGATGCAGCTGAATACCAGTATTTTACATGGAGCGACTGCCTATCTGACCTCCACAATCCAGTTACTGGGTAACACTATACCCCTTGGTAATACTGGTTGTCAGACTTTCGGGCTTCTGAATACCCTGAATAACGACTGTCAAAGATCGATAAATAACAGCCGGGACTTAACGTACTTTCCGAGGCACGGAGGGTTCTTGGAATGTAAAGATGGTCACCCATCCACGGACTAACCGCGGCAAGCCTAGCTTAGCTGAGCGTCTTAGTCCTCATAATTCCTGTCTATTCTAAGTACTTCTGAATAATATAGTACTACTTACATCTTAATACAGTGAAAGATTTCATGCCCGTCGGCATGAGTACACTGACCCATTTTCTTTAGTTGACTCTCACAATTTTCTCGCAGAGATGAGCAATCCCTATGTTTTTCTTTCATCCCTTTCACCCTTGAAATTTATTTCTTTCAGTTCGTAACTAGGCAGGCCACTTGTTTACAATTTTCTAACTTATAACTTGGGTCTTTTAGAAGTTAGACCTGAAAAACAAAACGTAATTTTACATGATATTTTGGCTAGGTAGGTAATTTCAATTAAATTACTGTAAGTATTGTAATAGTCGCGCCTCGTCCACGAGATAAGTAATTTACACATGTAGTTATGCTACTCGTAGTTGTCACCACTATTGCAATAAGTTAAGAAAAAAAATGGGGTGTGGCTGTGTCATGGACACGGCCATGTGTTGTACGTGAATACGTCTGATAACGGGTCATATTTTCTATATCAATTTGATACATAATTGTCAGGTTTTGACGAGACCTGACGATTTAAACTTGAACGAACGTCGTAGCTTCTCCGAGTCAAAAGTTATACTAAATGGAAATCTCGATAAGCAGCAAAATTACCTCAAAATGGTGGCGCTTCCCTCTCTGCCGCGCGTCACGTGTCACAGTCCTTACTTAGCCTAATAGATTCTTTGATCCTTTAGCTATCCAGTGGTGTAATTGAATTTTGAATGGAGATAATAGATATGCTGTAGCTGCAACACCAAACTGTGTCTCCCGCTTTTGTTATCATTCGTTTTTTTTTTGCCTCCATATGTAAGCAATTTTAAAGACGTATTCACGTCAAAACATAACATTCATTTTTTCTTTAACTATGTCAATTCAATTTGATATACCCAAATAACTTTTCTTTTTTTTTTACTTGTTGATACCTCGTTCAGTTCCGCTCTCAGGTCACGATTCTCGCCAATCATTCGCATTCTAGTGCTCAAACCACAGAACACTATTAACCTACTCAACCACTCAACATGTATTTAGCGTCTTTCCACTGGTTGTTATAAAAATGCCGAAACTCAAGAATCCTAGGTCTCGTGTAGAAATTAAATTAACATTCAAAAATATAATACGAAATTGAGAACTTTCGTATTTTGTTTTTGTATTACGATTTTTCGTTCTAATGTAAAACTTGTGATACACAAATTAGTGCTTTGGAAAGTTTATCAGACTTGGAGGAAGCTATTGGTCTACAATGCGAGGTTAACGGAGCCACATATTTGGACTACGGTGTAGAGTTTGTGAAGTTAGGGCTTGTAGAGTTAGGTGTGTAGAGCTCGCGGGAAGGTACTAATGGGTCATCGAGGCCCCTGGCAACACAAGGCAACAGGAAGGTATACGGGTGGGTTTTAGTCAGTAAGAGTCTGACACACCCTCCCGCTCCGCCCAGAGCGGGAGAAGTTATTCGATGATTTACCATCCAAAAAAAAAAGGGTGGAGCTAGAAGCTTGTTTCTACATGATATTTGATAACTTTTTGATAGTGCGAGTGTGGTCTCGTCTTGGCAACATTTTACATGAAAACGTATTTGGTGGGATTATTATAACTATGACTACTAAGAATTGTGACTAATCTACAAACAATAATTATGAACCTTAAATTTATATTCTTTATATAAAGGTACAATATTACAATATTAATAATAATTAGTCGTGGACTTATTTAAATCCACGTTTTAATGTTTTTAAGTAAGTTATTTAACTTGCGTTTTAAAATTATCATATCTATGATATTTTTCAGACACCCTTGCACTGCCACCAGATGATTGGTTATTAGAATGGCCACCTAAAGATGAAACGGTTAAACTGAATACAGACCCACAGACACTTGTGTCATCAATCACCTTTGATGGTCAAGTTTTACCAAAACTTTAAACATCTTTTATACATCGAAAAATCTTTTATACGCCAAACTTTTTATACCCTTTATACATCTTTAACTGTAGAACAATATATCTAGCCCACCATTCAGTGCCGCAAGTATTGCCGATTTGTTCACGTAGGATTCTACGTGTCGTTCCTGTGTCGTTCCAAACCCCGTTGCAGCAACTGTGGTAATGATCAGAGAGTGTGAGTCTGTGTGAATGCTGAGAGCGAAGCATGTTGTCTTCTGCTCTGGAAGTCACTTTGCAAATAGCAGGGCCTGTCCGGAGTAGGTACAGCAGACAGAAGATAATTCAATCAATTATGGTTCAGAAAGCAATGTCTTATTCAGAAGCAAGTAAAACTGTTCCGATGTTTACTTGCAGCTATGCAGACATTGCTAAATCACAGACTCAGTCATACCGCAAATCTGTTTTTCTCAAGCCAAGGATCCATGCTCCCCTCTTTCCCTCCTATCATAACACAGCTCACCAGCAGCTCACTAGCACTCTCCCATCTTCTCAGCCTAACTTTAATCATCACGTCACAGAATCTCCTGAAAACTTGTCTTCAATAATTGAACTTCTTAGTAAACTTCAGTTAACTAGTTAATGTCCTTCATCCAAAAAATCTCAATTACCATCCAACGTGGCTACTTTACTTATTAATTTACTTTCATCCCATAATAATGGCTCGGTTCGTGTTCCTTTAATGGAATGTGAGGAGCGTGTGACATAAGAAGCCCGAGCTCATATTCCCTTTGAACAAATACAAACCTTTAGCTTGTTCCCTTGCTGAGACTTGGCTAGTCCCGAGTCTTAGTTTCCGTTCTTTTATTATTCTTAGATGCAATCTGATGGCTATTGCGGGTCGGCCCTCTGTGTGAACAATCGTGTTGACTTGCGACTATATCTTTGCCTTCTCTAGATGATGATATTAGCATTGTGGCTAGTGGGATATAACCCTCTTATATTTATATTGCTCACCCTCATCAAAGTTTCCTTCCAATTTTAAAACATACATTGGTAAACTATCAGGTTAAGCTACGCTTGCCGCGGTTGGTCCGTAGATGGGTGACCATCTTTGCATACCATGACCCTACCGTGCCTCGGAAAGCACGTTAAGCCGTAGGTCCCGGCTGTCATTTGTAGATCTTTGACAGTTGTTACGGGTCGTCAGAAGCTCGAAAGTCTGACAACCAGTCTTACCAAGAGGTATCGTGTTACCCAGTAACTGGGTTGTGGAAGTCAGATAGGCAGTCGCTCCATGTAAAATACTGGTATTCAGCTGTATCCGGTAAGACTGGCAGCCGACCGCAACATTGTTGGGAAAAGGCTAGGCAGATGATGACATTGGAAAACATAGAAGGCCCTGTTATTGTTATCCCCATAACAAGATTTCAACTGCCATCACTTTAGGTGGGGTTCTAAACTTTGGGACTCTTTTGGGGAAGGTTTAGTTGAAATCTTAGACGACCTTAACCTTTGTATTTTAAACAATGGTTGCCCAACCTATGTGTATCTTCTTGGGTTGATATCATCGTTTGCACACTGGATATCGCGGCGTCGTGCCATTGGGAATGTACCAGTTTGATACATGGTAATGACCACTATCCAAATAGAATATTTGGCTGAAAAACAAAACTTACTTAGAAAAACCGAGCCCTTCACCCTTGAGGTATACTCGGTTAGTCTAATCCTGATTGGGCCAAGTATTCATCATTATTAGAGGACAAAATTGATTCTCTTCCAAATTTAGTCTCCGTAATTTTGATTATCTTAGCTCCCTCCATGTGTCAAGCTATTATGATGAAAGGTATGATGTTGAGATGGTGTACAATGGGGCGATGGTTAGCGATAATCTTATAACTTTAAATATGGTCCTCGCTAAAACTAAAAGATTGCTGTGAAGGAAGAAACGTGTTAGTTGGGCTGACTTTTGCGGTTCTCTGTCCCCTCCACTCCTTTATCAGTTGTATGGAAGAAGATCAACCGTTTTAGATCTACTGAGCAGTTCTTTGACAAACTGGCTCCTCCGTATCCATCGGAAGCAGAACATCATCAGCCATCTCTCATTTCACATGACCCTTTTGATGCATCATTTTCTATGCAGGAGCTCAATTCAGTTTTGAAACATTTTCGTGACTCGCCCTCGGTATAGACGTTATTGTCTATTCCTTTATGTCACATGCAGTTCATAGAGCAAAATTATATTTTGTTGACATTTTAATTTTTTTGTACATCAACGGCATCAGTGGAAAACTTAGATTATTATTATACCTATTTTAAAACCTGACAAACACGCTAATGATCCACACAGTTTCTAACCAATCACTTTGCCATCAGTCCTTGCAAAATTATTGGAATATCTCGTAAAGAACAGGTTAGAATTTATTGTGGAATCCAGAGACTTACTTCCTAGGTCTCAATATGGTTTTAAAAAGGTACTCACCACCATGGATAGTATATCCGGAGCGTTCTACACTACGAATCTTGATGCTTTGGCAATGCTGGACAAAATTCAGGATAAGTGTCTTCGGATCATATTGGGCTCTATGAAGTCATCAACAATCAACGCATTGCAGGTAGAGTGCGCAGAACCATCGCTTGCCTTGAGAAGGCAGTATCTTCCATCAAGGTTTTGGGCTAGTCCTTACCAAATCCTCCCACCCTCTTCTACAAGAAAGTAGACAACTTACGAGTAAATGTTGCACACCGAAGCACCAATTTTTGGAACCATAAAAAAGACCCATTGTTTTTAAAATTCTTCCGTTGCTTGTTCATCTTCTATTATTCAGTTTCCGAAGCTTCCTATCTTCAGTTTTGATTATGACATTATATGTTTTAACCACATTTTTTTTAATAAGATTGGTATATCGAAAACGTCTCCTTCGGCGGACTCAAATCAAATCAAAAGTCATTTATTCAAAATAACCTGAAAATCAGCACTTATCGAACATCAAAATCACATAAGACAGTCCCCTAAAATGCCTGCCCTTCACCACTTCCTAGTGCTTTAGCTGGGAAGAAGTGGCGCAACAAGCTCCCCAGCAGCACAGCTGTCTGTGCAGTTAGAAAATGTGTAAGTGATTTTATACAATAGTATGCAAAATAATTTACACTATGCGAAACATAAAATATTAAATTAATTTATTTGCCATATTTATGTCAGCTAGTACACGCCACTATACCAACAAAAAAAAATTAAATCTATACTAAAGCAGATATAAAGGGCGTACCCGCTTACATATAGCTAAAGCTGTAACTCGAAGTCACAGATGATAAACTAGGACCATCGAAGTAAAATAAATAAACAGTTAATTACTAATAACAATAACAAAACCATGTTCAGCAAGACGACCAGTCACCACAAGCAGCATCCGTTCACGAGCATAACACAAAGATCAGCCATTACCACCCTCGCCATATTTGACGCACTACCGCAAGCAGTAATATCTGAGGGAGCATGACGAACTTGTTGCCGGTTACTCAGGCAAGAATAATATAGGTAGTCAATTGTCAAACTCGCTAGCTAACCACATATTGCAATACAACTCATAAAAGCGGACAGTCCCGTACTATACGGATAGGAAAACACCGGTTAATGCGTGCTTCTTAGATTTGTCCAAGGCCTTTGACCTCGTGTCTTATGACCTGCTGTGGGGTAAGCTAAGAAATGAGGAAAAAGTAGAAGCCGAGGTTACCTCTCTACTAGAATTCTGGTATGAGAACCAAATAAACATTGTTAGGTGGGCAGGGACTCTGTCCAAAGAATATAAGTTGGAATGTGGGGTGAGGCAGGGGGGAATCACCTCCCCTCGCATTTTCAATTTATACATTAATCGGCTGATTGTTTAGCTCAGCAATACCGCCATCGGTTGTCATGTTGATGGAGTTGCTATGAACAATATCAGTTATGCTGACGATATGGTCTTGCTGAGCCCATCAATCAGTGCATTAAGACGTTTGTTGAAGGTCTGTGAGGACTACGCGGTGACTCAGGGGCTTAGGTATAACGTCGCTAAGAGTGAGTTACTTGTTTTTAATGTTGGCGCCAGAAGACCACAAAACCTAAATGACCTGATGATGATGATGAATGATGATGATGAGATGATGGTAGACCTAAATGTGCCGTGCATCTCATTAGCGGGTGGGCCCTTGAAGCGAGTCTCAAAATTTAAGTACCTGGGCCACTGGGTCACCGAGGACCTATGTGATGATTTAGACATAGAGAGGGAGCGTAGGGCGCTGTCTGTTCGAAGTAATATGCTGGCCCGCAGGTTTGCACGGTGTACTTGTGAGGTTAAAATGACGCTTTTTCGAGCCTTTTGTCAGACTTTCTACACCTGTAGCCTCTGGGTCAAGTATACGCAGAAGGCATACAGTGCTCTGCGTGTACAATACAATAACGCCTTCAGAATGCTTGTGGGGCTGCCGCGGTTTTGTAGCGCTTCGGGTATGTTTACCGATGCGAGGGTAGATGATTTTTACGCAATTATTCGAAAGCGATGCGCTTCTCTCCGGCAAAGAACAAGTTTTAGCTCCCACAGCATGTTGAGGGCATTTAGTGACCGGTGGGACTGCCCGATGCTTGGCCGGTGGGTGAGACTGCACACACAGGTCGGCTTTAAGTAGCTAAACGGGCATCTTGTTTTATTTTATTATGTTTTTGTTCATTGTTTATTGTATGTATTACTAATAATAGTTAAATAAGTATATTTCATGTCACTACTAACACTATGGACTTCAAGGTCTACGAATAAATAATAATTTTAATTTAATTATTATTTCGTTTATTTATTTTCTTACATATAAAATATATTTTTAAATATTTCTTGAAAAAAGGTATAAAAAAAAAAACATTTAAAAATATAAAAAATAGTGGTCCGCCGGTGTCGGGAGCAGAGTCCAAGCTACCGGTGGTTAGGACTCCAGAGACAGGAACCTCCTCACAATGCGGGCCGTATCGAGGAGTACTGCCTTCTGAATCAGGCCCTTGATCCAGCCGCCTAACGAGAGCCTCGAGAGATGATGGTTGAGGCTTTCAGCCATCAGGCCATTGGCCGTAACGACAATCGGCACAATGACAGCCGAGTCAACATTCCACATGTCAACAACCTCGTGTGCTAAGTCGAGATATTTTATTTGCTTCTCTTTCTCAGCTTTCACGAGGTTTTCGTCATGTGGAATGGTAACATCGACTATCATTGCGCGGCGCGCTAATCGATCTATCACCACTATATCAGGCTTATTGGCGACAATAGTCCTGTCAGTAATGATAGACCGATCCCAGTACAACGTGACATTGTCATTTTCGAGAACTGGGTCGGGCGCATACTTGTAATACGGTACCTCAGAGTTCACAAGTTTATATTTCAAAGCAAGTTGCTGGTGAATAATCCTAGCCACTTGGTTATGTCTGTGCAAGTACTCGCCGTTAGCCAGACGAGAACAACCAGAGATAATATGTCTGATAGACTCACCCGGACGGTGGCATGCCCGACACACGTCAACCGTCCCGTCCTTCATAATATGTCTCCGGTAGTTATTCGTCAAGATAACTTCGTCCATAATTGCACAGACGAAACCTTCAGTTTCCCCGAAAAGGTCCCCAAAGCGTAGCCAGGATACGGACGCTAAAAAATCTACATCGGGCTCATGAAGAGCCCGATAGAAGCGCCCGTGTAGCTCCTTGTTTTGCCATATCTCCTTGCGGTCATCCGTTGTAAGTATTACAGGTTTGCACCAGTTCTCTTTAGCCATGGAAAGTGGGGTGAGCCCTTTGTCCACTGCGACCACATCACGGTGCATACCCACTTCGGTTTTCAAAAAATATTCCCTGAGACTGCATATCTCGCGGTTGTGGAGGGTCTTCGCATTTAAAAAGCCTCGACCCCCGCACTTCCGCGGGATGTACAGTCTCATCACCGATGATCGTGGGTGATGCATCCGGTTTGCGGTCAACAGTGTACGGACCCTCCTATCCAGGGCGTCGAGTTCGGTCTGAGTCCATTTGAGTATGCCGAAAGAGTACATCAAAACCGGCATGACCCAACCGTTGAAGGCACGCACCTTGTTTCCGCCTGAAAGAGGACTAATCAATACCTTCTTCAGACGGCCAAAAAAGCGCTCCTTCAATGATTGCTTCATGTCAGTAACGTTGATGCCTAACGCTTCCGACATACCCAAATACTTATAGCTTTCGGGTGAGGAGAGGGATCTAAGGTGTATGGAATCCGAAAGTTGAATTCCCTCGGATTCCATTATCTCCCCTCGCTTTACATGCATGACTGCACATTTGTCCACACCAAACTCCATTCTGATGGCGCTACTGAAAGTTTCAGTTACATTCAGTAGCTCCATCAGTTGCAATTTGTTGGGGGCAAAGATTTTCAAGTCATCCATGTAGAGGAGGTGAGATATGACCTGACCACCTCTCCTCAACCGATAGCCTAGACCTGAATCCTCCAGCAGCGTGCTTAGAGGATTCAGGGCTAAGCAGAACCAAAGTGGACTTAAACTGTCACCCTGAAATATTCCCCGTTTAATCCATACAGGCTCATCATTCCCCTGGATCTGTCGACACCCTGGATAGCGAAGGACTGTCCTCCATTGCCCTGAAGTGTTACGGGGTAGATTAAATAATAAACTATTATTTAGTAAAACGACTTGTATTACTGCCTACCACGGCACTTCTTTAAAACAATTACAGGTACAAAAACAACAATAAGGACTATGGACAATTTGCACAAGTAAAACAGAAAATATAAAATAGTTGGAGCTGACTGGGCGAGACTAGCGTTCTCAAAAGTTCTGGAAGCTATATGTATGTCGCTATACCGAGCGCGCATTCGCCTTGAGGCAAGGTCGAACACTGGGGTCGTTGACCTCTCCCAGTGGGTTCAAAATAATGCACATCACGGTCCGGACACGATCGGTTCCGAAGATTTCCGACCGTGCCCGAATGTGTGTTTCGTTCCCCAATCTGGACGTGCATTCGGTTTACATATATAAAGTTGTGGAGTGTAAATAACTGTGTGTAATAATAATTGTAATATATATTGTAATATGTCCATAGATATTTTGTGTGTTATAAATATAGTAAATAAGTAATTGTTGTGAATAATATATAATGTGCTAACCATGGTATAGACAATAATTCCTCGTTTGTTGTCTATGACGAACAAAACGTAAATATGACAGCTGACATGTCGAACGAGGAATTATGTTAGGTTATGTAATGTGTTGTGTGTAGTGTTTACAATTAGTTTTAAGAGATATAATTAAGAAACTAATCGTTCTAACCGCTACACTACTCCCCCCCTGAGACCGTGGTTACTAATTACGGGCGATAGTAATCAGGAAATCGTACAGTGCGACCGGTGCGGGTTTTTTTCTCGACGGTGATGTTTGGCGGCGGAAGCGTGTTTGCCCCCGTTGATGTTGTCGTCGAGCTGGGAGTGCTGTTGATGTCGTTGTTGAGGTAAGCGGGCTTCAACCTATCTACAGTGACTGTTGTCTCTATCCCCTTAACCTCAATTTTAAAAGTTTTGTCGCCCCTTTTTAGCACCTTGAATGGCCCGGTGTAAGGTGGGTCGAGTGGTCGGCGCACGGCGTCATGACGAAGGAAGACGTGGGTTGCCGCAGCTAGACTGCTGGGCACATAGAACGGCTTCTCGCCGTGTCGACTCGCCGGTTCTGGTGACAGCTTCGCCATCAGAAGTCGGAGTCGCGCCGCGAAGTCGGTGTAGTCTACGGTGCCGGTGAGTGAAGGGCTTATGAACTCCCCTGGGAGTCTGAGGGGCTCCCCGTAAACTAACTCGGCTGCTGACCCCTTTATGTCCTCCTTCCAGGCGCTGCGGATGCCCAGCAGCACCAGAGGAAGAGCCTCGGACCAGTTGGTGTCCGTGTGGCATCGGATTGCCGCCTTCATCTGGCGGTGTAGGCGTTCGACCATGCCATTGCAGGCTGGGTGGTACGCCGTGGTTGGCCGATGCTGGCTACCGAGGAGTGCTGCGATGGAGCTGAACAGCTTGCTCTCAAACTGCTTGCCCCTGTCGGTAGTGATGCGATGTGGGCAGCCGAAGCGAGACACCCAGCCAGCGATGAAGGTGCGGGCGCATGTCTCAGCCGTGATGTCGGTGATAGGATATGCCTCAGGCCAGCGAGTAAAGCGGTCGATGACGGTGAGGCAATACCTGAAATTATTAGATACTGTTAGTGGCCCTACTATGTCCATGTGGACATGGGAAAAACGTTGGGAAGGAACAGGGAAAGGAGAGGTGGGAGAGGATATGTGCCGCGTGATCTTGTTTCTCTGGCACTCTATACACTCTCTGGTCCAGGCCCTGCAGTCCTTCTTCAGGCCAGGCCAAACGAAGCGTGCGGAAATCAATTTGACCGTGGCCTGCCTGCCAGGGTGGCTCAGCTGATGAAGCTTCTGGAACACCTGCCTTCTGAAGGGTTCTGTAACATAAGGGCGGGTGTTACTGGTGGAGACATCGCAGTGCAGCTCCGCCCCTGAGTCGGGGAAGCGCACTCTTTCCATCTTGAGCGATGTGCTGTTGCTTGCCAGGAGGCCTTGAAGCTCAGGATCGCTTTCCTGGGAATGTGCCAGAGCCGTGTAATCAAGTGTTGGAAGTGTTATCGCCTCTACTCGTGACAGTGCATCCGCCACAACATTGTCCTTGCCTGCTACAAACTGGATGTCCGTGGTGAACTGGGCTATGTAGTCCAGGTAACGAAACTGCCTCGGTGAGCAATTCTCCCTACTGTGCGCGTACGCGTATGACAGGGGTTTGTGATCCGTGTAAATGGTGAAGTGTCTACCTTCAACCATGTGCCGGAAGTATCGGACTGCGTCGTAGATGGCTAAGAGCTCCCTGTCATACGGGCTGTACTTTTTCTGTGATGCTGATAAACGCCTGGAGAAAAATGCCAGCGGTCGCCATGAATGACCTGCCTTCTGCTGCAGTACTGCGCCTATTGAGGTATCTGATGCGTCTGTAAATATAGCAAGCTCAGCATTGGGGTCTGGGTGTGCTAGCAAGGCAGCCTGGGACAAACCATGTTTGCAAGCATTAAAAGCATGTAGCATTTCCTCTGACAAGCTAATTGGCTGATTTCCTTTGGTTTTAGGCCCTGAGAGGACAATGTTTAGCGGTGACTGCAAGCGAGCGGCTTCTGGTACAAAGCGGCGATAGAAATTGAACATACCCAGGAAGCGACGCATCTCCTTGACGGTCTTGGGAGCTGGATAGTCCTGGATCGCCTGCACCTTCTCCGGCAAGGGACGAACACCTTCTGCGGACAACTCATGCCCTAGAAAGGTGATGGAGGTCTGGCCAAACTCACACTTAGCAGAGTTAACCAGGATGCCGTAGTCAGATAACCGCTTCAGGAGCTGGTGCAGATGCTCGGTGTGCTGGGCTGCCGTCTCTGAGAACAGGAGAATGTCATCTAAATAACAGTAGCAGAACGGCAGTCCACGGAGCACCTCGTCCATGAAACGCTGGAATGTCTGCGCTGCGTTCCTGAGACCAAACGTCATATACGGGAACTCATACAGCCCGAACGGTGTGGTGATTGCTGTCTTGTGGATATCAGCTGACTGGACAGGTATTTGGTTGTACGCTTTAATTAGGTCAATTTTACTGTATATTCTGCTGCCAGCCAGCTGATGTGAGAAGTCCTGTATGTGCGGGATGGGGTACCTGTCCGGGACAGTGCGGGCATTCAGTGCTCTGTAGTCTCCACAAGGCCGCCAGCTGTTGTCCTTCTTGGGAGCGAGGTGAAGTGGTGAGGACCATGAACTCTCAGACGGTCGTGCCGTGCCGCTCGCTAGCATCGCCTCGAACTCCTTCTGAGCGACCTTGAGCTTGTCTGGTGCGAGACGGCGAGGGCGACTGAAAATGGGCGGCCCTGGTGTGGTGCGGATGTGGTGCACAGTACCGTGACTAACCTGCCTTTGTTTTCCCGCAGGCCGTGTGATCTCCGGGTACTGCCGAAGAAGCTCGTGGTACTCTGTGTTGCCACCAACCGACTTCACTGAGGCAATGTCAGCTGCTGAACCGGTTGCTAGAGACGCTGTGGAGGATAGCTGGGTTAGCCCGTCGATGAGGCGGTAATGATTTAAATCCACCAATATGTTATAATGCGCCAGAAAATCGGCGCCTATGATGGGCTTTGTGACGTCAGCGACCACGAACTTCCATGTGTACACACGGCGGAGCCCTAAGTTCAAATGGAGCTCGACACAACCGTATGTGTTGATGGCGGTTCCATTGGCCGCGTAAAGCTGGTACGTCGACTTGCTGCGCCGCTGCTGTAGTGCTGTACGTGGGTACACACAAAGATCGGACCCTGTGTCCACTAGAAACGTGGTTTTAGTGGACCGATCTGTGACAAATAGGCGGCGTGGTTTGTTGGGGCAGCCATTTGCCGCTACTTCCGGCTGCCGGTGGCATTTCCCGCGAACGTACACGGCGTTGTGCACCGCGTGGCCTTGTCTCTAAAACTATTGTGGTACCAGCAGTGATCGTCGTTCCACGGGCCTCTAGAGCGCGAGCGGCCGCGCCGACTAGGGGTCCGTTGGCTGCCACCACGCCTGAACCTATCAGAGGATCGCGAGTGGTGATGTACCTGACCACGTGTTTGAAGCGCCGCTACCTGTTTTGTTAACCCAGCTATGCATTGTTTCAGCTCGCTGATCTCGCTGCAGGTGTTCGTGCTTGCCACGGCGGGAGGTGATGTGAGCGCCGGGGCGGGCGCAGGCGCGATCTCGTGCACGCGGTCGGCTAAATCTGCGACAGACTGGAGGGCAAGATTAGGCTGTGACGCGATAACCGTCTGGATGTTGGTTGGCAGCCTACTCGCCCACAACGTGGACAGAAACGCCTCTGGCACATTAGGTCCAGCCAGGGTTTGAAGATGCCGTAAAAATTGAGAGGGTTTATGGTCGCCTAGCTCCTCGTGGGTGAGGATCTGTTGCACCCTTTTTTCCCGTGAGTCAGAGAGCCTACGTATTAGCTCGGCCTTCAGCTTTACGTACTTGTCTTGGGCTGGCGGGTTTTCGATAATGTCCCTCGCCTCCACCATATATCGGTGATCAAGCTGGCCCACGACGGTATAAAATTTGGTGCTGTCGGCGGTAATACCGGCGATCGTGAACTGACCTTCAACCTGGGCGAACCAAAGTGCTGGCTCCTCTGGCCAGAATGGCGGCAATCTGACGCTCACTCTGCAGACGTCCTGTTTCTCTGCCGACGCTCCTCCAGTCGTCGCTTCTGCTGCTCCGGTTGACATGATGTATCGTCAGGCTTCTGTGTTCTTCTCGGGGTCACCAATGAAGTGTTACGGGGTAGATTAAATAATAAACTATTATTTAGTAAAACGACTTGTATTACTGCCTACCACGGCACTTCTTTAAAACAATTACAGGTACAAAAACAACAATAAGGACTATGGACAATTTGCACAAGTAAAACAGAAAATATAAAATAGTTGGAGCTGACTGGGCGAGACTAGCGTTCTCAAAAGTTCTGGAAGCTATATGTATGTCGCTATACCGAGCGCGCATTCGCCTTGAGGCAAGGTCGAACACTGGGGTCGTTGACCTCTCCCAGTGGGTTCAAAATAATGCACATCACGGTCCGGACACGATCGGTTCCGAAGATTTCCGACCGTGCCCGAATGTGTGTTTCGTTCCCCAATCTGGACGTGCATTCGGTTTACATATATAAAGTTGTGGAGTGTAAATAACTGTGTGTAATAATAATTGTAATATATATTGTAATATGTCCATAGATATTTTGTGTGTTATAAATATAGTAAATAAGTAATTGTTGTGAATAATATATAATGTGCTAACCATGGTATAGACAATAATTCCTCGTTTGTTGTCTATGACGAACAAAACGTAAATATGACAGCTGACATGTCGAACGAGGAATTATGTTAGGTTATGTAATGTGTTGTGTGTAGTGTTTACAATTAGTTTTAAGAGATATAATTAAGAAACTAATCGTTCTAACCGCTACAGCCCCATACACGATTCAAGGAAGGTGCGTAGAGTTGTATCTATTTTGTAGAACTCCAGCACCCTCATGAGCCATGTATGTGGCACCGAGTCGTAGGCCTTCTTATAATCTATCCAGCAAGTCGACAGATCCTTGCGGAATCGACGAACCTGTTGGCTAATGGCCATGTCGATGAGAAGTAGCTCCTTAGTGCCACGGGACCCGTTCCTACATCCATTTTGAGAGGCTGACATAATCGAATTACTGTCAATGTGTGTGTTAATTTTCGCTCTCAAAATGGATGTAAGAAGTTTATAGACCGTCGATAAACACGTGATCGGTCTATAATTCTTGGGTTCCGCGGGACTACCTGACTTATGGAGCAGGTGGGTAATGCCTGTCGTCAGAAACTGTGGTAGCGACCCAGACTCTAAGGATGACTGGAACTGAGATGCCAGGCAAGTGTGTGAACTAGTTAGCCATTTCAGCCAAAAGTTGTGCAGTCCGTCCGGTCCTGGTGATTTCCAATTCGGTAACGGACGGACCGCTCTAGCTATATCTGATGGCGTGATAATGACTACTTCCATTTCTGGTATAGTTTCACACACTCGCTCGACATCCCGCATCCAGTCAGCCTCAGCATGGCAGACAGGTACCGAACAGATGCTGCGCCAGAACGCAGTCGTGGTGGCATCATCGGGGCGGCACACGTCTGTCTCGTTTTGTTCAGGTCGCTCCCAAGCTCTATATACCCACCTCTCATCGCTCTGGAACATGCGATTTTGCGTGTATCGATCAACCCGCCGGTTATACCGCCGAATACGGCTCGCCCATGCACAAACTTTCTGCTTCAGGAAGTCGATGCGCTCCGTGACACGAGACATGTATTCTCGAGGGCTGATTCCAGTCCCCGAGAATGCCCGCCTTACAAAGCGCATCACTCGTGGTCGTGTATTTCCCTCCCTGAAGCAGTATAGTTTGCCTATGAGTACCCTGGCCCCATCAATACGACGCTCGATCCTGCATTGCCAGGCTGGTACGGCTGGTTTTGGTCGCGTAGTTCCGTCACAGTTTGGGAACTTCACGTTCGCTAAACGACATGCCGCAACAGCCGCGCAATATAGGATCGAGTGTGTATCAACGAGATCCTCGCTGCTCTCGAAGAAATCCTTAAGCAGTGAGTCCAAGGTACATACCAGCGCCCTATTTTTCTTGTGCATGGGTAGGCGTGGTAGACGGGGTCTAAGTTCGGTCGGAGTGGACCTATACTCGCGAAACGCATCTTCCAGTGCGCTTCTCAATCGGACGTTGCACTGGCTACTTACTGTGGCAACCCTAACATCCTCCTCTTCAACATCGTGATTGGACCGCGGCGGGATTGCATTAATGATTGGTGCATGTGTCGCGGTTTGTGCCGGAGTTGAGACGATATGGTTGCTCAGTACCTCTGAGCGCAGCCTATCAAGTGCGGCATCGTCCAACCTGTGATTGCGTTGGATGACTCGCACCTGATCCGATAGTCGTTGGGCTGAGACGTTGACGGTTGGCTCTAGTTTCTGGAACAGAGACAGCATCCTAACACGGTACGCAGTGAGGTTGGTTCCCCCCTCTGTAGACCCGTAATATGCGCGCATGACGTTCTCGTTCATAGACTGAGTCTAATTATTATTATTATTATTGTAAAAAAAACATTGTAATGAGTAGATTATGTCAATAATAAATGAAAATAAAAATGAATTGACTTATACAGCCTTAATAAGTGTCTTAGTAAGTAGTCTTAAGTGTTTGAAAGAGAAGAGGATAAATTGGTGTCATCATCTGCCTAGCCTTTTTCCCAACTATGTTAGGGTCGGCTTCCAGGATATATAGGTGTGTGATGTGAAAATAAATGATAACAGTGTAGAGCAAGTAATTTAATTTGTATATTTGGGTAGTCTGTTAACAAGGGATGGAAAGATTGATGAAGATGTGGAAAGGAGAGTAAATGCGGGAAATAAAGTGAATGGTGCTATACATGCGATGGTGACCAACCAGTCGATGCCTAAAGAGGCTCGACTGGCTGTTCATAATGGTGTGCTGGTGCCTACGCTTATGTATGGAAGTGAATGTTGAGGGTGGCAAAAAAAGTATGAAAGTAGAGTAAATACTGTGGAAATGCGATCCTTGAGAAGCATGTGTAGTGCTAGACTATAAATGATAGGCTGAAAAATGATGTAATAAGACAACGGCGTGGTTTAAAGGAAGATGTAGTGACAAGAATTGAAAGAGTATGCTTAGATGGTTTGGTCATGTTGAGAGGATCAATAAAAGGCGACAAACAAAAGGTGCACACACACAAGGCAGATTTGAGTGGAAATGCCGGGAGGGGACGCCCCAGAAAGACATAGAGTGACCTCATTGATGATGTTCTTCAAAAAGTTCAGGTGCATAGTACTCGCAACCGGCGTGCGTGTATGGCCAGATGTATGAACGTAAACGAAGCACAAGGAGTATGTAAGAAGCGTAGCAGGGGTGTTCTATAGTTTCTGCCTACCCCCATGGTAAGAAAGCGTGAGTTTATGTATGTATATATGTAATCTTTCTTATGTACACCATAAAAGTTACAGGTATAAATGTAGATAGATAATGATAGTTAGTTCAATTCCTATCGTTTGTCTTAGTAGCCGTTGATAGAATTTGATTGAAAATAGAGTTCAAAGGTAGGCTTTGAACTCCATTTTCAATGGGGTGGTTGGTGAGCGATGGTTAAATTCCGAAAAAAAAAATCACGGATTAAATTATCTGCTTCAAGTTGCACTGGTGCTGTGGTATACTACCAAAACTCCAAAATTGTCTTAAAATTCAAACGCCCTGTACAATCATCATTGTTTACGGGTGAGTGCGTGGCCATATTAGAAGCGTGTCTATTTATAGAGGCTATAGAAAATTAATATTATAAGCAGAATTTTATGCAATTTACAACATGCAGATTCCAACACACGTTGAAACTTAAAACTTAAAACACCAAGATAGGCTCGTGTCTGTTCGTGAAAATTTTGCAGAGACATTAAAATCAGCAAAGGGTGTAAATAAATCAGAGATGGAAGTGAAAGCCGAATCTAGCAGCAGGACTGCGAATACTAATTACAAAGCTAATTAAAATATATTTGCTTTTATTTGTCTGTTATTACAATTTTATAGAGTTTTCTTTATGTAAGTAACATATAATTTATCATCAAATAATAATGTTGTTTTGGCAACGCGTTACGCTCCTATGTAGTTATATTTCTTAACAACTAAAAAGAAGATCTAGGTGCGTATTTCTGAGGTCAAGTTTAGCCTCTTTTAGGTCATCTCATATTATTCTTTATCGCAAATAAGACCCGAGTGAACTTAGTCGTAAATTTAGTCTACATCACTATAGGCCATACACTCAATGTGTGACACCGTATATGAACACTTAGACACTACCAAGTGTCTCGCAAGATGTAGGTATCCGTTAAGTTTATGAGTGTTCATATATACAGACACTCGATTTCGGACACTGAGTGCACGGTGTATAGTGTCGTAGCCTAAATTTAGCTCTGGATGACAATCTCCGATTCTACGGCAATAGTAAATAATGCACTTCATCTACCCGGGTTTTCGTAGAAACCTATCCTATGTATTCCGTCCGTTTACAATTTATAAGTAGTATGTTATTATTGTTATTATTTTATTTACCAAAATGAAGGTATTTATTGTTTTCTAACCACTGTCTCTCAAACGCTTATTCTTCTATTGTTCGATTTGGGAACGATGCCAGATATGTCGTTCGTTGACGTTGTGTCTTAATAAACTGGCTTCCTCCATGTCCTTTCCCATGCTTCAAACTATCTCCATATTTTTCATCACAATTACCCAGCGGTTTGCCCGTGTAGGAGTAACATACAGACAAAGTTACTTTCGCATTTATAATATTAGTATAGATAATTCTTCTAGTAATGGGATCAATCAATCAATCAACTCAGCCTATAACAGTCCACTACTGGACATAGGCCTCTCCCAGGCTGCGCCACAACACCGTGTCCTCAGCCTTCCGCATCCAGTCTGTCCCAGACACCTTTTTAAGGTCGTCGGTCCATCTAGCTGGGGCGCATACTACACTACGCTTGCCAATACGCGGTCTCCACTCCAGGACTCGTTTGCTCCACCGGCCATCGGTCCTTCGAAAAATATGGCCAGCCCACTGCCACTTCAGCTTGCCTACTCTGCAGGCTATGTCGGTAACTCCGGTTCTCTTCCGGATAACTTCATTTCTGATATTATCCTTCAAAGAAACTCCGAGCATAGCCGGCTCCATGGCGCGCTGAGCGACCTTGAATTTGTGGACCAGCCCGACTGTCAGTGTCCACGTTTCGGCACCGTATGTCATAACGGGCAGGACACTGACAAAGTGACAAACACTGCGGGATCGGCGACGAGAAGACTTGACGAAGTTTTCCAAACGCTGCCCAACCCAATCGATTCCTTTTTTTTTGGACTCTTACTTACTAAAACCCACCCGTATTCCTTCCGTTGCCTGTGTTGCGGGGGCCTTGGTGACCCATAAGTACCTTCTCGCGACCCCGATAGGCATCTGCCCTAGTGGACCCCTACCTTTGTGCTGACGACATCTCTTCGAGGCGCACGTGGAATACAACGCGCCGTCGACCCGGGCCTGGTCCTTACCGGACGGTGAGCTACCCATTGCTCACGGTCCGCAAGTCCGCGCAATCGGATCCTCCTATCGGCTTCTTTCTCAAAGTTGTGTCTACCGAGCTGGATAACTGTTCCTAGGTAGGCGTACTCCTTCAAAACTTCGAGTAGCAACCCTTCAATGCGGATTGGATTGGATAGGAGTAATGGGATAATAATAATATAATAATTAATACTGTAAACTGAAATTGTATACTTAAGTACTTCTTTTCGCACCATTGTTATATTCTTGAGAATTTTTCCTTCACTATTGTTGGTGATAATTTAAATTAGGGCCATCACCTGCTGACTGCAGTGCACGACAAGGCATTTTAGTAAGCGCAAATTATTTGAGATTTTACTTTATCATGCCTAATGCATGCGTTTTCGGGATGCCACGGCATGCCAGAACGTGCCGAAGGATGCCAAAGCAGGAGAAGGCTGTGATGTATCAATGAAATGTGAGTGTTAACAGTTTCAAATAAGATTCGAAGTATTACAAGTAGGTACGTATTACAAAAATCGCTTGTCGTACCGTGCCGCCAGTGGGTGCCGGGCCTTATACACTGTATACAGCCCAGTCAAAATTATGATAGTTCTTCACGTACAGGCAAGTTCGTTTAATCATTAACTATCTTTACATAACGTAGTTGACTGGCGGTTTTGCCCTCCGACTTTCTAGAAGTTATCCAGGGGTAGGATCCCATATATAGCCAGACACTGACTAAACTCTAAAAGGTCATTCGAATCCATGTAACAACTTTCATGTTTTCTAATCTTCTTAAAACAACTACAAATCTATCCAAGTTAAGTAAATGGGTAAAGTCACAATGCAGTTGGAAAATATTCCCAAAAGAAGTACCCTTAGCAAATTTTTCTCCGTAGGCACAAGTCAATAAATTCAAAGAACATTCGCGTCTGTTCGATTACTCTTATATCTGAAGTATCTGCTTATAATGTAGGAATAGTTATGGCAAGTAGAGGCACGTACGGTACGGGCAGACGCACGAGGGTACTACGTGCACTGAATATTCACCTTTCTCTTTGAATTTGAAGATTATCATCGCCCACGGAGCTAGCAGTTTGCCGATATAAATTATCGTTCGTCTTTTATTTTGTGAGCGGGGTTGCTCGTTATTTTGATACAATTTGCTGTGTTATAATTTTATTTAAGTTCATTAACGTTTACGTGATTTGGTTAATGTTTATTTTGCTTTTTAAACGCAGATAGGTAGTGATAACTGTGGTGAGTTATTGGTTGGTGGGTAACTGCGCAGTACCAGATCAATTAATTATAATTTACTATAGATAATAAGCAAAGCAAGTAGGTAGGTACGTATTTACGACACCGGCAAAGGTTATCCCCTAAAAAGCCAAGGATCAGACAGCAAATTCAATCCCGCTTTACTTCAAATAAAAAACTAGATAAAACTAGAATTTAGGTTAAAACCTTCTTTACAATGTTAAAAAAGAAACCTAAGTGCTTTCACTCAACGACTCGGAAAAGTAGGGTTAGGTATCTGTTTTTGCCCTTTAGAGTAATGCGAACGCTTAAAGTGATCTAATGTTTCCCTCCATTGAACGCAAAAAACTGACTAGTTTGATAAATTGAGCAATTTTATCTCACTTTTGCCTTATGCTCCTTGAATAATTTGCAGAAACAGCTATATATCATAAAATTGGGATATTTGAAACTGATTTTAAAACATTAGGGCGCTCCTAAGAGCGCCCTATTGTTTCAAAATCCAACTCCAGCTATATCTACCTACCTTGTGCACCTAAGTGCACAAAGTAGGTAGTTAAAGCTGGAGTGCGGTGCTAGAAGACCTCGTTGTGTACCCTAGGTACAGGCAGTAGTCTCTTCGTGGACTTGGAGATGAGAGATCATAGATGATGATGAGAGAACATCTGGACGGGGGAGCCCCTCCCCCGTCCAGATATTTGCGATGGTCCCCCGACCATTTGTGGTCCAATCCAAGTGTCTTCTAACTATTGGAGGGCACAGCGGAAGAGCAGGGAATGAGTTGTCACTGCGAAATCTTTTACTCCCCGCAGGTGGAGCTTTCGGGGTAATTACCCTGCCTTGAACAATGGTACAACCCCGCAGGCGAAAAGACCAGCTGTGGTCAAGGGGGTGGTCAAACACGTGTCCTTTGACTTATTAGAAAGCACAGTGGAGAAACAGGGCAGAACCGTCAATGCGGGATCTTTTATTCCCTACTGGACGGGCTTTCAGGGTCATTTTACAACCCCGCAGGCTAAAAATGAAAATTTTGCGCTGAAGTTCAAGGTAGACTCGTGCGTACAATGGGCCACTTAGGCTGAGTAGGGACAAAGGTGGAGCCGTTTTTCCATATTTGGCTCTGATGCTAGCAGTGCTTGATGTGCACTTAAACTGCCAATGAGCAAGCATCGACTCGTAATCCGGAGCCCGTCAAACTCGTAATATGGAAAGAGAATCATGGTCATATTTCTTGACTGGGAACGAAACGAAGGTCTTGGTTTTACCGCCCGGACCAAGAGGGAGATAACCTCCTTTAAAATTACCTGTAGTACCTACCAAGTTTGATGCGCGGCAAGGGTATGAATAGCTAAGGAGTAGTGGTGCATCCGTTACTAGCGCACCCCCAGCCAGGGTACGAGCGATAGTCGCTCACGAAGCGGACGCCTCAGGCGGAGAATGATCGCCTTACTTTGCAGGTAGCACAACAATAGAAGGAATTTGAGGCATTCGGGCATTTGAGCCCATCGCACAAAATTAAAGTAATTCAATTAAAGTAATTTAAGTTAATTAAAAAAATCAAGTGGTCACTTCTTCGCCCTACGGCCTACTAAATGTGTCGATCTGCGGATATTGGGCCTGGATGACTCCGTCACGGCCAATGATGTTGTGACTGCAGTCGTCAGAGACGGAGGCTGTATCCCAGGGCATGTTAAGGCTTCGGAGATCCGCTCACTGCCTGCGGTAGCGTCGGGGGTCGGGTTGCCTCCTTCTCTCCAATATGGCGAGGGGGGTGATGGCTGATCTTTTCGTTATGCTCGTGAACGGGTGCTGCTTGTGGTGACTGGTCGTCTTGCTGATCATGATTTTAATTGTTATTAGTAATTGTTTACTTATTTTACTTCGATGGTGCTAGTTTATCATTTCTCACTTCGAGTTACAGCAATAGCCTTATGTAAGCGGGCACGCCCTTTATGCCTGGAGGCTTTTATTTAGGTATTAAGTTCTATTTACGTTTTTTTATGTTGTAATTTTTATCTGCTTGAGTACAGTTTGTTCATTATTTTGTTGGTATACTGGCGTGTGCTAGCTAACATATGGCAAGTATGTAATTTAATCTAATGTTTTGTGTTTCGTAATGTTAATTACTTTGCATACGATTTGTATAGAATCAAGTTTATATAACTAAACAGACAGATGTGCTGCTCGGGAGTTTGTTCCACCACTTCTTCTTCCCAGCTAAAGCACTAGGAAGTGGTGAAGGGCGGGCATTTTTGGGGGACTGTCTTATGTAACTTTGACGTTCGAAAGGTGCTGGTTTTCAGCCTAGTTATAATAAATTACTTTTGATTTTGATTTTGCTCAGGCATGGCCAGCTTGAGGTCGACAGTGGTCGGTTGTCCGGCAAACAAAATGTTGTTAAAAGCCGCAGAATGGGTTGGGTGTCGGCGCAGGTGAAATTACTGGCTGCCAGACCATTGAGGCGCTATCGGTGTCTAGAAGACGGATACGTTGCAGCGCCATGCACCTCGACGGTTGATCGCAGCATGCTACTACTGCAGTCAGTCTGGACACATAGCCAGGAGTTATGAGGCCGCGCCGCACTGCTTTATTAGTGCGGCAGCAGTAAGTCCGGCGGAACATCGGGCATGCAGAAAGACCTGTGCTGCATCCAAGGGAAACGCTATAGGTCGGCCAAGGCGGCAATGACTACTTTACAGTCTCGTTGCAGCAGGCAGCTGCAACAGAGTCAACTACTGGTGGTCGCTGCAAATTTTGCGCGCTTGCGCTTAGCGTGCGTAGCGGCACGGCGGCGCCGGTATGCCAGGCACCGTAGAGGGTGTATTCACATCCCAAATGCAGAACCCATAGAGGTGTACAGAGCTACGAAGGAAGTGATGAAGGCCCGCAAGAGTTGCTGGAGACTCTGGATCAAGATCCATGAAGGCGACCTTACCTTATGGTTAGGAGCAAGCTGCGCCCATGGACTCCAACCAGGAGCCTACGAGCTCCAACCACAACCAGGACTTGTGGTTAACGAGTTGAGGCTGGGTAAGTACCCAGAGTCTCCAACCACAACTCCTCGATCAGGTGGTCTGCGCTTTTTTTCCTTCAAGGCGCAGCACATTCGTGTCAATGGCAGAGGCCATTGACTCCAACCCCAGCAAAGCTCGGTGACGATGCCGCCGAAGTTGAAGCCGATAACGATGACGACGTACCTAAAGTGACCGAGATAGAATTAAGAGCCGGAGTTTTGCGGCTACAAGCTAATATCACCAGCCCAGGGCCGGTCGGCCCTGGTGTGGTGTTTTTAGCGTGCACTTGCATTGTCTATGCAGGCTCTCTTGTCCCGATTCGTATGCCTTTTTAGCGCATGCCTTGAACGGAGTCAGTTTCCATGACAGTGGAAAGCTGGTCCTGTTGAGGAAGCGCCATCATATTTTAAAAACTAGATGAGGTCGGCGTTTCCTGTCTGACTACTCTGAGAAGAAAGGCGAAACAAAGTCAGACAGAGGTCACAGTCTCTTTTAAAGTCTAGACATAATGTTGGTAAGATCATGTGAAGACTAGGTAAACTGGTGTCTGAAATGGTCTTTTAAGGAACGAACCACACAGAATGAGTGGACTTGTCCAGTCAGTGCACGCAAATGTCAGTAGGTACATCGTGCAGCTCAACTCAGTACTCATAGAGGTCAACGATTCGAAGAACAATACCAATGTGCCAATCGCTGGACGCGAACGGTGTGTATTGTGTAATGCCTATACAGGTTTATCTCGGTGTGAGGGTAGGCCTCCCTGTCTGTCCATGCGGCGCTGACGTCTTACCCCTATAGATTCCAGATATCTTAAAGACGGCTCCCTGGTTCTGTGTAGCTTCTGTATATCTTCGTATGTAGGTACCATTGTTTTTGACTGGGAAGGATTTTTGAATTTCTCATAGAGAAGTACGTTTTGACAGCTGATAAAGGAGTATTTTACCTGAATAATAAGTCTCCCCTCAAGTCAAGTCTCCACTAATCTCCAGGAAGCAACTTTCAAAACTCTTAATGGACACTACTTGAACTACTTGATGATTTTGAAAATATAAATAAGTACCTTGCCGATGACTACGAATTGTACTGTTTTACCTACATGTTTTCTTAGGTACTGGCAACTTTAACGAGAGCCGCAAATTGCTTCCTGTTTTAAAGTTTTATTAGAAGATTTCATCTAGTTTACATCACATTAATGCTTATAAACTCTGAACTATAAGGATACATAAGGCATGTTATATAGCATTACATTCTCCATAAAATTCTCCTGAGGTATCTATATATAATACATTCAGTCTTTATCTCGAATAAAAGTAAATTATTAACACTAAACCAATATACTATTTTACAGAGAGCATTATTTACATCGTCAGTAACTGTCTGTTATCGTTTAAGCTTATAAATTAGTACTAATTTGTATTTCGTCACATATAAATATTTACTAACATACCTGTGTTAGTGTCAATGACATGTTTTTATTACTGTCATATTTGATAGCATTATATTAAATTTGTGCCTAATATTATTTTCTCGCAACATAATTTCTGTCTATGAACCAGTTTTTCAGTTTTTTTTTAATTTTGTTGTGTCTTACATATTTTTTTAATGTATTTCTGCTACATTTGACCACCCTTGTTGAATTATTAGACTTAATTAATGTTATCTTCGCATGTCTGATCTATAGTGACTACGGGTTGAATTTTAATTGCAGCAGAAACCATACTTGGGGCAATGACCATCAGCTCATCGAAAAGACTTTGGTTCAGCAAGGCTGCTTAAAAACTGTGAAACTTAATTGTTTGCCTCATAAAGATGTGTTTCTAAAGTCTGTATGCCGTTAAGAGCAAGCTCATACTCAGAACTGCACTGGTCGAACCGCCGGCATCAATGGCTTCAGTGTGTTGTATATGTAACTTAGCTATTTCTGTTTTCATGTTTTGGTTCATTTTTTAACCATTACTTTTCTTTCATTGTCATCAGCTTTCCCCGTCAATCGGTCACACAACTCCTTAGAAACCTTGCGTTCGCTCAAAGCCTGGCTGACTTTTTTGCCTCTTCCTGGCGAGCACAGGCTTTATGGGTCATAATCATGATTGGAAAAGGAGAAGAAACAGAGATCGAAAGAGAAAAATTATAGCTAGATTATAGGATGAACGATTAACAGCGATAAAATTGAAAATGAGTCCAATAAAGAAGAAGTGGTGTGGTTATGTTTCCGTTTTTAAAAGTGAATTTAATGATGACTTGTACTTGTTTAAATGTGTTTATACCAGTAACAAGTGGGATGATTGTAGGAAAACGTTATATAATAACTAATTGCAATAGTTTGTACCTGTTTATGGTGCCTTTGGATATCGCCAACGCCTTTCCATCAATGCGTGCCAATGGTGCCTCCATTAGGCAACTCTAGGTCAAGGTGTTAACACCTTGACCTAGAGTTGCCTAATGGAGGCACTCGTATAACGTCGTGTGCCTGCCTACCTTCGTCTCATTATCGGGGACAATTTAGCTGGAAGAGCCGTAATATATACGGGTCGGGAAGGATGGAGCAGGCAAGAGACGTCGTGCGGGTTCCACAGGGCTCAGTCTTAGGGCCATTGCTGTGGAACATTGTTTACGACTAGGTGCTGCGTGGTGCACTACCCCACGGCGTCGACGTAACCTGCTACGCCGATGAAATACAGGTGACCGCCCGAGGGCAAACGCACCGGCAATCGGGCATACTGTCCACGACAGGGGTTACGCTGGTCGTTGAAAGGATCCGGCATTTGGGTCTCGAGGTGGCTTTGCAAAAGTCTGAGGCTCTTTGTGGCTGATGTCCAGGTTGATGAGTATTGCAGCTGCTCAACGACTACCTACCCAATTCGAGGGGCATCATGCGGTCCATTGCTTTGTATGGGGCGCCCATATGGGCGGATACCCTGAAAGCCCGCAACTTCGCAATATTGCGAAGGCCGCAAAGAGCGATGGCTGTTAGGATGATAAGGGGATACCGAACGATTTCCTACGAAGCAGAAACTGTCCTGACCGGATCAATGCCCTGAGATCTGGATGCAAAAAGCCTTGCATCCCTATATCGCTGGCGGAAGGTAGAGCTAGCGCGTGATCAGCGTTCAGTTTCCCGGGAATTCTAGTCACGAAGGACCGAGCTCCGTCAGATCCTAGTGGCTGAATAGAGGTAGCGACTTGCACAACACAGGTGGGGGCACGCCACAATAGTGGTGGTAAGGCCTGTTATGAAGGAATGGCTGGAGAGGCAGCATAGCACCGGTTTCCGGCTGACACAGGTGCTTACTGGACACGGATGGGTCGGGAGCGGACGCCCGCTTGTCATAACTGTGTGGACTGCCCCGAGGACACGGCGCAACATACGTTGGAGGAGTACTCAGCTTGGGCCCAAAGCGCTGTGCCCTCGTCGCAACACATGGTGCGGATGATCTCTCGAGCAAAAACCCGTGGGATGCTGTCGCCTCTTTTTGCGAGGAGGTGATGCAGACAAAGTAGGTAGCGGAGATCAAATCAAATCAAATCAAATAATTTATTTGCATAATGCATGTTAAGAAGGTGTTACAGGTATTAAAAGGTACATTGTATTATAACCTAATGAGGTGTGCAAATTAATATGTTAGGTACCTACTAATCGCAACATTAAATATACACAATAAATTTTAAATTGTATTACCTACATAAAAAATAGAAATGTCAAAAAAAATAAAAATAATAATCATTCCGTTAGTGTCATTTTACATAAAATCAGTCATCTTTCATTTATATAGTCATTGATGGAATAGTAACATTTTACAACGAGGAATTCATGCAAACCTGATTTAAATTGGTCCATTTTGTGCAGGTCTGAGATACTTTTTGGCAACTTATTGTATATTTTGGGTGCCATGCCCAAGATGTTTTTATTAAATATTACTTTTTTGTGACGTCTTACGCATATTTTATTTTTGTGTCGTGTTATTCTTGGATGTGTATAAAGATGCATATTAGCTTTGACAAAGATCGCCACTTCATATATATAAAGACACGGGAATGTCAATAACTCAAACTCTTTAAAATGTGGCTTACAGCTTTCTGTGCGTTGTATGCCACACATTGCCCTTATGCATTGTTTCTGGGCTTTTGAGTTCCCCCAAAATATAAGTCCGTAGCGTAAAGTAGATGCAACATACCCGTGATACGCCATTAATAATGTTGCTCGATTTGACACTTTTCTTAGGTTATAGAGAGCATAAGAATACTGGCTAAGTTTTTTGCATGTATTTTCAACGTGTGTTTTCCAGCTCATATTTTTATTTATCCAAATACCTAAGAATTGTGTGTGTTCTACTTCACTGATGGTTTCGTGACCGTAATGAATATCCGGTTTTTTATTGTTTGTTTGTTGTTCAAATGAAATGTAATTTGTTTTGTCAAGATTTATTTTTAAATTGTTTCCAGTTAGCCAAGTTATTATATCATTTAAGTTGTCGTTTATTTCTTTTTCGAATGTCACGTCATCTTTACTTTTGATAAGGATTGTGCTTTCGTCAGCGAATAAAATCATTGGATTATTAATAGTTTTAGGCATGTCATTAATATATATAATGAATAGTAATGGAGCAAGAACACTGCCCTGCGGCACACCAAATATGCATTTTCTATGTCTAGAGACATGTCAAATGCCTTTGACATGTCCATAAATAATGCAACTACAGGAGTTCTATTGTCAACGTTAGTAAGAACGTGTTCAACTAGTTTGTAGATAGCAGAGTCAATGTTTTTATTTTTGAGAGGGAGAGGGATTATACCCATCATTCCACCCGTACTAGAAGAGCAGCCGAGCGTCCACGGGCGCTTAACGATCTCCAGCCACCATAAGGAGGGATCTGCGGGCGGCGAAATTAGAGCTGTGTCGTAGCTCGAGCAGTCAGGCTCAAAGATGTGGCACACAGTATTACATGCGCGGTGAATACACGCTCTAAGTAATAATAAGTTTATTAATTATTTTTTTTAGGTATTGGGTGTCTTTTAATAAATTACGTGTTTAACAAACGAACGAACTATTCAACCACAGAGGCTCGATCCTTATAGAAACTACGATTACAGATGCTAAGAATTGTAACATTGTAACGAATCTGAAACTCTATGTTTGACAGCACTGCAGATTTTTGAGCCAATCACCAACCATTGGGTGAAACTCTAGTGGATTCCGATTGGTTTATACGTAAGGATTGTTAGTTGTTGTCAAACTTGTCAATGTCTAAAATAGTATTTTCAAAATAAGGGTATATCATAATATAATCATTTTAATTTCGTATTTTGGATTGGAAATATGTCTTTGATTAGTAAAAGGGATAACACAATTAAAATACATACGTGTCGAATATGTCTTGATGCAAATAAAGTTGATATGATACTTATAGAAGAGCAGAATGGATGGTTGAAACTTTTCGAGTCTTGCTTTGGATTTACTGTAAGTTTTTATGTTTTAAAGTTTATTTTGTAGATATTTAACGCAATGTTTCATACGTTTAAGTTTTTTGGACTATAACTCTCAATTTACAAGCTTAATAGGTTATTTTATATATTAACTGTTTTCAATAAACTAAAGTTACAATCATTTCTATTGCCAAAGTCTAAAGTAGGTAGACCAGGTACCTAATTTATTATTTATAACTAACTAATTAATTAATTTTAGTTATCAACGCAAGACGAACCACGTTTGCTGTGCAAAATATGTGCTGAAAAGGTCCAAAGTTATGTTAAGTTTAAGGAGAAATGCCATAAATCCCATAGTCTTTGGAAATCTGTGATTTCTGATGTGGTAAGTCAACTTATTAATTTATAGTAGGTATAGTGCCACAAAATTATCTGGCCCGGTGGCCAACAGAGAAACTAACAAAATCACTATAAAAATTGAAAAGTTCTGTCATTTTTTGTTCACCTGCAGCACCACAGACACTGGGTCAGATGGACTTGCTGCACTCTAAAACATAAATGTTTTGCACTGGGTGGGTACACATTTATTTGTCTGGATTGTATGGTTCTCTTAAATTAATGTATTCTATCTGCAAAGACAGAGATTAGACTTTTCTATTAACCCTTATCCCCATTAAATCTGTGGAGAAAGCCAAATTAAATTGATAGATAATATTCTTAATAATGTTCCCTGTAAAGATGAACATCAACATTACAAAGAAAGAATAAGAAACATTACAAATGGCTTAGATGTGTGGACAAGTAGGTCCCAGAAATTAATACTTACCATCACAGAGTGTGTACAATCATATCTTAAATAGTTACATTAATGTATATTACATACATTTTTGTTTTTGTATTAAGTAAGTATGTACAACCCGTGTGAGTTAACTATGCACCTGGCTGGAATGCGGTCCCATACTGTACTGTATCCTGCCGGGGTCGCATGGAAGTCCAAAAGGGTTACCGAGGCCACTGGCAACACAGGCAACGGAAGGAATACAGATCTTAGTGAGTAAGAGTCTGACACCCTCACGGTCCGCCCAGAGCGGCAAAAGTTATTTGATAAATTCCCACCCACAAAAAATAAAAATATAAATACTGTACTGTATGAGTGACGTCACAGTGCCAGGTGCCTAGTGTGCTTTTAGGATTTTAGTTAGGTATTAAAATTTAGTACCTAGTTAACTTTATTTTTATTTTTTAGAAATGTTACCTAATTAAACATGAAAACAGTGAAAATACCAATGAAAATGTTAATGATGCTATTAAGAGTAAAACAGAAATTAAAGATGAAACGTTTAATCCATTTGTTGACTGTGATATTCATTATTCTAACGATGATGAAAATGAAATGGTTATTCTGTTACCTACTGAAAGTAAAACTGAGATACGAGATGAATATGAATCAAGGGGTGATGCATGTAGCAACAAGAAAAAGAAGGATTCTCTTACAAATAAAATTAATTCAACACAAAATTGCAAAAGTAGTAACAGTAATGACAGTGTAAAATGTAAGGAAAAACAAATTTATACTTGTGCAAACTGTAGAGTTAATTATGGTGAGATATTTTTAATTTTGTCAAATATTTGTATAAATTTTTATCATAGTGACAATATGCAACAGAGGCTTCATATTTATTTAAATTGTGTTATTTGGGGTTGTAACCTCAACAATATAAAAAAGAAAGAAGCCTTTTTCATATTGGTGATAGTCTTACATTTGACTAATCTCCCTCCCTCACTATAAGCCTATTGCCGTTGACTGGGTAACATTTCTGGCTTTGAGCTACTATGAAATTCCTGTTAATTATTGTTGTTTTAACAATCATAAACAATTTATAGTTTTCCAACTTTCTTCTGCTTCTTTCTACTTACTGCTTTGTTCTTCTTTTTACTGCTTTGTTGGACTAGTGGTCGCTAGCGCTTCTGCTGAGCATGAGATCCTGAGTTCAATTCCCAGGTTGAGCTGAGTGTTATTGGGTTTTCTTAGTAGCAGCCTGAATTCTAGATTTGTGGTTGGTTGACTGTAATAGGTTCACTCCATATTACATGGGACTTAAACATAACTGGCGTGGCACCTGAGCCTAACCTTTCGGGAATTACAGGCGTAATGTAATGTTATGTGTTTTTTTTTGGTGTGACTTTAATTTTCACTATTACAGAATGGCATAATGACACAAATTCGTTTCAGAAAAGAAAGTATGCTATCTCAAACACATAAAGGTGTGTCAAAACAAAATACCAAAACGGCGGATTTTCGGTCAAGATTATGCTTATGACTTGGGTAAGGTTTTCAACTCATTTTTAGGGTTCCGTAAAAACATATTGGGCACCCTTTGAGTTGGCTTGATTGGGTGTACATGTACAGGCAACCGCACATCAGTGGTAAATATGATAAATGATTTTATTTATGTATTTAGGTTTGTAAAAACACTTTTACACGTCAAAAATAAATTATGCTTTAAAACTAGACGAGTTCTGTGTTTTCTATCCGACTTCTCAGTTAAGAAAGAGCTTAACCAACTCAGAAATCACAGTCTCTTATAAAGTTCAGACATAGTCTTGGTCAGCTCATGTGACTTGATGACAATAGCACTTCAAAAAACGCCCTTACTGCTACGATGTAAAGGAGCTGTCAATGTCAAATTGTTACCTTTGTGTGTGGTTGAACGTACTATGAAGCCTACGCCGCCGCCGTCTGTATGTAATATTCCTCAATTTTTTTCAGGTCGACAATATAATGGTCAAAATATTGGGAAGGTAAAACACGAATCAAAATTTAAAATTGAATTTATTGGAAGGCAAAATCAGAATGTCTCTTCATCTTCATGTGGTAATAACTTATTATATTTAGTAGACTTCTGCCTAATCTTGTCTCACCTTACTTTTTTTTTTGGGTTGGAAATCATCAAATAACATCTCCCGCTCTGGGCAGAGCGGGAGGGTGTGTCAGACTCTTAATGACTAAAACCCACCCGTATTCCTTCCGTTGCCTGCGTTGCCAGGGGCCTCGGTAACCCCTTTGGTACCTTCCCGCGACCCCGGCAGGCATCGGCCCTAGTGGACCCCTACGCTTTTGCTGACGCGCGCGTGGGTTACAACGCGCCTTCGACCCGGGCCTGGTCCTTACAGGACGGTGAGCTAACCATTGCTGACCGTCCGCAAACCCGCGCCTACGGTGGCCGGAAATCCGCCCGGGATTCCCGACGCCCAGGGCGTCTCCTGCCGCGTCTAGACGCGGGCGAGAGGGCGCGAAATTTGCCTTCCCCTCAACCGTCCCGCCGCCTCCTTCGTGAGCATTACTGCTTCCCAGGAGGTAACGGCTGCCCATGCCCTCTCGCTCCTTACCATGGCCTGAACCAGGGCCGGACGCGAGAGATCTCTGCCGCCGATCGCCTCCACGAGGACACGGCAATGCTCTGCCCAAGCCGGGCAGACCTCCACCGTATGCTCCATCGTGTCCTCCGGGCGATCCAAACAGTGGTGACACCCGGGCGTTTCCTCCCGCTTTATCCGACACAGGAACCTCCCAAAGATGCCGTGTCCGGTGAGGACCTGCGTCAGGCGGAAGGTGAGGACGCCCTGGCGCCTCTCTAGCCACTCCTCAAAGAGGGGCACTTATCGCCGTAATCGTGGCGTGCCCAGCACTGGGTTGCGACAACCCTACTCTCCATGTCGCCATTAGATCCCGCCGGAGCTCCGTCCGCTGTGCCGTGATTTCTCGTGGCAGCGGGGTTACGCCCCGGCGTTTCGCCTCCTCGCGCCACTCCCATACGTGCGCGATGACTTTTGCCTCCAGATCCCATGGCGGCAATCGCCGGCAAGTCTCACCTTACTTGACGTCGCGTCGGTGCAAAATGAGTCTTATGGCTTTATTATTATGATAAGGATTATTTTTAGTTTTCCGTACTCAAAGGGTGCCAACAGGACAAAGATACATCTTTGTAACCGTAATAGGTAACACTTGCAATTTTCACAGAGTGTGTACCTACTACTAGAGGATCGCTATAACAAATAGTAAAATACAATTAAATTAAAAAACGCCGAAAATACACTTTTCTTGTATGGACTCCCCATACAAGAAACATGTTTTTTCGGCGTTTTTTGCTCGATCTTAATAATGGAAAAAATATTCAGTGTTAAGAGCCATTTCACAAAATTATTGCGCTCGAGTTTAGGTAAAAGACGGCAGTATTGTGTATGTGTGCGCAGCTATCCACACATACACAATGCAAGCAGTGTAGCGCGAGTGTTGAGATGGACTAAACGGTCTTGAGCCTTTATAATCGTAATGCACCATGGTTAGAGATTTATGAAAAAAGTTGTTTTATTTTTATTCAGTCTACTAAAGCTTTCTAGACTAATAAAAAAAACACAAATATATGTTATGTAAAGTATGTAATAAAAATGAACTGGGAAAAATCACATATCATTTACATTATATGAATTCGTAAAAGCATTGATTTTGCCTTTCTAGGGTCTATGATTTCGGCGGCAGAGACCTCTCGCGTCCGGCCCTGGTTCAGGCCATGGTACGGAGCGAGAGGGCATGGGCAGCCGTCACCTCCTTCTGCGAAGCAGTAATGCTCGCGAAGGAGGAGGCGGGACGGTTGAGGGGAAGGCAAGTTTCGCGCCCTCTCGCCCCTAGCCGCCGCAGGAGACGCCCAGGGCGTCGGGAATCCCGGGCGGATTTCAGGCCACCGTAGGCGCGGGCTTGCGGACGGTGAGCAATGGGTAGCTCACCGTCCGGTAAGGACCAGGCCCGGGTCGACGGCGCGTCGTATTCCACGCGCGCCTCAAACAGATGTCGTCAGCACAAAGTAGGGGTTTACTAGGGCCGATGCCTGCCGGGGTCGCGGGAAGGTACTTATGGGTCACCGAGGCCCCCGCAACACAGGCAACAGGAAGGAATACGGGTGGGTTTTAGTCAGTAAGAGTCTGACACACCCTCCCGCTCCACCCAGAGCGGGAGAAGTTATTTGATGACTTCCCACCCTAAAAAAAAAAAATTCTAGCAATAAGTACACAATCTTGGTAAAACTTTGGTAAAACCTTTTCAGTCGGTCGATATTTAAAAGTTTACGTTCGTTTAGAGGTATAGCTGTATCTTTTTGAAGTAGCAAGTTACAAACATACAATTTCTGTTATCGAATCTGACGTTCCACTTGTACCCGGTACGGTGGTGGCGTGTCTTCTAAAGGTACTATCCTCCTCTACTCGATTCATGCGATTTCTCATTCTGAAATGAAAACAAAATAGCTGTCAAGTTTCAATATCTACGAATAAATATTTTTTTTTATCAATAAATGATTATCAAAAACATCAATATTTTTATATGTCGAAGTGTCAGTGTATACAAATCCTTAAAATTGTAATTACGGTTTTATAGTTCATGTCGATATGTACTTATTTGATCGATTACTGTGTACATAATATCGCAATCGAATCGCAAATTATATATATCTCGCTTCTGTTGCTTTCTTTAAGGCTGCAGAATTTTTATTTTTCCTTTTTTTGACACAATGGTATACACAACCCTTTCGCTCCATTGCTAAAACTAATAAAACAAAAATATGTAATTATTCTCAAACTACTAAACTAATACTTAACTTGATAATAAATTAAACTCTTACCTTATGCAAAATAAATACGAAGTGAATCAAAATGTTGTAGTCGTAGTATAATAATTCGTTCACAATACGTGCGCTCGAAAATCGAGACGCGGGAAAATTTGGCGCAGGTCCTACCTCGACCGGCACTCACGCCGTACTAAACGGTTGCCCGCTTAGCATCGGAATTTATTCTAATTTAGAGTGATTTTAATAACGATATTATGTCTAATTAAATGAAGGGATTTTAATAAAACTTTAGAATTCGGTTTGTTAAAAACCATAGTTTATTTCGCCAATACAAAAAAATGTAATTACGCTTTATTTAAACCAAAAAATCACGATTTATTAGCGATACAAAACCTAAAAATTGGCATAAGACTTTATTTTTTTACTAATTAATGTTATTAAGAATCGATATTCTAGTACTGTATGTGTCGATCAAATTATATTTCTGATGCTTTATGTATTTTTTTCAGTTAAATTTATAAATATTAATGATAGATATAGGAGTTTGAAATTGACTCGGCGATGATATTTCAGTAAACTGGTTGTGGGAGATTAATCACCACAAAGTAAACAAATAAGTTTTTGTAAATGTGTTACATGAAGTGTCAAAAAGAAGGATTAGTCTATTTTTTACATGTATCCACCAATGTCAGAGTATTACCTAAGATGGTAAATTAGGCGACTGAAATCTGCGATATTCGCGCGAAAACGTGAAATGGCTCTTAAATATTATACGGTGGTACGGAACCCTGCAACCAAATCGTTCGTTCGGCTTTCGCTTTTTTTAAATTATATTTAATTCTTTAGCTATATTGGTACTAGAAGAATCTCGGTATGATTAGAATTTCTAACGAACAGTTTTCACTTAATACTTTCTTTGATGTTGTAGGTCTCTGTAATCTCAATTTCTCCACTACAAAAGATGTTTGCATACACTTGAATGATCATTGGTCAAACAATGATTTAGCGTGCAAATTGTGTGATTTCGTAGGCATCGACCTGGCCGCTATTATTGCACATAGGTAAGGTGCCTTTTTTTTCAAATCTATGTATACTGTTTATTCGACCTCTTAAAAAGTACCGAACGGATTTCCATACTGTTTTCATTAATGGACGGAGTGATTCATGAGAACGGTTTAAGTGTATAATTCATTAGGGTTTGTGTAAATTGACTGAAATATGACGATTGTTGAAGATGTCGGAAAAATCACACTGACCGGGAGCTTTACTGGCTTGTGCCACGTAAACGAATAGAGTTATATGAAAACAATGTCTTACAGAATCAATACACTGTTTACCTAGATTAAAACATAGGGTACTCTTAATACCGGTAGTACCTACCTACTTCCCCGTGGTATATTTTCCGACATCCAAGCGGGCCAAGCCTTGGGCAAACAAAGTACATCCTACTAATATTATAAATGCGAAAGTTTGTAAGAATGGATGGAATGGATGTTTGTTACTCTGTCACGCAAAAAGTACTGAACGGATTTGGATGAAATTTGGCACACAGATAGTTTATAACCAGGAATAACACATAAGATACTTTTCATCCCGATATACCCACGGGGTCAAAATTTATGCGGGTGAAACCGCGGGGCGCACCTAGTATAATATAAATATACTTAAACAGCCTGTTTTATCCGAAATATTTTCAGGTATTCGCACTTTTCGCGCAAAGGTATAATGCGTTTTTTATGCCACATTTGCGAAAAGAATAAACACTCATTGTTGGCATTGCATTTTCACTATCGAAAGGAGCATTTGAAGAAGTCTGGAGGGTATTGCTCGAGGTGCCATAAGGAATTCAACAATCTGCGACACTGGAAGAGACATGAGTTGACTCACCGTGCTCCTAGGCATATTTGTGATATTTGTGGAAAAGGGTGAGTATAATCTAAAGTACAACAGATCATCACGACTGTTTCCGCCGTAGGGTTCGGCAGAGGTGTACCTTTTAGTACAGTTATAGGTACTGTACTATTATGATAAAGAGGTAAACTTGTTTGTTTTGTACGTTTGTCTGTGGTAATCTCTGGATATATTGATACGATCACAAATATAAGGCCGACGAAATTCAAAATTTCTTTGCAAAAAACCGCAAGAAACTTTAATTTCGCGAGATTACTAGCCTTCAATGAAGGCTACTAATCAGATTCATGTAGAGACAAGTTTTCAGTTTCGAATTCTCGCGTCAGAAACCAAAGGGGTAATTGAAAATGAAAGGCTTTGCGATCGGTTGCTATTTTGTGTGAGTTAAGCGATTATCTTGCAGGAGTTAGTAAGGGTGCATTCCGAATTATGCCATAATCGCTCACAGCGCTCACATCTATAATTTGCGTTCCGATTTAGATATCACGATTATGACAGCTCTCAACAACTCGAAATACTCGTGAACGCCCTCACAGTGCTCGCTCAACGTCAAAACTTATAAAATAACCCCAAACCTTGCACAAGAAAGACCGATTGGAAATTTTTTTGAACATGGAAGTTCAACGCATTGGCACTTACGTTTTGTTGGTTGACTCTATCGACTCTGATAACTCAGATTTTGAGTTTAAGAACGACAATTCGTCCAGTGATGAAGAGGATGACGAAGTGCATAAATTAGCGTATTTATATGCTCCCGGCAAAGATTTACCCCGAAGAAAAATACCACGAATCACATATTCGAAAATGCCATGTTAGTTTAAAGATATAATGCGAATCAAAACAAAACAGCACGACTGTCTTTTTTGACAGCGCTCACGGTGGTATTAATTTAGACCATGGTCGGCGTTATCGCAAGATGGCGCATGTCATGACGTAATGTTTGACGATTCACAGGACATATTTTTCGCGCTCACGCTAATTCGGAACAGGTGTAAGCACGCTCAAATCGATTACAGCGCAATTCAGAATGTACCCTAAGTATCGTATCTGGTAAGAAAGACCGTCTTACTTGTTTATTTTATATGAACATTATCTTATTATCTGCTAAATGAATGTTTTTCAGGTTTCATTTTAAACATGCTATTAGGGAACACGTTATAAATCATATGCAGCTAAATAAGAGCATTTGTGACGTCTGCGGAAAAATATTCACGCGCCAAAGGTATATGAAGGTAGGTAAATAGATATTTCTAAGTTCATAGAAATAACAGGGTAGGTTAGGCAGAGGTGTACGTACCTATAGTACACCCACATTTCGCCAAATATGTGTCCCATGTAATAGGGGGCGAGCCTATTGCAATCTAACGGGCACAAATCCAGACTCCGGGCTGCTGACTGAGAAATTTGGAAAATCCAATAACACTTGTCCGATGCGGGAATTCAAACCAGAACCTCATGCTCAGCAGTAGCGCTTGCGACGACTAGACCTATGCGGCAGTCAGTGAGGATGTTCTTAGATGTTTATTTAAAAACTGCCTGACCTGATAGACATTTCCTGCCCAAACAATCCTTCATACAAAAATTCTATAGTAAAAAACAAAAAACAAAAAATTCTATAGTAAATACTTATTTTATTTTTTTCAAGCTTTTTAGTTTTATTTATATATATATATATGAAAATTACTAATTTCTAGCTTTTATTTGATACCAATATTGTTGCAATTAATTAGAAAAAAACTTCCCCTCCTTTTTTTTTTGTATTTGCAGATGCAATTTATAAAGATTATATAGCCTATGTCACTCCCACAATTATGACGAATCTAAGGACATCTCATATGTTAAAATCCATCAAGCCGTTTAGGCTACAGAGCGTGCCAAAGAAATAAACATACATACATACATACACACATACTCTCGAAAAAACATTACGCTCCTGAGGCAGTCGGGTAAAAAATGGTGGCTATTAGGATCATTATTTCCCATTTTTTAAATTTTCCGGGATACTATTTTCCAGTTTTTCTTTTCCTAAAAACCATATTCGGACTACATAAACAGTCTATAATGTTCCCACTGCTGGTACACAGGCCTCTTCTATGTGAAAGGGAGTGGGCCGTAATCCACCACGCGGGCCCAGTGCGGGTTGTGAGATGTCACATGTGTTCGAATTTTTTTGGTTCTAAGACACCATAAATTAAATAATATAATAATGTAAATTATTTCATCACCACTGCTCTCAAAACGGTGAAGGAAAACATCGTGAGGAAATCGGCATGTCCTAGAACCAAAAATTCGAAGACATGTGACATCCGGGCCGGACGCTGGGCCCGCGTGGTGGATTACGGACCACTCACCCACAAAGGGAGTGGGCCGTACCACTCCCTTTCACAGAGAGGAGGCCTGTATCTCAGCAGTTGGAACATTATAGGCTAATTATGTATTGAAAACAACTGGGCTCAAATCACACTTTGCCGGACTTTGGAATCGAACAGGACCTACATGTAGCAAATATTTGTATTAAGTTATTATGTTGTTTTTACCCGATTACGTCAAAGCCATAGGAGAGTTATGATTTTAACAGGCGATGTATGTATGTACTTCTGTTCCCTCATAACTCCTAAATTACTCGTCGATTTGAGAAACGACACGACCGGAATCTATACGATTTATGCCCCAAATAACGACATAATAAGACGTGTGTGTGACTCCGGTTGTACGAAAATCAATGTTATCTTGTTACGATGGTTTTGACTTTTGTAGTTGACGTTTTTGTCGTAATTGCGTATTAATTTTTTACTTTTTTTATCTAATTTCTAGTTACACAAAGAAATAGTTCACACTAAATCGGGGCCATTAGAATGTACTCATTGCAACCGAATGTTTAAGAGTGAGTTCTCTCTAAACAAGCATCAGAAAAATATGGTTACCAGGGAGAAAACCCTTAAATGTGAGGTGTGTCATAAGGCATTTATCACGCCAAATACGTTGAAGTTGCATATGGTGATGCATAGCGATGAACGGCCCTATGGCTGTCATATGTGTAGCTGCAGGTAAGTTAAAGCTTTGGTTTCCTACGACAGCGGTGGCCGCCACGTACGCAGTGACAGCCTTCATGAAATCACTTTCATGAAGGCTGTCACTGCGTACGTGGCTTATGACGGCACCCGGGTTTTTACGGTATCAAAAAACGCCCTCTAAGAAAACACAAACTTGTGAATTTTTATTGTTCAAAACTGTTAAGGCGCAGATATATGATTTTAGTTACTTAAATCTGTTATTAAGCTTTCATATAAAGCAAGTAAATTATGCAAAAAATGTATGTTAAGACTACTAGAACGCATATACATCAATTCTATATGTGAATATTTAAGTATTGTAATAAAAACTATGAAATAAATTCAGAAAATAATGTATATCCAAAGTATAAAAAACGATATTACTTTCAAACTACTTAAATATCTTAAGTAGTTCATGTTTTTTTTTTTGTATGAACAGACTATTTTATTATCTATAATTCTATCTGTGATTTTTTTCAAATATTCATATTTTCTATACTAAAAATAAATATTCCCTATGAAACCGGACGGCGGCGTGGCGTGAGCGCGACGCGGATTTGTATGGCCAAGGTCAACGGCGATAACACGAACCTTAAGTGCTACAAAACTATTGTGAAAGAAATGAATAAACTTATTATTACTACACCAACTTACTTTCATAAATAACGTTTCAGTTAGGTACGTCATTCGGCGGTAAATTGCGGACGCTATGTGGCGGCCACCGCAGTCTTAGGAAAACCTACCTTAATTACAAGCTCATTGTTATAAGAATAAAGTATCTGGCCTTAAATGTGGCACATCCAGTTTCAGAAAAAGTTTGGCTTTGTAGATTGTTGTCTCTATCACTCATACCTGTGTGACAGTCTCTGCTGCTCGATGTGCTTTATCAGAATACCAGCGCTGTGGTACTTATTTTCAAATGTCGCAACATCATGCTGAGATAGGAACCTTTTGGCTTCCTACAGGATTTTCTGTTTTTATGTTACTTTTGTTTTTTTGTATATATTATTTTATATTTCTATGAGTGTGCTTAGTTAAATTTGTGATCTTCCTGTGCTAGTCCCAATACATTATTTTTCTTTCTTTCTTTATTAACGCTCTAGTATTGTACAGTCACCCCCAACTCCGTGTTCATAGTTGTTGAACTGCGTGTTGTAGTACATTGATAGCGGCTTTATTATGTTGTAGTTGGTTTTTGGTTCAAGTGTAAGCTCTGACGTGCGGTTGACCGTACAATTAAAAACCAAATGAGGGCTATTTGGCTCCCACTTCAAATGTCTAGAGTATGTGGTTTTTTTATTTACTTGCAAGCAGGTTAGTAGTTGTTGTATTTTAAGACTACGCGTTCGCACGCAATCAATGTAATTTTAGCTTTATGTCAATGAAATAAAAGTCACATGACGTGGTGTCGAAATGACAGAACCGAGGCCCCGCTTTTCACCTCAAAGTCATCGCACACATATCAGCTTGGCGCCGAATCAGTATCACCTTCTCATCGGTTGGTTGTAACTCATCGTAGGCACTAAGTGGCTAAGCACCCCTGAGGTGTCAGCGCAGCTACGGCAGGAAGATGAGGTGATGCCGATCCGGTGCTAAGCTGATACGTGTGCGATAACCTTTAGCCGTCATCTTGTTCGCAGACCTAACCCAATAAATAAAACGAGAAATTGAATTCTAATCATTTGTTTTTCTTTGACAGTTACAAATATAAATCTCAGCTGACGCATCACCAGCTAAAGCACTATGGGTTTTTGCCGCAGTGCACGATCTGTACGAAAACGTTTGCGAACTCGATGTCATTAAAAAGGCATTCTTCAGTTCATACGGGCGTTCGGCAGTACAGTTGTAGCGTCACAAACTGCGTCAGGACTTTTCATTCGAAGAAACTAATGTTGGCACACTTGGAGTTACGTCACAAAAATGAAAATGGTGGAGATAAGTAAGAAAAAATAGTGTGTGAAACAATGAGGAGGGAAGTTTGTGAAACCAGTTACGGACATGGATTAAGATGACTTTGTGATAAGATGACAAAAAGATGCGATTAAAATTTAAAAAGTGTTTGTATTGAAGGTGTATTATTTTGATTTACTTAGATAACTTGGCATTATACGAGTACACATACACGGTGTAAGGAATATCGACGCGCAAACTGTCCCACCAAAATTGAAAATTTTCGACGGTGATTAAAAAAATATATTTATAATCAAAATCAAAAATCGAAATATTTCACATAAACCTACATGGGCACTTATGAAACGTCAGAAGCAAGGTGCACGGTTCCAATGTCGTTTACTATGGAGAAGAGCCAACAAGAAATTCATTGGTTACCTACTCTTTTAAAAATAATTGGCTTTTACAATGTTTTCAAATTACAGTGTTGATATGTATGGGAGGACAGTATAGGCCTGTCCAGAAGTACCAGGTACCTACTTAACAAAAAATAAAAAAATAAACGTCTACAAATCTAGTCTATTAAGCCTACAACGTTCTCACATGCACAAAATATCATAATTTCATGTTCACTTCGTGTTTTACATTATAGAAATAACTTCTTATGTTGAAAAGACCTAAGTTTTTGCGAACATACAAAATACTTTCTAAGATATAAAGGGAACGCAGAGTTAGTACATTAATTTCTTTGGATTTGTTTCTATGGGACTCACAAGGACCCATTCTTTAGATATCGCGGATTGCCCTCTCTTGTAAAATGAAAATTGAATCTACATCAGCTGCCGATCCCCACAGCACAACGCCATTAGACATAATACTGTGGAAATAAGCAAAGTATACTAACCTAGCCTATATCAGTAAACTGCCTATTTTTTCCTACTGCATATACAGCTGAACTTAATAATTAACAAAGACTTGGGCGATCATTCGTGTAAAATAAAATAAAACCAAAGTCAATGACCATCTCTTTGTATTTGTTTTTTGAAAAGTTTTCGCTTAGAACCTACGTTACTACTCACATTGTCTCATTTTAATTTGTGGTAGTACCTTATCGCAAAATACTTTTCCACTACCAGCCTCATTAAATTTACTTGATGTAGAACACCGCAAACATGAGCCGTTTCTACTGCAAAATAACTAACGCCACCTACAAAGTTTTTCATTATAGTAGATACTGGCGCCGATTCCCTTGTTCACAAACTAAACTAAATTTAAGTTCAGTGCATCTTTTTCTTTCTATTTCATTACGAAGAGGACAGAAGATAAATTTTAGTTTAGTCCTGTCAAATTAATCAGCCCCTGTCACTACTCCATACAAGTTTAGACGTGATTAAAAACTTGCCTACTAAAATTACGTCAATTTACGTCAAGCGCTGATTAATTTGACAGGACTAAACTAAAATTGATCTTCTGTCCTTTTCTTAATGAAATAAAAAGAAAAGGATGCAATGAACTTAAATTTAGTTTAGTTTGTGAACAAGGGAATCGGCGCCATTCTTTTGGAATAATTAGCACTTGTCATTAAAACATCTTGTTTAATAAACTGGCGAATAACTGTATCAGTTCTTTTGCATATATCATTCAATAGTCACATAACTTTATCCGAGGAAAAAAAAAATAAGGTTACATCTATGATTTAATATCTACTTAATCAGTGCCAATTATTAATAATTACTAAAATGTGAACATGAAGTCGGTACCAGGTAAATTATTTACCTAGCTAATATAATAACAATTTTTACTTGGCATCGACTTCAAAATCATATAAATAAAGACTTAATACATTAATGTTATTAAATAACTAGGCACTTTTGAAATCGGTTTAATAGACCCAAAGCAAATATACCTAATCATTAAAATGGGCTCATAAACAAAAAAGTTATACGCGAACATTATATTATTATAAAAAAGTGCAGACGAATTGAAAATCTCCTTTCTTGAATTCACTTTTTTTGAAAAAGTACACCAACGAAATTTTATAAACGTAACAATAAACTAATATACCTACCCACCAAAAACGACGATAAGTTGGGAGAATGAAAAAAGAAACTGGCAACACTGATAAAATATGGTGTAATTTGGTAATCATAAAAACAAAAAATAAATAAGTATGTAGTTTCTTGGTTACTTACCGATGATAGGTGATGTGTTTGGTATTTTTTACCCTTCCTTTATAATTCCGGCACAATTGAATAGCACATACCTACCGCCAGTTTATCGCTGTTATTTGTTTATTACTTAGCTCTCGTAACACTAAAGCGGCACGATGGTCCTTACCGGACGATGAGCTACCCATTGCTCACCGTCCGCAAGCCCGCGCCTGCGGTGGCCGGAAACCCGCCGGGGATTCCCGACGCCCAGGGCGTCTCCTGGGGCGGCTAGGGGCGAGAGGGCGCGAAATTTGCCTTTCCCTCAACCGTCCCGCCTCCTCTTTCGCGAGCATTACTGCTTCGCAGAAGGAGGTGACGGCTGCCCATGCCTTCTCGCTCCGTACCATGGCCTGAACCAGGGCCGGACGCGAGAGATCTCTGCCGCCGATCGCCACCACGAGGACACGGCGGTGCTCTGCCCAAGCCAGGCAGACCTCCACCGTATGCTCCACCGTGTACGTTTGCGCGCACTTGACGCTCCATCTAGAGTCTAGACATTATATAATCAAAGGCGCTGTGATGACACCGGCCGCGGCAGTTGCGTCGAGCTCGAGCGACGAGTATTTCTCGTCTATATTTATCGTCGACGGGGATGACGTCGGCCGCCGGACGGTTTAGGACCTCGAGACCCACCGGCTTCAGTTAGGGTCCCAGCTCCCGGCGGAAGTGTACAGCGCATGAGATGGACACGATCCATCAATGAGAACGTCATGTGCGCATACTATGGGGCTACAGAGGGGAAATTTTGTCGTTTGAAGAAAAAAACACAACTAGTACTTTTTATTGTTTTTCTAAGTATTCACCACGTAGCTTAATACACTTTTCCATTCGCTCAAACCAGTTATTATAACATTTATTCCACTCTAAAGTGTTCAATATGGCTGACTTGAAAGCGTCGACTGCTTCTTCACCGGACTGGAACCTTTGACCACGAAGACTTTTCTTAATTTTAGGAAATGTAAAGAAATCGTTATGGCTTAGGTCAGGACTGTATGGAGGACGGTCAAGAATTTCTACTTTTTCCTGCTTCAAATACTCAATCGTTTGACGAGCGCTGTGTGAGCTTGCGTTGTCGTGGTGCAGCATGATGCGTCTCTTTGAGTTGGGATTTTCGAAGTTCGGCTATGACTTGTGGTAAACAAACTGTGGTATACCACTCTGCGTTAACCGTTCTACGATCTTGCAATGGTCGACGAAGAGCAATAGTCGCAACATGGCCGGTTCATCCAACGAACGTGGCCACGCATATTTTTTGAAGTGCTTCGAGAACGAACAACTTTATTCGGCTTTGGCTCGTCTTGAAAGATCCAGATTGTAGATTGCTGTTTGGAATCAGGATCGTAGACATAGATCCAATATTCGTCACCACTGATGATGTCGTAGACGTGATTTGACTCTCCTCGGTTGAACCTTTGCAGAGTTTTCTTACACCATCTGACGCGGGCCGCCTTGTGATCGTCGGAAAGCAGATGCGGAATCCAACGGCAAACTAGCTTTCTCACACCAAGCGCTTCATGCACGATCTTCTGAGATGCCTAATAGAGCCTCTATCTCTCAATACGTCACATGACGATCTTCGAGAATTAAGTTTTTATTAGTGGTCTCACAGCAATGATGTTATCTTCAGTGAAGGCGGATTTTGGGCGTCCTTCGCGAGATTTGTCACTAACACTAGTATGTCCACGCTGGAATTCTAATTACCAGCGTTCGACAGTCCGCAGACATCGGGCTTCATCACTGAACACAGATGTTAGCTCTTCAAAACACTGAAGCCGTGTCAGGCCTCTTCTAAAGTTGTAGAAAATTATTGCACGAACATTTTCCTTAGAAAGATTCATTTTCGTACGTAACCTGACAGATTCCAATCGACGCTGTGACTAAACAATAGCATTAATCCTAATACTTTCAACTGTTTTGAGATTCAAAATTTAAACACATTCGATTATAGAACAGTTTCAAACTCAAAATTGCCGGGAAATATGGAAACGACAGAACTTAAAAGGCATGCCTCGTATTAACGTTTCGACACAACCACTGTCGGATCAGGTGCGGGTTATCCAGCATAATCATATGTTACATAATATTATAATAAAGTATTATGGATTCATAAACAAGTGTTACAATATTTAGGACACTGGATCCAGCACTAGGATACCCTGTGTCGCAGTATCCAGTATTGCCAGAAAATATGAATTATAAAAGATAAGTTATCAAATGCAACGGATTCAGTATAATTAATTAAACTTAGGGCTAAAAGGTAACCAAATGTACGAGTGAGTGTAAGTATGTATGAGATGAGTGTGAGTGTGTATGTGATGAGTGTAAGTATGCATGTGATGACGGATAGTATGTATGTGATGATGAATATTTTAATAGTTGAATGATAAAGGATTTTCCGTTTCAGCATAATTAAGCTTAAGCAGCTGGTTTTTGCACCCAAACTTTGTTGAGGCGTATGGTCCAATACAAGAGAGAGCCTTATTGTCAAATTTAAGTTTGCAGAAAACTCTGTTCCCCTTAGGGTTTCTACGTGAGCGCTGATCCGCTACCTCTGTGGCAGTTGCTGTTTTATGACATGACACTGTACTTGATCGCCTGCGAAGTGAAATGTGTAGTAGCCATGTCATCGCCACCCCCCCTCGCAAACTGCTGTAGTTTCACCTCGGTCAACACAAATCAAGCTGACGAGGGGAGTGATGCTACAAACGTACGTGGGGGGGGCTACAAACGTAAGCACCAACTCAATTCCTTAATGCACTGGTGCATTGAGGAATTGAGAAGTGCTTTGGAGGATGCGATTCTAGAATATCGGTTCATGTCGCCCGAACTAAGGCTACGCTTACCTCGTTTGCCCATGTATAAGAAAAATAGGGCGCTGGTGGCGGTTCTGGATTCGCTGTTGTCAAACTATTTTGATGACTGCGAAGACCTCACTGTTACTCATTCGATTCTGTACTGCGCGGCTGTTGCGGTATGCTAATGACTCTAGAGCTACACGACCGAAATCAACCGTACCAGCTTGGCAGTGCAGAATTGAACGCCGTATTGGTGAGGCCAGAGCGCTCATCGGCAAACTAATCTGCTTTAGGGAGGGCAATACTTGCCCTAGAGTGATGCGCTTTGTGAGGCTGGCGTTCTCAGGGTCTGATATCAGTCCTCAGGACTGTATGTCCCATGTCACAGAGCGCATCGACTTCCTGAGGCAGAAAGTGTATGCATGGGCGAACCGTATTCGTAGGTATAAGCGGCGAGTAGACCGATACACTCAGAACCGCACCTTCCAGAGCGATGAAAGGTGGGTTTATAGGGGTTGGGAGCGACTGGACCAAAGTGCGACTGCCACGCGCCTGCCGGATGATGATGCCATGTGTTCTTTCTGGCGCAGTATCTGGTCGGTCCCACCGAAGGTGATTGGGCTCGAGAAGCAATGAGCGAGCCTGCGATCCAATACCAGAAACGGGGGGGGCTATTACCATCGGCCCCTAAGATGTAGCTCGTGCAATCGATCCGTTACCTAACTGGAAGTCCCCAGGGCCGGACAACTTCTGGCTCAAATGGTTTCTTAGGTCGCACGCTCGCTTGGCGGCTCAGTACCAGACTACTTCGGAGTGTGGTTCGCTACCCCAATTCCTAACGACAGGAGTTAGGTACCCACCTGCTCCATAAATCAGGTAGCACCGCGGAACCCATAAATTATAGGTCGATCACGTGTTTACCGACGGTCTATAAAGTTCTTACATCCATTTTGAAAGCTAAAATTAACAAACATAGACACCGACTCCATCATGTCTGCCTCTCAAAATGGATGTAGGAAGGTGTTCCGCGGTACTATGGAGCTTCTCCTCATTGATATGGACATTAGTCAACAGGTTCGTCGTTCCAAGGATCTGTCGACATGTTGGATAGATTATAAGAAAGCCTATGACTCGGTGCCACATTGCTCATGAGGGTACGAGTAGTAGCAACTCTACGCACCTTCCTGATATCGTGTATGGGGACGGTCTTAAGTTATCCAGGATGTCGAAATAGTATACAGGATGAGGAATAGTGAGCCGATAAGGAACTATCCTTGCGAGGCATACTTCAGGGCGATAGTTTGAGTCCGCTTTGGTTCTGCTTAGCCTTGAATGCTCTGAACACATTGCTGGAGTATTCAGGTCTAGGCTATCGGTTGAGGAGAGGTGGTCAGGTTATATCTCACCTCCTCTGCGTGGATGACCTAAAACTCTTTGTATGGTTATGTCAGAGTAAGGAGCTTCACCGACGCTTTTTCCGAGCTTTACACGAACCCGATGTAGATTTCCTAGCGTCCGTAGCCTGGCTTCGTTTCGGTGACCTTTTTGGGGAAACCGAAGGTTTTGTCTGTGCAATTATGGACGAAGTTATCATGACGAAGAATTACCGGAGATTTATTGTGAAGGACGGCACGGCTGACGTGTGTCGGGCATGCCATCGTCCGGGGGAATCAATCCGACTCATTATCTCCGGGTGTGCTCGTCTAGCTAACGAAGAGTACTTGCATAGACATAACCTTGTAGCCGAGATTATCCATCAGTAACTTGCTCTGAAATGCAGCCTTGTGGTATTGGAAGTGCCGTATGTGCCCGACCTAGTTCTCGAAAATGGAAATATCACATCGTACTGGAATCGATCCATCATCACTGACCTGATATAGTGGCGGTAGATCGAACAGAGCGGCGTGCAATGATTGTTGACATAACAGTCCATGAACATGAGGGGAACCTCGTGAAAGCCGAGAAAGATAAACAAATCCAAAATCTTGACTTGGCTCGCAAGGTTGTCGACATGTGGGATGTAGATTCATTCAGCCATTATTGTGCCGATAGTCATATCAGCCAATGGCTTAATTGCCAAGAGCCTCGACCAACACCTAAGCAGGCTCTCGTTGGGCAGCTGGATTAAGGGCTTGATTCAGAAAACAGTATTCTAGACACGGCTCGCATTGTTAGGAGGTTCGTCTCTCTGGAGCCCTGACCTGTAGCTCGGCCCCTGTTCCCGATACCGGTGGGCTACCATTTTTTATATTTTTAAATGTTGTTTGTTATTCTAATATTTAAAAATATAATATTATGTGTTTATAATGAAATAACAGGAAAAATAATAATAAACAAAATAACCAACGAATTTTGTACTCCGAGGGTCTAGAATCATGTACCTACTGAATTCATGGTAGTTAGCTAGGTATTCATGGTAGTTTGCGCGTCGGTGATTACACTGTATTATAATCATCTCATTATTTACTGAACACGTGATTCGTACGCGTGATTAGCACACAAATTCATAAAATCCCAACCTAGAAACTCCCATTTCAATACAAAACAGTTAATTTTTAATTCAGCACTTCTGTTTTCCGAGGAAACGTCGCCAAGTTACAGCGAAATGCTATTTTTCACTACGTAAGAAGAAGCCGTGTTAGCAGTCTGACAAGACTGCTAACACGGCTTCTACTTCGCTCTACGGGTCTGGAAAATTTCAATAACCTAATATTTTACGTCGAGGGAGCGCCCAACTTTTGCATACACTGTTATTGGTCCATTTTTTACGCATTTCCTCTCGTCGTCGCGTTTATGCGAAGGGGAGAAAGGCTAATCCATCACCGTCGGAGCCAACGCGTCTCGTTAGCATAATTAGTGGCTCATAGTCGCGACACTTCGACGGTGCTGCGACCAAGGCATGGCTGTTTATGGCAGTCATTTGCTATCTGAGCTTTGCAATTTGTGCTAATATGCTATATTCAGCTGTTATTTTAAGGTATTAAGAAGGAAGAGCTGTAGAGTTGTACGTCTTTAGTGTCTTTTTTAGGGCTTCGTGCCCAAAGGGCGACAACGGGACCCTATTACTAAGTATCCATCCGTCTGTCACAGAGCTGTATCTTTTGAATTCCATTTAAAATTGTTTAAGGGGCCTCTGCGAGTTGGTCTCGGCCCCTCGTACGCCTTCCAAAGATACGAGACCCCATGGTCCCGAGACATGTAAAAATAAAAATAATAATAAGTTCTCTATTGAGAATAACCATGTGACGGCAGACACTTTAAATTTTCACAGAGTGTGTATTACTATGGCCGCTACATCGATAAATAATAAAAATTAAAGCGGGTCCCCGTACAAGAAACAAAAAATATGTAGTATTAAATATTGTACTATGATACCCTTTTTGTACGAGTCCAACTCGCATTTAGACGCTTTTTATTAATTTTATAATATTCCTATATTAAAACCGATCAATCCTTTAAAATGATTTCCACTTAAGCACCGAATGCACAGCTTCACCGTCCGTTGTTTCATAAACAGTCCTAATTACTGTTTGCCGTCTAATTACGAGATACGCAAACACCAACAATTTCATTAACTCTGATAGGTCCCGTGATAGTTTGATTCAATGAACCGTTTTCAATTGACCGTAGACATAAAAGCCCGTTCACACAAGCGGCTCACGTTGCAGCGTCGCGGTTGACACTCTGTTTTGTTTCCCGCTAAGTGCCGAAAGCTCCCGTTGTCGCGTACTCGGTGGCACGCCGCCAGTAGATACTACAGGCAATTTGTACTGTGTGTAAACATTTTATGAAGCTCACAACGTTTTCACGCTATTTTTCGAGGTGTCGTTTTCATGCATGTTCTGTTTGTGTTGAACAGTCTTTGGTTGAAAGTGTGCATGCTTTTGGGTGACTGAAACAATAGATAAAGGATTTAAAGTTCCTACTGCTTATCTTTGAAAGAAAACATCGTTAAGCCTCATACAACCTGCCTGTCTTGTAAGTCCTTAAACTGTTGCAGAGATACGCATGTTTTTTTTTATACTAGGAAAACTACTATGTGTATTGATTTCAAACGTTAGCTAGATGATATTATTTTTTAGGGTGTAGATCATTCAAAATAAACTCTGGAGAGTTATACTCCAAAAAAACTTTGAGAAATATAAATTATTGAAGGCTCAAATGTTTTTTTTTTTCTGAGATCTTTCTAATATCACACAAGTCACACCGTGTTTCTACCTTGTCCAAGCATTTGAAATGTTATTTACAAGATAGGTACGGGGGAAGGTATATTATGTCGTATATTGGTGCCTATCAATTTGTTAACAAATGACGTCACGCACGGCGGCGCGCGGCGTCGTCGCTGGCGTGAATCTATAATGTGGAGGGGTCCTAAGATGTAAGAGTATTTTATATAAGGTATTTTTCAAGGTAACTGGTAGAGAAGTAGGTTAGATGTTTTTGTTATATTTTGGCACCATTTGGCTATAGGTATTATAGTGACCTACTTTATAATTTTTAAATAAAAACCGGGCAAGTGCAACTCGGCAGATACACGAACTGACAGTAGGACACGAATTTGACCAATTAAATTGACAGCTCCTGAAAGCGGTTATGATGTACTGAACATCATAACCGTTGTCATCATAATCATAAAGAGTTGTCAGTGTCAATCAATAAGTACGTGTAGGTACTAAATACTTATATATATTTATAATATATATTATTTTTTATTGTTATAAATTCGAAAGTAATTCTGTGTTTGTATGTTACATTTCACGCCTTAATCACTGAGCGGATTTCGATAAAATTTAGCAAGGAGAGAGCTGGCGTCCTGGGGAAGGTCATGGGCTACTTTTTATCTCAAAAATAATCCTGAAGAGGATGATATAGGGGCTGAAAGTTTGAAAGGAATACTTAGCATTTCTTAAGTTAGTGATACGAAAATTCAAAAGTATGCTTTTGGTTAGAAATAAAAAATTACATGTCTCAGCGTTTTTGTTAAATTATACCAACAATAAACAAGAGGGTAAAATAATGATTAAAGTGATGATTGTAAAATTCACATGATTATTGAAATTTTTGTGTACCTCTTTTTAAGAGATTTAAGGAATTAGAAATATAGTCAGAGTCCGTATCTTGAGATAATGTTTATTTTAGTATTTATTTAATTAAAATTGGTCCACTCGAACTCGCTTAAAAGTTATTACAATATATACCTATGTTATTAGGTGTAACGTGGTCAATGTCGGCGCTAGAGTGCCTATTTGAACTTAAAGGTGGTAATATTAAAATTAATTATTATTATTTTTAAGTTAAAGTCATTTAGAATAGTAAAAATCTGTTTAATAAAATAAAAAAAATATTATTTGCATACTATTATCATCTGTCTGCCTGTTACCTTTTCACGCTAAAACGACTGAACGGATTTGGATGAAATTTGGCACACGACCAGCCGGTAGATTCTGTACAAATCTCACCGTGAAACCTTAGGTGAAGTGAACGTGAAGTGAGCTCTAATTCCGCCTCATGCTAGGGATGACACTATTGACAGCTCACTGTAAGCTCACTTCACTTAAGTTTTCACGGTGTTATTATTACAGAATAGCACTGCTGGATTAAGATACTTAGTATCCCGATATTCCCACGGGATGGAAACTTACGCGGGTGAACCCGCCTTTAACGGCTGTATGGATTTGGATGATAGGCATACGGATAGGCCATGACTATGGGTTAAGACATAGGATACTTAATATCCCGCTAGCAGGTTCCCGTGGGATAATTTCCGAACTCCACGCGGGAAAATCCGCAGGCAGAAGCTAGGATTCCATAATGATGATACAGACAGCTGTTGAACGCAGTTTATTTTATTTATTTTACTTCGATGGTCCTAGAATAGAGTAGAATACTCTTTATTACACCATAAAAATTACTGATATAAATCTAGAAATTTTACATAGTCGTCATAGTCTAGTCTAGTGTAGTCATAGTTATGCGTAGTTTAGTAGTTATTTGTCGTAGTTTATAATTTGTGACTGTGTTACAGTTAGAGCATTATGTAAGCGGGCACACACTTTATGCCTGGAGGCTATTGTTTAGGTATTAATTTCTGTTTACGTTTTTATTTCTGCTTTTTCGATGTTTTTTTTTTGTTGGTAGGTGTAGTGGTGTGTTAGCTGACATATGGCTAATAATTTAATGTTTTGTGTTGCTCGTAGTGTAACTTATTTTGCATACTATTGTATAGAATCAATCATTTTTTTTTCTAACTGAACAGAGCTGTGCTTCTGGGTAGTTTGTTGCGCCACTTCTTCCCAGCTAAAGCACAAAGAAGTGGTGAAGGGTGTGCGTTTTGAGGGACTGTTTTATGTCATTTTGACGTTCGAAAAGTGCTGATTCTCAGCCTAGTTTGCATAAATGACTTGATTTGGTTTTGACATTGGGCAAATTTCACAATTGAAACTGCCGTATCCAATCCACATAGGGTCCCGTTTTCACCCCAGCCAGAGGTACGGAACCCTAAAAGTAATAACCTGGCATTGGCAGGTAGTTTATGGGTCATCCATCTCGTCGTTGTCGCGTTGACAACAGCTTGCTTAGCATGACGCTTTGTGTCGGATAACGCGGTAGGAAACGCCCGGGTGTCACCACTGTGTGGATCAGCCAGAGGACACGGTGGAGCATACGGCGGTGCTCTGCCCAGCTTGGGCAGAGCACCGCCGTGTCCTCGTGGAGGCGATTGGCGGCAGAGATCTCTCCCGTCCGGCCCTGGTTCAGGCCATGGTACGGAGCGAGAGGGCATGGGCAGCCGACACCTCCTTCTGCGAAGCAGTAATGCTCGCGAAGGAGGAGGCGGGACGGTCGAGGGAAAGGCAAGTTTCGCGCCCTCTCGCCCCTAGCAGCCGCAGGAAATGCCCAGGGCGTCGGGAATCCCGGGCGGATTTCCGGCCACCGTAGGCGCGGGCTTGCGGACGGTGAGCAATGGGTAGCTCACCGTCCGGTAAGGGCCAGGCCCGGGTCGACAGCGCGTTGTATTCCATGCGCGCCTCAAAGAGATGTCGTCAGCACAAGTGTAGGGGTCCACTAGGGCCGATGCCTGCCGGGGTCGCGGGAAGGTACTAAAGGGTCACCGAGGCCCCTGGCAATACAGGCAACAGGAAGGAATACGTGTGAGTTTTAGTCAGTAAGAGTCTGACACACCCTCCCGCTCCGCCCAGAGCGGGAGAAGTTATTTGATGATATCCCATCCAAACAAAAAAAAGCATGACGCTTCTATTTCTACTCTACTTTAGACTAGAAATCTCTTGTCTACTCTTCTCCAAATCTCTTCTTCCCCAGCAAGTTTAGCACGAGAACCGTAGACGAGTGTTTTGTCCACGGACGAGAAGACAAAAATGACGTTTCCGTGTAGTCAGTTGACAGTTTTCTACCGAGAAATGTAGACAAGTGATTTCTATTCTACAGAAGAGTAGAAATAGAAAGCGCTATGCTAAGCCTTCTGGGCACGCCACAATTGCGGCGATAAGTCCCCTCTTTGAGGAGTGGCTAGAAAGGCGCCACGGCATCGTCACCTTCCACCTGACGCAGGTCCTTAACGGACACGGCAGCATCGGGAGGTTCCTGTGTCGGATAAGGCGGGAGGAAACGCCCGGGTGTCACCACTGTGTGGATCGCCCGGAAGACATGGTGGAGCATACGGTAGACGTCTCTGCGTCTCTGATTTTAAGTTTGTTTTTGAGATACATTTATCCCAACTACGGAACCCTTCATTGTGCGTGGTCCGATACGCACTTGTCCGTTTTTTTTTTTAAGTTGTTTTATATTCCATGTGATTGTATTTAATAGATCAAAGTTAAGGAACAGCAAACTGTAAAAACTCTGGGATGTTTTGTTGTTCTTAGTTTATTGTTAATACCAAAAATACAGAAGTTTTGGGCGACAGGTCTTGGGAGAGGTCCCTCCATAAATATTGCACCATCTCCTTGCTTATTTTATAATTCTGCAGGAACTCACTTTCCGATAGATCGAAGGCTTTCGGAAAGCAAGCAAGCTCTCTAATAGTATTTCTGTCCCGTCTCGCTCAAGCTTTTCTTTTTAAAAACCTTAATATCAAAAGTCAAAATCAAGTCATTTATCCAAACTAGGCTGAAAATCAGCATTTTACGAACGCCCACCCTTCACCACTTCCTAGTGCTTTAGCTGGGAAGAAGAAGTGGCGCAACAAACTCCCGGCAGCACGGCTATCTGTTCAATTAAATAAAAGAAAAATTGGATTCTATACAATAGTAAGCAAAATAATTTACACTACGCGCAACACAAAACATTAAATTATTAGCCGTAATTACGTAAGCTAGCACACCACCATACAAAAAAAAAATATCGGCGATTTGACCACAACATGTTAATTTCAGACTATTATAATGATATAAGCAACAAAGCACCGCCTAAAATTACTCGCTGTAATGAAAAACAACTTTGTCTAGGCTTTATAGGCAGACTATTTCGGAAGAAAGATTTCTATCCCAAGCTGTCAAAATCGGAGAAAAGATATACGCCATGCTTGGCGATAGAGACAATTGTCTAGGGTAGTGAAGACACTTATCATCAGATTTGATTTTGTAATCGCCATGCTAAAGTCAGTAGAAAACTTTCTCCTGTCTACACGGAAACGTCATTTTTGTCTACTCCTCCGTCGACAAAACGCTTCTCTACGGTTCTCGTGCTAAGCCTGCAGAATCCTGCCGGGGTCGCGGGAAGGTACTAATGGGTCACCGAGGCCCCCGCAACACAGGCAACGGAAGGAATACGGGTGGGTTTTAGTCAGTAAGAGTCTGACACACCCTCCCACTCCGCCCAGAGCGGGAGAAGTTATTTGATGAATTCCCATCCAAAAAAAAAGCCTGCAGAATAAAACGAATACATAAGTACTATAACATATATAACAATTTTGATTATTTTCTCATTTATAGAATTTAGATAGGAAACAAAATGGGTAAAGTGGAATTATTTATTAACTGGAGTTTTCTGACATGTGCTAACTGTCACTTAGTGTAATAAAATAGTCATATTTATTGTAATGGTGATCGTTTAGTTTAATCGATTTATATAAGCGCAAAATAAGTATAAAAGTCTGGAGTCTAGAAGAAGTCTGAACTCGCTTGGTGAGAGTTCCGTAAAATGAATTATGTTGTCTACCATGTTTTTTATTTACCATGTTTGGGAGGCATGAGGAACAGGGTGTAAAGTTCACTCATCCTCCATAGAAAAGGGAGGATCCTCCGACCAGACGGGTGTCGTGTCTGGTTGGCAACTGCCCGACGGTTGATGTCGGGATGTTGTATATATGCTAGTTGCGCGGTAAACTCTGCTTGCGCGATGCAGGATTTTTGCGTGACGTCAGTGTGATGCGTAGTTCGTATGTGGCGCTGTAGATGCCGCCACATCACTCCCCTCCGGAGACCGGAGGTCGATAGTGGGCTGAGTCGTGTATCTTGCGATGCTTGCCAGTGCCAGTTGTGGGTTCCAGTGGGTCGGAACCGGTTGTCGCATAGTTCGCGGTGGGTCGGAACTGTCTGCGGTGATGATGCCCCAGTGAGTCGGGGTGGCGCTGCGTTATGCTCCAGTGAGTCGGACGAGGTACAGCGCCGGGTTAAAGGCTAACTGCTGGTGTCGACCAGGAGAGGTTTGGAGAGCTCTGCTTGTTGACCGGCCGAAAGTGCAGTGTGCTGTGCCAAGGTTGCTGATGAGGCTTAGGGTGATGACCAGGTATGCGCGGTTGCTGCATGCTAGTGGTCAGGATACCCGTTGAAGCCGTGGGTGCTGGCTGGCTGTGTGACTCGCCGCTCGAAAGCTTGAGGAAGTGATGATAACGTCACGCTGATGTAGCTGCACGAAGGCTGCGCTGACGTTCATATTCGGGGTCACCAGTATAGAGGCATGAGGAACAGGGTGTAAAGTTCACTCATCCTCCATAGAAAAGGGAGGATCCTCCGACCAGACGGGTGTCGTGTCTGGTGGGCAACTGCCCGACGGTTGATGTCGGGATGTTGTATATATGCTAGTTGCGCGGTAAACTCTGCTTGCGCGATGCAGGATTTTTGCGTGACGTCAGTGTGATGCGTAGTTCGTATGTGGCGCTGTAGATGCCGCCACAGTTGAAAAACATGTTCTCCCATAAAAAAATCCCAGTTAAAATGTATGTTTGTACGCACAATATTGAGAGATGTACCATGTCATTTTAACATTTTAACAATTGGCTCAGTAGTTTCGGAGATAAGGGGGGGATCAATTTTTAAATTTAAAACGATTTATTTAAAAAATAGAAAAAAAAAAATCATTTGATATGTCACAAGGCACAGTTTGCAAAACTTTTTTTTATATTTTCTTATTTGCCCACAAAAGTGACCCTCATATTCAAAATTCATTTAGTTACGTTAAACGTTCGTGTTTGGGTCTCAAAAATTTATATGTGCAACAATTTTCAACTTAATCGGTCCAGCGGATTCGGAGCAAATCGACTGTGACAGATGGACAGACATACATACACACTTGTGATCCTATAATGGTTCCATGTTTTCCTTTTGAGGGAAGGAACCCTAATTACCAGGTAGGTAAGTCCTAGTGAGTTTGTAGTACCTATACCTAACATTAAACTGTTGTAACCATTTCTTGACAGAATTGATTTCATACTTAATAAACATAACAATAGCATTTTACAAAACTTATTGCTGATCTATCTACACAAATCTAATAAAAACCTCCGTCATACCCTTGGCTACATACATAGGTATATAGATACCCCGATTCTCCCATGTTATTATACAACCCGCCAAGTCAAAATATTAAAAGTTCTTGGCAAAATATCAAGTCAGCGGAAACTTTGAAAGCCAAGCGTTATGGTCCATACAATATCGGGCGCGGATACCAAACAGGGCCGTCTCGCAGGGCATAACAATTCAATAGAATAAGGTACCTAACTAACCCCTTGTGGGGAATAAAGCTTTCAGCTTTTGCGATACAAAGGTCAGCTCTGAAACGACGTTGTGGCATCCCTAATATTGCGTACATAGATATCATTTTTGTGTGTATAAATGTGACGTTCTTTTTGACGTGGATACGTCTTTAAATTTGCTTCCTTAGTGAGACGCAATTCAGAAAACTGATGATAGCAAAATCGGGGGAAACAGTTTGGTGATGCAGCTACATACCTATCTATCAACTACATCGAACATTTAATTACACCACTCGATAGCTAATGGATCAAAGACATCGTTACATAGAAAATATTACCCGTTACGTACACGTATTCACGTAAAACACACGGCCGTGTCCACGACACAGCCACACCCCGTTTTTGTGTGTAGATTATGTCTATGGGTGGTGTAACGACGGTTCTAGTTACGTTGTGTGTATCTGTGTCATGTTTGATTCGAAAATGAGTTTACGACATTTGATTCAGTAGTTCTAAGTACCTAATTGAGATGAATGTGTGGGTTGTGAATAGACGCTATTAGAAAATTAAAAGGTAGGTAGGTACCTACAATCACGAGAATAAATATATCACTATGGACAACTCGGCAATAATATCTGATATCATGATTCATCCGTTAATAGCTGTCGTCAAGATGACGGCAAATATATGTGATCATTTGTGGAAGATATGTCATATCGAAGGAACATCAAAACTATCTGTTGACTAAAACGAAGACGAAAGCAAAAAGATGATATCGGACATGTTTTGCGTTAAATATCTGCCTACTCAGTTAAATTCTGAAGAATGTGATACCTCATTGAGTTCACAAACATCTGACATCACTTTCACTAAAAACCTGACAGTACTTAAAATGTTTCCAGTATATTTTGTGCTGCCACTTGTACACGTGTATATGCACAAATCATGAAATCAGATACAATAATATATGATTTCATGATTCGTCTGAGCTCTCCATAGTACCTAAGATATTTATGCTGTGATTGTACATTATGTAGAGGCAAAACTAATTTAAATTACTGTCAAATCCCTTGGCGGCCCGCGTGCGCAGGCTTGCCGTGAATTGTGCCTTCCCGGCGACGAGCCTCAACGAACTACTACGTGACCGTTTCGTACTGGGCATGCAGACGGGCCCGAAGCGAGACAAGCTGTTTACCATGGATATGGGTGAGCTTACGCTGAGCAAAGCGTTGGAATGCTAATCCAATGTGCTTTGCACGCGTGGGTTCGGATCCCATCCTCGTCGCCAAATGTTACGTCTTGGAGCGGACCGGGAGAGAGATGACAGAAACACGTATTCAAAACGATAGCTTGTAATCGACTCACCCCCACTCGTAGGTCGCAGCCTACCTTTATCTTACAATACTAACAGTTTTAGACTCGTTTATCAATAGATCCCTTTGCCTGTGGGATTATTTAGCATGTTCTCAAAAATCATAGTTATTATTTGCTTTCGTGTGGGGAGGTAGGTACGTCCACAAAAGACCAGCGGGATTATTGCGTAGCACACTTACAGTAGCAATGGCTTTCAGTTTGACAGTTCAACAACATTAATTGCGTTATTTATCTTGTTTTTGTCAATTTCGTTCGTTTTAAACGCTCCTCTAGGGGGTACTGTGTTAAATTTTACAACAAAATATCTTGTGTTATATTGCAACTAAATTAAAGAAAATTTAAAACTCATATTAAAAGTACTTACACTTTGTAAACAAGCATATTACGAAATTCAAGATAAGATAAAGAGCAGTGGTGGCCCTGTGGTAACAGTTGCGACTTACGAATTGTAGGTCGTGGGTTCGAACCCAGACAGGCGCTTTACTTTGTGTAAGTAATTTTATCACCACTGCTCTCAAAACGGTGAGGGAAACCGGCATGGTCTAGAACCAAAAATTCGAAGACATACCCGCACTGGGTCCGGTTGGTGGATTACGGCCTACTCCCTCTCGAAGAGAGGAAGCCTGTGGTCTGTCTCTGTCTCAGCAGTGGGAACATTATAGACTGATTATGTAATTCAAGATAAGAATGCTTGGAAACATGCTAGTCCTGCTCCGTAGGACAATCTAGAGCCTATACAAAATCAAACTGGTTCTTTACCTCACACACTGACTTATTACTTGTTAAAATTGTATGACTGCCTCGATCTAGTGGTCGCAAGCGCTACTACTGCGCATGAGCTCCTGGGTTCGATTCCCGGGACAAAGTGTTATATTGGGTTTTTCTATCTGGAATTTCTCAGTAGCAGCCCTGAGTCTGGAGATGTGCCCGGTTGATGGCAATAGGCTCGCCCCCTATTACATGGGACTTAAACGTAACTGGTGAAATATCGGTGTTTTACAGGTACTCTTCTGCCCAACCCTTCGGGCAAATAACGCGTGATATTATGTATGTTGATTAAAATTTAATGAAAAACGTCTTAACAATTTATTACATAATAAATGTATCTATCTATCATTGCTTCATTTTTAATTCTTTTGACGTGATAACGTCTTATAAATCGACGAACGCCGGCTGCACGCACGAAAAAGCATGACTCATTGTCACATTCCGCCTGAGCCGAGCGTGCAAGCGAGAGCGCGGAACAAGCGATAGAGAGGCACGATCGGCTTAAGCGTTCGGCTTGTGACGCATCTCTCTCTCGTTATCACAAAAAAATATCGTCCGTAAACCGACTTTACAGACATCCAATTTGTACATATTGTGGAGTCGCATCGACTTCACATATAATTAATGTACCTATACAAAATAGTGTAAAATATTTTAAAGGAGTAACAGTGGAGTTTCTTGCCCATTCTTCTTCTTACGAAACCACCTTTTAGAAGATGCAACTACATAGGATCACATCTATTACTCTGTAAATTTTGACGTTAAAAAGTGCCTTTTATGTGCTCTCTTTAAAATAAATGATTTGAATTTGACTTTTTTTTTACTTTTTGTATTGCTTGTGCGTGTCTCAAATAAAATATTTTTCTTTAATTATTTTCTTTCTTTTCTTTGTTTAGCAGAACAAAAAAATTAACATATGAAGCATTGGATTAGCAATATCCTTCAAAATCATTCAGATGTGACTTAAAGTGTGTTATTTATAAAATTAGAGAGCTGAATAATGTACGTAATGGTACTCGAACATAATTTAGTCTGGGTAGGTACTGTAAGGATTTTCTGATGAGCTAGAATTATTCAAAACAACATCGTTAGGCACAGCCCCACTTTGGTTATTCTAATACTAAGACAAACATTGGTCTTTAGAATCTAGATCACCTATTCCTTTAAATAAGTCCCCAGGGTACTTCTATATTTACATTAAATTAAGCCTCTATATTTACATAACCACCTAAACAAACATGTACCTAATGATTTAAATCAGTTTCTATCCAACCGAGCACGTTGGCGTTAAGATTTCATCACTAAACTTCTACCAGTATTAAGTAGGTTCCTACCGTTAAACCGTAACCGTATAACCGTTATCACCAACCGTTATTACATGAAATGATCTTTTTAGTTAGATTAGACGAGCAATAAGAGAATCCTTTGTTTACATTGTCGAGCTTTTTAATAAGAATTGCTTTGGTTGAGTGCACGAGGTGGAAAAAGTAACGTTTTTTATTTTAGAGAGTGACACTGTCTCTAGTCGCTAGATACTGAAAATTGGTGACGTGGGTACCTACTGGTTTTTTTAATGAAATATTAGTTAATTCAATGTTTTCTTCTATTAGTTTCTAGCGCTGTAAATAAATGATAAAGCTTTATTTATTTCCGTACAAATTACAATAATAATAGCTTAGAAATAGAAAGTAAAACAAAAACATACAAAGTAAAATAAAATATTATGTACTTTGTTCGGGGACTCCCTTCGGGTAAGAGCCTCCTCCAAGGAATGTGCTATATCGACTTGTTTTTTAACGTCCGCTACTGATTTCATAATAGGATGTAATTTCAGGGATACTTTGGTATTTCTTTGTCGTGTTATGTCCTAAGAAAATAAATCTTAATACCATATTTATCTATCTTACAAAAAAACTACACGTCGAAAAAACGTGTCATTCATCTCACACTGCATAATAAAAGCCTTCAGTTTTTAATGACGCAGTAAGTTGTGGTTTTGCTCCGAGTCGTAAATATCATATCACGTCCACAAGTCGTCCCACGTTATGAAGAGCTTTTTCGTTTCAAGATAATTTTCTGCAACAGTTTTAAATGTTAAACCGAAAGTATCTACGTCCTTCCATTAAGCTCACTAATTAAATAAACACCTACGGTCTTACGTAGATAGAATGCTGAATGGAATTAGGACTGGCTTGTGCATAAAAAATAAATGAATAGTAAAACACTGTAAAACAGATGGAGGTACCTGGTTTAAAGTTGTTTGAGGCATGTGTAGGCTTAAATTATTTTTAAACATTTTGTAATACAAATAAAGATATGAATAGGTACTAAGAAATAAATCTAATAAATGATAAATGATTTTATTTCTGTAAGTAGGTTTGTACAAACACTTTTACAAGTCAATCATATTTAAAAAACTAGATGAGGTCGGCGTTTCTTATTTGACTACTCTAAGAAGAAGGGCCAAAATAAACTCAGAGGTCACAGTCTCTATTAAAGTCCAAGCATGATCTGTCTGAAATGGTGTTTTGAGAAAAGAACCACACAGATTACTTACAGTGGACCTATCCAGTCCGTGCATGCCTTTGTCAGTAATCGTGCAGCTCAACTCAGAACTTAAGGAGCTCAAAAATTACTTGAACAATACCGTAGAAAGGACTTGGGGTAGGCCACACAAAGTAATCAAACTGCCAGATTAACCATCATTAAAACTAATTGAGAAAAATAAAAATTAAAAATATATGATCCACATAGTCCTCACGTAAAGAAATAAAAATGACAATATTAGTTCCAAGACTCTATAGTTTTAGTACAAAAATAGGTTGTTGCTTGGGGGTACATTGGAGTAGCTTAAGCATTGAAGTGCTAATTTTTGTTAGAGTCCAGCCCCCCCCCCCCTTCTGCCAACTGAATGGTTGTTTATGGAATGTAAAAAAATCATGGTAGTAGAACATATTGAAATTAAAAGGAAAACTATCACAGCTATGTGAGCTTTACAAGTTATTTAATCCCAAGACTTTTTGTCATCCAAGTAATCTTTTAACTTTATAGAAACCTTTTTGAGAGAGTTTCTATTCAATAAATGATTTAAATTTATTGAGGCTCAGTTCTTTAACACGACTTGGGAGTTTGTTGTAAAGACGTATATTTTGGCACTTAAATGAATTACAATTTTTTTGGAGCCTAGTCTTGAGAACAATAAGTAAGTCTTTGTTTCTAGTGTTTATGCTATGAATGTCGCTGTGTTTAGAATATAGATTAATATTCTTTTTACATAAATCAGGTTCTCATATACATATTTACATGTGACTGTCATTGTGTTTATTTCCTTAAATTTATCCCTCAGTGAATGCCTACAACTTAGATTAAATCGAATGGCTCGTTTCTGCAGCACAATTATAGCCTGAATGTTGGCTGCATTTCCCAACAGCAAAATGCCGTACGACATTACACTACGGAAATAAATAAAATAATACTAATCGCGCTATTTCTACATCAGTCAAAAGACGGATTTTATAGACTGCGTAGGCTGCAGAGCTTAGCCACTTCGACGATTTCGTTATACGAGTATGTACCTAGGAATACAGTGGTATCCACAAGCTCCAATTCCGCCCCATTTACTAGTACATTCGTTTTTACCTGCTTAACATTAGGTGTCAAAAATCTAGTACATTTGGTCTTTTTCTCGTTTAAAAGCAAATAACACTATTTCATGACTGTTCTTTATAAGGCAAAATAGGTCATTAATATATACCGGGCCGAGAATTGAGCCTTGTGGAACTAATGATACTAGAATCCGGGGATCGCTCCCCGTTAACATCCACTCTTTAGATCCTATTATCCAAATAAGAAATATAATTATGTAGTTTTCGTAAATTTCATTGTAGAACTTGTAGGTAGGTACGGTTAATCTATAAGTTGTTATCCATCTTTGATAGGTCTTACCTCTGTCAAGTAAAATGTTACCTTATCATTTACGAAATGATCCATAACGACCGATGTACCTGATGCACTACTCAACAAAGTCTAAGGAACAAGCCAACTATATCAACTCATCTGCCTAGCCTTTTCCCAACTATGTTGGGGTCGGCTTCCAGTCTTACCGGATACAGCTGAATACCAGTATTTTAAATGGAGCGACTGCCTATTTGACCTCCACAACCCAGTTACTGGGTAACACGATACCCCTTGGTAAGACTGGTTGTCAGACTTTCGAGCTTCTGCCGACCCGTAACGACTGTCAAAGATCTAAAAATGACAGCCGGGACCAACGGCTTAGCGTGCTTTCCGAGGCACGGAGGGGTCTTGGTATGTAAAGATGGTCACCCATCCACGGACCAACCGCGGCAAGCGTAGCTTAACCTGATCGATCGACCCGTGCGGCTGTTATTGCTTAGGCACAAGCCCCTCCAAGCCAATACATTTTATTTTTTTCTGTACTTAATTACGGTTCTACTGATATAAAATGTTTACATAAAAGTGTTAAAATAAAAATAATAACCTGCTACGAATATCCCTGTTCCCTAGACTTGTTGAGTATGTGTCATTAAAACCGGTTAGCTGTGCACCAAAAACCAAAATTAACACAATTTTAAACACTTTATTCAATTAAAAACCTCTTCATTGTAAAATTACCACTCAGCTTGTCATTTCAACTGCTATAACAATGAATTTTCCAATGTGCACACGCTGCTTATTATCCCCATTATATTCTCAGCAAAGGGAAGCGAACACCAATTATCGATGCATACGCATGGCGAGAACCGAATAAATTGCCAGCGAATACGAGCTTTAGACTGCCTTTCCACCAATGCTAAAATGCGTAGCGATGGACGTGTATGATATTAACCAATAGGATTGTTAGATTTTGATAGCGTAGTTTATAAAATGAAATGAAATTGTTTATTCTGCAAATATGATATCATAATCACTTTTACAAAAAATATTAAAAATAAGCTAGATGGAGTCGAAATTTCCTATCTGACTATCCCTGAGAAGAAATGGCGAAATAAACTCAAGGGTCAAAGTCTCTTTTAAAGTCCAGTCATAATCTTGGTCAGATCATGTGAGAACCATGAAGATCCACGTCTGAACTGGTCTTTTGAGGAAAGAACCACACTTTGAGTGGACCTGTCCAGTCAGTGCAAGCATTTGTCAGTGTAAATCGTGTAGCTCAAATCAGAACTTAAGGAGCTCAACGACTCGACCAACAATACTAAGGAAAAGGCATTTGGGTAGGCCGCATAAAGTACTAAAAATGCCAGACTATCATTAAAACTAACTGAAAGACAAAAAAATATAAAATGACCCACATAGTGCTCACATTCACAATAATTTCAAGGTAATTTCATGTAATTTTGTATATAATATTCATCAATGTAAATATGTTTCGCTAATGCAAATGCTTGCGCAATGACAGAGGACAGACGTGTAGAAAAGGGAGAAGGTGGCCCTTGCTCAACAGTGCGCTAAAATAGCTCGCGAAATTCAAATTTTCTTAAGTTTTTTTGCAATTTGCAGGTCAGTGTCAGGTTTTAAGTAGATTATAATACGATTCGCGACAGTAAAAAACATGTCCTTAAAGAATTATAATCATTAGAATCAGCATTACAACTGTTTAAGTTAGAATTGGCCTCAAATGTAATGATTTCATGAAATAATCATTCAATAGGGTAATATGAACTTAGAGAGTTGTATTCATAATTTTATGATTATAATTGTATAAGTAAACCAAGGCAACCAGTCTTACCAAGGGGTATCGTGTTACAATAACCGGCATGAGTCGTGAGCACAAACTGACACCTGCGCAGTAGTTCATTTTTCGGTCTCTTTGGCGGAATGAAGAAGGCGGGGGGCGCCGAGGCTGCACGCGATTGGTTCGTCAGTTGATGCTCGTCGTCTATTGGACTCTCACGTGTCATTCGGCTACTGTACACTTTCGTGCAATTTTAGTGACCTACGTTTTTGATTTTGAAATAGTTTATTTTTTGTCAATTCGTATTTGTTATGTGTTTTTAAATTGTCACACGAACTCTTCAAAAATGCCAAGGAGAACAAATACAGTTTTAAATAGACAGGCAAGGCAACTGGTGTATTCAGTGTATTGTTTCATTAAGAGCAACGCAGAGTTAGGTATTGACAAAACTAGGCTGGAAATTTATAAACACACTGCGGAGGCGAACAACACCTCAATAGCAACTGTACGGCGGATCGTTAAAGAAGCCAATGATTCAGAATTTGTGACCGTATTCAGAACGCCAGGAAAGAAAAGACCTAGAGAACACCCTGTCACAGATGTGGATAGTTTTGACCAGGGGGTTATTAAAAGGTGTATTCACAATTACCACCTCACCAATAAAGAAATGCCTACCGTTGAAAAACTACGACAGAAGTTGCGGGAAGATATACATTTTCAAGGGTCTGAGCGCAGTCTTCGCCGTATAATCAAAATGTTGGGTTTCAAATGGAGAAAAACCGAGAGTAACCGGAAAACATTGATTGAACAATCCAATATTCGCTTCCAGGTATATACCTATATAATGTGCCTCTTCATTTTCCAAGTCACGTAGTGTTGCTGTTAAAGCTTTAATAGTCATAAATCTTATTTATTACTTGTAAATCTTAAGATCAACCAACATGCATTGGCAAAAGTATGGATTATGAAAAAAAAAACTATAGATTTCTCGGGCTTGAGTATTTTGATTCTTGAGAGCAGTGGTGACGGACACGACATAAGAGTCGAAGGTCGTAGGTTCTAACCCAGACAGGCGCTTTAATTTGTATAAATTATTTCATCACCACTGCTCTCAAAACGGTGAAGGAAAACATCGTGAGGAAACTGGCATGTCATAGAACCAAAAATTCGAAGACATGTAACATCTACCAACCTGCACTAGGCCCGCGTGGTGGGTTACGGTCCACTCCCTCTCACAGAGAGAGAGAGGCCTGTGTCCCAATCATGACATTTCATTTGGATTCCCAGAATACTTACCTACTCATTTTTTTCTAGCGAATAACATATTTGAAAAAAATGCAAACATTCCGGGAAAAGGGAAGAACAATTATTTATACGGACGAATCATATACTAGATTCGTCCCATTCAACGTCTCAGGCATGCTCAAATGGCACAACAAAAGGCCTAAAAAAACCTATATCAAAAGGGCAACGAGTTGTGATAGTCCACGCAGGAACTGAGTCAGGTTTTGTGCCAAATGCCCTGCTCACATTTAAAGCAGGCACTAAGTCGGGGGACTACCACGATAATATGAACTACGAAAATTATGTAAAAAGGCTTCGCACGCAGCTGATTCCTAACATTCCTCCTAAATCTGTTTTGGTAGTAGATAATGCACCCTACCACAACAAACAGTATGACCTTGCACCAAGTTCAAATGCCAGGAAGTCGGAGATGCTGGGGTGGTTAAGAGAAAAAGGGATTCAACACGAAGAAAGAATGCTGAAGCCCCAACTACATCATTTAATAAAAGTTAATAAAGATCAATTCAAAAAAAATAATATAGATAATATTATGGGTGAACATGGCCACGATGTAATAAGATTACCTCCATACCACCCAGACCTCAATCCCATTGAGATGGCATTGGCTGCAATAAAAGGATATGTCGGCAGTAAGAATGTGACGTGGAACGTAAGTCACGTAACGAATCTTATTAAGGAAAAAGTAAATGTAATGGGAGCTAATGTATGGACAAAATTATGTCAAAAAGTGAAGGAAATTGAGAAGGAATACATAAACAACGATCACATAGTGGATGCAATGTCAGAACAATTTATAATTCACGTTGGTGACGATGACTCCGAGACCAATTCGGAGGATGAGGACAGTGACGATGATGAGGAGATGAGTGATCAAGTGGCCTCTACCAGCACCAACGCAGCGTCTAGTTTTATGGAAGGCATATTACCTATTCCTCTGGATGGAGACGAATTTTGTATAAACAAAAATAAACAAAGGAAAAACGCTTCTAACCAGATTATAATTGTTTTATTGAGATAATTATATTTTCCTGACAGTTTCTTCATCAAAAGTAACATCATATAAGTCAAAGTAACGGTTAAATTTGTTTCTTCACTATTTTAGCTGTTAATGAAGAAAACATTTGCCGTAGTATCAGTAAAGGTCAAGTAAAAGTTAATACTTTGACTGATTTTGTTGATGAAGAAACTGGCCGTAAGTCACAATGGCCTGCAACATTACTGTATCAAAGTAAAATTTTAAGTACCACTAATATTTTAATTATAGTTTGCGTAAGTATAATCAATAATTTGAGCAAAAGCGATACTAAATAAATTTGGCCGAAAGTGTATATGCGCGAGCTTGCCCCCACTACTGCCCATCTGCATTGCTATTCTGTAACCTTCTCACCGTGAAAACTTAAGTGAAGTGAGCGTGGAGTGAACTGTCAGTGTCATCCCACCTTATACTAGGGATGGACCAAGTATTACATTTCGTCAATCATAATCGAGATTTTAAGAATATTTTTACGCTAATTCTATTGGTCATAAACAGTGACCTGATTAAATAAACGCAATTCCATGACCCAATCGCGTTATTAACCCAAATCTATTCAATAAGAAGAGATAACCTAGTGTGTCAAGTGATCGAGTGCTAAAAGTGTGCCTGGCTGACGGACCATAGAATTTATCCCCTCACAAATTATGTGGAAACCTAACTAAACGATGTGTGTGTCTGTGTACATAAGCCATTTGAATAAAAAACATGCGGATTATTTAATAAGTACCTTTCTGATATTTTATTTTAGGTAGGTAAAATTATACTGACCTACGCGTTGCCAATAATAAATAATTTTCATAAAATCACCGTCATCAATACTATAACGAAATTCAACAGTCAACTGACACTCGCGCAGCGCGCGCCCTGGTCGGCGGGTGGCTAGGCTTACTTCATACAGCCCAAGTGAAGTGGGGTTGCTATGGCAACGAGAATCGAGTGAAATGATAAGATCACGACACTCGTGCGTCGCGCTTACCGACTCACTTCACCTAGCTGATTCACCTCGGCGCGGGTGGTTACTATGGTTACGAGTATTGGGTGAAGTAATAAGATCACGCCGCGCTTGCGCGTGAGGCGCTGTTATTAATATCACGTATTTTTTTTTTTATTTGCAGTGTTTTATTTTTAAAACAAAAATTAAGTTTTTCCGCCTTTATATCAAAATCCAAAATGGCGGCTACAAACATTTTTCATCATGGGTGTCGTTTTTATGGTTTTCGGGGGTGTTGCAGCCGATACTGAGGTCAAATCTAAAAAGCAAGATGGCGGCTGCGAAAATGTTCAGATTTTTCATCATGGGTGTGTTCATGGTTTTCGGGGGTGTTAAAACCGATAGTGAGATCAAAACTAACAATCAAGATGGCGGTTGCGAAAATGTTCAAATATTTCATCATGGGTGTCGTTTTCATAGTTTTCAGGGGTTTTAAAGCCCATAGTGAGGTCAACATTTTTGAATTTTTGTTTTGCTATATTATTTAAAAAAGTTATTTAAAAAAGTTTAAAAACGTTTAGTTTTGAAATAATATGAAATGGTCTATAGAATTAGTATAAAAATATTATTAATATCTCTGCTTAAATGCTTGGTCAATCCCTAGCATCAGTGGGATGACACTGACAGCTCACTCCACACAAGTTTTCACGGTGAGATTTTTACAGAATCGACATGCTGTGCTCACGACTCGTGCTGGTCACTGTACCCAGTATCTGGGTTGTGGAGGTCAGATAGGCAGTCGCTCCATATAAAATACTATTAGTCAGCTGTATCCCGTAAGACTGGAAACCGACCTCAACATAGTTGGGAAAGGGCTAGGCAGATGAATTGTATAAATAAATATTTGATACGGCCGCGAATCTTATTGAGTTCAACATACAACTTGAAACTGACCTGAAAATTGCAAAAAAACTAAAGAAAATTGGAGTTTCGCGGGCTACCCTTTTTTTTTTTGTGGGAAATCATCAAATAACTTCTCCCGCTCTGGGCGGAGCGGGAGGGTGTGTCAGACTCTTACTGACTAAAACCCACTCGTATTCCTTCCTGTTGCCTGTGTTGCCAGGGGCCTCGGTGACCCATTAGTACCTTCCCGCGACTCCGACAGGCATCGGCCCTAGTAGACCGCTACATTTGTGCTGATATCTCTTTGAGGCGCGCGTGGAATACGACGCGCCGTCGACCCGGGCTGGTCCTTACCGGACGGTGAGCTACCCATTGCTCACCATCCGCAAGCCCGCGCCTACGGTGACCGGAAATCTGCCCGGGATTCCCGACGCCCAGGGCTTCTCCTGCGGCGGCGAGAGGGCGCGAATCATGCCTTTCCCTCAACCGTCCCGCCTCCTCCTTCGCGAGCATTACTGCTTCGCAAAAGGAGGTGACGGCTGCCCATGCCCTCTCGCTCCGTACCATGGCCTGAACCAGGGCCGGACGCGAGAGATCTCTGCCGCCGATCGCCTCCACGAGGACACGGTGGTGCTCTGCCCAAGCCGGGCAGACCTCCACCGTATGCTCCACCGAGTCCTCCGGGCGATCCACACAGTGGTGACACTCGGACGTTTCCTCCCACCTTATCCGACACAGGAACCTCCCGAAACTGCCGTGTCCGGTGAGGACCTGCGTCAGGCGGAAGGTGAGGACGCCGTGACGCCTCTCTAGCCACTCCTCAAAGAGGGGACTTATCGCCGCAGTCGTGGCGTGCCCAGCACTGCTTTAACCGTACTTTCCATGACGCCATGAGATCCCACCGGAGCTCCGTCCGCTGTGCCGTGATTTCTCGCAGCAGCGGACTTACGCCCCGGCGTTTCGCCTCCTTGCGCCACTCCCATACGTGCGCGAGGACTTTTGCCTCCAGATCCCATGGCGGCAATCCGGCAAGAATGCTTGCTGCCTCACAGGAGACCGTGCGGTATCCCTGGACAATCCGGATGGCCATGACCCTTTGGGCCGCGTTCAACCGGCGGGCTGGCCGCAGCGCCAGAGAGCGCGCCCATACAGGAGCCCCGTAGAGGGCCATGGACCACACGACCCCTGCATAGAGCCACCGGCAGGAGGCGTTTGGACCCCCTAGATTGGGCAGGAGCCGCTTCAATGCAGCGCCTGCCCGCTCCAGTTTGGGAGCCAAACGTCGGAAATGCTCCACGAAGTTCCACCGGCTGTCGAGGACGAGTCCCAGGTACTTCATCGTCGACTCGACGCCGATGGAAACCCCTCCTACCGTTATTTGGGACCCCAACGGCCACCGTTGGGGTCCCAAATAAAGGCATTCCGAGGACCATAAAAACACATGGCCTCGGACTTTCGCAAGGCCACCTCGAGTCCCAATTGCCGGATCCTTTCGACGATTGTCGCAACCCCGCGTGCCGCTACTTCGGCCGCCGCCTGGTGCGACCTCCCCTGCGCCAGGTTACGCTAACGACACCAACGTGTCGTTAGCGTAACACACTACGCTTTTGCCGCTAGGCTCCCGGTCGGCGCGCAGCACCCAGTCGTATACGATGTCCCACAGATGCGGCCCTAGGACCAATCCCTGTGGGACACCGCACGAAATCTCTTGCCTGGTGACCGGGGTAGATGACGGCCCTGTCCGTCAGATAGGCCTCGACTACACGACAGCGGTAGGTCGGCATCCGGTGGTACCGGAGTGCCTCCCTGATGCAACTCCAGGGCAGGGTATTAAAGGCATTGGCGATGTCTAGAGACACCGCCAAGACGACCCTACCCTGGGCAACAGCATTCCCCTTCGTCAGGGCTCACACGCGCATAATGGCGTCCACCGTAGAACGCCCCCTGCGGAAACCAAACTGGCTTTCCGCCAAATCCGGCCCCACCCGCACCAGCTGGCCGACGAGGCGGTCTGCAATGACTCTTTCAAAGAGCTTGCCCACCTCGTCGAGCAGCCGATAAGCGGACGGAGAGTCCGCAGGGCGGCGGGCTACCTCGACGCTTTCGTCTTAATGGACAAATAGCTTGGTTAATCTTTGGTGGAAAAGGGTTCAACGAAGCAAATTTTTTTACATACGCGCCAAGAGCATCTTCATAGCACATCTTACCCGCTGTGGAAATAGACACATAGGTTCGTAGCTGAGCTTCACCGCTTAGCTACGCACATCTGTGGTGGAAAGACAGACTCAGGGTGCATTTCCCGCCTGACGCAGGACACGGCAGCTTCGGGAGATTCCTGTGTCAGATAAGGCGGGAGGAAACGCCCGGGTGTCCCCACTGCGTGGATCGCCCGGAGGACACGGTGGAGCATACGGTGGAGGTCTGCCCGGCTTGGGCAGAGCACCGCCGTGTCCTCGTGGAGGTCTGCCCGGCTTGGGCAGAGCACCATCGTGTCCTCGTGGAGGCGATCGGCGGCAGAGATCTCTCGCGTCCGGCCCTGTTTCAGGCCATGGTACGGAGCGAGAGGGCATGGGCAGCCGTCACCTCCTTCTGCGAAGCAGTAATGCTTGCGAAGGAGGAGGCGGGATGGTTGAGGGAAAGGTAAATTTCGCTCCCTCTCGCCTCTAGCCGCCGCAGGAGACGCCCTGGGCGTCGGGAGTCCCAGGCTGATTTCCGGCCACCGTAGGCACGGGCTTGTGGACGGTGAGCAATGGGTAGCTCGCCGTCCAATAAGGACCAGGCCCGGGTCGACGGCGCATTGTGTTCCACGCGTGGCTTAAAGAGATGTCAGCACAAGTGTAGGGGTCCGCTAGGGCCGATGCCTGCCGGGGTCGCGGGAAAGTCCGAAAGGGATACCGTGGCTTCTAGCAACGGACAGGCAACGGAAGCACACGGGTGGGTTTTAGTCGGTAAGGATCTGACACGCAGAGTGGGAGAAGTTATTTGATAATTTCCCCCAAAAAAAGGGTTCGTTTCCACCAGAGATGTGATATGCAGCTATGCTGCGAGCTAAGCTATGAAACTATATTATGGGACCGGTTTCGCTCATGCTATGTGTAGCGGAACAAGTAAAATGTGCTATGAAGATGCGCCACCGCGAGGTAGCTCTGCGAGGAAGATGCGCAGCTTGAGCTATGCGATGCATCCACAGTAGGGAAGCCACGGGAAGCGGCTGCGGCGCGGTGAGGGGAGAGACACTCGATATCAAATGCATCCTTCCATATAAAAAACAAAGCTTAGTTGCACCCATTTCCACCAGTGCAAACGCTTCCTCCATAGCAATGTAGCCATAGCTCATCTCTGATGGAAAAGCCACTCTTATACACCTACACGTCAGTTCTAAAAGCGAAATGTTTCCATACCTGCGGTTAGGTATACATCTTAAATAAAGGATTGAGGTACCGTATTTTCGGATAGGGAAGGTTTCTGTCATTGGTTGTATTTTGAGAATGTTCATGAATACGTAATCCTTATTTGAGACGGATTGGTATGTGATAGGACGCTTATTGGACAGTTTAGCGTAGATAGTTATTCTGTTCGTGATTCGTTTCGAAACTTTAAACTCTCCTACGCACGGGCGATTTTTTATCGCCCACTGGTTTTCAACGCCCTGGTTAGCGGCGAGAGTTGAAAATCGAATAGTGCTTTTTTTGACTACTTAGGCTGAACGCAGACGGCAGACCTGAGACAAGACTGTTTAGACAAAATATGGCTCTATGGAGACAGTAATAGCGAACAGTGATAACAGTTTTCTTTATGAGGAACCTATTCTATATCTAACAGACAATACTGTTTTGATTCTGGTGTGTGCACTGTCTTATATTGTAGGCGTAGCGGTCCTTCAGACATCTTTTAAAACATCGTCACAAAGATGTAGAGATTTTTTTATTACTTTTAGCCAGGGTGTTGCTCCGTTAAAATAGTACCTAAATGCAGTGCGGCATGCCATTATTTTAGACAACACAAGTTGCTTCACTTAAACTGGAGCCCACGCTGATTTTGTTAGAAAAAGGCTTTGATAATAAAAATAACTTACAACATTACACTTTAATTCCCTGAAGGGGTAGACAGATGTGTAGGTACTTATCGTACACCCATACTTTTCCAGTTACCTATGTCTTAATCCCGTGAATTAGAGAGCCAGTCTAAATATAATCATTAGTGCCCGGTTCATTAGAAGCTGAAGACTACAACTGAGAATTTTATAATGGTATACCCAAAAACTGTGCTAGACTCGGATATCGAACCCAGGCACCCTCAGTTGTGATTACTGGACCAATGAGGTTGATGAAGAAAGCAGAAAGCTAGGTAATCTTGAGAACTGATCTTTGATGTTTTTTTCGTTCGATGACCTGTTTTTACCCGACTGCCCCAGAAGAAGGGGAATGTTTTTCCAGAGTATGCGTGTATAGTATATACATAAGTCTAAGTCTTTGGCATGCACTGAAGCTTAAAGGGCTTGATAGATTTTAACATAATGAAGGAAAACGTCCGAAAATCATTAATTTGTAGTTTTATTATATATACGTATATATTTTTTTAGGGTGACACATTATTATCTATTGAACTTTCTATTTTGTAAGAACTTACAAAAAAAAACAAACAACAAACAAAAGTTACACCAAATTTTACGCTATTGGTTATGCTTGTTTTTCAGCTTTCAGTTATGTGTTTTTGAAGTCGGGTTTATTGTTATTTTAATAGTTTGCTTTTTTCCTGTTTGTGAACAATCAAGAATAGGGACTCTTTGTACGCTGTCTATCTGTTTACCTATTTCATTCAGTATTAGAAATTCAATTTTAAAGTTTTCGTCAAAGTTCCGTGCATGCTCGCAAGTAGGTAGTTGCAACTATGAACTTTGGTCGTATAAAGTGTATTATATTTAGCAGTGAAAATAACTAAATAGCGTCCGGTTCGAAGCCAAGCGGGTTGTTGGCTATTACGGCATCGATTGTTAACCGCTTTGGACGGGTCTAAAGAGGTTTGGAAAATAGTGCCTAGAAACTAGATTAATACAGGATTTCGTTTAAGACTTCTTTTTAGGGTTCCGTGCCTCAAAAGGAAAAAACGGAACCCTTATAGGATTACTTCGTTGTCTGTCTGGTAGTTTGTCAAGACCCTTTTTCTCAAGAACGCGTGGTGGTATCAAGTTGAAATTTATGTCAAATACGAAAGTCTACGGTCCCTTGGAGCTCTAAAATCAAGCTTCTAAAATCAACGTAATAAAAAATATGGCAAATAAATCAAAACCTATATATAGGGTACTTCCCGTTGACCTAGAATCATGAAAGGCAAGATGCAAGGTCTCACAGCACAAATGAAGGAAAAAGTCCGAAAATCACTAATTTGTAGTTTTACTCGTACTACATATATTTTATTTTTGCGATTACGTACTTACATTTTGCAGTTAGAGAAATGACCATGGCGTATATCGATGTATGGGTGAATATTTTTTTCTACTGCAATGTTACGTTTGTTCTTGGGATAAATTCATGCCAACTACGGAACTTTTCATTGTACGTGGTCCGACACGCACTTTTTTTAGTAATGTTTAATGATTGTGATATTAGCTTGATGTTGTTATAATAATATATAGTAAAGCTAATATCAGACTCTTCACTCTTTGTTCATTTATGTCTTTCATTCGACGTCAAAGGATTTTGAATGAAACAAAAATGAATCATCACTCGAGTGAACAATTGTCTCGAGTGATGATTCATTTTTGTTTCATTCAAAATCTTTCGATTCAAAAAGATCATTTTTTTGTTCAAAGCGTATCAGCTTAAGACCGAGTTATTTTTCTATCTACCTACTCCAAAATTATCTGAATTTAGACACAGAAAATGCTTTGTCTTACCATTTCATATTTAATTTGGAATAGGCAGGTACTTTCCTATCTACCTGCAGAAACCTGAAATAAAACTAGTCTATTTTTTTTTCTTCTGGACTAGTTCCGCCATCGTGATTGGCGCCTATTCTTTAACTACTTTTCCATACCAGTTCTCGCGTACATGCCTCTCGTACTTCTATGCTTCATACTTTGTCTTTCTTTTATCCATCACCGTTTATTCTGTGGGTGGGACTCCCAGTTTTGAGCTATTTCCTACTTTGTTTATTTATTTAATTTCTTACTTATCTCAGGGAAATCAATTTAGCTGATTATTTTATTGTACATAGTTTAGCTTAGCTTATTTATATTATATTTATCTTTACATATCTACTTATAACATATTGCCATCACCCTTAACATACTGCATATCTTATTATACAATTTATTTCGCTACTTATGTTTACTAAGACTATATTTACAATCTAATACGAAACATAGTTTTTTCATCTAGTTTATTTTTTTACTAAGTGACAGTTAGCACATGTCAGATTACTCCATTAATAGTTCGACTTTATATTTAAAGTCGAACTATTTAAGCGAGTCTTTCCACCGACCACAAAAGAAATAAAAAGCCTTCTAACACAAATACATAAGCAAAAATTCATACATTTGCTAGCATTTTATCACTGAACCAACGACAAACATAATACCGCGCATTCATACGTACATAATAATATGTATAACTTTACTTGAGGCACAAATAAGCACATTTGGAAGCATTAGGTATGGCTAAAGCGTTTTTATGTCAAGCAGATCGTGTTTCGAATCTTAACGTAGGTAATATTGGCTAAAAGTTTTCGAGCTTACACATAACCTTTTTGGTACGGTAAACGATATCGCTTGGGGGAAAGCCATTTAAAATAATATCTATTCGATAGAAAGTAACCGATTTCATGGTGCGATTGTTTCCTTGAACGCTGTGTTGGCTTGTTTGCGTTTTGTTGCAAGCGCAATGTTATATTATCTCTTACTTTAATCTTTGAAGTTCGAAGATGTCTGTTTACAGCTGTAGATTACAAAAGGGTTATTGATTTCAAGTATGTTGCTATGAACACGGGTATTCATGAATTCATGCTGTAGGTCTACGTATTCAACATCAGTTTCGTAGTTTAGAAGAACAATGCAGTCACACGATTTTGCTTCGAAGGTAGGTACTTTCTATTTATAGATTTTAATGTAGATAATCTTATTTTCGTTTTTCATTAATTAAAACACAACACACATTTAAATCACAACATTTTATTTTATTTTGTATGAACTTTTATACATAAACACTTCTTAATTTATTAAAAACGGACACACACTTCCCTATGTGTTTATTATTCTAGCGTATGGGACTCGTGGGTTGCACCTGAAAATCAGCGTCAGGTCACCAATCACCTTGTGTTGTCGTCCGACATTATGTTGAGCTGAGGCTCTTTTGACATTATAATAATTGCTTTCTGTGAGGTATTTTTTTTTGCTGTAATGCCAATAAACGCATTTTTTGTTTCTTTCGACATATTTATGATATGATGCTTTGCTTGCTTGCTAAAGCTCTTAATAGTAATAAAAAAAAATACTAACAAAATGCATACAATTTAAACAAAAATATTAAAGCGTAGGTACAGTACAACAATAACACTTAACAAATTAGGAACTGTAGGCGATTTGGTTTCTCAGAATATAGCTGTTTCGTTGGTCTAGTGGTTGCTAGCGCTACTCCTGGGCATGAAGTCCTGGTTCCGATTCCCAGGTCAGGCAAAGTATTATTGGTTAGGAACTTCTCAGTAGCAGTCCAGAATCTGAATTTGTGGTTCCCACTTGATGGCAATAGGCTCGCCCTCATTACATTAGACTTAAACACTGGAGAAATGTGGGTGTACCTACTACTATAGGTACACCGCTACCTAACTCTTCGGCGAAACGGCGTGATGTTATGTATCATTAATTATCAGCTGTTACGTAAGACATACCTTTTTTTTGGGGTGGGAATTTACCAAATAACTTCTCCCGCTCCGCCTGGAGCGGAAGAAGTTATTTGGTAATATAAAACCCACTCGTATTCCTTCCGTTGCTTGCGTGTTCCTAGACCACGGTATCTCTTTCGGACTTTCCCACGACCCCGGCAGGCATCGGCCCGAGCGGACTCGGTCAGTTGTGCTGACATCTCATTGAGGCGCGCGTGGAACACAACGCGCCGCACATTGGTTCAAGGGCGGAAAAAAGTCCTTTGTTTCAACCTTGTTTAAAATGTCTACAATTTGGTACACACATACTAGAATGTTAGTAGAAACAAGTCCTAAAATTAATACGGATAAATAATTATACAGTATTTAATTATATGATGCCAAAGTAGGTGATCGAGAATTTACAAATTTCGTGCAAAAAATATTGTTATTTCAAGTATGAATAAAACCAAAATACTATAATTATCAACTTTCATTTTTAGTTTAGTCATAAGTTTATTGTGTGTATTAATAAAATAGTAAACATAATGTTATAATATAATGAATAATTACTTGCTATTACATTTTTAGTGAAGAAGGTCATTTGGAACCTTTTGTTTTCAATCATGAGATCATAACTAATCTCCGTTATCGACCGATACGTAATAATATACTTTCGAAGATTGATTAGACCCTATAGATTAAGAATACATTAGTTTTGGCTGCGATAACCTACGATCTTGGAAATACCAGGTCCTTAACTAATGACGCTCTGTAATTAAGAAAAAGTGCATTATATTAATAAGTGTTTCTAATGAGGGTAATTAACATTTTATCATATCGTGTAAGTATAAATAGCATTGAATGGTAGTTTTAACTTCACTTACAATTATTTTCTCTTACGATAACAGTGTTATTATAGTGATGGATAGCTTTACTATTGTCTATGCCGATTTAGTGGAAATCATAATATCAAGTAATCGTGAGATACATAAATGCCTCGAAAATTTAAAACTTATGTATCCACAGCTTACAGAAAGTGTTTGGAATCAAGTTTATGAAAAGTTAAGTCGTAATTTTCTACCCGTATTTACAAAAAAGTGGCAAACTGCAGCGAGAAATAAAAATTTTATGGCAAAAAATGAACAGTGGCTGAAAAATATTTTTACCGTTGAGACATCTTCGGTGCAGACTGATGTGGTGAATTGTGACAGTAATGTTCCAGGGCCATCAAAACGCTCTCATAGAGGACGACCAGAAAAATCATTTGATGAATGTTGCGATCGAACAAAGCGATATAAAGTCAAAAGATTGTGTGAAAGCGTTCCTGAAGAAATGATTAAGAAAGCTGCCTCTAATGTACTCGTACAAGAAGAATCATCGGATACTATCAAGTTTACTCCAGAAAAAGCGTTGGCATTATTACTTGATGCATCACTTTCGAAACATCAATATCAAGTACTGAGAAATGCAGCAAAAAGTATTGGTTGTGATATTTTTCCCAATTATCATAAAGTACTTGAAGTAAAAAGGCAATGCTACCCCACGGATATTGATGTAACGGAAAGCTACGTTTGTGTAAGTTTGCAGTCATTACTGGATCACACAACCAGAAGATTATTTGAAGTAATGTCTGAAGACGACCTTACACAGATTAGTGTAAATTCAACGTTTTTACACAAGTGGGGATGTGACGGATCATCAGGTCATGCTGAGTACAAACAGTCATTTATCGACGAAAATGTGTCAGATTCATATATGTTTTTGACATCATTAGTTCCACTGCGTCTGTATGAAAAGGAAAATAAATCTGTTGTGTATTGGACAAATGCAACTCCTTCTTCTACAAGGTGTTGTCGCCCGGTACAATTCCAATTTCAAAAAGAAACTACAGAATCTACGAAAAATGAAATTGCTAGAATGGAGTCTGAAATAGCAAACTTAAATGAAACTGTTATTAGTTTAAAGGAAAAGACTTACAAAGTCTACCATAAACTTGTGTTCACAATGATAGATGGCAAAATAGCGCAGACAGTTACGGACACATCATCATGTGCAGTTTTATATGCAAGTCAAAGCCATCAGAAATGAATAACCTTGACCAAGTGCGAAATAAAACTGTGGATACGGAGGCTCTCAAGGCCGGTTTATCCCCGCTTCACGCACGGATTAAATTTATGGAATGCATATTACATATTGCGTACAATATGTCATTTACCAGTTGGAGAACGAACGCAACTACCAAACAACAAAAAGATGAAATGAAGAAAAGAATCCAAAGTGAGCTGTTTCAACGTTTAGGTCTAAAAGTGGATTTTGTAAAGCAAGGAATGGGAACATCTAACGATGGAAATACGTCTAGAAGATTTTTCAATAATGCAGACATTGTAGCTGAAGTCACAAGAGTCGATAAAGAACTTATTCATCGGTTTGGTATAATATTGCAAACAATTAATTCTAGTGCATTAGTTGATTCGGATAAGTTTGGTAGTTATTGTTACGAGACTGTTGAACTATACGTAAGCCTGTACAGCTGGTATAATATGCCAAATACTGTGCATAAAATCTTGTTGCATGGCAAAGAAATAATAAGTGTTGCTGCCTTACCTATTGGGATGTTATCTGAGGAAGCTCAAGAAGCGCGAAATAAAGATTACCGCAATTATAGGTTAGGTCATTCAAGAAAATGTTCTCGTCTATCATGTAATGAAGATGTTACGAATATGCTCTTAGCTACCTCAGATCCCCTTATCAACAGTTTACGTGCAGTACCGAATAAAAAATACTATCCTCTTCACGATGATGCCAAAGCTTTATTAGTGGATAGCACCCATCTCTAAATCAATGTCTTCTCTATTTAATATTTAGTTTATTAATATTTATTTATTTAATAATGCTGATTTAATTATATGAAATTCATGTGAAAAAATTTAATTTAAAATTAAAAAAAAAAAAAATACGTGTTATATCTTTCTCTTTGTAAACTGGTACATCCATTATATCATTTTAATAAAGTATTATGAAGAAACGCAACGTCTTTTCATTTAAAAATAATATTTTCCGCATGCCCGTACTACCTGCACCACTGTGCGCCGTCGACCCAGGCCTGGTTTTTATCGGACGGCGAGCTACCCATTGCTCACCGTCCGCCAGACATACCTAATTTGTAAATTATGAAAATACCATAGCCTAACATGGAAACAGTGATATCCAAATAGAAATAAGTATCTATATAGCTACTAATGACGACGCCAAAGCAATCATCATGGCTGAGAAAGCTTTCGACATGTTCCATCGACAATTTACATGACTTCCTATTTACCCCATATATTACCATTTCTTTGCAATTATTTAGGTAGGTAATCTTGAGCATAGGCGGCGTTATGCCATATCATCATTATATTAACACGTGAAGCGAAAATTTTGTATCTTTACAAAAAATACGCGGACGGAGGAGTATGAAATTTGGCACAGTTAAAGTTTATATGGAGGAGGAGTGCAGAAAGCTAATATTTCTATATATGTAGTATGCATTAGAAATAAATTTAATTAATAAAAAGAATCATTACACACCTTGCCATACGTTTGACACACACACATAGTACGAAGTTTTCATGACTTGAAGATAGATAGGTGACGGAAGTGACAGCTTGAGCATTGAATTAGTAAGTACTATATAGATTGTAAGTACAGGGGTCGAATTTCAACCAGGGGGTGACCAGTGGCGAAAAAACAGGTGTGGGTGCCACTTTATCCGAAACATAGGATCGGATAAATTAATTTTTATTATTTAAAAATGTGTATAAAAGATAGAAAGCAGGAAAGAAAATATCTCAATTTTGCGCCAAATATGCATTCAGCTCAACAGCTGCCCAGCCAGAAGTAGCATGACGTTTTGCTTGAATAAGAAAATTTGGCTATTTGCGAAATTGCACTTTTCTGTTGGAACATTGGTGGCCTGGAAGGGTACGTGTAGCCTACAAGAAGATAGATACCAAAACGACAGTCCATTGTATCATTGAATCACGTTTATCTAAATAAGCGCCCAGCGCTACAAAGGCGAATAATTGCGTAACACCATAACGCTTATTATAGCCGCTCCGTCCAACCGAGCGAAACTTAAGCCGTTACGCTCCCGATTGTCTCCTGAGGAAATTGAAGCGCATTAGAAAGATAATTATATCAGTTCAGTTCTGGCCAGATTTTAAACCAAAGTTATCGAAATCTAGCCTGATCATTCTGAAATTGGCTCTTTCTTGATCCAAAAACTCTGAAATGTTGTGTAAGAAAATTCTTAGCTAAAAATAACGCGGTTGGCGACCTGAAATCACTGTTGCATACCTAGAACAAGATAAAGAAATCATTATATATCATTGAACCACATTCATCACAAAAAACAAAGCGCCCAGCGCAACAAAGGCCAATAATTGCGTAACATCATAGCGCTTATTATAGCCGCTCCGTCCAGCCGAACGAAACTTTAGCCGTTACGCTCCCGATTGTCTCCTGAGGAAATTGAACCGCACCGGAATACGCCGCCGGCCAGATTTAAATCTATGTAATTACTTACAGCGGATGAAATAGACGTCCACGCTCAAACTGACCTTTATTTGAGTGTATCTTTTCGTTATATAGTTTTGTTTTGAAGCTGAAGAGGATAAGGACGGTAAGTAAGATGCTAAGGTAACTTTGGTTCAGTGATTTTAAGTATCCTGTGTTTTTCGTGAAATTAAATGAAATGAAGCTGATTTTTCTGTAAAATACCGACAGTTAACTGTAGGATGTAAGTACAGTAGCGGTATGCTTGCTTCTTTTCCAGCGGCTTGGCTTATAATTATTATTATAGTTGATGTTGATTATAACACAGAGAGCAGTGGTGGGCCAGTGGTAACGGCCGCGACTTATGAGTTGTAGGTCGTAGGTTCGAAACCCAGACAGGCGCTTTACTTGGTGTACATTATTTCATTATCACTGCTATTTAAATGGTGAAGGAAAACATCGTGAGGAAACCGGCATGTCCTAGAACCAAAAATTCAAAGATATATGACATCTACCAACACGCACTGGGCCCGCGTGGCGGATTACGGCCCACTCCCTCCCAATGAGAGGAAGCCTGTGTCCCAGCAGTGGGGACATTATAGGCTGATTATGTAATAAAACATCTGCGGTTACCATACCAATTCGCTATTGAAATGTCTAGGATTGAAAGGTACCCTCATAATATAGGCACCTACATCATTTTACTTTAAAAGTCGATTAAAGTTTGCGAAAATGGTTAGCTTACAAGCTTCAAATAAAACTCAAACTTTTATACTTCAATAATAAACTTTAATGGTTTCGTCATGGCGTTTCAAAGATTTCGCCTGATGTTCGTTCGTTGCGTCACCAAAAGATTTCCCTATGAATATTTTGCAGTTACCTAAGCAGTGAAGTTCTTTACGTCGCACAATAGGGTCTTACACCCATTTTTGAAAAGTGTCTTAATTAAATTCTATAGTGCTATATGCCCCAAAAAAAACCCCAAAATATTTATACAATCGATAAGTGCCATAAAAATGCATTTAAATTTTACATTTTCAAATTTCGCGCGTAGTTTGACGAAAACGCTGGACGCAGTGGACGCCATGTTGCTCTGTGGTCATGACGTCACTTGGCTAGTAAACAAATGCGCTGATCTATTATCTAACTATCAGTTGACAGTTGACACGTTTTAGTTTACATAGTGGTATGACGTAATTGTTATTACGTCGCGACGTTGCGCGTCGTGTAACCGCCATGTTTGGCGGCTACTATTCATGGTGTTTTTTAACAGATTAGAAAAACTGAAAACGTTGAAATGAATTTTATAATATATTTTGTTATTTTATGAACATTTTCCGACTCCTTTTTGCCTAAACTATCTCAATAATCTATTTATAGAATTGTTCTCGTATATAGTAAAGTACCCTATTATGATAGCCCTCAACTGGGTCCGACCCATGCATATTGATGACATGCTTCAATAACACAGGTGTGTCAAATTATGGCGAATGCTTGTTTTGAACTGAATATTTTGCTGAGTTTTTAGTATTTATTATCTAGTTCTATACCTACCTAATGTACGCTACATTAGGTGTGGAAGGATTAAAAAAAAAAAACACTCGCGACATTTTACACATATAATTTAGTTTAAAATATAAAACCAGAAAAAAAAGCCTGGCTTGATGGGACTTCTTTCTACAACAAATCAAAAGCGAATAAGTCACCAAGCCACGTTTCTGATGATATAAAGTGAATGGAATAAGAAATAAGACAAAAAAGCATACCAGTTCCTTGGGCTATAATGACCTAACTCAGTTATAAAAGGCTCCTGACTGCACATTAAATTATAATACCACCTTGAAATTGTGACCACATTTTATTACGAGTAGTATGTAAGACGGAGCACTATTTCATCAATAAAAAATTTGGTGTTTCTTTGATCAAAGTAATATAACCGACTATGACGGAGCTCTGCAGAAGAATGTGTCCCAAAACAAATTTTTTGACAAGCAAAAATAATTTTTAAAATAAAAATTTGATCATTCCAAAAGAAGAAATAAAAATGAAAGGTCTGAACTAGCGAATAAGGTTGAACATGAGATAATTATAAAAATAATTCTACACTACTTACAAGAAAAAAATAATAGAATGAGAGGTACGGAACCCTTATAGGATAACTCGTGTGTCTGTCTGTCCATCTGTTATAGCCGATTTGCTCCGAAGCTACTGGACCGATGTTGAAATTTAATACACATGAATTTATGTGACCCAAACACGAATGTGTAATGTATACAAATTAATTTTGAGTAAAGGGTTCATTTTTGGGGGGAAAATTGGAAATAAAATGCAAACTGTAGCGTGTGACATATCAAATGAAAGGACTTGTTATAAGGTTTTCAATTATAAATATTTTATAATTTTAAAATAATTAATTTTAAAGTTACTAAAGTAAATAGATGAAAATTGACTATCACGCCCCCTTATCTCCGAAACTGCTGAGCCTAAAACTTTGATAAAAATACAAAGAGTAGCAGAGTTCTTTACTTAAGATGTCTATGGTCTTAAAAATAACACGGTAAATGACTCAATATTGTGCATACAAACTGTCATTTGCAGTTGGAATATATGAGGGAACGTGTTTTTCAACTACAATGTAAAGTTTATTCTTGAGATAAATTCATCCCAACTACCCCTCCCCCCTTCATTGTGCGTGGTCCGACCCGCACTTGGCCGGTTTTTTTCATGATTTGTATGCCGAAGGTTTTGCAAACGGAATGAACAAAATAATAAATGGTTATAGTATGTTGGCCAGAAATGGAAACATAGAAAGAGAGAGATATGGAAAATGGGAGACCATGGAGAACCCATTGCAACAGTGAAAAAAAGAACCAAGTACCTACAACCTACTGCAAAAATCGATTTTTTGTTCATTATCCATCTTCAAGATATCGTTACCTATAGCGAAAGGGTATCGGGAAAGATATCCCGATATCCTTAAGCTTTATATGTATATTTTATATCTTTAAAGATATCAACCCACATAGGTGCCTACTTGTATAAGAAGATACAATGATCGGACTGAAAAGCCTGTCGTTCCCACTGCCTATCATACAAGACCCTCTATAAAAACGAACATTTGTAATAAAAATACTGTCCATCAACTTATCCTGTCGTTCATTGTAAAATAGAACCTGAACCATAAAAATACCTTTCAATATGTAAATCTGTTTTTGTATCTATTTTGCTTGAATATCCTCCTTTGATTGTGTTGCGTCATCTACATCGCCATATGCAAACTCCGCCTCACACTGACGTCATGCAGAATCCTGCATCACTCAAGCAGTTTCCTGCGCAACTAGCATTATACAACGTCCCGAAATCAATAATAATTGTTGGGCAGTTGGTGGGCCAGACACAACACCCGTCTGGTCGGAGGATCCTCCCTTTTCTATATTACACCCTGTTCCTCATAACTGTATACTAGTGACCCTGAACATGAACGCCAGCGCAGCCTTCGTGCTACTATTTCAGCGTGACGTCATCATGATCATTTTCTCATGCTTTCGAGCAGCGAGTCATACAGCCAGCTAGCACCCACGCCTTTAAAGGGTATTGTGACCACATGCATGCAGCGGACGCATATTCCTGGTCATCACCCTCAGCCTCATCAGCAACCTTGGCACAGTACACTAAACTTTCAGCTGGTCAACAAGAAGAGCTGTTCATACTTCTCCTAGCAGACGCCAGCAGTCAGTCTCAGCTGTAACACATCAGAGAATCATCGCAGACAGTTCCGACTCACCGTGAACTATGCGGCAGCCCGGTTCCGACTAACTGGAACCTCAGCTGGCCCTGGCAAAAATCGCAAGATACACGACTCAGCCCACTATCGACCTCCAGTCTTTAGAGGGGAGGTATGTGGACTACGCATCATAGGTACTGGTGTCCCGCTCGACTAGCATAATTATATATGACACCCGGACATCAAAAGTCGGGGAGCCACGAGTACAGTGCACAAACACAAACCGACATTCCGACCTCGCCGCTGAGGTCCCTCGCGAAGACCCCGACGTAACCGCCCCCCCGACCCTTGCTTGACGAAGTGCCAAACCCACGCCGTAGCTGAGCCCGTAGCTTTAAATTCTTCTGATAATAATAATTATCCAGTTCTGATCCAGCCTGTCCCACCTTGCTGCAGTGCCTCGGCTTAGGGCGTCGCTGCAACGCCCTAAGCCGATGTTCATTCCCACACACCCGCTTCACAGGGGGTGCCCTTAGCGTGCAGTCGCTAAAGGCTGGAGGCTTTGAGTCCGCTTAAGGCAGCCACAGGATGGTCCGTTTATATAGTCACAGCTTCTCAAGGTCAACTACGAGATGCCAAACATACAAAAAAAAACAACTGTCGGGCAGTTGCGCACCAGACATGACCGCCGTCGGAGGATCCTCCCTTTTCTATGGAGGATGAGTGAAATTTACGCCCTGTCCCTTATACCTCGATATTTGCAAAGTATTATTTGGAACATATTCTACAGTATACGAGTATTGATTTGAAGGCAGTCTTGGAACTTGGGACATTACTGGTACAATATTATAATAAACTCAATACGCTATTGTTGCACGCTGGTCTGCTGGTTTGTCGTATATTGGCGGTTTGTGTATCCACTGAATTATTTTGTGTCTGCGCTAACGTAATGGGGATGATGACTTAAATTGTTTTTTGTCTGTCGGGTAGATTATTAAAAAAATATTGGACGCGTATTTTTTCTTTTTTTACGTAATCAAAAGATTACGGCGATACATTGAGATAAAATTTGTCATGACGTCACACCTTGATGGGTTCTATACTGAATTGTGACGTAGCGAGCCCCTACTCTCCAACTTTATTGTGTTTTATCTAAGTATTTTTTTATTAATATGACAAAGCAAAAAATACATGACTAATATTTTTTTTTTATTATCTGTCTGTTGGATTAAATATAATTATAATTATATATTTTTTTATCCAGGCATCATCCCTATTATGAACATAAAAACCCTACTGTATAAACTAATACACCAAACTTAGGATGATCTGTCAATTGTAAAAATAGGAGGTAGTTTATAAATTACACTAGCTTCTGCCCGCGACTTCGTTCGCGTGGAAGTCGTAAGACACCACGATCTACTAAAATAACGGCCGCAATTTTATAAATAAAAAACTGCTTCGTTGCTCTAGCGGTCGCAAACGTTACTGTTGAGCATGAGGTCCTGGGTTCAATTCTCGGGTCAGGCAAAGTGTTATTGGGTTTTCCATCTGGAATTTCTCAGTAATAGTCCGACGACTGGATTTGTGCCCGGTTGATGGCAATAGGCTCGCCCCCTATTACATATGACCTAAACATAACTGGCGAAATATGGGTCAAACTCAAACACAAACTCAAAGCATTTATTTAAATTAAACCATTTACAGGCACTTTTGAATTGTCAAGGAGTCGGTCAGTTAGAAATATGAAGCTAGTTGCCCATTACAAAGCGTAGTAGGTACCTATGGAGAAGAACGGGCAAGAAACTCTATGGACACGCCTTAATTATATTGTTACATAAAGGTTAGTATAAATACAGTTGAATGTGTAACTAAATGTGAGGAAGTTGTAAAAAAAAAAACACGTCCATAGTAGCAAAAGAAACAAAAAAAAAAACAAATCAAACAAAAATAATTACAAATAAGCCGAGGAAGCTAAGAAGTGACCAGTCCCAACTGACGGCGCCCGTTCACGAGCATGACGCATGGATCAGCACCATTCAGCACAACCATATTGAAGGGAGCTAAATGATCCAACACACGCGCCACCATCAGCAAGACATCTGAGTGGGCATGACATACTCTCAGCCGCCAGGGCCCATTCAAGTCAATGACATATTAACCGGTAAATGGTAGCTCTATTATACATACTCGTAGTACTCACACCTGTGCAATGCAATTATACAATACAAAGTAGATTGAATTTATACAATGCAAAGATAGTCTTACAATGTTCAGCTGCTCCAACAGTATGGTGTACTAAGGTATACATTTCTGCCTTACCCTTCGGGGAATACATACTTACGTGATTCTATGCTATTTTTATAAAACATACAAACATAAACTCACGCTTTCTTCCCATGGGGGAGGCAAAAACTATAGAACGCCACCTGGAGGAGGAGGACCGTATTCCTTACATACTCCTTTTGCTTCGTTTACGTTCATACATCTGGTCAAACACGAACGCCGGTTGAGAGTACTACGCACCTGACCTTTCTGAAGAACATCAACAATTAGGTCACCATAAGTCCTCCCAGGGCGTATCCCGGCGTTTCCATTCACATCTGCCTTGTGAATACCTTCTGTTGGTCGCCTTTCATTCATAGTCTCAACACGACCAAACCATCTCAACATAGGTACCTACTCTTTGAAATTTTTTGTCACTACATCATCTTTTAAAGCGCACCGTTGCCTTATCACATAATTTTTCAACCTATCATTCATAGTCGCGCCACACATGCTTCGCTAGGAACGCATTTCTACAGCATTTATTTTATGAAAGTAAAAAAGTGTGGCAAAAGTACTTCTTTTGCCACACTCAACATTCAGCGTTCATAATCGTAGCACCAGCACACCATTGTGATCAGCCAGTTGACCCTTTTGGACTAGTTGGTCACAATCGCATGTACGACACCATTCACTTTATTTCCCGCATTTACTCTTTATAAATCTTCCCTGTATACATACTACGTTTGTAGTTATGGTCTCAGAAAACAAAATGTACAGAGTTATACATTTTGGTTGATTTTGGTTTGTCTATTGTCACTGACGCATTCTTACAGATTATTCCTGACGAACAGCTATCCCTAAAATAAATTAGGTTTTGGTCTCATAGAGTTTTATGAGCATACCTCATAAAAAACAAGATCTATTCACATCAAAAATTTTTTTTTGTGAAAATTGTCGGTTTTATTGCTACCTGTACATTTACAAGCAGAACTGCGATCAACTTTTGGATTGTAATAGGCGGAGTTAATTAACATCCGTTTTTTAACGTTATTGGCACAAATCGTCCGCAGTAGGTATTGTCTTTTGTGCACACAGTCTTACCCATCAATGCACCTTCTGACAATATTTTAGCATTTTTCAACAACAACCACCACTTCTTATAGGATGCCGCATTATTTTAACCTTGCTTTAGTGTGAGAAAGACATGGAGCTATACTCTACAGGGTGTTTAGCTTTATCTCTTTCTCACTGTATAGTAAACCTACTAATATTATAAATGCGAAAGTTTGTAAAAATGGATGGATGGATGTTTGTTACTCTTTCACGCAAAAGGTACAGAACAGATTTGGAAGAAATTTGGCCCACAGATAGTTTATAACCAGGAATAATACATAGGATACTTTTTATCCCGATATACCCACGGAGCCAAAACTTATGCGGGTGAAACCGCGGGGCGCATCTAGTATTAAAATAATAATGCTACTTACGAGTATAAGAGGTGGTGTTACAGTCACTGAAGTGCTTTGGTAGGTATTTGTCAGAAACAAATTGAGGATCCACAGTTCTTTGAATTCTTCACAATATTCCGATAAGATGACCCGTGATTGTTCGTGAAAATTAAACACGCACAAAATAATATAACTTTCAGGTCAGAACATAAATATGTCCCTCTCCTAATGAATTTCTTTGGCGTTCTACTAATTCACGTTAATCTTAAAGCAAATCTCACTTCCAAAGTAGGCAACAGTCTTTCAGATACTCCTTATCTCAGTATTTAAACAGGCCTTGATACTTAAATGTGGCTTCGCAAAGAACTATAAGTCTTGTACCCGTTTTCACTTACACTAGGCAATATCTAAATGAATGACCTGAATGTTTGATTTTCAACCTTTGACGCCGAGCCTAGCGTTGAAAATTCAACAGCAAGTTTTTACTTAGGTGTCGGCTACTGTTAGTGAAAACGGACATAAGCCTTCGTGTTTTTTTATCTAGATTGTAGGACGTAAAAGATATTCAAAGCAACTTTCGATTAGTTCAAGACGGTGGCAGTCCCTTCTTGTGTAAAGAGTGATAAGAAAAGATTTTGCTTCGGCCTGACTTTGAAAATGGTGGCGGAAAATTGATAAGCTTTTCGTAATCATAAGTTTATTATTCAGGAAGAGTCTGAGATAGGTCCCTGTATTTTTTTTTTAATTAGTCTAATTTCTACTTAGTGTTTTAGTTTTAGAGGACTCTTTTTAATGCCACAGGAACCGGCAAATAGAAAATCCGGTCAAGTGCGAGTCAGACTCACACACGAATGGTTCCGTACCATATCGTATAATATATAACACAAACCAAAATCACCTTTTAAATACTTTGGTAAAAGAAACAAGAGAGGCGCTCTCTCTTGAAAACCCAACCAATGAAAAATGTTTTCATCTTAAATTAAAAAATCGCAGAGTTTAATTTGTATTTCATAATGATACTGCGAATTACAAAGTAATTTCAATTGGCGTTTTTATTATATTTGTTGATTTTTATACAGTTTATGGCACATGATATACAGAAGTTTCATATTTCTAACTTGTTAAGTTATTGTGATAGAGCACGAGCTCTATCACAACAACTAAACAAGTTAGAAATTTAGATCTAGACCTTTTTTGTACGAACAAAAAAGGTCTAGATCTAACAAATTTTACAGCCTCTATATATATATATATATTTATTTGTACTCAACTCGATATTGTGTTCTAGACAATAGCACCTACATGCCAAGATAGTTTTTTTCCAAAATCAAAAGTTTATTGTTTAAGGACCCCGTTTAATTTGTAACTTTATTTAATTCCTATTATTTGTTGCGGCAATAGCAATACACAATCTGTGTAAATTTCAACTGTCTACCTATTACAGTTCTTGAGATGCAGCCCGCTTACAGACAGACGGACGGACAGCGGATGCTTAGTAATGCACCCTTCGGGCACGGAACCCTAAAAAGTACCTAACAGTAATAAAATACTCCTATTTGTAACGTAAGAATAATTGGACGGGCGACAATAAGTCATTAGTAAGTCTAATGGTTATCCTCGCTGTAATTGTCGCTGCACTTATTTCTAAGTAGGTACCTATTCATGTAAAAACAATCCTCCAATTGTTTCACTCGCTTATTCATTACTAAAGGTTTGTTTTATCGTTCGTTAAACTTTTCATCTATATGTGTTGAAGCCAATCCTTAAATTATAGTTTCCTATACTTTTTGTTAATTTAGGGACTTGTGGCTAAGTAATAACAGCCGCACGGGCCGATCGATCAGGTTAAGCTACGCTTGCTTGTGCGTGGGCCATGGCGCCCGTTTTTTTTTTTTTTTTTTTTTTTTTTTTTTTTTTTTTTTTTTTTTTTTTTTTTTTTTTTTTTTTTTTTTTTTGTTGGTTATTCCAACCAGCCCACCTCCCTCCAGAAGTTGATAACATCTCCTGGTCTGGTTAAGCCTAAAGGCGGCCAGGGCCGCCTCCTCTCGCACGATGAGGTGCAGAGGCGGCAGTCCAAGCATCGCCTGTAGGGCGGCGGTGGGCGTAGTTCTCATACAGCCTGTGATTGCTACACAAGCAAACCGTTGCAGTTTTTCGAGGTCTTTTTGGGCTGTGCTCAGGTCTGTCCTGGGCCACCAGACTAGTGAGCCGTATGTGATAGTTGGCCGGATGACCGTGGTGAATAGCCAGTGGGTAATCTTGGGGTTAATTCCCCAGTTCCTGCCGAGCAGTCTTTTGCACTGCCACAGCGATATGCTGGCTTTTGTAATGATGTAGTTGGTGTGTTTTGCCCAATTCAACTGTTTGTCCAAGAAAATGCCCAGGTATTTGGTTTCAGTTGATAGGCTTAGGGTGGTTCCAAAGAATCGTGGTAGCTGTAGTAGCGGCAATTTCCTCTTCTTTGTGAAAGACCTTCTTTGTGAGTCTTTGTGGGTGACCATCATTACATACCAAGACCACTTCGTGCCTCGGAAAGCAGGTTAAGCCGTTGGTCCCGGCTGTCATTTGTAGATCTTTGACAGTCGTTACGGGTCGTCAGAAGCCCGAAATTCTGACAACCAGTCTTACCAATGGGTATTGTGTTGCCCAGTAACTGGGTTGTGGAGGTCAAATAGGCAGTCGCACCATGTAAAATACTGGTATTCAGCTGCATCCGGTTAGACTGGAAGCTGACCCCAACGTAGTTGGGAAAAGGCTAGGCAGATGATGATACTTTTTGCTCATATCAGAGACTTTATGAAACTCAAACAAATTATGATAAAATAAGATATTTTATTTATAGACTACTCTCTGTTATTGCGAATCCTAAAGGCTCCAATACCAAGCTGTAAGTAACACGTGTTGTGCAATATTTTTTAGATCACATCCAGTTTATTTTATGAACTTTCTCGTAGAGCTCCCAAGAGTTTCATCATTATCTTAATAAAGTCTCAGCATGAAAATTCCCCTGAAGATATAAATTACACAGTCAAGAGATTGCTCACGCACTCGCGCGCCGGTACTTATGTTCCGCGTATGAAAATACAAAATAGATAAGTATGTGCAGAAGGTCAGCTACATACAATGATCGAAAACGCACGCACCCTTAGACACGCTTGGAAGGGCACTCACGACTATCATTCGTTTGAAATTATCGTAGGTACCTACGTACAGTCAAGGACATTGTTAGCAAATTGACGCCCTGCGTGAATTTGCCGTGTACTCTGTTCATACAACTATTAAATAATCATTATCAGCCTATAATGTTCCCACTGCTGGGACACAGGGCTCTCTGTGAGAGGGAGTGCGCCTTAATCCACCACGCCGGCCTAGTGCGGGTTGATGGATGTTACGTGTCTTCGAATATTTGGTTCTAGGACATGCCAGTTTCCTCACAATGTTTTCCTTCACCGTTTTCAGAGCAGTGGTGATGAAATAATTTACGACCTACAACTCGTAAGTCGCGCCTTTATCGCTGGGCCACCACTGCTCTTCCTGACAAGTAATGATGGTTGAGCTTTGAATATACGAATTTAAGTTGGTAGTTAATTTGCTTAACAATTGACTACCCCTAGTTTACCTACGCGTCTCTCTGTCTGTGTGTGCGTGCGTTTGTTTTCACTCGTTGAATGGGCAGCTTACCTTCTGTATTCTATCTATTCTATGATCAGTGTGTTGGGCGCACCGCTGGGTTACCATGGTTGGACAAATATTGGTAGATGGTATGTGTTAATAAATTGAAGGTTTTTGTATGAAAAATGTAGAAGCGTATTGATGGAACGCAGAGCAAAAAGGCTAACAGCTGACGAGACACTGGGGGCTAGGCTTCCCAGTCTGGCTCATCGGCGTTATGTTGCTTGTCTGTCGGGTCTTTTACAGACTGTACTGCGGAGAGTGTGCGCAGGAGCTTCACGACCTGATCCCACCATTTCCCTACTGGACTACCAGACGTACTTTAGGGTTCCACCCGCACTTAGTCGATATACTGACTAATCATACTCGGCGCTTCTCCTCCACGTTTATTATGCGCACGGCTAAAGTACGCAACTCTTTGCCAGCTTCTATATTCCTATTCACATATATCCCGTCAGCCTTCAAAGCAAGAGTGGTCAGGCATCTTCTGGGCACGCTTGTTCCATCGTAGACCTCGTCCATCGCTTTCCACCATGCGAGATCGAGGTCAAGAACTGGCCCAGTTCACAATAAAAAAAAATTGATGGATGCGGTTTTGTTGCCTGTTGTCGGTCTATAGAATAATAATATATAATAACTAAGTTATATTTATTATTTAGTCTGAAGACAAAATACCAATTTCTAACAACTCAGAAATAATTATAACATACATATAACAGTATTCACATAATAGGTAATATTAAATCTCTGGCAATCAAGTGGGTGACATGCAGTTCTCCTTGCTAGGCTATGAAATCAAATTTTAATATCGACGGTTAAAAGGTAATAGGGCATAAGCGACATTTTGGTCGAAAATGAGTTATGAATGCCATCCTATTTAAAAATAGAGATTAAGTAGGATGGCATTCATAACTCATTTTCGATCAAAATGTCGCTTATTACCTTTTAACCGTCGATATTTTTAATAGTTAAATGAATGATGTTAGATATGTTTTTAGTATAGGTAATAGATATTTCCACACGTGTTTAGGTAGGATATGGTTTAAAGAACTTTTGTTGTATGTACCACCTCATGTACCCATACTCAAGCAAATAAATGGTTTGATTTGATTTGAAATAGCCTGTGATAAGGAGTAAGGTCAGAAATAGAAAATTAAATTCAGTAGGTATTGAATGCTCCAATATTTGAAATGAAGAATTCTACGAGTAAAGGCTCGTGCAGACTAGCGCAATATCGCGGGAGCCTTAAGATTTTGTTAATCTTTCCATATATTTTCTTTATTTTCCACAAATTCAATTATATTTCGAATGCCAATCACATTTATAGGCACCTACTAAATTTAATAGTGTTTTGAAAACTAATTAATTTGAATTAATCTCTTCCTTTTATCCAAATGTTAACTTCATAAATCCAAAGACATTAAAAAAATATCAAACCACAACTTTTTTTAAATAAAATCTCGTATAAATAGACTCTTATTTTTTTTAAATTAGAATAATAGTGGTGGCAACACAACGCACCTTAGTATCGACGAAGGTTCGAGAACCCTTTTCACGAATAGATTCGCCTGCGGGTACGTACCTACCTATCAAACGCCTTTTTTCTTTAACCAGCCATGTTTTATGAAAATGTTATTAGACATTCCTTTTACTTTTTCAATCTTAACTTTGGAACACTGTTTGCCTTTTAAAATCTTCTAAATGTGAAATTTAGTTTCAATTTTTAGAAATGAATTTTGTGTCAGAATTTTTGTTTTGTTATTTTTTGTGAACATTTTTGTACTTATTTAAAATGTTTAGATAAGGTGAGAGTTGAGTTGTTTTTTACGATTTTGATAAAAGTTAAAGATCAGATTTAATTAAAAAACAACTCTTTCGAAAATTTAATAAGTATCTGTGGAATAATAGGGTAAGAAACTAGATACAGGATATTGTTCAAAAGATTAATCTCTTTGACAGGCTACCTACGATAAAATGAGGCTACCTGACGTGTTTTCAGCGATCACTCACCACGCATGAATCATTTTCAGTACAGAGTGTAATCAAATAGAAATTTAATAAAACATGAACGTGCTTTTATTAACTGAGGCCGTCTTTCAACGTTACAACCCATTATTTTTATCGGACCGTATCAGATGAAACCTAAAACATGAAATACACCCCACATGTGAAGAGCCTTTTATAAATTATTTTCTTTTCGATGCTGGTTTTACTCGAGTTATTTCTTGTGTTCAAGCTTCAAAAGTTCGTTCATGATTATGATTGTTGATGGTTTTAAGCTCTGGCCACACTGAGGTGAATCTCGCGAGGGACATGGGACTGCCTACGTCCGTTGTTTTAATGATTACGAAGTCACGCGAATACCCGTGCCAGTTTGAGCACCTCCATACAAGTTAGTTGTCTTAATCGGTGCGCGAGAATTACGTGAGCGAATGCCTCGCGGGATTCGCTTTAGTTTGGCCAGAGCTTTACTCACGTGAATGTTTCTGCACTGTCCGACCCCTTTCGGCCTCACACATAGTTCGAACTCATGAACTGTTATGCATGTTTGCATGAATAGTATTATTAATAAGGATCCATTTTCAGTTCGTATTGAAACTGAATAAGCGCCGTCTGGTGACAATGATGGTAACTACAAACTTTTCAATGGCGTTGTTGACTGTATCGAGCTTCTTGGAAAGCTGCAGATAAGTGCACCATCTCGCTTGCCGCAGAAATGTAACTATAACCTTTTCTATGTGCCGGGATCCAAAACAAACCTCGGACACTTCGCCGTTTTGCCAAGGCTCTGTTGGCAGTATAACGAAATATCGAAGCATAATGAACTGGATATTACATGCAAATTATCAAGTCGTAATAATTTTGTCTGTTGTCTTTTATGGTTATTATTTTTTTCTTATTCGTTTGTATATTAATATTAATTGGTTATGTAGGTTTGTCTTTGTTTCCGTTGTATGATTTTCGTGTTAAGTATTTTGTTTTTGTCTTTTATGGTTATTATTTTTTTCTTATTCGTTTGTATATTATTATTAATTGGTTATGTAGGTTTGTCTTTGTTTCCGTTGTATGATTTTCGTGTTAGGTGTTTTGTTTTTATCTTTTATGGTTATTATTATTTTCTTATTCGTTTGTATATTATTATTAATTGGTTATGTAATTCACTTTGTTTCCTTTGTAAGATTTTCGTGTTAAGTATTTTATTTTTGTCTGTTATCTATTATGGTTATTATTTTTTTGTTATTCGTTTGTATATTATTATTAATTGGTTATGTAGGTTTGTCTTTGTTTCCGTTGTATGATTTTCGTGTTAAGTATTTTGTTTTTGTCTTTTATGGTTATTATTATTTTCTTATTCGTTTGTATATTATATTAATTGGATATGTAATTCACTTTGTTTCCTTTGTAAGATTTTCGTGTTAAGTATTTTATTTTTGTCTGTTATCTATTATGGTTATTATTTTTTTTCTTATTCGTTTGTATATTATTATTAATTGGTTATGTAATTCACTTTGTTTCCTTTGTAAGATGTTCGTGTTAAGTATTTTAATTTATTTTAATATTTTTACCTTGTCATACTCAGTAAGTTTGAGAAGGTAAAAATATTAAAATAAATTAAAATACTTAACACGAAAATACCTAGATTATATGTAAATGACGTGGTCTCCTATAATAGGGTATTTTACTATATACGAGACAAAATCTATAAATAGATTATTGAGATAGTTTAGGCAAAAAGGAGTCGGAAAATGTTACTTTTAGTTCATAAAATAACAAAATAAATTTAAAAATTCAATTCAACGTTTTCAGTTTTTCTAATCTGTTAAAAAACACCATAAAATTGTAGCCGCCATGTTATTACGTCATACCGCTAAGTATAATAAAACATGTCAACTGTCAACTGATAGTTAGATATAGATCAGCGCATTTGTTTACCAGCCAAGTGACGTCATGACCACAGAGCAACATGGCGTCCACTGCGTCCAGCGTTTTCGTCAAACTACTCGCGAAATTTGAAAATGTAAAATTTAAATGCATTTTTATGGCACTCATCGATTGAATAAAAATTTTGTGATTTTTTTGGGGCTTAATAGCACTATAGAATTTAATTAAGACACTTTTTAAAAATGGGAGTAAGACCCTATTGTAAGCACACACTTGTACTTCCCTATTGTTGTTGTTCCTATTCTATGTAAACTTGCATGTAATTGTGTAGCATCTGTTGGAGATCCAATAAATGAATTTAAAAAATACAATAAATTATTCCATACAAATTGACGTAAGTGAACGTTTGCATTAACGCGATTGAATAAGTAGGTATAAAAACTTGGATAAAGGCTCGTGCTGACTGGCGTGATATCGTGGGCGCAACAGGCAGCGTGACACTTTTCATGAAGTTTTCTTAAAAGTTGCGCTACCAGTGTCGCGTCGCGCCACTAGTAGCGCAACTTTGCTATGAAAACTTCATGAAATGTGTCGCGCTGCCTGTCGCGCCCGCGATATCCCGTCAGTCTGTGCGAGCCTTAACTAACAAGAATATTTAATTTTCTCACAACAGTTATTACCGTAAATATTTTATCGTTGCGGTTGAGGTATCTTATCCTTGTATTGGAATGTGAAAATATATGTGTATGTAGCAATAAGTCAGTTTTGTTCAATACAAAATCCTTTCCTCGTTTTGTCACCGCCTCAGGCCCGGAATGCAACCGCTTTCTGCGTCAATCGCTGAGTGTTCGTGAGAATTTCGCTATGTAGGTTATACTTTTTCATAACATCTATTCGAAAAGAGGCGTAGGTTGCTGCGATAAGTGGGAGCAAAATGGGTCATTGCGGCGAACTTAATAACAGTGACAAAATTACTTTTGAAATTCGAACACTATTTAATTTAATACTTTGAACGCAATTCGCTTCGATAAAGTCCTGGTCGGTAATAAAAAAGCGCGCCAACCGACGCGGCATTAATTTACCAAATAAAAAAAAAATACGTGGGAACTTCTTAAATATTATCAGTCAAAAGGACCAGTTAATGCAGAAACTATGTACAGTCGCCAGTAGGTACATCAAGTTACCTCAAACTGTCAAGCTTCTCCTGATGATTTTAAACCTTAAAATGTTGATGTTTAAGTTCAAAATCGAATGAGAAAATTTGATAATTTGTGGTTACTTGATCTGCTGGGGTTTGTACACATGGCTACACATCAAGCTATTCATTTTCAGTATAAGCTGATCTCGCATTGTACATGATTTCCGTACAGTGCGAGATCAGCGTAAACTGGAAATGTATAGCTTGACGTGTAGCCGTGTGTACGTTGTTTTTGATGAATTATTGAGGGGTAAACTATAATTTTGATTAACTATTATCTGTATAAGCTTTAAGCCCATCGCCCAATACTGTGGGAGATGCTATAAGTACTAAGTTTACTCTACATTTTGAACTTACCTTGATAGGGTTGTGCTAGAAGTGTGAACACCGTACATAAAATCGATTGCCAGCTTGAAGACGTTAGTATAGAGTAGCTCTGAAACTGTCAATTATCGTCATCATCATTTCAGTCCGGAATCACCCACTGCTGGGTATCGGCCCCCCTTTTTTCTGCCATAATTCCCGGTTCCGTACGTCCCTCATGCACGTGTTTGCCCCGACTTTGACGATTATATCGCGACAAGCCTGACAATGTTAAACACAAATTTAGGTATTTGTAGAAAACCGGTGGAACATTTTCGATCAAATGGAGGTTAAAGGAAATTCAAATAAATTATCTTGAATAAATAATCCCGCCAAAAATATTTTCATATAAAATGCCAAGACGGTTTAGAGTTTGTGAAGTTAGGGCTTGTAGAGTTAGGGCGTGTAGAGTTAGAAGCTTGGCTCTGTAAGAGACTTGATAACTTTTTGACAGTGAGTGTCATCTGGTCTCGTCTTGGCAATATTTTACATTAAAATGTTTTTGGTGGGATTACACTTCTTTTTGTAAGTTGCTTATGACATTTTTTTTTGGTCTAATTTAACTACTATTTATAACAAGGAGTCCCTATATCAATTTACAGACCTCTAACATCAAAATTTGCGGAAGTCTCATACAAACTTTCATCCCCTAGTTTAAGGGGTTGGGGGTAAAAGTTCTAGATTTTTTGTTGTTTGTGTACTAATATTAGCTTACATACCAAATTTCAGCTTTCTAGGACTTCAGGAGTGAGTCAGTGATGAAATCGAGGTTCATTAGATATTGCAATTGAAACTTTAATGTTTAAAAAATCGACTATTGAGATCATATCCCGAGAATTTGGTTTATCTGGTATAATCCGAACCCAAGTTATGAGAGTTCAAAAAAACGATGAAGTTCTTCGAGAATTGCACTTCGCTTGGCTCGTCTTGCCGGGGATACTACCGTGCCCCCATATATGTGTAATTATAAGTTTCGGAGAATTGTAAAAAGGAAAGTTAGTTTATTAACACCTTTTACCGACTGTCAACATTTGCATTGTGGTTTATATGTAAACATATGAAAGAAGAAAGAAAGAAAAACAAAAAAAATAGATCTATTTAAGGCTACTGTATTTTCTAATTGCATTTACTCGCATAATCTTCACATATGTATTTGCCCTTCACCTTTGCCCATGACATTCAAGTATAAGTACTCACTAGTTTAAAAATACTTGTACTTGAAAGTCACTACGCCCGCCATCTTTGGTCCTTCGAGCCGGATGCTCTAAACGTTTTGATTAGAGTCTATAACACTCAACGGGGCCCTTAAACGTCGGGGACTGTCTCGGTTTTTTCATAAGAAGCAAGTATTAGTCTATAAAAATACTCGTAACAATGTTATGTTATGACAGATGGTGCACTAAACTGCTTTTCTGCTAATAATATCTAGTTTTATGGGTAAAGTAAACTTCCAAATTTGTAGTATAAGGTTATTTTGTGGTTAATCGTAAAATTATGAAATATAGAGTATATGGCTTGAATTCCTAAAGTGATTCATTTAAGAATTAAGATTGACGAATCTACTGATTACCAAAATACTTAACTTTGCACAGCCCATCCGAATCAAATATATTTTCTATATTCAAATATCCAAACTTTAACAAATTAATATGGTTATAAAATACCTATCAAAACATGCTTATCAAGACGCTTTCTGAGGAACCTATATAACTTTAATTTATATTAAGACTACAGTCAGCCGTGGGTTGTTAAAAAAACAATTTTTCCATGAATTAATTTTCAATTTGCATGGGACGATACCTTTTGGTAACTGCTATCATTAATTACGGTTCATGCTATGTGTCATAACATTTAATTAAGATAACGTTTAACTCAACTTGTGCATGTTTTCTATTCCACCCACACTCAATTTTAAATGCCAAGGGTTCAAACTAGCGAATTTCAATAACTAACTCGTATATCTAAGTTTCTGAAGTTCGTTGTGGATCAAAATACCACGTTGGTTCGTTGTTAATTATTTTTTATGTTACTTTACTTAGATGTTAACACTTACTTACTATTTAGCGATTTGTTTTCAACCTGTTCTTTCTTAAAATCAAAATCAAATATTTGATTGGAACATAAACGGTTTCGCAATCTTCTTTTTTTGTGTTCGTTAACAGCTACGTTAGTTTAAAAATTGTGTTGCAGACATGATGGGCAAAGGTTTCCCCATAGTTCTTCCAAACTTCTCTATATGTTGCTTTTCCTGATCAATCCATAAAATAGGCATCCAATTCATCACGCCAGCGATTCCTTGACCTGCCTCGGCGACGATACTCTTCCGCCATACGCTGCATGACATTTTCCAAGTTATTTTTAGGGTTCTGTACATCCGAATGAAAAAACAGGACCCTAATAGGATCAGTTGTGTATCTGTCTGTCTGTCCGCCTGTCACAGCCGATTTGCTCCGAATCTAACGGACCGATTAAGTTGAAATTTGGTATAGGTACATAGGATACAGATGTTCTATGTCACGAAGTCCGTTTGGCTATGAATGTTGTCAAGCGTGCACATGCACATTGTTTTTGTGTGCGTAACCTCGAGAGCGCTCAGTGTCGATCGGGACACGGTCCGGATCAGTAGTGGTTTTTAGTTCGCGCCAAATTGTTTCACGGAGTAAGGTCAGCATGGCAACAAAACGAAGAAGAGTTGTCCATAGTGAGGTAATATTTATTTATACGTTTTCAATTAAAATTTTATACAAAGATACTTAATATAGCAATAGAAGTATTTATAAAATGAATGCTTTTTGGGTTATAAAATGTTTATATTACTTAATTATTTTGATTACATTTTGTTTTAGGGTCGAAACATGATAGCTAGTGTTTATCATTTTCTGCGAGAAGAATATGAATTTACAAAATCATTAATGGAACTCAACTGTGATTTGTCTCATTTACGAGACATTACACGCCGTACAGCTGAAGCTACGGGTGTGAGCCAAAAAACAGTTCAAAGAATATTAAAAGAAGAGAAGGAATTGCCATCCACTTCATCAAAATTCACTTCACCTATGAAGAAAAGGAGAAAGCGAGATAATAAAGTGAATATAGATAATTTTACAGCCGATGTGGTTCGCAGTACTGTACAAGATTTCCATATTGTCCATAAAGAAATTCCAACATTAGCTAAGTTAAGAACAGCATTGAATGAAAAAATCGGATTCGAAGGTTGGTTAGAAACTGTTCGCAAGTTACTGTTGAAATTAGGTTACAAGTGGCGCAAAACAGAGAACAACCGTAAAGTCTTGACGGAGCGTCATGATACACAAATGTGGCGTTTAAAATATTAAAAAAAAATAACAGAGTACCGCTCTCAAAGTCGGCCCATTGTCTACACCGATGAGAGCTACGTCCTTTCGACACACGTGCGAAACAACACCTGGGCAAAAAAAAAAGGAAAGAACTCCGTTTTTAAAAAAAAATAGCACAGGCACTCGCTTTATTTTAGTGCACGCGGGAACCAAGGATGGTTTTATTGAAAATGCTTCCTTGGTTTATAAGGCCAACTCAACAGCTGGTGATTATCATTCAAATATGAGCTATGATAACTATGTAAAATGGCTAAATGAAAAGTTGCTACCCAATTTACTTCCGCGCTCTGTCATTGTCTTAGACAATGCATCTTATCACAACACACGGGCTGAACGACTACCAACGCAATCTACAAAGAAAGCCGATATGCAGCAATGGCTCAGGGATAAGGGTATAGCATTTGATGAATCTCTTCTTAAATTGGAATTGTACGATACAATAAAGAAGTACAAAGCCCAACACGTAATCTACAAGATTGACGATTTTATAAAAAGCAAGGGTTTTGATGTCTTACGCCTTCCCCCTTATCACCCAGAATTAAATGCGATTGAAAATATTTGGGGGATCGTTAAAAATTATGTCGCATCTAAAACTATCGAGCAAAACATGACGAATACGGAAAGACTGATCAATGAAAGTTTGGGCCAAGTTAGTAGTGAAACGTGGCAAAAAACTTGTGCTCATGTTGAAAAAATTTAAAAAGACTACTTGAAATATTTTGATCTCGATTTTGAATTTATAATCAATGTACAAGATGATTCTGACGACAGCAAAACGGAATCGGAAATCGAAAATTTATCTGATAGTGATTGAAAATACTGAATAGTCCTACTTGTTTCGTTTCCATTCTGTAACACCAATGCTTAATTAAATGCCTACATATTCTTAATATTTTTGTATTTATTGCAACCTAATCTAATTTATTTACAAAATGTATATACTTTTAAAACCAAAATTTTATTTAGATTATTAAATCTCGACTTGAATATATATCAGATTTTTTTGCTAACGTTACCTACTTTTACACACACAAGCGCGCTTGTCGGGATACGTCACTACTACAATCAAAGCCGAACGGACTTCGTGAAATAGAATATCTGTACCAAATATTATATATATATATATATATATTATATATATATAAATATTATATATATATATCTTATATATATATATATATAATATATTCCATATATATATATATATATCTTATATATATATATATATATCTTATATATATATATATATATAATATATTCCATATATAATATGTTCTTTCCTTTTTTTTTTGCCCAGGTGTTGTTTCGCACGTGTGTCGAAAGGACGTAGCTCTCATCGGTGTAGACAATGGGCCGACTTTGAGAGCGGTACTCTGTTATTTTTTTTTAATATTTTAAACGCCACATTTATGTATCATGACGCTCCGTCAAGACTTTACGGTTGTTCTCTGTTTTGCGCCACTTGTAACCTAATTTCAACAGTAACTTGCGAACAGTTTCTAACCAACCTTCAAATCCGATTTTTTCATTCAATGCTGTTCTTAACTTAGCTAATGTTGGAATTTCTTTATGGACAATATGGAAATCTTGTACAGTACTGCGAACCACATCGGCTGTAAAATTATCTATATTCACTTTATTATCTCGCTTTCTCCTTTTCTTCATAGGTGAAGTGAATTTTGATGAAGTGGATGGCAATTCCTTCTCTTCTTTTAATATTCTTTGAACTGTTTTTTGGCTCACACCCGTAGCTTCAGCTGTACGGCGTGTAATGTCTCGTAAATGAGACAAATCACAGTTGAGTTCCATTAATGATTTTGTAAATTCATATTCTTCTCGCAGAAAATGATAAACACTAGCTATCATGTTTCGACCCTAAAACAAAATGTAATCAAAATAATTAAGTAATATAAACATTTTATAACCCAAAAAGCATTCATTTTATAAATACTTCTATTGCTATATTAAGTATCTTTGTATAAAATTTTAATTGAAAACGTATAAATAAATATTACCTCACTATGGACAACTCTTCTTCGTTTTGTTGCCATGCTGACCTTACTCCGTGAAACAATTTGGCGCGAAATAAAAACCACTACTGATCCGGACCGTGTCCCGATCGACACTGAGCGCTCTCGAGGTTACGCACACAAAAACAATGTGCATGTGCACGCTTGACAACATTCATAGCCAAACGGACTTCGTGACATAGAACATCTGTATCCTATGTACCTATACCAAATTTCAACTTAATCGGTCCGTTAGATTCGGAGCAAATCGGCTGTGACAGGCGGACAGACAGACAGATACACAACTGATCCTATTAGGGTCCTGTTTTTTCATTCGGATGTACAGAACCCTAAAAATAACTTGGAAAATGTCATGCAGCGTATGGCGGAAGAGTATCGTCGCCGAGGCAGGTCAAGGAATCGCTGGCGTGATGAATTGGATGCCTATTTTATGGATTGATCAGGAAAAGCAACATATAGAGAAGTTTGGAAGAACTATGGGGAAACCTTTGCCCATCATGTCTGCAACACAATTTTTAAACTAACGTAGCTGTTAACGAACACAAAAAAAGAAGATTGCGAAACCGTTTATGTTCCAATCAAATATTTGATTTTGATTTTAAGAAAGAACAGGTTGAAAACAAATCGCTAAATAGTAAGTAAGTGTTAACATCTAAGTAAAGTAACATAAAAAATAATTAACAACGAACCAACGTGGTATTTTGATCCACAACGAACTTCAGAAACTTAGATATACGAGTTAGTTATTGAAATTCGCCAGTTTGAACCCTTGGCATTTAAAATTGAGTGTGGGTGGAATAGAAAACATGCACAAGTTGAGTTAAACGTTATCTTAATTAAATGTTATGACACATAGCATGAACCGTAATTAATGATAGCAGTTACCAAAAGGTATCGTCCCATGCAAATTGAAAATTAATTCATGGAAAAATTGTTTTTTTAACAACCCACGGCTGACTGTAGTCTTAATATAAATTAAAGTTATATAGGTTCCTCAGAAAGCGTCTTGATAAGCATGTTTTGATAGGTATTTTATAACCATATTAATTTTAACGTTACCTACTTTTACACACACAAGCGCGCTTGTCGGGATACGTCACTACTACAATCAAAGCCGAACAGACTTCGTGAAATAGAATATCTGTACCAAATATTATATATATATATATATATATATATATAGGATTTCTGTGACCCGAACACAGACTTTTAACGTAAATAAATTTTGAATACAGGGATTTATTTTGGGGGACAAATTAGAAAAAAAAGGCTTACCAACTGTACCGTGTGATACATTAAATGAGAGCTTACTGAGAGTGTCTAAAATATAATTCTAAAATAAACAGTTTTTAAGTTATTGAAGAAAATTGATGAAAATGGTATCCGGTTCATATTCAACCTAAGGAAATATGACCATGTTTCGAGCTACAGGTCTGAGTTCAAATGGATGTCCATTCACCAAAGAAGAAGCTTGCGCGATTTGACCACTCTTTTCTCCCTTCTCAACTCTCCCACCCCTCCTTCTTATCTTATGTCTCACTTCCAATATCTATGTTCTTCGCACGCTAAAAGTCTGCGTTCTTCCAACAATCTTCTTCTACTCTGTCCTTCTCATACTTCTGACTTTGTTCATTCTTCCTTTCATATTCAGTCCATTCTTCTTTGGAATGCGCTTCCTCTTGATATCAGGACGGCCACCAGTCGGTATGCATTTAAGCGGAAATTGCAGAGTTATTTTCAAAACAAATAGCGTAGAGTCATCTCAATTATGTATCTCTTTTCCTTGAATATGTATATATATGAATAATGTAGGTATATGTTGTAGTTAATATGTATGTATTTGTATTTTATGCTTGTAACCTATTTATGTATTTCTGTACTTATTCTATTTATAATCTATTATGTTATCTTTAATATTTTTTGTTATTTTTATTTCCTCTCAGAGCACCTGCCATCTTATCTCTTCACCACCCTTGGTTGACTGGTAGAGAATGCCTAAGGCATTAAGTCCGCCTGTACTTAATTGTGTGCGAGAAGTTTAAAAAAATAAATAAAATTGACACAAAACAAAATAGTTCTATACTTACAAATTAGAAGTAAGTCTTGAGAAGAAGTTTATGGTCTTAAAATCTCTCAGTATTTTTCGTACAAACTTACATTTGCTATTGGAATGTATCGAAGAACATGTTTTTCAACTACAAAGTTAAGTTTGTTCTTGGGATAAATTCATCAGAACTATGGAAACCTTCATTGCGCGTGGTCCGACACCCACTTGTCCAGTTTTTTATAAATAACTTGTATTAAAATGAAGCTAGGAGTAAAGTAATTAAGTAAGCCATGAAAACTCGTTAAGGTTTGACTATAAATTGAGCAATAACACTTAGATTTTATGGCAAGTCTTTATTAAAACTAAACTACGTTTCCAGACGTTAATCTAAATACAAACAACTTCATCTCGAGTTAACTCTTTTAGTGTATTGGTTTTAAGCGTTTGGATTTAAAGTTTAATTGGTTATTTAAACTATTCTGGTGATCGTGTTTTATCTTTAAATTTATTATTTAATTGAAGTAACAGGATCTTTCTAACTTGGCTTGGCGAGTATATTAAGCCAAAAGGATTCGTTTTTATAAGTCATAGCATTCGAATTTACAAATACAGCTTATTTGGTCAAGGACAGCTAATGAGACATGTTTTTTTTGCTTGGGAAATTATCAAATAACTTCTTCCGCTCCGCGCTCTGGGCGGAGCATGAGAGTGTGTTAGACTCTTACTGACTAAAACCCACCCGTATTTCTTCCGTTACCTGACCAGGTTAATCTTTGTATTGTGTCTCGATTCCGAAGGTTTGGAACAAATGACAAATTAAAATCTAAGATCATTCGTAGAAGACAATCTACTATTGATATTAACCACTAAAATCTTCAGTTAAGTAGTTTATGATAGTTTCTACTAGGGTTCACCTCTCTATAACACAAAAAGTATTATAAAATTCTCCTTTCAACGAATAAAGAATATCCTGCCACAGAAATATTTTCAATAAAACCAGTTTGAATAAATCCGTTCCTGGAGTTTTCCTCGAAAGGCTTAACTATGGAATTATTCTAGGAATAGAATTCAAAGACACTATTACATATATTATGTCATAACTACTTTAACTCATTGTATAGTTTGTAACTTATGGGTCCCTTAATAAAATAAATATCTTGCCATAACCAGATTTTTCCTGGTTGATTGATTTATTAGACACCTTTAAAGCTGTCACTGTTAAGGTTTTTACAGGCATTATTACACACATATATATATTATGTCTTTTTTAGAATCTATATAGACGCATCTGCGTCCAGAGTTATAACACAACCGTCGCGCATGAGTACAATCAAAATCACATGACTAATCTCTCTTTTCTTTTATCCCCAATAATGCCCCTATCCACAAATTCAATGGCCACTTACATGGCGAAAGTTCTCCATAACAGAATAATCGTGCTGGGTCCTCACGTTTCCTGAAAAGGCCAACTATTGACGTTAGAATTTGTAGAGATATTTCTTTGCCTGTACTTGATTGAGATTGATTGCTCACCGCTTATTGAATGGGGTTCCCTGCGATCGTTTGACACGGAATAATGTGCCTTCCATGCTTTGTCGTCTTGTGCCTGTTATGGTTCAAATGGTTTTGTTGATAGGGCATTGTTGTGGGAAAAATAAACGAGGTAGGAATTTAATTCATGAATAGATTTATATTTAAGAGGGTTTTTCTGTGAGGAATTTCTCAGTAGGTAGCAGCCTGAATGTGTGCCCTGTTGATGACATTAGGCTCGTCTCCTATGACATAACTGGTGAAATATGAGTATACTATAGGTACTCTACTGCCTCACCCTTGGGGAAAAACAGTCGTGACGTGTGCTATATTTAAAAGTTAAAACAAAGTGGACTTTTCCCTGAATTATTAATATTGGGAGGTAATTTTACTGGCTGATGATTCAGTACGATAGATTTTCCACATGCCTATTGTATGAGAGGACCAAAAATGGGACACCTAAATCAAAAACAAACACAAGGACCAGAAAATTAGTGATCCAGGTAGGCTACAGAATGTAGGCCGCAAGGCAAAAATCAAACCTAACACAAACTGAAGTACAAAGTAGACTAAATTTACGCTATCTATTTACAAGAAGTGTCTTAGAAAAAGCGTAAGTTTAGTCTACTTCAATCAATTTGTCAAATATACTCGATGAATTTATTACAGAAGACTACTTTTTTACCAGAAAAAATATGCGTTTTTTCCCAAATATTTTAGAACGAAAGGTGTGGTAGAGCGTACCAGGTGTTTTTCATCCGGCGCAAGTCGTAAATGTCGATCGTCGGAAAGGTTACTGTTGCACTTACTAGATATAGGTAGAGCTCTGGTAAGCCAGTATTTACATCTGTATCAACAGTTTTATATTATAATTTCAAGAATATACTTATACAGAACTTATTACTGACTACACTCATCTCCTTTTAAGGCTTCATTGCTAAACGAAAATTAACGTAACAATACAAACATTGTTGCGTCTATTATGGCAACCATTCTTTGAAACCTGATACTGACTTATTTTGTTTTTGTCCATTACAAGTTGTGTTTAAAGTAATTTCATTCATTCAAAAACTTTTCAATAATATTAGCGGATAAATGGTAAAATGATCAATTTCACCCTTAAAACGAGCATCAATATTTAAGAAAAAATATTTGTTTCACCAATATTGTAACTTCATATCCGATAATAGATATTTAATTGAATTTCTCGGTAAGTCTACTTCCAAAGCCTCGTAAATCCATCGAAGCTAAATCGTAAAATTCTAATGGATACTGACTACTTAAATCAAACGATTTTATATGGGCACTAAGGAAAGTAGAACATTTTTGGAGCGGATTTCGTGCAAATGATGTACTTATAATGTTTGCTATAAAAATGAGAGATTCTTTGAACTGGGTTGAGAAAACGATACTCAAATATACCTTTCCGGAAGTGAACTTTAAATTGATGTGTGATGAATTGCGAATTTTGGACCAAAAGACCATCGTCGTAAGGTATTTTTTCATCTGACAGCTCCAGAAGGAGGGTAATGTTTTTCGAGAGTACATAATATATATATATTATGTATGTCTGTCTATTTTTTTGGCACGATCTGTAGCCTAAACGGCTTCCCGGGTGTCACCACTGTGTGGATCGCCCAGAGGATACGGTGGAGCATACGGTCGAGGTCTTCCCGGCTTGGGCAGAGCACCGCCGTGTCCTCGTGGAGGCGATCGGCGGCAGAGATCTCTCGCGTCCGGCCCTGGTTCAGGCCATGGTACGGAGCGAGAGGGCATGGGCAGCCGTCACCTCCTTCTGCGAAGCAGTAATGCTCGCGAAAGAGGAGGCGGGACGGTTGAGGGAAAGGCAAATTTCGCGCCGTCTCGCCCCTAGCCGCCGCAGAAGACGCCCTGGGCGTCGGGAATCCCGGGCGGATTTCCGGCCACCGTAGGCGCGGGCTTGTAGACGGTGAGCAATGGTTAGCTCACCGTCCGGTAAGAACCAGGCCCGGGTCGACGGCACGTTGTATTCCATGCCCGCCTCAAAGATATGTCGTCAGCACAAGCGTAGGGGTCCACTAGGGCCGATGCCTGCCGGGGTCGCGGGAAGGTACCAAAGGGTTACCGAGTCCCCCGGCAACACGGGCAACTGAAGGAATACGGGTGGGTTTCAGTCAGTAAGAGTCTGACACGCGCTCCCGCTCCGCCCAGAGCGGAAGAAATTATTTGATGATTTCCCACCCAAAAAAAAAAGCCTAAACGGCTTGATGAATTTTAACATATTTATGTGATGTCGTTAGATTCGTCTTAGTTGTGGGAGTGAAATAGGCTATATAATATTTATATATTACATCTGCAAATACAAAAAAGAGAGGAAAGGTTTTTTTTAAAATAAATTACAACAATATCGGTATCAAATAAAAGCTAGTAATGAGTCAATTCCAAATATATAATATATATTAATACCAAAAAATATAAATAGTATATATTAATAAAACTAAAAAGCTTGAAATAAAGCAAGTTATAAAAAAAAACCCGACTGGAAAAATACATAACTGAAAAGAAAAAAATAAGCATTATAGAATTTTTGTATATTTATAGAGTTTTAGTATCGGAGGCTCCCGAAAAATAAAAATTAAACCATATTTTAGGTTATTGGTTTGTCCTCGCCTGATGCAATACCAAAATTCTAATACTTGTTTTTCTCAGTTATGTGTTTTTGCAGTTGGGTTTTGTTTATTTATTTAAATAATTGACTTTATTTGAGTTTATTTTTCGTGTGACAAATTCACTTTAAGATTGATACACACGTACCACGTGATTACAGGCTCCATTTGATAACTATTTCCCAAAATACGTGAATAAAAGTGAAAAACTCATTAGGGAAATACATTACGGGTAGATTATAGTAATGGGGGTACTATTACTTACCCGAAATTTATTTTTCGTATGACGATATGGTACGACGATCAAACAAAGTCTTAAAAGCAAAGGATTTATTAGCAAACTCTCTTGATAAATTATGCCTTCCATTAAAATTCACGAGATTAGCGCTATAAAAATAGTTTTATTAGACTTAATTTATAGAAAGCCGCCGATGTAAAGAAGCGCGATCTATTTAACTCTTTTGTCGGCTGGGCCGGGCTTAAATTAAATTTTCCTTCCTATGAATGGGACTTAAAATTTTCGAAGAATTTGGAAGAACGAATTTGACCTTTTTCTTAATTATGAATGGAATTTCTAATTAGGTCGGGAATAGGAGTAATGTGCTGATAAGCTTTCATAGAGTAGATAACTACCTAAGTAGTTAATGTACCCAGTCCTATAAATAAAACTTTTGGTAGGTATTAGTTTGATGTAAAAATAAAATTATAGAAAAAAACATCAGCATTTGTATCTGTAATTTTTATGGTGTACATAATAAAGAGTGAATACTCTTTATATTGAATAATAATTAATAATTAGTATATTAATTAATTAATTGAGTGAATATTCTATTCTATTCTATAGAAATTCAGTTGTTAAATTGCCTCGTTGGTCTAGTGATCGCAAGCGCTACTGCTCTGGACCTCATCCAGAGTTCAATTCCCGGGCCAAGTATTTTTGGGGTTTTCATCTGAAATTGCTTAGTAGCACTCCGGAGTCGGGATTATTACTTGGTTAGTTGGTTGATGGCACTATTGTGAGCCTATGTTCACCCCCTATTATGTGGGAATTAAATACTATAACTGTTGAAATATGGGTAAACAATAGCATCTCTGCTTAGCCCTTCGGGAAATACATGGGGCGTGATGATAGGTGTCCATTTGTTGGATCGTATTAATAGTGGTGCGAGCCAATAGTGATTTGCCTCTTGGTTGAGTAGCGATGGACGTAACCTAAGTATGCGATACAAACGAGAAATAGGTATAAGTAGTTACCTATTTTAGTTTGGCGATTGACCCTGAACTATTTAACAGCCACTTTTTATTTTTGGATGGGAAATCATCAAATAACTTCTCCCACTCTGGGCGGAGCGGGAGGGTGTGTCAGACTATTACTGACTAAAACCCACCCGTATTCCTTCCGTTGCCTGTGTTGCGGGGGCCTCGGTGACCCATTAATACCTTCCCGCGACCCCGGCAGGCATCGGCCCTAGTGGACCCCTACATAGTGCTGACGATATCTCTTTGAGGCGCGCGTGGAATATGACGCGCCGTCGACCCGGGCCTGGTCCTTACCGGATGGTAAGCTAACCATTGCTCACCGTCCGCGAGCCCGCGCCTACGGTAGCCGGAAATCCGCCAGGGATTCCCGACGCCCAGGGCGGCTAGGGGCAAGAGGGCGCGAAACTTGCCTTTCCCTCAACCATCCCTCCTCCTACTTCGCGAGAATTACTGCTTCGAAGAAGGAGGTGACGGCTGCCCATGCCCTCTCGCTCCGTACCATGGCCTGAACCAGGGCCGGACGCGAGAGGTCTCTGCCGCCGATCACCTCCATATTTAACAGCCACTTGGCTCTACGTTTAAGTGCACTCTGTTCGAGCTTAGCAGATTAATTCGTTGGCTAAAATTTTATATTTTAACTAATATTAGTATACAAACAAAAACATACTGTCAAGAAAAGTAAACAGAAAATATTGGTGTGAATATTTTCGATCTTCCTCATTTGCAGCTCGATATCAACCCACGAGCTAAAATAAGTCCTTCGCCGAGATTGCATTGTCAACTCGTAGCTGTCCCCATTATTTTGCACTGCCTGTAAAAGGAAATCAATAGGTTAATCTCGTGCAGTTATCGGTCCACTCTGTGTACACTGTACGTCAATTAAAACAACACACGACCGCTCTTTCTTTGCTTTAACAATTTTCTCGATGCACCAATAAATCTGCTGGAGGCGATCAAGTTTTAATGATGATGAGGCGTTTTTGTTACAGTGCAAGCCCTGATTAATTCGTTTTCGGTGTTTAGATGTATTTGATTGCGTGGATTGTCTTCGACCCTTCATTAAGACGCTGACAACAGCTAGCCGCGGGCACTGTCAGATTGCATAGAAAAGAAAGGTAAGCGCGATGACACAACGCTTGTAATTTATTCCAAAATATGAAGCAATTATCTATTTACTCAAAATTGATTTGAGTAATCAAAAAAAAAAACAACTAAGTTCTGCTTTCAAATAAGACGTTCTTGTTATTAATTAAATACGTAAAATACGTTGTTATTTAATACAGATATTTTGGATTGGTTCTCAAGGTAAAAGGTTAGTTTATTTAGTTTGTATCGATAATTTTTTTTCAAAACGTGTTTTGGTAACAACCAAGTTCTGAGAAATATGTTCAAAATTAACATATATTTTTTCCGCTACCACAAAGTATACAGATTTGGCAATTTTTTTCTTACTTTGGTCATTTGCCACTTGTCAGCGTCTTAAGTTTATTTTCGTCATTCCAGGGAACTCAAAGACTTGTGGTTTTTTTTTTGCATTATGTGTTATTTGTACTGTTTTAATTGGTCAAAGGCAGCTAATGAGACACAATTGATTTTCTATTGTTTGACTCCGAATCGGTGTCGCGCGGGGCTTAACAGGTTAAAATGAATAAGAATGAAAGAGTAACGAAAAGCCTTTAATACGCCATCATTGGGCAATATCACCTCACTTGGCAAGTAAAATAATAATTACAATAACGCTGATAAAATTATGACTTAACCGATGATTCTGCTGCGCCATATTCTATTTACACTTAATAATATATTTCTTCATCCAATTATTTAGAAACTAAATTCAAAACGTAATTTGGTATTTAGATGATGGAACGCTAGGAGGCGATGTAGACACCGTTTTGAAGGACTTAAAATTCCTCAAACAGCAATTTAAATCTATTGGCCTGGACCTTAACCCATCAAAATGTGAAATTTACCTTTCTGACATTACTGACAGACAATTGATCCTAGAGAAATTTAATGAAATAACACCACATATCAAAATTATAGAAAAAAGATCACTGAACCTCCTAGGTTCCCCAATTTTAGAAAACAGTTTTTCTTCTTTCATCGACGAAAAAATCAAAAACTTCAACGACATTTCGGACAGATTCTCCAAAATTAATTTACATTCGGCATTCACCCTGATTAGATACTTTTGTTTTGGCCCAAATTTTACATATTTTCTTCTTTCTTAAAGGGCTCTTCTCCTTTATGGAAACAGTCACACCTCTTGTACAAAATTGACCAAATTATTCACAATACACTAACTTCCATTTTAAATGTGGCCTTGGTCGACCGAGCGTGGTTGCAAGCCGCACTACCCATCCATTTTGGTGGCCTCGATGTCCTAAAATTACCAGTATTAGCTTACCGGCCGTTCTTGTCCTCTGTCCACAGTAATGAAAAGCTGACCGGGAAAATTTTAGCCCCGTCCCTGGTTGACTCTGAAATGCTTGACCGACGCTGTGAACGCCTGGAAAATGGCTTGCCCGGATACAGATTGGCCCGTGAACCCATCTTCCCAGAGGCAGTGAGTTGAGCCGCTCTGCAGGTTGGTACGGAATAAACTCATTATACGTCTGAGCGTGCCCGCCTGCTGGCTGTGGGTGAGTGGGAGTTGGGCCTCTGGCTTCAGGCACTACCGTCACTCAACATAGGCACGACGGAATGACCATAATGCCTTTGAAGGTAGGTAGGCCTTTGGTAGGCCTTTGGTGTGGAATACAACATGTGTCGACACCCTTGCGCCATCCCACCTTCCTAGCACGGCGGGCTGTGCTGGGGCGGCTGCTGCAGATGCAGCAAACCTCAAACGGCGCAAGTACTCTAATCTTATTGGGACTTATATGTTCGAGCCGTTCGGGGTTGAAACACTATACGGGCGTTGTAACACTATACGGGCCATGGGGCCCGACTGCCCACTTAGTTTTAAGAGACATCGCCAAGCTATTGGTCGACTCCTCATTTTTTTTCCAAAGAATCAGCATTGCTCTACAACGTGGCAATGCTGCCAGCCTTTTGGACAGTTTTCCTGTTGACAGCAATGCGGACGATTTTTTTGATGCCCTGTTATATTTTGCCTTCCCTTTTTTATACAATTGTACATATAATAATTATTATTTAAAGTTTGTTAGTTTTTGTGAATAAAAAAAAATAATAAATAATTTAATGTAAATTAAGGAAAGCTTTATAATTTGGTTACACTTTACAGACCATTTTTTATTTATGGTACAATTTGTTCTATGTGGCCACATAAAAGGTACACTCAACTGTATAAACAAACAAACTGAATTTCACCGTAAAGTTAGTATATCGCTCCACTGGCTTAATAAAGCTTAATCAATGTCCGATATCTTGAAGGAGTTCTAAAACTTCATTCAACGCAATGTTAACTTAGCAAACCAGAAGTGAAGTTAAGATCGTGGTTTGAATTCAAATAACCATACGTTTAATTTAAATTCTTCTTTAGAAATGCCTCTGGTATAGGCATAGTAGTAATGTCGTATTTATTATAAAATTAATTATGAGTGTACTGTAACAGTGAAAGCCTTAGTAACGCGTTTTCATTTCCGTGTAACTGGAGAAATATGGGTTATTTTGAAATTGTCATTATTAATGCTAACAATGTATGAAAAGACTTCCTGGAATAATATTAAATTAAAAAATGAAATTAAAAATAACATCCTAATAAAAGTTTCTTTGCTACTAAAATGTTTGCAATGAAAGCCACGTAGCAAGTGCTACGTAACAAGCTATCGGCTACGTGGCGCGTAGCAAAATCGTAGCGATTCGTAGCGTAAGCCAACAGCTGTTGCTACAGCGTTATCATTCTTTCGAGTATTATTTTTCTGTTAAGATTATTGTACTATGTTCCATTGAAGCATTCCTCCTCGTTTTAGGGAAGGTTGGCTTATAGTAGTATAGCGGTTCTTAAAATTAAAAAAAATGTTTTTGCTTTATTTTCAAAAGTCACTTGGCTACTAGTATTTTTTATTAACGTGCTGCATACTAAAATATTACTGTAAGTGTTAAAGTGAACTTGGCGTTCATGCAAAGCGTTGGAAACCATGTAAAGAATCATTAGAATCCACTTGTCATGATTTAACACTAACCGTGATATTTCAGTATGCAAGATAACGCAAAACTTAAAAAAAATACTATGTAGTAGCCAAGTTACTTTTAAAAATAAAGTAAAAACAAAATTTCGAATTTTAAGAACCGCTGCCGTTCTTTCAGCGATATCAGAACTTAAATAAAAGAACAAGGCACAATTTGAGGTAGATTCCAAGTCTATTGTAATACCAAAAGTGGTTGTAAAATTCATTTCCAAACGGTACATGGCCCAAAGTTTTATAATAAATCAATTTTAAGTACGCCCACACCAATATTTCATGAAATTCACCTATTAATATGGAAGTTTGAAATGTTTACGTAAACTAAGCGAAGTTCGTCTTTATACCAACACGGAGATTTTGTCAGAAGTAAGTAGGTACTTGATACAGACGGAAGTTTAATAGATTGGTTTTGAGACACTTTACAGAGTGTTGTACGAAATGCTTTGCCATTTACGTGGTTCTTAAACATCCAAACTTATCGCGGAAAACGTGTGAAATTAAAAATTATATTTTTTATATAAATCAATATTAAAAAAAAAATAAAAAAATGTAATATACACAGATATATATTTCTTCTTCTTTCTATATATATATATATATATATTCTGATTCTTTTTATTCTATTTTTATTTCTTATTATTTTTTATTAATTGTTAATTTATTTTTTTATTTTTATGGTGTACATAATAAAGAGTATTCTATTCTATTCTATCAATTTGACGACACGGTTGGCGTAATGGCTGAGCGATCGACTGCTACGCAGCGTGTCGCGGGTTCGATCCCCGCACGGAACAAGTATTTGTATGATCTGCAAGTAATTGTTCTGGGTCTGGGTGTTTGTGTTTGTGAGTTTCTATGTTTGTAAACGCACCCACAATACAGGAAGAAATTCCTAGTGTGGGGCAACGTTTTTAAAAAAAGAAAAAAAAAAAAAAAAAAAAAAAAAAAAAAAATAAAAGCTTCAAGCTTATTTTGATAATTTCGGAATGGAAAACCTCAGTAACACTTTGATTGAATCGTGGATCAAAACCAGGACCTCACGCTCAGAAGTCGCGCCTGCATTAAAACGAGGCAGTATATTGGTATTAGAAGAAAAATCACAATAAAACACACTGTATACAGTTAACACCGTTTACACATACTGTATGTAGTTACGAAGTAAGGTAAGGCTTTTAAGGATTACGTGGTTTTAGGGAAGGCTTGGGGTTAAAAAAGCCTTTGCAGGTAGCGTGAGTAATCGGATACATGGTTGCCTAAATTGAACACTTCTACCTTCCTAAAACTTTCTGTTTTCTGTTTATTTGACAGTTTCATGGAGGGTCACAGCGGGATATACGAAAAAAACTTGTATGTTTTTTTGCAGATCATATAATAATTATATGCAAATGTTTTTTTTTTTTATTTCCTCATAACGGAAAAAAACGCCTTTTAAAGTATTTTAAAAAAAGCTGCTTTATTTTCTACATTTATGTCTGCAATTCGTGTACATAAAAAAATAGTCTTTTATTTTATTATATATTTGTCTCCTAATAAACAAACTGCATGACATATGTAGGTATTTGCAGTTTCTAGATCAACATAATGTGATTCTAGGTATACCAGGTCCGAGGAGTTTCCTGTATTCGTTTATTGGATCTCCAAACTTAGTTATTTTCAATAATGCTAGCTGTGCCTTCTCTTTATATCTTCGAAAATACACAAAAACTTAAGTTTTTGTGTACTTTTTAAAACTTAAGTTTGTTTGTTCACAAAATCTTTAGACTTTTAAAAATAAGAAGCGGTTTCCATAATATAAATACACGTAGTAAACATGAAGTTGTGATACCCAAATTTAGATTAACAAAAACAAGAACATTATTTATTATCACAGTACCGCGTACCGTACACAGCACAGAACAGTATCCGTTTTTATATCAAGTTGCCAAAGTTGATTACAGGACTTAACGATGGAAAGTTAAAAACCCATAACAAACGTGTCGTTATCAAAAACGCATACAATAAGATACGAGACTACGTTGAAGACAGTGAAGGTTGCCAATAACTCCTGCACGTATGGCTTCCCTGGTACATCATAAATGGCATAACTATGAAAATGTCTATTAACTGCTCCCAAATTGTCTATTAACTGCTCCCAAATTGTCTATTAACTGCTCCCAAATTGTCTATTAACTGCTCCCAAATTGTCTATTAACTGCTCCCAAATTAAGCGTTTATTAAAAAAAATATATATTCAAACTTCCTTGACATAATATTTTTTATTATTTGACATTACCCTACAATTTTGATTTCAAACTATTTATTTGTTTTTGGCTTTTGTGGACAGGATATGAATTCAGACTTGTTACAGTTGTAATGGAAAATATGTCATTTGGTTTTTATTTTTATTATTTTATTAATATTTTACATAGTTTCTTTTATATTGAGAACGTTGTAGGCTTAATTACTACTATTACTAGATTATGTTACTAGATTTGTAGACCATTTATTTTTTGTTAAGTACCTGGTAATTCTTGACCCCACACTGTCCTCCCATACCTTAACACTGTAATTTGAAAACATTGTAAAATCCAATTATATTTATGTGACCGTGGAGTTTCTTGCCGGCTCTTCTCCATAGGAAACGACCAATTGGAACCGTGTCCCTAGCTTCTGACATTTCATAAGTGCCCATGTAGGTTTATATTAATTAAAATATTTTGATTTTGAATGTGCAAATCCTGGGGAAAGGTGGTGCATACATTCCGTCTCAAGATTAAGGTCCTATTTTTCCACAATAACCGTAGCCGGTGCTAACCGTAGGCGATAAGTCTCCTCTTTGAGGAGTGGCTGGAGAGGCGCCACGGCGTCCTCACCTTTCGCCTGACACAGGTCCTCACCGGACACGGCATCTTCGGGAGGTTCCTGTGTCGAATAAGGCGGGAGGAAACCACTGTGTGGATCGCCCAGAGGACACGGTGGAGCATACGGTGGAGGTCTGCCCGGCTTGGGCAGAGAACCGCCGTGTCCTCGTGGAGGCGATCGGCGGCAGAGACCTCTCGCGTCTGGCCCTGGTTCAGGCCATGGTACGGAGCGAGAGGGCATGGGCAGCCGTCACCTCCTTCTGCGAAGCAGTAATGCTCGCGAAGGAGGAGGCGGGATGGTTGAGGGAAAGGCAAGTTTCGCGCCCTCTCGCCCCTAGCCGCCGCAGGAGACGCCCAGGGCGTCGGAAATCCCGGGCGGATTTCCGGCCACCGTAGGCGCGGGCTTGCGGACGGTGAGCAATGGGTAGCTCACCGTCCGGTAAGGACCAGGCCCGGGTCGACGGCGCGTCGTATTCCACGCGCGCCTCAAAGAGATGTCAGCACAAATGTAGGGGTCCACTAGGGCCGATGCCTGCCGGGGTCGCGGGAAGGTACTTATGGGTCACCGAGTCCCCTGGCAACACAGGCAACAGGAAGGAATACGGGTGGGTTTTAGTCAGTAAGAGTCTGACACACCCTCCCGCTCCGCCCAGAGCGGGAGAAGTTATTTGATGATTTCCCACCCTCAAAAAAAAAAAAAAGCCGGTGCTAAAAAGGTCACAAATATTTCATTCGTCGCGAAAACGGGTGCTATATCAAACTCTTAAAGAGATTTACTATGACAGCATCCTACATGTTATAATGTATAACATAGGCTTTGAATTAATACCAACTGTGTAGTATTTACTTAGACGTATGCTCAAAAATTTGGAAGGATTGTTTGGATTTGTTGGAAGGCCTCCTACAAGGTGGACCGATGACCTTGTGAAGGCCGCAGGAATCCGCTGGATGCGAGAAGCACAAAACCGCTCGAAGTGGCGGTGCTTGACTGAGGCCTATGTCCAGCAGTGGACTTCTTTCGGCTGAAATGATGATGATGATGCTCAAAAAAATACGTTGTATATTGCCTAGATTTTACCTACGCTGATCTTAAAAAGAGACTTAATCGGAAAAAATGCCATAGTCGAACATACCCATTTAATTAAATGCGTAACGACCGCCTTTAAGATTTTAGTCTGTTGTGTGAATGAAATACAAAAAGTTAGTCTAATTTTCTTATTATGTCATCAAATTGCCTTAACAGCATCGTTTTACCAAACAAATTAACTGTAAAGGCTATAATTTGTTTACCCACAAGTGGTCTACAACTGAACCCGTTAATTGAGCGGTATGAATGCAACTAATGAATTACTAATACCTATTAGAGCTCTGTTACTGAATAGCCACTGACTAAATTGTTTCGTTACTACATTTGAGAACATTTGCGCTATAAATGATTTACAAGCATGCAACTTAAGCTCTTTTGGGTGCTGAACTTGACTTTGGGAGCTGTTATTGTTTATTATTCGCACAGAACTGCATTTTGAGTATTGTTTAAAGTTAAACGTTGTGGAGTTACCATTGTGGAGATACCATTGTGAAGTTACCATTGTTTAAAATAAAATAACGAGTCGAGCCAACACAATTGTGGAGGTTGTTGTTATGCAGGTTGACTCCCGAAATAACGTTCAAAGAAAAAATTTAAAAGCCCTTATAATAACTAGTTTTAAGTATTCGCTGCATGACTTGCTAAAAATATACGCTGTTTGCTATAATCAGCTTCATGTCATTCGAATTGCCGATGTGTTTTTTACGTTAGTGTATTGGTTGTGATCGTCATTTTAAACACTACCTTAACTTTGTGATTTTACCGAGTGACCGTAACATAGGTGTAACGGATCATAACAGTTACTTTTTAAATAATTATCTTCTTCCTTTAAATGTATTCTTTGTTTTGATTAGTAGGAGGTGGTTATGTATCCGTAAATTCTGATATAAAATTTTGTTATATTTTTTCTCACCTACCCTACATCACTAGTTATCATTTTTCTGCTAGTCATTCATCATGCTTTTAAAATTGTACCACGCTGATTAGACTGCTTCATCTGGATAGCTAATTGATGCTAGAACGCCGCTTTCCACCGTAGATTCCACGTTCAACGGTTGTCAGGATGTTGCAGTCAGTAGCATGAATTCGGTCATTTTCTAAAATGTCCAATTCCGGAAATTCCAGGGTTCTTCCGTACCGGAGTTTTTTGGTACCGTCGCTGCGAGGGCTGAGGCTGGTCGACCCTACAAGCTGCCTTAACCGCCGTTGGAAGACCAACCTACCTACTTGGCTGCCACCAGTCACCTACGTTCTGGGAACTACCAGGATAGTGGTTTTTCTTTAGGCGGGCTAGAACTTCACACGCGCTCGATATCGGGAACTCACGTTAACATATTTAAATATTAAATATTTTGTAATCATATTTATATACTTTTAATTAAACAGATGTACCTTGCTTCCAACAATATGTTGTTTTTTTTCTACCTGCAAGGCAACAACGTTACAGTGGCGCCCATACTAGTGGTAGATATCGAGCCGTGTTTAGTTCTCTTCTGCTAGGCATTTTTTTAGTTTCTTGGTGTTGGCTTTCTATGTCAGTAGTGTTAGTGTTTATAACTTGATTACAGGCTGTCAAAGGTGAAATTTTTCTATTCTATCGTATCAAATCTTGAAATATTTTAAATTTAAAAACTGTTAAAAAATAAAATACTACCCACATTTTTTTATTATATTCACGTTTGTTAGCCTGAGTACCTGATTTTGTTATGTTACTGTGTTAACATTTATTTTATTTTTTTTTTGTTTTGTGAATTTTGCAACACACACCTCTCGGGTAACTTGTCGTATATTTTCTTAAATTTACAAAAATGTCCTATCCCATAAAATTTTTATCATTACAAAAGGCAGAATTGGAATATGAAGTAGCAGTTCGTGGTGGTGTATGTGCCGATTCTGTAAACGAGCTGCGGAAACAAATTGTTAAATTGATTCCTATCCTACCCTCTGAGGATATTTTAGAATCACATTTAGATCCTAAAGATGACTTAAAAGCGGTCAAAGAGTCCCTGTTAAAGTCTCATAATAACATAATTACCCTTAAATCTAAATTTGAAAAGAATTTGTTCACACGCACCGAAATCTTATTGCACCACGTATATCATAGACTTAATCGAATTAATTACTCAACCAGTGACGTAGCGGAGGTCTATAAAATTTGCTTGTCCAATTTCAATACTCAATACAAAGATATGACCTTACTTAGGCCACAAACTGCTTTGTCTACTCAGGCTCAGGTATCTACTCAAACGGAACCGGTTCCTGAAACAAACCTAGTGAATGTCCCTGTCAGTTGCGAGCGTAGGCTGTTTTCAGAAATAAGCAAACTGAAATACTCCGGAAAAACTTGCGTCCGTGCATTTATTCAGAAGGTGGAAGAGTTTATTTTGAGCAGAGCTATACCTCGTGAACAAATGTTCTCTTTGGCTTTCGAGATATTCACGGACGATGCTCTTCATTGGTTCAGATGTGTTAAAGATCAGGCTAGTACCTGGGATGACATTGTTTCTTTGCTTAGGCAAGATTTTAGCCAAAGTGACTTCGACTACAAATTTTTATCGGAAATAAGATCACGCACTCAGGGTGAACTAGAAAATATAACTATTTACATTTCTATTATGCGTGGCATGTTTTCCCGTTTGGATAGAAAGTTGCCAGAAGAAGATCAATTAGATATATTGTTGCACAACATTCGACCTTGCTATGCAAGTACGCTCGCATCATCTGCGGATATAACCGATATAAGTAGTTTACAAAAATTATGTAGGAACTACGAAAACATACAAACTAAACTTAAACAGTATCGCGAACCGCCTAAAGATAGTGCAGAAACCTTGGCTCCAGAATTCGCATATAAAAACCAGCCTAGCAATAGTAATTCTAGTAATTATAAAAATACTAATTCTAATTATAAATCTAACTACTCTAAAAATACTTTTGAAAATAATAACTACAAAACTAAAAATACTAGTGATACTAATTCAAATTTACACGTCAATGAAATGGCTCATGTATCTCAGGAAAAGAACAAAAATGTATACTGTCCTAGATGTAGATCTAAATCACATTCACTGGGTTCATGTAAACAACCACACTTTCTTATTTGCTTTAAATGCGGAAAGAAAGATGTCAAGTTTCCAGAATGTCCTAATTGTCACTCTAACGCAACAAAAAACTAAGCGGTGAGGGTTGCGGAAACAGTAATAGCACCAATTTCGATAAGAATGACTGGGATAATTGGCTCAAAACTGTCTCAAAATTTTGCTCTTGCTATACTGTTTCTTCAATCCGTAATAATAGTATGGACTACACACGGCCTTATGTTCCAATAGGTATTGGCAGTAAACCTGTTATTGGGTTACTAGACACAGGTTCTGCAGTGACTATAATGGGAAATGACTTCCATAAGAGTTTTATTCCATCTAATTACCAATGGAACATATGTCAATCTACGACATTTGTTGCAGCGGGTGGGCAGAAACTTTCATCTTTAGGATTTATTTCATTACCATTCACTTTAGAAAATCAAACACATAATTTAAATGTCCACATTATTCCGGAAATAAAAAATTCATTAATCTTAGGCATGGACTTTTGGCGTAAATTCGGTTTGTTCCCTAGTCACTTAAACACTGTTCTCTTTTTAAATCCATCAGACGCTCAGTTAGCTGAACTGAAGTCTGATTGCTCAGAACACCTACAGTCGTATGATCATTTATCACAAGACCAGAGGATTACAGCAGATAATATCATATCGCAGTTCCGTGAAATATCATACGAAGTACAAGGTCTTGGTCGTACTTCTCTAATAACGCATACCATTGACACTGGAGAAGCTGCCCCCATTCGTCAAAGGTATTATAGAATGTCTCCAGAGAAGCAACGCATATTAGTGGAGCAACTAGATGAGATGCTGGGAGATGATGTAGTTGAACCTGCTGAGAGCCCATGGTCATCACCAGTACTACTCACACCTAAAAAAACTGGTGAGCTTAGATTTTGCTTAGACAGTAGAAAATTAAACGCCGTCACAAAAAAAGATGCGTATAATTTGCCTTACATCTCTGAGATCCTTGATAATTTACGCGACGCTAAATATTTAACCAGTTTAGATCTATCTAAAAGCTTTTGCCAAATATTGATCAGTGAGCAGGACAGATGCAAGACCGCGTTTTACATACCAACCCGTGGCACTTACCAGTTCAAATCTATGCCATTTGGTCTTACTAATGCACCAGCCACACAACAACGTTTAGTTGACATTTTGTTCTATGGACCAGAATTTGAACATCGCGTTTTTGTATTTGTCGACGATATTATAATAGTGTCTTCTACTTTTGAGCAGCATATTTCTCTACTGCTTCTTGTTTTAAAAAAACTAAAATCTGCTAACTTAACTATAAATTATAAAAAGAGTCAATTTTTCCGAGACAAACTAAAATATTTGGGTTATGTAGTCGATGCTAACGGTTTACATGCTGACCCAGAAAAAATTGATGCAATTAAAAATTATCCTACCCCCGCTAATAGAAAAGAAGTTCGTCGATTCTTGGGCGCAGCTTCTTGGTATCGAAGGTTTATACCAAATTTTAGTTCTTTGGCTTCACCATTGAACAAACTAACCTCACAAAGCAAAAAAGCACCATCGTTTGTATGGTCTAAGGAAGTTGACATAGCTTTTAATAAATTGAAAGAATGCTTAGTTTCTGCTTCGGTACTCTCGTGTCCCGATTATTCAAAACCATTCGAAATTCACACCGATGCGAGTGACTACGGTATTGGTGGTGTGTTGACCCAAAATATTAATGGTGAGGAGAGAGTCATAGCCTACATGAGCAAGTCATTGTCCAATCAAGAACGCAACTATAGTGCTACCGAGCGTGAAGCTCTTGCTGTTCTAATAGCGGTTGAGCATTGGCGCTGTTATGTGGAAAATGGCCAAAAATTTGTTGTCTACACGGACCATTCTGCCCTTAAATGGTTTTTAAAACTAAATAACCCTACAGGTCGATTAGCTCGATGGGGTGTACGACTATCTGCGTATAATTTTGAAATAAGACACCGCCGTGGATCTGAAAACGTAGTTCCAGATTTTCTATCACGTTCTGTACCTATTACCGCTGTTGATAGTCTTCCTATTAATACGCAAACTACTGACGCGTGGTATCTCAACATTTATAATGGTTGCCAGTCTTCTCCTACCTCGTTTCCTAACTATTTAATAAAAAACGGAAAACTGTATAAGTATATGAAAACTATGTGTCCGTTGCGTAGAGAATTTGAATGGAAGGAGGTAGTACCTGCGGAATACCGTAGTACTGCATTGGAAAAGCACCATTCCGAACCTTCTGCAGGGCACTTGGGTGTCTTTAAGACGTATAGACGGCTCGCTTTATGTTATTACTGGCCAGGCATGCACGCGGATGTTCAGAAATTTATTTCAGCTTGCGATGCGTGCATAGCTCATAAGCATCAAAACCATGCCCCTTTAGGCAAAATGGGTGAGCCTAAAGTATGTTCTAGGCCATTCCAAACTATTAGTGTAGATCTAGTCGGACCTTTGCCTCCATCAAGAAAACAAAATTGCTACATATTCGTGATTACGTGCTGTTTTAGTAAATATTGCCTTTTATTTCCAATTAAGCGGGCAACCGCGGAAATTATTACTAGAATCCTTGAGGAGAACGTAATTCTCGTACATGGGATACCCTCTACTATTATACTTGATAACGGAAAACAGTTTGTTAGCGCTACTCTCAAAAGACTGATTACCAAATACAAAATTCCCAATTTACATTTTACTCCAAAATACTCACCTCACATCAACACAGTTGAACGTTATAACAAAACTATTATGACTGCCATTTCTACATTTATTGTAGACGATCAACGTGTCTGGGATCTACTAGTACCAAAGATTCAGTTTGCAGTAAATAGTTCTGTAAACGAAGCAACGGGCTATACTCCGTCATTTCTTGTATACGGACGTGAACTGGTTACTTGTGGTTCACAGCATGTCGACTCGGAAAACGATGAAGACATTGTTTTTGTACCTCGCGATTCGTATGCAGAAAACCTAGGCTATTTATCTTCTATCTTTAACAAGGTGCAATCAGCGCTTCTCCAGGCACATGCTAGAAACTGCCAGTCTTACAATTTACGTAGGAAAACTGCAAAGTTTAATATAGGTGATGTTGTATGGAAGAGAACTTTCTATCAAAGTGACAAAGATAAATATTTCAATAAGAAGTTGGCTCCTAAATTTATTAAGTGTCAAGTTATTGGAAAAAAATCTCCATTAGTATACGAATTGGCGGATACGTCTGGAAAACCTATCGGGAAATGGCATATTAAAGATATCAAGTTAACTAATTACAAAGACTAAAGCGAAAACTAAATACTTAACTAAACGAGGAAAGTTAATACAAATCGATGATTGCAACTATCTAGCTAACTATGTACATTCATACTGTTGTTAAAACAAATTTAATATATTGTAATCAATTACCAACCCTAACGTACGTATTGCTAAAACCATCTACCAACACATAACCAAATACTAACTGCTATATTATTATTTATTTAAATTCTAGGTATATTCTTACCATATACAAAGACTATTTATAGAATGACGGTCTATCACATCATTAAATTCTGTAGTACTAATTATACTATCGGTCCTACAACCATAGTAAGAAAGCGATCATGGTTCAACCCCATGAATTTCTTTTCCCTATACCAATGGCTCTACACCATAGGTATTCTACAAAGTTTTGTATAGAATATTATCAGTATGGGATTGGTTATGTGTGGACTGCTCTGTACTTACAATGTTACTGCAAAAATTGCATTTGATTCTCGGGAGTGTTTTGTGCAGTATTTAAACCAAGACCCTCTGAATGATAGCATGCGGTAACACATGAGCTAAAGTGTTGCTGCCGATCAAACGATGAAAGAAAAAAAAGAATGATGAATGTTAGGGATAGGAATGAATGAGTAACGTTAATCAGATGACTTCAGAAGCAGTAGCAGTGGATTTTACTTAGGAAAAATCCTACGCTAAAAAGGGGGATACTGTAACGTTATACGTTGATTATATCTATAATTATTAACTATTTGCAAACCTACTTAATGAATAGTTTACGCTTGCAACTGATATATAAATAACTAAACATTCCAATCAGTTTTATAAAATATTGTGGCGAGCTTCGCGCACGAAACTGGTTTGTTGGTAGGCGTCTCCCCTCTCCATGCGCGTCGTTAAAGTTCGCGCACTTCCAGCGGTCCGTGGAACAATCTCGACCGGCGGCTTGACCTGACACTACGGAGCAGAGTGACCGTGTCTAGCGATCTATTAATTGTACCTGCCACTACCATCTTTACGCAACGAACAACATTTTGAAAAGTTACAAAGTTCAAACGTGTGTGCTACATCTATTAAAATTAAATAATATTTAATTCAGTGTAACCCCAAATCGGGTGAGTGTTGCAAAACTTATAATAACTAGTTTTAAGTATTCGCTGCATGACTTGCTAAAAATATACGCTGTTTGCTATAATCAGCTTCATGTCATTCGAATTGCCGATGTGTTTTTTACGTTAGTGTATTGGTTGTGATCGTCATTTTAAACACTACCTTAACTTTGTGATTTTACCGAGTGACCGTAACATAGGTGTAACGGATCATAACAGTTACTTTTTAAATAATTATCTTCTTCCTTTAAATGTATTCTTTGTTTTGATTAGTAGGAGGTGGTTATGTATCCGTAAATTCTGATATAAAATTTTGTTATATTTTTTCTCACCTACCCTACATCACTAGTTATCATTTTTCTGCTAGTCATTCATCATGCTTTTAAAATTGTACCACGCTGATTAGACTGCTTCATCTGGATAGCTAATTGATGCTAGAACGCCGCTTTCCACCGTAGATTCCACGTTCAACGGTTGTCAGGATGTTGCAGTCAGTAGCATGAATTCGGTCATTTTCTAAAATGTCCAATTCCGGAAATTCCAGGGTTCTTCCGTACCGGAGTTTTTTGGTACCGTCGCTGCGAGGGCTGAGGCTGGTCGACCCTACAAGCTGCCTTAACCGCCGTTGGAAGACCAACCTACCTACTTGGCTGCCACCAGTCACCTACGTTCTGGGAACTACCAGGATAGTGGTTTTTCTTTAGGCGGGCTAGAACTTCACACGCGCTCGATATCGGGAACTCACGTTAACATATTTAAATATTAAATATTTTGTAATCATATTTATATACTTTTAATTAAACAGATGTACCTTGCTTCCAACAATATGTTGTTTTTTTTCTACCTGCAAGGCAACAACGTTACACTGTAAAGGCTATAATTTGTTTACCCACAAGTGGTCTACAACTGAACCCGTTAATTGAGCGGTATGAATGCAACTAATGAATTACTAATACCTATTAGAGCTCTGTTACTGAATAGCCACTGACTAAATTGTTTCGTTACTACATTTGAGAACATTTGCGCTATAAATGATTTACAAGCATGCAACTTAAGCTCTTTTGGGTGCTGAACTTGACTTTGGGAGCTGTTATTGTTTATTATTCGCACAGAACTGCATTTTGAGTATTGTTTAAAGTTAAACGTTGTGGAGTTACCATTGTGGAGATACCATTGTGAAGTTACCATTGTTTAAAATAAAATAACGAGTCGAGCCAACACAATTGTGGAGGTTGTTGTTATGCAGGTTGACTCCCGAAATAACGTTCAAAGAAAAAATTTAAAAGCCCCTCCCCAAAGGCTTCCCGAAACACCCCATGTCTGTTAAGCGATTATTTATAGTTTAGGAGCTAGACGGTTTTTCATATTTATGTGTCGCATTTTTTAATAATATTTTTTAAATTAAATAAAGGTATATGATCGAGAATTTCCAGAGGAAATTAGCTCACTCCGATTGTGTCAACTAACGAAGATTTTTAAACTGCCACGAATAATCGCGTGTCTTCTTAATCACTAAAACAATCGACGCCCGCAGTCGCATCCCGGATCCCGAGCAGACCTGAACCACTAGAGATTTAATCATACATAAACCTACAACCTACTTTTAGATCCAAACTACATCCAAACTAACTATAATCGAAATCAAGCACATAGCATAAACACGCTCCCAACTTCAATGACGCAACTTAAATACTATCTCAACAAAATCTCTTTAAACAGAGATATAACCCGAGTATATACCAACATACATAATTCAATGAAACCGAGCCAACATCTTAAAGTGTGGTCGTAAAGTCATGAATGGCGTAAAACAAAGTTTTGGGCAAAGATATTGACGCTTTAGATAGCAAAACAGAGAGAGAAAACAATAACTCGACGAGATACTTTGCATAAGTTGACTTGTAAAATAGACGCAGTAACTAGTCTGATGTTATAAATCTCTACTGGGCTTTGGGGAATCCAATATTATATTAGGTACTGGGTTATGTTCTGTGTGTATAAATTGAAGTGTACAGTCATGAGCATACATACCATACACTTACGCAAGATACAAATATTTTGATCGATATTTTATGGTGTTACGAACATAGTATTATCGAAACCATACTATTTTGAAATAGGTCTTTTCTCAAGCTTGCAAGGTTGCGAGAAAATCGCTTTTGAAGTTTGTGTAACTGTAAGATGCTCGTGACTGTACTTTCATTTAAAGTTACACTTACTAACACTTACAATGTTAAGGTCTTTTGGATTACTTTGAATTTGAACCTGATTCGGAGAAGGAACGGTCTTTGGGGCCCAGTCAGTTTTTCTTTCATTTTGATGGCAATTTCTTCGAAATTGGCCGTCGTTTCACGTATTGACAGTCAACATGGCAATGTTGCTAGACTTGGGAGATTTTATGACATCGTCATGGAGGAGTATTTAGGAAAGTTTTTTTGTTATAAATACCTATTTAATTTTGTTGTTTTATAGTTTCTTTGGGAGTAACTACCTACTTTTACGTTCCATTTCATACGACTATATAACAGATAGACTTTAAATCTAGAATCAGCATTATAAACTCATGGTACTTCTGAGACACATTTATAAAACCTAAGTAAACAATGAATATGTCCTAGACCTTTCTTGCCTAGTAAATAAAGGTGACAGGAGCCCTGTCACGTTATTCAAAGAATAACGGCGCAATTGGGAGAAATTAAACGCAAGAAGTTATTAAAGTGACACTTTTTGTACAGAAGTTGGCTACAAATAGGTTTTCTTTATACTTGTGGCTAGTAAAATGTTTAGCAGGAATCTTTTGATTCCTGCTAAACATTTGATGCTAATCATTTTTGATTCCTGCTAAACATTTGATGATCTGCTAATCATTTTGATTCCTGCTAAACATGTTGGGTCCTTTATTAATTGGCATTTGTTTATTGGTCCTTTGGTTCGCAGAAGTCCATTGAGCTTGTGGCTAAGTAATACCAGCCGCACGGGTCGATCCATCTGGTTGAGCTACGCTTGCTGGGGTTGGTACTTGGATGGGTGACCATTTTTACATACCGAGACTCCTCCGTGCCCCGGAAAGCACGCTAAGCCGTTGGTCCCGGCTGTCATTCGTGGATCTTTGACAGTCGTTAGGGGTTGACAGAAGCCCGAAAGTCTGACAACCAGACTTACCAACGGGTATCGTACTACCCAGTTACTGGGGTGTAGAGGTCGGATATGCAGTCACTCCATGTAAAACACTGGTATTCAGCTGCATTCGGTTAGACTGGAATCCGACTCCAACATAGTTGGGAAAAGGCTAGGCAGATAATGACCGCACTGGTTTGGATTCATAATCGTAATTTATAATCATATAATAATTAGTAATAATAATAGCATTAAACACTCAATTTCGTTGCTTCCAAATTACATTATATTATATATATTTAATCAATAGCTCCATGTAAAACACTGGTATTCAGCTACATTCGGTTAGACTGGAATTAAACAGATCCATTAAACAGTTCTTTGATTTATATTTTAAGATCACCCGAACTATTCTGTAAAAATATCACCGTGAAAATATCAAGGTGAAGTGAGCGTGAAGTGAGCTGTCAATAGTGTCAATCCCTAGCATCAGGTGAAATGACAGCTCACTTCACCAAAGTTTGCACAGTGATATTTTTGCAGAATACAGCAGCATAATACGTACGTTGTTGTATTTCAGCGATACAATAATTTCAATTTCTGTCTAGCTACTTCAATTAACGGGTGTAGCCTAATACAATAATATTCATATTCATATCTTTAATTGCATTCTATAATGTTTTAAAGGCGTTACAAAGGCTTAGAATAAAATAAAATTAGGAAAAAAATGAACAATCAATAATTTTTAACATTTAAATACACTATTAACATTAATTAAGTCAATATAAAAAAATATTTTTTTAATCACGAGAAAATGGTAGTTCCTTCTTAATGCTACAATATAAAACTAGATACACAGCCATAGAATCTAAGCTAGTCTCCGAACAAAAGATTTAATTTCGTACAAAAGATTCTGTTTCAGCATAATTAACCCCACTGAATCCTTAAGATTATGCGTAGGGTAGGTTGGCTATATTTTTCTGTCTAGACCTATGCTGGCAACACTGGCCATTTTTACAGCAGGGTTATGAATAATGGCCTGTCATCAGCCGAAAAAAATATTTATATTCGTAGTTCAAAATATTTTGTAAAGAATGATGGGTTATAAAACTGGAGTAAATGAAAATAAAGCAGAAAGAAATAAATCTGTTTATTTTAAATTGTGTTACGTTTTGTATTTGTTTGTCACTATTTTAGCAACACTTTATTCGAGTCCAAATAAATTAATTACTTTTAAAACTTCACACATTCCAGCATTAGGTCGGTATACGATAGACGAGGGATGGGTTTCAAGAACAATATAACTTACGTAACCGAACTGAAGTTAACGTTTTAATATCCCCGACATCGAAAACGTTTTAACTTTGCCACAGACCAATTATGTATTTAGAATCGTTTTAATTTAATATAAGTCGGTACGCAGTTTCTTTTAAGTTGATGTTTTTGCACAAAAATGCCAAACGACGTCATATTAATTGATCATCCATACTTTAATATTGTAAATGCGAAAGTACCTAACTTTGTCTGTCTGTCTGTCTGTTATCTTTTCAGACCATAGAGGCAGGTAGGTCATGACCATGACGTTCCCTTGGGATTTTCAGCCTCCATCTGGGCGAAACCGTGGGCAAAAGCAGGTCATTCATAAAATTAACTAAACAAAACATCACACACGTTCGCAATAATAAAGTACCTTATAAAGCACACATTTCTCCCCTTTTATCTTACCGCAGCGACATCTCAACAATACCGATATATTTTCCTTCGACAGTTTTGCCTGAACCAGACCAAAATGTTAAAACAGCAGCGACACGAACGCAATCTCTTCTTATTAATAAATTCGCCATCACCCGTGGTTCTGTCCACTTTAAATATAATTTTGTCTGAACTAAGGAAATTGTTTTTTAAGTTACCTTTATTATTTCAAAGAACATAGATAGTTGTCCGGGTTATAATAAAGGATATGTTTGGTTTGTTTATTTTGCTTTGATCTATGTATTTGAGGAATTCAAATACATAGATCAAAGCAAAATTTAACAAAAGGCATTTTAATTAATTAATTAAGATGTTAATTGTTATTTATAGCCACACGGGCAGGTGCCAATTACAATGTTCAAGGATTGAGTTTCTGTTCACAAAGAATATTATTTGAAGACTAGCTTTACCCGGCTCGGCTTTGCACGGGTAGCACTAAGTATCTATAATAACCTACCTACCTACCAAATCCTATCGTGGATAATGATTGAAATACTATCGTGAATTCATGCAATCCTAATACTTTTTGATAGGTTCATAGTTACTTCTTTTTTACCACTTTCATTGCAATCTATATAATATATAAAAATTAGTTGACGTTTGTTAGTATCACAAAAACTCAAGAACGGCTGAACTGATTTGCCTAATTTTTGTTTTGAAATATCTGTAGAAGTCCAAGGAAGATTTTTATTTTTTTAGACAATTTCTTTATATTTTATTTTTAAACCTTCCTTGGACTTCTACAAATATTTCAAAACCAAAATTAGGCAAATCATTTCAGCCGTTCTCGAGTGTTTGTGAGACTAACAAACGTCTATTAATATATATATAGATGGATTGATCCCTAAAAGCGATGCAAGAGAGCATGAAAGATTGTGACAGCTGCCTTACTGTTTAGGTAACACTTTAATGTAGTATTTTAAAACCCACAGGCTAACCAATTTTGTTTAATAATGCAGTTCACTATTAAATGGCGTTATTCATTAAATTAGGCTCAATCAATTACTGCAAGCGTTCAGACCACTGTAATTTAATTTGATTAAACTGAATACATTTCATAAACATATCTAAATGACAGAACAGACAGACAAATCCGTTTTATCTATCAAACCTGTTATAAGCTCATTAGCCCTTAGTCGTCTTATCGTTGGGTCGGCCGATCAATCAGGCGGCACCTGTCTGAGCTTTGTTTAAATTGAATTTTCGATATTATAGCAACTGGGTTTACGATTCCAGCCATGTTATGATAGTCTAAGAGCAAGTTTTACTTTGACTATAACTCATCATTTATTTTCAAACATATGTACCAACATAAACTGCGGATAAATTGTTTACTTTCAATAGGAGTATAAACTTCAATTCAGAAAGTCATAAATAACAAACAAATGAAAATTAAATCAGGTCAAGCATACTTTTAATTATTTTATTTTTTTTATAAAAGTCTTTTTAATTTCTTTCTTTTTTACTGTACGAAAATACGAAACTAACAAAGAGTGTACACTCTTGGTTAGTTTCATATTTTCGTGCATAAGGACATAAATAAAGTTAGGTTGCATTATCTGCTTCTGGTCCCTGGGTAACCTGGATATTGGGACCATAATTTTAATGATAGGTAACATTGAGGTAATTTCACTAAGCAACCCATCATCGTTCATCATTCTCCTGCCCTTATCCCAATTTATTTGGGATCAGCACAACATGGGCCCTATCAGAATACCAGCGCTGCGACACTTATTTCTTAAGTTCTGCAGCATTATGCTGAGATGGGAGCCTTTTGGCCTCGTACAGGACTTTTTGTTTTTATTTTAATTTTACTTTTTTTTTTTTTTTTTATTTCTATGAGTGTTTTTTAGTTTAATGTGTGATCTCCTGTGCGAGTCCCAATAATTACTTTTTCTTTCTTTCTTTCTATGTCTTTTTCTACCAAACTTCGCTATTAGTCGTCATCTCGGTAGTCATTCCCTTTCTAGCCATAACATCTTTCACACGGTCCATCCATCTTTTCTTCAGTCTTCCCTTGCTCTTATGGCCATCCACATCCATACTCAAAAATTTCTTCACGATATTTTCCTCATTCCTATGCATCACATGATCCATGACAACACAACTTTTTAGTCACACATGCCACTTTCAGACTTCCTCTTGTGTAGTCATTCCTTATTCTATCCAGTCGCTTAAAACCATACTAAGCAATCCATTTGTGGTATTTTTGTTTTATGATTGGTGTTTGATAATAAATACTTTTCATTAAGCAAAAGATGAGTGACGCTCGATGTTCGTCGGGATCTTGTACTATGATACTCGACTTAAGTGTAATAAGATGATGGATTTTATCAATTACTTAATTGGAAGTTAATATTTTTCAGGCAGCCTACCTTCTTCAGGATTGCTCAAGGGTCCACTTGAAGGGAATAAACGTAAATTGAATATAATAAAAGTTGGTTTTGGTTAAGCACTGAATGGTATGTCAGCGTGAGCAAATTATAACGTAAAATGCAACGCAACGTTTAGTGACATGATCGCCCTATTAAGTGAGTCAGTGATTGTCACTTTAAGGTGTATTGTTTAACGAAAGCACAGTTTTCCGTTTAACCCTTAACAGGACATGGGCAAACTGTGGGTGTTTGGAACAGAAACGCGGACAATTTGGTATTATGGGCGTATAGTGTTGTAAGATTGTACATCTCCAAGTGTTTCCAGGTTGAAAGGAAAATATGTGGGAAAGTAATTCCTTCGTTTGTTTCGAAAACGAATATTTTGGCCGGTCGTAGGTCAAAAAGAAAAAAATGACAGTGACATTTTGTGGGAACAGTTACACATTTGACCGTTTACAACAAGGAATTGATGTGGGAATTATGTACACTGCATGACACATGACGTATATCACGTCATTTGCCTCCATATTTGTGTGAAAGTAAACGTAGTAATCTGGGGTCAGGCAGTAACAAAAGCAATAACAGCTTTGCAAAGAAATAATTAAATAATTTCAACATTTTTGCTTCAGATCTCTTACAAAGCATATTGGGGTCAGCGCCCATCCGACCAGATGTGGTTGAATATCAGTATTTTGTATAGAGCGACAGCCGTCTGACTTCCGAATTGAATGCAATAATATTTAAGCAAAAGTTATAAATATCCGATGTAATGTACGAGCCGATTTCGTGTGGTTTGAAATGAAACTATGTAGCCGATTCTGTGGTTTTTGTTATTATGTATTTTCATAGGTTTATTTATGTCGTTATGTTCGCAGTTCGAATTACAAAAATATGTTTTCAAAACAAAGAATACATAAAGTATTTGAATTCAAAAAATCTTTATTCTCGGCTCTATTATAATTTTATTGTGAATCCAGCTTTAATATACTGCTTCCGCTGCATTAATTCATGTTTCGCTCCCTGTATAAACGGGAAAACATCATACATACCGTCACGAACTACATATTAAACTTATCATCAATAGCACATCTGCTGACTCTTCTAAAATCCACAGAAGTATAAACCTAAACTTTGTTTACAAAGTTTTAACGTTAAAACTGAGTGAGACTAGTTGAAACTCATTTATTTAGTGTAAACATTAGCAAGATTAGTTTAATTCGTGTGGTAACCGAAAACATGCAACTTTCTGTAAATAAAACTACGAAACTGCTACGAGTTGCTACGAGATGGTCATTACGTGCTACGGGAGTGCTACGAAGCTACGTATTTACATGCAATTGCAATAAACTACTTGTAGAGGAAAATTCATTTAAATAATAATTTGAAAATAATACTCAAAATTAAACAAGTATTTTAATCCTCGTTTACAAGCAAATTGTATTTGTGCAAGAACGTTGACTTACAATTTATATGAAGCAAATACTCTATTTTTAGAAAAAAAAAACTCGCGTAGCTTATGACGCATACTTTGCCTACTCAATGTCTGCGTCATAAGGGAACGCGTGTTTTTTTTTTTCAAAAAATAGAGATTTTGCTTCATAAAATATTTTTTTGAGAAGGCAAATTATTTTCATATAAATTGTAAGTCAAGGCAAATTTCGCGCCCTCTTGCCCCTAGCCGCCCTGGGTGTCAGGAATTCTGGGCGGATTTCCGGCCGTCCGGTAAGGACCAGGACCGGTCGACGGCGCGTTGTATTCTACGCGCGCTTCAAAGAGATGTCGTCAGCACAAGTGTAGGGCTCCACTAGGGCCATTGCCTGCCGGGGTCGCGGGAAGGTACTAAAGGGTTACCGAGGCCCCTAGCAACACAGGCAACGGAAGGAATACGGGTGGGTTTCAGTCGGTAAGAGTCTGACACACCCTCCCGCTCCGCCCAGAGCGGGAGAAGTCAACGTTCATGCACAAATTCAATTTAATGGACAAAAGGCATTATTTAATTTCATGACGCTATAAAAATGTTTTAAATATCCTAAAGCAACTATTAAGACACTCACTAATTGTAACTTTCCTGAAACAATCAGAGTCGTTATCACATTAATACCTTCTACTCGGTACTCATAAAACCTGCTACCACAAGTGCAAATGCTCTCGCGACTGGCTTTCGACCGAGATCACTGTCAAGCAAATATCAAACGCTATACTTCTTGTTCATTTCTGCCTTTCACTCGAAGCGAAACGTCGGAACACTTTTGTGTTCCGGCGAATAAATCAAAAGTGACAAATGATTCATTCGTAAACCGATCTAACGGTGTTAGATTACGGCACTTGGCATCTTTAAGATACTTGCTTACTGAATAATCGAAAAATTGAATGAAAGGAGCAGATGAACATTCATTCCTTAGTAATTTCGTCGTGTGAAAGTGAATTAAAACAAAAACCGGCCAAGTGCGTGCCGGACTCTGCTTTTACGGGTTACGTAGTTGGGGTGAATTTATCCCAAAAACAAACTAAACATTGTTGTTGAAAAACATGTTCGCCCATACATCGATATACGTCACGGTCAATTCTCCAACTGCAAATATAAGTCGGTCGATTATTATAATTACTCGTTAACTTGTAAAGCCTACTTAGCATTGATAGCTTTCCTTTTAATTTTATTTTATGTATTACTGCCATGATTTTTCTCACTTAACCAAAGACAACCATTTAGCTGGCAGGGAGGCGGGACACTTGACTCTAACCAAAATTAGTACTTTAAATCTTAATATTACGCAAACGGAACCTTGAATCGAAAAGTGGTGTCGACAGACTCACAATATGTTTGATCGGCCTATCCAACGATATTCCATACCAAGGGATAGCAGAGAAAAAAAATATCATCTCCACTTGACGTGTAAGAGAGGAACCCAAAAATGTTTGCTCTTTCATGATTTTGTTTAACGATTCTGATTGAGCAGTGGTGGCCCAGTGGTAACAGCCGCGACTTACGAGTTGTATGTAGCAGGTTCGAACCCAGACAGGCGCTTTACTTTGTGTAAATGATTACATCACCACTGCTCTCAAAAAACCGACATGTCCTAGAACAAATGTGACATCTACCAACCCGCACTGGGCCCGCGTGGTGGATTACGGCCCACTCCCTCTCACAGAGAGGAGACCTGTTTCCCAGCAGTGGGAACATTAAAGGCTGATTATGTTGTTTAACCATTTTGCCGGCGTGATCAACATGTGCCAAATTACAGCATTCAAGTACTGAGAGTCTCTGAGCTATGCCAGGGGCAGACAGACTGACGAACATGGCGAAGCCATATGAGATGTTGACTACGGAACCCTAAAAATGAACAGGCTCTCAAGTGACCCATTCACTCTAGTGTAACGTCTGACATCAGCTTTGGCAGGCATCTTTGTGTGCGTGCGCCTGTTTTGAGGCGTTTTGTATGGAGCTGGCCTTCTGTATCTATCTATTCGACGTCTCCGATTCCGGTCGACGTCTTAACGTCAACGCCGGCTATCGCTGAAAACCAGCGCTGGGGCTCTGTCTCGCATAGGGTCGCAGCATTATGCTGAGCGTTGGCTGTTTTGCGTGGACGTGACGCATATTCTCCCCCAAATTGTTTCTTTTTTGTATTTGTGTTCCTTCCTTGCGTCATGTTTACCGCAAATAAATGCATTTTCTTTCTTTCTTTTCTTTCTATTCTGTGGCGCTACTGAACGCAAGCCTCTTCATAATTAGGGCAATAGCCATAATTGCTACGCTCAGCTTACGGGTACGATGGCAACGCGTACTGCTGTGTTCGTTTAGAAGTCTTTAATGATATCTGGTTTCTATTACAATGTGATTTTATATACTTCTCTGAGATAATTAGAAACAAAGTGAGATATAGTAACGTCAATCAGACAAATAATGGTGTTACTACGACCATACATGCATAAGAACATGTGAAGTTGTATTTATATCAGATAAGTGAATTGTAAAGTAAAAAAAATAAACGTAGGGATAGTGTTTAATGTAATGTTAAAAACGAGAATGCTGAATTCTATTTGATCAACTCAAATTCAATACGAGATTGATTTCGAATTAATTAAGATTTTGAACGATCAATTTCGATTCAATAAAGTGATTTATTGATTGGTCAATATTCATTGACTCTTATCCTTCTTCTCTTGTATATTCACGAACCAAAACTACACATTGAACAGCAGCTCATGCCGGAATTAGTAAAGATATGCCAGAGGACCAGGTAATAGGTAGCAGGGCTAACTGCACCGGTTGCGCCGGAAGTACATGTCACTATCAAAAGTCTGTCGCCGTCGTTCGCCAAAAAATCTATATAATTTTAGACTCCGTGAGTCAAAGTTGATAAAACAAGGACAAATTGTGCATCACCGTGTTTTTTTTTACTTGTGCCAGTCTCCGTGATCAACGGTCTACTCAAAATACCGTTTAGATCAATTTGCAAGGAGCGCCGCAGCAGCAGAAAGGTGAGTCGTATTTGGATTTTCCTCTGTTGAATTTGTTCCTTGATTGGGTGAACTAGCAATAGCTACGTTCGGACGGAACAACCTTATTCTATACACAACCAGCGTAATCTTACAGTCTACTCCTCTATTCTACAACCTAATGATCTTCTACTCCCTATCTTCTTAGTACGGTTTCAATTCAATTGACTGAACTCAAAATGTATCTGTAGTAATATCATCCAGGCGTGTTTCTGCCTGGATGCTCTTAGCTATCTTAAACTAACTATCAAACTATCATAGTTCGTTTATTAGCGCGCTTGAATAGTTCTGCACCTGCTTTATTATTAGTTTTAAAACTAACAATCATGCACTGAGAATTTTTTGTCATAGACTGGAAAAATATCTTAAAAACAAATTCTATAAAATAACAACTACGTACAACATGACACATTGTATTTCTTAAAGGGGTATGTAGAAAAGTACAGCCTTTGCCACATTTTACTAGTTGTATCTAAGCCCTATGAAATTGGGGTCGAGCCGGCCATCAACTGGGCACAAATCCAGAGCCCGGGCTACTCCTGAGAAATGCTTAATGGAAAAACCTGAAAAATTGTGAAATGCAAATGCATTTGTTGACCACACAAAGTAAAATGTTGTTGTTTAATAAATATCACGAGAATTTGATGTCCGGGCCAATCAAATACAACCACGATATGATTGGCATAGCATAGTATAATCAGCCTATAATGTTCCCACTGCTGGGACACAGGCCTCCTCTCTGTGAGAGGGAGTGGGCCGTGGGCCACGCGGGCTCAGTGCGGGTTGGTAGAAGTCACATGTCTTCGACTTTTTGAATCTAGGGTATGCTTAGGGTAGGGTGTTCCTTCACGATATTTTCCTTCACCATTTTGAGAGCAGTGGTGATGAAATAATTTACACAAAGTAAACCGCCTGTCTTGGTTCGAATCTACGACCTACAACTCGTAAGTCGCGGCCGTTACCACTGGGCCACCACTGCTCCCGCTTTACTTTGTGTAAAACATTTCATTACCACTGCTCTGTCCCAGCAGTGGGAACATTATAGGCTGATTATGTAAAGCGCCTGTCTGGGTTCGAACCTACGACTTACAACTCGTAAGTCGCAGCCATTACCACTGGGCCACCACTGCTTGATATAATTGAGCTCGTGGCTAATTAAAAACAGCCCCATGGGTTCTTCAAGGTTAAGTAACGCTTGCCGAGGTCGGTCCATGGAAGGGTGATCATCCATTAGATAGCAAGACCCCTCCGTGACTCCGTGACGTGAAAGCACGTTAAGCCGTTGTTCCTGTCATTTGTGGATATCTTTGACAGTCTTTACGGGTTGTCAGAAGCCCGAAAGTCTGACATCCAGTCTTGCCAAGGGGTATCGTGTTACCCAGTAACTGGGTTGTGGAGGTCAGATAGGCCGACCCGAAGATAGTTGGGAAAAGGCTAAACTAAGCTAAGCAGATTATGACTTAATTGTGATCTAATTTTGAACAGTTTAACCAAATTCCAGGTGATTTGCGCAACAAAAAAAGCTTCTTATCTTTCCCTTTAAAGGTTAACTAGACCTTCGTGTTAAGGTACCTAGACCTTTTTCGTCCAATGATCAATCTTTTCCAGCCAAAACTGGTAGTACTTCACCCTGAAGCATTTTCAACAATAACAGAAATTTATTTCCACTGTTTTGTCAATGTGTCGACACGAGGAGCGTTTTTGCGTGGGTAGCTGCCATTTCGACGAAAACTGGTAGTGGGTAGTACAGTGTGGGTGGTTACTGTGTTTCGGGCTATTTTAGGTAAATTTAATTCGATAGTTCCTATGAAGAAATACCTGTTTTGTTGTTGTTTGTTTGCGTTCGCAATGCATCGTGAGTTTTTATTATTAAAAACTCATTATTATAGGTTTGTACTGATTAGTTCAGTGTAAAGCTATTCATTATTGCAGTTCATAATCAATATTTTAGTGCACCACAGAGCGATACTCGAGACACGCGATGTTTTCTTTTTGTTTATTCGAAGTTTAGTTTTAAATGATTATTTTTTTTTACTTTTGTATTTCTTGTGCGTGTCCCAAATAAAATATTTTTGTTTCTTTTCTTTCTTTTATACTTCTTGATTGAATTTAGTGATATTGATTGATTGACTGCCCCATTGGTCTAGTGGCCGCAAGCGCTACTGCTGAGTATGACGTCTTGGGTTCGATTCTCAGGTTGAGAAAATTGTTATTGGGTTTTTCTATCTGGAATTTTTCAGTAGTAACCTGGACTCTGGTTTAGTGCCCGGTTGATGGCAATAGGCTCGTCCCTTATTTCATGTGACTTAAACATAACTAGTGAAATGTGGGTGTACTATAGCTGTATGCCTAACCTAACCTTTCGGGTAAACAAGGCGTGATGTAAAGTTGTTATGATTTTGATAAACTAATCAAAATTACGAAATATTTGGCAGCTATTTACAACGTTATCTACATTCAGAATGCACCCACTGAACGTCAGCTGTAATGTAACTACATACTTCTGTGATAGCTTGTATGATAATCGACTGTAATTATTGAATACACACGTGCCTACAGTGAACATTAAAAGTTTGTGAAGACGAAACTGTTTGAACAATGTGAATCATTGAAGCTTTGTTTTCAAAAATATTCATCGAGTTGTCACCAGCTATGTATCTGCTCCCGTGAATTCCCGTGTAACGAATAATTTTGAGAGATATAATAAAGACGCTTTGCTGGCAGGCGGTCTGGTTAAACATCGATCGATAAGACTCTTCATCCCCTTGACACAAACCTCCAGCCACTTACAACATAAATAGGATACTCCGTACTATAAAGCCAACACGGTTAGGATTGGCTGAAATTTACATGAAGATATTTCCACAACATACACGCGTAATATAACCACTTAACTATGCATTACATTCGCTGTTCGACGAACACAGTTCGCATTTCGTTGTACTTCAATTAAACAGTTCGACATTCCCCTTGTTTTCTACAAACGCTAGAATAATCGCAACAGGTACGCTAGTGTGAAAATTAATTTGACATTTTACCCACACCTAGGTGTTGGCAAGCTGCCCCTATAATTTATATTCCGAAGTCTGCGCTTACTTTGGAAATCATTTATAGCAAAACAAAGTCGTATTTTATGGATACAAGCTTCCCATTTTAGAGGTGTGCTTTATACCCCGAGAGCTTTGTGCTAAGTTTTCTATTTTAAGTGTTGGGAGCTGAAAGTTTAAACTGTTTTCGGGTTCGATATTATTCCGTTAGCATAAAAGTTTTTCTATATTTTTTGTTGTTGTTTTATTATTTTCCCAGTTTTTGTTAGCAAAACATTTTCGCTTTAACGCTTCAAAAATTAATCAAATAAAAATCACAATTAAAGTCACGCCAACTATTCAGAATGGACCGTAAAAAAAAACTTGCTAAGGCAAACTTGACCGTCGAGAGGCAATTCACGAAAAAGGCTCAATCGTATTAATTGTCCCGCGAATAACAAGGCTTTTTGTGAGTCGGAGCGGGGCCGAGGCGCGACGGTCGATGGCAGAGGGCGGGGAGACGCTCAGTGTGCCCCTAGTCGCGCTGGTAGCTCCGCGCGCTCTCCGTACCGCGGCTCCCAAACACGCGGCATGTTGCAAAAAACAGGCAACACGCTACAGGTGCCCTAATCGCCAGCCACATGATAAATGACAGTGTTTTTTCGACCCGACAGCCGCGCCCGACGAGTTGAGTGGTAGGAAATAGGCGATACGAATAAATAAACAACTTTTGTTTTTATTTTTTTTTTGTTCCTTTATACTTTAGAGCTTCCTCGCTCGCGTGCTTTGTTGACCGTTACGTAAGTGGATAGTTTTTTAGTTAATTACGCTTAGTTAACTTTTGTTCTATTAATATTGTAATGACGTATTTTCGTCAGTCATTTTGTTTGATATATCTAATTTCCAGTTGCTTAAAGTCTTGCGATACGTTTCCATTTTGAATTGAACGTTGATATGACAGGATTGTCATTAAAAGTTAAGAGAAAAGTTTAATGTCATTAAGGGTGATTTTCGCGCATCTACCCATTGCGCATGACCTGCGCAGGAGGTACTAAAGTACCTGTCTATCTATAAACTATATCACCTGTATTGATATACGTAATAGGGTTAAGGCAGAGTTTCCTGTGACCTAGATTTTATTTTACGATGTTGCACAGAATTTTTCGGGGAAGTCATCTATCATAAGATGCGGTGGTACTTCTATATTTTTACCTGAAGATATTTCAAATTTTATTTTAAAAGTATACTTGGAGAAATACTACAACCCTCCTTCTTTAAAATTTCTTGCATTAAGTTTGTTTTGAGATTCGCCTCGCGGTCTGGTTTTCTATTTAGTCATATCGTGTTGTAAGTGGTTCAAGGATTACAGCGTGTTTCATCATCAAGTTTTGGGATATTTACATTTTAGCGACTGCACTTCTACGATCATTAATTATTAGATTATTAATTATTAGAATAAATAAAACAGTCAGCCTGTAATACTGGATTTAAAAAAAAATCATGTTTCGAAATATACTGTATTAAAAATCCCTTATCTGAGAATGGATTCAAAAATATTTAACTTTTTAAAGACTGGCTTTCACTGAAAGTCCTAGAGTTATTAAGAATTCTTATAATTAATTAAATCTATACACAAATAGCTCAAAAACAGTCAAGGCCACAAAAAGATAATGGATTTTATTAAAATGATATCGGAATGGTAGAAGCCCCTTCAATTTCAGAATTTTAATATAAATTTTAATCGGAGACATTTAACATTGGAAACGATTTTCTGTGGATGATATTCTTTAGTAGGTACGAGAATGTGATTAACATCAGAAGCAATTTTATTAAAAAATTGATTTCATTTATCATCCAAACTCGTACAGACACCGCTCCCGATTCCCGGCATATATTTTTTTCTGATTACGTTAATCATTTGAGTTTGACAGCTGTTCTAAAAATGCTTTTCTTTAGATATTACAAAATACTTTTTCTTAAGAAAACCTTTTAAGTTAATGGAAATCTTTAATCGTATTATACCTCTTTGCCGCCTTAAATTAGGCTACCGACAGCTGACATTACGACACTCAATCAATCTGCCCAGCCTTTTCCTAACTTTGTTGGGGTCGGCATCTAGTCTAACCAGCTGAATACCTGTATTTTACATGACATTACGACACTCGTTATATTCAAAAGTCGTATTCCCTTAAGTCTCATTAACACGGTGCAAGTTTCTGGAACGTTCAAGAGCAGTAATTGCAATTTAATTATAGGCTGTCATGCATGCGATTTCCATAAAATGGCATTCAATAATTGCATATGACATTGTTTATACCAAGACAATTATTGCAAGGCGATTATTGCGTGCAAGTTTTGTCTCGTCCTAACAACGTTATTCCATTTTATTTTACGATATTTTCCGAGGATTTCTTGCCTCACAATTTAATGATAGAAAATTTTCATGCCAGAATTGAATTCGATGTTATTGTACGTGCTGTTTAGACGATGCCTATCAATTGTTGCTTTAATTTACCCTGTAAAGCCCCGCGCGACTCCGATTCGGTGTCCCGCGCGACTCCAATTCGTTGTCAAACAATAGAAAATCAATTGTGTCTCATTAGCTGTCCTTGACCAATTAACGGTATGCTACAGGCATCAAACTTGAACGTGTAAATGCGGCTTTAAGCTTGGGTTTCTTAGGAAAGCGGTTCCGTCATATTATCGGCCGTCATGAAAATCTGTCATTGTCACCAGTATTCGACATTAAGCTGTTCTGTCAATGTCACCAGTATTTGGACAGTCGTTATTGTGTGACCGTTCACCGCTTTCTTAAGAAACCATAGCTTTCTGTGAAAGTCCATTAAATCGATTAAAGGGTCGTAGCAGTTTGGTATCTGTTGATTAATTTATTAGCACATTCGTTCAGAATGTCTATTGCTGTACTTGAAAGTTACTTCATTGTAACGTTCAACGTTAATGATGATATATTGTAAGCTTTTACTGGTCCTGTATATATTTCAAATATGGTCATTACTTGACAGTTTACTGGTTTCTTGGCTACTTTTAACCAGGGTTGAAATTGATTTCTTTATCTGGCTAGTCACATAGACGTCTCCCTACGTTTCTGCATATCAAATATAACCGATTACGTTAATCTAAAGAGCTTGAAGGCTAACCTACAAATGCTTTTCTTATTTTTTTTATTAAGAAAACATTTCCATTTAATGCAAATCTTTAATCGTATTATACCTCGTCGCCACGTTAAATTAGGCCACCGACAGCTGAAATTACGACACTCATTATATAAGAGTCGTATTCCCTTAAGCTACGGTTTCCTAGGAAAGCGGTTCCGTCATAATATATAGGCCGTCATGAAAATCTGTCATTGTCTCGAGTTTTTTCATTAAGGTAGTCTGTCATTGTCACCAGTATTTGACATTAAGTGGTCTGTCATTGTCACCAGTATTTGACATTAAGGTCGTCTGTCATTATCACTATTATTTGACATTAAGGTGATCTGTCATTGTCACCAGTATTTGACTTTAAGGTGGTCTGTCATTGTCACCAGTATTTGACATTAAGGTGGTCTGTCATTGTGATCAGTATTTAGACAGCCCTTATTGACCGTTCACCGCTTTCTTAGGAAACCAAAGTTTTAAACAGCTTTCCGTGAATGTCAATCAAATTGATTAAATCGTTGTGTGATGGAGCTATTTGATGATAAATTAATCGACAGATACCAAAATATCTGTTGATTAATCTAGCTCAGGATGTCTACTGCTGGACTTGATAGGTACTTCATTGTCAATCAATCAATCAAAATATTTTTATTTCACATAAACCTACATGGGCACTTATGAAACGTCAGAAGCTAGGTGCACGGTTCCAATGGGTCGTTTCCTATGGAGAAGAGCCGGCAAGAAACTCCACATTGTAACGTTCAAAGTTCGACTTTAATAATGATATGCGATCAACATGATATTGCGGTTACTGGTCTGTACTTCAATGGTGATTAATTTACATGGTTTCTGAGGCATTCTTAGCCCGATTTATTTATTCGTTATTGTACAATTTGGTTACATATTTTATAATATCGTGTTTTGAATAATTCAGGGTTTTTTAGAAACCAGGTATTAATCATTTAAAGAATCGATATCTTCCCTTGACCTCCGGATTAGTTATTTGGCAGATAGTTTCGTATATAACGGGAATAATAATACCCATAACGAAGCCGTTCTTCCATAACGAAGTTTGTTCATCCCGAATTTTGAGCTTTTTTTTGTACTGCACCTTACCGTTCTACCTGGGAACTTTCTGATTACGGAGATATTTGCGGTCAAAGTGCCAGCCTTTTTAAATGTTTTTTTAAGGAAACAAGTTTTAAATGTTATAACTTACCTATCTTTAAATATTCCCACGAACCCTGTACCGTTGCATGCACCAATAAGCATAATGTTTTGCGTGCTTTGCATATAAAAGATGTCTCCCAGAAATTATTTTTGCACAAAGAAAGATAAATAGATAAATAGATAGAATACTGTTTATTACGTACACCATAAAAATTACAAATATTTAATAAATGTAGAAACTATACATAAGGTCAATTCAATGGTCGTTTCAAAGGGCGGTCTTATCGCTTAAAGCGATCTTTTACAGACAACCTTTGGATGGATTAAAGGTGAAAGGAGAGACAATACTGCAGGTAGTCAGTGGTGTACCATTTACATATACAATAAATACATACATACATACATAAAGCATATACTTATGTATAGAAATATATATATACAATAATAAACAATAACAACTTCGGAGACTGCAAAATATCCGGAGCATAAGACGATTCCATTCTCGTATAATTCAATAAAAAATAACTCATGTTTATTATTAAAAATTTATGTTTAAGAGATTTAAAACTGTTTACGATCATAATTCTCGTTCATATTGCTGTTCAAGCAGTAAAATTTTCACGCGCGCGATATAAAAATTCTTTCTAGAAAGTGAGGAAGAAAAGCTGGTTTTAAAGATATTTTTTTTACATTGTCCTCACTTTTTTTACATTTATGCAACAAGAATAATGTTTAATCTTGATTTAAAAGAGTGTCCTTGAAGTTTCTTGCCCGTTCTTGTCCATAGAGATCTACATTTTGGAGTGGGCAACTAGCTTCAACTTTCTAACTAACTGACCGACTCCTTGACAATTCAAAAGTGCCTGTAAATGGTTTAATTGAAATAAAAGCATTTATGGGTTTGAGTTTGGTTTTGCTATAGCAACGACATATTTCAATATATTGGAATCCATGATTTACAATGTAGAACTTTAATTAAGGGATTATTTAGTTGAAATAAGCAATGGCTGTCATTAAGTAAATTAATTGTGGCAAAGTGACCACTATCTTAAATGGTCCATAAATTCACTTTCATATTCTGTCGTTCGTTGACACGGCAAATTGACATATGGTGTCAATTTAGGAGGCGGGACGGTTGAGGGAAAGGCAAATTTCGCGCCCTCTCGCCCCTAGCCGCCGCAGGAGACGCCCTGGGTGTCGGGAATCCCGGGCGGATTTCCGGCCACCGTAGGCGCGGGCTTGCGGACGGTGAGCAATGGGTAGCTCACCGTCCGGTAAGGACCAGGCCCGGGTCGACGGCGCGTTGTATTCCACGCGCGCCTCAAAGAGATGTCGTCAGCACAAATGTACGGGTCCACTAGGGCCGATGCCTGCCGGGGTCGCGGGAAGGTACTAACGGGTCACCGAGGCCCCTGGCAACACAGGCAACGGAAGGAATACGGTGGGTTTTAGTCAGTAAGAGTCTGACACACCCTCCCGCTCCGCCCAGAGCGAGAGAAGTTATTTGATAATATCCCACGCAAAAAAAAAAAACAAATGGTGTCAATTTACTCAACAATTAATTTCCCTGACTGACAGGATACCGTGGCATTATATAAATCTAGAGAGGTAGTGGTTATTCTTTTAGGTATGGCATAATTCTTCCTCTAAAGGGCGACTAAATAATATAATTTGTAAAATTTCCTTCATATATTATGTAGATCTCTGCTAAAACTTTGGGTGTTGATTATTAACCTTTTAACCGCCACAGTCATGTAATAGATGAAAAATGTGCCCAGCACGCCACGGTCAGTATATGACCGATTTTAAGGAATAATTTGTACCTTGGCGCCGTGGGCACGTTTTTGCTTTTTTGACGTGGCGGTCAAAGGGTTAACTAATAAAATGTTTACTGTCTGTGTCCTACCAATGTCATTGCTGACGGTACTGAGGAATATATTCCCTGTAAGTACCATACTATCTTTTTATTTCAGCGGGCAAATGAGTGCCAGCGATTGTCCTGCACATAATGTCTAGTTTAATTATCTTTTATCTTTTTTCATGCAAGCATGCAGGTTCGCAATATTTCGTTCTTCGCTTTATTACTGAACTGACCAAACTTTTTTATCAAGATAGCTGAACCTTTTTTGTGGTGAATGTTTTTTCTACAGTGATAAAAAAAAAACATTCACTTCAAATAAATTATATTATCTAGTGAAATACTTTATGAAAAATTCTTATGAAGGATTTATCAGTTTTATTTTTGCACATTTTTATGGAGCTAATAATAATATTTGGAAAGTCAGAATTTAAGTGCAGACATGTAAAATTTTACTTTAAGTATGTAAGTAGACGGTTACTTTTTTCATCGTACAATTTTTCTCTATTTCTACGTTGTCTTATTTTTCTTTAATTGTGTATTATTTATTAAGTAAAAACGCCTTCATAAAACCTGAATAACGTTGTTACTAATAAGTTTTATTTATATAGGTTTTGTTTTATTGATTATATATCATATCGTATACCTATTTCATATCGTCGTTGCAAATTTAAAATCTCTCAAGTGTATAAAGTAACTTTGTAAGTAAAATTGTAGTCGTTGGGCGATCACATAATACATTTTCATTTTCTTTTTTTTTAAATAAAATCGTTACTGTACACACTCTTGTATACATCAGACACATAGGACATTTTTATTTACATTTAAATGTAGGCTGACACTTGAGATTGTTTAAAAATGATACGTGCTTTATCGAAAATTAAAATATTCACACGGAAGTTTTTGCTAAGTATGGGTAGTGCCGTGGTGGCCCAGTGGTATCAACCACGACTTACAAGTCGTAGGTCGAGAGTTCGAACCCAGGCAGGCACTTTACTTTGTGTGTTTAATTTCATCACCACCGCTCTCAAAGCAGTGAAGGGAAACATCGTGAGGAAACCGGCATGTCCTAGAGCCAAAAATTCAAAGACATGTGATATCTACCAACCCGCACTGGGCCCGCATGGTGAATTATAGCCCACTCCCACGCCCAGAGTGGAGGCCTGTGTCCCAGCAGTGGGGACATTATAGGCTGATTGTGTGTGTGATGGGTATGCAAAATCGCTTTTCAAATATCTGTAAAACACTTTTCTTCAAAAATGTCACATAGGAGATTTTAAATTTGCAATGACGTTGAGAATTAAAACTTACAACGAGGCCTAAGCATAACCATTAGATCTAGTGTTACCTTCATAGCTTCAAACAATCCTGCCGGGGTCGCGGGAAAGTCCGAAAGGGATACCGAGGCCCCTAGCTACACAGGCAACGGAAGGAACACGGGTTTTAGTCAGTAAGAGTCTTACACACCCTCTAGCTCCGCCCAGAGCGGGAGAAGTTATTTGATAATTTCCCACCCAAAAAAAATAGCTTCAAACAAGCTCCTAACTAAACATAAACATTGTTTTTCTTTAAAACCCTATTAGGTAGTGTTTTCACAAGCCTTCCGATAACTAACAAAGCATTTGAGTGCGTTGTTTACTTAGGCAACTGAAGGTTATCTTTGTCGCTAAAATATATAGTTTTGTTAGCTAAAGTTCAGTGTACAAATGGCTTTATTATTAAGTTGATTGATTGAGGTTTTAATCGTTGGAGCCTTGACCGCTGTTTTCAATTTTGTGGTATGTTTGCTTGGACATTTTGAAGAAATTATCTAGTGTTCATTCAGCGGTGACAAATAGCATAATATGTAGACTTTAGGGTGACTTTAGTATTTAATAACTTAATTTCATCGGAGTTCATGATTGTTTTGTCACTTGTAAATATTTCACCCTTGGAATTGTCTTGACTACTATTTTCATGTTTTTTTTTTCTTTATGCATCACATTCAAGCATATGCATTTAATTTGAATTATTAGTGAGCAATTTCATTGATTAATTTGAAACCTTCAAATTCAGTTATACTCAATTATTACCTCACTTCTATTTTAACAAACTCTACACAATTTAGCGGTAGCTCTATATTTCTACGTAGAGGTATGTAGAGACACAAAATAAATAGGTACAGAAGGTTGGGTCTATGCAACGAGCGTAAACAGGAGCACGCACACAGACGCGTAAGTACAGCTTTGCAAAGAAAATCATGCGCTTCGGGAATCATGGTCTATCTTCGGAAAAACGAATGATGAGATTTAATACATATAGATAGAGCTGCTGCAACCATGGCCTTCCAATCTTGTCTATTTTGTATTACCATGATTACAAAATTAAAGATTAATAACTCTAAAGCTGGGCATTCACGGTCAGTCCATTTGGATGAAATTAAATGGATGGACGCCAGTTGTTTAGGCCACTCACGGCTTCAGTCCAAATGACTTTCATTTATCGATCGACAGGGACGTATACAAACGTATAGTGAAGTAGTAGAAAATGTATTCAGACTCAAAATGGTCATAGGAGTGGTAGAAAAAGGAGATAATATAATACACGTCAATTTAATGAATGAATTAACATTTTATTGTACTTCTTATTAATAGTAAATACATTATGATACGTGTAACGTAAGTAGAATATTTTTGCATTGTTATTAGGTTAACCACTCGAAAATATTTTGAAAAATGTCAAGGTTAATTAGAGGTTATCCATTACTCTGTACTTAAGAATTCCGGGGATATCAGGTCAAACACTCGAAAAATTTTCAAAAAGGTCACGGTCATGGTTAATTAGAGGTCATCCATTAATCTGTGCTCAAGCATCCCGGGGAGTGTTGACTCATGGAGGGATGAAAATTTCATTATTTTTGACCTAGGACGTCTAGTTTTTTAAATAGTTGCTAAAAACTCAAAAGGGGATTCCAAGTTAGGCCGCAACTTACGATTTCCCTTGTCTGAATGCATAGATGACATAATTATATATTTAGGCGGGTGACCAAAATCGGAACTATGGCTGCGGCTACATTGTCACGCAGATTTGAGTCAAGTTTTCGCAATAAAACTACATGTTCGATCTACGACGAACTATATTGGTCACATTGTTGACAAAACTTCGGTTAAAAGACGCGGGGAAATTAATTATGGATTAATTTTCACACGGTGTAAAAATGGACTACTTAGGTCACGGAGAAGCGTGGCTTAAGTGCGGGTTTAGGTCAGAGTGTGCTATAAAAGCACTTCTTAAACAGTTCAGCCTTTTTGAGACCGTATCTACATTATCGTTTTCATCTTTCCTCTTCATAATTTGTAGTAATTGTTCTATGGCAATCATGGCAACTTTGTACTCTTATTTTTATAATCTTTATTTGTTACTTGCCATAGCTACTCTAATTCCTTGAATTTTTAATTAATTTAATAGTATTTTCACGCCCGGACATTTATACATCTGTTTTACTGCACGACTTTGAACATACTGAAGCCAAAATGGGTTTGCACACTCACGGGCTGCGCGGCGTGATGCCACGGCCCACGGATTTCACAATCACAGACAAATGGCGCGCCGCATATGGCGTGAGGCTGTGGATTACGGTGCGCACGCAAAATCCGTGATTTGATGTCGCGCCAAAATTTGGAATAATGAATCAGAACTCATGATCAAATTTTGGATGTACATCACGCCATTTGGCACGATGGACTTGCCGTGAATGCCCAGCTTAAGCCATTCAAAACTTTCAAGTGCCAAATGACAGTCTGAGACCACAGTACCCACAGAGAAAAATTCGTACTAACGCGCAATGACATGTGGACTACTACAAAGCGCCGCTGTACAAAACGGGAGAACCTTTGCCTTTGTCCAGTTAGTCTGTGGCGCGTCGTTCATGCTAATTATTAGCATGAATGACGCGCTACAGAGTAACTCTCCACAGAGGCAAAGTGTAACTAGTATTCGGAAACACGAAGATTACCAAACTGCATGCCTGTTCTGATTTACCTGTACGGTAACCTCGGACGAATGCCTGTCGCGAGACCGTTCACATTCGAATACTAAAGTGTGCGTTTCGCTCGTTGTATGAAGCTGACCTTCTGTATCAATCTTTTGATGTGAGATATCTATTGTCGGCCTTGGGGTTAAGACTGACTCGTAAGCCGTGACGGTAAACGGCATGATGCTCTCTTATGCTGTCATACCTCCTCTTCGCCATACAGTATCAATAACCATCAATTTCGATGTTTCACATCTGTTGGGCATCCCGTAACAGCCAAATTTGTTTGTGGTAGCAGTTTCTTTGTAGTAGTTTGGTGTAAAGTAGGAATATGGAAGTAATAATGTGAAAATGATTCTGATTAGTTAAGAAAAGTTATAATCTGTAAGTGTCATAATAGTTGTTTTACAATAATTGTTACAGTTGTAATGGCAATCATGTCATTTGGTTTATATAGGTTTTTATTTTATTATTATAATTAATAATGTTTTTTAGAGATTCGGTTATATTTTGTGAATGTGAGAACGGCTTAATTTACTGTAGATTTGTAGACCATTTATTATTCTGTTAAGTACCTGGTTGACACTACACTGTCCTCCCATACCTATTAATATTGTATTTTGAAAGAGTAACCGTGGAGTTTCTTGCCAGCTTGTCAAATGGAAACGACCAATTGGAACCGTGCACCTAGCTTCTGACGTTTCATAAGTGCTAATGTAGGTTTATGTGACCTAAAATATTTTGATTTGATTTAATAAACATTTTTTTTAAATTACATTTTTGAATTTTAGAAAATGCATTATAAATGAAATAATCGAGTTGACTTTCTGTACCTATTTATTCTGGGGTGGAGTCATGCCGATCGTAGCGCAGGTGCGGCAACGCTCATAATTATTATACTGTGACATATCTAATTACAGGGGCGCTGTATTTTCTGGTTCGTAGGTAGAGTTAGATGTAGCGTATTGATTTATGAGTGTAAATAGATGTTTTTAGAGTTCCGTACTTCAAAAGGAAAAGACGGAACCCTTCTAGGATCTCTCGTAAGTCTGTCTGTCTGTGTGACCGTCTGTCACAGCCTATTTGCTCCGAATCTACTGGACCGATTAATTTGAAATGTGGTACACGTATGAATATATATATGAATTTTGAATATAAGGATCACTTTTAGGGGACTATTTAGAAAATTAAAAAAAAGTTTGCATACTATACCGTGTAATATATCAAATGAAAGGGTTGGTTATGAGGATCTAAATATTTTTTAAATAATTTTAAAATAAATAGTTTTAAAGTTATTTCATAAAATAGATTAAAATTGACCAGTTCTTTCCCCTTGACCCTTATCTCAGAAAGTACTGAGCATATTTATATTTACTTATAGATTACAGGAAACCCTATAAGAGATTGTGCGTACATACTTGCATTTACAGTAGGAATGTATGGGAGAATATGTTTTTACTCGAATGCCCCAGTAGGGTAATGCGAATGTCTTTCGAGAGTATGTATGTATGTATGTATGTATGTATGTCAATTTCTTTGGCACGCTCTGTAGCCTAATCGGCTTGATGGATTTTAAAATATGAGGTGTCCTTAGATTCGTCTTAATTGTGAGAGTGACATAGGCTATATAATATTTATAAATTGCATCTGCATATATAAAAACCAACCCGCACTGGACCCGCGTGCTGGATTAGGGCCCATTCCCTCTCAAAGACAGGAGGCCTGTGTTCCAGCAGTGTGAACAATATAGGCTGATTAAGTATACAAAAAAAAGGAGGGGAAGGTTTTTTTTTTAAATAAATTGCAACAATATTGGTAACAAATAAAAGCTAGTAATAAGTAATTTTCAAATACATATATTTATAAAACTAAAAAGCTAAAAATAAAATAATTTATTTAAAAAAAAACCAAGAACCCGACTACAAAAACAAGCATAAGCTGAAAAGGAAAAAACAAGCATAATTATAATGTATATAATTTTGGTCTTCAAAATCAAAATCAAAAGTCATTTATTCAAACTAGGCTGAGGATCAGTACTTTTCGAACATCAAAATTACATAAGACAGTCCCCCAAAACGTTAAGTCAAAAACCAAAAGTCCCTTTGCCACTTTCTAGTGCTTTAGCTGGGAAGAAGAAGTGGCCAACAAACTCCCCAGCAATACAGCTGTCTGTTCAGTTAGAGAAAAAAAAAATGGATTCTATACAATAGTATGCAAAACAGTTTACACCACGTGCAACACAAAACATTAAATTACTAGCCATATGTCAGCTAGCACACCACTATACCAACAAAAAAAAAAAGAAAAGAAAAGGACCGAAAACTATTCTCAAGCAGAGATAAAAACGTAAACAGAACTTAAAACCTAAATAAAAGCCTCCAAGTATAAAAGGCGTGCCCGCTTACATATATCTACAGCTGCAACAGTCACAAATGATGAACTAGGACCATCAAAGTAAAATAAAGAAACAGTTAATTACTAATAACAAAACAAAACAATGGTCGGCAAGACGACCAGTCACCACAAGCAGCACCCGTTCACGAGCATAACGCAAAAATCAGCCATTACCCTCTCGTCATATTTGAGGGAAGGAAGCAACCCGACCCCCGACGCTACCGCAAGCAGTGACATCTAAGGGAGCATGACGAACTTGCTGCCGGTTGTAAGAATAATATAATCAGTTATCGAGGTCGCTAGCTAACCACATCTTGCAATACAACTCAACAAAATAACATTGTAATGAGAAGATTATGTCAATAATAAACGCAATTAAAATTAAAAATAAATCGACTTATACAGTCAAATAAAATAAACAATTATATGAACTCCAGCTCCACTTGCAGGCGAGGACTATTTTTTCAACTACAATGTAAAGTATATTCTTGGGATAAATTATCTTGAGATAAAAGACATGGTAGATAACATATTCATTGTACGGAACCCTCACGTCGCGAGCTCAACTCGTACTTGTCCGGTTTTTCATTAGATTACATTCGACCAGTGGTTTTTCACTTTGCCATTCATGAAAATTCGAGCGGTTTAGTAGTAGCCACTGAAAAGTTCTACTATCCACCTCCTGGCTCCACGATCAGACCCTCAATACAAAGTACAATTTATTGGGCTGATTAAAACAAATTATATGACCCGAAACTCGAAGGGTTTATGAGTATCCACCTCCTGGCCCCATCATTCGACCCTCAACACCAAGTGCAATCTATTGGACTCATCAAAACGAATCATATGACTCGAAACTCGATGGGTCTACTAGTAGCCACTGAAGAGCTCCACTATCCATCTCCTGGCCCCATCATCATACACTCAACACCAAGTACAATCTATTGGACTCATTAAAATGAATCATATGAGCCGAAACTAGAAGGGTTTACTAGTAGCCACTGAAGAGTTCCACTATCCACCTCCTGACCTCATCATCACACCCTCGACACCAAGTACAATCTATTTGACTCATCAAAACAAATCATATCACCCGAAACTCGAAGGGTTTTCTAGTAACCACCGAAGAGTTTCACTATCCACCTCCTGGCCCCATCATCGGCCCTCAACATCAGGTACAATCTATTGGACTCAAAGTCGAGGGGGTTTACAGTAGTGCTTGTGACCATTAGACCAACGAAGCAGTAAAGAAAAATATAGTAAAGTAGTAAGTAGTAGTAGAGTAAAGTAGAGTAATGTAATGTAAAGTAGAGTAATGTAGAGTAAAGTAGAGTAATGTAGAGTAAATTAGAGTAAAGTGGAGTAAATCTTAGGTAAATAATTTGAATACTGTGGGCGAGACCTACCTTATTATTTTTCCTGCCGTAAACACCGTGACGAAAATATGCTATCACGCACTATAAATGTACAAAAATATTTCTAGTATAAGCATAATCAGCTTATATTATGTTCCCATTGCTGGGACATAAGCCTTCTTTCTGTGGAAAGGAGTGGGCCGTAATCCACCACGTGGGCCCAATGTGGTTTGGTGGATGTCACATCTAATTTGTCCACTGTTATTTGAAAACAATGTAAAAGCCAATTATTTTTATTTTATTTTTTCTTACCGGCTCTTCTCCATAGGGAACCACCAATTGGAACCATACACCTAGCTTCTGACGTTTCATAAGTGCCCATGTAGGTTTAATAAAATAGGTATGTGAAATAAAATATTTTGATTTTGATTTTGACATGTCTTCAAATTTTTGGTTTTAGGACATACATAGGCCGGGTTCCTCATGATGTTTTCTTTCACCGTTTTGAGAGCAGTGGTGATGGAATAATTTACACAAAGTAAACCTACCATTTACTCGTAAGTCTAGGCAGTTTCCAGTGGGCCCCCACTGCTCTTATGTTTCTAGCGTGCTCGTAAATGTTAAGTCATCTTCGTCCCTTCCATCAGCAACAACATCTTATAGCTTTACTTGTGACCCTTGGTAAGACTGTCTTACATATCCCTGGTTGTCTGAATATCAGGCTTCTGACGACCCGTAATGACTGCCAAAGAAAGATCCACGAATGATAGCCGGAACCAACGGCTTATCGTGCTTTCCGAGACACGGAGGTGTATTGTTGGTATATAAAGATGGTCACCCACCCACGGTTCAACCGCGGCAAGCGTAGCTTAATCTGATCGATCGAACCGTGCGGCTGTTATTACTTAGCCACAGGCCCCCTTTCTAAATGATGGTGATAACCGCATCCAAATGCATTGTTTAGTTTAGAACAACGTGGTTCAGTGTTGAGGTTATACAACCAGCCGCGCATGATGCTCGTCTGCTCAAATCTCCATATGCATACGCATGCACACACACTCGTATATAATAGAAAGAGACAGAGAGAGATAGAAAGACGCATGGAAGAGCATAACTCTTTTTCTTACGTGACCATTTCTACCAGTCAATTAACTCCTACCACAAGTCAGAGCTTGCGGACGGTGAGCAATGGGTAGCTCACCGTACGGTAAGGACCAGGCCCGGGTCGACGGCGTGTTGTATTCCACGCGCGCCTCAAAGAGATGTCGTCAGCACAAGCGTAGGGGTCTACTAGGGCCGATGCCCGCCGGGGTCGCGGGAAGGTACCAGAGCGGGAGAAGTTATTTGATAACTTCCCACCCAAAAAAAAAAAAAAATGTTGCATAACAACGCGGTCACACTGACAGACACGAAAAGTGACTTTGTTTTATAGTCCTGATAGATATAGATGCCTAAATAAAACTAAATAGCATCAGTATTATATGGATACAAGATTAAGCACTTTACATTGTTAGGTTAGAACGTTTAAATTCCTGTTGAGAACCCCAACATTTTCAACTGACAACATCCAATCAACTTCTTAACCACCCATTCAAGTCGCACTTGATTTCAAATAAGGCATCTCAAAGTTTTCCTTTCACGATAACAATTTAAAAAACAGCCGGAGGTGCTTACGAGCAGGCGTGATAACAAGGCTGGGATTCACATCTTTTTTCTTGAATTTCCTCCCATCTCCAAACGCGAAGTGTACGTCTTTGAATCTCGTTGGAAATATTATAATAAGAGTGGCTTGTAATTGCTTCAAATCAATGCAAAAGACTCTCTTATCCTGATCTCTCTTATACTGAAGAAACTTGTATTTATCACATAAGCACACTGCAAGTACATTTAATTTCCCCCAAATCGATTTATCTGCAAGTCAGATTGTTAACTGAATTAGAAAAGATAAGAAAAATACACTTAATTATCATCACGATGTTTTTGTCAAGTCACCGAATGTCCAAGATGAGCTAAGAAAGTACCTACTAGTACATAAAATCATATTAAATTGAAAGTCACACTCCGGTGGGTACTTGGCAAGCTCAAAACCAAAACCTTGCTGACAAAAAGTAGGTCCCTTAACCCCCAGGCCTTCACAATATTCATTAAAAAGATAGCTATGTAAGAGCCTTAGGTGATATCAAAGAGAAATTTAGTCCACCGCTACGGTCCGCTGTGTCCAGGCGTAATTTTACGGGTGGCAGCGTTAGGTAAAAATAAATTCTGCGCCTGCCTGCGAGGCGTAGGCATGGAAGTTCGTTTCAGGCACGTAATAGGCGAAAAGCGCGCGTCATCGTACCGTCACGGATTCGCGGCCGACAAGACCTTTGTGTAGGCCACTACATCCGACCAACTGCACTCCAGTCCGACACAAACGCGTGCTAAGCGCTCACAGAGTTTGTTCACTTCCAACGCCTTTTGATTTGGCTTTAGTGCTCTCCATGACATGAATTTTTTCGCACCCAATCTCCGATGCAAAATCGGATGACGGGTGCCCCGACCAGTTGATAGCGTTTGCTTTAGACTAAAAGGTTTTCACATTCTCGCTTTTTATCCCCATTTTCGTAGATGCATCTTTTATTTTACGTATCGAAACTCAATTTCGTTAATCCCGTATCGATGTTACTTTAATTTGGATTGTAATTAACTTGAATGACTGAAATAAAAATGTGAATCGTTAAGCTTTTAAATTGGATCAGTGTTGTATAATTTGAATTTATATTTCCGCTCTGTTGGCTACGGTCCTTCTTTTATCAGATTGTTTTCCCGATTTGCTTTCAAAAGATTTGAACAACGGCTTTTAAGGAATTTAAATGATTATGATATTTATCGTTTATTTCAAATAAATGTTGTTTATTTTCCTGTTGGCCTGAAAGTAAATGATATTAAAACATTGTTTATTTATCTTTCTGCAGGAAGGAAGCAATTGAGAGTTTGTTAAAGTTACTTTGTGGTTGTTTGTTTCGATACTTTTGCATGATTATAATTTTATGGTCGGTAAACTTTTACCCGCGGTGTCTTCCGCATAGAATTGGCTTCTTTGTAAACCAATTACGTGTTGTTGGGCGATAAATATTTCTTCCTTTCTTCGTGTTAAAATTAATTGGGATTAATTAATTTTTTTTTTCGTGTAAAATTGATAAATGACTGCTGTTGAATTTCGCTGTTCACGTAAGATTAAAGAATGCTTGCGGCGGCATGACAATAGGGAATATGAATGTAATTTTTTTTTACTATATCAATAATACACAGTAATATAAACCCAAGAAAGATATTAAAAGTTAAATGCTACTACTGCCTGTTGCTCAAAAAAAAAAATTAAACTCCAACAATTTTCTACTACAGTTCAAACAACGGTTTCGATCGCGGGCATGATGTGACCAATCTTCTTTGTTTGTATCTGTTTGTAGCCCTAAATCATATAAAATAAATAATTTTTTGTGCTTCATTCAAGCAGAAATCGCACTTACTTACAATAGTGAGATTTCAAGCACTTTGCTAAGAATAGATTTTATTAACATATGTAGTTTCTTTCGTCACTTCCGCAATTGTTGAAGACGACGCGTTTAAAGTTTGCGTTCCGTTCTACCAAAAAACGCAACATAAATTAATGAATTGTAAAATAATTAATGCATTAAAAAATGTATATAGATTAGGAATTTGTTTCTTGACTCTTACACAATGTATTTAAATAATGGATAAGTTTTGAATTACTTGTATATTCCCTATTTCTTCTGCGCTATGCGCTGAGCTATGGCGTAGCTCGCATTGTCCTACGGCGTAGCTCGCAATGTGCTACGAAAGCGTAGCATCCACGATACATTTTAGTAAGGATAAAATATTATAATATTGAGCACCGTTTTTTATACTGAACACATATATATTACATAAATAATACTTCGCCCCATTAAAAAAGATAGTGACACATTCTGAAAACATTTTTCTTTATACATTTATATTCTAGCATCTTAATATTTTAAGTACTGTGGAAGAAAAAAATAAAAGTAATGCTTCATTGAATTACTAAGTTTTTTTAAGTATTTCATTAAAGTTTCAGCGTATATAGTATATTTTGTGTTTTGAAAACTTTGGAAGTTTAACATCGGACCTATATTTTGTATTTTCTAAATAATTTATCATTCTTTTTGAAAAGCTTGATACTAATATCTGGCGACTTAAAAACAAAACCTATTTAAGATTCCAAAATCTTGAACAGGTTTTGTTTTTAAGTCGCCAGATGGTACGTTGAGGTATAGTTTTTCTATATGGTAATTGGTATCCGATATTTTAAGCTGAAAGACAATGTATGTGTCCAAGACTTCCCAAGACGAGCGCTTTCGCAATGAGCTCTAACCAATTTCCATTTTTCGGATCAACAGCCTATATACCAAAACGTTCTATGACTTCGACTTCGAAATCGTGTAAATATTTAATGACTAAAGCTATGTACACAATATTAAAGTTTTGCAGAATAAGCCGATATTCTGCAATACGGTGCCTATAATACCTAAAACATACATACTCGTACTTTTAAACCACGACGAAATAGAAAACCTTATATTCTCTCCCTGCACAATAGTCAAACAGAAATATCTCATCTTCATACATACACTTGACATTCCACAAACAAACAAACACACGCACATACCTTCTCACACATCACACCATCACACACATTTCATGATGATTATCTAAAAAAAATCTCTTAAATCTCTAATCTTTTTCACAATTTTCTTTTTTTTAATATACAATGACTTACGTAATGACTTTTATAATGGAGGAACACTGACTCCCAAGTCACAGGTATAAACCTAGTTCGGGAGCCAAGAGACCTATGTTGACACTACTTCTATATGTTGAAAATGTTATTGTAAATCTAATTGTCTGTAACAATTTTGTCACTTTTTTTAAATAATAAAAAAAATCTTTTATTTCTAAAACTTATGTAAAACAATATAATTATAGGAAATACCTTTTAAGCAAAACATTGGTTGTATTAGGTGCTTGCGATTTTCCGGTTTATATTAACAATACATAAGTGAGAAAATTAAACAATATTCTATAAAATTCAATTAAATTTCAAAACCAAATACAAAATCAATACCAAAATTTTATTAAAAATTAAAGTCAAAATCAAAATTAAGATTAAATTAAACATTAAATCAAAATACAAATAAAGAAAGAAAACAAAGAAAAATAAATGAATAAATTATTAATTTACTTCTTGCCATACATTGACATCCCATTAATTAATCCACAGACCTATCATTTACATACTACATTAAACACGTAAGGCTCTATCTACTAAAACCACGCTAACCTTTTACGCAACAGTCTTGATTACCCCGTATTTTATCTAGGAAGGCCTTAAGGGGAATACTCAATGAGGCTTACGGAGAATATCCAGCCGGTTAAAAGAGCTCCAACGGTAATATCCTAAGATTACGGGAGACTAATACCCGTTTTCACTAACACTAAGCGACACCTAAATAAACGTGTGTTGTTGGATTTTCCACTTTTGGCGCTAAACCGAGCGTTGCAAATACAACAGCGGGTTTTTTTAGGTGACGCCTAGTGTTAGTGAAAACGGGCATTAATCTTAGCAAAGAGCTTGTGGGTTTTCAAGACAACCTTTAAGTACATATCTTTGATGAAGTCGATGTTTTATGAGGAGAGAAAATTATGTTGGATTTATTTGGGATTTGGAGGTGTGATTAAACAACGTAATATATTGTAGATTTATTTAACACACATGCTAATAATTTAAAGGATTTTTTACATTCGCATGAACAGGAATTAAAAATATTCTACAGAAGTTCCAGAATAGACATTTCTGCTTTGTCTCTGAAATGTTAATGCACTTGTGATGCCTATTACAGATAAACGGCCATGACGACTCACCGTCGGGTTGTGCGCTTTTTTTTATTTATTTATTTTCCAACTTACATCTATACATCTATCATTACAAGGTAACTTAATGCGATAGTGTACTTTACTAAAGTCTGATCTTAACTTATTATTATAATATTATTTAGTAACTACAAATAAAACATTATTTGTAATAAGAACTCACTCAGAGAAGAACAGAATAGGTTCGTGTCACTAGCTATGAGGTTGAGAGAGTGGAGTGCATGCGTCAGTGGCGCCTCGCTTTAAAAGATTGGTCCAAGTGTGCGGGTCCGCCAGCAGCCGTGGCTATCGTCATCGCCAGACAGACGTACCTGCTTATAATTCTATACGTCACGCTTTCGTGGACTGCGACGCCTATGATTTTACCGTCAATGTTAAAACATCGGTGCACGTTATAACGTTATCTTGGACGGAAATTTAAAAACGTCTTCATATATTTTCAAACATTGTATGTCCCTGTGTTGTCTTGGACGTCTACAATAATATCGTCACGTTAGAAATTATAATAGAAGCGAAGATTAAAATAAAGAGACCTAATAATCTTACTTTTATTTTTCTAAGATTAACTCCACTGCACTGAACGTGTCTCAAAAACTTTGTCATAATAATACTTACTTACGCATGAACTAAAGTCAGCAAAAAAAAATAAAAAAATATGTCAAGCAGCTTGTCATAAGTTTCCCCTCCTATTCCCATAAAACTGCCATGAAACTAAAGAACCTTTAACGCTATAACAAAGGACCCTTGCGCTAGCGAAGTATTAAATTATATCAGCTTCAGCTATAAGAACGGGCGTGTGGAACCATTCACTCATGTTCACGAAATAGAAAAGAGCAGACGGCCTTTTTTGTAGAGAAAGTCACACATGAACGACTTGTCTTTTCTGGAACAATCTCAAGTAAAAACTATACTCATAGCTAAACTAAAAATATCTATAAAAGCGTAAACTGTGAATAAACTTGTGGCTATTAGCTTCTCTTGGCATATCCCAAATAACATATATACTGTCAAAAGTTACTTAAAAAAAGATTTTACTTTAGAATTAGCTGTGTGGTTCGGAAATTATAAGAAATTATGAGATAAAAGTATCCTATGTACTAAAATAGGTCATGATCTACCCATGTGCCCAAAAATAATTCAAATCCGTTCAGCCGTTTTAACGTAACAAGCAAATAAAGAAATAAACTCTCTTCTGCATTTATAATATTAGTTAGGATTATAGATTTGCTTGCAAAACAAACAATCGATGCTAAAGGCCCCAGCTCGAATACCATCATTAAGTCGTGCCTTTTTTTCAAGGAGAAACTAGAGAACACCACCTTCTACGATCCTTGCATACTCCTTTTGCTTCGTTTTCGTTTATACATCTGGTCATACACGCCACCGGTTTTTTCAATGTCAAGAGCTATCATGCTTTCAACATTCAATGTCATCTATTTTTCTCAAAGCCTATTCATTAGATACTTAGGTGGGTTTATTGATTGATTCGCACGAATTTACTCACCCGGAACGGGCGAATCGACACTTTTATGATGGAAATTCGTTAACTGTTTTTTCCTACGTAGTCAATGTGTGTTGGAAGTGGACCTTCTGCATTTATCCACTCGTTTTGTGCCACATACTTGAATTGTTTTAATCGCATAATCTCGAGAATGGTTTCGTCTATTGTTAGATATTGTCGCGTTACTATGTCATTTTGATATGACGGGATTTTGTACTTATTCTGTTGTCTTACTTTGGATGTTTGACTTAAAAATCATTTCAGGGTATTTTTTACGATTTTGAAGTTGTTATTTGTCTAAAATGCAAAGATTCAGTTATTAGCAGGAATTTTGGACTCTATATATCGGAAATCGTTATTTGGTTAAAGCTTATCTTGAACAAAGTGTGTGTATGCTAGAAGGAATTTACAAACAATACGAATGAATAATGAATTGACAACCAAAATGAATGAATACTCTAATGAAAACGTTCCCGTCTGAGTGGTCGTTGATGCAGATTTCGCCGTAATAAAGGACAAAAGAAAAAAAACAGTAATTTCAAACATCCCTTGAATAAAAAAAACCGCGGTTGCGTCCTTTTCCCAGAGGTCAGGGTATGTTAAAATATCTCATGAATGAATAAAACCACTTTTAAACCGAGATAATTTGACAAGCGGTATCATAATCTCAGGAGGCGCATTAAAAATTAAAGTAGACTCTGGAGAGACAATATTGAATATATAATAAAAATAAAACAGGAAATGTCTTAATAAAAAGTTGCTGGCATAATCTCGAGTAAATAAGTTATGTTTTATGCATCTGCACGGATACTGATTTGATTTTCATAATGGCGCCCCAATTCATTTTCAGGAACGCTGTTTCTCTTTTTGAATTTAGTGCTTTCAAAAATGAACTGTAATTAATTCCGTTGTTATGTGATTGTGGTTTTAGATATACTAATTAAATAATTAATTCTAACTAATTATGCTGCTGCTACTAAATAAAAAAAAAGTTTTTTATCGTTTAACACACGACCTACCATTACCGTGACCGTGACTTACGAGTTATAAGGCGAACTTAGAACACTGACTGGCGTTTTTGTAACTTATTTCATCACCACTGCTCTCAAAATGGCATGAGAACGTGTCTTAGAACAAAAAAATCAAAGACATGTGACATCTACCAACCCGTACTGGGTCCGCGTGGTGGATTACGGCCCACTCCCTCTCACTGAGAGGAGGCCTGTGTCCCAACAGTGGGATCATTATAGGCTGATTATGCTACGATTGCTAAGACTTACTGAAATATAATAGCAATATTTCTTCTTCTTCTTTCGTATCGTACCACTTGTCGAATTATTTGGGCCCAGTAGGCAATATTTCATAAAAACTAAAGTCTATGTATCACATCGTCACGCATTACATGACTATCACATTATTATTTTACTAGCTGTGCCCGCGACTTCGTTCACGTGGATGTCGTAAAACAACATTGTTTCACTTAGAGACGATGTACGACCTCTTCCAGGGAGAATCTTTCGACCAGACCTGGTGATTTTTTCTAGTAAAAAGCTGCCACAAAACTTGTTTTTTAGGTAAACACTTCTCTATATACTATGTTAGCGGTGGAACCACCTGGAGCGTACTCACAAAGGTTGCTAGTGTTGCTTCACGCGAAAGAGCTACGTAAAGTTGGCCGTGGGAAAAGCAACCAATACTAAGGTCCACCCCCGCAATGGACAGTGTTTGACCCTTTTTTTTTTTTTTGGCTGGTGGTTACCGATTATCACAACATTTTATTTGAGCGTTTTTATATCACCTTTAATTTAGTATCTTAATTGTTTAAAATGGACACACCTCCAAAAGTGTTTATTATTCTAAGATATGGCACTCGTGGGTTGCAGCTGAAAATCAGCGTCAGGTGGTACACCTTGTGTTGTCATCTGATAATATGCTGAGCTGAGGTCCCTTTGGCATTATATTCATTGTTTTCTGTTTTTTATGCAATGCCAATAACGCATTTTTTATTTCTTTATTTCGTTCTTTCACACAAGGAAATTGCAAAAGTAGTAGAAACTAATGAATTAAAACCTAAATGTTCCTAAACATAGTTATCACCTCGCTCTGTCCAGTAGTCCAAGTATCCGATTGTAGCGACACTGTAAAAGCTCGTCAATCTAAAAACGCTTCCAAAACAAGAGGAAAAAATAAACTAACGAGAAAGTTTAGCGTCGACCTGCTGGAAGTGTACTTTCGCAAACGTCCACCTAACCGTGTTTAATAGCCGGAGGGTGGACAAATAAGTCGGGCATTTGGTAACTGAGCGGAGCGGAGATGTGCTAGAAATGGGTGGAGCTGAATTAAGGAGAATGCTCTGGAACACGATTAGTAAATATACAGGCTCTCGAATCCCTATTTAAATTAATATTTGAAATGACTAGGTACACTATACTTAAATATAGAACACGAGCATACACGCAAGTATTTTAAATATTCCGAACACACGAAAAAGATATATTTAACCAAGTTTTCCCTTCGCATACTGTATTTATTTATTTTGTATCTAAAAATTCATGTTTTTGATGTGTAACCTGTGCGTGTCCTCTCGATTTCTGTGGGAGTGAACAGAAAGTGACAGCTTGAACATGGAATAAGTAATTACATTTTAATAGCACGGAAGTAGTAAGTTCTTTATAATATTTTTTCTGAAACCTTTGATAGAAACATAACTCTAGTTGTTGAGATCCCACGAATATAACGCATTTAAGAGAAGATACAATAATAATCACCTTAAACAAGCCTTTCCCCGCTCCACTATCCTCCAACTACAATTTAACGAAAGCGAGGGCAACTAAGCGAGAAACGAGCTAGCTTAGGTCGTTACGGTCCCGCCGTCGCTGCCTTCGATGAATCTAGATAGCCTCACATTTTTCTGCGGTGCACGATGTATGGTAGTGTCATCTAGTCTCAGTGCCCTCACTTTTCCGTTTTACACACAAATAAAAAAAGAATTTTCGTGAAAAATTTCGTGATTTTTTTTGTTTGAACATTCAGGCAGAACGTAGTAAAATTCAGTGAATGTCTGTGTGCGTGAATACTAACAGTTTGTGCGGTTGATATGTTTGGGTATAGGATTTAAAAGGTAAAGTAGGTACAGATAAGAATATCTTTTGACACAGATCTATTGAATGTGACAAAAGAATAGGTACCTATCTTTTTGTTTAGATTAAGGTTTATCAATGGGCCTGCGTTGCCTGATCTATGGTATTATGTGTTATGTAATTTACGGTTTGTCTTTAGATTACGAGTATCTAATGATTAAACTGATCGCCTATATTATATTGGATATTTCGTCCTGTGGGAAGAGGCAATGTTTATTCAAAACTGCCGAATAAGCTGATTAATACACATAAAAAAAAATACACATTTAAATTTTGCTTAGATGGTTTGGTCATATTGACAGGATGAATGAAAGGCGACTAACAAAAGGTATTTATAAGGCAGATGTGAGTGGATACGCCTGGAGGGGACGCCCCAAGAAGACATACAGTGTCCTTATTGGTGATGTTCTCAGGTCAGGTGCGTAGCACTCTCAACCGGCGTGCGTGTCTGACCAGATGTATAAAAGTGAACGAATCAAAAGGAGTATGTAAGGAGCATAGCAGGTGGCGTTATATAGTTTCTGCCCAGCCCCATGGGAAGAAGGCGTGAGTTTATGTATGTAAATTTTGAAGTGAAAAAATTCGTATTTATTGTTTGATTTTATTTCGGATTTAAAATTTGGCATCGAATATTTAAAAAATGTATTTAAAAATAAACAATAAACTTAAAATACCATTATAACAGGACCGGTGCTTCGCAGAAACTACTTGGCCACTGGAATAAAGACAAAAGCTCTTCGCATTAATTATCATTATTAGCACCTCATTAAAAGCCAGCAGCTATGAATACTGCAATTTTTCCTTGAATGTATAAGTACCCTCTCATGAATATTTTACTATGCCACAGATAAGGATAAAAGAAGGTTTAATGGCGGGAGAGTCTATTATGAGGTTGAGCTTGCCTGTATCTTTTCCTTTTTTTTCACAGGAATGAGTTTTTATTTTGAAAATATTTACATCATTTAAAAACTAACAAATTTAAAATAATAATGATTATATGTACAATTATATAACAAAGGAGGGCAAATTATCACAGGGCATAAAAAAAATCGTTCGCATCGCTGTTAACAAGAAAAGTGCCCAAAAGGCTGGCAGCATTGCCACGTTGTTGGCAATGCTGTCTATCTGCAAAAGGTTCTTTAAAATCTTTCTTTTAAAGACAGCTTTTAAACCGATCTCGCTTTTAGCGATAAGACCGCTCATTGTGTCACCCTATGTAAAATTTCTACATATCTGTAATTTTTATGGTGTACATAATAAAGATTATTCTATTCTATTCAATGCTGATTCTTCGGCCAAAAAATAGACCAGCCCACTGGTTATGTGAGGAGTCGACCAACCGCTTGGCAATGTCTCTAAAAATTAAGTGGGCACTCGGACCCCATGGCGCTAGGGTCATGGGATCCGAGTGCCCACTTAGTTTGCCGCCGTTTGGGGTTGAAACACTAGTGTTACAACCCCAAACGGCTCAAACATATAAGTCCCAATAAGATTGGAATACTTGCGCCTTTTCATTTATTAATTTTCTTTCAGAAGCTGTAAGTTATTCTGAAGCTAAACGCCTTTCGTACATATTATTCAATTTTGAGTAGGTAATCATTTCCATTAAAAATACAGGACTTCGTTATTTTAATCAAGAGCTAAGAATTCCAAAACTCGTTTTGTTAAAAACTTTAAAATTCAAATATGGTAAAAAAACATAATAAAAACAATTAACACACAACAAAACGACCAACAACAATTTTATAACAATAATCCTTTAATAACATGAATTTTGCATTTACAAAATTGCGGTTTTACACATTACACTATAATTTACATATTAATAGTATTTAGTACTTTATGTAAATTACCTGTTTGTGTTGGAGTCATGAATATGCGTTGTTTTACGTGCCGTACGCATGCAAGCGTAAAAATAATGTAAGGATAAATTGTAGAAGTAAAACTATGGTGCAAGGTTTAATTGCATGTGAAGGCCTCAAACACGTAATTATACAGGGGGTACAGCTAATTCACTATTTTTGCGTACCAACTGTGCTCTGTGCATCATCTTTGTCGTGGTGACCTTTTTATTCAAACAAAAAGCAGACAGACGAGGAGCATAGTTGTTGCACAAAAATAGTGGATATACCAGCTTAATATTGGAGTGATAATTGCTTGTTTTTGGTAAGTGGTCAATTATCTTATCCAAGACTAGAGTACTCTAGCATCTTTGACGACTAACTAAAGGCTAGACAAGCCTTGTAAATTGATCTTGAATAACAGATTTAAACGATAGCTTCACTTTGGTGTGAAATATTAAATGTAAAGGAAATATTCATAACATCATAACTTCACGCCTTGTTTCCCCGAAGGTTGGGCAGACGTGTACCTGTAGTACACCCATATTTCACCAGTTATGTTTTTAAGTTCCATGTAATAGGACCTATTGCCATCAACCGGGCACAAATTCAGACTCCGGGCTGCTACTGAGAAATTCCAGATAGAGCAACCCAATAACACTTTGCCCGACCCGGGAATCGAACCCAGGACCTCATGCTTAGCAGTAGCGACCAGTAGGCCAAAGAGGCAGGCGAAAATATTCTGAGATATATATATATATATATGGCTATACATACGTTTCAAATCAGAAATGAAGATCCGCAGGCCAACCAAGGTAACCGACATAGCCCGAAAAATTGCCAAACTTAAGTGGCAGTGGGCAGGGCACATTGCTCGCAGAACAGATGGCCGATGGGGCCGAAAGGTTCTGGAGTGGCGACCGCGTACCGGAAGACGTAGCGGTGGAAGATCACCTACAAGGAGGACAAATTAGAAGGCCTTGTGAAGGCCGCATGAATCCGCTGAATGCGGGAAGCACAGAATCGGTCGCAGTGGCGGTGCTTGCGGCCTATGTCCAGCAGTGGACGTTTTTCAGCAGCAATGATAATGATGATGATGATACTTTTGAATAAAACAAATCAAGCATTCCTCATTAAAACACTAACGGGACTCCTTTACCTAATCAGTTCTTTCATAAAAATATATCTGACCCGACAAGGTAGTATATTCGGATATTTGTCACAAAACGCCCACTATGGGATTGCAGTTATGATAAATGAAAATACTCTCACCCTTATCATATATAGGATTTAATACCTTTCTGGCAAAACGCAGGTGTGTAGAACTACCTACCTTGGCTTTTTCAGCTGTAACAAATAGGTGTAGGCTTGGCGTCCAAATAAAATACTTAAAAATTATTAGTTTGCCAGACTTACTGCAATATTAAGAGACTTAACCTAAAATAATCAATCAAAAACTTTAATTGACTAGAAGGTAGAGCATAAATATGTCAAAAATTTTGGAATGTTCTCAATCTCAATAGTTAGGTTTTTTTTTTAGTTAATGATTTACTATTTTTATGCGACGTTTCTGAGAGAGGCAGTTATAGTAACAATAAACATAATATCACGTCTGTCTTCCCCGAAGGCCACAGATAAATTATTGGTTAAAAAAAAAACATTACATTGTTCTGTAACCCCAAATTAGTTAAATAAAACTAAAGTTTCCTTAACAACTAAAGTTCCCTTAGCATTAAGGCGCTGACAAGAGGCAAATGGCCAAAATAGGCATAAGCCACAACTAACTAACTAAAAAATAACAAATAATAAAATAACTTAAGAAAAAAAAATGCCAAATCTGTATAGTTTGTGGTAGTGTATATATATATATTAATTTTTAACATATTTCTCAGAACTTGGTTGTTCCCAACACACGTTTTGAAACTAATCTCGATACAAACTAGCGTTAAACTAACCTCTTACCTTGAGATCCAAACCAAAACATCTGGATTAAATATTAACGTACGTGACTATTTAATTAATAACAAGAACGTCTTATTTGAATGCAGAACTTGGCTGTTTTTTATTTTCGATTATTCAACTCAATTGTGAGTAAATAGATAATTGCTTCAGATTTTGCAAGCGTTGTGTCATTGCACTTCTCTTTCTTTTCCATGCAGACAGGCAGTGACCGTGGTTTAGGTGTTGTCAGCGTCTTAAGAAAAAAAAAAATGTAAAAAAAAAACAATAAAAACACGCTTTTATCACGCAGTAAAACTTATAAAATAATTAAAAAGACTTGCGAACATATTTTTTTTTAAAACGTATTGTGTAACTAATAGGAAAAAATAAAAAGTATAAATACGTGGTGGATGACAGATATTCTAGGCAGTCATTAGTAAGCTTGTCACTTCCTTTATATCCAATGATTAATTCAAAAAGCGTAGAGCGCTTTGTTTAAATTAATTAAAAGTACACACAAACCAAAAAGCGCTCCACGCTTTTATATATATAAAAGAAGTGACAAGCTTACTAATAAATATCTAGGGTATCATCCACCGCGTATTTTTACTTTTTAGGGTTCCGTATCTCAAAAGGAAAAAAAATGGATTTTTGTGTCCCTAACACGGATGTGTAACGTAAATAAATGAATTTTGAAACTTTAACATATTTATTACATTCGATACGCCACCAGTGGTCCTTCACTTTGCCACCCATGAAAACTCAAGCGGTTTACTAGTAGCCACTAAAAATGTCCACTATCCACCTCCTGCCTCGATCATCAGACCCTCAACACCAAGTGCAATTTATTGGGCTTATTAAAACGAATCATATGACCTGAAACTCGAAGGGATTACTAGTAGCCACTGAAGAGTTCCACTATCCACCTTCTGACTCCATCATCAGACCCTCGTTACCAAACCCAATCTATTGGACTCGTTGAAACGATTGAAATGAGCCCAAACTCGAGGGTACTATTAGCCACTGAAGAATTCCACTATCCACGGCCTGGCTCTATCGTCAGATCAGCTCTAAGATGCCAAATTATAGTATTGTCATCCGAACTACATTTATTAAACATACAGAGTCTTATTTTGATACGACAATTAGAAGTAGGTTAAAATTGACTTCCAAGGTTTGATTACATTGTTAATAATAATTGCGTGTTAAAAATAAGTGAAGAAGAATCAGTAACAAATTGGCGAAGAAGTGTAGCGGGTGGAAATGAGCTCGTACTCCGTCTTGTTTCCTTTCGCCCGCCATCCGCTCGTTAGTAAGACGTGTCTCATGTGCTGAAACTTTGTCCCCGCACAGACAGTATCTACTTCAAATTGGTCCTTAGAGACGGGCATTTTAGGATCGTTGTTAGAGGGAAAGAATAATGTTTTGTAGAAGTTTTCATAAAGAAAGAAAGAAAGAAAGAAAAAGTATTTATTGGGACAGGAGATCACAAATTAAACTAAAAAAAAATATTGTCTGTAAAGTCGGTTTACGGACGATAATTTTACGTGATAACTAGAGAGAGATGCGTCACAAGCCGAACTTTTAGGCCGATCGTGCTTCTCTATCGCTAGTTCCGCGCACTCGCTTGCACGCTCGGTTCAGGTGGAACGTGACAATGAGTCATGCTTTTTCGTGCGTGCAGCCGGCGTTCATCGATTTATAAGACGTTATCACGTCAAAAACACTAATAGAAACATTAAAAAAAACAAAGTAAAATGAAAATAAAACAAAAATTGCTGTACGAGGCCAAAAGGCTCCATTGGTTCATGCATTACTTTTTAAGACCTAAGAAGAAAGCGTTTTTGTTTGCTGATAAAATATTGCGAAGAAATACTTAGTCCTAAGGTACAGCAACGATTTTTGATCCGGGCTATGGTTGATCCTTTTGTCATAGAAGTTTGTTTTGATAGGTTTGTCGATAAAATAAATATAAAATCTTCTCTAACTTTTCAAATAAACATAAACGAGTAACTGTTTGTTCTATTTCGAAACAAAATTAAAGTAACAAACCAGTCTATTTGCACAATGCATTTTTATAGTAACAAACAAACACAAAACTGTACCAAAAGTTGAAACACGTAGCAACATAAAATGTTTTTCCAGAATATTTTCCACTATCACACAAAGCGTTGGTAGCGAAATTAAAAACTCATTTAGTTTTGCATGACACCGTCCAAATATTTTGCGGTACAACCCGTACATTGTATCGTAACTGTGTTAATGACGTAAAGCAAGTGTCGTTAAAAGCAAAGTTATGATAATTGTATGTATCTGATGGACGAAATTACTGTGTGTGGTTATCATACATTGTTATTTATATATATATATATATATATATATATATATATATATATACTTTATACCAGATTAAATATACATTACGAAAAGAAAAACCTACACAAAATATACATTGGGCAGCCTTATCGCTTACTGCGATCTCTTTCAGGCAACCTTGGAATTGACAGTGATTTTTTGGACATAAAATGGGGTTGTCTTTGGTGCAAATAAAAGAGGGAATTGCAGTGTCTAGAAAATTAAACATTTAACGACATCAAACGTTTAAAAAAACGTTTAACGTTATATATAACGTTATATAAAACGCTAGTGTTATCTTTAATCATATCAAGCTATAATTTTCCAGTATAAGCTGAACTCTCATTGTACGGAAATCCTATACAATGGGAGATCAGCTCAAACTGGATATGTATAGCTTTATATGTAGCCGTGAAAACGTTTGAAAATGAAAATCTTTCATATTTTGTCTTAAGTTTAGGCTATGAAAACCGCGATAATAAAACCAAATGTGACGATCTTAGAGATTATTTAAGCTTTTTTCCTGTAGTTTGAAGAAACATGCTTATATTTTGCAACATTTTTGATAAGCTTCTTAAAGCGGAAACAAAAAAGTTTCTAAACGTAACCTATTCTATAGTTTTCGCTGTTCTAATAGCCACGTCATAAAGCAAAGGAACAAGAAAGCAACGAGCGGAAATAATCCCGAGGCTCCATTTTTGTTTTGCGTTGCAGCGTAATCAGGGTTTAAATGAGGAATGATTCTCAACAGGACGGTATTACGCGCCTCGTTATTTTGCTGGCTGAAATAATTGTAAACTATTCATTTAAATGAGAATAAATTGTAAAGTGCTTTTTAACAATTTAGATGTTTTGGTGAATACCGGTAAGTTGTAACACTTTGACCTTGAGCTGGATTTGCGCTGTACGGAGTATCAGAGGCCAGCTTATTCAGGTTTTGGTACTACTGACGTGCGGCTCAGCGTACGAAACTACTAGGATATCACTTACTACACGCTAGGTATATTATGACGATTTAAATGAAATAATGATAAATTAGCAGTAAGCACTGTTTAATTGTAAGTTAGCACCTACATAAGAACTAGATGAGGTCGGCGTTACCTATCTGACTACTCTGAGAAGAAAGGCCGAAACAAACTCAGAGGTCACAGTCTCTTTTAAAGCCCAGACATAATCTTGGTCAGATCATGTGAAGACCATGTAAATTGGTATCTGAAATGGTCTTTTGAGGAAAGAACCACACAGATTGAGTGGACCTATCCAGTCAGTGCACGCATTTGTCAGTAATCGTGCAGCTCAACTCAGAACTTAAGGAGCTCAACGATTCGACGAACGATACCAAGGAAAGGAAATTCGAGTAGGCCGCATAAATTACTGAAACTGCCAGACTAAGATTAAAAATAACTGAGAGAAAAATAAAAACAATGACCCACATAGTCTTCACATTCACAATATTTAAAAAAATATAATAATTTACAAAATAAATATTCATGTCATTGTATCATTCGAAGACGTGTGAAATCTACAAACCCGCACTGGGCCCGCGTGGTGGACTACGGCCCACTCCCTCTCACAGAGAGGAGGCCTGTGTCCCAGCAGTGGGAACATTATAGGCTGATTATGATGATGTCATTGTATATACAACAATTCATCAATGTCAATGAGTATAATATAAGAATTCATAAAAAAATAATCTTGGTCAGATCATTTGAGGACCATGTAAATTGGTGTCTGAAAAGGATTTTTGAGGAAAGAACCATACAGATTTGAGTGGACCTGTCTGTGTGGTATAGTTTTGTCTTAACCTAAATCGAAGTTCTAGTCTAGTTATAGTTGTTTATTTGTTATAAAAGTAGTCATTTCCCCACTCTGCAATCGGCATTCTGTTTTTGTTTTGATTGTATGTAATGTTGTCATTCGTTGTCATCTTCCAGTGGCGCAACACAGAGTAAATATTACGTAATCGACAGGATTGTCAAACTTATATGGGTTGATTACGAGGCTTTTAGCTACTTTGTATATTATGTGTGTATTTTACATACATTTTTATAATGTGCGTTTTGTTTGTGCATAACAAACAATTTTTCTTTCTTTCTTTTTCTTTAAAGTTAATAGTTAAGTAATACTTCTACTTCAACTTTGATTACTTGTTGACTGCCTCGTTGGCCTAAGTGGTCGTAAGCGCTACTGCTGAGCATGAGATCCTGGGTTCGATACCCGAGTCGGGCAAAGTGTTATTGGGTTTGACCACCTGAAATTTCTCAGTAGCAGTCCGGAGTTTGGATATGTGCCCGGCTGATGGTAATAAACTTGCCCCTATTACACGGGACTTAAACATAACTGGCGAAATGTGGGTGTGTTATAGGTACACCTCTGCCTAACTCTTCCAGAAAACAAGGCATGATGTTATGTAATTAGAACATTGAATATTTTTCAAAACTATTAAGTATCACTTTAACATTGCACTCAGCGTAAAAAAAAAAACGTAAAACGTACTTGCGTAAAAAAAGTATAATCAGCTTAAAAAAAAAACGTAAACTGAGCGTAGACAGACATGAAAATAAAAACTTCAATAGTTTCTAAATCTTAAATAGTTTCCCCGCCCTACCAAGTTTCTGATGTTAAATTCGCGTGGGCTAAAAGTAGATCACCCTGAGATTAAGTGCGGGTGTTGTAAGAGGATACTAAGGATTAAATTAGCAAGACGAGTGGGAAGATCTACCTGTGTATTAACGACCCGGCTTAGTGAGTAAAAGCGTTCAAAGTTCAAGGGCAGATGTCTTGATAAGCGGGCACACGTGCCGCTCCTGGATACAATAGTCGTACATACTAAGTTCTATATGTCATTCAGTAGAACAGTGGTGGCCCAGTGGAAACGTTCGCGACTTAACAGTTGTAGGACGTAGATTCGAACCCAAGCAGGCACTTTACTTTGTGCAAAATTATTTCATTACCACTGCTCTCAAAACGGTGAAGGAAAACATCGTGAGGAAACTGGCATGTGCTAGAACCAAAAATTCAAAGGCGTGTGACATCTATCAACCCGCACTGGGCCCGCGTGGTGGATTACGGCCCACTCCCTCTCGCAGAGAGGAAGCCTGTGACCCAGCAGTGGGAACATTATAGGATTATGCTTATGCTTATATATTACTCTCTTTTGCCCGCGACTTCGCCCGCGTGGAGGTCGGAAACTATCCCTCAGAAACGTACTACCGGGATAAAAAGTATCCTATATCCTAACCCCTATCCATGTGCCAAATTTCATCCAAATCCGTTCAGCCGTTTTAGCGTGAAAGCGTAACAAACAAAAAAACTTACTTTCGCATTTATAATATAAGTTAGGATGAACAATCACTGTGTTGGTATTAAATGAATCGACACACGTGTGGTGGTGTTCCTTTTTGACACCTAGAGAAAAATAAAAAAAATAAAAACGAGTGAGCCTTACAAGTAGACGCATATGATGTGTAACATCTGAAATCTCACCTTGGTAATAAGCAACTGAACAGCGACAGAAATGAATTTCTGAGGTTAACCTCAGAATTAAAAAAAAACTAAATAATGAAATATTTATTTGAATCATACTATTAATTACTAGTGGTCGCCCACTGGTCGAAATTCAACTCCCTCTACTCACAATCTACATAGGTAGTACTTACTTTTTCCACACATAAACAGCCTATAATGTTCCACTGCTGGGACACAGGCCTCCTCTATGGGAGAGGGAGCGGGCCGTAATCCACAACGCGGGCCCAGTGCGAGTTGGTAGATGTCACATGTCTTCAAATTTTTGGTTCTAGTTCATGCCGGTTTCCTCACGATGTTTTCCTTCATCGTTTTGCGAGCAGTAGTGATGAAATAATTTACACGAAGTAAAGCGCCTGTCCGGGTTCGAACCTACGACCTACAACTCGTAAGTCGCGAGCGTTAGCACTGGGCCACCACTGATCTCTTTTTACTTTTTCCATGAGTACACTAATTCCATGCTATTAAAAAGTTCCTATACTATACTCAAGCTGTCATTTCCTATCTACACACTTTCGTCGCTTTTCACGAAATCACTCCACCATAAAGCGAGAGGAAAAATAATACACATCAAAGCATATCCTTCATTTTAATAAACATAACATAACGCCTGTATTCCCTGAAGGGTTGGGCAGAGGTGTACCTACAGCACACCCACATTTCGCTAGTTGGGTCAGGACCAAATTTTTGACGTAGGTAATTGCACAACGGAAATGTATTGCACTGGAAAATAAATGGAGCACATTATAATTATTAGGGAGTGTGAATATTTTACGCAGGTGTAATCAAATTGATTACACTTGCCTAAAATATTCACACTCCCTAATAATTATAATGTGCTCCATTTATTTTCCAGTGTGATACATTTCCGTTGTGCAATTACCTACGTCAATTTGGTCCTGACCCAGTTATGTTTTAATTCCATGTAATGAGGGGTGAGCCTATTGCCATCAACCGGACACAAAACCAGACTCTGGACCGCTACTGCGAAATTCCATTAGGAAAAACCGAATAGCACCTTGTCCGACCCGGAATCGAACCCAGGACCTCACGCTCAGTCGTAGCGCTTGTGACCACTAGACCAACGAGGCAGACATTTAAGGCGCAGACATATGATTTTATTTATTTATATACACTTTATTGTACACCAGATTATACATTACAAAAAATATATATATATTATATACTACAAAATATACAATGGGCGGCCTTATCGCTTACTCTCTATCTCTTCCAGGCAACCATGGAATGGATTTTAGTGACTTTTAAATCTGTTATTACGCCATGCGTGCACATCAATTCTCTATGTGAATATTTTTATTTATTTATATACACTTTATTGTACACCAGATTATACATTACAAAATATATATATATATTATATACTACAAAATATACAATGGGCGGCCTTATCGCTTACTCTCTATCTCTTCCAGGCAACCATGGAATGGATTTTAGTGACTTTTAAATCTGTTATTACGCCATGCGTACACATCAATTCTCTATGTGAATATTTAAGTATTGTAGTAAAATACTTTATGAAATAAATTCAGGAAATAATGTCTACCCAAAGCATAAAAACTGACTATTGTTATTATCTATAATTATATCTGTGATTTTTTTCAAATATTCATATTTTCGTTACTAAAAATAAATATTCCCTTTGAAACCGAACGGCAGCGCGGCGTAAGCGCAATTGTAAGGCCAAGGTCAATGGCATTAACTCGGGCCTTACAAAAGCCTGTCAATTTAAAGCCAAAATGTTAGAATTAGATCTACAGGGTTTGTAACTATTCAAGTCTTGTCAGGGTTAGCTGACTACTGAAAATAACCTAAACCTATTGCTTGCCACGTTTCAGTAAACTCAACCTTGCCATTTACCAACGCTTTTAGCGTCTTAATATTTTAATGTTTGTGAATCTACAAATATCCTCAAGATGAACACACGGCACTCGTGAGTCATTCATCGATAGATCACTGACGTATAAAAGATTGATGGAAATACATTCGCTGAGATTGTTGTAGAGGAAGTACCTATGTGAAAAATATGGGTAGGTACGAATATTTTTATATAGCAAAAAGCCGTATGCCCGATGGGATTTCGCATTTGATAAAAAAAACAAACTTCCGTACAAACTTTAACCCCTCTAGAGGATGAATTTCCAAAAATCCTTCCTTAGCGCTCACTTTCCAAGAAACATCATAACATGGACAAATAACATCTATATTGTCAAAAGGGGACGTAGAAATGTAGCCTACGGATACTCGCAATTTGTCATTGATGGTGTTTTGTTCAACGTAATGGGGCAAGCCTGTTGCTCATTATTGGGCACAATTCCAAATTCCGGCCCGCTATTAGGAATTTACAAATGGAATTGTGAAACAACGGAACGAAGATTACTGTTCTGTGACATCTGCATTTGTCAAAAAAATACTGGTGAATCACACATAGGTAAATACCTAATTATGGCCAGCCTTCAAATTTCTTGAGGGCTTTTTTATTTCCATTACAACGCTGTTTGTCTCCTAAAGCTCACAATGTACACATTTGTCATTGTTTCTTTGCTTTTTTAAATCGTTATGTACATACCTATAATAATTGGCCCGTATTGTATGTCTGTCTTTGTAAAAATTTTGCTTGTTGATTTTGTTTCTGAAGAGTACAAACAAACTCCTTTGTATAGCTCTTTTTGATAACTCTTCAAGGTAGGCCCGTGGAAAAACGGAGGCCTGAATTAACTTTGCACGCTCGAAATGATAAATCATACATATGAAAATGAGTCTAAGGTTGAGGGAGACCAGATTATTTTTGTTTTTCGTTACAGAATAAAAGAAAGATGTTTAAAGATCTGATCAAAGAATCTTGATTTTGCTTCGTCCGACTTTTTTGTATTCATTTGTTTTTATGGGCGAACATGGCCGTCCCGATGGGAAATTTACAAATGAGAGACATATGAAAAATTACAGACAGTATTTTGTTTATAAAATTATTTTTAAAGAAGCTTCTGGTTTTCAAATAATATTTTTTCATTCAACCATGTGCTTGGATGTTATATCATAGTAGCAGTATGATGTTTGCATGATTGTGGATTTTCTCCCACTGCAGTCACATAATTTGAAGAGTTGATTTGATTCGATTCACGCAAAGCTACCAAATACAAAAAAAACTAAACTAATATCAATTTTGAAAGCAACCGTTTATGTTACTAACAAGTCCAAAATGGCGGATAATAATAATTAATATTATGAATTGCATGTCCTACCTAAATGGCAACACGTAATTTGCCTCGATGCGACAGCCCCGACTCACTGCATACTGAAACATACTTAGATTTCGTGTTGCGGTCTGTATGTGATGAGTGGGTTCGTTCGGCCATTAGTTCCTAGTTTAAATAATGTATGATTTGGACTCGCAAAAAAAAGTGACAAGGTCTGTCTTTGTTTACTGACAGCGACACAAATAAAACATTACTCCTTGCTTCAAGTGAACAAAGTGAATTAACCGGTACAAGACTTAACGTCTTGTACCGGATAATTCCACCTTCTGCTGATTTGTATCGATGTTTTGTTTGATAATGACTTGAACATAAATACATCTCATCACTAAAAAGACATTTAACGTAGGCCCGTTCGGGGACTGAAAACAATATAAAAAAACCGGCCAAGTGCATGTCGGATCACGCACAATGAAGGGTTCCGTAGTTGAGAATACTTGGGATGAATAGGTATTTATCCCAAAAAAAAACTTAACATTGTAGTTGAAAACATGTTCTACCATACATCGATATATACCACATTCCATTATCCAACTGAAAATTTATGTTGGTCGACTATTACCAGTTAACCTGTAAAGCTCACTTAGCTGTGATAGTTTTCCTTTTCATTTCATTATATGTACTACTGCCATAAAATTTTTCACATCTCCCTAAACAGCCATTTAGCTGGCAGGGGCATTTTTGTTAGTCGAGTGTCCCCCATACTTGACTAATAAAAATTAGCACTTTAATGCTTAATATTACGCAAACGGATCCTTGAATCGAGAAATGGTGTTCACAGACCCTATGATGAACGGCCTATCCAACGACACCCTACACAATGGGATAGACGAGAAAAAAATATATCATCCGCTCCACTAATATTTTTTTTAAGATTTTATTTTAGCACTTTGTCGGCGTGATTAATATGTATACCTATGCCAAATTACATCTCTGAGCTACAGCGGGGACAGACAGACATACAGACGGACATGACGAAACTATACGGGCTTATGTTTACCACGGAACCCTAAAAACTGTTCCACCGAACCGCACTTATCAAAATGTTGCTTCAGTGCGGTTAGTGCAATTGCTTAGGTGCGGTTCGGTCAAGTGCTGTTGAAATCAGTGCTCTGATCAATCAATCAATCAATTAATTTGTGAAACATAGGGGTTTACATAGGTACATTAAATAGGCTATGTTTTGTCATAATTATGACATAGAAATTTATAAGTAACCCATTTCGTGTCATTAGTCAATCAAATAAAATCAAAATATTTTTATTTCACATAAACCTACATGGGCACTTACGAAACATCAGAAGCTAGGTGCACGGTTCCAATTGGTCGTTTCCTATGGAGAAGAGCCGGCTAGAAACTCCACGGGTACTCTTTTAAAAATAATTGGCTTTTACAATGTTTTCAAATTACAGTGATAATAGGTATGGGAGGTCAGTGTAGGCTTGTCATGAAGTACCAGGTACTTAACAAAAAAAAAAGAAAAATGTCTACAAAATATCTAGTCTTAATAGACTAGATATTTTGTAGGCTTAATAGCCTACAACGTTCTCAAATTCACAAGGTACACAAGAATCCATGTAAAATAGTAATAAAATAATAAAAATAAAAACCTATTTAAACCAAAGGACAAGTTTGCCATTACATCAAGTCTGAATTGATATTATGTCCACAAAAGCCACTAGTAAATAGTTTGATATTTAAATTGTAGGTATTAGTAGTCTGAGTAGAGTACCTCCCATTCACGGACATGCCCGACCCCACTCATTTTAAAACAATAGCAAAACCAATTAACATAAAACCTCTTACACACTTACTGAACTCATAAAAGAGCCACTTCAAAAATAATAATAATTCAATTTATCACATTCCGTGCCATCATCAAAGTCAAGTGTGGGCTCGCCCAGATGTACGATACGCCTCGTAATATACTCCGGGGTCACAATTTAGTCATCAACCTAAAACGAAATTACTATAGGCAATGTTATGGGGCTGTTAAGAGTGCCATCTTACCATGAATTTGTTTAATTACTTCTGGGTAATGTTTGAGTGTTGGTGGGTTACCTGGGAATGTTTTCATGCTATTGCACAAGGACCAAGTGTGCTTGACAAATCAACCAAGGATCATGGACCAAGGAACATGTGTTTGACAAATCAATCCATGAACGACGGACGATTAACGTATTAGGTATGCGATATTTCAGAATTGCGATTACCAGACTTAGCAAAAGTTTAAGGCGCTGACAAGACCCAATTGACCAAAATAGGCTTCTCTTAAGAAAAAAAATTGCCAAATCTGTATAGTTTGCGGTAGCGGAAAAAATATATGATTTTGAACATATTTCTCAGAACTTGTTTGTTACTAAAACACGTTTTGAAAAACAAATCTCGATATAAACTAACGTTAAACTAACCTCTTACCTTGAATTTTAATCCAAAATATTATCTGTATTAAATATCAACATACGTTACGTATTTAATTAATAACAAGGACGTCTTATTTGAATGCAGAACTTGGTTGTTTTTTTATTTTCGATTACTCAACTCAATTTTCAGTAAATAGATCATTTCCTCATATTTTGCAATATATTACAAGCGTTGTGTCATCGCGCTTCTCTTTCTTTTCTATGCAATCTGACAGTGACCGCGGTTTAGGTGTTGTCAGCATCTTAAATAGTAATATTTTCCTGAATGAACATACACTACATTTTAAAACCAAATTACAAGATGGTTATTAACATTAGCTAAATGAAATTAAAACTTAGTTAAGCCTAAAAAAGGCCTTCGGGGCAATGTACCGAGGATGCTGGCGGCATTTCCTCGCTGAATTGCAATTGCAAATGCGTTGCGCGAGAAAGCAGCCAGCTTTTCGGTCACCAGTTACATCAACTAGACATTTCGCGATTTCCGCAAATAACTTATACGCGCTGGGACCCCACGGACCGAGGGTCTCGACGACAAAGGGCACAAAGTTGTACTTTCTGCCAAGGCCTCCATATTTAATAACTTTCAGATTTTCGGTATTTTCAGCCGCTGCATCCGCTTTAGAAGTAGTCCGTTGGAGGTGGGACGGTGCCAGTGTGTCTGTACGGGTAGCGTCCCACACAAGCATGTGTACCAAACTCCACGGAACCAAAGACACACCATCAGGTCTTTTGCCATCATCTCTAACAATGCCAGTCGGCTCAAGAAGAGCAGGCACATTGATGCTGGCAAGAGACCGGCGGATTATGTCATCAAGTGTCGCATGTCTTGAAAAGCGGCCTGCACTTTTTTGAAAACAAAGTCCGTGGTGACCCAGTCGGTCCTCGTCCGTGCCACAAGAGCATGTATGTGGAGTGCATACCGTGACCCCAAGCCGCAAAGCAGTCGCTAGACGAAGCGAGGTCGGATCCAGGAAAAATCCATATTAAAATATTGTATTTCACAGTGTAGATTACTGCAGGGAAGTTAACTATGCTGATTGCATATCTCCACCAGACTACTGCACCTTCATTAGTAATTTCGGCCTTGCGAGAAACAAATAAACAATTACCGGCCAAGTGCATGTTGCACCACGCACAATGAATGGTTCCGTAGTTGGGATGAGTTTATCTCTATGTTAGAGGGTTTGGTTTCCGCACTAACTTCAGGTGGACCATTGTGCGTGGGCCACAGCGGCCGTTTTTGGTGGTTATTCCAACCAGCCCAACTCCCTCCAGAAGTTGATAACATCTCCTGGTCTGTTTAGAATTTCTGTGTAGGATCTGGGTGCCCCGAGGGTTTCTGTTCTAATGTGGGTGACGCCTGTGCATTCGAAGAGCACATGCGCAACGGTTTCCTCTGCCTCCATGCAAGCCCTGCACAGAGGGCTGTCCGTTGTGCCTATTGTGTGGAAGTGTTTGTTTAGCGAGCAGTGGCCTGTGATGGTCCCCGTCAACAGGCGCAGGCCGGTCCTGTCCAGGCGTAACAAGCGCCTAGTTATCTTCTGCACCCCTGTGCCGAGGACCACCAGCTCTCCGCTTATGTGTGGGTGAGCTCCTGTAGCCACCTGCGTAGTTGGTTGAAGGGGATGGGCACGATTGGCTCCGGTCCGCAGACTGACGTGCCGGATGCTCTCCTGGCTAGTTCATCAGCTGCGTCGTTGTCCAGCGATCCGCTGTGTCCTTTTATCCATTGCAGTGTCACTGTGTTGCGATTGAATACCGTTATACGTTCTAGCGCATTGTGACATTCTTGTGTTAATCTCGAAGTACTGTGTTTCTTCCCTAGGGATTGGAGAACTGAGGTGCTGTCGGAGAGTATACGTACATGAGTGTCCGTGACTCTCCTGGCTTCTATGGCATACGCCGCTTGTATAATGCCCACACACTCCGCCTGGTAGACGGTGTTGAACATTCCCAGCGGGCAGGATATGTTTGTTAAGGTCGTGTGAGAAAACGCCAGCTCCGGTTTCGGAGTTGGTCTTCGATCCATCGGTGTATACTCTTACCATGAGTTTATCTCAAAAACAAACTTAACATTGTTGTTGAAAAACATGTTCTCCGATACATCGATACACGTCACGGTCAATTGTCCAACTGCATATGTAAGTTGGTTGACTATTACTCGTTAACTTGTAAAGCCTACTTAGTTGCAATAGTTTTTTTTTTTTTATTTCGTTAGTTATATTACTGCCATGAGTTCTTTCACATATCCAAAAACCGTTTGGCTGGCAGAAGCGGGGGACACTTGACTCTAACAAAAATTAGCACTTTAAAGCTTATATTACGCAAATGGATCCCTGGAAAATCGAAAAATGGTGTTCACAGACTCGCAATATATTTGAACGATACCCCACACCATGGGAAAGACGAGAAAAAAAATATCATCCCCATTTTACGTGTAACGGTTGTACACGAAACATTATTATTTACAAACAAAAAGATTTTGAGTAAGTAAACAGAAAATAAAACTAAATAGATCAAATAGGTAACTAGCCGATACCAATTTTACAAATCATTAGTCTTTACTAGAATTATTATGAAAATACCGAAAGTAACCAACAGAATTTCGGCTAGCCCTTCTCAAATAACGCACGAACAGGCAGCAAAGAAAAACCAATGGTTTCGACATTACATAAAATCGAATGCTATCGCAGTTCTACTTACTACTAAACAGAAGATTCTTTAAACTTGCGTCATAAGACTAAGTACTCCGCCTGAAAGCTTATGTAAAACAAAAATCGATACTGAGATAGTACCTGAGGTACATATTCACGTAGTCACTATCCCTCCAGGATCGTTCGTTGTAAACGAAGCATAAGTACACCTCTACATGTAGATATGAAAAATACACGCTCTCGTGTATAACATGATGGTTTGCTTAAGAGTAGGTTTGTAGGTATCTAATAGCAAATACCCAAAGTCACGTATAGTTTTCTCCGAAGACGACTGCTCAAGTACAAGTGATTCCATATTTGAATATTATTCTTTTCATCCTTCTGTTTAAATAGGGATATTTATTCCTTATTTTGTTTGTCGGGAAGATTATTAAAAATATTGGACGCATATTTTTTTTTTTATACGTAATCAAAGGATTACGGCGATACATTGAATATAAATTTGTCATGACGTCATGCCTTGCTAGATTTTATACTGAATTGTGACGTAGTGAGCCCCCACTCTCCAACTTTAATGTGTTTTATTTATGTATTTTTTTATTTTCTGAGTGACGGACTAAATACAATATATTTTTGTACCCGGGCAACATCCCTATTGACCACCATCTTCAATCGAAAAAAAAAACGGTTGGGCCACAGACGATTCAAGCAAAAACGTTTTAGACGTAAGAACATTTATTTGTGGTGGTAACATTTTAAAATCTCTATTATGAACACTAAAATAATATCAGTTTAACGGTGAAGGAAAACATCGTGAGGAAACCGGTATGTCGTAGAGCCAAAAATTCAAAGACATGTTATCTACCAACCCGCACTGGGCCCGCGTGGTAGATTACAGCCCAGACCCTCTCGAAGAGAGGCGGCCTGTGTCCCAGCAGTGGGATGATAATAGGCTGATGATGCTAAAAAAATACCAGATATTAATATTTTCTAACAGGGACATAATAATAGTTAAAAAATTTGGCAAATTTGGGGTAAATTTGGCATACACTGATCCTGGGTGACTATCGCAATAACTTATTGATGATTAATATCCAGAGAAACAATATTAAATGATCGAATGTTAACTTTACATTCATTGCAAAAACTCTCCGGATATTTTCACAGTTGTTTCAAGTTTTGTGCGATCTAAAATTTGTTTGTATTAATAATTCAGTTCTGAGTTTCCAAGAAAATTTCGCAATCAAATTCGACGAGATAGTAACATTAATTTGATGCTGGATTAACCAAACTCATTAAAAGTACTTAGTTGTAAAGATTTTGATTTACTATCGTAATCTTAACGTTAATATAACAATTAATATTAATTTAATAATTCCAATCCTAACTAATATCCTATTAATATAATATTATAAATGCGAAAGTGAGTTTGTTTCTTTATTTGTTTGTTTGTTATGCTTCCATGCTAAAACGGCTGAACGGATTTGGATGAAATTTGGCACATGGGTAGAACATGAGCTGGAGAAGGACATAAGCTACTTTTCATGCTGGATCGCAGGCAATGTCGCAGGTAACAGCTAGTTATAAAATAATGTGAAAGTGAGTTTACTCGTTTGTTACGCTTTCACGCTAAAACGGCTAAATGGATTTGGATGAAATTTGACACACAAGTAGACCATGACTTAGATTAGGACATTGAATACTTTTTATCCTGGTATCACGTTCTTGTGGGATAATTTTGAACATGCACGCAGGCGAAGCCGCTGGAAAAAGCGGAAAAAGAACATTTTGTGTTCTAAATAGGTTTTAATGTCTAAGATTTTTAAAGGCATTAGGATTTTTATTGGACCTATTTGCATATAACATTCTTTCCTCATCGAAAAAACCTATAAATTATATATATTATTATATAATTATAGCTATTATTTAAGAATAGAGTGGGTAATTTGACGAATCACCCATGCTTTTTAAAACCTTTTTGTTCGACAAAGCATCTTCATTAAACGAAAATGCAGTTTTAAAAATGGTTCCTCTTACTAAAAGTGATCTTTTCGTTTACGTCCACATTTTTCAATCACAGTTTTATGGTACTTTACGTGCCACAACGTTGAGTAATGGGAAGTGTCGTCACAAGTTATTACCTTGAGTGCACGAGTATTTACCTCGTTAACTTATCGTAACCAGCATTATCCTTGTCTCTATAGGGGATCTCTAAAAAAAAATTTGCATTTTCAGCTTGAAAGTGTTGCTAGGTATGTATTGCGTAGGAGACGCCCTGGGCGTCGTGAATCCCAGGCGGATTTCCGGCCGTCGTAGGCGCGGGCTTGCGGACGGTGAGCAATGGGTAGCTCACCATCCGATAAGGACCAGGCCCGGGTCGACGGCGCGTTGTGTTCCACGCGCGCCTCAAAGAGATGTCAGCACAAGTGCTGGGGTTCGCTCTGCCGCGCTAACGAAGAATACATTAACTCGATTGTGGACGATTTTGAGTTATATAATTATTCGGAATTTAGCGAATTCCGAATTGTATATCTAATTTGAAATCGTCCCAAATACGAGTTATTTTATTCTTCGTTAGCGCGGCAGCGCTAGGGCCGATGCCTGCCGGGGTCTCGGGAAAGTCCGAAAGGGTCACCGAGACCTCTTTTTTTTTTTTGGATGTGAAATCATCAAATAACTATTCCCGCTCTGGGTGGAGCGAGGGGGTGTGTCAGACTCTTACTGACTAAAACCCACCCGTATTCCTTCCTGTTGCCTGTGTTGCCAGGGGTCTCAGTGACCCTTTAGTACCTTCCCGCGACCCCGGCAGGCATCGGCCCTAGTGGACCCCTACACTTGTGCTGACATCTCTTTGAGGCGCGCGTGGAATATAACGCACCGTCGACCCGGGCCTGGTCCTTATCGGATGGCGAGCTACCCATTGCTCACCGTCCGCAAGCCCGTGCCTGCGACTGCCGGAAATCCGCCTGGGATTCCCGACGCCCAGGGCGTCTACACATACAACCTTGAAAAAAAACACACACACTTGTACATTATATAACCTTGAAAAAAAAAAGTTTTACAGTAAAAATAAAATTTAAAAATCCCCGAATTTTAACACGCATACATTTCAGTTTTATTCCTTGAAATATAAAATATCACTCATCAAAGAAAGTCCAAAGTGAACCACCAATTTATCGAGCACAAACGTTTCCAAAATTCTTACCTAATTGAAAACCTCTACTACAAACACTTTAGCTTCCTGGCTTATTAACTCTACTGCCTCCAATGTTCGCTTTAAAACGTGTCTGGCACAGACGGGGTACTTGCCGTTCAATTAACTATCCCTTATTGCTTTTTGTTTAAAGAGTGAGAGACTCTATCTTAAGAAACAATTACGCGGCAGTCTCAAGTATTTAGCTTAGCAGAAGTTAATTAGTACGAGTAACAGCTGCCGCGGAGCTTAAGGTATCTACTATGTACCTACATAGTTCTTCTATTTTGTTTGCGTTGTATATTTGTTTTTAGTGTAACGTTTTCCTTAAAATGCATACTAGCTTTTGGTCACAGTTATGCCCGCCAGGTTGTCCGAAAATATCCCACGAAAACGTACTACTGGGATTAAAAGTACCCTATGTGTTAATCCAAGTAAAGATTGTATTAATTCCGTAATACATTGTTTTCATATAACTCTTTTGGTTTACGCGGCGCACGCCAGTAAAGCTCCTAGTCGGTATGATTTTTTCCGACATCTTCAAAAATCCTTGTCATATTACAGTCAATTTACTCAAAATCTTTAATGAATAACAACACTTAAACCTCCGTCATGAATGACTCTGTCCATTGATGAAAACCCTATGAAAATCCGTTCGGCAGTTTTTGAGTTCATCACGTTCAGACAGACAGACAGACAGACGTGGCGGGGGGACTTTATTATATTATATGTAGTGATAATTATAATCTGATTAGTAACCTCGTAACTTTTCAGAGATTGCTTAAGTTTGTCACGTTATCTTAAAAAATCGTTGTGTGGGTCATTAGCCATGTTGAGTGTCAACCTAAAGAAATATAAGCTTGCAGAGCTGATGAGTAGGGTTTTGAATAGAAAAGGCTAATGGATGGGTTGTGCTACTTGGGAGAGTCATTTGTTTAGGATTGCAATGTGCTGATGTTTTCAAGCAATCATTTTTCAATTTAAAGAACGCTCGGTATACCTACCTACTGTTAACGGCACCATTCTACATCGTTCTCATGTATTATATATAATTTCCACATAGATGGTGTATGTAACCAATATTTTGTTACAATATTTTGATTTAAAAGAGCGTTTTCGGAGTTTCATGCCCGCTCTTTTCCATAGTAAACTACGCTTTGGAATGGACAACTTCATCTTTTTGACTACTTGACAATTCTTACGCCTATGGTTTAATTGAAATGAATGCTTTGAGTACGTCAAACGCTGCAACATTGCCTCGCATACCCAACTTTGCCTATTATATGAATTTACCAATATTTTTTAAAATATTGGTTGTAGCAACTTCAAATTGTTGGTAGTTATTTAAATCATTACCTGGCAATACGAAAAACCCTCCGCCATGTTTCTTTTCTTTGAAACCACATGACAGTGAGTTGTCAAACGCAATGAGTGATAGCCGAACACAACATTGCCTAAAAAGAACACAACATTGCCTAGCATTGTTTCTAGTGGTATAAGCAAAAAGTGGCTATTTTGCAATTCTTATCCCTTAGTCCTACTAATAAGGGTTAACTTCCAGTGCAAGAATGATGTACTTAAGTCGTTTAGACGGTCAAAATTGAAGCAGGCAATGTTACAGTTTTGTGGCCCAACTTTGCCTAGTGATTAAGACTGTTATATTTCGAAAACGAAACGGAATAATCATAGTTCTAAGTACACTGCCAATGACCATTAATATAAGCTTTATCCCCAACCTGACAAGGGTGAAAATTTATTGTATTTTTTCGAAATATATCAATGTTACTATAAAACTACGGCAAAGTTGCAGCATTTTACCGGTATGAGATTTATTTAACAAAAAAAAAACTAAATGTAATGTAAGTATGTGCGTCTATAACAAAATTCTAGATCCATCACACTTTAACTTAACACGGCTTAACTTCATGGAAATTGTTCTACTGGAGTCACGTCGCGCGATAAGTCTCGCCAGTTTGCACGAGCCTTAACAAGTGTGATGGATCTAGGATTTTGTTTTAGACTCACAAACTTACATTACATTTAGTTTTTCTTTTGTTCAATAAATCTGCATTAATTTCAATTAAACCATTTCAGGCATATGAATTGTCAAGGAGTCGGTCAGTCATGCGACACCGGTAGAACAATTTCCTTGAAGTTTTCATATAAACTGTTCTACTGGTGTCGTGTCGCGGGACAAGTCGTGCCACGCACACGAGCCTTAAGTCCCCAAAGATGCAAGCCCCCAAGCCTGTCAGCAACCAAACGCAAAGACAGCGTTTAGGTCAACTTGCGTCATTTATCACTGTTGAATGCGCTACACCACTTGATGGATCACCCGCCTACGATCAAGATGTCTCGACACTTATGAATATCAAATTTTAGTACAAAATTACAGTGTGGACATAGTTTAGTTTGGTTTGACGTAAATCTGAGTGGCGTTGATATTAATTCTTGGATGTTCGACGATTAATGTTTGGCAAAGTGTTTAAAGTTAATGGCTTTTGATGGATTTTTTATGTGGTTGATTCTTATGATTTCCAGGTATATTTTGGGATGGAATATATTTGTTGTGCATTCTGTGTTTTACCTAATACACTCCTTAGGGCCGTCTTACTTTGAGGCATCGCAGTTTTTTGCGTACTGTTGGATACTTTAATCATCATCATCATCATTTCAGCCGAAAGACGTCCACTGCTGGACATATGCCACACCCAAGTACCGACACTTCGACCAGTTTTGAGCTTCCCGCACCCAGCGGATTCCTGCGGCTTTTACAAACTCATCAGTCCACCTTGTACGGGGCCTTCCAACGCTACGTCTTCCGGTACGCGGTCGCCACTCCAGAACCTTTCGGCCCCAACGGCCATCTGTTCTGCGAGCAATTTGCCTTGCCCACGGCCACTTAAGCTTGGCAATTCTTCAGGCTATATCGGTAGCTTTGGTTTGCCTGCGGATCTCTTCATTTCTAATTCGATCACTTAGGAAAACTTCAAGCACAGCCCTCTCCATTGCCCTTTGAGTGACTATTAGCCTTTTAATAAGGCCCATTGTGAGCGACCACGTTTCAGTATCATAGGTCATTACTAGCAACGCGCACTGGTTAAAGACTTTCGTCTTAGATACTTAAATATGTTATATTATTACATAAAAAATATGGTAGGTAATCGAGGTTAACCGATTAAATATTTATACAAGTTATAAAAAGCGTGCTAACACCTATTTATTTAATCTTGATATCTTTATTTCTTCCAAAACTAGGATCATCAATATTGTTGTCGACAAACGACGGTTACTTAGTTACAAATCGAAAGGAATACAGTTTAATAGAATATATGGAGGTGAACCCTTTCACGTTTTATTTGGAAACAACGACGGGTTAGACAAATGGCGCGTTTGGTATCCGTATTCTAAATTAATATATTACCGGTAGAGAGACAGTTCAGACACTTTTGGAATAAGAGAAATAAAGGTACGAAGAGTTGTGTTGTATTTAAGTAAGAACATACATGCCTATTGTATAGTATGTATTTAGTCTAAAATGGATACGAGGTTTGTCCAAATTAATTTCTATTTTGTAATCTACGTATACAAAGTGTCGTTTTGCATCCTCGTCAAATTCAAGGAGGTAACTATGCTAATGATTCTCGGCACAATAGGTAGTAAAATAAATACGCAACGGGGTGATTATGGTCTGTGAAAGGGGTGTATTCTAATATACTGTCAAACTTAAATAACTGAAAAAACAAATATGTATTAATTATTGAGCAGGTATCATAATTTTATTTGATTATACCTGTATGTCTTTCATAGCAGCCTCCTGAAATTTGACGAGGATGCAAAACGGCACCTTGTATATAATATTTGCTTTCGGTTCATCTGTTGATATCAATATTTCGTACAAAATCAAAAGGTAAATTACAAAATCAAAAGGTAAAAATGACTTTTGAATAAAAAAAAAATTTGAAAAAAAAAAACGTGAATGGACTCCTATGTGTAAATAAAACCTTATTTACACATAGGAGTCCATTCACGTTTCATACAAATTCCGGCCAAAAAGTCAAAGTCCCAACCAAAAAAAATGTGTTGACCTTGTGTAGAATGTCAGCACCAACATTTTTTATTCTGACACGCAATCTCTACGACCATTCCTTGTGCTATTTTTTTAAGTCCAAAAATCTGCTTTCCCAAAATATTTTATCAAAAATTTAAACTACCGGTTGGCGAAAAAAAGTGGTAATATTGGTGCCGATGCTTAAATACCATTCCTCCTGCAATTTTTTTAAAGTTCAAAATATTATAATAAAAATAACTACTCGTATTAGATAACAATTCCTCTGTAGGTACTACATAACAGTATTACTGTCTGATTCAGAGGTAATTATTTTTCAAGTTCACCTTCCCAGTAAGTCTGTATTACTATTTTTCGCCACTCGTTTTTTTTGATAAAATGTATGGGAAACCAGATTTCTGAACTTCAAAAAATAGCACAAGTAATTGTCGTAGAGATTTCGTGCCATAATAAAAAATGTTGCTACATTTTTTTTGGTTGGCGCCACCGACTCTTGGGCCGGATATGAATGGTGTTCTTTGCTTTCATTGATGTTACCGCCTTTCATTTCCTATATATGTTCCTCTACTTTTTCACTTCACATAATCTCTAAAATCTTTTTCCTCCATCCAAACAATACTCAAGAATCACCAACAGCATCCCTTTTGATTTACACGCATTTGTATATTTGATAACAAGCACCATCCCAAACTGAATCAAATCAGTCAAGCGGACTGAACAATAAATATTTTAGTAGTATCCCAAGCAGACGCGGAGATATATTGAAGGTTCATTGAATAAAATGTTGGCCGGTAGGGGACGCCTCGGTCGAACCCTTTATTATCGTGTACGGTCTGATGTGGGGCGATAAAGGGACCGTCCCTAAGTATTACACAAATACCTAGGTGTTTGTGCCGTCGTCGTGAGCAAGCGTTTTGTTGATACTGCGCACGCCTTACGAAGAATATTTTTTTGATGATTTGACAGATTGTTGTGAGTTTTCTTTGCTGTGTTGGCATTTTCTTTAATACTCGTAGTAGACATAGAAGGTTCAATTTTAAAGTAAATTGCTCTAGGTTTAATATAATAATTTATGTTCATGAACATTAGCAAAATTCTTTCACGGTTTTGCATGTTCAGTCCAATTACTGATACTCCGTGAAATTGTATGCAAGTACGAGTTGTATGGAAGCATTTGTGTATTATTAAATAATTTGCTCGTTACTTTCTTAACTGAAAGCTTAATTAATATTGATAAAAGATAATGTTGTTGAACATAATTAATCTGTTTTCTTTGTATTATCTTTGCGCCGAGCTCAAGGAAAAGTAAACGTAGCGATCCAGTCTTTATGCATATTGAAACCTAATTAAAGCATAATACATTCTCTAAGTATTTGAACGTCCAATAATTTTTAATTATTTTCCTTTAAAACTACCACCGCATTTAAATTAGAATTTTTAAATATTAAGTATTTTACTTATGGTTTAAAAAGAAATGTCTCAACATTTACAGAATACTTAATATAACAACTTTAATAAATATAAGCGTTTGTATTAATTCTTTTTCATAAGACATAATTTTTTACTCGGCTACCTTTTCCGTATTTTCTTTTTCTGTCCGTTCTTATGCAAAATTCAACCCGGTCTAGGGTTGGGTTTCGATCTCTATCTACTGTTCATGCCCTCAGGAATATCTTCCTTTAACGTAACTATCTTTAGTTTATATCTGTTCGTCTATCACAGGCTTTCAATCACGAAACTGCATTTATCTTTATATTTCTCTTCTCTTTCAGTGCCCGCCATGACAATAAACTAGTAAACGTGAAAGTACTTTAAATATGTTTTTAGAAATGAAATTGTGATAACATAGTGCTAATAAGTGATAACATATAACTTGAGTGATGGTTCAAGTGATGTGATAAGGAACTTTTGGGCGATGGTGCGGTCTTTGGTGACGTCATGGCTTTCGATTCTACTCCTATTTTGCGGTTTAAAACTAGGTGAGTTGAATTTTGATTATTTTACTAAATATAGATCAATAATATGTGGCTTTTTAGGTAAGAAGTGGGAACTGTGTGGCTGCGATTAGTCAGTCAGGTGTGTTAATCAATTTAAAGTCCCTTTTGGCAGTGCAGTACTCTAGTTATTAAAGAGTCCTATTTATAGCAGAGTTTTTTTTTAAATTCAAGATTTAAATTATAATGAATAGAATCTAGATCATCCAACGAGTCAAAATCAAAATATTTTTATTTCACATAAACCTACATGGGCACTTATGAAACGTCAGAAGCTAGGTGCACGGTTCCAATGGGTCGTTTCCTATGGAGAACAGCCGGCAAGAAACTCCACGGTTACTCTTTTAAAAATAATTGGCTTTTACAATGTTTTCAAATTACAGTGTTAATAGGTATGGGAGGACAGTGTAGGCCTGTCAAGACGTACCAGGTACTTAACAAAAAAAAAAAAAAGAAAAAGGTCTACAAAATATCTAGTCTATTAAGCCTACAACGTTCTCACATTCACAAGGTACACACAAATCTGTGTAAAATATTAATAAAATAATAAAAATTAAAAAACCCATTTAAACCAAATGAAGTTTGCCATTACAAGTCAGTCAGTCAGTGTGGTTATTAATTTAAAGTCCCTTTTGGCAGTGCAGTGCTCTAGTAATTAAAGAGTCCTATATAAAGCAGAGATTTTTAAATTCAAAATTTTAATTATAATGAATGGAATCTAGATAATCCAACAAGTAGAGACTGTATTTCAGTGTAAACTTCACTTGCCAAAGTGCAAGGCAGCGGCACTGTGTGCGCCTGTGACAGCTTGCAAATGATTAAAATACACACATTCGATAAATTTTATTTATAGCGATAAGTCACTATTGCGCGCCGTACGACAGTAGTATAACATCTCATATTATGTAGGGCGTACTGCTGGAGCAAAAATGTATCGTATGGTTTTCGATAAATTTGAGTTCCAGCGATTCGTCATTACCATTACCGTTCAATCTCAGAAGATCGATTGGCCAGATCCATGATGGATCTAGTGACGATTGTTTTTTTCATTAGGTCTATTTATATAATACAAAACATAAGTAAAATGGATCTAATGAGGATTTTTTTATGTGAAAAAAAAATACTGGCACGTACAAAAATGTATTAAACCTATTTTTTCTCACATGCAACACTCAAAATCTACAAAGTAATTCATAAAAACGTGCAAACGTTAAACCATCAAGCAGTCCCTCCAAGAGTGACGAAAACTATTAGATGCTTATTTAACCTATGTTTTTATGGGGTCAAAATAAACGTACCATATAAAGAATGAAAAGACTAAGTTAAAAGTGGAATATAATGCACTACTTTAATAAAGACATCTTATGAAAGTCTGCATAACTTCATACAACATAGTTATTAGCATACCTAAGTAACCAAGTTCTGTTGATAGTGAATTCATTAGATTCATTATAAATTCAAATTAACTACCGTATCATCCAACTGATTTGCATGCAGGCACTGTGTACTTTTAACGTTACTTCAGAAGTACCTTGATTCAAAATAAATTCATCATCATCATCTGCCTAGCCTTTTCCCAACTATTTCGGGGTCAGCTTCCAGTCTTACCGCATACAGCTGAATACCAGTATTTTACATGGAGCGACTGCCTATCTGACCTCCACATTCCAGTTACTGGGTAACACGATACCCCTTGGTAAGACTGGTTGTCAGACTTTCGAGCTTCTGACGACCCGTAACGACTGTCAAAGATCTACAAATGACAGCTGGGACCGACGGCTCAACGGGCTTTCCGCAGCACGAAGGGGTTCTTGGTATGGAAAGTTGGTCACCCATCTACGGACCAACAGCGGCAAGCGTAGCTTAACCAGATCGATCGACCCGTGCGGCTGTCATTACTTAGCCACAAGCCCCTCACCCAAACGGCTCGAACATATAAGTCCCAATAAGATTCGAGTACTTGGGCCTTTTCTTTTATTAATTATCTTTCAGAAGCTGTAAGTAATCACTGGAAACACTGACGACCACTCTATTTATTATTTTTAGGAAAAGTATACTTTTACAATGTTTGTAAATATGTGAGCATCATGTACCTATCACATAATTCATTTATCTGTCATTGCTTCATTTTTCATTCTTTTTTTACCTATTTTGGTATAGTTATTTTATTCTAGGTGCATCGTCTTCACATATAATTTTAAAATGTACATATACAAAATTTTGTAAAACATTTTAAAAGAGTAACGGTGGAGTTTCTTGCCCATTCTTCTCGATACGAAACTACCTTTTGGAAGGGGCAACTAGAATCAATTCTATATATTTTTTTTTTTAATTTTGACGTTCAAAAGTGCCTTTTATGTGCCTATTTGAAATAATTAATTTGACTTTGACCCGTAACGACTGTCAAACATCTACAAATGACAGCCGGGACCAACGGCTTAACGTACTTTCCGAGGCATGGAGGGGTCTTGGTATGTAAAGATGGTCACCCATGATCGATCGACCCGTGCGGCTGTTATAACCTAGCCACAAGCCCCTCATTTGATTCAAAATAAATTATATACCTAAAATATTATTCAACTCCTCCGTATAAAAAGATGCTTTTATCTTGGAGTGAACCAATGAAAGGCAGTATTTCATATTTTAAATCATGATTCAAATTATCCATCAAAAATCGGCCAAGTGCGTATCGGACCACGCACAATGAAAGGTTCCGTAGTTGGGATTACTTGGGATGAATTTATCCCAAAAACAAACTTAACATTGTAGTTGAAAAACATGTGCTCCCATACATCGATATACATCACGGTCAATTCTCCAACTGCAAATTAAATATCGTCGACTATTACTGGTTAACTTGTAAAGCCTACTTAGCTGTGATAGTTTTCCTTTTTATTTTATTATTATGTATTAGCCATGAATTTTGTCACATCTCCATAAACAGCCATTTAGCCGGCAGGGGGGGGTCACTTGACTCTAACAAAAATTAGCACTTTAGAGCTTTACGCTTTGAGCAAACGGACCCTTGAATCGAAAAATTGGTTTCACAAACCCGCAATATTTTTGATCGGCCTATCCAACGATACCCAACACCATGGGATAGACAAGAAAAAATATCATCCTCACATTACTTGCAAGGGAGGTACCCTAAAAATATATTTTTTAAAGATTTTATTTTACCAGTATGTCGGCGTGATTAATATGTAAACGTATGCAAAATTACAGATTTCTAGTACTAAGCGTCTCTGAGCTACAGCGGGGACAGACAGATAGACAGACGGACATGGCGAAATTATAAGGCTTCCTTGTTTACTAAGAAACCCTAAAAACAAAATTGAGCACGTCTAAATTATTTTATGCAGCATGTAACATACCGTTTTGAACTTTCGGAAAATCCACGGGAAACGCCTCAAAAATATAAAAGTGATCCTATTTCTCAATTTTTCTGATGTCGCTGAGGTACGATAGCAATTTTGATAGGTTTACCGACTTAGATACAATTTCCCCCGAGTGAGGTCTTATCTCAAGCGTTTGGCTACGAACTTACATTAAGCCTGTCCCAGTACTAAAATGGAACTTTAGACAATCCCTGCGAGTAAATTAAGTTCCATTGACGCCGTTGGAATGTGAAGACGAAAACGATTAAGTCACAGTAGGTCAGTCCCCCAGTAATTGACGTTCCCCAAAGTCAAATTGGTGACATCCATTTACCGGGCGACAGATTCGGATTTTGATTTTAGGGTCCCAAAATCAGATTGACGGTAAATTGTTTTTATTTTTGTGCGTGGGCTGCGCTCGGGTTGGAATGACCTTTAGGGTTGACCTTGTGAAATATTCAGGGAGTTTGGGATTCCAATTTAGTCTCACGTAGAGGGATATTAAGTGAGGCCTATGACAGAACGCAGTGTAGGGAAAATGTTTCTGCCCTTGACTTTAGCAGGAATAGGGTTTGGAAAAGATTGTATTTAGAACCACTGCACTGAATTTGTAACGTGAATTTTGAAAGGTAATGTAACCTTCTTTCAATAAACAATGACACTGAATCTTTTCGACAAATTGATAAGAAAGAAATACATTGAAAATTCTTGCTCACGCAAAGGAAATTCCCATGGCGATTCGGAACACATATAAATTCCCGATACTAACCATCGAACCACGGTTCGCTACACATAATGCCTTATCTGGGCAGAAATTGTTTCCTTTTCGATATCTAAACTTTGTCTGTTTAGTCTCGTGTTGGTATAGTAAATGAATTGTACATTTTGGAAAGAGGGGAACTCGAAATGCACATTTTATTTTTTGTTTTCAGGCTTTTCAGGATATGACTTGTTCAGTTCGAAAGCTGTTACGATGTGCCATTTTCATTTTGTATTTAATAATACATTAAAACAGTTTCATATTAACCTTGGCCAGAGGCTAAATATTGCCATACAACGCGGCAATGACGCCAGTCTATCGGGTATATTAGCAGTCGACAGCGATGCGGAGAAATTTTGCGACGTAATATTTTAGTTTGTAAATGGTTTTAGCTAAGTAAGGATATTATATTTTTATTTAATTAATTAATTAATTAATTAGGTATAAGTTGTTAAATAGGTATCTACAACTCATTTTTATTCTATTTATAATTAGTGAGTTCAATATTACGTATTGACGTATCATGAGATAGACACTCTTATGCAGTCATTTAAAAGTACCTACTCATTATTTGTAATTTACAGCACACACCCTTCACGTGATCTCTCGCGTCCGGCCCTGGTTCAGGCCATGGTACGGAGCGAGAGAGCATGCTCGCGAAGAAGGAGGCGGGACGGTTGAGGGAAAGGCAAATTTCGCGCCCTCTCGCCCCTAGCCGCCGCAGGAGACGCCTTGGGCGTCGGGAATCCCGGGCAGATTTCCGGCCACCGTAGGCGCGGGCTTGCGGACGGTGAGCAATGGGTAGCTCACCGTCCGGTAAGGACCAGGCCGGGTCGACGGCGCGTTGTATTCCACGCGCGCCTCAAAGAGATGTCGTCAGCACAAATGTAGGGGTCCACTAGGGCCGATGCCTGCCGGGGTCGGCGGAAGGTACTAAAGGGTCACTGGCAACACAGGCAACAGGAAGGAATACGGGTGGGTTTTAGTCAGTAAGAGTCTGACACACCCTCCCGCTGCGCCCAGAGCGGGAGAAGTTATTTGATGATTTCCCATCCAAAAAAAAAAAATCACCCTTCACGTCTAGCATTTACGAATCCAGAATGATTTATCAACCACACATTAGTTTGAGCCTAATGTCCCGTCGCGCTAAACCTAGCAGAAGGTTCCCAAATCCCCAATACAGTAAGTTGCGTGTCAGTTGCAGCAAACAACCGAACCGCGAGCCATATCACCCGACCCAAATCGAGTTCAGTGGAAAAAATATATTACAGTGCCAGCTACTCGATACTTGCAATCTATCCGCTTAAATATTGACGCTGCACCCAAACGGCGTGCCGGAATTGAATGTAATAGAAATATTTAATGTTATAACTTAACTACTTTGGTGCAATTAGGGTAGATAGGATTTCTTGTGAATGCACGTTGGTGGAGGCATATTCGGCCGCACAAGCCTCATGGTAGTTTTCAAAGGGCCGCACTTTTTAAGTGGATGGACTTTACTCGATACTCTACTGCTACTATAGGGCGAAATGTCCACGATTTGTTTGTGGGAGCCCCTGTCTGATCCTGACAATTGATTGGCTAACGTGTTTTTATGTATTAGTTCGGTTTTTGAGGGAGTAAAGGTTAATTATATTGAGATGGGTCACAACAACTGGAATATTGGGATCTAAAATTAATTGGGTGACGAAGGTTAGATGGCACACGTATCGTGGAAAATACTATACACTTTCGTCGGTTCTGTGTACCTAGGGTGGAAACCGATCTAAAATAGAACATACAAAATGTTATATACTTATAATTAATATTTTTATATGAATTTAGATTGGTTTTACGAGGAACATTTTGAAATCATCTGCCTAGCCGTTTCCCAACTGTGTATGTATTGCTTCCAGTGTAACCGGATACAGATGAATCAGTATTTTACATGGAGCGACTGCCTATCTGACCTGTACCTGCATTTACGATAAACCTTGGTAAGACTGGTTGTCAGACTTTCGGGCTTCTAACGACCCGTACCGACTGTCAAAGATCCACGAATGACAGCCAGGACCAACGGTTTAACGTGCTTTCCGAGGCATGGAAGGGTCTTGGTATGTAAAGATGGTCATCCATTCACGGATAAACAGCGGCAAGCGTAGCTTAACCAGATCGATCGACCCGAGCGGCTGTTATTACTTAGCCACAAGTCACTAAGGAACATTTTTAAATATTCATGTGTACACTGACTTGTGCCCGACTAGCAACGATGGAAGAAATCTCCTCCGTGTGCGAGACCTCCTAATGAGCAGTATATTTCATAAAAAAAAAAAAAATATGTGATAAGGTAACGGTGCGGTTTAAGTAGATTTAGTGACAAAAATTGAAAAGAGCATGCATATATGGTTTGATCATATCGAGAAGATGAATGGAAGGAGACTAACAAAAGGTAGATGCTAGTGGTACTTGCAGATGTAAGTGGAAACGCCGGGAAGACCACAAGAAGACATCTAACGACATCATTGGTGATGTTCTTCAAAAAGGTCAGGGGGGTAACCATCACCTCTTATAGCAGTATTATTATTACTTTACAGTGGGAAAGTGATGGAGCTATACAGTACTTATAGCTCCATCTCTTTCTCACGCTGAAGTAATATTGAAATAATACTGCTTTAAGAGGTGATGGTTGCCCCCCCGGTCAGGTGCGTAGTTCTCGTAACTGGCGTGCGTGTATGGCCAGATGTATGAACGTAAACGAAACAAATGGAGTATGTAAGGGACGTAGCAGGTGGTGTTCTATAGTTTCTGCCTACCCTCATAGGAAGAAGTTATGAGTTTATGTATGTATGTATGTATGTATTTCATAATTCTTTGGATCCGGGTCTTGAAAATTGAATTGTACAAGAACTTTCTGTTTTGTATTAAATATTTTTCTTCTCATTGGTTGACATTTTATTCGAGATTTATTTCAAATTACGCTATTTTGTTGTCGATTCGTATCTTATACTCGTAAGAGTTTGATTCATTCAGTGAAAAACAAATAGGCAGGCACGCTTTTCTAAAAGCTAAACGCTGTTACTGAATTAAGATAACGAAAATGGGCAATTGCGAGTTGAACCTGCGTGGTGAAGGTTCCGTACAATGAAGACATCTACTATGCTTTTATCTCAAGAACAAACTTAACATTGTAGTTGAAAACATGTTCTCCCATACATTCCAACAGCAAATGTAAGTTTCTACGCACAATATTGAAAGATTTACCATGTGATTTTAACACCATAGACTTTTTACAGGTTTACATGTAAAATCTATAAGTAAAAAACTATTATCATTTTTTTTAATTTTATGTATCTGAGACGAGTCGGGGGGGATGGTCAATTTTAATCTATTTTCTTAAACCATTTTAAAACTATTTATTTTTAAAATATATTTTAGATCATTTGATATGTCGCACAGTTGGTACAGTTTATATTTTTTTTTTTCTAATTTTCCCCCAAAAGTGAACCTCATATTAAAAATTCATTAATTTATGTTACACATCCGTGTTTGGGTCACAGAAATTCATAAGTGTACCAGATTTCAACTTAATCGGCCTATTAGATTCGGAGCAAATCGGCTGTGACAGACGGTCAGACAGACAGACACACGAGTGATCCTATAAAGGTTCCGTTTTTTCCTGTTGAGGTACGGAACCCTAAAAAGAAACCTACTTGAACCTATTTAGGTTCAAGTAGGTTTCTTTCTTCTTTCTAGCTAACTCATACATAGGGTTCCAAGGTATACATATTTCATGTCCCATTACTAATAGAATTCTCCACAAACAATGCATTTATTAATTTTATCAGATTACCTATAATCAAATTCCATAACCATTATTCTTCTCCAAAATTATTTGTTGCCAGTAAATATAGAACGGTAGCAGGTAATTAATTATTTAAATGGCAACACGGATTTGCTTTCAAACAAATTGAATTTCGGCCAAGATATTAGCTGTGGCCAGGTTTCAATCACTATTGGGGAAGTAACGATAATTCTATTAATAGTAACATTTCTCGGAATTCATTTGTTTATCATTGTGGAGGATATTCAAATCGTATGGGTGTCTTCTCCTACTTTATAAAAATCTTAAATACACACAACGCACAGCCTAAGCCGGTGAATATTTTTTTTATTTTGGGTGGGAAATTATCAAAATAACTTCTCCCGATCTGGGTGGAGCGAGAGACTCTGACTCTTACTGACTAAAACCCAGCCGTGATCCTTCCATTGCCTGTGTTGCCAGGGGCCTCGGTATCCCTTCCGGACTTTCCCACGACCCCGGCAGACATCGGCCCTAGTGGACCCCTACACTTGCGCTGACATCTCTTTGAGGCACGCATGGAACACAACACGCCATCGATCCGGGCCTGGTCCTTACCGAACGGTGAGCTACCCTTTGCTCACCGCCCGGGGTCAAGAAGCACTAAGAGTGGATTATTGAAAATTCGTCCCGTAAAGGGTTAAATAGGGATGAAAGTTTTTATGGAAATTCGTCAGTTTTGCCGAGGAAAAATCCCATCGGGCATACGGCTTCATCATCTCCATAATCAGCAGCACACAGCAGGCCATTGCTGGACATAGGCCTCTGCAATCGCACGCCATTCAACTCGATTCTCGGCAACTCTCATCCAGCTGCTACCAGCCACCCTGCGTACATCGTCGCTCCACGTAGTCTGAGGGTGTCCTACCTTACGTTTGCCGATTCGCGGTCTCCACTCAAGAAGGCGTCCACCCCTAAGTTCTGCAATTCTACGGCTAATATGTGACTTGAATTATAATAATTCAATAAGTTTTTGAGGAATTTTCCGAGGCACGGTGGAGCTCAGGGCTATGTAATAACAGCCGCACGGGTCGATCCAACAGGTTAAGCTACGCTTGCCGGGGTTTGTCCGTGGATGGGTGACCATCTTTACATACCGAGACTCCTCCGTGCTTCGGAAAGCATGTTAAGCCGTTGGTCTTGGATCTCATTCGTGGGCCTTTGACAGTCTTTTCGGATCGTTAGCAGCCCAAAAGTCTGATAACCAGTCTTTTATTTTTTTGGGTGGGAAATCATCAAATAAATTCTCCCACTCTGGGTGGAGCGGGAGGGTATGTGAGACTCTTACTGACTAAAACCCACCCGTATTCCTTCCTGTTGCCTGTGTTGCTAGGGGCCTCGGTGACCCTTTAGTACCTACCTTCCCGCGCTTTAGGGTGCGTTTGAATTGAACACGCACAATTGGAGCACTGTTGCTCCAAATCTCCACTCCGAGATTTCAAGCACCGTGATTGGCCAATTCACAGTCTGCTCCTCTCCACTCCACCCAACGCGTCGATGGAAACGCAGGGCGCGTTTGCATTGACGCGGAGCTGGGTGGAATACCAAGAGGTTTCGTATTACCCTGTTACTGGGGTGTGAGGTCAGATAGGCAGTCGCTCCATGTAAAATACTGGTATTCAGCTGCATCCGGTTAGTCTAAAGCCGACCCCAACATAGTAGTTTTTCCAGTACAGATTTTTTTTTAAATCCTTGGTCATTGAGTACTAAAGTGTAGGAACGGATATTATTCTTTGATTGAAGTGACCTTTAAAAAGTAGGTCTCATCTAAACGAGACTAATGAATTTGGATAGAAAAGTAAGACGAGATTATCTTGTTCTTAAGATTTTTTCATACTAAACTAACTACGTAGATTAAGCTTTTTTGGTATCACAATAGAACTTTTTTAAGGAAAGTCACGTTTTCCCGTAAATCTTCAAACGCCTGTTGGCATTATCTTAAGTCAGTTGGCAGATATTTTAAAATACCTAGCATGGTGAAGAGAAAAAAATACTTTTCTTTACAATGATGAATTCATGAAATATCACCAGTACCAGTTGGCGCCACTTTGACAAGAGATCTTTCATTTCGACAATGAATTCTTCATCGATCATCATTCAGTCACCACTAATGAAAATATAAGGCGCTTTGACACTTTTACCAGCTTCAGATCAGGCCAAGTTCCAGGCTTCAGGTCAGGTTTTCTAGCTGAGACGTTAGTCTCAGTGCTGCTAGAAAACCCACATTTATGAAAAATACTTATACTGGGTTAATGGTAAAACACTTACATCCTCTTAAGGGGTCATTGTACTCATCATTATAAACAACTTTTACTATGGGACTAAACCTGAAATTGCGAAAAAAAACAGCTGTTCCCTGCATTTTGACTAGCTATGCTACCATAAATGTAGGGAACAGCTGATTTTTTTTGTGTGGGTTGTTAGTTGGTAGGTCGTTAATGTTTTAATAATAACCATGAATAAGTATTTTGTGTAAACAAAATAAAAATCTTTGTTTTCAGTATTCATTATTCAGTTATTTTTTTATCCACCTACTTTATACAAAAATAACTTCATAAAAAAAAAAACAAAACGTTTTAAAGATACAATATCTACGTGAAACACACTCAAAGTTCTTAGAAAATAAAAAAAAAACTGGATGAAGCATTAAGTTGCCTTTACTGTTTATCGAAATATTCTCCATTCCTTTTTAGACAACGTTGCATTCGATGGAACCGCTGAGGGAAACAGTGGGCCCACTCTTCTTTAGGGATCTCCGCCATGGCCATTTCGAACGCAGTTACTGCATCTTCAGGGTTCGTAAAGTCCTCGAACCTCGAAGTTTATCTTTGATTTTTTGTGAATAAATAAAAGTCGCAAGGTACTAGATCGGGACTGTATGGTGGATGACTCATCTCAACACCCGCCGTAGTCAAATATTCGACTGTCCGTCTGGCGGAATGCGTAGAAGCGTTGTCGTGGTGAAGTACGATCCTGGTTCGAGGGCGCGAACTTTTTCTAAGACAACTGGAAAACAATTGTTAATATACCAGTCTGCAGTAACTGTCTTTTTATCTTCTAGCACAAATTTCGCGAAACAGAACCCGTCCGTCCAAATAATGAAGTAATCATCTTTTTCCTTCACTTCTTCCTTTCTTCTTCAGATTGTCTTTTAGTTTCGGGTTCGTAAGAAGTTCGCAGGTCATCAATAAGATTCCTATTACCACGCTTAAACTTATTGAACCAGGTGTAAACAGTGACACGTGATGAGGCTTCGTCATGAAAGACTAATCGAAGTCTATCATAACTTTGTTGTTGAATAAGACTACAACGAATGTCGTAATAAATCACAGAACGAAAATTTTCTCGCGTTAAATTCTTTTTCACGCACTTTTCAAATGCCGCCAATTTATAGGAATAAATGACAGTAGAATTCAATAAAAATCATCAGGTTACCAAAGAGTTCTAAAATCTAAATTTAAATTAATTTTTCATTGGATTTGTTTCCAACCAGCCATTTCTAAAAACTTTCAGTGTTAATCACCATACGAAATACAAACAAACTTATCAAAGCTACATTTTGTATAACAAATAATACTCTGGTATTACCAATAAAGCCACAAGCTTCAACCATTTATTAAAACGTCTTACGATTTAATCTACTTGTTCATTCAAAGTTATGTAAAATACAACCCGTAAACAATTGTATCTACTCAAGAGCAATAAATAATATTTCCAATTAGCTTCCTAGGTCTTAGTAACCCGTTAACGTTACGCGAATGTTAGTTAAAACTAGGTCGTTTTATCGTAAGAACACGCTTTCCACTATAAAGTTTCGGTTATACTTTCGCGACCAAAGCGACTGCAAAGACACACCGACCCCCTTTATTAACCCGGGCTTTAAAATTACACCAAATCACCAATCCCTACAAAATGGTTGAGCTGGATGGTGCTGCTTCACGCGTCATTTTCGTGAAAGGATGCCGTCAGTTGAGACTGGTCATCTCTTAACTGCCAGAGCTTATTTTAATCTTTTAATCTTATATTCTGGATTGTTGTTTTTTTTTTGTTATATCTTAGATTAAAAGAGTGTCCTTGGAGTTTCTTGCCCGTTCTCCTGCATAGAGATCTACCTGTTGGAATGGGCAACTAGCTTCAACTTTCTGACTAACTGACCGAGTCTGACAATTCAAAAGTGCCTGTAATTGGTTTAATATAAATTAATGCATTGAGTTTGAGTTTGAGACACATCAAGCGAGCTTTTGAAACAGTTTGTCACAACCATAATCTTTTGGTGTTTGACATTGGCGTTGTTGGTAACATTTGTGCAATCGTTTTGTGAAATTCAATTAAGCAATTGAAAAAAAAAACTTTTATTAGTTGTTTAAAAAACACAAAAAAGTCAAAAATAATTTTATTCCGCTTGGAAAATAGCAGTTTTATACTTCTTAACCTTTAAACGATAGTGAAGCTCCTTCGTCTATGTCAAAATCATCCTTTTTCATAATTATAATATATTTTCAAACCTTGAAACTTCACACCACATACAAATCTTTGTGTAAAAGCGTGTTACACCCTCTTTTTTCTCTCTAGCTGTTAAAATGTAACACGCTTTTATTTGAAAACTTGAGACTGTGATAATTACACATAAATTTAATATAATATATGGTATGAAGTTTCAAGGTTTGAAAATATAATATAATTATATTATGGAATGATTTTAAACATTGGTTTGATTATTTGTAACGTTTCTTATTCGATCTATTTAGTTTAAAGCATCACAATTGCAAGGTTTCTTCGAAGTCAACTCGGAGCAGTCTAATTCTTCGATTTGAAGACCTGCTAATGACCTAACTCTGCTTAAGGGTAAGGTAATCGCCATTGACCTTGGCGATACAAATACGCGTCGCGGCGCCCGCGCCGTGCGTCGTTCGGTTTCATAGGGAATATTTATTTTTAGTAACGCAAATATGAATATTTCAAAAATATCACAGTACTGTTCATACAAAAAAAAACATGCAAATATCTTAAGTAGTTTGAAAGTAATATCGCTTTTTTTAAGCTTTGGGTAGACATTACTTCCTGAATTTATATCATAAAGTATTTTACTACAATACTTAAATATTCACAAATGGAATTGTGTATGCGTTTTAGTTTAACATTCATTTTTGCATAGCTTACTTGCATTATATGAGGGCGTAATAATAGATTTAAAAGTCACTAAAATCATATATCTGCGCCTTAAAACCTATTAAGCTTGACCTGCAGCAAAATGTTTGTGTAAATCCTATCGGTATCTCGCCTAATAGTGCGTTATTCTGATGATTCGTTTTTCCTACTCTCCTGTTTATTGATCCTATCGGAATCTCGTCTATTAGAGCGCTGTTCTAATGATTCGTTTTCTCTGTTTAGTTACTATTAAACGAACTTTTTCCAAGGGGTGTCGCTTGTGGTAATCGCTTTCATTAGCAATGTTCTCCTGCCTCTTCAATTTCGCCTTTCGCGTTTTCTTTGTGTAGTTGTTTCTGTAATCTTCCGTTGGGTTTCAATTCAACAGGGTTCGCCCCGGTAGCCTGAGGCGCAACGTTAGTTATATGACATGTTTATATACCCTCATATCATTCAGCCCTCGGCACGTGCTCACCTTGGCGTCGGGTTATCCATCTAATCAGAATGCAGGTTCATAACAAATGGAACGAACTCAATTTCGATGTTTCGTATACCTACATAATTGTTGAAGCTATTCTCAGGCACAAAGTATCATATGTAATATCTATTTAATTATATAAATCATAGGTATATTATGTAAATACAGGAGACGTACTCCATAGATATACTTCGGTATAATCCTAGATAAACACCTCAACTTCATAGCAAATGTCACCCACCTTACTGCTCGAGTTCGTAAACTGATATCTTTTTAAGACCCTCAGACACATTGCCAATACTTATGCAATACGCACCGTGTATCTCCCATGTGTCAGTCAGTTGTCTCGTATTGTATTAATAGTTGGGGTGGAGCTGCGAAAACTACACTCAAGCCTCTGGAAGTAGCTCAGAGAGCCACTCTAAAGGTTGCTACTTTCCGGCCAATTCTCTACCCATCTTTTGATCTATATAAAAAATGTAAAGGCCTTACGGTCCTGCAAATATTTATTTTCAACACTTTATTACAATAACACACAAAAACTCCTTTTACACAATCTCAATCCTCAATTAGGCGAAAGTATGAAATTTGCAAAGTACCCCTCAACCGCTTTGCTTTTACTAAACGTTTCTTTTACTACCTTGGGCCATTTTTATATAACAGAATAAACAAACCTGGTCCTGTACATCAATCCTCTTACGAAATGTGTAAAAAACAGAAAACATGCTTTAAACTACGACGACATTAAATTTCTGCTTACTTCACAATCGTAGTGAGTTCTCTAACACTCCGTATCCAAACTCAACCTCTTTCCCTTCTGTTTATACACACACACACACACACACACACACACACACACTCACCACACTTACATCATGACACTCATACACACCACACCACATCTCATCAATAAACACACACACATACTAACACTTCACACACTTAGTATAAGTTAAAATATGTTTGCACCTTACAGTCCTAAGCAGTCTCTATTAAATGTCTGTACTCCTTTGGGAACCTGGGCTGGCGAACCTTAATACAGGTTACCATGTAACTTAGCTAGGACGCCAGATTCAATTATGTTGTTACTCGATTTACGATTTGGCCCTAAAATGTTAAATCTTATTGGTTGTAACAGACTGTATTATTTTAGAACACACTTTTTTAGAACCAATAAATTATTATTATTATTGTATAAGTATGATTGTTTGATTGCTCGAAGAAATAAAGCGTACCCATATTTTAGCAAACTACGTAATGTTAAAAAGCTAAAATTTGATATGGTTATTATAGATATGTATTTATTTTATATAATAGTCGACCAACTTAATCATCAGACCCTAGAACCAGAGTACTTGTCAAGACGAATCAAACGAATCCAAATTCGATAGGGTTGCGTCGTTTTGTTATAGAGTTCCTATGGCCACCTGCCAGCTCTAAAATCAGATCAGCTCCATGTTATAAAAATATTGCATTGTCACCCAATTTACATATTTGTGTAAAATTTCAGCTCAATCGGAAACCGGGAAGTAGGTCAAATTCAACTTGCAAGTTTTTATTACAAACAGATAGACAGGTGAAACTAAATAAAAGCTTGTTTAGGAAGCGTTAGATTCTTGTACAACTGTATGAGTAACGGAGATGAGGTTCTAAAAAGCGAAACTATTTCTAAAACATGATATGCCAAAAAAAAATATGGTAATGCACACCCTTTTTTTTTGGGTGGGAAATTATCTAATAATTTCTCGAAGGGTGTGTCAGACTCTTACCGACTAAAACCCAACCGTGTTCCTTCCATTGCCTTTGTGTTGCCAAAGGCCACGGTATGATTTTCGGACTGCATTTTTCCGCCACTGCAAGACAGCTTCACCCAAGGGGGACGAAGTCATCTAAGGAATAATATGACATTCAACGCACTGTGGTAACTGACACTCCAGTTTGACCAGAGCTCAATTTAAAACATTAGAAAGCATTGCTTTCATAATTTACAAACTCTACTTCGAAGTTTGGAAGGTAAGGCTATAAGTTCGAATAAAAACTTATTGGCATTTATTGTTCTTGAGCGCACTTTATTAAGTTGGGAACTATTCCGTTTATTACTCTTTAGTACTGGAAAATCTTATTGAGGCTATGAAACAAGCGAATGTGAACCGATAGCGTTTTAAAATTAGTACAAATCTGTTATTGCGGCTACATATAATGTAAGTAAGTTATGCAATAAATTTAAGTTAAACTAGAACGCTTACACATCAATTCTATACGTGGGCTTTTTTAGTATTGTAGTAAAATACTTTATGAAATAAATTCAGAAAGTAATATCTACCCAAAGCATAAAAAACGATAGTATTTTCAAACTACTTCAAATCTTTTCATGATCCTTTTTTTTTGTATGAAAAGGCTCTTTTACTATCTAAAATTATATCTGTGATTTTTTTCAAATATTCATATCTTCGTTACTAAAAATAAATATTCCCTACGAAATTGAACGGCGGCGTGGCATGAACACGACGCGCATTTGCATGGCTAAGGTCAACGGCGTTTATCCGACCCTTAAGATATTGGTTGGAGCGCCCTGTGTAGTTAAACCTATTACTAACTTTACTGAGTGACAGAAAATTACACTACTTAAAAACCGGCCAAGTGCGCGTCGGACCACGCACAATGAAGGGTAACGTAGTTGGGAAGTTGGGATGAATTTATCCCAAAAACAAACTTGACATTGTAGTTGTAAAACATGTTCTCCCATAGATCGATATAAATCACAGTCGATTCTCCAACTGCAAATATAAGTTTGTCGAATATTACTCGTTAACATGTAAAGCCCAGTTACGAGCTCGTAGCTGTGGTAGTTTTCCTTTTAATTTCATTAAAAATGTACTACTGCCATCAATTTTTTCACATCTCCTTAAACAACCATTTCGCTGGCAGGGGAGTCTAACAAAAATTAGCACTTCAATGCTTAAACGCAAACGGGTCCTTGAATCGAAAAGTGGTGTTTACAGACCCGCAATATTTTTGAATGGCCTATCCAACGATACCCCACGCTATGAGGTAGTCGGGCAAAAAGAATATCATCCCCACATTAGGCGCATGACCGGTACCCTAAAAAAAAATGTTTTCAAGATTTTATTTTAGCACTCTGTCGATATTACTTTCAAATTACTTAAGATATTTTCATGATTTTTTTGTATGAACAGATAATTTTACTATCTAAAATTCTATCTGTGATATTTATCAAGTACTCGTATTAATATTTTCGTTACTAAAAATACTTAAACACGAATATTTAAGTATTTTTCACGCGGGGTTGCGACAATCGTCGAAAGGATCCGGCAATTGGGACTCGAGGTGGCCCTGCACAAGTCCGAGGCCATGTGTTTTCATGGTCCTCGGAACGCGCCACCGTTGGGGTCGCAAATAACGGTAGGAGGGGTTTCCATTGGCATCGAGTCGACGATGAAGTACCTGGGACTCGTCCTCGACAGCCGGTGGAACTTCGTGGAGCATTTCAGACGTTTGGCTCCAAACTGGAGCGGGCGGGCGCTACATTGAAGCGGCTCCTGCCCAATCTAGGGGGTCCAAACGCCTCCTGCCGGAGGCTCTACGCGGGGGTCGTGCGTTCCATGGCCCTCTACGGGGCTCCTGGCGCGGCCCAAAGGGTCATGGCCATCCGGATGGTCCGGGGATACCGCACGGTCTCCTGTGAGGCAGCGAGCCTCCTTGCCGGATTGCCGCCATGGGATCTGGAGGGAAAAGTCGAGGCGAAACGCCGGGGCGTAAGTCCGCTGCCGCGAGAAATCGCGGCACAGCGGACAGAGCTCCGGCAACATCTCATGGTGTCATGGAAAGTACGGTTGTCGCAACCCAGTGCTGGACACGCCACGATTGCGGCGATAAGACCCTTCTTTGAGGAGTGGCTAGAGAGGCGCCACGGCGTCCTCACCTTCCGCCTGACGCAGGTCCTCACCGGACATGGCAGCTTCGGGAGGTTCCTGTGTCGGATAAGGCGGGAGGAAACGCCTGGGTGTCACCACTGTATGGATCGCCCGGAGGACACGGTGGAGCATACGGTGGAGGTCTGCCCGGCTTGCGCAGAACACCGCCGTGTCCTCGTGGAGGCAATCGGCGGCAGAGATATCTCGCGTCCGGCCCTGGTTCAAGCTATGGTACGGACCGAGAGGGCATGGGCAGCCGTCACCTCCTTCTGCAAAGCAGTAATGCTCGCGAAGGAGGAGGCGGGACGGTTGAGGGTGAGGCAAGTTTCGCGCCCTCTAGCCCCTAGCCGCCGCAGGAGACGCCCCGGGCGTCGGGAATCCCGGGCGGATTTCCGGCCACCGTAGGCGCGGGCTTGCGGACGGTGAGCAATGGGTAGCTCACCGTCCGGTAAGGACCAGGCCCGGGTCGACGGCGCGTCGTATTCCACGTGCGCCTCAAAGAGATGTCGTCAGCACATATATAGGGGTCCACTAGGGCCGATGCCTGCCGGGGTCGCGGGAAGGTATTAATGGGTCACCGAGCCCCCCGCAACACAGGCAACAGGAAGGAATACGGGTGAGTTTTAGTCAGTAAGAGTCTGACACACCCTCCGCCCGAAGCGGGAGAAGATATATGATGATTTCCCATCCAAAAAAAAAAAAAAATCACACTAAATTTGCACTTCAATGCTTAATATTACGCAAACGGATCCTTGAATCGAAAAGTGGTGTTCACAGCCGCAATATTTTTGAACGGCCTATCCAACTACACACCATGGGATAGACGAGGAGGCATACTAAAAAAAAAATTTGTCATGGTTTTGTTTTAGCACTTTGCCAAATTACAGCTATCTAGTAAGTACTAAGCGCCCCTGAGCTACAGCGTTGACAGGCAGACAGAACAGACAGACGGACGTGGCGACTACATGGGTTCCTTGTTTACTATGTAACCCTAAAAATGACTAGCTTTTGAAACGAGTGAACATAACTTAATGATTTTTTGTGATAATTTCAGATCTTAATTACACGTGTGAACTTTTAAATCTTGGCCTAAAAATAAAAAAAATAAAAACTATAACACACATTCCCATTTTTTTTACAGCATTTTAAACTAAACTTCACAAAACAACTTACTTTGTATGCTAAACTACACAAACTTCCAATCCCATCGCTTATTTCCCGGCCCTCCACGCCAGGTAACCTTATTTCCCTCCCGGGAGTACCTGATGCATGAAGCATGTCGAGTGCGTAGCGATCCTCAGGAGACTACATCGTGTAGCCAACGTATGAAGCATGTAATAATCTTGTTAGCCCTGTAGAAGATTGTTGTTGCTTTGATCATAGTAATGAGGTTGTAACTATGATGTTAGAGGGTTGTAAGATTTATAAGTGTGTATACTGGTGCAGAGATTACATGGACATCGTTAACTGAGCACAATGCATAGGTAAATAACCACAATTTATAAATCAAAACCAGGATTTGATTAAACCAGTGTGAATTTCACGGATTCATGAATAAGTAGTTGAATCACTTTTACATTTTTAATATTTTTGCGAAAAAGTTCATCCACTAAAAATTTAACATTTTTGAAAACGCTTATTTATGCCGCCCACGTCTGTCTGTCTATCCGTCCTTCCGTCTATATAATAGTTTACAGGATAGTATCACTAATTTAAAGTCGTTTAAGTAATACTAACAAAATTATGGGTAACGTGCCTGATTTATTTATATTCAGCTAAAAATAAGATTTATAGTCAGCCAGTTGCAATTTACACAGTACTCTATGCCTCTATCGTGCCAATAATAAAAAACTGAGGGTTCCGTAGTTGGGATGAATTTATCCCAAAGACAAACTTAACATTGTAGTTGAAAAACATGTTCTCCCATACATGGATATACGTCACGGTCAATTCATGAACTGCAAATTTAAGTTGGCCGACTATTACTAAGCTTTCTACTACTAAGCGTCTCTGAACTAAAGCGGAGACAGACAGACAGACAGACGTCTGTCTATCCCCGTTTCATAGCGAAACTATAAGGGTTCCTTGTTTACCACGGAACCCTAAAAAGGAGTTAAATAGACTATAAGGCCGCGTCTTATTTAAAAGTGATCATCACGCGAATACGCGATGGTCGCGCTAAAATGTAACTTTTTGTTCGGTGAACGAAAACGCGTGATCGCGTCAACAGAGGGCGTTTTCCGATTTTCCATAATTTTTGTGATGTACCCTGTGACAATATATTTATGTGAATGTTCAAATGGGGCTTTCAATGGATTCCGAGATTAAGTGTTCAGGGTTTATTCGAAAAAATATTTGAGACGGAAAACAGTCTTCATAAATTTTAAGTAGGTTCTGGCTTCCGACAAGATTTCTATTCAGACAAAATGAAACGGCTGAGTATTTTAAAAAAAGTTTTTTTTTTAATGGGAATATACTGTCTATTTCTATTTTCTTGTGACCCAGAATCATGGAAAGATAGGATTTTTTAATGATAAGTCCTTATTTCGTAGCATCAAGGCAATCACGGTACAATTATGATTTTTAATAGTCAGTAATGATGGGGCTTGATGAGGGGCTTGTGGCTAAATAATAGCAGCCGCACGGGTTAAGCTACGCTTGACGCAGTTGGTCCGTAGATGGGTGACCATCTTTACATACCAAGACCCCTTCCGTGCCTCAGAAAGCACGTTAAGCCGGTGGTCCCGGCTGTCATTCTTGAATCTTTGACAGTCGTTACGGGTCATCAGAAGCCCGAAAGTCTGACAACCAGTCTTACCAAGGGGTATCGTATTACCCAGTACCGGGGTTTTGGAGGTCAGATAGGCATTCGCTCCATGTAAAATACTGGTATTCAGCTGCATCCGGTTAAACTGGCAGCCGACCCCAACGTAGTTGGGAAAAGGCAGGCAGATGTTGAGTCATTAATGATTACGGACATTAAAAATAGCTGTACCTTTAAAAAATCAGTAAAAACATTTCTCCACTTTATTTCCCCAATTTTCTAAACTTCCTTTCCGAATACCATCGCATGAAACATGATTAAACACTTACAGGTGAATAACGTAAGAACGGACTGTGGCGTAGTAAAATCCTTTAAACACTTAAAAATCCATTAAGCTGGAGTGTGGGTCTTATCCCGGACCTCACGCACGTGTGACCGGGGTTTCACGCTCGGCCACTGAACTCTTCTTTTTTATTGAATTTACGGTTTGTCAGTATAAAGGCTTGCGTTACACAAGTTCTGAGATTAAAGGGGATGTAAAGTTATTCTGAACATGTTCTTTTTGTTTTGTTTGGCTTGTTAGTTTTGCTATTAAAAAATATCTGCAAATGCAGACATAATATATGTCAACACATACATTATGTCTGCATTTACAGATATTTTTTAATTTTTGCTAATTTTTTTATATTTTTTTAATGTTTATTTAGTAATAAGTATTTATCCATTGTTGATGCCTAAAGATGAAAATAAAACTGAAAGGTTTCGTGGCTTTTGTAAACGTTGTATTTAATCACTTGACTTAAATTATTTAAATTATAATTTCTGAGGTCTCGTTTACTCCAAACCCCAGTTGCATTCCCATTAATCTACACCCGAAATAACGAGCTTGACTGTCAAACAAAAGACATCTGATCAAGACAATAGAGGTGTTCCATAGTTCAGATCCCGACGAACCGGTGTCCTACTTCCAAATGTAGCCCCGTAATCAAATTTGCACAATCTGGCAACCCCGCTCGACACGTTCATTGTCCGGTGTCGGTGATGCGTACACCGGATGCACATTCCCGGATGTTACCTCCTACAGGGAGGCTGTGTAGTGTATACACGTCTTTGCAACCCTCAAGACATTTGCCGCTATCAACCTCAGTATATCGCTGTATTCGCAATATCGCAACAAGTCGTGACATCACGGATGTTCGTGTTTGCATGTAAATTATACTGGAAATCCGTGAATATTAATCTCGACAAACAATTTTGAACCTTATACCAACATCACTGAGCTATATTTCACCCAAATGGCTGTAGTACAAAGACCTAATTTGTTGCTGTGAAAAATAAACACCGTTTGCGAATTTCTGAGTAATGACAACAGTAATGTTTTCATTAGGAGACTCACCTGCGCTATTGTTTTCGTAAAAACAACTCAAAAGAATCAAAAGTGGTACAATAAACAGTTTTAAATTTATGTCAAAACAAATAGAGCTATTAATCAATGAATATTGGGCTCAGATACACAAACGTTTTCACGGTATATTTGAATAACTCCTTAAACAATTTCCGTAATCAAGACTACTCCATCAAAGCAGAAAAAGAAATAAAAAGAAAGAAAAAACGCAAATTTCGCTTCTCCAAAGGAAATCCCGTATAGCATGAAGTTTGTTAAAGAATCCCTTATTCTTTAGTTTGCCGAGCAAATAGCCCGAGACACGTTTGAGTCGTATGTTAATAACATTAGGGGAGACGGGATCTTATTATGTACACACGCCTTGTATATTCCAAGGGAATTGAATTTCCACCTAAATCTACAAGAAATAAGGAAAACGAAAAGGCCTTGAGTTAAATAGGCAAACAACTAACAGCGTTGCCTAGCTGCAAACAATTCCGTCTCGTTGTTACCTTTGGGAACTAAAGACTAATTGACCTGGTAACAATGTGCACTAACTCCAAAGACTTTATTGTTTTGAAAATTTCTCTTTTTATCTTTAAATGTTTCTCTTTGTGTCGTTAAAGAACCTGAAAACGGCCTGTTTTAGTAATTCCCTTTGAACATATTTTAGCCAGTTTATTTAATCTGAGTCAGAAAGTCAGGGGGTTAGGGTCAGATACGAATCAGATTGCTTTTCAGTTAGAATTTTGTATCAGTTTTTTTTAGAATCAAGTCCATTTAGACCCTCAATAAATTTTAAATCGTTTAGGTCCTTATTTGTTTCTAATCTCGACTGAATTTGTTTGTACCGGCGATAAAGAAAATCGTTCATGCTTAGCTTATTACAATATAGAGTAGTTTTCAAAGCTCTGAATTTTACTACAATGTATTCGAGTGCTTTAAAGTAAAATTATCAACTATCTTAATCGTCAACTTGCTCAGGCATATAACAAGTAGTCTACTGACAAAATGAATAAATCATCATCATTATCCCAATTTATTTGGGGTCGGCGCAACATGTCGCTTTCTTCCATACTTCTCTATAGCCATCTTGGTAGTCACCCCCTTTCTAGCCATATTATCTTTCACACAGTCCATCCATCGTTTCTTTGGTCTTCCTCTACTCTTATAGCCATCGACATTCATACTCAAGACTTTCCTCACGACATTTTCCTCATTCCTCCGCATCACATGCCCATACCATGACAAACATGAATAAAGAATAATACAAGATGAATAAATAATAATAATAAATGAAAACAGTTAACTCTTTTAATTTAGGAAATAAGCGAAAATACCTTATTTCCGCCGGCAACTTGTCATCCCGGACATGCTGTAAAAGTCACCTGAAGTAAATAATTTATAGAAGAAGTTCTCGGAAAAGACTGCCTGTAAACCTGTCACCGCGGAAATTAACGTAAAAAGCACCTAATCGTTTTTATGGTCTTAATGTAACTGTAACGTAGCTGTTATTCCGGTGCCTCGTGTGTAATTGGGGACCTTGGTTGTTACTGATCTGTTGATACTTTTTTAGCTTTTTTTAGTAGAATGCATTAGTAGAAATAACAGAATATTACTGCTCTGCTTTTGCCTCTTCGACTCTCAGACTCAGATCAATAAAATGTAATTTTTGCATTGCATTTAAGTACTCGTTCTCTAAAGTTTTAATTTTGTACTAGCATGTACTGTCCCAGTTCTGGCAAGTTTTCCTCTTTATTCCACTTCTGACGCTGTTGGGTTTCATCTCGTCAATTCTTGAGGAATATGCTCATAAGACTTTTAGACTTTTAGTCCTTTTAGACTCTTGAAACTCTTTTATTTGTAAACTATAGAATACCACAATTGCAAAAATAAAACAATATTTGCTGCTCATTGATTTTGACAACTAGGCAGGCGCCCACAGTCCCACTGGTCATGTCCTTTAATGGGGCAAAAATGTAAACATCACCCTGTAACTGTCTCATTACAGTATTTATTTTTGGCTTCTGAAATACAGATATACTCTAACCTAGCTCTGGAGCCCAGGGTCTCAATTTTTCTGTAACCTGTTTATGGCAATAAAGAATTTATTTATTTATTTTATTACATTACAAAACAAACGTTTTCTCATACAATGAAGTGTAGATACGAGCATTGATCACCACACTTTGCTTGCGTTGGCAAACAATCAGGCCTAGCTAAAAAAAAACAACCTACTAACAAAAAAACGTAATAAAGTAAAAAATTGCGTTAATTTCGGAAGCTGATGTCTTCGGTAGGTAGGTTTTTTGTTTTTGCCACCAAGAGAGAATCTCGTATTCTTCCCAGTAATCACTGACAAATCGGTGTACGTCATAATTACGTCAAATTAAGTCACCCTCCTCATTCATATTTCAAAAGTCCGCTATAAATTAAAATTTCTCTACCAGGAAGCGGTCAGGCGACGGACGTGGATGTCCGGCTGGTGTCGCCCGCGTGGGTGGCTCGGGGTGGCTCAGCTACGCTCCGGTGTCTCCATCAAGTGCCACCACAGTTGCTGTACAAGGTCGAGTTCTTACGGACCGGGACAAAGCTGCTCCAGTATGTCCGGGAGAGGGTCCCGCCTTTTACCAGCTATACCTTCCCAGGAGGGAAGGTTAATGTGAGTACCATTTGAAATCTACCTAAATCACTAGCAATTAGCCGAGAACCGAAATTTATTATATTTTATTTTTTTAATTCAGAAAAGGCTTCAGTAAGATTATTACATGGTTCACTTAAACATTCGCAAAGAATTAGGCACTGAAACCGCCAACTTCAATTGTCAAACTTTTACAAACCCTCGCTAAAATTTTACAATGCATTTTTTTTTCAATGGAAAATCCTGATAAATATCGTAAGTATGCTAACTAATATTTAAATGATAATAAATGCGAAAGTGAGTTTGTTTATTTACTTGTTTATTACGTTTTCACACTAAAACGGCTGAACGGATTTGGATGAAATTTGGCACATGGGTAAACCATGACCTGGTTTAGGATCCTTTTTATACCAATATTCCCACGGGATCGCGGCTTATGCGGGTGAAACCACGGGGCGCAGCTAGTATATTGAAATAAGACTGCTATCAAAAGTTTACTAAACAAAGGCATACAGATCTCGACTCCAAGATGCATCTATCTCAGCCGTCACCACCTTCTAAGCAAAAAAAGCAGTAATGCTCGTGAAGGAGGAGGCGGGACGGTTGAGGGAAAGGCAAATTTCGCGCCCTGTGGCCCCTAGCCGCCGCAGGAGACGCCTTGGGTGTCGGGAATCCCGGGCGGATTTCCAGCCACAGTAGGCGCGGGCTTGCGGACGGTGAGCAATGGGTAGCTCACCGTCCGGTAAGGACTAGGCCCGGGACGACGGCGCGTTGTGTTCCGCGCGCCTCAAAGAGATGACGTCAGCACAAGTGTAGGGGTCCACTAGGGTCGATGCCTGCCGGGGTCGCGTGGAAGTTCGAAAGGGTTACCGAGGCCCCTGGCAACACAGGCAACGGAAGGAATACAGGTGGGTTTTAGTCAGTAAGAGTCTGACACACCCTTCCGCTCCGCCCAGAGCGGGAGAAGTTATTTAATAATTTCCCAACCAAAAAAAAAAGATGCATCTATCTAGATAGATGCATCTTGAAGTCGCAATCTGTATCTGATCTGTATGTATGTATATATATATATATATATATATATAGATATACATACTCAAGACAAACATCCCGCTACGTAAGACCCAGTTCATTACGGCCGTATAATTTTCATGACAATGGAACTAGTTTGTACAGAATAGGTTTTGAAGGACCCTTTTTATTCGCTTGATTTATAATAAAATACGTTTTCTATCTACTAGAAATGTTTGTCGTATTTTATGTCCTGTTATGACAGACTGAAATGCATATTGTGTTGGATTTATGAGGTTTCTGGTACAAGTGACAGGTAAATTATGTGTTTGGGATTTCGTATATTTTTGTGGGTTCAAGAACAGATGAGATGATAAATTGTGAATTTTATTTTTATGAGCCTATGACTGTCTCAAAAAGCGCGAATGCTGAGCAATACAAAAATACCTGGGTTCGATCTCCAGTTCTGGATAAGTAGAGGCAACTAAAAATATCCTAGAACCAAAAAACCGAAGACATGTGACATCTACCAATCCGTACTGAGCCCGCTTGGTAGCTTATAGCCCACTCTCTCTCAAAGAGAGCAGGCCTGTGTCCCAGCAGTGGGACGAATATAGGCTGATTATGAACAACCCAGAGTCAGGCATTAGGCTGACTGCAACGTATGGTTATATCACCTGTGTCTATCCCTTTCGATAATACTGAAGTGTTGTTATTAAATAAAATGTCCTTGTTACAGATGACATTTTCAACAGAAAATTCAATAACAATTGACAACTTGGACCCATCAGCTTCAGGACTCTACTGGTGCGAGGTGTCATTAGAGACACCTATCTTCACAGCTGCCTCGAATCCACGACAGCTGACTGTCGTATGTAAGTAGATTTCTTTACTATAAAAAGTAAAAGAGATATTACAAGTATTTCAGTCTTGAAGATTAGGAAATTGCGGTCTAGCTAAGTCTGTTACGAAGACATCATAACTCGTATAATATAAAGTAATAGTTTCTTCATACATTATTCAAAATATGAAGTAATACCAGCTTGGTTTCTTTTGAGAAAAGAGCATGAAACAAAATGTTTATTCACAGAAGTAGTTTTTTACAAGATATTACGTCTGCCAAACTGCAAAGCAGTTTGTTTGTTGGAAGATGTAGCTCCTTTTTAGGGTTCCGTACGTCAAAAGGAAAAAACGGAACCCTTATAGGATCACTCATGTCTGTGTCTGTCTGTCTGCCCGTCTGTCACAGCCAATTTGCTCCGAATCTACTGGACCGATTCCGTTGAAACATGGTACACATGTGAATTTCTGTGACCCAATCACAAACGTGTAATGTAATTAAAATACATTTTTAAGGGGTTCACTTTTGGGGAAAATTAAAAATAAAAGATTTGCATAAAAAGCTTGTTTTGAGGGTCTCAAATATTTATTGTTTATAATTTTAAAATAATTCGTTTTATAGTTATTAAAGAGAATAGATAAGAACTGACAATTCCCCCCCTTAACTCCGAAAGCGCCGAAGCCAAAAATTAAAAAAAAATACAGGGAATAGTTGTATACTTATAGATTACAGGAAATCCTATAAAATAAGTCTATCGTCTTAAAATAACATGGTAAATCACTCAATATTGTGCATACAAACTTACATTTGCAGTTGGAATGTATGGGGGAACATGTTTTGTAACTACTGGAAGTTTGTTCTTGGAATAAATTTATCCCAACTACGGATCCCTTCATTGTGCGTGGTCCGTGGCACTTGGCTCGTTTTTTTTTTGAACATATTACCATAATTTTTATATTGACACTTTATCACCTATAGGTTAAAACTATTCTTTTTTTTTTGGGTGGGAAATCATCAAATATTTTTTCCCGCTCTGGGCGGAGCGGGAGGGTGTGTCAGCCTCTTACTGCATTCCTTAAACTTAAAAAACCAACATACAAGTTTTTTTTACATACATTATTCTATGCGACGGAATATTTAACGAACGGTTCAGAAAGAGCTTTCTTTCTGAACCCTTCGTTCGCATATGCAGCTTAATTGCAAAATTCTAATTAATATTTCTAGTAGACTACTGTTAGTTCGGTACTGTGTAAAACTGTCTAAGGAGCAACAAGGGACAATATCATAACATCTTGTCAATCATTTATTTGTTTTCGCATTTAATTTAAATACAGACATATTTACAATAAATAAGGAATAAGAATGGGAATAATCATAATAGCCACCGGGGCCTATCATAATAGTATATAATATCTTGTTACATTATTGCACCGAACATGAGACTAAAACTCCCCATATTTCCGCAAAAGCAATCCGCCATTTTCCTTAAACTAGGAAATCGGGACCTCCCACAAACCCCGACACATCTGGCCTCACTAATCGTGCGTACACGTGCTCTGAATATAGAATACATACATTACAATGAATAAGTCATTTCAGAGGACGGTGGAACTCCTTTATGTTCGAATGTTAGCCGAGATAGCCGTCTAAGCCAATTGTTTCAGCATTACGTACGGTGAGAATGAGTTAGGAAATTGCGTAATTATTATATAATGAAAATTGTGTGTCGTGGTGTTTTATTATGATGTTGGTAAGGTAAAAAGAACGAAAGATAGATGCTATTTGCTTTTGACGGAGATAATGAAGGCTAATGGACACTCATGTACACATCCGTACCTGTAACAACATCCGCCTCGTCATGTTTTAGAAAATAAATAGTACTTACAACGAGATTTCGTATAAGAATATTTCTGAAATAGGCGCTAGGCACCTGAAGGAAACAGGTTTGCCTAGAAAACTAGTTTTAGAATTTTGTAGTCAATATTATTATATAACACGCGTTATCACAATGTAATTCTTTAATTTCGATGATTCCACAATTATATATGCGTTAATCTAGCTGTCGAGCACATGAAAATTCAATATATTTTTTTCACCGACACTCTCATTTATAGATGACAAACCAAAATGTGCCCAGCACGCCACGGTCACGACTACATGAGATTTTACTTTTTTGACGTGGCGGTCAAAGGGATATAGACTAAGGCACATAGGAAGCAATGTATTTTATTGCATTGTTAAGATAAAAGCTCTAGACTACAAATATTCTACGAAATTAAGGCGCAAACCTTCATAATGATGAACCACCTAACAAGATGGGTCGTGTTTTGTGACCTAACAAAATGGGTCGTGTCCAGAAGTGTCTCATTTTGTATCAACTATCAAGTTCTTGACCCAGCCGCCTAACGAGAGATTCTTCATAAGTTGGTCAAGGCTCTTCGCTATAAGTCTATTGACCGTTCAAGTTTTAGGAAAGTTATTTATTTTTAATTATTTTGTTGTTTAAGTTGCTTTATTGTTTACTCGACTGCGTGACAGCATAGACAAGGTTATGTTTTTCATTTATTACTGTAAATATTATGCGGTTGGGAGTTGTCGAAACATTATTTACAGCATAATCGGCCTATAATGTTTCTACTGCTGGGACACAGGCCTCCTCTCTGTGAGAGGGAGTGGGCCGTAATCTGCGGGCCCAGTGCGGGTTGATAGATGTCACATGTCTTCGAATTTAACACTATACAAGGTGTTGTTTTGGATCTGTAAAACATTTTAGGAGGTAATTATGTTAGTGATTCTCGACCCGAATCAACAATAAAATGGACAGGTATTTTTTTAAATTTTATTCTTATTTACGGAAATCGGTAAGTGTGAACTCCCCTTTTTAAAACGCGTCCAGTCTGTACGTGTCCTTAAACTGCGCTTTCACACACACACATACAAACGCAACCGACATTTCTTTCATAGATTTTAGATAGGGTAAGAGAGAGTTATACTGAAAAACAAAAAAAAAATAAAAGTAAAATAAAAAGTATTATTGATTATTGACTTGGTATCGTATTGTTATATGATTATTTACGAGTTTCATAACAACCTCCTGAAATGTTTTGCAGGTTCAAAACTGCATCTTGTATACTTTATTAATATTTGGCGTAGCTGTTGCAAATTGTGATTTTATGAATTAAATACATGCAATTATGCATTATATAAATTAATACATTCGTAACATCAGTGCAGTGTCATGGACAGTTTAGATAGATACACTAGAACGCGGATGTAGGCCTTACGAATGACCAAGTCCAATTGTATAAACCTTGACTGCTCCTAAAAGTTTCTAACATTAAACACAATAATTCGAAAATGGGAATATACGAAACAGTTTTACCAGCACAATAAATATGTAACACATTATAAATCACATTCAGAATGATTTTGAATGATATTGCTAATCCTGATCCATATGTTTGAAAAATTTGCTTGCTCAGCAACGTAAATAACACAATGAATGTTGTTGAACTGTCAAAATGAAACCCATTGCTACTGTAAGTGTGTTAGGACGCTGACAACACCTAAATTGCGGTCTCTGTTAGATTGCATAGAAAAGAAAGAGAAGCGCGATGACACAACGCTTGTAATTTATTGCAAAATATGAAGCAATTATCTATTTACTCAAAATTGAGTTGAGTAATCGAAAATAAAAAAACAACCAAGTTCTGCATTAAAATAAGACGTTCTTGTTATTAATCAAATACGTAACATATGTTGATATTTAACACAGATATTTTGGATTGGAACTCAAGGTTAGTTAGGTTAATTTAACGTTAGTTTGTATGCAGATTTTTTTTCAAAACGTATTTTGGTAACAACCAAGTTCTGAGAAATATGTTTAAAATTAACATATATTTTTCAGCTACCACAAACTGTACAGATTTGGCAATTTTCTTTCTTAAGACAAGCCTATTTTGGTCATTTGCATATTGTCAGCGCCTTAAGCAATTAATAACCAATATAACAGTTGAAACCAGATGATGTGCAAAATATTTATAAAGGGTTCCATGAAATCATAAAAGATATTCACTAGATGAGATTATATATGTATAACTTCTAATCTAGCAATACAGCTCAAAATTATACAATGACACTTCCATTTTGATTATAGCTCTTATACTAGTCATGAATATAAATTGTTCAATCTTACACGCTTCAGATGATAATAGTTATTTTGTAAGAAGCTCCTAGACTTTGCCGGTAGGATAAAATGACAGCGAATAATGAAAGGGGATATAATAAGAAAATAAGCAGGAGATAAGAGATTGTCATTAATAACGGCAATTTGTTTTCTGTGATGTTAGGTACTACATATTGTTAGTAGGGTTATAATGTGCTGTTTCTTGTAGCGAGTAGAATATTGCTTTGTCATTTAATATGAAAACGGTTATAATATGGGCAACAAGCCTACAAGAAGCTAAATTGAAGAGGAACCTTGGAATCATTAAGATTTTGTAGTAATAAGAGTTTCGTACTTAAAAAAGAACGGAAACATCAAACGATCCTCGTCAGTCGGTCTGCTACAGACCTTTTCTCAAAGATGCTTGGTTTTGTTCTTATTTTTTAGAGAAGCGATTTAACTCCAACAGTGCCAGTGATATTTTACACAAGATTTATAAGTAATTTCCTATAATAATTTTATATTAAAGCTATGTATGGCGTTAGTATAAAATTATTATAGAAAATTATATTATTATTATTATAGCGAGAATGGTGCCGTTCTGTAGAACGGCACCATTCTCGCTTTATCACATCCTAAATTATCTTCCTCGCATTTAAAATTACTTGTTATAATATCCTCTCTATTGACTGTGTTCACGTTTCGCCACCCATCGCCATTATCACAAAAGGCCTTTGCTAGAATGTTAAGTCTTTTATTAGATTTGTTGTTCACTTAATGCGATACCATAGGAATATATTATATTTAAGTGAAAGCCACTCCGATTAATAACATATTATTACATGTATTGTGAGATATTGAGACCTGGATACCTGTGTTATATCTGAGGATATTTGTTATTAGACTTATTAGTAACGGGTACGGATTTGTTGTCTGTCGTAGATACCAATGTATCTACAAATTGTAACTGATATTTTGTTACTTAAATAAGCTCTGCTTATGTCGAATCCATTAAAATCCTGAGCGCCAAGCTCTGTATCTTGACACTATTTTACACAATTAATCCAGTGAGCGCCAAACTAGACAGCTGTACTACCTGTCTAGTTTGGCGCTCACTGGATTAATTGTGTAAAATAGCGGTTACTGTTAGGTGTTAACTATAAGAATGTTATTAATTCATGTACCTGTGTATAATAAAGGAGAAGGGAAGGACTCCACAGTTTCCTGGGCCCAGGTGTTAACTCAACCAAAGTAGCCTTATTAGTAAGAGGATATAATAACAAGACGTCACTGAAAATTTGGTGAAATTTGCCTATCCAGGAATCAAGTTATATGAAGTATAGTAAAAGTGAGGTTATATTAATAACATTGTAGTTTTTTGGTGTTATTTGCGAAATATTTTTGAATGACTTCGTTTGTGTAATGGTTTTATGCATGGAGTTCAAGAAGAGAGTCTACAAGTGTGACGTGTCGAATATCTAACACGTTTGGCACATCCTGGACAGTCGCTACAGTCTAGTTCTATGTTTGTAAACGCACCCACAATACAGGAAGAAATTCCTAGTGTGGGGCAACGTTTTTTAACAAAAATAAAAAAAAAAAAATAAAAAAAGACAAGGTTCTACATCCAATACCCTGAACTTAGAAGCAGTAGGTACCTTTTAAAAAAGGGAGAAGAGGAAGTTAAATAAAACACCAATACTCGCATATGTATAAAATATTCATTATTTATCTTCAATAGTTATGGGAATGTCATCTAAGTTTTGTGCAGGAGGTACGATATTTTATTGCTATCTTGCCCATCATATTATGCACATTACATGGGCATATCAGCCTACAGTCTTTCTACCTACAATACAATTACAATAATAGCCTAATATTTAATGAATCACGAGCAGACTCATTGCGAAGAAGGTGGTTGTGGCAGCGGACACAAACACTGGAATGGCCAACTTGGGTTGGTGCTTTAATCGGATGTCTCCCAAGAACCACATCTTGGGACAAGGGTAAAAATCTAGTATCGTTTGGCAGGAGAAGGGGGGTGGGAGTGGGGGGGAGGTTGGGGGGTGGTGCCCCATATCCCCTGGCACCACTCCCATGAAAAGGTAACGCACCGTTCTTGAGAAAAACAAATTATTGTAACCTAACCACAAAACTCTTAGTCGCTTAAAAAGGCGTAGTATGAGCCCAGCTTCGCGGGGGAGATGGGGGGGTGCCCCCTGCCCCCTGGCACCACTCCCATGAAAAGGTAACGCACGGTTCTTGAGAAAAACAAATTATTGTAACCTAACCTCAAAACACTTACAAGGTTTAAAAGGCGTAGTATAAGGCCCGCTTCGCGGGCCTCTAGGGTTAAAAAAAAATAACATCGAAGGGGATGGCGGGGTCTGAGTTCGCTCGCTCCGCTCGCTCAGTTCTCCTAGTAACAGTAGTAACATTGCCTTTTGTACACACATACGATCAGAGGAAGTACAAACACAGAGAAAAATTCATGCAACTCGAGGAGAAACGGAACGATCGAAAACAAATGACAGTGACACATGACGCAAATGGCATACCTGTTTTATTGTTTACGTTCCGTGTTATCGATTTTGCCCGACATTTTATACCACGGACTGACTACAAATACTGATACTGGATACTGACTACAGATACTGGGGCAGATATGGTTGTCAATCACCCATTTTTTAAACGTTTCGTTTTCGCTTCTTATCGGATTTGAGGTTAGAAACATTTTTTATTAATTTCTCGAAAAATATGCATTTTCTTTTAATAAGAGTGGTAGCGTTATAATTGGGACCCAACCCCTACCAACTTTAGCCCCTTTTACCCCCCAACTCCTGCCAAACGATACTAGATCCAACCCGGGACAAGTTCCAACATGCTGGGCATACATAGCTCACTGGTTACTTGAAATAAGCGAACTATTAAAATCATGTTCAACCATAAACAAGCTTCATTACATGTACCTAATCCTAAGGCATGTTCAACCAAATTGCTACGTCCCAGCCAAGACCGGCATGGTCCCAATAACTGTCAATACCTCAAAGCACAAAGTCTGGACCGATTACATTCCATAGATTCGTATGGCTAATTAATCAACTAATTAGCTATTTAGTAAGTATTGTTTTAATATATGCTATCCAACAAAGAGACAGCCGACAGACGACACGGGAGACCGTAAACAGTAGGTACATAAGACTGGTTTTGTTCGCTTGATAGGCAAAAAACTCGATTTGATTAGTTACTTACAGGTTGAGATGCACGCCACTGACGGATAACTGATAAAATCGCCTCATCGTCCAAGACTCTTCTGCCAATATAGTTACTGCCACCAGTCGCAATGGTACAATTCACACAGCGATCCATGTCGTCAATATTCGATCAATAGACGTAATCAGTTGTTTAAAATAGAGAGCCAGGTAATTCGAAGTAGCAAGATCCGTCGAATAGTCCTTTATAATATGCAAAGTCGAGGTCGTGGAGTTATACAATAAAACATGGAAAATACGTGCGCACTCAGAACGAAAGAAAACAAACGCTTGCCGGTTATTTCTGCCTGTTATCTGTCAGTCGGTGACCAGTGTTGCCAACTGAAAAAAAATTAAAGGAACTCGATTCTCCATGAATCGATTCCACGAAAACATTAATAAGCACTTGTCACTCGATTTTCATACATATTCTGAGATTTTACCTATTATTGATTATCGGTTACTAAGAATTCAGACATGTATTTAATCGATTATTTAGTTTCATAATTTAACTTTTCTCGCTTCCTAGATAGAAACATGGTACTGTATTTTGTGATTTCCTTTAGAAAAAATTAACGGTTTTTTTAATACACATTTCAACTAGTTAACTGCTGAGCCCAGGATTTCCCATCTCCTTTCTGTTTCTATTGAAAGAGAGAAATAGATACTTATTTGATAATACACAGACACATTTTCGTTTTGTCCAATGAAGTCTAAATTTACATTTAAAAGGGAATTCTCTAGAAGAGAGGGGAATGGTAGAGAGTCTCTACCACAGTACATAAAATAATGAAATTAACTTAATTGTAATGTCATGTCACATTAAAGTTATAACAGTAAATAAATTCAGTAGAGTCGACTCTCAGAGTAAACAATTTGGTGACGTAACAGCAATTAAATTAAATGAATCGTCAGCTATGTCTACGTAAGTTTCATGTTGTAATTATCATTGTGAAATTATGCTGTAAGCACTAAAATTCGCACTTTGTCCCCGTGACGATGTCTGAAATTATTATTCGAGTTCTTACTTAGTTACTGTATTTATTTTATCACCGTTATGGCCGCTTATCAACTTTTAGTGCTGAAAATAAACCAATTTAAAAATCAAAATTTTACCAAAACCACTTGGACACCACACCTATAGAATATACAAGGTGTCGTTTTGCAACCTCATCATATTCAAGGAGGTAACTATTCTTATGATATTCGACACGAATCAATAATAAAAAAAGTAGGACTTTCTTTTTTCTTTTTTTTAATTTTCGGAAATCGGCCCGTGTGATATCGCACTGTAACTGCCCTTTTACACACACACTACCGCATACGCAACGGGGTGGTTCTGTTCTGTGAAAGTGGTGTATTCTAAAATACTGTCAAACTTAAATAACTAAAAATACAAGTATGTATTAATTATTGAGCAGGTATCGTAATTTTATTTGATTATATAATTATGTCTTTCATAGCAGCCTCCTGAAATTTGACGAGGATGCAAAACGACACCTTGTAGTATAACATTGCGGTCCAAACAAATGTTAGGCAAATGGGTTGATGTCAGTTTTACCATTTGAGCTACAGTCGCTGACATCTTAAAATTGTATTTTGCTTTTTTATTAGGTCTTTTCGTTTTAGTTTTGTCTGACCCGCTGCCGCTAAACTCAAAAATTAACAATCAACACGACTTGCTCAAAAGCTTCTAAGTACCAACTGTTTGGCAAAATAAACCATTTTTTTTCCATATTATTAACGTTCAATATTATTTTCTCTAGATTCCCAAAAGCACCCGCCAATTATAACGTTCGGTAAGCCGGACGTGGTGGTGGGGGGGTTGCTGCGTGCCAACTGCACGAGCGCGCCCGCTGCGCCCGCGCCGCGGCTCACCTGGTATATTGATAATGAGAAGGTTAGTGATGTTATTGTTTCTTGGTTTATGTGGTTTTAGAGAAAAAAATAAAGTAGAACAAAAGAAAACTCCCTGTAATTCCCTGTAGTTATAGCAGGTACTTAATTCAAAATAAAAGAAAATAAGTATACGGAGTGACTTGTAATTTACTTGATGTATTCCTTTCAGGACGTGATAGTGCCATTTGCTACAATTAAGCACCCCATAATACCTAGGCAAAAATTCATGGGATTCGAGAAAATCAATTCTAATGTATTTTGGAAAATTTCCCATAATACGACACTTAATATGACTTTTTCTCTAAACTCTCAAATTGAAAGGCCTTCATTGTTTTTCCATTAGGCACCTGATACTTTAACAAATCTTTTGATGTAATTTTCTAAAACATCAAAGGCTTTCTGGAGTGCTTAATTCTTGTAAATGGGTCACAAAATCACGTCCTAGAGGAATAACTCAAATTTCATGTCACCCTGGATTTAAAGTATTGTGTAAAGATCGTTCAATTTCAATAAATCACAAAAAAATATAACACAGTTTTCACGTAGCTAAGTAACTGATAAATTCAGAGTTGAGGTACCTACGGTACGGTCAGCTACTACACGTCTATGTAGTAACACTTGAACTAAAAAAAACTACCCTTATCTACTTGCTACAAAATAAAGTCACTATAAAAGTCAAATTATTCCCGTGGACATGCAGTTTACTGTATCCTTGGCTTTAATTTGTCAAGGACAGCTAATGAGACACAATTGATTTTCTATTGTTTGACTCCGAATCGGTGTCGCACGGGGCTTAACAGGTTAATAAAAGCTACTTTATGAAATAAACCAAACGTAACGTTCTGTGTCTAGGTCGACGAAGAATCAGTGAAATTCTTCTCCTACCGCGTTTCAAGTTCCACCCGGACGAAGGGGGGTGGTGGATACCGCAGCAGGAAGCATCAGCATCGCTACATCGCACCAGAATTTAACTACACGGCTAAATACTGGGCGCTTGTCAGCGAAACTACTGTGGCGCCACCTGTGAACATAACCAAGCATCATAAGTGTACTTTGAAGGATCAGCAGAGCGAAGAAATGGCTAAGGTTTGTCTAAGAGCTATTATTTATAGTTTTATGCGGAACGGAGGGAAATGCGGAAAAGTCTTGGAAAAGTCTAGGAAAAAGTCTAAGGAATAAGATAGGTTGCTTGGAAAGTAAAATAAGCATGTTTTACTTATAATATTGCTAACATAAACACATACGTACCTACATCATTTGGTATTGAGACGCTGACAACACCTAAACCGCGGTCACTGTCAGATTGCATAGAAAAGAAAGAGAAGCGCGATGACACAACGCTTGTAATTTATTGCAAAATATAAAGTAATTATCTATTTACTCAAAGTTGAGTTGAGTAATCGAAAATGAAAAACAACCAAGTTATGCATTCAAATAAGACGTTCTTGTTATTAATTAAATAAGTAACGTATGTTGATATTTAATACACATATTTTGGATTAGAACTCAGGGTAAGAGGTTAGTTTAACGTTAGTTTGTATCGAGATTTACATCGAGTACAAAGCCCAAACTGCGGCCAAGAAACTGGGCATCCTAAATAAGGTGAAGCGATACTTTACGCCTGGACAGCTTTTGACCCTTTATAAAGCGCAGGTCCGATCCTGCATGGAGTATTGTAGCCACCTTTGGGATGGCTCGGCTAAATACCAACTTGCCGCGCTTGACTCGGTGGAACGCAGAGCTAAGAGGCTCATTGGCGACGTAAATCTGGTGGATGCCAAGCTTCACAGTTTGGCCCATCGTCGCAAGGTTGCCTGCTTGTCGGTCTTCTATAGATTGTACTTCGGAGAGTGTGCCCAAGAACTCCACGACCTCATTCCACCGGCCCCCTTCTATTATCGGTCATCTAGGCGCACTTCAGGTTACCATCCCTTCCTGGTGGCTATCCCACCAACTCGCACTAAGCGTTTCCAAACTTCTTTTATAATGCGCACAGCAAAGGAATGGAACTCTCTGCCTGCGTCTGTGTTTCCGAACGCATACAACCCTAATCTCTTCAAAGTGAGAGTGAACAGGCTTCTTCTGGGTAAGCTCGCTCCATCGTCGACTTTGTTTCTGTCACCTCTGACATAGACTAAGGTCAAGAGCAAACCCATCAAAAAAAAAAAAAAAATTTTTTTTAAAACGTGTTTTGGTAACAACCAAGTTCTGGGAAATATGTTCAAAATTATTTTTTCCACTACCACAAACTATACAGATTTGGCAATTTTTTTTCTTAAGAGACGCCTATTTTGGCCAATTAGGTCTTGTCAGCGCCTTAAGAATAGATAGCAAAATCATCCTTTCCACTTCTCCGGGTGAAAAGTACGAAAGTAAAAATTAAACAAAATAAGTCGGTTGAAATGGAATTGAATTTTCTTATCGAAGGACGAAATTATAATAAGCTGGCACTCATCAAATTGAAAGGGTCAAGCATCGGTCGGTCGGTCAAACAATTCGTCGTTAACATTCATTTACAAGAATTCCAACGCTCCCGCAATAATTAACTGTCGAACAAAATGAAGCAATGTGGTAACGAATTCTGGCGGTCTCATTTTTTATTTGAGTTTTGTTGTTCAAAAGCCTTATAATGAAAATAAATAACACAAATGATTATCCGATTGTTTTCAAAGAAACCGGATCTCTTTTCGAGACTATTTATAGCATGAACATCTTTTAATCTCGCAATTGAAAAGAACAAATTGAAAGATCGCAATGAATGTACGAGATAAAAAACAAATCAAAGCGGGGGTCTTACAATAAATAACAAAAGACAATCTCAATCTGAAGTCGATTGGGCTCAAGTACAAGCGATTCTGTATCTTAATATTACTCTTTTCATCCTTCCTGTTTGAATTGACAACCATCTTCAATCGAAAAGAAAACGGCCGGGCCACGGACGTTTCCAGCACAAACGCTTTTGACGTAAGAATATTTTTTTGTGGTGGTAACATTTTCAATTCGTTCTGTATTATATCCGTCCACTATTGTCCTGTTACAATAATGTAACAATGTTTTGCGGTCTGAAATGTGTTCGAGTTTTACGTTTATGCTGATTTATTATTTTTGTCACTTAATTTTATTCAATTGTGGTTTGTTTAGTGATTTATGGATTAAAATCAGCTTTTGCTTTTTGATTTTTCTATGAGACAACAATTAGAAATTTATCAAGTTACTTTTCAAAGGCATAATAATAATATCAATATTATTTGTTCCATGTAATTTTTTGGTTGCTTTAGCTGCCATTACTTTTATTTGTTTCATTGATCTTCAATAATATTGACTCTTACAATCGCCGGAACGAGGTCAAATGAAACATTCGCTTTGGGAAAATTTAATTTCTGCCAAAACTCGTTCCCTTTTCCTGTTTCTCTCATAATTTTATCGTAATTCAAATTCCCAACCTCGTCATTTGTCCAAATCGAATTTTTACCGAGTCCATACATTTCCAATTTCCTATTCATTGACATTCGTGACGTACTTGTAAGAACGGAAAATTAGCCAAGTTTGGCAGCTGAGCTGGGATTACGTTAATAATTTCACCCAAGTTAAGGCACTTGAGGAATATTTAATTGTTTTAGAACCTTCTTAAGAAATGTTTTCAAAGTTACATGCTTTAGTTAAGTATGCTTTACCTAAGTAGTTTGCTGAGAATGGTAAGAATTTTCATGTTAATATTGATTTCGTGGAATTCATTGAATATGATGTTATGCAAGTTTTATTATACCCTGTAAATGTTTTGGAAGAAGTTCTAAACAAAGCAATCGTTCTGATAATATTTGTTTAGACTTCGCGTAAGGCAGATTTAATGCCACATGATATTCTCTGCCAGTTTATGTTGCAGACGTTTTCAATTTAAAAAAGTTCAACGTCAATAATAACCCCACCGTTTAATTTATCTACCTTCGTCAAATCTCCAACTAACCTTCCTACTTTCTTCCCTATAGATTCAAGAAAGGCCACGAGTGCCGCCAGTGATACCCATATCTCTTTGGGTGTCTATAGCAGAGCTTAAGGCGCCAGCGCACGGCCGACTACAACTAACATGTACTGCGACCATACCTGACGAAGTGGGTCCTGGGGAGAAATTCGCTGATATAAAGAAGCAGACTGTTACTGGTGAGTTTAGACCTAGTTATCAGCGTTTGCATAATGTTAGGGTGCTTACACATCTGGTATTGGCTCTAAAAAAGGCGTTCGTTTGACGTATACGCAGCGTAAACTCTGGCAAATAAGATGCAAACGATGCTTCTATGCGTGGCATGCCTTTACATAGGTGGGCATAGGGTCTTCGCAGCGTCAACACGATTTCAATGCTTACGCTGCAGTTGGAGATAGGCTCAGAGCGAAACTTTATTATTTTCATTATATTTGTTAATAAATAATAATATTCGCGAACCAGCTTGATATTATTAACATTCACCAACCAACTGAATGTTACTTTTAAAAACAAATGAAAAGTAACAATTTAAAAGTTCGTTTTCTTTTACCATAGTTATGCTTTTCTCTAAAGCAAACTTAATTATACCAAGTTATTTCTTACTTCCACCGCGTTGCTTTTTCCAACTTCACCAAAAAACTTAAATGCTGTCTATTATTCTGTTTGAAATTTCGCTAAACTTAAAAAGGAACTGCGAAACAAACTTTTATTTACATTAATTCGGATCCCGCAAGAAACTCAGCAAGTGAGTTAAGTTTCAGCTCAAAATAAGCAAAAGTCTGATCTTAGCGCGGTTCATGAAATTACGGCTAACGAACTCGTAAGGCAGATACCATTTATATTTAATCAGTGTTCATTTACGAGAACCACGATAGGTTTTCCTAAGTAAAAACTTAAATATATAAACTAAGCTGGACTGCTTTCTGATTACGTGAGAGAGCCTTAACTACACTTCAACTAAACTCATTCCGATGAGCTTTTCTTCGATGCAATATTTCAGAAAAACAATTTCCTAGTCTAGTTACCGTCATCAGAACAATGTGCAACAAATTTTCACTGAAGCGAGAACTAATCGAGATCGATGGCATAGTTTAAAGAGTTTTTTTTTAAGTATTGTGTTGTATTAGAAACTACGAATTAGCATGTCGGTCTTCTGACAATCGAAATTCAACTCTTTCTTTTAGCTAAAGATCAAAGTTACCTTGCCAGAATATAGCTTTCGGTCTTAAGGGCTCGTTTATACCAAACGACTGCCGACAGTGATAATGTATGAAAAACAACGGACAGTCAGTCGGTGGCTGCCGTAGTATCGTTTTTATAAAGTGCTACAAGGATCTAGTAATTTTAAGGGCTGTTGGTAAACATTTGTGAGATTTCAGCCAGGCACCAAAAGATACTTGTACATTTGAACACGACGTTCACAGTCGGCGACGGGACAATATGTTTGTTGTGAACGCGGGCTAAGTTACTCTTCAGAGTTTCTGTTTCATATTGATAAATCTTTACAGTGGCGGTCAACGAACTAAGTTTGAAGAAGCCACATTCTGACACAAGCCACGTGAACGCCACCTCAAGCTGCCTACAAAACTACCCGTTATGGCTCCTCGGCTGCGGTCTTATACTCCGTGAATTTACTCTTCAATTAAATTGAATGACTATGAATCTCGCCTATCCCCGATCAAATATTTTACCTGCGAAGCGGCTTATAGTATGTAGTTTCAATATTTCTTAGATACTTACCCTTTATTTATACCCTAATATACAATTTTGTGTATCTTTAAGCTTTTCCTCGTCTCACTTTCAAGGAATAAGGTTGTCCTAAACTTTGTTTTGCTAAATATATATTTTACATGTTTACCCTTATTATATTTATTATGATATCTACGTCTATTCTAAAAGCATCTCTTAAAAGCATCTTGCTTGAGATTCAATATTTTAAATAAAACAAAATGAAATATAAATAGGTATAATTTTACTGTGTTCATACATTAATGTTAAAATGTAACTAAAGTTTATTGTTACAGTGTATATTAATTTTAAAATGATGTTATTATGACCTATTGCATATTTCACAACCTTCGAATGTGTCTTTTTTCTTCCTGAGCTTTTGTATGTCAATTATACCTATCTGATCTAGTTACTACAGGGTTCCAAGGATTAACCAAACTAACGCTATTTTTATTACGGTATCGCATATAAAGGCTATTTCTGGATATCTATCTAACTGCATTCGAATAGGTACCATGTTAACGATAAATCATAAAATAAAAAAAAAACAATAATTAAAATAAGGTAGATATTGAATCGGTACTTTGTACAACTGAATTTTCTCCAATGTTCCATTTGATATGCATCCTCAGAATAAATAAAAATAAGTACAGTTATAATAAAATCCTTCTCGCTGCAGCTTTGAGTGTTGTCTTACCCTTAGATTAAAGGTTACCATGAAATATTCAGAACTAAGTTCTCCAAAGATTATCTTAAGTGCGTTTACGCAATTCTTGTTTCATTTATACCCTATAATTTTAATTCTTTGTTGTTACTCATTCTAGATCTAAGATTATAGAATAATAGAAAACTATAACGACGGTAATTTTGTTTTTCTCGTTCGTAATCAGAATATTTCATGTTGGTAGGTGATTTTCAAAGTGAGAAAGTATTTTGAGAATTAAATTATTGTCTAATATATTTCAGCAGAATATTTTCGATATGATTAGTGATACGCTGTAAAGCAGAGGTTATGGTAAATTTAATCGTAATTGCCATGCGGGAGACGACTTGTTATAGAAACAATTCGATTAGCCCCTTCGGGTAAAGTCGGGAAAATGGAATTACACATCAGGGAGGAATTAACCTAATATTGCCGCATGATTTTGCTAGCCCAATAAGAAAACCTGTTTGGGGCAAATTGAATTAATAGTTTCGTGACAAGGTTCCGTCTTCCAAATTGGTGTTGAAAGTCTTCCTGCAGCTCTTTACACTGACTATTGTAGAAAGTTTATTTGTTAGGCTAAAAGATGTGATAAGTTAAGAAAAATGTGTATATTGAAGCGAAATATATTTTAAAAATAGATTAATTATTTATGTGCTATTGTATAGATGAAAAGTATATTAATAATTGTAAAATAGATACATTTAGGCGTATTAGGTAACATCCATGAAATGTATCTGACAATCGCTTCAGTTGTAAGTACAATAAACCCTTAAAAAAAATATTCACATGTGTTATTCTTTATGACGGAAAATGTTTACGACCTCGTTGTGCCGTTTTTATTTTTGGCATCACTCGAATACACAAAAGAACATTTTGTACCTAATATAATTTTCATATCCCCAGATACGATCAACTTATAAATTGACACATTTATTTATAATTCTCATGACATGTACTTTCAACACTAGCCAATTGGAATAAAATGGCAAATAATACTTATTATTCCGTTTAGTTTTTTTTTCCGAATTCGTATCGTTAGTAAAATTGATAAATATTTTCTCCTCAATTTACCTCGATTCTCTGGAACATTCACAAATAGGTATTGTAAAAAATATAATTCAAATCAAAATCAAAACAAGAATTTGCTTGATAAAACTCACATTATATGCAATTCAAGAGTGAACACCAAACAGTTTTCAAATAATTGCGCACACGGTTGAAAGTTCAGTGAAACCGAAAGAAACACGGTCAAAAAATTGTCGACATTTGTTAAAACGTCCTATGCACAATTTGTAAAGTTACAGACTCCTAAAGGCAAGCGCACATTATAGCCGCATCAGGCCGCAACGCATCGCATTTCTATACCAAATATCGCGGTGCGGCCCGCCTAAGGTGTGCGATGGTTCATACAAAATGTACGAAAGTGATGCAAAAAATGTTTGTGTTGCGGTGCGGCTCGTCCAAATGTGCGACAGCTTTAAGGGGTAGGCAGAGCTTTTAGCCAGCCACATTTTGCCAGTTATGCTACAATTCCCATAGGTAATAGGGGGCGAGCCTAAAGCGGTTACTCAGGCACAAGTCCAGACACAGAGTTGTCGCTAAGAATGTCTAGAAGAAAAACTGAATAACCCTGCTCAACCCACGGATCGAATTCAGGATAGGCTCAGCAGTTGCATTTGCGACCACTAGGCCAACGGGCAGTAAATTGTAAATCTGAGTTTTGTTACTCATGTCTATTATTTCTGTAAACAATGTTACTGATGTTAATGTGTGTATAGTATGAATATTATGGTGCATGTTTAGACGTCATGTTGTCTGAAAATATGTGTAATATTAACAAAATGTAAACCTGTGAAGACTCCGCTGATTTTGTATTTAATTTTTTTTTTGTTAGTCGTTTTTTTTATTTTATTTTCATTACATTTTCAAATTGCACTAGATCTGTTATGAATATAAAAGAGTATCGTATGCTGTTAAATTCCATGACAATATATTTTTGTGAACCAGAGAATATTGGGAACGTTTTATTTACAACTTGAAAAGTATCATTTTCTTTATTTTTGTGTACAATACAAGTGGATTAGAAATACCAGCTTTGTGGTCAATTTTAAATAAGTTCTTAAAGGAAATTCAATTATTTCGTCACAACAATTACATTGCTATTTCCACCCCATCGTCCTCTGGGCTACCCTTACCAAATACAATTTGCATTATTTTCCGTTTTCTGTATGGGTGTTAAAAATAATAAATTTTGCAGAAAATATGCTTAATTATTTATGTAAAAAAATTACGTAGGTATTCCAATTATCATTGTAATCAACTAGCGGTTAGTAAATTGTTTTCGTTTCAAGAAGCGATTGTCGGCATTAATAATTTTCTTTAGTCCTCTGGCCATTTCAAAATTAAAATATTTTATGTACCTACATGGTCGTACAATGTGAATGATTAATAAAAGCTTAATTTAAGTCTCTTTTGTGTTTTTATTGTCTTTTGAAACCCCTAAAATTCAATCGATGGCTGGTGGAGCAGACGAGTCCTAGACTGGGGACCCTGTATCGGCGCCAGCGTAGTCAAATTCAAACTCAAAGCAAAAAAAATAAGCTGTTGCAGCTAAGAGATGACCAGTCCCAACTGACGATGCTCGTTCACGAACATGACGCATGGATCAGCACCATTCAGCTCAACCATTTTAAAGGGAGCTAAGTGATCCAACACACGCGCCACCATCAGCGAGACATTAGAGTGAGCATGACAACCTCTCAGCAAGACTTCAAGTAATGAAAGACGTACCCAGAAATGGTAACACACACCTGTGCTATGCAATTATATAATACAAAGGAGATTGAGTTTATGCAATGCAAAGATAGTCTTACAATCTTCAGCAGCTACAAAACTATTTTCAAATGTGGTTTTGGAGCAGGACCAGCATTGAGCCAAGCATTTTTATCAGCGATGTAATCTTCCACCTTATAATATGCTTGCCTGCATAGTGTGCGTTTTGTACAAGATTTAAATTTCGTCTCATTCAGTTAAAGTAGTAGTAGTGTGGGACACCCCCAGCTAGATGGACCGACGACCTTATAAAGATGGCTGCTTAGACAGACTGGATGCAGAAGGCGGAGGACAGGGTGTTGTGGCGCAGCCTGGGAGAGGCTTATGCCCAGCAGTGGACTGTTATATACAATATTATCTTTATTAATGTTGCCTTTACACATAAAACTTTTACATTGATGAGGGTACAGTACAATTGTGTTTCAATTTTACTGATCGTAGTTCAATGTTATGCAGATATCTTTATTTATTTATTTTTTATTTGCATAATGTACACTCAGTTACAGGCTAGGCGAAAACATATGAGTACATGATCCTGTTAGGGCGCAGCAAGTATTATTACATTTAACTTATATCTAGGTTAAATATTTAGAAGTTAACATACCTACTAGATATTAGTATCACAACATTAATTATTATTACTAATATATAAACTCTTATTCTCTTATTTAATTTATATTAATTAAAGTCATATGAACTATATAGTAACATTAATAAAATAATTTTATTCGTAGATATATAACATTTATGCTTTATTTTACCTTCTTATCTTCCATAAACTTGTTAATACTAAAATATTTTTTTTCTTAAAGTAATGACTTAAGTCTAAATTTAAATATGCACAGATATTTGTGGATTTTATTTGTTCAGGTAACTTAGTATATATTTGGATGCTTCGGTATTCTGGGCTATTCTTACATATCTGTAGTCCAGGTGCTGGTAGAATTAATTTAGTTTTGCGGCGCTCAATCTTATCATATTCACTCAATCTTTGACACAAGATGAAACAAAAGTGAAAAATGAATTCATTAATAAACCGATCGAATAATGTAGGGTTTCGGCACTCACTATTTTTCACTCGCCTACCGAAAATGAAATGAGCAGATGAACGTTCACACACACATATAAAGTCGACACCGTCCCATCTGTTACACTAAATAGTGTATCGATTAACAGAGCGACGCAGGTTAAGTACTTGGGTCACTGGGTCACGGAGGACCTCGCTGATGACATGGATGTTGAGAGGCAACGAAGGGCGTTGGCTGTCCATGGGAACATGCTGGCTCGCAGGTTTAAACGGTGCCCGAATGTGCACAATGTTCAGGGCTTACTGCCAATCGTTTTATTCGCGCACTCTGTGGGTCAACTGTATCGAACGACACTCAATGCCCTTCGTGTACAATATAATAACTGGAGCTGTATTCCTCACACAGCTCCCACCTCATTCTTGCCTTTATTGCTTTATTGGCCGGCTTGAGTGGAGATTCGCTAGAGCAAACGTGCTCGGAGGAAGGAAGTATTCTAGTAAGTGCTAGTAGGCATCTGGATCATCTTCCGGGCTCTGGGATTATTCTGATTACCATGGAATACCTCTCCACTCCTCAAGCACCTCAGGAAGTGTTGGCCCCTTGTAGTTACGTCACTATGTGCTAGCGAATATTTTTGATGACCCATTATATATTGTGCAACTCACCCCCTGCCATTTTATCGGTGTATTTTATATAAAACATTGGTCAGGTAAAGCCCATAGCCTTTTCGTAGTCCTAGTTAAGTAATACACCATAACCACCGACTCCGGCAGCATCCGGGGGTTTCCCTTGGGAGCACTTACATAGAGCAAACAGGCATAATCGTCGGTTGATGCCTCATTCCATTACAATTGTTTGAGGGGCTTCTGCGAGTTGGCTTCAGCCCCTCTTATTCTGATTAATCATTACAGAACATCCATATTTGTGTCAGTAAGTACTTTTTTTTGCGTGGGAAATTATCAAATAACTTTTTCCGCTCTGGGCGGAGCGGGAGGGTGTGTCAGACTCTTACTGACTAAAACCCACCCGTATTCCTACCGTTGCCTGTGTTGCCAGGGCCTCGGTAACCCTTTTGTACCTTCCCGCGACACCCGCAGGCATCGGCCCTAGTGGACCCCTACACTTGTGCTGACGACATCTCTTTGAGGCGTGCGTCAGGTGCTGGAATCTTCTCGGAGGACTTCAACATACGCATAGCCACACCATTGGGGGTCCATAACACAGTGTTTCAGGCCGAGTGCTTGGGTATTTCTCTGGCCGCCTCAGCCATCATGGCCAGGGAAGTTAAGGACCACTCGATACGCATACTCTCAGACAGCATGGCTGTCCTGCAAGCGCTAAACAGTCACACAGTTGACTCTGGGCTAATATACGAGTGCCACCAGCGCCTCAACCAGGTGGGTAGCCTCAACAACATAACCATTCAATGGATTAAAGGACACAGCGGTTCGCTAGGCAACGATGCAGCCGATGAACTTGCCAGAAGGGGGTCGAGCATGGCACCAGTGGGACCCATCGTGCCGCTCCCCTTCGGGTATTTACGCACTCTGGTAAGGAAACGCACCAAAGATAAACATCTCAAGCTATGGTCGGACCAAGGTGAGTGCAGGCAGGCCAAGGAAGCACTTCCTACAATTGATGGTCGCCTCACGAAACGGGTTTTCCGACTAACTAAACTACAGCTGCGCACTGTTACAGCAGCTATAACAGGCCACGGGTCATTTAACAAACACCTCTTTGTCATAGGAGTCACAGACAGTCCGCTGTGCAGAGCCTGCATGGAGGACGACGAGACAGCAGCACATGTGCTACTAAACTGCCCAGTGGTCGCCACATACAGGGCAAAGTACTTCGGTAACCCAGGTACCCTCCGTGAGATGGTCAGTAACACCAAGGCGTTACTGGCCTTCCTTGAGGAGCTGGGGTGGATCGAATAATTGATTTCCCACCCGTACGCAAAATACGCGCATTGACGTGGAGTTGCGGACACCAGCCTGTATTACCTATTACCTATTGAGGCGTGCGTGGATCATAACGCACCGCCGACCCGGGCCTGGTCCCCACCGGACGGTGAGCTACCCATTGCTCACCGTCCGCAAGCCCGCGCCTCCGGTCTCCTGCGGCGGCTAGAAATTTCCCTTTCCTTTAACCGTCCCGCCTCCTCCTTCGCGAGCATTACTGCTTCGCAAAAGGAGGTGACGGCTACCCATGCCCTCTCGCTCCGTACCATGGCCTGAACCAGGGCCGGACGCAAGAGATCTCTACCACCGATCGCCTCCACGAGGACACGGCGGTGCTTTGCCCAAGCCGCAATCCACACAGTGGTGACACCTGGGCGTTTCCTGCCGCCTTATCCGACACAGGAACCTCCCGAAGCTGCCGTGTCTGGTGAGGACCTGCGTCAGGTAGAAGGTTAGGACGCCGTGGCGCTTCTCTAGCCACTCCTCAAAGAGGGGACTTATCACCGCAATTGTGGGGTGCCCAGTCAATAAGTACTTAAGAACTATGTTAGTAAACCACAAAAATAAAAATAAACAAATGAAATCAAATAGACACATGAAGTGCGATTCAGTGTCTAAAAAAAGGACTGTAGACAGTCCTTTCCTGCGAAAGTCCTTTGTCCTGGTTAGAACCACTTCGCTATTGCTTTCAGAATGCTATTGGCTTGCTCGGATACGGTGCAATATGTATGGTATTTTGCTACACAAAGCCACATCTTTATGTTATAATAATTATAAATTTACCTTTGTTATATAATTCCTGTACTGTTTTCCTTGCTTCAAACATATGAAATCATATTATTTCTCTAACTTTCTTACATATGTTTGAACACCACAGCTGAAAAGCAACACCACAATGAACTGTTTCTAACACTGAAGACTGTATTTTATATTATTAATTTTCTCTTGTTGTAAAATAGCATATTTTTATCGATTGACATCTTCAATCATAAATTGTCATCTGTCTAATATTTTCTTTCTCTATGAATCGTACCGGCCTTGATAAAGCTAGTTTCAGACTTACTTGGCTATGTACTCATGTAAACCGTTTTCATTGATCCTGGCAGGCATTCAAACTAATCATTTGAATTATGATTCACAGAAACTTCTGGAACTTTTGCCAGGATCTATAAAAGCGGTCATCGGACCTGACAAGGGTTCAGTCAGTTCAGTTCGGCGCAGTCAGTTCCGGTTGAGTCCGATATGGCTGACTGCGGAGGCACTCTACAGCACCTCACGCTCCACGAGACGAGTGTCTGGACCTCCTAAGACACACAGGAGTGGTCGGCTATGGCGTCCTAAGCCACGCGACTATAACGCCTTCGGCCTTAGAAATCTCCCAAAGGCGGAAATGAGAGGGCCGGTGGTTATGTAAGGTGAATCACAAATCACACACACTATGAGAATCTTTAGAGATTATGTTTTTCACACGTTACAATTATTAGTACAAGAAATAAAGTAAGCTATAGAACTGAATCGGACTCAACCGGAACTGACTGCGCCAACCTGGCGCTGCGGCCAGCCCGCCGGTTGAGCGCGGCCCAAAGGGTCATGGCCATCCGGATGGTCCGGGGATACCGCACGGTCTCCTGTGAGGCAGCCAGCCTCCTTGCCGGATTGCCGCCATGGGATCTGGAGGCAAAAGTCCTTGCGCACGTATGGGAGTGGCGCGAGGAGGTGAAACGCCGGGGCGTAAGTCCGTTGCCGCGAGAAATCGCGGCACAGCGGACGGAGCTCCGGCGGGATCTCATGGCGTCATGGAAAGTACGGTTGTCGCAACCCAGTGCTGGGCACGCCACGATTGCGGCGATAAGTTCCCTCTTTGAGGAGTGGCTGGAGAGATGCCACGGCGTCCTTACCTTCCGCCTGACGCAGGTCCTCACCGGACACGGCAGCTTCGGGAGGTTCCTGTGTCGGATAAGGCGGGAGGAAACGTTCGGGTGTCACCACTGTGTGGATCGCCCGGAGGACACGGTGGAGCATACGGTGGAGGTCTGCCCGGCTTGGGCAGAGCACCGCCGTGTCCTCATGGAGGCGATTGGCGGCAGAGACCTCTCGCGTCCGGCCCTGGTTCATGCCATGGTACGGAGCAAGAGGGCATGGGCAGCCGTCACCTCCTTCTGCGAAGCAGTAATGCTCGCGAAGGAGGAGGCGGGACGGTTGAAGGAAAGGCAAGTTTCGCGCCCTCTCGCCCCTAGCCGCCGCAGGAGACGCCCAGGGCGTCGGGAATCCCGGGCGGATTTCCGGCCACCGTAGGCGCGGGCTTGCGGACGGTGAGCAATGGGTAGCTCACCGTCCGGTAAGGACCAGGCCCGGGTCGACGGCACGTCGTATTCCACGCGCGCCTCAAAGAGATGTCGTCAGCACATATAGTAGGGGTCCACTAGGGCCGATGCCTGCTGGGGTCGCGGGAAGGTACTTATGGGTCACCGAGGCCCCCGCAACACAGGCAACAGAAAGGAATACGGGTGGGTTTTAGTCAGTAAGAGTCTGACACACCCTCCCGCTCCACCCAGAGCGGGAGAAGTTATTTGATGATTTCCCACCCTCAAAAAAAAAAAACCTGCAACATCCTAAAAGTGTTATTATATTGTTCACTCCCGCTGGCCAATAAAGGCAAGCCAGAGATAAGGAACAAGACTTATCCCGGGAGATAAGGTCTGTGGGGTGGCTACCGTTCAGCAGCTCGCCACATGCTGCCCTGCGGGTTTCTGTATCTCTCCAGATCTGGCTACTTACCCTGGACCTGTTTCGGTAAAATAAACGCGACCGGCACAGACACAGAATACGGAGCGCGCAAGCCCCACTACGACGTCAACGTAGACACTCACGCCTTCATCCCAAAGGGAGTTGGCAGAAACAACAGAACGCCACCTGCTACGGTCCTTACATACTCCGCGAACGTTCATTTCTGTTATTTTGTCGGTTCCGTGTGAACGTGAAATGGACAGAAATGAAACCACTAGACCGAAACGTTCACTTGAGTGAAGAGCTATCACCTATCAGCTTATATAAACAAGAGGACCCTTAACCTGCTGATAAACTCATGATCTACCAGTTTCTAATTCAAAATTAGTTGGTATATGAATAACAATACCTAAGAAGTACATGCAGTCCTCCAGACCGAATTTCAGCCATGGCAATCAACCTCAGTGGAGACCAGCCTTCGGTGCGGGAGATATTGTAGTGCACAAGTGTGTTCACAGACACGGGTGCAGTCTCTCTTCCCTCACTCTCATAGTCTGATGGGACGGCAATCCGACACGACCAAAGAGAGATCAGGCGCAGGACTAATGGTTTAACGTGCTTTCCGAGGCACGGGGGTATCACACTGCCAACTTCCAAACTCCAGGCTGCTACTGAGAAATTAATAATGGAAAAACACGAACCGAGGACCTAAGAAGTTGAAGGCAAAAGTCCTCGCGCACGTATGGGAGTGGCGCGAGGAGGCGAAACGCCAGGGCGTAAGTCCGCTGCCGCAAGGAATCACGGCACAGTGGACGGAGCTCCGGCGGGATCTCATGGCGACATGGAGAGTACGGTTGTCGCAATCCAGTGCTGGGCACGCCATGATTGCGGCGAGAAGTCCGCTCTTTGAGGAGTAGCTAGAGAGGCACCACGTCGTCCTCACCTTCCGCTTAACGCAGGGCACGGCAGCTTCGGTTGGTTCCTGTGTTGGATAAGACGTGAGGAAACGCCCGGGTGTCACCACTGTGTGGATCGCCCGGAGGACACGGTGGTTCGCGCCCTCTCGCCCCTAGCCGCCGCAGGAGACGCCCTGGGCGTCGGGAATCCGGGGTGGATTTCCGGTCACCGTAGGCGCGGGCTTGCGAACGGTGAGACGGTGAGTAGTTGTATTCCACGCGCGCCTCAAAGAGATGTCGTCAGCACAAGTGTAGGGGACCACTAGGGCCGATGCCTGCCGGTGTCGCGGAAAGGTACTAAAGGGTTACCGAGGCCCCTGGCAACACAGGCAACGGAAGGAATACGGGTGGGTTTTAGTCAGTAAGAGTCTGACACACCCTACCGCTCCGCCCAGAACGTGAAAAGTTATTTGATGATTTCCCACCCAAAAAAAAAAATAAAAATGGACCTAAGAAGTATGATGATATACACAAAGTGCACTTTTATAATTTTTAACGTCATGATATTATGGTAGACGTCCACGTCCATAAAATGTATAGAAATACGTGCACGTTATAATGTTATCGTGAACGGAAACGCGTCTTCATATATTTTCAAACAATTTACTTCCCTGTGTTGTCGTGTTGTCGTGACATGGACGTGTACGTCCACGATAATATTGTTACGTTATAAATTATTAACCTTTACACAATTAGGTAAAGTATACAAATTAAATACTTTTAAGTTTTCTGGAGACGGTGACACCCACCCTTTTTATGGTTACGTAGTCAACAAGGAACCCTTATAGTTTCACCATGTCCATCTGTCTGACTATCTGTGCGTCTGTCTTGTCTGTCCCCGGCTTAACTCAGATACTATTAGTACTAGAAAGCAGTAATTTGGTATGGGTATACATATTAATGACGCCAACAAATTGGTGAAATAAAATATTGAAAAAAATATATTTTATGTATACTCATATTGAAATTAAAAGGAAAGATATCTATTACAGCTAAGTAGGCTTTACAAGTTAACGAGTAATAGTCGCCCAACTTACATTTGCAGTTGGAGAATTGACCGTGATGTATATCAATGTATGGGAGAAAATATTTTTCAACTACAATGTTAAGTTTGTTTTTGGGATAAATTCATCCCAACTACGGAACCCGAGCCGTCTGGGCGTGGTCTGACATGACCTTGGCTGGTTTTTATTATTTTAATCTTCTCGTAAAACGTTTAAGGCATCCAATGCATCTTGATTGAAACGTCAAGTTCCGTCAAAAAGCTGTTCCGATATGAATCTGTGAGCGAATAGAACCACTTTCAGAATAGCCTTCAAAATGTGGACGTTACTCGTATTCTACCAAAGACTGAATATATTACCATCATCTCCCGTCAAAAGAAAACGTAATCCGATGACGAACTATGAAAGGAAATTGCTAAGGAATTCGATTTGCTCCTTCGTAGAAACTGCTCCCTTCCCGTATATCATAATGTACTTATTATGTACATTGACAGCTCCTTATAGGACCTTCGTAGAAGAGGCGACCGATTTGAAATTTATTTACTTTACTAAATGCTTGTTGTCGCTAGATATCTTTGGATGTTGCTGCTAAATATAGAATTAGGGGATTTTTAACCTACATGTCGTAGAGAAGAGACGTGTTTATTTTTCTGCACTAAAAATTAAACGACAGTCTTTGAATCTTAATCAGCCTATTAAATTCCACCTTGGAGCCAACCATCATCTCTTATAGCAGTATTATTATAATATTACTTCACAGTGGGAAAGTGATGGAGCTGTACAGGACTATAGCTCCATCTCTTTCTCACGCTGAACTAATATTGAAAAAATACTGTTATAAGAGGTGATGGTTGGCCCCCTGCCCGGACTCAGGCCTGCTATATAAGAGAATGAAGTCGCAAACACAAATGATCAAGCGTTGATAAGATAGGTACAGTCACCAGCAAATGAAGTTACCACAAAATGTCAAATTTTCTCATTCGATTTTGAACTGTTCTGTTCTGCGAGCAATATGCCCTGCCCACTGCCACTTAAGTTTGGCAATTCTTCGGGCTATGTCGGTAACCTTGGTTCGCCTGCGGATCTCTTCATTTCTGATTCGATCACTTAGGGATACTCCAAGCATAGCACTCTCCATTGCCCTTTGAGTGACTTTTAGCCTTTTAATAAGGCCGATTGTAAGCGACGTTTCAGAAAAGATGGCCGATGGGGCTGAAAGGTTCTGGAGTGGCGACCGCGTACCGGAAGACGTAGCGTTGGAAGGCCTCCTACAAAAAGGACCGCTGAAATCCGCTGGATGTGGGAAGCACAAAACCGGTCGAAGTGGCGGTGCTTGGGGGAGGCCTATGTCCAGCAGTGGACGTCTTTTAAGGTTTAAAATCATTTGGAGAAATTTGAAAGATTGTGGTAACTTGATATGCTGGCGACTACGATGGGGTTGGCGTATTCGTATGGATTGAAACCTCTTTTAGTGAATATAGAAAAAAATGCAAGCGTGGTGATCATTGTTGTTCCTATGTACATACTAGTAGTTTTGCGAACAGTGTTGACCTCGCTAGCACAAAGTTTTTCTGCAACAATGAATGAGAAGGTGGTCCCAGCTGCTCCATCAATCCCTAACTAGTAGTTAAGGATCCGATTCTACTGGTAAAAATCTAAAAGTGAGCCATTAACTGCATTTTGAGGAGCTATTCTGCTCATCACGCCGAAGATCCTCATCTAATCTTTACCAAATTTGTACGCACCAACCAACCAACCAGCCAACTTAAATTTACTACCAAATAAAAAAAGAACCATCGAAATCGGATTTTATATGGCGGAGGTATACAGTAGTCCCCTATTTGGAGGAAGTAGCGGGCCCCCCAAACAAAAATCCCAGACGACAAATAAAATCTATAAAGACGTCTGGATATATTATTATATTATGTCATCCAGATCGGTTGTAAAATACGACCTGTACTCCTCGTACCAACAAACCAGCTGAAGAAAGCAAATTTTGCCAGACTTAAAGCAGAAAACCTTCGCTCGCTCGGCCAATTAATATATGCCTTTGCCCTGCAGTAGGATAAAAAAGCATTCTGTTTTTAAAATACCTACTTCCTTAATCTATGTCTCAATCCTATTAAAAGCCACGCCATGACAATAGGCCTCAAGGGGCTCCTTAAGAACTTTCGCTAAAATTGCTCAGCATTCTACCTACTTTAGAAAAGCTGTTACGGCCGTGTAATAACTTTAGACAGTTGTATTAAGCTAAGCGCACATTACAGCCGCGGCGAGCCGCAGCGCGCTGCATTGTTAAAATGCGCCAAAGTAAGAAATACACTAGGAGCCCTGGTGAGCCGCACCGCAACGCAGTAATTGTTTCTGATAGATTAAAGTTTCGAATTAGAATTTGAACTGTTTCCATTCCTTTGCAATGAGGCTCGGTGCATACATCCCGCCTGTAGTGAACGATGGTCCATACGAAATGTACTAAAGTGATGCAGGAGGATTTTTGCAATGCGTTGCGTTGCGACGCGGCCTGGCTAAATGTGCGCGAGCCTTTAAGAGGAACAAAGATATAATCTACCAGCATTTATAATACGAACAACTGCATAAGACTTTTCTAGAACACAAAGGCGGGTTGACATCTTCTGTAAATGTTATTATGCGACAGTTCTTACTATTAAGATAGACGACTAATATTTTCTTTGACTTTTTTTTTTTTTTTTTTAGGGGGGGAAATCATCAAATAACTTCTCCCGCTCTGGGCGGAGCGGGAGGGTGTGTCAGACTCTTACTGACTAAAACCCACCCGTATTCCTTCCTGTTGCCTGTGTTGCGGGGGCCTCGGTGACCCATAAGTACCTTCCCGCGACCCCGGCAGGCATCGGCCCTAGTGGACCCCTACTTTTGTGCTGACGACATCTCTTTGAGGCGCGCGTGGAATACGACGCGCCGTCGACCCGGGCCTGGTCCTTACCGGACGGTGAGCTACCCATTTTCTTTGACTTGGAAGTTAAAACTTGGGGAATAGTTTTTATTAGTGCTTTATTTTTTCAAGTTAATTATTATAATAATATTATAGTACTTAATTCATGTTACCTGGTGTCAGTGTTGAATTCATTGAATTTCGAATGAAATAGCTCTCAAATTTTGATAATTTCCCACAAAAAAAGGTGTTAAAATAACATGATACATCTCTCAATATTGTGCGTACAAACTTACATTTACAGATGGAATGTATGGGAAAACATGTTTTTCGGTAACAATGCTACCAAGCAAAGTGTTAGCAAGTTTGTTCTTGGGATAAATTAAGAGGTAGGTAGATAACATATTCATCCGGAACCCTCACCACGCGAGTTCTACTGACACTTGTCCGATTTTTTACCCTTATATTTTAAAAACTGTAAGAAAATATCAACATATTGCCCCTTATAAATGACTGCTTATTCATTTAGAAAATCTCATAAAATTCTCCATTTTACATGCTACCCTTTTTTCCCCGGAACTCGAGAAAAATATCCAAATTCCCAACATTCAACAATTTTTTGAATTATTATGGAAACACGAGATTAGGTAAGAAGCCCGTGACATATCGATCGACGAATCGCTGAATAATTCATTCAGCTCCCATTGACTTGTTATCGTTCATAATTCGACGTGCGTCTACAATAATATCCCGCCTCATTCGTCGATAAATTTTATTATAGGGAAAAGAAAATATTATAAATCTACTATGTTTTCGCCTTCTCGAGATAATAATTCTTTTTTATACCTTCCGTCGAAGATACATAATTATGTTATTTTCCCTGAAAGCTTCCCATACATGTATGTATAACTGTTCATTATAAAGTTATTGTGGAATTTTTATGACGATTTTTAAAGAGAATTTCCGTTAAAAAAACAAAAAATATGAATAACTTAATTATTATTTTCGTAAGAAATATTACACAATTGACTATAAAATTCTTTGAGTTGTTGTATACAGTTATAAATGGTTTGTCGAATGAAAAGGTAGCCAAAAGTTTACAAGTTACCAGCAGGCTTAGCACGAAAACCGTAGAGAAGCGTTTTGTCGACGGAAGAGTAGACAAAAATGACGTTTCCGAGTAGAGAGTCGACAGTTTTCTACCGAGAAATGTAGTCAAGCGATTTCTACTCTACAACAGACATAGAAAGCCTCATGCTAAGCCTGCTGGTGACGTAAATATAACTGAACGAAATAGAACTTCTTTAAATATCTAAAATAATTCAACATATCTAAAGTCCAATAACTGTCTGTATAATGTGCCAATGCGTTGCGTGTTCAATACAATATCACTATTATGGCGATGTTGCGACTGCAAAGTTATTGCAGTGCATCTGCAGTGTTTGCTCGAGCCAGAGTATATCTTCTCAGAGAATACCATATGAGAAGAATTCTCACCAGATAATAGTAGCAACAGCCTCCTGAAAGCTGATGGGCCTGACGAAAGCCTCATAATGAGGCATCTTAAAACTACCATGTCGGTATTGTAATTTAAGTCCTAACATAGCAAATAAGTTAAATTGTTTACTAACATCTAGAATTGTAAGTATTTTTGTATTGTAACAGGATCTACTTGTCTGTTAACTAAATAAATTATTATATATATTATATAATTATCAGTTAGGTTCTGCTAAGGTATTTCACCAGTAGTCAATACCAACACAAATTAACCCATCAATTCCAGATTGCATTTTGAAACACAGACCACACACCTTTGATGAAACACAGTTCTGTTATCGTAATCTACAATCGGTAGTCTTTGTGACAGTATGACCAGATTCCAACACACGTGACGGTAAGTAACTAGTATCAATATACCTAGTGCAACTTAATGGATTACTATACCATTCACATGAAAGCTTTGTTCACAGAGGAATGCTTGACTGGCGACAGAGATTGCAACAGGGATAGCCTAAAATAATAGGCGATCGGCGGCAGAGATCTCTCGCGTCCGGCCCTGGTTCAGGCGCAGCGAGAGGGCATGGGCAGCCGTCACCTCCTTCTGCGAAGCAGTAATGCTCGCGAAGGAGGAGGCGGGACGGTTGAGGGAAAGGCAAATTTCGCGCCCTCTCGCCCCTAGCCGCCGCAGGAGAGGCCCTGGTCGTCGGGAATCCCGGGCGGATTTCCAGCCACCATAGACGCGGGGTTGCGGAGGGTGAGCAATGGGTAGCTCCATCTGATAAGGACTAGGCCCGGGTCAACGGCACGTTGTATTCCACGCGCGCCTCAAAGAGATGTCAGCACAAGTGTAGCGGTCCACTAGGGCCGATGCCTGCCGGGGTCGCGTGGCAGTCAAAAAGGGTTACCAAGGCCCCTGGCAACATAGGCAACGGAAGGAATACGAGTCAGTAAGAGTCTGGCACACCCTAACCCAGAGCGGGAAAAGTTATGTTATAATTTCAAACCCAGAAAAAAAAAAAAAAAATTAGCCATTATTGTATCAGATGTACCTTGTATCTGTGATTCTAACGGTTGACAGGAAGGGGATGCATTATGACCTAATGTCGCCTTGTGTAGCTCTCTTGTGGAGTAAAAGTACATTAGTGTGTAACATCGTAATCGCGAATTATCAGCTGTCCTATAAAAAACTTCAATATCCACTCGACCCAAATGTATTAGCTAATTATTTTTTCGTGATTAGAATGTCGAAAGTTAATCAGTTTGATGGTCTGTACACAGTGTACACCCATCCAAAAATGTAATTGATATAAATAATTTTAATAAATTGAAATATGACCATACTTTTCTGATACATGCTGTATAACCTACTTGAAGAGGAGTAGGTACCTAATAGAAAAAAATCCCGCTTAAGCTTGGTGGAACGATGGTCTTTGCAGGGTGGCTGATAGCAGCTGGATGAGAAATGCTGAGAATCGTTGAATGGAGTGCGTGTGATGAGGCGTATGTCTGTGCGCATGTAGACTGGCGCGATATCGCGGGCACTTTCCATGAAGTTTTCGTAGTTTTCGTTGCTACTAGTGTCGCGTCGAGCCTGTCTGCGGGGCCTTAACTCGAGTCATTAGAAAAATCTATTGGTAGGCGCTGCAAATCAATTTGTTGCTTGTTACATTATACAAATTCTTTTCAGACTGCCTTAATGCATTCAGTAACAACTCCGCGACCTACAAAATTGAAATCAATATCTTGTAACCTTTCTATACGTAAGATCCTTCACATTTCTGTCGTGTCTGCAGACAAATATAGGTTTCACGCCCAATGACGCAATAAAAGACATCTGCTAACATTCCGACTTTCCAAGTGCGAGAAATGCTGGCGGTGCTAAGACGATGGGCGCAAACCTTTATCTTAAACAATATTTACGCATAAGTCACTTTAAGTCTGTTCTAAATAGGGTTCAGTTTTCATTAAAAATGATAATCTGTCAATGATTTTTCTAACTTTATTAATTACTTAAGTTTGTGCACTTCAAAGTATTAGATTTTTCTTGCTTCTGTGTTAAATATTAATTGGTAAACAGTTTGTTCGAATTTAATATTACAGGCATCGATTGTTAATTTTTATTTTATTTATTTGACTCAGATTAAAATCAACAGGCTTTAATATTAATAAGTAATGCCTTTGTGCAAAGCCTTTAAAATAAAACGTTTACAAGCCGTGAATTTCGGTGAATCACACAGTAAGTAGTTTTCATTAGGTTTTATTGCCATTAAATAATTTAAATTTGGTTCTGTGGGTATAACCATTAAACATAATAATGCATAATAATTGAGGGTCTTGATAGAGTTTGTCTTTAGGAAAGGAATAGTGGTTTTTATTTTTTAGGGTCTTGGACGTCAGAATGAAAAACCAGAACCGTTGTACCCTAGGTACTTAAATTGACCCACCCTTTCGAGTGGATCACTCGTGTCTGTCTGTCTGTCACAGCCGATTTGCTCCGAATCTGCTGGACCGTTTAAGTTGAAAGGGAAACGCTCATTCTTAGCCATGTTTTCCACAGCAATGTGGTAAATACGAAAAAAAATACCCATTTAGTTACTAAAATATTGCTATTACTTATTTGTAATGAAACCTCCGGAATTAAACGCCGGTTTAATCAAGATATTCAATCGTTTAATATCATAATTAACAGTTCCGGTTGATGATCAGTCCTGTCAAAGTAGGGATGGCAACCTTTACTGAATATAACGATACACTAAAACTTGTTGCCAATAATCGATTTTTCGGAATTATTTTTTTATTATAGATAAAATAAAAACAAAATAAAATACATTTATTTCGAGCAACATTAACTCATATGTGGAGTACACACAAATACAGACAACACACAAAGGATAATATAACAAAAATAAAATAAAATAAATTACAATAATAAAATAAAATAATAAAGGGGCAACACCTAACCGGCCCTACTGACGGCAACATGCCTATCACAGCAGTGCCGTATGTATGGGCGATCATCGCCAGGACAGCATTGGTGCTGCATCACACCTTACGCACCAGCGACGCGCCCCGCTTGCGCATGGTCGCATAAAATCAGTCAGTGCGCGCCTCAGCGAACATACCTGAGGCGCTGCAGTAGCGAGGCAGCCCCAATACTGCCCTGAGCGCGTTGTTGAACTGGACGCGGACGGCTCCGTATGATGCACGCGTGTACCTCGCCCACAGGCTGCACGTGTAAAGGGACGTGCAGTATGCCCTGAAGAGCGTTATCTTCGCCTCCCTCGAACAGCGCGCAAACCTACGTGCGAGCATGTTAGCCCGCACCGACAAGGCCCTCCGTTCCCGCTCCATTTCAGCATTGTCCTTGAGGTCGGTCGTAACTAAATGCCCTAGGTACTTAAATTGACCCACCCTTTCGAGTGGAACACCGTTTAGAAAGACTGGTGGACAATTTTGCAAACGTTTCGTACCGGCCTCAAAGACCATGCATTGAGTTTTGGTCACATTGTACTTCAGCCCATGACCAAGGGCATATTCCTCACACGTCCGCACCAGCTTTCTGAGGCCACAGACCGACGCGCTCAGCAGCACCATGCCATCTGCGTGATTGTTGACACAGATTCCACCGACATGGTAGCCGACATGGTCGTTACTCAGCGCGAAGATCAAGACATGCATGTACAGGTTAAAGAGGGATGGGGAAGTCAACCCCCCCTGCCTCACCCCGCACTGCAGCTGATACGACTCCGACATTGCACCCGCCCACTTAAAGCTGTTGACCTGATGACTTTACCAGTATTTAAAAACGTTGATAAGTTTACGCGGTAGGTTTATTCCCTCGAGTTTAGCCCTCAGTATGTCGTATGACACCAGGGTAAAAGCCTTGGACAGGTCGAGGAAGCACGCGTGCACAGGCGTCTTTCGATCTGTGTAATATCTGACGGTATGCTTGAGACACAGTATCGCACTCTCAGTTGACAGTCGAGGTCGAAACCCAAACTGATTGTCGTGCAGATCCAGGTACTTATCTAACTGTGTATTAAGCAAACCGTCAAAAATGCAATGCAATGATCGTTGCAAGAGAAATCGGTTTTGTCGGCGACATCTCCCGTTTTATTTTTCACTACTGGGACTACTACGGTTTTCATGAAATCAGGTGGTAGGTATGAATGGCTCACCCATAGTGTGTAAAACGTTGCCAGTACCCTATTTACATGTGGGCCAGCGTGAACTAGGTGCTCGATGCTGAGGCCATCGTGGCCAGGGGACTTGCCCTTGGGTATATCTTTTATAGCCTGAGCCACATCTTTGGCAACGAAGCAAGAGCCCCCGTCCCCGTCAGGCATCTCAACATCAAGCACCGACTCCGCCGGACCCCAAGGGGATAGTACACGGAAATGGTCCCTGAAAATATCAGCAACATCCTTAGAGTCATTCACACCCTCGACACTCACCGGTAGTCCAGGTAGAACGTTTACTTTGTTGGTGCCCTTCCAGAAACTACGAAATTATGTACCTAGTTGTTTCGACATGTGTCCTAGATGTTTACACATATGAATTTCTGTGACCAAAACACGAACGTGTACGGAAATAAATGCATTTTAAATATGAGGTTCACTTTTGCGGGAAATGTGGACAATAGAAAAAAAATAAGTTTTGCAGACAACATATCAAAGGACTTATTATGAGGAATTCAGATATATTTTATATAAATTTTAAATAATTACATTTTAAATAATTAAAATTTATTAAATAAAATAGATGCAATTCGACCATTCCCCCATAACTCCAAAACTTCTGAGTCTATTAAAAAAAATACAGAGAATATAATAATACTTATAGATTACAGGAAAACCTATAAGAAGTCTATGGTCTTTAAATAACATGGTAAATCACTCAACATTGTGCGTACAAAACTACATTGCATTTGCATTTGAACATGTTTTTCAACTACAATGTTAAGTTTGTATTTGGGATAAATTCATCCCAACTACAGAACCTTCATTGTGCATGGTCCGACCTGCAAGTGTCCGGTTTTTTTTAACTTGGTTAGATTTTACTTGAGTAGACTTTGTTGTAAGTATCATCATATTCTATTCTGTATACATACAATAGAATATGATTCTTACAACAAAGTCTACTCAAAATAAGTCTATACAAAATATACCTCTTTTATTAATTTACTCTATTATGTGTATACATAATAGACTAAATTAATAAAAGAGGTCTATTTTGTATAAACTTATTTTATTTTCATCCACTATTTTATTCATGCTGCTTTTATTTTTCTGATTAACTTTTGAGTATTAGCTGAAACACAGCAAATTTACCAATAATTTATAAATTAATTATATATATGTGTCGGAAATACGTTAGTCACTCGTTTGACTAATCGGGACGCCAGCGCCACTAAGCGGCGCTCGACAGAGTCTACAACATAATGCTTGACCGGAGATAAGCAGACTTTATCGGAGGCGGTCAAGGAATGAACAAGTTTAGAAAATGTCGCGCGTTCCGTATAGTTGTGTCGTGTACTTACAGTATGTGAATTGATTTGTGTGATTTTTTGATCGTAAATTATAATTTGATTTAAACTGCAAACGGTTTTTCTATTGTGCAATAACCAACACTTCCCATTGTACGCCCACAGTAGTTAAAATATGGCTTATGATAACGAGAGGGACGTACCTTCTCCGTCATCAGAAGTGGGATTACGTGTTGGTTCAGGCGCAAAATAAAAACTCTGAAAGTGACCGTTGGCGTGCCGTGTTTGAACAACAAAATGCAAACATGCGAGCGCTGATTGAAGCCCTGTAAGTGCCTAAAACCAACAATCGTGTGGATCTGCCTAAGTTCGACGTTCGTTTTGGGAGTAAGGAGTTTCGTGATTTCTGTAATAGGAAAAACGTAAATATGCACCTGATAGCAACCGGTTCATCTCGTGCGAATGGGCAAGTAGAGCGTGTAATGAGTGTCTTAAAAGCGATGTTAACTGCCGTAGATATAGGACAAAGCCAAAATTTTCGGTTGGCGATTTCGTGTTATTAGAAAACGATGAGCGAAATCAGACTAAGTTAGATCGGAAGTTCAGAGGTCCGTTTAGGGTAGCCGATGTTTTGGATGGTGATCGCTATACGTTGAAACTTTTAAATTCTAACCATACTTACAAATACGTTCACGATAGGTTAAGAAAGATGCCAGTTGGTCATGTACCAATCGAAGTAGATAGTGATCACAATGGTGATGAGCAAGCTTAAGTTATGGGAGACACGCGAGTGGGGTTCTCTATCGGCCGTAGTAAACTCGACCGTACCAGTAGTCATTACGTAGTCGTAGCCCGGTAGAAATCGATTTCTCTTGAGGAAACTCAAGTAGTCCGTGGGTGCGCGGAGCGCGTTTGTCTCTGGTGGAGGTCGGGGTCTGGAGAGACCGTAGTGTGTAGTCAGTGGATGATGCACACGGGCGATCCACTTGATGAATATGCGTACAGATTGATCCATGCGCTGGATGTGTGACAGCAATGCGATTGCTGGTCGGCTGGAGAGCCGTGGCATTAGAGGTCTTACTCGAGGGTTTCTGTAAGCTTGGCAATTTTTTTTACAGTAGAGTTTAGAATGTTGGTTGATGGTACATGGCCCAGGCTAATGATTGTTGTATTTTCCCTATTTTACAATATTTGATTTTAAAGAGTACGATTTGGTTAAAACAAAACTGTAAAAATTTCCTTATTTTCTCCGACCCGATGAATCTAGAGTTTGGTCAGAATTGGCCGAGTCAAACAAACACTGCTGTTGATTTCTGGTTGCAGGTTAACACACGAGGACGTGTGCAAGCAGGATGGCCGTGTCTGAAATACGTCACTTGTTTGACTAATCGGGAAGCCAGCGCCACCAAGCGGCGCTCGACAGAGTCTACAACATAATGCTTGACCGGAGATAAGCAGACTTTATCGGAAGCGGTCAAGGAGTGAACAAGTTTAGAAACTGTCGCGCGTTCCGTATAGTTGTGTCATGTACCTACAGTATATGAATAGCTAGTGTGATTGTTTGATCGTAAATTATAATTTGATTTAAACTGCAAACGGTTTTTCTATTGTGTAATAACCAACACTTCCCATTGTACGCCCACAGTAGTTAAAATATGGCTTATGATAACGAGAGAGACGTACCTTCTCCGTCATATATATATATTTATTGTTATTAACAAGTCAATCCTTAGCTAGCTTTCATTTAAATCTGAATAAATATATACTAAAATAAAAAAAAAATAAACTCATTAATTTTTACTTCATAGGGAAAATAATAAAATGAAAACCTTGGTTATAAAAACCTTCAATAATATAGCTTAAAAAGGGAAATCCATGGAATTCTTTAAGATTTTAATAAAAAAATTTACTGACCAATAAAACGAACACGAAATAATAGCATGGGTACTATATTTTCCCTTCAGCGTAGGGTACGCTGAAGGGAAAATATAATACCCAAGATTAAGAATGCATAGCATACATTGTAATTGCAAAATACTCAGACAAAGATTGATAATACCTATTGTAGAATTATTATTCTACAATATTTTTTTGGTATTTATCCTTTGATTCCTCTTTATTTATTTATTTATTTTTTTTTTATTTAATAGTTTATGTACACACATATAAACAGACAAGAAGAAAGGAACAGAAAAATACGTACAAAGGTGATGCTTCTTTGTAATGAAATCTCTTCCAGCATACATGCGATAGGACAATATACAAAGAGATGTAGACACTGTGTGTAAGAGTAGAAGAGAATACAAAGTACACAAAAACAATAAAAAAAACTATTCACTAATTTAAATATACAATAAGAGAATATACTTACATAAATACATACTTCTAAAATAAATATCACTAAAATACTTACATATAATTAATAGTATAAAATAATAAATACATAATATGCAACTATGGCAAAGTGGAAAGATAGTGTTCTTTCACTCTTCTCTTAAAAACAGCAACAGTTTGGCAGTCCCTAATGTCAGGCGGAAGTGAATTCCACAGCCGAACCGCGTGCACAGTGAAGGAGTAGGAGTAGAAGTCGGTAGAATGGGGAGGGGATTTAAGGAGAATTCTAAGATGCGACCTGCAAGGTGCATCAGAAGGACGGGCGAAGGAAAAACGTTCCCGCAGATAGGATGGCGTTCTAGGACTATGAAGGATTCTTGTCTCGAAGAATCTTGATTTTTTTGAACCTCTTACACTGAAATTTTACTGTGAGAGATTTCTATATAAGAATTTTCAATTATTATATCTAATACTTAAATATACTTTGCGGATTTCGCTTTACGGTTCGTGATCTCTCTTACTCAATTTTGAAAATTGAATTTCTTATGTATTTTTTGTTCTTATAAAGAAAAGAAAGAATAACGTTAATTCGGACAAAGTTCGTGAAACACAAAATACAAATAACAGAATAAAAAGGGAAAATAATGTTATGATACTTCACGTTGTAGGAACCTCATTTTCTAGACCCTACGAGCACTAGCTAGATAAATACAAATATTAACCCCACGTCGAACTCGTATGTGATTCCCTCATCTTTTCATTCTATTAAAAATCTGTCTAGTAAGTCGATAACCTATTCATTATTCTTTATTTAGGTAAGTGTGGTGTTCAGTTCGTGTTTCCAGCACGTTTTGGCTTCAACCCCGCCTGCACAGCAGGTTGATGACAATCATGATTGGGGCGTAGTGGTTTATGTCGTGACCCTCATCATTGCAGTGCTTCTTGTTCCTGGTCTGGCCAAGCTGTGCACGACCTGAATCGCTTCCAGATATTTCAACCTTACCTTATTATAAGATAGCGCCGCGTTTTAGGTTAAATGTTCTTCGTATCCTTTAAGCGTACGTGATCGATACCTATAAGGCGTATTACATCCATCCTAAAACGCAACGTAAGTTTTCTCCTAATTTTTTTATCATTCACGTCAAGAGCATTGGAAGCTACGATCATGTATTCTTTTTTTTCTCAGTCTCTGTCAGTTTTTTATACTTTTTTTTAAACCTTAATCTTATCATCATCATCTGCCCAGCCTTTTCCCAACTATGTTGGGGTCGGCTTCCAGTCTAACCGGATGCAGCTGAATACCAGTATTTTACATGGAGCGACTGCCTATCTGACCTCCACAACCCAGTTACTGGACAACACGATACCCCTTGGTAAGACTGGTTGTCAGACTTTCGGGCTTCTGACGACCCGTAATGACTGTCCAAGATCTACAAATGATAGCCGGGTCTAACGGCTTAACGTGCTTTCTGAGGCACGAAACCTTAATCTTATATTCAGTGTTATTTCTTTATTTTCGAAATTATACATTTTTGAATACTTACGCCACACTATGTAATCGTGTAGGTATAACTAACATGGCGTGAAAATAGAAAAAGTTCCTACGTTATTGACAAAGCGCATTTTCCAAAGGTGTGGTTTTGTTTGTGCTTTTTAAAACTTAACTGCAATCAAACTGGATCAGGATCGTGAAGTCTAGTGAGATTTCACGATCCTGATCTAGTTTGATTATTACTGATAGATAGATTGATTATTAGTTAGATTTGATCCCTGGTATTATCATTTGCGGACGACCTTATCTTTATTACAGATGACCTAGAACGGCTAGAAGGAATCCTATACCATATGAAACCCTAGCTAGTATAGCTAGTGTCGGCCTCCAAACAAATGAAACAAAAATACTAATTAGAGACTCCATAGCTACACAGAAAACGACCCATGTAACCATTAATGGAATAAATCTACCTACAGTCGATGAAATTAAATACCTAGGCAAACACATAACATCTGCATTAAGCAGGAAAAGCACAATTAAAAAACGCTGTTAACAGGCCACTAGAAACGCAAAATCACTATTACCATTCATAACAAACCCAAATATGGACTGGAAACTAGCCAGACTCATGTATCGAATGGTGATCGTGCCCTGTATGATACTGGTTTAAAAGTATCGGCACTCACTAAAGCTAACAGGTCAAGATTGAGAAGGTATGAGAGAGTTAGATGAAGTCATTGGTAGCAACAACGTGCGCACGCGTTCCCTGGCGCGGCGGCCAGCCCGCCGGTTGAGCGCGGCCCAAAGGGTCATGGCCATCCGGCTGGTCCGGGAATACCTCACGATCTCCGGTGAGGCAGCGAGCCTCCTTGCCAGATTGCCGCCATGGGATCTGGAGGCAAAAGTCCTCACGCACGTATGGGAGTGGCACGAGGAGGCGAAACGCCGGGGCGTAACTCCGCTGCCGCGAGAAATCACGGCACGGCGATCAGAGCTCCGGCGGGATCTCATGGCGACATGGAGAGTGCGATTGTCGCAAACCAGTGCTGGGCACGCCACAATTGCGGCGATAAGTCCCCTCATTGAGGAGTGGCTGCAGAGGTGCCGTGGCGTCCTCCCCTTCCGCCTGACGCAGGTCCTCGCCGGGCACGGCAGATTCTGGAGGTTTCTGTGTCAGATAAGGCGGGAGGAAACGCCCGGGTGGCACCACTGTGTGGATCGCCTGGAGGACACAGTGGAACATACGGTGAGGTCTGCCCGGCTTGGGCAGAGCACCGCCGTGTCCTCGTGGAGGCGATCGGTGGCAGAGATCTCTCGCGTCCGGCTCTGGTCCAGGCCATGGTACGGAGCGAGAGGGCATGGGCAGCCGTTACCTTCTTCTACGAAGCAGTGATGCTCACGAAGGAGGAGGCGGGACTGTTGAGGCTGGGCGTCCGGAACCCCGGGCGGATTTCCAGTCACCGTAGACGCGGGCTTGCGGACGGTGAGCAATGGGTAGCTCGCCATCAGATAAGGACCAAGCCCAGGTCGAAGGCGCGTTGTGTTCCACGTGCGCTTCAAAGAGATGTCGTTAGCACAAGAGTAGGGATCCACTAGGGCCGATGCCTGCTGGGGTTCTGGGAAAGTCTGAAAGGGATACCGAGGCCCCTGGCAACACAGGCAACGGAAGGAACACGGGTGGGTTTTAGTCAGTAAGAGTCTGACACACCCTCCCGCTCCACCCAGAGCGGGAGAAGTTATTTGGTAATTTCCCACCCAAAAAAAAAGCGCTACGGGTTTTTAGGATTACATATAATAACCCCATCTTTCAAGCGTATTCCTGAAAACTGGTTTCAACCATTATCCATAATACGTGTTAAACTTTCAGTTCTAGCTCGCGAGCTCAAGTTGTGATTCTGGTACGTAAAACCAAATATTCACATAATATCTGTTCTGGCACTTAGACATTGTGCAGACAGTATTTGTAATGATGAGTATCATAAAACACTATTGAATAATATGTATAATAATATTGTGAATATTTTGACAGAATCTGCGAAAATTAGCTGCAACAGAACTAAACCTAAGAATCGTAAAAATGTAACAGGGTGGAACTGGTATGTCGCTGATGCTCACCGGTGGGCAAGACTTTGCTTTCAGACTTGGGTTTCACATGGAAAACCTAGAACGGGTCCTGTGTATAACGATATGTACGAATCGAGAAAAATCTTTAAAGCGAAACTAAGGAACTGCCAGAATAAAGAGATTAAAATGGATATAATTGCGGAAAATCATGTAAATAAAACTTTTAGTGGCTTTTGGAAAAATACAAATAAACTGAACCCGAAGTTAAGCTCACCTTTGAGTGTTGGCGGTGCGCAGAACCCTCGAGATATAGCTTGCGCTTTTCAGCGACATTTCAATGTTGTGTCTTCGCTCGGGCCCGCGTCTCAGATGTTTGATGCTGGGAGTCGTCCGGGGGATATTAGTGTCAGATTTTCTGCTAAGGATGTAGCTCAAGTTATAAAGAAGATGGCAAGTCCCCAGGTCATGATAATCTCAGTATCGAGCATTTGAAGTACGCGGGTGTACACCTACCAAGAGTACTAGCACTATTTTTTAACCTGTGTATTAGTCATACGTATCTACCCGACGATCTATTGTATACGGTCGTAGTACCAATAATAAAGGATAAGAATGGGGACTCAGCTGACCTGTCTAACTACAGGCCAATCTCACTGGCGACTGTCATAGCGAAGGTGCTGGATAGTTTGCTTGACCGACAGTTGGAGCAGCACATGCAGCTGCACGACGCTCAGTTCGGGTTTAGGAAAAGGTTGTCGACTGAGAGTGCTGTTCTCTGTCTCAAGCAGACTGTCCAGTACTATACAGACAGAAACACACCTGTGTACGCATGTTACTTAGATCTTTCGAGAGCTTTTGATCTAGTCAGTTATGATAAGCTATGGCAGAAGCTACAGTGCGAGACAGATGTGCCTCATGAGATTGTGTCCTTATTCAAGTATTGGTACGGTCAGCAAAAGAATAGTGTAAGGTGGGCTGATGCGCGGTCGGACGTGTACGGGTTGGAATGCGGGGTGAGGCAGGGGGGATTGTCCTCGCCTCGTCTTTTCAACCTGTATATGAACGGGTTGATAGGTGAGCTCAGCAGCACTAATATAGGTTGTTCCATAGATGGGGCATGTATGAATAACATAAGCTACGCGGATGATATGGTGCTGCTGAGCCCATCGATCAATGCGCTACGCAAACTGTTGGGCATTTGTGAGTCGTATGCGGAGGCCCATGGGCTCAAATATAATGCCAAGAAAAGTGAGCTAATGGTTTTTAAAGCCGGTACCAAAGTTTATTCGTCTGTACCTCCGGTTATTCTGTGTGGCACACCACTCAAAAGGGTGACGCATTTCAAATACTTGGGCCACTGGGTCTCTGACGATTTGTGCGATAACATGGACATTAACAGGGAGCGCAGAGCGCTGTCCATCCGGTGTAATATGTTGGCTCGCAGGTTTGCACGTTGTACTCTGCCAGTAAAAGTGACTTTGTTCAAGGCCTACTGCCAATCGTTTTACACGTGCAGCCTGTGGGCCAACTACACGCAGCGGGCGTACAGCGCACTGCGTGTACAGTACAACAATGCCTTCAGGGTGCTGTTGGGGTTATCGAGGTTTTGTAGTGCTTCAGCTATGTTTGCTGAAGCACGAACTGATGACTTTTTCGCCATAATTAGAAAGCGGAGCATTTCACTTCTTGGTCGCCTGCGTGGTAGCACTAATGGCATGCTGAAGGTATTGTCCGAGCGATGGGATCTGCCCCTTTTAAAGACATGGATGAAGTTGCATGCTAGTGGATCCTCACGTTTTATTTAATGTTTTGTTATTGTAATTTTTTATATCTCAATTTTATTTCATTTTAATTTTATATCAATCTTTATTTTTAACTTATTAATTTTTATTTTATTTCAATTGTATTTTAGTTTTATTTCAATTTTATATTATAATTGTAATTGATAATCAAATTTATATGTTTTACTAACACTAGTTGTATAAGAAAATTGTTACTAACCATTTATGAGCTCTAAGCTTGAAATAAAGATTTCTATTCTATTCTATTCTATAAGGAATCTTTATACCATATGCATTTTTTAAATTTATCTTTATTTAAAATCCTTTACATTTGTTTATTTTAGGGGTTCAGTGTTTTTATATTTTTACAAAATTAAACATCGTGATTGTTTTAAATCATGGAATGATTTAAAACAATCACGCTACAGTAGGTTTGGATTGAAATGTGGACAGGCCAACCTCTGTCGGGTGACTTAGTAGATTAAAATTATCTGTATTTCTGTCTGTTTCTTGTTGAATTTCTTGCAACTTTTATTCTGAAACTATTACCGTAACAATCGACTAAACCGTTCATTCGTTCATTAAAATACCGTTCAAAGCAAATACCCACAATAAACAATTTGTGAACATTTACGAACTAATTATTATACCAATACTGATTTAGACTCCGTTCCAAAGTACCGTTTAATGGATAATGGGAATCATATTGCTGTTTGATTCATAACATTTGCTGTTGTTGTACTGAATTTAATAGGTTTATTTAGGATTAGAGTGCTCGAATGATGTTTTTAATTCAGTATTGATATTGTTATTCTAAAGTTAGTCAGCCACATTGATTGCTTTGTAATTATTATTATGTTATGTTAGAAGATACTCATGGCTAAATGATAACAGCCGCACTGGTATATGTTCAAGGTTAAGCAACGCTTGCCGAGGACAGTCCGTGGATGGGTGACCATCCATCACATACCGAGACACGTTCATGCCTCGGAAACCACGTTAAGCCTTTAGTCCCGGCTGTCATTTGTAGATCTTTGAATGCCGTTACGGCAGTCGGAAGCTCGAAGTCTGACAACCAGTCTTGCTAAAAGGTATTGTGTTACCCAGTAACTGACTTGTGGAGTCAGTCAGGCAGTCGCTCCATGTAAAATATTGTTATCCAACTGCATCCAGTTGCCACTGGAAGCCAACTGGCTGGAACTGGACTGGAAGCCAACTCCAACATAGTTGGGAAAAGGCTAGGCAGATGATGATGTTAGAAGAGTAAAATTAAGTACCTATATTTCTGTATTTAGGATTAACTTGAGAGCAAACCCCGAAATTATGGGAAAGTCTATCAAAAATTTAGATTAACAAAAACAAGCAAATCATTTGTTGTCAACAGTATCCGCTTTTATAACAAGTTGCCAAAGTCAGTTACAGAACTTAGCGATGGAAAGTTCAAAACCCACATCAAATGTGTCCTTACCAAAAACGCATATTATAAGATTAAAGACTACGTTGAAGACAAGGAAGTTTGGCAATAATTCCTTATGCATATGTGGTTTCCCTGGTACCTCATATACGGCATAACTATGTAAATGTCTATTAACTGCTCCTAAATTACAATGTTTATTATTTTTTTTTTATACAAATTTTCTTTTTACATATTGTTTTCACTGTTTGACATTATATACCTAAAATTTTGATTTCAGACTTGTTGTAATGGCAAACTTCATTTGGTTTAAATGGGTTTTTATTTTTATTGTTTTATTAATATTTTACACAGATTTGTGTGTACCTTGTGAATGTGAGAACGTTGTAGGCTTAATAGACTAAATATTTTGTAGACCTTTTTTTTTTGTTAAGTACCTGGTACGTCTCGACAGACCTACACTGTCCTCCCATACCTATTAACACTGTAATTTGAAAACATTGTAATAGCCAATTATTTTTAAAAGAGTAACCGTGGAGTTTCTTGCCGGCTCTTCTCCATAGGAAACGAGCCATTGGAACCGTGCACCTAGCTTCTGACGTTTCATAAGTGCCCATGTGGGTTTATGTGATATAAAAATATTTTGATTTGATTTGAAAGCGCAACTGTACGTAGTACATTGGTTTCTGCTGAATATTTTACGGAAGTGTTTTTTTTTACTATCAGAGATTAGGGTGACTCCATTGTAATGACAGATGGTGTTTTATTCCATTTTCGACTATGAATAAAATTATTATGGTCAATTATAACTTATTCTAATAAGTCTAAGCATCATGCTGAAATAGAAGCATTTTTGAACACGCATAGGACTTTTCGTTTTTTTTTAATGTTTTCACAATTTTGTTAGTTTGAATGTCTTTTTTTTATTGTTTTAAGTGTTTCATGGCCTGTCCCAAATAAATAATTATAATATTTTTCTTTCTTTTTAAGTAATAAACAAAAGGAGTATTTACATACTCCTTTACAACAGAACGCCACCGGCAACTATTATTAGTTGCATAGAATTTAAAACTTAACATCGGAACAGTTAATTCACAAAACGGTTAAAACTATCGTACTATTATCGTGTACAACCTTTGAAACGTTATCGCCGATAAGTAACGGCTCTTAAACTACCTACATAAAATTTTATTGATAAAATGGGTAAACTTGTCAATTAAGGCTTCCCGCAAACAGATGCGACGCGGCAGGGCGACGCGATTCTGGTAAGACAATTTCCATGAAGTTTTCATAGAAATTGTTCTGCTAGAGTCGAGTCGCGCTGTCACGTCGCGGTGTCGCGTCGCGCTGTCACATCGCGCTGTCGCGTCGCACTGTCGCGTCGCGTTATCGCGTCTCGGTGTCGCGTCGCGCTGTCGCGTCGCACTATTGCGTCACTCTGTTACGTCGCGCTGTCGCGGTCCGACACAGAATAGAAGTCATACAACATAGTGATACTTTTTTGGCGTCGTCCAAACACACACCATTGACATGACGTATAGAATTGTGCATCATTGCTTCTATTTACTCAAGTAAATATTTGTCTAAGCGACTTGATAACTGTCTATCATCATAATACTAAATTGTCTTAAAGTAGAAATTTCAAACAATAAGTATTACGTTGTACTTAGTTGTCGTTCGTAATTCCCTCTGGAAACAAAGTCTTAACTTATTCTAAACAGAACAGCGCTAGAGGTTGTCAATAAATTCGACCCAAATATTGTTTTTTTAAATACCTACACTGCTACACAGATCTTTTGGTGCGATTGGCAGGGGGCGCTGTTGGTTAAAAATGTGCAATAGGCTATACCCGAGCCGCTTTAGCATGACAATAGCGGTCATTGACCTTTCCCGTAGGAACCCAAACAATAAACTATGTAACGGGTTGTCATTATTGGAACGTTTTATTTCGTTGTTGAAGATCAGAATAGATCGATATATAAATGATTAGGGACGTTGACGGCCTTTATTTCAGTTTTTGACCTTGAGGCCTGAAGAACTGGGTGTAAAGTTCACTCATTCGCCATAGAAAAGGGAGGATCCTTCGACCAGACGGGTGCCGTGTCTGGTGGGCAGCCGCCCGACGGCTGATGTCGGGATTTTGTATAATACTAGTTGCGCGGTAAAATCTGCTTGCGCGATGCAGGATTTTGCGTGACGTCAGTGTGGTGCGTAGTTCGCATGTGGCGATGTAAATGCCGCCACAGACCTGAAAACTGACCTACCTGGGTCGATGACCGCTATTGCCACGTTAAAGCGACTCGGCTGTAGTTAACAGTAAGAAAAATACCATATCATAATACGTGACATTGAACGCGCATCAGAGCGTGACACGTCGACTTTCAGGTTGTAAATAGAAACAAATTTTATACGTCAGACATAAAGTCTCTTTTGCAATTCCAATAGGCGTGCCATTTGTAGTGTCTCTCTCGCACAATGTGGCCGTGGTTATTATTGATCTACTAAATTAGTAGTATTTATATAGTAATAATAGTACTGTAATAGCCATACTTTGTGTGAGCACATTAAAAATTAGGAAATGGAAATCGTCTACGTCACGGCTGTCAAAGTAGACATTAACACAAATTATTATTCTGTCTGCTTTGAATACTATTGTTTAAATATTTAAAAACGTTTTTAACATTGTTTACCGAATATTATAATATTCCGGAAGAAATCATTAATAAACTTTGTGTGCGAGCAACACTGTTAGAAAAGCTCGCAGATTTGTTAGAATTAAAGTCTTCAAGTCACTTGAGCCCCCGTTGACAATTAATATTAAATTACGTTATAAAAATGAAACATTAGCACTGCCAATGTTAATATTTTGCTGAAATATTAATATTTTGAAAGAACATTACTAATTGGTTTATCAAAATCAGTCAACTAGCCTATTGTCATGTGAAATATCACTTGAAATGTATTAAAAAAAACAAGATTGCGTAGCTAATTCCGATTTTGACCACGCGTTTAAATAACCTCGTATTGCTATAGTTACAGGGATGGTCAAGGACAAGGACTGTTAGGGACCATGTCTCCTTAAGAGCATGATGCCGACGCAATGCCGCTAGAACTAGCCACCCCTAGACAAGGACGGTTCGCACGGTTTCCGCAGGGAAAGCCGCTTCGTCACGTTTCATCAGTTCGAAAGAACAGCTAGGGACCATGTCTCCAAAAAGCATGATGCGCAATGCCACTGAAAAGCCGCTTACGTCACTTTATGGAAATGTTGCGCTGAGTACTCCAAGTGCAGATGTATAGTATCGTGTGAGTAATAGCTGACCAAATACCTGTTACGCTAGCGACTTTCACACAGCGAGTTACTCACAAGTTTGTATAATACTTTGCATACCTCTATTTAATTATGTATTAGCTTTCTCAAACCACATCCAGTTTCATAACTATGAATTCCTAAATCGTATTACTATTTCTTTCAATCCTCTCTTGCTCTATTAATGGGACAAGGCGTTGGACTTCTGTATATTTGTAATTCATTTAATCTCTGTCGGTGGGAGTGTGTCCAGTCTGGAGACGAGTTCTACAGGGCTGTACGGGATGGGGTGCGGTTCTACCCCAAAAGGGGGAACCAACCTAAACTAATTCATATTAAAAGAATTCGGATAAACGAAAATTTTATCAGCCTAGGGTAAGGGTAATTTAGGAACAGTCACAATGGTTAAGTTCAAAATCGAATAAGAAAATTTGTCAATTTGTGGTGACTTGATGTGCTGGTGACACATAAAGATAGATAAAGTTGTTACGCTATTCACTTCCACAAACACGTTACTTATGTAAATAAGTACATAAATCTATCGTGTCTTAGTTTATACGAGTATCCGTCGCGTATTCGCAACGATGCTTACGTAGAGTACATGAAGGTACGCACACACGGGCAACTAAAACTGCGCAACTGTCGGCAATTGCGTTTCCAAGCAATTCCGAGCAATTTGCGGAAATTCCGAGATGGTAGAACTTGTTGCTAGAGATTTGTTTTTAACATAAGAACCATACACTTCCGGGGTCGCGGGAAGGTAGTAAAGGGTTACCGAGGCCCCTGGCAACACAGGCAACGGAAGGAATACGGGTGGGTTTTAGTCAGTAAGAGTCTGACACACCCTCCCGCTCCGCCTAGAGCGGAAGACGTTATTTGATGATTTCCCACCCGAAAAAAAAAAGCCAGCAGTGTGTATCATTTTAATAAACTGTGCGTACATTCGGCAATTCATGTGTGTGACAATTTACAATACAACATATGGGAAGCAATTTGGGCAATGCAACCAAAAGAACTTAAGAAATTCCGAGCGATTAAAATAGATTGCTCCACTAATTTCTCCATTACTTCCGGCAATTATTTTCGGCAATACGTAATCGCTGGAAAAAATTGCTCGTGTAAGCACAGATTGAGAACCGTCTTCAATGTAAAATCAATTTTGCTTGACTATTCGAAGAGTCGTTTATCATTAATGGTGACGGGATGGTCGTGGAGAAATTAGCGATGTCTCGAGCTGAGGCTGCTAATGTATGTATCGGCACGCCTTCCCGCTGAAATTCTGAATGAAATTTAGGAAAACGAAAACGAATAATGTTATAGATATTTTGGGTTAAATTATGGTTCAAGTGAATTGTCGTAAAGCATTTCACTGTAAACGTTTTATTTTTAGATCTTTATTACTGTTAAAGATCTAAAATAAACGTAGAAAAACGTATTAACTTTAGGTCTAAATTACCGATGAAAGTAAAAAAATACGTTTAAAAAACATAACCCTCCTGGGCCAGTCGGATAAAAACACGACTGCCATGCCAAAAACGAACTAAAAAGTAAAAAAAAAACAAGTTGTATTAGTTAATCTGTATATTATACAAAACGAAAGGTCATTCGATCATTTACTCGCTGACTAAACAGATAAATAATTAAATTAAATATTGTCATTGCTATCGGGGGACCATTTTGTGGAACACTTACGAAACCATTCACTCATTTAGACAGTCTTACGAAAGTCTAATTAAATCGTTTGCAGCCAAAAATTACGTTTTGTTTTGCATGTATGTTTACCTATGTAAAATGTATGCCAATAAATAATATAGTTTTGTAATATACATCAAGGCCTTCAATTTGATATCCATATTGTAATAATCAAAGATGTTTCTTTCACATTTGAACATTTTGTTTTTTTTTATATAGCCGCTGTCACTCGGGATGATATATGGATTCTAAAGATACCCAATACATCCAAATCTCTTCAGGCATTTAAAAGTTATGGTTGAACAAAGAAACTCACATAGATACATACATGAACCCTGAACACAACAAATAACACTCCTTTTTTGGGCAGTCGTGTAAAAAATTAAGAAATAGCTAAACAAAAGCTGAACCCATTGGGCGAACTGAAAAGATTATTCACAGTAAGTATTCACTAGTTCTGTATAGGTACTCGTAGTATTCGGTAAAACAATGCATACTTTGTCAATACAACAGCAGCTGCAGCAACAGTACAGTTTGTTTAAGCATTGTTTACTCTCCTTTCAACATAAACTCGTTAAAATAATTATTGATTCATCCATGTTTTCCTTTTAAGCTGAAATCGAAATGGAAAAATATTTTTTACTCTTCATTTTGCGTACAAAAAGCAACACTGGAAGCTGGGAAACGTGAAACATCATTCGAATAACCAATAAACACACGAGCGTTCCCTTTTCAAATTATTATTGCACTCACTTTTTTTAATTTACCGATAAAAAGTCGTAAAAACGCGTTCATACTTTATGGTGGAATAAAAAAATACAAATTCAAACCAGGAACGTATTTTTCAAGAAGCGTCTCTAATCCCTGAGGCTACCGGCTGGGGGCTGGTTTAGTCAAAGCACTTTGCCATGTTACAAGAGAAACGTTCTGTTTGTTACCTTTTACATTTGCTCGTGCCAACGACTTTTAAACTAGATTACACTATGAGTAATAAACGGGTAATCGTTTTGTGTAAAGCATAATTTTATGTGTTTGTACTACTCTTCAGTTTTCGCTTTGAAAGAGTGTGGTGAATGTGGTGGTGACTTCAAAGTCAAAGTCAAATTATTTTTCACCTGTTTTAGCGTGAAAGCGTATTTCACGCTAAAATGGCTGAACATTGGCACCTGGGTAGACCATGACCTGCGTTAGGACATGTGCTACTTTTCAACATGGATTGCAGAAAAAGTCGCGGACAACAGCTAGTTACCTATAATTATATTGAATAAAAACACTGTCAGCAGATGCAACAAAATTACCTTTAAAAACAACCTACAAATACTCATTGGAGCTTAAACAGAAAATAACTAATCGATGTTATCAAAATCTGTGCGTATCCCATTATCTAAAACTCTACCAATTCGATCATTCGTATTAAGCCAATTGAAATTAATCAGTGGTTCATCGGAATCGACACCCATAACATTGGGTTGTAATACTTGATTAGTTTGTGCCTGTCAATATGCTCATTGATATCTAAATCGTACGATTAAATTAACTAATAGGCGTTATTATACAGGCTGATTTTAAATTCACTAGCAATCTTTTAGGGGGTTAAAGTACCTACTTCTATTGTGAACATCTGTTACATTCTCACGAACTATTCAAACTAGAAAGCTGTAATTTGGCATAGGTATACATATTAATCAAGCCGACAAAGTAATAAAATAAATTATGAAAAAAAAAAATTATAGTACCTCCCTTGCACGTAATGTGGAGATGGTATTTTTGGCTTGCCGGGCGTGCCGTTCAAAAATATTGCAGGTCTGTGAACACCACTTTTCGATTCAAGGATCCACTTGCGTAATATTAAGCATTAAAGTGCTAATTTTTGTTAGAGTCAAGTGTCTCCCCCCCCCCCCCCCCGGCCAGCTAAACGGTTGTTTATGGAGATGTGAAATTCATGGCATATAATGAAATTAAAAGGAAAACTATCACGGCTAAGTAGGCTTTACAAGTTAACGAGTTATAGTCGACCAACTTAAATTAAGAATTGACCGTGGCATATATCAATTTATGGGAGAACATGTTTTTCAACTACATTTTTAAGCTTGTTTGTGGGATAAATTCATCCCAACTTCCCAACTACGGAACTCTTCATTCTGCGTGGTCCGACACGCACTTGGTCGGTTTTTTTTCTTTCGATAGCTTTATTTTTCTTTTTTCCTGTAGGGCCAACCCTGAATATAGTGAAAAGTCGGTTAAAATGCATCGATTTTATACATTTTCAAAAATAAAAATATAAAATGAAAATGCAAAATTAACTGTCTGTCTGTCCATTAGTCGGTCTGTCTGTCATCTTTTCACGCAACTATTGAGCCGATCGATTTGCCAGATAAGTAGTCTTAGACCGTAAAAAGACACAGGGCAACAGCATAATTATAATAACTAACTAATTTAAAACTAAGTATTACATTTTTAAATGAAAAGTCACGTATTTTTCAAGATACTCTGAAATATCTAGAAAAGTATCCGATGTCTCATTGTAAAAGTTGCTTCTATTCATGAATAGTTTTACCCCCAAAAATATTGCCAATTAACCCAAAGTCAGCCTGTAGTATATAAGTGACCTTTAGGTGCCAGTTATGATTAGAGCTCCAGGCAGTTTAATACTCGTGTGCCTAAATTATTTTATTTTATTTCTGTCTGTCTGGGGTTATAGTTTCGTAGAACGCGTAGGATTGGGGATTGGAGATAAATGTTATCATTAACTCTGAATTGCCTAAAATAGGTCTGTTTTCAATAGAATATGGATTTGTACGGACGTCATCCCTTTGATGATACTTTGCTAAAAATATTATTTACGTTTGAACATTACCAAACGGTAATGTTCAAACGTAAATAATATTTTTATATAAAAGTTTATATAAGTGGAAACTTGTAATTGGCTTTCTTCTACATATTACTTCTGACTACTCGAATGTATTAAGCTGTAAGTTTTCTTCAAATTAATAAAATAAAATAAAATAAAATAAATAAAATAGGTATTTTTTAATACTTATTCAGTAGCCTGCATATAAACAGTTTAGCTATAGCTACCGTTTTCATCTTTGAAGATATTTTTTTATTGTTTTAAACATTACTCTCTTTTACGGAATAGTAATAGAAAGAAATCTAAGTTTGTCCGTGATTGAGCTTCATACAAACAAAACCAGACTTGTTTAAACTTAAGATTAAGAAGGTGTCATTACATCAGGGTAAATAGAGGATTTCCGAGGTACAGGTGTCTAACAAGGCTGAATTGGAACTCTTTAAATATAAAGAAAAAATACACGGCTGTGGCTCGGACGTCCGGAACTCCGGATCCCGGAAAAAGGGCCAAATGCGTGCTCGCCGTCGTTAAATCAAACAAAAGCCCTTTTTGGAAATGAAGGGTACAAATCTGAGGGAAGCCGGGACGCTGAAAAGAAAAATAGCTCCTCTCTATGTTATGAATTCCTGGTACTTTGATATTCATCGGCTTTGTGCAAATGTTTTATTGAAGATGCAATTTAGACGAGATTTCGCTGGAAATATGAGAGATTTATCTTTATTTAAATGTAATTAAACTTTTATGGGATGTAATCACGGTGGTTTATTTTTATATGAATGCCCTTGTAGGCTATGCTGAGATTATCAAGACTTTTCTCGTTGTTCAGGTTTGGTAGCAGTTTATTGAGACAGGCAATGTTTCAAATCAAGAATTACGTAAAAAAGTCTTGTGCTTTCTGATGGCACGTTGCTAAATATTGGGTATTATTTGTACACTTCAGGTTTCACGAATTCAGTTAACAGCTAGGAATAAAGATAACCGTTGTAATAAATTAAATTGATAGTCCCTACAGAACTAAAGTACCTAGTGGACGTCTTTTCTGTGTCGCTTCGGGTTTGTGGCTAAATAACAATAACCGACGCGTGCGGGGTCGATCGAAGGTTCAGCTACGCTTGCCGCGGTCAGCCGGTGGATGGGTGACCATTCATAACATATCGAGACCCCTCCGTACCTCAGAAAACACGTCTAGCCATTGGTCCCGGCTGTCATTCGTAGATCTTTGACAGTCGTTACGGGTAGTTACTCAGAATCCTGAAAGTATGACAACCAGTCTTACCAAGGGATATTCAGGGGGCGACCCCTGAATAACCTTTCTCAAGAATTGGGCTATCAAATGTAAAAATATTTTTTCAAATCGACTCATATAATTCCAGAGATTAGCAGAACAAACAAACAAACTTTTCAGCTTTATTATATTACTAGGCTTCCGGCCACCGTAGGCTCGGGCTTGGGGACGGTGAGCAATGGGTAGCTCACCGTCCGGTAAGGACCAGGCCCGGGTCGACGGCGCGTTGTATTCCACTCACGCCTCAAAGAGATGTCGTCAGCACAAGTGTAGGGGTCCACTAGGGCTGTTGCCTGCCGGGGTCCTCTTTGAGGCGCGCGTGGAATACGACGCGCCGTCGACCCGGGCCTGGTCCTTACCGGACGATGAGCTACCCATTGCTCACCGTCCGCAAACCCGCGCCTACGGTGGCTGGAAATCCGCCCGAGATTCCCGACGCCCAGGGCGTCTCCTGCGGCGGCTAGGGGCGAGAGGGCGCGAAACGTGCCCTTCCCTCAACCGTCCCGCCTCCTCCTTCGCAAGCATTACTGCTTCGCAGAAGGAGGTGACGGCGGCCCATGCCCTCTCGCTCCGTACCATGGCCTGAACCAGGGCCGGACGCGAGAGGTCTCTGCCGCCGATCGCCTCCACGAGGACACGGCGGTGCTCTGCCCAAGCCGGGCAGACCTCCACCGTATGCTCCACCGTGTCCTCCGGGTGATCCACACAGTGGTGACACCCGGACGTTTCCTCCCGCCTTATCCGACACATCCAGTTACACTGGAAGCTGACCCCAATACAGTTGGTAAAAGGCTAGGCAGATTGATATTGTACGTCTTTTCGCTAAAAGCAATGTTTTATAACTTCACGAAGCACCTAAACAACGAATTAGTTGTACTATACGTTCGTATAAACATAAAATTCCTACATCTTCATATGATTAAGTAGATAATGAATCCGTAAAAGTTGTGCGTACGATATTTGATCATATTTCCTAACTTTAATTAGGTACTTCGACTTCGAGTTGTTACTTCGTTGGGATTACTTTACCAATATGCCTTGAACTTTAAGGAATATTCTGTTTATTTCTAAGGATTTGTATTAATCAATTTAATAATAATATCTTGTAAGTAATATAAGAATAATTAATTTCGAGTAACATGTCAAGAGATAATTCAATATTTTCTGCTGGTTTTGATAGCCGAATTTCTTACCAAATAAAATGTTATTAGTTACCACGAATTATTTTCCCTAAATAAACTATCTTGGACTGACAGTCCCTGCACAGTGACTCCAAGGTAAAATGAAAATCACAGACCAAATAATATAGTGAAAATAAATAGAAAAATGAAATTAAATTCTTGCAGATAATATTGAGATCTAGCGACCTGTCCCTGATTCGCACCTTTTTTACGACTTGACAAAATATCGAGATTTCTTTATTATAATTATGCAAGTTTAAGCAGTGGTGGCCCAGTGACTTACGAATTGTAGGTCATGGGTTCGAACCCAGGCAAGCGATTTTACTTTGTGTAAATAATTTCATCACCACTGCTCTCAAAACGGTGAAAGAAAACATCGTGAGGAACCGGCCCTTAGAACCAAAAATTCGAAAATATCTGACATCTACCAACTCGCACTGGGCCCGTGTGATAATTACGGTTCACTCCCCCTCGGAAGAGAGGCTGTCAGCAGTGGGTACATTATGTATGTTATGTAAGTTTAATATGAATGTATTGTATACCGGAATAAATATTTTAAGTGATGGTAAATCCAAATCAAAATCTATTGCATAGTTTAGAAGAACACAGAAAGTGACTTTAATTTATAATGTGTGATGTTATAGAAGACATAACATCGTATATTTTTACCTTTTTAGCTTACAAGCCAAGCACATATCTAAAGACATACAACCTATGGCTGTATATGGGTCAAACCAATACCCACTCTAGACTTGCATAAGCTGAAATTGTTATGCACAGGCACGGCGACTCTCGACCAACTTGCTAGCTTGACGTCATTCTGACCCTAATACTTTAAAAACGTATGTAGATATGTTATGCGTGGAAGTTTTATGGGTAGTATTTTATTTTATTTATTTAGGGACAACAAACAGCAGTGTAATGATAAGTAAATGTAGGTTAGAACTTAATAATAGAGGTAATAAACACACTACTCATAACGTTATTCACATATTACTAAACAGATCTACTAGTTGTTTAGAAATAACGATATAAAAATAAACAGAATAAAAGTAAACATTACTTAATTATAAAGGTTCTGATCACTTAAAATAGTAACAGTTTCTTTTCTAAATATAGCCTTGTTGAGAAACATAATATCAGTTGAGCCAAACTGCCCATTGTAAGTGTCAACTAATCGATGCAGCGGTGAGAGAACGCCTTTTTTTTGGGTGGGAAATAATCAAAAACACTCTCACTGATTAAAACCAACACATATTCCTTCCGTTGCCTGTGTTGCCAGGGGCCTTGGTAACCTTTTCAGACTTTGTCGCGACTCTGGCAGGCATCGGCCCTAGTGGACCCCTACACTTGTGCTGACATCTCTTTAAGGTGCGCGTGGAACACAACGCGCCGTCGACCCGTGCCTGGTCCTTATGGCGAGCTGAGTGTACGCCTGAGTTGGTTCTACAAAAGGAAGTTGCAAACAAGTGTCTCGAGCGAACTTCTCGACCATGTACGGTACGATAGTATGATAGAATATAGTGGAAAAGCATTGTCATCACGAACAATAAAAGCAATTAATACAATGCAAATAAACGTTCTTTAACTTTCTTTTAACTTCTTGGTTGTCATTCATAGATATTTAACAGACGATACGGGTAGTCAGAAGCTCGAAAGTCTGACAACCAAACTTACCAAGGGACATCGTGTTTCCCAGTAACTGGGTTGTGGAGGTCAGATAGGCTGTCGCTCCAAGTAAAATACTGGTATTCAGCTGCATCCGATTAGGCTGGAAGCCGACCTTAATTAAGTTGGGAAAAGGATAAGCTATGATGATGACGTCATTTAAATTTATGAGGACACCAAAGTAAACTGTTTTCTGAGCATGCCACTATCTTTATACTGTATATAATTTACTCTATCTCAGGAAATAGGGAATGTATCTGTATTATATATAATTAGCTGCCCCCCGCGATTTCACCCTCATAAGTCTCGATCCCTGAGAATATCGGGATAAAAGTATCCTATGTCCTAATCCAGGTCATGGTCTACTCATTTTTTTTTTTTGGATTGGACTTCTTCAAATAACTTCTCCCGCTCTGGGCGGAGCGAGAGGGTGTGTCAAACTCTTACTGACTAAAACCCACCCGTATTCCTTCCTGTTGCCTGTGTTGCCAGGGGCCTCGGTGACCTATTAGTACCTTCCCGTGACATGGTCTACTCATGTGCCTAATTTTATCCAAATCCGTTCAGCCGTTTTAGCATGAAAGCGTAACAAACAAACAAACTCACTTTCGCATGTATAATATTAGTTAGGATTTGGATAGTCAGGCTGCTCATGTTGGACGCTTTGCAGCTGGTTATAAGCTTTATATTCTTTGTATTATTAACAAGAATGTATATAAAATGTTGTCTAAAAGGATAAAAATTAATCAGTACCTCTAGAACATCGTTACACGTTCATGAACTTAGTAAAAAAGAGTAATTCTCTCGTTTTGGTACATGAGTGGACCATAAAAAACCAATGAGACATAAATGTTTCATATATTTTTACGCTTACAAAGAAAACTGCGAGTGTGAAGAGATACGGGCTCGTTGCCGACATTTTACGATTTTAGTGAGGAGACAAACTCGTGTTTGGAGAGTCGTACCAACGGAATAATGTAGACAATAATAATGTAATACAGAGACTTGTATTTACAATACTTATTTTGGCATGGCACCGCTGATGATTATTTTTTTTGCAAAATTTATGAGTCTGCTATGGTCTGTCTGGTCTCTGTTGTTCCAGCCAAACATCAAAGGCTCGGAAGCCGTGCAACAGTTTTGCTGAAAGTAGGAGAAGATGGAGGAACGTCACCAAGAAAAGGTCTTGAAACCATGAAGTGGTCACGACGCATTATGGTTTCGACGCAAGGAGTATGTCATGCTCACTCAGATGTCCTTCAAAATGGTTGAGCTGAATGGTGCTGATCCATGCGTCATGCTCGTAAACGGGCGCCGTCAGTTGGGACTGGTCACCTCTTAGCTTCCTCGGCTTATTTGTAATTATTTTATTTAGAATTTTTTTTTGTTTATTTTGCTACTATGGACGCGTTTTTTATTTTACATCGTCCTCACATTTAGTTATAATTTCAACATTATTTTTGTAGTAATCTTTATGTATCAATATAATTTAAAAGAGTGTCCATGGAGTTTCTTGCCCGTTCTTCTCCATAGGCACCTACTACGCTTTGGAATGGGCAACTAGCTTCATATTTCTAACTGACCGACTCCTTGACAATTCAAAAGTGCCTGTAAATAGTTTAATTGAAATTAATGCTTTGAGTTTGAGTTTGAGGAGAACGAGGGATAATTCCATAACAAATCAAAGACAAGGGGTCTTTCACGTTTTCGCTTGCTCACTCACTGGTTGTTTATGATTATGTGACAGTCTGTCATTTCTCCTAATTAATAACTAAATATCTAATTCTAAATTCTTATTTTTATATTGTCACACGCCTCTTACAAACACATTAAATCTCAATTTTATGGCCTGACAGCTCGACATGTTACCGTAATTAATAACAAAATATCCTATTTCTTTGGAATTGTGAAACAATGATGAACCTCTTGGAAATCCATTACATTTATATTTTATGGGCCACAATCTGGCACTTTCTACAAATTCTAAAAATCATGGTCAGCGCGACGCTTACTTGCCGACATTTACAGCCACATCTGGTTATCGTAAATGTGGCCCGGTACCCGAACCATTCAGGCAATTAAGAAATAAACAAAAAGCGTTTTAAGACGATGGGACAAAAAAACTAGGGCCATGGCTGCGCGTGACCGCGCGGCTTTTGAGGGGATGGAAGGAATAGCGGAAAGGGTAGGGCTGAAGGGAGTCGGTGGTGTGCCGCGACAGGAGATGGCCGCGAAAGCCTAGGCGAGTGAAGTTAGGAGATTCGTAAAAGACGACGATAAAGAGCGGTCTCGTTAGGTTTGACTAGGAGAGTTAGAACTAGGTCGATAATAATGACACAATGTCACTTTGGAGAGATCGCGATAGCGAGTGTTATCAGTTTAATACGTTAAATTGTGTAGATTTAGACTAGGTTATATTAGTCAAGTATAATGTAAGTTGTGTGTAAGGCACATCTCAGTGAGTGTATCTGTGAACGATTGGGTGAGTGTTTACTATTATAATCCTCCTTATTCCTTTCTATGACGATCGAGGTATCTTACACCAGCGTTTGGTTCTAGGGACTCGGAGAAAGCCTTCCATTGAGTGTGACATTTAACAAGAGACGGTAGACTACTCTACCAACAGACTGTAGACAACCACAACCAAGACATGACACACACGGCAGTCACACCGCTTATGGATGGCTGAACCGAATTAATACTCGCAACTCGTTAGGGCCAATTTGAGCTATAATGCTACTTTGTAATTGTTTACGAACACAAACAAACCAAATGCTAGTCATGGTTACCTTATCCCTATGGACTGACTAACTGCAGGATATTTTACATTGCCCTTGATGTATGCAGACTCTTAGGGAGGGGGGTAGGCTCCGCCAAGTTTCATGAACTGGATTGATAGTTCTTTCTAAGGAACACTAGGAATTGTGTCTCGTTAAACTATATCTGGCTATCGGCCTCTCACAAATTATTAGCGAGACACGACATTTGGATGCCCAGATAGAAACGCTCCAATGCTTGTCTTAGTCGCACGGTTGCCGATTACATTGAAAGCATCCTCTAAATGGGGGAGGTTAAGAGAGTGAGAAGTGACGATTTTGAATAACCACTTCGGCGTATAGCAGGAGCAATTGTAAAGAATTCTACTACCGACTGACGATGCAGTACGCTTGTGCAAGTTTTGTATTGTCTTTGTTACGGGTGATTAGGCCGTTATAAGGGGTTCATTACATTAGTACGCACCCAGTGATTACTGGAACGTGTCTCGCTCAATGACAGTTGAACTTCGCAGTACTCTGCCTTAAGATTGAGTAAGACATGACTAGAGCTTAGGGTACGTGGCTTGTTAGAATCGTAGCAGTGTCCTTAATGGTCCTATGCGTTCAGGTCTAATACACGCAGGACGCTGTCAGCTGCTGTAAAGCAGTCCCACGTCACTTGGACAGCAGCCCCAAAGCGACCACCCTTCATCACTTCCTTACAATAACTACAGACCCACCGGTCTGTAGTTATTGTAAGGAAGTGATGAAGGGTGGGCGCTTTGGGGCTGTCTATAGATCTTTAAGAGAGTTGATCCACAGGTCTATTAATTAATCATTCTTGAGTTTCGATTCTCAACTCTTATTATCTAGTAATTCTTGAATGTTGTATTCTTTATCACAAACCAATAATTCGGTTAGACTGATATGAACACGTGTCTTGCAGATATGCTTGTTGTGCGAAGGGTGAACTTCCAGGGGTTCGGGAAACCACATCTATCTCATATCCAGTCCAAGGACTGATAGGGACCATGTCTAGTTAAGAGCATGATGCCGACGCAATGCCGCTGGAACTAGCCGCCCCGTTGTAGACAAGGACGGTTCGCACGGTTGCCGCAGGGAAAGCCGCTTCGTCACGCTTATCAGTTTGAAAGAACTGCTAGGGACCATGTCTCCAAACGAGCATGATGCCGATGTAATGCCGCAAAAAAGCCGCTTATGGAAGTGTTGCTCTAAGTACTCCAAGTACAGATGTAAAGTATCGTGGAAGTAATGCCTGACCAAAATACCTATTACGCTAGCGTAAGAGTTACTCACAAATCTATATAATAATATACTTAGAATCCCTTTGTTTTGTATTGTCTTTCTAAAACCATATCCAACTTCACAACTAGGAATTCCTAAATCTTATTTACTATATAGTTCAATCCTTTACTTGCTCTATTAACAGAACAAGGCAAGAGACAAGGCGTTGGACTTCTTCATATTTGGAATTCAGTTAATCTCTGTCGGTGGGAGAGTGTCCAGTCTGGAGACGAGCTCTACACACTCGTACGGAGGCGGGGTACGGCTTTTCCTCAAAAGGAGGAACCGACCTAAACAGTCATATTAACAGAATTAGGAAAAACGAAAATTTTATCAGCCTAGGGTAACTTAGGAACAGTCACAATTACAAAATCATAAGTGCAGTTTTCCTCACCATTTTCCTTTACATCAACATGGGTGATTTGTTGCTTGCTAGGTTATCAACTCAAAACCTCGTGCTTGAGAAGCGAACCTCCCGAATTTTGGGCCTAAACTTCCACAAAATTATCTATTCTTAATTATTTCACTATTATAGTTTACGTGTTATAAACTTGTAACCTTCACTGCGTCGACAATTTCCTCATTTTATTGTCTCGTGTACTCTCTAAATTGACATCCCTACGAGCACTATGACAAACTCAGACACTCAGACAGTTGGTATCCTATATAAACATAGGAATGCAAATGTTAGATCTATTTAGTAATGCCCCCGGGATGATATGGGTAACATATTACGACCGCGTCACCGCGTGTGATCGCTGTAGCTTATAATTCCTAATTTAAATATGAAACGATCACATCTCTTTATGTGGACAGCCGGGACGGGCTTGAATTTACTTGTTTGAAAATATGGCGTTGCTCGAGAGAACATGTCTCATCATGTCAAACTCAACTATGAAACCAGCCATTGAAAACTATAATGTTAGCTAGCACTTGGTAGACAGGATGATAGGAAAATGTTGTCATGATGATGAAAACGATGCTGATTATCTTGTAATTCCTTAGTAGCCAGTTGTTCATAAAACACTTTTTTTATGTTGTAAGATTTACCTACAATGATGATTTTAATGCCTAAGAACTCAGTTTCGTCATAATTGCTTTTTTTTGCAATCATGTAATCCATCCACAAATTTCTACTTGTTATTCTAATTTGTAATTATTATAAACAAGATCAGATAAAGTGACAAGGTAATTAAATAGCAGTTTAAATCTTTGTGTATTTCACTCCAAGTTGTTTGCATTTTATAAAAGTTTGTTTACTTTTTCCAATTAAACTTTCTTCTGTTGATCTATCTACCTCCCGCTTACCTTTTTATATGAATTAAGTATTTTTTTTAATATTGTATTCTTTACTCTGGGGGCTTGTGGCTAAATAATAACAGCCGCACGGGTCAATCGATCAGGTTAAGCTACGCTTGCCGTGGTTGGTATGTGGATGGGTGACCATCTTTACCTCTCCATGCCTCGGAAAGCACGTTAAGCCGTTGGTCCCGGCTGCCATTCGTGGATCTTTGGCAGTCGTTACGGGTCGTCAGAAGCCCAAAAGTCTGACAACCAGTCTTACCAAGGGGTATCGTGTTACCCAGTAACTGGGTTGTGGAGGTCAGATAGCATCCGGTTAGACTGGAAGCCAACCCCAATGTAGTTGGGAAAAGGCTAGGCAGATGATGATTGTATTCTTTAGTCTGCTCATGACGGATTTAAAAAGAAACAAACAGACGGTACTTTGAATACAAGAGTTCAAAGTAGGAAAAATCGATACCTATCCGTAATCAATAATGTGAAGTATCTTCAGCTGAGTAATCCATCTATTTACAGTAGATACATACTCGTATAACTTTGATGACAGCTATAATTACGCAAAACCTAATTACAGAGTCAACATCTCTATTGATATCACTGCCAGTGCCAGATTAACATAATAGAGGAATACGCTCCACTTCGCTTACGATGTACGTATGACGAGTATATAAAACGACGCACATTTTCCGATCTATTGTATGGGAGGACGTGAGCGTGACGTCGACCCAGATATGTGTCCATGCCACAGAGTACAGGGCTACCGACGTGTTGATTTAATATTCACAGTGGGTAGGGTGTTAAATGGTGCTGTGGTTATACTGGTCTTGTTGATTTTAGTGCGGCTATCGAAAATTGGTGGGCTGTGGTGTCAGGTAAAGGATTGTGGTAGTAACAGAGGTGGTTTTGTATTGTATATAAGGTTTTCGAAGAAAAAACATTGTTTGAGAACACTAGCTAAGATAAAGTTGGAAAAGGAAATTTGAATAGTGTTTCATATGGTTTAGTGTGATGAACATAAGTCAATAGCTGTGTTTTCCAGAGTTATGTATATAAATGGTTGGATTCAGTTACGCACGCAACTGCTTCTATGTTGTATTTCATCAAATCAGAAGCAGTTTTTACGCCGTCAATCACTTCACGGCTTGAAAATTGCAGGGCGTTATTCGTAGGTACTTTTGTAATTAAATTTGTATGGATAAGCATCACCAGGGAGTGGCCCAGTGGTAACGACACCGACTTACGAGTTGTTTCTCGTATGATCGAACCTTGACAGGCGCTTTACTTTGTTTAAATTGTTTCATCGTCACTGCCTTGGAACCAAAAGTTCGAAGACATGTGACATCTACCATTCCGCACTGGGCCCGCATAGTGGATTAAAGCCCACTCCGTCTCATAGAGAGGAGGCCTGGGTCCCAGCAGTGGGCACGTTAAAGGCTAATTATGGATATACATCTACGGTGTTATTACAAAACAAGGATTTCTTTTGACGGACGCTTTTACGTTTTGCATCGTTCTCACATGTATAATTTCAAAATGAATGATGTAAACAATATTTTGTAACCATAATACGTTGATTTAAAAGAGTGTCCTTGGAGTTTCTTGCCCGTTCTTCTCCATAGGTACCTACTACGCTTTGGAATGGGCAACTAGCTTCATCTTTCTGACTGACTGACACAACCCTTGACAATTCAAAAGTGCCTGTAATTGGTTTATTTGAAATAAATGCTTTGAGTTTGAGTTTGAGACATGGTTTAAACCATCGAGCTAGTTTTTGTAATAAGAACGTTATTGTGATTGAAATGCAGTTCTTTATACAAAACTCACTATTTAGTCCGGTACTAAGTTGACAGTTTGGCATTAAGAACTTTAACGTAGTCGGAATAAAGTTCGAAATTAAAAAACGGCTCAATAATTTAAACCTGGGTCTGAAGATAATCCTTGTTTTGTAATAAGACGGGTTAAGTTTAAGCTTCGAAACTCAGAATTTGTTTTTATAACATACTGGTAAAACATGAGGCCCCATTTTATTAAACCAAGTATCATACAGAGCGTCTGCCGTCTCAACTTTACAGACTTTCAATCTACTTTCGACAAATTGGATTGATTCCAATGTCTGTTACACTGAAATCAAATCAATTTAACGAAGTATTGTGATAACCCTGCGTTCCATATCCGCGTCACACAATGAACACATGTCGACGCTAAAACGGATGACTACGGAAAATTGAATTTTATATACATTTGTGCTAATGACACTTGATAATGATCGTTAGTGATGGCTATGATTGAAGCGTGAGAGCAATTAACTGTGTTAATGTAGTGAGCACTTAGTGTAGTGTTTGAGTCCTTGAGGCTTAAAACAATGCTCCCATAGATAGTAATTCTGTGTACAACCTCTTCTTCTTGGCGTCCGACCAAAGATCAAAAGCATCTATAGCAGTCGTTGCACTTAGAAGACAATTACATACCTAATCAAAGGATGCCATTAGGTAACTATCGCCTTTTTTTTTTTTTGAGGGTGGGAATTCATCAAATAATTTCTCCCGCTCTGGGCGGAACGGGAGGGTGTGTCAGACACTTACTGACTAAAACCCACCCGTATTCCTTCCTGTTGCCTGTGTTGCGGGGGCCTCGGTGACCCATAAGTACCTTCCCGCGACCCCTGCAGGCTTCCCGCGACCCCGGCAGGCTTCTCGCGACCCAGGCAGGAGGTAACTATCGCCTAGAAATTGGTTTTCGGAGACCTGCGGGACAGTTACGTTACACACATATAATGACAATTGATCGCAATGGATTTCATTTTGACAGTTCACCCACGTCCATTGCGTTAGGTACGTTGTTGAGCAGGCGAATTTTTCACACCTATGAAGCACTGGATTGGCAATATACTTCAAACTCTCAGATTGTGATTCAATTGTGATACGCAATTTGGGTGCAGGTTGAAGGATGCAGGTTTGAAGTCGAGAACTTATAATAAATCTAGGAGAAGGCTAGGATTATATGTAAAGGCTAGGATTATCTGTACATTTGTGTGCTTAAAGTATTAAATAAATAAATAAAAACACAAATATCAATATTTCTTTGCAAAATGATGTTCACTTACTTATACAGAGTCTTCACTATAATTGTATGGTATCCAACTGCAACCGCACGTCTTAAGCTGTCAAGACGTTGGAGTGTACTTGGCTTGCCTTGAGCATTGAGTTGACTACTGGTAAACCACTGTTGGAATGCAATCCGTCAGTGTACTCTCTCTCTCTCTCGCATTTAGTAGTATGGTTAACACTAAAAACAAAGAAACAAACAAAATAAAAATATGTAAATAAAAATAACAACCTACACATGAACTCACGCCTCTACCCAGGCAAAAACAACAGAACGCCACCTGCTACGATCCTCACATAGGTACTCCTTTTGTATTTTTTTTACCTAATAAATATAAATAATAATATAATAATAAAGGCGACTTTCGTAACTTAAAGGAGGTTCATTACAAAAGTGAGTTCTTGGTTGACCTAAATATCTTACCGCACGCGGGTATGCTGGCCTGTGACCGTCGACTTATACATAAACATTTTGACTTGTCTTTCATTCAATCTCTCGTCCGCTAAAATACCCTTCTATTTACTCTCCTAATACTAAAACCAAAGACTGGCAAAGGCCCTATATTTAGCCATTCATGACCATGTGCCTCTCATACATACACAACATGAATAGCAGTGCTAAAACCTTTTTAGGTATTATGTAAGTTAAAGCAATATATTTAAGGATACATAGACAATATTGACACATTACAAAAAACATAAATACTTACATAATCAGCCTATAATTTTCCCACTGCTGGGACCTCCTCTCTGTCAGAGGGAGTGGGCCGTAATCCACCACGCGGGCCCAGTACGGGTTGGAAGATGTCACATGTCTTCAAATTTTTGGTTCTAAGATATGCCGGTTTCCTCACAATGTTTTCCTTCACCGTTTTGAGAGCAGTGGTAATGTAATAATTTACACAAAGTAAAGTCCTGTCTGGATTCGAACCTACGATATACAACTCGTAAGTCGCGGTCGTTACCCCTGGTCCATCACTACATCCAAATACTTATGTACTGGAAACTAGGCTATTTAGATGTAGAAAAAAGTAAATACCAAGTTTATCCCCTAGATCTCTAGATTTTAATTCTCTAGAATCACGTCTAGAACAAAAAGTTACAGCCCTGTGCAAGGGCAAGACCTTCAACTCGAGGGGCTGTCTATTTACTTGGCTTTAAATTAACTACAAAGTGTACCAAATACAAATTAAAGCATCGATAGCCTCCAAATAGTTAAATGTATCTCTCATCGCTCATAGATACACAACATAGGTAGCGGCGCCTACCCCTTTTCATTTATCATTTAAACACGTTTAGGTATTATCATTAAAGGGTTGCGGATATCCTCATAACCCACATGTTTCCTTTGCGGTAATGCTGATGATTAATTTACATTCTTTCCTTTATACCTATAATGTTGTACAGGAGTTTGCCTTTCTGGGGTTGGGGCTTTTTATTTTTGTTGTAATTATTAATCCAACTCCATCTTTGTGTAAGGCTGCAACACGTTTTCTTATTATTACAACGAAGTTCCTTAACGGCTTGTGGTAGGAGTTGACTGGTAGAAATCGTCACGTAAGGTAAAAGCATTATGCCAATCCATGCGACTTTCTCTCACTCTCTCTGTCTCTTTCTTTATTCTTCTATACGAGTGTTTGTGTGCATGCGGAACTTCGTCTCTGACCGTATACCCGACCGCGCTCGTTTTTTTATTTTTTATTGTCTGTCTTTTTCATTCATTTGTTTAAGTTCTTTGGAATACTTCCAGCTAAATAAAACAGAATAAACATAGTACGCTCTAAATTCTGTCTTATCATTTTTCGCCAAACTTTGTCATAATGTCACTATTATTATTATATTATTGTTTTAGATATTGAGCTTCATTTATTATTCTACTTTGCCATATGACGACTATCGTCATAAGAATTTCTCAACCGCTTTCGAAACGTTTCGGATGCAGTCTGCGATAATGCGTTTTACCACGACGTATATAATAAAGACTTAGTGATCATTCCGTTTAATTTCCTGTAGCTACAAAAAAATATATCCACCATCTTTTATCAAAACTATTTTCCGTTCCAATCTCTGGATCTAAACATAGTCTGAACTTAGCTTTAAATGCAAGTTCTGCACTCTACTCCGCTACTTCGAGAAAGTCACTGAAGTTTGATTTTTCAATAAAAGTTTTGCTATAGAGAAATAATTCTCTAAACTTAGACGTAGAAGTTTCAAAGTCGGATGTTAGTGGAACAATAACTCTATATTAATCGTCTTTGTTACTTCAACTGAACACAGTCATGTCAGTTTTGTCGTTGGTGATAAATCATGGAAACTATTGAAGTTTTCATAGTATCGAGTGCTAGTGTAATCGTTCGAAATGAAATAGAAGTTATTTTTTTAAGATGATATGATGTAACGGTGTACTCCAGGATTAAATAGCCAGTCAATACAAATATATTGTATCTCATGCTGGGGTGGTGCTGCAAAGACCATACTTAAGCCTCTGGAGGTCGCTCACAGAGCTATTCTAAAAGTGGCTACGTTCAGACCGATACTCTCTCCTACTATCGAACTGTATCAATCATGTAGAGTACGTAATGTAAGGCAACAATTTATTTTACACATAGTCCTTCAGCAACACCGACGAACACCTTTAAAAAAAATATACAAACCCCGCAAAGACCTAATCTGCACAATACCACCTACACGCACAGCTTTATAAAAAAGTTTGCCCTCTACCTTGGCCCATCGCTCTACAATAAACTTAACGCAATAATTTCGATTTACGGCTTAACAAACTTTAAATGCAAAAAGATTGTTCGCTCCATCTTTCTAAACCTAAACTACGATGAAACGGAAGAATTCCTAAAGAAGTGATCGCAATCACATACATGCATTACACACTACATAAATTAACGAAACACTCACTACACTAACAAAATACTCACCACACCAACATACTGAACATTTCTTTTTTATAAATTACATTTTTCGTAAACTGCAACTTTCTAGATGTAAAGATTTTTTTTTTGTTTAGTTACCTAGATTGCTGTAATGATTACTATATCCATGAATATTTAACACGTGCAGTTATAAGTCAACCATTTGTGAAGGGGATCGCAACTGTTTCTCCTAAACACAGGTTATTTTATAACCTACCTAGGAGAACAGTACGGCACCCACTAACTAGATAAAGAAACTTAAAAAAAAAGCTAGTTTTTGAAATGAAAAAAAAACTGTTTAGATATTAATTAATGTACACAACATAAAACACATAACATCACGCCTTGTTTCCCCAAAGGGTTGGTAGTTAATTAATTAGTAGGTAATTAATTAGGTAATAGCTCATGTAAGTAGTTACATGAGCTATTACCTAATTAAGCACCTAATTAAGTATTCTCTCGTATCGACACGAACTATAATGAGAAGTGAAGAATTCGTAGTTTAGTAAAAATATGAGCCAGTTAGCAAGATGGCAGAATGAAAAAAATCTACATTTATATCTGTAACTAGCTGACACGACAGACGTAGTCCTCTCCAAATTATAATAATTCATACAGAAATCCCATACAAAAAGGGACGTATTATACCCCGATGGCTTTGCACGCGACGATGGCAAGAGACCGTACGGCATGTCTTTATTTCCATGGAAGGTGGGTAGATCTTTAGTGTGGGATGCAACGTGCGTCAATACTCTTGCGACATCCCATCTTCCTGGCTTGGTGTGCTGTGCTGGCACTGCTGCTGCGGCTGCAGAGACCCTCAAGCGGCGTAAGTATAATAACTTTGTTGGTTATTATATTTTCGAGCCGTTTAAGGTCGAAACCCTCGGGCTGTGGGTCCGAGTGCTCATGGCATTTTTAAGGAAATTTCCAAACGGGTAGTTGACACCTCCCATGACCCAAGGGCTGGCTTTTACCTTGACCAGAAGTTAAGTATTGCCATACCACGTGGCAAATTGCAAAAAATGTAAGAAAATTGCAATTTCACGGGTTTTAGCTGCGGATCCACCTTAAGAGGGCGGGCGTAAGCTAAGGTAAGCTAGAAAAACATCAAATTTTACGGCTCGTCCTTGCCTACCCCTCTCATTAAACACGATGAAAACAAAACACAATCCCTTCCCGCCAGCAAAAACTTCTCGCCCGGCGTATATTTAGGAATTTGAATCTTCTGTAGTAAGTATATGCAAAATAATCAGATGAAACGGTTCTATTTAATGTATCTAAACCTAAATCTACACGGTGCAAGTTTATTGCCTGTAAACTTTCACCGTGTAGATTAAGTATAGTCACACTTCTTTCAAATTTGTAAACAAAAACTTCAAAATCATAAAAACACAACATGAACACAATAATAAATTTCTTGCCCTTTTTTATACCGTCGACCATAACCCGTAACACGATATGAACCGTAATTGGCCGAGTAATTAAATTAGGCCCAAAAGTTAACCGTACCGCGGCTAATTGTGGCAGAGTGGGCCTTAGAACCCACCCTTGGGTAATAAGGGCCCGGGAGAAATAGGCCTAAACACTCCTTATCTCCTTTGAAATCGTTTACATGCTTAACCCTTTCAAGATGAGGTTTTCATTGTAAGATGCGAACATTAGGGATAATTCGTTGGTTTATTGCTTTAGTGGATGTGGAAAATGCAATTCAATCAGTTCAATTGTTGAAGATAAATCATGATTGCTGAATGGTAGCGTGACGGTTCTCTCAATCATCTCGCTATCATTCAGCAATCAAGAATGGAAGAGAAAAATTGGCGTTGATCCCAAGAAATACAAGGGTAAGGGAAACTTTTGCTACTGCTTGTCTTGGTGAAATAGCTATGGTATAAAACTATAGTTTTTAATCCGTATAATTTCGTCATACCCGTCTGTCAGTTTGTCCATTGTCCATCCATCCGGATGATATAGCTATTTTATTTAATGAAATTTGGAAATAAGGTGTTAATTACGAAAAATTAAATAAGGGTGGCTAACCCAAATATACAACACAAGGTTTAAAAAAAATCAATACACATAAGCGTTTGGGGTATCGATGGATCCTATAATTTGTTAAAAGATGATGATGTTGTAAAGTGAAAGGAGCTCGTGAATAATAACAGCCACACAGGTCGATTCATCGGGTTAAGCTACGCTTGCCGAACTTGGGCCGTGGATGGGTGACCGAGACCTCTCCGTGCCTCATTGAGTACTTTATGCGGCCAACCCAATTGTCCTTTCCTTGGTATTGTTCGTCGAGTCGTTGAGCTCCTTAAATTTTCAGTTTAGCTACACGATTACTGGCAAATGCTAGCACTGACTGGACAGGTCCACTCAAATTTGTGTGGTTCTTTCCTCAAAAGACCATTTCAGACATGGATCTACATGGTCCTCACATGATCTGACCAAGATTATGTCTGGACTTTAAAAGAAACTTTGACCTTGAGTTTGTTTCGCCATTTCTTCTCAGGGGTAGTCAGATAGGATATATCAACTCCATCTAGCTTATTTTTTAATATGACGTGTAAAAGTTATTCTCATAATAATATCATAGTTATATTGTTGTTATGTAGTTACTTAGTTATGTAAATATAGAGAATAAACAATTTCATTTCATTTCATTTCCTCGGAGAGCACGTTAAGCCGTTGCTCATGGCTGTCATTCGTGGATGATCTTTGACAGTCGTTACGGATCGTCAGAAGCCCGAAATTCTGACAACCAGTCTTACCAAGGGGTATCGTATTGCCCAGTTACTGGGTTGTGGAGGTCAGATAGGCAGTCGCTCCATGTAAAATACTGGTATTCAGCTGCATCCGGTTAGACTGGAAGCTGACCCCAACATAGTTCGGAAAAGGTTAGGCAAATTGATTGATGTTGTAATGTGACTTCTTTATTTAAGAAAATAAAGTGATATTTGGGATGGTTTTGATTACAACCGCAGAAATAACTTTGTTTTATTTACTCTACATTCTTTCGAGACAGACAAAAATAGCCACATTGAATACCTTAGGATGCATAAAATGCATAATAAGCCTATAATGTTCCCACTGCTGGGTCACAGGCTGTGTGAGAAGCATTGGGCCGTAATCCACCACGCGGGCCCAGTGCGAGTTGGTAGATGTCACATGTCTTTGAACTTTTGGTTCTTGGACATCCGGTTTCCTCACGATGTTTGGTGGTGATGATATAATTTACACTAAGTAAAGCGCCTGTCAGGGTTCGAACTTAAGACTTACAACTCGTAGGTCGCGGCCGTTACCACTGGACCACCACTGGTGCTTAGGATAATCTCAAGAAATTACTCCAAATTTAACTTGAAGACATTTTTGCACAGCCAACTAATTGCAAAGAAAAAGAAGCAAAGAAGTTCACCTCGTAAGGAACGTAATTTTAATGAAACCGCTTACAAATACTTTGTACAGATAAAATGCAGCGCAAATTTCATTAAAGGTTTAAACAGTGAAAATTACGTAAAAAAACATCTTTACATCTCTCACTTTATTAAAATCGTAAAGAAATGGCCTGGGATTTACGGAAGGAAATTTTTGTTACCGTAATATCGCAGAAGAAAATTTAAGATAAATGGTGTCTGTATTCTTTCACTTTAGCTGAGTACTTCCCGGAAAATCTTAGATGTTCTCTGGAAGGTTCTGGTCTGTTTAGAAATTAATGTAGAATTAAGTGCATAGACGGCAACGAAAGCCCATTATCATTTCAATTTCTTACCAAAACCATTTTGAACATATTCGTAATTTTTGGGGTTCTGTACCTCAAAAGGTAAAAAACGGAACCCTTATAGGATCACTTGTCTGTCTGTCTGTCTGTCTGTCACAGCCAATTTTCTCCGAATCTACTGGACCGATAAAGTGGAAATTTGGTAAACATATGAAGAAAGTCTGTGACCCAAACATGGACGTCTAACGTAAATAAATGAATTTTGAATATGGTAATTTTGGGGGCAAATTAGAAAATAAAAAATAATGTTTTGGAGACTACTTAAATATATATATTTTTATATTTTTTATTAAATACTTGTATAGTTATTTAAGAAAATAGATGAAATGGATCATGCCTCCTTATCCTCGAAAATGCTGAGTCTAAAATTTTGAAAAAATAGAGAAAATTGTTCTTTACATAAATATTACAGACAAACTTATAGGATGTGGTCTTAAAATCATAGTCAATAAAAAACATAGTCTATGTTCTTAAAATAACATGGTCAATCTCTCAATATTGTGCGTACAAACTTACATTTGCAGTTGGAATGTATGAGGAAGCATGTTTTTCAATAAATTGTAGTTGAAAAACATGCTTCCTCATGTTAAGTTTGTTTTTGGGTTTAAATTCATCCCAACTACGGAACCCTCCATTGTGCGTGGTCCGACACGTACTTGACCGGTTTCGTTCCCTATTTTTGAGCATATGATACGGTTATTGGAGTTTAACCCGTCTATTAATAAACGTTGCTAAGAAACATCTAAACGTGGCTGAACAGACACTAATCATTACTTCAGGGTAAGCAACGTTTAAAAATAAACCCCTAACCAGGTATGACTAACCAAACAAATCAAAATAATAATGATTCTTCTTCAATCACGATCCTGAAAATTTTTGGGTCAATGACAGCTCGGCCCGAGTCAACTCGGCCCGAATAATAGTACCAAATACTACGTTGTCAAAATAGCAATGTCGTCGTCAAAAAAGTGGTGTGTACCGTCGGCATGAAAAGTATCGACTTTTTAAAATATACCTTTTTATTAGATTTATTGGTAGGAATCATTTATTTATTTTTATGAATAAATGTAATAAATATTATTATTTAAAACGAAATTGAATGCTATGAACTAGTTCTGCAATAAAGACGATTTTATTTATTATTATTCATAAAGGTTAACTGGAAGAAAATGCCTATGGCATTAAGTCCACCTTTGTACATTTGTGTGCTTAAATTATTAAATAAACAAATATTTGAGTGCAACATAAAGTAGGTTTTTTTGTCAGGGTTATAAAAAAGTACGTTAATTGGCACAATAATACAACAATCACAGTATTAATTAATTAGTAATTAATACTGTGATTGTGATTTAATTTTTGACAATCCTTACGTATTATAAAACAAAGGTAACAAACCAAAATGTTCGGAAAAAAAAAAAAAATCGTAATGATTTATTTTAAAACATCGACTTTCTGCCTGACCGTACATATCACCGTAATCGGGAGTGAAATATTATTATTCGGGCCTAGATGACTCGGACCGAGCTGTCACTGACCCTCGATCGATACGTCCTTATTTATGTGAATGCGCTGTAACACGCCTCTACGTATAAATATAACATACTTATCATCACCCCTCTTATCCGTGAGTGGCTAGACAGAGGTGTAGGTACCTATAGTACACCCACATTTCGCGTCATATTTAAGTCCGTGTATTACATTTTTGTTTGGCGGTTTTTTATTTGACTAGCTGCGCCCCGCGGTTTCACCCACATAAGTCTCGATTCCGTGGGAATATCGGAATAAAAAGTATTATATATCCTAATCCAGGTCATGGTCTACCTTTGTGCCAAATTTCATCCAAATTCGTTCAGGCATTTTTGGGTGAAAGCGAAACAAACAAACAAACAAACTCACTTTCGCATTATAATATTAGTAAGGGTGCCTGTTGCCATCAAAAATCCGTTTACTCTGAAAATATCATTGTTCTACAATACAATTTACAAGAAATCGTATCCATTATACAATTTAAGTACACTGTAGTACTTACTATATACTTTCTACGTAGCTAATTACAGGAACTTTAGTGTAATGTTTCTCTAACAACTTTTTAGTAGTTGGTTAGTTAGTTTTAACTGCGGTCTGGAACTGCCCACTCTCAAAAATATATATATCGGATACATATAGGGTGGATTTTTGAGACGCAGCATTTTTTTAGGACAGTAAGAGTAAGTTTTTACTCTACCCGTCGTAGCTATAGGAAAACGGTCTTAATGGACTGTCCTTAACTTTTTGAGAAATCAATCAATCAACTCAGCCTATAGCAGTCCACTGCTGGACATAGGCCTCTCCCAGGCTGCCCCACAATACCGGGTCCTCCGCCTTCCGCATCCGGGGTCGCGGGAAGGTACTAAAGGGTTACCGAGGCCCCTGGCAACACAGGCAACGGAAGGAATACAGGTGGGTTTTAGTCAGTAAGAGTCTGACACACCCTCCCGCTCCGCCCAGAACGGGAGAAGTTATCTTGCCGACACGCGGTCTCCACTCCAGGACTCGTCTGCTCCACCGGCCATCGATCCTTTGACAAACATGGCCAGCCCACTGCCACTTCAGCTTGCTTACTCTGCAGGCTATGTTGGTAACTCCATTCTATTCCAAATAACTTCATTTCTGATCTTATTCTTCAAAGAAGCTCCGAGCATAGCCTGCTCCATACCGCCTTGAATTTGTGGACCAGCCCGACTGTCAGTGTCCACGTTTCGGCACCATATGTTTTAACGGGAGAAATGTTCATTTGTATTTACAATTTTTTAAATTGTAGTGTCAGCAAGAAAATAGCCGATTTAGACAAAAAAAAAGTTATGCCAATCAATCCTGTATACCAACCTAATATTGTTATTAATGCCAGTCTGAGTGGATTTTGTTTTAGCGATTGACAATGTTGGTATACAAAATATATATACTGCTATTTTGTACTTAGTTATACATATCAGGACCTCAGTTCCCAGTAATAAATGTCTGGACATAATAACACCTCACTCGATACCCTTTTTTAATCGCATGTATTTATTGTTTAGATAAATCGCATGCCGTTGATTCCCATTAATAGATATACTCGTATGTACATCTCTTTCGACACCTTTTTCTAACACGTAAGTTAATATATCTGCTTACTTCACAATCGTAGTGAATCTCTAACTGTCCGTATCTAAACTCAACCTCTTTCCCTTCCATTTACACACACGCACACACACCACACCAACATCATTACACTCATACACACCACACCACACCACACCACACCTCATCATAAAACACATACACGTACTAACACTTCAAACACTTATTATAAGTTTAAAGACGTTTGTACCAGCAGTCTCTACTGAAACTTTTGTACTCCTTTGAGAACCTGGACTGGCGAACCTTAATACAGGTTACCATGTAACCTAGCTAGGACGCCAGATTTAATTATGCTGTTACTCTCTTTGTGATTTTTCCCTAAATTGTTAAAATATATTTGTTGTAACAGACTGTATGTACCACACTTTTTAAATAAATAAATTTATTATTATTATTAATATTTATCTGAACTAGTCGTGAGCCCAATTCCAGAAATACACTGTCATTGTATAGATTAACCTTAGTCACTAAATTGTGTATCGATAGTTTGTAAGCCGTTCCGTCTGTATCGCTCTAATCGAGCACCCCAGACTCCTTAGGTATATATTTTTTTAATTTATCTTATTGCCGTTCATATTTGACTACTTACCTAATATTAGGTGTACAATTCAGACATAACAACTTTTTATTCTGTACACTGTACTCAAGAAACACTCCTCCATCATATTTGATCCCGTCTCTATCTCAGGAAAACGCAGAAAATACTCTGTTTACAATACAGTTAAGGGTCTAAAAACGTGCTTCTCTCAAAGATTTTATACATTCCAAGGTTCCCATCTATACAATAAAATTAATCGCATTACCACGATATATCACCTATCAAAAAAGTCATGTAAAACTCTAATTGAATGGCTCCTTAACTTAGATTATAAAGCAACTGAGGAGTTACTGACTCATCCAGAACAGTCCGTCCCTCTAATTTACTCATAATATTTCTCGCATTTTTCCATTTCTCTTTTATTGTGTTGTATAGTTTTTCACTTTGATTTAGTTTTTAGGTTTTTTATTATTATGTACATTTGATTTATTTTGTTATGCACGCAGCTCCTTCACTTTTACTGTATATTTTTTTGTCTAGTCATGTTTAAACTCCGTCTGGTGGGACCCTGGTGATCTGCTATACAGGTTTTCCTAGTGCAGACACCAGTCTCTCACAAACTTGATCACGTAGTTTTAAGCTTGTTTTATATATTTGTTACCTACGTCATTGTTTGTGAAGAGAGAATAAATTATTTGAATTTGACATAATACGTAAGTATATTATTGATAACACAGTTTATTATCTGATAAACCGTTTGGGTTATGTCATCCCAAAGAACACGAATATGGTAGACTAAATAACAATAATCATACCAAATCCATTATGTATACCTCTAAAAACGGATGTAGCAACGGATCCCGCGGTACTAAGGAGCTACTCCTCATTGATATGGCCATTAGGCAACAAGTCCGTCGTTCCCGAAAGGATCTGTTGACAGGAGTCTGTCTGACATGTTGTATAGATTATAATAAGGCCTATGACTCGGTGCCATATACATGGCTCAAGAGGGTGCTGGAGTTGTATAAAGTAGATGTAACTTTGCTCACCTTCCTGATGTCGTGTATGGGGGAATGGAGGACGGTCCTTCCCTATCTAGGATGTCGAAATTGGATATTTTGGAGGAAAAGCGAGTCGATAAGGATCGAGCGAGGCATTTCTCAGGGCAAATAGTCGTAACAGCCAATGGCTTAATAGCCAAGATCCTCGACCAACACCTGAGGAGGTCCTCATTGGGCAGTTGGAATAAGGGCTTGATTCAGAAAGCGGTATTTATTTAAATAATTAATATGAATTTGTAAGAATACTATCATTTATTTACATAACCAAATTACAAGATGATTATTAACATTAACTAAATTAAATTAAAACTAAGTTAAGCTTAAAAAAGGCCCTCGGGGCATTGTACCGAGGATGCTGGCGGCATTTCCTCGCTGAATTGCAATGCTGATGCGAATTTGTACATAAAAAAAAACAAATACTTCTATTTAATTATAAGTATATTTATTTACATAACCAAATTACAAGATGATTATTAACATTAACTAAATTAAATTAAAACTAAGTTAAGCTTAAAAAAGGCCCTCGGGGCTTTGTACCGAGGATGCTGGCGGCATTTCCTCGCTGAATTGCAATGCTGAGGCGTTGCGCGAGAAAGCCGCCAGCTTTTCGGTCACCAGTTACATCAACTAGACGTTTCGCGATTTCCGCAAATAACTTATGCGCACTGGGACCCCACGGACCGAGGGTCTCGACGCCAAAGGGCACAAAGTTGTAATCTCTGCCAAGGCCTCCATATTTAATAACTTTCAGATTTTCGCCATTTTCTGCCGCTGCACCCGCTTTAGGGACGCTACCTGTGTAGATACACTGGCACCGTCCCACCTCCAACGGACTACTTCTATTTAATTAATAAAAATAACTAAAACTATACACAAACTAAAATTGGGCGTCGAAAAATTCATCCACATCGCTGTCGACTGGTAATGTACCCAAGAGACTGGTGGCATTGCCACGTTGTATGACAATGCTTAACCTCTGGCCAAGGTAAAAGCCAGCACTTGGGTCACAGGAAGTGTCAACCAGCCGTCTGGAGATTTCCTTAAAAAGGCTAGGAGCACTCGGACCCCACGGCCCGAGGGTTTCAACCCCAAACGGCTCGAAAATATAATTACCAACTAGGTTATTATACTTACGCCGCTTGAGGTGCTCTGCAGCCGCAGCAGCAGTGCCAGCATAGCACGCCGCGCCAGGAAGATGGGATGGTGCAAGAGTATCGACACACGTTGCATCCCACACTAAAGGCCTACCCACCTTCCATGGAAATAAAGACATGCCGTCTGGTCTCTTGCCATCGTCGCGTGCCAGGCTATTGGGTTCTAATACAGCTGGAACGCCGACGGTGACAAGAGCTCGTCGGATGATGTCATTAATGATTGCGTGCTGCGCTAAGCGACCCGCACTTCGGCTGAAAGCGGTATAATATATTTGGTAGGTTTATATTTTAGTACCTAAGTATTTAAAAGTATAATTTATGTGTATATAATGAAATAAAGGAAATAATGATCATTTTTTTAAATAAGAAACTAGGTTCTGCTCGTGACTTCGTCTACGTGAAATTTCTTGTTTTAAAATGAAATATATCCTATACTTCGTAACCCGTTACGTCGCTTTCGCTTGTAGTTCTTTCAGACTTTTTTTCTTTTTCCTCGGCTCTTGGAGTCGTAGCATGATATTAAATAACCTTTCTCAAGAATTGGGCTATCAAATCAAAACATTTTTTTTTCAAATCCGACTGATATAGTTTCAGAGATTAGCAGAAAAAACAAACAAACTTTTTTATATTACTAGGCTTCCGGCAACCGTAGGCTCGGGCTTGGGGACGGTGAGCAATGGGTAGCTCACTGTCCGGTAAGGACCAGGCCCGGGTCGACGGCGCGTTGTATTCCACGCGCGCCTCAAAGAGATGTCGTCAGCACAAGTGTAGTGGTCCACTAGGGCCGATGCCTGCCGGGGTCGCGTGGCAGTCCAAAAGGGTTACCGAGGCCACTGGCAACACGGGCAATGGAAGAAATACGGGTGGGTTTTAGTCAGTAAGAGTCTGACAAACCCTCTTGCTCCGCCCAGAGCGGGAGAAGTTATTTGATATCCCACACAAAAAAAAAAGGCTTGCATGAATTTCAAGAATAATATTTTTATTTTCATTAGTATTTTTCATAAGTGCTTTTTCTGTATATATTCTACATAATATAAAGCCTATATGTCCATCTGAAATAATGTACCTTTCAAATGGGAAAAGAGTTTTGCAAATAGAATCTGTGGTTCCGGAGATTACCCTCCACATATACACAAATTCGGAAAATTCGCTCTCTCTATATAATACTAGATCCTTCCCGCGGCTTCTACCGAGTGGAGGTTTTTTTTTTCTTAAAAGAACCTCCTGTCACAAAAAATGGTTGACTAGAGTTTTGCAATGTAGCCAGTCGATATTTCTGATTTGAAATTATGTAAATAAAATGTCGATTAAATTATTAATGGCAAGACTAAGAACAAAAACCAAGTCTACTCATACTGTACGAAAAAAACTGACTGTATTCCCTTATTCAAGAATCCGAATTAACCCAGAAACCCCGTGTTATCCCTTTTCTACAATTCGATCTGAGGCAAAGGCGTCAAAAAATGCTGTTACTGAAATCCAGATGATATTGACTTAGATAGTAATGTGTTCTTAAGGCAGGGATCAAGACCCTGCTAGGCTGAATTTTAGGATATGGGTTGCTATATCATTTCTTTTTTCTATTGCAGTTTATTTTATCTTTCTGCTTGTAATCATTGAAAAAAGAGGTGGTGTGAGGTGACGTGTTGTCTGGTGTGTTGTGTTAAGAATTGTTTGGAATACATTCCAAAATGGAAAAATCGATGCATGACCGGAACTGCCTGGGAAACTCGCGTATCCGCTGATTATTCTATAGATAGAATACCATTGAATATATCTACGAGTCGATGCTAGAATTTCTAAGTCTTGAAAGCAATTTCTTATTTCTCTTTATGCTGAATTGCATAATATTGCTAAAATTTCCGGGCGACAATGCCATCAACGCGCTCGCACCCCGAAGGTTATTTTTTAGTTAGATTCGGGCTTTGACAACTAGCTAGACATTACTTTTAGTGCTGCAAATATTTTCCTAACATACCAAACAAAGAAGATTCATTCTTAAAACTAATGATTATGAAAATTACAGACAAAAACCTCTTCCTAATTTTAAGTTATCCAACTAATCCCAGACATTAACAACATACGCTACAATTTACATTTACAAATTAATTTACTTGCAAATTACATACGGGTTAGAATACGTTCGCCTTATCTAAACAACCGACTGTTTGTTTACAATACTGAGTTCACAGATACAATTAAGGGGAGGCTTATCGAACCACCACGGATTCAATAACGGGGAGATCCGGAGATCCGTGCTGGCTACCATAATACACAGATTACCTACATAAATCAGCCCTTCACTTCGAAACTTTGAATTGAAACCGTGTGCTACTTAAAAGTTATTATCCGACCGCGTGACTTTGCTTGCTATTGTTCGTTTTATTATTAATTAGGTATAGGATTTAATAACGATTGGGGAAATGTAGAATTGTTCGTCCAGTGACAGTGAAAGTACCGTGTAATATTTAAATTTCTGACGACTTGCCAGCTGGTTATTACATAACTTGGGTGGAAACTGTTAAGTGGAAAATAACAGTATAAAATTCAGTGCCGTTTAGTTTTTGGAGCTTTAGTTTTGGTGTAATTTGTATGGCAGACTTAATTGTTTGAAATAGGCAAGTGCATGAAGAAAAAAAAAACTATTATCTAAAATAAATTCGACATGTTTCCGCGAAATTCAGAACGTTTTATTTATTTCGCTGGACGGTTTACGGCTTTTCCAAATTCTAACAGACATGCTCATACCACTGGTCTATTGTGAGCGACACAGATTCAAAAGATATGACAGATTACTGGAATGAAAAACAAGTGCTTCAGCCAACTTCAGCCGACGAATTATGTTATGTTTTATTATGTTGTCACATAATATTTCATAGCATTTTGTTCAACATTCGAAGCAATGCTGATAGGAGTTAGGTAGGAACCGAGTTATATAAGAATCTAGGATAGTGTCCGTCTTATTACAAAACATGGTATATCTGCAGACTCGTTGTGTTCCACGCGCGCCTCAATGAGACGTCAGCACAAAAGTGTAGGGGTTCACTAGGGCCGTTGCCTGCCGGGGTCGCGAGAAAGTCCGAAAGGGATACCGAGGCATTTCACTTCAATGTCAAATAATTTGATAACTGTCAGTGACTTTTGAATGTTTCAAAATGACACAAACGTAACTCGACTATAACAAGACTTATCCATGAACTGTTCACTATAATTATTACTAATATAAATATATCCTCACATAGATAAGTCTTGACACACTTGTTTTGGCAATACCACTTCTGAAACAATTTCAGAAATGTTTACCAATTACCTGTCAATGTCATTCAGGCACGAAAAGATCATTCTAGTATTCTACGTTCTTATTACAAAAAACAGTATCGATGGTTTAAACCAAACCGTGTATTAGAATATAACACGAATAACACGGTACGCGTGATATTATTTTGTAGATAAAGTAGCTTGAAAATCAGAACAGCAGTACTAAAAAGCCAGCACTCCATAATTTAAGCGAGTGAGTTTGTGTTGAATACATTATTACTTATTAGAACTCAGACAGGCGCTTTTCTTCTGCGAAGCAGTAATGCTCGCGAAGGAAGAGGTGGGACGATTGAGGGAAAGGCAAATTTCGCGCCCTCTCGCCCCTAGCCGCCGCAGGAGACGCCCTGGGTGTCGGAAATCCCGGGCGGATTTCCGGCCACCGTAGGCGCGGGCTTGCGGACGTGAGCAATGGGCAGCTCACCGTCCAGTAAGCACCAGGCCCGGGTCGACGGCGCGTTGTATTCCACGCGCGCCTCAAAGAGATGTTGTCAGCACAAATGTAGGGGTCCACTAAGGCCGAAGCCTGCCGGGGTCGCGGGAACGTACTAATGGGTCACCGAGGCCCCCGCAACATAGGTAACGGAAGGAATACGGGTGGGTTTTAGTCAGTAAGAGTCTAACACCCTCCCGCACCGCCCAGAGCGGGAGAAGTTGGCCCGGGTCGACGGCGCGTTGTATTCCACGCGCGCCTCAAAGAGATGTTGTCAGCACAAATGTAGGGGTCCACTAAGGCCGAAGCCTGCCGGGGTTGCGGGAACGTACTAATGGGTCACCGAGGCCCCCGCAACATAGGCAACGGAAGGAATACGGGTGGGTTTTAGTCAGTAAGAGTCTAACACCCTCCCGCACCGCCCAGAGCGGGAGAAGTTATTTGACGATTTCCCACCCAAAAAAAAAAAGACAGGCGCTTTACTTTGTGTAAATTATTTCTTCACCACTCTTTTCAAAACGGTGAAGGAAAACATCGTGAGGCAACCGGCATGTGCTAGAACCAAAAATTCGAAGACATGTGACATTTACCAACCCGCACTGGGCCCGCGTGGTGGATTACGGCCCACTCCCTCTCACAGAGAGGAGGCCTGTGTCCCAGCAGTGGGAACATTATTGACTGATCATGTTATGTTGCGTAGGTGCGCGAATAAGCGAATTCGATAGATTTGATGTTGGTGTTACAAAAAGACAATGGATGGCGTTCAATAACTGTTTGGAATTGGGCGAAAAACGACAGTTTGTACAAAGAAAAGGGGACACAATACCTTACTTGATGCGTTGGTGGTGGTGGAGTGACGATACGTATGCATTTTCACGAATCTTTCTTGCTTTCTTCGAATTTCAGCGCACGAGTTGCGCTGACGACGCGGTTCGAACACACACACAAAACGCCATCTATTTTTTCTTCTTCTCGTTCATATAATGTGACGTGACTTTGCGGGGTGGAGCCACCTGGTGCACCCATCTTGCTCACACGCGAACGAAAGGCAATGTGCAGGATGGTATAGGAGATAGGAAGTTGCAATGCAAACTATATCTATTAATTCGTCTGTCAACATAAAAAAAGAAAGCCAATGACAATAAGTACTATAATTCTAGTCGGATCAGCGCAACCAATATGCAAAGTTTTTAGATACTTTTTGAGAAAGTATTGAAGGTTTGTATAATTGATATTCTTTTCATGATTACGATGTTGTTCCCATGGATATAATTATTCAGTTTGATGGTCTGTACCACATGAGTAGATGTCTGTACCACACTCTTTTAATACGACCACACTTTTCTGAAACATGCTGTATACCTACACCTACATATAGACAGATATCTCAAGTCTTCTTAGTTACACAATTACTTGTGCACTAGTAAATTCAACAATGTGATTACTTTAACTACTAAGACTGACACGTTTTTCCGAAAAATACGAGAATTGAGGAGAGGGAAAATGTTCCTAATTTCATTAGCGTTGTTTCTAGGTATCTTATGAGTAGATAAGTAAGTGAATACACAACTCTGTCTGCCTTAATACAAAGGAATGATCTCAGGAATGGTTCCATAGTCGTTCACAACCAGAGAATCAGTTGTAGAGGTAACTTTACCACTTTATGTTCAAGCAATACGTCAAAAGTTTCCACATACAGATAGTCAGTGCTTTTACCTGTGAATACTACTGTTTCCGAGTTGTATGTAATCTCTATTGTATGTGGTATTATAGGTTTAAATGGATAGTGGTATATAACGAAGCACTTTTAGTTTCGAAACTTTTCTTCTAAATTGTAAAAGTGGTAACTATGTTCCCGATTTCTAGCTTCTTTGAATACCCTTTTGCATGCTGGCATACTAACTAGTAGCTAGTATACTAGAGCAGTAGTGGTCCAGTGGTAACAGCCGCGACTTACGAGTTGTAAGTCGTATGTTCGAACCCAGACAGGCGCTTTACTTTGTGTAAATTATTTCTTCACCACTGCTCTCTAAACCGTGAGGAAATTGGCATGTCCTGGAACCAAAAATTCGAATACATGTGCCACCTACCAACCCGCTCTGAGCCCGCGTGGTGAAGACTCCCTCTCGCAGAGAAGAGGCCCGTGCTCCAGCAGTTGGAACTTTATAAGCGGAGTATGTATGTATGTATGCACCAGCATACATACATACATACTCCGCTTATAAAGTTCCAAGTATACCAATACTCGATGCATGTAAGGAGGTAAACAAATACCAGTGACTTGGACATTAGGGTGGATTTTTGAGACGGGGCAGTAAGAGCAGCTACCTTAACCGTTGTAGCAGCAGGAAAACGGTCTTAACCTTGACTTTTTGAATTATTTAGATCTGCATTCACAGATTATGAAACAATTGTACAGTCAGCAAGAAAATGGGCAGTTTTCACAAACACTTTTTTTTATGCTAATCGAGCGTTTCTTTCAAGGATCAAAAAACTCTAGACTCTAGACCAATAGAGGTTTGAGTACTAGAAAAGTCAGATATCGGAAAAAAACTTTTTACATACATTTCGTAGGAAAGAAACTACAAACTTACTTTTTTATGATGGGGTCTTAGAAAGGGTAGGCCGCATAAATTACTCAAACTGCCAGACCAAGATTAAAACTAACTGAGAGAACAATAAAAATGAATGCCACTTAGTCTTCACATTCACAATAATTTAAAAATTATTATACTTTACAAAGTAAATATTCATGTCATTCAAATCATCGATTAATTAATAAATTTTATTAATGGTTTATTTAATAACCCCAATTTTCATAGATTATAATATTATCTTACAATTATAATCTAAAAATGTTACTCAAACAATAATTATAATTATTATTGGAAAAAGTGGTGAAACCTTCTAAATACAGATGAATATATTACTAATTCCCGTTAGTAAGTGATTGCGTAAGAATATACCCTGAACAGGGTGTTTTTTACATTTTTATCTGTTGCTTTTGGAACAATCTATGCTACAGCCTATTTTATTTACAAATTATTGAAAAGAAGTTTACGCCACACCACAGGCCAAGCATTTCGTCAGCGTTTTCAATAATAACTAAAAAAAAAGCAATTCCGTTGAGTCTTGAAAAGACGGCCGCTTGAATGAGTTCGCTTATCGCGATATTTCTTTGAATGAAGATACAAAGTGTGCTATAACTCGTGCTGGAGGCCTTTCAGTGTGCACTTGCAATCAAAACCCTGTTCATGTTATAAAGGTAAATATATAACGGTGTTTGCCGCGGTATTGCGTGGAATTTGTAATGGTGGACAAACAGTCACAGTTGAGTATTTTTTTTCGTTTATTCTGTCTTTCATTATGAAAAATAACAAGGTATAACAAGCATAATCAGCCTATAATGTTCCCACTGCTGAGACACAGGCCTCCTCTCTGTGAGAGGGACTGGGCCGTAATCCACCACGCGGGCCCAGTGCGGGCTGGTAGATGTCACATGTCTTCGAATTTTTTGGTTCTAGGACATGCCGGTTTCCTCACAATGTTTTCCTTCACCGTTTTGAGAGCAGTGGGTGACGAAATAATTTACACAAAGTAAAGCGCCTGTCTGGATTCGAACCTACGACCTACAACTCGTAAGTCGCGGCCGTTACCACTAGGCCACCACTGCAGTCTAGGTATAACAAGGTTAGGTATAAAATCGTACAAATTGGTTCGCTTTAATTCCTATATTTAGATGAACATGGAACAAATCTTTATTTTCTGTGATAATTACTGCCCACGCTATTATGAGCTATACTTTTTAATACCTATTAAAGAGCGAATAGATTTTCAGAGTAGATATTAATTATTTATGCTTTTATCGATAGCCGACCGCTTCTTTCTTTCTTGTTTTTCACTGGTGTTACCTTTTTAGTCATCAAGCTACTCACTTTACTAGAATGTGTCAGTAACTTTAATTCAGTTTCACTGGATATCAAAAATAAAATTAAAAATGTACCTACAGTTTTACTATATCTTTATTTTTCTCTCAAAGAATTATCGGGCTACCATGAAAAACAGATCCATACAAAACATGAAACAGCACTGAAAATTTTGTTTATTATCATACTTCCAAATAAAAGACTAAAAAAAAATCCTCCTTGAAAATGGTTTATTTACGTGGCGCCCTTAGTGTTGAAAACATCATTGTTTGTTACGGAGAATCGATATCAAGGCACTTTGGGAATATTATTAAACATAAAAGTGGTAATCGTTTGTATGAAATAAACGAGAACTTTATTTGGAAATACATCATTCTAAGAGTGATAAAGATAATATAATTATAATAATAATGTTTATTAATCAAAAAGTAACAATACAATTTAGCCAAATTTGGGTATATAATAAAATCGTAGCGAAATAAAAACTGTGCCGGATGGGCGTGATCTCTGGACGCGAAGGGTGTGTAATGGGAGTATGTAATGCTTATCCAGGTTTATCCCGGTGTGAGGGTAGGTCTCCATGTCCATGCGGCGCTGACGTCCTGCACCTATAGATTCCAGATATATTCAAAACGACTTCCTGCCTCTTCTATACGGTTACTGTATTTATTTTCATATTTACCATTCAAAATCAAATCAAAAGTCATTTATTTAAACTAGGCTGAGAATCAGCACTTTTCGAACGTCAAAGTTACATAAGACAGTCCCCCAAAAATGCCCGCCCTTCACCACTTCCTAGCGCTTTCGCTGGGAAGAAGAAGTGGCGGAACAAACTCCCCAGCAGCACACCTGTCTGTTTAGTTATATAAACTTGATTCTATACAAATCGTATCATTAATCATTGTTTTTGACTGGGCAGGGTTTTTGATTTTCTTCTAGGGGAGTACGTTTTTGACAGCTGATTAAGGGGAATTTTACCTGAATATTAACACAAATCCCCAAAAGTCTCCAGGAAGCAACTTTCGGGACTCTTCAGGGACACTACTTGGAACTACTTGATTATTTTGAAAATATAAAAAAGTACCTTGACGATGACTACGAATTGTTCTGTATTACATGTTTTCTTAGGTACTGGCTAACTTTACCGTAACGAGAGCCTCTAATTGCTTCCTGTTTTAAAGTTTTGTAGGATCTTTTTCATCTGGTTTGTGTTACATTTACACTTACAAACTCTTAACTATAAGGACACATAAGGCATGTTATATGTCATTACATTCCCCGTAACATTTTAAAACAAAAGAATTACATCCCGTCTCCTGAGATATCTATATCGGTTTTATCTGTTTCCACTGAAAGGATATTTCAGGGGAAACAGACAAAATATTGCATTTTCCACTAAAACGGTTTTTTTCTGTGAGTTCCTGGAAAAGTACTGAACCGATTTTCAAACTAATTACAGATACCTGAGGCCGGTCTACAGACCTAAAAAATCTGATATTTAAAATAACACAGCTATATACAGGGTTACTGGTAACTCGACGTATTCCTTGCAGGACGTCATAGTAGGGTTAAAATGCAACAAATTAAGCCACCAAATGTTCTACCGAAATTCAGTAGTTTTTGAATTAGTTAAGAGTTTTAGTTTTTTAATGAAAAATCCCAGATTAAACCATTTGAAACCAATTTAAAATTGATTTACGGCGCGACTGTACTGAATTTTAAGTTATTATCATAGTTGACGCCGTAGCAGACCTTTGTTAATAATTAAAAGTTCAATAATGCCTAAAACTTTGGCAAATATCACTAACAAAACATTTATTTTTTTGTAATTTTTGCTATTACTTCATAAAAAATGTAGTCTAGTGCAAAAAAAATACTACACCTGGTGTACAGAATTTTTGTCTGATTAACTATAACTATTTGTCTGAATGTAAGTTCCAGCATCATTGAAATACTACTGGATAGACTCTGCTCAAATTTTGCATAGATTTCCTATATGTTTGGTCAGTCTGTAGGCTATAAATTATCTCGCTATTTCCTATGGGGGATGAGCAATGTTCGTATTTTTAGTAAACCACAAAAAAATACGAGCCAAAAGCTTCGATTATTGCAGATAGGTTATAGATTTAAACTTTTGAATGATTATCATCACGCTGCGCTGTACCTTTATGGAAGCAGGCAATCATAATATATATATTAGGTTGGGAAAAAGTCTTTTCGCATTATAGTATGTATGAACTTGTAATAAAATTTCTTTGGGTATACTATTTATATCTGGCTGGTTTTGGTATCACTGAAAGTTTAAATTTTAAAGAACATAATTCCAAATTCAAATTAGGAAAATGTGTGATTTTCATTTGTTTTTCGTACCGTCAAGATGAGTTAATCTAATGAAGAAATTCGATACATTTTAAAATTTTACTACAAGAAGGTAAAAATACAACGCAAGCCGCGAAAAAAATTTGCGATGTTAATGGACCTAGTGCAGTGTCTGTGAGAGTAGCACAAATTTGGTTTAAGCGTTTTCAATCCGGAAATTTTGATATCAAAGATGCACGTCGCTCTGGTCGTCCTATTACGGATAAAATCGATGCCATTTTTTAAAAAGTGGAGCAAGATTAGTAGTTATGACGTAGCTGAAGAACTGGGAATTGACCACAAAACAGTTTTGGCGCATTTGAAAAAAACTGGGTACACAAAAAAGCTCGATATTTGGGTACCTCACGAGCTCACTGAAAGAAACCTAATGAACCGTGTACTCATTTGTGATTCTTTATTACGACGTAATGAAACCGAACCATTTTTGATGAAGCTGATAACTGGTGATGAAAAGTGGATCACGTACGACCAGAACGTGCGAAAAAGGTCTTGGTCAAAGGCCGGTCACAGACTGTGGCAAAACCCGGGTTAACTCGCAACAAGGTGATGCTGTGTGTGTGGTGGGATTGGAAAGGCATTATACATTATGAGCTGTTACCACCAGGCAGGACTATCGATTCTGAACTCTACTGCGAACAACTGATGAGATTAAAGCAAGAAATTGAGGGAAAGCGGCCGGAATTAATCAACAGAAGGGTTGTGGTTTCTCATCATGATAACGCTAGACCTCACACATCTTTAGCCACTCAGCAAAAATTACGAGAGTTTGGCTGGGAGGTGTTAATGCATCCGCCGTATAGTCCTGACCTTGCACCTTCAGATTTCCACCTGTTTCGGTCTCTTCAGAATTCTTTAGGCAGTGTCAGGTTAACATCACGAGAGGACTGCCAAAACCACTTGTCGCGGTATTTTGATCAGAAGTCCCAAAATTTCTATAGCAATGAGATCATGCCCCTACCTACAAGATGGCAAAAAGTTATCGGACAAAATGGTACCTACATACTTTAGTTAAATGTAAATAAACTATATTAAAAAATGTTTTGAATTTTCTTAATAAATGAGAAGAAACTTTTTCCCCAACCTATGTAAGAACGGCTGTTTTAGTTACCTTTGAACAAGACATTTTTTATTTTGTCATACTGCTGTTCCAAGATTGTTGTGCTTATAATAAAATATAATAATCGGTATTTATTTGCAAACTTATTGTATAGATATTTTTTTTTTTTTGCTGTACGAATGGTGCGAGATTCCTTCGTCTTATGGCACATATTCTATGGCATTATTCTTCATCCTTTTCTCAACGTAAGCTTTAGTTTTTTTTCTGGTCTAAAACCATTCTTATTTGTCGTAAGTATAAGACCAGTTGAACAGGCCGCTTTTGGCCTGTCCTAATGACACTAGTACCCACTAGTGTACAGCAGTGCTATTCTGTAACCTTCTCACCGTGAAAGCTTAAATGAAGTGAGCGTGGAGTGAACTATCAGTGTCATACCATCCCCAGTGGATGGACTAAGGATTACATTTACAGTTCATAATCGAGATTTTAATAATATTTTTTTGCTAATTTTATTGATCATAATCAGTTAACTAATTAAATAAACGCAACCCCATGACCCAATCGCGATGTGTTTTAACTGATTAAATAAATGCAATCCCATGACCCACCCGCGATGAGTTTTGAAGAAACGATAGTGGATTGTGTCGAGTAAAGACTGTGCAATGTTATTCAGCGTTGTTATTAACCCAAATCTATTCAATAAGAAGACATAACCGAGTGTGTCAACTAAAAGTGTGCTTGGCTGACGGCCCATAGAATTTATCCGCTCACAAACTATGTGGAAACCTAACTAAACGATGTGTGTGTCTGTATACATAAGCCATTTGGATTAAATAGGTGCGGATTATTTAATAAGTAGGTACTTTTATAATATTTTATTTTAGGTTGGTAAATTTATACCGACCTACGCTTTGCCAATGATAAAATAATATTCATAAAATCACCGTCATCAATACTGTAACAAAATTGAACAGTTTAACTGACACTCGCGCAGCGCGCGCACCGGCCTGCGGGCGGCTAAGCTCACTTCATCCAGCCCAAGTGAAGTGGTGTTGCTATGGCAACGGGAATCGAGTGAAGTGATAAGATCAAGACACTCGCGCGTCGCGCTTACCGACTCACTTCACCTGGCCGATTCACTTCAGCGCGGGTGGTTACTATGATTACGAGAATCGAGTGAAGTGATAAGGTCACGCCGCGCTTGCGCGTGAGGCGCTGTTATTAATATCAAATTGAGTTTTTTTTTTTTTAATTTGCCTTTACTTATTTTTAAATGCGTGACAAACAAAAATTTGATTTTACGCCTTTATATCAAAATCCAAAATGGCGGCTACAAACATTTTTCATCATGGTGAGGTCAAAATTAAAAAGTAAGATGGCGGCTGCGAAAATGTTCAGATTTTTCATCATGGGTGTCGTTTTCATGGTTTTCGGGTGTGTTAAGGCCAATAGTGAGGTCAAATCTAAAAACGAGATGGCGGCTGCGAAAATAACCAAACCTTTTGGAATAAAAAAATCAAAATTGAGTTTCTGACTGAATTTCTGTTTTGCTATTTTATTTAAAAAAAAACCCCAAATAGTAACGTTTCAACACTCAAATACTAGTTTTGAAATAATATAAAATGATCAATATAATTAGCATAAAAATATTATTAAAATCTCGATTATGATTATAAATGTAATGCTTGGTCACTCCCTAGCATCAGTGGGATGACACTAACAGCTCACTCCACGCGAGTTTTCATGGTGAGAGTTTTACAGAATCAACATGCTGACCAGGCGGTTCATTTTATCAGCTGCATTACTTGGAGTTCGACACTGACGTGTACGTCTCGGTGTGTTGCCTGTGAGGCTATCCAGGCGGGCTCATAATAATAAATATTTTATTTCAGATAAGATCCATATAATCAAAGGATGTTAGTAAAAATCTTAACCTAATGTTAGTAAAACCACACTATATACAAAATTGAAACGTGTGGCACCTACGTGTGCAGCCGTATCCAGTGAGCCAGCATGGGGCTGTCCCACCTATCACACAATACACTCAGGATGCTGTGGGAGCTAGCACGTATTCTACCAAGAACGGAAGCGCACCGTTTCCGTATAATGGCATGAAAACTATCAACCCTGGCCTCGGTGAACATCCCGGAAGCGCTACAAAAGCGTGGTAGACCCAACGGCATCCTGAATACATTATTATACTGGACACGCAAGGCGTTGTATGCCCTCAGCGAATACCTGACCCAGTGACTGCACGTGTAAAAAGACTGGCAGTATGCTCTGAAAAGGGTTATTTTGACTTGAGTCGTACAACGTGCAAATCTGCGGATCAGCATATTACCTCGGACAGCCATCGCCCTGCGTTCCCTCTCTATTTCCAGGTCATCATTCAGGTCATGAGTGACCCAGTGACCCAGGTATGTAAATTTTGTTACTCTAGATAACGGAGTGTTATTTATGGTCACATCTGGCACGTTAGTGTAACATTTGGTGCCCGCCTTGAGTACCAATAATTCACATTTTTTTGCATTGTACCTGAGTCCCTAAGTGACCGCATAGTCTTCACACATCTTTACAAGTCGCCTGAGTGCGCTTATTGATAGACTTAGCAGCACCATGTCGTCAGAGTAACTTATATTGTTAACGCAAACTCCATCAATGTGACAGCCTATACGGGTGCTTCTGAGTTCAAAAATCTGCTGATTAATGTAAAGGTTAAAGAGACGAGGTGAGGTAATACATACCTTTACACTAAGCTTACGCCTTTTTTTTAGGGTGGGAAATTATCATATAACTTCTCCAGCTCTGGGTGGAGTGGGAGGAGGTGTCAGACTCTTACTGACTAAAACCACCCGTGTTCCTTCCATTGCCTGTGTTGCCAGGGGCCTCGTTAACCCTTTCGGACTTTCCCGTGACTCCGGCAGGCATTGGCCCTATTGGACCCTTACACTTGTGCTGACGACATCTCTTTGAGGCACGCGTGGAACACAAAGCGCCTTCGACCCAGCCCTGGTCCTTATCGGCCGGCGAGCTACCCATTGCTCACCGTCCGCAAGAGGTGGGCTACGCCTGAGGGTCCAGTTTGCTGTACGGCGTGTTGCCTACGGTCGGTCGAGGAACTGGATGCAGTTCGTCAGGAGTGGCTTATTCTAAACTATCGTATTTATTTATTCGTAGTATTTGTACATTTTACTTTAGCATACATGTTGTTTTTTTTTAAAGAAATTAGATCTATTTACGAGTATATGGGGAACTTAGGTAAATCTCTATTACCTAGACGACATGTTCTGTATGTAATTAATGAACGTGGATCTAGAGGCCGATTAAAATCGTTCCACGGTCACCGAAACCAAATACGTAACAAAAATGTTACCTTCTGATGTTCCTGTCTTCTCGTAAACTTTTTTTTCTTTTTTAAGTAAATTACCAATTCCACGACTAATTCAATCATGTTTTTTAACTGCACTGTTGTTTTTATTTTTTTGATAATATCACCGTACCAAAAAAAAAAAAACAGTGCAGTTAACAAAATATGATTGAATTAATCGTGGAATTGGTAATTTTTAATTATACTTTCCAACATTAATATAGGTACGTGTTAAAGTGGTGAAGCTGCGTTTTTATATTTCACTACACAGTGTATGAGAACAGTTGAGTCATTCTGTTACGTCACTGCTCTGAATTGGAAACGAATATAGCAGATTAGTTACAGATTTTACCTTTTAAATGATTTTTATTTATTTATTTATCAGGAACATTTTATACTCAATACTCAATTATTTATTGCATTCCATAATGTGTACATATAATACTTGGTATGTTAAAACATTGAATCAATTATGGACCCTGTCGGGTACAGCAAAGTTAATTTTTAATAGGAGAAAGGACGAAGGCGCTTTTTTAAGAAAAAACAAAAAGAATAACAATAATGAAATTATATATTTATTTTGATACCTTATTAATTAATTAATAAATAAATAATAAATAAGCCTTATTATTTAATTATATTGTGTTTAATATATATTACATATGTACATCATAATTAATAATATTGATTAATTATTTTTAATTATATTTAATTATTTGAATTATCATCACGCTGTAAATTTCTGGAGCTAAGCAATCAAACATGTATATAAGAAGGGCTATTTTAGTCAACTTTCAACAAATCAAATAACTTGGTGGTTCGACGTTTCTTGCATAAAATAAATATCTATGGTTAGGTGACATTTAATGAAAAATCCCATGTATTTACAATTTACTGTTATATTATTTTAGTGATAAGTATACATCAGTCAGTGTATCAGTGTTGTGACATTGAACAGGCAGGCATTCATAAATTCACTAAAAACGAAAAACTTCGCAAGAAATCGGAAATTGCTACTGAAGGGTGTTGACCTCAGGACGAGCTACTTCTCACACGGACATCTGTACGTCGCTTGCTCCCGCGTCATCGGTTCTGTTTATTTTGGATGCTGAGACCGAAACTAAAAACGCATTTGAACGTCCCAGCTACCATAGTAGCCCAGAAAAACACTTTTACGACGCGTCCGGCTACCATGGTAGCCTGGACGCTTGACTGCAAACTAAGCAATTTCGTGCCGCAATCACACTGTACGGCTTTTAAATGATTTTTCGAGATGGCGCTGTATTAAATTCCGCTTCTTTACCTAAGCAACACTCGGTATCAGACCAAAGAGAACATTTAAAAAAAAAAAAGATTTCGTCGTTCAGTTGGCTGTCATTGACATAATGAAAACATGCTCCTTTTTATTTTTTTAACTTATTTAATTAGAATATAGTGAATAATCCAGTGTACGAGTGTTATATTCCATAAAAAACCTCTTTAAACAAGGTTTACGAATATCTACAAGTGTCCAAGGTTGTGAATGTGTTGTGTTGTGATAAAATCGTCAGGAAAAATATGGGGCATGGCGACACGCTGTGCTTCGGCATTTTCGTATTAATTACGTAAGTTTTACTAAATAATGTAATAGATTAGTGCTTATTTTAAGGACATATGTTCATAATTAGTATTTAAACACGTTCACACCGTTAAAATACTACAAAAATAGTTACGATTAACCTGATTTACTTCGTCCCGCCGGACATTTTTTTATCAAATTTGTGAGGGAATGGGGGATTGTTTTGATTTACTGTGTTACTCTGAATAAACCAATTAAGGGCTTAAGGGTATCAAAAAATGCTTAGATAGTCTAGTTTAATTATAAATAGGACCTTACTGACCCAAACCAAAAAATTCTGAACAAAAATTCTGCAAGAACAAATATTTTACGGAAATTCACACACGTTCTCAAGTTTAACTTTTTTTTACGGTACTTTGGGCTATGAAGTAGTAATTAAGTTTTAACACCTATTGATTATGTATACTTTCAGCTATACACATGATTTTTTATTAAGGAATAGCTACAGTAGTTTTCTAGTTATTACGTTTTATGCAGGACATTTGTTATAGGCGGTATCAAATTGGTGAGGGAATGGGGTGTGTGTTTTGGTTTACTGTGCTACTCTGAACAAACCAGGGTATAGACATATGGGTATGAAAAGAAAGCTTAGATAGTCTACTTTAATTATAAATAGGTTTAACTGACCCAAACCAAAAAATTCTGAACAAAAATTCTGCAAGAACAAATATTTTACGGAAATTTCAACACGCGTTCTCAAGTTTAACATTTTTTTACGGTACTTTGGGCTATGAAGTCGTAATTTAGTTTTAACACCTATTGATTCTGCATAGTTTCAGCTATACACTTGATTTTTTATTAAGGTATAGCTGCAGTAGTTTTCTAGTTATTACGCTTTATGTTGGAAATGACCGACGCGGAAACCACGCGTGCGCGCTCGTGACAGTTGGGACGCGTCGGAGGGTAGTTAGGTGCAAAGCTGGGACGCGCGCACATTCCACGCAAACGAAGTCGCGGTGAGAAGCTATTGTTGTAATAAAATCCAGCTTCCAACGTAATGGTTCCAATCGATCACTTATGATTACATTAACCCTGATAGAATATACGGATAACACGGTACACACGATTTTATTTTGTAGATAAAGTAGCTTGGAAATCAGAACAGCAGTACTAAAGAAATATGTATAAAGGCGGACTTAATGCCCGAAAGGGATACCAAGGCCCCTGGCAACACAGGCAACAGAAGGAACACGAGTGGTTTTAGTCAGTAAAAGTCTGACACACCCTCCCGCTCCGCCCACAGCGGGAGAATTTATTTGTTAATTTCCCACCCGAAAAAAAAGTACTAAAAAGCCAGTTAGGTACTAAATAGTTCTAGCGAGTGAGTTTGTGTTGTATATATTATTACCAGCAGTGGTGGCCCAGTGGTAACGACCGTGACTTACGAGTTTGTAGGTCGCAGCTTCAAATCCAGACAGGCGCTTTACTTTGTGTAAATTATTTCAACACCACAGCTCGCAAAACGGTGAAGGAAAACATCGTGAGGAAATCGGCATGTCCTAGAACCAAAAATTCGAAGAGATGTCACATCTACCCGCACTGGGCCCGCGTGTTAAGGCTCCCGCAGACTGGGGTGATAACGCGGGCGTGACAGGCATTTTGCTGCCTGTCGAGCCCGCGATGTCGCCCCAGCCTTTGGATTACGCTCCACTCCCTCTCACAGAGAAGAGGCACAGGCCTCTTCTCTGGGACACAGTCCCAGTAGTGGAAACATTATAGGCTGATTATGCATACATATTGACCAGATGACGGACGGTCTGACATTCTCCGATTAAAAGCTCAGTAATTATCTATAACATTCAATATGGAACAAAATCACAAATAACCGAGCACAAGTACAGAAGGAATCCGCGACGTAAACGCAATGTAAATTCCATAGATTTTATAATCGAAAATAAGACAGCGCCAGTTTGACCGACGCTCAATACTTTATTTGCATTCCACAATGTGTACTTAGGTGGTAACTTACAATTGTATGTGATCACTATGAACTCTTTTTTTTTTGTCTATATTCCGGAAAGCATTTATAAAAATCTTTGTAAATGTGCGACCGAATCTGTCTGCAAAGCAAAATTTTTTAAATTTTTTTCCGGTGATGAATGATTAATAGTATATCATACTCGCAATATGTGCACAACATCCCACTGTGCGGCGGCCATGAATACGGGAACGGTAATAGCCCTGTAGTTTCTTGTGTCCATTTAGTGTAGGATCAATTAAAATATACGTATAGTACTGTCTCAATCGCACATGACGTGATTGTATGCGGCCTCTTATCAATGTCTTGTTTTCTATTAACACGGGATGTCGATACACTTCAATAGTAGAAATATTATTTGACCTCATGTGTTCGTGGCAGTATGATCGGGCCAGTTTCAAATGCTATTTGCCAACGGTTATTGATAACAATTCTTCGTATGTCATTCTAGGGAAATCCATCAGGTTGGGGTTATTCGCTTCCATCCTTAAGAATGTCGCCCTGTCTGTTTATGTTATTATTTATAACGTAATCTGCCATATTATTTTCTATAGTAATTACTTCATTAATTATGTTAACATAGTGTGAGGCCCGTTCAGTGTCTTCATATGGAGATTGGTGAGCATTTATGAAAGCCGCACAGATTCTAAAATCTACCATCATGTTCCGCATTGTCACATTAAAATAGTTTTGTCGAAATATTTTAAAGTCTGTATGTAGTAAGGAAATGTTATTGCATTGATTTTTGGTCGGTTGTTGATAAAGTAGGTAAAGGTATTTATAAATTCTGATTAGTTTCGTTTGTGTCCGCTACTTTTCGAAAAGCGGGGCATAAAGTTCCCAATGTCATTTTGTCTCCTTTTTTCAGTTCAGGTAATTGTTATATATTTTTATGGACATTAAATAGGGACTTAATTTTTGTGGCAGTGTGTAACGTGATTTTGTCTTCCGCTGTATCGTGTCTTAGGAATACGCGGCGGGGCGGGGGGTGGCGTTCACAAATTAGCGGCGGGACGCGTTCACAAATGAGCGGCGGGACGCCGCACAGTGGATCGAAAATCGGCTGTAGAAGACATAGGATCTCGATTTCTTAAATGTTATTTTTTTTGCTGGAAATGACTTCTGCTGATCATTACTGTTCTATAAAATGTCATATGAAGTAATTGTGTGCACAAATGGAAGAGTTATCATTTTTATAAGAAAAAAATGTATGGAGCTGACATGAAAAATGAGGATATCTCTGGAATCGCAAGGTTGGCCGTTATATCCTTGCACACTATTATAGTACTATTTATTTGTGATTTTTTGACATACTTAATATCGCGGCATCACTTGCGATTTTTTTTTTAAATCTTCAAAATTAAAAAAAAAAAAAAAAGTATATGATACATTATAATGCTTAAATATGGCTATACCAAGTGTAATTTACAATATTTTTTATGCTTAGACCAAAACATTCTAAGAAATCACAAAGTCGTATTACCTACTTATTTGAAATGACATGGTAATTATGAATTACATAATATGTAATCTTGTCTAATGCCTCAAGTCCACATTAGCTAATGATTAATAAAACTTAATACCTATATACCTAGTTAAAAGGATACGTACCAAAATAATTTGGGGTACTCGCTAATTTAGCAATTAGTGCAGGATTACTTAATGAAAGTAATTAGATAAATGTGATACCATCATTAGTCAATAACAATAAATAGTCAAACATTGGATTCACAACTTCAGTTCATTTAGAGCATTTCTAATACTAACATCTATCCTACCGTGTCTTTTTACTCAGTGATCGTGAATAATGGAAAGCATTATTACAAATTTGGATTTGTTTGTTATTCTGAGCAATCAGGATGCTTCGTCTTTCGATCATGAAATATTGTTCAACACACTTGTTATTCGACTGGGCTCTAGCCTTTCAGATGAAGACAGTGTTACCGTGAAAGAATTTTGTCGAAGATTTACACGGGCAGTTCAAAAGAGATGGTTACGATCCCACAGGAAAAGTGAAGTTTTTAAACGTGATGCGTTTAAAAACTTCACTTTTCCTCGCTCGTTTCGTTCCTCACTCGTTTGATGCGTGAGAGACAAGCATCAAACGAGGATATCCTCAATATGCTTATCGTCTCTTCTGATCCTCTAATTTCTTCCACAAGACCAAAATTAAATGCCCACAAGAGGCAGACATACTTTAAGGAAACAGTAGAACTACTGAAACTTCAGGATCACGAAGCTCCGACAGAGTTCTTAGAAGTTATATCTATTGTAGAGCCTGATTCTGAAGTGGATTCTGATGGTGACGAAGTATAAAATAAGTTAACTTTTATTGTTTATGTTAGGTTAGGTTAAGTTAATATTTTTTTTAATAATTTGCTTTTATTTTTAATCATACAATAGTTTACCAATTATTGTTATTGACTAATGATCACTTTTATCTAATTACCCTCATTATGGTACGTATCCTTTTAACAGGTATATAGGTATTAAGATTTATTAATCATTAGCTAATGTGGACTTGAGGCATTAGACAAGATTACGTATTACGTAATTCATAATCACCATGTCATTTCAAATAAGTAGGTAATACGACTTTGTGATTTCTTAGAATGTTTTGGTCTAAGCATAAAAAATATTGTAAATTACACTTGGTATAGCCATATTTAAGCATTAAAATGTATCATATACTTTTTTTTTTAAATTTTGAAGATTTAAAAAAAAAATCGCAAGTGATGCCGCGATATTAAGTATGTCAAAAATTCACAAATAAATAGTACTATAATAGTGTGCAAGGATATAACGGCCAACCTTGCGATTCCAGAGATATCCTCATTTTTCATGTCAGCTCCATACATTTTTTTCTTATAAAAATGATAACTCTTCCATTTGTGCACACAATTACTTCATATGACATTTTATAGAACAGTAATGCTCAGCAGAAGTCATTTCCAGCAAAAAAAATAGCAGCCTGATCTTCCCCAGTCTCGCCGCACACATACCTAAGGCGCGGTATAGGTCAAACTATAATTATCATATAGCATTTTGGTTAAAATTTTCGTGATAAGTACAGTTAGTATCTCCCATAGATATGAATAAAGTTTTAAAACTTAGTGATTATTACGTGCGAAACGAGTATTTTAAATTTTAAATGTATGTTACGTGGACTTTTAATTAATTGACGCGATAACGACTTATAAATCGATGAACGCCGGCTGCACGCACGAAAAAGTGTCACGTTCCGCCCGAGCCGAGCGTACAAGCGAGAGCGCGGAACTAGCGATAGACAGGCACGATCGGCCTAAGCGTTCGGCTTGTGACGCATCTCTCTCTCGTTATCACGTAAAATTATCGTCCGTAAACCGACTTTGAACTGACAACCAGTTTTTATGTTTATTCCGCGCGTTCGTACTTGGCCCACAGTTTACTGAAATATCCAATAACACCTACACAATGCGTTTACAAAGGTAAAACTCAGGAAAATATTGCGCTAATTGTAATTTTCCTCATCTACCTTGACACTTAAAGAGTCAAAAGGGTAAAGACGTGGGTACAGTCAGTGACAGAAGTCGATTAACACTTCAGTTTTTTTAATCTCTCTTTTCTTATTGAGCTAAACATTTAATTAAAATCGGAAGAAGCATCATCAGCCTATAATTTTCCCACTGCTGGGACACAGGCCTCCTCTCTGTGAGAGGGAGTGGGCCGAAATCTACCACGCGGGCCCAGTGCGGGTTGGTAGATGACACATGTCTTCGAATTTTTGGTTCTAGGACATGCCGGTTTCCTCATGATGACGATGATGGCGGTTTCATTAGAAGTAAAATTAAAATAAGAATAACTCCTAGTTATTATATTAAATGCTGAAAATAGAATGTATCGAATAATTTTGTGCCAATTTAGATGATGTTTTAAAGTAGCAGTGTTAATCGACTTTTGTCGCTGACCGTACAAAGAATAAATAAGCTTAAACTATCAAGAAAACAACGTATAGAGAAGTTTTTATCTTCTCAACAGATATAAAGAGTGCTGAAGTTGTTTAGCGATGCCAAAGCTATTTTTTCAAATTGCCTTTTTATGGGTATTCGGATATTTACTTAGTTGTTTACTATCTCTTTTTCCCTTGGGTCAAGCGTAGGTTGATAAACTTTATGCTATCAATTGAATGTTGCTTTGGTGATCCCATAAATTATCGGATGTTCACTGAAGTGGTTGCGACTTGGTGATAAATAGTCGATAGATGGCTGTTCACTGAGATTTACGAAGCAGAAAATATCTATATGCTTTTTTCTTCTTTACTTCGGCATGTTCATCTTCTTGTAAAAATTCGTGCGAATAAGCCAAAGTTTCAGTTAACTGGGAATTATTGTAAAGCAATTACGACAATACCAATAGCATAATTTCTAAATAAGATACGTGAAAGAACATGAAAAAAATATATAATTATTTCGCAGACGAGTAAGGAGCAAGGATAATAAGGATAGCAACCTGTGACGAATCCGCAATTTGACCAGCTTTTTTTGCCTCGTTGGTCTAGTCTCCAGCGCTACTGCTGAGCATGCGGTCCGGGGTTCGAATCTCAGGTCGGGAAAAGTGTTATTGGGTTTTTCCAACTGGAATTTCTCAGTAGCAGCCTCGAGTCTGGATTAATGCCCAGTTGATGGCAATAGGCTCGCCCCCTATTACATGGGACTTAAACATAACTGGCGAAATGTGGGTGTACTGTAGGTACACCTCTGCCTTATCCTTCGGAGAATACAGGCGTGTTGTTATGTTACGTTATGTCATGTTATGTTATGTTATGTCATGTCATGTCATGTTATGATCTCCAGTTAGAACATAACAGCAGTAGCATTCGACAGCCAGACAGAATTTACACAAATAATTAGCTACAAAAGGCACAAAGTTCATTAACTAAATAAAATAAATTACCTCCCATCAGATCCCAAACCGTCATTACGCTGCCGTAAGGCTGTTACCTACAGCTTCCCCAAAATTCCCATCACGAGGGGACTCGGTCTAATTTAATTACGTCACTGATGACCTCATCATACTGGCCCTTGTTTTATAATTTAAACATCCTAAAAGGTTATTTGAGCAATGACTTTGAAATATTGATATTCAAGTGGCATTTTTAAATAGCTACTTATGTTGTGTTTTGTTTTCAATTTATTGTTGGCAGTTTACTTTTAGTTTTTAGGGTTTCGTACCCAAAGAGTAAAACGGGGCCCTATTACTAAGACTCCGCTGTCCGTCTGTGTGTCTGTCTGTCCGTCTGTCACCAGGCTGTATCTCATGAACCGTGATAGTTAGACAGTTGAAATTGTCACAGTTGATGTATTTCTGTTGCTGCTATAACAACAAAAATAATAAAAAACAGAATAAAATAAATATTTTAGGGGGCTCCCGTACAACAGACATGATTTTTTTTTGCTGTTTTTATAGATAAAGGTACGGAAGCCTTCGTGCGTGAGTCTGACTTGCATTTGGCCGGTTTTTTTAAAAGGTGGTGGTTGTCTTAATTACATTATATCAAGTTAGTACATGATGAATGCTATCCAGCTTCTTAGCATTTCTAATCAAAAACTGAAGTTGAAATCTACGAGAAATCTCTCCGGAATAGTTTCCCTAATTATGTAACTACCAAAAAGTACATCCAAGAAACAACTGCCAACAACCTGACAGTACTCTCAACTACCAACCAAAAACGTCACATCTCATAAAAGTAACAAGATTTTAATATTTTTAAACGCGACAGATCTTTACGAGAAATCTCTCCGAAATAGTTTCCCTGATTATTTGTAACTACCAAAAAGTACAGCCAAGAAACAACTGCCAACAACCTGCCAGTACCTACTCTCAACTACCAACCAAAAACGTCACATCTCATAAAAGTAACGACATTTTAATATTTTTAAACGCGACAGATCTTTACGAGAAATATCTCCGAAATAGTTTCCCTGATTATGTAACTACCAAAAAGTACAGCCAAGAAACAACTGCCAACAACCTGCCAGTACCTACTCTCGACTACCAACCAAAAACGTCACATCTCATAAAAGTAACAACATTTTAATATTTTTAAACGCGACAGGAAATACATCATGGCCACCGCGCCGCCTCGCTGCCGCAGTTTGCAATAGTTGACAAAAGGAAATTGAATGTCGCATGTCAGCTGAACGACAATACACGCGCGCAATGGCCGGCGCAACTTTTACTATTGGCAGGCTTTGGGTTTCTGTTGAATTGCTACGTTTGTTTTTTAATTGTTTTGTAATTTTTGTAGTTGTTTAAGTGTTTTGTATTGGTTTTAAGTGAATATTGGAATTAAGAAAGACCAAAAATAATCAAAATTCAATCAATCAACTCAGGCTATCGCAGTCCACTGCTGGACATAGGCCTCTCCCAGCCTACGCCACAACATGTCCTCCGCCTACCGCATCCAGTCCATCAGTCAGTAAAACCTTAAAATGTTGGCATTTAAATTATTTTTACTTTACACGCTCCTTTTACTTGTATTGTGTATAAAACTATAGATTATATGAACTAGAAACATATCAAATTATGTTCATAAAAAAAACGAGCGAGCCGTAAAGTAGTCGCATATGATGTGTCACCTGGGTAATAAGCAACTGAGCCGGGACAGAAATTAACCTCAAAATTTTAACAATCTAAATACTGAAGTCATTACTAGTGGTCGCATACTGGTCGAAATTAAACTCCCTCTACTTACAATCTATATAGAACTTACTAATTCCATAAGTACACTAATTCCATGCTAATAAAGTACTTACTTATTCGATGCTCAAGCAGTCACTTCCTGTAACACACCACCGTCCCTTTTCATGAAGTCACTCTCACAGAAAGCTAGAAGAAAAATGTTACATGTCAAAAAATAAGTAGGTATAGCTACTAATCCAAAGACGATATCTTTCGATCAAAGCCTTCAGTTTAAGCCTTTTTCCTTCGAAATAATCATAGTTATTAAAATAAACAATCTTGAAACAAACTGTCAACGTGCACGTATGTAATTATGAAACAAATACTTTATAACTATAATGGCAGGGAGCTGTAATCGCAGCCAGTTAAGTAAAACAACCCGATAATTTGTGGCCATTTCCTGAAAACATGCGATGGCTTGTAAATTATCGTTTACAACTGTAATCCTGCACGTTTACATTAAAAAGTTCTTGAAAAATAACGTTTTTTAAAGGTTTGTTATTGTGCCCAGTAGAAGACTTATTCGTGAATTCGAGAACCGATGGATCTGGCTGTTATGGTGGTTTTGCTGAAAAAAAACTGTCAGATGCTCCGAGTTTACATTTGACATTGAGGCAGATATTATTAAAAGGTACCTTGATAGAAAATTTGGCTAGACTCAAGATTACCTTCGTGTTCCTGTCACGTCACAAAGTATGACAAGGTGAATCGACCACAGCTGGACTTACTCCTGAATGTCTACAGAATAAGTACTTAAGTATTTTTTATTTATTTGCTCAAGGTAAGTACTCAAAGTAAGTTATAACAATGAAACCGGCCAAGTGCTTGTCGGACCACGCAAAATGAAGGTTCCGTTGTTGGGAAGTTGGGATGAATTTATCCCAAAAACAAACTTATAATTGTAGTTGAAAAACATGCTCACCCATACATCGATAGCCACGGTCAATTCTCCAACTGCAAATTTATGTTGATCGACGATAACTCGTTAACTTCCAAAATCCTACTTAGCCGTGATAGTTTTCCTTTTAATTTAATTATATGTACTACTGCCATGAATTTTTTCACATCTCCATAAACAACCATTTAGCTGGCAGGGGGGGACGGACACTTTTTTTTGGGTTGGTAATCATCCAATAACTTCTGCCGCTCTAGGCAGAGCGGGATGGTGTGTTAGACTCTTAGTGACTAAAAACCACCCGTATTCCTTCCGTTGCCTGTGTTGCCAGGGGCCTCGGTAACCCTTTAGTACCTTCCCGCAACCCCGGGGAGACGGACACTTGACTTTAGCAAACATTAGCACTTTAATGCTTAATATTACGCAATGAAGGATGCACTCCTTGAATCGAAAAGTGAATAACGAATATTCCACACCAGGGGGTAGACGAGAAAAAAATATCTTCGCCATATTACGTGTAAGGGCAGTACAACAAAGTTTTTTTTTTCAAAATTTAATTTTAGCGCTTTATTGGCGTGATGAATATACATATATACCTATGCCAGATTACAGCTTTCTACTACTAAGCGTCTCTGAGCTACAGTGGGGACAGACAGACAAACAGACAGACAGACGGAAATGGCGAAACTATAAGGGTTTCTTGTTTAGCTACCTTATTTAAGATAGCAACTTACTTTGAGTACTTACCTTGAGCACATAAATAAAAATACTTAAGTACAGTAAAAGGGGGTAAATACGGATGCGCGGGAGAATCGGGAACGAACCTTTAAATGGATTTTAACGTTGAAATAGTATAGTTTGTTGCCAAAAAGGACTCCAATATGTTTACTGTTATTAATTAACGACTAACTTTCCTTGTCGGCAGCAAACTGTATTATTTCAACGTTAAAATTAATTTTAAAGTTTCGTCCCTATTCACCCCGTTTTACGGTACTTAATCTGTGCAAGTTATATATACAAAGATAGTGAATATTAGTCTAACCCAGACAATGTTTTCAACTAACAACAATGATGTAGCTTCGTTACAAACAACAACACAGTCGCAAAAATACATCCTTACTTCCATTTCTAAAACATGCCTTAATGAGCATCGTTTCAGACATGATTTACGGCCTCCGTTTCAAACCTTTCCATTTTAGTTAGTTACGTAACGCGACATTGATCTTCGTTCGTCGATCTCTGTTAATTGCGAACGCGGGAAGGGTCATCAATCGCGTAATAGCTTTAAAACGTGTGCTATCATGGATTCGGAGAATTATGTAAAAGAGCCGTGGTTGGCCGAACGCCAACGAGCAAAGCCGACACGTCTGTAGTTCAACAGGTCACCACGTAAACCTGAAACATTGACCGCTTGAAATTATATCGTAGTACACTTATGATGTGTGAGAATTTTGGGAACGATTTTTCTGTACACAGCTGTTCTCTTTGTAACTTCTTCTTGATACCGGAAACACATCATCATCTGCCTAGACTTTTCTCAACTATGTTGGAGTCGGTTTCCAATCTTATCGGATCTGCATCCGAAATACTGGTATTCAGCTGCCTGAATACCAGTATTTTACATGGAGCGACTGCCTATCTGATCTCCACAACCCAGTTACTGGAGGATACGATACCACTTGGTAAGACTAGTTGTCAGACTTTCGGGCTTCTGCCTACCAGAAACGAGTGTCAAAGATCTACAAATGACAGCGGGGACCAACGGTTTATCGTGTTCTCCGAGGCACAAGATGGCAACGAAACCTGAAACATCTTCTTAACTCTTCTTGTTTGTATGAGATTGCCATCGCAGATCGAACGGATGTAACTGGCACAGGAACATAGAGATGGGAAAAATCAAAAAGAGATCTAAGCGCATCAGTAAGTGAAGTCGAACGGATGACGATGATGTCTGCCATCCTCAGAAGTATTGTGTGCTTAGACTGTATTCTTGGTCTTCTGCGATTTTTTTTTCTGTATAATTAAAACAGTATGATATCAATTTTCTAAGGATTATGCTAGAGTAGGGTTGACACGATCATGCTAATAAAATAAGATTCCAAGGAAATTAATAAAAGACGAATATGAAATATTAGTCTCTAGATCAAAACTAATTCGAATAACGTGGATCTTTGATACAAAGGAAAAAAAATCTGCTTAATTCAGATTTGTTACAAAAACTAATTTTATTTATTAGTGTTCTCATTCAGCTCTACTCAGAATTTAAGCTCTTTCTACAATCAAAGCTTTTGACACGAGCTTAGAACACCAAAAAGTTTTTGACACGTGTCAGAGCGATCGAAACTTGGTGTCAAATGCAGCGAAAACTAGACGGAGGTGTCTAGAATAAATAATACGACCGGAACATGTTTGAAAGTCACAATGTGGACCTGTTTAAGCAACATTTCATCATTAGAGATTTTCAAGTGTGTGTTTGCTTCTAAAACTCCGGAGCGTGACTTTGGTCCCACGTTATGATCAAGTCAGGGTGAGCGCAGACCGACGAAGTGGCAGTGAAGCGAGTACGATCAGCGCCCTGCATTACTTGACCCCTCTTATAAAGAAGAAGAGGGGAAGAGAGGTCAAGTTATGCAGAGCTGACCGTACTTCTATAATACTTCACTTAGCGATGGAAAGTTCAAAACCCACATCAAACGGGTCCTTGTAAAAAACGCATATATTAGAGACTACGTTGAAGACAAGGAAGTTTGGCAATAATTCCTTCTGCACATGTGGCTTCCCTGGTACCACATAAACGGCATAACTATGTAAATGTCTATTAACTGCTCCCAAATTACGATGTTTATTTTCTTTTTTTTATACATACTTCCTTGACAAAATATTTTCATTATTTGACATTATATACCTACAATTTTGATACCAAACTATTTATTAGTGGCTTTTGTGAACAGGATACTAATTAAGACTTGTTACAGTTGTAATGGCAAACATGTCATTTGGTTTAAATAGGTTTTTATTATTTTATTAATATTTTACATAGATTATTTTATATTTTGTGAATGTGACTAGATTTGTTAAGTATCTGGTACTTCTTGATAGGCCTACACTGTCCTCCCATACCTATTAACTCTGTAATTTGAAAACATTGTAAAAGCCAATTATTTTTAAAAGAGTAACCGTGGAGTTTCTTGCCAGCTCTTCTCCATAGGAAACGACCAATTGGAACCGTGCACCTAGCTCTCTGACGTTTCATAAGTGCCCATGTAGGTTTATGTGAAATAAAAGATTTTGATTTTGAAATAACTGAAATGATTATGTAATAAAAACACACGAAGTGGTGCGAGAGTCGTCGCGTGGAGGCGCTAGGTGGCGCTAAGCGCATGTATACAGGGGGTCTGCGCTGACCCTTAGTTCGACGCAAACATGTTGCACCAATAATTTGTTGCTACTACGTTTTGGCAAATTAGCTTCGCAACACAACAATGTAAGTAGCCGGTTGCAAGCACTATACTCTAACTTGCTGCCACTTTCCTGGTTTTGGTCCCAAAATAATTTAGGTACCTACTGCGGATAGTGTCCGACCGACCCTTCTGTTTCTGCTTTGGCCACCTTCGGCAAAAAACCACCTTTAGCCTAACTTTCCGCTTCGGTAAAAATGGGCCGAAGTTTTAGCCGAAACCGAACTTTTGTAGCAGGCGCCGAAATTAAACGAACTGCTCCAAATGCTACTACTAGTAGTTGAGGTTAGAGCTTCGGCTTCGGCCGGAGGCTGTAACGATAGCCGATTAATCGGCTTCGGCCAGAAATTGACCTTCGGTCGGACACTCTGTGGATAATTTCATTCTGCTCTCTATAGGCCCATCACGGCCTGTCGCTAACAGGACATCCCTTGCAGCTTGCGGATAATAGGGTCTTACACCCATTTTTGAAAAGTGTCTTAATTAAATTCTACAGTGCTAATACGAGTATGCCCCAACAAAAATCTCAAAATTTTTATTCAATCGATAAGTGCCATAAAAATGCATTTAAATTTTACAAATTTTCAAATTTCGCGCGTAGTTTGACGAAAACGTTGGACGCAGTGGACGCCATGTTGCTCTGTGATCATGACGTCACTTGGCTAGTAAACAAATGCGCTTATCTATTATCTAACTATCAGTTGACAGTAGACACGTTTTAGTTTACACAGCGGTATGACGTAATAACATGACGGCTATTATTTCATAGTGTTTTTTAACAGATTACAAAAACTAAAAACGTTGAATTTAATTTTAAAATTTATTTTGTTATTTTATGAACTAAAAGTAACATTTTCCGACACCTTTTTGTCTAAACTATCTCAATAATCTATTTATAGATTTTTTCTCGTATATTTTAAAATACCCTATTATGATTGATTGAAAAACTTATTTAAAAAAATCGAGGTGTGGCTGTGTCGTGGACACGGCCGTGTGTTTTACGTGAATACGTATACGTAACGGGTAATATTTTCCTTTTGACGATTTCTTTGATCCTTTAGCATCGAAAGGTGTAATAAAATGTTGGATGTAGATAATAGATATATTATGTAGCTGCAACACAAAACTGTAGGCTCCTATTTTGTTATCATAAGTTTTCTGAATTGACTCCCACTCATCATCTGCCTACTTCAAGTCTAACCGGATGCAGCTGAATACCAGTATTTTACATGGAGCGACTGCCTATCTGACCTCCACAACCCAGTTACTTGGCAACATGATACCCCTTAGTAAGACTGGTTGTCAGACTTTCGGGCTTCTGACAACCCGTAACGACTGTCAAAAATCTACAAATGACAGCCGGGACCAACGGCTTAACGTGCTTTCCGAGGCACGATGGGGTCTTGGTATGTAAAGATTGTCACCCGTCCACGGCCCAACCGCGGCAAGCGTAGCTTAACCTGATCGATCGACCCGTGCGGCTGTTATTACTTAGCCACAAGCCCCTTGAATTGACTCCCACTATGGAAGCAAATTCAAAGACGTATTCACACGGAGTACAGAAAGTAGCGGAGATGCCGCAAGGCAAGTAGGTAATGAGCCTTCAATTTGGTCATGACGTCACAGCGGGCGCGGTCGCAAACCTTAGTTTCGAGTGAACCGTCATCGCATTCGGGTCCGTTTTATTTTAATAGCTTTTTAATTGTTAAATTGATTTAATACAGGTTCACTGTCCACAGACCACATACGGTCTGTAGAGAGACTTCCATACCAGTCCACAGACAGTATGTTGTCTGTTCGCCGGTACAATTTCTAAGCCATCTGACAATGTGGACGTAAGAAGAAAGTCTCTTATTTAATGCGGACTTGTAGAACACATCATAAAAAGAAATCGAATTCGGTAAAAAACGAAATAAAAAGGAAAATATTCGCATACCACATATGGCCTGTGGACTCACGAGGTGATTTTTACAGTCCTAAAGTTAAGTAAACCTAACAACTGGACACCAACAAATTATTCGAAAATCTGTTCACTTCATTTCAATGAAAATAATTTTTTTATAAAAAAAAATTGTTATGAAAATTGCATCAAGTAGCGTTACCTAAATAGTTTGTACCTCATCAGATAATGATAAATATTTAAAATTATAACTTAATATAATACAACAAGTGAAAGGTACAGAATGAGGAGGTTAGGATCAAAACCATAACATATCCACTATTGGCAATTTAATTTTTTTTCGCGATTTGTGAACAAAATGAGAAAATCTACCATTAGCAGAGACAGTTTAGTTCAATGCAGCATATTCTTCCAAGTAAAATTATGTCTAATATTAACGTTTAGTTTAAAACCTCAACATAATTATCCTGTTTAAAAAGAATGAATTTTGAAATTGATTCTACACCACACATATCCTATACCTAATATGTTAGGTGTTGTGCTATTGCACAGGTCAATACCACATATATCCCTGTACTTTTTCGAATTAGGGTTTTCTGGCAACACTGAGACGTCAGGTCAGGACCTGTCAAAAGTGTCAAAGTGCCTATTTTTTACTTTAGTCGTGACTGAATGGTGAACAAATGATGAACGTCATCATTATATGTTTTATAGATTTATTGTCGAAACGAAAGACCTCTTGTGAAAATGGCGCCAACTTGTGGCGTGAATTTTCATGAAAACCAAAACGGAAAAAAGTGTGCCATCCAACGTGGCAATGCTGCCAGCCTTTTGGGCACTTTTCCCATTGACAGCGATGCGGACGAATTTTTTGATGCCCAATGAGCTCTTCCGCCTTTTTGTTTGTGTGTAGTTTTAGTTAAGATAGGATATCATTTTGTAATTTTTATTAATTAATTATATAATTATGAATACCTAATATACGCATGAGGTGCCATTTTTTTATGATCATTAAAAAAAAAAACAAAATGGAATACAATGGGTGAATACAAAAAAAAATTGGATGTATAATCTTAACGATCTTTGCCATCGGATCTTTCCATTTCTATGTAACCATTTTTTTTAATTTGACGTTGACAGGTTGTCACCTAACTTGTCTATTATTCGGCTTTTCGCTCGCTTTTTATGGTGTTTGTTCTGTGTTTTTAACAAAACTCCACATATCCAAAGCCGCCGATTGTATATTTTGTAGTGTACATTTTCTTTTTGTGATGAAAAATTAAATATCCAGTCAGGTTACTTTCAAAACCACACTTATCCAAACAGGTGGTACAAAACAGCACATATCCTGATTTGTTTTCACAAAACCGCACTTATCCAGAGTAAGTTCTCCAGACTGACTGATGACGGCGCAAGCAATTAAATAACAATAAAATGTTTTAAAGACCTATTTATCACTTACGTAAATGCCATTCTTTAAAAAGAATACAAAAATATGTGTTTCTTTTTTTAGTGATTTCTGCCTTATTGAAAAAAGTGGATATGTAGTTGTTTTGATCCTACCCTCCTCGAATATAGACGAGAGTCCAGATACTGATGATGACAATTTGCTTCATGACGCGTTGCTCGAAAGTAATAGGATTTTGGAGAGTGAATACTCTGATACTTATCAAATTGTCTCACATATATAGCGGGTTACACAGTACGAGTGTTGCAGAAAAAATATAATGCAAAGAATGTGTTCTTTTCATTCACCGTTCACAAATAAAGACAGCACAAATTTATTTCACTGAAAAGCCGCGGGAATCGTTATTTTCCCGTCTGATGATGTTGTCAAAATCTGCTTACGCGCATATTTAATCATAAGAAGAATGAAAAAAACCGACCAAGTGCGAGTTGGACTCGCGCACGAAGGGTTCCGTACCATTATCTATAAAAACGGCAAAAAAAATCATGTCTGTTGTATGGGAGCCCCTTTAAATATTTATTTTATTCTGTTTTTTATTGTTATTTGTTGTATTTATGTATTTGTTGTTATAGCGGCAACAGAAATACATCATTTGTGAAAATTTCAACTGTCTAACTATCACGGTTCATGAGATACAGCCTTGTCACAGACGAACAGACAGACAGACAGACGTCTTAGTAACAGGTTCCCGCTTTACCCTTTTGGTACGGAACCCTAAAAATTACGTTTTTAATAATTAATAATATAATAATAATAATTAATACTTAATTCCATAATTTTAATCCTCGTAATTATTGTTCATGCTACACATAAGACTCTTATAGGAGAAAATTACTTCCTATTATATGCACATGCGGATGATCGAGAGCCCATTTTCAACCATGTCACGAGATTTCATTATTACAGTAAGCTCGAAAATATTGTATTGTCTAAAAGGCAGCATTTATATAAAACTGTGTTGTTTAGTGGGTAAGTAATAAGCATTGTTCAATAAAGATTGATGATTTTAACAAGTTTTTGCTACCCACCTATCTACCCCACTACCATTTCAAACAGGGAACACATTAGCCACCTCTTGAACTTCGCCCGCAGTTGAGTAATAAATAATGTGGTCCCGCCATACTAACGCACATAGAATTTTCTGGAACAAAGTGTCATGCTTTGTTACGCCATAGTGGCCAATAGACGAACTAAAATAAAAAATAGCTATTCAGTTACATTGTAATAATGGCGGGTTTTCCATCGTGGGCTGTAGCCATCGCCGTACCTCGCCCCTATCACCCGCCTTTAGGCGACGCTTGTTTCTTTAGAGATTTTGCGTAGCCGTTCGCGTCTTTCTGTACTCCGTACGTATTCGCGTCAAAATGTACCCTGCCGCTAGCCAAATCCTTTCTAGTTGGAGGGACAGGCGTATAAATAGCCGTGTATCCTTGCGGGTCGAGGACGACTGAAAAATTATTATCTGGAATGCATAATAATTCAATTTGCCTTTTATTTGAGCAAACTTTCAAAGAGGAATTGGTGACGGTCAGGTGGCGTTTGTAGCCTAACTCCAGCAAATAATGCAAAGCGGTACCTGTGCTTCTCCTGGCGAAAGTCTTGAAGAATCCTTCTGGGCAGGTGGCCACCTTGCTTGCCCGTACACTGGTCACTTGAAAGTCTATAATTTGGATTTAATCGGATGCGGGTTATTATTTTTAATTTTGAAAACGTAACACAGTATATCCCCAAGGATTACGGGATAACGTAATAAAGTTTTGCGGTTTTGCGGGCGCGATGAACTGAGATTGAAAAAACGTGGTTTGCGGTGAGACGAAATGCTTCCGTTCGGCGCCGGTGCACTATGACGTCTGACAGCCATCATTAGCTGTCACTAGCCGCAGGATTCTCTAAATCCCGCGACACACAATATCCGCGGCTGCAATATAAGCCTAAGACAGACTACAGACACCTTATAAACCGTCCACAATCAAAAAAATGTAAGGGGCAATAACTTGCCACACCACTAGTCTAACCCACAATTATCACTGATGGTCTTACTACCTTCGCTAAATTGACATTGACCTTAACGGCGATTAAACAATTTGTAAAGAATTAAATAAAACATTATGTTAATGATTAAGAGGGCATTTTTAGTCACTTTTGGAACACCTTTTGTTTTTGTGAAGAATTGGGGGCAATCCATGCTCCTTTGTTCTCTGTTTTGAGAAGTGGCCTTGTTGCCTTGCAGTAGAAAAAACTATTATCTATCTGCTACTCCTGCGTCCGGCCCTGGTTCAGGCCATGGTACGGAGTAAGAGGGCATGGGCATCCGTCACCTCCTTCTGCGAAGCAGTAATGCTCGCGATGGAGGAGGCGGGACGGTTGAGGGAAAGGAAAATTTCCCGCACTCTCACCCCTAGTGGTAGCAGGAGACGCCCTGGGCGTCGGGAATCCCGGGCGGATTTCCGGCCACCGTAGGCGCGGGCTTGCGGACGGTGAGCAATGGGTAGCTTACCGTCCGGTAAAGACCAGGCCCGGGTCGACGGTGCGTTGTATTCCACGCGCGCCTCAAAGAGATGTCGTCAGCACAAGCGTAGGGGCCCACTAGGGCCGATGCCTGCCGGGGTCGCGGAAAGGTACCAAAAGGTTACCGAGGCTCCTGGCAACACAGGCAATGGAAGGAATACGGGTGGGTTTTAGTCAGTAAGACTCTGACACACCCTCCCGCTCCCCTCCGTATCTATCTGCAACCTGATTATTATAGTAAAAAATTGTAGCACAGTTAACTGGAAGGAGGAAGAGCTCCTGGCTAAATGAAAACAGCGACACGGGTCGATCAAAGGTTAAGCTTCGCTTACCGCAGTCGGTACGTGGATGGGTGACCATACATTACATATCGAGACCCTTACGTACCTCGGAAGGCACCTTAACTGTCAAAGATCTACGATTGACAGCCGGGACCAATGGTGTCCCGGCTGTCAATCGTAGATCTTTGACAGTTCTTCCGGTTAGCCAGAAGCCCAAGTCTAACAACCAGTATTACCAAGGGGAATCGTGTTCCCCAGTAACTGGGTTGTGGAGGTCAGATAAGCAGTCGCTCCATATAAAATACTGGTATTCAGTTGCATCCAGATAGACTGGAAGCCGACACCAAGTTAGATGGGAAAAGGCTAGGCAGATTGCTATTGTAACACATTTAATGTCACAGTGGGCCCTATCAGAAAACCAGCGCTGCGACCCTATTTTTTTTAAGTACCGCCGCATTATGCTGAGTCAGGAGCCTCTAAGCCTCGTACAGGACTTTTAGTTTTTATTTTTATTTTATTTTGTTTTTATTTGTTTCTATGAGTGTTTTTAGTTTAATTTGTGATCTCCTGTGTGAGTCCCAATAAATACTTTTTCTTTCTTTCTTTTTCTTTAATGAACGAGCATATTCTGGTAACAAAGAAACTCTATACAAAATAATAAATTCGTAGCTCCATAAGTTATATTAAACTAGATGCGCCCCGCGGTTTTACCCGCATAATTTTTGACCCCGTGGGTATATCGGGATAAAAGTATCCTATGTGTTATTTCTGTTTATAAACTATCTGTGTGCCAAATTTCATCCAAATCCGTACAGTTCTTTTTGCGTGAAAGAGTAACAAACATCCATCCATCCATCCATACTTACAAACTTTCGCATTTATAATATTATAGTAGGATTCTAAGCCACGAGAAAGATTTTTCATCACTTAAATTGCAATAAATTATTCAAAACTGAGTACAGCTCATTGAAAATAACGAGGAAGCATGTTAGCCAATATTATTTTTCCTTATTACTTCAAAATGAAGACGGCATGCTTAAAATGACTTATCATGAGGGAATGGTAAATTAAAGTAAAGCCTGCCTTTTGACTTTTATTTCTTTTCTTTTTAGAGGCCGACGAAAAAACTGTTGGGAATCTTTTAAGCTGTTTCTGACTTGAATCACTTCTTGAAGTTACTAAGTTAGGAATTTATGGTTTTCTTTGCTTGCTGTTAGAGTATCGTTATGTTAATGCGGCGAAAGAATACCTGAATGGATTTATCGGTTCCTAGTCTAGTTTTAATCAATGTAGGTAATAAATGCATCAACAATACGTAGGAAATGTCTCGTGTGACACAGACTTTGTTAAGGCGCTGACAAGACGCAATTGACCAAAATAGGCTTCTCTTAAGAAAAAAAATTGCCAAATCTGTATAGTTTGTAGCAGTGAAAAAATATATGTTAATTTTGAACATATTTACCAGAACTTGGTTGTTACCGAAACACGTTTTGAAAAAAAATATCGATACAAACTAACGTTAAACTAACCTCTTACCTTGAGTTCTAATCCAAAATATCTGTATTAAATATCAACATAAGTTACGTATTTAATTAATAACAAGAACGTCTTATTTTAATGCAGAACATGGTTGTTTTTTATTTTCGATTACGCAACTTAATTTTGAGTAAATAGATAATTGCTTCATATTTTGCAATAAATTACAAGCGTTGTGTCATCGCCCTTCTCTTTATTTTCTATGCAATCTGACAGTTACCGCGGTTTAGGTGTTGTCAGCGTCTTAATAAAAAAAAAAAAAAGTTCACAACTTACCACTAAAAAAAGGTCAGTAGATTGTGCCATGATAGCGCTTAAGACCGTGTGCTTATATAAGCGATCGTCGCCCGAATACCCGACTTTTACTTATCCATTTTTCTTGATCATGATTAGGACACGGCTTAAAGCCTCTGCGAAGTAACAATTTCTCATAATATTTTCCTGAATTCTGTTTTATACGTATTCTAGCCTTAAAACTTATTCACTACACAGCAAGATAAATAAGAGCATACCTAGACCCAGACCGTCGATTAAGACATTTGTTTCAACGCATCAAGGAACATTCAGGACAACGTTTTCGTAATAATGTTGTTTGTAATGTTTTCGTAATAATCGTTTATTTTATTCACACTGAAGCCACTGTAACTATAATAAGATTATTCATTTAGGTATATAACTTTCTAAATGATCAAGTTATCAAACCACAATCAACACATTCAACAAGAAAGTTTCCCAATACAATACAATACAAAACTTTACTGTAGAATACATCATTTTAAGTTGCGGGTATACTTACACAATTTCACTCCACGCATAACACTTTGTCACAACACCAATGTATCTCGTCTGCTCGACGTCCGTATGTCACTGCAGGGATCCAGCAGAATATCAGCGTTTTGGGAATGGCTCTGAAACCAGACCAGACTAAAACAGATCTACTTAGAATGCCTACGTAATATGATTTATATTTAGAATAAAGATAGCAGAAAATTTATCCTGGATATTGTAATGCTTAGGAATATAAAGTCTTTTCTTCGATAATCATGTCATTTACATGAAACAGGTCTGTTACTGATAAGGCACAGTCAATGGGGAACTTAAGAAATTATTTTTCTAATATCAAGGAGGAAAATCGGATATCCGTGTACACGTGAAAGAAGCTTAGTGTAGAGTAATTATTGTCATCGGTAAACTCAGGGAAATATTAATTCGAAAAGGAAATATATTTTGCGAGTAGCTCAGACGCAAAAAGTTGTTGATCTCTGGGTAAATTGATATTTATTATCATTGATATGACTTAAGTAGGTAAAGATTAAATTAATGAGGTAAGTTATAACTTTGTTGAATTATGAATACAAAATTAGATTTAGGAATATTTTTTCGTATTTCAACATTATGTTTTAATTCGTATGGACGGCAGTATCATTTCAAATCAAATCAAAATATTTTTATTTCACATAAACCTACATGGGCACTTATGAAAGGTCAGAAGCTAGGTGCACGGTTCCAATTGGTCGTTTCCTATGGAGAAGAGCCGGCTACAAACTCCACGGTTACCTACTCTTTTAAAAATAATTGGCTTTTACAATGTTCTCAAATTACAGTGTTAATAGGTATGGGAGGACAGTGTAGGCCTGTCGAGAAGTAGTTAAAAAAAAAAAAAGAAAAGAAAAAGGTTACAAAAGATCTAGTCTATTAAGCCTACAACTTTCTCACATTCTCAACGTACACAAGAACCCATGTAAAATAATATTAAAATAATAAAAATAAAAACCTATTATAATGAAATATAATGGTGATCTGTCACGTCACTGTCTGTCACTTTTTCACAGCTCATATTTATTTAAATTTACATATTTTACGTGGCCCTAGATGTCCAAATTTGATCGTTTTCTTGTTAATCAAGGCTTAACTGCTGTGCCAAAGTGTAGGCAGCTCCCAATTTTGAACAAATAATAAAATATCTTTTTGTTTCAGACGTTGCGGCCCTCCTTGGCAACGTTATGGCGTGTCGTCCTGACGTCCGACGTCAACGCTTCTGAAAGACTTTAAAATAGTTATATTTTAGTGATAATTTCTATTTTGTGTTTAGTTGAGTGTTTTTCTCTATTCAAGTGTTGTTTTCTGGTAAGTGGATGCATACCGCAACCCAATCCGGTGATGGCACGTTAAATCAAAATTACATTTGTTTACATTGCGATAGATCTTTTCAATCAAAAAGGGGTCTTAACATTCATATTTCAAAAAAACATCGTCTTTGTATTAGCCAGAACGGCCCTGCTCTAAATTTAGACCCAGTTTCTTTACCGGCACCTGTTTCCGACAGTCCAAATTCTACCCCATTCCATTTGTACCTTAGTTACCTAAAAAATAATGTGCCTGTTATCAAACGAGTCCCGCGCGGCGCCAGGATCTCCGTCGCAAACCACCTTTCAGGCTTGATTAAAAAATGTGTGGAGAGCAACCAAATTGTAGACTGGCATAATCTCTTCCTTTTTTCGTATACCACTTTGCATGTCAAAAAAGATGAGGCTACTATTTCTCTAACGCAAAAAATCAAAAATAACTGTTTAACAAAAACATCTTCACCTTTTGATTCTCCCAAGAGGGGAACATTATCTAGAATTAAATTAATTGAAGGCAAAATTGCCGACGGGGATCTCAAAGGCGCCGCACGTCTTCTTTTTACTAACGACGTGTTGTCGCCTGATACTCCTGATACCCTTTCGGCTTTGCATTCGAAACATCCCCCGGCTCCCGTGATCCCGTATTTTTTCGACTCTCCTACAGCAGACCAGGCCTGCCTCGAAATCGAAGGCAAAGACGTTATTGACGCAATAATTTCTTTTAAAACCGGTTCAGCGGCCGGCCTGGACGGAATCTCACCCCAACATTTAAAAGATTTAACTTCTTATTCTGTGGGTGATGCAGGTGTGCAGCTTATTTGCTCTATTACAAAATTAATAAATTTTATTTTTTCAGGCAAAATCAACGCTGATATTGCCTCACTTTTATTTGGTGCTAATTTGATCGCCCTAACTAAAAAGGACGGAGGGGTGAGACCCATTGCTGTGGGGTCAACTTTAAGACGTTTGGCATCCAAAATTGCGGTGAGACATATCAAATCTAAATTACAGTCTGTTTTCGAACCTATACAATTAGGATTTGGCACGAAAGGTGGGTGTGAGGCAGCCGTCCATGCCTTAAGAACCTACCTTTCGTATGATGATTGCGAAATTGTAGTCAAAATTGACGTCAAAAATGCTTTCAATTCAGTAAACAGGGATGCCATGCTGACAGAAGTTAAGAACAAAATTCCGGAACTCTATCAATACCTGCTTACCTGCTACGCAGAACCTTCAAAATTAATTTACCGTTCCCATGAACTTTCTTCGGAGGTCGGCTGTCAGCAGGGCGATGCCCTCGGGCCAGCAATTTTTAGCTTGGCTATAAATCCGATTATTCAAAATTTAAAATCAAAATTTAACGTTTGGTATTTGGATGACGGAACCCTGGGAGGCGATGTGGACACTGTGCTATCTGACTTATCAGATATTAAAACAAATTTCGAAAATATTGGTTTAGAATTAAATTTTAGCAAATGTGAACTCTTCATTCAAAAAACTTCTTACGGTTTGGATAATTTAAAATCCAAATTAAATTTTCTGGCACCGAATATCAAAATAGTAGACAGAAAGTCACTTTGCCTCCTGGGTTCTCCCATCTTTGAAGAATCTTTTCCTGATTATATTACTAACACTATTTCTAAATTCCAAAGTCACGCAAATTGTTTACTCGAAATCAGTCCTCATTATGCTCTTATAATTCTAAAGTTTTGCCTTTTTGTCCCTAAATTTACTTATGTGCTTCGCTGTAGCCCTTTTTGGAAACATCCAAATTTGCTTTCACCAATAGACGATTTAGTCAAAACTAGTTTAGAAACGATTTTAAATATTCAGCTCAATGAACCATCTTGGTTACAAGCATCCCTCCCTATTCGGTTTGGCGGTTTAGGAATCCGCAAAATTTCGAGTGTTGCTTCCCCAGCCTTTTTGTCGTCCACCCATAGCACGTCACGTCTCATAGGTAATGTCCTAAGGGCTTTGCCCACAAACTATGAGACTGCGGGCTTGGAGGATGCCAAGAATGCTTTTCAAATTGCTTGCCCGGGTAAAGAATTTCCAGACAACCTAAAATCTCAGAGGAGCTGGGACGATATTTATTGCGATTTAACATACAAATCGATTCTGAGCCGCAGTTCAGGTCCGGATCGCGCAAGACTTTTGGCGGTCGGAACCAGAGAGGCCGGTCATTGGCTACATGCCCATCCTTCTCCATATACCGGTACCTTCCTGGATCCGACCTCGCTTCGTCTGGCGACTGGTCTGCGGCTTGGGGTCACGGTATGCACTCCACACACATGCCCTTGTGGCACGGACGTGGACCGACTGGGTCACCACGGACTTTGTTGTCAAAAAAGTGCAGGCCGCTTTTCAAGACATGCAACACTTAATGACATAATCCGCCGGTCTCTTGCCAGCATCAATGTGCCTGCTCTTCTTGAGCCGACTGGCATTGTCAGAGATGATGGCAAAAGACCTGATGGTGTGTCTTTGGTCCCGTGGAGTTTGGGACGGATGCTTGTGTGGGACGCTACCTGTGTAGACACACTGGCACCGTCCCACCTCCAACGGACTACTTCTAAAGCGGGTGCAGCGGCAGAAAATGCCGAAAATCTGAAAGTTATTAAATATGGAGGCCTTGGCAGAGAGTACAACTTTGTGCCCTTTGGCGTCGAGACCCTCGGTCCGTGGGGTCCCAGTGCGCATAAGTTATTTGCGGAAATCGCGAAACGTCTAGTTGATGTAACTGGTGACCGAAAAGCTGGCGGCTTTCTCGCGCAACGCATCAGCATTGCAATTCAGCGAGGAAATGCCGCCAGCATCCTCGGTACAATGCCCCGAGGGCCTTTTTTAAGCTTAACTTAGTTTTAATTTAATTTAGTTAATGTTAATAATCATCTTGTAATTTGGTTATGTAAATAAATGAAAAAAAAAAAAAAAAAAAAAACCTATTTAAACCAAATGACATGTTTGCCATTACAACAAGTCTGAAATCAAAATTGTAGGTATATAGTGTCAAATAAAGTAAATCAAATAAATAATTTAATCATCTTTTCGAAATTATTTTAATTCGTACCACAGTAATGTAAAAATAAATTATGTATAAGGGGCTTGTAGCTGAATAATAACAGACTTAACTCTGAAAATATCATTGTGCTACAATATTATTGAGTAGAAGTCGTATTCATTTTATTATTTAAGTTCTGTATATTGCAGTACTTACTCTACTTTCTACGAAGTTAACTACAGGAACTTTATTGAGCACAATAATATAAATTGTAGGAATGTTTCTCTTACACACTTCTTAGTAGTTGGTCAGTTAGTTTTAACTGTGCGGTCTGGAACCGATATACTTACACCTACATAATATTATTGTTTATATCTGAGTGGATTTGTGGCAAAGTAATAACAGCCACATGGGTTGGGCTTGCCGACGGTGAGCAATGGGTAGCTCACCGTCCGGTAAGGACCAGGCCCGGGTCGACGGTGCGTCGTATTCCACGCGCGCCTCAAAGAGATGTCGTCAGCACAAAAGTAGGGGTCCACTAGGGCCGATGCCTGCTGGGGTCGCGGGAAGGTACTTATGGGTCACCGAGGCCCCTGGCAACACAGGCAACAGAAAGGAATACGGGTGGGTTTTAGTCAGTAAGAGTCTGACACACCCTCCAGTTCCGCCCAGAGCGGGAGAAGTTATTTTATAATAAGCTACGCTTACCGCGGTCGGTTCGTGGATGGGTGACCATCTATTACATATCAAGACCTCTCCAAGTCCACATTTAGCCGTTGTCCCCAGCTGTCATTCGTAGATCTGGGACCGTTTAATCGTGGCGGATAGTCAGAAGCCCAAAAGCCTAACAACCATTCTTAGCAAGGGCCACTGGACTGTCCCAGCTACCATAGTATCCCAGAAAAACAGATTTCCGACGCGTCCAAGCTACCAGGGTTTTTTTTTTTTTTTTTTTTTGGGTGGGAAATCATCAAATAACTTCTCCCGCTCTGGGTGGAGCGGGAGGGTGTGTCAGACTCTTACTGACTAAAACCCACCCGTATTCCTTCTTGTTGCCTGTGTTGCGGGGGCCTCGGTGACCCATAAGTACCTTCCCGCGACCCCAGCAGGCATCGGCCCTAGTGGACCCCTACTATGTGCTGACGACATCTCTTTGAGGCGCGCGTGGAATACAACGCGCCGTCGACCCGGGCCTGGTCCTTACCGGACGGTGAGCTACCCATTGCTCACCGTCCGCAAGCCCGCGCCTACGGTGGCCGGAAATCCGCCCGGGATTCCCGACGCCCTGGGCGTCTCCTGCGGCGGCTAGGGGCGAGAGGGCGCGAAACTTGCCTTTCCCTCAACCGTCCCGCCTCCTCCTTCGCGAGCATTACTGCTTCGCAGAAGGAGGTGACGGCTGCCCATGCCCTCTCGCTCCGTACCATGGCCTGAACCAGGGCCGGACGCGAGAGGTCTCTGCCGCCGATCGCCTCCAAGAGGACACGGCGTTGCTCTGCCCAAGCCGGGCAGACCTCCACCGTATGCTCCACCGTGTCCTCCGGGCGATCCACACAGTGGTGACACCCGGACGTTTCCTCCCGCCTTATCCGACACAGGAACCTCCCGAAGCTGCCGTGTCCGGTCAGGACCTGCGTCAGGCGGAAGGTGAGGACGCCGTGGCGCCTCTCCAGCCACTCCTCAAAGAGGGGACTTATCGCCGCAATCGTGGCGTGCCCAGCACTGGGTTGCGACAACCGTACTTTCCATGACGCCATGAGATCCCGCCGGAGCTCCGTCCGCTGTGCCGCGATTTCTCGCGGCAGCGGACTTACGCCCCGGCGTTTCGCCTCCTCGCGCCACTCCCATACGTGCGCGAGGGCTTTTGCCTCCAGATCCCATGGCGGCAATCCGGCAAGGAGGCTCGCTGCCTCACAGGAGACCGTGCGGTATCCCCGAACCATCCGGATGGCCATGACCCTTTGGGCCGCGCTCAACCGGCGGGCTGGCCGCAGCGCCAGAGAGCGCGCCCATACAGGAGCCCCGTAGAGGGCCATGGACCGCACGACCCCCGCGTAGAGCCTCCGGCAGGAGGCGTTTGGACCCCCTAGATTGGGCAGGAGCCGCTTCAATGCAGCGCCCGCCCGCTCCAGTTTGGGAGCCAAACGTCGGAAATGCTCCACGAAGTTCCACCGGCTGTCGAGGACGAGTCCCAGGTACTTCATCGTCGACTCGACGCCGACAGAAACCCCTCCTACCGTTATTTGGGACCCCAACGGTGGCGCGTTCCGAGGACCATGAAAACACATGGCCTCGGACTTGTGCAGGGCCACCTCGAGTCCCAATTGCCGATTCCTTTCGACGATTGTCGCAACCCCGCGTGCCGCTAATTCGGCCGCCGCCTGGTGCGACCTCCCCTGCGCCAGGACCGACGTCTCTCAACTCCGCAAGGGAGTTGTGGAACTCGGCAAGAGTTCGGTTCGGAGAGAGGTAGACCCCTACCACGACAATCTCCCTGAACCGTGCTGCTACGCAGCCCCGTCCTCTCTTGACGGCCTCGAGGGACGGGGTACCGGCGGCGGCCGACGAAATTAGGATCACTGAGCCGCTCAGGTCCTCCACCCAGTCATCCCTGGGCGGGACAAAGTACGGCTCAGCGACCACGGCGATGTTAATCGACCACTGCACCATGCTCTGGAGCAACAGATCCTGAGCGGCGGCGCAGTGGTTGATGTTCGCCTGGAGGAGGCGTAATGGGGCCATTAATGGCACTCCATGTCAGCCCCCTCTTGGGCCTCCTTCCCAGCCCCCTGAGAGGGGCCTGCCGCAGCGGCCACGGTGGCGACGGCGACGACGGCGGTGTTGGAGGCGGCAGCGGCGGTGGCAGTGGTGGCGGCTGCGGCGGTGACGGCGGTGGCGGAGGGCTTGCCTCTGGCCCTGGCTTTGGCTTTGGCGGGTGGGGTGCAGGCCTTGCCCCCCATTCGGTGGTCGGCCGGCTTGCCAGCCGCCGCACATACGGCACAGTGCGGCGTGGCGTTGCAGGAGCCGGCCTTGTGCCCGGGCTGACCACAGCGATAGCAAAGACCGCTGCGGTCCACCTCCGAGGTGCAATTGGCTTGCACGTGGTCGCCCACCTGGCAACGGAAGCACCTCAGAGGTCTGGGCTCCAGCAGTTTGACCTGTGCGGACACCCAGCCCACCAATAACCTTTGGCCCTCCCTGGCAATATTTTTGGCCGCCGACACGGGGCAGCTCACCATAGCGGTTTGCAGCCCCGCGGAGTCAGGATGGATGGTGCCCACCCTCACCTGCTCGGCAGAGCACCCCCCAGTCCTAACTACTGCGGCGACCACCTTTTCCTCCGTCACGGAGTCGTCCAGGCCCATGATGCGCATGCTAGCGCACTTGGTGGGCCTGGACACTCGGACCTCGTCCGCATTTCCAAGCTACCAGGGTAGCCCGGACGTTTTACGCCAAACAAAGCAATTACGTGCCTTAGTCGCACTGTACGGGTTTTAAATGATTTTACCAGATGGCGCTGTATTAAATTCCGCTTCTTTACGTATGCAACACTCGGTGTCAGACCAAAGAGAATTTTTAAATAATAGTTTTCGTCGTTCAGTTGAATCAGTTGGCTGTCATTGAATAATATAGTGAATAATCCAGTGTATAAGTGTTATATACCATAAAAAACCTCTTTCATCAAGGTGTACGAATATCTACAAGTGTCCAAGGTTGTGAATCTGTTGTGTTGTGATAAAATCGTCAGGAAAAATTAGGCGCATGGCGACACGCTGTGCGTCGGCATTTTCGTATTAATTACGTAAGTTTTACTAAATAATTTAATAGATTAGTGCTTGTTCTATGAACATATGTTCATAATTAGTATTTAAACATGCTCACACCGTTAAAATACTACAAAAATAGTTACGATTAACCTGATTTACTTCGTCCCGCCGGACATTTTTTTATCAAATTGTGAGGGAATGGGGGTTTGTTTTGGTTTACTGTGTTACTCTGAACAAACCAATTAAGGGTATATGGTTATCAAAAAAAGCTTAGATAGTCTAGTTTAATAATAAATAGGTTTTATTGACACCAATTACAAAATATTGAACAAAAATTCTGCAAGAACAAATATTTTACGGAAATTCACACACGTTCTCAAGTTTAACTTTTTTTTACGGTACTTTGGGCTATGAGGTCGTAATTTAGTTTTAACACCTATTGATTCTGTATACTTTCAGCTATACACATGATTTTTTATTAAGGAATAGCTACAGTAGTTTTTTAGTTATTACGTTTTATGCAGGACGAAGGCTACAGGGGCAAAACAAGAAATGTCACAAAAACAAAAAGTTGAGTAATTAATATTTTAATTTTTCAAATTTAAAAACATTCTTAAGTGTCACTTAAAATTATAAACTGCTAATAGGAACTTTAGTTTACTCTTATTTTTAGGAACATAAAATATTGAAATGGAAATATATTTCTTTTAATAATTAAATAATTGCAGTAATTCACTTTTGAAACATACAAAAGCTAGTAATGTCCACTGTGTCCCATACAAGGAATGTCCAACTTAATATTTTTTTTACGAATTATAATGAGGAATGCCTTCAAAGTAGGATTGACCCTCTCAGAACAAAATCTTTTTAAATCCATTAAGTCCTTGTACTTTTCTGCACTTAGGTAAAAAAAATTGATAGGAAAATTCTGGCAATTCAAATTCATTTGATGTGTCTGATCCAGTTCCCTTTTTTGCCACTATGGGTGATTTCTCCTATATACCATTAATTACTTCTATGTAAAATAACTCTAGGGTGTTCTCGTACACACTCTATTTCTCTTTGGGACTGCACAGGAAATGAGCATTTTTTCAGGTATTGATTTTGAAAGAATTCTGAAAATTTTCTGATTAGTTCGCCTATTCGTACCTTCTTCTCTTCTTAGGTCTTTCGCGACTATCTCTCAGCACTACGGGTTGGATCTAGTATCGTTTGGCAGGAGTTGGGGGGTAAAAGGGGCTAAAGTTGGTAGGGTTTGGGTCCCCGATTATAACGTTACCACTCTTATTAAAAGGTAATGCATATTTTCCGAGAAATTAATAAAAAATGTGTCTAACCTCGAATCCGATAAGAAGCGAAAAACTAAACGTTTAAAATGCGCGATTTACAACCAAATTTGCCCCAGCATCTGTAGTCAGTATCCAGTATCCAGTATCAGTATTTGTAGTCAGTCCATGGTATAAAATGTCGGACCAATTCGATAACACGGAACGTGAACAATAAAACAGGTATGCCATTTGCGTCATGTGTCACTGTCATTTGTTTTCGATCGTTCCGTTTCTCCTCGAGTTGCATGAATTTTTTCTCTGTGTTTGTACTTCCACTGATCGTATATGTGTACAAAAGGCAATGTTACTACTGTTACTAGGAGAACTTAGGATGCAAGAGCGAGCGAAGCGAGCTCGGGACTTGGGGCACCGACTCTTATTTTTTTTAAACCCTAGAGGCCCGCGAAGCGGGCCTCATACTACGCCTTTTAATCGACTTTAAGTGTTTTGAGGTTAGGTTACAATAATTTGTTTTTCTCAAGAACGGTGCGTTACCTTTTCATGGGAGTGGTGCCAGGGGGCAGGGAGCACCTCTCCCCCAATCTCCCCCGCGAAGCTGGGCTCATACTACGGCTTTTTAAGCGACTAAGAGTTTTGAGGTTAGGTTATAATAATTTGTTTTTCTCAAGAACGGTGCGTTACCTTTTCATGGAAGTGGTGCCAGGGGGCAAGGTGAACCATCCCCCAACCCCCTCCTCCACTCCAACCCCCTTCTCCTGCCAAACGATACTAGATTTTTACCGAATCTTATCACTGTGTAGTTCTTATTCTGACCACCTGCTGAATCACAGTATATCTCTAAATGCTTAATACGACTATCCAATGGTTAGTTAAATAATGAAACAGAAATGATAACACTTCATCTGATCCCTTGCGTCCACAGGTTTCAGGATAGGTATAAAAGTAGAAGCTTGCATCTCCCAATGCATGGACATTAAAAGAGTACATTGATAACTGACGCTTGTAATACACAACGTTTGTGGTAATGTTTGGCAGGGATACATTTTTCTGGTAGTCCATGGCAATTGCTTGGGACATTCCTTACGTTCCGTTACACTATGGACCGTCCCTGTTTTGTTCCTGTATACAGTTTTGAGACTTAAGTAATACATGTGACTATACTTGTTTTTAAGCGTTTAGTGTAACGCCAAATAAAAATACGCGGGAAAACGAAAATATTGCCATCAAAAATAAACTTTTTGAATTTTAGTGACATTCCTGGTTTTGCACCTGTACTCTTCGTTATAGGCGGTATCAATTGTGTTTTGTTTTACTGTGTTACTCTGAACAAACCAGGTACAGACATATGGGTATCAAAAGAAAGCTTAGATAGTCTAGTTTAATTATAAATAGGTTTTATTGACCCAAATCAAAAAATATTGAACAGAAATTCCGCACGAACTAATATTTTACGGAAATTTCAACACGCGTTCTCAAGTTTAACATTTTTTTACGGTACTTTGGGCTATGAAGTCGTTATTTAGTTTTAACACCTATTGATTCTGCATAGTTTCAGCTATGATTTTTTATTAAGGTGTAGCTGCAGTAATTTCCTAGATAATACGCTTTATGTTGGAAATGACCGACGCGGAATCCGCGCGTGTGCGCTCGCGCGAGTCGGGACGCGTCGGAGGGTAATCAGGCGCAAAGCTGGGACGCGCAAGTGGGTGTTATCCAGTAACCGGGTTGTAGAAGTCAGATAGGCAGTCACTCCATGTGAAATACTGGTATTCAGCTGCAGCCGGTTAGACTGGTAGCCGACCCCAGCATACTTAGGAAAAGGCTACGGAGATTGATTGAAATAGAGGTTAATCTTTCCTGCTGGGGTCGCGGGAAAGTCCGAAATATAATATACCGGGATACCCAGGCCCCTGGCAACATAGGCAACGGAAGGAAAACGGGTGGGCTTTAGTCAGTAAGAGTCTGACACACCCTCCCGCTCCGCCCAGAGTGGGAAAAGATATTTGATAATTTCCCACCCAAAAAAATAAAAAAAACGGGTTAATCTTTGAAATTACTCATCCAATTTAAAAAAAATATTTCACTGATAGTAAGTTAAGCACTGCTATTAATGAGTGTTTTAACCCATAAGTGTATATGTTAAAACAAGCGAGCAGAAGCTAGTCTGTTATAGGAAACTAGCTGCGCCCCGCGGTTTAATCCCGCATAAGTCTCATTCCCGTAGTAATATCGGGATAAAAAGTATTTTATATCCTAATTCAAGTTATGGTCTACCCATGTGCCAAATTTCATTTAAATCCGTTTAGCCGTTTTAGCGTCAAAGCGTAACAAACAAATAAATAAACAAATTCACTTTCACATTAGTTATACTCGTAATATTAGGTTGGATTAAATTTCCTACATTTTTAATGCCACAAACTAATTTGACATCAAGAATTGACGCATACTTATTTTAAATTATTTTCATTTTTGTAAAAGCTATTTTTTTCCTTTTTGATAATTAAATACTATAGTTAAATAAATACTTTTATTATTATTATCTTTTATTTCATTATTTACACATTTTAATTTTATTTTTAAATATTATAATATAAAAAATATATAAAAACATTTAAAAATATAAAAAAGAAAATGGTAGCCCACCGGTATCGGGAACAGGGTCCAAGCTACTGGTGGTCAGGGCTCCAGAGAGAAGAACCTCCTGACAATGCGAGCCGTGTCCAGAAGTACCGCTTTCTGAATCAAGCCCTTAATCCAGCCGTCCAACGTGAGCCTCTTTAGGTGTTGGTCGAGGCTCTTGGCAATTAAGCCATTGGCTGATACGACTATCGGCACAATGATTGCTGAATCCACATCCCACATGTCGACAACCTCGCGAGCCAAGTCAAGATACTTGATCTGTTTATCTTTCTCGGCTTTCACGAGATTCCCGTCATGAGGGACTGTTATGTCAACAATCATTGCGCGCCGCTCTGTTCGATCCATCACCACTATATCAGGCTTATTGGCAACAATAGTCCTGTCAGTGATGATGGATCGGTCCCAGTACAATGTGATATTTCCATTGTCGAGAACTGGGTCGGGCACATACCTGTAGTACGGCACTTCAGATTCTACAAGGCTGTATTTCAGAGCAAGTTGCTGATGGATAATCCTGGCTACAAGGTAGTGTCTATACAAATACTCTTCGTTAGCTAGACGAGAACACCCGGAGATAATGTGTCGGATTGATTCTCCCGGACGGTGGCATGCCCGACACACGTCAACCGTGTCGTCCTTCACAATAAATCTCCGGTAATTGCACAGACAAAACCTTCGGTTTCCCCAAAGAGGTCACCAAAACGTAGCCAGGCTATGGACGCTTGGAAATCTACATCGGGTTCATGTAGGGCCCGGAAAAAGCGTCCGTGAAGCTACTTACTCTGCCATGCCTCCCTGCGATCGTTAGTGTCAAGCACTACAAGCTTGCGCCAGTTCTCTTTAGCCAAGGAGAGTGGGGTGAGGCCCTTGTCCACCGCGACCACATCTCGATGCATCCCCACGTCGGCTTCTAGGAAATATTCCCTGAGACTGCATACCTCGCGATTGTGGAGGGTCTTAGCGTTTAAAAAGCCTCGACCTCCACACTTTCGCGAGATATACAGTCTCATTACCGACGACCGTGGGTGATGCATTCGATATGCAGTCAGCAGCGTACGGACCCTCCTATCCAGGGCGTCGAGTTATTATTATTATTATTATTATTTACACCAATGCCTTTGTTATTTATGTAAGAATCCCAGTGTTACTGGGTGGAAAACAGGAAAGCAAATAATTATAATTACAGTTACCAATAAATTACCAATTTCACCAAACATAATAGTAATTACAAGAGACTTGAATTCATTCTCCTTTTACCAATTCTAAGTGACTCGTTACAAAGCTTAATATCAAATTACCTTATTTAGAAACCTAAACCTGATTTTAAGTTCCTGAGAAGCAAAATTTACGTAATTATAATACTTTGAGGAAGCAAATTTTTTTTCGAGAATAAGTCATTATTTCGTCCTTTGCTTGCGAGACCTTTTTTAACTTAGTTTGTGTTTGTGAATTTATTTTGTAGTTGCCCGAAGGTTTTTTTTATGTTTTGGTGTTATGTATGGATCTATCAACCCATTCATAACAGTAAGTTTTTGTTTCGTTTCGTTTCGTTTTTCGCATAAATTTTCGACCTGGTCACATGTAATATTTTTTTTGTAGCATATGCCAACATTTGCATTCGTATGTGCTTGTCATCTTGTGATTAGGTACTTCAATAAAATTACTGCTCTTTCCTTTTGATCTATAAAATCTAAAACATTTTCCCATTCTTCCGTCTAAATAAAAGAAAACTCCTACAGTCTGGCTAGCCTAACAAGATCCACCAAAAAATTTGCTTGAATTCCACACAATTTAAACAACAAACATGTTAGGTACTAAAATACAAATCTGCGCTGTGAATCCAACATATTTTAGTACCTTTTTGGCTGAACAAAACAAAAGTGAGCTGTAAATCAGTGACGTCATAATTTCAGTGACGCGGGCTTGCCTTCCGGCAGAGCACCTGAGCCGTTACCGTGCCGGATTTCGTTTTATGTGGATGAACATTTGTCTATTTACAGTAAGATTATATGTATGAAGGACTTGAAAAATAAAAGGAATTACCAGTTGTTTCTTTTGCGAGATAACTTCAATTTAGCAGGCCACTCTTGCTACATTATGCTTCTGCAGGTTATCGATACGTCTGAATTGATGTCTTGTGTCTTGTGGGTCAATATGAATGCCCCTAATTACAATTTTTAACTATTTTAAAACTTGTAACATAAAAGTATCTCTTCTGAAAGTCGAATGCAAAAATTCCTGAAATTTAAAAATAAAAGAATGTAAGTACATCCTTCACAAATTACATACCCTGAATAGCGTTTTAACCAAATATTAAATTAAAATATTGACACAATTAAATTAGCGAGCTCTCTCCATATCTGAATAGCTAATATAAAGTTTTTAATTATACTAAGCCCGAGTTCGCCTGAATTAAACTGATGTAGGCACGTGTTTTCATTCACTATTTTGTAAAGCATGAACGAAAAGGTTACTTACACACCTGAAATATGAATTAGTCATTAGGGTATGTAATAGGTAGCTTATAATGTAACTATCCCTAATAAAATAAGGCGTGTGGTAAAATAAGGAAAGGATTATGTCAAGAGAAAAGGCGGAAGCGTCCTCCTGAATGTAAATAGCAAAATACTGACTGCTAAACTAAACTGCTGTTTTTTTTATTTATTCAAATTCATTTATTCATCAAATATAAACTAAGAGTTTACACCAACTCGCTTATATTTATGCTAATTCTACAAATTTACATTAAAAAAAAATATTAACACTTCTTAGACTAAACAACTCAACAATTATTTCTTCATAATTTCTTCATATTTAAATAAATAAACATATATTTAGTGACTGTCCTTCGAGAGTCTAAAAATAAATCTGCTTCAGGAATATATTTTAGAAAGTCATTTATTAACTTAATTGCTCCAGCAGTGGGAGTGGTGTTGGTTCGGGGAGCACGCCACGGCGGGTAGCATTATGTTTTTTTTTTCTTTTGTTATATTTATTTTTACATTTTAATCCTCTAGTTTTGCTTTTGCAGGTAGGTCTTAATAACTGCGGCACAGTATTATACTAATACAGTTGTTATCGAACACAGTTTCTGTAAACTGAAATTTTTCGTTTCAATAAAAAATATATTATTATTAGTTTAGCTTCTTTGTGTGCAACCTTAATATAATTTTTCTATACACATAAACCTTCCAGAATAAATTATCTAAATGATGATGAAAACCAAATCAAAATCTGTTGCGGAGATAAGAAGAATAACGCAGTCACACAAACAGAAACGAAAAGCGACTTTACTATAAAATAGGTAAAGTTCACTCTTTTAATTAATTTTACTTAATTAAGTTGCCACTGCAAGCTAAAGTGGCAATGGGCCGGCCATATTAGCTGTTGAACCGATGCCCGTTGGAGTAGACGTAATCTTGAGTGGAGACCGCGAATCGGCAAACGTAAGGTATGACGCCCTCAGGCTACGCGGAGTGACGATCTTTGCTGGCTGGCTGGTAGCAGCTGGATGAGAGTTACCGAGAATCGAGATGCACTTTAATTGCATAACACAGTTTGAATCACAATCCGAGAGTTTGAAGGTTATTACTAATCCATTGCTTCATATGTTTGTAAAAATTCGTCTGCTCAGCAACATAACGCAATGGACGTGGGTGAACTGTCAAAATGAAACCGATTGCGATCAATTGTCATTTTATGTGTGTGGCGCAATTGCCCCACAGAATGGCGCGCAATTGGAGAGGCCTATGTCCAGCAGTGGACTGCTTGGTTTGACCTACTTTCAATATTTTATTTAGTTACCCTAAAAACATGAAATGTCTTGAAATTTGTATGGGAGAATCAGAAATCCACGCTTACTAAGTTGCGGCAAACCTCAAGCATGGTAATAATGTAGTTTACAATGTACATAAAATTATGCAAAACTAATACTCCAGTTTATCTTCTTTGATTACCATGTTTCATCGGATAAATGAGATCTGCTAGCATATGATGTTATTTGTATGCAGAGTTCATGTTGATACTTCATATTTTGTATAACAAGATTTAGCTCGACATTGAAAAACTTTTTAACCGACTTCCACAAAGAATGAGGTTATTTATGTCTGAACGTCTGTTTTCTTATTATATAATGTTCACTGATTTCTCCGTCAATAGGGTCTTACACCCATTTATGAAAAGTGTCTTAATTAAATTCTATAGTGCTTATATGCCCCAAAAAATCACAAGATTTTATTCAATCGATAAGTGCCATAAAACTGCATTTAAATTTTACATTTTCAAATTTCGCGCGTAGTTTGACGAAAACGCTGGACGCAGTGGATGCCATGTTGCTCTGTGGTCATGACGTCACTTGGCTATGTAAACAAATGCGCTGATCTATTATCTAACTATCAGTTGACAGTTGACACGTTTTAGTTTACATAGCCGTATGACGTAATAACATGGCGGCTACTATTTCATGGTGTTTTTTAACAGATTAGAAAAACTGAATACGTTGAATTGAATTTTAAAATTTATTTTGTAATGTTATGAACTAAAACTAACATTTTCCAACTCCTTCTTGCCTAAACTATCTCAATAATATATTTATAGATTTTTTCTCGTATATAGTAAAATACCCTATTATGGACCGACTTTGAAAATTATTTTTTGTTTGAAAGCGTATGCTCATGAGGTGGTCCCATTTTTGGTATCCGATTAGAGGATCCCATGGAAATCGAGGAAAATCCTCAAATTTAATAGGCACACCTGTAGCGATTTGGGCATTTTTTATAGTAACTCGTGCATTTGCTTTCGGAAAGCACCATTTGGTGAAGTGGAACTGATGATGAAGACCACAGATGGCCACCGAAACGACTTAATAATAAGTATTAAACGGGGTGTGATTCGATTAGGTACTTTAATATGATTAAACAAACAATATAATAAATAATTTATGCTCGTCATAATGCATATGGTGAGAGGCAGTTCTCCTGGTTCTTGCCAGGAGAACTCAACAATTAACGCCCAGGGGCATTGGGAAAATAAATATTTCGTAAATGGTGATGAGTAGTTGACATAAGGCTATAAATTGTTACTTAGATAAATTACAAACTGAAAAGTCAGAAATACAAAAACATAAAAAAGCAACCGTCTTTTAAAAAAACACTACAGAGTGAAAAATAACTTTAATTTCAGAAGTCGATCTTCGATCTCGATTTTGCCACTAACTTCCGAAATAGACGATTTAGTCAAAACTAGTTTAGAAATGATTTTAAATATTCAGCTCAATGAACCATCTTGGTTACAAGCATCCCTCCCTATTCGGTTTGGCGGCTTAGGATTCCGCAAAATTTCGAGTGTTGCTTCCCTAGCCTTTTTGTTGTCCACCCATAGCACGTCACGTCTCATAGGTAATGCCCTAAGGGCTTTGCCCACAAACTATGAGACTGCGGGCTTGGAGGATGCCAAGAATGCTTATAAAATTGCTTGCCCGGGTAAAGAACTTCCAGACAACCTAAAATCTCAAAGGAGCTGGGATGATATTTATTGCGATTTTAACATACAAATCGATTCTGAGCCGCAGTTCAGGTCCGGATCGCGCAAGACTTTTGGCGGTCGGAGCCAGAGAGGCCGGTCATTGACTACATGCCCATCCTTCTCCATATACCGGTACCTTCCAGGATCCGACCTCGCTTCCTCTAGCGACTGGTCTGCGGCTTGGGGTCACGGTATGCACTCTACACATATGCCCTTGTGGCACGGACGTGGACCGACTGGGTCACCACGGACTTTGTTCTCAAAAAAATGCAGGCCGCTTTTCAAGACAAGCGACAATTGATGACATAATCCGCCGGTCTCTTGCCAGCATCAATTTGCCTGCTCTTCTTGAGCCGACTGGCATTATCAGAGATGATGGCAAAAGACCTGATGGTGTGTCTTTGGTCCCGTGGAGTTTGGGACGGATGCTTGTGTGGGACGCTACCTGTGTAGACACACTGGCACCGTCCCACCTCCAACGGACTACTTCTAAAGCGGGTGCAGTGGCAGAAATTGCCGAAAATCTGAAAGTTATTAATAATGGGGCCTTGGCAGAGAGTACAACTTTGTGCCCTTTGGCGTCGAGACCCTCGGTCAGTGGGGTCCCAGTGTGCATAAGTTATTTGCAGTTAGACAGGAAGTTGACCGTAATATAGTTGGGAAAAAGCTAGGAAGATCATGATTTTAACCTACTAGTTAAAATACTCCATTTTCTACCCAACTAACATACAAATAACCGTACAAGTCTATTAACCAAAATACCTTTGTCTTGTAAATACGTAGCTGTATAATTAATGAAACGTTGTCTTTGAGACTTACCTACATGTGATTATCAAGCATTCTCATAACATTAGGTACACGGTAACGTTACGCGTTTTATCTCGTGTTTGAGCGTACCGCCGCGACGCCCGCTCGTACCGCGTACCGTTTCACATAAATCATTAGGGTGGCTTCCATGACTGCGGAGTGCGTGATAAAATACAGATATAAGATACAACTGACGGGTAGAGTACGTATCGATTTTCTGCTATTACAGAAGTTGTGTTTATTGTCAATTTTGTTGTAATCGATTTAAAATAGGTCAGCGACAAAAGTCGATTAAAATGGTACACATCATCTCAATCAGGGATTCCCAAAGTGCGAAACCGATTTCGACCCCTAGGGATCGAAATCGGTTTCCCAAGGGTCGACATAGACGATAATTGATTTCGGGGGTCGACGACTGGTCGACGAGACAAGAGACTAGTTCTTATTTGAAACCTTCAAGGTACTGTATAGTTGTGTTATGTGTACCAACTTGTTATAAGAATGACTAATATTTTAGTAGGAACTATCATTGTTGTACTTTAAAAAACTCATGAAGTCGATAAGCGTGTATAAGTTCGTACAAGAAGAAAAAAATTGGCTATGGGTGTCTGAGGTATCAGTTCATTTTGGAAAAGGGGTCTCTTGCCCAAAATAGTTTGGGAATCCCTGATCCAAATTCTAAATCGGCATCAAATTAGTCGATACACACAATACAATGTTAAATTAAAATTATTTCCACTTCCGATTATAAATATTTTGCTCAATAATTTGGATTTTAAAAACTGCTGACCCATATTTGCCGCTGATTGTACCTAATCAACTTATAATGTTCTCACTACCGGGACACAGGCCTCCTCTCTTCAAGAGGGAGACGGCTGTAATCTACCTCGCGGGCCCTGTGAGGGTTAGTAGATGTCACTGAATTTGTACCTAATGGGACATAATCTAGGATTGCATCACAATATAAGGGGTGGGCAGGGCCTGTTATGTTTAAATCCAGAGTAGCAAGTTATGTTTATATTTAAGAAAAACTTCAACGTTTTCGGAAAGGTTCCTGAAAAAAGACCCAACATCACGTCAACTTTAACTCAAACTGAGTGAATTTTACTGTAGCTCCTCACAATGTATTACTGAGTAGCTAGAGCACATAGCGGGATCGTGTCGTTGAATTATATTCTGATATGTGCCCTATATGTGTGATATATGTATATCTCGCTATGTGGGAAATAATTACGAGCGACAGCTGTCTATTTGATAAAGGGGAGGTTTAAGGTTTCAAATGCGTTCTGATTCTGTCATGAAAACAAACTACTTGCACATTAAAGATTATTTATGAGGAACGCTAAAATGTTTAGTTCGTGTTGTGTCAGGTTGAATCTATTCCTCATCATAATAATTGCTATCTGCGTATTAAGTTTTAGGTACTTTATTTCAAACAAGTAATACACTTGAGAGCTTTAAAATCGCACACCCCTTGTAATTTGATTTATTACTGATTGTTTTCTAAAATCTAAAGATATTGAGTAAAAATCATGAGATGAAATTAAAGCATACAAGCTTAGCTTTACAAAAACATAAAATTAAAATCATTGACCTTCACGTAACTTACAAAAACCGACCGTACACCGAATTCCCCAAATTCACGCGTTTGCGTTGTCACTACTTGCACCCTTAGCCGCAGGTATAAAAAGGTCGGTTTATTGGAATTTTTAATCAGTTGCATACCGAAGGTCAACGTGATAACATCTCTACTGGAAGCATACGGATTTACTGGAAAAATATGGATACCACGCCCGCAGAAGCCGCTCAAGTTATTGCCTTGCTCGAAGCAGGCCATAACCAAAGTGAAGTTGCTCGACGGCTAAATTTGAGTCGCTACTCTGTTCGTCGTTTATACCAGAGGTTCCAAGAGACCGGTGGCTACATTCGGCGACCAGGATCTGGCCGGCGGCGCACAACATCAGAGCGTGATGACCGCTTTCTTGTGACAAGCTCTTTGAGAAATGGGCAACTGAACGCGGTTCAACTGGGACAACAGCTTCGAGAAGTTCGAAATATCAGTATAAGTCGGTGGACAGTTCGAAGAAGACTAGGTGAAGCAGGAATGACTTCACATCGCCCAGCAAATGGTTCCAATTTGACCGCAGCTCACCGACAAGCCCGGCTACAATTTGCTAGGGAACATTTAAATTGGACGTATGACCAATGGCGGGCTGTTATGTTCTCTGATGAGTGCAGAATGACTTTACATGGTCATGATGGACGCTCTAGGGTCTACAGAAGGTCATCAGACCGATTTTCACAATGCTGCATAAGCGAACGTGTGGCTTTTGGAGGTGGATCGTGTATGTTTTGGGGTGGCATAATGTTGGACACTAAAACTGACATTCATCACTACGGCGAATAACGGCCCGAGATCGAGAAGTTTGACGGCTGCACGATACGTCGAAGAAGTGCTCGAAGAACATGTGAGGCCGCTTGCGTGGCTTATGGGAGAAGATTTTCTCTTAATGCACGACAACGCCAGACCGCATGTCGCTAGAACAGTTTGCGACTACATGGAAGACGTTGGAATCACCGCGATGGAGTGGCCAGCTCGTAGTCCTGATCTCAATCCGATTGAGCATGTCTGGGATGAGCTAAAAAGAAGAGTTCGAACAAGAAGCCCTGCTCCTACGCGCCTCCAAGAGCTTCAACTTGCCATTGAAGAGGAGTGGAACGCCATACCACAAGATTTCATGGTGAAATTTATACGGTCCATGAAAAACCGATTAAGAGCTGTAGTCAAGGCTAGGGGAGGGAATAAACCTTATTAAAATACAATTTGATCAAGCATTTTGAGTTTTATTTTTATTCTTTCTTAAGCGGAATTGGGTAATTTTATCTGTATGTTGGGTTTTGTGCCCTAAAACCCAGTATGGGTATTTTTTTACACTGTATTTGATATCATTAGAAAGGTACTGAAATAAACATTCAAAAAGTGTAAGTTTTATTTTAATATGTACTCACATTCATGAATAAAACTGCTTTAACAACAAAAAGTCAACGTGTGTGATTTTATTGCTCTTAAGTGTAGTTGAAACCCAGGTTTTAAAATAAAATTGAAAAATGATAGTTCATTTTCCCTGAAGGCACAGACTAATAAATACCCACTACAAATGCTACAACGTAGTCTGGTATCATTTTATATCACAAAACTTTAAAGTAGCCCGACAAATCGATTGCAAGTTTGTCTTTTCCTAAGAACTTCTGCCTCGTAGAGATACAGACTCCCACACAATCATTGCGATGGTTTAAAAAGTACACTTTACTTTAAACCATGTTACAAGGGACGATGGGTCATAATTGCTTGTATTATTCTTGGATTACATAGAGAATGTAAGTATATACGTAAATTAAACATGAAGTTAATTGTTTTGTTAGCAAGTAAACTACACTAAAATAATGTTTGTATAATTGTTTAGGAAATGTTTGTTATGTTTCAAAGATATTTTATTGTTGTAAGTTGCTTTATGATGTTTTGAGTTGTTAGTTTTAGACATGAATGTTGAGTCTAACAATAGAATAAAAAGGGTTAAATGTGGATTCAGCGAAGGACCACAATTTAAAATGAAATAGTTGTTGACGTTTCTATTGTAGATTTAAAATAAGCTAAACTTAGTTTTGTTAATACTTTTTAAAAGAAAGGTAATATTTCTTTTCTTGCTAAGTTCAGAAAACTGACTCATGATCGCAGTTTCTATAAACTTTGCCCTTTCTTCAAAATCAAGTTCTTGAAAAAATTCGATCGCTATTTCAGTTATTTAATCATGGGTTGATTTTGTATGCCTACCTACCCACAACCCAGTTACCGGGCAATAAGATACCCCCTGGTAAGACTGGTTGTCAGACTTTCAGGCTTTTGACGACCACTAACGTCTGTCAAAGATCCACGAATGATAGCCGGAATCAACGGTTTAACGTACTTTCCGAGGCACGGAGGAGTCTCGGTGTGTAAAGATGGTCACCCATCTACGGACGAACCCCTGATGGATCGACCCGTGTGACTGTTGACTGTTATTACTTTGCCACAAGCTCATCAACGTTCCTCAAAAACCTTTAACGAAAATTAGGAGAGATAAGAGAGAGAGACTTAAGATATATCTGAGGAGCCAACAAGAAAGCATCTTAGTCAAATTTTCCTAAGATTGTGCGAAGGAATTTTCCACGAAAATTTGAATATTTTTTTTAATAACTGTGATGACTGTCCTTGTACTTAGGTACTTGAAAATGAAAGAGGATTTAAATATTATCAGATCGGTATTTTATTTACCTATAATTTTCTTGTACACTAAGCCGCACGTCAGTGGTAACAAAGCCAGTGTAAACTGGCCTCTTATTCTATTGACACTTCATATAGTGTATGAGATAGCCGTACTATCGCCAAGAAGGCAGATTCAGTATTTGGTGGGTGTAGGGCCCCCTTTGGTAAGAAAGGTGACGGTCTGCCCGCATGCGGCTGGCCAAATGACTACTCGTATGTATCGCTGCTCAAAAACGAGTTCATCTTCTGCCTAGCCTTTCCCTAACTCAAAGACGAGTTATGCACTAACTATGAAGGCACTAACTAGGGAAGGAACTAGTACGGCATTATGATATGAGTTACTACTCATATGAACAGTACAGAACAGTACAAAACAGTATAAAAACTGATGATATTCATTCATGGGCCAGTTAACTAGATATGGCCGCTTAAAGACGTGCTATGATTACATAAATGCCAATGATACAGAAATATTAATATTAATCTTTAAGGGTAATGGTAACGTTTCTTATTTATTAGAATTTTAAAACATCCAAAATAGGTATATAATTCTAAATAAATCTGTCTAACAAAATCAACAGCAAAAAAAATAACTAGAAACATGAAAGTGCTTATAAACATTCAAAATAACATAATAATTAGATGTAGATCGCCTGTGATAATAATTAAATTTTAAATAAAAATATCTTATAAATGAAATTATTTGTATTTGACTAAAGAGGTTGTTCTGAAATAGACTTTGGTAATATCCGCAGGTCAAATATTTGAATACTGCTAAAGAATTTATCACGCGCCGTCATGGTCGTCACCTAGGTAAGTCTGTCACTATCATACGACATTCTGTCATTTTCGGCTTTCAATAAAATAACTTGACAAGTGACAGGCGTGAACGGCCTCTTAACTTACAGCTTTTATAAAAGAGTAGGTTTTTTATTTTATTTCAGGCCGTGTTGCCAAGGTGACTTTTGTAGCTTTAGCACTAAGGGTAGAAAGTGTAGGTATTAAATGCAGCATCTGCTTCAGCTGTACCTATGTCTTAAGTACCTGCAACACTCAGGTCTGAAAAACCTTTTCCTCTTGTATTGTCTTCGTACTTTTATGAATATTCATAAAAAAAATCGTAAAATTACTTTTCAAAGAAATTGAATAACATGAAAAATATTAAAGATAGACACCCCCGTCTATCTTTAATATTTTTCATGTTATTATTTTTTTATTTATTGAGTAGAGTTTGTGACCTTGCTTTACATTTTTTGCCATGTCTCCGATTATTTTGTCATTTTTTTAATAAAATTTGTAGATTATGAAAAAAAAAGTGAAAGCGAAGATATTGTTTGCTAAAAAATCCACAATGGGGGGATTTTATGAAAAAAAAACTTGTGTTTTTAAAAAATAAAAACAGATTTCTTTTTAGAAAAAAATGTATTCACCTCCGTTTTTTTTTGTTTTTTTTTTAAATCAGAAAGTCAATCATAATTCCACCAAGAAAACAAACAAACATGTAAAGAATTTGCCAAACGGTACCTGTCTACGAACTATAACAATAGGTAGATAGTTGCGAAACTATTGATGAACTGATTCGTACCTACGTCTCATTCCCCGCTGAATACGACACAATAGGATATCATTAGCGGCGATTATGTGATCTAACCGTAATACGTATCGCATTCAAGCAGACATAATACAGGATTTGGGTATGCAGCTCTTAGATTATTGCTTTCATCAATTGATATTGTATCAAAGTAAATATAGATAGTTAATGCGATTATTCATTCAATACTGGTGAAAAATCTTAGTGAGTCTAATGGCTGATTACAATAGGGAATATGAATGTTTTTTTTTTTTCACTATATTAATTATAGACAGGAATATAAACCCAAGAAAAGTATTTAAAGTTAAATTAAACTACTGCTTGTAGCTCAAAAAAAAAAAAACTAACAATTTTCTACGACAGTTCAAACGACCGTTTCTGTCGCGGGCATAATGTGACGTCATTTACCACAAAACTTCTTTATTAACATCAACAAATCATAATAAATTAAATTATTTGTTGTGCTTTATTCAAGCAGAAATTGCACTTACTTACATACTTACCTTAGTGAGATTTCAAGCACTTTGCTAAGAATATTTCATTTATTAACATAGTTTATTTCGTCACTTCCGGAATTGTCGAAGACGACGCTTTTTGAGTTTGCGTTCCATTCCACCACAAAAACGCAACATAAATAAATGAATTGTAAAATAAGTAATGCATTAAAAAATATAAAAAGATTAGGAATTTGTTTCTTGACTCCTACACTATGTATATTTAAATAATGGATTAGTTTGGAATTACTTGCATATTCCCTATTGCATTAATTAACTGGCGAGTTCAGTCAGTGCAGAAGTGTGAGTTTTTCATAGCGAAGTATCACTATAGACAGCAAGTTTCTGTCCAAACGATAGTTAGGACTTAACTCGCTTCATAACTAGGTAATACGAATGTAAATGATCTTTATACAGTGTCAGAAAGCCTAAGCCAATGATAATAATCACCTGTATTTCGTGACAGCTTGTTTTTTTCTTCTTCTGGCTTCGCATGGTTTCTGCATTTAGCCAATGTCAAGTTTAGTTATTTTACTCAAAAAGCATGCGTCCGCTAAGTTTCGAAACACTGACTTATCTATTCTTATCTCAATTTAGTCCACAGACTACATAAAGATACTATGTAGTCTGTGAACTGATGCTAAGATGAATATGACTCGGGTTTTATCACAGACAATAACAACCCTGTCACACAAAAGTCACTTTATTTGCGGTACTCTACGTTCACGTATAAACTATCTGCCCTCAAAGTAACTGACACTCCAACATTAATAAGTTGCATCCTTCATTTGGCATTATCTCAGACAATTCATAACAACGGCACTGCAAGGCGGGCACCGTTTTTCATATCTGTGCAAATTCAACTTACACTGAGCAATGTGAAATGCAAATTGTAGAATTGCTCTTTGTGACAGGCTTGCTTTGCACTCGGCGATTTTCATTTCTTGGGAAGCAATGAAAATATCAACGTGCTTAGGTACTTATTATTAGGGCTAGCAGAGATTAAATTAATTACTTAAATTATATAAAAATGTGAACGTTTGAATTGATTTTTGTATGTATATACAGTGTTCAGCAGCGCTACGGCCGCGTCTCAACCAAAAACAATAGTAGCGCGAATATGCGATCGTCGTGTTCATATGTCATTTTTTGTTTTGGAAAACCGGGAGGCACCTCTATCGCCGAGACCACGTTCCCGTTCACCGAACAAAAAGGCAAAAGTTAGTGAAAAGTTAGGATGCGGTGTAATAAGGCTCACATGCATCACAAATCACTTTCGTTTAGCACCTAACGGATTTAAATCATCGTTCTATTTCTGTTAGAGAAGACAGAAGAGACAGAGACCGAGATATGTTTTTTTAATATTATGTTAAGCTCTAAACGCATTAAGTATTAATTGCTGAGAAGTAGCGACTGCCTATCTGACCTCCACAACCCAGTTACTGGGTAACACGATACCCCTTGGTATGACTGGTTGTCAGACTTTCGAACTTCTGACAACCCGTAACGACGGTCAAAGATCTACAAATGACAGCCGGGACTAACGGCTTAACGTGCTTTCCAAGGCACGGAGGGGTTTATGTAAAGATGGTCACCCATCCACGGACCAACCGCGCTGACCAATGTCAGCACAACCTGATCGATCGACCCGTGCAGCTGTTATTACTTAGCCACAAGCCCCTGGCTTTAGAATCCAAAATCTCACATCAAATATTTCACAGTTGCTAAAAGTCTAACTGTGCCTTCATCCTAACTATCCCTTTTTTTTCGAAGTGGAAAACCACCCCGATGTTCTATTCCCACACCTGTAGTTGCATTAGATCCCATGGGATCTAATGCAACTTACGCGTTCCCCGGCTGGTATCCTAACTATCCTATCCTAACTAATATTATAAATCCGAAAGTGATTTCGTTTGATTGTTTGTTACGTTTTCACGCTGAAACGGCTGAACAGATTTAGATGAAAATTAGCACATGGGTAGACCATGAGCTGTATTAGGACATATAATAATTTTTATTCTGAAATTCCCACGGAATAGAGAATTATGTGGGCGAAACAGCGGGGTGCAGCTAGTAGCTAATATTTCATCAACATTAAAATTCTCATAATTTCAGCTTTAGCTTCTAAAAAGTAGCAGCATGCGAGACCACTCTTAGCCTTTTTATTATTCACCTCCTAAAGGTTTCTTTGTAGATAATATAAATTTAAATGCAGTAGCTAGACAAGAAGACAACTAAACTTTGTAATGCTTTGAATGTAGATTGTTAAATTAGTGTCGATTGTTTTAAATCTATAATTCCTAGTGACAGGAGATGAGCAATTTGTTTTAATTGTTTAACGCAGTCAATTGATGGAAGATAGAGAGTGAAGAAGAGAATAAAGTTAATAAAAAGATGAGTATCATGTTGTATAATTATTTATTCCAACACTAACATTGGATGATCATTTCTAATGAATTTGTTTTGTAGTTACTATGCGGTAGACCGTATTGATCGCGATAGAGCTTCTAATAATTGTTTAATTAGTTCAGTTTTCACATTCGTATTATTTTGATGGCCGGCAATTGGTGACGAAGAAATGTAAAATGCTTAGAAAGGAGGGCTTTACAGTTAACCATTTTACTCGCTAATTATTTCCCATTGAATTCCTGATTCAGTCCTTGGTCTAAAAAAAACAATCCATATTCTATTTCAAAATTCCAAGTCACAACAATGAACCAACGGAGTAGAATCATAATGGATTCTTGTTTCAAAGGCCAACTAGGATAATTACACCGGTATATTATTTGCTAATGGTTTCCGATCATTCGATAAGCCCGTGTGATATGCGTAATGGCTGCTGTTTCATTATTATAGGCGATAATTATCTATGGTCAACAAACAGATTTACTGAACAATAAAGGTAGGTGCTCAGGAATAATTTGTGTAAGTGCTTCAATTTTAAAATATAATTATATATTTTATTAATTATTTTTGCTTTATTATTATTTAATAGTGTTTTAATGTATTAGTGTTTATACGTGTTTATTTAGGGTTCCGTAGAAAACAATGAACCCTTGTAGTTAGGCCACGTCCGTCTGTCTGTCTGACCCCACTGTAGCTCAGAGACGCTTAGTAATAGAAAGCTGTAATTTGGCACAGGTATACATACATATTAATCACGCCGACAAATAGCTAAAATAACATACTAAAAAAAAATTTTTTTAGCGTACCTCCCTTGCGCGTAATGTGGGGATGATATTTTTATACTCTTTTACCCCATGGTGTGGGGTATTGTTGAATAGACCGTAATGTGAAAAAAATCATGGCAGTAGTACATATAATGAAATTAAAAGAAAATCTATCACGGCTAAGTAGGCTTAACAAGTTAACGAGTTATAGTCGACCGACTTAAATTTGCAGTTGGAGAATTGACCGTGGCATATATCGATGTATGGGAGAACAGGTTTTTCAACTACATTGTTAAGTTTGTTTTTGGAAAAAAATCGTCCCAAGTAATCCTAACTATGGAACCCTTCCGACACGCACTTAGCCGTTTTTTTTAATAATATGTAACTACTGTACTACTTAAGCTACAGTTTAGTACAATAAAGTTTATTAAATTAAACATACAGTAGCATCATTTTTACATACCTACAAATGAAATACAATACAAAATAATCTATAATTTCAGTACTGTCGATATATTCATTTATTAACTAATAAAACAAGCTCATTTATCCGTAGCGATTTTTTGTAATTGACGTCTTATCAATTCGTTGGCCGCATCCAGATCAGTCTTGTCTAGGTAGAGCTGCTCCATCGTCGATGCCGAACAACTTGGCTTGGTTTGAATGTATGTTTTGTACCACGAATATACATGCTAGTGGCACGGATTATTGAGATGATGATTCTTGATCTTAGCTAACCCATCACTACGCTGAAGGCCTATTCCAGCGGTCAGTGATTACAGCTCTAAGATGTTTTACGAAGTTAGACATTTGTGGAGTAAGATTCCGTCAACGAATGCAACAAGAGAGGTAAATGTCGCATGTCGCATTTCGCGTCTGAATATTTCCTTTCATTTACTTCGGCGGATTTTAGTAAAGAGGCGACAGGGCGTGAAATATAAGAAGGAGCATCAGTGTCTACGTCACGGATATGAAATGAATAACGCCTCCCTTTGAGCACCCTAAGCGCCTCAGCAAGAAAGGTCTCCACGTAGTCCGCAGTTTCCCTCGGAGATGATGGCTTCTTTGACTACGTTTCCTTCCCCATGCATATTGACAGAAGTCACAGAATAAATCTCTAATTTCATTATGACGACGTGTTATTAGAACACCCTTTTCATAACATAGAGCATGATCAACGTTAAATTCATCGCAGCCACAGCCATCACATGATTTTGGCATAGAGACTGGTAATCTGTGGTAACGTAATGCGAGTGCGTTTCAATTTTTTTTTTTTTTAAACATTGCGTCACACTAGGAATTTCTTCCTGTATCGTGGGTGCGTTCACAAACATATAACTCACAAATACAAACACCCAGACCCGGAACAATTACTTGCAGATCATACAAATATTTTGTTCCGTGCGGGGATCGAACCCGCGACACGCTGCGCAGCAGTCGATTGCTCAGCCATTACGCCAACCGTGTCGTCTTTAATAGGGATAGATCGAAATGGTCTTTCATAGTCGGTATAACAGATAGCCAGGAGACTTGTTTTAGTTTTTGTCGAAATTGATTGTTCAATGGCTCTTCTCTAATCTTATACACAGGCTGGAGAACTTAGGATTTCGAGGTTCTGCTCTCTCTCTTCTCAGCAGTTACCTTCATAACAGAAAACAGGGGGTAAAAATTGAAAACTATGTTAGTGACGAAGATAACGTGACGTATGGCGTCCCGCAGGGCAGTGTCCTCGGCCCGACGCTCTTTTTGATTTATATTAATTAACTCTGTAACCTTATTATCAACGGTGCGAGGATACTGTCCTACGCGGATGACACCGCTATTATCTTCTCTGCTAATACCTGGGACAAAGTTAGGCTAGAGGCTGAGAGGGGACTGGCTAGAGCTAGTGATTGGCTATGTGAGAATCTACTTACGCTAAATACCCAAACAACTAACTACGTCTGCTTCACTAAATAAACTCTCAGCCTGCGCCTGACTTTAACATTAGAATACATTCTTGTCGTACCCCAACCCAATCTACCTGTAGTTGCCCGGTAATTCAAAAAGTAAATTCCGTCAAGTACCTAGGTATTGTAGTAGATCAAAGGTTAAACTGTTACCCACACCTCGAACGAACTATAGCGAGGGTATGAAAACTCATATGGGTTTTCAAATCTTTGAGACATGTAATGAATGCAGAACTACAGAATAAAATCTATATCGCACTGGCCCAATCTGTAATCATATATTGTATCTCGGTATGGGGTGGAGCAGCTAAGTCGTATTTTATAGATCTAGAGAGGGCACAGAGATCCTTGATTAAGGTGTACTGTAAGCCCTACTGAAACTCTATACGCAAGCTCTAAGCTACTCTCCGTTAGAAAACTTCACAAACTACACATGGTACTAAGATATCACAAAATTCTACCCTTTAGCCATGGCAAACTTAAAAAAGACGGTGTGATATAGTAGCCCCTACATACTCAGCACGTTCAGTTTTTGCTAGTCGTCAAAATGTAACTCTAGCCCCACGCGTCTATAAAAAAGTAAATCGCATACTTAACATTTACCCTATGCAGCTGTACGAGTGAAAGAAGACATTGACTGAATGGCTCTTCACACTTAATTATGATGCTGTGGAAGACATTTTGGCGACTCTGGGTTGAACGTTGCACACTGACACACACACACACACACACACACTTTAACACACCCCTATACATACACACACTCCAACACACCTCCACACTCATTCACACATACATAGCCTACTCACACATGCACCCACTATTACACACTTACATACACACAAAATATACGTTCACACACTCACAAACACACGTTTAAACACACATTTATACAAAGTTGATACGACAGAGAGGCTTTCCTTTAAACAGCATAAACTAGGTACCATTTTCAAGCTCTGTACCAAAAATCAATTAAATAGGAGCAATAGTTTAGTCGCAAATGATTTTTTAAGTTTTTGCCCCGTTTGAACACGATGTATCTTTTCTAACAGCTGATTATGTCTATACGCATAGGTCATGCACCTTAAAACGATTTTGAGTATACCTACGATGCGTTGTTGCCGCTCTGACGCAAGTCACAAGTACAACCAAATATTTTCGCTAAAAAATGGCAATGCAAACAAGGAAGCAAAATAAATACACACACGTGCACTTTCACTGCGACAGTGACAATCATAGCAAAACATCCCGCGCGTAAAAGAAATAGAAATAGGTCACTGTTTTGCGTCTTAGATCCTAGCGATCGGTAAGTGGGGCGCCTAAAAAACTTGTTTTTCAGTTCGCCGGCGCAACCCTTTGGTGACGGAACCTCTTGCGCTGATTTTGTTTTGCCGAACTCGCGCGCTGACAATTGTAATTTTGTTTTTGTGATAGGACACTAAATAAGTTTAAGACAGACAATACTTCTTTTTTTATTGTGATAGGACACGTAACTTGGAATTATTATTATTTAGTGTTAGGTAGTGTTTTTTTTTGTGATTGTTTTGTTAAACTTTGGTTGTGTGTGTGTAATTAAAGTGTTCCACAATGCCTCGTGTAACTTACACGGCGTCAGAATACACAGACATGATTTTAATTTACGGCGAATGCCGTGGAAACGCAGCTGAAGCTCTGCGAATATACCGAGAGAGGTATGGTGACAGACGCAATTGCCCTAGAAACGCCCGCACCATACAATTAGCAGTACAAAGAATACGGGACAATAAAAGTATAGTACCACAACAAGAGGGAGTGCCACCGCGGCAAATACCTGCTGCTTGGGAAGAACGAATTTTAGACCATTTTTCCCCCAATCCGACAACGAGTCTCCACCGAGCGGCCCGGCAGTTTAGGGTTTGTCATAGAACCATCCACAAGGTTCTAAAACGTAACAAACGCAAACCTTATAAATATCGGAAGGTGCAAGCTTTGTTATCGAGAGACTTGCCGGTCAGGAACAGTTACTGCCAATGGTTTCTAAATAAAACAACCGAAGACGGTGATTTTTTATCCAATTTAATATGGACCGATGAAAGTACTTTTACTCGGAACGGCATCTGGAATCGGCAAAACCTCCGATACTGGAGTTCGGAAAATCCAGACGTGTTTCGAGAATCTGAACAACAGTACAGATTTTCTCTCAATGTGTGGGCTGGTATCCATAATAATAATATTATCGGACCAGTTTTTATTGACGGCACCCTTACAGCGGCGAAATTTTTAGAACTGTTAAGTGGTCCTGTGGCCGAGTACACTGACTAACTGCCTTTAGCAGTTCATCGCAAGTTGTGGTACCAGCTGGACGGAGCGCCTCCACATTCTGTGATGGCTTCCAGGGAGCGACTCACAGAAATGTTTGGGCAGCAATGGATCGGTCGATTCGGACCTGTTCGGTGGCCACCACGATCTCCAGACCTCACTCCCATAGATTTCTTTTTGTGGGGGTACATTAAGGGTGAAGTGTATGCCTCAGAGGTAAATACAATTGATGAACTAAAAAATAGGATTATTTTAGCATTTCATAAATTAAAGTGCTTAGCGATGGACAGTGATTTAATTAGAAAAATAAATAACAATATTCTCCGTCGGTATAATTTGTGCATTAATGTTAATGGAGGACACATCGAGAATTTAAAAATTTAAGTGTTTTTGTTGTTGTGCGCGTATTTCAAAAACTAACATAAAAGCCAGCGCTCACGGAGGCGTAGGGCGCCGCCGCGCGCCGGCCGACCGCTTTGACATGAGAGAACACACGCCGCGCCGCGCTCGCGCGTGCGACGTTGCCAATTTGTTACCTAGGTATCTAAGGTCAGTTAAATTTATTTATAAAGGGTGTTTGCGTTTTACTCCGATTTGTAAGCTATTTAGTTTGTTTGAAAAAAAAATCCTCATTTTTGGTGCTTCTTATTTTTGTACCGTATTGAATTAATACTAAGCACGTATAGTATACGTAGTGTAATTTAATGCCCCTCTCTCATATCAACTTTGTATAAAACACACTCTAGTCCTCTGCCATAAACAATATTTTCATTTTTCTTTTTATTGGTTTTATAAAAAAAAATGTGTAACTTATACCTAATTAGCACAACGAAACAATTGTTAACTAATCGAGGAAGAGCGAGGTTTATCCCATCACAAGTATCTTCGGATTACTTTCTGGGAAGCCACGGCAACTTAATTGTATAGATTTAAGAAAATAAACACTTTTTTTTTCTTCTTTTATAGGGGAGAGTTTGAACAAGATGGTATCCAAGACTTCGACATCAAGAGTGTCTTTGTCTTTGCGGCTTCCTTTCTGTGCATCTTTAAGGGATTTATGATGTTGAGAGAGGTCCATATGTGTATTTTCTATTAAAACACATGAGACGTCTGCAAAACCTTAAGCTAATTTTATCGATGAACTATAAGCTGGAACTTGTATATAGCTGTTCATGACAAATGGTAGATAGTTATACAGGTTAGTTTATATAGCACACAATATTACTTAAATAGTCCTCATTATTATCATGTGATAATAATGATGATGTGTGATGACATAGAGATAATTTAAATTATCTATAAGTATGTCTATGACTAAAGCCCGATTTCCATGGTGCGATGTAATTGCCGATGGCATACCATACGTTGAAGCAACAATAGAAGTTACAACGTCTCAACAGTATTTAGGCGACGCAAGACATTTGTTGTTTACCATTTATTGTATGCCATAGACAAGATTTGCACCATTTATTAAGTGTAGCATAAGATAGTCTAGATTTTATAATTTATTTGTTTTTATTGTTAATTATTACTCTGTTTCCAAACAATCAATTATAATCTCTATTTTGCATGATGTAATTAATTATTATGAATGTGATGTAATTATTTACTACCTATCTAGTGGCACTCATTATAATATTTTCTCTTGTTAATATGCGGATAATGTAGTGGGCTGCAATATTGATAATATTTTGTATTATTTTATATCTGTTCCAACACATATTGTAGCTGTTTATTGTCCCTGAATAAATAAAATAAAATAACTTACAAAAGACAGATTTAATAAACTTTCTTCTGACGTTAAAGCCTGCGGTCCGCTCCTACTAGCATTTTATAGATGTTTAACTTTAGCTGCAAAAACGTACTTACGTACCTATTATAATAAAAAAACAAAATGAATGCAAGAAATTTTAACTAACCAGAAAAACCAGTGACGACACGGAGGCGCCTCTGGGATAAAATATAACCCTACAGATAATGCCTGCACCGTTCTTAACCTCACTATTTATCACTCTGATTCACTCACAACCACATTCACGCACCCTCACTCTAACACAAACACTTGCATAGTGCGGATGGGCTGCTTTTTAGGGTTCCGTAGTAAACAAGGAACCCTTATAGTTTCGCCATGTCCGTCTGTCTGTCTGTGGGAAACATCTAATAAAACTGTTTCAAATAAAATCTAAAAAAATAAAGTGCATCCCCACTTTACGTGTAAGGAAGGTATTTCCTTACACGTAAAATAGGGATGATATATTTTTTTCTCGTCTATCCCATGGTGTAGGGTAAGGTTGGATAGGCCGTTTAAAAATATTGCGGGTTTGTTAAAACCAGTTTTCGATTCAGGGATCCGTTTGCGTAATATTAAACTTTAAAGTGCTATTTTTTGTTAGAGTCAAGTGTTGTTGTTTTTGAATATATGAAAAAATCATGGCAGTAGTATAAATAACAAAATTAAAAGGAAAACTATCACAGCTAAGTAGGCTTTACAATTTAATGAAGAACATGTTTTTGAACTACAATGTTAAGTTTTTTAGATAAATTCATCTCAACTACGGCACCCTTCCGTGTGCGTGGTCCGACACGCCCTTTTTTTTTTGGATGGGAAATCATCAAATAACTTCTCTCGCTCTGGGCGGAGCGGGAGGGTGTGTCAGACTCTTACTGACTATAACCCACCCGTATTCCTTCCTGTTGCCTGTGTTGCCAGGGGCCTCGGTGACCCATTAGTACCTTCCCGCGACCCCGGCAGGCATCGGCCCTAGTGGACCCCTACATTTCTGCTGACGACATCTCTTTGAAGCGCGCGTGGAATACGACGCGCCGTCGACCCGGGCCTGGTCCATACCGGACGGTGAGCTACCCATTGCTCACCATCCGCAAGCCCGCGCCTACGGTGGCCGGAAATCCGCCCGGGATTTCCGGCCACCGTAGGCGTCTCCTGCGGTGGCTAGGGGCGAGAGGGTGCGAAATTTACCGTTCCCTCAACCGTCCCGCCTCCTCCTTCGTGAGCATTACTGCTTCGCAGAAGGAGGTGACGGCTGCCCATGCCCTCTCGCTCCGTACCATGGCCTGAACCAGGGCCGGACGCGAGAGATCTCTGCAGCCGATCGCCTCCACGAGGACACGGCGGTGCTCGGTCAAAGCAGGGCAGACCTCCACCGTATGCTCCACCGTGTTGTTCGGGCGATCCACACAGTGGTGACACCCGGGCGTTTCCTCCCGCCTTATCCGACACAGGAACCTCCCAAAGCTGCCGTGTCCGGTGAGGACCTGCGTCAGGCGGAAGGTGAGGACGCCGTGACGCCTCCTTAGCCACTCTTCAAAGAGGGTACTTATCGCCGCAATTGTGGCGTGCCCAGCACTGGGTTGTGACAACCGTACTCTCCATGTCGCCATGTGATCCCGCCGGAGCTCCGCCCGCTGTACCCCGATTTCTCGGGGCAGCGGAGTTTCGCCTCCTCGCGCCACTCTCATACGTACGCGAGGACTTTTGCCTCCAGATCCCATGGCGGTAATCCGGCAAGGAGGCTCGCTGCCTCACAGGAGACCGTGCGGTATCCCCGGACCATCCGGATGGCCATGACCCTTTGGGCCGCGCTCAACCCTGGGAGCCCCGTAGAGGGCCATGGATCGCACGACTCCCACGTAGAGCCTCCGGCAGGAGGCGTTTGGACCCCCTAGATTGGGCAGGCGCCGCTTCAATGCAGCGCCCGCCCGCTCCAATTTGGGAGCCAAACGTCTGAAATGCTCCACGAAGTTCCACCGGCTGTCGAGGACGAGTCCCAGGTACTTCATCGTCGACTCGACGCCGATAGAAACCCCTCCTACCGTTATTTGGGACCTTAACGGTGGCGCGTTCCGAGGACCATGAAAATACATGGCCTCGGTCTTATGCAGGGCCACCTCGAGTCCCAATTGCCGGATCCTTTCGACTATTGTCGCAACCCCGCGTGCCGCTACTTCGGCCGCCGCCTGGTGCGACCTCCCCTGCGCCAGGACCAACGTGTCGTCAGCGTAGCACACTACGCTAACGCCACTAGGGAGGTCGGCGCACAGCACCCAGTCGTATCCGATGTCCCACAGATGCGGCACCAGGACCGATCCCTGTGGGACACCGCACGATATCTCTTGCCGGTTCCACACTGCCTGGTGACCGGGGTAGATGACGGCCCTGTCCGTCAGATAGGCCTCGACCACACGACAGAGGTAGGGCGGCATCCGGTGGTACATAAAATTAAAAGGAAAACTATCACAGCTAAGTAGGCTGTACAATTTAATGAAGAACATGTTTTTGAACTACAATGTTAAGTTTTTTTTTAGATAAATTCATCCCAACTACGGCACCCTTCCGTGTGCGTGGTCCGACACGCCCTTGGCCGGTGTTTTTTATTTATTTAAACTTTTTACACAAAAAAGAACAAAGGCGGGCTTAATTCTCTTTCTTAGGGTTCCGTATCCAAAGGGTAAAACGGGACCCTATTACTAAGACCCCGCTGTCCGTCTGTTTGTCCGTCTGTCACCAGGCTGTTTCTCATGAACCGTGATAGTTAGACAGTTGAAATTTTCACAAATAATGTACGAGGGTAGTCTGAAAAGTTTCCGACCTCACAAAAAATCTGAAAAAATGTCTTGTATCTTACAAGACATTTTTTTCAGATTTTTTTTTATTTTTCAACAAAGTCTCCTTGTAACTCTACACACTTCTCCCAGCGATGCTCCCATCTCTGTAACCCGTCCAAATAGTACTCGGCGTTTTTCTCTGCAAAATAATTGTTCACGAAGGTGATTGTCCCTTCATTTGACGAAAATCTCTGTCCTCCGAGCGCAATTTCTAGATGAGGGAACAAAAAGAAATCGCTTGAGGCTAGATCTGGTGAGTAAAGCGGATCGTCAAGCAAATCAAATCGTGATTCGTAGATTTTCGCCATGACAACCGCTGAGGTGTGAGACGGTGCGTTGTCTTGGTGAAACAGGATTTTCTTTTTCTGCAAATGTGGCCGTTTTTCCGCAAGTTCTGCATTCAGCTTGTCCAGTAATGATGCGTAGTATGCTCTTGTAACGGTTTTTCCTTTTTGAAGATAATCGATTAAAATAACTCCATGGCTATCCCAAAAAACAGTCGCCACCACTTTCATCGTCTCCCGAGCTCTTACGGCCACGTTTAAATTCAGCTGCCCAAAATTTCACTGTGGTAAATGATGGTGCAGAGTCCTCATACACAGAATCTAACTCATCTTTGATTTTCGTAGGCGTATTGCCTTTCAAAAACAAATATTTAATGATAGCTCCATGCTCAATTTTGTCCATTTTCATAAAAACACATCAACTGACTCAAACGACTTTTACATAACAACTGCACGTCCAAACTGGCTGAAACTTTGGTGAGTAACTGTCAACAGATGAACAGCGAAATTCACTTGCTTTTATTTACGAGTGCAGAGTTCATCGTCATGTTAAGGTCGGAAACTTTTCAGACCACCCTCGTATTTCTGTTGCCGCTATAACAACAAAATTAAATACTAAAAAACAGAATAAAATAAATATTTAAGGGGGCTCCCATACAACATGATTTTTTTATAGATAATGGTACGAAACCCTTCGTGCGCGAGTCCGACTCGCACTTCGCCGATTTTTTTTTTATTACTATCGTTTTCTATTTAGATTTGTACTTATTAAAAAATAAAACAATTAAAATATAGGCATTTAAAATATAAGAAGAGCGGAGTCTTCTAACACAGGCTTATCTGCTAAAAAGGAGACTCCCATCACTGTATTTTCTTACAACTGTAAACCACTTTTCAATTTCATTTTCACAATAAACTCGTAGATACAGATATCTAACTAACTTATGTATTGCCACTGATTGAGATGCTTTGACCTTAATAATGAACCCTCGCAGCTTCGTTACAAATGACTCAATCAAAGCATATTGTGATGACGACAATGACAATAATTACATTGATACTGGAATGGCGATGTGCTGGATATGTCACCTATTATTACTAGAGTTTAAATGTACCGACTTTCCTCTAGAGATAAGTAAACAAACAATTTGCGTTACATGTTTATGTATCATCTCCTGTGGAGTTTCATTTGAAGAGTGGCCATGGTCCAGTGATAACGGCCCCGACTTTAAGTATGGTAGGTCGCGGGTTCGAACTCAGGCAGGTACTGTACTTTGTGTAATTTATGGAAATACCACTCCTCTAAACATTGTGAAAGAAAAAATTGTGAGGAAACCGGCCCTAGAACCAAAAATTCGAAGACATGTGGCAAACAATCCATACTGGGCATACGTGGTGGATTATGTCCCACTCCCCTCCCTCTCACAGGGTAGACCACAATGGGACGTTATAAATTCAAATTCAAAATCATTATTTTTATTTGCGGAAATCGCGAAACGTCTAGTTGATGTAACTGGTGACCGAAAAGCATCCTCGGTACGATGCCCTGAGGGCCTTTTTTAGGTTTAACTTAGTTTTAATTTAGTTTAGTTAATGTTAGTAACCATCTTGTAATTAGGTTATGTAAATAAACGATTATTCCAAATCATTTATTTCAATCCATTTAAGATCATATGTTGAAATAAAATTAAAATTTCAATCACAATAAAAATATAAAAATTTAAGTTAGTTTATAGGCTGACTAGATTATTCTATGCTGTGCTGACGAGTTTCTTTTAATGAAGGTACCTTTTGGTGATCACTGCTGCACTAGACGTTTTCATCACTACACCGAAAAGTTCATTCACAATCCTAAAGACAAATATGTATTTTTACTGCAATAACGTAGCTATATTTTCCCCTTTTCAATCCAAAAAGCGACAACACCAACACTAAAGCAATTACAGCAGAATGATTGAAATTTTCATTGTTCATTCACATAACTAGGGACGGGGTGTTTTAAACTGGGCCGCTCGTGAACCGCCTGTCCGCATACCAAAGTGTATTGCCCAGATGCCGTGGCTACGGTCACTATTGCTGGCATTATTAAATTTGTATTCACGTATGTAATTTTATGGTTTTAAAACTAACGCCTATAAACTCACGCCTTCTTCCCATGGGGGTAGGCAGAATCCATAGAACGCCACGCTCCTTACATACTCCTTCTGCTTCGTTTACGTTCATACATCTGGTCATACACGCACGCCGGTTGCGAGTACTACGCACCTGACCTCTTTGAAGAACATCATTAATGAGGTCACTATATGTCTTTCTTCACATCTGCCTTGTAAATACCTTTTGTAAGTCGCCTTTCATTCATCCTCTCAACATCACCAAACCATACTCATAAAGCATACTCTTTTCAATTTATGGTTTTTTTTTGGTTTTATTGAGGTAAAAGGTGTTTTAGGGAACAGTTAAGACTCTTACAAACAAGCGCGACACGCGACGTGATACAAAGGCACCGCTTGTATTGCTACACGCGGTGCCTTTCTGTCGCGTCACGTGTCGCGCCTGTTTGAACGAGCCTTTAAGGGAGATTCGGGGAGTGCTTACCTATATAGTCATCATCATCTGCCTAGCCTTCTCCCAACTACGTTGGGGTCGGCTTCCAGTCTATCCAGAGCTGAATACCAGTATTTTACATGGAGCGACTGCCTATCTGATCTCCACAACCCAGTTACTGGGTAATACGCTCCCCTTTGTGAGACTGGTTGTCAGACTTTCGGGCTTTAGACGACCCGTAACGACTGTCAAAGATCCACGAATGACAGCCGGGATCAACGGTTTAACGTGCTTTCCGAGGCATGGAGGGGTCTTGGTATGTAAAGATGTCACCCATCTACGGACTAACCGCGGCAAGCGTAACTTAACCTGATCCATTGACCCGTGCGGCTGTTATAACTTAGCCACAAGCCCCTCTGCTTTAATTTGTCCCTGTATTTGCAAAGATACTATATATGTAATAGTATCTTTCCAAATACAGGGTCAAATTAAATCAGCTAGCGAAACTCCGCAGTCATGATGGGTACCGATATCTACACATGATCAAACAAAAAAAATAAATAAATAGAGATTTTTTTTGGGGTAAAAGAAAGAAAGAAAAATATTTTATTTGGGACACGCACAAGAAATACAAAAAGTAAAAAAGGGAGCATTTAGGCTAACAAAATTTACATATTTATTTATATGTATTAATATGTAAATTTATAATATGTATAATATGTATTAATATGTAAATTTTGTTAGCCTAAATGCTCCCTGCATTTAGGCTAACAAAATTTACATATTTATTCGATTAAAAACAAGAAAGAAAATAAATAAAAACGACTTGTGCGACGCCAAAAAGCCTCCTATCTCAGTATAATGCTGCGATATTTAAAAAATAAATATCTGGTATTCTGATAGGGCCCACTGTGATGCCACGGACTCATCTACGAACACATATAAATCCCACTAGGGGAATACAAAATAAATAAAAAGACAACTAATAATAAATAAAAGACAGAAATAAAATAAAAACCGTAACTATGTACAGTAAATATTACGATTGACTCCGGGTAATCAACAGTAGGTAGTGTAGTCACTTGGAATATCAGTTTTATTTGCATAAACTTCACAGATGTCATAGATATCGATATCTAAACACGATATAAGATAAATAAAAGATTTTCTCAACTCATACTTCAAGTTACAACACAACCAGCGGTTGTTGACCTCAAACAATCATATTTTTTTTAATTTTTGTTTAGATATCGATACCCATTACGTCAGCGGAGTTTCGCTAGCTAATTTAATTTGACCCTGTATAGGTAACTAGATGCACCCCATGGTTTCACCCGCATAAGTTTTGACCCCGTGGGTATATCGGGATAAAAAGTAACCTATGTGTTATTCCTGATTATAAGCTATCTGTGTGCCAAATTTCATCCAAATCCGTTCAGTACTTTTTGCGTGAAAGAGTAACAAAAATCCATCCATCCATCCATCCTTACAAACTTTCGCATTTATAATATTAGTACGAAGTAAGATCTTCTGAAATCACTGGCAGTCTAGTTCACCAGCTGTTGAGTCTCCCCAACTTTTGTGCTGGTTGACTCAGCTCATTTTGGTAACTGTTTCCGATTGAAATGCATCATCATCTGCCTAGCCTTTTATCTAATGAGTTGGCTTCAAATCTAACCACATCCAGCTGAATACCGGTATTCTGATCCAAATGATTTGACTTAATAGACATGGGGTCGAAGATATTAGGAACACACGGCTATATAAATATCAAGTTATAATTTCCAGTATAAGTTGATCTCTCATTGTACGGAAATCCTACACAATACGAGATCAGGTTTAACTGTAAATGTATAGCTTGATATTTAGCTTGTGTACATTTATGTTTCATGATAATTCCAGTGCGAGAAAGAAAAGGACGCGCCATCCCTTTTTTGCTCCGAAACAATGATGCATTATTGACGACGAATGGTCGATTTGACACGCAAAACGTGAAATCCTCAAATAGTTCCATCTCTAGAATGTTGTAGGGTTTACTTAACCTTCGCTGTTAACCTTCAAATGACACAGGTTAACACTGAGCATAACCTCAAAAGTATTATTAGCCGGTGACGGAATAAATTGGTATCGTTCGCTCTGACACGTGCAATTACGGACGGCCTGTCCGGCGACAGGCCGTCCGTATTGCTTAACTGACAGCCGGAAGCCTGACACGGTTGTATCGATTCACAGCCGCATGCGATGAACGCCGGCTGAATCACGATTACAGTTAACAGGTTGGGTTTTAAAAGATACTTATCTAAAGCCTATTTAATCGTTTTACATTAATATTATAATTACGGTTTAACAATGTCAGATCATACAGGTCGTCTCGTGACGAGCTCGTATTTGGACTCAAACGGAGTCCCCGTTTCAGTCCGAAATTGCCCGGTAGTATACAAATTTATACTATGTCTAAATAACGTAAATAACATAATAGGATGCCTTTGCCCTCATTAATATGGGGTTGATTCAACATGTCTGCTTTTCCCATCCCACACGTGAGCAACAATAAAAATACACAGAATTGTTTCCAAAACCTAAACTGTGTATAACCTACTCCATGCTATTAAATGCGATTATTCCTATAAAAATCACTTCACTGAATACAAATAGACACCACTAGAGCATACAAACAACTTTCACTTTCGAACTATTGATGAAAATACGAGAAATAACAGAAATTCACCGACGAGCAGTTAGATTCCAATCTATACGGTATTTATAGCTGTCGGAATGCCAGTTCACTACAGAGTCTAACATTCGACGAAAATGATTTTTTAGTTCAGTTTTCTAGTATTTTTCCGCGTGCAGTTAGATTGATTTAGGGTTCGTGGCTAAATAATAATAGCTGCACGGGTCGATCGAAGATTAAGCTACGCTTGTCGCGGTCGGATCATGGATGGATGACCATGCATTACATATCTAGACCCTTCTGTGCCTCGAAAAGCACGTTCAACTGTTGGTCCCGGCTGTCATTGGTAGATGTTTGACAGTTGTTACCAGTAGTCAGAAGCCCAAAAGGCTGACAACCAGTCTTACCAAGGCGTATTCCGTTACCCAGTATCTGGGTTGTGGCGATCAGGTAGGTAGTTGCTCCATGTAAAATACTGGTCTGACTGAGCTGCATCCAGTTAGACTGGATACTTACCCACATACATAGTTGGGCAAAGACTTGGAAAATTTAAATAGATTGAATCTGTTCTTTCTAGTTCAATGAGGCGTTTTGTATCAATGGTATTCTGTTTATGTTGAAGAGATATTCTTGGGTAAGATTTTTGTTGAGACTGAGGAAAATGTCCTTAAAAAGCGACTCCTTGCAAGTCGTGATCCACGTAAAAGGCTGACTGGTACAAAGTAGTGTCCAAAAAAATACCAAGAAATCACAAATCTGGTTCAGACAAGTAGCAATAATTTCATCACCACTGCTCTCAAAATGGTGAAAGAAAACAACGTGAGGAAACCGCCATGTCCTAGAACAAAAAAATTGAAAACATGTGACATCTACCAACGCGCACTGGGCCCGCATGGCTCACATGGCGCACAGCCCACTCCCTCTTGAAGAGAGGAGGCCTGTGTCCCGGCAGTGGGAACATTATAGGCTAATTATGCCTATGCTATGCTTTGATAGTGTTAACGAGAAAAATAATCTTTAAATCAGAAATTGTCTCAAATTTATATTTAAATGCCTATCTGTGCCTGTCCAATGTATTTCTATCAATCGTCAACACTGCCACTGGCTGCAAGCTTAATATTTGCATACAGCATTGCCGTTTGTTACTACGTGATTCGGTATAGCTATCCTGTTATCATAGGTATGTTCAGATTCCATTGCCACTGGGTAAAGCTATGTGGTATTAGGAACCAGATTTGTAAAAAAAAAGAGTGTGTGCTTATGATCACACGATAGAAATGAAAACTTGCGACTGGAGTCGAGTATACGCGATTCAGCGTCACCAACCCGAGCGTGACGTTAGTGTCGTTCACTGTACAGAAGTGCGTCTAAAGAAGTTTTCACTTCGGAAATGTAGAAGAATGATTAAGAATATCACTCAATTGATTATTGTGTCATCCATAGAATTTATCAATTTTGTTCCCCTATACCTTAATTATTAATTGATTTAAGATAAAGATATATATTATTGTATTGGTTGAATAAGTAGATAAATTTAACGAAATTAAAATGTTTTCTATAAAAAGCTTGATATTTGAGCTCAAAACGACATTTCCCATGTAGGTAAGTGCTCATACAGACGAGCGGTACGCGTCCACAGCAGAGCCAACTGCCGTCGACAACGTGCTCAAAGACATGAGCGGCATGTTGTCGACGCGTGCAGTTGCTTCTGCCATTGACGCGTGCCGCTCGTGTGTATGAAGCACTTACATGGGAAGTGGATTGCTTGATATTTGAGCTCAAATTTAATTAGAAAACATTTGAGCACTTATCTACATATAAGCTGCTTCGATGAATGCTAGCTTTTCTTGTGCTGGCACGGTCGTTTAAAATGATAGCTCAAGCCGTGCTGCAAAAATAACTGAACCCGGACAGGCGCTTTACTTTTTGTAAATTATTTCATCACCACTGCTCTCAAAACGGTGAAGGAAAACATCGTGAGCAAACGGGCATGTCCTGGAACCAAAAATTCGAAGATATGTGACATCTACCAACCCGCACTGGGCCCGCGTGGTGGATTACGGCCCACTCCCTCTCACAGAGATGAGGCCTGTGTCCCAGCAGTGGGAGCATTATAGGCTGATTATGATGTAGCAACCCAAGCAGATACCCATAATTTTTCCAACCACCTTTAATGATGGAGGGTAAGCCTGGTGATCTGTAATACAGGTTTTACCTACAACAGACGCCAGGCTCTATTAAGTGTTACCTTGACTTTGTGCTTTGTTTGTGATTATGAGAGAACAATACCCAAATAATATTATTATTATTATACCGTGGTGTTTTTTTAATTATTCCTGGCATACCTTTAAATTTTTTTTTGCATTATCCTAAGAATCAATCACTTTCGCGTATACTTCATTCACGTCAATAACGTATGCGGACGGTTCCGTGAAAGATTGAAATCCTTCTCGCGATACCATACGACGAAAACGTGACCAAATTGATTTATTGCTGTTCCTTGAGTTACCTCAAAAAACCTTTTAAAAAATCTTAAAAAAAAGGAATCGATTTTTTATTTTAAGAAACCTCACGACTGTTTTTACCCTTTTTTTATATTCTTACATATTTTTACTTTCGATCAATTATGTGTTGTATTTTGTAGTGAAGAAAATGTTTATTTTTTACGATATTGTGTCCGTGATTCGAACTCCCGGCACACCAGCCCCTATTTTCACTAATATGGCAGCCCTCACATTTTCGGGACGGTTGAGGGAAAGGCAAATTTCGCGCCCTCTCGCCCCTAGCCACCGCAGGAGATGCCCTGGGCGTCGGGAATCCCTGGCGGATTTCCGGCCACCGTAGGCGCGGGCTTGAAGATGGTGAGCAATGGCTAGCTCACCGTCCGGTAAGGACCAGGCCCGGGTCGACGGTGCGTTGTATTCCACGCGCGCCTCAGAGAGATGTCGTCAGCACCAGTGTAGGGGTCCACTAGGGCCGATGCCTGCCGGGGTCGCGGGAAGGTACTAAAGGGTCACCGAGGCCCCTGGTAACACATGCAACCCACACGTATTCCTTATACGTGTGGGTTTTAGTCAGTAAGAGTCTGACACACCCTCCCGCTCCGCCCAGAGCGGGAGAAGTTATTTGATGATTTCCCACCCAAAAAAAAAAAAGCCCTCACATTTTCCTTTACTACAGTACTTTATAAATATTGTAAAAACGCAAATCATCCCAAAAACAAAAGAAGAACCACCCGGCAGCTTATTAGGTACTTCAGTTACTACAAAAATATCTTCAGTTTTTAATACAATCTTACTCACAATTTACGGCAAGGAAGAGTCACTCCGCGATCTTTAAAATATGCTACACTGTTGCCCTATGAAGTTTTAGGGCCTGCACTCACTGGCGGCACGTCATGGCAAGGGATTTTTATGTCACGAATAAGAATATAGAACTAAATGACAATGACGATACAATTTCATTTATAATCGTCGTAGGTGTAAAAACAAAGCTGCGGTATCCTTAGGTTGGCAGCGTTGGGAATGCTCCGGCATCCCTCGGGGGCTTCGGCAGCCTTCGAGATGCCGAAGGCCAAGGTGGGGCGCAAAGCAGCGCCCGCGCCCCAAGAAAAGAACCCGAAGCCGCGGCATACCTAAGGACTTCGCGGCAATCCTAAAGATACCGCAGCATCGTTGCCGTCAGTATGTGCTTGAATGTTGTGATGCCGAAGGATCCCTTGCCGTGCCGTGCCTCAAGTGGTCGCAGGCCCTTACACGGTACTTGCGGTTACGTCATGAGACATAACCCCAGTTTTATTTGTCTCTTGAGGAAGTTTTATTACATTATTGTGATGACCATCCTTTTTTGAATTAACTAAGGTATATGTGTACAATGGAATTCAAGTCATCAAGCTTACTTTGGGTCTGCGTACAGTTAGTATTTTTGAGCAGAGCGGAGTCGAATACTCAGCAGCATAATAACATTATAGTTCGTTGAGTAACACTTGAAACTTTTTCTTGCGACTTTGGGTTGGAGTGTACGTAACGGGGCACTGACTAATAAGACAATTTTTAAAACAAATAATGTTTTTTTCGCAAATCGTTACTTTCTTGATTCTATCGTATAGAACACCCAAGTATAAGGCTAAAAATAATCATCTTTGTGTTATTTATCTCCGACCAGCCTGTCGTATAAATGACGTCGAAGGGATCCTTTTATAGAGGCGTTTGGGACTTTGAAAATGTTTGTTGTTGTTTCGCTAATCATTAAGGTTCTCGATTCTATCGTACAGAACACCTAAATATTAGACATTTTGCCTAGGATCAATAGTCCAAAGGAAAAACTGCGTCGAATGTACGTAATTCCTTATAAGGTGAAGCTAAGTGGAACCCGAATAGGACATATTAACTTCAAAAACTGTCAAAGAACCGAGTTAGCCAACCTTGACTCCACTTGGTACTTGTTTGCCCTACCCCGAGAATGTTCTTTAGAGCCGAAGGCGAGCATATGTTCTATGTTCTATGTTAGAAGGTTTGGTTTCCGTACTTAGTCCTTCCTGTGGACCATTGTGCGTGTTGCGAGCATATGTGCTTGCGCCTTATTACGAAAGGGCTGCATGCGCTTATTGGGAAAAAAGCTGTAAGCACATCCTCAGGAAGTACAGCCTCGCGAAGTATAGCGCCGGCGAAGATTCGATTCTAAAGATGCTGACGAACTTTGATCTTAATCCTATGGGTACGTCTGCCTTTACGTTTTTTTACTTTCCCTAGGCAGTGCAGGGAATTGGCCACCACTTGCTAGCAGAAGGCTCGTAATTAAAACCCCTGATACCACGTCTATCACTCCCAGGTTAATAAACGCCATGAGACATAAAGTCTGGTTTGAGACGATGAAAGTGGGCGGGAGCAGAATTTAAGATTCGACATAGCCCATTTTTTCGAACGTGTTTTATACTCAACTGGGACTCGTAAAACTTAAAATTTTCTACAATTGATTATAACCTATATGTAGAGTTTTAGGGGATTGCGGCTTGTGGCGGGGCAAATTTTCATATTTTTGCGAGAGAGCACACCGTTTTCGAGATATAAGCAACGGGAATTGTTCATTATTGGCTTAACGTGGACAAGTTGTTCTGTAAAAAGTATTTTTACGAAAAAATATAATTAAAACTAAAATTAGTATTTTTTGATTCTCGTTGCAGGAAAGTAAATGTAAAAACATGTCGTTTAATAAGTATTTAAGCTGATTGAGTTCAAAAAGCGTCGTCGTTTTATGGTTAGAGGCTGATTCTGTGTTGCCACATTAATAATAATTGGGATTTCAGTCTTATAGTAAAGATAATAATCGATTTATAAATCTGAGTAAAAGTATGTATTCTCTTGAAAATCTGTAATCAAGTGATTTTTCAAAAGGTTTTATATTTATTTTCCTTTAATTACATTAAAAACAAACAAAACACTCATCGTTTTTGGTCATCAAATCAAATCAAATTTTACATCCGATTATAATATTAGTTCGGTTGTTTTCAAATCGATATTTTTATTACCTGGCAACACTAACTGTCAATAATGACATGAAATCTAGACAACGAAGTGAAATTAAAAACATTCGCTTTGCCTCCGTGTATTGTAAATGTTGTTTCGGTTACTTTTGCGAAGTTTTTGGTTTTTGTTATAATGGACTCCGATACCGCTTCAAAAGAAGACGTTGGCGCTATTTTGTTAAACGTGGAACCGGCTTTAAATGACAACCTTGGCATGAACACTGACGCTCCTGCGCACGATCTGGTTGCCCCTAGTGGGAATGAGGAACCAATGCGATTCAAAGTAAGAGAATATCATTATTATAAAGGCAAATGATTTATTTTGGAAAATAAATACTCATAATTGTAATTTTTTCAGCGACACGTTTTAGCATTAGACATGCTAAATATGAAGCACATTTACACTCTCCTGCAATCTTATTACTATAATTCATTTCTTTGAGGCATAAACTATTAAAAACTCTAGTCATTAATTATTATACTTAATGTTCACGTTAAGCCAAATTGCCCTAACAAACTGAGCAATTCCCTTTAGAAGAGGAAAAAAAACTGTTTTTGCTCCTCAAGTCAAGGTGTTGAGTATCAGGGCAGTCGAATTCTAGAGGATACTCCCAAGGCCAGTAGATAAGAAAAACAAAAACAAGATGCAATCAAAAAACTACGACGATCCCTATTAACGCCTAATTGGACTTTTTACTTCCAATCTTTCTATAACATTGAACACAGCTGGTAAATTGTGGGTATACTATACACCTCTGCTCAACCGTTTGAAAGAATAGGTACAGGCGTGATTTTAAGAAGAAATTTCAGTTCCGTTACTTTTTCGAGCAACTGTCCTTTCGCGCAAGTAGATTCGCGCAAGTGTCTTCCCGAAAGTGGATTCGTGCAAGTATCCTTCGCGCAAATGAAATGAAATGAAATGATGAAATGATTTTATTTTCTGTGAGTAGGTTAGTACAAACACTTTTACACGTCAATCATATTTAGAAAAAAACTAGATGAGCTCGGCGTTTCCTATCTGACTACTCTGAGAAGAAAGGCCGAAACAAACTCAGAGGTCACAGTCTCTTTTAAAGTCCAGACTTAATCTTGGTCAGATCATGTGAAGACCATGTAGATTGGTGTCTAAAATGGTCTTTTGAGGAAAGAACCACACAGATTGAGTGGACCTATCCAGTCGGTGCACGCATTTGTCAGTAATCGTGCAGCTCAACTCAGAACTTAAGGAGCTCAACGATTTGACGAACAATACCAAAGAAAGGACATTTGGGTAGGCCGCTTAAATGACTCAAACTGCCAGACCAAGATGAAAACTAACTGAGAGAAATAATAAAAACAATAATCCACATAGTCTTCACATTCACAATAATTAAAAAAAATATATAATACTTCAAAAAGTAAATATTAATGTCATTGTATATAAAAAAAAATCATCAATGTCACACTTAGTATAAAAATTGATTTAGTATACAATTAGTTTGTTGCCTGGGGGTACATTGGAGTAGCTTAAGCTCGTCCAAGTAATCAATGTCTTTCGCGCAAGTATCTTTCGCGCAAATGTCTATTCGCGTAAAAGTCCGTTCGTGGAAATACCTTTTTGCGCAAGTGTCCCTTCGCGCAAAACTCCTTTCGCGCAAAAGTTTATTGCAGAAATATCTCATCGCGCAAGTGTCCTGCTACAAAATATGTCCAAATTTTTCGTCATGGGTGTCGTTTTCGTGGTTTTCGAGGGCAAGTGCTGAAAATTATTCATCATCATCATCATCTACCTAGCTTTTTGCCAATTATGTTAGGGTCGGCTTCCAGTCTAACCGGATGCAGCTGAATACCAGTATTTTACATGGAGCGACTGCCTATCTGACCTCCACAACCCAGTTACTGGATAACACGATAACCCTTGGTAAGACTGGTTGTCAGACTTTCAGCGCTGACAATGATTATGGGGTTAAAATCAAAATGAAAGAAAACGCTATGAAAACTTCCTAATTTTTCGTCATGTGTGTTGTTTTCAAGGTTTTCCAGAGCACTGGCAACGAATAAGGGGTCAAAATCAAAATTCAAGATGTTGTCAATGAAAATGTCTTTTGGAACGAAGTTACTTAATGCGGCTTGTGGTAGGAGTTGACTGGTAGAAATTGTCACGTAAGGAAAACGCGTTATGCGACTTTATTCTATCGGTCTCTTTCTATTATATATGAGCGTGTGTGTGTGTACGAGTATCGAGATTCAAGCCGACGAGCATTGTGCGCGGCCGGTTCATCATAATATGTCAATGTATAATGTTCCCACTGCTGGGACACAGGCTTCCTCTCTGTGAGAAGGAGTAGGCCGTAATCCACCACGCGGGCCCAGTGGTGGATGTCACGTCTTCGAATTTTTAGTTCTAGGACATGCCTGTTACCTCACGATGTTTCCTTCACCGTTTTGAGAGCAGTGGTTATGAAATAATTTACACAAAGTAAAGAGCCTGCCTGGGTTCGACCCTACGACCTACAACTCGTCGCGGCTGTTTCTGCTGGGCCACCATTGCTCTCAGTGAAGGAGTCTTTGTGGCCTCGGACATGTCTTTTTAGGGTTCCGTACCCAAAGGGTAAAACGGAACCCTGTTACTAAGACTCCGCTGTCCGTCTGTCTGTCTGTCTGTCCGTCTATCACCAGGCTGTATCTCTTGAACCGTGATAGTTAGACAGTTGAAATTTTCACAGATGATGTATTTATGTTGCCGCTATAACAATACTTTATTATGTTAAAGTATGTTATTTTTTAAATTATGTTGCATAAAGATTAGTATAAATAATGTTGAATTTATAAAATGTGAGGACGATGTAAAAAAAAAAACGCGTCCAAAGTATAGCAAAATAATCAAAAAAAAAACTGGCCAGGTGCGTGTCGGACCACGCACAATGAAGGGTTCCGTTAGTAACATTGTAGTTGAAAAACATGTTCTATTCCATATATCGATTATACCACAATCGATTCTCCAAATTACTCGTTAACTTATAAAGCTCACTTCGCTGTGATAGTTATCCTTTTAATTCCATTATTTGTACTACTGCCATGATTTTTTTCACGTCTTCATAAGCAACCATTTAGCTGGCAGGGGGGGGGGGTGACACCTGTCTAACAAAAATTAGCAATTTAATTACGCAAGTGAATCCTTAAATCGAAGAGTGGTTTTTAACCTGCAATATTTTTGTACGGCCTATCCAACGATACCCCACACCATGGGGTAGTCGAGAAAAAAAATATCATCCCCATATTACATGCAAGGGACCCTAAAAATGTGTATACCTATGCCAAGTTACAGCTTTCTAGTACTAAGCGTCTCTGAGCTACAGCCGGGACAGACAGACAGACGGACATGGAGAAACTATAAGGGTTCTTTGTTTTCCACGGAACCCTAAAAAAACAATTAAATAAATATTTAAAGGGGCTCCCATACAACATACATGTTTTTTTTGCCGTTTTTATAGATAATGGTACGGAAGTTTTTTTAAATGTGCTACTTTAAATGTTAACTTTTTATTGTTTTTCTTTCCTATGTGAGTCTCAAAACAAATAAATGAAACTCAAACTCAAAGCATTTATTTCAACTAAACCATTAACAGGCACTTTTACTGTCACGGAGTCAATAAGAATGATGAAGCTGGTTGCCCATTTCAAAGCGTAGTAGGTTCGTATGGTGAAGAAAGGGCAAGAAACTCTATACTCTCTTTTAAATCAGAGATATGCCTTTCTAAATCAAAGCTGTCTGAACCAGAACTAACTTGACGACACGGTTGGCGTAATGGCTGAACGATCGACTGCTGCGCAGCGTGTCGCGGGTTCGATCCCCGCACGGATCAAATATTTGTATGATCAACAAGTAATTTGTGTTTTTTCAAGTGAGTTTCTGTGTTTTTAAACACACCCACGATACAGGAAAAAATTCCTAATGTGGGGCAACGTTTAAAAAAAAAAAGAAAACAAACTCTCCAAAAGAAGCATGTTTTAAAATGTCACCAGCCATAAGCACAGTAGGTTATAAATAAGGCTCGCTCGAGCCACTGCGCTAAGAAAGGTCACTGAGGTGTTTATGTGGCACGTAACCTTTGCACGACAGATCACCACTATCTACATGTAGTGGGCGGACTGTAGGTTTTCTTCTCGAGGTGGTTGGAAGTTTTATAGTTTAAGTTAAGAGATAAAGTCGAATTATTATTTTCACTGGAGTAAATTTACATTTGTGCTAGCTGTCACTTTGTGTAATGGTCATATCTATTGTAATGGCGTTTAGTGTAATTGATTTATATAAATCCTACTAATATTATAAATGCGAAAGTTTGTAAGAATGAATGGATTTTTTTTTTTTTTTTTGTTTGGAAATCATCAAATAACTTCGCCCGCTCTGGGCGGAGCGGGAGGGTGTGTCAGACTCTTACTGACTAAAACCCACCCGTATTCCGTCTTGTTGCCTGTGTTGCGGGGGCCTCGGTGACCCATAAGTACCTTCCCGCGACCCTGGCAGGCATCGGCCCTAGTGGACCCCTACTATGTGCTGACGACATCTCTTTGAGGCGCGCGTGGAATACAACGCGCCGTCGACCCGGGCCTGGTCCTTACCGGACGGTGAGCTACCCATTGCTCACCGTCCGCAAGCCCGCGCCTACGGTGGCCGGAAATCCGCCCGGGATTCCCGACGCCCTGGGCGTCTCCTGCGGCGGCTAAGGGCGAGAGGGTGCGAAACTTGCCTTTCCCTCAACCGGCCCGCCTCCTCCTTCGCGAGCATTACTGCTTCGCAGAAGGAGGTGACGGCTGCCCATGCCCTCTCGCTCCGTACCATGGCCTGAACCAGGGCCGGACGCGAGAGGTCTCTGCCGCCGATCGCCTCCAAGAGGACACGGCGGTGCTCTGCCCAAGCCGGGCAGACCTCCATCGTATGCTCCACCGTGTCCTCCGGGCGATCCACACAGTGGTTACACCCGGAATAATGGATGGATGGATGTTTGTTACTCTTTCACGCAAAAATTACTGAACGGATTTGGATGAAATTTGGCACACAGATAGTTACCAGGAAGAACACATAGGATACTTTTTATCCCGATATACCCACGGGGTCAAAACTTATGCGGGTGAAACCGCGGGGCGCAGCTAGTGTAAAATAAATTTATAAGTGTAAAAGTCCAGAATACAAATACAATACAATATTTCCATAATAATTATTTAACTAAGTGAAAGCTAGCAAACAGCTGTCAGTTTCCTCGAGTGAATTAATAATTCTACTTTAGATAAGTTTTTAGAGTTCTGTAGTAAACAAGGAACTCTTACAGTTTCGCCATGTCCGTCTATCTATCTGTCTGTCTGTCTGTCTGTCTATCCCCGGTTTAGCTCAGAGACTCTTAGTACTAGAAAGCTGTAATTTGGCATGGGTATACATGTTATTCACGCCGAAAAGTGGTAAAAAAAAATCTTGAAAAATATGTAGGGTATATACTTTCCCTTCCACGTAAAGTGGGGATGATATTTTTTTTCTCGTATATCTCATGGGGTTTCGTTAGATAGACCGCTAAGAAATAGTAAAGGTATTTTTTTATTCAGGGATCCGTTTGCGTAATAACAAGCTTTAAAGTACTAATTTTTGTTAGAGTCAAGTGTCCTAAATGGTTGTTTTTGAATATGTGAAATATTTAATTGTTAAGACGCTCATAACACCTAAACCGCGGTCACTGTCAGATTGCATAGAAAAGAAACAGAAGCGCGATGACACAACGCTTGTAATTTATTGCAAAATATGAAGCAATTATCAATTTACTCAAAATTGAGTTGAGTAATCGAAAATAAAAAACAACCAAGTTCTGCATTCAAATAAGACGTTCTTGTTATTAATTAAATACGTAACATTTATGTTGATATTTAATACAGATATTTTGGATTAGAACTCAAGGTAAGAGGTTACTTTAACGTTAGTTTGTACCGAGTTTTTTTTTCAAAACGCGTTTTGGTAACAACTAAGTTCTGGGAAATATGTTCAAAATTAACATATATTTTTTCCGCTATCACAAACTATACAGATTTGGCAATTTTTTTTCTTAAGAGAAGCCTATTTTGGTCAATTGGGTCTTGTCAGCGCCTTAATGTAAACCGTGTTAGATACGTCTTTGCGTTGTTGTTGAAAAACTTATTATGCCATAACATATCGATGTTGTATGGGAGAACATGTTTTTCAACTACAATGTTAAGTTTGTTTTTGGGATCAATTCATCCCAGCTACGGAACCCTCCCGTTCGACACGCACTTGGCCGGTTTTTTCTTAATACTTCTTTATCACTTAACTAGACATACCTTACTAATACTTGTTATCATACATACGAAAGTAACTGTCAGTCTGTCTGTTACCTTTCACGCCTTAGTGCCAGCGCAAACTGTGAGTCTTGTCGCTGCGACTAAATGCTGAGCTGTCGTTTGCATCTGCGACTAGCTGTTACGACAGACGTCGTGCAGGAAGCGATCATTTTCTTAGAGTATTTGAGAGAGACGGTTGTGTTGCTCATCTTTTTAGTGGATTTGGAGCCTCTAGTAGCATTTGGCTTGGGGCTTATAATGTAAAAACTGACGGTGACCTGTCACATGCGAGGTGAGCGCGGCGTGTGCATCATAAGTGTAGTCGCTGCGATAAGTAGTGAGAGCGTGCGATTCCGTTAGCCTGTCGTTGTGGCTCTGCAACTCGACGTCAAGTGTGGGGACGTTTGAACAAAATATATGAAAAATATCGGCCGCAGCCTGTCGTTGTCCACGGCGTCCTCACCATCCACCTGACGCAGGTCCTCATTGGACACGACAGCTTCGGGAGGTTCCTGTTTCGGATAAGGCGGGAGGAAACGCCCGGTTGTCACCACTGTGTGAATCGCCCGGAGGACACGGTGGAGCATATGGTAGAGGTCTGCCCGGCTTGGGCAGAGCACCGCCGTGTCCTCGTGGAGGCTATCGGCGGCAGAGATCTCTCGTGTCCGGCCCTGGTTTAGGCCATGGTACGGAGCGAGAGGGATTGGGCAGCCGGACCCTCCTTCTGCGAAGCAGTAATGCTCGCGAAGGAGGAGGCGGGATGGTTGAGGGAACGGCAAATTTCGCGCCCTCTCGCCCCTAGCCGCGGCAGGAGACGCCCTGGGCGTCGGGAATCCCGGGAGGATTTCCGGCCACCGTAGGCGCGGGCTTGCGGACGGTGAGCAATGGGCAGCTCACCGTCCGGTAAGGAACCGGCGCGTTGTATTCCACGTGCGCCTCAAAGAGATGTCGTCAGCACAAATGAAGAAGGAAGGAAGGAAGGAAAATACTAAAGGGTCACCGTTTTAGTCAGTAAGAGTCTGACACACGCTCCCGCTCTGCCCAGAGCGGGAGAAGTTGATGACTTTCCACCCAAAAAAAAAGGGCATCCCCCCTACCGGCGTGTCCACTCATATCTGTCTTGTAAATACCTTTTGTTAGCAGCCTTTAATTCATCCTCTCTACTTAACCAAACCATCTAAGCTTACTTTTTCAACGTTAGTTCATAAATCTTCTAAACTACACAGGGGGGTAACCATCACCTCTTATAGTAGTATTATTATAATATTACTTTACAGTGGGAAAGTGATGGAGCTATACAGAACTTATAGCTCCATCTCTTTCTCAAGCTAAAGTAATATTGAAATAATACTGCTATAAGAGGTGATGGTTACCCCCCTGCTGTCTTATCACATCATTTCTATAGCATTTTTCTACTACATAAACCATCATCATCATCTGCCTGCCTTTTCCCAACTGCGTTAGGGTCTGCTTCCAGTCTAACCGGATGTAGCGGAATATCAGTATTTTACACGGAGCGACTGCCTATCTGACCTCCATAACCCAATTACTGAGTGAAACGATACGCTTTAGTAAGCCTCGTAGTCAAACTTTCGGGCTTCTGATTACCCGTAACGACTGTCAAAGATCTACAAATTAATAACGATTTAACATGTTTTCCAAGGCACGGAGGGGTCTCTTTATGTAATGGATTATTACCCATCCACAGACTGACCTCGGCAAGCGTAGCTGAACCTTTGATCGACCCGTGCGGCTGTTATTATTTAGCCACGAGACTCGACACGAGCTACTAGGTACATAAAACATATAACTGAAAATTATAGCAGCACTTTTCAAGGTTTTTTTTTTATAAAAAATACACCGAGTTTCTTAAAAAGACAATACCTTTATACCTATAATAACCTTTTTTGAATCAGTTTAAAGGAATAAATATCATAATTTATCATTTACCTAAATAATAATATACATAGGTACTGTAAAATTATACGTCTGTCGCTTTTCCGACCATATTGGGCTTGGTTTTCAATCTAATACCAGTATTCACCCCCGACACCTTTCACTATAAATAATAAGGGTACATACAGTGCCAGACTAAACAAATATTTTACGAAGGCACTATTTCTATATAGAAAAGAAAAAAGCCAACTTATTTACGAACAAAATATACCTACTTGGCTACTTATTACGAGAAAAATTCTCTTGAGTATGTACACACCTGCTTATTTTACTTGTAAATTTAAATTGCCCACTTCGTTTGAAGGAAACCGGTGAGGCTTCAAAATTCCGAGAAAATATAACGTAAAGGAAAGAAGAAGCCTTGTTTATAACGTATATTCCTATACTTACCAATTTTTACCGACAATTTTGCTAATACAATATTCTCCCACTTTCTTTGTGAAATTTAATATATTATAAATCAAATTTATTACAAAAGTCGACTATTGCTAAAGCAAAAATGCCGCTAAATGGCCTCAAGGGTTTTTATTTCTCTCATAAATCATATTAATTGTTTTCGTGCACCGACCGCCTGAAAGGGTTTGGATTTGTCTTAGTACCCTTCATTGTTTAATGTCACCGTTCGTCCATTGTTTTAAGGCAACTCGATTAGCAAATTTTAATTAGGAGAGTATACTCCAAAACCAATTCCGCACGCTTGTTTTAAAAAACAAGAAAAAAAAAGCAAGCGTTCGTTTTTAAAATTAAATTTTCGAATGCCATAACGTGAGAATCAGAACACCTTTTTCCTGAATTTGAATTTATTCGGGTCGCTACACATGATGGCATAACACAGGCAGTGTCGGCGTAAAATACTTATACCTCTATTTTCATCCAGTCAGCGCTGCGTCAAATCCCGACAGATTTTATGTGAGGTCCCTGGGGGCTTGCAAATAAAATTGAAACCCTTTGTAATGCAAGAAAATACCCTTTGAATATTAATATTAGAGCAAGCTGGTATCACTCCTATACTTGACGATCATTCTTGTTTTCTCTCTGCAGTTTTTATACGTACGAGTAGATGAATGGAAAATATTCATGCTATTGTGAATGGGATTCACGTTTGTTACTTTTATTTTTTTCTGGAATGAATGGATTGAGTTTTAATCTGATAGCGCTCTTTGTTTTACAAATAGTTCGTAAACGCTTTTCCGTTATTTCTTTTACTGTTTTATTAGAGAAGGTTATTAATGGAAACTTCCTTGTAAACTGTCCTTAGAGATGCAAGACTTTTTCTTTAATATATAATCTTAAGTATTCAAAATTATTGAAATCACATTTTCCTAGTTATTAGGTTTTGACTTAAATTAAGCAAGTTTCTGATATCAATGCTATCTAAACATCTAATTGACGATTCAACAACAATTTTTTTTGGGTGTGAAATTATCAAATAACTTCTCCCGCTCTGGGCGGAGCGCGAGGGTGTGTCAGGCTCTTACTGACTAAAACCTACCCATGTTCCTTCCGTTGCCTGAGTTGCAAGAACCGAGGCCCTTCGGTCTTTCCTGCGACCCCGGCAGGCATCGGACCTAGTGGACCCCTACACTTGTGCTGACACCTCTTTGAGGCGTGCGTAGAACACAACGCGCCGCCGACCCGGGCCTGTTCCTTATCGGACGGCGAGCTACACATTGCTCACCGTCCGCCCGCGCCTACGGTGGCCGGAAATCCGCCAGGGATTCCCGACGCCCAGGGCGTCTCCTGCGGCGGCTAGGGGCGAAGAGGCACGAAATTTGCTTTTCCCTCAACCATCACGCCTCCTCCTTCGCGAGCATTACTACTTCGCAGAAGGAAGTGACGGCTGCCCATGCACTCTTGCTCCATACTATGGCCTGGACTAGGGCTGGACGCGAGAGATCTCCGCTGCCGATCACCTCCACGAGGACACGGCGGAGCTTTGCCCAAGCCGGGCAGACCTCCACTGTATGCTCGACCGTGTCCTCCGGGAGATCCACACAGTGGTGACACCCGGGCGTTTCCTCCGGCCTTATCTGATACAGGAACCTCCCGAAGCTGCCGTATCTGTGTGAGGACCTGCGTCAAGCGGAAGGTGAGGACACCGTGGCGCCTCTCTAGGCACTCCTTAAAGTGGGGACTTATCGCCGCAATTGTGGCGTGCCCACGATACAACTACTTGGACATCATTCCACAAATAACTTAATCATTAATTCGGTTGAAAATAAAACCTCAAAGAAACATTTTATATTTTTTTCCACCTTTCATTCGTTTCTTAACTACCATTCTCTTAAAAAATACCGTAACAAATTAAAGCCAGCCATATTGTTTTACGGGAGACCTCTAATTAAAGAGTTCGCCTGGCGAAAAGGTATGCAATTATAATCCCCCGTACGCCATTCTAGACATTCAAATTCAAATTGCAACTGGGAATTATTCTCGGCAAAATGCTCTCGGGTCAATTCAACATGCAGCTGTACCTACAGAAATAAGTCTTGTGCAATAATATTTGAATGTTGTGGAGATATTCTTGTGTGAGTGTTATTGTCGTGACAGAATTGGTGAGAAAAGTGAGGTTTATTCAATTATTGATATTTTTATAAATCAAATCAAATCATTTATTGGTTTGCAAACATGGGTAATTAGTACATAGATGTTTTATTATAATAGTCCTCCATGTTCATGCAAATCATATTGTTAATTAATTTACACTTACCTACCTTTTTGTAATATGTTCGAACTAACATAGTTCGTAATATAATTTTTGTGACTAACAATTACGGACTTCGTCTGAATAAGTAATTGAATTATTATTATTTTTTATATAGGTATGTATTTTACATATCTTGGGACCCCAGACCTTTGAAAGGTGTACGAGGGGGCGAGTCAACTCGCAGAGGCCCCATGGACAATTGTAATGGAATGAGGCACCAACCAATATGGTACAAGACTGTTGCAGAACGTGGATATAAAATATATTGGGCTATGGGTTTGGGTGGCTATAGTGGATTGGTAACCTAAAACTATGGAAGGACTATGTCCGCTGCTTGATCAATGTTATGTAATTCACGGATAAAACGGCAGGGGGTGACTAGCACACTCAATAATGGGCACCCGAAAATGGTCGCTAGCACATAGTGTTATAGCGATAAGGGGGCAACACTTCCTGAGGTGCTTGAGGAGTTGAGAGGTATCTCCACGGCTATCAGAACAATCCCAGAGCCTGGAAGATGGTCAAGATCCATACCAGCACTTACTGGAATTCTTCCTCCAAACACGTTTACATTTGCGAATCTCCACTCAAACCGGCCCATAAAGGCAAGAATGAGGTGGAAGCTCTATTCCTCACCAGTGTTCACGCCAGCTGGCCAATAAAGGCAATCTAGAGATGAGGAACAAGACTCCGTGGGGTCGCTACTGTCCAACAGCTCGCCACATATTGCTCTGCGGGATTCTCTATCTCTCTTGGTCTGGCTCTTTACCCTAAACCTGTTCTGGCAAAGTAAACTCTAACGGCACAGACCTAGAGTTCAGAGCGCGTAACTCAAACCACGACGTCAACGGCGCCCACGGTGGTAGGATTATTATTATTATATAAAATGATTACAATATACTATACACATACTATACACATGTGTATATAACAACTAAGTAGTCAAATAAAAGCCCACTTTCTCTCTCTTGCTTTTGCTGTGCCCAACAGGGTCCACAATGATCATATCATTGTAAAACCTACCACCAAAGTTCACATGTGAAAGCAATAAATATATATGAGTATTGAGTATAATTTAGCCACGAACTCCACCTAACGAAGACTACGTTGACTTACTGAAGAACTTTTTATTCAAGGGGATGTATGCAAATAATGTCCTCTTTATACAAAAATGACAGAGATATATTTATAAAAGCGTTGGCGAAGCCGCGTCGTGATATTGGCAATGTTGGCGTGGAAATTTATTTTTATCATAAGTTGTCAAATAATTTACTAAAAGTTGCGTTCTGAATAATTTACTAAAAGTTCTGAATAATTAATCATCATCTGCCTAGCCTTTTCCCAACTATGTTGGGGTCGGCTTCCAGTCTAACCGGATGCAGCTGAATACCAGTAATTTACATGGAACGACTGCCTATCTGACCTCCACAACCCATTGATAAATGATAAATGATTTTATTTCTGTAAGTAGGTTTTTACAAACACTTTTACACGTCAAAACATATTTTTTTAAACTAGATGAGGTCGGCGTTTCCTATCTGACTACTCTGAGAAGAAAGGCCGAAACAAACTCAGAGGTCACAGTCTCTTTTAAAGTCCAGACATAATCTTGGTTAGATCATGTGAAGACCATGTCGATTGGTGTCTGAAATGGTCTTTTGATGAAAGAACCACACAGATTGAGTGGACCTGTCCAGTCAGTGCACGCAATTGTCAGTCGTTGTGCAGCTCAACTAATAACTAATGGAGCTCAACGATTCAACGAACAATACTAAAGAAAGGACATTTGGCTAGGCCGCAAAAAATACTCAAAACTGCCAGACCATGTTAAAAACTAACTGAGAATAAAACAAAATTAAACAATGATCCACATAGTCTTCACATTTACAATAATTAAAACAATATAATACTACACAGAGTAAATATTCATGTCATTGCATAAATAAAATTCATCAATGTCAATGTGTATATTCGGACATTATATTGATCAGATCATTTGAGGACCATGTAGGTTGGTGTTCGAAATGGTCTTTTGAGGAAAGACCACACAGATTTGAGTGGACTTGTCCAGTCAGTGCACGCATTTGTCAGTTATCATGCAGCTCAACTCAAAACTTAAGGAGCTCAATGATTTACTTGGTAATACGATACCCCTTGGTAAGACTGGTTGTCAGACTTTCGGGCTTCTGATGACCCGTAGCAACTGTCAAAGACCTACAAATGACAGCCGGGACCAATGGCTTAACGTGCTTTCCGAGGCACGGAGGGGTCTTGGTATGTAAAGATGGTCACCCATCCACGGGCCAACTGCGGCAAGCGTAGCTTAACCTTATCGACCGACCCGTGCGGCTTTTATTACTTGGCCACAAGCCCCTCAAGTTCTTAATAATTAATATACATGGCCAATGTATTCAGTAATATTTTTTAAATTTTACTGCATAGTTTTCGTTGAGGGTAAAATATCGTCTTAGGGAAAGCGTTCGTTGGAGTTAACTTTATTTGGGACACACGTTATTCTTTCGTTCCTGTAACAAAGGTATATAGTACCTAGCGCTGGAGTCAAGGCCTCACTGCTTTTGTTTAAAATTGTTTATGCCAGTAAAGAATTTATTATTATTATTATTATTATTATAAGTGTCTTTAACATATCTCGGGGCCCTGGGGTCGCAGACCTTTGGAAGACGTACGAGGGGCCGAAGCCAACTCGCAGAGGCCCGTTAAGATGCTTTTTATGAAATGAGGTACCAACCGACGATTATGCATGTTGCTCTATGCAAGTGCTCCCAAGAACAACCCCTGGTTGATGCAGGACTATTGCAGAACATGGAAACAAAACATAATTATTGGGCTTTGGGTTTGGGAGGTTATAGTGGATGGGTAACCTAAAACTATAGAAGGACTATGTCCCCTGCCTGATCAATGTTATGTAACACGGATAAAATGCCAGGGCGGTGACTTGCACACTCAATAATGGGCCCCTAAAAATGGTCGCTAGCACGTAGTGACATAACGACAAAGGAGCAACACTTCCTGAGGTGCTTGAGGAGTGGAGAGGTATTGGAATACCTCCATGGTCCTGGAATACCTCCAGAGCAATCCCAGAGCCCGGAAGATGGTTAAGATCCCTACCAGCACTTACTGGACTACTTCCTTCCTCCAAACACGTTTGCTCTTGCGAATCTCCACTCAAGCCAGCTAATAAAATGAGGTGGGAGCTCTGTTCCTCGTCAGTGTTCACTCCAGCTGGCCAATAAAGGCTAGCCAGAGATTAGCGTTATATGGCGGTGGGTAATTATTATTATTATTATTCGTGCTAGCGTTCATTCGGAATAACGTGATTCGGGATAGCGTTCAATCGGAATAGCGTGGTTCGGGACAGCGTTTATTCGGGATAAAGTGATTCGCTATAGCATTAATTCGGGATAAAGTGATTCCGGATCTCGAGTCATAATTTATTCATCTTCATCATTCATTCGAAATAAGTTCACTGCTGGACATACGCCAACCCCAAGCGTCGCCATATAGACTGGTCCTGGGTTTCTGGCATGCGGCATCTTCCCGTGACCTTCATGTCTAGGTTAGATATGTTCTAATTTATCTTAAGAATAGGGATGAAGACAATTTTTTTTTTTCGCCCGTTCGGTACCAAGGTTGTTAAAACATATTAGACTCATGTCCAAGTTAGTTATGTTCTAGTTTATCTTGAGAATAGGGATGAAGACAATTTTTTTTTGTCCATCGGGTACCAAGATTATTAAAACATATTGGACACGTGTAAAAAACGTGTGTCCAATATGTTTATAGTTTATGTTATGTGTTTTCCTTTTTACGTAATCAAAAGATTATGGCGATCCATTGAGTTAAAGTGTGACATGACGTTACGCCTTGCTCGATTTTATACTGAATTGTGACGTAGCAAGCCCCACTCCCCAACTTTAATGCGTTTTATCTGTATTTTTTTATTAATATGATAAAGCAAAAAATACGTGTCTAATATTTTTTTATTATCTGACCGATGGACTAAATATGATTTATTTTTATGTTACCCAGGCATCATCCCGATTAGGGCAAATTTCACCAATGAAACTAAACAAGATCAGCACATCTACACCGCGTTCAAGAGCTATCAGTGTCAATATTCCACAATAATGATGACACTAACAACGTGGTTAAAGGAAATAGCACTTGTATAAATCGGAAAGGGATCATCACCGTATCAACTTGAGCCATTCAGTATGCTTTGTATGAAATTCCCTACTGCAACGATCACTAATAGGAATGGCACTAATAGGCATGTACCTACTCGTATCACATAATTAATTTATCTGTCATTGCTTTATTATTCATTCTTTTTTTACCTATTTTGGTATAGTAATTTTATTCTAGGTGCATCGTCTTCACATATAATTTTAAAATGTACCTATACAAAATATTACAAAACATTTAAAAGAGTGACGGTGGAGTTTCTTGCCCATTCTTCTCCATACGAAACTACCTTTTGGAAGGGGCAACTAGAATCATTTTTTTTTATTTTTTGTTACTTTTGATGTTCAAAAGTGCCTTTTATGTGCCTATTTGAAATAAATAATTTGACTTTGACTTTGACTTTGAATCGTTACGTACTCGCCTCGCCTCGGGACAAGCTCACGAACCGCGGTGCGGTGCGTGGTCAACTTGCAGTTTCCGCGCTTACGGCTCGTTGTCCCCGCGCTTACGTCTCTCCGTACCCGAGCTTACCTCTCTTCGTCCACCCTTGCCCCACTCACCCCTCCCGCAGTCTGCCTTCAGCACACTACTATTGCCACACGTGCTGTCATTACGGGACATATCCGTGCGCTATACTTCACGTTCGGATTCAAACTGATCTAGTGCCAGCCAGGTCAACCAGTGGTCGGCGAGCTGTAAGCGCGGTGTCGCCTAGTCGTAGCCGATTCGAGTATTGGAGCTGCTGATCCGCTTTGGTTACGTGCCTACGTTAGGTTGACGCCTGTTTGACGGCGAGGCGAAAGGCGATACGGTGACGATCCCTTTCCGAGTTGATATGTGTGCTATGACTTTTATGTGTCCTCATCGCGTTCAGTTTCATTAGAGAAGTTGACCCTTAGACGTAAATGTCATCCAGTAAAGCTTGTAGTTCTGCCTTCTTATTAGTGGATTATTTAAAAGACAGAAGAATATGGCAACACCTTGCAGTCACGCACTGCCATGATATTCTCGGGAGTTGAAATGACTAGATTTATGCCCTCCAGAAGTGCCTAAAGGTAGTCGCAAAATAAGCATCCCTCACCGGCTATTTCTGAGCTCTCATAGTTATGTGATGACGTTAATCGTATTGTTTTATGATTTGTAGAAATTGGACGAAGTGCCACTCACTACAAGGATTATTTTACTTAATTATATGACGAAAATATTTCAAGTCAACCAAGAGAGTTAAGATCTTATAAAATCATCTACTAGTACGAAAATTACTTTCTTTACTGGCTTACAATACAAACTGGAACAACTAGGTACGCAACAAATCCAATTAAACATAACTATTCTAAGCGACGAAAAACTAAAACCTATTCAAGAGACTACACGTGCCTGAACATACATTTAAACTTACCTAAAACTCACTAGAAACACATGCATCATGTCTTATGCCGCGCCGCTAACTTTGCCCAACTTGTCGCCCAGTGTGCAAGAGTCCTTATTCGTACAGAGCTGGTGCCAAGTTTGCCCCATTAGCATTAAGCTTCGCGCTCGCCCCAGTCCCAACTTGTTGCAATTTCCAACAACTTCGCCTTACCTACCCAATACTATGCAATTTGCTACTTCATCCAATGAAACTAGATCTTCTTTGTCGTTCGCGGAAGTGTTTTTACGAGTTATCTCTTGTTCGGTGCCAAGTGTAGCGATTTATCGTTATTCTTTAGATTTACTTTAAAGTATTTATCTGTCTATTCAGTATAGTGTCTAGTCGTTAATAATTATATTGACGTCTTGACATTTTTGGCTGAGAACATTTTATTTATTTATATATTTACTAGTAGGTTTTGCCCGCGGCTTCACTCGCATAAACAGGGATAAAAAGTATCCTATGTTATAACTCAGGTCATGGTCTACTTTTAAGCCAACATCGAAATCAGTCAGCGTGTTATGGTGACGGACAGATAGTTTATAATATTAGAAAGAAAGAAAGAAAGAAAGAAATATAGATTTATTTGTCAAAGAAACACGTGCACATAAATGGGTAATTCTTATAAATATAAGAACAAAACAGATTTATGCTTACGAACACAGAACATATACATATAGTCGGGAACTGCACGCCGTGACTGTGACAAGTAGGCTTCTACTCAGCATGATGCTGTGCTATGTCGGACCCACAGCAAAACGCTGATTTTCAATGGTCACCCGAAAACGACGTAAATTAGCATGGATCATCATCTGCCTAGCCTTTTCCGAACTATGTTGGGGTCGGCTTCTAGTCTTACCGGTTGCAGCTGACCTCCATAACCCAGTTACTGGGTAATACGATACTCCTTGGTAAGACTGGTTGTCAGACTTTTGGGTTTCTGGCGACCCGTAACGACTGTTAGAGATCCACGAATGACTGCCGGGACCAACGGCTTAACGTGCTTTCTGAGGCACGGAGGAGTTTCCTTATGTAAAAATGGTCACCTATCCACAGACCAACCGCGGCAAGCGTAGCTTAATCTGATCGATCGACCCGTGCGGCTGTTATTATTTAGCCACAATCCCCTAGCAAGGAACGAAGTTCTAAAACTTACATAAACACAAAGCAGGATTGAGTTAGCTTAAATTGGTTTGAGGTACTCGAATAACCCAAGGTTGTGTTAGTGAAAACAGTCCCCACTATTCTATAACTAACCTAACCCGAATCAGTTACGGACCTACATAAGACCTGCCCTATCCTAATCTCGGTGTGTGAGCTTTGCAGAACAGTCATAAACTCGCATTACTTGCCCGAACCTATCCTCGCAAGGAAATCTGGCCAGACACATGAAGATTAGCTTCATGATGCCTCTGAGTTAAAGGGCGAAGTTTAGATTCTTTGGGAAAAAGGTTTTCTTTCGACCTTTTTTTTAGGGAGTTTGTGGTGTAATTAGTCGAAAATTCTTTGAACGTTGGTCTGTGTACACAGTTAATGAGCCAGTTGGCATTGAGCCAGAATATCACGGAAAATTTAAGAACAGATTAGGTACCGGGTCAACAGTTGCGTGGCATCTTTACTTTCTATGAGCAATTTTACCAATGAGTACTGTATTTAAATATACATTAATATGTATCTCGTTTACAAAATGTCTGTTTCTGCCATTCAATATCAAAGATTAATTGATTGACTACCTCGTTCGTGTAGTGGTTGCAAGCGCTACTGCTGAGCATGAGGTCCTGGGTTCGGTCGGGCAAAGTGTTATTGGGGTTTCTATCTGGAATTTCTCAGTAGCAGCCCGGAGTTTGGATTTGTGCCCGGTTGGTGGCAATAGGCTCGCCCCCTATTACATGGGACTGAAACATAATAATACAGGTACACCTCTGCCCAACCCTTCGGGGAAACAAGGCGTGATGTTATGTTATGTTATGTCGTTAATAGATACAAAAGTAGAAAAATCAACTATTTGTAACAAATGTTTAGTAATCTAGAGATATTTACGAGTATGTACAAAGTTGCTCTTGTAAAGTGAAGATGCCACAGTTGACACAGTCTATGGTATTGTTCTACAATACCATAGACAATAGTCTATGGCATGGACAAGTGGAGTTCGTGCGTCGGAGTCAATTGTAATATTTACTGTACTTAGTTACGGTTTTTATTTATTTCTGTCTTTGATTTATTATAAATTGTCTTTTTATTTAATTTTTATTGCCCTAGTGGGATTTATATGTGTCCGTAGATGTGTCCGTGGCATCACAGCGGGCCCTATCAGAATACCAGCGCTGCGGTATTTATTTTTTAAATATTGCAGCATTATGCTGAGATGGAGCCTTTTTGGCGTCGCACAAGTTGTTTTTATTTATTTTGTTTGTTGTTTTTTGTTTATTCGAAAAAATACGTAAATTTTGATAGTTTTTTGTGTTTCTTGTGCGTGTCCCAAATAAAGTATTTTTCTTTCTTTCTTTCTTACAATTTTCCGTCATATTCTAATCACACATAGAAGTGTAATTAGACCTGCGACTGAGAGATTATAAAAAGAGGACAGCTACCGCTTTACCATTTAAAACATACTACGGTCATCAATTCGTTTAACAAGTTTTTTGAGAATAGATTCATAACTGACATTACTCTTGATCAACCTTTCCAAGCGCTTTTAGAGCAGTGGTGGCCCAGTGGTAACGGCTGCGACTTACGAGTTTTAAGTCGTAAGTTCGAACCCGGACAGGCGCTTTACTTTGTGTAAATTATTTCATCACCACTGCTCTTAAAACGGTGAAGGAAAACATCGTGAGGAAACCGGCATGTCCTAGAACCAAAAATTCGAAGACATGTGACATCTACCAACCCGCACTGGGCCCGCGTGGTGGATTACGGCCCACTCCCTCTCACACAGAGGAGGCCTGTGTCCCAGCAGTGGGAACATTATAGGCTGATTATGTAACCTTTCCAAGGTCCAAAGCCTAATCCATCATAATCACAACCCGTAATCCCTACAGGCCATTCATATAACTTATAAAGATATCTTATATATATATTTACCATTATTACACAAAATCTACCCAAAATAGTACCTACGTGAATAACAAAAGGACCCATCGGAGTCTTTGTCTCGGCACCGTGGATCGCCCACAGGAGATAAAACCAATATTTTGTTCGCGTCGAATGGCCAATATTGTGTTATATTTAGAAACCGCTGTGATCTCTTTATCTTTTTCCTAACAAAGGAGGATATTTTTAGGCAAATAGAACTAGAGTATTGAGTAAAATGTATGCTAAGGTGTTTTGGACTATATTTAATTTTGGGACATTTTAACTGATCCTCTGAATACTTTTTGCGCTTCTAACGACGGATATTTTTAGGCAAATAGAACTAGATTATTGAGTAAAATGTATGCTAAGGTGTTTTGGACTATATTTAATTTTGGGACATATTTAACTGATCCTCTAAATACTTTTTTCACTTCTAACGACGAATATTTTTAGGAAAATAGAACTAGAGTATTGAGTAAAATGTATGCTAAGGTCTTTTGGACTATATTTATTTTTGGGACATATTTAACTGATCCTCTAAATACTTTTTGCACTTCTAACGACGGACACTTTTTCGATTTATGAACCTTTAAAAAATGCCCTTCTATTGATGCACACTTGTTTTTATATAATTGACCCTCTTTTTAACTTTATGGCCTTTTCTCACAGTTGTTCGCTGTAACTAAGCTAATACCCCGACCAAACGGGTTATTTAGAATGAAACTGTGACCAAGCACGCGTGTGCCGAATTGGTCGCAGTAACTAAACTAGGATACCCCGACCAAACCGGTTAGTTTAGAACTGTGACCGACCAGGCGCGAGCCGAGCGAGCCAAGAGAGCGGTGCCGCGGAGCGGCCAGCGAGCGCTCCCTTTAAGTTGGTCGCTTTTTAGTATTTTTAGGACCCCAAAATAGGAATTATTTCAGGTTCACAAAAAAGAGCAATCGTTGTATTACAGTGTTCAATAATAATTTTAGAAGCGCAAAATGGGAATTATTTGAGGTTCAATTTAATACCTTTAATTTTTATTGACCTACTGGCGACCCGCCCCTGCAGTTTTTACGACTTTTCTAGATACATAGAGATTTCTTTATTATATGTTATTAATTATTATGAATGATGTTGCTCGGAGGGTGTGTGAAGAAATGACAGGGCGTTTTTCAAGTTGAAGATAGAAGCTTTAATGAAATAGTTAAGATTTACAGTTTGAGTATAGGAAGAAACAAGCACTAGGAAGATACAGATTCGAGAATTAGAAGGAACACTGAAAACTTGAGAAGACGTTGCGAAACGTAATTGTAGATTTAAGGTCATGCCACTTTATACCGGCACCCCAACGGCATCGCTCCAAAGCAGCAATTAACTTGTCATTCAATTTAGAGCAATAAATCGTGTGTAGTATAATATATTTCATAATGTCAATATGAAAAAGCCAACGGCGGGCAGTCAGCGCGCTTGCCGCTACCATGCAACTCGACTCGCAGCCCGCGTGCTGCAAGCTAGCGGACCATGTGCTTACAGCGCGCCGACCGCATGCTTGTTACGCGCCGACTCCGAGTTACCAGCGAAACAACGTCATTCCCGTGCTGCTTCGTCAACTAGGCGTGTTCAATCATAAATGCCATATAAAATATTGAGTTCGCGGTGACAGCAAGCTTGCACCTCGCGGCCACCGCGCGGTCTGTGAGCTTACTCGTCGCGGCCGGCGCGCGGACTGCGAGTGCGCTGGCAGCTAGCCGTAGCCTAAATTCGAGGCGATGCCGTGCTGCAGCTGTGCAGTTGCGGTGCCGGTATAATGTGCAATAATCTTTAAAATGATTAGCGCGTGCATTCGCCGCAGGGTAACGACTGGCGCGGATGACCGAGCGATCGCGGCGCAGTCGTAGCCGGTGCGCGGGCGCAGGCAGCAAGGTATACACATCGCATGGTCGATGAGGGTGCGAGCTACGTGCGCTCGAAACAGGTGCGTCCTCTGACCACGGACGGTGCCACAAACTCTAGCGGACCAACTGAGGTTTAAGCATTAGAAAAGTCAGATATCGCAAAAACTTTTGTCATACATTTCGTAGGAAATGAGACTCACAAAGTCCCAACTTACTTTGTTATGATGGACAGACTGTTGCCTCTACAATAAACACTGGCTGAAAAAAAAAACCAACCTAGTGCGTGTCGGACCACGCAAAATGAAGGGTTCCGTAGTTGGGAAGTTGGGATGAATTTATCCCAAAAACAAACTTAATATAAAATAAATAAAATAAAATAAAAAGTATTTATTTCAGGTAACCAAGAAAAAGCACCCATACAGCAACCAGAATACATAAAAGACACATACACACATAAAAAAAAAAAAAAAAAAAAATACACAAAACAGACATATTATCGGACACAGCTAGCAACATGCCTGCTACAGCAGTGTCCGATATACGGGCAGTCAAATCTCCCGGCGATCATCGCCAGCACTGTATTGGAGCTGCCCCGCACCCTGCGCACCAAGGACGCGCACCGCTTGCGCATGGTGGTGTGGAAACAGTCGGTGCGCGCTTCCGCAAACATGCCCGAGGCACTGCAGAAGCGGGGCAGCCCCAACACCGCTCTGAACGCATTATTGTATTGGATACGAAGGGCACTGTAAGTCGCTTGTGTGTAGGAAATCCATAGGCTGCACGTGTATAAAGAAGTGCAAAAGGCTTTAAAAAGCGTTATCTTAACTTGATTTGAACAACGTGCAAACCTACGGGCTATCATATTAAATATTGTAGTTGAAAAACGTCTTCTCCCATACATCAATATATGCCACGGTCGATTCTCCAACTGCAAATTTAAGTTGGTCGACTATTACTCGTTTACTTGTAAAGCTTACTTAACTGTGTAACAAAAATTTGCACTTTAATGCTTAATATTACGCATACGGATTCACAGACCCACATATTATGGGGATACCCTATACTATGGGGATACCCCATACTATGGGGTAGACGAGAAAAAAAAGATCATCCCCACATTACGTGCAAGAGAGGTACCCTTTTTTTTTGGGTGGGAAATCATCAAATAACTTCTCCCGCTCTGGGCGGAGCGGGAGGGTGTGTCAGACTCTTACTGACTAAAACCCACCCGTATTCCTTCCTGTTGCCTGTGTTGCCAGGGGCCTTGGTGACCCATAAGTACCTTCCCGCGACCCCGGCAGGCATCGGCCCTAGTGGACCCCTACAAAGAGAGGTACCCTAACAAAAACTTTTCAAGATTTTATTTGTCCACGTGATTAATATGTACACCTGTGCCAAATTACAACTTTCTAGTACTAAGCGTCTCTGAGCTACAGCGGGATAGACAGACGGACATGGCGAAACTATATGGGTTCTTTGTTTACTACGGAACCCTAAAAAGACCTCGAATTTCGAACGAATACGCACGTTATATTTTATTTACTTTGAGAACAGACTTAATATAGTTTACAAACTAAGAGTATCTAACGTTTGTTCTCAAAGTCTCTCCATCATAAAAAGCTGGGCTCATTTTCAAAGAAATGTATGGTAAAAGTTTTTGCGATTTCTGACTTCTCTAGTACTCAAACCTCGGTCGGTCCGCTAGAGTTTTTGATCCTTATAAGAGACAGGATCGGACGATTGGCATCAAAAGAGTGTTTTGGAAAATTGCCCCTTTTCTTACTGACAATTTAAAAAAAAATCTGTGAATACATACCAACATATCTCAAAAGTTAAGGACAGTCTTTTATGACCATGTAGATACAATGGTTACACTGATCTAACCTAACTGCCCCATTTCAAAAATCCACCCTGTATTTTACAGACAATTACAATAACCAAATTTTTTCGAACGCTACTAATTAGAGATTCTTGAATAATTCTTTGAAAACAGAACCTGGGCCTCAAGTCTGCTATTACAATAGTGTCAGAATGGTCTATCATTAATTGTATAATTGTTGATTTTGACAAGTTTGGTAATCTACTAATATAATTGCGTCATTAATGAGGATCGGAGCAGACCATTCTGACACTATTGTAATAGCAGACTTGAGGCCCTGGTTCTTAGAATATTGGAAACTAAGAAATACTGTTACACTATGCAATTCCTAGAATTCCTTTTTGTTTTTATTTTCATCGGTTTAATGCGGAGTTGATGCTCATCTACTAGGTGGAGACGACAATACGACAAAAAATTTAACTTCGTATCTCTAATGAAGTTCCCAGTCTGCATACGAAAATACAATCAAATATATCCAATAGTTAACTGACAGACGGACTGGCTCGGCTTGTGGCTAAAAGAAAAACAGCCGCACGGTTCAATCGATCAGGTTAAGCTACGCTTGCCGCGGTTGGTCCGTGGATGGGTGACCATCTTTACATACCAAGACCCCTCCGTGCCTCGGAAAGCACGTAAAGCTGTTGGTCCCATCTGTCATTCGTGGATCTTTGACAGTCGTTACGGTTCGTCAGAAGCCCGAAAGTCTGACAACCAGTCTTACCAAGGGGCATCGTGTTACCCGGTAACTGGGTTGTGGAGGTCAGATAGGCAGTCGCTCCATGTAAATTACTGGTATTCAGCCGAGTCCAGTTAGACTGGAAGCCGACCTCAACGTGAGGCTAGGCAGATGATGATGATGATATCCAATAGTTAACACTATAAACCAGTCAAAGATTAGCAAAACCCATAGTCGGCCCATCACTACTACTTGGTTTGTTTAAAAAAAAACACTTTTTAGGGTTCCGTACCTCAAAAGGAAAAAATGGAACCCTTACAGGATCACTTGTGTGTCTGTCTGTTCGTCTGTCACAGTCGACTTACTCCGAATCTACAGGATCGATTAAGTTGGGTACAGATATAAATTTATGTGACCCAAACACGTACGTGTTACATAAATAAATGAATTTTGAATAGGGAGGTCTCTTTTGGAGGCCAAAAAAAAAAACGTAAAAAGTACCGTGTGATATATCAAATGAAAAGCCATTCAGGAAGGATTTCAGATATTATTTTATAATTTAAAAGTTATTAAAGAAAATAGATGTAAGTTGACCATTGGGACCTTATCTCCGAAACTGCTAAGCCAAAATTTTTGAAAAAGTACAGAGTATATACTTATAGATTACAGGAAAACTTATCAGAAGTCTATGGTCTGAAAATAACATGGTAAATCACTCAATATTGTGCGAACAAACTTATATTTGCAGTTGGAATGTATGGGGAACACGTTTTTCAACTACAATGTTAAGTTTGTTCTTGGGACAAATTCATCCCAACTAATTAACCCTTTATTTTGCGTGGTCTGACACCCACTTGGCCGGTTTTTAGTTTCGATGTTAGGATTTATTTGATAGTTTCGAAATACTCCTATTGTCGTGTTCAGCTTATATAAAAGCAGAGGGTTTTTGTTATACAATTTCCATCATAATTTTTAACCAGCAGCCACAACGATGTTGAACGATCAATATTTTATTGTTTGGTAAACAAAACGGCCCCAAACACGTTTCACATCGCCCAACATATGTATAAAACATTACCGTATGTCTTTTTACCAATATCCTTATTCCCTGTTGCCACACTAATATTTTCCGTCACCCCACACACCGAAACCCTTAACGAATCAATCAGAAACGATAAATCAAGGAATTGTCGATGACCAAACTTCCGAATGAATAAAACACAAAATTATTCAAATTATTCCAAGTAAACAGACGAAAGTCATTGTCGTTTTTAATTCAAAGTCGGTTCGGGCGGGTTTTACCACGGATCGGGCTTAAACCGATTATTATTTTCCGGTTACCTAATTTCGGGTCCTCCCGTAAAACCACGTTGTTTGGATTATCTAACTGTGACATTAGTTGAACAGAGGTCAAGGGGTCGAATAGTTTGATTGTTGTGAGCAACTATCGTCTGACGTGGTTGGAAATTGGCTGGTTTGATTCAGTAGACATTGGTGTGCAGTAATAAGACGAATAAATTAAAACATAAAATGTTCACACGCCTGTTGGAAAGAAAAAGAAGAAAAAAGAAATAAAAACTGTTTACTCTGCACAAACAAAACGCACATTACAAAAACCAGTCAAGTGCGAGTCGGACTCGCGCACGATGGGTTCCGTACCATGATTTATTTATATATTTAAACTTCTCACACAAAGGTACAAAGGTGATCTTAATGCCTTATGCATTCTTTTCCAGTCAACCAAGGGTGGTGAAGAGATAAGATGGCATTATCTATAAAAACGGCAAAAAAATCATGTCTGTTGTATGGGAGCCCCCTTAAATATATATTTTATTCCGTTTTTTATTATTTGTTGTTGTAGCGGGAACAGAAATACATCATCTGTGAAAATTTCAACTGTCTAACTTGATAGACAGTTGAAATTTTCACAGCACACCGTGATCGGTTCATGTGATACAGCCTGGTGACAGATGGACAGCGGTGTCTTAGTAATAGGGTCCCGTTTTACCCTTTGGGTACGGAACCCTAAAAAAATAACATAAAATACAAACATAAAAATTTGACAAAAGCCTTGAAATCAAGCCATAAAAGTTTGACAATCTTGTCCATTGCATAATATTTACTCTGTGTTGCGACACTAGCAGATGACAACATACAAACAATCAAAACAAAAACAATGCCGATTGCAGAGTGGGAAAAAAACTACTTTTGTAACAAACAAACAACTATATCAAGAACAATTAAACAGTACGTCGCATCTGTGCAAGAAAAGGTGGTTAATTATTTTTTTGTATACTTATTTGATACTGAAATAAATCACTACTTCACGATAAACTTGAATACGAAGCGAGAAAAATAATAACTTTTCTATCTTCTAATATTATAAATGCGAAAGTGAGTTTGTTTGTTTGTTACACACTTTCAATCTAAAACGGCAGAACCCATTTGGATGAAATTTGGCTCATGGGTAAGCCATGACCTGGATTAGGACATAAAATACTTTTTATCCCGATATCTATCTATCTAATATTATAAATGTGAAAGAGAGTTTGTTTCGCTTTCACGCTAAAACGGCTGAACACAAATGCGTGTGGATGTAATTTGACACATGGGTAGACCATGACCTGGATTAGGATATAAAATACTTTTTATCCCGATATCTATCCATCTAATATTATAAATGTGAAAGTGAGTTTGTTTCTTTGTTACGCTTTCACGCTAAAACGGCTGAACACAAATGCGTGTGGATGTTATTTGGCACATAGGTAGACCATGACCTGGATTAGGACATAGAATACTTTTTATCCCGATATCTACCTATCTAATATTACAAATGTAAATGTGAGTTTGTTTTGATTTCATGCTAAAACGGCTGAACACAAATGCGTGTGAATGTAATTTGACACATGGGTAGACCATGACCTGAATTAGGACATAAAATACTTTTTATCCCGATATCTATCCATCTAATATTATAAATGTGAAAGTGAGTTTGTTTCTTTGTTACGCTTTCACGCTAAAACGGCTGAACACAAATGCGTGTGGATGTTATTTGGCACATAGGTAGACCATGACCTGGATTAGGACATAGAATACTTTTTATCCCGATATCTATCCATGTAATATTATTAATGTGAAAGTTAGTTTGTTTCGCTTTCGCGATAAAACGGCTGAACACAAATGCGTGTGGATGTAATTTGACACATGGGTAGACCATGACCTGGATTAGGACATAGAATATTTTTTATCCCGATATCTACCTATCTAATATTATAATGTGAAAGTGAGTTTGTTTCGCTTTCACGCTAAAACGGCTGAACACAAATGCGTGTGAATGTAATTTGACACATGGGTAGACCATGACCTGAATTAGGACATAAAATACTTTTTATCCCGATATCTATCCATCTAATATTATTAATGTGAAAGTGAGTTTGTTTTTTAGTTACGCTTTCACGCTAAAATGGCTTAACTGAATTGGATAAAATTTGGCACATGGGTAGATCATGACTTGGATTAGGACATAAAATACTTTTTATCCCGATATTCTTACGGGATCGAGACTTAAGCGGGTGAAACTGCGGGGCGCAGCTAGGATTTCAATAAATATTATCTAACTAGCTGCACCCCAGGGTTTCACCCACATACATCTCTTGTCTACCCATGTGCCAAATTTCATCTAGATCCGTCCAGCCGTTTTAGCGTGAAAGTGTAACAAACAAACAAACGCACTTTCGTATTTATACGTAAAATATTAGTTAGGATTAGGATTAATCTAACACTCACTAACTTTATTAATTATTGGTCAATCAACCAATCCGACATCATTATTAAATTCGTAATTAGTACGTTCCGCTAGCAGCATTTGTTCGGCATGAAAGCCAACAGAAGTTTCCTCCATATAGGAAACAAATAAAACCTATCGGTCGGGGAAAACCAACTAGATGCAGCAATCCCATCCGAAGTTAGACATAAATTAGTTTCCTGTTAGTTCAGAGCAAACTCGAATAGACTAGAAATGTTATTGGCTTCTAAAATAAGCTCGGGAACTGTTAACAAGTGGGTCAGGATTCCAGCCCAAACGCCCAAACTCGAACTCGCCCCCATTAATCCTTACATCTTAACGATTGTTTTCAAGCTTTAAAAGCCATCTGTGGCGGGGCGACTTTCAGGAGACTTCCCAATGCGAGGATTTGGCTTACAGCTCTAGGATAAATGGATTCTTGATTGGATGATCGAGTATGCAGACCGAGTTCAAAGACCTAGTTTATCTAGGACGGGGTCAAGAAATTTACATGAGTGGATTGAAGTGATTTTTAGGGTGCACTGCGAATATAGCGTGTAATATCGGCAGTTTGGTCTTTAGGTACGCTCTGCAATTTTCAGAGGCATACTGAGATGTGTCATGCCTATATACTTGTGCTGTTATTAATATCTACCATGATGTCGATAAAATAAACCTAATTAGAGAGCTTGGATTTAATTAGGCATAGCAATAGAAAAATGTTTTTCCAGTCCTTAAAAATGACATCCTATTTAAATGGATTAAATCTGTATATACAAGTGATATACATGTTTAAAAAAAACCCGCCTTACAATAGTTGCATAAGATGTGTAACTTCTTTCATCTCACCTAGATTATAAGCACTTGAGCAGCGACAGAAAAAAACCTCATAATTTAAAAAAGCTAACTATTGAAATAATTATTCAATACTAGTGATCGCCCACTGGTCGAAATTAGAACCCTTCTATTTACAATTATAGTACTTAATAATTCCATGAGTACAGTAATTCCACGCTATCATAAAGTACTTACTTATACCATGCCCAAACTGTCACTTCCTGTTACATACTTCCGTCCCTTTTCTAGAAATCACTCCCACAGAAAGCGAGAGGAAAAATGCTACACACATCAAAAAACAGAACTAAATAAGTAGGTGGTCAGAAATACATATTTACAATTATATTAATAATTCTATGAGTACACTAATTCCATGCTTTTATAAAGTATCTACTTATTAATTCTATGCTATTAAAAAAATACTTACGTACTCGTATTCCATGCTCAAGCTGTCACTTCCTGTCTACACACTTCCGTCCCTATTAACAAAATCACTTCCACAGAGAGCGAGAGGAAAAATGCTACACATCAAAAAACAGAACTAAATAAGTAGGTGGTCAGAAATACATCCGCTATGGGTACTCGTATAGGAGTTAGTAGTTAGTAGGAGCCTAAATAACTACCATTTAACCGTCGAAAGATAATAAAATCTGTCTAATTGCAAACCGTATAAGCTGTATGAGCAACAGTCTAATCTATAAAATACGACGGAACGTTACGCAGATGCTTGCAATAAAGGAAACGTGTTTGAGGAACATCGTTTTCACATCAGTTTGAAGGCTGCACCCTTCTGGCTTCTCACTCTATTTCTCCGTGTTATCAGGCGTGTACCGAGCTTTTGCTTAGGGTTATGACTTTCTATTAAAGGATAATTTAATTAATAAAAACTTAATACTTTTGAAGTATTTCTATGAGGACATAGTGACCTTATCGGTGTATGTTCTTCAGAAAGGTCAGGTGCTTAGTACAGTGCACTGTACTAAGCACGTCTACCATGACTTGTTAAAAATTACTAGCTAGCGTTAAACTCGCTAGCGTTAACGTAGATCAAATAGATTTCGATAATGCTTGCACCATGAGTTTTCGGAGTCTTACGCAGGCGATAAGTTAAGCTCGATAGATCGTGTCCTTTAGCTAACTTCACTCCTTATGTTTTGTTTCTTTCTTTCTAAGTAATAAGAAGAGAGAACGGCTCATATGCTCATATGACAGGCAATATCTCGAAATAATCTGACTACGAGTATATAGAAAAGATGGCGGTTAGTGGACTTCTTATGGTATTTAGTGGTTATTGAATTTTGATTACTTATAATATGTCACCAGTCAATTTGTAATATTGTTGACGTTGACGTCTGCAGCGTTTTTGATTTGAAATTTAAAGTGAAATAAGTTTACAAAAATTTAATATATACATGTAATACAACCAGACAGACCAGTGGATCACAATTTAGTACAGTGTATAGAGAAATGAAAATGATTGTTTACCTTTAGTTCTACTGAAATTCTTTGTGTTGACTTCAAATCCGTAACATTATTCAATAATATTCACAAATTTTCAAACACTTCTTGGGAGAGTCTGTAAAGTTTAATAAACTTTCTATCACTTATTTTCCAATTGGTATCCAACATGAATTCTCATTTTGGCTTGAAATTCATGTTGTTCACGTCTTTGGTCTTCAAATTCAGCGGCCACTAACATATGTTATGCTAAATAAGCTCTTCCAAGCGTTATTTTGACTTTAATAGACTCAAAAACGTATATAATTTTAATGTAAACATATGTTTCACCCCTCAAACTGCTAGTGAGCTACGTAACTACTACCGTAAGCGTATTGTTCGATAGCCTCTGTGAAACTAGTGACTCATGATGCCGTTTTGTATGGTGACAGCTGAAAAACGTTAGTGACTATCGAATAGATTACGTTAGCTTTCTTACCTATCGAAATCTATTGTGCTCAAGGTACGAATTTTAATTCTTTCTGTGACCGCTAGAGGTGCTGTACAATATTTCATACATATTAATTACGGAGACGCTAGCGAGTTTTAGCTGTATAAACTCATGGTAGAGCTACAGGATGTATGAACGTAAACGAAGCAAAAGGCGTTCTGTAGTTTCTGCCCTAACCGCATGGGAAGAAGGCGATTTGAGAATGTGATTTTCAATTCATGCTGAGATTAACACTTGTTTGTGAGTCATTTCTTTACATAATCAGAAACGTTTATTTATTTACTTTTGTCAGAGGTTTCTTATAATAATATAAAAGAAAAATAAGATTGAAAGAACTACGATATTTTTTTCTGAAAGATCTTTATTATCAGGAACATCTGTTTTTATATTTTGCGATAGCAACACAGTGTGATGACACACCATTTTATTCATTACAGCAATACCCAATATTGCATTATACAATTAATAATTGTAGCGATATCTCATATTCATTTGCTGTTGTCAAAATTAACAAAACTTACAACAACAAATACATCATTATCGTAAAAAAAATTCATTGTGCGTTTTTATCATTTATATTGTGACGATATTATCGTGGACGTGAACGTTCACGTCACTGCATCACGATAACGTAAAGTATAATGTATGGAAATATATGAAGTCGCTTTTAAATTTCCGTCCACGATAACGTTATAACGTGCACGTATTCCGTGGACATCCACGACAATATCGTCACGTTAGAAATTATAAAAACGTAAATTAGGTAATTGAAAAGTCAGGTTATTCAGCAAAGCCTGATATTGGTACCTAATAAAATCTCCCGTTTCAAGTTGTTTCGGTGTTCAAGTACCACTTATTATTTAATTCCTCTTTTGAGACTGTTGTTAATTTAAATTGCTTTTCATATTACGTAATTTTGTGTTAACTAAGTGAATTATATTTGAGACACACTCTGTTTATATCATTATTACGTTGCCTTCTGAAAATATGAGTGTTATTTCATTGATCATGTCTTTGTAATAATTTATTTATTACACACCACTTCGTACTAAGTAGTAGTTTTAGTGGTTTACAAAATACATATTTCTCGTGAATCGTTTACGTCCATTCTGCTATTTTTTTGTGTCTTCGGCCCTAAAAATGAAATGGCCTTTCCTTTTCAACTCTAGGATCTTGGTAACTGACAACAGTTTTTCAAATCCAAAAAATCGACTATAACAACGACTTTAAAATCAAGAGTTCACTTCCTGCCACTGGACTAAAACGAAACCAAACTTCAAAATTAATAAAAGATTTTCTTCGCCCTACTTCCTCAAAACTTAGTATCGGCAGCCCTACCCGCATTTGAGACAGTACATAGCTGTAGCAAGCAGGGTAGCTACCCCTGTTCCGGTTTGAGTATCTAAAAGAGCTTATGGTAATTTGAACTGTCTTAAAATGTCAACGTCACCACTCGGCGGGTTTAAGCTTCCTTAAATAGTATAATGAGTGACTGTTTTACACCTTTTGTAAGGATGAGAGGCAGGTGTGATTGCTTTCTATAAAAAAAAATCAGCAAAACTCCGATTAGTTTAACAAGTATGCCTAAGAACCGCTGTGTGACATGGCTGTAAAGCTGCAGAGGGGAGTAGGTGCTTACATTTATGTCTCTCTCAAATTGTGTTGGACCATTTACTAATACTAGTTCTTTCGTAAAAATTTAATATTAAACTATAGGTACATTTAATTATTTATGTACAGTCTGTGGTTGACAAGTGTGCACCACACGTAAACACGACTAGTTGCCACATATATTAGATAAGGGAAAGTTCAATCCAAAATATTTTTTCCGGGTGATTGCTATGCTGTCTAAGGATCTAGCGAACAGCCTTATAATACTGAACACAGGCTAACGTCACGTCATACTTATTTAAACTACTTAAAAATCACTTGCTTTATAAAAGATACAACGTTTCTCAACGGCTCATATTAGAAACTAGACTCCAGTAATGGGTCTTAGCCACAGAGTGATAATAAATGAAAGACTACCGCGCCAGAAATTATCAGCAATTAGTAATTTTCCACACCGCCAGCTGCGCCCTTAGCTTATGACAGGTATAATTCTGTACCATTTGAAGAGTAGGTGCTGTTTATTTATCTGAAATAATAGTGAGTTTAATCGTTCAATTTGCTTCAAAGTGTACAATTAATCTTGGTAATACTAATTTATGATACACTGGCCTGCAAAACTAAATATCACCCTTTTAAAATTGCAATAATTTTTTAAGTATATACACAAGATATACTTATGAAACAAAAAGGTTTCGAAAAATTGTTTTATTTTGTACATAACAACTTCATAGTTGGTAACCTTATTTTAAGAAATGGCTAAAGAAAACTTTAAAATCAATAATAATCCTTTTTGAATCACAATTTTACCATTCAATTTTTTGTTTCCATTTTCGTTTTCAAATTTATTCTTGATCGATGAGTCTTGTTACAAAAGCTAAGTTAGATAACAGCATATAAACTTATTTATAATGCCTATTTCACCTGAAAAATGTGCTAGGATCATGACTTTTCTGGAACTAGACATCAGTATGCGTCGTACTGCAAGAATGGGGGGTTTGACGTTACGAACGATCCCGAAGGTGAAGCGAGGTTACGAAGAGACTGGAAACCATTTGAGGAGACCTGGTAATAGCAGACCCAGATGTACTAGTGCCCGAGAAGACCGTTATATTGTTTCCACTGTGTTGAGGAATCGCCACCTAAATGCAGTTGAAGTCCAGCTACAGCTTCTTCAGACCCGAAGGGACTACATTAGTGCTGTCACTAATGTAGTCCCTTCGGGTCTCCTACAGTGAGAAGAAGACTGGCTAAAGCAAACTTGAAACCCCGAAGTCCAACGAGTGGCCTCCAACTCGAGAGAGAGCATCGAGTAGCGAAACTACGATACGCCCATAAACACATACAGTGGGATCAAGAGGAATGGTCAAGAATTTTGTTTACAGATGAGTCTCGATTCTCACTTTACACTTCTGATGGAAGGCGAAGTGTCTACAGGCGACCTGGTGAGCGATACCTTCAAGCCTGCTTCTCAGAAAGAGTCCAGTATGGTGGAGGCAGTGTACATGTATGGGCTGGCATATCTTCAGAAGGTCGCACAGAGTTAGTGGCCATAGAAAATAGCACTCTGATTGGGGAAAGATATGCCCAGGAGATTCTCAATGAGTATGCAGGGCCGTATTTAGTAAATATGGGTGATGGATCGATGCTGATGCATTATAATGCCCGGCCACACACGGCTCGCGTCGTGCAAGAGTAGGTATATTCAGGAGGTTGGTAACAGCGTGATGGCTCGGCCATCGAGAAGTCCTGATCTCAACGCGATTGAGCAAGCCTGGGATGAGCTAGGGAGGCTAATCAAAAGCCGCAGACCACCACCAACCACCCTCAGGGCACTAAAACAGGCTCTGATAGAAGAATGGGAGAATATTCCCCAACATCGGCTCCGAAACCTTGTGTTCAGTATGCCAAATCGACTTGAAGCTGTAGGCAGAGCCCGAGGAGGCAATACCAGTTATTAAAAAATAAATAACATGCAAAACATATTTGTAAATGTTAATTGAGTTTTATGACACTAAGCTAAAAATTGCCATTTTTATTGTTTTATCTTGTTTTAGATTTTAAAATGTTACTAATGTGTAATTTACTATAGTTTCAAATAAAGCTAATAAAAATTGCTACAAAACGTTTTTTTTTTATTTTAAATCTCTAAATTCGACAGTTTAGAAAAAAAAAAATTAAAGTGTAGTACTTAGTTTTGCAGGCCAGTGTATAATATTGGTTGTGGCACTCTTTTTTTTTAATCATCAAATAACTTCTCCCGCTCTCGCTAAAACCCACCCGTATTCCTTCATGTTGCCTGTATTGCCAGGGGCTTCGGTGACCCTTTAGTACCTTCCCGCGACCCCGGCAGGCAACGGCCCTAGTGGACCCCTACATTTGTGCTGACGACATCTCTTTGAGGCGCGCTTGGAATATAACGCGCCTTCGACCCGGGCCTGGTCCTTACCGGACGGTGAGCTACCCATTGCTCACCGTCTGCAAGCCAGCGCCTACGGTGGCCGGAAGTCCGCCCGGGATTCTCGACGCCCAGGGCGTCTCCTACGGCGCGGCTAGGGGCGAGAGGGCGCGAAATTTGCCTTTCCCTCAACCGTGCCGCTTCCTCCTTCGCGAGCATTACTGCTTCGCAGAAGGAGGTTACGGCTGCCCATGCCCTCTCACTCCGTACCATGGCCTGAACCAAGGCCGGACGCGAGAGATCTCTGCCGCCGATCGCCTCCACGAGGACACGGTGGTGCTCTGTCCAAGCCGGGCGGACCTCCACCGTATGCTCCACCATGTCCTCCGGGCGATTCACACAGTGGTGACACCCGGGCGTTTCCTCGCGCCTTATCCGACACGCACTCTGCCGATAAAACAGCCGTTTATTTTCAATTTCATGCGTCACTAACTTACTCTAAATGTCTTAGCACTCCATTTTGATTATACTCCATGATCATAATCGTGTTACTCGGTGACACCGTCCATTTTAACCTTATTTTTAAAATAGAGACAATTAAATGACTCAATAACTTAATTTCTCTCTTATCACTCCATTTTGATTATACTCCATGATCATAATCGTGTTACTCGGTGACATCGTCCATTTTAACCTTATTTTTAAAATAGAGACAATTAAATGACTCAATAACTTAATTTCTCTCTTATCACTCCATTTTGATTATACTCCATGATCATAATCGTGTTACTCGGTGACATCGTCCATTTTAACCTTATTTTTAAAATAGAGACAATTAAATGACTCAAAAACTTAATTTCTCTCTTATCACTCCATTTTGATTATACTCCATGATCATAACCCGTGTTATTTGGTGACATCGTCCACTTTAATCTCCAGCCGGTGTAACGACACCTGTTAGTTCAAAATTTCATTACCTTCCCTTAGGTTAACAATACTAACCCCAATTTAGTGAACCGCTTAATTATTTAGGTATATATTTAATCCGCTTTTGGTCTGGATTAATTTCAGATATACAGTTTAAACACTGTGGTTGAATAATCGAAAAGGTACCGTCGAGGCGAACCATTTTGCGGCTCCAAGAAATATGGACGTCTTTACATAATCAGCCTATAATGTGATTGGTGGCCCTGAAAGCAGTGGTGGCCCAGTGGTAACCACCGCGACTTACGAGTAGTAGGTCGTAGGTTTGAACACGGACATCCGCTTTAATTTTTGTAAATTATTTCTTCACCACTGCCCTCAAAACGGTGAAGAAAATCATCGTGAGGGAATCAGCATCTCCGACAACCATTAAGACATGTGACATCTTCCAATCCGGACTGGACCAGCGTGGTGGATTATAATATATGGTGATTATGATTTATGCTACATTGGATTTTAAACCGGTGCTGCCACCTAGTGCGAGTACGTTTAGTTACAAACAACCATCGCATAGAGTGTACTGTGAGCGTTTTCTTCTCTTTATGGAAACTCAATACGTTCAAATTTTCGCCGCCAGATGGCAGTGAAAGATGAAATTGTAAAATTTGACATCGACATAATTACTACACTGTAGATAAAAAATTAGAAGGTAGTATGTTAGTCCGACTACCTAATTATTATGAATGGATCTGGGCTTATCATTTAAGACCGCCTTCACTAGGCGTCTCCATTTTTAGATGCTATCAGTCAACATTAACAATAGTACGTTTTTAATCGATAGGTTTCGCTGTTTGGTTACAGCAAAACCCGAATAAACCCTTGGTAGCGTAGAACCGAGTATTTTCCAAAGCCAAGATAAGTTGTAATAGTTTCCAATTTAATAAAAGTCGCGATCATACGAAAATCATATGAAAATCTATTATACCTACTCAAAAAAAAAATCGTTATATTCACTATAAAATAAGATTATCTCATGGGATCTGCATGCAATTTTAATCTTATTTTGTGCTGTAATTAGGAAATTAAACGAAATATTAGACTAATAATGGATTGAATAATGGATTCTAAAACAAGAAAATTCGGATAAGCCCCCGTTAAAATCATGAATAACTAAATAATTATGCACAACAATGTACCTACAACGAACGCTTACTCAAACATCGAAAAGCATTTTCTCTTCATCCGAAGAAATTAGGCGTCAAAGAAATATTGTGAGCGATGTCAAAATTAAAGCTAAACTCGTATTATTAAGCTGGCGTTTTGGCAACAAATTCCCGCTGAATAGACTGAAATTAAAAACGTAATAATACTTAAAGCCTTTAATATTAAGGAACAGTGAGAACAGAATCGGGACAAACTTTTGGAATTCCATAATTAAACAGACTGGGTTTGTTTTGTTTTTTTTTTTGTTTGGTTTTTGCCTTATAGTTTCACCATGTCCGTCTGTCTGTCTGTCTGTCTGTCCCTGCTGTAGCTCAGAGACGCTTAGTACTAGAAAGCTGTAATTTGGCATAGGTCTACAAATTAATCACGCCCACAAAATGCTAAAAGTCTTGTAAAAAAAATATTTAGCCCCGGTTTTTTTTATAATTTAGTTTGTTTGCCGGCCTCTTGCCAGCATCAATGTGCCTGCTCTTCTTGAGCCAACTGGCATTGTCAGAGATGATTGCAAAAGACCTGATGGTGTGTCTTTGGTTCCGTGGAGTTTGGGACGGATGCTTGTGTGGGACGTTACCTGTGTAGACACACTGGCACCGTCCCACCTCCAACGGACTATTTCTAAAGCGGGTGCAGCGTCAGAAAATTTCAAAAATCTAAAACTTGTTAACATAGAGGCCTTGGCAGAGAGTACAACTTTGTGCCCTTTGGCGTCGAGATCCTCGGTCCGTAGGATCCCAGTGCGCATAAGTTATTTGCGGAAATCGCGAAACGTCTAGTTGATGTAACTATGTAACTGGGGACCGAAAAGCTGGCGGCTTTCTCGCTCAACGCATCAGCATTGCAATTCAGCGAGGAAATGCCGCCAACATCCTCGGTACAATGCCTCCAGACCCTTTTTTAGGTTTAACTTAGTTTTAATTTAATTCATTTAATGTTAATAACTATCTTGTATATAATTTGGTTATGTAAATAAACGATATTACTATAACAGACTGGGTTGATATTCTGACCGCCATTGTTATGTAGAACTATACTGTTGTTATTTTGTTGGAAGTTGTATGTACTTAGCAAGTTTAATTAATGGTAAAATTAAAATTAAATCTAGGTAGTTTCATTATCACACGGTAAAAATTATACCTACCTACTCGGTAGTATACCTACCTAGTCAGTTTTTACAATGAGTTAAGTGTGTGACTGTTTTTATGGAAAAGATATATAAGTAATACTTTGATTAGTTCATTTCAACAAAATAAATGTAATCAGACAATTGCCCTTACCCTGAATAAGAAAATACTGTTATTTTATACTAAACGCCATCTCGATAAGAGTTGTGGAACACCCTGTAACTGAACCCACTTTCTGGAACACACGCCGTATTTATCTGTCAATAGATGGCGCATAGAGAAAGACCAAGGGTGAAGTAACATGTTGCAGGAAAATGCCTGTAGATGGCACTTACTTTTGGGGAGTTTGTTGCGCCACTTCTTCCCAGCTAAAGCACTAGGAAGTGGGGGGCGTTTTTGGGGGACTGTCTTATGCAATTTTGACGTTCGAAAAGTGCTGATTCTCAGCCTAGTATGAATAAATGACTTTTGATTTTGATTTTCTTACGTAATGCTGAACTCCTCTGAAGGATAAAAATATAACTATATCTGCCTTTTTAGCAGATGCTCAGGCAACTTGCCCAGTAGGTACTGGTGCAGTTGCATTCAGAACGGGGATTATTTGATATTTCCTTAGGTCAGTCTGAGTAGACCGTAAATGGTAGAAAACATATAAAACGCTTGATGAGCTCTGCTACTGTGTAAAAGCGTACTTGTGTCTGGTCTCCTTTGACCTCTTTTCTCATACGCTTTTTTTTTTTTTAGTTTGGGAAATCATCAAATTACTTCTCCCACTCTGGGCGGAGCGGGAGGGTGTATCAGACTCTTACTGACTAAAACCCACCTGTATTCCTTCCTGTTGCCTGTGTTGCGGGGGCCTCGGTGACCCAAAGGTACCTTCCCGCGACCCGCAGGCATTGGCCCTAGTTGACCCCTACCTTTGTGCTAACGCCATCTCTTTGAGGCGCGCGTGGAATACAACGCGCCGTTGACCCGGGCCTGGTCCTTACCAGACGGTGAGCTACCCATTGCTCACCGTCCGCAAGCCCGCGCCTACGGTAGCCGGAAATCCGCCCGGGATTCCCGACGCCCAGGGCGTCTCCTGCGGCGGCGCGCAATTTGCCTTTCCCTCAACCGTCCCGCCTCCTCCTTCACGAGCATAACTGCTTCGCAGAAGGAGGTGACGGCTGCCCATGCTCTCTCGCTCCATACCATGACCTTTTTCATACGCAACTTAACATCTTTATTCAAAACTGATTTCAACAGCGCCAGCGAAATCTGCCATGTTTAATTCATTGAATATAACAGGGTGTTCTATGTTCATGTGACACGCCACAGATATGTCCAGTTCAATTTACATAAAAGCAACTTTAATACGTGTTTTACCACAAAACACAAGCGTTTATAAAACACCAAAATGTACTAAAATTCACACAGTTTTATTAATCAAGAAACACGTTACATTAACCCGAGCAGGAGAGAAAACAAACGGGTAACATTATGTACCGAGCAGATGAGTATCACATCAAAGGCAAGCAGTAATCGTAAAGCGTGCATCGGATAACATTATGTAAACACAATCTTGTTGCGAACGGACGAGTCAACTGTGATAAGGAACTTGTGTTGGTATTTTGTAGGATGATTAATTTATTTCTGGGTCAGCTATGAGGTCCTGTTCCTTATAGGACGGGTAGCTATGTAATGTCACCCGTTTATAGTAGGTATGTGAGAAATGCTACACACTTCTACAGGTTGGCATGATTCGGCACAGCAGGGCAACAGTGGATGTAGATTTTGCCGATTTAGCAGATAATTCGGCACAATGCAACACACTGCTTTTTGCCGAATTATGCTGACCCAGAGAGTAATGGTGGCCCAATTGTGACAGCCCCGTCTTACGAGTTGTAGGTCGTGGGTATGAACCCAGGCAGACACTTTATGTAAATAAGTAAATTTCACCACCACTACTCTCAAAACGGTGAACGTGAAAACCTCGTGACGAAACCGGCATGTCCTAGAACCAAAAATTTGAAGACATGTGACGTCTACCAACCCGCAGTGGGCCCGCGTGGTAGATTACTCTCAAAACGGTGAAGGAAAACATAGTGATGAGGGAATCGGCATGCTCTAGAACCAAAAATTCAAAGACATGTGACATCTACCAATCCGCACTGGGCCCGCGTGTTAGATTACAGCCTATTCCATCTCGAAGAGAGGAGGCCTGTGTCCCAGCAGTGGGACATTATAGGCTGATTATGCTATGCCGACCCGAACCAATGCGTAGCACGCACGCCTAAATGTCCATAAAATATACAGGCGTCCATAAGGCTCATCGAGTTTTCAAAAGAGACTTTTCCGAAAACGTGTGGCCGTGTACTGTTAACAAGTACCTACTGATTTTCCCGATTTTTAAGTTTCAATAGGCAAATTCATTAACGGACATAAAATTATTTTGTTAAAGCGGGGTCTACATTACGAAACGGTGAAGGAAAACATTGTTAGGAAACCGGCATGACTTGGAACCAAAAATTCGAAGACATGTGACATCTACCAACCCGCACTGGGTCCGCGTGGTGGATTACGGCCCACTCCCTCTCACAGAGAGGTGGCCTGTGTCCCAGCAGTGGGAACATTATAGGCTGATTATGTACATTATGATACAAGTGTCGTGAAACAGTAGTTTGACTGTTCTGTTTCGGGTTTTTGTAAAGCTGATAAAAACTAACACGCTGTCATATCTCATGTTAACTGATCAGAGTATTTGGCTGAAATAATTGTGATTATTTCTCTAGATGATAGCGTGTTAGTTGAATTTCAGCTTTCGAAAAACCTGGTGTTAGTTACTTATACCCGAAACAGAGCTGTCAAGTTGCTGTTTCACGACATAAGTTTCATAATGCCGCTTTTTTCTATTCTAAATGAGATTTTGTGATGAAATTGAGGGCGAAAATCGTATGGCAGAAAAAAAGAGATAAGCAAAACCAAACCAAGTTTTCAGATTTGTGAAAAGGAAGCTAGTTTAGTCGGGGATTGAAACTGAATGTTTTAGTTTTCTTTAGAATTGAACTCGTAACTCCTGTTTCCGATTTTCTATTTTAAACTCCAGTTTTTGGCCCTAGAAAACCTATCTCTAAAACTCGTATTCGGTCAGGGATGGCCAATCTGTACATCGACGTGCCGTTTTTTTCTAAATAAATGTTTAATATGGCCATGACAACTTGGTGACTACTGAAAAAAAAAACAAATACTTTCACACAGAAATACTCACAAATACTCACTCTTTATTTGCAAACAGAAATATAGGTATTATATTTTTTTAGTCAGTGTTATATTTTTTAAAATAAAATAAAAAAAATATTTTAACATCTGCTGTTGCAAACGAGATGACAAACAAATACACACATTAACAGAATCTAGGGATATTTTATATTTCATCAAATATCTATAAATCTATGGAATAGAAATTTTCTGATATAGTAAATGGAAGAATGATAGGTTATTGTACGGTCTTTAATAAAAAATAAAAAATATTTCGTGATTTTTTGTTTTAAATAAAAATGTTAATTTTTTAATCGTCGTAGAAAAAAAAATGAAAAAATCTTAATTTCTTCTTATGAAACTAATAATTTTAATTAAAATTGAACACATCTTATAAAATATAATTATTAATAATCGGTATTGCCACCTCTTACATTAATTACACATCGACATCGATTGTTCATACTTAAAATTAAATTGTCAATGTCTTGCTGCGGTATGAGGTGAGGTCCCATGTTCTTTGCAAGTGTTGTTCCGTCATTCGTATTATTTGTGGGACAATAACAGGCTCTACTACCTCCTGGTGGTATTTTTGTGCAGTCATGTGTAATTTATATCAGGTTTATATTTTGATACTTTTAGCAGAATGCAAGCTGAACTGGAATCATCTGACGAAACGGTTTCTAAGCCAGTCTATAATGTTATTCTTCTTGAAAATAACGACTCACAGGCTAGGTAGATAAAAATATTGCGCTCAGATTTCTATGTTTTTTACTGTGATCTAAGTACCTCTACGTTCCTCAATTGATGCTGTGCCCAAATTTAAACATTTAAAATTTTGTCGCGTGCCACCAAAGGCTTTTGATTCGCCATCCCTGGTATAGGTTTTAAATCGCTTATATTCGGTTAGCTCGTATATTGAACATTATAAATTGTGCAGTATCAACCTAGATTTCTGCGTAGAAGCTACCCTTTTCTGATTATTTTCGGAAAATGTTTTAAACTGTAATAATAGCTATATTTGAAAAAATGAAAAAAAACCTTATAAATGTCTCGTTTTTACCCAAAGGTATTTTTTTTTCATAATATCAAATTATGCCATGATTTTCGCATAATTATATTAGAAACAAGGTCAAACTAAATTATACGTGATGAAAAAAAAAAACAAAAAAAAACGATATGATGTTTTTTTTTGCGGCCAACAACCGCAGACAATAACGTAGTTACTTGAAATACCAGTTTAAAAAGAAAACAATTTTTATGTGCAAACTTCACAGGTGATGGGTATCGATATCTGAACATGGTGACCGGCCTCGTTGGTCTAGTGCTCGCAAGCGCTACTGCTGAGCATGAGAGCTCATGGGTTCGATTCCCGAGTCGGGCAAAGTCTTATTGAGTTTTTCTATCTAAAATTTCTCAGTAGCAACCCGGAGTCTGGATTTGTGCCCGGTTGATGGTAATAGGCTCGCCCCCTATTACATGGGACTTAAATTAAACATAACTGGCGAAATGTGGCGTACTACAGGTACCTACACCTCTGGCAAACCCTTCAGGGAAAGAAGGCGTGATGTTATGTATGTCGTTTAATCTGTAAAAATCTCTAAACCTAACTTGGTTTCCGTACTTCGTTTTCGGGTGAACACTGAAAATGAGCGCTGTGCTGAGTCCCCTATAACACAGTATCATGCTGAGTGGACACATTTACGGCGTGCAGCTGCCGACTATTTGTTTTCTGTGTTCATAAGTATAAATCTGTTTTGTTTTTATTCTAGTTATCTTTTTGTATGCATGTGTTTCTCTGTTACAAATAAATCTGACGGCGCAGCAAGTGGCGCCACCCCGTTTTGTTACGAAGTTACACTGGCATCATGTCGCATCAAATCTCTGTTTCTTTCTTCTTATTTCTTTCTAAATACGATATAACAAAACCAAAAGACAGATTTTCTAAACTCAGTTATTACTTTTCACTTCTCATGCTCTAAAAGTTTGTCTTTATGTTGTGCGTAGGCGACATAAAATCGCTTTTTATGCTCAAGTGCATAAAGTATTTTTTTTCTAAGACAGATAATCAGGCCCAACAGCCACACGTCCAATAGAACATCACAGATTAAAGAAGTTATTTTATTTCATTTGCTTGAATTTATATCACTTCCGTGTTTCCCATCGTTAATTTAATAAAATCAGATAAGATAGTTGTCATTTATTATTTAAAAGCGCAAAGAAACGTTTTTATGACTTGGCAGTATGAAGTACCCAAGTCGAATGACACATGTTGAAAATAAAAAAAAAGCTTTCTGTGGCGTGAATTAGCTATTCTCTTCTTCAATTTTGCAACATTTTTGAACAGTGAAAAGTGAGTAAACTCAAACAACGAAATATTCAAGTGACGAAGAAATTACACTCTCGCCTAACACGCTAATGGAGTAGAAAGCGAAAAACGTGGTTAAGGAAATATTACCGATGAAATCCTAGTTACTTTATCTCAACGCGTACGACAATTTCATGCATCGGAGATCAGACAAACAAGTAAATACTGTTATATACTTTATGCCTGTTTCGTTTTCTCGCAATCGCAGTGAAAAGCAGAGTGTACATATAACTCGGGCATAAACGAGCCATTTTACCCCTTGACTTAACTATCCACCCTCGCCTGCGGCTCGGATAGATATAAACGTCTCGGGGTAAAATGGCTTCTTTTATGCACTAGATGTACAGCTTCTATTAACGGTCGTAGAGCACAAAAAAAAACAATTGTATTTAAAACAATTAAGTATGTATATAATGTAACATTTTTTTAAATTTTTAAGCTTTTAGATATCGATAACTACTTATCACGTTTGTGAAGTTTCGCTAATTTAATTTGATCTTGTATAAATTAAACTGTTTGTTTTAATTTTTGAAGAAAAAACTTCTTTAGGCACGTTGGGCACTTTTGGGATGGGGATAAAGCACTCAACTCGCATGACCGTCATGAATTAAAACAAAATAACTTTGTTATTTCACCACACTCACGACGCTCTCACTACAAATCTTTCCGTGAACACTTTACGTATTCGAAAGTGAGCGCGTTTCTCAAACGAGCTGTCAAAACTGTCAAAATTGAAGCTCACACTCGCGTTATCGCAGGTTAACGCTGATTTACGCGCTCACTTTCGAGTGGGAATCGATCGTCACCATCGACAGAGTAAAATAAAAAACTCGAAATTTTTAGTTCCCGCGTATGGCACCAGGTGGCGCTTACTCAGCGCCATACAAATCTGCGTTAACGCAAACGCGATCGTGAAGTTAAAAAAACTCGCACTAAGCACACGAATACATATTATGTACTAGATATGTTCACAAGTTTGTGAAGCTAAGAAGTTTTCACTTCTGACGTGCAGTCCTACGATTGACAGTTTTTTTTTATGCTTTAGAGATGTTTCAGTTTCAGCACGAACATTTTCAATAACCCACCAATTTTGTCTTCCACAATTCGATACCACTCGAATAGCCTAAGGCAATATAACTCAGTTCATATTCAGAGCGAAAACCGATTCACAAAAAAAAACCGTTACATACACGCTAGTTTCCCGTTCAACCGGGTTGTGTAAAAAAAGATGGCCATGGTTTTTTACCCGCAATGCGAATCTTTTCATGTTTTTTGTCTGTATACTTTTCCTTCCTACACACATGTCAGAATATCATGGAACTCCGTCCCTCAACCTCAACGTACCTTTCTATAAAAATAGCAAGTAAATCTCGTCTAGTAGAAGTCTTTTAATATTTATCTTTTGGAAAGCAGTGGATGAACAACAATATTTCGCCAGAAATCTTTTTCGCAAGTCAACTTGTCTTCCTAAAGCAATGAGGAACCAACATTGCACTCTTTCTCACGGCACATAGACAATTAAACGCAACTTTTAACCAAAACTAACACTGCCCTCTTGGTCTAGTGGTTGCAAGCGCTACTGCTGAGCATGGGTGGGTTCGATTCCCGGGCCGGACAAAGTATTATTAGGGTTTTTCTATCTAGAATTTCTCAGTAGCAGCCCGGTGTCTAGATTTGTGCCCGCTTGATGGCAAAATAGGCTCGCCCCCTATTACTGGGACTTCAACATAACTGGCGAAATGTGACTGTACCCTTCTGCCCAACCCTTCGGGGAAACAAGGCGTGTATGTTTTAGCGAAAAAGTTTAAATTGAACAATTTAATTGATGTAACTGGTGACCGAAAAGCTGGCGGCTTTCTCGCGCAACGCATCAGCACTGCAATTCAGCGAGGAAATGCCGCCAGCATCCTCTGTACAATGCCACGAGGGCCTTTTTTAGGTTTAACTTAGTTTTAATATTTAATTTAGTTAATGTTAATAATCATCTTGTAATTTGGTTAAGTAAATAAAGACATTGTGAAATGATACCGTAAAAGTTACATATATACTAAATTGCTTCTGTTTCCGCCTCCAGAATAATATTGCCCGAATCAGCCCGCTTTTTACCGCCCATTAATCCGTACTTATTGCCTCTTTGGTCTAGGGTCGCAAGCGCTACCGCTGAGCTTGAGTTCCTGGGCTCGATTTCCAGGTCGGGCAGTGTTGTTGAGTTTCTCCATTAGGAATTTCTTAGTAGCAGCCCAGAGTCTAGATAAGTGCCCGGTTGATGGCAAAAGGCTCGCCCCATTACATGGGACTTAAACGTAACTGGCGAAATGTGGGTGTACTATAGGTACACCTCTGCCCAACCCTCGGGGATTATAGGCGTGATGTTATGTTATGTGTCATTTCGTAATAATAATAATAATGAAACTTTCAGTAGCGCCATCAGGATGGAATTTGGAGTGGATAAATGTGCGGTCATGCATGTAAAGCGAGGGAAGATTGTGGAATCCGTGGGAACCCAACTCTCGGATTCCATAAACCTTAGAGACCTCTCCGCATCCGAAACCTACAAGTATTTGGGTATGTCGGAAGCGTTGGGCGTCAATGTTACTGACATGAAGCAATCGTTGAAGGGCGCATTTTTGACCGCCTGAAGAAAGTATTTAATAGTCTTCTATCAGGCGGAAACAAGGTGCGCGAATTCAACAGTTGGGTCATGCTCGTTTTGATGTACTCTTTCGGCATACTCAAATGGACTCAGACCAAACTCGACGCCTTGGATAGGAGGGTCCGTACGCTGTTGACTGCATATCGAATGCATCACCCACGGTCATCGGTAATGAGACTGTATATCCCGCGAAAGTGTGGAGGTCAAGGTTTTTTAAACGCTTAAACCCTCCACATGTTCCATGTTTGCAAGCCGATTGGTAAAATGTGGCTGGGCTAAATGTAATCTTTAGAACTATTAGTACCCATATTTGCAAAATGAAATTCTATTCTATTCTATTCACAATCGCGAGGTATGCAGTCTCAGGGAATATTTACTAGAAGCCGACGTGGGGATGCACCGAGATGTGGTCGCGGTGGACAAGGGCCTCACCCCACTCTCCTTGGCTAAAGAGAACTGGCGCAAGCTTGTAGTGCTTGACACTAACGATCGCAGGGAGGCATGGCAGAGTAAGGAGCTTCACGGACGCTTTTTCCGGGCCCTACATGAACCCGATGTAGATTTCCAAGCGTCCGTAGCCTGGCTTCGTTTCGGTGACCTCTTTGGGGAAACCGAAGGTTTTGTCTGTGCAATTATGGACGAAGTTATCATGACGAAGAATTACTGGAGATTTATTGTGAAGGACGGCACCGTTGACATGTGTCGGGCATGCCACCGTCCGGGAGAATCAATCCGACACATTATCTCCGGGTGTTCTCGTCTAGCTAACGAAGAGTATTTGCATAGACACAACCTTGTAGCCAGGATTATCCATCAGCAACTTGCTCTTAAATACAGCCTTGTAGAATCTGAAGTGCCGTACTACAGGTATGTGCCCGACCCAGTTCTCGACAATGGAAATATCACATTGTACTGGGATCGATCCATCATCACAGACAGGACTATTGTTGCCAATAAGCCTGACATAGTGGTGGTGGATCGAACAGAGCGGCGCGCAAGGATTGTTGACATAACAGTCCCTCATGACGGGAATCTCGTGAAAGCGAGAAAGATAAACAGATCAAGTATCTTGACTTGGCTCACGAGGTTGTCGACATGTGGGATATGGATTCAGCAATCATTGTGCCGGTAGTCGTATCAGCCAATGGCTTAATTGCCAAGAGCCTCTACCAACACCTAAGGAGGCTCACGTTGGACGGCTGGATTAAGGGCTTGATTCAGAAAGCGGTACTTCTGGACACGGCCCGCATTGTTAGGAGGTTCTTCTCTCTGGAGCCCTGACCGCCGGTAGCTTGGACCCTGTTCCCGATACCGGCGGGCTACCATTTTTTTTATATTTTTGAATGTTTTTATATTTTTTTTTTAATATTCTAATATTTAAAAATATAATTATAATGTGTATCTAATGAAATAAAAGATAATAATAATACATCTATTTGTCAGAATATTGTTGCTATAAAGGTGTTACATGTAATTTGATGTCCATAATTCGTACTTTTTCGTACTTTGGATTTCTTAGCAGTTTGTCGCCTATTCTGGTCCACAAGTGGTTCAAGATTTTTCATGAGATCCGTTACTAACCCACACATTAAATCATTAAATCACAAGGCGAATCTATTTGGGTCTACCCTCATTTGCTTGAAAATGAAAACAAAAAGCGATCATAACTTTCAACTTTACGATGTTCATAATTTTAGATTTAGGTGTTATTTATAAACCTAACTTGAAAATGGATAAACAATCATCAAGATAAAGTTTATTTTTCAAAGTAATTTTTAAAAAATACCTCAAACTGGACAATAAATTCCGTTTAATGAGACCCATAAACCTATTTAAATTTCTGAGCGGTACAGAATTTTTATCTTAACACGACCTTCCCATTAAAAAGTTGAGTTAGGTGTTTTTTTTTTTACATAGTCTTCTATAATCGCAAGGGTAAGATATTCAGGTTTCTTTACAACGGTTATGCAGGAAAGTTGTGATGTTTGCATACTAGAACAATGATTAGCTTATTGGTATAATTCAGTTTAGCTTCAACTGTTCATTTAGTTCTTAGGCCAATTTGTACCACATTTTTTGTTTGAAATGATCAATTGGAATCGTGCACCTAGCTTCTGACGTTTCATAAGTGCCTATGTAGGTTTATGTCAAATAAACAAACAGTAATTTCGTTTAGCGATACACGCGTTTAAAAGATCGAATAATGTTAATTTTCACAAAACACTATGATTTTTTTAAATTTAAATGTTTATTACTAATAAATAGGGTTAAAATCCGGGCAAGTACCAATGTGTTTTTTTTTAATATATACCTATGTAATTTCTAGGTTTATCTTGGAGGTCACGGACATGATATCGGTGAAGAAAAACATCGTAAAGGAACCTTACAGTTACAGTTAATAAAGTCTGAAATCGCCAATCCGTCTTAGGTCATCAATGATCATGCCTTCTCTACAGTGCGAAATTGAATCAAAGTCAAAGTCAAATTATTTATTTCAAATAGGCACATAAAAGGCACTTTTGAACGTCAAAATTTACAAAAAAATAGAATTGATTCTAGTTGCCCCTTCCAAAATGTAGTTGCGTATGGAGAAGAATGGGCAAGAAACTCCACCGTAAAGGCTTTTACAGACTGGGGTAATATCGCGGGCGCGACAGGTAGCAATATCCCTGTCGCGCTTGCGATATCGCCCCAGTCTGCAGAAGCCTTTACTATTGTAAAATGTTTACAAAAATTTTTATAGGTATATTATAAAATATTTTATGTGAAGGCGATGCACCTAGCATAAAATTACTATACCAAAATAGGTAATAACAGAATTAAAAATGAAGCAATTTCAAATAAATTAATTATGTGATAGATACATTGATGCTCACATATTTACAAACATTGTAAAAGTATACGTTTTCCTAAAAATAATAAATAAAGTAATAGGTCAGTGTGTGAGTTAAAGTAATCACAGAATGTAAATTCAACATTAACGTATTATTTGATACAAAAAATAGATCAATGTTGAATTTACATTCTGTGATTAATTGTATAATTAAAATAGCAACCAGTTAAATTTTATCTAGAATTCATGGGCATCCTCTTAAGGGGTCATTCATTATACTTATCGTTATTAACAACTTTTACTAAGAGACTAAACCCGAAATCGCAAAAAAAAAAACTGCTGTTTCCTACATTTTGACGAGTTAAGCGAACATAAATGTAGGGTGCTGATTTTTTTCCGTGACTTCAGGTTTAGTGCCATAGTAAAAGTCGTTCATAATGATGAGAACAATTACCCCTTAAGGCGCTGACAAGACCCAACTGACCAAAATTGGCTTCTCTTAAGAATAAAAAATGCCAAATTTGTATAGTTTGTGGTAGCGGAAAAAAATATATGTTCTATATATAGAATATTGTATAGAACTTGGTTGTGGTAACAACACACACTTTTTGAAAAAAATATCTAGATATAAAGCAACGTTAAACTTACCTCTTACCTTGAGTTCTAATCCAAAATATCTGTATTAAATATCAACATACGTTACGTATTTAATTAATAACAAGAACGTCTTATTTGAATGCAAAACTTTGTTGTTTTTTATTTTTGGTTACTCAACTCAATTTTGAGTAAATAGATAATTGCTTCATATTTTGCAATAAATTACAAGCGTTGTGTCATCGCGCTTCTCTTTCTTTTCTATGCAATCTGACAGTAACCGCGGTTTTGGTGTTGTCAGCGTCTTAAAAGGATGCCCATGAATTTAATTTCACCCTGTATATGAGAAGAGGCCTTTCGCAGGCAGTGGGACATAACAGGCTGGTATTATTATATAATTAGACCATAATTAATTTGAGCAACGTACGCGCTATTAACATTTAGGGTATCAAAAATGGCTTCAGGCCAGCCATTGTGTTTGATTTAATATCATGTACAGCAAGCCGCAAAAGCGGCTGTAAAATATTATGCTCCATTATGGCGTGTCCATAACTACATAACTACATAACAAAGTTTGAAGGCACACATTAAGGCTCGTGCAGGCTGACGCGACACCGCGGGCGCGACAGGCAGCGCGACACTTTCCAAAAAAAAAATCATATAAATTGTGTTACTATTGTCGCGTCACGCCTGTCTGTGGGGGCCTTTATATCCTATTTTATTCACGGGACTTTTGAAAACGTAATTACAAGAAAAATCAAGGGATTTTTTTTTGAAGTGAGACATGATCTTTAAACATGGGTGCCAGTCTGCACGCAAGCACGGTAATATTGTCTATACAGGGGGGTAACCATCACCTCTTATAGCAGTATTATTATAATATTACTTTACAGTGGGAAAGTGATGGAGCTTTCTTTCTCACGCTAAAGTAATATTGAAATAATACTGCTATAAGAGGTGATGGTTACCCCCGTATTGTAACTCGGCCGTATCTTTGAAATAAATGCCTACAGCCGCGTGGTACGTAAACATGCGATAGGGCTGCCCCGTCTCCAGCATTTTAATTAGATTTGCCTACTTTGTGTTTCCATTTAGTTTTGTGGTTGTAAATATACTTTTTTTATATAAACAAATAAAAAACTTTGTGAATTTAATAGGAAGTGTTCAATAAAAATGCGTGTTGTTTTTTGATTGGTAGATTTAATTAAAAAACCATGTTTATGTTTGAATAACATATCGGTCTTATAATTTTGGGACCGAAAAATATTGCGCCTCGACTGAGACGTACGAAATGCTTTATTATTAAATTTTAAATCATAAAAAATCCGCATTCTAATATAAAGCTTAATTAAAAATTGTGTTGGGAAACATGGACAAGGTGGAGAAAAAGGAATAGCTATATACCTAATAATAGTATTATTCATACACACAGTACAATAAACAACTATTATTAATAATAAAATACCACATCTTTACTTTGAATTATACTAACAAACTAACAAAACAAAACACACATGCCCCGAAGTTTTAACACAAGTGTACCTACCGTATCATGATTCATGAACCGCCTATAACTACTTATTTCACTCGTGTCAATCACTTTCCTTTACTCTATTCACTTTATTTATTAATCCAGACATCTTTTTTTTTCGGCAGATAAAAGGAAAAATTTATCCATTAAAAAGACACACATTATGTACCTACCTACTAGTAAGTAAAATTATTTTATAGTCTTACCTTTCAGAGTTTCTAGGTAATCTAAAAAAAGTTATCTCTGGATGCGTTATTGACGAATCTATGCAACCAAAAACAGCACAATATATCCTATTCATCATATTAAATCTGTATTTGAACTTATTTTTAGTAAAAAAATCGCGCAGTTATTGTTTAAAAACAAACACACCGTCCGTTCGTCACTGGGGCACAGTCGCGACTGTCTGCATGCCGAGCGCAAGCCGAGATCGAGGCGCGTAGGCATAGCTCGCGCTTCGTCCGTTTGTATGAAGTTGGAATACTGTATAGATAATATTACCGTGACGCAAGGTTGCTTGAATAGGATTTCAGCCAATCAGATTTAAGCGCCTACGTGCGATTTTCAGTTCATACTAACACAGATGCAATGTGATGAATGCCCTTTGCATCTGTGTTAGTGTGAACTGAAAATCTCGAAAGGTTTATTAAACCTCGTTTAACAGCAATATCCGGATCAATTTAAAAACCTTTTAGCTTATTTCAGCACTTGTCAAGCCGTTAAAAAGTAATTTACGTAATGACTATTCAACGACCATGCAAGCAGTAACTATTTATGTTAGTATAAATTACATCGTAAACATCAAAACTAAGAATTATTATCGGTTTAATGGAACGTCAATTTAAAGCCTTTTCGTAAAGTGATATTTGGGACTAATTACTTACTGTGAACAAAACAATCATTGATACCTAAGTATCACTTTCCGATTAAGGCCCGTTGACACGAACCCAGAACACTCGAGTGAGACACTTGTAGCTACTACAAACGGTAATCCAAGCCCACTTGAACGTGGTCATTACGTGACAGTGGAATTGGAACACTCTGTCTTATTTTACTAACTCGCTTATAAACATGAAGCGAGTGTCTTCGTATCATGTCAACGGGGCTTAATGCAACACATGTTTATTTATTTATTTAACACTTTAAGCTCACAAATGTACAGAGGCGGACTTAAGACGCTGACAACACCTAAACCGCGGTCACTCTCAGATTGCATAGAAAAGAAAGAGACGCGCGATGATACAACGCTTGTAATTTATTGCAAAATATGAAGCGATTCTCTATTTACTCAAAATTGAGTTGAGTAATCGAAAATAAAAAACAACCAAGTTCTGCATTCAAATAACACGTTTTTGTTATTAATTAAATATGTAACGTATGTTGATATTTAATGCAGATATTTTGGATTAGAACTCAAGGTAAGAGGTTAGTTTAATGTTAGTTTGTATCGAGATTTTTTTTCAAAACGTGTTTTGGTAACAACCAAGTTCTGGGAAATATGTTCAAAATTAACATATATTTTTTCCGCTACCACAAACTATACAGATTTGGCATTTTTTTTTCTTAAGAGAAGCCTATTTTGGTCAATTGGGTCTTGTTAGCGCCTTAATGCCATACGCATTTTCAACCAGGCAACCTTTGGGTGGTGCAGAGACAAAGAGTGGTTGGTACAATAACGAAAATTGTGGAATAAATATTTATTTAAATATATATATGTCGCAGCCATCTGATTAAATTTGCCAGCTAATTGGACGCCTAGGCCGTTCATTAAACACCGGCACCCAATTAAATAGCTGAAGGAAAACTAGAACTATGGCCAACCACGCGCGAGCCGAAGTGGTAGCAGTAACTAAGCCAGGGCACCCCGATCAAACGGGTTAGGTTAGTTTAGAACTGTGACAAAAGCGCGAGCCGAGCGAGCGCTACTACTAACGGTTAGGCTGTTAACTAAACGGCTAATTAAGCTAGTTGGCTGCGATATATACATACGTATATACCTATTAAAAAAATAAATATAATATTTACCTAATTATACATACCTAAATATATGACCAAATAAATACACATAAATACACGATTATACTAAAACAGATAAGACAAACAATGGGAAAATACTACCGTTGTGATGATACTACCGGCTTCTTATGAATGTGCTCGCGAACTTTAAAGGATAATCGGTTGGTTGCCATCCTGATTTCCTGGGGCAGCGCATTCCTCAGAGAGATATGGATCGTAAGTGAAGGTAGCATCCACCACTACCGGTCGCGGGAAAGTCCGAAAGGGATACCATCTGGCAACACACAGGTAACGGAAGGAACACAGGTGGGTTTTAGGCAGTAAGAGTTCGACACGAAGAGCGGGAGAAGTTATTTGATAATTTCCCACCCAAAAAAAAAGGTAGCATCCACCAATTCAGTAATAGACGTAAACGCTGTATTCCTAACAGCCAATTACCAAAAATATCAAGGGTCAATGACCGACTGAAAGCGCCATAAAAGCTATCAAACTTTTTCACTACTTTGTTGCATCAGCCATCAGATATTTTGGAAGGCAGCCAACCCGCCTCATCTATGTATCAGCTCGTTAAGGTCGACTTCTAAACAATGTTCGCGTATCTGTAAAGAGACATCACCAAAGTATGGTGATGATGGCTGGATGGATGGGTAATTAGTTGTTGTTAAAAGACGACAAACGGTATACTGCTATACTGATCTTAATGTAATTGTTAAGTGGTTTTTTTTAACGTGGATGTTCGAAAGGGTTATCGAAGACCCTGGCAACACAGGCAACGGAAGGAAAACGGGTGGGTTTTATTCAGTAAGAGTCTGACACACCCTCCCGCTCCGCCCAGAGCGAGAGAAGTTATTTGATAATTTCCCACTCAAAAAAAAATATGGTTTTTTAAACACCTACGAGTAAAAAGAGTCATCATCTGTGGCTTCCAGTTTAACTGGATCCAGCTGAATATGAATAGGTTTTATTCATGGAGAAACTGCCTATTTGACAGCCACGACCCAGTTCCTGGGTAACGCTATACTGGCGGGGGATAAGACACAAACATTAATTATATTGAAAAAATAAATGCAACTTCCTTGCTGATCTATAACTCGTGTTTCAAGGGTCAGCATCGTCTGCCCAGCGTTTTCCCAACATTTTGGAGTCACGTTCCAGTCTTACCGGACTCAACTGAATACCAGGATTAAACACGGAGCGAATGCCTATCTGACCTCCTGACTGCTTGTCAGACTATCGGGCTTCTGACGACCCATAACAACTGTCAAAGATCTACAAATAACAGCCGGGACCAACGGCTTAACGTGCTTTCCGAGGCAAGGGTCTTGGTGTGTAGATATGGTCACCTATACATGGACCAGCCTCGGCAAGAGTGCTGTCACCTCCTTCTGCGAAGCAGTAATGCTCGCGAAGGAGGAGGCGGGACGGTTGAGGGAAAGGCAAGTTTCGCGCCCTCTCGCCCCTAGCCGCCGCAGGAGACGCCCAGGGCGTCGGGAATCTCCGGCGGATTTCCGGCCACAGTAGGCGCGGGCTTGCGGACGGTGAGCAATGGGTAGCTCACCGTCCGGTAAGGACCAGGCCCGGGTCGACGGCGCATTGTATTCCACGCGCGCCTCAAAGAGATGTCGTTAGCACATAGGTAGGGGTCCACTAGGGCCGATGCCTGCCGGGGTCGCGGGATGGTACTTTTGGGTCACCGAGGCCCCAGCAACACAGGCAACAGGAAGGAATACGGGTGGGTTTTAGTCAGTAAGAGTCTGACACACCCTCCCGCTCCGCCCAGAGCGGGAGAAGTTATTTGATGATTTCCCACCCTCAAAAAAAAAAGCCTCGCCAAGAGTAGCTTAACCTGATCGATCGACCCGTGTGGCTGTTATTACTTAGCCAGTTTAACAAGTTTGTTTGCTATGTATATTCCATGTTTTGATTTTTTGGCCGGATTCACTCACCTGCAAGCCTGTACAATATTCGCTACATGAAAGGAGTTTTTAGGATGCATTAAGAGAGCCACCATGAGTACACTTAAGTACGTCTGGCGTACCGTGGGCAGTCAGCCCCGCTAAACACTTTGCTGAAGAAAGGCGAAATATTTCCTGCAAAGTTTTGCCAAGTAACGAAAGCTGTGGTGGGATTTAAAATAATTTCAGTTACTATTTTAACATCATTAACTCTTTGTCTGGGCCAAGCTTTATCCATGTCCTTTTCAATTATTAATATAAAAATAATATTTATTTAGTGACACAAGCTATGTATGCAATATTAAAGGATTCCCTGGCTCTTGCACTGGTATTAACTGTATTACATGAGCCAGGTTATTAATTAAGTAACGAGATTATTTTATCGAAACAACTAGTTAAAAACCAGTAAAAAACATCATTTATCATGAGTCTGTATATTTTACTCTGTGGCGGCATCCACATCGCCACATGCGAACTACGCAATACACTGACGTCACGCAAAATCCTGCATCGCGCAAGCAGAGTTTACCGCGCAACTAGCATTATATACAAAAACCCGACGTAACCCGACGTCAACCGTCGGGCAGTTGGTCACCAGACATGACACCCGTCTGGTCGCCTCCGACCAGACGGGTGTCATGTCTGGTGGAGCTTGTAAAGAATTGTGACGGCATCTACATCAACAATGATATTTATACAACATCCTGACATCAACCGCCTCTATACTGGATCATGTCACGGTCACTAGTACACAGGCACGAAAGTTCACTCATCCTCCATAAAAAAGGGAGGATGAGTGAACTTTACAGGGTGTAAGATATTTTTGTAGTGACAAACATTTTTTACGCGTTCTGCCGTCTTTGTTTATCCTTTTTCGGATAGGTTACATCTACAACAGACTGACAACATGTTAGGTTACCTTTACATTTATCTTAAAGCTCTAGTTTCAATGTTTTATTAATAAATAATAATATTTCTGTAAGTAGGTTTGGACAAACTGGTTTATACATCAATCATATTAAAAAAAAAACTAGATGAGGTCGGCTTTTCCTATCTGACTACTCTGAGAAGGAAGGTCAAAACAAACTCAGAGGTCCCACACACAGTGTCATTTAAAGTCCAGACATAATGTTGGTCAGATCATGAGAAATCCATGTAGGCCATGTAGATCGGTGTCTGAAATGGTCTTTTGAGGGAAGAACCACACTGATTGAGTGGACCTGTCCAGTCTGTGCACGTATTTTCTAGTACAGCTCAAGGTGTTCAACGACGAACAATACTAAAGAAAGGACATTTCGTGAGGCCGGATAAATTACTCAAACTGCCAGACCATAATTAAGAAACTAAGAAGAAGCTGGCAGTATCATCACAAGGGTAATGTTTTTCCATTGTTTGTCTTATCTGTTTAGTATATTCGTGTATTTATTTGGTCTTATATTTATGTATAATTAGGTATAATGTATTATATTTAATGTTTTAATGAATAGGTATATGTATGTATATACTTATATTTTAATAAATATTTATTCCACAGTTTTTGTTATTGCACCTACCACTGTCTGTCTCTGCATCACCCAAAGGTTGACTGGTAGAAAAATTCCTATGGCATTAAGTCCGTCTCTGTACATATGTGTGCTTAAAGTATTAAATAAATGAATAAATAAATAAATAATTAAAACTAAAAGAGAAAAAAATAACAATGACCCACATACACAATAATTATTGTGAACGTGAAGACTACGTGGGTCATTGTTTTTTGATACAATGAAAATACTGATTATACCTTACAACGTAAATATTCATGTCATTGTATATATAAAATTCATCAATGTCAATGTGTATATAAAATCCGGAAATAGTCTTGGTCAGATCATTGTGGACCATGTAGATTAGTGTCTGAAATGTTATTTTGAGGAAAGAACGGTACAGATTTGAGTGAACCTGTCCAGTCTGTGTGCACGCAGTTGTCAGTAGTCCTGTTGCTCAACTCAGAACGAACAATACCAAAAAAAGGTAATTTGCGTAGGCCGCATAAAGTACTAAAACTACCAAATTATCATTAAAATTAACTGAAAAAGAGAAAAATAATGACACGGTCCTCACAATCACAATAATAATATTATACTCCACAAAGTAAATATTCATGTCATTGTGTATCTATATAATAATCATCAAATTTCAAAATGTATATAAAAAATTAAAGTAAAAAAAGAACCACATTGAGTATGTAAAAATTGGAGCGGCTCAATCCTCAGCCTTTTTGTTCTCAATATAATCTTTAACAGTATAAAAAACTTTCTGGCACAACTTACGTTTAATTACTTATTTTAATTAATTAAGTTTTCGATCTTGAACGTGTATTGGAAGTTTATTATAAAAGCTAAAAACCTTTTTTCTTGAGCCTTGTACGAGTAGTACGTACAACGTGTTTATTCCTAGTGTTTGTATTATGTATATGACTCTATTAAAAAAAAAAATGTTTAATAGCATGTAAAAGATTTTCAAAAATATACCGAGAAGGCACAGTCATTACATTAATCTCCTTAAATTTATCTCTGAGAGATTGTCGCGGACTTAATTTATAAATTAACCGAACAGCTTTTTTCTGCAAAACAAAGGTAGTCTGAATGTCGGCGGCATTACCCCACGACAGAATACCGTACGACATTATACTCAGAAAATAGTAATAATAAAGTACATCAAACAGGCTGTCTCTATGTCTAGTTAAATTACGGATATTTCTAACAGCGTATGCTGCGAGGCGTAGCTTTTTGGCAATTTACCTATACGTGGACCCACTGAAACTTATAGCATCCAAAGTTATGCCCAACAATACTGTGCTATCTTCTTTGTCAACACAATCGTTTTCACCTGCCTAACGTGAGGCACCGGAAACTTAATGTATTTGGTTTTCATTAAGAAATAAATTATTAACATTGAACCAGTGACCTACTTTTGAGATCGCGCTATTTACATCGTCAGTAACCAGCTGCTGACGTTTAAGTTTAAACAAAAGTGAAGTGTCATCCGCAAAGAACATTATATCATGATTATACCTTATGAGGTAACGTAAGTCATTAATATAAATAAGAAACATGAAGAATTGAGCCTTGTGGGACTCCCATTGTTACTATAGATCCGAGAGATATTTTTCCATTAACGTCAATGCTCTGAATCCTATTACTCAAATATGAAGTTTAGTAAGAAATATGGGTTGCTGTAATGAATCAGAACGGTATAGACTATAGAGCTTAGCATCATGTTAAACGTCTTTTGCTATGCTTACCACTTTCACACAAATGTTTTGAAATTTTTCATCTGACTTTAACTCGTTTGCCTAGACGACTTTTTAAAATTTCTTGGCTTAATACTCAACTTATTAAACCGGAGGTATCCTTTTCACAATACTATTTTTATTATTCTCTATTGTATCTCAGCTACTAACACTAGAAATAAGTTATTTTGTTTTGCTTACTAACACGATGGATCACTGTTGTCCGAAAAATAAAGAATATTATTACTATTATTTTCTTTTATTTCATTATTTACACAATATAATTATATTTTTAAATATTAGAATATACAAAAATATATAAAAACATTTAAAAATATAAAAAAATGGTGGCCCACCGGTATCGGGAACAGGGTCCAAGCTACCGGCGGTCAGGGCTCCAGAGAGAGGAACCTCCTAACAATGCGGGCCGTGTCCAGAAGTACCGCTTTCTGAATCAAGCCCTTAATCCAGCCGTCCAACGTGAGCCTCCTTAGGTGTTGGTCGAGGCTCTTGGCAATTAAGCCATTGGCTGATACGACTATCGGCACAATGATTGCTGAATCTACATCCCACATGTCGACAACCTCGCGAGCCAAGTCAAGATATTTGATCTGTTTATCTTTCTCGGCTTTCACGAGATTCCCGTCATGAGGGACTGTTATGTCAACAATCATTGCGCGCCGCTCTGTTCGATCCACCACCACTATGTCAGGCTTATTGGCAACAATAGTCCTGTCAGTGATGATGGATCGATCCCAGTACAAGGTGATATTTCCATTGTCGAGAACTGGGTTGGGCACATACCTGTAGTACGGCACTTCAGATTCTACAAGGCTGTATTTAAGAGCAAGTTGCTGATGGATAATCCTGGCTACAAGATTGTGTCTATGCAAATACTCTTCGTTAGCTAGACGAGAACACCCGGAGATAATGTGTCGGATTGATTCTCCCGGACGGTGGCATGCCCGACACATGTCAACCGTGCCGTCCTTCACAATAAATCTCCGGTAATTCTTCGTCATGATAACTTCGTCCATAATTTCACAGACAAAACCTTCGGTTTCCCCAAAGAGGTCACCGAAACGAAGCCAGGCTACGGACGCTTGGAAATCTACATCGGGTTCATGTAGGGCCCGGAAAAAGCGTCCGTGAAGCTCCTTACTCTGCCATACCTCCCTGCGATCGTTAGTGTCAAGCACTACAAGCTTGCGCCAGTTCTCTTTAGCCAAGGAGAGTGGGGTGAGGCCCTTGTCCACCGCGACCACATCTCGATGCATCCCCACGTCGGCTTCTAGGAAATATTCCCTGAGACTGCATACCTCGCGATTGTGGAGGGTCTTAGCATTTAAAAAGCCTCGACCTCCACACTTTCGCGGGATATACAGTCTCATTACCGATGACCGTGGGTGATGCATTCGATATGCAGTCAACAGCGTACGGACCCTCCTATCCAAGGCGTCGAGTTCGGTTTGAGTCCATTTGAGTATGCCAAAAGAGTACATCAAAACGGGCATGACCCAACCGTTGAAGGCGCGCACCTTGTTTCCGCCTGATAGAAGACTATTAAATACTTTCTTCAGGCGGTCAAAAAAGCGCTGCTTCAACGATTGCTTCATGTCAGTAACATTGATGCCCAACGCTTCCGACATACCCAAATACTTGTAGGTTTCGGATGCGGAAAGGGCTCTAAGGTTTATGGAATCCGAGAGTTGGGTTCCCACGGATTCCACAATCCCCCCTCGCTTTACATGCATGACCGCACATTTATCCACTCCAAATTCCATCCTGATGGCGCTACTGAAAGTTTCAGTTATTTTCAGTAGCTCCATCAGTTGCAAATTATTGGAGGCAAAGAGTTTTAGGTCATCCATGTAGAGGAGGTGAGATATTACCTGACCACCTCTCCTCAACCGATAGCCTAGACCTGAATCCTCCAGCAGCGTGCTTAGAGGATTCAAGGCTAAGCAGAACCAAAGCGGACTCAAACTATCGCCCTGAAAAATGCCCCGCTCGATCCTTATCGGTTCGCTATTCCTCTGGATATTTCGACATCCTGGATAGCGAAGGACCGTCCTCCATTGCCCCATACACGACATCAGGAAGGTGCGCAGAGTTGCATTTACTTTATACAACTCCAGCACCCTCATGAGCCATGTATGTGGCACCGAGTCATAGGCCTTCTTATAATCTATCCAACATGTCGACAGATCCTTTCGGAAACGACGAACCTGTTGGCTAATGGTCATATCAATGAGGAGTAACTCCTTAGTACCGCGGAACCCGTTCCTACATCCATTTTGAGAGGCAGACATGATGGAATTGGTGTCTATATGTTTGTTAATTTTAGCTCTCAAAATGGATGTAAGAACTTTATATACCGTCGGTAAACACGTGATCGGTCTATAATTTTTGGGTTCCGCGGTGCTACCTGATTTATGGAGCAGGTGGGTAACGCCTATCGTTAGGAATTGGGGCAGCGAACCAGATTCCAAAGCAGTCTGGTACTGAGCCGCCAAGCGAGCGTGCGACCCTAAAAACCATTTGAGCCAGAAATTGTGCAGCCCGTCCGGCCCTGGAGACTTCCAGTTAGGTAACGGACGGACTGCACGAGCTACATCTTGGGGGCAGATGGTAATAGCCCCCATTTCTGGTAATGGATCGCAGGCTCGCTCGACCTTTCGAGCCCAATCACCTTCGGTGTGACTGACAGGTACCGACCAGATACTGCGCCAAAACGAACACATGACATCGTCATCTGGCAGGCGCGTGTCAGTCACACCTTGGTCTTGCTGCTCCCAACCCCTATAAATCCACCTTTCATCGCTCTGGAAGGTGCGATTCTGAGTGTATCGGTCAACTCGCCGCTTATACCTACGAATACGGTTCGCCCATGCATACACTTTCTGCTTCAGGAAGTCGATGCGCTCTGTGACACGGGATATATAGTCCTGAGGGCTGATATCAGTCCCTGAGAACGCCCGCCTCACAAAGCGCATCACTCTAGGGCGAGTATTGCCCTCCCTGAAGCAGATTAGTTTGCCGATGAGCGCTCTGGCCCCACCAATACGGCGTTCAATTCTGCACTGCCAAATTGGTACGGTTGGTTTCGGTCGTGTAGCTCTAGAATCATTAGGAAATATTACGTGAGCTACACGACATACCGCTATAGCCGCGCAGTACAGAATCGAATGAGTATCAGTGAGGTCTTCGCAGTCATCAAAATAGTTTGACAACTGCGAATCCAGAACTGCCACTAGCGCCCTATTTTTCTTATGCATGGGCAAACGAGGTAAGCGTGGCCTTACTTCGGGCGACATGAACCGATATTCTCGAATCGCATCCTCCAAAGCACTCCTCAATTCCACATTGCACTGGGTACTTACGTTTGTAGCCCTGTCATCACTCCCCTCGTCAGCTTGATGTGTGTCTAACTGAGGTAAAACTACAACAGTCTGCGACGGGGGGGCGATGACATGGCTACTCTGTATTTCACTTCGCAGGCGCTCAAGTACAGTGTCATCCAACATATGATTACGCTGGATAACTCGCACCTGATCCGACAGTCGTTGTGCCGAAACGTTGACAGCTGGCTCAAGCACCTGAAAAAGAGAGAGCATCCGAACACGGTACGCGGTCAGATTGTTTCCCCCCTCTGTAGCCCCATAGTATGAGCGCATGACGTTCTCATTGATAGATCGTGTCCATCTCATGCGCTGCACACTTCCGCCGGGAGCTGGGACCCTATCAGAGGCCGGTGGGCCTCGAGGTCCTAAACCGTCCGGCGGCCGGCGTCCTCCCCGTCGACGAACAGGTGGTGGCGTCGTGGGCGGAGAGAAATACTCGTCGCTCGAGCTCGACGCAACTACCGCGGCCGGTGTCGTCACAGCACTCACAGTGGGGCTGGGTACCGGCGGCGGCGAGGCGGAGCTGAGCGAAGAGTCCGGAGGTGGTAGGCGTGTTCTACGTGCAGCAGCAGCTCTTGTCAACATTCTTTATTATTCCAATTTTCCATATTTTCTGTATTGTTATTTTATCGGAGGTGACATCTGTCATGTCACCTCCGATTCGGCGGTTTTTAATTAAATTTTGTTACATTTTGCTGTTGTGTAATGGTCTTTTTTAAATTTTCAATGGTTTTCTGTTCTTGGTCTTGTATATATTGTAAAACTCTTGTAAAATTTGTCGAAATTATTATCTTTAGTAAAATTTGGAAAACGGAGACGGAGACGTTCTGTTGAAATTATTATTATTATTATTAAAAGTTTTTTGTCGACTACATTTTGTAGAATAAATTGCATTTTTTTTGTAGGGTGGCATTAATTTCACGCTATCTCTTGAATGATACCACAATAGTTACTCCCAATATCTACATAATTATCATAATGGAAGCTTTCCAAACACTTAATATTAATAATTAATTATCGGGGAACCTCATCGTTCCACTAAGTACTAACACATTAAATCTTATTATAAGCCTTAGGTAATTATTCATTAGTTTCATCACTACCTACCTAATTATATTGTCGATTCCATCGGCTTTCGTTAAATGTTACCTTTTATACAAAATAATGTGTTTTGGTCTTAGTTTTAAAGCTGTGGTGGAACATTTGCGAGGTTCGGTAAAAAGGAATTTGACATTGTATAAGTAGGTCATAATATTTATACAGAGATTAACTATTTATTTATTTACATAACCAAATTACAAGATGATTATTAACATTAACTAAATTAAATTAAAACTAAGTTAAGCTTAAAAAAGGCCCTCGGGGCATTGTACCGAGGATGCTGGCGGCATTTCCTCGCTGAATTGCAATGCTGATGCGTTGCGCGAGAAAGCCGCCAGCTTTTCGGTCACCAGTTACATCAACTAGACGTTTCGCGATTTCCGCAAATAACTCATGCGCACTGGGACGCCACGGACCGAGGGTCTCGATGCCAAAGGGCACAAAGTTGTACTCTCTGCCAAGGCCTCCATATTTAATAACTTTCAGATTTTCGGCATTTTCTGCCGCTGCACCCGCTTTAGAAGTAGTCCGTTGGAGGTGGGACGAGATTAACTATTTACATACACAAAATATCTTATTTTACATTACATCCAATTCAAGTAACAACATACAATGCCTTGAATATTTAATTTCAAAATAATTAGGTCCAATGAAATTAAACAAAATTGTTTATTCTGTAAATAGGATATCGGAATCATTTCAACGCATCATATACTCGTAAAATATAAGTTAAATGGAGTCGACATTTCTTATCTGACAACCCCTGAGCGCGAAACAAACTTAGGAGCTACTCAATCAATTTTCAAAAGTCGAACATTACAGAGTTGTATCCATATCCATTTGGCACCATAACTGAATCAACATAATTTCTGAATCATGAAATAAATAAGATCGTGTTTATGACACCCACATAATTTTCCTGTTATGTAAATTGAAGATACGCTAGGGGCTCTTTTTGCGTAACGGATAAAATATGAGCAAACGGTAACTTTCTCAAGACCTACAGGAAAAGTACCACCGTATTTACACTTTCAAAACGGAAATACATAGGCACAATCTAAATGTATTATATATACATACCTAGTCTAGTACCAACTGTTAAGGCTTCAGGATTGCATTAATTAAAAGCATAAACTTAAGATAATATATACGTATAAATCATTTGTTGTACCACACAAAAACATAGCACAACACACAAAAGCACAGTTAAATGATATCAAATTACATGAATACAATACAAAAAAAAATATAAAAAATTAAGAAAGAATAAATATAATTATAACTCAATTAAAACGGCTTGTGGCTAAGTTATAACAGTAGCACGGGTCGATCGGTCAGGTTAAGCTACGCTTGCCACGGTTGGTCCGTGAATGGGTGACCATCTAATCATACCCAGACCACTCCATGCCTCGAAAAGCTCGTTAAGCCGTTGGTCCTGGCTATCATTTGTAGATCTTTGCCAGTTATTACGGGTCGTCAGAAGCCAGAAAGTCTGACAACCAGTTTTATCAAGGGTTAGCGTAGTATCCAGTAACTGGGTCGTGGAGGTCAGATAGGCAGTTGCGCCATGTATATACTGGTATTCAGCTGCATCCGGTTAGACTAGAAGCTGATCTCAATATAATTGGGAAAAAGGCTAAGCAAATGATGATTAACCTTTTGACCGCCACAGTCATGTATAGATGACACAGCAAAATGTGCCCAGCACGCCACGGTCACGACTACATCACAGATTTTAAGGAATAATTCGTAGCTTGGCGCCGAAAGCACGTCTTTGCTTTTTTGACGTGGCGGTCAATAGGTTAAAAAAGAAAATAAGAAAAACGGCGCAACATAATGTTATGAAATCCCCTTAGGACAATTTTATGGGCCTTGGCACTGACCGTACGGGGCTCTGACGTCACACGCATCGTGAACGGGATAAGCGCACTAGCCTACAAAACCGGTGCGAGAGAGTAAGTTACTTTACTAACTCGTTTTGCCTATTGTGATGAATACGGGCACAATCTGAAGGATAGACTACATTAATTTATGTAATTATATGGTTTTAATCAAGTATTTACATCAGGTTTGTTCGATTAGTCTTGCCCCCAGGAAGACCTTACTTATGAGATGTGCTCATCAAGTCAAATAAAAAATTTACTTGAATTATATTATGCTCAATTCTACCCTTTTTATAAATTCAACTTGGATCATAAGATGCACTATGGGCAGACACAGCATCTCGCTTTTTATCTAACTTGCCATCAATGCAAAAAAAAGAAAACAAATACTTTTTTCGACAGATACAAGCAGTTCAACAGCTGTAGTCTCTATTTTTTTATGTATGTGCATCGATATTGTCATCAGCAATTTTAGACCGACAATTTATTGATGAGTTTTGAAAATTATTTTTTCATTTAGTAAAGGCAGCTTGCGCGGTGGCCCCAATAAGAAATTTATTGAGATTCCTTTGCAAAAATCAAACAACCGTCTTCCAAACAAACACTTCTAAGTGAAAAATAACTTTAATTTCGGAAGTCGGTGGCATAAAACAAAAATACAAAATCTAAAACATCGACTTCCGAAATTAAACTTATTTTTCAACCTCACACAAATTCATATCCTACCACTACTTGCTATGTAAACAACAGTGACAGGAAGTTTTATCTATCATCATCAACGTACACAAAGTGGATTAAATACATATTATTGAAGCTAACTCAAAAACTACCAAAGCAGACTTCGAATATTTCATATGGGACCACCGTGCAAGCTTCCTCTACCAAATAAAAAAGAATTTTCAAAATCGGTCTACAATTATTAATGAAAATATCGATTAACATACAATAAAAAAATACAGACCGACGAATATGGAACCTCGTCCTTTTTTAAAGTCGGTTAAAAATCAAGAACTTATTAGTCGTAATAGGTACAGAAAAAATATTCACTTATACATTCAAATCGTTGACAGACATTGATTACGCGACATTTCTAATTTGCGGCAATTTCTAGGAAAGACCTTTGGCTCCAGAAAGATTAAAGATTAAGTGCTTATTAGCATAAATATTACTCTTTTAAGCAGTTAGACATGTGGTAAACAAATTATGCTAAACTCTGCTTACGCGTTCGCGACGTAAGTGGTCACATTCCTAGTACGATACATCTTTGCGCGATAAGGAACGTTATGCAATTGTACTTGTAGGATTCAAACTTACTTGGCAAATACTAAAGTGTGAAGAAGTGGACGTAGGCAGAAACTAGATCAAAGATAATATTGTTATAAACAAAATACTTACCCATTGACACAGATTTTTTTTTTAAGAGTCGTTTTCGTATGTTGCTCGTTTTCGCATGTTGCAAGCAGTTTTCGTATGTTCCTCGTCTCGAAATGTTCCCTTTACAAAAAAACCTTTTTTTAAAACCTTTGATCTATCAAAAAGTTTCGAGTTCGATGTAACCGTTAAAACTTAATTACAATTCAGTCTAGTCTCTTCCAACCAGGCGTTTAAGCCTACCCACTAATATATCGTTCACAAATACTACACATATAGGCTGAACTTCCTTCTTCCATCAAACCGGAAATTGCACGAAGTTTATTGCCGAACTTTGGAAACTTCGAATACTCGACGGAATTCGAGTTCGCATCTACATGCACCGCAATATAGATCGTATAATAGACCTACCTGGGTTTCCTAAGCAATTCTCCTTCTCGGTGCCGCAGTGCTTCCTCGTTGACTATGCGAAGCTTTAGATATTAGTCTTCAGTACATACATACATAGATACACATACAATATCTAGGTACTAGGTACACACGTAAATTGAGTAACCAGGAACAATTTCTGTTTCCGTTGCCAGTTGCGTTTTGAGTTAAACTCTTATTCTTTTTTGAGATCCTGGTACCGTCGATGTTTTATGTGATTGAGTTAGTTTATCTCGGAAAATATGAAGCCTTTAGAGAAAAATAAGTTATGAAACATTTATTTTCGTCGGTCAAAGTGAGTCGGAATTCGATTAGTACAATGGTTTTACACTACGCTTTACGTCAGATCAAGAAGAAAATAATTATCCTGCCCTATCTTAATAAAATGCAAAACCCAGATTTTCTTTTCATGATTCCTTAACCTTCCACAATCTTGTTCAAAGGCACCATGTAAATAATATACAAACGAAATCCCCCCGACGGTATTTACTTCCGTGCCCAAGTTAATCTGGAGAACAATAAGATATTATTTTGATGCGGTTTTCGGTCCACACATAAAGTTGAAGAAGATTTACGGGAAGACTCCGTCCCTGTGTCACACTATTATCATAGTGACAAAAGGAAGACGTGAAATGTTAACAATGAATAAAGCTGGGAATATTATAATCTGAGTTTTGTCTCTGTTATTAGGTCACACGACTTCGAACAGAAATATGAATGACAAATATTCTTCAAAATATCAGAGGGACAGCTCGGTTCACATTCTAATCTTAATTTGTCAGAAGTACCTCTACTTTATTTACCTCCATTTTTGATAAGTTTCGACATTGATTGCCGTTGGGATGAGAGTCGTTTTTTGTGCACAAAAATTGGTATTCAGGCAGATATATAAATCGCCTTCAGGAAATCTGATATTTTTAAGATTCTACTAAGTTCCTGGAACAACTCGAAATATCAAGTAAATCGACTCTTTTCCACTAATAACATCCCGACTCAACATCCCAGATTAACTACTTAATCAAATACACTGAATAAAAAGGGTAAAAGTAATAAGCCAGCCTTTATTTACTAACAGGTCGTAAACGGCCAAAGAGAAAAGGTCATTTTGACCCCGTATGTAGACCTACATTTAAGGGTTCATGACCTGAGTGTGCGTGTCCTCGTTATACTAACTTTTAACAAAATAAGGTCTTAAAAACCTACGACTTTATCTCTCTAGACCCCACCTTTATTCTGTTTGAAATGTTTTGAACATTTTTGTGTCAACTTTAGTTTCATTTTCCGTATTTCAACATTCAATTCCTACTTACGAACAGGTATTCGTAAGTAGAAATTGAACGTAATCTGTGAACTGTATACTTTTAAATCTAACAAAAGATTCTATGGTCGCTTCATATATGCTTAGCTTTTGAGAAACAAGAATTCCTTTGTGGCAACAAACTCTTTGTCTTGTATTGGTAAAGCAGTTCAGTTTATACTGCTAAGATAATTAATTTAGAAACCATAATTTAAAGGTGAGTATAGCGCAAGCGGCCAAAAAAAAAATGCGTTTATTGGCATTATATTGGCATTACAACAAAAAAATACACCTTAAAACTAATAAAAAATAGTAAACAATTACAATAATGCCAAAAGGTGTTCAGCTCAGCATAATGTCAGATGACACACAAGATGTACCACCTTTTTTTTTTTTTTTTAGTGTGGGAAATCATCAAATAACTTCTCTCGCTATGGGCGGAGCGGGAGGGTGTGTCAGATTCTTACTGACTAAAACCCACCCGTATTCCTTCCTGTTGCCTGTGTTGCGGGTTCCTCGGCGACCCATAAGTACCTTCCCGCGACCCCGGCAGGCACCGGCCCTAGTGGACCCCTACCTTTGTGCTGATGACATCTCTTTGAGGCGCGCGTGGAATACAACGCGCCGTCGACTCGGGCCTGGTCCTTACCGGACGGTGAGCTACCCATTGCTCATCGTCCGCAAACCCGCGCCTACGGCGGCCGGAAATCCGCCCGGGATTCCCGACGCCCAGGGCATCTCCTGCGGCGGCTAGGGGCGAGAGGGCGCGAAATTTGCCTTTCCCTCAACCATCCCGCCTCCTCCTTCGCGAGCATTACTGCTTCGCAGAAGGAGGTGACGGCTGCCCATGCCCTCTCGCTCCGTACCATGGCTTGAACCAGGGCCGGACGCGAGAGATCTCTGCCGCCGATCGCCTCCACGAGGACACGGTGGTGCTCTGCCCAAGCCGGGCGTCTGCCTGGTGGAGCATACGGTGGAGGTCTCTCCACCGTATGCTCCACCGTGTCCTCCGGGCGATCCACACAGTGGTGACACCCAGGCGTTTCCTCCCACCTTATCCGACACAGGAACCTCCCGAAGCTGCCGTGTTCGGTGAGGACCTGCGTCAGGCGGAAGGTGAGGACGCCGTGGCGCCTCTCTAGCCACTCCTCAAAGAGGGGTCTTATCGCCGCAATTGTGGCGTGCCCGGCACTGGGTTGCGACAACCGTACTCTCCATGACGCCATGAGATCCCGCCGGAGCTCCGTCCGCTGTGCCGCGATTTCTCGCGGCAGCGGGCTTACGCCCCGGCGTTTCGCCTCCTCGCGCCACTCCCATACGTGCGCGAGGACTTTTGCCTCCAGATCCCATGGCGGCAATCCGGGAAGGAGGCTCGCTGCCTCACAGGAGACCGTGCGGTATCCCCGGACCATCCAGATGGCCATGACCCTTTGGGCCACGCTCAACCGGCGGGCTGGCCGCAGCGCCAGAGAGCGTGCCCATACAGGAGCCCTGTAGAGGGCCATGGACCGCACGACCCCCGCGTAGAGCCTCCGGCAGGAGGCTTTTGGAGCCCCTAGATAGATAACTGGAGCAGGCAGGCGCTGCATTGAAGCGGCTCCTGCCCGCTCCAGTTTGGGAGCCAAACGTCGGAAATGCTCCACGAAGTTCCACCGGCTGTCGAGGACGAGTCCCAGGTAAAGATGTACCACCTGACGCTGATTTTCAGTTGCAACGCACGAGTGCCATACGCTACAATAATAAACACACAGGGAAGTGTGTGCCCGCTTTTAATTAATTAAGAGGTTAAATTAAAGGTGTTGTTAGAGGTTCAAAAAAGCTCATACAAAATAAATAATAAAAAATAAAGAAGTTGTGACATACATGTGTGCGTGTGTGTGTTGTATTGTGTTAAATGAAAAACTAAAATAAATTCCCAATACCTATATCAAAAATCCATAAATAGAGTACCTTCAATGCAAAATCGTTTGACTGCATGTACTTCTAAACTGTACTACTTGTAAACTACGAAACAGATTCTGATGCGGTTTTCATTACTATTTAAAGTATAAAACAATAATAATTGACTAATAAAAACTAAAACTGATAAAATTAGTAACATTGATAAAATTGGTAAAACTGATAAAATTTTTAAAATTGATAAAAATGTTTTCCTTTATGGCAGATATGTCAGCTCGAACATTTTCAAAATATTTTTGTCGACTTAATTAAAATTCTTTTAATTTCAATTTGAAACGCGAGCAACTTTTATTATACTTTATGGGAGGAGGGATATTGTTCCAGCATTTAGTAGCTGCATAGCGAAAACTGTCCCTAAAAGCCTGTGCCGTGGCAATTACGGATAGACTCAGATACGTGTTTGTGAAAACGAAGTTCCGTGTCCATGATAAGACCTAGATTACGTGCTTCGTAGACCCGTTGGGTAGGCTCTCTCATAACAGTCACACAGCCGGGACAGGGTTTAATTTACTAGTTTTCGATTCCAAAAAGCATATACCTGGCCTTTGTAGGGTTCAAGGCATTGAACTATGTATTCAAGCTCTGTATTAAGATCCTTTAATGCTTGTTCATAGTCTTCCGGCTTAAATGATATATATACCACAATGATATATATATCATCGGCATAAATATAGAATTTACATTTATTTATAGTTTTAATCATATTATTATCGGCACAATACAAAATAAACAACACTGGCCCAAGAATCGAGCCTTGTGAGCCATCGAACCCCCTCTTCCTACCGAGCGATGTCCAGAGACAACTGTTGAGCCGTCCGCCTGACGTATTTCAACGAATTGCATACGATCGCGAAGATAGCTCAAATTCAAACCAAACCATTTTATAGTGTCGTCGACAAATCCATAAAAACCATCTTTGACAATAATTGAGGAACGTTAATACAGTCAAAGGCGCGTGAAAAATCAAGCAACCAAAAGAGCGAAATAATGTAATAAAAATAAAGTGTGGAAGTAATGGTGCCATCTTGTTTTTCGAATACATTTCACAAAATATCACAGCGCCAAAAGATCTGCGAAGCAAAGGTATTTTAATTTTCAATGCCTCCATAAAGTTCAGCTCCTCGTCAAAAAAGTTCGAAATGCTATAACATTATAATAAAACCGTTTTCAGGCAGCAATAGCAATTTACCTACTTCAAGAAGCTGATTTATTGGTTATATCAAATTGTGAACGAACCGCCTCGGTCAAGTAACTTCAGCGAACAGATTGAAAAACTTTTATTTCCGATACTGCACAATAAGTTGTTTTATTTTTTTTAAACTTTCTGTGCTACTTTCTGCTATGGTAATATGGGCTTTATTATTTCTGCGTTCTGTCTGTTTTTAATATTTAGTTTTGCGGATACTGTGGGAGTTATAAACCATTTTTTTTTCACACAAACGGCTATTACGCCGACATTGGCGAAGTTGGGATCAGTAAGTAATGTTGGAATTGGCTTGTCGAGCGTGGCCTTAAGAGCGCCAGATGCGAAATACTTTTTGAAAAATTGTTCAATCGTACTTTGAAGCAAACGGTGTTAAAATCAACTTTACTAATACTGAGTACGTAGTACTTGAACGTTAATTGTTATAGATTCCACATATTTTTGCGACATACTGTGAATGTAACCAGTCACGTCATCCAATGCAATTTGTGCACTAATATTTATTTTATAAAGCACGCACTCCATAAAAATTTAAATACCTACTTTACTGTCCTAAAAAGTTTTGCATTAAACCTATTTTCTAAACAGTATCAAACCGTCTGCAAATCCATAATCTTTAGAGGAAATTAAACAACAAACTCGTTGAGTCAGTGCACCGCGACCACTTTCCTTCAGCCGCAAACTGCTCACATAGCACGCTCCAATTTAGGAAGGCCTAACTGTTACTGCAGTCTGTACGACATAGCATCCTCCCAAACATGGCAGTCTTGTACCAAAGACACGGTAAGTACCACGGCCAAGCGGAGAAATGGCATTTTCGAATTTAATCAGCGCGGGAAGGAATGCCCAGGTATTTCATTGAATTCTGTGTTTGTTATTAGTCGTGTGTGTGTTTTAAAATGGGGATCAAGTAAGACAATTTTTTTTTTAATTTATGTTTTTTTTTGTGGCAAATGTTTTAAAACAAAATAATTACGAAACTTTTTTGTAGTGCTAATATTTCTATTAAGATATTGCCATATTTCTTATCTTTGTTATTATTTTTTTCGCTCTAAATTGCTGTTACAAAATAAAGCTTTCTTAGATCAAGAACTCGGCTCGTAAAGTTAGGTTAAGTTACCGCTGTTGTTAGGGCAATTTAGCTCGGTTTATTTTTAATGCTCTTAGCTCCCATTTAAAAATATTATTTCAGAATTAGGTATTTTACAGCACTACTTTTACATTGTTTTTTTTATTAAAAATATCTTCTCAAACTTCCATTAGTTACTCAAGTTTTTCCACAATTATATTTTCAATCTCTTGAGCTGAAGATAAAAACAAAGGACAGTTCAGGTACACTATTCATGAAGTTAAGAACTTTGCCAAATTTTGGTCTTTAGCCATTAGCGTCGAAGGCAGGTGTTGCAAAAAAGGAAAGAAAAACTTAGAGTAAAGGGACTTGCGATTTAGATCCCCGAAAACTTTGAAGACAAAGTATAAGATATAAGATACCGGGAGAATATACGGCCAAATTCCGGCCTCGCCTTCGGCTAATAACACAATTAAACAGTAAATAACTTGAACTGGAAGCCAATTAATTTCCGGAATAGTCCTGTAAACAGAGCTTGGTAGAAAACACTGGAACACAGACGATTCTTTCCGAAATTCAAATGTTCTGTCGAAATGAATCTTGCACTGAATTATGGACGCCTTTAATTAATTAAGTAACCTGACTTGGTTATTTGTTCTAGGCGACGTTAAATATTTTGCTATCATTTTCTTTCTATTTTTTATGTCTTGGTCTTCAGACCTAGACAAAGCCATTTTTTTCTATTCTATACGATAAAAATATACACACTGGATAAACTTCTTATACTAAATTAACTACTAACAAACTATTAAAATACAATATATTATCCTAACCCAATTAAAACTGCGAAAATAACACACTGAAATATGCCAAAAATAACAATTAAAACAATTGTTATTTTTCTGTGATGCACTATCGTTGTTTTCATAGGCGGTTGAATAGGTCTGCGCATGATCTAAGAACTATATTTATATTCATAATAATATATATAGTCGTATTTCAAAGAGTTATCTGGATGAAAATATAATTTATATATACGCGACGATCCAGTATAATCCTGTTCGAAAAAAAACAATCTTTTTCGAGAACAAAAGGCCATTTTTCATATAATTTCCTTCGGTAAGTCGTTGAAGTACATTTTCGTTGAAATCCTTTGCCCTGGCTCCTTGCCAATGGATTTTTTCGCAGGAACCGAAGATTTTGCTTTGGATTTATTATTTTATTGTTTTTGTAATCTACAAAATAATACAAATGATTCATAAAGCACTTAACAGTTTTCCCGCAATCTCTCCTTGGTATAATTATGTTTGATCATGAGAAGAGTAATCGTGAAAACAATAGAAATTAATTACTTTGATAGTTGCTAGTGATAATAAATGATTTACCGAACATTCATATTTTTGGCGATTTCACTAATATTTAACGTGCGCAGCTGGTCTTCCCAAGGATCAATGACAAAGGACTAGTTGTTGTAATTACTACTCTTATCAGAACGATTAGCACATAAGTGAGTCTGAAGACTCGGTTATGGGGGACAATGCTCAGAATAGGATCTTCAGGGTCTTCCGGCCACCGTAGGCGCGGGCTTGCGGACGGTGAGCAATACCCAGCTCGCCGTCCGATAAGGACCAGGCCCGGGTCGACGGCGCGTTGTGTTCCACGCGCGCCTCAACGAGATGTCAGTACGAGGGTCCACTAGGGCCGATGCCTGCCGGGGTCGCGGGAAAGTCCAAAAGGGTTACCGAGGCCCCTGGCAACACAGGCAACGGAAAGAACACGGGTGGGTTTTAGACAGTAAGAGTCTGACAAAACCTCCCGCTCCGCCCAGAGCGGGAGCAGTTATTTGATAATTTCCGACCCAAGTAAATAAAAAAATATAAGGTTTGTATGTTTTTTAACTAAAAAGATAATCAAACACTAAACATATAACATTTTACAAAATTAGATCTCTATAGAGCAATCCTGTTAAATTTATTTATTTATTTTTACTAAAACACTAGCCACTTTACTGCTTTAAAAACCTAGTTAAAATTCTTATTTTAACTAGGTTGTTAAAGCTTATAGCTTATATAAAAGTTTATGTTCTAGAAAAACAATTAATTAAAACATGTTCTTACATGTTTTAATTAATTGTTTTTCTAGAACATAAACTTTTTAAGTTGTTATTTATCTTCTTCAAAGACTAAACTAGCCTCAAACATAAAGTTTAGTTTAATACTTGTTTCTTCATTAAAAAAGGAAGCTAGCCCCAGGGTAATCTATTATTTAACATAACATCACGCCAGTTTTTCTCGAAGGGTAGGCAGAAATGTACATAGTATCTACACCCACATTGCGCCGGTTATGTTTAAGTCCCATGTAATAGGCGGCGAACCTTTCTGAAAAATTCTAAAAATTCTGACTCCGGCTGCTACTCAGAAATTTCTCACGGAAAACCAAATAACACGTTGCCCTGGGAATCAACCTCATACTCAATAGTAGCGCTTATGACCACTTGGCTATTTGTTTCAAGATTTTAGTAAAGTCGGTTCCATAGTTGGGATGAATTTATATGAAAAAAAAAACTTACATCTATGTACCTATATCAATGATTTTTTTAATAAAAAATTAATAATTATTATTATTATTTATTTCACTCTCAAAGTAAAACATAAACTTAATCTATGAATTATAATTTAGGAAAATATGTTTAATGGTTGTACTGCAATTCATAATAGGTGATCTACCAACTAAGTCAAGCTTGTATTTTGAAAATTGGTGGTTCTTATGATGCAGGACTTACATAGACACAACCTTGTAGCCTAGAACTTGACTTCCAACACTTAATATTAATAACAAATTGAGATCTATCTATCTTAAAATTACAATTTAAAAAATATGAACAAAAAAAATAAATATAAATAAATAAATATGAAGAAAAATATACCTTCACATCAAATTGATTTTTATGTTTTACTTTTTTATGGTTAGCAGCATCTCAGTTTGAGCATAATCTAAAGATTGCTACCAACTACTTAATTTATGTTTAACCTCTCGTTTAGTTAACCAATAATCAATCAATCAAATCAATACATCGATATTACGTCACGGTCAATTCTCCAACTGCAAATATAAGTTGGTCGACTATTACTCGTTAACTGGTAAAGCTGTGATAGTTTTTTCTCTTAATTTCATGATGTGTACTACTGCCATGATTTTTTTTACATCTCCATAAACAACCATTTAGCTGTCAGGGGGGGAGGGACACGTGACTCTAACAACAATTTGCACTGACTTAATATTACGTAAAGGAATCCCTAAATCGGAAACTAGTTTTGACAGACCCGCAATATTTTTGAACGGCCTATTGAACGATGTCCCTACACTAAAAAAATAATAGCAAGATTTTATTTTACACTTTGCGTGATTAACATGTATACCCATGCGAAATTACAGCTTTCTACGACTAAGACTCTCTGAGCTAAGCCGGGGATAGACAGACAGACACATGGCGAAACTATAAGGGTTCCTTGTTGACTACGGAACCCTAAAAAGTAGGTTATGATATTCTCAATGAACGTAAGCCCTGAATAAACCTACCAAAATACTGTCGGATCTATTCAATTACCGTGACATTTAGGAAAGAACCCGAAATCCCCTTAAGTTCTCTAAATGTTAATGCCTGTTATTAGACGAGAAGTTTGTTTAACGACATTAAAAGGAAAACGTTAACTATTTCTTTGATGGCTGAAATCACTCAACCAGTTACGAAGTATTAAATTTCTGTTGATTTCTCTGAGGATTACACCAATTTGTACGTTGGTATATAATAATAGGAGGCTTTTGTTCAACCGAAAAACAATTAATTAAAACATGTTTTTACATGTTTTAATTAATTGTTTTTCTAGAACATAAACTTTTTATGTTGTTATTTATCTTCTTCAAAGACTAAACTAGCCTCAAACATAAAGTTTAGTTTAATACTTGTTTCTTCATTAAAAAAGGAAGCTAGCCCCAGGGTAATCTATTATTTAACATAACATCACGCCAGTTTTTCTCGAAGGGTAGGCAGAAATGTACATAGTATCTACATCCACATTGCGCCGGTTATGTTTAAGTCCCATGTAATAGGCGGCGAACCTTTCTGAAAAATTCTAAAAATTCTGACTCCGGCTGCTACTCAGAAATTTCTCACGGAAAACCAAATAACACGTTGCCCTGGGAATCAACCTCATACTCAATAGTAGCGCTTATGACCACTTGGCTATTTGTTTCAAGATTTTAGTAAAGTCGGTTCGAATATTTTTTTAGACCGCCATTTTCTGTTTTCCAGGCTGATAATACTGTTGGCGTTGCTGGTAGGAGTGCTGTACAGTCTTCATCTGCTGGTTCAAGATTACCAGGCACTGACTGCGGCAACCAAGCTTCTCAGGTTTCTGTTCAAACGAGATCTCAGCTCACAAAGTTATACTGTAAGTAAGCTTTAAAATATTATTTTGTCTTGGAATTATGGAAAATATTAAAAAAATTAATAATAATAATATCGTTTATTTATAAAAATGGTGCAGATTTACAATAACTTATCTTTAAGATAATAAAGAACACATTTGCTCATTTGCCTGAACTAGGTAGGACCTGTGTTTCAGGCTAGAAAGGTGCTTAGAAATTTAAAATATATAATTAACAACTGAGAAAACTAATTAAAACTAATATTAACTTAAAAGACTAACATGTTTTATTTACAGACAACGAGTAAATCCTCTGTCTCACTGTATGATATGCTAAGTAAAAATTGCAGAATAACCTTTTTACAGTCGTAGTTATTTAATTTATAGATATTTAATTTCCTATTTAATTTATTGTATAGAAATGGGCCTAAAAATGTATAAAATCTGTTTACAAAGACATATTTAGAGGATGCATTTGACTCACATACAATATCATTCCGTCTCTTATTAGTACTTTCAATGTTATAGGAGAGCATGGTGTGCTGTTTTAATACCAAGTGCGTTATAAAAAGCTGTCGAACAGTCAGCACGTTATAGGATTTGTATAGCAGATCTGTAGGATAGAGAAAGGGATGGAAGTTTGCTACTTTTAAAATTGCTCTCTGTGCTCTTTCAAGAGGCAGTAAGTAAGTTTTAGGTGCTCCACCCCATGAAGTAATACAGTACTGTATTACAGATTGACCTAGGGCCAAGTAAACTTGTGACACTAGTTTTTTATCTGCAATTGCTCGTAATCTTTTAAAAACAAAAATTAACCTGCGTACTCTTGTAACCAAACTGTCTATATGTGGTCTAAAAGAGAGCAACTCGTCTATTTGAACCCCGAGATATTTTATGCTACATGTTTTAAGGATAAAAGGACACTTACATATGCTGACTGGGCGGAGTCCGCAATGATGGGCATACAGATGAGAGTTAGTAATATTTAAATGCGGTTTGCGGATGGAGAAGTAAATATATTTTGTCTTGTCGGCATTTAATGTTAGTGAGTTGCTTTGAAGCCAGTTAGACACAGTATTGAAACCTATTTGAGCATATTTGTACACTTCGGTATTAGTTTTAGCGGTGAATATTAACGCCGTGTCATCTGCGTGTGTCAATTATAACTTTTATACCCATTTGTACGTTGACGACGCCTGAGTTAACGCTTAACTCTGCAGGACGCACTTAGCCTTAGCAAATTGCGTTGCATTAACCATAAGTGACTGCCTAAATGCTGACAGATGCATTCGAGGATTGGCTTTGTTTAAGTGTTTATTTGTTAAGCTCGACTTATGACTTGAGTGCAGGGGGCATTAGAGTTCGCTAGAAATATAAGGTGCTATAAAAATATCTGCCATGGCTTTAATGGGAGGTAGTATTGTGTTTAAAGATTACAATAGTGAAGAACTTTCGTACCCCAGAATAGTTAATTCCATTTGAGAAAATAAAGTAGTTTAATAAACATTGACTCTACTCTGCATAATGTGGTTCACAAATTAGGTACGCACGATGTGTCGCTTCGTCGATGAAAACAACTGCTATCTCTTTCTATCTGTTCTGTGAATGAAAACTGAAATCAGCTGACTAGTTCGTCACTATCTAACCTATCTAACCTAGGTACGCAATAATACGCAGGCAAAAAAGTGTCTTAAAAGTGCAATAACTTACCAGCTACCGCATTCTTCAAAAAAACTGACGTAAATAAGATGATAAACTTCCCATCACACTTAAAACAAGCTTAGATTAATATCAAATAACAATAAATTACAGTAACTTGGCGTGTTTAATAGTTAATCATCTTATTTACAATAATTGCATCGTATTTACAGTTATTTACACACTCCCTACCTACTTATTAACAAAACTGTTGCACAAGTCCGCCTTCGAGTTGCAAACAAATGTAGGCACGCTTACGTACATGTTTCTTCACTTTATTTAATGTGTCCGTTTCACTTTTTACTTGCCTAAATGCGCGTTTCGGGAATCCCGGGCGGATTTCCAGCCACCGTAGGCGTGGGCTTGTGGACGGTGAGCAATGTGCTCACCTTCCAGTATGAACCATGCCTGGGTCGACGGCGCGTTGTATTCCAGGCGCGCCTCAAAGAGATGTCGTCAGCACAAGTGTAGGGGTCCACTAGAGCCGATGCCTGCCGGGTTCGCGGGAAGGTACCAAAGGGTTACCGAGGCCCCTGGTAACACAGGCACCGGAAGGAATACGGGTGGGTTTTAGTCAGTAAGAGTTTGACACACCCTCCCGCTCCGCCCAGAGCGGGAAAAGTTATTTGATGATTTCCCACCCAAAAAAAGAAAAAGGCCCAGTGCATATGTCACATGTCTTCGAATTTTTGTTCAGAAATATGGGTGTCGTGATATTTGGTCATGGATCACCGAACAATGATTGCCATACTAGTAATATATCTAAACCAATAGGGATGTTGATGCATGTGTTATGTAACAACCACAATATAGAGTATTACAATACCTAATTTCTGATAAGCTGTAAACTAGTTTAGAAATAGCCATGTTGAACGCCTTTCCCTTCATTGTTCGGCGCCTTCCTACATCAGTCTCGGTCGATGGCGCATATACGCGCTGCAAATGCAACTAGTGCTGCATTTTCAAGACAGAAAACGTGTTTTCTTGTTTAAATACATACAGTAACTTCTGCTACTAGTACTTCACTACAATCCTTTGTTTTTAATAAATAAATTTTAATAAAAAATAGTCTTGAAATGTGCCACTAAGGACTTAATTTTAAGTATAAAATGAAATCAAAATTTAGAATTGTTACTAGTCACATTTCCTCTATTATCATATTTTTTTATGTATTACATATTATTCTGTTATCATATTATTTTATATATAACATATAATTTTTATTATCTTACAAAAGTGGGCTCTTAGGCTACAGTTAAACGACGGCGACGTGAATAAAATCACGCGACCGTCTATACTCACCCTTAACCTACAGAATTACACCTACTATTTGAATGAATTAGCGGCTTTTTTAATAGATCAGGGTAGCCGCCTTTCTTAAATAACTGACTTAGTCTACTAAGTCAGTTATTTAAGAAAGGCGTAACGTCAGTTCGTCTGCGCAATGTCTTAGCAAGATTGGTGAAATTTCGTCTATCTCATAGCTACTTTTATTTTTTAGATTTTTTATTATTTTGTTTACTTCCCAAGCGTCTATTGGGCTAAGAAATATGCTATTCCCCGTGGGGTTTAGCACGGAGGTGCAGTCATGCTCCCGGCTGCCAGGTCTGAGGCCACTATCTCCAATAGGGTATTTTACTATATACGAGAAAAAATATATAAATAGATTATTGAGATAGTTTAGGCAAAAAGGAGTCGGAAAATGTTACTTTTAGTTCATAAAATAACAAAATAAATTTTAAAATTCAATTCAACGTTTTCAGTTTTTCTAATCTGTTATAAAACACCATGAAATAGTAGCCGCCATGTTCTTACGTCATACCGCTATGTAAACTAAAACGTGTCAACTACTGTCAACTAATAGTTTGACAATAGATCAGCGCATTTGTTTACATAGCCAAGTGACGTCATGACCACAGAGCAACATGGCGTCCACTGCGTCCAGCGTTTTCGTCAAACTACGCGCGAAATTTGAAAAAGTAAAATTTAAATGCATTTTTTTGGCACTTATCGATTGAATAAAAATTTTGTGATTTTTTTCGGGGCATATTAGCACTATTACTTTTTATCAAAAATATTCAGTGTACAGTTTTGACTTCGTTACTATTTTATTTTATGTATTTTTGTTAGTTAATAAAAATACCTATTAACACTTAAAATAAAAAAATCAAATAATTAAACAATATTATAAAAAAATATTGGATAATTAATTATGAAAAAATATTAAAATATTAAATAAAATATTTCACCTTTTTGGCACAGCCTTGAGGCACACACTATTGTTGTTAAATCATTATTTTCACTTTTTGTACCCATATCCGTTATGCTATCTTTCTTTCTTTATTAAAAAAAATAGTTACAACTGCAAAAAAGAGTAATTGCATAAATAAAATAAAAAAATCTAATAATAAGGTCAAAACTATGTGGAGTATCATCATAAATGAGAGAACGAACAAGAAGTTAAAAATTAAAAAAATAATATAAAATTGCAAATAAAAAAAACATAACATCCGAACCTAAACATGTAGCTAACATTTTTAATAACTTCTTTGCATCAATAGGGTCTTACACCCATTTTTAAAAAGTGTCTTAATTAAATTCGATTGTGTGTAACTCTTGCAGCGCTGAAAAAGTTCGGCACTGTACCGTAATTAGAAAAAAGGTCTAATTTTCTCGTAAATCTTTTCAACAACTTCTGCAATATCCAACAAACAAACGGTTGAACAACAGCCTCCCATTATTATATACCAACGTACAAATTGGTGTAATCCTCAGAGAAATCAACAGAAATTTAATACTTCGTAACTGGTTGAGTGATTTCAGCCATCAAAGAAATAGTTAACGTTTTCCTTTTAATGTCGTTAAACAAACTTCTCGTCTAATAACAGGCATTAACATTTAGAGAACTTAAGGGGATTTCGGGTTCTTTCCCAATTGAATAGATCCGAGAGTATTTTGGTAGGTTTATTCAGTGCCTACGTTCATTGAGAATATCATAACCTACTTTTTAGGGTTCCGTAGTCAACAAGGAACCCTTATAGTTCCGCCATGTGTCTGTCTGTCTGTCCCCGGCTTAGCTCAGAGAGTCTTAGTCGTAGAAAGCTGTAATTTCGCATGGGTATACATGTTAATCACGCAAAGTGTAAAATAGAATCTTGTTATTATGTTTTTAGTGTAGGGATATCGTTAAATAGGCCGTTCAAAAATATTGCGGGTCTGTCAAAACTAGTTTTCGATTTAGGGATTCCTTTAAGTAATATTAAGTCAGTGCAAATTGTTGTTAGAGTCAAGTGTCCCCCCCCTGACAGCTAAATGGTTGTTTATGGAGATGTAAAAAAAATCATGGCAGTAGTGCATATCATGAAATTAAGAGAAAAAACTATCACAGCTTTACCAGTTAACGAGTAATAGTCGACAACTTATATTTGCAGTTGGAGAATTGACCGTGACGTAATATCGATGTATTGATTTGATTGATTGATTATTGAGTAACTAAACGAGAGGTTAAACATAAATTAAGTAGTTGGTAGCAATCTTTAGATTATGCTCAAACTGAGATGCTGCTAACCATAAAAAAGTAAAACATAAAAATCAATTTGATGTGAAGGTATATTTTTCATTTTTTTTTTATTCATATTTTTTTAAATTGTAATTTTAAGATAGATAGATCTCAATTTGTTATTAATATTAGGTGTTGGAAGTCAAGTTCTAGGCTACAAGGTTGTGTCTATGTAAGTCCTGCATCATAAGAACCACCAATTTTCAAAATACAAGCTTGACTTAGTTGGTAGATCACCTATTATGAACTGCAGTACAACCATTAAACATATTTTCCTAAATTATAATTCATAAGTATTAAGTTTATGTTTTACTTTGAGAGTGAAATAAATAATAATAATAATTATTATTTTTTTATTAAAAATATCATTGATATAGGTACATAGATGTAAGTTTTTTTTTCATATAAATTCATCCCAACTATGGAACTCTTCATTGTGCTTGGACCGACACGCACTTGATTGGCTTTTTTTTGGTTAGCTAGCTTCTACACTACTTTTTTAATAGTCTAATCTTCAGAAAAAAACCGGCCTAGTGCGTGTCAACCACGCACAATAACGGGTACCGCCGCACGTCATTGGGATGAATATATCCCAAGAACAAACTTAATACTGTATTTAAAAAACACGTTTTCCCATACATCGATATACGTCACGGTTAATTCTCCAACTGCAAATGTACGTTTGTAATCGCAATTTTTTTATTTTTTTATTTGATACAACTATATTCACATTAACGATTTTCGGATTCTTTCATTTAATTAATCTGTGAGACCTTGCTTCTTGCCAAATTTTATGATTCTAGGTCAGCGGGAAGTACCCTATAGGTTTTGACTTATTTGCGAGTGTCAAAATATGTCGCAAAATGGCCGTAATTTTTATTGCGTTGAATTAGAAGCTTGATTTTTTAAAGCCCCAACAGACCGTGGACTTACGTAATAAATATTAATTTCAACTTGACAGACTGACAGATGGACGGACGGACAACGAAGTGATCCTATACTTAAGAGGTAACCGTTTTTTTTTTCTTTATGTGGTACGGAACCCTAAAAATACCATCATTATTCCCTCCACAATCGGATGAAACTAAAGAAACAGCAAACTCATTATATTTGTGAATCCATCTGTCTGCAACGTTGTGTTAATGTATGAGACCCAAGCCTCTGGGTTACGCCTTTTTGTCATTCCGGAAGTTTTTTAAACAAAGGCATTCGTCCATTTCGCCGTCACCACTCGAATAATAATAAACATTGTTGTTTTATTCATTTGTTTTAAATACATTATCAGCTATTGCAAATTAACTCATTTTCGGGAAGCTTATGGCAGAGTTTCATGCCTTATTTATTTTAAAACCAGTTTTAACTAGACCATGGTAATAATTGCTGAAACCTCAGTGCTGGTGCAACAATACCATTAAATTGGTATGTTTGCGGTGGGTTGTACAATGATCATTATGTATGCATTTCATGTTCATTTGGTGCGAGTTTTCAGTTTTTATTCCCGCTTTAACGATGTTTTTCGAAGTTTGTTAGCTTTATTATCAATGTTAACACTCCCCGTGACACGGTGGAGCGATTTTGCTTTTTATAAAACGTTTAGAGAATGTTAAAAGCTCGGAAAATGGAGTGAGTATGAAAATTTTACGTTTTCAAACTGCTTCGTTAAAATTAGACCGCAGTAGCCAGTGCAGGCGAATTAAAATTTTATAACATATTTATAAAACTTTACAAAAAAAAAATAATAATATATGTTTACCTAAGTAAACATTTATTTTCATCTGTTATTTAACTCCCACAGCCTACTTTTGATCCATCCTGGCCTAGGCTGAGTGTTTACACAACATTTAACCTTTAAAGATTTTCTGATGCCCACACAGCGGTTCTTTTACCATTTCTTGTTTATTACGAGGAATCGTTTAATTTGCTTACGTTGTAGTTGATTTACAGCTAAGAACAGACCGTTTCCTCATTTTCGTTAGGTTATAGAAAATTATTACTAAAAGCATATTTGAAGATGTCTGTTGTCCCGGATAATAAGATACATTTCTACCTATGGGTGTCATAGAAGATGTTTAAGAGATTACTTAGAATGTAGGCATAAGTAGGAAAATATAGGCAGTGGCGGTATCGTATACGTATGATAAAAGCAAGAAACTGAGATAAACTGAGCGAAGCCCCGCGATGCGGTGCCAGTGCGTTTCGATGCCTGAGCGGTGACACTGCGTCGTCCTACATACAAATCACAGTGAAATACCACACGGTGCCTTACGACGACGTGCAGCGACGCAACGGACGCTCAACGCACATGGAGACCAGAGTTTCAAAGCGGCGAAGGATTTTATAGTGCTCGATCCCGAGTGATGGAGCGGCATCACACCCAATACCGAGATGCTGTGACGTCGTAGTACGCGGCGTAGCGTTGCACCGCATTACCCGTGTCGCACTCAAATAATCAGCCTATAATGTTCCCACTGCTGGGACACAGGCCTCCTCTCTGTGCGAGGGAGTGGGCCGTAATCCACCACGCGGGCCCAGTGCGGGTTGGTAGAAGTCACATGTCTTCGAATTTTTGGTTCTAAGACATGCCGGTTTCCTCACGATGTGTTCCTTCACCGTTTTGAGAGCAGTGGTGATGAAATAATTTACACAAAGTAAAGCGCCTATCCAGTTTCGAACCCACGATCTACAGCTCGTAGGTCGCGGCCGTTACCACTGGGCTACTACTGCTCTCGGTGGCACTCGGTGCGTTAAAATTCTAGCGAGGCGACGCACAGTGGATCGTCCCCATACAAGAGGTCGGACATAGAATTAAAAATTGAAAAAGTATTTAATTGAAAAAAATGAAATATACAGTTGCATTACTCTATTATGGAACTACAAAAAATGTTACTACAATTTTTTTATTTGACCAGTACTTTATGAGCAATTCGATGAAAACTGTTATTTTTCTATGGAAATGGTCACAAAAATGTCTGTATCTCATGATTCCCTCCTTGTTTCGATTTGCGGTTTTCACTACTGTTATTTACCTATTTTATGCCACATTTTCTTCAAGGACACATGGTGCCCCCAGCGACATATTTTGCTCCGAGATATTTTGCTCTTAGTAACTATACTTTTTATTGTATAACTGATGAAATGGAGGTACATTAAGTATATTCATTACTGAGAATAAGTCATCCCTAAGTAGTTCCTTAAATAACAGGTGCATTTGCGATTACTTTAATGACTTATGAACGCTTCTGTTGCCATACAACAAAAGCGTTAATGAGTCCTTAAGTAAAGATTACCAGTACTTGCTTAATCTAATTAGTTATTGTAATTACTATGTTAACAGCCCTTAATCTCTGCATTGTGATTGTCTAATGTCATCATTAGCTTATCAAATTCATTGCTAGTTGCCTACTTGCTGCCCTATATATTTGAGTGTGTTTAGCAAATGTAATTCAGTTGTAATTATAACTTCTATCAAGTGTTGTCATTATGGCTTTCCGTGGGTTTTCTACTTATCTTTACGTTGCTCTTCGTAATCATAAAGATCTTCGTGACTATGACAATTTATTTAACACATTGAAGTCGAGTACTAACGTCCAGTTAAGTGAAAGTGATGTGACGGATCTCAAGAACTGGTGTCGACGATTTTGCTATAGGGTTTACACCAAATGGGTGCAATCAAGAAGGACAGTCGTCAGGTTCATTAACAAGAACGGAGAGTGGTTAAATTCCGATATCGTTTGGCCAGATTGCTTTAAAGAAAATGTTGTTGACACTGAAGAAGCAAATGAAAATGAGGCAGAAGAGGTAGTCAGTCCATCAAAATCAGATGCATCAACTTCAACATATACATCTCCTCGCAAACGCTTTGAAGATTTATCGACTAGACACAAAAGAAGACGTGTTAATGAAAATGTTGCTAGTTGCAGTCATCCGGATGAGCTTTTGCATACTGTTGAAAGTATACTTAAGTCTGCCGGAAAAAATGATATGGCCAGAATAATGAAAAATTTGCTGGAAAATCCTGAACACGTCTCAACAGTTTTAAATGTCCTGGAAACTAAGCAGAATCCTTCGCTTCGTGAAGTTCCTACTCACAAAGCACTTGCTCTTTACGTTTACTTGCAGTTATCCAAGTGGCGTTACATCACACTTCGGGACTTTAGTTTAAAAGAAGGTCATGCGAAATACCCAAGCTACTACTTGTTAGTTAAAGAAAAGCTTAAATGCTACCCGGCAAAAGAAGACATAACTGTGACTGAAACTTCCGCAAAGATACGGATATAAGCCCTCCTTGATCTCACAGTTAGGAGGCTGATCGATTCACTTGAATCAAATTTTAATGCTGGTGAACCACTTGTGCTTCACAGTAAATGGGGTTTTGATGGAGCTTCAAGTCAAAGCATTTACCATCAAACGACAACAACAAGTGAACAAGACTTATCCAGTGTATTTATGGCAAGTCTTGTACCGCTTAAGTTAGTGACTTCTAGTGGAAGTATAGTGTGGCAGAATGATCGGCCATCGTCAAACACATATTGTCGCCCGATTTCATTTACATTTATGAAAGAAACGGAAGCGAATGTTAAGGCTGAAATGGAAATATTTGAGACCGAGATTCGTGAACTGAACCCGACTGATTGCGGCAATGCTACTGTTTCTCACAATCTATGGCTAACCATGATTGATGGTAAGGTACATTCAATCATATCTGGTACATCGGCAGCAGTGTGTGATTTGTGCAAAGCTCGCCCAAGCGAAATGAATAACTTGGAAGAAGTGAGAGCTAAACCCGTGAATACAGATTTATACAAGCATGGATTTAGTTCATTGCATGCTTGGATTCGGTTCATTCGGATCGGTCTATGGAGTGTTTATTACACATTGCTTACAGAATGGACATAAAATCATGGCAAGCAAAAGGTGACGAAAATAAAAAAAAAGTTAAAGATAAGAAAGAAGCCATTCAAGAAGCTTTCCGAAGAAGCACAGGCTTACTTCTAGACGTTGTTAAGCAGGGTAGTGGCAATACAAACACTGGAAATGCTGCAAGAAGGTTTTTTGCAAACCCTGAAACGACTGCGGAAATTACTAAATTAGACGTTAATTTAATTAGAAGACTCGCCGTTATTTTGCAATGCATTTCCTCAGGCGAAAAAATTCAAGTCCAAAAATTTAAATTATATTGTGATGAAACAGCAAATTTATTCGTGGAATTATATCCATGGTATAACATGCTAGCAAGTTTACACAAATTGCTGATTCATGGATCACAGATAGTGGACCACTTATCAGTAGTACCTATAGGTTTTTTGTCTGAAGAAGCATCTGAAGCAAGAAACAAGGATTTTCGTAAATTTAGAGAATATCATACACGAAAGCATAGTAGCATCGCCACTAATGAAGACATTCTTCATAATCTGCTATTATCTTCCGATCCTCTTCTCACCAGCTTACGACCGAAGATGACAAATAAAGCCAAAAAGTCTTCATTTAGTGAACTAGACGATTTACTCATAGTTGGTCAGAGTGAATTGGAGTTCATTGACGTTTCAACTGATACACTTGCCGCATGTAGTGACGTTGAAGAAGATGATGACGATAATAATGATCATGATGTCGTTATTGATGGAGATGAAGAAAATATAGTTTAAGTCTTTTAGTACCTAATATTATTATTAACAAGCAGTTTCTTTGTTAATTTCTTGTTTTTGTGTATTTTTTTTTTTATTCTGTTCTTTTTTTGTTTTGTGTTATGCCACCCATCGGCCAATAAATGTTTTTTTTTTCTTTCTTTTCTATTGTTGTTAGTAACTAAATGGTCGTGTTAATTAATTAATTTCCTATTATAATTTAGTTCTTAGTAGTTGTTTAATTTTTTAGTTTGTTTTAGGGTACATAGTTGTTTTATTTTTAAATTATTTTTACAGTGTTATAATATCGACGCCCCCAAGCAATAAGTCGGTAATAGGAAAACTCACATTTTACAGGAGAAATGTTTTTCTGTTTTTGTTGAATATCTTTTTAACTAGTCGTACTATTGAGGACATCAATACATCAAACGAAAGTATTATTTTTGTGTAATTCAATTACGATGTCAATATTAAACTGAGTGTGTGAAAAATCTTGCAAATTAAGAAAATACATATTACAAAAATATGATAGGTAAATTGTTTAATTAATATACACTGCGCCATTATTGCAGGAAATTTATTAAAAATGTTGATACGTAACATTACGATATGGACTTTTCCAACGTTATTTCATATCTTGAAAACGATACGTAATTTGTTATTACGGGGTTATTGTGGTTATTTTAGATTGACACTGTAACAGTATCGTTATAAAACGTTATTGTTTTTATCGAAAACAGGACTAGACGTGTTCAAATTTGATGCGTATTGCAATTTTACACATATTTATTAATAAATTATGTACTTTAAAAAGCTTGTTAGTTCGCATTACGGTTTGAGCTTACTCAAAATAATTCGACAACAACGACGTGCTAGCGGTTACAAGATCTGCCCGAAATTAGTTATTTACGCCAATAACACGGTAATAGCAACTTACCAAAATTAAATTCGCTAAATATTTTTGTATTGATACGTAAAGATACTTTTCTCGTCACAATTTACTTTTAGAATTTCCCTACAATAAAGGTGTTTTTCATGATTTCTTGGTAAATATCACTACGAAAAATGTGAAATAAATCACTAAGATGTATCCAAACCCATAGGTGCCGAATTTGACATAACAATAATAAGTCCATAATAGCACATTACCGACTTATTGCTTGGGGGCATCGATATTATTTAAATAAAAAATATTTTTATACCTACATATTTTCTTATTGATCATAAAACTCTATTTCTTTTCGATGTGTTATTGTAAATTCGACTCAGTCATTACTAAGCTAATGATGACATTATCCAATCACAATGCAGAGATTAAGGGCTGTTAACACAGTAATTACAATAACTAATTAGATTAAGCAAGTACTGGTAATCTTTACTTAAGGACTCATTAACGCTTTTGTTGTATGGCAACAGAAGCGTTCATAAGTCATTAAAGTAATCGCAAATGCACCTGTTATTTAAGGAACTACTTAGGGATGACTTATTCTCAGTAATGAATATACTTAATGTACCTCCATTTCATCAGTTATACAATAAAAAGTATAGTTACTAAAAGCAAAATATCTCGGAAGGGGGTCGCTGGGGGCACCATGTGTCCTTGAAGAAAATGTGGCATAAAATGGGTAAATAACAGTAGTGAAAACCGCAAATCGAAACAAGGAGGGAATCATGAGATACAGACATTTTTGTGACCATTTCCATAGAAAAATAACAGTTTTCATCGAATTGCTCATAAAGTACTGGTCAAATAAAAAAATTGTAGTAACATTTTTTGTAGTTCCATAATAGAGTAATGCAACTGTATATTTCATTTTTTTCAATTAAATACTTTTCCAATTTTTAATTCTATGTCCGACCTCTTGTATGGGGACGATCCACTGTGCGACGACGCAACCCACCGGAAACGCCCGTGTTGACTCTGAGCTTTTGACAGTATCTATGTGGTATGGATCCCACATCCATTAATTTTAAGGGGACTACAGGACCTAAACGCAAATTTTATAAGTTTTATAATGCCTTAAAGTATATGATCCACTGCAGTAAACAAAATCAGAAAAATATATGATATTCTTAAGGATATATGCTAGGTAAATAGTGTGTTGAAAACATAATATAACTAATTTGATACGATAGAAAAAAATCACGAAGAAACCTCTAAAAATTTCTTTTAACGATTAAAAACCATACTAATATACATGCAATCATACAGATTTTTTGTCAGATTATTCTACAAGCAACATATTAGCATAATAGTGTTTTATTTTTTTATACAATCTATAGCTTTATTGTAAATCGATAATTGCTTCATATTTTGCAATAAATTACCAGCGTTGTGTCATCGCGCTTCTCTTTCTTTTCTATGCAGTCCGACAGGGACCGCGCTTTAGGTGTTGTCGGCCTCTTAAGTAGGTAAATATTTTATTGGCTAATTATTTAGTCAAAGAGTCATCCAAAATGTTGTGAGGAAAGTTTTTATTACGAATGTGGATGGCTATAAGAGTACAGAAAGACTAAATAAACGATGGATGGATTGTGTGAAAGATGATATGGCTAGAAAGGGGTTAATTACCGAGATAATGACTAATAGAGAAGTATGTAAGCAAAAGACATGTTTTGCCGACCAAAAATAAATTGGGATAAGGTCAGGAGAATAAGAATGTAACTTGCTTTACATTTTCAATTTTTGCCACCGGGATTGCAGGCAGAACGGTACACTCTTGTTTTAATTATCAGGCAGAACCCAAAGTATTTTTTTACGATTCTAGATAAAACAAACACACAATCTTTCTTAGTTAATTAATTTCAAATTATGAATCTCAAACACTTGAAATTGAAAGTATATAAATTGTTAACTCATGAAACAAACGTGTAAAGTTAATTATTGGTTGAATTAATATTTCTTCGTAGCGAGAAAACTTTTGTATTTGTTAACAACTCCGATCTTGTGTGTTTTACCATTCTAGGTACCTACTCCATTAATTAGTTTTATGTATCGTTTTTGAGCTGTTAAGGTAATACGCAAAAGATAAATCATAGCGAAATGGGCGGGCATAAGAAAGTGACAGAGTCAATTACTTCCATATGCGAAAAAAGAGAGCGCAGCAATGCGCTGGAACCGAAATTAAACAACGTAAGTAAGCCTAACCAAATAAAAATTGTTTATAAATAAATTCAGCAATGTATCAACACTATTTTCTGCCAGAGTTTTCAATTACTTAATACGCACATTTTGAATGTAATTTTGGAATTAAATTACTTAGACTTATAGAATTACAGAAAAAAAAATATTAGAATGAAACTCAATCGAGAAAATTTAACCCAATTGCGTTTTCTTTCAGTCAAAGTATTAATCATATAGTCAATAAACATAATATCCAAAAAAATATCCAGACATGCTGTAATAGTGAAATAAATGGTTGCGAAAAACCCCCAAATTATTTTGGTATCGCCTTATTCACATAGTTTCTTTGTAGCATACCTAGTTATTATATTAATAATAATGATTAACACACATAGCATAACATCAAGCCTATTTTCTCTGAAGGTTAAGGCAGAGGCATATCTACCTATAATACACCCATATTTCGCGAGTTATGTTTAAGTCCCATGTAATAGAGGGCGAGCCTATCGCCATCAACCGGGCACAAATCCAGGCTCCGGGATACTACTGAGAAATCCCTAATGGAAAATACCTAATAACACTTTGCTTGGCGCTGGAATCAAACCCAGGATCCAAAGCTCCGCGGGCACAATTGTAACCAAAGAGGCAGACAGCTAGAGGTGGTTTCATCACCTTAATCATAAGTATTCCTCTAAATTTAATTTCTTCAAAATAAAAGCTATGATGAAACAGAAAATTATGTCACTAGGTGTCAGTAACAGATCAATTATTACCTCACTCGACTTCAATCAAAACGAACACACACTCTATTTCACTACATCACACACACACACACACACACACACACACACACACACTAACACACACACACACTGCACGTATTCAATTATTAAAATTATTGTAGTATAAATGAAAAATATTGTACTAGTTTCTTGTAACTTTTGTAAGTGACAGGGTCTGTTAATCCTTAATACAGGTTATTCTATAACCTATCTAGGATAGCAGAACTTCACCCACTAGATTGTGATTGACATTGTACAAACCTATATGTATAACTCTGCGTATGCCTCATGTACTACAATCTCCTTTTTTTATGAAATAAATGTATTATTATTTTCTTTTATTTCATTATTTACACAATATAATTATATTTTTAAATATTAGAATATACAAAAACATTTAAAAATATAAAAAAATGGTGGCCCACCGGTATCGGGAACAGGGTCCAAGCTACCGGCGGTCAGGGCTCCAGAGAGAGGAACCTCCTAACAATGCGGGCCGTGTCCAGAAGTACCGCTTTCTGAATCAAGCCCTAAATCCAGCCGTCAAACGTGAGCCTCCTTAGGTGTTGGTCGAGGCTCTTGGCAATTAAGCCATTGGCTGATACGACTATCGGCACAATGATTGCTGAATCTACATCCCACATGTCGACAACCTCGCGAGCCAAGTCAAGATACTTGATCTGTTTATCTTTCTCGGCTTTCACGAGGTTCCCGTCATGGGGGACTGTTATGTCAACAATCATTGCGCGCCGCTCTGTTCGATCCTCCACCACTATGTCAGGCTTATTGGCAACAATAGTCCTGTCAGTGATGATGGATCGATCCCAGTACAAGGTGATATTTCCATTATCGAGAACTGGGTCGGGCACATACCTACCTGTAGTACGGCACTTCAGATTCTACAAGGCTGTATTTAAGAGCAAGTTGCTGATGGATAATCCTGGCTACAAGATTGTGTCTATGCAAATACTCTTCGTTAGCTAGACGAGAACACCCGGAGATAATGTGTCGGATTGATTCTCCCGGACGGTGGCATGCCCGACACATGTCAACCGTGCCGTCCTTCACAATAAATCTCCGATAATTCTTCGTCATGATAACTTCGTCCATAATTGCACAGACAAAACCTTCGGTTTCCCCAAAGAGGTCACCGAAACGAAGCCAGGCTACGGACGCTTGGAAATCTACATCGGGTTCATGTAGGGCTCGGAAAAAGCGTCCGTGAAGCTCCTTACTCTGCCATACCTCCCTGCGATCGTTAGTGTCAAGCACTACAAGCTTGCGCCAGTTCTCTTTAGCCAAGGAGAGTGGGGTGAGGCCCTTGTCCACCGCGACCACATCTCGATGCATCCCCACGTCGGCTTCTAGGAAATATTCCCTGAGACTGCATACCTCGCGATTGTGGAAGGTCTTAGCGTTTAGAAAGCCTCGACCTCCACACTTTCGCGGGATATACAGTCTCATTACCGATGACCGTGGGTGATGCATTCGATATGCAGTCAACAGCGTACGGACCCTCCTATCCAAGGCGTCGAGTTCGGTTTGAGTCCATTTGAGTATGCAAAAAGAGTACATCAAAACGGGCATGACCCAACCGTTGAAGGCGCGCACCTTGTTTCCGCCTGATAGAAGACTATTAAATACTTTCTTCAGGCGGTCAAAAAAGCGCTGCTTCAACGATTGCTTCATGTCAGTAACATTGATGCCCAACGCTTCCGACATACCCAAATACTTGTAGGTTTCGGATGCGGAAAGGGCTCTAAGGTTTATGGAATCCGAGAGTTGGGTTCCCACGGATTCCACAATCTCCCCTCGCTTTACATGCATGACCGCACATTTATCCACTCCAAATTCCATCCTGATGGCGCTACTGAAAGTTTCAGTTATTTTCAGTAGCTCCATCAGTTGCAAATTATTGGAGGCAAAGAGTTTTAGGTCATCCATGTAGAGGAGGTGAGATATTACCTGACCACCTCTCCTCAACCGATAGCCTAGACCTGAATCCTCCAGCAGCGTGCTTAGAGGATTCAAGGCTAAGCAGAACCAAAGCGGACTCAAACTATCGCCCTGAAAAATGCCCCGCTCGATCCTTATCGGTTCGCTATTCCTCTGGATATTTCGACATCCTGGATAGTGAAGGACCGTCCTCCATTGCCCCATACACGACATCAGGAAGGTGCGCAGAGTTGTTATTATTATTATTATTAAATTCTTCGTATTATTAGATCTACCTAGGTGTACGTGTAAATCATTACCAATACAATCAGTTCGATCTTTGCCTAGCTATTAACATTGGCTTACAGTTTAAGTCGCATCGTCTGAAAACTTGGTACGTTAATAACGCACAAATTATCGAAGTAATTTGAAAACTAGAATTTGCCAGCTGGCATTTTGGGTAAACTCACCTTGGGGCACGTTTAAATAGATAGTGATATTGTTATTGGCTTTTTAGTTTATTGATAGCGTTTTCTGAAGTTTTACGTTTTAGTACATTTTTTTTTTTGTGGTAAAATTATAGTGATTTAAATTTTACCGAAAAAAAAAATTAACACGCACGAAAAAAATCTCGTTACAGTTACGAATACATTGTACATGCAATAATAATGTTTTGTGCTATATGTGACGACTAGCCTTTTTTTAACACTACAAGACAGTTCTACTTAAAAAAAGAGAGTATAGTAATTATTTGTTATTAAATGACTGTATCGTAATTATTACCGAGCAGAATACTGTTCACGTTGCAAGTTGTTACAGCTACTTTATAAACAGTTTTTTTTTTTACTATATTCAAAGCAAAAATCAAAATATTTTATTTCACATAACCCGAAAATAATATACCGTAGTTTATATTGGGGTCTTTTTTTATTTTACTTTTTGGATGGGGAATTATCAAATAACTTCTCCCGCTCTGGGCGGAGTGGGAGGCTGTGACTAAACTAAACTAGACTAAAACCCACCCGTGTTCCTACCGTTGCCTGTGTTGCCAGGGGCCTCGGTAACACTTTCGTACCTCCCCGCGACCTCGGGTGAATCAAAACTAGCTGTTGAAAGATTGCTAAGAACATTATTATTAAGCATTTTCAATTTATTTTTAATGAGAGGTCTTTTTTTTTTTGAGGATGGGAAATCATCAAATAACTTCTCCCGCTCTGGGCGGAGCGGGAGGGTGTGTCAGACTCTTACTGACTAAAACCCACCCGTATTCCTTCCTGTTGCCTGTGTTGCCAGGGGACTCGGTGACCCATAAGTACCTTACCGCGACCCCGGCAGTAATGAGATGTCTAAATTCCATGGTTTTATCTACGTGTGAAATGATACGCCTTTTCAGTATGAATATTGTGTATTTTTATAATCTTGTACACATACAACCTTGGTAAAATAGAGCAATAGCAATTATTAACAAACTTGTTGAATAATTTAATATAATTTTACTGAGGACTTTTTTTAGACAACCTTCTGGTTCCGAGGCTCGATGAGAACTAACTTAGCAACTAAACCACGCTCGAAAAATCATGTTTCCAATCTATTGTGTTAGTAAAACCAGTACTTTTTCTGTTATTATCGAATGAGATGCTTTTAAACTTCATAATAATAAAAAAATCATTTGAGGCAAATCACATACTTTAAATTTTATATTTAGTATTTAAAATCAACAAAACTTATTATTATTTGGAAATCATCACACGTGTAACTTTTTATTTAGGTCAAATGATACAAGTTGACCAGTATGTTCAGACCTGACGCCACTAATTAAGGACGAGTCTTTTATTTTACAATTAGTAAATACATTGTCTATGCATGGAGTTGAGGTTGCTGTTATTCTAGTTGCTTTATTAAAAATACATTTTAAATTCAATGATTTTAACAATATAAGCTTAAATTTATTCGGTGAATTAACTAATACATCAATATTTAGGTCACCACAAACAAAAACATTTTTTTTTATTTTTTAAAGTTTGCGTTGTGTATTTCTTCCGTGATTATTAAAAATGATGACAAGGTTGGTGGTCTATAAACACATAAGAAAGTATGGCCTTGAACCGCTGCATATACTACCTCACATAAGCGATCCACAGAGCAAGCAGAGATATGCTTCCTTTCTAAGGAAAGCAGACATAACTGTCTGAACAAACTTTTACATAATATCAAGATACCACCCCCTATTGAGGACCTGTTGTACGCATTGGCAACTGAAAAATTATTGACATTAAACAACACCCTATCTTAACCAGGTTTCACAAAAACATAAGATATCCATATGATATTTACCTATTAACAATTCCACGTCTAGGATTTTGCCAGAGAAACGATTTAAAAAGTTTTATATTTTAAACGATGTATATTTTGGTGATACTCGTATATTAAAATTACTATATCACCAAAATATAAATCGTTTAAATTAAGTAACTTTTATAAAAGTTTAAAGATTCTATTACAGTATCATTAAAAGTACTAGATAATACTGTTTCGTCACTTTACCTTGTCTCAGTTAAATTATCAATAACTGTGTGTGTAAGCTAACACAGAAGCCAATACATGTTGACTTATCTCGGGAAGAAACATTATGTTCCCGAGTTAAAACAAAATCTCTAACAAAATTGTTAGTATCAAAGTTCAATAAACGGTCACTATGACATGTCAAAGAATGCATTAGGTTGTTTAAACTATAAAATGTACTCGTTTTCTTCATCATGCAAATGATCTGAATATGGCAATGCACATAATATTAATTTACCTCATTTTAATTTAAGTAGGGTGTCGACACCATTAACTATGTCCCTTTTATTTAAATTCAGACTGTTTCTAATTATAAGAACTACAGCAGTCTGGTCATTCATTTGTGTGTGTTTTATTTTATGAACAAGCTCATTAAAATGCAGGTTATGATAACAACAGTTAACTATAGTATATTTAGAGCAATTATTTAACAATGATCCAAAACTTGATCCTAAGCTATCTGAATAGACCAAAATATTACTTTGAGTGGGGTTGACAGTTCCTATAGGATGAGTTAAAATGGGTTAAGCTGTAGGCTGTAGCTGTAACATACTGTGACATGAGAGGTGGCGGAGTGGGAGCACAATTACAGGTGAGATTGTTTGTCAGTGATTCACACATCTCTGCATTGCACTTCACCAGGTCCACCAACTCACAGGCCTTCACTCAACATTTGTTGACTAGACTCATACTTACAAAAGATTTCCTTTGGTGAATTTACCCTGCTCAGCAATTCAACATCATACATTTTTTTGCTATTTTCCAACTTATTATTACTTTGTAAGTTGATACGCTGTTTCCTAGGATTTTATAAACATTATGTGTTTCAAGAGTTTTTTTTATATTTTTTAATATTTTTAATATATTTCTTAATTTTATTATGACAGATAGATAGGATAGGACATTTAGTTAAGGTATCTTCCCCAGTCAGGCCTATGGTGACGGTGGGCTTTTCACACTCAAGTCCGGATACACTACCAAGCAGCTCGTTGAAAAAGTTATGCGTCGTGTTGGCAACATGTTCGCTGGCTTTTAGAAAATTGATGGTGGAAATTGTTTTGTAATGTTAATAGGAATAACTATACTTTTGTGCTGGTTACTAGTTAAAATACTTAGGGATATTGTGTATATTCCGTGTGCGTGAGTGATTATAGCAAAGACGAACAATTAGAATTCTTTGCTCGAATCACTTTAAAGATGTATATCATATTGCGCATTGTGTGCCAGCAAGGGACATAATTATACTCTAACACACAGAACACTATACTCGATTGATACACTTACTTGTACTCAGTGAGTGAAGTTGTCGACTAGCGAGTGTGACTAGTTGAGTCAAGTTTTTTCTGCTGTCCCCTTCCACCGCGCTTTGACCGAACCCCTCGTTCGCCCGGTCTACAAATTGGTACAATATTTATCTGACAATGCGTCTTGTAATCATGAGCATAATCATAGATCTAGATTATTAACTACACAAATGTTTGTAATACAATTTGATCAGTATCTGCAAAAATATATATTCCTTGTTGCTAAGAACAAATTCTCGTTATTTTAACATTTTTTTTCATAACTAAGCGTTCTTGTAGTACTGTAAAAATTATTATTTTCCATGTGCCCTGACTATAGTGACTATAAATAGTACCTAATAATAACCGCCGCTTTTTTATTTTTTATTTAATGAATATTAATATTGAAATCTAATTAGTATTATTGTTATAAATAAAATATAAGAAATTAACTTTTAATTAATTAATATTATATTGTAATTAATAATATTGTACATTATATTGATATTTTTAAGTTAAATAATACATTTTTGATTGCAATTATGAAAATGAAAACTAAACAATAATATTTATGAAATTGAATCAATCTATAATTGTTAATCTTATTTTATGCATGAAATAAAAGGCTTTTTTTTTATTTTTTTATTTTATTTTATTTAATAACCGCACTCCTATAAATAGCACATAACATTACATCAAGCCTGTAGTCCCCGATGGGTTATGCAGAAGTGCAGCTATAGCACAACTTCAAAAAAAAAATTACACCACACCAGAAATAATAAAAAAGGCAAGCCTAAAGACCTTATTACTATCCTTAAGACGCTGACAACACCTAAACCGCGGTCACTGTCGGATTGCATAGAACAGAACGAGAAGCGCGATGACACAACGCTTGTAACTTATTGCAAAATATGAAGCAATTATTTATTTACTCAAAACTGAGTTGAGTAATCGAAAATAAAAAACAACCAAGTTCTGCATTCAAATAAGACGTTCTTGTTATTAATTAAATACGTAACGTATGTTGATATTTATTACAGATATTTTGGATTAGAACTCGTGGATTAGAAGTAAGAGGTTAGTATAACGTTAGTTTGTATCGACTCGATTCCACTACCACAAACTATACAGATTTGGCATTTCTTCTTTCTTAAGAGAAGCCTATTTTGGCCAATTGGGTCTTGTCAGCACCTTAATAATCCTAACTAATATTATAAATCCGAAAGTGAGTTTTTTTGTTTGATACGATTTCACGCTGAACGGCTGAACGGATTTGGATGAAATTTGGCACATGGGTAGACCATGACCTAGAGGATATCCTCTAGGTACCTGCTTTTATCTTGGATTGCAGACGAAGTCTCAGGCAACAGCTAGTTGTTATTAGTTCTAAGCTTAGGTTTGATAAAACCATTTGTTTTTTCTTTATTTATAACCATTACTGAAAATACCACATCTGTATATGTTAATGATGGAAGTCTTAAGTGATTACAACGCATTACCCGAAAGAAATCAAGAACAAAACGTTCACTACATTAACACCACTCGGAGTAAAGTTTAACTATCCGAAAAGTTGCTCTACACTTAAGCCTTGTTCAGACGAATGCCATACGAATAACTAGGGTGTATTCTACTAAATATATTTCAAAAGCTCGAATCTCCCTTCATCAGTACAACGTGTATGCAATTGTGTAATTATTTAATCACCCTGCTCTGAAAACTATAAAGGAAAACATCGTGATGAAACCGGTATGTCCAAGAACTAAACATTCAAAGACATATTGTGACATTCACCAAGCCGTATTGGACCCTCGTGGCGGGTTACGGCCCACTGCTTGTCACAGAGAGAAAGCTTGGGTCCCAGCAGTTGGAACGTTTGAGAATGATTATGCTGTGTAACTAATGCGAACCGTAGATCTAGTTTTGTTTTAACTTACCTATTTATCGATAACCATTTCTACACATTTTTTTAACCACTATGTGGAAGCTTTTGACCTTCATCTCACCTGATGATAAGTGATGATCAAGCCGAAGGTGGAAGCGAGCTTCACCCGTAATCTTCAACCACAGAGGAACTGGCTATCTACTTTTAACTGCCGAAACACAACAATGCTGTCAACATTGTTGTTATGGCGACAGACTTAGATAACTTGGTGGTAGGTAGCCAGGCGGACCTAGAACAAGCACTACCACCAACCAAACCAAGCAGATTTTTTTTCCCCCGCTAGGAACCGAACCCATCTCTGGGTCTAAGACAGATGGTCCTACTACTAGACCACAGAGATTACATTTGTATCAAAACACTATTGTTTTAGTTCCAAATACGCTCAAATGATGCTATAACAATATTTCCACTACTACAATAAGCACTTGAAGTACTTCAACTTCTGAACAAACCCTTACATTTACCGCCCACGAATGTACACAAAACAAAACTGTATATCGTTTCACTTTAAATGTCCAACAATATGTTTTGAACAATTCGCAGAAGCCTGCCGTAAGATGGAAAAGAATATTGCTGTGCGACCCGATACAATGCGCGAGGTACTTCTATTGTGAACTGGGGGCACAGCCTGGGAACGACGAGGTGCTACAAGGGTTCGTCTATATGCTTACGTAAGTTAAAGTATCTTGTAAAAGCTGTGCAGCGGGGTGATTACGTAACACACTTTTATAAGTGTGTTACTTGCTATTATTAGCAATGGCTTTCATTTTGATAGTTCATTGCGTTATATACCTACGTTGTTGAGCAGACAAATTTTTCGAGCATATGAAGCAATGGATTAGCAATATTCTTCAAAATCATTCAGATTGTAATTGAAAGTGTGTTACGGAATTAGGGTGCTGTTTCTTTTGATTTTTGAATGCTGTTATGGTCGTGGAAGTATGATAAATGCGGGACGAGTAGGACTTGTCACTGTAGCGATGTTTTAGAAAATTCCTACAGATTTTTTTTTTTTACCTCGTATCAGTTAATTTATTTACATAACCAAACTCAAACTCAAAGCATTTATTTCAAATAAACCAATTACAGGCACTTTTGAATTGTCAAGGGTTGTGTCAGTCAGTCAGAAAGATGAAGCTAGTTGCCCATTCCAAAGCGTAGTAGGTACCTATGGAGAAGAACGGGCAAGAAACTCCAAGGACACTCTTTTAAATCAACGTATTATGATTACAAAATATTGTTTACATCATTCATTTTGAAATTATACATGTGAGAACGATGCAAAACGTAAAAGCGTCCGTAATAAAAAGATTACAACAAAAACAAAAGCAATTCAAAAATTAAAGTTAAAATAAGCCGTGGCAGCTAAGAGATGACCAGTCTCTACTGACGGCGCCCGTTCACGAACATGACGCGTGGATCAGCACCATTCAGCTCAACCATTTTGAAGGGAGCTAAATGATCCAACACACGCGCCACCATCAGCGAGACATTAGAGTGAGCACGACATACTCCCAGCCACCAGGGCACATTCAAGTCAATGAAAGACGTATCCAGTAAATGGCAGCTTTATAGTACATAGTACTCACATAACAATGTGCTGTGCAGCTATACAATACTAAGAGATTGAATTTATACAATGCAAAGAGTTTTTAAAATCTTCAGCAGCTCCAACACTATTTTCAAGACCTGATCAATTAGTTTTTGCGCCGTTGTGGAGCAGGACCAGCGTTGAGCCAAGCATTTTTATCAGCAATGTAATCCGCCAATTTATAATATGCTTGGCTAAATAGCGTGCGTTTTATACAAGATTTAAATTTCATCTCTTTCAGTTGAAGTATGTGGGGAGGTATTTTATTGTAACATTTTAAACAGTACCCCATGAAAGATGAGTCTACTTTAGCCAGCCTGAAACCTGGTTGAACTAATTGGTCCCTATTTCTAGTGATATAATTGTGTCTTTCACCTCTTTTACTAAAAAGATGTAGATTTTTCCTTACGTACAAATTACATATTACAAGATGATTATTAACATTAACTAAATTAAATTAAAACTAAGTTAAAACTAAAAAGGCCCTCGTGGCATTGTACCGAGGATGCTGCCGGCATTTAGTCGCTGAATTGTAATGCTGTTGCGTTGCGCGAGAAAGCCGCCAGCTTTTCGCTCACCAGTTACATCAACCAGACGTTTCGCGATTTCCGAAAATAACATATGCACACTGGGACCCCACGGACTGAGGGTCTCGACGCCAAAGGGCACAAAGTCGTAGACTCTGCTAAGGTCTCTATATTATAAATGATTCAGATAAATTAATTGTTAATAAAATTGACACCCTACTTCAATTTACCGTGTCATAGCCATTTCACACAACAGTCAATGAATGACAGTTTTTAATTGAATATACCTTTGGAAAATTTAAGATGCTAGTAATTTTGGTTAACAATAAATTTTCCTGACACACGTGTAAATGTCGTACAGCTAAGGTGATTTTGATTATAGTACTGAGTTCTCTGATTGGACTTTTTTTTTTGAGGGTGGGAAATCATCAAATAACTTCTCCCGCTCTGGGCGGAGCGGGAGGGTGTGTCAGACTCTTACTGACTAAAACCCACCCGTATTCCTTCCTGTTGCCTGTGTTGCGGGGGCCTCGGTGACCCATAAGTACCTTCCCGCGACCCCGGCAGGCATCGGCTCTAGTGGACCCCTACTGTATGTGCTGACGACATCTCTTTGAGGCGCGCGTGGAATACAACGCGCCGTCGACCCGGGCCTGGTCCTTACCGGACGGTGAGCTACCCATTGCTCACCGTCCGCAAGCCCGCGCCTACGGTGGCCGGAAATCCGCCCGGGATTCCCGACGCCCTGGGCGTCTCCTGCGGCGGCTAGGGGCGAGAGGGCGCGAAACTTGCCTTTCCCTCAACCGTCCCGCCTCCTCCTTCGCGAGCATTACTGCTTCGCAGAAGGAGGTGACGGCTGCCCATGCCCTCTCGCTCTGTGATTAGACTTGATGTGCGCTTTATGTCTTGGAGATAAGTAGTCGGTACTTGTTGTGTTACGAACTCTAAAACTACCAGTCGAGGAGTTATAGATTCGGTAGAAATTGGTTTTTGAAGGTCAACTGGCTTCATGTAAGTAAGGCTTTTACTGTGAATTTCCATTACCTATTCATGAGTTATAATAATCAAGTAGGTAAGTCATCATCTGCCTAGCCTTTTCCCAACTATGTTGGGGTCGGCTTCCAGTCTTAATGGATACAGTTGAATACCAGTATTTTACATGGAGCGACTGCCTATCTGACCTCCACAACCCAGTTACTGGGTAACACGATACCCCTTGGTAAGACTGGTTGTCAGACTTTCGAGCTTCTGACGACCCGTAACGACTGTCAAAGATCTACAAATGACAGCCGGGACCAACAGCTTAACGTGCTTTCCGAAGCACGGAGGGGTCTTGGTATGTAAAGATGGTCACCCATCCACGGACCAACCGCGGCAAGCGTAGCTTCAAGTAACATCGATAATCAAGTAGGTAAGTACAAATGCTAATTGCTACAGAAAAAAAGCCAAGATCTTCTTATAAATATTTCATAAAGTTGATTTACTTCAAACTTTTTTTCTGAAGTGGCTTTTCTCTTTTAATAAGGTTTCTGAAACTACAATATCATAGCCTAGAATGGCTTTTACATCAATCATTACTGAAATCATACAAATACAGTTATTAAGACTATTTTCTCAGGACTTCATCATTATCAAACTGTTGCAGTCAGCTGCTGGACATAGGTATCTCCTAATGCACTCCGCTGAGTAGGTACGATTCTCATCTCAATTTACGTACTTGATAGTAAGTAAAACACTACAAAAATAGCGACAAGCAATCTAGAACATGTGTTCTAGATTGCTTGTCGCTATTTACTTAAACATTGTTTCGGTAATAAAGTATATACTTTATTACCGAAACAATGTTTAAGTGCCTTTATGTAACAAGCTACATTGGTACACTAGTACATAACCTTAAAAATAAAACTGGTTATACCTTTTACGTCCCAAGTTCTAAAAATCCAAGAATTTAAAAAGAGCTTGTCTATCAAATTAACTACAAATTAAAACAAAAAATATCTCAAAACACGAAATTTTATTAGAGGTACGAAATTCCCATACAAGCCTGCCGTTCGCCTTTGGCTATTAAGCAAAATATTACACGTGGGTCATATTGAGTATTAGAATAAAACAAAAAATATATATTAATGGACCACACTATTTTTCCATCTATTCTGGGATGAACACGTTTTTCATTTGGACATAAATTCGCATTTATTTCAAAACCGAATGAAGAAAGTTCTAACTTGCACATTGTCCAAACTTCAATGGTTTCGAAATCATAATAAACTTCGGTAAGCCTTTATGTGAAATATTTTTTTGAATAATAGGGTGCTTTGTGCAGGATTGAAATGGTTTTATTTCATTTTCTTTTTATAATAATATCTTTATCATTCACAATGGGATTATTTATTTATATTATTTACCAGCTGTTGCCCGCGACTTCGTCTGCGATCCAGGACGAAAAGTTGCCTATGTCCTTCTTCTGGTCACCCATCTACCCATGTGCCAAATTTCAGCCAAATCCGTTTGTTTAGCTGGTTTAGCGTGAAAGCGTAACAAAGAAACAAACAAACTCACTTTCGCATTTGTACTATTAGTTAAGATAAACAGGGTGGCATCGACGGGCAACTTGTTACCATGGATGCAGTACACGATTCTGGACCCCCTTTTTTTTTTGTTTGGGAAATCATCAAATAACTTCTCCCACTCTGGGCGGAGCGTGAAGTGTGTCAGACTCTTAGTGACTAAAACCCACCCGTGTTCCTTCCGTTGTCTGTGTTGCCAGGGGCCTCGGTAACCCATTCGTACCTTCTCGCGACCCCGGCAGGTGTCGGCCCTAGTGGACCCCTACCACTTGTGCTGACATCTCTTTGAGGCGCGCGTGGAACACAACGCGCCGTCGACCCGGGCCTGGTCCTTATTGGACGGCGAGCTACCCATTGCTCACTGTCCACAAGCCCGCAACTACACAGCTAAGGTAACCGGAAATTCGCCTGGGATTCCTGGCGCCTAGAGTATCTTCTGCGGCGGCTAGAGGCGAGAGGGCGCGAAATTTGCCTTTTCCTCAACCGTCCCGCCTCCTCCTTCGCGAGCATTACTGCTTCGTAGAAGGAAGTGACGGCTGCCCATACCCTCTTGCTCCGTACAATGGCCTGGACCAGGGCCGGACGCGAGAGATCTCCACCGCCGATCGCCTCCATGAGGACCCGGCGGTGCTCTGCCCAAGCCGGGCAGACCTCCACAGTATGCACCACTGTGTCCTCCGGGCGAAAAAATCTACGCTAGAGGATCTAGAATCATATGCTGAATATTCATGGTTACAGGTTGCGCGTCGATATCCCTGCTACCCGCCTGTACCTGCGCGATTGCGCGATCTACCTGCAAAATTTACAGTGAATGTTATTTTTTTTTTGCTTACTATTTATATTTTTTTTTTCTATATACTATTTACATATACAATGACATGAATATTTACTTCGTAAAGTATTAAATTATTTTAAATATTTTGAATGTGAGGACTATGTGGGTCATAGGTATTTTATTTTTTTCTCTTAGTTTTAATGATGGTCTGGAGATTTGATATGTGTGGTTCTTTCATCAAAAGACCATTTCAGACAACAATCTACATGGTCTTCACATGGCCTGACCAAGATTATGTCTGGCCTTTAAAAGAAACTGTGAAATTTTAATCTGAGTTTGTTTCGGCCTTTCTTCTTGGGTAGTCAGATAGGAAATGCTGACATAATGTAGTTAAAAAAAAATTAAACAAAAACATGTTTTACAACAAGCCTTTGTTTAAATTCTCTAAAATTGTTTGATTTAATTTAAAGTTTATTTAGAAGTAAATAAACTTTAAATTAAATCAAACCCAACAATTTATTACATTACACAGTCTATATGATATAAAATCTTGTTTCGACATTTATACTTGTGTAGATGTATTTACCTATTTTATAAAATATACAGGTACTTTTTTTTCTTGGATTTACTTATGTCAAGATCAAGTTACATAATTATTGTATTCTTACTTAAGGCGCTGACAAGACCCAATTGACCAAAATAGGCTTCTCTTATGAAAATAAATTGCCAAATCTGTATCGTTTGTGGTAGTGGAAAAAATATATGTTAAATTTGAACATATTTCCCAGAACTTAGTTGTTACCAAAACATGTTTTGAAAAAGATATCTCGATACAAACTAACGTTAAACTAACCTCTTACCTTGAGTTCTAATCCAAAATATCTGCATTAAATATCAACATACGTTACGTATTTAATTAATAACAAGAACGTCTTATTTGAATAAAGAACTTAGTTGTTTTTAATTTTTGATTACTCAACTCCATTTTGAGTAAATAGATAATTGCTTCATATTTTGCAATAAATTCCAAGCGTTGTGTCATCGCGCTTCTCTTTCTGTTCTATGCAATTTGACTGTGACCGCGGTTTAGGTGTTGTCAGCGTCTTAACGACACAAGTAAATCTCGCGACAAGCTTTTATATCATATAAATTGTGTAATGTAATAAATTGATGGGTTTGATTTAATTTAAAGTTTATTTTCTTCTTTTTAGGGCATCTACCTAATTGAAAGCTCTTTTCTTATAATATTTTATTTTTCTATACTTTTTTAAAATTATCGCTGTGTTATTGTATCTAAATGTTTCTTAACTGTCAAACGACCAGTCGACAATGACGCTTCAAATTAAATGAACAATTTAATTTAAAGCATCAGTTGACCGGTCGTTATCCCGATAATTTACTCGTAGTTCTTAGTACGCCATCTTGGGTGGTCCGCCATTTTGGATTTAAAATGACGTCACTTAGCTTAAACTGACATATTTTCATTATTTTATAAATTTTGGTGTTACGTGGTATTAAACTACGTAGTAAAAATACTATATATGATATATAAGACAGATATTATGCATTTTACCCAAAGATCAACCATTCCAAATGTTAATGTGCACTTTGTGATAATAAAATAGATAAAGTTGACACAACCAAATTTCTTGGAGTATCTATGGACACAAAATTAGATTGGAAAGCACATACGGAAGCCTTAAGCAAAAAAAGTGTAAGTCCACATATTTATGCACTGTATAAGTTAGCCCTGATGTTAAATGTTAATGCGCTACCTATCATGGCTTAGTGTCTTCCAATTTAAAATACGGAGTAATTTGGTGGGGTAATTCAACAAACAAGGATGTCATTTTTAAAACCCTAAAGAGGTGCCTTAGAAGTATGTTTGGTCTTCATTTTACTGAGAGCTGCAAACTCTTTTTCAAAAAATATAAAATATAACCCTGCCATCTATGTACATTTTAAAGACCATTACATTTGTCAAATCGAACCCACACCTTTTCCCCTATTGTCAGATAAAGCAAACCACAAACGACGCGACACTAGCAAACTTTGTGTTCCTAGATCCAGGACAGCTCTATTGCGTAAAAGTTTACTCTGTATGGCACCAATCCTTTAAAGTACGTTGCCAAAATATTGGAGGGATTATACAACAGAAAAATTAGAAAAAGGTTAAAAAGCCTTGTGTTTCAGAATGTCTATTACAGCACTGACGAATTTCTGATTGATAAATAAATACATTTATTTGTATGTACTTTATTGTACACTAGATTATATATTACAAAAATAAAAAATATTTAAGTTCCAAAATATACAATGGGTGACCTTAATTTGACTTGTATGTAAATATGTAGATTTTATTCCTAATTACTTTGACTTTTAACTGCCTAATTTTATTATACATTTCTTTGTCGAGTTGATGACACTAATCTTGTCACAAAACCTAAATAATAAAATAATAATTTGATCATTTAAGTTTTAATTTGATATGTTAATTGATTTGAATAATGGACAAATATATAATTATTTGGCGTTTATATCCTACTAATAAAAAAACCTACCTATTTATATTTGTACGCCGTAAAGGCAAAATATGACTGTGAATATAATTTAATGGAACATCTTGCATGCATGGTCCTTACCGGACGGTGAGCTACCCATTGCTCACCGTCCGCAAGCCCGCGCCTACGGTGGCCGGAAATTCGCCCGGGATTCCTGACGCCCAGGGCGTCTCCTGCGGCGGCTAGGGGCGAGAGGGCGTGAAATTTGACTTTCCCTCAACCGTCCCGCCTCCTCCTTCGCGAGCATTACTGCTTCGCAGGAGGTGAAATTACTAACGTCAGTTTAGGTACGTCCAGTCAGGGAAATCAATTGTTAAGCAAATTGACACCTTTCGTCAATTTGCCGTGCCATTAATTACGGATAATTTAAATGAATTGTCAATTTGCTTAAAATAATATTTCTCTGACTTCACTTACATGTAAGTATCAAGCGTACGATAAATCACGTTAACGCGCATGGCAACTGCAAGGGAACTACTTATTGAACTGAACCATTTTTACCACATCAAGACATCCTTGCTTAAGAATGCGTATTATCAATACCTACAATGTCATATATCAATTCTAAAAGCCTGATTTCAGTCATCCGTCGTCAAAACATTAGAATCGCCTCAAAAAATATTTCCAATAGTGACCTCGTTTCAGATGTGACTAGAGTCAATTCAGGATAAGTGAAATCGCACAAACACATAATTATCGGGTATTTGCAGTCGTAAGTTAGAACAGCTGATAGCCATTGTTTCCTGCCTTTGTGCGTTTGGCTACTCTAATATCTTATATAACATCCATGAAACGTGAATCGTTCGGATCGAATCATTTCTGTATTCTAGACTCATATACCACCAATGTAGAATTAATTTCGATTGATGTCTTAACAATTAAATATTATCAAATGTCTTGTCGTTTTTTAAACCTGTTGTTTCAGGTTACAATAAAGTTCTAGGAACTTGTTCACCATTTATTGTTCTTCTTCAACTAGTTTCCAATGTAACAATTCAGTTGAAAGATTTGCTTACGTACAAAGTAGGTGGTCAATAGTTGCAAGACATAGTAGTATAGTTATGTGAAAATGAATCCAAAACTTAAAAACAAAAGCTATCATGAAACCGTACAGCTTATAACATCATGGCCGCCGTTCCCGTTCGTTCGGTGATAATGGCGCGGGATATTAACGCTTTCACGGAATCCACTTGACGTATCGACAGAATCGTCTGCAACGCTTTAATTTTATTTTATTTGTTTATTGACTTCAGCCAAAGTGATCCAGATTTTTGTTAGTATAGTCAAGAATTATATTCGTAACCAAAGCCTCAAATACACACCACAATCATAACTTTGTAACTAAAATTAAATACCAGAAATACATTACTTCCATAAATAAATTCACATTCATCCTTAAATTCATTGAAATATTTAAAATCATCAATATTATTTAAAATCAAGAAACTCATTAAAATCATAAAAAAAACAATATCACTTCATCAGGTTCTTTTCGATATGCAACTGTATACAATGCCACAATATTGGGCAGTCAATTCAGCCAGCCACAACGTTAATACTGTTGCCACAGCCGCGGGCGCGACTTGCAACGATGCAGCTCTCTTTCTGAGAATGGCATGGAAGCCATCAATACGAGCGTCGGCAAACATGCCCGACGCGCTCGCTGCATCGGCATTGGCAGCCGCATCAACATCCTAAAGGCATTGTTGAACTGTACGCGCAGGGCGTTCTTTGCCTTTTGCGTAATTTGAGCCATGGACTGCACGTACAAAAAGATTGGCAAAAAGCCTGAAACAATGTAACTTTTAGTGCTTTACTGCAGCGTACAAATCTACGAACCAAATCCTGTCAAAGTCTGCTTTGATAAAAGTTTCTCACTCGTGCAAAATGATAAAAAGAAACCGTATTTGGGTATTCATTCTGTCTCGGAAACGTATTTTCAAATGTACATTTTTTTGCGATGAAATTCACGTTTACGTTGTAATAAAATGGAGGTAACTTGGTGATAACACACAGTCAGTCTCATAATTTTGGCCTGTTTTGTGGTAATTCTAACGTTAATATCAATTAACCTTAGTTAAAACTATAGCCCGGTTTTTTGATAGCCACTCCAATTTTATCTGTAGTCAAAATCTTGTTGTTCTGGACACTTGACTCTAGTAAAAATTAGACCTTTAATGCTTAATATTACGCAAACGAATCCCTGAATCGAAAAATGGTTTTCACAGACCTGATATTTTTGAACGGCCTATCCAACGATACCTCACATCATGGAGACGAGAAAAAAAATATTGTCTCAACATTACATGCAAATGAAACCCTAAAAAAAAATAATTTTCAAGATTTCATTTTAGCACTTTGCTAAATTTCAGCTTTCTATTACTAAGCGTCTCTGAGCTGCAGTGGGGACAGACAGACAGACAGACAGACAGACGGATATGGTGAAACTATAAGGGTTCCTTGTTTACTACGGAACCCTAAAAAATAAGAAAAAACAATTTCTATAAGGCTCACTTGCACGTTTAGTCGGGTTAATTAAATAAATGTAGAGTTTTTAAACTCGGGAGTTAATGTGCAGATATACTTATTATGATTTTAGAGACTTTTAAATCTGTTATTACGCCTTCAAATAATGCAAGTAAGTTGTGCAAAAAATGTATGTTAAAATAAACAGCGTACACATCAATTCTTTATGTGAATATTTAAGTTTTGTAGTAACATTTTTTATGAAATTAATTCACGAAGTAATGCCTACCCAAAGCATAAAAAACGATATTACTTTGAAACTATTTAAGATATTTTCATGTTTTTTTATTGTATGAAGTGTCTTTTTTGTTATCAATAATTATATCAGTTTTTTTTTTTCAAATATTCATACTGACTGAACTGAACGGCAGCGCGGCGTGAGCACGACGCGCATTTGTATGGCCAAGATCAACCGCGATTACCGGACCCTTAAGTAATTAACACCGGGTTAGTTAACGTGACATTTGTGTTTTTGAGTTGGGAACAACATAATCAGCCTATATTGTTCCCACTGTTGGCACACAGACCTTCTCTCTTCGAGAGAGAGTGGGTCGTTATCCACCACGCGGGCCCAGTGCGGGTTGGTAGATGTCACGTGTCGTTGATTTTTTTTTGTGAAATCATCACTAGTGTGGTAATGTAAAGTAAAAAGCATAGCGAGTGTATAATAATCTGAATTATAAACCTTAATGCGTTGTCATAAGAGTCACTTTACAAACAATTAGTGTGTTGAAAAATATGTTTTAAGCTTTCTAACATTAAATTTGTAATTTTTTTTTTATGACTTCAAACTCAAACTCAAGGCATTTATATCAATTAAACCATTTACAGGCACTTTTGGATTGTCAAGGAGTCCGTCAGTTAGAAATATGAAGCAAGTTGCCTATTCCAAAGCGTAGTAGGTACCTATGGAGAAGAACGGGCAAGAAACTCCATGGACACTCTTTTAAATTATATTATTACATAAAGATTAGTATAAACGCGTCCATAGTAGCAAAATAAACAAAAAAAAGAAAACAATTTCAAAATAAAATAATTAAAAATAATGGCATGGATCAGCACCATTCAGCTCAACCATTTTGGGAGGGAGCTAAATAATCCAACACACGCGCCAGCATCAACGAGACATCTGAGTGAGCATGACATACTCTCACCTGCCAGGGCCAATGGACCCTGGCGGCTGAGAGTATGACTTGACTGACTTGAATGCAAGTCAATGAAAGACATATAACCGGTAAATGGTAGCTCTATTATACATGTACTCACACCTGTGCAATGCAATTATATAATACAAGGTAGATTGAGTTTATACAAGGCAAAGAAAGTCTTACAATGTTCAGCAGCTCCAACAGTATTTTCAAATGTTAATTATTCAATTGGTTGTGGTTGTGGAGCAGGACCAGCATTGAGCCAAGTATTTTTATCAGCGATGTTATCCTCCAACTTATAATATGCCTGCCTGCATAGTATGCGTTTTATACAAGATTTGAATTTTATCTCATTCAGTTGAAGTATGTGGCGTGGAATTTTATTGTAACATTTTAAACAGTACCCCATGAAAGATGAACTATACCTGCTGATAAAGTACCGAATTTTCACACACAAAAAAAAAATACAAAATAAAACAAAAACAAAACAACGAAAACGTCGAAACGTCGAAAAACATTAAATAAAAAATAGGTTATCAAATAGGTACCTCATAACCTCAATTTTCTTTGACATTACTAACACTAACTCAGGGTTTAGTGATCTATCCCTCCTTTAAAAGTAAGTTAAATAATTACAAGTCTAGCCCTAGGTTTACCTCTAACTTTTGGTGGCGCAAGATGAATAAATTATTTAATTAACTCTGAATTAGCTGTTAACTCCGTATTATTTAGGATAACCCGTGAATATGTGGAGCTAAGAAACACTAGGCACTTATCGTTAAATTCACATGACTAAAGTCTTAGCTTAGAGTTAGCTTTCTGATTAATCTGACTCACACACATTCAACCGAATTACTTTCAACCAATGAAAGCAGTTTTTAGGATGCATGTCACTAAAACCGAAATCACCATTTTAATAACCAATGATTGATGGGAAAGCTAATGGATGACTAAATATAATAAATTCAAAATAATAAAATAATAATAATTTCTTTCGTTATTGATATGAGAAACAAAGCGTGTCTGCTGCTGATATAGAAAATGGTACAATCGAACTATTTTTGGTTTAATCATTGATTAAACCAAAAAAACAACAGAATTTGGCACATTCCATTCTGTAAATAACTTATTCTGAATACTTTCTAGGTCAAATGGACATCAGCTGTAAATTTTCAGCTTAACTACTTCCAAACGCCTCTCCATAATTAATTGCAGGTATTAAACCTTCATTTTCAGTGAACCAGTATCTTAAAATGACAACAAGAGGTCCTCGTTTCGAGCAGGGCTTTAATAAAATGAATTTTAGTCGCACAATTTCCAATTTTAGTTCACGAAGTGATAGAAAATGTCTTGCGTGCAATAGGAGAGAGGAAGGATATAATATCTATAACATATGGACATGCGGGCCTCCGCCCTCTCACAGAGTGGAGGCCTGTGTCCCAGCAGTAGGACCATTATAGGCTGATTATGGTATGTTATGCTATATGTAACATATACAGGCTGTAAGAATACAGGGGCGAAACCTGAAAAAAAAACGCGAAAATAAATTAGGTATTACTACATTTTTTCATAAATATAGAGAACTATCTGATTTTTTTTGCGACTTTCGTTTGGTCCCTCAGTAAAAGTTGTTCATAATGATGAGTACAATGACCCCCAAGAAGTTGATGGCGTTTAAAAGTACACCATGTGTTATAAAAGAACCGGGTATGCTCGTGAGACTCTCGCACAGCCGAAACCGCTAAATATAGAAAGTTGAATTTTAGACAAAAATTGTAGTTTAAAACAAAGGAGTTAGGTATACTAAGAAAGGATTTTGCTCGACCCTTAACTGGGTGAAATAGGGTAATCAAGTTTTTAGAGGAGGATTTTTAGGCTTGCTTCGATAAACTCTTAAATTCAGTATCTTATAGTAAATAATGGAACCATACCAAACGATTTTTTAAACATCAACCCCTGTCGGGTTGAAATAGGGGAATATATTTTACATAAAAAATCGAAAATCCTTCAATTTAGAATCTAGAAACTTGGTACAAATACTTATTTAGGTAAATAATAAAGATCATAATCATCATTTCTCTAAAACTACCCTTTATAAAGGCTTGCTTAACTTACGAAATCCACGCGAACGAAGTCGCGGGTGAAGTGCTAGTAAAATAAAATATTCTGTCCCAAGTAGTGCAATATCTCATGTGCATACTCGGAACTCCGGCGAAACAAATATCTTGTACTGACTACTCATATTTGTGTTCGTGTTTATTTGAATTTAAAAATTCTGTACTTATGTAAAATGAAGAGAGCTGCAACAGTTCAGGATAGAATTATTCAGACATTGTTTCTTTGTTTTTGTTTACCAATAAGAGAGCTACGTCTGTCAACATACTGCCTTGCAATTTGTAAGAGGAATATTATATTATGTAGCTAGCTGCGCCCCACGATTTCACACGCATCTCGATTCCGTGGGAATATCGGGCTGAAACATAATTTACGACTATTAATATTATTCTCATACCTATCAAATATACAAAAAAAAAACATAAATATCGGTCGAGCCGTTTCGGAGAAGTGCGACTACAAACCTTGACACGAGATTTTAAAATCATTAGGTATGTCTATGCATTTTTTTTTTTATATATATTTTTCTTTTTCTCTTTAGTTTTAATCATGGTGGCATATTGAGTAATTTACGCGGCCTACCCAAATGTTCTTTCTTTAGTATTGTTCGTCGAATCGTTGAGCTCCTTAAGTTCTGAGTTAGCTGCACGATTACTGACGCGTGCACTGCAACTGACTGGACTGGTCCACTCAATGTGTGTGGTTCTTTCCTCAAAAGACCATTTAAGGCACACCTATCTACCACAGTCTTCACATGATCTGACCAAGATTATGTCTGGCCATTAAAAGTGACTGTGATCTCTGAGTTTGTTTCGGTCTTTCTTCTCAGAGTAGTCAGATAAAAAACGCCGACCTCATCTAGTTTTTAACATATGATTGACGTGTAAAAGTGTTTTTACAAACCTACTTACAGAAATAAAATCATTTATCATTTATCAATAAACACTTTTTAATAATGTAATATTCTTTTCTTTTTATAAAAATCTTAGAGCTTGCATCATTATCATCATGGTAAACCATAAGTATTTTTTTTGGAAAACTCTACTTTGACCTGTGGGATTCACTGATTTTCTTGCAATTTTCATAATTATTCATAACATTTAAAAACTGTTCCTATTGAGTGTATGTATATGGTATGTATGTATGTATGCTACCTATTTCGTTTCCTAAAATCCATCCCGTACGTTGTCTATACAAAGAGATCTCTATAGAATCAATAAAATGATCACGAAAGCTTTTATCAACATACAAATCCTTGGAAAGCAGTGGTGAATTCACCTCACATTTGCGGGTGTAATGGCCGGCGAAATAAATTCCCGAAGATTTATCACGTATTCCATTATTATTCCTCCAAAAGGAGAAGTTTGGGGTGTGTCAAAACAATACCAAAGTTAACGAGAGAGTCTTCAAAAAGCTTGGACTGTGTTTTTCTTGTTTTGTTCAAGTTCTGTCTGTTACATTCATTATTTTTAAAATAAACACAACTATTCACAATTGTATGGAATTTATTTTATATTTTTTTATGACTAGACATTGAAGTTTGTTCGATATTTTTTATTTTTTATTCTGGCATCACTGCCCAGTTATAATGTAGTGGTAGGTGGGTATTAATTTAAAAATAAACTGCCGTAAATTACGCTCTACCAGGAAAAACCAATCGCAATCTGTTTATTTTACGTTCTTCGAACTGGACATGTTGTTGGAAACAAATATTTTGACTGTCGTTTTTCAGATTAAATTGTTAAGGTTGTATATGATCAACATTTATCTTATGCGGTGTTGCGGTCAACGGTAGTGCTTGCTTATCTAAAAGTTCTCTATTCACCCGTAATTTGAAGAGACCCACTACTCGACTTCAAAAATGGAGGAATTTCGCAATTCTTTTGCCTAGCACTACATGTACCTATTATCTCTTCTTCTCTAAAATAATGAGAATCCATTTATTTATTTATATAATTATATTATTATATAAATTTTTGGTAGGCCCTTTTGAAAAGCATATAAGGTATATGTGGTGCATCAGCTTGAAAGGAAAGTGGAACATGATAATATATTTTACCCGACCGGACGCACACTCCTAGGTATCCAGCCCGTACATTAACGTCTTTCCTAAAGCCCGATAAATCAGTCGACAAGGTGTAAGTACAAGAGAACGTTATCGAGAAAACTCATAAAATTTAGATCTTTGTCGTACCTATTAGATAGGATTTGGCAGTAGAAAATGCCGCTTTCAAGCTCTATCGCTTCTTGAACGATCGATAAGTAAGCTTTGTAATTGGAGCCGGGCATTTAAAACTTTGGGCTATCGTTGTGGATAGTATTAGGCTTAATGACTGGAGAAAGTTTTATACAAATAGATTATGAAGGCACTAATAATGCGATAGTTGCGTAATATTTGCTAAGTTTTTCTTGTTCTCTTTACTATCTATCTACTTAATAAAAATCTTAATTCACTTACTGACTGACAAATGCACAAACGATCTATATATAACGAAGGTGAGTGCTTAGGAAGTATTTTGATAATTCACCCCCTATTGGGAATACTATATGGGTATCAGAAAAAACTTAGACAGTCTAGTTTAATAATAAATAGGTTTTATTGACACAAACTACAAAATATTGAACAAAAATTCTGCAAGAACAAATATTTTACGGAAATTCGCACACGTTCCCAAGTTTAACTTTTTTTTACGGTACTTTGGACTATGAAGTCGTAAATTAGTTTTAACACCTATTGATTTTGTATACTTTCAGCTATACACATGTTTTTTTATTAAAGAATAGCTATAGTAGTTTTCTAGTTATTACGTTTTATGCAGGACATTTGTTAAAGGCGGTATCAAATTGATGAGGGAATGGGGTGTGTGTTTTGGTTTACTGTGCTACTCTGAACAAACCAGGTATAGACATATGGGTATCAAAAGAAAGCTTAGATAGTCTAATTTAATTATAAATACGTTTTATTGACCCAAACAAAAAAATATTGAACAACAAATTCCGCACGAACAAATATTTTACGGAAATTTCAACACGCGTTCTCAAGTTTAACATTTTTTTACGGTACTTTGGGCTATGAAGTCGTAATTTAGTTTTAACACCTATTGATTTTGTATAGTTTCAGCTATACACGTGATTTTTTATTAAGGTATAGCTGCAGTAGTTTTCTAGATAATACACTTTATGTTGGAAATGACCGATGCGGAATCCGCGCGTATGCGCTCGCCCAATCCGGGACACCTGGCAGGGTATCAGGCGCAAAACTGGGACGCGCAAGGTGTGCCTATAAAATTTGGGGATTTCCCTTGATTTCCATGGGATCCCCTCATCAGATTCTGACTTGCTGGCAAGAGGTGGTCCCATTTTCTCGAGAGCATACCCTTTCAAACAAATCTGTCCACAATTGACGGAGAAATCGCTGAACATACATAAAAAAAACATACATACAGATGAACAAAAAACCTGCTCCTTTTTGGAAGTCAGTTAAAAAAGTAATTGCTAAGAGGTCTGCCGACGATTCTAATGCCGAAAATTTAGTTTTTCGAATTTTGTCTGTTTGTCTGTACCTATGTAGGTATGTTCCAGCATCACGCAAATACTACCGGATATATTCTGTTCAAATTTTTTATAGATGTTCGCTATATTATGTCTGGTCAGTCTGTAGGCTTTAAATCATTACGCTATTTGCTATGGGGGATGAGCATTATTGCATTACGTTCATTATGTTCGCATTCTTCTATATTTTATCTCAAATAGTAAAAAGGCTAGCCAAAAGGTTCGATTACTGCAGATAGTTATAGATTTTGAGGGAGATAGGTATTTATTTGCACAGATTTTCTTTTAATTTTTTTTACGTCATGAAAAATTTTGACAATATAAAGGCTCGTGCAGACTGGCGCGACATCGGTGGAAAAAAATCCATAAATTTTTCATAGATATTGTTATACCTGTGTCGCGTCACGCCTTAAATTGGGAAAAAGCTTTTTAATGATGTACCCCACTATTATTTAAATGAACACAACATATCAGTGCAAAACACTGAATAGGGAACGGATATAGCCGATAATTACAGATGTAACCTTTTAAATGATTACCGTCACGCTATACCTTTATGGAGCTACATGAGGAACAGGGTGTAAAGTTCACTCATCCTCTATAGAAAAGGGGGGAACCTCCGATTAGACAGGTGTCGTGTCTGGTGGGCAACTGCCCGACGGTTGATGTCGGGATGTTGTCTAAATGCTAGTTGCGCGGTAACCTGTGCTTGCGCGATGCAGGATTTTGCGTGACGTCATCGCGTCCGTGTGTTGCGTAGTTCGCATGTGGCGATGTAGATAGAGACACACAGAGACAAGCATTCAATCACGACATATATTAAATTTAACTTTAACAAAGGAAAAAGCTTAGCGGTTTTACGACGAGATTGCAAATATGTGGCTGTTAGTTCGATTCCCAACTATTAATATTTTTGTTTTTTTTTCATTATATTATATATTCGTTCGTAGAACGTACATAGATAAAACATGAAGTTTAGGCCTCTTCTGTCATCTATGGTTATAATGAAAATAAATATCTAGTATTAGTTACTTTTAATGATTGTCTGGTAGTTTGAGTACTTTATGCGGCCTACCCAAATGTCTTTTCTTTGGTATTGTGTCAAATCATTGAGCTCCTTAAGTTTTGAGTTGAGCTGCATGATAACTGACAAATGCGTGCACTGATTGGACAGGTCCACAAAAATCTATGTGGTTCTTTCCTCAAAAGACCATTTCGGATGTGACTGTTCCTAAATAACCCTAGGCCGATAAAATTTTCGTTTTTCCTAATTCGCTTAATATGAATGTTTGGGTCGGTTCCTCATTTTGAAGAAAAGTCGTACTCCGCCGCCGTACGACTCTGTAGAGCTCGTCTCCAGACTGCTCACTCTCCCACCGTCAGAGATAAGAATTCCAAATATGAAGAAGTCTAACGCCTTGTCTCTTGCCTTGTTGTGTTAATAGAGCAAGGAAAGGATTGAAATAAATAGTAAATAAGATTTAGGAATTCATAGTTATGAAGTTGGATGTGGTTTAGAAAGACAATAAATAATAGAATAATGCTAAGTATATTATTATATAGATTTGTGAGTAACTCTTACGCTAGCGTAAGAGGTATTTGGTCAGGCATTACTCACACGATACTTTACATCTGCACTTGGAGTACTCAGAGCAACACTTCCATAAAGTGACGCAAGCGGCTTTTCAGCGGCATTACGTCGGCATCATGCTCTTTTGGAGACATGGTCCCTAGCAGTTCTTTCAAACTGATAAGCGTGACGAAGCGGCTTTCTCTGCGGCAACCGTGTGGACCGTCCTTGTGTAACAACGGGGCGGCTAGTTTCAGCGGCATTGCGTCGGCATCATGCTCTTAAGGAGACATGGTCCCTATCAGTCCTTGAACTGGATATGAGATAGATGTGGTTTCCCGAACCCCTGGAAGTTCACCCTTTGCACAACAAGCATATCTGCAAGACACGTGTTCATATCAGTCTAACCGAATTATTGATTTGTGATAAAGAATACAACATTTAAGAATTACTAGATAATAAGAGTTGAGAATTGAAACTCAAGAATTATTAATTAATAGAGCTGTGAATCAACTCTCTTAAAGATCTATAGACAGACCCAAAGCGCCCACCCTTCATCACTTCCTAGTGTTTGAGCCGGGGAGAAGAAGTGACGCAACAAACTGCCCAGCAACACGTCTCTGTCTGTTTAGTTACAAGAACTTTAATTATACTATCAGACTAGTATAAATATTATAATGAAAGACTCTCCCAGTCATTGCAACAAACTCACACACACACTATATTAGGTACTAAATTAGTCTAATCGGGGCTTTAACCCAACTATAACTCATACTCGCTATCTAGCGACAGCCCACTCGGACATGGCCCTTGGTATTCACCAAGCCTCCTAACTTAACTCGCCTAGACTCCAACGTCTGTATCTTTCCGTAGTCTTAAATCGTCTTATTGTATTCGTCTTGGATAGTTAGGACAAGGAGGGATTACAAGTAAACAATGTCAATATAAAATAAGGTTGGGAATTCACAGGTTATGGAAAGGAATCTAATTTATCTACTTTTCTTTTGATTATGAAAGTTAGAGGACATGTCAGTAATATAAAAGGGTAGGTATGTGACACGTAACGCTTGCGTTGTACGAGTATATTACTCTAAGTTACGTTAATGGATTTCTTTACAATAATTACAGACTCACCCCAAGTAACGTGGGACTGCTTTACAACAGTTGACAGCGTCGTGCGTGTATTGTTAGACCTGAAGGCATAGGACCACTAAGGACACTGCTAAAATTCTAACAAGCCACGCTCCCTAAGCTCTAGTCATGTCTTACTGAATCCAAAGGCAGAGTACTGCGAAACACGTTCCAGTAATCACTGGGCGCGTACTAATGTAATGAACCCCTTATAACGGCCTAATCACCCGTTACAAAGACAATACAAAACTTGCACAAGCATACCGCATCGTCAGTCGGTAGTAGAATTCTTTACAATTGCTCCTGCTATACGCCGAAGTGGTTGGTAATCGGCAACCATGCGACTAAGTCAAGCATCGGAGTGTTTCTATCTCGGCATCCAAATATCGTGTCTCGCTAATGATAATTTGTGAGAAGCCAATAGCCAGATGTGGTTTAACGAGACACAATCCCTAGCGTTCCTTAGAACGAACTATCAATCCAGTTTAGGAAACTTTTTGATGCCTAACCCATCTCCCTGAGAGTCTGCATACATCAAGAACAATGTAAAATATCCTGCAGTTAGTCAGTCCATAGGGATAAGGTAACCATCACTAGCATTTGGTTTGTTCGTGTTCGTAAACAATTACAAAGTAGCATTATAGCTCAAATTGGCCCTAACGAGTTGCGAGTATTAATTCGGTTCAGCCATCCATAAGCGGTGTGACTGCCGTAAGCGTCATGTCTTGGTTGTGGTTGTCTATAGTCTGTTGGTAGAGTAGTCTACCGTCTCTTGTTAAATGTCACACCCAATGGAAGGTGTTCTCCGAGTCCCTAGAACCAAACGCTGGTGTAGGATACCTCGATCGTCATAGAAAGGAATAAGGAGAAAAAGAATAGTAAACACTCACCCAATCGTTCACAGGCACACTCACTGAGATTCGCGCGCCTTACACACAACTTACATTATACTTGACTAATATAACCTAGTCTAAATCTACACTTATTATTACAATTTAAGATATTAAACTGATAACACTTTCACTATCGCGATCTCTCCAAAGTGACATTGTGTCATTATTATCGACCTAATTGTAACTCTCCTAACCAAGCCTCATTTGACCGCCCTTAGTCGTGGTATTTAACGAACCCCCTAACTTAACTCGCTAGATGCCAACCGAATACTCAGAATAGGTTTATTGCCTTTTTTGTACCATTTCTCAATTGTTTTAAGGGCCTGTTTGGGTTTTGCCCGAGCCCAATTCATCCTAAACAGATGTGCACTAATATTGTGCTCTGCGATAAGAAATCGAATACTTTAGTCGTATCTTTAGAATTTGTTAAATTATTGCTTTCGACCCGTCCGTTGTCAATTGTCTCAAGTTTGTTTCTCATAAAATATAAATGGAATGCATTTCTAAAGGTTTCACAATTCCAAAGAAATGGGATGTTTTGTTATTAATTACGGTAACACGTCGAGCTGTCAGCCCATAAAATAGGGATTGAATGTATTTGTAAGAGCCTAATATCGTGAGACAATGTTAAAATAAGAATTTAGAATAGAATATTTTGTTATTAATTAGAAGACATGACAGACAGTCACACGGACACCAACCTACATGGTCCTCAAATGATCTGATCAAGATTATGTCCGGATATACACATTGACATTGATGAATTTTATTTATGCAATGACATGAATATTTACTCTGTGAAGTATTATATTATTTAAATTATTGTAAATGTGAAGACTATGTGGGTCATTGTATATTTTTGTTTTATTCTCAATTAGTTTTTAACATGGTCTGGCAGTTTGACTATTTTTTGCGGCCTAGCCAAATGTCCTATCTTTGGTATTGTTCGTTGAAACGTTGAGCTCCTTAAGTTCTGAGTTGAGCTGCACAACTACTGACAAATGCGTGGCTGGACAGGTCCACTCAATCTGTGTGATTCTTTCATCAAAAGACTGTTTCAGACACCAAAATCAAAATCTACAGGGTCTTCACATGATCTGACCAAGATTATGTCTGGACTGTAAAGAAGACTGTGACCTCTGAGTTTGTTTCGACCTTTCTTCTCAGAGTAGTCAGATAGGAAACGCTGACCTCATCTAGTTTAGAAAAATATAATTGACGTGTAAAAGTAAACCTACTCGTACTTACAGAAATAAAATCATTTATCATTGATCTATAGTTAGGTGACTCTTAATGAGAAATCCCGTGTGTTTACAATCTACTATTATATTATTTTAGTGATAGCCGTTCGTCAGGAATAATCTGTAAGAATGCATCAGTCAGTGTATCAGTGTTGTGCCTCTACATAACACATCATAAACTTTATTGTACTAATTATTATATTAGCACAATAAAGTTTCTGATGTATTTTACATTTTCGTAAGAGGTTATGTTGTTTGTGTGGACCAGTCGGATTTGAAAAATCTTTTTTACATTTGTTAGCCCAATTCTTGAGGAAGGCTTTGGGCTTTACCGACTCACGGCCAATGACGCCCCAGGCCCGTCACAAGCGAATATCACGGGAGGCTATTGACGCACCTGGCGCGTCAAATCGAACTTACTTAAAAACAAATTTTAAAAAATTGAGATAAAGAGAACTACCACTTTTTACCCTAAATTTAAAATTGAAGTTGGCAATACCCTTGGCCATTAATTTAGAATACATATTTTATAAGTCAGGGATAGCAAACCTTTGGTAATTACATTTTTAATTGCATTTGGTAGTTTACAAACTTATACGGGGTGGAAGGGACACCGACGCGAAAACGGTTAACCCAAGTCGAGCATAAAGAAAAAACTCAGAAAGAACGCTAAGTGAAAACGAAGTAATAGCGCGGGCGGGCGATACAGTGCGACGCAGTGGGTCGGGAGAGCAAGAAATTCCACGTGGAAGAAGTCATGGGTCGCGAGAAGTCGCGAATTATACCTTAACTGTTACTTTTTCTTATAATTGCTTCATACATAACCTCACACCTTCTTCCCATGGAGTTAGGCAGAAGCTACAGAACGTGGTGTGCATACACCACGTTTTTTAAACGCGCGTTTGTAGCGACACAGACGCGATACGCACGCGAGTCAGACGCAGCCTGTAGATCTTCTGTAGGATAAAAGCGCGCCATCGACGCACATTTCTAAAACGTGTGTCTACGGCGCGTTTAAAAGACGTGGTGTGCATAGGCTCTTACGATTCTTACATACTCCTTTCGCTTCGTTTAATTGTGAAATGAAAACGCCTTCCCAGTACGAATAATTCTGTATATATATTCTTGCACACATACAAACTTGGTATGTAGCAATATTTAACAAACTATTTAATTAAGTACTCAATATAATATCAGTATAGACTTTATACTTCTTCAAGACAACCTTTAGATTCTAAGGCTAGAAGAGTACTAAAGTTAGTTCTCTTCTAGCCTTAGAATCTAAAGATAGATAGATTAGTAATTTTCAAATATTATATGTTAATAAAACTAAAAAGCTTGAAATAAAATAAATTATTTAAAAAACAAAAAACCTGACTTAAATAATTTATTTTTAAACTTTATGACTTCGTGATACAAAAATCATTGGAAGCAAATCACATACTTAAATTTTATATATTTAGTATTTAAAATCACTACAAATCTTATTAAATATTTGGAAATCATGACAATTGCTTCATACTAAACCATTAATTATTGTATACAGACGACAAAAGAGATAAGTGGGCAGGCTCCTAACTACAGCGTCTTTTGAATTAGCAATAGCAAAATTTGTAATAGCTCCTCTGAGTATCCATATAGATACCTATTGTTAAAATTTACACAATAACAAGTAGGTAATATTTATTGCCTGATCTGTACTAGAGTTGAAACGGAGGTATTTTTTGTAAATTCGGAGGCGGATGCGGAGGTGGAGAAAAAGATCAATAATCATTTATTATCCGACTGCCCCAGAAGGAGGATAATGTGTTTAATGTAATAAAATCTACCTAATCATATTCAAGTCTTTATTCAAAATAAGTACATCATAGTAAATTAATCAAAAATTACAGGTAATCAAAATTATTACGAGGCAAATTATATTTGACGAACATAAACACAATTCTGAACATTTCGTGCGCAAGACACTCAACCGCGTGGTGGCGCGCGCCACCCAGCGTCGCTCCTCACGCGTTGACGTAACGTAAACAAACCTCCATTATAACTCCGCAAAAAACTTGCGGAGGTGGAGGCGAGGTTCCGGTATAACACTAGTGTATACTAGTATTCTTATAATTTCCCTGCATACCAAACCCTGGTGTACATAGTACCAGAAACTTTACATAAATAATACATCATGCTTCTTATACACCTTTATGGAATTTTCGTGTAAGTAAATAGTAAATAGTGTGTATTAAAACAGGACTTACATAAATATACAATATTTTCATTATTTTATTTAAAGTTTCAGTACCACCTTTTGAATTATGATATAATTATGCCTACAACTTATGGCATCGTTGCACGCAGGTTGGTGTTATTGTTTAAATGTGTGAATAAATCGTAACCTTTCAAATATTTTGTATATTATAAAAAGTCAGAACAGTTATTTAAAACTAGTTTTTGCCCGCGACTTCGCCCACGTGGATATCGGAAAATATCCCACGGGAACCTACTACCGGGAATAAAAGTACCCTGTAAAATATTATCATTATTTTATTTAAAGCTTTAGTAGATTACCTTCTGAATTATGACGTTGTTATACCTACTAGTTACGGCATCGTGGCACGCAGGTTGGTATTATTTTTTAAATATGTGAATACATCGTACCCTTTAAAATATTTTGTTTATTATAAATAGTTTAAAATAACATCAGGGCAGTTATTTTAAACTAGCTTATGCCCGCGACTTCATCCACGTGAATGTCAGAAAGTATCCCACGGGAATGTACTTTCGGAAATAAGTACCCTATGTTTTAATCCAGGTTATAAATTACCTGTGTGACAAATTTCATGCAAATACGTTCAGACGTTTTCCCCTTTAAACCTTCGGGGAAACAAGGCATGATATTATGTACCAGTGATGTTCCGGATATCCGTATCTGTATCCGTATCAGTGGATATCCGCGGGAGAAAAAAGATCCGTATTCGTATCCCTGTCCGTTACATTTTTGACGGATCTTTTACCTTATTAATTTTTGATATTTCATTTCTAAAAATAAAATATTTTGGCATCTTTATATTGCAAACATTTATTGCAGTGAGTTAACATACCAATAGTACGTAACTTAAAGAAACTAAATCAACTATCTAATTTATATATTTAAACACTTACTATATTATAGGAAGTTATTATAAAATATTAATTAAAATATCTTTATAATGAGATGATTTGAGTTTAAATCTTTGTAAGATTTATTATATAAAGTTATAAGATCACTTTTATAACAAAAAATAAATCTTTGTAATATTTTAAATTGTAATTAAATGATTATTCTAATTAGAAAGTTAAGATTCGTATCCGTATCCGCAGGTCTTGACGCCTATGATCCGAATACGGATCCGTATCTGCGGATCTACATTTTTAATGATCCGGCACATCACTAATGTGTACATAGATGAGGTTGGGTTTCTTCGAAACCTTGACCACCGGTAAATAAATATACCTACGTACATATTAAATCTAAATGAGTAGGTTTGTACGTATGTGTAAAATAAATATACCGTTATCACTTTGGTCCGTTTTCTTACCTTATATCTTTTTTAGCTCTGAATTATTTATTTTTATTGATTATTTTTCACCTTCAGCTACACTTACGGTGTCTCTGGTAAAATATATGTCGCACTTTGTTTTTTTTTTTGTTTATATCTATATTTAATGCATTAAGTTGAGTTACTTACTTCAATAAAAAAACTATCAGTTCCTTCAACATAATAAAACTCTTATGCGAGTCGCCATTGTGCACTTTTATAATTTCTAACGTGGCGATATTACCACGGCATCACGATAACACAGGGAGGTAAAATGTATGGAACTATATGTAGACGCTTTTTTTATTTTGGGCTACCACTATGTACACCACATAGATAAAAAGAAAAAAAATAGGGGATTTTCATAAAAATACAAACAAATTAATTTGAGGAAGAGTACAGGCATACAAAAACGATTACTTGGGAAGGTTTTTAATATGATAACCCTATTTTTAAGGCAGCCATGACAGTTGTGTTTGCCATGACGTTTGACGACTGACAGTTTTAACTTTAATAGATGATATGAAAATATAAAAATCATAAGTCCAAACAAGTTGTTTTATTTATATACCTCTCATGACTGTGTTCTCATCTTCTTAATGTCACTAATACTAGGAGTTAAATAACATAAAACTTGTTTGAAAAATTCTTATTGCCTAGTTGGACTAGTTTTTTGACGTTCGAAAAGTGCTGATTCTCAGCCTAGTTTGAATAAATTACTTTTGATTTGATTTGATTTGATTTGGACTAAAATAGTTGGTTTCTTTCCAGTTGTTACTGTGTAATAGGAAAAGTAGACTACTTTAACAATAACTTGCAGTTTTCAGGTACTGCACAGCTCACTGCTCTCCTATGAATTATTGCCGGTAATTAAGTCCAGAGCATATATTGAAAGAATTTGATACTCGAATATATTAACAAATCGCTTTATCGGTACTTTACACCATAAATTGTAACACGAGACCACCTTCGTCGTTTTGTTTTTTCAAGAATCCCCCAATTTTTATCTTTCACCCGCCTTTTTCTTACTTTTCTGTCATCCAAGTGTTACCACCATTAAAAAAAAGGATCAAATATTTAAAAATAACAATATTGCAACCCACAAATAATATTAGGTAAACAGTCGATTATTGTGTATACTAACAATTGATAGGCATGAAAGAATGAAGCAGCAGGACAGTTTTATAGACAAAATAAACGTTCACGCCTTCGTTTCTTGCTCCTCTTGACACCAATCTCTAGCTGCTCGAATAGGTAATATAAGATATTCTGCCGCATTCAAGTAGAATAAACTGTTGTCCTATTTTATTAATATGACCAACGAAACCCAATGAGTTTCGGAATTCATTTGTTGGTTTTGTAAATACACATCAATCAAATGTCATTGTCAAAATGACATTTCGTATATTCCTGATCCACCATATTTATATTGTGTTGCTATCCTTGACCGAGTTAATTTGAATTTACATTAAAACGAAGTATAATTATAGAAAATTAACATTAAAAAACTGTTACTATATTGTATAGCGATATTTACATATAGTGTACGGAGAAATGTACGGAGCCTGGGCTAGCTCTATAGCTAGCCCAGGCTCCGTACATTTCTGGAACATCTCCTTTCAACAACGTTATAACATGTACGTATTTCCATACATTTTATGGACGTGGACGTCCACTTTAATTTCGTCACGTTACAAATCTTAACAAGAAGCAAGAAGTGCGAGTCGCGATTATGCGCTTTTCTAATTTCTAACGTAACAATATTAAGGCGCTGACAAGACCCAATTCACCAAAATAGGCTTCTCTTAAGAAAGAAAATTGCCAAATCTGTATAGTTTGTGGTAGCGGAAAAAATATATGTTGATTTTGAACATATTTTCCAGAACTTGGTTGTTACCAAAAAACGTTTTGAAAAAAAATCTCGTTATAAACTAACGTTAAACTAACCTCTTACCTTGAGTTCTAATCCAAAATATCTGTATTAAATATCAACATACGTTACGTATTTAATTAATAACAAGTACGTTTTGTTTGAATGCAGAACTTGGTTGTTTTTTATTTTCGATTACTCAATTCAATTCTGAGTAAATAGATAATTGCTTCATATTTTGCAATAAATTACAAGCGTTTTGTCGTCGCGCTTCTCTTTCTTTTCTATGCAATCTGACAGTGACCGCGGTTAAGGTGTTGTCAGCGTCTTAACGTGGACGACTACATCTAAGTCACGGCATCACGATAACACAGGGTAATAAAATGTATGGTAATATAATATGAAGACGCTTTTAAATTTCCATCCACGATAACGTTCGTACACGTATTTCCATACATTTTATAGACGTGGACGTGGACGTCCACTTTCATATCGTTACCTTATAAAAGCGCATATTAGCATGTGATTTTTGGGATCGCACGTTGGTTTTGCATCCGTTTCAAATATTTCGCTAGTATCGACTGATCGACCTTTACGGAACAAATGTTACTGAACTGGAAACGAAGATGCTTTGAATAGAGTTGGAACAGTGCTGCCTGCCTCTGAACGATTTATTGGGTCACATAAATCAGGCCAAGGGTTTTCGTAAAATGTGGAATCGAATTCAGAGAATAGATGCATTCGAAAATTGAATCTGCATCTCGTGTAGGTAATCAAGATGATTATTGGGTAATTAAGATCGTTGCTTTTCTGTCAGTGTACGTAGAAGACAGGAAGTCAGAAGCCCGGAGGTCTAACAACCAATAGGTACCAAGGGATATGTATTGTGGAGGTCAGATATGCAGTCACTCCATGTAAAACAATAAAAACTCCCAAACGGCTAAAACAATTTGGATAAAATTTTACACACGCAGCCAGTATTCGATTCGCTGACAACAGCTAAACCGCGGTCACTGTTAGCCTGTATAGAAAAGAAAGAGAAGCGCGATGACACAGCGCTTGTAACTTATTGCAAAATATGAAGCGATTATCTATTTACTCAAAATTGAGTTGAGTGATCGAAAATAAAAACAACCAAGTTCTGCATTCAAATAAGACATTATTGTTATTAATTAAATACGTAACGTACGTTGATATTTTATACAGATATTTTGGATTGGAACTCAAGGTAAAAGGTTAGTTTAACGTTAGTTTTGTACCTAATTTTTTTTTCAAAACGTGTTTTGTTAATAACCTAGTTCTGAGAAATATGTTCAAATTTAACATACAATATTTTTTCGCTACAACTGTACAGATTTGGCATTTTTTTTTTCTTAAGACTAGCCTACTTTGGTTATTTGCCTCTTGTCAGCGCCTTCATAACTTAATATGTTACAGGCACGTGGCGCTACATACGAAACACTTGTTCGTCATAAACGGAAAGATGTCTTCTCCGATTTAATATAACTTGACTGTTGTGTTTGCGTTTCATCAAGACGCATGGAACGTCGCCGCGTCGTCGGGAATAAAGAAACCATCGCGTTGTTCTCGATGTAATAAGCTCATATTAGTATACGCCAAGTCTTTTGTGCATTATGTGCATTTATTCTTAAGTAGGTATATTCTTTAGTTCATTTGTTTAGAGATTTTTCTTCTCCTGTTGTGTCGACACGAGATAAGTTAAAAATGCTCATGGCTCATGCCATGCCAAAAAGATTGGCCAGTCAGCAAAGTTATACTATAATTATGTAATTATTCATATAGAAATTATAAAAGAGAATTAACTTTAAGGAATACAAATTAATCACAACCTTATTATTTGAATTTAACCTGATGTTTGCCTTAGAATTGGTTTGAATTTTTCGTTCGGAGGAGCTCGCTTATATACTTTCTACTTAGCATACATTAATTATTGCTAGGTAAAAGCCTCGTTTGTTTAGCGTTTTCAATAGCCGTCCCCCGATGCGACGACGCTTTGATCAAAACATTAGCTACTATTTATATTAAACTTAAAGGGCCAACACTTATATTTTTTTTACATTTTAGAGGGTTTTGGTTGCCGGTAGTTTTTTTTAATTTTAAATTCAGCTTTTATTTCCTGTTTTTTAAACTTTATATGTATATTACTAGTAGACAACTGAAAACGTGTCCGAATTTTACCGATTGTTGAACTTCGATATTTAATAAAAATGTTTACACAGAGTATACTGTAGATTATTATGACGTCAAAACGCATCGTATGAGCAAGGTAGATGCCGTTGCCGCCAACCCGCCAGTTGAGCGCGGCCCAAAGGGTCATGGCCATCCGGCTGGTCCGGGGTTGCCGCACGGTCTCCGGTGAGGCGGCAAGCCTCCTTGCCGGATTGCCGCCATGGGATCTGGATTAAAAGTCCTCGCGCACGTATGGGAGTGGCGCGAGAAGCCGAAACACCAGCAGGGCTAACATGACAAGCGCGAGAACGCTCTCTTTCTCGATTTGTCGAAATTTGTCTACGATTCTGACGTCATCCGAATGCCTAACATGACCGCTAAGCTCGAGAAAACTCGAGAAAGGCACTTTGACAGTTCTTTATCTCGCGACGAGAGACCGATGTAGCAAATTATTAAAAACAAATCATTTTTATTTTAGCAACATCGGCTCATTCATTAAATTTTACGCATGGAATTAGTATGTACTATAATGATTTTACATTCACCTCTATTAATTTATGTTGTAATTTTTTGTGTAACCTACTTTTTTGATTAAAATTTTATATTTTTCTATGGCATGCCGAAATTAAAATATAAAATGATGTAAATAAAAATGGATGAGCCATTTTTGTTAGGGGAAAAACCTGTGGGTTCGCGTCACCAATATCTTAAACGCGTCACCGAAATACTAGCCCCGTCACCGACATATGAACAGCATCCCTTGAATATGCAATTTGCGTTACCAACATGCACACCGCGTCACCGACTTCCTAACCACGTCACCGACATGCAGACTGCGGCAACAATATGCTACCCAAGTCACCGACATGCTAATGTAACGTGTGCATCATACTGGCGTCGCGCAGCGGCCTGTGTACCTGTGTACGTACATGAAGACGCATATATATACTTATATAATTATGTTATTCCAAAGTTTTAAGTTTTCATTTCTGTCACCAGTCCCCATGAATGCCATATTTTTTTGTATTATAATTTTGTCTACTCTTCTCGTCGTCAAAATCGAGGACGACTAAATGACAGCAGAATCGAAGATTATCTCGTGTTGAATTGGCAAAATTCGAGATAACTTAGGTGCCATGTTAGGGTTTGTCGGGAAAATATCGAGTTTGACAGAACGAGTCGAGTATTTTGTATGGCAGCGCTGTCAGAAAACGAGAAAACTGACAGAAATAGACAAAAATTACTCACGCGAGAGTGAGTAATTGTCGCGTGTGTCATGTTAGCCCTGCAGGGCGTAACTCCGCTGCCGCGAGAAATTGTGGCACAGCGGACAGGGCTCCGACGGGATCCCATGGCGACATGCAGAGTACGATAGTCGCAACCCAGTGCTGGGCACGCCACGATTGCGGCGATAAGTCTCCTCTTTGAGGAGTGGCTAGAGAGGCGCCACGGCGTCCTCACCTTCCGCCTGACGCAGGTCCTCATCGGACACTGCAGCTACGGCAGGTTCCTGTGTCGGATAAGGCGGGAGGAAACGCCCGGAAGTCACCAAAGTATGGATCGCCCGGAGAACGCGGTGGGGCATACGGTGAAGGTCTGCCCGGCTTGGGCAGAGCACCGCCGTGTCCTCATGGAGGCGATCGGCGGCAGAGATCTCTCGCGTCCGGCCCTGGTTCAGGTCATGGTACGGAGCGAGAGGGCATGGCAGCCATCACCTCCTCCTACGAAGCAGTAATTCTCGCGAAGGAGGAGGCGGGACGGTTGATGGAAAGGCAAATTTCGCGTCCTCTCGCCTCTAGCCGTCGCAGAAGATGCCCTGGGCGTCGGGAATCCCGAGTGGATTTTCGGCCTCCGATAAGGACCAGGCCCGGGTCAACGGCGCGTTGTATACGACGCGCGCCTCAAAGAGATGTCAGCACAAGTGTAGGGATCCACTAGGGCCGATGCCTGCCGGGGTAGCGTGGAAGTTCGAAAGGGTTACCGAGGCCCTTAGCAACACAGGCAACGGAAGGAATACGGGTGGGTTTTAGTCAGTAAGAGTCTGACACACCCTTCTGCTCCGCCCAGAGTGGGAGAAGTTATTTGATCATTTCTCATCGAAAAAAAAAGATACTTTTGTAATATCATTGGCAACCTGTCCCAATGACAGGATTTCAAATTTCGAATCGACCAGACCTGTGGAATATATATTTCATTCTTCATCAACTAAAAAAAGCGGTTGTGATCTTGCAAACGGGTCAGCAGATTTTCTTGAAACATAGCTAAGAACACTCTCGATTAAGACACAATTCAAACAAAAAAAAAAATCGGTTCATCCGTTCAGGAGCTTTGATGCCACAGACAGATACACAGATACACACTACAAACTTATAACGGCCCTCTTTTTCATAGGGGGTTAAAAATGGGATTAATTGTTTGTAACTAGTACAAATATTAATTCATGTGCAATGTGAGAGCATAATGTGATGCAAATATTGTTTTCTGTCCATAGTGGTATATGAAATTGTATAACGCTTCCTCTCTGACGTAGTCGGGTAAAAAACTGTTATAGATCCCCAATATTTTATGTAAAATCGACATGAAACTAAGGTACCATTATCTTGCACCAATTATTATCATTAACGGAAATATTAAACTAAGTCTACCCCTAACCTACGTCTAGTACTTCTACGTCACTCACTTAAGGAGGACCTAATTAATTTACATTGTTAACATCATTTTGTTTCACAAAGTACAAAGGACCTTCTACCACAAAACAAACCTGCTATTGGATGCATCCTCTAATTAGCAAATGAATGTAGATACTTTCCCATACGTATGATGATTCATTAATTCCGTAGCTTTTCTTCTTAGTAACCCTTTGATAACCTTTGTTATTCATCTTACCTACATTATTTCAGTTATAGATGCCTTTATTTTAATTGATTGAAGATACTAATCTACCAATTTTTTAATATAAGCGTAATGTGCACTTTTTTATACCATTTAAAAAAATAAAAATATGTAGAAAGTAAAAAATAAAATAATAAAAAAAATAATTACAACATCCATTTTGACTGAAGACTACAAGAATATACCGCAGCGCAGGCATTTAGATCGCGTCTGTTGAGATTAAAGAATAAAACATAAGTATTAATAATGTATTCAGAATCATTACAAAAATTTTAAATCACATGTTTCATTTTAACAACAACCAAATAAATGATTACGCGAGGCTTTGTGTTGAAAACATGACAAAAGCGCCTTTTGATTTGGACGTTATTAAAAAGGAGCCTTTCTTTGCTCCATGCTGGTATGTATGTATTAAAATATTGTGCAATATTAAAACAGGGATAATTTTGGGGAAAAGGTTTTGACCAATTCCATTTTGAGACAAGTCACTTGCAAAATAATAAGGCTGTGGTATTCAGTTGACAAACCTTTTGTATTTTACATCACATGACGCAAATAATGTTTTCTATTTAAAAATTCTTTTAAATATATATTTGCGTGTAATGATTTTTTTTATGTTTGACATGATTACAATTGTGTAATCATGTGGGGCTTGTGGCTAAGTCTAAATCTAAAATTAATAAGGCTGTGGTATTCAGTTGACAAATCTTTTGTATTTTACATCACATGACGCAAATAATGTTACAAATTTAAAAATTGTTTCAAATATATATTTGCGTTATGTAATGAACATGTTTGATGTTTGACGTGATTACAATTGTGTAATCATGTGGGGCTTGTGGCTAAGTCATACGGGTCGATCGATTAGGTTAAGCTATGCTTGCCCCGGTTGATGGGTGACCATTTTTACATACCAAGACCCCTCCGTGTCTCAGAAAGCTCGTTAAGCCATTGGTCACGGCTGTCTTTCGTAGATCTTTGACAGTCGTTATGGGTCGTCAGAAGCTCGAAAGTCTGACAACCAGTCTCACAAAGGGGTATCGTATTACCCAGTAACTGGGTTGTGGAGGTCAGACAGGAAATCGCTCCATGTAAAATACTGGTATTCAGCTCCGGTTAGATTGGAAGCCGACCCCAACGTAGTTGGGAAAAGGCAGGCAGATGATGAATTGGGTAATCATGTAAAACATGTAACATTTTACGAGCAGTTGTGTCCCGAGCTGCAATATGGTTACTCGGGAAGAGCAAATTTTTCTCTGCAAGTCTGACTCCATTGCTTCCTGTTACATAGCAGGCAGCAATAGTGTTATTAAATGACCTCCAATTTATTTGTTACGTAAGTCTTTCAATAGCCATCAGCACCAATCATAACAATAAGATCTAACAACTGATTCAATTTAATAGTACGGCTTTTTGTTTGGGTGGGAATTCATCAAATAACTTCTCCCGCTTTGGGCAGAGCGGGAGGGTATGTCAGACTCTTACTGACTAAAACCCACCCGTATTCCTTCCTGTTACCTGTGTTGCCAGGGGCCTCGGTGACCCTTTAGTACCTTCCCGCGACCCCGGCAGGCATCGGCCCTAGTGGACCCCTACCTTTGTGCTGACGCCATCTCTTTGAGGCGCGCGTGGAATACAACGCGCCGTTGACCCGGGCCTGGTCCTTACCAGACGGTGAGCTACCCATTGCTCACCGTCCGCAAGCCCGCGCCTACGGTGGCCGGAAATCCGCCCGGGATTCCCGACGCCCAGGGCGTCTCCTGCGACCGCTAGGGGCGAGAGGGCGCGAAATTTTTCTTTTCCTCAACCATCCTGCCTCTTCCTTCGTGAGCATTACTGCTTCGCAGATGGAGGTGACGGCTGCCCTTGCCCTCTCGCTCCGTACCATGGCCTGAACCAAGACCGGACGCGAGAGATCTCTGCCGCCGATCGCCTCCATGTGGACACGGCGGTGCTCTGCCCACGCCGGGTAGACCTCCACCGTATGCTCCACCGTGTCCTCCGGGCGATCCACACAGTGGTGACACCCGGGCGTTTCCTCCCATGTCCGGTGAGGACCTGCGTCAGGCGGAAGGTGAGGACACCGTGGCACCTCTCTAGCCACTCTTCACTTATCGCTGCAATTGTGGCGTGCTCATAATAGTACGGCTGGATCGTTCTTTGGCCAAAAATTTGTTTTGGCAATCAACATGGCTGCTGCCAGTTTTCTGGGCACGTTTCCAGATGACAGCGATGCGGACGAGTATTTCGATGCCTACGTGTCCTTTTGTTTTGTATTTATTTGTATAGTTTGTTAGTTAGTCATTTAATCTAGGACCTAGTTATGCTAAATATTGTAAAAGAAATAACTTAACAATTAAAATAAAAATTGTTTAAAAAATCTGACGGCAATATGACTAAGGGCTCCCACACAAAACTGCGAATTCGCATCGCATCGCAAAAATCTGCGAGCTCGTTGTCATTTTATTATGAAAAACTGACATCGAGCTCGCAGATTTTTGCGATGCGATGCGAATTCGCAGTTATGTGTGGGAGCCCTTAGGCAACTATTTAATAACTCAAACTCAAAGCATCTATTTCAAATAAACCAATTACAGGCACTTTTGAATTGTCAAGGGGTCGGTCGATCAGTCAGAAAGACGAAGCTAGTTGCCCATTCCAAAGCGTAGTAGGTACCTATGGAGAAGAACGGGCAAGAAATTCCACGGACACTATTAAATCAAAGTATTATGGTTACAAAATATTGTTAACATCATTAATTTTGAAATTATACATGTGAGAACAATGCAAAACGTAAAAGCGTCCGTAATAAAAAGATTAACAAAAAAAAAAAGCAATTCAAAAATTAAAATAAGCCGTGGTAGCTAATAAGTGACCAGTCTCTACTGACGGCGCCCATTCACGAACATGACGCACGGATTAGCACCATTCAGCTCAACCATTTTGAAGGGAGCTAAATGATCCAACACACGCGCCACGATCAGCGAGACATTAGAGTGAGCACGACATACTCCCAGCCGCCAGGGCACATTCAAGTCAATAAAAGACGTATCCAGTAAATAGCAGCTTTATAGTACTAATATTTGGTATTATAATTGAGATCGCGGTGAAATACCATGCGGCTAGGTCGTGTCGAATTGGTTTGTTCCTAGACAGCAAATCCCAGCTGTGGACAGGTTGCCATGTTGCTAAAATTCTGATGATCATTGCACAAAATGATCGTTGTTAGCAACGATCATTTTGTGCATCATTTTTAGAGTTCTGACCGAAAAGAAAACACGGAACCTTCATTAGATAAATTGTTTATCCATCTTATGCATCTGTCACGGAGGTTTTTCTCGAGATCTTTGCAACGTGGGCATTTTAATTTTGGCACAATCTTAGGTCTCGATGACGCGCACATAGATCGATAGTCAAAAACTAAAGATTTTTTTAATTTTATTTATTTCTACTAATCATACGCCTTCTAAAATACAGCTGAAAATTAAAGCTACGAACATCAATAAAGCATCAAAACATCAACGATATTACGACTGGACTTAAAAATAAAAGCCCAACCACTCTTCTCCAGTGTCTCGTTTCAGGCCAACATTGTGTGAGCCCCTAATAACTCACATTTACCAACTCTCATAAAAAGGCTCGCGAGCCCATAAGGGTAGCTTATTAAATAAGTATGGCGGAACTGCCACGTCCGTAAAAAGAAACGCATGTTTGAAAACAATTTCCGTGTACGAGGGGATGCTGAAGTTTTTCACAAGTACAGGAGTAGGAATATTCAGTGACTTTGTCGATTATTTGGGTGAATAAATGTGAGTTTGAGGTGTTATTATTTACATTTATTTATTGTAATTTTTGTGGGATACATTCTTAATTTACAATGTTTTAAGTAGGTACGTGCTTATTTTGAGTTCTCGCAACTCTTACAAGCTTTAATATTATATAACTCTTCGAGGCGAGGTCTCTAGTCGAAATTAGTTATCAGAAATAAACGCCAAGCATTATTATTTATTAATAGAATAGAACATAGTAAATTTATTGAAAAACATGAGTATACATCAAATAATATGTGCAAGGTCTTAAAATAACATGTAGATCTGCATGTTTTGCCATTTATGGCGTACAAAACAACATATTTTTGGTTTAACCATAAAAAATTTGAGTCTACACAATAAACTATGAAATTAATAACTTAATCCTAATGCTATTGTTTTTACAAATTTGAAGCTCAAATTATGAAAATGGCGTAATTATAGAAATCTATTTAATTAATTGCGGTCATCTAAAAAATCCGATATGGTATTAATAGCATATGGCTATGAGATATTTTTAAATTTATTTTGAACAGAGCAGTAGGCATTTGTCTAATATATATATAATGGTTTTGGGTTTTTATTATAAATGATTGGTGCTAAACTAAAAATACTTTTACGCATCAATTCCGTGGTTGATCTTGGTACGCATAATTTATTATTTTCCCATCGATTACGAATAGAAACGTCTGATAGTTTCTTAAATAGGTTAGGATTGGTTTGTATAAAATTAGCTATTTCATAAATAAATAAATAAACAAGGAAGGCAGACTTAAAATATTTTATTCAATAAAATACTATTTGCAACTGTCAGTTATTTTCACACCATACATGGCCCTAATACACCTTTTTGTGACTTAAAAATGATTTATTTATAGAGAGATATTATTAGAGTTTCCCCAAAATATAACTCCAAACCTCAGTATGGAGCCGACAATACCATGGTAGGCAGTTATAAGCGCATAGATTTTAGTTTAATGTTTCATTAAGTTAGATGTTACGTTTTCCTAGATAGTTGGAAGAGTCTACTATAACATCGCGCGTCGTAAGCTAGTTTGTATCATACCTACGGTAGCACATGGAGCGTGATCATAATTAACGCTACCACTCAAGCCCCAGGCATGGCACGCATGTCTCTTGCAGGCAACGAGCATACTGGAAAACTTTCAGTGAATATAAAAGAGTTACCTATTGTAGATGGAGGCGAAATAAAATGCAGACTTGGTTTCTGAATTAAGAGCGAATTTAAGATTGCCAACAATAAAAATACTACAGCTAAAATTACTTTACTATATGGCCGGCCCGCTCGCACCTTGCAACATTGAACTTTATTTAAAATAGGTTACGTTTCACTCATTGCCGACAGATGGCACTAAGAGTCCTTAATTATTTACATATACCGTTATCAAGGCGTGCGTCCATACCATCGAACACCCAATTGTTAATGATACAATTTAAAAGGGTCCACAATGGACAGTCATTTCGAAAACAAAATTAACCATGCAATATTCAAAAATCCGTTCATATTTGTCTTCAATCTACGCGCTGTATCGGAAAGCCTGCATAATAATATCGACTTATTTACAGAATACTCTAACAATGCAGTATTGATGAAGACCGAATCAACTGGAATTGGAGCCCTATGAATCAGAATTTAATCAAAGCACGCAAATATTGATACTACGTGCATCGGACCAACTTAGCGCGACCGAACCATAATCCTGTTAAAGTTCCAATCCCCAGTATCCACTGTTGTCTATCTGTGATATTGTTTTCGGATTAAGTGGCGAGGTGATATTAATATAGTTCGGAGATTAACGTAATCTTTTCAGCCAACCACGTTTGTTCAATTTCAAATATTCTTTTAGCATTTTTTACAATGATATTTAAAACTATAGATACGTTGTCCGCAATAGATACGTTGTACGTTGTCAGAAAATGACAACATGAAATGAAGCCAATTGGCCACATCGCGCTTAGTTACGCACCAACCTGTCGCGCGACACTACGTTTGTTTTTAATTTATATTGTGTGTGTAAACCTGTGCAAAAAATAAAAAAAACATGCCGTCATGTATTGTCAGACGATGTACAAATTATACTCCAAAAGTTAAAGACAAAAACGTGTCATTTCATGCGTAAGTTCAAAAAAATTTGACTATTACTTATCATGTGACGTAACTGAAAATGTATATTTATCTCCCTCTAGCAACAGGCATCCCGCCGTACGGTGTCATATTTTCTTTCCCTTTCTTCACGCGTATAAGTAGCTATCTAGTATTTTCGCCGTTTTTAAGCGCCGCGATGTTGGCTCATGACGTGTCTATATATGATACGTCATTGATTTTTTAGGATTGTACCTACATACATTGGAAGTAACCCAGGTAAAAAAAAAGATGTGACATTAAATTAAATTTTACAGCGTTATACAAGTTCATAAACGTCTGTTAAAATAATCAGATAAACAATATCTAACACTAAAACTATAAAATCCGGCCAAGTGCGTGGTGGACGACGCACAATGAAGGGTTCCGTAATTGGGAAATTCCAGCGATACCCCACACCATGGCATAGACGAGAAAAATAAATTTCATCCCCACATTACGTGCAAGAGTGGTACCCTAATATTTTTTTTTCATGATTTTATTTTAGCACTTTATCGGCGTGATTAATATGTATGTATACCTATGCCAAATTACAGCTTTTTCTAAGCGTCTCTGAGCTACAGCGGGGACTTTATCGATGAATTGAGCGTGGCATATATATATACGAGTATATCCATATAGTGTTAGTATGCCTATTTTAGTAAACTCAATAGGTAACTTAAAAATACAATAATTATATTATTAGGTTGGGGAAAAAGTCTTTTCGCATTATAGTATGTATGAACTTGTAATAAAATCTCTTTGGGTATACTATTTGTATCTGGCTGGTTTTGGTATCATTGAAAGTTTAAATTTTAAAGAACATAATTCCAAGTTCAAATTAAGAAAATGTGTGATTTTCATTTGTTTTTCGTACCGTTAAGATGAGTGAATCTAATGAAGAAATTCGATACATTTTAACATTTTACTACGAACAAGGTAAAAATGCAACGCAAGCCGCGAAAAAAATTTGCGATGTTTATGGACCTAGTGCAGTGTCTGTGAGAGTAGCACAAATTAGGTTAAAGCGTTTTCAAAAATTGATGTCAAAGATGCACGTCGCTCTGGTCGCCCTATTACGGATAAAATGGATGCCATTTTTAAAAAAAGTGGAGCAAGATATCGGTAGTTACGACGTAGCTGAAGAACTGGGAATTGACCACAAAACAGTTTTGGCGCATTTGAAAAAAACTGGGTACACAAAAAAGCTCGATATTTGGGTACCTCACGAGCTCACAGAAAGAAACCTAATGAACCGTTTACTCATTTGTGATTCTTTATCACGACGTAATGAAACCGAACCCGAATTTTTGAAGAAGCTGATAACTGATGATGAAAAGTAGATCACGTACGACAAGAACGTGCGAAAAAGGTCGTGGTCAAAGGCCGGTCAGGCTTCACAGACTGTGGCGAAACCCGGGTTAACATTATGAGCTGTTATCACCAGGCAGGACCACCGATTCTGAACTCTACTGCGAACAACTGATGACATTAAAGCAAGAAGTTGAGAAAAAGCGGCCGGAATTAATCAACAGAAGGGGTGTGGTTTTCATCATGATAATGCTAGACCTCACACATCTTTAGCCACTCAGCAAAAATTAAGAGAGTTTGGCTGGGAGGTGTTAATGCATCCGCCGTATAGTCCTGACCTTGCACCTTCAGATTTCCACCTGTTTAGGTCTCTTCAGAATTCTTTAGGCAGTGTCAGGTTAACATCACGAGAGGACTGCCAAAACCATCTGTAGCGGTATTTTGATCAGAAGTCCCAAAATTTCTATAGCAATGGGATCATGTCCCTACCTACAAGATGGCAAAAAGTTATCAAACAAAATGGTACCTACATACTTTATTTAAATGTAAATAAACTATATTATAAATGTTTTGAATTTTCTTAAAAAAATGCGAAGAAACTTTTCCCCCAACCTATTATATAAGGTGTTAAGTCCCGCGTGACACCGATTCGGAGTCAAACAATAGAAAATCAATTGTGTCTCATTAGCTGTCCTTGACCAATAATAATTAATTGGCTACATGAACTTGTGCACGCACATGTCTGTCAGCCCAGAGCCTTATAAATGGTCCATCAACCCTGTCCGGCAGTGTACCTAAAATACTGTTACCATTAAATATTAAAACAAATAAAAAAGGGAATGTGGCTAGAAGTACGAGATGGCGGTAGTCGTCACTCAAACATTGTGCTCCCGTATTAAGGCGCTGACAAGACCCAATTGACCAAAATAGGCTTCGCTTAAAAAAAAAATTGCCATATCCGTATAGTTTGTGATAGCGGAAAAAATATATTTTAATTTTGAACATATTACCCAGAACTTGGTTCTTACCAAAATACGTTTTGAAAACATAATCTCGATACAAACTAACGTTAAACTAACCTCTTACTTTGAGTTCTAATCCAAAATATCTGTATCAAATATCAACATACGTTACGTATTTAATGAATACCAAGCACGTCTTATTTGAATGCAGAACTTGGTTGTTTTTTATTTTCGATTACTCAACTCAATTTTGAGTAAATAGATAATTACTTCATATTTTGCAATAAATTACAAGCTTTGTGTCATCGCGCTTCTCTTTCTTTTCTATGGAATTTGACAGTGACCGCGGTTTAGGTGTTGTCAGCGTCTTAAGTTGTTCACATACCAATCCGCGCAAAAATCGATTAGGCCGCTGGGTCTCCAGCGTCCTTTGAAAGGAGTTTTCCTTATCACCCTGGCACAGTGAGAGCTGGTGGTCGTCATTTATTATGCCTTCAAATGTTCGGCTCTAAGACTTGCCGATTTCCTCACGATATTATATGCAAATCATTTATGGTGATGCTATACAGCAGTGTATCTAAGTGTCCGTGTAACTAATTTAGTTCCTACATATCAGAACTTAATCTTACCAGCTTAAGTAGGTACAGCGAATTTCTGTAGCTAGCTGCTGCATTCGCTACTCAATGCACACATTGGTTAACTTACTAAACTATACTTGGTGACTTCATGTTGTAGAAATTTCACTAAGACTTGTCTTATAGCTTAATCTTAACATAGTAAATATGATACTTTATTATTTTACTTTAATTTACTTTACTTTATTTAATGTCACGAAACGAGGATATACACTTAGGTATTTCTAATGAAAACAACAACACAACATTAAAATAATAAAAAACACAAAATAGATTGGCTTTTGTTCATGAGTTAGTTACTGATAAAAGTACAGTCATGTTTTTCATATATCCGTCAGTTTTAATTTTTTTTCCTTTATCAAGTCAGTACTCATAATACTATTGCCTAACCCACTATAATATTTAGTTACTTTAACAAATATCAATATAGTTTACATCTTTTAGGGCAGTCATTCGGTAGTTTTACCTGGAAATTTTTCCGGGTGTTTGAAAATGGTGATTTTATTGATTTCGATGTGCTCTTTTCTAATTTTCACCTGGCCATCTCGTGACATTGCTGCTCGCACCCCCATTTAAATGAGTCTGAAAGGAGATATTGTCAAAATACTTTTCGTTTTTGGGCGCCTATTTTCCAATATGGCGGCGAAGAAACTCGGTGGCCAGGTAACTCCTTTTTGAGCGCCAAATGACTACTATTTGAGAAACGAATTGACATCAACCTTAAACCTTTTTAATGGCGTGGTCATTTCATGAAACATAAAGATTTTTCTTTAAATTTAAATTTCAGTCTGTCAGTGCCACATTTTTAATTCGGTCTGACATAGAAAAAAAAATGGCTGAATATCATACTGTGGTATTGAAATTACGATATACGACGAATCATGCGATAAGCAGAAAAAAAAATCCCTTATGATAACGGACATTATTTTAGTTTTTGACTGCACATACATTCATACATACGGAGCTCAGTTCAACGTAATTCATACACATCGTAATTAGTACAGTACAGTATTGATTATTAAACCATAAAGGCGTTATAAAGGCATTTGAATTGCCTGTTAAATGCTTGAAGCATTAATAATTGGGTAAAATGTGTACATTCTGGTCAATAACACGAAGCAATTTAATTACCCAATGAATGCAATAATTGGAACCAATATTTAAAGTGGCGCTGTCCAAATAAGTAACACCAAAATTGTCTAACTAAACCTTAGGGGATATTCGACTATCATAATGGATGTCCATTCACCAAAGAAGAAGCTTGCGCGCTTTGACCACTCTTTTCTCCCTTCTCAACTCTCCCACCCCACCTTCTTATCTTATGTCTCACTTCCAATATCTATGTTCTTCGCACGCTAAAAGTCTGCGTTCTTCCAACAATCTTCTTCTACTCTGTCCTTCTCATACTTCTGACTTTGTTCATTCTTCCTTTCATATTCAGTCCATTCTTCTTTGGAATGCGCTTCCTCTTGATATCAGGACGGCCACCAGTCGGTATGCATTTAAGCGGAAATTGCAGAGTTATTTTCAAAACAAATAGCGTAGAGTCATCTCAATTATGTATCTCTTTTCCTTGAATTTGAATGTATATATATATGTATAATGTAGGTATATATTGTAGTAAATATGGTATGTATTTGTATTTTATGCTTGTAACCTATTTATATATTTCTGTACTTATTCTATTTATAATCTATTATGTTATCTTTAATATTTTTTGTTATTTTTATTTCCTCTCAGAGCACCTGCCATCTTATCTCTTCACCACCCTTGGTTGACTGGTAGAGAATGCCTAAGGCATTAAGTCCGCCTTTGTACTTAATTGTGTGCGAGAAGTTTAAATAAATAAATAAATAAATAATATACATATATGGTCATTGATCTGTGTCATAGATATCAACGGCGAGTTAAACATTTTTGTAACAAGTAAGCCCGTGCATAATATTTAATAGTGTTTGAACATCGGAACAACGAAACGACGACGTCCTCACTGAATTACATTGTTATTGTATTACTAGATGCGCCCCGCGGTTTCACCCGCATAAGTTTTGACCCCTTGGGTCTATCGGGATAAAAAGTAGGTATCCTATGTGTTATTTCTGGTTATAAACTATTTGTGTGCCAAATTTCATCCAAATCCGTTAAAAATGCCCTACAGGTTCTTCAGGTAAACAATATTACAACTAGCAAAAATGTAACAAAATTAAATTTTACTTTACTTTTAGGAAGAACCTGTATCAATCTAAATCACAATTCTCCAACATTTTTTGTTTTAAGGCGCTGACAAGACCCAATTGACCAAAATTGGCTTCTCTTAATAAAAAAAAATGCCAAATATGTATAGTTTGTGATAGCGGAAAAAAAAATGTTAATTTTGAACATATTTCCCAGAACCTGGTTGTTACCAAAACACGCTTTGAAAAACAAATCTCGATACAAACTAAAGTTAAACTAACTGTACGAGCATCGCCACATGATATTTATTGTTTTAGTTTTTACCTGATCAAGCAGTTGCTAAGTCACCGATTTATGTGCATTCGCTGACTAAGCTATTACGCCCGCCACAAGCCACCTACTTTTGGCATTATATAATTCGTTGTTTTATTAAATAAATGGTCAATCATTATCGGACACAAAACAGTGATTTTATTTCCTGTACACATCCCGAGTGATTCATCCACCTACTTCCTACATCTCAGTGTGCGGAGCTGCTGCCCGTACATTTATGGTCCTTCGAGCCGGATCGCCACTACTGGAGCAAACAGTCCTGCAAGTCGCACAGGTACGAAGTGTTTCTACTTACGATAGCGAATCGGTTTGACTGGTCTTCCACAAGCGGATCGCCCCAGTCAGATTGAGAAGGCGCACAATATCGTACGGAGAGATTCCTTCGGACCCTGCGATCGCCGTGGGAAACATCAACATTTGGTGGTTCGGGAACTACATACAACAATACAACAGTGAAGTCAACAGAGCTAACGTCCATCCACTACACGCATACATACTCGTGCAACAATTATGGACGCCAGGCAACAAGAACTTCTCAAGCGGCAGGAAATCATCGCAGAGGGCATCCGAAAAATTGGTGTCAACTTCGGAAAAGATGGCCCTGACCGCAAAACCGCCACATACATCCGGGGCAGACTGGATACCCTCCAGGCGCACTGGAACGAATTCGAAATGAATCATGGCGTGCTACAGGGCGCCATAGACCAGACCGACATATACTACACAACAAAAGTATACGACAGGGTCAAGTCGAACTACTCAAACATACAACATAAGCTGCAAACATGGTCAACAAGCACTGCGGAACTCGCGAGTCGCCCAGAAGAAGAGAACAAGAACACTGGAGTCCTATCGAGATCGGACGAGCTAAAAAATCAACAAGCAACCAACTTTAGAGCCTTCTCACGTTTCGTCAGCAACTTGCGTACTGCTGACATTATTGAGAAATGGGAGATAGAAGACAAGCTTAGGGTCCTCGAATCGCGATGGAGGGCGATTGACGAAGTGCACTGGCAGCTCGACAACGTTCTCGTCGGTAGCGACGTAAACTACGAGCTCGAGTTCTCGCAGTACGAAGAAACATACGAGTGCACAAAGCGAGGTCTCAACCGCAAACTCAACCACGCTGTCCAACAACGGGATAGTGCGCCAAGGATCGAAATACCGATATTCTCTGGAAACTACACACAATGGCCGACATTCCTCGATCTATACATCGCGGCTATCCATAATAACCCTTCCCTCTCGAAGGGGCAGAAGATGCAACACCTGAAGGGGAAGCTAAAAGGAGAAGCTGAGCGCCTTGTGCAACATCTGTCTGTTTCCGAGAGCAACTACGACTCCTGCTGGGAAATCCTCCACCATAGGTACAATAACTTGCAGATGCTCTTCACCAAGCAAATGCAAATTTTGATGAGTCAACCTACGATTCAAAATCAAAACGCGTACGAGCTGAAGCGCCTACACGACACCAGTCTCGAAACCGTGCACGCGTTGCGTAACTTGAGCATCGACACGGCAACATGGGACCCGATTTTGGTGCACATTCTGGCAGCAAAACTAGACACTCAGACCTACGCTGACTACATGGAGGCGAGGAAAAATCCAAGAGGGCTTCCCGACTTCAAGGAATTCATCCAGTTCATCGAAGGGAAGTTCACGGCGCTGGAGTCAGTAGTGAAGAAAACAAGTAAACCCAACAAACAAACGGATGCCGACGTCACCCCAAAGAAAGGGGCCTCGATGACAACAGTACCAAGGGATGCGTACAACAGATACAGACGCTACCCCAAAGCAAACCATACAAGCTCCGACAGAAATTGTCCAGTTTGCAAAACAAGCCACATCTTGCTCTACTGTAAAGAGTTTCAAGAAATGACGCCAGCCATAAAAATTAGGACAATTGAGCAATTGAACATTTGCAAAAACTGCATGTATCCGCACAACGGAAAGAAATGCAACTCGCAGAAAAGATGCAAAGTGTGTAACGGCGCACATCACACCACGCTACATGACCTAGTCCGCGATACTACGTCAGCGACACTGTCGTCAAGCCAAATGGCCGAAGGCGTGACAAACAACAACATGCAGCGAAAAACCAATCACGTGTCAGGAAATTTTAACGAAGTTTTACTGGCTACAGTACAACTTAAAGTAAAGGCTGCAGATGGAACTTACACCGTACTTAGATGCCTTCTAGACCAAGGCTCCCAACTGAACCTTATAACAGAATCGGCTGTGCAACGACTTGGGCTTCCGCGACGCAACCACAACTCAACTGTGTCAGGGATCGGAGCATTTGCCAGCCAGAGCAACGGGACCGTTCAGTTGGACTGTAAGTCCCTTTACGGAGATTACGAGTTTTCAACCCCGGCATTAGTAATGGCTAAACTACTCAACAACCTGCCTAACTACTCCTTCGAAAAACAAGATTGGCCTCACATAGAAAACATTAACCTGGCCGACCCACAATTCAACTTATCAAGGCCGATTGACATTCTACTTGATGCTGGGGTATATGGCGACATAGTCATGAGCAACATTACTCGAGGAAACATATACGCACCAATAGCACAACAAACAAAGCTCGGCTGGGTATTAGTTGGAAATACGAATACTTTCAACTGTCATGTCGTGGTGGACACTAGCGATATCTCTCGTTTCTGGGAAATTGAAGAGATAATATGAGACGACCAGTCTACGACTGTCGATGAGGAGTACTGCGAGAGGCTGTACGCTGATACAACAAAAAGACAAGAAGATGGGCGGTATGAAGTGAGAATCCCCATGAAGACCAATTTCGAGCAATATTTAGGACGATCAAAGCCACAAGCAGTCGCGCAATTCAAGCAATTGGAAAAACGTTTGACAAGAGACGAAACCCTCGCTTCAAGCTACAAGGCTTTCATCGGCGAATACAAAGCTCTAGGACATATGAAAAGGTGCACAGAGCCGGACACGCCAAGCTGTTTCCTACCCCATCATGGAGTAATGAGACCCGATTCAACGACAACCAAACTCCGAGTGGTTTTCAATGCATCAGCAACCACTAGCTCGGGACACAGTCTAAACCAACTGATGGAATGCGGGCCTAACTTACAACAAGACTTACAAGCTATTATTCTACGATGGAGGGCATTTGAATACGTGTACACAGCGGATATTGAGAAATTCTACCGACAAATACGTATTCAGGAAAAAGACCAACACTTACAAAAAATAGTGTGGAGGGATTCAGTCACAGAGCCGTTACAAGAGTTACAACTGACTACAGTAACATATGGTACCAAGTCCGCTCCCTTCCTGGCAATGCGCACCATAAGGCAACTGGTAAAGGATGACGGCGCACAGTACCCCTTGGCGGCGGCTATTCTGTCCAATCAGCTATACATGGACGACTTAATAGGCGGGAGTCACGACTTCATAACAGCACAGAAAGCTCGAAGTCAACTTATAACAATGCTGAAGGGCGGTGGATTCAACTTACGAAAGTGGGCTAGCAACGAAACGCGCCTACTTGAAGGCTTATCCGATGAATTGATAAGCCAAAAAATGTTCGACTTCAAGGATGCAGACACCAACAAAACGCTAGGCATCACTTGGAACCCGCGCACGGATCAGTTTACCTACAAACAAATACCACTCTGCAACAAACGTGATGTCGATACAAAACGCACACTACTGTCAGATATATCAAAACTGTATGACCCACTTGGTTGGCTATCACCGGTAACAGTGAAAGCCAAGCTAATTTTTCAACATGCTTGGTCAACTACAACGAGCTGGGATGATAAACTCCCACTAAAGATACAGCAAGAATGGGAGCAATTCCGCAATCAGCTCGCACACATACACGACATAACCATACCACGCTGGATCGGCGACACCCAACAACCCTTCGAACTTCATGGCTACTGTGATTCATCAGAACGAGCCTATGCATGTGTCATATATTGCAAGACCACTGATAAAGAAGGTAAACAGATGATAAGGCTAGTAGCAGCTAAAACAAAATTAGCCCCACAAAAAAAGCCTATTTCTCTGCCACGACTGGAGTTATGTGGTGCAGTACTACTAGCCCGACTGATCGAAAAAGTAAAAAACTCCATCAACTCGCAGATCCACACCATACATTGCTGGACGGACTCCATGGTGGTGCTTGGCTGGCTACATGGTGATGTGAGCCGTTGGAAGAGTTTCGTAGCCAACAGAGTCACAAAAATTATCCAAATAACACCACCCAACTCCTGGGCCCATGTCAAGTCCGAAGACAATCCTGCGGACTGCGCAAGCAGAGGAATCTCACCATCAGCCTTGATAGCTCACGAACTGTGGTGGAAAGGCCCAACCTGGCTTCAAAACAACAACATACCCAAACAAGGTATTTTTACAACGAACGAAGAGAAAAATAAACGAGGTCAAACCTGCGCAATACAAACAATAGACGCGCCCCTCATCGAGCAACTACTGCAAAAATACAGCACGATGACTTATGCAACCCGAGTCATCAGCTGGATCAGACGATTCATAAACAACTCGCGTGACGCAACAAGAGCCATACACAGGTCACACTTAACTACGGAAGACATTGTGCAGACTCAGCACCTGCTTGTGAAAACTACACAGAACAATACATTTGGCGATGAAATAGCATACCTACACAAACATAACAAGGTACGGGCTACAAGCAAACTGTTGAGTTTAAGCCCAATGCTAGACGCACAAGGTATTCTTCGAGTGGGAGGAAGACTTGAACATGCTAAGTTAAACGACTCCCAAAAACATCCAATAATTTTACCAAACAAACACAAGTTATCAGACCTCCTGATTGACCAAGCCCACAAGAATACTCTCCACGGCGGTGCCAGGCTTACTTTGGGAAACCTTCGTAACAAATATTGGATACTTGGCGGCATGAAACCAATCAAGAAGCAACTCAACAAATGTGTCACCTGCCACCGCTACAAAACGCAACGCAGCAATCAACAAATGGCACACTTACCAACGCCTCGAGTTACACCTTCAAGGCCATTCACACACACGGGCGTGGATTTCACGGGACACGTTGAAATAAAAGCTAACAAAGGTCGCGGCATTAAAACAGTTAAAGCCTACATCGCGATTTTCATTTGTTTATGCACAAAAGCCATCCACCTGGAGCTGGTGTCAGATCTCAGCACGATAACATTCCTCGCAGCATTGAAGCGGCTATGCGCACGACGAGGAACACCAAAACATATCTACAGTGACAACGGAACGAACTTTGTCGGAGCAGCAAGAGCTCTAGCCAAAGAACGCCAGGAGGCACTGCAGCTTCTAGTTAACGACGACCTCATCAACAACACTTCCGAAAAAGGTATGGAATGGCACTTTAACGCACCATCTTGGCCCACAGCGGGAGGACTATGGGAAGCTGCAGTCAAGAGTATGAAACACCACCTAAAACGCGTCCTTGGGGAACAAAGGCTTACGTACGAAGAGTTTACTACTTTGCTAGTACAAATTGAAGCCTGCCTCAACTCAAGGCCACTTGTCGCCCTAACAAACGACCTCGACGACATCGATTACTTGACACCAGGCCACTTTTTAGTCGGTGGACCGGTTCTGGCACCTCCGATGACGTCAGAGAGTGACAACAGCCAGTTAACTTTACGATGGCGCCTGACAGAAAACATGTACAAGGAATTTTGGAAGAAATGGTCCAAAGATTACCTACAAACATTACAATTACGAGGGAAATGGCAAACTCCAACACGCAACATTGCCGTGAATGACGTCGTCCTTGTAAAGGAAGAACAAATAGCCCCAGCCCGATGGTTATTAGGGCGAGTTATAGAAACGCATCCTGGACCGGATAACTTGGTACGAGTCGTCACGCTCAAAACTAAATCCAACATAATGAAGAGACCCGTAACGAAATTGTCCCGATTACCAATTGAAACCGGGAACAACAAAGAAAACAAACCAACACAACCAGAGGCGACGTCATCAACATCTCAACGTCGGGTGAGCCCTAGACGGGCACAGAAGGGTGTTTCCAGCTGTAACGTCCTCAAGTACCTAAGCACGTTACTAGTACTGATGGTTACGTGTGTGACACCGTCCATGCAACAACTCGTCAATGTAACAACTCTAGACCCGACCCGCCTTGTATACTTTGACAAAGCCGCAGACTTACAGATAATACAAGACGAATGGAGACTGGTAGTATACTACAACATGTCAACTTACTGGAAAAGTACTTCTGCCGTTGAACAATACGTCCAGCAATTACACGGACTTTGTCAACGAAATATAGCGTACTTGACTATATCCACACAACTCGAGCACGAACTAAACGAGCTCAAACACTACAACGAAGTACTACAATCCGACCACGGAATACGTAGCAAGCGAGGTCTCATAAACGGAATTGGGAACATTGCCAACTCTCTATTTGGAGTACTTGATGACAAATTCGCCGAAAAATACAACAACGACATCAAACTACTGCACAGCAATGAAGACCACTTGTACAATCTGTACAAACAACAGACTTCAATAATCGAAGGGGAATATAACCTTCTGAAGAGGAACGAGCAAGTAATGAACCGGCAGTTCATTGTCATCAACAAAAGTCTCAGAGACTCGCTCCAACAACTGAAAACCGAACAAGACCAAGCAACGTTCCTTACTGCTACTGCACTTGCCGCAAACATGATGATAACAAACTTGCGGAGAATACAAGACATGTTGATCAGCCTAGTTACAGATCTTCGTCACGGCAAGGTCGACACTCACCTGTTGAAACCCGATGCGTTCGAAAAACAGTTGAACATCATAGCAGGACAAGTCCCAAAAGGATTATCTCTCCGTTGCTCAAACAAGTTCAAGTGTATCCGGGAAATGTATAAACTAGCAAGTGTGCAAGGAAAACTAACCGAAGACTTCATCATATTCGAAGTAAAAATCCCGTTAGTAGCAGACGAACAGTACGAACTAACCGAAGTCATCCCAATCCGCAACATAAAGGGAATTTTACTCTAGCCAAAGAACGCCAGGAGGCATTTTACTGGACATTTGTACTTTTATAGTCGGCAGGATGTACGAGCATCGCCACATGATATTTATTGTTTTAGTTTTTACCTGATCAAGCAGTTGCTAAGTCACCGATTTATGTACATTCGCTGACTAAGCTATTACGCCCGCCACAAGCCACCTACTTTTGGCATTATATAATTCGTTGTTTTATTAAATAAATGGTCAATCATTATCGGACACAAAACAGTGATTTTATTTCCTGTACACATCCCGAGTGATTCATCCACCTACTTCCTACATCTCAGTGTGCGGAGCTGCTGCCCGTACACTAACCTCTTACCTGGAGTTCTAATCCAAAATATCTGTATTAAATATCAACATACGTTACGTATTTAATTAAAAACAAGTACGTCTTATTTGAATGCAGAACTTGGTAGTTTTTTTATTTTCGATTACTCAACTCAATTTTGAGTAAATAGATAATTGCTTCATATTTTGCAATAAATTACAAGCGTTGTGTCATCGCGCTTCTCTTTCTTTTCTATGCAATCTGACAGTGACCATGGTTTAGGTGTTGTCAGCGTCTTAAGGATCGCTCACCGATTCGCTTGCTTTGTTTAGTAATAGATAATTATTTCTTATAATACCCTCGCTGTTATTTTTGTTGTTGTTTCATTTTAATTAAAAACTTAAGTTTGTTTTAATTCTCTAAATTATTATGCGGTTGATGATTTTAGGCATGGTAAAACTCTAATAAGTTTATCTTTGCACCAACTTATATGTAAACTACAGAATAAGCTACAGTATGAATAAAAAAAAGGTGAAAACAAAATAAAAGTGAATTTATCTGTCAACAAGTTGACACAATAAACATATTTGCAAATCTACGAAATTATACAACACTTCATTCTATCTCGTTCTCGCCTACGCATTTTTCTCTTTCTGCCTCTGTTACAACTTGCTCTAAAAGATATGTATGATACTAGATATATTTATGTCCCCATAGTAGGTAAGACAATAAAACTTTTACAACTGACGGACTAAAAATCTCCATGTATGGATCGATTTTGTGTGGGTTGTAGTCAGAAAATCGTTGAAATTCCTTACGAAGAAAAACACGAGAATTACCGCCACATAAAGGGTAAAACATTACGACCTAGCTTAAATCATAACTACTGGTTATTCTTAGTTATAACTATTTTATACCTTGTTTAACCCGTTATACATTTATTGCTCCGTTTATGAAGGATTATTATTGGTATATTTACTATTGAAGGCATCGTAAATGTATGGGAGTATGGCCGGATGACGGGAAGAAATAAGATGATTACTTTCCGTGTTTATCGTGTGTTGGTACTTTATTAGTATGATGATTGTGTCGGTGGAGGAACATTTTTCGAATAAATATTTTGTGAAATAATTTTATGTAGGCAAATGTATGGATGGGGAAAAGTTAAAAGTTATGGGGAGAACTTTTCCCAGCAGTGGGATAATACAGCTTGATTACAAAAAAATATCTTGATGCAATCACGAAAGTTATAATTTTAGGGAGAGATGTAATTATCAAAATATGATAAGTAATATATCTAGAAAGACATGACATGACTTGACATGCCTAATTTAGTTAATTTGTATTTAATATTCATGTTCAATATACTTGCATGATCATTATATTATTATGAGATATAAACAACATTTTTTGCATGCCTATTTTAAGGTAAATTGTACAAGGATCACAACTTATTTTAATATCTTATGTCATGTACCTACCTACAATTTATGCAAATAAAGCTTTCTTTCTTTCTTTCTTTAAAGAGAGTGATTTCTGAGATCTAATAGAGCCTACCTATGGATTAATAAGACAAACATGTTGCGCCGACCCCAAATAAATTTGGACTAGGGCAGAATGAATTAATTATTTAGAACTTAACGGCTATGTTAAGACTGTCACATATAACAAGGGCTGCAGTCTCGACACAGATAGCGATCGATTTACGACCGAATTCGGTCGCAAAGTCCTAATGGGGTGGGTCAATGGGGTGGGTCCCTAGACGGTCAAAATTGCTGAACAAGATTGTGGTTTTATGCTTGTCAAGCAATTTGTCGATTTGACAAATTTGTCAAAAATTATAAAATTGTCCGACTTTCGCGAAAAGTGCTGTTTAATAAAACAGAAAATGTATGAAAGAGACTTGATAAATTATTGGATTGTCGCTTGATACCTTGTCGCCTGTCGGTTTTAATCAATAGGTTCCAGGTGTGCAGTATGCTTTCACTGTTACATTTTATTCAATAATAATAATAACTATCTCTCGCTGCGTACTCATAATTACACTCACATACACTCTCCATATACACAAGGGTGTGCAGTTGCAGATACATACACTTACACACACTCTCCTACATTCTTGAGTTGCACTACATTCTCCTCCTTTCTACCATAATATATGTTTAGGAAAATACATACAATTTATAAGCAAGATGCATACAAAAGTAACATTTTATATGAAGACATACTCGTACATGGAAACTGACACACGTCACAAGTTTTTGTTTATTTTATAAGATACCTCATAGCTGATCACTGTCTCTTAAGATACAGGTCAACCTAGTTTAAGAGGCAGGACTCAATCAATTCATGTACAGACCTTGTAACCACAAGGTCTGTAGGTGTTAAATAATTGTGCAGTAACCACTGCATAATTATTTAATTAAAATTAAAAATTAAATTAAAACCAAGATTATGTCTGGACTTTAAAAGAGACTGTGACCTCTGAGTTTGTTTCGGCCTTTCTTCTCAGAGTAGTCAGATAGGAAACGCCGCCACATCTAGTTTAAAAAAATATGTTTTGACGAGTAAAAGTGTTTGTAAAAACCTACTTACAGAAATGAAATCATTTATCATTCATTTATCATTTATCATTAATACCTGTCCTGTTACTATAATTATTACTATAATTATTTAGTTATATGTATTTTCGTCTGTAACTTACTTGAAATAAATAAAATTTATTATTATTATTTGTTATTATATATTTTCTTGCAGATTGGAACCTACACAACAGGACAGTTCAGCCCATGCAGTCTTCAAAGAAGCCTACGACCATGGGTTACTCTATCCAGACAAATGCAGAGAAAAATACGCCTTATGTCCATTCAACTCTTCACTACTATTCGAACTGATTAGATATTTATTACGTCATCCATAAAGTCTATTTTAAGTACAGATAGAGTAGAATAAATTGAAGTAATTTAACACGTTTTTATCTTAAAGAGCTAGCAAATTGCTTGGTAGCAAAATTTTATATTCTTTTTGAAATATAAAATGACTAATTTAACATTTTCTTTTGAAGTGACATAATGGAATGAAAGTCATTATAGCTCTCACATAAGGGGCTACTAATAAATCTAATAATGCGAGTCATAAATCGACATGGGTATACTATATATAACTCTGTAAAATATACGCCTTTTCACATGCCATTAAAATCAATTTAACGGTTTCTAATTCATTGATCTCGTAAGTGCTTTAAAAGAAAAAAGTAATTTTAGTACAGTCAATCGCACGTAAGTGGTAATACTTATACTACAAAAATCAACCGTATGGCAACGACTTAAAGGCGCCGCAAATGTCAAATTGTTACCACAGATGTGTAGTAGACCACAGACCTTACATACTTTACGACAGCCTTAATCTCATACGGGGCTTCCCCATCACTATATCACTATACATCCTAATTAATGTTATAAATGTGAAACTGAGTTTGTTTGTTTGTTACGGTTACACGCTAAAACGGCTGAATGGATTTGGATGAAATTTGACAGATAGGTAGCCTGGGACCTGGAGAAAACCATAGGCTAATTTCATCCATGATCACGGACGAAGTCGCGGGCAAATGCCAGTAATAATTATAAAACAAAGTCACGTCTGTCTGTCTGTCTGAACGCGATAAACTCAAAAACTAACGAACGGATTTTCATACGGTTTTCACCAATGGACGGAGTGACTCATAAGAAAGGTTTAGGTGTACAACTAATTAAGTTTTAGTGTAAATTAGCTGAAATATAACGATGTAAAATACTCCAAGTAGGATGAACATCAGTTACATTTTAATCTAACCCACATAGTACGAGAGCCCACGACCAAAACCATGTCGCATCGTTTTACGACCAAAACCGTATAAAATCGTTAGTTTAGATGATTCTTAACCCAACTCAGTGGGCAGTGCCGGTCAGAAACGTCGCAGTTTTATGGGGACCTATATCTGTTATGTCAAAAAAAATAGGCAGACGGTTTTATCAGGATATGTTTGATATTTAAAATGTACATAGGTTTCGTCATTTTATTACGAAAGTTTATTTTCAGACATTTTGCGCTTCACATGTGGCCTTTTTTTTTTGGGTGGGAAGTCATCAAATAACTTCACCCGGTCTGGGCAGAGCGGGAGGGTGTGTCAGACTCTTACTAACTAAAACCCACCCGTATTCCTTCCGTTGCCTGTGTTGCCAGGGGCCTCCGTAACCCTTTGGTACCTTCCTGCGACCCCGGCAGGCATCGGCCCTAGTGGACCCCTACACTTGTGCTGACGGCATCTCTTTGAGGCGCGCGTGGAATACAACGCGCCGTCGACCCGGGCCTGGTCCTTACTGGATGGTAAGCTACCCATTGCTCACCGTCTGCAAGCCCACGCCTAAGGTGGCCGAAAATCTGCCCGGGTTCACATGTGGCCCGAGCACATTTTCTAAGATGTCAGAAAATTTAACCTAGCTGTCACATAGTAGTTAATTTTTTTTTTTATGTTTTTTGTGGCTTTTGAAACGATATTTTCGTTTTTGGGATTGTAAATTGTTTGAAAATAGTTTTTTGGTAACCTTCAGGGTTACCAAAAAACTATTTTCAAACAATTTCAAACATTGCCCGGTAAATGCGCGATGCTTGTTATGCTTCTATCCTCCACGACACCGTTGATGATCAGCCCGACAGTGATTAAAAACGAATTCATTAAGTTTTTGTGTAAATAGGCTGAAATATGACTATGTTAAATACTCCAAGTAGGAAGAACGTCAGTTACATTTTGATCTAACTCATATGCTCGACGCAACAAGCAGAAACGGAACACGACAGAAAAAAATTGGTACGTCAGCGTCAAAAATATCGGGACTAACCGACTGTTCAAAATTATCTCAACAACTAAGAAAATTAAACTTCATCCCTCGATTTGATAAAATTCTTGTCAGAATGACAGTTGTCGTATACTTTCTTCATTCTGAAACAGTTCTTGTGTCATTGAGTTAATGTTTAATTTTCATAGTTGTTAAGATGATTTTGAACAGTCTGTTCGTCCCGATATTATTGACGCTGACTGTATATAATATGCTCTGCTACCCGTGCCAAATTGGGTTCGGGTTACTAATAAAAAATATTTTAGCTTTCTTCACTGAGCCGACTGTATCTCTACTTTTTCTAAAGTGCGGTGAAATTATACTAACCCTTCTCAAAAATAAATAACAAGAATCAAATAGACAACTTATTTAATGACATTGGGATGGTCGTTGTTACAAAAGAGCGTCATGTGGCTTTTAAAAACTTAGACATACGGTTTAAATTACAATAATTGACGCACGTTCTTGAAATGCAACAACTACATACTCGTATGTACATAAGTTGCATCAGACGAAGTAACATTTTAGACATCATTAGTGATCTTCGTGTTTGAAGTTACATTAAAGGCACAGATGTAATACTCAACAGATACCAAACTTCATAATATCACGGTGCAATACAGCTGGTACGGTCAATCAAAGCGCACATCATTACGAGTAGTAGCACTTGAACCATGAAAACAGCTGCTACCAAAGATTAAATTCCTTAGATTTGCCTAACCGCGTCAATGACATTTGAATTGTATTGTCTCGCTCACTCATACTGACAATCGTATGTATCGTTCCATGCGGGCTGTGTGAGCTCACTCTTCTCAGTATGGATACTTTTTCGAGCGACCTAAATACGGTCAAGACAAATCGAAAGATTTAAATCTTTGGCTGTAACCTCCCGCTACAAAATAAAGGCACTGGCATAGTCTAATTGTTACCATGGTAACATGTTACGTGCGGTTGGCTGTAGCTACACACATAGTGCAGTAAATGTGTGCGTGCATCATTCGTAGTGCTATAGAGGCAGAGGGTGTAAAGTTCACTCATCCTCCATAGAAAAGGGACGACCCTCCGACCAGACGGATGTCGTGTCTGGTGGGCAACAGCCCGACGTTTGATGTCGGGATGTTGTAAATATATATGCTAATTGCGCGGTAAACTCTGCTTGCGCGATGCAGAATTTTGCGTGACGTCAGTGTGTTGCGTAGTTCGCATGTGGCGATGTAGATGCCGCCACAGTGCCAATAGACAAACCGAACGATTTATCGCATTCCGTTTTTGCACGTGCCTGCGATACGTAAAAGAAATATAGGTTTCGAAGACAGTAAAAGCTTGGTCTCTGTTGCCTATACTACTCTGTGTTACTCGATACTAACAAGTCTACAACACACATGATAGCAAACCGCAACTGAATCGCTTCTGAATCGCCTGTTTGAATTTGCTGTTTGTCTATACCTACATAGATACTATCATACTAGTTATACCCGTGACTTCACTAGAATACGAACATCATATTTGCAATGGCTTGTTTGTTGGCAAGTTGTATAGTCCACCTCGTAATTGCTTTATCACTTTTGAGTAGAATTCCCAGTATATTGACACCTCTTAATGTCCGTCCACATATATCAGGGCCGTGCCCGGGACGTTGATGGACCGTGCTCTGTCAAGGGCTCAAAAAAATATCTATTTGTACATTTTATATGAACTCGTTCAGACACGTCCGTGTCCGGGCCGGCAAAGGAGCTGAACGTGCCTGCCTCGTGTGTGCCACGGCCCTGTCATCTTCCGGGCACGGCCTTAATATGTGTGGATAGAACTTTAAGGTTGAAATTATCTAAAGAAAAATAGACCTTGTTGTTTTATTGTTGTCTTGTGCAAGTGACATTCACACTTAGGGTGGAAAACCAATTACGAAGGCGACTGGACCTGATTATGTTACCTGCAAGCAATAGGTTATCTGACTGTTCTTTTTAAATTTGATTTTCTGAACCTAGAAAAAAATTAAGCCACAGTAAAAAAAAATATTGTTTAAATATCAAAAAAATGGTGACGTTGTTTGCGTTTTGAAGTCTATGCTTTACAGAAACAGCACTACTAGCATCTGAAGTCACAACACAAGAGAGCCATAGCAACTTCGCGCCATTCAGTACAATGATCGTGTGACAAGCATAGAAGAATAATTTCAAAAACTTCGCAATAATTCCACAAATTTTATTTGTTTTTTCACAAAAGGTCTCTTTTTAGTAACATATTTAAAATAAGTATTAATTCGTGTATTTGTTTGGTAGTAGTCAAATACCCTATCCTTGTCCCACGAGTACCTATTGTTTGTACGTATTGTGTATCAGTCTCCCGGTGACATTTTCACTCGAAAAGTTTGTCGAGTTATTTTATAAAAGGGAAATTTTGAAAGTTCGTGAAATTGCCAAAAAATACGAAACTTTTGGGTGGTCGTGTCAACTAAATCGGATTACCAAATTTCAAGGTCGCTGGCAACTTCGGAGTAATTGCGTAACACATATGATATGACAATATTGATCGCAATGGATTTCATTTCGACATCCACATTCATTGTGTTAATTGCAGATATTTTTTTTAACCATGAAGTAATGGGTTTATAGCGGTATGAGGAACAGGGTGTAAAGTTTACTCATCGTCCATAGAAAAGAGAGCATCCCCCGACCAGACGGTTGTCGTGTCTGGTGGGCAACTGCCTGACGGTTAGTCATCTCCTTAGTCACCCCCTTGGGGATGCCGCTGCGACCTCGTAAGGGGGCGCGACATCCGGATCCGGAGCATCGCTCCCTGGCCGCGGAGGGTCTACGGTGGTCCGTGAATATGGACCCCTCATTTTTGGCGCCTATAGCGGCAAACAAACTGCCACTGTCAGACGCGTTTTTAATGCATCTGTGTTACTGGTGGCTATGTGTATTTCTGTAGGCGCGCCACGAAGCCAGTACATTAGCGCCGCTTTCTTCACGATTCCACGGCGGTCTGTCCCCACCCGTTTACCCGACCCCAACGAAGACGACCAGCGACAGTAGAGCCGACTCGATGCTCCTACAGAATACGTGTTTAAACCTGATGGTTGACGGTCGGGATGTTGTATGTGGTGATGTAGATAGCCGCCACAGATTAGCCCTATCTTTTAAAACTCTCACATTGTTATTGATAGTGTTGTGTAATTAGGGTGCTGGTCGTCAGTGCGCAATGAATGGCTCTATTCCTATGGAATCACGTCACGGTATGGGTTTTTAGAATAGCAGTATATACTGCCAGCAACAACCTTGTGAGAAACTTGGATTTTTGTCTCTATAAGTGGGGTTTACAAATATTGGCAACACAAGCACAAGTCCTCAATACACAATGAGCGCAAAAAAAAAAACATAGGCACAAACATGAGGACTGTCGACAGATGTGAAAACTTAAAACTATACATAGCTACAAGTATAATTTTTTTTTTGGTTGGGAAATCATCAAACAACTTCTCTCGCTCTGGGCGGTGCGGGAGGGTGTGACGACATCTCTTTGAGGCGCGCGTGGAATACAACGCGCCGTCGACCCAGGCCTGGTCCTAACCGGACGGTGAGCTACCCATTGCTCACCGTCCGCAAGCCCGCGCCTACGGTGGCCGGAAATCCGCCCGGGATTCCTGCGGCGGCTAGGGGCGAGAGGGCGCGAAATTTGCCTTTCCCTCAACCGTCCCGCATCCTTCTTCGCGAGCATTACTCCTTCGCAGAAGGAGGTGACGGCTGCCCATGCCCTCTCGCTCCGTACCGTGGCCTGAACCAGGGCTGGTCGCGAGAGATCTCTGCCGCCGATCGCCTCCACGAGGAGACGGCGGTGCTCTGTCCAAGCCGGGCAGACCTCCACTATATGCTCCACCGTGTCCTCCGGGCAGCTACAGGTATAATGTTAATATTATCATCGTCGGTAATGCGAACTCATAAAATTTTCTCCTGCCAAAAATCGTCTAACACGCCTGAAGACGTTTTCATTTCAAAAGTTTTGAAGGTAATGCATTTAACTGATCTGTAGACACATACGAGTATGTCTATTTTCTCGACCGATTAGGTACAAATTTTCATGTTAATCTTTCATTCGTATCTAAATTGACAGACTTGGATTTATGTATGAGCTAGAATAGCACTTAGAACAAAGGGATACATGGCACCATTTCAAAGTTTAAGTCTACTTGCTCGGTGTAGCGGATTTTCTAATATATGTGAATAGAATCACAAGGCAGTTTGTGTTGAAATATGAGATCATTATGATGAAGTGTGGGTATGTAGGGTTAATACTCAGAGAAATTGTTAGCTTATAACATTCTTTTCGCTTTTTTCGACTAACTTGAACGATTTAAATTATAATTCACCGGAACAGTGCAGTAGATACTTCGATCATCAGATTTTACTGCTGTTAATCAAACGGCATAATTAACATTTGATCGCAAGAACCAAAAGAAAAGATGTAAAAGAAGAAAAGAGGGAAGAAAGAAAACACGGTAGTTTTCCTTTCGCATGCGGTTACCGTAGCTCCGGTTGATTTTTAATTCTTGTGAAATCAAGTTCCTTTTGATACAGATACCGTAAAGTAACAATGTGATTTATAAAAAAGAAGAAGAAAGAAAAATTGTTTATTCTGCACAAACAAAACTCATATTACAAAAATTTACGTAAAATACACACATATACAAAGTAGCTAAAAGCCTCGTATTCAAGATCGTAGATTTGAAGCTGCAATAGCGAAGCTGCATTAGCGTGACTCAAATGTTTCAGTCAAATCGCTACTCTCCGTTGCGGGCATTGAATCGCATGCGGGCTCGTGAATATATCACACTAACCTGTGCCCGCGCCTTGGTTCGCGTAATTTTTTTTTAACATAAAATCTATACTACTCGTAATATTATAAAGAGGAAAGATGTTTTTGTTTATTTGTACCGAATAAGCTCCGAAACTACGGGACCGATTTTAACGTTTTTTTCACCAATAGAGAGCTAAATTATCAGAAAGTAACAGGCCGTATTTTATTTTCAAAAAAATTAGAGATCCTTACGAAAATAATAATAAAGTAACCCAAGGTATCAAAAATTTGCCTATAAAAGTCACTATTTAGCGTGCGCTGCGAAAACTATTAATGATATATAAAAGTAATGTACTACATGTTTATAGTACTCATCAACCGCGTCACAATAACCGCGATGATCTCTGGATATGCCAGTTGGATTTGAATGATTTTTTTTCATTTTATAGCCCAATTCTTGAGAAATGTTAAAGGCTGTTTAACATCACGCTACGACTCTTGGGACCCGAGAAAAAAGAAAAAAGCGAGAAATAACGCTAAGCAATAGCGAGAGCGGGCAATGGAATGCTGGATGAAGCTAGTATATCATAGTGGCACTCGGCAATACTGTAGCTTCCCATTAGTGAATGAATTTTCAGAATAAGACCAGTAGGTAGATCCAAAGATTACCCCTACATACAAAATCACAAATTTCACCTCATTATAGTATAGACTGAAGGTATGGTCTCTTAGGTAAGTTCTAGCCTTTTGTCCAAATTCACTAAGGCATTACATAGCTTGGATGTATTTCAGAACACAATGTGTGGTAATGATTTACCTATTAGCTGTGTTAAATGAATATCCAAGATTACTTCATTGTCTGCGTTAAGCTGGGGTTACACAAGTCTCACAAGTCTGCTTGCGCTTGAGAACAAAGGCCGTAGATAAAGCTGTACCATAGATTATATAACAGCGTTTAACAAAGAGGTTAATACAGTCATTTATATACACATTCCCGCGTGTTTTACTGAGAGAATGTGGTTTAAATTTTAGTACTGTAGTACTTACTTATTTTAAATGATATTATTGGTGCCTACTGAAATTCTTTTTTACTTGTACAATTTTAAGAGAAACACTCAATATAATATTATCATAATAGGAGCAGTAGTGGCCCAAGACCATCGTTACACACCAAGACCCCTCCGTGCCTCGGAAAGCACGTTAAGCCGTTGGCCCCGGCTGTCATTCGTGGATCTTTGACAGTCGCTACGGGTCGTCAGAAGTCCGAAAGTCTGACAACCAGTCTTACTAAGGGGTATCGTATTACCCAATAACTGGGTGGTGGTGGTCAGATAGGCAGCAGGAGCAGTGGTGGCCAAGTGGTAGATACAAGTTGTAGGTCGTGGGTTCGAATCCAGGCTAACGCTTTGTTATTTATTTAATCACCACTGTTCTCAAAACGAAGGACATTTTGAGGAAGGCGGGATGTCCTAGGACCAAAAATTCGAAGACATGTGACATTTACCAACTCGAACTGGGCCCGCGTGGTTTATCACGGCCCACTCCCTTTCACAGAGAGGAGGCCCGTGTCCCAGCAGTGGGAACTTTTTAAGCTGATTATTTACTACTCAATATAATAGCTATTTTAACATTTCAAGGTAGGATTTTCCGTGATTAGAATCTTAGTTCATTATTACAAAAATATTTTACAAAGGAAAATAAAGGTCAAAACTGTGACAAGGTAAATCCTCAAGACCAAGTAAAATCACAAAAGGTATGCCTAACACGCCTACACTTTTCAATCAATTCATTATATTCAAGGAGACATATTAGTAGCATAGCTCCTATAAATTAATGAATTGATCTCATTAAGGTCACCTATGTTTTCTGAAATGGTAATGATAAGCATCTGCCGGGGTCGCGGGAAAGTCCGAAAGGGTTACCGACGCCCCTGGCAACACAGGCAACGGAAGGAACACGTGTGAGTTTTAGTCAGTAAGAGTCTGGCACACTCTTTGACACGTCTGGATTCTCCCGCTCCGAAGTAATTTGATGATTTCCCACCAAAAAAAATAAAAAAGGCATGTACTCGTATTTAATCGGATCTCAAATAATTCCCATTTGGCGCTCCTAAAAATATTATTGAACACTCTAATATTTGATGGTTGCGCCTTTTTTTGTGAACCTCTAATAATTACTATTTTGACGTCCTAATAATAATACTAAACAGCCAAGTAACTGCGACCGACTTGGATATAGCGGTTGGTCACAGGTAACCTAACCCGTTTGGTTGGGGTGCCATGATTTAATTACTGCGACCAACTGTGGGAACAGGTCAGAAAATTAAACAGGCTCAATTATTTTTTTAAAGTGTGCATCGAGAAGCGCAAAAATTATGAGAGGTTAATTAATTTAAAAAGAGACCATCATTAGAAGCTCTTAGTATTTTGTTCTAACACGTTAGTGTTAGTAACAAAATACTTACAAACTATGTTAGCTAAACATTAACACAAACAATATGTGACATCATTGCTGCAAGGTGACAGGCCCAGCCGATACCCTGCAGCAGTGGTTCACAAACGCACAATCTAGCCTGCTTGCTACCATAGACAGAATGCTGTTGGTGCTGCCCCGCACCCTACTAACCAGGGATGCGCACCGCTTCCGCATCACAGTGTAGAAGCAATTAATGCGAGCTTCAGCAAACATCCCTGACGCGCTGCAGTATCGGGGCAACCCCATCAGCACCCTGAATGCGTTATTGTATTGAACGCGAATCTTTTAGAGGATTAGTTAAATAAAAGTTTCCTGCTAATTTCTTACACTTTTTATTTCATCTGCTGTAAGTATATTAACGTTTAAATTTATTTTAGTTTTATATCGTTGTGTTTTACAATTGAAGAAATAATTAATTCACATACCGAACAGACTTACAGTAGCCAGAAGTCATTAACTTTTGTTTTTTGTTTTTAAAAAATACATAATTTTGTAGGACTAGCGACTCTCACTTGTTTTTCTTAATATACATATTAAGCTAATCGAAAACATTTAATTTTTCATCACCATAATTATATTTCGGATAATATGGGCAAATCAACATAACCACTAACTAATTCGAACTAAAATATCGTTTATCTCAGAATAGTGAATATGTCGCATAATGACTTCTTGCAATAAGCCGACGTAATATATTGTGTGACTTTTAGTGTGCTAAATAAATGTGTTTTCTTTCTAAATATTTCACATATCCATTTTGATCGTATCACATATGATTTGGTTGTCAGGAGCCATTTTGATACCGGTTTACAAGCCCTAGTAGTGCTGAGTGTACAATTACGTAATGAGTATTACGTGATCCTAGCAGATCGCATATTCTCTCTCTGTCCGTCTGTTAATCCTACATGTTGTTGGGATAAGCCATCCTTGACATTCAGCATCAATATCTTTGACATCTGCGTTGATCTCTGTGAATTCATACTAATATAATAATAATATATTTATTGGAACTAAAAACAGGTTTACAATTTTTTGTGTTCGTTAACAGCTACGATAATTTTATAAAAACTGTGTTGCAGCCATTAGCGCCCACCTCCGAGAGAGGAGACGTCGGCGTTCCAACATTTATAGTTTACTAGCTTTTGCCCGCGGCTTCGCTCGCGTAGAATTTGGTCTGCCACATTAAGATACGTGACATTTTTTTTTAAATACTTATATTTTTTAATGTAACTTCACATCGTACATCCCAGATTTCTAACATCAAAATTAGTTTCCATACAATCTTTGAACTCCTATACCTAATATTTAGAGGGAATCTCTTGAGGGTGGAATTATCTGAATTCCTTTCTAAGTGCTCATTATTTTAAGCTATAATAGAACTCTGCAAATTTCAAAATGCTAAGTCCAGTGGTTTCTTCATCAATCCTTACCTGTATGGTGTGTTTATAAAAAGTAGCCCTATGTCCTTCCCCGGGCTTGAGATTATCCTATCCAGCACAAACGGAATACTAAACACTGACTAATAAACAGGTCGGACCAATGTTACTTGCATTACATAGTATAAAATAAAGTAGCTTTCTTTGTCCCTATGTCCCTATGTATGCTTAAATTTTTAAAACTACGCGACGGATTTTGATGCGGTTTTTTTAATAGATTTTGTAATAAGTAAAGAATTATGTGGTATATAACTGGAATAGGTGAACATCTGTGTTTTGACTGCAATATACTCCTGTATACTATGTTATTTGATTTTAATGTTCAGCGTAAATATGTAGATTTTGGGATTTAGATACACGTGAGCAAGCTACGTATAGCTGCCCATGCGAAAAACAGGGCGTGCCTAAATGTATTCCCGCTACCTTCAAAGTTTGCCCTTGCGATTTATTAATAGTCATAGAAAATGCAACTTTAAGTGGGAACTGTAAATGTTTGAAATTGAAGGGTAAGTTATTGGGTATTATCGGGATGCGTGGAATAAGAACATTTTCACCCTTAGCTTCTCCAGTTAAAATTGTGGCCTTAACAATATGCCTGCCTAGTTCAATGACTCGCAATCTAGTGCCATTACATAATCTCGGGGCGTCCAAGTTGCGCATTAATTATTAATTATTATAATTTAATTAATATATATTAATTATTAATATTAGGAATGAATTAGGATAAAGATAAGTTGGCCAGTTCTCTAATGTGATATGTATGTATGTATGTATGTATGTACGTGTGTGTGTGCAGGGTGTATGTGTGTGTATGTGCTTGATTGAATACTAATGAAAGGAATGTTAATACCAGGACAAGTTTAAATCACCAGATTTTCTAACTCCTCGTACGTCAGGCTTTGGAGACATTTGTCCGTGAGAGCTCTACACTCCCTTAAGGTAAGTGGATAAATATTTAGTATCTTGTTTACTCTGTTGTACAAAACAGGGCCAAAGAAGTGATATTGACGTTTGACCAAAACTACAATGGCGGGCTCAGTCTGGCACACTCTACCCGCCCTTCGTTTTTTTGAATTATGGTTAGGGTCAAAAGTAAGTTCCGAGTGCTTGCGTAATATAGTGCTCAGGAAAAATGCGTGCCTCACTGTAGGCACTTTGCAGAGAGCATAGAGTTCGGTGGTTGGGAAACGAATAGGTTTGTGTGCCATAACCTTAAGAACTGCCCTCTGTGCCCGTTCCAGTCTAAGCAGTAAACACTTACCAGAGCCACCCCAAGCCGCAATACAGTAGGTTATGATAGAGTGCGCCAAGGCAAAGTAAACCATCTTCAAAGTTTGAAAGTCGGCAGAAGATTTGAAATTTTTAAATACATATATTAGTTTCCTTACCCGTGACACCAATGACCCGATCTGTTCTTTCCACGACATAGTACTGTCGATTATAACACCAAGATATTTTATGTTGTTAGTTCGCATAATCATGTTACAGCAACAGGAAGTATTAGTTAACGCGCAGCAATTTTGTGCAGTTAGGCTATAGGGTGAAGACGGTTGGGAAGTTGCTCTCGGCGCAAACGTGATAAATTTCATTTTCTCCAGGTTCAAAGTGAGAAGATTGCTAGTTAGCCATTTCATAACAACTTGTAGGGCGGATTCAGCATAGGAGCGAGTTTCAAGCCAATCGTTGCCATGAACAAGTATAACAGTGTCATCTGCGTACATTATCATTTTAGAATTTCTTAAGCATAAGTTACAGAGGTCATTTAAATAAACTAAAAAAGGGTAGGACCAAGTACACTACCCTGTGTGACTCCATAACTAAGGACCTCTTCATTACTGGTAAAGTTACCAATTCTAACGGCCTGAGAACGGCCAGTCAAGTAACTCTTGAAAATATCAAGACACAAGCCTCTGATGCCAATCTGTTGCAGTTTAGTGAGCAGGAGGGGGACAGAGACAGTGTCAAAAGCCTTAGAAAGATCAAGAAAGATTGCAATTGTTTTTAGTCTTTCTTTTATTTTCTTTGCAATAGTACTAGTTAGTTCCAAAACAGCGTCTTCTGTATTTTTTCCTGATCTAAAACCATATTGATTCGCGGCGAGAATGTTTTGGGAATTGAGGTAGTTTATAAGTCTATTGTTAAGTACTTTTTCAAGGACCTTTGACAGCGTAGTCAAAACGGATATAGGTCTATAGTTATTGACACTGCCTCTGTTTCCGCTCTTGTGTATAGGGTGTACGACAGCCTTTTTAAAAACCGTGGGAAAGACCCCTGTCAGGAAAGCAAGGTTAAAAACATGGGACATTATTGGGACAAGGATAAGACTAGCAGCCCTAAGAAGGACAGCAGATATGCCATCCCAACCAACAGCGCTATCTACTTTAAGACCAAAAACAATTTGCTCTAATTCTTCAAAGTCAGTAGTGAAGATGGCCATTGAGCCTGGATTAGCACTCGCACTAGGTTTAGGAACTGTTTGAGGGTTACCTAATACAGGCGTAATTTTAGATGCAAGAGTATTCCCAACATTTGCGAAAAAATGGTTTACTACATTAAGTGACTGGTTGGGGTCAGCTCCTAACGACAAAAGTTCACTAGCCGATGAATTATTATTTTTAAGGTTAGAAATAGATTTAATTAGTTTCCAGGTTGCCTTTGGATTTTTGCGATGCCTCTGAAATTCAGTGAATTCGTATTGGCGTTTCAATCTTTTCAATATGTTATTACAGAAATTTTTATAGCGCTGTCAGGATCTCTTTTTGTCTTTCGGTACATTTTATCCCGGTTGCGGGTGCACCTTAATAGCCCAGGCGTAATCCAGGGTTTAATAATTCGGTTTTTACTAGGGACAACAGCAGTGCAAGTATTATTATTAACCGCCGAGGAGATTAAGGACACTAACTTGGTAGCAGCACTGTTTGCGTCGTTGCTGTGAAGAACACATGAAAAGTCGGTTCTTTCAAGTTCGAGCACGCAAGCACCTACATCAACGCGACGCGTAGTTATAACTTTTTTAGGGAGATTGATTTTAAGTTTACAAAACACTATTAGTGGAGCATGGTCTGTAATAAAAGAGTCGACAACCAAAATAATGGCAGGTTTGTTGGTCATAATTATCGCGTGATCTAAGCAGCTGTTTTTACGAGTGCAGAAGAGATGACTGGGCAACATTCCATGCGATGCAAGTGTGTTTAAGTAAGTATCAGAATTTGCATCAGCATTATCGGGTGAAATATTAATGTTTATATCTCCTAGAATAATAATAGTTTTATAAGTTTTAAGCGAATTGAGAGTAAAGTCTAAGCTGTCAATGAAGTTTTGAATATTTCTGTGTGGTGGAGATCGATATATTGATACTAACGCAATACTGGGACTAAATTTGAGAATAAGACAATTAGCGCCAAGAAAGGCGGGTTTTTCAATTGTGAATCGCATGTTATGTCTTGTATAAACGACAACACCTTCATTTCGGTTAGCATATTCAGACTTAAAGGATTGAAAGCCAGGAATCTCAGGAAGAAGGGGACATTTGCTTAGCTAACACTCCGACAGTACAATGACGTCAAATTGTAATTTAATTCTATCTAATAGAATAAGAAGGTTATTGAAGTTAGTAGTATTTCCTAGACTCCTTATATTAAGGTGGAAAAATTTTAGTCCCTTTGCGGTATTATTAAGGGGTGTGACACATCGTTCCGGGTCACACATGTATGAATTAGAGACCGAAAGATGTTCTATATCATCAGTAAATACCGAATTTTTGACATTAATTTGACTTTCTTATAAATCAACAAGTAAATAATAATGTGATGACTAAAGCTCTGCTCCGGAGAAGCCAGATTTATTTGGATCGAAGAGATTCCGTTGATTACCAGATAAGTAGTAAAAAGAGTGAATGTAACAGAGCAAGGCAGCTTGCTTATGAAATTCCTTTTGATGCAAGTTTTGTGTGTGTATATGAGTATAAATGTGTATAATGTGGATTTCTGTGTATGTTTAGTATGAGTTAAGATTGGTATAATGAGAACTGGAAAACGTACAAAAAATAACTTAAATAGCACAAGTAATAATTGCGATAAAAAGATTACAATTAATAACATAGGTGACAAAAATAACGTAAAGGTGACAAAAATAACGTAAAAAAAACGTGACAAAAAAATATTATAAATGCGAAAATGAGTTTGTTTATTTGTTTTGTTTTTTTTTTTCGTCTTTTGGTTGTTTGTTTGTTATGCTTTCACGAGAAAACGGCTGATTTGGATGAAATTTCACGTATGGAGAACATTACCTGGATAAGAACAAAGGATACTTTTATCCCGATATTCCCACGGGATCGAGACTTATGCGGGTAAAACCGAGGGGCACAGGTACAGGATAAACGGTAAAGGTATATTCTACCTAATGTATCAGAAAGTTGTGGTCTTTAAGGGTGAGGTACAGACCATGAAACTGAACAACTTTTTCCATGGGATCAACATCCTAATTGCGAAAAAAATATCAACTGTCACATGCAAAACTTCAATACCAGCTCGACCCAAATGTATGGGACAACTGATTACTATTTGAAGAAGAAGTTGTTCAGTTTGATGGTCTGTACCACACCCTTAAATATGACCACACCTTTCTAATACATGCTGTATTCGCCATATTTAAAAAAACTTAAAAAAAGAACAACCGTCTTCAAAAAACACTACAAAGTGAAAAATTACTTTAAATTCGGATGTCGGTGGCAAAAAACTAAAATTCAGATCCAACGACACCTACAACGACAATTTGTAGTGTTTTTTGGAAGTCAGTTTTGTAAAAAGTTTTTTTAATTTTTTATTGGGTCAGTTTGTAATTTATCTAAGTTACAATAGCCTTATGTCAACTGCTCATCATCTTTTACAAAATATTGTTGTCCCCGAAGCAGGGACGTTAATTGTTGAGGAGTTCTGAACAATTAAGAACCAGGAGAACTGCCAGTCACCATATGAATTGTGACGAGCATAAATTGCTTAGCAACGATATTAAAGTACCTAATCGAATTTCAACCCATTAAATACTTATTTTTAAGTAATCCTCAAAACGTTGAAGGAAAATATCGTGAGCGGCATGTCCTAGAAACGAAAATTCGAAGACATGTGACATCTCCAACCCGCACTGGGCCCGCGTGGTGGTTTACGGTCCACTCCTTCTCACAGAGAGGAGGCCTGTGTCCCAGCTGTGGGAATGCTGTAGGCTGATTATGTATGTTTATGTTATGTAAGTAATCCCGGTGGCCACCTGTGGTCTTTATCATCAGCTCCACTTCACCAAATGGTGCTTTCCAAGAGCAAATGCACGAGTTACTATAAAACATACCCGAACCGCTATAGGTGTGCCTATAAAATTTGAGGATTGCCCTCGATTTCCATGGGATCCTCTCATCAGATTTTGACTTGGTGAAAATATAACTACCTCGGGAGCATACCCCTTCAAACAAAAAAACAATGTTCAAAATCGGTCCATAATTGACGAAGAAATTGACGAACATATATAAAACAACAAACATACAGACGAACATAATATATTTGTATCTGTTGCTAGTATTTGATTGGTTCTTTCTCTCAAAGCATAAACTTACAGGTAAGTTTAAAAATCTACACACAAAACAGTTCCGAGACTACCTGACTGACGAACGCACAACCCAAAAAGCTAAAAATAGAAACATGAAATGAAGATTTATGTTCCTTAGAGGGTGTTAATGTTTCCTAAAAATAGACTATTCTCAAATAAACACCGAAGTACACTGGGGTAAATGTTATTTGTACGTATCTGAAATCCACACGGACGAACTCGTGGGCAAACCTAGTTAGCTTTTGAACACTTTTTATAAAACTAGGTAAAAACCAATAAATTTCAGCAGAAATCCGTTTTCTGTTCTATATCCAGTTAGATACTTCGAAAATAAATTATCATAGTTTGGCGCATTTAGAACGTAAACTAACCGGGCAAGCTGCTGGAAAGTTTTTCTTCGTTTTCTCTGCGGTTTAGCCTTTAGTCACGATAATTAGCGATGCTGTGAAACGATGTTGAGTTTTTCTTTTTTAAAGCTATTTAAAACATGGATTAAATGGTCTTATTTTAGCGATTACAAAATTTATTTTGGCATTTATTCGTAAGTTTGTTTTGCACACCAAATCATCGAAGTGGACTTTGGGCTTCGTAGAAAACCTTTTAAAGGGGATAAAGTATTGCCTGTTGTTACTGTAATAGCCAGAGAATCAAATTAAGTCTTTTCGGTGTGATTGTAAGTAAAAAATATTTTTAGATGCTTTAAATTGTATCAACGATGCTTGTGTATGTTTTCTATGAAACTGAGAGAGCAGTGACAGCTGTCATGAAAATTATGGCACCAGGGTTTCACTTTACTCTTTAGGAAAACACAACAACTTACTTTCTTAAATAACGTTTTAGTGACTTCATCCGCCGGTAAATTGTAGACGCTACGTGGCCGCCATCGGTCTTCTAGGAAACCAAAACTTAAGAATCCGCTGTTCCTTAATCATTTAATAATTTGTAACAAGATCAAGATCAAGGTTTTTTACACAAAATTACTACAGATCATAACACGGATCATAATCGGAACAAGTATTTCTATGATCTGCAAGTAATTGTTCTGGGTCTGGGTGTTTGTGTTTGTGAGTTTCTATGTTTGTAAACGCACCCACAATACAGGAAGAAATTCCTAGTGCGGGGCAACGTTTTTTAAAAAAAAAAAAAAAATAATCATAATTGTAACTATTGTTTCAGTTCCTTTGTAATTAAATAAAGAATGGTTATCACATGTATTAAATACATGTGATAACCATTCTTTATTTAATTGTAAGGTTTGCTGGTTTTATTATAACTTTTGTAATCTGAAAGCTATTTTTTATGTTTTATTTGTAATATATTATGATACACGTACGAGTGTGGCACTGAAAGTTCTTAGAAAATCAAAAACTGAACAAACTAGCAAGTTATTAGTTTTATTATATCTTTTAAAATACTGTCCATTTACATCAATACATCGCTGCATCCGATGGAACCACTGAGAAAAGCAGTTTACCTACTCGTCCTTGGGGGTCTCTTCGACGGCATTTTGAAACGCAGCCACTGCTTCCTCGGCGTCCATAAAATGTTTTCTTCGCAGTTTTTCTTTTAATTTCGGAAATAAATAAAAATCGCAAGGTGCGAGGTCAGGGCTATAGGGCGGGTAACCCAGTAATTCCATGTCTGACGTCGCCAAGTAGTCGATTGTTTGCTTGGCAGTGTGCGAAGAGGGGTTTCGTGGTGTAGGAGGATCCTACTGCGAGGTCGTTTCTCCCAAACTTTTCCCAAGACAAGTGGCAAACAATTGTTAGTGTACCACTCCGCAGTAACTGTTTTTCGATCCTCTAAAACAATTGTTGCGTAATGACCTGTCCTTCCGAAGAACGACGCCACCATCTTTTTCCCACGCTTTGACCTCTCTTCACTTTAGTAGGCAACTCCTCGGAAGGAAACACCCAGACAGCAGACTGTCTCTTAGTTTCAGGATCATAACAATAAATCCAGCTTTCGTCACCCGTAAGTATGTTGAACACAGCATTTGAGTCACCTCCATTAAATCTTCGAACCATTTCACGACACCAATCAACACGACGGAATTTTTGGGCCCCTGTCAAGTTATGAGGTATCCACCGGGCCACCGGGCTTCCTGACCGTTCATGGAGGATTTTGTGCACTTACTCATACCGATGCCTAAGCTTGTCCAAATATGCTGATACGTCACTCTTTTGTCAGTCTCTATCTTACGCCGCACAACACTGATGTTATCTTCAGTCGTCGCCGTAGAAGGCCTTCCCTCACGCAGATCATCGGTGAGATTAGTGCGACCACGTTTAAACTCATTAAACCAGTTGTAAACAGTGGCACAAGATGGACCTTCATCGTGAAAGGCCAATTGAAGTCTGTCATAACTTTCTTGTTGACTTAAATGACATCGAAGTCATAAAAAATCATTGTCCGAAGATTTTTTCGCGTTAAATTCATGCTGATGTGACACAGACAATTTTGAAACAAATGACAAAATGATTAAATACATATACAATAAATATCGGCAAAGAATTCCATTTTCAAAATTTGAACTGTTTTTTTATTATATCGTTTACAAGTGGCCAGTTCTAAAAACTTAGTGTCGCCCTCGTATGTATGCTAACAACGAAGCATCTGGGTTAGAGACCCATATCCCAAATTAGTTGGTAAAATAATAAATAAAAAAACTAATTATGTTATCTAGTCAGATTAAGGGTACAAATGTACATTATTATTACGATATATGTTATTTTTTGTTATTTTTAGGGTTCCGTAGTCCACAAGGAACCCTTATAGTTTCGCCATGTCCGTCTGTCTATCTGTCTGTTCATGGCTTAGCTGAGAGACTCTTATTACTAGAAAGCTGTAATTAGGCATGGGTATACATATTAATCACGCCGACTAATTGGTGAAATAAAATCTTGAAAAAAAACTATGACTTCTTGAATCTTGAAATAAAAACATTTAAAAAAAATGCTGCACATTTTTTTTAATGTTTTTTTTTTACTCTCTGGCACGTAAAGTGGGGATGATATTTCTCGTCTATCCTAAGGTGTGGGATACCGTTGGAAGACCATTCAAAAATATTGCGGATCTGTGTTGTTTCGTTTACGTAATATTAGACTTTAAAGTGCTATTTTTTGTTAGGATCAAGTGTCCCTCCCCCCAGCTAAATGGTTGTTTTTGAATATGTGAAAAAAATCATGGCAGTAATATGCATAACGAATTTAAAAGGAACACTATCACAGCTAAGAAAACTTTACAAGTTACTGAGTAATAGTCGACCAACTTACATTTGCAGTTGGAGAAATGACCGTGACGTATATCGATGCAAGAGCGAACATGTTTTTCAACTACATTGTTAAGTTTATGTTTGGGATAAATTCATCTCAACTACGGAACCCTTTATTGTGCGTGGTCAGACAAGGACTTGACCGTTTTTTTTTTACATAAATAATGTTATTATCATAATATTTTACACATTAAACAATCTATAACTACTAACATAGTTATAATTATTTTGTATTCCCACTAGAAATTAGAGCCAGTCGATTCTAGTCGAAAATAAACCGTTGGAAAATAAAAGGAGTTTGTTTTAACAGCCATTAGCCTGCTTCGACCAATCACCGTTCTTTATTTTATTTTTCTAGAACTATCGGCAGCTGCAGGCTAGAAGTTTTTTGTTGTTTTTAGAACAGCTTTGTTAGAAGAAAAATTTGCAAAACAGGTAATAAAAAAATAACACAACGGTGGTATTTTTAGAGAAACTTACTTATAATAGAGAAAATGCCGTGTTTTCTGTTGGTTGTTTTAAAAGAAATTATGTTTTGATGATGTAATCAAAACTCACAACCTCAATGTTTATATGATGACATGGCTTCAATTATTAAAGAGTCAAAGAAGAATATCATATCTGAAGTGCTCCTAAATATAATTTTTAATGAAGCCTGATCACTGACCTCAGTAAATTAAAACCTGATCAACCCTATATTACGCGCAGACATTCAACCATGTGTGAAAATCTAAATGGCTTTTGACTCTTAATTAAATAGCTGAAGCACGACCATTTTAATCATAAAATACTTGACTACCAGCACTAAACGTTCTTCACTAAAGAATAAAAAAATAATTCTTACTGTAATTTAATTAAAGAGTCAGTTTCAGTTTTCTATGATCTGACTTGAAATTCCAATTTATTCTGAAATGAATAGCTTTGAAAGTCTTAATTAGGGAATGAGAAGGCACTAAATGGAGTTGGCGAAAAACTTTCGTTCACTAAACACTAACACTTTGATAACTCGAAGTTTAGAAAATTATTTCAGAAACACGGTTTTAGTATTATGAACTAATTAAAGTTGATCAAAATTATATTGGTTTTTATTAATATTTAATGTTTAAATATTGGGTTAACTTTGAAAAAGTATAGTTTTGTTTATTTTATAAGGCTAGTAGATTTGTTGCCCTTATCCTAATGTCTACATTTGCGTCGTAGGGTACCGATATTTTTATTTTATTTTGAAAAGGAGATTAAACTTTGGATTAAAATGTTCATTCATAAAATTGTATATTCAAGTAAAAGTAATCTACACGTGTATTGTGTTATTACTAAGCCTCTACTGCCACCCGTCTCATTACTCCATCTGTCTGTTTGTCTGCCACGAGCAATAACATATCTCAGCTGTCTGGAAATGGTTGAGGAACTTGTGGATAGGTATCATGGCGAAATTTAAGGCAAATAATCCCGATCCCGACACCTCACATAAATAATAGTTATACAGGGTGTGTCGTAAGTAGTGGTCCACCGTTCAGGATTCGATGAACCAGATAATTAACTATAACAATTAAAAATTTTAACCATTTTGACCCAAGGGTTACGAACATATTTCCTTTTTGTCTTTTATTTACGAAATTTCTATCTTTTTTTACAAATTTGTTTGTAGTTTCAACAAAAACCATTATTATTTCATTTTGATTTCTGTTAATCACTGCTGAATACTAGAGCTATCATGATAAATTATGATTTTTTATGGAAATTCCGCTCTTTTGAAGAAAAAGTTGGTTCTTCTCTAATTTTAACCCTAATTTTTTAAAACACCTTCAAGTTCAAAAGCGATTTTTGTAAAAAAAAAACGTACTACATTGTCAGTGCACATGCATAGCCTCCTTGCCGGATTGCCGCCATGGGATCTGGAGGGAAAAGCCCTCGCGCACGTATGGGAGTGGCGCGAGGAGGCGAAACGCCGGGGCGTAAGTCCGCTGCCGCGAGAAATCGCGGCACAGCGGACGGAGCTCCGGCGGGATCTCATGGCGTCATGGAAAGTACGGTTGTCGCAACCCAGTGCTGGGCACGCCACGTTTGCGGCGATAAGTCCCCTCTTTGAGGAGTGGCTGGAGAGGCGCCACGGCGTCTTCACCTTCCGCCTGACGCAGGTCCTCACCGGACACGGCAGCTTCGGGAGGTTCCTGTGTCGGATAAGGCGGGAGGAAACGTCCGGGTGTCACCACTGTGTGGATCGCCCGGAGGACACGGTGGAGCATACGGTGGAGGTCTGCCCGGCTTGGGCAGAGCACCGCCGTGTCCTCTTGGAGGCGATCGGCGGCAGAGACCTCTCGCGTCCGGCCCTGGTTCAGGCCATGGTACGGAGCGAGAGGGCATGGGCAGCCGTCACCTCCTTCTGCGAAGCAGTAATGCTCGCGAAGGAGGAGGCGGGACGGTTGAGGGAAAGGCAAGTTTCGCGCGCTCTCGCCCCTAGCCGCCGCAGGAGACGCCCAGGGCGTCGGGAATCCCGGGCGGATTTCCGGCCACCGTAGGCGCGGGCTTGCGGACGGTGAGCACTAGGGCCGATGCCTGCTGGGGTCGCGGGAAGGTACTTATGGGTCACCGAGGCCCCCGCAACACAGGCAACAAGAAGGAATACGGGTGGGTTTTAGTCAGTAAGAGTCTGACACACCCTCCCGCTCCGCCCAGAGCGGGAGAAGTTATTTGATGATTTCCCACCCAAAAAAAAAAAAAAAAGTGCCCATGCATTTGATAATATGCCTACTAAATACCGATTTCAAAATGATATCACTATAACAGATCCAATAATTTAACAAAAAGATATTCAATTTTAATTGAAGAAAAGAAGATTTTCATGAAACTACTTTTTTAAACTTTGTTGCGTTAATACTATTACAAAACGTATAAAAACTCAAAAAACGGATACAATGTAACTTTTTACAATTCAAATGTGATTTATGTTAAAGCACAAACATGTCAGGTAAAAAAACCCTGACCCTTTTTTTACCTGAGACATGTTTGTTTTGTTAACAAAAACCGGTTGAAGCTCTCGCAATCGAGTTACGCACAATAGGAGTGATAAGAAAGAGATATGGTAGGGTATTGCTATCTCTTTCATTACTAACGTTGAAATCTTCAGAAATCTCGAAATGATTTAGTACGATCTCGTCACTCGTGTCGTGCGTCGTATGCGTTTCGTTTTTATTCTGCCTGTGTTTACCTCCGCCATTTTTTTACCCCTGCCTGCCCCCGGACTCTGTTTAAAATGCCTACTGATTGGACTTGTTGTTTTGGTGATCTCTGCGATATTCTCTACGTGTACTGGTGACTTTGGCTTGCTCAACGATTTGGACAAACGTGCAGTGCAGTGACAATTAAAAAATGTCTCGGTATACACCGCGCGAATATGCTGACATGCATTTTATCTATGGCGAATGCAGAGGTGTCGGTAGAGAAGCAGCTCGACTTTATCGGGAGAGATATCCCGATCGAAGACATCCAAACCACCGAGTTTTTGGAAGAGTGCATAACGCATACACCGAAGGAAGGATACCTGGCACAGGCGTAGGCGGTGCAGGTGAAGGACGACCGCGACGACACAACGATGAAGAGGTAATGAATTTAGTTACAGAAGATCCTTCAACATCGGTCCGTGTCTTAAGTCGCAGAACTGGCATATCAACTAGATCTGTACATCGAATACTCAAAAGACATGAACTGTACCCATACCACTATCAAAGGGTAGAGTCATTGCTACCAAGAGATTATCAATTGAGAGTAACATTTTGTAGAGTAATGCTACGCAGAATAAGAGAACACCCGCCATTTTTTTAATAAAATACTATGGAGCGACGAGTCATCCTGCAAAAAAGATGGATATTTAAATCTACATAATTTGCATAACTGGCAGCTAGAAAACCCGCATCTCATAAGGCAAGACAGATCACAGTATCAATTTAAAATAAACCTTTGGACCGGAATCATTAACGGACAAATAATCGGTCCACACGAGCTGCCAGAAACATTAAATGCAGAAAGATATTTAAGTTTTTTGCAAATTGACTTGCCCTTGCTTCTGGAAGGTGTCGTTCCTGAAGTCCAAGAAGACATGTGGCTGCAGAACGATGGCTGTCCCGCTCACTACGCTGTTAGAGTACGAGAGCACCTTGATACAGCGTATCCAAATAGGTGAATAGGGCGCTTAGGTCCAATATTGTGGCTACCACACTCGCCAGATCTAAATCCCCTAGATTTCTTTTATTGGGGTTGCCTAAAAGACAAAGTCTATAGCAAAGAAATCACTAGGATTGACCAATTGAGGACTAGAATCCAGACAACAGCTAGAGAAATCAGCGAAAGCGGGTTTGCCCGACGAATTAAACGGTCGTTTATTCGACGTTGCAGAGCGTGTATAGCTGCGAATGGTGGCCATTTTGAACATTTTGTTTAATTTTAATGATTGTAATCATGACAAAGATTAATAATAAATGATAAATAAAGTGATATGTTTTTTTTAAATTCTTTGTTCAAATACCTAAAGTAACAAGTTAGGTCTAGATAACTCTGCAATAGTAGTCCACCGGCCAACGAACCTTCGAAAAACATGGCCAGCACACTCAAAAAAAAAGTGTCTCGCAATTCCAATTATCCATATTATAGCAAAAAGTAGGTTCAGAGTAAGCATTTTAATTTCAACAAATAAAAAACCGGTCAAGAGCAAAACGGATTCGTTTGCGATCGTTGAGGGTTCCGTTCTCGATCTGCGTCCCCACTTGAAAGCGACCCCTGTTTGCCCGTTCAATATCTAGACAAAAATGTTTTTCTCTTTTCCTTTTCATATTCTGATACAGTTTTACAATTGCAGCTTTCGTAGCGACATGTTCGATTGGCGGTAGTGATGGGTAACTCATCAATTTCATTTGAGGTAGAGGGAGTACCTCGCTTTACCCCGTGAGGTCCCCCATGAGGTACACTTCCCAACCTCAAATGAGGGGAGGAAGTGTACCTCACGACTCGTGTGTCCGAGCCGAACTCAGCCAAAGGACCGAGGGAGCGAGGTAGGTGGGCGCGACGATGACTCACGAGTACTCATGACTCTTCATCCAATTATTCACATCTCTCACCCACATCATTTCTCCGCATCTCACTCATTCTCTAATTCTCTATACAATTTTTAAGTCGGTTCGAATGAACCGAGCGAATGCTCACTGAGCTCACTCAATCACTCAATACTCACTCGCGACTCGCGAGTCTCGAACTCGCTCGCCTCGCCCCTCGCCCCTCGCCACGATTTCTTATTGTCAATGTCAATTTATGAGGACGTGTGAACGAGTGAGGTGGTTCAATGTTGAAATTCGAGTAACTCTTTCAATTTGTGATCACGAGTACCTGAAACGAGGGACCTCATGAGTGAGGTACACATCACTAATTGGCGGTGACATATCTGAATAGGGGTTTCTGTTATTCCATTTTGAAACAGCGCTCTAAAAAACTATCAAAGCCTAGCCTTCAACAAAAGTTGCATAATAGTGTTGCAGCGACATGTTCTTGTGAAACAACACTAGGTAATAGAAGGTATGTGTGCGCAAAATGTCTCCAACAACACAAAAAGTTGCACAATCTTTGTTTGCCATGCCTAACAGAAATCAAATAGACGTTTGATCCAATATACATCACATATAGAAAATGGCATTGGTATATCAATGAAAACCTACGTAAATCCCATACACAAGATATAAAGCTGTGGTGCCATAAGACATGGACCCGAGGATATAGCAAATGGGAATGTATGTTGAACCGGACATACGTTACATAAAGGACTATATGGATAGATGAATGTTGATCTCCGTTCTGGAGGGTAGTTTGTACGTCTGCATTGCTACTGTTGCTAGGCAACGAGAGAAATTGTTTTGTTTCCTTTAGAATGTTTATTTTTTAAGTTACGTCTAGGATCATGTGGGTAATTAGAATTTTGCGGGGAGCATTGACAGATACTGACATTGCATTGAGAGACGTGGATTCAAAATCAGATACTTTTACTCAGCAGAATTACGCTTATAAATACTTCTTAATTAATTTGAAGACGAGTTATGTAGCTCGGTTAATTTATATATGATAGTTTGAGGATTATGACTAAAAATAAAATTAAAGAAATTTCAATCGAGCTTTTAGAAACGAATCATGTTATACCGGCTTAATACCTACGTAAAATATTTTTTTAGTGATGGGATGTATTTTTTTTGTCCGAGACATTATAAAACAAAACATATCGATACAAATCAGCATAAGTTAGGTCTTGTACTGGATAATTTCGCCTTATTCACTTGAAGCAAGGAGTAATATTTTATTTGTCAGTAAACAAAAAATGGCAGACCTTTGGGCAAGTGACAATCAGTTTCAAAGCGTTTCCTATTTCCACAACGGCTTTCAACAGGATTGACTTCTTTCCGGTAGCTTATGTAAATCCAATAGATTTTTGAGGTTTTCATCTTCGTTATCGCTGATAGAATGTCCCTTTGTCTAGGCCCTCTCAGGGCCTAAATAAAGTAACATTCGCTTAGCGATGCCGCTAGTAGAAAATCCAAAAAAAAAATGTATTGGGTTGACATAAGCTATCGAAATGTCACGTGATCATAGGTCAACGAACAGAAATTAGCTAGGCAATGTGATCATCATTCCATGAAACGAATCGACAGTGTCGAACGATGACTTCCATAGAGATGCCAAGTGGTACTTTTTGACAAGTGTTATCGCTAGTTTTTGATTCGTATGATAGAAAAATTAGAGAAAGCCAAGACCCTTTTTTTATTTTTTTTGGATGGGAAATCATCAAATAACTTCTCCCGCTCTGGGTAGAGTGGGAGGGTGTGTCAGACTCTTACTGACTAAAACCCAGCAGTATTCCTTCCTGTTGCCTGTGTTTGCGGGGCCTCGGTGACCCATTAGTACCTTCCCGCGACCCCAGCAGGCATCGGCCCTAGTGGCGCGCGTGGAATACGACGCCCCGCCGTCGACCTGGGCCTGGTCCTTACCGGATGATGAACTACCCATTGCTTACCATCCGCAAGCCCGCGCCCACGGTGGCCGGAAATCCGCCCGGGATTCCCGACGCCCAGGGCGTCTCCTGCGGCGGCTAAGGTTGAGAGGGCGTGAAACGTGCCTTTCCCTCAACCGTCCCGCCTCCTCCTTCGCGAGCTTTACTGCTTCGCAGAAGGAGGTGATGGCTGCCCATGCCCTCTCGCTCCGTACCATGGCCTGAACCAGGGCCGGACGCGAGAAATCTCTGCCGCCGATCGCCTCCACGAGGACACGGCGGTGCTCTGCCCAATCCGGGCAGACCTCCACCGCATGCTCCACCGTGTCCTTCAGGCGATCCACATAGTGGTGACACCCGGGCGTTTCCTCCCGTCTTATCCAACACAGGAACCTCCTGAAGCTGCCGGTGAGGACCTGCGTCAGGCGGAAGTTGAGGACGCCGTGGCGCCTCTCTAGCCACTCCTCAAAGAGAAGTCTTATCGTATCGTACCGCAATCGTCGCGTGCCCAGCACTGGGTTGCGACAACCGTACTCTCCATGTCGCCATGAGATACCGCTGGAGCTCCGTCCGCCGTACCGCAATTTCTCGCGGTAGTGGAGTTACGCCCCGGTGTTTTGCCTCCTCGCGCCACTCCCATACGTGCGCGAGGACATTTGCCTCCAGATCCCATGGCGGCAATCCGGCAAGGAGGCTCGCTGCCTCACAGGAGACCGTGCGGTATCCCCGGACCATCCGGATGGCCATGACCCTTTGGGCCGCTCTCAACCGGCGGGCTGGCCGCAGCGCCAGAGAGCGCGCCCATACAGGAGTCCCGCAGAGGGCCATGGACCGCACGACTCCCGCGTACAGCCTCCGGGAGGAGGCGTTTAGACCCCCTAGATTGGGCAGGAGCCGCTTCAATGCAGCGCCTGCCCGCTCTAGTTTGGGAGCCAAACGTCTGAAATGCTCAAGTTCCACCGGCTGTCGAGGATGAGTCCCAGGTACTTCATCGTCGACTCGACGCCCATGGAAACCCCTCCTACCGTTATTTCGGACCCCAACGGTGGCGCGTTCCAAGGACCATGAAAACACATGGCCTCGGACTTGTGCAGGGCCACCTCGAGTCCCAATTGCCGGATCCTTTCGACGATTGTCGCAACCCCGCGTGCCGCTACTTCGGCCGGCGCCTGGTGCGACCTCCCCTGTGCCAGGACCAACGTGTCGTCAGCATAGCACACTACGCTGGTGGCCCCAGGACCCCTGTGGGACACCGCATGACATCTCTTGCCGGTTCCACACTCCCTGGTGACTGGGGTAGATGTCGGCCCTATCCGTCAGATAGGCCTCGACCACACGACAGAGGTAGGTCGGCATCCGGTGGTACCGGAGTGCCTCCCTGATGCAACTCCAGGGCAGGGTATTAATGGCATTGGCGATGTCTAGAGACACCGCCAAGACGACCCCACCCTGGGCAACAGAATTTCCCGTCGTCAGGGCTCGCACGCGCATGATGGCATCCACCGTAGAGCGCCCCGTGCGGAAACCAAACTGGCTCTCAGCCAAATCCGGCCCCACCCGCACCAGCTGGCCGACGAGGCGGTCTGCAATGACTCTTTCAAAGAGCTTGCCCACCTCGTCAAGAAACACGATGGGCCGATAAGCGGACGGAGAGTCCGCAGGGCGCCCTGCCTTCTTTATGAGGACCAGTTTCCCCGTCTTCCAACGAAGCGGGAACTGGCCCCTCTCCATGCATGCGCTTAGGAGCCCCCTTAGTCGAGGCCCGAGAGCCTCCATGGCCAGGACCCAGGCCTTCCCAGGTAAGCCGTCGGGTCCTGGGTCGGTATTTTTGGCATTAAGCCTGCGTATCGCCGCTCTCATTTCTACCTCGGTCAGCTCCGGAGCATCGTCGTCGTCGTCGTCGTTGGCGGTGTGGTCCGCATCGGGCACCGCAGCAGGTGGAGCCATGGGCGGGGAGATGTGTTCCCCTCGCGAAGGGAACAGAGCGCTCACCACGTTCTCCACAAGCTGGGGCCGGAGACTCTGCGTCAGCGGGGGAGCCCATGGGCGGAGTTTATCCCACACCACTTTGTACGGGCGTCCCACGGGTCCCTTTCCAGAGTCCCCAGCGACTCCTCGCGGGTCAATCCCCTGGTTCGCAGGATCTCCGCTTGAAGGGTGGTCTTCGCCGCTCTGTACCGGAGGTCTGGGCGGAGACGTCAAACCGGATATACCGGTGATCGGAATAGGTCTCCACCCCCTCCATGACGCGCCAGTCAACTATACGCGGCGACAGAGCGGGGCTGGCGAACAAGATGTCCACCACTGATTCACCCCGCAGCCGCACACACGTGGGGACAGAACCCCGGTTTAGGACGACCAGGCCTGTCTCCAGAGCCCAGTCCTCCACCATCCTGCCCCGCGTGTCCGTCAACCGGGAACCCCAAGCCAAATTCTTGGCATTGCAGTCCCCGAGGACGAACACGGGGAGGGAACCAAACCCGACGACGACGTCTCTCAACTCCGCAAGGGAGTTGTGGAACGCAAGAGTTCGGTTCTGAGAGAAGTAGACCCCCACCACGACAATCTCCCCGAACCGTGCTGCCACGCAGCCCCGTCTTCTCTTGACGGCCTCGAGGGACGGGGTATTGGCGGCGGCCGACGATATTAGGGTCACTGAACCGCTCAGGTCCTCCACCCAGTCATCCCTGGGCGGGACAAAGTACGGCTCAGCAACCACGGCGATGTTAATCGACCACTGCGCCATGCTCTGGAGCAACAGATCCTGAGCGGTGGCGCAGTGGTTGATGTTCGCCTGGAGGTGGCGTAATGGGGCCATTATTGCACTCCATGTCAGCCCCTTCTTGAGCCTCCTTCCCAGCCCCCTGAGAGGGGCCTGCCGCAGCAGCTATGGTGGCAACGGCGACGACGGCGGTGGTGGAGGCGGCAGCGGCGGTGGCAGTGGTGGTGGCTGCGGTGGTGACGGCGGTGGCGGAGGGCTTGCTTCTGGCCCTGGCTTTGGAGGGTGGGGTGCAGGCCTTGCCCCCCATCCGGTGCTCGGCCGGCCTGCCAGCCGCCGCACATACGGCACAGTGCGGCATTACACGAGCCGGCCTTGTGCCCGGGCAGACCACAGCGGTAGCAAAGACCGCTGCGGTCCACCTCCGAGGTGCAATTCGCTTGCACGTGGTTGCCCACCTGGCAGCGGAAGCACCTCAGAGGTCTGGGCTCCAGCAGTTTCACCTGCGCGAAAACCCAGCCCAAGCCATTGGCCCTCTCTGCCAATTTTTTTGGCCGCCAACAAGGGGCAGCTCACTATAACGGTTTGCAGCCCCGTGGAGTCAGGACGGAGGGTGCCCGCCCTCACCTGCTCGGCAGAGCACCCCCGGTTCTAACCACTGCGGCGACCATCTTCTCTTCAGTCGCGGAGTCGTCCAGGCCCATGATGCGCATGCTAGCACACTTGGTGGGCCTGGACACTCGGACGTCGTCCGCATTTAGAGATGCCCTAAGCCTTTCGGCCAGGGCGTCTGCAGCCGGACCGCTAGACGCACCGGGGACCTGCACCATTCGGGCCCCAGTCGCCGTAATTTTCATTTTGAGGCCCCTGGCAGCGCCGAGCTCCTCGAGGCGCACCACCTCACCCACCTTCCCAAGAACGGTCTTGTAGGTCACGCCCTTCTTTGCCGCATCCGGCTGTAGTGTAATCACTACGGCTGCGGAATTCGGGGCGCGGAGCCTAGCCGCGGCGGTGCGCTCCTTACGTCGCTGCCGCCTCTCCCTCTTTGTGGCCGCTCTTGCTGCCTTACCCACCTTCTTCTTCTCCCCGACCACTTGCCATTCGGCATCGGCCGGAAGAGATTCAGGAGGCGGGGGCGGCCGTCTCGCCACCAGGGCCGGTGCCCTCGCCGCCAGGGCTGGGGCCCTCTTCTCCGGGGCCACTCGCCACTGGGGTATTATATGTTCTGACTTGATAAAGGAAAGATATGAAAACTGACGAAGAAATGAAAGACTTGACTGAACATAAATATTTGTGTTAAAAAATAACTCTTACGACTATACAGTTATTAATATTGAGCTTATACAAACATACAATAAAGCTGAGACAATTTCATACGATAGGTATTCTAAGCACAGGAAATTAAGCACATATTAAATGTTCACTTCTGTTGGCAGTTATTGACAAAACAGTGTTTAAGGTTGAAACAATGAATATAAAGGAGCAATAAGTGCTCAAGAAAAAAATTTAGAAGCCTTAGAAAATTTAGGGTACGGTAGCGGTCCCTCTTTTTGGCGGTGCTTGTCACAACCGTGTACAGGGTATTTGACAATGGAGACCAAAGAAGAGATAGTAAAGATGACTAAGCACACGTGCCAAACAAAAATTATTATCAAAGAAATTAAAGAAGTCTTAGACAACCTTAAACATCGAGTAACTACTACCGACGAGCCAACATCAAAGATTCAAAAAAAAATTGTCGACATAATATGTCAAAAACTATGCGGCATAAAGGAAAACAAAAACAAAAAGAAAACAATGAAGGCCCTTTATACTTTTCTTGAAAGTCTTGAACTAAAGTTTGAATCCTTGTTTCCAACTGATGTATAGTATTCAATCAACTCAGCCTATAACAGTCCACTGCTGGACATAGGCCAGGCTGCGCCACATCACCCTGTCCTCCGCTTTCCGCATCCTGTCTGTCCCAGCCACCTTTTTAAGGTCGTCGGTCCATCTAGCTGGGGGGCATCCCACACTACGCTTGCCGATACGCGGTCTCCACTCTAGGACTCGTCTGCTCCACCGGCCATCGGTCCTTCCACAAATATGGCCAGCCCACTGCCACTTCAGCTTGCTTACTCTGCAGGCTATGTCGGTAACTCCGGTTCTCTTCCGGATAACTTCATTTCTGATCTTATCCTTCAAAGAAACTCCAAGCATAGCCCGCTCCATGGCGCGCTGAGCGACCTTGAATTTGTGGACCAGCCCGACTGTCAGTGTCCACGTTTCGGCACCGTATGTCATAACGGGCAGGACGCACTGGTTAAAGACCTTAGTCTTCAAACACTGCGGGATTGGCGACGAGAAGACTTGACGAAGTTTTCCAAACGCTGCCCAACCCAATCGGATCCTCCTGTCGGCTTCTTTCTCAAAGTTGTGTCTACCGAGCTGGATAACTTGCCCTAGGTAGACGTACTCCTTCACAACTTCGAGAAGCGACCCTTCGATATGGATTGGACTCGGCAAGACGTGCGAATTGTACATGACTTTCGTCTTGTCCAAATTCATGCCGAGGCCAACCCGCCGAGAGGCTCCATTTAGGCTGTGCAGCATCTGGTCTAACTGTTCCAGTGTCTCTGCCATTATGACGATGTCATCGGCAAAACGAAGATGTGAGATGTACTCGCCGTTTACGTTGATACCCTGTCCAGTCCAGTCCAGCGTCTTAAAAACGTCCTCCAACGCATTGGTGAAAAGTTTCGGGGATATCACATCCCCTTGTCTCACCCCCCTAAGCAGTTGGATAGGGCCGGTTTTTTTATCCTGGATCTGGACAGTCATCGTTGCAGCGTCATACAAACACCTCAACACTTCGATATAACGCCAGTCAATTCGACATCGTTGCAGAGAGGCCAGAACTGCCCATATTTCGATGGAGTCGAAGGCTTTCTCGTAGTCCACAAATGCCATACACAGCGGCTGGTTGTACTCTTCGGTCTTCTGTACAATCTGCCGAACAGTATGGATGTGGTCCACGGTACTGAAGCCTTTTCGAAAGCCAGCTTGTTCTGGTGGCTGGAACTCGTCAAGTCTTCTGGTGAGACGGTTCGTGACGACTCTCGAGAACAGCTTGTAAACGTGGCTCAGAAGTGAGATGGGTCTATAGTTCTTCAGCAAGGTTTTGTCGCCTTTTTTGAAGAACAGAACCACCGCACCTCTGCTCCACGCCTCCGGCGTTGTACCCTCTTGGATGACGGAGTTGAAGAGACTCGCTAGCTCTATCAGGACTGGAGCCCCGCCCGCTTTAAGGAGCTCTGTCGTTATGCCGTCATCACCAGGTGCCTTGTTGTTCTTTAGCTGCTCGAGAGCCGCCCTAATCTCGCACTGGTCGACATCTGGGATGTCTTCCGTGTAGTGGCGCGTTAGTTCGGCTCGATGGTCATCTTCACTATGCCCCGCTGGTTTCGCCGTCCGCGTTGAGTACAGGTGCCCGTAGAAATCCTCGACTTCCTCAAGTATCTCGGACTTTGAAGTCACGATCCTACCATCCGCAGTTCTCAGTTTCGTCAGATGGGACCTCCCTAGTTCCTGAGCGAACACTTTCGACCCTCGGTTCTGCTCAATCGCGACCATAATGTCACGAGTGTTAGAGCACCGAAGGTCGCGTCGCGTCAGCTTTCTAATTTTTAGGTTTAAGGCCCTCTTATCTGACGAAGACGGTGGCGTAGATGGTAACTCTCGTCTTTCCCTCATAAGTCCGAGAGTCTCCGAGGAAAGTTTGGACACCTTAATTTTTCGTTGCGACGGGAAAAGTCTGCGGGACACGACGCGTAGTGCTTTGACCACCTCGTCGGCCTTTTCATCGACAGTGCCTGTGGTTTCCAGGAGGGCGAATCGATTTTGAAGTTCCAGTTGGAACTTTTCGGATCCTAGAGCGGCTTGAAGCTGCGTAGGTCGGAGAGTAGGCCTCATCATGCGGATTCTCTCAGCACGAAAATTGATATTTAGAGTGCCTCGGACAAGCCTGTGATCGCTTCCAGTATCAAACCTGCTGATCACAGAGACATCTCTAAATATGTGCCTCTTATCCGTCATAATGAAGTCTATCTCGTTCCTTGTCACGTTATCGGGGCTCTGCCAGGTCCACTTCCTTTGGGGTTTCTTCTGGAAGAACGAATTCATCAAGAAGAGCCCCTGAGACTCTAAAAAGTTGACCAACATTTGCCCCCTGTGATTCCTGCGCCCCAAACCGAACGGACCAACTTTCGTTTCGCCGCATTCTTGTACTCCCACTTTGGCATTGAAATCACCCATAACAACGTTGTAGTGGGCCTTTGTAGTACTGTGCATTGCCTTGGCAATGTCCTCGTACATGGCCTCGGCTGTCTCGTCAGAGTATGACGAAGTCGGCGCATATACCTGTATCACTTTCAGGTAGTACCTGTCAGTGAGTTTCAGTACTAGGTACGCTACCCTTGTCGACACACTACTGATTTCCACAACGCTGTTAGTGAGTTCCTTGTTAACAAGGAAGCCGACACCGCCTTGGGAGAGCTGATCACCTTCGCGAAAGTAGAATAGGTGACCTGACTCCAGGGTTATCGTGTCCTCCCCCTGTCTTCGGACTTCAGATAACCCCAGTATATGCCAGTTAATGCGACCTAACTCTACCTCGAGTTCGGCAAGGTGATGGTCCAGCCTCATCGAACGTCCATTGTACGTGGCCAGATGTAATCGTCGTTGGTAGCCTGCCGTAGCCCGGGGATTCTTCGCACCCCCCGTCCCGCCGTAACCGTGACCGCTACCTTGACCAGGAATAGCGGGACCACCGGGAACTGGGGGCCATTGTTTTGGCACTTTTTTCATAGGGAGGTTTTAATGCCCGTAGTCACCACGCTGGGCAAGCGGGTTGGTGACCGCAGTGCCAATCCTTTCGCAGCGATGATGCTGCTGCCCGTCATCGCTCTGAAGAATTTAAATTGGCTTGTTGGATGGTTATACCGCCATCGGTCGGTCGCCAGCGCCTCGTCTGTCAGTGGCAGGGTGTACCGCGCGCAGGTGAGGTTGACATTTGGGGAGCCCGGTTGTTGTGTGCTCCCCCTTACACCCCCAGTATAGTATTATCAACATTATATTAGTGAATATTACGTGGATTTTAGAGTGACTAGTACTATGGCTAAGTCATGCTTGAAGTTGTAGCGCAAACTAAACATAAAGTGTGAGTCAACATCATCATCATTATTATTATATGATGTGACGTATTTTGTTCTAAAATCGAAGTTTTCCCATACAGTGGCCAATAGTTATGGATCCAATTTGAGATTTTTTTTGCAGCAATTTTTTGTTATTTCTATATTTGTGTTTTTTTTTTGTCTGTATTCTATTTAAAGTAGTTGCATTTGTATTTACAAAAACCCAAAATTTGTGCAAAGTTAATGCCACTGTTTATGGCTCTGCTCAGCGTTGCATGATGGGATTCCGGATAGTTGTTGGTCTTGTTAGTCACCCCGTAACAAGACCATTTATCCGACCACAATTTGTGTGCGATCCACTGTGCGATCATATATTCATTAAATTTCGTCACGTTTTCCTCGTTTGGACTCTCACTCATGAGATACAACCATGAACACCCACGTGCTTGCATGTGCTGTCATAATATGGTACCTATTTTAAATAACGTGTTTGTCTAATAATTTCAAATTATCAGTCAGCTACAAGATCAGAGCAACCTTATGCATTAAAATAAAATAAATTTATTTCAGGTCCTTGACCCATATTTAATACAAAAACTCACAATTTTGTCAATTTTACAAGTGTCACTTGTGCAATTAAATAAGTAATAAAAAGTTGAGTGATTAATAAATAAATAAAGTTAATTATATGACGCACACAGGCGAAAAATCGATAAAAGCTGGCATAAACTAAAAAAATAAAAATGTCGTAAAACCTTTTCTAATTGTTGTATCTTACGACTCAATGGACGGGCCTAGCTACCTGCGCCTGCGCCGGCCGGCTATGAGTCCCCGAATGGATGCCATCTTAGTCCAAAGTTTGACTTGTTAAGCAGCGGATGTGTTTTAAGCAATTTTTGTGATATTTCAAGTTAAAATATTGTAAATTATAGTGAAATTATTGGTGTTTCAACAATGGATGCCCTTCCAGGAGGTAATAATTGATTATTTTTATTGTGAACAAAATTTATAAGTCAGATCTTTCATTTGTTAAGATTGTTTTACGAAATCAGTATTTAATTTTAACAGAGACATTTCTTATGGACTAAAAATTTAGTTTCCTGCCTTAAAATAACCTTCACTGCACTCTTTATTTACTGCATATTTAATAAAAGTAACTTTTAAAGGCGTAATTTAGACGCTTTAACAAAATCTGCGTTTGAATGAGAATTAATATTGAGTCTCCTGTGTACCTAAGCTAAGTATTAACGACACGTCTCGGGTTAGCACGGGTTTGTCTTTGTAGATATTAATAGAGTGTGAAAGACTTTTTTTTAGATTTAATAGATAGGTATAATTATTCAAAACATCACTTCCATGTAACTAGAAAGATTTTAACAATGCACGTCTAGTAAGCGTTCCAGGGGGATTTTGTTTCATCTGGGTCGAGAGGCAGCGTGATACCTGAGCTAATTTATACAATAAATATATAAAATGTAATCTAAAATCTCCCCAATGAATTAGCCTATCTATTAGTGAAAACTATATTACAATTTCTGCTATATATTTTTTTTTAATTTTCCTTCTTCTTTCTAGGATCCAACAGTGAAGAAATTTGTATTAGCAGAATAACTCTTATGAGTTACTACCGAGAGTGTAAGTCTAAGAGGGATGTTGATAGAATGCATTACTTGTGTAACAAAGTTGCAAATGCCCTAAGAGAGCCGGAATTGTCAAGTGACATAAAGAGTGTCTTAAGCAAACTGGTTTACAACAAACGAATTCAGAAAGAATTCTTAGAAAAACTTGGACTACATGTGGACAAACCGAGACAGGGAGGAGGGACGTCAACAGACGGCAATACAGCACGCATAATATTCCAGTACGCAGAGGAAGTCTCTTAAATCACTGGAATCAATTTAAATATTATTAATCGATTGCATACAATATTAAAACTTTTATCGTGTGGTTATAGAATACGCACAGAAAAATTTAAACACTTTTGCCTTCACACCGCGTCCGCATTTGTCATAAACTATCCGTGGTTTAACATGCCAACAACGTTACACAAAATATTGGTCCACGGTCATCAAATTGTTGAAAATATTGGTATCGCTATAGGACTTCTAAGTGAAGATGCGCAAGAAAGTCGCAAAAAGGACATTAGAAAGTACAGAGAGCAATTCTCAAGAAAATTTTCAAGGAAAATGGCTATGGAAGACACATACCATAGACTCATGGTATCTTCAGACCCTTATATAACCGGAATAAGGACTATAATCTCAAAAAAAAATCTACTTTTTCTCCTTTAGACCTAAGCCCACCGAGGCCCCCGTAACACAAGCAACAGGAAGGAATACGGGTGGGTTTTAGTCAGTAAGAGTCTGACACACCCTCCCGCTCCGCCCAGAGCGGGAGAAGTTATTTGATGATTTCCCACCCTCAAAAAAAAAAAAAGACCTAAGCCTAATAGATAAAAACTTTTTCATAAACACAACTACTTACAATACTTTTTAATATACTTTATGTTCTCACAACGAAGTTTTATTTAATACATATCCCGTTATAATTACAATCTGTTACTCTTAAACATCTTATTTCCCAGTTAAACTAATTAAATTAGGATTTATTCATGAATTTAACAACAAACCCAGCACATTAAATGAACATTAGGTTTATGCCAACTTTTATCGATTTTTCGCCTGTGTGTGACGTAACAGTATGAGTAGCAGATAAATGTCAAATTAAATCAATTAATGTCAAAAGCAAAATAAAAAATTATTAAATAGGACAATAAATTAAATTAAGTAAATGAAGTTATGTCAGAAGAAAAAGAAAAAAAACTAAAATTATAATATCCATAATACTACATCATTATATAAAATGACAATTCAAGCCACCAGCAATATACCTGCTACAACAATGGCCGAAGTAGGGGCAATCCAGTCGCTGAGCAATCATCGCCAGGACAGTGTTGGAGCTAGCCTGCACCCTGCGCACCAACGACGCGCACTGCTTGCGCATGGTGGTGTAGAAACAGTCGGTGCGCGCTTCCGCAAACATGCCCGAGGCGCTGCAGAAGCGAGAAGCGGGGAAGCCCAATATTGCCCTGAACGCGTTGTTGTAAGAGCTTGTGAGTAAGATGACCCATAGGCTGCACGTGTAGCAGAAAGCTTTGAAAAGTGTGATTTAAACTTGATTTGAACAACGTGCAAACCTACGGGCATGTATTGGCTTTTCGTGGCATTATACATAAGGCCATGCATGCATTAACGGACGTATCATTACTCGCCTCGAAACCAAGAGAGAGCGCGATACAAAAAATATCCTTTTCTAATTTGTAAAGCAACCTCTGTCGTAAAAAATATTTCAAAGACATTCCAATATGTAACACCGGTTGTTCACCAACGCCGAGGACCGCGGTAGAAAAATGATAGCGAAAAGCGATAAAGCGAAATATCAGCGTTAAGGTGAGTATAATCTAGAGCATTTCCTTGAGCAATTTCTATGTAACGTATCGTTCGTATAAATGGTACAAGCAAAAGCTCAATTCAAAAAAGTTTTTCCATGTAATTGTAACGTTCCTGTACATGTTCGATACGATATTCGAAGTAAGGCTCACGGCAACTGCGCATTAATCTGTAACATTCCTTCCTATTTTACGTTTAATCATCGTTGAAATATCTGATCTGCAGGTCGCGTGTCCTAACGTTTATGCTCGATGAAATGATAATCAAATTCACTCATTTGTTAGCAAAATCAACTAACAAAGCGTCGAGTGTCGTGCTCATTGTTCGTTTCGTGAAAGGTTTTACTTTAGTACTGCTCGATGTTTGGTTACGTTTCAAATAAATACGTTTACGTTTTCACACGTTTTTTACTTAGAATGACGTTTCATCAAATATTTACTTCGTTGATGGTGCGTTACCTCAAAATGTTTTTCGACGGAGATAAGTTACCCTGGAATAAATAATAATGGAATTTGAAACTATTATTAGTCCACGAGATCAATCAACTCAGCCTATAACAGTCCACTGCTGGACATAAAACTCTCCCAGGCTGCGCCACAACACCATGTCCTCTGCCTTCCGCATCCAGTCTGTCACGGCCACCCTTTTCAGCTCGTCGGTCCATCTAACCGATACGCGGTCTTTACTCTAGGACTAGTCTGCTCCACCGATCATTGGTCCTTCGACAAACATAAACAAGTGAGATCACATTTAATAATAAATTTGATAAAAAATTAACATTCTTGATTTTTTAAGGTAACCAAGAAAAGGTGAAAAGCTATTCATGTTTTGTTAAATAAAAAAAATACAAATTAATATCGCGTTTTTCCTGCATGTGCTCGCCCTTATTAAAGTTTCCACCCACCTAGACATGCTGAGAACGATGTTATCTATTGTTTCCTGTGATAGTCTCCGCCATTCTTGAACTACAGCGATTCGCAGTTCATCCACATTGATTGGAGCTGGGAATTTTAGATTTACTCTGCGTTTAATTAAAACAATCGCTTAAAAGGTGACGCTCAGCTGTTTTCTTAATCTGAAATAATTATTTTTAATATAAAACTAAATTCGTTTTATTTTATTTTATTTTATAACATAACATCACGCCTGTATTCCCCGAAGGGTTAGGCAGAGGTGTACCTATAGTAAACCCATATTTCGCCGGTTATATTTAAGTGCCATGTAATAGGGGGCGAGCCTGTTGCCATCATCCGGGCACAAATCCAGACTTCAGGCTGTTACTGAGAAATTCCAGATGGAAAAATCTAATAACACTTTCACCCGACCCGGGAATTGAACCCAAGACCTCATGCTCAGTAGTAGCGCTTGCGAACCACTAGACCAACGAGGCAGTCTATTGCATTTTATACAAACTAGTTATTCGAAAAAAAAATGATGTTCCGGTATTTTGCCGGTGAGAGTAAATTTGACATTTGGTCCATTCATTGCATTTCGCATTCACGAGTGATCGTGAATGCAAAAAGCAAACACATGAGAATTTGGTTATTTCGTTATTTTCGGTGATTTTAAATCAAATACGTATTATTAAAGTTATTAAATATAGAGGCCATGGCAGAGAGTACAACTGTGTGCCCTTTGGCGTCGAGACCCTCGGTCCGTGGGGTCCCAGTGCGCATAAGTTTTTTGCGGAAATTGCGAAACGTCTAGTTGATGTAACTGGTGACTGAAAAGCTGGCGGCTTTCTCGCGCAACACATCAGCATTGCAATTCAGCGAGGAAATGTCGCCAGCATCCTCGGTACAATGCCCCGAGGGCCTGATGACAGAATTTAAATATTGATTATTTGCTCGTAATTACTTCAAAATGTTTCCTACTTAACCTCGATTTAAAAATTGCTCTAGGCAACAATCTACTATACGGTATTTCGGAAAAGGGTGGACTCCAATTTCGGAGTAGTTAACGAGTCATTTTCACACAAATAAAATAAAACCACCTCACGCCTTGTAGGTATTATTAGCTTGTTTTGGGAACTAGCTACGACAGCACAATGTTGACAGTGTCTTCCCCATTCACTCGGGCAACATTTTTGTGATTTGAACAAATTGCATAAGTAAACATTTAACCGCATTCATTATGTACGACAACAGAGCACTTACTGTGCGTGGTTCGACACGCACTTGCCGTATTGATATGTTAGCTGGTAATACCTATCCTGAAAAAAGAATACTTACATCCCATGACTACAAACTGTATGCAGGTTCAGGGACTGAAAATACTAATGATACTAATGAACAGTTAGTTCATTGGTATCGTTTTCATGGTTTTCGGGGGTGTTAAATCCGATAGTGAGGTCAAAATTAAAAAGCAAGATGGCGGCTGCAAAAAATTTCAGATTTTTCATCATGGGTGTCGTTTTCATGGTTTTCGGGGGTGTTAAAGCCGATAGTGTGGTCAAATCCAAAAAGCAAGATGGCGGCTGCGAAAATTACCAAACCTTTAGGAATAAAAAAAAACAAATTGAGTTTCTGACTGAATTTTTGTTGTGCTATTTTTAAAAAACCCTAAATAGTAACGTTTCAACACTTAAATACTAGTTTTGAAATAATATAAAATAATCAATAGAATTAGCATAAAAATATAATTAAAATATCGATTATGATTATAAATGTAATGCTTGGTCACTCCCTAGCATCAGTGAGATGACACTGACAGCTCACTCCACGCGAGCTTTCACGGTGAGATTTTTACAGGATCGACATGCAGTGCTCTGAGTTCAATACCTCAAAAAAATACTTATTTAATTAACAAAGACGATTAAAGCAGAATGTATAATAGAGAGGGCCATATTGGTCAACAATCTCAAAATAGTGTCAACATGAATTATTGAAGGAATTTTTCAACCAAGATTTTTTAAACCGTCCCATAATATATTTACGATGCATTTTGAACAGCCGATTAAAATATGGACCACAAAATTCTTTCCAGCATTTTCATTGACAAGTTAAATTTTTTTCATAAAAATACGAATCATAATTTTTGTATTCAACACTTTTCAAAAAGCCAGTAATTAATTAACTTGCATGCGGTTAAATAAACTACTGCGTACTTTTATTTTTTATGTAAAAAAAAACTGGAAAAAAATAAATATTATTATTACTCATAACGTTTTCACCGTGAACCATTTACTGCGCAGTTCTACGAATTTACATTTTAGGCCTGGCTTTGGCATAACGTTTATTGGGCAATAAATAAAAATACAGCCTATATTTATGCACCACAACGTTGGTGTAGGTTTTGCCACATAATTATACAATAAACAAAATATTATTTTTATTTTTATACTTCTCTCAAATCAGCACAGCTTAGATTTCCTACGACAGAGGTGGCCGCCATGTAACGGATACAGTGACAGCCATCATGAAAATGATGGCATCGGGGTATGACGATACGATGTCAAAAAACGCTCTATATAAAAAGGTGCACCGACTTACTTAGTTACGTTTCAGTGACGACATTCGACGGTAAATTGCGTACACTTTGTGGCGGCCACTGGAATCTTTGGAAATCCTAGCTTAACTAGATACTTAATACAGGCTTACATACGTCAAGGGGGTAATTCTACTAATCACGTTTAGGAACTTTCCCTAAGAAACTCTTTTCCGATTCCTGTAAAAACCACCTAGAGTGATCAAGACAACGCCGGACATTTATTTGAAAAAATACACATACACATTTTTTATTAAGTGACGACAGAAAAAAAAGCGGCCAAGTACGAGTCGGACTCACCCATGAAGGGTTCCGTTGATTGAATGAAAGGTAAATTGCGGTTTACGATTTATGACGTATTAAAAAAAAACTACTTACTAGATCTCGTTCAAACTATTTTTCGGTGGAAGTTTACATGGTAAGGTAAATCATATATTTTTTTTTAGTTTTATCATTCTCTTATTTTGCAAAGTTACACACACATTCTACCACTTTGGAAGTGTCTCTCGCGCAAACTATACAGTTTAGAAAAAAATGATATTAAAAACCTCAATATCATTTTTGAAGACCTATCCATAGATACACCACACGTATGTGTTTGATAAAAATAAAATTTTGAGTTTCAGTTCTAAGTATGGGGAACCCCAAAATTTATGTTTTTTTTTTTCTATTTTTATGTGAAAATCGGTTCACAGAATACATCTACTTACCAAGTTTGAACAGCATAGTTCTTAAAGTTTCGGAAAAAAGTGGCTGTGACATACGGACGGACAGACAGACAGACAGACATGACGAATCCATAAGGGTTTTCGTTTCTTGCCATTTGGATACGGAATCCTAAAAATGGTGCTGGTCAACGCAAAAAAACCCACCCGTGTTCCTTCCTGCCTGTGTGTTGCCAGAGCACCACACAGGCAACGGAACACGGGAGAGTCCCGTAACTTTCCCGCGACCCCGGCAGGCATAGGCCCTAGCGGACCCTTACAGTTATGCTGACATCTCATTAAGGCGCGGGTGGGAGACAACGTGCTGCCGACCTGGGCCTGGTCCTTATCGGACGGCGAGCTATCCATTACTCACCGTCCGCAAGCCCGCAGTTACGGTGGCCGGGAATTGGCCTAGGATTTCCCGACGCCCGGGGCGTCTGCGGAGGCGGCAAGGGGCGTGAGAGCGTGAAGTTTGCCTCTGCCTCACCCGTTCCGCCTCCTCCTTCGCGAGCATTACTGCTTCGCAAAAGGAGGTGACGGCTTCCCATGCCGCGTCGCTACTGAGCGGAGTGCTTTTTTTTGTATGGCATCTCGTAGTTGACCTTGAGAGGTCGTGACTACTCAACCGGACTATCCTGTGGCTGCCTTAATCGGACTCAAAGCCTCCAGCCAGGGGCGAATAACTTACATTACTAAGCGACTGCACGCTAAGGGCACCCCCTGTGGGGTACGGACCTCGGCTTAGGGCGTCGCTGGGGGGAGGACAGTAAGGTGGGACAGGCTGTATCTGATCAGAATTATTATTAAGCGGGGAATTTAAAGCTACGGGCTCAGCTGCGGCGCGGGCTGGCACTTCGTCGAGCAAGGGTCGGGGGGACAATAAATTACGTCTGGGTTTACGCGAGGGACCTCGGCGGTAAGGTCGGAACGTAGATCGGTGTGTTTTGTGCACTGTACTCGTGACCCTACTGCTCTCCTGGAGGATGAGGAGTGAGAGATGAGGAGGGTAATGGGGTCATCGGGGTTGGTGAGCGTATGCCTTGGGCGGCGAATAGAGCTAATGGAGGAGGGCCTATAACTGGCGGCCTTCACAACCAGAGGGTTGCGGTGGGTGGCGGCAGAGTCAAAGAATCGCTTCGTGATGCGCTTCATGAACTGCTTGATGGTGGGGATTTTATGGTCGAGAAGGAGGATCTCGTTTCGGACGAACGTTTTGGAGGCACTGCATTCTGTGGATGGGCCTTGCTTGTGCGAAGACTGCACAAACATATGTCATAATGGGACGGATGCACGCTGTGTAAATACGCAATTTGCCCTTAAGGGACAATTTGCTGCGCGCATTTAAGACGGAGTGTAGTCTACCGAGAGCGAAAGCGGCACGCGAACGCACCTGCTTAATGTGCTCTGAGAAGGAGAGATGGTGGTCAAGGGTCACGCATGTATTTGGCTCGCAGGTGTATTTGGCTCGCTCCTCCCAAGGGATAGGCTTGCCGAACATGGTCAGCGGTCGGGGGGGATAAGGTTTCTACGCGGTTTGGTGAAAAGAACCGCCTGACTATTGTCGGGATTAACTTCGATTCTCCACTTTCTAAACCATGCGCCAAGCTTGTTGACTTCGGTCTGGAGAGTGCGAGATATCTGGTCGTGGACTAAACCGGTGTAGTAGATGACCGTGTCGTTTGCGAAGAGAGCCAACTGCGCCTTTCTAGTTTTTGGGATGTCGCTGGTAAAGAGAGTGAAAATGAGAGGGGCTAGTACAGAGCCCTGAGGGACGCCTGCACGGATAGGACGAGGGGAGGATAGCGCTCCTTCGATGCAATAGCGGAAGGTGCGGTTTGACAAGAAGTCTCGTAAGATGAGCACGAGACGATCGGGCACACCGAGTTTGTAGAGCTTATATAATAAGCCGGTGTGCCAGACCTTGTCGAACGCTTTCGCTATATCAAAGAATACAGCACCGGTCGTAAGACCACGTTGAAATCCATAGCTTATGTGTTCTACGATGCGGTGGACCTGTTGGACGCAAGAGTGTTGGGATCTAAAACCGAACTGCTGGTCGGGGATGAGGCCCTTTGTTTCAGCAAAATCTCTGAGGCGCTTTAAAATAAGCCTCTCATAGACTTTGCCGAAGACATTGAGCAGACTGATGGGCCGGTAGCTGGTGGGCTCCGTTTTTGGCTTACTGGGTTTGGGTATGCCGATGACGGTGGCCTTTTTCCACTCTTGTGGAAAGATGTTATTGCTCAGGGCACCATTGAAGATGGTGGCCATGAGCATTATGAGGTGAGCGGGGAACAGTTGGAGCACCCTCATGGTGATTCCGTCTGAGCCGGTTTTAGACCCTTGATGATATCGTGCACTTTGCCTGGAGTGACGGGAGGCAGAGGATAATCAGGGTCTTCAACGGGTGGGAGGGAGGCTCTACGTTCGACTTCCGCGTCGGCCTGGGACAGGAAGTCGAACGTAGAGCCTCCCTCCCGCCCGTCGATGAGCAAAGTGCGAGGTAGTCGCAACTATATATCCTGAGAGCTGTGACGGAGAGCTAATACTCCGAATATCAGACATTTTATGCGGAGGTTGCTCAGGTAGGAAACATGTTTTCTTGTCTGGTCGTCTTCTGCGTGGAGTGTGCATTATTTTATTTTATATCAGTACCACTACTAACACTAGAACATAAATGATGTTTTATAATTCTAACACAATATGGATCACTGTTTTCTGAAATTAATTAATTTAGATTTGCCAATTCAAATAATTTATGTTAACCTTTCTGACTATCAATGCTAATAAAATTGATGTATCAAACAAGAGTGTATTCAGGTTTATGTGATATTTACACGTGTACGCCCACCCATCACGATCTTTCGCTCGCCTGTCCAAAACCTAATCATTGTGCTATTTCCACTTAATTATTTTTATAGATACATTGTTGCCTACAAAGGTTGTTAATTATTACATTCCCTTAATGATCGCTTAGTTCATGTAGAAAACTCACTTTTAAACATTTAGCATTTTTCCATGAGGCCTTTTGAGGGCTCTGTGTGTGACACTCACACTCTGTGGGTGTGGGTGCTTCGAAATATCATCGAATTTTTGGTTCTTTCGTTTCCTCACGATGTTTTCTCCTCATGGGGCCACCACTACTGTGCTCACATTTGGACATTTAAAATGTACTAATAATGCTTGCTTAATATTAATGTTGGATGTTGGCAGCGCGTGACTAGTTGTTGTGGTCATGGTTGAGAGAAGCCGTTGAGATTATCTTAAATTCATCTACTGCTGTGCATACAGCAGTAGATGAATTTTAGCTGCATTTTAGCTGATCTCAGCTGGAATGCACCTACCTAATGGTACTATTATGTAGGAGAAATAGTGAATTCCACTACCACTTACAAATTTAATTTTGTTTTTGAATACTGACAGCGCATTTGTAACTAAACGCATTTACGTTTAAATTGATTTGGGGCCGTATACAAATGAAATGAAATGAAATTGTTTATTCTGTAAATAGGATATGAGAATCACTTTTACACTTTTACAGTCGGTGTCATTTGAGTTAGATTTATAAATGTAAGTTCTTTTATATGATTTTTTATTGGTCAGAAAGTTAATATAATGTTTTAATAAATTAAACAAATATTAAACATACCACCTGCGCCTGCACCTGCATACGTCTCGATTCCATGGGAATATAGGGTTAAAAAGTATCCTATATCCTAATTTAAGTCATGGTCTTTCCATGTGCCAAATTTAATCTATATCCGTTCAGCCGTTGTAGCGTGAAAGCGTAACAAACAAACAAAATAATAAACAAACAAAATCACTTTCGCATTTATAATATTAGTTAAGATTTAACCAACACTTTTGTTGAATTTATTTGTTGGATTTCATGAATCCTGAAAAAATAAGTTGTACGCAAATAAATAAGCTTTTATTTATAATATTAATTTTATAGCTCCCTACTTTAATGAATTCCTGGTAGCTTATTTCCAATACGTGATTATTCTTGGTTGCAAGAATAATCATGTTTCACATTTGAAACCTGAAAAAATCTTTTAGCTCAAACTGTTTTCAGTTTTATTCAGGCGTTACTCGATAAGACATGACAGTCATATTTTTCTGTAACGGGAATTCTCTTTGTTCTTCTATAAGCTACCATTTAATTTTAGAAAAAAAATAGCTAACGCCCTGGATCAGCGATAAAAAAGAGAGTTTTAAACCCACGATTTCAATTACTTTAATCACTGCACACTGAAACTACTACTACCACTGAGTGTTTATTCAATTAAGGTGGAGGAGGCAACAGAGGGAAAAATAAGAACAATAAAAAAAAATATTTAAATACAAAAAACCCGACTGCAAAAACACATAACTGAAAAGGGAAAAACAAGCATTATAATCTATAGAACTTTGGTATCGCAGGCGGGGACAATCAAAAGTTACACCATATTTCAGGTTATTCGACTGCCCCGCCTGCAAGACCAAAATTATATAGATTATAATGCTTGTTTTTCACTTTTCAGTTATGTGTTTTTGCAGTCCGGTTTTTTGTTTTTAAATAATTTATTTTATTTCAAGCTATTTAGTTTTATTAATATATATATATATATATATATATATATATATATATATATATATATATATATATATATATATATATATATAAAAAATACTAATTACTAGCTTTTATTTGATACCAATATTGTTGAAATGAATTTAAAAAAAAACTTCCCCTCCTTTTTTTATATTCGCAGATGCAATTTATAAATATTATATAGCCTATGTCACTCCCACAATTAAGACGAATCTAAGGACACCTCATGTGTTAAAATCCATCAAGCCGTTTAGGCTACAGAGCGTGCAAAAGAAATAGACATACATACATACATACATACATACATATTCTCGAAAAACATTACCCTCCTGAGGCAGTCGGGTAATAAACCTTTATTAAGCAAATACAATATATGTACAGAAATTAATGCTATCGTTTCCATACAAACTAAAATATTTATTGCACAAATAACCACAATATGAGACTACATTGCAGCCAAAATTAAGCAATTTTATAGAATGTTACATTCGGGGTTCGTAAATTTTAACACGATCCATGAAGGTAAGTACACTAATAAAAAGTAACGCCAACCACGTCTAAAAAGGAAATTTCGGTGTACGTCGTTATATGTACCTACAGGGTGCGGTGAGAATAGCGTAGGTCCTATTACCTGCATAAACCTCTATGGTCGATAGTTGAGATAGACTCCACACCATGTCCGAATAACAATGGCTATAAAAATTTGTAAAAACAAAACTATAAATAAATCCAACGCCAACGTATGGGAAAGTGATGTAAAATCGGGACGCTAAGGCAGATATTTAATAAAGTACAACTCTGAAAGAATACAAATCAACTGTAATATAACTGGCTATAGAAAGAAACAATTTGGGGAGAATACGAATATGCGTCAAATCCACAAAAATCGGCTAACGCTCAGCATAATGCTGCGACCCTATACGAGACAGAGCCCCAGCGCTGGTTTTCAGCGATAGCCGGCGTTGACGTGATGACGTCGACCGGTGCAGCACACAGTGAGATTGTAATATAAAAAAAAAAAAAAATAAACACAAATATTTAAAATGGCAACATTCCGTACCGACGGGAACCACGTATGCGCCGCCGGCCTAAAGTAATCTGTGCGCGCAGCTGTCAGAAAACTATTTGTTTGAAGTTTTGACATGCAGGTGTTATAATTGCTATATAATTCTAATTATCTAACATGGATGGCGCATTATGTAAAACTGATATGATGGCAAAACAAAAGATGTATTGGGTGATTGTGTAGGTATAGTTTTTGTAAACCATGTAAGATGGTGTGTGCTATGTTTAGTTTGTTTAATTAATTACATATCTTGCAGTTGATATTACTTTTTTATTAATTCTAAATATAACAATAATTATTCATTAATATAAATTATGCTTTTACGGTTTTGCCCAGTGGGTTGTCCAAAACCAAATCTTATACTATAATGGAACTCATCAAATTATACGGGTTCTCAACCCGTACAGCCTTCACGGACTTAATTCTTAGAACCCATGCATGGCTCTTTCATGTATATGTCAAATAAAATTATAATAAATATACCTACTACTACTACAAGGTACTATCCGGTGTTACCCCGGACGGTGTTTCCCCAAACGCACTTTAGAGAGAAAAAACAAAATAAGCTAAAATCATGACACATTCAGACTTTAATTTTGTTCATTTACACTTGCATGCCTAATCTTTGCTTAAAAAAACAATTTTCACTTACATATACGAGTATAATGACACACTTGTTTAATCCAAAGAATATAAGATCAATAGACCATAAGAAGTATTTTCTTATTTATTTTCTTCGAGGATGCACCGACAACATTGAAAATTTGTTGACAAACTAATCGAGGTGGCTAGCCACAGCGAGCAAAATTTGAAAAATATAAGAAACTACACTGCCATGTCCCGGTTTTATCTCCATACCTAGTTTAGGACTAATGCTCTCTACTCCAAATTGAAGAAATTAGTAATTCCACGACAAAATTGCAAATTGAAACGAATACTTAGTTAGGTACCAATAAACCGTTCGATAACTATCAACTCTTTCCAGCTCGCCCTGTATAAGTGCTCGTATAAAAAGCCCGGTAAAGATTTCAAAGCTAAAGTTAGTGGGCCACCTATCTCCCGATCCCCCGCACCGGAAAAGTTCACCACACTCAATAACCATCTGAATATCAAGTGGGTCGTCTGAATTGATTGAAAAAACTTTGGTTCACATACGCTGCAGGCACTATAAAAAGTTATGAAAACTAACACCAAAAACAACTATCGCTCTTCGTCAGTTTAGAAATATCGTGGCACAGAAACTAATGACGGTTTGTTTGGGAATTTGAAAGTGGAATTAGAGCATTGAAAGTTCTTTTTTGAAATTAGAAATCCGGAACCAATTAGCGGCGAAAAACAAATGAATGAGCATTTTTTTGTGGTGAATAGAAACTACAAATTTCTGACATCGCACGGCCACACATGCCATACTATTATTTATTTCTTCTACTTATCCTAAAATAAAAAGACATTATTTTAGCAATTTAATATAACTCTTCCGTAACGTCGGGGAGATTAAAACAGTCGCGTCCTGTAAAATATCAATAGTCAGCAGCGTGGTTAAGCTGAATCGACGGCAGCTTCAAAGCGCTTTGGTAAAACATTTAGTTTTAACGATATAAACTGGCGAAAACAAATGGAGTATGAAACTTTCATAGTATCTCAAAATTATACAGTAAAATATCGTACTGATCATCGCCGTGTGAACGGGGCCTTATACTCGTAGTGTCACATCATCGAAAATTATATTTTGAATAAATTGTTACACCACATATTAGTGCACAGATATTTTACAAGTGGGTAAGAATCGAATCCTGAAAATAATGATATTGTTGTCAGTGTAAATTAATTAAATACTAAAGTACTACTAATAGCTGTCGCTCTATCCTGGGCCTTTTTGGCGCAGTCGTGTGGCATACTTTCCTGTTAATTTCTTACATCGTACTTTTTTTCACTTTTTATTTGACTTTTATACATTTTTTTATCTGCTTTTCTTTATATTGTGTGCCTCTTAGTCTGTGCTAAATAAATGTATTTTCTTTTTCTATCCAACAAAGAGGTTCATCCCCAAAGCTTGTGCACCCACAGACTTCACACATTACAAGTGACGCGACTAATCCACCGCCGCGCCGACGAGGAAGCGACTAGCTATTAATGATTTACTCGCGGTGGAATATACAGTCTGATCCATGCCATTTTCCCGCTAGATGGCGCTGAAGTCAACATTTTTAGTTTATTTTGTTGTATGTGTAATTAGCACATTAGTAAGTCATAGGAGTAAAAAACGCGACAATCGGACATTACACTTTATTGAATCTGGTCATAACCTTTCCTCAAAATACACCCAATTCGACAAAAAAGCCCTAAAATAAAATCTGCCATTGAATACAAGTCGTTTACATACACAGACGTAAGCCGTACGTTTACAAAAATAGACACTAGGTGGCGTGCATTTAAATGCGCCGCCTGCTACATTTATAACGATTGATAGGAAAACAATGAAATGCGTTCTTTGCGAAGCATGTATGGTGTGAATACTGTGCGTAGTGCGTAGTACTCGCAACCGGCGTGCGTGTATGACCAGATGTATGAACGTGAACGAGGCAAAAGGAGTATAGAAGGATCGTAGCAGGTGGCATTCTGTAGTTTCTGCCTACCCCCATGGCAAGAAATCGTGAGTATGAAGATAGGATAATAAATGTAATATTTGTATAAAATCATGTAATTTATTTAAACTAGGCTAAGAATCAGCACTTTTCGAAACTCAAAATTACAATAAGACAGTTCCCCAAAACGCCCGCCCTTCACCACTTCCTCTACTAATGCTTTAGCTGGCAAGAAGTGGCGCAACAAACTCCCCAGCAGCACAGCTGTCTGTTCAGTTAGAAAAATTGATTCTATACAGTTTATGAAGATAGTTTTATTTTATTACCTACCTTACCCTAATTAATTATCAAAACAAAAGTATTTGAAGTGACACAAATGATGAAATTTATACAGGTTGAAATTGAAAACTTGCGACAAACTGAAATGGGACATTGTATACATCATTATTAACAACTTTTCCTAAGGGACCAAAGCTGTAATCCCAAAAAAAAATCTGCTTTTCCTACATTTTGATGAGGTATTGCGAACATAAATGTAGGGGACAGCAGTTTTTTTTTTTGGGATTGTAGCTTTGGTCCCTTAGTAAAAGTTGTTCATAATGATGAGTACAATCTCCCATTTCGATTTGCCATATGTATACATACCATTCAAATCTATACATTTAGCATTTTTTTGAAAATGTCTCAATATTATTTCTGGCAGAATACAGTTTTTAAAAAAGTAGCAGCAGCTTCGGTATCATATTGCTGATAAATTCATCATCTCGACAAACTTCTATCACAGTCAAAGGTTCAGTGACTGAAACAAAACATGAAGTAGCACTTATCCATTTTGCTAACACTCATTTGTCCTTGAATCTGAAATAGAAGATTTTAATTATAGTTCGAGAAAACAAGACACTGAAATACATTATAAAGTGGACATGCAATAGAATTATCAATTTATTTGATGGTAATAATCATGCTTTTTGTTCATCTAAAACATTATTATCCAATTTTAGAGTTAAAGTTTTTCTTTTCTAGTGCAGCTGCCTCTAGGCTTTGATTTTTCCGTCTGAAGACACATGAACTTTTTGGATAGCAATTGACCTTTCTTGTTCACTGAAAATTAATTCACTTCGAATCCATCAAGTCTTTCACTAACAAATTCAATTTATGACTGACGGATAAATGTATGGACAGCCCATCGGAACATCCCCCTTAAGAAACATACCAACCAATTTATCTCGTCGGCTTGACGTTCGTATATCACTGCAGGGATCCAGCAGAATATCAGCGTCAGTCTGTAATTTGTTATCCATGTATTGAGCTATTGTTAGTTGTGCTATGCTGAATAAATATTTTATATATCTATCTTATCCATACAAAAGGTCCCGTGTAAGTAAAAGAGATACATAAATATTAATAGTTGATCGCGGACTGTTCTTACCGCCGCCGCGCCGCCGCCAGGATATACTCTTTTGTCGCAGTGACAAATGCCATCAAAGAGAGGACCTACTCGCTTAGTGACTCTCGCTTTGAGACTGTAACGTTACGACTGGCCGGAGGGCCAGTTGCAAGTCACGTTAAAAATAATAGAGTACTAATAGATGATAAAAAGGTTAGACTAGATATTAAAAAAACCTCGTGGAGGCGATCGGCGGCACAGATCACTCGCGTCCGGCCCTGGTTCAGGCCATGGTATGGAGCGAAGGAGGAGGCGAGACGGTTGAGGGAAAGGCATGTTTCGCGCCCTCTCGCCCCTAGCCGCCGCAGGAGACGCCCTGGGCGTCGGGAATCCCGGGCGGATTTCCGGCCACCGTAGGCGCGGGCTTGCGGACGGTAAGCAATGGGTAGCTCACCGTCTGGTAAGGCCCAGGCCCGGTTCGACGGCGCGTTGTATTCCACGCGCGCCTCAAAGAGATGTCGTCAGCACAAAGGTAGGGGTCCACTAGGGCCGATGCCTGCCGAGGTCGCGGGAAGGTACTTATGGGTCACCGAGGCCCCCGCAACACAGGCAACAGGAAGGAATACGGGTGGGTTTTAGTCAGTAAGAGTCTGACACGCCCTCCTGCTCCGCCCAGAACGGGAGAAGTTATTTGATGATTTCCCACCCTCAAAAAAAAAAAAAGACTAGATATTAAAAAGGTTAGCGAGTTCCAGGCTTCCAGTTCGGTGTACGGGACGCTTGGACGGCAGGATGCTGGATCGGCTAGCAGCAGTTGGTCAGGATCGGCAGGTAGTTGTGGAACTGGATCGGCAGGCAGCAGTGGGACAGGGCTGGCAGACGAGGCGGAGCACGAAGATGAGGCTGTTATTTCACACGCCGGAGTTGATCTCGCCGCCGCTGTCAGTCGGCAACTCTGTCCCAAGGAGTAAAACGTCCCTTGTTAACCAAGAGGTTTTGTTTTATGGTAATTTAATGATGTGTTTGTGTGTAATTGGTGCGAGTTGTTTCACACTAGCAAGAGAATTGGGTAAGTGTCGAACGCCTCGATGATAGATTGCCCTAGTAATGGAAGGGCTCTCCGTCCTAGGGTGGACTAGTAAGCGGGCGGTTGTCTGAATCTCGCCGATACGACTGACAGCGGAGGCGCCCTACAGCACCTCACGCTCCATGTGACGAGTGTCTGGACCTCCCATAACACACAGAAGTGGTCGGCTATGGCGTCCCAAGCCGCGCGACTATAACACCTTCGGCTTTAGAGATCTCCCTAAAACGCCTCTAAAAGAAGATGTCAATAGCATTTGCCTGACAACTGACGTTTGGACGTCTAGGCACCCCCCGGATACCGCGGTTATAAATTCAAGTTGCATCCGGAAAAATCCGCATTTACATGTGTACTTTCCTGGTGTACGGAGGGGTGTATCGCTTGCGTTTTTGTGTTATTTTGTGTAAAAATGGACTCCTTTGAAGACAAACCTGCTAATTCGCCGCTTGTCATGTGTGTGACGGACGATAACATACCGGCTCCGGTTTCAAGAAATAAAATTCCTTGTAATCATTGTGGAAAAGTGTACTCGAACAGGTCGAATCTTCTCTGCCATCTGCGTACCAACCATAAAATAAATACCACTAATCCAGTGAAGCCGCGAAAAATACCACGCCACAAGTCGCTTTCTTCTTCGTCGCCGTACAACTCCGGCAGCAATCACTCGGACTTGGAGTCATTCATAGGCGAGCTGCCGTTGGACACGCAACTTTCGGAGGGTTCCTCGCACATCACAACACACCACTTTATGGGCAGTCTACTCAAGCAGGCGCCTGTGGAGCCAGCGATGCAGCATTCACCGCAGTCAGAAGAAACCCCACAACTGAAGGCTAAAGTGCAACATACAACGGTTTTGCCGCCGAAACCGACCATGAAACAACCAAAAGGTAAGTGTACCTATTCGAATTACAAACTCAGTAAGCGTTGATTCTTTCAAGAGCGCGAACCGTTGCACTGTTGCGATAAAATGTATACCTAATGTTTCAGCGCGCGTATAAACATATCATAACTCGGTAATTTGCGTATTCTTGTAAAAATGCTTTATCGTGTGGGGAAAAAACCCTGTAAACTCTTTAGCGGGCGTATTAACTACAACATAACACTGTAAATATTGTATACCTGTTCGTTTCAAAACCTACCTACTTGTACAAGTCATGTATCGTACAGGGCACGCGCGCATTCACAACATCCGCATTTTTCTTTTTGCGTACCATTTTTTTTACTCAAATCACACTGTAACGCGCCCATACAGGTTCAGCATTCATATTCAGCTGTACTCACCACATACTCGTACATACTATTCTTTTACGGAGTCTTTTCTCACTTACATCATCTAATATAAACAACATCTCTTTCTCTCACACAGACACCCCATGCATACACAAATACACACACACTCACACACATAGACTTATATGTATAAAGTATGCCTATTCTAGAAAAAGCGTTGATAAACACTATGAAATGTATCAAAAATACCACGTTCTCTTATAAAAATACCACGTGCATATTGTTGTGGTACCCGGCATTGTACTAATGACCCATTGTTTTGTCCACAGAAGCACCAGAAGTTACGAGTACGACCATTGAGTACGACCCAATATCCGAGTACGAAGACTCTGATGTCGAGGAAAGCGGTCGCGTGTTCTGTAAATACCGTGCGGCGCCGAGCCAGGGCTTGGATTATACAAGAATTCCGCGTTACGAGCTGTCAGCAATCCTTAAACAGGAGCTGCAGTACTCCCCCAGATTCAATGTTTTGAAAACAATTTTAAAGACTTGTATGTATTTTGATAGAAGATTCTTAAAAAAATATAGTGAGTAGGTAATTTTGTTAAACATTTTATATGTAGTAGGTAATTTGATTGGATTCTTGTAATCATTTTATCGTATGTAGGCAATTTGATACATAATAAAGGACAATTCTTATTTATCTCTTTTAACGATTTATCTGAAACCTCCCTCAACACGTACACGACACACAATTTTCAAGTAGCTTGACACACAAGAACATAAATTTTGCAAGTCTCAAAGTAAAAAAAAATTAAAATACCACAACGTTGATGACAAACACCACGACACTTGAAAAAGTACAACGCTCCTTTGACAAAATACACGCCTTACAGTGAAAGCCCGCATGCGGTTGTTGTAAAAACACAAGTCACGACATGCAATATCAGGTTTCCGATAAAAAAAATCTGTCAAAGTTTACGATCATATTTTCCATATTTTTATAGGTTTACGGCCATATTTTTTATACTTTTATGAATTGATCTGTCAACGTTGGGCAACTTTCGAATGCTTTTTTGTGTAGTTCTCATGTTACCGGGTGGTGGGTCTAGTATTTTGCCGGAGCTCCTTCTCCACCGCGGGGGTCTGGCCTCGAGAGGGAACTCGAAATCGAAGCCCAGCGACGGTGTTGGTGACGCCGGCGACATAGGCACGGCGTCCTCTCCTCCTCCCACGTTGGGCGGCTGACCGGATCGCGGAGTCGTGTCTGGGGACACGTCGCCGCGACCGGAAGCGACACGCTCGACCCCACACGGGAGGAGCATGCCGACAACATGGCGGGCGAATCGTACGCAGAGGTCACCCTAGGCATCACGCATTTTGGCCGGGAAGATGGGCCGGCACTTGCTGGCCGCTCCTGCTCAGCCATTGCCGGTCCCGCCAGCGAGCGACTAGGACCGGAGCTGGCGGTGCTCGGAGCTGATACAGCTTGGGGCTTCGTTTGCGTCTGGGCAGCCGCAGTCCCGGAAGGCGCGGGCGGTGACGTAAACCGCGGCGGAGGCGTATTGGTGGTGAGGTGGGGTGCCGCGTCAGCGCGCGCTATGGGCGCAGCTGCACGCACGGGCGCGGATGCGCACGCCGGCGGTGCTAGGGCATGCGCATGCGGCGTGCGGCCTGTCGGTTCCGGTGCCTGAATTGGCATCGGACGGCATGCCACGGGGCGGATCGGTACCGCGTGCTGCTGGCTCGACGATGGCGTCGGCGCAACGCGCGCAGGCGCCGATGTCGTCGGTGGGCCGATGGCTGGCTCCGGCGACCCGGCATCGCGCCGTGCTTGCCGGGTTTCGGCATCATGGGGGCGTGGCCTCTGCGACTTGCTGCGGTGGATTTCTACCGGGCGGCACGGTAGGCTCCCCCTGTGTCCGCACAGGTACTTGTTAGGAGACCTGTGCCACACAGAGAAAACAATTAAAATGGCAATTCGCGCGGTTAAAAGTAAAATTTGTTGTTGACTTAGCTAGCCACGAGCTAATCCTAGTGACTTCTGCAATACTCTGAATCGGTATAAACACAACATGTTGCCAGGTCGCTACTTCATAAGCTTTGCCAAATTTATTCTTACATTTTGTATCCCGATGCGAACTAATACATATTATACCTTAAGCTTTAGGCATAAGAGTCATAAAACGTGTCATTAGAATTAGATAAGAAAATAATGCATGCGGAAGTTATTACTACATGTAACGCACTTATGTCAATTGAAAATGAAGTATGTGCGAAAGGGATAGATCTAGATCAGGGATCCCCAAACTATTTTGGACAAGTGACCCCTTTTCCAAAATGAACTGTTACCTCAGACCTCCATGGCGGACCGCAGTGGTCTCTGCTACCGCTGTGGTCAGCCCGGGCACAAGGCCGGCTCTTGCAACGCCACACCGCACTGTGCCGTATGTGCGGCGGCTGGCAAGCCGGCCGAGCACCGGATGGGGGGCAAGGCCTGCGCCCCACCCACCAAAGCCAGGGCCAGAGGCAAGCCCTCCGCCACCGCCGTCACCGCCGCAGCCGCCACCACTGCCACCGCCGCTGCCGCCTCCAACACCATCGTCGTCGCCGCCGCCACCGTGGCCGCTGCGGCAGGCCCCTCTCAGGTGGCTGGGAAGGAGGCCCAAGAGGGGGCTGACATGGAGTGCCATTAATGGCCCCATTACGCCTCCTCCAGGCGAACATCAACCACTGCGCCGCCGCTCAGGATCTGTTGCTCCAGAGCATGGCGCAGTGGTCGATTAACATCGCCGTGGTCGCTGAGCCGTACTTTGTCCCGCCCAGGGATGACTGGGTGGAGGACCTGAGCGGCTCAGTGACCCTAATTTCGTCGGCCGCCGCCGGTACCCCGTCCCTTGAGGCCGTCAAGAGAGGACGGGGCTGCGTAGCAGCACGGTTCGGGGAGATTGTCGTGGCAGGGGTCTACTTCTCTCCGAACCGAACTCTTGCCGAGTTCCACAACTCCCTTGCGGAGTTGAGAGACGTCGTCGTCGGGTTTGGTTCCCTCCCCGTGTTCGTCCTCGGGGACTTCAATGCCAAGAATCTGGCTTGGGGTTCCCGGTTAACGGACACACGGGGCAGGATGGTGGAGGACTGGGCTCTGGAGACAGGCCTGGTCGTCCTAAACCGGGGTTCTGTCCCCATGTGTGTGCGGATGCGGGGTGAATCAGTGGTGGACATCTCGTTCGCCAGCCCCGCTCTGTCGCCGCGTGTAGTTGACTGGCGTGTCATGGAGGGGGTGGAGACCTATTCCGATCACCGGTATATCCGGTTCGACGTCTCCGCCCAGACCTCGGACGCGCCGGTCCGACGGGCCCCGAGTGGTCCGCGGTGGGCGCTGAAGCAGCTGGACCGGGAGCTCCTCCTGGAAGCCTCGATCGTGCAGGCCTGGGTGTCACCACCGGACAGGCCTGCCGACATCAACGACGAGGCGGAGTGGTTCCGGGAGGCCATGTCCGACATATGTGACGTGGCAATGCCCCGGGTCCAGCCTGGACGTGCTTCGCGCCAGGTGTACTGGTGGTCGCAGGAGCTGACGGCTCTGCGCACTGCGTGCGTGGCTGCGTGACGCCGGTACACCAGGCACCGCAGGCTCCGTATCAAACCTCCGGATACGGAAGCCATTCAGGCGGAGCTGTACGAGGGGTACAGAGCGGCGAAGACCGCCCTCCAAGCGGAGATCCTGCGGGCCAGGGGTTTGGCCCGCGAGGAGTCGCTGGGGACTCTGGACAGGGACCCGTGGGGACGCCCGTACAAGGTGGTGCGGGATAAACTCCGCCCATGGGCTCCCCCGCTAACGCAGAGTCTCCGGCCCCAGCTTGTGGAGGACGTGGTGAGCGCTCTGTTCCCTTCGCGAGGGGAACACTCCTCCCCACCTATGGCTCCGCCTACTGCGGTGCCTGATGCGGACCACACCGCCGACGACGACGACGATGCTCCGGAGGTGACCGAGGGAGAAATGAGAGCAGCGGTACGCAGGCTTAATGCCAAAAATACCGCCCCAGGACCCGACGGCCTACCTGGGAAGGCCTGGGTCCTGGCCTTGGAGGCTCTCGGGCCTCGACTTAGGGGGCTCCTAAGCGCATGCATGGAGAGGGGCCAGTTCCCGCTTCGCTGGAAGACGGGGAAACTGGTCCTCATAAAGAAGGCAGGGCGCCCTGCGGACTCTCCGTCCGCTTATCGGCCCATCGTGCTGCTCGACGAGGTGGGCAAGCTCTTTGAAAGAGTCATTGCAGACCGCCTCGTCGGCCAGCTGGTGCGGGTGGGGCCGGATTTGGCGGAGAGCCAGTTTGGTTTCCGCAGAGGGCGCTCTACGGTGGTTGCCATCATGCGTGTGCGAGCCCTGACGACGGGGAATGCTGTTGCCCAGGGTGGGGTCGTCTTGGCGGTGTCTCTAGACATCGCCAATGCCTTCAATACCCTGCCCTGGAGTTGCATCAGGGAGGCACTCCGGTATCACCGGATGCCGACCTACCTCTGTCGTGTGGTCGAGGCCTATTTGACGGACAGGGCCGTCATCTACCCCGGTCACCAGGGAGTGTGGAACCGGCAAGAGATGTCGTGCGGTGTCCCACAGGGATCGGTCCTGGGGCCGCATCTGTGGGACATCGGATACGACTGGGTGCTGCGCGCCGACCTCCCTAGCGGCGTCAGCGTAGTGTGCTACGCTGACGACACGTTGGTCCTGGCGCAGGGGAGGTCGCACCAGGCGGCGGCCGAATTAGCGGCACGCGGGGTTGCGACAATCGTCGAAAGGATCCGGCAATTGGGACTCGAGGTGGCCCTGCACAAGTCCGAGGCCATGTGTTTTCATGGTCCTCGGAACGCGCCACCGTTGGGGTCCCAAATAACGGTAGGAGGGGTTTCTATCGGCGTCGAGTCGACGATGAAGTACCTGGGACTCGTCCTCGACAGCCGGTGGAACTTCGTGGAGCATTTCCGACGTTTGGCTCCCAAACTTGAGCGGGCGGGCGCTGCATTGAAGCGGCTCCTGCCCAATCTAGGGGGTCCAAACGCCTCCTGCCGGAGGCTCTACGCGGGGGTCGTGCGGTCCATGGCCCTCTACGGGGCTCCTGTATGGGCGCGCTCTCTGGCGCTGCGGCCAGCCCACCGGTTGAGCGCGGCCCAAAGGGTCATGGCCATCCGGATGGTCCGAGGATACCGCACGGTCTCCTGTGAGGCAGCGAGCCTCCTTGCCGGATTGCCGCCATGGGATCTGGAGGCAAAAGTCCTCGCGCACGTATGGGAGTGGCGCGAGGAGGCGAAACGCCGGGACGTAAGTCCGTTGCCGCGAGAAATCGCGGCTCAGCGGACGGAGCTCCGGCGGGATCTCATGGCGTCATGGAAAGTACGGTTGTCGCAACCCAGTGCTGGGCACGCCACGATTTCGGCGATAAGTCCCCTCTTTGAGGAGTGGCTGGAGAGGCGCCACGGCGTCCTCACCTTCCGCCTGACGCAGGTCCTCACCGGACACGGCAGCTTCGGGAGGTTCCTGTGTCGGATAAGGCGGGAGGAAACGTCCGGGTGTCACCACTGTGTGGATCGCCCGGAGGACACGGTGGAGCATACGGTGGAGGTCTGCCCGGCTTGGGCAGAGCACCGCCGTGTCCTCGTGGAGGCGATCGGCGGCAGAGACCTCTCGCGTCCGGCCCTGGTTCAGGCCATGGTACGGAGCGAGAGGGCATGGGCAGCCGTCACCTCCTTCTGCGAAGCAGTAATGCTCGCTAAGGAGGAGGCGGGACGGTTCGGTAAGGACCAGGCCCGGGTCGACGGCGCGTTGTATGCCACGCGCGCCTCAAAGAGATGTCATCAGCACAAAGTAGGGGTCCACTAGGGCCGATGCCTGCCGGGGTCGCGGGAAGGTACTTATGGGTCACCGAGGCCCCCGCAACACAGGCAACAGGAAGGAATACGGGTGGGTTTTAGTCAGTAAGAGTCTGACACACCCTCCCGCTCCGCCCAGAGCGGGAGAAGTTATTTGATGATTTCCCACCCTCAAAAAAAAAAAAAAAAAGACCTCCATGGCCAAATTACCTACTTTTAAGATCAACCCCCTTATTCATAATGGTCCGCTAACTTAAAACAGCTGTTACAGAGTGTTATTTTTCATTCTGACTTAGGTCAATAGAAGAAGACAGAGTGAGAATTAGCAATGCTTTAAGTTAGCAGACTATTACGAATAAGGGGGCCTATCTTTAGTTTTTTCCTATTGATTAAAAATACCTAGGTACTAATGTACCAATTGGAGTACTTTGCACTTGGTTAAGTGAGTAAAGTTGACTTAATTTTCTTATCAAAATTTAACAAAATAAAAAGACATACAATACAGTAAATATCAAGTTTAATTTATAACGATTATTACAAATTAGGTACTTAAAGAATCTTAAGTAGGTAGGAAATTATATTTAAAAAAGTATTAATTCGCAGAGAAAATAAAACATTCAGTGTGATGGATGAACCTGGTGACTATCTACCAATCTAGCTACATCCGGTTCAATATTGGTGAGTTGCAGCCTTAAATCTCCACGTTCGTTGATTTTCAAGCGGTTTCTTTGTTTCGTCAAAATGTTGTTACCACACTGAAGCTTTTTTCAACTAGAGCAAGAGGAACAGGGTGTAAAGTTCACTCATCCTCCATAGAAAAGGGAGGATCCTCCGACCAGACGGGTGTCGTGTCTGGTGGGCAACTGCCCGACGGTTGATGTCGGGATGTTGTATATATGCTAGTTGCGCGGTAAACTCTGCTTGCGCGATGCAGGATTTTGCGTGACGTCAGTGTGATGCGTAGTTCGTATGTGGCGCTTTAGATGCCGCCACATCACTCCCCTCCGGAGACCGGAGGTCGATAGTGGGCTGAGTCGTGTATCTTGCGATGCTTGCCAGTGCCAGGTGGGGTTCCAGTGGGTCGGAACCGGTTGTCGCATAGTTCGCGGTGGGTCGGAACTGTCTGCGGTGATGCACCAGTGAGTCAGGGTGGCGCTGCGTTATGCTCCAGTGAGTCGGATGTGGTACAGCGCCGGGTTGAGGGCTGACTGCTGGCGTCGACCAGGAGAGGGTTGAAGAGCTCTGCTTGTTGACCGGCCGAAAGTGCAGTGTGCTGTGCCAAGGTTGCTGATGAGGCTTAGGGTGATGACCAGGTATGCGCGGTCGCTGCATGCTGGTGGTCAGGATACCCGTTGAAGCCGTGGGTGCTGGCTAGCTGTGTGACTCGCCGCTCGAAAGCTTGAGGAAGTGATGATGATGACGTCACGCTGAAGTAGTTGCACGAAGGCTGCGCTGACGTTCATACTCGGGGTCACCAGTATAGGGGCATGAGGAACAGAGTGTAAAGTTCACTCATCCTCCATAGAAAAGGGAGGATCCTCCGACCAGACGGGTGTCGTGTCTGGTGGGCAACTGCCCGACGGTTGATGTCGGGATGTTGTATATATGCTAGTTGCGCGGTAAACTCTGCTTGCGCGATGCAGGATTTTGCGTGACGTCAGTGTGATGCGTAGTTCGTATGTGGCGCTTTAGATGCCGCCACAAGTATGATGATGGAAAAGCGATAAGGTATTTTTCAGCAATGTTCCACAATGTAGGATACTGTGTTTCAATGTTGCGTTGCAACCAGAACTTCTGATAGCCTTGCTTGAACTTCTGCTTAAGCTCTTCGTATGTGCTGATGGTAATCAACTCTTCTTGCATTATCACATTGGCTTCTTCTATGGCTGTGGTATTGTACGGATTTATTATCCATTGAGGAATTTGTAAATTTAAAAGATCCTCAAATCTCTGGTAAAATCCTTGTGTAATGCGTCCAAGTGAGTGGCATATAATAAAATGTCATCATCTTGAAGCATTTCGGGTAATTTTGACAAATGCAGAAACTGCGAATATTCTTATCTGCCTAAATTTTGTTTATAAAGGATTAGTATACCCACAAAGGCCGATATTATTGATTTTGTTTTAATCAAGTTAAGATAGTCACCCTGCAGCTGCAAATTAACTTTCTTGAACATTCCAAAGATATCAGTCAAGTAATAAATATCTGTTTTACGTTCAGATTTTCTTTCAAATTCGGATCTTGTTCTTGTAAAAACTCCAACACAGATTCAAAAATGGCTGAAAATCTTTCTAAGCAAGAGCTTCTTGATATCCAGCGAACTTCAGTGTGCAGAAGTAATCGAGTAAAGATTTCGTCGTTTTCCTCACATACCTGAGCAACTTCTTAACAAGAAAAAACCAAATGTATTAAGTTTACGATACTCCATGTTAGACAAGTAAAAAGTAATGTGCTCATAAAGCGTGAAGAGTTGAAACCCAACGATATCACAATGGTTTTAGGCATAACTTTGGATGCCAAGCTTGAAGGGGGCCCCTATATAGATAAATTGTCAAAAAAGCTTAGCTCTGCAGCATACACCGTAAGAAAAAATCGTGATTTAACTGATTTAAAGACAGCCCCTTTAGTAATTTTCATGGTGTGATGTCGTACGGTATTCTGTTGTGGCAACAACAGGACCCAACACTGAACAAGCCGCCGATATTCAGACAATATTTGTTTTACAACAAAGTTTCAATTCGTTCAATTTATTAATAAAAGTCCCAGACACTCCTGAGATTCATAATTATTTAGACATTATTTAGCTCTTCCACCTTTGATATTTTTATTATATACTTGTAGATCTTGTAGATATTTTTTAAGATTAGTATATCTATTAAAATTTAATGTTATATGATTAATTGGTATTTGAATAGAACAAAATAAAACTCAATCTAAGTTTGTATGCGCAATATTGAGAGATCTACTATGTTATTTTAAAACCACATTTTCTAATTTCTAAATCCTAAAAGTGACCCCCATTCAAAATTGATTTATTTACGTTACACGTCCTTATTTGGGTCACAAAAATTCATATTTGTGCCAAATTTCAACTTAATCGTTACAGTAGATTCGGAGCAAATTGGCTGTGACAGACGGACATACACATACGAGTGATCCTTTAAGGTTTCTGTTATTTCTTTTTAAGGCACGGAACCCTAAAAACAATCAAGATTTCAGTGTACAGCGGAAATATTAATATTTTTAATGTCTAAATCATTTTCAATATTATGATCAATTTTGTCTTAAATGTGTGGGCTGCTTCCATAAAGTGAAAGAACGAAGAAAATACATAAAATTTGGACCGAAACAGCAATATCTAATAAGAGTGAATGTCGAGTGTAAATTAATTTTAGAAAGTCAATCTATAATATCGTTAAAATGCTTAAGTTTTTCCTCGACGAATGGTGAAAAACTGTCTTCTAAAATTGGAGAACCTAAGAGGTGCAGTGAACTTTTTTCCAAAACTTTGATACCTGGGGCTATTGAATTGAATTGTTGTATAGTCGATTGTCTGTCGGTATTATCACAAAGCTGCAAAGGTTAATTTCGCATTTGGAGTTGTTGAGGTCAAGGCCTATGGATTGGAACTGCTGCTTTAGTAATTGAAGATCTTTTAGAACTGTGTCTACGTCACCTCCTAGTGTTCCATCATCTAAATACCACACATTAAATTTTGAATTTAGTTGTTGTATTATGGGATGGATAACCAAACTGAAAATGAATAGCCCGAGAGGATCAACTTGTTGGCACATACATATTCAACTACAATGTTAAGTTTGTTCTTGGGATAAATTCATACCAACTATGGAACCTTCAATGTGCGTGGTCTGACACGAACTTGACCTGTTTTTATTACACCACAATTCAATAACAACATATTTCACAAACCTTTGTCAGTTTGAGTGAAAAAGTTCAAAATCTATTTATTAATTTATGCACGTGAAGAAAAAATACAACCCCCCGCTTCATAACTTCAAAACAGAATCGCGTCCGTTTAAGCCTGCTGAGTGAAATCACGATCGGACCCGATTCACCCCGTAGTAATCTGAACGTCACCTGATATTGGCGAACTTGACGAAGTAGGGCGAATGACGCGCGACAATTTAAGAACTTCAGCTGGTTTATGGCCGAAAACGAAAATATGGAGAATGATGATTTTTTGGTCGAAAATGTGCGAAAACAAAAACGAAGCTTCGGTCGACCGACCTTCGAAGCTTCGTTTTTGTTTACCATTTTATATATACAATGACATGAATATTTACTTTTTAAAGTATTATATTCGCTACTTACTGACCAGGGAGGTAGCGAAAGAGAGATCAAGAGAAGGACTCAAACGGCCAAGACAGCAATGAGTAAGCTGACATGTATTTGGCAGGACAGAAAGGTCTCCAATGTCACCAAAATGAGGCTAGTCTCGACAATAGTTTTCTCGATATTCCGTTACGGTTAGAGTCGTGTACGATTCGGGCAATAGAACGGAAAAAGATAAACGCTTTTGAGATCTGGTGTTGGAAAAGAATGCTCCGCATACCATAGACTGCCAAGAGAACGCATACATCTATTCTGGAACAACTACGCATAAGAGATAGACTATCCATCAAAGGGATCTTGGTTACTTTAGCCACATTGCCCGTCGGGAACCAGATAACCTTGAAAAGTTGGTGGTGATGGGCAAGGTAAATGGGAAAAGACCTTACGGCCGACTACTTAACCGCTAGTCCGACCAAGTAACCACTCTCAATGGACTCTATCTTACAACCGCCCTGAGAGAAGCGGAGAACCAGAAGAAGTGGAGCAACATCATACATAAAGTCACGAAGGCCTTTCAAGGATACGACCTTCAGTACGTTCAGTGCGCGACCAAGATGATGAAAGTATAAAATTAAAGTAGTAAAGTATTTTAATTATTGTGAATGAGAGGTCATTGTTTTTTTTCTCTCAGTTAGGTTTAATGGTGGTATTTTTTTTTTTGGATGGGAAATCATCAAATAACTTCTCCCGTTCTGGGCGGAGCGGGAGGGTGTGACAGACTCTTATTGACTAAAACCCACCCATATTCCTTCCGTTGCCTGTGTTGCGGGGGCCTCGGGGACCCATTAGTACCTTCCCGCGACCCCGGAAGGCATTGTCCCTAGTGGACCCCTACATTTGTGCTGACGACATCTCTTTGAGGCTCGCGTGGAATACAACGCGCCGTCGACCCGGGCCTGGTCCTTACCGGACGGTGAGCTCTCTGCCGCCGATCGCCTCCACGATTAATGGTGGTCTGGCAGTTAAATTTTAAACTTTTTGCGGCCTACCCTAATGTCCATTCTTTAGTATTGTTCGTCGAATGGTCGAGCTCCTTAAGTTCTGAGTTGAGCCGGACTATTACTGTCAAATGCATGCACTGACTGGACAGGTCCACTCAATCTGTGTGGTTCTTTCACCAAAATACTGTTCCAGACACCAATCTACATGCTCTTCACATGATTTGACCAAGATTATGTCTTGACTTTAAAAGAGACTGTGACCTCTGAGATAGTTTCGGCCTTTCTTCTCAGAGTAGTCAGGAAGAAAATCGGCCGACCTCAAGTTTTTAAAATATGATTGACATGTAAAAGTGTTTGGACAAACCTACTTACAGAAATAAAATGATTAATCATTTACAAATGACAGTCTGGACTAATGGCTTACCGTGCTTTGCGAAGCACGGAGCGATCTCGGTATGTAATGGATGGTTACCCATCCCCGGACCGCGCTCGGCAACCGTTGGTTCACCTTAAAGATCGACTCGTGCGGCTGTTATTATTTAGTCATGTGCCATGAGATTTTAAATCTTATAATGGATTATTTATTCTTATGGGTCGGCTAAAGCCTCATTAGAAAATAAATAGTACGTTCTAATAACCCTAAACAAAATCCAATAAATCAAAAATAACCCCCTCATTATAGCCAAAAGTTGGTAGAAAGTGTGGAGCAAATTGTGTACGAAGATTTATTAGAAGTAAAGTCTCTAGCTGGTAGACAAGTTGACAGCTAATAACAAGTGGGGTATTAGTTCCGGATTTGGCTCCCCGTTGTATTGTTACGAGGTATTATTGAAAAATACTCGGATACCTGAATTGGGTGACCTCGTTACGTAAAGGGAAGATCGAAATTGTGTGCGGTTTAATATTGATAGTTAATTCGGTTGACTTTTTTATTGTTGCAATGTGCTAAATAATGCAAATAAATAAATTTCAATTTCAATTTGAAAATGAAAGAAAGAATGATAGAAGAAAGTCAAAGTAGTATTGTAATAAAAAAATAAAAAAATGCGCATGCAGCGCCGTACACGCGACATAAATTAAATATCTTTAAAAAAATAAAGAATAAGACAGATTTAGTGTAAGAGACAGCGAGGCAGTTACATCTTTCTTCTCTCTCATGTAACAAAATGTTCCTAAACGTAAGGCGTCCTTCAAATTTCACTCTCAATTCTCGCACAATTACCGAATCACCGACTAAGAAGTTTCACTTAAATATGATATTAGGAACCTGTAACCGATATAGCTGATACCCGGAGGGGTATCCGCTATGTCGGTAACAGGTTCGTTTCGGCTCCATAGGTGACAGAAGTACAGAAAAAGTCGACGAATTTTGGCAATCAAACTAACGTTTGTGGAATGGAAATTCATTCCTTTCATAACCTTTTTCTGGGCGTCTATTTGTATTTTATGGACACAATCATATCTCAAGAGACAGACCATTACAAGCAGTATATCAAAGTTCCTGATAAAAAAAATACAATTTTCCGTACAAACCGTCACAAAAGAATTTTTACTCCGCTATAAACCGTAGATAGCTGGTATATCTCCTTGTTTTATACGTAAACCAACTGTCCATTTTATATGTGCAATAAAATATGTATATCTTAGAATTGATAAAAATATGGGACATGGTTGTTGCTTTTACCTGATTGAGTGCGTTTGAAAGCTCAATTCACTCGAATACAACGAAGAAAATACCTACACTGAATTACCTGTACCATAGATAATATAATACTACTTCCTGTACTTAACGATTTTATATAGTGAGAGACTAGTCGAGCGAGCGCAAATCTAGTCAGGCAAAAGACAACGTGGAAAAAAGTGTTTTCAATTTTGTAATTGTGAGAATTACAAAATTGAAAACACTTTTTCACACGCTACCATCATGCCACGGAGCCGTTTAGTATGTTATTATAAAGTAGGTTTGAATTGAAAGAGCATGGCAGTCGAGAGTATGTCATGCTCACCCAAATATCTCGCTCATGGTCGCGCGTGAGTTCGGTAATTGGATTTCCCTTCAAAATAGTGAAGCTGAATCGTGCTGATCTACGCGTCATGTTCGTGAACAGGCGTCGTCAGTTAACTACCTTCAACTTTCTGACTAACTGACCGACTCCTTGGCAATTCAAAAGTGCCTGGTTCTTAGTAAATGGTTATGGTAAATGGTTTAATTGAAATAAATGCTTTGAGTTTGAGTTTGAATACAGTAATTGTCACGATAACGCGAACTCCACTTCGCGCGCTCTCACTCGAATACCGGTCGACGTCTCGCTGTGCAACAAAGAGCACACGTAAGTGTAGTTCGCGTTATCGCGACAGTGTAGCCGTAGCATTACAACTCAACGGCACCGCCGCGCGCCGCGCCGTTGTACTTGAGGTTAGTTCACGAGTTTACCTATTGCGCACGCGCCCTTTTAGTATTTTTTTTTAGGTTGTGTTAATTTTGTTTAGATTCTTGTTTTGTTTGTGATCTAGGACACGACGAATTTTAAACGATAATTAAAACGATAAAAATAGTTTGTTGTAGTCTTTGTTTTTTTTTTTGGGGGGAAAATTATCGAATAACTTCTCCCGCTCTGGGCGGAGCGGGAGGGTGTGTCAGACTCTTACTGCCTAAAACCCACCCGGGTTCCTTCCGTTGCCTGTGTTGCCAGGGGCCTCGGTAACCCTTTTGGACTGCCACGCGACCCCGTCAGGTATCGGCCCTAGTACACTTGTGCTGACATCTCTATGAGGCGCGCGTGGAACACAACGCGCCGTCGACCCGGGCTTGGTCCTTACCGGACGGTGAGCTACCCTTGCTCACCGTCCGCAAGCCCGCGCCTACGGTGGCCGGAAATCGGCCCGCGATTCCCGACGCCCAGGGCACCTCCTGCGGTGGCTAGGGGCGAGAGGGCGCGAAATTTGCCTTTCCCTCAACCATCCCGCCGCCTCCTTCGTGAGCATTACTGCTTCGCAGAAGGAGGTGACGGTTGCCCATGCCTTCTCGCTCCGTACCATGGCCTGAACCAGGGCTGGACGTGAGAGATCTCTGCCGCCGATCGCCTTCACGAGGACACGGCGGTGCTCTGCCCAAACCGGGCAGACCTCCACCGTCTGTTCCACCGTATTCTCTGGGCGATCTACACAGTACCCGGGCATTTCCTCCCACCTTATCCGACACAGGAACCTCCCGAAGCTGCCGAGTCCCGTGAGGACCTGCGTCAGGTGGAAGGTGAGGACGCCGTGGCACCTCTCTAGCCACTCCTCAAAGAGGGGACTTATCGCCGCAATTGTGGCGTACCCAGCACTGGGTTGCGACAATCGCACTCTCCATGTCGCCATGAGATCCCGCCGGAGCTCTGTCCGCTGTGCCGCGATTTCTCACGGCAGCAGAGTTACGCCCTGGCGTTTCGCCTCCTCGCGCCTCTCCCATACGTGCGCGAGGACTTTTGCCTCCAAATCCCATGGCGGCAATTCGGCAAGGAGGCTCGCCACCTCACCGGAAACCGTGCGGTATCCCCGGACCAGTCGGATGGCCATGACCCTTTGGGCCGCGCTCAACCGGTGAGCTGGCCGCAGCGCCAGGGAACGCGCCCACACAGGAGCCCCGTAGAGGGCCATGGACCGCACGACCCCCGCGTAGAGGTGTAGAGTGTACGTAAAAAATATGTTAATTTTATTAGTATTAAATGCTCTTTTTTATTTTTTGTGTTTTCTGTGCGTGTACCAAATAAAATATTTTTCTTTCTTTCTTTACTGGGTGGCTTTTATCATTCTTATTTTCAATTTAATAATTTCGTTAATTGAACAGATAAGTGATGAATATTAAAGTTGAGGGAAGCTTATTATTATGACAAAGTTTGTGACGATCGTCCGGCGCGTCGGATACGGACAAAAACTAGAGTAATTATAGCCAGCTTATCGTCCACCAACATAATTATTATTCTTTGCCATGTGCCAGGCTTTTTTTACTTTTTATTATATTTTGTATCAAACTTTCGTTTGATGATTAAAAGCCTCGATTAAAGTAAGTATACCCTTGATTAACACTTTGGCCTCAAAATCATACACAATCTAAAAGTTCAAAACTTTGTAATAAGGTAAGTAAATTGATCGATACGAAAACTAGTACGAACTGGGTCAGACAAGAGTAATGTAATAAAATAATACCAGCCTATTATTGTTCCTTCTTATACAAAGAAGGCACGAGCACTAATCACCACGCTTGTTCAAGGTGAAGGAAAAACATCGTGAGGAAACCTGGAATTAAAGTCTGAAATCGCCAATCAGTCTTGAGAGTAATGTGCGTCGCTCTAAATAAATTGCGGAATCACGTTCGAATCAATTTTTTAATTTCCCAAGAATTAATTTTACGTCAAGCGTGGTGAACCTCGAAACCATATTATGTAACAATATCTTGGAATCTCACTTTGTACAACGTAAATATGTGGTACGCTTGTGTAGCCTCACTCTTACAAGACTGTTTCATGCCCTTGGCTACGATAACAGTAAAAGTGACCTTACAGATCTCACGCAATTTGTTTTATTCAATACAAAATTACTTGTAGACGAAAGAACTAAAACTAAAAGTTCGAGTACCTACCTAAGTATATTGATATGTACCATCAACTTAATAATGCGTGAAAAGAAAGGTTCGATGTGAAATAAAACTAAGAATAGCAAAATTATTTACCCCAGGTTCGCACGGGCGATTTTTTAACTTGATTTTTTCGCGCATTTGATATTCAGCTGTGGGCGTTGAGCCGAGCATTGAGAATCCAACAGAGTACATTCCAGCGCGTCAATAAAACACATTGTTGGATTTGCAACTCTCGGCGCTTAGCAGTGAGTTGAAAATCCAGAGCGCAATAAAAATCGCCGCATTCAATAATCGCCTATGAGAAATATGTAGGTATAATTTGTTTATAAGAAATATCTTTAAGTATAACATTGAAATGGATCAAACATCTATTTTCGTTTTTCAGCACAGATGCCTGATGATGTCAAATTCAAAGCCTAAAAGTCTAGATATTCTGACTAATCACTCTGAAAAGCGATAATCACTCTGAAAATTCCCAATTATTTTTAATTGGGTTTCCTCAGTACGGGAATTATTTAAATTAAAGTTAATAAAGGGAATGTAACATCGTGATCCGCAATTTAGATAATTACATAGTGACCCTACATAACCGAATGCCTAACGTTACCTAGTTTAGGGCTTAGAAAAGGCGAGTGAAATGCTTAAGGTTAACAGCGGATAAAGTGACAATTTTTGAGACTAGACCTCCCGGGTAATTTTTAACACACTATCAGTAGTAATACGTTTCATTTTGACAGTTCAACAACATTCATTGAGTTATTTAAATTGCTGAACACACACATTTTTCGAACATATGAAGCAATGGATTATATGAAGAGGGGCTTGTGGCTAAGTAATAACAGCCGCACGGGTTCGGGTTGGTCCGTGGATGGGTGACCATCTTTACATACCAAGACCCCTCCGTGCCTCGGAAAGCACGTTAAGCCGTTGGTCCCGGCTGTCATTTGTAGATCTTTGACAGTCGTTACAGGTCGTCAGAATCTCGAAAGTCTGACAACCATTCTTACCTAGGGGTATCGTGTTACCCAGTAACTGGGTTGTGGAGGTCAGATAGGCAGTCGCTCCATGTAAAATACTGGTATTCAGCTGTATCCGGTAAGACTGGAAGCCGACCCCAACATAGTTGGGAAAAGGCTAGGCAGATGATAGATGATGATGAAGCAATGGATTGGCAATGTACTTCAAAATCATTCAGATTATAATTCAAACTGTTTTACGCAATTAGCGTGCTGGATTTTAATCAAAGAATTTCTTATTACAATAAGAAGCCTTTTGTTGTATTATTGTGAATAATAATAATATAATAGCATTCTGAAATTACTCCTTTACAACCAAAAGTGCCTGGAAATGTTAACTTAAAATAAATGTTTTGAGTTTGAGTTAACAGAAAATAATTTACAAACCGAAACACTTTAGATAATTTGTACATTTTGTGAATATTATATTATCAGGCCTGAATTAGATGTCAACCCAAAATAACAACATGACTGTGTTGATTTAAGCACCTATGGTATTAAAAATAGGAAGTCATTATATTTCTATAAACATAAATACTTCCCCGCTGCCTCACTTAACTCGAGGCCACAGGCCACCATTTAATATAATACAGAAATTGGCCTTTGTTTTACAAAACAAAACCCTCCAACAATAAAGGTTTTCATAATATGTTTATTGTTATTTCTACGCAACAATTCGTACACATGTGTTGGGATTCTTTGGCCTTTGCATACATTTTGTATGAGAGTTTTGGACTGGAATCCAACCACGTTGCGCAGTGAATAGGAGTCAGGCGAGGCCTCACGATGTAATTTATGCTGTGGCGCTTAAAATAATGGTGATATTATTGTTGGAAATTATTCTAAACCATTTTAAGTTTATGTTATTTTTGTAACAAAGAGTAAAGTGCGACATTCCTTCACGCCAATTTTCCCTGTCTGAGGGAATGTGAGGAATGCTAACAGCTAAGCCTTTGTCTTTTACGTCGAAACTGAAAAATTATGAAATTATTTATTACTAACTTCGTAAGTACCACAATATTATTAAAACAACCGGCCAAGTGCGTATCGGACTACGCGCAATGAAGGGTTTCTTAGTTGGGATGAAAATATCTGAAAAACAAAGTACAATTAGTTGAAAAACATGTTCTCCGATCGCAACTGTTTCTCCTAAACACAGGTTATTTTGTAACCTATCTAGGAGAACAGTACGGCACCCACTAACTAGATTAAGAAACTTTATGCTTGTGCTTTATATATTACCTTGCCATGTAATCTAGTCCTAGTTCAACAATAAAATTTTATTATTATTATTTTCTTTTATTTCATTATTTACACAATATAATTATATTTTTAAATATTAGAATATCAAAAATATATAAAAACATTTAAAAATATAAAAAATGGTGGCCCACCGGTATCGGGAACAGGGTCCAAGCTACCGGCGGTCAGGGCTCCAGAGAGAGGAACCTCCTAACAATGCGGGCCGTGTCCAGAAGTACCGCTTTCTGAATCAAGCCCTTAATCCAGCCGTCCAACGTGAGCCTCCTTAGGTGTTGGTCGAGGCTCTTGGCAATTAAGCCATTGGCTGATACGACTATCGGCACAATGATTGCTGAATCTACATCCCACATGTCGACAACCTCGCGAGCCAAGTCAAGATACTTGATCTGTTTATCTTTCTCGGCTTTCACGAGATTCCCGTCATGAGGGACTGTTATGTCAACAATCATTGCGCGCCGCTCTGTTCGATCCACCACCACTATGTCAGGCTTATTGGCAACAATAGTCCTGTCAGTGATGATGGATCGATCCCAGTACAAGGTGATATTTCCATTGTCGAGAACTGGGTCGGGCACATACCTGTAGTACGGCACTTCAGATTCTACAAGGCCGTATTTAAGAGCAAGTTGCTGATGGATAATCCTGGCTACAAGATTATGTCTATGCAAATACTCTTCGTTAGCTAGACGAGAACACCCGGAGATAATGTGTCGGATTGATTCTCCCGGACGGTGGCATGCCCGACACATGTCAACCGTGCCGTCCTTCACAATAAATCTCCGGTAATTCTTCGTCATGATAACTTCGTCCATAATTGCACAGACAAAACCTTCGGTTTCCCCAAAGAGGTCACCGAAACGAAGCCAGGCTACGGACGCTTGGAAATCTACATCGGGTTCATGTAGGGCCCGGAAAAAGCGTCCGTGAAGCTCCTTACTCTGCCATACCTCCCTGCGATCGTTAGTGTCAAGCACTACAAGCTTGCGCCAGTTCTCTTTAGCCAAGGAGAGTGGGGTGAGGCCCTTGTCCACCGCGACCACATCTCGATGCATCCCCACGTCGGCTTCTAGGAAATATTCCCTGAGACTGCATACCTCGCGATTGTGGAGGGTCTTAGCGTTTAAAAAGCCTCGACCTCCACACTTTCGCGGGATATACAGTCTCATTACCGATGACCGTGGGTGATGCATTCGATATGCAGTCAACAGCGTACGGACCCTCCTATCCAAGGCGTCGAGTTCGGTTTGAGTCCATTTGAGTATGCCAAAAGAGTACATCAAAACGGGCATGACCCAACCGTTGAAGGCGCGCACCTTGTTTCCGCCTGATAGAAGACTATTAAATACTTTCTTCAGGCGGTCAAAAAAGCGCTGCTTCAACGATTGCTTCATGTCAGTAACATTGATGCCCAACGCTTCCGACATACCCAAATACTTGTAGGTTTCGGATGCGGAGAGGGCTCTAAGGTTTATGGAATCCGAGAGTTGGGTTCCCACGGATTCCACAATCTCCCCTCGCTTTACATGCATGACCGCACATTTATCCACTCCAAATTCCATCCTGATGGCGCTACTGAAAGTTTCAGTTATTTTCAGTAGCTCCATCAGTTGCAAATTATTGGAGGCAAAGAGTTTTAGGTCATCCATGTAGAGGAGGTGAGATATTACCTGACCACCTCTCCTCAACCGATAGCCTAGACCTGAATCCTCCAGCAGCGTGCTTAGAGGATTCAAGGCTAAGCAGAACCAAAGCGGACTCAAACTATCGCCCTGAAAAATGCCCCGCTCGATCCTTATCGGTTCGCTATTCCTCTGGATATTTCGACATCCTGGATAGCGAAGGACCGTCCTCCATTGCCCCATACACAACATCAGGAAGGTGCGCAGAGTTGCATCTACTTTATACAACTCCAGCACCCTCATGAGCCATGTATGTGGCACCGAGTCATAGGCCTTCTTATAATCTATCCAACATGTCGACAGATCCTTTCGGAAACGACGAACCTGTTGGCTAATGGTCATATCAATGAGGAGTAACTCCTTAGTACCGCGGGACCCGTTCCTACATCCATTTTGAGAGGCAGACATGATGGAATTGGTGTCTATATGTTTGTTAATTTTAGCTCTCAAAATGTATGTAAGAACTTTATATACCGTCGGTAAACACGTGATCGGTCTATAATTTTTGGGTTCCGCGGTGCTACCTGATTTATGGAGCAGGTGGGTAACGCCTATCGTTAGGAATTGGGGCAGCGAACCAGATTCCAAAGCAGTCTGGTACTGAGCCGCCAAGCGAGCGTGCGACCCTAAAAACCATTTGAGCCAGAAATTGTGCAGCCCGTCCGGCCCTGGACATTATTATTATTATTTCCTTTATTCCATTTGAAAACATATCATTTACATTTTTAAATATTTTTATAAAAATATTAAAAAAAAAAACATTGAAAATATAAAAAATAGCAGCCCACCGGTATCGGGAACAGGGTCCAAGCTACCGGTGGTCAGGGCTCCTGAGAGAGGAACCTCCTGACGATACGCGCCGTGTCCAGAAGTACCGTTCTCTGGATTAAGCCCTTGATCCAGCTGCCTAGCGAGAGCCTCTTCAGGTGTTGGTCGAGGCTCTTGGGTATTATGCCATTAGCCGTCACGACTATCGGCACAATGATTGCTGTATCCACATCCCACATGTCGACAACCTCGTGAGCTAGGTCAAGATACTTAATCAGCTTATCTTTTTCAGCTTTTACGAGGTTCTCGTCATGCGGGACCGATATATCAATAATCATTGTGCGACGCGTTAATCGATCTATCACCACTATGTCTGGCTTATTAGCAACAATAGTCCTGTCAGTGATGATAGATCGATCCCAATACAACGTAATATTGCCATTTTCGAGAACTGGGTCGGGCGCATACCTATAGTACGGTACTTCCGATTCCACAAGACTGTATTTTCCGAGCAAGTTGCTGGTGGATAATCTTGGCTACAAGGTTGTGCCTATGCAAGTAGTCTCCGTTAGCCAGACGAGAACAGCCAGAAATAATGTGTCGGATTGATTCCCCCGGACGGTGGCATGCCCGACAGATGTCAACCGTGCCGTCTTTCACAATATATTTCCGGTAGTTGTTCGTCATTATAACTTCATCCATAATCGCAAAGACAAAACCTTCGGTTTCCCCAAAGAGATCACCGAATCGCAACCAGGATACGGACGCTAAGAGGTCTACATCGGGTCCATGTAGGACCCGGTAAAAGCGCCCGTGTAGCTCTTTGCTCTGCCATACCTCCCTGCGGTCATTAGTATCTAATATTATAGGTTTGCGCCAGTTCTCGTCAGCCAAGGAGAGCGGGGTGAGGCCCTTATCCACTGAGACCACATCTCGGTGCATCACCACGTCGGTTTCTAGGAAGTATTCCCTGAGACTGCATATCTCACGATTGTGCAGGGTCTTAGCGTTTAAAAAGCCTCGACCTCCACACTTCCGCGGGATATACAGTCTCATCACCGATGACCGTGGATGGTGCATCCGATTTGCGGTCAGCAATGTGCGGACCCTCCTATCCAGGGCGTCAAGTTCCGTCTGAGTCCATTTGAGTATGCCGAAAGAGTACATCAAAACCGGCATGACCCAACCATTGAAGGCGCGCACCTTGTTTCCGCCTGATAAAAGACTATTTAATACTTTATTCAGGCGGCCAAAGAAGCGCTCCCTCAGCGATTGTTTCATGTCGGCGGCGTTGATGCCTAACGCTTCCGACATACCCAAATATTTGTAAGTTTCTGTTGAAGAGAGGGATCTCAGGTGTATGGAATCCGAAAGTTGGGTTCCCACGGATTCCACAATCCCCCCTCGCTTTACATGCATGACCGCACATTTGTCCACACCAAATTCCATCCTGATGGCGCTACTGAAAGTTTTGGTTACCTTCAGTAGCTCCATCAGTTGCAAATTATTGGGGGCAAAAAGTTTCAAGTCATCCATGTAAAGGAGGTGAGATATAACCTGACCACCTCTCCTCAATCGATAGCCTAGACCTGAATTCTCCAGCAGTGTGCTTAGAGGATTCAAGGCTAGGCAAAACCAAAGTGGACTCAAACTATCGCCCTGAAATATACCTCGCTTGATCCGTATCGGTTCGCTATTCCTCTGGATATATCGACATCCTGGATAGCAAAGGACCGTTCTCCACTGCCCCATACATGACATCAGGAAGGTGCGCAGAGTTGCATCTACTTTATATAACTCCAGCACCCTCATGAGCCATGTATGTGGCACCGAATCATAGGCCTTCTTATAATCTATCCAACATGTTGACAGATCCTTTCGGGAACGGCGAACCTGTTGGCTAATGGCAATATCGATGAGAAGCAGCTCCTTAGTACCGCGGGATCCGTTCTTACATCCATTTTGTGAGGCAGACATGATTAAGTTGGTTTCTATATGTTTGTTAATTTTAGCTCTCAAAATGGATGTGAGAACTTTATAGACCATCGGTAAACAAGTGATTGGTCTATAATTTTTGGGTTCCGCAGTACTACCTGATTTATGGAGCAGGTGGGTTATTCCGGTCGTTAGGAACAGGGGTAGCGACCCTGACTCTAAGGCTGACTGGAACTGGGATGCCAGGCGGGCGTGCGATCTTTGGAACCACTTGTAACAAAAGTTGTGCAGCCCGTCCGGTCCTGGAGATTTCCAGTTAGGCAACGGACGGACTGCATGAGCTACATCTTGGGGGAGGATGGTAAGTGCCCCCATTTCTGGTATAAGATCGCACGCTCGCTCGACTCTCTTAGTCCAGTCACCTTCGGTGTGATTGACAGGCACCGACCAAATGTTTCGCCAGAAGGAACATATGGGGTCATTATCTGGTAGGCGCGTGTCAGTCACACCTTGGTCCGGTCGCTCCCAAGTCCTATAAACCCACCTTTCATCATTCTGGAATGTGCGATTCTGAGTGTATCGCTCCATTCTCCGCCTGTATCGACGAATACGGTTCGCCCATGCACAGATCTTCTGCTTCAGGAAGTCGATACGCTCTGTGACGCGGGTCAAATAATCTCGAGAACTTAGAATATCAGTCCCCGCGAACGCCCGCTTCACAAAGCGCATCACTCTAGGGCGAGTATTGCCCTCCCTGAAGCAGATTAGCTTACCGATGAGTGCTCTAGTCTCACCGATACGACGCTCAATCCTGCTCTGCCAAGCTGGTACAGCTGGTTTTGGTCGTGGAGCCCTGTCACTGTTGGGAAATTTGACTTGAGCTACACGACATGCCGCTACAGCTGCACAGTATAAGATCGAGTGGGTATCGGTGAGATCTTTGCTGCTGTCAAAATAATTTGACAGCTGCGAGTCTAGAGCACACACCAGCGCTTTATTTTTCTTGTGCATAGGCAAACGAGGTAAACGTGGTCTAAGTCCAGGTGGAGTGGAGCGGTACTCCCGGAAAGCATCATCTAAAGCACTCCTCAATCGTACGTTGCATTGAGAACTCACGGATATAGCCTCGTCATCATCCTCTTCATCAGCGTGGTCGGGTCGCGGTGAACCGCCGGGTAAATTTTGCATTTGCACCGCGACCAGTGGCGAAGCAGGCGAAACATGGCTATTCCGTGATTCGATACGTAGTCGATCTAGTACGACGTCATCCAGCATCTGTTTACGTTGGATGACCCGCACCTGATCCGACAGTCGTTGCGCCGACACGTTGACAGCTGGTTCAAGCACCTGAAACAGAGAGAGCATCCGACCACGGTACGCAGTCAAGTTACTTCCCCCCTCTGTAGCCCCAAAGTATGCACGCATGACATTTTCGTTGAGAGCTTGTGTCCATCTCATGCGCTGCACACTTCCACCGGGAGCGGGGACCCTATCAGAAGCCGGTGGGCCTTGGAGTCCTAAGCTGGCCGGTGGTCGGCCTCTTCCGCGCGGACGTACTGGTGGTGGTGTCGTCGGCGGCGAGAAGTATTCGTCGCTCGAGCTCGACGCAACTGCAGCGGCCGGTATCACTGGACTTACGTCTGGAGCAGGTTCCGGTAACTGCGAGGCGGAGCTGAGCGACGAAACCGAAGATGTTGGGTGTGTATCTTGTCTTAGTCGTCGTGCCCGACTTCTCGTCAGCATTGTTCTGTATTAGGTATCTATTCTCCGCGTCATAGTCTATTTCGTTCTTCCATCTTGGTATCTTACAGTACGTTTTGGTTTATTGTTTTTTTTTTTGCCAATGTTGGGTTTTTCAGGAATGCATTATATGCATTACATAAACAGGAAAGGAAAGTAAAGTTTAAAAATACTAAAAAAATATTCGGAGAAAATTTTCTTTTACCGTCAACTTGACAGTCGGGTCACAGATTATTATTATTATTATACATCGAAATGTCACGGTCAATTCTTCAACTGCAATTTTAAGTTGGTTGAGTATTAGTCGTTAACTTGTAAAGCCTACTTAGCTGTGATATTTTTCCTTTTAATTTCATGATATGTACCTACTACTGCCACGAATGTTTTCACATCTCCATAAACAACCATTTACTCGAATACACTTGACTAACAAAAATTAGCGCTTTAAAGCCTAATATTACGCGAACGGATCCCTGACTCGAAAATTAGTGTCGACAGACCCGCAATATTTTTGACCGGTCTATCCTACAATACCCCACACCATGGGAGAGACGAGAAAAAAAATCATCCCCGCATTACGTACAAGGGAGATAATAGAATGTTTTTTCAAGGTTTTATTTTACCACTTTGTCCGCGTAATTAATATGTATACCTATGCCAAATTACAAATTCTAGTACTAAGCGTCTCTGAGCTATAGCGGGGACAGACAGACAGACGGACATGGCGAAACTATATCCTTATAGCTTCGCCATGTCCATCTGTCTGTCCTTGTTTACTACGGAACCCTAAATAGGCATCATTGATCTAGTGGCCACAAGCGCTACTGTTGAGCATGAGGTCCTTGGTTCGATTCCCGGGTCAGGCAAAGTGTTATTGGGTTTTCTATCTGGATGTTCTCAGGAACAGTCCGAAGTCTAGATTTGTGCCCGGTTAGTGACTATAGACTCGCCCCCTATTACATGGGACCTAAACATAACTGGCATAATGTAGGTGCACTATAGGTACACCTCTGCCAAACCCTTGAGGGAACACAGGCGTGATTTTTTTTTTAAATGTTTTAGACGTTTGTAGTTTTGTTTTCAACAGCTAAAATATACATGAGAGCCTCAGGACTGGTGACGTTCGAGCTAGTGACGTACAGTTGTCTGTGTTTGAAGCAGTTAGTATTGAGGTCGACTCCGCAGTCTTCAGTAGCATCCCTATTAAGGGAATTTAATAGGGACAGATAGAGAGAGAGATTTTATTGAGAGATTGCTTAAAAATTTAAACTGAACAGGGTTTGTTTATAATTTCGTCAGATTCTTTTGGAACAGACAAACGGATAGATTCAACATATTCGTTTTCTAAATTGGACGTCGATTGCACAATCACCATGACAGGTCGATGGTCGCAGCGATGCAAGTCTCTCCAATTTATTTCGGATCAATTTGCCAATTTGCATCGGTGTCAATTTGCACCGTAGTAGCTAGAGCTGATAATTCTCCCTCGATTCGACCCCATTCTTATACAAATTTGAACTTTACAGGCGGTATTGAAGGGTTTACTATTATAGTTCTAATACTGTAAAATTGGATGCGTCACTGATATGTTCATAAAATATCATAGGTCAATGACCCATGTTAGTGACCTTTGGTATATTATTAAAATATTTTTCCATATTCGCTTATGGGTTTATTGTACGAAACATTCCCTCTTAAAAGGTCGAGATCACGAAAATGTCCCGACTTGTGAGAAATTATTTGTAATTTTTTTTTTTTAATCACAACACAGTAATTATTTAAATTTGTGGTTTAAAGATTTTGTTATCAATGTCAGCACAAATGACAATGTTTCTTGAAAAATCTTTTAACCGCCTTTTACAACAAATATGGTAACGACAATACTCAATACTCAATATCTTTATTGCTTTACCATAATATGTACTCAGGTGGTAACTATATAATTGAGATCATTATGGACCCTGTAGGGCACAGCAAGAGGGTAGGAGAGAGGAAGCCGCGGTTTAGGAGATTTAACTTTCACATAGAGAGTTTTAACTTTCATATACTCAAAGACAAGTTACGTAACATCACGCCATAGTACAACCATATTTCACCAGTTATGTTAAGTCCAAAGTAATAGAGGACAAGCTTATTGCCATCAACAGGGGACAAATCTAGTCACAGGGCTGGTACTGAGACATTCCATGGATAACACTTTGCCCGACCCGGGAATCGAGCCCAGGACCTCATGCTCGGAAGTAGCGCTTGCGACCACTAACGAGGCGGTAACGAAAAGTTTCTCTATAATAATAGTATTTACATAAACACATTCATTTCAAATTAACAGCACGCTATGCACTTGCAGTGAAATCCGTTACACACTTACTAAATAATTACTAATCAGTCTCCTTACTCTTAGCGAGAAATTTGAAAACTTTGGGGCATAAACTAGGAGCATAACACACGCAGCCAAGAAGCTAACTAACATTAAGCATTTTTGATACAGCTAGGAGCTAATCATAACGAGATGTAACAAGTTTTGTACATCCCAGGTTGTTAGCTGCTTGTAAGGCGTTGATAACTTTCTTATATAATATTCAGTATTCAGAATGTTCTTTAACCCAATTGCACTGATCAAAGAAGTATTGCAACACATATTATTAACAAAGAGCTTACGTGCCAGAGGTAATAATCAGTCATTTATGAAATTTTATAAAACAATATTGTCATGGTTTTAACCGACAGAGCCTGCAGAATAAGCAAGCTGAAGTGGCAGTGGGCTGGCCATGTTTGTCGAAGGACCGATGGCCGGTGAAGCAGACGAGTCCAGGAGTGGAGATCGCGTATCGGCAAGCGTAGTGTGGGACGTCACCCAGCTACCGATGACCTTAAAAACGTAGCTGGGGCAGACTGGATGCGGGAAGCGGAGGACAGGGTGTTGTGGCGCAGCCTGGGAGAGGCCTAATGTCCAGCAGTTGACAGTTATAAGCTAAGTTGATGGTTTAACCTATCGCCTTTGTGTAAATTGTAGGAAATAAAGTTATTATATTATAAACTTGTTAATATTGAAGTTTTCAGTTTCATGAATCACCTAACTTAGGGCGAATTTCATCAATGAAACTGAACGCGATTAACACACATAAACGGCCTTCTGCTGTCAGTTTCAATATTCCATAACAATCATGACACTGAAAGCTTTTAACACGGCTTAGAAGTGCTGACCGCGTTCAATTTCATAGATTAAATTCTCCCTATTAATTTAAATAGAATAGTAACAATTTGTTATCATCACCTGCCTAGCCTTTTCCTAACTACATATTTATGTTGGGGTCGGCTTCCAGTCTTATCGGATACAGTTGTATACCAGTATTTTACATGAAGCGACTGCTTATCTGACCTCCACAACCCAGTTACTGGGTAACACGATACCCCTTGGTAAGACTGAATGTCAGACTTTCGGGCTTCTGACGACCCGTAACGACTGTCAAAGATCTACAAATGACAGCCGGGACCAACGGCTTAACGTGCTTTCCGAGGCATGGAGGGGTCTTGGTATGTAAAGATGGACACCCATTCACGGACCAACCGCGGCAAGCGTAGCTTAACCTGATCGATCGGCCCGTGCGGCTGTTATTACTTAGCGACAAGCCCCCCCAAATAGTAACAATTTGTGCTAAAAGCTGTGTTTAGTTTGCAGCGAGCTGTCTATGAGACATGAAATAGTATTTTGCAAATTAACAATTCTATTTTAATTATAAACATCTGCCGTTTAAACAAAAGTCATAACACCAACATAACGGTCATACAGATAATGTAATGACTTTCAGAACTATGATTTACACATTGTTGGGAGCGCGTAAAAATGAATAATTATTATACAATCCTCGAAATCTAAACACTTAAATCATATTGTAAGCCTATACACATTATGAAGTTTTTCACTCTAATATATTATCTTGTCCTTACAATAGTTCTAAGAAGCAATTGACCTTAGAAGAGGCACATAGTTCGCCTAAGAGCCTCTTAGCAGGACTGGTTAAGGGTCAAAATACTAATTTAAGTACTGCATAAATAAAATAAAGGGCTTGAGTGCGTACTTATTAGGATATCTTCGACTTATTAGGACGACTTTTCCCTTGTATTTATTTAGATGGGGTATACACAGGTCCTGGGTCTAAATGACACATGTTTGCCAACCCGTATGTAAGTTAGTTCTTTTCCAGCCAGAAGATAAGCAGGTAAGCCTACGTTTTTGAAAAGGCAAAAGTACCTTGATTGGAGTTTAGTAATGTTAAAAATGATTGTTTGTACTTAATTTGAATAGTTGTTGTTTTTAGTTTTTTGGTTGGTTTTCGCAACGTGTTTAAAACTTAAAAGTTAAGCATCAACATAGTCTAGTAACCGATAAAATTATTTCTATATCAGCAGGGTAATTGCGCATCACATAGGTACAATGGCAATGCCTTTAAATTGGACGGTTCAACAAAATTCATTGCGTAACTTACGATGTTGAGCAGACGAATTTTTCAAACATACATATGAGCCACAACATACAAGCGATAGTAGTAGATAGTAGCAGTGGTGGCCCAGTGGTAACGGTCGCGACTTACGAGTTGTAGGTCGTAGGTTCGAACCCTGACAGGCGCTTTACTTTGTGTAAATTATTTCATCGCCACTGCTCAAAACGGTAAACGAAAACATGGTGAGGAAACCGGCATGTCCTAGAACCAAAAATTCGAAGACATGTGACATCTACCAACCTGCACCTGGCCCGCGTGGTGGATTACGGCCCACTCCCTCTCACTGAGCAGAGGCCTGTGTCCCAGCAGTGGGAACATTATAGGCTAATTATATAATTAAATATAGTTTTCTATGCAATATTCTGCTAAGTGCCGTATCTTCAAAAGGTATTATATGTTCTGACTTGATAAAGGAAATATATGAAAACTGACGAAGAAATGAAAGACTTGGCTGAATACATATTTTTTAAAACATATTTGTGTTAAAAAATAACTCAACAAAAAAAAAATGCGCATGGGTTTTACTTAATATATTCTGATTATATAAGCAAATATAATTATATAAAAACGTGCGATTACATATCGAAAATATTTGCTTTTTAAGAAGTTATAGCGATTTGACCATTTTTGATTTTCGCGTCCAGTCAATGTCGGTCTTTGCGCGTCATCGCTGTCGAAAGAGAGGTAAGAGGGCGGGGGGTAGTGTTTCTTGCGTCTTGCGTTGTGTATGACAGTAGGTGTGTGCCTATGTGTTTGCATATTACAGAGGATTAACGCGTTTAATTTTTTTCGCTGTATAAACCTGTACAAAATGGCTTCGAGAAATTGTAAACGAGACGCTGACTCGTTTTGCTATATTTGCGGCGAATTTATTAAAGTGACAGAGAAAAAGTATGATAAGTACAGATTTAAAAATTTTCAAGGCATATCAAACTTACTTTCATCTACCTACACCTACCTGTTAAAAATCAAGACAAAATGGGCTCCACATGTGTCATGTAACTCTTGCAGATACATTCTGGACGGTATTCTACTGACCATGACAGGAAAAGTAAAACTATTCATTTTTAAACGTTTGGACTCTATTTTAAAGCTTCTATTGTAAGAATGAATCATAAATGGGTGTTCGGTATAATTTAATAAATCATCTCTATATCCATTTTTATGTATTTTTATTGATTTAAATATTTCCATTTTTACACATAAAAGCAAATTCAGAACTATTTTTTGTTCTTATTCTTATTTCTAGGTATAAAAGCAATAAAAATAAGGTACATATAACCTGTGCGCAAAAATGCTGTAGATCGGTGTTATGTATACAAGCGATGGTTAGTTTTTAGCTCAACTCACATACTCTTTGATTAATAAAGTTTATTATTTTTTTAAAAGATTAGCAATATCCTTCAAAATCCTTCAGATGTGATTGAAACTGTTTTACACAATTAGAGTACTGAACGTGTGACTGCTGGAAAAAAGGTAGCAATCCTAATCCTAACTAATATTATAAATGCGAAAGTGAGTATGTTTATTTGGCCATGGTACGGAGCGAGAGGGCATGAGCAGCCGTCACCTCCTTCTGCGAAACAGTAACGCTCGCGAAGGAGGAGGCGAGACGGTTGAGGGAAAGGCAAATTCCGCGCCCTCTCGCCCCTAGCCGCCGCAGGAGACGACCTGGTCGTCAGGAATCCCGGGTGGATTTCCGGCCACCGTGGGCGCGGGCTTGCGGACGGTGAGCAATGGGTAGCTCACCGTCCGGTAAGGACCAGGCCCGGGTCGACGGCGCGTTGTATTCCACGCGCGCCTCAAAGAGATGTCGTCAGCACAAATGTAGGGGTCCACTAGGGCCGATGCCTGCTGGGGTCGCGGGAAGGTACTAAAGGGTCACCGAGGCCCCTGGCAACACAGGCAACAGGAAGGAATATGGGTGGGTTTTAGTCAGTAAGAGTCTGACACACACTCCCGCTCTGCCCAGAGCGGGAGAAGTTATTTGTTGATTTCCCACCCAAAAAAAAAAGTATGTTTATTTGTTTTTTCACGCTAAAACAAAGCGGCTGAATGGATTTCGATGATATTTGGCACATGGGTGGGGGTAACATGACCTGGAGAAAGACGTAGGCTACTTTTATCCGCATCGCACATGAAGTTGCGGGTAACGGCTAGTATGTAAATAATAGTGTCTCATTCATCAAGACGTGACTGCAGAAATAAAAATCTAAAAAATACGTTTACGTTACAAAGTCTAGAATCCAGATTTTAGTTAAATAAACAATTTGAAATCCACACAGTTCCCATGTAGCTGCAGAGAACAGGGAAACACACGGGTAACGAGGTGAAACTTGGAAATGTTTCTTTTTCACCTTCAGTGAGCAGCTTGGTCGGTCTTAGGAAAATATTTCTCTATTTCTAGCGATGTCATTTCTCTTCAAATGAAGTGAGGATGAAACGAACGCTTTTGAATCAGAGAAAAGAGTTCGTTTTCTGTGGGTTGTGGAGGTAAACAGGTTGTAGGTTTGCTTACGATTTCTAAAAGCTTAGTATTTACAATTTAATCTGTTGTCTAAATGGCAACTCTTTCGATTTAGATTATATATATATATATTATAGATTCTTGCTAATTTGGTAGGTCCAAGTGTCCCAGCACTAGAAACGTTATAGGCTGATAATTATTATCACCACAAAATCTATCAAGAAGAGTCATGATTTCCAAATATTAATAAGATTTGTAGTGATTTTAAATACTTAATATATCAAATTTAATGTATGTGATTTGCTTCAAATGATTTTTGTATCATGAAGTCACAAAGTTTAAAAGTATCTAATTTGACAGTTACCGTAAAAATACCGGTTTAACACAACCGAATGGAACATATTATAGGTTTGGTGTGCCGCGTAGTTGCAAAGTTAGTTCTTTTCGAGCCTCGGAATCTAAAGGTTGTCTTCAAGAAGTGTAAAGTCTAAAAATAGTTTGTTAAATATTGCTAAATACCAAGTTTATATGTGTGCAAGAATATAAATACAGAAATATTCGTACTGAAAATGCGTTTATATCATTTCAGAAGAGAACTTTCAAATAAATTACTGATCAGATACTAGCTCAAGCTTCTAGAAACAGGTGGATAATCTGCGACCTAAGACGTACCTACTAAAAGGATGTCAAGATTCGACGTATTCGTATCAAATTATAAGTTCTTCTTGGACATTCATAAAAACGATGATTTCTTGGTAATTAACATTGTATTGCTTTTCCATGTTTAGCCACCTGGCCCTTATTTAATACCGGGTGGTAAAGGTCTTAAATACAGGTTCAAATTAAATTAGCTAGAAGAACTCTGCAGATGTGATGGGTCGATGGTGTTTGATCGATATCTAAACACAATAAAATAAAAAAGATTTAATTTTTTTATCACAATCAACGACCGCTTGTATTGTTGTTTTTTTTGGGTGGGAAATTATTACATAACTTCTCCCGCTCAAGGCGGAGCGGGAGTGTGTGTCAGACTCTTAGTGACTAAAACCCACCCGTGTTTCTCCCGTTGCCTGTGTTGCCAGGCGCCTCGGTGAATCTTTCGGACTTTCCCGCGACCCCGGCAGGCATCGGCCCTAGTGGACCCCTACACTCGTGGAACACAACGCACCGTCGACCCGGGCCTGGTCCTTATCGGACGGCGAGCTACCCATTGCTCACCGTCCGCAAGCCATAGTGTTGTTACTGAAAGTATGAGTATCTATTTTATTTTGTTTTATCTTGTAGATATTGATACCCATCATGACTGTGAAGTTTACACAAAAAAAAAATATCATGTTCATATATCAATATAGCCATCACCTCTGCGCAGTTCCGCTAGCTAATTTATTTGACCCTGTAGGGTTTACTCTGTAGGGTTAACGCAAATACCGTAGGAAAAGCTCTCTTGACAAGCTTTCAAATCCCTTAATTTCACATTTGTGTTCAATAGAAACGAACCATTTGACGAATTTGAAAGGAAATTAATCTTAATATTCGGTAATAGCATAAAGCAATTAATATCCAAAAATAACTTAAGCGGCGGACGATCCATCGTATTAAAATTTATGGGCTTACGGCCACTGTTAATACTGTTTCGAATGTATCAGAAATTAGTTCTGTCAATTTCCTTGGGTATGATAAAAATACCTGGGAAATTGATGTGAGAGTACTATACACTTTTTCTTAACCCTTCGGGGATAACGAGCGTATTGTTAGAAAGAAAGAAGAAAGAAAAAAGTCGTTTTCCCAATGTTGTGAAAACAATAATGTTAAACATTACCCAACGATTACACACAACACTTATATAAAATACCAGCAGCTGCACGCGACTTCGTCTGCGATCCAGGCTGAAAAGTAGCTTATGTCTTCCTCCAGGTCCTGCAGGTCTACCCATGTGCCAAATTTCGTCCAAATCCGATCAGCCGTTTTAGCGTGAAACCGTAATAAACAAACAAACAAACAACATTCACTTTCGCATTTATTATTGGACATAGTTACACGAAAAGGATACAAAAATACCAAAATTGAGTTAAGTATACCAAAGACCTTTACGGTATCTTTGGAATACTTAACTCAATTTTGGTATTTTCATTATTTTTCGTCCAACAGATAAATAACACCCATCGTATGATCGACATTCACAGGATAATCTCCTGAATACACTCCAAATGTTCAATACTTCACAGAATTAGCTCAGCTTTGCAGCACAGCCTCCCGTGCTAAGCCCATCACGTAACCTCTAAGCTTGGGATCGTCTTACAGCATAAGCTACAGTATGGGCCTATAAATAGAGGTTGAATTTGAATGACAATGGACGATGTAAGCTGTTTTAAAGTCGACGAATTGATTTAATTGGGGGAATGAGGGTGGGTTGAGACCAAATGAACTCCGAAACAACTAAAAAAAACATCCGTGTAATTTGTTATCATTAGAACTTGTGCGCAGAAAACTTTTTCAAGGAAAGAATTACGATTACCGCAAGTATAAATAAGGTAAAAAAATATACATAGCCTTCTTTGTTTTAATATACTTTTTAATTGCCTCGTTTGTCTAGTGATTTCAACCGCTACAGCAGGCTGAGCATGAAGTCCTGGGTTCAATTCCCAGGTCGGGCAAAGTGTTATTGGGTTTTTTCTATATGAAATTCCTCAGTAGCAGCCCGGAGTCTGGATTTGTGCCCGGTTGACAGCAATAGACTCGCCCCCTATTACATGACTTTAAACATAACTGGCGAAATGTGGGTGTACTACAGCTACACCTCTGCTCAACCCTTCGGGGAAACAATGCATGAAATTATGTTATAATAATATAATTTTATGTGGGCAGTATGAAAGGCCAGATCGAAATTTTCTAAAATAAATGTACCTGAAAATAAGACATGTCTGTTGCGCCAACCCCAAATACATTGGAATAAGGGCAGAAGAATTACGATGATGATGTACCTGAAAGTATAGGTGGATAACATTGTTTAAACACATTCTGATAACACTTGTTGTAGCCGACAATATTGATGCCGCAATAATTATAGCAGTTTATTTAGCTGCCCCATATCGCTCAAATAATTGCTCCACTACGAAGGTACCTCCGGCAATAATTGCTGAAAAAATTGCCCGAGCTTTATAAACGCTGTTACTAATACCAATTGACATGCTATTTTAACAATTATACAGCTACTCAGATAACATCAGTAACGGTGCATTTACGTCGTTGGACAACGAAATCCTGGCCTATGCTTAAGCTACTTCGCCAACAATTTGGGGTTAACAACTTTTGCGTAATGTTACACGCGCGCCCCAATTGGACGTCGGAGGGGGAGTCTTACGCCTCATTCCCCCCGCGGGCCTGAGATGGCCACCAGCAGGCGGGGATCGAGCAAGAGTGGGAAGGGACCACCGGGGTGGTATTTAGTCAGTAAGAGTCTCACAGATCCCCTCACCACCATGGGCACGCCACGATTGCGGCGATAATTTAAGTCCCCTCTTTGAGGAGTGGCTAGAGAGGCACCACGGCGTCCTCACCTTCCGCCTCACCGGACAGAGCCCCTTCGGGAGGTTCCTGTGTTGGATAAGGCGGGAGGAAACGCCCGGGTGTCACGACTGTGTGGATCGCCCGGAGGACACGGTGGAGCAAACGGTGGTGGTCTGCCCGGCTTGGACGGAGCACCGCCGTGTCCTCGTGGAGGCGATCGGCGGCAGAGATCTCTCGCGTACGGCCCTGGTTCAGGCCATGGTACGGAGCGAGAGGGCATGGGCAGCTATCACCTCCTTCTGCGAAGCAGTAATGCTCGCAAAAGAGGAGGCGGGACGGTTGAGGAAAAGGCAAATTTCACGCTCTCTTGCCCCTAGACGCCGCAGGAGACACCCGGGGCGTCGAGAATCCCGGGCGGATTTCCGGCCACCGTAGGCGTGGGCTTGCAATGGGTAGCTCACCGTCCGGTAAGGACCAGGCCCGGGTCGACGGCGCGTTGTATTCCACGCGCGCCTCAAAGAGATGTCGTCAGCACAAGTGTAGGGATCCACTAGGGCCGATGCCTGCCGGGGTCGCGGGAAGGTACTAAAGGTTTACCGAGACCCCTGGCAACACCGGCAACGGAAGGAATACCGGTGGGTTTTAGTCAGTAAGAGTCTGACACACCCTCCCGCTCCGGCCAGAGTCGGAGAAGTTATTTGATGATATACCACACAAAAAAAAGACCCCTCACCACCACAGACATCCGTGAGAATTATCCACCCCGGAACAAAAACAATATTGAAAAGACTGCAGTACCATACTCTTACTCATACTCCTACACATACTCTTCAAACCGACACAGCAACGCTGCCTGGCGGTATGACCGGGTACCATTGGTGGTACTTCTTTCATAGACAAACTTCTTGTCAAGTAGTTTTACACTATTAATACTAAGGTGCTCTTTGGTTGTTTGTGTTTTCGAAGCACTCTCGTACCTACCTAAGTAGACAGATACATTGTCGTTTCTAGTTCTAGAAACTTCGTAATGTATACATACACATTAATCTACCTAAAACAAATTATATTTTATTTTATTTTCTCTGGATGATTACTATTTGACGTTCCAAACAGACCATAAAATATAAACTTTAATACCATAAAGCTTACAGGCGTACAAACCATAGAAAATTAGTACATTTTGATATCAAATACGAACAAAATATTCGATGAAAGTGCACAAGAGACGTAAATATTCCTATTAAAACGCTACTCACACACCGATCGACGCTCTCAGTTCGATCAAGCACATAACTTGAAGTACATAATAAACACATATAACCTGGTAGTTCAAGCATGGAGCCGCGTTCAATTGAGGCAATCGATTGCACTATTAATTAAGACAAAATGACATATTTATTCATTTTTGTATACCTACTGTAAGTCTGACATATACGTATATATAATGCCATCCTTCTTAATCTCTATTTTTAAGTAGGAGTAGGCATTCATAACACATTTTCGACCAAAATGTCGCTTATGCCTTATTACCTTTTAACCGTCGATATATATAGGTAACTAGGCATTTAAATAGGCTCCATGTGACTCCTACGGCATGAGAGAGGTGTTTTGAGAATTGAATGTTCTATTGTAACCTCACAGAAAAATGGAAATACTAAAGTCAACCCTGGCCATAAGGTTCTTAATAATAAATCATGGAGGAGAACGCCATAACCATCACATTTATCAAACGAATTTGGAATTTGTTGTTTTAAATACACAGAAGAAGGCTGCCAATCCTCTTAAAAATATCACTCTAAATCAGTAACTTCATTGAATCGTCCTCGCTTTAAAAATGCCAACATAAAAAGCAACTCAATTGGATAATTCGGATCCGCCTTCATAAACCTAACGACAGTCGTTATGTAAATAGATTTACGATTTATATAAGGAAGCGAGAAAGCTGTAAAGTAGTAAAAAACATTAAGAAAAGAATCGTAAAGCGGACAAATTGATTTTCTCTGTATATTTATGTGTTTAATTTTGGTGCGAAGACTTGCAAGCACAAATCTTTTTATTAGGCGGGGTTGGAGACATTTAGGTGGTCTCGTAGTAAGGAGCTTGTATTTGCAGTTGTAAATTCAGGAAGATAAGAATGCTATGTAACAAGACGTGTGAGTCACATATCCGTCAGCTCGGGCAATAATTAGGTATCGGTATCAGTTACGATACGAACGGTAACGTACTATACGATAATTTTCGATTTTGTACGTATAATTTAAAACGTTTTAAGTATAATTTGGTGTACTAAAAACCTCTACCAAACCTTTAGGGGACGCAGGTTGATGATATGTTACATATTTTCTGTGATGTTGTAAATTAAAACACCCACTATGCGTATGATATTGTGTTGTGGTTGTTGTTTATTTGAATTATCATAACTTTTTATATGCACGTGTTTTTGTGACAAATAAATCAATTTTTCTTTGTTTCCACTGCTTCACATCAATTTTCCAATTTAATTTTGACGGAGATTGCGGAGCCTACAGGGGTATGCTGCGTTGATGAAAGAGTCGTGGGAGCATAGTTTAAGGATCTACTGAGCGTTATGATGCTAGCTAATGTCCAAAATTCGCGAGCTAATGTCCTCCCATCCTATTCACATTTTAACCATCTTGTAATCATACCACAATACGAAGGGCTTATCCTTATACACAAAAGCTACTAATACTTAATGAGCTGAAAAAAGAAAGAATGAAATAGACTTATTTGCTCTAACTTTGAACATGTTCAGAGCAAGGTTGTGACTTCAGGTTAAAACTTAATAGTTTTGCTCTAATTTTGAACATGTTCAGAGCAAGTTATTGACTTCAGGTCAAAACTATTAAGTTTTATTAAATTAGAGCAAATTATTCTTTCTTTCTTTTTTCAAAGCTCATTAAGTATCTAGGTACTTTTGTGTATAAGGATAAGCCTTTCACATTGTGGTATGATTACAGGATGGTTAAAATGTGAATAGGATGGGAAGACATTAGCTCGCAAATTTACTGTCATAATCTCTTTTATGCCAAAAAACCGGCCAAGTGCGGGTCGGACTCGCACCCGAAGGGTTTCGTACCATTATCTATCAAAACGGGAAAAAAACCATGTCTGTTGTATGGGAGCCCCCTTCAATATTTATGCAACAGAAATACATCACCTGTGAAAATTTCAACTGTCTAACTATCACGGTACACGAGACAGACGGACAGACAGACAGACAGCGGAGTCTTAGTAATAGGGTCCCTTTTTACCCTTTGGGTAAGGAACCCTAATAAAAAAGAGCCTTCGACGGTAACAATTAAGCCAAAACAATAGTGTTATAAGTAACTTTTCACTCGGAAAAGTTTTTCGTGGCACTTTTTACTGGTTACCAAAAGAAATGTAAAGTTCAAAGATGTCGTTATGAGCCCCAAAAGTCTACTTGTATTCAAGTTGGCAGTAAGTCGCACCTGCCGTTAGGATATACTTCAAATGTTGGTCTGAACTGAAGTTTTTTTGGCACTCATATTAACGTTTACAGACCGTACTTGTACCCACCCACTGGTATTTTTTTTAGTCCACGTGTTGGTAATACGAAGTTTTGGTTCCATGTTTTGGATTAGGATTGTTTGGTAAACTAAAAGTGTTACTATGTGATTTGGAGCTTGAATTAGGTTATTACATTAGATTTGATTTCCCATGCAGCAACGTATATTTGTATGGGTGAAGCTGCAGTCAATTGTTTCATGTGAAAATGGTTGGGGATGTGATTATTTGTCTAATGATACACGAGATATTCCATGAATGAATGAATGAAATGCACCGACCCCAGCGTGGTTAAACCAGACTCGATTGCTCGAATGAACCCAAGGATTCGCACTAGTCCCTGGAGCCTCATGTTTCATGGGACTACAGAGACCATTGCATATCAAAGAGTAGACCGTCGGGCGCGGTTATGGTCAGGAAGACGTGCATCCAAGATACACGAGATATTTCAACATATATATTCATGTGGGAAATCAACCACCACCGCCGGGACGAATAACAAATGGGTTTTATTTAAAACGTCTTTAACTATTTCCATTTACGCAGCAACGTGTAAACCTCCATCGCCATCTTCCTATTTTTAGGGTTCCGTAGTAAACAAGGAACCCTTATAGTTTTGCCATGTCCGTCTGTATGTCAGTCCCCGCTGTACCTGAGAGACGGTTAGTACTAGAAAGCTGTAATTTGGCATAGGTATACATATTAATCACGTCGAAAAAGTGGTAAAATAAAATCATTTTTTTTTTTTTTTATTTTACGTACCTAATGTACGTAATGTCGAGTTGATATCATTTTTTTTCTCGTCTGTCCCATGGTATAGGGCATCGTTGGATAGGCCGCTCAAAAATATTGTGGGTCTGTGAACGCCATTTTTCGTTTCAAGGATCCGTTTGCACAATTTTTGTTAGTCAAGTGTCCCCCCCCTCCCCTTGCCAGCTAAATGATTGTTTATGGAAATGTGAAAAAAATCATGGCAGTAGTACATGTCATGAAATTAAAAGGAAAACTATCACAGCTAAGTAGACTTTACAAGTTAATGAGTAATATTTGACCAACTTAAATTTAGCTACACACCGAAATAGAAGATAAGCTGGCTCCCAAGATACAAGTTATATTTACCTAGTTTGGGAGACAGCTGCCTCTGTCTTTTAATTCATAATATGCCTTACCATGCCTTATTATTGTGTACCCTTGTCTTTGTCTTTTGTAAAAATAAATGATTATTATTTATTATTTGCAGTTGGAGAATGGAACGGTCCAATCTACCGTACATCGATGTATGGGAGAACATGTTTTTTAACTACAATATTAAGTTCGTTTTTGGGATAAATTCAATCCCAACATTTCCAACTACGGAACCCAACATTGTGCGTGGTTCAACACGCACTCGGCCGGCTTTTACTGAGTACCTTTACCCCCTGAAAGTTGGCCAAGAAATTCAAATTCAGCAAGTATATTTCAGGCTGCCTTATTGCAGACTTCATCACTCATACAGCTAGTCTGAAATTCGCTTCCATTTCCACAGAAGATATACAGGGTGGCAGGGACACCTATGTTCAACCTGTTACATAGATTCAGTACACGATTCTGTCTGTTACATTTCCATTTCCTTTTCCAGAATCATGCACTGAATTCATGGTTCCGGTTTTTGCGTCGATATCCCTGCAAGCCTTTTTTTTTGGGTGGGAAATTATCAAATAACTTCTACCGCTCTGGGTGGAGCAGGAGGGTGTGTCAGACTCTTACTGACTAAAACCCACCCGTGTTCCTTCCGTTGCCTGTGTTGCCAGAGGCCACGGTATCGCTTTTGGATTTTCCCGCGACCCCGGTAGGTTCCTGCCACACTGTATTGAGTACCGACATAGGTAGGCTATTCAATATGTAATATGAACCTACTGTTGCTACCTACGTTGTTGGTATCTCAGAAACCGACTGGGATTTACAATAGTGCTAGTTATTGGCAATAGGCTTGAGTGCTTCACATGTAAATAAAGACTAGAACTAGCAGACATCTCTGAGAAGCTTTAGTTCTGTAGGCAAGCCATAAATAATTTGGTATTCGAATTTTGCACACGATGTTTGTTGCTCAATCGAGCCTAAATATTGTAATTATACATAGTATACATAGGGAGAAGTACGAAATAGATAAATCTATTCTGTGGGGAGGAATCAGAAAAAAATCACCTGTGACAGACAGGTAGATACAAGTACAGCGCGGATTACTGAAAATATCGTTTTTTCATAAAAATCCAACCTCTTTTTGAAAGGGTACCGTCATGTTAGTGGACCGCAGATAAGTCGTAAGCTTAAGTCGTTAGGCCGTTGGAATCCGGTAAGGTCGCTCTAACTTGAGAAATGTCTGAAAATGGCTTTGGGCATCCCTGACGCTGAAAAGAGGTATTCGACTGACTGACATGTATTTAATTTTGTATAGAAAATTTCAGCATTTCGTGTTCATTCCAAAGTAATAGAACGAACGTTCATGGCCAATGTTATCCTGGAAAGATGTATTTTCCTTAAAAAAATAGAAATACCAAATATAAGATTGTAGCAGTTGACGTTCTGTAGTTTCTGCCTGACCCCATGGGGAGAAGGCGTGAGTTTATGTATGCATGTGTGTACCAATTAAAATAAAAAAGCAAACAAAAAAAGACAAAAAGTCATTCAATTCACAGCAATGTTTTTTTAACTTCGTTGGTTTGACATCAGACCACTGCTATACCAAATTGATAACAAACAAACCAAGCAAGTGAACAAACATCGATTCCAAATTTATCGATAAACAAAATTTACTAGTGATGTACTTACACCGCATTTGTTATGCAAACTGCTGTTTAGTTAGTTTCGTCAATACGCTATGATTAATTTGCCTTTCAACCGATACGATTTGGAACAATCGATTCGGGTTATAATCGTCAATTTGTACGTTTCAGTAATATTGCCATTTGCATAATTTTGTTTGATATTGGAAATGGGTATTTGAATCATAATGGTATAGACACTCGACTTATTTATTCGTGTGGTGAAATGGGGAAATAAAATGGAATATAGTAGATTTAACAGATTTTTGAGAACGTTTTAGTGCTATTGTATAATAGCACTGAAACGTTCTCAAAAATCTGTCACCCAGACATGTTAGTACATGAATCAAGGCCTTATTGGCATAACATTATGGTAAAGTTTTATAGAGGCATGAGGAACAGGGTGTAAAGTTCACTCATCCTCCATAGAAAAGGGAGGATCCTCCGACCAGACGGGTGTCGTGTCTGGTGGGCAACTGCCCGACAGTTGATGTCGGGATGTTGTATATATGCTAGTTGCGCGGTAAACTCTGCTTGCGCGATGCAGGATTTTGCGTGACGTCAGTGTGATGCGTAGTTCGCATGTGGCGACGTAGATGCCGCCACAGTTTAATGGAACCGACTACGGACATCCATCTACAATGCCAGCTGACTGATGCCATGGAGTTGTCTCAGTTTTTACAAATATTACGCTTCAGACTACCCCATGTCTTATATCAAAAGCTGTAACTTGAAAATAAGCACAAGAAGACAATGCCTTGCAATGTTTTAGTACAGTAACTGATGGGTTTCAATAAAGTTGGCGATTCATATTTATTCAAACTACATAAAAACTCATAACGCCAGAACCGGTCGCGTATTCAATATTTTTTTCCCAATAACACCAGTTTTCACCAGAGTGAGGAAAAACACGGCACTCAAAGTTAACGCACATACTTCACAAAACAAAAATAGGAGTACACATGCGCAGAACACACGCACAAATAAATATTTCATAATCATGGTCGCAGGGGAAGGATAACATGCTTTTCGGGGTTAATATCCTCGTGGTACCCAAAGTGCAAAGTAATCTTTGAAGTATTAGCTCACAACCAACCGGAAATGTAAAATAAACATTTATTTGGTGTCAGCCGTTTTTTGTTTCATGCAATATATATTATAAGAATCAGGGTACAGTTGACCGCACGTCACTGATAAGATTTTGACCTTGAGTTGGCCTAGCGTAACATAATTAGCCTATAATGTTCCCACTGCTGGGACACAGGCCTCTTCTCTTTGAGGGGGATCTACCACGCGGGCCCAGTGCGGGTTGGTAGATGTCACATGTCTTCGAATTTTTAGTTCTAGGCCATGCCAGTTTCTTTATGCTAAAGCGCCTGCCTGAGTTCTAACCCACGACCGTACAACTCGTAAGTCAAGGCCGTTACTACTGCGCCACCCCTGTACCAGCACTCCTTTATTTATATAGTAAAACTTTATGCACAAGTAAAAACAATACTGTACAAAGGCGGACATAATTAATGCCTGAAGCATTTTCTACCTGTCAACCTTAGGGTGATGCAGATCCGGCCCTGGTTCAGGCCATGGTACGGAGCGAGAGGGCATGGGCAGCCGTCACCTCCTTCTGCGAAGCAGTAATGCTCGCGAAGGAGGAGGCGGGACGATTGAGGGAAAGGCAAGTTTCGCGCCCTCTCGCCCCTAGCCGCCACAGGAGACGCCCAGGGCGTCGGGAATCCCGGGCGGATTTCCGGCCACCGTAGGCGCGGGCTTGCGGACGGTGAGCAATGGGTAGCTCACCGTCCGGTAAGGACCAGGCCCGGGTCGACGGCGCGTCGTATTCCACGCGCGCCTCAAAGAGATGTCGTCAGCACAAAGTAGGGGTCCACTAGGGCCGATGCCTGCCGGGGTCGCGGGAAGGTACTTATGGGTCACCGAGGCCCCCGCAACACAGGCAACAGGAAGGAATACGGGTGGGCTTTAGTCAGTAAGAGTCTGACACACCCACCCGGAGAAGTTATTTGATGATTTCCCACACTCAAAAAAAAAAAAAGGGTGTGCAGAGACAAAACATGGCAGGTGCAGTGTAAGGGATATATATCTCGAAAAAAAAATACACTAATACATAGATACATATATACTTAGAAACAAAATAATAAGTGTCAGGAGAAATAATGATCGGTAGAGGAGAAAATGAATCTGCCATTCTTCTTACGAATATATGTATGCCCGTGCCTTCACTTTAAATGATAACCGACTGGTTGCCATCCTGATGTTCTGAGGGAGCGCATTCTAAAGAAAAATCGCCTAAACAAAGAAAGAAGAGAGAATGAAACCAGAGTGGTGGGACCCTTCTCACCGCTTTGGTTTCATTCGTAGAAGACGATTGTTGGTGATTGTTGTTAGTTTCAATATAATACAAGGTCAGCAGCTTTTACCTACTGCTTTTGTTACCATTGACGTGCGGCCTTATGTACCTGTGGGTCGGTTTACTGAATGGTGCTCAGGGAAGAAACCTGTCGCTACCCTCACATTATTGTCACTATAAACACTCACTCACGCGTTCCTGGAGGTGTTTGCAGCTTTATTTATTCTGTGAAGAGGAAATGTAAACCGAACCAGGCATTAAGTCCGCCTTTGTACGGCATTTTTGGTACTTGTGCATAAAGTTTTAAAATATAAATAATAATAATACAAAATCGATGCTCGAAAGGACTCTGACCTCCTTTCAAAATTGTGTGTTTATCTTTTGCTTGCGGAAGTATCGATTTTGTATTATTTATTAAAACTTTCTCTGTCCACAGATATTAACCACCATAGTTTATGTAACTGTACTAATATTACATTGGCCAAGGAAAAACAAAAAAAAAAAAAGAACGAGCCTTACAGTAGTCGTATATGATGTGTTTTTTTTTTTTTTTTGATGGTGGGAAGTCATCACATAACTTCTCCCGCTCTGGGCGGAGCGGGAGGGTGTGTCAGACTCTTACTGACTAAAACCCACCCGTATTCCTTCCTGTTGCCTGTGTTGCGGGGGCCTCGGTGACCCATAAGTACCTTCCCGCGACCCCGGCAGGCATCGGCCCTAGTGGACCCCTACCTTTGTGCTGACGCCATCTCTTTGAGGCGCGCGTGGAATACAACGTGTAACATGAATAATTATTCATTACTAGTGGTTGCCCACTGGTTAAAATTCGACCCCCTACTTACAATCTACTTACTAATTACATAAGTACACTAATTCCGTGCTATTATAAAGTACTTACTTATTCCATGCTCAAACTGTCACTTCCTGTTACACACTTCCGTCCCTTTTCAAGAAATCACTCTCACAGAAAGCGAGAGGAAAGATGTTACACATCAAAAACTTTTTATCACATACCTTTCTTATTTCCACCAAAAAGAAATATTAGATCACAAAAATACCAGTTACTTTTATCTTGTTCTACGATATAATCACAAAACAACATTACCGTGACATGGTCGCTCCGTTCATCATATTACGCCTTACAAAAACGCGAGAAAGTTCCTCAGGAAAGTCACATTATGGTGCGTCACCGGAGAGTCGTAGTGATATCCAACTTTACCTGGAACTGTGGCAACTTTCGCATGATGTATGATCCCCTGGTACGCGACCGTCATATATTTTTGTCTGAAATACTCAAGACTACTCATTTTACTGACTTTTTAAGGCAGTAGTTATTGTTATGACACTCTTTTCCGGTTCGGTTGCTTTATATACGTTTTCTGTTACAGCTAGGCCGTTAGACAACAGAGAATATTTTGTCACTTGGTTAAGGCTCGTACAGTCTAGCGCAATCTTGCGGGCGCCACAGGCAGCAACATATCTGTCGCACCCGCGATTTCGCCCCAGCTTGCGCGAGTCTTTACCAACATTATCTTATCTATCTATGTATTACAATAATAAATAAAAAAAAATCAATTGCCGTAAGTCTCGCAGAAATTCGATTTTTTTTTTTGTTTTGTTCACTTCAATACTCCCCAGTATTTTTGGTTTAGGAAAAAAGAAAATTAGGAAAAACCCAAAGCAAAAGCCGAAAAATCAAACAAATTTTGTATGGGATTTGCCACGTAGTTCACCGGTTCATCTTAAATCCCACCAAAATCATTTTCATGTAAAATGTTGCCAAGACGCACGTCAAAAAGTTATCAAATCTCATGTAGAGCCAAGCTTCTATGTAACTCTACACGCCCTGACTCTACAAGCCCTAACTTCACAAACTCTACACCGTAGGCAAAATATTATGAGGCTCGGCCATTTCGCTACATTCACTTGGGCGTAAGCTGAAAAACTTATTCACTGTTCATTACTTTTCTGTTATACAATAGTTCTTGTAAACTTAACGAAACGCTACATATTTTGACTAAGGTGTAGAGTTTGTGAACTTAGGGCTTGTAGAGTTATGTAGAGTTAGAAGCTTGGCTCTACGTGAGATTTGATAACTTTTTGACAGTGCGAGCCAGGTGGTCTCGTCTTGGCAAACTTTTTTGGTAGGATTTCACTTCTTTTTGTAAGTTGCTTATGAAAATATATTTTTAGTTTGTTTATTTGTTTTTTTCTTTTTTTGGGTTCATTTTACTATTATTTAAATTTTGATAATAGACGTCTGAAAATTGATATAGGGACCATATCAATTTTCAGACGTCTATCATCAAAATTTGCGGAAGTCTCATACAAACTACCATCCCCTAGTTTAAGTGGTTAAAAGTTAAAAGTTTAAAAGTTCCAGGTATTACATTTTTTTTTGTTATTTGTGTACTAATACCAGCTTACATACCAAATTTCAGCTTTCCAGGACTTCAGGAAGTGCCCTAAGAATTTTGATGATTCAGTGAGTGAGTCAGTGACGAAATCGGGGTTTTTAGAGATCAATAAAATCTAAAATATCTAGAGCAATTGAGACTTTACATGTTTAATAAGCTTTCTATTGACATCATATTCCGAGAATTTCGTTTATCTAGTATAATCCAAACCTAAGTTATGAGGGTTCAAACAACGACGAAGCTCTTCGAGAAAAGGTAGGTAGTGCCCTTGCGCTTCGCTTGGCTCGTTTTGGATTTCTGCCTTGGAGATTCTGTTTACTAAGTTTTTTTTTTTTATTGGCAACGTAATTATTTTATAACTTGATGATAGGTTTTCCCAGCAGTTTAACTCGATACACCGTGAAAATCTAGTTACGTTGCTACTGGAAGCAATTTGAGTCTTCATAAATATTCTGATTCCTGTGTGTTGCATTTAATATATGCCAAAACCGGTCGAAACATAACAGCTCTCCGATTCATAGAGGCCATTCAAAATTGGGTGGGTAGAGAGAGCATTATGTTTCCGAGTATACAAAATAAAACAACATGCCTTGTTTCCCCGAGGGGTTGGGCAGAGGTATACTGTAGTACACTCACATTTTGCCAGTTATGTTTAAGTCCCATGTAATAGGGGGCGAGCTTATTACCATGAACCGAGCACAAATACAGACTCCGGGCTACACTGAGAAATTCCAGATAGAAAAACCCAATATAACACTGCCTGACCCGGGAATCGAACCCAGGACCTCATGCTCAGCAGTAGCGCTTGCGACCACTAGACCAACGAGGCAGTCAAGTATACAGTTTGCAAGTAAAACCTACAATGTTGGGTTTGTACTGAAGTACCTCGATCATGAAACTCGATGGTTCGTTTTCCGGATGCAAAGGTAATTTTTAGGTGCCTTACTTTTAATATAAAAAAAAAATTATCTGTCTGTCACGTATGTCGTTGCGACACCACGTCGGTAGGTGGGTGACTGTCATTACTGTATTCAAGCCAAACGCTTCCGTTTACTCTAGTGCGGTTCATTTATTATTTTGGTAACGTACTTTATTTTGCCGCCGCAGAAGACGCCCTGGGCGTCGGGAAACCCAGGCGGATTTCCGGCCGTAGGCACGGATGGTGAGCAATGGGTAGCCCACCGTCCGATAAGGACCCGGCCCGTGTCGAATTGTGTTCCACGCGCGTCTCAAACAGATGTCGTCAGCACAAGTGTAGGGGTCAACTAGGGCCGATGTCTGTCAGAGTTACCGAGGCCCCTGGCAACACAGGCAACAGGAAGGAATACGGGTGGGTTTTAGTCAGTAAGAGTCTGACACACCCTCCCGCTCCACCCAGAGCGGGAGAAGTTATTTGATAAATTCTCACCCAAAAAAAAAAGCCAATACCTAAGCTAAGTTAACCTAATATCTTGTAATTATAAGTTTTAGCTCTTTATCATGATAATAGACAGACAAAGGATGAATAGCCTACATCAAGAAACAAGAGCTTACCTTGTAATATTCTTTGATAGTTTTATTAAATGGCTTTAACATGGTAAATTGGCGTAGAGTATCAATTTTATAAGCGATTAATTTCTCTGATTATTCGCCTAAAACCTTCGATGAAAATGGTCTAACTTTGCCGGAGATTTTTCACGGTATACATTTCAAATTTAACAAAAAAAAATAGTTCAAAGTAGGACCAAAGTTTCAGCAATTTTCTCTAAACAAGGAGGTACGAGTAGGTAGGTGATTTGAAAGATAACACCTGGTGATGTAGTTAACGTTTTTAACACACTTAAGTCTAAAAATACTGGTGATTACTGGGGTATCTCCATTAAACTATTAAGTAATATAATAAACATCGTAGCCCCCTATCTAGCTGTTACTTTTAATAAATGTGTTGATTTAGGAACTTTTCCTGACCTCATGAAGAATAGTAAAGTCATACCATTATATAAATCAGGTAATAAAAAAGATGTTGGCAATTTCAGGCTTATTTCTATTTTACCTGCATTTAGCAAAATATTTAAAAAGCAGTTGCTAAGATATTTTAATTTAAACAGCCTCCTTCATAATGAACAATATGGTTTTACAAAAGGTCGTTCGACTACAGATGCAGGCGTTGCACTGTTGAAATACATATTTAACGCTTGGGAGAACTCGCAAAATGCTATTGGAGTTTTCTGTGATCTTTCTAAAGCTTTTGATTGCGTGCAACATGACACACTCTTGCGTAAACTACATCATTACGGTGTCCAAAATGAAGCTCTTAAAGTAATAAGTTCATATTTACATAATATGTTGCAATGTATAGATGTTAATGGTGTGAAATCTTCCGGGCTTCTAGTACAGTTAGGTGTACCACAAGGCTCAATACTGGGTCCATTCTTATTCTTAGTGTATATTAATGACTTACAATTCTATTTAAAGGGTATCTGTGACGTTGCACTGTTTGCAGATGATATCTCTCTCATTTTTAAAGTAGAAAGGAATAGACAAGATTTTGACGACGTAAACAGTGGACTCTCAATTGTTACGGATTGGTTTACGACAAATAACTTAGTTCTCAATGCTAAGAAAACAAAATGTATAAAGTTCGCTTTACCGAATGTTAGAAATCTAGGACCCAACATAGTTTTGGATAAAGAGGTTCTTGATACTGTAGACTCGGCAGTTTTTCTGGGCATAACAGTAGATGCTAAACTTCATTGGGACCCTCATACGCAAGCCTAGCGGGAAGGCTCAGTTCGGCCGCTTACGCCGTCAGGAAAGTAAGACAATACACTGACGTTGATACAGCTCGGTTAGTATATTTTAGTTATTTTCATAGCGTTATGTCCTACGGTATTCTGCTGTGGGGCAAAGCTGCTGACATTCAAAATATATTTGTTCTTCAAAAACGAGCTGTTCGAGCAATTTACCAGCTAGGTGCCAGAGTTTCTCTGAGGGATTTTTTTTTAAGATATTGGTATTCTCACGGTGGCATCACAATTCATCTTCGCCAACATCTTATATATTAGGCAAAATATACACTTATACATTAAAAAACAGTGATATTCACAATATTAACACACGAAATAAGGACAAATTACGTGCTCCATTTCACCGGTTTCACAAGGTTCATAATTCGTTTGTTTGGCTTGGTATTACTTTTTATAACAAGCTACCCTCTTCATTACTAGATTTGCCTTTTAATGCATTTAAAACTAAAGTAAAATCCAAACTTTGTTCAAGGGCATACTATTCTATCAACGACTACTTAAACGATAAGAATTGTTGGTCGCTGTGATTAACTCAAGACAGTGTTTATGTTCTTTCTCCAGAATTAGCTTACCTAGTGACAGGTTATATGAGTTCATATAATTGTTTATTTTATTTGACTGTATAAGTCAATTTACTTTAATTTTTATTTTCGTTTATTATTGACATAATCTTCTCATTATAATGTTTTTGTTGAGTTGTATTGCAATATGTGGTTAGCTAGTGACCTCGATAACTGATTATATTATTCTTACAACAGGCAGCAAGTTCGCCATGCTCCCTTAGATGTCACTGCTTGCGGTAGCGTCGGGGGTCGGGTTGCCTCCTTCCCTCAAATATGGCGTGGGGGGTAATGGCTGATTTTTGCGTTATGCTCGTGAACGGGTGCTGCTTGTGGTGACTGGTCGTCTTGCTGACCATTGTTTTGTTTGTTATTAGTAATTAACTGTTTATTTATTTAACTTTGATGGTCCTAGTTCATCATTTGTGACTGTTACGGCTGTAGATATATGTAAGCTGGCACGCCCTTTATACTTGGAGGCTTTTATTTAGGTTTTAAGTTCTGTTTACGTTTTTATCTCTGCTTTTTTTTATTTTGAGGGTGGGAAATCATCAAATAACTTCTCCCGCTCTGGGCGGAGCGGGAGGGTGTGTCAGACTCTTACTGACTAAAACCCACCCGTATTCCTTCCTGTTGCCTGTGTTGCGGGGGCCTCGGTGACCCATAAGTACCTTCCCTATCTCTGCTTGAGAATAGTTTTCGCTAGCTGACATGTGGCTAGTAATTTAATGTTTTGTGTTTCACTTGGTGTAAATTGTTTTGCATACTATTGTATAGAATCCATTTTTTTTCTCTAACTGAACAGACAGCTGTGCTGCTGGGGAGTTTGTTGGCCACTTCTTCTTCCCAGCTAAAGCACTAGGAAGTGGCGAAGGGTGGGCGTTTTGGGGGACTGTCTTATGTAATTTTGAGGTTCTAAAAGTGCTGAACCTCAGTCTAGTTTGAATAAATGACTTTTGATTTTGATTTTTTTTGACGATGTTCGTACTGAAATACTAATTTATTAATGTCACTTAGTTTACTAGGTATCAGGCCCTTATGGGACACATAGACTCACACAGCTCTTTTGAAAGGTTTCGTTGAAAAGTAATGAATGACACACATGGGAATTTCTTTCTGAATAACGTAATAGTCAAAATTCACTATGTTAATGAATAAACTGCTGAAACGCTTTGTATGTCAGTTCCATTTTCATTTATTTTGTGATTTTTTTTACAGCCAAATGTTAACTCTAACGAGTTACCTATTGAATTTGGACCTTACTGCAAACAATATTTTATTGAAAGACTAGCTGACCTGAAAAACATTGTCCTGTCCAAATTTCAATAATTCATACTAATAATGTAAAACAAAAAAACATTTTCAGTTTCCTGAATTTTCTAATATTTCGGGCAACTTTACCAATTTTTCTTTCTTATAAACCTTATTCGGACGAACATTTAAAAAAGAAAATTAACCAAATCGGTCTATCCGTTCTCAAGAGATGCGTCTATTTAACGAACAGCATTTCATTTGAATCGCTATTGCAGCTCCGGCAAAACATCAGCGGCAACCTAAGCATACCAGGGGTGCCCAGGGGCCCTCCGACCCAGTTCGAAGTTCGTTACCACCGGTAACTGCCGAAGAAGAACGTTTCAACGCGTGGAGAAGAAGAAGAAGAATAAATTGCCTGCTTGTCGCAATCAGTGCGCCACCGCATTGACTGGTCCGAACAAGTTACTGCGTCCTGCTATTCCATCGACGTAGCTGTACGTGTCGCGTTTGCATCACTCCACAAAGGCAGAGGAGATCGTGGTGGAGTACATAATGGTAAAGACCAAGTTCATCTTAAAAGTCGAGAAGTTAGAGTCACGCCACAAAATTAAGTTTAAATCTTTTGTCGTGCACGTTCCGACTCATCACCTTCATGGAGGAAGAATTTTGGGCCGAAGCGTGTCGTGAATCGGTGTTTTCGCAGAAAGCTACATGATACCTCGGCTCAGCGCAATACGTCGCCGACCCAACGTAAGTACTACTTAGTTAAAGAGTAATATTTTTATGATGTGTATATTAGTTTATTATTTTGTATGAATAACTTGTGTATTTTATCTATGGGCCTTAGTTACCTGACAATAAAGGAATTATTATTAATTGTATATATTTCTTTGACATATCTTGGGACCCCATGGCCCCGGACCTTTGAAAGGCATACGTTACGTTATTTATACGTTTAACGGGCCTCCGCGAGTTGGCTTTGGTCCCTACCAAAGCCAACTCGCGGAGGCCCGTTAAACGTTTTTAATGAAATGAAGCACCAATCTATTATATGGATAATAATAATTACTAATTATTTTTTATTATATGGATATCATAAGCAACGTGTATGTTAAATACGAGTACATCGATGTTACAGATAATTTTAAAACAATTTTCTAAAACTACATAAGAGACCCAGTCCGCCACAAAAGTATTTAAATTCCCGGGACGCGAACTATCTCTCTAACTCGTTTTAAGTTACCCTCACAGACTCATCAAAATTTTATAGACCGTTTACGAAACGACAAATGGCCGGACTAACCGACATTACCTTGAAAAATAGCTTAGCTGGGAGATTTGTAGTATTGCTGAAAGTTCTTGCTTTATATTTTACTAGCGCCCCGTGGTATCACCCACATAAGTCTCGATCCCGCGGGAATATTGGGATAAAAAGTATCTTATCTTACCTATGTTATGGTCTACCCATGTGCCAAATTTCATCCAAATCCAGTGTGAAAGTACTACAAACAAACAAGCTCACTTTCGCATTTATAATATTAGTACGGATAAGTAACTAGCGAACCGCCCTGGCTTCGCACGGATGCAATTTACATGTGAAGACGGCATTCAGTTCGCGACACGTTGTGCACAATTTCTGGCAGTAACTTATCAAAAAGTACTAGGCTTCCATGAATTCAAGATAGTATTTCATTAATATTACTACGTACTTAGTTCTTTTTGTGTATATTTAAATAATATATAGCCTATGTCCATGTGGAATAACGTACCTTTCAAATGGTGAGATCACCCTCCACATAAAAACTTACAAAATTCGCGCTCTCTCTCTCTTTTTATAATATTAGTATGGATTTCATTAAAGAGAGTATCTAATTATAATAAATTGCTGCTTGGACTCGCACAGACCAGGGAAGCATGGCGCGAAAGGGTCGAGGAGGATACGCAGCAGTATTTTGAACAACGATGATGACTGACAAGACTCGACTCGACGTTGGTCTTGTGCAAGCCTGACTGCTCAGATCCCCAAATCGGGCAGTGTTATTGAGTTTTTATACTAGATTTTTTATACTAAATTATACTAGATTTTACTAGATTATACTAGATTATACTAGATTTTTTTTGTAGCTGTGCGGGTTCTCAATCTGGATGTGTACCCGGCTAACTGTAATAGTCTATGTGGCCTATACTACTACACTACGACTTTATGGACTATATTACAAGGAACTTAATCATAACTATACGAGACGTGGGGTCCTACTGCACACTTCTGCCTATCTAATGAAAGTATGCAGACACACTTCAGAACCCCCACACACTTCAGACCCCTGCAAATTCTGCTTGGTATCACCATCATTTCACCCTAAACATGTCCAATGTTGGACAAATGCCTCCCCCAAGCGTCACCACACCAACCGGTCCTGTGCTTCTCGCATCATCAGGTCATCGGTCGCTTAAGCTTCGTCCACGTAAAATGGTATGACATTTTGAAATTAAACTATTTAATTTAGTAAGTTAACTAAGTGCCTAAACACTAGAACACAAAGGTAACTGGCGCGACCTCAAACCACTGTAACGGTCAGACGTTGTGGTTGCCTAAGCTGTCAGTGGCTTCAACGGCACAGTGCACTTTACCGGATCAATGACCCGTGTGTTTATGCCTTTGTAATAATTAAACGTGTCTGTAGACTGGACCTAATAATATATTTACTGTAAAATAAGTGCAGTGTAAGTCATAATTTCCCTTGCTGATTGAAAAATTAATGAAAGCTGGAATGTTTTCTTTGAAGCTTATTTTATCGCTGCTTACTTTTTCTGCGCCGATGGATAAGGAAAACCTAAGTCAGTTCATCCATGAACGGAGGGCTTTATTTCATACCGACTCAAACTCTTGTACCTTCTACTCCCCAAGATATCGCTTATTATATATTATGCAAAGTCCCTTGACAGGAATCCGCACGGCATAAAAAATCTAAGTCATAATATATGCGCTGTCAGTGCTGAGTTTTTTATTTTTATGATCATCCTTTTGATTCGTCCAAAAATGGCCCTGGAAAATAAGATCAAGAATAAAATCATGATACCACTCTTTGACATGTTTACGAGATTATGACGTGCCTGTAGGAAGTAGGAATTATCGTACAGATTTCATATGTATTGATTCACAGGGCGTTTAAAGGAATGTTCTTTCAGAAGGTTATTTATTATTAAGTTGACTATTTGTTTACCTACTACCAAAAAAAATACTGAGAATAATAAGGAACTTCTAATATTTATGATAAAAACGCTTCATATACTATCATCCTGATAAATATTAATATCGTGACGTCTTTATATTGTGTATGTAGAGCCCTACAGATGCGACACATAACTCATTACGGCTCAAGAGATAGGTAAGACTTTTGTTTACCACAAGCATTTATTTACCAAACGTTTATGTTGGCAGTTTCTGCGATACTTGGAAAGCAATAAAAACCTTTGGAATATCCTCTTAAAATATGCTCGTTTTCTACCAAGAGGAAACAAAGTTATTGCAGTGTTGAATTGAGACAATTTGTGGTGTTAGTTCATTTGGTTTTGAATGTAGGTATGTTTACCTTAATCATTGCAAAAAAAAATCGGTGAAATTAGTGTGGATTTAGTTGTATTTAGCATTTCGTTACATGTCTTAGTCACAGGAAAGCGCGTAGAATTGATTTAGCTACGTCTGATTGAGATTAATTCATTTTATGTAAGAAGATAGGAATAATTTCCAAATGATTATTAAAATAACTGGAATTGGAGCTTCAGATTGCGTTGAAATAAAAAACACAGCCTTTTCGAAGCTAGAATCTTCAGGTGGTTTCAGTATTTCATACGTTTACTTTCTATCGATACCACACATACATAGATATCACATAATTTTTTTGAAGAAACTAATCAATTGTAAACAAGCAAAGCCTCACAATTTACCGAGTCTCAAGAAGTATAATCACGCACTTACATACACTGAACCGTCTCAGGTATTGTTTGATACACGATTTACATACTTATATTGCCGAAGTTATTTTCTTATTTGAATTTACGTACACACTGGTGAAGTTTGACGCGAGAACGGGCGAAAATAACACCTCGAGTTTCAGCTGGCAACATTTCGATAGCAGTTAATATAAAATGCGTGATTGTGTGAGCGAAAATACGTGATTCAAGGAGGCGGGTAAACGAGGTTTGTACGCGAGATACCTTATTCAAAAACCTATATTAATTCAGAGCGGATCTCATTATAGCTGTACCAAATTAAATTGGAGGCGTGTGATCATTCGTGCGACGGGCACCGACCGTGTGTTAGCTCTGCCCGTAATGAGATGGAGTTTGCTTTGGTGTTTACACTCCACCCAAACATTTTTATATTCAGTTTGAAGCTAACTCGACCACATCAAAAGATTTCTTGTTTTCAAAAGTAATCTATCTTTTGGTATTATAAAAAGTTGAGTCTAGAAAAGTTTCTACAAATTGTATTTGTGAAAAAGTTCGTGCTGTACTGAAATGTTCTGTAATTCAAAGATCGAACGTGGTTGGAGGATAGTTCAGAAGCCAAATTATTAGAATTAGTTTCAGAAGACAAATGACAAACTATCTCTCGGCAGGCAAAGAAACATTATTCAAGTATTTTAATTTTGTGTCGTAAATCTTTTTTTAACTTTTGCATTTTCAATCACTTAACTTCAAACATTGAATCGTATTGTCAAAATACTTTTGTTATTTTGAGTAGATTTTTGCCTTAAAAATAGGATTAATCAGACCTTTACATAGGAAAAAAAAATTCTCCAAAAAAAAAATACTCTTAAGTATTTCATCGACATAATTATTTCATCTTTGTTCCAGCGAAACCATAATAACTAACTATTGCCGTTCTCATTTCATCATAATATATTTGAAACACTTTATTTCATTATATTACGCGTGTTGAAGGAAAACGTCCACCTAATTCTGTTAGTTAATGATTGCAATAACCAGATTTGAGCCACGCAAAATGAATGGTACAATATTTCTTTTCCCTAGCGACACGTTCATTATGACTGAGTATATACGCGTAATACCTCCTACATAGTGTATAAGAAATATGGACGTATTTAACGTACAGATCTCCCAACTAAAGTATGTGCTTCGACAATCATCGTCTCTTCGAAAACAAATGCGCGATGAAGAAACCTAATATAGAGCTGTTAAAACCACAGAAGTTCTTACATATTTTGAACTACGATGCGTTACAAAATTTGAGATTAACAACTCTATGCAATTCCAAAAAAAATTGGTAACTGTACGTCATGTTATGGTTTGTAAGCCACGTTTTAGATGATGGTTATGTAAATGATTCAATTTATTTATTTATTTATTCATTCATTCAGTACATACATCTTTATACATAATAAGTTGATGCAAACATAAACTCATTAGAGTTTTACCGTGCACCAAAATCATCGACCACATAATTTAAACAATCAAAACAAACTTAAGTTCATGATCATAAAATGATACAGTAACAAAAACAACATCGAGGGTATTAAGCGAAATATTTATCTATTACTTACGAGCGAACATCGATGACCAATCTGAAGGCTAATTCAAGTAATTTCATGACGCGCCGATCAAGTTGCAGTGCAGTTGCAGTTAAGTTTAAGTTTGAGTGATAAACGGTATTCTTGTAATATTTGAACTGCGCGTAAGCTGCGCGTGAACTGCGCGTCAACTGCACGACACCCAAACTCTACCAAAGTTACCTACGGTGTGGCCACTTGAGAGAAAAAATATTACGTACCAAATAATCGAATACAATCGATTACATTTCAATGAATATAACGTTATTATAATATTAAAATAATACTCCAGTCCCGATTTTAGTGCTTTTTCTTACCATATAAACAAACAATTCTGTTTTGATTCACAATAAAAAATATATTTTGCTAAAATTTGGCTGAATGATGGTGATCATTGCCGCAAAAAAACTAAAACTGACAAAATAAGTTGGGAGTAGTCGGGAGCGCGAAAGTTGAAATTTGAGACTCAGTGCAATTACAAAACTTGTACCTACTTAAACGATTTAAAGTTTGATGGTAAGCATGTATTCTATTATAATAAAATTATATTTAAGGAAGTAGCAGTTTAAATTCCTTTCATATAAGTGTCATCCTGATTCTTCAGTAGGTATGACTTCACGGAAACGCGTTTCTGTGCGGCAAATAGAACTGCTGGTAGAATATTTGGAGGGCCACAGGGACCTTTCCCGTGGCAGACTGAAATCTAGAGAGGGGAGTGCCCTCACATCACGCCTTTGGTCAGAGTGCGCCAACATATTAAATGCTGAGGCAGATGGGGATCAAAGAACTCCCAAACAGTGGAGCAAGGTCTGTTAGATTCTATCGATATTGTACCTATGTGTATCGGTACATTACACTTAGCTAAATAACTAGATTTGTAATATTTTTAGTGGTATACCGACTATAAGTGCCGCTTGCTCAACCGAATCAAGCAGATTCGGCATAATCAACGGGGTACAGGTGGAGGGCCAGGTGTACCCACTTCTTTATCCCCTTTAGAAGAAAGAATCGCTGCTCTGCTTGGTGCAGGCAGTGAGGTTGTGGGGAGGAGTGGCAGGCCCCAAAATGAGGTGCAAATAAATCCCTTGTCGGTAAGTTATGGAATCCCTTTTTTTATCTTTATTGTATTTATTATGCTCGGTCATAGTGACAGTGGTATTTTCTTTTTGCTTTGCTAGCCTGCATCCTACGCAGTTTCTCCGTTGCCTGCACATGCCATTTCTCCATTGCCTGCACTTCCCACATTTTCCTCATTACCTAATACGTAAGTTTAAATGTTAGTCAAGTACTTACCTATCATTCTAGCTGTGCATTAACTATTAGTAATAGGCAGTTCTCGTGTGAGCTGTCGTGCCAACACGATAGGAGAAGTTATGCGTAACATTCTATTTTAATTTTGATAATGTATTTAGTTACTAACCAACTAGTCATAAATGTTTTTTTTTTTAGAAATGAAGATATTATTATTGAAGTTGATGTTACACCCGCAACAACACAAAACATCACACGTTTTACTGAAAGGTAATTATATTTACTTGTCATATTTAGGAAATAAATAACAGTCTAAAAAACATAACATAATTATATTTTTATTTTGTTACAGTGAGCAAGAGACTACTGCAGCCAGACAGCGTCGCAGCTATAATCCACGTCACCGTCGTAGACAATGTACATTATTCATCATTCACTATAATCTAATGGAATATAAAAAAATAAATCTGTTATTAAGTTAATTTTTACCTATTAACTGATTTTTATAGTAACATTTTAAATATCTTATTTTTTGCAGTGCCTCCTCCATCCTCAGAGCTGGAGCAGTCTCAAAATACGCTGGCCAATATAGAAAAATCAAGAATAGAGGTTGAAAGGCTTGTGGCTGAAGGCTACAATAAGATGGCCGATGCCTTGAACAGAATGGCTGATGCAGCAACCAAATCGGCTGATGCACGGTGCCGCATAGCAGAAGCATTGGAAAATATAAATAATTCCTTGGTAATAACAACATTTTTCGATTTTGCACACACTCCACTTTACACTGATATTGTGGTATATTTTGTTTATAATCCTAATAAGAACTAAACTGCACGCATTTTCTTTTTAGGGAAGCCGGCGGAGGCGGTCTTCAGATGATGAATAAAATAAGCAGATTCTACATTACCTTTGTGAGAACAATGTAAAAAAAGATGTGTATGTTAAAAAATAATTACAATATTATCATCAATTTAAATACAAAAATAAATAATTTAATTTAATTCCGACTCCTTATTTCCTATGTAGCCACAGGCGATTAATAAGAGCCTGTTGGACCGCCCGACCTTCCAACAAGTCTCTGTTTGGCCGCCTATTGCCTTGAGCAAGAATACTCAGGCTCTCCGCACGCACATCCTCTTCAAATGTTCTACGCTGTACACGCATTCTCTCTTCTTGCTCACGCTCTTGATGTGTCAGTTGGGGCACTGGTAATCGTGCCTTGTTAGCTAATGTGCAATACAGCACAGGCATTCACTATTTGGCCTGCAAAAACAAGTTCATAGTGAAGCATGCGTGCAGCTAACAAACACCTGAAACAATACATAACAATACAATAATCAAAAGTTGGGCCTCAGTATATTCACTTGGTTTGACTTCTCAGGTAAAGTAAATAAGAGTATAATTATAAAGAGGAAACTTAGAGAATACTAGTTGTACTCAAATACATACCTAAATCGAGCTTTCATGGCAACATGGGTGCTATCAATACAGCCAATTACCCCTGGCATCTTGAACTTTATATAAAAACTGAAAAAAATACAGATATTTTGCTAATAGATTAAAATAATTATACAAACAATAACTCCTAAGTAAGATGATATATAAATTTTACCATCTTTTAATTTCGTCACAGGCTTTGTAACATAATTGCTAAATAAGTTTCTCACGTTGAGGGCTTTCATGACTTGCCGGATCGCTCTCGACACAGTAGGTTGTGATACTCCATGGCACCTGCTTTGACCCACCAGTCTGATAATACCCGCTCGCCAAGAAACCTAGTGTTATGAGAACCTGAAAGTCACCCAATTATTTATAGAATATCTACTGTCAAATCTAATGTATTTTGCATGAATACTAGCTGTGCCCCATGGTTTCACCTGGGCTTGGCTCCTAAGACTCATAGCATGTTAAATAGCCTTTAACCTTACTAAAGAATTGGGCTATCACAATATTATAACCCAATTCTTGAAGAATTTTGAATTCACTGGTAGTTCCAAAGATTAGCGAGTTCTAAGAAACTATTCAGCTTCGTTAAATTACTATAGATAAACAGATTTGACTAACCTTTCCCTGTACACTGAAACCATCTTTCCTTCTCTCCTTCGGAATGTATGTTACTATTGTGTTTATTATTTGCCGAGTCAAGGTTTTGCTCAGACGATAGGTTTTCTGGAATTCTTGGTCCGAAAGCTTGGCGACGTTCTCGGTCGTCTATTTCGGCAGCAAGGGATAAAATCCTCAAACCCAGTTGGAAACTCATGTTCACTAAAAAGGTTAAAAAATCATTTAGAATTTAATTGAAAACGACTTGTAGTTGATATGTCTTACTACATAAACATACAATATTTAATTTTAAACACTTACATTCACAGAAAATACAATTTGATGCCAACAAAAGTAAATATTGAGGAACTTATGTTGTGCGTAACCGAAACTGCACGATGATCAAATTGAAACTTCAAAGCTGTCATTTTGAGACGTCAAACGAATAGTAGAATACCGATCAAGTTGCGTTCAGAATCACGCTCTAATGACGCGCAGTAGTAGAATGCCGTTATTGCGCTCGCGTGACGCGCACTTGACGCGAGCGTAGCTGACAGCGGTAGAGAATACCAAAAGCATTGTTTTGATCGAAACTTAACTGCAACTGCACTGCAACTAAACTTCTTTAATTACGTGAATTAGCCCTCTGACCGTCCTTAAGACAAAACGTGGTGGAGGAATGTGATTTAGATTGATACAGGTTGTTCCTAAAAGTATATTATTATTAGTAACAGTTAATTTTCCAATGGTATCGTTGGCTATTATGTTTATTTATTTACTATCTAACTACATTCATTTATAACATTTATTCACTTAATATACATTAGATATTTATATTTTGTAAGAAATGTTCCTTTAATTTGTACTTTATGTTTTTAGCAGTTATTTTGTCCTTCAATGATATAGGTAGTTGATTAATAAGATAAGGTATTATATACTTTAAAGATCTCTTGCCGTGTACATTGTTGTACTTAGGAAGCAACAACTTAGCATTGATGACACTACGGGTGTTAATTTCATTATTATTTATGATTTTTGTTTTCTTAAGATTTTCATTAAGAAATTCTTCTTTTAATAATGTAAATTTTATTTTTTCATGTATTTGTATTATTTTACAGAATTCAAATAATTTACCGTAGTCATTCTTGTACTTATTCTTAATGTTATGCGGGACAATTGCTTTTAATATACGTAGTTGAAGTGCGTAAATTTGTTCTAGGTGAGTTTTATATGTCCTACCATAGCTCGACAGGCCATAGGATATCGTTGATTCGGCCAGGGGGGTAACCATCACCTCTTATAGCAGTATTACTTCAATATTACTTCAGCGTTAAAAAGAGATAGAGCTATAAGTCCTGTATAGCTCCATCACTTTCCCACTGGAAGTAATATTATAATAATACTGCTATAAGAGGTGATGGTTACCCCCCAGGGCTTTGTAAAGCGTTAACAGTGTTTGATATGTATAGAGAATTTTGCTAACATACATCTCAGTTTATCACACACCCATTAATGTGCTCCTTCCAATTAAGTCGGCTATCAATGGTAAGCCCTAGGTATGTTCGGGTCTCCACGAGATCTATGGCGTTACAACTGCAAGGCTTGGCTACTTTATTACGGCAGTTGTCATGCAAACACTTATGGCAGTGTGCTGTTAGTTTAGGCAAGGCAGAGCTTCTATTCTGACTGGAACTGATGTGCATTAATTTGGTCTTACTAGCGTTTAATGCTAAGGCAGAGTCATGGGACCATTTAGTTAGCAAATCAAAGTCCTCTTGTAGTTGCTTTTGGGCATCACTAACACTCTGTCCAGCGGCTATAAGGCAGGTGTCGTCGGCGAATTGATACATTACGCACATTTTTATCACATTAACTAAGCTATTAACATAAGTGAGGTAGTGCAGTGGCCCAAGGACCGAGCCTTGCGCCGTTCCTTCCGTTACGATGACTGGTTCACTAGTCGCGTCACTGACTCTGACCATGTATTTTCTGTCATCAAGATAGTTTCCGCACCAATCAAGTAGTTTGCCTCTAATTCCGCTGTCCTGAAGACACTCTAGTAGCCGGTCATGTCTGAGTGTATAAAATGCCTTGCTGTAGTCTATAAATACAACTAGAATGTGCTTTTTTTCATCTAAGTGCTAACGTTGATAGCAGCTGAGTGGTATTCTTTTTTGGTTGGAAGCCATATTGTTTGTCTGTTAGTAATTTTATGTTTTTCATAAAATTCGTGTATTTGTTTACAAATGAATTTTTCTATTATTTTATCAATTGTAGGCAATATAGTAATAGGTCTGTAGTTTTTGTAATCTAGCCTGCTTCGTTTTTATGAATCGGTCTGACAATCCCTGTTTTAAGTGTAGATGGATACTTGCATGTTTGTATGCATAAATTAATTAAGTTAGAAATCACTGAGGTGATTGTCGTACACAACATTTTGATATCTATGGCTCTAATTCCATCTATTCCTGGGGCTTTATTATTGTTCAAAGACATAATATTTTTTTTTAACTGAGTCAGGCTCTGCAGGCTTTACACGCATATTAACGTTAGCTGGAGTTGTGTACTCTGTTTTATTTAACAGTGCTTTTGAGCATTTAGGAATAATTTGTTTCACGCTTTTATCAAAAGTGTGTGCAAAATTACTAGCAATATCCTTAGAAGATAAATTTGTTTTATTAAATGAATTCTGAATAGCATCATCAATGGAATTTTTTATTCTACCTGTTATTCGATTAAAAATTTGCCACAGCTGTCTAATATTGTTCTTATTTGATGAAATTTCAGATTTTATATTATTGTTTTTAGTTTTGTGTATTAAAATATTTGCATAGTTTCTTGATTTATTATATGTTTGTTTTAAAATTATGTTATTAGAGTTTTTTATCCATTTCATGAATAACTTGTCCCGATGTTCGCAGGCGTTGATTATTTTTTATTTATCCATTAATTTTTACTACGTGATGATCTGCTTTTGACTTTGATTTTATATTCAGATTTTTTATAACATTCATTGAACTGTGTATGCATGAAGTTATATAGGGTTATTGGGCATTTTATATCCTGTGATTTTTCCCACTGGATTTCATCGAAACATTTAATGAGTTGCTGGTTATTTATGCAGGTCTTGTATTTAGGGACATCCTGTATTCGCACGCCAGAACATGCGAGCATCACAGCGCGATGGTCAGCCAGTGTAGTACCGAGTGTTGCCGTAAATAGGTCTTGTGTACGGGATCGCGCATAAATATGATCAATACAAGATTTACTTATTTTTTCGTTACATGTTGCTATTCTAGTGTGTTCAGTGATCCCGCACAAAAGGCCCATGCTACATAACATGTTATTGTATTTATGCCTTACAGGGTTATCCGTTTTAAATTACATTAGGTATTTATTTATTTATAGTTAATTAAAACGGCACAGGTCCAATTACATTAATTAACATAGAATTATAAAGATTAAAATAAGATAAGCATTCAGATAACATACAATACAAAAATTAAATTCAAATTCAAAGATTTCGTGGATAAAATTATTAATAATTATTTGCGTAAATGGTTGAATGTTTAAATAAATTAAAAACAACATAAACTAACATTTAACAGTGGACACCCTCGCATATTGTCTCTCACAAAACACCAGACAAGCACGCATTATTTTCTTTAATTTTTTCATCAGCAAACACATCACATTCCGGGTCGGCAGTCAGGAGGGCGTTTAGCATCCTTAGGGCTCGACATACCGGGGATTCAGCTCTAGCAACAGATCTCGATAGCGGTAGTGCGAATAGGTTATGACGGCGGCTTTGACGGTGCCCAAGGTATTTGCCGGGCACAAATAGGCAGCAGAAAAATCCGTGGAGCTCAGGGCAGTCAATACGACCGTGCAGGGTTTTACAGGCAATCGTGAGCTGATCAACACCCCGTCTTACCTCCAGCGAATTGAAGCCCAACACCCCCAGAAGATAGTTCGTTGGGTACATGAATGGAAAGTAATGGTACAGCCTTTGATACAAAAATCTCAGGAAGGTTTTCTGAACTTTCTCAAGCATCAGTGTCTGTGACGCAGTATGTGGATGCCAGACACAAGCGCCGTACTCAAGTTTACTCTGAAGTAAAGTGGTGTATAGAAGTTTAATAATACTGGGATTGCGAAAGTCACGAGCGTTCCTCAAGACAAATTCCAGACGCCTGAAGGATTCCTTTGCAAGGGCAGACACGTGGTCTCTAAATGTCAGACTGTGGTCGAAGGTCACTCCCAAGTCCTTAACGCTGGTGACTCGAGTGATCACTATACCCCCCAAGTTATAATCGTATTTTATTGGTTTCAACCCTCGACCATAAGTCATAACGCTGCATTTACTCGCATTTGATCGCAGGCTTGAAATGTGCTGCCAGAAGAGTTTTGGATTTCTGCCTAGGCTGTTTTCCACGTTAGAACAATGCTATATATATATGCTTCCTTGGCTCTCTCTTTTAATTCCGACCGCAGTGCGCTAAATTGAGCGTATGTAGCAACACATCGGGATTGTTTCCATTTATTATGGAGTTTTGATTTACGTCGAGTGTCGCTTACGATATCTCTAGTAAACCAGACTGGGTACCGCTTATTACCAGAGGTCCTTCTCGTCTTCTTTGGAACAGAGGAATCAAATATATCGTACATTAGCTTATAAAACTTACAAGCAGCGGTGGACGCGCCACTGCAGCGTAAAACGTCTTGCCATGGAGCGGAGCGAACAAGATCGAACAATAATGTGTTTAACCCTTACAAAAGTTCCAATCCTTACTACGGTCAATATTGCTAGGATCAAGTTTTTCATGTACCTTACGCCTTGGGATGGTAACAGCAATATCTAACGGCAGGTGATACAGATCAATCGGAACCAGCTCCGTACCCCCGAGATACTCACAGTTTACAGCAGCGTCCTACCGAGCCAACACTACATCTAACTTACTGCCACGCATATTCATCACCTCATCCATCTCTACAAGTCTACAAAAACTTATAAAATAACAGTAGTAATTATTAACATTTACTGACGCACTTTTTAGATTAAGGTCGCCTAAAATAATAATAGTTCCCCTCAAACTGTGAATAATGTCCTCGACCCTGCAAAACCACGCCAGGTAATCCTCGTCAGTTGCACGAGGTCTTACGTAAACGACACACACATATATATTTAGGCCATAAATAGTGATCTTAACCCACAAATCTTCGCCGCAGGCGGTCTCAAGCTCATGTAGCCAATTTACGGTGACCCCAAGCCGCGCAGCCAGCAGCAGACCATCACCCGTAGTCCCCCAGTCTCGTCGAAGAGTACGCCAATCTCCAGCCGATATTTCTGAGTCCTTCACTGAATTATCCAGGTTTGTCTCGATAACGGCTATCAAATCATGCTCAGACAGTAATAAGCTTGACCTCCATATGAATAGCTTGGTTTTGAGCCCACGCACATTTTGGTATAGTAAGCGCAGATATACGTTGCGATCCGTACAACCACGAGAGGCGGGAGCGGCAAGTACGCAATAGAGCTTATTGGGTCTCATCGCTTCGGGGACGAAAATTACGGTGCCATGGTTTGACGCAAATATCCTCTGCCCAATTTTCAGGAGCCACAACTCGATCAGCCAATTTTGAGGGCACACCCAGCTTGAAGGATGCGTATTTAACACGGGACTTGAGGACTTCTACCGTGCAAGCATCTGTTCCACAAATGGTAGTTAGGTGATCACGTACCTGACCATCAGATGTGCACTGCTTAACGTAGAAGAGGTGCAGGTATCTCCATCTTTCAGATGCTTCTAGATTGGTGGTACCGGGCGTCGCTGTTCCACGCAACACATTACTGAGTGAACGTTGGGAGCGTCTGTGTCGAACTTCCGCCCAACCATCTTTTTCTGTGTCGCCCATCGAGACGTCAACCACAGCGGCTGCCCCCGGCACGACGACAGGGGGTTTCGAACAATCCCGCAGACTTGCCTCGGGATTTTCCCGATCTACATCTTCCGCCCCTTTAGATGCAATCTCCAAGGGATCGGTGACCTTTCCGCCTACTTTTAGTGTAGCCGCACGACGTTAATTAACTTAAGGTATATCAGTTGATGTCGAGAATATCCATTAAGACGCTGACAACACCTAAAGCGCGGTCACTGTCAGATTGCATAGAATAGAAAGAGAAGCGCGATGACACAACGCTTGTAATTTATTAAGCAATTATCTATTTACTCAAAATTGATTTGAGTAATCGAAAATAAAAAACAACCAAGTTCTGCATTCAAATAAGACGTTCTTGTTATTACTTAAATATGTAACGTATGTTGATATTTAATACAGATGTTTTGGATTAGAACTCAAGGTAAGAGGTTAGTTTAACGTTCGTTTGTATCGAGATTTTTTTTCAAAACGTGTTTTAGTAACAACCAAGTTCTAGGAAATATGTTCAAAATGAACACATACTTTTTCAGCTACCACAAACTATACAGATTTGGCAATTTTTTTTCTTAAGAGAAGCCAATTTTGGTCATTTGGGTCTTGTCAGCGCCTTAACTGACTTTTTATTTTAACCGATTTAATAAAATGGAGGAGGTTATGCATTCGATGAGTTTTAATTATCTTTTGGCACAAATCAATTCAAAGACATAATAATATCTTTGAATTGGTTTGTTAAGGAAAATAATAGAAACATGCAAATAAAATATAACCTTCGTCTCATTTGCGTCCTTCTCCGTAAGACAAACTACTCGTGACGGTACCTACCTTTCACGATGATTGGTCGCAGCATATCACAACTGCAGCAGGTTCTTACTCATGCAGGTATTTGTATATGTTTCAAGTAAGAGTTTCAGGATAAAATTTTAAACAATTTATTTTAGGTACAAACGGCTACATATCAAGCTATACTTTTCCAGTATAAACTAATCTCGCATTGTAAAAGGATTTCCATACAATGAGAGGTCAGCTTATACTGGAAATATATAGCTTGATATGTAGCCGTGTGTACCTACTTTATGACGCCGAAATAATTCCAGGAATAAAACACAATGCCTAATTATTTTTGATTCACATAACATTTACAAAAATATATTTATTTCCAAATAATAGAGGTTAACATATAAAAGCCTAGGTATTATGAAAATAACATAAAACTGTTTTACTAATCAGATAGGTAATACAATAAAAATACTGGTAATCGAAATATCATTATGTCAACGAAATACACAATAAAGTAGGTTTTCGTGAATATTATTTGATTACCCTGAATACGGACAATCAGTCCATAGGAAAATAATATAGGATAAGGAAAAATATACAAAATGAAGGCGAAATACTGATACAATTTTTTCGTTTCAATGCCGAAATGCTAAAATAGTTTGAACATGTCTAATATTTCAGTCTCAATAGTTCAGTCATGTCTTAATAGTTCAGTCAAATAAAAATAGCTTTTTTGCTCCTGATATTTCGTGGAACTGGCTAAATACCAGTTCCATTATTATTCATAAAAAGCTATGTTTATATTTTCTTGAGGTTTGCATATTTTTATTACAGGTAAATATGAAAAGGGTAAATAACAGTTTATATTTAGAAGTACTTTACAATTTTGATAGGTAACCTCCTCTTTCTCCTCTTCTCACCGAGAGGAGGCCTGTGTCCCAGCAGTGAGAACATTATTAGTTTATGTTATGTTCATTTTATTATATACTCAAGGGGCACGTTGCAAAGCTACTTTTCTTAATTTTAACTAACTTAATTTATAAATCATGTACAAACAATAGGTCAATAATATTCTTCAGGCATCCACTAATGCACTAATTTTTAACGAGCACTGACGTTCCTAGAGTCTTCAGTATATAAAAGTTAGAACTTCATCTTTTGACAAGAATACGTCACATCACATCAATATGTCATTGTGTTTCACGAGCGGCTTGATGGATAATTAGTGGAGGGCAGACTGGCACTGTGTCTGGTCTGTCTGGCCACATCGAGGACCGAAAAAGAAAAAAAATGAGGTGCGTAAAATTGGGTTTGTCTGAGAGAGATTGACTTAAATACAATGATTTGTGATATAGGTGACATCAAAACTAATCACATTTACAGTAGGTACTTATATAATTAACCGTATTTTATGAATTGAGCCCTATAAACAACATAGGTAAGTATCGTATTTACCAACATTATTAATAAAAATCGCTGTAAAATTATTGTCATGATAAATGCTAATTGTTTTCATAATATTTTAGTAAAAGAGCAACCATAGCAAAAACTGAAATACATTTACAAGAAATACCACCTTATGGACGTTTATCCACTGCAGCCGTCATCTCGTCACCGAGAAACGAGACTATTCGAACCGAACGTGACGTCCTGGTGACGGCGGTCGTTTGTCTACCACGACCGAGCTCGGCAGTTCTATATATTATGATCAGAGATCGGAATAGGTATTTACCTAAACTTGAGGGAGTAAGTAACATAGAGTGGATATACCTCATGATGATAATGATGTTATAATCCCGGGATTAAAACATCATTAATTATTTATTGGACACAATAGTTACAAATTATTGATTTGAAGAATCATAATTATTACATCATAATAGGTAAATTAAATCTACTAAAATTTAGACCTACATACATTTTGTTGTACATATATTTGGTTATTTGTACCCAGGTAGCGGCGGCGGCTCTTATTGTTTCAAAATATCTTTTGTTACACAACAAAATATCATATAAAATTATATCATATTTTGTTGTATAGCAACTCCTTCGTAAATACGAAGGAGTTGCTATTGGTTATCTCTTTCACTCGATGCACAACCTGTGTGAAAGATACATAACAACTATCGTTTTCTATTGTAATTAATTTAACAATAAAGTTTTGTAATTGTAAATAATATATGGACTTGATTAGATATTGTGTTTTTTTTATTTTTGAAATTACCCATTCTATCGCAATATAATCAAGTAAATACTAAAATACAAAAATAAATTCTAGTAAAGTTGGCTCGTGGTTCTGTAACAACGAGCCAACTTTACCAGAATTTATTTTCCTCTAATTATGTAAAACAAAACACTTTAATTTATTTTTTTAAGTACGGAACCCAAAACACGTAATAAGATTTTTCGAAATAATAATTTGTTTCGAATGTATTCAAAGTGCAATAAATTAATTAGCAATTTCTTAAATTTTAGAGGAGGTATTATACACTCTATGTTACTTACTTCCTCGAAGTTTAGGTAGGTAAATATACTCTACCTATTTCGATCGCTGGTTATGATAGACAAAATAAAAGTCAGGCGAAAGGCACCGGTGTGACGGCAGTGTGTGGACAAGATCTAACTGTTGCTGTCTAAACTGAAAAAAATGTTTTGTATTGCCAGCACACCGGCCCTCAAAATCTCGGGCCGAGTTCTAGCGGTCGCGCAAAACTACTTGAAACTTTGGCAGCCGGGTGTGGTGGACACGCGGCCATAGTAAATGTTTGTATCACTACTCCGGCGCCGTCATCTCGTTCTTGATAACGTCCCGGTAACTGGACGGCTGCGGTGAACAGACGCACTTACTCTTAAGGCTCGCACAGACAAGCGCGATATCGCGGGCGCGACAGGCAGCAATAACCCAGTCGCGCCCGCGATATCGCGTCAGTCTGTACGAGCCTTTACTCTTTACTCGAACAGTTAAAAAACATTTTTAAACACATCATTTTAGATCCTGCAGTTAATACGAAAAAAATGCTCGTTTAAATTCTGTGAACATGAACTGTTAATTTGCTTCTACGAAAATTAAAACAGGCTTTATTTTCACGGAAAGAAAATAAAAAGCACGCTGAAACAGTTATTTCCTAGCTCTAAACGGGTTTAAATGTTTGTTTATTTATTGGTCGTTATTGAAGAGATGGGGTTTAGTTGGCAAAGTGCCCACCATGTAGCTGCAGTCATTCAGTATACTGCCTAAATGCGTGGACGTGGTGGGTATTACGTGACATAGTCTGCATTCGAAAGCAAGTGCTGGTCATGATCTTTATATCGACTCATGGCCTCCAAATAGACCGCCTCAATAATCGACCACGGAAAATATTCATCAACAATATCAGATTAATTATCGTCTATTGATTCCAGCGCAGATAATTATTTTGCCATAAGTTGACCTGCTGCTTTATACGGCGGCTATTACCGACCATAGATGGATAGACCATAGATAGATAGATAGATAGACATAATAAATTTTGCTATCCATTTTTTGCGGAAATTCACGAAAATACTGCTCTCTTTCTTTTTTATTATCTTTGGAAGAACTCATGACCTTTATTAAATAGTCCATTAATATTTTGGTATAGTTTACAAGTATAATTGGACCTAGGAAGGTTCCTCGATACAGCCTTAACCTTTGAAAGTACATTATGGACGTTTCATCTATCAAGGGCAAAACACTTTTCCGACTGTGTCTTCTGTTTACTTATTCATGCTTGCCCACTTTTCCACTGAATTTCGTAAAAGGACAAAATACACTAAAGGTCCAGTGCCTTTATTCACGTGTTTTCCCGCAGTATAATATGTGTTGTTAAAATTGTATCGATAAGTATTCGTCGCGTCATGTTCGTGAATGGGCGCCGTTAGTTGAGACTGGTCATCTCTTAACTGCCAGAGCTTATTTTAAATCTGTTATACTGAATTATTTTTAATTTATTTACCTATTTTTATATTGTTCTCACATATAGAAGCAATAAGAATAACCAGGATTTGTAATATCTTGATTTAAAAGAGTGTCCTTTGAGTGTCTTGCCCGTTCTTCTCCATAGAGATCTGCGTTTTGGAATGAGCAACTAGCTTCAACTTTCTGACTAACTGACCGACTCTTTGACAGTTCAAAAGTGCCTGTAATTGGTTAAATTGAAATTAATGCTTTGAGTTTGAGTTTATTTTTTAAACATAATTTATTTGCTGAATTAATACAAGATCTAAAAATAAGTGACAGGGAATCAAAAGGATCGCACTGTTCTAGGTAGTGACGTACATAAAAAAAAGTTTAAATCACAATAAATAGTGATTTAAACTTTTAATTTTTTTCGCTCCCTCAGATCAGCCATGCATGTCAGATCTACAACCACATATACAAAGTACAGTAACGGTGTGGGACACAGAAATATGCAGGGCCAAGATATGGCCAAAATAATGGAAACCTCCTCTCAGTACTATAAATCTTTTTATTCCGACACCGCAACTTCTAAACGCACAGCTGAAGCTTGCGCAGGCAGACGATATCCCGATAATAACCGGTTATGAAGTCCACCAAGCACTTAGTGGCATTAAATACTATAAAAGTCCTGGTGAAGGCGGTATCACTGCCGAATTACTTTGAATTGGAAAACAAAGCTTATTACCACAGATATTCCTTTTCAACTCAATTTTTAAAACACCTATATTTTCGAGTAATTTCAGCCATTCCAATATAATCTTGCTGCGCAGGAAGGTAGATATATCTGATATGGGGAATTATTCCCATATCAGCTTGGTTTCACATCTCTATAAAGTTTTGTCAAAATGATTGAAAACCGTATATCAGGCACATTAGACCTCCATCAACCTTCCGAACAGGCTAGATTTCGTTGGGGCTTTTCGACTACCGACAATTTTCAGTCTCTTAACCAGGTCATTGAAAAACATCAAGAGTTCAATCTACCATTATACCTGGCGTTTGTGGATTGCACGAAGGCTTTCGATAGTCTAACGCTCGAAGCTATATTCTCGGCACTCATTAAACTCGAAATAGAACCCACCTATATACACCTATTACAAAAAATGTATCACAATAGTACAGCAGCCATCCGCATAAATACCACCGGGCCATCCTTTCCAATCCAACGAGGAGTCAAACATGGCAACCCGCTTTCTCACAAACTCTTCACTGAACACGGAACTGGTTTTCCAAGCATTAAATCCACACTGGCTGGACAAGGGTATTGTCGTCGGGGAAAGACACATAACATTACACCTTGTTTCCCCAAAGGGTTGGGCAGAGGTGTACTTGTAGTACACCCACATTTCTCCAGTTATGTTTAAGTCCTATGTAATAGGAGGCAAGTCTATTGCCATCAACCGGGCACAAATCCAGACTCCGGGCTGCTAGTGAGAAATTCCAGATAGAAAAACCTGCAGAGACTGACTAATCTGCATTGCACCGATGAAATTGTCCTCTTTTCTTCCTAAGCAGCTGAGCTAGGCCAAATGCTCGAACAACTTAGCCACGCCAGTCTTCAAGTCGGACTTACGATGAAAATGTCGAAAACAAGGCTCAGTGGAGCCAAATGACTGGAAACGGCTACGCGGCAGGCCTAGAAAGAGGTGGCGGGATGACTTAGACTCCTACATCAAGGAGTGGCCCGCAATCGCAGTAGATCGGGAAAAGTGGAGAGAGGGAAGGGTGGCCTTTGTCCTGTAGTGGAACAACACGAGCATATATATATATATTTATTTTCTTAAGAATGAATATAATCAAACACTGATTGAAAAATAAAATTTATTTAAGTACTTATTTTTGTATAAATGTTTACATTTTAAATCTATATGTATCTATATAAAAATGGATGTTGGTATATATAAGCCCCAACACCGTTTGATCGATCACCGTGAAAGTTGGCACATATGTACATATATTTTATGTATTTGTTCATGAAGAAGGTCGCGGGCAAAAGCTTGTTATTTAGAAATGGCGACTTTCAGTTGCATTGCAGAACTCGACCGATAGAAGATTTATTGAGGCTAAGTAAACTAGCTGAACCAGTTTAAATAACTAGAAATGTTGTACTGTAAATCATTTTATGTTATTATACCGAACAGGAATACTGCTGTAAGATCCAGTTCCCAGAAATTCCAAAACTGTCGGTTAACGCTTCTTGTTCGGCGTGTAAGAACTTTGTGTTGTATTTACTCTTCGTCTAGATCTTCAAAGTCGTAGATTCCATCCAGGAGAGTGGAGTTTGGTGGAAGCCATTCACAGCTAGTATATTCAGATGAGCATACCTGAAAAGAGAGAGCCTTTTATAGTAGATGAAGCACTCGAAAATTTCGGGTTTTTCGGCAAGTTTTTCTTTAATTTCTAGAGCAGATTTAGAAAGAAAATTGATAGTCAAAATAATGTAAATGATAAATGATGAATGATTTTATTTCTGTAAGTTGGTTTGTACAAATACTTTTACACATCAGTCATATTTTTTAAGCCAGGTGAGGTAAGCGTTTCCTATCTGACTACTCTGAGTAGTTAGGCCGACACAAAGTCAGAGGTCACAGTCTCTTTTAAAGTCCAGACATAATCTTGGTCAGTTCATGTGAAGACCATGTAGATTGTTGTCTGAAATGGTATTTTGATGAAAGAACTACACAGATTCAGTGGACCTGCCCAATCAGTGTAAAATGAGAATATTCTCATTTTCAAATGATCATTAATTGAATATTTAAACATACAATTGCTATGCTCAAAATTCGGGCTAAACTAAAGCATACGCTAAAATTTACTCGTCATCGTTAGAGTTAATTCCTATTCCACGGAACTGCTGAAAATCAATATAGTTATCGCAGCTTGTGGTATTAAGGTTAAATATTAGCTTAAATCATTCAGTGACCGTTACCATGGCCGGCCGGTCGGAAATTATGCTTAGTTGTCCATTTACGGAGCCTGATGATTTACAGCAGCGGGATTCATAGCCTGATGAGTAGGATTTTTAAATGGTTTTACGTGGGTATTAAAGAATGTATTGGTGTGGTACTTCTGTAAAGCGCCAGAAGGCTTCTTGGAAGTCTTGAAGCATTTAGTTTAGTTGAGTCAAAAGTACCTAAAAACGGCTAAGTGCGTGTCAGACCACGCACAATGAAGGGTTCCGTAGTTGGGATTACTTACTAAAAAAAAACAACATTGTAGTTGAAAAACAAGTTCTCCCTTATATCGATATACGACACGGTCAATTCTCCACCTGCAAATTTAAGTTGGTCGACTATTACTCGATAACTTGTAAAGCGTACTTAGCTGTGATAGTTTTCCTTTTAATTTCATTATATATGTACTACTGCCATGTTTTTTTTACTTCTCCATTCTCAGTCTCACTTGGCTCTAACAAAAAACTGCACTTAATATTACGCAAACGGATCTTTGATTCGAAAAATGGTGTTCACAGACCCGAATTGTTTATTCTGTACAAACAAAACTCACATTATAAAAAAATTATATAAAATACACATATACAGGGTGGAATTTTGTAATGCCACCTGGAGGGAAAGTACTCTTAATACTGCAGATAGAAAGTTTTACTCAAAGGAAACCTTCCTTTCCTTTATTTTTGAATAGAAAGCAAACTGCATTTAAAGATTTTCGAAAATTCTCTTATCCCACACCCGGGAATCGAACCGGCTAAAATGTGAAAAAAATATACCCTGTACTTTTATTGCATCGATCGTTAGGGTCAATTATAAGGATGAAATCTCTCTAACAAACATAAATTAAATGAAAGGAAACCCAGGAAATCTTAAACTAATTTAATTATTTACAAAAAATGGTAAACTAACTAATTAGTTGCTCGAAATGGGCTCCATTCTCTTGGATACACAAATTTATTCTTTTAACGAATTCATTTCTAGTAACCTTTAATAAAGTGTTGTGGTGAATATTATAAATCGTATTCTGAACTTCAACTCTCAACTCGTTGTCATTCGCATAAGATTTCATGTAAATTTGATTTATAACATATCCCCACAAAAAAAAGTCTAATAGGGTGAGATCTGGCGATCTCGCAGGCCATCTGATTGTGCCGTTTGTACCAATCCAGTTATTAAAATGGTTATTAATGTAGGCAGTAGTGATTCTGCTGTTATGTGCTGGAGCACCATCTTGCTGTAGAATTATTTGGTTTCGCTCTTCCTCGGGGAAACCATTTAACTCGTTTCTTAAGAGATTATTGATCGAAGAGATTGATTGAAGAGATAATTGAAATACTGTATAGTATTTCAATATACTTGACAGTGTTTAAATGACCTTCGTACACGTGGACTAATACTACATTATTTCTCATAATTCCGCACCAAACGTTGAAAGAAAATCTTACTTGATTGTTAGTTTCATGAACACGAACAGGATTCACTCGATACCAATAATGGTTATTGCAGCGATTGTACATGCCATTATTGCTGAAGTTGGTTTCGTCAGACCATACAATGTTACTCAAAAAATTAGGGTTTCGGTCAATTTCTCCAAGCATGTTTTCACAAAATTGTAATCGTCTGTCACGATCCCCAATATGCAATTTTTGCACCAACCGACCTTCACGATAGCATTTATACTTATACTTTTGCAGCACTTTAAGTACGCGAGTGTGGGTTGTTCCTAATTCATCGGCAGCATCTCTACTTGGAGCCTTTGGAAATGATTCAAAGTATGTTAAAACATCTAGTTCAAAATCGAAATAGTTTTGCTGAATAGTTTGCCGTCTCTTCTTGAAACCCGTATTCTTTAAATTTTCTACCATTCTTTTCAATACGAACCGAGTTGGTGCCTGTCGGTCTTGATATCTCTCTCCATACCACCGCAGAGCTAGATTCACGTTTTTGTTATTTAAAAAATAAGCTTCCATTAAATCAAACTGTTCTTGATAAGCCATTTTCACCGTGAGACAAAATGTGAAATGAGTTGTAAAAACAATCAAATGTGAATAACAACTATGACAATCTAATTTTCAAATTTTAATCTAAAATTCCATATTTAAATTACCTCATACACGCAGCTACGAGTATGTCGCAAAGGAGTCTGCATTACAAAAGATGGATGTTAGTTAAAGAGCTTTTATCTTGACTCATTGAATTTGTAACTTCAGATTTCCTGGTTTTCCTGTCATTTAATTTATCATGTTTGTTAGAGAGATTTCATCCTTATAATTAACTCTAACGATCGATGCAATAAAAGTACAGGGTATATTTTTTTTCAGATTTTAGCCGGTTCGATTCCCGGGTGTGTGAGAAGAGAATTTTCGAAAATCTTTAAATGCAGTTTGCTTTCTATTCAAAAATAAAGGAATGTTTCCTTTGAGTAAAATTTTCTATCTGCAGTATTAAGAGTATTTTCCCTCCAGGTGGCATTACAAAATTCCACCCTGTATATACAAAGTACCCAAAAGCCTCGTATTCAAATAATAAAAATTTGTCAATTTTTTCCATTGCTTGATGTCAGGGCCAAGGACCAAAGACAATTTACATTGCGTAATTTATCTACTTGTTCTTCTTTTCTTTTTCAAAATTGCTTTAAAAACCTGCCATCCTCAGTCACATTTCCTAAATTATACTATATACTTAAATGATAAATGATTTATTTTCTGTAAGTAGGTTTGTACAAACACTTTTACACGTCAATCATATTTTGAGATGAGTTCGGCGTTTCCTATCTGACTATTCTGAGAAGAAAGGCCGAAACAAACTCAGAGGTCACACTTACGAACCAATGCAACGGTTTAAAAAGACACTGACGTACTAGTATGAATGACATGACACGACGTTCAACAGAGCCGATTTTTTTTCCTAAAACTCGTAGTCCAAAATATTTACAGCATTGGCTGTAAATGTCACAAATCACTGGATAATAATATATAGATATTATTATCCTGTACGTGTTTAGAAAGCCGATTCATTCACCAAACTTTTGAAAACGACAAACGGCTCTGATTGTATAACCGCCTAACTTCAACCGTTTAAAGCCTATTCTTGATTTACAGGGTCGGACCATGTTTAACAGTGGATGTTTACGATCTGTCGTGTTCTGCGGCCACAGCTGATCAATATTGTTACCACATTTGCGCCACAAGCGATGTTCTACATGACGTACGCCTACGCGCAGCACGTTTTAACAAGGTCACTTGGCAAGTGAAGTTAGAAGGTCTAGTGGAAAATGGCAGGAATTAAACATTACGTTTCCAATGATAGATTTTTGTATCTTATGTGATAGCGTAGCGACACATCTGCGGACTTTACGTGACGGAAATTACGCGTGCTTTGTTTTCTATGAAAATTTCGCGACGAAATTTGGGTTTGATGTGTCACAGTTAGATAATTCAAAAAGCGTGCGTACACATCTGTCACGGAATGTTAAGAATATAATGGATTACAATAAATTTATTTAAATGAATATTAATTTGTAATAATTAATTGAAAGTGGATTTAAATGTAGGTAATTTTATTTAATTTAATAAAATTATTAAAAATTTAAATGTACTTATTGCCAGTCGCTTTTATATAAATTATAAGTCGAAATAAGTCGTAATAAAGTCGGCAGATGTGGTGCTAGAATTTATTCTAACGAAATATCTTTTGAAGTTTCTGCAAGATTTAATTGTAAAATTAATCATTGTTTTAAATTATAGATGAAACCCTTTATTTTTTTAGAAATTCACTGTCAAATAAGCAGGCAGTCCACCGGGTGGGTTTCCAGAGAAATAACCTTAATTTCCTTAGTAATCTCAGTAGCAACCCGGAGTCTGGATTAGTGCCCGGTTGATGGCAATAGGCTCGCCCCTTATTACATGGGACTTAAACATGACTGGCGAAATGTGGGTGTACTATAGGTACACCTCTGCCCATGTTATATTATGTTATCTTATCTTAGTAGTCTCATGATTTGTACGGCAACCATACGTTTAACAGCAGTGTCGCTTACAGACAGAAAGAGGAAGGGTGGAAGTACTTCCCCGCACGAGCACTGCTACTAGAAAACTTTTGTCAAAAAGATTAACCTCCTTCTGGGAAAGTCTTATAAAAAGCCATGAAATCAAAATCAAGATCAAAAGTCATTTATTCAAACTAGGCTGAGAATCAGCACTTTTCGAACGTCAAAATTACATAAGACAGTCCCCCAAAACGCCCACCCTTCACCACTTCCTAGTGCTTTAGCTGGGAAGAAGAAGTGGTCAACAAACTCCCCAGCAGAACAGCTGTCTGTTCAGTTAGAGGGGAAAAAAATGGATTCTATAAATGATAAATGATAAATAAATGATAAGCTAGCACACCACGATACCAACAAAAAAAAAAGAAAAGGAAAACACCGAAAACTATTAATTCTCAAGCAGAGATAAAAACGTAGAATGTGTGATTGAAGCTACTAATAGTAATATTTCTAATTGACATAATATAATTGATGTACGATAAAGGTAAGTTTATACGAGCCTAGTAATGTGACAGTAAAGTAAGTTAGTCCAGTACTGAATTGCAACTGGGCTCGTGTATACACTAGTTTCAAGTCCTTTCAGCGTCAGCGCTGGAATTACTTTTTTTTTGTGGGTGGAAATTATCAAATAACTTCTCCCGCTCTGGGCGGAGCGGGAGGGTATGTCAGACTCTTACTGACTAAAACCACCCGTGTTCCTTCCGTTGCCTGTGTTGCCAGGGGCCTCGGTAAGCCTTTCGAACTTTCCCGCGACCCCGGCAGGAGCGCTGGAATGACTGTGGTCAGCCACTCCCTTGCAATTCAGTCCAGCAGATAGGTGCACCCGCTCTATTTTTTCGACCCAGTAGCTTCGCCCCCGCGCCGCCCAAGTCAGTCCAGTGAGACTAACTTTGTCTAGACGCATTGGGCAATCGCTGCCGGATTTTTTGTAGTGTTCACGTTTGAGTGGTTTCGTTTTATAGGCATAGGTATTTTTTCGAAAAACGACAGCTAACTGGTTCGTTAAATGATTCACGGTATTGCAAACCCAGTGACTGGGTCCAAAAATTGAGTCACTGGGTCCAGTTACTGGGCTCGTACGAACCATGCTGTAGGTTAGTCAACTAGACCTACTTGAGGGCGCAAGTCAGTGCTGGACTGACTTGCAACTGTACTGTCCCATTACTGGGCTCGTATAAATCTGCCTTTATGTTTGACCAGACATGTCAGCGACCAAAACATTCACATCATTAATGGATTGAAATCTATAATCTATATTATATATAAATCTATAATATAAAGAGGAAAGATTGTTTGTTTGTTTCTAATGGATAAACTCAAAAACTAGTGAACTGATTTTAAAAAGTCTTTAGTAGTAGAAAGCTACATTATCAGCGCGTAATAAGGGCTGTATTTTATTTAAAAAAAAATAGAAATCCCTACGACAATTAAAATAATGTAACCCAAGGTATCAAAAATCCTTACACCTTATTATTACTAATATTATAAATGTGAAAGTGATTTTGTTTGTTACGCTTCCACGCTAAAACGGCTCAACGGTTTTGGATGAAATTTGGCACATGGGCTACGACCTGGATTAGGACACGGATTAGTTTTTATCCCGATATTCCCACGGCATCGAGACTTACGCGGATGAAACCGCGGAGCGCAGCTACTTTGCCTGTAAAAGTTATACGAGTGCTGTGTCTTCTGCCGTGTGCCGTGTTATCTGAGTCATTTGGCGAGTGCTGCGAAAACGATTGGTGTATCAACCAAATAATGTACTACCTATATGTTTATAGTGCTCATCATTATCCACAAAAAAGGTTGAGGATATGTCTAACTATTATAGTTAAGTCACAATAACCGCTTTTTCTTCAAATTAGTCAATCGGCCGCGACTCACAAGTTGTAAGTCGTAGGTTCGAACCCAGACAGGCGCGCTTTACTTTGTGTAAATTATTTCATCACCATTGCTCTCAAAACGGTGAAGGAAAATATCGTGAGGAAACCGGCATGTCCTAGAACCAAAAATTCGAAGACATGTGACATCTACCAACCCGCACTGGGCCCGCGTGGTGGATTACGGCCCACTCACTCTCACAGAGAGGAGGCCTGTGTCCCAGCAGTGGGAACATTATAGGCTGATTATGTAGTCAATCAAAACACGGGTAAAATCGATGACATTCGTATCATTATATTAATCCTTATCCAACTAAATAACTTCATCATCAAGGTTGATTATAGACACGTAAATTCCTTTTTAAGTTATTCGAATCGGACCTTCCGTTTACAAGTTACGACGCGTATAAACATGCTAAAAGTAAGAAAAATGCTGCGGTGTGAGCGGTCAATCCTACGCTTATTCTATTAGTTACCTAAACATCTTTTTTTTGAGGATTATCCCAGTATCAATCCCGGTAGTACGTTCCCGTGGGATATTTTCCGATGTACACGCGGGTGAAGCCATGGGGAAAAACTAGTATTGAATAAAACATTTTCATTATTGATACAATTAAGGAGTACTGCAGTTAGTATGATTGCACTATGAATTATCCCTACAATATACTCTAATTATTACAGTAATTACGAGACCGTATTTAATGTAGAAGTCGTTTGATACATTTTCAAATTAAGACGCTGACAATGGCTAAACCGCGGTCACTGTCAGACTGCAAAGTAAAGAAAGAGAAGCGCGATGACACAACGCTTGTAATTTATTGCAAAATATGAAGCAATTGTCTATTTACTCAAAATTGAGTGGAGTAATCGAAAATAAAAAAAAAAACACGTTCTGCATTCAAATAAGACGTCTTTGTTATTAATAAAATATGTAATGTACGTTGATATTACTATACAGATATTTTGGATTAGAACTCAAGTTAAAAGGTTAGTTTACCATAAATCTGTATTGAGTTTTTTTTCAAAACGTGTTTCGGTAACAACCAAGTTCAGAGAAATATGTTCAAAATTAACATAATTATATTTTTTCCGCTACCATAAAGTATACGGATTTGGCAATTTTTTTCTTAAGACAATTAGCCTACTTTGGTCATTTCCCTCTTGTCAACGCCTTTCCTTCCCCTCGGGCGTTTGTTTAGGAGTTCGCCAAACGTGTACGTAGTGTGAACGTGTAGAGTAGTGGTGGTTCAGTGGTAACGGCCGCGACTTACGAGTTGTAGATCGTAGGTTCGAACCCAAACAGGCGCTTTACTTTGTGTAAATTATTTCATCACCACTGCTCTCAAAACGGTAAAGGAAAACATCGTGAGGAAACTGGCATGTCCTAGAACCAAAAATTCGAAGACATGTGACATCTACCAACCCGCACTGGGCCCGCGTGGTGAATTACGGCCCACCCCCTCTCACAGAGAGGTGCTCTGTGTCCCAGCATTGGGGACATTTTATAAAACAAAGTCCCCCCGCCGCGTCTGTCTGTCTGAACGCGTTAAACTCAAAAACTACGGAACGAATTTTCATATTATGGTTTTCATTAACGAACGAAGTGATTCATGGCAAAGATTTAGGTGTATATTTTATTAAGGTTTTGTGTAAATTTATAACATGACAATTACTGTTGAAAATGACGGAAAAAATCATGTCGACTGGGAGCTTCACTGGCGTCCGCGTTACAATAAGTACGTGTCTGTGGGATAATTTCCGACCTCGACGCGGGTGAAGCCGCGGTCGCGTAAGCATTTAAGCAGTACCAACGCAGCATCAAAGTGGCGTAAACGCATACGTTGGACAAATGTTCAGTGCGAAAGCACTCCGAGGGTTAAAAACGTCCCGGGTGGAATTCCACCACCGTAGGCGCGGGCTTGCGGACGGTGAGCAATGGGTAGCTCACCGTCCGGTAAGGACCAGGCCCGGGTCGACGGCGTGTTGTATTCTACGCGTGCCTCAAAGAGATGTCGTCAGCACATATGTAAGGGTCAACTAGGGCCGATGCCTGCCGGGGTCGCGGGAAGGTACTAAAGGGTCACGGAGGCCTCTGGCAACACAGGCAACAGGAAGGAATATGGGTGGGTTTTAGTCAGTAAGAGTCTGACACACCCTCCCGCTCCTCCAGCACCCAGAGCGGGAGAAGGAATTTGATGATTTCCCATCCAAAAAAAAAAATGGTTAAAAACGTAATCAGTTTTGTTTTTAGAATCTCCGTTTGAGGCCTCCGTGTAAAACTGATATAGATACTTCATTCATTTTTGTTTTGTTCCATGTTCACACGACAGCTTCAAAATTACATAGTCGAATATGTTTGTGACAAACTGGACAGATTTATTTATGCACTAAGAAGATTAAGAGCCACGGTCTCAACTGAAGCGGCTCTTTGTGCATATCACGGATACGTTTCCTCCGTAATCTCATACGGTCTCTTGTTGTGGGGTAATTCGGTGGATGTCAATAAAGCGTTTATGTTACAAAAAAAATGTGTGCGTGCAATCTGTGGAGCTGGGTACATGGATAGCTGTAAGCCACTGTTTAGAAAGTACAACAATTTACCGTTAGCATGCATGTATATTAAAGAATTGTGCCTATTAGTACGACAACATCCTGAAAATTTTATTAAGCATAGAGATGTAACCAAAAGGAATGTTGCCTCTAGAGATAAACATAGGCTCTGCTTGCCACAATGCAAACTCGATGTATATAAAAGAAATTCGTTTATAATGGCTATTAAGTTATACAATAAATTACCAAACGCCTTTAAAGAACTACCTTTGCTTATGTTTAAAAAAAAGCTGATTCAGTGGCTTCAAGAAAAATGTTTTTACACTGTTAATGAATTTGTGTCACATGTCGAAGAAAGAAAGTAATGTCATTATACTTGGTTTATTTAAATTTTATTTGTTTTTAATTTGACATTTACTTACTATTATTATTTTTATTTTTGACATTTTAACAATATTCATGGACATTATCATTTCAATTAATATATAAAATCTGACACTTTATAAAGATCATATTGGTAACTGATGTAATGATATGACATTTTTAGTAATTTAATGTATTCTGAAATTAAATATTTGCACACCACATGTAATGGTAGAATGTAAACGGGCCACATTTATAATAACATCATACTACTTTGTACACCTACATTTTGGCAAATAAAGTTTTATTATTATTATTATTATTATTATTATTAGGAATGAACGTTTATCTACTCCTTTCATTGTCTCGATCATTCGGTAGACGAGTGAAATATGCATAGTCATAATCTTTACTTGCATTCCATAATGCGCCAGTATGTAGGAGCCTTTAAGATCTCTAGGGGCGTGTGTCTAAGTAATAACAGCCACACGGGTCAATCGATCAGGTTAAGCTACGCTAGCCATGGTTGGTCCGTGGATGGGTGACCATCTTTACATACCAAGACCCCTCCGTGCCTCGGAAAGCACGTTGAGCTGTTGGTTTGGGCTGTCATTCGTGGATCTTTGACAGTCGTTACGGGTCGTCAGAAGCCCGAAAGTCTGACAACCAGTCATACCAAGTAGTATTGTATTACTCCGTAACTGGGTTGTGGAGGTCAGATAGGCAGTCGCTCCATGTAAAATACTGGTATTCAGCTGCATCTGGTTAGGCTGGAAGCCGACCCCAACTTAGTTGGGAAAAGGCTAGGCAGATATTAGCGCGATATCGCGTACACGACAGGCATATTGCTGCCTGTCACGCACGCGATATCGCGCTATTCTGTAAAAGCCTAAAGGCTTATAGGCAGATGATGAATGTTTAAAGATCTTATAATGGCTTAAAACTAGGATGCCGCCGAGTACTGAAATCCAACTTCGTTGGTTCGGTTCTCATATGAATTCATTTTTCACTTTGATACATTTTGTGTTCAGACGTTTCTCGTCGAGTGAAAGATGCCGAAAGAAAGACAAAAAGTCTGATATCTGTTTTATCCAGGTGCAAAGCGTCTATCCCTCGATACGTCACAATTTTAAATGGACAGACGACAGATTCGTCCTACTTTACATACTGTCTCTCCACTTCATTCGTCTGTCATCCAACCCGATCCTTAATATGACATCCAATGTGCGCTTTTTGTATAGTTTCAACTACTCAGTTATTCAGGTAATTCAAAATAATTTATTTTAGATTGGTTTTCTTTTATGTTAACTGTCAAATTTCACGTGTCATTACGTGTTACATTTGTCTCTTACTTAGAAGTAGAGAGCTAGCTCTCTACTTCTAAGCAAGAGACAAATGGATTGCAAAAAAATAAACCTCCATGTTATTAGCACCTGTAGATTTTTTCATGGGGGTTTTAGTCTTTTTTTTATGTATATTGTTTAATCGAACAAATGTGCAAAATTTTGTTAGTTTTAAATGCTCCTTTTTACTTTTTGTATTTCTTGTGCGTTCCCAAATAAAATATTTTTCTTTTTTTCTTTCATTCTATAATCACATTTAGTTTTTTATTTATAATAAAGGATCACAAAAAGTCGATAATCATTAAATATCAATAAGTGTTTAGGGGATCAATTATATATTTCCCTTGCTTATAGTTAAAAGATGTTTAAATGTAAAAAAAAACCGGACAAGTGCGAGTTGAATTCTCGTGGTGAGGGTTCCGTATAATGAATATGTTATCTAACATGTTTTTTTATCTCAATATAGTTTATCCCAAGAACAAAGTTAACATTGTAGTTGAAAAACATGTTCGGGAGAACATACACAATACATTCCAACTGCAAATGTAAGGATGTACGCACAATATTAAGAGATTTACACTGTTATTTTAACACCATAGAATTCTTATAGGCTTTCCTGTAATCTATAAGTAAAGAACTATTTTCTGTATTTTTTTCAAATTTTAGGCTATTTTCATCTATTTTCTCAAAGAACATTTTTTTTTTTTTTGATGTGTCCTTCACAACAAGTCATTTTATTTGATATGTCACACAGTACAGTTTGCAAAACTTTTTTCTTTAATTTTCTAATTTGCAAGTGTAATTAATTTGATTACACCTGCCTAAAATATTCACACAACCCTAATAATTATATTGCGCTGCATTTATTTTCCAGTGTGACACATTTCCGTTGTAATTTCCGTTGTGCAACACGTCAAAAATTTGGTCCTGACCCATAAGTTTATCATGACTTAACTTTAAGCAATGTTTATAAATACACCCTATTGTGTGAAATATCTACATCAGTACTAACAGAATCCTAAGAAAATTATATGGTCTTCCTTCGTACGCCACCTGAAACCTTTTTTTTTTGGTAACGGGGTGGAAATTTCATGGATGTTATCCGCCTTGGGTGGACGGAGGATTAAAACCACCCCATGTTCCCTCGCACACTTGCACCGGGGCTACGGGGACACTTAAACACTCTGCTTCGCAGCCCCGACTGGTGCTGGCCCGCCTCTGCGGGCTCCGTCTGGTTAAGCGGGGGAAGTGAGGTGTTTGACTCCCCCAGCGACGTCTAAGAGGAGCGCGCGTGGAACATTACGCGCCACCACCTCGGGTCTTGTATGATATGGCGGTGGACGTCCCCGAGTCCGCTGTTCCTGGATTCATTTAGAAGTGCCGGAAGAAGGCGTCGTCCGGTGCGCCTGCTGCGGGTCGGGAGAGCCCACGAAATCTCCCTCTCTGCCTGAAACTTATGACAACTGCCGGGGTCGCGGGAAGGTACTAAAGGGTTACCGAGGCCCCTGACAACACAGGCAACGGAAGGAATACGGGTGGGTTTTAGTCAATAAGAGTCTGACACATCCTCCCGCTCCACCCAGAGCGCGAGAAGTTATTTGATGATTTCCACCCAAAAAAAAAGCATCGGATCCTAAAGGGTATCACAGAACTTTTGACAATGTAAAAGAATTGAACGGCTAAAGTCACAGAACACTCACTCATGCAGTCCAACAAAGTCGGAAACATGTAAGTTCCCCAAGTCAAATATTTTGAACATGTCTGGTTTACTGCACTTCTAGTTTACAAAGAAGACGCTAAAGACATCGCAGGAGATAAAATGCTAAAGTTTCATATCCAACATAACGATGAACGAGTAGAATATGTTTGTTCCTTGCAGCCTCTTGCAGGTTATATTTATTCAAACTCATTCATGCAATGACAGCTAATTTCCAAGGACGAAGCAATTTCCACAGTCACTATACAGTTTAATTATGTAAGTTATGGAACAGTATAATTATAATTGAAAAACCGGCCAAGTGCGTGTCGGACCACGCACAATGAAGAATTCCGTAGTTGGGATGAATTTATCCCAAGAACAAACTTAACATTGTAGTTGAAAAACATGTTCTCCCATACATTCCAACTGCAAATGTAAGTTTGTACGCACAATATTAAGAGATTTCGTCGGTGATATTCTGAAACCGCGGAACTAACAGTGTTTAAAACCGCGTATTTACAAAAGTAGCAAAATTGAGATTTCGAATTTTCTAATTCATTAATATATATTTTACATAACTAATGACTACAATATTAAGAGGAATTTATCAATTTAAAAGTTTAAACAATAGAAAGTCAAGTGGTTTAGTAAATATTACGTTTTTCCTCGTTCCTGTAAAATTCACTGCACCTACCTTAGTTACTAGAGCTACTGTTAGTTCCGCGGTTTCAGAATATCACCGACGATTATTTTAACACCTTATACTTCTTATAGGTTTTCCTGTAATCTGTAAGTAAATAGTATTTATTTTAAAATCCATTCATGTAATAACACCCAATTTCCAAGGGCAAAGCAATGTTCACAGTCATTAATGGGAATACAACATATTTTGTTAACAGTGTAATTATGTACGTTATGGCACAGTATAATTATAATTGAAAAACCGGCCAAGTGCGTGTCGGACCACGCACAATGAAGGGTTCCGTAGTTGGGATGAAGTTATCCCAAGAACAAACTTAACATTGTAGTTGAAAAACATGTTCCCTCATACATTCCAACTGCATGTTTGTACGCACAATATTGAGCAAATAACTTTAAAAGTATTCATTTATAATAAAAAATATATCTAAAATCCTTTTAACAATCCCTTTCATTTGATATGTCAGCCGATAGTTTGCAAAACAATTTTTCTAATTGGCACCCAAGAGTGACCCCCATAGTCAAAATTCATTTATTTATGTTACACGTCTGTGTTTGTATCACAGAAATTCATATGTGTACATGTGTACCTACTAAATGTCAACTTAATCGGTCCAGTAGATTTCCATTTGAGGTACGGAACCCTAAAACGTAAAAAAAGCATGAGTAAAGAACTTCTTAAAATGGCAATGATTTGTCATGGACACTTTACGAAAGCAATGTCATTGCTCAGCTGCGAACGTGAAAACTGAGCTTCTGGTATTTGTAGTCTTTGCAAGTCAGTAAAAAAATATTATAATTTTTCTCTCATTATAATGAGGCATTTTACTAGCCAACGATGCCTAAAACGGCCCTTTTTAACGGTTCAGAACAATAAGAAGGATTACCTATCTCTTCCATTCCGTCCTTTACAACGAAAAAGCCGGTGAAATATTAGAGTATTTTTATTATCTCCCAAGTCAACGGTCCTCTTTGACATGGAAACGGCCATTTACAAAATTGATTTTAAGAAGACTTATGTAAAGAGTGCCGAATTTATGCTTTCATTTCAGATTTTTATAATGAAAAACATGGACGAAATATTTAAGGTAGGTACTAAGTAGTATTACAATCGAAATTTGTTTCTTCGCAAAGTAGATGTTTTTTTAAACATTGATGTTTGTGACTGATTTTATTTTGCTATGCCCTGAAAAACCGTTAGCAAATAATATTGGCGAAAGTCGGCAATCTTAGCTGACTTTTGGTAAATAAATACTTTGAGTAGGTACGTACGTACGTAGCACGTCCGTAAAACCCATAAAGGTTCTATTTATCTATTATTTACGTAAAAACAGAGTAACCGGAAATACAGGTACGAACGAAGCAAGTTAATAAAAGCCACGTGCGAGGAACACGCACACTGAAGGGTTCTGTATTTGGCATGAATTTATACCAAGAACAAATCTAACATCATAGTTGAAAAACATGATCTCCTACACATTCCAATTGCAAATGTAAGTTGGTCAACTATTACTCGTTAACTTGTAAAGCCTACTTAGCTGTGATAGTTTTCTTTTTAACTTTGTTATATACTAACACCGTGAATTTGTTCACATATCGAAAAACAACCATTTAGATGGCAGGGGGAACATTTTACTCTAACAAAAATTAGCACTTTAAAGCTTAATATTTCACAAACGAATCTCTGAATCGAATGGTTTCTACACACACGCAATATTTTTGAACGGCCTATCCAATAAAACCCTACACCATGGGATAGACGAGAAGAAAAAAGTCATCCCCACTTTATATGTAAATTTTTTTCAAGGTCGCCTCCCACCCCAAGGTCGCCCCTTTGTCGGCGTGATTAGTATACCCTTTCCAAATTACAGCTTTCTAGTCCGACGGACATGGCGAAACTATAGGTAAGGTTTCCTTGTTGGCTAACTTAAGGCACCCTAAAAAGCTTGTTAAAAGCCACTAAGTTAAACTCGACTCCTCAGGAAGCCCAATAAAATGCTTCCCTAATTAAATTAAATTAAGTTCATTTATTTCTTTTATATTCAAAACAATATTAATAACTACATGTAACCTACCTACCATTTAACCGTTTGTTGCTATTTAGAGCATTAAAAAAACCTTTCTATTCGGAGAACGAGCGACATTTATTCCGTACAGCGTTGCCAAACGAGGTACGGACGTACGGTATGTAGATTTTGTCGGAAACTGCAAGAATTACTAACAGACGCCTGCATTCACTAATCACATACCCAGCTTTTATGGCCGATAAACCAAGTTCTTATAACGAAGTATTTTAAATAGCCTTTTTCTTTCTTATCACGCAAATGAAGCAGGAAGTTATGAAGTTGGCCAGTACTTTTTAATTAGAAGAACGTTATTAAATTTGAATTCAAAATTGAGAATGACGTAAAAGTGCACTAGCGCTTTGATCAAGCTATTTGCTTTATGTACTACAAACCGCCATTGGGTCAATTTTTGCTACGTAAAAGCAATTTAAGCTCATAGAATCTTTCATCATCATCATCATCTGCCTAGCCTATTCCCAACTACGTTGGGGTCGGCTTCCAATCTTACCGGATACAGCTGAATACCAGTATTTTACATGGAGCGACTGCCTATCTGACCTCCACAACCCACTGTGTATCACGATACCCCTTGATAGGACTGGTTGTTAGACTTTCAAGCTTCTGACGACCCGTAACGACTGTCAAAGATCTACAAATGTCAGCCGGGAACAACGGCTTAACGTACTTTCCGAGGCACCAAGACCCCTCGTCTTGGTATGTAAATATGGTGACCCATCCTCGGACCAACCGCGGCAAGCGTAGCTTAACCTGATCGATTGACCCGTGCGGCTATTATTACTTAGCCACAAGCCCCTAGCTCATAGAATCTTTGTGAGCTTATATTGCTGATTGAGATGAAAATAAAATGAACTTATGAAATTCCAGGAGTTCTGTTACCTTTATGTCAAAAATCATCTAAAACGTAACTATTTGACGACGCGTCGCATTCAATATAAGGGATGTCATGTTCTTGACTCAAAGCCAACTCTGAATGCCACGCTTAGTCAGGGTCAGTGAATTTGAATAACGGAGATCAAATCAAAGTCGGAAGACATTTTATAGGAAGCCATACCTACGGAGTAAACTCCAGGATATTTTGCTAAAAGCAATGACAGATTTAATCAAAAGAGGTGATTTTTTTCACGAAAATCTCATTCTACCTTAGTAGATTTCGGAAGTAGCTACCTACTTTTATTTGTGTAATGTGAGTACGAAGATGTTTATGTATTATGGAACATACTGCCAGGGTGGGGGTAATCGAATCAAATCAAATCAAAATATTTTTAATTAACATAAACCTACATGGGCACTTATGAAACGTCAGAAGCTAGGTGCACGGTTCCAATTTGTCGTTTCCTATGGAGAAAAGCAGGGAAGAAACTCCAAGGTTACTCTTTTAAAAATAATTGGCTTTTACAATGTTTTCAAATCAAATAACAGTGTTAATAGGTATGGGAGGACAGTGTAGGTCTGTCATGAAGTACCACCTACATAACAAAAAAAAAAAAAAAAAGGTCTACAAAATATCTAGTCTATTAAGCATACAACGTTCTCACATTCACAAGGTACACAATAATCTATGTAAAATATTAATAAAGCGATAAAAATCAAAAACCTATTTAAACCAAATGACAAGTTTGACATTATAACAAGTCTGAATCAATATCTTGTCCATAAAAGCCACTAGTAAATAGTTTGATATAAAAATTGTTGGTAGACGAACGTAACCCAGAGTAATATTCCTCACGCAAAATCAGTTAAGGAATTTAACATTTAACCAGTCTGATTCACTTTACGTAACCCGTATTCTAGGAAATAATCGTAGAATGCATAAACGTAATTTTAGCGACTCATTTTTAACCTTCAAAGTAAACCTGACATTTTCTGATGTTCTCTCTTATAGCCGGTTTCTGGAACAAAAATCAAAATAAAATAAATTATTTAAAAACAAAAAACCCGACTGCAAAAACACATAACTGAAAAGGGAAAAACAAGCATTATAATCTATATAATTTTGGTATCGCAGGCGGGGACAATCAAAAGTTACACCATATTTCAGATTATTCGACTGTCCCCGTATGCAAGACCAAAATTATATAGATTATAATGCTTGTTTTTCCCTTTTCAGTTATGTGTTTTTGCAGTCGGGTTTTTTTGTTTTTTAAATAATTTATTTTATTTAAAGCTTTTTAGTTTTATTAATATATATATTTGAAAATTACTCATTACTAGCTTTTATTTGATACCAATATTGTTGCAATTAATTTAAAAAAAAATTCCCCTCCTTTTTTTGTATTTGCAGATGCAATTTATAAATATTATATAGCCTATGTCACTCCCACAATTAAGACGAATCTAACGACATCTCATACGTTAAAATCCATGAAGCCGTTTAGGCTATGCATACATACATACATACATACATACATACCATACATACATACATACATACATACATACATACATACTCTCGAATAACATTACCCTCCTGAGGCAGTCGGGTAATAAAACTTAATGTCATCTGATCTGATTGACCGTTGATAATTCAATAAATCACAGTTGTAGTTGATATGCGATTGACAACTTTGTTTGTTAGAAAATCGATACAAAAATTTGCTAACAATCAAAGTTGTCAATCGCATGTCAACTACAACTGTGATTTATTGAATTAGCACCGGCCAATCAGATCAGATAACATTAAGTTTTATTTTGATTATTGTTATAAGTAACTATACAGAACTTACTTATGCCGTTTGATTGTGTCCGACTTGATTGTGTCCGACTTGATTGTGTTTATACTACTATTTTTTGGATCATTGGAAATTGCAAGGATGCGTTTCCGTCCATGCCGATATGGTTCTATAAATCCATAACAATATGCGCCCCACTGCGTTAAAGCGCGCTCTATGACGGACTACTTTGCAATATGACAAATGCCTACGTAATATTGTATCCAAGATGAGCAACGAGCGTCTCCTGTTGCCAAATAAAGATACAGATTACATTTTATGACACAGCTTAGCTCCCAGAAAGATTACACTGCTTTATATATTTAACTTAGTGTCGAGTGACGTCATTAAGTTGGTGCCACAAGATAATGATGAAAGTTTTTAATTGCTAGCTATTATACCGTGTTACAACACATGTATTTACTTTGTCCGTGTGGTGCCGGACGTAAAGAATAGTACCATCCCATTTCTTCCCGTGGGTGTCGTAAAAGGCGACTAAGGGACTTACTAGAGAATGGGCAGCAGCGTTCTCTATGCATATTAACACCATACTGCGATCGCCAACCCGCTTGCCAAGCGTGGCGATTATGGCAACTCCCCCCCCCAAATGACAAGCACTAAAAAAATACGGCTCCTAGTACCCGGCGGCCCGCCTAACCTTGGCTACGCTAGCGATCAAGGCTACGGTGAGGCAATGGGTGCTAAGAATCCCCGGAAGAGATCCGGCTACCAAAACCACTGAAAACTAGACCTGGCATCATATAACACGCGTACACTCCGGACCGACGAGAAGATCATCGAACTCGAGGAAGAATTGAGCAGGTTACGATGGGTATAGTAGGGTTATCTGAAGTCCGAAGAGAGGGGGAGGACTCGATAATCCTCAAATCCGGGAACTTGCTCTATTTCCGGTGGGCGACCAACAGTCCCAAGGTGGTGTCGGGTTTATCGTCCACAAGTCCCTTGTGAGCAACGTGGTGAAGATCGAGAGTATGTCGACAAGGGTGGCGTACCTTATACTCAGAATATCCAAAAGATATTCGCTGAAGGTCGAACAGGTTTACGCCCTGACCTCGTCACACCCCGACGATGAAGTGGAGACCATGTATGAGGATATTTCCAGAGCCATGCATGGCTCTAAAACTCACTTCACCATTGTCATGGGGGACTTCAACGCGAAACTGGGCAAACGAAACGGTGATGAGCTGCGAGTGGGGCAATTTGGTTGTTGGACGTCGGAACCACCGAGGTCACCTACTAGCCAGTTTTATGGAGAAGGAAGGCCGCTTTATGATGAACTCCTTCTTCAGAAAACGTGAGCACAGAAAGTGGACCTGGCAGAGCCCTGATGGTGCAACAAAAAATGAGATTGACTTCATTATGTCGACGAAGAAGCAAGTATTCAATGATGTCTCTGTGATTAACGCGGTGAAAACCGGAAGTGATCACCGAATGGTAAGAGGCACATTGAATTTAAATATCAAGCTGGAAAGATCTCGACTGATGAAGTATACGCTCCGCCCAGCACCTATCCAAGTCCAAAACCCCGAGAGCTTTCAGCTCGAACTTCAGAATCGTTTCGAGTGCCTAGGGAGCTCCGTGGACGACGTGGATCGTTATAATAACGACGGGTTCGTGGAAACTGTCCATACGGTCGGGTCTAAGATCTTCAAGACCCGTCGTACAAATAGAAACAAGAAGCTCTCTGATCCTACTATACGGCTCATGGAGGAGAGGCGCGAGATGATCCTGCAGTCTTCAGTTGATGCGCTCAAGTACCGCCAGCTCAATAGACAGATCTCTAAGTCCTTAAAAAGCGACCTTCGCCGCTTTAATACAGAGCGCATTAAGGACGCGATAGAGCGGAATACAGGCTCCAAGGTCTTTACAAGAGATCTGTCTATTGGGCAGAGCTAGCTAGTGAAACTGAAGACCAATGATGGCAGGATCGTATCCGCCAAACATGAGCTGTTGAGAGAGATCGAGAGTTTCTATGGACAGTTATACACGTCAACAGGCAACCCTGGTATGAATCTGGCAAACGACACAAGAGCTAGATTGACCCGACACTACACCGAAGACTCTGTTTGGTTCCGTCATACTCGAGGGCAAAATGCCACAGGCATGGAACAGAGGTGTGGTGATACTGTTCTTTAAGAAGGGCGACAAAACCCTCCTTAAGAATTATAGGCCCATCTCACTTCTGAGCCATGTCTACAAGCTGTTTACAAGAGTCATCACGAACCATGTCGCGCGCAGGTTTGACGACTTCCAGCCTCCCGAACAAGCCGGATTCCGTAAAGGCTTTAGCACTGTAGACCAGTGGCGTGCCTAGGATTTCAAAATAACGCAATCTCAATAAAATTTTAACCGATTTCAAAAAAAGAAAGTTCAGTTTTCGACTGAGTATGTAGGTACCTACGTATCTACGTATGTATCATCGCAATTTTCTCATAAACTGAAATGAAATGAAATGAAATGAAATTGTTTATTCTGTAAATAGGATATGAGAATCACTTTTACACGTCATATTAAAAAATAAGCTAGATGGAGTCGAAATTTCCTATCTGACTACCCCTGAGAAGAAATGGCGAAACAAACTCAAGGGTCAAAGTCTCTTTTAAAGTCCAGACATAATCTTGGTCAGATCATGTGAGGACCATGTAGATCTATGTCTGAAATGGTCTTTTGAGGAAAGAACCACACAAATTTGAGTGGACCTGTCCAGTCAGTGCAAGCATTTGTCAGTAATCGTGTAGCTCAACTCAAAACTTAAGGAGCTCAACGACTCGACGAACAATACCAAGGAAAGGACAATTGGGTTGGCCGCATAAAGATCTCAAAATGCCAGACCATCATTAAAACTAAGAGAAAAAAAAAAACAAGAAATAAATAAAAATGACCCACATAGTGCTCACATTCACAATAATTAAAGTAATATAATACTTTTCAAGGTACATAAATATTCACTTAATTTTGCTTATAATATTCATCAATGTCAATATGTACATATAGTTGTATATAACTACTGGTTAGGTACAATAAATTCTCTATCGAGCATTTTAGTAAGGCATATCATCGGCTTTTGGGCTTATATGAAGGTACCGCCACTGCTGTAGACCACATACATACGCTGCGGCAGGTTATACAGAAGACCGAGGAGTATAACCTGCCTCTCTGCTTAGCGTTTGTGGACTACGAAAAAGCCTTCGATTCGATCGAGACATGGGCTGTACTGCAGTCTCTTCAACGGTGCCAGATCGACTATCGGTACATCGAGGTGCTTAAGTGTCTGTACGAAAACGCCACTATGTCAGTCCGACTCCAGTACCAGACCTCGAAACCTATCCTTCTGCAGCGAGGTGTGAGACAGGGAGACGGTATCTCTCCGAAACTGTTCACCGCTGCACTGGAAGATGTCTTCAAGGTTCTGGACTGGAAACGGCCAGGCATCAACATCAATGGTGAGTACATCAATCACCTTCGGTTTGCCGACGATATAGTTGTCATGGCTGAGACTATGGAGGACCTCAGTACAATGCTCGATGACCTCAGTAGAGCTTCAGAAAGAGTGGGTCTTAAAATGAACATGGACAAGACAAAGATCATGTCAAATGCCCATGTTACACCCACTCTCATGAAAATCGGAGACGCTACGCTCGAAGTTGTAGACGAGTATGTTTATCTAGGACAAACTGTCCAGTTAGGTAGGTCCAACTTCGAGAAAGAGGTCAATCGTCGAATCCGACTCGGCTGGGCAGCGTTCGGGAAGCTGCGCAGTATCTTCTAGTCTCGCATACCACAGTGTCTCAAGACGAGAGTCTTTGACCAGTGCGTGTTGCCAGTGATGACCTATGGCACTGAAACGTGGTCGCTTACAATGGGCCTTATTAAAAAGCTAAAAGTCACTCAAAGGGCAATGGAGAGGGCTATGTTTGGGGTTTTCCTACGTGATCGAATCAGAAATGAAGAGATCCGTAGGCGAACCAAAGTCACCGACATAGCCCGAAAAATTGCCAAACTTAAGTGGCAGTGGGCAGGGCACATTGCTCGCAGAACAGATGGCCGATGGGGCCGAAAGGTTCTGGAATGGCGACCGCGTACCGGAAGACGTAGCGTTGGAAGGCCTCCTACAAGGTGGACCGATGACCTTGTAAAGGCCGCAGGAATCCGCTGGATGCGGGAAGCACAAAACCGGTCGAAGTGGTGGTGCTTGGGGGAGGCCTATGTCCAGCAGTGGACGTCTTTCGGCTGAAATGATGATGATGATGATTTACTTTGTGTTACACTACACTAGCGACCCGTTCCTACTTCGCAATGTCAATGGCGACATGTCAAAACATAAACAAAATGGCGATATGTCAAAACATCTGTGCTTTGTTTAAGTTAAACATGTATACACATAAACCTTCCAGATTCCGAGTGACCTCGTGGCTAAGTAATAACAGCCGCACGAGTTGATCCATCAGGTTAAGCTATGCTTGCTGGTATTGATCCGTGGATGGGTGGCCATCTTTACATACCAAGACTCCTCCATGCCTCGGAAAGCACATTAAGCCGTTGGTCCCGGCTCATTATTGGATCTTTGAAGGTCGTTACAGGTCGTCAGAAGCCCGAAAGTCTGACAACCAGTCTTACCAAGGAGTATTACCGAGTTCAGCAACAGCAACCCAGCGGTTGTAAAGGTCAGATAGGCAGTCACTACATCGATACCTCTGAGCGTATAGCAAATTTTGGCCAAAAATAGTTATTTACACCATCTTGTTTAGTTTTTCTATTCTTCGTTATTCTTTTTCTTTCTTCTCTATCGAACTGTATACTCAAAGTAGCAAAATTCTCGAAAAAATGTTCTTTACTAGTTACCCAAAATTGGAGGGCATTTAGTGCAGTTTTAATGTGAATAATGGCTGTATATCACAATTATTCATGATCACATAATCGTCTAGGTTGTATAAATTGAGCACACTTAAAGAAGTAGGATGTAAAGCCCATTACTTTTTACAAATTGTTCTTTACGACCGACGAAATATGAGTATTATGGAAGATCGTTCGGTTGAAACTGCAATGGATGTTATTATAAGCCCTAAATTTACAACGCTACCTCGGATGAAGCACTTATTCAAGCTGAAACTTTGACTTTTCGTCCGATGAAGAAAACTATACCTCTTTGGGTAGTTCTGACAATTGGTCATGCAAGGAATCAGACTCGAACAGTGGCGAAGTAAGAAACGTGCTAGTGTTAACAGGGGAAATTAAACAAATAAAATAAAGAAGAAATAAGTAGTACGAAATAACGAGGCCTAATACGTCTTCGTGATACCGGAGCCATTTCCAAAAGATTTCGCGAATAATATCATACACTTCCACACGACTCTAACGTACGTTAGACTTTAAATAAAACTGATGAGGAAGAAGAAGACGAAGAAAAGGAACAATGAATATTTTTGAAATCAAAAGTAAAATTATTGGTAAAGTCTATTGTTTCACATTTTAATAAAACATAGGTTTTTTTTTCTAATAAGTACTGCTTTATTTTATTGTAAGTATTAGAAAAAAGAAAGTCACAATTTTCATATAAAAAAGCATTATTGAATCACTTACTCACTACACAATAAAGTAAATAAAGTTTGCATAGTCAGATGCACCAATCTAATAACTGCATTTATACCGTAATAAATTATCTTATACAACCATTGAATAAAACGTAAGTGGCCGTTACCCTTATTATAATGTGTATTTTGTGCGATAGGTGAGACTTACGTCCTAAAATTCTTACACAGGGTAGTTTTTGAGGGTGTAAAGAACATTATATATATTTTTAGGTCGTAAAGGAATAGCTATCTCTGTAAGGACTAGGTGGAGGCATTTTTGTTAGATGTTACATGAAAATACAACTAATTTTAAGCACTTTTTCAAATAAAAAAGAAATTAGAAAAAAAAAAACATTTTTTGGCTCTCCTGAAAAGTCGTGTTTTGTGCTATACGCCTTTTGAGCCGTGTGGTTTCGACATGTACAATACTGGTATTCTGGTTACTGGTGTTCAGGTTAGGCTGGAAGCCGACCCTAACATAGCTGGAAAAAGGCTAGGCAGATAGAGTGAAACCTTCCGGAATAAATTCTCTAAAAACCCGCATCAAAATACGTTGGGTAGTTATAGTACGCGTCAAACTTTATGGCGGCACTGGGGGGTAACCATCGCTGGAGCTATAAGTCCTTTATAGCTCCATCTCTTTCTCACGCTGAAGTAATATTGAAATAATACTGCTATAAGAGGTGATGGTTACCCCCTGAAGTGCGCTACTCGCTGCGCAGTACCCGTCCCCTCACCCCCGCTGACACATGAATTCGTTACTGCTCAGCGATCCGCCTCATGAGCATAAAGTTTTAATCGGACTGTACGAAGAACAACGGGGTCGTACAGACATGAAAAGCGATTGTAATTTATAATAAGTATACATGCCGCAATATTTTCGTATTACTAGTTGTGACCTTGAAAACTGACGAAGGAAAAGTTTTGAAAAATAAAACTGCCTTTTAAGATGTCGTAATAACAGGAAAGTAATACGATTTTCTGCTAGAAAGACATTTGATCTATTAAAAATGATTGAGAGGAAAATTTCCTTGTTTATCTATTTCAGCTTCGTCTCAAACCAATATGCACTTAATTAAACACGTAGTTTCATTGCTTACTCGCATCTTAAACATGAAGTGGGTCCATTCAAAGTCAAAATTGTGTGACACATTTCGAGACAATGAAATTAAACCAAATGTCTATAGTACACAAAATTGTTCAAAGTTAAGTTGCTTTTGTGAGAAAACTTAGTTTTACCCACCTAAGTTTAGAAATCCACGGATAGGCAAAGTTGAATTAATTTGTCTCGGAGCTCACAAAGAAAAGCCAGCTTTATTATTTTATTGTTGAAATAAACTGAGGCATTTAAGGATTTGTAGGTACGGCCTAAAGGATATTGATGACAGCAAATGGGAGGCATAAAACCCTGATTTGTGTTGCGTTTCGGAATAAATTTGTCTAGACCCAGGAACAGAAGGCCGTTTAGGTCTTATCTTACATTCACGTAGACTTAATTTATAGGGCAGAACTTAACATCACGAATGTGTGGTGTGACTATAAATGATAGGCTGAAAAATGATGTGATAAGGCAATGGTGCGGTTTAAAGGAAGATGTAGTGACAAAAATTGAAAAGAATATGCTTAGATAGTTTGGTCATGTTGAAAGGATGAATGAAAGGCGACTAACAAGGCAGATGTGAGTGTAATGAAGGGGACGCCCCAGAAAGACATATTGTGACCTCATTAATGATGTTCTTCAAAAGGTCAGGTGCGTAGCACTCGCAACCGGCGTGCGTGTATGACCAGATGTATGAACATAAACGAAGCAAAAGGAGTATGTAAGGAGCGTAGCAGGTGGCGTTCTATAGTTTCTGCCCACCCTCATGGGAACAAGGCGTGAGTTTATGTGTTCTTACCATCACGCCTGTAATCCCCGAAGGACTAGGTATACCTATAGATTCACATTTCGCCAGTTACGTTTAAGTTCATGTAATAGGGGGCGAGCCTATTGCCATCAATCGGGCAAATTCCTGATGGAAAAGCACAATAACACTTTTTTTTAAATTAGTTTTAAGGTGTATATTTTTTTTTTGCTGTAATTCAAATAAACGCATTTTTCTTTCTTTCCGTGACTAGGAATCGAACCCAGGACCTCAGCAGTAGGGCTTGCGGCTACCAGACCAACGATTCAGTCAGGGGACATGTTTAGTATCCTAACGATCCTAACTATAACAATATTATAAATGCGAAAGTGAGTTTGTTTGTCACGCTTCCACGTTAAACGGCTGAACAGATTTTGATGAAATTTAGCACATGGGTAGACCATGACCTTGAATAGAGCATACGATTTTTATCCTGATATTCCCACGGGATCGAGACTTACGCGGTTGAAACTGCGGGGCGGAGCTAGTTAAACTATAAATAGATTTATGCATACAATAATACCTGATTGTGAACATTTCTTTGTTACACAAGAATCTCGGATACTTTAGAAATAAAATTCTCTAAGAATATACACAGAGAAAAGGTTAAATTCCTGTCGCATTTGACCTTATTCCAAAGTCTGACGAAACGAGTGATAACAACGGAATGATTAGATAAGAGAAGGGACACACAGACTACTCTATAATAATTATACTGTGTATGGTTGCTTCTAACAGAAGACCGCGGAAAAGCCTTTGTGTTGGAACTTCATTGCCAAAAGGATATCAGGTAATAAATACATTACATACATTTAAGGCTCTCACTTTTGCATCGATATTTTATTATAAAATATACATACATTCATAATCAGCCTATAATATTCCCACTGCTGGGATACAGGCCTCCTCTCATCGAGAGGGAGTGGGCTGTAATCTACCGCGCGGGCCCAGTGCGGGTTGGTAGATGTCACATGTCTTAAAATTTTTGGTATTACGATATGCCGGTTTCTTCACGATGTTTTCCTTCACCGTTTTGAGAGCAGGGGTGATGAAATTGTTTACCCAAAGAAATGTGCCTGCTTGGGTCGAACCCACAACATACAACTCGTAAGTCGGAGAACAGTGGTGGCCCAGTGGTAACGGCATAATCAGTGAATATTGTTAGGTGAAATTAATACGTGTTCAATACATAGAGAACTTTCAACTGACAATAAGCTCTCGAATAGTAGATTCGAGATTCGAGTAGATTGGTTTACACATACACAGGGGTACATAGTCAGTATTGATTTCAATTTCGATAAGGTAAAACTACTATTTGATAACATGTTAAATGAACAAACCCACTGTTGAAGGTTTTATGTTATTTACCACAATCTTTTTTTTTGTTGTTACCTATGTTAACCCACTCCTAGGCAAAGATCTTCTCCACACTATTCCATTTTTTTTTCTATTTTGCCTTCTCCAGCCAATCGGTCAGGAATTACTACAAAAGACTACAAAATACCAAATTATCCTTTAAGACGCTGACAACACCTAAGCCGCGGTCACTGTCAGACTGTATAGAAAAGAAAGAGAATCGCGACACAACTCTTGTAATTTATTGCAAAATATGAAACAATTATCAATTTACTCGAAATTGAGTTGAGTAATCGAAAATAAAAAACAATCAAGTTCTGCGTTCTTGTTAATAGTTAAATACGTAACGTATGTTGCTCCTTAATACAGATATTTTGGATTGGAACTCAAGATAAGACGTTAGTTTGTATCGAGATTTTTTTTTCAAAACGTGTTTTGGTCACAACCTAGTTCTGAGAAATATGTTCAAAATTAACGTATATTTTTTCCGCTACCACAAACTATGCCGATTTGGCATTTTTTTTTGCCTCTTTTGGTCATTTGCCTCTTCTCAGCGCCTTAATAAGTTTTCTGTGGAATATGAACTAATAAAATACAAAATTGTTTGTCTAAGAACTATTAAAATTCTGATAATTAATTGCTGTGCCTAGGGTGTACGTGTTTGAGTATATTTTTTACGTTTTTACGGTTCCGTACCTAAAAAGGAAAAAAACGGAACCCTTATAGGATCACTCGTGTATCTATCTGTCCGTGTATTTTTCCACGAATAGTAGGTACCTCAGTATCTTGCAAATACTTATAAATCCCAGTGCCGATAACATAACTTTTTTATTATGTCTTATTTGCAAGTCCTTGCAGAATGAGCCCAACAGAAGATGTTCTGTATAAAACAGGTTTGTCCTGAAATATTCCCTCAGGAGCCTATTTGTATGCAGTAAAAAGTGCGCCAACGAACAAATACGGCCCTTTCAGAGACAAAAGAAGGATTTTATAGGTAATTTACCGATGTTTTTCCGTTTCAGTTATATGGTCTTTGTTTTATTCGACAAATTCACGATTTATGTGCTAATTTTAGTACTTTTTTTTCTCGCCGTGTATCAAAGCCCAATAAAAAAGCTGTTTACGTTTATTTATTTTGTTGTAATCGAGGTTTTTGTTAGAGCTTTTTAGTCTAACGGATTTCATAATAGGCTACGCAGACTAACAGCAGCAAAGTGTTTAAGATTTATTGAAAGACACAACCGCCTATCTTTCTCTAACAATTGCACAGCACTATAGTCACGAGGTATTGGCACGTGTAGTGTGGGACCCTGCAAGATGGACCTTCGACCATAAAGAGATGGCTGGGACAGCCTGAATGCGGAAGGCGGAGAACAAGGTACTGTGGCCTCAGAGAGGCCTATGTCCAGCAGTGGACTGCGATAGACAAAGTTGAGAGTCACGAAGGCACACATAATTATGTCTATATTTTGTCAGCGTAGGCTAAATTCAGTAAGACAACTTTCCTATTTTCTTCAGGAACATATTCCTTTTTTATCAGGTATACCAGTGCATGTATTGACTCTAATTGCCACTTGTTCACTAGTTTTACACAGTCTTTCGACGACGTTTCGCCGACGTCGCAGCGACGCGGCAGTCGTCGGAACTGTAAAGGCACACTTAGTCGTTTCTTACGCCACCGAAGAGGGTCAGCCATTTATATGCAAATTTTCGAAACCAACGCCTCATTGGCCTTGTGATAACAAGCTTTTTTTAAACCACTAATGAGTTCCTTGATTCTAGTTCTAAGTCGAGTGAAAGTGTAATTAAGGCTTTTGTTAAATAACTCAGTGTCGCCATTTTAAATGCGCCAGCAGCGCAACGATAGTAGGTAACTGGTTTTTCAACCTACAAAAGGTGACCTTATATAGGTATGTTAGGTAAAATAGGGTGATCATAACTTACATATTTTTGTCCGTCGGGAAGATTATTAAAAAAAAAAAAAATATTGGACAAGTATTTTTCTTTTTTTACGTAATCAAAAGATTACGGCGATACATTGAGTTAAAATTTGTCATGTCGCTTGCCTTATACTGAATTGTGATGTGGCAAGCCCCCACTCTCCAACTTTAATGCGTTTTATCTAAGTATTTTTTTATTAATAGTCTTATTAGCAAGAAATACGGGTCTTATATTTTTTATTATCTGATGACGAACTAAATAGAATTTCTTTTTTTTTACCAATATGTCCATTGACACGAGAGCTAATAATCAACTACAGTAGGCTTGTGATGAACGCCCGGTCGTACAAAAACATCACAGTTCTAACTGGGATATTGAAGTTTTTGTGCTGAAGACGGCTACCTAAGGTTTTAGTTGGCTGGAGTCCGACATAATCTTATAGATTCCTCAGGAGTTAATAGTCAAGGGTTTAGTTAGATATTTTATAAACACATACATGGCAACTGACACACTTCACATGTTTTTCTTTATGTTTTAAGATACCTTAAAGCTAATCAGTGTCTCTTAAGATACAGGTCACCCTAGTTTAAGAGGTACGGCTCACCCAATTCATGTACAGACCTTGTGGTTACAGCATAAATATATATACCTCTGTCTTTAATCTTATGCCAACCAGTTGTAACCCATCTTTTACCTAATTTTAACCATAACAACTACATAATTATGTATTTTCGTCGGTAACTTATAGAAATAAATAAATATTATTATTCATTTATTAAGGCTAGCAGACACTGCCGAGGTCTCGGGAAACTGCTGGGGTCGCGGGAAAGTCCGAAAGGATTACCATGGCCCCTGGCAACACATGCAACGGAAGGTATACGGCTGGGTTTTAGTCAGTAAGAGTCTGACACACCCTCCCGCTCCCGGAGCGGGAGAAGTTATTTAATAATTTACCACCGAAAAAAAAGGCTAGCAGACAGGCGCGATGGAGAGACAGAGCCTTGAAGATATCCACTCGGAAAGAAAAACTTAACATCACGCCTGTTTTCTCCGAAGGGTTAGACAGAGGTTCACCTATAGCAGTACACCCGCCTTTCGCCTGGTATTTTAATTTCCATGTAATGGGAGGCGAGCCTATTGCCATCATCAACCGGCATAAATCCTGTCTCCGAGCTGCTACTGAAAAATTTCCGATGGAAAACGCAATAACACTTTGCCAGGCCAGGGAATTGAACCCAGGAGCTCATGTGTAACAAAAGCGTTGTGGCCACTAGACCGGCAACGAGACTGTTGAAATGAAAGGTTAGCAATAATGACTTTATTTAATTACCTTGCATCGGCAATCCTCCGCAGCAATGTAGTGGAAGACATCAGTTCCCATAGTTACACCAGGGTCACAGTGACGCAGACGTACCATTAGTGGCCGGCGACCGCCATACACACAGACGGGGTGATGAGACTTCTTAAAGGGGAATTCCCAGTCTGAAATCTGAAGAATTCTCTATTTGTAGTCAATATTTTTTTTTTTGTTTTTAAACAGCAACCTGTATAAAATGTGTATGACATATCAAATTCATATTTCAAATTCAAATTCATTTATTGTTTGTCACAGGTGAAATATCAGTTCTTATGTTTATAATAATAATATTAATATCCTTAATTTCAGGCAACTAAGACCCATAAAAACACAATACTATAAGTATAAAAACAATAACTATAAACTAATACATATTTTCTACAACTAACTTAAAAAACTACTGCACACGAAGTGACGGCGTCGTGTTACGCTGTGAGGTGTTGCATAGCCGACCGCGGAAACGCCGGTACAGCACATCTTTCGGCCAAAACTCTTCCTTAAGGAAGGTCACCGAATGATGAGTCGGAACACGCACCACGAACGACTTGAAATTGGTGTTATGGCGCGCCTCCAACTTCTCCACCCTCAAGGTCCTGTTGGTCTTCACCCGTATGTACTCTACGATGTCCTCGATGTCTTCGTAGAGTGGTGCAAACGGGACACGTACAGCTGCGTCGTGGGTACTGCAGGACGTAGCAGCATGTTAGTACTTGCAGGCGCTGTCCCATACTGGTTGCGATAAGTAGACGGTGTGGTGTGGTGTGGAGAGGTTGCGTAATAGTGGGTTATTATAATGAAGGCTCGCTGTAACATACCTATAAGTTGTACAATATTTCATGCTGGTCCAATATTTGTTTAACATTCAAATAATTATTCGTCCTAAGTCAACGTACTATCGGCCAATCTTCCGCATGCTCACCTCTAAGGCGATAATCGTATAGCACGGCTCACGACTCGATCGCCCGATGCAAGCGTTTTGGCCAATGGGATGCATGAAGCGTATTTTAGCCGTGTTTGTATTAATGTAATTATGTATAGTGTGTGTGACAGTCACACTAGGCGCGTGCTATGCTCACTTGTTTGTAAGACATTTTTTTAATGGGCACGGCCAGCGAGAGCGCTTTATGAATTGTTATTGTTGACAAGAAGTAATTTAGTACTAATATCTTCCGTTTGGTTTAGAAAATGTATTATTGGTATTGCTATACGCGTACCCTAAAAAAACTTTATTTAGCATTTTTGTTTACCACTTTGCCAAATTACAGCTTTCTAGTAAGAGTCTGTGAGCTAAGCCGGGGACAGACAGACAGACAGACGGTCATGGCGAAACTATAAGAGTTCCTTGTTGACTACGGAACCCTAAAACGAAGCAAGTTACGTAGTTTTGTTAGAAATTGTCATTTGCTATCTCTTTCTTTTATTGCTGTTTTGATTAAAATAGCAAAATTACTTACAGTAGTATTTGAACCATTACTTGGCGCAGTTTATACAATGTTATCAGATTTTTTTATTATTGCTGTCGCAACTTTTGCAACTGCAATAAAAATAAGTTCATTATCTAAGCACCATTGTTATTCAGTGGGAACGTCAGAACATCTGGTTAAACAATAGATCGGCTTTATAGAACGGCCATAAAAGACGGTCGCAAAAAATTACGAAATGTTTCTTCAACACACTTGCTTGTAAAGTGACTCAGAAATTCAGCTTATTTTATAGAAGTATTTTTACTTTATATTTCTTTTTTCAATATACGCAGTTTTTGTCCAAAAACAATGAATATTTTTGAGAAAAAAAAATTCGTTACATCAGATAAATCAATCATCAAAATTATCATCATTTCATAAAATTATATATTTTTCACTACATATTAACCTTAATTTGCTTATTCAAAACATTATTTTGTTTATTATATTTTTATATAGGCTGTTTAGCGGTTTTTCCAGCGCCTTTATTTACACCTGCGGCGCGCGGGATAAACAAAACAAGCGCGGTATTTTCCAGAAATACTTGTTAACGTTTTCATTGTGTGGTTAATTATTATCAAAAATGTTGACTTCAATTAGGAAAGAAGAGCGAAGAGCAACGCGTAGATTTAACCCCCCGGAAATACTAATCTAGGCACGAAACGCTAGTGACAGCCTGTTGCCTGCAAAATCTAGAGAGAAATACCTAGCGGCGTACGAAACTAATAACAATACCAGTCTCTTTTTTTCCTCTCAAGTTGAAAACCGTCGTATGAAACGCGCACACACTCGACTCCCTTATCGCGCTCGCTCGCCCTCGGCTCGCGCGAATAATACCGGCTCGTGCAGTGAGTAACCAACATACCACACATATTTATATTTTTTGTTACACGCCCTATACTCACACAAATTCATTTTGTCTCTAATTGGACGAAACCAGGAAGGGGTGTGGTTTGTCACTAGCTGCGCTTGCCGCAGAAATATTTTCTAAAGTGAGCATGCTTAAGTTTTGCCAATAGTACATCATTCATCATGCATTCATATAAGTTGTTCATTCACATACTCAGATTTAAATTATTCATTGATGTCATACAAATTAAATTACTCAATGAGATAGCTTATCTAATGATGCAGTCACCAGTATTTTTGTCATTGAGAAAGTCATTGATTTAATAGTAGGCTTATCAAGAATTCCTTTAGTTTTTTTTTGAAGTGATAACGTCTTATAAATCGCGCACGAAAAAGCATGACTCATTGTCACCTTCCGCCTGAGCCGAGCGTGCAAGCGAGAGCGTGGAATGACGCATCTCTCTCTCGTTATCACGTAAAATTATCGTCCGTAAACCGACTTTACAGACAACCAATTTTTTTTTAAACTATCTAAGGTTACACTGTTTTTCACATAATCTGGAAGTTTGTTTTAAATACACTCACCTGGCACCTTGGGATACCTGTCCCAAATATAATGTAATATAAATATACTCGTTTTAAACTTAACTGTCCTACACTTAATTCCACTTAATTCATTTTTATACAGTGCACTTCTCAATGTGTCATAATTATTAATGTCTCGTTTTATCATTACTGCTGCTTCATATAAATGTATAGTGAAGGTATAGTCAAAATGTGTAATCTTTTAAACTCTGTTCTACACGAATCAGTCTGTTTAAGCCCACGTATACTTGTAACACACTTTTTTTGGGCCTTAAAAGCATACTCTCTGTTAGTTGAGTTACCCCAGAAAAGAATACCATATTTTATTGTAGAACGCACGTATGCATGGTATGTCATACGAACTTCACATAAAACGCAAACAATTATAAATACGTACTATTTTAGGATGTTTTAACAGAAAGAGAGGTGCAACACAGTATTGGTATATTTATTAGGAACTAGCTGCGCCCCGTGGTTTCACCCACATAAGTCTCGATCTCCTGAGTAATATCGGGATAAAAAGAAGCCAATTATGTCCTTTTCCAGGTCATGTTCTAACCATTTGCCAAATTTCTTCCAAACCGGTCAGCCGTTTTAGCGTGAAAGCGTAACAAACAAACACACAGAAATACAAAATATCAAATCTTTGCTCATTATATAATATTAGTTGAGATTACCATGTCGGTGTTGCCATCAGTACGGCGAATGCTGTATGCACTATCGGCCAAACTTCCGCATGCTCACCTCTAAGGCGATAATCGCATAGCACGGCTCACGACTCGATCGCCCGCTGCATGCGTTTTGACCAATAGGATGCACGAAGCGTATTTTAGTCGGGTTCGTATTAATGTAATGATGTATATAACACAATAGGCAAGAAACACACTAGGCGTGTGCTATGCTCACTTATTTGTGAGATATTTTTTTAATGAGCATGGCCAGCGTGAGCTGTTTATGAATTATTATTGTTGGACAAAAGTAATTTCGTACTCATATGTTCTTTTTGCTTTAGAAAATGTATTATTGGTATTGCCATTTTAATTTAGTATCAACTTTCCACAAAAATATAATAATTGGGAATAAAAAATATCAAGCAACAATTTATGTCTATTCTATCCACTTTTATCTTTTCCTCATGGATTTGCTCTGTCGGTTCTATAAATTTAGTTATTAATTAACACTTTCACTGCCTCCCTTTATTTTTCACGATGTCCTATGTGAGGCTTCCGTACAAACCGCAGCGAGCGCGCTAGGCTCGTCAACCGACACTGCATAAAGGCTCGTGCAGACTAGCGCGATATCACGGGCGTGACAGACAGCAATATGCCTGACACACCCGCGATATCGCCCCAGTCTGCGGGAGCCCAGTCATTTTTGTGTTATATTGGCGTGAGAGGGACTTGTTACTTATGCAGTGCTATTTTAAAAGTAGGTAAAGAACTACATTTCAATGTGTTTAAACTTGGAAACATATAAAATAAGCACGTACTTTTTAGCTACGTAGTTTTGTTACAAATTGTCAATACCTGGCGCAGTTCATACAATGTTATCAGAGCTTTTTGTTTATTTCTGTCGCAACTTTTGCAACTTCAATAAAAATAAATTAATTATCTAAGTACCATATTGTTATTTAGTGGGAACGTCTGAAAATCCGGTTAAATAATAGAACGGTTTAAAAGATATAAGATATAATATGTTCTCGAAAAGACAATATATATTTTTCAACACACTTGCTTGTACTCGTGACTCGTATGGCAACGCAATTAGGTTTATAATTCAGCCACTACCACTTTTTTACATTTTTTTTTTCAATCTTCGCAGAATTTTTATGTCTAAAAATAATAAATATTTTTGTGAATAAATAAACTATTTTAGGTTACATAATTGTGTTAAATCAATTATCAAAATTATCACAATTTCATAAAATTATATATTTTTCACTACGTATTAACCTTAATTTGCGTATATATTTTTATATAGGCTGTTTAGTGGTTTTGCCAGTGCCTTTATTTACACCAGCGCACGCGGCGCCCGGAAAAAACAAAACCAGCCTGCCATTTTCCAAAAATATTAGTTAACTTTTTTGTTGTGGTTAATTATTATCAAAACTGTCAATATAACGAAGGGGAAAAGAGCAATAGAGAATAGATTTGACCCTGCCGGAAATACCAATCGAGGCTCGAAACGTGAGTGATAGCCTGTTGCCACAAAAATCTAGAGAAAACGATACAAGTCTGTTTTTTCCCTCAAAAATGTGCTGAAAACGTCACCAAACCGTAGGCGAGCGCGATCCTGACGCAGGTCCTCACCGGACACGGCAGCTTCAGGAGGTTCCTGTGTCGGATAAGGTGGGAGGATACGCCCGGGTGTCACCACTGTGTGGATCGCCCGGAAAACACGGTGGAGCATACGGTGGAGGTCTACCCGGCTTGGGCAGAGCACCGCTGTGTCCTCGTGGAGGCGATCGGTGGCAGAGATCTCTCGCGTCCAGCCCTGGTTCAGGCCATGGTACGGAGCGGCCATGGTATGGGCAGCCGTCACCTCTCCTTCTGCGAAGCAGTAATGCTCGCGAATGAGGAGGCGGGACGGTTGAGGAAAAGGCAAATTTTGCCCCCTCTTGCCCCTAGCCGCCGCAGGAGACGCCCTGGGCGTCAGGAATCCCGGGCGGATTTCCGGCCACCGTAGGCGCGGGCTTGCGGACGGTGAGCAATGGGTAGCTCACCGTCCGGTAAGGACCAGGCCCGGATCGACGGCGCGTTGTATTCCACGCGCGCCTCAAAGAGATGTCATCAGCACAAATGTAGGGGTCCACTAGAGCCGATGCCTGCCGGGGTTGCGGGAAGGTACTAATGGGTCACCGAGGCCCCCGCAACACAGGCAACGGAAGGAATACGGGTGGGTTTTAGTCAGTAAGAGTCTGAGCTTCCGCTCCACCCAGAGCGGGAGAAGTTATTTGGTGATTTCCCACCAAAAAAAAAAGGCGAGCGCGATAAGAGAGTCGACTATTAACATAGCACACATGTATCATAATGTATTATTATGTTTGTTGTTATTTTTTGTTACACGCCCTGTACTCACACAAATGCATATTGTCTCTAATTGGGCGAAACCAGGAAGGGGTGTGGTCTGTCACTAGCTGCGCTTGCCGCAGAAATATTTTCTAAACTGAGCATGCTTAAGTTTTGCCGATAGTACCTAAAGGACGACACACATATCATACAGCACTTTTATTAAATCTTAAAAAAAATATTTTTAATCCCTTGCACGTAAAGCGGCGAGCAGTGGTGACCCAGTGGTAATGGCGCGACCATTACCACTGGGTCACCACTGCTCGCCGCTTACGAGTTGTAGGTCGTAGGTTTGAACCCTGACAGGGGCTTTACTTAGGTACTAATAACTAGATTAATCCTAACTAATATTATAAATACGAAAGTAAGTTTGTTTGTTTGTTACGCTTTCACGCTAAAACGGCAAGACGGATTTAAATGAAATTTGGCACATGGGTAGACCATGGCCTGGAAAAAGACAGGGTACTTTTATCCTGGATCACAGATGAAGTCGCGGGAAACGGCTAGTAACTTTATTATTGTAAAAATCATCGAGTAATTTCATCAAAACTGCGGGCAACATATCTAGAATTAAAACAAAAGAATCTGTTACATTCATGTATTAATTAATGCCACAAACAGTTATTATTTTTTAATTACGCGCAATTGCAAACTGCTCACGTGGTTTATTGATAGGGGTATAATTATTTTGCATTTAATTACAATTGCTATCAATTTAACATATTATATTGAGTAATTATCTTATTGTAAAGGATGTATTATATGCTATTTAATTATGTAATACTTATAAAGTGGGTTTACAGCCCACTTTACTGGGATTACAGCTCACAGAGAAGAGGCACACATAACTGGGTAAATATTTGTTTTGATATAAAATTATAAGGGCAGGAGAATGAGGATTATAATGTTATACTAACAACTGCTCTTGATTTCGTCCGCGATGAAGTCAACTATAATTATCACAAAAATATTATTCTATGGCAATCGGAAATAGTGCAACTATAAGTTATTGAAATATTTTTTATAATCGCATCAGCGCTTCCGGAGATTAACATATTCAGCCTATAATGTTCCCACTGTTGGTACACTGGCCTCCTCTCTTCGAGGAGAAAAAGTGGGCTGTAATCTACCACGCGGGCCCAGTGCGGGTTGGTAGATGTCACATGTCTTTGCATGTTTGGTTCTAGGACATGCCGGTTTCTTCACGATGTTTTCCCTCACCGTTTTGAGAGCAGTGGTGATGAAATTATTTATACAAAGTAAAGCGCCTGTCTGGGTTCGATCCCACGATCACATTCGTAAGCCGGGTCCGTTACCATTGGGCCACCACTGCTCTCAAAGTCCAGAGATTATACCAAGGAGAGATAACCATCTCTGGAAGTGCTGATGCGATTATAAATAAAAGTAATCACGCCTGTTATCCCCGAAAAGAAAGGTAGAGGTGTACCTATGGTACAGCGTACACCCACAATTTGCCAGTTATGCTTAAGTCCCATTTAATAGGAGGTGTGGCTATTGCCATGGGCAGAAGTCCAGACTGCGGGCTGCTGAGAAATCGTGATGGAAAAACTCAATAACATTTTGCCTAACCTGGGAATCGAACCCAGGACCTCATGCTCAGCAGTAGCACTTGCGACCACTAGACCAATGAGGTAGTCAAATAAACAATTCTTCATCCCCCCCTCTCGGAAAGAGTATTTTTGCTCTTCGATATCTGAGTGCAAAAGCTGTTTGTAACCGCTGGGGCATAAAGTAAATTGAATTTAGAATATCGTGTGCACTAAGCTTATGAATTCAAAACATCATTAAACCTATTTACTTCTCCCTCCATGGTGCCGAATTTATCATACAACCTTTTTTAAATTGTTAAAAAGTCAGACTCGGAACCTTCTTGGTCCACTTTTTTTGCTTGCTAATTTGCTTTGCGCGCGCCATTTTCTTTTCACGTCATATTGTTAAAAACTTATGTATTGTTAAAATAAGAAACTTGAAAATAAGTGAAAAACCTAAAATTAGTGATTCTAGCGACGAGGAAGTTTATTTGACGCCAACAGAAACTGTTAATAATGTGCAAATGAGCTTTCACCCTCACCAATCACGCGAGAAGTATTTGAAACAGTATGATATGTTTAACACGTGGCGACTAGCTAAAGGAGCCAACACTTTCTCAGAAAACGCTTTGTTAACTTATTTTATTGTATTATCCGAGACCAAGAAATCAAGCGTTCTATGGAGTACGTATTTAATGCTAAAAGCAACAATAAAGATGAAAAAAGACGTACATATCGACACCTATCCAAATTTAGTGGCATTTTTAAAAAGAGCCTCATCTGGTCATCAACCAAAAAAGTCGAAGGTTTTCACAGTATCTGAAATTGATAAGTTTCTTAACGAAGCACCTGATCCCGTATATTTGGCGACAAAAGTAAGTCAGTTGCACATTCAGTATCTATTTAAGTATATTAATTAACTACATAACATAATCTAATACGTACTTAGTAGATCTTGATAGGCATAATTATGCATGCATATCAATTTTATTAATTAATCTACTACAATACTTTTTAGAACGTAACAATTGTTGAGAAATATCAAGCTTTACGCCCGCCTAACACTCCAATCAATCGATTTTTTCTACAATATCGCAACAGAAAGTGTGTTGGACAGCCTATGGGTGCTAATAAAATTGGCAGTATCCCACGAGAAATAGCAACATTTCTTGAACTTCCAGAACCCCTGTTGTACAGGGGTCATTGTTTCCGACGAACTTCAGCCTCACTTTTAGCCGATTCAGGAGCTGATCTCCTGTCCCTTAAGTGCCTTGGTGGCTGTAAGTCCAATGCGTTTGTAGAGGGATACATATAGGATTCCTTCCAAAATAAGTCTAAAATATGTAAAGGCATCGTAGGAGCCATTACACTGAAAGAGCCTTAGTCAGATCCTTGGACTGGCTCTTCTACATCAAAAATGAGCCATTACGAAACACCTAACCATCGCCAATTCTCGCCAACATTTACGCCAAGGGAATCCGATGAATCGGTACAACTATTAAGTATGACAGATAGCTTACCGAAAAATAGTACACAAGTCACTAACACCAACATTACAGTACCAAACAAAAATATTACACTCAACTTAAGTAACTGTAGCAACATTACTTTCTATTTTTCTTAATTATACCTAAGTATTATTTGTTATAATTTAAAGATTATCCTGTAATACTTACCTATCATAATGTGGTAGTGAATACCTAAACTGAAATAAAAGTATCTTGTGATTGTAAATGTTTTTTTTTTGCACTTAGTCATTTCCTCGCTGAGGTGGGATGAAAAGTTACGTCTTGCACTCGAGTGCAAAGATTTTTCACCTCGTGCTCTTTTGATTGCCTCGCTAACGCTCAGGATTCAAATTTTTGAATCCTTCGCTTGCTCGGTCGTCAAAATTGAGCACGCGGTTAAAAAGCAACTTTGCACTCTTGTATTACAAATAACTATTATACGTCTTTATAATAGGTACTAGTTTAAATTGTACATTATTATTCAGCTTAACGTAATGTGGCATCGGGTGATCAGTGGTCTTTGGTCTAAATACATTATATACTCGAATCGTTTAAGCGTGGCTATAGCCGTCATTGACCCACCTACATTTTCTAGGATACTTTATTTCAAAAACTGAAATATAGTTCGTTAACGTCCTTTTTTTTGGGTGGGAAATTATCAAATAACTTCTCCCGCTCTGGGCGGAGCGTGAAGGCGTGTCAGACTCTTACTGAATAAAACCCACCCATGTTCCTTCCGTCGCCTATGCGTTGCCAGAGGCTACGGTATCCCTTTCGGACTTTCCCGCGACCCCAGCAGGCATCGGCCCTAGCGGACCCCTACACTTGTGCTGACATCCCTTTGAGGCGCGCGTGGAAGTCAATGTGCCGTCGACCCGGGCCTGGTCCTTATCGGATGGCGAGCTACCCATTGCTCACCGTCCACAAGCCCGCGCCTACGGTAGCTGGGAATAAGCCTGGGATTTCTGTTAACGTACGTAAAATGCACGTTAACAATATCTAATAATATTAACGTTAACAATATTTAATGATCTTCAACATGTTCCAATAACGAAATACCATACATAGTTTATTGTTTGGGTTCTACAGAGAGATATTAGGGAAAGGGCAATGACCGCTATATTGCCACGCTAAAGCGAATCCGGTTATTGAAAGTTTAACCACACCGATTTTAAAATAAGTAATTGAAAAAATCTAAAACCCGTCTGCGTAAAAAGTGAACTTTAAAAACAGGTGGTAACAAGGTGACCTAATTCTATGTCTGTATTGTTTACAGTCATAAACAACCTCATGCAGTCGAATGTATCTTCTTAAATTTAATAATGAAGACCCTATTGCCTCTGACTGCATGAAATTGTTTATATAGTATAGAAATAGGTCATCTTGTTTCCACCTTTTTTAACGCAGTCGGGTTTTTGATTTTTTTAATAAATTCTTTCTTTTACACTGTTTAATAATTATTTTTCACAATATTAAGCTTTATTATAAGTTAAGTAAGAATGGTTACTAATCAACTTATAACCATTATAGATCCTAAATGGTAATAGCTATTCAATGGTACCCCACTTGACATAATTCATCGCCTTTCATTTTCCTTTTTCACAATATGACGTGTGGTTGTCGCCATATTGAATTTTGATTACTGTCATGTCTTTAGTGACACTCACAAGATTAAGACAAATCGATTGACGTAATAATCAAAATCGAACCACGCGTTTGGTCTCTAGAGCGCCACATAGGAAGAAACATACATACATACATACATAGGTTGATAAAAACAATACCATCCTTTGCTTTGCGCAGTCTGGTGAAAAAGGAACAGCTTTTAATTTCCGAACAATATGTTTCGCGACTTAAATGCGGACGAAGCTTCACGAAACCTGAACACGGTGTTCGTACAAAGTCGTACAAACAAACATACATCAAGTGACTTGGCTTGCAGAGTGATTACACAGAATAAATGAAAATGTACCTTGCTTCCACTCTTTGGAATAATATATTAGTGCAGGCATATATATGTGCCCCTCTTGGCAACTCGGACAATGATTTTAGCCAAAAATTTTTGGCGTAGCTCTGTCCTGCGTTTGCATTCCAGATATTGTTGCGTATAAATTAATAATGGGTAATATAATATGTTCCGTGTGGTGTCGGACGTAAAGAATAGCACCATCCCATTTCTTCCCGTGGGTGTCGTAAAAGGCGACTAAGGGACTTACTAGAGAATGGGCAGCAGCGTTCTCTATGCATTTTAACACCATACTGCGATCGCCAACCCGCCTGCCAAGCGTGGCGATTATGGCAAACCCCCCCAATATTGGGGGAGGCCTATGTCCAGCAGTGGACGTCTTTCGGCTGGAATGATGATGATGATGATGAATATAATATGAAGTGTTGTTTACTAAGACAAAATGTTTTGCATTTATTGGTAAATGTGAAACGTTTATGCAATTCTCCGTGTTTTAGTAATTATGGAAAATCGCTAAGCGTCGCGTCGTTTAGCTGTTTTACATAATGGAGCTCTTTTGTAAAACAGCGGATTGGACAATCCATCTGCGACATATCCATGGAAAATACGTAAAATAATAATATTTAATAAGGTTGTTCCAGTGTATTACACTGTATTTTATTTAATTATTTAAAGTAGAATTCGTTTTAATGGAAATGAGGCATTTTCGAAAGAATGTTTTATTAATTGCCTGCATACATACTTTGCAACGCTGGTTTTTGGTTAAGAGCCTTTTAATCCGTGCATTTACCATTGTTAATGCTTCACCTTTAATTAATCTTCGATATTGGGTAGATGTTTTGCCAGAAATATATTGATTATTTTCAGCTCAATTCAAATATTTATCTTCTATGATTTTAATTTTACAGAATTGAATTGGGCATCGCGCGAATTTTTTCACATCTCCATAAATAACCATTTAGCTGGCAGGGGGGGGGGGGGGGACACTTGACTCTAACAAGAATTAGCATTAGAATCATCCCCACATTACGCGCAAGCGAGGTATCCTAAAAAAAATGTAGCACTTTGTTTGCGTGATCTATATGTATACCTATGCAAAATTACAGCTTTCTAGTACTACGCGTCTCTGAGCTACAGCGGGGACAGACAGACAGACAGACAGACGGACATGGCAAAACTATAATGGTTCATTGTTTACTACGGAACCCTAAAAAATTCATCGTACATACGGCATACAATCATAAGGCTATACACTAATAGTGATTGATTTATTGCAATTGGTGTGAATTGACTTGAAAGTCACACACTAACGACACTAACAAAACAATTTCAAAAAAGCACTACTCAATAAACGCTATTACTCAATAAAGGAATATTTGGACGACAATTCTATAATTACTGCCTCAGAAAATTATTCATTACCTCACCTATTTTGACGATCTTGAATTTTGTTTGATATTAACATTAATATGACATGTAACTTAATCTATTTGACATTTATTGAAATTAAGATAATTCTTTATTTACATACAACCAAATTACAAGATGATTATTAACATTAATTAAATTAAATTAAAACTAAGTTAAGCCTAAAAAAGGCCCTCGGGGCATTGTACCGAGGATGCTGGCGGCATTGAAATTGATTGTATTATAAAGGAGATGTTTCATTTTCGGCCATAAAGTGTACGGTAATGAAAAAATAGGAAAAAAATCCACGAACTGAGGAAAAATATTATTTCCTGAATATTCCACCGATTACTTCGGCGCAAAAAATAATAGTTTTTCAAATTATTGCCATATTTTAATGGTCATGGCGTCCTCTTACTTGCATACTGGTTTCGTCCAGAAATCATGTTACATTAAAACATAATAATATCACGTAGACGTTATATTATTTAAATATGAAAGGCTTGTATTTCTGTGTTATTAAGATAAGATAGTAAGATAGCTATCTCAGACAACTTGTATCGTTTAAAAAAACAGTACTTTTGTGGATTGTAGATTTGTAGGGGTACTTCTGGACTAAAAAATCAAACATACTGTTTGTATTGTTATTGGACATTGACATTACATTTGTCAGTCAGTCTCGTTCGTCAGTTCGTCTTGACTTCGTGGCTTTCGGTGTTATTTTGCATTTCATTTCCTTTCTTTTAACTTCTTACGACTTCGGCTTTAGTATAACGGTTTTTTGTGATTTCTACTCGTTTCTGGAATTGACTTTGGCTTTGTTTAACGGTACTTGAAATCAGATTTTGCGATTTGGATTTGTCTGCCCATTGAAAATCTTCTGTTTTTACTCACAGGTAAATAAATAAATGTCGTTATAAAACAGTTGAATTAAGTTAGGAAGACGAAGTTTCAAGAGACACTATCATTTCATCTCTGTTACAGGTTTCTTGGCTTGTTATAAAATGGCTTGTGTTAAGTGCAACAGAAGTATACTCAGTGATGAAATCCACTTTAGTGCAGCAGATTTGGGTCCAGAGATTTTGTTTATTATTGAAGAAGACATGGCTCATGAGGTAAGAATATACTTTCCGATGAACAGATTTAAATGCTTGTGACTTTAAACCAATAATTGAAGTGTTTTTAATAAATATACTCTGCGAAAAACAAGATTTCAGAGTATATCTACATATGTAGTTGAAATACGAGACATACTAATCTGTTTCAGATTGCTGCTGATGCTGCACTATGCGAGGCATGTTTTAATTCTGTAGCTAATCTTGAGAGCATGCATAACAGTACTGAAGTAATTCAAGATTATACAATAGAATCTGTCAGTGGAACAGAAACAAATGAATGTGTGTGGTGCCTTGTACCTTTATTAACAAGGAGGACCCATTACTTAACAAGTGGCCCTCAGAGAGACTCAATATCCAATATAATTGCCCCAAGACAGGTAATTTTTATTTTTACATGATTCATACTTTGCTTACATTATTTTACCTTACAACGGTGGTTAATAACAACTTCCAAATAATAAATGCAGGTACCAGATGGTGGCCTTGTTTGCCACCGATGCTGGACACGTGCCTGCAGGCTGGTCGGTGTATCAGCATCTAACTGGACAATCACATCATATTTGCGTTTGGTGTAGACTTTCTCTCTCGAAGAAGAAGAACACACATTATTTCACATGGTCCCGAGAGAGATGAAATCATAGGACAAATAGCTCCACGCCAGGTTTGTCAAACAACTTCCTTATTTATAACTATGTTTAGATCAGTAGATTACAGCCCACTCACTCTGACAAGAGTGAACGCCTGTGTCCCAGCAGTGGAAACATTAAAGGCTAATTATGAATTATGATGTTCAGATTGAACTTATAGTTGTCCTACAATGGACTGATCGATTTGAAAATACGGTGATACCATAATAACGTTCATTACATCACGCCTTGTTTCCCCGAAGGGTTGGGTAGAGGTATATCTGTAGTACACCCACATTTCGCCATGTTTAAGTCGCATGTAATAGGGGGCGAGCCTATTGCCATTAACTGGGCACAAATCCAGACCCCAGCTGCTACAGAGAAATTCTAGATGGAAAAACCCAATAACACTTTGCCCGGGAATCAAACCCAGGATCACTACTACCAGCCACCAGGAGCGCTACTGCTGAACATGAGTTCAGCAGTAGCGCTTGCAACCACTAGACCAACAGATCATCAATAATAATGTTATGGAAAATAATATGTAATATAAACTATGAAAATATACTAACAAGCTTGGTCCCATTGTTTAACAGCATTCAATTTTGATTATTTGTCAAAGACTGATGCTCTTAAACAATGTCACGACTAACAATCATAGAAAATGTATTATTTTTAGATACTCCCTGGAGATAGAGTTTGCTACGCATGCTGGGTATCTGCTCGAAGAAATGTTCAGCGAGCAACTAATCCTGACCTAAATAGCAGAAATGATTGTATTGTGTGTTCAACATCAACAGTACGAAGGCGAACACATCTATTAGTAAATGGTCCAGTAAGGGATGTTATTTCAAGAAGAATAAATCCCCGACAGGTGGGTAATATACTGAAGTGTAACTCTAAGAATTATGTATTTATCAATTTAATATATGAGTTTATCATTGTTTACTTTTTTTATATAGATCACTAATCATTCATTGGTGTGCAATGACTGTTGGACTTGGGCTCAAGATGCTGTTCATCAAGCAAATGAACAACCTGTTCAACCTAACCAAAAAGAGCCTCAGCAAGTTTTGGATATGCCTCAACATATTCAATTAAACTCATATAAAAAAATAGGTATGTCCAGTTCTAGTTGTTTTGTACCTGGGTGTACAAATACAGAACGTCATATAGTACCTAGTTACCTGAGAAAAAATATTCTGTCAAATTATAAAGTATATTATAGTTTGCATGATTCACAAGACCACTTATGATTGGGACCATATTTTGAATTTGGACATGTTAAATAATGTATTCAGTGCTGAAGACATTGAAAAAATGATGCAAGTAAATAATGATTCCCAAACTGTACACCTTAATTTTTCAAATCTAGAAAATATTGATGACTCTATGTTTCATTATTGGACTGGCTTAAGCAAAGACCAGTTTTTGAGTGTCTCTAATGAAATCCCCCATTTAACAGAAAATTGTAAAATGCCAAAAACAGCCCTTGGGTTATTTGTTGTAAAAGCTCGTACAGGAGATTCTCATGAGAGGCTAGGGACGTTATTTAGAATGAGGAAAGTAAAAGTCACGCGTTTACTTAAGAAGGCTCGAGAAGCTTTATTATTACAATATGTGCCTAGCCATTTAGGGTTAGGAAACATTAGTCGTGAAGACATAATTAACAAAAACTTAATAATACCAGAGGGTTTATTCGGTGACAGGGAAGAAAGGAAACCAATAGTCATTTTCGATGGCACTTACATATATATTCAAAAGTCGTCCAATTATCTGTATCAAAAAATGACTTACAGCCTCCACAAATACCGTAATTTAGTTAAGCCTTTTCTGTTAGTGGTAAGTGATGGTCACATAATAGATGTGTGCGGCCCATATCCAGCAACTATGTCTGATGCACACATTATGACATTATTATTCCAAAATGAAAATGGCCCATACAGGCAATATTTTAGACCTGGTGATATTTTTATCCTGGACAGAGGTTTTCGAGATGCCCTGCCGTTATTAGAAAATATATACAAGGTTTGCAAACCTGAATCTTTAGAAGCAGGGGAAATCCAACTGTCAACAATTAATGCCAATAAAAGTAGACTTGTAACTTTGTGTAGGTGGGTTGTGGAGGTTGTGAACGGTCGCTTTAAACTACAGTTTAAATTATTTCGACAAGAATATTTCAATGTAGCATCCTCCCATTTAATGGATGACCTTAAGATATGTGCTGCTATTTTAAATGCCTTCCATTCTCCCCTGGTAGACCGTCCAGATGCTGAGGCAATATTGTATCGAGCCCAGCAGCGGGTGAATTTGCCTAATGCATTAGGAGATTTCATTGTTGAAAATAATATAAATAGACGAAGAGCTAATTTTTCAAGTATAGACGCAAATCATCCGCTACTAGAAGTTTTCCCACAAATGACCATGTCTGACCTTATATTATTTGCTTTGGGGATATACCAAATTAAACAAGCACGGAGTTACTTTGGTGAACATACAAGGCAGAATGGATCTTTTGTGGTAGAATTATGCAGTGAAACCATGGTGCCAGGCACACTGTCATCACATGAAAGTATTTTCATAAGAGGAAGAATTAAATCTCGACATCGCAGTAATAAAATATATTACACATACATTCTAATAACTGCTACACCAAATAATTGGGAAAATGCTTTAGAAGGGTATTATTGCAGTTGCATTTGTGGCATGCGAACTGTTGGATGCTGCGCTCATGTGATGACAATAGTCTGGTACCTTGGTTGGGCTCGATACCAAAATAATGTTGTGGCACCAGCATCTTTTCTTGACGATGTATTAGTAAGAGAAGAAGAATAAATCTTTGAAATCAATTAAATGTAGTTTCATTTATTTAAATGCAGGACATCTATGTAGTTTTTACCTTACCTTTACCTTTCATCCGATTACTTAAAATATCATACCAATAGATTTAATAGAAAGGGATGAATATAAATGTGAATAAGACGAAGGTCGTGGTTTGAAAGAGAAGAGGATGTATAGGTGTGTGATGTGAAAAAAATGAGGATCAAGTGAGTTTGTATATTTGGAGAATCTCTTTACAAGGGAAAGAAAGATTGATGGAAATGTGGAAAGGAGAGTAAATGCGGGAAATAAAGTGAATGGTGCTATACATATGATTGTGACCAACCAGTTGATGTCTAAAAAGGTTCGACTAGCTGTTCACAGTGGTGTGCTGGTGCCTACGATGTCATGTATGGAAATAATTGTTGGGTGTGGCAAAAGAAGCATGAAAGTAGAATAAATGCTGTGGAAATGTGTTCCTTGCGAAGCATGCGTGGTGTAACTATAAAATTATACGCCGAGGAATGATGTGATAAGACAATGGTGTGTTGTGAAAATATTACCTATGCTTAGATGGGTCATGTTGATAGGATGAATGAAAGGCGAATAACAAAAGGTAGATGGCAGATGTGAGTGGAAACGCCGGGAGGGGACGCCCTAGGAGGTGGATTAGTTATGTTCTTCAGAGAGGTCAGGTGAGTAGAACCCGCAACCGGCATGCGTGTATCACCAGACGTATGAACGTAAATGAGGCAAAAGGAGTACGTATGTAAGGATCGTAGCAGGTGGCGTTATGTAGTTTCTGCCTACCTCCGTTGGAAGAAGGCGTGAGTGTATGTATGTATGTATTTTCCTTCCTAGAATGGGTTAATTAAATTGAATTAAGCCACCACATCTCTTTCAAGAACATCACCAATAAGGTCACTATATTATGTCCTCCTAGGGACACTTAACACTTTTTATAACCTTTAATCAAGATGAGTTGAAACCCAGAAATGGTGCAAAAGATTTGGTCGTGTCTTGGAGTGCCACTTTTGTCTACTTGAGTCATAATAAACAATATTATCGAAAACAAAAAAGAATTTGTCAAAATCACAGTTTTGACAAATTCTGGGTTATGTAAACGTCATCTCGCCAACCTGTCATGGCTGACTGCCGGTAGTCATGACTCTCGTAGGAAACGTCAAATATTTTCAGTTTTTATTTAGTGCCTAAAAAATACTAGTTATTATGAAAATAAACATTCTTTATTGTATTCAGGGGTTAGATTCCCAGGTTTTCTAAAGTGTACATGTTATGGCCGGAGTCCCATACAAAAATGAAACGTCTCCTTTGTATTGATACTGACTTTACTAGGGATGTGTAAGTTACGTAATTTACTTCCCTAGTTACCACTTTATGATATGTATTTTAAAGTAAATTAATGTGTGTTAAAAAGTAAAAATTTGACAATGTTAATTAAATATATTTGTACGCCTCTGGGCAAAACATAGAAGATCTACCTATCTGTAACATGTCACACTCTGTTGTAATTTGACCTATGTTTACAAATAAAGCATTCTGACTAAGTTTTTTTTTTACCATAATTCAAAATATCAGACCATTTATACATAGGAACAGTTTATTAAGGACATTCAAGAGTACCTTAAACTGAAATTAAGTTTCAAAATTAAACTCAAAACCAAAGTAAATTTTTAAGTTGACCCGCGGAGTTATTTCATAACACACTGTCAGTAGCAATGGGTTTCATTTTGACAGTTCAACAATATTAATTGCTAAAGATATTTACGTTGTTAAGCAGACAATTTTTTCGAACATATACAGGGTGGATTTTTGAGACGGGGCAGTAAGGTACCTTAGCCGTTGTAGCTACAGGAAAACGGTCTTAGGAGACCTTTCTTAACTTTTTGAGACATTTAGATCTGCATTCACAGATTTTGAAAAAAATTGTACAGTCAGCAAGAAAATGGGAAGTTTTCACAAAAACTTTTTTTGGTGCCAATCGATTCTATTTCTTACAGGGATCAAAAATTTCTATTAGACCAACAAAGGTTTGAGTACTAGAAAAGTCTGAAATTGCTAAAAACTTTTTCCATACATTTCGTAGGAAGGAAACTCAAACTTACTTTTTTATGATGGACAGATTAGCCGAAAATAAACAAAAAATTTAAACTTCGAACGCATACGCGTTATACATTTATTTGCTTTAAGAACAAAATTTTTGTCTGTGATTTCCGAGAAGAAAATGACCTCAAATAATTTAGAACTTTTTTTTTTTGCAGACTTGTTTATGGGAAACGTTAAAATGCCAGTCCGCTACAATAGTTAGATATCGCAAAAGACCTTTGTATGGGAAAAGTTTTTCAAAAGCTACAAACTGTGTAAATATTGTTCTCAAACCAAATTAAACTTAAACGCATATTCGTTGGAAATCTGAAGTTCATCTTTTTCTTTAGTAAACAAGGAACTATACCTAAGGGAGGTATAGTTTCGCCATGTCCGTTTGTCTGTCTGTCTGTCTGTCTGTCTGTCCCCGCTGTAGCTTAGAGAAGCTTAGTACTAGAAAGCTGGCTAATTTGGTATAGGTGTACATATTATCACACCGACAAAATAAAATCTTGAAAATATATTTTTTTTATTGTGCCTCCCCGCACGTAATGTGGGGATGATATTTTTTATCGTCTACCCCATGGTGTTGGATATCGTTATCGGATCGGATAGGCCGTTTAAAAATATTGCGGGTCTGTGAACACCACTTTTCGATTGAAGGATCCGTTTGCGTAATATTAAGCATTAAAGTGCTAATGTTTGTTAGAGTCAAGTGTCCCATCGCCCCCCCTGGCAGCTAAATGGTTGTTTATGGAAATGAGAAAAAAATCACAGCAGTAGTACATACAGGGTGTCCAGTAAATAGCACGACATACTGCAGGGGGTGATAGCTAGGGTCACTACCTATCAATACAACACAATATATGTTCAGCAAAATCTTACGGATTTACAGTTTTACAAAATTTTCCGAAATACCGAAAAATCTCTACCTTGAAACAGATTTTTAAGCATCTCGTAATGAAAAAATCCTTTTCTAGTACTTTTTTTTGCATCAAATTATTCGTGAATAGTTACTTTACTCATTGATAAGTCTTTTTTCTATCAAAGACAAGAATGTTTTCAAGAAATACAATTTTTTGTTTAAATTTGCACAGAACTATTTTCTTATCACTTAAGTTTAACCTACAGTGGTGACAATCAGCCGGCCGGTTTTTAGCACGCATTCCCTGGTATGCCGGGCATTTTTTAAGATATTGTAAGATTAAAAAAAAAATAACTGTAAGTGCTATACAAGGTGTTGTTTTGGACCTGCAAAACATTTTAGGAGGTAATTATGTTAGTGATTCTCGACCCGAATCAACAAAAAAAAAAATCAAAAAAAAAAAATTGAAAAAAATAATTTAAAAAAAAATTAAAAGAAAAGGTAAAATTTAAAAATCTAAAATAAAAAGTATTATTGATTATTGACTTGGTATCGTATTGTTATACGATTATTTACGAGTTTCATAACAACCTCCTGAAATGTTTTGCAGGTTCAAAACAACACCTTGTATGCATATATTTTTTTCATTTCTCTTATGTATTATCTAAACTATATGAAAGTTGATCACGTATTCCGTACGTAATCGGCGTCCTGTGGAATGAGCGGCATCACGTATTGACTACGTGATTGGCTGTCACAGTGTAAGGACAGTCTCTTAAGACCATTTTCTTGTAGGGACAACGGTTAAGGTTGCCTCAACTCAAAAAACCACCCTGTATAAGCAATGTATTAGCTATATACTTCAAAATTATTCAGATTGTGATTTTTAGTGTGTTACGCAATAAGGGTGCAGGACCGCAAACTTCAGTAACAACTGATTGACCAAATTGGCTGCCTACGTTTTTAAACTATTTTTTTTTTTATTACACCGTGCAAAACATGGAGGAAACCGAATAAAATAGTGCTTAAGACGTATACGAACTCTCTTGAGTTCCGTCATTTACTTTAAATCGGGAAGGCAACTGTCAAAATGGCGCTGTCGTAGCTAGTTCCCAAAACAAGCTAGTAATACAAGGCGTGAGGTAGTTTTATTTTATTTTTGCGAAAATGACTCGTTGTTGTGTTCCTGAATACTCCGAAATTGGAGTCTAATATTTTCCAAAAGACCTTTAATTTAGAAGAATGTAGCTGAAAGTTATTCGTAGAGTTTTTATTTTTTTTTTAATTAAACAGTGTTCGCGGTTATGTCAAAATCTTTTTGAAGATAAGCAATATTTAAGGTTTTTAATTATGATACTGCCCATGTCAAATACATTTGATTTGAAATATTGAAATCGCCGAAAATACCGAAATAGTGAAATAGAACTAAACTTATAGATGAACACGAAATAGAATGAATGGACGAAATGACAAAGTTATTGTAGCCCGTAGGGATTGAGCTATGGTCACGCCATCTACAATTAGCGTTGACCGACCTTCCGCATTTCGACGTTCGTTTTATTTAGGTACTCTTTTGTTTTTATTCTGTCATTCTAAAAATATACGTTATCATTTTCCCAGGTTAAATCGAATTATTTTATTTATTTTCCAGTCCAACATACCTGTCCCGTTCGACCGGTGTAGAAACCATATTAATAATCCGTGTTCAGTTCGAATATTATTTGCACATTTTTTATTAACTGCGTTTACACTTAGTGAACCTAAGTGTAAACGCAGTTAATAAAAAATGAGTTGCGATGAAAGATGCTCTCCTATCCACTTGACTTTATGAGCACACTTCGCGTGAGAATTTTAATTTAAAGCGCGACCAAGACTTTTGATACTTTGCAAATTGCTGCGGAAAGTTCTGGCGTCAGTTTCTTTTCTGATTTATTGTAATAATAGCTGCAGCCTCAGAAGTTATTGGAATTATAAGTAACCTTTATAACTTTTAGGCATTCAGTAGGTATTTCTGTGCCAATGACCATCAAGTCCCGTTTCGCAATTTAACTATAAAATCAGTCTAAACATACGTTTAGTTACTCAAATCAAAAAATCAAATCAAATCAAAAGTCATTTATTCAAACTAGGCTGAAAATCAGCACTTTTCGAACGTCAAAGTTACATAAGACAGTCCCCCAAAAATGCCCTTCACCACTTCCTAGTGCTTTAGCTGGGAAGAAGAAGTGGTGGAACAAACTCCCCAGCAGCACGTCTGTCTGTTTAGTTATATAAACTTGATTCTATACAAATCGTATGCAAAGTAATTAACATTACGAAACACAAAACATTGGATTAAATTACACACTTTTTTTTTTTTTTTTTTGGGTGGGAAATCATCAAATAACTTCTCCCGCTCTGGGCGGAGCGGGAGGGTGTGTCAGACTCTAACTGACTAAAACCCACCCGTATTCCTTCCTGTTGCCTGTGTTGCGGGGGCCTCGGTGACCCATCAGTACCTTCCCGCAACCCCGGCAGGCATCGGCCCTAGTGGACCCCTACTTTTGTGCTGACGACATCTCTTTGAGGCACGCGTGGAATACGACGCGCCGTCGACCCGGGCCTGGTCCTTACCGGACGGTGAGCTACCCATTGCTCACCGTCCGCAAGCCCGCGCCTACGGTGGCCGGAAATCCGCCCGGGATTCCCGACGCCCTGGGCGTCTCCTGCGGCGGCTAGGGGCGAGAGGGCGCGAAATTGCCTTTCCCTCAACCGTCCCGCCTCCTCCTTTGCGAGCATTACTGCTTCGCAGAAGGAGGTGACGGCTGCCCATGCCCTCTCGCTCCGTACCATGGCCTGAACCAGGGACGGACGCGAGAGGTCTCTGCCGCCGATCGCCTCCACGAGGACACGGCGGTGCTCTGCCCAAGCCGGGCAGACCTCCACCGTATGCTCCACCGTGTCCTCCAGGCGATCCACACAGTGGTGACACCCCGACGTTTCCTCCCGCCTTATCCGACACAGGAACCTCCCGAAGCTGCCGTGTCCGGTGAGGACCTGCGTCACGCGGAAGGTGAGGACGCCGTGGCGCCTCTCCAGCCACTCCTCAAAGAGGGGACTTATCGCCGCAATCGTGGCGTGCCCAGCACTGGGTTGAAATTACACACTTGCCATATGTTAGCTAGCACGCGCCAGTATACTATGTGGTCTATTACTAATCCTACTCCTCTAGGGAGCACAATTTCTAACGTCCACAATTATAGCAATCTATGTATATTCAGTGAACATAATTTTGCAAATAAATAAGTAATTAACCGCTAAAACAGTATTCCTAGAAGTTCTTGAATTTTTATAAGAAAAAGCATCGTAGAAAGTGTTTCTTGTATGATTTTATTCATTCTGAGTACCTAACTACTGAATATTTTTGTTATAACTCAAGATTATTCTGAGAAGAGAAATGTTTTTAATACAAAAATCAACCTTCTTCGGATTCTTTGAAACAATCAGACAGGAACACTGTCAAAATCCATTCATGGCATTTATCTACTTCGCATGAATGTTTAAGCAGTTTTATGTTAATATTATTGTCAGTTCGAAAACGTGATAAGTGTCCGATATACGAGAACGTCATGTGTAGAGATCGGATATTCGGATGCGTATTCACCTAAAGTTGAGATGTTGGCAAATATGGAATGCGCTTTTGTATCGCAAAATCCCGCGGATCTGGGAATACAAATTTAGGTTTCTGATTATAGAATCGAATGTATATTAACTTACTTTCAAATGATAGCTTATATGGAATGCACTTTTACATCGATCGTAAAAATCCCGCCCGCCATTCCCGAATCGACAAATTTTATGTTTTATTCTGACTACATATGTAATTGGATGCATATGTACCTACTTAATATTATGATGTAAAGTAGGTAGAAACATTAATTTTAAATAAACATGCAATCCAATAATCCCGGGTTTTTTTTTTAATAAATATTTTTTTACAAGTCGCTTCCATACTATACACCGGACTAGTTATGCATTCCCGTTGTTCGTGGCCTCTGTTAAAAAAAAAAGATTTTTAAGAAGCCGCTTTCATACGTTCATAGCTAAAAATTAACTTTAGGTAAATATGCATCCGAATATCCGATCTCTGGTCATGTGTTTGAAAATTTCTAATATTTTTCTATCTATTATGGGATCTAATGCACCTGTAAAATGTCTCCTCGAGTGCTATAACTATGACGTAGTATTAGATAACCATAGCATCATGCCTGTTTCCCCGACGGGTTAGCCACAGGTGAGGTATAGAGGTTTTAACCTGCATGGCTTCCCCATGCCGGAAAGTATTTTATAAGTTGATGAATGTAATATTGAGATTGAGGCGGCATCTACATCGCCACATACCAACTACGGTCACGCAAAATCCTGCATCGCGCAAGCAGAGTTTACCGCGCAACTAGTATATATACGATATCCCGACATCAACCGTCGGACAGTTGCCCACCAGACACGACACCCGGTCAGAAGATCCTCCTTTTTCTATGGAGGATGTGTGAACTTTACATCTTGTTCCTAATGCCTCTATACCGGTGAATATGATCATCAGTGCAGCTTTCGTGCAACTAATCTACTACTATCGTCATCACCATCATCACTTCCTCAAGCTCTCGAGTGGTGAGACACACATCCAGCCAGCACCTACGGATGTTTTGGATGTTGATAATTTTCTATGGAGGATGAGTGAACTTTACAACCTGTTTCTCATGCCTCTATAAGATTAACACTATTTCATATTTAGAAGATTAGAAAAATAATAGAAGATCAGCTTGGAGAGCTGTCAGAGCACGACAGGAAGTAAAAAAAAAAAATTATTTAAAAAACAAAACACCCGACTGCAAAAACACATAACTGAAAAGGGAAAAACAAGCATTATAATCTATAGAATTTTAGTCTTGCAGGCGGGGACAGTCGAATTACCTGAAATATGGTGTAACTTTTGATTTTGGGGACAATCAAAATTTACACCATAGGCAGTCGGGTAATAAATAGATTTATTGATTAATAGGAATAATTATTTTAAACTATCTTTTGCCCGTGGCTTCGCCCGCGCGGAGGTCGGAAATTATCCCACAGAATCGTACTACCGGGATAGAAGGTATCTTATGTGCTAATCCAGGCATTTGTCGGTACGACACGCGCGCCACCTACTGTAAGTTACTCATATTATGCCTATAACCTTCGCTAAGTTTAACTTTCAATAAGTTAACAAAGTTTAATCGCAGTTCGGTATGGCAGCACATAAAATACGAACCAAATAACATTTATTTAAATTAGAAAATTAATACTTAATAGGTACGCATTTTATTACAGACTCGTGCAGACTGGCGCGACTCATCGCGCGACGCGACACCAGTAAAACAATTTCTATAAAAACTTCATAGAAATTGTTCTACCGGTGTCGCGTCGCGTGACAAGTCGTGCCAGTCTGCACGAGCCTTGAGAACCCCGTTATAGTACACACACATTTCGCTTATATTTATGTACGCGTTATGTTTAAGTCCCATGTATTATGGGGCGAGCCTATTGCTATCAACCGGGCACAAATCCAGACTCCATACTGATTCTGAGAAATCCACATAACATCACGCCTTGTTTCCCCGAAGAGTTGGGCAGAGGAGTACCTGTGGTACACCCACATGTCGCCAGTTATGTTTAAGTCCCATGTAATAGGGGGTGAACCTATTGCCATCAACCGGGCACAAATCCAGACCCCGTGCTGATACTGAGAAACTCCTGATGGAAAAATTCCACAACACTTTGCCCGACCTGTTATTATAACCGACGACCAGCGGTAGCGCTTGCTGGGATTGAACATGGAAACATTTCGGGGTTCAACATGGTCTGGGGTAAAGATTGTGGTGGTTGAACATGGGCTAAACCCTTGCAACTACTAGACCAAAAACAACTACTAGGCATAGATCAGTGCGAAGCAGTAATGCTCGCGAAGGACGCGGGACGGTTGAGGGAAACGCAAATTTCGCGCCCTCTCGCCCCTAACCGCCGCAGGAGACGCCCTGGGCGTCGGGAATCCCGGGCGGATTTCCGGATACCGTAGGCGTGGGCTTGCGGACGGTGAGCAACGGGTAGCTCACCGTCAGGTAAGGACCAGGCCCGGGTCAATGGCGCGTTGTATTCCACGCGCGCCTCAAAGAGATGTCGTCAGCACATAGGTAGAGGTCCACTAGGGCCGATGCCTGCCGGGGTCGCGGGAAGGTACTTATGGGTCACCGAGTCCCCTGGCAACACAGGCAACAGGAAGGAATACGGGTGGGTTATAGTCAGTAAGAGTCTGACACACCCTCCCGCTCCGCCCAGAGCGGGAGAAATTATTTGATGATTTCCCATCCTCAAAAAAAAAAAAAAGATAGTGCATCAAAAAAACCATGAGGTTCCATGAAACTTAGACGTGTCACGTGTCACGTCACACTTCGGTATACGCAGCGTTGGCTTCTTGTTACCTCAATAACGCTTCTATGAAGCTCCAAGTAACTTCAATAACGCTTTTATGAAAGAATATCCGGCTGATCTCGATTTCCTGTTCTATTCTTGACGCTTCCGTGTTGTAATCATTTCATAAATCTCTTGTTGTTTATGTTTAACGCATTTTATAAAGGTAATAATACCTACTTATATCTAGAAATACAAAGTAAATATGTTTTTTTAATCAAGTGGGAGTTTTCAACTGGCTGCGTACTTGTTTTACTATAACTAATTCGTATATTTAGTAATAAGTTTCATTTATTCGTTCTGAAAGGTACCTGATCCAGGTACCTTTCAGAACGAATAAATTAAAGTATGCAAGGTACTCTTAGCATTGCCACATCTTTTGTAATGAGACCGTTAGTATTGATTTAACCATCTTGTATGCTTTTCGTTGACACTTTCAACTTATTCTTAGTATAACATCTACAGCAAAGACCAAAAAGGACCCAAATACTTGCTTATCAAATAATCGAAAACCCTTTTCTTCAGTACCTTAAGTTTCCAAAAATACAAAAAGCCCAAAACATCTAAAGGAGTATTTTGACAGATAAATATCCGGTCAGGGGAAGCGACCGGCAATTTTTGTATCCGTCTTTCGTCAGAATTACCTACGTATAGATATAAAAATAAAAAAAACACACGTTAAAAGAACAAAATCCAATTTTAATGCAAAAATAAAAATGACTGCGAAACTTGAGTGCCAATATGAAATATGAGGTTAATAAATTGAATTGTTCTGGGCGGCCTGTATTTTAAAATTTGTGGGGTAACTACAGGATAAAGCCTTGAGTTATGTATGATAAATATAAAGTTTGTGAACCTCGCGAATTTATATAGGCACAAACGTGATTAGAAACACACACAAGCATGATCTGTACATAAGGCACTAGGTATCTGCGTGTATACCAATCGATTAAAAAACAAAACTACAAAAAAAATGGGTTCTCAAACATCTTGGGATTAAACCGGGCCCACAATCTCATAGGCTGGTGGTGGCTGGGGCGAGACTGGCGCGACAGGTATATTGCTGCCTATCGCGCCCGCGATGTCACGCTAGTCTGCACGAGCCTTAACCCTGACTCCTAGTATTAATAAACGATCATCGATGCGATCGTCGTTCATTTTGTTCGACGAATCCGAACTCGTTGAAGCGCCAACAGACGCTGCCTTCTGGTTTTCCGAACAAATGAGCGACAAAAGACAAGACCGCGTATTCGCGCGACGACCGCTGATATTAGGACACAGCCTAATAGGTATTATGCCAACCACAGGAACACAGACTTTTAATTATTGCTCCCCAGGCATCGTTCATCTGGCATTTTATTCCAAAACGTCTAAACATTTTTATGTCCTAAATTTGGTAATAAAACAGCTGTTTCTGGATATAATTATTGTTTTAAACAAAGGCAATTTAAAACAACGTATTTTTTTCAAGAATTCATTAAAAATAAAGTTTATTTTAATAGGTAGGTAGTCATGTAATTGTTTAAGTTTTTATAGGTCATAACGGTGAGTTAATAATTCTGAATCGGTTTATTAAATGCTAACCCATATACTGTTTTTTGTAGATATTTTTATATTAAGGGACATAGAGAACAAACTTAAGAGAACACTGGAAAAGAAACGGTTTGTCTTGTGTTCAGTACCTACATTTGTTCAATATAGACAAATAAATAAAATTGAAGTGTCTGTTCGTAATGTCAAAATAACAGCTTTTTCTAGATACATAATTATGTAAGTATATACGGGTACTTATAACAAAAAAAATTGTCTGCGTGTTTGTTTCGGCTAATCTCCGAAACGGCTGGACCGATTTTAACGGTAGTTTTACTGGCAGGTAGCTGATGTTATAAGGAGTTATATTTTTAGAAGCCACGCGGGCGAAGCCTCAGGCAACAGCTAGTTTGATATAATATTAGACTGGACTTCATGAATCATCATAATTATTTACTAGAGACATGACAGGCTAAAGGCTCGTGCAGTCTAGCGCCCCCATCACCCCAGTCTGCAAGAGCCTTAACGCTTTATTTTTATAAATGAAACAATAAGCACATGGTCAATATTAATGATGTTGTAGGTCTAAGTGCCAATAACGCAGCGCACGGCGCATGATTTTAGTGACTTTTTAATCTGTTATTCGTCTTCATAAAATGCAAGTAAGTTATGCAAAAAATGTTCTAGTTTAACACTAGAACTCATACACATCAATTCTATATGTAAATATTTAAGTATTGTAGTAAAATACTTCATGTAATAAATTCAGGGATTAATATCTACCCAAAGCATAAAAAACAAAATATTACTTTCAAACTACTACATTTTGATGTTTTTTTTTTCCTGTATGAACAGACTTCTTTATTATCTATATACCAATCTGTGATTTTTTTAAATATTCATATTTTCGGTACTAAAAATTTAATATTCCCTATGAAACCGAACGGCCGCGGCGGTGCGGCGTGAGCGCGACGCGGATTTGTATGGTCAAACATGTTAAGCAAACGTGTGGTTCGCCTTGAGGATGAGCGACAGCTGGCCATGATAGCCAGAGGCTGCCCCCAGGGAGGGGTGCTGTCCCCCCTTTTATGAAATCTGGTGATAAACGATCTCATCACCAAACTCAACGCGAACCACTATTACACAATAGGTTATGCAGACGACCTTGCAATCCTTGTTTCGGGGAAAGTAACGGGAACAATCTGCAACCTCACTCAGCAGGCACTACGTATCGTAGAAAAATGGTGTAGGGATTTCGACCTATCGGTGAATCCCACCAAAACTGAACTAGTTATGTTTACCCATAAACGAGCATTAGGCCCTTTCCGCCTACCAATAATATTCGATACAGAACTTCAGTTAGCCAACGAAGTCAAGTACCTCGGGGTCATTCTAGACAGTAAGTTAAACTGGAGTAGTCACTTAGACAACAAAATAAACAGGGCTTGCATCACCTTTTGGCAGTGCAAGAAAATGATAGGTAAGAAGTGGGGCCTATCCCCCAAAATTATACTATGGCTGTACACGGCGGTAATCCGCCCCATGATCTCCTACGGGGCCGTGGTCTGGTGGCCCCGCACCCAGCTAGTCACAGCCTCCAATAAACTACAACGCATGCAAAGACTTGCCTGCATGGCGACCACGGGCTGCATGAGGACAACTCCAACTGCAGCAATCGAACAACTGCAGCAACCTGTTCATACAGCAGGAAGCGACGATGGCGGCAGTACGCCTAAATGCACTGAATCTCTGGGGCAAGAGAGACACACTACACACTGCGCTGCTTGAGGGACTCAATAAAGAGTTCCCCATCACGAAAGCAATAAATGACCAGGTACCCAAACAATTTATATTTGATAAGAAATACAAGATCCAACTCCACGAGGATCGCCGATGCGAGGGGTTGCGCCCCGCAGAGCTGCGCATCTTCACAGATGGATCCAAAACAGGTAGTGGCACAGGTGCTGGAATCTTCTCGGAGGACTTCAACATACGCATAGCCACACCATTGGGGGTCCATAACACAGTGTTCCAGGCCGAGTGCTTAGGTATTTCTCTGGCCGCCTCAGCCATCATGGCCAGGGAAGTTAAGGACCATTCAATCCGCATACTCTCAGACAGCATGGCTGTAATGCAAGCGCTAAACAGTCACACAGTTGACTCTGGGCTAATATACGAGTGCCACCAGCGCCTCAACCAGGTGGGTAGTCTCAACAACATAACCATTCAATGGATTAAAGGACACAGCGGTTCGCTAGGCAACGATGCAGCCGATGAACTTGCCAGAAGGGGGTCGAGCATGGCACCAGTGGGACCTGAACCCATCGTGCCACTTCCCTTCGGGTACCTACGCACTCTGGTAAGGAAACGGACCAGAGATAAACATCTCAAACTATGGTCGGACCGAGGTGAGTGCAGGCAGGCCAAGGAAGCTCTCCCTACAATTGATGGTCGCCTCACGAAACGTGTTCTCCGACTAACTAAACTACAGCTGCGCACTGCTACAGCAGCTATAACAGACCACGGGTCATTTAACAAACACCTTTTTATCATAGGAGTCACAGACAGTCCGCTGTGCAGGGCCTGCATGAAGGACGACGAGACAGCAGCTCATGTGCTACTAAACTGCCCGGTCGTCGCCACATACAGGGCAAAGTACTTCGGTAACCCAGGTACCCTCTGTGAGATGGCCAGTAACACCAAGGCGTTGCTGGCCTTCCTTGAGGAGCTGGGGTGGATCGAATAATCGATTTCCCACCCGTACGCAAAATACGCGCATTGACGTGGAGTTGCGGACACCGGCCCGTTTTACCTATTACCTATTAGGTACCTATGGTCAAAGTCTACGGCGATTACACGACCCTTAAGACCACTAGTATGGACTACTAGTATGGATGGTATGGACTAGTATGTACGAGTATATATACTAGTATGGTCTACTTAGTATGGTGCTCCGTTATATATTAGTTATATATTTTCTAATTTTTAGGCTACAGAGAATTAATGTTAAGAACAATGTTTGACAAAAACACGATTCCATAATATTTTCTCGACAGAAAATAATTACAAAGTTACCTCCAAACCGAACAATAAACCGCTACTATTAAAAATATACTTCAAATTATATCATTAAACTTTGCATAATAACTGAACTAAGTATTAAGCAGATACTATGTTTTTTTATTTTTTTATTACCTTTATTTTCACTTTATAATGAAATTGCCTTAACTATCGTTGCCCTTGGAGCCTGCCGCCCTGTATCGCTTGATCGCGTGACCGCGAGCAGTAGTGCGCAAGCGAGATAAAGAGTCAGGTGGCGCTGAAGTATTATGGATTCTTAAGATGTTAATCTATAAACATACATACATAAATACCTGCGCCTTCTTCCTAAGTCAGAAACTACACAGCGATACCTGCTACGATTCTTACACACTCCTTTTGCTTCGTTTACGTTCATACATCTGGTCATACACGCACGCCGGTTGCGAGTACTACACATCTGACCTGTCTGTTTCTGAAGAACATCACCAATAAGTTCACTATAGTCTATTTAATAGGTAATTGTCTATTTGTCTTGGTTTATTGTATTCCGCTGAATAATGATGAAAACTGTCTCACCTCCCTAGAATCACATCTTCCCCCACAAGCAGGGACCTTCACAGTATCCCAGCACTTGCGGCCGTGCTCGTCAGTCTGTTCAGCTCTGGCTAGGTTGACCCGCAGCTTGCACGGCAAGACGCCATCCGATGACGTCACCATATATAGCAGCAGGATATGCAGAAGACATAACTTTATTGTCATGATTTCTGTAACAAAAGATAATGAAATTAGAATGATGGGTTTGTCTATATACTCATGTTTTTTAAGAGAATTTTTAGAATGAAATTAGGTAGCCACAGATGTTTGTTGTTTATTTGTGATCTTAATTCAATAATCTAATTGGTATCTTAGAGAGTTTGTGCTTATAATTCTGTTGTTTATTAGATAAATCCCGCTTCGCCGACCACATAAATACCGTACAAAATTTTACTTATTTTATCTAGAAACTAGAATATCACAAGACGAGCACTGCTTAATAAACTATTCAAAACAATACTTAGCGTAATCTTCATACAATTTTATAGAGCTTTCTTAAATAATGCGAAGACCACTTCATCAAGTTAGTTAAACACTTTCAAAGAGAGTTAAGATAAGCAAAATAACCTCCAGTTAAAAAGATTAGTTAATTTCACTTTAGAGTTAATAGCACTCACCGAGTAACAGTTTGTTAAACAAGAGACGTAGTCTTTGACTGAAGGGTTATTTCAAACTGTTCTCTTTTCACTGAAATTCTTTTGTACATACAGTTTTTCCTCGTCGCTTAACTTCATAGCTTCCCATTCCGGCTCTTTGACTATAAACGGTCAAGTCAGCCAGTAAAAAGCATATAAAATAACAATATAAAATACATCAAGGGAATTTTAGTATTGTATGCAAATTGTGAATTTTACAGCGCGTAAAGTAGGGCGATATTCTCTGCCTATGATGTAGACGCTACGTACCTACCTGCAGGCTTAGCATGACGCTTTCTATTTGTACGAAGAATAGACACAGCTTTTTCTATACAAAGTGACATTTCGTTTCTCCATTTTTGACATCGCACCGTAGAAATCCTTCCACATAAAAACCGGCCAAGTGCGTGTCGGACCACGCACAATGAACGATTCCGTAGATGGGAAGTTGGTATGAATTTATCCCAAATACAAACTAAACATTGTAGTTGAAAAACATGTTCTCCCATACATCGGTATATGCCGCAATTAATTCTCCAACTTCAAATTTAAGTTGGTCGACTATTACTCGTTAACTTGTAAAGCCCACTTAGCTGTGATAGATTTCCTTTTAATTTCATTATATGAACTACTGCCATGAATTTTTTCACATCTCCATAAACAACCATTTAGCTGGCAGGGGGGGACACTTGACTCTTAAAAAAAATTAGCACTTTAATGCCTAATATTACGCAAGCGGATCCTTGATAGAAAGAGCTGTGTCTATTCTTCGTAGAAATAGAAAGCGTCATTCTAAGCCTGCTGCTCTCTTTAGAAGACTTATAGGAATTTCTTTGTTACAAAGGAAAAGCTTTTACCGTCGGTCCTTTGTTTTTTTTTTATTATGTTTATTACATTGACATTATGAAGCTAAGAGTTGGGTCACAAAGGCTTAAAGGAATCATTTGTATGGATTCACGATGAAAGCAGATTTGATTATGCCAATTTTTACTGGCTGCACGCTCCCACGCCTTTTGTTTTCTTGAATACAAAAACTCCATGTGTTCGTTTATTAGTTTATATTGTTCAACCAAAATTGTCTGCACGAGCCTTAAAACGGCCTACTCGCAATGTATAGGTATCCCTATGACGAAATAGAAAAAAAATAACTACAGTTCGGCAATCGAGCGATTGCGTTCCTGTCACCTGTCAGTTTGACAATTTCTAGTAACTATACGGATGAAATTCGCAAAACACACATTCGCTAGTATGAAACTGACAGATGTCAAAAATGCATTCTCTCGACGGCCGGACTGTAAGGGTAAATTTCAATGCGTATACAAAAAGCCATGATACCGGCTGATATAAGCCAGTAAGCAAGTAAGTAAACTCTGGTCTCTTATTCAATCCAAACTCTGTACTGCGCTGGGCCAGCTCAAGGTCAATGATTTACCATTGCCGTGCAGCCTACTGTACTTACCTATCACCATGCATTCCATCATTATTCCAATAACTGAAAAGAAACAATATACAGCCAACCAATTAGTAACTATGTAAAAAGTATCAGTAACGATTACCGACCATGTTTTCCCAACTACGTTGGGGTCAGCTTCCCGTCGAACCAGATAAAGCTGCATTTTTACATGAAGCGACTGTCTATCTAACCTCCACAACCCAGTTACTGGGTAAAACGATATCCCATTTTTTGGGTGGAAAATTATCTAATTACTTCCTCTGCTCTGGGCGGAGCGGAAGGGTGTGTCAGACTCTTACAGACTAAAACCCAACCATGTTCCTTCCGTTGCCTGTGTTGCCAGGGGCCTCGGTAACCCTTTTGTACTTTCCGGCAGGCATCGGCCCTAGTGGACTTGTGCTGACACCACGATGCCCCTTGGTAAGACTGATTGTCAGACTAACAGGCTTCTGACGACCGTTAACAGCTGTCACAAATCTACAAATGATAGCCGGGGAGGGGTCTCGGTATATAAAGATGGTCACCCATCCATGGATCAACCATGGCAAGCGTAATCTAACCGGATCGATCGACCCGTGCGGCTGTTATTACTTAGCCACAAGCCCCTCGATTATCGACCTCTTTCCTCGCAAAATGGAAACTTTTAAATATATGAAAATGAAGCTAATCAAATGGCCAAAAGTAGACCTTACAACCACGAGAATATAGTCTTTATACTGAAACTCATAAGAGCGTTAATTCTATATCAATTAAACGTCAAGTGAACTGCGAAGTTTCGAGCTGCTTAGATATTATCGTGTGGAATAAAAGGCCGGGTTGCTTTCAGGTACTTATTATAACATTTATAACTTTGTTAACAGATATTGTTACAAAGAAAAGATAAGATACTATGTTAAAAGGTACTAATGATCTTTGGTTTTGTTTTACATCAGCTTTAACCATGAAAACTTCAATACTAAAACTTGTGTTTAATATTAAAGCGATGCAATAAAAAGTGGAAAAACCAGTCATTCTGCGTGTCGGACCACGCATAATAAAGGGTTCCGTAGTTGGGATACTTGGGATCAACTTATCCCAAAAACAAACTTAACATTGTAGTTGAAAAACATGTTATCCCATATACGTTACTCCAACGTTAAAGGCGAACGGCAGGCTTGTATGGGAATTTCGTACAGCTAATAAAATTTCGTGTTTTGGGATATTTTTGTTTTATGTTGTACTTAATATGATAGACAAGCCCTTTTGAAATTCTTGGATTTTTAGAACTTGGGACGTAAAAGTTATAACCAGTTTTATTTTTTAAGGTTATGTACTAGTGTACCAATGTAGATTGTTACTTATAGGCACATAAACATTGTTTCGGTAATATATATGTATATGTATATAATATAAAGTATATGTTCTAGATTGCTTACTATCAAGTAAATTGAGATGAGGATCGTACCTACTTAGCGGAGTGCATTAGGAGATACCTATGTCCAGCAGCTGACTGCAACAGTTTGAGTGTAGGTAAATAAAACAATACAGTTAATAGCTTTTTTTTATAAACATTTATTTTATTTATTATCTAATTCTTAATATTACTTCATCTAAGAAGGGGGCAGGTAGGGTAATACCCTCATGACGAGCGTAGCTTAAATACCAATATAGCTGCGTTTAGTTTACGACTAAATTACGTGTAGATATTAAAATATATTTTTTTTTATATTATTAATTAATCCGAACTTCTAAAAACAGTACACTTACATAAAAATAAATGGTTTAGTTGCCTTAATATGTGGTACAAATTCTATAATAAAACAACAAAGTAAGCGGTACGAAATTTGCCGTTCACCTTTAAGTTGGTCGACTATTACTCATTATCTTTTATAGACTACTTAGCTGTGATAGTTTTCCTTTTAATTTCATTATACTCGTATGTACTACTGCCATGTTTTTTTTCACATCTCCATAAACAACCAATTAGCTGGCAGGGTCCCCCCCCTACCAGCTAATTGGCACTTGACTCTATCAAAAATGTATTAAATGAAATGATGATTGAAATTATTTTTATTTCTGTAAGTAGTTTTGTACAAACACTTTCACACGTCAAACATAACACGACGTGGGCCGACCTTTTTTTTGAAATATGACACTTGATTCTAACAAAAATTAGCACTTTAAAGCTTAATATTTTGCAAATGGATACTTGAATCGCAAAATGGTGTTTACAGACTCGCAATATTTTTAAACGGCCTATCCAACAATATCCCACACCATGGCATAGACGAAAATAAAAGTATCATTCCGACATTATGTGCAAAGTAGGTGCCCTAAAAATAAATATTTTTCAATATTTTATTTTACCAATTTGTCGGCGTGATTGATATGTATACCTATGATAAACTACAGCTTTCTAGTAATATGCGTTTCTGAGCTACAGCGGGGACAGACAGACAGACGGACATGGCGAAACTATAAGGATTCGTTGTTTATTAAGGAACGAAATCGACTATTTTTAACAGATTTTATATTTATATTATTATATATTATAACAATCAAGAGATATTTGAGTACTGTACTCATGGGTAAAGTTGGTCATGAAATTAAAGATACCAAAGTTGATGGCAACGAAAAATTTGTTTTTTTTATAGCTTGATTGGCCTGTTCTTATCTTCGATCTCGTCTGATGGAAAGCGGTGGATGAGATCTATAATGGAACGAGCGTGCCCAAAAGATACATGTTCACTCTTGCTTTGAAGGCTGACGGGTTATATGTTGTGGAATCACAGACGCTGGCAGAGTGTTCCACACTTTGGCCGTGAGCATAATAATGGTGGCAGAGAAGCGTTGAGTACCACTGGCCGGATATCATACCCAGCAGTACGTCTGGTAGTTTGGAAGTTTAATTAGTCCGGAGGTATAATTTTGTAAACCTACATAAGTAGTTTTATGTACGTTTGTTTCTGATAATTATGTTCCTGTTTATTTATAGTAGGCACTTAATTAATTTAACGCAGTGTCGATTTGAACGACAGCCCACAATAGTTGGTCTCTGGCCCGTTTTGTAGGTACTATTTTTAATTACTATTCGGTCGTTGCAGTGCAAACCAGTAGTATATATAGCAACTGGTATATCATTGTCAGGATGACGAATTTCAACGGCGTTTAATGAACAATATCCTAATATTAAAATCAGAGCAGTGGTGGCCCAGTGGTAACGGCCGCGACTTACGAGTTGCAGGTCGTAGGTTCGAACCCAGACAGGCGCTTTACTTTGTGTAAATTATTTCATCACCACTGCTCTCAAAACGGTAAAGAAAAACATCGTGAGGAAACCGGCATGTCCTAGAACCAAACATTCGAAGACATGTGACATCTACCAACCCGCACTGGGCACGCCGCGTGTTGGATTACGGCCCACTCCCTCTAACAGAGAGGAGGCCTGTGTCCCAGCAGTGGGAACATTATAGGCTGATTATGTATGTAATATTAAAATATTCTATTACCTACATCAAGCATTTTCGATACCAACCTACTTACTTACTATGTTTTACCACAATTTAATGTATTTTCGTTATTTTCATTACTTGCACCCATGACTTCTCGACATTTGATCATACTTACAAAATCTTCTTAAATGTTTTAGGTACTTTTAACCTAATGCTTCTTAAACCTAATGCTATTAGGAAATCTCGAACCTTTCTTTTCAGTAGGTAACTAATTCCAAGGTGTCAAGGATAAAAGCTTTCTCGAGTGTACGAGGAGATCATATTAACTTGGGCCGTTTGTCCACCGCCACCGTCAATGGGACGTCAACGAGGAACGCGATTATTTGAACCGAAAGTGACGACCCGGTGATGGTCCATCGCGACCGAACTCGGCAGTTCAATATGTTATGAGTTATGATAGACAAAACAAATTCAGGTGAACGGTGCCACGGCAGTGTGTGGATAAAGGCTTCTGCAGACTGGGGCGATATCGCGGGCGCGACAGGCGGTAATATGCATGTGGCGCCCACGAAATCACCCCGGTCTGCGATGCCTTAAGATCGAAAGTGCCGGCAAAGCGCGCCGAGCTACTCAAAAATTCGGGGTCCAGGATCCCAGCGCTGGGCTTGCGGACGGTGAGCAATGGGTAGCTCACCGTCCGGTAAGGACCAGGCCCGGGTCGACGGCGCGTTGTATTCCACGCGCGCCTCAAAGAGATGTCGTCAGCACATAGGTAGGGGTCCACTAGGGCCGATGCCTGCCGGGGTCGCTGGAAGGTACTTATGGGTCACCGAGGCCCCCGCAACACAGGCAACAGGAAGGAATACAGGTGGGTTTTAGTCAGTAAGAGACACACCCTCCCGCTCCGCCCAGAGCGGGAGAAGTTATTTGATGATTTCCCACCCTCAAAAAAAAAAAAAAGGATCCTAGCGCTCGGGTGACGGACGTGCGGTGGACACGCGGCCTTAGAGCTCCATTTTGTAACGAACTATATTTAACCCACCTAATAGTTTCGTGACGGCCCCGATTAATAAAATGGCTGTTTATAAAATTACTGGTTTGGTGTCAAGATTTGGTAATTGAAACGCAACTTGTTATTATGGTTGTAATATTTCATGTGACGGAAGTACTCGGCAGCCATTTAATTTTGACAGTTAAAGTGAAAACTAACTATAATTTGGATTATAATTAGTTGGGGCAATTGTTTTGGTAAAATAGTAATGGAAAAGTCCCTTTTTTCATAAGGTTTGTCTATCAATACGTACAATAATAAAGAAAAATCGACTAAATGCGACAACGTACCAGTCAGGACAATTAATTGTTAGTCAAGTTGACACCTTACGTCAATTTGCCGCGTTATAGCCATTTAATACAACTTTCAAAGAATGACAGTTGTGATTTGAAAATACGAACAATTAAGGTTGTGTGTGATTGTTTAAAAATTAATTGTCCTGGCTTTGCCATTGACATCTTATTGAGGCCATCGATCGATACAGTTCAACGGAGGGCACATTGGCTCCCACATTTTTTTAATGTTCTAACAATATCCTACTTCTAGATTTGTATTCGTCTCCTTAAATTTAAGATCCCTCTTCCGATTAATTTTCCTCTGCAGATCTGCTTGTGGGGCTTTTTTTTTTTGGGTGGGAAATTATCAAATAACTTCTGCCGCTCTGGACGAGCGGGAGGGTGTGTCAGACTCTTACTTACTAAAACCCACTATACCTTCCGTTGCCTGTGTTGCCAGGGGACTCGGTAACCCTTTTGGACTTTCACGCGACCCCGGCAGTGCTTGTGGCGCTAATGATTTTCATCCATCACAATAATGTAAAATTATGATTTGTTTCCCCAAAAATTTTCTGTCTGTGTGGATGTAGTATATAAATATGTATATATTCAAAAGCCTAACAATTATAATATTTATGTAATTTTATCTTTATATTTGTTTCAGTACAGTACTAACCCCACAAGATCTACATGAAGTTCAACTGTAGCATCAAAGAGTTTTATCATTGTAATTATTTATTAATATAGAACAAAGCAAGTATGCAACTTGCTTGTCCAATTTACTATAGACATGGGCAGAATAGTCAACATCGGCTTTGCTTGCCATGGTAAAAAATAGAATAGAATAGATACAGTTCAACAATTAGTTCAATATTTAATAGCACAATTTCAGGACCTGACAATTTCCCATTGGCCTGCGTAACTACCAAAATGACGAATTTACGTAGTAACCTTTATCTAGTACCAGTAGTTTGTTGAATAATAAATTATTACAGTAGTACTGTTATCATTTATTATTCAACTAACTGTGCCAGTCAAAACTGAGCTGGACAACTTAATTAACAAACATTATGTTGAACTAATTGTTTTAGGTTTATACCTCAACTCAAAGGCACACATATTTCATACGCACACAAATGACGTGTGATTCAGACTGCAGTCTGCTACTGGGATACTGCGAATGTAACACTTTGCTCGACCTGGCGATCGTACTCCGGACCTCTTGTTCGGCACTCGCACACACGACCACTAATTTAACAAGCAAAGTGAGAGACATACCTAATTACAATTATTTCATCCTTTTCCAAAATTTGTTAGGGTCGGCTTACAGACTAACCTTTTGCGGCTAAATACCACTATTTTACATGGAGCGACTGCCTATCTGACCTACGCAACCCATCTACAGGGTAACACGACACCCCTTGTTAAGACTTTCGGGCTCGTGACTATCCGTAACGAATGTCAAAGATCTACGAATGACAGCATTAGTATGTAATGAATGGTCACCCATCCACGGACGGACCCCGATAAGAGTTGCTTAACCTCGACCCGCTGTTATTATTACTGAGCTACGAGCTTTTTACAATTATTTCAATGATATTTCAAAAATAACAATTCCTTGAAGAATAACAATTATTTAAGATCCCATTAGACATACATAGTCAGCCTATAATGCTCCCACTCCTGGGACACAGGCCTCCTCTCTTTGAGATGGAGTGGGCCGTAATCCACCACGCGGGCCCAGTGCGGTTTGGTAGATGCCACATGCCTTCGAATTTTTGGTTCTAGGACATGCCGGTTTCCTTACGATGTTTTCCTTCACGGTTTATAAAGCAGTAGTGATGAAATAATTTACACAAAGTAAAGCGCCTGTCTGGGTTCGAACCTACGACCTACAACTCGTAAGTCACGGCCGTTACCACTGGGCCACCACTGCTCTCCGACCAATAGAAATGATTCTCTCAAATTTTCTACTTAACTTAAATCGTATAATGACTCAGGTGGCAGAGGGGCAACCGTTCGAGATACACCTTTACAACACTAAATACTGGATACGATGTTCCTGGTCGTCAAGCGACTCAAAGCTTAAATTGTAAACATATCCTCAAAGACATACCTTGTTGCTCCGGAAAGCGATTTCCAAAGGATGACGTATTTTCCATTAAACTTGTTGCGACATATTGAAATGGACTACGGTACATACAGCGAAGTTATTCGTGAACGCTAAGCAGGTGACCCGTCAGAACTGATGGTATTTCAAGTTTCATGTTATTGATGAATAGTTATAAATATGGCTAGTAAAGGGGTGAGATGACGGCTTACATGTTGCGCCGACCCCAAATTAATTGACCTCTAAATTATGTACGGTTTTATAAATTAATGAACCTATAAACATTTTTTAGGCTTCTAATGACGCACCTTTTTAACTTTCTGGCTTTTTGCCACAATGGGTCGCAGTGACTAAGCTAGGGCACCCCGACCAAATGGGTTAGGCACAGGTTAGAACAGTGTCGAGCCGCGCGCGAGCCGAGCGAGCGCAGCGAGCGGTACCGCGGCAGCGGCCGACGAGCGCTACATCCAAGTTTGTCACAGTTACATGGCAATTTCGTATTTTTAGGACTCCAAAATAGGAATTATTCGCGGTTGAAAAAAGAGAAAGAAAAATTCATTATATTATAGTGTTCAATCATGTGGGGATTGTGGCTAAGTAATAATAGCCGCACGGGTCAATCGATCAGGTTAAGGTACGCTTGCCGCGGTTGGTGCGTGGATGGGTGACCATCTTTACATACCAAGACCCCTCCGGGCCTCGGAAAGCACGTTAAGCCGTAGGTCCCGGCTCTCATTTGTGGATCTTTGACAGTTCTTACGGGTCGTTAGAAGCCCGAAAGTCTCACAACCAGTCTTACCAAGGGGTATCGTATTACCCAGTAACTAGGTTGTGGAGGTCAGATAGGCAGTCGCTCCATGTAAAATACTGGTATTCAGTATCCAGTTAGACTGGAAGCTGACCCCAACATAGTTGGGTAAAGGCTAGGCAGATGAAATATGATTGAACACTATCATCATCAATGATAGTGTTCAATCATATTTTTAGGAAATAAAAAATAAATTATTTAAAAAACAAAAAACCCGACTGCAAAAACACATAACTGAAAAGGGAAAAACAAGCATTATAATCTATAAAATTTTGGTATCGCAGGCGGGGACAATCGAAAGTTACACCCACCACATTCCAGGTTATTCGACTGTCCCCGCCTGCAAGACCAAAATTATATAGATTATAATGCTTGTTTTTCCCTTCTCAGTTAGGTGTTTTTGCAGTAGAGTTTTTTTTTTTAATTATTTTGTTTTATTTTAAGCTTTTTAGCTTTATTGATATATAGGTATATTTGAAAATTACTCATTACTAGCTTTTATTTGATACCAATATTGTTGCAATTAATTTAAAAAAAATCTCCTTTTTTGTATTTGCAGATGCAATTTATAAATATTGTATAGCCTATGTCACTCCCACAATCAAGACGAATCTAAGGACACCTCATATGATAAAATCCATCAAGCCGTTTAGGCTACAGAGCGTGCCAAAGAAATAGACATACATACATACATACTCTCGAAAAACATTACCCTCCTGAGGCAGTCGGATAAAAAGGAGATTCATTTCGAGTATCGATCGATTCACGAACTCGCAACCTAATTTCGAACGACACATACTGAAAGAAATGCTTTATCGCATTAGCAATATGTTAAAAGGTACCTATTTGTTTTCTCCGTTTGTAACCTCGGCCTCATTTGCAAAGGCTGCGGCTGTGTACATAGGCTTGATAAACAAAAGAGAAAATTGAAGGTGAGTACCCAATTGTTCATGTCTGCAACAATAAACATCCATCATTCGGGACACCAAAACGTCAAACTCGCAAAACAATATTGGAAAAGCTATTTACTAAGTTCTCACACATAACAGAATTTGGGAGTTTTCCACTTATGCTTAAAACCTTGATGTTTCTTGGTATCGGGCGTACCGTCAGCAACAAAATTCGATTAAAAATCAAACCTTAAACACCGCTTCTCAGAATTCATGTTCTTAGTAGATGAAGAGTAGTAATTTCGATTTTACGTCCGTTCGGTTTATTATACCCATTATTATACCTTCTATAATTATCATTAAATTTATCTATATATCATTAATTTATTTAAAAACTAACTGCTCGTTAACTACCTGTTACTCTAGTGTTCGCAAGCGCTACTGCTAAGCATGACGTCCTTAGTTGGATTCCTGGGTCGGGAAAAGTGTTATTGGGTTTTAACAAATGAAATTTCTTAGTAGCAGCCCAGAATCTGGATTTCTGCGCGATTCTTTCCAATAGTATATTTTAATAATAATATTTTCCCGAATTACATGGGACCTAAACATAACTGGTCAAATGTGGGTGTATTACGAGGTGTACCTCTGCCTAACCTTTTGGGGATGGTGTTTGGGTGTGATGTTATGTTTAAAAAGTAAACAGTAAATCGGTTTTGTTATTGACTGTACTCATACAACTTTAATAGTAGGTAACACACCATTATTGAGGACGAAACAAAATTCTTAGTGTAAATAAATACTTACTACCCTCTTTATATTGTTTGAGGCTTTCCAACAAAGCAATAATTTATTTGAAAAGTAGGTTACTAGTTTTTTGACACCTTTCAGCGAAGTTAGCTAAAAATTTGGAATTTTCCTTCCCAATTTTACTGTGAAGCAATTTTTTTATCTTTTTTTTATTTAGACAAATCGGTCTGTTAGTCTCTTTTTGGTCGTTTAAAACCAAACAGTTTGTTCTCCGAGATATTAAACAAAGAAATTTTAACAATTTACAAATTATCTTTATACAGCATAGAGTTCAATTAATTAAAAACAAGGATTGCAGTGACACCATTTTCAAAAAATCCGGTTTATTTGAGGAATGTTCTCTTGAATGTAAGCGACAAATGTAGTTTGTGGAACTTATTTGATTCCGATTCAATTAATGAACAGAATTCCTGAATTATATATACTGAATAATTAATTCCTGAATTATATAAACTGAAAACTAATAGTAGAATGTCGAAAATTAATTCAGATCTCTCAGTTTCGTGGAATTTTGTTATCGTTTGTACTTACAAGAAGTTTATGGGCTATTTTAAACCACTGTCTGTAGTAAAGTCTAGACTGAAGCCTACAACCAGATTGTGGCTTAAGGTATTACTTTAGTATAAGAAATAATAATTCGTGCCTCGGAAAGCACGTTAAGCCGTTGGTCCCGGCTGTCATTTGTAGATCTTTGACAGTCGTTACGGGTCGTCAGAAGCCCGAAAGTCTGACAACCAGTCTTACCAAGGGGTATCGTGTTGCCCAGTAACTGGGTTGTGGAGGAGATAGGCAGTCGCTCCATGTAAAACACTGGTATTCAGCTGAAGTTTGAAGCCGACCCCGACATAGTTGGGAAAAGGCTAGGCAGATGATGAAGAAACAAAAACTAAATTGAATTCAAGCAAAATCCATCTCAGTTTGAGCGCGAATAGGCGTGACAACAGCAAATTGTGTCAGATATTATGTCGAACTACTTTGATGCGTAAGAGCGTTTCTTGCATGGCCCCCATTATTTACATTAAATTACCAAGTAGTTGAAAAGCTTTAAATACAGCACAATTTAAGAGTAGACTGCGGAAATTTTTGGTAGATAAAACGTACTACAGTGTAACTGAGTTCCTATCGGAGAAAAATATTTGTTAATTAGCGACATCTTGATTTTTGAAATTTTGATGTATGACATTTTTGATTTTTGACATTTTGATTTTTAACATTTTGATCGTTGACATTTAGATTACTGACATTTTGATTTTGAAATTGTAATAATAATGATAATTGTAATAGTAATGACATGTTAATTGATGTAATAATAATGCTATGACATGTGTAATAGTAATGACATGATAAATAATAATCTCATAAGATTATCATCAGTATCATGATCTATATTTTCCTTTTAATACAAACATATATGTATTTTTAATAGCTGATGATTTAAGAATTTTATGATAGTATTTTATAAATTGATCTAAATAAGTGATACAAATAATTTTAAATGTTTGCATGCCGATTGGTAAAATGTGGCTGGGCTAAATGTAATCTTAAGAACTATTATGTATTACCCATATTTGCAAAATAAAATTATATTATATTCTATTCTATTAATTAAAACATAATCAGCTTATAATATTCCCACCGCTGAGACACAGGCCTAATGCGGGCCTAGTGCGGGTCGGAAGATGGCACATGGTTTCGAATTTATGGTTCTAGAACATGTCGGTTTCCTCACGATGTTTGTGTAAAAAGTAAATTGCTTGCTTGAGTTCGAACCAACGACCTACAACTCCTAAGTTAGAGCCGTTACCACTGGGCCACAACAGCTCTTAAGCTCTTCTGCTATTAAATTGAAGTATATACCTAGTAGTACTATTCAGTAAAATTAAAACTCTGGTGAAGTTAACTGTAAATTCCTAGTATCAGCCAGTCTATTAGCCTTAAAAATCTCGCCGTGAAAACTAAGGTGAAGTGATCTTGAAGTAACGCCGCAAGAGACTCCCTGGGCGTCGGGAATTCCAGGCCGATTCCCGGCCTGGGATACATCATCTGCCTAGCCTTTTCCCAACTATGTTGGCTTCCAGTCTTACCAGATACAGCTGAATACCAGTATTTTACATGGAGCGACTGCCTATCTGACCTACACAACCCAGTTACTGGGTAAGACGATACCCCTTGGTAAGACTGGTTGTCAGACTTTCGAGCTTCTGACGACCCGTAACGACTGTCAAAGATCTACAAATGACAGCCAGGACCAACGGCTTAATGTGCTTTCCGAGGCACGGAGGGGTCTTGGTATGTAAAGATGGTCACCCATCCACGGACCAACCGTGGCAAGCGTAGCTTAACCTGATCGATCGACCCGTGCGGCTGTTATTACTTAACCACAAGCCCCTCAGTGACATCTACCAACCCGCACTGGGCCCGCGTGGTGGATTACGGCCCACTCTCTCTTACAGAGAGGAGGCCTGTGTCCCAGCAGTGGGATCATTATATGCTGATTATGTATGTTATGTAAGCCCCTCCACTCATACCCATTGGCCGGGAGGGCATTCCCGGCATGGGTATGAGTGGACAATGGGTAGCTCGCCGTCCAATAATGACCAGGGCCGGGTCGTTGGTGCGTCGTGTTCCACGCGCGCCTAAAAGAGATGTCAGCACAAGTGACGTGGTCCGCTAGGGCCGTTGCCTGCCGCGGTTGTGGGAAAGTCTGAAAGGGATATCGTGGCCTCTGGCAACGCACAGTCAACAGGAAGAACACGGGTGGGTTTTAGTCAGTAAGAGTCCGACACGCCCTCCCACCGCTCCACCCAGAGCGGAAGTTATAAATTACTGCTTTATTTGATAATTTCCCACCCAAAAAAACGAAAAGGAAGGGTTTATACAATTGACAGTTCAGTTCTAGCTCACTTCACCCAAGTTTTTACGGAGAACTATTTACAGAATAGCACAAATAATAAAACTTCAATCATTAGAGACAGCAACAAAATTAAAAATAACGTTTGCTTAATATGGATATGCTTTTGACATACTATGGATAGATTGCCTCAAGTAGCATAAAGATTGAAGCGTAGCATTGAATTCTATATGAACTACGCTATTTTATGATACAACCAAAAGACAGACGTAGAAAAAATACAATCGTGAAAACAGTGCCTCCTTCAGAAAAAGCAGTCGAATAAAAGTGAAAAGAAGTCGTTGACAAAACAACAGAAAAAGAACTGGCCAAGTGCGTGTCGGACCACGCACAATGAACGGTTCCGTAGTTGGGATTACTTGGGATGAATTTATCCCAAAAACAAACTTAACATTGTCGTTGAAAAACATGCATTCTCCCATACATCGATATATGTCACGGTCAATTCTCTAACTGCAAATATAAGTTGCTCGACTATTACTCGCTAACCTGTAAAGCCTACTTAGCTGTGATATTTTTTCTTTTAATTTCATTATATCTACTACTGTCATGAATTTTTTCACATCTCCATAAACAACCATTTAGCTGGCAGGGGGGGGGGACACTTGATTCTAACAAAAATAAGCACTTTATTGCTTAATATTACGCATGCGGATCCTTGAATCGAAAAGAGGTGTTCCCAGACCCGCAATATTTTTTAAAGGCCTATTCAATGATATCCCACACCATGGAGTAGACGAGAAAAAAATATCATCCCTACAAATATTTTTCAATCATTTATTTTACCACTTTGTCGGCGTTATTAAAATGTTTACCTATGCCAAATAACAGCGTTCTAGTACTAAGCGTCTCTGAGCTACAGTGAGGACAGAAAGACAGACAGAAGGACATGGCGAAATTATAAGGGTTCCTTGTATACTAAGGAACCCTTATATAAAAAGGAACTTTATGCTAAAATAAAGATTGATAAAGACTTTAAAGTTCTACCTACCTTGTGTTTGTAGCGAAATAACAAAATCAGGATATAAGGTTTGCAGGATCGTGCTGGGAATAAGATTTCATCAAGATAATTTGAGAGATGAACCAGATAGAAAAATACTAAGTAGAGGGTAGTCGGCGAAATGTCCCAGCTTTTTGAAGGCAAGAAATCCATTAACAACATTTTTATACTATCCACGCGCTGCTGATTTTCCTTAATGCTTTTAGGTACAGAGAAATTGTTTTTTTTTCCCTAATGAGACTGCTTATTGTGAATCAGATAGGATGCTGGGAACGATTCAATAGATTCCTACGAGTTTAAAATGTATACGGTTATAATAATAATAGGTACCTTCAATAATGGCTTTAGGTATAATATTTTTTTAAATCGTTTATACTGTTTGCTGAAAACGAGCTTTATGGGACAAGTGTTTTCTGTTATTTTATTTGAAATCATTTTCCTTTTCTCTACTTGATGTGACTCAGTACTAAGCTGGGCCTTTCCTAAGATGCCTATATTCGCCACGCCAGACGGCCACGCCCATCACAAAAATAGTGAAGGCCTTAGCTACTACTGGATTTATATTTTGGTTCTTTTTTATTATGTCTCAACATTGTAGCTAGTAACCTAGGGGAAGTTGAAGTTAATCCCATTACAAGTATCTTTATAACTTGCCGAGGCTCCCTCAATTCTGAGTTGTTTATCAATTTTAAGAGAAACAATAAATACTTTATTTTTATTCTTATGTATATAATTCTGATTGACTACAATCGAAACACACTAAAGTCAAATTATTAATAAACTCAAGTAATCTGACATATGCTAGCTGTCACTTTGTGTAATGAAATGGTCATATTTATTGTATTCTAGACTTTTACACTTATTATTGTACATTTATTTTACACTTATATAAATCGATTAAATCAAAAATCAAAATCAAAAGTCATTTATTCAAACTAGGCTGACAATGAGCACTTTTCGAACGTCAAAATTACATAAGACAGTCCCCCAAAACGCCCATCCAACTCCACATCCTCGTACTTTAGCTGGGAAGAAGAAGCAGCGCAACAAACTCCCCAGCAGGACAGCTGTCTGTTCAGTTAGAAAAAAAAATGGATTCTATACATTAAACTAAACGATCACCATTACAATAAATATGACTATTTTATTACTCAAAGTGACAGCTAGGACGGGTCAGATTACTCCAGTTAGTTAATAATTCGACTTTAGGTATATTAATTGTAACCTGTGAGGCTCAAACACACATCCCTTTAGAGCAACCTGCTATCTATATAACACAAATCACTAAGTGCTTGAGAGCTGTCCTGTAATATAGCTTTTTGGGTAAATAAATAAGCAATTCTACTAATTTCATTAGCTAAATTAAGTAGGTATTTATTTTAGCATAGTTCGAGGAGTCGACCCATCAGGTTGTTCCGTGGACGGCTAACCACCTTAACATACCAAGACTCCTCCGTGCCTCGGAAAGTACGTTAAGACGTTGGTCCCGGCTGTCATTCGTGGAACGTTGACAGTCGTTAGGGGTTGTCAGAAGACCGAAAGTCTGACAACCAGTCTTACCAAGGGATATCGTATTACCCAGTTACTGGGCTGTGGAGGTCAAATGTGCAGTCGCTCCATGTAAAATACTGGTATTCAGCTGTATCCGGAGGCAGATTGATATTGATTTATTTTAGCATAGTTGAACATCTTAACTGCAAAATCGGATTTTGTTTTTAGGTAATTAGAACGAGGTGAGGTCGATTAACTGACCTTAATATAATTACTAGTCTACAGTTGAATCCGTTTATAATGACATCGAAGGGAATTGACAAATACGTCATACTAAGCGGACGTCATACAAAGCATTTTTGTGAAAAAAAAACAACCTATTTTTATGGCTATTTAGCTTAAAAAAAGGTTGTTTTTAAAAAAAATAAGTATTAACTTATTTTAATAGAGAAACATAGCATATTAAATTAAAATAATAATTGCACGTAATACATGTATGTATGTATGTATGTATGTATGTATGTATGTATGTATGTATGTATGTATGTATGTATGTATATTTTTCATTTTTTATCAACATTTTCATGTCGCTATTTTCGAAGTCTCTTTGGTTTCAAAACATTTGAATTAAACTATTGCTTAATCCGGTTCTTGTTTTTGAAAATCATTGAGATTGTTGAATGACCCACGCTAATTTCCTTTGCGAGAGATGAGTTTGATTCTCCATGTTCTAATCGGATTCTACTGTATTTTACCTGTACTTTATAGCATTTTAACCGGGAATAATTTCAAGGAATATCCCCATTAAACGACTAGTGTAAAAAAACGCTCTTGATTACTTTTCTATACTGGGATCCGATTGGAAGGACCTAATGGTGTTGGACGTACTAAACAGTTAATATTTAATATCAGGCCATCCGCAAAGTCAATTTCACGCTACATATAAAAAACCTTTGTGATTTTTCATATTAAAGCGGTATTTGAAAAGACTCCGCCTACAAATCTATTTTATACATAAAAAGAAATTCGTTGAAGAATTACTTTATGTCGCTCTACATAACACCAAAGATTTAAATCCTGAGATTCGACATACCTTTTTTTTTGGGTAGGAAATCATCAAAAACCTTCTCCCCGGGCTCTGGGTGGAGCGGAAGGGTGTGTCAGACTCTTACTGACTAAAACCCACCCGTATTCCTTTCGTTGCCTGTGTTGCCAGGGGCCTCGGTAACCCTTTAGTACCTTCCCGCGACCCTGGCAGGCATCGGCTCTAGTGGACCTCTACACTTGTGCTGACGACATCTCTTTGAGGCGCGCGTGGAATACAACGCACCGTCGACCCGGGCCTGGTCCTTACCAGACGGTGAGCTACCCATTGCTCACCGTCCGCAAGCCCGCGCCTACGGTGGCCGGAAATCCGCCCGGGATTCCCGACGCCCAGGGCGTCTCCTGCGGCGGCTAGGGGCGAGAAGGCGCGAAATTTGCCTTTCCCTCAACCACCGCCTCCTCCTTCGCGAGAGTTATTGCTTCGCAGAAGGAGGTGACGGCTGCCCATGCTCTCTCGCTCGGTATCATGGCCTGAATCAAGGACGCGAGAGATCTCTGCCGCCGATCGCCTCCACGAGGACATGGCGGTGCTCTGCCCAAGCCGGGCAGACCTCCACCGTATGCTCCACCGTGTCCTCCGGGCGATCCACACAGTGGTGACACCCGGGCGTATCCTCCCGCCTTATCTGACACAGGAACCTCCCGAAGCTGCCGTGTCCGGTGAGGACCTGTATCAAATGGAAGGTGAGGACGCTGTGGCTCCTCTCTAGCCACTCCTCAAAGAGGGGACTTATCGCCGCAATCATGGCGTGCCCAGCACTGGGTTGCGACAACCGTACCGTTCGCCATGAGATCCCGCCGGAGCTCCGTCCGCTGTGCCGCGATTTCTCGCGGCAGCGGAGTTACGCCCCGGCGTTTCGCCTCCTCGCGCCACTCCCATACGTGCGCGAGGATTTTTGCCTTCAGATCCATGGCGAATCGACATACCTTACGAGGAGCTTTTAAATAAATTTGAGCGTTTGCAAAATATCTGTATTCGTTTTGTTGGCTTAAAAAATATGATCATATTTCTAACTTTTGGAAGATACTCAAGTGGCTTCCTATTCGTCTTCACAGGAACGCTCGGATATTGTGTCTGCTATTTAACATCCTTCACAGTCCTAGAATCCTATCTGCGGGAACGCTTTTCCTACGGCCATCCTTCTGATGCACTTTGCAGGTCGCATCTTAAAAATCTCCTTAAATCCCGTCCCTACTCCACCGACGTCTTCTCCTACTCCTTCACCATGCGGTTCGGTGGTGGAATTCACTTTCGCCTGACATCAGGGACTGCCAAACTGATTTTTAAAAAAAGAGTGAACGAACATTATCTTTTTACTTGGTCGCATTCACTAGTTGCATAATGTATAAGTATATATAATAAGATAAATGATAAATGATTTTATTTCTGTAAGTAGTTTTTACAAACACTTTTACACGTCAAACATATTTTTTTAAACTAGATGAGGTCGGGTTTTCCTATCTGACTACTCTGAGAAGAAAGGCCGAAACAAACTCAGAGGTCACAGTCTCTTTTAAAGTCCAGACATAATCATGGTCAGATCATGTGAAGACCATGTCGATTGGTGTCTGAAATGGTCTTTTGATGAAAGAACCACACAGATTGAGTGGACCTGTCCAGTCAATGCACGCATTTGTTTGTAGTTGTGCAGCTCAACTCATAACTAAAGGAGCTCAACGATTCAACGAACAATACCAAAGAAAGGACATTTGGCTAGGCCGCATAAATTACTCAAACTGCCAGACCACGATTAATAACAAACATAAATATTTTATTACAGAGAAGCTCAGTTGTGTTTTGATTGACGGTGTCCCATCATCTAACTAATCAACAAATACCGTTATATACATATTATAGGCATAAATAAGGTGCATTGTTAAAACTACCTATAAATAAAACTATTTGTTTTTATTTTTTGGTAATTATAATCATAATCATTTATTTGTCAGAATATGGTACATTATATTATGGTCTTAGGTATTACTTGTAAAGTAAAATTTTGCCGTGGTTGGTCTGTAGCTGTGAGATTACAACCTAAGACCCCTTCGTGCATCGGAAAGCACGTTAAGCCGTTGGTCCCGGCTGTCATTCGTGGATCTTTGTCGGTCGTTACGGGTCTTCAGAAGCCCGAATGTCTGACAACCAAGGGGTATCGTATTACCCAGTAACTGGGTTATGGAGATCAGATAGGAAGTCGCTCCATGTAAAATACTGTTATTCAAGTGCATCCGGTTAGACTAGATGCTGACTCCAACATAGTTGTGAAAAGGCTAGGCTAGGCAGATGATGAGTTGAATTAATGAATTTAAATACATATTGTAGAGAGCTACCTACATGGTACATTGTATAGATTACTCTCACTTACCTACAAAGTTTTTTTTTTCCGTTAGACCTTTTATTATCACAATGTTCTAACTAAGCTGTAGTTCTATGGAATAGATAATAATTTATGGCATATGGCCTAATATCAACATAATTACAACACACAGTTGAACGATGAGAATATCAGCGTCAGGTATAAATATACCTATAAAAAAGCATGTGTCAAACAAATGCCTGACACATGCTTTTTTTTTTTAGGATGGGAAATCATCAAATAACTTCTCCCGCTCTGGGCGGAGCGGGAGGGTGTGTCAGACTCTTGCTGACTAAAACCCACCCGTATTCCTTCCTGTTGCCTGTGTTGCGGGGGCCTCGGTGACCCATAAGTACCTTCCCGCGACGCCTGACACATGCTGAGCTGGACTCCCATTTGGTGCAACCTTAAGACGCACACCGCACCTTGTTCGATAATTAATTGAAGTATGCCATAATGGCACTCTATTTCTTTATGTATGTTTCCCTTTATAGTATATTGGCACCTTGTATATATATATTCCTGTGTGCTATGTCTTTTGTGTGCATTGAATAAATGTTTTATTTATCTATCTTTGAATGGATGGAGAATCGAACCCAAAACGTCAAGCTCGGTAGGCGCCTCGACAATTTGGTTCTTTGTTATAGATTTGTACGTAAAAGTAAGTACTATTTTAGTCTCGAAACAATTTCTACGGGTCATCACCCCCTCTACCACTTACCTATTCCAGCAGACTATTGAAAAGTGCTTCCAACTCATAGGCATACGCCCAGTGAGCACCAAAGGTTTCTGCTGAATTATATATTATTCATATTCCACCTTAAACCCCTGACCTCTCTGTACTATGTCTGTGATTTTAGTGTTATGTGAAGATTTATATATATTACATATAATATGGACTGTGAACCAATAAAAAAATTCATCTGGTAAATCCTGTATTTTCAGCAAATAAATTATTATTTTTCTTACGAGTGAGCTCACACATCCCATAAGGCGTTTTCTTGGCAGCATGCGACATTGTTTGTATTTGAGGTGTCAAAACAAAATATAAACGCGACAATCTTTTGACGCTGTATTTTTTATTTTTATTTGTTTAACAGTTTATGGACACACATATAGATATACAAGAAGAAAGGAACATAAAAACACGTACAAAGGTGATGCTTATTTCTAAAGAAATTTCTTCCAGCATACCTGCGATTTGAGCAGTGGTGGCCCAGTGGTAACGGCCGCGACCCACGAGCTGTAGATCGTGGGTTCGAAACCGGATAGGCGCTTTACTTTGTGTAAATTATTTCACCACCACTGCTCTCAAAACGGTGAAAGAAAACACCGGCATGTCCTAAAACCAATAATTCGAAGACATGTTACATCTTCAACCCGCACTGGGCCCGCGTGGTGGATTACGGCCCACTCCATCTCACAGAGAGGAGGCCTGTGTCCCAGTAGTAGGAACATTATAGGCTGATTATGTATACCTGAGATAGGAATGTAGACAACGTGTGAAACACTAGAAGAAAAAAAAAAATACATAAAATCACATAAAAAAAACTATCCACTTCAGATATTCTCATTTCAACTACTAAATTCCTAAACTCATTGCTGAGTCTTTGCTTAAGACGCTGACAACACCTAAACCGCGGTCCATAGAAAATAAAAAGAAGCAAGATGACACAACGCGGGTGTCACCACTGCGTGGATCGCCCGGAGGACACGGTGGAGCATACGGTGGAGGTCTGCCCGGCCTGGGCAGAGCACCGCTGTTTCCTGGTGGAGGCGATCGGCGGCAGAGATCTCTCGCGTCCGGCCCTGGTTCAGGCCATGGTACGGAGCGAGAGGGCATGGGCAGCCGTCACCTCCTTCTGCGAAGCAGTAATGCTCGCGAAGGAGGAGGCGGGACGGTTGAGGGAAAGGCATGTTTCGCGCCCTCTCGCCCCTAGCCGCCGCAGGAGACGCCCTGGGCGTCGGGAATCCCGGGCGGATTTCCGGCCACCGTAGGCGCGGGCTTGCGGACGGTGAGCAATGGGTAGCTCACCGTCCGGCAAGGACCAGGCCCGGGTCGATGGCGCGTCGTATTCCACGCGCGCCTCAAAGAGATGTCAGCACAAATGTAGGGGTCCACTAGGGCCGATGCCTGCCGGGGTCGCGGGAAGGTACTTATGGGTCACCGAGTCCCCTGGCAACACAGGCAACAGGAGGGAATACGGGTGGGTTTTAGTCAGTAAGAGTCTGACACACCCTCCCGCTCCGCCCAGAGCGGGAGAAGTTATTTGATGATTTCCCACCCTCAAAAAAAAAAAAAGATGACACAACGCTTGTAATTAATTGCAAAATATGAAGCAATTATCTATTTACTCAAAGTTGAGTTCAGTAATCGAAGATAAAAAACAACCAAGTTCTGCATTCAAATAAGACATTCTGGTTAATAATTAAATACGTCACGTACTTTGATATTTAATACAGATATTTTGAATTAGAACTCAAGGTAAGAGGTTAGTTTAACGTTAGTTTGTATCGATATTATTTTTCCGAACGTATTTTGGTAACAACCAAGTTCTGAGAAATATGTTCAAAATTAACATATACTTTATCCGCTACCACAAACTATACAGATTTGTCTATTTTTTTTTTCTTAAGAGAAGCCTATTTTGGTCAATTGGGTCTTGTTAGCGCCTTAAAGAAAATGTTAATGTTTGCGATTCGGAATTTGATTTTGAACATATTACCTGTAGAGGTATAATTAAAATCTTTCACACTTTAAATGTAAAAAAGGACTGCAGATCTGTGGGGTAATTCTGTAGAAGTTGCTAAGTCTGTTATTGACATTGTAGCACCTACTTTATCTCTTATCTTTAATAATTGCTTTGACTGTGGGAAGATTCCTGACCTTATGGAAAATAGTAAAATAATACGTTTATCATCAGGTAGTAAATCAGACCCCACCAATTATAGACCTATTTCAGTACTACGAATTCAGTATTCATCTGCCATAAAAGTTTTCCATTTAAATGGCTGTTTTTAACGCCAATGGTCAACCTTTCATAATTAGACCTTTTATTTATATTTTTCCGTTAGTAAATTCTCTGCTGGGGAGTTTGTTGACCACTTCTTCTGCCCAGCTAAAGAACTAGGTAGTGGTGAAGGGTGGGCGTTTTGGGGGACTGTCTTATGTAATTTTGACGTTCGTAAAGTGCCGATTCTCAGCCTAGTTTGAATAAACGACTTTTGATTTTGATTTCAGAAACAGGATCTGTATTTGTGACCAGACAATGGCAATAGGCCCTCTCCTTAACGGCGGAATGGCAAATGTGTTTAATGTAAATATACTTCTGCCTCCCCTTACTGAGAATACAGGCGTGATATTATGTACACAGTTAACAATATTGAACAACGCCACAACCCTGTAAACCGAACATTTCTGCCGATTCTGTGTTTTAGAAGGCTTACCATAAACCCTAAATAATATTCAGCGAATCCGCAGCTTCGTCGAAACGGTATTTAAACCTTCCGGGCTTGTTTACACAGGACTTAACCCCTAAACAACGCGGAATGGACTTTGATGCAAGGACCTGCAGTTTGGGGAACCAATTACAAAATCTTTATTTAACGGAAAATATTTTTGTCTTAAAATTTTGCTGCTTTGAGGAAAGGAATATTGATCAAATTGTGTGAACATTTTGGTTCATTCAAAATTTTTGAACCAGAATAAGTGTGCTATTCAAACTTTTTCGATGAAAACCAAATGTACGATTGGTTTCGCATTCTTTTATTACGGATCTATGAAATATTTAAACTTCACTTTGGTGCCGCTGGTTCGCTGTGGCCATTAAAATATTAACGTTCTGTCAGCTCAAATTATTCTATTTGAAATATTTCATGACAGCGTGGGGGCACTTGATTCTTTAGTAGGTCTGGGGTTAAAAATCTGTTTAAATATTACCAACGACATTGCATTGCGTTTATTTACTAGATACTCCTGACTACGGTGAAAGCGTCACAAACAAACAAACAAACTCACATTCGCATTTATAATATTACTTATGATATCAGTGAGCCCAGGGGCTGCAGTCTCGACGTAGATAGCGATCGCTTTACGACCGAAGTCGGTCGCAAAGTCCTAATGGGGTCCCTTGACGGTCAAAATTACTTGAAAAGATTGTGATTTTTTCATGCTTTGCAAGTATTTTGACTGTCTAAGGTCCCCAATAGGACTTTGCAACCGAATTCAGTCGTAAAGCGATCGCTATCTATGTCGAGACTGCATTCCCAACTTAAAAAATTAAAATACTCGTTTTGCACATAATATTTTAATTCATTTTAAGACTTTATTTTTATGTATGGGTGTTGTTAATTCTGCTTGATGCATAAATTTAAACCAAAATAGTTATATTTTAGAATGAAATATGAAATTAGTCGTTGGAATTTACGTTACGTTCATTCCGCACGTTCATACTAGGCCTCTGGATACAATGTTAAAAAGAAAAAAGAGTTCCACCTTGGTGAGTATTTCGAATGAGAATAAAATAGAAAATACATGGAATATCGCCCTAGGACAGAATACTCATTAATTGAAATGTCTTAGCTCTCCGGAATCAAAAAAGGAAACGTTTAATATGGAACTAGAATCAGTTAAAAAGTTAATGAAATTCAGGATTTGAAAGAAAGAAGACGAAAAGTAATTTATTTTCATAAAAATGGAAGTCAAGGTGTATCAGGTAGACTATCACTATTCATGAAAATCTCTAAAGTTTGCTTCTCTAATAACCAATACATTATTTTTTTTTAAATAAATGATCCTTCACAGTTCACTTAGTCTAAATATTCTAGCTAAGATACTTGATGGTAATCTGTAACAGCCACCTTTTAAAGAAAGCCGATCATTGTTGTCTTCCCCAATGTATAAAAAAAAGTTATACATTCAGAAATGAGAACCCCTTGATAGGTTTTAAAAGTATAATCAATTTTTATTGTCTCTTCAAAGTTTTAGACACAAACATACCATAACTTTTCGAAAAACATAAAATCAGTTATACTTTTAACTCCCCAAGAACGCAAAAGAAAAGAACCGCGTTCCATATTATAACAATTCTGTCGTACCGTGAACTTAAGTATTCCCCTAAAACATATCCCCAACCTCAATGCATGCAGGAGATAAAAATAAATAGAGGTGGCCATTATTGTAAGAGCTGTCTTCGATTCTTTGTCTTGTGTATTGTTGTAGGGTGACTATAGTTCAGAGTATTGCTAGAGGTCTTGTTACACTGGAGAGGGTGACGTCGAGGCATTCTTGCATCAGAGGCAGTCGACTAGACGGCGCCGGTCATGACTCATCGTACAATCCAGCTGCTTTATAGCTTTTCCGCTGAATCACCGTAATTCATCATTGATTTAATTTTACGGAAGATGAAGATTATAAGCATGGATGTTCGCTTCGTTTAGTTGAAGAAGTTAGTGTTGTAAGTCTTTTGTTTGGGTAACAGCCTCTTTTGAATGTCCATAAACTTTCATTATTGATTTTAGAAGTTGAGAAATTCTGTTGAATAAATGTGATATTTTTTGTAGAAAGCAGAATTCCTTTTTGTAAAGCATTAAGTAGACATAGTCGTATCAATGTAGATGTAGGTAAATCTGTTATCAGCAAACGTTAGATTGCATTGGCAGACTTGTCAAGATTACCTCCAAAATCTTGAATGTGACAATTAAACACAACGACGATTGGCTAAACAAAGACAATGAGAATATTACCTACCAGCTTATCTTTCTCATTAAAATTACGTAGACTCAATAAAGGTATTGCCGTAATCCTATTATGGGCGTCCATAGAAGCAGACTCAATGTCGTGGAGGAAGATTAAAATCTTTCATTCATAGAATATTTTTTATGTGTAAGATCTTTCCTCTCGCTTTCTATGGGAGTGATTGCGAGAAAAGGGACGGAAGTGTGTAACAGGAAGTGACAGCTTGAGCATGGAATAAGTAAATACTTTTTAATAGCATGGAATTAGTAACTAATTTATAATAGCATGGAATTAGTGTACTCATGGAATTAGTAAGTACTCAAAATCAAAATCCAAATCAAAAGTCATTTATCTATATATCAAACTAAGCTGAAAATCAGCACTTTTCGAACGTCAAAGTTACATAAGACAGTCCCCCAAAAATGTCCGCCCTTCACCACTTCTTAGTGCTTTAGCTGGGAAGAAGAAGTGGTGGAACAAACTCCCCAGCAGCAAATCTGTCTGTTTAGTTATATAAACTTGAATCTATACAAATCGTATGCAAAGTAATTAACATTACGAAACACAAAATATTGGATTAAATTACACACTTGCCGTATGCTAGCTAGCACACGCCAGTATACCAACAAAACAATTAACAAACTGTACTCAAGCAGATAAAAATTACAACATAAAAAAACGTAAATAGACCCTAATACCTGAATAAAAGCCTTCAGGCATAAAGGGTGTGCCCGCTTACATAAGGCTATTGCTGTAGCTCGAAGTGAGAAATGATAAACTAGCCCCATCGAAGTAAAATAAGTAAACAATTACTAATAACAATTAAAACCATGATCAGCAAGACGACCAGTCACCACAAGCAGCACCCGTTCACGAGCATAACGCAAAGATCAGCCATCACCCCCCTCGCCATATTGGAGGGAAGGAGGCAACCCGACCCCCGACGCTACCGCAGGCGGTGACATCTAAGGGAGCATGACGAGCTTACTGTCGGTTGCTCAGGCAAGAATAGTATAATCAATAGTCGAGGACGCTAGCTAACCACTTATTGCAATGCAACTTATAAAACACACATCACAGCCATCACCCCCCTCACCATGTTACTATATAGATAGTAAGTAGAGAGGGTCGTAATTAGACCAGTGAGCGACCACGAATAATGTAATGAATAATGCATCATCATCTGCCTAGCCTTTTCCCAACTATGTTGGGGTCGGCTTCCAGTCTTACCGGATGCAGCCGAATATCAGTATTTTACATGGAGCGACTGCCTATCTGACCTCCACAACCCATTTACTGAGTAACACGATACCCCTTGGTAAGACTGGTTGTCTGACTTTCGGGCTTCTGACGACCCGTTACAACTGTCAAAGATCTACAAATGACAGCCGGTACCAACGGCTTAACGTGCTTTCCGAGGCACGGAGGGGTCTTGGTATGTAAAGATCGTCACCCATCCACGGACCAACCGCGGCAAGCGTAGCTTAACCCGATCGATCTACCCGTGCAGCAGTTATTACTTGGCCACAAGCCCCTCTGGTAATGAATAATTATTCAAACCAATATTTCAGTATTTAGCTTTTTAATTTTTTAGGTTAAATTCTGTCGCTGCTCAGTTACTTATCACCAAGGTAAGATATTAGAAATTACACATCATAGTCAACTACTGTAAGACTCGCTCGTAATCTTTTATTGCGTCAACTAAATTTAGGCATAGGTAACATCACGCTTGTACTTCCCGAAAGGTTAGGCATCGACGCGTCTATAATACACCACCATTTTTGCCAGTTATGTTTCAGTTCCATGTAATTACATGGAACTGAATCTCGCCTATTGCCATCAACCGGGCACAAATTCAGACTCCGGGCTGCTACTGAGAAAGTCTAGATGGCATACCTAAGTATTGTGGTATGATTTAAAGGAAAAAACGCTGTACGTGACTTGTAATTCACTTTGTCAATTTTTTTTTTAATATTTTTTTTAAAAATTGACAATGCGATAAAAAATTATACCAGATGCTGTTAAGATTAAGGGTTCTAGGTGGGTGGTAAAACGTCCTAATCAGAATTATTTCAAACAAGCTGGTGCGCGACGACTTGAAAAAAAAAATTTTTGGTGCAACATCCAAGAAATTTAGAAGATAATGAAGACAGCGACTTGGAATCATACGCAGCAAGAAGAAAAAAAAATTGAAGAATTTCCATATTAATCTTCAAACGATAGATAGATATGTGCTAGTAGGGATCTACGAATGAGGTTGAATGTGTGGTGTTAGAACGAAGGATAAATCCTAAAAAAATATTGTGGAAATAATAATTGTACAGTACGTAGATTGTTATTGGGAATAAACAGTAATATGTATCTAGCAATAAAGTGATAAAGGACACTGTTGGAAGAATGTAAACACAACGAAAAAAAAAACATAACGATGTGAGGCACCATTTTGAACGTGATAAAGTAATTTGAAGAGGGGCCTTTGATGTTCGCTACAAACAAACGAACATGATGGTTGCAGACTAACCAAAGCAACGTCGCATTCAAAGCTGGCATAATCTTCGACCAAGATGGGATTATGTTTAACAGAGGATGTTGGAAGAATGTAAACACAACCTTAGCCGACCATACGTTTAAAAAGTTTAATAGAGATGACACCAATTTTTTTTATTTTTGAATAAAATATTGGACACGTGTTTTTTTCTTTTTTTACGTTATCATAAGATTACGGCGATATTGAATTAAAATGTGACATGACGTCATGCCTTGCTAAATTTTATACTGAATTGTGACGTAGCGAGCCTCCACTCCCGACTTTAATGCTTTTTATCTAAGTATTTTTTTATTAATATGATAAAGCAAAAAATACGTGTCTAATAATTTTATTATCTGACTGATGAACTAAATATGACTACTTTTTTTTACCCAGGCATCACTGTATTTTTCCTTTAATACCCGCTACCGCCGCGCTTGCTACTTACTTTGTAAATTATCTTGTGGCTACCTTATCCTGTCCTGTTTAATCTATACGAAACATTATTTCTACATACACTACAACTGAAAAAGAAATTCCAAAAACAGTCACAAAACCCTTGCTCTATAAACATTCTAAAACTTCAAGCGCTTAAAGCGGCTGCACCCTAAACAGTATTTTGACATCCAACACTATAACATTTTAGTGTAATGTCCTAAGTTTTGTCCCCTAAACACGGCCACCCCTCGCCGCACTGCGGGCACCATCGAATGTAACACTTATAAATTGCTTTAATTTAATACATAGCGCCTGTGACGGGTGGCTCCGTATTCGGAAACATTTTTCTGGCCAGAACTTTGGCAGAGACTCATAAATAAAATTTCTTGGAGATGTTGCGATGTATTTTTAAGTTGAACTGCCAAATGGGTTTTCTCTTAGTGCAGTTGAGGTTTATTTTTCATGTTATTTCTAACACATAATATAACATTACGCTTGTACTCCCCGAAGGGTTAGGCAAAAGTGTATAGTACTGGTTATTTTAACTTATTGCCAAAGCTAAAACTTCAAGTCTGCTTACGTTAGTAAACAGTCAAGAACTAAATATGTTAAGCACCTTTTTTTTTTTTTTTTTTTCTTTTGGGTGGGAAATCATCAAATAACTTCTCCCGCTCTGGGCGGAGCGGGAGGGTGTGTCAGACTCTTACTGACTAAAACCCACCCGTATTCCTTCTTGTTGCCTGTGTTGCGGGGGCCTCGGTGACCCATAAGTACCTTCCCGCAGGCAAGCATCGGCCCTAGTGGACCCCTACTATGTGCTGACGACATCTCTTTGAGGCGCGCGTGGAATACAACGCGCCGTCGACCCGGGCCTGGTCCTTACCGGACGGTGAGCTACCCATTGCTCACCGTCCGCATGTTAAGCACCTTAAGGGTAATTTTTACTTGCACCTTATTACTTTTCCGACTACGTATGCCAATATTTTAAATGAAAACGACAATTCGATACGGCGACATGCGCCTGCTATGTGGGAAAGGCATTTGCTTGAAAATGTATTTCATCATCAGCATTTCAGCTGAAAGACGTCCACTGCTGGACATAAGCCTCCCCCAAGCACCGACACTACGACATGGTTCTGTGCTTCCAGCATCCAGCGGATTCCTGCGGCCTTCACAAGGTCATCGGTCCACCTTATAGGAGGCCTTCCAACGCTACGTCTTCCGGTACGCGGTTACCACTCCAAAACCATTCCGCCCCATCGGCCATCTGTTCTGCTAGCAATGTGGGGCTGTCTACTGCCACTTAAGCGGCAGTGGGAAAATGTATTCATTTATTTTTAATTATTTTAGTTACTAGTTTCACTTGCCCTTTTTTTTACAGATGGGAACCCAATATAACAATGTAGTCACCGATTTCCACACTCAGAGAGACCCAAAACCCAATCAAACACAACCACAAACAAAATTGAAATGTCGAATTGTCGCTCCCAGACCTTAAATTGCCTATACTTTTACAGTCAAAAACAGGTGACCTATATTAAAAGCCATTTCTTATTTTAGTACTTTTGTACTATATTCCATTATAACAAGCCATAACACTTACTTAATACATTGTCATAATCCTCATCTTCGCAGAACATAAAATACTTTAGTCTATAAAGCTTGAACTTTCTTAATGTTGACGAACTGCGGTCATAAAAGTGAAGATGCTTAACAATATTATAATTTCAGCTCGTGCATTTCCTAAAGCCTCTTTTAATGATGTTATACAGTAATTAAAATTTGATGGGCTTCCATAAAAGAATTGACGCTTGAGTGACTGGTATATAAAAATGTCAATGTGACGGGTAGATGGCATTTGAGAATATCACATTTTTTTTTTGGGTGGGAAATCATCAAATAACTTCTCCCGCTCTGGGCGGAGCGGGAGGGTGTGTCAGACTCTTACTGACTAAAACCCACCCGTATTCCTTCCGTTGCCTGTGTTGTCCGCAAGCCCGCGCCTACGGTGGCCGGAAATCCGCCCGGGATTCCCGACGCCCAGGGCGTCTCCTGCGGCGGCTAGGGGCGAGAGGGCGCGAAACATACCTTTCCCTCAACCGTCCCGCCTCCTCCTTCGCGAGCATTACTGCTTCGCAGAAGGAGGTGACGGCTGCCCATGCTCTCCCGTACCATAGCCTGAACCAGGGCCGGACGCGATAGATCTCTGCCGCCGATAGCCTCCACGAGGACACGGCGGTGCTCTGCCCAAGCCGGGCAGACCTCCACCGTATGCTCCACCGTGTCCTCCGGGTGATCCACACAGTGGTGACACCCGGGCGTTTCCTCCCGCCTTATCCGACAAAGGAACCTCCCGAAGCTGCCGTGTCCGGTGAGGACCTGCGTCAGGCGGAAGGTGAGGACGCCGTGGCACCTCTCTAGCCACTCCTCAAAGAGGGGACTTATCGCCGCAATCGTGGCGTGCCCAGAACTGGCCACTTGTAAACGATATAATAAAAAAGCAGTTCAAATATTGAAAATGGAACTCTGCCAATATTATTGTGTATGTATTTTATTAATTTGTCATTTGTTTACGATTTGGCGACAAATTCAAAATTGTCTGTCACGTCAGCATGAATTTAACTCGTTAAACGTTCGTACAATGATTTTTTATGACTTTCGATGTAATTTAATTCAACAAGAACGATGAAGCCCCATCTCTTGCCACAGTTTACAACTGGTTTAATGAGTTTAAACGTGGTCGCACTAATCTCACCGATGATCTGCGTCAGGGACGATTTTCTACGGCGACGACTGAAGATAACATCAGTGTTGTGCGGCGTATGATAGAGACTGACAAAAGAGTGACTTATCAGCAGATTTGGACAAGCTTAGGCATCGGTATGAGTCAAGTGCACAAAATCCTCCATTAACATTTAGCGGTCAGGAAGCTTTGTGCCCGGTGGATACTTCATAATTTGACAGAGGCCCAAAAACTCCGTCGTGTTAATTGGTGTTGTGAAATGGTTCAAAGATTTCACGGAGGTGACTCAAATGCTGTGTTCGACATACTTACGGGTGACGGAAGCTGGATTTATTGTTATGACCCTGACACTAAGAGACAGTCTGCTGTCTGGGTGTTTCCTTCCGAGGAGTTGCCAACTATAGTGAAGAGAGGTCGAAGCGTGGGAAAAAAAATAGTGGCCTCGTTCTTCGGAAGGACAGGTTATTACGCAACAATTGTTTTAGAGGATCGAAAAAATTTACTGCAGAGTGGTACACTAACAATTGTTTACCACTTGTCTTGGAAAAAGTTCTGGAGAAACGACCTCGCAGTAGGATCCTCCTTCACCACGACAACGCCTCGTCGCACACCGCCAAGCAAACAATCGTCTACTTGACGACGTCAGACGTGGAATTACTGGGTCATCCGCCCTATAACCTCGACCTGGCATCTTGCGATTTTTATTTATTCCCGAAAATAAAAGAAAACCTTCGAGGAAAACGTTTTATGGACGCCGAGGAAGCAGTGGCTGCGTTTCAGAATGCGTCGAAGAGACCCCTAAGGAAGATTGGGTAAAGTGCTTATTTCAGTGGTTCCATTGGATGCAGCGATGTAGGTATTGATGTAAATGGACATTATTTTGAAAGGATATAATAAAAATAATAACTTGCTAGTTTGTTCAGTTTTTAAGAATTTTCAGTGTCACCCTCTTATGTGTCCTTTGGTGTATCCGTGGCATCAGAGCGGGCCCTATCAGAATACTAGCGCTGCGGTATTTACTTTTTAAATACCGCAGCATTATGCTGAGATAGGATTTCTTTTTGTATTTTGTTTAATCGAATAAATATGTAAGTTTTGTTAGTTCACCCTCGTATAAGGGACATTTTTGATAAACTTATTAAGATGTACAATCCTGTAAAACATATATTTTTTGTATCTCTAACGATTTACGTAGCCCACACCAGTAAAGCTCCCAGTCAGCATGATCTTTTCCGTAACATCTTCAACAATAATCATCATATTTCAGCCAATTTACATAAACCCTTAAGGAATTATACACATAAACCTTTTCATGTATTACTCAGTCCATTGGTGAAAACCAGTTGAATATCCGTTTAGTAGTTTTTGAGTTTATCGCGTTCAGACAGACAGACAGACATACAGACGCGGCGGAGGACCTTGTTTTCTAATATGTAATGACTACCTACAATAAACAAAACCGTAATCGGTCTCGGTCTTCAATCAAGGTCTATTTTGTCAAAATCTCACCGAAAACTTTTGTGAAGTAACATTGAAGTAAGCTGTCATTCCTACTGCAAGGGATTGATACTATTGACAGCTCACTTCGACTAAATTTTCACAAACAACATTTTGGTATTATTCACTCACGATCGTCCATTGTTGAAAGTAGAACAGCGCCAATATTCTGGGCCAAGCAGATCAAATATTAGACTATAGTATATATAAGGGTTAAATTCCATTAATCTCTATTGCAATCCATAATGTATATTATATACAGGTGGTAAATAATAATAAATAGAAACAATTATGGACCCTGTCGGGCACAGCAACATTTTAAATAAGTAGGAGGGAGAAAGAGCGCTTTAATGATTGTCCCTATTACTAAATCCTACTAATATTATAAATGCGAAAGTTTTTAAGGATGGATGGACGGATGGATGTTTGTTACTCTTTCACGCAAAAAGTTCTGAACGGATTTGGATGAAATTTGGCACACAGATAGTTTATAACCAGGAATAACACATAGAATATTTTAATAACATATAGCTTTTTATCCCGATATACCCACGGGGTCAAAACTTATGCGGGTGAAACCGCGGGACGCATCTGGTATTTAAATAATTTCCTATCTGTTTTTTTTTTAAGCAGTATTAATTGCATGGCCGGTGCAGTGACGTCTAAAGGTAAAACTTAATTGCCTTTTATTGCTGGGCATCCGATCACCCCACGTATGTTCCTCGATTATTAGAAGTTTAGGAAATCGATTTGTTTAATGATTTTTTTCATAATTTTCACCTGACGTTTGTTTTTATATTTTCTCTCTTTCTATTGGACGTTTGTGGATGTTTTTAGGGTTGCGTAGTAAACAAGGAACCCTTATAGTTTCGCCATGTCCGTCTGTATGTCTGTCTGCACGTCTGTCAGTCTGTCTGTCTGTCCCCACTGTAGCTCAGAGATGCTTAGTACTAGAAAGCTGTAATTTGGCATAGGTGTACATATTAATCACGACGACAAAGTGATAAAATAAAATAATTTTTAAGGGTACCTACCTCCTTTGCAGGTTATGTGGGGCAGATATTTTTTTCTCGTCTACCCCATGGTGTAGGGTATCATTACATAGGCCGTTCAAAAATATTGCGGGTCTGTGAACACCACTTTTCTAAAAAAGTGCAAATTTTTGTTAGAGTCAAGTGTCTTCCCACCCTGCCAGCTAAATGGTTGTTTATGGAAATGTGGAAAAATTAATGGCAGTAGTACATATAATGAAATTAAAAGAAAAACTATCACGGCTAAGTAGGCTTTACAAGTTAACGAGTAATAGTCCACCAACTTAAATTTGCAGTTGAAGAATTGACCGTGACGTATATCGATGTATGGGAGAGCATGTTTTTCAACTACAAAATTAAGTTTGTTTTTGGCATAAATTCATACCAACTTCCCAACTACGGAACCCTTCATTGTGCGTGGTCTGACACACACATACACATGGCCGATTTATTTTTGATAATTCATGAACATAATGACTACCTTAACATTTTTGGTTTACCTGGGCCTTATGGAACATGACTGAAATTGAGTAGAGAGTTAAAAATTACAGCTCTAGTATAATAGCCATCACCACTCTAAGGATCCCTCGGAGGACACGGTGGAGCATACGGTGTAGGTCTGCCCGGCTTGGGCAGAGCACCCCCGAACAAACTTACATTTCCAGTTCTTATGTATGGGGAAACATGTTTTTCAACTATAATGTTAAGTTTGTCCTTGGGATAAATTATCTTGGGATAAAAAATATGGTAGATTATTATATTAATTGTACGGACCCTCACCACGCGAGTTCACCTCGCATTTGTCATGGTTTTCTTAGACGAATAGGGGGCAATCAAAATCAAAATCAAAATATTTTATTTCACATAAACCTACTCGGGCACTTATGAAACATCAGAAGCTAGGTGCACGTTTCAAATTGGTCGTTTCCTATGGAGAAGCCGGCAAGAAACTCCACGGTTACTCTTAAAAATAATTGGCTTTTACAATGTTTTCAAATCACAGCGTTAATAGGTATGGGAGGACAGTGTAGGCCTGTCATGAAGTACCAGGTACTCAACAAAAAATAAATCTGTGCTATTTCCCCATTAGATGATGCCATAGCTATACCAAGCATGGGATACGCGTAGTAGGTATGTGACTCTAATTAGTGCGGTTTGCATCTTTGTAGTTTTTGTATTTCGCGTAGGACGAATGAAAATTTTGTTTTTTTTTTTAAATAATCTTCTGTATGTGTGTAAATTGTCAAACCTAGGAGAGTGAAACCGTTAAGTGTTTTGGGGAAGTTAATTTCGAGATTATGCTCGCTCATCCAATTTGTTGTTTTATTGATAACAGTGACAAATTTTTCACTTAAATTATCATTTGTTTGGTATGAGGTTAGGATCAAAATACCATCCGTAAATAGTAGTACTATCCAGAACTTATCTAGTGACTCTTTGACTCAACTACGACTTTTTTTTTATAATATCTGCTATCTTTGCCAAGAAAGATATTCCCTAACTTATGGCCTTTGTAAGGCACCGAACTGATTATCTAAGCAGCCTTAAGCCAGCTACATCTACACACTTTCCAATTAATATCCTTTGAACGATTGGAAGGTATTGGTGCCGATTCCCTTGTTCACAAACTAAACTAAATTTAAGTTCAGTGCATCTTTTTCTTTCTATTTCATTAAGGAAAGAACAGAAGATAAATTTTAGCTTAGTCCTGTCAAATTAATCAGCGCTTGATGTAAATTGACGTAATTTTAGTAGGCAAGTTTTTAATCACGTCTAAACTTGTATGGAGTAGTGACAGGCGCTCATTAATTTGACAGGACTAAACTAAAATTTATCTTCTGTCCTTTTCTTAATGAAATAGAAATAAAAAGATGCACTGAACTTAAACTTAGTTTAGTTTGTGAACAAGGGAATCGGCACCATTGTGTGCGTAAGAAAATGAGCAATTTATTGTCAACAGTAATTATAGTGAGTACCAATAATAAAAAGTTTAAAACCTCAAAAGGCGGAATTTTTTTTAGCTGTTTGGGGTTCTAACACTAGGGCAGTTACGGCCCCGCCGCCGCCAGATGGCGCACGGCAGGACTTACCATCGCCATGCCTGCGTTTAGCCATGCCGGCCGCGCCCAGCTTCGACTTCGCGCCGCTAGGGGCGCGAGTAGTCAATCTGCAGCTCAACCATCGCATTGCGGACGTCGCTCATATATAAAAAAAAACACTCAGAATCAGAACATTTTTTATCATAGTAAAATTCGAATCAGAATACAGATTTTAGAACCAGTAAAGTCCATAATTTCGAAGCCTTAAACACAGCGGCAACAGCCGAATCAATGGTCCTTCTACCGTCAGAATATCAAGCCACGCCACCGCGCCATTTTGTCCTGTACGACAAGTACTACGACGCCTCGCAGAACAGAGAAACTCAAGAGAGAGGAGCAGGTCTGGGCGCTGTGACTGAGTGAGTTCGTCCGGATGCAAAGGATAATAGAGAGGAACTCTATTATACTTTGCATCCTCCTGGTTTCCTTTCTCGTGTTCGTGTGCTTGGCCGATTGCATTGCGCAATCGCATAATCGCATTATTTTATTACGTACCTACCTACACGCAGCACGCTAAACGCATGCGTTCGACAAAAATGACTGAAAATCGCATTAAACAATTAATAGCAACACGTGGCAGCTTGAAAGCCAAGCTTACTCATTTTACCACCCATTTAAATTCAGTCAAATCAGAAACCAAAACTCCAATTAGTATCAAAAATTCAGCTAACCGAACTAGAATGCCGCTTAACAAAACTAGATACAATCTCCGCTCAATTTGATACCATACAGACTGAGATCGAGGCGCTGGCCGGCGAAAATGAAGATGAGTACGAGCAGCGAGAGCAGTTTGACAACAGGCTATATACGCGCTGCTAGCAGAAGGCACCGCGCTGGTTAAAACAGCACGGAAACGGGCGGCCCTTTGGCGACCGGGATGCGAGCTGGCACGACGCCGGGTCCGACAACGACGCTCATCAAGGTTTCGTGAGGTTAACATAGCTCAACCTGCCTCACTTCGGCGGCAACTTTCAACACTGGCTCGAGTTCAAAGATACGTATATCTCACTCATACACAAAAGCATAAATCAAATCAACAAGTTTCATTACCTTCGCGCTGCTCTAAAAGGCAATGCATCTGAAGTAATTCAAAGTGTAGAATTCAGATCAGATAACTATAATATAGCATGGGATTTGTTAACAAGTAGGTTTGAATATGAACGCCTCTTAATTAATAATCATATGAATGCGCTTTTTGAGTGCTCATCGAGTATTTTGGGACATTGCCATGCGATTGGTCGACTCTTCACGTCATAAGAGGGCTGGCCATGTGTTAGGTCAAAGAATCAGCATTACCAACCAACTTGGCAACGCTGCCGGCCTTTTGGACACTTTTCCCACTGACAGCGATGCGGACGAATTTTTTGATGCCCGATGTGCTCTTCCCTTTTTATTTTTTCCTTTATATACTTGTACATAATATATATTGTATTTAAGATTTGTCAAGAAAACCTAACTCATTATACACACATCAAAAAAGTCTAAGCAACATGTACGGTTTTGAACTTTTGAACGATTTTAACTATTGTAATATATTTGACGGAGAAGGTACGTCTCTCTCGTTACCATCGAGTACCATCAGCCATACTACTGTGGGCGTACGGAAGTGTTGGTTATTGCACAATAGAAAAACCGTTTGCAGTTTAAATCAAATTATAATTTACGATCAAATAATCACACTGGCTATTCACACACTGTAGGTACACGACACAACTAACTAAACGGAACGCGCGACAGTTTCACTAAACGTGTTCACTCCTTGACCGCCTCCGACGAAACTGACCTTAACTCGGGTCGAGCGTTATGTTGTAGACTCTGTCGAACGCCGCCTGGTGGCGATGGCATCCCGATTAGTCAAACAAGTGACTAATGGTTTTCCAACACGGCCATCCTGCTTGCACACGTCCTCGTGTGTTAACCTGCAACCAGAAATTAACAATAGTGTTTGTTCGACTCGGCCAATTCTGACTAAACTCTAGATTCATCGGGTCGGTGAAAATAAGGAAATTTTTAAAACTCTACAGTTTTGTTTTAACTAAATCGTACTCTTTAAAATCAAACATGGTAAAATTGGGAAAATACAACAATCACTACCCTGGGCCATGTACCATCAACCGACATTTAAAACTCCACTGCAACAAATTGCCAAGTTTACAGAAACCTTCGAGTAAGACCCCTAACGCCACGGCTCTCCATCCGACCAGCAATCGCATTGCTGTCACACATCCAGCCCATGGATCAATCTGTACGCATATCCATCAAGTGGATCGCCCGTGTGCATCACCCACTGACTACACACTATGGTGTCTCCAGACCCCGACCTCTGCCAGAGCCAAACGCGCACTGCGCAGTCACGGACTACTTGAGTTTCCTCAAGAGACACCGATATCTACCGGGCTACGCCTACGTAATGGCTACTGGTACGGTCGACTTTACTACGGCCGATAGAGCACCCTACTCGCATGTCTCCCATAACTTAAACTTGCTCATCACCATTGTGATCACTATCTACTACGACTGGTACATGACCTACTGGCATTTTTCTTAAACTATCGTGAGCGTATTTGTGAGTACGGTTAGAATTTAAATGATAACAACGATACATCTGAAGTGACAGGCCCATGTGCAGTCTCTAAATCAAATTCAGTATGACGCCGTTTTTTTCCTACTTGTTTCATTATTTAATATTTGCCAGGTAGTTTTTATTTTATCATCAGATTTTATTTTATTGCTAATATAAACGGGCTTAGCAATTTTGCACACACTTTTAAAAGTTTTAGAATATTTTGCAACATACTCATGAAAGCTTTTTTTACATATGTTGCTTTAGCTCATAAAGTTCGAAAAGCTTTTTCCTGCTTTTACGAATACCTGAAGTCGCCAATCACTAAATAAGAACTTTGTGTAAATACCTTTAGTATTTAGTGGAAAAGTGTCATTAAATTGCGTTTTTAATAGTAAAAATAACGCGGCGTACTACTCAATTGGGTCACATATATTATTAAAACTCTGAACACATAGTTTACTGGCCAAAGAATTATTTAATTTCTCTAAATTTTTACATGTAATTGACCTAAACCTTATATGAATTTTTTGCAAAGATATATAGGAACAAAATGTTGTTCGTCTACTGTGATCAGATGGCAACTTATTTACAATTTATTTGTGTAAGTAATCACATTATTTGCTTACTACAAGCACTAAATTTCTTAAGCACATCTTCCATTACAGAATCAAATATTGATAGATTCTGGTAACTTGGAGGTCTGTATACGCATACTACATATAACATGCTTATCAAACTCAACGCAGGACAATTCAATGGTGTGTTCAACAGACAGTTCGACGATGTCTTTTCGTCCTTTCGATTTAATAGAATTTTTAACAAGTATTAATGACCCGCCATGTATCATTTGTTTTCAGCTGAAATGGCTAACTACACAATAATTTTCATAGTTAATTGACATTACTTGATAATCTTTTAGCCAATGTTCTGTTGAACAAATGACATCAAACTTAGTATTTTCCAGAAACAATTCATTTCCAGTAATTTGGAAAAGCTACCTTGGATATTTTGATTAAATAATTTTAAAGAGGGTTGAATTTTTAGAGGGGGTTGAATTTCGACCAGTGGGCGACCACTAGTATTAAATTACTGGTTTTAGCAGAATATTTTTAAAGAGGTTGGTAACTTCACTAATATGATAGTCAAATTCTAAAAATTACAGGTTTTCTTTAGTAATTATAAGTGCGAACTTTTTTAGGAATCACATAGATAACTATATCTATGTTATCATCCAAAATAACATGTAATAACAGGTAAAAATAACTTCAAAATATAATATCAAAAGCATCCACATTTCACATGTTCGGGACGCCATAAAAGTACGCATTTTGAAAAAGCTCGAGGCGAAACTGCTTCCCATATACAGCTTTAATGTAATTCTGGATAAGCAGGAAACCGTATAATGTTACATGAAAACCCAACTACCGAAAATATTATACCAGATGTATGAAACCCTGAGATTTATGGCTTGGATTGGCGTACCTACATGGACTATGATAAGATTCTTAATAAGGAGTCAAAATAAATGTGTATTTCTATGGGGTTTACTGGCGTTTTGCAATACTATAGGTCTACGGTTGACGCCATCATGCACGTGCGGGCCTTCACGACAGGGAATGCCATTACCCAGGGTGGGGTCGTCTTGGCGGTGTCTCTAGACATCGCCAATGCCTTTAATACCCTGCCAAGGAGTTGCATCAAGGAGGCACTCTGGTACCACCGGATGGCCGAGGTGTCGTGTGGTTGAGGCCTATTTGACGGACAGGGCCGTCATCTACCCCGGTCACCAGGGAGTTTGGAACCAGCAAGAGATGTCATGCGGTGTCCCACAGGGATCGGTCCTGGGGCCGCATCTGCGGGACATCGGATACGACTGGATGCTGCACGCCGACTTCCCTAGCGGCGTCAGCGTTGTGTGCTACGCTGACGACACGTTAATCCTGGCGCAAGGGAGGTCGCACCAGGCGGCGGTCAAAGTAGTGGCACGCGGGGTTGCGACAATCGTTGAAAGGATCCGGCAATTGGGACTCGAGGTGGCCCTGCACAAGTCCAAGGCCATTTGTTTTTATGGTCCTTGGAACGCGTCACTGTCGGGGTCCCATATAACGCTAGGAGGGGTTCACATCCACGTCGAGTCGACGATGAAGTACCTGGGACTCGTCTTCGACAGCCAGTGGAACTTCGTGGAGCATTTCCGACGTTTGGCTCCCAAACTGGAGCGAGCCGGGGCTGCCTTGAAGCGGCTCCTGCCCAATCTAGGGCTCCAAACGCCTGCTGCTGGAGGCTCCTCGCGGGGGCCGTGCGGTCTATGGCCCTTTATGGGGCAGCTGTGTGGGCACGTTCCCCGCCGCTGCAGCTAGCCCACCGGTTCAAAAAAGGTTCATTATTCATTACCGGGTAGAGCATATTATTATATGGGCTCGTGGCTAAGTTAGAACCATGTAGATCGATTTATCTGCTAGGTTGGTTACGTTGCGCTTGCCGGTCAATCTTTGGAAATGTACGAATGTAAGAACGCTGACACATTCATACTATATTCATTTCGTAAGTGCAGCGATCGGCGAAGACAGTTCGCCCGTAAACACCGCCCGATATAGACGCGATTACCATCTGCATAAGTACCTCTACTGTCATACGTTTTGTGAGTAAAAGAAATATCCAAATTCTTCACAACCTTTCATTTCTCTCCGTACACACACCTAGAACATTATGCACGCCAACACTTAAAATTGGTAACGGTTATGGCTGAACTGGCTTCGCCGATCGCTGCACATATGAAATGAATACAGTATGAATGTGTCAGCGTTCCTACATGTTTATCAATTAGCCATGTTACTATTGGACTATGATGGGACGAGCTGGACATAACAGATGACCAGTGGTGCACATTAGCCCTGGATCGCAAGCACTGGAAGTCATGGGGAGAGGCTTTTCCCAGCAGTGCGTGATACAGGCTACAAGTAACAGTTACATGTTACTATTCAAAAAGAAGTGATGAAGGTACATACATCCTAAAACTGGGTCACCAAAACTTTTTTTATTTTTTCTTAAGTGGGAATATTAGGTGTTTGATAGCATCTGCACCATTCTGTTCGAACCCATTAGAAGTCGGCTACAATAACTCATTCCTCAATTTTGTATTTTCAAAAATTTTCTACTAAGTTCGGAACAGTTTTGCATTTTTGCTTCATTCCAAAAGTACCGAACTCCGTGATAAATCTTCTTCAACTAAATTAGAACAGCTTTACTTAATTCCATGCCTTCCTAATTCCGAATGGTTTTTAATGTTATCGCTGGAAATAATTTTATTTATACGAGTAATGGTGGTCACTGAAAGGCCCGTGCTATCTGTAACACTTCTGATTTCCCCGGGGACCTTTAAATCTACCCGAATTCAGGCATCTGGAAGAAATAAACCTGCCGATTGTAAACTTTTGGATAGCTTACTTCTTATTTTACAGGAGGAAAATTTTAAACGAAGTTCCTTTTAAGGCACATGCAATCATTTATTATTAGCTTTTAACTCTTTAATGAATTCATTAGATCAATGGTGAATTCTACTAAAATTGACTTTTACTACCTACATTTAATGCCAAAATAATTAAAACAATTACATTTCAGCCAACTTCAACAGAATGACAGAGAAAAATAGTATTACAAAAATATAAAAAATAATAGTACTGTGCGGGACAAGTGAATAAACAATAAAGTGTATAGTGATAACACGAACTGATAGGACAGTACATAATAGTATATAAGGTTTACGTTATCATTGTTTTATAGTTTTAATTATACTTTACTAAGTAATTCATAGTATTAGATAACCTATTTGATTATGTTTTATATCTTGTTTTATATTTTTCTTAAAAGTTTATTAGTTGTAGAGACTAAAAATATAAAATTATAGTATGTTACCGTAAGAAAACATAAGGAAAAACGAGAAAATTGTCATATGGCTCCTGTTACGGTAAAGTTTTGTTATACTTAAGCTTAATTGTTGGCTCTCACTACGGTAAAGTGTTGTTATATTTAAGCTTACTGCGCCGACACCAACTTCGCGCTCATTGGTTAAAAATCCTGCGATCTGATTGGCTGACCAATCACAGGGCCTACATTTTTTTGAATAAATTTTGTGGACTTTAGTCGGCGGGAAATAGCAGTAAGAAGAACACTCTGAAATAAAGAAGATCTACAAGGAAAAGCTTTATTCTTCACCAGCCCAGCACACAAATGTGCCCCGTACTGCATAAGTACCATTTATTTCAGGCGACACAGGCCCATAGCCTAAACATACATACTATAGTATAAACAAAACTTGTGTTAATAAAAAGGCTTAAGACTATGTTAGTAGCACTTCAGTTTGCACTAGCTTATTGACTTAGTGCTATCCTGTGGAACTTGTCCGCGGAAGCGACGGAACACTACGTCGTGCGGCCAAAAGACTTCTACCATGACGAGGGGCAGATAACAGTTCGGTACACGCACGACGAACGCCTTGAAGTTGACATTCCGGTGTGATTCCAGTAACTGCACCTTCGGCGTGTACCTCGTCTTTTGGCGCACGTACTCCACGATGACCTCCGCCTTCGTGGTGTAGTGCAGGCGAGAGATTAAAGATACACCGGCTTTGCGGCACGTACGCTCACTTCAGGCTCCGTGGGAGCTTTGCCGGAGCGGTTCTGGTTCGTTTGCGCCTGCACCGTCACGAAACCGTCAAGATTATCAGCCCTATTCGACGTCTTTTCTGGCATGGGTTTTATACTATGAGCGCCAGGGGCACTCGCAGTGACGCTAGCGAAATTCCTTTGTAGGGGTTTCGCCAGGGCTGCAGACACTGGCAGCGGGATGGGGCTCGGGTGGCGCTGCGTGTAGGAGCCGCGGTGACAAGCACGGGTCAGTAGGGCGAGCCCTCGCGGGGCTCTGCAACCACAAAAATGAAAAATTAATAAAAAATAAATAAAAACAAAATTAATAATAGCAAAATAATCTGTTTACCTTTTGGGCTAATACACTGTAATTGTTTCGATGCGAAAGTGCGTAAACATTTGATTGAGGGATTAAATACTTGAATGATTTCTAGCTAATACAAACAAAGTTTTGCATTTACGTCCATTGTAAGTCAAGTAAGAGTTGAGAATTAATCACTGCTGACATTTAATTTATTTGCGGAATTAATTGTGTATTTAATTTACCCTCCCATGTTTATGTTCCCCTCTTTACTAGCGGGGAAGGGGGATATTCCCCTATTTGATCCTTTTGACTTTTGATTAAGCTTGTGGGACCAAGAAATTTTGCTTTACCAGAGGATGCGCTACTAGAAACTTTTCACGACCATCGTAAAAATACAGCAAAGTTCTTGCATAAATTCAAATCCACTCAGCAAATATAAAATAATCAAATTAATTTTATGGTTATCATAACTTTAAATTGCTACAACGATGAATGACAGCACTCGACTGATATTTTACAGCAATTCGATGCAGACAAATGATGATTTTAATTGGTGTGATTCAATTTGGTGCTTCTTTAATTACAGCTATCAATTTAATGGTTGTTCGAACTATTTGCTCGGTATACAGGCATCAATTTTGCTCGTTAAGTCGATAAATTCGGTTCCAGTTACAGATGTGGAACATCGTGTCTGTTTGCAAATGGATTATAAAATATACAGGATTTTTAAAACTCCTACGACATTATTAATTTATAGGAACTTTTTCTGTCTTTGCTACAAAGGTACCTAGTAAATTTCGTTACAATCTACGAACAGAAGTTTATGTAATAAACCGAAAATAATACACAATTTTAATGTCATATGCTCATATAATTTGTCAAAAAGTGAATTACCCCTTCATACTAAAAGTATTTTTGATGTCACATCGAAATTCCGAATTAATAAGCATTTTAAATGACATAATATTTACCTGACCTGAAAATCGAAAACCATGATGTGGAAGAGCAATCAGAGCTTAATTCTTAAAGACCCCTCAAAAATTAGACGGAGACATTTATAAGCTTCTTAGAATTAAAATTGTTTAGGGCTCCATTGTCATTTTGAGGTCGCTTCCATTGAAGCAATATTACTTTATGATAAGGACAAAGACAGATTTTATATAAGGCTTTTATTGATCTCAAGTTCGATAAGTGTAAGGAGGTGAGACGCCCTGGACGTCGGGAATCCCGGGCGGATTTCCGACCACCGTAGGCGCGGGCTTGCGGACGGTGAGCAATGGGTAGCTCACCGCCGGTAAGGACCAGGTCCGGGTCGACGGCGCGTTGTATTTCACGCGCGCCTCAAATAGATATTGTCAGCATAAATGTAGGAGTCCACTAGGGCCGATGCCTGCCAGGTTCGCGGGAAGGTACTAAAGGGTCACCGAGGCCCCTGGCAACACAGGCAACAGGAAGGAATACGGGTGGGTTTTAGTCAGTAAAAGTCTGACACACCCTCCCGCACCGCCCAGAGCGGGAGAAAATATTTGATGATTTCCAACCCAAAAAAAAATAAAAAGTGTATGGAAGTATCACTGTAGCCCAGTTATACCTCTTTACACTTTATCGAACATGACTCAACTTCATCTTCAAAATGCTTATACATTCCACAACTTTCGTCAACAAATCCTTTACTGCCCAGGCCGCTCGTTTGTGGAATGCATTGCCAGTTCAAATAAAACGCGCGCAGTCGTTTTTCGTATTTAAAAGACTCGTAAAGGAACATTACTTGTCGTTGTGATCTTGTTCTCGTAACTGTAATAAATTATCTATAGTCTTAATTTATTTCCGTTGCTTATACATTTAATATGTATATATTATAATAAATAAAAATAATAATAATAAATAATATATTATTTATGTATATATTCTTTTATCTGTTTATCTATCCTAATAAATTGTATTTATTTTTAGCACCAATGACAGCTCCATTGTATGTCTAGGCAAATCACTGTCCATTCCATGGTTGCCTGAAAGAGAAAGCGATTAGGCCGCCCATTATATATTTTGTAGTGTTGGATTAATTTTTTGTTATGTATTTTTGTGGTGTACAATAAAGTATATATAAATAAATAAATAAATAATATGGCTGAAGTATCTGAAGGCAATTAGCTCCATCACAATGACACACAATAAATTGAAAACACTTCCACCTACCATCAAACTTGTACCGAAGTTATAGTTCCTATGGGAAATCTAAACGAAACACTTGGAAGTTTATCGAATTATTATAAATATAACATGTGCTTCCGGGTCTTTACTTGCGTGCACACGTGAACAAAATGGGCTTGTAAATGACAGGTAATGAACGCTAATAGCTATGACTTTTACACACAACCATTACACACAATAATAAAATATCATCACTGTTATAGACAAAGAAGTTGTTGAATACAGGGTAGGTTTGATATGCGTTGTGTTATTTACTGAACTTACACATGTTGAAATCTTTATGGATTATTTTGCGTCGAAGGAGAGCGGAGGGTTTAGAATCAAAGAAGAACATGAAAAAGGGTGAAATCATTTAAAATGACCATTGTGACAAAAATGAAACAAAAATGAAATTGTAACAAAAATGAAACGCGTAACAAAAATATAACAAAAATGAAATATTAGGGCTTGTTTACAATGGGTATTATTATCTGACTATTATTTATTTAATTCATTTCCTATAAGGTGTTATGCAATAAAACATGTTACATGTCTTTTATCATTTGTTTTATTAATTAATTATAGGGGATAATACGGAATATTGTTTGTCTTAAAAACCAAAGTTTAGTAACTAAATTTTAAATATCAGTTTCTTACATTAATTCTCAGATTATAAAGTTAAATCAACGATCCAAAAATAACAATATAATTTATCAAGAGCATTCATTGATGTTTAACACTTAAAAGACAGACATACAGACACGTCAAACTTATAACACTCCTCTTTTTGAGTCGGGAGTTTAAAAAGGGCAAAATCAACAAACTTTTTCTAACATAATCGTACGCAGCACTATTAACTTTTATAAAATCAGTAGGAACTAATCAGTAGCCTACGTACATCAAAATATGATATATGATGACTTTTTTACAATAAGGTAGTTTTATAAAAAAAGTTTAAAGACTCATAAATTAATAACAATAGGAACATAGAATATCCAGACATTATATATTTACCGTCATGAACACAATGAAAAACACGATACATAAAATAATTGACAATAACAAAAAAAAACCATTACAAAAAAACACAATGTGAAATATTATTCACTTTCACTTGAACTAGAAAAATATGATTTTTCTTTAATGCATCCAATTTTGTTAAATGTTGAATTTCAGGAAAATCTACTTTAATGTTGCAAAAAGATACATTTTGTCTTTTTGTATTGTTGATAATTTTGTTTAATTCACTAAGTGAATAATTCACCCTAACATCAGGCAGTATAGTCAGGTTTATTAATTTTTTTAATGTTTATTTTATTCCTACAATCAGCATTTTCTTTATTTATCACGGTGGCATACGTATGATCTACATTCACAGGCGTTTTAATTTGCTTTCGATTGACCTTCACTTCATCTGTATAAGTTTCAGTAATATCAACAGTACGTGGCAAATCGAAAATGTCTAAAGAGTCTGAATCACTGTTCTGTGTCTAACTCGGGCAATTTTTTACAGAATTCAGTGTTATATTGTTTTCGGAATTGGAATTCGAGATATCACTCAAAGTATTGATATTATGATGGTGTGCTTGTTGTGCTTGTCTTTTAAATGGTGAAGACAGGCAGTCATCTGGATCTGATGTTAAGCGAATTCGTTTTTTGGGGCGCGGTTTTATCAGGCAATGTCTTTTATTATCGAAACAGTCGCAGAAGCCTCTAATGCTTGAGCTGTTACAAAAACAACTTAAAACTCGATAGTTTATTTCATTACAGTTTTTTTTTTTTTGAGGGTGGGAAATCATCAAATAACTTCTCCCGCTCTGGGCGGAGCGGGAGGGTGTGTCAGACTCTTACTGACTAAAACCCACCCGTATTCCTTCCTGTTGCCTGTGTTGCGGGGGCCTCGGTGACCCATAAGTACCTTCCCGCGACCCCGGCAGGCATCGGCCCTAGTGGACCCCTACTTTGTGCTGACGACATCTCTTTGAGGCGCGCGTGGAATACGACGCGCCGTCGACCCGGGCCTGGTCCTTACCGGACGGTGAGCTACCCATTGCTCACCGTCCGCAAGCCCGCGCCTACGGTGGCCGGAAATCCGCCCGGGATTCCCGACGCCCTGGGCGTCTCCTGCGGCGGCTAGGGGCGAGAGGGCGCGAAACTTGCCTTTCCCTCAACCGTCCCGCCTCCTCCTTCGCGAGCATTACTGCTTCGCAGAAGGAGGTGACGGCTGCCCATGCCCTCTCGCTCCGTACCATGGCCTGAACCAGGGCCGGACGCGAGAGGTCTCTGCCGCCGATCGCCTCCACGAGGACACGGCGGTGCTCTGCCCAAGCCGGGCAGACCTCCACCGTATGCTCCACCGTGTCCTCCGGGCGATCCACACAGTGGTGACACCCGGACGTTTCCTCCCGCCTTATCCGACACAGGAACCTCCCGAAGCTGCCGTGTCCGGTGAGGACCTGCGTCAGGCATTTCATTACAGTTGTGTTCTGTTTCGAATTGTATTTGGTGAACCTTCATGGTTTTAGGAACGGGCACTAAAACTTCGAGAGCGGCTTGGTTTGTGCTATTAATCTCGCTGATATCAGACTCATCAATACAGAAAAGATTAACCGTAGTGTCTTCTTTCAGAAGAGAGTATGCTGCTGAGGTGTCCAAAACGTCAATTCCATGAGATACTCTAATCTCTAAAAGTCGCTTTATAACCCCTCCTATACCATCTGCAGCACCCTTCCCGTGGTACGACTCTGAAAAGTTCCAAGTCCCTTTTTTGAAATCTCAGTCCTCAAGATATAATTTATACAGATAAAAATTGTTTTTCTGCTTGTACTGGGTGGCGCGGCATCGGAAAATACGTGCAAAATATTAATTTGCGGAAATTTTCTTTTGATATCCATCAGAATAGGTCTCAAATGTGCGCAAATTGCTGTTGGTGAATAATAATAATAATAATATCGTTTATTTATAAAAATGGTGCAGATTTACAATAACTTATCTTAAAAATAATAAAGAACACATTTGCTCATTTGCCTGAACTAGGTAGGACCTGTGTTTCAGGCTAATGATCTGTTGAGTCAAATAGTGTGCAATATGCTTGTTGTTTCGAACCTTTAATGTATATGATACTTGTGTGCAAAGAAATTTGATTTTGCGACCCGAAGTGGACAGATTGAATTTGCCGATGCATTTTACAATTGTAATTTTCAGAAAAGTCGCAGTGAATCATAACCTCGTCGTGTAGAAGACTGCTTTTGAGGTTTCTATACACGTGTATAAAAACCTCAAAAGCAGTCTTCAAATTAAATTATGTAGGTGCCAAATATTGAAATAGTGCTCTTTAAATTTTGTAAGTTCCTGTTCAAAAAGACTTACGATTATAAGGCTCTCCGGTTTTCCTGTTTTTGATTCAGTTACTACTTCTTTAGTTTTCTTAGTTTCATTATTTTTTTCATACTCAACAATCTTTCGTGATCCATTGTAACCAGGTAACGTTGTCATGTTTTTCAGTGTTAGTGAAATTGTAGGTTGGAGTCGTCGTTTTGCAAATATTACATTCAGAATGCATGCATTCTTTTGATTTTGTATCGCACACTATCTCTTCCAATATATTTATTAATTTAATACCTGAATCAAAGTTTTTTAGTGCCATAAATTTAAACTCAATATTTTTGATACTAAAAAACATAATCATAAGTTTTTTTAGTGCCATAAATTTAAACTCAATATTTGCATGAATTTTGCAAACACAAGCTTCACGGTCGGACAGTCGAGGTTTGACTACATAAAAAGATCGGTGTCTGCGAAAAGTGGCAATAGACGCATTAATACCAGTGTGTTTGTTAGCGACGCACAGCAATCTCATTTGTAGGCATGTACCTTGTACATAATCAAGACATGCTTATAACTGAAACCCGACTGATTGGAATGTCAATAAGTATGAAACACCATCAGTCGGGTCCCTTTAGATAATGTATGTATCTTATAGAGCAAACGGAGCAGGTTTTGACCAGAAATAGGACTGGTTCAAATCATAACAATCATGAGTACTAAGAATGTTGCACCATGATTACTCATAACAGCTATGTCGCAATAATACTCGACAAGTCACAACCTGATCCGTTGGGAAAGTACATTTTTACAAGCTCTGTATGGAATATTGCCCGGGGGTACGATATAGGTGCTTCCACAACTAGTACGTAGGTAGAAAACTACTTAACAGACACCACTTTGGTGTTACCGGTCCCCCCGACCGCTCACCATGTTCGGCAAGCCTATCCCTTGGGAGAAGCGAGCCAAATACCTAGGCGTGACCCTTGACCACCATCTCTCCTTCTCAGAGCACATTAAGCAGGTGCGTTCGCGTGCCGCTTTCGCTCTCGGTAGACTTCACTCTGTCCTAAATGCGCGCAGCAAATTGTCCCTTAAGGGCAAATTGCGTATTTACACAGCGTGCATCCGTCCCATTATGACATATACTTGTGCAGTCTTCGCACATGCTAGGCCCCACCACATCCACAGGATGCAGTGCCTCCAAAACCATTTCCTCCGAAAGGCAACGGGAGCCCCCTGGTTCGTCCGAAACGAGATCCTCCATCTCAATCTTAAAATCTTAAAATCCCCACCATCAAGCAGTTCATGAAGCGCATCACGAAGCGTTTCTTCGACTCCGCCGCCACCCACCGCAACCCTCTGGTTGTGCAGGCCGCCAGTTATAGCCCCTCCACCATTAGCTCTGTTCGCCGTCCAAGGCATACTCTCACCGACCCCGATGACCCCATTACCCTCCTCCAGGATAGCAGTAGGGCCACGAGTACAGTGCACAAAACACACCGACCTACGTTCCGACCTCGCCGCTGAGGTCCCTCGCGTAAACTCCGACGTAATTGTCCCACCCGACCCTTGCTCGACGAAGCGCCAGCCCGAGCCGCAGCTGAGCCTGTGGTTTTAAATTCCCTGATTAATAATAATTCTGATCAGATCCAGCCTGTCCCACCTTGCTGTCCTCCCCCCAGCGACGCCCTAAGCCGAGGTCCGTACCCCACAGGGGGTGCCCTTAGCGTGCAGTCGCTTAGTATTATAAGAAATTCGCCCCTGGCTGGAGGCTTTGAGTTCGCTTAAGGCAGCCACAGGAAAGTCCGGTTCAGTAGTCACGACCTCTCAAGGTCAACTACGAGATGCCATACATAAAAAAAAGTGTTACCGGTGTGTATCGATTGTGTATCGATTCTATAACGATAATGTAGCATGTGTATCAATAGTGAATCAATCAGTAGTCATTAGGACTCAGTTAACAACGGTGGGTTATGCATCAGATATCCATCAGCCCTCAGCTGGCATCTGTTCCCATAGAGTCTTCAGACTATAGGACCTTTATTTAGTTAGGGAAGTTTCAAGTATTAGTTAGGATAGCTTACGTTTATAAATTGTGTTCTCTGTGTTTTATGTGATAGTTTTAGTGATAATAGATGATTGTTGGTGACTTTAATTATAGTGTATTGTGTGTGCGAATATACAGTGTTTTTAAACTAACCCCTGGCTAATTTGACTGGGCAATATTTTACCCCGCACCTGAATAGCTTACAGTGTTCCTTAGTTTTTTTACGTAAATTCGTCAAGCTGTCGAGAAGATACCGTTTCTGATGTTTTTGTTTATTAAAAGTCTTGGTTTCTTTCTTTCCCGCCGTAGCTCGGCTTACATCATCGCGCAGGTAAATGTGACGAATTTTTTTCGCCAATTCGCTGTTTCTGCTGGAGCCCAATTTTGTATGATTGCGGATTCTGCTTTTAAACCGATGACTCATCTCAATCGCGAGTGCATTCTATACTTTTTAACAATTGTGGATGTAAAAATATTCCGTAATATTGCCTTTTTGTTATTCATGTATTCTTGCTTTATTGCTTCAGTCAAAATTAAGTTTTCCAGTAGAACTTTTTTAACTTTCATTTTATCCTGGTCTGAAGGAGTGATCATAGTTTTGAGGAATTCTTCTGATTTTGTATTTGGCGTCTGCGGCTCTTTGTGTATTGCGAGAGTCCCCTGCTCTGAGGCAGTCATCTGACAATTAAGTAGGATTTTTTGTCGATAGATTTTCTTTTTTAGCGCTTGTATTTGTTTTCTTTGTTTATTTATTATATTTTTTTGTTTTTCAATTTCATTCTTTAGCCTTTTATAGTATCGTTGATATTCTTTTGAATTGTTTTTGTCTTTTATTTGTGACTTTTGTTTTTTCTCCTGGTTTTTTTTAAGCTTTCTCCAGCTCCTTCTTTTTATCGACTTTTGGTTTTCTGTTAATTTAGAAACTGGCACATATTGATTCTTGATTCTGTTTAAAATTTTCCATCGAATTTCTTCAAACTTCTCTGGGTTTAATTCTTTAAGACGTTACCTATATAACTGTTGACGTTCAGCTGCTATCATTGGCATCCTAAAAAGAAAATATATCTTAAGCATCAACATGTAGAGAGACAGACAAACAAACATGCATAAATAAACAAACTAACAAGGAGCTTGACAAATAAAAGTGACGATTGACCGCGGGCATATACTGATGGATAACAAGTCAACTGGACAAAAAAACGAACTTAATGTTGAAAGACTAATAAAACAGAAAGTAGACAATTAAATAGACAGACAAGAAAACAACAAAAACAAAGTCAAAAAACAGAAACCGACTTCAAAACCACAGAAAGTCGTTGAATAATAAGAATACTTTCTATTTTATCAACGCTTCCAATTATATCTAAGCATTTTGGAATCGGTGCCAACCAATGAACTAATGTATTAGAAATATTGTGGTACCGCCTCTTAAGACTGCACCGAGCAAAAAGTGAAAAAGGTTATGTTTATATTAACTAAAATAGTTTATTTACACAATTAAAATCTACGTAATTATTACCACGGATAATGTGTTTACAATGTTTGCGAGGCAAACATATGAAACTTGGTATAGTTTTTTAAATAGCCTCATATGAAGTTGAGCAAAAAATCTACAAAAAGGCGTGTTGGCATTCAGGGGATTTCATGTATTTTTCAATAGAAATATTCTGTAGATATTAATTCAACCAAATATCTAATATGTTATCTCAAAATTTTGCGTCACATATTTTCATAATATTGTCTAGAAGATTTAATATATTTTTATTCAAAATGCACTCCGAATTCGCCATACAAAATTACTATGAACCCGCCGTGCTGTCAAATACGTGGCACGCGTGACCAACAATTCAGTCATCTTCGAGAGCTCAGAGCATCGTATCGTCACTTTACAAAGCGAGCGCATAGATCGCGAATTACCGTGTAACCACTCGCTGCTGCATATAAAAATAAGGTACGTGACATTCTCGATATCTTGAATTTAATTTCACTACCTACATCAGTTAATGAATTTTATCTTGTAAGCAATTCTGTAAATCGAATGAGTATAAATGTTGTATACTTACATAAGTTTTATAGCATCAACTATTGTTTTAGGAAATATTTTACTTTTGTATTAGGAAAATGGGAAAGCGAAGGGAGAGGTATTATAGAAAGTAAAGGAATCAATTCAAGAAAAAAGCTGTTCTTCAAAATGGATACGTATCATCTTCTAGTTTAAGTTAGATTTTCTGTCTCTTAGAGCTAGATACTTACACAAAATAAATACCAATTATTTCCAAGCATAAGGTCAGATTCATATCACGCAAAGAAAAATATGCATATTTGCTGCTTGGACAGTAGTGGATATGAAAATAGAAATAATAGAGGAAGACATAGCATTTTCAATCATCAATGCACGGGCAAAACAAAATAAGCGAAAAACTAAAGATGAAAAATTGACAAATGTGAAACGTAAAAGAATATGTAATTGTTAGTAGATAGTATCAGCTACGTCCCTTGTTAAGCAATCTACTATTTGTGTTTTTATAATAAATAATAACGAAGAAAATATGAATATTGTATTTATTATCGCACCACCCTGCTGTTTGACACGGTCCATAATGTACCTATAAAACAATACTGATTTTTTCTTTATACTTGTCTTAAAATGTACATATTTTTGGTATATTTTATAACGTAAAATTTTATATAAAGTTGTTCTAAAATAATTTTTGTACAAATAGACATAAAGCTTAAAATAAATAGCATTTGCTATACATTTGTTTTAATTTTTGCAAAAAAAATAATTCATTGAAAATATTGCACAAATTGTTTCCAATGCAAACCAAATTAGAAAAAAATATGAAGCTCAGGTAAAAATAATTAAACATAATGATATTCACTCATAATCCACATGATGCCAATATATTTGACTAAATGTTAGTTACCAAGTTTTGATTTTCAACAGCCACGCACGTGTGCAAGTACAGCTGTGTGCGTGACTGAGCACACAGTGAGTGCATGAAGTTAAATACCTAATTAGCACTCGCCGCTTTTGCTCGGCACAGTCTTAATTGCTTAGATACTCGTATAATAAAAAGCCTAGATAAGACGGAAAGGATTCTTTTTATTTTCGATATTCAGTGGTTTTGAAGTAGACTTTTGTATTTTGTTTTATTATGTTTTGTAACTTTTAGATACTTCTGCTTATTCCTCGTGAAACTGTCAGGCGCTATAAATACGCACATGCATAACAACTACACTCCAAAACACTTGTAAAATATTAATCGTAGTCAATTTATTTTTGACCGTTAAGGAATTCCTTCAATTATATCCAGAATCCAACATCAGATCTTGACCAAAATATGTATGAGACCACACTCGAGAAATCCCCTGTACTTAAAAAAATAATCATCAAAATCTATTTTTTAACACATAAGTCATGCGAGAACATACATAAACATATACAAAGGAATTTAGAAACGCCCCTTTTATCAAAATTGGTCAAAAGACTTGTTCTGAGTGAGCGTGCTACACCATCAACCTCGTTATCGCTTTCCATCTGACGAAACTGAGGTCAAACGAAAAACCTGAAGAAACCCACCTAAAGATATGCCGCACCAACAATCGTTAAATCATCAGTCATCGAAGCCACTTTTAGTTGCATTAGGCTACGGACGCTACTAATATGGAAATAAAAATATTTGTGTACTAATATAATATAAAATCAAATATAATGTAAAATATTTAACCACATAAAATAAATATTTTCAAACAATAGACAGTGGATGTAAAAAAACAGAATGGCAAACGCACCCATATTATATACAAAAATACATCAAACATGCAACATTAAAATTACACTCTAATAATCTTACATCAGCAATGTGATTGCGACTTTAGTTCATTTTTCTTATTTCATTTTTGTAACATATCTAAAAAGTGTAACAAAACATAACAAAAATGATAAACCGCCATGCTTTGAAAGTAACTTCAAATGTATTAAGCCAAACAGAAATCTCAATGAGCCCTAACCACCTTGCATTTCAATATAGGTCAGCAATAACCTATTTAATTAATCAATTAAATAACAATAAGTGCTCACTTACCTGCGTTTTATGAAATAAAAGAAACTGATAAATTAAAATTGGAATTTTGCTCGCCGACAAAGAAACACGCGTTATTCACTTTTTTCACTCGAGGACAAAATGGCCGACTCATATTCGATTCTAGCATGCAATTGGCTCGTTATAGCCGTAGGGTTGCCATTTTACAATTATCAAATAATACCAAATTTTACTGTTAGAAAAAAAATCAGCAAAAATCAACAAAATAATGGACATAATTTTCCACCCAAAATTTATATATTTTAAATAATTAACTTAAAAATGAATTTGACCGAAAGTGATGGCAATTAATAACGTCTTGGCAAAAAGTTCACCAATAATTAAATACTGTAGCTAATATATTTATTCAGATGGTTTTTGTGACGCAATTCGTGAAGAGGAAAAATTATTTAGAAAGGAGAATATTCGAGTTGGTTGAGAAAAAAGGAATAATATTAGTTTATTATTGGCATTGAATATATAAATCTATATAATGTAGCTTGACAATACATATCAAAGTACTAACAAGTAATTACTTGTTACTAGTAAAAATAATAATTATTTTAACTACGTAAAATTTACTTGTTAGTACTTTGATATGTATTGTCAAGCTACATTATATAGATTAAATAATTACATAATAATAATAAAATAAATTACCATTTTGATAGCAAAACTTGTCCACACGCGATATTTTATGATACAATAATTGTATCATAAAATATCGCGTGTGGACAAGTTTTGCTATCAAAATGGTAATTTTAAATGATTTTTACCCAAAAAGTAAATCTTCTCAGGGGTAGTCAGATAGGAAATGTCAACTCCATCAAGCTTATTTTTTTATGTTTTTTTTTTTTTTTCAATATTACTTGTTTTCAATATTTCGATGCGAAAGTGAGTAAGTTTGTTTATTTGTCACGCTAAAACTGCTCATGATCATGACATGGGTTAAGACATAGGATACTTTTATCCCGATATTCTCACGGGATCGAGACTTATGCGGCACAGCGTCCGATAAGGACCAGGCCCGGGTCGACAGCGCGTTGTGTTCCACGCGCGCCTCAAATAGATGTCAGCACAACTAGGGGCCTGCTAGGGCCGATGCCTGCCGGGGTCGCGGAAAAGTCCGAAAGGGATACCGTGGCCAAAGTCAAAGCCAAATTATTTATTTCAAATAGGCAGATAAAAGGCACTTTTGAACGTCAAAATGTACAAAGAGAAATAGAATTGTCGCCCCTTCCAAAAGGTAGGCCTCTGGCAACACACAGGTAACAGAAGGAACACGGGTGGGTTTTAGTCAGCAAGATTCTGACACACCCTCCCGCTCCGCCCAGAGCGGGTGAAGTTATTTGATAATTTCCCATCCAAGAAAAAAAGTACTGACCAATCAAAGTTTGAAAAATGCCCTCAGGATGCCGCTGGAACTAGCCCGAATTCTGCGCACCAGGGATGTGCATCGTTTTCACATAGTAGATTAGAAACAGTTTACTTGCGACTTGGCGAACTTCCATATCGGACTCCTAACCGACGAAAAGCTTACGTTTTACTTTTTGCAACCATAAATCAGGAGCACGGGATAGTTGCCTTAATAATCTATATTTTATACCTTGTATTGGATACTAGTCAATAAGAGTGAACACCTACTGTTTTCCCCATAAGTATGTCAAAAAAATCTTTTTCATTTCTGGGCGATACTCCGTAAAACTTACGTTAAAGAAATATAGAAAAATTAGTAAAAATAAAACAGAAGTAAAAAATTAAGCACACAATACGGAATATGCTTAATTGGGATGAATTTTCTGATTCCAATACGCGGTGTAGATACAAATAAGAGTGAGATCACACACCGACGTCACAGGTTACACGCACCCTACGTTTACGTCGCCACGATGACTGCGCTACGTCAGCTCAGAGCTAATGTATCTTCCAGAATGTCGACATCATCTTCCGAGGACAGATTTCTTGGTGTGGCAATTAATGAGAAAAAAAAACCTTATTGGGTTCACCCGTTTAATCAAGATACCACAATGCTAATTTCAAAATTTCGCAAAGTAAAAAAAAATTAGGAAATTTTAAGTAAATTTAGTAAAGGCTCGTGCAGACTAGCGCGAAAGGCAGCAATATGCCTGTCGCACCCGCGATATCGTCCCAGTCTGTGGGAGCCCTTACGGTTCGACGTAGAATTTCGTATGTTGCTATTCTCTTTCAAATTTCATAAATCCGTTTAACCGTTTTTGCGTGAGTATGTAACAAACATCCAACCATACAAACTTTCTCATTTTTAGTAGGATGGAACGATTGTCACGAATTCAAATGCACATACAAATAAATATGTATGTTTAAAAATTAAAAACTTAAATTAAAAACTTCCCCATGGATGCAAATCCATAGGGAAGTTTTTAATTTAGAGATGCAAATCCATAGGGAAGTTTTTTCTAGTCCAATAAAATTGCTTGATTAAAAAGGTAAAAATTATTTAAAAAATCAAAAACCAGATTGCATAAAACACAATCTTGTTTAGTGCATTACTTTTAAATTGTCTTTTTTGCAGTCGGGGTAGATAAGTGTTCTTATTTTAGACTAAACTTCAAGCTTTAATAATTAGATCTTGCACATTTATTTCTGTATTATTAAATGTATGGGAAGTGGGTTATTTTAGACTAAACTTCAAGCTTTGATAATTAGTTCTTGCACATTTATTTCTGTATTATTAAATGTATGGGAAGTGGGCATTGTTCTTTAAACATAAGTCTATTTTTATAATCACCTAATCACCTTTTATTTTTAAGATACGCGCGATAATCCCTACCTTGCGGTCATGTTATAAGCAACGTCTAAAAAGATATTAACTATTTTTTTTTTTTAATAATTCTTATTTTTAGGTTACGCAGTTACTACCCGCTTTCACTCAACTAGTGAACATCCTCAGAAAATCAGTAGTACTTTCTTCTGTATCGGGAAGTAAACAAAATAAAAGTTAAATTATCATTTGTATCGTACTCCACAATCGCATCAATTAACAGATTTGTCTAATAAAATGACATATAAAAATTACCGATGTAATCTCCATAATAAAGTCAGTTAACTAAAATACTAGTGGTTGTTGTAGTCAGTTAACTAAAATACTAGTGGGTGGACCTTTTAAGGCACCAATAATTACCTTACCTTCGCACTAAAGTGTCGAATGCCAACCTAAATAAAGGTCATACGGACAAATTCAACCCCAGTAAAGCTATTGTGGTAAATCTGAACGTCGTAGCCCAAGAATTTAGCGCCATTGAAAGGATAATTGATTTAAACGGGCTATTAGTAAAATGTGCTTCTAATTGATATTATTAATCTTGTTGAAATTAGATAAGGCTTAATTTATCGCTGTTTAACATGTTCTTCGAAATATTATAAGTACTGCCTTGCTATGCATAAAGGTCTTATCTGACATTTTTAGGTATTTTTACTTTTTTGCTTATTTGGCACCATGGCAACACTACTGAGGTACCTAAACAACAAAAACGTCCTATCTGTGCATTTATTTACTCAAACGGATGTTTCCAGTTTGACCTATCTACCGTTTAGCACCCTGTTACAAAGGATTAAAGTCATAATATCTAACATTTTCTATTTGAATATCGAAAGGGAATACATTAATTATGAACAAAACTAAAACAGTTTATTATCTAAACAGTCACATACTTCCAAAACACTTTCACAAAAACATAAATAACCGGCATTCAACATAACACGTTTTTGCCTTTCCTGTAAAAAATACATTTGGCAGATAGGACTTATACGTTTAGCAGGGCAGTATAGGCCTAGTAACGAATGTAAATTAGCTTAATTATAATTTTATAACCTTCATTATAATCAGCATTAACCATCCTACTGCTGTGTGCATAACCAGCCCACTGCTGGGAAACAGGCCTCTCATCGAGAGGGAGTGGGCTGTAATCTACCACGCGGGCCCAGTGCGGGTTGGTAGATGTCACATGTCTTCGAATTTTTAGTTCTAGGACATGCCGGTTTCCTCACGATGTTTTCCTTCACCGTTTTGAGAGCAGTGGTGATAAAATTATTTACACAAAGTGAAGCGCCTGCTTGGGTTCGAACCCACGACCAACAAATCATAAGTCGGGCCTTTTACCACTTTTTTTTTTTTTAAATGTCAAATCATCAAATAACTTTTCCCGCTCTAGGCGGAGCGGGAGGGTGTGTCAGACTCTTACTGACTAAAACCCACCCGTATTCCTTCTGGTTGCCTGTGTTGCCAGGGGCCTCGGTGACCCATTAGTACCTTTCCGCGATCCCGGCAGGCATCGGCCCTAGTGGACCCCTACTTTTGTGCTGACGACATCTCTTTGAGGCGCGCGTGGAATACAACGCGCCATCGACCCGGGCCTAGTCCTTACCGGAGCGTGAGCTACCCACTGTGCACCGTCCGCAAGGCCGGAAGCGAGAGATCACTGCCACCAATCGCCTCCACGAGGACACGGCGGTGCTCGGCCGCCACCTGGTGCGACCTCCCCTGCGCCAGGACCAACGTGTCGTCGCCACGCCGCTAGGGAGGTCGGCGCGCAGCACCCAGTCGTATCCGATGTCCCACAGATGCGGCCCCAGGACCGATCCCTGTGGGACACCGCACGACATCTCTTGCCAGTTCCACACTCCCTGGTGACCGGGCCCTTTACCACTGGGCCACCACTGCTGTGTAGGTATTGGTATTTCTTCTGCATGATAACCAGCCGGATAATTGCATTACACACCAAAATCAATGTTACTATGTATTTTATTTTGACAATTCGACAACATTCATTGTGTTATTTACGTTGTCGAGCAAACGAATTTTTCAAACATATCCTTACATATTAAAACAAAGTCCCCACCGCGTCTGTCTGTTTGTCTGTTTGCTTGAACGCGATAAACTCATAACTACTAAACGGATTTTCATACGGTTTTCACCAATGGACGAAGTGATTTATGAGGAAAGTGTACAATTCGTTAAGGTTTTGTGTAAATTGGCTGAAATACGACGATTATTGTTGAAGATGTCGGAATAAATAATGCCTATTGGGAGCTTTACTGGCGTGGGTCGCGTAAACCGTAAGAGATGAGGTACATAAAATTAATCTACAGGATTGTACATCTTAAAAATTTCAACAAAAAGTCCGCGATAGCATGTCTATCTTGTAAGGATGATCCCCAGCAACCATTTAAATTATATCATTCAGAATTTGATAAAAAAATCATTGTTATTTCTGAAGCTATTTTTATATTATTAATACTTATCCAATAAAATATATGATTTAAATTTGGCATTTCATTTAAATTAAAATATGCCCTGACATCATATCATTTAAATGAATACTTTAAAAGATATCACAGATTCAAAATTACGCGTAACATAATAATTATGTTTGATTGCTACTATAGAAAAAACTGCTAAACGGAATTGAATGAAATTTGGCACTCAGATAGTTAAAAAATAACCTGGATTAACACATATGATACATTAATAGCGGTAGAACGTTTCCGTGGGATAATTTCCGACCTCCACGCGGGCGAAGTCGTGGGCAAAAGCTAGTATATACAATATAAAGAACTGGATTGAATTTCTTTCAAAATCATTCGTAATGTGAATGAAAGTATGTTACGGCATTGCCCATCTGCACCCTAATTGCGTAACAGTTCCGAGAGTTTTGAAGCAGATTGCTAATCCATTGCTTCATGGGCTTCAAAAATTCATCTCCTCAGCAACGTAAATAACACAATGGACGTGGGTGAACTGTCAAAATGAAACCAATTGCGGTCAATTGTAATTTTATGTGTGTTACGCAATTGGTCTCCTCTGGTCTTGCATCCGGGTGTTAGTCGCAACTTGATTGATGGCGCCAACAAAAAGAACGGCAAGATGGCCGAGAAAATGCTCTAAGATGGTTAGAGCATTTTCTCGGCCATCTTGCCGTTCTTTTGGTACCGTGTCTTATGCGGGCACTTAAACTTTTGGATACTAGTCACGGAATAATAAAAATAGTCGCTATAAAAATTAAACAAGCGGCTAAAAAAATAGTTATCTATGATGATTGAACTTTAGCTTATTTCACAATAAAAACTGCTTAGTTCAACAGGGATTTTCATAAGCCCGGAAAACCCGAGCGACTTATGAAAGTAAAAAAGGTCAAGCATTCAAGGTTTTCCCAACGTGTTGTACGGTTCCTTGAAATGATATACGACCTTATAAGTCGCAGAACTGGCGGGAAACTGACCTTTACCATACGGTAATATATCACTGCATAGCGTAATGTGGCCTATGGGAGTACTAACCACTTTCAAAACGCTGCCTTACCTATATTGTTGACATTAAATAGTTTGAGCATAAAGTATGTTTCAGACTTCACAGGCATGAAAATAACAGTTTATACTTGTCGCATGTCGTTGCAAATTTAAAATCTCCTATGTGACATTTTTGTCGTAAATGAGTTTTGCAGATATTTGAAAAGCGATTTTGAATAGGTTTATTTAGCAAAAACGTCCATGTGAATATATTATTATTTCGATAAAGCACGTATAATTTTTTTTAGTGTCAAGTATCAGCCTACATTTAATTGTTAATCAAAATGTGTCTGATATACATGAGAGTTTTTAGTAACAGATTTATTAAAAAAAAAAGGAAATGAAAATGTTATGTGATCACCCAACGTCGAGCACTACAACTTTGCGCCTATTTTATGCTAGGAAGCTTTTTATTTTTTTCTCGAAAAGTTGCTTTATACACATAGTAGATTTTAAATTTGCAACGACGATTTGTCATTGTAGGTAAACATAGATTTTTTTTTATTTATTTATCTTTAATTCAGGAACATTTCCCATAATTTGTTAGTATTACTTAAACTAGACATTTTAGTATATATAATTAATTAAGACACCAACATAAACAATAGTAATAATACAACACAACTTAAGACATACTGTGCCATCTCTATTTCTATTATGCCATCTGGAGACACCCGGAAACAATTCATGCACCAGATGTCCCATCAGATGGCCTTCAGACTTATTAGCAACAATACTCAAGAGACTGCTGTCGCTGTCTCGTATCCGACGGAGTAGTGGCGCGAATCTTTTACGCATGATCGCAAAGAAGTCATCTGTTCGCGCTGCTGCGAACATTCCTGACGCGCTACAGAAATGCGGCAGCGACAGCAGCAGCCTTAAAGCATTGTTGTATTGCACATTTGTAATTATTGTAATTGTACTACATAATTAAATTCCTATTTTTTGATTTTCCAATTTAATCGTTTTATATTACAGACTAGTACTCCGCCCGCGACTTCGTCCGCGTGAATTTTGTACTTTCGCACGATATTGGCGGCCAATTGACGTCACCGTAACATGAAACAATGCGACCTCTCAAAGTTTCACGCAAAACATTTAACGCAAACACAACAACTGAACAATTTTAACGCCTTGAGCAATGGGAAAGCAATTCATTTTATAAATGTATTGTTACAAGGTAGCATTTGACGTTTGAAACACGCGCCATTACTAACAGCTGTCAAAATTACAGTGTTGCCAATATAGGAACCTCGAATTGGATCACCCTTTACAAGGAGATTTTGTTTTTTGCTATTTTTATTTATGGGTTTCTTTTTTAATTTTAGGTACATAGTTTTTAATTTGTGGAAGCTTGTAAATGACAATTGTAAGCGCTTTTGTACATAACTTACCTTTACAGATATGAGACTGCATGATACTGATATGAAGCTGTCTGAAGAATAAATAAATAAATAACCCTTTTCCATCCCGTAAGAGGTTGATTTTTGAAAAACCTTGTGACTCGTAATATTTTGTTTTATAAAACAGTAGGACGGTACCTACTGTTTTACAAAACAAAAAATCACGTGTTCCACGTGTTCAAGTGTTTACGTGTTCGTTAAATTTTAACGTGTCGTCGGATTAACTCGAAACTCGGTAGTTTTGAGTTAATCCGAAGGCACGTTAAAATGTTTCCTTAATTACTTTAACATCCTTTAAACCCTTTGTGAGCGGTAGTTTTATAAAACGAATAGTAACGAACTATATATAAAATATATTTATTTACATAACCAAATTACAAGATGACTATTAACATTAACTAAATTAAATTAAAACTAAGTTAAGCTTAAAAAAGGCCCTCGGGGCATTGTACCGAGGATGCTGGCGGTATTTCCTCGCTGAATTGCAATGCTGATGCGTTGCGCGAGAAAGCCGCCAGCTTTTCGGTCACCAGTTACATCAACTAGACGTTTCGCGATTTCCGCAAATAACTTATGCGCACTGGGACCCCACGGACCGAGGGTCTCGACGCCAAAGGGCACAAAGTTGTACTCTCTGCCAAGGCCTCCATATTTAATAACTTTCAGATTTTCGGCATTTTCTGCCGCTGCACCCGCTTTAGAAGTAGTCCGTTGGAGGTGGGACGGTGCCAGTGTGTCTACACAGGTAGTGTCCCACACAAGCATCCGTCCCAAACTCCACGGGACCAAAGACACACCATCAGGTCTTTTGCCATCATCTCTGACAATGCCAGTCGGCTCAAGAAGAGCAGGCACATAGATGCTGGCAAGAGACCGGCGGATTATGTCATTAAGTGTTGCATGTCTTGAAAAGAGGCCTGCACTTTTTTGACAACAAAGTCCGTGGTGACCCAGTCGGTCCACGTCCGTGCCACAAGGGCATGTGTGTGGAGTGCATACCGTGACCCCAAGCCGCAGACCAGTCGCCAGACGAAGCGAGGTCGGATCCAGGTAGGTACCGGTATATGGAGAAGGATGGGCATGTAGCCAATGACCGGCCTTTCTGGTTCCGACCGCCAAAAGTCTTGCGCGATCCGGACCTGAACTGCGGCTCAGAATCGATTTGTATGTTAAATCGCAATAAATATATATTATTTACTGAGGCAAGTATTGTCAAGTTTAAAGTTTATTATCAAAAGGAATACGAGACGCAAATATCACCACCCCTTCCACTCCCTTTAAAAGGTAGTTTTCGTAAATGTATGATTATGATCTTAATAATTTATTCAGGAATTAATTAAAAAAAACTAACAAAAATCTTCATAATTTTCTTAGACAAGTATTCGTGCCAAGTTTCAAGTTTATTGACTCAAGGAATAAGATTTTTCATACAAATAATGTCCACTTTTTCACCCCCATAAAGATTGAATTTCTAAAAAAACCCCTGTCTTAGTGCTCCCCTACATTATAAAATGAACCCGTGTGCAAAATTTCGCAATTCTAGTCCCAGTAGTTTCGGCTCTGCGTTGATGAATAAGTCAGTCAGTCAGGACAAGTAATTATATAAATGTATACATTTTATTTACACTAATTTTTGTAGTTCTTTTACAAAAAAGAGTACCTACATCAAATTTAATATTTAAATATATAACTTAATTTAACAGTTAAGTGATGATTATTTGACTTCAGTGATAATTTAGGTAACAAATTTACAATAAAGTTTTTTTTTTGTTTTAAGTTGTTGATATCATCGCTCCGCGCGTGCGTACTGCCTACATGGGCAAGAAGTCGCTGCCGTGTGCACCTCCGCCGTTGCTGATTTTACAGGTCAGTGAACTAATATAATCAAGGGTTGTTTGTTTATTTCGTGATAATTTTTACGCTATTTTTGTTATTTGAAACATGCATTTTTTTATATACACAGGTAATTGTTTATTTTACACACATAATTCCTAGTAATATTATAAACGCGAAAGTTTGTGAGGATGGATGGATGTTTGTTAATCTTTCACACAAAAATGGCCGAACGGATTTGGATAAAATTTGGCACAGAGTTAGTTTATAATCTGGATTAATTAACACATATGATACTTTTATCCCGGTAGTATGTCGCATGCAGACAAGACTTATACGGTATTCTGTTCACGACACGTTGAGCACACTTTCCGAGCAGTAAGTAACCTTACAAAAAGTACTGGGCTTGCATGAATTCAAGAGAGTATTTCACTCATTAGTATTATTATCCCAATAATAAAAGGATTTGGATGTAATTTGGCACACAGATAGTTTATAACTAACAAAAAGTACTAGGCTTGCATGAATTAACGTTAGTTTTATTTTGAGTACAGTAAAAAAAAAAACTCAAGACAAAATGACACACTACGTCAATATATAGATTTAGTTTAGAGTATTACTACATACAATAATAGACTAAATTAAGGTTAGAGCCATATCATACAAATGTCAAATATTTCGTTTTAATTTGAATTGGTACGAATATTGTTGTTTTGGTTTCGTTTTATTTTACCAATTTTGCTTTAGTGGTAGTATATTCCCGTGGGATACCTAATATCCGACCTCCATGCGGGCGAAGCCGTGGGCAACAGCTAGTTATGCATAAGCGGTTAATACAAGTTGTATGCTGTACTGTTTAATGTGATTAACTCATACTCAAAGGTTTAGCCTATCAAGGGATTCTATGTAGACTCATCTCGTTGCTCTAAACCAGGGATTCCCAAAGTGGTCGATATCGACCCCTCGGGGTCGGAATCGGTTTCCCAGGGGTCGACATAAGAAGTCGGCAAGCAAGTGCTACGCTGACGACACGTTGGTCCTGGCGTAGGGGAGGTCGGACCAGGCGGCGGCCGAATTAGCGGCACGCGGGGTTGCGATAATCGTCGAAAGGATCCGGCAATTGGGACTCGAGGTGGCCCTGCACAAGTCCGAGGCCATGTGTTTTCATGGTCCTCGGAACGCGCCACCGTTGGGGTCCCAAATAACGGTAGGAGGGGTTTCCATAGGCGTCGAGTCGACGATGAAGTACCTGGGACTCGTCCTCGACAGCCGGTGGAACTTCGTGGAGCATTTCTGACGTTTGGGTCCCAAACTGGAGCGGGCAGGCGCTGCATTGAAGCGGCTCCTGCCCAATCTAGGGGGTCCAAACCCCTCCTGCCGGAGGCTCTACGTGGGGGTCGTGCGGTCCATGGCTCTCTACGGGGCTCCTGTATGGGCGCGCTCTCTGGCGCTGCGGCCAGCCCGCCGGTTGAGCGCGGCCCAAAGGGTCATGGCAATCCGGATGGTCCGGGGATACCGCACGGTCTCCTGTGAGGCAGCGAGCCTCCTTGCCGGATTGCCGCCATGGGATCTGGAGACAAAAGTCGTCGCGCACGTATGGGAGTGGCGCGAGGAGGCAAAACGCCGGGGCGTAAGCCCGCTGCCGCGAGAAACACACACACACACACACACACACACACACACACACAGCGGCTCAGCGGCACAGCGGACGGAGCTCCGGCGGGATCTCATGGCGTCATGGAGAGTACGGTTGTAGCAACCCAGTGCTGGGCACGCCACAATTGCGACGATAAGTCCCCTCTTTGAGGAGTGGCTAGAGAGGCGCCACGGCGTCCTCACCTTCCACCTGACGCAGGTCCTCACCGGACACGGCAGCTTCGGGAGGTTCCTGTGTCGGATAAGGCGGGAGGAAACGCCCGGGTGTCACCACTGTGTGGAACGCCCGGAGGACACGGTGAAGCATACGGTGGAGGTCTGCCCAGCTTGGGCAGAGCATCGCCGTGTCCTGGTGGAGGCGATCGGTGGCAGAGATTTCTCGCGTCCGGCCCTGGTTCAGGCCATGGTATGGAGCGAGAGGGCATGGGCAGTCGTCACCTCCTTCTGCGAAGCAGTAATGCTCGCGAAGGAGGAGGCGGGACGGTTGAGGGAAAGGCAAATTTCGCGCTCTCTCGCCCCTAGCCGCCGCAGGAGACGCCCTGGGCGTCGGGAATCCCGGGCGGATTTCCGGCCACCGTAGGCGCGGGCTTGCGGATGGTGAGCAATGGGTAGCTCACCGTCCGGTAAGGACCAGGCCCGGGTCGACGGCGCGTTGTATTTCACGCGCGCCTCAAAGAGATGTCGTCAGCACAAAGGTAGGGGTCCACTAGGGCCGATGCCTGCCGGTGTCGCGGGAAGGTACTTATGGGTCACCGGGTGGGTTTTAGTCAGTAAGAGTCTGACACACCCTCCCGCTCCGCCCAGAGTGGGAGAAGTTATTTGATGATTTCCGAATCTAAAAAAAAAAAAATTCCTTGTTGGATTGCCGCCATGGGATCTGGAGGCAAAAGTCCTCGCCCACTTATGGGAGTCGTGCGAGGAAGCTAAACGCCTGTTACTCCGCTGCTGCGAGAAATCACGGCACAGCGAACAGAGCTCCGGCGGGATGGAGCTACAATTGCGGTGATAAGTCCCCTCTTTAAAGAGTGACTAGAGAGACGCCACGGCGTGCTCACCTTCCACCCGACGCATGTCTTCACCGGACACGGCTGCTTCGGGATTCCTGTGTCGGACAAGGCGGGAGGAAACGCTCGAGTGTCACTACTGTGTGGATTGTTCGGAAGACACGGTGGAACATACGGTGAAGGTCTGCCTGGCTTGGGCAGAGCACCGCCGTGTCCTCGAGGAGACGATCGGTGGCGGAGATCTCTCGCGTGCGGCCCTGGTCCAGGCCATGGTACGGAGCGAGAGGTCATGAGAAGCCGTCACCTCCTTTTGCGAAGCAGTAATGCTCGCAAAGGAAGAGGCGGAACGGGTGAAGGAGAGGCAAAATTCGCACCGTCGCGCACCTAGCCGCCGCAGGATACGCCCTAGGGGTCGGGAATCCCAGGCCGATTCCTGGCTACCGTAGGCGCGGGCTTACGGACGGTGAGCAATGGGTAGCTAGCTCGTCGTCCGTTAAGGACCACGTCCGGGTTGACGACGCGTTGTGTTCCACGCGTGCTTCAAAAAGCTGTCAGCATAAATGCAGGGGTCCGCTAGGGCCGATGCATCGTTGATGTTGCATGGGTTGATGGTTGAGGGAAAGGGTTACCGTGGACACGAAGGAACACGGGTGGGTTTTAGTCAGTAAGAGTCTGATACACTCTCCCGCTCCGCCCAGAGTGGGAGAAGTTATTTGATAATATCCGACATAAACGAAAACTGATTTTGGGGGTCGACGAGGACTGAAAATCGACCCCTATTAATTAACACAAGTTCTTATTTGAAACTTTCAAGACTTATCAACTTGTTATAAGAATTACTAATATTTTAGTAGGAAGAACTATTGTTGTACTTTTAAAACTCTACAAGTCGATAAGCGTGCACAAGGTCGTACAAGATGAAAAAAAATAGCTATGGTTGTCTGAGGTATCAGGTCATTTTGAAAGAGGGATCTCTTGCCCAAAATAGTTTGGGAATCCCTTGTCTAAACTTTAGACTAAGCGGACCGTAACGTGTTGATATAAAGTTCTAGATTTAGACTTACGTCTAGTTTTGCCTGTATTTTAAACAGAAGTTTTGTGTCTTTACGATCTGCAGTATTTCAGTTGTATTTGAACCAGATAAACTGATGTTTCAGCGATTCTAACGATTTATAGGTGCTGCTCATAAATGGGCTTGTTTGAGAGAAATTTATTGCCCTGTGACAATCGCCGAACACAGCGGAGCAATTAGGTGAACTATTTGGAGCAATATCACTCCATACAATATCAGGGAATAATGAGGAATATTGATTAATATTATTAACAGTATTGCTATGCAGTAGCTAGCTTGAATTATATACAAGTGAAACAACTAGTTATTAAGATATTGAATAAGTATTTGCTATTTCTCGACTTTCAAAACTACGCAGGTAGTACTGTCATGTTTTAAAAAGGTATTGTCGATTTATTCGAGTCAATAACTAATTTCTTTGCCATTGTCTTGGTTAAAACCAGACGACCCAGAAGATATCGTGAGAATAACCACCAAGAGCGGGTTAAGCCAAAGTGGGCACAGGTTTACAGAATAAGTTTAGAAAGAATAAACTTCCGACTACTTTACAGATAAACTTCAGTATGATTTAAGAGTAACAGCATTGGTGTATTCTTGCTTTTATCTTCCAGAAATACTAAAGACATAATATTGGTATTTTTCTTAACATCAAAGAATTTCTAGTACTATAACCGCATATAATTAAACAAGACATAAAAACTTCAAACTTCACAATCTAATCTCAGATATAGGACTTTAGATAAAATATCATTTTACAACTTAGTATTTAAAACAGATAAGAACTTTTCGATAAGAGATTTGTTTCTCAATTTGTTTTTTTTTGTTTGGTGTTTGTGTGGTGGGTGTCTACCTCTCTCCGAACCGAACTCTTGCCGAGTTCCACAACTCCCTTGCGGAGTTGAGAGACGTCGTCGTCGGGTTTGGTTCCCTCCCCGTGTTCGTCCTCGGGGACTTCAATGCCAAGAATTTGGCTTGGGGTTCCCGGTTAACGGACACACGGGGCAGGATGGTGGAGGACTGGGCTCTGGAGACAGGCCTGGTCGTCCTAAACCGGGGTTCTGTTCCCACGTGTGTGCGGATGCGGGGTGAATCAGTGCTGGACATCTCGTTCGCCAGCCCCGCTCTGTCGCCGCGTGTAGTTGACTGGCGTGTCATGGAGGGGGTGGAGACCTATTCCGATCACCGGTATATCCGGTTCGACGTCTCCGCCCAGACCTCGGACGCGCCGGTCCGACGGGCCCCGAGTGGTCCGCGGTGGGCGCTGAAGCAGCTGGACCGGGAGCTCCTCCTGGAAGCCTCGATCGTGCAGGCCTGGGTGTCACCACCGGACAGGCCTGCCGACATCAACAACGAGGCGGAGTGGTTCCGGGAGGCCATGTCCGACATATGTGACGTGGCAATGCCCCGGGTCCAGCCTGGACGTGCCTCGCGCCAGGTGTACTGGTGGTCGCAGGAGCTGACGGCTCTGCGCACTGCGTGCGTGGCTGCGCGACGCCGGTACACCAGGCACCGCAGGCTCCGTATCAAACCTCCGGATACGGAAGCCATTCAGGCGGAGCTGTACGAGGGGTACAGAGCGGCGAAGACCGCCCTCCAAGCGGAGATCCTGCGGGCCAGGGGGTTGGCCCGCGAGGAGTCGCTGGGGACTCTGGACAGGGACCCGTGGGGACGCCCGTACAAAGTGGTGCGGGATAAACTCCGCCCATGGGCTCCCCCGCTGACGCAGAGTCTCCGGCCCCAGCTTGTGGAGGACGTGGTGAGCGCTCTGTTCCCTTCCCGAGGGGAACACACCTCCCCGCCTATGGCTCCGCCTACTGCGGTGCCTGATGCGGACCACACCGCCGACGACGACGACGATGCTCCGGAGGTGACCGAGGTAGAAATGAGAGCGGCGGTATGCAGGCAGGCTTAATGCCAAAAATACCGCCCCAGGACCCGACGGCTTACCTGGGAAGGCCTGGGTCCTGGCCTTAGAGGCTCTCGGGCCTCGACTTAGGGGGCTCCTAAGCGCATGCATGGAGAGGGGCCAGTTCCCGCTTCGCTGGAAGACGGGGAAACTGGTCCTCATAAAGAAGGCAGGGCGCCCTGCGGACTCTCCGTCCGCTTATCGGCCCATCGTGCTGCTCGACGAGGTGGGCAAGCTCTTTGAAAGAGTCATTGCAGACCGCCTCGTCGGCCAGCTGGTGCGGGTGGGGCCGGATTTGGCGGAGAGCCAGTTTGGTTTCCGCAGAGGGCGCTCTACGGTGGACGCCATCATGCGTGTGCGAGCCCTGACGACGGGGAATGCTGTTGCCCAGGGTGGGGTCGTCTTGGCGGTGTCTCTAGACATCGCCAATGCCTTCAATACCCTGCCCTGGAGTTGCATCAGGGAGGCACTCCGGTATCACCGGATGCCGACCTACCTCTGTCGTGTGGTCGAGGCCTATTTGACGGACAGGGCCGTCATCTACCCCGGTCACCAGGGAGTGTGGAACCGGCAAGAGATGTCGTGCGGTGTCCCACAGGGATCGGTCCTGGGGCCGCATCTGTGGGACATCGGATACGACTGGGTGCTGCGCGCCGACCTCCCTAGCGGCGTCAGCGTAGTGTGCTACGCTGACGACACGTTGGTCCTGGCGCAGGGGAGGTCGCACCAGGCGGCGGCCGAATTAGCGGCACGCGGGGTTGCGACAATTGTCGAAAGGATCCGGCAATTGGGACTCGAGGTGGCCCTGCACAAGTCCGAGGCCATGTGTTTTCATGGTCCTCGGAACGCGCCACCGTTGGGGTCCCAAATAACGGTAGGAGGGGTTTCTATCGGCGTCGAGTCGACGATGAAGTACCTGGGACTCGTCCTCGACAGCCGGTGGAACTTCGTGGAGCATTTCCGACGTTTGGCTCCCAAACTGGAGCGGGCGGGCGCTGCATTGAAGCGGCTCCTGCCCAATCTAGGGGGTCCAAACGCCTCCTGCCGGAGGCTCTACGCGGGGGTCGTGCGGTCCATGGCCCCCTACGGGGCTCCTGTATGGGCGCGCTCTCTGGCGCTGCGGCCAGCCCACCGGTTGAGCGCGGCCCAAAGGGTCATGGCCATCCGGATGGTCCGAGGATACCGCACGGTCTCCTGTGAGGCAGCGAGCCTCCTTGCCGGATTGCCGCCATGGGATCTGGAGGCAAAAGCCCTCGCGCACGTATGGGAGTGGCGCGAGGAGGCGAAACGCCGGGGCATAAGTCCGCTGCCGCGAGAAATCGCGGCACAGCGGACGGAGCTCCGGCGGGATCTCATGGCGTCATGGAAAGTACGGTTGTCGCAACCCAGTGCTGGGCACGCCACGATTGCGGCGATAAGTCCCCTCTTTGAGGAGTGGCTGGAGAGGCGCCACGGCGTCCTCACCTTCCGCGTGACGCAGGTCCTCACCGGACACGGCAGCTTCGGGAGGTTCCTGTGTCGGATAAGGCGGGAGGAAACGTCCGGGTGTCACCACTGTGTGGATCGCCTGGAGGACACGGTGGAGCATACGGTGGAGGTCTGCCCGGCTTGGGCAGAGCACCGCCGTGTCCTCGTGGAGGCGATTGGCGGCAGAGACCTCTCGCGTCCGGCCCTGGTTCAGGCCATGGTACGGAGCGAGAGGGCATGGGCAGCCGTCACCATCTTCTGCGAAGCAGTAATGCTCGCAAAGGAGGAGGCGGGACGGTTGAGGGAAAGGCAAGTTTCGCGCCCTCTCGCCCCTAGCCGCCGCAGGAGACGCCCTGGGCGTCGGGAATCCCGGGCGGATTTCCGGCCACCGTAGGCGCGGGCTTGCGGATGGTGAGCAATGGGTAGCTCACCGTCCGGTAAGGACCAGGCCCGGGTCGACGGCGCGTCGTATTCCACGCGCGCCTCAAAGAGATGTCGTCAGCACAAAAGTAGGGGTCCACTAGGGCCGATGCCTGCCGGGGTCGCGGGAAGGTACTTATGGGTCACCGAGGCCCCCGCAACACAGGCAACAGGAAGGAATACGGGTGGGTTTTAGTCAGTAAGAGTCTGACACACCCTCCCGCTCCGCCCAGAGCGGGAGAAGTTATTTGATGATTTCCCAAGCTAAAAAAAAAAAAAAAAAAAAATAAAAAAAAAAAAAAAAAAAAAAAAAAAAATTTATTTTTATTAATGATTAGAATGATTCTGTAAACACATAATTATTTGCTATGGTCACGAATCATATTTTGATCAAGATAGGACCTGTTACTGACCTGCAAATTACAAAAAAACGTAAGAAAATTTGAATTTCGCGGGCTACCACTGCGGATCCACCTTAATATAGCTCAAAATGGCGTTAAATCCATATAAGCTGAACTAAGTACGAGTAAAGAATACCTGTCAAGAGTAAGTCAAAGCCTGTGCCTGTGCTGAGCCTGTGTGTGTAAGTCGGGTGTGTAACGGTTGATATAATAACAAAAAATCTAACGTTCACTTGACCTAATTTCAGTTAATATACTTTTGTTTAATATAACGATCAGTTGAGATAATGAATTGTTGATATAATTTCATTTTATCTAATTTCTTATGATATAATAAACATTTCCTATAATGCACATTTGACATAATATTCATGTAGTATATTATTCATTTACTATAATATTGCAATCTGGACTTTAGGACACCCCGACTCGGACAGGTTAGGTTAGAAGGGGATGGCGGGGTCTATTCGCTCGCTTCGCTCGCTCACACGACCCCGCCATCCCCTTCGTGGTTATTTTTTTATAGACCATCCAGAAGTAGGCGCTCCGCGAAGCGGGGCTCCGTCGACCAAGCCCACCCTCAACCATGCATTGAATATTTTAAGATTAGGTTAGATGCCATTTGAGTTAGGTTAGAACTGTGACCATTAAACATGAAAATTAGGTCAAAAGAACATTAGGTCAAATGAATGTTATATAAAAAGAATATTATACATATTGAAAATTATATAAAATGAACGTTATACTAAATGTTTTATATTAAATGAAAATTATATCATATGAAACATTAGGTCATATAAAATGCAAGCTAAATGGTTGATTATGGAGATGTGAAAAAATTCATGGCAGTAGGTAGTACATATGAAATTAAAAGGAAAACTATCACGGCTAAGTAGGCTTTACAAGTTAACGAGCTGTAGTCGACCAACTTAAATTTGCAGTTGGAGAATTGACCGTGGCATATATATCGATGTATGGGTGAACAGGTTTTTCAACTACAATGTTAATTTTGTTTTTGGAATAAATTCGTCGAAACTTCCCAACTACGGAACCCTTCATTGTGCGTGGTCCGCACATATGAAAAATTATTTTGAATTCTAGGACGACTTGAGTGTATAAATATACTACTTATTTAGTAAAATTTATCTTGGCCAAATCAAAGTTAAGATATTTTGTAGATATATTAGATTTAAACATGATCTGTTTGGCTGCTTATACAGGTTGGTATGCTTATAGGTTTGGCACCTTAAAAATAATCGATGGCCGATCGATGGATGTAATTCGGCTACTTTGCACCACATTATATCGAACTGCGAGGTACACATACAATGGCAATCGATCGCAATGCATAGGTATATATTCATAGGTTTGAAAAAATCATCTGCTCAGCAACGTAAATAACGCAACTAACGTAGCTGAACTGTCGATATTAAAGATATTGCGATAACATAAGATATATTGATTTGCTAACATGTGTACACATCAATGATAAAAACGTGCATGCAGGATAACATAAAAAATACAGGTTCAGACATGTTTGCCACATATTATGGGCTTCCAAATATTAATAATTATGTTTGTTAATAATCTAGTCAAGTCAATATAATTAATTTACCTTGAATTTAGTAAAAAATAATAAATTAGAAAGAAAAAAAGAAAGAAAATACGTTTGTTTGCGGTAAACATGACGCAAAGAAGGAACACAAATACAAAAAAGAAACAATTTGGGGGAGAATATGCGTCATATCCACGCAAAACGGCCAACGCTCAGCATAATGCTGCGACCCTATGTGAGACAGAGCCCCAGCGCTGGTTTTCAGCGATAGCCGGTGTTGACGTGATGAATTATAGACGTCAACAGTAAATAAAAATAATTCATAAAATCTATACCTATCAAAATAAATGTTTGTGTCAGAAATTCCTTAATGTTATAATTATGCTTTGTCAGTTAGAAATGACTTTAGTTGTTTCTTCAATTGTACATTATTAGGCTCCCTTCATCTTCTCGGTTACTTATTATAAATAACGGGGGCCATGCAAAAAACACTCTTGCGCATAAGTGCGGTCCTACTACTATATTGACAAAGCTGACTTTGATCACGCCTGTTTCTGGGAAATTTATCTGCCATTCGTGAAAACGAATGAACCAGCGGTCGATTGCCATTTGATGTTATTACGCAATTACCCCGCTGATCGACGGTATTGATTGAAGGCAATCCAACGAAATCTACTTGCACCCTTACGGGTATGAAATAAATGTTTACTCAAGTTATTCACACGTTTCAAACCATGTGGTCTGAAGCCTTTCGTTCTGATCCGGGAGTAAACGGGAAGGGATTATGTTACGCGAAAAAACCCGAATTGGAACAAATATATTTGAATGGTCTATAGATAGTTTTCTATAGCTGTGATGGGAATTGGAATGCTCTATAACGGATCATCCGTTATAGAACATCCCAATTTGGGGAATTTTTAGCCGACAAGTTTATTGATAAAAAATCGTTTTGGAAGTTGTTCCATGATTATTAACTTAAGTTTAAAAAATACTATGTATACGAATTTTAGTGACTAACAGCCCATTCACACATAGTTTCCGTATTTACGGTACCCGTTACTGTTTACTATATACTGAATACTGTGTCATATGTGAAGTCACTCGCAACTCCATACGCCATCGATGAAAAAAAACGTATCACTGGATACGTTTTTTTCTGGGCTCTTACACATCATCATTCTCTTGTCCTTATCCCAATTTATTTCACCGCAATAATTATGTCCTCTTCTTCCAAACTTCTCTATTAGTTGTCATCTCGGTAGTCACCGCCTATCTAGCCATATCATCTTTCACACAGTAAATCCATCGTTTCTTTTGCTCTTCCCTATTCTTATAGCCATCCACATTCATAGTCAGTGTAGTGGCTTACGATCAACGCAATTTTTAATTTTGATGATAAATAGTAGTTGGTAGAAAGACTGGAAACACAGATCTATGCATAAAATAGAATAGAATAGTATAGAACAGAATGCAATAGAATACTCTTTATTATGTACACCATAAAAAATATAGATATAAATGTCGAAATTTTGTAGAAATTTGACATAATGGGCGGTCTTATTGCTAAAAGTGATCCTTTAAAGACAACCTTTGGATGAATTAGGGGGGAAGGAGAGACAATACTGCAGGTAGTCTGTGGTGTAACATTTACACATATACAATAAATGCATACGTACATAAAACATATTAAACTTATATATATATATAATATTTATATTCAACTAGAAGCGCCCCGCGGTTTCACCCGCATAAAGTCAAATTTCATTCAAATCCGTTCAGTACTTTTTGCGTGAAAGAGTAACAAACATCCATCCATCCATCCATCCATCCATCCTTACAAACTTTCGCATTTATAATATTAGTAGGATAATAATCATGAAACAAGTGCAAACAACAATGTTTAAGGAGAGGTAGTGTTTTTGATGATAGCATAAAAGCATAACATTCCCCTTTACCTCGTCGAATTACCCGAATACCCCACTGTTCTATTCAGGTGTGCACTTTTATTCCTAGTACGGAGTTTACACACACTTTAGATGAATTATTACACCCTTTTCCGCAAACGACTGCAACACGTTGCATTAGCCTGTGAACAGGACAGCGGGTTTTTGTTCTTTTGCTGCGGTCTGTCAGTGCAGCCTAAGCTTTATGGACACAATAGAACACGGGGTTTAAAAACACACTGTGCGCTGGCTTTTGGTTGGGGTGTGACAATACGAGTCGTATACGACTTGTAAAAATGAGGCTGTTGAAGGGTGGCTTTAGATGCTAAGCTGATAGATTTATCTGCCATCATCTGCTACAATCATCTGCTGGTTGTGAACTCTTATTGAATGGAAATCCTATGCTAGTCTAAATACAAAATATATAATCCTGTATGGTCTACCTTTGAACAATTTTTCGTTCTTTCTTTCTTTGTGTTTATTTTTTAGTCTAATTGGTAAATGTAGGTAGGCTGTACTAGAGCCTACGACAAGAGATTTAACCAGTTATTAAAATGAAATATGATCGCCGCACAAAATAAAACCTTAAAACATGATATTCACCTACGATCAGTTGCTTTTTTATGTTTTTCTTGAAATATCAAAAATATTGTGTGACATGGGTTTAGTTTGTGGACAAAAACAATAAATTCGAATGGTCGAAATATGACAACGCTGATTGGTGGCGACCGCAGGGCAAAAACATTGACCACAATTTTGCATAACACATGCCACATTGAATTTATGCTTCGTTTACTCTTACTAGATCCTAGCGTCAAGTGATAAAGAAAACAAAACAAACGCCAGGTAACTCAAACTGAAAGATTTTATTTCAATTAGGAGTGAGGCGTATTTATCGTAACAGCTAAATAAAACAGGTATCATAAGATACCTGTTTTACTGAGAATGTAACTGTAACAAACGAACTGAAAAAGCAGATATTATAACAATATCCTTTAAATGACAGTTACAAGCTTTTCTCTATTCATGCCTATGACCGTTACCTTAGAATAAGATAAAAATTTTACTGTTACACTGTGACTCCCTGTTACAGTAGTCACAAGCTATCCTTTTCTCGTATACTTTATCACCTTATTTAGAAAGAGGAGTACCTGATGGAAATAGGGTAGAAGAATACGTAGGTACTTCCGTACCTACGTGTATGACGCAGGTTTATTGTCCGCTCTACGAAGTGACTGCATTTTCTATCATGTAATCTAGGATATATCTACCTCATTTTACGGCCAATAAATCTAATATTTTCCGTGCTAGTTTACATATACCACCTAAGAACAGCTGTTACAGTGAACATGTTGAAAGTTTATATCTGTGGTAACAACGAACACATAATAGTTTGTTCCTACATAGTATAAAATACTGGTATTTTGTTAGTTTTTTCGAACTGTTATTTACGTGGAACAGGAACAGGCGGAACAGATAATGCGATTTTAGCTGTTACAACCCACTCCTAATTTCAATTAAACCAATAAAGCTACGGTTTTCTAACACTGCAGTGGCCGCCTAATGGCGTCTGCAAGTTAATGTCGAATGACGTCATGGAAATGTTATTTATGAAAGTAAGTTTTTTGCCACCGTAAAGTGAAATCCCGTTGCACTCATTTTCATGACGGCCGTCACTGCGGGCGCTATGTGACGGCCACCACTGTCTTAGGAAATCGTAATTATACAGGTAATTTTGAATTGTCAAGGAGTTTGTCAGTCAGAAAGAAGAAGCTCTTTATTATTAAAAATATTGGTGTGTAATCATGCTTAATTAGGTCATATAATATTGTTTAAAAAAACCGGTCAAGTGCGTGTCGGACCACGCACAATAAAGGGTTCCGTAGTTGGGATGACTTTATCCCAAGAACAAACTTAACATTGTAGTTGAAAAACATGTTCTCCCATACATTCCAATTGCAAATGTAAGTTTGTACGCACAATACTGAGAGATTTACCATGTCTTGTTTTTTTAATACCATAGACTTCTTATAGGTTTTCCTGTAATCTACAGGGTGAAATTGTATTCATGGGTATATACATGAATTCGCGAAAAAAAAAATCAGCTGTTCCATACGCTGTTGTTATGTTCGCTTAACTTGTCAAAATGTAGGGTTCTGATTTTGTTTTTCGCGATTTCAGGTTTGGTCCCATAGTAAAGTTGTTCAAAATTATGAGTACAATAACCCCTTCAGCCGATGCCTAATAATTCAATGTCACACTGTATAAGTAAAGAACTATTTTCTGTATTTTTTTCAAACTTTTAGGTTCTATAGTTTCGGAGATGAGGGGGAAATGGTAAATTTTTATCTATTTTCTTGAATAGCTTTTACACGTATTTATTTTTTAAAAAACTTGGTATGTCACACGGTACAGTTTGCAAGACGTTATTTTTTTAATTTTCCAATTCGCCCCCCAAAAGTGACCTTCGTATTAAAAAAAATATTTATTTACGATACACGTTCGTGTTTGGGTCACAGACATGCATATGTACCAAATTTCAACTTAATCGGTCCAGTAGATTCGGAGCAAATAGGCTGTGACAGATCGATAGACAGACAGACAGACACATGAGTGACCCTATAAAGGTTCCATTTTTTCCTTTTTAGGTACGGAACCCTAAAAATGGTCTTTTGGAAAGGTGATTCAACGTTACTAATATTTTTGCAAAGTCGCTCATTTACCTACTTCTTACATTTATTTCACCAACGCAACGCTCTGTTTACACTTGCATCAAACAAATACTCGTACAAACACACATAAAGTTAATTTCCCATTGCTCGATGAAAAGTAGTATTTTATGTTATTCATATTACAATCTCACTGTGTGCTGCACCGGTCGACGTCTTAACGTCAACGCCGGCTATCGCTGAAAACCAGCGCTAGGGCTCTGTCTCGCATAGAGTCGCAGCATTATGCTGAGCGTTGGCCGTTTTGCGTGGACGTGACGCATATTCTCCCCCAAATTGTTTCTTTTTTGTATTTGTATTCCTTCTTTGCGTCGTGTTTACCGCAAATAAACGTATTTTCTTTCTTTCTTTTCTTTCAAAAGTAGTTTATTGGAAACAATGAAAAAACCAAAAAGCATATCTTTTTATAAGATCTGGGCTATCTCCACGATAGTAATAAATTGCAATCTTTTGAAAAAAAAAAAACGATTTCAATTTACGTATTTTTACGGATTGATATAAAATTGAAACACATAGGTCTTATATAGGTGAACGAATGAGACTAAAACCTCGAGGAACTCGTGGCTAAGTAATAACAGCCGCACGGGTCGATCCAAAAGGTTAAGCTACGCCTGCCGAGGTTGGTCCATGGATGGGTGACCATCTTTACATACCGAGACTCCACCGTGCCTCGAAAATCACGTTAAGCCGTTGGTCCCGGTTGTCATTCGTGGATCTTTGACAGTCGTTACGGGTCCTCAGAAGCCCGAAAGTCTGACAACCAGTCTTACCAAAGGGTATCGTAATACCCAGTTACTGGGTTGTGGAGGGTAGATAGACAGTCGCTCCATATAAAATACTGGTATTCAGTTGCATCCGGTTAGACTACGACTGACAAACATATTTGGGAAAAAGGCGAGGCAGATTAATTGAATGAGACTAAAACCTTTTTGTTTGTAAATGAGTGGTCAACGAACTGGGACGTTAGAATTTATTTTAAAAATGTTTGCGTGGGTTAAAGTAGTATAAATACACGGGACACTTTCTGTATCGGTGTCGTCTGAAGTGTTACTAGCTGGTACTAAAAGTGTTTATTTTAGAAAAAATACCACGCCATTTTACCGGTTTTACCTAAAGGTTTGTTTCAACTATTAAAATATTGTTATTGTAATTTTCCTGAAACTTAAGCTTTTAGGAGAAAACCGGATGTTTTCGTTTATTTCAGGTTATTTCCAAAAAGAAAAAGAAAAACCAATGATAAACAACAATCTTATATTTTTATAATAGGTCCAATTAAAGGATTCCTAACAATTCCCTCTCCAAATTACTATGGTAGATGGACAGACAACAGACAGACTTATGTATACCGTCTAAAATAATAAAGGCTTCGAGATGCGTATACGTTCCGGTTATTACGATATCTGTAATTTGTCTATAAGTGCAGGTGTCTTTTCAACGGCACGCGTTTATAAAGCAGTAGTTCACCCCATTCACAAGTCTGGGCGCAGAGATGATGTCAATAACTCGAAAATGGACGGTATTTTCGATTTTAACAGCAATGTCAAACTCAAACTCAAAGCATTTATTTCAATTAATCCATTTACAGGCACTTTTGAATTGTCAAGGAGTCGGTCAGTTAGAAATATGAAGCTAGTTGCCCATTCCAAAGCGTAGTAGGTACCTATGGAGAAGAACGGGCAAGAAACTCCATGGACACTCTTTTAAATTAAATTGATACATAAAGATTAGTACAAAAATAATGTTGAAATTATAACTAAATGTGAAGACGATGTAAAATAAAAAACGCGTCTATAGTAGAAAGAGAAACAAAAACAATTTCTAAATAAAATAATTACAAATAAGCCGAGGACGCTAAGAGGTGACCAGTCCCAACTAACGGCGCCCGTTCACGAGCATGACGCATGGATCAGCACCATTCAGCTCAACCATTTTGAAGGGAGCTAAATGATCCAACACACGCGCCACCATCAGCGAGACATCTGAGTGAGCATGACATACTCTCAGCCGCCAGGGCCCATTCAAGTCAATTACATAACCGGTAAATGGTAGCTCTATTATACTCACACCTGGGGCCCTACCATGAACATTAAAGAAACTTGCCAAGTACATGACAGGTCAACTTAGCAGGTTAACCTGACAGGTTTTCTATTTGTACCATGAACATTTCCGTCTGACCTGCAATGTATCAACTTCAGACCTGCTGCGTTATCGCTGGCCGGTACGCCATATTATAAACAAACGTTCGGAAATACTTTATCGCAATATTACCGGTTTTACGGTTTTAAAGAAGTAGATAAAATTATTTAATAACAGTTTATTATGATATAGAAAATTCTAAAAAAACGATGTTTCGTAGCAAACAATCTTATTTAACACGATTATGACGTTGGAGACCCTTTTAGATACTTAAGAAAGGTAAGTACCTGCTTGAAAAACTTACCAAAGTTTTTGCTGTTCTCGAACGACTATAGCCATAAAGAGTCCAATATATTGTCAACACCACAAACACTTACGAGGTCATTTTGAATTTTACAGATTCAAGTGGGTTTTTAGGATTCCGTAGTTAAAAAGGAACCCATATACTTTCGCATGTCCGTTCATACATAAGTATTGCGGGTCTGTGAAAACCATTTTGCGATTCTGGGTTCTGCGTGATTTGCGTAATATTAAACTTTAAAGTGCTCATTTTTCTTAGTCAAGTGTGTCCCTCATGTAAATGGTTGATTTTGGATTTTGAAAAATTTACGGCAGTAGTACATATATACAAAGAAGTTAAACGGAAAACTATCACAGCTAAGTAGGCTTTACAAGTTAAAGTAATAGTCGACCAACTTACATTTGCAGTTGGAATGTATGGGAGAAAGTGTTTTTCAACTACAATGCTAAGTTTGTTCTTGGGATAAATTCATCCCAACTACGGAACCCTTCATTGTTTGTAGTCCGACAAGGACTTGGCTGGTTTTTTTAACAGAAGAAATAGTTTCTGTAAATAAATCAGAAAAGCACACATTTGTATGCATTTGTATCGTGTTCGTAGTTGCGAGTGGTAACAAAGTGCAGATTTTTGGTAATAATGATTTCAAGGAGAGTTTCATATGAACAATTGGAAACACTGTGGGATTTTTTAAATAAACACAAGGACATTGCAATGGGCTACAATAAAAGTGCTCAAGCTCGAGAAATGTCCCGCAGATTGTGGACGGAGGTGACGCAAAATTTGAATTCCATTGTTGGTGGTGCTATCAAAGATTTTAAAGGCTGGGCAGCTGTAAGTTGATTTTTATATTACTAAGTATTTTTAAACATTAATGTATTGTATGCAGTTGTATTGTATTGGTGCAGTGGTGGCCCAGTGGTAACGACCGCAACATACGAGTTGTAGGTCGTAGGTTCGAATCCTGACAGGCGCTTTACTTTTTGTAAATTATTTCATCACCACTGCTCTCAAAACGGTTAAGGGAAACATCGTGAGGAAACCGGCATGTCCTAGAACCAAAAATTCGAAGACATATTGTGACATCTGCCAACCCGCACTGGGCCCGCGTGGTGGATTACGGCCCACTCCCTCTCACCGAGAGGAGGCCTGTGTCCCAGCAGTGGGAACATTATAGGCTGATTATTATGCTGTATTGGTTTTTTGTATTTCTTTCCTGGCACATCTACTTACCATTTCTAGAACATACACGTTTGTTTACTTTTTATGCAATTAAATAATACATAGGTACATAAATATTATGACGCCTATGATTCCTGAAGGGGTAGGCAGAGGTGTTCCCCTGTTAAAAAAGTTTGTACACCCACGTTACGCCGTAGGTAATAAGTCACATGTTATAAGTGTGCAAGCCTAGTGTTATTCATCGGGCACAGACGGGGTTCATTGGTTCCTACTACTCGCTTTTCTGGTGACGAAGGGGAATTATATTCTTAACCCATACCCCTATGGGACAATATAAATAATATGGTGTAAATGTATTTATTTCATATTTAATTATTTGTTCTCCAATTTCAAAATTTCAGTACTGGATAGATTACAAGGGAAAGTTAAAAAAAAAATGTGCAGCTGTTAAATCATCACAGTCACGCACCGGTGGAGGACCAGCCGAAACAACAATTGTCCTAACGGAAATAGAAAAGAAATATTTGTCAATCCTTGGTGAAGACTACGGTTTAGGATTGCCAGAAATCCAAATAGACCCATTTGATGTGGAAATTACTCTTGTAAGTACAATTTTTGCATCGTTGGTACAGCAAGTAATCGCAAGCGCGACTGCCGAGCATCGCCGTCCTGGGTTCGATTCCCGGGTCAGGCATAGTGTTAAGTATTGGGTTTTTCTATATGGAAATTCCTAGAAGCATCCCGGAGTTTGGAATTGTGCCCGGTAAATGGCAATAGGCTCGCCCCCTATTACATGGGACCGAACAACGTTTCAGGCGAACTGTGGATGTACTTTTCTGCCTACCCCTTCGGGGGATACGGGTATGACGTTATTAAGTAAAATCTTTGATAATAAAAATAAGATTATGTTCTAATTATTATATTTTTACAATATAATATATTGTGTTCTTGTGTCAGTTTAAAATACTAGGTTTCTAACATTATATTTTTTTACAATAGGAATAATTAACATAGACATAATAAACTTTAAACTGTAATTAATAGTATATATACATTACATATGTAGAGCTTTTTTCTGTATTTTGCAGGCATCACCAATTTCAAATGTTTCTACACTGTCACAGACGTCACAGTCAATATTAGTTATGCCTGGGACATCAGAAGCTGTTGAAGAAAATATATATGCTTGCCCTGCTCTTCAAGTATTTTCTGTACCAGGCTCAGAGGCACAACTATCCACCATAACGCCACCAATTCAGCCTGAACCAATGAGCTCTACGCAGCCTCAGAGGCGAAGGCGTAGGACAGCACCTATGTCTCAAGACACAGTCAGAAGAACTCTTGCTGAGTCTAGTCGTATGCGAGCCGAGGCAACACAGGACGGCAGCATAACCTTAAAAGGAATACTTAATGAACTTTCCCGAATTGCAACTATATTAGAAAATATAAACAATAGGTGCGTAATCAAAACACTTGTATACAATTTAATATTCCATAATAACACACAATTATTACAAAATTGACACAATTAAAAATACTTAGTATATAATCTTATAAATCACACAAACTCAAACAATAATAAAAATAAGAATAAACTATTTCTAGATTGGCCGGCTTGCCCACAAATGAGCGATGAGCAGTCTTCTTGCTGTAACTCCATGTTGCAGTTCGACATTTTGAGTACTAGAAGAATGCCCCTCGCTGTCTACTACATGGTGAGTTGGTTGCAATTGTGCTTCTCGTAACTCTTCTTCAGATGTCATATCTTGCGCAGGGATATTAGCTCTAACGCAAATATTGTGTAAAATCACACAAGCATTTACAATAGATGCTGCTACACGAGGTTCATAATGTAGAACTCTATGTACAAGAAGACATCTAAAGCGTGCTTTGAGAAGCCCAATGGTTCTTTCTACCATGTTCCTGGTTTTCACATGTACTCTAGTGTAATAAGCCTCAGGTGAATCTAGAGGAGCATTTATGATTGGAGTCATCATACTTTTTCTTAATGGATAGCCAGAATCACCTAAAAGAAATCAAAATATTACAAAATTGAATATACTTATAAGGATCTTATTAGGATATTATTGTTACTTGCTTGCATGATAATGCAAGTAATGTTCAAAATTCTTGTACAAGGAAGGTACCTAGTTAGTATGTTTAAACTAATCATAATATAGTACCACAATAAGTACATAATCGTATTATCACTTTTAAATAGACTGCAACTTTTATCAGCAAAAATCAATACCAACCTAAAAACCACATATTATTTAAATGCTCCATATGAGCTTTTAGTGGGTGATTAGCCCATATGAAGGAATCGTGAGTGGCTCCTCCATTGCTGGCATCCACACTAATAATTTCCATGTCCGAATTGCATACCTAAAATTTAAACAATAAGTTTAACATTTGCAACATTTTTCCTTTCAGGTACCCAAAAACATCTTGATGGATTAATAATCTTAAGAAGAAGGGATGTAATGCACCACCTAGTTGGACCTAATTTTATACAAGTATTAAAAAAACGATTATTGTATGTTTATTAATGAATGTACCTGTACCTATGTATTTAAAAATAATTTGTCCAGCAATTGGACATTTTTTTGTTAAATGTACTATGATTATTTACCAATTGCACATTCAGAGAATGATAATGTTTTCTGCAATAATATCTCTCTTCATTTTCCACTGGTCGTTTTATTGCCACATGAGTTCCATCAATACACCCTAAAACCCCAGGCATACCAAATTTGTTATAAAATCTGAAAAAAAAAATACACCTGTTACAACATCTAGATTTTAATATAAAATTTAAAGAATCATAATGCTTAACTACTTACCCAACTACATTGACTCTCCGTTCATGATTGCTATGTGGGAATTTAATGAATTTTCGCCGGAAATATCGGTGATTCAAGCACCGAGTTACCTGCCCTATAACTGCTGACACAGTTTGTTGTGCAACTAAATGTGCAGCAATGTCACCAATTGGCCTTTGGTATGAACCAGTAGCAAAAAATGATAATGCTATTAGAACCTGAAATAAAGGGATTTGTGACCATACTGCATTTAAATGTTCTTATGATAATTAGTGCGACAGATAGATTTATTCACTTAGTACAAACCTTAACCTCTATTGACAAATCTGTTGATTTTTTGGGGCGTGGCATGAAAGCTCGTAGCTCATTGCAAAGCTCAAGTACGAGTTCTTTAGAGAGCCTATATCGTTTGACAAACATGCCATCCTGCAAGTCAAAAGGTTTTATCGTGCTTCTGAATACTTTCCTTTGGATTTTAGCAATTTGTTTCACACTGTTTTTCTCACTATCTTCCTCAAGAAACTCAAAAATTTCATCTTCGTCACACATCTAAAATAAACGGCAAAGAGAATGTTTTTTTTGTTGTTTATAATTTTAAATAACGCCACAATAGTATTGTATTCACAAATTAACATGTACTTACGTTTATTATTTTAAATTAAAGAAAACAGTTCAATAAAAGTTAGTTTTACACGGCTGCTTGATATGACAGCAGGGCAGTTCAGTTTTCAAGTGTTTATATGTCAAAAAGGACTTGATGTTACAGCTTGTTGCAGGTCAGACCGGTGAAATGCTGTCACGTGACCTCTGACCGGCTTTAGTCACGTGATCGCTGGCTCGCCTGTTATTTGACGTGTTCATGGTACAGAATAGCCTGACAGTTCACTTTCCGTCGAAAATTGACCTGCTATAAGAGTTCATGGTAGGCCCCCTGTGCAATGCAATTATAGAATACAACGTAGGTTGAATTTATACAAAGTTCTTAGAACGAATTCTGAATAAGAACCTGATCAGTTTTCTCGACGCAAACAACATATTAGCGAATAACCAATATGGTTTCAGAAATGGGGTTAGTACCGAAGACGCAGTCATGGATTTGTCTAATCTTTTGGCTAGGACGCTAGATAGAAAACATAAGTGTCTGGGATTCTTTTTTGATCTGTCAAAGGCATTTGACACCGTTTCTGCCCTATTGAGTAAAATGGAAAGCATTGGAATACGTGGACACCCATTGAAATTCTTCGCAGACACCCATTGAAAATCTTCACAGACTATCTCAGCGATCGTACCCAAATAGTCAAAATCGGCCCACACTAAAGTGATGAGCTTCCAATCACATACGGCGTTCCGCAAGACAGCATTCTGGGGCCTACACTCTTTCTCATTTATATAAACGATCTCTACAAACTGCCTCTCGACAGCTGTAAGATATATACGTACACGGATGATACTGCCCTTGTTGTAGATGGTTATAACTGGCCCCAGATATACCAAAACGTCGATGCTGCACTGTCCTCCGTAATGACATGTTTGGCCGATATATTGCTCACTTTAAACGTTGATAAAACGGTATACGTTCCCTTTGCCATTCAGTCAAATCTTTGCCAGTCCCTCAAATACCCTTACCTTAAAAGCACACGCATGCGGTGCCTTAACGCAGTGTAGCTGCCTCTTCCTTGCCAAATCCACTTGTGTAAGATATCTAGGAGTACTCCTAGATACCTTACCTTGCTGATCAATGAGTTAATATATGTTTTCAAGAAGCTACAAAACTCTGCTGATTACGAAACGCTAAAATTAGTATATTCTGTCCTAACATACCGCTCACATGTTTGGGGTGGTGTCACCCAAAATGTATTTAACCGCCTTGAGAGAGCCCAGAGAGCTGTCTTGAAGGTAATGCTCTCTTCCGCGTAGGTACCCCCATGAGCAGCTCTATTCCGATTGCAAGGTACTCACAGTCAGGCAACTTTATGTGCTCCTGTCAACCTTACGCAAACACTCTGGCCGCCCTCTAAAGGAACCGACTGGCAGACTTAAGCATAATGTTTTCCCCACGCTAATTCTAACAAAAGTTTAGTTAAATTAATATAATGGTACAGTTAGTAGTAAAATCACCTTTATTCTTTGAAGGTATAGGCAGAGGTGGACATACAACTAAATACGGTCAGTTATTGCCAAGTCGATTAACATTTCAGTTTTTTTAAATATTAGTTTTATAATTATTGAGCTAAATATTTCAATAAATTTGGAACAGAAGTAAATCTAAAAGTACTATATGAAATGGTGCAATTCAATATATCGAATAATGTTGTGTTCATTTAGATGATATATGTAAAAAAATATGTTGTGTTAATCGACTTGTTTCGCTAACCGTAAATAATGTAGCTCATAAATCTCTCTTCTCTTTGTGTGTCATACATACAATCCAAACGAGCAGAGGTAGCCCAGGGGTAACGGCCGCGACTTACGAGTTGTAGATCGTAGGTTCGAACCCAGACAGGCTCTTTACTTTGTGTGAATTATTTCATCACCACGGAACCGTCTCACATTTTCTGCTGCGAAGTCGCAGGCCTTAACGCTGAAAGGCAAATTTAAACGTCCCACTACAATACGCATGGACGGTGCCTCGATCACTCACGTAAGGCACGCTAAGGTGCTGGGCGTCGAAATTGATGATGCGGGCTCCTACGCGCCGCATGCTAGTTTGGCCGGCCATCGGGCTGTGAACGCCTTCGGGAAGATGTCGAGAGTATCGGCGTCTTCCTGGGGCGTCAAGTACAGGGCCCTTAAGATCCTGTACTCAGGGACTTACGTGGCAATCCTGACCTATGCTGCGGCCGTATGGTGGCGGAGTTTGAACAGGTACGTCGTGCGGAGTACGCTGCTCCGCACGCAACGCCCAGCACTTATTTTATTGACAAAGGCGTACAGGTCGGTCAGTACCGCAGCGCTGCCAGTGTTGGCAGGAGTGCTGCCGGCCGACCTGGAGGTCTGTCGGGCGGGACGAGTCGCGCAGGAGTGTTCCGGGCTGGTTGGCAGGGAGCGCAAAGAGGCAATTGGGAAGGTGAGAGCGGAGATTGTTTCTCAGTGGCAGGAGCGATGGCAGTCTTCCGGGGACGGCAGGGAACTGCGTGCTTTCCTTCCGAAAATAGCCACTCGCCTATCTTGGGGATGGCTGGAGCCAGACTATGTCACGTCACAGATCCTAACAGGACACGGGAATTTCAGGAGCCGCCTACACGCGATGTCGCTATGCGACACCGCTAAATGCTATTGTGGGCAGGCGGATGAAACTCGAGACCATGTCCTGTGGGACTGCACTCTGTACGCTGATCAGAGATAGCTCATGTTGGGGAACTGGGATAGGGAATTGCATGGGCCGGTGTTCTACCAGGAGTTGGTGGCCAGTGCTGAGGGTTTCCAGAGGCTGCGGTCATTTGCTCACAAGTGGCACAGCCAACGGAAACTCCTCGAGTCTGGGGACTGCACAGCTGAGTTGTAATTTTGCTGTTATATAGGAAGTTTAGGTAGGGTAGCTACATCATTTTAATGAAGAGTGAAATGGTGTGGTTACCCTACTGTAACTAGCGGTAATGTCAAAAGGACAGCTCGGTCGTGAAGTCCTGTTTTTGTGCCGTAACAGGCCCCAAATGGGGCGTACAAATAAACAGACGACAAAACAGAACAAAAGGGATATAGTCCGTATGCCGTAAGGCGGGGAGGACTAAGAGTACAGAAATAGAGGGAGTGCTCTCAAAACGGTGAAAGAAAACATCGTGAGGAAACCGGCATGTCCTAGAAACCAAAAAATTCGAAGACATGTGACATCTACCAACCCGCACTGGGCCCGCGTGGTGGATTACGGCCCACTCCCTCTCACAGAGAGGAGAACTGTGCCCCAGCAGTGGGAACATTATAGGCTGATTATGTATTATGTAAACGCTAATTCTACATTAGTAGCATTAAAATGTACTGTACAACTTCCTAAATAAAAAGATAAACATTTATTCGTGCCCTAAATTTCAATGCAAAAACTTAGAGATTATTTCCAAACACTAAGTTACAAGACAATGTGGTCGCGGGAAGGTACTTATGGGTCACCGAGGCCCCCGCAACACAGGCAACAGGAAGGAATACGGGTGGGTTTTAGTCAGTAAGAGTCTGACACACCCTCCCGCTCCGCCCAGAGCAGGAGAAGTTATTTGAAGATTTCCCACCCAAAAAAAAAAAAAAAAGTTACAAGACAATACTGAGGATCTTCTGCTGGGTAATTTATAATGATAATGAACTAAATAAATCTCAATCTAACCATAAACGGATGTGTACTGGTTACAACCCGTTCTTTCTCACTACACACACTCTACACCTACTCACTACATACACACACACACACACACACATAGTACACTCACTCACAACACACACACTCAAACCCTACATTTTTTCACCTCACCACACAGTTAAACGTTTTTCATTTTCTGTTTTCTTTTCGTAAATTATATCCTGTTACCTTTTACACCATTTGCTTATTGTTGAAACGTCCTGATTTAGTATAATATGGCTTTGTTTGTTACGGAGACTGACTCCTAAGAGAAAGGCACACCTAGTTTAGGAGTCAGAGTATTAAAATTATTGTGACCTAGTTAATAATAATTTTGTCGGTGTATTACATAACATCAGTGAGAGCAGTGGTGGCCCAGTGGTAACGGCCGCGACTTACGAGTTGTAGGGCGTAGCTTCGAACCCGGACAGGCGCTTTCTTTCTTATATATAATTATTTCATCAACACTGCACTCAAAATGGTGAAGGAAAACATCGTGAGGAAACCGGCATGTCCTAGAACCAAAAATTCGAATATGTGACATCGGGTTGGTACCGCACTGGGCCCGCGTGGTGTATTACGGCTCACTCTTTCTCACAGAGAGGAGGCCTGTGTCCCAGCAGTGGGAACATTAAAGGTTGATTATGTATTTCATAACATTGGCTAGACAGGGGACATAGTCCTTCCATAGTTTGAGGTTACCAAGCCACTATGGCCACCCAAACCCGTAGCCCAATATGTATTGTTTTCATGTTCTGCAATAGTCCTGCACCAATCGGGGGTTGTCATTGGGTGCACTTTCTTAGTGTAAACAGGGTTAATCGTCGGTTGTTGCCTTATTCCATTTAACATTATCCTCCTCCTCAGGCCTCTGCAAATTCTCTCTGCAATCTCGACCCCTCGTACGCCTTCCAAAGGTCCGGGACCACATGGTCCCGAGCTATGTAAAATGTATAAAGATAATAATAATAAGTTTATTGATCCAAATATATACATAGACACAATAGACACAGGTGGTATACTAGTTACATGCTAAGACTAAAGGCTCCTGCATACTGAGGCGATATCGCGGGCTCGACAGACAGCAATATGCTTGTCACGCCCGCGTAATCACCCCAGTCTGTAGGAGCCTTTAAACACCTAACAATGGACACAAGGGAAAAAATAATCTGTTTATATTAACAAAAAATTAAATCCGGTCTCCTAAACTAGGGATGGCCTGGAGACAGTGATTCGACCGAGCTGAACTGTAAATGAATGATTTAGTGAGTTGTAAGCCTTATATGTCTTTGGTTATTGTAGTTGATGGGTTTTGGTGAAATAAAGGATTATTATTATTTATTATATTATTCAAAATCTTTTGACTTTTAATTCAAAGTTATAATATGATGATTCAAAATCAAAAAATCCAAAAACAAAAGTAATTTATTGAAACTAGGCTGAGAATCAGCACTTTTATGAACGTCAAAAGTGCTGATTACGAATACAAATTTCTATCAGTGTTTTAGTCTCCGTATAAATAAATATTCCAAGTAATCAACATTTGTATCTACATATGTATACCTAACTCATAACAAAAGCTTTTCTTGATTAATTCAACATTCGACTGAACAATTTGAAAGTTGCTATAACAACTGCTATTCATTTCATTTCGATACAATTTCCATTCTATTCGTGCTTTCCCCAGATTATAGTAATCAGGAAATTGGCTGTTCTCTATATCACAAGTTCACGATTCAATTATTCCATTGTTTCGGGTCCTGTTATTAGACTAAAAGCTGATTCATACTCTGGGATACAGTGACATTGTAAAACCCCATGAGCTTTTTAAGAGGAAAGACCAAATTACTTTTGCATGAAACCGAACATGTTAACCAACGTTAGGGGTATTTTGAGACCAGGCCTGTGTCGACGGCGCGTTGTGTTCCACGTGCGCCTCAAAGAGATGTCGTCAGCACGAGTGTAGGGGTCCATTAGGACCGATGCCTGCCGGGGTTGCGGGAAAGTTCGAAAGGGTTACCGAGACCTCTGGCAACACAGGCAACGGAAGGAACACGGGTGGGTTTTAGTCAGTAAGAGTTTGACATACCCTCCCGCTCTGCCCGGAGCGGGAGAAGTAATTTGATAATTTCCCACCCAAAAATAAAGGGGTATTTTATTGACTCTTCGGAAATCTTAAATATCATCATCCTCTTGCCCTTAGTCATATTTGTGCCTTTTTCTTCCACAATTGTCTACTAATCGTCATCTCAGTCACCCGAAAATGTATACAAATAAATAAAATTGAAGTGTTTGTTTTTGATGTCAAAATAACAGCTTTTTACTAAATGCATATGAAATAATAAACGGTATATAACACAATAAAACATATTTTTTTTGTCTGTCTATCTGTCTGTTGGCAGGACTGTGTTTGGTGGGACTTTCACTGGCAGATAGCTGATGTTATATGGAGTAACTTAGGCTATTTTTATTTTAGAAAAAGCCATGCGGACGAAGCCGCGGGCAGCAGCTAGTATTAAATGAAATTAAAAATTTATGAGATAACTTATCCTCGAAGATGCAATGCAGATAAATGAATAAACTAACATCTTTTATGACAAAAATATTACCAATTTAAACTACATATTACACGTACCTACAACATTCATAATTTTGACAAAATTAAAAAAAAACCAGCCAAGTGCATGTTGGACCACGCACAATGAAGGGTTCCGTAGTTGGGATGACTTTATCTCAAGAACAAACTTAATATTGTAGTTGAAGAACATGTTCCCCCATACATTCCAACTGGAAATGTTAGTTTGTACGCACAACATAGAGTGATTTACCATGTTATTTTAAGACCATATACTTTTTATAGGTCTTCCTGTAATCTATAAGTAAATAATTATATTCTGTATTTTTTTTTTCAAAATATTAGGCCGAGTAGTTTCGGATATAATGGCCGGAAGGTCAACTTTCATCAATTTTCTTAAATAACTTTAAAAGTATTTATTTTAAAATTATAAAATAGAACGTGCGTGAACACAAATGAAAAAAGCATAATGTCCCTCACATTATTTTATTTTACTTTTATTTTTTATTTTTGTTTTATTTTTATTATTTATTTATTATGTTTTTTTTCATTTCATATGTCGCACGGTACCTACAGTTTGCAAAACTTTTTTTTTTATATTCTAATTTGCTACCAAAGGTGACCCTCATATTCAATTCAATTATTTATGTTACACGTCCGTGTTTGGGTCACAGAAATTCATATGTGTACCAAATTTCAACTTAATCAGTCCAGTAGATTCGGAGCTAAAAGGCTGTGGCACACAGAGACATGAGTGATCCTATAAGGGGTCCGATTTTTCCTTTGAGGAATGGAACCCTAAAAAGAAAACTAGCCACGATATTAAATTCATAGCAATAAGTGCATGCATTCAGCCGAACTCAGCGAAGAGGAATCCTGAAACTGGATCCTGCCAATAAAAGCTAAATGCTCCATACACCTTCCAATCTATCGCCAGCGATATGGTGGAATGGATTCCAGGAAAACTGACGATCCAAATTGCATTCTGTTAGTTCAGAATAAAGCTGTGTACGCACTTCTGTAGAAGGTTGCGTTGCATGAAGCGGAACTTGCTTGTAACCATGAACATCGATCACGGTATTCGGCGAAAATGTTTGCGGTCATTTAATTTGTAGGTACTTTCGTTGTGTATGGTGTTACATTCCTCTCAACTGTCAAAATTTTTGGCGCGAAGCGCGTTATGTAGCCTTACCCTACGAGTCCGCGCGCGATAGAGGCGCCCTGTGACTAAAATGACGATATCTCGAAAGTTAAGTACGGGAGCTGGCTACTGGATACGTTGTTAGAATCTTTATGAAATAAGCTAACAACTTATCTATAGACTAGTCCAGTTTTGCCTTTTAATGTAGTATCAATTCTAGTTTGAAATCAGTGTGAGGGAATTTTCCCCGTTTCTTGTACAAAAGTGTTTTAAATAAATAAAATAAACCATTAATTCAAAATCTTTTTAATTCTATAACATAAAGAGACCATGTTTCACACTAATCAATAAAAAAAACAAACCACTCAGAACATTCTTTTCATCACACAATGATTACAAAAGCTTGACGTCATTTCGCGCAACTGCGCGGCAAACAAAAAAAAAGGTATGTTTACACTTCACTTCCGAGAATGCTATCGGTCCTGTCGCTTGGGCTATTAGTTTATATTATTGTTTGGCTCACATTCTTATCGCAGACAAGAGGTTCCGCTGTTAGAAGTTTTAGTTTACGAGTGTCAAGTATCAAGCCAAGGCTCTTGAAAATAAGCACAAAAAAGATCGTCTCAGACTTTTGATAACAAAGTAAATTATATGGCGTTTATTTTAAATATAAATTAACATTCTACATGTTGAAGATATTTACAAGTCGATAATCACAATAAAAAGGCATGCTGCCATAGAAAAACATTCCAGAAATCAACAACCAAAATGAGCAATTTCACTACAAAAAACACCTGTACATAGTCCAGGACGACAGAAATATGGATATGCCAATACTTGTCACATCTGAACATGACAAAAATTTAATTAAAAAAATTAAATGAAGCATTACACTAGTCGAGAATCTTTTGGAAAAAAAAATAAAAAAAAAATAAAAAAAATAAAAAAATAAAAATAAAAAAAATAAAAAGACGACACCGCCACCGCGTCAGAAGAAGAATCACTAGATAACAATACCGTGACTATGAATATTTCAAAAAATATGTAAAAATAAAATAGACTTTACCTACCTCAATGATAAAAAATATAAATAAATACTGAAAATGTCTTTAGACATTAGACTTGAAACATAAATTCAATTAACTCAATGAAAACCTCTTTATTTTGAAGTTGGTTAAATAGATCCTATCCAGCTATTCGCGAATCCGAGAAAACGTTAGCTTAAATCTAAAACTCCTGTTTGTCAAAACAGGAGGCGTGCTAGGGTTTTCAATATTACGCAAATTTGTTACGTTATTATTGAAATGTAATGCTTATTAAAAATACTACAATAGGTAACGTAATACGTAATAACGACAGTTTGATAACATTCGTGTGTTTATTATTCTTAAACACCCGTACAAAAACGTGCATAGCGCCGGCTCGTCGCAGATAATGCCGAACAATGATTGTTAAAATAACTATTTCAGTCCAAAATCTTTATCAATTCCACAATAGATGCAACAAAACTGTTTGTTACTTAACGATCCATGTTCTGGGAGCAGCTTCCCGTTCGGGCACTTCACAATATGTGTACACATTTAATTACAACTGACTGGCGCTTGTTCGAAATTTGAACAGAGGGGCGCGGGGGGAAACGTCTAGTAAACATCGGTGAAGTGTGTTAGATATTGAAGTGGGGGCATTATGGCATGCTAGTTCTTTCCTTTAGTCGTTGTAGAAATTAAAGCGGCATAGCTAGAGGTGTCATAGGCAAAAATGACACATAACTGACGTCAATGTCAAACGCCCGTTACGCGGTTGCTTGACAGACGTCATGTTGAAATCACCCGCGTCGCGGGTCCTTGACAGTCGAGAGGATCGAAAGTTTAGTTAAAACATTAATATAATGGTACAGTTCGTAGTAAAATCACCTTTATTCTTCGAAGGAATAGCCAGAGGTGGACATGCAACTAAAGACGGTCAGTTATTGACAAGTCGATTAACAATTCAGTTTTTTAAATATTATATTTATAATTTGTATTAAGCTAAATATTTCAATAAATTTAGAACAGAAGTAAAACTAAAAGAACTATATGAAATGGCGCAATTCAATATAATTATTGAATAATTTTGTGTTCGTTTAGATGATATATGTAAAAAAATGTGGTTGCGTGCTAATCGACTTTTTTCGCTAACCGTAAATAATGTAGTTCATGAATCTATCTTCTCTTTGTGTGTCATACATACAATCCAACCATTCAAAATTGAACGACCGTGAGTACACGGCTTTTCATTAGCTAATACATACATAGGTACCAATGACTACTAGTACGTGGTACATTTACGATGTAGTCTCGGCTGAAAGGTTTTTTAGAAGCAAATATTATTGCGAGAAAGGTGTAGCTAAAGAATAAAATTAATTCAATATCTTCCTCCCTTTGTTAGAAAGTTCTTAATATCAGCCCGGATTCTAGAAATGGGGTCGGATATTGACTCGATTAAAAGGGTGTAAAACAGGGCAACTTTGCTTCAGTCTTCGGGGAATAGGCACTTAATATTATTTGTAAGACATTTTTTGTCATTGTGAAACCGTATTCTGTCTAGAACAATACTTAGTTATGAATTTCTAAATCTAAAAGTTTCGCAGACATCTTATCTCAAATCTAATTTCCATAAAAATATTAAGGACTGACTGGTCATCATTACATAAGCCAGTGGATCATTTATAGATTTTCTTAAAATATGTCAAAGTCAAAGTCAAATTATTTATGTCAAATAGGCACACAAAAGGCACTTTTGAACGTCAAAATTTACAAAAAAATAGAGTTTATTCTAGTCGCTCTTCCAAAAGGCAGTTTCGTATGGAGAAGAATGGGCAAGAAACTCCACCGTTACTCTTTTTAAATGTTTTACAATTTTTTGTAAAGGTATATTAATTATACAATTATATGTGAAGACGATGCACCTAGAATAAAATCACTATACCACAATAGGTAAAAAAAATAAAAATAAAATTGGAGTAATGACAGATAAATTAATTATGTGACAGATACATGATGCTCACATATTTACAGAATTGTAAAAGTATACGTTTTCCTAAAAAAAATAAAATAAAGTAAGGTCAGTGTGTGAGTTAAAAAATCACAGAATGTAAAATCAACATTGATTTATTATTTTTATCAATTAATAAATTATACAATTAAAATAGCAGCCAGTTTGTTTTTGTCTAAAGTCTAGATTTTCCTATGGAGTTGGACCAGCTTGTTTCCAAGCATTCTTATCTTGGATATAATCTTCTAATTTGTAATATGTTTGTTTACAAAGTGTACTTTTAGTATGAGTTTTTATTTTCTTTCACTTAATTGCAATATATCACTAGGTATTTTGCTGTAACATTTAACACAGTACCCTATAAAAGATGTACTTTAAATAATCTGAAAAATGTTTGATCTATTTTATCTTTATTTCTAGTATTAGTCTTATTATGTCTAACACTTATTTTATTAAAAAGATGTCGAACTTTTCTTCCATACATAATATTTTCATAAATGAATTGGCAATTATCTGCTTTATATGCATATCAGGGGCAGCCCTTGAACGGAATGATTCATCATCTGCTTATAGCCTTTTCCCAACTATATTGGGGTCGGCTCAATCTTACCGGACGCAGCTGAATATCAGTATTTTAAATGGAGCGACTGCTTATCTGACCTCTATAACCCAGTTACTGGGTTATACGAAACATCTTGGTGAGACTGGTTGTCATACTTTCGGGCTTCTGACGACCCGTAACGACTGTCAAAGATCCAGGGATGACAGCCGGGACCAACGGCTTAACGTGCTTTCCGAGGTACTGAGGCGCCTAGGTACCTATGTAAAGATCGTCACCCATCCACGGACCAACCGCGGCAATATCTTAACATGATCGATCGACCCGTGCGGCTGTTATTACTTAGCCACAAACCTCTACAACGGAACGATTAAACTCGATAATATATACTCCTTTTCAAATGGTAATCCATTTAATTTTACTACTCTATCATTAAGACGCTAACAACACCTAAACCGCGGTCACTGTCAGATTGCATAGAAAAGAAAGAGAAGCGCGATGACACAACGCTTGTAATTTATTGCAAAATATGAAGCAATTATCGATTTACTCAAAATTGAGTTGAATAATCAAACATAAAAAACAACCAAGTTCTGCATTCAAATAAGACGTTTTTGTTATTAATTAAATACGTAACTTATGTTGATATTTAATACAGATATTTTGGATTTGAACTCAAGGTAAGAGGTTAGTTTAACGTTAGTTTGTATCGAGTTTTTTTTCAAATCGTGTTTTGGTAACAACCAAGTTCTAGGAAATATGTTCAAAATTAACATATATTTTTTCCGTTACCAAAAACTATACAGATTTGGCAATTTTTTTTCATAAGAGAAGCCTATTTTGGTCAATTGGGTCTTGTCATCGCCTTAAAGCTAATAGTTTAACAGTGGCATCAACAAATTAGACAACAGTTAGATATATCTGACGAGGCATACGCGAAGACTCAAGCGAAAACCTGCATTCCCCTGATTTATGACGTCACGTTTTTCCATTCCCCTCACATTTACCCTAAGCAGTCCGTTGCCATGACAACCCTATGTACCGACGAAACTTTGCCTATAAACAACACCTGCCTTTTTGCCTGACGACTAATTATTGTTTAATCTTTAGCCGGAGTTTCTTTGAAAACAAGCTGAGCTAATCTAAGGATGTAGAAGTTAATTCTAAACATACTTTTTGAAAGTTGGGTTTTATATTAACGTTGCTTTTAGTTGTACCTAATGAAATGAGCTTGTTAAGCTACCAGTTTGATTAGCTTCGGCTGGTTAAAGGTTCATTTTCTGCACGCCGCAAATATTTGTATTCTTACAGTTTTTTCGACTGTAGGCCATTGGACAATTCATGATACTATGTAAAGATTTCTTTTCAGCAAGCGAACCACCATTTTCAGTAAGCGAAATATTTTTTTTTATCCTTATGGAGGTTTCTGGATGAATCTCGTAAAACTTTAGAGCACTTTCATCCCATGTCAATATCAGGGATTAGGGGGTACCCTAATCCCTGATATTTTTTGTCACAGGAATCTTTGTTGCGATTGTTAGACACGCAAATGCTGTTGCTTTTTCTTTAAACTATTTCCATATTAACAAGTTGCATAAAAAACTAGAATTTTTCTACAATATTAGCGTGTGAAAGAAAGCCTGGAATTGCTCATTTTCGCGCATAAGCAATGTAATAGCATCCTTTATGCGGCGATATTGCTCGTTATGCATGATACATAACGGCGGTTGTGGCGTGCACCGTCCAATTTGGGAAACAAGGGAGTTTTTAAAAGGAGATCTGAACAAAACTGGTGAGATATAACTTCTCGAAAAGACTTTGGTAAAATATAATTTTGACCATCAATCATCATATTCGACCCTTCATGATGAAACAACTGCTTGTCAGCTGTAATTTAGAAACCGGGTATATGAATTGAGAATTTGATTTTAAGAACACGTCAAATTCTACTTTAAAATTTATTAAAATTACTTACAAAAACTTTATTTTTACAAAAAAATTATTATTACTTACAAAAAAAATATAAAATATTTATATTTCTTTTAATTTAAAGAAAACTTTGCAAAAAACGGAATAAATTTTGAATGTTGCGGGCTGCATTAAAGGAATCATCATAATATGAAGTATTGTTAAAGTAGTGTTAGACAAGTTGTCAACTTCAAATTCTCAATTAATAACTAAGTGCTAGTCAGTTACCCAATATGTGAATTTTCATAAGACTTGTATTTTTTGTTAGTAGTAAAATGTTCTTCCTTTTGATATCAGGACGGCCACCAGTTGGTATGCATTTAAGCGGAAATTGCAGAGTTATTTTCAAAACAAATAGCGTAGAGTCATCTCAATTATGTACGCTTTTCCTTGAATTTGTATGTATATATATATATTGTACTAAATATGTATGTATTTGTATTATAAGTTTGTAACCTATCTATGTAATTTTGTACCTATTCTATTTATAATCTATTATGTTATCATTTAATATTTTTCATTATTATTATTTTTTCTCAGAGCACCTGCCATCTTATCTCTTCATCAGCCTTAGTTGACTGGTAGAGAATGCCCAAGGCATTAAGTCCGCCTTTGTAACTAATTGTGGGCGAGAAGTTTAAATAAATAAAAAAATAAATACATAAAAACCACTACAAAATGTATAGCCCAGTAGTTACTTAGCAAAATAAGATCCTTATTATTTACCTTATAGACAATTTTCCAATATCTGTTTCCTTCTGACAAACGCGGTTATTGAGTTTATATTTACCTACCAAAGCTTTGATCTATTGACATCTCATTATATGATATCGACAGGTCAAAGACCTGTAATGTACCTTTAACAATACTCCTCAATGTGAAAGGTCACACAGAGGAGTATTGTTAAATGTACATTATCAATAATAATGATAGTCACAATATGTATGTATTTTAAATCAAAGGTGGTTTTAATTTGGTCTACGAGCGTTACGTCACAGTAACGATTTGCCAGCATGTTTACAGCGAGGCGATTTGTGAACATGCGGAGTGAGCTAGCCGCGACTACGCAACATGTTCACCACATTAAAAAAAGACGAGCGAGCCTTACAGTAGTCGCATATGATGTAACATCTGAAATTAATCACTAAATTATAAAAAAAGCTAAGTACTGAAATATTTATCCTTAATTACGTAGTGATCGCCCACTGGTCGAAATTCGACCCCCTCTACTTACAATCTATACAGGGTGGCCAAAAAGTCGTGGATCAAACGCAACTAGGGGTTAGATGGAGTCATCAGCTGCAAAAAATTGTTCTGCGGGAGGCCCTTAAGGTCAACCCCTGCAGAGTTATAATTTATTATGCGTTCTTACTAATCCCATGCTATTAAAAAGTACTTACTTATTCCATGCTCAAGCTGAAACTTTTTGGTACACGTTTCCACCTCTTTTCACGAAATCACTCCCACAGAAAGCGAGAGGAAACATTTTGTTGATTTGTATAAAAATAATTTATAAAATTATTGTTTAACCTACTTTCGTTGCTCTAATTTACACTTTTTTGCTTCAATTGAAAGTAATAAAATGTCAGTATTTTAGTGCTAGTTTATTCAGCGCATAACAATGCCATTGTATTGCTACCCGTATTTAATCAAAGGTCCCATTCAATTGGAAGATTAAAGGTGAAATTCCCGCAAATACCAAGTCTATAGAAGGCTAACATTGGTTAGCTTTTAAAAGGATTCCTCATTTTCTGGAAGTCGCGAGATTCAATGAACCTACCTACATTAAATTTTCTAGGTAAAAAGCGTAGATGCAACGTATTTCAGACACATTTTTACCACTTAGTCGAACTGCAGCACATTTGGTTCCATTAACTTTTATACTTGAATTTTTAGTCCAGGTAACATTAAAATTCTGCAAAGGTTTGTAAAATGACCAACACAATAATAACGTAACAACAATCAATCACAATTTGAATGATTTTGAAGTATATTGCTAATCCACTGCTTCGTATGCTCGAATTATCTCTTATTTCAGATGAATTCTTCCCGTTTTGCATTTGACTGCAAGTAAATTATGGCAACCTATTTGGTATTTTTTATCGTGGTATTAAAAATAATAAGTACTCGTATATACTCACGACAGTAACACAGGAAACGGCCCAATTCAGAACTATAAAAGCTCCCACAGACAGGCGCGACGCGACAGTGCGACGCGACACTTTTAGCACAATTTCTATGAAAACTTCATGGGAAGCGTGGCGCTGCCTGTCGCGCCCACTATATCGCACCAGTCTGCATGATCCTTGAATCTATGCGCTCCAACAATGCTGATATTCCATTGCCTAATTGCCTGCCATTTACGACAGCAATTATTATCTCCATGGGATTACTAGCAGATCATAACATTCTATGTAAATTCAAGCACCAATGGCACTATATTACACCATTATGTCACCTACCCTTGTGGGTTATATTAAGTTCAAGACACATTCAGATATAACGGGTTATTTTTATCTAAATAAGCTGAAAAGAAATCACTACCTATTCGAGCAATTAACACGATCGACACATTTAAAAGACGCCTACAGTAGTACCTCATGGATGCGCAACGGAACCTAGTCATTCTATTTTTTATCGACGACAGTCTATTGTTTCTTGGGCGACCATACCATTTTATTTATTTTCTTAAACACCACTATATAATTATTTATATGTATTTAAACACCACTATATAATTATTTATATGTATTTTTTAAATAAATATCTAATCGATTTTATTATTATTTGCTACACTTATCTATCTTCTTTTATTTAAATATTTACACACACTATGAAACTGATTTACTTCCGTAAGATATCCTTGTAACATAAGGTCCAGTTGAAAACCAGCGTCAGGCACTTACTCATAGTTGTCTGGCAATTATGCTCAACTGAGCCTCTTGACGCAGCCGTGAGGCACACGATACTATTTAAATTATTTTCTTTTTTTAGCTTTTGTAAGCCTTAATCTAAGTCAAATGAATTTATTTTTCCGTGCATTGCATAAATTTCAAGTCATGTTTGAGATAACTTTGACGACACAGCTGGCGTAGATAGATAGATAGATAGAATACTCTTTATTATGTACACCATAAAAATTACAGATACAAACGTTGAAATTTTACAAGGGGTGACACAATGGGCGGTCTTATCGCTAAAAGCGATCTTTTACAGACAACCTTTGGATGGATTAAAGGGGGAGGAGAGACAATACTGCAGGTAGTCAGTGGTGTACCAGTTACATATACAATAAATACATAAAGCATATACTATACAACACATAACATAACATATATCATACATACATACATACATATATACATATATATATATATATGCCATAAACATGAAACAAAATCAAGAACTATATAACTATAAGTAATGATGATATTTAGGGAGAGAGAAAGTGTTTTTTTACCTGAATTTTAAAAGTGGACAAAGTTTGTGCACGCCTTATCGACACGGGTAAGGCATTCCATAACCGTACTGCTTGAACTGTAAAAGATTTGTCATAAAAGCTGGTGGAATGCATCGGCATCTCTAGTTTTAAGTTTTCCGATGACCTCAGGTATCTATTATGTGTGTCATGAAGGAACTTGAAACGTTCTTTAAGATAAGAGGGGGTTGTAGGATTGAACAGAATACTGTATAGCTGAAATAAGATATGAGCATTCCGGCGAAGACGTATGGGAAGCCACTTGAGTTTTGTACGATATTCAGAAATATGATCATACTTGCGCAAGCCAAATATAAATTGTTACGTTGTAAATTTGAGTACCTACCAAGGGTTGGTATTACACAGCTGCATTACTAATAAGTAAAGTAGCATTTACCTGAAAACATTAGTAGTACCTTATGAGGTTTCTGAGTAATTTATTTCATTGTAGTGTGCAAGTAACTTTGGTCTGCACTTGATGGAAGGACTCATTCCTTCAACTATATTTCGTCACTGGACTCTTTAGTAAACACTTTCTAACATTAAATCAATTTTCTAAACCCTGATAACAGGTTTTCACAATTAATTAGAACAATAAATATAATGTTTACATTCCAACTGTCATCCTGTCGAACGTCAGATTCTGTCGTTTAGAAACGACATCTGATGGTCGCCGGTTCACAGTTGTAGTTAAATCGATAATTGAACTTATTGATTGCCAACCATCGAAATAAATCGTATGGAACAATCCTTAATAATTTTCAGCTTTCAGTAAAACTTAATAATAAAATAAATAACCGAAAGCGGAAATGAAATAGTTTTTACAATATAGACTTTTCTTCTAGAAACTTCGGTGTCAAATAAATCCATTTTTAATCTGTGATTTATCTTTGACATAATGTAGCCAGGTTGTACGTTGTTAATTACCCAAATTAATATTTCGGAATAATTACCCCGATCAAGACAAGTTTTAGAATTGGGATTTATGAATAAATTGTTTGTTGGTCTAGATCATGAAGATTCTTATTGTTTCAGAGTTTAAACGTCACGTTGGAATGTTGTTAGTGATTTTCAAGAATTTATTATCTTGGTGTAGTATTTATCTTATAATCATTTTACCCGAAATATGGGAGATTTTAGAAATAGTCTGTCTATTTCCGGTTTGTAATCCGTGACAGGATTATTAAAGAGTGGTGGCGTCTATTTGCCCTTGAACACGCTTGAGTGATACTGGAAAACTAATTCCATGTTTTAAAAGGTAAGGATTTGGTGGTAATAGTGCCTAGAAGTGGTCTGTGAGCCCTTCCCTGGTTGTTAAAAGGATATTCTAGTGATCCATGGATATTTATTACAGGATTCCAAATTGCGCATACGCAGACTATTTTCCAGCCAGTCGAGGATCTTACAGTCAAGTGCTTTTTCCCTAAGCCAACCGTGAGTACTTCACCTGCTGACTATTTGCCTTAGATATTTCATGGGATATTCCTCAGTGTTAACAATGGATTAGATTCTTGTTCAGGGATACGCAACAAGTCCTTGTTGTGAAGTTGATGGATGCCACATGGGTAATCCTCATTACTCTTGTCCCACCGCTCAGGATCAGGCAAACAGAAGTCGTAACTCCTTATGTTGTATTTGAAACAAGGCCAAGTTAACCGGCTAATGTATTAGCCTTTTAGATTTCCAAGCTCAGTCACCTCCCGGAAGGTTAATTTGCTTCCCTTATATTATTAGGTCCCCGTATTGTCAATTCCAGGAGAGGCACCTCGAGAGATTCGTCTCGCCGCCAGGATCTAGAGGAGAGTCTGGGACCTGGACGCGAGACCCGTTCCTCGAGGCAACTCGAAGCCTCTTGTGGAGACGACTGTGCGGCTGGCAGACCCCGTCTAGCGAAAGCGCAGGCGGGACGGTTTTTTTTTTATACCTTATTACTTTTCTATTATAATAAGGTTTCAGTAGGAACCTATTGTTTACCGCAGTCCGGTTTTCTGTAGTGGAAACCGGTCTGACAACTAAATTGAAATAGAGGATCTTGGGTTCGACAATCCTCGTTCATCCAGACGAATATTGGACACCTTCGTCGGCTCCAGGATCCGGGACTCTTCAAAGTCCCTGGCGCCCATTTAATAAATATTAACATACATAATAACTGGAAGGTTAAACAATAATATTCAAATTAATAATATTAAATTAGAACTTTTAAAAGGAACAGTACTGGGTTTATCTCCAACTCCCCACGACCGAAGCTTTATCCGCTGAATTATAAGCTGGCTGGCAAAAGTAGGCTTTCACAGTAGTCGCCTACCTCATTTTTAAGACGGTAGCCCCGTATCGGCTACCGTGTGTTATGTTGTGAAGAATTAATTTTATAATTATACTGTATTGAAGATAGTTTCTTGTTTGTTTTCAATTCAATACCCAACCACCTGGCCTCTGGGCTTATGTTAGTTTACCGCTAGGGGGAACAAAAATAAAAATATAACAGTGGCGACCAACGTGTGTATTAGTTGGAGATAGAGGTTACGTCTTTGCTGTACCTTACAAACCAGAGTACTGTTTCTAGAGCCTTCCAGTTATTCTAATTTTAAAAAAAAAAAAAACCGTCGCGCGGAATCCTTTGTTCACGTGTTCATGTTTATGTTTGTACTGTTTTATACACTATAATTTACTTTTTACACTTCTTGCTGCTTTATACACTTTACAATTTTATTTTACCTGTGTCCCTTAACATAACACCAGGACTATTGTCCTTGGATACAAAAACCTAGTATTATAAAAATAAAATAAACTTAAACTATAAGACTGCTATTTATGTAACTGCGTTAACTATAGATAATATTTGCATATTGCTCGATATTGTAAATTGTGACAGCCAGTTTATGCTTCAGTTAAGTTTAAATTATCATTAATTTTACAAAATGGAGCGACCCATTAAATTCAATTTACTTCACAAAGATGAACTCATATATGAAGTACTGGTCCGAGACGCGAAACCCGCTTCAACAGTAGGGGAACTACGAGTACAAATTAGGGATCTCAGTAAGTTGATAAGTACCGACGATATCGTGGAGACAAATATAGATCCGGAAACCGAATTACAAGCAATTAGGGCCAAACTGTCAGAAATTGGTGAAATACTAGACAGGTACCCGTCCAATTTCAAAAAATTTAACCGCGCTAAGGCTTTAGGTTTCCACCTGTATCATCGTTTCAGTAGGATTACTCCCACAACTGAACTTAGTACCGATTATGCAGCCGTTGACAAACAGCTAAGCGGTTATTTGTCTAAAATTGATTCGGTTAACGTGAGTTTCCATCAATCATTTACCATCGCCGAGGAGACAACGAACGTACAGTCAAATTTGCAGACGAAGGACGTCATCATTTCCTACAACAAAGAGACGGTTAAATCCCTAGGACATAAATTTGACGGTACGGGTTGCGTGAAAGCGTTTATTGAGCGTCTTGAGGAGCTTTGCGAGGCCAGAGGTATTAGCGAAGCCTCCTTACATCAATCTGCTCTAGATCTTTTCTCGGACGGAGCTGTATTGTGGTACCGAGGAATTAAAGCGTCGGTTATTGATTGGGCGGAACTGAAGCAGCAGTTACTCACAGCTTTCGCTCCGCCTGATTACGATATGCGTCTCATTTCTGAAATAACAAATAGAACGCAAGGGTCGACTGAGCTGTCTTGTATATTTATAGCAGTCATGGAGAATCTTTACAATAGGCTATCTTATAGGGTTCCAGAACGCGATCGTTTGGCACGAATCAAGTTCAACATGAGACCGGAATACACGTTGGGATTGTCAATAATGGTTATCAACACGCTGGACGAGTTAAAAGAGAAGTGTAGACAACTGGAGCTAGGCTTTCATAGCAGGGCTCAATTCCATGAGCCGCCCAAACCAACGTCTTCTTTTGTTGCAGCAGACTTGGCATACAAAGCCCCGAAAGGTTCACAAAGGATTGAAGTCGTGCAAAATGATTCTAATTCGTTGTTCTGTGTTCGTTGTAGGGTTAAGGGGCACTCGTTATCACAATGCAAATCCAAAGCAATTGTGTGTTACCGTTGCGGCAAGAAGGGCGTACGTGCACCATCGTGCCCTACGTGCAGTAAAAAGCAGAAGGATGCTCAGTCCTGTCCAACCTGCACTTCAAAAAACTAAATTTACGGAGCTACAGCCAAAATTTTGATAAGTCCGATTGGGACAATTATTTAAAATTTTTAAAATTATTTTTTCATTCACTAAGGGTAGAAACAGTACGCTATAAGACCACGGGCGATAGTCGTCCACATTTAACAGTTTCTATAAATGATGTGCAATATTACGGTTTACTCGACTCGGGTTCTAGCATTTCAGTGTTGGGTTCCGATGTTGGCCAACAATTCATAAGGGCTGGTGCGACTCTACACGCCGATAGACAGTTGGGCAGCATCATAACTGCCAATGATTCGCGGGCATCCGTGGAGGGTTATTTATTCTTACCAGTGACTCTCATGAGAGTGACTAAGGTTATTAAATTCTATATTATTCCAGACATTACCACGCCGTTGATTTTTGGCGTTGATTTTTGGAAAGCCTTTAATTTGGCACCTAAAATTTTTAATAAATTACCATTTAAATATATACAAAACAATAGAGGTCATACATGTGTCTCGGAGGTTAGGCACCTACAGCCGTTTGACGAATTAACAGCGGAACAAAAGAATGAAGCGGAGTTATTAATTAAAGATTTCAAAAAGGTTTCCTTTGAGGCTAAAGGATTGGGTCGTACCCATCTGCTGCGTCATAAAATAGACACAGGAGATGTTCCTCCTATTAAACAGCGTTATTATCCTTTATCACCTGAACGCCTCAAGGAACTAAACCGACAGCTGGATGAGATGTTGGAGATGGGAGTGGTGGAACCTAGCAATAGTGCGTGGAATAACCCGGTTCTACTGGCTCCTAAACCTAATGGGGAATGGCGATTTTGCCTGGACAGCCGAAAGCTGAATGCGGTCAGCAAGCAGGATGCGTATCCACTACCCTACGTCTCTCACATCTTAGACCAGTTGCGGGACGCGCGATACCTTTCATCGATTGATTTGAAATCTGCTTTTTGGCAAATCGAATTGGACTCCGTTTCATCCAAAGAAAAAACCGCGTTCACGGTTCCCGGTCGAGGTTTGTTCCAGTTTAAAGTTATGTGCTTTGGGTTGACGGGAGCCCCCGCCACCCAACAGCGTTTAATGGACAGACTTTTCGGCCCGGAGTTTGATAATAAGGTGTTCGTATATTTAGATGACATCATTATTTGCTCATCAACCTTCGAGGAGCACATTTCGCTTCTTCAACGAGTTTTAGACAAACTAAAGCAGGCTAATTTGGCAATTAATTTACCAAAGTCCTGTTTCTTTCGACGAGAACTAAAATATCTTGGTTACAAAGTGGATGAGCATGGCTTACACACTGATCCGTCGAAAGTTCAGTCAATTGTCGACTTTCCAACACCTACAACTCGTAAGGAAGTGAAAATGTTTCTTGGAACGGCCTCATACTATCGACGTTTTATTAAAAACTTTAGCTCGATAGCAGCCCCTTTAAACGCACTAACAAGTACAAGCAAAAAAGCGCCGCCTTTTGAGTGGACGGCTGAAACAGAAACCGCGTTCTCAACCTTGAAAGAGGCATTGGTGTCTGCTCCAGTATTGGCTTGTCCAGATTTCTCACAACCTTTTGAGATTCATTGTGACGCATCCAGTTTTGGGATAGCGGGCACTCTGACTCAGGTTATGAATGGGGAGGAGCACCCAATAGCCTACTGCAGTCGTTCGCTTAATCCGGCGGAACGCAATTATTCAGCAACGGAGCGTGAGGCTCTCGCTGTAGTCTTCGCCGTGGAACACTATCGTCCTTATGTAGAAGGCGGTCCTGCATTTAAAGTGATAACCGACCACTCGAGTTTAAAATGGTTCTTTAATTTAAACAATCCCTCTGGTCGATTAGCTCGTTGGGGTTGTCGGTTATCACCTTATAACTTCACTATTGAACACCGCAAGGGCAGGGACAATGTGGTTCCAGATGCCTTATCTCGTGGCGTTCCGGTGCTGGAAATTAAAGTGCCTGACACGGACACTTGGTTTAAAGGGTTATGGGATAAATGTGTCAGTACCCCCAGATCGTGTCCTAACTTTATTATTAAGGAGGATAAACTATACCGTTATTCAAAAAATAAATTCGGGGTGGCTAGTGACTATGATTGGAAGCAGGTAGTACCGGAGGGCAATCGTCAAGAATTATTGAAGAGTCACCATAGTGGCGAATTATCACCACATTTTGGAGTGTATAAAACCTATAAAGGACTTGCACTCCGATACTACTGGCCTAACATGTATAAGGATGTGATTAACTACGTTGGTAAATGCGATACGTGCGCCGCATATAAACACTCACAATTACCTCCTCCCGGTCTCTTAGGTGATGCGAAAGAGTGTTCCAAACCATTTGAAACCTTAAGCATTGACTTAGTAGGTCCGTTGCCACGGTCTAGAGCGGGATTCACATATCTCTTAGTTGTCGTGTGTTGCTTTACGAAGTACTGTTTACTGTTTCCTTTACGTAGAGCTGTTGGTAAGGCTATAGCACAGAAACTAGAAGACGGCGTTTTCCTCGTACACGGTATACCCCGTACGGTGATAGCAGACAACGGGACGCAATTCACGGGTAATGAGTTTCGTTCACTCTTGGAGAGGTACAAAATACCTCAAATCCACTTCACACCTCGTTATTGCCCAAGCGTGAACACCGTGGAACGCTATAACCGTACCATAATGACCGCGGTATCAATTCTCGTGGAGGATGATCATCGATCCTGGGATGTGAACATCTCAAGGATCCAATTCGCTATGAACACCTCCACAAATGTAGTCACTCGTTTTACACCGTTCTTCCTAGTACATGGCAGAGAGGCAGTTAGTTGTGGTGATGTCTTCGGCGATGTTACCGTTGGACAGCCCACTCTAGCCTGCGCTTCCCGCAGTTCATATGCAAATCAGCTAGGGGCATTGGATGGTATCTTCGATAAAGTAAAGGACGCGCTCATCAAATCTCATGAACGTAGTGCTCGTTATTATAATAGTAGTAGGAGGCACGCGGAGTTTGAGGTAGGCGACACTGTGTGGAAGAAAACATATCCCCAGAGTGACGCCTCCAAATTCTTTATGGCCAAATTAGCACCTAAATACGAGAGATGTATAATTAGGAAAAAACTTTCACCCTTAGTGTATGAATTGGAAGGCTGTAGTTCCGGTAAAAACCTTGGCACATGGCATATCAAGGATTTCAAATCACCATGTAGCAAGGATTAATTTTTTTTGTATATTTTCTTCGAATTTAAAATATAATTTAAATTCGTTGGTCGCAGTGACCATTGAGGGCTGTATATGCCTTGAGGTTGCTGGTTTTTAATTTAGCATTGGTAGCTGTATATGCACGGTGCTAGAAAACCGTAGGTTCACATTTGTGAGCTATATGGAGTAGAGAAGGAGATTGTTTAAAAGTTGTTTGTAGTCTGTGGTTGTTGCAGGTTTGACACCCCTGTAGAGTGTATAAAACCTCCGGACTGCTGGTAAGGCAGCAAAATGATAGTCCTGAGATTGGAGGCCATAATGGCGGGCGTGTAGGCTGCATTGATGGAAAACGTTTAAGTTGGTATTTTTTTTCAGGGGCGAATAACCGTCTCGTTCATTTTATGGAAGACGGTTAGCCAATTTTCATTATTTTGTAGCATCTAATTTCTTTTGGTATTATTTGTGTACCAGCTCAGCATTATTATAGGCTGTCAGCTCATTGTAAAAGGTGGTGTACGATGGAGTAGGGTGGTCTCTCCTATATAAATATAGTAGGTCAGACTTATATTTTTACTCTTTTTGGAGCTTGTCTTTTACATGTTTGTAAATGGATTAGACTCGCTCCAGGAGAAATAGTATATATTACACAGGTCACATGGATAACTATAAATAAGCCATAAAACACGGGCGGAATTGTAGACTCGTTAACCAAAGCCATCTACAATGTCGCCTAATAGAGCGGGTTGTTACTCTATACTTGAAGTGTGACCAGAATTCTTTTAGGTCGTAGGTTTATGTAGTTTAAAACGAAAACCCAAATTAGTATATTTAATAAAGGTTACATGGATAATTAAAAATAAGCCATAAAACGCGGGCGGAATTGTAGACCCGACAACCAAAGCCTACTACAATGACGCCTAATAGAGCGGTCTGTTACTCTATATTTGAAGTGTAACTAGAATTCTGTATTGTTTATGTATATACCTTATCTACCTATATAGTATTGTTTAAGTTTACATCAGGTATGACAAATAGAAATCGTACACCAGCTTCCACGTACTTTTTATTTCTTTTCTTTTTCTGTTCCTGTTTTCAGGCATGAACATTGTAGATTGTTGTAGACGTGTTTGACTCTTGGAGTCTGCTTTGACGCTGGAGGGCCAGCGTCGAGATTTGCCCTAGGGGTCAAATCTCTGGTGGTTGGGGAGGTACTGTTACGTTGTAAATTTGAGTACCTACCAAGGGTTGGTATTACACAGCTGCATTACTAATAAGTAAAGTAGCATTTACCTGAAAACATTAGTAGTACCTTATGAGGTTTCTGAGTAATTTATTTCATTGTAGTGTGCAAGTAACTTTGGTCTGCACTTGATGGAAGGACTCATTCCTTCAACTATATTTCGTCACTGGACTCTTTAGTAAACACTTTCTAACATTAAATCAATTTTCTAAACCCTGATAACAGGTTTTCACAATTAATTAGAACAATAAATATAATGTTTACATTCCAACTGTCATCCTGTCGAACGTCAGATTCTGTCGTTTAGAAACGACATCAGCAGGGCTATTGCGTATCTCTGTTGACAGTTCATAATGATGATCACTTGGCAAAGTGTTTAACTATTAACTGTCAAACAGTTAGTTTCGTATTGGCTAACTTCAGTGACTAACTAGGATGACGTCATAGGCCCCCAGTACCGCTGATAGCCACCGTAACACATTTTGACAGATGTTTTTGTATCGATATTGCTAAGATTGCGATTGTGTAAGCTTAGTGGACATCAAACTGATGATCATTTAGTTTGTGGTGGCTTTCGTGAAAGACACTACTCAAAGGTAGTGTTTTATAAATTATAGTGATTAACACCGAAGCCGATAGTAAGTTAAGCGTGTAAATATTACTTCCTAAGTTGTTTTATTGTGATTCTTGGTCGTGGCAGAAGTATGGCACGGCCAAGTGCGTGTCACGCACACTGAAGGGTTCCTTAGTTGGGAATGTTGGGATGAATTTATCCGAATAGCAAACTTGTAGTTGAGAAAAATGTTCTCCCATACATCGCTATACGTCACGGTTCATTCTCCAACTGCACATTTAAGTTGGTCGACTATTACTCGTTAACTTGTAAAGCCTACTTAGCTGTGATAGTTTTCTTTTTAATTTCATTTTATGTACTACTGCCATGAGCCATGATTTTTTTCACATCTCCATAAACAACCATTTAGCCGGCAGGGGGACACTTGACTCTAACAAAAATTTGCACTTTAAAGCTTAATATTACGCAAACAGATCCCTGAATAAAAAGTGGTATTCACAGACCCGCAATAGTTTTGAACGGCCTATCCAACGATACCCCACACCTTGGGATAGATGAGAAAAAAAATACATCCCCACATTTGATGCAAGAGAGGTACTTACCCTAAAAACATTTTTTTTTATATTATTTTACCACTTTTACGGCTTGATTAATATGTAATCATCATAATCAGCCTATAATGTTCCCACTGCTGGGACACAGGCCTCCTCTCTGTGAGAGGGACTGGGCTGGGTATTAATATGTAATACCTGTGCCAAATTACAGATTTTTAGTACTAAGCATCTCTGAGCTACAGCGGGGACAAACTGACACAGGACGGACATGGCGAAACTATAAAGGTTCCTTGTTTACTACGGAACCCTAATAATAATATTTAGAGTAGGTATACGTGAGTAATTATGTAACTACAACATATTCCCGAAATATGTACATAGTTATGTAGGTACATACATCATACTAGAGTCCTAACGATGTACATAGCTATATACAGCATCCAAAATGATCTTCTAATACTTTAACAACTTGTACATTATTTATCGTGGTTTTATTTACCTACCTTTCCTTTGAGGATATATTTTCACTAAGTTACACTTTATTAGCACAAGTAAAAACATACTATTTAATTTCGCTAGCCTGTCGAGTTAAAACTGCAAAAGATTGAATTTACCGCCAGTTTCACGTTTCAAGTATATATAAACCGCTTAATACAAAATGTTCCTTAAAATAAAGTATTCTAGCGCTCAAAAGGCGCTACTCAACTTAGCCGCATAATAGTCGATAAAAAATAGAGGCGTCAAGTGTTGGGACGATGAGCACCGATCCCGGCCTGTTGGTCACCGTAACGTGATGTCCACTTACTGTGATACGTAATACCAATGTTTTGAAATTCTCAGTTGTCATCAAAGTTCGGTGTACAACTGAAGCTAGTTAGTCACTGGCAATGAAAAAGATAGCCAATAGCCCTGCTGATGGTCGCCGGTTCACAGTTGTAGTTAAATCGATAATTGAACTTATTGATTGCCAACCATCGAAATAAATCGTATGGAACAATCCTTAATAATTTTCAGCTTTCAGTAAAACTTAATAATAAAATAAATAACCGAAAGCGGAAATGAAATAGTTTTTACAATATAGACTTTTCTTCTAGAAACTTCGGTGTCAAATAAATCCATTTTTAATCTGTGATTTATCTTTGACATAATGTAGCCAGGTTGTACGTTGTTAATTACCCAAATTAATATTTCGGAATAATTACCCCGATCAAGACAAGTTTTAGAATTGGGATTTATGAATAAATTGTTTGTTGGTCTAGATCATGAAGATTCTTATTGTTTCAGAGTTTAAACGTCACGTTGGAATGTTGTTAGTGATTTTCAAGAATTTATTATCTTGGTGTAGTATTTATCTTATAATCATTTTACCCGAAATATGGGAGATTTTAGAAATAGTCTGTCTATTTCCGGTTTGTAATCCGTGACAGGATTATTAAAGAGTGGTGGCGTCTATTTGCCCTTGAACACGCTTGAGTGATACTGGAAAACTAATTCCATGTTTTAAAAGGTAAGGATTTGGTGGTAATAGTGCCTAGAAGTGGTCTGTGAGCCCTTCCCTGGTTGTTAAAAGGATATTCTAGTGATCCATGGATATTTATTACAGGATTCCAAATTGCGCATACGCAGACTATTTTCCAGCCAGTCGAGGATCTTACAGTCAAGTGCTTTTTCCCTAAGCCAACCGTGAGTACTTCACCTGCTGACTATTTGCCTTAGATATTTCATGGGATATTCCTCAGTGTTAACAATGGATTAGATTCTTGTTCAGGGATACGCAACAAGTCCTTGTTGTGAAGTTGATGGATGCCACATGGGTAATCCTCATTACTCTTGTCCCACCGCTCAGGATCAGGCAAACAGAAGTCGTAACTCCTTATGTTGTATTTGAAACAAGGCCAAGTTAACCGGCTAATGTATTAGCCTTTTAGATTTCCAAGCTCAGTCACCTCCCGGAAGGTTAATTTGCTTCCCTTATATTATTAGGTCCCCGTATTGTCAATTCCAGGAGAGGCACCTCGAGAGATTCGTCTCGCCGCCAGGATCTAGAGGAGAGTCTGGGACCTGGACGCGAGACCCGTTCCTCGAGGCAACTCGAAGCCTCTTGTGGAGACGACTGTGCGGCTGGCAGACCCCGTCTAGCGAAAGCGCAGGCGGGACGGTTTTTTTTTTATACCTTATTACTTTTCTATTATAATAAGGTTTCAGTAGGAACCTATTGTTTACCGCAGTCCGGTTTTCTGTAGTGGAAACCGGTCTGACAACTAAATTGAAATAGAGGATCTTGGGTTCGACAATCCTCGTTCATCCAGACGAATATTGGACACCTTCGTCGGCTCCAGGATCCGGGACTCTTCAAAGTCCCTGGCGCCCATTTAATAAATATTAACATACATAATAACTGGAAGGTTAAACAATAATATTCAAATTAATAATATTAAATTAGAACTTTTAAAAGGAACAGTACTGGGTTTATCTCCAACTCCCCACGACCGAAGCTTTATCCGCTGAATTATAAGCTGGCTGGCAAAAGTAGGCTTTCACAGTAGTCGCCTACCTCATTTTTAAGACGGTAGCCCCGTATCGGCTACCGTGTGTTATGTTGTGAAGAATTAATTTTATAATTATACTGTATTGAAGATAGTTTCTTGTTTGTTTTCAATTCAATACCCAACCACCTGGCCTCTGGGCTTATGTTAGTTTACCGCTAGGGGGAACAAAAATAAAAATATAACAAAATCTTATGCAAAAGTTTTGAAGTCGCTCAAGTTTATCTAGTTGTGCCTCAGTGAGATCGAGATAACTGACATCAGCGTAGTCAAGGATGGGAAGTAAAAGGGATTGTGCAAGCGCAGTTTTAGTGGCAGTTGGAAGAAAGTTCCGCAATCGTCTCAGGGACTTACCAGATGCAAAAATTTTGCGACTTACGTCCTGTAGCTGGGGACCCCAAGAAAGATGTTTGTCGAGCCAAACTCCAAGGTTCTTAACCTTTTCGCTTACTGGAATAGCAGTTCCGTTAAATTGAACTTGGGGAAGTTGTGACCAGTTTATCTTGGGGGTCAACCTTGAGCTGCCAACAACAATGACCTGAGTCTTCGATGGATTAACCTGCAACCCATGTGCCTCACTCCATTCGCAAATTGAACCCAAATCCTTGTTTACAATATTAATTGCATCAACCAAATCTGCAGGGGTAGCTTGTTTATATATTTGTAAATCATCTGCATAAAGGTGGTAGGAAGAAAGAAGTTTTTTAGAAATTGAGTTTATAAATATTGCGAAGAGTAAAGGAGATAAAACGCCACCCTGGGGTACACCGGCAGAAGTATAACACCAAGAAGAGCAAGACTCTTCTATGCATATACGTTGCCGGCGGCCATACAGGTAACTACGAAACCAGTCAATCACCGTTGGAGATATATTAAGCGAGCGAAGCATGCCAAGCAGGATATCGAAATCGACAGTATTAAATGCGTTACTAAAATCCAGCAAGCAAAGAACCGTCAGATTTCCTCCTTCCATGCCTAACCGTATGTCATCAGTGACGCTAACTAAGGCTGTAGTGGTGCTATGACCAGGACGAAAACCGGATTGGAAAGGATTCAGCAGGCTATTCTTACAAAGAAAATCACTAAGCTGATTGTGGACAAGTCGTTCTAGGACTTTGGAGAGGAAAGGCAGGATGGAGATAGGACGGTATTCGGAAAAGGAAGTAGGATTAGATTTTTTGGGTAAAGGAGTGATTTTTGCCTCTTTCCACATCGATGGAAAAACACCGTAGGATATAGAGTAGTTTAGGATATAACATAGGATAGGAAGGATTTCGTCGAGGACAGGGAGTATCATTTTCCGACTTACACAATCACTACCAACTGCGTTAGATGTGATTGAAACTACGCTCTTCTTAACATCACAATCAGAAAATTGACTAAAAATAAATGGGAGATGGTCCGGAGTTGGAAGATTTGAAAGATAGTTTATTGTAGCTGCCTTCATGGTCCCGTTACAGTGGGACGAAGATGAGAAGTGTTGATTCAGTAGATCAATATCTAAGTTTTTAGGAATCGATTCTTGGCGCGTTTTTCCAACTCCCAAGGATTTAAGAAATTTCCAGACTTTAGCTGGATCTCCGTTTTCAACTGAGGTGTGGATATGGCGGCGTTGGGCATTTCTACACACCTTATTGCAGCGATTTCGAGCATCCACAAGGATCTCCCGGTTCGACGGAGAGGGCCGACACTTAAATTTAGTTTTGGTTACAGCCTTCCTGTGCATAATACTTCTAATATCGTCTGTAAGCCATGGTGCCGGAAGATGTTTAATTTTTACAGCACGAATAGGAGCGTGGACATCATACAGTTGCACAAGTTTGTCCGTCAGCAGGTTGACTTTATCGTCAGCGACTTCATCGACTCAGCATTGATTAGAGGAGACCATTCAATGCTGTTAGCATCTCTTCTGAGATCATCTGTAATCATGCCACTAAAGTTGCGCTGCAGGAGAATTTTAGGTTTAGCCTTAGGTGGGCGAATTTTGTAGGAGAGGAATAATAGGTCATGGTAAGAAAACATGTCAGCTGGGCATTGACCATGCTTGCTAACATGTTGAGAAGAGGAAACAATGACAAGGTCCAAAAGTGAGGGATTACAGTTGGGAAAATGGTGTGTGGCACTTAAAGGAAGAATTGATAAATTCGACGACTGAGCTATTGATCGAAGAGAAGAAGACCGGGAATCGAATTTTAATAAACAAGTATTGAAATCCCCCATGATGATTGTATGACTGTAAGAGGGTGTTAGGTTTTCAAGGATCTTTTCAAAAGAGGAAAAGAAATTTATACGTGAGGAAGTGCTATAATAAACACCTAGAAGGACTTTCACGTGATTCAGGTTTAATTCCAAAAAGAGATGCTCACCCGCGTTCTGTGGTGGAGGTTGTGCAGACACATCGACAATAAAAAAAGGAATATGTGGACGAAGGTATATGGCAACACCGCCACCACCACCACGCGCGCGGTCATTTCTTATTAGTTGAAAACCCGGCAAGGAATAGGAAGTTGAAGGGAGACATGGTTTTAGCCAAGACTCAGAGACAAGGATAGCATGGATGTTCTTACAGTCTAGGTTAGCTAGCATGTCAGAGTAATGTGCCGGAATACTTTGGGCATTTATATGGACTACATTAAAATTCTTAGGTACATCAGAAAACTGAGATTCAAGTGTGTCAGCAAGGGACGGAAAACTAACAAAGCTGTCATTACTACAAGCCGATAAAAAGCTTTCAGTTTCACTGTCGTCATTGCTATCTGACATCGACATTATTTAAATATATATAAAAAATAATAATAATAATAATAAACTTAAACAAAATAATTGATATCAATGTAAATATAAAAGAGCAAATTAATTAAAATCCACCCGCCAGTTGAGTGATAACAATCTATAAAAATAAAAATAAACAACCAGAAACAAAACAATATTTTCAAAATTTCATCGTCCGGGTAACAGAAAGATACTATATAAATTATATGTAAGCCTTATGAAAATAAATAAGAAAAGAAGTAACCTATCACGCAAAAATAACCAAATTATCCATAATGTAATGCGTAATGGCTGAGCGATCGACTGCTGCGCAGCGTGTCGCGGGTTCGATACCCGCACGGAACAAATGCTGAGCGATGGACTGCTGCGCAGCGTGTCGCGGGTTCGATCCCCGCACGGAACAAATGTTTGTAAACGCACCCACGATACAGGAAGAAATTCCTATATAGGGTGGGGCAACGTTTTTAAAAAAAAAAAATCTTTGTCTCACCTGCAAAACTATCACTGTCAACACAAACTTCATGACTAATACCTACGCACATACCCAGATAATCAAACCAGAGTATAATAATAACACATAGCTATAATTTATATTATTATGACTGAGATTACAGTATAAGACTTGATCAGGCAGGGTAAACTCGTCCTAAGTCAACAAGGCGGTCCACCGGACTGACTCGTGAGGTATTGCCGGCCGGACAAGCCAATTTTATGGTCGTACATACATACATATAAATACATATATTGCTGTGTTGTTTATTTGCTATACCGTTTGGCAAATATTTTTCAAAAGAACAGCGTTGTGACATTCCTACAGTTTGGGTGATAGGGAAAACTAGGTGTGGATTTATTGTGTGGACGCTCATGGTGAAGTATATTTGCATTTGCGTGTGGATACAGTGACTTGGCATAGATTTTCAATAGTTTTACTAGCATATATAGAAGTACAATGATTTAGGGACTGTTTTTTGGGTGGGTTATTATCAAATAACTTCTCCCGCTCTGGGCGGAGCGAGAGGGTGTGTTGTGACACACCCTCTTACTGACTAAAACCCACCCGTGTTCCTTCCGTTGCCTGTATTGCCAGGGGCCTCGGTAACCCTTTCGGACTTTCCCGCGACTCTGACAGGCATCGGCCCTAGTGGACATCTACACTTGTGCTGACATCTCCTTGAGGCGCGCGGGGAACACAAGGCGCCTTCGACCCCGGCCTGGTCCTTATCGGACGGCGAGCTACCCATTGCTCACCGTCCGAAAGCCCCTGCCTACGGTGGCCGGAATTCCGCCTGGGATTCCCAACGCCCAGGGCGTCTCTTGCGGTGGCCAGGGGCCAGAGGGCGCGAAATTTGCCTTTCACTCATCCGTCCCGCCTCCTCCTTCGTGAGCATTAGTGCTTCGCAGAAGGAGGTGACGGTTGAGGTAATGGTTGCCCATGCCCTCTCGCTCCGCACCATGGCCTAGACCAGGGCCGGATGCGAGAGATCTTCGCCACCGATAGCCTCCACGAGGACACGGCGGTGCTCTGCCCAAACCGGCAGTGCTCTGTCCACCGTGTCCTCCGGGCGATCCACGAAGTGGTGACACCCGAGCGTTTCCTGATCTGCGTCAGGCGGAAGGTGAGGACGCCGTGGCACCTCTGTAGCCACTCCTTAAAGAGGGGACTTATCGACGCAATTGTGTTGTGCCCATGATTTAGGGACTTGTGGCCACAATAGCCGCGTGCATCGATCAGCGAGGTTAAGCATCGCTTGACATGGTCGCTTGCTCTGAAAGTCTTCATGAATGTATTTCATTATATAGGTATAGGTACGTGTTAGCTCATACTTTCACTCCACATACACTGACTGCTTACACTTATTTTTTCCTTAAGTTTTTGTATTAATAAAATGTATCGAAACAAAATATAAGTAAAGTATAAATACAGCCTCATAATATCAGAAAAACCACTCTGTAAGTATTAACTTAGGAAGATTGTTTGAATTCGGCTAAAGGTTAAGAGCATCGCGGCAATCCCTTTCCTTCAATCAACATTTATGAGTTTCGAGAGGAAGGAAAAAATAATGTATAAGAAAACAAGATATAGGTACGGAACCCATATTTTATTTATACTGTAACAGGATTTGCCTTACATTGGCTTAATGGCCGTAACGAAATTCTGGGTTCAATTCAAAAGCAAGGTAAAGTTTAATAATACATAATTAAAAATCTTTTTAAAAACAGGCTTTTATTAACTAAAAAGTACTAAATAAAACATACGTGAACGTAGAAATTAAATATTTTCTTAAAAGTTTAAGGCTTTTTTAAGTGTAAGAAGAACATTTATGCCTCAAGCTTTTAAGCAAATATTAAAGTTCTATGTATTCAGTATTTTATACTTCATTAAAAGCTTGTTTTTAAAAAGATTTACAATGACGTTTAATTTTGTACTTTTTAACATTAAGGCTCGTGTAGACTGGGTGATATCTCGGGTGCGACAGGAATATTGCTGCTTGTTGCGGCCGCAATATTGCGCTAGTCTGCACGAGCCTTTAGAATGTGTTTAAATATCTGTTCTTTGCTGTCTGTACCTTCGCTTGTAAGGTGCTTGTCAAGACAAAACCAACGAGTTCATTCTCAAAGACACTATCTTATTCAGTTGAGGAGTTCCTATAGCCATCTTCGGGCTACATCATCAAACTAGCTCCATGCTATCATATTTATGCGTTGTCACCTTAGTTTTAAAAGTATGCCAAATTTCAGCTCAATCGGATGGCAGGTAGTGCTTGAAAAATATATGACAACGCGGCTAACTGGAAACATACGTACGAAACAATATAATTTATAGTTTGTAATATAGTCTACCTATTATTTTTTGTACCTACCTAGAATGTATTATAAGGAACACTTATTAAGAATGATTGTGTCTGCCTGGCTGATACTGAATTTTCCAATATAAAAACCAATATTTAACACTATGCCCGATCCGGGAACTGATCCCAAAGCACCAACGTTTAGCTGTCGCACTTGCGACCACTAGAACATCGATGAGGTAAATATAAAATTACAATTATTATGGAAAAATTACTCAAAGAATTTGCAGTACATAAAATTAATATAAAAATGAAATCTTCACTTTGGATGAAGCCAATAAGGAAACCAGTTTGATATTTTATTTATAACTCAATAATAGAAGCAGTGGTGGCCCAGTGGTAACGGCCGCGACTTACGAGTTGTAGGTCGTAGGTTCGAACCCGGACAGGCGCTTTACTTTGTGTAAATTATTTCATCACCACTGCTCTCAAAAACGCTGAAGGAAAACATCGTGAGGAAACCGGCATGTCCTAGAACCAAAAATTCGAAGGCATGTGACATCTATCAACCCGCACTGGGCCCTCGTGGTGGATTACGGCTCACTCCCTCACACAGAGAGGAGGCCTGTGTCCCAGCAGTGGGAACATTATAGGCTTATTATGTGATTGCGATATCGAAATTTTATGCTGTGGACACAGAAGGATTAAAAAACTAGGCCAAAGAATAAAAAATACTCGTATTTTCACAAAGCTTACCTACTAAATCTATGCTGTTTGTATATGTCACCGTAAGATTGTGAGCAGCGTTAGTTTATAATCTACAAGCCGCTTGCCCGCGACTTCGTCTGCGATCCAGGATGAAAAATAGCCTATGTCCTTACCCGGGTCATGATCTATCTGTGTGCCAAATTTCATCTAAATTCGTTTAGCCGTTTTAGTATGAAAGCGTAACAAAGAAACTCACTTTTGCATATAATATTAGCTAGGATCTTGCGCGATTTTAAGCTATAATAAATTGTGAACACGTTTTATATGAATGCATATAACATGCATTCATATACATTTTCGGCAATTTATCAATGACAAATCGTCAAATTGTGAACAAACCTGCACTTATCGACAGGGTTCATAATGTGTCCGATTTTATCACATATAAAATTGTGAACCGTCGCTGATTGGTAGATGTTGGCGGTAACGGAATTGATCACAGTAACTAAGCATCCTGACCAAATGGGCTAGGTTAGAGCCTCAGGGGCGACGGACTCGGGGACATCCGTCGCCTTCCACATAGCAGGACCCGAGGTGGTATTTTATATATATTATATTGGCGTAGTATTCCACACGCGCCCCTATTGGACGTCCGTCGCGGGGGGAGTTTTACACCCCATTCTCCCGCGAGTCTGAGGTGGCCCGCAACGGCGGGCCGGCACCAGCCGGGGGTCGCGGCAGTCGCACTAGATCCCATAATCCCCGATACAAGTGTGGGACCAACACCGGGGTGGTTTTTAGTCAGTAAGAGTTTGACAGAACCCTCCGCCCGCCCCATGGCGGAGGACATCCATGAGGATTTTCCACCCCGGAACAAAAAAAAGGTTAGAGCTGTGACCAAATGCGCGCGAGCTGAGCGAGCGAAGCGAACGGTACCGCGAGCGCTTGTTCCAAATTGGTCGCAGTTACTTGGCTATTTAGTATTACCCCAATGTGCGTTCGTCGCATGCAAGTTTGATACCAGTTCACAATTTGTCGGTTTGCCGTGGACAGATTATGTTTATAATAAATTTGTAAATGGTTTGCAGTTCACAATTTTTTGATAATAAATATTCTCGCTAGATAGATTATAAACTAACGATGCTCACAATCTTACGGTGACATATAGATTTTCGTGTAATAATGGCAGTCCCAGATAATAAATTTTGAAACTGATTTTACAAAATAAAACTAACTACATAAAGTCCAAGCGCGTTGACGTAAATCACCCAGTTAGTGCTTCGTTAGCCAGTAATAGGGTCGAAACAGGAGCTAGTCTGTGTGAAATACTGTTTATTCGAGTCTGGTTTTATTGGAAGCCAGCCTGAATAAATTATAGATAGGTACCTAATTGGTACGGTCAGTGTCATAAGACCGTCAATACACACACACTGAACACTGATACTTTACACATCAGCTAAATTCTGAATGCACACAAAATTATTTGATACCTACATTCTTGCGTATTTTATATAGCTAAGAGTAAATATTCTTTTAATTTTACTTCTTATCCGATTTAAGTTAAATATTTAGTTTAAATAAGATTTAAAATTAACATTGAAAAATTTAAGTGTCAATCGTGTTTTGTCGCTGACTTATACATACAGTTGCCTAAGTGAATGTGAGAGTAATCTTAAAGAAAGCTATAATAAAATGCTATATGAAAATCTAAAATGCTGCCATAATGCATACCTACTACTGAAAAAGTCGTAACAAAAGCGATCCGAAGCAAAGGATAGAGATATTTCCAACTATTTAATTGCAGTCATAATACATTTCAACTTATTGCTGCTTAGTTGCGATGAGGTCGCTTTAAAAGTCATTGCGATTTATTTAATAAAACCAGCCAGCAATTGCTGGGTGCAGCCAGTTGCATAATAGACAACCGCTTTATTCGCATTGTAATGTTGGTAATAAAAATGTCCTGCAACTACAACTTCTGTGCAGTTTGCAAGAAACGAACTATTATTTCCATCTGAACTAACCATTTTCCGAATACGTGCAGATATTTTATACGCTTAATGTTTAATTCTATTAGAAAAGACGTTATTTACTTAGTTGTAAGGTATGAAATAGTTAAATGAACATTGCCGACGTCTTGACAATATTTTTTAATTAAATTAATTTGTCTCTTTTCTTTTTAGAAAATTTTAATTGAAATTAAACTAAATAAGCCCCGAAATGGAACATCATAATACTAATTTAGTTAGGATTCACTAAAAGGCTCACTTAGCATCAAAGTCTGTTATTTTCTTTTATTTTTATATCTACAAAGTTTGAAATTGGTTTATGAATAAAATTTGTGTTCGTACGATTATTTTCGGAGTAGTCGTCAAAATACTGAAATGTTAACCTACTTCAAACGTTGATACATCAAAATACGGGAATAAGCAGTAAAATAACCGTATAAAATAACAACAATACTTAAATGTGAAAGTACTAGGAACACACATTATGTTGTACATTTTACTGCAGTAGTTTTCGCAATAATACCGAGATTTTAAAAGTCCGCAAAGAGCTTCAACAATTTTGTAGAAAATATTGAGGAAAAATTCCATTAACTGCCCCAGTGGTCCATTGTTCTCGAGGCTGGCTAATCGTTGGCCGAGCGCTGTGAAGTGAAGAGTTCTGGGTTTACTCCTATGTTTATTATAAAAATATAGTTGAGTTTTTCTGATGGTTTACACAGCTCAGAATTTCGCACGATAGAGCGAAATCCACAGTAAACACAAGTCGAGTTCAAACTCTTAAGAGGTCATTGTACTCCTTATTATGTACAACTTTCAATATGGGTCAACCCTATAAGCGCAAAAAAACAAATACTATTCATCGTCAAAATTTCAAAATTTAGGGAACTGCTGTTTTTTTGGGATTTCGGGATTGATCCTATATTGAATGTTGTTCATAATAATGAGTATAATGACCTGTTAAGAGGTTTTCAGTTATCTATATTAAATAGTAACGAAGAAATTTTGTCCGTTTATCTGTTTGTCTGGAGGTATGTTTCGGATTGTCGCAAAAACGACTGAACGGATATGCATAAGATTTGGCTCACACACAGATAGTTTATATCCTGGTTTAACACATAGGGTACTTTTAATCCCCTTAGTACGTTCCCGTGGGATATTTTCTTACATCAACGCGGGCGAAGCCGCGGGCAAAAGCTAATTATGCGTATTTAGGTACTCGATGCATTGCTGGACAGAGGCCTTTCCCAACGAACCGCCCCTGGATTCCTCACATCCAGCAGATTCCCATCCAGCGGTGGACGTCTCTCGACGGATTTACGATAACGATGATTGACGGAGAGTTCATAAATGTTCGGCGTTCAACCGTAGATACACGTTTGTCCTTTCAGACAATATAGGCGTGACCGGTTCTCGTTATTATATCACATTCCATTTCTTTTAGCTTCCTCCCGCCTGAACGTTATCAGTAACCTAGATCTTTTACTATAAATTACCCTTATTAATTTTGTTTAACAACGAAGTATTTTATGTGATAAAGGACGACCTATTATCACAACTTTGTTTAGTTTTATGAAACAAAACATTTAAGAGTATTTTAGGACAAGTAAACATTATTATAAAACCTACAAATTGGATGTGCTGTTAATATTTTTTTCAGGAGCATTTTCGCTAGTTTCTTTACCTAGTATCTTATATCAATCAATTACTGGAAACTTAAATGGGAAAATCATCAGCTGCCCAAACGCACAGGGATGACATGAATGGCTTTTTTCCTGGTTTGTACGGTTGCAATGGTGACATATCAAAACATTGAGATTTCTGTGCTACATCCAAGTTAAATATTAATGTATTATAGACATAAACTTCCCGGAATGAATACTCTAAATGATCAAGCCTTTGAACATAAGACGTAATATTTGTGACATATGGTTTTTGGCAGGCATAGCAAATGTCTCGATCAATTGACCAGAACTACTCAGAAAAATACTTCTTTGCACTAATCAAAGTAATCAACGCGGGCGACCTCCGCTACAGATACCATGCGCATCGACTAAGTACAGGCACAACGCCTTCTCCATTCGTACTATTAAAGCCTTCAATAGTTTACAGAATAAACAATTTCATTTCATTTCATTTCGTCACACCTGGAATTCGATCTTTTTTGCACCAACGTACACAGTATTAGAAAGAGAAACGAGGAATATTTTGGAGATATGAATAACTACTAAATAGTTCGGCTTATGATATCTAATGTGGTACTATGATTTAGCTGTTTTGATTTTTCACCATTTGAGTAATTCTCCATAGGCACCTGCTTAATTATTTTTTTCTTTTCATGTTTCTCTTCGTCTACGTTTCTCTTTTATTATTAAACTAAACATATTTTTTTCTCTCTCTTGGTTTGCAAATCGCTGTTAACGTACATTTAGTCAACACAAAGTACTTGTAACTAGATATATACCATAGATATCCGGGCCGTGATGTATACATGTGGAAGCTTGTAATTAGCAAATTTTCCTACCTACGAATGATTTTTAATTGTGTTATTAGTCTATAAGCTATCTGTAAAATAAAATAAAATAAAAAATAAAAATAAATTATTGTTTAATTTAAAAGATGTAAGTGGTCACTGACAGTCGGGCTGGTCACTCAGCGCGCTATGGCGCGGGCTATGCTTGGAGTTTCTTTGAAGGAAAAAAATCAGAAAACAAGTCATTGAGAAAAGAACCGGAGTTACCGATAGCTTGCATAATAAGCTACCTGAAGTGGCATTGGGCTGGCCATGTTTGACAAAGGACCGATGGCCGGTGGAGCAGACGAGTCCTGGAGATCCCGTATCCGCAAGCGCAGTGTGGGACGCCGCCCAGCTAGACCGAGGACCTTAAAAAGGTGGCTTGGATAGACTGGATGCGGACGGCAGAGGACAGAGTGTCGTAGCACAGCCTGGGAGAAACCTATGTCCAGCCGTGGATTACGATAGGTTGAGTTGAGTTCAGTTGAAGCAGTCACACAAACAGACACGAAAAGCGAATTTGTTTTATAATTATGTGTAGATATACCTACATATAGATGTGGACGGATAAACAGAATCGTTACAAACAAAAGGCAAAATTAAACTATCAAAAGTAAAACTATCAAGTGTCACACAAACTTATGATCATAGAACTTCCAGTAGAAGGGTTCTCCAACAAGTTTTAATTAAATTCCTAGAATCGATGCACCCGCAGAGTATTACAACGTTGTTAGATGAATTTCAATCGAAAACTGCCATTCCATACATACCCATAGAAATGTAACAACAAACAAGCATCAGAAATTACCATTCTAATTGAAACCTTACCTACCTGTTTTGACTGCATAAATTCGAGTGGTTTTAGTGAGCACAGTCATAAAATTTTACGAGGTGCATTCGAGTAAGATAGATGAGCAAAGTTTACCACTCTGTCGCATATTTTAAGGTCTTGTAAGAGAAATAACTCGTATTATATCCATATTGATTAAGGAATTAGAAAGGAAATAAAATATAATGTTTCTACTAACTGGCTGTGGCATGCAGCTTCGTTTATCAGTTTTATTTTTCACTTTTGACCAGGATAATTGGCATCAAAGAAGTTTTGGAGATTCTGTCAAGCGTCCAGCTACAGTCCGTTAGTATTTACTGGAAGCATGTAAACAGAGGTACAGAAAAAACATATTTTCCCTCATATTTTATTAAGAATATAAACACATAACTGTAAGCTACGATTTCAAGTTTGGAGCTTCAATGGATCGAGTGCTGCAATATGCAATATTTGAAGAGTTGTGCACAGGTAAAGTTTCGCAATTTTCGTCGCTAGGGTTCGGAAGTTAAAGGACCTGTTTCTCAAGCATGCTAGTATTTTGAAAGTCCTTAAGTAATAAGCAAATACCATGGCAAGCTGCTCAGTTTCGTATGACCCTACTGTCTAAGTTATATTGAAGATATCTGGACTTAAAAACTCTATTGGCTCTCAAAAAGGTAAAGGAAACAGGAATTAGGAATTTCTAGGACAGAGGCCTCGTCTCTTCGAGAGGAAGTAGGCTGTAATCTACCACGTCGGCCTAGTGTGGGTTGGTAGAAGTCACATGTCTTCGAATTTGTGGTGATATCTACCTACCCACATTGGGCACGCGTGGTGGGCCACTCCCTCTCACAGAGGAGGCCTGTGTCCCAGCAGTGGGAATATTATAGGCTGATTATGTATGTATGTGGACTTAAGATGGTTGGAAATTACCAACAAGACTGAGAATTCGTGGTAATCAATGCTGTTTCCTTTTTCATATAAAAATGGTCGAATTTTTGCTTTCACTAGGTCTCTAATCACACGCCAGTTTACTCAATCCTCGGTTATTTTAACCCAGCTGCTACCAGATACCCTGTAAAGATGTTCTGGATCTTTTCTTTGCAGTTGATAAAACCTTTTGTTATACCTGTAGGTACATTGATGTATTTGCTGCATTATCTAAGTGGGAAAATGGGTAGGTATAATTCAATTTTGTTTAGTGTGAGGCTGGGTTTTTGTGTCAATTTGATTAGTAATGCAATACAAATACTTATAATAATACTTACCATTATGATCAGGAGGCTTGGCATTGTACAAATGTGCAAATGTATTGCTTTGACCGAGAAAGCATGGTTCTCATTTGCCAACGACATGGCTCGATGCACGCCATTGGCAAACGGCCGGCATCGCAATTCCCATGGTGAATCTATGAAATTATGGTGTATCGATAAAAAAAAATATTATTTCATTATGGATTATTGTTAGTGTATCGAAATTATATTGTTACTAAAATATGATAAATAGGAAAACACACCACTCTTTACACAACGCCTCGAGTAATCACTTAGTATTTTTTTATTTTTTCATTGTGTTAGTTTAAGTATTTTATAAGTTAGTTTTTTTTTAAGTTATGCATTGATACAGATATAAATGTTTATTTATAAGTACATACTTAAATCAGCTAGAATCACAAATATTTCTGTGGAAAAAAATCACTTACCCGATTTATTATGGCACCCAGGGGGACGTCATTACGTCATTAGATAGGTAGGTAATTGCTGAAAATCAGCGCTGTTGACGATAGGTTTGTCTGAAGTTATTTTGCTGAGCAACGACCTTTTCTTGCTCAGATGGGACGCACTGTGTAATTGTTCCAGTTATAGTTGTTTATTTGGTACAAAAGCAGTTATTTGCCCAATCGGCATTCTGTTTTAATTTTGAATGTTTGTATGTTGTCATCTGTCAGTGTCACAACACAGAGTATATATTACGCAATGGACATGATTGTCAAACTTATAGGCTTGATTACGAGGCTTTGTGTGTGTGTATTTTATAATGTTTTTTGTAATTTGCGTTTTGTTTGTGCAGAATAAACAATTTTTGTTTCTTCTTTCTTTCTTCTATTTCATTAAATACTTACGTAAAATAAGTCTAAAATAATGAAACATGAAAGCTATGAAATCATAACAATCCTTTTCGTTGAAACATTTTCGTGAATTTCCGTCGTCGCGCACATCAATTTAGTCGTTCGTACCGAATTATACTTAAAACGATTTCGCGAGCCTTTTGCATTTTCGTAGGCTTTTTAATAGAGTGGTTCGACGGCGGGAATATTGTAGGAGTATTATTATATTCATCTGTTTCGTGAGAATTGTTTTAAGTATTACTACACTTAAAGCAATTTTCACTATAGCGATAGCTTTCTTACAATATTTTGATGTTATACTATGTTAATTAACCCTTTGTTGCTAAAATGTCAATGGTTTAAAGGGTTTAAGCTGAAAACCAGCGCTTTGCAACCCATTAGGTGACCGAAACATGATGCTTAGACACTTGAATCTTTTGCGTCCGGTATTATTTTTTTGTATATGTCCTACTACAAAACTACTACTATTGGAGACAATAAACGTTTATTATATTCGATTATATTCCGGTAAACTTAAATTATCTTCGAAGACTGTTGTAAAAACAAAGATAATGGTATTTTAAATATGTCGTACTTACTATATTTAACAAACGCCAACGTATATGGCAGGTGCGGTCAATGAACATGTGAGAGAGACGACACATAACTAAGTAACATAATTTTTTGAAATCTAAAATGCAACTGTCACTATTCTACTCACGCGATTTATAACCGCGACTGTCTCAAGTCTTGGCGTTTAGTACCTTTAGGTGCATTTTATTTTTAAACAATGTTCATTGCATTCCTACACGTCTCCCGATGATGAACGAGAAACGAGTAGAGCTAGTAGGTACCTAAAAACGAGATGGCGAGCGAGCAGCGAGTGAGCGATGGCGACGAGTGATTCCTCGCTGATATGCGTATGAACCAAGCGTGAGTCTCTCAGCGAGTGTTGTGTTGTGCGCTGAGAGCCCTCTGGAATAGTTCTTGTCACTGCGAAAAACGAGTACTTGCTGGTGGTGTAAACAGTCATCGATCAAATATTAATATATAAGTATCACTTTTACATACACAGGACCTACACCGGTACAATCTTTAATCGTACATTTCTGAGGCGAAAAAAATAGTTGATAGCTAGTCGCTTCCTCGTTGGCGATGGGACAAATGCCTAAAGCTGTAATTACACTAAGCAGGTATCATTTCCTAGAGTTCAGTGTAACGCCAGAAGCAAAAGATAGAAACACACTAACATATTCAGTATGCTAAATGTACCTGACATTAAGTATGGTTCTCTATCCATACTGAATGTGTTGGTCCTACCTTTATCCTGCCGGTGACATCTGATTTCCAATTCCGAGACCATGTTTTCTAATGCGCAGGCTCGAAGCTCTAATTTTAGGTGTAAAGTCTAATATCGCGTTGTTGAGCTCGCTAATATATGCTATGTAGTAGACTATCTATATATTACCTAACTAGTACATTGCCAGGAATGTAGGTATAATAATATAAGTTGTAGTTATTATTATAACAGGGATACTTGCCACACTTACTTTTTTCCTGTCTTGTCTTTCCAGCCTGTATTATCTCGTACATTCGCCTTTCAATACTCACCTAAATGTAATATTCCATTTGAAATTCTTATGAAATATTGAGCACGTGTTATATTTCGCCATTAAATATTGAGATAGTAATATAAATAGCTGTGTGTAGTATATGAGACTCACCCATTCTCAGCATGTTAATAAGTATGAAGAGTGATTGAAAACAACGAATTATTAAAATATTTCAAACGCACAATAGCCATTATTTATTTATAGTATTTGAGCACATACATATGTACATATATACATACCTAGGCATACACATAAATCTTAGTGCCAGGTCAATAACTTCTTAAAATAACTATTTAATATAACGCAAATTAATTATTAATAATTTCTAAAGATAACCAGAAAGTTATAATGTTTGTATTCGTACTACTTCTAATTATTTTCTTTTACGATCCGTTAGTCAGACAGATTTAAGATTTGAACTAATTGCTTGGGGGAATTAAGTAATAATTAGAATCATATTTCGTGTATTCCATTTAATGAAATACATAAATTCGGGTTGGCACAACTACAAAGTATTAACAGTGAAAATATAGTGAAGAATTTTATCAGTCATAGAAACATCAGGATCTTTGGTTCTATACGTTCGTTAGAACATAGGCGATTATAAATTGTTACTAACTAATTAGAATACAACAAATTATCTTAGGACGTTAGGAAGAAGGTATATTAACAGAAGAATAATTTTCACTGTAGTTGATGTGCTCCCCGAAATGTTGGTGCCATCTGTGGAAGAAAAAAAACAAGTTATTTATTGCATTTTTTTTACAATTAAAGAAATCACACACGTCCAAATATAGTCGTATTAACTTTACATTCTCCTAATTAAATAATACGCAGACGTTATTCTGTGTAGTACGTAGCAAGAATAAAGTCTACGCAATTGCTACGATGTACTCGTAGCAGTTAGCTACGGCGTAGCCCCGTAGCGCACTCGTAGCATTTTTTAAACATAACATATAAAAAAAGTTGTTTGCTTAATCCTAAATAAGGCTTCACATAATTCAAAGTTAAAAAAAGAATAATCTAATTGACTATTGAGCAAGTCGACGAGAACTGTGAAAGTCAGCTTGATTTAATATTACACTCCAAGGACCAACATTTTGTCAGTACTTAGACTATAACTGGAAACTTTAGCTTAACAAGTCGTTACTGTTAAGGCCTAAGTGATCTCCACGGAGTCCGTTTTAACTAGAAGGGCAGCCGGAGAAAAAATATTGCTTGGTCTGGTCCGTGATCTTATTTTGTAGGCAGTTAACGAATATGTTCGAAGGTAGCTGTCACCGCACTTACGGGTGGTTTGATCAAATAGTATGTAATATTTTTTATAATGAAGTTCTACTTCCTCATCTTATGAAAATTTAGATTACAAAATTTAGTCCTAATTATTTCATTCTCTTAATTAATAATTTAAATTTTGCCCTACTAAAAATATTATCGAAACCTCTAATATAACGATTGCGCCTGCTTTTGTGAACGAAATAAAATCCAAAATCATCTTTAAGATGATTGATATCATACAGATGATATTTTGACTTACGCGGCCCCAAAAATTAACCGATTGTCTTTAAGTGAACCTTTATAAAATCAGAAGCAATCTGCAATTTAATGGAATTTGCTAAACTGAAACATATTTTGGTCCACTGCAAATATGAAAAGTGTATGTCATCCTTTTTTAGGGTTCCGTAGTAAACAAGAACCCTTTAGTTTCACCATGTCCGTCTGTCTGTCTGTCTGTCCCCACTGTAGCTCAGAGACGCTTAGTACTAGAAAGCTGCAATAGGTATACATATAAATTACGCCGACAAAGTTCTAAAACAAAATCTTGAACAAAAAAATGTTTATAGGATACCTCCCTTGCACGTAATGTGGGGATGTGTTTTTTTCTCGTCTATCCCATGGTGTAGGGTACAGTTGGAGAATTGACCGTGGCATATATCGATGTATGGGAGAACAGGTTTTTCAACTACAATGTTAAGTTTGTTTTTGGGATAAATTCATCCCAACTTCCCAACTACGGAACCGTTCATTGTGGTCAGACACGTACTTGGCCAGTTTCAATCAATTTTGATACATGAAAAATCAACAATGAGCGACTTGTTCAAAAATTTCCGAAGTTTTCGTCAGTGGTAACCAAACCTCTTAAGAAGCAAATTACCTAAGCAGGCTTTTCTTAAAAAAAAGCTAAATCTATATAGTATGTGGTAGCAGAAAAATATATAGTTAATCTTGAACATATTTCTCAGAACTTGGTTGTTACCAAAACACGTTTTGAAACCAAAATCTTGATACAATCTATACGGTAAATAATTTTTTTTTACCTTGAGTTCCAATCCAAAATATCAACGCACGTTGGTATTTCCTTAATAACAAGCACGTCTTATTAGAATGCAGAAATTGGTTGTATTTTATTTTTGATTACTCAACTCATTTTTGAGTAAATAGATAATTGTTTCATATTTTGCAATAATTTCTAACCGGTGTGTCATCGCGCTTCTCTTTCTTTTCTATGCAGTCCGTCAGTGACGGTGATTTAGCTGTTTTTAGGTATTGTAGCAAAATAGTTTATGAAATAAATTCAGGAAGTAATATCTACCCAAAGCATAAAACACGAAATTACTTTCGAACTACTTCAGATATTTTCATGTTTTTTTTTTGTATGAACAGGCTATTTTATTATCTATAATTATATTTGTGATTTTTTTCATAATTCTATTCACATTTTCTTTAATAAAAATAAACATTCCCTTTAAAACCGAACGGCCAGCGCGGCGTGAACGTGACGTGCTTTTGTATGGCCAAGGTCGCAAAATAATTTATGAAATAAATTCAGGAAGTAATATCTACCCAAAGCATAAAACACGAAATTACTTTCGAACTACTTCAGATATTTTCACGTTTTTTTTTTGTATGAATAGGCTATTTTATTATCTATAATTATATTTGTGATTTTTTTCATAATTCTATTCACATTTTCGGCGTTTACACGACCCTTAATCTATAGAAAATACTTACTACGCTAGGCCAGCTCAAGGTCAAAGTTTTACTACTGACGTACGGTATATTGTACATTAATAACTTGTGTGTAGACAGATTTAATTTCGAGTCTAGCTAATGACGCTCAATTTGGGTACGAGGCGCTTATAAACTATCATTTTGTATGCAATTTTTAATCACTAACAAATATTTTATTGATATTGTGATTCAATGATAATATTATATTATTTCTGCAATGTAATCCACTTAATCAAATGTTTAATCCAAAATAAACACCACGTATGTGCATTAAATAACGAAATCCAAAAAAAAAATTGTTAGAAATGCGAAACTGAGTTTGTTTGATTGTTACGCCTTTACGGTAAAACGGCTGGTTGGATTTGGATGAAATTTGGCATAATGTGTAGACCACGAACTAGGTAACATATTATACTTTTTATCCCAGTAGTATGTTCCCGTTGGATAATTTTCGACCTCCACACGGACGAAGCCGCGGGCAAAATCTAGTGATTAATAATAACAAAGTCTTGATGATAAACAAACTAGTACAAACAAGTGTAGGCATCTCAAAAGATTATTAATTTTCTAAAGAGTAAACAAAACTCTATTAAAATTCATGTTTTAAGTTCAAAACTAGTTGAAAAACAAAGACCTTTTATCAACAGAAGATGTATTTTTGAATAAAAGCAAAAGGTTTATGGACGAATCAGATTATAGAGAAGTTGTAAGATACAACCCAGTAATTTAGTGTTCGAGCTAACAAGAAGTTTATAACCTCTTTTTTTATTTTTATTAGCTGTACCATTACAGACACCAATCTACATGGCCTTCACATGATCTGACCAAGATTATGTCTGGACTTTAAAGGAGACCGTTACCTCTGAGTTTGTTTCGGCCTTCCTTCTCAGAGTAGTCAGATAGGAAACGCCGACCTCATCTAGCTTTATTTTAAAAATATGATTCACGTGTAAAAGTGTTTGTACAAACCTACTTACAGAAAATAAATAATTTATCATTTATAAAATAAACTTTATTAACTTTTAGTAACAACTACTTCGACATTTTTTTTTAATAGAATCTGGACATTATTGGGTATCCGATTGTAAATATCTGAAAAAGTTGAATAATTTATAAAAAGGTGCGTTTAAAAACCGGCTGAGCTGAGTGGGTCAAGGCGCACTCACACTCAAAGGGTTTCAATTGTGCATGGTCCGACACGCACTTGACCGGTTTTCCGTAGTTTGAATGAATTTATCCCAAGAACAAACATAACATTGTAGTTGAAAAACGGGTTCTTCCATACAAAAACAAAATCAAAATCAAAAGTCATTTATTCAAAGTAGGCTGAGAATCAGCACTTTTCGAACGTCACAGTTACACAAGACAGTCCCACAAAAACGCCTGCCCTTCATACATTTTAACTGCAAATGTAAGTTGGTACGCGCATTATTGAAAGATTAACCGTGTTATTTTAAGACCATAGACTCCTCATGGGTTTTCCTGTTATCTATAAGTATAGAACTATTTTCTGTATTTTTGATTCAAAGTTTTAGTTTTTAATGTTTTCGGAGATAATTTGGTTCCGAGATGGATGGTAAATTTTCATGTTTTCTTAAATGACTTTAAAGTTATTTGTTTTAAAATTATTTAATTAAATATGCGTTTGAGACCCTCACAGTAAGCCTTTCCAATTGATATGTCACACGATACAGTTTACAAAACACAAAAATTCATATCTGTACCAAATTTCAACTTAATCGGTCCATTAGAGTCGAAGCAAATTGTCTGTGACAGATGGACAAATAGACAGACCGACACACGAGTGTATATAATAAAGGATTTATGGGTTAATTCAGACGTACGGAACCCTGTAAATGTATGTACTTATATTATTTATTCATTTGTTTGCATGAAAACTATTTGTAAGCCTAAATTATGATTAATCTGTGTTTATTACTGCCGCTGAAAAGAATTTGTCTTAAAACAATATGTGACTTCGAATCCAATAAAAAAACAATTGTATCGTCTTATTCGAGAATCTAATAACAATCGAATAACTATTACAATAATCGTGGAAATAAATTACAAGCTCCAGTCAATTCAATGGCCTCTGTAGTGTGAAATAAAAAGCGGCCAAGTGCGAGTCGGACGAAGGGTTCCGTACCACCATACGATATTTAACACAACCTACATAATATTTCTATTTAATAGTTTAGTAAAAAAAACACGTTTCTTGCCGTTAATCCTTTAATTTTTACTTTATTTAATTTTAATTATTTGTTGTTATAGCGGTCATAGTACAGACTGGCCTGTGACAGACGGAGGGACAGACAGCGAAGCCATAGTAATAGGGTCCCGTTGACACTCTGGGTACGGTACCCTAAAAATCAACGTCGTAGTCGTATGATTTGATAAACAATGACGTACTCTTGATTGTTGTTTTTTTTAGCTTTAGTAATTTGTAATACAAGGACAATTGGCTACAGGAGATTACTCTGAGGGCGCGTAATCGAATTTTTATTCGATTGACAATGCTAACATATTATTCGATTTATATTCACATTTGTTTATCAATGACGTAGTCACGTATTATAAACAATCGTATCGTATAAATAACTGTAATCGTAATAAGGAAAACTATAAAATAACTACTTACACCCTCCTTCCAACCCCACAATGCCGCATTTTCTATACGATACGAACTATTTCTTCACAACATTGTAAGGTTTTCATAACAGCCCCATAGCACTACATCACATAAAGTTGCCCAGATTTAAGGCTAATTTCCCTAAGGGGCGGTAGAAAATTTACAAAGAACACTTTTGACTTAAAAGCTATTACTTACCCTCGAAGAACTAAAAGTAGCGTGTATATAATGGTTTCTGTGCGTGATTCAAGCTTATATGTGAACAGATATGACCTAGGTCATGAGACTTATGAGGACATTTCAAATATTCATGTGTTATTTTGAACTGTTTGACCGTTATACGTCATAGAAATCGGGGTTAAGTCAAATAAGGTCACGTTGTTACTGATTATTTTAAATATTTGATACACGATAATAACGCTCATGTTTATTCATATGAGTAACAGCAAGGGTTACTGTAAGTATGAACTAAAACTTATTAATACGGAACTAGTGATACTTTTTTTTTTGGTTGGGAATTTATCAAGTAACTTCTCCTGCTCTGGGGAACGGGAGGGTGTGTCAGCGTTGCCTGTGTTGCCAGGGGCCTCCGTGACCCTTTCGGACTTTCCCGCGACCCCGGCAGGCATCGGCCCTAGTGCGCCCCTACACCTGTGCTGATACCTTTTTGAGGCGCGCGTGGTACACAACGCGCAGGCGACCCGGGTTTGGTCCTTATCGGACGGCAACTAGTGATACTTAGACGATTTAAACCCAGATGGGGACTATGATAGGCGAACTTTAGTAATTGATTAAGGAACAGACTGTGAGCCTTGCTAATGAATAGATTACCATTCTTGAAAGCCGGGCTACTTGACTTCTGTCTTCGATTATTTACGAAAAACATCAAGAGTTAAAAGAAGAGGTATTAAGGTCAGACTTATTCATTAAAAATGCTTGTATATTTTACAAACACGAATTGAATTTTGAATTTCCATAAATCAACTCTGTAAATTTCCATAAATAAACTCTGTAAATTTCCATAAATCAACTCTGTAAATTTCCCTAAATCAACTCTGTAAATTTCCATAAATCAACTCTGTAAATTTTTATCAATAATGATGAAAGTAAAGCAAGGCTTTTGAATTAAAAGAAACTTTTATTTTAACTGGATACAAAATAAGACAAATGCACACGCTTCTTAGCCCAGTACAAGAGAGCGCCTATACATAAAGTAGGATGATAGGAAGTAGTGCGCGTTGATATAGGCAAAGTAGTAGGCGTTTGCGATCATCTCATATTCCATCAAAAAAGAGCACAGTAGTTTAGTCATAAAACCAAAGTCAGACAATTTATTTATTTAAACTTCTCGCACACAATTAAGTACAAAGGCGGACTTAATGCCTTAGGCATTCTCTACCAGTCAACCAAGGGTGGTGAAGAGATAAGATGGCAGGTGCTCCGAGAGGAAATAAAAATAACGAAAAATAATAAAGATAACATAATAGATTATAAATAAAATAAGTACAGAAATACATAAATAGGTTACAAGCATAAAATACAAACACATACATATTTATTACAGTATATACCTACATTATACATATGTATATATATATACATACAAATTCAAGGCAAAGAGATACATAATAGGTTATTTCACTATATACGAGAAAAAATCTATAAATAGATTGTTGAGATAGTTTAGGCAAAAAGGTCTCCTTTTTGCCTAAACTATCTCAAAAAATTGAAAACTATCTCGGAAAATGTTAGTTTTAGTTCATAAAATAACAAAATAAATTTTAAAATTAAATTAAACGTTTTCAGTTCTTCTAATCTATTAAAAAACACCATGAAATAGTAGCCGCCATGTTATTACGTCATACCGCTATGTAAACTGAAACGTGTCAACTGATAGTTAGATAATAAATCAGCGCATTTGTTTACATAGCCAAGTGACGTCATGACCACAGAGCAACATGGCGGCCACTGCGTTCAGCGTTTTCGTCAAACTACGCGCGAAATTTGAAAATGTAAAAAATGCATTTTTATGGCACTTATCGATTGAATAAAAATTTTGTGATTTTTTTTTGGGGCATGTTAGTACTATAGAATTTAATTAAGACACTTTGAAAAATGGGTATAAGACCCTATTGAGATGACTCTACTCTATTTGTTTTGTTTTGTCAATTTCTCCCTTAAATATTAACAGTGTACTTATTTGTAGATTTGTTTACAGCTCACTCCTCTCATTTATTTTAACAACCGCTAACCTTTTTATTTTGTTTTCTTTTTCTAACATCCGCGGTGTTGCACTCCTGAATTACGTGTTCAAACTTGTTTTCCTTTGTGCCGCTGTGTGGAGCCACATGTTTTTGCAGCACTTATCTCTGTTTCAATTCTAAGCTTAGCGGTTTCGTTTTATTGTTTGCTGTTCGTTATAAATGAAGGGGGAATGTTGTTTTTTTGTGTGCTGTAAATGGTTGTTTTAGAACATGAATTATGAAAAGACTGTTTCTGTTCAAGAGTTTTGTTGTATCGTCATCATCCTTTCAGCCGAAATACGTCCGCTACTGGACATAGGCCTCCCTTAAGCACCATGTTTTCCGCATCCAGCGGATTCCTGCGGCCTTCACAAGGTCATCGGTCCACCTTGTAGGAGGCCTCCCAACGCTACGTCTTCCGGTCGCCACTCCAGAACTTTCCAGCCCCATCGGCCATCTGTTCTGCGAGCAATGTGCCCTGCCCACCGCCACTTAAGTTTGGCAATTCTTCGGGCTATGTCGGTAACCTTGTTGTATGTTGGATTGAAATAGTAAATGCGGTTGTATGTATGATATTTGATAACTAACCATTAACTATTATGTAACACCTGCATGTCAAAACGTCAAACAAATAGTTTTCTGACAGCTGCGCGCACAGATGAATAAATTTAGGCCGGCGGCGCGTACGTCGTTCTTGTCGGTACGGAATGTTGCCATTTTAAATATTTGTATTTATTTTATTCATATTACAATCTCACTGTGTGCTGCACCGGTCGACGTCTTAACGTCAACGCCGGTTATCGCTGAAAACCAGCGCTGGGGCTCTGTCTCGCATAGGGTCGCAGCATTATGCTGAGCGTTGGCCATTTTGCGTGGACGTGACGCATATTCTCCCCCAAATTGTTTCTATTTTGAATTTGTGTTCCTTCATTGTGTCATGTTTACCGCAAATAAACGTATTTCCTTTCTTTCTTTCTTTTTTTTTAACCACTCAACTAAAACACTGTTTTATAATACTGTTTGCAATCGACGCTTACCACCGCGAAACGGGATACTTTTTCCCACATTTTATTCACGCGGACTGTGGCGGTAGTTGCGCGTTTACCTGAACAAAACCAATTACATTCCACTACTACGAGTATTTAAAACAAGTTTACACTGTAATCAATGGTTGTGGTACATACATAAACTCACGCCTTATTCCCATGGGGGTAGGCCGAAACTATAGAACGGCACCTGCTACGCTCCTTACGTACTTACTCCTTTTGCTTCGTTTACGTTCATACATCTTACGGTCATACACGCACGCCGGCGCCGGTTGCGAGTACTACGCACCTGACCTTTTTGAAGAACATCATTAATAAGGTCACTATGTCCTTATGGGGCGTCCCCTTACGGCATTTCCACTCACATTTGCCTTGTAATTACCTTTTGTTAGTCACCTTTCATTCATCCTCACAGTATGACCAAACCACCTAAGCATACTCTTTTCAATTTTTGCCACTACATCTTCCTTTTCACATAATTTCTCAAGGAACGCATTTCCACAGCATTTACTCTACTTCCATACTTCTTTTGCCACACCCAACATTCACACATGGTACATACACATGGTATTGGATATAGTCGAACCCAATTATAACGTACGTACCTACTCATTTACAAAATATATGAAGCTTTCATCAACATTGAGGGATATACACGGTGATTTTTAATTCACTTTAAAACTTTCTGGAGGTGAAAATACTCATTTAATGACAGATTATAATCTGTAAACCACTTTCACAATGGGATCAACTACGAAATAGCAAAACGGAAAAATCTTTTTCATACATTTTCATCGGGTAAATATTGCATTTTTTGTATGAAACAGCAGATTTTTTTTTCGATAATTCAGAGCTCGCGTAGTGAAAATTGCTCATAGTTATGAGTACGTTCACGCCCTTAAATGTTCATCATCATCATCTGCCTTGCCTTTTCCCAACTATGTTGGGGTCGGCTTCCAGTCTAGCCAGATGCAGCTGAATACCAGTATTTCACATGGAGCGACTGCCTATCTGACCTCCACAACCCAGTTAGTGGGCAACACGATACCCCTTGGTAAGACTGGTTAACGACTGTCAAAGATCTACAAATGACAGCCGGGACCAACGGCTTAACGTGCTTTCCGAGGCACGAAGGGGTCTTGGTATGTAAAGATGGTCACCCATCCACGGACCAACCGCGGCAAGCGTAGTTTAACCTGATCGATTGACCCGTGCGGCTGTTATTACTTAGCCACAAGCCCTGAAAGGTTAAGGTAAAATAAAAAATCACCGTGTATACCTGCCAATACCAAACAATATTCTACATTACGGGAGAATCGGTAATCTGTGTCATTTAATACATACCTATAAATAAACTCACACCTTCTTCCCATTGATGGGGGTAAGCAGAAGCTACAGAACGCCACCTACTACGATCCTTACATACTCTTTAATATTTAATAATCATCCATTCACGTGGTAAAACCCATAAATATTCTTATAGTATCGATCCCATACCAACTTAGAATTTTCCAAACATAAAACAATATTCATACAAAGAAATTGAATTCCATAAATACTTCGAAGGCACGGCTATGAAGTGCCGATTTGCATAATAATAAGAATATTTTCGTTCATACCTATAAACTTTACTATGGGCGTTAACTGCAATGGTTTTGCATTTAATTTTGCAGAAAAATTACCCACTTTTCATATGGAAATGCGACCGATTAGTTATGAGCCTTTAAAATGTATGCATCAACGGTCGCCCGTCAGTAGAGCCTGGTCGTCTCTTAGCCGCTACGGCTTATTTTAATTTAATTTAATTTTTGAATTGTTTTTATTTATTAATCTTTTTATTACGGACGTTTTTACGTTTTACATTTTTTTTACGTTTTACATCGTTCTCGCGAATATAATTACAAAATTAATGATGTTAACAATATTTTGTAATCATAATATGTTGATTTAAAAGAGTGTCCGTGGAGTTTCTTGCCCGTTCTTCTCCATAGGTTCCTGCTACGCTTTGGAATGAGCAACTAGCTTCATCTTTCTGACTGACGATTAAAAAGTGCCTGTAATTAGTTTATTTGAAATAAATATTTGAGTTTGAGTTTGAGAATGGGTACATTTGCCACCTACTTATTTCTTGCTGGCAACATGCACTTGATTTTAATATATTAATGAGTATTGCAGGTGTAGAAAACTAATGAATGCCTTGTCAGCCTGGTCGCAAGCGCTACTACTGAGCATAAGGTCCTGTTTCGACTCCCAGGTTGCGCAGTGCAATTGGGTTATGGATTCTCTCAGCAGTGGCGTGCCTAGGGCTTCAAAATAACGCAAGCCCAATAAAATTTTAACCGATTTCAAAAAAAGAAAGTTCAGTTTTCGACTGAGTATGTAGGTACCTACGTATCTACGTATGTATCATCGCAATTTTCTCATAAACTACTGGTTAGGTACAATAAATTCTCTATCGAGCATTTTAGTAAGGCATGCCGGGGCTTTTGGGCTTATATGAAGGTACCGCCACTGTCTCTCAGTAGTTGCCCGGAGTCGAGATTTGTGCCCGGTTGATATGGATATGGCAAGAGGCTCGCCCCTTTCCCGTCGCCCAGGGCGTCTCCTGCGGCGGCTAGGGGCGAGAGGGCGCGAAATTTGCATTTCCCTCAACCGTCCCGCCTCCTCCTTCGCGAGCATTACTGCTTCGCAGAAGGAGGTGACGGCTGCCCATGCCCTCTCGCTCCGTACCATGGCCTGAACCAAGGCTGGACGCGAGAGATCTCTGCCACCGATCGCCTCCACGAGGACATGGCGGTGCTCTGCCCAAGCCGGGCAGGCCTCCACCGTATGCTCCACCGTATCCTCCGGGCGATCCACACAGTGGTGACACCCGGGCATTTCCTCCCGCCTTATCAGACACAGGAACCTCCCGAAGCTGCCGTGTCCGGTGAGGACCTGCGTCAGGCGGAAGGTGAGGACGCCGTGGTGCCTTTCTAGCCACTCCTCATTACATGGGGCTTGATGAAACTATCTGTTGTCGATACATTATCACCTTTTTATTTTACTAACACAATGTGGGCCTAAGTAATCGGTAAATAAAAGATTTTTATTATTACTTGTACAGGGGCTTAGTAATAACAGCCGCACGGGTCGATCGATCAGGTTAAGCTACACTTGGTCCGTGGATGGGTGACCATCTTTACATACCAAGACCCCTGCGTGCCTCGGAAAGCACGTTAAGCCGTTGGTCCCGGCTGTCATTTGTAGATCTTTGACAGTCGTTACTGGTCGTCAGAAGCTCGAAAGTCTGACAACCAGTGTTACCAAGGGGTATCGTGTTACCCAGTAACTGGGTTGTAGAGGTCAGATAAGGCAGTCGCACCATGTAAAATACTGATATATCTAGTAAGACTGGAAGCCGACCCCAGCATAGTTGGGAAAAAGGCTAGGCAGATGATGATGATTATTATTACTTGGGACCGACACAGAACTGGCCAAATGTGGGTGTTCTATTGGTATATCAAGGCGTGACGTCATGTTATGTTATGACAGTTAACGCAATGTGAGTGTCGTGTGTTGATTCTCAAATAGGACACGTGGTTCTACCTGTGCAGGAATCTGGTTGATTTTGTGTTTGTGTAAGGGTTGCCCATAAACGACTTGTTTACTAAAATAAAGCCAACATAAAAATAACACACGTTTTAACCCGATAAAGCGCACGTGAGCGAACTCGTAAAAACTCAGATATGAATTTCACCCGTGAAAATTATTTTATGTAAAAATAAAGCGGTGATCACATAAAGGTATTCTTTAATTTTGGGTTAGTAACTCTATACAGGAAAAAAAATTAAGCACTACGCAATTTTTTTTGGTGGTTCAGGATCTGTGATAGAACACATTTTCATTATTCGTTCAATAACGTTTTTTTCGACTTGATTTCCTAATAAAATACCTAAAAAATCTACGCCGGCAAATCGAGCGACCGCACAGCTGTTTAGGTACCTTTACGCGTTCCGAAACACCACGCGCCCGCGCCGCCATTAAAATTACAAAGATTCAAATTAAAAAATGTCAAAGTAAACATCTTTCGTTAACGATAACTTTTTTTTTTGTAATAAACCTCGCTTATCTTGTATAACGTCTATTCTAGAATAGGACTGCTAGCAGAAAAAAAATCACTGGAGATATGATAAAACTTAATGAACTTTTTTTTTACACATAACATCACTCCTGTAATCCAATAAGAGTAAGGCAGAGATGTACCCATAGTACACCCACATTTTGCTAGTTACTTCCTCGTTGCATGTCTTAGTCCAAGCCACTTTTCATAGAGCTTTCCCGTGACAGAAATGTTTATTTGGTAAAGGAAATTATTTATGAACAGCCTGTGTATAACAGTAACGTAATCGGGAAGGTGTACAGGGTGATATTATGTTGCGTTCCACTAACGAGGTGGTTTATTCTCGAGATTATTATAACGAGGTCGAACTAGGGATGCTAATAATCTTCAAGGAAAAAATAGTAATTATTCATTAATTTTACTTGGAAAAACATATTATGTTTCATTAAAACGTCGGTAAATACTTACATATATTCTTATGTAGATATTTAAAGTCCATTTTGTTCGTTAAAATATGAGTACCTTACTACCTTAGGTAACTATCATACCTCATATTATAAAACAAAGTCCCCCGCTGCGTCTGTCTTTCTGTCTGAACACGATAAACCCAAAAAACCACCAATGGACGGAGTGATTCATGAGGAAAGTTTAAGTGTATAATACATTAATATTTTGTGTAAATTGGCTGAAATATGACGATTATTGTTGAAGATGTCGGATAAAATCGTGCCGACTGGAAGCATTACTGGCGAGCGCCGCGTAAACCGTACGAAATACATAAAATTCATTTTCTACAGGATTGTACATCTTAAAAAGTTCAACAAAAAAGTCCGCGATAACAGTTATCTATCAGAATTTGATAAAAAGGTATTGTTATTTCCGAAGCTATTTTGACCGGTATTGATCACCCAATTAAATATGTTTTATCACAAATTTAAAATTACGCGTAACAAAATAATTATGGTTGACGGTGGCGCGGGAGTCAATGACCGTCTGCTATTAGGTAATACGTCAGAAAAAACGGCTTAACGGATTTGGGTGAAATTTGGTACACAGAAAGTTACCTTGCTACCTGTAGTACCTTGATTAACACATAAGATAAATTAATCCCGGTAGTACATTTCCGTTGGATAATTTGATTTCCGACCTCCACGCGGGCGAAGCCGCGGGCGAAAGCTAGATTCATCGATAAAAAACAGATGTTTCAGAGTTTCAAGCCAAACGGAGAAAAAATGCTGCTAGATAGTAGTATTTTTTTTCTCTGTTTTGCTAAAAAATAAAACTTCTTCGAAAACGTCGAATAGAAATTCGACGTTTTTGAAGATGTTTTTTTTTTTAATAATTCACGTAAGTGTTTTTATGGTCACAGTAGGTATATTTTCCTAACATAATATTTAGGTATATACATAGTTCTAGGCCTAGCTTATAAAATTATAATCAATTTTTAAAGTCGACAACCCTGGTTGAAACGGTCTGAGCAGCGAATAACCCACTTATAACATTGTTGATGTTGAACACTCCAAGGCTTTCAAAATAAAGGATTTATGTTTTAGCTAACGTAGGTTAGTTTTTGGAAGTTACCTTATAAAATGTATTTCAATAATAAGATGAAAAAGCTATGTGACAGTTCCTTGCGTTCATAATTCTATAAAAAAACCTGGTTAAACTAATAATTAATTACCTACAGCAAAAAAACACTACCCCATTAGTCACTGGTATAGCGAACAATAGGTAATAGGGAAACACCTGCGGCTCTTTGTACGTTTCATTTTCCTTACAAGTTAATAACAGGGTAAAACCTCTAATTAACCTGTTCTTACTCCATAGACGAATGTGTTTCCAACAGTTTTTATGACCGACCACATTATCCACACGTCCAAATGACGTAATAATTTCAATGCATCGCGTGGTCTAGAACGGACGTACACTGCACCATATGTGCATACAAGTGACAAATGTTTCCGAAGGAATCGCTTAGCTAGTGACCGCAAGAGTCTCGCATATGCTACGTCGACGCCGCAACGTATCGTGACGCCCGAATTTACTATAGGATTACGCTTCTCGGACGTAAACAAATGACGCTGTGGTTTGTGGTGATGCCACGAATTGTGCAATTTTGCCTTATTTAGTTGGGGGTTAACATCGGGTTGGTATTTTATTTTATGTACAGTCAACAGCACATCAGGTTATACGAAACTGTAAAAAACTCCAAATTATTTTAAGTCTGAATCGAATGAGAAAATTTGATAGTTCGTGGCAACTTGATGGGTTGGCGAAGAGCTGTCAACTGTACCTAGGCACTCTGTCTCATTATTTAAGTTTATTGCAGAGCATTTATAGTCATAATGTTATCATTACACTTCCTTATAAATTAACGACTTGTATTTTATGTACGTGAGAAGTTTTCATTTCATTATGTATATACAGCATTAACCTTATGTAAGCGGGCACTCCCTTTTATGCCTGGAGGCTTTTATTTAGGTATTAGGTTCAGTTTACGTTTTTATGTTGTATTTATCTGCTTGAGTACAGTTTTCATTGTTTTGTTGGTATATTGGCGTGTGCTAGCTAACATATGGCAAGTAATTTAATTTAATGTTTTCTATTTCGTAATGTTAATTACTTTGCATACGATTTGTATAGAATCAAGTTTATATAACTAAACAAACAGGGCCTCAAGTCTGCTATTACAATAGTGTCAGAATAGTCTGTTCCAATCCTCATTAATTACGCCATTATTTTAGTAGATTACCAAACTTGTCAAAATCAACGATTATAAAATCAATGATAGACCATTCTGACACTATTGTAATAGCAGACTTGAGGCCCTGGTGTGCTGCTGGGGAGTTTGTTGCGCCACTTCTTCTTCCCAGCTAAAGCACTAGGAAGTGGTGAAGGGCGGCCGTTTTTGGGGGACTGTCTTATTTGACGTTTGAAAAGTGCTGATTCTCAGCCTAGTTTTGATAAATGACTTTTGATTTTGATTTTATATGTAAATACTAAACACAAAGTCATAATGTAAAAACAAAGCAAGCAACTAGCTGAGGAGCTTGTGGCTAAGTAATAACAGCCGCACGGGTCGATCCATCAGATTAAGCTACGCTTGCCGCGGTTGGTCCGTGGATGGGTGACCATCTTTACATACCAAGACCCCTCCGAGCTTCGGAAAGCACGTTAAGCCGTTGGTCCCGGCTGTCATTTGTACATCTTTGACAGTCGTTACGGGTCGTCAGAAGCTCGAAAGTCTGACAACCAGTCTTACCAAGGGGTATCGTGTTACCCAGTAACTGGGTTGTGGAGGTCAGATAGGCAGTCGCTCCATGTAAAATACTGGTATTCAGCTGTATCCGATAATACTGGCAGCCGACCCCAACATAGTTGGGAAAAGGCTAGGCAGATGAAAGCAAGCAACTAGCACATCAGAAAACTCAAAAATATAGTCAATTAGCGACCGCACCCAAATTGGGTAACACACTTTCAATCACAATCCGAGGGTTTTGAAGGATATTGCTAATCCATTGCTTCATAGGTTTGAAAACATCTTCAGCTAAACAACGAAAATAACGCAATGAATGAATCTAAACTGTCAAAATTATACCCATTGCGATCATTTTCATTGTAGGTATGTTACGCAATCACCACTTCGCTTCGCACCGTTTTTATAACTTGACAGAACATGGAGAGTACGACACAAGTCAAAATAACCCTTTTCAGAGCATACTGCCAGTCTTTTTACACGTGCAGTCTCTGGGTCAGGTATTCGCTGAGGGCATACAGCGCCTTGCGTGTCCAGTATAATAATGTATTCAGGATGCTATTGGGTCTACCACGCTTTTGTAGCGCTTCCGGGATGTTCACCGAGGCCAGGGTTGATGTTTTCATGCCATTATACGGAAACGGTGCGCTTCCATTCTCGGTAGAGTGCGTGCTAGCTCCCACAGTATCCTGAGTGTTTTTTGTGATAGGTGAGACAGCCCCATGCTGGCTCACTGGATGCGGCTGCACACGTAGGTGCCAGTCGTTTCAATTTTGTATTTAGTGTAGTTTTACTAACATTAGGTTAAGATTTTTACTAACATAATATGGATTTTATCTGAAATAAAATATTTATTATTATTTATTAGATAAGTTTAATATTAATGTGTTACACAAAAACTTTCAGGAATAAAGAAGTCTCTGAATGATGGTGTAAACCGCATCAAAATCCGTTGCGGAGTTTAGAAGAACAACGAGATCACACAGACAGACACGAAAAGCAACTTTATAATACCTACTAGCTGCATTCCGTGGTATCACCCGCATAAGTCCCGATCCCATGGTAATAAGTCCTATGTCCAGGTCATAGATGTGAACCCCATGTGCCAAATTTCATCCAAATCCGTTCAGCCGTTTTAGCGTGAAAGCGTAACAAACAAACAAACAAACTCACTTTCGCATTTATAATATTAGTTAGGATAGGATATTGTATGGAAGCCCAAATAAACATTTCTATGACAGACTGTCAAATTAATAGTAATCAAAGGTCTGCTTTCAGAAAAATATCTTCTAAATTACTTTAACTTAATTGGGCTATCCGTTCGGCGAATCTAGTGGATAATTATCTAAAGTAATTATAGTATAAACTTTTTAGGTATGAATGACCTTACTGCACGAGTCACCTTTGATTTAAAAGGTTTCAATTTGAAAATAATATTATTTTCTACTTAAAGATTACAGAAAACGATCTATAACTAATTAGTTTTGTGTCTAGCTATAAAATTTAGGGCAGGTGAAGGTGAATAGTACATTATTATCTACCTACTCATTTTTTTAACAACTTAGGACACGTTAGGTATATTTTTCCGTAAATCTCCGTTAACAAATTATCATAGGTACTGTAGAATTCAATCTACAATATTTTTTGGTATTTATCCTCCATGCCGAGATCTTACGTTCAACCTTATTTGAAAATCATCAATGACACATTCCAGTCAGTCTTTTGATTTTTTTTGGTTGTGACAGTTTGATCTAACGTCAATGTTTTTCTTGTCCACGTGTGATTGACAAACAGATTGTTGCCTTGAGCGATATGAATAACTTTAGACATTTAATTTTAAACAAAAATTTGAAATGTGATATATACCTAAATATACACATATATATTTTTTTTGTTGTCTTCTTTTAAGTTATTTGAGTACGAGATGTACATACGTAAATATTCTTTACGGAACCTCATTTTCCAGATCCGTTGATTATAAATATTTTTTTATTGAAATATCAATCTGACGACGAGCTAGTAAGCTCTTCGCCCTGCTTAGTCAGCCTTTTTTTTTTGGCTATTACTACCACCTCGCCGATAGAGCAGCAGTGCTATTCTGTAATAATAACACCGTGAAAACTGAAGTGAACTGTCAATAGTGTCATCCCTAGCATAAGGCGGAATTAGAGCTAACTTCACGTTCACTTCACCGAAGGTTTCTCGGTGAGATTTTTACAGAATAGAGTTACAGGTCGGCGACCGCCATGACGAGGTGTAGCGGTTTATTCCTGATCTGGCCAAGCAGAGCACGACCGGGAATCGCCTTCAGATATTTCAACCCAGTATCAATTACTTTAAACTTTTTTATTCTTAACTTGTTAAATACTAGCGCATAACCAAAATGTATCGAATTATATAGGCTTTGAATTAATCTATACTATGCTTTAAAACCTACCGTCGCGTTTTGGGGTAAATTATCTTAGAATCATTCTATCGGATCTGTTAGGTATATTCTCGTCGACCCGAAAGTACAACATAAGTTTCCTCTGCATTATCCATCAGTCACGTCAAGAACTCTAGTAACTTCAATCTTGGTTACGTATATTATTATTTTTCTCCAAAAATTTTGTCAATTATATATTCCTTGTTTTTAAACCATCTATTTTTTTCGAAATTATACGTATTACAAGTAAAGTAAAATGATTTTTTATTTAATACGCCACAGTACGTAATAAACGCATCAAACAAGATAAAATTCCTACGTCGACGTGACGTAGGAATTTTATCTGAGAAAAGTCAGGCCATGATCTAAAAAGACGCATCTGAAAATATCAGGTTTTTAAACGAAAACGTTTTGACATTTTAATTAGGCACATCAGCGCGACCGGACGGGGTCCGGCTTTGAAATCTACATATTATTTTATCGATATTAATTACCTACGATTTTATCGCCTGGTAACATTAAAACTTGAATAAAAAGTCGTAACATAAGTTACAACTGTTGAATAACTGCTCGTGTTCAATTGTACACTAACGCTACGGCTACATTGTCGCGCCAACGTGATCTACACTTCGCGAACAACACTTCGCGCGCTCTCTCTCTCACGCCGCTCGACGTCACGCTGTACAACAGAGAGCGCGCAAAGTTTAGTTCTCGTTATCGCGACAATGTAGCCATAGCATTACACATTACCTTCAAACATTCAAAGTTCAAATCATAATCATATATGCTACACAAACCGCTTTAACTTCACAGAACACTAAGCTTTATTGATAGTGTGAATAACAAATGAATTCTAAGTTGGTATTATTACATCGCGTCTTGCCTACATCGACAATTAGGTAAGGATCCGTCTGCAAACGTTCCCGCTTAATAAATATTTGCTTAACAATGAATTTGATACCATTAATAAACCATAAGCAATCAAGAGAGGTGCGCGAGATAATGCTAAATTGGGGTGTTATGTTAAACCCGCCATATTGTATCAATACTGTAAGGCCTTTTTCACACACGCGCGATTTTCTCATAAAATATATTGTGCTGCAAAGGTTTTAATACTCGTAATATTGTCATTAATATACACGCTTTCTAAAAATACCACGAACGTGCCGCGACCGTGATGTAGCCATACAAACCAAAACGGCTGCGTGCGTGTTGGTCAATCACTTAGTTCGAAAACTTTCTCAGACACGGTCTCAAATACTCTCATTTCAACTGAACGCTCGGATAACAACTGCTGTGTACGTGTGAAAGATCTACAACCGTATACATGGTTTCTGTATGAACAGAAGCCGTGTGTGTGTGTGTGTGTGTGTGTGTGTGTGTGTGTGTGTGTGTGTGTGTGTGTGTGTGTGTGTGTGTGTGTGTGTGTGTGTGTGTGTGTGTGTGTGTGTGTGTGTGTGTGTGTGTGTGTGTGTGTGTGTGTGTGTGTGTGTGTGTGTGTGTGTGTGTGTGTGAAAAGACCCTGATGGTTCCGAAATTATGCGAGTAATTAAGGCAAATTGATTCATCTGTGGATGCAAACCATAGGTGCTTACTTATGGGTAAACTGTTGGTAATGATATGATAATGTATGTTATTCGAGATTATAATTCAGCCGTTTTGGGTGATAATGTTCTATCTATGCATTAGGAATATAAGGACACTAGTGTTAGCAGTGGCATTGACATTTATAGGCAAATTTTTGATACTTTAGCTGACATAATTGTAATTTTCGTAGGATCTCTATTTTTTTTGAAAATAAAATACAACCCATGTCTGTTATGGTAGCTTTCTACGAATATAGGTGAAAGAAACAAACAAAAAATCAACTCCTTTCTATTTGTAATGTTTGCATACCTATTAAAAACCGGGGCATGTATCCGTCCGAGGCAACTATCCGGCTTTTACCCTATATATAGGTGGTGAATACAGTACCCGCACTGGGCCCGCTTGGTGGATCACGGCCTACTGAGAGAGAGCTGTGAGAGGGCTCACAGAGAGGAGGCCTGTGTCCCAGCAGTGGGAACATTATAGGCTGATTAAGTAAGTAAGTAAGTAAGTAAGAATACAGTACCTAGTGTTGTCATTGTTTTGAGAAGAAGAATCAAGTATTCATCATCATCATCTGCCTGCCTTTTTTGCCGTTGGGGACGGTTTCCAGTCTGTCCGGAAGCAGCTGAATACCAGTATTTTACATAGAGCGACTGCCTATCTGACCTCCACAACCCACTTACTGGGTAATACGATTCCCCTTGGTAAACTGGTTGTCAGACTTTCGAGCTTCTGACGACCCGTAAGGACTGTCAAAGATTTATGAATGTCGGCTTACCGAGGTTCCCGAGGCGCGAAAGGGTCTTGGTATGTAAAGATGGTCACCCATCCACGGACCAACCGCGGAAAGCATACCTTAACCTGATTGATCGACCCGTGCGGGTGTTATTACTTAGCCACAAGCCCCGAAGAATCAAGCTTTCAACTATTGAAGCAATCCCAGTCTCAGAGCAGTATTTATTTTGTTTCTTTTACAAAACATTACAATATGATTGTTAATGTATTATCATCAATAGATATTTCATATTACTTTTATAAATAATAAAAAAATGATATTGGCATCTAATGCTAAGTAATTGAAAAGTCGGACAAGTGCGAGTTGAACTCGCGTGGTAAGGGTTCCGTACAATGTATACGTTATCTACCTTGTTTTTTATCTCCAGATAATTTATCCCAAAAACATGTTCTCCCATACATTCCAACTGCAAATGTAAGTTTGTACGCAAAATATTGAGAATTTTACCATGTTATAGACGTTAGGTATCTATGGTTTTTCTGTTATCTATAAGGAAAGAACTCTCTCTCTGTATTTATTTCAAAATTTTAGACTACGGTCTAAAATTTTGAAGTTGAGTCTAAAGTCTCGGAGATAAGGAGGGGGAGTAAATTTTGATCCATTTTCTTAACTAACTTTAAAATTAACTATTTATCTTAAAATTATAAAAAATATATATTATATTTGAGATCCTCACAACAAGCCCTTTTATTTGATATATCACACGGTACAGTATGCAAGTTTTTTTTTATTTGTGTACCAAATTTCAACCATGGTTCAGTAGATACGGACCAAATTGGCTGTGACAGACCGACAGACAGACAGACACACGAGTGATCCTATAAGGGTTCCGTTTTTTTTTTCCTTTTGAGGTACGGAACCCCAAAAAATGAAATAAACTAAATATTATGAACATTGTCAATGTGGTTGTTAAAAAGGAAGGTGACACTTTTGATTTATTGAAGCTTTTGGAAATAAATAAAATAATATCTCTGCGTTGGCGTATTGAGTGCCGAGACATATTTATCATTGACATTAGTTGAATGTTAATGAATAATTTAATATAGAATGAGATATTAACTAGTACATATATTTGTTGAGCTAAACAGAAGAGCAAAGGTTAATAATATGTCACGACATAGCGTGATTGTTTTGTTTTAACTATTATTAATCCACAAATTCGGTGGCAAAGGTTGATTGAGATTGTTTTAACCTTCATAGGTCATATTATATGTCTGTTACAGATAACAACAATAGATATTATTGCAGACGATCTTATAAATAGAAAATCCGTTTTTATTACCCCAATCACTACTTTCAGCGACATCAATGCCAATATTTTTATTCCGTGGCATTATCTATGCATAAAGTTTTCTAAAAATGGTAGCAGTATTGTTCCAACATTATTTAAATTTGATGTAATTTTGTATTTTGTCCTTTTATTCTTGGGATGAAAATTTTCTTTGAATTTTCAGTTTTTTCTTCTTCAACTTTTTTAGTTTTTCTTCACTCTTTCCTTATAGACTTTATTTGCTCCAACAATGTGGAAATTCGCTAATGAATGGAATATTTCATCACTTAGGTAGGTAGATACTTTAAACATTTTCCCGTTTTCTTTTTAACCTAATTGTTATTCTGAACTTTTTCTTCGTTTTTATTAGATCTTTTATGGAGATTTTAATGTCAGATTTTTGCTCCATTAATTTTTACCTTTTGTAATATTTAATTCCAACTTAGTTGGTTCTTGATATCTTGCATTTATATTTGCTACTTTTCTCGTATTGTAGGAAGAAAGTGTGAAAATAAATTATTTAGAAGCTGTGTGAGAAATACGGCTGGAACATAGGTGCAGCTGAATATCAAATTACTTTTGTAAACAATAGTGCAGTTTCTGGGCTCGCAGCTATATGTCTTAAGCATGATTTCTTAGCGTGTGTACTTGATACACATGTATTACAGCTCCTGGCTGTCTTGAATAAACATGTTATTGTTGAACGTAATTCCATATAGGAGGACTTAAGTTTCAGCATGGCACAGTGTTTTAAGAAGCACATTTTTCGTACATCGCATTTTTATTTAAAAAATGTGATATATAATCATTGAAATGCAAGATTTTGTATCCCCATTTAGCTAGCTAGTTTTTATGGAAAAAATGTTGAAAATCGTCCAATTTTCATCCGGATATTTAGAAAAAAAAGATTAAACTAAACTAAGCATGATACGCAAAAAAATATGTTAGAAGCATCGACGGCGTCTCATAAGAAGCATATTTTAGATCACAAAGGAATCTCGTATTTTGTTAGATCCAGATATATTATATATCGTACGAGGGTTTTTAGTTTTTCTTATTTTTCTCTCGGATAAGTTATTTAAACTGAAGTTATGCCACACATACACACCATAAAAATGTCTCATTTCAAATCTATAATATATTCACGCTTATGTACCCCGTTGGTATAGGTAGATATTGTGTACCTACAACACGACACCTAAACTTAGTCAACAGACTTGAGACATTTTACATTTAAAAGGTCTTGGCTTACTGATATTTTTTTACTATGGTACGACCGTCAAATATATGGGGTTTTAAGAGAAAACAATCAAATATGGTCATATTTTGTAGTACACAATAAGTTTGATTATTAAAAATTCAAAATCAAAATCAAACGCTATTTATTCAAAGTTGGCTTAGAATCAGCACTTTACAACGTCAAAATTACTTAAGACAGTCCCCCAAAAACGCCCGTCCTTCACCACTTCCTAGTGCTTTAGCTGGGAAGAAGAAGTGGCGCAACAAACTCCCCAGCAGCTCAGCTGTCTGTTTAGTTAGAAAGAAAAATGGATTCTATACATTAAACTAAAAGATCACCTTTACAATAAATATGATCATTTTATTACACAAAGTGACAGCTGTCAAGATGTCAAATTACTCCAGTTAATTAATAATTCGACTTTAGGCATATTAATTGTACTCTGTGAGGATCAAACACACCCCTTTAGAGCAACCTGCTATCTATATAACACAAATCACCAAGTGCTTGAGAGCTGTCCTGTAATATAGCTTCTTGGGTAGATAAATAAGCAATTCTACAAATTTCATAAGCTCCCCAGCAGCACACCTGTCTGTTTAGTTGAAAATCGACTTTGTTATTTTACTTTATATCATACGAATACTTCGAATACTTCGTATACTGCTATAATTTAACTAATTGAGGGGCTTGTGGCTAAGTAATAACAGCCGTACGGGTCGATCGATCAGGTTAAGCTACGATTGCCGCGGTTGGTGCGTGGATGGGTGACAATCTTTACATACCAAGACCCCTCCGTGCCTCGGAAAGCACGTTAAGCCGTTGGTCCTGGCTGTAATTTGTAAATCTTTGACACTTTCTTTCTTTCAAATCTTTGGTTTTTCTTTCAAATCTTTGGTTGTTACGGGTCGTCAGAAACTCGAAAGTCTGACAACCAGTCTTACCAAGGGGTATCGTGTTACCCAGTAACTGGGTTGTGGAGGTCAGATAGGCAGTAGCTCCATGTAAAATACTAGTATTCAGCTGTATCCGGTAAGACTAGAAGCCGACCCCAATATAGTTGGGAAAAGGCTAGGCAGATGAAGACTGCTATAATTTAACATGACATATTGAATAAATTACAGATCACTCTGTTGAAATCGATATTGCGAATATTTCTGGTGTCTTATAAAAAGTTTTATATAATAATAATCATTTATTTGAAAAGACAACAAATGAGGTCCATTGTGTTAGTAACAATCTTACTTAGCCTATGTTAGTACTTAATAACTAAAACAGATCTTGTCCGCTCTGCTAACGCCCACACAAGCGGACTATCTGCCCGGGCGGCTATCGAGTACAGAATGATGTTGGGACTGTCACGCAACCTGCGAAGTAACGAGGCAGATTTTTTGCGCCAGACTGCGTCAAAGCTGTCAGTGCGCGCCTCGGCAAACATCGCCGACTCACTGCAGAAACGTGGCAGTCGCAACAGCACCCTGAACGCGTTGTTATATTGGATACGCAGTGCATTGCAAGCCCTTTGGGTATATCTGAACCACAGGGCCCCCGAGTGCAGTGTTGTGCAATACGCCTTAAACAGGGCTATTTTATAGGTACAAGAAAATACATAGTCACCTAGAAACTGTTATTTTCAACCTGTCAAATCTTACTTGAGACACTGGCATATCTAGCTGTTCGTTGATTTCGTTGTTCACTTTGCGTTTTCGATCTGTTTTACGGTTACTACTGACGCTTGTTCACTGGGCCTGATAGATAGCTTTCAACTAACCCTGGCATTTTCTTTGGACGTCATAATGACTTCAATCCTTCAGCAGAGCTATTAAATAACATTACAATAATTGACGATCCGTAATTCTTATACATTATTTGCAGTACATTTACTAACATTTGCGGATGCTCTCATTAGGCAGTTGATTTCGAAGCTCTATTGATAGGAAATTACTCTCTCTGAAGCTCTGCCTACTGGTAGATTGTTCCTAACATTGCGGGGCTATAATTTTTTTGTAAGTAGGTAGGTACTTACACACTTCTTAATATTCTAAAATTATGTTTTGTTTTTTATTTTAAACGAGCTAAGTATGCCTGGTGCGTTGCAATTACTTTTTTTTTGTTTTGGACCTTATTCGGCGCACACAAAACTATTTGCCAAAGTTTCGTCACAAACGGTCGAACCATTTTCGCGTTTTTGCGATACTAACGCACGGCAATTGATATATATATATATATAGATATTTCTCCCTAATACATGGGAGTTAAGCATAACTGGTGAAATGTGGGTGTACTATAGGGACACCTCTGCATATCTCTTGAGAAAAACAGGCGTGATGTTACATGTTCTTTTTGAATAGCAGAAAAAGTTTTTGTTTGTTGTCCTATAAAATAGAGCCTTCTATCCCTTAGTGGAATTAAGGCGTTGTGTTATGATTAAAGCTTAATATCACTAATAAATATAAGTTGAGACTTTTCGGATATCTCTTCCATTGTGGAGGAAAATACAAGCAAGTATACCTATAATTATAGCTTAAGAGTGTACCTTTGCCTACCCCTCCGGGCAATACTGGTGTAATGTTATGTATTTCACGTCTAAGCGGGGGATAATTAAATATCTAACTTGCGAAAAGTCAGAGTGTTTTACACATCTCTGCCCATCCGTGAGATTTACATGCGTAATGATAATATGTTATGTTTTAAGTTTAAATGTTATATTAGTTAGCAATCATTTTGTTTGACTTCCTTCATTCGACAAAAAATAAAATGCAGAACCGACCTATGTAGCTTACTATATAGAGTTCTTACTTCTGCCTACCCCACCGGGCAACATCGGTGTGATGTTATGTGTCCACGTCTATGTGGGGAATCATTAAATACATAACTTGCGAAAAGTCTGGGTCTGGTGTCTTATATATCTCTGCCCAACCCATAGACTTACAGGCGTATAGTTATATGTTATGGTTTAAGTTTGATTTTATAATAGTTGGCTATCTTTGAGTTTGATCTTCTTCATTTTGACAATATAATGCCGTAGTACCTACCTATATAGCCACCTAATATAGAGGTGTACCTCTGCTTACCCGTCCTAAATAGAATAGATTACATCTCGAAATATATCATAAATTGCGAAATGTGGACGTTCCACACACTTCTGTCTACTCCTTCGTAGAATATAGGTGTGATGATTTGTTGTTTTATGTTCCCTATTATACATAAGTCGGTGTTTACCTACCTACCTACTATGCTTTGGAATGGGCAACTAGCTTCATCTTTCTTAGTACCGACCGACCCCTTGACAATTCAAAAGTGCCTGTAATTGGTTTATTTGAAATAAATGCTTTGAGTTTGAGTTTGAATTATTGTTTTATTTCTTTTATTGTGACGAAAAATAGTAGTCGCTTCGCAAGTCACCATCACTTGACGAATAATTCCATGACATAATTGCTTGGCGAACGCTTTCGTTCATATTTCATTCAACTCAGAACTTCATAGAAAATGTTATTTCGACGGCTCCTAAGTATATGACTCAGTATACTTAGGAGCCGTCGAAATAACATTTTCTATTACTATACTTCTAATAACTTTACAGGAAGGCGATAAGAAGATCGAATGGTTATATTTAAATTGTTAAACCACGCACCACTTTTCGATTCAAGGATCCACAACCTTCATCGAAAAGTGGTGCTGATAGACCCGCAATATTTTTGAACGGCCTATCCAACGATACTCCACACCATGGAGTAGACGAGAAAAAAAAATATCATCCCCACATTACTGTGGATCGCCCGGAGAACAAGGTGGAGCATACGGTGGAGGTCTACCCGGGTTAGGCAGAGCACCACCGTGTCCTCGTGGAGGCGATCGGCGGCAGAGATCTCTCGCGTCCGGCCTTGGTTCAGGCCATGGTACGGAGCGAGAGAGCATGGGCAGCCGTCACCTCCTTCATGCGAAGTACTAATACTCGCGAAGGTGGAGGCGCGACGGTTGACGGAAAGCACATTTCGCGCCCTCTCGCCCCTAGCCGCCGCAGGAGACGCCCTGGGCGTCGGGAATCCCGGGCGGATTTCTGGCCACCGTAGGCGCGGGCTTGCGGACGGTGAGCAATGGGCACCGTCCGGTAAGGACCAGGCCCGGGTCTACGGTGCGTTGTATTCCACGTGCGCTTCAAAGAGATGTCGTCAGCACAAATGTAGGGGTCCACTAGGGCCGATGCCTGCCGGGGTCGCGGGAAGGTACTAAAGGGTCACCGAGGCCCCTGGCAACACAGGCAACGGAAGGAATACGGGTGGGTTTAAGTCAGTAAGAGTCTGACACACCCTCCCGCTCCGCCCAGAGCAAGAGAAGTTATTTGATTATTTCCCACCCAAAAAAAAACCAACATTACAAGTACATGCAATCATAATTTTTTTTTTTTTTTCAACATTTTATTTTGGCACTTTGTCGGCGTGATTAATATGTATACAGTCAGGCAGACAGACAGACGGACATGGCGAAACTATAAGGGTTCCTTGTTTACTACGGAACCCTAAAAAGCCTCTTTTATTCAAATTCGGCTGAGAATCAGCATGCCAAAATTACATAAGACGGCGCCCATCACCACTTCCTAGTGGTTTATCTGGGAAGAAGAAGTGTCGCAACAAACTCCCCAGCTGTCTGTTACGTTACAAAAAATGTTGTTAAATAAGTTTTATTCTGTAAACTGGTTTTAACAAACAAAAACTAGATGAGCTTGGTGTTTCCTATACAACTATTCCAAAAAGAATCACCAAAACTCAGAGAACATACGAACGTTGAGCTCCTTAAGTTTTGAGTTGAGCTACACGATTACTGACAAATGCTTGCACTGACTGGACAGGTCCACTCAAATGTGTGTGGTTCTTTCCTCAAAAGACCATTTCAGACATAGATCTACATGGTCCTCACAGGATTTCACCAGGATTATGTCTGGACTTTAAAAGAGACTTTGACCCTTGAGTTTGTTTCGCCATTTCTTCTCAGGGGTAGTCAGATAGGAAATGTCGACTCCATCTAACTTATTTTTTAATATGACATGTAAAAGTGATTCTCATATCATATTTACAGAATAAACAATTTCATTTCATTTCATTTAATTTTATAAATTTTTTCAAGCCTAGACATTATCTTTGTCAGATCATGTGGAAACCATGCTGTGTCGGAAATGGTCTTTTGAGGAAAGAACCACACAGATTTGAGTGGGCCTGTCCAATCAGTGCATGCATGTGTCAGGAAAAGTATAGTTCAACCCAGAACTTATGGAGCTCAAAAACTCGTTAAACAATACCATAGGAAAGCCATTGCGGTACGCCGCATAAACTTTGATGACCAGAAACTTAAGAATTCATGAGAGCAGGAAGCCACTAGTTTCCCAATACCTTTCCTTTTAAGAGCAAATCCTAGTAATGAATCAGAAAAGCAAAAGAATTATGAAGTATAAAAAGAATTATTGCTAAGTACTTTCAATGTTCCCAGTGCGCGGATAAATGACGTCATAAAGCAAAGTTGGTATGATTTAGTTGTAACCCATATTTTCACGTTGACTTACTTCTATTTTTGGTCTAGAATAGAGTTCTTTAGATTATACATCCTTTCCATGTGAAATAAAACCAAAAGTGGTATATAGGAATTGCAATCCGGCGTCATTTTCAATCCGGACGAATCCCACCGGATTCCCATGGATCCGGACTTGTATTACCAAGCCACCATACATGCACATCACGTGTATCGCGTCATTTAAAGTACTCACCTTCTCATACAACCTACCTACCTACTCAATCAACTGCGCTATTATTTTTACCTAAATTGCTATCATCGGATCCGGTTACCGAATTCGTTATATTGGTACCGGATCTGGTAAACGTTTAATGATGCCGGATCCGTTTTCCGGATTGCAATCCCTAGTTGAATATTCATCCAAACAAAATTCTCTACATTAATTAATTCTTCATTTCAAGACGTTCCATCTTAATTATTATCAAAACCACTGACTTGGTCTATTTTCATTCATAATTCTGCCAGTACGCACAAATTAGATTTTGTCATACTAGCTTATTACTATTCCTGGGAAGGTTGAGGCGAAAGTTACCCAGCTTAATATTTATAAAGAGAATGTGGGTATTACGAAACTAGTTTATTATAAAACGAATACCATTGGAAAACCACATTGGCATTCGTAGTTGGTTCGAATGTACACATTTCGTGACCTGCAAAGGAATATTCAGGGATTTTTGCCTTTTCAAACAGATGTCGTGTAAAACAAATTTTTGCTCTATTTCTTGCCGCTTATTTTTGCAGATTCAATATTTAATATTTTATGTAAATCATTCTACAAATATTGTTTCACGAGAAAAAAAAGTTTGAATTTCGAAGCGTGTCCTGAATAGCGACGGTTTTTATTGCGGTAAACATAATTTAACGGAAGTGTACTCTGTGTTACTTAGAATAAAATATTTGCAAAAAATTTAAATGAATGAATAAAATAAACAAGTAATTATGGTTCCAGATAAATTATATTACCTAGGGACATCCTACATTTTCCTAGGATAGATATAAAACTCGTATTATAACCGATATTCACACACGTTTTTCTGATTAATTAAGTTAGCTTAGCAGCCAAGCTAACTTAATAAATCAGAAGAACGAAACGCAGAAATAATTACACCCACGGCATACGAGAACAGAATACGTAAATTTACCAATAAAGTATAACTTGCGGAATATCTTAATTATATTGTCAACAGAACTTCTTAAAACAATAATTAAAATAATAACTAGCACTTAGATTATGTACCTAGCTATAGAAAGCTCTAACAATTATTTTCGCTTTAGCCAGAAAGTGTAGGTGTAGACTTAAACATAACTGGCGAAATGTGGGTGTACATTCTATAGGTAAATAACCGCCAAACCTTTCGAGGATTACGGGCGTGGTGTCATGTATGATGTATAGATACAATCGACATACGAGCACATAATTATAAACGTGTATGACAAGAGTTATAAAACGTGAACAAAACCGAAAAAGTATGTAAGAATGGCACATGACACTCTTTTGTTTCCGCCTTCCACATAAGCAAAATGCGTATGATTGACCGTTTTAACCGCCTTCCAAAAGGAGATGGTATATACGAATTATGGAACTCAAATGGAGTTGGGCAGGACACCTGGCAAGCCGCAGTGATGACAGGTGGAGTAAGGAGGATTTTTAAAAGAGTAACCGTGGAGTTTCTTTCCGGCTCTTCTCCATAGGAAAAGACCAATTGGAACCGTGCACCTAGCTTCTGACGTTTCATAAGTGCCCATGTAGGTTTGTGCGAACTAAAATATTTTGATTTTGAAGGCAGTGTTTTGCTGGCACGGAAACGTGGAGATTGACACAAGAAAAGAGAGACCTATGCCCAGCAGTGGGTGAAGTGAGAATGTGGATGATGACATGTTTTTCTTTACCACGTATTTATAATACATCAGAAGACGAAAGACGTAGCGTTAGAAGGCCTCCCACAAGGTGGACCGATGACCTTGTGAAGTCCGCAAGTATCCGCTGGGTGCGGGAAGCACAGAACCGATTGAAGTGGCGATGCTTGGGGTGGAGGCCTGTCCGACAGTGGATGTCTTTCAACTGAAATGATGATGATGATAATACATCCCATGCTAATTTTGGCTACGGTGACTATGTTTCGTTTTTGGTGACCATGGGTTAGAGCGTATGCTCTGATGTGGCTAATGTAACCTATCTTGGCTGTGCAGGTACATGCACAGTGCGGTAATTGTACCAAATATTAACGTTATTCAGATCCCTCAAAAAGCAAATACGATACTGTACTTCAATTACTCAAAACCATTCAGTAGGTAGTGAACACTATAGCCACCAACAAAAGACGTGTGTGAACATCCAGCCGCCTTTGACAGCGTCCCCGTGACCCGTCCCTCCTATAAAATCTATGTCATGAGCAAAATGCATCGTGAAATATCAGATTCCATTACGGCTGCGGAATCTTTCAGTGACGTCACGTTTGAAATCGTATCGGTTCGATGCAACGGAATGTGAGCAGAATTATTGGTATGGAGAAACTAGTGAAAGATGTATGCAAAGCGATAATGTGGACTGGTAAGCAGCAGATAGAAAAGTTATTCTTAAAATAAAACCGGCCACGTGCATGTTGAACCACGCACAATGAAGGGTTCCGTAGTTGGGATTACTTGGGATGAATTTATTTCAAAAAACAAACTTAGCATTGTAGTTGAAAAACACGTTCTCCCATACATCGATATACGTCATGATCAATTCTCTAACCGCAAATTTAAGTTGGTCGACTATTACTCGCTAACTTGTAAAGCCTGCTGTGATAGTTATTATAGGTATGATAGCTGTGATAGTTTTCATTTTAATTTCATTATATGCATTACTGCCATGATTTTTTTCACATCTCTATGAACAATCATTTAGCTGGCAGGGGGAGAGGGACACGCCGCCTGCCGGAGGCTCTACGCGGGGGTCGTGCTGTCCATGGCCCTCTACGGGGCTCCTGTATGGGCGCGCTCTCTGGCGCTGCGGCCAGCCCGCCGGTTAAGCGCGGCCCAAAGGGTCATGGCCATCCGGATGGTCCGGGGATACCGCACGGTCTCCTGTGAGGCAGCGAGCCTCCTTGCCGGATTACCGCCATGGGATCTGGAGGCAAAAGTCCTCGCGCACGTATGGGAGTGGCGCGAGGAGGCGAAACGCCGGGGCGTAAGTCCGTTGCCGCGAGAAATCGCGGCACAGCGGACGGAGCTCCGGCGGGATCTCATGGCGTCATGGAAAGTACGGTTGTCGCAACCCAGTGCTGGGCACGCCACGATTGCGGCGATAAATCCCCTCTTTGAGGAGTGGCTGGAGAGACGCCACGGCGTCCTGACCTTCCGCCTGACGCAGGTCCTCACCGGACACGGCAGCTTCGGGAGGTTCCTGTGTCGGATAAGGCGGGAGGAGACGTCCGGGTGTCACCACTGTGTGGATCGCCCGGAGGACACGGTGGAGCATACGGTGGAGGTCTGCCCGGCTTGGGCAGAGCACCGCCGTGTCCTCGTGGAGGCGATCGGCGGCAGAGACCTCTCGCGTCCGGCCCTGGTTCAGGCCATGGTACGGAGCGAGAGGGCATGGGGAGGGCTTCCGCCTGACGCAGGTCACCTCCTTCTACGAAGCAGTAATGCTCGCGAAGGAGGAGGCGGGGCGGTTAAGGGAAAGGCACGTTTCGCGCCCTCTCGCCCCTAGCCGCCGCAGGAGACGCCCTGGGCGTCGGGAATCTCGGGCGGATTTCCAGCCACCGTAGGCGCGGGCTTGCGGACGGTGAGCAATGGGTAGCTCACCGTCCGGTAAGGACCAGGCCCGGGTCGACGGCGCGTCGTATTCCACGCGCGCCTCAAAGAGATGTCAGCACAAATGTAGGGGTCCACTAGGGCCGATGTCTGCCGGGGTCGCGGGAAGGTACTTATGGGTCACCGAGTCCCCTGGCAACACAGGCAACAGGAAGGAATACGGGTGGGTTTTAGTCAGTAAGAGTCTGACACACCCTCCCGCTCCGCCCAGAGCGGGATTATTTGATGATTTCCCACCCTCAAAAAAAAAAAAAAAAAAGGGGGAGAGGGACACTTTACTCTAACAAAATATTACGCAAACGGATCTTTGAGTCGAAAAATGTTGTTCACAGACCCGCAATATTTTTGTACGGTCTATCCAACGATACCCCACATCATGGGACAGATGAGAAAAAAAAATCATCCCCACACTACCTACGTGCAAGAGAGGTACCCTAAAAAATATTTTCCTAGATTGTATTCTAGCACTTTGTCGGTGTGATTAATATGTATACCTATGCCAAATTACAGCTTACTAGTATTAAGCGTTTCTGAGCTACAACGGGGACAGACAGACAGACATACAGACAGACAGACAGACATGGCGAAACAATAAGGGTTCCTTGTTTACTACGGAACCCTAAAAAGGCCTTCTGAAGACAAGACCTAATGACAAAACTGTAATTCTAATTATCTTCAAATTAATAAATTTTATGTTTTCAGGCAAAATCAACGCTGATATTGCCTCACTTTTATTTGGTGCTAATTTGATCGCCCTAACTAAAAAGGACGGAGGGGTGAGACCCATTGCTGTGGGGTCAACTTTAAGACGTTTGGCATCCAAAATTGCGGTGAGACATATCAAATCTAAATTACAGTCTGTTTTCGAACCTATACAATTAGGATTTGGCACGAAAGGTGGGTGTGAGGCAGCCGTCCATGCCTTAAGAACCTACCTTTCGTATGATGATTGCGAAATTGTAGTCAAAATTGACGTCAAAAATGCTTTCAATTCAGTAAACAGGGATGCCATGCTGACAGAAGTTAAGAACAAAATTCCGGAACTCTATCAATACCTGCTTACCTGCTACGCAGAACCTTCAAAATTAATTTACCGTTCCCATGAACTTTCTTCGGAGGTCGGCTGTCAGCAGGGCGATCCCCTCGGGCCAGCAATATTTAGCTTGGCTATAAATCCGATTATTCAAAATTTAAAATCAAAATTTAACGTTTGGTATTTGGATGACGGAACCCTGGGAGGCGATGTGGACACTGTGCTATCTGACTTATCAGATATTAAAACAAATTTCGAAAATATTGGTTTAGAATTAAATTTTAGCAAATGTGAACTCTTCATTCAAAAAACTTCTTACGGTTTGGATAATTTAAAATCCAAATTAAATTTTCTGGCACCGAATATCAAAATAGTAGACAGAAAGTCACTTTGCCTCCTGGGTTCTCCCATCTTTGAAGAATCTTTTCCTGATTACATTACTAACACTATTTCTAAATTCCAAAGTCACGCAAATTGTTTACTCGAAATCAGTCCTCATTATGCTCTTATAATTCTAAAGTTTTGCCTTTTTGTCCCTAAATTTACTTATGTGCTTCGCTGTAGCCCTTTTTGGAAACATCCAAATTTGCTTTCACCAATAGACGATTTAGTCAAAACTAGTTTAGAAACGATTTTAAATATTCAGCTCAATGAACCATCTTGGTTACAAGCATCCCTCCCTATTCGGTTTGGCGGTTTAGGAATCCGCAAAATTTCGAGTGTTGCTTCCCCAGCCTTTTTGTCGTCCACCCATAGCACGTCACGTCTCATAGGTAATGTCCTAAGGGCTTTGCCCACAAACTATGAGACTGCGGGCTTGGAGGATGCCAAGAATGCTTTTCAAATTGCTTGCCCGGGTAAAGAATTTCCAGACAACCTAAAATCTCAGAGGAGCTGGGACGATATTTATTGCGATTTAACATACAAATCGATTCTGAGCCGCAGTTCAGGTCCGGATCGCGCAAGACTTTTGGCGGTCGGAACCAGAGAGGCCGGTCATTGGCTACATGCCCATCCTTCTCCATATACCGGTACCTTCCTGGATCCGACCTCGCTTCGTCTGGCGACTGGTCTGCGGCTTGGGGTCACGGTATGCACTCCACACACATGCCCTTGTGGCACGGACGTGGACCGACTGGGTCACCACGGACTTTGTTGTCAAAAAAGTGCAGGCCGCTTTTCAAGACATGCAACACTTAATGACATAATCCGCCGGTCTCTTGCCAGCATCAATGTGCCTGCTCTTCTTGAGCCGACTGGCATTGTCAGAGATGATGGCAAAAGACCTGATGGTGTGTCTTTGGTCCCGTGGAGTTTGGGACGGATGCTTGTGTGGGACGCTACCTGTGTAGACACACTGGCACCGTCCCACCTCCAACGGACTACTTCTAAAGCGGGTGCAGCGGCAGAAAATGCCGAAAATCTGAAAGTTATTAAATATGGAGGCCTTGGCAGAGAGTACAACTTTGTGCCCTTTGGCGTCGAGACCCTCGGTCCGTGGGGTCCCAGTGCGCATAAGTTATTTGCGGAAATCGCGAAACGTCTAGTTGATGTAACTGGTGACCGAAAAGCTGGCGGCTTTCTCGCGCAACGCATCAGCATTGCAATTCAGCGAGGAAATGCCGCCAGCATCCTCGGTACAATGCCCCGAGGGCCTTTTTTAAGCCTAACTTAGTTTTAATTTAATTTAGTTAATGTTAATAATCATCTTGTAATTTGGTTATGTAAATAAATGATTTTGAATTAAAAAAAAAATTATCTTCTAGAACTTCTCGACATTGGACTCATAATCATGTTGCCTTTTGAGCTAGTTGTTGGTGGACGTGCTGTCGATTTTAACGCTTATCCAAAACTACTTGCTTTTAATTTCATTATTAAATTATCGGTGCCTCTCTTACTATCTTGTGTGAAGTGTCATATACTGTCTGCGCCATCTTGAAAGCTGTAGCGCGCTGTCCCTCTCGCCGGTTACTCGTCAGAAATATTTGAAATAAATATTTTGTGATTGGAAAAAGTATCACACTTCGTGGGGCGCGAACCAGCGACCGTGTGTGCACGGCGGGTGGAGGCGGCCGGCTTGACCAACTGAGCCAACTGTACGTGAGATTTGCACTGTGAATTTTTGCACTGGTATCTATTGCCTATATTGCGTTTGCTGTTGAACTTTTACGAGTCTTTTTATCATAATTTTAATTACGCTAACATGATTCGTTCACCGGATAGCAAAATAAGCAAGTCAAACCCTGATTTGTGCACGAGTAATGAACCAGGTACCAATGTCACCCAGAGAAAACGGAAGCAGCCTGACTGTGAGCTAACCCAAGCTATTGCCTTGTTGTCTGCTGAGTTGAAGAAGAATATTGACGATCTCCGAGCCGATATGAATAGCCAGTTCACAAATATTAATGTGAATATTAACAACCTTCGGGAAGAGTTCAATACTTTGTCTCTAACCTCGGCCCAAATTCAAAATGACGTTAAGGAACTGCGTACAGAATACGTCGTTATTAAAAAGAATATATCGGAGCTGGACACAAAGCACAATGAATTATCACAGACGGTTACGGGGTTGAAGTCCACAGTGAATTTCAACTCAGATAACTATGTAGATTGTGAAAGACGTCTAAAGGAGCTGGAACGGAATGGTAATAACTCGGCGGCCTCGACTGTTGAACTATTGGAAAGAAAGATCGATTCTTTGGAGCAACAGGCAAGACAGTGTAATATTGAGATAGGTAATATGCCGGAAAAGCGCGGTGAGAATTTAATTACTATACTGCAGTCCATTGGTTCAGCGCTCAACATGTCTCTAACGTCGAAAGATATTGTATCCATTCACCGTGTTCCACATGCACATTCGCAAAATAATCATCCGAAGAATGTCATTGTCAAATTTACGTCTAAACTAATGCGCGACAATGTTCTCAGTGCATACCGGTTATCTAAAGGACTGACTTCAGATAGCATAGGCCTGTCTGGTGCCCCGTGTCGCATCTACATGAACGAACACCTAACGCTGCGCAACAAGGATTTGTTTCGAAAATGCCGTGCAGCCGCTACGTCAAACAAGTTCAAATTCGTGTGGGTCCGGAATGCGACTATCTTGGTCAAAGAATCTGAAGACTCCTCCACGCTCGCCATACGTACGGAAGATGACATATCCAAGAAGATTAAGCCAAATCACGTACCTACAACTACGGCTACGGAACAAGCATGTTATACGGGTTCAGCCGCCTGTCCCAACTAGGTATTTCGATATGTATTTATATGTCTTCTATGTATTTTTATGCTTTTTTGGCTCACTTTTTATTTTGATATGTTCTGTAACATACTTTAAACAGTTTAAAATACTAAATAAGCGCCAAACTCACAGTAGCATTAAGTTTCTATTTCGTTTTTGCCTTTATTTGTTGTTCACATTGATCTCTCTATTTTCAATCCGTGTTGCTTTATTTATGCATACTTTTTGTATTCTATTGCGGTGTTTCTTAAAGTTACGTCTCAAATCTTCCAATTTACCACTTATAATTAATATGCATATGTCTACCAAATTTAAAAATGTTGGATAATCTTTCGATTTACTATCAAAACTGTCGAGGGATCAGGACCAAACTGAACACATTATACATTAATATATTGTCGCATGCATACGATATCATAATTTTGACTGAAACTTGGTTGACGCCGGATATTTCCGGGAACGAATTTATTGATTCTAGATACACAGTTTTCAGACACGATCGCGATCGAACAGTTTCAAATAAAAAAGATGGGGGAGGCGTCCTAATAGCTGTCTTCAAAGATCTTATTCCATGTTCTCTCACACTGTCACCCCCATTAATTCTACCAGAACATCAAATAATTAAGGTCCCCCTTTATGACTGTAAAAACCTACTTGTTTGTGCCACTTACATACCTCCAAACACCTCAGATGAAATTTATGAAAAATTCATGAATTCGTTGTCGAAATTATTTGATGATCCCTATATAGAACACATTATTTTGATAGGCGACTTTAACCTACCTGAACTTAACTGGATTAATACACCTTCATACATGGTGTGTGCTTCTAATAGCACCTATTCAGATACAAGTAGGCATCTACTAAACTTTTGCTCACGATTTGATTTGAATCAATTTAACAATTTTAATAACTGTAACGGACGTATTCTCGACCTGTTTTTTTGCAATACTCATGCTGTCACTTACAAACCTAGTATCCCTCTTTTACCTATAGATACCCACCATCCCTCATTTTATATACAAATACCATTTAAAAAACCTTCGCGAATGCCTAAACAGTCAAATATAAAACCACTAAATTATCACAAATCTAATTACACTGCAATAAATACAGACATTAAAAACGCTGATTGGAACATCTTACTCGATAATTTACCTCCTGATGAAGCCGTCTCTATTTTCTATGAAAAAATATACGAAATTATTAAATTACATACTCCCACTCACAAACCTAAAAACCTTAAATTCCCACACTGGTTCACTAAATCTCTTTTGCATTTATTTAAAATGAAATCTAGAACGTGGATTAAGTGGAAGAAATATGGAAATATCAGCGACTACGAACTGTTTTCTATTTACAGAGCAAAATTCAAAAAACAGGCTGACATATGTTATAAAAAATATATGAATTTTTTAGAGGACAGCGTGGCAAATAACATTAAAGCATTTTGGACGTACGTTTCTAATCGTAAATCCACTAATAGTATTCCAGCTACAGTTTACTATCTCCAACAGTCTTCCAATGACCCTACTACTACTTGTGACTTGTTTTCAATTTTTTTCCAATCCGTTTACGAACCGTCTACCTTTGATTATAATTCATGGGTTCCGCCTCCCGCCAATCCTGATAACGATATTATTATTAATATTTGTAATTTGCACTTTTCTTTATACAAAATTAAAAAAGAACTTAAATCATTGGATGCCTCTAAGGGTCCAGGGCCAGATGGTATTCCTTCAATCCTTTTAAAAAATACTTGTGACACATTGTGCTTTCCGTTGTTTATATTATATAATAAATGCCTTGCCTATGGCGTATTCCCTGATGTGTGGAAACGAGCAAATATTGTTCCAATCCATAAAGGCGGCTCCAAGAGTGATGTATCTACATATCGCCCAATCTCATTGTTGTCGGGGCTTTCAAAACTTTTTGAAAGATTAGTGCATAGTGAGATATATCCTATCATTCAAAGTGTAATATTAAAAGAACAACATGGGTTCGTCAGGGGAAGGTCCTGTATAAGTAATCTCCTTATTTTCACAACACATCTGTTTGAAGGTTTAGACAAGAGGCAGCAAATTGATGCTATTTATACTGACTTCCAAAAAGCGTTCGATAAGGTAGATCACCAGCTATTACTCAACAAAATCGCATTCAACGGCATTAGAGGAGATTTGCTGCGTTGGTTCGTGTCGTATGTCACTAATAGGACGCAGAAAGTTGTCATTAATGGGTTTGAATCTCATACGATAAAGGTCACTTCAGGAGTCCCCCAAGGCTCAATTTTGGGGCCACTCTTGTTTATCTTATTCATCAACGACATCAAATATTGCTTCAAGCATTCAAAGTTCCTACTATACGCGGACGATTTGAAAATTTATAAAAACATTACTGTTCAAACCGACTGTTTAGATTTTCAGAAGGATCTTGACTGTTTCTCGGAATACTACACTATTAATAAGCTTCAACTTAGTGTCTCTAAATGTTACAGCATTACGTTTACTAAGAAAAAACATGTGTTGAATTCCAATTACTTTCTCGGAAACACTGCCCTAAATAGGGTTTCATCCCTCCGTGACTTAGGCGTAAATCTTGACTCAAAGCTCCATCTTGATACCCATGTGGACAACATAGTCAATAAGGCTTATAAACTGTTTGGTTTCGTAATGAGAGCGTCTAGAGACTTTCAGCGGCCTTCTACCTACTTGCACCTATACAAAGCAATAATAAGACCACAACTTGAATACGCAGTACCCATCTGGAACCCTTATTATAAAAAGTACGTTGAGATCATTGAGTTGGTTCAACGTAAGTACCTCCGTTCCATGCATTACAGATGCTGTAAAACCAAAATGTCATATCAGTTAGTTAGTTAATAAGTGCTTTTTAAGTTGTTCTGCTTACAGCTAGCTATTCTGTATGGTAATCTGTGGATAACGTCTTGGGTAGTGTATTTGTTACTTTTATTTAAGTTTTATATTGTATGCCTACGGTTTAATATACTGCTGTTTGTTATTCCAATAAAAAAAAAAAAAAAAAAAAAAAAAAAAAAAATAATTAATTAAATTTCGTTCGGGTTTCTACAAGATTTTGGTGATTCTATAATTAAATATTCTAGGTAGTCTAGCTATAACTCGCGTTTTCGTTGACTTGCAAACTTCAACTTTATGTTGACCAGCTCAGGATCGAAATTAATATCACAAACATTACCTACCTAAAATTTTTCCACTACTGGGATTCAGTCGTACCCACTGAGAAAGGGAAATTAATGTTTTGTATTAACAGAAGGCAAAACGTTTTTCAAGCAGAGTTTTAAAATTAAAATCGTATTCGGCATTGCAGATAGTTCCTATACTGAATGAATGGATGGATACTGGCCATACATCTTGTTTATCCCGTACTTCACGTGAGAACAATCGGACGCCTTTGATAGCGTCCCGATGGTCTATATGACAGTCGTATAAACTCTTTGTGGTGAGCAAACCGCATCGTCAGATATGAGACTCCATTATGACGGGGGAATCTTTTGTTATGGCTGCCACGTTAAGAATCAAATAATGTTGACATAGGCTAGGAAGAAACTAATACGATTATTGGAACCAGAAATACATACTAGTCAATGAAGCCGTGGTTTTTATCGTCATCATCATTGTACCCAAAAGAAGTACATTGTTAGTCATAGGTCTTTGGGGAAGGCCTATGACCAGCACCGAGGCCAAACTTGACCTTAAACATTTGTACTACATTTGGAATAAGCGGTGGTGCCATTTTAATTGTTAATGTATGCAAACGAGTTAAACTATTTTTGTAATAAGGCCACGATGTCAATTCGACTGAAAATTTGGGCTTCAGTGAATCATTACCTTAGTTCTAGGATTATGACTGCGAGAAAGTTTTCTAAGCATGCTTTACAATTTATATGAAAACTTCATGGAAAGTGTCGCGCTGCCTGTCGCGCCCGCGATATCGCGCCAGTCTGTACGAGCCTTAAAACGGTCAATAAAATCAAGCATTCAAATTATTGTTTGTTTTTTTTATGCTGCGGTATCCCATTTCTCATCATTTTCATTTTTACACCTACTGCGACGAACACTATTATTTTGTTGCTTTCAGATTTACTTATAATAACGAACTTTCTACTTTTTTATTTTAAAAAGTGTACCCACATTCTTCCGCAGAAATAACAATCTGATAATATTCCCACTTACTCCCCACCTCGAAATTACTAACTCTAGTTCAGCGAAACTAGATTAGACTAATGAGGCAACAACGGATATAGCACTACAGCTCGAAATAATACCTCAAATGGAGCGAATTTAATCGTACTTAGAGTGGAGTTACCACTAAGTATATCCCTCAATACAATTTTGGGCTACCTACATCCAAAACGTAACATTTAGGCTATTAGACCTAATGCGATGTTGCCGGCATACTAATAAGGTAAACCCTATTTTTACCAATGTGAAAAAGTACTGGAACGAACATTTGGAATAAGAAGTATTTTATTATGCAGTAGTTTATTAGGCTGTTAGTAACACGGATCTGTGTTTTGTAATAAAATGTATTCGTGTTGGTGGGTGTGGGTATGGTCTGTCCCAAAAGTATCTAGTAAAAATGTAAACAAATGTTTCAGAAAACTAACCTGTACATTCCAATTTGTAGTAGCACTTACATATTGAGTGCTTTGATTTGATTATTTCTGAAATTCTATTTTTAAATCACTTTAAATATGTTTTTCGTTTGACAATAATTGAGGTTATACCCTCAATTATTGTCGAAGATTTCTTTATTACAATTTAATAATGTTATTAAAACAATAATTGTTACGAAAAATGGTGAGATATAAATTTGAACCCTTCATAAATAGGTACAGATAAAAGTGTTCCCGTTTAGGCGCTGACAAAACCCAATTGACCAAAATAGGCTTCTCTTAACAAAAAAAATTGCCAAATCTGTATAGCTTGTGGAAGCGGAAAAAATATATGCTAATTTTGAACACATTTCCCAGAACTTGGTTGTTACCAAAACACGTTTTGCAAAAAAAATCTCGATATAAACTAACCTCTTACCTTGAGTTCAAATCCAAAATATCTGTATTAAATATCAACATACATTACGTATTTAATTAATAAAAATAACGTCTTATTTGAAAGCAGAACTTAGTTGTTTTTTATTTTCGACTATTCACCTCAATTTTGAGTAAATAGATAATTGCTTCATATTTCGCAATACATTACAAGCATTGTGTCATCGCGCTTCTCTTTCTTTTCTATGCAATCTGACAGTGACCGCGGTTTAGGTGTTGTCAGCGTCTTAATGAGCGATTGCATAAGAATTTAACTTAAACAGGGTTTGTTTACCTTTTTATCGGATACTTTTAGAACAGCCATTATAGTAGGCAGCCGTAGGATATGGCGCATCAAGTTTTAGAAAGACTTCTGATTTGTAGAACGTCGACTATACTACATGCCTGTATCTTTCTACAGCTTTATGTCTCATTTTAACGCCCGGGTATCGAAAATAAAGTCTATAAATATGAAACAGATCTGTGACAGAATGACTGACAGGCAACGGGCAGCCTGAACTACATCTACTAAAAGAGTTTAGAGCGTAGAGGTGCATTCATAACAGATCTGCAAAAATTCAAACCGACGGATTTAAAACTTTTACATGAAAAACCTTGTGCCTTAGATAGATAGATACATCATTTATTCAGTGCACACAAATACATAGCTCAACACACAAAAAGCATAATTTAATGATAACAAATCACATGAATATATAAAAACAAGGTGCCAATATACAAAAAATCAAAATATACTTCAACAAATAGAGTGACACTTTGACATACTTTAAATCAAATAATGAATATACACAGTGCGTTGTGCGTCTCAAGGTTGCACTAAATGGGGTCCAGCTCAGCAGATGACAGGCAAATATACCTGACGCTGATATTCTGCTGGATCCCTGCAGTGACATTCGGACATCGAGCAGACAAGATAAATTGTTGTTGTGACAAAGTGTTATGCACAGAGTGAAATTATAAAAGTATAACCGCAACTTAAATTACGCCATCATTTCAGCCGAAAGACGTCCTCTGCTGGACTTAGGCCTCCCCCAAGCACCGCCATTTCGACCGGTTATGTGCTTCCCGCATCCAGCGGATTCCTGTGGCCTTCACAAGGTCATCGGGCTACCTTGTAGGAGGCCTTCCAACGCTACGTTTTACGGTACCTACGCAGTCGCCACTCCAGAACCTTTAAATTATGTATTCTATGGTAAAGTTTTGCATTGGGAGACGTTCTTGTTCGTTGATGTGTTGATTGTGTTTTGATAACGTTATTGTTTATTAAGTCATAATTATGTAGAATAGATAAATTAATGCATAATCTTATATGTCGTTTATTCATTTTATTTACATATAAAATATATTTTTAAATATTTCTTAAAAAGGTATAAAAAAAACATTTAAAAATATATAAAAAAATAGTGGTTCGCCGGTGTCGGGAGCAGGGTCCAAGCTACCGGTGGTTAGGGCTCCAGAGATAGGAACCTCCTCACAATGCGAGCCGTATCGAGGAGTACTGCCTTTTGAATCAGACCCTTGATCCAGCCGCCTAACGAGAGCCTCGAGAGATGTTGTTGAGACTTTCGGCCATCAGGCTATTGGCCGTTATGACAATCGGCACAATGATAGCCGAGTTCACATTCCACATGTCAACAACCTCGTGTGCTAAGTCGAGATATTTTATTTGCTTCTCTTTCTCAGCTTTCACGAGGTTTTCGTTTGTTTGCGGATGACATATCCATTCTTGCCTCATGCGAAACTAATCTCAACCTTAATAATAAATTAAATTCAATACTCAACGCTACAACTCATTGGATGATGGAATATTTAATAAGACAAAAATAATGACATTCCACCCACGACAAAAAAAAACCTATACATATAAACTTCAGCCTATTAGGATGTCTAGACATCACACACACACACACATATGTTATGTCTAGACATAGACACACATATAAATTGGAAGTCGCATATCCAAAAATTAAAAGCAAAATTATCAAAATTTTCATACGCCCTTCGGGAAATCAAAAAAACTACAGACAAATACTGCGTTGGTAGCATATTACGCATATGCCTATGCATGGCTTAAATACGGTGTCATATTATGGGGTAATAGTACGGACTCAGCCACACCCTACAAAAAAAACTTATTAGAACTCTAGTCAATATTGAACAAACGGATAGCTGTAATCCCCACTTCCAGGAACAACAAATATTAACCATACCGGGCCTCTACATTTTTGAAATTCTACACAAAAAGAGAAGTTAATCCAGACTAAAATTACTTTAAGACATAAAAATAGATTAAACATACCTACATCCCGATTAAAAATGCACTCCTCAAGCATCTATGTCATGTCGATAAAAATATATAAAAGTTACCGGAAGAAATAGGAAATATAAATAAATACAACATCTTTAATTCTTAATAAATTAAAACTATTTCTATTAAACAAAAGCTATTATTATGTGAACGAATACTTGAATGAAAGACTATAATTACAATAAATACATTCTTAAATATTTATAAAATGTGTAATTTTATCAAGAAAATTATTTAATTAAACATAATATGACTACTAAATATATAATAAGTCAATTATAAAACGCTACCTACTGAATCTATAAATTGTCGTACACGTAAAACTTTTATCTCTTTACTAATAATTCGTAACCCGAAAATATGATCTCTTTATTATGTATTGTAATAATGTTACATAAGTAAATATAGCTTTATCTAAATGTAATAATAGTATTTTAAGAAAATAGCTACTTACTTACCAATAATAGAATTATTTATGTTATTGTTATTGACTTTTATGCGAATGTAATTTATTCAATGTTCATGTATAATTTTATTTTATTTTTAATAATAGCTATGTAAGTATTTAAAAATATTGTTGCTGTGCCCTGACAGGGTCTACAATGGCTCTTAGCTCTAAGTCTTTTTATAACATCTTGTTTTACCTTGTGGAACGCAAATAAATGAATATGATTATGAATATTTGTATTTATTCCAAAAAGCGCATTTCTTTCTCTGCATCACGTGTACCTATGAATATTTTCGCTACAAGATGAAGTAAAAGAATTTATCTCTTATAGACCTTACTCACACAATAGCGGTCCCAAACTTGGCTTAAGCCTATATTATTCTAGGTAAGATTACTGTGACAAAAACACAATATGTCTTACTTATTTGTACGTAATATGAGTACAGATCGTGTCTCTAGCAGTATTTCAGTTGTTCAAAGCCCTGCTTATTACTTGTACGCAACAAACATTAATAATATTATGGAGTACAATGCGAAACCAAGTTCTCAGATAAAAGCTTATGCCGCAAGTACAAAGGGAACTCGTGAACCTAATGTAAGTTACTAGAATAATTTCTAACATTCGTTTACATTAATAATATTCTCAGTTCAATTGAAGCTAAATAGGCACCAACAATTTCTCAGAAGCGAAACGGTTTTCATGAAATTCCTTGTTAAGTATAAAAGTCTTAATTTCTACGAATGCTATCCAAAATTGGTACTATTACCAGAAAGTATTGGCAGATTTTGGAGTTCAAAACAAGGCACGTTCATATGCCAAAATTCTCGAACATTCACGAAAACGAAACATGAAATTTTTCAATCAAAACATTCCGTGATTAAAAGCTATTCCGTTAATCTACAAAGCTTTTTCAGGGAAAGGTCACGTATCTGCTGCCGGATCAATTAAAAGGAAAAATAGCACGGTTTAAACAAATTCCGGAATGGAAATAATTCGGTATAAACCCGACTCTTAACGCAACGTTAAACCACTGTAGGCCCGCTCCGTATCCAGCCATTGTCGCTCTTTGTTGAGCTCGGGCCCCATTCGTTAACTACCCTACCTAATAAAATATAGCTTTAAAATTTATGGGATCATGTAAACCAAACTTGAATATCCCGACTTAATAAAATTTGGTTTTGTGTTGCTAGCGAGATTGGTCTGAATATTAATTAGAGTAAGATAGTTGACACAATTCGAGTTAATTAGTTGTGTCATGTGCCAAATACAAGGGCGGTTGTAATTATGTAACGTAGCTAATATCAGTCATACACATGCGCGTCCCACTCATAAGTATTGTTTACACGAGGAGAGTTTCTCGTCTCGAAACGACGTTTATTGAATGGAAATAAAAAAGTTGACTCTTGATAAATAGAATGTAAGAGTCGCGCATGAAGATTGAATCGCCTTTGAAAATTGGCGTCAAAAGCGTCCGTGCTAGCAAAAAATCATAGTTCGATTTATCCATAAGAGTAATTACGCATCTACGAGAAATTGTCTTAAAGAATCTTTATAATATTATTAATTTATTTGTCTAATAAGCTCTTCATCAATGAGTGCACTGTTGCAATTTGTATATTAAAAACTTAATTCTAAGCGCCTCATTACGTATAGAAAAGAACGGTAAATATTATGGTATAATCGTAGGCGAGTTTTAGAATCTTGCTTGAGTGTAAATACATTATAAGTGCAAAAGTCGTTTGACGAGTGTAGCCTACTACGAGATTCATTCATTCATTCATTCACAAGGACATTCTCACCTCGCGACGGGCGGGAAACTGTCCCGGTGTAAATCAGCCTTTATGTTTAGCTGGCATAATACAGTCATATTACCTCTATCATGTAGACAAAGGCTTTGTACAGTCAGCGTCAAAAATATCGGGACGAACCGACTGTTCAAAATGATCTCAACAACTAAGAAAATTAAACTTTATCTCGATTTGATAAAACTCTTGTCAGAATGACAGTTGTCGTGTACTTTCTTCGTTTTGAAACAGTTCTTGTGTCATTGAGTTAATATTTAATTTTCATAGTTGTTTAGATCATTTTGAATAGTCTGTTCGTCCCGATATTATTGACGCTGACTGTACTGTATTGATCATCATCATCATTGTAGCAGAAAAACGTCCACTGCTGGACATAGGCCTCCCTCCTCGAAGTGGCGGTGCTTGGCCGCCACTTCAACCGTTTTCGTGCTTCCCACATCCAGCGGATTCCTGTGGCCTTCACAAGGTCATCGGTCCACCTTGTAGGAGGCCTTCCAACGCTACGTTTTCCGCTACGCGGTCGCCATTCCAGAACCTTTCGGCCCCATTGGCCATCTGTTCTGCGAGCAATGGGGCACATTGCCCACTGCCAGTTAAGTTTGGCAATTCTTCGGGCTATGTCGGTATCCATGGTTCGCCTGCGGATCTTTTCATTTCTGATTCGATCACGTAGGGAAACTCCAAGCATAGCCCTCTCCATTGCCCTTTGAGTGACTTTTAGCCTTTTAATAAGGCCCATTGTAAGACATGACATTCACAACACGCACTGGTCATAGACTTCCATCTTGAGACACTGCGGTATGTGGGATGAGAAGATATTGCGTAGCTTCCCGAACGCTGCCCAGCCGAGTCGGATTCGAAGATTGACCTTTCTCGAAGTTGGACCTACCTAACTGGACAGTTTGTCCTAGGTAAACATACTCGTCCACAACTTCGAGCGTAGCGTCTCCGATCTTCATGAGAGTGAGTGTAAGGTCATGTTCATTTTAAGACCCACTCTTTCGAAAGCTCTACTGATGTCATCGAGCATTGTACTGAGGTCCTCCATAGTCTCAGCCATGACAACTATATCGTCGGCAAACCGAAGGTGAGTGATGTACTCGCCATTGATGTTGATGCCTGGCCCTTTCCAGTCCAGAACCTTGAAGGCATCCTCCAGTGCAACGGTGAACAGTTTCGGAGAGATTACGTCTCTCTGCCTCACACCTCGCTGCAGAAGGATAGGTTTCGAGGTCTGGTCCTGGAGTCGGACTAACATAGTGGCGTTTTTGTATAGGCACTTAAGCATCTCGATGTAGCGATAGTCGATCTGGCACCTCAAACTCAAAGCATTTATTTCAATTAAACCATTTACAGGCACTTTTGAATTGTCAAGGAGTCGGTCAGTTAGAAATATGAAGCTAGTTGCCCATTCCAAAGCGTAGTAGGTACCTATGGAGAAAAACGGGCAATAAACTCCATGGACACTCTTTTAAATTAAATTGATACATAAAGATTAGTACAAAAAATGTTGAAATTATAACTAAATGTGAGGACGATGTAAAATAAAAACGCGTCCGGCGACGGCGCCCGTTCACGAGCATGACGCATGGATCAGCACCATTCAGCTCAACCATTTTGAAGGGAGCTAAATGATCCAACACACGTGCCACCATCAGCGAGACATCCGAGTGAGCATGACATACTCTCAGCTGCCAGGGCCCATTCAAGTCAATTACATAACCGGTAAATGGTAGCTCTATTATACATAGTACTCACACCTGTGCAATGCAATTATACAATACAAAGTAGATTAAATTTATACAATGCAAAGATAGTCTTACAATGTTCAGCTGCTCCAACAGTATTTTCATATGTTAATTATTCAATTGGTTGTGGTTGTGGAGCAGGACCAGCATTGAGCCAAGCATTTTTATCAGCGATGTAATCACCCGACTTATAATATGCCTGCCTGCATAGTGTGCGTTTGATACAAGATTTGAATTTCATCTCATTCAGTTGAAGTATGTGGGGTGGAATTTTATTGAGATAATAGGTCCCTATTTCTAGTGCTATAATTATGTCTTTCACTTCTTTTACTAAAAAGATGTAATTTTTTTCTTACGTACATGATGTTTTCGTTCATATATTGACAAGGTACCGTCATGATGTTAATGTCCTTAAACCGGTCCCTTAGAGAATCGCGCCTGCGGAGATTATAAATGGCTCTGATAGCTCTTTTTTGCAGAATAAAAATTGACTCGATGTCTGCAGCCAGTCCCCAAAGTAAAATACCGTACCTCGCGGTATCTACATCAGTAAATTGACAGATTTTTCTGACAGCATATGCCGCTGAACTTAGCCGTCCTGCAAGAGATGTTAAATGAGGACCCCATTGTAGCATTGAGTCGAGCGTGATCCCCAGGAAAACAGTTTTATCGACGAAATCTAGTTTTTCTTGATTCAATACTATATCATAATCACCACTTTTGACATTTAGTAAAGAAAATCTAATGCACTTAGTTTTTTTTACCATTTAATTCTAAATTATTGGCAGTGAACCAATTCTGAACCTGCAATAGGGCGTTATTTACGTCGTCAACATTAGTAGCACGTCTTATCTCATCTTAAAAATTAAAGAAGTATCATCAGCAAATAACACCATTTGTGGTTGATTATTTAATAAATGGAGTAGATCGTTAATATACACTAAAAAGAGGAAAGGACCCAATATCGAGCCTTGTAGAACACCCATTTTTACTTTTAAACCGAGTGAATTGATACCATTAAATTGTACGTGCTGTTGTCTATAATTTAAATGAGATTTTACTAAGCTGAGCGCATGTTTTCCAAGTCCGTAATGCTCAAGTTTCAAGAGTAAGGTTTCGTGGTCGACGCAATCAAATGCCTTGGAGAGGTCACAAAAGATTCCTATGGCATCTTGCGCTTCTTCCCACGCGTTAAAAATGTGTTAAGGTTACACCGGCGTCGGTCATACACTGTCCTTTAGTGAAACCATACTGTTGGTCGTGAAGGAAGGATTTTATTCGAGTTAAAATGATTGAGCATTTGATTAAGCATTACCTTTTCAAACACCTTGCTGAAAACTGGCAACACGGATACGGGTCTATAATTATTGGTGTCTTTACTGTCCCCGGATTTGAAAAGTGGTATTTATTACCTTACTGTATTTCATTAAATCCAGGAAGACTCCTTGATCCACACACAAATTAAATATTAAGGCTAAGTAGGGCGCTGTAGTGTAGTCTTTTATTACTATTATGGGATTAATATGATTAAAGTTAAATTCAATCGTGCAAGCTGAAACGTTTTTTCTTTCTAAATCAAAAGCGAGCGAGGGCGAGGAATTTAAGGTTTCAGTAGTTTTAAGCGGGACACTGGTAAAAAAATACAAATTCTTGAGCAACTTCTTTGCCATCGCAAATGAGACTACATGATGTCTCCAGTGTATAATCAGAATCATGCTTTTTGTTCCTATTCGTTTCATTATTGATAATTTTTCAAACTGTATTTTATTGTCTGCTGATTTAACCTTGTTGCTAATGTACAAGGCTTTAGCTGCCTTACAAGTGTTCTTAAAAATTCTAGAGTAAGTAGCAACATACCTATTTAAAGTTTCAGTGTTTATGTAAGGCTTAAGGCCATACAGCTCGAAAACCGTTGAAGAGACTGCAGTACAGCTCATGTCTCGATCGAATCGAAGGCTTTTTGTAGTCCACAAACGCTAAGCAGAGAGGCAGGTTGTACTCTTCGGTCTTCTGTATAACCTGCCGCAGCGTCTACGGTGCTAAAGCCTTTACGGATTCCAGCTTGTTCGCGAGACTGGAAGTCGTCAAACCTGCGCGCGAGACGGTTCGTGATGACTCTTATAAACAGCTTGTAGACATGGCTCAGAAGTGAGTGGACCTATAATTCTTAAGGAGGGTATTGTCGCTCTTCTTAAAGAACAGTTTCACCACACCTATGTTCCATGCCTGTGGCGTTTTGGCCTCGAGTATGACGGAATCAAACAGCTTCTGGAGGGCCTTGAGAACAGGTTTTCCACCGGCCTTCAGAAGTTCGGCGGTAATTGCGTCATCACCCGGCGGTGCCTTGTTGTTTTGAGCTGCTTCGGAGCCATCCTAATCTCGTACAAGCTGACGTCTGGGATGTCTTTGGTGTAGTGTCGGGTCAATCTAGCTCTTGGGTCGTTTGCCAGATTCAGACCAGGGTTACCTGTTGACGTGTATAACTGTCCATAGAAACTCTCGATCTCAACAGCTCAAGTTTGGCGGATACGATCCTGCCATCATTGGTCTTCAGTTTCACAAGCTGGCTCTGCCCAATAGACAAATCTCTTGTAAAGAACTTGGAGCCCTTATTCCGCTCTAGTGCGTCCTTAATGCGGCCTGTATTAAAGCGGCGAAGGTCACTTTTTAAGGACTTAGAGATCCCTTCTATTGAGCTGGCGGTACTTGAGCCCATCTACTGAAGACTGCAGGATCATCTCGCGGCTCTCCTCCATGAGCTGTATAGTAGGATCAGAGAGTTTCTTGTTTCTATTTGTACGACGGGTCTTGCAGATCTTACACCCGACCGTATGGACCGTTTTCACGAACCCATCGTTATAATCGTCCACGGAGCTCCTTAGGCATTCGAAACGATTCTGAAGTTCGAGGTGAAAGCTTTCGGGGTTTTGGACTTGGATCGGTGCTGGGCGGAGCGTAGACTTCATCAATCGAGGTCTTTCCAGCTTGATAATTTAAGTTCAATGTGCCTCTTTCCGTTTGGTAATCACTTCTGGTTTTCACAGCGTTGATCACAGAGACATCATTGAATACTTGCTTCTTCGTTGACGTAATGAAGTCAATCTCATTTTTGTTGCACCATCAGGGCTCTGCCAGGTCCACTATCTTTGCTCCCGTTTTCTGAAGAAAGAGTTTATCATAAAGAGGCCTTCCTTCTCCATAAAACTGGCTAGTAGGTGACCTCGGTGGTTCCGACGTCAAACTCCAAAATGCCCCACTCGCGTTGACAACGGTGAAGTGAGTGTTAGAGCCATGCATGGCTCTGGAAATATCCTCATACATGGTCTCCACTTCATCGTCGGGGTGTGACGAGGTCGGGGCGTGAACCTCTACGACCTTCAGTGAATATCTTTTGGATATTCTGAGGATAAGGTACGCCACCCTGGTCGACACACTCTCGATCTTTACCACATTGCTCACAAGGGACTTGTGGACGATAAACCCGACACTACCTTGGGACTGTCGGTCGCCCTCCCGGAAATAGAAAAAGTTCCCAGATTTGAGGATTATCGAGTCCGCCCCCTCTCTTCAGACTTCAGATAACCCTACTATACCCCATCGTAAACTGCTCAATTCTTCCTCGAGTTCAACGATCTTCTCGTCGGTCCGGAGTGTACGCGTGTTGTATGTTGCCAGGTCCAGTTTTCAGTAGTTTTGGTAGCCGGATCTCTTCCGGGGATTCTTAGCACCCCTTGCCTTACCGCTACGGTAGCCAAGGTTAGGTGGGCCACCGGATACTAGGGGCCGTATTTATTTTAGTGCTTGTCATTTAGGGGGGGAGCGGGGTTGCCATAATCGCCACGCTTGGCAGGCAGGTTGGCAGTATGGTGTTACAATGCATAGAGAACGCTGCTGCCCATTCTCTAGTAAGTATTATTACCGGTAAATAAATACAAAGTATTTCTTGCTGCTTTTTACACCTTGGTGGATTTTATTTCGGCACAGATTTAATCAACATTTTCGAATTTCTTATGTCTTTCTGGGGCGTCCCCTCCCGGCGTTTCCATTAACATCTGCCTTAAATACGTTTTGTTAGTCACTTTTTATTCATCCTGTCAACATGACCAAACCATCTAATTTCATTCTCTTTTCATTTTTGACATCTTCATTTAAACTGCACCGTTGCCTTATCACATCCTTTTTCAGCCTATCATTTACGCAACGTCGCACTACACATGCTTCGCAAGGAACGCATTTCTAAAGCATTTACTCTACTTTCATGCTTCTTTCGCCACACCCAACATTAACTTCCATACATAAGCGTACGCACCAGCACACCAATAGGAACAGCCAGTTGAGCCTCTTTGGTCATCGACTAGGGTCTTACACCCATTTTTGAAAAATGTCTTAATTAAATTCTATAGTTAATTCAATCGATAAGTGTCATAAAAATGCATTTACATTTTTACATTTTCAAATTTCGCGCGTAGTGTGACGAAAACGCTGAATGCAGTGGCCGCCATGTTGCTCTGTGGTCATGACGTCACTTGGCTATGTAAACAAATGCGCTGATCTATTATCAAACTATCAGTTGACAGTTGACACGTTTTAGTTTACACAGCGGTATGACGTAATAACATGGCGGGTACTATTTCATGGTGTTTTTAACAGATTAGAAAAACTGAAAACGTTGAATTGGATTTTAAAATTTATTTTGTTATTTTATGAACTAAAAGTAACATTTTCCGACTCCTTTTTGTCTAAACTATCTCAATAATCTATTTATAGATTTTTTCCCGTATATAGTAAAATACCCTATTCACTTTATTTCCCGCATTTACTCTTCTTTCCACGTCTCCATCAATCCTTCCAACCCTTGTAAACGAACTCCCCAAATATACAAATTCACTTGCTACTATAAATTGGCGATGATTGGTACTTGGTACTATGATTGGTGTAATTAGTGTTACTATAAATTGTGAAAAATGTTTTTTACTTTTGTCAGACGTTAGTACGAAAAGGCATTAAAATAAATATGTTGAAGAAGTATATATGTCGAAGCACTATTTGATGCTTAGGTAATTTTCAAGTTCTTTAACTAAGTTTTACTTATTTTATGATTACGAAGACCATTTTCCTATGCGAATCGAAACTGGCGAAATGTGGGTGTACTATAGGTTCACTTCTGCCTTTCCCTTCGGGGATTACCGATGTGAGGTTATGTATGAAATTTCAAAACATTTTTTAGAGACTGTTATCGATTGCTTTGACTTCTATCATTCTTAATTCTATATGACTTACTTAAATTAAGACTTATTTAGAAACCAAATGACTAATTAATAGGGTCTTACACCCATTTTTTAAAAGTATTTTAATTAAATTCTATAGTGCTAATATGCCCCGAAAAAAATCACAAAATTTTTGCTCAATCGATAAGTGCCATAAAAATGCATTTAAATTTTACATTTTCAAATTTCGCCCGAAGTTTGACGAAAACGCTGGACGCAGTGGACGCCATGTTGCTCTGTGGTCATGACGTCACTTGGCTATGTAAACAAATGCGCTGATCTATTATCTAACTATCAGTTGACAGTTCACCCGTTTTAGTTTACACAGCGGTATGACGTAATAACATGACGGCTACTACTTCATGGTGTTTTTTAACAGATTAAAAAAACTGAAAACGTTGAATTGAATTTTAAAATTTATTTTGTTATTTTATGAACTAAAAGTAACATTTTCCGACTCCTTTTTGCCTAAACTATCTCAATAATCTATTTATAGATTTTTTCTCGTATATAGTAAAATACCCTATTGTCTATGGAAGCACAATTGCCAAACCTTAGAAAGACAAAAATAGTCGTGAAGGTTCGGCGGAAATTGATTCAAAATCAGAAACAGACACTTCAGCCTGTAAAAATGAATAACAAATTCAAGTCACGAACTGTTACCGTCTAAACTAATTTAACTTTAGAGACCGTCTTTGTGTTTTAATGAAACACAGGCACTAAATACGCACGCTCCTGTTCCTAAAATGCAGTTCAAATTCGACTGATCTAATCAATGCCTTCCTAAAATACGGTTCGGAGTAGATCGGAACATTTCGTAATGATTCGGAACGTTCAGACTCCTTGGTACCCATTCACAAGGTGGTTTGTTTTACGAACAAAGGTTTACACCATCAGCCTATAATGTTCCCACTGCTGGGACACAGGCCTCCTCTCTATGAGAGGGAGTGGGCCGTAATCCACGCGGGCCCAGTGCGGCTTGGTAGATGTCACATGTCTTCGAATTTTTGGCTCTAGGACATGCCGGTTTCCTCACGATGTTTCCCTTCACCGTTTTGAGAACAGTGGTGATGAAATTACGAGTAAATACACAAAGTATAGTACCTGCCTGGGTTCGAACACACGATCTACAACTCGTAAGTCGTGGTCGATACCACTGGGCCACCACTGCTCAAACAAAGGTTTGATGACCCATTATTTTATTATTTTGGTAGGGTTGCCAAACACTGATTATTTATTGACTCTTTGGATCTTCATCTTTTCGTTTCGACGATACATCTATGTTTACTATATTGTTTGGGCCCAGTAGTAGAGTCTCCTTCTGTGTTGCTGCATCGTACTACGATTCCAAACGCCCGGCGCACCCTGGACATTTAGCACTCGGTAACGTAAAGTCTAGCTGACCAATCCATTGACCACGATGGTACATCCAAACGTCTTTAATGGATGATCCAATTTATTAACCTAATCTGATACTGTCTATTAAAATACTAGTTCTACCCTTCAATTTATATTTATAGGTCTCCCGTTTTGTTACATAAACCATCTATAAGGATCCTTCAGATATTAAACCACTGGATTCATAATTAAATTCAGCCTATATTTACACTTAGATCAGTTTAACATAGTTTGATTTAGTTTACTTCTTTTATAGAATAACGGCTTCTACAGACAGGTGCGACGTGACAGTGCGACGCGATTTTGGTAGAACAATTTCCATGAAGTTTTCATATAAATTGTTCTCCTAGAGTCGCGTCGCGCCTGTCTGTGGGAGCCTTAAAACTTTTATGAACCTAGAATCTATTTACAAGCCCTTTGTTATGATAAAAATTAAAGAATCAATAACGCTTCAAACTTTTCACAAGAGATTAACAAAACTCGCCCACACTATTAAAATGTATAAAAGCCCCAAAACGATGGAGCTAGTTAATATTTTGTTCAATAATATTATTATAGTTTAAGGTACGTGGTCAACGCGACCACCGGAGCGAGGAACTGGGTCATTTCCAGTTTAGCTTAGATCAGCTAAAGTAACAACGGTTAATTTTCGGTTAATTTCTAAGGTTACCTTGCTGTGACTCCACCGTCTATGAAAATTTGTACACGATTAAGGAACATTGTAGCTATTATTATCGGTAAATATCTGTGGGCATCGATTTATGACATTGCATTTTAGACAAAGGACTCAATCCGGTTTTTTTGGCTGCTTAGTACTGACGCTCTCCCAATGCTTGTAGTTCCTTCTTCAAACGAGAAGGACAAGTTAACCCCGATAGTACGGACCACGTTGCACCAACAAATTGGTATCTAATTTCATATATCTTATATCACATCAGGAAAGCTTTTGGTTACCAACCAGGGTTGGAATGAAGGTCTCAAAGTCCCACTGTATAGACATTAGCTAGAATTTGCAGCAATGTGCTCTGTATACTAGCCGTGAAAGTAGATATTTTAGAATTATTCCCCTCCAAAATCTAAAAAATATGAGAAACAATGGAATTATTAATAACCAAAATCAATTCGAAATACCAAGACTTATGAAGCCTCTCTTAAAGAATAAATTACTAAAACTAGACAGACCGTCCTTTAGGCTACTCTTCAGAAATGAATATCAATCAATAACGTTTTAATTAAAATATTGAAGTTCCAAATTGAAAGGTAAGATAGGTATTAATGGCGATGATTTATTTTTAACGAAGGAGAGAAGGTCACATTCATAAAGCCTCAAACAATGCTCCGTTACAATATTGTTTTGTATTGAACTATTGAACCAAAATGTTCAATACGTTTTCGAAGTACGATATCCCTATATTTCACACGTGGCAGGATAATTTAATTATCATACACGAACATGGTTAATATTGAAAATTAGGTATTGTACTGTACGTGAAACTGTTTTCGAGAACTAGCATTTGCATTAGATTCAGATTTAAATTCATTTATTTGCCAACAATATAAGTACAGGTATAAGATGGTACATCACTATGAGTTTCCGCTACATTCTACCTTACGGCATGCAAAGTCATAAAAACTAAAAGATACAACTTTCATAACATAAATTAACAACTACTATATCATTCTGATCTAATATAAATTCTCGTATAATATATCAATTTGCAATTGTTGTTGTCATATCAATTGTTGTGATTTTTTATAAATTTTTATTATTTTAAAAGCCTTTTATACATTAATAACATTGTTCTAATAATATGTACCGGTCTCTTGCCAGCATCAATGTGCCTGCTCTTCTTGAGCCGACTGGCATTGTCAGAGATGATGGCAAAAGACCTGATGGTGTGTCTTTGGTCCCGTGGAGTTTGGGACGGATGCTTGTGTGGGACGCTACTTGTGTAGACACACTGGCACCGTCCCACCTCCAACGGACTACTTCTAAAGCGGGTGCAACGGCAGAAAATGCCGAAAATCTGAAAGTTATTAAATATGGAGGCCTTGGCAGAGAGTACAACTTTGTGCCCTTTGGCGTGGAGACCCTCGGTTCGTGGGGTCCCAGTGCGCATAAGTTATTTGCGGAAATCGCGAAACGTCTAGTTGATGTAACTGGTGACCGAAAATCTGGCGGCTTTCTCGCGCAACGCATCAGCATTGCAATTCAGCGAGGAAATGCCGCCAGCATCCTTGGTACAATGCCCCGAGGGCCTTTTTTAAGCTTAACTTAGTTTTAATTTAATTTAGTTAATGTTAATAATCATCTTGTAATTTGGTTATGTAAATAAATATAATATGTATGTATACATATATCTAATAATAATAATGCCATCAGCTTAGATTGAAATATTCGTATAAGTAAGGTTTTTTTTTTATTGTGCGGAATTTTATTGTATACTAGATGCGCCCCATGGTTTCACCCGCATAAGTTTTGACCCCGTGGGTATATCGGGATAAAAAGTATCCTATCTGTTATTCCTGGTTATAAACTATCTGTGTGCCAAATTTCATCCAAATCCGTTCAGTACTTTTTGCGTGAAAGAGTAACAAACATCCATCCATCAATCCTTACAAACTTTCGCATTTATAATACAAGTATTAGTAGGATTATAGGCCCCATTGCCATAACTGGCGAAATGTTGGTGTACAGGTACACCTCTGCCCAACCCTTCGGGGAAACAAGGCGTGATATTATGTTATGTATGTATTGACATATTTTTTTTCCTAAGCAGTGCTGTTTTGTAATTGCCTGTATGTAATAAATATTTATATTGTGTTCTCATAGGACCTGAACGAATCCTAATATCGGCTAGTGACGAAAATATATATAAATTAATTTTAAGAAAAATTTCAACATTTAATAATATACAACGACGGGAAGGTCAGTATTTTCAGTGACTATAGAGAGACTATATATATAGTGAGCCTATGTTTAAGGCTCACAGCTAACATACATATCCTTAGTACATTAAAATTTCCAACTAAAGATGTTAGTGCAGGGCTGGATTTTGCATGTGTATAAAAAGACTGGATTTGTTCCATTTATTTTAAAAAAAGATTAATAACTACAACCCAACTACGACAAAAACGCCAACTAAAAAGGTAAACAAAAGACATCATAACAAAATAAGATCAGTTTTCATATAACGGGAGTCACACGTAATCAGTAGGAGTAATTACGTGTGACTCGGGTTCTGAAAAGGTACAAACAATCTGTTTATACCTAGCCATTTATAGCCGTTTATTAGTTGGCGTTTTTGTCTTAGTTGGAGTTCAGTTTTTAATTGGTCAAGGACAGCAAATGAGGCACAATTGATTTTCTATTGTTTGACTCCGAATCGGTGCCGCGTGGGGCTTAACAAGTGTGGCGCGGGGCTTAACAGTTTCTTTTTTTTTTTTCAATTATTTTGGGGTAAGCGATCATTGAGATCATTGGGAAATTGATGCCTATGATTTGCCTACATAACATTTTAGAAGGGTATTTAATGTTGTTAGGAGCGCAGCAGGTGGCGTTCTATAGTTTCTGCCTACCCCCATACGAAGAAGGCGTGAGTTTATGTATGCATGTACGTTTAATGTTATTGAAAACAGTCATTGATAACTAAATAATATATTCTTATTTGGGGTCTAAGTACGAATAATTATAGATAAACAATATATTTTCAGAAAGTAGGTAGGTACTCTTTAAGACGTTTCATTAGATACCAAACATGACATATTAATCTTTTTTTTTTTTCCGTAATGCTTTACTTCCGTCATAAGCCACCATGTTGTATTTTATGTGACGTCATATAGCCTATAACCCGCAGAACAACATAACGCTTCCATAACACCTCGTTTGTCAAAATACGACGTGTAGTTTAGGAGCTATGAGGGAACAGATGAAAATACATATTGAAGCGTCAGGACTCTGCTGTGATAACTTTTTGCTTGCAAGCCACTACTTTGCCCTGCCCTGCAAGCTTTTGTGGTGAAGAAATCGTTTCATTTATCCACAATATTAATGTTTTAGTAATGTACGTATGTATGTATGTATGTATGTATGTGGGTACATACATACACACATAGTCTTTTAAAATCATAACCCACTCCTTTGGCTTTACCGTAGTTGGGTAAAAAAACACGCTGTTCGGTAGATGAATGCGCTAGCACACGGTAAACTCTTTGAAGTTTAAACCTAGTCGGATGAAGAACTCCTGGGAACCAACGATTCTGAGAAGAGTTATAATCTTTCAAACTGAACATAATGTGATGAGAGTCCTTTTCGTATAAGGTAAGTATCTTTATATTTAGATAGAAAATTCTTCTGTACGTACGTAAGTAAGTCACTGGACTCCTCCTAAACAGCTGGACCGATTTTGATGAAATCTTTTGTGTGTTTGAGTGGGTTCCTGTATGGCTTAGATTCACAAACTGACCCGGTAGATGGCGCTGTTCGGTCAGGATAACGTCTGTCAGGTCCGCTAGTAAAGGGTGTCTAAGCCAGAACTTGAATTTGGAATTGGGCGCCATTTTCGACGGTCGATTGTTGGATTAGCCAGTATTTGTTTAATTAGAACGTAGACATTTACGAAAATGGTTCATTAGAAGTTGCGATTTAACTTCTATGCATTATTTTCTCTGGGGTTGGTTGAAATGTAAGGTCTATGCAAACCAACCAGAGACAATTGACGAACTCAAAGAAGAAATTGCACACCAAATCGTGAAATCCAGCAGCCCTTACTGCAAAATTTCGTCAAAAGAGTGCAAACCTGCCAAAAAAGCAACGGTGGGCAGTTAACCGATATTTTATATCATGTGTAAAGAAATGTGATTACTATCTCTGTTAAAGCTAGTGCAGACTGGGGCGATATCGCAGGCACGATAAGCACCAATATGCTTGTCGCGCCCGCGATATGGCCCCAATCTGCACGAGCCTTAAGAAAAAAACAAATTTAAATAAAACATATAATTAACATTATATATTAAGTTTCATATCATGAGTTGGGGGAGGCTTATGTCCAGCAGTGGACGTCTTTCGGCTGAAATGATGAATAAGTTTTTAAAATCCAAGTTCTTACTGAAATACCCTTTAAAATTGTATTGTAACATGTTTTGCAATCTATAATAATATATGATCAAATAATACAAAAATGGTCATCTTAGTAGGGTTTATGGATTATTTTTAAGGATTATGAGAGATTGCTTAAACGCACTTTATTTGCTCATTTTGCTTCTCATTTTCCTTTTGCTACAAGTACAACGAGCACACACCGCCTTACTGTATGAAAACTTAAACGTCGTTATTTTAGCGACTATTTTTGAGTTACAACGCTGGGTTCACGTTGGTATTTCCATGATCTCAGTGTAATTTAATGAGGCACAATGCGGCTGTGGAGCCACATCACAAAACAAACGATGCGATGCCTCACCTCTTGTCGTGCTCTCTGTGCAATAAAACAGACCTGCGCTATGGAAGACCCACGGAGCAAATACAAATTTGCTCCGTGGGAAGACCTTTGCGAGGCCAATACTAACGCTGCCGACGCGGCGCCGTTATCGAATTTTGGTCGAAGCTTATTTAAAATATGGGAATGAAATCATCGATACGACGAAGAAGTCTACATTGAAAAAAATAACTGGAATGCTACTTCTGACCTGCAATCTTGTCACAAATTTGAATTATGTAACGTAATTTAAAATAATACGCTAGTCCCAACAGCAAGATCATAAATGAGGATCAAACTTAGCATGCATCTCAGATCTCAGGTAAATAAGTTATTCAAAGTCCGTTGCGTACTATGTGAGGTATCTCTAGAGACTTACTGGTTTCCGGCAGGCGATGTATAGAGTAAACTACGGCTTCGTGCACCTCTGGGAGGCTGACGGGAGTGGTTCGTATCCTCTCCTCTTCGGCACTCTTTTCTAAGCTTTGCAGATATATTGAGTAGACGCTTGCTGTACACCGAATCTATATAAACAAAAAATAAATTCATGTTATAGTTGCTTCGTCCGTCTTATTCATCTATTGGTACAACTGTATAAGACTAGCTCGTATCTAAGGCACCATCTCCACGGACGAGAGAATCGCAGTGATAGTCACGCTGTGCCTTCAAATTATCGCCGCGATGATATCGCCGTGTGGAGATTATTGAGATATTGGAGATTCTTAGTGTTTCTATTAAATTTGATGGCACGGCGAGACTAAAGCTGCGATTTTCTCACCCGTGGCTAGGGCAACTTTTTTTATTTGTTCTGGTGTGGAAAATCCTCGTGGATGTCCTCCGCCCTGGGGCGGGCGGAGGGGTCGTGTCAGACTCTTACTGACTAAAAACCACTCCGGTGTTCGCCCACACTTTCACACTTTCGGTCTGTTGCGACTTCCGCGATCCCCGGCTGGTTGGCTCCATTGCGGGCCACCTCAGGCCCGCGGGGGGGAATGAGGTGTAAAACTCCCCCCACGTCGTGGGGATGGCACCTAAGCCAAGCTTTAAGGCTATCACAGACAGCCGCGACGCGACGCAACGCGGCTCCGGTAGAACAACTTCCATGAAGTTTTCATAATACCTAGTAAGTACGTCGAACACAATGTTTAGGTCTAAGTCTTGCTCTATCAATGCCGACAGATATCGCGGCCTCTTGTAGATAAAAACACTTATAAGTGACTGCCAATGGTACGCCACGATAATTCGTTTGTGTGCCCACAACTCGCCTCCCGCTTCGTACATGTAAAAACCTGTAGGTGGCATATGACCATGCCCAGCACACACCTAGTGGGTGCAAATCAAAACGTGGTACTAACGTAAGGGCGAGTTGTGGGTACACAAACAAATTATCATTATACCCGGCAGCCGGGTGCTTGGCACTAAAAGTGTTAACTTTTGACAGGACCAGCGGTGTAATTACGAAACACGCTTATAATGACAATGTCTTTCATTTACATTATTGAGCAAACGAATTTTTCAAACATAGACAGCAATATATTAGCAATTTGTTTATTTTTTTTTTTTTGATTGTGATTTAAAGTGTGCTACGCAATTGGGTGCACGTTTATGAAAATACGATACGTTTTAAGCGGCTTACAACAACTAAAGCGCGGTCACTGTCGGACTGCATAGAAAAGAAGGAGAAGCGCGCAGACACCACGCTTGTAATTTATTGCAAAATATGAAGCAATTATCTATTTTCAAAAAATCCTGTGATTGGAGAAAAAAAATAAAACACTATTATGCTAATATGTTGCTTGTAGAATTATCTGGCATAAAATATGAATAATTGCATGTAAGTTAGTATGGTTTTTAATCGTAAAAAGATTTTTTTCGAGGTATCTTCGTAATTTTTTTCTATCGTATCAAATTAATTATATTATGTTTTCAATACACTATCTACCTAGCATATATCCTGAAGAATATCATATAATTTTCTGATTTTGTTTACTGCACTGGATCTTAAATTTATACGCATTATAAAACTTACAAGATTGGCGTTTAGGTCCTGTAGTCCCCTTAATGTACTATCTTCTATTAACTAATAATATTTTATTATAATATAATAATAGTTCTCAAGACCGAATTTCGGCCATGGCGACCAATCTCTGCGAAGTCCAGCCTTCGGCGCGGGAGATATTATAGTGCACAACTGTGTGCGCAGACACAGGTGCACTCTCACTTCTCTCACTGTCATAGTCTGGCATGGTGGATGGGACGGCAATCCGACACGACCGGAGAGAGATCAGGCGCAGGGCCAACGGCTTAAGGTGCTGACAAGACCCAATTGACTAAAATAGGTTTCTCTTAAGAAAAAAAATTGCCAAATCTGTATAGTTTGTGGTAGCGGAAAAAATATATGTTAATTTTGAACATATTTCCCAGAACTTGGTTGTTACCAAATCACGTTTTGAAAAAAAATCTCGATACAAACTAACGTTAAACTAACCTCTTACCTTGAGTTCTAATCCAAAATATCTGTATTAAATATCAACATACGGTACGTATTTAATTAATAACAAGAACGTCTTATTTGAATGCAGAACTTGGTTGTTTTTTATTTTCGATTACTCAACTCAATTTTGAGTAAATAGATAATTGCTTCATATTTTGCAATAAATTACAAGCGTTGTGTCATCGCGCTTCTCTTTCTTTTCTATGCAGTCTGAGAGAGACCGCAGTTTAGGTGTTGTCAGCGTCTTAACGTACTTTCCGTGGCCCGGGGGTATCACACCGCCAACTTCCAAACTCCGGTTACTAAGAAATTCTTAATGAAAAAACCCAATAACACTGCCCGATCCGGGAATCGAATCCAGGACCCCACGCTCAGCAGTCGGGCTTGTGACCACGAGACCAATGGTAAAGTCAAAATATGCCATTGTTATTTAACTACTATGTACTTTACATAATTAGCCTATAATGTTCCCACTGCTGGGACAGAGGCCTGCTCTCTGTGAGAGGAAGTTGGCTGCAATCCCCCACGCGGGTCCACTGCGTGTTGGTAAATGTCACATGTCTCCGAATTTTTGGTTCTAGGACATGCCGGTTTCCTCACTACCTTTTCCTTCACCGTTTTGAGAGCAGTGGTGATGAAATAATTTACACAAAGTAAAACACCTGTCGGGATTCGAACCTACGACATACAACTCGTAAGTCGCGGTCGTTACCAGTGGCCACCACTGCTCCTGTGTATTTTATTACAATTTCAAAGTAAAGTACTTTAATAGATTAACTATTGCGTACTTCATCTTTTATTTACTAAAAACTCAAGTAGCACTGGATGGTGTGATCACTCACCGGGACGCCATGGCGACGCAGCCAGGTCACGTCGCCAACAAAATGTATGGTTGGTTGCGTAACCAAGCGGACGCCAGGTGATCCACCCATCATAATTATAATAACTGTATACATAGTCAGCAGCGTGACTTGGAGACGTCGCCATGGCGTCACGGTGCGATATGGCTCGAAAACGTATAATAATTGAAAAGTTTCCTGCACCTATCGTATTTTATCGTACTGTACTAAATTAAATGCTTACCGTAACCAAAGTTCAAATTGCAAGCCGTGATTGTAATCAGAACTCTGGCTCACGACACTAAAGGCAAGTCGCACTTATTCCACGAAGTCTAGGCAATACCTCATAACTACACCACTGCACTAAAATGCTAGATTATTTATTGCTACAAACTATAGGGAATTTAGCTGATGTAGTGTTTTCCGAACTTATATCCGAAATAGCTAAAGTTTTCTGGGTGCAAAGCTGAACTGTGATCACCTATATGGCAATAGTTTAATCTTACGTAATATTTGGCCCTGCTGAAATTCTCACCGTAAAAACACACGTGAAGAGAGTTTAAAGTGACCTGTCATTCCACTGATGCTAGGGATTGACACCATTGACAACTCACTTCACCTATGTTATTGCGGTGAGAATTTTACACAATAGATCAGCTTCAGCTTTCAGCTTTTATAGAATAGGATGGCGTATCCATGAAACAAATACCATCCAAGCAGGCAAAAGATGGTGTGAGAATACGTGGCGGTCGAGCCAAAGGAGAGTAGGCATGGAGGAAGCAAGACTGCCGCTTTTCATACATTTCGCGACAAGCATAGCATAAATAAATGTATGAAAGGTGGGTATCGGTGATGTTGAAAGTACCATCGTATACACTATGCTGCATCTTGTTAGCCCGTCTAATACGTTACTTTAGATAAATAAAAATATTTCCTTACACCATAAAATATTTTTCTTTGTCGATAAAGAAGTTCAGTCCACTGTTTGTATAAGATTTTTTATGACGGTAACATTACATTACTATACAAAAGTATCTGAAGGAAATGAAAACACTAGACTTTCAATAAAACCTTCGACTGTTGTTGTCAATACTTAAATAACTTTTATGGAATCACAGAACATTAAGGTACTTACATCAACCTATACATACAACATAACAAAGTACCTACCGATGTAGGAATTAAATTTTAAACAAAGCAATAACGCAAGCAGGCGTAGTAGTTATAACATACAGATATATCCGTCACGTTACACAAAATTGGCATTGGATTAATTCTATAAATGATAAATGATTTTATTTCATTTATTTAACAGTTAATAAAAATAACTAAAACTATACACAAACTAAAATAGGGCGTCGAAAAATTCATCCACATCGCTGTCGACTGGTAACGTACCCAAGAGACTGGCGGCATTGCCATGTTGTATGGCAATGCTTAGCCTCTGGCCAATGTAAAAGCCAGCTTTTGGGTCACGGGAAGTGTCAACCAGCCGTTTGGAGATTTCCTTAAAAAGGCCGTGAGCACTAGGACCTCCACGGCCCGAGGGTTTCAACCCCAAAGGGCTCGAAAATATAATGACCAACTAGGTTATTATACTTGCGCCGTTTGAGGTACTCTGCAGCCGCAGCAGCAGCGCCAGCAAAGCACGCCGAGTCAGAAAGATGAGATGGCGCAAGAGTATCGACACACGTCGCATCCCACACTAGAGGCCTACCCATCTTCCACGGAAATAAAGACATGCCGTCCGGTCTCTTGCCATCGTCGCGTGCCAAGCCATTGGGTTCTAATACAGCTGGAACGCCGACGGTAACAAGACCTCGACGGATAATGTCGTTAATGTTCGCGTGCCACGCCAAACGACCCGCATTTCGGCTGCAAGTCAAGCCGTGGTGTCCGAGACTGTTGACAACTTCGCCACAGTGACAGCGATGAGGAGAACAACAAGAAGCTCCTAGTCTTAGGGAAGCAGCGAGGCGGAAAGTATTGTCGTTGAACAAGGTGCCTAAATTCGACGACGGTAGTGCATGAAGCCACAGACCCGACTCCCATTTACCCACAGCCAGCAAGCGCGCACGCTCCACAGTAGTAGCAGACATGTTGAGTAAATTGTTCTGTACTACTCTGCAGAGCGGCTCATCCCACCGTCTCTGGGAGGATAGATTATCGGGTAGGTCTGTGTTCGGGCAAGTGAGTCTCCAGGCATCCATAGCCTCGTTGAAGAACGGCACCTCAAAATCAATCAGTGTGGAGGCTAGTATTTTCCTGATTAATTTCTCAGTGACGTGGACCGAGGTTATGAAAGCCGGTAAACTAATACTAGAAATTTTGTGGACGCCGAGGCCTCCCATTCGAATGGGGAGGTATGAGGTTTTTATTTCTGTAAGTAGGTTTGTACAAACACTTTTACACGTCAATGATGAAGAAAGGCCGAAACAAACTCAGAGGTCACAGTCTCTTTTAAAGTCCAGACATAATCTTGATCAGATCATGTGAAGACTATGTAGATTTGTGTCTGAAATGGTATTTTTATGAAAGAACCACACAGATTGAGTGGACCTGTCCAGCCAGTGCATGCATTCGTCAGTTGTTGTGCAGCTCAACTCAGAACTTAAGGAGCTCAACGGTTCAATGAAGAATACCAAAGAACGGACATTTGGCTAGGCCGCAAAAAATACTCAAACAGCCAAACCATGTTAAAAACTAACTGAGAATAAAACAAAATTAAACAATGACCCACATAGTCTTTCTATTTACAATTTTAATTTTAATTGAATCGTACACAATAGGATATAAACTACGGTATCAATAATACAAATAAAGTAATTATAACTTTGCCATAACTTTCATATGAAAGTTAGACACATTGCCAACTAGCACCCTGGTGCTCAAACATTTAAACGTACTTCGTTCAGAAACATGAACTCTAGTAATTTCGCCACGCCTCTGTTTGAGTATTTTAGTGACGGCATTTCGAAATAGTCGGAAACAAACATGGAACGGGAAATGACAGTGAAAAACTGGATATGAAAAGGCTATAAACAAGGGGAGTATAGGCATAAAAAGATGAATAATATTTCACAAACATAAAGTTTCATAAGACACGCCCGGAATCGCATCTATACTATGGCACCATAAACAAAGTTTTAGGTTGGGAGAGAAATGCCTGTGTTTTTTACTTCAAATATGTGTGTGATCTCTACATTAGCTGATAATTTGGGCAATTTATATGACCCAAATATCGAAATTACCGGGTCTTTGAATGAGCAAATAACGCAATACTTACGTAAAATCAGATTTACATCTTATTGCTTAGAAATTATAGGTATTTTTTTTTTGGCTTTTTACTTCCATAGCAACGTGGAAAATTAAGTCATAAGATTTCGTTTGACGACTCATTTTACGGCTGTAATAAAAATAAAATTAGACTTACCTTAATTTTCCCTCTGACGAAGTGATGTTTTTGTACAACGAATTGTATGGTGCTGTAGGCGGTCATAGGCCCTCCCACAGTTTCGCCATCCACCCGGTGCAAGACATGCTGACTCAGCGCCTACGAAGATAAAATTACAAGGTGTTAGCTCGCGTGACACGAACGATAAGAAAAGCCGACACGACTCGGAAAACTTTCAGCTCGGTAACCAATATGGGCCGTTTCTTTGCCAACCTATAAAGTAAAAAAATACTAAATATAATTCTGGGGAATGGCTTCCATGTTTTGGTTAATGTTATTGCAGTTTAATTTTGCAGGCTTTGAAGCTAGGTTACGGAGGACATGGCAACAGTGACTTATGATTACAAAGTTTAAGCTCCTCTGTAATCTTATTTTAATTTGGTTTAAAATTGTTAGACCTTGAACAAGAATATGAATTTCCATCAAACTATAATATTTTTTCAATATTCAAAGTGATTGATACTGAATATACCGATCATTCACTTAAAACTTTGTTAATTTAATGTTGAACAAGACCGCAAAATTGGTTTTGATATAATGTTTTTTTCTCATTACATAATTCAAAAATGAAAATCGTATTTGTAAGGGGTGAATTCAGAATTTAACGGCGTCCTTTATAATTCATAAGTTTTATTAAGGCGAAGCGTCTTTGATTGTCGATTCAAATCAAACTGTTCGGACGTAAGCGGACTATTGAAAACTGTCCGTGGACGTTAAACAACCTTCGGTACATAAGCTAGTGAATAATAAAAAAGCATTTTATTGTCTTTCAAACAACTAGCCAGTAATTTATTCATGAGACATTATGGAGTGCCTCAAAGTGAGATTACTTTGAACAGTGACGTCACTTCGTTCAGCTTTAAGCACTGTTTACGTTTCCGCTGACTAACATTCGACGAATTGAATACTTTTAGGCTCGTATCACAGGAGCTACTACACTAAATAGGGACAATGTGAATTTTGACGTAATATGGGTGTACTATAAGTGCTTTTTATTTTTACCCGACTGCCCCAGAAGGACGGTAATGTTTTTCGAGAGTATGTATGTATGTATGTAGGTATGTCTAATTCTTTGGCACGCTATGTAGCCTAAACGGCTTGATGGATTTTAACATAAGAGGTGTCGTTAGATTCGTCTTCATTGTGGGAGTGACATAGGCTATATAATATTTATATAATGCATCTGCAAATACAAAAAAAGAGGGGAAAGTATTTTTTTTTAATAAATTGTAACAATATTGATATCAAATCAAAGCTAGCAATGAGTCAATTCCATATATATATATATATATTAATAAAACTAAAAAGCTTGAAATAAAAAAAAATATTTAATAAACAAAAAACCCGACTGCAAAAACACATAACTGAAAAGAGAAAAACAAGCATTATAATCTATAGAATTTTGGTATCGCAGGCGGGGAGAAACCAATAACCTGAAACATATTTCAGGTTATTGGTTTCACGGTTGGTTTCATAAGTTACACCATAGTGTAACTTTTGTTTGTCATGCTTGTTTTTCTCTTTTCAGTTTTGTGTTTTCGCAGTCGGGTTTTTTTAATTACGCACAACGTCAAGAAATCTCAAACGTTGGTTTTCAAAAGCAAACATGTATCGGTAGGTAACGTTCCTCCTGTGACTATAAGCGGAACACCATTGAAGCGTGCTGCTCAGGTTCAGTACCTAAGACGTGTGGTCACGGAGGACTTATCTGATGCTGCAGATTTGGAGAGGGAGCGTAGGGCGTTGGCAGTTCGGTGCAATATGTTAAACCCCATGCAGATTGTGGGTGAAGTATACGCAGAGGGCCTACAACGTCCTATGCTAATGAGGCACTTCTGCAGCGTTTCGCAGATGTTCGCGGAAGCTCATGTCGATGATTTCCATGTCATAATGAGAAAGATGGCGAGTCAATTATGGGTAGGTTGCACGGGAGCTCCAACATCATCCTAAAACAGATATGACAAAGTGGACAGCCCCTTTATTAGGCACTGGGTGCAGAGAAGCCAACATGTGTTGAGCCACGTTACTATTAGTTATTGTTAGGTTAGGTTTTAAGTTTTACTAACATAGTTTTTAAGTCGTTGTTACTAATACTATAAGGAATATGTGTACTTTCATGTGTTCTGCAATAAATGAGAATATATATATTATATATAAGTAGGTACACAGAGGTGTACCTACTTATATATAATATATATATTCTTACTTACCTTAAGGGTTTGGCAGAGGCCAAACCCTTACAGTAATATAAACGTGATGTTTTACTATGTTAATTTATAGAAAAGTGATAGTGGTTTCAAGCAGTTATTTTAAATTTAACTTACTTACACAGTTAAGTATTGGTATAAAATCGATTATTTGAACTTTCAATTAATGTCCAAGCTATAAGGATTTGGTATGTTTCATGCATCCCATCCAGATAAACCATTACCGATTTGAGGATTGATAAAAACAATGACAAACCAATATCTCGCAGCCGTTACCGAAAAACCACAATGCGATGACAATCGGGTATTATTTGAATAATTGGTATCTGCGGTACCAATTTCATGCCCATTCATCTGCAGGGCTTGATGGAATTCCACCCTATATTCATAAATACTGTTTGGAGATATTTATAGAACCACTTCTTTTTGTCTGTAACTAAGCCCTACATACAGCTTCTTATTCTGCAGAGTGGAAAAGTGGGGCCTACGCAGTTTATTGTAATGGCGAATCAGAACGGCACGATGTCTCATGTTTGCGAATGACCTGAAGTTATTCTTGGATATTAATAGCGATTATTACTTTGGGGTGCTGCAAAGGAACATAGATATGGAGGTAAAATGGAGTGAAGCCAATCACTCAGAATTTAACGTTTTTAAGTGTAAGATTATTCGTTTTACTCGTTCGCGTGTGTCCATTCAGCATAAATAACACATATCGGGTGTCCCACTGGAGCGCGTAAACGAAATAAAAGATCTTGGACTAACCTTAGACGTGCACATGACCTTTAATCAGTAAATTAACAATATACAATCACTTGGTTTTGTTATGAAACAGGCAAGTAGGCTTAAAGACAGGAATTGACACTGCTCTTAAAACGGTGAAGGAAAACATCGTGAGGAATCGGCATGTCTAGGACATGCCGGTTTCCTCACGACCTAAAATTCGAAGACATGTGGCCCGGGTGGTGGATTACGGCCCACTCCCTCTCACAGAGGAAGCCTGTGTCCCAGCAGTGGGAACATTATAGGCTGATTATGTATGTATGGTTCAATGAACTTTGAGTACTGAGTGTGATTCATTATAAATCTACCTACATACATTTAGAGCGAACGTAAAAAAAAAGTCCGGTCATCAAGTTGCATCGCCGTTGTTATTCGTATAGCAGTAAGTGAGGTATTCATATGTGTCGATATAATAGGTTGGGGAAAAAGTTTCTTCGCATTTTTTATAAAAAATCAAAACATTTTTTAATTTAGTTTATTTACATTTAACTAAAGTATGTAGGTACCATTTTGTTCGATAACCTTTTGCCATCTTGTAGGTAGGGACATGATCCCATTGCTATTGAAATTTTGGGACTTCTGATCAAAATACCGCGACAAGTGGTTTTGGCAGTCCTCTCGTGATGTTAACCTGACACTGCCTAAAGAATTCTGAAGAGACCGAAACAGGTGGAAATCTGAATGTGCAAGGTCAGGACTATACGACGGATGCATTAAAACCTCCCAGCCAAACTCTCTTAATTTTTGCTGAGTGGCTAAAGATGTGTGAGGTCTAGCGTTATCATGATGAAAAACCACAGCCCTTCTGTTAATTAATTCCGGCCGCTTTCTCTCAACTTCTTGCTTTAATCTCATCAGTTGTTCGCAGTAGAGTTCAGAATCGATGGTCCTGCCTGGTGGTAACAGCTCATAATGAATAATGCCCTTTCAATCCCACCACACACACAGCATCACCTTGTTGCGAGTTAACCCGGGTTTCGCCAGAATCTGTGAAGCCTAACCGGCCTTTGACCACGACCTTTTTCGCACGTTCTTGTCGTACGTGATCTACTTTTCATCACCTGTTATCAGCTTCTTCAAAAATGGTTCGGTTTCATTACGTCGTAATAAAGAATCACAAATGAGTACACGGTTCATTAGGTTTCTTTCAGTGAGCTCGTGAGGTACCCAAATATCGGGCTTTTTTGTGTAACCAGTTTTATTCAAATGCGCCAAAACTGTTTTTTGGTCAATTCCCAGTTCTTTAGCTACGTTGTAACTACCGATATGACAATCTTGCTCCACTTTTTCAAAAACGGCATCCATTTTATCCGTAATAGGGCGACCAGAGCGACGTGCATCTTTGACATAAAAATTTCCGGATTGAAAACGCTTAAACCAAATTTGTGCTACTCTCACAGATACTGCACTAGGTCCATAAACATCGCAATTTTTTTTCGCGGCTTGCGTTGCATTTTTACCTTTTTTGTAGTAAAATTTTAAAAGGTATCGAATTTCTTCATTAGATTCACTCATCTTGACGGTACGAAAAACAAATGAAAATCACACATTTTCCTAATTTGAATTTGGAATTATGTTCTTTAAAATTTAAACTTTCAATGATACCAAAACCAGCCAGATACAAATAGTATACCCAAAGAGATTTTATTACAAGTTCATACATACTATAATGCGAAAAGACTTTTTCCCCAACCTAACTTTTAAGTTTTTAGATCGAGTTCGGCTAATTTTGTGTTGAGTATAGTTTTGAGTTTTTATTATACTATTGCTTGTGTTCTTCGTTCCTTCTACATAATAAACATACGTTAGTTATTATACACAGACGTATGCAAATCAAATTTATTATTACTTAAATACCCATGTTATATAATATCCACTACTTAAAAATATCACATGAAAGAACTTGCGATTATGTAAAACTATAAAACCTATCCACATTCTGATGTTTTTATGATTAGTTTATTAATTAGATAATTGACATGTGTTTTCAGAGAAAGACGTTGTAATTTTAGCAATGTAGAAATTACTAATCGTTTCATTGTTCATAAAGAGACTTGGTACCCCTCAACCGTAGTTATAACTACTTACCTATGACGCAAATATAACAAACTTTTTGGGAGCTATATGTTTGAGCCGTTTAAGGTTGAAACACTAGGGCCTTGGGATCCGAGTGCTCATCGAGTATTTTGAACATCGCCAAGCGGTTGGTCGACTCTTCCCGTGACCAAAGGACTGGCCTATTTTTAGCCCAAAGAATCAGCATCGTCATCCAACACGTGGCAATGCTGCCAGCCTTTTGGGCACTTTCCCATTGACAGCGATGCAGACAAATTTTTTGGTGCCCTTCCCCCTTTTTCATTATTTATTATATACTTGTGCATACTATATATATTTCAGTGTCAGCTTGTGTAATTTAATTAAGGATCAAGTGATGTAAAAAATAAAAACATATTATTGTCAACATATAACAAGACTGTGTAAATAGGTCGAGATCGGATTCGATTTCTGTGAATATCTCTATAGCCTTCCTACCCATGTACCTAGTAAATGATAAATGATAAATGATTTTATTTCTGTAAGTAGGTTTGTACAAACACTTTTACACGTCAATCATATTTTTTTAAACTAGATGAGGTCGGCGTTTCCTATCTGACTACTCTGAGAAGAAAGGCCGAAACAAACTCAGAGGTCACATTCTCTTTTAAAGTCCAGACATAACTTGGTCAGATCATGTGAAGACCATGTAAATTGGTGTCTGAAATGGTCTTTTGATGAAAGAACCACACAGATTGAGTGGACCTGTCCAGTCAGTGCACGCAGTTAGTGCTTTTCTTTAAGTGACTTAACTTGAGTTTGAATTGTTTTCTTATTAAATTTTATAGTGTAATCATTGTTGAAGAGCCAAATAAATTAATAATAAATAAACAATCGTCTGGTCATACAACTTAAATCTAATCTCAAAAAGCTATCAGCAAAATTAGGCCATTGTATCATTACACCGGAATTCGTGCCAGTAAATGGTTAAAATTAATTTACTGGGCAGACCTTCGTCCAACATCTAATGAACCTCTAACTCAGGCGCTGGATGAAACTAATTACTAATCAATACCCTTTTCAACGGCCCCGGGTAGGCAGACGTAATCGAATAAGATAAACAGAATGTGTTGATCTATTGGCTGTGTCTGAATCTAATCTAATCTTCGTTTGAGTATTAACTTCTAAGTAGTACATGAGTATTCTATGTAAGGTCAGGGAACCTTATTGCTCAGCAAATTGCATATGTCCATATATTCAGACCAGGGTTGTTGCTGATGCATATTTTTTTCACGTCACCGGATGCTGTTGCTGATGCCGATGTTTTATCATTGACATCACCGGATGCTGATGCTGATGCCGATGTTTTATCATTGACATCAGCGGATGCTGATGCTGATGCTGTTTTTAATTATTTTCTTAAAAAAAGACATTATGAATTTATACCTCAAAGTTGCACAGTTTTCCTTGGTATTGCACACAAGTGTGAATAATATAGTGAATCAAGGAAAACTGTGCAACACCAAGGTGTTGCACAGTTTTCCTTGATTCACTAATTTAAAATACGACCATATTCAACGGAGGCGGCATTATTTTTATCACACAACAGTTTACAAAAAGAACAATAACTTTCACGCGAATTGACGTACATGTTATAACGTAATGAGACATGTTTGCGTTTCTTTACAATCGCAATCACCGCGGTCGACCTCTGGATTGGTCAAAACTCGCAAAAGCGAACAAGCGAACACACCTCGTGCTACAAGCCCTGCCCCCTCTGCGGTCATGTCACGACTCGAACTTCAGCATTAATAATCAGCATCGATCAATGCGGATGCTAATGCTGATCTTGAAAATGATGTTGAAGTTCTGCGGATGCTGATGCTGATACTGATGTTCGCACATCCCTGATTCAGACCATGACTGTCATTTTTAACAGTCGTATGAAATGGCTATAACACGATTTTTCTGAAATATGTCAATCTGCTAAGTTAAACGTTTCATTTTCCTGACTGTAGGTACTTTATCAGCATACAAGAACGCAGTGACAATGTGAAAAATCAAAACATTCTAAAAACATTTTGCATACCGTCAATGGAATCTAAAACCAAATCAAAATAAAAAAAAGGTTTATATCCATTTTATTTTATTGAACATTTTATTCCAGAAAAGCAAATGAGAACCACACAATAATATTATCTAAACGACTTTATACTTCCATAATCGTTGGCTGCCAGGCGTATAAATGTGTTCAAGAGATAGGCCTCCATCTATCAAGTTAGGACAATAAAAAAGCGGACTAAAAGTGCGTATTCCGAATATCAAACGCTCCCTAGGACCGGGTGACGTTTCAAATCACCTTTTTTTGGGATAATGCCAAGAATTATAGGTGTATTTATCGTCCGATTATGTTAAAGTCAACAGCGCAGTTCTATTTAACGTGTGTAGTATCGCTTTTGCGGCTTTTATGAGTTCGACGAGTGAGTCGCCCTTGTAGAATAAAATAGTACGGGTACATGAGTTTACGAGTAATTTGAATTCTTGAAGCGTTTTCTGAGTTTTCTATTTTGGTATTTTGCTGCAGCATAAGAAAAAAAGTATTGTTTTTAGAGCAGTACTACCACAACGGCAACTGTCTTTCTAGTTACGTTTTCTATCTACAATAAAATAATATTGAAGTGAATTAAATGCTGGCTCACGTAGTCTCTAGAAAAAAACTTCAGTTTTGTGAAGGAATAGCAGTATCAATTAGTTACTTTTTTTTACACACCTTCGAGCTACTTAATTTTTTTTTAAATTAGTAAATCTTGTATAAAAAATACATATCATGATTTTGAGGAAGGCACCTTCTAAAAAAATTTAGTTAAAAAAAAAACAAAAGAACACGCTTTTATCACATACGTAACATTATAAAATAATTAAATTTGAAAACGCCTGGAAGAGCTACAATAACTAGTCCATGAAGGAATTATTCAAGGGTGAGTTACCCATGGCACTGAAACGCAGGCTCATGGACATGTATATTCTTCCCGTCTTAACTTATCGTGCACAGACTTGGTCTTTGACTAACATCTAGAGGTCCAAACTCAAGGTCTGCCAACAAGCAATGGAGCACAGTATACTAGGCGTTAAATTAATGGATCGTGTTCGAAACACAATATTGCGCTCCAAACAAAAGATAGCTGACGTGACTCTACCATCAAAGGTTGGCCAACTTAACTGGGCAGGACATGTCTGCCGCATGCCGGACAAACTGTGGGCCCAAATAGCACAGAATTAGTGCCCTGAGACAGTGAGGGTCGCGGCAGACCAAGTAAGAGATGGCGGAACGAATTCGATAAGTTCCGTCAAAACTGGAAGGACGACGCGTGGGCACGTGAAAGATGGAAGGAGCGGAGGGAGGCCCATGCCCGGGCACTCCTGGGAGTGGAACTACGAAGGCCAGTAAAAATAAAAACTTGTATTAGTCACGATATAAGTACCTAGGCACCTTTGCTTAAATTAATTAAAATTACAAACATCCAAGATGTGCTCCACGCTATTTGAATTAATCATTGGATATAAAAGAAGCAACAAGATGCATAGGTACTCATATCGTAACTTATACATGTTGATTTAATTTTTAGTGCGTGATAAACGCATGTTTTCATATTTTTTTTAACTATTTTTTTTTACAGTATGTATTTTTTTCTCTTAGTTTTAATGATGGTCTGGCATTTTGAGTTCTTTATGCGGCCAACCCAATTGTCCTTTCCTTGGTATTGTTCGTCGAGTCGTTGAGCTCCTTAAGTTTTGAGTTGAGCTCCACGATTACTGACAAATGCTTGCACTGACTGGACAGGTCCACTCAAATTTGTGTGGTTCTTTCCTCAAAAGACCATTTCAGACATAGATCTACATGGTCCTCACATGATCTGACCAAGATTATGTCTGGACTTTAAAAGAGACTTTGACCCTTGAGTTTGTTTCGCCATTTCTTCTCAGGGGTAGTCAGATAGGAAATGTCGACTCCATCTAGCTTATTTTTTTAATATGACGTGTAAAAGTGATTCTCATATCCTATTTACAGAATATACAATTTCATTCCACTATCCACCTCCTGGCTCCATCATCAGACCCACGTTACCAATCCCAATCTAATGGACTCGTCAAAACGAATCATATGAGCCCAAACTCGAGCGTTTCATTACGAGCCACTGAAGACTTCCACTATCTACATCCTGGCCCCATCATTAGACTCGCTTTCCTAACCCCAATCTATTGAACTCGTCAAAACGAATCATATGAGCCCTAACTCGAGGGGTGTACTAGTAGTCATCACTGAAGAGTTCTACTATCTAACTCCTGGTTCCACCATCAAATCAGCTCCAAGATACCAAATTATAGTATTGTCATCCCAACCTACCTATAAAAATACCTAACATACAAAGTTTAATTTCGATATTCATTTAAAAGTAGGTTAAAATTGACTGCCATGATTTTATTAGGTACATTGAGGGAAAGGCAAATTTTGCGCCCTGTCGCCCCTAGCCGCCGCAGGAGACGCCCTGGGCGTCGGGAATCCCCAGCGGATTTCCGGCTACCGTAGACGCGGGCTTGCAGACGTTGAGCAATGGGTAGCCTGCCGTCCGATTAGGACCAGGCCCGGGTCGACGGCGTGTTGTGTTCCACGCGCGCCTCAAAGAGATGTCAGCACAAGTGTAGGGGTCCGCTAGGGCCGATGCCTGCCGGGGTCGCGTGGCAGTCCAAAAGGGTTACCGAGGCCCTTGGCAACACAGGCAACGGAAGAAATACGGGTGAGTTTTAGTCAGTAAGAGCCTGACACACCTCCCACTCCGCTCAGAGCGGGAGGTAACTTTTGATAATTTGCCACCGAAAAAATAAATAAAAATAAGAGTGTTAAAAAAGCAATAATTGCAAAGCATATCAAACCGGAAGATAAATTACCTACTCCAAAATCTCTGAAACAACTATACATTATGCGTCCCGACCGCACACAAGGCCCCCTCCTCCCGACCTTCACCAAATTCATACCTTCCTACTAATTTCACGAGCTCATCAAAAATACTCAGCAGTCACACCAGTCATTAATTATTTAACAAGCTCTTCAGCAAACTGAGTAAAATATAATTTTAATTGAAGCCAGGTTTCAACTTTCCTCTCTGAAAACGCGTTTTGCTGAAGTTGAGTAATTTTATTTTACCAATTTTATTGAAGTTTTTGGCGTTTTGGAATGTTGAGGAATCTGGACGAAAACTGTAATTTCAATTTGATTTCTAAGTAGTAAAAATCGAAAGATCCTTTAATAGTTTAAGGTATTTTGGAAACATCAACTAATAAAACTTTGGCTTTTAATTAGCAGTAAAGACTTTTATCCGTGGACCATCACTGGCGCAGTAATTCACATAGAATTCTCTAAACAGGAAGGTAGCGCCAACAGTTCCCACTTTCACAAGCTGGGCAAGCGGATTAATGACCGCCCCCACTGTAGACTGCTTTTGGCTAATGAATTTTCTATTGAATCCTAACGAAGCGCGTGTCATTAAGTTTACATAAATCAAAGTTTCATCAATGTTTTTACCAGCCGTACGATCCACATACTTATGCTTTGATCATTTATTTCTTTAAACTCATTTAAGTCTTTTAGACGCACCTAGAATAAATTCTATTTTCTCGTAAGTTTTGACATTTAAACGTGCCTTTTAATGGCCTACTTGAAATAAATTATTTGACTTTGACTTTGACTTTTTGATAATATCGCTAGAAAGAGACAAGCTGTACCGATCCCAAATAAATTGGGATAATGGCAGGAACGATGGCTCGTTGCTGGGAGAACACGGCGCGGAATACGCTGGCAGAGTGTGCCACTTCGGTGCCACCGCGGCGTGCTCTCTTCTCAGGATTTAGGCAGTGACCTGTCGCTGCCAACCGTGGTTGACTCCATGGTCGGCAGCGAGGAGTCCTGGGACGCGGTGGTATCCTTCTGCGAAACAGCCATGTCGCAGAGAAGACCGCGGAAAGGGAGCGAGAGATCTCTCCCACTCACCCTGCCCGCAGCATCGCACCGGGCGTCGGCGGAGGGTGGACAACGCCGTATTCCAGTCCCTCTAAATGGGTCCAGGGGCGACGGACTCCGGGACATCCACAGGACCCGGGGTGGCGGCGCGTAGTGTTCCACGCGTGCCCCTATTGAACGTCGCGGGGGGAGTCTTACGATTCACTCCCCCCGTGGGCCTGAGGCGGCCTGCAAAGGCAGGTCGGCACCAGCCGGAGAACGCAGAAGTCGCACTAGATCCCATGATACCCGGTGCAAGTGTGGGAGGGGAACACCGGGGTGGTTTTTAGTCAGTAAGAGTCTGACAGACCCCTGTGCCCTCCCCAGGGCGGAGGACATCGTTAAGGATTTTCCACACCAAAACGAAAAAAAAGGAAGGTTTTTTTTCGTGACTCACGTTTTTAGAGGTTCGTAAGAAAATACTCAAACAATCACCTTGCTGGACAGACGTATTGGTCATTGTATTATTATTATAGTGATTGGTATATATGTATATACGGACATAAATCACCGTTCACAACAACCATGGAAAGGAATGGGGTCTATTACTTGAGCCACCTCATAAATCACTAGAAAACATGGGTCATGACTTCGTGAGAGAATGTAACTCTACCTACAGGTAAGGCATTACTTACAAGCTTTACTGAATTTTTCCTCCTATTAAACCTTTGAAAAACTTTTTGTTCAAAGATTTTATAGGAGGAAAATTTCTGTACGTTTTCACTAACACTAAGCGACATCTAAATGAATGCCTACCTCAAAGTGTGCTGTCAGATTTTTAACTTTTGGGACTTAGCTGAGCGTTGAAAATCCAACGGCGCGCTTTAATTTTTTTAAGTATTTCTTAGTGTTAGTGAAAACCGGCATAACTCTGACAAATATATTGACGGCTTAGCAAGCTTTGAGCTGAAACCCTGCCTTATTTATTTGGGCTCGCTCGCGGGGACCTGATGAATGAGATAATCAATTGCCTTTGACTTTTATATGCACAGATTAATTAATAACGAAAACTTAACAGTACATCTTTATTAGAGGGGCGGAAAGCCGATGAGTTTTTCGTTTAATAGAGATTAATTGTTACTTTATTAATATTTATTTTCTTTTGAAGAAGGTAAAAGCAGTAAGCTTGCTCCCATTTATCACGGGAGTGACGAAATCGGGGTGTATTATATTTGTATACCTGTGTCCAACTTTCGAGGAATGCAAGCGTGATTATCCTAAACCTAACTAATATTATAAATGCGAAAGTGAGTTTGTTTGTCTGTTACGCTTTCACGCTAAAACGGCTGAACGGATTTGGATGAAATTTGGAACACAGGGATAGACCATGACTTGGGTTAGGACATAGTATAGTTTTTATCCCGGTATTCCCACGGGATCGAGGCTTATGTAGGTGAAACATAACATTACGCCTGTAATCCCTGAATGGCTAGGCAGAGGTGTACCTATAGTAAACCCACGTTTCGCCAGTTATGTTTAAGTAATAGTTATGTTAGTAATATGTTATGTTAGTAATATGTTATGTAATAGGGAGCGACCCTATTGCCATCAACTGGGCATAATATACACATCCTAACTCCGGGCTGCTACTGAAAAATTCCTGGTGGAAAAACCCAATAACACTTTGCCTGACCCTAGACATCGCGAGAAGGTACAAAAGGGTTACCGAGGCACCTGGCAACACAGGCAACGGAAGGGGCACGGGTGGGTTTTAGTCAGTAATTCTCTGACACACCTTCCCGCTCCGCCCAGAGCGAAAGAAGTAATTTGATAATTTTTCACCAAAAAAAAAAAATACCTCGTGTTTAGAAGTAGTGCTTGCGACCACTACACCAACGAGGCAGTATATATCTATAAAATATAGAATAGAATACTCTTTATTATGTACATACACCATACAAATTACAATAAAAAATGTTAATTTTTTACATAGGATGACACAATGGGCGATCTTATCGCTAAAAGCGATATTTTCTTTAATATATACACATTAACTCACGCCTTCTTCCCATGTGGGTAGGCAGAACTTATAGAACGCCACCTGCTACGCTCTTTACATACTCCTTTTGCTTCGTTTACATTCATAAATCTGGTCATACACGCACGCCGGTTGCGAGTACTACGCACCTGACCTTTTTGAAGAACATCATTAATGAGGTCACTATATGTCTTTCTGGGGCGTCCCCTCCCGGCATTTCCACTCACATCTGCCTTGTAAATACCTTTTGTTAGTCGCCTTTCATTCATCCTCTCAACATGACCAAACCATCTAAACATACTCTTTTCAATTTTCGTCACTACATCTTCCTTTAAATCGCATCGTTGCCTTATCACAACATTTTTCAGCCTATCATTTATAGTCACACCACACATGCTTCTCAAAGAACGCATTTCCACAGCATTTACTCTACTTTCATTTTTCTTTTGCCACACCCAACATTCACTTCCATACATAAGTGTAGGCACCAGCACACCATTATGAACAGCCAGTCGAGCCACTTTGGGCATCGACTGGTTGGTCACCATCGCATGTATAGCACTATTCGCTTTATTTTTTTATTTCTTTAATATATCCATGGTATTAATATAAAAAACAATTAACCCAACAGTTGTTGCCGTAGTTTTGTATGGTATTGACGGCGTCATTAATATTGATATGAGCGCGTTATGGAAGTGGGGTGAAGGCACTCATATTTTATTAAAGCACTTTGTTGCAAATTATTAATATTCATGTTTACACATCTGAATGGGATGACAGGATATTTCTGAATTCGCTAGGAGTTAGTATTCTATAATACTAAAGGCGCTGACAAGACCCAATTGACCAAAATAGGCATCTTTTAAGAAAAACATTGCCAGATCTGTATAGTTTGTGGTAGCGGAAAAAATATTATGTTAATTTTGAACATATTTCCCAGAACTAGATTGTTACCAAAACACGTTTTGAAAAAAAAGCTCGATATAAACCAACGTTAAACTAACCTCTTACGTATTTAATTAATAACAAGAACGTCTTATTTGAATGCAGAACTTGGTTGTTTTTTATTTTCCATTAGGTACTCAACTCAATTTTGAGTAAATAGATAATTGCTTCATATATTGCAATAAATTTCAAGCGTTGTGTCATCGCGCTTCTCTTTCTTTTCTATGCATTCTGACAGTGACCGCGGTTCAGGTGTTGTCAGCGTCTTAATACGGAAAGCGGTTTTTTTATGTGTAACATCAAGATCCTCTCGCTTTCTGTGGGAGTGATTTCGTGAAAAGGGACGGAAGTGTGTAACAGGAAATGACAGCTTGATCATGTTATTAGTAAGTACTTCTTAATAGCATGGAATTAGTAAGTACTTTATAATAGCATAGAATTAGTGTACTCAAGGCATCACAATAGGGATGATGCCTAGGTAAAAAAAAGATATCTTATTTAGTCCATCAGTCAGATAATAAAAAAAACATGAGACACGTATTTTTTTCTTTATCATATGAATAAAAATGACTTAGATAAAACGCATTAAAGTTGGGGAGCGGGGGCTCGCTACGTCACAATTCAGTATAAAATCTAGCAAAGTGTGACGTTATGCCACATTTTAACTCAATGTATTGCCATAATCTTGTTACTTGACGGGCAAAAACAATGGTCAGCATCCCTTTTAGATAGAACACGTTTTTTATAAAATTACCGCTTCACCTTCAAACACCTACAACGAACACACTTTTTGACGAACCATACAAAAACTGGAGTTGTATGCAGTAAAGGGTAAAATTACTTTAAAATCCATCAATTCTATCATAGTTAATCAGGTCAAAATCTTGAATATATAGTAGATATCCTAGATATCCTTCTATTTTATATCGTTCCTTAAATCTAACACGATAGTTGAATCGAAAGGGTTTCAAGACACACATTTAATATTCGACCTCCTTCACGGTTATTATCATATTTCTCATAAATAAGGAAATAGTTTCCTGCAGTATATATAACGACTTCTCGCCGTTCCTTTAAACTTGGTCCTGATTCCTGAGTAGTATTGGATCGTGACAAGATTTGTGATAGAAATAATTATAGGCCCTTTAATATTAACTAGGAGGGAAAAAGTATTTTTGAGCTATTTGGAGAAAAGCCTGATTTACACGGTAAAACTTAATGTCTGTCCTACTTTAAGTTGAAGCAAGAATGCTTTACTTTAAGTTGCACTGTCTAAACAGCGTTTAGTAGAAGTAATCTGTTGATTTTATTGTATTGTAAGCTACAGGCAAAACACTTGCATCGTGTAAATATGGCTACATGTATCAAATAATGGGCGAAAAGTGAAGATATTATTAGACATAGGTATGCTCAGTAGGCACGTGAGTAAAATAAATAGTATTTATTTATATATTTATTTAATACTTTACGCACACAAATGTAGGCGGACTTAATGCCATAGGCATTTTCTACCAGTCAAACTTTGGGTGATGCAGAGACAGACAGCGGTAGGTGCAATAACGAAAACTGTGGAATAAATATTTATTAAAATATAAGTATATACATACATATACCTATTCAAAACAATATATATATAATACATATACCTAATTATACATAAATATAAGACCAAATAAATACACGAATATACTAAACAGAGAATAGAAAAGACTCAACTAGAAAGTATATATACTAGGAAACAAAACGTCAAAATAGCTTCGAAAAAGCTATAGTTATGTAAAATATTCGCAAATCATCAAACGCTACAATAAAAATCAATTTGAAAATAGTAAAAGGGACATTTTTAAGAACCTTTTTAAAGTGCTTTGGGACTAGCCAGTAACATCTGTAATAGGACAAACCAAATATTTTTCTGACATCCACACACGTCTTTGAAAGCAACCCCTAATGCATTATACGTTTATGAAAGTCTGATACAACTCAAAACTCAAACCCAAAGGAATTATTTCAATTCAACCATTTAAAGGCATTATTGAATTTCTATGGAGTCGGTAAGAGATGTCTTTAGAGGTGTGAGGAATAGGGTGTAAAGTTCACTCATCCAAAGTTCATCATAGAAATGGAGGATCCTCCGATCAGACGGGTGTTGTGGCTGGTGGGCAACTGCCCGACGGTTGATGTCGGGACGTTGTATATTTATGCCAGTCGCGCGATAAACTCTTCTTGCGCGGTGCAAGATTTTGCACGACGTGTGTGTTGCGTAGTTTGTATGTGGCCGGCACATCACTCCCCTGTGGAGACCGGAAGTCGATAGCGGCTCAAATCGTGTATCTTGCGATGCTTGCCAGGGTCAGTTACGGTTCCAGTAAGTTGGAACCAGGTGCCGCATAGTTCACGGTGAGTCGGATGTGGTACAACACTGGGTTGAGGCTGACTGCTGGCGACGACCAGGAGAGGTATAAATAACCTCTTCTTGTTGTGAGGGTGATGACCAGGAATGCGCGTCCGCTGCCGCAATGCCGGTGGTCAGGAAGCTGTTGAAGCCGTGGGTGCTGACTGATGATAATGACGTAACGCTGAAGTAGTTGCACGAAGGCTGCGCTGACGTTTATACCCGGGGTCACCAGTATAGATGGTGTCAGAAGTGGGGCCCGACGATTAATGTCGGGACGTTGCACTTATGCTAGTCACGCGGTAAACTCTACTTGCGCGATGCAGGATTTTTCACAACGTCAGTGTGATGCGTAGTTCGCATGTGGCGATGTAGATGCCGCCACATGAGCATAATAGAACCGAATGATTTCACATGCGCTACTATCAGCGAGACATTTGAATGACCAAGTCAATGAAAGTCGTACCTAGAACATGGTAGCTTCATACTTATAGTCACTGACATCAATAACACTTCATCTGTTGAGATTGATTGACAAACTAACACGAACAAATAAAAATGGAACACTAGAGTCGTCTTATTTTTATCTAAAACTAGCTATTGCCCACGGCTTCATCCGCGTGTATGTCGGAAAACATCTCATAAGAACGTACTACTGGGATTTTTAGCGGGGTTTTTATATAACTTGGTTCACGCGGCGCACGCCAGTAAAGCTCCCAGTCGGCATGATTTTTTCCGACATCTTCAACAAACATCGCCATATTTCAGCCAATTTACACTAAACCTTCACTAAAGTTTACACCTAAACCATCCTTATGAACCACTGCGTCCATTGGTGAAGACCGTTTAAAAAGCCGTTCGGCAGTTTTCGAGTTTATCACGTTCAGACAGACAGACGCGGCGGGGGAACTTTATTTTATATTATGTAGTGATAATTACGAGTATATACGGTTGGTCCGTGGATGGGTGACCATCTTTACATACCAAGACCCCTTCGTGCCTCGGGAAGCACGTTAAGCCGTTGGTCCGGGCTGTCATTTGTAGATCTTTGACAGTCGTTACGGGTCGTCAGAAGCCCGAAAGTCTGACCACCAGTCCTACCAAGGGGTACCGTGTTGCCCAGTAACTGGGTTGTGGAGGTCAGATAGGCGGGCCCCACCATGTAAAATACTGGCATCCAGTTAGACTGGAAGCTGACCCCAACATAGTAGGAAAAAGGCTAGGCAGATGAGTTATAATTAAAAAAAAAAAAAATTATAAAGTTTCTAAAGCAAAACTGTGTCTCTCGGTCCCTATTAGTCGTTTTCACGACCCAGCTATCGACTTGAATTAGATCAAAAGTGTTGAGATACAAGTATACTCAAACTAAAAGTTTTGTTTACAGAAAACACACGGGTAAAGTACTCACGAAGAACTTTACACGCTGAAAGTGCCTCAGTTACAGCTAGTTCAATAAAGTTGCTTGTTATTTCTTATGATTAACACTAACTGTGACTGACCCGGGCACTCCCGAGCCAAGCAATCATAGTAAATAATTGATTTACCTCTTAATGGCAACAGCGTTGAATTTTGTTTGATTAGTAAACTTAACGTGTGTTTGGCAACTTGGGCCAATGAGACTTCGGTCGAATGCCCTTGAACTTAGTGATGGATGACTTTTGATGTTTGACACCTATTATGGTAGATAATAATTTATTTTAAAGCCCTGTTCTCGCCCGATTGGGTGAGTTGGAATTCGTAGGCGTGAAACGAAACGTATTTTGCGATTTTTTTATATGAATCTCTGTTCATGACTAATAATATCTAATTACTTTATGCGTAATCTATTTACACTGAGAGAATCCGCTACGCATGTATCGGAATATGTAGCATCATATAAAATTAATCTTTATCTTATTCCTATCTGTCGCAGGATTTCTAGACGAACAGTCAATTCCGAACGAAACCTGTGATCTGTGAGTCGCTCTAAATAAATATTAAAACTTATCTTACTTTCACCTAAAATTAAATGTTAACAGAATTATAAATTGTATTTAAAATATTTCCTTGATTTTATATGCTATTTCGATGTATAAGTTGAACTATAGCAAATGTTTTTATTGTGACTTAAAAGACTACTATTACAACCAAAGTTTCTAGACGAAAAGTAGGTATATTCATACATAAGTTATGATTGGTGGTTTTTGAATAACCAAAACAAATGTTAGTGAATTTAGAAATACAATAGATGATTAAGGTATAATTAAAATTATACTTTAATGTTTATTACGATTTTATTTATACAGCAATTTCCAAGTAACAAGTAGTTTCAAACATAATCTTCTTAAGTTTTAAAAATGTTCCACTTCCTACGATTTGTTAATTAGAAATGATTAAACAATAATTTATGTCCATCTGCGATTGGTCTAAAATGGCGCCAATGTTGGATGTACAGTCACGAGCACTAATATGTATACACTTAGCAACTTTTAAAAGTTATTTTCTCCTACTGTATTGATTGTAATTTTATGTCGTAATGAACATAGTATTTTAGAACCCATGCTATTATGAAATAGGTCTTACCTCAATGTTGCAGTCGTTATTCCACGAAAAAATCGATTTTGTATTTTGCTAAGTGTATACATATTAGTGCTCGTGACTGTACTTGAGTCATATTGGGAGACTATAAAAATAAGTGTTCCCGCCAGTTCAATCTTCTTTGATACAACTGTTGTGTACGATGTACTACCTATAATGTTCACGTAAGTTAATTGATCCTATTTCTTGATTATTGCTGACACTATGTTTTTCTGTATGTGTTATAATATGTCTTATGTGTTAAATTGAATTAAGGTATTCATGCTCTGGTTCTTTCTTTCTATAGCTTTGAGAAATGGTCGAAGAGATTAATGTGATGAAGATAATTTATACTAATTTAAAAATGTGTTGATAAAATACTTTAAACCAAGCTGCTATGGAGTTTCTCGTCCTTCTTCTCCATGATGACCTAGTTTTGGAACGGACAACTAGTTTTCTCTCTAACGTATTTAACTGACAAGCCTAATTTAAATAACTACCTAGTCTTGTCTTTCTGTGCTTTTCTTCATGAAAGTACCTATGAATATGGTGTGTAAATGTGTGTGTAAATAACTACTAACCATTCAGACACTCAAAACTTGCTAATTTAGTGGATATCATTATCTTTACCTATAGTATTCCATCCATTCATCTGAAACACGCGTGTACGGGGTTTTCGAAAAACGCGAGCAAACTTAAAAACTGCGCCTGGTTTCTCAAGAAACGGGCCATTCCAGACTGTGTTCCTTGCTAAGGAAATAATTAACTGATCCTCTTTTGAGCTTCTTTCTAATGATAGTCGCTTTTTAGGGTTCCGTAGTAAACAAGGAACCCTTATAGTTTCGCCATGTCCGTATGTCTATCTAACCCCACTGTAGCTCAGAGACGCTTAGTACTAGAAAGCTGTAATTTGGCATAGGTATACATATTAATTACGCCGACAAAGTGCTATAATAAAATCTTGCAATATATATTTTTTTAGCGTACCTCCCTTGCACGTAATGTGGGGATGATATTTTTTTCTCGTCTACCCCATGGTGTGGCATATCAGGTCTGTGAACACCACTTTTCGATTCAAGGATCCGCTTGCGAAATATTAACCCTTAAAGTGTTAATTTTTGGTAGAGTTGAGTGTCCAAAGTGTTGTAAACGGTTGTTTGTGGAGATGTGAAAAAATTCATGGCAGTAGTACATATAATTAAATTGAAAGGAAAACTATCACGGCTAAGTAGACTTACACGGCTAACGTAATTCCAACTACGGAACCCTTTATTGTGCGTGGTCCGCCACGCACTTGGCCGGTTTTTTTTTTTAATTAATTAACCTCCTAAAACTTTTTCAACTTTAATGAAGCACACTTGTTTAAATAATTGAGCATCTTTTGAACTTTCTTGCCTTTTCTCATAGTTGGACACAGTAACTAAGCTAGGGTACCCCGACCAAATGGGTTAGGTTAAGTTGGAACCATAACGACGACGGACTAGGGGATACCCGTCGCCTCCCAATCCACCAGACCCGTGAGGACGGCGTGTAGTGTTCCACACGCGCCTCTGTCAAGCCGCGGTCCCTTGGCATGTCGAGGCCTGTCGCGTCCAATGCCGAAAATTCCCACCACAGGCCTCATCGGATCGACGGTTCCCATGTCAGCCTGGCCTGGCGCGATCTGGCCTGTGAGAAAGCGGGCCGTGGGACCTCAGCATAAGACGTAATGGGGGAGTTCAATAAGTCACCCCCCCTACGGGATGGGGCCAGTCTAGCTTGGGCCGTTACTAGTCCGGGGAAGTCGCATTCGCACCCGCAGCCCGCCGACGCAAGTTTACGAGGGAACACCGGTTTTTAATCAGTAACAGTCTGATAGACCCCTCTGCCCACGTCAAAAAAAAGAGGTTAGAACTTTAACCATCGGCTACATCCAAGTTGGTCGCAGTTGCTCGGCTATTTAGTATTTTTAGGACCCCGAAATAGGAATTAAGTATTTGAGGTTTACAAAAAGAGACGTAATCATTATACGCGCGCCCATATAGCTCGTAATCTGACCTACGCTTTGATTCACTCTGAAGCACTACGTCAAGTTCGAATCGTCCTTCAAAGATTAATTTCTTCTTCCATTGTGTTGACAATAGAATTATGATTTGATTGAAGAATCAATTCTTTAGTAAATATTTTAACAAGAAAGACAGAGAATAAACCAAATGGTATCTTTTTTAGATGTAGCGTCTCAGACAAATATGTAATTAACGTTATGTAAACTGATATTCATGAAAACATTTACCGTAGATATTTTTAAAATGAATGAGTTTCCATCGCGTGTTTTTTGGATGAGTGGTGACCTAATAAACCTGTATCTATTTTTTACTTCAAACTCAAAGCATTTATTTTATGTTTATGGTTCCTATGGAGAATAACGGACAAAAAACTCCATGGACACACTTTTATAACAAAATATTGTTACAGAATATTGGTGACATCAGTCATGTTGAAATTATACATAAGAGAATAATTTAGAAAGACGTGCATATAAAAGATAAAAACAAAAAAAACAGCAGCTAAGAGATTATCAGTCACGATCAGTCCCTACGGACGACGCCCGTTCACGAACATGATGCCTGGATCAGCACCATTCAACTCAACCATTTTGAAGGGAACTTGATCCAACAAACACGCTGCCACCAGCGAGACTTTTGAGGGATACATACTCTCAGCCGCCAGGGCACGTTCAAGTCAATAAAGGACGTAGTAAATGGGACCGAGTAAATGGTAGCTTTATATGAGGAACATAGCGCTTACACATGTGCTATGCAATGCTACAATATTAAGATATTGAATTTATCCAATGGAAATATAGTTTTTACAACCTTCAGCAGCTCCAACAATATTTTCGAATGCTAATCAATTCGTTTATGCGCCCTTGTGAAGCAGGACCAGTGTTGAGGTTGAGCAAAGCATTTTTGTCAGCGATATAATCCCCCAACTTATAATATGCAATTTGTTTTTTTTTGCGTGGGAAATTATCAAATAACTTCTCTCGTTCTGGGCAGAGCAGGAGGATGTGTCATACTCTTACTGACTAAAAGCCACCCGTGTTCCTTCCGTTGCCTGTGTTGTCAGGGGCCTCAGTAACCTTTCCGTACTTTCCCTCGATCCCGACAGGCATCAGCCCTAGTGAACCCCTACACTTGTGCTGACATCAACACAACGCGCCGTTGACCCGGGCCTGGCCCTTATCGGACGGCAACTAGTAATACTTAGACGATGTTTAAACCCAGATGGGGACTATGATAGGCGAACTTTAATTATTGATTAACTTATAATATGCTTGGCTGCATAGTGTTTGGCTACTTAGATGAATATCTAGGTAGGTACCTATTCAGCAAATGACTACAGTATATTCCCTAGATTAAATGCTATTGGAATATGGCTGGTGATTTAAGTATAGCTACAGCTCTTATAACTCAATACCCTTCCACTTGCCCTGATTTATTTGTGGTTGGCGCAATATGTATGTCTTTTTCTTCCATACTTCTTCTATTAGTCTTCATCTCGGTAGTCACCTCCTTTCTACCCATATCATGTTTCACAGAGTCGATCCATTGTTTCTTTGGTCTTCCCCTAATCTAATAGCCCTTCACATTCATACTCAAAACTTTTCCTCGCGAAATTTTCCTCATTTCTTCGCATCACAAACAGCTCATACCATGACAACCGATTACCATACAAAACTCAAAAAAAGGAAACCAATAAGAAAAAAAAAGAATGAAAAAGAAAAAGAATCAAGAGTCATTTCACACAAAACTCCTGTTCTGTGCTCCTGCCCTAGCTAAAAATACCAGGCATAAGTTTACATCCTGTCACCGTGGCACAGGTAAAAAGCATCTTCAAACAAAAGAAGACTAGAAAACAGATATTATAGGAAAAGGCAATTTTACACTCTCATTGCAATAATCAGCCTATAAAGACTACGAGGACATAGGCCGCCCCTCTGTTGCTGTTGTTTCTAGGACATGCCGGTTGCCTTACGATGTTTTCTTCATCGTTTTGAGTTTTACACTCTGTTACTCTACAATATGGAAAAAAAACTTGAAAAGTTTTTAGCGTTTTCACTTCCGCGTCGAAAAATATAAGCTAAGCCAACATTTACCTATAAGTTAATTTACTGCATTATCCTCACCAAGTATAAAGGTTTTATTCAAATTACCCCAACACCCTAAAATTTGGTTAAAACTTAATTGTAAAACAAACTTTTTGATTAATTGAAAGAAGAATGGCAGTTTTGGTGTCGCTTAATTTCAGAAACGTTCATGAATGAAAGTAAGTAAATTATATGAAATAGTTACAGGGCTTTTCTTTTTATGCATTAGCGTTTTTTTATTAAACTGCAGAAATAGAAAAAGATAAAACAAATATTTTACTAAATCTGAATATCAAAACGCAACCACATCAGTTGCTTGAAACGCCGGGCGATGCCGACTAACGTCTCTAGATATCTTGGCTTACGACTTTTTCAAGGTTGCCAGATATGTCATGCGACGTCGCCCGAAGTCGCTCGATTTCACCCGACATATCCAGGGACACGTGTCGCGGGAAATCTGGCCGTCTACGATGCACGACGCAAAGCAATAGCGAGTTGGTTTGCAGTTGCAGGGCAACAAACTATCGTTCGTGTTTGACGTATTCCTAGGTCGCATTTTTGGCTTTCTTCATCATTTTAAAAGCATTGTTTTCTTTGATTTACCTTTATAATATGAGGTTAACATTAGTAATAATACCAAAATACATTTTGTCAGTCATCACGTTATAATAGCTACTTGCTTTGCATAGAAGTGCCTGGACCACAATAGGACATGACGCTCTTCTAGATGTCCAATATGTAAAGTTTAATATACAAAGTCAGCTACTAGTGCCACTTTTCCCTTCAGTAGCCATTATTGCAGCTATTCATCTCCGCCATCTTCAAATGTCATAAATACTGTTTATCTACTACACCCATGCTATAAATCCTCTAAAAAAGTTTCTGAAACAGTTAGCTTATTGCCAACATTAAAACAGCCAGTGTCATAGTAACCATAATATCATCCGAACGAGTGTTATAATGTTGTACTAAATTTCATTATGCAACTCCTTTTCAAAAAAAGAACATTGCACGCGCGTTTTTAAAACAGTATTTTGATTGATTGTTACTAATAAAATGTTAGATAGGTACTCAACTTACTATTTCATTCTTTGTATTCTCCTCTTGTGTTTTATTTTCTAATTACGCTTATTGCGTCATTTTTTGTCACCTATATAGATTTTATAAATAAACTTATACCTAATAAATAACACAAATAATCTCTATGTATTTATTACTACTAACTAACTTTATACTTAAAACTACTCTAATATTTGCACACACAAACTAACAAACCTACTTATTTTGTTGATTTGAATAGTTTGTTTACAATATTTTCTAATGGTTAGTCACACGAAAAAATGCGGGAAAAAGTGTTACAGGTCCGTTTAGCACTGCGTCTAGTCCCGCACTGATTTATTAGGCGACAGAGGGGACGTTCACGCGATTAAGTGTCGATTTAAGTTAAAAATAATGACTATAAGTAAATAAAGAAGTTATTTAAAAAAAATAGCCGTATATTCCCTAGGTATTGTATTGTGTAATATCATGATGACTATAAAAAAACCTAGCGATTAATAGTTTAGAAGAAAAACGTTTTTATATTTAATAACAGCGCCGTAATTTAAAAAAAAATGTTGGGTTATTCGAATTCACGTCGTCTCCCGCCATTTTTGTTCGATATTAGTATTGTAAAAATGTATTACTTTGTTGTTTACAAAAATGAGTGATACAAGCTTTGATAACACACCACCAGATATTTCTAATGCAGCAAAGGACATTCCTAACCAATTATTACCAGAAACTTTCCATGAATTTACATAGTTCTTACAACACTGTACAACACCCTATGATTTCACAAGATTTAATAGAGGTTTCATTCATATCATGGGTGTAGATAAAGTCTTGTATAACCCACGTTCGCGTTTTCGTACCCCTTAATACAACAGTTGCTTAAATAACTATTACTACATATTATACTCTTCGGTTTACTGTGCCTGGGGGTCTGTATAAACGGAGCAACCTGCTCTTTAAACCACGTTTTTCTGGCGAAACCGAATATTATAAAAATATGCTACGATTACCTTTTTTCTTAATTTGACCGAGATATATCTTTTGAGAATAGTTGTACGAATGTATGTACGTGAAGTCTAAGTGTGACACCCAGATTACATGGAGTCCTGCCATTCTTCTTTATTCAGAAGAATGGCGAAGAAACGAAGTGTTGCCAGCATTTAAGCTTCCTGCCTTATAAGAGAGGAAGCTTAAATGCTGGCAACACTTCGATACATGCTTCTATGCCGCATTTGAATATAAATGTATGCATTACATAATTATCTAGGGTTTGGTTCTGAAAAGTACGTTTTAAAGACATAAATAGTTTTTCTGGTCTGAAAATCAAACGCAGAAAAACGGCCACGACACACCTCGCCGCTCAAAGGAAAACATTTATTTACTATTTTAATAAAACTAAATTAAAAAAAATGTCTTTCTTAAATTATAATAAACTAATAATAACCGGAGTCGCCTTTCTATATGGTAATTTATTTTTAAACAAATAGCAAATAATATATCAACTAAACTAATAAAAACATACCATACCATTTAACATTGAAATTGTAAACTCCTTATCTATTATGTAAACGTCATAATGATAACATTACATAACACCGTTGTCCCCGAAGGGTTAGGCAGAGGTGAACCTATAGTAAACCCACTTTTCGCCAGTTATGTTTAAGTCCCATGTACCTAATAGGGGGGAGCCTATTGCCAGCAACCGGGCAGAAATATAGACTCCGGGCAGCAACTGAGAAATTCCAGATGGAGAAACCCAATAAATAATAACAATATTTACATTTTGTTATTATACCTGCTAGTATGTACTTATTGATAGCATGTTTACTACCAACAACAGTATCTGACAGTTTAGATTTACTGACATTGAATTTACTTAGAAAATGTACACTATCGGCCACAATAACAAACACGCAATACGAAATTATAAATAATAGAGTTTCAATTATATTTTTTACATTTGCGTACAATATGATTAACGCACGCACGACGTATGATCAAAGCTGTCTTTTGTTTTTATTGCTATAATATATATTTCTGTAAAATTTGTTTGAAAAAACACTTTTACACGTCCAAAGTAACTTACTCGTATGTTTTAAAAAGGTGAGTTCGGTGTTTCCTATCTGACTACTCTAAGCAGAAAGACTAAAACAATCTCAGAGATTGTCCACGCAGCATATTAATCAGAAACCATGCAGATTGATGTCTGAAACGGTCTTTTGAGGAAAGAACCACACAGATTTCAGTGGACCTGCCAAATCAGTGCACATATTGGTTGTTGTGTTAATCAGCGTAGATATAGATAAATAAATATATTTTGGGTAAACTGTCATACACATAAACATAATTTCATTTAATAATAATACGAAGGCTGGCAAATACCTACGTATTAAATTAATACCAGTTACTAAAATGTACGTTATCGTAAATTGTAAACTTTGAGCGCTGAGCGCGTGTGTCTGTGTGTGTAAATAAGGATAACTCGTGGGAAACGTTCCTAAAATGTTGGTGTTTAGGGTACGTTAGAGGTATTTAAGACGCCCCGAGAACTCAGTCACAAGGATGACGGGAAAACCGCTTCACAAGTAAATTCTTTACACATTTTTGAGGGACACGTGTTTAAATAGTGTGTTCATTAACGGATAATCATTTTATAGTTAAGTGACCTTTGTAGCCACATGTTTGATTAAAACATGGATTCATAATCTGATTTATGACCCTTTCGCTGGTATGTGCCATGCAACGGAAGTGCATAACTGTATAGTGCGTCCAACTGCATCTCAAATGAAAGAAACACCATGAAATTAGAAACACTGTGTTTAAAACCTTAGATCTTTATTTTAAAAGAAACTACTTAATAGCCTTTTGTGAAATTAATTTTATTAACAATATTTTCTCAACTATTTATTAAAGTTTCAAATATCAAAAGACTTCATATTATTGCACGCCAGTTTATTTTTACTGAAACAGTCAGGGTTGCAAGGACTTAAAAAATGTAGCATAACTAAATATGATCATACTTTTTACACGTTTGGTTTGAAATAAATGTTACTAGGCAATCAAATTAAATTATTGAATACCTTAATCAATTGTAAAAAGTACCGAATCTAATGATAAATATAAATATCCATATTTCTTGGTGCAGGTATGTTAATAACCGTTTATTTGTTAAGGAGGATATTAAACAGTGAACTTTTACATACATAAAGATTGAATAAAAAATATTTAAAGGGTTAACTTTTTACGGGCTGTGCCTATCGCAGGTATGTTGGAAGAGAATCCTTGAGAAATAAGCATCACCTTGTACGTATTTTTTCTTTTCTTCTTGTCAATTTATATATCATCACAAGACGTCCACTGCTGGACATAGGCCTCCCCCAAGCATCACCACTTTCACCGGTTCTGTGCTTCCCGCATCCAGCGGATTCCTGCGGCCTTCACAAGGCCATCGGTCCACCTTGTAGGAAGCCTTCCGACGCTACGTCTTCCGGTACACAGTCGCCACTCCAGAACCTTTCGGCCCCATCGGCCATCTGTTCTGCGAGCAATGTGCCTTGCCCACTGCCACTTAAGTTTGGCAATTCTGCGGGCTATGTCGGTAACCTTGGTTCGCCTGCGGATCTCTTCATTTCTGGTTCGATCTCGTAGGGAAACTCCAAGCATAGCCCTCTCCATTGCCCTTTGGGTGGCTTTTAGCTTCCAATAAGGCCCATTGTGAGCGACCACGTTTCAGTGCCATTGGGGTCATTACTGGCAACACGCACTAGTCACGCACGCACGCACTTTCGTCTTGAGACACTGCGGTGCGGACGAGAAGATATTACGTAGCTTCCCGAACGCTGCCCAGCTGAGTCGGATTCAACGATTTATATATGTGTGTAAATAAAAAAAAAATGTACGTCCATTGCAGTGTTAACTTTCAGGTGAAAAAAAGTGTCGATTATAATTTTGTGCAGCCCTGATTTATTAATATTTACTATAAATTAAACGTTATCAGATTACATCTTCAGAGGTTGTAGAAAATGTTTTGCAGTAATATCCGATAGTGTTCTAATTTTCTACGTAGTGTCGTTAAACGTGAACGTAGTTTAATAAGGACAATGGCTGTACAAAATGACAGTGTTAGTGATATAAAAGGCAATGCCTGTATGCAATGGTTGGTTGCAATGATAGGTAAAGAGACTGCCGTTTCTGTTTCTGTGTATAATGTCTTTTAACCGACTTCAAAAAAGGAGCAGGTTCTATGTTCGTCTGTATGTATGTGTACAATATTTCCATTAACTATGGAACGATTTTAAAAATTATTTTTACATTTGGTTGAAGAAGCTCGCAGGGTGGTCCCACATGCGCGGGCTTGCGGGCGGTGAGCAATGGATAGCTCACCGTCCGATGAGAACCAGCAGGCTTAGCATGACGCTTTCTATATCTACGAAGAAAAGACAAAGCCATTTCTACACAAAGTGACATTTCGTTTCTCAATTTTTGACATCGCACCGTAGAAATCCTACTACATAAAAAAGGACCTAGACAAAGATCGTTAGAAACGAAAGACAAAATGACAGATTGTAGAAGGATTTCTACGGAGCGATGTCAAAAGTGAAGAAACAAAATGTCACTTTGTATAGAAAGAGCTATGTCTATTCTTCGTAGAAATAGAAAGCGTCATGCTAAGCCTGCAGGCCCGGGTCGCTGGCGCGTCGTGTTTCACGCGCGCCTCAAAAAGATGTCAGCACAAGTGTAGGGGTCCACCAGGGCCGATGCCTACCGAGGTCCCCGGCAACACAGGTAATTGAAGGAACACGAGTGGGTAAGAGTCTGGCACACCCTCCCACTCCGCCCAGAGCGAGAGAAGTTATTTGATATTTTCCCACCAAAAAATATATTAGCATACCCTAAGCAAAAAGATCACTTACAAAAGTTTTTTACAAAGCAAGTAGTCGTAAACGAATTTGTGTGGGGTAGGTAACACTTAAAAAATATATTCTCTACTAGCTGCGCCTCGCGGTTTCACCCGCATAAGTCTCGATCCTGTGGGAATATCGGAATAAAAGTTATTCTATGTTCTAACCCAGGTTATTGTCTACACATGTGTCAAATTTCATCCAAATCCGTTCAGCAGTGCTATTCTGTAACCTTCTCACCGTAAAAACTTAAGTGTAATGAACGTGGAGAGAACTGTCAGTGTCATCCCACCTGATACTAGGGATGGACCAAGGATTGCATTTACAATCATAATCGAGATTTTAATAATATTTTTATGCTAATTCTATTGATCATAATCAGTTAACTGATTAAATAAACGCAATCCCATGACCCAAACGCGATGTGTTTTGAAGAAGCGATAGTGGATTGAGTCGAGTAAAGACTGTGCGACGTTATTCACCGTTGTTATTAACCCAAATCTATTCAATAAGAAGAGATAACCGAGTGTGTCAAGTGATCGAGTGCTAAAAGTACGCCTGGCTGACGGACCATAGAATTTATCCCCTCACAAACTATGTGGAAACCTAACTAAACGATATGTGTGTCTATGTATATAAGCCATTTGAATAAAAAACGTGCGGATTATTTAATAAGTACCTTTCTAATATTCTATTTTAGGTAGGTAAATTTATACCGACCTACGCGTTGATAATATAAATAATAAAATAATATTCATAAAATCACCGTCATCAATACTATAACAAAATTCAACAGTTCAACTGACACAAAAAAAATTTAAATCATCAAATAACTTCTCCCACTCTGGGCGGAGCGGGAGGGTGTGTCAGACTCTTACTGACTAAAACCCACCCGTATTCCTTCCGTTGCCTGTGTTGCAAGGGGCCTCGGTAACCCTTTAGTACCTTCCCGCGACCCCGGCGCAGAGGAGGGACATTTATCCGCGACGCGACGATAAAGGCTCCTACATACTGGCGCGACTTGTCGCGCGACGCGACGCGACACAAAAGAAACCGCGTGTAGCGCTACAAGCGGTGCCTTTGTGTCGCCACGCGTCGCGCGACAAGTCGCGCCAGTATGTAGGAGCCTTAAGACGTAGCTATGCGATAACGCTTTTGTAACCTATTTATGTACGTCTGTACCTATTCTATTTATAATCTATTATGTTATCTTTTAATATTTTTCATTATTATTATTTCCTCTCAGAGCACCTGCCATCTTATCTCTTCACCACCCTTGGTTGACTGGTAGAGAATGCTTAAGGCATTAAGGCTCCTACATACTGGCGCGACTTGTCGCGCGACGCGACGCGGCACAAAGACACCGCGTGTAGCGCTACAAGCGGTGCCTTTGTGTCGCGACGCGTCGCGCGACAAGTCGCGCCAGTATGTAGGAGCCTTAAAGTCCACCTTTGCACCTAATTGTGTGCGAGAAGTTTAAATAAATAAATAAACGCAAACGTAAGACAAATAGACTGTCAGGATTTCCATACGTTTTATCGTCGCGGACAAAAATTCCGTCGTCTGCGCAGGCCTTTATTGGCATTTTCACTAACGTAATATACCTATATATTTTTTTAGTTCAAATTATGCATAGATTCGAACGGTCAATGACAATATTGCTCGTATAAAAAACAGTTATAATATTACTCCTAATTCGGCCGAATACACAACCATTTCACAGATCACTTGGGCAAACAAACGAAATCACATTACTGTCATACTCGTAATTAGCAAGCTTGGCACTTGGCAAGTTGCATTGTGTTTGCTGTATGACTAATTAATTCACAGGAGGCTGCTGCTTTATTCCTGGTTCACAAAAGCCGTACATTACACTGATCTAAAATAGCTTCGTAAAAAGTTTTAATTATGGCATTTTTCGGACAGTGTCCGATCGGTTTACGCTAAAGATTCGATCAATGCAAGAAATAAATGTGTTGCTCTTTATAAAGTTATCAATCTCTGTTGTTCTCTGCATGTGAGATTTGTGTCTGTCTAAACACTTCAGAAGAAAATAATAATAATAATAATATCCTTTATTTCAGGCAACTAATGCCCATAAAACACAATACATAAATAAATAAATATAAATACAATAACTATAAACTAATACATATTTTCTCCAACAAACTTAAAAACTACTGCACACGAAGTGACGGCGTCGTGTTAGGCTGCGAGGTGTCGCGTAGCCGACCGAATACTAGTGAGGGGCAACTTTTTTTTGGTATACCTTGTGTACCTACACAAGTATCTACTCATTCTTTATAAGAAGAAGGCGTGCAACACACACGAGCAACGCTGAAAATAAATAATCGTGTAAATTAGCGAAAAAGAGAATACAACGCGTTTTAGACCGAGTGTAAACACGTCTTGAACAGAGGCACTAAACATAATAATATTATTGCATCTCTTTATGAACTATAGTCATAATATTTCTATCTACTTTAAGCCAGGCCAATTCATCCCCGGGTCGGGTACCCGGGGATGAATTGGCCTGGCTTATATATATGTATATGTATATATATATATATATATATATATATATATATATATATATATATATATATATATATATATATATATGTCAGTCATGAAATCTATAAAACGTCGTTTACAAAGTCACTAAATGCATTTTATTGTAACTCCTTATGTTCAACGGACAATAAATTGGTATTCTTTTTAAAACCCCTTGCCAGTTCATGTCAAACGTTGCCCGAAAATATGAAAAACAAATTTCAAAACTAGACAACGTCTATCAGGAAATAAACGAACTGTTTCATTTGTAGCGAATACCACACTCCTAACATACGGGCTCCAAGCGGGCTGGGTGTCACCGATGACAAAAGTTTTACAATCAGCGGGCTCCCCGGCCGGGTACCCGTTGTCAGACTATGAAATATCATGGATAGCAAGTGCCCTTTGTATGGCGGCTACGTTTGGAGTCTCTCTGTTCGCTTATATCGTTGACAGATTTGGAAGGAAGGTGGCAGTTTTGATCATGGCTGTACTGCAAGCGGTAAGGATATTTTCCGTATTTTCTTTTATTTGTATTTGGTTGCGTTTTGTTTCCTTGTGTTTTACTCGTTGATTAACTTGTAACAAGTTAAAAACCTTTTTGAGTGATGAAATAAGTGAATGGATAACAGATAATAATAATGTTTATCCTTGTCTATCTCCAAAACGTTAAGTACCTACGTACAATATTGTTTTTTATTGGCTACATCTTATCAAAACAGTTTATGCTGAAATAAATTGAATACCTTTTCTTTAAACAATAATAGATTCTCTATATGCTTTCGCGTTTTTATATACGTACTCAGTGTAAATATTTAAAAAGACTATTACAATAAGTAAGATCACGTTAGATGTTTTATATAATCTATACTCGAGCGTAAACACATTTGAATCGACTTTGTTGATAGTTCTTTTTTTCCTATCAGAAAAATTAAAAGACTCATTCAAAATAATTCTAGCTTCGCTTAAACAGAGTGGCTATATTCTAGTTTAGAACTAGGCAATAAAAAACTACTAATGGAGGCTAAAAGAGTCAATTTACCTTGACCTGAGTTTGACCTGTCTGGCATGTTAGATCAGGTATCGAAAACCTTTCCAACTTTGCCTTAGATAAGAAAATATTTCCTTGCGGTTAGGACTAAGCTTTGACTACTTAGAAATGAAATAACTAAAAGTACTGCAACAATACATAAGACTGTCTTTCTCGTACTTCAAAGTATCTATGTACATTCAAAGAGCTCGCGTAGCGATATACTGCCGAAAATTACGCGACGGAAATTCCGCGTGCATGAAATTACGTGACGTATTTCGGCTTCATTTAATAAGCATTGCAGACATAAACACACCGAGCTTACTATCGCTTATCCTGTGATTGTGTTGCTAGATTAAAGGTAAAGCAGTGGAAATACAGCTTTTTTAAAGTAGGTATCTAGCCTTCAAAAGTCAAAATCTGATACATTAATTGATCGTATACCTAATAACGTAATTGTCAACTAAGTAATTTGTTAAATTAAGGCTCTAGTCTGTTCTTATGAATAGTTTTATACAGTGCGGTAACATCGTATTGAAAGATTTACCACACCAAAGCGTAATCTCAACAGATATAAGTTTTCAAGGACATATAACGACGTTTTTTTTATGATCTTATTTTTATATAATGTATGGACTATATCGGAAATAAATAAATGAATTAATAATAATAATTGTATGTGTATATAATGAAATTTAAGAAAAAAATAATAATAATAAAACCGTTACTATGTTAGAATCTGTACTTAAGTCTACCTTCCAAATTGTGTGGGGTATAAAATTGTTTATTTGTTAGTTCCATCCATCAAGAGACGCTTGCGTGAATCTGACGGTGACTTTAGAATTTATTTTATATGATATTAACAGCAACCTAACCCCCTTTCAGCTTTGTTGGATAATGAAGCTGTCATCAGCAAACATTGCAGTGTTAATCGTAGCGAGACTTTGCGGCGGTATTTCAGCTGGTGGATGCTACAATGTAGTGCCGATGTACGTCAGAGAGATAAGTCAGGACGACATTAGAGGGGTTCTCGGATCCTTCATAATACTGTTCCAAAATATTGGCATACTGGCCATGTTTGCTATGGGAGCCTACTTTGATTACAACACTGTATTGTGGATTGTGTTATGGGTGCCTGTGCTAACTATAGTAATGATGTTGAAGGCACCAGAATCGCCAGCGTTTTTAGTGAAAAAGGGAAAGATTGATGTAAGTTTTTGAGACTGTTTTTTATAACTTTAGTAACTCCGTCGCTGATTGATAAATTGCGGTAACGACTCATGAGTGAGATGAGTTGCCTTGCCTAACCTGAACGTCTTTAAACAGACTGCAGACCAGGTTGGCCGAAGCAAGAAAAACCTGCTCAGGTGGAGATTCATAGATGACGTCGCCCTGTAGTGTAAATGTGATGCTGTTTTTGCTATTGCACAAACGACAGCATACTTAATATCGTGTTCTGCGTGTCCTGTTGTCTGCACTGAACAGAAACTGATTGACGCTACTAAAGGCGCCAAACTCGTAGCCAAATTCTGAACGGACTCAATTTAAATTGCCGTCGACACACTATAAAGATGGATTGACTATTTTTTAAATAACATTATTTGACGGTATATTTTGACCAATCTTTATAGGTTAGGCATCTAGAAAGTCTAAGTCCCACCTACCTTTTAATTCTGAGACTGTGTTCCGAGATGTCTGGCCCAATTTCCTTAGAAAACATTTTGATTTGTTCACAAGGAGTTTAGTTAGTCTTAATTCCCCGAAGTTTTTCTTTTCTTCCACACATTCAACACTCCAATTACATACTAAGTACGCGCAACAATTCTTTTTCAGTCCGTTAACACCAATTCATTAAGTCCAAGTGTTATATTCATTCACAAAGCTCCGGTAATGGGGCGATTTACTAATCCATTAATAACGCGAAACATATCTGGGTTGATGAAAATACAGAAATAGATAAGCAACAGGAATTCCTAGGCTAAAACTTAAAACAGCAGAGACTTTAGATACTGGAGTTGACAAAAACAAATCCTGGAATGAATTTTGACCTGAAAAAGGTCTAATAGAAAATTTAAACAAAGGATCGCCCCCGCCCTCCTACCAGGCTCTTAAGATCTGTATGAGTATGTACATAATTGATAACAGGTGAACCAAAAGCTGTGTTCAGAAATACTGCATTTTCCCCAGAGAGCAAAAACTCTGCGGAAAAAGCAATGTGAAGATATTTTTTGTCCGAAGAATAACGTCTAAAAAATAAAAACATTTATAACGCCGTGGTTAGAGAAGCTCCGGTGAAAATGCGTTTTACGTGAATTCCATTCGAAGCACAGACCAATGTATTTTCAATACATTTGCCTGTTTATTTTTAACATGTCCTTAACAAAAAAAACACGTTTTCTTTTCCTGGAAATGGTCACAGCTGAGGCCAGTACTCAGAAATATCATCACAGATTTACGTATGAATTTTCCTGTGTTCGACAACAGTCTTAGCAAATGAAATATCAGAGGTAAGGTTTTTAAACCAATATTTGTTACAGGAAGCTGCCTCGACAATAGCGTTTCTGAGAAAACTGAATGTCAACGACAAAGTAATACAGAACGAAATTGACTACATGAAAAATCAAGAGCTTACTTATAACTCACTGCCAAAGGTTTCCTTCAAAACCATATGTGAGTAACACAAACATGTTTCATCTTGTCTTTTTAATATCAGTCGAAGATTAAACATTCTATACGTACATATTTAGGTAAGGCCTGCTTCACACGACCCGACGCGATCTACCTACATATATTGGTTTTCTTTTGTATTTTTTCCAAATCATTATATTATACAAGGTGTCGTTTTGCATCCTATTCAAATTTCAGGAGACTGCTATGAAAGACATTTATAATCAAATAAAATTACGATACCTGCTCAATAATTAATACATACTTGTTTTTTTTACTTATTTAAGTTTGACAGGATTTTAGAATACACCACTTTCACATAACATAATCACCCCGTTGCGTATGCGGTAGTGTATGTGTAAAAGGGCAGTTACAGTGCGGTATCACATGGGCCGTGTTTTAACATGCGTGTCCCACACAAATGTGAAAAAAAAATGTTTAAAAAAGACCTACTTATTTTAGATTCATGTCGAAAATCATTAGCATAGTCACCTCCTTGAATTTGACGAGAATACAAAACGACATATTGTATACGTGAAGCGAAAACTTTGTACTCATTTTTACGAAAATCACTCGGACGGAGAAGTATGAAATTAGGCACAGTTAAAGTTTATATGGTCCCCCATAAAAAAAAGCAGAAAGCTAATATTTTTATATAATATGCATTAGAAATAAATTTCATTAATTAAAAAACATTACACATACGGGTACATAACCTGAAATTGCGAAAAAAGAATCAGCTGTTCCCTACATTTATGTTCATAATGATGAGTATAATGACCCCAAGAGGATGCCCATGAATTCAATTTCACCTTGTATAAATAATGTCGAGTAAACTGGAAGTTGCATTGCTGTTTTATTCCAGTTTAAGTATTATGTTTTTTTTTTGGCACATGCTAACTAATCTACAATACGAACATTTTACCTACTGCGTTCAAATTAATGTATTTACGATAATTCTACAAAAACAGTTTTGTCATGAATTTATTGAATTTACAGCCATATTTTGTGTTTTGGCTCATACATTGATGATTAAGCCGAAGTATCGATGCCCTTGACATAAATATAAGTATTTTTTGTATACTACCTGATCCGACTGACGTTGTTCTCTCCAAATTTCAATTATTTCTACAAAAGACATGTCTAAATTTTCTCGAAATGAATATTTTTCGGGATTTTTTTTTTAATTTGTCTTTCCCTATAAACCTGATTCGGACTATTACGAACATTTTAAAACAAAAATTTGCCAAATCAGTCCAGCCATTCTGAAGTGATGCGATTACCAACGAACATCATTTCATTTTTATTGTTATTTTATATTGAGAACCCAAAATCACTATCAATTTCATTATAACGTTTTGATATTGATCTTTAAAGTATATACTAATCACATGGTTTTGTTAAATTTTCAGTTAAAAACAAAGCATGGCGGCGCGGCTGCATCCTAAACGTCATTCTGGTGACGTTTCAAACGAACAGCGGAAACTTCGCAACTCTGACGTATTCGCCCGCCATCTTGAAATCCGCCGGCGTCACGTGGAACCCGGAACTCCAGACTCTCAGCTTCCCGGCAGTTATGATCCTTGCCTCGTTTATCTCAATGAGTTGTGTGGAAAAGTTCGGTCGGAAGGTAAGAGCCTTTCCAAAGTAATTTTGATAAATGTGTTTGCTGACTAATCTTTATTTCTGATCGGATTAGAGAAGAAATCTTCCCTATACTTTGCGTTTCAACGTTTTATTTGTACGTTTCTTGTTTTCTCGCGGGGGATTGTGTTGAGCCCTGATTTCTAGGTTTTTGTTTTATTATTTTATGCTGGGATTTATTTAAGCTGTACGGAATTGTTCGTCGTGGACTGACTAAAAATCCTTACTAACGTAAAAAGCCTAGCTCGTTTTTAGAAAATTGACGCCTATGTGTCAAATAAATAAGGTATTTTGTTAATCACAATCACAATTTACGTAGCAATGGCATACAATAAGCTGCTTTTCATAGGTACCGGAAAACAAAAATCATAAAATACAATAATGACGATTATATGTCTATTATTCCAAATTAACTAACCATTCAAAAACCCTTTTCGTTGATGACAACCATAGCGGACTGCTAATTCATTATTCATGTTGTAAATATTAAATTTTCATTCGTAAACTTTAATTTACAGACACATTACTCTGAATAGTTCGCTGGAGACTATTACCCTGGTTTTGAACGTGGCTTTTGGTAAATGTTACGTAAACCTTATTAGCTCCTAGGATAATACATTTTACAAAAAGTTTTACAAGAAAAAAGTGAATGTTGGGTGTGGCAAAAGAAGCATGAAAGTATACTAAATGCTGTGGAAATGCTCCTTGAGAAGCATGTGTGGTGTGACTATAAATGATAGGCTGAAAAGTGATGTGATAGGGCAACGGTGCGGTTTAAAGGAAGATGTAGTGACAAACATTGAAAAGAGTATGCTAAGATGGTTGGGTCATGTTGAGGATGAATGAAAGGCGACTAACAAAAGGTATTTACAAGGCAGAAATTCTGGGAGGGGGCGCCCCGGAAAGACATAGTGACCGCATTGGTGATGTTCTTTAAAAAGGTCAGGTGCGAAGTATTCGCAAGTGCGTGTATGACCAGATGTATGAACATAAACGAAGCAAAAGGAGTATGTAAGAAGCGTAGCAGGTGGCGTTCTATAGTTTCTGCCTACCCCCATGGGAAGAAGGCATGAGTTTATGTATGTATTTATGTTTCAAGAACATTTTTGGGTAGAACTTTCTAGACTGGCATGCATGGTGGGTGATTTACGTTGACATGACATGTATCATTATGACCGACCCTTCTGTCCCCTTTTTCATTACCTTCGACTCTTGGTCTTATTAACCATACAAGGTTCGTAATCGTTAATGCCCTTTCGACTTTTGATATAGAGACCTCTCTAAAGGACTATTCAGAATAGAATGGTACTTCACTTCAGAGGCAGTGATGCGTATATTTTTTCGAGAAATTGAACGATGTATTATAATATTTTTCTGGCATTTTAGATATTATATTTTTATGTGCTATGGTCGTTATGAACGTATGATCATAAGGTGTTATGATCTTTATGGTCATAATCATATTATGCATTGCTCTTACGGTCCCTATCAGTTGAGCCAGGGTTGCTATTATTCCCAAGATGCTACTTGAATCCACGTTTCGCATAAATATCTTGCGTGAGAATGGGAAATCGCATAACGTTGTAAGCTATTATGATGTAATGTTGTTCGGTTCTTAATGAAATCGTTCGGTACATAACTGGTACCTATGTGCTATATTTAAACATTCCTACAAATCAATTGATCCTACAATAATCCGCTATTGTTTTCATTATTGGCACTTCATTAAAAGTATCTAAAAATACGAAATATAGTAGCAAACCTTTAATCCATACAGTTTCATGGTTTGACAAGAATTCCTTCACTGTCACAATTTTTTAACTTCTTTTAAATCCAGATCCAACCCGGGAGGGTCTAACGTTAACCTATCGTCTCTCTCCGAATCGACTTTAGAAATCGGTGTAAAAATAACATTCCGGGTCAAAGGAGTGCGGCGTGCAAACTGTGGCGAGTCTGGCTCTATGCCAATAAGACAGACAAGCTTTTCAGTTGATACAACTTGGAAGGACAAAGTAAAAGATACCATTTTTATCAGCTTTTAAACTTTAGCTTTACTCACTTATTTGGAGGCGAAATTAAACCATTTTTACTTGAGTTGTGTTATTATAGTATACAGGGGTGGAAGGGACATCGAAGCGCAAACTGTTACGATAAATTCTGTATTATAAAATTTATTTGAATAATAAATATATCACAGAAAAAGAAAAGAAAGAAAATACGTTTATTTGCGGTAAACATGACGCAAAAAAGGCACACAAATACACAAAAGAAATAAGTTTGGGGAGAATATGCGTCACATCCACGCAAAACGGCCACCGCACAGCATAATGCTGCGACCCTATGCAAAACAAAGCCCCAGCGCTGGTTTTCAGCGACAGCGTTGACGTGATGACGTCGACCGGTGCAGCACATAGTGAGATTGTAATATGAAAAAAAAAGAGAATAAAATAAATACAGATATTTAAAATAGCAACATTCCAAACCGACGGGAACGCCGTACGCGCCGCCGGCCTAAAGTAATCTGTGCGCGAAGCTGTCAGAAATCTATTTATTTGACGTATTGATATGCAGGCGTTACATAATTCTAATTAACTAACATGGATAGCGCATTAAGTAAAAGTGTTATGATGGAAAAACAAAAGATGTATTGGGTGATTTTGTAGGTATAGTTATTGTAAACCGTGTTAGATGGTGTAGATGACAAACTCAATATATTTATTATATTTTTTTTTTTATAGAAACGAAAAAAAATGGCGTGAGTTTATGTATGTGCTGATACTGTGATATAGTGGAGAATCTACCTCATACCCGGTTTAACGGTTTCTGAGAGGCTTAAGTCAAAAACTAACTCGCTGTCAAATACATAATATTTGACAGCGAGTTAGTTTTTGACTAACTTAACGGCTGTAATTAGTTTTCCAAAACAACAACGGTCACTCAAATCACTTGACATGTAATTTAGCACCAGATAAACTTAAGTGACTTTCAGGAACCAGGGGTTAGTTCAACATGCCTTAAGTTGTTAAAAATAATAACGTTCTTAGTAAAATAAATGTCCTAAGGATCCTAGAATTCTAGGACAAGAAAAAGAAAGTCGGGAAAAAATAATAAACTTTTCAGATACTGAACACCCTTGACGTCTCGTCTCTCGGTACCTATTCACTTTCTGTTTGTCAAAACACGGAAATATTGCAAAACAAAAGTATATTAGGTATAAAGTTTCCACAATAAATGTGACAGGAGAGTCCACTTTGTTTGGCAACTACACTTTCCGACACTACTACTTTTTCATCCCAAACTTTTAATATGCACCTTACGACGATAAATGACAGGGTGACAGAGAGAGAGCTTTCTAACGTTTATTGTGAGGTATATTTTCCTTATATATGTCACTTTGCGCTCAGGATGACTTTTTATTTATTTATTTATTTATTTATATACTAGCTTTTGCCCGCGTGGATGTCGGAAAATATCCCACGGGAACGTACTACCGGGATTAATAGCAGTAAATCCTATGTGTTAATCCACAAAAAATAAAATCTGTAGGACTACGCGCGGCTGTTCGCTCACACTACGGCATTTTTCTTACTTTTAGCATTTTTATACCCGTCGTAACTTTTAAACTAAAGGTCAGATTCGAATAATATAAAGAGGAATTAATAATAATATAAACAACCTTGATTATGAAATTATTTAATAACTGTTTAACTTTGTTGTGGGTAATGATGAATACTATAAACATGTACATTATTTTATGTATCATCAATAGTTTTCGCAAAGCACGCCAAATAATGACTTCTAAAGGAAAATTTTTGATACGTTATTGAAATTTTTGTAGACATCAATTCTTTTTTTGAAAAATAAAATACGCCATGTTACTTGCTGATAATGTAACTTTCTACATGCTAAAAAACCTGACAAACATACAAAAAATAAATATTTTTTTTTTTCTTTATAAGTATTAATTTTATATACTTTTTTGTGCACCAGAAAATACATAGCAAAAAAATTATTTAACACTCTAAAACATACAATGGGCGGCCTTATCAATTTCTGCGATCTCTTTCAGGCAACCTTAGAATCGACAGCGATTTACCTGGACATAAAATAGGGTTGTCGTTGATGCAAATAATAAGTAGATAGATACAATATAGTAATTTTACTATATTGTATCTATGTAAATTAAATGATATTCACCATTAAATAAAAAAAAAATAATTTAATAATTAAATTGAATCTAATTTTATTAATTAGAATTATCATTTAATTTAATTTAAATAATAACTTTTGATTGACCCTAAAATTTGGCAGTTTTAGTTATATTTCAGGATATTACAAAGTTACAAAGCTCTAATCCGTATCCTAAAATTAAAACAACAGGCTATCAAAAATGATACCTACTTGAAATAAGTCAGAAATTAAGCAAAGCCAACACAAACATTTTGCACAAAACGTGAAGTCCTGCACTCTAATTGCGTAACACTCTTAGAATCACAATCTGAAGGATATTGTATAGTTATAACATAATTTGTCTGCAAAATGTAATATAATTTTTTTTCGAGACCCTCGGTCCGTGGGGTCCCAGTGCGCATAAGTTATTTGCGGAAATCGCGAAACGTCTGGTTGATGTAACTGGTGACCGAAAGGCTTTCTCGCGCAACGCATCAGCATTGCAATTCAGCGAGGAAATGCCGCCAGCATTCTCAGTACGATGCCTCGAGGGCGTTTTTTAGGTTTGACTTAGTTTTAATTTTATTTAGTTAATGATAATAATCATCCTGTAATTTGGTTATGTAAATAAAGTTCACTTTATTTGTCTGCTCAACAACCTAGATAACGCAATGAATGTTGTTCAAAGTATAAATATTAATATTATAATATTAATCTTGAACACACTTTTTTTTTTTTTTTTTGGGTGGGAAATCATCAAATAACTTCTCCCGCTCTGGGCGGAGCGGGAGGGTGTGTCAGACTCTTACTGACTAAAACCCACCCGTATTCCTTCTTGTTGCCTGTGTTGCGGGGGCCTCGGTGACCCATAAGTACCTTCCCGCGACCCCGGCAGGCATCGGCCCTAGTGGACCCCTACTATGTGCTGACGACATCTCTTTGAGGCGCGCGTGGAATACAACGCGCCGTCGACCCGGGCCTGGTCCTTACCGGACGGTGAGCTACCCATTGCTCACCGTCCGCAAGCCCGCGCCTACGGTGGCCGGAAATCCGCCCGGGATTCCCGACGCCCTGGGCGTCTCCTGCGGCGGCTAGGGGCGAGAGGGCGCGAAACTTGCCTTTTCCTCAACCGTCCCGCCTCCTCCTTCGCGAGCATTACTGCTTCGCAGAAGGAGGTGACGGCTGCCCATGCCCTCTCGCTCCGTACCATGGCCTGAACCAGGGCCGGACGCGAGAGGTCTCTGCCGCCGATCGCCTCCAAGAGGACACGGCGGTGCTCTGCCCAAGCCGGGCAGACCTCCACCGTATGCTCCACCGTGTCCTCCGGGCGATCCACACGGTGGTGACACCCGGACGTTTCCTCCCGCCTTATCCGACACAGGAACCTCCCGAAGCTGCCGTGTCCGGTGAGGACCTGCGTCAGACGGAAGGTGAGGACGCCGTGGCGCCTCTCCAGCCACTCCTCAAAGAGGGGACTTATCGCCGCAATCGTGGCGTGCCCAGCACTGGGTTGCGACAACCGTACTTTCCATGACGCCATGAGATCCCGCCGGAGCTCCGTCCGCTGTGCCGCGATTTCTCGCGGCAGCGGACTTACGCCCCGGCGTTTCGCCTCCTCGCGCCACTCCCATACGTGCGCGAGGGCTTTTGCCTCCAGATCCCATGGCGGCAATCCGGCAAGGAGGCTCGCTGCCTCACAGGAGACCGTGCGGTATCCCCGAACCATCCGAATGGCCATGACCCTTTGGGCCGCGCTCAACCGGCGGGCTGGCCGCAGCGCCAGAGAGCGCGCCCATACAGGAGCCCCGTAGAGGGCCATGGACCGCACGACCCCCGCGTAGAGCCTCCGGCAGGAGGCGTTTGGACCCCCTAGATTGGGCAGGAGCCGCTTCAATGCAGCGCCCGCCCGCTCCAGTTTGGGAGCCAAACGTCGGAAATGCTCCACGAAGTTCCACCGGCTGTCGAGGACGAGTCCCAGGTACTTCATCGTCGACTCGACGCCGATAGAAACCCCTCCTACCGTTATTTGGGACCCCAACGGTGGCGCGTTCCGAGGACCATGAAAACACATGGCCTCGGACTTGTGCAGGGCCACCTCGAGTCCCAATTGCCGGATCCTTTCGACGATTGTCACAACCCCGCATGCCACTAATTCGGCCGCCGCCTGGTGCGACCTCCCCTGCGCCAGGACCAACGTGTCGTCAGCGTAGCACACTACGCTGACGCCGCTAGGGAGGTCGGCGCGCAGCACCCAGTCGTATCCGATGTCCCACAAATGCGGCCCCAGGACCGATCCCTGTGGGACACCGCACGACATCTCTTGCCGATCTTGAACACACTTACAGTAGCAATGGCTTTCATTTTGACTGTTTTAGTCAAGATTAATATTTATACTTTGAACAAAGAACTTCAATTTTAGTAGTTTTTAAAGAAATAAAAGGACACAGACTGTGACACGAACTTCATTAACGGTCAAGGACAGCTAATGAGACACAATTGATTTTCTATTGTTTGACTCCGAATCGGTGCGTGAAATAAACAATCCGTTAAGAAACTTTAATTACAGAAGAGAATCTAGATAGTGTTAAGATGTAAACGAACAAAGACGGATGATGACTAGCGACAGCACGGTTAATCCGAGACGAAATAAAGATGTTCTTGAGTCCACAAAGAATCTAATCAAAGCAACAGATGCAGAAAATGTCGAGGTTTTCTGCAAGTTAGGAAATAAGGAATCAGAGAGATAGTGCTTGATGGAGAAGGAAATCCTAGTGCCGTAGAAGACCTATTCAATAATACATTTAATTTACAAGGGAGTTGGTATAGATAAAATTTATTAAAGCCTCCTATAATTAGGAATCAAAAGCTGAGCAACATTGGTTCCAGGAACATTTGATATTGCGGGTAGCAATTTCAAATGCGGCCACGAGCGCTCAAGCGACAAGCGACTTGCGACAGCGACTGTTTAGAAAACAAATGACAAAATACTATGACGTGCCTAGCCTTAAAAACCTATACATTATGAATGCCAACAAACATTTGCGTGGGCATTTCCTAAAGTTAGGAGAAAACTCATCAAAGAAAAAGCTTTTGAAGCTATTCTTGTCTAACCGAGTTGTAACAGCATGGAATAGGCTCCCGGAAAATGTTGTGACGGCTCCATCACTGAACTGCTTAAAAAAATGACTGGACAGAGTAAATGTCTCCAAGCTATTTGATACACACGCATCAGCTAATTAGCTGGTACTGTGTCTAACCAAATAATAATAAAGAAATAGTTTAGAGCATGCCACGAGGCACAGCGACGTGACTTGCGGAAGCAACAGCGGATGGAAACAGGTGAAGCGCGCGTGTCGCTTGACGCAAGACGACGTGAACTGGGCCTATTTCTGCAGGAAAAGATTAAATTACGGGGGAGATGAGCAATCTGTTTGTATGGATAAAGTTGATTAATTCATTCATGGCGAAGTAATCCAGTTTGCAGACTTCGTCGGTGTAACATAATCAGCACTAAATATTTACGAGGCGATATTGGGCTATATTTATTTAAGTAATCATTTGACTGTGGCATCGCAACAGACCATGAAGGACAGTGTGGGATGAGATCTAGATACTCGTACATTATTATATATTACGACCACGGCCCGATAAAATATTTAGGTGGTCTTGTCTAACAGAGTGGGAGGTAACGACAGGCCATTAAACGTATAAGATGGCTTCAAAACATCAATTTCAGTTTCAACGTTTTGACATTAGTGAGTATCAGCAACTTGCAATAATACTAACCTAGCAAAAAAATAAAGAAAGAAAGAAAAAATATTTATTTGGGACACGCACAGGAAATACAACAGTAAAAAAAGGAGATAAAACTAACAAAAGCATGAAAACATAAAAAAAATAACATAATAGTGAAAACAAAACAAAATAGAAGACCTGTGCGAGGCCAAAAAGGCTCCTATCTCAGCATGATGCTGCGATATTTATTAAAAAAAAAACATATACCGCAGCGCTGGTATTCTGATAGGGCCCGCTGTGATGCCACGGACACACCCACGGACACAAAATAAATCCCAATAGAGGATGCGGTAAAAATCAATATTAAATAAAATAAACTAAAATTAGAAAAAAAAAAATATAATTAAGTAAATGAAAACCGTATTTAAAAAAGCAAATAAGTACCTATAAAGTCGCGATGTGTTGACACGGGAGTTTGAGCCTTCGCGTGTAAAACTTTAAGAACATATTTTGCACTTTGCCATCCTTACTAACCCTTCAAACAAGTGTTCAAATGTTTAATAATAATAATTTCATTATTTTTTTTATTTCACCAAAAATAATATGACGGATTATACGTACTTATAGGCTAGTAGATACTTGGGTATAAAACATGGCACAGACCGGAGTAGCACAGTTCGGAGCGCGCAAGCCCCACCGCGACGTCAACGTAGAATCAAAATCAAAAGTCATTTATTCAAACTAGGCTGAGAATCAGCACTTTCCGAATGTCAAAATTACATAAAATAGTCCCCCAAAAACGCCCGCCCTTCACCACTTCCTAGTGTTTTAGCTGGGAAGAAGTGGCGCAAAAAACTCCCCAGCAGCACACTTGTCTGTTTAGTTTTATAAACTTGATTCTATACAAACCGTATGCAGAGTAATTAACATTACGAAACACAAAACATTAAATTAAATTACTTGCCATATGTTAGCTAGCACATGCCAATATACCAACAAAACAATGAAAACTGTACTCAAGCGAATTACAACATAAAAACGTAAACAGAACTTAATACCTGAATAAAAGCCTCCAGGCTTAAAGGGCGTGCCCGCTTACATAAGGCTATAGCTGTAACTAGAGATATGGCCGTGGGGGTTATTAATTATTATTATTATAGTACTGTTCAGTACAGTTGTCTAGTTAATTCACACGGATTCTAAGTAGTTGTGTTTCGTCTGCGCATCAAGATAGCGGACAGTTAAGTACGAGTACTTACGCGTGCGACGGGCGAATGGACATAAAATCAGTTTCAAAATAAACATGTCTTATAACGATAACTTTATTTTGCATCTGTTAGCCGAACTAGGAAGAGTCCAGTATCTGGGCATACGGCGCGAGACCCCTCAAAAGTACATATTAGCCATATTATTAGTTTGAAGCTTTATCTGGCTATCATAATATCAGTGTGTCTTCTCTCTCTATTTCAGCCCCTCATCAGTATAGCCTTCGCAGTGGCGGTACTATCACATGCAGTCTTAGGGACAACGATGATGATACAGCACCAAGGAGGTTCCACACCGGGTTGGGTGCCTGTGGTTGCTATAATAACGTACGTCGCTGTCTACGCAGGCGGAATATCACCAATGCCGTACATCATAATGGCTGAGATGTTTAATTTTCAAGTAAGTAGGTGTTGTGTAATTAAAACCTACGTATTCAGTGTTTAAGATGACCCATCACATAGTCATTATCTATGCATTCTGTACATCAAAATAGGTAACATTGAGCATAAACTATTGCTGGGAAATGACTTTTATTTTTGGTGTGATAAGTCGTTGTTTACGGCAGTGCGCAATACATTGTGCTTATGGGTGCATGCAACGGTACAGGAGTTGTGGGGGTATTTAAAATTAAATTATGACATTTATGGCAGTTATGATAACTTAATTTAGAGAAAAAATGTAAAAATGGAACTTTGACATTAATAAAGTCCATAACCAGGAGGTTACGTCCAGTAAAAAAAAAATATCTCAATGACGGGAAGTTTAAATGATTCAAGGCTTCGTTAAGTGTCTTTTTACACCGGTTATACTTGTACACAGGGTGATTTTTTAAAATGGTACTCAGAGTGAAACTAGAAATACCGAGCAAAGGAACTATAAGATCGATTTCGGAGAAAAATAAACGATATTTTTAGCTGAAAAAGCTTCTAGTTTAGTCAGGAATTGAACTTGGTCTTTTTTTCAAATCGAACTTCTCAACAATTCACTCTGTTCGCGAATTTTATTAATAGACCATATTTGCTTTATTTATTTATTTAACAGTTTATGTACACACATAAAAACAGACAAGAAGAAAGGAACAGAAAAATACGTACGAAGGTGATGCTTATTTCTAAAGAAATCTCTTCCAGCATACCTGCGATAGGACAGTAGACAAAGAGATGTAGACACCGTGTGTAAGAGTAGAAGAAAAAACAAAACACATAATAAAAAAATAAAAACTATTCACTAATTTAAACTAACTCTACACTGTGTTTTTTAACTTTACTCTGAGTTATTCAGTTTCTTTTCCATGAGGTCGTCTAATTCCTAATCTAAAAAGTCCTATCTTACACGGGTAGGTGCTGCAAAAAGACGGTAAAAACAGGGTAGAACATTAAGTCCTACCCTGTTTTTGACTGTGTTTAGGAATTACAACTTATAAAAACTCGACCAGAATGGGTTAACAAATTCTACCCAAAAACCACAAGACAATCAGAACAAACATGTTAGAGGGCTCAAATGTCCATAAGTAATTAGAAACTGTCAAGCCGACGTAAACCTCAGGTATTTGGAGAAGATTCTGAATATTACTTATGCAGGTACAGTCGCAAGCACATACATTTACAAAATTATGCATACGTAAAATTAAAAAGCTATTTTCTCGTGAAATAACGATTGCATGTGTGATAAAATACCTAGTTCATAATTTCAAAAAACTTTTTTTTTTTATTGCAGTCGGGTTTTTTGTTTTTTTAAATAATTAGTTTTATTTTAAGGTTTTTAGTTTTATTAATATACTAGATGCGCCCCGCGGTTTCACCCGCATGAGTTTTGACCCCGTGAGTATATTGGGATAAAAAGTATTCTATGTGTTATCCCTGGTTAAAAACTATCTGTGTGCCAAATTTCAACCAAATCCGTTCAGTACTTTTTGCGTGAAAGAGTAACAGACATCCATCCATCCATTCTTACAAACTTTTGCATTTATAATATTAGTAGGATATATGGATCTGACTCATTACTAGCTTTTATTATTTTGATATCAATATTGTGGTATTTTTTTTTTTTGAAGTTTCCTTCCCCGTTTTTTTTTTTAAATATATAGCCTATGTCACTCCCACAATGAAGACGAATCTAACGCCACCTCATAAGTTAAAAACCATCAAGCCATTTAGGCTACAGAGCGTGCCAAAGAAATAGACATACATACATACATACATACATACATACATACATACATACATACATACATACACTCGAAAAATATTACCCTCCTTCTGGGGCAGTCAGGTAAAAATGTTAAGTTTGTTATACCATGAAACTATCAGTACTATAGGAGGAAATCGTTTATTAACTGACTTCATCATCTGCCTAGCCTTTTCCCAACTATGTTTTACATGGAGCGACTGCCTGACCTCCACAACCTAGTTACTGGGTGGGCAACACAATACCCCTTGGTAAGACTGGTTTTCAGACTTTCGGGCTTCTCACGACCCGTAACGACTGTCAAAGATTTACAAATGACAGCCGGGACTAACGGCTTAACGTGCTTTCCGAGGCACGAAGTAAAGATGGTAAAGATGGTCACCCATCCACGAACCAACCGCGGCAAGCGTAGCTTAACCTGATCGATCGACCCGTGCGGCTGTTATTACTTAGCCACAAGCCCCATCGTTTATTAACTGACAAAAAAAATGAGTTGAGAATGTTATGCATTCGGTGAGTTTTTTTTTCCATGTCTGTACACCGGATTATACGATTAGGGGCCCAATTTACGTGATTCTTTTTTTTCATTTCGTAGATGAAGCTCGCGCGGTGGTCGTATACGAACTTTATTAATTTTGTTTGGGTAGATTTTGAGTTATCTTCAATAATACGTATTTTATCCTCTTCATTTTTGTTGATGATGTCAAAAAACTTCGAAGAACAGGAAGTTGAACAGAAGAAACAACAGCTGTTGACATGGCAAGTACTAGTATGTAGTGTAGTACAAATGTGTGTGGGTTAAGTTAAACTAAAAATACAAAAAAAAAACTTAAACTAAACCGACTACCAAACTTCTTGTTTTTTTTTTTTTGTAAATAAAAGTTTTTTGGAGTCTTACATATAAGAAAAAAGATTAGAAAAATATTTTATTTGGGACACGTACAAGAAATACAAAAGTAAAAAAAGGAGCATTTAAAACTAAACTTCGAATAACAACGAAGAAAATCAATAAAACGACTTGTGCGATGCCAAAAAGGCTCCTATCTCAGCATAATGCTGCGATATTTAAAAATTAAATACCGCAGCGCTGGTATTCTGATAGGGCCCGCTGTATATGATTTATAGAATATATAAATCCCACCAGGGGGATAAAAATTAAATAAAAAGACAATTTATAATTAATTAAATACAGAAATAAAAAACAAGCCGTAAATATGTAGATGTACAGTAAATATTACGATTGACTCCGACGCTCGAACTTCACTTGTCCATGCCATAAACTATTGTCTATGATGTATGACAAGCGAAGGAACGCGGGCGCATTGCGTTGCATTCGTTCGTGCGTAGATGTAAGGACTCATATTTATGCTAGTGTCCGTATCTACTCACGGTGAATTTGGACCACAGCGAAGCATGTTATTATGATGAACAGTCGTCGACAGAACGTTATGTCGGGTAGTCCTAGAGATTGTTATGTCGGGAATTTGAGTACTATAGTTTGTAGATGCTGCAGAACTATGGTTTATCTGCACATGTTGGTGCATTTTCTTAAACACGTTTATTCATTCAATTATTGTGATCTACTTGCAAGCTACTTTATTTTCTTTTACTCACAAGCAATTTTTATTTGTTTTGGAAATATTTCAGAAAAAATATATGTTTTGATGCGGAGGCAGACTTTTTCGCCATAATTAGAAAAGTTTGTATCGAACTATCGATACAAACTTTTCTAATTATAATATATATAACTATATCTTTAGTTGACTACTAGATATTTCAAAATAGTTAAAATTGGTAAAGCGTCAAAAAACTTATTCTCCGCTTTCTGATTATTACATACATAATATTATACATAATCAGCCTCTATAATGATATTCCCACTGCTGGGACACAGGACTCCTTTCTGTGTACTCCCTAGTAGGCCGTAATCCACCACGCGGGCCCAGTGCGGGTCAGATGTCACATGTCTTCAAATTTTTGGTTCTAGGACATGCCGGTTTTTTCACGATGTTTTCCTCCACCGTTTTGAGAGCAGTGGTGATGAACTAATTTACACAAAGTAAAGTGCCTGTCTCGGTTCGAACCTACGATCTACAACACGTAAGTCGCGGCCGTTACCACTGGGCCACCACTGCTCAAGTTAATTTGCATTTTAGATATTATAATTCTGTCTAAGTAAAATGTAATATTATCAATGTTTATTTTATTCCGCTTTCTAATTATTATTAATCTTTCCTATTCATATAACATAATATATAATTATTGAAAATATATTTTGGTTCAAAGTTTTACTTTAACATCATTTTGTGGACCTTGATTTTCCTGTTTTCTTTTTTGCTTGTGTATTTTAAATATCGCAAAATCTTTATTTTATTTAACCGGTAACTTTTACATACAGAGCCATTATCCGCTTAGAATTATTCATAGCCTAAACGTCTTATACCAGTAAAAGCACTCAAAAACCTTTTATATCTAGATCGTAGATAAAAAGGTGATTTAACTGATTTTTCTACCGTTTTAGGTGTTTCGAGCGCTGTTTTTGATGGGCTTTCCTTAAAACACGTTTTAGTAACGCCCGATCTCTTTGGCTATTTATAGACTAGATTTAGTTGCCGATATCACATTTCAAATAGACTCAAACCGTCTTATTACCTACAAACCCAAGTTTGTAGCTATTTTTGAATTTCGAACTTTATTCAGTCTACGGTAAACTGACAACTTAGTACTGGACTAAAGCCCCATTTACACGGTGCAAGTTTATTGCCTGTGGTATACCATAAAATTAAAGAAACAATTAACTGGCACCGTCTAAACAACATGTACAATTGCTGCACGATACGGGCAAGTTAGTGGCCGTTCAAAACTGGTATAGGTGTAAACAGCTCGTACAATAAAATCGCATGTACATTAGAATCGTATCCAATTCTGGCATGAACATTTTCTATCATTCAAACATGAGTGCGGTGAGGGTGTGTTATTCGTTGCTGCTATTGATGCAAGAAATGCTTGTAAACCACGTACGAAGGAAACAAATAAAAAACATATTGAGAAGACGTTCAATAAAATTGAATTAAATATTTGCAACTTCACACGAGCAATCCTTGAATGAATTTTACAAGGACGTGCAACTCTGTGTTTAGACTAGGCAAAACTTGCATGCAATAACCATTGTCTTGATGTAAACAGAAGTCGCATGCAATTATTGAATAGCAAAACTTGCATTCAATTGTATGCCATTTTATAGAAATCACACGCGTGTAATCACTTGCATGCAATACTTGAATGAAAATTATTAAACGTGTTTTACGGCATGCGATTATTGCTTCAGAACGTTCCAGAAACTTGCAACGTGTAAATGGAGCATAAGTTGTCAGTTTTGATTTCAAACACAATTACGTTTTTATTACAAAAACTGTTTAGACCATGTCCAGATATTGGTATAACCTTTTCGAATTAAAAAGAAAATTGTTAAATTAGCTCTTAAGAGGCTGACAATAGCTAATGCGCGGTCACTATCGGACTGCATGGAAAAGAAAGAGAAGCGCGATGACACAACGCTGGTAATTTATTGCAAAATATGAATCAATTATCAATTTACAAAAATCTACTGATTGGATAAAAAAAACAATACACTATTATGCTAACATGTTACTTATAGAATAATCTAACAAAAAATCAGAATGATTGCATGTAAATTAATATGGTTTTGAATCATTTAAATAAATTTTTAGAGGTATCTTCGTGATTTTTTTCTATCGTATCAAATTAGTTATATAACCTGAAGAATATCATGTCTTTTTCAGATTTTGTTTACTGCAGTGGATCATATATTTTTAGGCATTATACAACTTACAAAATTTGCGTTTAGGTCTTGTAGTCCTCTTAAATCTTAATTATTGTTTACGGAGGAACTCATTTATTCTGCGAATGACCTCCAGACGGGATTGAAGGGATTAAAACTACATTGAAGGGATTGCCTGAAAACATTACCTTCAGAGCTCTATCAGTTTTGTTAAAACAATTTATTTATTTTATTGAAAAAAAAACCTCTCAATTTGTCTATAAAAGTCGTTATTACTCGTCAATCAATATTTTCTCGTTATTCTTGATAACTTATAGTGCTGTCAGCCGAAACATCGCGTGGCTTTAAAATTTCAAAAAACACATTAGCTTTAGTTCTGCAATTTATTTTTCGCATCAGTATGTCAATCTCGTGACTCGTTTAATCTATTTTTATTATTTCTTACCTTTGAACGTTCAAGACAGTCCAACCAGCTAGAGGTCAGTTGAATTGAAAAAGAAAATCGAGATTAGTTTCATTTCAAGTGCAATTTTGTCTATATAAGTGACAATTTGAGAAGAGATTTTAATAATTGTCTGTTATTTTGTTTAAAAAAAACATAAGTAGGTTATACAACACGTCTGGCGCATCCTGCGGGGAAATTGCGTGAATCACTATCAGTAGCAATGCGTTACATTTTGACAGTTCAACATTGATCGAAGGTTTAACAACATTCATTGCGTTATTTACATTGTTACGACGCTGACAACACCTAAATCGCGGTCACTGTCAGATTGCATAGAAAAGAAAGAGAAGCGCGATGACACAACGCTTGTAATTTATTGCAAAATATGAAGCAATTATCTATTTACTCAAAATTGAGTTGAGTAATCGAAAATAAAAAACAACCAAGTTCTGCATTCAAATAAGACGTTCTTTTTATTAATTAAATACGTAACGTATGTTGATATTTAATACAGATATTTTGGATTAGAAATCAAGGTAAGAGGTTAGTTTAACGTTAGTTAGTATAGAGTTTTTTTTTTTCAAAACGTGTTTTGGTAACAACCAAGTTCTGGGAAATATGTTCAAAATTAAAATATGTATATTTTTTCTGCTACCACAAACTATACAGATTTGGCAATTTTTTTTCTTAAGAGAAGCCTATTTTGGTCAATTGGGTCTTGTCAGCGCCTTATGTAGACAAATTCTTCGAACATATGAAGCGATGGATAACCATCCACATTGTAATTGATAGTGTGATATGCAATTAATACGGCATTAGCTGTTTACTTATAATATGCTCCTGCGCATTCGAGAGGATAGATGGTTTTTACAATTCAGGATATCAAAATCTTTCGTTTTAAAAGGTGAAAATATAGTACCTACAAGCCGTGTGATGTCCCATCGGCAAAAATTTCCATATAAAACTTAATTCACTACTTAACCCCTTTAGACGTCACCAAAAGTGTGCCGATGCCTGCCGGGGTCGCGGGAAAGTACGAAAGGGTTACCGAGGCCCCTGGCAACACATTCAACGGAAGGAACACGGGTGGGCTTTAGTCAGTAAGACTCTGACACACCCTCCCGCTCCGTCCAGAGCGGGAGAAGTTATTTGATGATTTCCAAGGCCTCCATATTTAATAACTTTCAGATTTTCGGCATTTTCTGCCGCTACACCCGCTTTAGAAGTAGTCCGTTGGAGGTGGGACGGTGCCAGTGTGTCTACACAGGTAGCATCAGGTCTTTTGCCATCATCTCTAACAATGCCAGTCGGCTCAAGAAGAGCAGGCACATTGATGCTGGCAAGAGACCGGCGAATTATGTCATTAAGTGTCGCATAAATAAAAAATATAAAATATAAATATAAAAAATCAGTGGAAGTATTTATGATGTCTCCCTTCAAAATGGTTGAGCTGAATGGTGCTGATCCTTGCGTCACATTTGTGAACGGGCGCCGTCAGTAGAGACTGGTCATTTCTTAGCTGCCAGGGCTAATTTTAATTTTTCTTTTTAATATTTTTTTTCTGCTTGCTTTTTTCATTTTATTTTTTGTGCTTTTAACGTGCACGTCTTTCTACATTGTAATCACATGTATAATTTCAACACGAATGACGTCACCAATATTTTGTAACAATATTTTAATTATTTTAGAAGAGTGTCCTGTAAGTTTCTTGTCCGTTCTTCTCTTTAGGAATCTACTACGCTTTGGAATGGGCGACTAGTTTCATCTTTCTGACTGACCGACCTCTTGACAGTTAAAAAGTGCCTGTAATTGGTTTATTTGAAATAAATGCTTCGAGTTTTGAGTTTGAGTTTAATTATAAGAAAATATTCTAATAGACACATGAGACATGTTGTATAAAGAATTCTTTTGCAAAGTTTTATGCTTCTGGACTCGGTTTAGGCTGTGCTTGTCTGTCCGAGAGTCCATTTAAGATTTTTATGAAGTAGACACCAAACATGATTATTATTTTTCATCAAATTAATAACCTACGTAATTCGTGTTCATTCATCATAGTTTAAGGGCTATCAAACATAGTTCAAGACTTTTAGTAAAGTCAGAAGTGTACTCCAACATAATTAAGATGACGTTCGATCGACACTCAAGATACTTAGTACCTTCAGAACTATGAAATCTTTGTAAAGTCAGCTTCAATAAGGCATGCGCGGATAAGGATTAATTTTACTAATCACAAGCTTTGTTCTATCCTGCCGGGGTCGCGGGAAGGTACTAATGGGTCACCGAGGCCCCTGGCAACACAGGCAACAGGAAGGAATACGGGTGGGTTTTAGTCAGTAAGAGTCTGACACACCCTCCCGCTCCGCCCAGAGCGGGAGAAGTTATTTGATGATTTCCCATCCAAAAAAAAAAGGTTTGTTCTATAATATTGTATCTGTGTATAGCTAAGCTCAAAAAGCTCAAAATATACCGCACCTTAGGTAAGACAAGGGCCTTACTCTGCGATATTGTATACATAATTTAAGGTATACCTACATCACCATCTGCATAGCTTTTTCCAATCTATGTCGGGGTTGGCGTCCATTCTAATCGGATGTAGCTAAATACCAGTATTTTTCATGAAGCGACTGCCTGTCGAACCTCCACAACCCAGTTACCGGGTATGACTGGTTGTTAGTCTTTCGGGCTTCTGACTACCCGTAACGGCTGTTACAGATCTACGAATGGTTGGTCGGGACCAATGGCTTAACGTGCTTTCTGAGACAAGTTATTACTTAGCCTCGCAATTTAAGGTTTACCTACATTGATAATACATAACAATATTATGAAAAAATTGTTGTAGTGAATAAAATGAATCCTTGTCCGTGTTTACATCTTATTGAGGCTGACTGTACCTACCGAATTCTAGTACAGCATCGTACTATTTCATTCACCTTAGTTTTTATCGTATTGACTTTTCCTTGTTATACAAAATCAATATAACTTATTTCACATAAAACCACCAGTGAGCAGTGGTGGCCCAGTGGTAACGGCCGCGACTTACGAGTTGAAGGTCGTAGGTTCGAACCCGGACAGGCGCATTACTCTGTGTTAATTATTTCATCACCACTGCTCTCAAAACGGTGAAGGAAAATCGAGAAAGGAAACCGGCATGTCCTAGAACCAAAAATTCGAAGACATGTGACATCTACCAACCCGCACTGGGCCCGCGTGGTGGATTACGGCCCACTCCCTCTCACAGAGAGGAGGTCTGTGTCCCAGCAGTGGGAACATTATAGGCTGATTATGTGTAAACCTACTACACCTACATGAGCACTTATGTAACGTCAGAAGCTAGGTTTCAATTGGTCGTTTCATGTTGAGAAGAGCCGGCAAGAAACTCCACGGTTGCTCTATTATAAATAATTGGCTTTTATAATGTTTTCAAATTACAGTATTAATAGATATGGGAGGACAGTAGTACCAGGTACTTAACAAAATAGAATATATTCTATAAACCTACAGACTATTAACCCTACAACGTTTTCACGTTCATTAAGGCTTCTACATACTGGCGCGACTTGTCGCGCGACGCGACGCGACACAAAGACACCGCGTGTAGCGCTACAAGCGGTGCCTTTGTGTCGCGACGCGTCGCGCGACAAGTCGCGCCAGTATGTAGGAGCCTTTAAAGATTATCTATAAAATATTAAAAATAAAAACCAAATGTCATGATTGCTATTACATTACACAGAAACTAAACCCAGTTTCTTAAAACAAACAATTTCGTTTTAAGTGGATAAGTACTTTTTCTTTTCCCAAACGTTGTTCCAGTAAGTTACTTAACCACTAAATTAAAAGCAACTTGCTTCCATAGATTGTATCGTGGTGCACTTTACTTTGCATTCGCCGAGTATATTTCAGTGGCCGCGGTCGCAATCCGCAGTGGACCTAAACTGACTATGAGCGTTGAAAAGCTTAGTATTACTCGAAATATACAACTAGAAACAGAATAAATGAAAGACCTCAAACACCCCAATTAAAATTTTGAGTTGAAACCATCATTCTATGACATTCGTAATTGTATTGCTCTGTAGCGGTATTCAACTTTTTCATCGAGAAATCTCTATAAAAAATCTCCCCTCGTCCGGTTACATGATACGCGAATAAAAGTACAATTATTTCTAAAACTTCAAAATAATGTACTTGACCTGAAGAACTTCAGCAATTAGGTTAATGGGTTTTTGATTGTATTTACTCACTTGAGTAATTAATAAACTATTGATTGTTTTATAAATTGAGGGAATTTAATTAAGCCAGTATTTCCCATACCAGCCGTGTGAGTGAAAAGAAATACTGACAAGGCTTCAAAGGTCTTGAAAAGTATGAAGATTTTGATTGAGATTCAATCATGTGCGACAAAATGTACTCGTAGAGCAATATTTTGGAAGAGGCTTTTGAAGAATGAGACACAGATACTCGAGACACTTATCCCGACACTTAGCGTGCATTAATCAGTCATCTTGTCGTTCATCTTAAGCTCAGCTCAATAAAGTTGAGTATCCTAAGCTTACTGTTAGTATTCTGCCAAATTCAATTCCAATTCTCACTAATACACGAAGTCTTCTTCTTCTGTCGTATCAGCGAACATCCGCAAATATTTGCCAATTGGCTAAGCGGTAGGAAAGCTGACTGTCCAGTGTATTCACGACATAGTCTTTGGTATCGTCACTCCTAGAGACTATTTAAATCCATCCGCCCATCCATAATCAGCCTATCACGTTTCCTCTGCTGGGACACAGGCCTCCTCTCTGTGAGAGGGAGTGGGCCTTAATCGACCACGCTGGCCCAGTGCGAGTTGGTAGATGTCGAATTTTTGGTTCTAGGACATGCCGGTTTCCCCACGATGTTTTCCTTCACCATTTTGAGAGCAGTGGTGATGAACTAATAATTTACACAATTATTTAACTTTTTGAATGCAACCCGATAATTTCGCAGTAATATCTATTTGTAGAATGTTACGTTGTCAACTGTCTAACGATAAGATAGTTCAGATTCTGGATTAGATTCTAATCAACTCGAGCATTAAGTTAACACACAGCTAATCACTGTGATGCGTGGGCAGTATCGTGTAACGTCAGTGTAGCCTGTCTTCTGCAGAATTACGTCCACTTACATGTTCAAAAGACCTATTAAGGCAGTTAATAATGGAGTGATGGACGTAATTCACTGCACGGGCTAAGTATAGAGGCGTAACTGCGCATCGTACATCCCAATTTTGGCCTAAAGCGACTTACACACCTCTAACTTATGTAATGGGGCAGTTTGTCTAGTTGTATTCTAGATACTTACTAACTAACTATCTATGTTTTAAATGAAAAAGCCGGCCAAGTCTATAAGACCACGCACTGTGAAGTGATCCGTAGTTGGGATGAATTTATCCCAAAAACAAACTTAGTATTGTAGTTGAAAAACATGTTCTCCGATACATCGATATATGCAACGGTCAATTCCCCAACTACATATTTAAGTTGGTCGACTATCACTCGTTAACTTGTAAAGCCCACTTAGCTCTAATAGTCTTCCTTTTCATTTCATTATATGTACTGCCATGATTTTTTTTTACATACCTATCCAAAAACAACTATTTAGCCGGCAGTGATAATTTTTGTTAGAGTCAAGTGACCCACTTTGTCAAGTGACACACCACACTTGACTCTAAAAAAAATATCACTATAAAAGCTTAATAATACGCAAAAGTATTCCTGAATAGAAGAATGATTATCATAGACATGCAATATTAACGGCCTATCGAACGATACCCCACACCATGGGATAGACGAGAAAAATAAACCCCTAATCCCTACTTTACGTGCAAAATATATTTGTAGAGTACTCAAGTACCCTACAAATATATATTTTTAAGTTTTTTTTACCACATTGTCGGAGGGACAATATGTATTTTTATTATTAATTTATTGCCAAATTAAACCTTACTTGCACTAAGAGTCTCTAACTCAGCCACGGACAGACACACAGACGTATGGACACGGTGAAACTATGGTAGGGCTAGGGTTCCTTATTGACTTCGGAACCCTATAAAAGTGTGTTTGTTTTACGCCTGTTTATTTTGACATCCTTGAAATGTGTCCTCATGATAAAAAAAAAAACCCTTGCACTAATAAAACACATGAATCGAACAAAAACTGTACCTAAAAATAAAAAAACAGACACACTTTTATATCTTTTATACTAAGCGAAACATAAGCAATATAATATAATTATACCGAAGCTTACAAATGACTCATAAATATAAAAAAATACTCATAACTCGTCTAAACATACCGTTATAATCAGGCAAGGCAAAGTTTGAACCTAATTAGATTTCAGAAGTACACCGGTAGAGTTCTAGGCGATTTACATGTCTGCTCCCGGGAATTTGAATTTAGAACTGCGCTAGTTGGAAAGCTTTTTCTATCTACCTTAAAATGGCGACGGCGACGCGACGCCGAATTTCAAATTACATGCTTTCTGTCCTTTCTAGATTTTTGGGGCTCACGTAGTAAAATATTGGACTTTGCAAATGGGTAAATCGTGTGATGACTACATGCTTTCTATTGGACTAAGGTGTCATTTCCATACTAAATTGGTTCATCTACGTAATAAATATATGCCTAAGAATAGGATTGACCTTGTCGCCATATTGTGATTTTGTCAAATAAGCTGACAATCTAGCTTAAATTGAATTGTATTAGTAAATATGTCAATCAATCAATCAACTCAGCCTATAACAGTCCACTGCTGGACATAGGCCCCTCCCAGGCTGCGCCATAACACCCTGTCCTCCGCCTTTCGCATCCAGTCTGTCCCAGCCACCTTTTTAAGGTCGTCGGTCCATCTAGCTGGGGGCGTCCCACACTACGCTAGCCGATACGCTGTCTTCACTCCAGGACTCCTCTCCTCCACCGGCCATCGGTCATTCGACAGACATGACCAGCCAACTGCCACTACAGCTTGCTGACTCGGCAGGCTATGTCGGTAACTCCAGTTCTCTTCCGGATAACTTGATTTCTGATCTTATCCTTTAAAGAAACTCCGAGCATAGCCCGCTCCATGGCGCGGTGAGCGACCTTTAATTTGTGGACCAGCCCGACTGTCAGTGTCCACGTTTCGGCACCGTATGTAATAACGGGCAGGACGCACTGGTTGAAGACCTTAGTCTTCAAACACTGCGGGATTGGCGACGAGAAGACTTGACGAAGTTTTCCAAACGCAGTAAATATGTATTTGTATTTAATGGGCTGTCTCATAAATGTGAATTTAGGTAATTCACAATTGCATTCAATTCCAGTCGCATTAAGCGAGGTAATTGCGTAACACGCTATCAGTAGCTATGGGTTTCATTTTGACAGTTCAACAGCATTCATTGCGATATTTACGTTGCTGAGCAGACAATGTTAGTTAACATATAAAGCTTTTTAGTATATTGTATTTATTTATTTTTTACACCAACGACAGCCCTACTTTATGTCCAGGCAAATCACGGTCTATCCCATGGTTGCCTGGAAGAGATCGCAGGAAGCGATAAGGCCACCCATTGTATATTTTTATTTATTTTTTGTTATGTATTTTTGTAGTGTACAATAAAGTATATATACATAAATAAATATATAAATAAATTGTGATGGATAGTGTGTTATGTAATTAGAGTGCAGGATGACATCGTAAGTCCAGTAATAATCAATTAATATTCATTGAGGTTTCACGAAAATAACACGAAAGAGGTGGCATATCAAAATATTCACTCTAACAAATTAATGGTGATGGCTTCATGAGAAGTCAATTAATTAAAGCAATTAAACGAGGATTGTTTGAAGATTAAAAACATTGAACTTTTGATAATAAGACACCAACACTAATCGTAATGGCTTTCGGATCTATCTTTGATATCATTTTACAAAAACAAATTAATTAGTAGTACAAATTATAATTAATGGACTAATTACCTTAGTCACTTTGGTTTCAGTGAAATATTAGATGTTTACTAGGAAACAACGACGATTACAAAAATATCTATTTTTTTACATTTTCTTCCTACGAGTTGATTTGAAAATTTACATCAATAATGGCAAAGTTCTGTGTGAAAGATGATATGTCTAGAAAGGGGGTGACTACCGAGATGACCGACTAAAAGAGAAGTATGGAAGAAAGGGACATGTTGAACGACCCCAAATAAATTGGTATAAGTGCAGGAGAATGATAAATGACATCGAAGTATCACGTAAACTAGTAACTCTTTTATAGATGCGCGGGTGCCATATATTTTTTTTATACATTATGTCACTCCCGCAATCAAACGAACATAATGATACCTCATGTTTTAAAATCCATCAAGCCAGGCTACGGAGCCTGCCAAAGAATACATACACTCGAAAAACTTAACCCTCCGTCTGGGGCAGTCGGGTAAAAATAGCCATTTAGATTTAACAAAAAGTGATTCGATTTACTCAAAAAATGCGTATTAAACGCTTTCTAGACCATCTACTAAAAAGAGTAAAAGCATAATGAATATGAGTATTTTGCTTCAGCAAACCCACTTTCCCACGTTTTTATTCACTGTCCAAAAAAAAAACAAAATATATACTAAAGCTGTCCACTTTCTAAAGTGTAGAATACCTCGAGCACGTCATCAATATACGTCGGCTTAATGTTTTTAGCCCACAAAAGGGGTTTGGTTACGTATCGGGATATCCATAAAAAGCGTTGTTCGTTTTGACCGAATTTTTTAACCGACTAGGTAAGCCTCTTCGCCGTTCATTTTTTTGGCCAGACGAGTTTTTTGAGCGTCTATTTTCATCCAGATTTCAAATGACTACGTATTTAAAATCTGGTTGAAAATACACGTTAAAAAAACATTGTTTTATTTTTATTGGAAAACTATGAGCCGGCTCTCATTCCTCTGTTTTATTTGGCAGTCGTAAAAAACGTAGGCTCGGCTTCTACTAAAACAAAAAAAAAAGTATTGTGTTGACGGTATGTGGAAAGATGTCAAAATAACGCAAGTCAATTGGTTTGTTGAGTCGTCTCCTCCCCTCTTGGCTGCAGTGGAAATCGAGCCTAAAATCTAAAAGATTATGTCTAAAAGTTAGACAGCGAAATATTCTTAAAAACAAAAATAGCGTACAATGATTCTGATTCAATTCCAATCTGATTCCCACGCATTAATGTATCTAAAGCCTGATATACGCGATGCAATATAATGGTCTGTGGCATACCTTAGGTTGAAGCAACAATAAAAGTTGCACCGTCTAAACAGTGTGTAGACGATGCAATTAATTTGTTGCTTCAATTTTATTGTATGCCACAAGCAAGAAGCTTCCATCGTGTAAATGGGACTTTATAGACCAATATATTATACCTTTGAAAACCCAGTAATATTCATCAAAATCAAAGCAAACGTGCGCTAGAGCCCTGGAGGCTCATTACTTTGACCGAGCATTTAGGCTAAAACATCGATTAGGGTCAATCAAATCGCAGGCGCGGAGTATGCTAACAAATTAGATGACTGAGTGAATGTTGTTATGTCTGTAGTCATATGACGTAATTAATTGAGGGTAGGTACGTCTTATTAGGGTAAGCTTGAATTTCCTACATATGTAGCTACCAAATGCTTGCTGGGAAAAGTAATCGTTCCCGCCTTGCTCTAATTACAAACTAGGAAATTCCATAAGGGTATTTCGCTTATTACAAAAATATTCATAAAAATGGATTCGAAAATAATATTCGGATACCAATTTTAGTTATATCCTTAGCAAGATCCAAAACAGGATAATAATTTTTACTCATGTAGGGAGGAAAGTTTTGTTTTATTTGTGTGTTTGCTAATATTTATTTATTTGGTGCACCAACGGCAGTACATACAAGGAATTAATAGAAAACGAAACAAGATTAAAGTGTTGGTATGTATGCAAATTACAGGTATACGCAGCATTCACAATAAAGACAGCAAATGAAATTATCTAAGACTAACTTCTGACCGCGAGACTTCGTCCGCTTCAAATTTCTTGTTTTTCGACCCACTGCATCGCATTGCATCGCCCGCCCGAGCTATTATTTTGTTTTCGCTTAGCGTTCTTTAGGTATCTTATTTTTTATGTACACACAGTAAAATACAAAGTTAATCGACTTAATTCTAATAATCATCGTCATTTTCTTTCAGACTTTTTATCTTTTTGCTCGGCTTCTAAGGGTCATAACGTGATGTTAAATAGCCTATAACCTTCCTCAAAAATTGGGCTATCAAATGCAAAAAGAATTATACAATTCCGACTGGTAGTTTTAGAGATTACATACAAACTTACAAACAAACAAATTTTACCTCCTTATAATATTAGTATAGAAAACATAACTGCCTCAGGAGGGTAATGTTTTTCGAGAGTAATACATACTCTCGAAAAATTACAATATACATACATATGTATGTATGTATATATGTCTATTTCTTTGGCACGCTCGGTAGCCTAAAAGTCTAAAAGCTTGATGGATTTTAACATGTGAGGTGTCGTTAGATTCGTCTTCATTGTGGGATTGACATAGGTTATATAATTTTTTTATATTCCATCTACAAATATAAAAAAAGGGAGGGAAACTATTTTTAAAAAAATTACAACCATATTGATATCAAATAAAAGCTAGTAATGAGTCAACTTCATATATATAATATATTAATAAAACTAAAAAGCTTGAAACAAAACAAATTATTTAAAAAAACAAAAAACCCGACTGCTAAAACACATACCTAACCGAAAACAGAAAAACAAGCATTATAAGCTATAGAAAACTGGTATCGCAGGCGGGGACAAACCAATAACCTGAAATATGGTGTAACTTTTGTTTGTCTCCGCCTATGATACCAATTTTCTATAGCTTATAATGCTTGTTTTTCTCTTTTCAGTTAGGTATGTGTTTTTGCAGTCGGGTTTTTTGTTTTTTAAATAATTTGTTTTATTAACTATAATTAATTTAGAAAATTTATTAAAGTAGATATTTGCAATGAACTTAATAAAATGATAACTATGACGATAAGTGTGATATCATTTCGGCGATAAGTCCCCTCTTTGAGGAGTGACTAGAGAGGCGCCACGGCATCCTCACCTTCCGCCTGACGCAGGTCCTCACCGGACACGGCAGCTTCGGGAGGTTCCTGTGTCGGATACGGCGGGAGGAAACGCCCGGGTGTCACCACTGTGTAGATCGCCCGGAGGTCACGGTGGAGCATACGGTGGAGGTCTGCCCGGCTTGGGCAGAGCACCACCGTGTCCTCGTGGAGGCGATCGGCGGCAGAGATCTCTCGCGTCCGGCCCTGGTTCAGGCCATGATACGGAGCGAGAGGGCATGGGCAGCCATCACCTCCTTCTGCGAAGCAGTAATGCTCGCGAAGGAGGAGGCGGGACGGTTGAGGGAAATGCAAATTCCGCGCCCTCTCGCCCCTAGCCGCCGCAGGAGACGCCCTGGGCGTCGGGAATCCCGGGCGGATTTCCGGCCACCGTAGGCGCGGGCTTGCGGATGGTGAGCAATGGGTAGCTCACCGTCCGGTAAGGACCAGGCCCGGGTCGACGGCGCGTTGTATTCCACGCGCGCCTCAAAGAGATTTCGTCAGCACAAGTGTAGGGGTCCACTAGAGCCGATGCCTGCCGGGGTCGCGGTAGGGTACTAAAGGGTTACCGAGGCCCCTGGCAACGGAAGTAATACGGGTGGGTTTTAGTCATTAAGAGTCTGATACACCCTCCCGCTCCGCCCAGAGCGAGAGAAGTTATTTGAATGATATCCCAACCATAAAAAAAAATAAGTGTGTTATCATTTACGAGTGAGAATGATAACTACGGTTTATGAAGATGGATTTAAATTTACAAAAAATATTTTCACCGTGTAAATCGGTTTCTGGTGATTTAAAAAGACTGTTGTAATTTCTACACATTCGGAGCAAGGAAACTTTGAGACCAAGGTGGAATTTGCGGAAAGGGATTTGAAACAAACTGGTGATAGGATACCTTCAGGTTTTGAAGGGACTGAATATTGGGTATGTTCGACGAGGTGGCTACATTTAATAAATCATAATTTAATGTATCAATCCAAATATAAAAACAAAAAAAAAATATAGTAAATAAAAAAAATATAAATAGAGTAGATAGCTCTCATCTGTAGCTGTAGCTCTCAGTTGTAGTGCCGAAAAAGAATGCATTTCTTCTCATCAGATTTCGGGACAGTAGCAAGAGCCTCCTGAAAGCTATTGCTGATGGGCCTGACGAAAGCCCCATAGTGAGGTATCTAATGAATACCACTACACCCAATTTATTTTTACTATATTTTATTATTTTTAATAAAATCACTGTCCATTCCATGGTTGCCTGAAAGAGATCGCAGGAAGCGATAAGGCCGCCCATTGTATATTTTGTAGTATATAATTATTTACATTGTTTTTTTGTAATGTGTAGCTAGCGTATAATTACGTATATATTAATAAATAATATTTTTGTTTCTGTAGGCGATTCGCACGAATATAATTTATTTGTGGGCGGCGAGTCGACAACTCCAGAAATACGTATAGACAATTATCATACAAAATATATTCTGTTATATATATTAATTTACTCATAAACATTTGCTGAATAAAGTATAAATTTGTACAAAAATTAATGGTAAATGTAGTTGCTAGGGTACTTTAAAAAGAGGGTACTTTTTCATAACTTGATTGCATAAAATAAAAAAAGGTGCCAATTGCCTGATATATATTTCTGGAGTTGTCGATTCACCCACTAATAAATTAACTTCGTGCGAATAGCCTACAGAAGAAAAATACATTTAAAAGTGTCGATTCGCTCGTTTCGGGCGAATACATTGCGAATCAACCGATAAGCCAAAATAAACTACATTTAAAATGATAAAGACACACATTTAGGTCTGAACGGCTGTTTTCCTACCTATGTCAACCCTAACGGAATAAAGCCCATTATTTATTCAATGTATTGAGCCATAGTAGGTACTTCACCATCATTTTACATATTTAATATCATACATACGTAACTACCACGTAACCTATTTTTTTAATTCCAGATACGAGCAAAGGTAATGGGATGTTTAGTAACACTGGCGTGGTTCATGTCGTTCGTCCAGCTGGCTTCTTTCACGGCCGTAGCGAACTTTCTCGGAACGCACTCTGTAGTGTATTGTTATGCCGGAATCAACCTCTGCGGGGCTCTTGTCAGCCTGGTATTCTTGCCCGAGACAAAGGGGAAAACTGCTGAACAAATCGAAATAGATCTGCTAAGAAAATAATGTATTTTCAAAGAAATCGCTTGTTTACTTTTGTAAGTTTGTCCGTGTGGTTGTTCGCAAAATACGTAGGTTCCTTACTGAATAAGTACACGTGTGTTTCACAATAATTTGAAGAAGTTTGTATTGTAAGTTCATAATAATTTATAGGTATGTAAGAACAGAAAATAAATTACCTCAATTAAAGGGAACAAATAAATCTCAACGTAGGTATTACAAAAACGTTGGTTTAATTGTGTATTCTCTTGTTATTATAATTACAAGTACCTATGACCTGGTTTTAAACAAATATCGAGTTTTTTTTTTTTTTTTATTTAAATTTAGGATTAATTTATTTTAAACATAAACCTTCTGAAATAAATTCTCTAAATAATGGTAAAAACCTCATCACAATCTTTTGCGTAATTTAGAAGAATAACGCGGTCACACAGACGGACACGAAAAATGACTTTTGTTTATAAGTGAGTTTTGTTTATGCGCCCCTGCTTCGCACGGTTTTTACGAGTTAACAACACACCGAGATTTCTTTATTAAGGTGGATCCACAGTGTTCAAAATTAAAATTTTCGCGAAATTCAAATTTTCTTACGTTTTTTGCAATTTGCAGGTTGTATCCGATTTTCCATCAGAATCTCTTATGGAAGATTTCTTATGGAACAAATTTAACTCAGAGATAAATGTATTAATGATTTTAATGATTATAATTCTGTAAATATAACAAAATATATATATAATACAAAACAAAATACATATTTTTTTAAGGTCGCGAATTATGTTTTGATCAAGATACAACCTGACACTGACCTGCAAATTGCAAAAAACGTAAAAAAATGAATTTCGCGTGCTACCACTGTGGATCCACCTCAAATGTAAGTTGAATATAAATGTATTATACACATTATAAACCTTCCGAAATAACAGACACAAAGATGTATTCTTTGTGTCTGTTATTTCGGAAGATGTATAATGCAAAAAGCAACTTCAATTTATAATAATTATGTAGGTATAGGTATAGTGTAATCTCAAACTCAAACTCAAGCATTTATTTTAATTAAACCATTTACAGGCACTTTTGAATTGTCAAGGAGTCGGTCAGTTAGAAATTTGAAGCTAGTTGCCCATTCCAAAGCGTAGTAGGTACCTATGGAGAACGGGCAAGAAACTCCATGGACACTCTTTTAAATTTAATTGATACATAAAGATTACTACAAAAATAATGTTGAAATTATAACTAACTGTGAGGACGATGTAAAATAAAAAACGCGTCCATTTTAGCAAAATAAACAAAGACAATTTCTAAATAAAATAATTATTACAAATAAGACAAAACACTTACGGTGACTAACACAAAACACAGTGACTAAAGTAAATTATGAACAAAACTATAAGCATTGTTGAGCAGAGAAAGGACGTACAAATTATTTCATAAAAACGAATATCATTTTCCAGTATAAAGAGTTGATTTTTGGCAACTTGTTTCGAAATGTAGATATATATTTAAGGTGACCTATTTGAGCCGCAACCGCTTATCAACTCGTACTTTGCAACTAGTTTCAAAAAGCTCGTTTATGAAGCTCGTTAAAAAGTCAAACATTTTCATAACGATTCTGTATGTTTGAGCTTGTGGGAATTTGTAATCCTACCTTTTTTTACCCGGCTAACTGTTTACCCAGATTAGGTAGCCACGTTTTAATAGAACTTGCTTTTTAAATCGAAGTTGAGTACTTACGGGAATAATTACTATTTTACGTACTTACTTTTTTATGGTTCCCCGATTGAACACAATTTTAAACACTTTTTGTTTTTATAAAACGATGAAATCTCGATGAAAACGGATAATAGTCCCTTTTTCAAGGTTTTAAAAGGAGAAGAGTGCGAAAACACTGTTCTTACTTAACTTGATTGACGACTTAACACTAACTTAATGCTATACTAGCTGCGTCCCGCGGTTTCACCCACATAAGACTCGATCCCGTGGGAATATCGGGATAAAAAGTATGTATGTCCTAATCCTGGTCATGATCTACTCATGTACCAAATTTCATCTAAATCCGTTTAGCCGTTTTAGCGTGAAAGCATAAGAAACCAACAAACAATTCAACAAATAATCTCACTTTCATATTTATAATATTAGTTAGGATTCTAAAAGCCGTAATTCTGTTACCTACTGTTGATACTACAACTTTACCTGTTAATCACCATATGCAGCTGCTGAATATACTGGAAATAGGCACATAAAGACTTTTGAACATCAAAATGTATAAAAATAATTGAATTGATTCTAGTCGCCCCTTCCAAAAGGTAGTTTCTTATGCTTATTTACAAAGTGAACTTTTAATATGAGTTTTAATTTTTCATTTAATGCCAATATATCACAAGGTATTTTGTTGTAACATTTAACACAGTATCCCATAAAAGATGTATGTACTTTAGATAATCTGAAAAATGGTTGATCTTATTAGTCTTTATTTCCAGTATTAAAATTATATCTAAAGCGCAGATATATGATTTTCGTAACTTTAAATCTGATAATATGCCTTCATATAATGCAAGTAAGTTATACAACAAATATATGTTAAACTAGAATGCATACATGTCATCAATTCTTTAAGAGTATTGTGGTAAGTTTCTTTATGAAATAAATTCAGGAAGTAATTTCTACCCAAAGCATAAAAAAGTTATTACTATCAAACTACTTAAGATATTTTGATGTTTTTTTATGAGCAGACTATTTTATTATCTGTGATTTTATTCAAACATTCATATTTTCGATACTAAACATAAATGATGAATGAATGAATGATGAAACCAAACCCTATGATTAAACCAAAGCGCGCCGCGGATTACCCGAAGCTCAACGGCGATTACCCAACCCTTAATAAAAACTGTTCATCTCCTCAAAATGACCCCTGATTTCTGTCTTTACTTAGTCTAAATTAATAATTCGACCTCCAGAGAAACCGATATTATAGGTCAAGTTTGTCGGCCGCACAAAATAGCTTAAAACATTTGTTAAGTGTTAGCAGATTATTTAAATTAGTTTGAAACAATAACCGTAAGTACTTTACTTTTTGTTCGTTTAGGCTGTGCTGAATTTTCGACTTATTTCAAGTAGGTATAATTTGGGATGGCCTATTGTTTTAATTTTAATTATATGGATTAGAGCTTTCTAATAACTTATACTAGAAAAAAAAAGTAAAATTAATACCAAATTTTAGGGTCAACAATTATCATTTAATTTGAATAAATAACTTATGGTCATTTACATACATACATAAACTTACGCCTTCTTCCCATGGGGGTAGGCAGAAACTATAGAACGCCACCTGCTACGCTCCTTACATAATCCTTTTGCTTCGTTTACGTTCATACATCTGGTCATACACGCACACCGGTTGCGAGTACTACGCACCTGACCTATTTGAAGAACATCATTAATGAGGTCATTATATGTCTTTCTGCGGCGTCCCCTCTCGGCATTTCCACTCACATCTATGGTCAATTATTCAAATTAAATGATAAATTATAGGTACTAAACTGTATCTATATACTCATGGATATGAAAGCTCCCGCAGACAGGCGCGACGGGACGCGCGTTTCGACGTGATTCTGGTGGAACAATATCCATGAAATTTTCATAGAAATAGTCGTCGCGTCGCGGTGTCGCGCCGCGCCTGTTTGCGGGCAGCTTTTATTTGCACCAACGACAACAACGACCCCATTTTATGTCCTGGCAAATCACTGTCCATTCCATGGAAGAAATCGCAGAAAGCGATAAGGCCACCCATTGTATATTTTGTAGTGTTTGATTTATTTTATGTTATGTATTTTTTTTGCTGTACAATATAATATATATAAATAAATAAATCAACAAAAAAACGTTTGATACGATCATTACGTGATCAAAGTCGGTTATATATTTATTCCGCAGTTTTCGTTATTGCACCTACCGCTGTCTGTCTCTGCATCACCCAAAGTTTGACTGGTAGAAAATGCCTATGGCATTAAGTCCGCCTCTGTACATTTGTGCGCGTAAAGTATTAAATAAATAAATAAGTTTGAATTTGCGAAACAAACCAAAATGAAATACATGTTGACAATTACAAAAGGCTTGTGAAAGAACGCTTAATGAGCTTGCGTTGATTAAATGCTTAAATTAACAAGCTTTGCGTCATTTAACTCCATTATTTTACCAAGATCAATATTAATTTTTCTTTTGTCAAAACCTTCTTATAATAAACCCTTAAAGCATGTCCTCTAAGGATTAAATGTAACTTAGGTATAACTTAACAAAACTATGAGGTTTCGTTTAGTTAAGCAAGAAAATAAATGTCGTTGTTGAGTATCTAAAGTTGGCACATACCTATTTTTTTTTTAAATTAGATTTATATAATGCAGACTCATAATGCGAAGTAAGATTTCTTTTATTTTTCTAAGTATATGATGACGTCACATTTCGGACTACTTCAAAATCTGTTGAAGGTTTAACCTACATAAAAAGTTTGTATTTCCGCGATTGCAACACAGTACTAAACCCCGTTTTCCCTTCCGAAATCCTAACTTAAATTTAACATTAATGCAGAACATTTTAACGCTTTCGAACAAAAACAAACAACAACAAACACAAACAACAAACAAACACAACAAACAACAAATGTTTCGCTTTCGAAACATTCTCAAGTCAACCTGTTGACCATGACTGACAAGACATGTGCCATAATATTTTAACTTCAAACAATATCCTAACAATGAACGCTTTACATTAAAGTTCGATTCGAGTTCGGTTTCGATAAGACCGCCCATTGTGTCACCCCTTGTAAAATTTCAACATTTATATCTGTAATTTATATGGTATACAAAATAAAGATTATTCTATTCGACTATATATACGACCTGCCGTCGCTTCGTAAATTCCAAATATAGTTTAAACCGACACTTCAGTATCAACTTGCTTTGATATGTTATGGCACCTTCAGCCCATTGTGCACAGTCTACTTTCTATTAGCGCTAAATGTATTAGAAAACCGACTCTAAACCCTTCTAAAAACGTGCTCAAACTATATTTAGGCAAATGGTTTATTAGTAAATGTGGCACTTTTAACACTGGCACTAAAATAACCCAACCTGGCACTTAACTGTAGTAGTAGGAATAATAAAGATAATTATATCTGACAACGTAGTAGTCTCGAACTCCAAAATTTGCGATTTTGTACAGAATCTTTTCAGGTCGTTCTATAATCAACTCAATTTTTCAGATAATAAAGTTGACAATCAATCTGTGAAACACATAATAAAGCATACACCCGTCTTCCTAGTACTACTTACCGCATCGTTGTTGATGAAAAAAGACAGGTTGGCGGCTGGTAGCGAATGGCGGCTGATGCACTCCACTTTTAGCTTCATGCCGGGCCTGTACCGTCGCTTCAGGCCATGCATTGACGGGCCGGATTTAGGCAGAACTGAGGACGGAAACAATAACATTAACATACTTTGAAACTTTGTCTTAATTTAACACGTATAACACTTTTCATCTGCGGACATGAAGAAGGTCGCCTAGGATGCGAGTGAAATCGCTGCCTATAGACAGTTATGATAAAAATATTTTAATATCTGCCTACGTAACATAACATAACATATTATCATCACGCCTATAATCCCCGAAGAGTCACGTCGAGGTGTACCTTTTTAGTAACACCCACATCTCACCAGTTATGTTTAAGTCCCATGTTACAGGGGGCCAGCCTATTGCCATCAACCGGTTACAAATCCAAACTCTGGGCTGATAGGTACTGAGAAATTCCAGATGGAAAAATCTTATAACACTTTGCCCGACCCGGGAATTGAACCCATGATCTCGTATTCAAAAATAGCGTATGCGACCAATGATATTTAAAACTATAGATACGTTGTCCGCACTCTAAAATGACAACATGAAATGAAGCCAATTGGCCACATCGCGCTTAGTTACGCACCAACCTGTCGCGCGACACTACGTTTGTTTTTAATTTATTTTGTGTGTGTAAATCTGTGCAAAACATACAAAAAAACATGCCGTCGTGTGTTTTCAGACGATGTACAAATTATACTCCAAAAGTTAAAGACAAAAACGTGTCATTTCCCTTTTCTTCACGCGTATAAGTAGCGTCAATAATAACATTAATAATACGTTATTTCAGGAATATCGTGTTACCCAGTAACTGGCTTGTGGAGGTCTGGTAGGTAGTCGCTCCATGTAAAATACTGGTATTCAGCTGCACCCGGTTAGACCAGAAGCCGACTCCAACACAGTCGGGAAAAGGATGGGCAGATGATGACGTAACTCAAGAAAGAATGTTTGGGCTGTATAAAACAATTGGTAGTGAATTTGTCAATTTAATAATTACATTAGTTTTTTATTAGTTGATGGAAACGCTCTTAACCTCGATGTCGATGGAAAGCAATGGATGAGCTCTAAGATATAACGATAAAAGAGAATAATAAATTAAAGTAAGTATTGTACCTACACTGTGGATCATCCATCTAGGTCACGCATTAAGGACCACAGACACGCGCGACACGACAGCGCGTCGTGACAGCGCGACGCATCAGCGCGTCGCAACAGCGCGACGCAACGGTGCGACGCGACAGTTCGACGCGACAGCGCGACGCGACAGTTCGACGCGACAGCGCGACGCGACACGAGTAGCACAATTTCTATAAAAACTTAATGGCAAGTGTCGCACTGCACGTCGCGCCACCCGTCGCGACCGCGATATCGCGCCAGTCTGCACGAGCCTTTATACTAAAATTACGCAACAAAAAAAAAAAAAAAATCTGCTTCATTTTTGCTCGTCTAATACTTGGAGATTTTTGGCTCAAAAGAAATAAAGGGCGTAGATGTCCTAATTTTCTTTTTACAAACATCTCCCCATCTACGCTGAAGATTGAACCAACAGTAATTGCGACGTCTCTCAAAGCTACCGGTTAGTTCTAAATGCAAATAACTGGAGCTTATAATTACAGCACTTGAAGTCTTGAACCATGTTTAGTTATGCGCTACTATTGCAATCATTTCTAGTTTAGAACCGTTTCTGCTGAGTAGTTACGCTGGAAAAAGGCAGCTGCTACTCTTACCCATATAAAGATAGAATATGCTTTATTTCACACCAAATCGGAACCTCATAGGTACTTCTTACTTCAAAAATATTAAGGACACTCTTAAGAATTTGTGTTTTGCCAAGCGCACATTGCTCTCATCGGGCCGCAGTGTAATGCATTGTTATACAAAAAACCGGACAAGTGCGACATGAACTCGCACTTGAGACCGATAATTTTGAGACCCTCACAACAAGCCCTTTTATTTAATATGTCATACGGTACACTATGTTTTTTTTTAATTTCACTCATTACAACTGCCCTGCAAAACGGTGAAGGAAAACATCGTAAGGAAACCAGCATATCCTAGAACCAACAATTCGAAGACATGTGACATCTACCAACCCGACCTGGGCCCGCGTGTTGGAATACTGGATGAAGGAGAATTTTTGGCATGCGTTGCGGTGGCAACGCATGCCAAAAATTCTCAATTCAGTAGATTGGGGCGGGCCGCGATGTACCCATCACGGCCCGCCCTAATCTACGCTAGACTTTATAGTGCCACATCGTTTACTGCACAAGTTGTCGCATCGTTACCAAGTTGAAAAATCAAAAAGTTACCAAGTTGAAAAATGCAAATAAAATATATTTCAATAGTAGTAGTTTCAATGTTATAATTAAAAAGTAGAGTAGGCTTAACCCGTTTGGCTTTCCCAAAAAGCTACTTTCAAAACCATAAAAACATGCAAAACGCAACCAAAGTTACCATTCCAATAAATTAGATTCAACTTTAATGATCGTTTCGCCCAAAAGTTAATAACATAAGGCCGTAACAGCAAAAAGGATCTATCTCACTCATTTTCAAGTACAGATAATTTCCGGATTATCGTGAACAGAGGTCGGATTTAAGCTTACATATAAAATGGATATTGTTCATTGCTGATAGGTGCCCATATTCTATCCCTTTATTATGCAAATAGGAGTAAGATTCTTTGGTACGATAAAATGGAACAAGGGCACTAGTTTAGATTTATTCGTAAAGTTAAACAAAAGCACATACGCTGTATATTGGGTCATGTCGTTCAATATACAGGATGTATGTAGGAAGGTTTATGAAAACTATTGTGACACCAGATAACTAAGCTTCAATTTATGCCGTTTCGTTCTGAGGAAATTGTACGATTCGAGACTGGTTTGCATTATAGTAAGCGAACGCGAACTATATGGCAGGACTTTTTACCGAAAAGTCTTTGTATGGGTTTCACAAATTTATCATCAGGTGTAGGTTTGGCAGTTTTTGTTTACGTGTAGATTAAATAAAAAACGTAAATAAATATAACTTTTTATGTAAATTAGAATAACTAAAAACAGAAGAAAACGAATAAAAATATAGCGTGTTAAGTTTTCTGTAACTTTGCAAGATATTGTATTCTTTTGTAACCTTTGAAACTCCAACACATTGTTTTCAAAGACTTCAAAATTAAAAAATACCACACAAATTAAAACTAAAACTGTTTCCAAAGGCAATAAATACCTAAACATTTATGTGCCATGTCTTTTTTAGAAAAGCGAAACGGTAAATCTATTACGAAACCATTTTCCCCGATTCTCTAGGTGAAAATATATCCATTTGGCTATAAATACGGAACCCTCACGTTCTGAACGCATTGCTTGCGTGAAACAGTGTCACCCTTAAGGTATTTTACTACCCCGTAAGGGCCTTAGACTGTAGTCTATCCTTTAGAGACTGTAGTCTATAAAATGTGTCACTTTTGAAAGGGCTGATTGGAAGACAGCTTTATCGCCTTGTGCATCTAAAGGTGTTTTAGGCCCTGGAGAAAGGAAAAATATATTGAGTACTTTACCTTTCAGGATGGGTTCACCACAGTTTGATGATAAGGTCTGTATACTTAACCCTATTTCAAGCTATCTATGATATAGTCTTACCTTTTTATTCATGAACATCTAGTAACATGTTCTCAGCATTCGTCGTTTGCATGAATATACGGACCAGTGGTTATTTATACAGCGTTTATAAGTGTTTTACTTTGATAAATACTCGGGTTCGACTCGAAATCACGAGCGTTGCGATTTTTTACTGTATGACTTTGATTTAGTGTTTGAGCTAAATTGACTCTACACATGCAACAATCAATCAACTCAGCCGTTTACAGCTAGAACTAAACGTGTGACCAGTAGTCGAGCGTGGTATGGTATGCATTCTATCTTTTTCTATTCCGCTTTGTTTTTTTTTGTTTATCTGCTGCCGGGGACCAAGACAGCTTTGTGGTAGAGGTATTTACATTAATCTTTGGCTAACCGTCAAGCCAAGTGCAGCATATGACACTTTGTACGTGTAGTCACCGTTAGCGGTCTGTGTGACCACTTCAAGCGCTCTCTGGCGGTTTCTCAACCGCCAGAGAGCGCAGACACCTGAGTGAGCATGACATACTCTCGTATGTCATGCTCACTCAGGTGTCTCGCTGATGGTGGCGCGTATGTTGGATCATTTAGCTCACTTCAAAATGGTTGAGCTGAATGGTGCTGATCCATGTTTGTGAACGGGCGCCGTCAGTTGGGACTGGTCATCTCTTAGTTGTTTCGGATTTTTTGGAATTATTTTATTTTGAAATTGTTTTTCTGTTTATTTTGCTACACTATGAACGCGTTTTTTTTTCGTCATCCTCACATTTAGTAAGTCTAACAATATAATTTAACAGAGTGTCCATGGAGTTTCTTGCCCTTTCTTCTCCATAGGCAAAGCTAGTTGTCCATTCCAAAGCGTAGTAGGTACTACGCTTTGGAATGGGCAACTAGCTTTATATTTCTAACTGACCGACTCCTTGACAATTCAAAATTGAAATAAATGCTTTGAGTTTGAGCCAATTAGTAATACAAACTAAGAAGAAAATAGACTCACCCACAACATACAATGTGCGTGAATACTTTTTTTTTGGGTGCGAAATTATAAAATAACTTCTCCTGCTCTGGGCGGAGCGGGAGGGTGTGTCAGACTCTTACTGACTAAAACCCATCCATGTTCCTTCCGTTGCCTGTGTTGCCAGGGGCCTCGGTAACCCTTTTGTACCTTCCCGCGAACTTGCACTGTCTGGAAGGACGGCGCATAGCGACCGCTAGCGGTCTGCATGACCGCCTAAATTATTGAGGCAAATTAAGAAGAATAGACTCACCCACAACATACATGTGCGTGTGAACTTTAACATAAGTGTAAGATTAACCAAATTTTGCATGCTTATATATAGGCTGAGTATGGTGAAACAACAAACAATGTAACATCTCCTGAAAAACCCATATTATGCAAATAAAATGATTTGATTTGATTTGATTTGATTTGCACTTGCGAGGTCTGAAAGGTCGGCGCGTAGCGACCGCTAGCGATCTGTGTGACCGCCTAAATGATTGATACAAACTAAGAAGAATAGACTCACCCACAGCATTCATGTGCGTGTACACTTGCGAGGTCTAGAAGGTCGGCACGTAGCGACCGCTACTGGTCTGTGTGACCGCCTAAATTAATTATTGATACAAAGTAAGAAAAATAGACTCACCCACAACATACATGTGTGTGTGCACTTGCGCGGTCTGGAAGGACGGCGCGTCCGCAGACACTTCGCACGTGTAGCGCCCGCTAGCGGTCTGTGTGGCCGCCTGGATTGTTAGCTTCTCTGCGTCACTTCCTTCTTTCTGCACAAAAAGGATTTAGTTTAATAATGATACAAAACAGTTTCAACAAAAGAGGTTCATTATTTAAGTTAATCCAGACTAGGGTGGAATAAAATTGATTGGATACATGACTTATAGGATTTACGTTGAACTATGACAATCACAAAGTCGCGCATGCTTATCCTGCACCCCAACAGCGTTACAACACACTTTCACTTCGAAAGGTGTTTGAAGGAAATTCATGTTTTTGTAAAATTCGTCTGCTCGACACGTAAATAACGCAAGTATACTTATTAGATTAATAACTTTAATTATTGAATTGTCCAAATGTAAATGGAAATACGTCAATTTAGGCTGGTACTTTTCAATTGAATAGTCGAGACCTTCGGTCCGTGGGGTCCCAGTGCGCATAAATTATTTGCGGAAATCGCAAAACGTCTAGTTGATGTAACTGGTGACCGAAAAGCTGGCGGCTTTCTCGCGCAAAGCACCAGGGGGGTAACCATCACCTCTTATAGCAGTATTATTTCAATATTACTTCAGCGTGAGAAAGAGATGGAGCTATAAGTCCTGTATAGCTCCATGACTTTTCCACTGTGAAGTAATATTATAATAATACTGCTATAAGAGGTGATGGTTACCCCCCTGCATTGCAATTCAGCGAGGAAATGCCGCCAGCATCCTCTGTTAAATGCCTCGAGGGCCTTTTTTAGGTTTAACTTAGTTTTATTTTAATTTAGTTAAGGTTAATAATCATCTTGTAATTTGGTTATGTAAATAAACAATATTGGCAATTCATTTTCGTAAGGCAATATTACGAAATTCCTATTAAGTAAAGACAAATGCAATCATCATCATCATTTCGGCCGAAAGACGTCCACTGCTGGACATAGGTCTCCTTCAAGCACCGCCACTTTGACCGGTTTTGTGCTTCCCGCATCCAGCGGACTCCTGCGGTCATCGGTCCACCTAGTAGGAGGCCTTCCAACGCTACGTCTTCCGGTGCATGGTCGCTACTCCAGTACCTTTCGGCCCCATCGGCCACGAGCAATGTGCCCTGCCCACTGCCACTTAAGTTTGACAAGTGTAATATTCTAATTGAATTTATCAAAGGCTTTAAGCAAACTGTAATAACCCGTAATCGGGCTACTCATCTTCTCAATGACTCTCTAATTAGCTTTTACGACACCAACCATTACTGTAATTTTATCCAAGTTAAACCCGCCACTTATCCCGAACATAGTTTCAAATGCTTAACAATAATTGTAATCGCTTAATCCGTGGTAGATTATGGTGTAGGACAACATCGCGTTAGATTATCTTTAGTTTAAGAGCATACTGAAAGGTGTTACCTATGTTAGATTAAGTTTTAAGCCCTTAAAATTAAGATAGATTGGTGCACTCTGACAGGTGGTGCAGACAGCTACAAAGACCTATAATATTTTTTTATTTATTTATTTTTGACAAGGAAAGAAACAAAGAAGAAAAACTGGCCAAGTGCGTGTCGGACCATGCACAATGAAGGGTTCCGTAGTTGGGAAGTTGGGATGAATTTATCCGTAATAAAAACTTAACATTGTAGTTGAAAAACATGTTCTCCCATACATCGATATTATACCACGGTCAATTCTCAAACTGCAAATTTAAGTTGGTCGACTATTACTCGTTAACTTATAAAGCCCACTTAGCTGTGATAGTTCCTGCCGGTGTCGCGGGAAGGTACTTATGGGTCACCGAGGCCCCCGCAACACAGGCAACAGAAAGGAATACGGGTAGGTTTTAGTCAGTAAGAGTCTGACACACCCTCCCGCTCCGCCCAGAGCGAGAGAAGTTATTTGATGATTTCCCAACCTCAACAAAAAAAAAAAGCTGTGATAGTTTTCCTTTGAATTTGATTATACATATGTACTATGCCATGAATTTTTACACATCTCCATAAACAGCCATTTAGCTGGCAGGGGGGGGGGGGGGGCACGCCTCTAACAAAAATTCGAATTCAAAGATCCTTGAATCGAAAAGTGGTGTTCACAGACTCGCAATATTTTTTAACAGCCTATCTAACGATACCCCACACCATGAGATAGACGAGAAAAAAAAAAATCATTCCCACATTACGTGCACGGGAGGTACACTATTTTTTTGCACTTTGTCGGCTTGATTGGTATGCCAAATTACAGCTTTCTAGTACTAAGCGTCTCTGAGCTACATTAGGGACAGACAGACAGACAGACATGGCGAAACTATAAGGGTACCTTGTTTACTACGGAACCCTAAAAAGAAAGAAGATACGTTTATTTGCGGTAAACATGACGCAAAGAAGGAATTCAAATACAAAAACGGTCACGCTAACGGCCATCGCTCAGCATAATGCTGCGACCCTATACGAGACAGCCCCAGCGCTGTTTTCAGCGATAGCCGACGTTGACGTGATGACGTCGACCGGTGCAGCACACGATGAGAGTGAGTTGCAAAGCTACTACAACAGATTACAATCACAGTATATCAGTAGGATCACATTATAGGTTTCGACCTGATTATCACCCAAAGCATAATCGCACAATATGACTAGCAACAACAATAATAATTCTGACAACTAAAGTAAAAAGCTATCTATAGAAATCCCATTCGTAGAATGAGCATAGTTTAGAAATTTAGTTCTCTAGTTTAATAGCAACTATAATATCGTATGTTTCTACGTGTTTTTTATCGCGCCTTCGCCCGCTTGGATGTCGGGAAATATCCCACGGGAACGTACTGCCGGATTTAAAATTACATAACATTACGCCTTGTTTCCCCAAAGGGTTGGGCAAGGTGTACCTGTAGTACACCCACACTTCACCAGTTATGTTTAAGTCATATGTAATAGGAGGCGAGCCTATTGCCATCAACCGGGCACAGATCCAGACTTCGGGGCTGCTACTTAAAAATTCCAGATAGAAAAACCCAATAACACTTTATTAATTAAAATTACTCTTTCTATTAATACACATAATCTCACGCCTTCTTCCCATGAGGGTCGGCAGAAACTATAGAACGCTATCTGCTACGCTCCTTACATACACCTTTTGCTTTGTTACGTTCATACAACTGGTCATACACGCACGCCGGTTGCGAGTACTACACACCTGACCTTTTTCAAGAACATCATTAACGAGGTCACTATATATCTTTCTGGGGCGTCCCCTCCACTCACATCTGCCTTGTAAATACCTTCTGTATAAATTCAGGTGAAACTATGTGTGTGCCAAATTTCATCCAAATCCGTTCAGCCGTTTTTGAGTACACACATCAATACAAACAGATAAACGGGCAAAAATTCTAAAAACTATATTTTCGGCATCAAACTCGTTCTCACACCTCGTAGAAATTATTTTTTTTTTTTAAATATTCAATATACAGTTGTGACTTCGTTATTATTTTATTACCTCTATGTATATAGATAACGGTAGGTATGTCAGACGAACACATACAAAATTCTGCAGGAACTGGGTCATGTTCTAGTTTTGTCCACTCAAACCATACATTCACGGTCTTCAGCACATGCAGAGGAATTAATAATCATTAATAAGTTTCTAACACAACATTATGATCGAACTTTATGAGGAGAGCTCATGGTCATGTCATGGACAACATGACCCGTGACTTTTTCTCATATTAAATTAATAAATAGAAATCTTTATTACAGGCCACATGATCCATAAAAAAACACATAAAAACAATAAATATAGTTACTCAATACAATAAAATGGCAGACAAACAAAACAAACTCGCTTATCTTAACTTTTACGCGACTATCTCCAACCACCGCTTGTAGGTCTTGGTAACTTAATATCATAACATCCTATCAGCAAGGTCCTTAACTATACTATTTCTGATGCAATTCTGCTTCAATTGTTTGTTCAGAAAGATAAAACGATTTGGAATGGATAAGTAGCTTCATCTTTTTGACTGACCGACTCCTTGATAATTCAAAGGTGCCTGTAATTGGTTTACTTGAAATAAATGCTTTGAATTTGAGTATCAAAGATACCTATTCTCAAATAAAGCTAAAAGAAGAAGTTGAGTATTCCAAATTGATTACGAAAATCAAGATTAACAGAAAGGTACTCAACAAAGCAGCGGCAATATAGCGTTCAACTGGCTCTTGATTATTCGTCTTGAACTCGAACAGAAGCACAAAACAAGTGATTGTGCAAATACAAACTTGAATATGTATCAGAGCATCCATATTCAATCTGGTTAACAATAGGCAATTAAGTAAATAGCTTAACCAGACAACTGAACCAGACTGCGCGTCGTAAAATTCAAACATGACAGCTACAGTTAATTTCGGTTGATTAACTAAAATTGTTCTGGTATTAATACCTAATGATATGTATCTAGGCAGCATTATTAACTAACTAGCTGCGCCCCGCGGTTTCACCCGCAAAAGTCTCGAGCCCGTGGGAATATTGGTATAAAAAGTGTCCTATGTCCCAATCCAAATCAATGGTCTATCCATGTGCCAAATTTCATCCAAATCCTTTCAGCCGTTTTAGCGTGAAAGCGTAACAAACAAACTCACTTTCGCATTTATAATATTGGTTGGGAATTTAGGATTTACCATATTTAGAATTATTAAAACACTAGCTTGCGACTCCGTCCGCGTCGAAGCCAAATATATCATAAAACATATCCTATGGCAATCGGCAATAGCTTATCTTCCTATCAGAATTTTTTTTTTTTTTAAATCGGATGAATTTTTGTTTGAACTTAGAACAAAACTCAGCATTTAGCAATTGAAAATCGTATATTTCGCGTTGGTATAATCAAAAATAAGTATTGTGCTTTGGGGAAAAGTATATAAAAGTTATTATTAGATATCTGAATATATATATATATATATATTTATATATATCTTTTGATATTATACTATAATATCAAAAGAGCTTTTGTGTTACAAAAACGCGCAATTCGCACATTAGTCCGTATCCACCAAGAGAGAGTTGCTGTGAACATATTATAAATCTGAATATACTTACAGTGCCCAGCATTTATGTATTTGTACTTCTAAGTAACATGGCCAAATATATACATGAATATGAGACAGCTGCAGGCTTAGCATGACGCTTTCTATATCTACGAAGAAAAGACATAGCTCTTTCTATACAAAGAGACATTTCGTTTCTCCATTTTTGACATCGCACCGTTTCTACATATAAAATAACCTAGATAAAGATCGTTAGAAACGAAAGACAAAATCACAGATTGCAGATTTCTACGGTGCGATGTCAAAAATGCAGAAACGAAATGTTACTTTGTATAGAATAATATGTGTGTATTCTTCGTAGAAATAGAAAGCGTCATGCTAAGCCTGCAGAAGAACGACAGATTAGAGAAGGCACACGTAGACAAGACATTAAACGTTACAACGTACGTACGTAACGTATTTAACGTTACGTACAGCCTAATTTTAATATTGTGAAGCACAGTCCCAGATATCAATCGGTTATATTATTTAATAAGTTGCCTCTTGATTTAAAAAGCGCTATCTACTCAAGCTCTTTTAAAAATCAACTTAAAAGTTTCCTGTTGAATAAGTGTCTTTATGCTGTTGAAGATATGTAACGAAATTCTTATAATTATAATTATGTCATATTTATGCATTGTTGTAATATTTAACGTGTTTTTTCCTTATGTAATTCAATTTTCTTTTTTTCGAACAATAAATTATATCTGAAATTACATGGTGTATGTAATTTCAGATGTAATTTATTGTTCATGAATAAAATAATGACTTATGACTTAATTCTTTCGGAGAGAACCTCCCACATACAAACTTAACAATTTTACCTCTTTATATATGTACAGATAGGTATTATTTATGATAATACCTAAGCTTTAATGACATACAGGGTGATTTGTGATTCAACTTATTCCTTTTAGGTAAATATGCCATTTCATAAATCCGATGGGTGACAGGTGACAGGCCACCCCATCCGATAATATTCCAAGTTTCTTTAATATTATTCTGCTCAGCATTTGTCGTCAAAATGTGTAAATTTTGTAGTTTTTTGTCAAATATGTTAAATTGTCGGTTGCATTTAATAGGGCCCCGTAATAGTTGACTCTTCACCAGATTAAACACAATTCACATAAGAAAAATATACGCAAAAGTCCTAATTTAATGTGTCACTAGTGAACCAGCGGACAGCAATCTACCCACCTGAAAATAATCCCTGATTCACCACTATCAGTACCCAAGAAAGGATAGAAAGGGCCGTAATAGTAACAATACATTACCTCCATCCCTATTGGAATTTACCGACTTCGAAAAGGAAAACGGTTACCAACATACGCATACTCGGAAACAAACGAAATTCAACTTGTCAGATGAGGAAAATACCATTTATGTCCCGGAAAACGTGAGTAATAACAGGAACCTGCAAGCATCAGATCTGGGACAGATTAGACCTTTCATCCGGTTACAGATATGACTCTTCCCATAGCAGATGCGAGCCGTCTAATTATTCGTATGGTAGACCCCTTGACTTTTATCTGATCTTGTGTGAGAGTAGTGAAAAATTGAACGCAGATTTTATACAGAGGTTCCTATTAATTCAACCCATTCTGTTTAATATAGAAAACCAACCATCTCTTATCTGTCTTAAAATGTAATAAAAAGTGGGGTGTCTCTCCTTGTGGGAAAAGTTAGATTTATTCACTTATGTTCGACATGCTACAGTATATATATTTATGAATGTACTGGTATTCAGCTGCATCCGGTTAGACTGGAAGTTGACTCCGATATAGTTGAGAAAAGCTAAGTGTAAGTAATTAGTAATGTAATATATTGTATACAGTGAGTCTTTATAATGTGCACATATCGAAATGAGGGAATCTATGCTTAATTTTATCGACGGAAAAAATATTTTAAAACAATCTAAATATTTTTTTATATTTTTTATGAATTTCTTAAAAGATATTGTTCGATACCCCAGTGTAAACAAAACGGTGTAACTTTTAAAGTAAATGATCTATTGCGATGAAACAAAATCCATAATGATTGGAAGTAAGTAGGCGTCCTCATAAAAAAATTGAAAAAAAGCACTACTTTCAATTGAAAATAAACGTGTTTTTTTAGCAAAAATCTGTTTTTTTTTTTTCATAACTTATGGTAAAACGTCGTAAAATTTTTCAATAAGACGCCCGCATTACGTACCTTTTTTATTACTTGAAGTAATTCTTCATCGTATTAGCTACCCAATAGTAAAAATTTCATGTTTATAACTCAATCATAACATTTTATATCAAGTGTCAAAATATAAAAAAATATAAAAAACAGTTTTTATCTTTATTTCCGTCGATAAAATTAAGCATAGATTCCCTCATTTCGATATGTGCACATTATAAAGACTCACACTGTATAAACATTTTAATGTTAATAATTTCGATAATACCTATTGCACTCAAAAACTATAAAATAAAAAACACCAATTTATTTATTTAAATAACATGGGAGACTTACAGCTAAAACAAACAGATCATCAACAGTACAATAATTTGAAAGCCAATTAAAGGTCTCCACTGATAAAAAAACAGAAAAAAATGAAGTAAAATCTAAGGACATTTACACAGAGTTACTATATACAGAGTTACTATATGCATAATTACTATGATGCTCGCACTGCATAACAACCATCATAACAAAATGAACTACATAAAAAAGTTACAGCTTAAGCATTTCCTGGCTTATCAAGAACTTATCTACTACAACAAACGTACAAACGTACTTAAAGAAAATAAAATCATTTCTTTTCATTTCATTTCATCATTTCATTTCATTTGTAGGCCTTAGCGACCATTGCATCAACGTGTATTCACCACTCCCTGTGTCAGCAAATACGAAGAGCAGTGGTGGCCCAGTGGTAACGGCCCCAGATTTACGAGTTTTAGGTCATGAGGTCGCAAGCGCTTTAGTTTGTGTAAATAATTTTCATCACCACTGCTCTCGAAACGGTGAAGGAAAACTTCGTGAGGAAACCGGCATGTCCTAGAACCAAAAATTCGAAGACATGTGACATCTTCGAGTACCAACCCGCACTGGGCCCGCGTGGTAGATTACAGTCCACTCAAAGAGAGGAGGCCTGTGTCCCAGAAGTGGGAACATCATAGGCTGATTATGCTATGTCAGAGCAGTGGTAGCCCAGTATAAATGGCCGTGATTTACGAGTTGTAGGTCGTAGGTTCGAACCCAACCAGGCATTTTACTTTGCGAAAAATTATTTCATCACCACCAGTCTCAAATCGGTGAAAGTAAACATAGTGAGGAAACCGGCATGTCCTAGAATTTGACCAACAAAGATTCAAAGACATGTGTCATCTATCAACCCGCACTGGGCCCGCGTGGTGGATTACGGCCCACTCCATCTCGAAGAGACGTCTGTGTCCCAGCAGTGGGAACATTATAGACTGATTATGCTTATGCTATGTCAGCAAATGTAAATAAATTCCCCTTTTCATTTCAATCCCCGTTTCTCGGAAGAAAGTTTCCTTTGCTGACTATCAATAAGTTTTAAGTAGATGTTAGCTGGAACCGTAAACAGAGTATTTCTCAGAAAATTGGCTTTGCTCCTCTCTAGCGCAAAGGGATGAGCGATTGCTTAGTACGTCTGCGATCCTGGTAACCAAATTAGGAAACGTCACTCAATAAGATTTTCTGTAAGCGACTTTCCTACTAAAATGGTAGGAAAGTCGTTAGAATATTTTTCATTTAAATAAATAGCACGGAAGCAGGTTTCTAAATGGACTTTTGGAAGAGCATTCGGGTCTTTAAGATTTGTACCCAGAACAAAACATCACGGCTGGTTTTCCCGATGGGTTAGGCAGATGTGTAAATGAAACACTTTTATTTGGTTTTCAGTTATACATATATTGGCCAAAGTGAATATAAAACAAAGGCATTATAAATAAATATTTATGACAACACGAACGTAAACGTAAAATTGTGATGGTTGGCACGCACTAAAAGCAAAAATCAATGGAGGGGTTAACAACAAAAGTCAATCACACAACTCTTTAAGACGTGACCTTTGTATATCTCTATAAGTATTGATACTAGTTGCGAACAAAAGCGAAGTTCTAACTTAGTACATGACTGCTATCGCGGTTTCAAACGGTGTAAGTTTAACATATATTATTTAGTTTCTGTTAAAACTTACTTTCAGTTCTATCTCATTTATATTCTTAAGAGTCGGGTAATCGCCGTAGACCTTGACCATATGCACGTCGCGTTCGTTCGGTTTCATAGAGAATATTTATTTTCAATAAAGAAAATATGAATATTTGAAAAAAATCACAGTTAGAATTATAGATAATAAAATAGTATGTTCATACAAAATAAAAAAATCATGAAAATATCTTATGTAGTTTGAAATGAATAACGATTTTTATGCTTTGGGTAGATATTAATCCCTGAATTTGTTTCATAAAGTATTTTACTACAAAAATTAAATATTCACATATAGAATTGGCGTGTATGGGTTCTAGTTTAACATATTTTTTTTTTGCATAACATACTTGCATTATATGAAGGCCCCATTTTAGATTTAAACGTTACTAAGATCATAACATATACATATCTGTGTGTTAAGCTATCGACAGAAACTGCAGATAAATACCTAATATATTGGTGGCGAACTAAAAAATGAATAAAAACATAACGTCCTATTGGACTTCTCCGTGTCAGGCAAAAAGAGGTCGAAATTTATGTATAGGTAAAGGTTTCAGTAACACACATCCATCAAATATATTTGATAGCTAGGTCTTCATAAATGGATTACTTTCGCCCTTCGAACGTAGAAGCTAGAATTATAAAAAAAAGGAGTTTATGGAAAACTAAAATGACTGTATTTCTTGCAATTTTGGTGTAATCCTTTGATCCCTTTGGCTTTTACTGAGTCTTCGTGAGTTTTGTAAGAATATGTACATCAGTTACTTATCCTACTAATATTATGTGAAAGTTTGTATTTTTAGATGTTTTTTGCTCAATCACGCAAAAACAGCAACGGATTTAAATGGAATTTGGTACACAGATAGTTTATAACCTTTATTACAATGGATATTTTTATTTTATTCATTGACTGCCTCATTGGTCTAGTGCTCGCAAGCGCTACTGCTGAGCATGAGGTCCTGGGTTCGATTTCCGTGTCGGGCAAAGGGTTATTGGGTTTTTCTATCTGGAATTTCTCAGTAGCAGCTCGGAGTCCGGTTTTATGCCCGTTTGATGGCAATAGGTTCGCCCCCTATTACTATAACTGGTGAAATGTGGGTGTACTACAAGTAAACCTCTGCCCAACCCGTCGGGGAAGCAAGGCATGAATTTATGTTATACTTTTATTCCGGTAATACGTTCCCGTTGGATGATTTCCGTCCTCTACGCGGGGCAAAAGCTATTCTTATAAAAATAATCGTTCATTAATTTTTTTTTAAGTTGAATAACTGACAAGCTTATTGGCCTATCTACAATGATTGGTTGAGCTCATAACTACTAAATGTTTCAAAATAAATAATCAAGTAATCAAAACACAATCAACACATTAACGAACGAGAAAGTTTCCCAATACAAAACTTTACTGTAGAATACATAATTTTAGTTGCGATTGCAGTATATTTATATAATTTAAATCCACGCATAAAACTTCGTCACAAAACCAATTTATCTCGTCTTCTCGACGTCCGTATGTAACTGGAGGGATCCAGCAGAATATCAGCGACAGTTATATGTGCCTGACACATGCCGAGCTGAACTCCCATTTGTTGCAACCTTGAGACGCACACCGTACCTTGTATGTACATTAATATTAAGATCAGTTGGTACCAGTGGTACTTTTGAAAGCCGGCGTTTATCCTTTTCGGATCCAAACAATGGAAAATCAATTGTGTCTCATTAGCTGTCCTTGACCAATAATAATCAATAATTGTTTTGAAGTATGTCATATATTTATATTTATATATACTTTATTGTACACCACAAAAAAAAAACATAACAAAAAATAAATCAAACACTACAAAATATACAATGGGCGGCCTTATCGCTTATCGGTCATAGTGTCATTCTATTTCTTTAAGTACCTATGTTTTTCTTTTTTGTATATTGCCACTTTGTTTTTATATATATTCCTGTAATTTACATAACATACTTACATAATCAGCCTATAATGTTCCCACTGCTGGGACACAGGCCTCCTCTCTGTGAGAGGGAATCTCCTGTAATTTGTTATCTATTAATTGTGTTATTGTGTGCTATGTCTTTTTTGCGCACTGCATAAATATTTTTTCTATCTATTTATCTAAATGTTGGGTGCAGGAACCCGTTAATCTGTCATTAATCAATGCCTCTGTGGCTAAAAGTTTCAACAAAGCAACTGAACTGAACAATCCAAGCTCAACGTTTGTCTGTAAATCTATCAAAGCGGCATCGAATACACCATTATGCTCTAATAAATCGTATCCATCATAATCCTTACGACAACTTCGATGACCTTTAAAAGGTGGCTGGGACAGACTGGATGTGTAAGGCGAATGACAGGGTGTTGTGGCGCAGCCTGGGAAAAGGCTATGTCCAGTAGTTGACTGCCATAGGCTGAGCTGATTGATTGGAGATGGTGATAAAAGTGCTTAGTAGTTTTATAGGTATAATTAAATATTTATATTAAATTTTTGAAGCACATGTATGTAATTAATTATATTATATATTTATGAAATGTTGTATGCACAATAAATGTAGGCACACACAAACACACACTAAGATACATATACACCATTAATCATTCGCTTCGCATGTTGTCAACGTGGTACAATTCCACGTTGACAACATTTACTATGTGATATAATGGGCGGCCTGGGGTTCTAAAATACAGGCCTAGGCTTAGTTTAGACTCCAGAACTCCCACAAATTACAAAATTTTCTCAAAATACCTGTCAATTTAATGTCTTTTTTTTTTTGAGGATGGCAAATCATCAAATAACTTCTCCCGCTCTGGACGGAGCGGGAGGGTGTGTCAGACTCTTACTGACTAAAACCGTATTCCTTCCTGTTGCCTGTGTTGCCAGGGAACTCGGTGACCCATAAGTACATTCCCGCGACCCCGGCAGGCATCGGCCCTAGTGGACCCCTACATTTGTGCTGACATCTCTTTGAGGCGCGCGTGGAACACGACGCGCCGTCGACCCGGGCCTGGTCCTTGCCGGACGGTGAGCTACCCATTGCTCACCGTCCGCAAGCCCGCGCCTACGGTGGCCGGAAATCCGCCTGGGATTCCCGACGCCCAGGGCGTCTCCTGCGGTGGCTAGGGGCGAGAGGGCGCGAAACATGCCTTTCCCTCAACCGTCCCGCCTCCTCCTTCGCGAGCATTACTGCTTCGCAGAAGGAGGTGAGTCTGTGGACTATGGACGTGAGGTTCTGAACCAGCGAGTCGCTGCTTGTGTAACCAGCATTAGTTTATGGAATATAATTACAACCAAAACAAACAAAACCACAAAACAACAAAATTTTATATGTCTAAGAATGTATTTGAATGTTATTTTTTAATTAGATTTTTCGAAACCTAGAAAAAAGTTAAGCTACAGTAAAAAAAAATGTTTAAATATCTAAAAAAATGGCAAAGTTGTTAGCGTTTTAAAGTCTATGCAAGACAGAAACAGCACTACTAGCATCTGACGTCACAACGCAGGTGAGCCATAGCAACTTCGCGCCATATAGTACAATGATAGTATTGTGTGACAAGGATAGAAGAATAATTTCAAAAGCGTATAACTTCTCAATTTTTCCACTGATTTTATTTGTTTTTTCACAAAACGTCTATATTTAATAACATTTAAAATAAGTATTAAATCATGACTTTCTTTGATAGTAGTCAAATACCCTATTTGTGAAGATAAATACACATAATTTTACTATTTATTATTGATTGATCATAACCATACAGGTGGAATTTAATTACTAGGTACAAGTTTTTTCACTAAAACAGACTATAAATTCGACATTCCTGATTGATTTCCACGTATTCGGAATATTGCCTGCCTACCTTATTATTGTTAATACTCGCCTCTATATCAAGTGTGATTTCACGCCAATAAACTGAATTAGATTTGTTTTGCTATTGTTGCGAGATTAATGACTTCTCGATCAAGCTGTGGAGCTTATCGTTAATAACGCACCAGCTGTGATTCTAAAAGGCTTTAACGAACAAGTACATAAAAAACTAGTAAAAGGGTAGGTTTTCTAAAAGTTTAGGTACCATACCGTTCGCTGTTGTAAAAGTTGTAATAAACACAACTTTTAATTGTTGTATTAAACTGTATGCACATTTAATTCAACAATTAAAAGTCACAATTTAGCAGTGGTGGCCCAAAGGCAATGGCCGCGACTTAAGGCTCGTGCAGACTAGGGACAAATCGAGAGTGCGACAGGCATATATTGCTGCCTGTCGCGCCCGTGATATCACGCTAGTCTGCTAGAGCCTTTAAGAGTTGTAGGTCGTAGGTTCGAACCCAGGCAGGCACTTTACACAGTCTGTGTATTTTTTTTGTCACTACTGCTCTCGAAACGGTGAAGGAAAATATCATCATCTGCCTAGTCTTGTCTCAACTATGTTGGGATCGGCTTACAGTCTAACCCTTTGAATACCAGTATTTTACATGGAGTGTCTGCCTATCTGACCTCAATTACTAGGTAATACGATTCCCTTGATAAGACTGGTTGTCCGACTTTCGAGCCATAACGACTGTCGATCCACGAATGATAGCGGGAATCAATTGTTTTTCGTGCTTTCCGAGCCACGGAAATGAGGAAACCGGCTTGTCGTAGAACCAAAACAATCGAAGTCACGTGACTACCGCCAACTCGCACTGGCCCTGCGTGGTGGATTATGGCCCATTCTCTCTCACAGAGAGGTGGCATGTGTCCCAGCAGTGGGAACATTATAACATTAACAGCTGGTTATGCTTTCTGCACTGTTTTATACTCCATGTTTTTACTCTAGGCTTGCTTTTATTCATATTGTATACTACCGCTCATGAATGCTTGCCGTGATCTTGTGCTTGATTTTAGTGGCTACCGTAATACTACCCTTCAGATTAAAACAGCAAAGCTGCTTTACGGCAGAAGTACATATTCTATAGTTCCTGGAAGAAAGCCTTAAGAAGCCTCGAGAAGCCTTTTACACGAAGCTCTACTCCTAACTAACAAAACGTATTTACAAGGCAGGTGTGAGTGGACAGGGGACACCTCAGAAAGACATATAGTGACCTCATTGGTGATGTTCTTCAAAAAGGTCAGGTGCATAGTACTCGCAACCGGCGTGCGTGTATGAACAGATGTATGAACGTAAACGAAGCAAAAGGAGTATGTAAGGAGCGTAGCAGGTGGCGTTCTATAGTTTCTGCCTACCCCCATGGGAAGAAGGCGTGAGTTTGTGTCTACTACTAATTAACATTCCAGATTTTTTTTTTCACTTAAGTAGATGTGTAAAAGTTAAAGTAATTAAATTGTCGATATTTAACTTATGAATTAATTATACATAAAAGATTGTAATAATTAAATTCTTGAAATTTCTGAATGCGTAAAGCCTTAGAGTACATAAGTAATTGCGTAAATGTTCATTGTTGGAAACAAGTTTATTTGGTTTCGTTTACATAATTTTTATTCAAGCACATTAAAAAAATAAGCCAAATTGAAAGTCGTACAGTTAACTATAATGGCTTGGTCAGTATTTATGAAATTGAAAACTTCTTTAGCCACGTTGAGCAATTTTTGGTAGGGGCAAAACATATAGGATCGCATCGACATGCTCGCGTCACCGACATGCTAATATGGCGTGTTGCGCCAAGCCTGTGTACATACATATATTACGCATATATACACGAATACATTGTATATACGCGACTGTATCATGTGCTGTTCAAAGAATGCCTGTTTTTTTTAAGTTATAACATTGCCTATCATCAAGATTTTAAGGGATGTGCAGGGTGTTTAGACTTTAGAGCCTTTGTAGTTTAATCTGTTTTAGTTGTAGTTCAATTTGCTTATTTACCAATTTCCGTGACTGTACAATCCACATCAGCAATCTTAAATTCAATCCAATTGTTGACGACCCCGTTTTGTAAATAATTGCATTCTTTAAAGTCTTTGTAGTTTAATCTGTTTTATTTGTAGTTCAGTTTGCTTATTTACCAATTTCCGTGACTGTACAATCCACATCAGCAATCTTAAATTCAATCCAATTGTTGACGACCCCGTCTTGTAAATAATTGCAGTGGTTACCTAGTTATTTATTATGCTGGGTATAGATTGGTGAAACGTTAAATGAAATCTAACACAAATGAGCCGTACTAAATACAATGCAACATAAAAATGTAAAACACTACAAAAAGGCGAATATGTTTAAAAATCATAATATTTTATTTCACATCAACCTAGTAATAATACCTTTGCCAGTATTTTTTAAGTTATAACATTGCCAATTATACAGAATTTTGAGGGTTGTACGGCAGTGCTTTTATACAATTATAATTTGGTTATTTATCAATTTCCGTGTATGTTCCATCCTCATCAGCAATCTGACATTTAATCAGATTATTTACGACCACCTGTCATGTAAGAAAATAATTACAGTCGTTATTACAACGCTACAAGATTCTTTAGGCGTGTGGCCAGAATCGGAAGTAACACCGCCATCTTTTTATGCCAATACAATTTCTCTAAAAAAATTTCGATTTTTTACCAAAAACGCCCTCCTGTCAATGTCATTCAGGCGCCAAAAGATCTTTGCAGCACTTTAATTCCCAGTTCTTTAAACAATTACATTATATTATAATAAAATGGTTAAAACAAAAGAATGCATCTTTTAATTACGACACGAGCCGGCTATAAAACTGAATTTTGTCCTCTTCGTTATGTCGTACTTGGATGTGACTTGACACATTTCGTAATGAATTCATCCCTGAGAATAAAATGTGACACGAATAAAAAGGCATTCTGTAAACTGGTCACGTAGAATAAAGACTTCGCAGTCAGATACAATAAAAATTAAAATATTTTTGGAAAATGAAGTGTTCAATTTTGTACACGGCGGTGTAAAATTGTTTAACTAAAGGAACTTTACAAATTGTGCCATAAATACATTATAGTCAGTATTGCTTGTACCTTAAAAAAAAAAAAAAAAAGGCTCTGACATGCAAGTAATACCTTCTATTATTTAGGGTTCCGTACCTCAAAGTCATAAAACGGAACCCTTATAGGATCACTCGTGTGTCTGTCTGTCAATCCGTCTTCCACAGCCGATTTGCTACGAATCTATTGGACCGATTGAGTTGCAATTTGGTACACATTTATGAATTTCTGTAACCCAAACACGAACGTGTAACGTAAATAAATGAATTTTGAATATGGGGTTCACTTTTGGCGGAAAAACAAGGAAATTAAAAAAAAAATGTTTTGCAAACCGTGACATGAAAGGACTTGACAAGAGGATTTCAAATATTTCTTTTTATATTTTTAAAATAATTCATTTTAATTAGTTTGAAAAAATACAGAGAATAGTTCTATACTTCTAGATTACATAAAAACTAATAAGAAGTCTATGGTCTTAAAATGGTTGTCGCAACCCAGTGCTGGGCACGCCACAATTGTGGCGATAAGCGAAGGAGGGGGCGGGACGGTTGAGGGAAAAGCAAATTTCGCGCCCTCTCGCCCCTAGCCGCCGCAGGAGACGCCCTGGGCGTCGGGAATCCCGGGCGGATTTCCGGCCACCGTAGGCGCGGGCTTGCAGGCGGTGAGGAATGGGTAGCTCACCGTCCGGTAAGGACCAGGCCCGGGTCGACGGAGCGTTGTATTCCACGCGCGCCTCAAAGAGATGTCGTCAGCACAAGTGTACGGGTCCACTAGGGCCGATGCCTGCCGGGGTTGCGGGAAGGTACTAAAGGGTTACCGAGGCTCCTGTTAACACAGGCAACGGAAGGAATACGGGTGGGTTTTAATCAGTAAGAGTCTAACACACCCTCCCGCTCCGCCCAGAGCGGGAGAAGTTATTTGATGATTTCACATTCAAAAAAAAAATGGTCTTAAAATAACATGATAAACCACTCAATATTGTGCGTACAAACTTACATTTGCAGCTAGAATGTATGAGGAACATATTTTTCAACTACAAAGAAATTACGGAATTCTTCATTGTGCGTGGTCCAACACGCACTTGTTTATGGTTACCTTCAATCATTTATTTGACTATTATTTTCAACAGTTTTAGGTAGTTCGTACTCGCAATCGGCGTGCGTGTATGTGCGTGTACGCATCTAGATGTACGAAGGTGGACGAAGCAAAAGGATTATGTAAAGATCTTAGTGGCGTTCTGTAGTTTTTATCTACCCTCATTAGAAAAGGGCATGCGTTTATGTGTGTTAAAGAAAGAAAGAAAGAAAAAGTATTTATTAGGACTCGCACAGATCAAAAAACACTCATAGAAACATAAAAAAAAAACAAAAACAAAGTAAAATTAAAATAAAAACAAAAAGTCCTGTACGAGGCCAAAAGGCTTCTATCTCAGCATAATGCAGCCGATCTTAAAAAATAAGTGTCACAGCGCTGGTATTCTGGTAGCCCGCCCACTGTGATGTCACGGATAGATACAGAAATAAATAAAATAAATAAACGTGTCAATATTTATCTGTCCCACACGTAGGTACATAAATAGGCCACATCATAGTTGCATTAGCTAGTAAATATATTATAATTTAATAGTGATATACTGTGCTCGTCTTACAACGACTGCTGCATGTTCAAATCAAGCGCGAGGCGAGGACGCTGACACCCTAAACAAAAGTTAAATCTTACTTTGGGTGCCAGAGCTCATCGAAAACACTCTTTTGCCTAGTTGTAACGCTGTTTAATTTTTAGATAAGTTTTTCTTGTACAATTGTAGTTAATAAAATATTTTTGTTTTATGTACATGAAGGTACTTTTCCTGGTTTATTGTCACAGATTTAGAAAATAGTGTTCAGAGGTGTAGAATGTATCCTGGATTTGCACTCGTAGTATTTTCATCCCGGTTATTACGAAGTTTTCAGAGTAGCTTTAGTTTGCTTTATAACTCTTACCTCATAAGCTTGTTTCTAGCACCCTTGAGACTACGAGTTGGTAAACTATTGTATATGCAAATATCCTTTATAACTTCATATCTGTAACAGACAGAACCCTTTAAAAATACTGGAAATGAAGTATACTTTATAAAATTGAATCATAGCCCTAGGGCAATATTGATTTTAGTCGAAAATGAATGCAGTCAAAACACATCGATAGAAAAAATAAGGTAAGTACTGATAAAATATAAATTGCCATATTATTTTTATTGTTGGAAAATGTTTTAGAAACGAGTAAAAAAAGAGTAACATTTCTAAATTCGAAACGGAGAGAGACAATAAAAATGCTCACATTTCACGAAAAATTGAAGAACAACGTTTGTGCCGGTGTAGACATAACGTGGGTACATTTTATATATAGGTATATTTGTACGTGAATTTTTCGGAGAAATAATAAAACTGTAGGCGGCATCGCTTACAGTTTTATTATTTCTCCAAAAAATATGTTTGCTAGTCAGACTAATATTTGTTACAACTGAAAATAGATTAATTTTGTTTGAAGGCTCGTGCAGACTAGCGCGATATCGCGGGCGCGACAGGCAGCAATATGCCTGTCACGCCCGCGATATCGCCCCTGTCAACATGAGCCTTTAAGCATCTCAATACAATAAAGTAAACTTATTAAATGAGGCGGTTGTTACAAAAGACTATAACGTAGGTATAATACAAACATGATTCGAGAAGACAAAGGAAAAGTTTTTATTTTTATTTTGTTCACTATTTTGTTAGTTTTAATGTTATTTTTTTTTGTTGTATTTCCTGTGCGTCTCCCAAATAAAATATGTTTCTTTCTTTCTTTTAAAATTATTGTAATTTTGTTACATTTATTAATTCTGAAATAGGCCGAGGCCCATCGCCAACGACGCTCTCAATAGTAATCAGTTATAAAGCCAAATCACCAAAGCACTGGTATTTCAATGGCCATTGCTACCAATCACAAACTAGTTAATGACGCGTTAGAAAGTTTCTTTATCCTTTATGGCCTTACGGAAAAAACTAGAACCAAAGAATACATGAAAAAGTAAGAAGAGTTAATCCAATTTTAATTTGGAGTTCTCTCCTAAACTCCTCCATTTCCGCATTTACGACTGATAAGAACGATTAGTAGAGGCTCGTGGCTAAGTAATAACAGCCGCAAGAGTTGATCAATCAGGTTAAGCTACGCTTGCTGCGATCGGTCCGTGGATGGGTAACCATCTTTACATACCGAGACCGAGGGGTCTCGTGCCTTGGAAAGCACGTTAGGCTGTTGATCCTGGCTGTCATTTGTGGATCTCTGGCAGTCGTTACGGACCCGTAATGACCGTGACGACCGTCAGAAGCCCGAAAGTCTGACAACCAGTCTTACCAAGGGGTATCGTGTTACCCAGTAACAGGGTTATGGAGGTCAGATAGCCAGTCGCTCCATGTCACATACTGGTATTCTGTAAAGACTCTTACAAACAAGCGCGACACGCGACGCGACACAAAGGCACCGCTTGTAGCGCTACACGCGGTGTCTTTGTGTCGCGTCGCGTGTCGCGCCTGTTTGAAGGAGCCTTAAGACTGGAAGCCGACCCCAACATAGTTCAAAAAAGGCTAGGCATATGATAAGGAACGATAAGAAGATATGTACCTACTTATTATTTTCCTCTAAATGCAGTCCTTTTTCTTGGTCCAACCATTTAATTGTCCATATGGCTCCCTTGGGACCATAACTAGTCCCTTTCGTGATCGCGGCTTAGCTGTGTAATTATGATAAACGATGGACCCTCAACGAAACAATTTATTGTTATTTTTGAGATATCCGACTTTTATGTTGGCGTGCCTATTTTCTTTGTTATTAATAGCTGCTATGCTACATTCTATACCCGAAAAGTCCAAAGTCATGCAACATTAATATCTTCTAATACAGAATAAAACTTTTTTTGTTATATTGCAATATAAAATATCCTGTCCGTCTTCAATGAATAGTAAATATTTTTTTTTTACTCCAAATTTTACGGTTCTTTGATATCCCACTAGTATAGTTCAACCAATCAATCAACTCAGTCTATCGCAGTCCACTGCTGGACATAGGCCTCTCCCAGGCTGCGCCACAACACTCTGTCCTCCGCCTTCCGCATCCAGTATGACCCAGCCACCTTCTTAAGGCGCGAATATATGATTTTAGTGCTTTTAAATCTGTTATTACTCCTTCATATAACACAAGTAAGTTATGCAAAATGTATGTTATACTAGAACGCATACACGTCCATTCTGTATGTGAATATTTAATTATTGTAGTAAAATACTTTATGAAATAAATTCAGGAAGTAATGTCTACCCAAAGCATAAAAAAACGATATTACTTTCAAACTACTTACTTATTTTCATTATCTACTTCTGACTATTTTACTATCTATAATTATATCTGTGATTTTTAATATAGTAATATCAATATAATATATCATGTTTTGATGTTACTAAAATAAATATTCCCTGTAAACGGCCGCGCGGCGTGAGCGCGACTCACATTTTTATGGCCACGGTCAACCGCGATTACCCGACCCTTAAGGTCATCGATCCATCTAGCTGGGGGGCGTCCCACACTACGCATGCCGACACGCGGTCTCGACTCCAGAACTCGTCTGCTCCATCGGCCATCGGCCTTAGACAAACATGGCCAGCCCACTACCACTTCAGTTCGCTTACTCTGCAAGCTATTTAGTCAATGTGGCAAACTCGTTATGCACCATTTATGAGAGCATTATTGCCGGAATCATGCAATCAGTTCAGTAATTTTTTCCTGAAGTTCTTTAACGGAAACGAGCCAGTTTTATTCGACAAATTAGTACGAATAACTAGTCCCAGTTTGATCACAGAGGATTTGTAAATAAACAACATTTTCACTACTGTGTATAAGAACAACCTTTTTTGACACAGGCAGGACCCTTAAATTCTTTTTGTCTGACCGGTTAGGTGGACCAGTAATTGCACCATTCTTCCTTGAAAAGGCTACAGGACAAGTGATGTTGTTACTGCGACTGGCAATCGCAAAAGTAATAAGTTTAAAGAAAAATCATCAAATCAATCAGTCAGTAGAAAATACGTGGTTCCAATAAGATGGAGCCAGAAACCATGCAGTATGAAACATAATCGGATTTTTGAGAGGAATATTTCCGAAACAATAAATACCAAGAAATGTTGACATTAATTGACCCCCAAATTCACCAGATTCGTCAGATCCCGACTTTTTTCTGTCGGATTACCTAAAAGGACGTGTGGTGTATTTAGAACTCTTAAAGCAGAATATTTATGACTTAGATAGTGGAATTCCTATTAAAAAGCTAAAATTTGTTGAAAAGCACTGTAAAAAGCGATCGCATTTTAAACCAGCAAAAAGCTCACACAATCCATCCTTCTTTTCTTTGACCTTCCTCATCCTTTCCATCCATCAACATTTATTTCATCACTCTTTTAGCCGCACGCGTTTCCTCCCTCCTCATTACATGCCCATACCAAGCCAAACGGTTTCCTTTCAACATTTACAACTACGGAACAATGAGTTTAGCCAGTTAAATTAATTCTTGTCGATGTAGGTATACATCTTTTTGCGGCTGACTGTACCTAAGTTGCATCTAAAATAACAGATAATTTATTCATGTTTAAGTTTACCGCCAATAATGTAACTCCTAACCAAATTAATAAAGATAAATCCTCAACGTATGTTACTTTAATAATGAAGGCTTCACTTAACAACACTTACCACTTGAAAGAGCGATCAAATATTTAGCTGAAAATACTTGAGATAAGTACCCTTTTAGCAGAATGGGTTATAAATGACACGGTGAGACATTGAGCCAGTTTACACCATGTTATAGTAGCTATAACAAATGTGTAAATCAATATAACATGTCACTGAAATCCTGGCCCTTAAAGCAATATACACAGGCTACAAGTTTTGCTGGACATAATTCGGGAAAGTTTTTCTAAGAAAAATTTAAGGAGATAAGCAAAAATTGATTAAGAGCGAATCTGACATCAACAACCTTCGTCTGGACAAATGACTAGCGATTATCTCAGATTTTCTCATTCGTACTAATGTAATTTCTTTTATCTATTGCTATTTGTCATAATGTTATTAGTTAATTCTAATTTTTGTCTGCAGAATCCAAACACACACATTTTTAGTGTACACTACAACACAATTATACATTTTACATCCACACACACAACGACGTATACCAATTAATGCATTATACAAATAGGATTGCAAATATATCAAGAGGCAAGATCATTCTTAAACTATTCCAAGCATTCCTTTATCACAATTATTTATTTTATAAGACACCAAGTATAGGTGACATAATTTTCATGTATTTTCCCAATGGATAATATAATTCTAATACAATTTTATTAGATTTAGATACTATCTTTGTGGCAAATAGCTATTTTTGTGACCCTGAAACTTGTAATTCTGTGTTACATAGCTCTGCGGTAAAGCCTTTGAAAATCATAACACAAAATGTTTGCAGTATTTACAAGGACTTCGATAATTTTCAGACACAACCAGCCAGATTCTCGTTCGACATCGACATAATAATCCTCACTGAATGCTGGCTTAATGAACACAAACCTATTCCTAATTGAGAACTACGAATCTTTTTCTTCCAAGACAAGGCTTAATCAAAATGTTGTAAAAGTATAAAATCCACTGTTGAGGAACCTAACTCAAGTGACGCTAGTTTTCTATTGCTTCCGTTTCTCAACTCATTTGAAGTGATCATACGTCCAATTAAAGCTAAACATATCATTATTGCTGGCGACATTAATATCGATATTAAACCGAACAATACTGACAGAAAAAGTGCAACTTACCTGAATCTAACTGCAGAACTAGGGCTACTTCCGGCACACACCTATCCAAAAAGGGTTGCAAACTGTCTAGATCATATTGTGCTAAGCACATCCTATTCTGCTGCGGCCTTTGCGATTGATTTAACTGTGACCAACCGCGCTTCAGTCCTCTTAAGCCTTTGTTGCCTAAATCCTGACATCATCAGGAACGACGTGTACAGGAAAGTTTATTATGATGCTGCCCTTGCACACTTGCAATCTGTTATTTTTTCCTTTGTCAACGGCGACTCTGACGCAAACGATGCCGCCGCTATTTTGTCAATCATATTTCAAGTGCGTTAACAGAACACTCTATCATAATTTCTCGACCCGGTAGGAAAAGATTGCTTAAACCCTGGCTTACCCCTGGTTTACTGTAATGTATCCGCCACAGAGATAAGCTTCACAAAATTTCCAAAAACCCACAAAATACATCTGCTAAAGTGATATACAAAAGCTACAGAAACTTATGTAATGCTCTACTGAAAAAATTAAAAAGGAATTACGAAAATTCTTTACGAGAAAATACGAATTGTAATAAAAGTAGATGGAATGCTGTGAAATATATTTATCAATACCTCAAACCAAAAACTGCAGGAGCACACCATTTAGTCCCACAGAAAAGTGGTTTAACTGCTGTCAATGAGATAAACACCTACTTCTCTAATATTGGTTAACAGCTGGCATATAAAATAACTCCAGCCCCGTCCCAAAATCAAACGTGCTACTTCCGCCAGACGAAGCCGTTGATTATGAATCTTAAGAATGACTGTGCTACTGGTTGGGATTCTATTTCAGCCAAGTTTCTTGAAGTTGCCACATTATCTATGACTAAACTAATTGAGATCTGCCTTACAAAGGGTATTTTTCCAAAGGTGTTTAAAAAGTCACTTCCCCTGTACACAAGGGGGGGAAGGAGGACGATGTTAGAAACTACAGACCGATCTCAGTTCTTACGACTTTATCAAAAATATCAGAAAATATTTTAAACAAAAGGCTAACAGAAAGCCAGAAATTCGTCGGCATATTTCTTAACTTGGCCAAAGCTTTCGACACCGTCATGATTCCTTTCCTTATGGACAAGTTAGATAAGATAGGTGTTCACGGGAATGCTCTAATTTTTTTTAAGGATTTTCTTTGTGAACGTACACAAAGAGTTAAGGTACAAGAATATATTAGCTCTGATGCTTGGGTCAACTATGGCGTCACACAAGGCAGTATTCTTGGCCCGAGGCTCTTCTTGGTCTACATAAATGACCTGTGTTAGCTACGGCATAGGCAAGGTACCTACGCTGACGATACGTAATTAATATTTAATGTGGGAGACACGAAGTTCAACGAAGAGACGAACTGGGGCTGCATAAAGTAAGCCACTGCTTTCTGTGGGAGTGATTTAGTGAAAAGGGATGGAAGTGTGTAACAGGAAGTGACAGCTTGAGCACGAAATAAGTAAAAGCATGGAATTATTATTAGTGTACTCATCGAATCAGTAAGTACTATATAGATTGTAAATATCCGTGGAATTTCGACCAGTTGGCGACCACTAGTAATGAATAATTATTCGAATAACTATTTCGGTATTTAGCATTATAAATTTTGAGGTTAATTTATGTCGCTGCTCAGTTGCTTATTACTCGGTGAGATGTCAAATGTCATATCCGACTGCTGTAAGGCTCGCTTTTTTCTCGATGTTATGAATTATTTGATCGATTCAAAATACGCCTATGCATTAGTATTGTCCGTGTTTTAATTTATTCTAGTCTCCACATTATAATATACTGCATTTTAGTGATCATAATATTGTAACATGCATGCAGGCTTCACTGAACCCCAGTACTGCAGAGTTCGAATCCTGGGTGAGACAAATTGTTATTGTGTTTTTCCATTAGAAAATTGGCAGTAGTACCGGTCGACCGGTTAACGGGCTTACCCCTTGTTAAATATAACATAACTGAACTGTTTTCAGCATAACTAGCAGAATGTGGGTCTAAAATAGGTACACTTCTACCTACCCTTTGAAAGCAGGACGCGATGTTATGCAGTTCGAATCCTGGGTGAGACAAATTGTTATTGTGTTTTTCCATTAGAAAATTGGCAGTAGTACCGGTCGACTGGTTAACGGGCTTACCCCTTGTTAAATATAACATAACTGAACTGTTTTCAGCATAACTAGCAGAATGTGGGTCTAAAATAGGTACACTTCTACCTACCCTTTGAAAGCAGGACGCGATGTTATGCACGTGCGTGTATAGATACAAGTACTCCAAAATATGTCACCATCTGATATCGTTAGGGTTGATGCACTGAGAGGATTTAAATCTTTAAAGAGTATGTACGTATCATATAAGTCGTTCGTAAAAACGACGTATTTACACGGAACCTTTATAGGTTCGCCATGTCCATCTGTCTGTCTCCGCTGTAGCTCAGAGACGCTTAGTACTAGAAAGCTGTAATTTGGCATGGGTATAGTATACATATTAATCACGCCGACAAGTGCGAAAATAAAATAAAATACATTAAGATACCTTCCTTGCTTGCACGTAATGTGGGAATGATTTTTTTTTCTCGTGATACATAACATAATGTGGGGCTTCGTTGGATAGGGCATTCAAAAATATTGCGGGTCTGTGACACCATTTTTCGGTCCGAGTATCTGTTTGCGTAATATTAAGCTTTAAAGTGCTAATTTTTATTACAGTCAAGGCAGTAGTGCATATAATGAAATTAAAAAGAAAAACTATCACAGCTAAGTAGGCTTTACAAGTTAACGAGTAATAGTCGACCAACTTACATTTGCAGTTGTTGAATTGATCGGGACGTATATCTATGCATGGGAGAACATGTTCTTCACCTACAATGTTAAGTTTGATTTTGTAATAAATTCATCCCAAGTAACCACAACTACGGAACCCTTCATAACCAACGGAACCATTCAGTGCGTGTGGAACCACGCACTTGGCCGGTTGTTTAAGTGGCTTCGAATTATTGGAATCTGTGCCACATTTTTAGCTAATGATTTAGTTAGAAGTACACTGTAGAATAAAGTTGGTGCTCAGGGAAAATTGTATGTGCTCTAGTTCAAAGAGATTTGGCAACGCAATGTACATGTTAGGTTTTATTTCAGCTGTAGAGCTGACATTTTAGCGAGTTTTAGTTAATAAATAAAAAAAAACAAACGAATTCCTAGAATGCGCCGAGATTCCAGAAAACTCCACAGAGTTAACGATGTATCTAAAGTAAACGAGATTTAGGAACAATTTAAACTGTTTGGAACAAAAACTTCCACAGTAAGCCGTTGAACAATTCAACCTTATTTCGTGACTTACACTGAAATTCGCAGACGCTACTTAATCTAAGAGAAAAAAGAAACAAAGAGCTGATAACGCTGTGACATCATGATTGTAGGCAACACTGTATGCTTAACCGATGTTGCCTACTTAGAAAATTATGGGGTAGAGGAGTGCTTCGCTTTAAATGCCTGCATATGGTGCCCCGCATCTAACAGTGTCGGCTCACTCAAATATGATTATGATTATGTATGTTACTTTGTCTAAAGACCTCATTTATGCTACTTGTGGAAACACTCGTGGCTAAGTAATAACAGCCGCACGGGTCGATCCATCAGGTTAAGCTACGCTTGCCGGGGTTGGTCCGTGGATGGGTGACCATCTTTACAAACCGAGACTCCTCCGTGTCTCGGAAAGCACGTTAAGCCGTTGGTCCTGGCTGTCATTTGTGGATCTTTGACAGTCGTTACGGGTCGTCAGAAGCCCGAAAGTCTGACAACCAGTCTTACCAAAGGGTGTCGTATTACCCAGTCACTAGACTGGAAGCCGACCCTAACATAATGGGCAAAAGGCTGGGCAGATTGACAAACTGACGCCTTCTTCGCTACGATCCTTACATACCCATTTTGTTTCGTTTGCATTCATACATCTGGTTATACACGCACACCGGTTACGAGTAAATATTATTAAATGGAACTTTATCTAGACACTTGCTGTTCTAAAAGTATCAAACTACTTTGGTAAGCGCACGAGAAGGTACGTACCAATGATAGTGAATGAGCTTTTTTTTTTTCTGGGTGGGAAATCATCAAATAACTTCTCCCGCTCTGGGTGGAGCGGGAGGGTGTGTCAGACTCTTACTGACTAAAACCCACCCGTATTCCTTCCTGTTGCCTGTGTTGCGGGGGCCTCGGTGAACCATAAGTACCTTCCCGCGACCCCGGCAGGTAGTGAATGAGCTACCAAACTAATATCGCATACCTGTTGTCTGTCATGTTTTTTTTTCTTTTGGGTGGGACATTATCAAACAACTTCTCTCCTTCTCTTCTCCGGAGCGGGAGGGTGTGTCAGACTCTTACTGACTAAAAACCATCCATGTTCCTTCCGTTGCCTGTGTTGCCAGGGGCCTCAATAACGCTTTCGAACTTTCCCGCGACCCCGGCAGGCATGTCAAGTCAAAGGATCAACTTGAAAAAACAAATAAAATTAAAATATATGTCACAAACCTCGCGTTTGCAAAAATGCCTTTTTATAATGAGATTTTTGACCTCAACAGTATTATTATTTTATAGTTTACTTAGCCTAATTAAGTTTTAGCAAATTAATTTTCAAAATATCTTGTAATCCATGGCTAGGTGAGAACAACTGCCAACAAACTGTTATTCAGTTTGACAGATTTTATGTAACATAATATTTTTTTTTTTAATACAGATTTAGTACACTTAAATAAAATTCATATTCAAGAGTAAAAAAAAACGATAGTCACATATGATGTGTAACATCTGACATCCCACCTTGGTAATAAGTAACTGAACAGCGACAGAAATTAACCTCAGAATTTAAAAAGCTAAATACTGAAATATTTATTCAAATAATTATCCATTACTAGTGGTGCCCACTGGTCGAAATTTGACCATACTTCCGACTAACAATCTATATAGTACTTACTAATTCCATGCTAATATAAAGTACTTACTTATTCTATGCAGAAGCTGTCACTTCCTGTCTAGACACTTCCGTTCCTTTTCACGAAATCGAGCGATCAGAGAAAGCGAGAGGAAAGATGATCAAAAGTACCTATTGCTAGAAAGGTATTTTATCTGCCAACGTGAACAAGTGACGTAATATCTCCACGATGTAGTACATTGGTAGACAAAGTGCCTTTCCCTTCAGTCCACAGTAATATCTCTTCATCTATACATCTATCTATATAAATAAATATAATTGAAGTGTCTGTTTGTAATGTCAAAATAACAGCTCTTTACTAAATGCATATAAAAGTGTATACGGTACTTATTACAAAAAAAAAACAATATTTAAAATTTTTGACTGTCTGTCTGTTTGTTCCCACTAATCTCCGAAGCGGCTGAACCGATTTTCACAGGACTTTCACTGGCATATAACTGATTTTGTAGGAGTAACTTAGTATTTTTATTTTAGAAAAAACGACGCGGGTGAAGCCGCGGGCAGCAGCTAGTTATAAATAAAAATCTGCGATAACATTTTGAAGTGGATACTTAAAAGCAATCCTGATTCATTGATGCGTAATGATTACGTCTTGGTCTCATTAGGACTGAGCTTTAATTTCAATCATTTCAATATCTTCATTATTTTATCTTCGGGTGCAGAAATATTAATTTACCTAAAGATATTGCCAATTTTATTGCTTTCACTTTTATCTTCATATAAAAACGTAATAAAGCCTGCAGGGTAATTGAAAATGACTATTCTATTGATTTTAATAATTCAACAACATTCATTGCGTTATTTCCTTTGTCGAGAAGACGAATTTTTCAAAAAAATGAAGCAATAGTTTAAACATTTCCTTTAAAATCCCTTTCGGATTGCGACAGAATGTGTTACGCAATTGGGGTGTTGTTCCTGGACACGAGCCACAAAACAGGGGGGTAACCATCACCTCTTATAGCAGTATTATTTCAATATTACTTCAGCGTAAGAAAGAGATGGAGCTATAAGTCCTGTATAGCTAGCTCCATCACTTTCCCACTGTGAAGTGAAGTAATATTATAATAATACTGCTATAAGAGGTGATGGTTACCCCCCAGGGAAGAATGGCCTCGGCAATAATATTATTATTTTGCATTTTCAATTTTCTGTTAGGTATATTGTTCCAGACTTTGTCCTTTTTGTCAGTTAGTATACTTACGTAAGTTTATATTTGAACTAAATAGGTACCTTATCACAAATAAAACAAATTATTTGGAAAACAAAAAACCCGACTGATAAAACACATAACTGAAAAGTTCCATCATATTTCAGGTTATTGGTTTTTCCGCCTGCGATACCAAAGCTCTGTAGATTATAATGCTTGTTTTTCTCTTTTCAGTTATGTGTTTTATCAGTCGGGTTTTTCGTTTTTTAAAGAATTTGTTTTATTTCAAGATTTTTTGTATTTGCAGATGCAATATATAAATATTATATATATATTGCTTATGTCACTCACACAATTAAGACAAATCTAACGACAACTCTTATGTTAAAATTCGTCAAGCCGTTTAGGCTACAGAGCGTGCCAAAAATAGACATTCATACATACGTACATACTCTCGAAAAACATTACCCTCTTTCTGGGGCAGTCGGGTACAAATAAAAGCCACAGCGGAACACGACATCACTGCTTTGGATTCTACAAAAAAAAATGTGGAAAAGTACCAGTAATGTAGTAAATTACCTACCATATTTTCTTTGTACCAAGAACTTTATTAAAATTTACCCTCGAGTGCCTCGCAATTCTAAAGTAGTATGGAATCATAAGAAATTTATGTTTTTATTTTTAAGTAATTTAAGGACTTTTATAAAATAAATTAATGTTGAAAGCTTCCTAAAATGTCTGATATAATACTTCTCGTAGTACAATGCTTCTATTTTATTAATGTCTCTCAACAATCATCACATTTCTAAATACAAATGAGTGCTAATTTCCATATCCATCAATTATTAAATATATCGTGTATAATAATTCAAATTCAGAACTAAATACTTTTGAATTTTCTGAGTTGCAAAGGGCAACTGATAGAAATCCGACGACTGACGAAACACGAAGTTAGCCGAGAGACATTGAGAAAATAGAAACAGTGTACCTGTTATACTCAGTATTTTAGCCCCCATTAATCTCAATTCACATTCAGCCCAGTACGTCCCAGCTAGCAAGCTTGTCCTCTAAATTCGCATACTGAGTCGTCAGTTACTACAGACTGCTCCTTTTGCACCAGTGAGCCTGTGATTTACACTACCGTACTCTGCCATGCATACATTTTCAAAATACATTTTAATGACCAGCCAGCATTTGTAAAGCGATCTACTGTCTGTTATTTTTACTAACATACATCAAAATATAGCGTCTAAAATGAGAAACCGATCGATGCAGACCAACAATGTCAATTCATGAGTTCTTGAACAAAAAATACCAATTTAGACGCCAAGCCAATTCCTTTGGTTGATTTTCAATTTCATCTCCACATAGGTAGCAAGTGCCCTCATCCTAATCGATTCTACGTAGCTGGCACGAGAATATAAATCAAAACCATTCAGAATTCCTTCTATTGTCAGACAGCAATTTTTCATCTATGCCTAAAGTAGGTATTATTCAATTGTACCTATCGCCTTATCGTCGACAAATATGCTTTTGTCAATAGAAATTGGAACTGAATGTAGACAATGCGTTGTGATACTGAAATAAGCAAACAAAGCGAATGGATCTCATGTTTCAATAGACTGGGGCCGGCTGGCTGTCACTGGCAAAATGTCATTGATGAATTCAATGGCTCCACTTTTGCTTCATTGAATGAGGAAGACATTGCAGAGTTTGCTATGAATAGCATTTATCCTGTAAAAAGCAAAAAACAATATTTATGAAAACTGACTAAGATCCGCTAGCTATGACCCACGCGTGGAACTTTTACGAAAAGAAAAGTTTACAAAATCATATTTGACAAAAAATAAAAACTACCATAAGTATAATATCGATTATATGCTAAACCATTTTGTAAGAGACACTTAGCCACTGATAAGCAAACTGATAAGAAAACTTGATGTAACTTTGAATTAATAAACGTGCCGACGAGAGCCGCAATATGTAGGTACGTTACTCATAGCAAAATTCAAGAACCTACTTAATTTTCTTCCCAACTGAATTTATGAAATATTTTACATACATTTACTAAGTTGGTACTCGTACATGTTCGCTAGAAAGGAAAGGTTCACAACTGTAATATTATTACTTACGAATCATAACTGTAGTTATGATTAATGAAAGTATTCATTTTATACATTTATTTTAGCCAGTCATTTTCATAGGCCTTCGGTTCGTATAAAAGTTAGTCCATTACTCTCTAATTAGTAGTATTAGTCATTAATCTCTGCATTATGTTATGTACCTCAAAAGTTAAAAACGGAACCCTTATAGGATCACTCGTATGTCTGTCGGTCTGTATGTCTGTCTGTCCGTCTGTAACAGCCGATTTGCTCCGAATCTGCTGGACCGATTAAGTTGAAATTTGGTACACATATGAATTTCTGTGACCCAAATACGAACGTTTAACGTAAATAAATCAATTTTGAATATGGGGTTCACTTTTGGGGGGAAAATGAGAAAATTAGTAAAAAAAAGTTTTGCAAACTGTACCTGTCAAAGGACTAAACTAGTTATGAGAATTAATTTTTTTTATAATAATTAAAAACAAAAATAATTTTAAATTATTTAAAAAAAATATACAAATGGCTAAATGAATGTAGCTTTTATAGTTTGACAGAATTCATGGATAAAAAATATTGACATTACCTATATTCTAACAATAATTAAACCCTGTAACATTAAATTTTTGCATGCTATGTTTTACCTTAGCTAAACATGTTTGTGCCACTCTGACCTATGCTTAACACCATTGTATACCATGTTTTACGCAAATAAATTATTTTATTATTATTATTATTATTAAATCTATTAAAGAAAATGTATGAAAATTGACCATTCCCATCTCCAAAACTACTGCACCTAAACTTTAAAAAAATACAGAGAATAGTTATATACTTATAGATTACAGGAAAACCTATAAGGATGAATGAATTCTATGGTCTTAAAATAACCTAATAATAATGTGCGTACAAACTTACATTTGCAGTTGGAATGTATGGGGGAACATGTTTTAGAACTACAATGTTAAGTTTGTTCTCGGGATAAATTCATCCCAACTACGGGATTCCTTCGGCATTCATTGTCCGTGGTCCGACACGCACTTGGCTGTTTTTAAAGATCTTGCATCCTATTTGAAAAATACCTATTTTAGTGCTTACGTTAGGAGTATATTAATCATTTGATCAGTTGCTCGCTTTAAACGATCTGATGTTCATAAAAGGTCTTGAAAATCTGTTCAATAAAATATTGAATAAGTTCATCATCCATCATGATTGCGCAGGAATCTAGGTCAGTAACGGAATCAATTGTACCACTACCTACATGGGCTTATATAATCAGCTTATTAGTCCTGGGGGAACTATGACATGATGGGGGAATGGGGAACTTATATGTCATATTGGGAAGACAGATTGGTAACATCTAAGAGGATGTTATTAGTACAACGGTAGATAGATGGGAAAATTCAACATTAAGGTAAATAAATTCTTGGCTCCGGTCTTTTGTACTTCTGTCATCTTTTGTAATCACGGCTCTGAGTGACATTATTATACGTATACAACTTAAGACGACGTTATTTTTGCCAATGGCCTAAAAAAATTGACAGGTGACTATTTTTATTTATAAGTTTATTTCAGAACATAATTCTTTATAAAATTGTTATTAAAGCTTAAAACTGTGTTAGTACCTTATACCTATCTATTCATATTATCCATTTACCTCACATTAAAAAGGACACCACCAGAACTGTGTTATTTATTCCAGTGCCCCACAATAGGACACTCAACCCTTTCTGTTAGAAGGTCGTTGGTGCTGCCCCGCACCCGACGGATCAGGGAGGCCACTTTCTTGCGCACTATTGCTCAAAAGCAGTCGGTGTTGGCCTCTGCAAACATCCCTGATGCACTACAGTATCGCGGCAACCACATCAGCACCCTTAACCCATTATTGTAGAGGATCGGTAGGGCACTGAAAGCCTTCTGCTCATAGCGGACCCACAGGCTACAGGTGTACAATGTCTGGCTAAGCATTAAACAGATTAATTTTAACATTTTTTGTGCACCTTGCAAACTTGCGCGTCAGCGTATTGCATCCCACTGCCATCTCACTATTTGTCAATCCAACCATTTTGTAAGTATTTTAGTTCTCTACTTTATTTAATAGCACTGTAATGAAAATGTGTCAATTTTCACAAAAAAAATCAAAATGGTCGCCAAATACCATTAAAAATATACCATAAATTAATATAATTGTCCATTGACATTTATATGATATAGGGTCCAGGTATTTTTATTTTTCGTGAGTTTTATGTTGGAAGAGGGTTAACCTTCTCTAGGCCTGGCGTATTCGAAGTTTCAATCAAGTAAGAGTGCGAGTGTCCATTAAAAATGAGACAGACGATTTAGGGACTGAACGTAGTGGCAACGTTTCGTTGTGTAGACACTGCAATAGTTGGAGGACTACTTGGTCTCCCATGAGAGATCACGGGACGTTGAACGTACTTTTTAACCGATTTCAAAAAGCGGTTATCAATTGTTCGCCGATTTCTCCGTCAATTGTGGTCCGATTTAAAAAAAAAAATTTTTGTTTGTAAGAGTATGCTCCCGAGGTGGTCCCATTGTCACCAAGTCATAATCTGATGAGGGGATCCCATGGAAATCGAGGGAAATCCTTAAATTTTAAAGGCACACCTTTGGCCATTTCGGTATTTTTTTTAGTAACTTGTGCATTTGCTCTCGGAAAGCACTATTTGGTGGATTGGCATTGATGATAAAGACCACAGATGGCCACCGGAACTACTTAATAAGAAGTATTTAACTAGCTCCGATTCGATTAGGTACTTTATACGGTTGCTAAGCCATTTAAGCTCGTCACAATGCATATGGTGAGTGGCAGTTCTCCCGGTAAGAACACTGCATAAAAAAAGCTATATTTTGTAAAAGGTGATGAGCAGTTGACATTAGGCTATTGTAACTTAGATAAATTACAAACTGACCCAATAAATTGTAATTTCGGAAGTCGGTGGCAAAAATCTAAAATACAGATCCAAAGACGCCAACTTCCGAAATTAAAGTTAATTTTCACTTTGTAGTGTTTTTAACCGTACCGACGCTGGTACAGTTAGCATCAAGAAGATGTAAATATACATATAGACAAAAATTTATTATTATACTGTATCAATGCGTAGATGCAATTATGTAACCAATGTTTAATAATTATGTTTTGTGGCTACACATTGATACAATATTATAGAACAAAGGTTGTAGTCAATTCAATGAATTCTTGTCGATGTACCTATACATCATTTTGAGGCTGGCTGTAGGTAACTCTCAGATACATAAATATGACATATATCTTCATAACTGTTCTATCTCTACACGTTAGTTCAACATAAATCCAATTTCCAGACTGCTTTAGAAGCTTGCTTTGTCTAAACAAGTTATGATCAAGAATGTTCACATTGCCTCTTAAGAACAAACTACAGACTTCTCAAGAGAGAACTTTGTATGAGACAACTTGTCTTTTCATATTAATAGTGAAGCTTGAAAATATGTTCATTCCATTACTGAGATACTTAGTGACATTTGATTCCTATTTTAGTTCTGTAAGGCATCTGGTAATTGCAATTGCTTTTAAATATTGTTACATGTATTCGTGGAAGAGGTGCTCAATGCTCATAGATGTTCTCAGTATTAATGTTAGGCAATGCATTAGTTCCAATTAAAGCAAATAATTAATTATGCTACCACTTCAGATCACCTCAGTCGTCCTGCTGCTGACACTAATTGAGTATAATAACCCATGTATGTAATCCACGTAACTAATATTTAACTTGTAGCTTTAAAGATGAAATTGTCAAAACACAATCCAAAGAGTTAGACATATTAAAATTTTACGCAAATCATACGTCATAAGGGAGGAATACTATCGTCAGGACAAACTGCTAGTGATTCTGCCTTCGCGGAATACGAGTGCCGCGTCAAAGAGGCGCAAAACCACGGAGCAGATGTCCCAAAAAAGTATGCCCTTCGGGAACTATCGTCTATCTACAGAAATACGAACGCGTGATAATGAAATCTAATACAGAACTGTTACAACTATTGAAGTAAGTCCTTTCCTGTTTTGTAATAGGTACTGTAGAGACTTTAACCTGCATGGTTTTAGCATGCAACCTCAACGAGTCTGTTATAAGTTGATGGCATAATAACGAGATAACCATTATTACGTACGATGAAGAAGAATAAAAAAAAAAAACAGTAGTTGTCAGTTTAGTAGGCTGACATTTACGGATGTTATCGTATAAAAACGCAAAATTCCGCGAATAGTTATTTATTTTATCTGATCGATATGTTTTATTGAAGGACTACTAGAAGTACTAGTAGGTACTCCCACAGTACCAAGATTACAAAATAATACTAATTCGGAAACAAGAAGATTGCCGAAACGCATACCTTTTCAGCAGGTCTCACATGACACACACGAAAATTACTTACTCTCGCGTCAGTAATTCTTGACTACTTCTGTCAATTTTCTCGTTTTCTGACAGCGCTGCCATACAAAATACTCGACTCATTCTGTCAAACTCGGTGTTTTCTCGACAAACCCTAACATGGCACCTAAGTTATCTCAAATTTTGACAATTCAACACGAGATAATCTTCGATTCTTCTGTCATTTAGTCGTCCTCGATTTTGACGACGAGAAGAGCAGACAAAATTATAATTAAAAAAAAATGGCAACAGAAAATGAGTGGTGACAGAAATGAAAACTTAAAACTTTGGAATAACATGTTTATGTATATATATGCGTACACAGGCCGCTGCGCGATGCTAGTCTGATGCACACGTTAGATTAGCGTGTTGGTGACGCAGTAAGCATGTCGGTGATGCAGTCCGCATGTCGGTGAAGTGGTTAGGATGTCGGTGACGTGGTTTGCATGTTGGTAACGCAGGTTGCATGTCAACAGGTGCTTTCAGAATGTCGGTGACGCGGTTATCATGGTGTAAGTCGATTGGCTTGTCGTAAATCTAATAGCATTTTGGTAACGTGGTTAGCATGTCGGTGATGCTGCTAGCAGGTCGGGAACTCTATTAGCATGTCGGTGACTCGGATAGCGTGTTGGTGACGCATTGAGCATGTTGATGGCCCAGTTAGGATGTCGGTGACTCGGTTAGCATGTTGGTGACGCAGATATCTTATTCAAGGATGTTCCTATGTCGGTGACGCAGTTAGTATGTCGGTGACGTGGTTAACATATTGGTGACGCGAACCCATAGGTTTTGCCCCTACCAAAAATGGCTCACTCATTTTCATTTCCGTCATTTTGTATTTTAATTTCGGTATGCCGAAGAAAAATATTTAATTTTCATCAAAAAAGTATCATAAATTAAAAGAGGTGGACGTGAAATCAATTTGGTACATACTAATTCCATGCGTAAAATTTAATGAATGAGCCGATGTTGCTAAAATAAAAATGATTTGTTTTTAATCATTTGCTACATCGGTCTCTCGTCGCGAGATAAAGAACTGTCAAAGTGCCTTTCTCGAGTTTACTCGAGCTTACCGGTCATGTTGGGCATTAGGATGGCGTCAGAATCGTAAACAAATTTCGACAAATCGAGAAAGAGAGCGTTCTCGCGCTTGTCATGTTAGGGCCTGCTGGTTTCACTGTACGACACGAATTAATTTGATTCCACATAAAATATAAGGCACATTTCCCATAGCCATCCCACGTTTATTTTCTATCTTCGCCCATTATTCGCCTAAGTAGTTTGGACGTTCGGGGTAATGGTCAGGCTTTCAATCAGTGGCTGCGAGCACACCTGATCCAACGCAATACGCCCGCATTGTGTGCGTGACGGGGCTCTATAGGAGCTTAATAAAATATAATGATACTTGTATGGGTTCTTAGAAGGGCATCGAGTGCGAAGGTAATTATAGAGTGGTGGTTTTAGTTTAGATGGAAAAGGTATTTATTTATTTAAACGTTTCGCACACAATAAGGTACAAGGCGGACTTAATGCCTTAGGCATTCTCTACCAGCCAATCAAGGGTGGTGAAGAGATAACATGGCAGGTGCTCTGTGAGGAAATAATAATAATAAAAAATATAATAGATATATATATTTATATATATGTATTCGGGTGACAGATATTTTTATTGAGTAGAATATGATCAGATGACCGATGATCGATGACCTTATGAAGGCCGCAAGAAGCCGCTGGATGCGGGAAGCTCAGAACCGGTCGAAGTGACGGAGCTTGGGGGAGACCTATGTCCAGCAGTGGACGTTTTTTGGCTGAAATGATGATGAGTAGTAATATGAATAAACTGTATCAAGACGCCGCTAAATGTGGTAAATATTCAAAAGGGTGCCAGTCTGGAGATCTGTCATACAGGTCCCGAACCTAGTTCAGACTCCAGCTCTCACGAAGGTTTAGCTTAAGGCAAAATTGTAAATAAATACTACTGTAACAATGTACCTTGATGAGAGAAAATAAACTAATGATGGTGATGATGTGATCATAGACAGATGAGGAATACATTTATTTATATAACCAAATTACAAGATGATTATTAACATTAACTAAATTAAATTAAAACTAAGTTAAGCCTAAAAAAGGCCCTCGGGGCATTGTACCGAGAATGCTGGCGGCATTTCCTCGCTGAATTGCAATGCTGATGCGTTGCGCGAGACAGCCGCCAGCTTTTCGGTCACCAGTTACATCAACTAGACGTCTCGCGATTTCCGCAAATAACTTATGCAATATAGATTATTATAGACAGATTAATTGCTTTTAAAATAATTATAATATTCCATAATGCAATAAAGAAGTTTAAAGTAGTACCTACCTATATATGCTGTCTATATTTTTAGAGGTAGGTATGTATTGAAAGCACAATAAAATAAGTCCTATTTAAGAGTTCTGACGGCTCAAACCCCGTAAAAGTAAATAAAATAAAATCCAGCTAAGTGCGAGTCGGACTCGCGCACGAAGGGTTCTATAAAAATGGCAAAAAAATAATGTTTGTTGTATGGGAGCCCCCTTAAATATTTATTTTATTATGTTTTTTTAGTATTTGTTGTTATAGCGGCAACAGAAACACATCACCTGTGAAAATTTCAACTGTCTTACTATAACGGTTCATGTGATACAGCCTGGTGACAGACAGACAGACGGACAGTGGAGTCTTAGTAGTAAGGTCCCGTTTTACCCTTTGGGTACAGAACCCTAAAAGCTAAAGCCTGAAAACCATAATCCTCACTATTTTGGTACCTTTTCATTGCCATGTGCTAGAAGAATCAGACTTTTGTGAACCATATTTCATCGAATCATTTATCCATCTGATGAGTCTTTGTGCGTTTCATTTGATTATGAAAATAATTATGAGTAGTACCAAAGGTAAGTTTCCACATTGAATAATCGACCATTGTAAAGAACAAGCACTATCACACAGGCTTACATGACTATAATATTCATATTATTATTGTAGCATAATGGCGCATCAAACAATATCTAATTCCAGTATTCCGGTGAAACAATATGTCAAGCACGTCCTTGTTAATTAAGCTAACATAACAATGCTCAGCATAACTACAAATTAGCGTAATGACAAATTACTGTAAACGACTGTAATATCACGTAGGGGTCATCAGCCTACAGCAGTCCACTGTTGGACCTATGTCCAATGGGAGAGGCCTATGCCACTCCTATTGCATGCCATTCAACTCCATTCTCGGCAACTCTCATCCAGCTGCTACCAGCCACCCTGCAAAGATCGTCAGTCCACGGGCGGGAAAACCGTCGTTCCAGTGACGAAAAGGAAGTATTTTGTAACCAAATGGGTTTTGGCTGGTAGCCAAAACCCATTTGGTTACAAAATACTTCCTTTCCGTGGGCAATCATGTTTGATGTTGAGCATTACCTAACTCACAAAAATAGACACAACGATGTCGAAATTATCTGTTTTAATATTTAACATCCATAAATTCAAGTAATAACATTAACACAATTATCCCCTGTATAAGAACCTCCAGCTCGTTATCCCTTATTTAATCGTCAGTCGCCGAAGCGATCCCTTAGCGAACGATAGCCTTCCACGATAAAAACTTTATTTATGCCCCTACAGAACGTATGTATTATAGGCATTAATGAGGATGCCAGACAGTTTTCAGTAATGAAGCCATGTTACGTCCCTGCGATAAAATTTAAGTGGCCCATGCGGACATAAAATGAGTTGATACTCGAATACAGTTGGCATAACAATCGGCCATATAAAACGACACCACGAATAGTGTCGGCAACAGATAAAGATGATAATGGCCTTGTTACACCACACTCCCGATAGGCCCCTCTAAAAACGATTGCAGGCGTAATTATGGTAACGCGAGTTTCTTGACGTGAAAAGCGGCGATAAAATATATAAATGCTTGCTCCGTTATTACACCGTGAACGTTACGTACGCGCAATTATGCAGACATGATGTATTTAAATGCTGAATACAGCGCCACGTAATGCTGAATTTGTGCTAAGTCACGGTATCCAAAAGCAACCACTGAAACATTATATTTTTCCACTGGAAAAACGCCGCCTTTTTATATTATTTTTATGTGTTTTCCGCAATTTATGAGATTATTATTTAGCCACACAATTTATTTATTTATTTATTAAACCATTTACTTACACATATATATAAACAGACAAGAATAAAAGAACAGAAAAATAGGTACAAAGGTGGACCATTGTATGTATTACTCTGTGCTTATTCTAAAGAAATCTCTTCCAGCATACCTGCGATAGGAAAGTAGATAAAGAGATGTAGAAGAAAAAATAGAATACATAACATCGAAACCATTCACTAAACAAATAATATGTGAATATACTAACACACATACATACATACAGACATACTTCTAAAATAAATATCATTATAATATCAAAAATTAAAGTGTAATTTAACCTGTTAAGCCCCGCGCGACACCGATTCAAAATCAAAATCAAAAGTCATTTGTTCAAACTAGGCTGAAAATCAGCACTTTTCGAACGTCAAAGTTACATAAGACAGTCCCCCAAAAAATGCCCGCCCTTCACCACTTCTTAGTGCTTTAGCTGGGAAGAAGAAGTGGTGGAACAAACTCCCCAGCAACACATCTGTCTGTTTAGTTATATAAACTTGATTCTATACAAATCGTATGCAAAGTAATTAACATTACGAAACACAAAACATTGGATTAAATTACACACTTGCCAAATGTTAGCTAGCACACGCCAGTATACCAACAAAACAATGAACAACTGTACTCAAGCAGATAAAAATTACAACATAAAAAACGTAAATAGAACTTAATACCTAAATAAAAGCCTCCAGGCATAAAGGGCGTGCCCGCTTACATAAGGCTATTGCTGTAGCTCAAAGTGAGAAATGATAAACTAGCCCCATCGAAGTAAAATAAGTAAACAATTACTAATAACAATTAAAACCATGATCAGCAAGACGACCAGTCACTACTCGCAGCACCCGTTCACGAGCATAACGCAAAGATCAGCCATCACCCCCCTCGCCATATTGGAGGGAGGCAACCCGATCCCCGACGCTACCGCAGGCAGTGACATCTAAGGGAGCATGACGAGCTTGCTGCCGGTTGCTCAGGCAAGAATAGTATAATCAATAGTCGAGGACGCTAGCTAACCACTTATTGCAATACAACTCATAAAACACACATTGTAATGAGTAGATTATGTCACTAATAAATTAAAATTTAACTAAATTAAATTACATTGACTTATACAGTTAAATAAAAAAATAATCAATTACTATACTTTATGCGGATTCGGAGTCAAACAATAGAATTTCAATTGTGTCTCATCGGCTGTCCTTGATCAATTTAAATAATAAATACATATGCAACTATGACCAAATATCGTTAATTATATGTTTGCGCTCGAAATATTAAACAATTTCCCTTGACACACAATTTCACGGTATTTTTTCTCACATGAAAGCTCGTTTCCCAGAACACATTGTGCGGTCAAGAACCAGAGTACCTAAAGAAATTAAATGCTCAAAAGAAGTGCCTTTTGAGGCTTTAATTTAGAGGGAAATTTTTAATGTGACCAAAATGGAATGGTTATTATAATTTAATTTTCGTTGAATCTTTTTGCAGTTACATCCCTCCATATTACGACTGCTCGCTCGTTTGAGTGAAAAAATTACGCGTCTGCCGCGCAGACAGGGAAGTAATGAATTACATTAATACGAATGTTGTGTGGGAGCTTTACTTAAAATTTTAATTACATCTCGTGGCACGTTTGTAAATTCAGACGTGGAATAGCTCAGAAGAAAGTTACAAAACTTAATTTCATACTTTATAATTTGTCGTGTTGAAGTACAAAGGCTCGTGCAGACTGGTGCGGCGCGGCACCGGTAGAACAATTTCTTTGAAAACTTCATGGAAGTTGTTCTACCGGGGTCGCGTCGCGCCGGTCTGCATGAACCTTAACGTACCAGAGAAATGGCTGCTGAAATTTTATTTCATGGCAACTGAATTGTGTGTGTCAGTCACATGGTGCCCTCGTGTTATGAATACAACTTGCTTCATTGCGGACTTGTGCTTAAATATACGTAGTACCACGTCTACGGGAACGGTTCGCTACGTGTATTTGTTGCGGTTTCCAACGCGGCAAAAAAGGGTTCAATTTTTAATCTTACATGCCCGTACTTACAAATAAATATATACATAAATACGTAGGTATATAATAAAATTGTAGCAAAGTCAAAATTATCCATTGAATATTTTTGAAAAAAAAGTAATTGCTACGAGATCTTTTTTTTTGGGGTGGGAAATCATCAAATAAATTCTTCCGCTCTGGGCGGAGCGGGAGGGTGTGTCAGACTCTTACTGACTAAAACCCACCCATATTCCTTCCTGTTGCCTGTGTTGCCAGGGGCCTCGGTGACTCTTTAGTACCTTCCCGCGACCCCGGCAGGCATCGGCCCTAGTGGACCCTACATTTGTGCTGGCTACTCTTTGAGGCGCGCGTGGAATACAACGCGCTGTCGACCCGGGCCTGGTCCTTACCGGACGGTGAGCTACCCATTGCTCACCGTCCGCAAGCCCGCAAATCCGCCCGGGATTCCCGACGCCCAGGGCGTCTCCTGCGGCGGCTAGGGCGAGAGGGCGTGAAACATGCCTTTCCCTCAACCGTCCCGCCTCCTCCTTCGCGAGCATTACTGCTTCGCAAAAGGAGGTGACGGCCGCCCATGCCCTCTCGCTCCGTACCATGGCCTGAAACAGGGCCGGACGCGAGAGATCTCTGCCGCCGATCGCCTCCACGAGGACACGGCGGTGCTCTGCCCAAGCCGGGCAGACCTCCACCGTTTGCTCCACCGTGTCCTCCGGGCGATCCACACAGTGGTGACACCCGGACGTTTCCTCCCGCCTTATCCGACACAGGAACCTCCCGAAGCTGCCGTGTCCGGTGAGGACCTGCGTCAGGCGGAAGGTGAGGACGCCGTGGCGCCTCTCCAGCCACTCCTCAAAGAGGGGACTTATCGCCGCAATCGTGGCGTGCCCAGCACTGGGTTGCGACAACCGTACTTTCCATGATGCCATGAGATCCCGCCGGAGCTCCGTCCGCTGTGCCGCGATTTCTCGCGGCAGCGGACTAACGCCCCGGCGTTTCGCCTCCTCGCGCCACTCCCATACGTGTGCGAGGACTTTTGCCTTCAAATCCCATGGCGGCTATCCGGAAAGGAGGCTCGCTGCCTCACAGGAGACCGTGCGGTATCCCCGGACCATCCGGATGGCCATGACCCAACCGGCGGGCTGGCCGCAGCGGCAGCACCAGAGAGCGCGCCCATACAGGAGCCCCGTAGAGGGCCATGGACCGCACGACCCCCGCGTAGAGCTTTCGCAACAGTAGCGCTTGGGACCACTAGACCACCGAGGCAGTTTTTTTTATAAAAATGTGGCTGACTTTTAATATATTGTGGTGTCTTACGACTACCACGCGAACGTTGTCGCGGACAGAAACTAGTTGTGAAATAAAGTGAATCACTTGTTGGCTCCACTGATATTGACAGCGTCATTATTTGGTCCGAGACGTAAAATAAATTTACTTTTAAATATATTTGAACTATATATACTATATACATTTAGATCAATTTGATTTATTTACTTGACTTTTAATCGCGGATACCTTTTAGAGAGAGAGAAAATACTTTAATTAATTTTATATTTATTGAAGTATATCGTTTTAATTAAAATTGTGCAAATAAATATTCCTATAGATAAATGCGAGAGTCAACGAGCATTCTATTTGTCAAGAGTCTAAAGTCGACATTAATGCTTCGCGCGTCGTCCAGTGATGTATGAGTCGAACTGAAGCTGAAGCCAATGTTTTGTAGCCGCCATTTTGAAATCATTTTATTCGTATTGTTTGGCGTTATGCGGTAAAATATTTCAGGGAAACGACAGTGCCCATTTTAAATAATAGGTACGTTTCGGCGAGAATATGAAATATATATTGTAAAGTATAAACATTTGTATTGAAAACACAGGCAGGCTCCGTGCTGATCAATGTAAAAGCAATTTGTGAAGTGTCAACGGCTTATATTCTTGTTCAGGAGCATTTCGTTTTCAGTATTATTTGTAGTTTCAGTTGTTTTCCCACGTATTGAAACTCTTAACTTTATGTGAAACAAAGTTATTTTGCTGAATGCTAGGTACTAAATAAATAAAGAGGTTCTCGTTTATTTTAAAGGGTTAACCTGATGTGTAATTCTGTGCGACCACAGAGGTAGGTACCTAATGTGAATAAAGGGTTGCCGCTAATTATAACTTTTATCAGGCACATTTTCTATCACAACATAATTATGTTTTGTTCAGTTAATTTTAGAGAACAATATTATTTAGAGAACAATATTATTTAGAGGACAATATCATTTCTTTACTTTACCGTATTTCATTAGTGTAAGTGCCAAACAAATGTGTCATGTCTGAATTGAGGACGGGTACCTTAAACGTCCTGTAACTTTTTAAGGGTTTTAGTACAAATTCCAGGATCAGGCCTACAAAGTCGGCTACTTTACTACTAAATATTAGTAGTACCCGCGTTTATAAAAATAAGACGTGGCTCCTCAATCCATACGGATACACACAAATGCATTACTTTTTAGGTCTTCCTAAGTTCCTAAGTAACTTCTAAAAGTCACATGTCATTTTACGTCAATATTTCACTGTACAGTCATTTTAGAAATTAATTCCTTATCAAATTAACAAACTTACTACGTCAATTTTCCCATACAACTGTTAAAGAATTTCAGTTGTAAATCGAGTACACAGACAATGAAAATTGGTAGTTCATTTGATAGACAAGTAATTTCCCAGTTTTACATAAGGACAAATAATATTATGATGTATTATTTCTGTTTTAATACTACAAGAAACCTTAATAATTATTTTATTCGAAACAAACAAATGAAGTTCAATCCAACCAAAAATCTTAACCTCGCCAGACAGACTAAATCAAAGTAAATCCAGGGTCTTGATAAAGACCTTGCAAGTTCGAAATCAGTCATTCAGTCACCTTCCCAACTTAAATTGGGTTCACGTCAACACAACGTAGGTATAGTTAACGTTAACTTAAAATAAAGTTGCTTATTGAAATACAAAAGCCTACGATAACACTGCAAATTGATAACTAACAACCAGCTAAAATTCTCCATAATATTCAATGCATCTCAAGTTTTAGGGTAACCCTTCTAAGAAATTGGAACTTTGTTAAGATGTTATAAACTCCATCAAAGCCCGGTGTGAAAACGCAGCTTATCAAGACAAGTTGGATCAGTATCTAAACGCGAAACTTTAATTGCTGCAAACTTTAAACTTGAGATCATGCGAACGAGGAAGGTTGTACCTACTAAAGAACTGGAAGAATGTCGCTTCGATATGCTAAAATGTAGCATACAGCATGCCAAAACTATATTAAAGAAAGTGAATAAATAGTTACGTGTAATTTACTATTTCTGACCTGCACCCTAATTGCGTAACATACTATTAATTACAATCTGTACGATTTTGAAGTATATTGCTAATCTATTGCTTCATATGTTCGAAAAATTTATCTACTCAACAACGTAAATAACGCAATGAATGTTTTTTTTTTTTTTTTTTTCTTTGGCTTCGCACGGTTTGTGCATTTAGCCAATGTCACGTTTAGAACAAAGAATGTTGTTGAACTTTCAAATACAAACCCTTTTCTACTGATAATGTGTTACGGCAATTACCCCTCTGCTCGCTGGGTAACAAAACAATTGACTATCCCGTTAATTCTGAGTGATGATTGTCACTTCTATAGACGTCGGTGAAGGAAAACTTCGTGAGGAAACCGACATGTTCTAGAATCAAAAATTCGAAGACATGTATCATCTAGCTATTAACCCGCACTGGGCCCGCGTGGTAGATTACGGCCCACTCCCTCTCACAGAGAGGAGGCCTGTGTCCCAGCAGTGGGAACATTATAGGCTGATTTTGCTAGACGTGACAATCATCACTATCATATTTATTATTGTATTTTATTTATTACTAGCTTTACCCGGCCCGGATTTGCACGGTAGCACTAAGTACCTACCCTACCTACCCTACCTACCCTACCTACCCTACCTACCCTACCTACCCTACCTACCCTACCTACCCTACCTACCCTACCTACCCTACCTACCCTACCTACCCTACCTACCCTACCTACCCTACCTACCCTACCTACCCTACCTACCCTACCTACCCTACCTACCCTACCTACCCTACCTACCCTACCTACCCTACCTACCCTACCTACCCTACCTACCCTACCTACCCTACCTACCCTACCTACCCTACCTACCCTACCTACCCTACCTACCCTACCTACCCTACCTACCCTACCTACCCTACCTACCCTACCTACCCTACTTACCCTACCTACCCTACCTACCCTACCTTCCCTACCTACTCTACCTACCCTCACCGTTTAAACCTTCCCTGGACTACGATAAACATTTCAAAACCAAAATCAGCTAAATCGGCCCAGCCGTTCTCGAGTTTTAGCGAGACAAACGGACAGCAATTGATTTATATATATATATAGATAGATAAATTGTTGTTTTATTTATTTTTTATCCCCTTAGTGGGATTTATATGTATTCGTAGGTGTGTCCGTGTCATCTCAGCGGGCCCTATCAGAATACCAACGCTGCGGTTATTTTTTTAATATCACAGCATTAGGCTGAGTTATTTCACCGGACACGGCAGCTTCGGGAGGTTCCTGTGTCGGATAAGGCGGCAGGAAACGTCCGGGTGTCACCACTGTGTGGATCGCCCAGAGGACACGGTGGAGCATACGGTGGAGGTCTGCCCGACTTGGGCAGAGCACCGCCGTGTCCTCGTGGAGGCGATCGGCGGCAGAGACCTCTCGCGTCCGGCCCTGGTTCAGGCCATGGTACGGAGCAAGAGGGCATGGGCAGCCGTCACCTCCTTCTGCGAAGCAGTAATGCTCGCGAAGGAGGAGGCGGGACGGTTGAGGAAAAGGCAAGTTTCGCGCCCTCTCGCCCCTAGCCGCCGCAGGAGACGCCCAGGGCGTCGGGAATCCCGGGCGGATTTCTGGCCACCGTAGGCGCGGGCTTGCGGACGGTGAGCAATGGGTAGCTCACCGTCCGGTAACGACCAGGCCCGGGTCGACGGCGCGTTGTATTCCACGCGCACCTCAAAGAGATGTCGTCAGCACTTATAGTAGGGGTCCACTAGGGCCGATGCCTGCTGGAGTCGCGGGAAGGTACTTATGGGTCACCGATACCCCCGCAACACAGGCAACAGGAAGGAATACGGGTGGGTTTTAGTCAGTAAGAGTCTGACACACCCTCCCGCTCCGCCCAGAGCGGGAGAAGTAATTTGATGATTTCCCACCCTCAAAAAAAAAAAAAAGGCTGAGTTATTGAAAAAAATAGGCGTTTAAGGCGTCGCAAAAGTCCTGATTGTTTTTTTTTTTTTTGTATTTTGTGTAATCGAACAAATATGTCAACTTTGTTAGTTTTAAATGCTCCTTTTTTACTTTTTGTATTTCTTGTGCGGGTTCCAAATAAAATATTTATCTTTCTTTCTTATCAGTCATTATAATAAATAACGGCGTAGACTGAATGATCAAAGATCATCGCGTATGTAGATACTAGCAAAAGAAAACAACAAGATAATGAACTGAACACATAGGTAATAATTACTACATCTTTTTTAAACCACAAACCAAGGGTTACTCGATTTCCTATTCAACGTAAGCGTTCCTAATTAACTACTTTACTAATTATTAATGATGTCTTCGCCGCAGTAAACTGAATATGCGCAGAACTTATACGGAATTTTAATGTGTGATTCCTTAGCTTTAAACTTACTTTAAGCAAAAATTATAATTGGTGTAAGTGTTAGTGTGTTATTTTTTGCATGAGTAATAAGACATGCAAACTTTAGGAGGTACATTAGATAGGTATTAAAAAAGAGTAAAATTTTTAGGCCCAAGAGTATTTTCTCAAGCACATGAGGTTGACCCGCATGCAGCAGCAACGCAACTTTTCAAGTATAGTTTTATTATGATGCATACGGTCCAGTCCCACGTGTGTGAGCAAATCCACATGACACTAAAAACGCGCTAAGTATAAACACCAATACGGCACAGTCCTAATTCATTCACCGCTCAGCTAACAGCCAAACACTTTACTCACGAAAACAGAACCGCGGAACACGGATTTTAAGGCTCTGGTCAAATTGAGGCGAAACCCGAGCTGGACTCTCGACGCGACTGTTGTTTTAATTATTAGAAAGCCACCATGATTATTTGCACCAGTTTGAACACCTCCATACAAATTAATTGGCATCATCGGCGCGAGCGAATTTCGTACAGCATTCCGGCGTATCCACCTCAGTCTGAATAATCCATAAATGTTAGACTCCCAAAGTATTAAACTTACGTCAACTTCTATGCCAGGTATCCGGAATATCTTGAGCGGAGGGACGTCTCTGGGGGAGTACCGGCAGAACTCGCGGTCCCCTCGGTACCATTTGACGGAGTATAAGACCTCCTGTTCGAGGTCGTAGAGGCACTTCATCTCCACCTTGGAGCCTCGCTCCACCGCTTCCGGGACCACCACGTGGACATTGCTGAGGCATAGTGAACCTGGGGACAAGAGAAAAGGGAGTTTAGATGTTGGTGTCAATGGCCACTGTTTTTCGTTTTTGCTGGAAATTATTAAATTATCCCTGTTAGAGCTACTGCTGAGTATGAGGTTCACTTTCATGGTTGGGTAAAGTGTTATTGGATTTTAACATCAAGAATTTCTCAGTAGAAATTCATAGTCTGGATTCGTGCCTGGTTGATATTAGGCTCAACCCTTATTATTCGTGCTTGGCATTAGGCTCAACCCTTATTACATGGGACTTAAACATAACTGGCGAAATACAGTCGTGATGCTATGTTATACTAAGATAGGATTCAATTATCCAATATGATGTTTTGTTCAAAGAACCTGAGTCGTTTTCTTTCTTTAAGTAAAATATATAAATAGGGGGATAAAAATATAGCGACGTAGATACTTTTATAAATTAAAAGTCAACACTAGGTTTTTCTTTTTATTGTTAATACAAAAACATTGAATCACAAACACTGAAAGAAACTTCTCATGAATTTTATTATGAAACAGTGGGTGTGTTTGTTTTGTAAGTACAGTCGCGGTCTAAAAATGTTTACCAGTTTTCAAATTAGATTCTTTATCACACTGTGTGCAGAAAAGTCCTAAATGCTATATCTCGGTATTTATTACTTTTTATTAGTTGTGAAGCATACTATAAATAAAAAAGGAGTATTAATGACTTTACGATGATGAAACTGATTTCTTAATTTAAAAGTTGACATATTGACATACTTAATTGCATTTGTTACAATAAAATTTATTAAAAATATTAGTTGTGAAATATAACAAAAATTGATTGATCGAAATAAAATGGCAAGTTTAACCCTGCAACATAGGGCTAAAATATTATTTCTCCATGAAAAGAGCTTGAATATTAGTACTGTATCACGAGAACTCAATCCATCTCGATTCACCATGATATTTTGGATTCGGTGTCGTGGCAAAGAAGGGCAAATAACTGATCATAGAAGCAATTCAGGACGACCGTCGGCCGATACTAACCACCACGTAAATAACTGATATGGTTCGACATTACGAAGAGCACGGCTTTACAACAACTAGTAATTATGCCGCTTTGTTTGATATGAGTCCTCGGACGTTCGATGAGCTTCGCACCGAGCGGGGCTACACTACAGATATCATGCTAAACTGGAACTCTCTTTGATTGGTCGATTGTTATATTTAGCGACGAAAAAACTTTTAAATCGAGTCAAATTGGATGATTAACAATAAAACGGTATGATGAAGCTCATATCGTGCCTCAAAATGAATCTGGTCAGGTGACCTGTTATGCAACAGTCAATCTATGGGGGTGGATGAGCCACGACGACGTCGGAGAACTCACGTCGTTAGAAAATAGGGCTACTGCGGAATAATTATGTGTCGCTTTTGGAAGAGGTGATGCTACCTACTGTGCGTGTTGTGTATCCTGCAGCAGAATTTCCACAAATTTATTACGTTCAGGATTATGCACCACTACACACGGCCCGGTCTACTGTGGCGTGGTTCAACGTGCACCGTCACATTCGTCACATTCAATGGCCTGCTCAATCAGCAGAACGAAAGAAACCCTGAAGCTCTTAGATCACATTGTGCACGCGGACGGGTTGATTATGCACGCGCATTAGAGCTTCTGATGGAGATTATACTAAAAACAATCATGTGTTGATAGAATTTAAATTAAAAAAAAAATCTTCAAAAATTAAGATGATTGTTTTGAATTTCTATTTGATTATTTCTTCCTATTTTTGTATTTTTAGTAATGAGTTCGACCTCGCTTGGTTAATGTCCGTAATACATGCCAGTTAAAATTTTAAAGTTTTTTTTACAAAAAAGGTTTTCTATATCTATCCTAGACGACGTGTAAATAAAAAAATATATTCTGTATACCTAATTAAATCACATATATCATCGAACTTGTGACATAGATGTGTGCGTGTTATAAACCTTAATGTGGTAAGCATTATCAGACCGTGACTGTACGTTTGATAGGAAAGTCTATGTTACTGAGAATCTAAGCTGAGAATAGAATATCGAATAGCTTTTAGGGTTCCGTACCCAAAGGGTTCAAACGGGACCCTATTACTAAGTCTGTCACATGGCTTTATCTTTTGACCCGTAAAAGTAGACATACGTAATTTTTACAGTGTGTACTACTATAATAGTAGTACAAACTCTGTGAAAATTTCGAGCCGACATAACAAAAGAAAATTAGAATAATGTATTTGTTTTAAATTATTATGTACCTATTGTTTAATATTGTACGGTGGTGGTTTTTTATGTCTTAATAAAATAAAGTTAAAATTAAAGGAGTCCCCCTTTAATTTTTGACCATACAAAAACTTATTTTTTTTATGTGTAGTTTTACGGTAGTACGGAACCATTCTTAGATAGATAGAATACTATTTTCATTATTGTGCGATTCCGACTCCTCTTGGCCTCTTTTTTGTGTCTTATCCCAGAAATACATCAATAATAACAATACCTATATACTTTTTGTTTCTTGGAACAAAATCTAAGTAGACTACATACACAGATATACTTAAAATGTATACGTACTGTAAACTTTATTTGTAATGTTTCCTGGAGTTCTTTGATTTTATTTATCTTGCCACAGAAAATTTAACTTAATATTAATTAAAATTCTTATGTTTAAGATTGTTTTGATTAACTTCAAAACATTACGGTTAACCTACTTCCTACACTTTCTTTAAAAATATTAGGACCCTTAATATTTTAAATAAAATATCGAGTTGTTAAAATAAATAATGGTTGTCTCTCGAATCGATCTATACTAAATCAGCTTATACCTGTGTTAAAATATGTGGTGATCAATGGTGGTGCCTTCTTTGTATGAGAAGAGGGTTAGCCGTGTTGTGGGACATTAATAGGCTGGTATTATTATTATGTATGTATTAATTTATAAGTAAAAAAAATGTATTAGGTACGTTGAAACTGTTTGTACTGGGACGTCAAAGGTTCATTAGAAAACCAGCGTCAGACAGCATCTGTCTTTTTTTTTTTGGGTGGGAAATCATCAAATAACTTCTCCCGCTCTGGGCGGAGCGGGAGGGTGTGTCAGACTCTTACTGACTAAAACCCACCCGTATTCCTTCCGTTGCCTGTGTTACCAGGTTATTAGGGGCCTCGGTGACCCTTTAGTATCTTCCCGCGTCCCCGGCAGGCATCGGCCCTAGTGGACCCCTACATTTGTGCTGCCGACATTTCTTTGAGGCGCACGTGGAATACAACGCGCCGTGGACCCGGGCCTGGTCCTTACCGGACGGCGAGCTACCCATTGCTCACCGTCCGCAAGCCCGCGCCTACAGTGGCCGAATATCCGCCCGGGATTCCCAACGCCCAAGGCGTCTCCTGCGGCGGCTAGGGGCGAGAGGGCGCGAAATTTGCCTTTCCCTCAACCGTCCCGCCTCCTCCTTCGCGAGCATTACTGCTTCAGACAGCATCTGTCTGGCATTAATGCTGAAATGAACCTTTTTGGTGCAGCCTTGCCCCTATGCGCAATGTTGAGACAATCTATAATTTAGAGGATGAAGAATGTCCAGAACATTCTACAGTGAAAAAAGAACGCAAAAATGCATTGAATGCAATAAATATCTTGCACATCTTTAGTAGTGGGGCACACACTATTGTTCTAAAACATTATTTTCACTTTTTATTATGTTATTTTTATTTTGTGTTTCACGAATTGTATCCATATACACGTTATTCTTTGTTTCTTTCTTTATGTAAAATTGTAAGTAAGCCAAAGGATCAGCTGGCAAAGTTGATTGCTGGGCTAACCGCCGTCACTCGTATTTCAACGAAAAAGAAAACGTGTGAATAGAATAAAATTATTATTCTATATTTTTTTATTTTCCTACTTACATCCAATACAGGGTAACTTATTGCGATAGTGTTCTTATGTAAACACTTATTCTAACTTATTATAGTAATTAAATAAAAAACAATTTAAAATTATTTAAAGTAAAACAATTAACTATAAAAAATATGTATTTTAATTAACTAAATTAATTAGTTCAAATATTTATAAAATTTGTTCAAACTCAAAAAACTCAAACTCAAACTTACAGCATTTATTTCAAATAAACCAATTACATGCACTTTTGAATTGTCAAGGGTTCGGTCAGTCAGTCAGAAAGATGAAGCTAGTTGCCCATTCCAAACCGTAGTAGGTACCTATGGAGAAGAACGGGCAAGAAACTCCACGGACACTTTTAAATCATCGTATTATGGTTACAAAATATTGTTTACATCATTCATTTTGAAATTATACTTGTGAGAACGATGCAAAAGCGTCCGTAATAAAAAAAATTACAACAAAAAAAAAGCAATTCAAAAATTATAATTAAAATAAGCCGTAGCAGTCTCTCTCTACTGACGGCGCCCGTTCACGAACATGACGCGTGGATCAGCACCATTCAGCTCAACCATTTTGAAGGGAGCTAAATGATCCAACACACGCGCCACCATCAGCGAGACATTAGAGTGAGCACGACATACTCCCAGCCGCCAGGGCACACTCAAGTCAATGAAAGCCGTATCCAGTAAATGGCAGCTTTATAGTACATAGTACTCACATAACAATGCATAATTGGTGCAGCAAAGTCAAACTAAAAGTAGCTCTTAAATAAATTCTAAAATGGATAAACGAATAAACAAACTTTTTATAGGTACCAAGTTAATACGTTTTGGGCAGACCCTTTATTTCACATAAACATACAAGGGCTGAAACGGACGGGTGTTATGAAACGTCAGAAGACCAATTGGTCGTTTCCTATGGAGAAAAGCCGGCAAGAAACTCCATGGTTACTCTTATAGAAATAATTGTCGGGAGGATAATATAGGCTTGTTGGAACTTCACAAAATAGGAAATGGTCAACAAATTCACAAAATATATAAGAAACTATACAGGGTTACTGGTAAGTCGACGTATTCCTTACAGGACGTCATAGTAGGCTTAAAATGCAAAAATGTTCGACCGAATTTCAGTAGTTTTTGAGTTCGATTCGATTTTTTGTTTTTTTTATGAAAAATCCCAGATTAATAAATCATTTGAAGCCAATTTAAAAATAATTTACGTTAATATTACATATTAATATAAATAATTTAAGTTATAACATAGTTGAAGCCGTATTAGATCTTTTTTGGATACTCTTTCCTAAATACAGACAGATTTTCTGCCTAGTTTAGGAAAGGGAGTCCCTATGACCCATTTTATACGTGGCGTACTGGTTCTATTTATTTATAACATCTAATTATATAAGACAACTTTGTATACCATGTACAAACTACTTATTGAATAAAAACTATTATTATTATTAATTATTAAAAGTTTAATAAATCCTCAAACTTTGGCAAAGATCACTAGGTATTTAAACGTTTTATTTTTTATAATGTTTGCCATTACTTCATAAAAAATGTAGTCTAGTGCAAAACAAAATTTGGTACTTCGGCTGTTGTACAAATTACTAGGGAAATATCCTTGTCTTATCAGCTATCCAAAAAGGTAGAAAAGTTAATACAAAGTCATGGTCTACATTATGAAAATTGTTTTTGATTTAGTTCAGGAATGCACTCCGCATCTCATAAAAAGGTGAAAAATCGGAAAATTAAATTAAACCATTTCGTGAACATTAAATATTATTATTTTTAATCAATATTAATTTGAAAACTTTAATTACACACATTTCACACGTCTTGCTCGATGTGATGATGAGCATGGGGTCCGTGGGTTTGAGCCCTAAGGTTGACAAAGTGATATTGGATTTTTCGGTAGCAGCCCAGAGTTGGTACTCTGTTTTTGGCTTAAGGCGGAGATATATGATTTTAGTGACTTTTAAATCTGTTATTCAAGTAAGTTATGCAAAATCTATATGTGAATATTTAAGTATTGTAGTAAAATACTTTACGAAATAAATTCAGGAAGTAAAACGTCTATCCAAAGCATAAAAAACGATATTACTTTCAAACTACTTAAGATATTTTCATGTTTTTTTTTTTTTTTGTAAGAACAGTCTGATATTATTATCTATAATTCTATCTGTGATTTTTTTTCGATTATTCATATTTTCGTTGCCAAAAGAAAATATTCCCTATGAAATCGAACGGCAGCACGGCGCGAGTGCGACGCGTATTTGTATGGCCAAGGTCAACGGCGATTTTCCGACCCTTAAGGCTAGCCCCCTTGTTAAATGGGACTAGAACATGGCTGGTGAAATGTGGTATGCATCATTATGAATATGGTATGAATGTAGGTATAGTTTTTTTCTCACCAGCAATTAATAGCTTAGGTGGAGGTTTAAATCAGCCTACTCCTTCGAAACACAGGATTGATGTTAGTTATGTTATTGACGTTTATGACTGATAAGCCTGTCACATTGAAATGTTAATTACCCATATTTATCTAAACAACTAGATAAGTACATGCGTTTCTGTTCTCAATAAGTCAATACTAGAGATATCATTAGCCTATTAGCCAGCTGCGTTATACACAAAGGGTGACAAGGGCGGAAGCCAGACGTTGGAAACATTCGATGGCTGATTAAATATGTATCTCGGTTATAGATATTTCTGGTCAATATTGGACTTTGATTTATTTCCTATAAGGGTTGATAAATGTATTAATGGAACAGGATCGATCAGAGATGTGGTTTACCGGGTTGTGTGCTTGGAAATGTTTAATAATAAAAATAAAAGAGCTTTGACCGCTACTGGTAGCTTGGAATGTTCCCGATACCGGTGGGCTACTATTTTTTATATTTTAAATATTTTTTGAGAGCAGTGGTGGCACAGTGATAACGGCCACGACTTACGAGTTGTAGATCGTAGGTTCGAACCCAGGCAGGCGCTTTACTTTGTATAAATTATTTCATCACCACTGCTCTCAAAAAATATTTAAAATATAAAAAATAGTAGCCCACCTCAAATTCGACATCATATGCGATTGTAAGGCTCGCTCGTTATTTTAATTTTATTTATTCTCAAATTAATAAATATAAATAATTGTGTGAAGTGAAACAAAGGAAAGAAGAATAATAAACCGTTATTTCAGACCACAGAACCTATACAGTAGTGTTAATAATGAAAACTTAAAGGTAAGGTTAGTATCCAATAAATAACATTAATGTTAGGTCTTATGCCTAGCATGAATATAATGTTTTGCTAGGTATAAGCTTCGCTGGTTCGAAAGGACTACCTCTCATCAATTCAATAGCTAGTCAGAGAGAAAAAGTAGCTGGTCAAAAAATTATAATTTAATTTTAAGCTAAAGATGAGACAGGGTTCTTAACCAAAGCTTTTTAATCGTTCAGACTTTCAGCTTAAACATTTTTGTACACCTTTTGGTGTCCTAAAATATAGAAGAAATGTGGCACTACGAAATTAGCTTACCAAGTAACGCAGCCATCTTTTTTTAATTTAGGTAAGTAAACTGTCTTTTTCTGCCTGGCGTTATAAGGGGCGGTTAGTCGGCTTCATTTTAATATAAAACCTTCTTCATTTTAGCTAATATTCAGGTATGCCTACATCGTCTATAACAACATTCCATGTTTATATAGTTAGCTTCTTGCTACCACACTTTTCTTTGAGCAAATAAATTGCTGTAATAGAGGTATTCAAGGAATTTTTATTAATTTTGCTACATCAAGTTAAGGTACTCAATTTTGAACGAATAAAATGTTTTTGATTTTCTGTCGCTGTATTAAAAATAGAGAAATGTCTTCTCAAAGATAATATTTACAAAATTTAAAAGCTGACAGTCTTAAAATAATAATTATATGTATAAAAGAGGACGGGGAAAGAATCACTGGGCATCTAAAAATTCTTCTACATCGCAGTCAACAGGAAAAGTACCCAACAGGCTGGCAGCATTGTATACAAGGAAATTTCCTTGTATACAAAAAGTATTTGTATAAATGCGCGTGTGTACGTTCGTTTGATCTATTTTTAGTTTTCTTTTTATGGGTAAGCAACGAATCGGTCGACCTTTAGTAAATGTCCAGGTTTTACATGAAAACTTTTCACGTATGGTGGAATGGTGGTTCAAATGAAATGGTAAAATTGAACCAAATGATTTGTAAAATAAAAATGTTTTGTTAATTTTACAGTTATTTTGGCAGTTATTAATATTTGTACTGTATATGGTGCAAATTATATATTAAAAATAATACAGCTGTTATCATCTGCCTAGCCTTTTCCCAACTAAGTTGGGGTCAGCTCCCAGTCTAAACGGATGCAGCTGAACACCAGTATGTTACATGGAGCGACTGCCTATCTGACCTCATACCCCTTGGTAAGACTGGTTTCCATGTCAGACTTTCGGGCTTCTGACGACCCGTAACAACTGTCAAAGTTCTACATATAACAGCCGGGACCAACGGCTTAACGTGCTTTCCGAGGCACGGAGGGGTCTTGGTATGTAAAGATGGTCACCCATCCACGGACCAACCGCGGCAAGCGTAGCTTAACCTGATCGATTGACCCGTGCGGCTGTTGTTACTTAGCCACAAGTCCCTCAAAATAAAACAGTTGTATTCCCCGAATAAGTAGGTAGAGGGGTATTGTTCACATTTCACGTTTGTCCCATATAATAGGGGGCGAACATAGTGCAAATGACCCAATAAGTGGTCTAGTGCTTATTTTAAATCATGTGCCTAGTAAGTATATTCAAAGACATTAATTGTTAAGCAAATTCACACACTTGCCGTGTTATAGCCATTTTATACAACTGTCAAATGATAGTTGTGGTTTGATTATACGGACAATTTAAGTTGGTATATAATTTTCCTGACTTTATGTCAGCTAACTTCAGTGTTCAAGAACAGCTGTTTACTTTACGACCTAGCTCAAAGACCGATTACAGTACTGACAGCAGAAGTTAAATATGCAGTGTTTAAGCTCAAGCGGCTACTGCTGCATGTGGCTCGGAGCCAACGTGCTTAATGTTAATTTCACTAAAGTTCTAACCTCGGAAAAAAAAACAAAAATTATAAAAATAACCGCATTCAAACAATTTTACCAGTTGAAGACTTAAAAAAAACCGGCCAAGTGCGTGTCGGACCACGCACAATGAAGGGTTCCGTAGTTGGGAAGTTGAGATGAATTTATCCCAAAAACAAACTTAATATTGTAGTTGAAAAACATATTTTCTCATACATCGATACATTATGCCACGGTCAATTCACCAACTGCAAATTTAAGTTGGTCGACTATTTCTCGATAAATTTTAAAGCCTACTTAGCTGTGATAGTTTTCTTTTTAATTTCATATTATGTACTACTGCCATGATAGACTTCTAATAATAGAGGTAAAAGTCGGTGTCTCGTCCGTCCATGAACAAGGAACGGCTCCCACCCAAAACCAGATGGCGTAGGATAGAAGTAGAGGAATGTGCCAGTATGTTTAAGAGTCAAGTGGTAGATAAAATTATTGAAATGGAGGATTTGGAAATCTGTGAATGAATGTTGGAAAGAGATGGCAGATTGTATAAGGAGAGTAGCAAAAGATGAGTTTGGAGAATCGAAAGGTAAAGTATGATGAAGGGATACATGGTGGTGGAATGAAGACATGGTGGTGCAAAAGATGCTTAAAGAAAAGAAAATGGCGTTTAAAGAATGGCTGGGTGTAGAAAACGGGAATTACAGTTTGAAAGATGATATGAAAAAGGTTTATAAATAATGGAATAGAAAGGCAAAAAAGGCGGTAGCAGTTTCGAGGGGTAAGGCGCAGGAAAAGTTGTATGATTCACTGGACAGCCCTAGAGGCCAGAAAGAGCTCTATAGGATTACAAAAGCAAGAGAAAGGAGAATGAGAGATATAATCCACATTAAATGTATGAAAGACGACGCCGGTAAGGTTCTGTCCAAAGATGACGAAATAATAGAACGATGGAATGTTTATTTTGAAAAGCTAATGAATGAAGAGAATATATGGAATGGAAGTGTTTAAAAGAAGATGGATGTATGTATGTGGCTTTATTCTTCAATAAGTTGTTGCATGAAGGAGGGATCCCACAAGAACGTTGCAATAGTTCGCTATTGCCCATCTTCAAGAATAAAGGTGATGTTCAGGACTGCAACAACTACAGAGGGATAAAGCTCATGTCACATAGTATGAAGCTATGGGAGGAAGTAATAGAGAAAAAACTGCGAGAGGAGAGTGAGATTACGCCGAACCAATTTGGGTTTATGCCAGGTAGAGGAACAGTGGACGCCACTTTTGCACTCCGCCAATTGTGTGAGATGTACAGACGTGCACGCAAGAACTTGCACATAGTGTTCATTGATCTGGAGAAAGCGTATCATAGGGTACCTCGGCATGTGTTGTGGTGGGCTTTGAAAGAGAAAGGTTTGCCCGGAAAGTATGTGGAGTTAATTCGTGCTATGTACAGCCAACCTTGTACCTACGTCCGGTCGGCTGCTGGCAATACAGCTGGGTTCAGTGTGGCTGTAGGCTTACACCAAGGGTCGGCGTTAAGTCTTTACCTCTTCCTGTTGATTATGGACGCCCTGACGTCGGACATACCTACAGGAAGAGGCACCCTGGTGCATGCTGTTCGCCAATGAAATTGTTATTGTCGGTGAAGATGGACCTGAGATCCAGAGCAGATTGGAGAAATGGCAACAGAAGCTTGAGAATGTTGGCTTGAAAATCAGCAAAACCAAAACTGAATATATGTTCTGCAATTTCGGCGGTCTCTCCAGTTCTGGAGCCATAGCGCTTGATGGTGCGCTTCTCCTAGTCTGTTCTGACTTTCGGTATCTTGGTTCACTCGTGCAAAGCGATGGCGAAGTAGATCGGACGGTTAAGCAGAGAGTTAACACTGAATGGATGAAATGGCAGCAGGTCACGGGAACAATCTGCGACTCCTGCATTCCCCTTAAACTTAAGGGGAAGATATATAAATCAATGGTAAGACCTGCTGTCTTGTATGAATCAGAATGTTGGGCCACAAAAGAGATGAATGAAAGGCGATTGCATGCAGCTGAGACGAGAATGTTAAGAGCGATGTGTGGATAGAATAAGAAACGAAAACATAAGAAGAAGTCTGAAAGTGGCACCGGTGACTGAAAAGTTGTGCGGAAATCGTTTGTCAAAGTATGGACATGTGATGCGGAGGAATGAGGAAAATGTCGTGAGAAAAGTCTTAAGTATGAAAGTAGATGGCTATAAGAGTAGGGGAAGACTAAAGAAACGAGGTTCTTTTTTTTTGTGTGGGAAATTATCAAATAACTTCTCCCGCTCTGGCCGGAGCGGGAGGGTGTTTCAGACTTTTACTGACTAAAACCCACCCGTATTCCTTTCATGCCTGTGTTGCCAGGGGCCTCGGTAACCCTTTCGAACTTCCACGCGACCTCGGCAGGAAGAAACGATGGATAGACTGTGTGAAAGATGATATGGCTAGAAAGGGGATGACTACCGAGATGACAACTAATAGAGAAGTATGGAAGAAAGCGACATGTTGCGCCGACCCCAAATAAATTGGGATAAGCGCAGGAGAATGATGATGATGTACCATGAGTTTTTCAGACAGACCCACAATATTTTTGAACGCGTATCCAATGATCCCCACGCAATGGGGCAGACGAGAAAAAAAAATATCATTCCCAACATTAACCTACAAAAAAAAGTTTTTAAAGATTTAATTTTAGCACTTTGTCGGCGTGATGTATGCCAAATTACAGCTTTCTAGTACTAAGCGTCTCGGAGCGGGAACAGACAGACAAACAGCCGGACATGGCGAAACTATAAGTGTTCCTTGTTTACTACGGAACCCTAAAAAAGGCAGACATAGAATAAACCCGTCTGAAAATGTCTGATGAAATTATCAAAATAGTAAATCAATAAAACTATCGCAGTTGCATATAGTTTTGTTAATCATCAAATATCATTAAAAACTGTAGTTTATAAAATGAAATACTAAATATATATAAAAAAATACTAAATATAATAAATCGTAAGCCCAGAGGATTTTTTATAGGCGATTTTTCTTTCTTTCTTTAAACTCTATAAATAAAAAATCAATCAATCCGCCTGCCTTTTCCCAACGGTGTTGGGGTCGGCTTTCAGTCTAACCGGATGTAGCTGAATACTAGTCATGTACATCGAATGACGGCTATCTGACATCCACAACCCAGTAACTGGGTAACATGATTAGTGTTGGTAAGACTGCTTGTCTGACTTTTGGTTTTCTGACTATCCGTAACGACTCAAAATCAAAATCAAAAAAAAAAATATTTCACATAAACCTACATGGGTACAATTGGTCGTTTCCTAGGGAGAAGAGCCGGCAAGAAACTCCACGGTTACTCTTTTAAAAATAATTGGCTTTTACAATGTTTTCAAATTACAGTGTTAATAGGTATGGGAGGACAGTGTAGGCCTGTCGAGAAGTACTTAACAAAAAAAAAAGGAAAGAAAAAGGTCTACAAAAGATCTAGTCTATTAAGCCTACAACGTTCTCACATTCACAACGTACACAAGAATCCATGTAAAATAATAAAAATAAAAACCTATTTAAACCAAATGACATGTTTGCCATTACAGCAAGTCTGAAATCAAAATATATATATAGTATATAATGACTGTCAAAGATCACCGCCGGCATCAACGGATTTACGTACGTTTGGAGGCACGGAGGAGTCTCTAAATGTAATGGATTGTCACACACCCACGAAGCGACGGCGGCAAGCGTACTAAACCTTCGATCGACCCGTGCAGCTTTATAATTTAGCCACCAACCCCTTAACACGTTAACTTTTTATAAATCGGCCAAATTTAAGTTCTGGCGTATTCATTCCAAATGGTTTAAATTGAATTATTACTTATAAAAAGTGTTCCCTTTTCTATGCTTTATTAAAAAAATAGGAAATAAAATCAGTCGTAAAATCTGACGTGGCTCGAATGATACAAATTGTAGTCCCTGCGCCGTGTCAAGCATTTTGTCAGGCACGTAGGTACTTTACTGGCCTTCAAAGCTTAGTGAAGAAAAACAAAAACAAAACATACTTATAAAATGTTGTTTGAGTTTTTGCCAGTAAGTTAAAAAAGGCATTTTTTTTTTGTTTTTGTCTTTTATTAAGTTAAAAACGTTACTAATGTATTTTTAAATAAACTATAATTTCAAAGAAAGTTGATGTATTTGTTTTGAAATAAAACGTTTTTTATTTCAAAACTCTGACGTCTACAGATTATGAGAAATTGCAATTTTAAAATTGTGGTGGTACTATGTTTTGAAGGCCAGTGTATTGTTGCCATACAAGGAAGAAGCATACGTTAGCAAGAAAAGAAAGGACTGTCTTAAAAGGTCGGAAATGCTGTTCTAGATGCTATAAGATAAATGTACAGACAGTTGACAGAATATGTGCAAAAAAAGACCAAGCCAGTTGTAACCAACTGCCCTCAATGAACCTTATTTTTGCCTAGAATCTTTTAATATTGAACATAAACAATAATTTTATATACCTATTTTTTTTTATTAAACATAATGATTCGCCAAAAATATGTGATTACCTCAGTAAATAATTTTAAAATGTCATTGTGTTGTATTTAATTTTTTCCATAAAAATACGTGTTAACTTTTGTTCTAGATATAAAATTAAGAAGCCATGTTGAATGTGTCTTCCTTGGGGCCATGCCTATAATTTCTAATTTCTGAAAGAGCACGTGCGTAGTAAACGTGCCAGACTGCATTCATTTGAATTCGATGCTTCGGTATCAGTCACCTCTGGGTATCATGGTCTAAACAGATAGTGAGTCTGTCAGGCACCGGTGACAGACATGGCAGTTAACGTGTAAAAAAAAACTCCCACATATCTACATGAATATATACCACAATACAACCCACTGTCTCTACACTTGGATAACTCAGGCATAAAAAGCACAAAAATGTCAAGGAATTCTAGCATATTATTATTTTATATACCAGATGCCTTTAAGTTCTGTCGTTTACATATTTGCCACCAATTTTGAATTTAGAACTGTTCAATTTAAAATAATACTTGCTTGTATTTTGAGGTCAGTTCATTAATTCTAAATCCTAAGAATTTGTGCCTAAGAACCATAAAGCAGATTTGAACCCGAGCGTAAAATAATAATTTTGCAAAGCCGTCTACCCGAACACGTTACCCTCTCCGTAAAATTTTACATAACCAGTTAAGAAAATGAGCATTTCATCAACACAGCCATAACATTCTTATTATTATTGGATATGGAAGTAGGTCATCCGTGAATGATTGGCTCGTTCATATTATGCGTGAAACGACCATTACGCTCATAGGAAATACGACCAACCAGATCGTTTGGAACTCATTCGCAGCAATTTTTATATCCAACCGAATGTGTGATGTTAGGCATACATTTCAGGCAACCGTTATGAACACGGACCCCCATTGGTCGTTAAAATGAACGATTTTGAGCAGTTACGTCAGCCATTGTCATATTACAGGCGTGATGTGTGTTGGTGTCAGTGGATGAATTGATGGTGCTTGCCAATTTAGAGCGAATGCCACAAATAAAACTGAACGCGATCAACACACCTAAACTGTGTTTAAAAGCTGTCAGTATTAATATTCTACTATTCGTTTCGCATCACACACGTACGGAAAGATAGTTCCAGACATTATTCCATACACAAGTGGCCTCGTAATTTGTATATTTACCTACAAATGCTTATACTGCCTATAGTTACAAAATAGACGGACACAAATTGGATATATCGATATAACAAAACAAGCCAACGATCCATTCAACCTCACGCACATTGAAAATTACACCTAAAATGTATTGCCGTGAAGAAACGACCACACTTTATAGCCTCAGAATTACCCAATTCCCTCTTTATCTATTATGTGGGCCCTACATATAATGGCTATATTATAGCATAGCCTGATGTCCAGTATAACTATGCCCCTAAATTTTAGTAGTCGTTTGAAAACACTAGGTTGGTATAGGAACACATTCACGATAACATAGGTTAAAGGCTAGAATTGTTAAAGGCGTACCATAGAACTCATCCATAAAATCTAACGTTATAACATTTGATGTAAATGAGTAAGATATTATATACCCGGGTGTCAACTGCGAGAGTTCTAATATCGCGGAATGACGTGAACAATATTCGCGAAGTAATTTCCACGATCGTAAAATTCTAAGCGCACATATATATTACTTGCCATGCAGTAAGTTTCTTCGAACGTATAAAGAAATTCCCCAAGTAACTTTGGCAATCTTGAAGTTATTATTATTTAACGACTCCATATCTTTCTGTTTTCATTAGACATTAATAACTTGGAAGTCCATAACGAATCGAGATTTGATATCAATATTTTGGATTGAGTGAAGGGTTTGAGTTATTTTTATTTAAAAAAATTGTATGGGCTTGAAATAATGCTCTGAATCAGCAGAATTAAGTTTTTCAGAAGTGTTTTTACCTCTCGAGTTCACTAGCGAAAACCGCCTTTACTGCTTCGACTTAAAGGTGCTATCAATATAAATATGTTACCACCGATGTGCAATTGACTGTAGGTCATCATGTATTGATATGTGTTGTTCGGTATTTATATTATACTAATCTGAAATCTGTCCGTCTCGCTCGGTATGTCGGTCTGAAAGATTAAGGGTCCAGTAACCTACTCAGAATGGATAAAATAATGTCGGGCTTTGACGTCCGATGTCAGGTTTTAACCTAAAGCCAATAAACTCGTATCTTTTGTTACTTTTAAGTAACAAAAGATACGAGTTTATTGGCTTACCGACTCAAAACAATAAATATGCGGGTTATCTAGGTATGTTTTTTTTCGATAACGTTGCACTTTAAATCCAATAGTAACATTAAAACACTGCTAATTAACGAGCTTTATGAACATCGTTCAAAGCGTTTTAAATACAAAAACGAAATAAAATCGCTTGATGTTCTGAAAAGATTAAAAAGGCTTTAAAATTTGCATTTATTCACAATTTCATAGGATCGTATTTTACAAAAACTAATTAAATTTATACTAGAGTAGATCAACAATCACATATCTAGTTTTTTCGCGTTTCATAAGTAGACTATCTCTAAAATATACAACCTCTTTTGATAATTGTGCAATGCATGCTTTGCGTGTTTCTAATCTTAACAGAACAACAACATTGTGTTTATAAGCTGCTTGTATTAACTCTAGCAAATTAATAAGCGTTGCGTCAACCTCTTTTCTTTTAATGAAAGTTTGCAATAAATTGTTTAATGTTAGAATGGCTTTAGACTATTACATTAGCATATGGATATATTATATATTCAGGACAGAAACTATACCTACAAGTAGTAATACTAATTGTAGGTATAGTTTCTGTCCTGAATAATAAAAATAAAATTAATCTCTTGTCATTTGTACCTACACGAAGATTATCTATTTTAATTGGTCAAGGACAGCTAATGAGACACAATTGACTAGCTATTGTTTGACTCCGAATCGGTGTCGCGCGGGGCTTAACAGGTTAAATAGTCTAATCAATGTTATTATTTATTAAAAAACCCAGCACACTAAAACACCTATTTCAATAAATATTTCATATCTAATACTCAAATAAATAACAATGTTTTGTTCGATAACACAAAAAACTTGACAATTTATGTTCCCAACCCTACTATAAATATTTGCTATAAAAATATATGGGTCTGATGAATGAAATAAAAATGCAGTACTAATTTAATCCGCGACCCGCTACCGTGATTCACGTCCTAAGCCTACATCATCCGGGCGTCCATTTGTATTCTATATCCATTGCTCGCCGAACCATTCGTATAATGGCATTATGCTATTGCAATTGCGTATTGTACGACCAATAAAGTTTAGTGATCGCTTGCATTGTGCTACGTGGGTAATTTGTGTTACCGTAATTGTATTGTAATTTAGGTAAAATGTAAAATAAGGGCTTTGTTTTTCAATTAAATAGGGCACTTAATTATTCAGTGTGAAAGTATTGCTTCGTTTTTCTAGCAGATTTTATCAAAAAAATAAAATAGTAGCTGTCAAATTAGTTTCAACTAAATCTTCCACACAGGTGCAGATGGCACGTCGGAATAATGTTTCTTCTTTACTACATTATTTGACAGCTGTGCATTACTTCTTTCTCATTCTTCTTTTACCCTCTAGTAGGTGACAACAATAGCTTTATGTAAATTCCGTCGATCCCAAAAATATAAATAAAATCGCAAGCAAAGCTTAAAAGAAACACTCGCATTCAAAACATTGATACCACAAACTTTGTGCTGGGCAGAAAAAATACAAACGTTATTTCCAACCATATTTTTATTCAACTTCACAGTTTATTTATCAAGGACCACAACCCGAAAAAAAGCGAAATATACAAAAAAGAGAATATATTCATTCAATTTGGCGATATTTTTTAGACTACCGCCCAAAACGATTCGATTAGTGGGTATGTTTTGTTCAGCAATTGGAAAACTACTGGACCGTGTGACGCTACAATTGTATTCCCTAAAATCTTTTTTCAGACAAAGAGACTCAGGTAGGTATAAAGAGATACTTATTCGCATGTTGTGTTTTAGATAGTCCATATATTTATAGTGACAAAGTCGTCTTTGCAATAATTAAGAACCTGACCTTTAGTATTGATAAGCTTATCAAGCCATTAAAATGATAGGCCAAAATAACAATCATATCTAAGTGACCTTTTAAGAATAGTCAATATTATTGAATGATTTATTGGTTTTGCTCTTTGAATTACAAAAACGGTCAAGCAATATCAATCTTAGTCGATGCTGGAGACAATCTATAACTGATGATAATGAACGCTCTCAGTTCAAGAAGTTTAAAAGGTTTCATTAAAGGTAAATAATTTTTAAGGCATTTTAAGTTTTTATAGTGGAAAAATTAACTAGGTTCTTTTATTATTTTTTTTTGTTCTACCCTACAAAGTCGCTTAACACTCTCCCTGCCAAGGGAACCGCCGGCGACCCCAAAAAAAATTTGTTCAGCAGGCCAAAGCACATTTCTTAATACTTTTATTAGCGGGCCGTTAACAGCATGCCAGTAGTTGTAAAAATTATTTGAATTCGGGAGGTCAGGGCGGATCCCACGGCGGCGTCTTGAAAGATTTTTTCTGGACCCGCCGGCGGCTCCCACGGCCTCTTGTAATAATTTTAACTTTTGACTCACGGCGTTCACAATCAGCAAATTTGGGACCCACCGGCGACCTCCATGGCCTCCTGAACTTAAAAAGCTTTATATGTATATTGTCGGCAGGAAGAGTGTTAATGATTCTTAACTATATTTTAACCCTTCCCAGAGTGGTCGACTAGATGGTAATTTGTGGTAACAAGGAATTATTTTACTGTATCTTTCACGCGAAAATTACAGTCCACTGCTGTACATTTTACTCTACATTCAACATCTACAATGACCGCTGCTCCAATCTGCACGCTACTCCAAACGGTGCGCTGCATGCGTAACAGAGCTGCACGCTACTAAGAACTGTACGCGTAGCCGAACCGCATGCCCCTGCCTACGGCCAGCTATCACCTCAAGCAACCTGCAGTCCTGAGAAGGCTGGACCAGCTCTTGCTGAGCCTGCAGTGGCAAACCTTCCTGTGTCTCGTGCCTTTTTAATCTTAAGTTTGAAACTGCTCGGAAAAGTGAAACAGATTGATATTACCCGTGACCTAGCCAACTACTGTAGAAAATGTACAGGGTGTAAATTATACAGGATATAAATTATACAGGGTGTAAATTATACAGGGTGCCAAAAAGCCCTACACGTAGCCGTCATCTACGCATGCTGTACATCAAGGTAAGTAACTTTTTGCAAAAATATTTGTTGGGAAACAACTTTTATTTTTGCTGTGAATATTGTGCTTAGGGGTACATGCAACGGTACAGGGATCGTGGGAGTATTTAAAGTTGAGTTATAACATTTAAAACTAGTTTTTTGTAAAAGCGTCAAAAAATGTTGTAACTTTGACCTTCAATATCTAAATCAAAAGGTTCCCAGTTATGGTCCAGTACAAAACAATGATCATAATAACGGGAAGAATAAGTGACTCTCGGCTTCGTTAAGGGTATTTTTACACCCGTTATGTATGAACTTTACACAAGTGTTTCTTTTATCTCGAAACACTGACCTGTTACTTGGCGCCACCTACCGGCAAAGCCCTACCCGTTACAGTGTATTTTATTCTCTTTAAAAGAAAAACACTTCCTTTTTTAGGGTCTGTAAACTCTACAAAAAATAAAAAGGATATTTAAAAGTAATATAATGTTATCACGGGTAGCTTATTATTACAGGCAAGCCAATTGCTAACTTGTTAGGACATGTGGAATTATGTAAAAATACCTTCAATTTTTATGTACGGGAGTGGAAAGGGCTTAATGTTTTGCGTATTTTCATTATTTTTATTTTATGCATAACTAGCTTTTGAACACGGCCTTGCCCATGATGGTAGTACGTTCCCGTGGGATATCTTTTGACCGGTCGGAAGCTATCCCACGGGAACGTACTACCGGGATAAAAAGGGGAAATATTTTACTGATTCTCTCAAAACTTATTGACATTCTATTTATGTACCTCTTTAAACTATTAGGGCTTCCAATGATAAAAACATTTTTTTTTAAATGAGCTCCTTTTTAACTTTCCGGCCTTTTTCAGTTTGTGGCAGTAACTAAGGGTTAGTTTGGAAGCACCCACGCGTGAGCCGAATTGGTCTCAATAACTAAGCTAGGGCACCCCGACCAAATGGGTTAGGTTGGGTTAGAACTGTGACCACGCGCGAGCTGAGTGGGCGAAGCGAGCAATGCCACAGAAGCAGCTGGCGAGCCCTACATCCAAGTTGGTTTAACATTTTTAAGATCCCAAAATAAGAATAATATTTATTGGTTATTATTTAACAGTTGCACAGAGCAGTGGTGGCCCAGTGGTAACGGCCGTGACTTACGAGTTGTAAGTCGTAGGTTCAAACCCAGACAAGCGCTTTACTTTGTGTAATTTAATTCATAACCACTGCTCTCAAAACGGTGAAGGAAAACATCGTGAGGAAACCGGCATGTCCTAGAACCAAAAATTCGAAGACATGTGACATCTACCAACCCGCACTGGGCCCGCGTGGTGAATTACGGCCCACTCACTCTCACAGAGAGGAGGCCTGTGTCCCAGCAGTGGGAACATTATAGGCTGATTATGTATGTATGTATTTAACATTTTATGTACACACATATAAACAGACAAGAAGAAAGGAACAGAAAAATACGTACAAAGGTGATACTTATTTCTAAATAAATCTCTTCCAGCATACCTGCGATAGGACAGAAGACAAAGGGATGTAGACACCGTGTGTAAGAGTAGAAGAGAAAACAAAATACATAAAAAACAACAAACAAAACAACTATTCCCTAATTTAAATATACAATAAGAAAATATATTTACATAAATACATACTTCTAAAATAAAAGGTTCATAAGGTTAACAAAAAGATGCGTACTCATTATATAAGGAATGTTCAATCATATTATTAGGAAAGGAAAATGGGTGTTATTTGAGGTTCGATTATGCCGATAAAAGTATCTTATTTACGAACCGAGGTCTTAATCAACCTGTAAATAAACACAAATTACATCGAAATCCATTCAGCCGCTAAGTCGTGAAAAGTTTACACACAGTTATTTTCGTATTTATAATATTAGTATTGATAACGACCACGTGTTTTTTTTTTTAACATATATCTTGATAAATTGATGGAATACCTACATAGGTAATTAATTTTGTATAAAAAAGGGTTTTAACTTTCATACGTATTACAGTTTGTAAATTAAGACGAGCCTTGTTTAGGAATTAGCACCATTTAACCAACATGTAAAGCCGACTAATAGTAACTAAATACTGAGACTATTTTTGACTCGTCACAATATAAAGTTTGTAATTTATCTGCCTAGCCTTTTCCCAACTAAGTTGGGGTCGGCTTCCAGTCTAACTGGATGCAGCTGAATACCAGTATTTTACATGGAGCGATTACCTATCCGACCTCCACAATAAATTAAGACGAGCCTTGTTTAGGAATTAGCACCATTTAACCAACATGTAAAGCCGACTAATAAGTAACTAAATACTGAGACTATTTTTGACTCGTCACAATATAAAGTTTGCAATCTATCTGCCTAGCCTTTTCCCAACTAAGTTGGGGTCGGCTTCCAGTCTAACTGGATGCAGCTGAATACCAGTATTTTACATGGAGCGATTACCTATCCGACCTATACAAACCAGTAACTGGATAACACTCAAAGCATTTATTTCAATTAAACTATTTACAGGCACTTTTGAATTGTCAAGGAGTCGGTCAGTTAGAAATATGAAGCTAGTTGCCCATTCCAAAGCGTAGTAGGTACCTATGGAGAAGAACGGGCAAGAAACTCCATGGACACTCTTTTAAATTATATTGATACATAAAGATTAGTACAAAAATAATGTTGAAAGTATAACTAAATGTGAGGACGATGTAAAATAAAAAACGCATCCATAGTAGCAAAAGAAACAAAAACAATTTCTAAATAAAATAATTACAAATAAGCCGAGGAAGCTAAGAGGTGACCAGTCCCAACTGACGGCACCCGTACCTACCCTTGGTAAGGCTGGTTGCCAGACTTATGGGCTTATGACTACCCGTAACAACTGTCAATGATGTACCAATGACAGCCAGGACCAATGGCTTTACGTGCTTTCTGAGGCGCGGAGAGGTCTCAACATGTAATGTAAGATTACCCATCCACGAACCTACCGCGATAAGCTACACTTATCGCGGTCGGTCCGTGAATAACCTTCGATCGGCCTGTGCGGCTGTTATCATTTAGTTACAAGCCCAAAGTTTACAATTAAGTATTACGTAGCGAAATTGTACAATAATTTAAATACCGTACTACTCATCTACCTATAGTTAAATATTACAAATGAATTAATATCTGAATACCACTTTAAAATGATCTGTCAGGCACTGAAATAATAATATTACAATTGATATCACTGACACATAATTAAATGGAAGTGCACTTATTACGTCGTTACAAAATGAATTACCTCGTTACATGATTTTCCAGCTCATTACCTGCTTTGTTGAAGCTTCTATTATTAATAACGTTTTGAAGAATTTTATTCATTTATTTCAGGCAACTCATTGGTTTTTAAAATAATTTAATCAAACTAGGCTGGGAATCAGCACATTCTGAACGTCAAAATTAAATAAGACATTCCTCCAAAACGCCTAGAAACCTTCCTAATGGTTTAGCTTGGAAGAAGTGGTGCAATAAACTCCCCAGCAAGGATTGAGTAGCCAGCCAGAACCAAAAACGACAGGTTTTATTCATTTCCAATGGTCCACATGGAGAGCAGCGGTGGCCCAATGGTAACGGCCGCGACTTACGAGTCGTAGGTCGTAGGGTCGAACCCGGACAGGCGCTTTACTTTGTGTAAATTATTTCATCACCACTGCTCTCAAAACGGTGAAGGAAAACATCGTGAGGAAACCGGCATGTCCTAGAACCAAAAATTCGAAGACATGTGACACCTACCAACCAGCACTGGGCCCGCGTGGTGGATTACGGCCCACCCCCTCTCACAGAGAGGAGGCCTGTGTCCCAGCAGTGGGAACATTATAGGCTGATTATGTAATGGTCCACAATAGTCCTAGACCCCGAAATAACTATAAGTCATAGGGGATGAGACCTTGTACCCAGCAATAGGATTATGAAGGCTATGATGCTAGCAATAACAAGTAGGTACGTATTTAATTTAGGATAAAAACCAACTAGTGCGAAAGGTTTGGTCATACCACTAATGAAGTCTTCATATCCAAGCCATAATCAACTTAAATCTAACATAGAAAAGGTATTTATTTGGCTGTTCCAGCACCCATCGCCAAACTGCTTTTAGGTTCAAAGTCTGATGAATAAATAATGACTTAAAATATTTACGAACCCTACATAATTCTACGAACGTAAGCAAATTGGAGGCCTACACGTGGCGTTGAGTTCATTCATAGTCAATTTAAAGGTCGGGCTAAAGTTTAATTAGCTTTTTCTGTTACAAAACTTTCCTTAACGGGCCCAAATCGGGGGTTTAAAGAATAAGCAATAAACTTATCCTCATTATACAATAATACAACTGGTGTGTTTATTTTAATTATTTGGCTTCAGATAATTACACTAATTATGCTCTATTACCATAATTATAACTTTTGGTAAATGGATTAATACCTAGTTTACATTAATTACATATACAAAGCTCGTATTAGTCAACTTAAGTTGGATCCGCAGTGGTAGGCCGCGAAATTCACGTTTTTTGCAATTTGCAGATAAGTTTCAGGTTTTGTCTTAATCAAAATTCGATTCGCGACCATAACAAATAATTATGTATTTACAGAATTATAATTCTTTAATACATCTTTCTAAGTTAAATTTATACCATAAAATATTAATTATTATGGAACAATTCTAACTTATAATTCTGTAAATACATATTTGCTTTCCGAGGGTGTCTTGGTATGTAAAGATGGTCGCCAATCCACGGACCAACCGCGGCAAGCCTAGCTTAACCTGATCGATCGACCCGTGCGGCTGTTAATATTTTGCCACAAGCCCTTCTATCGGTAGCGTTAAAAGAGTCCCCATGTATTATATTTTTCTTTTTAACTTGCTAAGTAGGTACCGGCTAAACAAGTTTATTGTTTGTTTGTTTTTTTTTCTCAAATAGATACCTATGTAAGAAAGCGCATGCCAACGCAAAAGAAGTTCTACAAAATTAAAGTACGCGTTAAGCTGTCCAAAATCACTCGCAACCTAATTAAAGCCTTTGAAATTGACTTTGATACAACCACTGCCAAATGTCAGTGCTTAGTCGGTCATTGAACTTGAGGTCTCATAATGGTGTGTCCCTTCCTGGATAGAATGATTTCCGCTCGTGTCCTTGACGCGAAGCTTTGTGAGCTTTATATTCATAAGTTTTCCGCACGACGGGACTCGGCTGTGTCAAAAACTAGTTGGTTATATCCAAAATATGGATGTCAACAGCGACGTTCAATGGATATTTTGGTATTTTAATAATGGTTAACGATGCAGCCGGTGGTAACGTATAACACGTTAAAAAATAAGGATTATGTTTTAATCTAGATTCGGTTTAATTAAAAAAGCGATGTTGAAAACTCTGACATCTACCAAAAAAAAACAATTCTGCCTATTTCATATCTATCAGCCGCTGTATATGTACATATATTCCATAACCATTGCAGGGCAAAGCTCTTTTTTACTCGGTTTCCTCACGATAATTCCGTCATTGTAATTTAATTTAACTAAGAATCCTGTTACCAGTGTCTAATCAACGCATTTTCCAATTGACCACATTTTACACTGATTCACATTTTACCATCGAGGAAATATCTCGTAATATTTCCGATATGTCACGAGAGAGACGGTCACGACTAACGTCATTTGTATGCCGCTCTGTTAACTTAGTCACCTCCGTGTGTCGTGAGTTCGTGACAGAACGCAATAGTCGTGATTCGGTCATGTTAAATCTAGTTTGACGAATCATTCCGGTTGTCTTGAACGTTTGGATGGATATTTAACGTAAATGGTCTGACAGCACTTAAGTACAAAACGTTTCATAGTTAGCGTTGAAGGAATCGTATATTATGTTTTCATGTACCCAGATCACAGACATGACTGCCGGGGTCGCGGGAAGGTACAAAGGGTTACCGAGGCCCCTGGCAACACAGGCAGCGGAAGGAATACGGGTGGGTTTTAGTCAGTAAGAGTCTGACACACCCTCCCGCTCCGCCCAGAGTGGGAGAAGTTATTTGATGATTTCCCAACCCCAAAAAAAAAAAAAAACATGACGAAGTAAAAAGCTTCATTCTGCGCATAAAATACTCAGACAAAGTTACAAAAAGGACAAAAAACTACCCCTATTCATTGAAAATAATTAAAAAAAGAAAGTACAAAACTTGCTTTTTACATCACTTATTCGTATATGTTTTCTGACGCACAAAATAAAAGCGAGGATCTTTTTTCACGAGTGCTGACCGTAAAAATTGAAAATTTCATGTTAAGTTGTGATTGCCGAGGAAGTGGAGTCGGTGTTGGCAGATTGCCAGGGTTGATACAAAGTTTTGGAAGCTCGCCTTAGAGTAGATACAGGGCGACAAGCGGGCGCGAGCCCATTCTCCGGCATTTTGAACAAAATCAGGCGAACACTGCGTGAAGTCAGACAATGCGAGCAAAACGAGTGACGTCGCCTTTAACAGATTAACGTGATTTTAAATAGAGGCTTAAAGTGTTGTACCTACATCGTTAATACGGCTTTTGCTCAAATTGGGCGTAGAATGGTTTAAAACTCAATAACGAGGCGCGAATTGTGAATTATATCTGCAGTCTTTTGGAAAAAGATGAACCATGATGACCAACTATTGATAGCCTTATTTTTATAAACCGATTTTCCCGATATTTTCATCAGCCTATCAATCAATCAAGTCAGCCTATAACAGTCCACTGTTGGACATTGGACCTCTCCCAGGCTACGCCACAACACCTTGTCCTCCACCTTCCGCATCCAGTCTGCCCCAGCCATAATATCACCGTCAGCCTATAACTCAACGAAATATTTCGTTGCAGGTAAAGTACCTTCTCAAACAAAGAGACAACAAGCATTGATGGAGATAGCAGACAAGTATGTTCAGATTTTCGGAAAAACGACCGAACGGTTGCCATGGCCCACGCACAATGGTCCACCTTAAGGGCTAAGTGCGGAAACCAAACCCTCTAACATAGAACATAGAAGTTCAGATTTTCCCATACGTAACTCGTTTGTAAGATTTAGAAAATAGATACATAACTAACTTAGAATTATTTAATAATACACGAAGACATTCATATTGTAACGTACATTCTTACTCTACTGAAAGGACGCAGCGTTGATTAAGAAATATCCCTATACTGTACACATTTTGTATGGGGTTTCGTCAGGAAATTCTCAGTAGCAGCCCGGAGTCTGGATTTGTGCCCGATTGATGGCAATATTCTCGCCCCATATTACATGTAATACAACTGGACTTAAGCATAACTGGCGAAATGTGAGTCTACTATAGGTAATGTAGAGGTTCTATGATAATGCATCATCCTAGCCGCTCTCTACACAAAAGGAGGTCACCACTTTATTTTTATCTACTCCTAGTTGTTGTAAAAATTAAAATTAACATAATAATTATATTATAATTAAAGTAAATTGAACTTGTAATTTAAAAAAAATGTGTATTTCAGGGACGAGCGCTATTGTCTTAGATACAGATAATTCATTTATCTAGTTCAGACACAGATGTCTTGTCGATTTTTTGCTAGTTATAAGTCTCATTTAAATTTTTTCTTAATTTATAATGAAAAACACCTTATTGAATTGAATAAATTATTATTATTATTATTATTATTATTATCATCCTAGCCGCTAGTTGACACTGGCAACTTGATAAAAATAAATATTTAAAATCGGAAGATGCATTTGAAATGATGGATTGTTACAGGGACAGTCTTTAATGAACTCACAAACGAATATGTATTGAATTTTAAAAGATAAATACGAGTATATTAACAGTTATCAAAAAGGTATATTATTTATTAATGTAGTACGTCCCGCACACTACAGTACCATACAACTCAACCTAACCCTTCGAGGATTACAGGCGTGATGTTATGTTAACTCAAGCAAATAATATCTAATGAAGGGTTACCGGGGCCCCTGGCAACACAGGCAACGGAAGGAACACGGGTGGGTTTTAGTCAGTAATACTCTGACACACCCTCCCACTCCGCCTAGAGCGGGAGAAGTTATTTGATAATTTGCCAAACAAAAAAAAAAGCAAATAATATCTAATGAAGGGTTACCGAGGCCCCTGGCAACACAGGCAACGGAAGGAACACGGATGGGTTTTAATCAGTAATACTCTGACACACCCTCCCACTCCGCCTAGAGCGGGAGAAGTTATTTGTTAATTTGCCAAACAAAAAAAAAGCAAATAATATCTAATGAAGGGTTACCGAGGCCCCTGGTAACACAGGCAACGGAAGGAACACGGGTGGGTTTTAGTCAGTAATACTCTGACACACCCTCCCACTCCGCCTAGAGCGGGAGAAGTTATTTGATATATTGCCAAACAAAAAAAAAAAGCAAATAATATCTAATGAAGGGTTACCGAGGCCCCTGGCAACACAGGCAACAGGAAGGAACACGGGTGGGTTTTAGTCAGTAATACTCTGACACACCCTCCCACTCCGCCCAGAGCGGGAGAAGTTATTTGATAATTTGACAACCAAATAAAAAAAGCAAAAAATATCTAATGAAGGGTTACCGAGGCCCCTGGCAACACAGGCAACGGAAGGAACACGGGTGGGTTTTAGTCAGTAATACTCTGACACACCCTCCCGCTCCGCCCAGAGCGGGAGAAGTTATTTGATAATTTGACAACCAAATAAAAAAAGCAAATAATATCTAATGAAGGGTTACCGAGGCCCCTGGCAACACAGGCAACGGAAGGAACACGGGTGGATTTTAGTCAGTAATACTCTGACACACCCTCCCTTTCCGCCCAGAGCGGGAGAACATATTTGATAATTTCCCACCCAAAAAAAAAGCAAATAATATCTACGTTAATGTGTTTTCGGAATAGCTGGCCCCTTCATAAAATTTCCTCGCCTATTATGAACACGTTCCTAGCTGTTCTGACACTTCACACTTAGAATATAGGAAACGTGGAAATGCAGCTCTTAAAATAAAGTCGCCGTTCGCGATGTGTCTTAAGTAGTCCTACGAGGAACGCCTCATTTGATTTTAATGTATCTTGGTCTGCTTTAAGACCTTTCTGGCAGTAGCTGTCGGAAGCTGGATGAAGTACCGTCTGCTATACAAATCAACACAATAGATGCTGACGTTTTGCATCTTATTTGCATCTTAAGAACGTTAAAAGGCCATTTTTTACTCAGAATCTTGAGAGGAGGGATTATGGTTTTAGCAATTCATGACGAACAAAAGAAATGTTTCTTTTTTGTTGTGTTAAAAATACTTTTTTGTATTGAAGGCTCTCGGGTTGTAGTGTCTCTCTTTTGGCAGCCGGCTCAGTGGTGAAAGGCTTAATACTCCGTTTGATAAACGTATTCATTGTTCTTCTTTCTTTGTGAAATGATCTCTCCCACTTATAAGGATTCGCTTTTATTAATAGTACCTCCTACAGTTCTTTTTCATTCATCTCCTGTATTTCACAATCAATGAAAGGGTGTCATTCAATGTGCGCTTTTATAATTTGTAACGTGTCGATATTATCGTGGAAGTCCATTTCCACGTCCATAAAATGTATGGAAACACGTGCGCGCTATAACGTTATCGTGAACGGAAATTTAAAAGCGTCTTCATATTATTATTTCCATACATTTTTCTTCCCTGTGTTATCGTGATATCGTAGACGTCAATCGGATCAGTAGCACTTAAAATTTGACCTCCGATTTTCCACGAAACAAAACACGTAATAATAAATAAGTTTAGTCTACAGCTGATATTTCAGCTCTAGATAATTCTACGCTCGTAGGTAGATATTTAAATAGCTTCTAGGCATTTTTCACGAAAACAATATTCTTATTAAATAAAAACACGTTACCGTACGTCTATCAAACTCAAAGCATTTATTTCAAATAAACCAATTACAGGCACTTTTGAACTGTCAAGGGGTCGGTCGGTCAGACAGAAAGATGAAGCTAGTTGCCCATTCCAAAGGGTAGTAGGTACCTATGGAGAAGAACGGGCAAGAATCTCCATGGACACTCTTTTAAATCACGTATTATGGTTACAAAATATTGTTTACATCATTAATTATGAAATTATACATGTGAGAACGATGCAAAACGTAATAAAAAGAATACAAAAAAAAAGCAATTCAAGAATTTAAATAACCCGTGGCAGCTAAGAGATGACCAGTCTCTACTGACGGCGCCCGTTCACGAACATGACGCATGGATTAGCACTGAATGGGGCCTCAACCATTTTGAAGGGAGCTAAATGATCCAACACACGCGCCACCATCAGCGAGACATTAGAGTGAGCACGGCATACGACCCAGCCGCCAGGGCACACTCAAGTCAATGAAAGACGTATCCAGTAAATGGCAGCTTTATAGTACATAGTAACATAGAGGTTCTATGATAATGCATCATCGTAGCCGCTAGTTGATACTGGCGACATAAGGCGCTGACAAGAGGCAAATGATCAAAGTAGGCTTGTCTTAAGACAATTTTTTGCAAAATCTGTATAGTTTGTGGTAGTGGAAAAAATATATGTTAATTTTGAACATATTTCTCAGAACTTGGTTGTTACCAAAACACGTTTTGAAAACAAAATCTTGATACAAATTAAAGTTAAACTAACCTCTTACCTTGAGTTCCAATCATATATATCTGTATTAAATATCAACATACCTTACATATTTAATTATTAACAAGAACGTCTTATTTGAATGCAGAACTTAGTTGTTTTTTGTTTTCCATTACTCAACTCAATTTTGAGTAAATAGATAATTGCTTCATATTTTGCAATAAATTACAAGCGTTGTGTCATCGCGTGTCTCTTTCTTTTCTATGCAGTCTGACAGTGACCGTGGTTTAGGTGTTGTCAGCGTCTTAATATAAATTCATCATTTTTAATCTATATTCCGATTTTAAATATGTATTTATATTAAGTTGCCAGTGTCAAATAGCGGCTAGGATGATGCATTATCATAGAACCTGAACTTACATAACAATGTGCTGTGCAACTATACAATACTAAGAGATTGAACTCTATCTGCTTTCTGCTCTAAAAAAATACCCAACATACATCAGTTTACAACAAAATAGTATCCAATTGAAGTTTCACGCGGCGTTATTTATCTTTTGTGTATAGCCAGCCGTGGGTGCGCTCCCCCTAAATCTACTTTATACAACCCAGCGATAATAATATGATAGAAATTGCACATATTTTACCTGAAATGTACGATTATATAGCGATAGAAATAGTAGCAGTTTAAGTTATACATTTATGTCCAAGATTGTGTTGGATTTAGGTTTTAAATATCTTTGGCTTTGTATTGTAATACCTTTTAGCTACTTTAATACAAAAAATCAAAAAATCGTTTATTTCAATTACAAATTGGCCTTTAGATACATATTACTGGAGATCCCCTTTTAAGCAAGGAGTTGCTTGAGAAGCAAGGACTTGCAAGGACTCCGCATTTCCACTTGTCACTTTATGCAATTGAAATGTAGACAATATAAACATGCAAGAAAATAAAAATAAAACAAAAATAAAAGGGTAGTTAAAAAGTATACCAACAGCTCTGCGAATAAATGAGCGTTATGCAGAAAAAGGCCAGATCACGCGTGTACGTGTGGTATGTGTATCATGAGTGAGTCTGTGAGTGAGTGTGGGTGTGTGGTGTGGGAGTTATAATGAGCAATGCTTAGTTCAATTTTCAAAATTACTAATCACGCTTTCAAGCCTAAATGGACATAGGTCCAAACGTAGGTTTGTCGGTTGTCCTACGACAAAGTCTTGGGACCGAAAGAACCGGGGGCACTATCCGATTTCAAGCTCATTAGACTTGAACGGACTTCGTCGGGGTCTGTGTGGAGAAGAACAAAAGATGTGGCCAAAGGACTGTCTGCCGAGAATGGTCAGGGTTGATTTTATATACTTTACACCGACAAATTATAAATCAAAGGAAGACAATTATCAACTCTCGAAATAAGTTAGGAAAATAAGAGCATCGGAAATTCTCTTCATAGCATATGCTAACTCTATGTGGTACGTCTATTCCGGCCCTCAAATGTATCTGGCTAATTGTGTTGCGCTTGCGCGCCGCTGTCGCATGAAGTCAAGATCCCTCGCGCCCCGAACCCGAACCCGAACCCGAACCTTATTGCGTTGTAATAGAGTTGCAAACCGCGTGGCCCCTGACTCCTATTCGGTGTCAGTGGGGACTGAAGGGATTCGGGAGTGCCTCTCCTATTCGGAGACAACGGGGACTTACCGGTTAACATGCAACAGATATATTTCCAAATCGTAATGATTTGTTAAAGCCATAACTATTTTTCTAGGGTGAGAGAGAGATAAAGCTACAAACAGGACGAGTCGCTCCTCTAATTTTTACAGGGGAACAGTGATGGCATAGGGCTGCTGTCCCATCGCCGACGAGGCTTCAACACTTCAAAATACGGCCTTTATCAACAAATAAAAAAGATTGTATTTACTACGGCAGTTCTTGCTACTGAAACAAACGAGCCAGACATCCAAACATCTACATCTAAAGAAAAATATTCTAAAAAGAAAGAAAGAAGAATATTTTATTTGGGGCATGCACAAGAAATACAAAACGTAAAAAAGGAGCATTTAAAACGAACAAAATTTACGTATTTGTTCGATTAAAAACAAAAAAAAACAAAGAAAATAAAGAAAAACGACTTGTGCGAAGCCAAAAAGGGTCTTAGCTCAGCATAATGCTGTGATATTTAAAAAATAAGTACCGCAGCGCTGGTATTCTGATAGCCCGCCCACATCTATTCATCTCAAAATTAGTAATGTAGAATAAATCCATTAAATACTGGTCGCACACAATGTATATATTCAGCTATTCAGCCTTCGCCTGACGCTTCAGGCCAAACTTTGGATGATATAAAGCAAACAGAAGCAAATATGCCTAGCCTTTTACCAACTATATTGGGGTCAGCTTGCAGTCTAACCGTATGCAGCCGAATACCAGTATTTTACATGGAGCGACTGCCTATCTGACCTCCATAACCCAGTTACTGCATAACACGATATCCCATCGTAAGTACTGGTTGTCAGGCTTCTGACTACCCGTAACGACAGTCAAAGATTTTCGAATTTCAGCGGCGTAAAGCAGTTGGTCCCAGCAACGACTTTACGTCCTTTCCCAGGTACGGAGGGGTCTCGGTATGTTATCGATGGTCACTCATCCACGTACCAACGTCGGCAAGCGTTGCTTAACCTAGAAGATCGATCCGTGCGGCTGTTTTTATTTAGCCACAAGCCCCCCTAAAGAGAAGCAAATAAGGAGGCAATATTTCACGTTCATAGAACGGCTTTATTACCATTCCATTATTTATGGGTTACACCTGATTATCTCAGAAACGACCAGGCAAGTCATAAAAGAAATAGATAGAGCTCCGGTCAGAGCTTATAAAATCGTGCGTTGTGAGTTATGAGAACTATTGTGTTGGTCGCTATGTATTTAAATTTTAATGGTATAGTTGAATCAGTTGCGAAACTTATTCGAAGAATCTTGCTTTAGTTAGAACTTACTCATTTTATATAATGAAATCATTTTATAAGCATCGAACACAGACCACTTAATTGTTTCTACTACCAACGTTGACATCGGAAAAAAAAATAATCACAAGACCGGGTAGACAAATTGGGGATTGTAGCATATTGTCATGATGCTTCTCTAAATGATAAATTATTTTTATTTCTGTAAGTAGGTTTATACAAACACTTTTACACTCATATTTTTAAATAAAGCCAGATGAGGTCGGCGTTTCCTATCTAACTTATCTGAGAAGAAAGGCTGAAACAAACTCAGAGGTCGCAGTCTCTTTTAAAGTCCAGACATAATCTTGGTCAAGGCCATGTAGATTGGTGTCTGAAATGGTCCTTTTGAGGGAAAAACCATACAGATTGAGTGGACCTGTCCAGTCAGTGCACGCATTTGTCAGTAATCGTGCAGCTCAACTCAGAACCTAAGGAGCGCAATTCGGTTCCGTCGGCAACGACGTACGCGCCGCCGGCCTATAGTAATCTGTGCGCGCAGTTGCCAGAAAACTATTTGACTGACTACCCAAGGTGCGCCGGGCCTGCCATTAATTGGTCAAGGACAGCTAATCAGACACAATTGATTTTCTATTGTTTGACTCCGAATCGGTGTCGCGCGGGGTTTAACAGGTAAAGTATCACCAATAGCTGAGGCTATTTTAATCGAATAGGATACAAAGACATATTATTTCAGGGAAGCGATAAAGAATAATTTTAACCAAAGCACGCTTTGGTTAAGTTTATTCAAGCGAACATGACACTCTTTAGCAAGTGCACAATCCATTCCTTTATCTTATCAAGTGTTTGCTTTAACAAAGGACTTTAGAAATTGGTGGCGAGGAAATGCTCAAGTTACATAGTGTCCTTATAACAATTTATAGTTCTACTTAAAATCAGCATTGTTGTGTTTTGGTATGAATATTTTTCAGCTCCTGGTCAGCCAATTGTAGGTGTTTTCTCTATCAGCTGGGTTGACTTAGCCTGTTTGCCATTAAAAGCTAGATTTTATATATATCTATAAAAACATAAAATTGAAGTGTCTGTTTGAAATATCAAAATAACAGCTTTTTACTAAATGTGTAAGGAAGTACACTAGGGTGACACTGAAAGTTTTTAGAACTGGTCACTTGTAAACGAATAATAAAAAAAACAGTTCAAATTTTGATAATGGAACTCTTTGCCAATATTATTGTATATTATTGTGTGTGTATTTTATTCATTTGTCATCTCTTTACGATTTAGCGGCAAATTGAAAATTGTCTGTGTCACGTCAGCATGAATTTAACGCGAGAAAATTTTCGTACAATGATTTTTTATGTCTTTCGATGTCATTTAAGTCAACAAGAAAGTTATGATAGACTTCGATTGGCCTTTCAAGATGAAGCCCCATCTCGTGCCACTGTTTACAACTGGTTTAATGAGTTTAAACGTGGTCGCACTAATCTCATCGATGATCTGCGTGAGGGACGGCCTTCTACGGCAACGACTGAAGATAACATCAATATTGTGCGGCGTATGATAGAGACTGACAAAAGAGTGACTTATCAGCTGATTCAGACAAGTCAAGTGCACAAAATCCTTCATGAACATTTAGCGATCAGGAAGCTTTATGTCCGTGGATACCTCATAATTTGACAGAGGCCCAAAAACTCCGTCGTGTTGATTGGTGTCGTGAAATTGTTCAAAGATTTAACGGACGTGACTCAAATGCTGTGTTCAACATACTTACGGGTGACGAATGCTGGATTTATTGTTATGACCCTGAAACTAAGAGACAGTCTGCTGTCTGGGTGTATCCTTCCGAGGAGTTGCCAACTAAAGTGAAGAGAGGTCGAAGCGTGGGATAAGACATGGTGGCCTCGTCCTTCGGAAGGACAGGTCATTAAGCAACAATTGTTTTAGAGGATCGCAAAAAAGTTACTGCAAAGTGGTACATTAACAATTGTTTGCCACTTGTCTTGGAAAAAGTTCGGGAGAAACGACCTCGCAATAGGATCCTCCTTCACCACGACAACACCTCGTCGCACACCACCAAGCAAACAATCGACTACTTGGTGACGTCAGACATGGAATTACTGGGTCACCCGCCCTATAGCCCCGACGTCACACCTTGTGATTTTTATTTATTTCCGAAAATAAAAGAAAAACTTCGAGAATAACGTTTTATGGACGCCGAGGAAGCAGTGGCTGCGTTTCAAATTGCCATTGAAAAGAGGAAGGACGAGTGGGTAAAAACCTTTTCTCAGTAGTTCCATCGGATGCAGCGATGTATTGATGTAAATGGACACTATTTTGAAAAGATATGTATAATAAAACTAATAACTTGCTAGTTTGGTCAGTTTTTGATTTTCTAAGAACTTTCAGTGTCTCCCTCGTATACGGTACTTATAACAAAAAAACAATACTTTTTTAAAATTTTGTCTGTCTGTCTGTTGGTTCCGCCTAATATCCGAAATGGCTAGACCGATTTTGAGAGTACTTTCACTGGCAGATAGTTGATGTTATAAGGTCAACTATCCTTATAATATCAACTATTTGCCACTGAAAGTAGCCTAATCTAAATATATAATAAGAAATAAACCTAATTTTAGAAACAGCAGCAACAGCTAATTGAAAATAAAACCATAAAGTCCGTATCCCAACGGACGATAACCACACTCACGCCTTTTCACAATTTCCCACCATTTCTGCTCCGGACACTCCCAAAACCCTTTTCATCTCACAACAGAACAGTATCTGCTTGTCCCACGAATTTCATGGTAACAAATTTCATTTCATCCAAATGTACACAGACTCTCTTTACCATAACTTTCCATAATCCATTACGAATCTATCAGCGGCAGAGACGATCGTTCGTGCGGCAAGCGCGTCTTACGTATAGCATTGATTTGCACACATCTATTCCACTCAGATTCACAGACAGCCAGCCTAACCTATAACAATGCTGGAATCACGAATTATTCGAAATCGAACGAATAAAGTGGTTGTATCATAGAATCTGGCTGCTGGTAAAGGCCTGTTCAGACCGCGTATTACGTCAACGAGGTGGCAAACTGGCAATCAAACCGTTGAGAGTTACAACGGGGTGGTGTAAATACGTTTAAATGAGTAAATCTTCCACACACTGGCTAACAACCTCGATTGGCGCAGTAGTTGACTTCAGTGTTACAAATATTTGTTTTGTCTACGGATGGTTCTATCTGTGTTTGTGTAAGTTAGATTTACGCTCGCAAACGCACCTACGACACTGGGGAAATAGTAGTGTTAGCAAACTTGTTTTTCAGAAGGCATCTGTGGAAGATATACTGGTACTGTTTCTGCTTTACTAAACGTGATGGAAAGTTAGTTTGGAAAGCAGGTTACATTTGTATGCGCACGTTTTCTGATAAAGTAAGACATAGCAGTGATCTAGATGCTTTGTGGTTGCAAATTTTTTGCTTTCACGACCACTATAACTATCGACAAACTGTGCGACTATATTCACAATTATTTTCATACAGACACGTCCGCTTGAATGTGGTTGCGTTGTAATTGTGATGCGTTTAAACAGCCCTTATATTCCACGATCCCTCCGCCATGAAACGTTCAAAGCTCTTTGGCTTCGCACCAAATTTGAATATTCCATTGTACGTAACTAGAACACAGACTACGCATTCACATCTGAAATAAAAACTTATCTTTAGTAATGAATATAAAATAAAATGAAATTTTCGTATGTTGAGCGAAAGGAAAAGGTGTTCCGCCATTTTCTTAAAGTCTACGACACTTTTCTGGATCTCGCTATATACGTAATACTTTCACGTATGTAAATAATTTTATGATTACACATTTTGCTATAGTCTGGGAATTTCGAGAATTGCTATAAGAATAGGTACTATTTTCCGAGTTTTTCCGTTCGTCCCACTGCCAGCGTCCCACTGGTGGGTCGAACGTGAATTTAATACATAATAAACAAAAAAATTCATTCAAATAAATAATTCCCGTTCGTCCCACTAACGAAATCAGTGGGACGAACAGGAATAAATATAATATTATTTATTAAATTCTCTTTCATCCCACCAGTGCACAGTGGAACGACGGCAGTGGGACGAACGGGAATACACGCTATTTTTGACTTAATAATTTTTTCATTTGTAAACCTACTGGGAATAACAAAAACAATAATGGTTGATAAACATCAGCATACTGTACCGTCGTTTTTCAAAAAAACAATATTATGTGATTATTTTCGTAAACGGTTGGTCTTCAGTGGCTACAACCACCTTTTGCTGACCCGCCCGCTGTGTTTTTGTGCGGCCTGAATTACAAAAGACCGAATGCGATAAATTTTAAATGTCTTAAGTGTCTGTAATTTCATCAGCAATACAGAAATACTGTGCGGCGGGCGCAATTATGGAATTTTTTAAACCAATTTTATTACTTTTAATAAAAATTGTAAAATTGGTTTTAAGCTGGCTATTATAATGATCCATAAATCAAAATAACGATAACACTAGGTATTTCGCAAAATCTATTACGACCTCACGTTGCAATAAAAATAATATTTTCAATTACATACCTTGTACGCGAAGGTAAATGTACTGACAACGTTTGTACGGTACACAGCAATAAAAATAAACGATACAGCTTAATACAATACAAAGTAACAAAATAGATATTTCTCCGTTTTTGCTTAATTAAACTTTATTATTAAAGTGCTTTAAAAGAACCTAATGTTCTTAACAAGTTTTTCTTTTTTTATAAATGCACCCTTTTTCCCTCCACCAAAAAATTAACATGAAATTTATTAGTGACCATACTTTGGATTACTCGAAGTTAGAACCATAAATTGGTTCCGCCATATCTTTTATCGCAAAAGCAATGTTATAATGAAGTTTGCAGATAATATGCAGAAGTAAATTGGAAAAACTAATTTTCTTTTGAAGTTTCTTGAATCATAGTAAATTATACCTAATAATAATGTTTATGATTTCTTTTTCTTATTTAAACAAGAATATACACTCACAACTCGTGTTTGAAATTGTTGTGTTTTATGAATTATAATGCAGGCCTGGCCTCTTTACATACAGGAAAGGCACGAGCAGTGATCACCATGCTTGCTCAAGACTGGTTGGCGATTTTAGATTTTTAATAACGATTATGATGTTTTTCTTCAACAATATCAGTTACGTTCAAGATAAACTCGGAAAAAGTACATATCCCATCAAAAACATTTTCATTTAAAATGTTGCCAAGACGAGACCACATGGCTCGCACTGTCAAAAAGTTATCAAATCTCATGTAGAGCCAAGCTTCTAAATCTACACGCCCTAACTCTACAAGCCCTAACTTCACAAACTCTACACCTGAGTCAAAATATCTGGCTTACGCTTGGCTTGGCTCGTCTTGGCGGGGGCACTACCGTGCCCCCAGATACATTGAAAATGTCCCATTGGTGCTCGCCCGGATTTGAACCCACAACCTCAATTTTTACTCGTATCTAACGAATATTATGTACCGTCGTACTGAGTTTCAGTATATAATGTTCGTTTGTTAATTACTTAATTATTAAATTTTCGAATTGTGTCCGATGAAAGGTCATAATATAATTATCCTTTCATCACCTTTCATCTATCAATAATCTTGCTACCATTTGGTTAGTTTCCGACCGTTTACCTTGTTATGTGTAGATATAAATTGAACAATAAGGAATACTTACAGGGTCTGCAGTCTCGACATAGATAGCGATCGCTTTACGACCGAATTCGGTCGGAAAATCCTAATGGCCCTAGACAGTCAAAATTGCTTGACAAGCACGAAACAATCACAACCTTGTCAAGCACTAGCACTTTGCAACTGAATTCAGTCGTAAAACAATCGCTATCTATGTTGAGACTGCATCCCCTGTATTTCTCAAATATTTGCTTATCACAAAACAAGTGACTACGTTGTTACACCTACTTCAATTTTTAATATTTAAAGCTTGTCTGACTCGTCTAACCTTTTCTTGTGCCCGTCAGTACCTACGTCTTAGGCAGTGATTAGGGCTACTTACTCGTATATTACCGCTAGACAGCTAGACGAAAAGGTCGGTCCAAAAAATAGACAATTTATATTTTGTGGCCAAACATTTTTAAGTCCCCTTCAAAAATGTTTGGCCACAAAATATAAATTGTCTATTTTTTGTAATCAACTTGCTACCAGAGAAAATTTTCCTTGAACATTGCCATTGAACATTCAAAGCTCCAGACGTAAATAATAGAACTGCCACATACGTTAATAATAAATACTGTAACAAGCCATTAACACTTGAAAGTAATAACCGCACTCAGAACGAGTGAAGTAAGCACATTACTGCTTTTTTCAATTGCTCAGAATAATAAAATAGAATGGCTCATAAAGATTTATGTTCACCACATTTTTCTTTTAATTTCCAAAGAAATTAGGGAATGGAAAAGGAGCGTTATGCGGGTTCTATGGAATTTTCTTCATTGGGAATTCAAGTTGTTTTCGTTATCTCCCCCGATCCGTTTAATCCTAATTCTGTAATTCTAATTGGTCTGTCCCCTTATAACGGGCCCGGGGACCAATCAATAGTCGTCAAACTAGCTCGACATCTGTGGGCCTCAATAAATTATCCCTTTGACATGTAACCGCAATATATTTTTTGGAACTGTATTATATTTATACATTTCTTCTAACCGACCTAAGGGTCGGTTTGGAATATTTTGAGAGCAAGGTCTTTTAGGCTACGGAATGTTTTAGCCATTTTTGTGGTCAAGTTTACATAAATTAGATTTGGTAAGCTTGGGATCTATGAATTTATTTTAATCATTACATCGTGACGAAACTGGCATGTGCTAAACCCGAAAAATTCGAAGTCATGTGACATCCACCAACCAGCACCGGGCACCACCCACTCCCTCTCACTGAGAGGAGGCCTGTGCCCCAGCAGTGACATCAGTCCAGCAGGACATAATAAGTTGATTATAAGCTTGGTTTTGGCTATTATTAAGATAATTACTGAAAAGGGAATTATTAAGACGCAGACAACACCTAAACTGGACTGCATAGAACAGAAAGAGAAGTTCGATGACACAACGGTTTTAATGTATTGCAAAATATGAAGCAATTATCTATTTACTCAACATTGAGTTGAGTAATCCAAAATAAAAAATAACCAAGTTCTGCATTCAAATAAGACGTTATTGTTCAAAGTCAAAGTCAAAGTCAAATTATTTATTTCAAATAGGCACATAAAAGGCACTTTTGAACGTCAAAATTAACAAAAAAATAAAATTGATTCTAGTTGCCCCTTCCAAAAGGTAGTTTTGTATGGAGAAGAATGGGCAAGAAACTCCACCGTTACCTACTCTTTTAAAATGTTTTATAAAATTTTGTATAGGTACATTTTAAAATTATATGTGAAGACGATGCACCTAGAATAAAATTACTATACCAAAATAGGTAAAAACAGAATGAAAAATAAAGCAATGACAGATAAATTGATTATGTGATAGGTACATGATGCTCACATATTTACAAACATTGTAAAAGTATACGTTTTCCTAAAAATAATAAATAAAGTCAGTGTGTGAGTTAAAGTAATCACAGAATTAAAATTCAACATTGATTTATTATTTGTATCAAATAATATATTGTACAATTAAAATAGCAACCAGTTTGATTTTGTCTAGACTCTAGATTGTCCTATGGAGCTGGACCAGCATGTTTCCAACCAAGCATTTTTATCTTGGATATAATCCTGTAATTTGTAATATGTTTCTTTACAAAGTGTACTTTTAACATGAGTTTTTAATTTTCTTTCATTTAATTGCAATATATCACAAGGTATTTTGTTGTAACATTTGACACAGTATCCCATAAAAGATGTATTTAGATAATCTGAAAAATGGTTGATCTATTTTATCTTTATTTCTAGTATTAAAATTATGTCTATCACTTATTTTATTAAAAAGATGTCGATTTTTTCTTACATACATAATATTTTCATAAATGAATTGGCAAGGTACTGTCATAATATTTTTTTTTTTTAAATTGTTCTCTAATAGATTCACGGCGATGTAGATAATAAATGGCTCTGACAGCTCGCTTTTGTACAATAAAGATGGAATCAATCTCAGCAGCCCGACCCCACAATAAAATGCCGTACGACATAATGCTGTGGAAGTGGCTAAAATAGACCAAACGCGCGGTTTCTACATCTGTCAACTGTCTTATCTTTCTAACAGCATAAGCGGCCGAGCTTAGCCGCCCCGCAAGAGATGTTATATGTGGTCCCCATTGTAGTTTCTCGTCTAGAGTGATTCCTAGGAAAACCGTTCCTAGGAATTAATAAATTCCAGTTTTTCTCCATTCAATATGAGATCACATTCGCTACTTCTAACATTAGGTAATTTAAATCGAATGCATTTGGTTTTTTTTTTACTTAGTACCACATTATTTACCGTAAACCAATCATGGACCTGAAGAATAGAGTTATTCACGTCGTCATGATTTTGTGATCGTCGGTCTATTTTAAAGATCAATGATGTTTCATCTGCAAATAACACCATCTTCGGTTGATTTTGAAGTAATTGGGGTAAATCATTAATGTAAACTAAAAAGAGGAATGGACCCAATATCGAACCTTGAGGAACGCCCATGTTATTAATTAAATACGTAACGTACGTTAATATTTAATACAGATATTTTGGATTGGAAGTCAAGGTAAAAGGTTCGTTTAACGTTAGTTTGTATCGAGATTTTTTTTCAAAACGTGTTTTGGTAACAACCAAGTTCTGAGAAATATGTTCAAAATTAACATTTTTTTCGCTAACACAAACTATACAGATTTGGTTCTTCTTTTTATTATTTTGGTCATTTGCCTCTCGCCAGCGTCTTAATAAGCCGTTGAAATTCTGGCAGCGGATACTATATGAATAATAACATCATTGTGAATACCGAAGTTTGTGGAGACATCTTTTATAAAAACGGTCGGGTTTAAAACACTCGCTAACAGCGCCCGGGTATGGCAAGCCGTGTGATCGTTTACGAAGTAAAAGGAGCATTTCGTGGCACGAGGCGTTCTTAGGTTTTTCTCTTGCCCCACGGGAAAAAAGGCGTGAGAGTATGTTTGTAATATTAAGATAAGAATCTTAACGTTTATTATTCAATCTATGATAAGACGATAAAGATTTGGGATTTCGCGAGTATAGACTAATTTATTAAAAAAAAAAACAATTCTAAATTCAAACCTTTATGTTGTTTAATTCTAGAATCACTGGTAGCACACAGGTAACTTAATCTACTAGATTGTGAGATTACACTGTATGTCTACATGACACAACTATTTAGGCTCTTACCATCCCCCCGGGACTAGACAGGCTGGCTGTATCGTCTTATATGCTCCGTAGGTATATGCCCTAATTCCAAGCTCTTTCAATAATTCGTGATGCTAAGAACCAATTTTCTATAAAGTTTCTTGAGAGATCAGAATCAATTTTAACACCACTGACAATTATCGGAAATTGACTCTGTAGTATCCGTTTAATCCGTTTTCTACCTAGCTTTATTAATCCCACCTTGAACCAACTATTCTTGGATCCCAACTATAAACAAAAGGACTTGAATTCCCTGAATAACTCTCTAATATTATTTATCTTATAAATGTTTTCGAATAATACAATATGAATACGGTGGAAAATATACAAGTATTATTTTAAATTTCCTTTGTTACTGAACCTAGTGGAGAAACTTTTCACTTTACTTCTAACTTTAATTCTTGACGTGAAAGAAATAATAAACATACATTCTTTAGTGGATTGTTATTTCTTCTGTTCGTGGAACGTGTGAAATTGTAGTAGAATTTTGATATCTTTAGTTCTGGGGAGTTTGTTGCGCCACGTCTTCTTCCCAGCTAAAGCACTAGGAAGTGGTGAAGAGCGGGCGTTTTGGGGACTATCTTATGAAATTTTGACGTTCAAAAAGTGCTGATCCTCAGCCTAGATTAAATAAATGACTTTTTATTTTGATTTTCAAGTCCCTGGTTAGTTGAAAGAAAAAAGCGGCCAAGTGCGACTCGGACCAGCCCATGAAGGGTTCTGTAGCAGCAAGTAACATAATATAAAAGTTCTTGTAGTTCGTTGCAACTTTGATCGATGTTTTAATAAAATTGTATTTTTTTATATTATTTATTTTTATAAGCCGTTGAAATTCTGTTTGGAAAGTTGATTGAATGAAAGGTAAATTGCGGTTTACGATTTATGGCGTATTAAAAAAAAACTACTTACTAGATCTCGTTAAAACTAATTTTCGGTGGAAGTTTACATGTGTATGTACATGTATGTACATCATATATATTTTTTAGTTTTATCATTCTCTTATTTTAGAAGTTACAGGGGGACACACACATTTTACCACTTTGGATGTCTCTTGCACAAACTATTCAGTTTAGAAAAAAATGAGATTAGAAACCTCAATATGATATAATATAAGATAATATATAATATAATATTAGACCTATCCATAGATACCCCACACGTATGGGTTTGATGAAAATATTTTTTTTCAGTTTCAGTTCTAAGTATGGGGAACCCCCAAAATTTATTGTTTTTTTTTTTCTATTTTTGTGTAAAAATCTTAATGCGGTTCACAGAATACATCTACTTACTAAGTTTCAACAGCATAGTTCTTATAGTTTCGGAAAAAAGTGGCTGTGACATACGGACGGACAGACACATGACGAATTCATAAGGGTTCCGTTTTTGCCATTTGGCTACGGAACCCTAAAAATTATAGTTCAACTCTATATTTTTTATAACAGTTGTTGCAATTCCGAGTGATAAACGACAATTACTTTGCAAGAAACGAGAAAGCTCATCTTTAAACTGTTGTCGCAGTTCACCGAACCATAATAATCATTTCAGCCGAAAGACATCCACTGCTAGACATAGGACTTCCCCAAGCACCGCCACTTCAACCGGTTTTGTGCTTCCCGCATCCAGCGGATTCCTGCGGCCTTCACAAGGTCATCGGTCCACCTTGTAGGAGGCCTTCCAACGCTACGTCTTCCGGTACGCGGTCGCCATTCCAGAACCTTTCGGCCCCATCGGCCATCTGTGAGCAATGTGCCCTGCCCACTGCCACTTAAGTTTGGCAATTCTTCGGGCTATGTCGGTGACCTTGGTTCGCCTGCGGATATCTTCATTTCTGATTCGATCGACTCCAAGCATAGTCCTCTCCATTGCCCTTTGAGTGACTTCACCGAATACTTCTAGATATAATTGTTGTTTGTATGTTTATACTTGTAGGTACTGAGTTTAACAAAATACATACATATGACTTTTTCTCATGGAATTAGGCAGAAATAGCGGCGCCCAGTGTTACAATCCGACCATGTTTTTTTTTGTTTCATCTACGTTCATTCATCTGGATTTACACCTGTGGTAGTTTCAAGTATATAATATTTGACCGCGTAATTGCTTCATCCCTTGTGACAAATCTCCCAGTAAATTGAAATTTCACTAAGGTGAAACTATCTAACTGCCACGATGCTGTTATAGCAAAAAACGACCATGACGTTTTATGACGTGCAAGGGAAATGAGTACGACCTTAGGGTGGTTATGAAGCATCGGGAATCCTAAGCCGATTCCCGGCCACCGTAAGCGCGGTCTTGCGAACGGTGCGCAATGGCCGCCGTCCAATAAGGACCAGGCCTGGGTCGACGGCACGTTGTATTCGCGCGCGCCTCAAAGAGATGTCAGCACAAGTTGAGGGGTCCACTAGGGCCGATGCCTGCCGGGGTCACGGGAAAGTCAGACCATTTTATTACAGAAAGTGACAGCTAGCACATTTACAGCACAATTAGTAATTCGAGTTTACTGACGAACATAGAACCTCCTTCATTTTGAAATCGGTTAAAAATAGAATTCCACACCAGAATGATTGATAGAAATGAAATGATAAATTACTAAATCCACCTGGAAAATCAAACACAGTCCAAAATTACCAATTGGATTGATTGTCGTTGCGCTCGCAATGACAAACGACATAACCTTTCACAAAGTGCACTTCTTCAAACTGAACTCACCTTTATCAAACCACTTTTTGCTGATGGGTCTACCCTTTCTGGCAGAACTTTTTGTCTTAATATTATTTTGCCTAACAGCGGACAGCATAAACATCATTTCGCCGAAAATCGTTTGGCAGACACTAATTTATCATAAGTACATTCAAAACTCATAAGTTTGTAAGTCAGAATCATCTTTAGGCATAAATTTTATATCCATTATAATTAAAAAGTAGAACCATCATATCGCAGAAAGTTCACAGTCAGAATCGTCTTTTGGTATACATTTCATATCGGCAGTCATTAAATCAAAACGTCCGTTAAACGGTCAGGGGACATATTCTGAAACAAATATACACCATGCATGCAGCAAACATTAAGTATGCAGCAAGCATGCAGCATGCAAACTAGCATACACCATGCATGCAAGCAAGCATGCAGCATGCAAGCGAGCATGCATCATGCAGCAAGCATGGTTTCTATCACGGCTACGGCGCTGCGGGGCTCCGGCGGTCCCACGCGAGCTTATCGTCGCAGATGGTTTTAGCGCTCACCACCTGCTACTCAGCTCGCGGGCCGCCTCGCCCCTCCGCGCCTACGCGGGCTTAAATTACACTCTAGGGGTAGGGCAGTACGGTTGTCGCAACCCAGTGCTGGGCACGCCACGATTGCGGCGATAAGTCCCCTCTTTGAGGAGTGGCTGGAGAGGCGCCACGGCGTCCTCACCTTCCGCCTGACGCAGGTCCTCACCGGACACGGCAGCTTCGGGAGGTTCCTGTGTCGGATAAGGCGGGAGGAAACGTCCAGGTGTCACCACTGTGTGGATCGCCCGGAGGACACGGTGGAGCATACGGTGGAAGTCTGCCCGGCTTGGGCAGAGCACCGCCGTGTCCTCGTGGAGGCGATCGGCGGCAGAGACCTCTCGCGTCCGGCCCTGGTTCAGGCCATGGTACGGAGCGAGAGGGCATGGGCAGCCGTCACCTCCTTCTGCGAAGCAGTAATGCTTGCGAAGGAGGAGGCGGGCCGGTTGAGGGAAAGGCACGTTTCGCGCCCTCTCGCCCCTAGCCGCCGCAGGAGACGCCCAGGGCTTCGGGAATCCCGGGCGGATTTCCGGCCACCGTAGGCGCGGGCTTGCGGACGGTGAGCAATGGGTAGCTCACCGCCCGGTAAGGACCAGGCCCGGGTCGACGGCGCGTCGTATTCCACGCGCGCCTCAAAGAGATGTCGTCAGCACAAAGTAGGGGTCCACTAGGGCCGATGCCTGCCGGGGTCGCGGGAAGGTACTTATGGGTCACCGAGGCCCCTGCAACACAGGCAACAGGAAGGAATACGGGTGGGTTTTAGTCAGTAAGAGTCTGACACACCCTCCCCTTCCGCCCAGAGCGGGAGAAGTTATTTGATGGTTTCCCACCCTCAAAAAAAAAAAAAAAAAGGGGTAGGGCAGAGAAGACTACGTGGAGTCGGTTTTGCAGCGATTCTTTTCTGTCACTAGCATATTAACTATTTTTCATAGTGTGCCAAGTGAAATTGTACCAAATAATCGTCGCTTTAAATAAAGGTTATGCTAAATAAAATTATGCGGAATTTTAACTTTGCCAAAGGTAATTAAGCTAAATAAAATTCTGCCTTTAAGATGGCAGAATTTGATTTGGCTTTATTGCTAATCATTGTAAATTCGGACATATAAACATTCGGCCAAACAATAATTATATTAAATCATTTTTATGCCTTAATAATATTCGTTTAAAGAAAATTATGCCAAGTGTGTTATGCCAAATAAATTTCGGAGTATCAAGATTCTGCAAGATAGAGGGAACCGTCGCGCCCGCGATATCGCCTCAGTATCCAGGAGCCTTTAGGCTACAGAGTGTGCCAAGGAAATTGACATACATACATGCATACAGACATACATACATACTCTCGAAAAACATAACCCTCCTTCTGGACGGTAAAAAAAAGTTTATCGGGTAATTATTTTCGTAAGTGAATTATTTGTCAAACTTTTTGTATAATGATGAAATGGCAAATCATGTTTTTGCCAATCGTTAGTAGTCCATAGAAAACTCCCAAATTGTTTGTCTGTGAAATAACTGGATACCGGATTTGTGCTCGGTTGATATCAACAGGCTCGCCCCCTATTACATGGGACTTAAACATAACTGACGAAATGTACCCGTTACTATTATTTAAAACATCGTAGGGCGCAAAAATTTGCACTGTAATTATTTTTTGGGATGTTGTTAGGATATAGATACCAATAGTGTACAACCAAGTTTGCAGCTACGAAAAACCCGTGCTGCGTGGTGTTCGAAAAACCTCGAAATTTTCGGACATCTTTCAGTTTTTGGCTTATAAATTCTAAAAGGTGCAGCATTCGTTAATTACATTATTGGTATCAACTTAACAATTTTTTTTGGTATCCGGGTGGAAATTCTCATGGATGTCCTCCACCTGCAAGTGTGGGGAGGTTCCGGGGGCTACGGGTGCACTTAAGCACTCTTCAACGCGGCCTCGACTGGTGCCAGTCCGCCTCTGCGGGATCTGTCTGGTCAAGCGGGGCGAGTGAGGTTGACTCCCTCCGCGAGTATTCACCTAACCTAACAACATACCAAAAATATGTACCTACAATGCAATTTTTTGCGACCTTACGCGTTTTTTTGTGTCTACAGTGACTGGCCTATATACTCGTATACACCTCTGCCTTATTCTTCAGGGATTACAAGCGTGATGTTATGTTAAGTTATGTTATCATCAATAAGATCAATGTAAGTCTGAAGTAAGTACATTGAAGTACTATTGCGATAGTTACTCTGTCCTTCGCCTACCATTACCACCTGCCACAATAATCCGTTCCGCCATACTTTGATGGGACACGTCCTGTGCAACTTTGCTAAGTACAAAACTTTGGTTATGGTTATACTGTCATTATTCTGTACCATAACATTTAGTGGCACTTACACACGACTTTGTACGTGTGGACTTAGATAATGATCTGGAACTTTAATTTGAATCAGATACAAAGTACAATAGAGGGAGGGGTTGTGCCTAAGTAATAGCAGCACGGGTCGATCGCTCAGGTTAAGCTATGCTTGCCACCGTTGGTCCGTGGGTGGGTAACCATCTTTACATACTAAGACCCCTCCGTGCCTTGATATTAAGCCGTTGGTCCCGGCTGTCATTCGTGGATCTCGATAGTCGTTACGGGTCGTCAAAACCCCGAAATTCTGACAACCAGTCTTACCAAGGGGTATCGTAATACCCAGTAATTGGGTTGTGGAGGTCAGATAGTCAGTCGCTCCATGTAAAATGCAGGGCACCGCGTCGTGCCGTGACGTGGGACTAACGTCGCAGCGCAACCGATTGCCAGCGCGTCTAAAATGCAGCGGATCTTCCCCGATAAAAACGTTTGCCAAAAGAAAAGTGTTAAAGCAATTTCAAAATAAAAAATACCGTTGATATCGATAGCGTATAGAGAATAAACTTAAATTAATTATATAAATAAACTAATTAATAACTTGAAAAATAAATATTTTGTTCTGATTTCCCGGCAATATTATTTTTCGTGATTAAAATATGCTATCTGTAACAGGTATAAAAAAATAAAAATAAAGTAGACTATATTTTCTTCAAAACCATATCAAAAGATTTGTATTTTATTCATGAGAAGTAGATTAAATAAATTGTTCAAAACAAGAATCTTCGGCCCGACCTTCGATACTCGCGAGAGTTGCTTCGACAAGCAATATGGCCGTCCGAGACTGTGCTGACGAGCGTTTTATTTTTAACTACTTAGTACTGAATATAATTATTGTACTTTTTATGTATTGAAAAATGCACTGCACTTGGTTTCAGAGCCATTTATAATTCATTCTGTGTATTAAAAACTACAGATAACGTATGGGAGGAGACCCAGTTTAACCATAAATTCATGTTTCCGAATGTTGACGTAAGTCCCTAAAACATGTTTGGTACAACAGTAACCAATGGCAATGGCAGTACCCAGTGGCTAAAGTGGATCGTGGAGTACGTGCGCCAAAAGACGAGGTACATGCTGAAGGTGCAGTTACTGGAATCGCACCGGAACGTAAACTTCAAGGCGTTCGTCGTGCGTGTACCTAACTGTTATATGGCCTTCGTCATGGAAGAAAACTTTTGGCCGCATGACTCTTCCCATCTTTGGAAGCATCCACAACTTTTAGAAAAAGTAGACTGAATTATTATGACCACACTAACTTCAATCCTAAATGCGGCTCTGAACGGCCGAGCGCGGCAGCAAGCCACGCTTCCCATTCGCCGATATTCGAATTCAAATTCGCCATTCGAAATTCAAGTATAAGTTTACCGGCCTTCATCTCCTCTGTCCACAGTACTGATAAATTAACTAAGAACATTTTATCTTTCTCAATGGTTGATTTTGAGGTACCATGTTCGACCGACGCGTTAAACACTTGGAAAATGGCTTGTCCCAATATGGATTTGCCCGACAACCCAACCTCCCAGAGACGATGGGACGTGCCGCTCTGCAGTATTATACGGAATACCCTGATAAACGCGTCACTTAAAACTACTGAGCATGCTCGTCTGCTGGCTGTGGAGATATTGAGAGTCAGGGTTGTGGCTTCAGGCGCTCTCGTTATCTACTATAGGCACTATGATGGATCACTCATGGTTACGGCTAGATACGTGTCTCCGCTTGGGCACACCTTGTGTTGCTCCGCATCGGTGTCACTCCGGTGAAGCCGTCGACACTCTCAGAAACCATGGCCTGTACTGCTGCAGACACACGATGGAGATGGAGCACGACACGACAGCATCAACGATATTATTCGTCAAGCCCTTGTCACCGTCGACGTACCAGCGGTATTAGAGCCAAACGGCTTGGTACGTGATTATGGGAAGAGACCAGATGGCATGATGTTGTTGCCTAGGAAGGTGGGTAGGCCTCTGGTCTAGGACGCTTGTGCCAGGAACGCGGGTACCTGTGTCGACACCCTTGCGCTATCTCATGTTCCAAGCACGGCTGACTGTACTGGCGCCGGTGCTACAGCTGCTGAGACCCACCCTCAAGCGACGCAAATACTGTCGCAAACGGCTCAAAACTGTAGTTACGGAAGTTCCTGCGTTGGATAAGGCGGGAGAAACCACCCAGGTTTCACCACTGTTTGGATCGCCCGGAGGACACGGTGGAGCATACGGTGGAGGTCTGCTCAGCTTGGGCAGAGCACCGCTGTATCTTCGTGGAGTCGAACAGCGGCGCAGATCTCTCGCGTCCGGCCCTGGTCCAGGCCATGGTATGGAGCGAGAGGGCATGGAAAGTCGTCACCTCCTCCTTCGCACCCTCATGCTCCTAGCCACCGCAGGAGACGCTCTGGGCATCGGGAATCCCAGGCGGATTTCAAGCCACCGTAGGCGCGGGCTTGCAGACGGTGAGCAATGGGTAGCTTGCCGTCCGATAAGGACCAGGCCCGAGTCGACGGCGCGTTGTGTTCCACGCGCGCCTCAAAGAGATGTCAGGACAAGTGTAGGAGTCCACTAGGCCCGATGCCTGCCGGGATCGCGGGAAAGTCCGAAAGGCATACCGTGGCCCCTGGCAACACAGGCAACGGTAAGAACACGGGTGGGTTTTAGTCAGTAAGAGTCGGACGCACCCTCCCGCTCTGCCCAGAGCGGGAGAAGTTATTTTATAATAAAAAAGGCTCTATTCAATACAAATTATAATTCTGTTTTGGGGTAAAAGTAACCTATTTTCGTCTCGTTAGCCTAATTTATCGCCATGCGCAATTTCATTATAATACTTTCGTTTATTCCTTGTTATTCACGCTTGTGAGATAAGCAGTGCTTTTACAATGATAAGTATACGCTTCACCAACTAAGCTTAATATGCTGAATAGTAGAAGTGGGTTCAAGCCAAATAGTTCAGAATTCATTCATGCAGAGACCATTTCGTTACACTTAATATTTTGACAGTGCCATGCCTTTACATACTGGTGCTGCTAACCAGTTTTGTTAAGAACTTGCACAAATCTGAAACTGATGACCAACGACAGGTTAAAGTAAATACACGTAGGAAAGACTTGCCAAACACAATACAGCCAAAAATAAACGTGGTTCATCACAGTCCTAGGTACCAATCAGTATTTCTATACAACAAACTTCCCGTAGAATTTAAAAGCATAAATAGCACAAACTTATTTAAAAACAAATTGAAGACATATTTATTGAGGAAGGGCTACTACAGTGTCGATGAGTACCTAGATGATAAGCGACAACCGTAATATTATTGTTTTAGATTGGAATTAATTTTAAATGATATGTTGATTATTATTATTATATAAGTAGTATAACTATTTTGATCTCTGACATTTTATTTTTACAATTAGATGACATCCGAACTGATGCCACTCTGATAAATGACTTTTGACGTCATTTTATTTTGAAACTGTTTGACATTCTATTTTTAAACTGTTTGACATTTTGACTATATTGCTTCTACTTTTTGACCTTGTACTTTAAAATTGTTTGACATCATATGTTTCCACAGAATATTTGAAACAGTTAGGCATTATTTTTTGAATTTCTTGGAATGCTAATTAATAATTTATAGTTCTTATTTACAATGTAAATTGTTCACGAATAAATTAAATGAAATTAATGAATTAACTGTTAGAACAAACTTATTTTAGATCTTGTAGTCCAAAATTTATAAAAAGCAGTTGATTAATCGTAATTATTAACAAAGAGGCGAAAAAGATGAAAAGAAGGCGTTGGTTTATGTACATATGTGTGTGCATGTGTATCAACTGTAATACCTGCAAGTTCTCGTTTACGTGGTGGAAAGACTCAACAAAGGCATAAAAAGAGAGTTTCCTCGTAAACTATCTCCCAGCAACCATTTTAAAACATTTTGATAACTTCAATAATATATCCGAACGACTTTTATTACGCAGCTGGTGCACAGAATACAATATGTAAAACGCTGACTGCATATAAGCGGCTAAGAAAGTTACCAAGCTCTGCGAAACTTTAATGGACGGGCACGTATTGCAACAGTTTGTAAAGACAGTCGTAAACATGAGAATAGTTTTGCTTTTATTAAAATTATTTTCGTTTTATTATTATCATCTTTCTTTTTTTATGTTTATAAAGTCATGTAAAAGACGCCATTTGTCGCCTAGTGAAAGAGTTACAAAAGGAGCCTTTCACACACACAGGCGTGACGTGTGGTATGGGTATCTGATACGACCCCTTACAAATCCGCTATTAAACTAGCTTTTTCCAGGGGATTCGGCCACGCGGAGGTCGGTAATTATCCCACAATAACGTGCTACCGGGATAAAACGTATCTATAATGTCCTAACCCAGGTCATGGTCTACCCATGTGCCAAATTTCATCCAAATCCGTTCAGCCGTTTTCGCTTGAAAGCGTAACAACAAACAAACAAATAAACTCACTTTGGCATTTATAATATTATTTAGGATAGCAAAGAAATCTGTACCTTATGTTGTGAAAAATATAGGTTAGTACTTATTCAGGATCTTCTTTACATACAAGAAAAAGCGAGCTTTGCATTTGTTGCTAAATGCAATTAAAGATGACAGTAACATTAATGAATTAATCGGCTTACAATATAGACAAATAAACACGTCAAAATAAATCGAATCAATTCTATATTTTTCACAACATAAGGTAGAGATTTCATTAATGTAGGTTGTACATAGCTACGTATATATTCTTATCTGCCCTTCAAGCTAAATACGAACTTCTGACAAAGTTGTCAGTACTTTCTTATAATCAGATTTAAAATTAAAAAAATTGGCCAAGTGCATGTCGGACTACCCACAATGAAGGGTTCCGTAGCTGGGATGAATTTATACCAAAAACAAAGTTAACATTGTAGTAAACAAACATGTGCCCCCATTAATTGCAACTGCAAATGTAACTTTGTACGCACAATTTTGAGTGATTTACCATGTTATTTTAAGACTACTTATAGGTTTTTCTGTAATCTATAAGTCAAGAACTATTTTCAGTATTTTTTTCGAAATTTTTGGATCAGCCGTTTCGGAGATAAGGGAGGGAATGGTCAATTCTCAACTATCTTCTTAAATAACTTTAAAACTATTTGTTTTCAAATTATAATAAAATACAAATTTAAGACCCTCACAATAAGTCCTTTCATTAGATATATCACACGGTACAGTTTGCAAAACTATTTTATTTTGTTTTCTAATTAGTCCCCCAAAAGTGACCCTCGTATTCTAAAATAATGTATTTACGTTACACGTCCGTGTTTGGGTCACAGTAATTCATATATGCACCAAATTTCAACTTAATCAGTCCCGTAGATTCGGAGCAAATCGGCTATGACATACGGACAGACAGACACACGAGTGATCCAATATAAGGGTTCTGTTTTCTTCTTTTTAGGTACGGAACCCTAAAAAATAGACGATAAAAAGAAGAAGTAGCTCAATATTATCGAGTTCATGTTCAACCATGATTACTCCCCAGGCAAACCCTTTAACAAGGATATCAACCACTCATATATATTCCTGTTCTATTTCTCGAACAATTGTATTGAAAAATAAATCGATGGCTACACCCACGTTCACTCCGCAGTACATTCGTAGTCAAAATAACGTTGATCTAATCAAAATATGAGTTTTAGTTAAAAAAAAAACAGATGTCTATCTTGACTCGTCGTCCCACACAAATAACTGGTCTGGGTCATCATTAACGAGGGTTTTTTTTTTGTAAGTGACTGATTCCTAAGTCGTTACTAGTGTCCTGTGCCTGTAAAATCAATACTGTCTAGTCGCTACCGCTTTGTGATCTAGTAATAATTCATAGATAATAATAATAAGTATATAATAACAATACCTCTCCACTCCTCAAGGACCTCAGGAAGTGTTGCCACCTTGTCACTACGTCACTATGTGCTAGCGGCCGTTTTTGGGGGCCCATTATTGAGTGTGCAAGTCACCCCCCTTTTTTTTTGGATGGGAAATCATCAAATAACTTCTCCCGCTCTGGACGGAGCGGGAGGGTGTGTCAGACTTTTACTGACTAAAACCCACCCAAATTCCTTCCTGTTGCCTGAGTTGCCAGGGGCGTCGGTGACCCATTAGTACCTTCCCGCGACCCCGGCAGGCATCGGCCCTAGTGGACCCCTACTCTTGTGCTGGCGACATCTCTTCAAGTCACCCCCTGCCATTTTATCGGTGTGTTTTATATAAAGCATTCGTCAGGTAGGGGCCAAGAACCTATAGCCCAATATGTTTTGTTCCCATGTTCCCATGTTCAATAATCCTGCATCAACCGGAGGTTGTCCTTGGGTGCACCTTCATAGATCAAACAGGGATAATCGTCGGTTGGTGCCTCATTCAATTACAATTGTCCAAGGGGCCTCTGCGAGTTGGCTTCGGCCCCTCGTACGCCTTCCAAAGGTCCGGGACCCCCATGGTCCCGAGATATGTAAGGACAAATAATAATAAAGTATTTATTTCACAAAAACATAGCACTTTGCACTGTATACATAGTATGAAAGTAATATTTACATTATTATTAAATAATAGACTCTATCTTTTAAACTAGGACTAGCCTGAATCTTAAAAGATTGGGTTCAGCCAAATGGATTCTGTTAATATTCTCAACCAAAATCAGGTGAAGACAGTCAATAAATTGTACTAACAGCTGTACAACAAGATGTATGTATAACGTAGAAAAACAATCATAAGAAACAGAGAGACAAATTACGTTGGCCGGTAATAAGGTCCAGTGACACGCTTTGGAATACCGTAACCCTAAAAACAGTGTTAATAAAAACACATGTAACTTTACTTTAATACGTCCTGAAACACAAGGCACTCATTATAAAGACCATTCAGAGTACAAATGGCTACGCTTTAACGCTCTGACCATTAAATACATTTAGTTCTAAGCCCGCAATTATAACAACATGAAACTGCGTAGTGTGCATGAATACTAAACTACCTAAATTCGAGCACAGCGAGTGACTAACGCATTCATGTGGACTCCAAAACAAACAGCACCACAACTGCATAATGCGTCCATAGTAGCTTTAGTCCCGAAACAAGAACGGTGTGTTCACACGACTCCTTGAAAGTGTTGAGTACCCTCTTGGGACCCACACCAAGATTATTTAGAGAACTGCACTACCTTTGAAATAACTTCCGCATAATAAAATAACTTGGTACCACAACCCCCGGGAAAGCGACGCAATTATCCACATTAAAGATTCAAACATTTTGCATAATCTTCTACTCCATGATGTGGAAAAATTGGGCAATATATAACTTAATTAGGTCTTGCCATAAAATAACGGTACGATAATCTTTACGATGCCACTTCATTCTATGTAGTATGTTAGAAATATGATATTAGAGGAAAACTTGTTCGAATGTTTAATAAAAATGATTAACGACAGTCTCGGGTTCTAGCCTAATGGAGTAAAGGAACTATTACTATTAATATCAAGTCGGTTATCAAGAACAAGTTGTGAAGTTGAACAGTTTTAGTATTCCCAGAAGTTTTTTAACAGGTGCTGCAAATAAGTGATGAAACTCGTTGATGATCGTAAATTTTCACTTAAACACTTATACGAGTGCGAACTCTACGTAAGCTTTTATGATTTAATTATCTCTTCTAGTATGAAAACTTCCGTGCATCGCGCAATACTATAATAATAATTTGGACTAAACTTTTACAGTTTACTCCAAAGAAACTACTCGCCCGGAGAATTTTCTTTCGGTCTTAAAACAAATGCTTACACATCCAAATGACAGTGACAAAATGTCCAAAAGCGGTAGCAAAGTGACCACTATGTTTAAATGTGAGGTTGGACGAGGGCAGTCCCCCGTGATTTTTCTCTGACAGCCATGGGGACGAAATGGGTGATTCATAGTCTTTACGGCTAGCAATACATAGTCACACACACACTCTCACACAAGAAATACAATAACATACACACCACATCACACACACATGACGATCTAGAATATTTTAGTACAGAACTTAGTATTATAATAAAGACAGCACTACAAAAATTCAGCATTATTCCACTGTTACTATCATTTCTGCTTCGCCGTAAAATAAAAAAGACTGCTTATTTTACCGGCTGAGCAATATTTCTTTAATTAAAATTTTGACAAAAACATTTAATAACTAATGGGCTGACCTACATTCCATTCTTGATCTAAATAACGTATTATTCTTCTATCTTTATAACCAGAGTAGCGTGTCACAATAAATACATAAAATAAAATAAATCCTGGATTTAAGGCTTACATTTGGGTACCCTATTACTGTCCTAAGAAAACAACTAGGAATACTTAAGCGCGATACACATTTGTTCGGGTCGGTACAGCCGAGCGTTAAAACTGATTATATTATTAGAATAAGAATAAATCTTAGGGGCCTAAGTTACGTTATCTTAAATTTTAATTCGAGACATCTTTGCATTAACTTAAATTTAATTTCAGGTTGTTTGAAAATTGACAGAATATTTAATTAATTGTGCAAAATAAAATAATTCTAATAAATGCTGTAGCGTTAGTGTGAGTGTGGTAATGAGTTGCAGGTTCAAGTTTATGTGTGAAGAAACTGAATGACTTGCTTGTAAATTTAGGTGTTCAATCACGATTTCCTCAGATTTATTGTATGACAGGAAGAGGAGCCAACTTTATCATCTATGTTCTATGTTAGAGGGTTTGGTTTCCGCACTTAGTCCATTAGGTTAACCATTGCGCGTGCGCCAACTTTATCATTATTTTATATGAATGGGTGTTGAGACCTTATTACGTATGTCCTGCTGGGGTCGCGGGAAGGTACTAATGGGTCACCGAGGCCCCCGCAACACAGGCAACGGAAGGAATACGGGTCGGTTTTAGTCAGTAAGAGTCTGACACACCCTCCCGCTCCGCCCAGAGCGGGAGAAGTTATTTGATGATTTCCCATCCAAAAAAAAAATATATACGTATGTAGGTAGATGTATATCTACCTACATACGTACCTAATAAGGTCTTATGGTCGCATGGCCTTTTTACGAACATAATAGGTATCTATTAAGTTCGTAAAAAGGGCATGCGGCTTAGCCGCACGTTCACAGCGTGCCCAGACGGGCGGTAAAAAATATCTGCGACCTGCAAATTCCACTAAGTTAGATGCCGAACGAGGTTTGTCGATCGGCACGAGCCGAGCGACACCGAATATACATATTATGACAGTAATTGGGGTAGTTTGTTGTTCCACAAATACTGCCGCATCGAATTAGCCAACCCGAACTAGTGTGGAGTACGCCTTACAACGAAAAGCGAAAAACATTTAAAGGGCAACCTACCGTAGTAGCCCTAGCTTTACCTTAAAAAACAATATTCAATTAGAATAATACTGGAATAAAGAAAATCTGCTAAGTATTTCACAGAATTTAAAATGAGCGGTTCAAAGCGGATGTTAATAATTATTTTTATTTTTCTTCGTAATATAATCATTTCGTAAAATAAAGTAATTTAGACTAACGTAAGCCCGAGAGAGATAACTGAGAGTAAATTCATTGGGCCGTTATTAAAAATGGTCCTGTATTTAGGCCACATTTTTTCGTTGAATCGCCCCGATTATGTTATTCTTGTGCTATACTCGCAACATTCTGGTCACTCAGTGATTTGAGTTTGGAACGCGTTAGATAGATGAACAGAATACTCTTTATTATGTACACCATAAAAAATATAAATATCGAAATTTTACTTAGGGTGACACAATGTCTTATCGCTAAAAGCGATAACCTTTGGATGGATTAAGGAGGAAGGAGACACAATACTGCAGGCAGTCTGTGGTATACCATTTACAATATATAATATATACAATAATAATAACATATAAAATATATACAATAAATTAGGGTGACATAGGGGCACATTAGGGTGATCCTTAATTTTCGACTTTAATTATCATCGAGGCACTTTGTATATACATTTAAATATGAAACAGATATTTTTCTTTAAATTGTTCGATACGATTTAGAGGTCGTAAAACTAACGAAAAGCATTGTATGGCCTTTTAAATAAATGTCTCACTAATTGTTTTTGCTTTTATTAAGGAATATAATAATACATTGATTACAATCAATAAAGCACAAAAGTAGTACCTATTTGCTTTTATTGGTGAACGAGTATAGTATATATTAGTATGTAAAATAAATAAGTACCATAATACTAATTAATCAACCCTTGTTTCTTAAAAATAAATTATTAATATACTTACATGTGTCCTAATTTGTAATAATCACAATAATTTTGTATTTCTTAATTATGTTATGTTCAGACTTTAAATGAATAAAAGAAATAAAAACTCTCTACGTTTGTTAATGAAAGAAAGAAAATTATTTTATTTGGGACACGCACAAGAAATACAAAAATTAAAAAAGGAGCATTTAAAACGAGAAACTTTTTATTTAAAATTCAACCCTTATTAGCAATCCTTAAATTTCATAAAAAAAAACTGAAATAGTTTCTCATAGTATGCGTATAATCAAATTATTTTCCAGTATGGAGTAGGCAATTCAACCATTTTTCGATACAGGGATCCGTTTGCGTAATATTAGGCTTTAATGTGCTGATAAATTAATAGGAAAACTATCGCAACTAAGTAGGCCTTACAAGTTATCGAGCAATAGTCGACCAACTTACATTATTTTGTTTAATTTAATTTAGTTAATGTTAATAATCATCTCGTCATTTGGTTATGTAAATACATACATGTCAATAATAAAAAGTGGTAAATAATTGTGGTATGGTGCCTCTGCACAGGCCACAATTTTTTACCACTTTTTATTATTGCATTTCCTACCAAAATAAAGCTTATATAACACCCAATTTACTTTGACTTTGACAAAGCCCAGACCTTCAAATTAGTTGCCAAAACTAGTGACTCATAAGACAAAACCGCCATCTTGCTAATAGAACTATCTTTGAACTGGCACGCGTTCAAAACATATTTCTTGGTCTTGTAAACAATGGTGAAAGTTCGCCGCACTTTGACTTACATTAACGGTCTAATATATTGATAGATTCAGAGACATTCAGACCGGGACCACGTGAACTGTTATATGCTGTCCTACGAGGAAAATCTTCACATGGCCACCGGTGGTACATCACCGCCTCATAAACCAAAAGTCCGCCTAACAATGTCCAATTCCTGAGCTACATTATGAATATTTGTCAATATAACAGGGCGGAAACGTTAACTACAACACATTCTCTCAACGCGGCGCGAATTTCTTAGAACATTGAAAGTCTAGTGTGATGTGGCCACCGTTGGTACACGGCGCCATATCAGAAAGTACTTCGTTCGCCACTAGTGGTACACTCCGGCCTGAATGTGTTAAGATTATTCGAGAAGGGCATTGTACTTTTAAATGTTGCTTATTAACGCAATCCATCTTCACACAAACCATATATCTATCTTCTATCTAAAAGAAGTAGAGAAAGAAAAACAAAATAAAAACCGGCCAAGTGCGTGTTGGACCACGCACAATATAGGGTTCCGAAGTTGGGATGAATTTATCCTAAAAACAAACTTAACATTATAGTTGAAAAACATGTTCTCCCATACATCGATATATGCCACGGTCAATTATCCAACTGCAAATTTAACTTGGTCGACTATAACTCGTTAACTTGTAAAGCTTACTTAGCCGTGATAGTTTTCTTTTTAATTTCTACTGCTGTCATGATTTTTTCATATTTCCATAAACAACCATTTAGCTGGCAGTGGGAGGAGACACATGACTAACAAAAATTTGCACTTTAATGCTTAATATTACGCAAGTAGATCCTTGAATCGAAATAAGGTGTTCACAGATCCGCAATATTTTTGAACGGCCTATTCAACGATACCCCACACCATGGGGTAGACGAGAAAAAAAAATATCATCCCCACATTACGTGCAAGGGAGGTACGCTAAAAAAAATTTTTTTACGATTTTGTTTTAGCACTTTGTCGTCGTGATTAATATGTATACCTATGCCAAATTACAGCTTTCTAGTACTTAGCGTCTCTGAGCTACAGTGGGGACAGACAGACAGACAGTCGGACATGGCGAAACTATAAGGGTTCCTTGTTTACTACGAAACCCTAAAACGGAAACTGCTGACCATCTTGACTTAATTATTTAGAGTATTATCAACAGACAGAGCATGAAAGGTTGCAAAACCCATGCAATGTGTATATGTCATGTATATACAAGCAATAAGTATTTACTACCGGATATAATCGGACTCCAATACCGGACATAAGCCTCTCCCAAACAAAGAGATATCAAAATACGCCACAAATTGAATACCCGTACACAATCTACGTCATAAATCATTTCTTAGTCCAGGTATTAACCAAAATAACTATGCGCTACCACGGCCCCCGAAACTAATGATGACGTATGACAACTATTCAGAGATCCATCCTTATAAGTTAGGTATTCTAAAATCGTTGCTCAAACCATCGAAGGTTTAGTGTAAATAAGCCTAAAGCCTCGCGATCATGGTAACAAATCCTTGCTAATTGCCTACCAGTCTACTTCAAACAAGGTAATACATTTTCCAAGATACAAAGTACAGCTTAAGGAAACCATTATAAAATATTTATTTTTATAAGTCTCCGGAATTTCTGTACAAACAACCTTTGGCGAAATACAAGCGGAAAACAATTAAGTAATTAGTGGAGAATTTAATTTGGGTGTGTTAAATGTTTTGATTATTTTTCTTGTTTATTTTTAGAGACGCCTGTCCGTTAGGCCTATGTTTTACGTCCTATCTTGTTTCAGTTTAAGGTCTTAACAGTTAAGTGCTGGTTTTAAAGGATCTTACCTAAAATTAGTTTTTTTCTCAGAAAAGGTATGATTCTAAATAGCATATAACCGCGTAAAGATTTGATAGTTAAAATATGTTTGCTTCTGAATTGTTTGTTCATAGATAGACAATAAACTCAAAATCCCAGTTGAAAGACCTCAACTAAACGTCTAAAATATAGAGATTCATGCTTTTCTTTTGGAAAAATTCTAATAACTCCTATTTCTAGTAAACACAGTAGATTAAAGTGTACATATTAAAATACTAAGAATTCTACAGACAATAAAATATAATCTTCGCCTGAAACCACATTTTATTAAATAAAGGCAACAATCATAGAACATATAATTATTCCATATGTAATTATAAATTATGGAAATTAGGTTTGTTATCGATTGTAAACTAATTATTGTTTCAATTAATTTCAGGCATAATAAAATAAATAGTGCGATTTGCATGCTTCAGTTTACTTAATAATATTAATTATTAATATAAATTAATAAACGATAACTTACCTTGTGTTATCAATAGAAATATAAATATTCTAATCGCAATCCTTAAGTTAAACATTTTTACAAACTATATCGAATTTAATTTATTATTCAACTATCACTTTATATACATTGAAATAATATGAACCACTTTATAATAATTTACAATTATTTTTTATTAAGCACTGCACTATTCGTAGCGTATTTATTCATTGCGTACTGTCGTAGCGCGTAGCTTCGTAGCGGGGCCGCGGGGCGCGTAGCAAGCGTGCGCTATCGGCGGGTCTACGAGGAGACTGGCTATTACACAGGGCGCGCTTAAGCGTCGGGGGCTCTCGCGGGTTGATGAACGAGGTTACTCATCTGTTTGTTCTTTTCAAATGGAATCTCTAACGGGGCTCTTTTCACAGCCGCCCAAGAGGGTAGCATGTTCCATTTCGGAGGTACTCTCGGAAGTAGCCGTTGATTACTGTTTTAATACCCTTTAAATGTTTTAGATTTACACGTCTCTTGAATTGTAGTTTTTTTTAATTGTAATAATAATTCTTTATTGGCATATGTTGGAATATTACAAAATATCTAGTGTTAAATAAAATATTACATTACATATTACAGATTAAAATATTACTCTATTACTCGATTATCACAATTGAATATTCACTCATTCGGTCATTCGTTAATGTCGGTCATTCAAATGTTTTTCTTTTATTATATATCCTACCGTGTAAACAGTGCACACGTCTTTTCTTCCCTCCTGCGACCTATTTCCTACAGCATACAAAATGTGTACACAAAGTGAACCGATGACTCTTGCGCTAAGTAAAAACACTTGTGTAACAAGAGTGAGTGACTTCTCTCAATCCAGTAGGTTCTGATGTTTAGTTTATTTATATAAAAATATGTTTGTTTTTGTTTTTAGTAACCGTTTTTATTTCGTACTCAAAGCTTTTTCAGAGCTTACGTCTAACACGAGTGCTCACTCGGCAAAAAAATCTATTAAAAATTCAAATACCATTCATTTTATTGAGTAAAAAAACCTCAAGCTAGTTATTTGCCCCAAAATGTTCGCATCAATTTTATTTTCTGTTGGATTATATCTGTGTTGGTTTATTTTGGTGTGTTAGTAGCCACCAACGGTCTCGTTTATAAGACACACGACTCATAAAACGTTATTGGTTCTTTTATTTATTTAGTAGCGATCGTCTGACTGATGTTTGTATTTCGGAACAAAGACGTATATTAAAATCGGGACTGATATCAACGTAGATGTGTAGCTAGGTACAATATTACTATCAAGAAGCTGTTATCATATAGACGAGTTAGTAGTGTAAGTGTGTGAGCACACACACACACACACACACACTCACTCGTCTCTACCTGAAATGGGCATCAGAAATAATTATCAAATTTAGAAAAGCAAGTTCATTGTCATACAATATAACAGGGTTCAAATTCAATTTCATCAATTCGTTTTTAATACCTTTTCGACACAAATCGTCATTTCATAATCCTAAGTTGATTTTGCTAGTGGGTTTTGCCTAGCGCATACAGACAAGTTTTTCGTCGACTAAACTGTTTAGTCTCAAAACGGTGAAGGAAAACATCGTGAGGAAACAGGCATGTCCTAGAACCAAAAATTCGAAGACATGTGATAAATGATAAATAAATGATAAATGATTTTATTTCTGTAAGTAGGTTTTTACAAACACTTTTTACACGTCAAAACATATTTTTTAAACTAGATGAGGCCGGCGTTTCCTATCTGACTACTCTGAGAAGAAAGGCCGAAACAAACTCAGAGGTCACAGTCTCTTTTAAAGTACAGACATAATCTTGGTCAGATCATGTGAAGACCATGTCGATTGGTGTCTGAAATGGTCTTTTGATGAAAGAACCACACAGATTGAGTGGACCTGTCCAGTCAGTGCACGCATTTGTCAGTCGTTGTGCAGCTCAACTCATAACTAAAGGAGCTCAACGATTCAACGAACAATACCAAAGAAAGGACATTTGGCTAGGCCGCAAAAAAATACTCAAAACTGCCAGACCATGTTAAAAACTAACTGAGAATAAAACAAAATTAAACAATGATCCACATAGTCTTCACATTTACAATAATTAAAACAATATAATACTACACAGAGTAAATATTCATGACATCTACTAACCCGCACTGGGCCCGCGTGGTGGGTTACGGCCCACTCCATCTCACAGAGAGGAGGCCTGTGTCCCAGAAGTAGGAACATTATAGGCTGATTATGATGAAACTGTTTAGTCGAGTTTTGTACTTCTCGTGAATTCCACACAACTAAACCATTTAGTCGATGGAGGTGCGCATACAATTGATGCAGTCGCTTTTCTACGCTATTAATAAACTCCTCCATGTCGTCCGTAGTAGTTCGCGCCATGGCGACAAGAGACGTGGCGCCGCTTTAAACCGATCGACTGTTTAGTCGATATTATGCGCACATCAATACACTGCAATACAAATTGAGCGTTTGATCGATAGTTGTCCAACTTTTTATTTAAAAAAGATCGATACAGCTTTTTGATTTTATCGAGTTGACAGTATGCACGTGTTTCATAATCTTATAGGAATATATTCCTTTAAGCTTTCTGAAACACAACACAATAGTTGTTTTAACTAAAAAAAATATGTATGGAGTAGCCCTTAGAATGCCTAATGCTGAATTAGACAGTTGTGTAAGTGGGGTTGAAGTATAAATTATTATCTGAGATTACGAATTCAAGTACCAATTTTTTTTTTTTATTATCTAGGTCTAGTTTTGTTATTGCACCTTCTTTGTTAAAATTCTGTTATTAACAGGCTTTGTATGTTGTACACATAGTTAAGGAAAAGGGAGATCTTCTGTTACGGGTATCTCCATAATTAAAAACGGCATCTACAACTTTTTGTTAAAACCTCTCGATTATGAAATAAACGTATTACTATTATTATATTTCTAACAGAAATAGAAAATTATTTGTGGAATTCGGTGGTTTATTATCCAGGTATTATATAAGCTAACAGAGCAGTGGTGGCCCAGTGGTAACGGCCCCGACTTACGAGTTGGATGGCGTGGGTCTGAACCTAGGAACTCGGCGCTTTACTTTGTGTAAATAGTTTCATCACCACTGCTCTCAAAACGGTGAAGAAAAACATCGTGCGGAAGCATGTCCTAGAACCCAAAATACGAAGACATGGAACATCCACCAACCCGCACTAGGCCTGCGTGGTGGATTACAGCCGCCCACTCCCTCTCACAGAGAGGAGGCCTGTGTCCCAGCAGAGGGAACATTATAAGCTGATTATGTATATATATTTACACAGATTAAAGAAAAATTAAATTGTCACCTACATCTATGTAGATTATACTCGTACGTATGCGTAGATGAACTCTAGTGTAAAAGATTGTCAATAGATAGAAGTAGTGTAATTAGGTTAAAAAAAAATAGGAAAAAAGGATAAAGTGGCGTAATTTACGTCACTCAAAATGAGTAACTAACACTATATTTTATTCGGTTTCATTTAATAATTTTTGTCACATACTCGACAAAAACAAGTTACAGACCTACGTTTGCGTTTGTTCAGGAAAAAACCTGAGTTACAAGTTTTAAATTATGCAAGAAACAGCTCACATTATTTTGGTACCAATTCCCCTGCCGGGAATCCAGTTTCCCATACATTCGAAACTTTGGAGATATTACAACGAAACAAGGACTAAGTTTGTTCTAGGGTTATTATCTGCTACCTATGTAAATTTTATTGCAGCAACGATAGGAATCCGTTTTACTCGACCATGTACCGTCGCCCACGTCGGTGGTAACACTTTGACCTTGAGCTGGCCTAGCGTAGAACAGGGTTTCAATAGAGTAAGAAGCCAACTTATACTGTTTTTTTTACCACTGATTTGCGACCTACTGGACAGAGTCAGATAGGAAAAGAAATCAGAAAATTGGTACTGATTATACCTTTCTACATTTTTATTAAGTGTGAATTTAACATAGCCACATCATTCATCATTATTTCCGTCGCAAGACGTCCACTGCTGGACATTAGCTTCCCCCAACATAGCCACACAATTTTAGATTTCTAGAACAGTACATCCCACTCTCAGTGGACTTGTACCTTCAATATTCCGGCACTGGTTCTTTATTAATTGGTCAAGGACGGCTAAAGAGACACAATTGATTTTCTATTGTTTGACTCCGAATCGGTGTCGCGCGGGGCTTAACAGGTTAAGGCACACCGTCGTCGACTAAAAAGGTTTAAAAAATGATTCCAGTTACTTTTTTTATTGCAAACTGGAGATAAAACAAGTAATGGATAGGAATAAGGTAATAGAGATACTGGATTGAGTTGATATAATGGTTATAGAATTAACGATGCGGGAAGGTACTTATGGGTCACCGAGGCCCCTGGCAACACAGGCAACAGGAAGGAATACGGGTGGGTTTTAGTCAGTAAGAGTATGACACACCCTCCCGCTCCGCCCAGAGCGGGAGAAGTTATTTGATAATTTCCCACCCAAAAAAAAAAAAAAAGCATGCACGAGAAGTACTATTTATTATAATTAAACTTATTTTACTTCCTAGAATAGTCAACCTAAATTTAAGGGTTCTGATGACAATACTCGTCTTCCTAGCAATTTGCTAGTCAAAACATCAACCAACTCAGCCTATCGCAGTCCACTGCTGGACATAGGCCTCTCACAGGCTGCGTCACAACACCGTATCCTCCGCCTTCTGCACCCAGTCTGTCTCAGGCACCATCTTAAGGTTGTCGGTCCATCTAGCTGGTCCCACGCTATGCTTGCCGACGCGGTCTCCACTCTATGATTCGTCTGCTCCACCGGCCATCGGTCCTTTGACAAACATGGCCAGCCCACTGCCACTTTAGTTTGCTTATTTTGCAAGCTATGATGGTAACTCCGGTTCTTTTCCGCATAATTTCATTTCCGATTTAATCCTTCGAAAAAACTCTGAGCGTAGCCCGCTTCATATCGCACTGAGCGACCTTGAGTTCTTGGAAAACCTGGCTGTCAGTGTCCATGTTTTAGCACCGTATGTCATCACGGGCAGTACGCACTGGTTGAACACATTGCGGGATAGGCGCCGAGAAAACTAACTAGAATTTGCTAGTATCAACAGAAAAAGGCACCGTTCCCTTCAATGCCAATACTTACGCAAACGACGAGAATTATTTATTTATGAAAACTTTATGCACAATTAAAGAAAATACTGTACAGGCGGACTTAAGGCGCTGACAAGACCCAATTCACCAAAATAGTCTTCTCTTAAGAAAAACAATTGCCAAATCTGTATAGTTTGTGGTATCGAAAAAATTATATGTTAATTTTGAACATATTTGCCAGAACTTGGCTGTTACCAAAACACGTTTTGAAAAAAACTCTCGATACAAACTAACGTTAAACTAACCTCTTAATCCAAAATATCTGTATATATCAACATACGTTACGTATGTATTAAATAACAAGAACGTCTTATTTGAATGCAGACCTTAGTTGTTTCTTATTTATTTTCAATTACTCAACTCAATTTTGAGTAAATAGATAATTGCTCTATATTTTGCAATAAACTACAAGCATTGTGTCATCGTGCTTCTCTTTATTTTCCATGCAATCTGACAGTGACTGCGGTTTAGGTGTTGTCAGCTTCTTAATGCCTGAGGCATTTCCTTCCTGTCAACCCTAGGGTGAAGCAGAGACAAAACATGGCAGGTGCAACGTCCCTCACGTTGCACCTGCCATGTTTTGTCTCTGCCATAGATAACTCGTAAAAGAATAAATACTAATACATATGTACATACATAGGTACATATAAACAGAATAAACTGTGTCACGACAAAAATAAAGATAGGTAGAGAACAAAACGAATCCAGCAATTATTGTATGTATATGTTGCATGAATGCACTTCTTCTGTGAAAATGTTATTGGCAGTCAGCATTTCATTATTCATAACGAAGGCTTCATGTTTCCTTGAAATTGTGAGTTAGATCAAAGTGACGAACTTTACAATGACTTCACGTACTCATTGTAAACACCATCTCAGCATTCTAACAGAGAGGGAGCTTAGGGATCGTGGGATAGTGTAGGTTGTAAAGGTAAAACGTAGAAGGAATAAGGACTCTTTGCTGGATATCACAATAAATGGTAGACGCGAAAAGGAAAACGTGGAAAGAAAATTCTCGAATTTTTCAATGGATTGAGAGGTAAACTCACATGTTTTAAATATTTGATAACACTTGTCAATTGAATCTGTGCCTGCTGTTATCCGTACCTTCGGTTGCAGCTCCTTGTTTTCATGCAACATATCTAGGGGTCAATTCGCGGGAAGATACTTATGGGTCACCGAGGCCCCCGCAACACAGGCAACGGAAGGAATACGGGTGGGTTTTAGTCAGTAGGAGTCTGACACACCCTCCCGCTCCGCCCAGAGCGGGAGAAGTTATTTGATGATTTCCCACCCAAAAGAAAAAAAAAGGGGTCAATAAACTTTTCTTTCGGGGTTTGTAAAAATCAAGTGCCTAGTTTTTTAAATATTGTAGTGTGTTTTTCTGAACCGAATTAGATATTATTTATTTAAGCCAACAATTCAGAACTTTGTGTAACATGCGGTATCAATTTTTATACAACGGCCGTGGTTTGTTATGTGACGTTGGCAATTAATCGGTTGAAGGACACTGAACGGGATACAATAGAAGTTTTATTGTTATTACGCCTACGGGCGTTTAGCGTCCCTCAAAGTGTTAAATATTGTAATTTTTATGATATGACGTCAATTTCGATTTGATGTCAATAAAAATTCAACGTGGATTTTTATGCGAAACTTGGAATGAAAATACATATATTGTACAAATTTTCGAATTCTAACAAAATTTTGGGATTATGAATCAGGGGGAAGAGCTTGCTTCTTAAGCACGAAATCCGTAGTTTCGGTTAAGTTACGGGCGATACCTACTCAGTAACACCTACGGACATAAAATTAGTTTGGGGCCCGACGTAAGAATTAATGACACCACGATTTTACAGTAGTCTCTACTCCCGATGTGTTTTTACCCTTCCGAAAAAGTTAATTAATCGGATTCACTCCGAAGTTTCAGACTACTTTCAGACGAAACCGTATCTTTGTTGACGTACTTAGGGAGTAGACTCCCTGATCCAAATCCGTTGCTGTGGAGACATCCAACCTTTGTATTCGTTTCTAAGATAAAGCAAAAACAGTAAAGAAATGAAATCCATAGCAATAATCATTCTTTATTAATGAAATGCTAATGTAAGTGCTTCAATATTTTACGATCAGAGGGCAATGTCCGCAGCGTCGAGATGGCCGGATGATATAATCAAGGCAGCTGTGACGAAGGGAGAGGGTAGACAGGAAGCTAGGGGATAGAGATACATTTACACAATAAAATAATAAACGAAAAAAGTCGTATTTTATTTTTCGTCCCCAAATAAGAAGTTGGGGATGTTTTGTGTTATTGAGTCATCCTTAACAATCAATAAACGTCGACTTTGCTGAATATAAAAGACTTATCAAAAACATAACCCTCGTTATTAGGCAGTCGGGTAAAACGGTTTGTTTCTATCACAACAGCGTGTGCAAAGCCGAATGTACAGATTACTTGCGCTTGCTATAAGTACCAGATTCTACCTATTAAAATAATTTGAACTCTGCGATATTCATCAATAGAATTAAATGATTTAGTTTTGGTTAGCTTAAAATATAACAAAATAAGAGTACAATCAATGGCACTATTAAGAGATATTTACCAGACATCTTCTAGATAGACAGACTATCAAGAAATCATAATGAGGGCACTCACTGAAATTTCAACCCATTTTGAGAACTACATAAATATAAAACTACTACATAAATCTACTACTATATAAATCTTAACAAAGTAAAGTCTCTTTTTGGGATCTTGACAAGAAAAGGGTTTTTCGGAATTTCACCCCTCATGGGGTGAAGTGATGGGTTAAAGTTTGTATTCGAACAAATTTACGGGAAACTGCCAGTTCTCAAATTATACCTCAACCATGGACCATCACAATTGCAACTCTTAATTTTGGTTTCGCCGACCGCTGAACAAACGTAATCAAATCCTCGATTTGCAATTCAAATGCAGGTCCAAAAAAAATCGGAAGCGTTACATAAAGTGTAAATTACAGGGAAAGACAAATGCGAAGATACTGTAGTAATAAATCAAAACTTGGCTTTAAGGCTAGCACGTTTCTTTGGCAGCCATGGGTCGGCGTTTTCATTGTAGTGTCGGAATGAAAAACAATTTTATGTGGAGTACAATGGCTTCAGGGCAGTTCCAGGCAGTGGGCCAGCAACCTAGTTGTATGAACTGTGAGCTATGGCGGGTTCACAATGCGTTATTATTTCGTAGAAATTGCGTAGAAAGTATTGCGTTTTTTATGTGTGTTGCTTGAGTTTTATTATGAGTATTCTCTTTTTATAGTGGCTGTGTTATCAAGTGTGCTTTTCTTTTAACTTTTAGGGGTTTGTTATACACAGTACGGCCACTAAAGATGAGACTTGACTATTTCGAAGTATTTCGAGAACTAATAACTATTTCGCACTAAAAAAAATAATACTAACTATTTCGTATAACTAGGTCGTGTAATAACTGTTTCGTACACGACTGTACTTGCGCAGGCTCCCCTGACTGACGTCAAGTCTCATCTTTCGTGGCGCGTATTGTACTTTTTTTTTTTGGATGGGAAATCATCAAATAACTTCTCCCGCTCTGGGCGGAGCGGGAGGGTTCGCAGACTCTTACTAATACCCACCCGTATTCCGTCCTGTTGCCTGTGTTGCCAGGGGCCTCAGTGACCCTTTAGTACCTTCCCGCGACCCCGGCAGGTATCGGCCCTAGTGGACCCCTACACTTGTGCTGACTACATCTCTTTGAGGCGCGCGTGGAATACAACGCGCCGTCGACCCGGGCTTGGTCCTTACCGTCCAGGCGCGTATTGTACTTGAAGTTGTTTTACTTACATTTAAGCCTTATACAATTTAAGTATTAACTAGATACAGTTGTCAAAAGATAAAGTGGGTTACTAATGTATCTATACATTAATTAAGTACAAAAAAAAAGATCAAGTTCATAAAGAATAATCGAAATAAAACGGAGAAATACTTTACCCATCCAGGCCACAGACGAGACGCCTACCCATATCATTTGAAGCCATGTATTCCCCAATTACGCGAGATAAAACCACTACATTAACAATTCACACAATTTTATTTAAAACCGTATCATTCTCTACCGCAGACATATTGCCGACTGCTGTGATTTTTACGCCAGTGGTTTTATAATTATTTTGTTCATTACTTTGTTTGCACTCTGATGCTTACCGCTGCAATACCACTACGAAATACGATATTTTTTGGTTAATTTTAGTCCCATTTAAAGTGCCTCGTTCATCAAGTCCGGAAGAGAACCGGATTTACCGACATAGCATGCAGAGTGCCGGGGTCGCGGGAAAGTTCGAAAGTTCGAAGGAACACGGGTGGGAGCCCAGAGCGGGAGAAGTTAATTGATAATCTCCGATCCAAAAAAAAAAAAAATTGCATGCAGAGTAAGCAAGCTGAAGTAGCAGTGAGCTGGCCATGTTTGTCGAAGGACCGATGGCTGGTAGAGCTGACGAGTCCTGGAGTGGAGACCGCGTATCGGCAAGCGTAGTGTGGGATGCCCCCCACCTACGAGTAGATGCGCCGACGACCTTAAAAAGGTGGCTAAGACAGACTGGATTCGAAAGGCAGAGGTCAGGGAGTTGTGGCGCAGCCTAGGAGAAACCTATGTACAGCAGTGGACTGTTCTATAACAACTTGATGAACAATCAACTGAGCCTATGCTCAGTTGATTGTTCATCAAGTGCAGCTGCTGAGCATGGAATACAGGGATCTATGCCCAGGTTGAGTTGGGTTATGTGTTACTAGGTTTTTGCATCATCAATTTCTCAGTAGCAGCCCGGAGTCTAGATTTTTCTGGTTGATGGCATAGGTTCGCTCCAATTTACTTGTGAGGTAACATTTAGTGAAATTTGTCTATAATAAACACCTCTGCCTAACCCTTCGAGGAATACAAGCGTAATGGTATTCTTTTTTTTTACTATGGCTATGTTATCGAAGATCGCAACAGTGGCGTGCAAAAGGCGTAAATTCTTCTCGTTAATTTCTAAAAGCGTTGTGTTCTTGGACTAAACTTTGTTTATAGATAAAGCAGTCAGCAGCAGTTTTGTTAAACCCTCAAGGGAAAAATAACTTTGTACGATTCTGTCTTGCTTGTTTCAAAACAAGAATCCTGTCAGCTTACTTGTCTTGCTTAAATGCATTTATTTACTGAGTTACACAGCAAGTATTATAATTATGTGTATATATTATAAATATGAGAAGCTTGTGAGGTGTGACTATAAATGATAGGCTGAAAAATTATGTGATAAGGCAACGGTGCGGTTTAAAGGAAGATGTAGTGACAAAAATTGAAAAGAGTATGCTTAGTTGGTTTGGTCATGTTGAGAGGATGAATGAAAGGTATTTACAAGGCAGATGTAAGTGGAAATGCCGGGAGGGGACGCCCCAGAAAGACATATAGTGACCTCATTAATGATTTTCTTCAAAATGGTCAGGTGCGTAGTACTCGCAACCGACGTGCGTGTATGACCAGAACGTAAACGAAGCAAAAGGAGTATGTAAGGAGCGTAGCAGGTGGCGTTCTATAGTTTCTGCCTACCCCCATGGGAAGAAGGCGTGAGTTTATGTATGTATGTATGTATTATAATTAACATAAATAGGTTTTCCACTATTTCTGAAAACAACTAATTTTTTTTTTCGTTTTATATATTTCTCAGACTATAATCCATCTCGTCTTATCCGGACAAGAAACGAGCATCAATTAACCAGTATTACATATCCGGGCACATACATTTTGTATGACTAATGTGTCAAAAACCCACAATAGACAGACCACTGAAAGTTTTGTAAATTAGTGATTGTTTTTTATACTACGTCATGTACCCGGATAAAAATCCTTTGTGTCAAACTTCATCAAAATCCATTCAGCCATTTCAAGTTCGATTGATTAGCGAATTAAGTAACTCATAATTATTTTTAAGATAGCTGAAAACTTTATAAATGCACACTGCTCAGTAAATCTGTAGTAGCCTATCATTTATATTAGATAAATCCAGTCACACTGCACTGCTCGTTCTCAGCCATCAACCACGAGGGAGCAACCACAAATACACACTGGTGTTAATTGTTCAACCATAACCACTTAGTGTGTTAAACATTAATGTGCGACAACCCTACCCGGTCCAATGTTCAGCGATCTGTAATTATTAGCTAGCTTTAATAGTTAGGGGTGGCCCGTTGTCAGGGCGTACATGCATTCTCAATTGTTAGGGATGGCGGTTGTATCGCGTGTATCATTAATTAAAGTTGCCCTTATTTTGACATTGTGAAAGTTTGGAATTTCCTGCGATATGTGAAAATTTGGTCGTTATGGTTATGGGTGACAAAGTTTTGGTAATTAGATAGGAAATTCGTCGTGTACAAATATTTGCAGCCGTCATTAAAACCGCAAACAAGTATGCTCAAAGCTGCTTATTAAGCATAATCAGCCTACAATGTTTATTCATTAAAACTTTATGCACAAGGAAAAAAAACCGGCCAAATGCGTGTTGGACCATTCATAATGAAGGGTTCCATAGTTTGAAAGTGAGATGAATGTATCCCAAAAAAAACTTAACATTGTAGTTGAAAAACATGTTCTCCCATACATCGATACATGCCACTGTCAATTCTCCAACTGCAAATTAAAGTTGGTCGACTATACTCGTTAACTTGTAAAGCCCCTGTGATAATTTTCCTTTTCATTATTTCATTATATGTACTACTGCCATGAAATTTTTCACATCTCTCACTTGACTCTAACAAAAATTAGCACTTTAATGCTTAATATTACGCAAACGGATCCTCGGATCGAAAAGTGGTGTTCACAGTCGCAATATTTTTAAACGACTATCCAACGATAAGCCATGTGATAGACGAGAAAAATATATATCATCCCCACATTACGTTCAAGGAAGGTAGGTACCATAAAAAAAATTTGGATTTTATTTTAGCACTATGTCGCCGTGATTAATATGTATACGAGGGTGACACTGAAACTGTTCTAAGAAAATCAAAAACTGAACAAACTAGCAAGTTATTAGTTTTATTATATCTTTTCAAAATATTGTCCATTTACATCAATACATCGCTGCATCCGATGGAACCACAGAGAAAAGCACTTTACCCACTCGTCCTTAGGGGTCTCTTCGACGGCATTTTGAAACGCAGCCACTGCTTCCTCGGCGTCCATAAAACGATTTCCTCGAAGTTTTTCTTTTATTTTCGGAAATAAATAAAAATCGCAAGGTGAGAGGTCGGGGCTATAGTGCGGGTGGCCCAGTAATTCCACGTCTGATGTCGCCAAGTAGTCGATTTTTTGCTTGGCGGTGTGCGACGAAGCGTTATCGTGGTGTAGGAGGATCCTACTGCGAGGTCGTTTCTCCCGAACTTTTTCCAAGACAAGTGGCAAAAAATTGCCGCCAAATCGTAAACAAATGACAAATAATTATTTATTTACATAACCAAATTACAAGATGATTATTAACATTAACTAAATTAAATTAAAACTAAGTTAAGCTTAAAAAAGGCCCTCGGGGCATTGTACCGAGGATGCTGGCGGCATTTCCTCGCATGAATTGCAATGCTGATGCGTTGCGCGAGAAAGCCGCCAGCTTTTCGGTCACCAGTTACATTAACTAGACGTTCGCGATTTCCGCAAATAACTTATGCGCACTGAGACCCCACGGACCGAGGCTCTCGACGAAAGACCGGACGGAAGGCCTCCAAATGACAAATGACAAATGAATAAAATACATACACAATAATATTGGCAAAGAGTTCAATTTTCAAAATTTGAACTGGTTTTTTTTATTATATAGTTTACAAGTGGTCAGTTCTAAAAACTTTCAGTGTCGCCCTCGTACCTATGCCAAAATTACTGCTTTCCGGTACTAAGCGTCTCTGAGCTGAAGCGGGAACAGAGAGACAGGCTGACATGGCGAAACTATAAGGGTTCCTTGTTTACTACGGAACCCTAAAAATACCGTACAAAGGCGGACTTAATGCCTGAGGTACTTTCAGAATAAACTTTTGTCAGGAGAAATAACGATCGGTAGTGGGGAAATAACGATCAGCAGAGGAAAAAATGAATCCAGCAAATCAGCGCTGGGATGTTTCTGCCAACTTCTTACGTATATGTGCACATGCCTTCACTTTAAAAGACAACCGACTGATTGCCGTCCTGATGTTCAGAAGGAGCCCATTCTAAAGACAGACCGCCTGGACATAGAAAGAAGAGTGAATGAAACCAGAGCGGTGAGAAGGACATCGAAGAAGACGATTGTTGATGGAGCGAAGATTTTTACTATGGGCAGAGCACAAGTATTGAATATTGTTCCCACTGCAATACATTGTTCACACAGGCTTCGTCTTTCTGTGAAAAGGAGCGGGCCGTAATCCACCACGCGGGCTCAGTGCGAGTTGGTGGATGTCTCATGTCATCGATTTTTTTGTTCTAGGATATGCTGGTTTCATCACGGTGTTTTCCTTCACCGTTTTGAGAGCAGTGGTAATGAAATAATTTACACAAACTAAAGTGCCTGCTTGGGTTCGAACCCAAAATTACAAGATAAAAACGTAAATAGAACTTAATACCTAAATAAAAGCCCCCAGCCATACAGGGCGTGATCACTTACATAAAGCTATAGCTGTAACTTGAAGTCACAAATGATAAACTAGCATCATCGAAGAAAATAAACAGTTAATTACTAATAACAATAATAAAACCATGGTCAGCAAGACGACCCGTCACCACATGCAGCACCCGTTCATGAGCATAACGCAAAGATCAGCCTTCACCATATTGGAGGGAAGGAGGCAACTCGACCCCCGACGCAAACTCCGATATATCGGTAACTAGCTTCGCCCCACAGTCTCATCTGCATAAGTCTCGATCCCGTGAAAGCATCGAAATAAAAAGTATCCTGTGTCCTACCCAGGTCATGGTCTACCCATGTGACAATTATCATCCAAATCCGTTCAGCCGTTTTAGTGTGAAAGTGTAACAAACAAACTCACTTTCACATTTCTAATATTAGGTAGGATTCGTGGAGGCTGGTTGGCAAAGTCATCCAGGTTAAAATCTCTAGGTACTGTACCTAATGTAGAAACTTTAGATGGACAAATAAAAACGAATGGTGATTTTTTTTTTTTTTTTTTATCAAAAATAAAACTCGAAATCCTCTTTTGTCTCCAATTACAGACCTATATCCTTGGCAACTGTTTCAGCCAATGTACTGGACAATCTGCTTGACAAACAATTAGCTAAGCATCTCCAATTACACGACTCTCGGTTTGGCCTTAGTCCGGGTTTGTCCACTGAAAGCGCTATATTGTGTTAAAAGCAGACTGTGCAGTACTACAAGGATAGAAAAACGCCTGTCTTTGCCTGATTTTTGGATCTATCGAAGGCAATCGATCTAATCAGTTATGACGTGTTGTGGGATAAGTTGCTTTCTGAAACTTCTTTACCTACTGAAGTTATATCCATATTTAAGATTTGGTATAGCAATCAATGCAATTGTGTGAAGAAGAAAAATTAGGTGAGGCAGGGGGGATTAAGCTCCAAGACTGATGGCTGTACTCAGCAGCACCGAGGTCATATGTCATATTGACGGAGTGTGTACCAATAACCTTAGTTGCGTAGATGACATGGTGTTGCTGAGTCCATCAATTAGTGGCATGACGCGGCTAGTGTCCATTTCTGAATCATATGCGGTGACTCATGGGCTCAAGTATAATGTTGAGAAGAGTGAACTAATGCTCTTAAAAGCAAGTGGATTTTCTCACCCAGAATTTCCGAATGTGTCACTTAATGGCACTCCACTGTACAGGGTGTCTAAATTTAAATATTTGGGTCACTGAAACACCGATGATTTAAGTGATAATGTGGACATAGAAAGGGAACGCAGGTCGCTGGCTGCCCAGGTGCACCTGTTGCGTGCGCTGTTGTAATATGCTGGCCCGCAGGTTTGCACGGTGTACGAATGCGGTTAAGATCACGCTTTTTATAGCATATTGCCATTCTTTTTACACCTGCAGCCTGTGGGTCAGTTATTTGCAGCGGGCATACAGCGACCTGCGTGTCCAGTACAACAATGCACTCAGGGTACTGTTGGGGCTGCCATAGTGTTGCAATGCGTCAGGGATGTTTGCTGAGGCGCGGGTTGATGGATTTGCCGCTGTCATGAGGAAAAGATGTCCCTCCCTACTCACTCGCGTTCGTGGTAGTTCCAACTCTATACTGGGAGTACCTATTTGCAGATCAGGGGAGTCCCCCATGCTGCGAAGATGGGTGCGGCTTCATGTCGCAGTTTAATTTGTGATGTGTTTGCATACCAACATTAGTTTTTAAGTATATTTTTTCTAACAAGAATACGGTCTGAAATAAATGTTTAATAATAATATACATGCGAACAAAATGATCAAAACATCTTACGTTTCAAAAACCTCATTGATTCTCCAAATCAATTTTCTCCCTAAAAATACAAATAATATCAGAAAAATCACAAATCTAATTCAGCAAAACAAATCGTTGTACATTTCGTCCCTCAGCACAACCGTCGGCCCCTCAAATATTCTTTAGTACATAATAAATTGAATTGTGTCTTCATCGTATTGTATAAAGCGAAGGGCCAACGGCACGTGACTAACGACCCGTTCGTACAAATAATTCCCTTTACAATAGTCTGCCTCTAGTGAACAGATTAATTTTAGTTTCTCAGTGTTTTAGAGTTCGTGTCAAAGAGATAAACTGAAGATACGGGTTGTTGAAAGCATAACTATAGGGAACCTGTGTTTTGAGACGAGCTTTGCAGTCATTTTAATTAAATACTGCTTTTGTTTTAAAGGTTATGTAAGAAAATTATAAGCTGCACAGGTTATTCTGATTAAATTCAGGCTATCTCTTGAAAGTCATCATTCTTCTGCTCTTATCTCAATTTATTTGGGGTCGGCGCAAAATGTATTTTTATTCCATAATTCTCGATTAGTCGGCATCTCGGTAGTCACCCCCTTTCTAGTCATAACATCTTTCACACAGTCCATCGATCGTTTCTTTGGTCTTCCCGTAAGTACTCTTATAGCCATCGACTTTCATTCTCAAAACTTTCCTCATACCTCAGCATCACATACCTACCTACCTTTTAAAGTAGGTACCTCAAATATCATAATCATTCGTAAGATATTTTCCATCGTGAAGTTACAGGTTTACATGCAATTCAAACAAAACGTTGTACATGTTGTACCTAATTAGGAAATCATCAAGTTATAGTACATGACTAGCTGCGGCCCGCGTGGCTTTTTCTAAAATAAAGTACTAAGTTACTCCTACAACATCAGTTATATGCCAGTGAAAGTCCTGTCAAAATCGGCTCTGCCGTTTCGGAGATTAGTCGGTACAAACAGGCAGACAGACAGACAGACAAAAATTTTAAATATTGTTTTTTTGTCATAAGTACCGTATATACTTTCATATGCATTTAGTAAAGAGCTGTTATTTTGACATTACAAACAGACACTTCAATTATATTTATTTGTATAGATATAGATAGATGATTGTATTTGAAACAAGCTTGAAAAAACAAAAAACATAAGTGCGTGTCGGACCACACACAATGAAGGGTTCCGTAGTTGGGAAGTTGGGATAAATTTATCCCAAAAACAAACTTAACATTGTAGTTGAAAAACATGTTCTCCCATACATCGATTTAAACCACGGTCAATTCTCCAGCCGCAAATTTAAGTTGGTCGACTATTACTCGTTAACTTGTAAAGCCCACTTAGCTGTGTTTGTTTTCCTTTGAATTTCACTGTATGTACTACTGCCATGAATTTTTACACATCTCCATAAACAGCATCAGCAGCCTCCTCCTCTCCCCCCCCCCCCCCCTGCCAGCTAAATGGCTGGACACGCCTTTAACAAAAACTCGAATTCTAAGATCGAAAAGCGGTGTTCACAGAACCGCAATATTTTAAACAGCCTATCTAACGATACCCCACAACCTGGGAAAGACGAGAAAAAAAAATTCATCCCCACATATTTTTAGCACTTTGTTGGTGTGATTAATATGTATACCTATGCCAAATTACAGCTTTCTAGTACTAGGCGTCTCTGAGCTACAGTGGGAACAGAAAGAAAGTTTTTTTGTAACCTTAAAAGCACCCAGCTAGTAACGTAGTCGATCGATACAAAAGTTTTAATATTTAACGGTTTCACACCGACTGTTCGTTGTATGTTATTATTGACAATTAAAAACGACTGGTCTCCAAGTATACAAATTAAAACAGAATTTTACTAGTAGTATTTTGAGAGCTATATTTACGGCCATTTTCCGAACATCTCATTAAACTTCTTTTAGGGTTCCGTACCTAACGGACAAGCTACATATTACGTCGTAGGATAGGCCGCAAGTCAGTGATAACGAAACCAGTTTAAGCTGACCTCTTATTTCATTGAAACTATGGACTATGCTACGCCAGGCCAGACAAGGTGCTGCCCACTGTAGTGCAGCCTTCTGTGTCCAAATAAATGTTATTATTTCTTTTTTATTATTGGTTGACACAATTCGTGAAATTCTTGTGAAATATAATAAATCTACCGAATACATAGATAACAACAAATAATTACTATTGTAATTTTGGTTTTCTTTTTGTTTCTTCTGACATAACTTCATTTACTGGTAATATATTTATTTAAAAATATCTACATCATTTAAAAACTAACCAACTTAAAATAATAATAATAATATGTACAATTATATAAAAAGGGAGGGCAAAATATCACATGGCGTTAAAAAATTCGTCCGCATCGTTGTCAACAGGAAAAGTGCCCAAAGGCTGGCAGCATTACCACGTTGTATGGCATTACTTCATTTACTTAAATTTAATTCATTGTCCTATTTTTTTTATTATGCTGTGTGCTTTCGACATTTGATTTGACATTTATCTGCTAATCATATTGTACACGTCATATAATTATCTTAATTTATTTATGAATCACTCAACTTTTTATTACATACTTATTTAATTGCACAAGTGAGACATGTAAAATTGATATATTATAAGTAAGAGCTTTTGTATTTAATATGGGTCAAGGACCTGAAATAAATGATACTTTTTTTATTGTATCTGTCGCCGTAAGATTGTGAGCATCGTTACCTAGTTGATAATCTATGGGAACGAATTTTTTGAGATGTTATTTAAATATTCGAGATGTTATTATGATCAGTAGAAAAACATATTGAGCAGTTATTTAATTTAATGGCAGTTGATTAATTATTGCGACAGTAAAACATGGACAGTAATAAAAAATCAATTAGTCGGTTATTTTATCATACAATGTCAATTCTAAAAATAATTGAGCAGTCCAATAACTGAATGAGCGGTAAAAATGATGGAATGAGCGGTTCGATAAATAGTTCGGCAGATCATAGCGAGCGGTGACACCCGAACTCAAATTAGAGCTTATTAGCGCGGGTGGCGGAAGGTTAGGTTAGATTAGAACAGGGACCATTAACGCGCGAAGGCGAGCGAGCGGAGCGAGCGTGTCGCGGCAGCGACTGCCGATCGCCAGATCCCCTCTATTACTCTAATTCAGGGTAATTTCAAACTGGCGTTTACCACCTCATTGTTTATAGAATTGCTTAGTATGAGATTTCTTACCGACAAATTCCGATTTATTACTGCCCACACGTAACCGCTCGTTCAATACTTTTTACCGCCCATTTAATTATTTTCCTGCTCAATTATATATTCACTGATCCATTTAATTATTTTTATTACTCATTTTTGTTTACTTTACTGCTTAGTTTTAACTGCTGAACTAGTTATTAAACGTGCCATTTATAATTTTTAACTTACTAAAACCGCTATTTACAACTGCCTCTTTAAATCAGTGCCATAATCTATCTAGCGAGATTATAAACTATAGACAAATTGTGAACTGCTACAGTATAACGCGTGCATTAAATTGTAAATGGTTTGTTGCAGGTCACATTTTATCGATAGTTTATAATCTCGCTAGATATATTATGAGCTAACGATGTTCATAATCATATTGTGACATATCCATCAGGGTATTTTCCTACGGAATCTTTCCATTTGATTGAAATACGCCTACGCTTACGCTTACGCTTTTAGCTACAACACCGCCCATTGTGTCACCTTATGTAAAATTTCTACAATTATATTTTTAATTCTTAAGGTCGACGGCACGTTGTATTCCACGCGCGACTCAAAGAGATGTCGTCAACACAAGTGTAGGGGTCCACTAGGACCGATGCCTGCCGGTGTCGCGGGAAGATACTAGGGGTTACCGAGGCCCTTGGCTACACAAGCAACGGAAGGAATACGGGTGGGTTTTAGTCAGTAAGAGTCCTACACACCCTCCCGCTCCGCCCGGAGCGGGAGAAGTTATTTGATGATTGCCCACCCAAAAAAAAAAAAAAGAAGAGGTGTCTAATGTAATAAAAGTATATATTCTATTCAACACTAGAAAATTCTAAGTAATAGAAATAGTTAAATATGGTGGGTGCACGAACGACGACGACCTACGAATAATTATTACGGAGTGCAGGAAAATTACCAAAACGGAAAATTTTATGTTAAAAGCGGGTGAAGTGAAATTCTTAAATGCATTTTGTTTGAGATATGTAGGTACTTCTTTTCAGCACAATTACGAAAATTGGCCCATGACTAAAAAACCCGACAAGTGCGAGTTGAATTCGCGTGGTAAGGGTTCCGCACAACGATTATGTTATCGGCCATGTTTTTTATCCCAAGAACAAACTTAACATTGCAATTAAAAAACATGTTCTCCCATAAATGTTTCCAACACAAACAACTTACCTTTGCAGGTAAGTTGTTTATACGCACAATATTGAGAGATTTACCATGTTACTTTAACAGGTTTTCCTGTAATCTATAAGTAAAGGGACTAGTTTCTTTATTTTAAATTTTAGGCACAGTAGTTTCAGAGATAATGGGGGGGGGGGGTTGGTGAATTTTCATCTAGTTTCTTAAATTACTTTTAAAATTATTCAAAAATCATTTTTTACATCCTCATAGCAAGCCCTTTCATTTGATATATCGCAAGGTAAAGTTTGCAAAACGTTTTTTTATTCTAATTTGCCCCCCAAAGTGACCCTTATATTCAAAATTCATTTATTAACATTACGCAGTTTGGGTCCCAGAAATTCATATGTGTAATTTCAACTCAGTCGGTCCAGTAGATTCGGAGTAAATCGGCTGTGACAGACGTACAGACAGACATACGAATGATCCTATATTTTGAGATACGGAACCCTAACAATATAGAGAACGAGAGACATACGTTGCCTGCAGGAAAAATATTTCTGCGAAATGTGTGAGCCATTTTTGCTATAATGTCTAGTTTTTGACACGCAGGTAAATATATTTTTGTGTACTTTAAGTGTATCTACACTGAATAGGTATGCAAAATAACTCATACAAATGCTGATATAAAAACCTCCAGTCGCATATAGTTAAACAGGATGCTAAAAAAACTTGTATTATGATAAGTACAAAAATATGAACCACTTACACGTATTGAGGACTGGCGTTCCCTACTGTTTTTGACGTTCAAAAGTGCCTTTTATGTGCCTATTTGAAATAAATAATTTGACTTTGACTTTACTACCGAATAGTACCCACAGAAAGTCGGCTACGTACACTGGGCTCGCACACATAGACACGCTTCACGTACAGTGAGTACAAGCACTGTCGCGTCTGGCATACGGGCACAGCCAAGATAGTGTAAGCCCTCGTACGCGCTGGCGATTTTTTATCGCGCACAGAATTTTCAACGCACTGCTTCGCGCCAAAAGTTGAAAATCCAACAGTGCACTTTTTGACGAACCGGGATGCGGTCTGTTAGATTTTCAATGCTCGGCTACCGAGAGATAAAAATTAAATGGGCGAAAAAAATTTTTGCGTTAATAATCGCCCGTGCGTATGAAGGCTAAGATTGCCGTACGTACTCTTCTATGTGTGGGTACGCCTGTTTTGCTCGTCGTATGGAGCTTCAGCATAGAGCCGAAATTCTGTAGGTACCTACTATTCTGTAAAGGAGTACCCTGAATTTTTATCACTTGTACGTGAAAATTACTAGCTGATTCTTGTTTTTCTTTCATTCCGTATGGCAGAGCAAATCTATTTTTCTTAAACGTAGATATTTGAGGAGTAAGAGTTCCTCCAAGGTCCCTCTAAACTAGTTGAACAAAGTGTAGTGTTTTTTGTATTTTTATCGAAATTTCTTTTTCGTTGTACCGTCCCTATCTGAATTCTTGCTGGGTAAAAAAGTTTTGCGTGTTCTTTTAATAATATGATATAGTAGAGAAGTTCTTAAAACTGTCGCAGAGGTAAGTTTTAATCATCATTGTCATTTAAAAAAATGTTTTTTGCCAGGAGGTAGAATAATATAAAAACAAAAAAAAAAATAATTATATCTATCGACTTTTGTTTCTGTTGTAAACAACGGAAAATTACCTTCAAACCTAACTTCTAATTAGAGATTGTCCATTTTTGTTTCACAATTCTCATAATACACATTCATCAATTAATATACCTATACTAGGACATCGATTTAGAACACACCCACACAAGATAGGATACACTAAAGGCTCGTGCATACTGGCGCGATATCACGGGCGCGAGAGGCAGCGCGACGCGCACCGCGACATTTTCATAAAGTTTTCATAAAATTGTGCTACTAGTGTCGCGTCGTGCTGTCGCGTCGCGCTGTCTGCAGGAGCTTTAAAATTGGCATTTGTCGCGAATTATCTGTCGTGGGTGTTCGCTTAGATACCTACAAACGGATTCAGTATTGTGTAGGTAGTTACTTCTGATCGAAAACCTCATAGATGCCTATCTGGATTCATATTAAAAAATAAATAAGGTAAGTAACCTAATGTCTGATTGGTTTATTTCAGTCATAGTAGACATCACTACTTTATTTGGGTGCCCTAAATCGAATATATTCCAAGAAATTCTCTGTTATTTTTGCATAAAAAATACAAAATACAACAGATTTCGTTGGTCGTAAGCGTACTGCTGAGCATGAGGTCCTGGGTTCGATTCCCAGGTCGGGCAAAGTGTTATTTGGGTTTATCCATCAGGAAATTCTCAAAAGCGGTCGACGGCGCGTTGTATTCCACGCGCGCCTCAAAGAGATGTCGTCAGCACAAGCGTAGGGGCCAACTAGGGCCGATGACTGCCGGGGTCGTGGGAAGGTACCAAAGGGTTACCGAGGCCCCTGGCTACACAGGAAACTGAAGGAATACGGGTGGGTCTTAGTCAGTAAGTCTGACACACCCTCCCGCTCCGCCCAGAGCGGGAGAAGTTATTTGATGACTTCCCACCCAAAAAAGCAGACTAGTCTGGATTTATGCCCGGTTGATGGCAATAGGCTCGCCCCCTATTAGATGGGACTTAAACATGACTGGCAAGTGTGCTAAAGGTACTCCTCTGCCTAACCCTTCCTGAATTACGGGCGTGATATTATGTTATATTATTAAAGATTAACTTTAACTGTTTATTTATAACATAAACATTATACGGAAAGAAACCAAAGTTACAAACAGAAGGTCGGCTCAAAATTGCTGCGTATCTAAAAAACTTCAAGATCTTGGAGCAGAAGCATAGCAAAATCAGCCTATAACGTTCTCACTGCGGAGACATAGGCATTCTCTTTGTGAGGGGAGTATAATCCACGACACGGGCCCAGTGTGGGTTGGTGGATGTCACATGTCTTGGAATTTTAAGATCTCGAAGAATCTTCTATACTAATATTATAAATGCGAAAGTTTGTAATAATGGATGGATGGATGTTTGTTACTCTTTCACGCAAAGGTACTGAACGGATTTGGATGAAATTTGGCACACAGATAGTTCATAACCAGGAATAACACATAAGATACTTTTTATCCCGATATATCCACGGGGTCAAAACTTATGCGGGTGAAACCGCGGGGCGCATCTAGTAGATAATAATTAAGAGCACTGATCATCTTTTCCTCTGATGATCCCAAAAAGTGTTCATAAAATCCGTACAACCCATACGATACAAAAAATAAAAATATAGAAATTCTAAGAGCTCAGGTGGATTTTTTACCCAACTGCAGATAACCCGAAAGGAGGTTAATGTGTTTACCGAAAGCCGTTTAGACGATCATATGAACGTAATAAGGTACCTCGGATGCAAATGACAGACCTGAATAGTTCCTTCCACAGAATGACGCCTTACGAAACTAACTTTAGAAAGTTCTTGCAAAATTTTTGCATTTTCAGGATAAGAAGGAAATTTGCGTTCATTAAAATTTGTAATGCAGTCTTAATATAAGTTTGTGTTGTAGTAAGTTATGGCCTTATTGTTTTATGTTTTTTCTAGCAATAATTGGAAAACCGCATTGCCACACGTCACGTTCCTTTTACCTTCGAAAAACAAGAGAGATATTTTTGTTTTATTTTCATGTGCCGTATTCATCAGTTTGGTTTCTGCTATTATTTATACGTATAACGTCGCAAACCTACCTTTTATTTACTTTTGGAATCAAATTATAAATAAATAAATAAAAACAAGAGAATTTTCATACCAAAACGGCATAACTTGTAAGTTAAGTGATGCAATAACAACATTATTTAGAACGAAAACTTGGTAAGCAATTCTGAAGAATAAAATAAAATAAAATAAAATAAAATAAAAATAATCCTAACTTTATTAATATTATAAAACAAAGTCCCCCCGCTGCGTCTGTCTGAAAGAAAAAACTCAAAAACTACCGAACAGAATTTCATACTGTTTTCAACAATGGATGGAGTGATTCATGAGAAAGGTTTAGGTGTACAATTCATTAATGTTTTGTATAAATTGGCTGAAATATGTTTGTTGAAGATGTCGGAAAAAATCATGCTGACTGGGAGCTTAACTAGCTTGCGACGTGTAAACCAATAGTTGTATGAAAACAATTTATTTCGGAAAAGTTTACCTGGATACTTTTTACTTAGGGTACTTTTAATCCCGGTAGTATGTCCGCGTGGGATATTTCCCGACATTCACGCGGGCGAAGCCGCGGGCAAAAGCTATAAAAACATCTCTAGTAAATTAAAAAACCGGCCAAGTGTGTGTCGGACCACGCACAATGAAGGGTTCCGTGGTTGGAATTACTTGGGACGATTTTTTTCCAAAAACAAACTTTACATTGTAGTTGAAAACCCTGTTCTCCCATACATCGATATATGCCACGGTCAATTCTCCAACTGCAAATTTAAGTTGGTCGACTGTAACTCGTTAACTTGTAAAGCCTACTTAGCCGTGATAGTTTTTCTTTTAAATTCATTATAATTATGTACTACTGCCATGAATTTTTTCACATCTTCATAAACAACCGTTTAGCTGGCAGGGCGGGGGGACAACACTCAACTCTAACAGAAATTAGCACTTTAATGCTCAATGTTACGCAAGTGGATCCTTGAATCGATTAGTGGACTTCAAAGACCCACAATATTTTTTAACAGCCTATCCAACGATACCCCACACCATGTGGTAGAAGAGAAAAAAATATCATACCCACATTACGTGCAAGGGAGGTACGCTAAAAAAATGTTTTTCCAATATTTTATTTTAGCACTTTGTCGGCGTAATTAATATGTATACCTATGCCAAATTACAACTTTCTAGTACTAAGCGTCTCTGAGCTACAGTGGGGTCAGACAGACAGACAGACATGGCGATACTATAAGGGCCCTTATAGTATCGCCATGTCTGTCTGTCTGTCTGTCTGTATGTCTGTCTGACCCCACTGTACCTTCACTGTAGCTTGTTCTGTTAGAGTTGAGTGTTTACTACGGAACACTAAAAAGTAGTAAATTTAAAAGACGCAACGAAAATAACTCCAGCTAGGTATTCCTTTTAAAAGAAAACACTGACGTAATTAGCAAGTAACGAAATTAAACTAAAAGGCTCTGTTCTAGAGATCCTCAAAAGGATTGGGCAGGTTGGTATTCATTTTCAGCGTACAGATATTATGAGAGAGTAATTAAAACGAGTTTCCTTATTCCGCAAAAACGGAATAGGTTTTTAAAACGAACGCTTTAATGAATTATATAGGTATGTCGTGACAGATCTTCCGTAATCTTCTTGACTTCAAAAGCATACTGATTAGTTAGTACAATATTATTACTTACACTTTATCGTTCTTAAATTATGTACCTGTTCAATTTGGTTTGATTACTAAGTCTAAATAAACGTTGCAGTCAGTCCGTCTTTGGACATGGCCGTTCAATTTTCATCCGTGATCCGTATGGGATATCCGAATTCGGATTAAGTCATACAGATCCCGCATAGCGACTGTTTATATCTGCGATAAGTGTAGTTGCGCCTTCAGAATAACAAAATTGCCTTATTCAACAATTTAACTACTTAAAGAAAAACGCTGGGCATTAGAACAATGCGTCAAAGCCTTTTCATCAACAATACATTTAAGTCACATATTTTATACTTAAAACAAAACGATCACATTCCATACCGATGGCCTTTCCATGGGATGGTCCATTTAACTTTAGTCTTTGTGATCGGGAGCGAGGGTTACAAATTATACCTATTGTTTATGTGCCCTCACGCGGGCTTGCCACACCCCTGACAAATTATATTTGCATGGTTATTAATTAGCCGTAGCATGGCATTTTGGAGCCGAAATGTTATTGCAGACTGTGCTTGGTTTATTGGAAACACCTACTCATAATGTACATTTTGTTGATTAACGGATAAACGTGCCATTTTATTTGAATAGCACATATTTTGCATATAAATTCAATGTACCATATCTGCCTAGCCTTTTTACAACTTTTTTGGCAACGCCTGGTGGTAAGATCCAAGCGTGCACGTGCTTTCCGAAGCATGAGCCACGAGCCCCTCCGATGTTCTATATGGATAGTCTTTGGATATCTAAATCAAGTCTTCAGGTTTTAGAACATCACATATTTAACGCTAGCTTTTGCCCGTGGATTCGCCCGCGTAGATGTCGGAAAATATCCCACGGGAACGTACTACCGGGAATAAAAAGTAGTAAATGCTATGTGTAAATCGACAAAAATTAAATGTGTACGTAACTAATAGACTACACGTAGGGCTGTCCGCTCACACCGCATTTTTACACCCATCGTAACTTCTAAACGAAAGGTCCGATTCGAATAATTTAAAGAAAAATTACATGTACATAATCAACCTTGATTATGAAACATACATATTAAGTTAATTACGGATTACTATCATGATACGAATGTCATCGTCTTTCGATTCTACCTATGTTTTGATTGACTAATTAGAACAAAAAACGGTTATTGTGACTTAATTATAATAGCTTGACAAATAGCCTTCCGGACGTTTTTGTGGGTAATGATGAGTTCTATAAACATGTAGCACATTATTTTATGTATCATCAATAGTTTTCGCAGCGAACGCCAAATAATTACTTTTGTAGACAAATTTTTGATACCTTGGGTTACATTATTGTAATTTTCGTAGAGATCTGTAATTTTTTTTTAAATAAAATACAGCCCATGTTACTCGCTGATAATGTCGCTTTCTGTATGTGAAACAATTTTGAAAATCAGTTAAGTAGTTTTTGAGTTTATCCATTACAGACAGACAAACAAACAAACAAAAAATAAAATCTCTTCTCTTTATAATATTAGTATAGAAATGTTGGGTTGGTACCCAAATATATACAGGCTACGTACCTCATTCTAGTTTCGTAAGTTAGCAAATTTCTGCCTAGAAGTCATGGCACTGCTCAAGAATAAACTTTTAAATAGAAATTATTTAGTAAAGTCCCCGAATTTGAACAGAACTGATGTAGGCATGTTCCATACAATTCTATCCTAACCAAATGGCGACGATGCGAAGGGTTTGTTCAAATTCATGGCCCACGTCTTGTGAAAGTATAATTGTTTAGGATACGATGGGACTGACATACGCTTTGCGTAAAAGCCCCTTAAAATAAATAAAGAAAAAATAATACTCTGTCTTATCACTTGCCACAACTAGAAACACTTGAGCTAATCGCTTTGCTAAGCTGTATATAGCAAAGGTCGTAACAACCAGTGACCCGTAGCACAACAACGAAAGGGATTATTTAAATAATACACAATACATAAAACACTGTAAATTTGTATTTACAATATTTACGAAGACGAAATGCTACACATTCTAAGTAATACTTTTAAGCTATTAGTTTATATATTTATTTAATTTTAAAGAACACTTACAGACTAATAACAATCTTGAATTTCCTTCATAAGTTTCGACATTTTCTAATTACAAGCTTTTACATGTCCTGCCGGGGTCGCGTGGAAGTTCGAAAGGGTAACCCTTTCGAACGAGGCCTCTGGCAACACAGGCAACGGAAGAAATACCGGTAGGTTTTAGTCAGTAAGAGTCTGACACACCCTCCCGCTCCGCCCAGAGCAGGAGAAATTATTTGATATTTACCCACCCAAAAAAAAAAAGCTTCCACATGTACAATATATCAATTTAGTTACGCATTATTTGCGATGGCCAGTTACAGTGAATTGACTAACATTATGTAAACATATGAAATGAAATGAAATGAAATGAAATGAAATTGTTTATTCTGTAAATAGGATATGAGAATCACTTTTACACGTCATATTAAAAAATAAGCTAGATGGAGTCGACATTTCCTATCTGACTACCCCTGAGAAGAAATGGCGAAACAAACTCAAGGGTCAAAGTCTCTTTTAAAGTCCAGACATAATCTTGGTCAGATCATGTGAGGACCATGTAGATCTATGTCTGAAATGGTCTTTTGAGGAAAGAACCACACAAATTTGAGTGGACCAAAATATAACCAAAATATAACAATGTAAACATATTAGGTATGTCGAGACTTTTTATTATTTGATTACTTATTACTTATTTGATTCCTATTTCCAGGACTAGTTTTTATTGTATTAGGTAACTGGCTTCTGTCCGCGACTTCGGTCGCGTAGAAGTCGTAAGACACCACAGTAAGAGAGAAATGAAAAAATAAGAAAGAAAGAAAAAACAAAAATTAGAAATACAGCCACATTTTTACAAAAAAAAACTGCCTCGTTAATCTAGTTGTCGCAAGCACTACTGTTGAGCATGAACTCCTGGGTCCCGGGTCGGGCAGTGTTATTGGGTTTTCCATCTGCAATTTCTCAGTAACAGTCCAAAGTCTGGATTTGTGCCCGGTTAATGGCAATAGGCTCGCCCCGTATTACATGGGACCTAAAAATAACTGGCGAAATGTGGGTGTACTATAGGTACACCTGTGTGACCTTCGGAGAATACAGGCGTTTTGTTGTTATTTTTATAAAACTTCCCTGTATGTTACTACGTACTCGTATGTAGTTTAAGTCTCAGCAGCCAAAATATACAGACGACGCGGAAGCGAGCAACGTACAGTTGTCCGTGTGAGAAGCAGTTAGTCCTGATGTCGACTCCGCAGTCTTCAGTAGTAATTTCATACGGTCAGCTACGACCCTGGCCCGAATATTTCATATTATGATTATATGATGGGAACCCGAATGCGGTATAGTGAGAAAAAAAAATGTCGTCCGGTGAACTGACGAAATGTACACCTCTGCCTAACCCATCGGGAAATTCAGGCCTTAAAACGACACCCATTTATTTTTGGGTGGGAAATCATCAAATAACTTCTCCCGCTCTTTGTGTCAGACTCTTACTGACTAAAACCCACCCGTATTCCTTCCGTTGTCTGTGTTGCCAGGGGCCTCGGTAACCCTTTAGTACTTACCCATGAAACAAAAGTTGCAAATTTTTGGTTTTTGAATTTTGATTTAGAACCCATTATCGTTGTTTTTATTGTGAAATAATTAGCTTTTATTTTAATGAAAACAAAACACATCGAATAGTTTCTATTTTTAAAATCAGCCAGTATATGTTTCCGAGAACAAAAAGATTGCATACCAATCTAGTTTTTTAAGAAAAAAATAAAGCATCAATTAATAAAACATGCAGTTTCTGTAAATGATGCGTGTTGCTTAGACTTTTTTGATGTGTGTGAAGCTACGTAATAAACCTTTAAACTGCTTATTAGTACATTGTTATTCTCTCTTCTGGCGTATGTGTTGCTTGGGAATGATAACGCACATCATGGCATAGACGAGAAAAACTGGCACGAGCGTAAAGTTGGAATTATATTATTTTCTTGTCTTTCCCACAGCGTGGGGTATCGTTGGATAGGCCGGTCAAAAATATTACGGGTTTTTCGAAACCATCTTTCGATTCAGGCATCCGTTTGCGTAATATTAAGTTTTAAAGTGCAAATGTTTTTTTTTTTCAAAATTTTTTTTTTTCACTTTGTCGGTGTGATTCATATCTATAAAGAGAACTAAGAGTCTCTGAGCTGAGCCGCGAACAGACCGTCAGACGTTCATGGCCCTCACGCACGTATGGGAGTGGCGCGAGGAGGCGAAACGCCGGGGCGTAACTCCGCTGCTGCGAGAAATCGCGGTACTGCGGACGGAGCTCCGGCGGGATCACATGGCGACATGGAGACTACGGTTGTCGCAACCCAGTGCTGGGCACGCCACGATTGTGGCGATAAGTCCCCTCTTTGCGGAGTGACTAGAGAGGCGCCACGGCGTCCTCACCTTCCGCCTGACGCAGGTCCTCACCGGACACGGCAGCTTCGGGAGGTTCCTGTGTCGGATAAGGCGGGAGGAAACGCCCGGGTGTCACTACTGTGTGGATCGCCCGGAGGACATGGTGGAGCATACGGTGGAGGTCTGCCCGGCTTGGGCAGAGCACCGCCGTGTCCTCGTGGAGGCGATCGGCGGCAGAGATCTCTCGCGTCCGGCCCTGGTTCAGGCCATGGTACGGAGCGAGAGGGCATGGGCGGCCGTCACCTCCTTTTGCGAAGCAGTAATGCTCGCGAAGGAGGAGGCGGGACGGTTGAGAGAAAGGCATGTTTCACGCCCTCTCGCCCTAGCCGCCGCAGGAGACGCCCTGGGCGTCGGGAATCCCGGGCGGATTTCCGGCCACCGTAGGCGCGGGCTTGCGGACGGTGAGCAATGGGTAGCTCACCGTCCGGTAAGGACCAGGCCCGGGTCGACGGCGCGTTGTATTCCACGCGCGCCTCAAAGAGATGTCGGCAGCACAAATGTAGGGGTCCACTAGGGCCAATGCCTGCCGGAGTCGTGGGAAGGTACTTATGGGTCACCGAGGCCCCCACAACACAGGCAACGGAAGGAATACGGGTTGGTTTTAGTCAGTAAGAGTCTGACACACCCTCCCGCTCCGCCCAGAGCGGGAGAAGTTATTTGATGATTTCCCATCCACAAAAAAAAAACAAAAAGACCTTGCCAGATCGTAGCGATTACTTTTTTTTTCAAAAATATTCATTGTATAATTTTGGTTTCGCTACGATTTTATTATTTGTATACATTAGATAATATTTAATTAACTTACTACACAAGTCTTTACAGCTTTTATTGTTAGTGAATATGTAGTACATGACTTTTAACAACTTTAATACGACACGGTCGAAGTCTATATTCTCAGTTATCAAAACAGTAAATTGAAAACGCTTTTGCGCCGAAATAACTCGTTAAGTTTCAGATATTCAGATAAACTTGTTACTTTTTCTTTTCATACGAACCGTTCGTTTGTTAATCCGATTCCCATTCCTTGTTCTTTTTTACATATTCTCTTTCATTGTACTTCCAATTCTTTTGCAATTACTTCCATTAATTTGAACATTCTGTTCATGTATTTAAAACACTGGTTCTGATCTCCAAGACTTTCTAGACTGAAACGAAATTAATCTGAACTGAGAATCGGAGGGAAATGAACAATCGCAGTATGTTCAACCCACTCTTTTACCTATGAATGCTTGTTTGGAAGCTTAAAAACTTGAGGAACAAGGAAAGCAAAAATCGTAGCTAAAAGGAATAAGACGGACCGTTCAAATGAGGTTGAAGACAAGTAAGGTTACAAACGTGTGGTTAAAAGTACTCCTATAAGGAAAAAAGGAACATGTTGAATATTGATTGCTGAAATAAGAATTTCAGCAATCAATATTCAACGTGTTCCTCTTTAGTAGTTCCCTACCTAGTCTGGGACACTTAGTCGTTCTGCGTAAAGAAAAAATCGTCGCGGCGCTGAAGACGCGACGCCATCCAGTCCGTCTGCCACCGGGCTACAGTTGCCAGGGCTGCGTCAAAATGTATCGGCGGCGCAGTGTTCTAGGCCGCCAGCGCGACTGCGTCGCTCCCGTCACAGTTGTCATCGGTGTCACATACACGTTTTAGTGGGTCATTTAATTTTGTTATTATTTTTATTTCAAGTTAATATATTAGTTTAAAACTATATAAGTACATATGCCTAGTGGCAGCAGCGATGTGGTAATGGTAGTGGTAGTGCTTGTCAACCTACGACATCACTGAGCATCCTGGAGAGATGTCCACTGTATATCCAGGCACGGATTTTTAAAGGTAAATGAGGTCTAAACGTGCATATTGGAAAGGTGCGCAGACCACCAGATGCACTCATCTCAGACCCAGTCTCAACAGTTTCACCTACAACAGCAGCTGCATCCACTTTTGACCCTTTCATAATTCAAAAACTTGGTTCCTGTTTTGAAGCGATTACCCCGTGGCGCTAGCTAGCAAGTTGCGTTCGTCTTGCCACCCGGGGGAACTCACAAAGTACTTGGGAACAGCTGCTCACCTTCCGTTACAGAATTCTACATGTACAAAAGAATTTGGTAACCAAAAAGACATTAACTGCACAAATAAAATAAACTGTAATATTTCGGCTCATAATTTAGATTCCAAATTACCGACTCAGAGATATGCCTCTTCAAGAGGGTTCAGCTAGTGGAATCTAAATTAAGAAGGGTGACATTAGTGGAGCAGCCAGAATTCTTTTCAGTAGTGATGTGATGGCACCGTGTTCCTCAGAAACACTCGCAGCTCTGAACAGCAAACACCCTGCCCCAGTGGACAGTCTTTCTTTTCCCAACTCCCCTGATCCGGATAATCACTCCCTTACCATTACACGACGAGAGTTACTAACAGCCGTTTGGTCCTTCCGGAGCGACTCCACTGGTAGCCTCGACGGCCTCAGTCCTCAACACCTATTTTAATGTTATTATTATGCCAATCAGTGAATGTAAGCGAATGATATAATGTGTCACGGATATATGTCTTTCAATCAATTCTTAAAAAAAAAATACTTCATTCCATTGGCCTTGATCTCAGCCTCAACCTTTCGAAATGTGAACTATACTTATCGGACAGTGCTGATAGACCTCTGACACTTCCCAAAATTAACGCAATAGCATCAGAAATCAAATAAAATATTATTGAAAAAGCTATCTTCGTCTCCTTGGTCTATCTTTGAGAATTCATTTCCCGTATTTATTGAAGAAAAAATACCATTTCAATGACGTTTCGGAAAGATTGTTCCAAATTTCAAAAAAAAAAACATAAACTTCGTTCGGTACTGCTGTTTCGGCCTTAAATTAACATATTTCCTTCGCACTTCCTATTTATGGAAGCACACTCACCTTTTAGACAAATTGGATTTCAATCTTAAATTTGGTCATGAACGACCGAGCTTGGGCACAAGCTACTCTTTCCATTTGTATGGGAGTCCCCGGGGTTCGCAAAACTTCTAGTACTAGTTTACCGGCTTTCATATCCTTGATCCACGGCACTGAGAAATGAATCAGGAAAATCCTAGCCTCCACACTCCGCCTCGCTGCTTCCCTGCGACTAGGAGCCTGTTGTTGCTCTCCTCATCGCGGCTGTCATTGTGGCGAAGTTGTCAACAGTCTCAGACACCACGTTCTGTCTTGGGGCCGAAGTACAGGTCGCTTAGCGCGGCACGTGAACATTAATGACATCATCCGACGAACTCTTGTCACTGTCGGTGTCTCAGCAGTTTTAGAACCCAACGACTTGGCACACGACGATGGCAAGAAACCGGATGGCATATCTTTATTTCCATGGAAAGTGGGTAGGCCTATAGTGTGGGACGCAAAGTGTATCGATCTTCTTGCGCCATCTCATCTTCCTGGCTCGACATGCTTTCTGGCGCTGCTGCTGCGGCTGTGGAAAACCCCAAACGGCGAAATTATAATAACCTTATCGTTAATTCAAACCCAGCCAGGCACTTTACTTTGTGTAAATTATTTCATCACCACTGCTCTTAAAACGGTGAAGGAAAAATCCTGAGGAAACCGGCATGTGCTAAAAGTTCGAAGATTGTGACATCTACAACCCGCACTGGGCCCGCGTGGTGGATTACGGCCCACTCCCTCTCACCGAGAGGGGCCTGTGTTCCAGCAGTGGGAACATTATAGGCTGATTGTGGTCGTTAATTATATTTTTGAGCCGTTTGGGGTTGAAACCCTTGGACCGGGTGGGGTCCGAGTGCTCATGGTTTATTCAACGAAATCTCCAAATGGCTGGTTGACACTTCTCGTTACACAATGAATGGCTTTTACTTTGTCCAGAGGCTACATCCACATTAATTTCGCCAGAATAAAGTTTTCTTGCATCAGAGGCTCATGCTCTTTATGGACACCGTTGCCTAGTTTTTCCATTTCCATCATGAACTAGTTTTTACATCTTGACCTTGTTTCTGAACCAGTTTTTTCATCATGACCTAGTATCTTAACTTGTTTTGCAATCTTGAACTATACTCGCGAGCAAAAGTATGGAATCTCTTACTTGGAATTGATTCCGCGCGATCTTGAGTACTTAATAACTAGTTAAGAATAATAAAAATGGTACCATTTTAAAGGTAAAACTGCTAACTTTACCAAAATACCAAACCTACCTACCAAATACTCGTACCTATACCTTACCAAATTCATTTAAATCACACCAGTATTTAAGGAGCTATCCCGGATTACGTGAAGAAGTAAGGTAAAAGATATGTTTCAATTGTTAGATACGTCGCGAGTTGCGGCCTATTGACCCCCTTTATAAGCACGTGTTATCCGATTTTCTTTACCTCCCCCCGACCCTTGCTCGACGAAGTGCCAGCCCGCGCCGCTGAGCCCGTAGCTTTAAATTCCCCGATTAATAATAATTCAGAATTCAGTTCAGATCCAGCCTGTCCCACCTTGCTATCCTCCCCCCAGCGACGCCCTAAGCCGAGGTCCGTACCTCACAGGGGGTGCCCTAAGCATGCAGTCACTTAGTAGTTTAAGAATTTCGCCCCTGGCTGGAGGCTTTGAGTTCGCTTAAGGCAGCCACAGGATAGTCCGGTTGAGTAGTGACGACCTCTCAAGGTCAACTACCAGAAGCAATTGGTAAAAAAAAAAAATATTATCAGTCGGCTTTCACACGTTGACCGGTACACATCTCCACTACTTTTGGACCCTTAAACTTGGACGACAATGGATACTACACCTACAGAAGCAGCACAAATCGTCGCCCTATTGCAAGAAGGGCTCAGCCAGCGGGCTGTCGCACGTCAGCTCCACATTAGCCAGTCCTGTGTTTCAAAAGTCTATAAATGCTTTCAGGAGACTGATGGCTTTATCCCGAGACCAAGATGTGGACGGCGCCTGAGCTCATCGGAGAGGGATGACCATTTTATCGTGTCAACCTCTCTCCGAAATCGACATTTGGCTGGTGTCGACGTCCAACAGGAGCTCCAAAATGCTCGTGGGGTAACTGCCAGCAAGTGGACAGTTTGTCGAAGACTTAAGCAAGCTAATTTGACTCCAAAAAGGCCTGCCACGGGTCCAAAACTGACGGCAGGTCACCGACAACCACGCCTTCAATTTACTCGCTCCCATCTTGATTGGTAGGTTGAGCAATGGAGGCAAGTCCTGTTCTCCGACGAGTGCAGAATGTGTTTGCACGGCAGTGACCGAAGAGGTCAGGTCTACAGGCGGCCTGGGGAGCGATTTGCGCAGTGCTGTTTCGCTGAGACAGTGGCTTATGGGGGCGGTTTTTGTATGATGTGACCCGGCATTTCCTTCGACGGTAAAACGGAGCTTGTTTTCGTGCCTGGCGGGGGACGAGGAGGCGATCTAACTTCAGACCGCTAAATTTCCGATATTCTGCCGAAACATGTCGTTTCTTATGCGGGATATATCGGTGATGACTTCCTCCTTATGCACGATAACGCTCGTTGTCACACTTCCCGTGCCACAATTGAATACCTCGATGAAGACGGTATCGCCACCAATGTGGCGATACCGACTGAGACGAGACTAGGATGAGCGCTGGCCAGTCCAATGACTGGCCAGCGCTCATCCCGGACTTGAATCCCATTGAGCACATGTGGGATAAACTGAAGAGGAGGGTTCGTTCCAGAAATCCTGGTCCTTCAAGTGTGAATGAGCTGAAATCGGCTTTGATAGAGGAGTGGGAAGGTATTCCGCAAGAATCGATTCAGAAGCTGATTAGGTCAATGAAGAACCGTCTTCGAGCAGTTATTAGGGCGAGGGGAGGGAACACAAAATATTTAAACTTAATTTTAAGGCCAAATATTCTTTTTATTAATTCATTTTTGTTGTTTTCTTCATTTATTAGTTTTTTTTTCCATTATCCTTATGTTTTCCTAACTCCTTCACTCAACCCGGAATAGCTCCTTAAAAATACTGGTGTAATTTAAATGAATTTCAATTTAAAGTTAACAGTTTAACCTTTAACATGGTACCATTTTTAGTATTCTTAGCTAGTTATTAAGTACTCCAGATCGCGCGGAATCAATTCCAAGTAAGTGTTTCCATACTTTTGCTCGCGAGTGTAGTTTCTCAACTAGTTTTTCCATCATCAACTAGTTTCTAAACTAGTTTCTCAACTAGTTGTTAAACCACAAACTAGTTTTTCTCCCATGGTTTAGTTTCTCAACTAGTTTTTACACCTTGAACTAGTTTTTCTTAATGAATTAATTTCTCAACTACATAGTTTTTACATCTTGGACCAGATTTCACAAGTTTCTAACTCACTCGGTAGAGTATTACTAAATTTCATGAACCTAATAAATGGATCACAATTTAATGTCATAAAAAACGAATTGGGTCGAATTCTAGATTTATTTATCTCTAATACTGACTGTCAGGTAGCATCGTGTGATGCTCTACTTATCCCTGATAGTCACCATCCAGTTTTTTCTGCACTAACCTGTCTTAATATGAAATTCACTCCCATGAAATGCCGTTCAGTATATAGGTACAACTTCCATAAGGCCGATTACGTTGGTATTAACAGCGAATTTGATGAAATTGATTGGGACAAGGAATTCTCTCATCTTGAATCTGAGCAAGCTGTTACTTTGTTCTATGAGATAATATATGGCGTCATCAGATCACATGTTCCGTTACTCAAAACTAAAAATTCAAACTTTCCTGTCTGGTTTTCACAGTCTCTAATCCGTATTTTTAAAGAACGCGCTTGGATAAAATGGAAGAAGTATAATAATCTTTCCGATTACCTAAGTTCTCTGCCTATCGCAAACTTTTCCACGGCGAGTATAATAAGTGTTACAGATAGTACATTGAATCTGTGGAGGATAGCATTCCTAAAAATATTAAACATTTCTGGTCTTACGTCTCATCACAAAATGGAAAAGCCAAATATCCAGCCTGTATGTATTTTAAAAATATTTCCTCTGGTGAGGCCACGGAAATCTGTAATTTATTCTCATCTTTCTTCTCTTCTGTATACGAACCCTCAACCCTCGACCCTAACAACTGGGAACCATCTAACTACTGTTCAAATAACACAACTTGTTTATATGAAATATACCTATCCCCTACAGTTATCTGCTCGGCACTAAAGTCATTAGATTCTTCCAAAGGAGCGAGCCCCGATGGTCTACCACCTATATTTTTCTTAAAGACATGTTATAGCTTGTGCACTGCCTTATATATAATATTTAATAAATGTTTGCGTGACGGAGTTTTCCCTGCTATTTGGAAACGGGCATTTATCACTCCGGTTTACAAGACAGGTGACAAAAATAATGTAGAGAATTACCGCCCTATTTCAATCCTCTCCACCTTGTCCAAGGTCTTTGAGCGTCTTGTCCACAGTGCTGTTTATTCTCATATTCATCGGCTTATCATTCCCGAACAACACGGATTCTTTAAACAACGCTCTACCATGACAAATATGTGAACATATGTTAACAATCTCTTTGAAAAAATGGATCAACGAGTTCAAGTAGACCCTGTGTACACGGACTTTCAGAAGGCTTTTGACAAGGTGGATCATGTACTGCTTCTTGAGAAGATTGCATATAACGGAATACGTGGTAACCTACTTAGATGGTTTGTTTCATATGTTTTTAATAGGGTACAAATAGTGGCGGTTAATGGTTATGAATCTGACCCTATAGTTGTCACATCTGGTGTTCCACAGGGATCTATTTTGGGTCCTCTGCTCTTTATAATATTTATCAACGATATCAAAAGCTGCTTTATCAACTCAAATTTCATAATGTACGCTGACGACATAAAAATCTATAGATCCTGCAAGGATATACAGGACTGCTTGCTTCTTCAAGACGACCTAGATAGATTATATACATACTGTAACAACAATAAACTCTTTCTCAGTCTACCCAAATGTCATGCCATCTCATTTACTAAGAAGAGAAATAAAATAAATTTTAATTATTCCATTAACAATACAGGCTTGGATAAAGTTGGTTCCATTCGTGACTTGGGTGTTACACTGGATGCCAGTTTGCACTTCGATATTCACGTCGACAGCATAATAAATAAGGCGTACCAGATGTATGGTTTCGTCATGAGATCATCACGTGACTTTGTGCGACCCTCTACGTTCCTACTGCTTTATAAGACTCTGGTACGATCACAGCTAGAGTATGCCATTCCAATCTGGAACCCCTTCTACGACAAATATGGCTCTAAAATTGAAATGGTACAGAAGAAGTTCCTACGATCTATGAACTATAAATGTTTCCATTCAAAAGTTCCATATGTGCAGCTGTTGAAACGGTATGGAGTTCTAGATTTGGGGTCCAGGCGGTTATTACTTGATGTCATAACCCTGCATGGTATATGTAATAATAAATTTGATTGTATCGACCTTACAAATAAGTTGTGTTACAAGGTGCCCCGAAGTGTTATTTTAAGGGGGGTGCGCGTTCCTCAACTCTTCCACACAGATATATGCCGGACTAATGCTGGGGAACGAGCACCTCTTCGCCGTCTTGTTGATACATACAACACACATTTTATGGACCTGGATATATTTTATCTGTCTAAGCAAGTATTTAAGAAAATGGCTCTGGATATTTTGTCTGCAGAGTAAATTAAGTTACACTAAGCAATCTCAGCAATATTATGACAACGATTCTTTTGTTTTGACTTGTTTATCTTTTATTATCACTTGTCTTTTTTCACTTCTTTTAACTTTTAGTTAACACGTGGACAATGGTGTGGGTTGCATGTTTGACAATTCCTAGCTTAAGTAATTCTCTGTATTTTGTAGCATGTAACTGTTTTTTGTCCCTAATAAATAAATAAATAAATAAATAAATAAATAAATTTTCCATCATCAACAAGTATTTCAAGATGACAAATAGATGTAGGTTACTGTTGTCCCATGGGAAGAATGTTAGGAGAATGTCACGTGTTATCACACGACTCAATCAAAACCAAACCCCTCCAAACAATTAAAGTGGCTCTAATCATTCTGAAGTAAAATCCACAAATCCCTTTAGTATTTGCGAACAGAGAATCATGGCTGTCAGTCATTGTGGTAATTGTTTGACACTCTTAATAAGGTCCGTATAACAGAAGGAAACTCAAGCATTGATCTCTGTTCAAAGCTAGTTTTAAGTCAAGTTTTAATTTTAGAACGTTCTTCAAGCATAGATTCATTGATCATAGTTCAGCAGAGTTTGGGTTAATTTTAGATCGTTACTCAGTTTGTGAAGCAGACACTTAGGTAGTTACATACAGATCAAATCACCAAGCAGTGATTTGTCGAGACCGCGCTAGAACATAGATTGTTATGTATTTTTTGTTATAATCAAATTTATCGTTTTTTTTTTATATTGTTGTGGAATTGAAGCATTACTATCAAAATGGATTATAACTATTTGGAGAAGTAGATTATTACAATAGTTTATTAAACGATGATTCAAATATAAGGTTGAACTAAAGTTCCTCTGAGATATTGAGGGCGCGTGGAAGTCCAAAAGGGTTACCGACGCCCCTGGTAACACAGGAAATGGGAGGACTACGGGTGGGTTTTAGTCAGTAAGGGGAAGCGGGAGAAGTTCTTTGATAATTTTCCACCCAAAACAAAAGAAGATATTTAAGGCAAAAGCGTCGTGGTAGCCCGCGAAATTTAAATTTTTCTTACTTTTTTTACAATTTGCAGGTCAGTATCTGATTGTATGTTGATCTAATTATGATTCGCTGTCGTATTAAATATTTTTTATAGAAGTATGATCATAAAAATCATCAATCCAACTCTCTATGTTCATAATAACCCATTGAATGACTATTTCATGAAATCATGACATTTGAGGCCAATTCTAACTTAAAGAGTTGTATTGCTGATTCTAATGATTATAATTCTATCAAATATGGCTTATTTGCTACGGTCGCGAATCATATTTTAATCAACTTGCAACCTGGAACTGTGTGTTAATTAATTACTAATAATAATATTAAAGCTATGGTCAGCAGACGACCAGTCACCACAAGCAGCACCCGCTCACGAGCATAACGCAAAGATCTGCCATCACCCCCTCGCCATATTAGAGGGAAGGAGGCAACCTGACCCCCGACGCTACCGCAGGCAGTGACATCTGTGGCGGAATGGCGGGACAGGCTTTCACGCCCTACCGCTGGCCTCGTCACCATTGAGGCGGTCCGGCCGGTACTCGAACGCGGCTGTTGATTCTACCATGAAGTACCTGGGATTGGTGTTCGACAGCTGGTGGGACTTCGGCCCCCACTTTCAGTGGCTAGCGCCCAAGTTGTTGACTATGAAGTAGAAAGTACCCGCGTCACTGTATCGGTGACGCGAGGAAACGAGGGTGCGGGGCGAGCGGCTGATGCAGCGTCAATTGGAGTTGCATCAGTTGCCGCTTCATGCAGCCCTGGTGACGGAATAGCGGGACAGGCTTTCACGCCCTACCACTGGCCTCGTCACCATTGAGGTGGTCCGGCCGGTACTTGAGCGCTGGCTCGGGAAGGGGCACGGCTCCCTGTCATTTCAGGTGACGCAGGTGCTCTCGGGGCATGGTTGCTTCGGGAAGTACCTGTGTCGCATAAACAGGAAGCCGGACGCCCGGTGTCACCACTGCGTCAACTGCCGGGAGGACACGGCGCGGCATATGCTGACAGAGTGTGCCGCTTGGGAGCAGCCGCGCTGTGCCCTCGTCTCAGGAGTAGGCAGTGACCTGTCGCTGCCAGCCGTGGTGGACTCCATGGTCGGTAGCGAGGAGTCCTGGGACGCGGTAGTATTCTTCTGTAAAACAGTCATGTCGCAGATGGAGGCTGCGGAAAGGGATCGGGAGATAGACTTTAGTCTGTGTTAAATAAACGTATTTTCTTTCTTTCTTTACAGATCTCTTCCACTCGTCCTGCCCGCAGCAGGCGCACCGGCGTTGTCCGCCCTCCGCCAACGCCCTCTTCCAGCCCCCCTAAATGGATCCAGGGACAACGAACACATAACAGGACCCGATGTGGCGGCGCGTAATGTTCCATTCACGCCCCTATTGGACGTCGCGGGGGGAGATTAACACCTCATTTGCCCTCACGAGTTTGAGGTGGCCCGCAACGGCGGGCTGGCACCAGCCGGGGATCGCGGAAGTCGCACTAGATCCCATGATCCCCGGTGCAAAAGTGGGAGGGGAACACCAGGGTGGTTTTTAGTCAGTAAGACATCATACATCGGCGTCATTTTTATTACCAGTTTTTTTATTTATTCCCCTAGTAGGATTTATATTTGTCCAAAGGTGTGTCCGTGGCATCACAGGGGGTCAGAATACCAGCGTTGCGGGTTTATTTATTTATTTTTTAAATATCGCAGCATTACGCTGAAATAGGACCCTTTTTGGCGTCGCGTATCGCGATCGTGAGTCGCGTTTTTTCCTTGTATTTTGTTTATTCAAACAAATATGTAAATACCGTTATTGTGTCTTTAACTATCATCTTTTTATTACAGAAAAAAACGATATTTGCACTTACCTATAACAACTATAAAGCAGGTGATTAATTATGTTTAATTTAAACCTTATATTAATCAAAGCATTTCCCAACACACGTAACTACACCACTAACACGTTACCTCACCAACAATTTTCATGTTAACCTCTTTGATTAACCCAAATACTTGATACGCCACAATAATTCAATAGGGCAAATCTCACCCGCAAGGCCGCAACCTTTAATCGAGTACTAACTTCGCCTTTCCTAATAAATGATTAACAAACAGCCCACATCACATTCTAAGACAATACAACCTTACCTTTAACTTCGTAGACTAGACTGTGGCTTTCTTCGCTATAAATCTTAGACAAAGCTCAGCTGAAAGTTTAGTTCACTTTTACGAGGAAAGTATCTGCAGGTAACACGAAAGCCAGAATCACGAACTTTGTAGTTCAATAAACTCCATTGCCTCGTTACTGGTATCTACAACGTTATCGGCACAAACTGCGAAAAGACTCCAGAGAAACGCAATGGAATGAAGTTAAACATATTTTTATTCTGTTGTAAGTAGCTTGTCTCTGAAGCGAATGAGACACACATTCAATAAAATTTATGTATTTCCTTTTTTCGACAGTAGCTTCTTAAAATACTTGTCCAATAAATCGATGGGCACTGCGTATCCTGGATACGACGACCTTTGTGCTGACTGTTCAGATATACACAAACGATACGAGACGTTGCCAAATGTCCCACATTTGCAAAAATACGATAACTTTATTACGAACTTTCTAACATCCCAAAAGCAAGCCAAAGTTTACGCCAAAATGCAATTGTTTCCCGGATACTTTTGGTTACAATCGGATTAGGATTCTCGTTATGAAATTATTCATGAACAAAATCAAGCTTTAGCAAGGCGTTTGTGAATTCTAAGGATTTCATTGTACAGATTAATCTCTCAAGGGGCCTATTCCTAACTTTTTCAATCAGAAAAACATTTTTTTACTAATGAGAAGGAAAAATGTGGAAATACCCTACTTCATTGAAAGTTGGATCATTTGGATATCGACACTAGAAGTAATTGCTCGAGACGATTATTTATTTATTCATTAATACTTTATGCACAATTAAAAAAAATACTGTACAAAGGCGGGCTTAATGCCTGAGGCATTTTCTACCTGTCAACCTTAGGGTAATGCAGAGGAGTGCGTGCAGAAAACCTCCTCGTGTCCCTGATTGCTGATGGTTCCCTGCGAATACGTTCGGAGGAAAGAGCAGTCGTCGGGCCGGTGCACCCTGGGCACGGCCAATAGTCTCTCCATGTTTCGGAAAGGGTATTGACTGTGGCGAATTTCTGCGTGGCGGGGAGCTTTATCCTCGATCGTCGGTTGTCCACTCCCCCCTCTGCTTACCGAGGGCAGGTCGAGTGGGCGTAGAGTAGGAAGGCGGAAGGGATGGTCCGCGGCGAAGGAGGGGCCAATATGGGCTGACGTTTATCCTCGTGTCTCTCAGATCCGAACAGAGGACATAGGGGAGAAGCAAGGGCGGCGCTCGTTGTGCACTCACCCTGCCAGCGAGCTAGCAGCGGGAGAACTGATTCTCCTGATTGCAACCGTTGAAATCGTAATCCGTAAAGAGATGTTTTGTGATGTTTTGTGACTTGGAACGGGACGAGGATCTAGGCTTGGTCACCCGGATCGCGAAGAAGATAAACTCTATATAAAATTTCTCTAATATCAAGTTTTGGTGCGCGGCGAGCATATGAATGGCTGAGGAGTAGTATCATCTGCAACTTCGTAGTTGTAGGTGGCGCATCAGTCGTTAGCGCACCCCCAGCCAGGGTACCAGTGGACCCCCTGGTTGAGTTACAAATGTACACTTGCCTAGGGACAGGGGGTGAACCTAGGTGTACTTTTTAGATCTGCGATCAAGGCTGTATCCGATAAAAGGCTCAGGTCCTCTAAAGATCAGGCCATAGCCGCGGCCATGGCCTCTATTATGGCGGCAGCAGCGGCTCTTCACGTCAGGCCTCCTTCGGAAGGTATGTCCGAGCAACGGGTGGAGGTCGCCCGCTTGACAGCCGCCATGGAGCTTCTCCGAATGGAGAACGAGTGGACCTGGCTGGGCTCCGACGAGCCGGCCCCCGGATGAAGCTGCAAGGGGGGCAGCAGCAGGGACAGGGACGGCCCGTGCCTCTGGAGGACCAGGTTCTGACCCTGGTGCGGCAGGAAATGGCTTCCTTGTGGAGTCGTTTCTCCGCCCTGGAGGCCAACGTCCAGCGCCCACCGTTGGCGGCGAGCCAGCCGGCTTCGGGCAAGCAGAAGTCCGCCTCATACTCAGCCGCCGCAGCTATTGTTAGGCTGGGTTTCCGCGCAGGTGAAACTGCTGGAACCCAGACCTCTGAGATGCTTCCGCTGCCAGGTGGGCAACCACGTGCGAGCTAATTGCACCTCGGAGGTGGACCGCAGCGGTCTTTGCTACCGCTGTGGCCTGCCCGGGCACAAGGCCGGCTCGTGCAATGCCACACCGCACTGTGCCGTATGTGCGGCGGCCGGTCACCACCGCAGCCGCCACCACTGCCACCGTCGCTGCCGCCTCCACCACCGCCATCGTCGCCGTCGCCACCGTAGCCGCTGCGGCAGGACCCGCTCATAGGGCTGGGAAGGAGGCTGAAGAGCTGACATGGAGTGCCAATAATGGACCCATTACGCCTCTTCCAGGCGATCATCAACCACTGCGCCACCGCTCAGGATCTGTTGCTCCAGAGCATGGCGCAGTGGTCGATTAACATCGCCGTGGTCACTGAGCCGTACTTGGTCCCGCCCAGGGATGGACTCGGTGGAGGACCTGAGCGGCTCAGTGACCCTAATGTCGTCGGCCGCCACCGGTACTCCGTCCCTCGAGGCCGTCAAGAGAGGACGCGGCTGCGTAGCAGCACGGTTCGGGGAGATTGTCGTGGTAGGGGTCTACTTCTCTCCGAACCGAACTCTTGCCGAGTTCCACAACTCCCTTGGGGAGTTGAGAGACGTCGTCGTCGGGTTTGGTTCCCTCCCCGTTTTCGTTCTCGGGGACTTCAATGCCAAGAATTTTGCTTGGGGTTCCCGGTTAATGGACACACGGGGCAGGATGGTGGAGGACTGGGCTCTGGAGACAGGCCTAGTCGTCCTAAACCGGGGTTCTGTCCCCACGTGTGTGCGGATGCGGGGTGAATCAGTGGTGGACATCTCGTTCACCAGCCCCGCTCTGTCGCCGCGTGTAGTTGACTGGCGCGTCATGGAGGGGTGGAGACCTATTCCGATCACCGGTATATCCGGTTTGACATCTCCACCCAGACCATAAACACTGCCGACGGGCCCCGAGAGGTCCGCGGTGGGCGCTGAAGCAGCTGGACCGGGAGCTCCTCCTGGAAGCCTTGATCGTGCAGGCCTGGCTGTCATCACCGGACAGGCCTGCTGACATCAACGACGAGGCGGTGGTGGTACTGGTGGTCACAGGAGCTCTGGGCTCTGCGCACTGCGTGCGTGGCAGCGCGACGCCGGAACACCAGGCGCCGCAGGCTCCGTATCAAACCTCCGGATACGGAAGCCATTCAGGCGGAGCTGTACGAGCACACTGTTCCCTTCGCGAGGGGAACACGCCCCCACCCATGGCTCCGCCTACTGCGGTGCCCGATGCGGACCACACCGCCAACGACGACGACGACGATGCTCCGGAGGTGACCGAGGTAGAAATGAGAGCGGCGGTACGCAAGCTTAATGCCAAAAAATACCGCCCCAGGACCCGACGGCTTACCTGGGAAGGCCTGGGTCCTTGAAGGCTCTCGGGCCTCGACTTAGGGGGCTCCTAAGCGCATGCATACCTCTGTCGTGTGGTCGAGGCCTATCTGACGGACAGGGCCGTCATCTACCCCGTTCACCAAGGAGTGTGGAACCGGCAAGAGATGTCGTGCGGTGTCCCACAGACATCGATACGACTGGGTGCTGCGCGCCTACCTCCCTAGCGTAGTGTGCTACGCTGACGACACGTTGGTCCTGGCGCAGGGGAGGTCGCACCAGGCGGCGGCCGAGTAGCGGCACGTGGGGTTGCGACAATCGTCGAAAGGATCCGGCAATTGGGACTCGAGGTGGCCCAGCACAAGTCCGAGGCCGTGTGTTTTCATGGTCCTCGGAACGCGCCACCGTTGGGGTCCCAAATAACGGAAGGAGGGGTTTCCGTCGGCGTCGAGTCGACGATGAAGTACCTGGGACTCGTCCTCGACAGCCGGTGGAACTTCGTGGATCATTTGACGTTTGGCTCCCAAACTGGAGCGAGCAGGCGCTGCATTGAAGCGGTTCCTGCCCAATCTAGGGAATCCAAACGCCTCCTGCCAGAGGCTCTACGCGGAGGTCGTGCGGTCCATGGCCCACTACGCGTTCTCTGGAACTGCGGCCAGCCTGCCGGTTAAGTGCAGCCCAAAGGGTCAAGGCCATCCGGATGGTCCGGGGATACCGCACGGTCTCCTGTGAGGCAGCGAGCCTCCTTGCCGGATTGCCGCCATGGGATCTGGAGGCAAAAGTCCTCGCGCACGTATGGGAGTGGGGCGAGGAGGCGAAACGCCGGGGCGTAACTCCGCTGCCGCGAGAAATCGCGGTACAGCGGACGGAGCTCCGGCGGGATCTCATGGCGACATGGAGAGTACGGTTGTCGCAACCCAGTGCTGGGCACGCCACGATTGCGGCGATAAAACCCCTCTTTGAGGAGTGGCTAGAGAGGTGCCACGGCATCCTCACCTTCCGCCTGATGCAGGTCCTCACCGGACACGACAGCTTCGGGAGGTTCCTGTGTCGAATAAGGCGGGAGAAAACGCCCGGGTGTCACCACTGTGTGGATCGCCCAGAGGACGCGGTGGAGCATACGGTGGAGGTCTGCCCGGCTCAGGCAGAGCACCGCCGTGTCCTCGTGGAGGCGATCGGCGGCAGAGATCTCTCGCGTCCGACCCTGGTTCAGGCCATGGTACGGAGCGAGAGGGCATGGGCAGCCGTCACCTCCTTCTGCGAAACAGTAATGCTCGCGAAGGCGGAAGCGGGACGGTTGAGGGAAAGGCAAATTTCACGCCCTCTCGCACCTAGCCGCCGCAGGAGACGCCCTGGGCGTCGGGAATCCCGGGTGGATTTCTGGCCACCATAGGCGCGGGCTTGCGGGGTCCACTAGGGCCGATGCCTGCCGGGGTCGCGGGAAGGTACTAAAGGGTCACCGAGACCCCTGGCAACACAGGCAACAGGAAGGAATACGGGTGGGTTTTAGTCAGTAAGAGTCTGACACACCCTCCCGCTCAGAGCAGGAGAAATTATTTGATCATTTCCCATCCAAAAAAAAAAACATGGAAGTTGCAACATAAGGGATATAACTCGAGAATAAAAAATATATACTTACACACAGATATATAAATACATATAAGCAAAATAAAAAGTGTCAAGAGAAATAACGATTGGTAGAGGAAAAACGAATCAGCGCTGGGATAATTCTGCCAACTTCTTACGAATATATTCCCGTGCCTTCACTTTAAATGATAATCGACTGGTTGCCATCCTAATGTTCAGAGGGAGCGTATTCCAAAGAAAAACCGCCTGTACAAAGAAAAAGAGTGAATGAAACCAGAGTGGTCAGAAGGACATCGTAGAAGACGATTGTGTTGATTATGATTTTTGGTTACGAATTATAATTATAACTTTCTCGATTATTCTTTAGGCAAGAACCTAGGCTTCTACATATATGTAGGTACATAGCTGGCAGTGGATTATGATAATTGGCTGTGCTCTACTCGCATCGATCATTGGCTCCCCTTCTAACGAGATGGATCCGACCCCCATTGTATACTCACGGTAATCAATCATTTCGATTACCAAATTCCAACTACATACATAACTTTTCACGTACACTTTATGAAAAATATTACTCTTTTGATAACAATTTGGTTCGTTATACATAATATTAATATTCATCCCAGAGTTTTGAAAGGAAAATGAGCCATTTGTTGCTCATTTCATTACTATGTTTTCAAATAAATTTTGAATATATTTCATGTTTTTCAAAATGCGACGGCAATTTTGTTGGATAAAACTAATTTATCAAAAATATAGGTACATTTTTTTTAAGAAACGGTTTGCATTCGGGCATAATAATGAGACAAAGATGAAAATGTCTTACGTTTTTTAAACCAGCTCCAAGCTTATCGGCAGCAGAAATAGGTATCATACTGATTGTTTTAGTATTTACTGGTTACTATTTAAGTAGAATTCGGTTGATTACACAAAACTAATAGCCATCGCTATTGCTATTAGGTAGCGATTGCTACTATTCGAGCTAAACATAGCTAGGTAATATTAGGCCTATTAGGTAATACCTAGCTATGTAAAGCTCGAATAGTAGTTGAATAGGAAGTGAAATACAATTCGATATTAAATATTCAATATTATTCAAATATTATTAATTATTCAATATTATTTTCGCGTAACCAATAAGAAAGAAAGAAAATACATTTATTTAGCACATACTAAAAGGCATACAATATACACACACAATATACACATAATATAAAATACAGCAGATAAAAAAAGTATAAAAAATCATATAAAAAGTGTAAAGTACGATGTAAGAAATTAGCAAGAAACAATCTTAACGGATTCAGATGAGCACCACAATAACAGAAAGAAACATTAAATTAGTATGTAACTTACAAAAAAGTACCTGTAACTTACAAAAAATCCCTTTTACTTATAATTAATTTATAAGTTCTCTAAAATAAATGGTTTCGTTAATTTAATCGCAAAGCTTTTAAATTATATTTTGTTCCGCATTGAACATCGAATAACAGAAAGTGGTTATAGACTCATTTACAGCAGCGGCACGTCCAATCAACAGCCCAACAAACACAAAGTCGATTTGAGTAAAGTCTTGAACCGGAACTGGCAAAATATCCCGTCGGTGTTCCCGGAATCCACGTCAGTGCCACCTGAGCCTTTGAACCTTTCAACTAAACTATGAGGCGAATATCCAACGAGTTGTAACTTCTAGTCGGACTGTCTGTCATTCAATAATGAGCAAAATATATTTCGCTATCCTAGGCTTTTGTCCACTTTGCCAGCCTTTCCCAATAGGGCTGTAACAATGATTAACTTCGTTTAGAATTTAATAGTTTCATTCGCAAACTAAGGTACCTATTAATTCTGATGAAGTCACCGAATTTCCTTTCTTAGATATTCTACGATCAACATTTTAATTAAGTTTCATCAAATCCTATAAATTCTACAACTATGAAAAATGCGAAGTTGTAAAATTTTATAGCTGCTTTTCGCAATAAATTCTTAAGGCTTCGAATGTTCAAGGGTCTTAAAGAAAAAGGGGAATGCAACAGGCCTAGGGGAGACCGGGGAGATAGGGATCAGAAGGGTGAACAGGAAAACGAAGCGATCAGAATTCTAGCCGACTGCGGTTGACAGTTTTAAAGCGCAACGTTATCTCGGGCCACGGCTAATATATACTTACGCAAAAGTACAAAGCAGTTATGCTAATTATACTGGCGGCCATTATTCAGTAAGCCAACGACCTCTATTGCGGCATAGCGTTTCAACAAGATCATTTATTACAACGATGACTGCCAACTTACCCTTACAAATTTAAGATCCGCGAGGGGCTTCCACGAATCTTCATGCCGCGTCATAACTTCACTCAATTTGTACAATCGCACTTAATGATACCATCTAAGGGATGATCCTGTAAACGACTCACGTCTTTACTACGTTAGTAATACGGCATAGAAACGTTTAATAGTGCGGAGAATAGTTAGCACGTCGAGAATGCTAGTGGTAAGGCTATCGTTTCAGGTGGAAAGGTGGTTCGATTGTACGTATCCATTAGGACTTACACGTGACTAGATGGACAATGGAGGTTGGAAGTAGTGGTTATCGAATCGGCAGCGATATAATATTTGGATTTAAAGCAAAGATGTTTTTATACCAGCATGATTTCCTACTGCTATAAATGTAGTCGTCAAATGTTCTTGCAACTCTTATTTTGCAACAAAAAAAAATAGCTTTGTTTATCATTTTCATCAATTTCCCTTCCAAAAATACATGCTAAGCCAATGGCATGGTTTTTCGAGTATAGTTATTTGTGCAACAAGAGAGCAAAGTTGGTTTTTGCTGTGATTGTTGATTTTGAATCCCGAGTAAGCGAAAGATTCTATAAACGAATTCTAGATTAGAATCCTGAGCGCAGCGAGGAATTCAGACACAAGATACAAATAACTTTGATCGAATGTAACACATACAACTTAACACCTCAGCAGCGAAAACATATTACATAAAGGTAAAAAAATACAACATGGTTAAAATTAAACCACATGTATATTTGTAAAACAAACAATATGAAAAAAATAAAAGTTAATAGTTGTTTAAAACCTTAACACATGATTTGCGATTTTACGGTTATATGTGTATCCGAACGTTTTATTGTTAGTTTCTTTTTTAGGCCTACTAGGTATGGAATTTGAAAATCGAACTTCGAATCGTTTCTATCTCTCGCTTTTTTCTTATCGAAGTGAAAGGTGACAGAACAAAGTGAAGTTCAAATCTTTCAAATTTTATGAGTAGACCCAGCATTGTACACGGCATTAAAAAAAAAAAGTTACTTTGTTTCACGTTTACAGCCGAATCTAATTTCGCTCACTGTCTTTAAACAGCAAAACCTGCTTGTTTGAGGTGCTGAGGTGAAAAAGTTTTTTCTTTACGCTTCCCGTGTTTACCTCGTCTCCTATCAAAAGTGACGGGGAAAATGTTTAAGAAAAGTCTTTATCCATTTTCAGCATGCTCCAAAGACACCACTGTTTTTGTTTTAAATGTATAAGTTATTAAAGAAGGGATATTTTAATTAAAAATATATATTTTGGGCACTTTTCCCATTGTTAGCGATGCGGGCAAATTGTGTGACGCACTGAGCTCTTCCCCCTTTTTACCCGACTGCCCCAGAAGGAGGGTAATGTTTTTCGAGAGTATGTATATATGTATGTATGTATGTACGTATGTATGTCTATTTCTTTGGCACGCTCTGTAGCCTAAACGGCTTGATGGATTTTAACATATGAGGTGTCCTTAGATTCGTCTTAATTGTGGGAGTGACATAGGCTATATAATATTTATATATTGCATCTACAAATACAAAAAAGGCGACGATACGATACCAAAATTCTATAGGTTATATATAATGCTTGTATTTCCCTTTTCAGATAAGTGTTTTTGCAGTCGGGTTTTTGTTTTTTTAAATAATTTATTAAACATACTTGTACCTGTAATTATATGTTTTATTGTTAGCTTGTATAATGTATTTAAGTATATTTCACTCTAAAGTATTTTTCCCCTGGTGGGATATATTATATATTGTGTCCGTAGATGTGTCCGTGGCATCACAGCGGGCCCTATCAGAATACCAGCGCTGCGGTATTTATTTTTTAAATATCGCAGCATTATGCTGAGATAGGAGCCTTTTTGGCATCGCACAAGTCGTTCTTATTGGATATTCTTTGTTGTTTTTTGTTTATTCGAAGTTTAGTTTTAAATGCTTCTTTTTTTTACTTTTGTATTTCTTGTGCGTGTTCCAAATAAAATATTTTTCTTTTCTTTTTTTTTTTCTAAATATAAAGGTATATTATAATCGGGTATTTGCACCTATTTAGGGATTTAGTTTACAAGAATAATATGCTTCGATTTGGATTAGTGTTTAATTTATTTATTTTATTTTATTTTACAGTTTTAGGAAAACTTACAGCTAACTAGAGGCCAATTAAAAGTTTTCACAGATAGAAGAGAGCTTATATACAAACAAAAATATTTGAGAAGGTGACAGTGTTTAAATAAAAACAGTTTCATAAGTGAAAATGTGGCTCAAGCGTAAATCGTAACCAATTAGTTTTCGTTATCAAAAAAGAAATTACAAAGGGTCTTTTTAAATTTCGAAATGCTAGTACTGAAAACATTGATGTCGACACCCCGGCAGACCGCATTATACGTATGACTCGCTCTGATTAAGTATGAATTTCGTCTGTAATTCGTTCCTGCCACAGGAGTATGCAATAGATAAGGATTGCGCAGAAAAGCAGAAGGAACCCGTAGTCCAATTTTGTTCAGCAATTCGGGGAGCTCGGTTGAACCGTTAGCAATTCTAAATAAAAACGCCAAGTCTGCAATTTTTTTACGTTCAGAAAGAGGAAGTAGGTGGAATCTTTTATAGCGTAGGAGATAAGTGGGAGAGTAAGTTTTAGACCGGAATCGAATATACCTCAAAAATTTTCTTTGAATGCCTTCCAATCGATTGATGTATATGTTATAATTGGGATTTCAAACCTAAAAGGCGTACTCGAGATGACTGCGAACAAAAGTACAGTAGAGAATTTTAATGGTTTTGATGCTCCTGGACTCCGACGAGACTCTCAAAATGAACCCTAGTGATTTTGATGCCTTGTTAATGATTTTATCTACGTGTTGATCAAATAATAACTTTGAATCAAATACAACTCCCAAATCTTTGACTGTGTTAACCCTAGCTAGGGATCTGTCCAAAAGTTTATAGTCAAATGTGATAGGTACGGGCTTCCTAGTGAAGGAGCACACGTAATACTTGGAGACGTTTAAATGGAGCTTATTGGTGATGCAGTAGTACTCGAACCATCTAGATCCTCCTGTAATGATAGAGCATCTGATATGGAGGATATCTTTGACATAATTTTCAAATCATCCGCATATAGAAGTATTTTTGAGTGTAGGAAGCAGGAATCAATATCATTAACGAATAGGTTGAATAAGAGCGGCCCTACTAAAGTTCCTTGAGGAACTCCAGATGGGATACGCATTGATCTTGATGAATATCCATTCAGCACAACAGTCTGACACCTGTCCTCCACATATGACTTAAGCCAACGGAACAGATTACCCCTAATGCCCATCGATAGAAGTTTACGCATGAGAACGACATGATCAATTCTGTCGAAACATTTGGCATAGTCAGTATAAATGACATCGATTTGGGACCGGTTAAACATAACCTCTGACAAGAAGTCACTACAGAGAACGAGGTTTGTAGTTGTTGACCGACCACCCAAGAATCCATGCTGGTTTTCGCTGAAACTGAGCCTGAGAGCAGAGTAAACTTGTCTGTACACTATTTTGTCTAATCATTGAACATGCACTTCTCTAAGTCCTTTGCACGTTCCCGTAATATTACAAAAGATTGGTGGTCCGAATCGTTACGTTACTTCAATCCTGTTCAAATGTTTCAAAATATCTGTCAAACAATGACATTGATATAAATGCTGTCATTTGTATGTACCTATAGAAAATTGTTTATTCTTAATATAACACAACATAACATAACATCACGCCTTGTTTCCCCGAAGGGTTGGGCAGTGGTTTACCTGTAGTACACCCACATTTTGCCAGTTATGTTTAAGTCCCATGTAATAGGGGGCGAGCCTATTGCCATCAACCGGGCACAAATCCAGACTCTGGGCTGCTACTGAGAAATTCCATTATCCATTTCCATTTATTCTTAAATAGGGCTATTTATACATTGACGTATTTCAATTTTCTGTATTCAATCGTTGATGTACAAAATATATTATTTGAAGAGCCTGAATTCGATTAGTAGTATTAAACGAAAACGAAAGTATATTTCCACCTACGTAGGTGGAAACCGACTTCCAAAAAAGAGGTTATATGTTCGTCAGGTTTTTTTTATGTTCTCCGATTTCTCCGTCAATTGCAGACCGTGACCGCAGACCGACCGCTCTCGAAGTGGTTCTATTGTCACCAAGTCAGAATCTAATGAGGTAATCCCATGGAAATCGAGGGAAATCCTCAAATGTTACAGGCACATCTATAGCGTTTTGGTATTTTTTTTTATAGTAACTCGTGCATTTGCTCTCGGAAAGCACCATTTGGTGGAACTGATGATGAAGAGCCCAGGTGACTAACGGAACTACTTAATAATAAGTATTGCACGGGTTGCGAAACGATTAGGCACTTTAATATGGTTGCTAAGCAATATAAGCTCATCGGAAAACTTGAGATTGGAGATGCCGATGCATTCCACCAGTTTCTATGATAAATCTTTTACGGTTCAAGCAGTACGGTTGTGGAATGCCTTGCCCGTGTCGATAAGGCGTGCTCAATCTCTGTCCATTTTTAAAATTATGGTAAAAAAACACTATCTCTCTCCTTAAACATATTTTTTTTATTTTTCTCTGTTCTTTGCACCTGTTTTGATTCTTAGCGCTAGTTTTATGATTAATAATTATTGAATATATTATATAGATAATTTTAATATATTTTATGTATGTATGTATTTGTTGTATATATGGGAATGGTACACCACAGACTACCTGCAGTATTGTCTCTCCTATCCCCCCTAATCCATCCAAAGGTTGTCTTTAAAAGATCGCTTTTAGCGATAAGACCGCCCATTGTGTCACCCTATGTAAAATTTCTACATTTATAGCTGTAATTTTTATGGTGTACATAATAAAGAGTATTCTATCTATCTATCTATCTATCTATAAGCTCGTCAGTTCTCCTGATTATTACCAGGAGAACTCCTCAACAATTAACGTCTCTGGATCGGGAAAAGCAATATTTTGTAAAAGGTGATGAGCAGTTGACATAAGGCTATTGTTACTTAGATAAATTACAAACTGACCCACTAAAAAGTGAAAAATACAAAAATAAAAAAACCGACTTCCAAAAAAAAGGGATATATGTAACTGAACCTCTAAAAACTTATTGTCCTTCTAATGATGGACACTCTTTACTCGATCGCGGCGAAGCCAAAAAAGGAGGACTATGTTTTTGACCTGTATGTATGTATTTATGTATGTACGTCCGTCCCTATGCTCCCTCGTACCTACTAAACGGCTGAATAAATGATGAATGATATGTAGTTAGATTCGTCTTTACTGCATGAATGTCACTGGCTATATTAAAATTATAATTGGGTCATCATCTGCCTAGCCTTTTCCCAACTACGTTGGGGTCGGCTTCCAGTCTTACCGGATACAGCTGAATACCAGTTACTGGGTAACACGATACCCCTTGGTAAGACTGGTTGTCAGACTTTCGAGGTTCTGACGACCCGTAACGACTGTCAAAGATCTACAAATGACAGCCTGGACCAACGGCTTAACGTGCTTTCCGAGGCACGGAGGTGTCTTGGTATGTAAAGATGGTCACCCATCCACGGACCAACCGTGGCAAGCGTAGCTTAACCTGATCGATCGACCCGTGCGGCAGTTATTACTTAGCCACAAGCCCCTTCAAAAAAAGGCCCTTAAAATTATAAGTGGGTAAATAACCTTAATATACAGTCCTGCAGTTGTGTTTTTTTTTATTGACTAATTTTATTTTACACTTTTTAGTTAGGATAATCCTTAATAAGTAAATAAAAAAAAACAAAAATCCAACTGCGTAAAAAATGAACTTTAAAAAGATGGAAACAATATTTATATAACTTCATACTATACACAATCTCATGCAATCGGAGACAATAAGCATTTATTGTTAAATTTAAGAATATGCATCCGACTGCATGAAATTGTTTATAGTATTAAGTTGTACAGGAAAAAAAATAACCAGTGCGCAAATTTTGACAAAAAAACTTAAGGAAATTTTATTAAACATGTATTTTTTTTATTTTGATGTCTTAGTAAAAAAATAAAATTAACGAATGTTTTGAGGTTTTGAAATTTGAAAATGTTTATGGTGACTTGCCGGCCGACGCGGGCGCGTGGTGAAGCGGAACGCGTTTTTAAGAATCTGATATTATGCGAATAAAGGATCTAAACTGCTCTGCGCTCGCTCGATTTGCAGTTTTCTAGGTATTATATTAGGATTCCAAGTCGAAAAATAATATTTTTTTGACAAATAATGGAAATGTGTTCTATTACCAATACTGACCCACCAAAAAAAATTGCACACTAGTTAGTTTTTTTCCTGTATAAATCTTGTTGCCATCTTTTTTAAAGTTCATCTTTTACGCATTCGGGTTTTTTATTTACTTTTTTTTATAAATGAACCTCTCAACACCAGCCAAATTGGTTAGGTTAGCTTAGAACCAACCGCGTTGCGACTATATCCAAGTTGGTCGCAGTTACTTGACTATTTAGTATTTTTAAGAACCCTTAATATAATTTATTTGAGGTTCAGTAAAACTGGCACTATAATTATACATTTTAATTTAATGATTGTTCATTAAATTAAAATGTATAATTATATTGTTTGAACTCAAAATATGAATTATTAGAGGTTCGATTAGATAGATACCCATTTTAAAACGTTAAACTGTATCCTAATTTCATTTAGTCAAAAAATAATTATAGAAAATTGAAGAAGTCATTATGAAAAACTTTTCCTGTTTATTTCGATGAATTAATAACCGAAAATCTGTCCAAAAACGGAAAATACAGTCTTTACCCATATGAGCCTAATCCAGAGATTAGGATTAGTAAACAGATAAATGAACATCAGTTTTCTGTCAATTCTCATAACTTATCTGATATTAAACCAAAATATTAAGAACCAATCTCACCACATGACACTGGCAGAATACTCGGCATCGGCTCGTATCTAAAGAAGATGTAAAAAAAAGAACCAATCTTACAAGTAGTAAACATCTTGTTAGACATGGGTATTTTTTAATCTTAATATCTATTGAACCTCCCAAAGGGATTCGAGAGTCAAACGAGGGCGGAGGAAATTGTCTCAAGGAGAAAGGATCGAGTATACATAATGAGGTTTACATTGAAGACAAATTGTCCGTCTGTGACACTCTTTTGTCTTCAACGATGTGATAAAGTAACGTTGAAAAAGTTCTTCTCCGACAAATATACTAAGAATTTACTTTTGCAACAATTAAAATAATATTCATATTGTCTTTCAATCTTTAACTTTTATCTGAAGATTAAATATGGTGGTTTGACAGATTTACTACTAGTTGTAACAAAACTCCTTGCGTAGACAATAATATTCTTTAATTACTCCATTCCAACCATCTACTACAATCAACGAACTACAACATTTTTTTAGAATTATCGACAGTTTGTAGTTTGTCCGACACGTAGCTCGCTCCAAAACCAAGTGTACGAATCGCTTGCCTGATCACGCCTTCCTTGACCACTTGCCAACCACACCGCTTGGTGTTGCCACATAAATAATCCTTCTGAATAATCGATATGTTAGTTTAGCCGAAAAATACAGATAAATTAACCCAACATAGTGACCGCCGAACCTGCTTGGCACGGTTTTGAGTTTTTGAGTTTGACTTGCCAGATATCGAGATTTCTTTAATAAAATTAAATGCAAGTTTATTATTAATGCATTATACGCATTCCCCTTAAACTTAAGAGGAATAATTATATCTTCAATGGTAAGACCTGCTGTCTTGTATGGATCAAAATGTTGGGCCACAAAAGGGATGAATGATAGGCAATTGCATGCAGCTGAGATGAGAATGCTAAGAGGGATGTGTGGTGTGACACGAATGGATAGAATAAGAAATGAGTACATAAGAGGAAGTCTGAAAGTGGTACCGGGGACTGACAAGTTGTGCGGAAATCGGTTGTCATGGTATGCGGAGGAATGAGGATATAGAGGCATGAGGAACAGGGTGTAAAGTTCACTCATCCTCCATAGAAAAGGGAGGATCCTCCGACCAGACGGGTGTCGTGTCTGGTGGGCAACTGCCCGACGGTTGATGTCGGGATGTTGTATATATGCTAGTTGCGCGGTAAACTCTGCTTGCGCGATGCAGGATTTTGCGTGACGTCAGTGTGATGCGTAGTTTTGTATGTGGCGCTGTAGATGCCGCCACATCACTCCCCTCCGGAGACCGGAGGTCGATAGTGGGCTGAGTCGTGTATCTTGCGATGCTTGCCAGTGCCAGGTGGGGTTCCAGTGGGTCGGAACCGGTTGTCGCATAGTTCGCGGTGGGTCGGAACTGTCTGCGGTGATGCCCCAGTGAGTCGGGGTGGCGCTGCGTTATGCTCCAGTGAGTCGGACGTGGTACAGCGCCGGGTTGAGGGCTGACTGCTGGCGTCGACCAGGAGAGCGTTGAAGAGCTCTGCTTGTTGACCGGCCGAAAGTGCAGTGTGCTGCGCCAAGGTTGCTGATGAGGCTTAGGGTGATGACCAGGTATGCGCGGTCGCTGCATGCTGGTGGTCAGGATACCCGTTGAAGCCGTGGGTGCTGGCTGGCTGTGTGACTCGCCGCTCGAGAGCTTGAGGAAGTGTAGATGATGACGTCACGCTGAAGTAGTTGCACGAAGGCTGCGCTGACGTTCATATTCGGGGTCACCAGTATAGAGGCATGAGGAACAGGGTGTAAAGTTCACTCATCCTCCATAGAAAAGGGAGGATCCTCCGACCAGACGGGTGTCGTGTCTGGTGGGCAACTGCCCGACGGTTGATGTCGGGATGTTGTATATATGCTAGTTGCGCGGTAAACTCTGCTTGCGCGATGCAGGATTTTGCGTGACGTCAGTGTGATGCGTAGTTTTGTATGTGGCGCTGTAGATGCCGCCACAAGGAAAATATCGTGAAGAAAGTCTTGAGTATGAATGTCGATGGCTATAAGAGTAGGGTAAGACCAAAGATACGGTGGATGGACTGTGTGAAAGATGATATGGCTAGAAAGGGGGTGACTGCTGAGATGACAATTTGCAAATTGCACTATTGAGAACGTTCACAGTTTTGCATTAAAATCGTAGCATGTGAAATTCTACGGCTTTTGACTTATTTCAAGCAAAAAAACCCGCGAGGCAAGCAAAACCTATACGGAAAAAATACAGGAATTATTTTATTTATGTTACAAAAAAAATATTCGATAAAAACAACCCGCAAACAGCTTTTACTCGTAATGCGAAATTCCTGTTTGTGATACGGTAACCTTATATACAGGCTGCCCGGAGAAGGGACGTCTAAAGGTATAAAATTGAGATGCCTTTTATTGCGGGGCACCCAAATTACCATGTATGTTCCGCGGTTATTAGTACTTTAAGAGATTTTTAAATGTTTTTTTTTTTCATAATTTTCACCTGATATCAGTACCTATTGTTTTTTTTCTTCTTTCTTTGGATATGTGAAAGTTCATGGCAGTAGTATATATTTATAACGAAATCAAAAGGAAAACTATCACAGTAGACTTTACAAGTTAACGAGTAATAGTCGACCAACTTACATTTGCAGTTGCAGAATCGACCGTGACGTATATTGATGTATGGGAGAACATATTTTTCAACTACAATGTTACGTTTGTTTTTGGGATAAATTCATCCCAACGACGGAACCCGTCGTAATGCGTGGTCCTACACGCACTTGGCCAGATTTTTTAATGTTTTATCGTGAGCTTTAAGCATGGCTATTAAGCTTGAGCATTAACTTTGAACAATCTTCTCAGTTTCAGTCATGTTCCATGAGGCCCTGGTAAACCACAATTTTTGAGGTGTTACTTGACATTATGGTGATGAATACTCATAAAAAACATCCACAAACGTTCAATAGAATGAAAAAAAAAAACAAAACTAATATCACGTGAAATTGACCACAAAAATAATTTCAAAAACTTTTTCTCTTAAACTACTAATAATCACGGAACATACAGGGGGATGATTCGGAAGCCCCGCAATAAAAGGCATCAAAATGTTACCTTTAGACTTCTCCGGCCACCCTGTATATTGCTGTAAGTAAGCTCACTGAAACACGAAACATTCAAACACGAATGGTCTTACCTACTCGTAAATCCGATATACCGATTCGAATGACTAATTAGCATCAAATCGATGTGGTGACATCGATATGAATTAGTGTCACAGCCCTAAACAGAAATCCTTTGAAAGCATTCGTGTTTAGTCAGATGCAATTTTCGTTATTCGAAATGAAGAGGTTTCGGATTGGAAGCGTCCAATAAACTGTCTCTCAGTTAAGTGGTTCCGTGGTTTATGACGGGGCTTAGAGGGTTTTTGAATTCGCATGTGCTGTTTTTCGTTTTCTGCGTACTGCGATTTAGCGGGTTCCGTAAAATTCCGTATACTTACATAAAATTATGATTGACTAAGTAATGAAACGTCAGAGAATGGATAAGAAGGACAAATTTTGCCCAAACTCTTTTACATAAATGATATATATTAGATGTATGATTAACTCTAGCATCGCAGTAGGTATCATTTTGTTACATGCTCAAGTTCTATACGGTTTTTTTTTGTAAAAATATTTAAAAAAAAACAGCGGGGTAGTTGCATAAAGGCTGCTACATACTGGCGCGACTTGTCGCGCGACGCGACGCGACACAAAGACACCGCGTGTAGCGCTACAAGCGGTGCCTTTGTGTCGCGACGCGTCGCGCGACAAGTCGCTTGTGATTGCAATGTGTTACGCAATTAGGATGCTGACTGCAACTATAAAGTCAAAAAAAAACTCATTTTTCAATCAGTCTGATGCAATTAGTGGCAGTTATTTTATTTCAAGCTCAGTTTTGATTATTTTTTCAAGACGTTACGGACGTCAAAAATCCGCCATTTTGATTTTCTAAAAATATAATCTAGTCTATAATCATCGCCATTCCGCATAGACGCGTCAATAGATACCTTATTTAATATAACCATCCAGCCTTTAGGATGCTTCAAGTGTTTAATACACTCGAAGCACACCTACCCACAAAGCTCACACATACAAAGATACGCGTGAAAAACATAACCCTGTTTTTTCTGTCGCGCAGTCGGGTAAACATATCACGAAGTTAAATTACCGCCACAATTATTTACGTATAACATTTCACCTTTGATCTAAACATTTCGTAAGGAAAAGGGTAATACCACCCAAAATATTTCCCTGGATAAGGAAATCAAAACTAAGCGATACAACCCCTGACAGGTGAAGGACGCATAACACCTTAAGCGCCCTCACTTCCCTTACTTAATGCTTAAAACTTGTACGGGACGTTAAGCAGGTTAATGATGATGAGGGTAATTTTATGGACCTTGTACACAATGGACTATTTGGACCACAGTATTATGTCCATTGATTATTGTTAGCTAATTAGACGAAAATGTTAGTTCGCAACTATAACATTTTATAGTGGTGAGATGGACACCTACATGCTGAATGAGTTTAACATAATTATCATAACATTCTATTGAATTTTACTTTTGCTGTTTATATTAGTTTATATTCATATCGTAATTTTAATTTAAAGTTGCTAATTTATCATTATACTTACATTAATTTTATAGTTTAGTGCTTGTGGCACACCTAATATGTTTATGGGGCATGTGGTGCTAACCTGTAGGAAATTGTTCCACTTATCTTAGATTATGGTTGATATTATTTCAACTATTTACAGTGTAAACAATTGCTGGTTAGCCAATAAAGAAAAATAAAATAAAAATAACATCACACGACACGCCTGTTTCCCCAAAGGGTTATGCAACGGTGTACCTACTGCAGAATTACCAATTCAACAACAAATTTTGGCATATTTTCCTTCTTGGTAATCATCACATATTCTACCTTACTTGGAGTTCGGTCCTGACATCATGGTTTACTTTTGAATGTTCGAAATTTTAAAATATTTTTTGCTTGTCAGAATGGCAAAGCTTCATCTAGACACGCGGTAGCGTGTCAAGCCAAGTTCAACTAACAGAAGGCGAGCAGCACCGTGTGTAATATTATAATATTATAATATACACGAACCATTTGGAGCCACTTTTGACCCCCTCATAACTCAAAAACTATTTCACATAAACGTGTCAAATTTGGCTCATATTTTGAAACTTGCGAGATACATATGTGCTCCAAATTTAATAAATACGTCTCAAACGGTTATTTAGATATTAACGTCCAGAAATCGTCATTTTAATCACTGACTGACCCATAGATCAAAACTCTAACCCAGTTCCAGATGACCCAAAAAGTTCAAATTTGGCATGCAGATAGGTAATTAGGTGAATACAAAGGAATAAATCAGAAACTGGTAAATTTTTATCATTTTATTATAATTTTTCACTTAATTGGTTCTATTAAGAACACTAGCAATCAAAACTTATGACAGCCGGTCTTTATGTGGATTTTAAGGTCTTCACGTGAAGGTGTTGTTTTGGATCTGCAAAACATTTTAGGAGGTAATTATGTTAGTGATTCTCGACCCGAATCAACAATAAAATGGGCCGGTATTTTTTTTTTTCATTTTATTCTTATTTAAGGAAATCAGTAAGTGTGAACTCCCGTTTTTAAAACGCGGAAAAAAAACAAAAGTTTTATTGATTATTGACTTGGTATCTTATTGTTATATGATTATTTACGAGTTACATATCAACCTCCTGAAATGTTTTGCAGGTTCAAAACTGCATCTTGTATAACGAGTTGAATACCACTATTTTTTTTTTAAACCAAATATTTCCGTTTTAGTACTTATAACTAAGAGTACAGTCGACTTTCATATTTATTACGTTATTAACTGGGATTTAGTATTAATTATTGTTTCAATATTTAGCGCACATCAATAGTGTAAGATCATTACTTATAAATAATTATTAAATAATATAAGCATTTCGGTACACGGCACGCGGTGCGACGCCGGAGCAGCGGGGTGGGAGCGGTGCGATAAAACCTCGACGCGAACTTGTCCGAGCGAGTGGCAGCCGCTCATAAGCGCGGGCGTCGTCTTGCTGTCCGGTTGTCTCTTAATATCTGACGCGATTTATGATACGAAATTTATAGGTATTTTTTTAAATAATTATATATTCTTATGATAGTCCTAAACCTGTTACTTGTCGGTTCTTATTTTATTTTTCCGAAAATTTGTCTTGCTGGTAGAAACTAGCCATCGAACATAGTAAAAATACTTATATACATTTAGCAATTCACTCAAACATTTCAAGGATACTAGAAAATATAGAAAATAACACAAAAAAAGAATTATACCCCGTAAACGTAGGAAAATACAGTAGTTTAACAAAAACCATTTGGTATTAATTTTGTTATAAATAAGTACCTACTAATAATGTATGTACAAAAAGTACTGATATCCCAGAACTAGCCAAGTCAGACCTTAGGCTACAATATATTATCCTAAGTTATAAGAAGAAATGATATTTTATGTTGATATAAATAAATTTCAGGACAGACCATTGAACTTGGCATCCATTTAGATCTCACTTCTTTTGTCGTTGAAGTCAACAACCAAGGCATATATCATAATATTGAACTTGGCTCTCATTTCACATTTATGTTTTTAATGGGATAAAAAATTTCACTAGGACATGAGGATTAGAGGATTCCATATATCAGCTCCGAATCATCAATCATCACATATTTTACCTTATTTGGAGCAAGGTAAAATATGTGATGATTACCAAGCAGGAAAATATGCCAAAATGTATTGTAGAATTGGTAATTCTACACTACCTACAATATACCCAAATTTCGCCAGTTATGTTTAGGTCCCATATAATAGGCTACGAGCCTATTGCCATCAACCGGCCATAAATCCAAAACCCGGACTGGTACTGAAAAATTCCAAGTAGAAAAACCCAATAACACTTTGCCAGATCTGGGAATCGACCCATGACCTCATGCTAAGCAGTAGCGCTTGCGATTACTAGACCAACGAGGCAGTATATATTAACGTTTCTCATATAATGGATGAAAAGGAGATACAGAAAGAAACGTTTTAAAAGTTTACACAGCACGGTTACTACACGTGTCTTGCTAGGATGTAATCTTTCATGGTGCTTTACAACATTTAACAAATTTACATTTCTCTATACAATGTTAATATTAATAAAGAGTAGAGTGCTGCTATGTGTCGTAAATAGAACCATCACAATAGAGGCCGTGGCCGCGGATATGACCTGATCCTTAGAGGCCTTGAGCCACACCCTTCACCCTTCACCGCCACACCCTTGATCGCGGCTAAGACGACCTCCACAAACCCAGCCGCACGCTCCGAATTGAAACCGCCAGCGGCGTCCGGCCCACCGCCATAAACCTCTGAGAGGGGCACCACCTTTGCGAACCTCTTGGCTCGCTGGGCTGCTAGGCAGGCTCGGCTTGGCTTGCCGGCCTCCCTGTTGGAGGGCCCTCTGTCCACCCCTTTTCCTCCTCGTGCTCTACCCCGCCGGCTGGAGTGAATTTTCTTTCTCTGCCCGACCCCTTCGTCGGAGGACGACCCCGAGTTGGGGCGCTTCGAGGTTATTACGAACTCTCGGTTCCTCCCATTCACCTCTTCACTCTCCGAGCTTTGAGCCCTTTGCACTAGATGTAGCGTCGAAATCTGACCCCGCATCACTCTCCTCCCCTTAACTTCCAGTTTTTTATTTTTTCAAAAAGTTTTCCATGTCTGTTCCCACGAGTGTGGGGGATGTAAAAAGTACACCTAGGGTCACCCCCTGTCCCTAGGTAAGTGTACATTTTTAACCCAACCTGGGAGCCCACTGGGATGCGCCACCTACAACTAAAAAGTTGCAGATGACACCACTCCTCAGCCATTCATACCCTCGCCGTGCACCAAAACTTGATATTAGAGGATTTTTTATAGAGGTTATCTTCCTCGCGATCCGGGCGACCAAGCAAAGATCCTCGTCCCGTTACAAGTCACAAAACAAGACTGTGATCTCTTTACGGATTACGATTTCGACGGTTGCAGTCAGAAGAACCGGTTCTGCCGCTACTAGCTCACTGGCAGGGTGAATGCACAGCGAGCGCCGCAGCTCTGCGCCCCCTCGACCTGCCCTCTGTAAGCAGAGAGGGGAGCGGACGACCGACGATCAAGCATTAAGCTCACAGTCAATACCCTCTCGCCACAGTCAATACCTTCTCCGATACATGGAGATACTATTGGCCGTGCCCAGGGTGCACCGGCCCGATGACTGCTCTTTCCCCCGAACGTATCCGCAACCTAGACAAAATCAAACTGGTTGCTATTTTAATTGTACAATTTATTATTTGATACAAATAATAAATCATTGTTGAATTTACATTCTGTGATTACTTTAACTCACACACTGACCTATTACTTTATTTATTATTTTTAGGAAAACGTATACTTTTACAATGTTTGTAAATATGTGTCATGTACCTATCACATAATTAATTTATCTGTCATTGCTTCATTTTTAATTCTTTCTTTTTTTTTACCTATTTTGGTATAGCAATTTTATTCTAGGTGCATCGTCTTCACATATAATTATATAATGTACCTATACAAAATTTTGTAAAACATTTAAAAAGAGTAACGGTGGTTTTCTTAATCATTCTTCTCCATACGAAACTACCTTTTGGAGGGGGCAACTAGAATCAATGCTGTTTTCTTTGTAATATTTTACATTTAAAGTGCCTTATATGTCCCTATTTAAAATCAATAATTTGACTTTGACTTTGACTTTGCAACAGCAATCAGGCACACGAGGAGGTTTTCTGCATGCACACCACCAGGTGCTGCTTGTGGTGACTGGTCGTTTTGCTGCCCATGGTTTTGTTAACTGTTTATCTAATTTACTTCGATGGTCCTAATTTATCTTTTGTGACTTCGAGTTACAGCTACATACATACAGCATGAAGGAAAACATCGTGAGGAAACCGGCATGTCCTAGAACCAAAAGTTCGAAGACATGTGACGTCTACCAACCCGCACTGGGCCCGCGTGGTGGATTACGGCCCACACGGGATTTCACAGAGAGGAGGCCTGTGTCCCAGCAGCAGGAACATTATAGACTGATTATGTGTATATGTGTGTACATACAGGCTGACTTATAATTTGAAGTATTCTTTCTAGGACGTGATAGTGTGGTCTATTTGCTACAACTAAGCACCACACAAGAAAAAAACAATAATTACGTTTTTTTTTTAAAATATCCCAGAATTCGTCACTAAACATCACTTTTCTCTAAACTCTCAAATTTAATGGCCTTCATTGCTATTCCATTGGATGCCAAATTTTCTTAAACATCAAACAGTTAATACCCGTTGAACGCCAGACTCCGGATACCTAAGTTCTTATGCACCAATGGTGTATCACGCGAAATTTAAGATATTAAAAAGGAACAATTTTAATAACCTTTTTAAAAAATGATCTACGTTCTTGAAATTTGACACCAGTTATCTCTAATTTTTACTACAGCATTAAGCATACAAATGACGGGAAGACATTTTCATTAAATCAGCTAGAGGTCCAAAAATATAAAAAAGATTTAGTTCTGCCAATGAAATAGTCGTAGACCTGGCAAATGTTATTAATTTGCTAATTGTTGAAATATTTTACAATTGTGTTATTCGAATTAATTAAATGGTTTATGTTATCTCTTCACCTTCTCACAACCCAGCATTCCTTTCTACGTAATATAAGCGGACCTACCTATACATATGTAAGCGGGCACACCCTTTATGCTTGGAGGCTTTTATTTAGGTATTAAGCTCTGTTTACGCTTTTAGTTTTTATTTTTTGCTTGAGTACAGTTTTCGTTGGTATATTGGCTAGTGCTAGCTGACATTAGGGCAAATAATTTAATCTAATGTTTCGTGTTTCGTAATGTAAATTAGTTTGCATACTATTGTATAGAATCAAGTTGTTCTAACTGAACAGACAGCAGCTGTGCTGGGGAGTTTGTTGCGCCACTTCTTCTTCCCAACTAAAGCACTAGGAAGTGGATTGTTTTATGTAATTTTGACGTTCGGAAAGTGCAGATTTGAAGTCTAGTTTGAATAAATGACTTTTGGTTTTAATTTTTTATTGAATTTTAAAATACATCAACCCAGACAGCTGACAAAGAAGTGCATAAAAACTTCCCCAGGTGAAATAAATAACATGAATTATCATTATGACAGCCATACATTATTTATTTTGTAATTTCACTGACATTATTGTTCACATAAATATATCAGTCTCATATTTTATGATTTCGACACCTGATACGAACAACATTGTATCTATTTTTTGCTAGGTTTACAGGAAAGCGAATAATATTTTTTTTTTGTTTGTATGTCGTCCACCACACAAAAAAAATATGTATAAAACGTCTACTTTAATACTTTTACTTCAAAGTAAAACACTATAAGCATTAAAGTAGACGTTTTATGCTTTTCTGCGTTATTTATAGGAAAATAACCATGTTTACGTACGTCAAACAGAAACCAGTTATTGGTCAAGTTACAATGTTTGAATAATTGATTATTTTAAAACACACAAACTTGTATGTAAAGTTCTGGTCGTGTGAGGACATGTCGTTATGAAATATAATTATGTATACAGGGTGGAATTTTGTAATGCCACCTGGAGGGAAAGTACTCTTAATACTGCAGATAGAAAATTTTACTCAAAGGAAATATTCCTTTATTTTTTAATAGAAAGCAAACTGCATTCAAAGATTTTCGAAAATTCTCTTCTCCCACACCCGGGAATCGAACCGGCTAAAATCTGAAAAAATTATACCCTGTACTTTTATTGCATCGATCGTTAGGGTCAATTATAAGGATGAAATCTCTCTAACAAACATGATAAATTAAATGAAAGGAAAACCAGGAAATCTGAAGTTACAAATTCAATGAGTCAAGTTAAAGCTCTTTAACTAACATCCATCTTTTGTAATGCAGACTCCTTTGCGACATACTCGTAGCTGCGTGTATGAGGTAATTTAAATATGGAATGTTAGATTAAAATTTGAAAATTAGATTGTCATAGTTGTTATTCACATTTGATTGTTTTTAAAACTCATTTCACATTTTGTCTCACGGTGAAAATGGCTTATCAAGAACAGTTTGATTTAATGGAAGCTTATTTTTTAAATAACAAAAACGTGAATCTAGCTCTGCGGTGGTATGGAGAGAGATATCAAGACCGACAGGCACCAACTCGGTTTGTATTGAAAAGAATGGTAGAAAATTTAAAGAATACGGGTGGTTTCAAGAAGAGACGGCAAACTATTCAGCAAAACTATTTCGATTTTGAACTAGATGTTTTAACATACTTTGAATCATTTCCAAAGGCTTCAAGTAGAGATGCTGCCGATGAATTAGGAACAACCCCCACTCGCGTACTTAAAGTGCTGAAAAAGTGTAAGTATAAATGCTATCGTGAAGGTCGGTTGGTGCAAAAATTGCATATTGGGGATCGTGACAGACGATTACAATTTTGTGAAAACATGCTTGGAGAAATTGACCGAAACCCTAATTTTTTGAGTAACATTGTATGGTCTGACGAAACCAACTTCAGCAATAATGGCATGTACAATCGCCGCAATAACCATTATTGGTCTCGAGTGAATCCTGTTCGTGTTCATGAAACTAACAATCAAGTAAGATTTTCTTTCAACGTTTGGTGCGGAATTATGAGAAATAATGTAGTGTTAGTCCACGTGTACGAAGGTCATTTAAACACTGTCAAGTATATTGAAATACTGGATCTCTTAAGAAACGAGTTAAATGGTTTCCCCGAGGAAGAGTGAAACCAAATAATTCTACAGCAAGATGGTGCTCCAGCACATAACAGCAGAATCACTACTGCCTACATTAATAACCATTTTAATACCTGGATTGGTACAAACGGCACAATCAGATGGCCTGCGAGATCGCCAGATCTCACCCCATTAGATTTTTTTTTGTGGGGATATGTAAAAAATCAAATTTACATGAAATCTTATGCGAATGACAACGAGTTGAGAGTTGAAGTTCAGAATACGATTTATAATATTCACCACAACACTTTATTAAAGGTTACTAGAAATGAATTCGTTAAAAGAATAAATTTGTGTATCCAAGAGAATGGAGCCCATTTCGAGCAACTAATTAGTTAGTCTACCATTTTTTGTAAATAATTAAATTAATTTAAGATTTTCTGGTTTTCCTTTCATTTAATTTATGTTTGTTAGAGAGTTTTCATCCTTATAATTGACCCTAACGATCGATGCAATAAAAGTACAGGGTATATTTTTTTCAGATTTTAGCCGGTTCGATTCCCGGGTGTGGGAGAAGAGAATTTTCGAAAATCTTTGAATACAGTTTGCTTTCTATTCAAAAATAAAGGAATGTTTCCTTTGAGTAAAACTTTCTATCTGCAGTATTAAGAGTACTTTCCCTTCAGGTGGCATTACAAAATTCCACCCTGTATAGGAAAAGGATTGTAATCGAAATTACAAAGATGTTATAAGGGTATTATAATGTGAAATATAATCGTAATTATAATAAAGATTTTCCTAATTAAACTTATCTAAAATAAAAATCTCGTCTATTACAATTAAAGATTCAACATTCCTCAAACAAACAATTAAATGAAATCGTATAACGTTAAAAATAATCTCACCGGGACTACTCGTACATGTATTTTCTCAAAAATAATAACAACCCTCTCTCCCGGGATAACTAAAATATTGCACTCATCAAAATAACGATACCATAAAAAAACACATGAAACCAAAACATGTGTTAAAAGATGTTTTAAAAATCCTAATCTTCGTCATCGCTTAAATTGCGCACTGCGTCGAAATGATACAGATTAATATAAAAGATCCTGTATTGTTCAGGAATTGCCCCACTATTACATAATGACATTAAATCTTGAAATTTTGCCTTCGAAATGGGAAGCAATTGACTAAAAGCCCTAGGCAAATCATTTTGCCATACATTATTTAGGGATTTATTACTAAGTTTGCGTCTGGTTCTAACAGACGTCTTGTCCACCAAGTCGATTGTATCGAACATCACTATGAAAATCATATTGAGATTTGGAAACTCAGTGTTTATTTACTCATAACTTTTTGCTTGTTTTGATCACTTTCTCAATTAGGTACTAGCGGTAGAAGTGATCTGAAATTTCATTTCCTTTAAAATATATGGTTTGCCCGTGGTTTTAGTGCATCTTATTAGAGTGTACCATTGCTGTGGAATATAAATAATAATAATTCATTTAATCGAGTAACAAGATTCAACGTGTTAGTAACAAAATACTTACAAACTATGTTAGTAAAACATTAACACATACAATATGTGACATCACTGCTGCAAAGTGACAGCAGATAGCATATAGCCCAGCCGATACCCTGCAGCAGTATATGCCAGACCATGTAGTCTGGCATACTGCTCGCAAGTGGCTACGAGCGTCCTAAGCCCGCAGATTGACGCCCTCAGCAACACCATGTCGTCGGCGTAGCTTACGTTATTAACACACACGCCATCAATATGACACCCGACACGCATGCTGCTAAGCGCGCCAATCAGGTCATTCACGTACAGGTTGAATAGCGTAGGCGAGCATAACCCCCCCCCTGCCTCACCCCGCACTCCAACCCATACGGCCTAGGCAGGGCACCAGCCCACCTCACACTATTGACCTGGCTTCCATACCAGTATTTTAGAGTATTTGTCACCTCTGGCGGCAAATTTACCTCTTCCATCTTCCTCCATAAAATGTCGTAGGAAACCAAGTCAAAAGCCTTGGTTAGATCAAGGAAACAGGCGTAAACTGGAGTGCAGCAATTAGCAATCCGTATAGTATTGCACAGTGTGCTTCACTATAGCGCTGTCAGTGGATACTCCAGAACGGAAACCAAATTGGTGATCGTGAATACTGTCAAACACCTTTGACATGATTGTGGCAAGAGATAGTGGCCTGTAATTGATCTTATCGCCCATGTCACCAGTCTCATTTTTGACAATAGGCACCACTGTTGTTTTGATCATATCACTCGGCATATAAGCATGACCCAGACAAAAATTATAAAGCATGGCCAACACTCTTGGCAAATGCAGAGCAGCAAATCGAAAATGATCAATGCTGAGACCATCATAACCCGGAGACTTTCCCCGATGCATTGTGTTAATTCTGTTCATCAAGATCAAGATCATTTTAGCAGTCATTTTAACTCCCAGGTTTTTCCCTTTTTTTTGTTCCGGGGTGGAAAATCCTCGTGGATTTCCTCAGCCCTGGGGTAGGCGGAGGGGTCTGTCAGACTGTTACTGACTAAAAACCACCCCGGTGTTCCCCTCCCACACTTGCAGCACCGGGGATCATGGGATCTAATGCGACTTCCGCGATCCCCGGCTAGTCCCGGCCCGCCTCTGCGGGCCACCTCTAGTCTGGGGGGTTGGTGTGTGAGGTGTTTAACCCCCCCCCCCCCCCGTAACGTCTGAAAGAGGCGCGTATGGAACACTACACGCCGCCACCTCGGGTTTAGTGTGATGGGGGGCGGCGGACGTCCCCAAAACCGCCGTCCCTGGACCCATTTAAGGGGGCCGGAAGAGGGCGTTGTCTGCCCTCTACCGACGCCCGGTGCGCCTGCTGCGGGCCAGGTGAGCGGAAGAGATCTCCCGCTCCCGTTCTGCAGCCTCCTTCTGCGACACGACTGTTTCGCAGAAGGATACTACCGCGTCCCAGGACTCCTCGCTGCCGACCATCGACTCGACCACGGCTGGCAGCGACAGGTCACTGCCCACTTTGAGATGAGGGCACGGCGTGGCTCCTCCCAAGCGGCACACACTGCCAGCGTATGCCACGCCGTGTCCTCCCGACAGTCGACGCAGTGGTGACACCGGGCGTTCGGCTCCCTGTTTATGCGACACAAGTACTTCCCGAAGCAACCATGCCCCGAGAGCACCTGCGTCACCCGAAACGACAGGGAGCCGTGCCTCCTCCCGAGCACTGGCCGGACCGCCTCATGGTAGCGAGGCCGGCGGTAGGGCGTGAAAGCCTGTTCCGCCATTCCGCCACCAAGGCTACGTGGAGCTGTGACCGACGCAACTCCGTATGTCGCTGCATCAGCCACTCGCCCCGCGCCCTCGCTTCCTCGCGCCACCGGTACAGCGACGCGAGTACTTTCGCCTCGACGTCCTAGGGCGGGGATCCGGCCAGTACGCAAGTCGCCTCGTAGGAGATCGTGCGATATCCCCTGATGACTCTGACGGCCATAGCTCTCTCTTTTTTTTTTTTTTTGAGATAACTTCTCCCGCTCTGGGCGGAGCGGGAGGGTGTGTCAGACTCTTACTGACTAAAACCCACCCGTATTCCTTCTTGTTGCCTGTGTTGCGTGGCTTTCGTAAGACAGCGATGCTGCCGGCCGTCAGGTCAGCCGCCCCCCAAGTTTTTCCCTGGCTCAACATTGAGCGTCGACCTCAACGGGCCTAATGGTGACTGCACACTAAAATGGTCTACAAAAAGGTTGGCTATTTGATTTTTATTATTACATCACTCACGCCATCGACGCAAACAGGGAGGCCAGGCTTGCCATTTAATCTATTTGTATGCTTCCAAAAAGATCTAAAATCGTCCTTTGAATGCTATGAAGCTAGAATATCCATTTTAATCTGAGTCTCATGATCTTGACACCACTTCAATCGAGACTTAAATATCCTTCTAGCTTCATGCATTTCATCAAAAATACGTCCTAACTTAGGCATGCCGTTGTCTAGCCAGCATAAAAATGTATGTCTGGCCTCCCTTTGCGCGCCGCTCACATACATGTTCCAGCCCACGACTGCTCCTCACTTTCTAGGACTTCCCCCACACGACACCGTCTCAGCAGCCAACTCGCACATTGCACTAACAATTTCATCAAACATTGCATTAATTACATTAAAGTGGCGAGGGTTCTTACAAGTCTGACCACTATACTCTCTAAAGACATCCGGGAAGTCGTAATTTTTCATGACATTTTATGCTATAAAATATAGTATATTGAGTATTATTGGGATGCGTGGAATAAGAACATTTTCACCCTTAGCTTCTCCAGTTAAAATTGTGGCCTTAACAATATGCCTGCCTAGTTCAATGACTCGCAATCTAGTGCCATTACATAGTCTCGGGGCGTCCAAGTTGCGCATTAACAAAACGGGTATACCGGCTTTTAATTCGAGCTTATGTGATGGCACCCCGGATAGCTCCAAAGAGTTAAGAAACTCCACAGGGTAGCTCGTACAGTCTTCAGATGACATGACTGTGTCGATGGAGTTGTAGGTTGTTGCATCGCTGGTTACTTGGTCCAAGATAATTTTATTGATTTTCGCAACTGTCTCATTTCTTGGTGCTAGTATAGTTCTTTCACATAGCCAATTTTCATCGTGGATGTTCTGTTGCAAATTTGGAAAAGCTTGAGCAATGAGTGCGTCTTCCGAATCCACAACGTGACAAAATTGGTTAGTGAATAGAACCATACCTTCTTCGTCAGTTTCGATTCGACCTTCACCTATCTCGAGTTCTTCTCCAGTTTTTCAGCGTACGCGCCCGACTCTAGATCACTGAATAACTGGACACGCATGTTGGTGATAAGGTGCAGCTTTTCAACTTTGGTCCATAAATATGAGGATTTTAGAGATGCATTAATTTCGTCTGCTGCAGTGCCTCGTTCGATGACAGGCAAAGTTTGCCGAAAGTCCCCAGCCAATAAAACAACCACACTACCCATTATTGTTTGTTTGCCATGTAAGTCTTGTAAACAACGATCAAGAGCTTCGATGGCACGTTTGTGTGACATTGTGCACTCGTCCCACACGATTAATTTACACTGTTGCAAGAGGAGGCCACGGGCACTGCTTTTGCTGATGTTACACGATAGGGTTTCTTCACTCGCCAGATTAAGAGGTAATTTAAAGACCGAATGTGCTGTCCGTCCACCGCTTAGCAATGTTGCAGCAATTCCAGAGGAAGCCACAGCTAATGCAACGTTATGGCCGCCACGAATTTTTGCCAAAAGTAAATTAAGCAAGAAAGTTTTTCCTGTACCACCCGGGGCATCAAGGAAAAAAAGTCCGCCCGAAATCTACGATCCTATATTTAAACAAACAATAAAGAACAATTCTTATACGACTGAATAATAAAATAAAAAGTAATTAATCGCTATCTAGGATAAATGACGAAGAATAAATGACATGACAATAAAAATGCATACAGAACACAACCATCAATGACGTCTGCCCTCACGCGTCTACCCGCGTTCGGGTCGCGCACTCGGCGATGCCTCGCCATTGCTTGGATTGCATTGTGCTCCCCCGCGACCGCGACGCCGCCGCATTGCGCTCCGCCCGTGCTGCCGCCGCCGTTAGGCGCTCCGTTCAAGTCAATGATATTATCGTGATAACTTTTAAACTATTCGGCCAAATTACTTAGTGTGAAAGACAAAGTTTATCTACATTAAATACTTAATGCGAGAAATGTATTCATTTTGATAAGAGTTTGATAATTATATACTATTATGTGCATTGTAAAATAGTACCAAATTTAATTAAATTTATGGTTCACAATTCATAAAAGGTATATATATGCTGTCGCGGACTTTTATTTAGATCTACTTAAGACAAACAATCCTGCGGTATATCATCTTTACGTAACTCCATTGGTTTAGGTAGCGCACGCCAAGATAGCTCTCAGATGGAAGATTTTTTTCTGACTTAATTGACACGTATCGTTATATTATGACCAAAATTACATAAAATCATTATAAATTGTAGCCTATCTGTTATTCTGATGAATAACCTATATTACTGTAAAGTTTCATCCAAATCCGTCCAGTAGTTTTTTCGTGAAAGGGTAACAAACATACACATACACATACATCCATCCTCACAAACTTTCGCATTTATAATATTAGTAGGATTAACAGGGTAAGTACCAAACAGATTTTATTCGGCACAGCGCATCAGCATTGCCATACAGTGGGGCATACATTGTGGTTTTTTATTTAGGTAGTTTCTTATTTTTTTATTTGCAGGATTATTGAGAGTTTTATGATGGCGGACACGAAAAAAAAATGCAGACAATACAGTTTGGACTACTTGAAGTTCGGATTTATTGCATCTCCATTAAATCAACACTTGCCGATGTGTCTCATATGTGAAAAGTATTCAGTAACGATGCCATGAAGCCTTCAAAAATGGATGACCACTTATCAAGAGTACATTCTGACAAAAAAGTAAGCCCTTGTCATTTTTTCAAGCACTTAAAGAAAAACTAGACAAAAGGCCATCCATAAGATCGACGTTTCCGTCATCATCTATTAAAGACGATGATGGTTTACGAGCGTCCTATAATATATCTTTACTAATAGCGAAGTCGGGGAAACCCCACACAATTGGAGGGCAGCTTATCTTACCAGCCATTGCGGAGGTCCTTAACAATGTATTGCACAAACCCGCACATGATATTTTAAAGAGAATACCTTTGAGCAATAACACCGTTCAGAGACGCATAGACGAGATGGGGCACGATGTGGAAAACATTTTATGCAAGTTCTTACAGACCAACAGATTCTCTTTCCAGTTGGACGAGTCTACATTACCCGGCAATGAAGCTCTGTTGTTAGGATATGTTCGATATATCAAAGATGAAAATATGTGCCAAGAACTGCTTTTTGCTACATATTTAGAGACTGATACCAGAGGAGAATCGATTTTTCAGGCCGTGGAACATTTTTTTACTAACAAAGATATTCCATGGAAGAACATTGTTTCTGTTGCAACTGATGGTGCACCGTCTATGGTGGGTCGTCGTCGTGGTTTTATAGCTCACTTAAAGCGACAACTGCCTGATGTACTGGCCATTCACTGCGTGATTCACAGGCAGCATTTAGTAGCAAAAAAGCTGAGTCCTAGATTGCATAAGTCTTTACAATATGTAATAAATGCTATCAACAAGATTCGAAGCAATTCTTTGAACTCTCGGTTATTTGCTCAGCTATGTGAGGAAAACGACGAAGTCTTTACTCGATTACTTCTGCACACTGAAGTTCGCTGGCTATCAAGAAGCTCTTGCTTAGAAAGATTTTCAGCCATTTTTGAATCTGTGTTGGAGTTTTTACAAGAAAAAGATCCGAATTTGAAAGAAAATCTGAACAATAAAACAGATATTTATTACATAATCAGCCTATAATGTTCCCACTGCTGGGACACAGGCCTCCTCTCTGTGAGAGGGAGTCGGCCGTAATCCACCACGCGGGCCCAGTGCGGGTTGGTAGATGTCACATGTCTTCGAATTTTTGGTTCTAGGACATGCCGGTTTCCTCACGATGTTTTCCTTCACCGTTTTGAGAGTAGTGGTGATGAAATAATTTACACAAAGTAAAGCGCCTGTCCGGGTTCGAACCTACGACCTACAACTCGTAAGTCGCGGCCATTACCACTGGGCCACCACTGCTCTCATTATATTTCATGATGACATTTTATTATATGTCACTCACTTGGACGCATTACACAAGGATTTTACGGAGAGGTTTGAGGATCTTTTAAATTTACAAATTCCTCAATGGATAATAAATCCATACAATACCATAGCCATAGAAGAAGCCAATGTGATAATGCAAGAAGAGTTGATTACCATCAGCACAGACGAAGAGCTTAAGCAGAAGTTCAAGCAAGGCTATCAGAAGTTTTGGTTGCAACGCAACATTGAGACCTAGTTGAAAAAAGCTTCAGTGTGGTAACAAACATTTTGACGAAACAAAGAAACCGCTTGAAAATCAACGAACGTGGAGATTTAAGGCTGCAACTCACCAATATTGAACCGGATGTAGCTAAATTGGTAGATAGTTACCAGGTTCATCCATCACACTGAATGTTTTATTTTCTCTTTGCGAATTAATACTTTTTAAATATAATTTCCTACCTACTTAAGATTCTTTAAGTACCTAATTTGTAATAATCATTATAAATTAAACTTGATATTTACTGAATTGTATGTCTTTTTATTTTGTTAAGTTTTGATGAGAAAATGAAGTCAACTTTACTCACTTAACCAAGTGCAAAGTTTTCCAATTGGTACCTTAGTACCTAGGTATTTTTTATCAATAGGAAAAAACTAAAGATGTGCCCCCTTATTCATAATAGTCTGCTAACTTAAAGCATTGCTAATTCTCACTCTGTCTTCTTCTATTGACCTAATTCAGAATAAAAAATAACACTCTGTAGCAGCTGTTTTAAGTTGGCGGACCATTATGAATAAGGGGGTTGATCTTAAAAGTAGGTAATTTGGCCATGGGGGTCTGAGGTAACAGTTAATTTTGGAAAAGGGGTCACTTGTCCAAAATAGTTTGGGGATCCCTGCTCTAGAGTCTTTAGCAAATTTCACGTGAGCTACACGACATACCGCTACAGCCGCGCAGTACAGAATCGAATGAGTATCAGTGAGGTCTTCGCAATCATCAAAATAATTTGACAACTGCGAATTCAGAGCTGCCACCAGTGCCCTGTTTTTCTTATGCATGGGCAAACGAGGTAAGCGTGGTCTTAGTTCGGTTGACATAAACCGATATTCTCGAATCGCACCCTCCAAAGCACTTCTCAATTCCACATTGTACTAGGTACTTAATTTTGTGGCCCTGTCATCACTCCCCTCGTCAACTTGATTTGTTCTTAATTGAGGTGCAACTATAACAGTCTGCGACGGGGGGGCGATGACATGGCCACTCTGCATTTCACTTCGCAGGCGATCAAGTACAGTGTCATCTAACATTTGATTACGCTGGATAACCCGTACCTGATCCGGCACTCGTTGTGCCGAAACGTTGACAGCTGGCTCAAGCATCTGAAAAAGAGAGAGCATCCGAACACGGTACGCAGTCAGATTGTTTCCCCCTCTGTAACCCCATAGTATGAGCGCATGACGTTCTCGTTGATAGATCGTGTCCATCTCATGCGCTGCACACTTCCGCCGGGAGCTGGGATCCTATCAGAGGCTGGTGGGCCTCGAGATCCTAAGCCGTCCGGCGGCCGGCGTACTCCCCGTCGACGAACAGGTGGTGGCGTCGTGGGTGGAGAGAAATACTCGTCAATCGAGCTCGACGCAACTACCGCGGCGGGTGTCGTCACAGTGGGGCTGGGTACCGGCGGCGGCGAGGCGGAACTGAGCAAAGAGTCCGGAGGTGGTGGGCATGCTCGAGCAGCTGATCTGTCATGTCTCCTGCGGTTTAGCAGTTTTTCATTAAATTGTATAACATTCATTCTATGGTTTATTATGGTCTCTTTTTTTGGATTTTCAGTATTTTTTGGTTCTTGGTTTTACTTAAATTGAAGAATTCGTGTAAAATCCGTCAAATTATTTATTATTGTTAAAAATTAGAAAATGAGACGTTTTGTTGACTCGGTGTTGCCAGCTTTATTTATTATTATTATTATTAGTAAACCGTAATTCTGTTTCCTGTACTTTCATCACTTTTACTCGGTGCACCATTTATTTGAGTAGTGATCGTTTGCTGTATCATATATCATAACAAAATGAACAACAAGAGGATTGTGAATATTCCTTATTAGTAGTACCCGTTGGCTCAAGAAAACCTAAATCACTTGGATAAATCAAGGATACTTCCTTACTCTTATAGCTTTCTGTTAAATTGAAGTCTGTCTGAAAATATGATTCAGAAGGCAAATACTGAGATGATGAATCAGGTGAAAAATCACCATCTTTCTCCTCATCCTCTTTTCCGTAATAGAGTATTTTCCCGCAGTGTCCTATTAAAGTTCAGTTCCTTACCTATAAATAAACACAACTTACAAACTACAATTGTAATTAGTGCTTCACAAATAGAACTATTAACTTAGAAATCTAGCTCATTTTAACACTACATTATGAATCCGTTTTTTGATCCAAATATAGCAGAAAAAGAGACCATTGGATACATTAAATTCAGATATACGTTCACCATTCTTCAGTGGATGCGTCTTCTATGTTTTCATCGGCTAGTTCTGTTAACAAGACAACTAATTATTCTGATGAATGAAATAGAAAACAAAACAGTGAAAAGACGGAACCTAAAATTTGAGGTTATGTTTTTAAATAAACCGTACAAACCTTTTTTTATCCTGTCCTTGCTTCTTGCATAAAGCCAGGATTAACATCTATTATCCCCAATTCATATTGAACAATAGCACACATTGGACGCACTTTATAAATTAAAACAAATGAATGACAGTTTACGAGATGCGATCGCGAGCAGGAAGCGCAGTGTTAGAACATCAATGTTATTGACGTACAAAAGTAGTGCACACATCAGTAGTAGGTAATCAAATTAATTCAGTACATACAATGTTTTTAGTTGGAACATTTTGAGTAATAATAAAAAAAAATGAGCGAGCCTTACAGTAGTCGCATATAATGTGTAACATCTGACTATCTCTGCAGCAACAGCAATTAACCTCAAAATTTAAAAATACTGATATATTTATTCAAATAATTATTCATTACTAGTGGTCGCCCAGTGGTCGAAATTCGACCCCTTCTACTTACAATCTATATAGTAGATACTAATTCCATGAGTAGGTACACTAATTCCATGCTATTATAAAGTACTTACTTATTCCATGCTCAAGCTGTCACTTCCTGTTACAAACTTCCATCAGTTTCGTTTTCACGAAACATGGTATTTATTCTTACTCCCACAGAAAGCGAGAAGAAAGATGTTCAACATCAATAATGTTTCAATAAACAAAGTTGTAACTCAACATAAAGTAAATGACGAACAACCGTGGAGTAAATTTCAAGTCAATAATATGGTATTTATTTTTACATTGTTACTAAATTCGAACGAGTCGATTATGATGGCACACAGTTCTTTGTTATTTGAAATGAGATGTTTTAAGACACACATCCGATTTATTTCGAATTACAATGGTTTTATCACCTCGCAACCTCGGAAAGATTCTGTTTATCATTCGAAATCTGAGTACAAAAGTGCATTTTAGCTGGAAAGTTTTTTTTTAATTCGAACCTTTCTATTCAACGATTTTCTATACCGCCAGTCCACTGAAAATACATCACTACTTATTTCGTGTCATTTTGCCAACCTCATTTTTAGAATAATCGCACTGGCCAGCACGACGACGGCATGAAAAAAAAGAAAAAAACTTTTGAAAATTTTCTTCTCTTTATTCAATTCACTTTTCATCATTCTTGTTGGTGTTTTGATAAAATCGTAAGAACTTATTCCCGACGCCCAGGGCGTCTCCTGCGGCGGCTAGGGGCGAGAGGGCGTGAAATTTGCCTTTCCCTCAACGGTCCCGGCTCCTCTTCGCGAGCATTACTGCTTCGCAGAAGGAGGTGACGGCTGCCCATGCCCTCTCGCTCCGTACCATGGCCTGAACCAGGGCCGGACGCGAGAGATCTCACCTCCACCGTATGCTCCACCGTGTCCTCCGGGCGATCCACACAGTGGTGACACCCGGGCGTTTCCTCCCGCCTTATCCGACTCAGGAACCTCCCGAAGCTGCCGTGTCCGGTAAGGACCCGCGTCAGGCGGAAGGTGAAGACGCCGTGGCGCCTCTCTAGCCACTCCTCAAAGAGGGGACTTATCGCCGCAATCGTGGCGTGCCCAACAAAAACAAGCTTAACATTGTAGTTGAAAAACATGTTCTCCCATACATCGATATACGTCACGGTCAATTCTCCAACTGTAAATTTAAGTTGGTCGACTATTACTAGTTAACTTAACACCTTAACTCGTTAACAGACAGACAGACAGACATGGCGAAACTATAAGGGTTCCTTGTTTACTACGAAAACCCAAAAAAGGGACCATCAGTGACAAAACAGTCTAGAATGTAAAACCTAATTAAGTAACCAGCATTGTGGACGATGCCTTTAGTTGAAGCAAAGAGCTTTCGACTCTAATTGTATTTTTTGCATGCACAGTGCTCATAATTTCATAATAAATTCAAAAATATAATAACAAAGGAATGCACCGCGAAAGCAACCTAAGGGCCTCTACACTCTATAAGGGTCGACAGCGATTTAACGCGCAACTTTTCTAAACTTGAAAACTGGACAAGTGCGAGTTGAACTCGCGTGGTGTGGCTTCCGTACAATGAATATCTTATCTATGTTTTGTATGCCAAGAGAATTTATCCCACGAACAAATTTAACATTGTAGTTGAAAAACATGTTCTCCAATACTAAACGTAAGTTTGTACGCACAATATTCACTCAGTTATTTTAACACCATAACTTCTTATACGTTTTCCTGTAATCCATACGTAAAGAACTGTTTTCTGTATTTGTCCAAAATTTTAGGCTCAGTTGTTTTGGAGATAAGGATGGTCAATTTTCATCCATTTTCCTTACTAACTTTAAAATTATTTATTTTAAAATTATTGAAAACAATTATTTGATACGAGGGTATCAAATAATTATTTTCAATAATTTTTTAAAGGGCTTGTTGTGAGGACAACAAGCCCTTTAAAAAATTTGCAAAACTTTTTTTTAATATTTCTAATTTGAAAAATGTTCATAATAATATGCAAAATTCATTTATTTACGTTAGAAGTCCGTTCATTCATTTTTTTGGGTAATAGAAATTCATATGTGTACTAAATTTCAACTGAATGGGTTCAGTAGATTCGGAGCAAATCGACTGTGACAGACGGACAAACAGGCAGACAGACACACGAGTGATCCTATAAGGGTTACGTTTTTTTCCTATTGAGATACGGAACCCTAAAAACTAGCTGCATGTCTGCAGTTCGTTTTGTTGTGTTATTTATTTATATAAAAGCTTACTGAAATAAGATAAATAAGATAGTTTATTAAAAAATGCTTAGGCTTGTTCATGTTATTCTTATCATATTTTAGAACATGGTAGAGATATGTAGGTGTTATTATAGAAAATGAGATCATACATTTTTGCTTATAATTAAAACATGCAAAATTACACGAAGAAACAAATTTTAATTTGAAAACATTATAATTTATGTTCAAAAAATCCCTAATACTATAGAAATTATTTTCATTCTGCCATTCATGTAATTAAATTTTGAATCACCTGCAATTTAGTGTTTTTAATACATTAGGTAATTTTTTATAAACACGTACACACATAGCCAGGCAGCTTTTGTTATATTTTGCTAATCTAGGGAGCTCATCTAGTACAAGTCTGTATTGGTCACGCCAACTTCGAAAACTTATCTCCTCTGCTGTTATGACCAATTCTTTATATTTCCTAACACACATACATGCTTCATACAAATATAATGAAGTTAAGGTTGCAAGCTTATCTGACGGACAGGGCCGTCATCTACCCCGGTCACCAGGGAGTGTGGAACCGGCAAGAGATGTCGTGCCCGATCCTTGTGGGACACCACAGGGATCGGTCCTGGGGCCGCATCTGTGGGACATCGGATACGACTGGGTGCTGCGTGCCGACCTCCCTAGCGGCGTCAGCGTAGTGTGCTACGCTGACGACATGTTGGTCCTGGCGCAGGGGAGGTCGCACCAGGCGGCGGCCGATGTAGCGGCACGCGGGGTTGCGACAATCGTCGAAAGGATCCGGCAATTGAGACTCGAGGTGGCCCTGCACAAGTCCGAGGCCATTCATGGTCCTCGGAACGCGCCACCGTTGGGGTCCCAAATAACGGTAGGAGGGGTTTCCATCGGCATCGAGTCGACGATGAAGTACCTAGGACTCGTCCTCGACGTTTGGCTCCCAAACTGGAGTGGGCAGGCGCTGCATTGAAGCGGATCCTGCCCAATCTAGGGGGTCCAAACGCCCCCTGCCGGAGGTTCTACGCGGGGGTCGTGCGGTCCATGGCCCTCTACGGGGCTCCTGTATGGGCGCGTTCTCTGGCGCTGCGGCCAGCCCGCCGGTTGAGCGCGACCCAAAGGGTCATGGCCATCCGGATGGTCCGGGGATACCGCACGGTCTCCTGTGAGGCAGCGAGCCTCCTTGCTGGATTGCCGCCATGGGATCTGGAGGCAAAAGTCCTCGCGCACGTATGGGAGTGGCGCGAGGAGGCGAGCGGCACGGCGGACGGAGCTCCGGCGGGATCTCGTGGCGACATGGAGAGTACAGTTGTCTCAACCCAGTGCTAGGCACGCCACGATTGCGGCGATAAGACCCCTCTTTGAGGAGTGGCAAGTACTTCCCAACTACGGAACCCTTCAATGTGCGTAGTCCGACACGCACTTGGCCGGTTTTTTGTATATTGTCACCTTGTTTTTATATACGAGTATGTCCTGTAAATTGTTATCTATTAATTGTGCTGTTGTGTGTTGTGCTATGTCTTTTGTGTGCACTGAATAAATGTTTTATCTATCTATGTATCTACTAGTATATCCTACAACAAGTTAGTAAGTTATTTAGGGTTTGAATTTAGTGACTCCCTCGTTGGTCTAGTCATTGCAAGCGCTACTGCTGAGCATGAGGTCCTGGGTTCGATTCCCGGGTCGGGCAAAGTGTTATTAAGTTTTTTTATCTAGAATTTCTCAGTAGCAGCCCGGAGTCGGGATTTGTGCCCAGTTGATGGCAATAGGCTCGCCCCCTATTACATGGGACTTAAACATAACTGGTGAAATGTGGGTGTACTACAGGTTCACCTCTGCCCAACCCTTCGGGGAAACAAGGCGTGATGTTATATTATATTTGTATTTAGTGCCTGGTAACAATTCAGTAAGTATCTGCACTGTATCATCTTCTTAACCGCTAACAGTTAAAAAGATGATACAGTGCAGATCCTAAATAATGAAATGGCTAAATATTGCTGATAGAACTTTCAAGCGTACGTCAAACCCGGAGGACACGGTGGGGCATACGGTGGAGGTCTGCCCGGCTTGGGCAGAGCACCGCCGTGTCCTCGTGGAGGCGGATTTCCGGCCACCGTAGGCACGGGCTTGCAGACGGTGAGCAATGGGTAGCTCACCGTCCGGTAAGGACAAGGCCCGGGTCGACGGCGCGTTGTATCCCACGCGTGCCTCAAAGAGATGTTGTCAGCACAAATGTAGGGGTCCACTAGGGCCGATGCCTGCCAACTACAGGGTCACCGAGGCCCCTGACAACACAGGCAACAGGAAGGAATACGAGTGGGTTTTAGTGAGTAAGAGTCTGACACACCCTCCCGCTCCGCCCAGAGCTGGAGAAGTTATTTGATGATTTCCCATACGCTCCTTACATACTCCTTTTGCTTCGTTTACGTTCATACATCTGGTCATACACGCACGCCGGTTGCGAGTACTACGCACCTGACCGTGACTGAACTATATGTCATTCTGGGGCGTCCCCTCCCGCCATTTCCATCTGCCTTGTAAATTCTTCATCAATCTTTCCATCCACTGTAAACAGACTCCCCAAATATACAAATTAATTTACTTGCTGTAGGAAATCTAGGTTCTAACACTTTAATAAAACGAGTTGTGGGCTTTTATAATGTATAGATTATTATTAGCCAATTACATTCACTAGGAAGGTTATACGTCCGTCTCCGTTAAAGCGCAAACAAGAAGTAAAAGTAAGAATGATAATGGGTAGTAAGTGAAGCACTCTTCCGTTTTTCCTTTTAAATAAGTACCTACGATATATCGATTATTACAGAATCGATTAAAGATTGATTTTTGTAAATATATAAATCAAAATAAATCAACACTTGCTCTATACTCTTATCATTTATTTTCACATCACACACCGATATATCCTCTTCTCTAAAAACATACACAACATTAAACACACAATCAATCCTTGTCGTCATTATATTTGTCACCTACGCACAGTGGATCGTCCCCATACAAGAGGTCGGACATAGAATTAAAAATTGAAAAAGTATTTAATTGAAAAAAATGAAATATACAGTTGCATTACTCTATTATGGAACTACAAAAAATGTTACTACAATTTTTTTATTTGACCAGTACTTTATGAGCAATTCGATGAAAACTGTTATTTTTCTATGGAAATGGTCACAAAAATGTCTGTATCTCATGATTCCCTCCTTGTTTCGATTTGCGGTTTTCACTACTGTTATTTACCCATTTTATGCCACATTTTCTTCAAGGACACATGGTGCCCCCAGCGACCCCCTTCCGAGATATTTTGCTTTTAGTAACTATACTTTTTATTGTATAACTGATGAAATGGAGGTACATTAAGTATATTCATTACTGAGAATAAGTCATCCCTAAGTAGTTCCTTAAATAACAGGTGCATTTGCGATTACTTTAATGACTTATGAACGCTTCTGTTGCCATACAACAAAAGCGTTAATGAGTCCTTAAGTAAAGATTATTGTAATTACTATGTTAACAGCCCTTAATCTATGCATTGTGATTGGATAATGTCATCATTAGCTTAGTAATGACTGAGTCGAATTTACAATAACACATCGAAAAGAAATAGAGTTTTATGATCAATAAGAAAATATGTAGGTATAAAAATATTTTTTATTTAAATAATATAACACTGTAAAAAAAATTTAAAAATAAAACAACTATGTACCCTAAAACAAACTAAAAAATTAAACAACTACTAAGAACTAAATTATAATAGGAAATTAATTAATTAACACGACCATTTAGTTACTAACAACAATAGAAAAGAAAGAAAAAAAAAACATTTATTGGCCGATGGGTGGCATAACACAAAACAAAAAAAGAACAGAATAAAAAAAAAATACACAAATACAAGAAATTAACAAAGAAACTGCTTGTTAATAATAATATTAGGTACTATAAGACTTAAACTATATTTTCTTCATCTTCATCAATAACGACATCATGATCATTATTATCGTCATCATCTTCTTCAACGTCACTACATGCAGCAAGTGTATCAGTTGAAACGTCAATGAACTCCAATTCACTCTGATCAACTATGAGTAAATCGTCTAGTTCACTAAATGAAGACTTTTTGGCTTTATTTGTCATCTTCGGTCGTAAGCTGGTGAGAAGAGGATCGGAAGATAATAGCAGATTATGAAGAATGTCTTCATTAGTGGCGATGCTACTATGCTTTCGTGTATGATATTCTCTAAATTTACGAAAATCCTTGTTTCTTGCTTCAGATGCTTCTTCAGACAAAAAACCTATAGGTACTACTGATAAGTGGTCCACTATCTGTGATCCATGAATCAGCAATTTGTGTAAACTTGCTGGCATGTTATACCATGGATATAATTCCACGAATAAATTTGCTGTTTCATCACAATATAATTTAAATTTTTGGACTTGTTTTTTTTTCGCCTGAGGAAATGCATTGCAAAATAACGGCGAGTCTTCTAATTAAATTAACGTCTAATTTAGTAATTTCCGCAGTCGTTTCAGGGTTTGCAAAAAACCTTCTTGCAGCATTTCCAGTGTTTGTATTGCCACTACCCTGCTTAACAACGTCTAGAAGTAAGCCTGTGCTTCTTCGGAAAGCTATTTGAATGGCTCTTTTCTTATCTTTAACTTTTTTTTTATTTTCGTCACCTTTTGCTTGCCATGATTTTATGTCAATTCTGTAAGCAATGTGTAATAAACACTCCATAGACCGAATCCAAGCATGCAATGAACTAAATCCATGCTTGTATAAATCTGTATTCACGGGTTTAGCTCTCACTTCTTCCAAGTTATTCATTTCGCTTGGGCGAGCTTTGCACAAATCACACACTGCTGCCGATGTACCAGATATGATTGAATGTACCTTACCATCAATCATGGTTAGCCATAGATTGTGAGTAACAGTAGCATTGCCGCAATCAGTCGGGTTCAGTTCACGAATCTCGGTCTCAAATATTTCCATTTCAGCCTTAACATTCGCTTCCGTTTCTTTCATAAATGTAAATGAAATCGGGCGACAATATGTGGTTGACGATGGCCGATCATTCTGCCACACTATACTTCCACTAGAAGTCACTAACTTAAGCGGTACAAGACTTGCCATAAATACACTGGATAAGTCTTGTTCACTTGTTGTTGTCGTTTGATGGTAAATGCTTTGACTTGAAGCTCCATCAAAACCCCATTTACTGTGAAGCACAAGTGGTTCACCAGCATCAAAATTTGATTCAAGTGAATCGATCAGCCTCCTAACTGTGAGATCAAGGAGGGCTTGGATCCGTATCTTTGCGGAAGTTTCAGTCACAGTTATGTCTTCTTTTGCCGGGTAGCATTTAAGCTTTTCTTAAACTAACAAGTAGTAGCTTGGGTATTTCGCATGACCTTCTTTTAAACTAAAGTCCCGAAGTGTGATGTAACGCCACTTGGATAACTGCAAGTAAACGTAAAGAGCAAGTGTTTTGTGAGTAGGAACTTCACGAAGCGAAGGATTCTGCTTAGTTTCCAGGACATTTAAAACTGTTGAGACGTGTTCAGGATTTTCCAGCAAATTTTTCATTATTCTGGCCATATCATTTTTTCCGGCAGACTTAAGTATACTTTCAACAGTATGCAAAAGCTCATCCGGACGACTGCAACTAGCAACATTTTCATTAACACGTCTTCTTTTGTGTCTAGTCGATAAATCTTCAAAGCGTTTGCGAGGAGATGTATATGTTGAAGTTGATGCATCTGATTTTGATGGACTGACTACCTCTTCTGCCTCATTTTCATTTGCTTCTTCAGTGTCAACAACATTTTCTTTAAAGCAATCTGGGCAAACGATATCGGAATTTAACCACTCTCCGTTCTTGTTAATGAACCTGTCGACTGTCCTTCTTGATTGCACCCATTTGGTGTAAACCCTATAGCAAAATCGTCGACACCAGTTCTTGAGATCCGTCACATCACTTTTACTTAACTGTTAGTACTCGACTTCAATGTGTTAAATAAATTGTCATAGTCACGAAGATCTTTATGATTACGAAGAGCAACGTAAAGATCTAGATAAGTAGAAAACCCACGGAAAGCCATAATGACAACACTTGATAGAAGTTATAATTACAACTGAATTACATTTGCTAAACACACTCAAATATATAGGGCAGCAAGTAGGCAACTAGCAATGAATTTGATAAGCTAATGATGACATTAGACAATCACAATGCAGAGATTAAGGGCTGTTAACATAGTAATTACAATAACTAATTAGATTAAGCAAGTACTGGTAATCTTTACTTAAGGACTCATTAACGCTTTTGTTGTATGGCAACAGAAGCGTTCATAAGTCATTAAAGTAATCGCAAATGCACCTGTTATTTAAGGAACTACTTAGGGATGACTTATTCTCAGTAATGAATATACTTAATGTACCTCCATTTCATCAGTTATACAATAAAAAGTATAGTTACTAAAAGCAAAATATCTCGGAAGGGGGTCGCTGGGGGCACCATGTGTCCTTGAAGAAAATGTGGCATAAAATGGGTAAATAACAGTAGTGAAAACCGCAAATCGAAACAAGGAGGGAATCATGAAATACAGACATTTTTGTGACCATTTCCATAGAAAAATAACAGTTTTCATCGAATTGCTCATAAAGTACTGGTCAAATAAAAAAATTGTAGTAACATTTTTTGTAGTTCCATAATAGAGTAATGCAACTGTATATTTCATTTTTTTCAATTAAATACTTTTTCAATTTTTAATTCTATGTCCGACCTCTTGTATGGGGACGATCCACTGTGCTACGGCGCGTAAGATTACCCCGTGTGTCTAGACCCTAACTTGAGCGTAGACAGAGAGGAAAACATTAGTATTCATTCTTTTTCAAACGTTTGTCGTACTATTTGAGTAAAGACGGTTAGGTTTTTCCCGTATAAAAAAATAAGTAGCGTTAAATTGAATTGATTCTGTGTTCCAACCTCGTTGCGGAGTCGAGTTTTGTATTGTTTATTATTCAGTGTATGTGTTTTATTAATTTAAGTCGGTCACAGCCGTATTCTAATACAGCTCTGACAATTTTTTTTTTTTGGGACTTTGTCGATTAGTGCTGTTAAAGGCGGAGTCAGTGAATATTGTCATGGTTTCATGTGTACATAATTTTTGGTGGATATAATTATAGGTGTGGATATATTTTTTCCATTTACCTAAAATAAAATGTAATAAAATAAATTATTTTATTATTAATAAAATTAAAAATAAGGTTGACAAGTAGAAAATGCCCATGGCATTAAGTCCGCCTCTGTACATTTGTGTGCTTAAACTATTAAAATAATTTGCCGGGCAAGTGATGAAAAATCAAAAAGATATTTATTACGTCTCAGCAAAAACGACCCAATATTTTTTATGTAGGCACGGAAGCGTTAAAAAACATCATCTCAGATTTGACCAGTTTTTTTATTAGACTATAGACTAAGTTACTTCCACAGAGTTTGATCTTGTATAAATATTTAAAAGAATCTTCGGAACTTTTATTATTGAATTGGTTTCCTTAAGCAAATTATGCCAAAAAGTATAATAAGTCTCATTGTAAGTTCATTACCATTATTTACTCTAAATTTGTTTTGATTCGAGTTTGAACGTTCTTGAAGTGTTGTATCTGTTACGTGGGAAATAATTTGAATTAGTTGACGAACTCTGTATGTCGTGGAGGCCCGAAGAAAGTTTCTTTTCATTAAAAATAACAAGCTGTAAATGTGCCGCCGACGCATGTTTGTACGCGAAAAATTGAAATTATTGAAATTAAGACGTTATTTTTATGCTGGGCCCAGATCCTGTTAATGCAAAAATATTATGAATTCAGTTTATTTTAAACGTTGGCAACTTTCAGTTTTATGTCTAGAGTTTATGTTATATCATAAGTTCTCAAAATATTTCGTCATAGATTTTGGTAATATCACTAAAAATGTACCTAATGACTCTTCAATTAATCAAATGCTCTTTGCTCTTTACTGGACCTATGTACCTACTTAATCGTCTATTACATGAGTAAATTAAAAAAGACAATAATACAAGCCGAGTTATTAACTAACTACTTCCAGCATCACCTACTTTCAAAATAGCTAATAAATTTCTAGCTCGTTTTATAATCCTTTAACTAAATAGAAGATTGTGACCGCAAGATTCTATCAGCCTCAATACAAATCGTCCCTCGTCCCGCGTCAACGAGATCGCGTTAGATCGAATCTTATTCTGTTAAGCACATTATGAAGACGTTTTATTTGGAGCCGTTTTATTATCTCCAAGTGAGCTTTTAGAAGCATCTGCTGGCTTTAATCGAAACATCGAAATTAAAGGATGTCTTCTCTGTGCATGCTCGCCATTCCTCGGACTTGTACTGAATCTGACTTTCTTCAAGTCTAAATCTACTTATCGGCTCATTAGCATGTTCGCTACTATCTCTTTTTCTATTGAAGTGCAGGTTTTTAAGCATTTTTATTGATATTTTAATACTATCAAAGACATATTCATGATAGATTCCCATAGGCCGAACCTATGAAATTTTAAATCGAAAATGTCAACTTGTATAAAATGAAAGCCTACTCAATCGATCTTTTCGTTTTCGTTTTGATGAACATATCAAAATTCTTATAACCTAAAAAAAATATGTAATATCATCAACCAATTAAAAGTAATAAGGACATAATATGACGCGGAAATACGGAATGTACCCACCTAAGAGCTGGCAAGGAATTCTTAAAGGGAATTTCATTAAATTCCCTCAGCTCTTATTGATATGGGCGCTTGGCGCTCGAGGCTGGGTCGCACTTTATTAAGAAATCATATGAATGTCGGCGGGAATGGGTGTACGTGACGATACGCCATATTGCCGATGCCATCATGCCATTGTCAAAGTACAGACGAGCACGATCCACTCCAATAAATTAGATGTTTAATTCTCTAATTATTCTGCGATGTTATTTTTTCATTAGACTGCGAAGTCAAGTGATGATTCTCGTTAACGATGTTTGAACGGCGCATAATTGGTGAGGTGGCCTTATTATCTGAGATCACACTTACATCGGAATAGATATGTATATTTAAACTTAATTTTCAGATCATCATCTGCCTCAAATGATGTTATATTAAATTTCAGATACGTACACGTTGAAACCTGGCAATGGAAATGACAAATATTGTGCAATAATCGTCTAAACTAATATTATAAAGAGGTAAAACTATTTGTTTGTTTGTTTGTAAGAAGTACCTAATCGTTGAAAGTCTTGTGATGTTCGATAGTATTGTTCACTTCTACGCGGACGGAAGTCGCGGGAAGAAGCTAGTGGTACCTTTGACATTTACCCAAAAAATACCAACCCTAGATTTTAGCATATTAATCGTTATGCCAGAATGTTGACCTTTCAAACAAGCGCCCAGCATGTGTAAAACGTTACTAAAATAAAATAAAACCACAAAGTTTGCATAATTCTACATTCATTTAAAATTTATTTGAAAGTTCTGTTTTAGTTAGGTTTTCGTTTACCAAAATGTTAAAACGCGAATATATGTAAGATATCTCCATAGAATATCAGCTAGTAAAAAAAAAACCCTATTTACAGCAAACTGAATTCAATCAACTTAAACCGCAACGTAAGTACAATAAACCTTGGGCACGCCACGATTGCGGCGATAAGTCCCCTCTTTGAGGAGTGGCTAGAGAGGCGCCACGGCATCCTCACCTTCCGCCTGACGCAGGTCCTTACCGGAAACGGCAGCTTCGGGAGGTTCCTGTGTCGGATAAGGCGGGAGGAAACGCTCGGGTGTCACCACTGTGTGGATCGCCCGGAGGACACGGTGGAGCATACGGTGGAGGTCTGCCCGGCTTGGGCAGAGCACCGCCGGGTCTTCGTGGAGGCGATCGGCGGCAGAGATCTCTCGCGTCCGGCCCTGGTTCAGGCCATGGTACGGAGCGAGAGGGCATGGGCAGCCGTCACCTCCTTCTGCAAAGCAGTAATGCTCGCGAAGGAGGAGGCGGGAGGGAAAAGGCAAATTTCGCGCCCTCTCGCCCCTAGCCACCGCAGGAGACGTCATGGGCGTCGGGAATCCCGGGCGGATTTCCGGCCACCGTAGGCGCGGGCTTGCGGACGGTGAGCAATGGGCAGCTCACCGTCTGGTAAGGACCAGACCTAGGTCGACGGCGCGTTGATTTCCACGCGCGCCTCAATAAGATGTCGTCAGCACAAGTGTAGGGGTCCACTAGGGTCGATGCCTGCCGGGGTCGCGGGAAGGTACTAAAGGGTTACGGAGGCCCCTGGTAACACAGGCAACAGGAAGGAATACGGATGGGTTTTAGTCAGTAAGATTCTGACACACCCTCCCGCTCTGCCCAGAGCGGGAGAAGTTATTTGATGATTTCCCACCCAAAAAAAAAACATAAAAGATATAAATATATTCAATACTAATCTGTAAATGCTCGAGTGAATTTCATTGTTTATTAAAAATGTAATTGATAAATGATTTTATTTCTGTAAGTAGGTTTGTACAAACACTTTTACACGTCAATCATATTTTTTTTTTAATAATGAGCTCGTTGTTTCCTATCTGATTACTCTGAGAAGAAAGGCCGAAACAAACTCAGAAGTCACAGTCTCTTTTAAAGTCCAGACATAATCTTGGTCAGATCATGTGAAGATTATGTAGATTGGTGTCTGAAATGGTCTTTTGATGAAAGAACCACACAATTTGAGTGTACCTATCCAGTCAGTGCACGCATTTGTCAGTAGTTGTGCACCTCAACTCAGAACTTGAGGAGCTCAATGATCCAACGAACAATACCAAAGAAAGGACATTTGGCTAGGCCCCAAAATATACTCAAACTGCCAGACCATGTTAAAAACTAACTGAGAGTAAAACAAAATTAAAACAGTTATCAGACTGTTTTACAATTCAACTATACTGATTTATTTTTTGTAATGTATTTTTGTGGTGTACAATAAAGTATATATAAATAAATAAATATACACACTAATCATGAATATCAGCAGTTCTACTTAATGTAATCCCTTATAAAGCAAATAATAACTTCTTAAACAAATGTGCCAGCGGACCTCGACGTTAAAGCAAACACGATCTTGGGCTGAAAGGCAGCGACTGTAGGGTTGAATAAATTACGTTTATTTACATACATTCGTCGCCAGTGTTGAATTTACATAATATATTTTAGGATTACGATAAGAACAAGGACGGCTTAGACAGACAAATTAAACAAAGATTTAAGGTATTGGAAAAATATTTCAGCGCTGTTAGAGATGAAAATATTACCGACCGTAGTAACCGTTGTTAGGCTTTCGGTACTGAGTTAATTTTCCCGAACGATGTCCAAAAGTATCCGAATGAAAGGGACGAAAATTTTCATTAATTAAACACGTCAGTTTTGTGAGTTTTCACCTTCATTTTGACTTTAATGGAGTCAGAAACGATGGGGCACGCAATTTATAGCATGTGAATTTGATAAGTGATTTTCTGTGGTAAATGTGTTTCGTCTCTATTCTCTGAGTCTAATAATAACGGCCGTTTATATTGCCACTTATTCACGAAAACTGTTATTTGATTATTTAGAAAGGCAGTATAATTAAATCATGTCACCAGCACCCGTCATATCATCTTCGGCAGCCTTGTTCCACCCACTGATGAGTTTAGGTGTACTTTTATTTATTATTTATTTATTTAACACAACACTTATTTTGTGCCACGCTTCCCTGGTCTTTGCGAGACTCATCCAGGTCTTCCCTGCGATCTTCTGTAAGTCGTCCACCCAGCTGGCTATTGGTCTGCCAACGCTCCTTCTACAATTCTCAATCATTACGGTAGGGCTCTGCTACACCTAGCCACGTCTAGCCTAGTGTCCTGCTCACCTACATTTCAGAGCCGCTACTCCGCTACCCGTAGTCCTACGTCGAATCTCTGATTTACGGACTTAGTCTTTCGCGCGTCATTTACCTATTCTAAACTATGTTAATGACGTAAACTACGTAAAATCATTGAGCTCCTTAAGTTTTGAGTTGAGCTGCATGACAACTGACAAATGCGTGCACTATGGTATTCAGCTGCATCCAGACTGGAAGCCAACCCCAACATAGTTGGGAAAAGGCAAGGCAGATGTTTGAGGATGATAATTATAATAGTCGTTACATTGCACTAATGCGCGTCAATCATCAGTCGGCGTTTGTTCTTTATTTGAATCAAACTAGGCATGTCATAGACATGGCTTCACTTTCTTTTTTTTTGGATTTTCTTTTTAATCGTGTACGTAGTTATAATTTAGTTGTGCCTTTGTGTGTTGTGCTATTTATTTTGTGTGCACCAAATTAATGATTGATCTATCTATCTATCTATCATCAATGACATAAGAGTCACACGAATGTACGTGATTTTTAACGACTAAGTACCTATTTTGAAAGACAATTTTTATTTTGGTTGGAAAATTATCAAATAACTTCTCCCGCTCTGGGCGGAGCCGGAGGGTGTGTTTGACTGTTACTGACTAAAACCCACCCGTGTTCCTTCCGTTGCCTGTGTTGCCAGGGGCTTCGGTAACCCTTTCGTACTTTCCCGCGACCCCGGAAGGCATCGGCCCTAGTGGGCCCCTACACTTATGCTCATGTTTCTTCGAGGCGCGCGTGGCGCCGACCTGGTCTTTATCGGACGGCGAGCTACCCATTGCTCACCGACCGCAAGCCCGCGCCTACAGTGGCCGGAAATCCGCTTGGGATTCCCGACGCCCACGGCGTCTCCTGCGGCGGCTAGGGGCGAGAGGGCGCAAAATTTTCCTTTTCCTCAACCGTCCCGCCTCCTCCTTCGCGAGCATTACTGCTTCGTAGAAAGCGGTGACGGCTGCCCATGCCCTCTCGTTCCATACCATGGCCTGGACCAGGGCCGGACGCGAGAGATCTCCGCCGCCGATAGACTCCACGAGGACACGGCGGTGCTCTGCCTAAGCCAGGCAGACCTCCACCGTGTCCTCCGGGCGATCCACACAGTGGTGACACCCGGGCGTTTCCTCCCGTCTTATCAGACACAGGAACTTCCAGAAACTGCCGTGTCTGGTGTGGAATTTCGAAACACACTAAGGCTCAATTGCACCACAAATAACTAACGTGTTTAGCGCTAAACACAGTTAAAACATTATTCTGTCTCTGCCATCTTTAAACAATTGAAAGAAACAGACACATTTTAAAGTCGTTTAAAGCTAAACGTATTTAGTGATTTGTGGGTCTTAGATGGTACTTTGTAATTTATAAATAGTCCGGCAAATAATGAGTGCTGCTTTAATTAAAATGAACTCATGAAAACAGAATTCAGAACAAAATCCACAATTTAAATTCTGTGAAGCTATTATAGCATCAGTCATTACTACAACCGGACCGTTACTCACGGTGATAATTATTTATTTGATTTACATAGAATAAAAAATAATCAATAAAACATTACATTTAATTAGTACATGATGTAAAACTACTAATTCATTTTAATCCTCCGTACAATCACATATTCGACCTTATTTGCGAGTTCGGTCCTGACATTATGGTTTACTTTTGAATGTTCGAAATTTTTTCAAAATTATTTTTGCTTGTCAGAATGGCAAAGCTTAACAATAATTTAGTCTGGAGTGTGTGAAATCCTCATCATCGCTCCGACTGAAAGGCTCTTTTGAACTCCAACGCCATAATTATTGTAAAAAACTTTCTTTTTTTTAATCACTGTACATCATGTAACAATGTTATACTGGTGCTCTGCTCGTTGAGATGTGAATTTGTCTAACGGAACTTTAAATTTAAGAGTCGACTGTCATCGCTTGCTCTTTTGAGACAGGCGTATTTCCTCTTTAGCAGGCTTAGCATGCTGCTTTCTATGTATATCTAAGAAGAAAAGACAAAGCTCTTTCTATACAAAGTGACATTTAATTTCTACATTTTTGACATCGCACCGTAGAAATCCTTCTACATACAAAATGACCTAGACAAAGATCTAGAAACGAAAGACAAATTTACAGATTGCAGAAGGATTCCTAGGGTACGATGTCAAAAATGTAGAAACGAAATGTCACTTTGTATAGAAAGAGCTATGTCTATTGTTCGTAGAAATATAAAGTGGCATGCTAAACCTCCAAGAACTGATATGCAAATTCTCTTTTTTTTACATTCTCATTTTAAGAACTGGCTTGTGGCTTGATGACTTATTCACCATTTTTTTATGTAGGAGAGTTCATCAAGCCAGGATTTTTGGTTTTACTGACCGAGTATCTCGAAAATAAGATGTGAGATCTTAAGAAGCAATTCCCGGAAGTAACTACCAGAATCTTTGCTTCGCGTGGAATTCCAGAGACATCCATTCCAGCTACATCGTGTCGGAATTGTGATCCAGATAATTTCTTTTATTTATTACCTTTCTTCATAGTTCTCGTATGTGAGTTAAACTTGTTAGTATTTAACGCGCGTCAGTTTTAGTTAGTCTTTTTCTTATAAGGTCTGTACCACGACCACTGTTTAGAGCTGAGCGCCACAGTTTTTGGTAGTAATACCATGATGGGGTTTAATGTATATTTAACCCCATCTTTTAAGCGTGTCTCCGAGGCCTGGTTGCAACCATTGCGGTAGGACGTATACGTAAGCATTCAGTTCTAAACTCACGCGTTTAAGTTTTAAATCTACCCCGGGAAACCTATTTATACTACTTTAATATGAGATAACGGCATCACGAATTCACTTTTTCTAAATTTGCCTTGTGTGATTACCTTTTTATATGATTCTTTAGTTTTGGTTTGGTGTTTTCGATGTTTTTGAAAATAAATGTATTTAATGTGGTGAATGATTTTTAGGAATCCGTAAAACTAGGAAAACTATCACAGCTAAGTGGCTTTACAAGTTAACAAGTAATAGTCGACCAACTTAAATTTGTGGTTGGAGATTTGACGGTGATGTATGTATATCGACTTGACTGTTTTTCAACTACAATGTGAAGTATGTTTTTGGGATAAATTCATCCCAACTTCCCAACTGCGGAACCCTTCATTGTGCGTGGTCCGACACGCACTTGGCCGGTTTTTTATTTTAATTACGCCACAATAGGTACGTTCCTAGCCTATAAATCAGTAGGTAGGTAGTGTTTGAAGCCACTTGTTTTGCTTGATAGAAAACATGCCCCAATGTATGAATGGAACAAAATGGCCTTTTTAAACATGACTTAACATCACGCCTTTATTTCCCCGAAGAGCTATTCAGAGGTTTACACCCTCATTTCGCCAGTTATGTTTAAGTCCCATGTAATAGGGGGCGAACCTATGTGCCATCATGTGTACGTGTGTGTGTATGTATACACATGTTTTTTGCGAATAAATTTTATTTTATTTTTTTTTTTGTCCTTACATATCTCGGGACCATGGGGTCCCGAAGATGGAAGATGGGGGAAGGCGTACGAGGGACCGAAGCCAATTCGCAGAGGCCTCTTGGACAATTGTAATTGGATGAGGCACCGACCGACGATTATCTCTGTTTGCTCTATGAAGGTGCACCCAAGGACAACCCCCGGTTGATGCAGGACTATTGCAGAACATGGGAACAAAACATATTGGGCTATGGGTTTGGGAGGCTATAGTGGATCTGTTTCCTAAGACTATAGAAAGGCTATGGCCCCTACCTGACCAATGCTTTATATAAAATACACCGATAAAATGGCAGTGGGTGACTTGCATACTCAATAATGGGCCCCCGAAAACGGCCGCTAGCACATAGTGACGTAGTGACAAGGGGGCAACACTTCCTGAGGTGCTTGAGGAGTAGAGAGGTATTCCACGGCTATCAGGACAATCCCGGAAGTACGGTCAAGATCCCTACCAGCATCTTACTGGAATACTTCCTTCCTCCGAGCACGTTTGCTCTTGCGAATCTCCACTCAAGCCGGCCAATAAAGGCAAAAATGAAGTGGGAGCTCTGTTCCTCGTCAGTGTTCACGCCAGCTGGCCAATAAAGGCAAGCCAGAGATGAGGAACAAGACTTCTCCCAGGAGATAGGGTCCGTGGGGTCGCTACTGCCCAACAGCTCGCCACATGCTGCCCTGCGGGTTTATTATTATTATTATTATCAACCAGTTGATGGCACCAGGCTCTGGATTTGTGTCCAGGCACAAATACAGACTCCAGACTGGTGCTGAGAAATTCCAAATAAAAAAACCAATAACGCTTTACCCAACCTGAGAATCGAACCCACGAGAGGTCCTGGGTTCGATTCTCAAGTCGGGTAAAGTGTTATTTAGTATACTAATGTCCCTCATATTAAACATACTGTTTATTTCACAGATGCTGAACGAAAATTTAACGCAACATAACAATAATTGGTTATGAAATAACGTTCGAAAATATACATGGTGTTTGGAAACTGGGTCCAAAGCCTTAAGGTGTTGATAGTTGGCCAAATTTAGAGCACTTTCAGCCATACATGTCTTAGACGAAGTACTTTTTTGTGTCATCTCCTATTTTTAGTTAATTGCCAACAGTGCCCCAGTTAAAGCTAGTATGTTTTTTTATTTTTTATGGTTTGTCTGATGTGCATCTATTATATTAAACCAAGCTCAAGCATAAGTGTTATTGAAAAAAAAATACTGCACACTTTTGAAGTAGAAAACTACTTTTGAAATTTGTAAAATAAAAGGGCCTCAATGGTTCAAACCTTTTTCAAACATGCTCAAAATGCTCAGCTATCACCCCCTTAAATCTTTGCACCTGGCTTCCGAACAGCCTGTATAATGGCACATTGAAACAGCTTCCATTTATATAATTACATAAAGCCGACAAAATAACAAGCCACGTTTAGCTTTAATAATGAATTTAAAATGAACGACGCGTTCAGAAACCGCGGCGCAAACTTTAACAAACTTCCTAATAATGAGAACGTAAACCTGATGTTAACCGATGTTATTATCTCGAGTTAAACTCCTTCTATATTAATCTGATTCAAGAACACTGAATAAAATATTTATTTGAAAGAAAAAGAAAGAAAAATACGTTTATTTGTGGTACACCGGACGCAAAGAGGGAACACAAATACAAAAAAGAACAAGTTGGGGGAAAATATGCGTCACATTCACGCAAAACGGCCATCGCTCAGCATTCTAATTTGTAATTGATTTAATTATTTTAAATTTTTAATTGATTCATATATGTATTTTCTAATTTATAAATTTTGAAATATTAGTTGTATTTTATTTTAATTTTAATTGATTTCGATGCTTTGATTTTATGTAAATATATTGTAATTTGTAATTTGTAATGCTTATCTGTCATCTTTTGTATTCATTATGTGGTTTGTGTTTAGTTTTTATGGGTGTAATTTACCTGAAATAAATGGATTTATTATTTATTATTATTATTCTTATAATGCTGCGACCAGAGCCCCATGCGAGACGGGGCCCCAGCGATGACAGTGAGATTATAATAAGAAATAAAAGAATAAAATAAATACAAATATTTAAAATGGCAACATTCCGTACCGTCGGCAAAGACGTACGCGGTCAGCCTATAGCCAGAAAATTTGCAGGAGTATAGGTAAGTAAGGTAGGGAGAGGCTCGTAGCTAAATGATAACAGCCGCACGGTCGATCAAAGGTTAAGCTACGCTTGCCGCGGTCGGTTCATGGATGGGTGACCATCCATTACATATCGTTCCTCCGTGCCACGGAAAGCACGTTAAACCATTAAGCTGTCGTTACGGGTAGTCAGTTGCCCAAAAGTCTGACAACCAGTCTTACCAAGGGGTATGGGGTTGTGGAGGTCAGATGGGCAGTCGCTCCATGTGAAATACTGGTATTCAGCTGTGTCCGGATCAAAATCAAAAGTCATTTATTCAAACTAGGCTGAAAATCAGCACTTTTCGAACGTCAAAGTTACATAAGACAGTCCCCCAAAAATGCCCGCCCTTCACCACTTCCTAGTGCTTTAGCTGGGAAGAAGAAGTGGTGGAACAAACTCCCCAGCAGCACATCTGTCTGTTTAGTTATATAAACCTGACTCTATACAAATCGTATGCTGATAGATTGGAAGCCGACCCCCACAAAGTTGGGAAAGGCTAGGCAGATGATGAGGTAGGCTAGGCAGATGATGAGGTAGGCTAGGCAGATGATGAGGTAGGCTAGGCAGATGATGAGGTAGGGATAGTTGTTTAGACGTTTCACGAATGCGAGTCAATCATCAGTCTGTGTTTGATCGTTATTTGATGTAGTCAAAATAGGCATGTCATAGACTAGCGTCACTTTCTTTTTTAACTATATTCATGTACTTTCATAATCAGCCTTTAATTTTCCCACTGCTGGAACACAGGCCTCCTCTCTCTGTGTGAGGGAGTTGGTAGATAAGATAAGATAAGATATATTTTATTTGTCAAAAACACGTGTAGGTTTACAATCAGTTGGAACGATTACAAAAAAAAGAAGTTTCAGCATGTTTACAAATACAATAATAATATAATTAAAAGCACAAAAATTATAGAGTTACGTCAAGTTGATAAAAATAGTAACAAATGTCTAAAGTGCATCATTTAAATAGTCGTCAACATTATAGTTTCATTTATTTACTAAAAATTTCTTGATGCTTTTATTAAAACCATTAATATTTAAATCTTTGTATGCCTTTGGTACCTTGTTGTATAATTTTGGGGCCATGAAGAATACACTCTTTCGCATAAGAGCAGTTTTAGCACTATGTATACGACATCTCCGATTATCACGTTGACTTCTGTCGGATCCATCTGACTTCGGGAACAGTTGGGGATTTTTTTATACAAATAAAGCTTCTAATATATACAAGGAAGGAAGTGCGAGAATTTGATGATTTTATGTTTAATAGAATAGAATACTTTTTATTATGTACACCATAAAAATTACAGATATAAATGTAGAAATTTTACATAGGGTGACACAATGGGCGGTCTTATCGCTAAAAGCGATATTTTAAAGACAACCTTTGATTGGATTAGGGGGGGAAAAGAGAGACAATACTGCAGGTAGTGTGGTGTACCATTCACATATATACAATAAATACTTACATACATGGTTTGCAACTGTCAGTAATTTTAAGACCAAACGATCCTTAAAAAAAGATCCTTAAATCCGGCATTATTTTCTAAGGAAACTCTACACATTTTATATTTAAAATGCAAAAACGATGCATAAAAATAGCTCTTAAGCATCTTTTTTGCATTTTAAATATAAAATTTGTAGAGTTTCCTCAGAAAATAATGCCGGATCTAAGGATCGATGCAGCAAGTCCATCATAAGTAGTAAGCAATGTATCCGTATTTACGATTGGGGCGAGTTTATGCAATGCGTAGAAAGAACAACTCATTTTCTTACTGATTTCTTCAATGTGATCTTTCCAATCAAGTTTTTTGTCAATGGTTAGTCCAAGGGATTTGGCATTATTAACTCTGTATATGGTGTGATTTTTATAACTATAGTTAATGGTATTTCTGACTGGTCTCAGATGTCACGTCATTTCTTTGAATTTTTGGTTCTAGGACATGCTGGTTTTCTCACCATGTTTTCCTTTACCGTTTTGAGAGCAGTGGTGATGAAATAATTTACACAAAGTAAAGCGCCTGTCTGTCTCTAACTCATAAGTCGCGGACGTTACCATTGGGCCACCACTGCTCTCATGTACTTAGTTATCATTAAACTAGATTTTGTCCGCAGTGTCGCCTGCGTTGATGTCGGGAAATATCTCACGGACCGACCGAACGAGATTAAAAATACTCTGTGTTAATCCAACCTGGATTAACACAGAGTATTTTTAATCTCTTAATGATTATCCAAATGCCTAGAAAACATTTGGATGGTCATTAAATCATCAAAAAAGAATCATCCTGTATTCTTAATTAACTTTCCGAGTGTTTTAACAAAAACAATTTATGGTCACAGCAGGCACTCCCAACTAACTCCGACTTGTTGAGTCAAGATTACGCACAAATCTATTTCCTGATACCCTTAGTACCTACTAAGGGTATCAGGAAAGAGATTTGTGCGTAATCTTGAAGGCACTCGAATACCTATTCGAGTACCTTTACTTGAGACGCTTTACCTCTCAAAATTATTCAAAGTATACCAAAGAGCGGGCCATCTAACTTAAGCCATCAGAATAGGTTATTACAAGGAAGGATTACTTTGTGTTGTTAGTCTTAAGATGTAACTCGACGGTAATCTTGGAGTTGACAGAATCAGCGGTGTTCCCGTGAATTAAAAAGTTAAGCTAAGGCTTTACGTAACTGTGTCTTGGCACTTTATTTCCCGGAATAAAAACATAACACAATAGAAAAATCTGTTTTTTGATGTTTAACAGCTTTCTGTGGAGACGAAATCACTTTCGTGAAAAGAGATGGAAGTGTATAGCAGGAAGTGACAGCTCGAGTATGGAATAAGTAAGTACTTTTTAATAGCATGGATTTAGTAAGTACTTTATAATAGCATGAGTTTACTCATGGAATTAGTAAGAGACTTTCGACCAGTGGGCGCCGACTAGTATCTAATGAAATAGTTATTCGAAGAAATAGTTCAGGTACAAAAACCAAACTAACCACACGGAAAAAAAGGATGTCTTAAATTAAGACAATATCCTTTTGGTCAACACAAATATTGATTCATATATGGGGAAAACAATATATTCTTGAATGAAGTAAAATTTTGTCTTAGTTTTATTGTCTTCTTCGAAGACATTATACTTAAATGAAGAATGATTAAGTTTGATTTTAAGATTTCTTACTTAGAATATTTTCTTCAATTAAGATTGTTATAGTCTTGAATCAAAAATATTTGCTTAAGCCAAGAATAAAAACCAAGTATTTATTATTCTTAATTTGAGTAAACAGGTTTTCTTGGTCTGAGTACATTTACTTACGTTAAGAAAATATTTACTTGGATTGAAACAATTTTTCTGAGAATATTGATATTCTTCGCTGAACAGATCCTTTTTTTACGTGCAGGTGAGATAGGTGCATACACTATCTGACGAATAAACGTTGAAATGCGGTGTAAAGCACGGCGGCCTCACGTCGACCAGCCTCTTCAGTCTATAAGTGAATCAGTTGATCGAGAAGCTCCGCAGGACACATGTTGGATGCTACATTAACGGAACATGCGTCAACAACATAAGCTATACTGATGATATGGTTCTGCTGGCCTCCTTTTTTTTTTTTTTTTGTTCCCGGGGTGGAAAATCCTCATGGATGTCGTCCGCCCTGGGGTAGGCTGAGGGGTCTGTCAGACTCTTACTGACTAAAAACCACCCCGGTGTTCCCCTCCCACACTTTTTTTTTTTTTTTTTTTGAGGGTGGGAAATCATCAAATAACTTCTCCCGCTCTGGGCGGAGCGGGAGGGTGTGTCAGACTCTTACTGACTAAAACCCACCCGTATTCCTTCCTGTTGCCTGTGTTGCGGGGGCCTCGGTGACCCATAAGTACCTTCCCGCGACCCCGGCAGGCATCGGCCCTAGTGGACCCCTACTTTGTGCTGACGACATCTCTTTGAGGCGTGCGTGGAATACGACGCGCCGTCGACCCGGGCCTGGTCCTTACCGGACGGTGAGCTACCCCTCCCACACTTGCACCGGGGATCATGGGATCTAATGCGACTTCCACGATCCCCGGCTAGTGCCGGCCCACCTCTGCGGGCCACCTCAAGTCTGGGGGGGGTGAGGTGTTTAAAACCCCCCCGCGACGTCTGAAAGGGGCGCGCGTGGAACACTACGCGCCGCCACCTCGGGTCCAGTGTGATGGGGGGCGGCGGACGTCCCCAAGTCCGCCGTCCCTAGACCCATTTAGGGGGGCGTTGTCTGCCCTCTGCCGCCGCCCGGTGCGCCTGCTGCGGGCCGGGTGAGCGGAAGAGATCTCCCGTTCCGCAGCCTCCTTCTGCGACACGACTGTTTCGCAGAAGGATACCACCGCGTCCCAGGACTCCTCGCTGCCTACCATCGCCTCGAACACGGCCGGCAGCGACAGGTCACTGCCCACTCCTGAGATGAGGGCACGGCGTGGCTCCTCCCAAGCGGCACACTCTGCCAGCGTATGCCGCGCCGTGTCCTCCCGACAGTCGATGCAGTGGTGACACCGGGCGTCCGGCTCCCTGTTTATGCGACACAGGTACTTCCCGAAGCAACCATGCCCCGAGAGCACCTGCGTCACCCGAAACGACAGGGAGCCGTGCCTCCTCCCGAGCCAGGGCTCGAGCACTGGCCGGACCTCCTCGATGGTGGCGAGGCCGGTGGTAGGGCGTGAAAGCCTGTCCCGCCATTCCGCCACCAGGGCTGCGCGGAGCTGTGACCGACGCAACTCCGTATGTCGCTGCATCAGCCACTCGCCCCGCGCCCTCGCTTCCTCGCGCCACTGGTACAGTGACGCGAGTACTTTCGCCTCGAAGTCCCAGGGCGGGGATCCGGCCAGTACGCAAGCCGCCTCGAAGGAGATCGTGCGATATCCCCTGATGACTCTGACGGCCGTCTCTCTCTGCGGCTTTCGCAGGACAGCGATGCTGCTGGCCTCCTGGGTCAACGCCCTGAGGACATTGGTTCAAATTTGTGAACGCTACGCATCCGAACATGGTCTCAGGTACAACTCACAAAAAAGTGAGGTATTGATTTTTAGGGCAGGAAAACAGAAGCTTAGTACAGTGCCTCCGATCGTGGTCGATGGAACTGCATTGAAAATTGTGCAGAACTTTAAATATGTGGGTCATCTGGTCACATAGGACTTAAAAGATGACCCAGATATAGAAGAAAGATAACCCAGGGCGTTGGCGGTAAGGAGCAATATGCTGGCCCGTAAGTTCGCTCGATGTAGGTACTATAGAAGTAAAGATAACCCACTTTATTGCCAATCTTTTTAGTCGAGCGGTCTGTGGGTTCGGTAGCGCAACGAGCCTACAACGTCCTGCGTATTCAGTATAAAGGTCATGGCACATTATACCGGCACCGCAACGGCACCGCTCCAAACCAGCAATTAACTTGTCAATCAATTTAGAGCATTAAATCGTGTGTAGTATAATATATTTCATAATGTCAATATGAAAAAGCCAACAGCGGGCAGTCAGCGCGCTTGCCGCTACCATACAACTCGACTCGCAGCCCGCGTGCTGCAATCGAGCGGACCATGTGCTTACAGCGCGCCAATCGCGTGCTTATTAGCGCCGACTCCGAGTCGCCAGCAAAACAACGTCATTCCCGTGCTGCTTCGTCAACTAGGCGTGTTCAATCATAAATGCCATATAAGAATATTGAGTTCGCGGTGACAGCAAGCTAGCACCTCGCGGCCACCGCGCGGACTGTGAGCTTACACGTTGCGGCCGGCGCGCGGACTGCGAGCTTGCATCTTGCGGACAACGCGTAGTTAGCGCAATGGCAGCTCGCCGTAGCCTAAATTCGAGGCGACGCGCGACGCCGTGCTGCAGTTGCGCAGTTGCGGTGCCGGTATAATGTGCTATAACCATAACAATGCATTCAGAAAGCTGTTGGGGATACATTACAATGCGCGCGTTGACGGTTTTCACGCTACAGCGTGTAAGAAAGTGGCGTCACTATTTCAAAGACTGTGCGACATTTTGAAAATGATTGCATCCTGACTTTTTAGGTACCTGCTACCATAGATTTTAAGAAAATTGTTACTAACACTTAATAAGGACTCTGTCCGAAATAAAATTGAAATAATAATAATAATTAACTTTTTAAATTGTGAGGTTAGTTTCTGTCGCTGCTCAGTTGCTTATTACTAAGATGAGATGTCCGATGTTACACATCATATGCAACTACTGTAATGCTCGCTCGTTTTTAGGGTTCTGTACCACAAAAGGAAAAACCGGAACCCTTATAGGCTCACTTTGTCGTCCGTCTGTCAAGACCCTTTATCTCAGGAACTCGTGGAGTTATCGAGTTGAAGTTAAACCATTATACTCACCATGGTACGGAGCGAGAGAGCATGGGCAGCCGTCACCTCCTTCTGCGAATCAGTAATGCTCGCGAAGGAGGAGGCGGGACGGTTCAGGCAAACTTCGCGCCCTCTCGCCCCTAGCCGCCGCAGGAGACGCCCTGGGTTTCGAAAATACCAGGCGGATTTTCGGCTACCGTAGGCGCGGACTTGCGGACGGTGAGCAATGGGTAGCTCACCGTCCGATAAGGACCAGGCCCGGGTCGACGGCGCATTGTATTCTACGCGCGCCTCAAAGAGATGTCGCCAGCACAAGTGTAGGGGTCCACCAGGGCCGATGCCTGCCGAGGTCGCGGGAATGTACTAAATGATTACCGACGCCCCTGGCAACACAGGCAATGGAAGGAATACGGGTGGGTTTTAGTCAGTAAGAGTCTGACACACCCTCCCGCTCCGCCAGAGCGGGAGAAGTTATTTGATGATTTCCCACCCAAAAAAAAATACTCAAGTCTACAGTTCCGTGATGAAACGGCTGTATCTTTTTTTTACTTTAACTCTGGTTAAAGTAAAAAAAAGATACAGCCGTTTATGCCCCAAAGAAGCATATTTCGACTCTCTCAAGTGACTTTTATGTGCCTATTTGAAATAAATAATTTGACTTTGACTTTATGCCACGGTCAATTCCCCAACTGCAAATTTAAGTTGGTCGACTATTACTCTTTAACCTGTAAAGCCTACTTAGCTGTGATAGTTTTCCTTTTAATGTATGTGTTACTGCCATGGGACTTGACTCTTACAAAAATTTGCAATTAACTGCTTAATATTACGCAAGCGGATCCTTGAATCGAAAAGTGATGTTCACAGACCAGAAATATTTTTGTACGACCTTTCCAACGACACCCCACAAGAAATATCATCCCAACATTACTTGCAAGAGAGGTACCCTAAAAAAGTTTTTTTTTTCAAGTTTTTATTTTAGCAATTTGTCGGCGTGATTAATATGTATACCTATGGCAATATATTGCAGCTTTCCAGCACTAAGTGTCTGTGAGCTACAGTGGGGACAGACAGACAGACAGACAGACGGACATGGCGAAACTATAAGGATTCCTTGTTTACTGCGGAACCCTAAAAAGAAAAACATACGTAAAGAAATAGAGTGACACTATGACATACTTCAATTAATTATCGAACAAGGTACGGTGTGCGTCTCAAGGTTGCACCAAATGGGAGTCCAGCTCAGCATGTGTCAGGCAAATATACCTGTACAATCTTGCGTTTAGATACTGTAAACGATCATTTAGTTCCTGATGTATCGATAGATGGCGTTGTACAATTATCACTATCCGCTGAATCGCGGTGTTAAGAGTCTCCGCAGAAATATGACCTCTTCGTTTATAGTAAAATAAATTGTCTTCGTCAAAATAAACATTGGTTTTTTTACATGGTCCTTCGAGCCGGATTATTTCGGATGCCGTGACTGATGCACCGTGAGTTTTGGACAGTACGACAGTGGCGCCCCCTATCGGCGAAATTTGGACTTATTAAGTGCAATTTAGTGAAAAGTGTTTGTAACAGTGCAAATCATTTGGACAAACTGTGAGTACTTTAAAACATTTAAAGTTAGTGATTCAATCAAGTTATTAAAGTGGAAAAGAACTTGAATAATTAGCTTGCATGAAGAGACTTGTAAAATTTCCATGCAAAAGTGTGATTAGACGGGGAATCCATGCCCAATTTTGGCAAAGTGTCTACAAACACTTAGAATTCACCAAGATTTTGAACTTATAAAATTTTTAAGAAGTTTTATTAACAATTCTGCAATTTGGGACTTGTAATTTAAATTAGTTCTGGAATATAAACAGATTATAAAAATGGATTCATTACTAAGATTGCAAGTAGATATTAATAAAAAGATGGAGAGAGGTTACATTAACTTCAAAAAGTCTCCTAAAGAAAGGGTTACCGTTAGCTACGTGGAAACAAGGTTGGAAAGTTTAGAGAAACAGTGGTCGATGTTTGAAGAGACTCATCGTAAAATAATATCCGAGGTTAAAAGAGAAGAATATGAAAAGTCAGAGTACAATTTAGGTGATATGTATAGTCAGTCGGAAGAGGTATACATGGATTACAAAGTCGAGTTAAAAGAACGTTTGAATAAGAAAACCACTTCTGATTGTGCGGAAGATAGCAACCAGATAACTCAGAATGGCGTGAAATTGCCTAGAATAGCGATACCTACATTTTCGGGTCACTATTCTCAGTGGACAACGTTTCGTGATCTTTTTCAAACATTAATACATAAAAACAAATCATTGGATAATGTACAAAAACTGCATTACTTAAAAACTTATCTCACCGGCGAAGCTGAACTACTGTTGCGACACCTACCTATTACCAGTGATAACTATTTACCTAGTTGGAACCTTTTAGAACATAGATTTAATAATAAGAAGTTTATAACGGATTGTATTTTAAAAAGATTCTTTAATCAAAAATGTATATCTACTGAATCATCAAATTCTTTGAAAGAACTTTTTGATACAACTAACGAATGTCTTAATGCTTTAAAAAACGAAGGTATTAATATTGAGAATTGGGATCTTATGGTTATTTACATATTGGGTTCTAAATTGGATAATGAGTCTCGCAAACAATGGGAAGCTAAAATTTGTAGTTCAATTAAGGAATTGCCTACATTAAAAGATTTTTTAGATTTTATTGAGCACAGGTTTAGGTCGCTTGAATTTTTATGTACCAAAACACCAAAGAGCACTACCACAAAGTCACATCATGTTGTAAAAAATGCAAATGAGAATAAACCATCTTTATGTACCTTTTGTTCAAATAATAATCATAAGATAGGAAATTGTAAAGATTTTGCTAAGGAAGAATTGTCAGCACGTCGTAATTTTGTCCAAAATTCGGGTTTGTGTTTCAATTGCTTAGGTGCAAATCACATGGTAACTTCGTGTCGTTTGCCCACAAGATGTAGAATTTGCAAAAAGAAACACCATTCGTTGCTGCATTCAAATAATAATAGCCAATCAACTGATACCGGAGAACCAATCAAGCAATCAGTTGATAGTACCAATGTTGTTGAAACTGCAACAACATCTAAGGACGAGACCGAGGTAAGCAACATTACTAGTTGTTTTTCTAACACAAATTGTCAGGTTGTATTAGCAACAGCTTTGGTAAATGCAGAAACTAACTCAGGATCTAATATAACACTGAGGTCTCTAGTAGACCAGGGATCACAGGCATCCTTTATAACGGAGTCTGCAGTCCAATTACTTGGGCTTAACAGAATTAAATGCAACAGTGTTATATCAGGAGTGGGGGGTGAAGAGAACGCTTCACTCAATTGTAAACATGTAGTTTATGTTAAACTACAATCTCTCCAGGATCCTAACTTTACTGTAAAAGTCAAAACATACGTACTTCGGAAATTAACTTCATTTCTACCTGAAAGAAAAATTGTCGTTCAGCTGTGGCCCAACTTACCAGTTATGAAGTTAGCAGATCCGAAGTTTAACATGCCAAATAAAATTGATTTATTGCTTGGTGCAGAAGTCTATTGTCAAATTATAACTGAAGGATTGATAAGAGGTCCACCAGGAACACCGATAGCACAAAACACCAGGCTGGGTTGGGTTTTATCTGGCAAAGTGGGTGATGATAGTGAAACCAATACTTTGAGCTGCAATAGTACTATCATCACTATGCATACTAACATTTGCAATGAAGATTTTAATCTTAAACAATTTTGGGAGCTCGAATCTGATAACTTCAATCTGAGCAAAATTCAATTCACTCCAGAAGAAAAACGTTGCGAAGATATATTTGTGGAAACTACAAAACGCGATAGCTCTGGTAGGTACATTGTAAAGTTACCTTTTGAGGACACAGATCCGAGCTGTAAATATGGTAATTCACGCGATATTGCTATAAAGAGATTATTATCCTTAGAAAAACGTTTCTTAAAATCACCGGATTTAAAAGCGAAATACTCGGATGTTTTTTTAGAATATTTAAAACTCGGTCATATGCAAATAATACCTCCAAAAGAAATTCATAATCCAGAAGCAGTTTACTTACCTTATCATGAAGTAGTTAGAGACGATAAAACAACCACCAAATTCCGGATCGTATTTAATGCTTCTAGTCGCGATAACAATGGTGTTTCACTGAACAGTAATCTTATGGTAGGTCCAACTTTGCAAGATGATCTTAGGCACATTCTTATGAGGTGGAGGCTTCACCCTATTTGCTTGGTAGCTGACATCGTAAAGATGTATCGACAGGTGAAGGTGACTGACCAAGACACAGATTATCAACGTTTAGTGTGGAGATCTGACTCTGCAATGGATATACAACATCTACGTTTAGTACGAGTAACGTTTGGAACTGCTTCAGCTCCATACCTAGCGGTAAGAGCGCTTCACCAAGTCGCTTATGATGAAGGACACCAATTCCTACTAGCATCTGAAAGAGTATTACACGACTTCTACATGGATGATCTCATTACTGGGTGTAAAAGTGTATCAGAAGGAAAACAAATATTCTCAGAAATGACTAAACTACTAAGCAAAGGAGGTTTCGAACTGCAAAAATGGGCAAGCAATGATGATCAATTAAATAAGGAAATAAGCGAAGAAAGCAGAAGCAAACTAGAACTGAAAGAAAGTGAAACAATGAAAATATTGGGACTTACCTGGAATCGACGAACCGATAACTTCGAGTACTCTGTTCAGCTACCACTAATCTCGGAACCTGTAACAAAAAGGAAAGTAATATCTGATATTGCAAAGTTGTTTGACCCAATGGGTTGGATATCACCAGCAATCATAAAAGCTAAAATTATGATTCAAAAGCTTTGGCTTGCGGGAATAGATTGGGATGATAAACTACCACCTATACTATTAAATGAATGGATTACTTACCGTGCAGGACTTGTTGAACTTACCAAATGTCGACTCCCACGGTGGATTAATATCAAGGAAAACAGCACCATGGAACTTCATGGGTTCAGCGACGCATCTAGTGAGGCTTATGCTGCTGTGATCTATATACGTGTTGTTGATGATTCAGGAAACGTCTACGTTCATCTGGTAACTTCCAAAACCAAAGTAGCTCCAATTAAGCAAGTATCCATTCCAAGGCTTGAGTTGTGTGGAGCTGTCTTAGTAGCTAAATTGTTACAGGAAGTCTCAGTGGTGTTGAACGTACCAAAAGGTAACCTACGTGCTTGGACCGACTCAACCGTGGTACTGGCTTGGTTAAGCAGCCACCCAACTCGTTGGAAAACGTTTATAGCCAATCGGGTGTCAGAGATTCTAAACATATTAGACAGGAACCAATGGTCACATGTATCATCTCCTGATAACCCGGCAGATTGTGCGTCGCGGGGAATTAACCCGTCAGAGTTACCGATGTTTGAACTGTGGAAAACAGGACCAGTATGGTTGAAACATAGAACTGAAACTTATGATAAAAAACAAATACCAGATACTAATTTAGAAGAAAAGACAAAAAGGGTTTGTCATGTAACGCAGAATGAACAATTGCAGTTGTGGAACAAGTTTTCGTCTCTTCGTAAATTGGTTCGTGTTGTAGCATATTGCAAAAGATTTATCAAAAAGTTGAAAAAAGTACATAATCATAACTTACCTGTATGGTTAACTAGCGTAGAATTGAATGAAGCTCTTCATATATGTGTGAAACAGTGTCAAACAGTGAGTTTTCAGCAAGAGATAAAAGATATTAAAGAAGCAAAGATATTACAAAAGAAAAGCAAACTTACATCACTAAATCCATTCCTAGATGAATCGGGCATCTTGAGAGTTGGCGGTCGTCTGGAGAAAGCTGAAATAAGAACTGAAATAAAACACCCAATAATATTACCGTCAAAATCTCACCTCACTGATTTAGTCCTAGCTGAAACTCACCATAATACATTGCACGGCGGACCACAGCTCATGATTAATTATCTGCGAACTAACTACTGGGTCATTGATGCTAAGAACCAAACAAAAATGTTTGTCCGTAAATGCGTTGTTTGTGCTCGCCATGCTGCACAGACTCGGGTCCAACTGATGGGACAACTACCTTCAGCTCGAGTTACACCAATTAGAGCATTTTATCGAAGTGGTGTAGACTACGCAGGTCCTATACAGATTCGCACTTCCAAAGGTAGAGGCCACCGGGCCTATAAAGGTTACATATGCCTTTTTGTATGTATGGCTACAAGAGCCGTACACTTGGAAGCAGTGAGTGATCTATCATCACAAGGGTTTATTGCTGCTTTTAAACGATTTGTTGCCAGACGTGGCCATTGCGCTGACTTATTCAGCGATAATGGAACAAATTTTGTTGGTGCCGCTCGTGAACTCCGAAGCTTGTTCGCCCAAGAAAAGTCGACCTTGATGATAGAAATCGCCGAATGTTTAGCAAACAACGGCACTACATGGCACTTTATTCCACCACATGCCCCACATTTCGGCGGGCTATGGGAGGCTGGAATAAAGTCCACCAAACATCATCTACGACGCGTAATAGGTAGTGCGACTCTTACTTTTGAAGAGATTTCGACGCTGTTGTACCAAGTAGAAGCTTGTCTTAATTCTAGACCACTATCACAAATAAGCACAAATTCGCAAGACCCAACACCCCTCACTCCAGGGCACTTTTTAATAGGTGAATCTTTAATTCTCGTACCGGAGCATAATTATGAAACATCGTCTATTTCATCATTGAAACGTTGGCAATTAACACAAAAAATGCTGCAACATTTTTGGCGTAGATGGTCAAGTGAGTATTTGGGTCAATTTTTACATCGTTATAAGTGGGCAAATAAAACTCCTGAACCCGAGATCGGAGATTTAGTTTTAGTAAAGGAGGATGGTCTCCCTCCAGCCAAATGGCTTTTAGGTAAAATCACTGCGAAACACCCTGGTTTGGACAACATTACGAGGGTAGTCACTTTAAAATGTAAAGGTATAACATTTAAACGACCAGTAACTAAACTGTGTGTGTTACCTGTCACTCAGTGAATTGATATACATATTTGTTACCATTATTAATAATTTTGTTAATGGTTTGAAATGTTAACTGTTGTGATCTGTTTGTATTTTTTTTTGTTTATGTGTGTTTGTTCTTAGCCACCATGTCGTGCTGACTTAAAGCTTTGTTTTTATTTTTTAAACTATATAATACAGTCCATTTTATTCGAATGTGGTTGGTTCATGGTGGGCTGGAACAATGAACATTCTGTCCATAGTGGGCGGAATGTACAATCTTGCGTTTAGATACTGTAAACGATCATTTAGTTCCTGATGTATCGATAGATGGCGTTGTACAATTATCACTATCCGCTGAATCGCGGTGTTAAGAGTCTCCGCAGAAATATGACCTCTTCGTTTATAGTAAAATAAATTGTCTTCGTCAAAATAAACATTGGTTTTTTTACAATACCTGATGCTGATATTCTGCTGGATCCCTGCAGTGACATACGGACGTCGAGCAGACAAGATAAATTGGTTTTGTGACAAAGTGTTTTGCGTGGAGCGAAATTATTAGTATTAGTAGATATTTGTTCTGAATGTTCCTGTAGCACGAAAGCCAATCAGCTACTACGATACCATTTCTTTTGCATGCTATGTTATATCTTAGCGAAACATGTTGAGCTACTGTAATAATATTAACATCAATGTATACCATGTTTTACGCAAATAAATGATTTACTTACTTACTTACTTTCATAGTAATCGTTTACGCACTACGCCATTTTATCATTTTCATTTACGCTACGAAACCCATCGAGATAATTGTGTACCATGACACTATCGTTATCGGAATCTCGGGAGTGACGGAAATTGTCCCGAAACTTATTATCGGTACTAACGAGTCGATTGAATACCTGCTTCTCGTCAAAGCCATGTGGCCGTCCCGGGGCGACGACCTATTCAGCCAGAACAAACAATCCGATGAAAACGGACAGCGTTTACATCGCTGTGTCATATCGCTACATGATTTTTGTATTATTTATTTTTCTTTCGTTCTCTTTTTTTTGCCTAGTTAAATTAATGTTTTTTTTCTCGCGCAACGCATCAGCATTGCAATTCAGCGAGGAAATGCCGCCAGCATCCTCGGTACAATGCCTCGAGGGCCTTTTTTAAATTTAAATTAACTTTAATTTAATTTAGTTAATGTTTAAATTTACATAACCAAATTACAAGATGATTATTATCATCTTGTAATTTGGTTATGTAAATTATTGGTGATATTGGAAAATATAAGGTATTTTAACGCAGTCAGTCATTTTTATTTAATTTGAATCAGTTAAAATTTAATTCAGGAAAATGTTAAACATTACAGGACAAGTACCTATTTAAACGGAAATATAATAAATTAAAATGAATATATTTTCAAGGTGAATGTAGAATTAACAGTATAAATACAATTTGTCAGACTGTGTATCTACAAATTGTATTTATAATGACGCAGTGCTGAAAAAGCGCAATAAACATAATTTAAGCTAAAACAAACAATGCTATAAAATAATACTGAAACAGAAAACCAACAATAAATTCGAGTAAACAGCGCTGTTGCCGCTACAGCAGCTAGAGGGTACGATCATGAATGAAGGGTGGTCGGCGCCACTCAGTCGGCGCGGCGCGATCTTGTCGCTGGCACAGATCTACGCCACAAGACACAGACAAAACTGTAAAGTAGATCAACTTTAATAAAAACAGCACCTTTTAACCATTTCTTTTGTGTGAAAATTCTATGTACCTATGTCCTCCACCCTTTTTTTTTGTATGAGGAATCATCAAAAAACTTCTCCCGCTCTAGCCGGAGCGGGAGGCTCCGCCTAGTGTGTGTCAGACTCTTACTGACTAAAACCCACCCGTATTTCTTCCGTTGCCTGTGTTGCGGGGGCCTTCCCGCGACCCCGGCAGGATGTCCTCCACCCTGGGCAGGGAAGAGGGGGGTTGCTAACTGAACCACACAGTTCTTCCATCTACCTCTGACCAAGCAAGGGGCGCTCATACATGCATCCTTACAATCTATTACCAATCTTAGATTTAACAGAAAGTAATACAATATTTAACATTTATAAGCTACTGGGATTTTCTTATAAAAAAGTGTAAACATAAATATTGGAATATCTTTTTGTAATAAAAACAAGCGTAAGCTAAGACAGAAAAGTCATACCTTTATCCTGATACTCGTATATCCTGGTTCTTATCCTCGGTAAACAAACAACTTTTGATTAAATTTTCACTCAACGCCAAAAATAGAAATACGCTGATTGATTGTAAAAGTTTTAATTAATTTTGGCGCTAATTAAACTTTAAATCGCGTTGAAGATGCATGTCGACCTGTCACTTGTCGACTTACCAATATTGTTGAAATACCAACAACATGGTTGACTCTCCAGCCAGGACATCAAGTTACGACAAACTGTCAAATTTCTCCAAATGATTTTAAACCTTAAAATATCGACAGTTAAGTTCAAAATCTAATGAGAAAATTTGACAGTTTGTGGTAACTGGATGTGCTGGTGACTGTACCTACAACTGAAAGTTTGCCTATGCCTTAACTTGAAAGCATTAGACTATGATTCTGTATCGTACACTTTCATTGTCCATTCATTACATGTAATGCACTGAAGACGTAACCCTACACGTTTGTGCATGACATGTAATGCATTTTTGCAAATCTTATGTAATGGTTATCTGAGGGTGATAGACGAGTTTTCGCCATCGTAGAATTAGTAAATGCCCTTATAAAACGGATTGATAGGGTTACCAATTACCTTGGAACAATGAAAGTGTTAATACACAAGTAACATGACAGGTAGATACTCAACCAGAGAGAATACTTACATTACTGATACGTTCTGCACTGTGGTCCTATGCGTGTGCTGGGGTTGCACCTACTATCGATTGAGTTAAATGCAAACAAGCTCATGTCTGTACAGCACATCTCTATCAGTGCGGAAAGTCTTAGTTTCTTCACTTCAACACATTCTAGGCTAGACAAACTCTATCGAAGACGATTGAATTTCTATATGTTTATTCACAAACATTTCGCCGAAGAGTGGTTTTAGCTTGAGTGAAAATAAATATTTAGTTGAGTCGTGTCTGTTTTATTTCGTTTGGGTATGCATTCTATACCCTTTTTATATTCTAAAAGTTTCTAGTGTTTTCTCATAAAACCAGAATTTAGCCTCTACTTAATCGCTAACAAACTAATCACGAAAGACGATGTCAAGTCGTTAATACGTTAACTCACAAATTGTTGAACATTTCATAAAAGCCTTAATTTTAATTCAGCCCATTTATTTAAAAGGCTGTACATATATTAATATGGCATATAAAGAAGCATCAGACTTGAACCCCAAGGAAAGCGAAGGCGTGGTCTTCCCAAACAGAGTTGGTGACGGACTATGCTAGACGAACCGAAGAACATCGGAAATTCATGAAGTGAATTAAGCGCGTAAATCTCAAGACCGATAGCGATGGAGTCTCCGTGGACACCCTTTTGCCCCATCTAGGAGACATAGGACCACTTACACTACAAATCACTAAGTAGGTACGTTTAGCGTTCAAAGAATTTAAAAAACCGGCCAAGTGCAAGTACCTCCCTTGCACAGTGAAGGGTTCCGTGGTTGGGATTACTTGAGATGAATTTATCCCAAAAACAAACTTCAATAGTTGAAAAACACGTTCTCACATACATCGATATACGTCTCGGTCAATTCTCCAACTGCAAATTTAAGTTGGTCGACTATTACTCGCTAATTTGTGAAGCCTACTTAGCCGTGATATACCATCACGGCTAAGCCTTTAAATTTCTTAATATGTACTACTGCCACGATTTTTTTCACATCTCCAACCAAAACCATTTAGCAACGACTCTAACTAAAATTAGCACTTTAAAGCTTAATATTACGCAAACGGATTCTTGAATCAAAAAGTGATTTTCACAGACCCGCAATATCTTTAAACAGCCTATCCAACGATACCTCATACCATGGCATAGACGAGAAAAAAAATATTATCCCAACATTACGTGCAAGGAAGGTACCCCGAAACATTTTTTTTTCACTTTGTCAGCGTTATTAATATGTATACCTATGGCAAATTACAGCTTTCTAGTACTAAGCGTCTCTGAGCTACAGTGGGGACTGACAGACGGACATGGCGAAACTATAAGGGCTCCTTGTTTACTACGAAACCCTAAAAATCGTTTTTGTCACTTGTTTGAAGATGTCAGTGACAGAATGATAATTTTCATATTTGATGCTAAACGTATTTATTGATTTGTTGTGCAAATGGGCCTAAGGGCCCTCGCCCTCGGCGACTTTTTGTAGCGATGTTGTCGCGCGTTTCGTAAACGCGCAACAGCATCGCTACTAACGCATGTTAGTCGCATTTACAACGCGCTACAGAAGCGATGCCAACGCGCTACTAACGCGCTACAGCAACGACAAGACAACGTGACTAATGTTGCCTCAACGGAGTTCATCTTGCAACTGTAGCGATTGCAGGTATTTTTATGCCATTACTGAATCGCGTTTGCATCGCGACAGAAGCGCGACAGTATCGCGTTTGCATCGCGACTGAATCTGGGCCCGTGGGCGAGGGCACACAGCTAGCGACCGCTTCGCGACTGTATCGATGCGGACGCGTGACAGCATCGCTACACCATCGCTACAAAAAGTCGCCGTGGGCGAGGGCACTTAGAATCATAAATAGTTAAGTAAAAAATATTTGTAAGGAATCCGGTACTTGTTGACAAGCCTATACAGTCCTCGCATACCCATATGAAATAAGCCAATTATCTTTAAAAGAGGAACCGTGGAGTTTCCTGCCAGCCAATTGGTCGTTTCGTATGGAGAAACGACCAATTAGAACCGTGCACCTAGCTTCTAACGTTACATAAGTGCTAATGTAGCTTTATGTGAAATAGAATATTTTGAAATTGGAATTTTAGAAGTCAATTGTTTATGTGTGGATACAAAGCAAAGTCTCTCCAATTAACTAAAATGTTTCGATTTAAACTTTTGGCCGATAGCACTTTGCGTTTGTCAACTCATGATTGAGAACATCGTTTTGTTTGTTAGATAAAAATATAGTTATTCGCAACAAAAATGGTTTGTATTTTCCGTATCCATTAATTTTCTGTTTTGGATAGCTGTTGAGTTGTTATCAATTTTTTTCTGAAATATGTCACAGTATTGCCATATAAAAAACAACTAGGTGCGCTAGTTTTTAAAAAAGCAAAGCAATATCGCATTATTCATGTCCCGGGTTGGTACTCGTACGTGTAGAAACTATAATTAAGGACCTGGCTGATAGGATATATATAACAGATACGTACGAGTGGTGGTAAGAAATAGCCGCGTAAATGTTAAGTTTATGCTTGTATGTCATATTGTGTATTTTGTTTTTGTATTAAAAAACTTTTGAAATTAAAACTTCTTTAGACACGTTGGTCACTATTGCGATGGGGAAAAAGCACTGAACTCGCGTGACCGTCATGCTCAGATACATATATACAGATGTTTACAAGTTTGTGAAGTCAAGAAGTTTTCATTTCTGACGCAACTGACAGTTTTTTTAAATTGTTTTTTATGGATCATATGGTCTGCAATAAGGTTTTATTTTTCTTTTAGCGATTGTCCAATCTACTTTCAATTTAGAATGTGAGTAGTTGTGTAACATTTTTCATTTTATCAATTGGACGAAAAATATTTGAAAAACACATTGGAAAAGCAGGTTGCAAGCAGTGAGACAACAGACAACTAAACAGCCATAGCAGTCTAGACAAATCGTAGAAATAGGTAAGAGCAAAGTGGATTGTTTTTTTTTTTTTGATAGTTGGATTTCGTGGTGGGTACCTATCCTACCCTATCCTATCCTATATCCTATCCTTCCTATATATAATATTACATTTAATATTATAAATACAAAAGTGAGTTTGTTTATAGGTTTGTTACGCTTTCACACTAAAACAGCTAGGGTGAAATTTGGTACATGGGTAGACCATGACCTGTATTATTACACAGAATATTTTTTATCTCGATATTCCCACAGGATAGAAACTTATGCGATGAAACTGTGAAGCGCATCAAGTGGGATATATATTTTACCCGTAAAAAAATGTGCACCATGTCCCATTTATTACTTACATATTCAGCCTATAATGTTCCCACTGCTTGGACACACGCCTCCTCAGTGGGAATATACAACTGGATTATTCACCGGAGGATTACTTGTTTAGTTCTAAGTAATAAATATGGTAGAGATGGAGGAGTCACCACTGTGTGGATCGCCCGGAGGACACGGTGGAGCATACGGTGGAGGTCTGCCCGGCTTGGGCAGAGCACCGCCGTGTCCTCGTGGAGGCAATTGGCGGCAGAGACCTCTCGCGTCCGGCCCTGGTTCAGGCCGTGGTACGGAGCGAGAGGGCATGGGCAGCCATCAACTCCTTCTGCGAAGCAGTAATGCTCGCAAAGGAGGAGACGGGACGGTTGAGGGAAAGGCAAATTTCGCGCCCTCTTGCCCCTAACCACCGCAGGAGACGCCCTGGGCGTCGGGAATCCCGGGCGGATTTCTGGTCACCGTAGGCGCGGGCTTGCGGACGGTGAGCAATGGGTAGCTCACCGTCCGCTAAGGACCAGGCCCGGGTCGACAGCGCGTTGTATTCCACGCGCGCCTCAAAGAGATGTTGTCAGCACAAATGTAGGGGTCCACTAGGGCCAATGCCTGCCGGGGTCGCGGGAAGGTACTAAAGGGTCACCGAAGCCCCTGGCAACACAGGCAACAGGAAGGAATACGGGTGAGTTTTAGTCAGTAAGAGTCTGACACACCCTCCCGCTCCGCCCACAGCGGGAGAAGTTATTTGATGATTTCCCACCCAAAAAAAATAAAAAAGACCACGACCTGAATTATTACACAACATATTTTTTATTTTGATATTCCCACGGGATAGAAACTTCTGGGTGAAACTGTGGAGCGCATCAAGTGGGATATATATTCTACACGTAGAAAAAATGTGCACCATGTCCCATTTATTACTTACATATTCAGCCTATAATGTTCCCACTGCTTGGACACAGGCCTCCACAGTGGGAATATACAACTATTTTTCACTGTAGGATTAATTGTTTAGTTCTAAATAATAAAGATGGTGCGGTTTTCATTTCTAAACAAAATCTAACGATAGGAACACGGTGACTGTACACTTACACCTTTCAACAGTCACAAGTATGTCATCATCATCTGCCTAGCCTTTTCCGAACTATGTTGGGGTCGGCGTCCAGTCTAACCAGATCCAGCTGAATACCAGTATTTTACATGGAGGGACCCAGTTACTCACATGGAAAAAAAGGATCTCTTCAGCGAAGAATATCAATATTCTCAGAAAAATATTTTCTTATCGTAAGTAAATGTACTCAGTCCAAGAAAACCTGTTTACTCAAATTAAGAATAATAAATACTTGGTTTCTATTCTTGACATAAGCAAATATTTTTATTCAAGACTATAATAATATTAATTAAATAAAATATCTAGTTTTTACTAAGGAATTCTTAAAATTAAACTTATTAATTCTTAATTTAAGTATAATGTCTTCGAAGAAGACAATAAAACTAAGACAAAATTTTACTTCATTCAAGAATATATTGTTTTCCCCATATATGAATCAATATTTGTCTTGACCAAAAGGATATTGTCTTAATTTAAAACATCCTTTTTTTCCGTGCAGTTACTGGGTAACCCCTTGGTAAGACTGGTTGTCAGGCTATCGGTCTTCTGACGACCCGTAACAACTGTCAAAGATCTACAAATAGCAGCTGGGACCAACGGCTTAACGAGCTTTACGAGGGACGGTCTTGGTATGTAAAGATGGTCACCCATCCATGAACCAACCGCGGAAAGCGTAGCTTAACCTGGTCTCTCGACCCGTGCGGCTGTTATTACTAAGCCACAAGCCCCTTACCCCAGTCACAAGGACGTCTTATCTTTTACAAAATCTAAGAGTTTCCATTACAAGCTCAACATTGCGTATATTAGTAAGCGTCCCAATACACACAGAATTTGTCAACCGCCAACATGCGTGGCGCGTACTAAATTCGCATTTTAAGGGTTCCGTAGTTAACAAGGAACCCTTATAGTTTCGCTATGTCCGTCTGTCTGTTTGTCCCCGGCTTAGCTCAGAAACTCCTAATACTAGAAACTGTAATTTGGCATGGGTATACATGTTAATCAGGCTGACAAAGTGGTAAAATAAAAACTGGAAGAAAAATGTTTTTAGGGAACGTAAAATGAGGATGATATTATTTTTCTCGTATATCCCATGGTGTGGGATATTGTTGGATAGGCCGTTCAAAAATATTGCGAGTCTGTGAAAACCATTTTTCGAGTCAGGGATCCGTTTGCGTAACAGTAAGCTTTAAAGTGTAATTTTTGTTAGTGTCAGTGCCCCCCCCAGCTAAATGGTTGTTTTTGGAGATGTGAAAAAATTCATTGCGGTAGTATATATAACGAAATTAAACGGAAAACTATCACAGCTAAGTAGGCTTTACAAGTTAACGAGTAATATAAGTCGAAGAACTTACATTTGCAGTAGAGGAAGGACTGTGACGTATATCGATGTATGGGAGAACATGTTTTTCAACTCCAATGTTAAGTTCCTTTTTGGGATAACTTCATCCCAGCTACGGAACCCGTTATTGTGCGTATTCCTACACGCACTTGGCCGGTTTTTTTATTAAAACAATCACACAAAATAAGTTTCAGAGCAAACAGCGACTGAATACTAAGTGAACAGATAAGGGGAGTCAGATTCCAAAACATGGCAGGTTTACATAAAAGAAACTCTTTTTGTTTTCCTAAAGGCTCGTTGTTACGTCACTTTTAACATCACGCCTGTTTTCCGAGAAAGGTTAGGCTGAGGTGTACCTGTAGTACTCACCCACATTTCCCCACATATATTTAAGTCCCATATAATAGGGGGCCAAGCCTCCAGGCTGCTACTGCGAAATTCCAGATGGAAATACCTAATCACACATTGCCCGACCTGACGGCTAATACACGTAATTGCTTAATAATTTCAAAAGGCTAATTCACATAATTCATTAAATGTCAAACGATTAGTAGAATACCGATCAAGTTGCGTTCAGAATCACGCACTAAGGACGCGCAGTTGTAGAATGCCGTTATGGCGCTCGCGTGACGTGAACTTGACGCGAGCGTACCTGACAGCGGTAGAGAATACCAAAAGCGTTGTTTTGATCGAAATTTAACTGCACCTGCACTGCAACTGAACTTCTTTAGTTACGTGAATTAGCCTACTGAAAATTGAAGCCAGGACCACACGCTCAGCAGTAGCGCTTGCGAATACTATACCACTTGTGTCTGAGCACATTGCGTAGCTGTTTCAAGTCACTCAAATCAAAATATTTTATTTCACATAAACCTACATGGGAACTTATGAAACATCAGAAGCTAGGTGCACGATTCCAATTGGTCGTGTCCTATGGAGAAACTCTAAAAGTTAATCTTTTAAAAATAACGGGTCACGCGCATAAATAATTATGTCATCTATGAATTCAGACAAGTGAAATCGTATGTTGCGTCCTAACTTGGAATCCCGTTTTGAGTTTTTAGCAAATATCTCAAAAACTAGACGTCTTCGGTCGAAAATAACGAAATTTTAATCCCCCTTGTGTCAACACCCCCCGGGATTCTTGAGTACAGACTAATGGATGACCTCTAATTAAACTTGACCATGACCCTTTTCAAAATATTTTCGTTTCGTTTATTGTAGCGTTACTTTTTCAGGATGTCTCACCGTACAGTCACGAGCACTAATATGAATCCAATTAGCAAAATGAAAAAGCGATTTTCTCATGGAATAGCGATTGCAAGTTATAGATAATACCTATTTCATAATAGTATGGTTTTCAAAATAATAATAAAAATTGTACATAACAACACACAATTATAATCCTTTAATACATACACGTGCAGTAGCAGAAATTCACTTTTAAAGTTGCTAAGTACATAACATAACATAACATAACATAACATAACATAACATAACATAACATAACATAACATCACATCACGACTATATTCGCCGAAGGGTTAGGCAAAGGTGCACGTTTAAGTCCATGTAATAGGGGGCGAGCCTATTGCTATCAACCGGACACAAATCTAAACTCCGGGCTGCTACTGAGAAATTACTGATGGAAATACCCAATCACACACTGCTCGCCCTGGGAATGGAACCCCTCATGCTCAGCCGTAGCGCTTGTGACCACTAGACGAAAAGTTTCTAAATGTAAACCTGTTAGTGCTCGTGACTGTACGTCCTATAAAATGTACCTAGCTACATGTTTTGCTTTATTGCAACTTCTTAGACTGAAGATTCACCTAATTTAGGAGACAGATTGCAGCGGAACACAGTTTTGGCAATGGTGCCCTACACTATGAATCCACTCTATTTCTTATGTGCGTTTATGTACATACAAATCTCATATGACCCGGAGCTTCTGGGACCATATTCGTTCTAATGTTTGTTTAGTATGGACAAGGAAACCGCGAGCACATTCGTAAGAAGCTGGCAGTATCATCACAACGGTAATGTTTTCCCATTGTTTATCTTGTCTGTTTTAGTGTATTTGTGTATTTATTCAAAAAAATCAAAAATTCAAAATATCTTTATTGTGTGCATATTACGAGTATGTCAGGTCTTAACAATAAATTAAAGTTCCAATATGTCCTGCCTAATAGGCATACAATAATTATGTATTGACATTAAATTTAAAATTATTTACATGTCAAATTTAGTTATTATAAATGCCAAAATATCAACAAATCAATCAATAATTCAAGAAATCTTGGATCGTATAGTTATGCTTCATCAGTTAAAACGTTTCGTGATTTATTTTAAAATACTGGAAGTTCCTTAGTGCTCAGAATGTCAATCGGTATTTTGTTGTATATTTTTGATGCAATGCCAAAGAAGATTATATTAAATAGAGAGAATTTGGTATTTATTATATTTTATGTATAATTAGATATATATATTATATTTTAAATTTTTAATAAGTATATCCTTACATTTAAATACATATGTATTCCACAATTGTCGTTATTGCACCTACCACGGTTTGTCTCTGCATCACTCAAAGGTTGATTAGTAGAAAATGCCTATGGCATTAAGTCCGCCTCTGTACATTTGTGTGCTTAAAGTATGAAATAAATAAATACCTAATTAAACCAAGACCCGCCGCAGACGTCAATGACTCAGCTACTGCGCCAATAGAGCTGAATCATGGGTTACACAGACATACAAAAAATGAGGAAAAAATAAAAGATTTAGTAGAGTGAATAAACAGAAGATGAAGCAGATTGTGGAGACAATGTATCTTGCCAAGCGAGTAAGCATGTCCAATTTGATCTCTTCACAGCCTAGCAAACACGCATCTACTACTTTGGCGGAAAAGCAAAACAGATTGCAGACATGCGATACCTTTTTCCTCTAGCTCTTAGTATAATTAAAATAAGATTAAATTTACAAGCTCAAAAACTTTACTCGCTTTTTATGGACTTCAAAAAAGAAGGTTATTAAAATGTTTATTTTATTAATGTGTAACATCGTTCCTCTCGCTCTTTGTGGGAGTGATTTCATGAAAAGGGACGGAAGTGTGTAGACAGGAAGTGACAGCTTGAGCATGGAATAAGTAAGTACTTTTTAATAGCATGGAATTAGTGGACTCATGGAATTAGTGTACTCGTGGAATTAGTAAGTAGGTACTATATAGATTGTAAGTATGATCGAAAGTAGGAAGTAAGAAGTATGGTCCAATTTCGACCAGTGGGCGACCCACGCGACCACTAGTAATGAATAATTATTCGAATAAATATTACAGTATTTAGCTTTTCTAAATTCTGAGGTTAATTTCTGTCGCTGCTCAGTTGCTTATTACCAAGGTGAGATGTCAGATGTTACACATCTTATTATGCGACTACTCTAACGCTCACTCGTTTTTTTTTTTCATTTTGTTCTGAAGTCTGATCCATTAATTTACACCATTATTTACAATGTAATTAATGGTGTAAAGACGAAACTATCTTTTAAAAAATTCCGGAAGAATGATACAAAAAACCAGTACTCAAATCGAAACTCCTTTTTATAGTTATTAAAAATCTAATCGTCCTATAGTCGGCTAAAATCTAGAATAAAAATCCTACACAATTACACATACGATTACGCAAAAGCATCATGCCGTAATGATGTGCCATGTCAAGGGAAGAACAATGCGATGGAAGTAATCTCCGACCTCCGAGCAAACAGTAGGAAGAAAGCAACGACTCCATGTTGACATTACAACGCGCTTTTCAATTAGTGTTACCGTCAAAAAACGAGTGTTACATGCGAAATGAAACTGTAACTTTACACAGCATTTGTTCGTTTATGCGTCGTGTGAGTCAATGGTCTACGTGTTATTATAAGGTCTGCTTTTGGCGAATCGGAATGATTTTGGTATAGTCAAAATCAATAGATAGAATCGATAGACACTGGTGCCGATTCCCTTGTTCACAAACTAAACTAAATTTAAGTTCAGTGCATCAGTTTCTTTATATTTCATTAAGAAAAGGACAGAAGATAAATTTTAGTTTAGTCCTGTCAAATTAATCAGCGCTTGACGTAAATTGACGTAATTTTAGTAGGCAAGTTTTTAATCACGACTAAACTGCTATGGAGTAGTAACAGGCGCTGATTAATTTGACAGGACTAAACTAAAATTTAGTATAGTTTGTAAACAAAGGAATCGGTACCAATGCCTCTGACATGTCCATAAAATTAATATGGTTTCTTATAACGACAGTGAAGGCACTAAGAACTAAGAAGCCTAACAAAAGAACAACAAGAGAAGTTTTTTTACAAAAAGGTTGTGATGATTGAAACAAAGTAGTAGAATGAAAGCAATGATTTCTTTAACAGTAAAAGACGCAGTTTATTTTCAATACTGCACCCTTCCACAAAAGAGAAAAATAGCATTTCAATGAATTCCCATTAGCATAACAATAATTTTCCCTTTCAATCATTTATCCTATACTGAAATAAAAAAGGTTCAGCATAGCAAGCAGGCAAAAAGAAATTAGGTTAATTTATTTCGACATTATTTGACTCAAGAATCGGCAAATGGCGGCTGGCCTAGCAATTAAGCCAATTAACTCCATTGTACTTAACAACCAAAAATAGGTTCCTTTATTGCGAGCTTTGGGAATAATAGTGGACTAATAACAAGCGCACTAGGCTACTTTTCGACTTTTAATTAATTTAAATGACTGGCACTTTAAAAATGCTATAAAATGTAAATTTGATTGCTAGGTCGGTTGGAAAGTGCAAATTGTTATGGTCGTAATCCATGAAATTACGTTCGTTCACTTTGTGCAGACGGTAAAGAGCAAGTTGGACAAATGTTTAGAATTTGTTCGCAACTTTTCGGGTCACTCAACTGTCAAAAAACTTGTTAAGGTTTAAATATGTTGCCATGACAGCGCAATTCATTGCACAGAAAATAAAGTTTACGGTGCAAATAAAAGACGGCGAAACAACTGTAATTCTCCTGTAATTTAAACTGGAACAAAATTGCATAGGAACCAGAGACGGTCTGTTACAAATGCTCTTTCTCTTACTGTTTTTTTAAGGAAGCTATAGTTTAAAATTGTACATTGAACAAGACTTTATATAAGTACCAGAATAAGAATTATACAAACGAAAATAACGCACTTAAATGCAGATAAGCTCTGAACCGTTATGCAATGTAACAAACATTTTTAAGAACGCGTAAAAGAGAAACAGTGATTGCTATAATGATGTTAATATGAACACTAAAAGTTTTTCCACTCTGCAGACTTGGCGGCACGCCAGCCAGTTTTTTGTCCACCAATTTTGGCAAGACGGGGTTATACAGTTTTACGGACGGACTTAAATACCGGATTGCTCTTTTTTGGGCCACTGGCTCGCAATCGATCAACTGTGTCTTAACTTCGGATGGACAGCTTAACGAGGTCTTTGATGCATAAGAGATGAATGTACTTAGTGCTGCCTTGATATTTAGGTTTGCGGAGTGAATATTTATGTAATAGTGACTGGGTATCCGACTTTTGAACTCCTTTAAGGGTCGGGTAATCGCCGTTGACCTTGGCCATACAAATGCGCGTCGCACTCACGTCACGCCGCTCTGTTCGGTTTCATAGGGAATATTTATATTTAGTAACGAAAATTGAAAAAAAATCACAGATAGAACTTATAGGCAATAAAATACAAAAAAAAATCATGAAAATATCTTAAGTAGTTAGAAAGTAATATCGTATTTTATGCTTTGGGTAGACATTATTTCCGTAATTTATTTCATAAAGTATTTAAATACAATACTTAAATATTCACATATAGAATTATTGTGTATACGTTCTAGTTTAAGATATATTTTTTGCATAACTTACTTATAAATATATGAAGGCGTAATAATAGATTTAAAAGTCACTAAAGTCATATATATATCTGCGCCTTAAGGTTTAAACTTAAAGCAATGGTGGTGGGCAGTTGTTACGTAACTTTGTACGATCGGTTAGTGTCTTATCACTGTGGATATTTTTATTATGCATCACCGGTTATCGCAAATCTTTCAACAACTCTCATCAGAAATAGTTTAGTTGTTTTCTATTAATTAGTCAAGGACAGCTAATGAGACACAATTGATTTTCTATTGTTTGACTCCGAATCGGTGTCGCGCGGGGCTTAACAGGTTAAGGTTAGAGCTCGCAGAGTAAAATAAATACGCAATAGTTGGAAAAAAACGCAAAATAATTTTTAATTTTCCTCAAACAGACACAGACTACGCACACGGTTGAAGCGCCATTTTCACAACAATGACACAGCGACAACCAATGACAAAAATGTAGAGAGAAACATAGACGTCAGTCTATGCTTCTCTCTACATTTTTTGTGTATATATAATACTATTGGATTTATATTGACTCCCCAACATTTTCCAACCAAAAACTATTTTTCGAGGCGGTTTAGAATAAAGACATTTCTAACTATGAATTAGGTAACGAAAAAGGACTTAAAATGTTTATTAAATAAAAATTTAAATACCGCCTAGAGGTAATTTCTTACTTAAACCTGCGCAAAACTCAACAAGAGCTCAAGATTTTTATCTAATTAACAACAGGGACTTACGAGAAAGATGAAAGTTTAATTCTCAGGCAGTTGGAACATTTCCTAAGACCTATCACACTTCAGTTCCCCCAAAAAGTTTTAAACCAGCGTCCGAGTTACCATTATGACTACAGTTTACTCCTAGTTAGAGTATTAAAGTTGCGGATACACTGGAACAAAACAAAGAAGCTGCCATTTCATAGCTGGGCAAGTTTCCCCTCCCAGTAATCAATGATTGGAGTACAGACGGCAATAGAGTTTGGTATACAGGCTAAAATATTTAACTTTCCAGTACGTTGTCAATAAAGAATATAGGTATGATTGTCTCACTGCAAGGCAAATGCCTCTTCTAATACAACGAAGGTATGAGTATTGAATAATTGCTTGCTCAGTAGTAACAGCAGCGACTTAAGAGTTCTAGGTCGTAGGTTCTAATTCAGATAGGCACTTCACTTTGTGGACATTATTTCATCACCACTGCTCTCAAGACGATGAAAGAAAACGTCGTGAGGAAACCGGCATGTCGTAGAACCAAAAATTCGAAGACATGTGATATCTATCCAACCCGCACTGGGCCGGCGTGGTAGATCACGGCCCATTCCCTCTCATCGAGACGAGGCCTGAGTCCCAGCATTGGGTACATTGTAGGCTGATTATGCATCACGAGTTGCTTAAACTTATACTATTAGTCTAGCGGATTAATCGCGTACCACACTTACAATGGTAATGCCTTTTATTTTGACATTTGCACAACGTTATTCACGTTGTCGACACGAACAACTAATTTTTCAAACTTATGAAGCAATGGATAAACAATTTCCTTCAAATCTTTCAGATTGTGATTGAAAGTGTGTTACATAATTTGGGCGCAGGATTCTTTACGATGTTTTCCTTCACCGCGGCCGCGTGTCACGCTGACAATTATTTTCCTTTATTGTGTCCGTAAAAACCTCTGCCTAACCCTTCGGAGAAACAAGGCGTGATTTTATGTTATTGTGTCCGTAAAACTTTTTAAACTTAAGACACGCGATGTTAATATCCCGACTAGTAAGCACACATAACATTGTTACAAAGTAGTTGTAAGTTAAGCCTGTATACTTATCGCTTTTTTTAACTGTACATGGAATAGGATTAGCAAGTTGCGGAAAAGCCTGAATACTACTTTTGATGAGGTTTGTTTGCGCAGTCTTATTTATCAGAAATGGTAGGATGTTTCTTGTTACCATAATCAGTGACTGTGGTGGTTTCAGTTGCGATTGAGTTGCCAATTAGATCGACACGTCTGTTCCACTTATTTGTTTGAAAATAATATTATCGGGATAATATAATATTATATAACATAATATCACATTATACGAGCTCGTTGGTCTAGTGGTCGCAAGCGCTACTGCTGAGCATGAGGACCTGGGTTCGATTCCCGGGTCGGGCAAAATATTATTGGGTTTTCCTATCTGGAATTTCTCAGTAGCAGCCCGGAGTCTGGATTGGTGCCCGGTTGATGGTAATAGGCTCGCCCCCTATTACATGGGACTTGGACCTTGGACCTGGTGAAATGTGGGTGTACTACAGGTACACCTCTGCCCAACCCTTCGGGGAAACACGGCGTGATGTTATGTATAATATTATATATATATATATATATATATATATATATATATATATATATATATATATATATATATTTCATATAAACCCTGTATACAGCATGTTCATGTAAACAATCATCGTGGTCATCTATAAGAGTGTGGTACAGACCAGAAAATAAAACTGAACAACTTTCTTACAAAAAAATTATCAGCCGTTCCAATATAAAACTTCAATACCTACTCGAACCAAATGTATGCGATGTTCCTATGGAGACAGTTGTTCAATTTGATGGTCTGTACCACACCCTTAAATATGACCACACCTTTCTGAGACATGATATTATATGCTCTGAGAACCAAGAAAAGTGGCAATTCCTTTCAAAAGCCGTATACGCATAAGCTAACAAAACATGGTGAACACGAACATCGAACACCGATCATTTGGTCCACACAAAACAACGAAATTGTATCGCCGCGATCATTTTTGACGAACATCGTGTTTAAAGTTCGTTAGTGGTACACACATGTGAGCAAAGTGTTCGATGTTCGTTGTTCGTTGTGCGTACACGCCTAAAGCGTTGCGTACTTCTACTACTTTCATCAAGATTTTATGTCAATTAATTTTCAGTAGTTTATGTCAATCCAATACATTTTTGGACTTTCCATCACTGTTATCCCTAATAGAATGTCACTACGTCTAGACATACGGTACCAGGTGTTCATACCGACATAACTAATAGGTACGGGGACTGAATGTTAAATTATCGTGACCTATCTAGACACTTGATTGAAACGCTTGACAAATAGCTTCTCCCGATCACTGTAATTGAATGCTAGCCTCGGCAAACTGTATAGCTGGGAATGACGAGATTGCAGGGTATTCATAAAATGTTATCTGGTTTCTGGCCTAGAAATTAGAATACTTTCTTCGCTACTTGTGGGCCTCGTGAAGTGTAGCTTAGAGATTGGATAATGATGATACATACACATGACAAATTGAAAGTGCAAATTCGAAATACTTACTCATTTAATGTAAGTAAATATAAATCAAGAATACTTTCACTGTTCGTAAGTGCTTCGGTAAATCGAAGAAAGTTACCTACCTACTGGACAACTGGCCTTAAGGTACTACTAACTCTAAAGTCTTGCCTCCACAAAGTGTTCCGTTTTAAATGTTTAAGCGAAACGGAATCCTAAAGAGACTTAAATAAATGGTAATAATATTTTGTGTTCATTGTACTAACAACATTAGTGAAAGTAACATGCTTGAGGGTGGATGTGACATGCTTAGTTAGACAGACCCAATAAATTAACACCGACGTTGTATTATTTCTCTTTGTTTGTTATGTTCTTCGTTATTTTGGGGTAAGACCTTAGTGTTGTCTCAAAATATCTCCCATGTGCTTCTAGAGCCATATCTATGTTATTTACAGGCTGATTCGTATTTAGTTGGACGGTTCGAATGTCTCATGTAGAATGCCATTGAAATGATATATAGAATGCCATCTAAACGATATTTAGAATGCCATCGGAACAATATTTAGAATGCCATCGAAACGATATTTAGAATGCCATCGAACCGATATTTAGAATGCCATCGAACCGATATTTAGAATGCCATCCAAACGATAGTTTCACCTTTACACTGTGTTGTTATTCTATGATAATTTATTGATAATACTCCTCATGTGAGTAATAATTTGGCTAATGACTAGTACTTGAAAAACCGTACGTTAGGTTCCTATCTCATTAGATTTCTTGGTAATCGGATTAGGAGTCGCCAGTTTTATCCTCGCCTAAAACAATGAATATTTTTATGGTACAGGACTTTATTGTGTTAAGATATTTCCAGGCCTGGGTGGCTGTGGAAGTGAGGTCTTTTTAACTGTTTTTATGTATTGTTGAAAAAACGATTTTATTGTTTTTGGGATCCAATTTACGACGCAATTTTTATTCGTATTTCTTATTCTTTCAATGGTTTGGGCCCTGTATCACAGAAAAACTTAGTTCCCTTGCCAGCATAGAGTCGTGATCCCACTCGTATACTTCAAACTTTATGGCGGCTCTGAAGTGCGCTAGTCGCTGCGCATTTCTCCCACCCTCACCCTCGCTGACATATGAATTCGTTACTTCACAGCGACTCGCCTCATGTTCCGAGCCACCATAAAGTTTGAACCCACTCATAACACAGTCGACAAAGCGTTATTGAACGGGTTACTAGGAATAGTCTGTATGAACATTTTAAGGTAATCTGTTCAGTACAGAATCCAAAATTAATGTTATGCTCTGCGGGCGTAAATCACGTGAGGTGAGGCTTCATACATTTTCTATTTAAAACCTGAAAACATGTGAACATCTACCGCAGACTTTTGCGGCATCTAACCGCGGAAATCTGTGGTCTCGTGTGTTTTTAAATGAAACCACGAAGCCGAATAGCAGGCATGGCAGGCACATAGCAATGCGATATTTTCTCATTCTTTTTCTATTTCAAACATGCTTTATTACTTAATACCTTCAACATAATAGAAGTCAAAATAACTCTTTTTGGGAATATTGCCAATCTTTTTACTCGAATGGCCTGTGGGTTCAGTGTACGCAACGAGCCTACAACATCCTGCGGGTACAATATTTATTTATTTATTTATAATAAACACACCAACAGCACTGTCACTTACATTTCAAACAAAACTAACATCTAAAATCAGCATTTCAGTAACAGTGCAAACAACAGGTATCCATGACAATGACATACTGAAAAAATTAGGTACAGGAAGAAAAATAAAAAGTGTGTCCAGTAAACCTAAATCCAGAACACTACAAAAAACTAAACAATTTGAGCTATATAGGCGTACATTGTTCGCACTGTTTATATAGGGAACGTCTGTATGAAACGAAACTTTCCTACCTACTAATATGAGCTTAAGAAAATTGTTACTAAACAATTACATTGATTCTGCCCGAAATAAAATAAATAATAATTAATGTTTGTCAATCAGCATGAAAAGTGCAAATATATGCAAATTATTTTTAACTTTGTTAAATCAAAACTTAAGTATGTTTCCAATCCTCGCGCACGTTTGGGAGTGGCGTGAGGAAGCAAAACGTAACTCCGTAACTCCGCTGCCGCGAGAAATCACGGCACAGCGGACAGAGCTCCGCGAGATCTCATGGTGACATGGAGAGTGCGATTGTCGCAATCCAGTGCTGGGCACGCCACAATTGTGGCGACCAGTCCCCTCTTTGAGGAGTGGCTAGAGACCATGGCGTCCTCACTGGACACGGCAGCTTCGGGAGGTTCCTGTGTCGGATAAGGCGGGAAGAAACGCCCGGGTGTCATCACTGTGTGGATCGTCCGGAGGACACGGTGGAGCATACGGTGGAAGTCTGCCCGGCTTGGGCAGAGCACCGCCGTATCCTAGTGGAGGCGATCGGCGGCGGAGATCTCTCGCGTCCGGCCCTGGTTCAGGCCATGGCACGGAGCGAGAGGGCATGGGCAGCAGTCACCTCCTTCTGCGAAGCAGTAATACTCGCGAAGGAGGAGGCGGGACGGGTGAGGAAGAGGCAAATTTCGGGCCCTCACGCTCCTAGCCGTCGCAGGAGATGCCTTGGGCGTCGGGAATCCCAGACGGATTTCCGGCCATCGTAGGCGCGGGCTTGCGGACGGTGAGCAATGGGTAGCTCGCCGTGCGATAAGGACCAGGTCCGGATCGACGGCGCGTTATGTTCCACGCGCGCCTAAAAGAGATGTCAGCGCAAGCGTAGGGATGCACTAGGGCCGATGCGTGCCGGGATCGCGGGAAAGTCCGAAAGGGGTACTGAGGTCCCTGACAACACAGGCAATGGAAGAAACACGGGCGGGTATTAGTCAGTAAGAGTCTGACACACTCTCCGCTCCACCCACAGCGGGAGAAGTTATTTAATAATTTCCAAACCAAAAAAAAAAACGTATGGTTACAAAATGTTTGAGAGAAAAAGAACATTTTAACAAACTATTTGATTGTATTTATTTGTATTTTGTTTGTTTGTAATGGATAAAGTCCAACACTAATTCACTGATTTTAAAAATTCTTAGAGATAGACGTACCTATGAAAGTTTCAATACCTAATCTTCATTTTTGTCTAGAAATTAAATCAGCGAGTAATGGCAGCATGGGCTGTATTTAATTTTCAAAATTTAGAGATACCTGCGAAAATTACAATAATGTATTCACTTTGAGTTACATTAGTTATTGCAATTTTCGTAGGTAGTTACGTCGTACGGTATCAAAAATTTTCCTACAAAAATCATTATTTGGCGTGCACTGCGAAAACTATTGATGATATTTAAAATAATGTACTACATATTTATAGTACTTATCATTACCCACAAAAGTCCACGAGTTTATAACGTCTAACCGTTATAATTAAGTCACAATAACCGTTTTTTGTTCAAATTAGTAAATCAAAACACGGGTAGAATCGAAAGATAATAACATTTGTATGTTGATGTTCATGATGTTAATCCTTATTCAACTAAATAGTTTCTTAATCAAGGTCGATTATGTACATGTAAACTCCTCTTCAAATTATTTGAATTGGACCTTTCGTTTAGAAGTTACGACGGCTATAAATAGGCTAAAAGTAGGAAAAATGCCGTGCTGTGCGTGCTGTGAGCGAACAGCCCTACGCTTAGTCTATTAGTTACCTACACATTTTATTTTTTGTAAACTAGAAACAAATTGATTGATAGTTTATTATAAATAATAAAGTTGTCATAATATAATAAATAAAAAGATCGCAATCATTAGTTTTCGGAAACTATCTTTTAAACGAGTTGAACTTTGTAGACGAAGATACTAAATTCCACGCGGATGAAGTCGCGGGCGAAATAAAAGACCTGATGGTGTGTCTTTGGTTCCGTGGAGTTTGGGACCAATGCTCGTGTGGGACGCTACCTGTGTCGACACACTGGCACCATCCCATCTCCAACGGATTACTTCTAAAGCGGGTGCAGCGGCAAAAAATGCCGAAAATCTGAGAATTATTAAATATAGAGGCCTTGGCAGAGAGTAAAACTTTGTGCGTCGAGACCGTCGCACTATGGAAAATCGTAGAACAACTGCTGATTAAAAATGGTTTTTGTCAATGTCGCTACTGGCATGCTTTTTTTATTTTACTCAATAGTTTAAGGACCAAACTAGACTATAATATCAAAAAATTATAAATATTAAATGAAATGATTTTTTTACAACACCACAAACTTTATAGTTTTGACGGACGTCCATGTCAGGCCCGTTCACTTCATCACTTTTAAATTGATTTTATTGTTATACGTTACAGGAAAAGGTATAATGTATTATATACGAGTAATTCTGGAAACCTCGTCTTTTGAAGAATATAAAACAGCTAATATGTATTTAATGTTATGTTAAGGTTCACCTTAACATAATTGCAAAATAAAATATGGTGAAACAAAAGTTTTTTTAAAGTTCAACGAGACTTTTGACAGTTACCCACGTTTACGCTTGCGGACGGTGAGCAATGGGTAGCTCACCGTCCGGTAAGGACCAGGCCCGGGTCGACGGCGCGTCGTATTCCACGCGCGCCTCAAAGAGATGTCGTCAGCACAAAGTAGGGGTCCACTAGGGCCGATGCCTGCCGGGGTCGCGGGAAGGTACTTATGGGTCACCGAGGCCCCCGCAACACAGGCAACAGGAAGGAATACGGGTGGGTTTTAGTCAGTAAGAGTCTGACACACCCTCCCGCTCCGCCCAGAGCGGGAGAAGTTATTTGATGATTTCCCACCCAAAAAAAAAAAAAAAAACCCCTGCTTTACATTTAATGTTGATTTGTAGCCTAACTATCCATAAACATAATCAAATAATAACAGCTGCGGATATTTGCGGGTTTCGGAGTAATTAATAAAAATGTGATAAGAGTCAGAAAACGGAAAACCGCTCGCTATCTATTGCGGTTTGAAATGTTGCTGTTTACATCAATAGTTTGCGGTAAGTTTTGTAATTTATCATTGATATTAGGGCATTTATCTTTTTTGCACTCATGTTGCGTGTGAAAATATTGATCAACAAAATTCACACTACCCTCATATTTCAAATAGTATATAAACAGTGGTTTCATTCCATTGTAAATAACAAAATAGTGGTGAATTAACAGAAGTGTAATTACATTTGTTGACTCTTCAAAATGTCTACTTTCAAGTGTTCTAAACGTGAAATAATACTTTCGTATATCGAAGGAGGAAAATCGTTGGAAGCATTATCAACAGTTTTGCAAGAAAAATATCATGTGTCTGAAGACAACTTATGTTTCATCCTCAGTGATTTTCAAAGACATATTATTCCCGCTTTTAATAAACGCTGGAACGAAGCTTCACGGAAAAAGGATACATTTTTAATGAAGAACAGTAATTGGTTGGAATCAGAATATTCAATAACTTTACCGGACTCTGAAGACGTTACAACCATCTCCACACCATCTACTTCTTCTGGGAAACGTGGAAGACCGTGCGTATCTTATCCAGACTTGTCAGAATCCAGTAAAAGAAGAAAAAATACAATGTTACTTAATGAATAAAATGGATTTGAACACGTCTATAATGCATATCTTCACGGGTTACGTTCGATAGGAGAAGGAACAGAAGCTAAACTTGTGGAAACATTAAGGTTTGCTGACAGTGAAAATAAGACCTTATTTTCGAGTCTCATAGAAGACGCAAGGCAGACCAAAATGTTAACGGATGAAGAAGCATTGAGCGTATTTATTGACTTGGATTTAACGAAAGCACAATATTTGTACTTGAGAAATTTAACGAACGAAAATGTTTTGTGCTTCCGCCATATTACAAAGTGCAAGAAGTTAAAAGTACTTGCTATCCGCCGTCTTCAGCCATAGAAATTACAGACACAAGTGCAAAAATAGTAAGACTTCAAGATTTATTAGATCACACTGCAGCTAGAATATTGACAGTAGATTCAGTCTATAGGAATGGATTGAATAACTTACTTCTGTATAGTAAATGGGGCTGTGATGGCTCATCCGGTCAAAGCCAGTACAAACAGAAACTGCCAGAAGAGTCTGAACTTATTTCTGATTCGAATTTATTTATCACTTCTTTGGTGCCTATTAAGTTAATTAACGAGCTACCAGGTGATGTTGTCTGGCAAAATCCGGTACCTTCATCTGTTCGTTTTTGTCGGCCTATATTAATAGAATTTTGTAAAGAAACTCCCGAGAAAACTAAAGCCGTTGTGGATGAAATAAAGGGTCAAATAAATTCCTTGAGTCCATCATTAATTAACAAAGAAGGTGAGGGAGTGCAAGTGAAGCATGATCTCTTCCTTACAATGATAGATGGTAAAGTAGCTCAGGTATTAACAGATACGCCTTCGGGTTCCACATGTACAATACGTGGAGCTACTCCACGCCAAATGAACGATTTGACAAAAGTGACAGCTAGGCCTGAAAATGAAGATTCTTATCAATACGGACTGTCTACTTTGCACGCGTGGATTCGTTGTATGGAAATGATTTTACATATTTCCTATAATCTGTCTTTCCAAACATGGTCAGCCACAAGTGAAGAAAAGAAACGACTAAAGCAAGAGAAGAAAACCCTGGTACAAAGGCGTTTCCGTGAAGAGCTAGGATTGATCATCGACAAACCAAGACAAGTAAGTGGTAATTCTAATGACGGTAATACTGCCAGAAGATTTTTTCACAATGCAAGCTGCTCTGCTGAAATTACAGGAGTGGATATAAATTTGATTAAACGACTTTACATAATTTTGCAAGCTCTTTCATCGGGTGTAATGATAAATGCTGAAAAATTTGGCAGTTATGCTATGGAGACTGCTAGGATCTATGTGAGCAATTATGAATGGTATTACATGCCATCTTCAGTTCACAAAATTTTGATTCATGGAGAAAGTGTCATAAAGCATTTTGCAGTACTTCCAATAGGAAGTACTGCAAAATGCAGATTCTTGTGCATCTTCCGAAAGTTGACCAATAGGTCAACTTTCGGAAGATGCACAAGAATCTTGCAATAAGTATTATAAAAAATTTCGTCTTCATCATGCTAGAAAATGCTCAAGATCCGCTACAAACGAAGATGTATTTCATACTCTTCTTTATACTTCAGATCCTTACATTACCAGCATTAGAAAACCGTATACTAAAAACGTGAAGGAACTTGATGAAGACACCTTAGATCTTTTGAAAGTGAACGAATTAATTTTAGATCCCGAAGTTCATCAAGTATAAATAACATAACATTTAGTAAACAGTACAATTAATTAATTAATCTGTGTTCGATTTTAATCTTTAATAAAATGCTTTTTTTATTTTATTTGATTTTTATTTTGATGTTCTATATGATATTTGGTTTTTGTAAACATTAAAATAACAGTATTCATTGTTAAGAAATAAACATTGGAGATTTTTTATAATTTTGAATTTGTTTTATTTTTTAATTTATTATTTTAAATTTAATCATAATAAATTACATTCTATTTGAAGCCATATACACTATTCTATATTTGTGCAAAATTTTAGAACATAATATTCAGAAATAAAGAAGTTATTGATTTTTAATCAGAAACAGACCATTATTTTCCACAGTGCGTCGGTCCGTGGGGTCCCAGTGCGCTTAAGTTATTTGCAGAAATCGCGAAATGTCTAGTTGATGTAACTGGTGACCGTAAAGCTGGCGGCTTTCTCGCGCATCGCATCAGCATTGCAATTCAGCGAGGAAATGCTGCCAGCATCCTCGGTACAATGCCTCAAGGGCCTTTTTTAGGTTTAACTCAGTTTTAATTTAATTTAGTTAATGTCATCAATCATCTTGTAATTTGGTTTTGTTTGGGCCTCGAACTAATCATATATCCGTAAGTGAAACGGAGTAGGAAATGCTCGTAACTTCGGTGGAAACTTCGTGCTTAGGGAGTAGCTCCAGGCACGACTTAGCTGAGCGTAGAGACGTTCTTACGAGCACTTATTACATAGTGGTTTAAAGTTTTATTCATAGTTGTTTACATTGTTAAGGATTTATGTTTTAATTTCAGTTACTTTAGTTATAGTTTGGCAATTAATATGAATCTAATGTATTGTTATAGCATTCTCGCCTTTTGACATCCGCAAACGGCGCGCTGCTCAGGTGGACACGAGTTCACGGTAAGATAAAAACAAAGCTTTGTGCTCTTTCTACAAAAAAAAAATAGTACGAGTTACATTACTGTGATGCATGATAAATGATTTATTTTCTGTAAGTAGGTTTGTACAAACACTTTTAAACGTCAATAATATTTTTAAAAAGCTAGATAAGGTCGGCGGCGTTTCCTATCTGACTACTCTGAGAACAAAGGCCGAAACAAACTCACAGGTCACAGTCTCCTTTAAAGTCCGAAATAATCTTGGTCAGATCATGTGAAGGCCATGTAGATTGGTGTCTGAAATGGTCCTTTTGAGGAAAGAACCACACAGATTGAGTGGACCTGTCCAGTCAGTGCACGCATTTGTCAGCAATCGTGCAGCTCAACTCAGAACTTAAGAAGCTCAACGATGCCACGATGCAACGATACCAAAGAAAGAACATTTGGGTAGGCCGCATAAATTACTCAAACTGCCAGACCATGATTAATACTAAATGAGAAAAAAAAACAACAATGACCCACATAGCCTTCACATTCACAATAATTGAAAACAATATAATACTTTACAAGTAAATATTAAATTCCACACAATATATTAAACTCCACAAAGTAAATATGTCATTGTGTTTTGAATAATCATTAAATGTCAAAAGTGTATATAAATAAAATAAAAGTTTCAGCATGCGATAATTGGAGCAGCTGAATCCCAAGCCTTTTTGTCCTCAATATAATCTTTAACGGTATAAAAGGCTTTCTGGTACAACTTACTTTTAATAAATGATTTGAATTTATTAAGGCTCTTGAACGTGGCTTGGAAGTTTATTATAAAAACGTATACATTGACATCTGAATGAGCCACCTATTTTCTTGAGCTTTATTGTAGGTACAACAAATTTGTGTTTGTTCCTAGTATTTATATTATGGATACTCGTATCACTGTATTTTTAAACAATTTTATATTTTTATGGGCATATAAAAGATTTTCAAAAATATACTGCGAGGGCACAGTCATTACATTAATCTCCTTAAATTTAAGGAGATTAATGTAAAAAACCGAGACACGGTTGAATACTCGAAAACGGTCTACGATATGTTCTTACTAGTTATGTGTTATTATTTAGCAATTAATAGACGTTTTATTTGTGCAATACGTTGGCGTATATTATTTCGGTTGTAAAGTTATGAGTCGATTGAAAAAAATACAAGCTTGTGGGCAAAGAGGGTAGGGGTAAAGCGGGTACCCGTTTTGTCCATACCCGATTTACCCTGTAAAGAACTAATAAAGTTCTTTTACTTTTTAGTTAAGTTTACTTTTGCAGATTAGCAGTTAGTAAATATAAAAGAAAGACTGAAAATGCATCGTGGGATGAGGGAGTAATGAAGCTTGCGATAGAAGCTCTCAAAACTTCCGTCAATGGTGCAGCCAAAAGATATGGCATCAACCTTTCTTTATATCTGACTTTACAGAGACATGAAAAGAAGGAATGTCCAAAAAAAAACTAGGAAGATTTACAATAGTTTTTACAGCAGCTCATGAATCAGAGCTAGCTATTTCATATGGATAATCTGTTTCTTGGACTGACGAAACAGAATTTTTAAAAGTAGTGCCAATATGCTGAGAGAAACAATATTACACATCCATTTAAAAACGAAGCCGCGGGTGAAGTTTGGGAGGCTGGCTTTGAGATGAGGTAAGTATGATTGAGACCGCAAAATATGTCAGAAGACTGATTATGACATACTTATAATTAACAGTTAGGGTTCACGACCGGGTTGAGATTGTTATGAAACAGTTCTAGTCATTGATTGACGTTGATCTCATTAATTTGGTATTTATCCGCTTTGCCCAAAAGCCCTACCTGCTTTAGCCCCCCCCCCCCCCCCCCCTACGGGCAAAACGAGTAATTGTAATGGTAAAACTTTTTGTTATTTATTTATTCTTAATGTAGAAAATTATTACATATATTTTATAGTCCTTAATAACTAAACATTTCAAAATGTACAAATAAAAGTTCAATTTGCACCTACAATTTGTTTTTTTTTACAACACCTACAATTTTTATCATCAAGCTTAGCTATACCCGTTTTGAGCTATTCTCCCGATTATGAGTTGGCGTAACTTAACACATTAATTTATCGGCTTGATAAGTATACACGGCTAACTTGGCTTAAATTCAAAACTTACAAAAAATAAATAAACAAATTAAATAACGTAATTCCTTGTATTATTAAAAGAACTAACAACAGTGAAACCTTCAAGAAATTATCTTTATTTTTTTTTTTTAAGTTATCGCATTTTTTCGCGACTACATTTTATACATATTATTATAATGCTGACTGACCTACTAAATATCCAAACTTTAATAAACAAAACAAGTAAAAACACTCCAAAATCTAAAAGTCCTATCAAACCGGGCTCAGAAAATGCAGAATAAACTCACTTCAAGTGAGTATAATTCACAGTTAAGTTCACTACTAGTGAGTTGCCTGGTCCCATTGTGCCCTTTGCCCCAGCTAAAACGCCGCTCATGTGGAAACACACAGATAACCGTATTGTGTTGGTCTACATCAGTATGGAAAATATTCCTATTCTCTTAGAACTAGTTGACTAGGTTCATATATATTGGAATAGTTTAAATTATACTTGGCTTTACCTACTCACGTTTCCCAACTAGTGCCTAGGAAGGAACTTTCAAACGGTTGTGTTTCGTGGTAGTATGTTATGTCGATTGGAATAATGGATTGAGAACCAAGAGAAATGTGAAATATTTTGCGGTGTAAGTTTTTAGAAAAGTATTAGGTACATTATTTTAATTATTGTGAATGTGAGCTCTATGTGTGTTTTTGTTTTCTTACTTAATTTTAATGATAATCTGACATTTTGAGTACTTTATGCAGCCTACCCTAATGTCCTTTCCTAGGTATTGTTTGTAGAGTCGTTGAGCTCCTTAAGTCCAGTGAGTTGAGCTACACGATTACTAACAAACGCTTGCACTGACAGGACAGGTCCACTCTTTATGTGGTTCTTTCCTCAAAAGTCAATTTCAGACATGGATCTACATGGTCCTCAAATGATCTGACCAAGATTATGTCTGGACTTTAAAAGAGACTTTGACGCTTGAGTTTGTTTCGCCATTTCTTCTCAGGGGTAGTCAGATCGGAAATGTCGACTCCTTAATTTTTTATATTTTTTTTACATATGACGTAAAAGTGATTCCGATATCCTATTTACAGAATAAACAATTTCATTTAATTTAATTTCTTTTTTAAATACGAGTATGTGTATTTGACTATTAAAATTCGCCAACTTTAGACCCACTTACCCTTGTGTCCTCGTGGAGGCGATCGGCGGCAGAGACCTCTCGCGTCCGGCACTGGTTCAGGCCATGGTACGGAGCGAGAGGGCATGGGCAGCCGTCACTTCCTTCTGCGAAGCAGTAATGCTCGCGAAGGAGGAGGCGGGACGGTTGAGGAAAAGGCACGTTTCGCGCCCTCTCGCCCCTAGCCGCCGCAGGAGACGCCCTGGGCGTCGGGAATCTCGGGCGGATTACCAGTCAGCGCAGGCGCGGGCTTGTGGACGGTGAGCAATGGGAAGCTCACCGTCCGGTAAGGACCAGGCCCGGGTCGACGGCGCGTCGTATTCCACGCGCGCCTCAAAGAGATGTCGTCAGCACAAAGTAGGGGTCCACTAGGGCAGATGCCTGCCGGGGTCGCGGGAAGGTACTTATGGGTCACCGAGTCCGCTGGCAACACAGCCAACAGGAAGGAATACGGGTGGGTTTTAGTCAGTAAGAGTCTGACACACCCTCCCGCTCCGCCCAGAGCGGGAGAAGTTATTTGATAATTTCCCACCCAAAAAAAATGGTGAAATACTGAACTTTCATAGTACATTTTTTATGAAAACCTTTTTAAATTTGATGCGTAGTCAAATCTTGTGTCATTTCAGAAGAGAGTATATTGTTATATTGGTTAACTAATCAGATAACACGAGACTTCAATGCTAATTTACTGACCAGAGACTTGATTAGGCTTCCCCAATTGAAGGTTAGTCTGTGCGACTGCGTTTGCTGTCAATCAACCAGTTGCGGTAATGATTCATCAATGGCGAATGCATACGACATTTGCCATCTAGAATCAAACAAGATATTAATTATTACCCACGTACTAAAATCTTTAGATACACAATTAATTCGTCAAATTTACGTAAATAAATATATTTTACTTTTATATGACACGAAAATGTTTTTTAGGGTTCCGTGCCTCAAAAAGAAAAAAACGGAACCCTTATACCCCCACTTGTGTGTCTGTCTGTTCGTCTGTCACAGCCGATTTGCGAATCTACGGGACCGATTAAGTTGAAATTTGGTCCGCATATGATTTTCTGTCACAAAAAACACAGACAACACAGACGTATAACGTAAATCAAATAATTTTGAATATGAGGATCACTTTTGAGGGCAAATAAGAAAAAAAAAATGTTTTGCAAACCGTACCGTGTGACATACCAAACGAAAAAACTTGTTGTGAGGGTCTCAAATATATTTTTTTTATAATTTTAAAAGAAATAGTTTTAAAGTTATTTAAGAAAAAAGATGAAAATTTACCATTCCTCCCACTTAATCTACTGAGCCTAAAATTATAAAAGAAAATACAGAAAATGGTTCTTTACTTATAATTATACTAAGGAGCTACTCCTCATTGAGATGACCATTAGCCAACAGGTTCGTCATTCCCGAAAGGATCTGTCAACATGTTGGATAGATTATAAGAAGGCCTATGACTCGGTGCCACATACATGGCTCATGAGGGTGTTGGAGTTGTATAAAGTAGATGCAACTCTGCGCACCTTCCTGATGTCGTGTATGGGACAATGGAGGACGGTCCTTCGCTATCCAGGATGTCGAAATATCCAGACGAATAGCGAACCGATAAGGATCGAGCGAGGCATATTTCAGGGCGATAGTTTGAGTCCGCTTTGGTTCTGCTTAGCCTTGAATCCTCTAAGCACACTGCTGGAGGATTCAGGTCTAGACTATCGGTTGAGGAGAGGTAGTCAGGTTATATCTCACCTCCTCTACATGGATGACCTAAAACTCTTTGCCAACAATAATTTGCAACTGATGGAGCTACTGAAAATAACTGAAACTTTCAGTAGCGCCATCAGGATGGAATTTGGAGTGGATAAATGTGCGATCATGCATGTAAAGCGAGGGAAAATTGTGAAATCCGTGGGAATCCAACTCTCGGATTCCATAAACCTTAGAGCCCTCCCCGCATCCGAAACCTACAAGTATTTGGGTATGTCGGAAGCGTTGGGCATCAATGTTACTGACATGAAGCAATCGTTGAAGGAGCGCTTTTTTGGCCGCCTATAGAAAGTATTTAATAGTCTTCTATCAGGCCGAAACAAGGTGCGCGCCTTCAACGGTTGGGTCATGCCCGTTTTGATGTACTATAGGCGGGTCCGTACGCTGCTGACTGCATATTGAATGCATCACCCACGGTCATCGGTAATGAGACTGTAAATCCCGCGAAAGTGTGGAGGTCGAGGTTTTTTAAACGCTAAGACCCTGTACAATCGCGAGGTATGCAGTCTCAGGAAATATTTCCTAAAAGCCGACGTGGGGATGCATCGAGATGTGGTCGCGGTGGACAAGAGCCTCACCCCACTCTCCTTGGCTAAAGATAACTGGAGCAAGCTTGTAGTGCTTGACACTAACGATCGCAGGGAGGTATGGCAGAGTAAGGAGCTTTACGGACGCTTTTTCCGGGCCCTACATGAGCCCGATGTAAATTTCCAAGCGTCCGTAGCCTGGCTACGTTTCGGTGACCTCTTTGGGGAAACCGAAGGTTTTTTCTGTGCAATTATGGACGAAGTTATCATGACGAAGAATTACCGTAGATTTATTGTGAAGGACGGCACGGTTGACATGTGTCGGGCATGCCAACGTCCGGGAGAATCAATCCGACACATTATCTCCGGGTGTTCTCGTCTGGCTAACGAAGAGTACTTACATAGACACAACCTTGTAGCCAGGATTATCCATCAGCAACTTTCTCTGAAATACAACCTTGTGGAATCGGAAGTGCCCTACTACAGGTATGTGCCCGACCCAGTTCTTGAAAATGGAAATATCACATTGTACTGGGATCGATCCATCATCACCAGTGATAGGAATAGGTAGTGCCTATTAGCCTAAACTTCGAAGAACAGAGACAAGAAACGGAGACTTCCTTAGGACTAAATTATTTCCGGCACATCTGTCTCAAAATTTCGAGATAACACTTAAATACATTTAAAAAAATGTGTTATTTGGAATAAGTAATTCGTCTATATTTATCTAAACTTTGTCTATAAATGTGATAGTTTGTATGGATGTCCATTACTCAATGCCACTGAAAATGCTGATTTTGGTAGTGATATAGATTAAGGTGTGGAATAGCACATATGCTACTTCCTATTAAAAAAAAAGTATAGTTCCCATGGGATACAAAAACAATAGTACACGCGGGAAAAGCCGCGGGCATTAACTAGTTAAAAAAAAAACGTAAGGGTCCTTTCACACCACCGATATTGTCTGGCGATTTTTGGAGATTTCTATGCAAAAAAAAAACGAAAGAAAAAATGCTCAAAAATCGCCGGTCGATATCGCTCTAGGTTCATTAAATAATTAATGGGCTCTAAAGGAAAAATAAAACACAGAACATTGTTGTAACAAATATATGTATATTTATATTATTTTAAAATATGACGTAATTGGAAACCATGAAACAAAATGTACAGAAGGAAAGATTTAAGAAACAAATTTAGTTTTATCTATCTTTAAATGTCTATGTCATATTTATTTTACTGACGTTGAGGGATGAAATTTTTACTCAAATCAAAGTACAAATTAACCTTTGAAGTTTACAAATTAATATTTGAAGCATTTAGGACAATCAGTTTTAATACTGAACTACTAACTGTTCGGTTTTGATAAAGAACTTGATGCATCAAAAATTGCTAAGAATTTGAAAATCTTTATTTGTGTTACAAATACCATAAAAATAAAGAACGATTTTAATTTAATCATCGTGATTCGATTCGTCAAGTTCAGTATCAGAACCGAAATTTTCTTTATCAGATGAGTCATCTAAGTTAAAATACACAATCATAATTTTTTCTATATTTTCAAATGTCAGGCGATTTCTTTTTATGTTAAGAATCCATTTATAAGTTGAAAATGACCTTTCAACATCAACTGAGGTTAAAGGCGCGTACATATAGTATGATCGCTCATCCTTTCCTGCTGTTATCGCTTCACATATGTCTCTAATTTTATCTAAACCGGGATTTCTGTCCATGACATTTACGAGTTTATTTTTTATAAGCTCAGATGAACACCAGCTAAGCACAGTTCTCACGTGATCAAATATTTCAAAGGATTCCGTTAGAGTTAAATACGATTTTTGTAATTTCTTTAATCCAATTTGTATATCTTTAAAACATTCCTCAATGTAGTCCAAGTCCGATTTCAAGTTTTCCTTTTGAAGAACATTTTTGGCACACCTAATAGATAGCGCGTCGGAACTTCTTAAAAGATTTACAATTGTTTTAATTTGATCATAATATTTTGCATAATATGACACTGCCTCCAACCAAGTACCCCATCTTGTAATAACGGGTTCTGGAGGAAGCGGCATGTGGGGAAAGGTGTGTTTTAACAAGCGCACTCTATTAGGTGATTTTAAAAATATTTTTTTTACGTTTGAAATTAATTCATCTACATCTGAGTATTCGTATCGTATTTTTTCTGCCACGAGATTCAGTGCATGTGCTAAGCAAGTGACGTGTATCATGTTGGGCAAATAATTTTTCAGCACACGTCCCGCTTTTAGCATATATGCTACCCTATCAGTGCATAATACAGCAACGTATCCTACTTTGGATTCATACAAATCGCACCACATATTTTCAAAGCAGTCTATTACAAATTGGGCAATTGTGCTCCCATTAACAATTTCTAGTACTTTGCAAGCAACTAAAAATGGTTTTGTGTGATCGCATTTAAAGGTTTTACAAGTAAATGTACCATGTATCTGCCTAAAAAATCAGTTGTCTCGTCTAAAGATACCCACAGCTTTTGATTTGCAATTTGTTCATAAATCGAGTCAATTTTAGTTTTAAAAATCTTATCTAAATAAACTTTTCTCAGCAATGATTGCTCAGGAAGCTTTTGTCGATTTGTACAATTGCAGCAAATATATTTATGGAAGATTTTTTTGAAAGCGGGGTTGTTTACTTGAATCCAAGGTATATTACATAATATGAGAAATTGTACTAGGTCCAAATAAAATTCTTCATTTGGTTTTTTACTTGTCCCTTTGTGTTTCGGACCTTTAACGTGCCTCTTGACACTACTAAGTTTAGCTGTTATACTGCTCTCGCACTTAGAACAGTAAATCAAATTACTGGCCGGGACGTAATATAATTCAGGATGAAGTCCAATCCAACTTTGTACTGTTGCTTTCTTAGGCTTGTTCGCCATCTCCAATCTTACTGGTCTCCAAAAAGATGTACGATGGCAAGTACCTAAAATAAAATAAAATTTTAAGTTTTCCATGCCTCAAAAGGAATAACGAACCTTTATAGATACAGGGAGGTGGAAAGGAAAGCGGGAGAGGTGCGCGCATTCCAGCTAGGTGCATCGATTGTATCGATTTAAAGATTTTATTCTTTCATTTTACGCTCTAATAAAGAAAAACAGTTAGATAATATGAACACGCGTAACATCATTGTTATTTAATTTTTTTTTTCGCATTTTAGTCAATGCGCAAAAGACATATTCCTTTTTGGTTCAAATATTAAAAGAACCGGCCAGAAAAATAATATATTTTGATAGAATTCGTCCACCTTAGCAATTCTTTATGACACCAAAGATATAACATTACTATGCTTGGTAGTATTGAAGTTCACTTTTATATTTGAACCAAAAGTTAAATGAGTATGTTTTTTTTCTTTAACTACGTTTCATACACAATAATTATCTTAAAAACTCCACTAAAAAATATCAAGTTCATACAATTGCATATCAATCTAGACTGTCAAATTGCTAGTTTAAGATAAAATAATATATACATTAATGTTCTTCTTTATATCTAACTTACTGTTTGCTTCCCTACAAGAAATAAAATAAATAACTTTAGCCAAAACATTAAAAAGTAATAAATGTTGACTTACCGTATTATTTGATGTAGACAGACAGGAACAATGTTATTGCAGCAAATCGTAATCCATAAATTCAAGCCAAAGTAGTCGTATTAAGAAGATCCAATGAACCAAAAAACGAGCGAGGGTGAAAAACAATATTCACAAAAACAATATAGGAAGATGCGCACTTAACAAACCGAAGTACAGGATTGAAGTGAAGGTAACCTGCGCGCACGCGGGGCGGTAAGGAGTAGGGGGGAGGGGGTATGTAGACCCTCCCCGCGCCGCACAGGTATGCGACCATGGCGGTTACCTTTTGTAATTTCTAAGAATAGATAACGAAACGCGCTGCCGTAAAATGTGATAATGTGATACCATTATTATGCAATTATTTTAATATCATGCACATTTTTAAATATACTTTAGAAATATATTTCATTAAGATGAAAGAAAAAAAGGTATTTGTATTTTCATTTGTAACTAAATATTTGCACATCATGTATAACGGTAGAATGTAAAGGGACCTCATTAATATTAAGATCATACCACTTTGTATACCTACATTCTGGCAAATAAATGAATTATTTATTTATTTTAAATACCGATAAAATCAAAATCAAAGCATTTATTTCAAATAGACCATTTACGGGCACTTTTGAACAGTCAAATGTCGGTCAGTCCAAGAAAAGTGAAGCTAAATTGCACGTTCCAAAGAGTAGGTCTCTATGGAGAAGAACGTGCAAGAAACTCCATGGACACTCTTTTAAATCATATTATGTGTTACATATAATGCCTTTTTTACACTTGAACTTTAGAAATCTCATTAAACGTAGCCGAGAGTGAGCTAGAAAGAAGATATTTACTTCGAAACGTGTACGGCTTCTTATTCAAACATTGTGATTCATTGTGTATTACGATCAACAAGTCATTTACAAAATGTTCTCCAAAAAAAAATTCAGAAAATTTTGTGGTTGTAACGACTGTGTATGTTATTTATTATGATATATCTAGTCGCAAACTTTAGGTAAATATAGACGAATTACCTACTTATTCCAAATAACATTTTTTTTAAATGTATTTATGTGTTGTCTCGAAATTTCGGGACAGATGTCTCGGAAAAAAAGTTAGTCCTAAGGAAGTCTCCGTTTCTTGTCTCTGTTCTTGGAAGTTTAGGCAAATAGGCACTACCTATTCCTATCACTGATCATCACTGATAGGACTATTGTTGCCAATAAACCTGATATAGTGGTGGTGGAGCGAACAGAGCGGCGCGCAATGATTGTTGACATAACAGTCCCTCATGGCAGGAACCTCGTGAAAGCCGAAAATGATAAACAAATCAAGTATCTTGACTTGGCTCGCGAGGTTGTCGACATGTGGGATGTGAATTCAACAATCATTGTCCCGATAGTCATATCAGCCAATGGCTTAATTTCCAAGAGCCTCGACCAACACCTAAGGAGGCTCTCGTTACTACCCTACCATTTTTTATATTTTTTAATGTTTTTATATTTTTTTAATATTTAAAAATATAATTTATTGTGTAAATAATGAAATAAAAGATAATAAGATAGATGCAACTCTACGCACCTTCCTTGAATCGTGTATGGGGCAATGGAGGACGGTTCTTCGCTATCCAGGATGTCGACAGATCCAGGGAAATGATGAGCCTGTGTGGATTAAAAGGGGAATACTTCAGGGCGACAGTTTGAGTCCACTTTGGTTCTGCTTAGCCCTTAATCCTCTAAGCGCATTGCTGGAGGATTCAGGTCTAGGCTATCGGTTGAGAAGAGGTGGTCAGGTCATATCTCACCTCCTCTACACGGATGACTAGAAAATCTTTGCCCCCAACAAATTGCAACTGATGGAGCTACTGAAGATAACTGAAACTTTCAGTGGCGCCATCAGAATGGAATTTGGTGTGGACAAATGTGCAATCAATCATGCATGTGAAGCGAGGGGAAATTATGGAATCCGAGGGAATTCAACTTTCGGATTCCATACACCTTAGATCCCTCTCCTCATCCGAAAGCTATAAGTATTTGGATATGTCGGAAGCGTTAGGCATCAACGTTACTGACATGAAGCAATCGTTGAAAGAGCGCTTTTTTGGACGCCTGAAGAAGGTAGTAATTAGTCTTCTTTCAGGCGGAAACAAGGTGCGCGCTTTTAACGGTTGGCTCATGCCGGTTTTGATGTACTCTTTCGGCATACTCAAATGGACTCAGACCGAACTCGACGCCCTGGATAGGAGGGTCCGTACACTGTTGACCGCAAACCAGATGCATCACCCACGATCATCGGTGATGAGACTGTACATCCCGGGGAAGTGCGGAGGTCGAGGCTTTTTAAATGCAAAGATCCTCCACAACCGCGAGATATGCAGTCTCAGGGAATATTTTTTGAAAACCGAAGTGGGTATGCACCGTGATGTGCTCGCAGTGGACAAGGGGCTCACCCCACTTTCCATGGCTAAAGAGAACTGGCGCAAACCTGTGATATTTACCACGGATGACCGCAAGGAGATATGGCAAAGCAAGGAGCTACACGGGCGCTTCTATCGGGCTCTTCATGAGCCCGATGTAGATTTCTTAGCGTCCGTATCCTGGCTACGTTTTGGGGACCTTTTCGGGGAAACTGAAGGTTTTGTCTGTGCAATTATGGACGAAGTTATCTTGACTACCGGAGACATATTATGAAGGACGGGATGGTTGACGTGTGTCGGGCATGCCGGTGGCATGCCCGACACACGTCAACCCTGTCAAGTGCTAAGTCCGGGTGAGTCTATCAGACATATTATCTCTGGTTGTTCTCGTTTGGCTAACGGCGAGTACTTGCACAGACATAACCAAGTGGCTAGGATTACTCACTAGCAACTTGCTTTGAAATATAAACTTGTGAACTCTGAGGTACCGTATTACAAGCATGTGCCCGACCCAGTTTCGAAAATGACCATGTCACGTTGTACTGTGATCGGTCTATCATTACTGACAGGACTATTGTCGCCAATAAGCCTGATATAGTGGTGATAGATCGATTAGCGCGCCGCGCAATGATAGTCGATGTTTCCATTCCACATGACGAAAACCTCGTGAAAACTGAGAAAGAGAAACAAATAAAATATCTCGACTTAGCACACGAGGTTGTTGACATGTGGAATGTGAACTCGGCTATCATTGTGCCGATTGTCGTAACGGCCAATGGCCTGATGGCCGAAAGCCTCAACCAACATCTCTCGAGGCTCTCGTTAGGCGGCTGGATCAAGGGTCTGATTCAGAAGGCAGTACTCCTCGATACGGCTCGCATTGTGAGGAGGTTCCTATCTCTGGAGCCGTAACCACCGATAGCTTGGACCCTGCTCCCGACACCGGCGGACCACTATTTTTTATATTTTTAAATGTTTTTTTTTTATACCTTTTAAGAAATATTTAAAAGTATATTTTATATGTAAAAAAAAATAATAAACGACATAATAATAATAATAAATCCATTTATTTCAGGTAAATTACACCCATAGAAACTATTTAACTATTTAACATATTTACATAAAATCATATCACCGAAATCAATTAAAATTTAAATAAAATTCAAAATTTATAAATTAGAAAATACATACCTAAATGAGTCAATTAGACATTTAAAATAGTTAAATCAATCCTTGGAGGAACTTTGAGATTGCTAAATTTGGCGTAAAAACAATATTGCTAGTTATCAAAAGTCACGCCGTAGTGCAAATTGAATGAACTTTTAGAGGTGACATCACCAAAACCGCTAAGAAAATAACATTGTTTCAGCATTATCATTAGCTTATTTTAAGGACATCATGGTACGAAAAGTCAAAGTACGATTATAATAATACGGTTATTGGAGCTGGCGGTAGGCCCCCAGCAGGTGTAGCATGAGCACCGTTTTGCCGACGAAAGAGTAGACAAAAATGACGTGTGGGTGTGAGTGCCGTGTAGACATTACCACGGCAGCAAATTAGAAAGAGTCAACTGCACTTTTTACGAAATTCACTCTTTTACACAATTCGATTCAGAATTCTTTGTTTTGTCATAGTTTTTTTTTCTGTTTTACTCAGACAACTTATTTTTAACAAATTATTTAGACAACTACAACAATCTCACGATCTCAAAGTGTCGAAGTACCGTATTATGGAACAAAAAATTAATATTACAGTAATATTGGTATTTTCCTTGGTAATGCCCTATTAACTAAATAATGTAAAATAGGAGAACATAGCTTTGTTCTTCTGTTAATTATCACAGGTTTGCGTTCTAAACGGTCTCCTGTAAAGTCATGATTTTGTAGATAACCGTATATACTTTGTGGCCGTCGAGTAGAAAGTTTGCTATTGTCTTTAGCATGGCGATTACAAAATCAAATTGTCTTCACTACCTTAGAGTCAGTTGTTAGTGTGATTTTGACAGTTTGGGATAGAAAACTTTCTTCTGAAATACGAGTACCTAGTCTACATAAAAAAGGACCTAAACAAAGATCGTCAGAAATGATAGACAAAATGACAGTTTGTAGAAGGATTTCTACGGTGCGATATCAAAAATGGAGAAACGAAATGTCACTTTGTATAGAAAGAGCTGTGTCTATTCTTCGTAGAAATAGAAAGCGTCATGCTAAGCCTGCTGGACAGATTTAAACTTGTATGCAAAGTAATGTATCTTCTGCTACCAACCTTCAGCTTGATTCATATAACTCTCAGCCGCTTTTTTGGAGTGTAAGAAAGAGGATATACTTACCTATATATCCGTAGTTATATTGGGCGAGACCAAGTGATCCACTGCGGCCCGACGCAGACGTTTGAAATCAAAGGCAAGTGCCTTGTGGACCATGTCAAAGCTTTCATTCCTCTTTGCCGACCCTTTTGACTTCTTAGTGATAATAACGTTGATACTTTCGTATTATAACGATGTTCATTATTGACTTTGGATTGTTTATATTTAAATGGAATTTTTGTCAGTTACTTATTACCCAAATCATTATTAAACCAAAACATCCTCAGTGAATTTCTAAATGGTATATTTTAGAAATCTCATCATCTGCCTAGCGTTTTCCCAACGACTTTGGGGTCGGCTTCCAGTCTAACTGCTTATCTGACCTCCACAACCCACCATAACCCTGGGTAACACGATACCTCTTGATAAGACTGGTAGTCAGACTTTCGGGCTTCTGACGACCCGTAACGACTGTCAAAGATCCACGAATGACAGCCGGGACCAACGGCTTAACGTGCTTTCAGAGGCACGGAGGGTTGTTGGTATGTAAAGATGGTCACCCATCTACGGACCAACCGCGATAAGCATAGCTTAACCTGATCGATTAACCCGTGCGGCTGTTATTACTTAGCCACAAGCCCCTCCTATATTTTAGACTTCTATAAGAGCAAATATTGGGCCCAACATTCGGCAATGATATATAAATAGCAAGTACTATTTGGAATGGTGACTCGTCGAATATTTAGTAGGTATGTTTTGGGAGTTACTGTACAGCCTTTCAAATAAGTCTGAATGAGTCTGGATGACGAACCTGGATATCGCTTTGATGTTGTTTTCATTAGTGTGGCTGCTGGGTCGGCCAATAGAGTTGTATATTTCCGAAACATATAGTCTCCTATAGATTAATAGTGTCAATATAGAAGAAATTATAAATTAATGCAGAAAAGCTACGACATAAAATTACTTTTTGTAATTTTAAAATTATGGTTTTCTATTAAAACTAGATTGGAGTAGGTGCCTAAATCTGACCGGTTTCAGTCAAAAAGATTTATAGATCCAAACAAACAATAGGTACATCCAAAACATGTCATAAAAAAGAAAGCTAAAACGCAACTAAGACAAAATCGTCAACTAAATAGGTATAAACAATATCGTTTTTTTCCGGTTTTCGTATAAACGGAGTCACACGTTATTATTAAACATGTCATGAAATTAAGGCTTAATTCGTTCAGCCTATACCTGCGGAACAACTTATAACGCTTCCAAAGATACCTCATTTGTCAAAATATAACCAGGAGTTTAAGAGTTATGAGAGATCAGATGTACATACATACATACATACATACATAGCCTGTTAACATCATAACCGAACCCTCCTTTGGCTTTGCCGTAGTCGGGTAAAAGCTACACTTAACTACAAATTGCAAAATGTATTTATAGCCATGAAGTCACCAGTTTACTCGTATATCCTATTACATAAAACGCATATCCTAACTAATAATATAAATGCGAAAGTGAGTTTGATTGTTTATTTCTTTGTTTGTTTGTTACGCCTTCACATTAAAACGGCTGAACGGATTTGGATGAAATTTGGCACATCGGTAGACCATGACCTGTATTAGGACACAGATAACTTTTTATCTCGATATTCTTACGGAATCGAGACTTATGCGGGTAAAACCGCGGCTCGCAGCTAGTATTTCAATATTTCAAAGACACATACAGTTCACATTTTCTATCGACAAAATATAGGTCAACAGTTTTCTACCGCGGCATCTTAATATTCTCCGGTTGAATGGTCAAAAGGTGCATTGAGTGCATTTCGAAGTGTAACACAGGGTAGCTTTGTGGTTAGATGTACCTATAGTAAAATAATAAGAGGTGTGTGAGAAACGGAAATGAAAATAAAGTAGAAAATAACGTGGTAAAGGTATTGTCAGATAAAGTTCTGTTGCAAAAACATTGATTTTACAAGGAAATGAGAAAATAATCTTGGATATTTCGTTGTAGGTAGATGAGCTTAAGAGTTAAGAGGGCCCTTCCCAATCCGTCTATCGTCAACACGACTACGGTCGAACAGTTTCTTCTTTCATCCAGCGCAAGTGAGAACTACTAATAAGCAAGTGAGGACGCGAAAACATTGAACGAAAAATGGTGTGCGGAAATTTCATAAGACTTGTTCCAGGAAAAACGTGTTTTTGAGTAAGCCTTACAAGTTTGTGAAATGAATGTTTGTCATTTACAATCTTCATTACATGTGCGAGATTTCTATGAAGATCTTTTCTTTACTTTTACAATTTATGAGTACATTATGAGCGGCCAAAGTTCAGGTAAAATTTGTCGAAAAAAGCAGATTCTTGCAGGTTTATACTGAATTTGTTTCTTTTTTTATATATAGAAACCTAGATATAGTGCAAAAGATACTTTTTCATTCAAAATTTTGGATAAAGATGTTTTAAAACGCCATAATCACGTGCGAGAGTTTGTAAGAGAAGCATGACGGGCCGCTCTTAATTAAAATCTCAAATCGTTTATTGCAATCCATAATGTACAATAACAGGTGGTAAATAAAAATATAGTAATATAAACAATTATGGACTAGGGATGGTGATCTGAAATCGATTAATCTAAGAATCGATTTCATGGACGAAAAAATCGATTTTTTTAATTGATTTCCAGTACGGAATCGGTCCAGTGAATCGATATTTCACCCTAGTAAATCGAGATTTGATTTTTCTGTTTTGATAAGAACCATAAATTATTTACAATTAGTTGAGTGTGTTGTTCACTTAATTACCTACTCAAAAACTAGCTAGATGACAGTGTACTTAGTTTCCTTCGTCCCTCGTAAATAGGTAAAAGATATAAATAAAAATAATACGTTTGTATTACAAACGTATTTTTTAATATTAACATAGAAAATACAAACTAGGAAAGCAAATCGAAACAAAATCGATTTCTGTAAAATCGATTTTATAAACCTTGATTTTTTTGTGTATTTTAGATTTATCAGATTTCAATTCGAATCGATTTAAGAATTGATATTTTTCGGAAAGAATAGCCATCCCTATTATGGACCCTGTCGGGCACAGCAAATTTTTAAATAAGTAGAGAGAGGAGGAGCGCTGTATAAATTTTCCTTGTTAAAAAAGCTTTCGTTAAGTTCGTTTTCTTAAGTTAGAATTATTTTATATCCTATCACCTATGTATTTATATTTCCATTCTTTCACTTATTCTATTAACATTTTATTAATATTTTATATGCAGGTCTATGTATTCATGTATTATTTAATATTGCTTATTTCTTTACTCGCTTAAAAATTGATCATTATTATTTATGTAGTATATTTATTAATTATGTGGAATCCTGTGGATTTACTAATAACTTTAGATACATTAGGCTGCTAAGCTTTCTGTCAATCAATGTCTGACATTTGAAAGTGTCAGACACTGATTGTCTAAAAGTTGTGGAAAAATAACAACGTGATTATACCTTCTATATATACCGACTTAGCATTTAAATCCATCGAAAATTCATAATCCATCAATTAAACCAAACACAATAGAAAATGAATGTAATCAATCAATTCGTTCAAAAACATGTGTCTGCCCGAACATTTATGATTCGCGTCAGGTGAAGCAGGGCAACAGAGCCAGTAATTAGTAACGGAGCACTGATTGAACCCCGTTTGGCATTCAGAGAGCGTCTCCGAGAAAGTGGAACGGGATGGCTGGATGTTCCGACTGTTCGATTTTTATAGAGTAAGGTCAAGGAGGGGGGGGGGGGGGGGGGTAAGGGTAAGCTTTGTAGAGTAAGGCCTAAAAGGACAACACAGCACTTCATATTATCAATGGTTCCGGAACTGTAAGCATCGTTTCTCGCAAAGGTAAGTTTTAGGTGAAAACTAACACCCCGTCCCCTGTCCACCCTGTCTGGGATCTTGGGGTTTGATATCCGTGTCGGGAAAAGTGTTATTGGATTTTTCCATTAGGAAATTCACTGTATCTACCTGGAATTTGAATTTACTTGCCACCATGTTAGAATTTTAACGTTACTGGGCAAATATGGGAGTACTAAACATCCCTGCTTTGGTAGGCGTGCATCTGACGAAATGTGGGAGAACTCAACATCTCTGCTTACCCCTTTTGGAAGAATACAGCATAATCAGCCTATAATGTTTCCACTACTAAGACACAGGCCTCCTCTCTGTGAGAGAGAGAGTGGGCCGTAATACACCACGCGGGCCCAGTGCGAGTCGGTATATGTCACATGTCTTCGAATTTTTGGTTCTAGGACTTGCCAGTTTCCTCACAATGTTTTCCTTCACCGTTTTGAGAGCAGTGGTGTTGAAATAATTTACACTAAGTAAGGGTGCGAACCTGCGACCTACAAACTTGTAAGTTGCGGTCGTTACCCAGTGGCGTGCATTTCATAAACACAGAAAGACACTGCCCCTCCTACCTAACTAAGATATTTTTTTTATAATGTTATTATGATATCTAATATTATTTTATCTACGAGTACCAAAAACCTTAATTCATAATTCAGCGCCAGCTCGCGAGTATAATTTGACGTAATTTCGCATTGCGCTGCGCTAGCGCCGCTCAGTGCCACGAAAAAGACAAAAACTATTCGCGGCTAAATGTATATATGTCTGCTCTCGTGGTCATACAGATTTAAAAATCACGATCAATCTGAAAAACAAATAAAAGCTTCGCTTCAATATCACATCTTTGGAAAAAATCCCAAGGACAGCGACGACCGATCTGTCCATGATTTCAATAGAAAAAAACCTGCTCACGGATATGAAACGCGTTCCCAACTTTTCCGATTCCATATTGCAGACTTTCTTACAGAAAGATAGACGTGTAGATTTAATATGTAAATAAAATTAAATCTTAAAATAAGTTTGTAGGTAGATCCGTATACACACCACCATATTTTCACTGCTATTATTTAATTTTATTTTCATTTGAGTCAATCGACACGAAAGGAAGAATTTTTTTAAAAAGTGGCTGAAAGGCTAACCCGAATATCCGTAAATTGATATGTCTATAAAATCAGTCAATCGATAAACGATATTTGAGGTGGCAATTACCTACATCATTATTTAATCGACAAGACGACGAACCAAAACTAGCATGCAGTATTTTTGGTAAGATTATCTTTTCAGCCTACCCTGTCTAAAAACTCTGTGCACGCCGCTGTCATTACCACTGGGCCACCACTACAGAAGAATACAGACTGTATGATATTTTACTTCGATTACCCTATGGCAGTTCAATTTCTTACTTCATTTTTGTATTGAACCCTTTAGTTAGAACACTGCTCGCACGATTTCACCACATGTTACATTTCAATAGTTCTTGTAATAAGTAATGACAACTTTCCTTTACGAAAACCTATGACCGTACGTGCGTACAAAATTAGCTAGAAATCGAGTCCTTAATATTCTGATCCAAATGGTTAAATCACCTTCTATGATCCAGTCTTATACACTTCGTCGTAACGTGGAGTCACGTGACACACAATCGCTTTTTAATTGTTTCTATACGAGTAATTACATACGAAGTTAATGTCTAATTTTGGCTAAAGGTTTACAGAAATTATAATTATATCTTAAAGATATCCATCATAACTGGTCATCATCATCACCTCAGCCGAAAAACGTCTCCTGTGGCCTATTTCATAAAACCGCCAGGCGACAGGATCTGATCCGACAATTGTACAAATTTCTTTATTTTTTTTAAGTTTCGTTATCTTCATACATTTTCTGCTTTATTAAACACGTGTTATTATTTTTTAACAAAAAAAAACCTATGTCGTATTGGGCGGAAATAGGTTGTCATGGTATGGGCATTTGATGCGAAGGAATGAGGGACGTGTCGCCGGAAAGTTTTGAGTATGAATGCGGATAGATGGCTATACGAGTATGGGAAGACCAAAGAAACGATAGATGGACTGTGTGAAAGATGATATGGCTAGAAAGGGAGTGACTACCGAGATGACAACTAATAGAGAAGTATGGAAGAAAAATACATGTTGTCCACAAATAAATTGGGATGGGTTTTTTTATTTGGGGTGAGCTCTAGTGGACCCCTACACTTGTGCTGACATCTCATTGAGGCGCGCGTGGAACACAACGCGCCGTCGACCCAGGCCTGGTCCTTATCGGATGGCGAGCTACCCATTACTCACTAACCGAAAGCCCGCGCCTACGGTAGCCGGAAATCCGCCTGGGATTCCCGACGCCCAGGGCGTCTACTGCGGTGGCTAGGGGCGAGAGGGCGTGAAATTTGTCTTTCCCTCAACCGTCCCGCCTCCTCCTTCGCGAGCATTACTGCTTTGCAGAAGGAGGTGACGGCTGCCCATGCACTCTCACTCCGTACTATGGCCTGAACCAGGGCCGGACGCAAGAGATCACCGCCGCCGATCGCCTCCACGAGGACACGGCAGTGCCCTGCTCAAGCCGGGCAGACCTCCACCGTATGAGGAGTATGATTATGGTGAAGGAAATCATCGTGACAAAACCGGCATGTCCTAGATCCAAAACAATTGAAGACATGTAACATCTACCAACCGCACGGCGCCCGCATGGTGGATTACAGCCCACACCCTCACAGAGGGGAGGCCTGTGTCCCAGCAGTGGGAACATTATAGGCTGATTATGTAATGACGATGGTAACCTATGTCGTATTGTCAGTTATATTCATTAAGGTCCTGCTGGTCTTAAGCATCACTGCAACAATCCTGCTCTGCCCGCCTCCAGCGAATTCTCACAACTTTCACTAATCATGAATTGATAGTACTAATTCCAAACCCGTGTGCTTCCAAACATTGATGGTTAATGTGATCCTGTGGCATATTGTTCGCAAACTCTCGGCAGTTGTGACATTGGCTCATTAATATTCTAACTTTGACGGTCGGTCTGGAGTGCGGCTAAATACAGGCCTAATAGCTGTTACGATTGATCTTTAGGGAGATGTGAGGTCATCATCACTTTTGGTGCTCGCATCGAAGAGAAATGACTCACTAGACCTGTACGTAACATTGTGCAGGACGATTGGTGATTGAAGTTTGATTTTATCAGTGTTTGTATGAGTTCTAGTTTTCTAGTATCTTTATTGTGTACTGTTGAGATTGTAGCCTATTCGGGGCTTCCATGCAAGCTTTATGAATATTTGATAAATTGATGGAAAAATGATGAGACAAGCACTAATTTGTATTTTGAATAGAAAAAAAAGAATAAGGAGTCAGCTTAGTGGGCTGACATGCGCATGTCATGATGTAAAAACGTAAAACGATTCTGTAATTATTAATTTGTAGTAAAAAAGATATTTTTTATTGAAGTACCTCTCCCACAGTACCCATATAGCGTGTCATTACTAAAACGTAAACAGAAATAAAGAAAAACTCTTCTTCAGCGGAAAAATGGACTTAAATCTAATACTTTTCACGATCACTACGCGGTGAGGGACCGCCATATTGAATTCCCTGAGAAGTCATTTTATCGTTTAGTCCAGAACCACACCAAAAATACACTGTATCAAGGAAAATCAGCAACACCGTGACTTTGATATTAGTGTAAGTGTAATCCTTATCTACTACGTAATAAAGTACCACACTCATGAATTATTTATGAGCGTGGTACTTGGTGTATTCTAGGTATGGTTCTAGACCACACTGAATACACTGTATCAAGGAAAGTTAGCAACACCTTGACTTTGATATTAGTGTAGTCCATAAGTACTACGTAATAAAGTACCACACTCATAAATTATGAGTGTGGTACCTGGTATATTGTAGGTATGGTTCTAGACCATACGACAAAATTACCTCAGGAATTTCAATATGGCGGTCTCTCATACATACGACCATACGTATGACCTGTACATAGTTCCACACCATACATATAAAAAATCATAACAACACGGGTTAGCCACTTAACACGTTCAGGCCGGGGTGTAGCCACCGGTGGAGCACGGAGTACTCGCTGATAAGGCGGCGTGTACCACCGGTGGCCACATCACACTAGACTTTCAATTTTCTAAGAAATTCGCGCCTCCTTGAGAGAACATGTTGTAGTTAACGTTCCCGCCCTGTAAAATAGATAAATATTCATAGTGTAGCTCAGGAGTTTGATATTGTTAGGCAGGACTTTTGATTTATGGGGCGGTGATGTACCACTGGTGGCTATGTGAAGATTTGCCCCGTAGGAACATTTCATGACGACCTCGGTCTGAACGTGTTATTTGGAAAAACAGTTATTTTATAGAATAGAATCCATACAAGTACAAGTCCATACAAGAAAACATTTAGTAGTTGGTAGTGCTTGAATTTCTGCACCAACCACTGCATCAAACATACTCATCTATACATATTATTATTATAATTGAGGTCGCTTTTTGTGTCTGCCTGTGTGACCGCCTTGTTCTTCGAAACTTAACAATAGATTTTGATGCCATAACTTAGAGAATTTACACCGGAAGGTTTATGTGTATAATAAAAAGAGATCGGATATTCGGATGCATATTTACCTAAAGTTAATTTTTAGCTATGAAAGTATGGAAGCGACTTCATGAAAATCTTATTTTTTTTAAAAGAGCGTGGAATGCCAGGAACAGCGGGAATGCATAACTAGTCCGGTGTATAGTACGGAGGCGACTTCTAAAAAATATTTATTAAAAAAACCCCGGTATTATTGGATTGCATATTTATTTAAAATTATTGCTTCCACCTACTTTACATCACAATATTGGGTAGGTACGTATGAGTCCAATTACATACTCGTATGTAGTCAGAAAAAACATTAAATCTGTCGATTCCGGAATGGCGCACAGTGGAACGAATGTATGGGAGCGGTTGGACGTAGACATGTCCGAAAAAAAAGAGTAAAATTATGCCAAACTAATGATGCCATCTTATTCGATTACTTAATGCCTTCATAACTTGTGGTGATGAATTTCTTCATAACTCCCATATTTCGGGAGTAATTTGAGAAAATGTGAAATTTTACTATGAAAATGAGTGTATCGAGCTCTCTCCCTCCTGATTCCGGGCTTGTTTCAAGTAGCGGTCTCTAATATCATAATGCTAATACTAAGAGCTATATTTAATACTAAGACACATAGTGCGCCAAATGTGCACTTTCTGGGATAAAGAGTGATGTTTATTTTATAACACAATTTTTTTATTTTTTGTTTATTTTGTTGATTAAAACCGTTTTTCTAAAGGTTTACCTTATTACAATAACATTTCTGAGCAGCCAATTAGAGAAGATATAAGCTAATTAGGATATATAATTAGGGACTTAAGGTTTACATATAAAACTGATGCACTAATGATTACTGATAAGAACATTGCTATTATTTAATTACTAAATGGCTCTTAATACACTAATTTAGCATGCATCATTTACTAATTATCACAATAACTAATTACCTTGCAATATTTAACAAAGGATACCTGGGATACCTGGATTTTATATAAATAGGTCACTATTAGTAACTTTAAAATCAGTGTTGATTTACACCTCGTTGTATCCAAGCTAATCTCGCAATGTATTTTCCAAATTTTAATACAAATCTTGATATTCACGTTGCTTTATGCGCACGCGCACATAAAGATTTACGCGACTTTAACTATTTGTTCAGTGTTTTAAAAGATAACAGTTGTGTTCAGTTATGTGAAAGTGCTGAAACAAGTTTAAAAGACTGGTGTCGTCGATTTTGCTACCGCATTTATGCAAAATGGACACAGTCTGGAAGAAGCACAGATAAGTTTCGGAAGAAACATGAGATTTGGCTACAGGCTGCAATTCAATGGCCGGAATTACAGAATGAAAATATGGAACCTTCTACAGAAAATATAAGTGACGTCATCGAGCCCATAATTTCTCCTGCTAAATCTGATGCTTCAACTTGTACACATCCTAGTCCTCGTAAATCTTTTGAGGACCTTAGTAACCGGCAAAAAAGAAGACGCACTGAAGATAGTCTTTCATGCAGCAGTAGCAGTGCTGAAATTATGTTTTCGGCCGAAAGGGCGCTTCAAAAGGCAGGACAAAGCGATACAGCTTATGTTATGAAATACTTGACGGAGAATCCAGAAGAGGCCTCAAAAATCAAAGCCTTCATTGAAGGTAAATCAATTCAGGTACGGGAAATATCCCCTTTGAAGGCATTGGCTCTTTATGTATCGATGAACTTATCGAAATGGCGCTATAACACTCTTCGGGATTTCAACACTCAAGAAGGAGCTCTTCAATACCCGAGTTACTACATGTTGGTTAAAGAAAAAATTAAGTGCTATCCGGCCAAAGAAGATCTCACAGTTACAGAGAGCTCTGCAAAAATCAAATTACAAGCCTTGATGGATTTAACCTCAAGAAGACTTATTAGGTCGTTAGAAACCCCTGTTGATCCCAATCAACAGCTCGTATTGACCAGCAAATGGGGTTTTGACGGATCATCTAGCCAAAGCATTTATCATCAAAGGACGAGTGAAGATGAGCAAATCGATCTTGCTAGTAATTTTATGATTAGTCTTGTACCACTGCGGCTCGTCTCAAAAGGTGTAACAATTTGGGAAAACGAGCGACCATCTTCCACTTCATTTTGCCGGCCAATATTGTTTAAGTTTATAAAGGAAACCAAAGAAAATGTGCAGAGAGAGATGGCTGAAATCGAAGCAGAGATTGAAGCCTTAACTCCATCCACCATCACTGATGGAATTAGTGTCAAACACCAACTGCTGTTGACAATGATTGATGGTAAAATTCATTCCATTATATCCAATACAGCAGCTTCAGTGTGTGACATATGCAAGGCTTGTCCTAAAGAAATGAATAATTTAGAGTTAATCAAAGATAAACACGCAAACGAGGACATGTATAAATATAGCTTAAGCACCCTTCACGCTTGGATTCGCTCAATGGAATGCTTATTACACATTTCCTACAAATTAGACATAAAATCATGGCAAGTAAGGGGTGATATAGCAAAAAGGCAAGTTGATGACAGGAAGAAAAGAGTTCAAGAGGCTGTAAGAAGAGAAACGGGCTTACTTCTCGATGTTGTGAAACAAGGCAGTGGATCCACCAACAATGGCAACTCGGCAAGGAGATTTTTTGAAAACTACACTAAATCTGCTGAACTGACCGGAATAGATGCTATGCTTTTAAGAAAAATCTGTGTGATCTTGCAGTGTATTTCATCAGGAGAGAAGATCAACGTAACTAAATTCCGAGAGTTCTGCTTTGATACTGTTAAGCTTTACGTGGAGTTATACCCATGGTATTATATGCCTTCTTCACTTCATAAAATTTTAATGCATGGGCCAGACATAGTTCAGAACATGTCAATTGTGCCCATTGGTTTTCTATCCGAAGAGGCATCTGAGGCTAGAAATAAAGATTTTAGAAAATATAGAGAGGGGCATTCTCGAAAGCATAGCAGTATCTCATGCAATGAAGATATTATGCACAATCTTTTACTGTCTTCTGATCCACTTGTTACAAGTATCCGTCCAAAAGGAAATAAGTTTGTAAAAAAATCTTCTTTTAAGGAATTTTATGAGCTTACGGATTCTGAGAAAAGTGATATCGAATTTGTTAACATAAATGATTTAGCGGACATCGATTCTGAATTTGAATTAATTGATGATGATGATGATGACGAAGATAATTAAATGATGTTATTGTTTTAAAATGTGTAACTTAGTAAATTAGAGCTTACATCTTAATTATTTATTGTACTTTTAATGAAACTAGGTAATTTATTATCAACTTACTTAAAAGTCATACTCTCATCAGTTCTTGTGAATATTTTTGTTAATATATATTTCTGTATATATATAATATATTTATAGACCTCTTAATAAGTCTGTCTGCGGTTTAAAGTAAATACAAATGGGGAAAAAACGTTTTTTTTTTTAAATTTTCATTTCCTTTTATCCCAGAAAGTGCACATTTGGCGCACTATGTGTCTTAGTATTAAATATAGCTCTTAGTAATAGCATTACGATATTAGAGACCGCTACTTGAAACAAGCCCGGAATCAGGAGGGAGAGAGCTCGATACACTCATTTTCATAGTAAAATTTCACATTTTCTCAAATTACTCCCGAAATATGGGAGTTATGAAGAAATTCATCACCACAATTTATGAAGGCATTAAGTAATCGAATAAGATCATTAGTTTGTCATAATTTTACTCTTATTTTTCGGACATGTCTACGTCCAACCGCTCCCATACATTCGTTCCACTGTGTGGCGGGCGGAATTTTTACGATCGATACAAAGTGCATTCCATATGAGGTAACATTTGAAAGTAAGTTAATATAGATTCGATTCTATAATTAGAAACCTAAATTTGTATTCCCAGAGCCGCGGGATTTTCGATAAAAAAGCGCATTCCATATTAGCCAACATCTCAACTTTAGGTGAATATGCATCCGAATATCCGATCTCTAATAATAAATATACAATAAACTAAAATGTAATAAAGAAATCTCGATTGTTTTGTCAAGTGTTAAAAACACGCGAAGGAGGAGGCGGGACGGGTAAGGGAGAGGCAAATTTCGCGCCATCACGCCCCTAGCCGCCGCAGGAGACGCCCTGGGCGTCGGGAATCCCGGGCGGATTTCCGGCCACCGTAGGCGCGGGCTTGCGGACGGTGAGCAATGGGTACAAATAAGCACTGCCTACAAAGCTTCTCTTGTGTTTCAAGCGACAGGAGTCTGCTTCTCCAAAATATCTGAGATTTGATGAAACAGAATTGAGTTATCACAGCAATAATTAACGTCTTGACCTGTAATACTCCGAGGTAGTAAAAGTCTTTTAATAGTTTAAACAATGAAACCTCTGCCACCAAAATCCTGTAGATTTGCATAATTATAGAAATAGAAATACTATATTCTGGTGAGCATGGTAACTCCATAGCTACTTTCCCAGGTTCTGCGTTAAATATTGCAAATAACAGCGTTTTGATAGTCAGATTTAATAAAATATTTGTTTTATCTCTCTTTTCTTAGGTTAATAAAAAAAATGCTAATGCATACAAAGCAGCCCTGTAACTGTTTCATAAATGTTACATAATTTCATTCATGAACGATTCTGAAATTAAGCGACACCAAAACTGCCATTCTTCTTTCTTAACGATCATAAGCGTGAAGAGGTAACAGACAGACTAGAGTCACTTTCGCATATATAATATTAAATTATAAATTCAAAAGTAACTCTAATAAAATAGTAATATTACAATAATGTCTACCTACCATTAGTGTGAAATATTAATGTGGGCAAAAATCTAGAATGGTCAACAGATTGGTGCAAGATAATTACCGGTGCAAGTCTAGTGTGGAAAGGGAACACCGGTGTGGTTTTTACTCAGTAAGAGTCTGACAGACCAGACAGACTGACCCCTCCGGTCGCCCCAGGGTGGAGGACATCCATGAGGACTTTCTATCCCGGAACAAAAAAATGGGTAGCTCACCATCCGGTAAGGACCAGGCCCGGGTCGACGGCCCGTTGTATTCCACGCGCGCCTCAAAGAGTTGTCGTCAGCACACACAAATGTAGGGGTCCACTAGGGCCGATGCCTGCCGGGGTCGCGGGAAGGTACTAAAGGGTCACCGAGGCCCTTGGCAACACAGGCTACAGGAAGGAATTCGGGTGGGTTTTAGTCAGTAAAAGTCTGACACACCCTCCCGCTCCGCCCAGAGCGCGAGAAGTTATTTGATGATTTCCCAGCCAAAAAAAAAAAAAAGGTATGCAGAGATGATCGATTAGGAATAATCCTCGTGGAATCCTGGATTAAATAAATAAAACTAGTAGGTAAACAAACTAATTCACAACTAATTACAACGACCCATCAAGACAAAAGTAGTGACATTAAAATGTGACTATTAAGATATTTCTGAATTGTTGCTGTTTTCTCAGTAGCAGCCCGGAGTCTGGATTTGTGCCCGGTTGATGGCAATAGGCTCGCCCCCTATTACATGGGACTTAAAACATAACTGGCGAAATGTGGGTGTACCTACTACAGGTACACCTCTGCCCAACCCATCGGGGAAACAAGGCGTGATGTTATGTTATGTTATGATGCTGATAAAACATTTATTTACATAACCAAATTACAAGATGATTAACTAAATAAAATTAAAACTAAGTTAAGCCTAAAAAAGGCTCTCGGGGCATTGTACCGAGAATGCTGGCGGCATTTCCTCGCTGAATTGCAATGCTGATGCGTTGCGCGAGAAAGCCGCCAGCTTTTCGGTCACCAGTTACATCAACTAGACGTTTCGCGATTTCCGCAAATAACTTATGCGCACTGGGACCCCACGGACCGAGGGTCTCGACCCCAAAGGGCACAAAGTTGTACTCTCTGTCAAGGCCTCCATATTTAATAACTTTCAGATTTTCGGCATTTTCTGCCGCTGCACCCGCTTTAGAAGTAGTCCGTTGGAGGTGGGACGGTGCCAGTGTGTCTACACAGGTAGCGTCCCACACAAGCATCCGTCCCAAACTCCACGGGACCAAAGACACACCATCAGATCTTTTACCATCATCTCTGACAATGCCAGTCGGCTCAAGAAGAGCAGGCACATTGATGCAAGAGACCGGCGGATTATGTCATTAAGTGTCGCATGTCTTGAAAAGCAAAGCAAGCTTTTTGACAACCAAGTCCGTGGTGACCCAGTCGGTCCACGTCTGTGCCACAAGGGCATGTGTGTGGAGTGCATACCGTGACCCCAAGCCGCAGACCAGTCGCTAGACGAAGTGAGGTCGGATCCAGGAAGGTACTGGTATATGGAGAAGGATGGGCATGTAGCCTCTCTGGCTCCGACCGCCAAAAGTCTTGCGCGATCCGGACCTGAACTGCGATTAGATTTTAACGTCGCCATGAAAGCTAAATTCTCCAAAAAACATTAAATAGTGGATAAGCTAATACATATTAATTTATTAACATAAAACTTGTTGCAGATACAAATAAGCACTGCCTACAAAGCTTCTCTTGTGTTTCAAGCGACAGGAGTCTGCTTCTCCAAAATATCTGAGATTTGATGAAACAGAATTGAGTTATCACAGCAATAATTAACGTCTTGACCTGTAATACTCCGAGGTAGTAAAAGTCTTTTAATAGTTTAAACAATGAAACCACTGCCACCAAAATCCTGTAGATTTGCATAATTATAGAAATAGAAATACTATATTCTGGTGAGCAGGGTAACTCCATAGCTACTTTTCCAGGTTCTGCGTTAGATATTGCAAATAACAGCGTTTTGATAGTCAGATTTAATAAAATATTTGTTTTATCTCTTTTTTCTTAGGTTAATAAAAAAAATGCTAATGCATACAAAGCAGCCCTGTAACTTTTTCATAAATGTTACATACTTTCATTCATGAACGATTCTGAAATTAAGCGACACCAAAACTGCCATTCTTCTTTCATAACGATCTTAGGCGTGAAGAGGTAACAGACAGACAGAGTCACTTTCGCATATATAATATTAAATTATAAATTCAAAAGTAACTCTAATAAAATAGTAATATTACAATAATGTGTACCTACCATTAGTGTGAAATATGAATGTGGGCAAATATCTAAAATGGTCAACAGATTGTTGGTCACAGTATTTTTTATTAGCAGACGACAAATGAAATACACAATTATATCAACAAAATAATAAGAGGGTAGATAATATATATATATATATATATTCAGGTCAGCTTACCTGAGGTGGCGGCGCGTAGTGTTGCACGCGCGCCCCTATTGGACGTCGCGGGGGGAGTCTTACACCTCATTCCCCCCGCGGGCCTGAGGTGGCCCGCAATGTCTACCTACCATTAGTGTGAAATATTAATGTGGGCAAAAATCTAGAATGGTCAACAGATTGGTGCAAGATAATTACCGGTGCAAGTCAAGTGTGGAAAGGGAACACCGGTGTGGTTTTTACTCAGTAAGAGTCTGACAGACCAGACAGACTGACCCCTCCGCTCGCCCCAGGGTGGAGGACATCCATGAGGACTTTCTATCCCGGAACAAAAAAAAAAAGGTCAGCTTACCTAATACTTAAAGCTAAACAGATTTGCCTTAACCTCCGCCATGCCTATTGTTGTGTGGTATATAAGTAAATAGTCAGTTGTTTAGGGACTACTTAATTTTGAATTTTGCTATAGAAAACATTTTATTAACAAATATCATCACAGTAATAATTATATTACAGTCCTTTCACAGTTCGTTTACCCCTCACAGCAACCTTATGACAACGAAAATAAAGACCAATGTGATTTAAAATAATTATAAAAGGACTGTAGCATCACTTACCCACTTTTGACATTGATTTTCCGAAAATATAAATGAATTGAGAATTTTCGCAAAAAAACAAACCTGGCCGTTCACAGTGAGAAATTAATTCTATTTTTAAATTCAACTCATTAAATTTCAAGGTGCATAACCTTAAGATCGTGTTGTTTGACCAATAAAATGGTCTCCAATGAATGCTCTACGTTTTATGACCTCCGAGGGACGATTAAATTGTATTGAAATCTGCGTAGGAAGAGGAGAATGGAGGCTAATAATTCTTTTTAATACGAAAAGAATAGAAGTTGACCTTTTTTCTTAATGTTGACTTATAAGATCCCACCGTGGGTCATGATTTCCATACTTTTTATCCAGATTGAGACATTTTTGTAAATCTTCTTTAACTTGTCATCTAAGTAGCTGAATAGATAAACGAGCAACATCCACCTGACCTACTTTAGCTCCGACATGCCTTCGTCTTTAGTGATTACTACTTTAATCATTATAGATTGTTATGACAGGACTCCCACGTCCCCTTACCGTCACCAAACTACCGCAATTTCGCCGGTGAGATGTTGGGCGTCGAAAATTGATACAGAAGTTAACGGGTGTTGCCAATGATGGGATTCGACGCCTGGGTCCGGCGGCGGCCTGAACTAGCAATGTCAGATACCAGTACGTATTCCTACTTATCACTCCATAACCAATATTAGGTACTATTAACCCGTTTAAAGTCATATTCATAAGTGACTCAAACTCAAACTCAAAGCATTTATTTCAATTAAACCATTTAAAGGCACTTTTGAATTGTCAAGGAAATTTGAATTGTCAGTTAGAAATATGAAGCTAGTTGCCCATTCCAAAGCGTAGTAGGTACCTATGGAGAAGAACGGGCAAGAAACTCCATGGACACAGAGACAATCTATGACTCTCTAGTTAGAACCTAAGTTATCATTTTACTATCTGTTTTACGACATAAGCCAGGTATCCTACCAGGTACGTTACTATTATTTTCATCTCATACATACAGAACAAAGTCACAAAAACGAGAGTAAAGAAATATGTTTTCTCAAAGCTCATAAAAATCATAACACGATAAAGCTATTCCTGTACATACTGCGTAATTGGTTCTATATGCTCGTAGATCCGTATCTACAACATTTTGTTCTAAATCTATTAGGTCCATTAGCTGGAAGTTTTTTTACTTAAGTAATATATTGTTCAAAGGTTCTAATCATGCGATCGCGTGCGCGACTGATGGGCGGGAGTGCGGGAGTAAAATGACCGCTCGCTCGCCGGCAATTAGCTAGGTTTGATTGAATGGAATAAGTGCTGGTAGCTCAAGTGTTTTTGTGGGATTTTGTCCTTAGTTTGTTGTTTATCTGGTGTTGGGGAGCAAAGAAATGTGCTAGTGTCTCTTCTCCATGCGTGTATATTCGATGAAAATCGCATAGACTGAGGAATTTTACCCTTCTTCTGGTCTGATAAAAAGGCTACACTCTGCGAGCTTTGGTTATACTTTCGAACAAATATGCAATATCTTTCTGTTCTTTCTAGAAAAAAATATACTTACATAAATATGTTACGCGAATGAGATATATTTTTTTTCTTTGACGTGTGTTATTGTAAAGAAAATCATAGATGGTATGAATTGTTGATAAGGACATCATGCGACAAATGAATATCATTACTGTTTATTCTGTCTGACGAATGTCTGTTTTTTATATTTTCATGTATTAACGCAGACAAAATATTCGCGTAGAAAACCTTCGAGTAAATACGTTCAGATATATACGTAACTTACCATGCGTGGTAGAAAAAATATCGAATTTATAGCGAGTACCAAGCCATGGAGTGAAGAAGATATCCGCTGTTCAAAGGGGTATTCGGTTGATTGAACCATCAATGTAATATCCTGAACTGGAGTGACGCTCATTTTTCGAAGCCATTTTTGAGAAATGGTCAACAGGGACCCGATTACCGCCTGCTCTGTATTCCTTGGAGCCATTGAATAAATAGATGCAAGAGAATTATTTCAATTCAAGACTCTTTTTTATAATAACACGACATTATCTGACCAAGATTATGTCTGGACTTTAAAAGAGACTGTGACCTCTGAGTTTGTTTCGACCTTTCTTCTCAGATTAGTCAGATAGGAAACGCCGACCTCATCTAGCTTTATTTAAAAAAAATATGATTGACGTGTAAAAGTGTTTGTACAAACCTACTTACAGAAAATAAATCATTTATCATTTATCATTAATTGGTCAAGGACGGCTAATGAGACACAATTGATTTTCTATTGTTTGACTCCGAATCGGTGTCGCGAGGGGCTTAACAGGTTAAAAGCTAGTTCTAGTTGGTTTAGAAAACGTGAAGCATTACCTACAATCTTGGATCCTGTACCCTAGACCTACGGCTACTTAACGGACCTAAGGATTTCTTTATAACACAGTTAATGGGTTGTGGAAGTACCTAATATAGCATTCGCTGTAGGTACTTTGCAATACGCGATAAACTAAAAATTGCCTACTACGATGTAATGGAACCAGTAAGAACGAAATATAGTTCGAGTTAGTTTCATTTTACATATTACATTTTCATTCATGTCTTACTGCTAGCATACTTTTCACATCGATATTTGACACTTGTTAGAAGTATAATTTCTACATTAATTTAGTGTTGCATCTCGCTTTGACTAATGTTAAATGATAAATGATTTTATTTCTGTAAGTAGGTTTTTACAAACACTTGTAAAAGTGTTAAAAAATATGTTTGACGTGTAAACGTCAAAAATATTTTTTAAAGCTAGATGAGGTCGGCCTTTCCTATTTGACTACTGTAAGAAGAAAGGCCGAAAAACTCAGAGGTCACCGTCTCATTTAAAGTCCAGACATAATCTTGGTCAGACCATGTGAAGACCATGTCGATTGGTGTCTGAAATGGTCTTTTGATGAAAGAACCACACAGATTGAGTGGACCTGTCCAGTCAATGCACACATTTGTCAGTAGTTGTGCAGCTCAACTCAGAACTAAAGGAGCTCAACGATTCAACGAACAATACCAAAGAAAGGACATTTGGCTAGACCGCAAAAAATACTCAAACTGCCAGACCATGTTAAATACAACATACAAGCTAACACTAAAATATTATATCATGTGTTACAAAAATTTGTCCGCATCGCTGTCAATAGGAAAAGGGCCCAAAGGGCTAGCAAGAATCACCATTGCCATCCAACGCGACGCATTGTCACGTTAGATGGCAATGCTGATTCGTTGGGCTAAAATAGGCCAGCTCGCTGGTCACGACGAAAACCCAAAATCGACGTACCTACTAACAATAAAGGAAAGTTTGAGGTAACGTATTGTTTTCAACTACCCAAGTTTGTAAGGGACGCGTCTATTATGCAGGTACTTCAGTAAGTAGGTACTTACAGAAAGGTAATCGTGGGTGGTTACAATCACCCACGATTACCATATCTATTCGTCTATCTGAACATCTGAGGTACGAATAGATTTCTGTAGCATAAGCACAGCTTAATCAGCCTATAATGTTCCCACTGCTGGGACACAAGCCTCCTCTCTGTGACAGGGAGTGGGCTGTAATCCACCACGCGGGCCCGGTGCGGGTTGGTAGATGTCACATGTCTTCGAATTTTTGGCTTTAGGACATGCCGGTTTCCTCATGACGTTTTTCTTCACCGTTTTGAAAGCAGATGGTGATGAAATAATTTACACAAAGTAAAGCGCATGCAAGGTCCAAACCTACGACGTTACAACTGGGCCACCACAGCTCACTCGGCCACCACACCACTGTTCACTGGGCCACCACTGCTCACTCGGCCACCACACCACTGTTCACTGGGCCACCACTGCACACTCGGCCACCACACCACTGTTCACTGGGCCACCACTGCTTACTCAGCCATCAAACCGCTCTTCACCGGGCCGCCAATGTTCCCTGGGCCACCAATGTTCACTAGGCCACCACTGCTCACTCGGCCACCACACCACTGTTCACTGGGCCACCACTGCTTACTCGGCCACCACTTCACTGTTCACTGGGCCACCACTGCTTACTCGGCCAACACAACACTGTTCACTGGGCCACCACTGCTCACTCGGCCACCACAACACTGTTCACTGGGCCACCACTGCTCACTCGGCCACCACAACACTGTTCACTGGGCCACCACTGCTCACTCGGCCACCACAACACTGTTCACTGGGCCACCACTGCTTACTCAGCCATCACACCACTGTTCACTGGGCTGCCACTGTTCACTGAGCCACCGCTGCTTACTCGGCCACCACACCACTGTTCACTGGGCCACCACTGCTCACTCAGCCACCACACCACTGTTCACTGGTCCACCACTGTAGATGGATGTTAATTGTGTATGAGAGGACAACAACATCCACTTTTGAAGCAATTCGTGATACCATATTTTGTTGATATTGGCCTGTTTATTTATCAATTAGAGACGTTAGTGATCCAACGATTTAGGCGAGGTCCTATGTTTATTACCACATAGCTATTACTCAGTTCTTAATCTAAGAAAATATACCTAATTGTCAAGGTATGTACAATAGAATAACGGTGCCTCATTCTAGCTGTTTTTCAAATAAATGAGGTGGGTATAAACGTAAAATCAATAAACTTGTTTATTTAGGAATCCAAACGTTTTTTTTATCGAACACGAGAATTACCATAATAAAACGTCCCTCAAATTAAGTAACTAAGTCCAACTTATATTCTATACCTCTCAGTCGGGGACATCAAAGAAAAACATAATGTTATAACTTAAAACGAGCTTGGCATCCAAATTCCTAAAGTCAACAGAGAGAAATAGGTTGTGGCTCTAGACGAGTCACAATTTGTAAGTCAGGATTGAATTTCCATTTCAATTTGCGTTTTTTTTTTTATTATAAAGAGTGGCCCATTCTTTTCTGGGGTTCCTTAGCTTTTAACGAGAATCCGGAACATTTATCTAGGGTTCTGGAAGGGCACTGATTCCGAATGCTAAAGAGGTCCTGTGTCAGCTAGATTCTCGAAAAAACAACTCAAGAACCGACCTATTCTGTACATATCTCACCGTGAAACTTCATGCTCACTTCACCTAAGTTTTCATGGTGAGTTTTTTACGTAATAGACCGGCTGGTCTTTGACCTTTTTTGGTACATCTAGCCTTAATAGATAATAAATGTATATACAAAGCCAGCCAAGTGCGTGTCGGACCACGCACAATGAAGCGTTCCGTAGTTCATGAATTTATCCCAAAAACAAACTGAACATTGTAGTTGAAGAACATGTTCTCCCATAATATCGATATACGTCACGATCAATTCTCCAACTGCAATTGTAAGTTGGTCGACTATTACTCGTTAACTTCACTTAGCTGTGATAGTTTTCCTTTTAATTTCGTTATATGTACTACTGAACTGCCATGATTTTTTTTTCCATATCCAAAAACAACCATTTAACTGGCAGGGAGACTTGACTCTAACAAAAGTTATAACTTTAAAGCGTAATGTTACGCAAACGGATCCCTGAATCGAGAAATGGTTTTCAAAGACCCGCAATATTTTTGAACAGCCTATCTAGTTTACTGCGGAACCCTAAAAAGGGCATGACGACACAGTTTTATGCTTATTACAAATAGGTCCCGACAAAAAGAAAAAGGTCAGGTAAAACATTACATATATCAGATAAACAACTACAAAGCTTAATCAATTATTTTAAATATCCATTCATACGATTCACTCCGTCATTAGGTAATGACAGAGTGAATAAATACGAAGCCGACCGTGACCGTCTTATCAGTGACCCACCTAATCTGCGCTTACATTTCTGTAACACCAACTAAGATTTTAAGCCCTTAATGACATTAAAATAACCTATATTACCCCTGTAATGCAAACTCCAGGCAGAAAACTAACCCTTTTGAAGACATGCTGACAACCCTTCAAAATGAACCCTACTGGTAAAATTGTTAGGGCGATATCACCTTATTGGTATATTAGTATTGTTAAATTAGTATTTGAAGTACGTAGTTAAATATGTACTTATAGAATTTAATTAGTAGAGACAGGCTTAAAATAGATACCCCATGAAGTTGACGCTTGTTTATATAGATGACCTCGTAATTGCTTACCACTTTTGACTACAACTTGAGGGTTTTCTGAAATGACGTTCACTAGTCACGATTAAAGAAAATATAGGCGCTTTAATACTTTTGACAGATGCAGGGCCAACCTGTCAAAAGTATTAAAGCGCCTGTAGTTTCTTTAATCGTGACTGAATGATGAACGAATGAATGAATGAAAGGAATAACGAACGTCATCATAAGTTTAATATTCATTGTCGATATGGAAGACCTCTTGTCAAAGTGGCGCCAGCTGGTGGCGTGAATTTCCATGAAAATTCTTAATCTTAGTAAATTGAAACTTCAATAAATTTGAAACTATCTGACTGTCACATAGACAAATAGACCTTGTCTTTTTTTTTATGTGCAACATTCAACCTTAGGGTGATAAAACAATAACATGGTCGACAACACTTAGTAAAGTAACATGAGATTCTGAAGCAATCGAAGATAGCTTTAGTTGGTATTCATTAATAAAATTAGACTCAATTAACTACCTACTAATCATGTTAGAGATGTCGGTTCCTCATACGTGTTTCTTCAGAAGAGAATTTGAAAATCCAGTTTAAATTCAAGATTGAAATATGGTAAAAAAGTTACAACATATGTAGGTATGAGGAATAGAGTGTAAAATTGACTCATCCTCCATAGAAAAGGGAGGATCCTCTGACCAGACGGGTTTCGTGTCTGGTGGGCAACTTGCCGACCGGCGATTGAAGTCGGGTCGTTGTATAAAGTACAGGTTGTCCGGTAAAGAATGAATAACCTTGAAATAGTATATATATAAAAGCCAAAATGGCCATTGGGTCGGCTTCCATTCTTACCGAATACAACTGAATACCATTATTTTACATGGAGCGACTGCCTATCTGACCTCCACAACCCAGTTGCTGGGTAACACGATACCCCTTGGTAAGACTGGTGGTCAGAATTTCGAGCTTCTGACGACCCGTAACGACTGTCAAAGTTCTACAAAAGACAGCTGGGACCAACGGCTTAACGTGCTTTCCGAGGCACGGAGGGGTCTTGGTATGTAAAGATGGTCACCCATCCACGGACCAACCGCGGCAAGCGTAGCTTGATCCTGATCGATCGATGCGTGCAGCTGTTATTACTTAGCCACAAGCCCCCTAAAAAGTTTGAACGTAATTCGCTTCGATAAACTTCGCGACTGCCGACGCGGCATTGCACAAACAAATAAACTTCTTATTTGTTTTTTCATTACTTTTTGTCAAAATATTACAGACAATTTTAATTTGATATTAATATAAATTCGTAATTTGGTTATGTAAATATAAATATTCGTCACTACTAAAAGCATCGCTTATTTACTTTTCCTATAGAGGGGGATGAAAAGCAGAGTGTGCCACACGGTACCAAAATTATTTAACCTTGAGCAACGTACTTTGAATCCCTCGCTACGCTTAGGATTCTACTCTAGAATCCCTCGCTAGGCTCTGGATTCTACTCTAGAATCCTTCACTTTGATCTGGATTCAAACAATCGCTCTCGCCCTCAATACATTATTTTGGTCCCTCATGACACAATCTACTATTTTTTTAGAACAGCCATGAGATCTATTATATGCTATTTCAAGGTTATCCATTCTTTACCGGACACCCTGATGTACTAGTCGCGCCGTTACCTCTGCTTGCGCGATGCAGGATTTTGCATTACGTCAGTGTGATGCGTAGTTCGTATGTGGCGATGTAGATGCCGCCACAGGTACATTAATCTTTGTCTATCATTATATAAGACCATCCTTTTGACCGGCTTCATTTCGTTGGTTTTCATAAGCAACAAGCGGCATGTTGGAAGTTTCCGCGACCTTTCCAAGTAAAGCCTCACGCCTACTTCTTAAAAAAATATCACTCACAAAAGTAATTTCACAACGTTGACTACCCATTTGTGTTTAATCAAAAGGAGTCCTCAAAAGGCCGTGAAAAGAATAAAAAACCAGTCAAGTGCGTGTCGGACCACGCACAATGAAGGGTTCCGTAGTTGGGATTACTTGAGACTAATTTATTCCAAAAACAAACTTAACATTGTAGTTGAAAAACCTGTTCTTCCATAAAGTAAAGTAAAATTTTATTTGTTTAAACATGGTGTACATGATACATTGCAAGCAAGATAATAAAGAAATACAGAAAATCTAACATGTTCAGCCGCATATCGTGGCGTACAAATTGGCAGGAAGAGATGGTACATAAACCGTGATAATATTCATCAAAATTACATTATGAAATTATGTGGGTACTTATCAAATCATCATTATTCATTAAAGATTAGGTATCATTACAATTCATCAAGCATATTTTTTAGATAAAATTAAATGTCAAAGTAGTCATAACTTAGTCAATACAAATATGAATCACTATCATTAAAATTTCAACTACAAATTACAGTTATTCAAAAAAAAATAAAAATAAATATAACAGATAACAAAACACATGTCAAAAATATAACATCGTCATCTCAAAAACGAAGCAAACTGTCCTCTGTCATAAACTCTGATATACTGTAATATGCTCTTTCAATTAGTAAACTCTTCAATTTATACATACATTGATATCATCCATTTATTGATACACGTAACGGTCAATTCTCCAACTGCTAATTTAAGTTGGTCGTCTATTACTCGTTAACTCGTCACTTAGCTGTGATAGTTTTCCTTTTAATTTTATTATTATACAAGCTGTTGTTTTGAACCTGCAAAACATTTCAGGAGGCTGTTATGAAACTCGTAAATAATCGTATAACAATACGATACCAAGTCAATAATCAATAATACTTTTTATTTTAGATTTTTAAATTTTATCTTTTCTTTTTATTTTTTTTTATTTTTTTTTTTGTTTCGGGTCGAGAATCACTAACATACTCGTAATTACCTCCTAAAATGTTTTGCAGGTCCAAAACAACACCTTGTATACTACTACCATGAATTTTTTCACATCTCCATAAACAACCATTTAGCTGGCACGGGGAGTGCTTAATATAGCGGAGGATCCGTTTGCGTTATATTAAGATCGATCCTATCGAAAAGTGGTGCTCACAGCCCCACAATATTATTGAACAGCCTATCCAACGATACCCCACACCATGGGATAGACGAGAAGAAAAATACCACATTACGTGTAAGGGAGGTACCCTAAAAAAAAGTTGTCAAGATTTTATTTTAGCACTTTGTCGGCGTGACTAGTATGTATACCTATGCCAAATTACAGCATTTTAGTACTAAGCGTCTCTGAACTACAGCGGGGACAGACAGACAGAGGGACATGGCGAAACTAAAAGGGTTCCCTGTTTACTACGGAACCTTAAAAAGAAGTGACATTAAAAGCCGAAAGCTCAACGAACATAATAACAATAAAAGCCATACAAAAATGAATTACACGGCAAAACTTTATGAACACGAAATAATATACAATTAGCACCAATCCTCGTTGTACGGAAACAAAGGTTTTTCATGTCCAGCCGACATTTGTCGGGGCGGACCACGAAGAACATTGGTTAATCAAAGCGCCGCTGCTAAATAAAAACTACTCTATTTTGTTTCTTTTAGTTTTTCCTGGTATTATTACGCACGACAAAACGTAGCAGCGTTTTTATTACCTTCTAGGTAGAAGCTAATTAGGTGAGGTCTTTAGCTCGATTTCTAGGTACGGCTAAATAAAATTGGGTTTATGTGTGAAAATAACACTTTTAGCTAGAGGCTTTTCATTAGTCATAATCACAAAACTAGTTATTTTTGTCGGAATTATTCATAGAACACAAATGAGTACAAAACCTGTATCGCAGGATCGTGTGCCATCATCCCGAGTAAAGAATATGAAGTAAAACAACCGACTTCCAAAAAAAAACACTACAAACTCAAAAATAACTTTTAAATAATTTTTGAGTTTGTAGTGTTTTTAAAGTTTGAAATTAAAGTTTTTATTTTCACTTTTAAGTTGTGGTACGTACAGTCGCCAGCAGAAATGATTTTAAACCTTAAAATGTTGATGGCTAAGTTCAAAATCGAATGAGAAAATTGTACAGTTTGTGGTAACTTAATGTGCTGACGACTGTACATACCCCACAGAAATTCATATACCATAGGTGACAGGAAGTTATTATAACATCATCAACATACATTAAGTGGAAAAAATACGTATCATTAAAGCTACCTCAAAAACTACCCAAGCAAAGTTAAATATGGGACCACCGCGCAAGTTTCCTCTACCAAATGAAAATATTAAAAAAAACCGGTCTACAATTAACGAAAATATCAATTAACACAAAAACAACTTATACGTACATATATATATATACAGACGAATTGAGGACCTCCTCCTTTTTTGGGAAATCCGTTAAAAAATGATTTAAATGTGTAGAAATCTTAATAAATACTGATTATCTTCCAGTTCTGCGAAACTATATCATTATCCGACACAATGACGACAATGAAGACTTAATAACAAATAACAAAACAAAATAGGTAACTAAAGTATATTGAATAACTAGATTACGGTACTAGGGACTTCCTCCGTAAAATATGACGAGTCCCGAGCCTCCGAGTCCACAATAAGATAAAGAGTTATGATCGATGCTCACAACTGTGAACTGAACAAACCTTTAGTTGGTCTCTAAAACTACAGAGTTACCTAAAGGCTTGTATGCCATCCATCAGATTACCTATCACTGCCCTTATCCATCAAACTAGATTATCCTCACTGGCAGTGAATTCAAATACAGGCCTCCATGCATCGAGAACGTGGTATTATCAGAATATATCTTCGATCTGGTCTTAGGGCTTCAAATGGCTAAGTGATATTAACATGCATAGTGCCATCTACGTACAATAGTTTACCGTCTACTGAATCCTATAGATATACTGCTGGGGAGTTTGTTGGCCACTTCTTCTTCCCAGCTAAAGCACTAGGAAGTGGCGAAGGTTGGGCGTTTTGGGGGACTGTCTTATGTAATTTTGACGTTCGAAAAGTGCTGATCCATAGCCTAGTTTGAATAAATGACTTTTGATTGATTTTGATTGATTTGATTCAAGGTGTACCTATTTCTGAAAAATAGTCCTCAGAATACAGCTAGTTCCACGCAAGAAGTGTATATAAAGATTACCTGCACAATAAATAATGTCTCACATTAAAATTTCTTATACACATGCATGTAGCACACATGTCCGGTTTAATCCTTGTACTTCGGTTTTTATTGTATTTATGAAGAAGTATAATATTAATTAGGACTACCAGAAAGTTGTAATGTTGGTTGGTGGTAGTAAACTTGCTTCGAAGGATCGGAAGGTATATAACCATAAAAGACAAATTATAAATTGATTTGATTCAAGGTGTACCTATTTCTGAAAAATAGTCCTCAGAATACAGCTAGTTCCACGCAAGAAGTGTATATAAAGATTACCTGCACAATAAATAATGTCTCACATTAAAATTTCTTATACACATGCATGTAGCACACATGTCCGGTTTAATCCTTGTACTTCGGTTTTTATTGTATTTATGAAGAAGTATAATATTAATTAGGACTACCAGAAATTTGTAATGTTGGTTGGTGGTAGTAAACTTGCTTCGAAGGATCGGAAGGTATATAACCATAAAAGCCAAATTATAAGAAATAAAATAATTTTATTCTGTAACCACGCTACATAAAATTCAGCCTACGCATTTAATACCTACGACATTTTAGTAATCATTGTCATAAGTTTTTAATAAAAAAAGTATCAACTATAAGTTTCAATTAAGGAGTTTTAAAAAGTTTTGGTATTTAAGAAAGGCACGTTTTTAATCCAGCCCCAAATAATTCCCATTTTGCTTTCCTAATGAATGGTGAACTTTAAATTATTCCAATTTGTGGTGTCAAAAAAAATTACCATATGTATATATATAATCAATCTCATGCAGTCGGAGGCATCTTCTTAAATCCTTACATATTGTAAAACAAAGTCCCTCCGCCGCGTCTGTCTGTCTGTCTGAACGCTATAAACTCAAAAACTACTGCACGGATTTTCAAACAGTTTTCACCAATGGACGGAGTAATTCATGAGAAAGGTTTAGGTGTAAATTCACTAGAGTTTTATCTGAATTGGCTAAAATTTGACAATTATTGTTGAAGATGTCGGAAAAAAAATATGCCCTTACTTTACTTGCTTTGCTGGCGTGCGCCGCTTAAACCGTACGAGATACATACAATTTATGTTTTACAGGATTATACAACTTAAAAATTCCAACAAAAAGGTTCGCAATAGCATACGTCTATCTTCTAACGATGACACACAGTAACCATTTTTACCTTTCAGAGTTTGATAAAAATTTCATTATTATTTCCGAAGTTATTTAAACCGGTATTCTATTTTATTCTTATATATTTTATATATCCGCAATAAAATATGTTATTTAAAATGGTCATTTAATTTAGATTAAAATATGCATTTACGTCATATCATTTAAATCAATACTTTAAAAGATCGAGGAGCTCGTGTCTTAGTAATAACAGCCGCACGGGTTGATCCATCAGGTTAAGCTACGCTTGCCGGGGTTGGTCCGTGGATGGGTGACCTTCTTTACATACCGAGACTTCTCCGTGCCCCAGAAAGCACGTTAAGCCGTTGGTCTCGGCTGTCATTCGTGGGTCTTTGACAGTCGTTACGGGTCGTCAGAAGCCCAAAAGTCTGACAACCAGTCTTACCAAAAGGGGTATCGTATTACCCAGTGACTGGGTTGTGGAGATCAGATAGGCTATCGCTCCATGTAAAATACTGGTATTCAGCTGCATCCGGCTAGACTGGAAGCCGACCCCAACATAGTTGGGAAAAGGCTAGGCAGATGATGACTTTAAAAGATATTACGGATTTAAAATTACGCGTAACAGAATTATTATGGTTCACGGCGGTGGGCGTAGTGCTAGGAGTCAATGCCCTTTTTCTCGGCTATGAGGTATGCCATCGCTTTGTTTCCTTTTAATCCCGGTAGTACGTTTCCGTGGGATATCTTCCGACATCCACGCGGGTGAAGCTGCGGGCAAAAGCTAACATAACAATAAAGACCTATTGCCTCCTACTGCATGAGATTTTTTATATAAATATGTATGGAAACAGGTCATCTTTTTAAAGTTCAGTTTTTACGCTGTTGGGTTTTTTATTTATTATTTAAATTAAAAAATAATATATATAAGAAGTTTAACATAGCTTTATTATAAGTTTTGAAAACTTAAGTGAGATTTATAGATCCCAAATGGTCATTCAAATTGAAAAATGATTACAGAAACCTAAATGATTTTCTAAGATGATTTTTAAAGACCAATTCAATGATACCCCACTTGACATAGTTCGTTGACTTTATGTTTTTCTTTTTCACAATATGGCGTCTGGTGGTCGCCATATTGAATTTTGATAACTGTCATATTTTTAGTGGCACTCCAGGATTAATATTATACAAATTGATTGAGGCAAGAATCATCAACATCGGCTTACGCGTTTGGTCTCAAGGGGGGTAACCATCACCTCTTATAACAGTATTATTTCCATACTACTTCAGTGTGAGAAAGAGATGGAGCTATAAGTCCTGTATAGCTCCATCACTTTCCCACTGTGAAGTAATATTATAATAATACTGCTATAAGAGGTGATGGTTACCCCCCAGAGCGCCACACAAAGGAATAAACATACATACATAACCGGATAAACACCCTCCTTTGCGTCGCACATTCAGGTAAAAAGAGACTCATTTATGTTTTTAAAGCGTGCATCATTAGAATCCCAAAAAGATTATCAACGTTCATTAATTTAAAAATGCAAACATCATTAGGTCAAAAAGTTTTTAAAGGATCAATTAAATAATGATTTCTCTTTAACAAATACCTACGGAGATTAATGTTGAAAATACGCCAATTTTTTCTGCAACTAATAACACACAAAGCCGATTTAATACCGTTTGCAGTAAGAGCCCTACTTTCAGCAGAATATATTAATGTTGCTCACTGTAACGAAGGTAACAAAAACAATTATGAATATTCCGACAAATTATTCTCTTTGTGACGGACAAAGGGTACTAATGGTGTTACGGGGACTTTTATTCGTTATTTTATAATACAGTGTTGGTAAAGTGAGCGAATTGCCGTACCAATGTATTTTAATCTTGTAATAAAGACGTAGTTCTAACAAATAAAAACATATGTTTATTCCGTAAAATGGTCATAAAAAACTTTTCTTCATTTTTTTGTTACTTTACTTTGGTGTTTCATTACCGACTCTGAGAAGAAACAATGAATCAGAGGTCAGACTCTTTTAAAATCCATACAATAATAAATCCTCACATATTTAATTTGTTACATGTTCTAAATAAAGTTAATAAGTATGTCAGACTTACTATATTTTCGTGGAGGCGATCGGCGGCAGAGATCTCTCGCGTCCGGCCCTAGTTCAGGCCATGGTACGGAGCGAGAGGGCATGGGCAGCAGTCACCTCCTTCTGCGAAGCAGTAATGTCGGCCGGCAAGGACCAGGCACGGGTCGACGGCGCGTCGTATTCCACGCGCGCCTCAAAGAGATGTCAGTACAAATGTAGGGGTCCACTAGGGCCGATGCCTGCCGGGGTCGCGGGAAGGTACTTATGGGTCACCGAGTCCTTTGGCAACACAGGCAACAGGAAGGAATACGGGTGGGTTTTAGTCAGTAAGAGTCTGACACACCCTCCCGCTCCGCCCAGAGCGGGAGAAGTTATTTGATGTTTCCCACCATCAAAAAAAAAAAAAACTTACTATATTTATGCTTTGGTTTTCTCATAATATAATAGGATGAACTTTGAACATGACATGAGTCAACACATGGATTTTGTTACAAACAGTACCTCATGGTTATAACGGGTAGAACATACACGAAACTGAGTAAATACATAATTAATCTCTATGTAATCCTCAGACCAAAGTTTCTTGCTTAATTATTGATAGGCAGCTCAACTGGAAGGATCACATTGAAGTGCTATGTAAGAAACTCTTTGATATGCTGACATTAAATTATACTTTGACATCCTGACAAATTGTATGTTTATGATATTATTTTTAAATGACTAGCCTCAAATTTTAATTTTAATTTTAATTAGTAATTATGCAATCAATAATGTTAATACTAATCTCTATTCTGTAATAATTGTGTCTACCTAATATTTGCACGCCACACTTAGCAGACATTCTGCTAAGTGTGGCGTGCAAATATTAGGTGATGGATATATGATGAGATGGGATGATACCATTAACTAATATTATGACCATATAATGTACCATATTCTAACAAATACATGATTATGATTATGCCCTTCTGACGTCATTAGACAACCCTGACCTTAGGTCAACGAACTTGCAACATGGATAGACAACAATTACATGTAAACAACTAAGGATAGATACTTCCTTGGAAAAGTTCTAAAAATACCAATAACTACTATTACAATATTCGACTCACATAATGTAACCTAATACAATAGTGAACATAAGTAGATACTAGGCAGTTACAGACTTCCGAAATGGAAATCCTTTGTCATACATACATATATATCAACATAAATAACAAATATGAACCAGAGCCAACAAAAAAACACCAAAGAAACAAATTAAAACCTAATAGAAAAATTCTACAGACAAAATCGAGAACCATTATTAGCGTCAAATTGAGACGGGTTTAAAATTCGATAGCCCGTTTAAGTATCTCACTGGGTAGACTTTCCAAGAAATGACGAATAACCCCATGTATTTGTTATCGTCACATGATAAAGAAACGTTTATATGCCGACATAGGCAGACAACGGCAGACAGAGTGGACCCGCTGATTCTCAGCACCACGCAATGTTCTTGTCAAAGGAAACCACTCGGGCTCACTTGTTAAAATTTTCATATTTGCAAGAGATGCTTACCTTTTTTGTTCTGGCATTACGATCTTATCGTTTATTTTTTTTTAATCAACTTTTAGTTACTTTTGAATACTTCAATAGGTAATAATCATTTTCTTTCCTTTTACTAGTAAAATTTTATTAATCTTTCAAATACATTGCAAACAATAGTTTTGCATAATTTAGAAGCATTTTTAATTTGTGAATATGAGTACCATGGAGCCGTTTAATAGGACACGATGGATGTTGGCTTAAAAAAGCTTGGCAGTTGAGATTATGTGGCGCGTGTGTTAGATCATTCGGTTGCCTACAAAATAGTTGAGCTGGATAGTGCTGATCCACGCGTCATATTCGTGAACGGGTGCCGTCAGTTGACACTGGTCATCGCTTAACTACCAGAGCTTATTTTTAATCTTTTACTCTTAGGTATTTAATAATTTTAAATTGATTTATTTGTTACATTATTCTTACTTAAAGAAGCAACAAGAATGTACCAGGATATTGTAATATCTTGATTTATAAGTGTCCTAGGAGTTTCTTGTCCGTTCTTCCCCATAGAGATCTAGGTTCGAGAATGGGCAAGTAGCTTTAACTTTCTGACCAACTGACCGACTCTTTGACAATTCAAAAGTGCCTGTAATTGGTTTTATTGAAATAAATGCTTTGAGTTTGAGTTGAATTATGTAAGGTTCAAGTTGTTTGTTTGTTTAAAGTAAACGGGAGTTTAAGCGGATGTTCAATGATGGTAAGTTACCCAAAGATGTTTGATTAATTAGAGCAAACATCCTAAGAATTTGATCTTATTGCGTTCATCTTAAATTCCGCCTTACATAAGTACCCGTCACGAGTCCAAAGATCTTCGAAAATGTTTTATTCTTAAAAAATAAATGTAAGTCAGGAAAATATGTGTCAATGCAATATTGACGGATATGTCTGGTATCATAAATATCTCCCTACTCAGTTAAATTCAGAAGATTGTAATACCTTGTTGTGATCGATAATTTCTGACATCACTTTGGCAGCATAATAAGATCTTTTGGCTCCTTAATGACATTGACAGGAGGGCGTTGTTGGTAGTCATTTGTAAAATTATTACAGAAATTGTATGAAAAAACAAGATTGCGGTGTTAGTTCCGATTTTGGCCACGCGCCGAAAGAACTTTGCAGCGTTGTATCGACTTTCCGGCCACCGTAGGCGCGGGCTTGCGGACGGGGTGCAATGGGTAGGTCACCGTCCGATACTTATCGGACGGTGACCTACCCATTGCTCCCGGGCCTTCTTAGCCGTCCTTGGTGGTGGCGCATGGAACACATTCCACGCGCGCCTCAAAGAGATGTCGTCAGCACAAGTGTAGAGGTCCACTAGTGCTGATACCTGCCGGGGTCGCGGGAAAGTCCAAAAGGGGTACCGAGGCCCTGGAAACACAAACAACGGAAGGAACACGGGTGGGTTTTAGTCAGTAAGACCACACACACACCCTCCCGTTCCACCCAGAGCGGGAGAAGTTATTTGATAATATCCCACCCAAACAAAAAAAATAGCGTTGTATCAAACACCCGGCGCGTCTGCACACGTCTACCAACATGTCAGAATGACTGAAGGCTAGCTGAGTTCGAACAAGGCATTTTGAAAATAGAACAACATAGGTACCATACGCGTGATAGCTCGTGTTGACACATTGCTAACGCACATGTGGACAAAAACATATTCAAAATCGGTCAGATTTCTTTTTATTAAAAACTGACCGTATTTCGGTTGATAAGTAAATATAATGGATGAAGCTATACAGAAAGCAGCAAAATATTAAAATTAAACATAAAACTGTAATTGTGTGGCAATTAAGAAAATAATGTGAGAAAAAGTGTGTGTTTCAATATGCAAATGATTTCGAGAATTTTATGATTCCAAATATTTTTTGATCGATCCAAAAATACAAAGCGAATTAATTTCTCATTTACAAATAAACTATTTAGCAACCGGCCATTACAACATAATCTTTTCAAATATCCCAAAATTACGGCTTCATTGAATTATAAACAGAAATTGGATTAACAATATTTCGTTCAATCGGCATAGCTGCTGTGATTTCAGTTAGTCAACAATTCAACATGGATCTTAACGAACCATATTGTTTTTCTGTTCGCCGAATGATTACAAATTAGGCGTCGACTCTTTGGTAAACTACTGGCTGTCAAATTCAATTTAACTTCGGTCTACAATATTTTATTTAGGGACTGTGTGAGTTTAAGTTTTGTGCCAATAAAAGTTAAAAATAGATACTGATGACTAAGAACAACAAAGAAAAAAAACAATAACCAGACAGCTGAGCAAACCCCATAGTAACAACGTACCCAACAACCCCATAGTGACAACGTACCCAACAACCCCATAGTGACAACGTACCCAACAACCCCATAGTGACAACGTACCCAACAACCCCATAGTGACAACGTACCCAACAACCCCATAGTGACAACGTACCCAACAACCCCATAGTGACAACGTACCCAACAACCCCATAGTGACAACGTACCCAACAACCCCATAGTGACAACGTACCCAACAACCCCATAGTGACAACGTACCCAACAACCCCATAGTGACAGTGGCAAACCCCATAGTAACAACGTACCCAAAAACCCCATAGTGACAACGTACCCAACAACCCCATAGTGTCAGTGGCAAACCCCACAGTAACAACGTACCCAACAACCCCATAGTGACAGTGGCAAACCCCATAGTAACAACTATGGGGTTTGCCACTGTCACTTTACAATAGCTGCACGTATTCGGGATTTGTGCCCGGTTAATGGCAATAGGGTTACTCGCTTCTTTGCCTTGTTCTTTGTCCGTTAGTTTATAATCTGTCTAGTCCAGTCTAGTGTTTTGTGAATGTGAGAACGTTATAGGCTTAATAGACTAGATTTGTAGACTATTTATTTTTTGTTAAGTATTTCTTGACAGGCCTACACTGTCCTCCCATACCTATTAACACTGTAATTTGAAAACATTGTAAAAGCCAATTATTTTTAAAAGAGTAACCGTTGAGTTTCTTGCCGGCTCTTCTCCATAGGAAACGACCAATTGGAACCTTGCACCTAGCTTCTGACGTTTCTTAAGTGCCCATGTAGGTTTATGTGGAATATAATATTTTGATTTACATTTTTTGATCTTGCAAGATTATAAACTATCGAGAAATTGTGTACTGTTTCTATATAACGCATTCATTTTCGGTATGGTACCCCCGGAGCCCAGAGGGTTTTTTAGCAATCATATGCAGGGCGAAAAGTTGATAGCTGAGTAGGTGCGGCATGACGAGAAAATACCAAAAATATTTGAAAGTTTAAGAGAGGAGCCCCGTGACCAGGAGTGCATTTTCAAATTTCGAAAATGGAACAAAAATAAAGTGATCTTCAGAGCCGTTGATTTTGGTTTGTACTGACTTAAATAGGCAAAGCTGATGAAGAAATTGTGGGCTTTCCCTAAATTTGACGACTTTGAACAACTCAGATTTCGACAATTTTTAAAAGGATATTCAGAGCGAATAAAAGTTATTCTGTGCAATAGTGTCATATGTCTTGATAGTGAATATATAAATATCTGACGGAATGATGGAAGCTTTAAACAAATATGACGAAATTTCATTAATTCACAAAAGCACCCAAAAGTGGTTATGACTTTGCATTTATCTCTAAATTAACGAACCAAATCGCTTTGATTGCTATTTGAATTTGAAGTTGACCCTTTTGTGGAGATTTCTCGGCATTCAGGGGTTGGAAAATATCACACACTCAAAAGTGATCATTAAAAGTTAAGTAGCAAAATTAAAACATATTCGAAGTACACCATACACAAAGTAGATTATTTCAAAATTTTACTATGACACACCGTGACTTACGAAATGTAGGTCGTAGATTCAAACCCAGACAGGCGAATTTACTTTATTTTGTGTAAATTATTTCATCACCACTGCTCTGAAAACGGTGAAGGATAACATCGTGAGGACACAGGCATGTCCGAGAACCAAAAATTCAAAGACATGTGACATCTACCAACCCGCACTGGGCCGGCGTGGTGGATTACGGCTCACTCCCTCTCACAGAGAGGAGGCCTGTGTCCCAGCATGCAGCAGTGGGAACATCATAGGCTGATTATAAGCAAAACAATTATTTGAAAAACATTCCCGCCATAAGACGGGAATGCTTTTCAAATAATTGTTTCATCAAACGAGCTTTCAACATTTAAAAAAATATCAGTGTTGCCCGTAAATTGTGTGATAAATCTGGCATAGATGGAAAGCCATACTTACTAAAATTAACGAAAACATTAAACTAACGACTTGTTTACGTCGTAAAACTTTTCTATTCAAGGTTTTATTGTAAATACGAACCACTGCGCTCGTTATCGTTACTGAAATCGCCCCTAATTCTCAGTGATAGTTTGTTTTTGTGAGTTTAGTTAAATAAGTCTCAACACTTCTGCTTAGGCCGCCAGACGCGAGTTAACTATATTAATTGAAAGATAGATTATTAAACATTTATTTATTTACTATTTAAACATTACATTTATTTTTAAACGATTCCTAAAAGTTAGGAAGGAGATAGGATAGGTTATCAGTTCGTCTGTATATACAGGGTGAATGTTTCAATTCAGCATGGATGACCAAATCACAAACCGAATAATACTTAAAGGAGTCTCAGGGTCGTTGTTGTTGAAAACTAAAACTGCATCATTCGATTTTTTATAAATCAATTGCTGTAGCTAGGAATCGCAATCGTAGATTTTTTTTTAAAACCCACCTTGTTTTATTGCACCATCTGATGGTGTCGTTAATAAGGATCAAATTCTGATAAGTAATGACACACGGGAAAGTAAGTCAAAATTAGGGAAAGCCCACAATTTCTTCATCAGATTCGCCTATTTAAGTCATTATGGATTCGGCGGTTAGGCTGCATACGATCAAACCAAAATCAACAGCTCTGAAGATCACTTTATTCTTGTTCCATTTTTGAAATCTGAAAGTAATCTTCTAACCACGGGAAACCTCCTATCTGAAACTTTTCAAATATATTTTCGGTGTTCTCTCGTCATGCCGCACCTACTCAGCTATCAACTTTTCGCCCTGCATATGCTTGCTCAAAAACCCTCTCCCACACCAGGGCCTCAAGTCTGCTATTACAATAGTGTCAGAATGGTCTGTTCCGATCCTAATTAATGACGCCATTATATTAGTAGATTACCAAACTTGTCAAAATCAACAATTTTGAAATCAATAATAGACCATTCTGACACTATTGTAATAGCAGACTTGAGGCCCTGCAGTTTATAATCTATCAATGTCAAATCGTCAAATTGTGAACGAACCTGCACTTATCGACAGGGTTCATAATCTGTACGATTTTGGTCAGTCGGTAGGCTACATATTGTATTCCTCTATAGTTTACAGCAAATTGTAAAAAGACGAGCCAAACAGTTAGAACATGTCAGATAGTTACAGATTTGACCTTTTAAATAATTATTATTACGCTATATCTCTATGGGGTTAAGCAGTCAATCATCATGATATACAGCGTGGATTTTTGAGTTGGGGCAGTAAGGGCAGGTACTTTACACGTCGTAGCTACACGGAATCGGTCTTACGAAACTGTTTTTAACATTTTAAGACATTTTGATCCGCATACACAGATTTTGAAAAAATGTACAGTCAGCAAGAAAATGGGCAAATTTCACAAAAAACATTGTAATGCCAATAGGTCCTCTTTCTTATGAGGATTACAAAACTTTGTCACACCAACTGAGGTTAGAGTACAAGGAGAGACAGAGGTAGTATATGCAGGTAGTATACAGGTAGTACATTAGGAAGTATATGCAGGAACGCAGGTTCATTAATTCACTAAAGACAAAAAAAAGACTGCGGAGTCGACCTCAGGACTAACTGCTTCTCACACGGACAACTATACGTCGCTTGCTCCCGCGTCACCAGTCCAGTGTCTCTGTATATTGTGGCTGCTGAAACCAAAACGATAAACTTAGTATAAGGTAAGTTTTATAAAAATTACATATTTTCACGCCTGTATTCCCCGCAGACTTAGGCAGAGGTGTACCTATAGTACACCCTCATTTCGCCAGTTATGTTTAGGTCCCATGTAATCGTAATAGGAGGCGAGCCTATTGACATTAACCGGGCACAAATCCAGACTTCAAACCGTTACTGAGGAATTCCAGTTTGAAAACCCAATAAAAAAGCCTGACCCGGGAATCAAACACAGGATCACATGCTGTCGGGGGAATGTACTAATGGGTCACCGAGGCCCCTGGCAACACAGGCAACAGGAAGGAATACGGGTGGGTTTTAGTCAGTAATAGTCTGACACACCCTCCCGCTCCGCCCAGAGCGGGAGAAGTTATTTAATGATTTCCCATCCAAAAAAAAAAGGATCTCATGCTCAACGGTAGCGCATGAGACCACAAGACCAACGAGGCAGTTTTTTTTTAAATATGTGGCTTTTATTTTATGTGGTGTCTTACGACTTCCACACGAACGAAGTTGCGGGTAGAAGCTAGCACATAATATAGTAACGCAGTCACAACTGTACATTCAATATTTTTGAAAAAAGTCATTGCTCGAGGTCTGGGAACGAGTTTGATGCCAAAAATATAGTTTTTAGAATTTTTGTCGAAGGACAGATGGCCAGTGGAGCAGACGAGTTCTGGAGTGGAGACCGCGTATCGGCAAGCGTAGTGTGGGACGCCCCCCAGCTAGATGGACAGACAACCTTAAAATGGTGGCTGGGAAAGACTGGATGCAGAAAGCTGAGGACAGGGTGTTGTGGCGCAGCCTGGGAGAGGCCTATGTCCAGCAGTAGACTGCTATAGGCTGAGTTGATGGATTGATTGATAGAATTTTTGTCTGTTTATCTGAATGTATGTTTAAGCATCACGCGAGATTCTGTTAACATTTTGTATAGGTATTCCTATAAGACTGGTCAGTCTACACTATTTGGTAGGGGCGATGAGCGTTGTTTTCATCCCTCTATATTTTACAGCAAATTGTAAAAAGATGAGCCAAACGGTAAGAACATTGCTATCGCTATATCGCTATATCTGTATGGGGCTAAGCAGTAAGGGCCGGTACCTTAACAGTTTTAGATACACGAAATCGATATCTAAAAAAAAAGATAAGAAACATATTTTATTTGGGACACACATAAGAAATACAAAAAGTAAAAAAGAAGCATTTAAAACTAACAAAATTTACATATATATTCGATTAAACAAAATACAAAAAAAAATTACTTGCGCGACGCCAAAAAGGCTCCTATCTCAGAATAATGCTGCTATATTTAAAAAATAAATACCGCAGCGGTATTCTGTTAGGGCCCGCTGTGATGCCACGGATATACCTACGGACACATATAAATCCCACTAGGGGAATAAAAAATAAATAAAAAGACAATCTGTATTTTCAGAATTGGCGCAAACGGCTTTGGATAAAATTTGACACACGGATAGTTTATACCCAGGATTAACACATAGGGTACTACCGGTAGGTTCCCGTGGCATATTTTCTGACATCCACGCGGGCTAAGACACGGGCAAATGCTAGTAAATAATAAAATTCGAACATTATGTTTGAAACCAATGATCGTGTTTAAAGGCTTTGTTTTTACCAAATTAAACCCTGTCAGTAAACCATGAACAAAAGATACAAAACAGACATGCCCGTATAATCTCTCCTGTCATTTAAGCTTATCAAAACAACACAAGTTAATATAATAAAAAAACTAATTTCTTAGCCCTTGCATGAGAGGAAACGCGATAATTATCAAAATTGTGTTTGTTCATTCCAAACCAACGGAGTGACAGATTAAAGCCGCTGTCCCAGTGTTTATGAAGGCTTGCGAAGTTATTTACGACGGTGACTTCGCATTATTTTGTGATCACAAACCGTCACTCTTGCAAATGGGTCAAGGAATTTGTCGCAGATATGTTCCTACAACTTCTTAGTATGTGACGTGTAATATAAAGTTAAAGTTAAGTGTATTATCACAGAAATCTGGGAAGGCGTTTTGGGTGTAAGTGTACAAACTTTGTACATAAGGAAGCTTGGTTGTGAAAAAACATTTGACAGTAATAAGGAACTCGTGTTATTATTATACTAGCATCTGCGCGCGACTTCGTTCGTTGTGAATATACCTACTAAAATAACAGTTAATTTTTTATAAAACTTCCCTGTATGCTACGTTTCTATTTTTGGTCTCAGCAGTCAAAATATACAGAGTCAGGACTGGTGATACGGGAGCAAGCAACGTATGCGCGATATGAGAAACAGCTCGTCCTGAAGTCGACTCCGCAGCCTTCAGTAGCAATTTCCCATTGCTTGCGAAGTTTTTCATTATTAGTGAATTAATGAACACCTGCGTTCCTGCGTCGTCATCATCTTCATTATCTTGCTCTTCATTTCATTTCATTTATTTATTAATTAACAATTAACATTAATATCCTTATCCAAATTAATTTAGAGTCGGCGCGACACGTCTTTTTCTTTCGAACTTCTCTATTAGTTCCTGAAAATACTAGTTAATATCACAACACTGATACACTGAATGATGCATTCTTACAGATTATTCCTGATGAAAGGCTATCACTAAAATAATATACGAGTAACAGTAGATTGTAAACACACGGAAATTCTCATTATCAGTCACGTTACCATTGATATTTATTTTTATTATAACCATAGTTGACAGAAGAGGTCTCAACTATCATAAGTACTCGTAATAGTATAACAATATGAAAAAAATAATCACAATAAATATCAATAGCTGGGAAACTTACTACTACAGGTTTGCAAATCAATCGTCGGACGACTAAACTCTTTGCTTTAAAACGAGACTAAGAGATGTCAGCACAAGTCTATACATGTGCGCGACCCCGGCAGGCATCGGTCCTAGTGGACCCATGCCTGCCGGGGTCGCGGGAAAGTCCGAAAGGGTTACCGAGGCCACTGGCAACACAGGCAACGGAATGAACATGGTTGGGTTTTAGTCAGTAAGAGTCTGACACACCCTCCCGCTCCGCCCAGAGCGGGAGAAGTAACTTGAAAATATCCCACCTAACAAAAAAAAAGTTGACAACCGTTAAAACAACCATTTTTTATATATGCCATGGTTGACATAAAGTGCTTGTCTCCATAAAGGTATAGCGAGATGATAATCTGTACTCTATACTATAAAAAAAGAAATATTTTTATGTTTGTACCGAATAAGCTCCGCAACTACTGGACCTATTGTAACCATTTTGGCACCTATAGAAAGCTACATTATCAGCGAGTAACATGAACTATATGTTTTTCCCTACAAAAATTGCAATAATGTAACCCAAGGTATAAAAAAATTTGCCTATAAATATATTTCGCTTGCTCTGAGAAAACTGTAATTGATAATACATAAAACAATGTACTATATATTTATAGTACTCATTATTACACACAAAAATATGTGCAGTAAATTTACTAATAAATACCGATTATGATAAGCACAACGTACTTGGAACAGCATTATACATAGTATAACAAAATGTAAAAATATATATAGTTCATTGGTAGCTATTCAAAGTAGAGAATATAGTAAAAAGCACCTCACACTTTTTTACAATTAATTATTTAGTTAATAACTTAAATCTACTTTAATTATAATGAACAAGTGTGGACTTTGACTTGAATTATATCGCTATAGAACATAATCTTCATATTTAAAAAAAAACTATCTTTTAGTTCGGCTTGCTATTATATCGTGTTTTTTTTTTACTATCTGGTTTTTTTTTACATATTTAATGTACAGGTTTTACTCCGCTACGATTTTGTTATATGTACAGATAAGTAGTTTATTATACCAATACGTAAACTCAACAAAGCCGAAGGTATTGTCACTACGAGACACGTAGCTGCTGAGCTACGACAACGTAGCTTCTGCTACGGCGTAGCAAACTGCTACGCGCATTGTTATTTGTCTCACATCGACTGATCATAGCCTGCAAAAGATTTGTTTCTCGTTGTTTTATTTATTTATTTATTTATTTATTTATTTATCACATCACATGAAATGTTTCCTTTGCCATTACAGATAATAAATCTAATGCGACAAAGTAACTTAAAATATACTTAACTCTAACTATGCTACACAGTACGTGGCTTTTGTGAACTCACCCAGTGTACAAGTGAATATATCTATGGCATCCGCCACCGTGTTGAGAGTGCGCAGCACACGAGTCAGCGGTGCGCGCCCCAGCAGGTTCGTGCGCGCGATCGGCACCACCAGCAGCTGCGGCTTGCGTCGCCGCGCCACGTACCTATCCGGTAAATTAAACCCAATTTCTGATAGTATACCTGAGTTTTGTATACTACCTCTTAAAACTTTGAAAATATACGTTGCCAGTGCCACTTCACGCCTAATTTCTAATTTGTAGTAGCCCACCATACCAAGACAGAATAAGGTAGGATACAGTAACGGGTATCCCGGGTATCTCCCATACAGCTTTAAATAAATAAATCTGACGAATTTGTTCTGTATCCGTTCGAGCATATTTTTGTATTTTATTTCACTCGGGCTCCAGACGGCCGCATTATATTCCAGATGACTCCTCACAAGAGCCTCATACAAAGCCCTCAGTGCACTGATGTTTGTGAAGTCATTTGACTGACGCAGCACAAATCCCAGATTCCTGTACGCCTTTTTACAAACGTGTACCACGTGTTTGCGAAATTGCAGATCACTGGCGAAATGAATGCCTAAATCCTTGACCTCCATGACACGCTGCAGCGGCTCCCCGTCCATGCTGTACTGGTGGTGTTGTGGGATTCGTGTGCGCGTGAATGAAAGCACCGAGCACTTTGATACATTAAAGTATAGCTTATTGCAGTAACTCCATTCGGTGACTCTATCCAAATCTTGCTGCAGCATGTCACTGTCCGCAGTGTCTTTTATGACTGCAGATAGCTTAAGGTCGTCAGCAAACAGTATACATGTTGACCTGACTACCTTTGGTAAATCATTTACCATAATAATAAATAATAAGGGTCCCAAATTAGTACCCTGACTGACGCCCGATCTGGTGTAGTAGGGCTCCGAGAAGTGTCCGCCACAGTCCACATACTGACGTCTATCTCGGAGATAACTGGCGAAGAACTTTACAGTATGATATGTGCAGCCCATAACCGCCAGCTTTGACAAGAGTATGTCGTGGTCGACTGTGTCGAACGCCTTCTTAAAGTCCAGATAGGCTACGTCAACCTGAAGCCCAGCGTCGACAGCTGGTACCAACTGTGTCATCAGGTGAAGCAAGTTCCCCGTTGTACCGTGCCCAGGACGGAAGCCGTGTTGCGTATCAGACAAATGAGAGCCTATCTGTGTATAAAGGCAATTGTGAACAGCCATCTCTAATACCTTAGCTGGTGCGCTCAGTACCGCAATTGGCCTGAAGTCACGGACATCCGTACCCCCTCGACCTTTCGGTATAGGTACCACCCGCGTAAGTTTCCAACGACTAGGAAAGTGAGCCACCGACAAACAAACATTAAATATGTGCAGCAAAGGTTCTATTAATACCAGGCGGCAATCACTCAAAATGAAGGGCGGAATACCGTCCGGACCCACTGAGCGCTTAGCCGGCAGACCAATCAGTGCGCGCCGGACGGCCGCCCTCTCGAGGCAGGCGAGGTGCGCATACGCGCCGCTCGGCGCTGCCTCCCCGCACGCCGCCCCCGCGCTCAGCGTGCCCGCTGTCGCGCTGTACACAGAGTGAAAGAATCGTGCATATTCCTTAGCGGATTCATCACCAGATAGAACTCGTCCCTCTTTGATCAATTTGTATTGACTAGAAGTGTCTTTTTTCGACCTTACGTAATTCCAGAATGATTTAGGGTCTGTAGCGAGATGGTTCTGTACTCGATCTCTGTACCGGTGGTGAGAACTCGCTGTTTCCGCCTTCACCCTTGCCCGACACTGAGAGAATGCCTCATAATCACTTGGCGATTTGGTCGCCTTATACTTTTTGTGCAAATTGTATTTTAATTTAATTTCTTTAATTAGTTCTAAGTTATACCATTCTGGATATCTTCTGTTACTAATATATTTAGTTTTCGGAGGAATGCTAGCTTCAAAAGTTTCATATATTTTATCATAATAAAAGTTTAAAGCCAAATCAGGATCTTGAATACTGTATAAATCTTTCCAGTCTATTAAATTAATTAAATAATATAACTTATTGAAATCTGCTTTACGAAAATTCCATTTCCTATACTGTGACTGAGGGTGTGGTTGTGATTCGCGAGCTGCGGGTGCGGAATGTGATGGTGTTGGCGCACATGACGCCGCAACGCCGACCGCAAGCGGCGGGTGATACACGTCCACGGGCTGCAGACCTTCGTCGGCAGCGCACACCGTCACCCCACGGCGCCCACTCAACACAAGGTCCAGTTGCCTATTATTGCAATTCGGCACCATGTTACACTGAGCGACTTCACAAAAGGCCACAAAATATTCAAAATAACTACATACGTTACTATTGCACGAAACTAAATTAAAATCTCCTAAAATTACTATATTACTTCTAAACTTAATACACAATTTCTCTAATAAAGTAAACATTACCATGTACTCAGTCTCTTCTGCCTTTGGTGGTATATACACTACACAGCATAGAAATAAGAAATGACTCTGCTTATAAACACTTGCACATATTATTTCAAATTGTTGAGTATCAATATTAATATCATGTGACACTTGTATTCGTCGCAGTTCAAAACACGGTGTGGCCACTAAAAGTACGCCGCCCTGCTTGCGTCCGTCCGCTCGGTCACAACGTATGATTTGGTATCCTGGCAGTGAAATTTCCGAATTGTAAATTGATTCGTTACATCCCGTTTCAGTAATAGCAAATATATCAGCATCTGACGATTCCAGCAGCGATAAAAATCTTGTTGTTTTAGTTCTTAATCCTCTAACGTTTTGGTATAAAATGTTGTATGCTCTACTGTGTGTCTGTTCGTGGATGGTTTGATGTGGTTGTGGTTGAGCGTCGAAAAAATATCCATTCACTGAATTCTACATTTAGTGGCCAAACATCAGGGTTACACAATTTTTCAAAGCTGTTTTCTGGTAAACCTATTTTAAATGACGAATAATTTCTTTCAGTTCTCGTTTTTATCTTTTCTACTGTAAATTCCGAGTTATTTCTTAATACATCTTTTATATATTCCTTAATGCTATCTTCGGTAGTACTTTTGTCCAACCTCCATACATGTAGATATTTTTTGCGTTCTACCGCCTTCAACAATGTAACCGAAGTGTTACCACCTTTCTTTACCGGATTATTTATTTTGCTGCTTTTCACCTCAATCCATTTATCTTTGATATTTTCCGCAACCGCTGTATTACTGGCCACCGCTGCGTAGGTAGCGCTCAGCTGAGCCGTCGTTGCCTTCGTAGGTAAGAGCGACGCGGCCGGCAGCGGCAGCGGCAGCGGTGTCACACTCGCGGGGCCTGGCTCGGCAACAGCGCACGATGACTGCGGCGTCGTTGAATTATGTACTTTCTTTCCAAGTTCTTTACTAATTTGATTATGTGAAGAATTGTGGACTAACTTGGTACTAGCGTTCGGCTGCGTAGTGACAATCCTTTCATTCTTAAGAACTTTAATTTCCTCTTCCAAACAAGTGCACTTTTTATTAGCTACACTTAAATATTCTCTCAATTTGTTATTCTCTAAGACCAAAGTTGCTACGGAATTCTTAATCTCTTGTATAAGTTTTGTTTCAATAGTATTCAATCTAGCAGATATTTCTCCTTTTAACATATTCGTAATACTCTGGATACTTTCCATCATGTTAATTGACGATGGCGTAGTATTTTCCTTAAAATTTGCCTCTTCACAACTTTTAGTTGATTCCTTTTCTATTAACTCACTACCTGAGCGGGAGCCGCGTGCCGGTGTATCATCTGTCACTCGTACACGATGTGTTATGTTCGAGCAGGAATCACACCTATACGAACTTTCCAGCTGGGTTTTTTGCTCAGTAAATGTAGCCGAAGTAATATTTAGACAGATATAATGGAATACTGTCTTGCATCCAGTACATTTTAGGAATTCTCCCAATGCAATTTTTTTGTTGCAAGCAAAACAAATCATTTTTAATGTCTGCGTTGCGCGAGTGAGACGAAGCTAAACGTCTATAGGCAGGAGTGAAAGAGCAAGATGCGCGGCTCGCGATACTTCGCACCGCGCACACGTTGTCACTGTTTGCACTGTTGTTTTGGTATTTAAATAGTCACAAAGTCACAATATCCACAGAAATTAACAATGTCCTGCACTTTATACGGGTTTAATGACATTAACAGTTCAGTTTACACACATTTTTAGCGTAGTACACCGCAAAAATAACCATTTATGAAATTAAAAACCGGGAGCGCGGCGGACCACGCTGTCACCGCGCAGCGCCATTTCAATGTTTTTTCTTAATGTTAAATGTTTAATTTTAATGTTTTTTTTGTTAAGTTATATTATCTGGTATTTCAGAAAGAACTTACCTACCTTACACAGTTAAATTATATTTGTCATGCAATTGCACTACTTTTACGAATAAAGTTACGCTCAGAATTGAGTTGAAAAGTTACAATATTAAACTTTCTCTGTGAGCGGGTAGTGTAAAATGGGAACTAGGACATTTTTTCGTAACAGAATGTCTAATATAATGTTCTTTTGTAGTAACTTGTTGAATAATAATATGACGAAACCTCTTGATTGGCAAGATTTTTGTTAGGAAAGAAATACGTCCTTGTTATTTTAATTTGAAATAAATTGAAAAAGCCAATATAATATGTAATAGTTTCAGCATATAACAAGAATTAAGAAAGACGTATTGATTGAGTGATTGATTTTATATTATTTTTATTTTATTTTTTTATTTTATTGATTCATGATTTTATGGGTAGGGAAAGGCCATGATAATGAAGGATGGACAGTAGTTATTGATAAATAAATGATACATTGTTTTCTTTCTGTAAGTAGGTTTGTACAAACACTCTTACATGTCAATTATATTTTTTTTAAACTAGATGAGGTTTCCTATCTGACTACTCTGAGAAGAAAGGCCGAAACAAACTCAGAGTCACAGTCTCTTTTAAAGTCCAGACAAAATCTTGGTTAGATCATGTGATTGTAGTTGGTTTACTGTTTGTTCAACAGCAAGTAACAATACATGTTGCTGACCTTGTGTGACTATTGTGGACAATCAAATCTTTTAGGGATGTGAGTGTGTTTCGGAATTGGCAAATATTCTACAAATACCTCGTATTATAAATGAGTACCTCACGAAACGATGATCTATTTTGAGACGTTAAATTATTGTTTAAAATATAATGTAAAATATTCTTCATTTGAACAAAAATTAATTAAAGTAACATTTTAATTAGTATCGTAAAATTCATTACAAAATCACTGGAATGTATTTTGTTCAAAGGAAATTGAGACAGGAATATGTAATAGCGTTCCGCCGTTAAATTAATGGTTGGAGGAATTCGGAAGAGGATTGAGGAGGAGTGAGGAAACAGTCGACAAGAAACGCGAAGCAAACAATGTTCTGAAGGAATTTATTGATTAATTGTGTTTTGTGGTGAAATGTACTGAGATTTTACATGTATGTGAATTGGATGATATACATATATTAGTAGGTGAGTACGTAACGTAATGTTACATAAAAAGTACCAGAAAACGAACTACTGTATTCTGAGAGTAATAATAATATTAATTGTGTAGTACACTACACAATTAATATTATGTAGTCTATATATTGCATATATTATGTTTTATTATTACTAAAAAAAAACAAATTTCATAATTCTAAGACCTAGTCTTAGAATTATGAAATTTGTTTTTTTACATAACATATCATCACGCCTGTAATCCTCGAAGGGTTAAGCAGAGGTGTACCTACAGTGTACACTCACATTTTGCCAGTTATGTTTGAGTCCCATGTAATAGAGGCGAGCTTATTGCCAATAACCGAACAAAAATCCAGACTCCGGGCTGCTACTGAGAAATTCCTGATGGAATAACTCAATAACACTTTGGCCGAGCCGGGATCGAACCCAGGACCTCATGCTCAGCTACCGCTGCGACTACTAGACCAACGGGGCGTGGTAGTTTTATTTTTCTTCAAAAGAATAGCATACAAAACTTTCTGAGAAAACTTTTGACGTGGCTTTAAAGTAGTGTGATACCTATGTATCAGCAACAAGAGTCAATTAGCACGTAGTTTTATGTTTTTAATTATTGAGCACAACATTCATAAAAAATCTGAATAGATATCCCTACCTCTCCCCCCCCCCCCCCTATCCCCCTCCCCCCTCCCTACCTACCTATAATACGAAATGCTGAAAGCAATGTACGAATCATTTTGTATCAATTTAGATGATAGGCAAAAGTCACAGTGCTAATCGATTTTTGTTGCTGACTGTACATTTGTGAAATTGGTCAATCGGGCAAATAGGTTAAGGACAAAATCGGACTTTTTGTTAAAATCACCTTTTGTAAAAAATATAGCAATTCTTAGTACACTATCAAAGGTCTACAAACGCTTTGAAGTAAATAGCCCACGATTAAAGGTCCAAGGAATAATGGACCCAGACTGAGTTTTCTATTACTACTTATGATATAAGTAATACAAGTACATGTTTTCGGAACTGTCCCAGGGGAACATCCTAACATTTTTTCTTGGCATATAAGAAATTGCTTTTATTTTTTTTATATTTGCTATCTTTGGCATTTGGGCTTTTATTATTAGACATTTTGCCATTAGTATTGCTTCAAATTTTTTTTTTCAATACGTTTAGTTCTGGCACTTAGTGACGTACAGTAAACCTGTACTGCTAAAACACTAAAAACTCTGCCTTAATACCTCAGCAAACATAAAAAAATGTCATTATTCATATCAGTACTTGCATAGTTGTTAAATCAGCTCGTGGCTAAGAAATAACAGCCGCACGGGATTCATCAGGTTATGCTACGCTTGCTGGGGTTGGTCCGTCGATGGGTGACCATCTTTATATACCGTGACTCCTCTGTGCCCTCGGAAAGCACGTTAAGCCGGTGGTCCGGGTGTCATTCGTGAATCATTGACAGTCGTTAGGGGTCTTCTGAAGCCCAAAAAGTCTGACACCCAGTCTTACAAAGGGGTATCGTGTTACCCAGTAGCTGGGTTGTGGAGGTCAGATAGTCAGTCGTTCCATGTCAAATACTGGTATTCAGTTGCATCTGTTTAGACTGGAAGCCGACCCCAACATAGTTGGGAAAAGGCTAGGCAGATTGATTGATATCAGTACTTACTTGCATATTCTAAAAACTTACTTGGGAACTTGTCCAAAAATCTGAATTTAAAGTTGAAAAATGTTTTCAATAAAGGCGAACGGCAGGCTTGTGTGGGACTTTCGTACGTACTAATAAAATTTCGTGTTTTGGGATATTTTTTGCTTTAATTGGTAGTTAATACGATAAACAAGCCTTTTTTAAATTCTTGCATTTTTAAAACTTGGGACGTAAAAGTTATAACCAGTTCTATTTTGTAAGTTTAAGTACTAGTGTATCAATGTAGATTGTTACTTATAGGCACATAAACATGTTTCGGTAATAAAGTATGTGTTCTAGATTGCTTGTCGCTATTTTTGTAGTGTTTTACTTACTATCAAGTAGGTGAATTGAGATGAGGATCGTACCTACTCAGCGGAGTGCATTAGGAGATGCCTATGTCCAGCAGCTGACTGTAACAGTTTGATAATGATGAAGTCCTGATGGGGTTTTGAGTGTAGGTAAATAAAACAATACAGTTAATACATTTTTTTTAAGTACATTTATTTTATTTATAATTAATTAATTCGTAAATTACTTCATCTAAGAAGGGGGCAGGTCGAGTAATACCCTCATGGCGAGCATAGCTTAAATACCAACATAACTGCGTTTAGTTTACGACTAAATTACGTGTAATCTTTTTTTAAATATTGTTAATTAATCCGAACTTCTAAAAATAGTACACTTACATGAAAATAAATGGCTTATTTGCCTTAATATGTGGTACAAATTCTATAACAAAACAACAAAAAAAGTAAGCTGTACGAAATCTGCCGTTCACCTTTTCTTAAGACGCTGACAACACCTAAACCGCTGTCACTGTCAGACTGCATAGAAAAGAAAGAGAAGTGCGATGACACAACGCTCGTAATTTATTGCAAAATATGAAGCAATTATCAATTTACTCAAAATTGAGTTGCGTAATCGAAAATAAAAAATAACCAAGTTCTGCATTTAAATAAGACGTTCTTGTTATTAATTAAATACGTAACGTATGTTGATATTTAATGCAGATATTTTGGATTAGAACTCAAGGTAAGAGGTTAGTTTAATGTTAGTTTGTATCGAGATTTTTTTTCAAAACGTGTTTTGGAAACAACCAAGTTCTGGGAAATATGTTCAAAATTAACATATATTTTTTCCGCTACCACAAACTATACAGATCTGGCAACTTTTTTTCTTAAGAGAAGCCTATTTTGGTCAATTGGGTCTTGTCAGCGCCTTATCAGTTGAAAGTTATAATAAATTAATTGCACTGAACGATTTTTTACAATATTAAAGCGAACGTTAAACGTGAATAGTAATTTCACAACAATTTAAAATTCCATAGCGAGATTCCATGAGCGATATCATAAAAATAATTATCGAAATGGACCGGAAATAAAATTTAAATAATTTTAACATAAAATAACAAATGTTTTTACGTTGAGGCAGATCTTGTTCGAAATTTGCCAATGAAACATGAATTATTTTTGTTAAAACTCGACCCATCAAAAATTTTTTATGTAAAATAGGTTGCCAAGGCTTACATAACGCTTTCACTGTTAATAAGTTATCAGATTTAATGTAGACCCAAGCAGCTAACTCTACAAACGCATCTTGGCCAAAATGTACCACTTGGCTTTGCCACTGAAGCAGTTTTGGGAAGTTTTGTCGAGTCTTCTCGTCGCGTATTCCACAGAGCCAACTAATATGTTCAATCAGTGCATCCTGCCTGTTATGACTTACGGAGCTGAAACGTGGACACTCAAGGTACGGCTGGTCCATAAATTCCAGGTTGCTTAGCGAGCTATTGAACGGGCTATGCTTAGAATCACTCAAAATTAAAAAAACACGTATGTACCCTATAACGTCACCATCGCCCGAGAGCCAAATATTATAGTATAATGATTATTAAGAAGTACTTAGTATCTCATTATAAGTGAACTGTTATTCATAAGTTCTTATGAGAAATAAATATCTTTAAACCTATCTCTCTGAGGGATAGAATCCGTAATGAAGTGATCCGGTAGAGAACCAAAATTGTCGACATAGCTCACAGAATAAGAAAGCTGAAGTGGTAATCGGCTGGCGATATTAGCTGTAGAACCAAAGACCGTTGGGGTAGACGTATTCTTGAGTGGAGACCGCGAATCGGCAAACGTAAGATAGGACGCCCTCAGGCTACGGAGTGACGATCTTCGCAGGGTGGTTGCTAGCAGCTGGTTGAGAGTTGCTGAGAATCGAGCTGAATGGCGTGCAATTAGAGAAGCCTGTGAGCTGCTGTAGGCTGATGATGTCACATTTTGTTGTTGTCACATTAACACTCAATAGAGAGAACCGCTGTGTCGAATAGACGTCTTAGTTCAAAATTGTAATGGTCATGCAGCTCGAAACATTCAAGTCAAAATATGATTTTTAGTATTTTAGAACTTAAACAGCAGCGGAAGGGTTACTTATACACCCTCGTTCTAATAGTAAACAATGTTGAGGGTGTTATATCCCATAGGAAACCCGTTTTTTCTCAGGCCGCCGGTTTAATTTTTGGGTACAAAATGTTCGAAACCTGAATGATGTCCTTAAAATTATTTTCGTTTAATTAGATAGTATTATTCTGGTAGTCCATTGCTCCTTCTGCTTCTCTGGGTAAGTTTCTACTACCACCGTGCATATAGTGCTAGCATTTTCTCGGAATAAAAATACATATTATGCGCGTCACTTTAGAATACCACGTGTCACGAGACTTCATTGCTTCATCCACGTTCATACATCAGAGACATACACGCGCCGCATGTATGCAGTTGACGTTTTCGAAGGAAAACGCTTTTCCACGACCATCCGTATTATAAATTCCTTTTGGAAAATAAAATATAAAAGATGGAATATAATAGAAGTTTCTGGAACAAGGTAGTTAGTTGGTTGGACAATTTAGCTCTACAGTTAAGTGCTTCTCATCAGCTTTTCAATGGCAAATATTCTGGCAACTACCGAACTCGCCAACTTTCGGCGAAATTCGTGTGTAATCGAATTAACGAGTTCCACAAACAAGTTCTTAGTAAGCACTTGTGGGTGTGTAAATAAAATGAGAAGAAAAAATATTATATTGTCTGGAAACGTTATTGTTTAATTTCTAAAAGTTCGAAGGAAAAACTGTAAGAAAGAGGTCGGTCTAAGTCGTGACTGACAATTTGATTGGTGCGCTTAGAGCGGACAAGGGACATGACATCCACGATTGTTTTCGACGACACAGAGTCGCACATAATGACATTGAGTCGCGTGTTTGCATGGGTTGCCGAAGCTGTGACTTTCAAAGCCAGGATACGAAGATTTATTCTCTACATTTTTCTAATATAGTTAACTATTTGTATAAGAAAGCGTGAATGAGTAGAAGTAACAAATAATATGTGCATCCTATGTACATACCCAACATCGCATCGATGCGAAGGAAAATCACGGTGTTATGTTAATATTTATTATTATTTAAAATAAAAAAACATTACTTAATTATGTTGTGTGGCATACGCATATTTGTGCAGAAATGTAATTATGCAGCATCGCCATAAAAATCTTTATATTTTATTATGATGAGGATCTAAGGAAGAATACTTAACAAAGAATTTTTATTAAAACTGCTAAGGGGCTTTTATTATAGGTTGTTTTATGAAAAATACTATACACATTCTATACTGTCCCCAAATTGGGGACTCCTTCCTTCTCGTGAATACCGTAAGAGGGATCTTACGAGCAGAAAGTAGGTATTTTACAAAAATGGATAACAACGTTCATATTTGATGTTGTGACGTCAAGATCACCAATATGTTTTAAGGAATTTCTGTCGCAAAGGTTAAACGGTATTTGATCCCCATAATCATTAATCAATAATTATGCGTTATTAATATGTGTGAATAGGATATACTGTAGATATTCTAGTATTTTTATACCTACATTAATTTAAGTGGTTTTGTATGAAAAGCTATAAACTAGAAGCTAATTCTATAGGATAGCGATATCTATACATCTGTACATACATATAAATAAATAAATTGAAGTGTTTGTAATGTCAAAATAATAGCTTTATACTAAAAGCTTTTAAAAAAATATAAATCAAACTTTTTGATTTTTTATGTCTATCTAATCTCCGAAACGGCTGGACCGATTTTGACGGGACTGTCACTGGCAGACAGCTGATATTATAAGGAGTAACCTGAGCTTATTTTATTTTAGAAAAAGCACGCGGGCAGCAGGTTGTACAATATAAAAATAAAACTGTACCAATGACTCTGTTATTTCTTAAAACTAACGCAGGTACACAGAAATACAACAATAGCCCTTAAATGGTCAACAACTTCTTTTTAACTCCGACACATATTGAGTTAGGTACACAGGAGACGCAATTTTCCTCTACATAATGTAGGCCATGTCCTTTGTCGAAGAGATGAAGGTACCGCGACCCCTTCACCATTTTCATTTATTTTCTCTGTATTCATGGGAAAATGAGTAAAAGTAGGTCCTATTGTGATTCATTTGTCTATGGAACAGAACAAAGGGTGGTCTGTGAAGGAGGGATGCAGGGAAATTTTTACCCGACTGTTCGGCTTCAGAAATATTACATTGTATTATCTGTGTTGAAGTTAGTTAATTAGTTGGAAATAATAGAATGCCAGCGTGAGTTATGTCATTATTTCCGCGTAGCGGGGACAAAAGATCGTTTTTTGCTTGATGTAATTTTGTACCTACTCGATGATTTCGTGAGGAAAATTTACTAGTACACATTTAATAATAATAACTCTTTATTTCAGATTACAGGATCCATAATGTGTTAGTGTTACCTTAACCTATTGTTAGTGAATAATAAACTAAAACAAAAGTGACATCACAAATAAAAACAATTAATTTTGCACATGTACGTCTGTACGCACATGTCTCCCAGCCCAGTGCCTAATAAACGGGCCATCTATTTTGTCCGCCAGTAAGTAACCAGTAACAGTTAACAGTTAAGTTCATGAAAATTAAACCTAATTATTTTTCTTTTCATAAACCACAGTGCATTGACAAGCAACAAAAAAAAACTTGATTAAAAAACCTGTTGGTAGCAATAGATACAATTGTAAATGGTAAATAGGTACAACAACACTGGAGAAATACGTATATCAGGCTTCACCTTCGAGAAGTAAGTACAGACCACACGGTACCCGTTCGTGTAATAACTCGCTCACTCAGAGTTTGTTTTTCAACATGCTAAGTGCATGGCAGTCGAAGCCGTAAATAACACATAACTAGTACGTGCATCACAATGACCTATTTCCCATACCTTCCCTGTTTCGCTAAACAAAGCTTATAGTCTAGGAGACGGGGCTCGGAATTATTTAGGTAATTTACAATAGTTGAAGTGCTCGTTCATTTTCAGCAAGCTTTTCTTTGATTATTTATAGTATGCTTATTATTTAAGCAATAATTAAGCATATGCCTTTTTAAAGAAAGCGTAGAAATAATATGAGACTTTTCAGACATAAAATTCGCGCTTTTACTGCTTTTTTGTTTTTAGCTATATTCATACTGGAGTCAGCAAAATCTTAAGATTTAATATTTAACATAATCAGCCTATAATGTTCCCATTCTGCTGGGATACAGGCGAGAGGAGGCCTGTGTCTATTTAATATTTACATCGTGGGAAACATAAGTAAATGCTTTGAAAATAAAAAAATATAAAAAAAAATAAAAAAGTTTTTAATCCATTTAGGATCAGGCCGAAACAGCGAAAACTTCTTATCTGCATCCTGTCAGTCATAAGCACAAATATGCTTAGAGCTATTTAGGAACGTCTCACACGAAATCAGTGCGACAGCTTTAGCGATGTTGTGAGTGGATTTAGTGAAGTTTGCTCAAATTTAGCGACACAAATGGAGGCCCTGTTACGTGGTTCCGTTCAAATGTGTTTTTATTACGTGGCTGCCGGATTTTCGGCACGCTGTATAGGCAATGAATAGAGACGATGCATAAACACACTTTAATGAAGATATAAGAGAGATTGGTGTCTTAAAAATTATGATACTGACGTAGATACAACATCTTCTTCAAAAACTGGACGTGACGCTTGATATCGTATCCCATTTTTATAATGTCATTTTCTACGGGCTCTCCTTAAATAATTGATGATCTCGACCCTTGTCCATATGCACTGTGAAAGTCAGCATTTACTACTGAGTAAGGTAAAGACTTTGGTTGGACACATAAATTTCAAGCATCAAAATACCTACCTTAGATAAAGGAGTAACCAACAGGATTGGAGGTGTCTGTACCACGATTTCGCAGGACACCAGCTTAAAGTAGCAACATTGTTTTGCTACCTGCAGTGAATTTAAATTACCGAAAGCTCTGCCATATGTAGGGAGTGTCTCCCTTGGCAACTTAGTTTTGGAAATGAAGGAAATGCATGCAGGATCTGTTTTGGTCATGCAGAGATTTTTTTTTGTGGTGAAGTGTAGTTCACCAAAAATTTTAAAAATAAATATACATAGCATCTGATGGCACACCATCAGATGCTATGTTTATTTGTTTTAAAGTGAAATGAGAGCTATACGATAATCGCTAATATGACTCATGTATTTTGCATATTATTTTTCTGTATTTCTGAAGTACTTACAATGAAGAACCTACTTAGATATCTCTATGGACTCCTCAATATTTTCTCAAAATTCTCCTAAGCCTTAAGGTGATACGTAAAAAATAAATTATAGTGAACTTGGCGGCCATAAGAAAGTAGATAATAGATTAAATTCAAAGACACGCGAAAAAAGATTGCACAACAATGCGCTGGAAACAAAATAAAGCAACGTAAGAGCGTTTGGCGCTCTTACGTTGCCAAATAAAAAATGTTTAAAAATAAATTAAGATACGAATAAAAAAAAAATTTTTTTTGAGTCAGTATTTTCAATTACGCACAATTTGAATGCAATTTTGCAATGAAATTACTTAGGATTTTAGAACAGAAAAATATATAAAAATGTAGAGGTTTTTTCGGAATTAAATTCTATCGAGGAAATTTAACCCAATTGCGTTTTTCTTCGGTCAGAGTATTAATTAAATAGTCAATAAACATGTATCCAAAAATCAGAGCCGTACATGCTGTAATAGTTAAATAAATGGTTACGAAAAAGGCCCCAATTTATTTCGGTATCGCCTTAATTACTTTTTCAAGTTGCTAAGAGAAATAATTTCAAAAGTACTTCCACAAAGGAAAAATTAAGTAAGGTCTCATTTGACAAAAGACGCGGTGTCCTGTCTTTGAATTCGGTGAAACCGTTTTTATTTATTCCCCCATTTACATCCTTATAACTGTTAACCTGGTAACCAAAGTCAGCTGTGAAACCTTTGACTTCTACTTGACTTACTCGTACTTACTAGTGGAGTAATAAAGCAGCAGACTTGTATGAATTATTTTCTGCCAATTTTGCCAGAAAACACAAAAATACTGGGTTCATTATTTTTATTTAATTTTATAGGAACAACAAAAATCTCACAGGAAAACACAAATTTTGCACACATTGTGGCGTCAAAACCCAGTGCTATCCTCGCATCTAGATCTGACGGTGTCCTATCTAGTATAAATTAATGCTGCACAATAAAATGTGTTTATTGGTATGCGTGGGAGTAGGTTCATAAAACTTCACTTATACTCATTTTAATGATGGCTGGCTCAGTCTAGGTAGTTATGACGACGTATTTTAGTAGTTTTGATTATTAGACACAAAAATGTTGTTATTTTAACAGGAAATGGGCTTCACGGCTCTTTCAAAGTAACAAAATACATAGAAACTTCACCACATGCTATTGGCAACATTACTACAATGCCAATTATTTTTACGATTGCCTTGACTACTAGACGAAGCAGGCACATAGCAGCCAGATGAATATCAAACTAAATTAACTCCAATAGAAGTCACACTCACTACAGTCCTGTGTACAGTCACAGCAAAAATATGTTTGTAATTAACACCTTAATAACAATTTTTGTCTGCTTATTTCACGATAAAATCTATTTACGGACTCAGCATTTGAGGGTGTAAAAATACCAATCATGTACCCATTTTGTACATCAAACTATTGCTGGGAAATAACTAAAAATCGCTGATTTCGCAGCGCGCATAGTAACGCACGCAAAACATTGTTCTTATGTTGCGCAATGGTAAAATTATTGTACATTTAAAGTTAAGTTATAACATTTAAAACACGTTTTCGTAAAAAAAGTTTATGGACCTTCAATATCTTCGTAATCAGACGGTTCCCAAGTATGGTCCAGTACAAAAATAATATCACAATGACGGGGAGAGTAAGTGACTCTCGGCTTTGTGAAGCGTCTTTTTACACCCGTTATATTGCGTCGTAATGTCAATACCGCAGAATGACATTCCGCCATCTTCTTTACAAGTCAGACCGACAAAAAATGTGATACCGGCAGACTATGTTTTTATATTTTTATCGATTTGTATCTCATAAAATGGCCAGGCCATTAAAAAGGTTGATGTGAACCCGACATTGGTCAAAAGTGCTTACTTTGTGTAAATTATTTCATCACCACTGCGCTCAAAACAGTGAAGAAAAACAACGTGCGTAAACCGGCATTGTCCTAGAACCAAAAACTTGAAGACATGTGACATCTGTCAACCCGCACTGGGTCCACGTGGTGGATTACGGCCCACTCCCTCTCACCGAGAGGAGGCCTGTCCCAGCAGTGGGAACATTGTAGGCTAAGTATTCTATGCAATAGTCGGCTCAGTGACGTAGCTTCAAAGTGTGTTCTGATTTGATAAAGAAAATTATTTAAAAACTGACGAAGATATAAAAGACTTGACTGTACATATGCCAAGCCTATATCTAAGCTTAATCATTATTGATTGAGAAAAGTCTGCCGCTGGCGATGGTATTTGATCAGAAATGTTCATAACTTGTGGCCGGAGACCGCCAGCGTCTCGAGTATTGGTGGCATCCGAAGAATGTTCGACTCCATAACGGTGTGTGATGTTTTATTAAATACCGCCTTACTTTCTTTGTGAATATGATATCTTGAGGATAAAGACTCTTATATTCATTTTAACACACTTGCTCACACAAATCTTATTGCAGAGCATTTAGGTTCACAATTCAGTGTATTAACACGCGTGATTTTAAGTTTGCATTTCCGCACTAGTGCATTAAAGTGCGCCAGCGATAACTATTACTAGCCTAAAAAATGCGCTTGCTTTTTATATTTTTTATTTTTTGATATCTCGCAAGTGTCTTGCAAAACGTAATTTCGTACGCGTGTGTATTTGTCATTACACTCTCCGCTCGAGTGCAATGATAAACTTTCCCCACTAGTGTCAGAATGTACCTACTATTTAGAATTTTTTTATTTGTCTTTTTTGTGTTTTCATAGGCTGGACAATATTGCAAATAGCGTTGGACCACGCGTATTTTTTACACAAACTTCAGGCACCTTTTAAATATATTTTACTAAAAAGAGACCCACATCAACTGTTTGTCTTGATAATATACCTAGAAAGGGGATAACTACTTACTACTAATTGAGGTGTATTGAAGGAGAATACATTTATTATGTTTTACGAATTTGAATTAAACCTTAAACATCATCTCAAAATCAACAAAACAAAATCACAAAGTCAACAAAACAAAATCTCAAAATTAAACCACTCAAAACTTGCCTTACTTTTAATAATCATAACTTCACCGTAATCAAATTTCAGTCTTCCATTTCTTTTAGGATACAAAAATAAAGACGTCCTCTATATCAGCACAATTATAGTGGACATTTGTTTAAATAAATATATTGACAGCTGAATTTCCGTCACTGTATATCTTTACTTGTTAACAAAGCTCAAAAAGAAAACTTCATACATAATAATAAAATGTAAGAAGAGGTTTTTTTTAGCTTGATTCTTGTGGCGTTATTAAAATTATTGATAATTAACTCCGCAAGAATCAGCCGTTTAGTCTTCAGTCTCCTCTGGGACAAAATCTAGTTCTCCATAACCATCCACGAGTATGTCTTCGACCATGTTATCATTCCCCTTTAATAATTTGTAAAAATCATGACAATCTCTTGGAATAAGATCCAACATTGACATCAATTCATTAATTTTAGCCTGTGGGATTTCTTTGCCACAAACCACAAGGCCACAATAAAATGAGATAAAATAAAAAACTTACAATAAAAAAGTTCCTGGCATAGTGGATCATTTTAAGACGCTGACAACACCTAAACCGCGGTCCCTGTCAGATTGCATAGAAAAGAAAGAGAAGCGCGATGACACAACGCTTGTAATTTATTGCAAAATATGAAGTAATTATCTATTTACTCAAAATTGAGTTGAGTAATCGAAAATAAAAAACAACCAAGTTCTGTATTCAAATAAGATTCTTGTTATTAATTAAATACGTAACGTATGTTCATATTTGATACAAATATTTTGGATTAGAACTCAAAGTAAGAGGTTAGTTTAACGTTAGTTTGTATCGATATTTTGTTTTCAAAACGTGTTTTGGTAACAACCAAGTTCTGGGAAATATGTTCAAAATTAACATATATTTTTTCCGCTACCACAAACTATACAGATTTGTCAATTTTTTTTCTTAAGAGAAGTCTATTTTTGTCAATTGGGTCTTGTCAGCCCCTTAATGTTTTTATTAAAGCGTAGGATTTACGCAAAAGAATCCAGACTCCTTGATTCGTTTTACTTAATCGGTTGATAATACTGTTTTTGAACCAGGAAGTTTGGATTGTTCAAGGTGTTATTTTTTAACGTATATGTGAGTTGGTTCTGAGATTGATAAAATTAGTTGTTTTTTGCTTGGATCTTTTTTACAGACCAATAGTATTGATATTTAGCATCAGTATGGTGCACTTAACTCATTTTTGACCATGTTGTGGATTGGATCCTTTTCGTGTAACTACGTCAATTTTTACTAACTAAATATATCTAATTTGTTATTGCAATGGTAATTCTACTGTGTAAACATTGACACCGACTCCAAATGAAGTAGGATGAGGTCAGGAAGATGATGATGCCTGCTTGTTGTGATAACCAGATTCAAGCAGCAGCATATTCTTTTTATCTATCTATTCAAAACATTACGATCAATATCCAAAATAGTCACCTACCTACTAAACATTAAACTAAAAAACGTGCATAAAAACATAGTAAACAGAAGTTTCCTTTCTAAAAATCCGAATCTCGAATGGACCAATGCAATCTGAAAAGTACGAGTACAAAACTGGGAAATGAAACTGAATTTGCTTGCTGTTGTGACCTATTTCTTTTAGTACTTATGCATGACTTTTATAACCATGTCGTTCAGTGAGGCAAAGACTTCGCATGCCAAACGAGGGCGTATTTGTATTTGAATATATATGTATACTTCTTTCTTGCAAAGATGTTTATTATTTAGAGGAAGTAAAGAGAAAAAGTCAAAGTTTTTTTTTATTTCCATGGAAGGTGGGTAGGCCTTTAGTGTGGGATGCAACGTGTGTTGATACTCTTGCGCCATCTCATCTTTCTGGCTCGGCGTGCTGTGCTGGCGCTCCTGTTGCGGCTGCAGAGAACCACAAGTGGCGTAAGTATAATAACTTCGTTGGTCATTATGCTTTCGAGCCGTTTGGGGTTGAAACCCTCGGGCCGTGGGGTTCGAGTGCTCACGGCCTTTTTAAGGAAATCTCCAAACGGCTGGTTTACACTTCCCGTGACCCAAGGGCTGGCTTTTACCTGGGCTAGAGATTAAGCATTGCCATACAACGTGGCAATGCCGCCAGTCTCTTGGGTACATTACCAGTCGACAGCGATGTAGATGAGTTTTTCGACGCTATATTTTAGTTTGTGAATTGTTTTAGTTAAGTTATGACATAATTTTGTTATTTTTATCATTTAATTAGGGATAAAATGAATATATACGTAGGTATATATGTTAATTAAAATAAAGGTACATAAAAGACACTGTAGTTGACAAACATGTTCTCCCATAAATCAATATACGTCACGGTCAATTCTCCAACTGCAAATATAGGTTGGTCGACTATTAGTCGTTTACTTGTAAAGCCAACTTACCTGTGCAGTGATAGTTTTCCTTTTATTTTCGTTATATATACTACTGGCATGATTTTTTTCACATATCCAAAAACAAGTATTTAGCTGTCACGTGGTGACCCTAAAAACCCTAAAATCAGCACGTTAACAATGGATTTTCATACACTTTATGTACAAAAATAATGACGTACATTCTGCCTCATTTTTTAAAAAGTATAAGGTATTTTCTGAGCAGGTATAGGTAGTATAAAAAGTTTTTCTATAAAATATTCAAATGAGCCGAATGATTTCACTCTCCCAAAATTTCAAAAGTGATGACTAACGATTTCTGAATTGAGAATTTGAAGTTGAGATCTTGTCAAACTCTAATTTAGCATTACTTAAGGTGGTTCCTTCATCGTACCCCGTGAATCTTACTTTTTATCAAAGAAATTATCAACTTCACGAGATTCCACTTTAATTAATGCTAAAAGAGAGTTGACATTCAACTTAGTCAACTACAAATTAAATTCTCAATTTAGAAACCGTGCGTAAATCTTACAGTAAAAATTTCAAAACGAAATCCTCAGTTAAAATACCCATAAAGAAATCAATCGGATAACTAAAGTCTATATGAGCCATCTGATAAAAGGCATACATCGTTTCAATAAGGCTCGATACAAGTAAACACACATATTTGCAATTCCTTTCGTGTGCCTTTTGCCTTTATTAAACTTTAATTGTTTAAAAATATTTTTATTTTACTCTTGTTATGATCGTGCAATTTAAAGTTCCGTGGTTCTTGCTGTTTTGCATCACAAAGATGTATTTAAAAATATTTTTATTTTACTCTTGATATGATCGTGCAATTTAAAGTTCTGTGGTTCTTGCTGTTTTGCATCACAAAGTTGTATTTTGCACATTTTTCTAAATACAGTTTTTTAGACTTCTACCTAGCCTTTTCCCAACTACGAGTATTTTGGGGTTGACTTCCAGTCCAACTGGATGCTGCTGAATACCAGTATTTTATATGGTGCGACGACCTATCTGACCTCCACAACCCAGTTCCTGGGTAAAACGATACCCCTTGGTTGTGAGACTTTCGGTATTCTGACTACCCGTAACTACTGTCAAAGTTCCTCTAATGACAGCCAACGGCTTAACGTGCTTTTCGAGGCACGGAGGGGTCTTGGTATATAAAGATAATCGTATATCATCAATAAAATGCAATTACTAACAGTCAATTATACCTACCTGCCACATATTCTTTTCTGATTTAAACATGTAGGTGGGTAGCGCGTACTTTTACTTCTTCTAAAATCATTAGGTACAGACTAATATAAGATTATCTCTACCCTGTCTTTACTAAAACTGAATCTATTCCCCGTAATCTGTAAGTAGATATACCCAAATACTACTCAAATTGAAGCATGACAAAAGCCTAGCAGAGATTAACACCGACGTAGACTCCTACCTATCGTCGCATTCAGTCTATTGAAGCCAGCTAGGTCAAGTGTTGCTACACGTGAATACTGAGTAGGGTTATACGGACACATTTACAACGTGCCGTGTTAAAATGTTGCCAGTTTACAGAGTTAAATGATGGCAGGGTTAATGATTTGTCTACCTGAGAGTGTGTGGGTGATGTTGATACGCAGTCTCTAAAGTTATTTTAATTGCAAAGGGTAGCTTTTTCCATGCCATAAACTTATGGACTTTGTTGAGTCATGAAAACAGATTTTCGTTACGACACTATAAAGTAATGAAGAGTGGGTGTCTTTTGTAACTATCAACGTTAACAAAGTGCAGATCTTCTGCCTAATTTTACGTAATTAATTTTGTATATTATTTTGTGAAGGAAACATTTAGAGTACCCAGTAGATACGACCACTTTTCACCTACGTCAGAACCACAATATCATGTTAGTTGCGGTGAGCTAACGATCACAAAAGACAGCGGAATCTACGCCTACATCCTCCATCAAAATGTAATACAATATTATTCAGTACATTATTACGTTTATTTATAGGGAGTGATGTGAATGGGGTTGAATTCTGTTGTATTTTTGATCATAAAGCCCAGGGATGGAATGTCGTAGAAACACAATAACAGGTAAATAAAATGCTACCACAAAAATTATAAATTATTTATAGTCATAAAATTGCCCACCGCGAAAAATATATTGTGTCGAATAACAATTCTGCTGTGTTAGAAAGGTCAAAAGATTACAACAAATATATTACATATTTGTTGTCACCATGGTAGGTAATCACAAGTACTTATTGTTGCGTGAACCTTACTTAGAATCTACGATAACACAACGACACTGGGTAGGCTTAAAAGTTGTCAGACCTTCTTACGCTCTAAGCAGGATAAACAGGACAAGCCATCTAATGAGAGAAGCAAATTTGGGAAGATAAGCATCAACCATCTTCCGAACTCGTCAAATACCAAGAATACGTATATGCCGCTCGGGCGTGATCTGCAGTGGCCTATATGGAAAACCCTAAATCGATAGCGTACCCAGGTAGGCCGCTGCAAACACAATCTGTCGATGTGGGGGATAACTGACCCATCTAACACCCAGTGCGAGTGCGGTGTTTCTGATCAAAGTCCCACTTGCCGCAGGCTTAGCATGACGCTTTCTATATCTACGAAGAAAAGACAAAACTCTTTCTATACAAAATGACATTTCGTTTCTTTATTTTTGACATCGCACCGTAGAAATCATTCTACATAAAAAGGGACCTAGACAAAGATCGTTACAAACGAAAGACAAAATGACAGATTACGGAAGGATTTCTACGATGCAATGTCAAAAATGGAGAAACGAAATGTCACTTTGTATAGAAAGAGCTGTGTCTATTCTTCGTAGAAATAGAAAGCAACATGCTAAGCCTGCTGGAGTGTCCTAAGTGCCCGTTCACTTGCACTAAAGAAGACCTAATGAACACCACCGATGCTGCAATCAACGTGGCCACCTACTGGGCTCAAACCATATAAAAACAAATAACCATCGTCACGAAAAGAAGAAGACGATCATTGCGTAGATATCAATTCAGCCATGTTTTCATCGCGTCTGCCTGTAAACGTGCTGAAAATTGGCCTCGCACCGAACAATCAAAGCGTATACCATAACCAACAAGCTACACAAATGATACTTAATTCCAATTTGATGATTCAAGAATGTAACATTTAACAATCACAGGACGTAAGAATAGGCTATAGAGACAAATACTGTAACTTTAATAAAAATCACTTTCGTTTTGATAATCAGTTCTAGATTTATCCTATAATACGCATACTTTTGTTAGTGATGCGCATGGTTGTCGGCGTTGGTTGGACCATGTCATTGTTACTAGCGCAGCATGGCCTTCGATTTTAGATATCTGGGTAGATTATAATGCATACTGGTCTGACCACTATCCTGTGTCCGTCAAATGTGATTTAGGGATAATTAAGACCAAAAATGTTAGTAAATCAGTTCCTAAAAGTAAAGTGGCCTGGGGTGACAGGAAGCCAGAACAAATTGGTATGTATACAAATCATTGCAATAACTTATTAAGACAAATTGACTTTCCCGTAGAATTGCGTGAATGCGGGGATAAACGATGTAATATTTTGGAACACAGGGAAATATTAGATAAATTGTATAATGATATTGTCTTATCACTGAGTGAGGCTTCTGAGTCTAGCTATAGGGTGGGTACGAGTGGTAAGAGGAAGCAAATTATGGGATGGAATAAATATGTTGCAGAAGCTCATAGGGTGGCCAGGCTTGATTTTCAGCATTGGTTACAGTGGGGTAAACCTAAAACAGGATTTATTCATGAAGCAATGTGTCATAGCAGAAAGGTTTTCAAAAAAAATCTTAAATGGTGCCAACAACATCAGGAACAGATAAGAATGGACCGGCTAGCGACACTGCATTCGAATAATAAATTTCGTGACTTTTGGAAACATACCAATAAACTGAATTTGAGGCCTGGCCTTCCTTTGAGCATCGAGGGTGTTACGGACACAAAGATGATCGCAAACATTTTCAAAGATCATTTTACTGTAGAATCCCCATTAGGAGTTTGTGATGCAATGTTGGACGCTGACCCCATTAGTGAAAACATAGTGTCTAAAATTACTGCTCAAGATATAAGAAAAATTATTAAAAATATGAAAGGTGGAAAATCATCAAGGCATGATGGGCTCAGCGTCGAGCATTTGCAAAATGCGGGGCCACACATTGCTCGACTTTTGTCAATGTTTTTTAACTTATGTATTGGTCACTCCTCAAAACAATTGTTACTCCCATATTAAAGAACAAGACAGGTGATAGTTCGCTGAAATCGAACTACAGGCCGATTTCGCTTGCTACAGTCGTGGCCAAGATACTGGATAGTGTGCTTGAGGCTCAGTTGGCGGAATGTATCCACCTACATGATGCACAGTTTGGTTTCCGCGCAGGACTTTCTACAGAGAGCGCAATACTGAGCCTGAAGCATACTGTGGAGTATTATACCAGCAGGAAGACGCCTATTTACGCCTGTTTTTTAGATTTGTCTAAGGCGTTTGATCTTGTCAGTTATGACAAACTCTGGGATAAGCTCAAAAAGTCCAACTTACCTCATGAGACTATTGCTATCCTAAAGTTTTGGTACCACAGTCAAATTAACTACGTTAAATGGGCAGGCATGTTGTCGGATCCATATGGGCTACAATGTGGAGTGAGACAGGGTGGATTGTCATCCCCACTTATGTTTAATTTATATATTAATGCGCTGATCGTTGAGCTCAGCAGCATGCACGTCGGCTGCCATATAGATAACATTTGTGTGAATAATCTCAGTTACGCGGACGACATGGTGCTGCTGAGCCCAACGATCGGGGGTCTTAGAAAATTGATTATCGTTTGTGAAAGGTACGCGGCTAGACATGGCCTCAAATATAATGTTTTAAAAAGTGAGCTCATGATATTTAAGGCGGGTACCAAGTCACCGGAGCAGGTCCCTCCCGTTACTCTAAACGGAATACCGATGAAGGTGGTCACCCGCTTTAAATATCTTAGGCACATGGTCACGGAACACCTACGAGATGACGAGGACATGGATAGAGAGCGTAGGGCTCTGTCGATCAGAGGTAATATGATAGCTCACAGGTTCAAGCGTTGTGCTGCGAATGTTAAAATAACTCTCTTTAGAGCGCACTGTACGTCGTTTTACACTTGCAGCCTGTGGGCTCGTTATACGCAACGTTCGTTCAGCGCACTACGAGTTCAGTACAATAACGCGTTCAGGGCGTTGTTGGGGCTGCCGCGCTGGTGTAGTGCGTCGGGCATGTTCTCGGACGCTCACGTAGACGGCTTCCACGCCGTGCTCCGCAAGCGATACGCCGCGGCGCTCTGCAGGCTGCGCGTCAGCACCAACAGCATCCTGGCCGTTATAGCGGATAGGTTAGACTCGTGTTACGTCCAACACTGGGTCAGAACCCATATAATTAAATAGTTGTTTTTAAGTAGGTATGTTTTTATTGTTTATTCTTTTATCAGTTGTTACTAACACTATTTTTAAGTTTTCATGCTGTAATACTAACAACATTCTATGGACTCTCGTGGGTCTAAAATAAATAAATCGTTTTTATTTTATTATTTTATTTTATAAAAAACTTTTTCAAGAATCTGAGCAGCTTCACTTTCTCCAAGCCTTCTCCATTACCACAAACACAATGTTGAGAACCTCTGCTATAAATAGACCCGTAAGTTTAATAAATGAAATCTTTGCACACACCGCAGGGGTCGAAAACAGAATACGAACAATTTATCAAAACTCCGACTAAGTTGTTTCTTAGACACGTTAAGTCGGATTTCTGAAAGCTTATAAAACCTTGTTGAGCCGTCAGCATAGAACTAAAGCTGAGTATATTTCGTGAACAACTGCTGTTAGTCTAGATTCTCTAGGTAGCCTAGAAACAGCATGTATAAACTAGACGTTATCAACCCGGCGTTGCTTGGTTGTAAACAAAAAGAGCTTGTAGGAGTTACAAAATAAAATGTGACACTTTCTTTAAAGTAGATATCGTACATTTTCTTTAGAGCATCGTATCTTTCCTCTGAAGAATACGATTTTCTTGTTTTTCTTTCGATATCTTGTTTCGCCAAAAGTACCTTAACAAGGAGATAAGCTGTTTCAAATAAAATAAAAAAGAGACCCGCGACACATACCGATAATATTTTGATCCAAACGTCGTCGCGTCGGAAGATGGCTAATGAAAATAGGAAGCAGCTATCCTTTCTACAATAGCAATACATTAATTATTGCTAGGTATCAGTCTCGTCTGTTTGGCGTTTTCATTAGCTGTCCCCCGATGCGTCGACGCTTGGATCAAAATATTGCCTGAAACATTCAAGCCACCTCTCATACAATACAAAAAAAAAATCCGTTCTTCCGTTTGGGAGCTACGATGCCGCAAACATAAACACAGATACACAGACACACACGTTAAATTATAACAACCCTCTGTCTTCGTCGGGGGTTAAAAAAACATACCTTTGATCCTAAATCCTACATGTTACTTTAGTAAGAGATTAGTTGCCATAGTAAAATCTACATAGGTATGTAGTTTTATGTGCTTATATGTTTTTCTAGATATCATACATAAATGTAGCCGTATCGTTGGTTCACAGCGACTTACAAAAATATAAAATCATATTTCTATCATACTCGTGAGAGAAACATTGATATTTTATTAATTTTAAAATATTACCGCCAGTTTTCGAGTAACTTCCGGTTTAATAAGTTTTTCTGTTGACTACTTGCTCCAACCCACTGACAAGCAACCCATAGTTTAAGAGAGCGCGCAAATAGCTCGACCGCTCAGACTTTGTTCGACTACGGACTTTTATTTTTTTTTTTTTGAGGGTGGGAAATCATCAAATAACTTCTCCCGCTCCTTGTGTCAGACTCTTACTGACTAAAACCCACCCGTATTCCTTCCTGTTGCCTGTGTTGCCAGGGGACTCGGTGACCCATAAGTACCTTCCCGCGACCCCGGCAGGCATCGGCCCTAGTGGACCCCTACATTTGTGCTGACATCTCTTTGAGGCGCGCGTGGAATACGACGCGCCGTCGACCCGGGCCTGGTCCTTACCGGACGGTGAGCTACCCATTGCTCACCGTCCGCAAGCCCGCGCCTACGGTGGCCGGAAATCCGCCCGGGATTCCCGACGCCCTGGGCGTCTCCTGCGGCGGCTAGGGGTGAGAGGGCGCGAAACTTGCCTTTCCCTCAACCGTCCCGCCTCCTCCTTCGCGAGCATTACTGCTTCGCAGAAGGAGGTGACGCCTGCCCATGCCCTCTCGCTCCGTACCATGGCCTGAACCAGGGCCGGACGCGAGAGGTCTCTGCCACCGATCGCCTCCACGAGGACACGGCGGTGCTCTGCCCAAGCCGGGCAGACCTCCACCGTATGATTCACCGTGTCCTCTGGGCGATCCACACAGTGGTGACACCCGGACGTTTCCTCCCGCCTTATCCGACACAGGAACCTCCCGAAGCTGCCGTGTCCGGTGAGGACCTGCGTCAGGCAGAAGGTGAGGATGCCGTGGCGCCTCTCCAGCCACTCCTCAAAGAGGGGACTTATCGCCGCAATCGTGGCGTGCCCAGCACTGGGTTGCGACAACCGTAGTTTCCATGACGCCATGAGATCCCGCCGGAGCTCCGTCCGCTGTGCCGCGATTTCTCGCGGCAGCGGACTAACGCCCCGGCGTTTTGCCTCCTCGCGCCACTCCCATACGTGCGCGAGGACTTTTGCCTCCATATCCCATGGCGGCAATCCGGCAAGGAGGCTCGCTGCCTCGCAGGAGACCGTGCGGTATCTCCGGACCATCCGGATGGCCATGACCCTTTGGGCCGCGCTCAACCGGCGGGCTGGCCGCAGCGCCAGAGAGCGCGCCCATACAGGAGCCCCGTAGAGGGCCATGGACCGCATGACCCCCGCGTAGAGCCTCCGGCAGGAGGCGTTTGGACCCCCTAGATTGGGCAGGAACCGCTTTAATGCAGCGCCCGCCCGCTCCAGTTTGGGAGCCAAACGTCGGAAATGTTCCACTTGCCGGATCCTTTCGACGATTGTCGCAACCCCGCGTGCCGCTAATTCGGCCGCCGCCTGGTGCAACGTCCCCTGCGCCAGGACCAACGTGTCGTCAGCGTAGCACACTACGCTGACGCCGCTAGGGAGGTCGGCGCGCAGCACCCAGTCGATGTCCCACAGATGCGGCCCCAGGACCGATCCCTGTGGGACACCGCACGACATCTCTTGCCGGTTCCACACTCCCTGGTGACCGGGGTAGATGACGGCCCTGTCCGTCAAATAGGCCTCGACCACACGACAGAGGTAGGTCGGCATCCGGTGATACCGGAGTGCCTCCCTGATGCAACTCCAGGGCAGGGTATTGAAGGCATTGGCGATGTCTAGGGACACCGCCAAGACGACCCCACCCTGGGCAACAGCATTCCCCGTCGTCAGGGCTCGCACACGCATGATAGCGTCCACCGTAGAGCGCCCTCTGCGGAAACCAAACTGGCTCTCCGCCAAATCCGGCCCCACCCGCACCAGCTGGCCGACGAGGCGGTCTGCAATGACTCTTTCAAAGAGCTTGCCCACCTCGTCGAGCAGCACGATGGGCCGATAAGCGGACGGAGAGTCCGCAGGGCGCCCTGCCTTCTTTATGAGGACCAGTTTCCCCGTCTTCCAGCAAAGCGGGAACTGGCCCCTCTCCATGCATGCGCTTAGGAGCCCCCTAAGTCGAGGTCCGAGAGCCTCCAAGGCCAGGACCCAGGCCTTCCCAGTTAAGCCGTCGGGTCCTGGGGCGGTATTTTTGGCATTAAGCCTGCGTACCGCCGCTCTCATTTCTACCTCGGTCACCTCCGGAGCATCGTCGTCGTCGTCGTCGTTGGCGGTGTGTTCCCCTCGGGAAGGGAACAGAGCGCTCACCACGTCCTCCACAAGCTGGGGCCGGAGACTCTGCGTCAGCGGGGGAGCCCATGGGCGGAGTTTATCACGCACCACTTTGTACGGGCGTCCCCACGGGTCCCTGTCCAGAGTCCCCAGCGACTCCTCGCGGGCCAACCCCCTGGCCCGCAGGATCTCCGCTTGGAGGGAGGTCTTTGCCGCTCTGTACCCCTCGTACAGCTCCGCCTGAATGGCTTCCGTATCCGGAGGTTTGATACGGAGCCTGCGGTGCCTGGTGTACCGGCGTCGCGCAGCCACGCACGCTGTGCGCAGAGCCGTCAGCTCCTGCGACCACCAGTACACCTGGCGCGAGGCACGTCCAGGCTGGAGTCGGGGCATTGCCACGTCACATATGTCGGACATGGCCTCCCGGAACCACTCCGCCTCGTCGTTGATGTCGGCAGGCCTGTCCGGTGGTGACACCCAGGCCTGCACGATCGAGGCTTCCAGGAGGAGCTCCCGGTCCAGCTGCTTCAGCGCCCACCGCGGACCACTCGGGGCCCGTCGGACCGGCGCGTCTGAGGTCTGGGCGGAGACGTCGAACCGGATATACCGGTGATCGGAATAGGTCTCCACCCCCTCCATGACGCGCCAGTCAACTACACGCGGCGACAGAGCGGGGCTGGCGAACGAGATGTCCACCACTGATTCACCCTGCATGCGCACACACGTGGGGACAGAACCCCGGTTTAGGACGACCAGGCCTGTCTCCAAAGCCCAGTCCTCCACCATCCTGCCCCGTGTGTCCGTTAACCGGGAACCCCAAGCCAAATTCTTGGCATTGAAGTCCCCGAGGACGAACACGGGGACGGAACCAAACCCGACGACGACGTCTCTCAACTCCGCAAGGGAGTTGTGGAACTCGGCAAGAGTTCGGTTCGGAGAGAGGTAGACCCCTACCACGACAATCTCCCCGAACCGTGCTGCTACGCAGCCCCGTCCTCTCTTGACGGCCTCGAGGGACGGGGTACCGGCGGCGGCCGACGAAATTAGGGTCACTGAGCCGCTCAGGTCCTCCACCCAGTCATCCCTGGGCGGGACAAAGTACGATTCAGCGACCACGGCGATGTTAATCGACCACTGCGCTATGCTCTGGAGCAACAGATCCTGAGCGGCGGCGCAGTGGTTGATGTTCGCCTGGAGGAGGCGTAATGGGGCCATTAATGGCACTCCATGTCAGCCCCCTCTTGGGCCTCCTTCCCAGCCCCCTGAGAGGGGCCTGCCGCAGCGGCCACGGTGGCGACGGCGGTGTTGGAGGCGGCAGCGGCGGTGGCAGTGGTGGCGGCTGCAGCGGTGACGGCGGTGGCGGAGGGCTTGCCTCTGGCCCTGGCTTTGGATTTGGCGGGTGGGGTGCAGGCCTTGCCCCCCATTCGGTGGTCGGCCGGCTTGCCAGCCGCCGTACATACGGCACAGTGCGGCGTGGCGTTGCAGGAGCCGGCCTTGTGCCCGGGCTGACCACAGCGGTAGCAGAGACCGCTGCGGTTCACCTCCGAGGTGCAATTGGCTTGCACGTGGTCGCCCACCTGGCAACGGAAGCACCTCAGAGGTCTGGGCTCCAGCAGTTTGACCTGTGCTGACACCCAGCCCACCAATAACCTTTGGCCCTCTCTAGCAATATTTTTGGCCGCCGACACGGGGCAGCTCACCGTAACGGTTTGCAGCCCCGTGGAGTCAGAATGGATGGTGCCCATCCTCACCTGCTCGGCAGAGCACCCCGCAGTCCTAACTACTGCGGCGACCACCTTGTCCTCCGTCACGAAGTCGTCCAGGCCCATGATGCGCATGCTAGCGCACTTGGTGGGCCTAGACACTCGGACCTCCTCCGCATTTAGGGACGCCCTGAGCCTAACGGCCAGAGCGTCAGTGGCCGGGCCACAGGCCGCACCGGGGACCTCCACCATTCGGGCCCCAGTCGCCGTTACCTTCATTTTTAGGCCAGTGGCAGCGCCGAGCTCCTCCAGGCGCACCACCTCACCCACCTTCGCCATAACAGTCCTGTAGGACACGCCCTTCTTTTCCGCATCCGGCTGTAGTGTGATTACTACAGCTGCGGAATTCGGGGCGCGGAGCCTAGCCGCGGTGGTTCGCTCCTTGCGCCGCTGCCGCCTCTCCCTCTTTTTGGCCGCCCTTTTGGCCTTAGCCGCCTTCCTCTTCTCCCCGGCTACTTGCCATTCGGCATCGGCCGGAAGAGATTTAGGAGGCGGGGGCGGCCGTCTCGCCACCGGAGCCCTCACCGCCAGGGCTGGGGCCCTCGCCGCCGGGGCCGGAGTCCTCGCCTCTAGGGCTGGAGCCTTCGCGGCCCGCGCATTCGCCCCGCCCTTTGGCTGCCCCGACGACCCCGGTTTGGCCGTGGCAGCTGTGGCGGCAGAATACGACGGGGCTTTGCGCTGGCCCGAGGCCGGCTGGCTCGCCGCTAACGGGGGGCGCAGGACTATGGCCTCTAGAGCGGAGAAACGACTCCGCAAGGAAGCCATCTCCTACCGCACCAGGGTCAAAACCCGGTCTTCAGCAGGCACGGGCTGCCCCTGCCCATGCTGCTGCCCCCCCTTTGGCTTCACTTGGGAGTCGGCTCTTCTGAGCCCAGCCAGGTCCGCTCGGAGCTCCTCATTCTCCTTTTTGAGGCGACCTCCGCCCGCATCTCCGACATGCCGTCTGAAGGAGGCCCTAGGTGAAGGGCCTCCGCTGCCGCCACAATCGAGGCCGTGGCCGCGGATATGGCCTGGTCCTTAGAGGACTTGAGCCTCTTCACGGCCACCCCCTTGATCAGGGCTAGCACCACCTCTGCGAACCCGGCCACACGCTCCGAATTGGGGCCGCCAGCGGCGTCCGGCCCACCACCAGGAGCCTCTGAGCCCTGCACTGCCTTTGCGAGCTTCTCGGCTCGCTAGGCCTTTTTGGCTGGGCAGGCTCGGCTCGGCTCGCCGACCTCCCTGGTGGAGGGCCCTCTATCTACCCCTTTTCCTCCTCGAGCCCCACCCCGCCGGCTGCAGTGGATTTTTTTTCCTCCGACCGACAACTTCGTCGGAGGACGACCCCGAGTTGGGGCACTTCGAGGTTCGCCTGAACTCTCGGCTCCTCCCCTCCACCTGTTTGTGCTCCGAGCTCCGACCTGAGCTCTTTGCGCTAGATGCGGCATCGGACTCCGACCCCGCATCACTCTCCTCCACTTGACTTTTGGTTTTTTTGTAGTGTTTTCCATATTTTGATCCCACGAGTGTGGGGGATGTAAAAAGTACACCTAGGTTCACCCCCTGTCCCTAGGCAAGTGTACATTTATAACCCAACCAGGGGGTCCACTGGTACCCTGGCTGGGGGTGCGCTAACGACTGATGCGCCACCTACAACTCGGAAGTTGCAGATGACACTACTCCTCAGCCATTCATATCCTCGCCGCGCACCAAAACTTGATATTAGAGGAATTTTTATAGAGGTTATCTTCCTCGCGATCCGGGCGATCAAGCTAAGATCCTCGTCCCGTTCCAAGCCACAAAACATGACTGTGGTCTCTTTACGGATTACGATTTCGACGGTTGCAGACAGAAGAATCATTCTCCCGCTGCTTGCTCGCTGGCAGGGTAAGTGCACAGCAAGCACCGCCACTCTTCGCCCACTCGACCTGCCCTCTGTAAGCAGAGAGGGGAGTGGGCGACCGACGATCGAGCATGAAGCTCCCCGCCACGCAGAAATTCGCCACGGTCAATACCCTCTCCGAAACATGGAGAGACTATTGGCCGTGCCCAGGATGCACCGGCCCGACGACTGCTCTTTCCCCCGAACGTATTCGCAGGGAACCAGCAGCAATCAGACACACGAGGAGGTTTTCTGCACGCACCCCTCGACTACGGACTTGGCAAGACAATTCTGAATGGTCAGGTACGTTTTATTTTGATTATATTAATTAAGGCGCTGACAAGACCCAATTGATCAAAATAGGCTTTGCTTAAGAAAAAAAATTGCCAAATCTGTATAGTTTGTGGTAGCGGAAAAAATATATGTTAATTTTGAACATATTTCCCAGAATCTGGTTGTTACCAAAACACGTTTTGAAAACAAATCTCGATACAAACTAACGTTAAACTAACCTCTTACTTTGATTTCTAATCCAAAATATCTGTATCAAATATCAACATACGTTACGTATTTAATTAATAACAAGAACGTCTTATTTGAATGCAGAACTTGGTTGTTTTTTATTTTCGATTACTCAACTCAATTTTGAGTAAATAGATAATTACTTCATATTTTGCAATAAATTACAAGCGTTGTGTCGTCGCGCTTCTCTTTCTTTTCTATGGAATTTGACAGTGACCGCGGTTTAGGTGTTGTCAGCGTCTTAATATTGCTCTTAATAAATATATATTATGTTGTTTTGCAAAATGCTGTTGATTATTATTATTGATATGCTTTATTGTTTTTATGTAACTTTACCACATCATTTTGTTGTGCAAATATTTACTGTGTGGCTTTAATAATTATAAAATTGATCTAATTCATCCATTAGTTTTATTCCATCATATTTTACCGCAACAAACTCATTAAAATTTTCTTAATTGATTATTCACTAACTGATTGACATATTGTTACTCTGATTGACATAATTATTGTGATCCTGGCTTCACTTACTTTTTATTTCCGTTTGACATTATATAGTCTTATTTTATTTTATTTTTTATTTTTGTGACCACGCTGACAGTTTTAATTTATATGTTTATTTTTTTTTTAATTCGTAATTCCAATGATCTGCGTATTAATATTACTATACTTATTGTTTAATTATGTTTAATTTGAACCTTTGCATGCCCATGTGATGGTAAAATAAAGAGAACTTTAGTATAAAAACACCAATGTACTATACCCATGTTTGCAAAAAAGTAAATGATTTGATTTGATTCTTATATAAGGTACTAATAACTTCTGTAAATAGTCTCCACTTAAATCTTTAGAATAAAACAGCAAAAATTAAGAACGATGCATAATGATACAATTTTATTTTCATTATCTTTCTTTATTTATTTACAGAATGGCAATGTCGCATATTATGAAACCCACGAGGATTGACACGGTACTCTATGTATAGCCAATCGCTCTGGACAAACTTAAGGCGCTGATATATGACTTTAATGACTTTTAAATTTGTTATTACATCTTCATATAATGCAAGTAAGGTATGCAAAAAATACATGTTAAACTAGAACGTATACACACCAATTCTATATGCGAATATTAACATATTGTAGTAACATACTTTATGATATAAATTCAAGAAGTAACATTACTTTCAAACTCCTTAAAATATTTTCAGGTTTTTTTATGTATGTACATACTATTTTATCATGCATATTTTTTTTCAAATATTAATAATTTTTCAAATTCTAAACATAAATATTCCATATGAAACCGAACGAGGCGGCACGCGTAGCAAGTGCGCGGTGCGTATTTGTATGGCCAAGGTCAACGGCAATTACCCGACCCTTATTAAAAATATTTTTCATTTTTTCCTCGAAAAAAATGCTACCTAACAAGTGTAGCTTACGTCATTCATATTCACAACAAAAATTGTTTTTGATAGATCACATTTATACGGGAAAGATGGTCTGTATGGTATAGTACCTTGTTTAATTGCGAAGTTTGATGCTATACGACACGACTGTATCGAATTATCGAATAGCCAACCAACATTAAACAATATTAATACATTACGATTGACTGGTTGAAAAATGCCCCAGGCTTTTGAACAGTATTGTTTTACTTGTGCATAAAGTTTTAATAAATAAATTATCACTCAGAGCCCCTTTCTTTTGCTATCGATGTTACTAGCCTAGTTACTAACCGTAGAAAATGGCCCGACGTGTTCTTTGGTAGAGACCACCGATAGGAAAGACTGTGTAGGACGCCATCAGTTTAGGAGCAATTATTTTTGCAGGCTAAATGGTGGATGGATAAGAGTTGCCGAGAATTAACACTTTCGATTCCACCCACTTTTCATAGAGCTCATACGCCATGCCACCATAGATATTGCAAGTGGACCCTCCATGAAGATCACCGGCACTACGTTTGCGCTGAAGTGAACCCGTGAGGAAGTTCAGTAAGGGTTGAAACTGTGTTATAAAACACTGTGAAACGAAGTAAAATTGCGTTTTCAGGGGGTCTTGTCGGTGTACTTGGTATCTGTGGGGGTATTTTCATGTACTACATGGGGTGGGTGGGAATATAAAAACTAAGAAAAAGTGTAATCATTCGCGCTAATCCTGAGACCAACCTTTTGTGAAGTAGTCATGCAAAAAATAATTACTTTTTAAAATTTAATAACATGTAATTGTTTCGTAGCAGCTGATTAACGTTCAGTGTCCTATTATAATTTACTTAATCGTTTTAAAAAACCAGACATCGTTTCATTTTACGTTTTGCGATAGTTTCTCGCTAGATATATTATAAACTAACGATGTTCACAGGTAATCATACAGTGACATATGTACAAAAAACTCCATCAACTAGATTATTTTCAGAATGTTTGCTTTGCAAAGAACAATGGCAATTTTGGACAAGAAAATAGGATCTGTTACCGAGATGAGACTATTACCAAAATGTCATGTAAGTACATTATTGATATAGCCATTGCATACTGTTGATTTGTGTTTAATAGCAGGGGACATTATAGGAATTCGTCTTTAAATGTACAACTTCCTCGCGCACGTATGGGAGTGGCGCGAGGAGGCGAAACGCCGGGGCGTAAGTCCGCTGCCGCGAGAAATCGCGGCACAGCGGACGGAGCTCCGGCGGGATCTCATGGCGTCATGGAAAGTACGGTTGTCGCAACCCAGTGCTGGGCACGCCACGATTGCGGCGATAAGTCCCCTCTTTGAGGAGTGGCTAGAGAGGCGCCACGGCGTCCTCACCTTCCGCCTGACGCAGGTCCTCACCGGACACGGCAGCTTCGGGAGGTTCCTGTGTCGGATAAGGCGGGAGGAAACGCCCGGGTGTCACCACTGTGTGGATCGCCCGGAGGACACGGTGGAGCATACGGTGGAGGTCTGCCCGGCTTGGGCAGAGCACCGCCGTGTCCTCGTGGAGGCGATCGGCGGCAGAGATCTCTCCGGCCCTGGTTTAGACCATGGTACGGAGCGAGAGGGCATGGGCAGTCGTCACCTCCTTCTGCGAAGCAGTAATGCTTGGGAAGGAGGAGGCGGGATGGTTGAGGGAAAGGCATGTTTCGCGCCCTCTCGCCCCTAGCCACCGCAGGAGACGCCCTGGGCGTCGGGAATCGCGGGTGGATTTCCGGCCACCGTAGGCGCGGGCTTGCGGACGGTGAGCAATGGGCAGCTCACCGTCCGGTAAGGACCAGGCCCGGGTCGACGGCGCGTTGTATTCCACGCGCGCCTCAAAGATATGTCGTCAGCACAAAGGTAAACTCCAGGTCCACTAGGGCCGATGCCTGCCGGGGTCGCGGGAAGGTACTAATGGGTCACCGAGGCCCCCGCAACACAGGCAACAGGAAGGAATACGGGTGGGTTTTAGTCAGTAAGCCGTCGCTCCGCCCAGAGCGGGAGAAGTTATTTGATGATTTCCAACACTCTTATGCATATCAAAACGCAGAATAACACATCTTACGAGTATTTCTGAACGCATTCGTAATTCTCACGTACCCAGATGTCCATACTTTTTCTAAAGTTGAAAACGATTTTATTTCTAAATCTAAATTAAGTCCCAGGCAATGCAAACCATATAAACTTATGTCAATTATTTAAATAAGATAAATCGCGATACGTACGAGCGATTTTTCTCGAGATATGTTTACGCCCGTGCCATCGTGGGCTAAGCCACTAGCAGTGTTTCATTTTACTGTAAGTACCTACTAAGTAAAGCGATTTAGTCAAGCCAATTTATTAATTAAGAACATGAGTTTACGTTTAAAAACTGGTAATTACCTTAAATTGATTAATTACGTAGCATCCTTATTTTAGAGAAGTTAAAATAAACAAAAGATTGACGTTATAATTTCGGTTGTGGCTGTTGTTAATTTCGGTGCCAACTCTGTGTTCTGTGCAACATCTCAATTAAAAATGCCACAGAGCTTAAAAAAACATTTTACGTAATTACTTTATTCTCCGTACTCATAAAAATATATTATCATCATATAGTCATATGTATCATCAAGTTACGTTTTATAAGATTTTTCTAGTCCAAGCATTGTGGAGAATGGCCATTGTTTTTTTGGATATAAAGGGGGAAGGCGGTATTTATTTTTTTTAATTTTCATCATAAGTCAAAAACTATATACGGCATAAAAAGAAAATAAAACATAAGATGTATAAAAAGCAAGTGAAGCCTTTCATGTGATATACTTTTTTCTAGTTACCTCACTTTCACATTTCTATTGCCGCTATAACAACAAGTAATAAAAAATCATAATTAAACCACACAAGGAACGCGTTTTCTTCTCGATCTTAATACAGTACGGATCCCTTCGTGTGCGAGTCCAACTCGCACTTGGCTGGTTTTTTTTTTCACTTGTTACATTGATCATCATCATCAGCCTAGCCTTTTCCCAACTACGTTGGGGTCGGCATCCAGTCTAACCGGATACAGCTGAATACCAGGATTTTAGAAAGAAAGAAAGAAAGAAAGAAAAATTGTTTATTCTGCAAAAACAAAACGCACATTATAAAAATTTACGTAAAATAGACACATAATATACAAAGTAGCTAAAGGCCTCGTAATCAACCCATATAATTTTGACAATCCTGTCGATTACCTACGTAATATTTACTCTGTTACGCCACTGGCAGATGACAACCAATGACAACATAACATACAATCAAAACAAAAACAGAATGCCCATTACAGTGGGGAAATAACTACTTTTATAACAAATAAACAATTAAAACTAGAACAATTAAACAATGCGTCGCATCTGTGCAAGAAAAGGTCGTTGCTCAGCGAAATGCTGTGACTTCGGACAAGCCTATCGTCAACAGCGCTGATTTTCAGCAATTACCTACTTGTCGAATGACGTAATGACGTCCCCTGTGTGAAGTAATAAATCAGGTAAGTGAAAATTTTCCACAGAAATATTTGTGATTCAAGCTGAATAAAGTATGTATATAAATACAAAAAAATATATATATCTGTATCAATGCGTAACTTTAAAAAATAAAAAGAATACATAAACTAAGGCTATAATACAATGAAAAATAATTAAAATAAGTACTAAGTAATTAAATTACTCAAGGCGTTGTGCTAAGTGTGGTGCGTATTTATGCTATTTTATAATTATAGTAACAATATATTATTATTTCGATACAATAGCAATATTCCATGGTGAATTAATAAAGTTTTCATCAATACACTATAATTTTATAGATGCACTGTGGGAATTGCGATGGCGGCCATTTGCCAACGGCGTGCATCGATCCATGGCGTTGGCAAACAACTGCCTATCTGACCTCCACAACCCGGTTACTGGGCAACACGATACCCCTTGGTAAGACTGGTTGTCAGACTTTCGGGTTTGTTACACAGATGGACAAGCATTATTTTATATTTATTCCAAAATTTGACTTTTTTCCAAAAAGTCTATAGCATAAGTAGTTCCTGAAATAAGCAGCTGTGACAGACGAACGGACACACAAACGAAGTCGCACCATAATTGTTAGTTTTTTACCATTTTGCTACGGAACCGCGAATAACCTCGTTTGTTAAACTCATCGAAGTCTTTCATAATATGAAAATGAATATTTTTTGTGAATATTTGTAACCGTGAAAATGGTTTTCCACCTTTGAAAGCCTCCTGACACCCAATAAAAAAAATGCTTTAATTGCAAAACCATCGCGTATAGTAATAAATCTTGCTAAAATATACAACTATCATTAGCTGGACAGTTTATAATGCTGTTTTCGTGATGAAAAAATTACATTTAAAATGAGCCCTCCGCGTGGGCTCCCGAGAGCTCCCGGCATCCCATATGCGACTAAAGTGACCCCTCCAAGAGGGCTCCTGGCACTGAACGTGATAAGCTTCAGTGGAGTGGCAATTGGAGAGGCCTATGCCTAACAGTGAACTGCTGGTGACTTTCAAAAATATTAAAAATTTCAAAAACTTTTATCAATCTTCACCACTGATACTATAATTCAAAAATTTAATGATAATTCAAATTACACTGAACTACGATAGTCAAACGAAATTAGGTATAGCAGTAAATTCCGAAATGTTAATTCTTTGATAATACTGTTCCATAATTCAAATTATTATACCCGACTTCAGATATGAATGAGTACATATGACACCCACACGGCATATATGGCATCACACGGAAGATGTATCATAACTTATGTAACATGAACGTAATTAAGATTTTCATGAAATATGATCACGGAGCGTAATAAAGACGTAATTGATTTCACACTCGCACAGAGATTCGTATCAATAACGTTATAAGTATTCCCTAATTTCCTCTCGTTTCGTACCTTTAAATGGTTCCCGAAGATTGAATTAAAATTACTTCACCTAAATGTAATTTACGAATATAATATTTCAGTGTGAAATGACCCGAAATTGATTAAATTCATGGCTTTTACAAAGCTATCGTGTTGTATCTACGTATATATTTTTAAGGTTATAATATATTAATATACCTAGTCAAACAAGGACCACGTTCCTGATTAGTTTTTTAATGTCCCTCCGTGTATGTACTAGAGCTTTACCCCAATTGCGTAACTCACTATCTGCAGGCTTTTTTTTTTTTTGGTTAGGATATCATCAAATAATTTCTCCCGCTCTGGGCGGAGCGGGAGGGTACCTATGTCAGACTCTTACTGACCAAAACCCACCCATATTCCTTCCGTTGCCTGTGTTGCCAGGGGCCTCGGTAACCCTTTAGTACCCGGGCCCGGTCCTTACCGGACGGTGAGCTACCCATTGCTCACCGTCCGCAAGCCCGCGCCTACGATGGCCGGAAATCCGCCCGGGATACCCGACGCCCAGAGCGTCTCCTGTGGCGGCTAGGGGCGAGAGGACGCGAAATTTGCCTTGCCCTCAACCGTCCTGCTTCCTCCTTCGCGAGCATTACTGCTTCGCAGAAGGTGGTGACGGCTGCCCATGCCCTCTCGCTCCGTACCATGGCCTGAACCAGGGTCGGACGCGAGAGATCTCTGCCGCCGATCGCCTCCACGAGGACACGACGGTGTTCTGCCCAAGCCGGGCTGACCTCCACCGTATGCTCCACCGTGTCCTCCGGGCGATCCACACAGTGGTGACACCCGAGCGTTTTCTCCCGCCTTATCTGACACAGGAACCTTCCGAAGCTGCCGTGTCCGGTAAGGACCTGCGTCAGGCGGAAGGTGAGGACGCCGTGGCGCCTCTCTAGCCACTCCTCAAAGAGGGGACTTATCGCCGCAATTGTGGCGTGCCCAACACTGGGTTGCGACAACCATATTCTCCATGTCGCCATGAGATCCCGCCGGAGCTCCGGCCGCTGTGCCGTGGTTTGTCGCAGCAGCGGAGTTACGCCCCGGCGTTTCGCCTCCTTGCGCCACTCCCATACAAATATCGTTAGAAATGAAAGTCAAAATGCCAGATTCTTGAAGGATTTCTACGGTGCGATGTCAAAAATGGAGAAAAGACCTGTGTCTATTCTTCGTAGAAATATAAAGCGTCATGCTAAACCTGCTGTTCCTTATCAGTATCACTAATCTGAATGATTTTGAAGGAACTTAACCCATTATTTTATATGTTCGATAAATTTGTCTGCTCAACAACGTAATTAACTCAATAAACGTGGGTGAACTGTCAAAATGAAACGTATTACTGGAAGTTTGTTACGCAGGATCCCACCAAGCTAAGACGTAGTCAACGTGGAACAAACTCTATAGGTAGCGAAAAACTGCAAAAGCTTACCTACTTCTTAATAAAGCCTTCGTTATGTAAGGAGGGTTCCCTATCCATTAGCATAAAATTTTAAGACCTAATATAACTTAGCATAATGTTGTTTGGCATAATTATTTTTTCGCATAATATAATTACGCATAACAGCTCATGCATAAGTTTTTTAAGCATTATGTCTGTAACCATAATAATGATTAGGCATAATATTTTAAAGCATAAACTTATTAAGCATAAAGTTCTAAAGCATAACTTTTTTAAGCATAAAGTTTTAAATAATCTAATTTATAATAAATCATTTGCATGAACATTGTTTTTGTTATTTATATTAATTGTATGCCTAAATATTATTATGCTAATAGCCATTAGGCCTACTAACGTTATGCTAAAAGTCTTTAGGCCTACTAACGTTATGCTAATAGTCATTAGGCCTACTAACGTTATGCGAATCAAATTTATGCCGAAACAAATTAGTCTTTAACATGATTATGCCAACATAAAATGTATGCCTAAAAAAATTATGCCAAAGTATATTATTATGCCAAAACAAATTGTGCCAAAATCGTTATACTGAAGTATATTAGGACAAAAAACATTATGCGAAAAGAAGGGATCCCTGTAAGGAGACCTTGCTTTGTAACCTCATACACTAGACTCACATATTTTCTCGAAAAATCTCGTTTCAAAGCTCCTCCATAAAAAATAAAAAACAAATATTTCATACAAAATTCAAAGTAAGTATGATTAAAGGCGTTTGTGAACATTTTCCATTTTTATAAAAACTGAGTAACTACTCAGCTCTTCAAACTGACCTTTGGAACTTGCGTGGGATGATGAAAAAATGCAATGGAATGGCTATTCTATCTCCAACGGGGCTACGGATTAGACGAGCAAACAATTGCAATTACATTTGTATGCACAATGCTTGTCATCAAAGACTAGATTTTCAATTAATCAAACAGACTGGAGAGCAGTGGTGGCCTAGTGGTAGGCTTCGACTTACGAGTTGTAGGTTGTAGGTTCCAACCAAGACAGGCGCTTTACTTTGTGTAAATTATTTCATCACCACTGTTCTCAAAACAGTGAAGGCAAACGTCGTGAGGAAACCGGCACGTCCTAGAACTAAAAATTCGAAGTCATGTGACATCTACCAACCCGCACTAGGCCCGCGTGGTACATTACGGCCCTCTCCCTCTCTGTGACCGGAGGCCGGTGTCCCAGCAGTGGGAATTTTATAGACTGATTATGAAACAAACTGTGTTGGGACTTCAATTCATAATCATAAGGGGCGCTACATATTTTTTTGGGTCGGCATTCGATTCAGCAGTATTTATTGAACAAAAGAGCCGACCCGAAGCAATTACTACACAGATTCGGCTTTCATTCGGCTCGTATCGATCGGCATCTACCCTCGCTGAATCATATTCTGGTCGGCTTGGCGCAAATCGTGCTAAGCCTCGAGCTATCGAGCTAAGGCTTTTTCCTGAACTTAATATGCTACATTATAATAATATCGTCCGGCTGAGCCGAATCATGCCGACCCGAACAAGTGTGTAGCTTAATAAACCGACTTTAAATCAAAAACATAAAATTCAGCCAGTCTTTCGCGCCGCACCTAAAAGCAAAGAAAAAAAAAATTCAAATTAGAGAAAAGGCAGAACAATTGTGCCGATTCCCTTGTTCACAAACTAAACTAAATTTACGTTCAGTGCATCTTTTTCTTTCTATTTCATTAAGAAAAGGACAGAAGATAAATTATAGTTTAGTCCTGTCAAATTCAAAAGTTTATCTTCTGTCCTCTTCTTAATGAAATAGAAAGAAAAAGATACACTGAACTTAAATTTAGTGTGACCAAGGGAATCGGCACCACTGTTATATTATTTAGTCCATTAAACATCGTTTAATTATTTAGTAGTGTTGATAATAACTTTTTACATTAAAGTAAAATAAAAAATACCAACCTACCTCAAGTAAAATTGTATTTTTCTTCAAACAGCGCTGAATGCATCTATTGTTGATTTCGCTCGGGGAATCCAGAACCTTTCTAAACCCTTGAAAGAAAACAGCGCACAATTTTGATGCACAGACAAAAGAATAAAATATAAAATGTGTATGAAACAGTTATAGGTATCTAGGTAGTTGTGATGAAACTTGCACTTTAAAATAAATAACGTAAGGTTCATTACTGTCGAAATATGGGTACGTCCGCTTTATCCTATATATTTATTTTTACAAGCGTAATGTATAAAAGTTGTAGATTTATGCAAAAGCATAAGCTTAGAACATTTAGTGAAATGACAGTGTCTCTCAAGCGCCCATGAAGTCATGAAAGACCTGTGTAGGTAAGTACAGCCCGATTCAAACTTTATGGCGGCTCGGAACAAGAGGCGAGTCACTGCGCAGTAACTAATTCATGTGTCAGCGGGGGTGAGGGGTGCGGTACTGCGCAGCGAGTAGCGCAATTCAGAGCCGCCATCAATTTTGAATCAAGCTGTACTTATAAGGTATCCACGCCCTTATGTTACCGGATCGAATAAATAAGAGGTATTTGTATATTTTAATTATTCCTAAAAAATATACTAAAATTGTTACATCATGACCACTCTGTCAGCTCTTCAAGCTGAGTCTCAATTCTTTCCAATCTTCTAAATATTAAATAGTGTTTATCTCATTATTAATGCCATCAACTTATAAAATACTAGCTGTTGCCCGCGACTTCGTCTACGATCCAGCAGGCTTAGAACACCGCATCTTTCTACGGAAGAATAGACAAAAATGACGTTCCGTGTAGAAAGTACAACGGCAGCAAAGTAGAAAGAGTCAACTGCACTTTTTACGAAATTCACTCTTTTACATAATTCGACTCAGAATTATTTGTTTTGTCTAGATTTTTTTTCTGTTTGATTCTCAATTTTTACCGATAATATGTCACGTATAATATAGACAACTACAACATTTTTTCTCAAAGTGTCGAAGTACCGCATTTTGGAACAAAAAAAATCATTGGGCAGTTGCCCATCAGACACGACATCCGTCTGGTCGGAGGATTTTCTATGGAGGATGAGTGAACTTTACAACCTGTTCCTCATGCCTCCATAATAATACCAAACCGAAACGAAGACCTAAGAAATAGAATAAAGTGGTGTGTGTGGGTGCTAAATTGCCAATTTAATTTAAATATATACCAACAGCAAACAGTACAATAACTGTCTGTCTATCAATCTCTATACATCAAATGGTTTAGTTTATTCCACTGAAAACGAATTAAATGTTTAGTCAGCGGACTGTAAAAAATGATGTAACATTCATTCGAGCACTGACAAATGAACTTTACAGTTTATTGATTGCACTCCAGTACAGTATTTGACGCGTGCCGGGCTCAAAATAAATGGCCGTGGTTTTACTAAAAATAGACTATACTTTCAGGAATTATTTTATACCATATTTATAATAAGCAATAAAGAAAAAGGGCGACGTTTGACTAATTTTTATCACAATTAGAGAAATGGATCGTATTATGATTAATTTTTTGATAAAAAAACAAATTAATGTTTAAGTAGCCAATTTTCGCATCTCAAATCCTGCCAAACACCAAATAAAAAACAATTGAAACATGAAATCACACAATATACAACCAAAACAAAAGACAAGCAACAAGTAAGAACAACACAGTTCCGAAATCTTTAAAAAATAAACAAAACACTCGTACATTTCGACGTGTCACCGCGTCAAATATTTCCAACTTCCATATTCCCCCGAAATCGTAGCTTTATTGCTATCGAGAGAATACAATGCATCTGAAAAGTTTTGCCATAAACAAAACATAGTCGTGAGCCGCCGTGCCTCGTAAATAAGCAACATGGCGGGTCTTGGGGCGAGCCCGGGGACTCGCAGGCCCTTTCAATGAACTCTCCAGTGCGCGGCTCTTTCTTTCTTTCTTTTCGCTGTTGAAATTGTGTTTTTGTTGATGCATGTTGATGCGGTTCGTGTATGTTGAAAGTTATGTGCGGTGCTCGGATAATTTAGGTGAGTTTGGATGCATTCGTTATGGTATTTTGCTACACAAAACCACATCTTTTATTATATTTATATATTTAACACTTATAGAGCTGTTGTGTCCAACAATTCTCGTTATAATTCGGTGCCTAAATCTATGTTTCAAGAATGAAATCGTATGGCACTCATTTAACACAATTATATTTTAGAATACTGTAAAGCAAACCTTTCTCTTTTTATAAAAATCTTAAACCTGCACTACACTACTCGCGAAATCGATCGAAGTTATGGTGGGTCCGCAGTGGTAACCCGCGAAATTCACAAATCTCTTATGGAAATGTCCTTATGGAGCAAATCTAACTTACAGCGCCCCTAGCGATCACAAAAAGAGTTAAAATTAGTATGTACCATGAGAGATTTAGATAGGTAAGATTTAAGAACCCTTTTTTTTTGTACCTGGGTGGAAAATCCTCATGGATGTCCTCCACCCTGGGGCAGGCGGAAGGGTCTGTCAGACTCTTACTGACTAAAAACCACCCCGGTATTACCCGGTATACCCACACTTGCACCGGGGATCTTGGGATCTAGTGCGACTTCCGCGATCCCCGGCTGGTGCCGGCCCGCCATTGCGGGCCACCTCAAGCTCGCGGGGGGAGTGAGGTGTATAACTCCCCCCGCGACGTCCCATAGGGGCGCACGTGGAACACTACGCGCCGCCACCTTGGGTCCTGCTATGTGGGGGGCGACGGATGTCCCGAATCCGTCGCCCCTGGACCCGTTTAGGGGGACTGGAAGAGGGTGTTGTACGCCCTCCGCCGCCGTGAGAGGAAGAGATCTCCCGCTCCCTTTCCGCAGCCTCCTTCTGCGACATGACTGTTTCGCAGAAGGATACCACCGCGTCCCAGGACTCCTCGCTGCCGACCATGGAGTCGACCACGGCTGGCAGCGAAAGGTCACTGCCTACTCCTGAGACGAGGGTACGGCGCGGCTCCTCCCAAAAGACACACTCTGCCAGCGTATGCCGCGCCGTGTCCTCCCGGCAGTCGACGCAGTGGTGACACCGGGCGTCCGGCTCCCTGTGTATGCGACACAGGTACTTTCCAAAGTAACCATGCCCCGAGAGCACCTGCGTCACCCGAAAGAACAGGGATCCTTGCCTCCTCCCGAGCCAGCGCTCGAGTACCGGCCGGACCGCCTCAGATTTAAGAAACCTAACGTAACCTATTCAATAGTCACAAACGATTCTCAGCTGTCACAATACAAAACGGCACCATGAGTTACTAATTTGACAGAAGCTATCGAAAAATACGCTTGCAATAGTAGTTACGTAGCTCACTAGCTAATTATATACGTTATTTAGTCTATTAAAGTCAAAATAATGTCTAGAAGAGCGTATTTAGCATGAAATATGCTAGTGGCTAGACTCTTAAGAAGCGTTTGAAGATTTGTGCTTATTATTGAATAATGTTACGGAATTGAAGTCAACACAAAGAGTTTCATTAGAACTAAAACAATCATTTTCATTTCTACATACACTATACTAAATTGTGACCCACTAGTCCTTATTGTATTATATATTATAATTTAGTAAACTTATTTCAGTTTAAATTTAAGTCAAAAACGCTGCGGACCACACAACGTAAATAAAATTACAAATTTAATCGACGACGGTGACATATTATAAGAAATAAAAATTCAACAATCACTAAATACCATAAGTAGTCCACAGACCGCCAACCTTTATATTTAGTCGGATTATTTCGTGATATTCACTGTCATATGAGCTTATGAGCCGTTCTCTTTTCTTGTTACTGAGAAAGAAAAAAACAAAACATAAGGAGCGAAGTTAGCTACACGACACGATCTATCGAGCTTATCTTGGCGTTTGCGTATGACTCCGTGAAACTCATGGTGCAAGCATTAGCGAAATCTAATTGATCCACGTTAACACGCTAGCGAGTATTTTTTCGATAACAACTCATGTTAGACGTACAGATGTCTACTGTAACTATTTTATAAAGCTAGTATACTAAGGCTAGATCTACAATGTAAGCTGTTTTATTGTTAGTATGAAGTAATTTGAATTATGTTTTAAATGATAAACACATACTTCCAGCAAGCTTAGCACGAGCACCGTTTTGTCTACGGAAGAATAGCCAAAAATTACGTTCCGTGTAGAAAGTACGACGACTGCAAAGTAGACAGAGTCAACTGCACTTTTTACGAAATTCACTCTTTTACATAATTCGACTCAGAATTCGTTGTCGATTTTTTTTTCTGTTTGATTCTCAATTTTTACTGATATTAAGTCACGTATATAGAAACAACTACAACAATTTTTCTCAACGTGTCGAAGTAGCGTATTTTGGAACAAAAACATATTATAGTAATATTGGCCTTCACCATTTCCTTGGTAGTGTCCTATTAACTAAATGATGTAAAATAGGAGAAGATAGCCTTGTTCTTCTATTAATTATCACAGTTTTTCCTGTAAAATCATGATTTTGTAGATAACCGTATATACTTTGTGGCCGTCGAGTAGAAAAACCCAAATTGTCTTCACTACCTTAGATAACTGTCAGTTGTCAGTGTGATTTTGACAGTTTGGTATAGAAAGTTTCTTCTTAAATAGTCTACTTATAAAAGGACCTAGACAAAAAATCAAAAATCAAAATCAAAAGTCATTTATTCAAACTAGGCTGAAAATCAGCACTTTTCGAACGTCAAAGTTACATAAGACAGTCCTCCAAAAATGCCCGCCCGTCACCACTTCCTAGTGCTTTAGCTGGGAAGAAGAAGTGGTGGAACAAACTCCCCAGCAGCACGTCTGTCTGTTTAGTTATATAAGTTATATATAAAGATCGGTAGAAACGAAAGACAAACTGACAGATTGCATAAGGATTTCTACGGTGCGATGTCAAAAATGGAGAAACGAAATGTCACTTTGTATAGAAAAAGCTGTGTCTATTCTTCTAAGAAATAGAAAGCGTCATGCTAAGCCTGCAGAATGTTGGACAGGGACCATAAAAGCGGCCATCAGTCCTGGCAAAGTTTCAGTTTGACCTCGGTTTTAAGTCGGTATAAGTTCGATTATAAGACGATAAGTTCGAATATATGTACGAGTATTAACTGAATCTACTAAATACAATTATTTAAAAAACTAAACGTGTGTGAATTCCGTGTCTCTCTCGCTCCGTTTGCTACCGGCCCTCTCGCCTACGTCTTTGGGAGGTCTCTGACATCGTCGTGAGACGCTGAAAAGTGCCTCCGCTGTCTTTTATATCGGCGTGACGAGAGACAACGCCGCCCTCTTCCCGCTCCTGGACATAGAAGCCTTCTGACGTCAGGGCATTACACTCACGTGGTGTAAGACACCAACACGGCCCTCCTGCTAGAGTGAAGCATTATATAACGTTATCTACGAAAATCCCTAAAGCTTTTCCTCTTCTGGACAGGGATGTTGACAACCTCCTCCTGATCCAGTTCGACGCAAGGCACTGCAGCCCCGTCGACATCCTGCTCCACTACTGCCTACCGACCGTGCTTCCTGCCATCCGGGCGTCCCGAGCCGCGCGAAGTTGAAGCCGACCCTGGAACTCCTACTCGCACTTACTTTTTATGTGTTATGCGATCTACTTTTTTTAATATGACACTTACAACTAGCCCTCCGGCTAATCGTACCGTTTCATAGTCACGTTTATATTACTAGAAACATTAGATTAAAAGCTACGAATGTAACCTTTGAGATGCGTAGTTTGAATTGTGTTGTCGTCAACTGGCTACCCTACTAGATACCACAAGAAGTACTTAAGGATCCTATGTACCTTGCAGTGTGTACTAATCACACTATCTCTTCCCGTTTAGCTTATAGAAAAATATGTCGTATCAAAGTTCACTTCTGCGTGTACTTGTATAACAAAATACAAAAAAAAATCATGAAAGTATGTTAAGCAGTTTGAAGTAATATATTTTTTTTATGATTTGAGTAGACATTACTTCCTGAATTTATTTCATGAAGTATTTTACTACAATACTTAAATATTCACATATATAATTGATGTGTATGCGTTCTAGTTTAACACATATTTTTTGCATAACTTACTTGCATTATATGAAGGCGTAATAACAGATTTAAAAGTTACTAAAATCATATATCTGCGCCTTAAACAATGAAACCATTCGATCCATATCTCATGTCAGACAGTAATCACTTGCCTCAAAAAACATCTTTTAGAAAACGAATTGTGCAGTCTTATGCCAGTGCTATAAACAAATGCGGTTTTATGTACCTACCTATTTTAGCAGAATTAAATGTGGATGCCAACTGAAACAAAATAAAGCAGCTTAGCGATTTCTTTTGTGTTGATCTGTGACAAGACAAAAACGTAAAAAAAAATATCTACTTATCTCTGAGAAATGTTGAGAAAAATGTAAGAAATGCAGAGTGTGTTGACACCTACTTAAGAAGGATTTACTGGTGGAAATGCCTCCTTTTTAGGGTTCCGTTCCTGAAGTGTGCCAAATAAAACCCTTTACTAAGCCTCCGCTGTCCGTCCGTCCATCCGTCCGCCTGTCCGTCTGTCTGTATCTCATGAACCGTAATAGGTAGACAGTTGAAATTTTCACAGATTGTGTATTTCTATTGCCGCTATAACAACAACTAATAAAAATCAAATAATGTAAATATACATACATACATACATACATACATACATACATACATACATACATACATACATACATACATACATACATACATACATACATACATACATATATACATACATACATACAAGAAACGTGTTTTTTTGGCGTTTTTTTGCTAAACATTGTACGGTGGTACGGAACCCTTCATGTGCGAGTCTGACTCGCACTTAGCCGGTTTTTTGAAACACCATTAAGTAATACATTCCGAAAAGATACAAATGGTATGCTAAACAATCCATTCTTGGACTGTAGAATCCACAAACTGTTTAGTGTTTTTAAAACATCTTTGCTACAATTTGATTGCATTCATATGTTTGATATACTATACTATAATTGTATTATCTTATTATAGGAAAACACACACATGCAATAAGGATTTGTACTAGTTACCTATACGAATTTCTTTAGATACTTCCGTGCTATAAATAAATCGAACCTGTCCATTCCGTTTTCCTCTTCCAAGACTCTTGAGCCTATTTCAAAGTAAGAAAGATTAGTGTTTATTCCAGCGAAATATACGGCATCATATGTTTTGAAGCAGAATTTTTCTAACATGTATATTAACATTAACTAAATTAAATTAAAACTAAGTTAAACCTAAAAAAGGCCTTCGAGCCATTGTTCCGAGGATGCTGGCGGCATTTCCTCGCTGAATTGCAATGCTGATGCGTTGCGCGAGAAATCCGCCAGCTTTTCGGTCACCAGTTACATCAACTATTACATGTACTTAGTTTAACCTAACTACTCCTTGGACAACAACTGAAGTCACCAAACTGTCTCACAGTCTTTGACTGGTTACGAAGAGGTGGTAGGAGACCCATGGTCAACGAAGAACTTTGACAGACTGATCTACGACATTGATGATTGCAGTCACCGGCAAGAAATGCGAATCGACATTTCCAAAACCACAAGAAAAGCCCAATTCACTTTGTGCAAGCAAGTACCTAAGTTGTGGCGGCATCTACAACGTCACATGCGAACTATGCACTGACGTCACGGAAAATCCTGAATCGCGCAAGCAAAGTTTACCGCAAGACTATAAGCATATTTACAACATTCCGACATCAGTCGTCGAACAGTAGCCTACCAGACACAACACTCGTCTGGTCGGAGATTTCTCCCTTTTCTATGGGGATGAGAAAAGTTTATACCCTGTCCCTCATACCTATATACTAGGAAAGACTAGGAAAGTAGAACACTTCAATCGAAAGTCGATTTTCTGTCGTTTTATAATACAACGATAAAAGCCTATATCGTGATCAACACTATGTATTAAAATGCAAATAAAACCCATTTGAATATCTGATAAAATCAGATTGAAATCGAAAAGAGAAAGCGAATGAAACTGATTTTTATTTCTCTTTTTGTTATTGGCGCCAGCGAAAGATTGAAAATTGTTACGTTTTCCGGCTTAGCTCTATCCTGAAATCCTGACACATTGAATATACCATGGTGTGTGTACTGTGTGAGTGTGGGAAGTATGGCATACTGACGAACCAAACATTGCTTTTAAGTATTGATTTTGTCTATTTATGTTCAGAGTATTTGCACACAGCGCTTTTTTTGTTCAGTCACAAATATTACACTCTCTAGAGAATGCAGAGTGAGTGATATTGATGACTTCGATAAAAAAATTACTATCTACCGAGGTAGGTCGGTACCAAAATAATTTTTGACCTTCGCACCATTTCAAGTGGTTTTTCAACATTGTAGAATAAGGACAGTATATCAACTGTGAACAGAAACAGTAATAATACTTACCTACTAAATTACTTTCTAAAACGACTATTTCTAATTTACAAAAAACACTAAATAATATGAGTAAAAGTAATAGGTACTAGATTCTTGCGTTTTATTTTTCACGATTTAAAAAAATCAATAGAAAAGCTTTTTTTTTCATAAAAGCTTTGGTTTTTAATTTCGATTTTCTTAAAATGTTTCAGTTCGCACTCAGTTCATTATGATCGTAGCCAACTTGTGAAATACAGCAATGCAAAGGGACTCGGCAGAGGCTTCACAGACAGACACTTCGTCTGAAGCCTCTGCCGAGTCCCTTTGCATTGCTGTATTTCACAAGTGGCTTTTACGTGATTTATTAACATAATGAGACAAAGCTAGACTACGCGATGTACCAATTTATTAGAAAAACTGAGTGCGAACTGACTTTTTTAAGAAAATTGAAATTAAAAACCTACGAATATTAAGTACTGAAATGGACAACCCTTGTCTTTACGAATATTTCTGTATTTATATTCTCGTGCAACGTGTATACTAGGGCAACACTGAAAGTTTTTAGAACTGGCCACTTGTAAACGATATAATAAAAAAAACAGTTCAAATTTTGAAAATGGAACTCTTTGCCAATATTCTTTGCGGCAAATTGAAATTTGTCTGTGTCACGTCAGCATGAATTTAACGCGAGAAAATTTTCGTACAATGATTTTTATGACTTTCGATGTCATTTAAGTCAACAAGAAAGTTGTGATAGACTTCGATTGGCCTTTCACAATGAAGCCCCATCTCGTGCCACTGTTTACAACTGGTTTAATGAGTTTAAACGTGGTCGCACTAATCTCACCGATGATCTGCGTGAAGGACGGCCTTCTACGGCGACGACTGAAGATAACATCAGTGTTGTGCGGCGTATGATAGAAACCGACAAAAGAGTGACTTATCAGCAGATTTGGACAAGCTTAGGCATCGGTATGAGTCAAGTGCACAAAATCCTCCATGAACATTTAGCGGACAGGAAGCTTTGTGCCCAGTGGATACCTCATAATTTGACAGAGGCCCAAAAACTCCGTCCTGTTGATTAGTGTCGTGAAATGGTTCAAAGATTTAACGGAGGTGACTCAAATGCACACAGCATTTGAGTATCCATACTATATCGACATACTTACGGGTGACGAAAGCTGGATTTATTGTTATGATCCTCAAACTAAGAGACAGTCTGCTGTCTGGGTGTTACGGTCCGAGGAGTTGCAAACTAAAGTGAAGAGAGGTCGAAGCGTGGGAAAAAAGATGGTGGCCTCGTTCTTCGGAAGGACAGGTCATTACGCAACAATTGTTTTAAAGGATCGAAAAACAGTTACTGCAGAGTGATACACTAACAATTGTTTGCCACTTGTCTTTCTTGTGTTGTTTGTTCTTGGTCGAAGAGACCCCTAAGGACGAGTGGGTAAAGTGCTTTTCTCAGTAGTTCCATCGGATGCAACGATGTATTGATGTAAATGGACACTATTTTGAAAAGATATAATAAAACTAACAACTTGCTAGTTTGATCAGTTTTTGATTTTCTAACAACTTTCAGTGTCACCCTCGTAGCAATATTTAACAAACGATTTAATTAGGTAAGTAATACCAGTATAAACTAGACTTCTTGAAGACAACCTTTAGATTCCGAGGCTCGAAGAGAACTTAGCAACTACGCGGCACACCAAATACGAGTATATCATGTTTGTCATTCAGTTCTCTTAAAAAAAAAACAGTAATTTTACGGTAACTGTCAAATAAGATACTTTTAAACTTCATGACTACCTTGATACAAAAATCATTTGAAGCAAATCACATACTTTCAATTTTATATTTAGTATTTAAAATCGCTACAAATCTTATTAATATTAGGAAATCATGACAGTACGTAGGTACAATTTTTTGATCCTGTGGTTCTTTACCCTTGTAATGAGACAATACGTGCAAGTAGATATTATACTCGTAAATGTAACCTACGGAAGTGCGGACCAAAAAACCCAAGTAGGTACCTACCTACTTAGGCATGGACCATAACAACCAGCTTTGTTACCGTAACATCTAATTACAAAACGTTGACACATTACACAGAAACATCTAATTACAAATTACAAACGCTTTTTATCCCTTTGGCCGGAGTCACGCGTAGGTAAACGTTCTGTCAGCCTAAATTAAAAACTTATGACATTTCCAACTCGACATAGACAGTTAATTTAGACTTTTTGATGATACTGAGCTTATTTTACAAAACACAACTAGCCAAACTCCATCCTGGAATTCGCATCGCCCATCGGCAAAACTAATCACGTTCGATCGAAACAAAATGGAAGCTCCGGCGAAAACATCGGAGAAATACGAAATTAACAGTAACGCCCCCAGGCTTTTAATTAAACTTCAGAGTACGCACAATACTTACGTGAAATTATTTAAAATACAAGGCTGAATATTTGAATTGAGTGTATTTTCATGACCGCTGAAATATAGACTTTAGTAGTTAGGTAAGCTTCCCACTCATTTGGAAAAATGTTAATGCCGTCCCTAACTTCTGAATAAATTAAGATATTTCTGATAGAGGTGATGAATGAACAAAATGCGTAAGTAGTTGGGGTCTAATGGTCGCAAGCCGACCGCGACAGCGTAAATGATAAATCATTTCTGTAAGTAGGTTTGTACAAACACTTACACGTCAATCATATTTTTTAAAACGAGATGAGGTTGGCGTTTCCTGTCTGACGTGGTCTTGGGTTCGATTACCTGATCGGGCAATGCTTTATTGACTTTTTCTGGCTGGGGAATATGTTACGCCACTTCTTCTTCCCAGCTAAAGCACTAGGAAGTGGTGAAGAGCGGGCGTTTTTTGGGGGACTGTCTTATATAATTTTGAAGTTTGAAAAGTGCTGATTCTCAGCCTAGTTTCAATAAATGACTTTTGGTTTTGATTTTTGATTTTTCCATTGCGAATTTGTTTTGTCAGTAGCTGCCCGAATTCTGCCTTTGTGCCAATCTCAATGTCTCACCCCTTATTATATGGGGCTTGAACATAACTGGCGAAATGTGGGTGTACATGTACATGGTTACTCGGTCTACCCCTTTTATAAAAAAACTAGCTTTTGCCCGCGGCTTCACCCGCGTGGATGTCGGCTAATACCACGGGAACGCATTACCGGGATTAAAAGGAAACGAAGCGATCGTATACCTCATTGCTGAGGAAAAGATCATTGACTCCTAGCGCTGCGCCCACCGCCGTCGACCATAATGATTTTGTTGTTACGCGTCTTTTAAAGTATTCATTTAAATGATATGATATGCAGGCATATTTAAATTTAAATTAAAGGCCCAATTTAAATAACATATTTTATTGGATAAGGATTAATATAATACCCGTTAAAGACTCGTGCATACTAGCGCGGGCGCGACAGGCAGCAATAAGTCTGTCGCACCCGCAATATAGCCCCAGTCTGCACGAGCCCTCAAATTGCTTCTTAACAAATAAATTTTTATGAAATTCTGAAAGATAAAAATGTTTACTTTGGGTCATCCTTAGAAGATAGACATATGCTATCGCGGACTCTTTTGTTGATGTACAAACCTGTAGAACATAAATTGCATGTGTCTCGTACATCATACACGGCGCGCGCTAGTAAAACTGCCAGTCGGCACGATTTTTTCCAAAATCATCAACAAAAATCGTCATATTTCAGCCAATTTACACAAAACCTTAAAAGATTCTACATCTAAACCTTCCTCTTGATTCATTCCGTCCATTGGTGAAAACCGTTTGAAAATCCGTTCCGGAGTTTTTGAGCTTATTGCTTTGAGACAGACAGACGCGGCGCCCGCGCCGCGTCTGTCTGTCTGTCTCAAAGCGACTAAACAAACTTTGTTTTACAATATGTAAGGATAATATCGTAGAGTAGACATTCCTTGCTAGATTATTGAACATGTCAGTGTGTCTGTATACCGATCAATGTATCGAGTTATTTTCGGTGCGCCGGATATTCGTGCCCCAGCTAAGCTCAGCGATCGGGGAACCTGTTCGCAGGGAGACGTTTGGCAGTGAGTGATTCGACGAATTCCGGTCTTGTACATAACCTACTCATGACTCAAACGGCTTGACTAATCTGTTATCCTGATATGGCCTGTTCCAAAAGTATCAGTCTGATGAAAATGTAAACAAATTGATCAGGAAACGTACCTGTGGATGCCAAGGAGACTAGGCGAATTTGTATGGGAAGTGCTCTATGGACCGATGGCCATACAGTATTGATACTTGTGTAGGAAAACCACAGTCAGGTTTTGAGAAAAATATACTATTATAATTTACAGGAAAACAGTCTTAGGAGACGGTCCTTAACTTTTTGAGTAATTGCTAACGCATATTTTGTAAAAAATGATACAATCAGCCAGAAGAATGTCAAATCTTACCTTTATTTTTTATGGTGCCAATCGATGCAGTTTCGTATAAGGATTAAAAGACTCTTCTATTTGTAATTTCTAGTTGAGTACTAGCTCAACTCAACTAGCTCTTTTTTATTTGTAATTTCTAGTTGAGTACTAGCTCAACTAGAAAAATCACAAATAAAAAAAAGGTTCCTCAATGTAGGTACATTTCGTAAGTAATTATCGTTGCAGACATTCAATCATCGTGCTGGATCATTCGGTTCCCTACAAAATGATTGAGCTGGATGGTGCTGATCCACGCGTCATGTTCGTGAACGACCGCCGTCAGTTGAGACTGGTCATCTCTTAACTGCCAGGGCCTATATATTATTTTAATCTTATATTTTAAATTCTTTTTATTTTTTTACACTGTATTCACATATAGAAGCAACTAGAATAATGTACCCAGGATTTTGTAATATATAAGTATATTGATTTAAAAGGAGTTCCTTGGAGGGCCTTGGAGTTTCTTGCCCGTTCTTCTCCATAGAGATAAACTTTTTGGAGTGGACTTCAACTTTATGACTAACTGACCGACTCTTTGACAATTCCAAAGTTCCGGTAATTGATGTATTTGAAATAAATGCTTTGAGTTTGAGTTGAGTTTGAGTTAAAAGTAGTTTGAAAGCACTTCATATTTTAAGCATACTGACCGCTATAACGACCTTATATACGCAATCTAAAACCACATGATTTTACATAAACTGTCTCAAAAAAAAATACTGGTACAATAACTGGCATGAGTCGTGAGCACAAACTGACACCTGCGCAGTAGTTCATTTTTCGGTCTCTTTGGCGGAATGAAGAAGGCGGGGGGCGCCGAGGCTGCACGCGATTTGTTCGTCAGTCGATGCTCGTCCAGTGTTGCCAACTGCACCGTAATTACGGTAAAAACACCGTAATTAGCATAGATCTACCACCTACCGTAGGATTATAATTACGGTAGCAAAATACACCGTAATACCCAATGAAGATCGTATCTTTTTTAAAATCTTGTAGATAAATATGATTATCTATAAACTAAAATAATTTTAGCGAGTTTGAATGTTTACTTTCTTTACATTAGGGTATTTTCCTTTTATTCTACCGACAACCCTGTTTTATGCGTCGGGAAATCCCCCAATAACGTGGTACCAGCTTGGAGATATTACGCGAACGAATTTGGAGGTGCTGTATGTATTTGAATTTCGATGAATACTTAGAACTTTTAAATTTTTCTAGTTTATTTGTATCAAAAACGAGATACGACTAACATTTCATTATACTTAAAATTACGTAAGAGTTTGTTGTGTTGTGTGATCTGAGTATTTAAAAATATGGAGAGTGACAGCGCTACTGATCGAGAAGATAGCCTAACACGAGTACCGGCTAAGAGAAAGCGTTATAAGCAGAAGTTTCGGGAAGAATGGTTGCTGAATAAAGAATATAGTGACTGGCTAAGAAAGGATAATAGGGACTTATCGAAGGCAGCCTGCAATGTTTGCAATACATCTTTCAGTGCCGAAATAAGTGTAATAAAACGCCACAAAGAAGGAACTAAACACGTGAATAATTTAAAGAGGTGTAGTGCTTCAACGTCCAAAAAACAACAGTCTATAGTAAGCGTTTTTAAATCCATGCCAACTAATGAAAAGCAATTGGTAAAGACTTCAGAAATAAAATCAGCTGCTTTTGTTGCTGAGCATAAGATATCTCATAATGTCATGAATCACTTAGCAGATTTGTTACCAAAGTTGTTCCCAGATTCTCAGATAGCCAAAGATATTAGATTAAAAAGAACTAAAGTTCAAGCTGTGATAAATAACTGTATTGGGGAAACTGAAAAAGATAACTTGATCAGTGACTTGAAATTACAAATGTTTTCAATTTTGATAGACGAAAGCACAGATATTGCTGTAGTAAAAACAGTAGCTGTAGTGGTCAGGTATTTTGATCCAATGATTGGTAAAGTGATCACTCGGTTTTGGAATTTGATTCAATTATTCGATGAGAAAACCACCGATCATGTTGCAAATGCCGAGAAACTTTTTAATACTGTTATAGGTTCATTTCAAAAGTATGAGATTCCTACGGAAAACATTATAGGTTTCGGCTCTGATGGATGCAACACAATGATGGGATGTAACAATTCAGTTTCAAGTCGATTTCGTCAACGTTGTCCAGGCATAATTGTGATCAAATGCATTTGCCATTCTCTGCATCTTTGCGCTAGTGACGCATGTAAAGAGCTTCCACTAAATTGTGAAAAAATGGCGCGAAATATTTATAATTATTTTAAATCCAGTAGTAAAAGGCAGAGTGAGTTAAAAGAGTTCCAGTATTTTGCTGAGGCGGATGTGCACAAAATTCTTAGACCAGCCCAGACTAGATGGTTGTCTTTAAATGCAGTAGTGCAAAGGATTCTTGAACAATGGGATGTATTACGTCTTTATTTCGATAGCAAATGGCTGGAAGAATCGAAGTGCCACGATATTCATGCATGCCTGAATGATCCCATAATCAAGGCTTATTACTATTTTTTGGCTTGGATGTTGCCAAAATTTACAACATTAAATAGCTGTTTTCAGAGCGAATCTATTTTAATTACGAAACTACATGGGAAAATGACAGCTTTTTATAAAGAACTGTTACTATTGGTTTTACACAGAAATTATGTAAATTCTGCTCCTATTGAAACTATAGATCCAATGGCAGAAATAAATCACAAGGACCTGAAAGACATATATCTAGGTTTAGGTGTCCAGAAAGAACTAGATTCTGTTGAAAATGAAGAAAGAAAGTTAACTCTGAGAAAGATGTGTAAAAATTTTATTATTAGAGCTTGTGTTGGCCTTCGTAAACGATACTGTTTTAATGACAAAATTATGACAGAAATAGCAAAATTTGATCTAGAGAGAGTAATTTCTAATGACAGGGAAGAGTCAGTTTCGTCGTTATTTCCGTTACTGCCCAGAATTTCCCCAACTTCAATCCAACATCAACAAGAACTAGATGATGAGTGGCGGAAGTTGCCGTTATACCACAAAGATTTGGATTTAAGTCAACCCCCTGACGTATTTTGGCACCAGGTAAGTTTCCAATTATACTCGAAGCAACCTGAATTCCTATTGGTTTCTATTGCAGCTTAATCATATTTATTTTTTTTTTCAGGTCGCAGAACTGCGTGACCAGCATCGAGAAGGGAATACCTATTTCCAACACTTGCCAAAATTTATGTTGGCCATTTTGTCTCTGCCACACTCGAATGCTGAGTGCGAAAGAGTCTTCAGCAGAGTTAACGATATAAAAACGAAAAAACGGAATAAAATCTTAACGAAATCCATCCAGGGAAATCTCTTATCGCAGCAAGCCATACAGCGTCACGGAAAAAACTGTATTGATTTTAATCCCACTCACGCTATGATCGCAAAACATAACAATGATATGTATAAAAATATTGAAACAATTACACTGTCCGATTCTGATTAAAAATATGTTTTTTTTTTTTAAATCTGACCCATAACATGCTACTAAATAAACAAGGTAATTCTACCGTATTTCAAATATATATTACAACATAATTTCGAAAATTCTACCGTATTTTTAGACGAATTCTACCGTCCGCTAGATTTCAGACTTGGCAACACTGTGCTCGTCGTCTATTGGATTCTCACGTGTCATTCGGCTACTGTACACTTTCGTGCAATTTTAGTGACTTACGTTTTTGCTTTTGAAATAGTTTATTTTGTTAATTCGTATTTGTTGTGTTTTTAAATTGTCACACGAACTCTTCAAAACTGCCGAGGAGAAAAAATACAGTTTTAAATAGACAGGCAAGGCAAATGGCAATGCAAATACTAAATAAATTTGGCCGAAAGGGTATATGCGTGAGCTTGCCCCCACTACTGCCCATCTGTGCTCACGACTCGTGCCGGTGACTGTAAAAAAGGTTTTTGTTTTGAAATTCACAATACGTAATAGTTTCACCATGTTCGTCTGACGGTCCGTTCGCGGCTCAGCTCAGAGACTCTTAGTACTGTTTATAGATATTAATCACGCCGACAAAGTGATAAAATAAAATCTTGAAAAAAACATTTGCACTTTAAAACTTAATATTACGCAAACGGATCCCTGAATCGAAAGATGGTTTCGAAAAACCCGCAATATTTTTGACCGGCCTATCCAACGATACCCCACGCCATTAGAAAGACAAGAAAATAATATAATTCCCACTTTACGCTCGTCCCAGTTTTTCTCGTCTATGCCATGATGTGCGTTATCATTCCCAAGCAACACATACGCCAGATAAGAGAATAAAAATGTACTAATAAGCAGTTTAAAGTTTTATTACGTAGCTTCACACACATCTAAAAAGTCTAAGCAACACGCATCATTTACAGAAACTGCATGTTTTATTAATTGATACTTTATTTTTTTCTTAACAAACTAGATTAGTATACAATCTTTTTGCTCTCGGAAACATATACTGGCTGATTTTAAAAATAGAAACTTTTCGATTGTGTTTTGTTTTCATTGAAATAAAAGCTAATTATTTTTTCCCGATGTCATGTGTTTTCGTTGCTTGATAAATTTGGTATTTATCTCAGTTTTATAATTTTTGAAAAAAATTAGTGGTGAGTCATTTTTTACGTCATGGAGCGGCGCCATTTGACTGGTAATAAAATGCAGAGAGCTGTAGGAATGCTACAAGCGGAACGAAATCAGTCCCAGGTATCTCAGCATTTTGGTGTCAATAGTAGCGTGATTTGTCGTCTTTGGCAGAGTTACGTTAGTACAAGGGAACCTGCTGAGTAGCACCCAGAACGTGGAAGGAGTACAACTGCTCGACAAGACCGATACATACTACTGACTGCAAGACGTCAGCCGATGTTAACCGCCCGGGAGTTAGGTTCAAAGCTACAATTCTCAAGCGGTGTTGTTGTTAGCCACCAAACCGTGCGAAATAGGCTGCATGAATACGGCCTACGAGCACGACACCCAATTAGGTGCCCACGTCACCGACGTCATACGTCATGGGAATCGCACCCGTCGAAACGAATGGTCTAGAGAACACTTGACATAAACCCAGGAGCAATGGGATACAATTTTATTTTGCGATGAGACAGACCCGGTTTGGATTTAGGCCTGATACGAGAAGGGTAAGAGTGTATGTGGTCGTCCCGGAAATGCTGAACGGCTGAGATGCATCCAGGAAGTGCTTAGTGACAAGGCGCCGATTTGAGCTGGATTCTTAACCGTTAAAAATTTTACTGGGCGTAGATGTATGCAGCGGGCGAGAAGAAAAAGTATGAAGTTGATTATTGATATTTAGGTTATATTTGAACTTGACAAATAGAATAAAACAAAACGTTGGACAGTTTCTAGGCACCTATTTTCCGTACGATGTCCGATGCTCAAGAGAGCTTCTCCACGCCGCTGTAGTGCGCTCGTCGACTCACAAGAATGTCAGGCTAGACTCTGTCGAAGCGCGTCAACTTCACACTTGCGTTGCGTTGTCAATTGACATCCGGTACACACGTATTGGAAGGGTCGTGAGACCCTTAGTTCTTGAATGTGGCTAGGGTGATTATTATAAAAACGTATACATTGGCATCTAAACGAGCTGCTTATTTTTTTGACTCTGGTTGTAGGAACAACAAATTTGTGTTTGTTCCTAGTATTTACATTATGGATATCACTGTATTTTTAAACAAATAAGTATTTATATGTGCAAATAAAAGATTTTCATAAATATACTGAGAAGCTACAGTCATTATATTAATCTCTTTAAATTTGTCTCTGAGGGAGTGTCTGGAAGTTAATTTATAAACTGAACGAATTGCCTTTTTTTGTAAAACAAAAATTGTCTGAATATCGGCGGCATTTCCCCATAACAGAATACCGTACGACATAACGCTATGAAAATAACTAAAGTATACTAAACGGGCTGATTTTTTCTGACGGCGCACAGTGGATCGTCCCCATACAAGAGGTCGGACATAGAATTAAAAATTGAAAAAGTATTTAATTGAAAAAAATGAAATATATAGTTGCATTACTCTATTATGGAACTACAAAAAATGTTACTACAATTTTTTTATTTGACCAGTACTTTATGAGCAATTCGATGAAAACTGTTATTTTTATATGGAAATGGTCACAAAAATGTCTGTATCTCATGATTCCCTCCTTGTTTCGATTTGCGGTTTTCACTACTGTTATTTACCCAATTTTATGCCACATTTTCTTCAAGGACACATAGTGCCCCCAGCGACCCCCTTCCGAGATATTTTGCTTTTAGTAACTTATACTTTTTATTGTATAACTGATAAAATGGAGGTACATTAAGTATATTCATTACTGAGAATAAGTCATCCCTAAGTAGTTCCTTAAATAACAGGTGCATTTGCGATTACTTTAATGACTTATGAACGCTTCTGTTGCCATACAACAAAAGCGTTAATGAGTCCTTAAGTAAAGATTATTGTAATTACTATGTTAACAGCCCTTAATCTCTGCATTGTGATTGGATAATGTCATCATTAGCTTAGTAATGACTGAGTCGAATTTACAATAACACATCGAAAAGAAATAGAGTTTTATGATCAATAAGAAAATATGTAGGTATAAAAATATTTTTTATTTAAATAATATAACACTGTAAAAATAATTTAAAAATAAAACAACTATGTACCCTAAAACAAACTAAAAAATTAAACAACTACTAAGAACTAAATTATAATAGGAAATTAATTAATTAACACGACCATTTAGTTACTAACAACAATAGAAAAGAAAGAAAAAAAAAACATTTATTGGCCGATGGGTGGCTTAGCACAAAACAAAAAAAGAACAGAATAAAAAAAAATACACAAAAACAAGAAATTAACAAAGAAACTGCTTGTTAATAATAATATTAGGTACTATAAGACTTAAACTATATTTTCTTCATCTTCATCAATAACGACATCATGATCATTATTATCGTCATCATCTTCTTCAACGTCACTACATGCAGCAAGTGTATCAGTTGAAACGTCAATGAACTCCAATTCACTCTGATCAACTATGAGTAAATCGTCTAGTTCACTAAATGAAGACTTTTTGGCTTTATTTGTCATCTTCGGTCGTAAGCTGGTGAGAAGAGGATCGGAAGATAATAGCAGATTATGAAGAATGTCTTCATTAGTGGCGATGCTACTATGCTTTCGTGTATGATATTCTCTAAATTTACGAAAATCCTTGTTTCTTGCTTCAGATGCTTCTTCAGACAAAAATCCTATAGGTACTACTGATAAGTGGTCCACTATCTGTGATCCATGAATCAGCAATTTGTGTAAACTTGCTGGCATGTTATACCATGGATATAATTCCACGAATAAATTTGCTGTTTCATCACAATATAATTTAAATTTTTGGACTTGAATTTTTTCGCCTGAGGAAATGCATTGCAAAATAATGGCGAGTCTTCTAATTAATTAACGTCTAATTTAGTAATTTCCGCAGTCGTTTCAGGGTTTGCAAAAAACCTTCTTGCAGCATTTCCAGTGTTTGTATTGCCACTACCCTGCTTAACAACGTCTAGAAGTAAGCCTGTGCTTCTTCGGAAAGCTATTTGAATGGCTTCTTTCTTATCTTTAACTTTTTTTTTATTTTCGTCACCTTTTGCTTGCCATGATTTTATGTCCATTCTGTAAGCAATGTGTAATAAACACTCCATAGACCGAATCCAAGCATGCAATGAACTAAATCCATGCTTGTATAAATCTGTATTCACGGGTTTAGCTCTCACTTCTTCCAAGTTATTCATTTCGCTTGGGCGAGCTTTGCACAAATCACACACTGCTGCCGATGTACCAGATATGATTGAATGTACCTTACCATCAATCATGGTTAGCCATAGATTGTGAGTAACAGTAGCATTGCCGCAATCAGTCGGGTTCAGTTCACGAATCTCGGTCTCAAATATTTCCATTTCAGCCTTAACATTCGCTTCCGTTTCTTTCATAAATGTAAATGAAATCGGGCGACAATATGTGGTTGACGATGGCCGATCATTCTGCCACACTATACTTCCACTAGAAGTCACTAACTTAAGCGGTACAAGACTTGCCATAAATACACTGGATAAGTCTTGTTCACTTGTTGTTGTCGTTTGATGGTAAATGCTTTGACTTGAAGCTCCATCAAAACCCCATTTACTGTGAAGCACAAGTGGTTCACCAGCATCAAAATTTGATTCAAGTGAATCGATCAGCCTCCTAACTGTGAGATCAAGGAGGGCTTGGATCCGTATCTTTGCGGAAGTTTCAGTCATAGTTATGTCTTCTTTTGCCGGGTAGCATTTAAGCTTTTCTTTAACTAACAAGTAGTAGCTTGGGTATTTCGCATGACCTTCTTTTAAACTAAAGTCCCGAAGTGTGATGTAACGCCACTTGGATAACTGCAAGTAAACGTAAAGAGCAAGTGTTTTGTGAGTAGGAACTTCACGAAGCGAAGGATTCTGCTTAGTTTCCAGGACATTTAAAACTGTTGACACGTGTTCAGGATTTTCCAGCAAATTTTTCATTATTCTGGCCATATCATTTTTTCCGGCAGACTTAAGTATACTTTCAACAGTATGCAAAAGCTCATCCGGACGACTGCAACTAGCAACATTTTCATTAACACGTCTTCTTTTGTGTCTAGTCGATAAATCTTCAAAGCGTTTGCGAGGAGATGTATATGTTGAAGTTGATGCATCTGATTTTGATGGGCTGACTACCTCTTCTGCCTCATTTTCATTTGCTTCTTCAGTGTCAACAACATTTTCTTTAAAGCAATCTGGGCAAACGATATCGGAATTTAACCACTCTCCGTTCTTGTTAATGAACCTGTCGACTGACCTTCTTGATTGCACCCATTTGGTGTAAACCCTATAGCAAAATCGTCGACACCAGTTCTTGAGATCCGTCACATCACTTTTACTTAACTGGACGTTAGTACTCGATTTCAATGTGTTAAATAAATTGTCATAGTCACGAAGATATTTATGATTACGAAGAGCAACGTAAAGATCTAGATAAGTAGAAAACCCACGGAAAGCCATAATAATGACAACACTTGATAGAAGTTATAATTACAACTGAATTACATTTGCTAAACACACTCAAATATATAGGGCAGCAAGTAGGCAACTAGCAATGAATTTGATAAGCTAATGATGACATTAGACAATCACAATGCAGAGATTAAGGGCTGTTAACATAGTAATTACAATAACTAATTAGATTAAGCAAGTACTGGTAATCTTTACTTAAGGACTCATTAACGCTTTTGTTGTATGGCAACATAAGCGTTCATAAGTCATTAAAGTAATCGCAAATGCACCTGTTATTTAAGGAACTACTTAGGGATGACTTATTCTCAGTAATGAATATACTTAATGTACTATCGGCCAATCTTCCGCATGCTCACCTCTAAGGCGATAATCGTATAGCACGGCTCACGACTCGATCGCCCGATGCAAGCGTTTTGGCCAATGGGATGCATGAAGCGTATTTTAGCCGTGTTTGTATTAATGTAATTATGTATAGTGTGTGTGACAGTCACACTAGGCGCGTGCTATGCTCACTTGTTTGTAAGACATTTTTTTAATGGGCACGGCCAGCGAGAGCGCTTTATGAATTGTTATTGTTGACAAGAAGTAATTTCGTACTAATATCTTCCGTTTGGTTTAGAAAATGTATTATTGGTATTGCTATACGCGTACCCTAAAAAAACTTTATTTAGCATTTTTGTTTACCACTTTGCCAAATTACAGCTTTCTAGTAAGAGTCTGTGAGCTAAGCCGGGGACAGACAGACAGACAGACGGTCATGGTGAAACTATAAGAGTTCCTTGTTGACTACGGAACCCTAAAACGAAGCAAGTTACGTAGTTTTGTTAGAAATTGTCATTTGCTATCTCTTTCTTTTATTGCTGTTTTGATTAAAATAGCAAAATTACTTACAGTAGTATTTGAACCATTACTTGGCGCAGTTTATACAATGTTATCAGATTTTTTTATTATTGCTGTCGCAACTTTTGCAACTGCAATAAAAATAAGTTCATTATCTAAGCACCATTGTTATTCAGTGGGAACGTCAGAACATCTGGTTAAACAATAGATCGGCCTTATAGAACGGCCATAAAATACGGTCGCAAAAAATTACGAAATATTTCTTCAACACACTTGCTTGTAAAGTGACTCAGAAATTCAGCTTATTATATAGAAGTATTTTTACTTTACATTTCTTTTTTCAATATACGCAGTTTTTGTCCAAAAACAATGAATATTTTTGAGAAAAAAAAATTCGTTACATCAGATAAATCAATCATCAAAATTATCATCATTTCATAAAATTATATATTTTTCACTACATATTAACCTTAATTTGCTTATTCAAAACATTATTTTGTTTATTATATTTTTTATATAGGCTGTTTGGCGGTTTTTCCAGCGCCTTTATTTACACCTGCGGCGCGCGGGATAAACAAAACAAGCGCGGTATTTTCCAGAAATACTTGTTAACGTTTTCATTGTGTGGTTAATTATTATCAAAAATGTTGACTTCAATTAGGAAAGAAGAGCGAAGAGCAACGCGTAGATTTAACCCCCCGGAAATACTAATCTAGGCACGAAACGCTAGTGACAGCCTGTTGCCTGCAAAATCTAGAGAGAAATACCTAGCGGCGTACGAAACTAATAACAATACCAGTCTCTTTTTTTCATCTCAAGTTGAAAACCGTCGTATGAAACGCGCACACACTCGACTCCCTTATCGCGCTCGCTCGCCCTCGGCTCGCGCGAATAATACCGGCTCGTGCAGTGAGTAACCAACATACCACACATATTTATATTTTTTGTTACACGCCCTATACTCACACAAATTCATATTGTCTCTAATTGGACGAAACCAGGAAGGGGTGTGGTTTGTCACTAGCTGCGCTTGCCGCAGAAATATTTTCTAAAGTGAGCATGCTTAAGTTTTGCCAATAGTAGGTACCTCCATTTCATCAGTTATACAATAAAAAGTATAGTTACTAAAAGCAAAATATCTCGGAAGGGGGTCGCTGGGGGCACCATGTGTCCTTGAAGAAAATGTGGCATAAAATTGGGTAAATAACAGTAGTGAAAACCGCAAATCGAAACAAGGAGGGAATCATGAGATACAGACATTATTGTGACCATTTCCATAGAAAAATAACAGTTTTCATCGAATTGCTCATAAAGTACTGGTCAAATAAAAAAATTGTAGTAACATTTTTTGTAGTTCCATAATAGAGTAATGCAACTGTATATTTCATTTTTTTCAATTAAATACTTTTTCAATTTTTAATTCTATGTCCGACCTCTTGTATGGGGACGATCCACTGTGCGGCGTATGCTGCAGAGCTAAGCTTTTTTGACAATTTATATGGGGGCCCCATTGAAGCCTGGCATCCAAAGTTATGCCTAAGAAGACAGTGGTATCTTCGGGATTCAACTCTTCACCCTTTATTAGAACACTAGTTTTTACTTGTCTAACATGAGGTTACAATATCTCATGTTAGACAAGTAAAAACTTAATACATTTGGTTTTTTTTCTCGTTAAGAAGTAGGTTATTAACATTAAACCAGTTAACTACTTTTTCAAGAGCACTATTTACATTGTCAGTAACCAACTGTTGACGTTCGAGTTTAAATAAAAGAGAAGTGTCGTCTGCAATCAGCACTATATCATGATTATTCTTTATGAGGTAAGGCAAGTCATTTATATAAATAAGAAACAAAAATGGGCCAGGAATTAAGCCCTGGTGGACCCCCATTCTTACTACAGATCCGGGTGATCTTTTTCCGTTAACATAATCACTTAAATATGAAGTAAGAAAATCCAGAGAGGCGTTTCGGATTCCGTAGTGGTGCAGTTTCCTGATTAAATTTCAAAGCATCGCATTTATCCTCGCATGCGTTATAAATATGTCCTAAAAGTTCAACACGAACAGTAGTCGAACGACCCCTTGTAAAAACGAACTGTTTGTTATGCAGTTATTTATGTTTATTAAATTTGATGTTTGATCTAAAATAAGTTTTTCGAAAATTTTACTAAAGGTAGCACGGAAATAAGTCTATAATTAGTAAGGTCTGATGTACTACCCGATTTAAACAACGGTAATATTTTACTGATTTTCATAAGATCAGGAAACTCACCACGGTCAATACAATTATTAAAAATAACAGCTAAAGTAGGTGCTACAATGTTTATAATGGACTGAGCAACGTCCACAGAATTATCCCATAGATCTGTGTTCTTTTTAACATTTAACGTGTGAAAGGTTTTAATTACATCTTTACAGGTGACATATTGGAAATTAAATTCAGAATCACAAACTGGAACGTTTACTTTAAGTAAAGTCTCAGCAGCAGTGGGTGATGAGTTTAGAGATTTTGTAGTCGATACGGGAATGTCTGCAAAGAGTTCAAAGGCCATGGCGACTTGAGAATCTGATTTAATTATGTTGTCATCAATAACAAGGCTGTAGTCACTACTTCGGTTGCACCTTCCCCTTCCCGTTTCGCTATTAAATTCTTATTTTTTTTTTTTCAAGTAACGTGACTTGGCCATACAACAGTCTTTTTTAAATAATTTAGAATAATTCTTAACACATAAATTTAATTCAGCAGTGATTATGCTAGTCCGTTCATCATACAACACATATAGTCGTTTTCTACTTTTATGTATACCAATGGTGGCCCAGTCACTGAAGGAAGCATTACTATTAACCGAGAATGTTTTTGGAATGAAAGTGTTCTCAAATTGTTTGCAATACATATTAAAAAAATCATTATATTTCTGAAAACTGCACAATAGCTGATGTGATAGCATATAGCTGTATAACTTTGGTATCAATTTTCATTATACTGCTTGATGCTGAATACCTATTTTATTCTCTTCAAGCTGTATTGCAATTCAATCCTAACCAAGTTATTCAGTAGCTGAATATTTGAGGATAGTTTTAGTTTTTGTAAAGCAGAAGGCTGCATCATTGAAAATGAGTCAGCTCTTTCAACTAACTTATCACATAATAGTGATATAGCCAACGTGTTCATGAACCACTTTAAAGTCGCTCCACATATAACAAACGCATCTAGGCGAGGCATTCGGACCCCATGTGAAGATGATCCTCATTTAAAGAGTCAACGTGAAAGATGTAAAAGATGCGTTAAAAAATGTACACCAGCGGACCTTAAATGCTCAAGCATTTAAGGGCCGCTGGTTTACATTTACCTAGGTTACTGGCTATGTTATTTCATTTTTGTGTGGGTCACTCTTACCTGCCAAACGAACTCGTTAAAATTGTCGTAGTTCCCATAGTAAAAAATAAGATAGGTGATTCATCCGACAAAAACAATTTTAAGCCTATTTCACTGGGTACAGTCATTGGTAAAGTGCTGGACAGCCTGCTTGAGAGACAGATGAAGATGCATAATATATCAAACTCAACGACGCGCACTTCAGTTTAAGAACCGGTTTGTCGACGGAAACTCCAATCCTGTGACTCAAGCAGACTGTGCAGTACTACACAGACAGGAAGACACTGAATATGGTTGTGTTCTGGACCAGTCGAAGGCATTTAACCTGGTGAATTATGACATTATGTGGCAAAAAATGTTGTATGAAACAGACCTTCCACCTGAGGTTACAAATATATTAAAATTTTGGTACCTATAGATTGTGGAGTGGGGGGGTTGACTTCACCCACTCTGTTTAGTGCGCTGGTGAGCTGAGTAGCACAATGGTTAGTTGTTTTGTGGATGGAAGAATGATAGAAAGTACTTATGTACTTTCTATACACCCACGAATATACCACCGGTGACGTTCAAGGTACACCATTAAAAGTCGTCACTCATCATAATTATCATTACCGCATTCATAATATATCAATTCCCCCCCTGCCAACTAAATGGTTGTTTTTGGATAATTATGTGAAGAAGTTCACGGCAGTAGTAGGCATGTATAACGAAGTATAAAAGGAAAACTATCACAGCTAAGTAGGCTTTACAAGTTAACGAGTAATAGTCGACGAACTTACATTTACAGTTGGAATGTATGGGAAAACATGTTTTTCAGCTACAATGTTAAGTTTGTACTTGGAATAAATTCATCCCAACTACGGAACCTTCATTGTACGTGGTACGCTACGTCCTTGGCCGGTTAAAAAAGATCATAGAGAAGATGATTGCTCGCTACGAATTGTTTTTGCAAAAAGTTTTTTGCCATTTGTGACCTTAAATACTCTAAACTCAGTTGGTTCCATAGAGTGTTTGGTCTAAGAGAAACAGGATCGATTCATATCCATCAGCATTAAAAAAAGTTTTTGCGTAAGCTACCCATTTTCTTGCTGACTGTATTTTTTTCCAAACTCTGTAAATTCATGACGACGTCTTAAAAAAAAATAAGGACAGTCCCCTAAGAATGTTTTCTTGTAGCTACAACGGCCGGCACGTCCGAATATCCATAATAAAAGGGTATTTTTCTCATAATTGCCGGGTCAGATTTTGAAGCCTCTTTGCACGAGGGTAAAGATGAGATATTCCTACACAAATATCAAAACCGTATCGATATTGTACAGTAGACCACTTTTTCCCAGTCTCCTTTGTCCACTTACACATTGAGTGCTTTGATTTGAGCATTTGAATAATTAAACCTAAAATTCTCATTTTAATTTTACAATTTATAACCTCATTTTTTTCGATGATTTTTCAATTACAATGCAATAAAGTTACTAAAACAATAATTGTTGGAAGAAGTGGTGAAACCTTCTTAATCCAGATGTGTTAGGTACTAATTCCTTTTAGTGATTGATTGCGTAGGTATTTAACCTGAACAGGGTTTGTTTACACTTTTATCACATACTTTTAGAACAGACTATACCTAGACTCAATACATTATGCATTCAACTGTAGGTTATGTTAATTCCGTATGTCAGCACTTTTGCAGACTACTGATATTTGCTGAGTGCTAACATAGTAATGTCCTATTAACTACAGCTTCATGCGAAGAAATCCCAGAGCCCTGCGAACGTCAAAACAAGTTAATGGCCAAGCTTTGTTCATACAGGATGACCGTACACAACCCGCGTGAGTTTTTTCTCTCGCCGGCTTCAGGGACCGTTAAAAATTCAAAGACGGAGCGAAGCGAGATTAGAAGTCTAGTTTGAAAGAGTAATACCCCCTGTCTATTGGAACAATGAAGATGTCAAGTTTCACATGAAAGGCAATAAATCTGTGCAAGCCTTAACATTTACCTTCCACGACGACGGTGCGAGAGAAAGTTACGAATGAAAATAAATCGCCCCTAATTCAGAGCCAAATCGGCGAGATGAAATTGAAATTGAGATCGGGCTGTAATGGTGCTATATAGTGATCCGAACGAGCTCCTTGCTCTCGGCAGATCTGTAGCATAATTAATGCCCCGCCAAGAGAAAATTGCCACAAATCTGCACTTCCAACTGCAATTTGTGCCATTGCTTAAGCAGGTAGGTACAGTCGCTAGTACATCAAGTTACCACAAACTCTCAAATTTTCTCATTCGATTTTGAACTTAACCATCAACATTTTAAGGTTTAAAAACATTTGGAGAAATTTGACAGTTTCGTGGAACCTAATGTGCTGTCGACTGTACCTAATGTTGAGCGGGTGATATCGCAGTAGCTCAATGTTTCAGGATTTGTTCTATATATTTTACTGAAACGATAGGTAGGTAGTGCAGGTAGAGATTATTCCGATCTGTCACCCCGCTTTGTCCCCTTAGGGTGACAGATAGGAAAAAAAAGTTTGATCTGTCCCCCTGTTAGCAATGAGGGGACAGTTCGAACTTTATTCACTCCTTAACGGTTTCATCTGTCCCCCTATCACTGACAGGGGGACAGATGAAACTTTTTATTCCTGTTTGTCCCCCACAGAATTTAGGATGCAAGAATTTAGGAATTTCTAGGAGAATTTAGGATGCAAGAGCGAGCGAAGCGAGCTCGGGACTTGGGGCACCCCGACTCGGATAGGTTAGTTTCGAAGGGGATGGCGGGGTCTAGTGAGCGAGTGGAGCGAGCGAACTCAGACCCTGCCATCCCCTTCGAGGTTATTTTTTTTTTTTTTAAACCCTAGAGGCCCGCGAAGCGGGCCTCATACTACGCCTTTTAATCGACAAGTGTTTTGAGGTTAGGTTAGGTTAGGTTAGGTTGTCGTGCGGTGTTCCACAGGGCTCGGTCGTGGGCCCGCTCCTGTGGAACATCGGGTACGACTGGGTGCTGCGCGGCGAGCTCCAGCCGGGCGTGGACCTGACGTGTTATGCAGACGACACACTGGTCACGGCCCGGGGGAGCTCGTACAGGGAGGCAGCGTTGCTGGCGACGGCTGCGGTCTCACAGGTGGTGAGCCGCATACGGCGCCTGGGCCTGGAGGTTGCCCTCAACAAGTCGGAGGCCATGATCTTTCATGGCCCCCGGCGGGCGCCGCCGCCGGGATCACACATCGTGGTCGGGGGGGCTCAAATCGCTGTCGAGTCCACCATGAAGTACCTAGGATTGGTGCTCGACAGCCGGTGGGATTTTGGCCCCCACTTCCGGCGACTGGCGCCCAAGTTGTTGGGCGCGGCTGGGGCGTTGTCAACGCTGCTTCCCAATCTGGGGGGCCCGAGCGCCGCCTGTAGGCGGCTCTACGTGGGGATCGTGCGATCGATGGCCCTGTATGGGGCCCCGATCTGGGCGGCTGACCTGACGGCCGGCAGCATCGCTGTCCTGCGAAAGCCGCAGAGAGCGATGGCCGTCAGAGTCATCAGGGGATATCGCACGATCTCCTTCGAGGCGGCTTGCGTACTGGCCGGATCCCCGCCCTGGGACCTCGAGGCGAAAGTACTCGCGTCGCTGTACCAGTGGCGCGAGGAAGCGAGGGCGCGGGGCGAGTGGCTTATGCAGCGACATATGGAGCTGCGTCGGTCACAGCTCCGCGCAGCCCTGATGGCGGAATGGCGGGACAGGCTTTCACGCCCTACCGCCGGCCTCGCCACCATCGAGGCGGTCCGGCCAGTGCTCGAGCCCTGGCTCGGGAGGAGGCACGGCTCCCTGTCGTTTCGGGTGACGCAGGTGCTCTCGGGGCATGGTTGCTTCGGGAAGTACCTGTGTCGCATAAACAGGGAGCCGGACGCCCGGTGTCACCACTGCATCAACTGTCGGGAGGACACGGCGCGGCATACGCTGGCAGAGTGTGCCGCTTGGGAGGAGCCACGCCGTGCCCTCATCTCAGGAGTGGGCAGTGACCTGTCGCTGCCGGCCGTGGTCGAGGCGATGGTCGGCAGCGAGGAGTCCTGGGACGCGGTGGTATCCTTCTGCGAAACAGTCGTGTCGCAGAAGGAGGCTGCGGAACGGGAGCGGGAGATCTCTTCCGCTCACCCGGCCCGCAGCAGGCGCACCGGGCGTCGGCAGAGGGCAGACAACGCCCTCTTCCGGCCCCCCTAAATGGGTCCAGGGACGGCGGACTTGGGGACGTCCGCCGCCCCCCATCACACTGGACCCGAGGTGGCGGCGCGTAGTGTTCCACGCGCGCCCCTTTCAGACGTCGCGGGGGGGGTTTAAACACCTCACCCCCCCCCCCCAGACTTGAGGTGGCCCGCAGAGGCGGGCCGGCACTAGCTGGGGATCGTGGAAGTCGCATTAGATCCCATGATCCCCGGTGCAAGTGTGGGACGGGAACACCGGGGTGGTTTTTAGTCAGTAAGAGTCTGACAGACCCCTCCGCCTACCCCAGGGCGGAGGACATCCATGAGGATTTTCCACCCCGGCAACAAAAAAAAAAAAAAAGGTTAGGTTAGGTTACCTAAACCACTAGTCTTTAATTTAATGTAATGTTGCAGTATGTGTGGCATTAGTTTTAAGAATTAATATATTAAATTCTGTGGGGGACAAACAGGAATAAAAAGTTTCATCTGTCCCCCTGTCAGTGATAGGGGGACAGATGAAACCGTTAAGGAGTGAATAAAGTTCGAACTGTCCCCTCATTGCTAACAGGGGGACAGATCAAACTTTCAGAAACCACGCATCTTCGATGTCTCTGTTGAGGAGGAAACGGCAGAACTGAATTCTTCTTTGAGGATCTTGCTCTACTAGACCTTGCACACTCCTGCCATGGAACGGATACTTATCATTTTGGTGCATTGTATGCCACACCTTCCATTGAGAAATGTTTAAATTTCGAGCTACTGCTCTAGTACTGGTAGTATGATCCGCTTGAAATGCTGCTAAAATGTCTTCGTCGACGGCAGTTTCGTGTCTGCCCGGGTTGACTCCAGGTTCCACGCGGTGAAACCCATCTTGGGCAAGACGACGAAACGTGTTGTAAAACACTCGGACATTCGGTATCCTGCGATTCGGATAGCGGTCTTGATACATCCGTCGCGCCAAAGATCCATTGCCGTCTGCTCTACCGTACATAAATACGATATCCGCATATTCTTGATTGGAAAAAGTAGCCATAGTCACTTAACAATTAAGAAAAACGGCGTAGGAGCGCACTAAATGTCAACTCAACACAATTAAGTCAAAAATCAACACGTGCAGGAGCGCGAGGCTACGACTGGACACGGTGAAACAAAAAAGTTCAAAACTAACGCAAACAACACGTGCAGGAACGCAAAGGGCTACAACTGAACACGGTAAATTGTGAATCAACACGACAACGTCCACTCACAAGGGCAGTAGTTTGACTAATAAGTAAAAGATGTAACGGCTTCATCACAGACCGACTGACCCTGACTAAAGAAAAACGACTTTGTTGCCTCAGTAACTAAGACCATTTTGCTGTAAAAACCAACTCTTATCGCTTTTTGCTATTCATTGGGCGTTCTACCTGGAAATTCCGTCGCACCGCGCTCGGTGGCCATTGTTTAGAGAATCCCCTCAATGGGTTCCCCTCAATTGGTTCCTGCATGTGCCAAAAATTCTTAGAATTGAACAATGTTATCATTTCGAGCACATAAAGTATTCTTTTAAGCAAAAATGTTGTGTTTTGTTAGACTGCCTAAAATTTAAAATTTCTCCCTCGAATTAGTTTGTAGGTCCTAATTTCAATAATTTGTAAGATATCCGCATAAATGATACCTCAAAAGAAAGAGCGATTATCAAGCATGTCTTCAAAAAGGTTTGAACAAAAAAAGCACCCTCCGCTTTTTTTTTAAATAAGGTTTAAAAGACGTATTGTACAAATTTTTTATTTTTTCTGAGCTTTAAATATCTGTAAAAAAAATGTCTAATGACACAGAAGCCTAAAACATGTTTTGCTTGGTTGCTTACACATTACTTTAATTAAATAAATAAAAAATTAATTCATTTATCATTCAATTTGGCCATAATTATGCAGTTTACATTAAATTTTGAGAATTTCCGAAAAAAAACTTAAAAATTTGGTTAAAAAAATTTGGTAAGACTTCGTCTAAGACAACCATGGCTTAAATGGTTCTAAATTGTCTATACTATCTTCACCTTAAAGCTTTGCACCCATCTTCCAATCACCCTGTATAGTCAACCGCTAATCAGTGGTAACACATTGCAGTGTAATAAAAAGGAGGATCCCCCACTTTAACACTGTATTTTTTTTATCTAATCTTAAAAAAAAAATACCGAACAAGGCACCTTCCACGGCAGTCCGGTAAAATGATAAAAACAGTTGTTGTGGGAAATTTGGCCTACAACGAAATGAGATTACGAGAAAACTTAAGAAGCATCAGATGGTCTATTTATTTTAGTTACGCATTTGGTTTAGAATACAGCGAATCGATTGCAATCGGTTTAAGGTTCGCGAATACGAAATAGGTAAACAACACGTGAATGTTATCAAATAAAGACGAACCTAAGTTATCCCAGTATAAACATTCTTAGTTTAAAAACGACATGCTAAAATATAAGCTCTACGAGTACTGATTACTACAATAAGCGAAAGTGACGGTTTAAAATAAGTCACTCCTGACGGACTACATCCTGTGCCTCGACCGACCGTAGGTGACACGACGTACAGCAAACTGGACCCCCAGATGAAGCCCGCCTGGATAGCATCACAAGCAACATACCGAAACGTACTCATAGGTGTCAACTTCAAGTAACACAACTGGTTAAACGAACCGCCTAGTGGGTATACCAGTACCCCAATAAGAGAGGCCCAAAACGGCCTTTTCAACCTACAAGAAATAAGAAAGGGTTATTACACACCAGGGTAAAGGATGAACTTTCCGTTGGGTGAGCTAAAAAGCAGAAATACATACCAAAATCAAAAAAATCTTATACCATTTGTAACAGCATCGCAGAATTCAATAAACGATGGATATACATACATACAGGGTAAAAATCTTAACGTGAGAAAAAATGATAATTCAATGATTTTTTTTGTGGGGTCATCGTCCGCAGTTAGTAGTCACTTGAAATATCGAATAAATACGATGAAACAAAAGAAAACAGATTTTTTCAAATCTTACTTTAAAAAAAAAATTTAACATTAACCAGCTGTCGTTGACCCCCAAAAAAATATCAAATCTGATATTTTTTATTTTATCGTGTTTAGATATCGATACCCATTATGTCTGCAGAGTTTCGCTAGCTAGTTTAATTTGATCGTGTATACAGGGTGGTCCAAACAGTGACGTCATAAAAAAATATTTTTGTATTTGATTTCTTTTTGATACCGTACGTGCCGTGATTTTTGATCGTTTTCGAGCTATATTTATATTATTTTTTTTTCTTAAAAATTCTGTCTTTATTTTCACAAGGCTTTTTCACATTACTTTTTTACAATTTTCATTATTAAGGAATATTCTTTCAGATATAAAATAATCATATTGCTACCATTAATTCAAGTTACTTACAAAAATGTTGATCTAAAATGAGGAATTTACGTTAGAGTGATACAGAGTCGAAATTTCTACTTCTAATAAAAAAAAGACCCTAAGTGGTTCCTAAAACAATTCCAAAACTTCGGCGGAATATAGGCTTGCGCAATATCACAAATAAGTTGGTACTTAATCGACCACGTCGCTGGAATCGGTCTGTAAGGCGCTGACAAGACCCAATTGACCAAAATAGGCTTCTCTTAAGAAAAAAAATGCCAAATCTGTATAGTTTGTGGAAGCGGAAAAAATATATGTTAATTTTGAACATATTTCCCAGAACTTGGTTGTTATCAAAACACGTTTTGAAAAAAAAATCTCGATACAAACTAACGTTAAACTAACCTCTTACCTCGAGTTCTTATCCAGAATATCTGTATTAAATATCAACATACGTTACGTATTTAATTAATAACAAGAACGTCTTATTCGAATGCAGAACTTGGTTGTTTTTTATTTTCGATTACTCAACTCAATTTTGAGTAAATAGATAATTACTTCATATTTTGCAATAAATTACAAGCGTTGTGTCATCGCGCTTCTCTTTCTTTTCTATGCAATGTGACAGTGACCGCGGTTTAGGTGTTGTCAGCGTCTTAAACGAGGTGAGGCGGAAATCCCTTTAAAAACCATTCAATTTATTTATAATTCGAAATCTTAAAATATTTTTCTCAAACATGCATGGAAATTATTGTCATTATTTTCGAAAAGAACACACGAAGTATCGAATTTACGGACAAAGAAAACCAAATCCATTGCTAGAGCGTTTTTTGAATTTGGAACATTACAACGCTCCAGCAATGTTGTATGAAACGACGTCCTGGGGTTATTAAATATTCTTTGATTCGATCTCTTTTATCATTCTTGGCATACCAAAGTCTCTTTGCTTAATACAAATTGCGTTCACGTGGCACAGGTGATAAATAAAAAAAATTGGCGGCATAGCTGAAAAATTCATCTTGATTTGTTATATTTATATTTATGGAACCGTTGGGTTCAGAGAGTGAAATGGCTCGGCCCTCAAACTCATACTCGATCTGCAATTGCCTATTTCACGGCCTTTGCAATAAATGTACTAATTATTAACCTTAGCATAGCTTATTTTTGTTACTCTTGATACGATTGAAATTAGATACTTACTTATTTACAAAAGAATACACAGTGAGACAACATTCGAGATGGTTCTTGCACATCGTTCGTAGTATGGCTGTATTTGCAATAATTAATGTGCATTATTATGACGGTCTGGCAGTTTGAGTACCTACTTTATGCGGCCTACCCAAATATCTTTTCTTTGGTATTGTTGGTCAAATCATTGAGCTCCATAAGTTTTGAGTTGAGCTGCATGATAACTGACAAATGCGTGCACTGACTGGACGGGTCCACTCAAATCTGTGTGGTTCTTTCCTCAAAAGACCATTTCGGACACCAACCTACATGGTCCTCAAATGATCTGACCAAGATTATGTCCGGATATACACACACATTGACATTTATAAATTTTATTTATGCAATGAAATGAACTCTGTGAAGTATTATATTATTTTAATTATTGTAAATGTGAAGACTATGTGGGTAATTGTTTAATTTTGTTTTATTCTCAGTTAGTTTTTGACATGGTCTGGCAGTTTGAGTATTTTTTGCGACCTAGCCAAATGTCCTTTGTTTGATATTGTTCGTTGAATCATTGAGCTCGTTGAGTTCTGAGTTGAGCTGCACAACTACTGACAAATGCGTGCACTGACAGGACAGGTCAACTCAATCTGTGTGGTTCTTTCATCAAAAGACCATTTCAGACACCAATCGACATGGTCTTCACATGATCTGACCAAGATTATGTCTGGACTTTAAAAGAGACTGTGTGTGACCTCTGAGTTTGTTTCGGCCTTTCTTTTCAGAGTAGTCAGTTATGAAGCATCGACCTCGTCTAGTTTTAAAAAATATGATTGACGTGTAAAACTGTTTGTACAAACCTACTTACAGAAATAATATCATTTATCATTATTTTGGTAAAAAGAATAATGTTAGATACATCAAATTATCATAATAAACATGACCTGCGTGAAAGCAATGAACGTCGGTGCGCTTTTGTGATTGGTTACTGGGGAGGGGCCGCGCGATATCCGCTTTGGTTTAAGTATTAAGTGCAGGAAGTTTGAAAAGATGGACCTTATTTGGAACCTGACCTTTTTAGGCGCACCTACCAATTTTTTTTTTTTCTTGGCTTGATCCGGAACTAAGAGATGTGGTCGTGGTAGAAGTTGAACAAGTTACAGTAGTCACTCTTTTTTTTTATTTGAAACAACATTTTTAATTGAAAGTATTTTCATAATTTACCCTCAGGCAGAATAGTAGAAATTCTGTCGTCCATGAATGTTAAAAGTCAAAAGAAAACAACATAACCTTAAATAACTTATCAAAAGTGACAGATTACAGATGTTTTGATTTTTACCAAAAGGTTAACTTCTAATTTCATTTGTATGTGTATTTCTAGTTGAAAACTTTATCGCAAAATATTACTATCATGACTTCTGCATTAATAAGTGCTATAAGGAGACTGCACATTTCTGTGACGCCTCAAATAAGAGTATATTCTTCTAACGCCACTGCTGTTACTTCTACAGCCTCAAACAGTTTATCTATCACAAAAAAGGAGTGGGCCTTCCAGCCTCAGTACACTAAGCCCCGTGAAGTATGGATTGAGAACTTAGATACGATAGAAGAGCAAAAATTGGGGTTATTTGAGCTGCATCCTTCAGTGTACGCTGCGCCTCCTCGGTTAGATATTATAAATCAAAATGTTGTATGGCAGCGAAAGATTAGGTTTGTGTCGTGGGCAAATACGAAGACTAGAGCCGAAGTGCGAGGTGGTGGCAGGAAGCCCTGGCCTCAGAAGGGTTCAGGTCGCGCTCGTCATGGGTCGATTCGTTCTCCACTATGGCGTGGCGGTGGTATAGCGCACGGCCCTCGCTCCGGCAAATCTCACTTCTTTATGCTGCCGTTCCACGTCAGAATACATGGGCTTACAACAACCTTATCATCAAAACTAGCTCAAGATGACTTGCATATTGTTAAGGATTTGGAGCTGCCAACAGATGAGCCTGAATATTTAGTGGAACTTATGGAGAAGAGAAACTGGGGACCTTCAGTATTGATTGTTGATGAGTAAGTAGATTTTTAACCAGTAGAGACTGACAAAAATAAATAGGAAGCCTTCTTTGCTGTCAGAAAAATATTTTTTTCATCTAGTTCAAGATCAGTAGTTGAATCTATTTGGAATAAGAATACATGACTCACAATACAACAGAATGTACTTTTATTGTGAGTCTATGTTTTCTCATTCCCATCTCTAGGAAACATAGAGACCTGTATTTATAGAGAATGATAAAATTGGTCTTCAAAATTGTACCTCAATTTTAACAATGAACCATAACTAAAAAGCCCACTTTTTAATTCCAGCACTGACTATGCACCAAGGAACATAACTGCAGCAACAGACAGCCTAGCTCACATCAACATAATGCCAGTATACGGCCTCAACGTCTACTCTATGTTGAAACATGATACCCTCATTCTAACCCTATCAGCCGCTGAGAAAATTGAAGAAAGGTTACTACACTGGCTTCATGCTAACACTATAATCCAGTCACAAAAATTCAAAGTTAATCAAGTGTAATGTTATCCTTTGGTATGTGGAGCCATATTTCAGTTTAAAAATTACTTAGGCAGTTTTGAATATACTAAAACAATCATTACATAGTCTGCAATCAGTAGAAGTAGGTAAATACTAATTAACCCTTAAATGCCTGAATTTTCGATTTTAAATTAAAAAATATGAAGATGTTCTTCTTAGAAGCTAGTAAAAGGGAAAAATAATAAAAAAAATCATGATAATATTTTTATTTATTTATTTTGAAAAAAAAATATGGTATCAAGTTTGATACTTTAGGCATTACGTCAACAAAATTGTCACAATCTATTAGGCATGAAACATTGCAAAACATTGTTTTTTTTTGTTGTCACACAAGGAAACCTTACATTTATACACAACCACGATGTGAGTTTCCTACAATTTTCATATTTACACTTATTTCTAGAGTCTTGAAATATTTTTTCATGTCCGATACCATCAGAGCGAACGTCAGTCGAGGGTACAACTTGTACCCCAGCCCGTGGTCTTTTGGGGGTTGTTACTATTCGTACAGTCTGATCTTGGTGACTTGGCCTTCCTCGTTTATTATCTGCTCGACTTTGGTACCGGCACAAAGTGTCAGCTAGTTCCGTTCTGAAGTCGGCTAACTTCATTATGTCTTTCTGGGCTTTTCCTTTTTTTATGCTAACCTTTTTGTAAAGTACCCAAGAATTTATTATTGTCATATCTAATAGGTGATAGAACAGCCTCATTGTCCACTTTCTAGACTTTATACGAATACGGTATCGACCAATGAAGCTGTCCATCAAATCAACACCCCCATGTGGGCATTATACTCCTTGATGACTCGAGGACAGGGCACTTGAACATTTTTTTTTTGTTTTTTGTCATATCGGACAATGGTCTCTGCTGGTTCGGAACCAACATAAGTAGACAACAATAAAACTTGTTTGTTGTCCTTCCAGCTTGTCGCCGAAATTCCATACCTTCAAAGGTGGCAACATTTTCGTGGTATGTTCCTCTTGGTACGTTAGACTTCAGAACATCCTTTTTATCTGGCAACTTGCAAGTCTTGCCCAGTCTGTTCCTCTGAACAGTACCAAGACAATAAATACCTTCTTTGGTTAGATAATGTAACAAAGGAATATTGGTATAAAAATTGTCGAAGTAAAGGACATGATTAACATTCCTTGGGATAGGCCGCAACAATCGAACGACTGTATTCGATACTGCTCCTAAATCCGGCTCGTTTGGCAATCGTTCAATATCTTTTGCTCCTGAATAAACTTCAAAACTATATGCGTACCCCATAAGACAGCACATCACATATAATTTAAACCCCCACTTGTGGGGTTTGTTGGGCAAGTACTGCTTCATAAAATGTCCAATTTTGGTGGCACACATTTGCTCGTCTAATGATAGCCGATGGTCAAATGGTACACTGCTGAATTTTTTATTCAGGTAGTCTATCACTGTCCTGACTTTGTGAAGTCTGTCGTGTTGAGGATGATCAGATGGCAAGTGTTTGGTATCATCATTCATGTGGAAAATTTGTCTAATTTTGTCAATCTGTTCCGATTCATGGTATGTGCTATTGGGTCAAATTTCACGTTGTTCGACCAGTATGACCTGACGCTTGGGTAATGGTAAACACTAGTGAAAATAAGAATCCCAAGAAACTTACGTAATTCTAATAAAGTCACAGGTTCTGTAAAATTGGGATTCTTTTGAAAAGCATACTTGTTAGACTCATCCACAAGACATTTCAGTATTTCCTCATCAAAGTACGAAAAAAACTGAAACGGTGTATCCAAATCGAAAAGTTCTTGTGGATACTCACTATTTCCTTGAAAATCAAAAGCTTTTTGGACGAGATCCATATTTTTTACTTTCCATACAATATTTCGAGGATTGCAGGTGTCCAAAGTAACCGATCTTTGTTGGATGGTCTCTAAATTTTGAGAATTAGCAGATTCAAGTACCATAGGTGAATCCGAGTCAGCGCCAGGGTCAGTGACAGGGTCTGCAGGTAAATCTTCCTCGTCCTCTAGCTCCGCCTGAAGCTCTCTTCGACAGGAATAGTAATCGATGTCATCTTCATTTTCACTTACCTCATCTTCCGAAATTTCTTCATTTTCTAACCGTTTCAAAATATCTTCTATATCTTCTGGTTTCATTTTTAATCAGTACCTATAAAGCAAACAGTCAAAGCGTTCACACCATTAACAAACCAAGCAGAAAACCCAAAAAAAGCTAAGAAAAAATAAAAATATATCTCTAGGAGAAATATGTATGTAAGACGCTTTCAAACAGTCCGGAATACCTGAAGTATCAGAATTGATACCCACGCAAACCACATTATTTTCTTCAAGCAAAATAGGCCATTGGTAAAAAAACTTATATCATACCTAGTAAAAACGAGATACTCACCTATCGCAAATGTATTTTTATTGTACAGAAAACAAAAAGAAACAAAGATTTATCAAGATAATTTTTTGCCTAAATAAACGGTCTTGATGTACGCGGCGGGAAAACAAAATGTCATATTTTTTTCTACTTTTGACAGCTGACGTTTATTTTTTTAATTAAAACTTGGAAAATAATAGCCAATAGTAACAAACGTACAGTATAATTTTAAAAAAAGAACCGCTGATAGCGTGAAATGAAATTTAAATGTCCGGTGTCAAATTTGAAACTTGAGGCATTTATGGGTTAAAACTTGAGTTATTCTAATATACCAACAATAAATTGAGAACACCTTAGTTTCATACAGGCAGAAAGTTTTTTCTTCTTATCACAAGTAACTAGTACCAACTTTAAAAGGAACTTGAAAGATTTCTTGGTATTATTTGATATGGAGAAACCATTTTAATTAATTTCCATTGAATTTGCACGATTTAACTGCCTTTCAATATTTATTTAGCATCCAAAAAGTTAAAATACTTGAGTATTGCTGATTTCAAACATAAGATTTTGATTTTGTTATTGTTATTGTATACATAAGAGTAGTGTAAAAATATAGAAAACAATGATAAAATACTTGTTATTTTATTTATAATCATGCTTACAAAAATAAGGAACACAAAATACATTGATTGAGGAAAAGAAATGATAATTATCCAATATTGTCAGGATCTGGTTGATCCCCGTTCTTTGTCTCTGTGTGATTCAGGAATCTGTAAGAAGAAAATTGAGGTTTATAAATAGGAGTAAAACTATAAATCTGTTTTGGCACAAGGAATATTCTCGAATTCACATAGTTGAAATTAACACGTAGGTAAATGCTTCAATGCAAAATAATATTATTTATTTTATTTACATAATGGTTGAATAATTGCATCCATGTTCCAGCATATATTGCGTTAATACTTCAAGCACACAATGTACAGAGGCAGACTTAATGTCATAAGCATTTTCTACCAGTCAACCTTTGGGTGACAATCATAATCAGCCTATAATGTTCCCACCGCTGGGACGCAGGCCTCCTCTCTGTGAGAGTGAGTGGGCCGCAATACACCACGCGGGCCCAGTGCGGGTGAGAGCAGTGGTGATGAAATAAATTACACAAAGTAAAGTGCCTGCCTGGGTTCGATCCAACTTGCAATTCGTAAGTCGGGGCCAGTACCATTGGGCTACCACTGCTAACCTTTGGGTGATACAGAGAAAAAAAGTGGTAGGTAGTTCTCTCTACACATTTAAACCCAGCATTGTATCACAATGTTGACTGACAGATAATGCCTTGTGTAGTCATGCCCTTATGTACAGCCCGATTCAATCTATATGGCAGCTTAGACCATGAGACGAGTCACTGCGAGTAATGAATTCATGTGTCAGCTGGGTTGAGGGGTAATGCACAGCGAGTAGCCCACTTCAGAGGCGCCAAAAATTTGACGCGTACTATACCACTGTGCATGAGATTGTATTATTACTAACTAAAACCAACATGTAAGCAACAAAAATGTAGTTCACCTTATTTGATGATGTCTGTTTAACAATGTTTCCAGCCATTTTCTGTCTGATACTCCATCTCAGATCTGACCAGTCATTTTCACCTGGTAAATTTGACTTATACTTGTTCCATAAAGTAGTATAATAATGATACAGAGTAACGGGGTCACACTTCTTCTTTGCAGGCTGTATAGGAACTTTTATTACTGAAATAAGTAATAACATTTATTGTTATTATCTGAAGTATAAAAATGTTTAGCTAAAAAGTTATTGACACAAAAGAAGAATAATTTACAGTTAAAAGATAACTTTTTGCAAGAATATAACATGCTGCATATGCCAATCTCTGCTCCTGTACACATTGTATAGGATTGCAGTACAATGCAAGGTCAGCGTAAACTGGAAATGTATAGCTTGATGTATAGCCATGTGTACAAAAAGTTTGTGTATGTATAAAATAATTTAGGTGATGAAATTCAAATATAACCAACTACCTCAAAGATGTTAGTAAAATGCAATACTTACAATTATTACTAGGGATACAAGAGGTACTCTTTTCTTTCACTGTTTCAGGTTTCTTCTCAACTCTAACACATGAGCAGGCTCTTCGTAGAGGCTTATCTTCTGTTTTTGGCAGCCCCAGGTTAGGTGCAGAATGAACACTCCTCACATGTATCCCTTTCCTAGGTTTCTGACATTCTCTAGTACATTTTAAGTTAGAATCTTGGTTCCTGGACCTACTGCGGGAACAGAATGTGCTAGCACTGTGCAGCCTCTCAAGACCAGGCACCTCATACTTTTCTTGGCTGCTGGACCTAGACCGACTCTTTTGTTGAAGGTCATATTTTATTAGCTTCTTCAAGTCTGAAATAGTTTTTATTATATGTGCCTTGATTCAAAACATAAATACTTGCAAGTTTTGTGCTTGTGCAACAGTAAAACGGTACAATACCTATTTTTCTTAATTTTACCCTTTTTAATGCTAAGACTACATTGTCGTGATAACGCGAACTACACTTCGCGTGCTCTCTGTTGTACAGCGAGACGTTGAGCGGTGTGCGAGATAGCGCGCGATGTGTAGTTCGCGTTATCGCGACAATGTAGCCGTAGCTTAGCGATAAAAGTACGACTCGATACATGAAAAGTACCACGATAACTTTCAAACTATGTAGTAATGTGTAAAGCCGTAGTAAATGGAACAAATATATTTGAATGGAATTTAAATTTGGGTATGAAATACAACTGAAATACACATAATATATTATACAAACCTGTAATGAAATACTTAAGGACTTCTCCACTTATATTATGAATGCCTAGATTGTTGAGATACCTCAATACCTCTCTGGCATCCAACTCGGCAGTGACTTCGTAATAATTATCATCCATTCTACAAAACGTGAATAAATGAAACCAACTAGACTTAGAATGAATTTGCTTTAAAAGTTTTAAAATTCTTCGACGAGTAACGTTTCTTTCTAATTTTTACGACTTCGGGCTTTGACATTCTTTGTTGACATTAAAATTTTGACAAAGGTAAACGTTTGTCATTTTCTTCCCTGCTTTTCATCCATAGACTGTGCTAGTGATTGAATCGTTCTAATTAAAATCGACTAAAACATAATAATTGAATAGCAAAACATTAATATAATGTTTAGCGTTACTACATTAATTATTGTCAACATTATTTAGCGAATTTTAGCAGTTTTAACAATGGTAGCAGTCTATAAAATTTTTAATGTGAACAAAGAATGTCAAAGTCTGAAATCGTAAAAATTTGAAAGAAACGTTGTTGACATTTAAATTTTGACAAAGGTAAACGTTTTGTCATTTTATTCCCTCCTTTTCGTCCATGGACCGTGCTAGTGATACCGTCCTGTGCTAGTGATTGAATCATTCAAAATCGACTAAAACATAATTGCATAGCAAAACATTCATACAATGTTTAGCGTTACTACATTTATTGTCAACATTATTTAACGAAGTTAAGACAATTTTAGCAGTCTAACTTTAATATCAAATTGTGTTATCGATTTTTATTGACCTATAATAATTCTTTTGACACAACAGCTGGTTGTGCCGCGCCATGCCTAATACACTGTGGTTAGAAAAATAGCAGCGTAAAAATAAATTTACAGAATGTATCACATAAAATAAGGTCTTCGGTTGATATTATTTCGTACCGTAAACTTCTGACGTCAATTTCCAAACCTGTGATAAAACTAGTGGTAACTAAAACAGTTTTGATTCAGTAGGTAACCTAGGGAACATAAACGTAGAGTGCCGTGGCCAAATCTTTAACCTATCACTTGTTGTGGAATGTTTTTTAAGTGAGCGGGAAATATATATAAATGTACCATGAACCCCAAGACAAGGATATAAAATAACATATTTTAAACATTTCTTGTATGTCTATAGGTACAATTACTAGCATTTGAAAATTCTATAATCATTTACCGATAATGTAATATTATAACATTTTTTTGTTCAATGTACCTTTGTCATCATGCCTAGTTTGTTGTTTGTCAACAAATTCGTTGACATTGTGTAACTGCAACTGACTGAGATAAATTTTAGTTAACCCATTAAATATATTAGTCTATGAGTAAATCTTATCGTTTTAACAGATCGTTCAATGAACGAACAAGTTCAAGGTCATGTTTTTATTTTGGCGGGAAATCAAAAGTCGAAAATATTTTCAGTTAGTCTTTAGATCCAATCGGTGTTATTACAAAACAAAGATTTCTTTTGACATGGTTTAAACCATCGAACCAGTTTTCGTAATAAGAACTTTACTATGATTGAAATGCAGTTCTTTATACAAAACTGACTATTTAGTCCGGTACTAAGTTGATTTGTAATAAGACGGAATAGGTTTATTTATGCAAGATAAACAATCGATTGATGCATATCATGTTATTCACCTCTTATTCGCATGATGCTTAGTGCTTTGGATTTATTCTCATTTTACATGATTTAGCTAGGTATAAACAAATACAAAAGATTACAGACGCATTTTATATAATTATTCAAACAAAATCAATTAATTAGAGAACAATAGTTCTACGACAAGAGTGATCCATTAATACATTATTTGCACGTTGTAGGTTCGTGTAAGTATTATTTTACTTGAAGGCTGTTATCATACGGGCCCGGTTCGCTCACCGTCCGATGTGAACGATCATTACCACTGCAGTGTTTGCTGCGAAAGGTACCTACCATGGCAGCTAACAAGAACAATTCCGCTGTGGCGAATTTTGTCGAGTATTTAAAAATTCCAAGTGTACAGCCCAACATCAACTATGGTAAGTCCACAATAAATTATTTTGTGTAAATAACTTAAAATAAAAATGAATAAATTCGGTCTTAGCAACTGATAAATTTATAAAGTAGTAGCTAACTTTACATCTGTTGATAAATAATTTGTATGTTAAATGTATTTATAAAGAAAATTGCTTCTCTCTGTAATACCTAATTAGTTTTCATGTTTTACCTGCCTACCAATGCATATTTTCTTTCCAAGTATTTCTTTCTTTGGTTCTAAGAAGTAGATCTGTATTAAGGTATTTACGTACGTCGTGCATTATTCACAACTAGGTAGGTATATGCACCGACGACCTCCAGCTGAAAGCATTTAATGTTCGCTCACAAAAAAATTCAAGCGTAAAAATATAATCTCGTGGCAAATTTAATTAAGCGTATTTTTCACATTATCAGATATTATACTTAAATAGCTAACTAGATTAATTCATCTACTGTGCAGACGTAACGTAATCAGGATACAACGGATTGTACCATTGACGTATCTGGAACTCGCAATTGAGTCTACCCCTAGCCAATGGAATTGGATAATTATGAAACCTCGACTTATGTACTCAAGAGCGAAATGGATGATTGCCGGTGGGGGACTGACGAACTGCATTAGTTATTCCATCGTGCAGCTTGACGTAGTTATTTAGATTTTAATCGCTTTCAGTCGAGGAAACCTACTTTATTCTTTTAACTGCTTCGATCGTGGGCCCGTCATGAGGCCCTGGATTCGATTCCCAGATCGGGCATAGTGTTATTGTTCTTTTTCCATCAGGTATTTCTCAGTAGCTCCCCGGAGTTTAGATTCGTGCTTGGTTGATGGCAATAGGCTCGCCCCTTACATGGGACTTAAACGTCCCCCCTAGCCGCCGCAGGAGACGCCCAGGGCGTCGGGAATCCCGGGCGGATTTCCGGCCACCGTAGGCGCGGGCTTGCGGACGGTGAGCAATGGGTAGCTCACCGTCCGGTAAGGACCAGGCCCGGGTCGACGGCGCGTTGTATTCCACGCGCGCCTCAAAGAGATGTCGTCAGCACATAGATAGAGGTCCACTAGGGCCGATGCCTGCCGGGGTCGCGGGAAGGTACTTATGGGTCACCGAGGCCCCCGCAACACAGGCAACAGGAATATGGGTGGGTTTTAGTCAGTAAGAGTCTGACACACCCTCCCGCTCCGCCCAGAGCGGGAGAAGTTATATGATGATTTCCAACCCTCAAAAAAAAAAAAAAAACGTAACTGGCGAAATGTGGGTGTACTAATGGATACCTCTGCAATACCCTTCGGGGATTATATTTTTTCGTACTTCATTTATCGTATTAACAAGCACGTGCCAAGATATCTAATGAGTCGCGGGAAGGTACTAATGGGTCATCGAGGCCCCCGCAACACAGGCAATGGAAGGTATACGGGTGGGTTTTAGTCATTAAGAGTCTGACACACCCTCCCGCTCCGCCCAGAGCGGGAGAAGTTATTTGATGATTTCCCATCCAAAAAAAAAAAAAGATATCTAAAGAAGACTTTCTACGAATAACTGTTTTCACTATAAATTTTACCTATTCATAAAAATCTCGATGTCATACATTGAACTTCGTTTTATTTAAACGTGCCATACAATATAGCTTTATTATTACAGACGATTGTGTAGCATTCCTGAAAAAACAAGCTAATGGACTTAGCCTAACCATGAAAGTTTATGAAGTGGTTCCACGCAAACCTATAGTGATCATAACATGGCCGGGAAAGGATCAATCGCTCGGTTCAATCTTGCTAAATTCTCACATGGATGTCGTGCCTGTTTTTGAAGTAAGTAGTCCTTTGCCGAAAGATAAAAACCTCTTAAATAAATACCTAGTCTAGATTCCTTATCATGTCAAGATAAATAAATACAGATAGACAGACGTGAGATGAACATCTCCGTAAATAGTATAAGTACGGTAATTGAACAAATACCTAATGTCAAATAGGCAATGATTGTTTTGTTTATTGTGAACTACGCGACTAGGGGAGATAAACATAGCATGCACAACTCCGAGCTTCCATACTTTGGGTTCGATTGCGGTGGGGTAAAAATAAAGAAAGCAAACCTTTGCTTCTATCACACGTGGCTAGAGATACAGCTCCTCTACAGATCTAGCAGGAAGAACTAACATTAACCCAATTTAACGAAATTACAGAATAGTTGGACACATCCTCCATTCAGCGCTCATATTGATAAAGATGGAAAGATCTTCGCTCGTGGCTCACAAGACATGAAATGTGTCGGTATCCAATACATTGAAGCTATAAGGAAGCTGAAGGCGGCCGGGGTGCAATTAAAAAGAACTCTACACGTTTGTTTTGTACCTGGTAATATAATAAGAGCTTGTTTTTCCATCCGTCTCTATCTTCTTTTTGATATACTGCTGCAAGATATTATAAAACAAAGAACGTACAACATTTTTAAAATTTTAGATGAAGAAATCGGTGGTCACGATGGTATGGAAAAATTCGTCCACACAAAAGATTTCAAGGACCTGAATGTGGCGTTTGCATTAGATGAGGGTATGGCCAGTCCAAATGAAGACTTCGTCTTGTTTAATGGCGAAAGGAGCATTTGGCGTAAGTGATTATAGTAACTCAAACGGAATTCAATGAATACCAGATACATAGTTCAAAAGATGTCAATTTTTGATGTACACAATTTTGCTTCCAGAAATACATGTCCACTGTACTGGACAGCCGGGCCATGGATCATTATTGTTTCCAAACACTGCTGGTGAAAAGGTTCGTTCTCCAAATCGCTGTAGAATACTACCAACATACGCTCTGAGTGTGTTAACACTCACTACCAGCTAGCAGGCACATTCGGAAAACCCGTTACCGTTGCTTCAAAATGGTTGCACACAATCATGTATTCGCTTTGATAACTTATTTTATGATCATCTTTTTCGACATAATTAAGTTTTTTAAAACACGTGCAAGTCTTGACGGATTTACCTTTTCTTTCCAGCTGAGGACAATAATTGACAAGTTCATGGATATGAGAGCTGAACAAAAAAATATATTGGATAGCAATCCGAAACTGAATATTGGTGACGTTACAACTATCAATTTGACTCAAATATACGTAAGTTTGCGGTAAAAGAATGTACATTGTGAGAACCGGTAGTTTATAATCTATCGGTATTATTTCCGTTAGATTATAAACTGCTGAAATAGAACTTGATAATAAAGAAACACGAAAGAATTATGCGAAGCGAGCGGTGCCGCGGCAGCGGACGGCGAGCGCTACTTCCAAGTTGCTCGCAGCATGGCAGGCTATTTAGTATCAGCGCAAGGTTACGTCGCAAGCAAGTTTGCTACTAGTACACAATTCGACGATTTCCTATGCAAAAAAAAAAATGATTATAAACTATCGAAAAATAATGCGGTAAATTGTAAATGGTTTGTTGCAGTTCACAATTTTTCGACAGTTTATAATCTAACGGAAATAATACCGACAGTTTATGAACTAACGAAGTTCATAAATATACAGTGACATACATATTCACAGTGAAGTGACCAGTCCTAAAAGTGTATTAAAGTCAATCTATTTTTTTTAAATTATGTTCTAATACCTCTTAGATAAAATCCAACCTGTTTACATTAATTTTATTTATTTTGCCTTATTTTATTTTCACGCTGTCCACTAAATACGATACAAGTGGTAAGTGGATTAGAATGTTAATCCAAGATGGGAGTATGAAAATAATACAGAGATGAACTATCATACAAACAATATTACTTATGTTCGTAAATATTATCATACTTAACACGTGCTTGATTAGTTACGTTCATAAATATTATCATACATTATCCCGTGCTTGATGCAAAATTCTCCATTTATCATAACAAGAATCTTTTACTTTTTTACAGGGCGGAGTGCAATCGAATGTTGTCCCGGAAAAGCTAACTGCAGTTTTTGATATAAGATTGGCCGTTACAGTCAACCACGTGGAGTTTGAGAAAATGGTAAACCTCATTCATTTATACCAATTCCCTTGTTCACAAACTAAACTAAATTTAAGTTCAGTGCATCTTTTTCTTTGTATTTTATTAAGAAGAGGACAGAAGATAAATTTTAGTTTAGTCCTGTCAAATTTATAAGCGCCTGTCTCTACTACACACAAGTTAAGACGTGATTAAAAACTTGTCCATTAAAATTACGTCAATTTACGTCAAGCGCTGATTAATTTGACAGGACTAAACTAAAATTTATCTTCTGTCCTTTTCTTAATGAAATAGAAAGAAAAATATGCACTGAACTTAAATTTAGTTTAGTTTGTGAACAAGGGAATCGGTACCATTCTCTTGATTTGATTCGATAAAATAGCAAATCGGTCCTTCTAACACTGAGTAGAATTCAGAAGAGACAGTCTCAGTGTTAGAAGGACGGAATTGCTATTTTATTCCATTAAATTTAATCGGTGCCTTAAATAGTCTTACAGCAGTGATAGCTTAGTGGTGTGACCGTCGGACTGCCCAGTGGTTTTGAGTTGCACCCACGTCTGACCTTTCGGATTCATGTGTGTATTGTATAATTATCAGTTGCTTAAACAACTGTGAAACAAAACATCGTTAGGAAACCGGCATGCCTTTTTTTTTTTGGGTGGGAAATCAAATAACTTCTCCCGCTCTGGGTGGAGCGGGAGGGTGTGTCAGACTCTTACTGACTAAAACCCACCCGTATTCCTTCCGTTGCCTGTGCTGCCAGGGGCATCGGTGACCCTTTAGTACCTTCCCGCGACCCTGGCAGGCATCGACCCTAGTGGACCCCTACGCTTGTGCTGACGACATCTCTTTGAGGCGCGCGTGGAATACAACGCGCCGTCGACCCGGGCCTGGTCCTTACCGGACGGCGAGCTACCCATTGCTCACCGTCCGCAAGCCCGCGCCTACGGTGGCCGGAAATCCGCCCGGGATTACTGACGCCCAGGGCGTCTCCTGCGGCGGCTAGGGGCGAGAGGGCGCGAAATTTGCCTTTCCCTCAACCGTCCCGCCTCCTCCTTCGCGAGCATTACTGCTTCGCAGAAGGTGGTGACGGCTGCCCGTGCCCTCTCGCTCCTTACCATGGCCTGAACCAGGGCCGGACGCGAGAGATCTCTGCCGCCGATCGCCTCCACGAGGACACGGCAGTGCTCTGCCCAAGCCGGGCAGACCTCTACCGTATGCTCAACCGTGTCCTCCGGGCGATCCACACAGAGTGACACCCGGGAAACCGGCATGCCTGAGAGATATTTCTCGACGGCATGTGAAGCCAAGTCAGAGGCCCATGGGCGGCGTAAAAACTCTGACACCAGGTTAGTCACTAACCCGGCCCTGGTTCAGGCCATGGTACGGAGCGAGAGGGCATGGGCAGCCGTCACCTCCTTCTGCGAAGCAGTAAAGCTCGCGAAGGAGGAGGCGAGACGGTTAAGGGAAAGGCACGTTTCGCGCCCTCTCGCCCCTAGCCGCCGCAGGAGACGCCCTGGGCGTCGGGAATCTCGGGCGGATTTCCAGCCACCGTAGGCGCGGGCTTGCGGACGGTGAGCAATGGGTAGCTCACCGTCCGGTAAGGACCAGGCCCGGGTCGACGGCGCGTCGTATTCCACGCGCGCCTCAAAGAGATGTCGTCAGCGCAAAAGTAGGGGTCCATTAGGGCCTATGCCTGCTGGGGTCGCGGGAAGGTACTAATTGGTCACCGAGGACCCTGGCAACACAGGCAACAGGAAGGAATACGGGTGGGTTTTAGTCAGTAAGAGTCTGACACACCCTCCCGCTCCGCCCAGAGCGGGAGAAGTTATTTGATGATTTCCCACCCTCAAAAAATAAAAGGTTAGTCACTGACCACAGAAAAAATAAGAAGAATAGTTTTACGAAAAAAGCGATGCTGGTGTAAAACAAATTCACATATTTTTTATGTGTCGAATCATATTTTGATCAAGATACAACCTGACACTGACCTGCAAATTGCAAAAAACGTAAGAAAATTTGAATTTCGCGGGCTACCACTGCGGATCCACCTTAAATGGAAACATCAGCCAAGATTACCTTTTTCATTTACCTTAATTTTCACCTTTGATCTTAAATAACCATTCGTTCAATTTTTCTTTTTTAGCTTAATAAATGGTGCAAAGAAGCGGGTGATGGAGTTTCTTTCGATTTCGAACAGAAAAATCCTTTCGTAGAAATCACAAAACTGGACGCAAGCAATCCATTCTGGATGGCATTCAAAGCCGCAGCCGATAAATGGTAAGTAAATGGCTTAGGTACTGACAAACTTTAATAACTGTCATTAAGCAAGTAACTGATGTAAATATGATCACGTCTCTGCGCATCGGTCGCTTCTAAAGTGGTTGCCCATACGCCAGCGCAGAGAGCAAAGGGCGCTGACCACATTGTTTTCATTTCTTGACTCGCCCTCTTCCCCTAGTTATCTCGCCCCCCACTTTCAGTACATTTGCGCGAACCACAGTAGAATCCTACGTTCATCACTAGAGATCAGATATTCGGATTCATATTCACCTAAAGTTGAGAGGTTGGCGAATGTGGAATGCGCTTTTGTATCGAAAAATCCCGCGGTTCCGGGATTAACAAGGTTTCTGATTATTGAATCAGATTATAATTATAATCAGTACTACATATAACTTACTTTCAAATGTTGGCTTATATGGAATGCACTATAGTAAAAAAAAAAACCCGCGATTCCGGAATCGACAAATTTTGTGTTTTTTCTGACTAAGTAAGCGGATGCATATCTACCTACCTAATAATGTAAAGTAGGTAGGTAAATACCAAACTGCCATAGCAAATAACGTTATTATAAGATAACGGACTACATATATTTAGAATAATTGATGTAGCTACCTATTGAAACAAATAGTTTAAAATTATTGTGCTTAGTGAAATTCTGTTAAATTCCTTTCCTCTCCACATGCTTAGCGAAAAAAACAGTATATGTTAGCACCATTATATTAATAGAAAACGACGATAGGCATTTTGCTTTGAGTTTGAGTGGGACGGCAAATTATACCTGCTTATGTGCAAGTAGCTACCGCAACAAATAGTTCTCTTAGTTTATTTAATTACAATAATTGCATTCGTCGCTGTGCTTGCCATGCGTTCGGGTGTTTTTTTTTTGTTTTAACTAACACACACCACCCCTCTTACACCCTACTTATACATATTTTAGAAGTCGCTTCTTTATTATACACCCGACTAGCTATGCATTCCCGGTGTTCCTGGCATCCCTTGATTTTTTTTTACAAATAAAAATATTTTAAGAAGCCGCTTCCATACTTTCACAGCTAAAATTTAACTTTAGGTAAATATGCATCCGATCTCTGTTCATCACACAATCGTCTTCTTCAATGTCCCACTCACCGCACTGACTTCATTCACTCTTCGTTCAGTCTATCTCTCTGTGGAATGCGCTCCCCCAGGAAATCAGGATGGCAACCAACCGATTATCCTTTAAAGTCAAAGTTCGCGAGCATATTCGTAAGAAGCTGGCAGTATCATCACAATGGTAATGTTTTCCCATTGTTTGTCTAATCTGTTTTAGTATATTCGTGTATTTATGTGTATTTATTAGGTCTTATATTTATGTATAATTATTAATAAATAACTGAGTGCATAAATAAATAAATTTGTCTAATGCACCATTAACCAGAGTTGTGTCTATAATAATACTTATTAACGCAAGTTTGCCCCACATTGTTTTGTCAGGAAACTCAATCTCGACTGCAGAATCTTCCCTGGTGGTACCGATAGCAGGTACGTGCGTGATGTCGGAATACCAGCGTTGGGCTTCTCTCCGATGAATAATACTCCCGTTCTTCTTCACGATCATGACGAGTTCCTTAAAGTCGATATATTCTTGAAAGGCATTGATATTTACGTTTCTCTTCTTACGGCTGTTGCTAATGTTTAAAACGGTTGTGTTGTTTAAAATCTAAACATTGCATTTATTTTTAAAATAAAATAATGTATGATCTTCCTTCCATAGACTCTTCTGATTATTGTATTGTATGTAGCGACCTACCATCTGTGCCTTTATTAAAAAATACTTTAATTTACTTATGTAACTTTAAACAATAATTATTGTTATCTTACGTGCAGAGATAAAAAAAAACAATAATTAAAATACAATGTAAATAATCCTTTATACGACACGATCTACATGATAAATAAAAAACATTAACCAATAAACTGTAAGTGAAGGTACTGATTGTACGTACGTATTTTAATCGTTACTTTCTCATTCATAAGCGTAGTTAAAAATTGTCTACTATTATTCTTTGTAATTATGTTTTTGTTAAGCACTTTCAGTGTTATTGTCTTTAAAATATTATTATTATGTTTGTCATTTTATTTGATTTTTACAGTTAATAAATTGCAGATATATTTTATTGCAATCTTTATAATAGTTATAATATAAAACAATATTATAGTAGAGACTGGCTTTTATTTACCTTAACATTTCGCCACTTCGACTCAGGCGCGGTCCCAGAGCGGTCACGGGGGTCATGCATGACCCCCGGAAATCATTCAAGCTGTCGAGAACCTGTGTGATTTATACTTATTTTACTTAGCAATTACAAATTTTAAACAATTAAAAAGCTATTGTGGATCCGTTTTTTTTTTTTTAGGGTTAAATCATCAAATAACTTCTCCCGCTCTGGACGGAGCGGGAGGGTGTGTCAGACTCTTACTGACTATAACTCACCAGTGTTGCCAGACGCCGAAGGCGTATCCTCGTACAGATATGGTCTGAAATCTCGTATTTTGTCAACGGTTGTGTTGTTGTACATACCATTTATTTAATACATTGCATAAAATCTATTGATGTTCTAGTCAACTATCTCATAACCAAGCTCTCTACAAAGCAGTTTCGTCAAAAAGTACTACAGGGCAGTTTGTACAAGTTATTCAAACACACCTTACACACCGCTCTGGAACACAAATAATGCAACAATAGATTGTCCAACAATATCAAAACTGTACCTACTATAGTAGACGTGGAGTAGAGTGGAATTAACATTGACATATTTTCTACGTTATAGATAGATAGAATAGATAGAATACTCTTTATTATGTACACCATACAAATTACAGCTATAAATGTAGAAATTTGTCATAGGGTGACACAATGGGCGGTCTTATCGCTAAAAGCGATCTTTTAAAGACAACCTTATCATAACATCCAACAGAATCAATTCAAGTAAAATTAATGAAATTAAAGGCTTCTACATACTGGCGCGACTTGTCGCGCGACGCGTCGCGACACAAAGGCACCGCTTGTAGCGCTACAAGCGGTGTCTTTGTGTCGCGTCGCGTCGCGCGACAAGTCGCGCCAGTATGTAGGAGCCTTTAAAGCTTTCGTACCTACACACCGTTCACTCATTTCGTATAGTTAGAGGCGCATTCCAAAATATGATTTGTATCAACGAATCTCGTACAAAATCGTACGAGGATGGATGTAAGCTCGCACCTCGTACCAAGACCACTAATTCTCGTACATGTACGAGAAACCTCGTATGGATGGCAACGCTGTAACTCACCCGTATTCCTTCTTGTTGCCTGTGTTGCCAGGGGCCTCGGTGACACATTAGTACCGAGTACTTTTTTTTTTGTTGGTACTTGAGCCATAATCGTATCTAAAAAAATTCAGGAAATAAAAAAGATATAACTAAAAAACCTAAAATTAGGTAATATGATGAATTGAATTGATAAATGAATTCCCGAGCGAAGTACGCTTGGGAATTCAAGCACCCCACTTGTACTCTCTCAGCGCGAGCGAAGCGAGCTCACCATTTCTTACACTGGTGAGAAATGGTGAGCTCGCTTCGCTCGCGCTTGCATTCTACATTCTCATTATTCTTTAATTATTTTTGGACAACTCTACAAATGAACACCCATTCAAATTTATATTTTAATGATCAAAAGAAAATCTAACCTATCCGAGAAGGGGTATAAAAAATCTTGCTCGATTCGGTCGCCCTTGTGTATTAACCCTTTGACGACCACGGGGACACATTTGTCCCAAGCCAAAAATATATGATAACTAAATAACTAAGATACGTATGGATGTTATTTTACTTTAGTTAGTTATTGTAAGTATTATTTCATTTTTTATTGCTGGCAACACAACATCCGACCCGTCAATCTTTTTCTGTGGTCATTTGAAATTGACGGTTAGTTTGGCGCTAAAACCTAAAACTTTGCAAAAGTGTTTCGAAGTGCAAAAATAGTTTTCAACATTTTATATTGTGAAATATTTATTCTCTGGTAAGTTTATTTTTCATATTTACTATTACAATATAAATGTGCATGTTGATTACTTGGCCAAGTAGTTGTAAACATAAAGGGACACTGGTGTCCCTGTGGCCTATGAGGGTCTGTTTCTATATACATATTGCAGTTATGTTTTTGTATCATTACCCTCATTTATTTTAATTGCAGATTATGTTTCGCCGAGGACTTGGAGTTTTCGAACTCCGAGAACACGAAATCCATCATATTTTTATGGGTGACCATAGCGACGATGACGATCCTTCAACTTCTGCAGTAGAACCTATCCCTGCACCACTTGGCAATGATCAACCTGCTCTCAAGTGGAGCCAGAGAACGTACGTTCCGAATGCTTTCACTAGTGTGGACTATGAATTCTATGTAAGGTGCAAATCTGACAAGATATTGAAGGCGATGTGTTGACTCCTTTCAAAATATTTCTTTCAACAACAAAATTAGATATTTTAGTTGAAATGATGCGATGCGATGCTACTACTGGTTACCTATTTGAATTTGATTTGTATACTGGCAAACGAAGCACCGGTGTTGAGTATGGACTAGGTGAATCCGTAGTACTTCAACTTACGCAAAAGCTAAAGGGTTTGGGATGTGAAATTTATATTGATAGTTTTTTTAATTCGCCGTTGTTACAATATAAATTGATTCGTCAGAATACGAAGTCATGTGGGTCTGTTCGAACGAATCGAAAGAACCTGCCAAAAACTGCACCTGTTGACAAAAAAATGAAGCACGGCGATATTGACGCCACTAGTTTCCGAGGCATAAGTTACGTCAAATGGATAGACAACAGAGCAGTACATTTGCTGACAAACTTTCTATCGCCTGTACAAACAAACATTGTAAAACGCCGTCAAGTTGGCTCCGCGGAGAAAATTGATGTGAGATGTCCTAACATTGTATCACATTACAAAAAAAAATATGGGTGGAGTTGACCTTATGGATCAACGTAAGGTTTGCTATGAAATAGATCGTAGATCGAAAATCAAATATTACCTTCGGCTGTTCTTTGATTTGTTTGATATTTCCGTCAATAACTCATTAACTATTTACACGAAGCTTCACAATGAAAATAAAATGAAAGGAAGTCTTTTGACCAGCTTACAGTTCAGACAAGTCGTAGCTCAGAGTTTGATCAATGGTTTACCAACAGGCAACGAGATGTTCCTACTTCAAGAACAAGTGCAGTACGTAAATCTCTAAAGCGACAATTACCTATACATCCCATGGAAAAGGTCAATAACAGAAAGCGATGTGTAAATTGTGCCAAGTTCAAGAAAGACAATCGTACGAACAATACTTGTGTTTCATGCAAAGTTCATCTCTGCTACACTAATGAAAGAAATTGTTTTGCTGCCTACCATAACTACTAGAGTTTTAATTCTTTAGTATGTTAAAATGAGTATAATACTTCATTAATTAATAAATATAAGTATAATAATATTGCGTTTTATTTTTGTAAAATCCCTAGCTAATAATGACCATAGACGACCAGAGGGACATATGCGTCCCAAAAAAAAAATGGAAAGCTATTACGGGTTTCAGTATTTTGATTTAAAAATATGTTTATTAGGCGCTCTATGAATCATCCTAACTAGTCAAAATGATTACTTTACCTCCCACAGTCTTATGGTCCTGAAAGGGTTAAGGGCCGTACCTAAGGGCGAGCGCAACGAGTGAGATATTTTTTTTAGTCTTCTGCATAAGTCGACAAGTGAGTAACTCCTATTTCTGTATGAATAGAAAAAACAACCCAACCTATCCGAGGCAGGATGCTAAAATGTTCATGTTTTTCTCATATAATTTAATAATTATATGAGAAAATATGAACATTTTATGGTACAGAATTATGGTAGTAGGTAATCTACCATAATTCTGCCGGTGGCGTCCACGATGACCCTCTGAAATCTTGGGCTGCGACCGGGCCTGCCTCGATTAGAGATTGGTGTAATTACTGAATCAGGACGAATCATCATCTGCCTAGCCTTTTCCCAAATACGTTGGGGTCGCGGATCGGCTTCCAGTCTAACCGGATGCAGCCGAATACCAGTATTTTACATGGAGCGACTGCCTATCTGACCTCATCCACGATGGACACTCATCCACGGACCAACAGCGGCAAGCGTAGCTTAACCTGATCGATCGACCCGTGAGGCTGTTGTTACTTAGCCAATCAGGACGAATGTTTTTTTTATTTTATAAATATAATATTTGAATCGCATAGATTATTTATAACGGTATACTCAACACAATGAGTTAGCCGAACTGGCTGACACTGGTAGCAAATTAGCTGTGGAGCCAATCTAATATGTAACCTAGATCCATTAGTTATTATTTGTGATATCCTAACTAATAGTATAAATGCGAAAGTGAGTTTGTTACGCTTTCACACTAAAACGTTTGAACGGATTTGTATGACATTTGGCATATAGGTAGGTAAACCTTGACGTGGAGAGGGACACAGGCTACTTTTCATCCTGGATCCTGGCAGATGAAGTCGCGGGCAAGGGCTAGTTAGAATTTAAAATACCTACACAGTTTCATAAAAAATAATACCTTAGTTTGTATGACTTGTTACAAGTTCATCGTTCTTATTAACAACACAAACAATAAAATAACATAAAAAAGTATTTAAGTAGGCATCATAACCATGCATAAGCAATAAATTGACCGAATGATTCAAGAGATGAAAGGCGAACGGCAGGCTTGTATGGGACTTTCGTACAGCTAATAAAATTTCGTGTTTTGGGATATTTTTTGTTTTAATTGGTAGTTGATACGATAGACAAGCCCTTTTTAAATTCTTGGATTTTTAGAACTTGGGACGTAAAAGTTCTAACTAGTTTTATTTTTTAAGGTTATGTACTAGTTGTTACATATAGGCACATGAACATTGTTTCGGTAATAAAGTACATGTTCTAGATTGCTTGTCGCTATTTTTGTAGTGTTTTACTTACTATCAAGTAGGTAAATTGAGATGAGGATCGTACCTACTCAGCGGAGTGCATTAGGAGATACCTATGTCCAGCAGCTGACTACAACAGTTTGATAATGATGAAGTTCTGATGGGGTTTTGAGTGTAGGTAAATAAAACAATACAGTTAATAGTTTTTTTAAGTACATTTATTTTATTTATAATTAATTATTATTTCATTTATTTTATTTTATTTTTTGTTGAGGGGCTTGTGACTAAATAACAGCCGCACGGGTCAATCGATCAGGTTAAGCTACGCTTGCCGCAGTTGATCCGTAGATGGGTGACCATCTTTACATACCAAGACCCCTCCGTGCCTCGGAAAGCACGTTAAGCCGTTGGTCCCGGCTGTCATTCGTAAATCTTTGACAGTCGTTAGGGGTCGTCAGAAGCCCGAAAGTCTGACAACCAGTCTTACCAAGGGGTATCGTATTACCCAGTAACTGGGTTGTGGAGGTCAGATAGGCAGTCGCTCCATGTAAAATACTGGTATTCAGCTGCATCCGGTTAGACTGGAAGCCGACCCCAACGTAGTTGGGAAAAGGCTAGGCTGCTGATGATGATTTTATTTATAATTAATTAATTGTTAATATTACTTCATCTAAGTAGAGGGCAGGTCGGGTAATATAATCATGGCGAGCATATCTAAAATACCAACATAACTGCGCTTAGTTTACGACTAAATTACGTGTAGTTATTAAAATCTTTTTTTAATATTATTAATTAATCCGAACTTCTAAAAATATTACTCTTACATGAAAATAAATGGCTTAGTTGCCATAATATGTGGTACACATTCTATAACAAAACGACAAAAAAAGTAAGCTGTACGAAATCTGCCGTTCACCTTTGTTAAACAGTCTGTGATCCGAATCCAACGTTTTAATACGTTCATGCCAGTCCATGCATTTAACACAGGCATGGACTTTTAGTACCAACCATCGAGCTAGGATAAACATAGCTATATTTATAATTATGTCAATGGTACCAACAGGCAGTTTGGGGTTGAAGAATTGACAGATCAGATCACTGTCATCGGCGTGACAGATGACATGACGGTCGGTTTTATTTACAATTTTACATTCTGTTCGTAGGTTTGTTGATTGCGCTCATTTGCTCAGACCGCGAACAGTGAGCAAAACAATATGAATAAAATATGTAGAATATGTCTAGAAGAAGGCGTTCTTTCATCTGTTTTTACTAAAAACTATAATATATCGCTATGTGATATGGTAGAATATTGCTGTAATATAAAGGTAAAATATTACAATATTGCAATAAAAACTAATATCGCCTAATAATTTGTAAATAAACTATCAGTAATGTGTGGTACATTATATATATTAAAATACATTTCCAGATCAGTAAAGGCGATGGTTTGCCAGAACAAATGTGCAGTAACTGCATTTATAAGTTGGGTGTAGCATACCATTTCAAACAAACCTGTGAAAGTGCAGATATAAGACTGAGACAATATTTAGGACTGAGAATCCCTAGCAAGTAAGTAATAAACATCCACTTTACGTTATATGAGCCCTCTGTCTGTTCTACTATGAATTTCAATAAATTAGTCAGATCTTACTTTTCTTGTTTATCTTTTACTTTACCTTCTTAGCTTTGAAAGCAAACCTACTAAGCACAAACAATATTTATTTTACAGATACAATGATGCCTGTGTAGCAACTGATCCATTTGTAAGTACTCCCAAAGTATGTTTTTCTTTTTTTGCATTAGCTACCTATGTGATTTTAAAATCATCAGAAATATGTTAATTTGCTTATTAGATTAACTATGTGCTCTTAGTAAATAGAAAAAAAATATTTCAGGTGCCACCACATGCAACAATAATTAAGAAATGGTGAGTTAATTAAGGCATTATTATTCAGTATCATTTGACCCTTGTTACCTTAAATGAATAATTTAACATTTCATTACAGCAAATGTAAGCAACCAGAACCTAAAAGACATACTAACTATAAAAAAAAATCTGAATCAGAGAAGCAGAAGCGAGGTCCTAAGCCAAAGCCTAAACAGGATCACGCATGTTACCAGTGTGACAAGCAGTTCAGATGCCAGGCACAATTGGAAATGCATGTTAGGTAAGCCCTCATTTAGCCCTTATATCACTTGTGAACTTGTTAACTTCTGCTGTGAATGGACCAAAACAGATGCAGCTGTGAAATAATAGAATGTACCTTAACTATTTTTCTTTTTAAATTTCCTCTACCTGTAATGTGTGGTTTGCCCACTTTGTGAGTTGCTGGCTGAGTGATAGCAGTATGATTAATTCATAATTACCAGTTTTACCATTTCTTACAGCAGAAAGCGGCATGGTTATTTACAATCAAATTAATCAACATGTAGTTCTTATTTTCATCTTCAATTCAGCTTATTGCAGTTTGCTGCTTAGTTTAGGCCTTTACGATAGGTTGCACTTCAACATCCTCTTTATTTATTTATCTATCCATTTATGTACACACATAAACAGATAAGCAAGTAGCAGAAATAAGTATGTGCATAGGTGATGCTTATTTCAAAAAAAATCTGTTCCAGCATTCCTTTTTCATATTCATAACTAAATATTTTCCAGGACCCACACTGGAGACAAACCATTTGTGTGCCTGTACTGCCCAAGACGTTTCACACAGAAGCACAACCTTACTATACATCTCCGAATTCATACCGGCGAAAAACCTTTCCAGTGTGAAGTATGCAGGTAATTTAAAATTCATGGTTAGTTATGTGAAGACAGTATTGTAGGCAGTTATACTGCATTTCCAGTGACTTGTCACAACTCTGGGATGGTCCTGAATGTAATAATTCTATTTGATTATAGAAAACAGCTGCAGAGTCAAAGGTCAGGTTGTCCATTAATTCAATCGTCACACACAACACGGTTGGCGTAATGGCTGAGCAATCGACTGCTGCGCAGCGTGTCGCGGGTTCGATCCCCACTCGGAACAAATATTTGTATGATCTGCAAGTAATTGTTCTGGGTCTGGGTGTTTGTGAGTTCTATGTACGCACCCACAATACAGGAAGAAATACCTAGTGTGGGGCAAAGTTTAAATTTAAAAAAAAAATCAATACTTTCAAGTCTATGCAGGACCTTATCTAGTTTTAAGACAATGGCTAACTTTTTATTTGTATACTTTCCAGCAAAAGATTCTCAGCACAAGGGAATCTTCATGCTCACCTCAAGATCCACACTGGCCAAAGGGATCATGTTAGTAGAACAATTTTTTTTATAGTTAGACACACTACATTAAGTATGAACTTTTGAAATAGTTTCCTTAGTATCACTCATACATATCCAATATGAAATATAATATTAATGTAGTGGTAGGTAATTTATTTAATCCATTTTCTTCTTTGCCAATTTTATTTATGTCCTGCTATTTCAGGTTTGTACTCTATGCAACAAGACATTCATAACTTCAAGCGAACTTACTCGACATATGAGTAAACATAGAGGTGTTAAGAATTTCAAATGTGATTTATGTGGAGCTGCTTATGTACACTCCAGAGACCTGGTAAGTTTTGATATCAATTCCAACCCAAATATAAAGGCCAATGAAATCATTCTACATTCCTAGAAATGTATTCAATCTTTTAGTATTCACAATAAGCTTAAATAATGTTGTGTATTTACTTATTCATTAAATATTTGTGTATTTGTTGCAGAAACTGCACAAACTGAAAAAGCACCAAATAGTCCCTCAGAATTCTAAAGTTCAAAATGAAGGCTTCAATAACAGTGGTAATATAGATATAATAGGAATAGATGTTGGGAAAGATCCACCAATGCCAATGAAAGATATCAGTCACCTCATACCACATCTGATTAATGAGAAACCGCAGCAAAATCTGCCAGTTATTCCAGAAAGTAACCAAGCACTATTGCCTTTTGAACAGAAAAGTGTTAAGGAGATGTTTCACCAGTATCCTAATAAAGTGTTTGAAGTTCATGACTGTGCTATTTGTGGCGAAGGCTTTGAATATGTGACTGCATTAGCCCAACATTACCTACACCGTCATAAGGACCATGACACTGTTCAGTCAAAAAGCTATGGGCTAACACAGTAGACTACTGCTGCTTGAACACTTGCTGCTGCGTGTAGTAACATATTTATGCTTGTATAGTGACCATACACCAACCTGCACTGGACCAGCGTGGTAGATTACAGCCCACTCCCTCTCAGATAGAGGAGGCCTGTGTCAGCAGTAGGAACATTATTGGCTGATTATGCTAGTGACCTTATTGGTTCTTCAGAAAGGTCTGGTGTGTATTACTCGTAACCGGCGTGCATGTATGACCAGATGTATCAACGTAAATGCAGCAGAAGGAGAATGTAAAGATCATCGCAGGTGGCATTCTGTAGTTTCTGCCTACCCATCAGAAGGCTTGAGTTTAGGTATGTGTATGTATGTTCATGAAGAAGGAAAGTTTAGGGTTGTAATAAACATCATTGTAGAGTAATGAGTAGTATTCTATTTATTACATGGCCAAAAAGAACATTGCTTTGATTTGAAAAACAAAATGAGATGTTTTACAAGTACAGCTGTAATAACAATGTTATACAGGAATAAATTATTTATTTCAAGAAATAATATGTTTCACTCACATAATCTAATAACAGCACTAAATATACAATATCAATAACATTTAACGCACTGGGATCCAGGGTTCAAAGATGTCACCAATCTTCCTACGTTCTGTAAAGAAAAAATATACCTTTAATAGTTTGATATAGGACAGACCTCAAGTTAAGCTTTCATAACATAATCAGCCTATAATGTTCCCAAAGTAAAGCACTTGTCCGGGTTCGAACCAACGACCTACAACTCGTAAGTCGCGGCCGTTACCATTCACACCATCACTGCTCTCAAAATTTCATAAAGCATTTTATATTTGACTTGTTCAGCAAAACAAATCTTACTACCACAAAACCGTGAATAACTGATAAACATTATTTTGTGGGATTATTCCACTCTGCCCCACCAGTGGCACTAAGTGGAATAATTGAAATATGAATGTCCACTTTGTACCACTTGTCCATTTATTACACTAGGGCTGGTAGTGTTGGGTTTAAGAGAATTCTTAATAACACAATGAATATAAATAATAATTAACCCGCAGTCATGTATAGATGACAAACCAAAATGTGCCCAGCACTCCACGGTCACGACTACATGACAGATTTTAAGGAATAATTCATAGCTTGGCACCGAGGGTAAGTTTCTGCATTTTTGACATGGCGGTCAAAATGTTAAAAAATTAAAATTATTACTGAAATTGACATTTCCAATTTTTTTTATATTGTAATTCACACTATTATTTAAACATTCTCTTGAATCTAACACTACCATTGTATGTTTTTCATCAGTATATTTTTTTTCACTAAAATCATTATAAATATACAAAGTGAACATAAAATTTTTAAACATTCCACTATGTCCCTCTGATGAGTAAAATTGGTGCAGCAGATTGGAAATATTAATTTAGTGGCAGTAAGAAAATTGTTTATACAGACATACAACTCTAGGATCAATCAAAATACCTGCAATCCTTTAAATATTATTTAAAATAAATAAGTGTGATAACAGTATTTTTCAGACAGCGGGCCATAAGTTTTTTCATTATAAATCAACTTACCTGGGATTGGGAAGTCCTCAGGGTGTAATTCAATGTAATGTCTGTACACAGCATCTTTCTCGGCTAAATAACTATTTCGTTGATTCTGTACAAAAGTTAGGACACCAATAAATCCAGCAGTTAAGAGCACATGTTTTTGGATTCCTGAAAAATAAAATCGTCTTTAAATTTGTTTATCAACATTTTACAAAAATTATAACCTCCTTCCTGCTTATCCCACAGTATTGTCTCGTTGTTATCTTTAAGAACATAGGTTTAACTATTGTTGTAGTGCTAATAAATGTGGATATTGTTTTCGCTGTTACCGTTATGTAATTTAGACTTACCACTGAAGACGGGACGTCTAGTTTGGAAGTTAAGGAACACCCCCGTGCCTACTCCAAAAAATGTTCCGACAACTTCCGGCCACCACTTATTCAAAAAAGGCGTATCTCTCCCTTTATCTCCTAAGTGAAGCAGTTCCTGGGCCGATAAATGTGAGGCAGGTGTAGCCATATTGACAGGAGAAAAAAGACTCGGTCAGACACCAGACAGCACTTGTATTACGTAGTGTGTGTAAATCAGTTAGTGATTTATTTTATTTTGCCTGTATTACAAAACGTCGATCCACTCTGATTAAACAAGCTAATGTTTTAAAGTACGTAATAAATATAATTCCATGAATCCATGACCAAACTTGACACTGACAGCAGTTTTTAATTGCCAATGTCAAGATTGTCAAAATGTCAAGTCAACCATAAACATTGTTTTTTTTTTAATATTATATGTAACTAGCTGCGCACCGTGGTTTCACCCGCGTAAGTCTCGATCCTATGGAAATATCGGGATAAAAAGTCTCGCTATGTTCTAATACAGGTCATGGTCTACCTAAATTTCATCCAAATATGTTGAGCCGTTATAGCGTGAAAGCGTATCAAACAAACAAACTCACTTTCAAATTTATGATATTGCTATGGATAAGCAAGGCAAGCTCATGTCGGAATACAACCTCAAATTGTCTATGCGACTACTACACAGGAAAAGTGATATTCTTTTTGTTTTATACAAGATTTCATTTGAGAAAAAATATGAATAATTATATATAGACATACAATTAAAAGTTACTGTATTATTAATTACGGTATTACTTTTATTTTTTTGTTCCGGGTTGGAAAACCCTCATGGATGTCCTCCGCATGGGGCGGGCGGAAGGGTCTGTCAGATTCTTACTGACTAAAAACCAACCCAGTATTTATTCGATAGTGGTGTCGATTCCCTTGTTCATAAACTAAACTAAATTTAAGTTCAGTGCATCGTTTTCTTCCTATTTCATTAAGAAAAGGACAGAAGATACATTTTAGTTTAGTCCTGTCAAATTATTCAGCGCTTGACGTAAATTGACGTAATTTTAGTAGGCATCTTTTTAATCACATCTAAACTTGTATGGAGTAGTGACAGGCGCTGATTAATTTGACAGTACTAAACTAAAATTTATCTTCTGTCCTTTTCTTAATGAAATAGAAAGAAAAAGATGCACTGAACTTAAATTTAGTTTAGTTTGTGAACAAGGGAACCGGCACCATTTTTTGAAAATGGAAGTTAAACGCATTGGCACTTCTGTTTTGTTTGTTGACTCTTGTCGACTTTGATAACTCAGATTTTGAGTTTTAGAACCACGAATCGTCCAATGATACAAATGATTACGAAATGCTTAATTAGCGTATTTATGTTCTCAAAAATACCACGAATTACACATTACATAGATGCAACAATAATTACATATAATGCGCATGAGTTTAAAACCCTACACATTTTTTGGAAACATTATTTGATACAAATAATAAATCAATGTTGAATTTCAATTCTGTGATTACTTTAAATCACACACTGACTTTATTTATTATTTTTAGGAAAACGTATGACTATGACACCTATGACTCGGTGCCACATACATGGCTCATGAGGGTGCTGGAGTTGTATAAAGTAGATGCAACTCTGCGCACCTTTCTGATTTCGTGTATGGGGCAATGGAGGACGGTCCTTCGCTATCCAGGATGTCGAAATATCCAGAGGAATAGCGAACCGATAAGAATCGAGCGGGGCATATTTCAGGGCGATAGTTTGAGTCCGCTTTGGTTCTGCTTAGCCTTGAATCCTCTAAGCACACTGCTGGAAGATTCAGGTCTAGGCTATCGTATGAGGAGAGGTGGTCAGGTTATATCTCACCTCCTCTACATGGATGACCTAAAACTCTTTGCCTCCAATAATTTGCAACTGATGGAGCTACTGAAAATAACTGAAAGTTTCAGTAGCGCCATCAGGATGGAATTTGGAGTGGATAAATGTGCGGTCATGCATGTAAAGCGAGGGAAGATTGTGGAATCCGTGGGAACCCAACTCTCGGATTCCATAAACCTTAAAACCCTCTCCGCATCCGAAACCTACAAGTATTTGGGTATGTCGGAAGCGTTAGGCATCAATGTTACTGACATGAAGCAATCGTTGAAGGACCGCTTTTTTGGCCGCCTGAAGAAAGTATTTAATAGTCTTCTGTCAGGCGGAAACAAGGTGCGCGCCTTCAACGGTTGGGTCATGCCCGTTTTGATGTACTCTTTCGGCATACTCAAATGGACTCAGACTGAACTCGACGCCCTGGATAGGAGGGTCCGTACGCTGCTGACTGCATATCGAATGCATCACCCACGGTCGTCGGTAATGAGACTGTATATCCCGCGAAAGTGTGGAGGTCGAGGCTTTTTAAACGCTAAGATCCTCCACAATCGCGAGGTATGCAGTCTCAGGGAATATTTCCTAGAAGCCGACGTGGGGATGCATCGAGATGTGGTCGCGGTGGACAAGGGCCTCACCCCACTCTCCTTGGCTAAAGAGAACTGGCGCAAGCTTGTAGTGCTTGACACTAACGATCGCAGGGAGGTATGGCAGAGTAAGGAGCTTCACGGACGCTTTTTCCGGGCCCTACATGAACCCGATGTAGATTTCCAAGCGTCCGTAGCCTGGCTACGTTTTGGTGACCTCTTTGGGGAAACCGAAGGTTTTGTCTGTGCAATTATGGACGAAGTTATCATGACGAAGAATTACCGGAGATTTATTGTGAAGGACGGCACGGTTGACGTGTGTCGGGCATGCCACCGTCCGGGAGAATCAATCCGACACATTATCTCCGGGTGTTCTCGTCTAGCTAACGAAGAGTATTTGCATAGACACAACCTTGTAGCCAGGATTATCCATCAGCAACTTGCTCTGAAATACAGCCTTGTAGAATCTGAAGTGCCGTACTACAGGTATGTGCCCGACCCAGTTCTCGACAATGGAAATATCACATTGTACTGGGACCGATCCATCATCACTGACAGGACTATTGTTGCCAATAAGCCTGATATAGTGGTGGTGGATCGAACAGAGCGGCGCGCAATGATTGTTGACATAACAATCCCTCATGACGGGAATCTCGTGAAAGCCGAGAAAGATAAACAGATCAAGTATCTTGACTTGGCTCGCGAGGTTGTCGACATGTGGGATGTGGATTCAGCAATCATTGTGCCGATAGTCGTATCAGCCAATGGCTTAATTGCCAAGAGCCTCGACCAACACCTAAAGAGGCTCACGTTGGACGGCTGGATTAAGGGCTTGATTCAGAAAGCGGTACTTCTGGACACGGCTCGCATTGTCGGGAGGTTCCTCTCTCTGGAGCCCTGACCGCCGGTAGCTTGGACCCTGTTCCCGATACCGGTGGGCTACCATTTTTTTTTTATATTTTTAAATGTTTTTATATATTTTTTATATTCTAATATTTAAAAATAAAATTAAAATGTGTAAATAATTAAAGGAAAACGTATACTTTTACAATGTTTGTAAATATGTGAGCATCATGTACCTATCGCATAATTCATTTATCTGTCATTGCTTTATTTTTCATTGTTTTTTTTTTACCTATTTTGGTATAGTAATTTTATTCTAGGTGCATCGTCTTCACATATAATTTTAAAATGTACACACGGCTACACATCAAGCTATACATTTCCAGTTTATACTGACCTCGCATTGTACGGAAATCCTATACAATGCGAGATCAGCTTAAACTGGAAATGTATAGCTTGATGTGTAGCCGTGTGTACATATACAAAATTTTGTAAAACATTTTAAAAGAGTAACGGTGGAGTTTCTTGCCCATTCTTCTCCATACGAATCTACCTTTTGGAAGGGGCAACTAGAATCAATTCAATTTTTTTTGTTAATTTTGACGTTCAAAAGTGCCTTTTATGTGCCTATTTGAAATAAATAATTTGACTTTGACTTGACTTTGAAGAGGTTGGATTAAGACTGGATAATTATTATTATCTGGGGAATTTAAAGCTGTAGGCTCAAGTTATGGCGCAGGCTGGCACTTCATCAAGCAAGGGTCGGGGGGACAATTACGTCGGGGTCTTCGCGAGTGACCTTGGCAGCGAGGTCGGAAGGTTAGTAAGGTGTGTTTTGTGCACTGTACTCGTGGCCCTACTGCTTTCCTGGAGGAGGGTAATGGGGTTATCGGGGTCGGTGAGAGCATGCCTTGGACGGCGAACAGCGCTAATAGTGGAAAGCCTATAACTGGCGCAATGCGGCCTTCACAACTAGAGGGTTACAGTGGGTGGCGGCAGAGTTAAAGAACCGCTTCGTGGTGCATTTCATGAACTGCTGGATGGTGGGGATTTTAAGGTCGAGATGGAGGATCTCGTTTCGGACGAACCAGGGGGACCCCGTTGCCTTTCGGAGGAAACGGTTTTGGAGACACTGCAACCTATAGATGTGGTGAGGCTTAGCTTGTGAAAAGACTGCACAGGCATATGTCATGATTGCGCTGCGTATGGATAGCGGATGGTGCGGTTTGACAAAAAGTCTCGTAAGATGAGCACGAGACGATTGGGTCGCGACTACTAACTCAGGCTTAGGCTTTTATTATATTCACGAGAAAACCGTTAGTGGCGCATTTTTCTGGTGTTGTAGCTGGACGACTTGAAGTCCAACATCACCATCACCATACCATTAAGTACATGATTGTCTTGGCCAATCAGCTATCCCTTCAATTGGTTTGGGCGCTAGGACCAAGCGAGATAGAGAGCCGTACTCTTCTAGGCGGCGGTAAGTCACTGTGAACGACTTTATTTAATTTATTATACAGGGTGTTTGGTGCATCGTGTGCCAAATTGAAATGGTCGACTGAAAGAGTCATCCGCTAGCCTTTCAGACCCTTTAACACCCCTCATGCTCTGTGGATTTTTTTTTATCGACTTTTTATTGTTTTCCAAAAATAAGACCCAAATTTTACATTCAAATACAGATTTAAAAAAAATATAAGGCGTAGACTCTGTATTTTAATTTTATTTCGATGTGTATTGTTTAAGAATACTTTTAAATACAAAATTAGTGATATTAGTCACCTAGTTCTTTTTTAATTCACTCGCAAAGATAAAACTTAAATTAAAGCTGTACATGTTACAGCTGTTTATAAGGCTACAAAAAAAAATCAAAAGCGACCGGGATCTTCCAACTCCCTCATTAATTCTCCAGTCTATCCTCTTTCTAATGATGTGCCACATGCCATAAAAGTATTTTAACAACTTTGTGAATTCGCTAGAATTGTGAATCGAGTCACCTAAGGCTAATATTCAAAATTATGATTTTAAAAAAATCTCTTAAATGATACCTGTCAAACCTATAAATCTGCTATCTCATTCTTATGTTTAAGTAAATTCGTGTCTCATATCTGTATCTTTCGTGGGATTTACTTGAAATAAACAAACAAAATTGCATTTTTAACATTTATTTAATCATTGTTACAAATCTTGCTCAAATTGTTGGCCTCTGTTGCGAATGCAGGCCCGATACCTGTTTCGTATTTCAACATTTGTTGTACGAAGTCGTATTTCCTCCTTAATAGTATTGAATGCCGCTTCTATGCGTTGGACTAATACCTCCCTAGTTGGAACCTCCGTGGCATATACCAACTCTTTGGCACGTCCCCAGACATAAAAGTCTAACAGAGTTAGATCTGGGGAACGTGGCGGCCATGGAATAGGGCCATCGCGTCCAATCCATGCATTGGGGAATACATTGTCGAGATATTCCCTCACAGTCAATCGCCAATGCGCGGGACAGCCGTCATTTTGAAATACAATGGGCACACGTTCATTAAATACGGGCACATCGGTCACTAATTCGGGCAGGTCATTTTGTAGGAATTCCAGGTAGTCTTCGCCATTGAGATTATCGGGCAGGTAATGCGGTCCAATTACCTGATTCCCAATCACTCCTGCCCAAACGTTTACACTAAACCTTCTTTGAGAAGATTTCTGTCTTTTAACACGTGGGTTTTGCGTTTTCGTTGTCCAGTGGTGCAAATTGTGTAAATTGAGGATCCCATCCTTGGTAAATTTGGATTCATCCGTCCACAGTATTCTTTTAAAAAAATCAGGATCGTCCACATCCGTGTGTAAAAGAAACCGACAAAAAGCCACTCGTCTCTCAAAGTCGCCACCCTCAAGACCTGCAACAAACAAAAAACTCTTTTAAATTTCTCTTGGGCAATAAGTAATTGCACAAGAAAGGACCCGCTGTTCGTGCTAATAGATTCACTACCTGGAAGTGACGCCATACCATACCCATTACCTGCTAAACAAAGGCAAGGTCAAACAAAGCTTGCACGGGTTTAAAGTTAGTTTAAAATTACGTACCTTGCACCGGAGTGTAGTGGAATGGATGCTTTTTGTTTTGACGAAGTACTTTCCACACTTTCCATATTGAAATATCAAGATGTGATGCCACATTTCTAATGCTTCTTGTAGGGTCTTCCTCAAAAAGTGCCAGTATTCTCTCGTCTACTTCAACATTATGTCGCACAATATGGTCCCTTGGTTAATTAAAAGTAACACTGCCAGTCTCGCGTATGCGTCGGTATGTGTCTTGGAAGACTCTGCGGCCAGGTAATCGTCTACCAGGAAAGCGTTCCTGGTAAAGTCGTTGCGCTGCACGAGCGACGCCATTAGCGGCTCCGTAAGCCATTATGATGTCCGCATATTCTTTGTTAGAGAATGTCGCCATTGCAATAACAAAAAACTCAAAGTTTAACAATAACAACAAAAATTAAACAAATGTAACAAGAACCAACAAAACTTAACGATAACAAAGTAATAAAAGAATCGCGGAGTATGGTGAACTAGCACACACGTTAGGTAGCAGAGGCAGTGATGTCTCGACTAAAAAAATGGCGGGTCGGGCGGCGCGATTTGTTCAAACCGATTTAAGATATGCAAGAAAGAGATAGAAGATAGATTTTACTGTGAAAGAGTGAGAAAACAAATTTTACCTCTTTCTCAAGTAACAGTTCCACAATAAATATTTTTTCATTAGAATTTGGAATGTAGTTTTATGTGACTTGATTCACAATTCTAGCGAATTCACAAAGTTGTTAAAATACTTTTATGGCATGTGGCACATCATTAGAAAGAGGATAGACTGGAGAATTAATGAGGGAGTTGGAAGATCCCGGTCGCTTTTGGTTTTTTTTTTTGTAGCCTTATAAATAGCTGTAACATGTACAGCTTTAATTTAAGTTTTACCTTTGCGAGTGAATTAAAAAAAAAACTAGGTGACTAATATCACTAATTTTGTATTTAAAAGTATTCTTAAACAATACACATCGAAATAAAATTAAAATTCAGAGTCTACGCCTTATATTTTTTTTTAAATCTTTATTTGAATGTGAAATTTGGGTCTTTTTTTTGGAAAACAATAAAAAGTCGATAAAAAAAATCCACAGAGCATGAGGGGTGTTAAGGGGTCTGAAAGGCTAGCGGATGACCCCTTCAGTCGACCATTTCAATTTGGCACACGATGCACCAAACACCCTGTATAATATTTTATTTCACATTTAAACCTACATGGGCACTTGAAAAGTCAGAAACTAGGTGCACGGTTCCAAATGGTCGTTTCTTAGGGAGAAGAACCGGCAAGGAACTCCACGGTTACTCTTTTAAAAAGAATATGCTCTTACAATGTTTTCAAATTAGTGTTATTAGGTATGGGAGTGTAGACCTGTCAACAAGTATTAGTCTACGAACTCTAATGGTAGACCCAAACGCAGCAGCGACTGTAGTCGCTGCCGCGCCGGCGATTTTAAAATCTCACGTCCATACACATGGTTGCCTGGAAAAGATCTCAGTAAGCGATAAGGCCGCCCATTCTATATTTTTTTAAATGTGTAATCTGGTGTACAATAAAGTATACATAAATAAAGAAATACACAGGTTTTGTCAGCCGATTTGTCACTGCGTGTGTACCTAGCATAAGTTCGAACTAAATAAACTTAACGTGGAATCGTGAGAAGGCTAAAAATTTAAATTAAAAAGAGCGAGAATTACAGTAACCCATTAAGATAGGAAAAACACTGACAGCTCACCTAGCAGCGACTTTAACCTCAGAATTAAAAAAAAGATAAATACTGAAATATTTATTCGAATTATTATCCATTACTAGTGGTCGCCCACTGGTCAAAATTCGCACCCTTCTACTTACAATCTATAAAGTACTTACTAATTCCAAGCTGCAATAAAGTACTTACTTATTCCATGCTCAAGCTTTCACTTCCGGTCTCTTTTCACGAAATCACTCCCAGAGAAAGCGAGAGGAACGATGGTACACATCAAAATTATTTACTCGATTAAAATGTATAAATCTCTGCTGTGCTGTCTGATGCGTTGTAGGGCTGCGGATATTTTTTTAGTTATCGGAATTTCAATTTATCGATATTTTTAAATACAGAGTGATTGGAAGATGGGTGCAAAGCTTTAAGGCGAAGATAGTACAGACAATTTAGAACCATTTAAGCCATGGTTGTCTTAGACGAAGTCTTACCAAATATTTTTAACCAAATTTTGAAGTTTTTTTTGGGAAATTCTCAAAATTTAATGTAAACTGCATAATTATGGCCAAATTGAATGATAAATGAATTCATTTTTTATTTATTTAATTAAAGTAATGTGTAAGCAATCAAGCAAAACATGTTTTAGGCTTCTGTGTCATTAGACATTTTTTTTTACAGACATTTAAAGCTCAGAAAAAATTAAAAATTTGTACAATACGTCTTTTAAACCTTATTAAAAAAAAACGGAGGGTGCTTTTTTATTCAAACCTTTTTGAAGACATGCTTGATAATAGCTCTTTCTTTTGAGGTATCATTTATGCGGATATCTTACAAATTATTGAAATTAGGGCCTACAAACCAATTTGAGGGAGAATGTTTTTATTTTAGGCAGACTAATTAAAACAACATTTGAATTAAAATTATTTATTTTTCATGTTCAAAATGACGGCCGTGATTCCTAATACAAGCACGGCCCCGTCTTCTAACTTCTGTAGTCGTTATTTTCAACATCATCTCCTGCTTCATTGTCTCAAACGCTGAATTTATTCTTTGTATCAATTCTTCTCTAGTGTTTATTTCTATGTTGTTATACACCAGTTCCTTGGCCCGGCCCCACACGAAAAAGTCCAACGGGGTCAGATCTGGGGAGCGAGCGGGCCAAGGGATGGGTCCATCCCTGCCGATCCAGCTATCAGGAAAGCAATTGTTGAGGTGTTCCCTTACATTTAAAGTCCAATGCGCTGGACAGCCGTCTTGCTGAAAGATGACTGTTCGGTCTCTTTCGAAGATCGGGACACCTGATTCCTCTACCAGCAGTGGTAAATCAATTTGCAGAAATTGCAAATAATTTTCGCCATTCAATGGATCAGGCAAAAAGTGGGGCCCAATCAATGTTCTGCCAATTATTCCAGCCCATACATTCACAGACAATTTCATCTGAAATGACACCTGCTTCTTAAAATGTGGATTGTTGTCTGCGTCGACCCATTCATGGATGTTGTCAAAGTTTGTAATACCTTCCCTTGAAAATTTACTTTCATCCGTCCACAAGATTGATTTCAGAAACCACGCATCTTCGATGTCTCTGTTGAGGAGGAAACGGCAGAACTGAATTCTTCTTTGAGGATCTTGCTCTACTAGACCTTGCACACTCCTGCCATGGAACGGATACTTATCATTTTGGTGCATTGTATGCCACACCTTCCATTGAGAAATGTTTAAATTTCGAGCTACTGCTCTAGTACTGGTAGTAGGATCCGCTTGAAATGCTGCTAAAATGTCTTCGTCGACGGCAGTTTCGTGTCTGCCCGGGTTGACTCCAGGTTCCACGCGGTGAAACCCATCTTGGGCAAGACGACGAAACGTGTTGTAAAACACTCGGACATTCGGTATCCTGCGATTCGGATAGCGCTCTTGATACATCCGTCGCGCCAAAAATCCATTGCCGTCTGCTCTACCGTACATAAATACGATATCCGCATATTCTTGATTGGAAAAAGTAGCCATAGTCACTTAACAATTAAGAAAAACGGCGTAGGAGCGCACTAAATGTCAACTCAACACAATTAAGTCAAAAATCAACACGTCCAGGAGCGCGAGGCTACGACTGGACACGGTGAAACAAAAAAGTTCAAAACAAACGCAAACAACACGTGCAGGAACGCAAAGGGCTACAACTGAACACGGTAAATTGTGAATCAACACGACAACGTCCACTCACAAGGGCAGTAGTTTGACTAATAAGTAAAAGATGTAACGGCTTCATCACAGACCGACTGACCCTGACTAAAGAAAAACGACTTTGTTGCCTCAGTAACTAAGACCATTTTGCTGTAAAAACCAACTCTTATCGCTTTTTGCTATTCATTGGGCGTTCTACCTGGAAATGCCGTCGCACCGCGCTCGGTGGCCATTGTTTAGAGAATCCCCTCAATGGGTTCCCCTCAATTGGTTCCTGCATGTGCCAAAAATTCTTAGAATTGAACAATGTTATCATTTCGAGCACATAAAGTATTCTTTTAAGCAAAAATTTTGTGTTTTGTTAGACTGCCTAAAATTTAAAATTTCTCCCTCGAATTGGTTTGTAGGTCCTAATTTCAATAATTTGTAAGATATCCGCATAAATGATACCTCAAAAGAAAGAGCGATTATCAAGCATGTCTTCAAAAAGGTTTGAACAAAAAAAGCACCCTCCGTTTTTTTTTTAAATAAGGTTTAAAAGACGTATTGTACAAATTTTTTATTTTTTCTGAGCTTTAAATATCTGTAAAAAAAATGTCTAATGACACAGAAGCCTAAAACATGTTTTGCTTGGTTGCTTACACATTACTTTAATTAAATAAATAAAAAATTAATTCATTTATCATTCAATTTGGCCATAATTATGCAGTTTACATTAAATTTTGAGAATTTCCGAAAAAAAAACTTAAAAATTTGGTTAAAAAAATTTGGTAAGACTTCGTCTAAGACAACCATGGCTTAAATGGTTCTAAATTGTCTATACTATCTTCACCTTAAAGCTTTGCACCCATCTTCCAATCACCCTGTATATTAATATCGGAGTTTCGATATATCGGCTTTATTAAAAAAAACAATTGTAAGTCAGCTCAAAAATATATAGTTTATAATCCAGTGTATATTTTAGACGAATTAAATTATAAATTTATAAAAAGGTTATTCATAACCACTCGTTTTTAACTTCGCTCGCTGTTAGATTATAATTATATAATGTAAAAAAATGTTAAAATTATAAATGTAATTTGTTTCATTAGAACAAATCTCTTATGTAAAGGAAAAGTTCTTATGGAACAAAGCTAACTTAGAGAGATGTATTAATGATTTGAATTCTGTAAATACACATTTGTTACACACATGCACATACATAAACTCACGCCTTCTTCCCATGGGGGTAGGCAGAAACTATAGAACGCCACCTGCTACGCTTCTTTTTTGTTTACGTTCATACATTTGGTCATACACGCACGCTGGTTACGAGTACCTACTACGCACCTGACCTATTTGAAGAACTTCACCAATGAGGTCACTATATGTCTTTCTGGGGCGTCCCCTCCCCACACATTTGTTATAGTATCGAATCATATTTTGATCAAGATACAACCTTCAAATTGCAAAACACTTAAGAAAATCTGAATTTCGCGGGCTACTACTGCGGATCATCCACCTTATGATAATAAGCAAATAAATAAACTAGGGAAAGAGGATAACATAATATAGTGTAAATAAAGTACAGTGCATTAAGTTTACGATGATGTTGTGGTTTAAATAATTTACGAAAAAAAAGAAAAATAAAAACTTATTAAAAAAATCATATCGATCGTCGTTATCAATATTTCAATATCAAACTATCGATATAACGTCGTAAAAATAAAATTGTAACTAGCATTCCGCCAGCGAATTCGTCCGCGTGGATTTCTTATCTTTGCCTACAAAGTTCAACACTCTCTCCATCCCATTTAAAATATAGTGTTCTAAAACTAATGATTGCGATTTTTTTATTTTTATTATGACAAACGTTATTATTTATTACAAACTACTATTCAATCGTTTTTAGTTTACAAAAATAAAATAACTAATAGACTAAGCATAGGGCTAAAGTAAAAAAATGACACACCGCAGCATTTTTCTTTCTTTTAGCATTTATAGACCCGTCACAACTTCTAAACCAAAGGTCCGATTCGAATAATTTAAAGAGGAATTAACATGTACAAAATACCTATTTTTATTTTGCATTTTGTATTATAAATAGAACTATTTAAACTATGTCACATCTCTGTGTATCATCAATAGTTTTTGAAACCCTCGTCTAATTTTCGTAGCGATATCTAATTTTTTCGAAAATAAAATACAGCCCATGCTACTCGCTGATAATGTAGCTTTCTATAGGTGAAAGATTTTTTTTTAGTTTTTGAGTTTATCCATTACAAACAAACCAAAACTTTTCTCTTTATGATATTAGTATAGATAAATATCGATATTTCTGAATAATATTTTCGATACACAGTCGATAACAGTCCTAGTGTTTTTTTTTAATCAGTTGAAGTGCTGCTACATATTAGTAATCTGTGAAGTGCTGTCGAACACCTTATGTCAAAAGTTCAAAACCTCATTGACAATTGTTGGAGGTTATTTTGTTTGTATTATTGTATTTACAATATTTATAACTATAAGAAAGGATTATTCTGGAGTAGCAAAGCCAAGACAAGAATAAGCGTAATAACTATATCTGTGAACATGGTAAGTCTTGTTTAGTATGCATAATATTTTAAAGAAAAAAAAAAACACCATTGGCTAATATTGCAATAATTACATTTCATTTTAGGGAAAACAACGGAAAACTAGAAAAATTGTTGAACGGAAATTCGCTAAAATGAAAAAGCTCATTAGTCTCAGTGATAGCAGGATCAAATCCACAGAAAGAATTGAACCTAAGAAGAAAAAAATTGATCCACATGAGTTAAAAGTACGTGAAGCACCGCAAGCGAGCTCAGCGTTGTTCTTTCAATATAACACGCAGCTAGGCCCACCTTATCATATTCTCGTTGACACCAACTTTATTAATTTCTCAATAAAAAACAAATTAGACATAGTACAAAGTATGATGGATTGTTTATATGCCAAATGTATTCCATACATAACTGACTGTGTATTGGCAGAGTTAGAGAAACTTGGCCGAAAATACCGTGTAGCCTTAAGAATAATTAAAGACCCACGCTTTGAAAGGATTACATGTTTACACAAAGGAACTTATGCTGATGACTGTATTGTGCAAAGGGTAACACAACACAAGTGTTACATAGTGGCTACTAATGACAAGGATTTGAAAAGGAGAATAAGGAAAATACCAGGAGTTCCCATCATGTATGTTGCTGAACACAAATACACAATTGAGAGAATGCCAGATGCTTATGGAGCACCCAAAGGTGCTATTTGATTTAGTATATAGTAGATAAGAATTAAAATCAAATACAAATTCAAAATTCCTTGTTTAATTTTAGTATGTACTACAAATATTTCAATACATCCTATTTAGGTACTAAACTAGCTATTAATACTCTTTATACTAGGGTTTGTTCTTAACACAGGTATCCTCTGTGTGATTTTCAGTAAATCAGGCATTGCTGCACTTCCTTGAAAACCAAAATCAGAATCATAATATTTTATTTCATATAAAGCTACATGGGCACTTATGAAACATCAGAAGCTAGGTGCACGGTTCCCATTGGTTGTTTCCTATGGTGAAGAGCCGGCAAGAAACTCCACGGTTACTCTTTTTAAAATAATTTGCTTTTACAATGGTTTCAAATTACAGTATTAACCTTTTGACCGCCAGTCATTTATCGATGACAATCCAAAATGTGCCCAGCAGGCCAAGGTCACAACTACATGACAGATCTTAAGGAATAATTCGTAGCTTGGCACCATGGACATGATTTTGCTTTTTTGACATGGCGGTCAAAGGGTGAATAGGTATGGGAGGACAGTGTAGGCCTCTCGAGAAGTACCAGGTACACACGGCTACACATCAAGCTATACATTTCCAGTTTACGCTGACCTCGCATTGTACAGAAATCCTATACAATGCGAGATCAGCGTATACTGGAAATGTATAGCTTGATGTGTAGCCGTGTGTACTTACCAATAAAATAAAAGGTCTACAAATCTAGTCTATTAAGGAGCTTGAGGAGCTGGGTTGGATCGAATAATCAATAGGGTATTTTACTATATACGAGAAAAAATCTATAAATATATTATTGAGATAGTTTAGGCAAAAAGGAGTCGGAAAATGTTAGTTTTAGTTCATAAAATAACAAAATAAATTAAAAAAATTCAATTCAACGTTTTCACTTTTTCTAATCTGTTAAAAAAACACCATGAAATAGTAGCCGCCATGCTAATTTAATACGTCATACGGCTGTGTAAACTAAAACGAGTCAACTGTCAACTGATTTACATAGCCAAGTGACGTCATGACCACAGAGCAACATGGCGTCCACTGCGTCCAGCGTTTTCGTCGAACTACGCGCGAAATTTGAAAATGTATTTAAATGCATTTTTATGGCACTTATCGATTGAATAAAAATTTTGGGGGCATATTAGCACTATAGAATTTAATTAAGACACTTTTCAAAAATTGGATGTAAGACCATATTATCCCAACCATATGCAAAATATGTGATTTAACGTGGAGTTGTAGAAACCAGCCCTTCTTACCAATACTAATATATGCCAGGGATATGGTATATCTTGAAAATAAACAACATCACACTTGTATACATACACCAGAGGGGTACCTAGGTGAGGTGCTGTCCTAATAGACAGCAATTTGCATGAACTTGCAATGGTCACATAAATTACTCTCTATTAGGCCATCAGGTGAACCTAGCCACGATATCAACCACATCAAAGACAATAAATAATTTTAATGTATGAATGTAAGAGGTTATGGAGAGTTGAATTTCTATAAATTTTCACCAAATGTATGCAGTTACATTTAACCTATTGACTGCCGAGTCGGATTTATACGACAATTAAATGTTCAAAAGCGGCACGGTCAGAAAACATTTAATCTTTTTTGATCGTCCCGCCTAGGAACCTATGTTCGTTATTCATCATTCAGCTATGATCTATACAAACACGGTTAATATAATAGAGGTAGAACATTTACCTAACCAAAGTTTAAAATAGCTTGCATAAGTCATGAAAATAAGAAGTTCAACAATATGTAATTTAAGTTCCGATTTTATCTTCAAATAGTTTAATTAGTGTTCAATGCTCGTGTCGTTGAATTGAGAGGAACATTTTAGTATATCGCCTCGAATAGGTTAAGTTCTCTATTGATGTATTAGGCGTTTTTGGATACTTTTATGGTTCTGAATGTTTTCACACCTTAATTTTATTTTTAAGCCAAAGGAGGTGCAAATGCACCTCTTGCACCTCGCTCCCGGCGGCGCCTATGAATGACCCTATTCGTGGTAGGTATTTATTTGTCAATTTATGAGCTGGGGACAAAGCAATTGCAAAACCAAGCAGTCAAAAGGTTAATTAAAACAATAGTAGCATAGTCCTATTTTTACACCTTCACAAAGGGATTGAAGTTCACAGACACTTGCAAGTCCTTATGTGGATATACTATGTTATACTAGATAGTGGTGTTGTGTGCACTAGGAGATCCAACAACATCAATTATTTCACCAACTGGTTTGGTTTCATTGTCAGCCACCATATTGCATATTGATGGTGGAATAGTAAGTGTCTGAAACAAAAAAATCAGTTATTACCTTCAAGATACGTTCACCTCACTCAATTCTGCGCCTTTCACACCTGGACCAGTCCAAATAATTTCTCACTATTTATTGCTTACTTGCACTTATAATGATTTTGGTTTATCGTCCAACAGTCTATGAATAATAAAATAGTTATGAATTTACTAACTCAACTAATATTGTTGCTAAAACATGATTCAAGCTACATATGTCGTTATAAATTATAATACACACCTTCCCAGGATTGAGAGCTTCATATTGGTGTCTCAAAGCTTGTAGTTCAAATTCACAAGAAGCTAGGGCATTCTTCAAGTCCAGAGCTAAAGCAAGATCAGACCGCAACTCATTGAAATGTTTGCAGATTGCCTCAGTTGGTGTAGGAGCAACATCTGTAAGTAAATAAATACATCGGTCAGAAAGAAAATTTTAAATTTAGACTGATGAGATTGTTTTGTAATTTTATGTTATGACTCATCTGCCTAGGCTTTTCCCAACTATGTTGGGGTCGGCTACCAGTTTAACCGAATCCAGTTGAATACCAGTATTTTACATGGAGCGCCTGCCTATCTGACCTCCACAACCCAGTTACTGGGTAACTCGATACCTCTTGGTAAGACTGGTTGTCAAACTTTCGGACTTCTGACGAACCGTGACGACTGTCAAAGATCTGCTTTCCGTGGCACAGAGGGTTCTTGGTATGTAAAGATGGTCACTCATCCACGGACGAACCGCGGCAAGCGTTGCTTAACCTGATCGATCGACCCGTGCGGATGTTGTTGCTTAGCCACAAGCCCCCACAATTTTATGTTATGACTGTCATAAAAATATTATTTGTCAGCTAGTGACACAGACATGAATGATGGAAGGTATGGGGGAGACCTATGCCAAGCCGTGGGACAGTATAGGTAAAACAGAGATACATCAACTTTAGACAAAATAGAAAACCTTTTTTAGGTTCTGATCGTCATTCATCAGTATTCAGCAGAAAGATCATCGCCTTCGTCTCTTCAGATAAGAGAAAATGTATCAATGAACATACCAATATTCATAAGTCTCAACTCCTGCTCTATTGCTTTGGTCTTCCTCTGTCCTACACCAGGAGGCAGCTTCATGCGTTGTGAACGCAACCAGACGCCAGTGCCGCGTGCTTCGGGGAACTTGATACCGGACCATTCCACAGTCTGTAATGAATGAATTAATGATTTTATTGTGAATAAAAAACAAAACATATTTTGCTGGTATATTAATTATGTTTTTTTTTATCCCAAGAACAAACTTATTGTAGTTGACATGATCTACCATGCATTCCAACTACAACTTTAAGTTTGTACACACAATTTAGAGATATACCATGTTGTGAGTGGTAAATTTTTCACCTCTTGTCTTAAAGAACTTTAAAACTATTTAATAAAAAAATACATTTGAGACCCCCACAACAAGCCCTTTTATTTGATATGTCACAGTGTCACACGGTACAGTTCTTTTTTTTTAATGTTCTAATATGCCTTCCAAAAGTGACTCTTATTCAAAATTCATTTATTTACGTCACACATCCGTGTTTGTGTCACAGAAGTTCATGTGTGTTTTAACTTAATAAGTCCAGTAGATTCGGAGCAAATCAGCTCTGACAGACGGACAGACAAGCAGACACACAAGTGATCCCTATAAGGGTTCCGTTTTTTCATATCGAGGTACGGAACCCTAAAAGAAAAAACCATTACAGTTAGCAAGATTCATAAACCTCTTAAAACCATGCAAACAATCATCTACTCTTTTACTCGATACTGAGAAATATCAGCAACTTTATAATCATTTTGTTTATAAAGTACCATTTCTAATCCCACAGTTAATAACGTTAACTCTGGCTGCGTCCTAACCGAAAGTATGAAGTAACTCACGCAATCAATCAAGTCGCGCTTGTACATCTGATATTATTATAATTCACATACACGATCGGGTAGTCGCGCGACGGTCGCTTTCGGTTAGAACGCTGAGTTATATATAGTACTTACAACACTTTCCACAGCCCGCACAGGTCTTTGTTGAGCAGTAAGTTTCTTCTTATGCAGTTTCCTGTCATGTCGCCTGGCTATACTAGAAGCGGTGTTCGACGGAGTAATGGTACCCTCGTTATTATTGTTAACTTGGCTTATTGGCGGCAAGTTTCCACTGTCTGCTCTAGATATCAATTTCTGTAAATCCTGAGTCTTTCTTTCTCTCTCTCGTTTCCTGGCTTCAATCTTCTTCAATTCAGTTAGCAGCATTTGTTCCTCATCAATCTGTAAAAGTATTTGTTTTTTTATAATCTAGGCATTAGAGCATTTCTCAAGGATTTTTAAAGGCCAGTCAAGATTTTTATTCTATTGCTTTCTATGGAGTACCTATATACTTATCTTTATTTTAGAGATTATTTTCACTAAATGGATGGGAGACAGACTTGTTCCCATTATTTTTATATTAATGTGCCCTGTATTGTAATTTGTTTTGTTTAATATTTACCTGATCTTGTGTCCTATCAAATAGTCTTTTTAATTGCTCTTTTCTTTTTCTCTCATGCTCAGCATCATAATGATAAATGCGTTTCTCACCATTCACCATTGTTACAGTATTCGACCAAGGATTTGTTTTCACCTGAATAATAAACATGATATTTTAAGAGCTTGAAAGTAATATTCAACCAATCATTATCCATAATATGATGCATTTGTTTTTGTATAATATATTCCACAAGAAATAAGTATTAGCAACAATTTAGCAACAACAAACATACTTTGCTCAATGTAGCACAGATTCCATAGTAGCGTTCTTTCAAGTCCTCAACACTTCGGTCCCTGAATGCTGCTCTGTCCCACCGATCATGTATGACTATGAAACGCAGGTCGAATCTTTGGCACAAGTCCATCAGGTGATCAGTTTCAGCTTGACTCCAGTCTTCTGATTTCAAATACTGATTGTACTCAGATTCCGAGTATGATGGAATTGACACATGCTGAATAGAAAAATATAATAAAGTTTATTAGGTCATTCTTCATTGACTATTTTTATTAATTACATTCAGGTTATAAAATAATCACAAAATAAATAAGGATTTTTTTTCTGAGACTCCTGTTTTCAAAAAGAAAATTTAATATTAACACTTTCACCGCTAAGTACATAGAATACATACAAATTGGCATGCCATATAATGTTTATTGCAAATCTATAACAATTCAATCAACAGAAGTCATCTGAACAGAAGTCATCTTTAGCTACATATAGCGACGACTCGGATGCGAGTTGTGGGCACACGAACGAATTATTTTTCGACCCATATGCTGGGTGCTTGGCATAGAAAGTGTTAAGGAGCCGACAAAACCCAATTGACCAAAATAGGCTTCTCTTAAGAAAAAAATTGCCTAATCTGTATAGTTTGTGGTAGCGGAAAAAAATATATATTAATTTTGAACAATTTTCCAGAACTTGGTTGTCACCAAAACACGTTTTGTCACCAAATCTCGATACAAACTAATATTAAACAAACCTCTTACCTTGAGTTCTAATCCAAAATATCTGTATTAAATATCAAAATACATTACGTATTTAATTAATAACAAGAATGTCTTATTTGAACCCAGAACTTGGTTGTTTTTTATTTTCGATTACTCAACTCAATTTTGAGTAAATAGATAATTGCTTTATATTTTGCAATAAATTACAAGCGTTGTGTCATCGCACTTCTCTTTCTTTTCTATGCAATCTGACAGTGACCTCGGTTAAGGTGTTGTCAGCATCTTAGTAGCAGTAGCTTACCTTATTAAACTGTGCAAATGGATATTCCTTGGCTTCATCGGCAGCTCTTTTCCAGTGATGGAAGACAGCATTGTCAGTGCGGGCAGGGTTTGTGAATGGTGCCCACACCCATTTTCTCACTTTTCTCATTCCAAGCTTAGCTTTAGTTTGTTTATAGGCTTTTCCTGATAATATAAAAATTGAGTGTGGTAAAAAGTAAATACATAGTTTAAAATCAAGAATTATAGAATATGGGTTTGTTTGTAGATAGATCCATCCATATTAGTTTAGAGTTATTTAGGATGTAGACAAGGTGAAGGAATAAGCACTTCTTAATAACTCACCTGTATCAGTGGGTAACAGTGGTGGCAGATCTTTGTTGTCATTGTAGAGCAATGCAAACACCTCCCTGTGCATTCCTTCGGGCCGCTTCACCGCCTTAGCAGTCACATACTTCTTCTTCACTTTGTCTCCATGTATGATACTATCTCTACTGATCTCAGACGCTGGTTGCTCTAGCTCTAATATATCAAGGATATCAGCCATTTTACTTAATTATAATTAAGTTACACTAAGCTTTATTAGGATTTGGCACTTTTTTACAAGGAACAAGAGCTTGGGCTTCCCTGCCCAGTAATCACACTTATTTTGTAAACACTTAATATGGATATACTAGTTCTTGTACGTATTTTATTATTAAAAAATACCAATAGTAGTTAAAATCTTTACAATTACATGGAAATAATCTTAAAATATTTTTCGATTTATTTTTTATTTGACAGCAAGCAAAACCCAAATGACATTCACACTTTTATAAATTTTTGGATGAATGAATGAGTGAATGACCAATTGTCTATGATTTTAAGGTAACTTCACACTTGCAACACCAAACTTCATAGATCCCAGATGCAGAATAAATCTCACTAAAGCCCCATGTACGCGATGCAAGTTTATTGCCTGTGGCAATGGTATACATTCTTAGACCAAATAAAAAACCAAGACAGCGCTGCGAACAATACAGTAAAGTATTCCAAAACTACACCTCGCTCTGTGCATACACGCTCACACGCACAGTTTACAACCAAACTCCACCTCATCGGAACACTCTTTAAGTGCACTCATGTTTACGAAACCGGCCTCACGTCAGTTTTGACAGCGCTAAGTCTTGGTGTTTAATTGGTCTGACCATACCATAAAGTTTGAAGCAATAGATGATTACATTATTGTTTTCAATTGTTGGTTCAACGTATGGTGTGCCTACCAACAACTGGTAACCGGGCTTAAGGGAAAAGTCAGTTTTTATAGTTCTTACTACTGATGTGCATTTGCCCAGATGATATCGACTACATTACATGTTGATTTGGTAAATACAGGCAGTATATAGATGTATATATTTTACCAATCAATACACGCAAACAGTTTCCGAATCTGCCTAGCCTTTTCCCAACTATGTTGGGGTCGGCTTCCAGTCTTACCGGATACAGAATACCAGTATTTTACATGGAGTGACTGCCTATCTGACCTCCACAACCCAGTTACTGGGTAACACGATACCCCTTGGTAAGACTGGTTGTCAGACTTTCGAGCTTCTGACGACCCGTAACGACTGTCAAAGATCTACAAATGACAGCCGGGACCAACGGCTTAACGTGTTTTCCGAGGCACGGAGGGGTCTTGGTATGTAAAAATGGTCACCCATCCACGGACCAACCGCGGCAAGCGTAGCTTAACCTGATCGACCGACCCGTGCGGCTGTTATTACTTAGCCACAAGCGCCCCAAACAGTTTCCGAATGCAATGGACAATATTCCCGTTTGTTTGTGCGGACGGCAAGATAGATACATTCAATCGTCATTGCCCAGCCAGCGATCAAAGTCGCTGCGTGTGTATCCAGCATCACTCTCAACCAAGCTGGGCTTTTGAGCTTGTATGAAGGTACCAATCAACCTGTCTGTATGACTGTCTCTTTCTAAAGTTCGGTGTGTTGAAAGCCCGGTTAGTGAACATTCTACTTGAATCTGATTCCATCAAAGAAGGCACACAAATATTCAGTTTTGTACAAGTAATAAGGTATGTACACAGGGAATAAGAATGAATTAAATTACAAATGTTCTGAACTTTTATTCGTTCGCTTTATTTTTAGTCCATATTATAAAACAACTCTATTCAAAATAGAAGTCAGTGCTGCCGGGTTTTCCAGGGGAGCCTGGAACAAACAAAAGAAAACTTCTAGTATGTAGGTACCTACTTATAACTTCCTAATCCATTGATAACATAGATGGATCGTACGTACATTTTCTTTAAAGACTTTGTGGTTAACGGGAATCGCAAGAGAGAGAAGCCTGAGCTTAGGTAAAGTCTACATGTGAAGTTTGAAAAGATGGTACCTAGGTACTTGATAGTTTTTGCTAAGATAAAAAATAATTACCGATTGTCCTGCGGCGTTTACCCAAAAGAATTGAAGTCTCGTCCCATTCCGGAAATAGCCTTCAACTAATCTGTCAACAACTAGAGATTGCCTGGGTGCTGCTAGGAAGTCAGCTTGTCCAGACCATTCAAGATTTTCCACCCATTCTAGTTGCCCTGAAAATATGACAGTAGGTTTTGAGAAAGTGCATGTTCTGCGTGATCGGTATCGCTGCCGACCATATTATGACTCGTCCGTAATGCGGGAGCTGGCGTCTTACTCGTAGGCCTTTGCCTAAAAAAATATAGGGATCTCCCCTTTCTCTTTTAACCAGACTAGTCTAATTAGAGGAGATCCCTATATTTATTAACCAGTTATCACATTACTCTCAACTGGTACTCCAGGTGAGAGTATTGTGATAACTGGTTAAACTTGTTATAACTGGTTAAAATATGTAAAAAATTAAATGACTGAACGAAAAAAAATCTCCATTATTTATTTAAATAAAATTAAGATACTCTATGCCCAGTGTTAAGACATTCTATTTTTAAAAATAGCGGGAAAAACAAAATTTGATTGTGTTTGTTTGCCTTCCGTTTGATTTGTTGATAAGTAGGTAATTAAGTTTTGTAATAGTTAGCTAGTTACCTGGCGTGTTTGATACTGCGTCCAAATTACCATTGTAGATAGCAACGGTAAGTTCCGTGTTTTCCAGAATATATTCAACTGTAATAGTAAAATTTAATTAGGTACCTACCTTTATATGTTGGTACTTAAGGATATGTTTGTCAGTTATTACACTAGACTTAAATTATAAACAGGTTAGGTAACGAACTTTTCAGAATATCGAAGACCTTAACGTCCCCTTGGGTCACCGTACATTTTCAATGAGTTTTTGACTGAGATTTGTATTTCTATTAAGAATTTCGTAGCTGCTGCCCGGAGTCAGTATTTGTGACCGGTAGATGGCAATGGATTCAATAAAAACCTCTGACTGCCTATCCTTATGCTATAATCCCTTAGTAACTAACTTTAACACGGAAAAGAGGTGGCGAGTAATTTACTTTCGTAAATTAGGTATATCAAAAAGAAAAAGAGCAACACGATTTAACCCTAATTAAAATTTGCTCATATTTATTCTATGTAGGCTCTACCTAAGGTAGAGGCACAAATTATGGACGGTTTAAGAATAAAAACGGCGTTTATTTGCATTTATTGCTTATATTCTTTTGGTATTGGAAGAAAAGGTTATATCGGTAGGTACTGTTTTAACGTAAAGGCTTCTGCAGACCGGGGCGATATCGGGGGCGCGACCGGCAGCAATATGCCTGTCGTGCGCGCGATATCGCCCCAGTCTGCAGAAGCCTTTATACCGTTCCTTACTGGGATTCGAACATGTTATTTTATGTCCGATGTATTATTTTGGCTGAGTTGTCTTTGCATCCCACTAACTTTCGTCTTTTTTTAGACCTGGAAAAATTCTACCACTAAGACGAGTTCCTGAGACAAAACCTTATGTAGCACACTAAAAAGGCTCTAAAGGTTGATTCACTTATTTAAAATCAAGTAAGTGCCAGTTACATTCTGAATATTCTGATATTTATGTGAAAACCTACTTCTACCAGAATACTAGTTATCTGATAATTATGTCGTTAGTTTTTAAAAGGAAGCTATCGAGAAGTCCTAAAACCGTATATTGAACTGAACGGATACCTACTATATCAGAATCACGGAGAAGGTACTATGAGAAGGTACATGGAATCCAGATTCCCTACCAATTGCATTAAATAAAACTGCATCCATAATACCTTTGTCCGTAGCTGGGGTCATAAAAGAGCTCTTAAAAGCCTCAATGACGGCCTCTCGACCTGAATCGTAAATTACTGTTGAAGGTATTCCCATAGCTGGTGCTACTACGCTGTTCATGATATCAAAATCTGTGTTTTTGAATACACTTCTCAAGTATTCTTGCTGACCGAAAATATCTGGAAATTATTATAAAGGAAATATATAAATATCTTGAAAAGAAAACGCACTCAATACTTAAATATTTATATGAAGTCGAATTATTAAGACACAGGAGTAATCTGAAACGTGCTAGTTGTCACTTTGTGTAATAAAATGGTCATGTTTATTGTAATGATGATCGTTTATTTTTAATCGATGTATTTGTGTAAAATAAATAATAAGTGTAAAAGTCTAGAATATAATAAATATGACCATTTTATTACACAAAGTGATAGCTTGCACATGTTATATATCCAGTGAATTAATAATTCGACGTTTAGTAGAGCTCTATGAAAAAATGTTCGCCGGAGAAGTAGATCAAGGCGGTACACTTTTCTGTAGATCTTTCGAATAGTTAATTACTTACCTTGTGTTGTGGGCTCCCTAGTAAGTTTTTCAACGATGTTTCCAAGATTAACAGCCACGGCGCCAGCATTATCGTTAACAAACTGGCCCAAAGAAATAAACTTGTCGAATGCATGTTCTAAATCTTCTTCTTGTACCAATTGCGTAGTCTCTTCGGATAAAGTTTCTATGGCGTCGCGGCCATTGCCATCAATGTAACCGAGCTCTTCGAGGTAAAAGCCAAGTTTCGTCATTGCTAGGGCAGGCGAAATTATACCGTTGCCTAATACTACACCACGAAGGTTGAAATTTGTTTCGTTCTGGTTCTGCAATACAGTTTACTATGAAAACAATATAATCTTTTAACCATGTTTTAACATAAACTTGCGATTTGATTGATTTAGTAGAAGCATTAAAATAACTCACTTGATGTAGCTTGGCTGCCAGTGCTAAGGCCAATTGTGCCCCATATGCCTGCCCGAAAATGTACAGTGAAGTATTTCTATAAGCTTCATGTACGGTGTAGAACGATTCCAAAGTAAGGGCTAAGTGTTCAGCTGTGAAATAAGACGGTAGTAGAAAAATATCATTATTAAATTAATTTTCTACAAATCGATCAGTACTTGATAGAAAATTAATTAAATTTGGAACAACTAGACTGGATATGCATAATGCAGGCAAATCTTACATCTTACCATTTTCATCAACTGTATTCGGGATTTGATTATTAGTTAGGGGAGTACTAAAACCTGTACCCAGAGGTGCATCGATGAACAGCAAATTGTATCGGTTGATCTGGAAGCACAAAAACGTAAAATAAGTGTATACCTACAATAACAGAGCTATCACCGATTAACGAAAGATTAATTATTACCCAAGAGTTTTGTCTTCTGTTGAAATTGATATCATATGGGCCAAACATTCCAAAATTGGCCAAAAGGCTTGGTGGGACGCCTGTTACACCATCTAACCACAGTATTAAGGGCCGGTTATGGCGATTACCAACTGCGATCGTAGGGTAAAACCACCAGAATATATCTCCGACCGTTGGTATCTGGGTGAAAGCTGCGGTATAATCCAAATCGCCAATGCCTTCACCTTCCAATACTGAAAATGATAATACGAGTAAGTAGGTAATTTGACTTGAATACACTCAAATAAAAAACCGGTCAAGTGCGTGTCGGCTCACGCACAACGAAGGGTTCCCTAGTTGGGAAATTGGGACGAATGTATCCCAAAAACAAACTTTACATTATAGTTGAAAAACATGTTCTCCCATACATCGATATATGCCACGGTCAATTCTCCAACTGCAAATTTAAGTTGGTCGACTATTACTCGTTAACTTATAAAGCTCACTTAGCTGTGATAGTTTTCCTTTTAATTTCATTATATATATTACTGCTATGATTTTTCACATCTCCATAAACTACCATTTAGCTGGCAGGGGGGAAGGACATTTGACTCTAACAAAAATTAGCACTTTAATGCTTAATATTACGCAAGCGGATCCTTGAATCGAAAAGTGGTCTTCACAGACCCGCAATATTTTCGAACGGCCTATCCAACGATACCCCACATCATGGGGTAGACGAGAAAAAAATATCATCCCTACATTACGTGCAATCCGGTACCGTAAAAAAATGTTTTTCAAGATTTTATTTTAACATTTGTCGGCGTGATTAATATGTATACCTATGCCAAATCACAGCAGACAGACAGACGGACATGGCGAAACTATAAGGGTTCCTTGTTTACTACGGAACCCTAAAAACACAACATTATTTCGGTTTTATAATACACAGGGGTGATTAACATAATATAGATATTAGATGTGAGTACCTACGTGAATACATGAAGATGCATTTAGTAAATAAATAGCTGAGTACATAATTTGACATCTTCATACAATGATAATAATGCGGAAGGCGGTCATCAACATTGTAACAATAATTGTCAATGTTCACACAGGGGACATTAACAGGCACTTACACAGACACTTTTTTACGCCTAGTGCTTATTATATGGTATTATTTGGTGACATAGTATTTTATTTCATGTTTCCAATTGTACCTAATTGAAATTATGTTTGATTAGTTTGGTCCATTATTATAATGACATACCTTCCTAATTATAAAGTTTTCGTCTGACGGGTTGTTTTACCTACATTAAGAAAAACAGCATAATCAGCGTCATTATGCTATTGCCACTGCTGGGACACAGGCCTCCTCTCGGTAAGAGGGAGTGGGCCGTAATCTATCCAACACGCGGGCCCAGTGCAGGTTGGTAGATGTCACATGTCTTAAAATGTTTGGTTCTAAGATAAGCCGGTTTCCTCACGATGTTTTCCTTCACCGTTTTGAGTGCAGTGGTGATGAAATAATTTACACAAAGTAAAGCGCCTGCCTGGGTTCGAACCTTCGACCTTCGCGGCTTTTACCACTGAACCACTGCTCAATACGATTGAAGAGAAACATACTTACGATTAACAGTGAAAGGATCTGTTATTGTTTCTACATCTGGCGTGTCTGCATCTGTCTCTCTAGTTACTAACCACCATGTTAGTAATCCCACTCCTGCAAGAGCAACTACTGCCGCGATACCACTTCCGACTATAACACTCCTCTTTACCATTTTAAACTTTCAAATACGTCCGGAATAAACTAGACTATGTATATTAACTAAAACATTCTCCTTAATCAATATCATTGTCTTTATCTAATGATAATGACAGCCCTCTTTTCTTAAGATAATACCTAATGATTTGCAATATACATTGATTAGTTATCTTGTTCTGATAGTGTTAAGCAATGCCTGAATTCCTACCATGAGCAAGATTTGGGAACGATAACATTTTGGAAATTAGCAGACTTTGATAAGATAAATTTATAAGCTAAGCTAGTGAGTACAAAGGTAAACAATTTAAGTTTTATTTATTACGGTCAGTTCCTGGGTGGGTGACCATTTTTTACAGAATATGTAGGCCTCTCCTTCGTGCCTCAACGAGCAATTTATTAAACCGTCATGCGTATGTCTTGTTTGTCAACCGAATACTCCATCGTTACGTTACATACCAACGTATGTCCGTTTCTATACATATCTAACTTTCACAAAATATATCAGGATATTTTACCTAATTTACCATAAAATGTAAATGCCCAAGTCCAAGCATTGACGCGTGAAACGTGATTACATCTACATCGGTTATGTAGTATCTAAATATGTAAGCAGGTGGGTTTTTTTATCCACACTGTCTAAATCTTCGCGAATTCTATACTAAGGTAAGCCTATCGACGCGTTGTATTCCACGCGCTCCTCAAAGAGATGTCGTCAGCACAAGTGTAGGGTCCACTAGGGCCGATGCCTGCCAGGGTCGCGGGAAGGTACTAAAGGGTTACCGAGGCCCCTGAAACCATAGGCAACTGAACGAATACGGGTGAGTTTTAGTCAGTAAGAGTCTGACACACCCTCCCGCTCCGCCCAGAGCGGGAGAAGTTATTTGATGATTTCCCACCCAAAAAAAAAAGGTAAGCCTATCAGTTGGTCTTTTATTTTAAGGTGCCTTCACATTTGCTATTGGTCTAACATAGGCGTACCGTGGGTAGCTCATGGAACCTACCCCATGCCTCTCGATGCTCGCCTTTGGGAAATAAAAAGTAGATACACCTGCTACAAGGCCGGAAGACTTCCCTCATGTATGTCTTACCTACTAAAAAACCCCGTATACCTATTGCTAAATCTTAGGAGTTACTAAATCTAAGGGTCTATGCACACCTCGTTTTTTAAACGCGCTGTTGACGCGCGTTTGTAGCGATACAGACGCGATACGCACGCGAGTCAGACGCAGCCTGTAGACTTTAACTAGGATAAAAGCGCGACGTCGACGCGCGTTTCTAAAACGCGCGTAGACGGCGCGTTTAAAAAACGTGGTGTGCACAGGCCCTTAAGTAACATAAATGTATTTATTTCTCTTTTCTTTAATATTTTCAGGATTCAATAAAACAACTCCGAAGGTTTTGAGTCTTTAAAACAAAAAAGGTATATTGTATATTAAGTCAGGTAAATTGATTGTTAAGAAAATTGTCTACCATCGTAAAGTGTCCACACCTATATTCAAATCACACCAGTCGTCCTTTGACAACTTTATGAAATGGACAAAACACGGCACATTGATATAGGGTGTCAATTTGCTAAACCATTAATTTCCCTGACTGTATATGACTAAGCCCATTTAATTACAAATTTATTATTTCCAAGCAACAATTAATACATTATTAACCAAAAGATGTCATGTCGCGAAGGAATGCATTGGTTCCAGCTGGATTGTCTCTTGGTACCTGTAAAAATAATAACACATTTTAAAACAAAACAAAGCTCTGAAAAATAAAGATTTTCTTTTCAAAAATATCTTAGAAAAAAAATGCATTAGTGGAATTATTTATCCATCCATATCCATGTGCATATGTTCATGGATCGTTGGAAATCTTCAAGTCTCAATCAATCTGTTATCATTTAAGTACTTTATATACTCACACTGTGTCCAGCAACATTTATCCAGAAGAACCGGAAGTTTCCGTAAGACTTGTAGTAACCTTCTAACTTATCGTTTTCCCAGATAGGAACACGTTGTGCATTCTTATACCCTTCAGCGCCGGGCCATTTCAGCCGATCCACCCACAGTATTTGTCCTGAAATGATAGTATTCATTTTAACCGTATCCCAATGAATGAGAAATATTTATTTGAATTGCTATTAAACAGCAGAGGTTTTGGATTTTATTACTAAGAATTGTAACTAACTATAAATAATTGTATACTACTCGTATACTTATTAAAGTAGACTTATATAGGCTCCATGGTAGACTTCTACCGAAATGAGGAAGTTAATGAAATTCTCTAAGCAAAACTAAGTTTGAATCTGAAGTAATGAAATATTTTACCTGGAGTATCACAAATCAAATCAAGATTTCCATTATATTTCGTCAAAATAATATCCGTTTCGTTCAGCAACTTCTCAACTGAAATTTTACCAAAAACTTTTTAATTAAAAACAAATATCTCGAGTTTTCATTTTAAACAATATGGCCGAACAAGAAAGTTAGAACCTACTTTAATTTAGGACACTGCTCTAAAGAAATGTCGTATTAAAAACCGGCCAAGTGCGAGTCAGATCACGCACAATGAAGGGTTCCGTAGTTGGGATGAATTTATCCCAAATACAATCTTAACATTGCAGTTGAAAAACATGTTCTCCCACACATCATGTCTTCCCATTTAGCTGGCAGGGGGCGGGAATCGATCATCATCCCCACTTTACGTGCAAGGGAAGAACCTAATTTTTTATTTTTCACGCATTTATTTTATCTGTTTGTCGGCGTGATAAATATGTATGTTCATGCAAAATAACAGCTGTTTAGTACTAAGAGTCTCTGAGTTAAGCCGGGGACAGATATGTAGAGAGACAGACGGACATGGCGAAACTACAAGGGTTCCTTGTTTACTACGGAACCCTAAAAACGATATCGAGTTTATATTGTTTTGACATTTTATTTTGAAACTGTTTGACATTCTATTTTAAAACTGTTTGACATTTTGATTATATTGTTTCAAGACTGTTTTTGACCTTGTACTTTAAAATTGTTTGACATCATAACTATATTATTTTTGAACTGTCTAGTAATATTTTAAAACTGTTTCCACACAATATTTGAAACTGTTAGGCACTATTTTTTGAATTTCTTGGAATGCTAATTAATAATTCATAGATCTTATTTTTATGTAAATTGCATGTAATATTCAACACAATGTAAATTGTTCACGAATAAATGAAATGAAATATAGTATATACTTTATACTAACTGCTGTCAGTGACGGGTTTCATGAAGTCTCCCCTCAAATAGTTAAATACCGGGGTAGATTGCGAGCCCCACATCACATGCGCAGGAATTTTTAGAGCTTGTTTAACTAGTGTGTTCATCAAGGTGTTAAGATTATATTCGGTTTGTCTTGATTCCGAAGGTGATTCTGGTGCAGCATTCCGGATCATCATTTCCCTTGAATATTCTGTAAACAAATTGAATATTCTTAAGAAAATCGTAAAGTTCTGTTCCATCATTTCTAGTTCTAGTTTACCTACCAAAAGCGCTTCGTGTGTCAATAGGTGTAGAGCTCACTCTTTTTGTGAGTATATTATAAAAATCGACGTTGTCTGTACGGCGTAGCACTACCCACTGAGTGTTACTCCATTGTGTTGTCGATTCAGTGTAAAGGCCTTCATTAAAGTGGCGTTCAGCCTCCCTAGCAGCAACCTGAATTTCATCATGCCCTGCTTTATCTACAAGTCCAGCTGCCAGTAGCAGCGGGCCCCATGTGAGGGTAGCATCTACTGGAGAAATCCATGCATTGCCCATCGCAATTCCCTTCAAATTAGAATCAATTGTTCCAGCTTGTTCCGCCTGAACATAAACAATAATTAGTAACTGGTAAAGTGCTTTTTAGCATATTGGATTAGGTTGGTTTTACATCACTGTATCACGTTTTTGGTCATGTGACCACTAAATTAAGGTATTATACATGAGGTCCATTTAAAACGGAATATACTTTACAAACATGGTTTAGTTTACCTCATGCATACGTACGCCCATGTCAATCGCCATTTTTCCGCCGTATGATTGACCGTAAATGTATAGCGGTACTCCATTGAATTCCGGATGATCGTTGTAGAATCCACGCATAAGCTGAACAAAGTCAAGAGCTGCAGAAATAATTAACTTTTTAATGCTGCAGAAATAATTATTTTTTTAATTAACCTTATTCAAAGCTGGTTTAATCTCGATTAGCGTACCAATTGATATTGACACAACAACTTACCTATTTCGTCGTTAGTAGTTGTCAAGAATCTTAATTCATCGACAAAACTAAAACCAGTGCCTACTGGATTGTCTACAAAGAGCACATTGAAGTTCTTTACCTGTAAACATTATTTGTATTATATAATTATTCTTTTGTTCTCATCTGCATCTTTTAACCCATGTGATATTTTATTATTGCAATTTTTATGATGTAAAATTTTACGTTTATATGGACTTCTTACCCAAGTTGTGTTTCTCTCTTGCAACGATAAGTCCAAAGGTCCTAATATCTCAAAATTTCCGGTTCCCGTAGAAGACCCACCAGGACCACCCTGTAGCCATACCACTAGGGGTCTATCAGTGTAATTTTCTACATCAGCAGTGGTATAGAACAGCCAGTAGAACATATGAGCACCACCTCTCACAGTCACATATCCGAAGTCTTGTTTGGACGTCCCAAATTGACCTACAAAAATCATCATTACCAGATTATTGAATTATTTACGTTTCTTATTAGATTGTTTATGGAGATCGCTAATAGAAGATCCCGTGACAAAAGTGTGTCAATGCCATGAAAAATATTATATATGTTTTGGTAAATATTTTTTTTACTTTGTTGTACATTTTGAAAATCTATTAGAACTAGCAAGTTTTACGCAAGGAACTTCTTGTGAGCTCTTAAATTTTTATCGGGCTACGGTTTCTCCGATGATGTTTGAATTGCTTTTATATTCACTAATTACAGTCTTTATTTATCAAATCGAGCATATAATGGAAATCTTGATTTGAATAACAAACTGAAACTTACCAACAACATATCCACTCGATAAGGTTAAAATTAAAATTGAATAAAACCACATCATGATACCGTAGTATACAATATACTGAAAGTGGATCAACATACCTATTATCAATTAGTGATTAGCTTATCTTTACGTAGGCATTTTCAGTAGTCTCTATAATTTCTTCACCGTTTTAACGTGATATTAGGATATAGATAGCACTAGGTATACGAAAGTTATCCCCAAACCCTTGATGCCCCATTGTACGATGTCGCTGAAAATCGCCAGAACTTCATAGTTGTCAAAGCCACAAAATTACCTGGGATATGGTTTTTAATAGTAGGTAATTATAAAGTATCATATGCAAATGCATAATAAAATGGCCTGAACCAGCCGGTGGATGGGTGACTATCTTTACATACCAACACCCCTCCGTGCCTCGGAAAGCACGTTAAGCCGTTGGTCCCGGCTGTCATTCGTGGATCTTTGACAGTCGTTACGGGAAGTCAGAAGCCCGAAAGTCTGACAACCAGTCTTACCAAGGGGTATCATGTTACCCAGTAACTGGGTTGTGGAGGTCATATAGGCAGTCGCTCCATATAAAATACGGCTGCATCCGGTTAGACTGGAAGCCGACCCCAACGTAGTTGGGAAAAGGCTAGGCAGATGATGATATGTAAATCATTCTTTGGCTCTAAATTAATAGATAAATCAGATGGACAATTGGTTGTAAACAAAAAACCCGGCAAGTGCACGATGTGGTTTTACAATTACTGTTAATTTTGTGCTGTAGATATCAAAATCGATACAAAATAAACTACAGATCAACCAATAGTAGAAGATAGTGAACATGTTGGGATTTTATCTGTAAATACAGTTACGACTCTACTGATTAGAAGTGGGCTTGACAGCAGCAGCAGCTGCAGCGTTGCAGTAAACAGGTTGAACAACCAGTTTGTCAGTTTTCATTTCATTTAGAAAATCAAATGAAATTAATAATGAATGCAGAGTGTCTATCGTTTATAATTACGAAACCAATAAATTATTTTGATGTTTCCTGATTTCTTAATTATGGTTTTTATATTTTTCGAAGGTAAACAAACCGACGATGGTACATTTGATGTTAAGTTACATCCGCCAATGGACATCTGCAATAACCACCGATACTATACATACATCGCCGGTGTATTGCCATTCCAAACCCTTCAAACTGAAACACAGCAACGCCGCTTGGCGGCTAAAATAGATCCCGTCACCTGTGTCGGCCGAGACGGTACTTTCCCAGATGAACTCACTAACAGTATGTTTAATTATCACTTGATAATAAATATAATATCTTAATCATAAGCCAAGGAACGTTAATCTACAGTCTATTGTAGATAAACCAACTATTGCTTTCTATGGCATTCGATAACGATTTCATTAATTATGTCTAAAGGTACTTGAGAATTGTCTGTCTATATGACTGAGGTTGTTTGTGTTGATTAGGACAGTCAACAGCTTGTCATCATCATCATCATCAGCCCATTGCAGTCCACTGCTGGACATAGGCCTCTCCATTGGCACGCTATTCAGCTTGATTTGATTTGATTTCAGCAATTGTCATCCGGCTGCTGCCAGCCACCCTGCGAAGATCGTCGCTCCGCTAGCCTGAGGGCATCCTACCTTACTTTTGCCGATTCGCGGTCTCCACTCAAGAACACGTTTAACCCGAACGGTCATCGGTTCTGCGGCGAATATGGCCGGCCCATTGCCACTGCACGTCCATGGTAACAATTTGTCTTTGATAGCACACAATTTGTATTGTCTAGTACATATAGTATTACCCACTGTATTTTTACTGGTATTAAGAGCGTTTTATTTTGAATCACCCTCAATTGTACTTATCACGTCATCACTGAATATGAGTTAAATGTCATGTGATTTTAAAAATCACGTGGCACTATATTCGAATGTTTGTTTACACAGAACAAAGTAGCAAATTTTCAGTAATATCTGTTGTTAGGACCTGTTTTAGAATTACCGTGTGACAAGCATGATGCAGGTGTATCTTGTAGAGCAAACGTTGATGACCTGTATGTTCATTGTCACTTTCAATTGCCAAAGTGTCCGCCACAATGCTGCACGTTATCAATGTCAATTTGTATTTATAGCATCGAGGACCCGGTGTTAGGAGTTCACAGGCTAAAACCCACCCGTATTCCTTCCGTTGCCTGTGTTGCCAGGAGCCTCGGTAACCCTTTGGTACCTTCCCGCGACCCCGGCTAGAATTGAACCTTGCGGAACGCCCATAGTGACCGCAGAGCCTGTAGATCTCTTGCCATTTATATCATCCCTCTGAATTCTGTTGTTCAGATAAGAAATCAGAAGGTCGAGAGCCCTGTCCCTCATACCATAGTTTCCTGATGAGTGTATCATGATGGACGCAATCGAAGGCCTTAGATAATTCGCAGAAAATCCCAAGAGCATCCTGCGACTCCTCCCAGGCCTCGAAAATGCTCTTCAGTAATTCCACGCCCGCGTCTTTAGTTGAACGACCCTTCGTAAAACCAAACTGTTTTAGATGAAGTAAATTATGTGTATTGAAATGTCTCATTTGTTTTAAAATTAATTTTTCAAAGATTTTTTCTTAATGTACATAGGTGATATCGAAATAGGCCGAAATTTCGTGGGATCAGTTGTGCTGCCAGATTTGAACAGTGGAATCACTTTGCTAAGTTCTATCAGATTAATAAATATACCAGATGCAATATAAGAGTAACAATTAACAATTGCTAAAAAGGGTGAAATAACATCAATTATTGAAGACATTGTATGTACTGATAATCCCCAAAGATCAGCAGTTTTTTTACATCAAGATCTTTAAAAGATTCTTTCTAAAATATCTTGAGCGCTAACAACTGTGAATTTAAAGTGTTTATCACATTCTGGTACACATTCTTTCAGTATTGAGTAAACAGAAGTGGAGGACGAAGATGACAGAGTTTTAGCGCCGTGAGCGGGGTGAAGGAGTCCTGGGGGGTTAAGCCGAGTGGCTCTGGTTGTAATGTGTCCGTAAGGCAACACGCCCCGTTCGGTCCAGATTTTATGGGAAACGGTGGCCCTACCCAATAGCCAGGGGTACGGAAAATGTCATAGTGGGCACACTATGACATTTTCCGTACCCCTGGCTCCTTCTCTCATGGGAATCAGAGAGGTCCACAGGGCCACTGAGATCGTCCTCGGACGGTTGAAGCGGTTGGTAAAGGTCATGCTGACGGTGTAGTGAGGGTTGATTAGTTCGTTGGGTCTTTCGACCTACGTCAACCTGATCCAGCACCCGATGTCGCACTGTAAACCAGCCTTGCGCCCCTATAACTCTCTGCGGGGTGAGCACGGCCTACTGTGACATGGCGTGAGTCACACATTTTATCACAGTTTGGGCTATATAACCGTTACCGTCTTAATTGCTAGCACGGCGGTGTGATATAATTTCTTGATTTGTGGCATAACTTCTTGACGTTTAGTTCGGACTCAATTATGTATTTGCACACCCATTTGCGCACCCATTTGGTCACAAGTCATTTTGTCACTTACGAGGAAAAAAAATGTGAATAAAAACATAAATAAAAAATATAGAAAATACGAGTATGTGTGTATGTGTATGTTGTGTGTACATAAATAATGTCGTATCTTTATGTATTTTACTGTGTGTACATAAATAATAAAATAAATAAATAAATACAATAAAATTTCATAAACATAATATTTTGTGATTTTTTTGTGAAAAATGGTTCGCGATTTTTCGTAGGAGAGACATTGACTCGAATCCTTCGTATATACTCTAATTAATTAATTTATTCAAGGAGTACAGTCACGAGCACTAATATGTATACACTTAACAACTTTTAAAAGTTATTTTCTCCTACTGTGTTTATTGTAATTTTATGTCGTTACGAACATAATATTTTGGAACCCATGTTATTATGAAATAGGTCTTACCTCAATGTTGCAGTCGTAATTCCACGAAAAAATCACTTTTGTATTTTGCTAAGTACTTACACTAACAGCTTAAACAATATACAAGGTGTCGTTTTGCATCCTCGTCAAATTGAAGGAGGTAACTATGCTAATGATTCTCGACACAAATCAATAATAAAATAAGTAGTATGTTTTTTTCAAATTTTCAGAAATCGGCATGTGTGGGACACGCATGTTAAAACGCGGTCCGTGTGATACCGCACTGTAACTGCCCTTTTACACACACACTACCGCATACGCAACGGATTCTGTTCTGTGAAAGTGATGTAAGTATTCTAAAATTCTGTCAAACTTAAATAACTAAAAAAACAAGTATGTATTCATTATTGAGCAGGTATCGTAATTTTATGTGATTATAATATAAGCCTTTCATTGCAGCCTCCTGAAATTTGACGAGGATGCAAAACGACACCTTGTATAAGCATTTGTATAAAAGTTAAAACAGAATTTAGGAATTACTTCTAATGTATACACTAATTATAGGCGTACATAAAATTAAAAGAATAAGGAGACATTAGACTGCAGCTGCTTACTAAAGTAGTAGTAAAACTAGTTACTATAATACAATAATTGTATCACTGCACTGGAGGATGATATCAAGGTTTTCGACTGGAAAGGGCTAGGCATCAACATCAATGGCAAGTACATCACACACCTTCGGTATGCCGACGATATACATAGTTGTCATGGCTGAGAATCTGGAGTAAAATGCTCGGTGACCTCAGTAGAGCTTACAAAAGAGTGGGTCATAAAATGAACATGGACAAGAAACAGGTCATGTCAAATTCCCATGTAACACCCATTCTCAAGAAGATCGGAGACGCTACACTTGAAGTTGTGGACGATTACCTAAGACAAACTATCCAGTTAGGTAGGTCTAACTTTGAGAAAGAGGTCAATCATCGAATCCGACTCGGCTTGGCAGCATTCGGGAATACCTTCTCGTCCCACATGCCGCAGTGTCTCAAGACGAAAGTCTTTGAACATTGCGTGTTGTCAGTGATGAGCTCTGGCACTGAAACGTGGTCGCTCACAATGAGCCTTATTAGAAGGCTAAAAGTCACCCAAAGGGCAATGGAGAGGGCTATGCTTGGAGTTTCCCTACGAGATCGAATCAGAAATGAAGAGATCCGCAGGCGAACCAAGGTTACCGACATAGTCCGAAGAATTGCCAGACTTAAGTCGCAGTGGGCAGGGCACATTGCTCGCTGAATAGAAGGCCGATGGGGCTCGCAGGAGGCCAGCTGCTCTATTCTATAAAAATCTCACCGTGAAAACTTGGGTGAAGTGAGCATGACAATCAAATCCCTAGCTTCAGGTGGACCCGGTCTGTAAGCTGTTTTGAATAATTAACCTAGTTGTTGTTGCTTTGGTTCTGGAGTATTTTCATAGTCGTCTACCTGGGAAAAGGGGCTAACCGTTTGCGCGTGGACGGTGAACTACCAACTGAAGTAAGCGGCGCGTATACAACAAGCTCTCATCTCACCGGTGCGGTGGCGTGCCAGCAGCGAGCGGTTGTCGTGCTGACGGTGCGTTATCGACAAGCGGGTGGATTTTTTCAAGGCGGTGCCGGGCCGTTACTGCGCTGGAGTGACGCGGTTATAACGAGTGATGACCTTATCTAAACAACAACTGCGTACGGCCACGGGTCAGTAATAAACACCTCTTGGTCATGGAAGTCACAGACAGTCCGCTGTGAAGGGCTTGCATGGAGGACGACGAGACAGCAGCTCATTGCATGTGCTTCTATACTACATGGTGGTCGCCACGTACAGGGCAAAGTACTTCGGTAACCCAGGTACCCTCTGTGGGATTGTCAGTAACATCATGGTGTTGCCGGCTTTCCTTGAGAAGCTGGGGTGGATCGAATAATTTTCCCACCCGTACGCAAAATACGCGCATTGACTAGAGTTGAGCAGTGCAGTGAGAGCAGTGGTGGCCCAGTGGTAACGGCCGCGACTTACAAGTTGTAGGTCGTAGGTTCGAACCCGGACAGGCGCTTTACTTTGTGTAAATTATTTCATCACCACTGCTCTCAAAACGGTGAAGGAAAACATCGTGAGGAAACCGGCATGTCCTAGAACCAAAAAATTCGAAGACATGTGACATCTACCAACCCGCACTGGGCACGCGTGGTGGATTACGGCCCACTCCCTCTCACAGAGAGGAGGCCTGTGTCCCAGCAGTGGAAACATTATAGGCTGATTATGTATGTATGTATGACTAGAGTTGCGGACACTAGCCCTTATTTACATATATACTACTCCTGCCTGTAATGACTTGCTTTTTTGAAACACAAGTAGATAATATGCTTTTATTTACAAAGATCTTACTAAGTTCTTGTTCTTAGTACTTATTCACTAAGTCCAAGCTACTCACTAACTGCCAGGGTCGCGGGAAGGCACTAAAGGGTTACCGAGGCCCCTGGAAACACAGGCAACGGAAGGAATACGGGTGGGTTTTAGTCAGTAAGAGTCTGACACACCCTCCCGCTCCGAGAAGGAGCTCAGAGCGGGAGAAGTTATTTGATGATTTCCCACCCAAAACAAAAAAAAAAGCTACTCAGTAACGCTAGTAGCATTAAACATCGATAGATATATGTATGTGTATGTGGTGTACTTTGTGAAGTGTTGATTTTAAATCAAGGTCACAATTTCCTCCAAGTGTGTCATACCTACAAAAATAATGCAGATGATGAAGATGCGGTGTTTTTATGGTACCGTATCTAAAAATAAAAATGGAACCACTTTATGATCGCTCTTGAAACATTTTTCACGGATGTTTTTTTTTTTTATTGACCTTAGCCATAGAACTTTTAAATTCATAAAATATTTGACAAAATTCTGGTACGGAATCTTAATTATGCGAGCCGAACTGACTTGTCCGTTTATTTCATTTTCGTACCGATCCATCTTGCGTATTTGTGCAGATGACTGCATAGGCTGATAAAACCTAATCCTATGAATGTTCAACATTTAAGGGATTTATACCTAAGGCATGATAAATGATTTTATTTCTGTAAGTAGGTTTGTCATGGCCAATTTGAGCAAAATCTGAAAAGATGTATGTTCGTACGTAGATTAACATCTGTTGTGGTATCTATACAAAATCACGTGCACAGACCGTCTGTGAGCATTGTATCGACCGAGAAGAGATAGGCGTACAGTAGGCTACTGGACCAAAGAATCAGAACCAATCTGATGAATTATCAATTATCGATATAGGTATCTATAAAAAAATGTTTTGACTGTTTGTTCATTATTTAAAAAAATAGTACCGAAGTTCATCAATAAGACAATAATAAGATTCTTATATGTTTATACGTTAACCAAGGCGGCTGAAATGACTCATTAGAATAAATATGCAAAACGTCGGGCTTTCGTAAATATAATAATGTAGATAGAAACCGCAATACTTACGACTAAATGTGGTCTATTTTGTAACATTTGATTTACCTAATAAGTACTTCTTGGCTGCACTCAACAGTCAAAGGCTTGCCTTTTATTTTATAAATATCGGTAAAATGCTCGGTGTGGGTGCAATACTGTACACCCCTACCTGCTTATCTTCCGGTACTACAGCCTGTATTTAACCTACTATTTGTTCTGCTGTTGTACTTAACTGTTGTTTCAATTGTTTATTCGAAGGAATGTCGGTAAAATAAATACTTTATATGCCCCCCAGCATAAGCATAACAAATTGCCACAGAAATAGACAATAGACACGCTGTCTATCATGTAGACTACAGACGTACAAGGACCTGCTGGCGGGTGGCCAAAATGCGAACTAACGCCGCCATCTTGTTAATTTAATACATTTTCACGAAACAAATTCATAAGTGTTTATCAACAAGCCAACAACGCCCCCTTGTCAATGTCATTTATCGTCAACAGATCCTTGTGACTTTAGGTAAACAGTAAAATGCCAAGAATAATTTTGTGGCTGGTTGGCTAAGAAAATTTGAAAAGTCAATTCCTTGTTTGTTTTTGCTTCATTATCAAAAATAGACTTTTTGTTAATGAAGACTTACACAATGTGCGGCTATAGATATTAATTTTTTGAATTTATATTTGATATTTCTGCTACTGACCACTTTAGACGCTGACAACACCTAAACCGCGGTCACTGTCAGATTGCATAGAAAAGAAAGAGAAGCGCGATACCACAACGCTTGTAATTTATTGTAAAATATTAAGCAATTAACTATTTACTGAAAATTGAGTTGAGTAATTGAAAATAAAAAACAACCAAGTTCTGCATTGAAATAAGACGTTCTTGTTATTAATTAATATGTAACGTGTGTTGATATTTAATACAGATATTTTGGATTAGAACCCAAGGTAAGAGGTTAGTTTAACGTTAATTTGTATCGAGACTTTTTTTCAAAACGTGTTTTAGTAACAACCAAGTTCTGGGAAACATGTTCAAAATTGACATATATTTTTTCCTCTACCACAAACTATATAGATTTGGCAATTTTTTTTCTTAAGAGAATCCAATTTTGATCAATTGGGTCTTGTCAGCGCCTTAACCAAAAACTTCATTATATTCTATCTGACCAGTTAGCCTGATATTAAATCATCATGTTGTAGTGGACATTCAAGATAAAGTATATCACGTCTAGACTTCACATATGAAGTACCTATCTACTTAGTTAAGTACTGAAGATTGATTTGATATTTTAACTTTTGCTTTCAGTTATATAAAAAAAACGTATGTAGAGCTGGTAAAGAAAAGGATATGTTTTGTTTTTTGTTATCGTGAAAAATAGAAGGTATTAGTATGTCATGTATGCATCAGATTATGGTATTGCAATGCTGGACACAAGCCTGTCTCATGTTATCATTGTTGGGTAATCTATAGGGATTCGTGTAGAGTGACAGTTATTATTTATTTACACTATTAAAACAGACTCTGTGTTACCTTCGATCAATGTGTGTGCCTAACTATACCGCAACGATATATTTACGTATATTGAAAAAATCTAATATGTGGGATAAGTATTTTAATAAACCCGATTTTCGTAACTATTGGTTAGGGATATCACGACAAAGCGACATATTTTTTTTTTTAAATTGGTAGCTCTATGTTATTGTCTTGTAAGATTATGTCTCTTTAATTAATTGCAAAGCTAATTGTGTGCATTTGTTTTGTGCATATGTTTATAATTAACAATCCATGTACTGATTGTACATATATGAGTACTCTACTGTTTAATATGTATCACCGCAGGTATAGTAATAGTATTTGTAGGAGGACCCGGATGGGGTTCCCGTAAAAAATGCCGCCTAAGGCCTAGCGCGCACTGTGCCATGCGTTTTTTTACCGCATGATCAGTGAAGTATGTCATAAATCATATTTGTCATACAAGTTCGCGCATTGCACTCCGGTACCACCGGATGCCGACCTACCTCTGTCGTGTGGTCGAGGCCTGTCTGACGGACAGGGCTGTCATCTACCCCGGTCAACAGGGAGTGTGGAACCGGCAAGAGATGTCGTGCGGTGTCCCACAGGGATCGGTCCTGGGGCCGCATCTGTGGGACATCGGATACAACTAGGTGCTGCGCGCCAACCTCCTGGCGGCGCGACACGTTGGTCCTGGCGCAGGGGAGGCCGGACCAGGCGGCGGCCGAAGTAGCGGCACGCGGGGTTGCGTCAATCGTCGAAAGGATCCGGCAATTGGGACTCGAGGTGGCCCTGCACAAGTCCGAGCCATGTGTTTTCATGGTCCTCGGAACGCGCCACCGTCGGGATCCCGAATAACGGTAGGAGGGGTTTACATCGGCGTGGAGTCGACGATGAAGTACCTGGGACTTGTCCTTGACCGATGGTACTTCGTGGAGCATTTCCGACGTTTGGCTCCCAAACTGGAGCGGGCAGGGGCTGCCTTGAAGCGGCTCCTGCTCAATCTAGGGGTCTAAAAGCCTCTTGCCGGAGGCTCTACGCAGGGGACGTGCGGTCCATGGCCCTTTACGGGGCACCTGTGTGGGCGCGTTCCCTGGCGCTGCGGCCAGCCCGCCGGTTGAGCGCGGCCCAGAGGGTGATGGCCATCCAGCTGGTCCGGGGATACTGCACGGTCTCCTGTGAGGCAGCGAGCTTCCTTGCCAGATTGCCGCCATGGGATCTGGAGGCAAAAGCCCTCGCGCACGTATGGGAGTGGCGCGGGGAGGCGAAATGCCGGGGTGTAACTCCACTGCCGCGAGAAATCGCAGCACAGCGACGGAGCTCCGGCGGGATCTCATGGCGACATGGAGAGTACGGTTGTCGCTACCCAGTGCTGGACACGCCACAATTGCGGCGATAAGTCCCCTCTTTGAGGACTGGCTAGAGACGCACCACGGCGTCCTCACCTTCCACCTGACGCAGGTCCTCACCAGACACGGCAGCTTCGGGAGGTTCCTGTGTCGGATACGGCGGGAGGAAACGTCTGAGTGTCAGTGGATCGCCCGGAGGACACGGTGGAGCATACGGTGGAGGTCTGTCCGGCTTGGGCAGAGCACCACCGTGTCCTCGTGGAGGCGATCCGCGGGAGGGATCTCTCGCGTCCGGCCCTGGTTCAGGCCATGGTACGGAGCGAGACGGCATGGGCAGCCATCACCTCCTTCTGCGAAGCAGTAATGCTCGCGAAGGAGGAGGCGGGACGGTTGAGGGAAAGGCAAATTTCGCGCCCTCTAGCCCCTATCCGCCGCAGGAGACGCCCTGGGCGTCGGGAATCCCGGGCGGATTTCCGGTCACCGTAGGCGCGGGCTTGCGGACGGTGAGCAATGGGTAGCTCACCGTCCGGTAAGGACCAGGCCCGGGTCGACGGCGCGTTGTATTCCACGCGCGCCTCAAAGAGATGTCGTCAGCACAAGCGTAGGGTCCACTAGGGCCGATGCCTGCCAGGGTCGCTCTGGCAACATAGGCAACGGAAGGAATACGGGTGGGTTTTAGTCAGTCACGCTTTTGTCCTACCTATCCTAGGTAGGACAAAAGCGTGCATTTTTTCACCACCAGTGCGCGAACCAGTGAATGCATTTATTATACCGTACGGCAGAAATAACGCATCGCGTTGCTCCGCACCGCAGTGTGACTAGCCCTAACAACAACTGGAGTTTTCTGTGATCTCTCCAAAGCCTTTGATTGCGTGGACCATGACACGCTTTTGCGTAAACTGTGTCATTATGGTGTCCAAAATGAAGCTCTCAAAGTAATAAATTCTTATTTACATAATAGGTTCCAATGTGTAGATGTGAATGGTGTAAAATCTTCCGGGTTACCAGTTCAGTTAGGTGTACCTCAAGGCTCAATACTGGGTCCATTCTTATTCTTAGTGTATATTAATGACTTACCATTTTATTTAAAGGGTATCTGTGACGTTGTATTGTTTGCAGATGACACCTCACTTCTTTTTAAAGTAAACAGGAATAGACAAGATTTTGATGACGTAAACAGTGCACTCTCAATGGTCACGGATTGGTTTACGACGAATAACCTAGTTCTCAATGCCAAGAAAACGAAATGTATAAAGTTTGCCTTGCCAAATGTTAGGAATCTAGGTCCCAACGTCGTCTTAGATAATGGGGTGCTTGAAACTGTAGACTCGGCAGTTTTTCTTGGTATAACAGTAGATGCCAAACTTCAGTGGGGCCCTCATATATCAAGCCTAGCGGGCAGGCTCAGTTCGGCCGCCTACGCCGTCAGAAAAGTAAGAGTTTTAGTTATTTTCATAGCGTTATGTCCTACGGTATTCTGCTGTGGGGCAAAGCCGCTGACATTCAAAATATATTCGTTCTTCAAAAACGAGCTGTTCGAGCTATTTACCAGCTTGGCGCCAGAGTTTCTCTGAGAGATTTTTTTAAAGATGTTGGTATTCTCACGGTGGCATCACAATTCATCTTCGCTAACATCTTATATATTAGGCAAAATATACACTTATACACTAAAAATAGTGATATTCACAATATTAACACCAGAAATAAGGACAAATTACGAGCTCCATTTCACCGGCTTCATAAGGTACATAACTCATTTGTTGGGCTTGGTATAACTTTTTATAACATGCTGCCCTCTTCTTTGCTAGATTTGCCTTTTAATGCGTTTAAAACTAAAGTAAAATCCACCCTTTGTTCAAAGGCATACTATTGTATCAATGACTACTTAAACGATAAGAATAGTTGGTCGCTGTGATTAACTCATGACAATGTTTATGTTCTTTCTCCAGAATTAGCTTTCCTACTGACAGGTTATATGAGTTCATATAATTGATTATTTTTTTATTCGACTGTATAAGTCAATGTAATTTAATTTAGTTAAATTTTAATTTATTAGTGACATAATCTACTCATTACAATGTGTGTTTTATGAGTTGTATTGCAATAAGTGGTTAGCTAGCGTCCTCGACTATTGATTATACTATTCTTGCCTGAGCAACCGGCAGCAAGCTCGTCATGCTCCCTTAGATGTCACTGCCTGCGGTAGCGTCGGGGGTCGGGTTGCCTCCTTCCCTCCAATATGGCGAGGGGGGTGATGGCTGATCTTTGCGTTATGCTCGTGAACGGGTGCTGCTTGTGGTGACTGGTCGTCTTGCTGATCATGGTTTTAATTGTTATTAGTAATTGTTTACTTATTTTACTTCGATGGGGTTACTAGTTTATCATTTCTCACTTCGAGCTACAGCAATTGCCTTATGTAAGCGGGCACGCCCTTTATGCCTGGAGGCTTTTATTTAGAAATTAAGTTCTATTTACCTTTTTTTTATGTTGAAATTTTTATCTGCTTGAGTACAGTTTGTTCATTGTTTTGTTGGTATACTGGCGCGTGCTAGCTAACGTATGGCAAGTGTGTAATTTAATCCAATGTTTTGTGTATCGTAATGTTAATTACTTTGCATACGATTTGTATAGAATCAAGTTTATATAACTAAACAGACAGACGTGCTGCTGGGGAGTTTGTTCCACCACTTCTTCTTCCCAGCTAAAGCACTAGGAAGTGGTGACGGGCGGGCATTTTTGGGAGACTGTCTTATGTAACTTTGACGTTCGAAAAGTGCTGATTTTCAGCCTAGTTTGAATAAATGACTTTTGATTTTGATTTTGAAAACATTGTTCCGTAACTATGAACTTCAAAACAAACTTCATGACAAGACCCATCCTTATGTGTTTTAGCAAGAGGCTCTTGAATGCATGGTCTTTGGTCATACTTACACTGTCTTTTAGAATTTGATACATAAAATTATGCCCTTTTCCCAGACAGGCAAAAACAGGGCAGGGTAGGTAGGCAGAAACTACAGAACGCCACCTGATATTTATTCGAATAATTTCGTCTATATTCATTTTGAGGATAGAAGCATATTTTTGCCGTTTTCGTAACAACTAGAATAATAAAAGAAGTCTCCAATGGGTAAATTAAACCGTGTTATCAGGATAAGTTACTCACTCTTACTTGCCGCGTATAACGTAACCATTTATTTGTTCTGTTGATATGGTTTTATGCATAATATCAATTTTTTTTAAGGCTCCTACATACTGGCGCGACTTGTCGCGCGACGCGACGCGACACAAAGGTACCGCTTGTAGCGCTACAAGCGGTGTCTTTGTGTCGCGTCGCGTCGCGCGACAAGTCGCGCCAGTATGTAGGAGCCTTTAACCATTTCTTTTTGCACAAGTGTCGAGGTTATTGTATCGAGGCTATCAAACCAGTAGTGGAGGATCATCTCACATGATCAGGCGTTTGCGCAGATTGTAATCAAAACAGGTGGTAGGAGGCTGGTATCTGTACAGTCATTCTTGACGGCCAAGAGGAGTCGGTCGTCAGTTGTTTTTCCAAACTATATGTGCGATATATGGGTACTTACCTACATCGCGCTCTTCTGTGGCAACGTATAAACAGTGCTAGCAATTTGGTAGTAGGTGTATTGTTCCTATAATCAGCCGTATTTACTAAGCAGCACGGTTGTAACGGTGCGTGATGACTAAAGTATCGCCAGCATTGTTGAAACAGGTAAGTCGTTAATTTCGTGAGCAGTTTGAGTGCGGTGTTATGTTTAAGTCATCGGTTTTTTCAAATGAGCGTTGAGATAACGAAAGCAATTAGTGCTTGCTTACAATTTAGTTTTTCTGCGCGTTTACCTAATTGTGAACCATTTTGGATGCTTTGTTTTTAAAACGCAACTGTTATTTTGATTTGCGGGCATCAGAAGCGGATTTTTAAAAGTGTTCAGAAGATAAATGTTGCTCCTGATTTACTAAGATGTTTAAGTTCCATTATCTAGCCATATTTCTATTTAGCCATTTTTCTATATTATTTGAAAGTCAGACAACCAGTGTTACCAAGGTGTATCGTATTACCCAGTTACTGTGTTGGTTGTGCAGGATCAGATAGGCAGTCACACCATGTAAAATACTGGGCTGGAGTGTAGCCTTAGGGGCGCTATGGCGCAAGGACTTAGAAAAATGTTTTTTTTTTTTTCGAAAGTTTCCCTATTTCATTCCAGTATCGGGTTGACCTTGACCATAGAAACCATTTAGTCTCTTAGAAGCAAATACTGGTAATCAGTTGCATCCAGTCAGACTGGAAGCTGTCCCCAACATAGTTAGGAAAAGGCTAGGTCGATTTTTTTACTGTCTACAAAGCCGGTTGCTTGTAATATGAAGTGGTTTGTTTGGCACAGGTTTATTCTGGATCTGATCGATAAATCTTGGATGTCAATATGCAGATGCAGAGTAGGTAATCTTTTAAGCAGGGCGAAACTAGTTTAACTTTCAGAAAGTCTGTATCTTTGACATTCATACTAATCATCCCGCAAGGGGATAAAATAGGGAATGATTTTAAAATTCACACATTATTGATTTTTTTATGTACCTACTTCTTTCTAAGAGATTTCGGGATTACAAATATGTCATTATCTTAAGGTAACATTTAGTAGTTTTTTCATTAAAATAAGTCAAAAGTTATTACAGTTTAAAGTCATAAAAGGACTTGGCTAACATGTATCGTGACAGAATACTTTGTTTATACAACAGGTTTTCAGAAAAAGCACTTCTGCGAGTCGCATACGCGGTGCCGCATACGCGGTGCTGCATACGCGGCGCCCCACGTGCAGGTGTTCCCGTGCAGGTGTTATCTAAAAGGGCCTAAAATATCGCATTATCAAGCTGCAAACTATTTGTAGTAGTGAAAGTCATTCATAATGGCATAGGCACAAAACGATTTATGCAAACTAAAAATGTCGATAACCGACCAGGGGGGTAACCATCACCTCTTATAGCAGTATTATTTCAATATTACTTAGCGTGAGAAAGAGATGGAGCTATAAGTCCTGTATAGCTCCATCACTTTCCCTCTGTGAAGTAATATTATAATAATACTGCTATAAGAGGTGATGGTAACCCCCCTGACCGCGATAAATTGAGTAGTAAAAAAGGGACATACAACTTCAAACCAAAACCACAGTTATCTATTCGTTATGGCCAGGAACTATTGATGAAAAAGGGTCCTAATATGCCTCAAGATAGTATCAGGAAACGGTTAGTGGAAGTTGATCTCAAATATAGAACTATCATCAAAAAGCTGTTCCTTTCCGAGACACTTAAAAAAAAAACTATCCGGGAAAACATCGAGTATCTTAGACTGGCCATCACAGTCGCCTGATGATAACCTTTTAATCAGGCTAGTATCAGGTGACTGTGAGAGCCGGTCTAAGAACCACGATAAATTCCCGGCTTTTTTATTTACTTATAAAAAAAAAAGATAATTTGAAAATATTAAACCGTGTAAGCAGGGGAGAGTTTGATGAAAAAATAATGTTAAATTAATGCGATTTTATGCCCGCGGCGTTGTTGTTCCTGTTTCCCGCAGGAGAGTGACTCTCATACGTGTGCAAAATTTTATTATAGTCCAGCCCACTAAATCTTCATCTTCTAGCAAAATATGGAAAAATAAAAAAAATTGTTTACAAAACGTTTCAGTTTCAATACTTATGGATCCTTAAGGGATATACAAGGTGTCGTTTTGCAACTTCGTCAAATTCAAGGAGGTAACTATGCTAATGATTCTCGATACGAATCAATAAAATAAGTAGGTTTTTAATTTATTTTTTATTTTTAAAAAATCGGCATGTGTGGGGCACGCATGTTAAAACGCGGCCCGTGTGACACCGCACTGTAACTGCCCTTTTACACCCAATACTACCGCATACGCAACGATTCTGTTCTGTGAAAGTGGTGTAGGTATTCTAAAATACTGTCAAACTTAAATAACTAAAAAAACAAGTAGGATGTATTAATTACTAAGCAGGTATCGGAATTTTATTTGATTATATGTGTCTTTCATAGCAGCCTCCTGAAATTTGATGAAGATGCAAAACGACACCTGTATGTATATAATATCCTTAGTTCCATCCATACTATTCATACTAATATTATAAATGCGGAAGTAACTCTGTCTATTACCTTTTACGCCATAACGACTGAACGGATTTGGATGAAAGGCATACGGATAGACCAGACCAGGTTAAGGACATAAGTTACTTTTCGTATCCCGGCAGTACGTTCCCGTGGGATAATTTGGTTTAAAAAAATCATCTGTCCGGATAGCGCACCGAATGTTATAACAAGATGTTACTTAATATTTAAACATTTTCTTCTGTATTTTCTGTGCTTATTGGACTATGCTTCATACGACTCTTCAATGAGATAAGAAGAAAATGGAGAAATACAAAGAGAACATACATGATTGCTTTATGAATTCCAAAAGAATGAATACGATTACGATAGTGAAAACTCATTGCATTAGCATAATTGAATAAAAACCTTTCACCAATTAATCAATAAAATTGTTAACTGGGATGTTATATTGTTAGCAAATTGAAGGCAACGTCGGTCGTTATCGCCAGTGTAGGATTACACTTCGTTTCCTCTCGATTGTATTGACAAAACTACAATGTATTATAAAAATCATTCTGAAACTCCGTTATGTACCTATTGGGTATTGACCCGGTAAAATTTGTTTGAGTAACACTCGGGAACAAGTCAAACATATTACGTAAACTGTACAGCGTATGAGCGATAACAAAGGGACATTTTGAAAGTTGTTATTATTTATTTCTTATTCTAATAATGATAGTATCTGCTTTTATAGAATCGTATTTGTTGCTGGACTGCAATCAATTATTATATTAGGTATAACTTAGATTAAGAGGATCTATACCCTAATTACCTAAGTAAAAACTATGATTGACAAACTATTTGGTATGTCTGCTGGTAACCAATTTACATTATATTGTTATACTTTTATGTTTCGAGTAAGTTATTCATGCATTTTCGTCTATATTTTTAATAACTCTAATTCGTAATCTTTTTCGGAAGGGATGCAGTGCGCGAACGCACTTAAGGGTTTACTGATAATAATCATCATGCGTATTTTTTTATTGATTTCAGCTTTGTTCTAGACGGATTCTGAGTATTTAAAAATCACTGCGTTCGTCGAATTGTCTATCGCCATCATGATTGCAAATCAGATTATCTATATTTGATGACATGATGATAAATAGCATAGTTTAGATTTATTTGCTGATAGAAGATTTGGGTAAGAAACTTATTTATGACTTATCGGGAGTTTGACACGTGGAGGATAAATTGATTTTTGAGTACCTACCTAATGGAAGCTTATCTGTCATCCTATACTTAATGCAGGGTTAATCGTATAGGGTACTGGAATATTTCAGTGGAAGTGAATGAAGCAATATTAAAACAACAAAACGTTATTGTTATTGTCATTGGCATATAATAAATAGCCTATGTTTATACTTAATCTTGGCAGTCTACTTAGGCATATCTAATATAATAAAGCTGTAGAGTTTGTTTTCTTGTTAGAACGCGCTAATCTTTGGAACTACTAGAGCGATTTGATCCTTTTTGCATTTGATAGGCCCAATTCTTGAAGAAGGCTGTTTAACATCACGCTACGATCGAAAGGAATCGAGCAAAAAAAAAAAGTCAAAATGAACGGCAAAAACGAAGTAACAGCGCAAGCGGGCGATAGGTACTCGTACGACGCGGTGGGACGGGGCCGGCCGAGGGAGTTTTTTTTTTAATGTGGCTGTTATTTTAGTATATTGTGTATCTTACGACTTTCACGCGAACAAAATCGCGGGCAGAAGCTAACAAGTTTTTATCCTCTTCAGAAAATATAATATGTTGTTACCGTGGCCAATCCTCATCTTGTAAAGCAGAAGCAAAAACTAATGGATTGAGAACCAAATGATTCGGTAGGCACATGTAGGATTGTACCCTTGAATTAGGTAAGTCGAATTTACAGATTTCGGTTCCTTTGTGAAAGGCTCATGTAAGTATTTCTGCACTCGAATATGACATAGTTACATTAGAGTATTCTTTAGCGCATACGCATACCTAATGACTTGTTGTGATTTTTCGTGGTCCGGAAGGATTCGCTACAGTTTTTGCTTAACCAACAGTGTTGTGTTAGGCGAACAATTGACTTTTATTTTGTGTGTTTTGTAAAGATACTGTGGTGACAACTTTGTTAGATTTGGAAGTGGTTCGGCCAGAAAGTATGGTTTTTAGCATGATCATGATGACTAGCGGAAGAAGACCGTCTAGATCTTCTTCCGCTAGTCCAAGCGAGCACATAATCACCTATAAGTGACGCTATTAAAACCCTGATTATATTTATAAGACGCTAAAGATGATTACATAAAAAAACTGTACTTGATTTTGTTTAGATATTGAAGGGACTTTTGTACGGACTGCACGGTGTTCGGCAATGATAGATGTTTGTTTTGTAAATTGGTTTAAACAAACACTTAAACACCTCAAAAAATATTTTAAAAGCTGGATGAGGTCGGTGTTTCTTCTTATTTCTATCAAACTATTCTGTTTGTCCAGACATTATTTTGGTCATTTATTAGGCTGATTACTTCCTGTGTAAGAAATCTTTGTTCAGTAGATCATTATTCACTTTTATTTTTTAAGGAAATGATGTTTTTCTTTGTCACGTCTCCAGGTGAGTATGACGGTGGTATCGCTTTCATTAGACACGAAGTCGGTGGTATCGCTTTCATTAGCCTGGGCCTAGCGGGACATCTCTCCGCAGAAATATTTAAAAACGTCTTTCTATTTATGTTCCATTATAACCTGTTCGTGAATACGAACCACCGCGACGTGGGTATTATGTGTCGCTATAATTTATTCGTATTTTTTTTTGAACAACTGGTTTACCTATTAGATATTTTATTGTTACATGATTTAAGTATTCTAATATTATTATTTCGTTTATTTCATTTACATACACATCTTTTATTTTTTTAAATATGTACATATAATAAAATCGTAGTGAAGTCAACATTGTACATTTAATATTAAAAAAAGGATCGATTCTAACGCCGAAAATATAATTTTTAGAATTTTTGTCTGTTTGTCTCAATGTATGTTCTAATTCTACCGGAAAGATTATATTCAAATTTTGCATAAATATTCCTTATAAGCAATCGATAGGCTATAATTATTATCACACTATTTGTTATAGGGGATGACCAATATTGCATTATGTTTGTATTCCTCTATAGTCTACAGCAAATTGTAAAAAGACGAGCCAAACATCGCAGACAGTTACAGATTTAACCTTATACAGGGCGTTCCACGACATTGCCACATGGAGGGATATAATACTGTAGATAAAAAAAAAAATACTGAATCAAGACTTCATTTTTATTTTAAAAACAATACGAACTGCATTCAAAGAATTTTAAATAAACGCATGTCTGGACCGGGAATCGAACCCCCCGTAAATGTGAAAAAACCCAGTACCTAATCTTACTGTGCCGATCGAAAGGCTCAATCATATACATTTATTTCTTCTAAATAACAAAGCATCTAAAATAAAAGAAGACCATGAAATTTAACATGTATATGATCGAATAACTTCTTCCGCTCTGGGCGGAGCGGGAGGGTGTGTCAGACTCTTACTGACTAAAACCCACCCGTGTTCCTTCCGTTGCCTGTGTTGCCAGAGGCCACGGTATCCCTTTTGGACTCCGCGACCCCGGCAGGCATCAGCCCTAGCGGACCCCGTCAGTTGTGCTGACATCTCTTTAACACAACACGCCGTAAAAAACTGTAAAAAGACGAGCCAAACGGTTAGAACATTGCAGATAGTTACAGATTTAACTTTATATATTATATTAATACCATCACGTTATATTTTTTTGGGGCTAAGTAGTCAGTCATCGTCTCATATACACCGTGGATTTTTGAGATGGGGCAGTAAGTACTTTAACCGTTGTAGCTACACGAAATCGGTCTTAGTAGACTGCTCTTAACTTTTTGAGACATTTTGATCAGCATACACAGATTTTTAAACAAATGTACAGTCAGCAAGAAAATGTGCAAAATTCACAAAATTTTTGGAACAAAGTTCTTTAACACGGCTTGCGGCAAGAGTAAACCGGCAGAAATCGTCACGCGAAAAAGCGTTCATACTTGCGACTGCCTGAAAACGAAACGAAAGTTTTCAAATTTTTCGTATCGTTTTATCAATTATATTTTTTTGCGATTACAAACTTACATTTGCAATAAGGCAATTGACCGTGACTGTCCGTGACGTATATGTATATGGAGAAGATTTTGTTCAACTACAAAGTTAAGCTTGTTCTTGGGATAAATTCATCCCAAGTACGGAAGCCTTCATTGTGCGTAGTACAACACGTAGGTCGCTACAAACTCCTTCTGCGAAGCAGTAATGCTCGCGAAGGAGGAGGCGGGATGGTTGAGGGAAAGGCAAATTTCGCACCCTCTCGCCCCTAGCCGCCGCAGGAGACGCCCTGGGCGTCGGGAATCCCGGGCGGATTTCCGGCCACCGCAGGCGCGGGCTTGCGGACGGTGAGCAATGGGTAGCTCTCATGTTAGGTGACTGTTGAATGATAAATCTCATGTGTTTACAATCTACTGTTATATTATTTTAGTGATTGCCGTTCCTCAGGAATAATCTTTAAAAATGCATCAGTTAGTGTATCAGTGTTGTGACATTAGCTAGTATATGCAGCTAATGTCACAACACTGATACACTGACTGATGCATTTAGCTAGTATATGCCCCTGCCGGGGTCGCGGGAAGGTACTTATGGGTTACCGAGGCCCCCGCAACACAGGCAACAGGAAGGAATACGGGTGGGTTTTAGTCAGTAAGAGTCTGACACACCCTCCCGCTCCGGCCAGAGCGGGAGAAGTTATTTGATGATTTCCCACCCTAAAAAAAAAAAAAAAGCTAGTATATGCAGGAACGCAGGCGTTCATTATTTCACTAAAAAGAAGGAAAAAAATCGTAACCAATGGGAAATTGCTACTGAAGACTGCGGAGTTAACCTCAGGACTAACTGCTTCTCACGCGGACAACTGTACAAAGAAATAAGAAATCATTTATTTGCCATGAATGTGGGTACAAAATAGGATGTAAACATTATAAAAGCAGTTCCAACACACTTTACCTTACGGCATGCAAAAGTAAAAACATATTTATATCTTCTAATCAGACAAACAAACAAACAAACATAAAAGAAAAGAAAAACATAAAAGTACAGTTATGTGAATATAAAGACATCAAAAACAACTAAAAATAAACATAAAAATCGTCAATTTTGTTCCGTATTTTAACAATTATTGATTAAATTGAATTGTTTTGCCTACATTAACAAGGTACATAATGAAATTTGAAATAAAATATAATAAATTAATATAACATTATAAACGTTTATCATTAAAAAAATCTTGTACAGAATAGTAACATTTATCTATTAGTAAGGATGTTAGCGTCTTTTTAAATATGCTTAACGACTCTTCTTTATAGGCATGAGGTATTTTGTTATAGATAGCTGGCCCCATTGATAGAAAGCTTTTTTTTAATAATGCTGTTTTGTACCTCCCTGTAAACATTAGATTTTTGTAAGTCGCTTGCCTCCACGTCACCAGTCCTGAGTCTCTGTATATTTTGTCTGCTGAGATCAAAACTACACACGTAGTATACAGGGAAGTTTTATAAAAATAACATAACATCACGTATAAAAATAACATAAGATCTATATTCCAACAAAACACTGCACTGGCCTACAAACCCTCGATTTTGTTGATGTCTCAGTATATTAGTCGCACGCAGCAAAAATCCAATACACATAGCCTTGAACGTGATGTGCTGTGCAACATTGACTTACCAATTCTGCTGACGCAAAATTATATCATGTGTTCACTAGATTTTAAGTGCAAGAAACTATTTTACGCAAACTAAGAACTTACGTTTATAACCCTTTTTGTTGTTTTTATGTTTAAGGTAAATAGTAGTTTTTTAAGTAAACTAAGTATAAAATATTGAATTAATTACATTTTGTCACTATTTCAAGTCTTGTTATGTTAAATATTGTTAAGAATTGTATCGTCCTATAATTACCATACAGTAAGAGCTCACGCCGCCTGTGATACAGGTTTATCCTAGTACAGGCATCTAACATCATAATACCTTTGTTAATTATTTCGAATATTTTGTGTTAATATTTTACCAATTGTAATACTGAATAAATATTTATTATTATTATTATTATTCCCCGAAGGGTTAGGCAGAGGAGTGCCTGTAGCACTCGTACACTGACATTTCGCCAGTTATGTTTAAGTCCCATGTAATAGGGGGCGAGCCTATTTTCATTAACCGGGCATAAATCCAGACTTCAGACTGTTACTGAGAAATTACAGATGGACAACCCAATAACACTTTGCCTGACCCGAGAATCGAACACAGGTCCTGGTGCACAATAGTAGCGCTTGTGACCACTATACCAACGAGGCACGGTTTTATTATGAAAATGTGGCTGTTATCTTAATATATTATTGTGGTGCCTTAATGCTCGTGCAGACTGGGGCGATATCGCGCTAGTCTGCACGATTCTTTACGATTTACACGAGAATGAAGTCGCGGGCAGAAGCTAGTATTTTTAATAAAAACAAAAAAATAGTTGCACATCGGTAACAGTTCACATAACACCTGTTCGTTTTAATATTATTCATTTGATCATTGACATTGGTTTCATAATTTTATTTTTATTTTCTTCAGATCCGTATTTATTATCAGTAGTGTCTCTTGTAGGTAGGTACTAAATTAAATCTTAGTCTTTTAAAATATTTAATTTTATTTAGTTTCATAATTAAACAGGCTAGCACTATTATGCTGAGTAAATTTATGCATTGATTTAAATAATGTTACATTCAAGTCGTGATTATTAGAATGTGTCACTAATAATGAAAATAACCTTCTCGTCCCCTAAAACATATACAGGGTGGAATTTTGTAATGCCACCTGGAGGGAAAGTACTTTTAATACTGCAGATAAAAAGTTTTACTCAAAGGAAACATTCCTTTATTTTTGAATAGAAAGCAAACTGCATTCAAAGATTTTCGAAAATTCTCTTCTCCCACACCCGGGAATCGAACCGGCTAAAATCTGAAAAAAATATACCCTGTACTTTTATTGCATCGATCGTTAGGGTAAATTATAAGGATGAAATCTCTCTAACAAACATAAATTAAATAAAAGGAAAACCAGGAAATCTTAACTTAATTTAATTATTTACAAAAAATGGTAAACTAACTAATTAGTTGCTCTTGGATACAATTCTCTTGGATACACAAATTTATTCTTTTAACGAATTAATTTCTAGTAACCTTTAATAAAGTGTTGTGGTGAATATTATAAATCGTATTCTGAACTTCAACTCTCAACTCGTTGTCATTCGCATAAGATTTCATGTAAATTTGATTTTTTACATATCCCCACAAAAAAAATCTAATGGGGTGAGATCTGGCGATCTCGCAGGCCATCTGATTGTGCCGTTTGTACCAATCCATGTATTAAAATGGTTATTAATGTAGGCAGTAGTGATTCTGTTGTTATGTGCTGGAGCACCATCTTGCTGTAGAATTGTTTAGTTTCGCTCTTTCTCGGGGAAACCATTTAACACGTTTCTTAAGAGATCCAGTATTTCAATATACTTGACAGTGTTTAAATGACCTTCGTACACGTGGACTAACACTACATTATTTCTCATAATGCCGCACCAAACGTTGAAAGAAAATCTTACTTGATTGTTAGTTTCATGAACACGAACAGGATTCACTCGAGACCAATAATGGTTATTGCGGCGATTGTACATGCCATTATTGCTGAAGTTGGTTTCGTCAGACCATACAATGTTACTCAAAAAATTAGGGTTTCGGTCAATTTCTCCAAGCATGTTTTCACAAAATTGTAATCGTCTGTCACGATCCCCAATATGCAATTTTTGCACCAACCGACCTTCACGATAGCATTTATACTTATACTTTTTCAGCACTTTAAGTACGCGAGTGTGGGTTGTTCCTAATTCATCGGCAGCATCTCTACTTGAAGCCTTTGGAAATGATTCAAAGTATGTTAAAACATCTAGTTCAAAATCGAAATAGTTTTGCTGAATAGTTTGCCGTCTCTTCTTGAAACCACCCGTATTCTTTAAATTTTCTACCATTCTTTTCAATACGAACCGAGTTGGTGCCTGTCGGTCTTGATATCTCTCTCCATACCACCGCAGAGCTAGATTCACGTTTTTGTTATTTAAAAAATAAGCTTCCATTAAATCAAACTGTTCTTGATAAGCCATTTTCACCGTGAGACAAAATGTGAAATGAGTTGTAAAAACAATCAAATGTGAATAACAACTATGACAATCTAATTTTCAAATTTTAATCTAACATTCCATATTTAAATTACCTCATACACGCAGCTACGAGTATGTCGCAAGGGAGTCTGCATTACAAAAGATGGATGTTAGTTAAAGAGCTTTAACTTGACTCATTGAATTTGTAACTTCAGATTTCCTGGTTTTCCTTTCATTTAATTTATGTTTGTTAGAGAGATTTCATCCTTATAATTGACCCTAATGATCGATGCAATAAAAGTACAGGGTATAATTTTTTCAGATTTTAGCCGGTTCGATTCCCGGGTGTAGGAGAAGAGAATTTTCGAAAATCTTTGAATGCAGTTTGCTTTCTATTCAAAAATAAAGGAATGTTTCCTTTGAGTAAAACTTTCTATCTGCAGTATTAAGAGTACTTTCCCTCCAGGTGGCATTACAAAATTCCACCCTGTATAGGTAGGTGAATCCGCAATCGACTGACGTCACGTTTCATTGTGATTAATGTATAGCAGATGATCCAGGAAGTATTTGGAGAGGTAGGTTCCTACTTAATTTGATGATGATCTGACATTCATGATGGAGGAATTATTGAAGTTCTCTCTAGGATTCCGTACCTCAAAAGGAAAAACAGAACCCAGAAAAGAATAGGGTCACTCGTGTATCTGTACAGGACCGATTAAATAAAATTTGGTACACATATGAATTTCTGTGACCCCAAACACGGACGTGTAACGTAAACAAAATAATTTTGTACATGAGGGTGGGTCACTTGGGGGGTGAAAAAGAGAATAAAAAAAAAATGTTTTGCAAACTGTACCGTATGACGTATAAAATGTCTGGCTGGCGTGGCTCATTGTCAGGGTAACTTTTATAATATTAACTTTTTAATATTTAGTTAACCGAAAACGTGTTTTTTTGAAAAATAAATTTATTATTAATATCGTAATCTTCGTGATCGGATAAATAGAGCTCGAAGCACAATCAGAGTAAATCTGCCTAGCCCTTTCCCAACTATGTTAGCAGCCTAACCGGATGCGAAAGCAGGTCAGTATTTTACATGGAGCGACTGCATATCTGACCTGTGCAACCCAGTTACTGGTTAACACGATACTGGGTACGATAGGAGCACAATCAAAATAAAACCGTTAACCTAAAATTAATGATTTCTAAGGTTTAACCACAGATAACTAATTTATGATGACCTTTAATAAATATTAGCATAATGAGCTATGTCATATAAAATAATGCTAGGTACTGGTTAGTTTTTGCATTATAAAAAAGGTGTGCGAAATCTATAAGGTGAAAAGTAAAAAAAAATAAAATGATATTTAACATTTTTCAAGGCAGACATTGAAATAATCAAGTGAAAAGCTGTTAAAACCACTGGTAGTAGGTATAGAAATAAGAAATAAGTGTATATTTATAAATAAGTGTATATCAGGAAATGAGAAATAAGTGCTAAGTATTGTTTAGTAAAATTTTAGACTTCAAAAGTTCAGACTTCAGTTCGCACTTTTAAAGTCACTTTAGTATTGCTTTGGTATTATCCGACTTGCAATTCATTCTGGATGTCCTACCTAATGAATGAATTACCTATTCATATTTTCACGATCTTGGTAAAAAAAGCATGATCATGTTCAAACTTGGGAAAATCACGAATGTAATTTTAAGCTCAGGCTTACTTATTGATCATTGATAACTACACTGCATAATTTTCTTGAAGTTGAATTTTGAAACCATCAATGATATTACTACTTGTCACTGTGTAGTTTGGAGTGGCACCCATTGACCTGCTGTTGCTACGTGCTTCAATTGCCACTGACGCATACCATGGCCATCGAAGAGCTTCATAGTAATTTTTCAATAGAACTCCGTATTCTCGAGAGGGGAAGGACGATACTTATTGTGAGATAACCAACACGACGGCAATAAAAACTGAGTGTGTGATTGCTCAGAATACCTATCTACATAGGTAGGTACTTATCTACATTTGGTCACGGCGGCCGGCGTCACGTGAACCACGAAATGCATTATGTTATTGCAGCGCGGCAATATTCAGGATAGTAAAGATTTATCTACGCCACCAAGCATTGTTAACATTGTCCTTATCGAATTCATGCTCAATATTTTTAATCAATAAAAGATAACGATTTTCTCCTCTTAACTAGGGGCAAAATAAGAACAACAATTTGTGCGTTATATTTATTAGATACTGGTGCCGATTCCTATTAATCCGAATTAATCAGCGCTTGACGTAAATTGATGTAATTTGAGTAGGCAAGTTTTTAATCACGTCTAAACTTGTATGGATTAGTGATTAATTTGACAGGACTAAATTAACATTTATCTTCTGTCCTTTTAATGAAATACAAAGAAAAAGATGCACTGAACTTAAATTTATTTTATTTTGTCAACAAGGGAATCGGTACCATTGTCTCGAGTATGTTAGTCGTTTGAGGTTTTGAATGCAGAGACCATTTGTACCTACTTATCTAAGGCTTGATACTCAAGCAATAGGTACCTACTACAGTAAACAAAATACACCTTGCTCATTTTTTTATGAACAAGGAAAAGTCAATTTATTAATAAAAGCCAACAGCCCATCAAAATCAAATTGCTTGGTAAATAATTAACCACATTGAGGAGAAACCTATAAGTCATCTGTTTGATAGATCTAATTTGAGTTTAATTAATTTATTTTATTTAGGCAACCAACAGTGATACTTATATTATGTTACAGAGTATGTGTATTACAGTATTGTATGGAATAGGTATCCCTGTATAACTAGGATAAGTATAAAACATGCGAACGCACTACTAAGAAATATTTAAATTCAAAAGGTGCAAATTGAGGTTTAGTTACATAAAGATCTAAAGAGAAAAAAAAAGTTTGAGTAAAAATGTTAAGAAGAAGTGAGTGTGAATTGAGTGAGTAGAAGTGTTAAGAGTTACCTGCGCAACCAACTCCGGGCAATCGAGGCGTCCATTAAGTATGTCATAAAGCAAACACATATTCATAACCTTGCCCCTTTCATCGAGTGTTAGCAGACCATGTGTTCGACAACTATTTTACGAGGATTACGGAGGCGATCGTTAAGGTGGTTAATACATTTTCTTTGAACCCGTTCTAGCTGGAGACCATATTCTAAGACGCTGTGCACATATGCAAAATACACCGATTCAAGAGCCTCGATCTTTTTAAATACCTTGCATGATCTAATAATAAAGCCTAAGCTCTTATAAGCTTTTGTGCTAACAAAGTTTTTGTGATCTGAGAATGTCAATTTATTGTCAAACATAACTTCTAAATTCCGAACTATCCCGACTTTATTAAAGACAATTACATTAAAGTTATATGGGTAAACCATAGTGTTTTTTACGTGTATAACTAATACATTAACACTTAGTGACGTTCACTGTGATCTTGTTTTTATGTAATAATTATTTAAGTTATTAAGGTTCTCTTAAAGAGCCTTACAGTCATCGATTGACTTTATTTTATAAAATATTTTTTTTGTCATCAGCGTAAGTAAATTAAGTGTTCAGAGTGTTTAATAGAATCAGTGATATCAAACAAATATGTGTTGTAAAAGAGAGGCCCCAAATGGGAACCCTGCGGAACAGCGCTAGGGATTTCAATAAAGTTAGAACGATAACCTATTATTACAGCTTGTGATCTTTTAAATAAATATGATGACAGACTGGGTCATCGTAAAAGATCGCCGCGTATAACTTGTGGAGCAAGATGACGTGATCGACGAGATTAAAAGCTTTTTCAATATCCGTGTAGATCACGTCAACTTGCCCACCGCAGTCTGTATTCTCAAGAACAATATTTGAGAAGCTAGCCAAATTCGATACAGTAGAGCGTTTTTTTCTGTTTGTAAGGAATGCCTTTGAGGATGTGTGGATAGATAGCATTGTAAACCAGTTTTTCAAATACTTTACCTATTGTATTCAGTATTGAAATCCCTCTATAATTTCCTATTATTATTCGCGAACCTTTTTATGTATTGGAACAACAAATGCTTTCTTCCATTCTTTTGGGAAAGTTTCTGTTTTTAAAGAGGGATTAAAAATAAAACTAATTGGAGGTGCTAAAGATTTAGCACAATTCTTCCAGAATATTGAAGGCATTCCATCGCAACCAGGACCCTTATCGACGCTTAAAGCATTCAATGACTTCTCCACGGTTACCGACCTAAATTGGATATAATGTCAGAATAATGATCTTTTTCGTCTTTGTTCAAAGAACTACCATGGTCAGAAGGTTCACCAAAAACGTCGTGGAAAAAGTCAATGAAAGCTTCGCAAATTTCCTGTCCTTCCGAGAATTTAACGTTGTTGTATGACGACATTTCTGGGCAGTTCGAACCTCTGTTCGCATGGTCTTTATATAGGTCCAAATTTTTTTAAATCATTTTTCTGACTGCGTTCCATCTCCTGCAAGTGTTTGGAAAAATCTCTAATCTCTTGGACATTTAGCTGTCTATCCCGTAAAAGTGCGAATTCATCGTAGTCGAGCAAGTGTCCAAAACATGTCCAACGCAAGTCTGCCTTTCTTTATTCTTTAATTATTTTAATTAGTGAGCTAATTGAAATGCAAAAAGCAGCAAGTTATTCGACTATTTCAATAAAATATAGTAGGTATTGATCTCGTATTGTTTATGCTTCTCTTATTAGTCATTACACAATTTATTTAATGATAAAAGCTCCCGCAGACAGGAGCGACGCCACGGTGCGATGCGATTCTTGTAGAGCAATTTCCATGAAGTTTTCGTGGAAACTGTTCTACTAGAGTCGCGTCGCGCCTGTTTGTGAGAGCCTTAATTTGTCTGAACCTCAAAACTCAGCGTGAAAGGTTTATCACGTGAATGATACAGCTGTTGCTACACGTGAATCGTTTTAAACGCAATCACGTGGCGTGATAGCCCTCTTCCGCCGGTCACGCCACGGGCAGATGCACTCAATTGTATATAATACTAAAATAGCGACATGAATGGCAAATGGATCGATTTATTAAACAAGTTATGTAATTTGCCGATCATTATTTTGAGCGTGGCTGTCGCGCGTCGCACAGACTGCGGTTGCGCTGTGAAACAGAACACATTAAGCAGCAGTCTGTAATTTTATTATGATTCTTTGTCTTACATGTTGGATTCAGAATAGACGCCATTTATTTTTGAAACATTTTACCTTGTACCTTAACGTGAGATCGAGGCTTAAAACTCTATGGAAGTTTTTCGGTGGTAACTTAGGGCCAAGACTTAAGGCCTTGTTTTAGAAGGTACATTATAATAACCGATGCAACATAGGATGCAGGAGTAGGATGCAACCCCTGCAATACCTACAGGAAACTGTGTCTATTACTTCATTGATGTCATCGGTCTCACCGTCGCGTCGTCATAGAAGTAATAGGCACTGTTTCATTCCCAGGATTGTTAGAGGATTTCCATGACGGTAACAAGTCTCTCAATCACAGTTGACTAGACTGGGAACAATGATCGGGACGTCACGTCTTTGGCTGACTTACTAGCGAGAGCAGCCTAGAGAGTGGTTTATTACCAACTAGCTTTTGCCCGTGGCTTCGCCCGCGTAGATATCGGAAAATATCACACGGGAACGTACTACCGGGATTAAAAGTAGTAAATCCTATGTGTTTAATCCACAAAAAATAAAATGTGTAGGTAACTAATAGACTCGGCGTAGGGCTGTTCGCTCACAGCACAGCATTTTTCTTACTTTTAGCATTTTATACCCGTGGTAACTTATACACGAAAGGTCCGATTCGAATAATTTATATAGAAATTTACAAGTATATAACCAACCTTGATTATGAAACTATTTAGTTGGATATGGATATTATGATACGAATGACATCATTTTTCTTATCTACTCGTGTTTTGATTGAATAATTAAAACAAAAAACGGATATTGTGACTTAACTATAATAGTTAAACACATAGCCTCGCAGAGTTTTTTGTGGGTAATGATGTGTACTATAAAATGTAGTACATTGTTTTATGTATCATCAATAGTTTTTGCAGCGCACGCCAATTAATGATTATAGGCAAATTTTTGATACCTTGGGTTACATTATTGTAATTTTCGTAGGGATCTCTTTTGTTGGTAATACAAAATAGCCCATGTTACTCGCTGATAATGTAGCTTACACTAAGTGAAAGATTTTTTTTAATCAGTTTAGTAGTTTTTGAATTTATCAATTACAAACAAAAAAAATATATTTTCTCTTTATAATATTATTATTATTCAGAGAGAGAAATGAGAATGAGAATATTGAGATGGATGTGTGGAGTGACGAAAATGGATAAAGTAAGAAATTAATATATAAGGGGCAGCTTGAAAGTAGCGCCAGTAACAGAAAAGTTGAAAGGAAATCGTTTGGCTTGGTATGGGCATGTGATGAGGAGGGATGAAACGCATGTGACTAAAAGAGTGATGAATATGAATGTTGATGGGTGGAGAGGTAGAGGAAGAGGGAGAGGCCAAAGAAAAGATGGATGGATTGTGTGAGGAATGATATGAAAGAGAAGGGAGTGAATGATAGCATGACGGCTGACAGGGGAGGATGGAAGAAGATAACGTGTTGCGCCGACCCCAAATAACATGGGACAAGGGCAGGAAAATGATGATGTAGATAGTGGTAGATAGAGCAATTGGGTAAATTAAGGGCTTATAGCTAAATAATGACCGCTTGCCGCGGTTGGTCCGTGGAGGGGTGACCATCTTTACATACCAAGACCCCTCCATGCCTCGGAAACCACGTTAAGCCGTTGGTCCCGGCTGTCATTCGTCGATCTTTGACAGTCGTTACGAGTCGTCAGAAGCCCGAAAGTCTGACACCTTACCAAGGGGCAAGTTACTGGGTTATACGATAGTATTACCCAGTAACTGGGTTGTGGAGGTCAGATAGGCAGTTGCTCCATGTAAAATACTGGTATTCAGCTGCATCCGGTTAGACTGGAAGCTGACCCCAACGTAGTTGGGAAAAGGCTAGGCAGATGATGAGTGTAGATAGAGCAATTGAAATGCCTATTGAGTAACGCTTTCATAATCATTAATAATTTAAAGTGCTTAAACATACATAAGTATTTATTGTATCACTAGTGGCACCCCTTTTGAAGAGAACCTCTGCAAAGTAAAGGATATGGTAACGAGATTGTTGCCAAGTAAGATGTTACCTCAGCACTTCCGCAGCAATTGTCATATTGTCTTATTGTGCCTACGGTCGTTTCGGCTAATAATCTACCAAATTGTGATACATCCTCAATTATAAGCCAAGAATTTTAAACAGGGAAGATATTTAAACAAAGTCCTTTTAAATACGCCGTGCACATTGACTGTATGCAGTCCGAACTGCACATCCGGTACACGCCGAATTCACAAAAATATAGCGAATATTTTGTTTGTTTAGAAAATATTTTGTACGTTCGAATATCGGTAAACACGTAAATAAAAGAATGTTAACACATTTTTGCGTCAACATAATATTGGGTATGTTTACTCTGCGTACTAGTTCAGTCCGGTGCGTCTTCTGTATATTTACTTATTATTTGCCAATTTCAACTGTTGTGTTGACGAATGTCGTGTATTGTGTACAAAGTTTTAGTGGTTGAAATGCACAGTTGCGTGCGATGCCAAGACAATACAAGTTCAATGTGAAACTATTTTACCTACTAGTACGTTGCAAGTCTGTGAAAGGAGGTTAATTATTTATTTTTACATTGCTCTCATGATTTTTGAAACAAGAAAAATAAAGTGGTGCAGTGTTGCCACGAGTTGTTTGTGACTTGGGTTCGAACCCAGGTAGTCACTTTACTTCGTGTAATTTATTTCATCAACACTGCTCTCAAAACGGTGAAACCGGCATGTCCTTGAACCGAAAATTTGAAGACATGTGACAGCTACCAATCCGCACTAGGTCCACGTGGTGGATTACAGCCCACTCCCTCTCGAATAGAGGAAACCTGTGTCCCAGCAGTGGGAACATGATACGCTGATTATGCAAGCAAGTAAACTTCTTGATCATTTGTGTCGCAAGTAATAGCAATTTTAAAAAGCTCAATTTTTCATTAGTTTTGATTATTTTATTTTTTTTTTATTTTTTAAAATTAATAACATGAGATGGCAGTAGCTCTCTTTGATTTGTTATATAAATTTCAGAGAGACGTACCTTTTCCGTCATATAGGTACAAATGATTTAACTTCTTATTTTAAGATTGTTCATCTAGTAGGTAATAATAAGAAAATGCTGTATTTACCTATAATTGTTCGTTACATTTAGTTCTTTATTTTCTGTTGCTTCCTGTAATTTCTGTAGTGTTTATGAACGTTGGTAAATCTAAATAAATAAATAAATAAATAAGTACATACAGACAGTAATACAGATAGTAAGAACTTATATTTATAGTCGTGTGCAAATAGAAAACAACAGGAACAAAACTAGCCAAAATGATTAGCAGATCTCAGATACCAGTATGAAGCAGAAATGTCCAGATGAAAAATTCAGGAACACCGAATGACCTAGGTTTAAATCAGTAGAGACATTCATATTCATCCTTGTTACAGTTATGGCTGACGTTTGGCGCATCGCTGTCATTCCTAATCATCGGCTTGGTGAGGGGCTACTCCGCCTCCGCGATCCCGTCCATCGAGGCCATAGACCCGGAGATCATACAAAGTAGTGAACAGAAATCATGGATAGGTAAGGAGTTAATAACTAAGAAGCGCTTATACAAATTTATACAAACGTAACAATTAGTAACATATGACCTGTACCCTTCGATCAAGAATACTTGATTGAAGCATGTTAGGATGTACTTATTTCTTATTTTCGATGTAATTAAGATACAGGACCCACGACCGCATATCAGTGGTAACACGAAGACCTCGAGTTGGCCTAGCGTAGTAAGCAGTTTCAAGACACCAGCACTCTAATTGTGTAACACTCTTTCAATCACAAACTGTACGATTTTGAAGGATATTGCTAATGCATTGCTTCATATTTTCGAAAAATTTGTCCACTAAACAACGCAAGTAACGCAATGAATGTTGCTGAACTGTCAAAATCATGTTGACTGTAAATGTGTTTACGCTATTACCCCACAGCTTATACTAGTTTTGTTCCCACTGACGTGTGCCCTGCTGTACAATGAGTTAATGCTGTAATACTTAAGATGTAGGGGATTTGAGGTAAGTTTTATTCATAGGTAGAGTGACTGTTTTTGACCATTCACCTTTTGCAAGTTTGTAGTACCATGGAATGGGGAGATCGATTCACAACTCAAAGCTAAAGCCCTTTGCCTCTGCTCTGCCTCACTGGTCTGGTCACATTGGTCGCAGGCTCCACTGATGGGTCCTGAGTTCCATTCGCAGGTTGGACCAACTTGGTTTATTGGGTATTTCTATTAGGGTCTTTTCAATAACAGCCCGCAGTCTCGATTTATGCCCAGTTGATAGCAATTAGGTCTAAATCCATGGACTTAAACAACCCTTAGTACTTGGACTTAAACTTAACTAACGAAATGTGGTGTACAACACACCTCTACCTCCGTTCGCCGTATACAGCCGTTTTGTTGTTAAGTAAAGAAATTCGTAGTTTCATATCAGGACCAGCGGGCTGGGACGATTAGGTTATGATAGAAGTAAAACACTGAGGGGGCGTTGAGTTGTAAAGCAGAACACGACGACAATTGCGTGGGTGGACACCTTAATTTTAGACACAATCACAATCTAGCATCTATTTTTGCACTGTTGTTATGGGTTTAAAACTTCCTCTTTTTATCCAGCGGTTAATGGTTCAGTACTTTGCTTTAATGGAATCTGGTCGCTTTGGGTCCTTCAGGGCTATGTTTTTTTAACAAATACTAGAGATGTCTGATGTGACTTTGCCATGGGGTTTATCCATTACTTGGAACTTATATGTTAAGTACAACGGATCAATACGATAATATTTGTCTATGGAACTTCCAAAAAAAAAAAACCAGTCAGCACAAAATACATAACAAATTATAATTAATCTCCCTAATTTGAATGTTGTTAGGAATATCTGTGAATAATGGTGATAAAAAGAGTTTTAGCCGTATCTAAGGGATATCCAGCGTAACAAAACTTGTGTTCGCGAAAACTTAACATTTGGTCGTCACAATACATAAAATGCTTATTAGCATTTCGGCGGCAATGACTGTTTAAATAGGTATTGAGATTATGGTAAACGAAAGACGCTTATCACCAATATACACGTTTGATGTTATAGTGTCAAGGACAAGGCTTTTACAAAAAAAAATGTGCCATCAGCTGATCCACCAAGTAATTGATGAGACCTTAACATTATTCTCAATATGTTTACCATTATTTGACAGTTTCGCGAATATTTATTGATGAAAAAAAAACTATTTAACCAAGTTTAGTAAACAAGTAGATAAGTTTTATTTTCGTTTTTCCGGGTTTGCGCTGAAATATATATTTTTGAGGTGAATTAAAAAAAAAGTATATATTTTATCGAGATGTTCTTAACAAACAGCTACCTACTGAAGCTGCAACCAATGAAATTAATTAATAGATAGGTAATACGGGCAAAGGCCGCAACTCCATGTCGAAGCGTGTATTTTGCGTACGGAATTAATTAATTAACATAACATGTTATAATATAATATACCTAATTATCATTTCAACGAAATATTGTTTTCTTGCGATTTTGTTAATATATTTGCATCTACTACCCAGGTGCTATCCCTCCATTGGGCGCCTTCCTGGGCAGCATGTTATCCGGTTGCCTGATGCAACGTTTGGGTCGCAAGCGCACGCTACAGCTGACGTCACCCATCTGGGTGGCTGCCTGGCTAATCCTGGGTTTCGCCAAGTATTACCCGCTGCTGCTAGTTGGCAGGATGATCACAGGAGTCGGAGTCGGCTTTGTGTTGGCTACGGCGCAAGTTTACGTAAGTTTGCATTGGAATGTCTTTTTGCTTGAAGCTATAAAAAATATTTACAAAGATAACAAGGAAAATTACTAATACATTATTGTATCAGTATTACACTTGACAGGTGTTGCGATTTACAATGAAAATATCTTGCATACAAAATATACAAATAGTCAGTCGCTATGTACAGAGATTATGCTGAAAGGAAGCATAATAATTAAAAATACCCAATGGTAGGATATTCTATCTGATATTTTTCTAATCATGAATGACGCTAGTTCACTTCACATTCACAACAAAAGCGGAAACTTTACAAGAAATTGCACATCAAACGCATCGGATCAGATAATTACCCACACATGATATAATTTGCACATATATAATACGTCTTTAATCTATGTACCGACAGTCCTAAGACTGTTCAGTGTTCACCTGACCTTTCGTAGTGTTTGGATCATTGTTCTGTAAGCGTATTAGTCGACCACAGAATGAACATCTTAACAGGCTAAATACTGTACTACTATGCTATGTAATACTATGCTTTGTTTTGTTTTGATAAAATATAGTTGTCCATTTACATTTTGCATTTTCGCAGTAATTACCTGCATTTGATATTAGGTACGAGTTTTTGTGGTCGTTAGTCTCGTCTCAGTCAATATTATAAATTAAGTAAATGAAAATGCAAACAGTTTCTTTGGGTCCTTCGGGTTTTGTTACCTGTGCAGTGTGACGGAGTTAATAATAAAAATAAACCAGTTTTGATTGGTTTCAGTCAAAGCCATTATTAAGTTAGACCGCATTTTATCTATAAAAAAGTCGGCTTTAAATTTTATTAAAAATAAAAGTGTCACAAAAAAAAAACGAGTGAGCATTACAGTAGTCGCATCTGACATCTCATCTTGGTGATAAGCAACTGAGCAGCGACAGAAATTAATCTCAGAATTTCGACCCCCTCTACTTACAATCTATATAGTACTTACTAATTCCATGCCAATGAAAAGCCAAAAGATGGAGAAGTCCCCGGGACCAGACAAAATCACAAACGAATTAATGAGGGAAACTATAGAAGAACTAACTCCAATCCTAACAAACATTTTTAACGAAATCTTAATAAGTGGCCAGATCACAAAACAATGGACAAAATCGCATATCATCCTAATACATAAAAAGGCGATAAGGAAAACATAGAAAACTGTAGACCGATATAAATATATATATATCTAACTATATATAAATAGGCCTGATGTAAAAATATGTATATAATATGTCAAATATAAGTTTTTGCAAAGGTCATTCTAGAAAGAATTAGATGAACCTACCTTACCTTTCGAACAAGCAGGTTTTAGAAAAGGATTTTCAACTATTGACCATTTTCATACGACCAAACAGGTATTCGAAAAATATAATGAATACTAGCTTTTGCCCGCGGCTTAGCCCATGTGAATTTCGGAAAAAATCGCACGGGAACGTACTACCGGGATTAAAAGTGAATTTGTTAATCCAAGTTATAAACTGTATGTGTGCCAAATTTCATCCAAACCCGTTCAGCCGTTTTCAGGCCAACCCGGAACAAAATACATCCAGACGAAGACAAACGGACGAAAATTCTAAAAACGATATTTTCGGCATCAGACTCGTTCCCACACCTGGTAGCAATTACTTTTTAGATGGTATATGAATACCGACTTAGTTATGTACAATATCTATGGTTTTGTATATACCTACTTGTTCAATATACCTACGTGTCATGTCTGAGTCTATTTGTAGTCCAAGAAATTTTGTACTGTTTATTTTTTATACGTTTTTGTTCTTAAACAGTAATTTATGTATACCTACCAACTTTTGAGTTATACAAGGCACTCAGTAAAATACTCCCCTAAAAACTTTTCCTTTTTCCCCTGTCGTCGATTCGATCGATTCGAGGGGTCGATTCTCGAAAACCCCATGTACACGTAATTCTTTTTTTTTCTTTTAAAAACTGTTGAAAGTATGAACACCGAGTTTCGAGTTAATCGGACCGCGCGTTAAGATTTTTCCACACAAACTTTAACACTCCTTAAAATCCTTTTGAGGGGTAGTTTTTAACAAACTATTATTTATTTTAGAACGTATTATCGCAAAGTTTCAAGTTTATTAACTCAAGGAATAAGATTTTTCATACAATCCCCCTTATCACCTCCAATGGGGTTAATTTTTTAAAACTGTCCATTATTTAACTCATAGCCACCAATACCAATTTTCGAGTTAATCAAGGCACGCAGTAAAATTCTCCCTTGTAAAATTGACTAACCCTTTTCAATTCGTTAGAATTTCGAAAAACCATGATACACGTTATTCTTTATTTTCGGTTTTAAGTATAAATACTGAGTTTCGAGTTAATCGGACGTCACGTAAAAATTCTTTCATACAAATTTTGACACCCCGTTTAGGGAGTAGTTTACAAAATCAAATAATGAAAAACTTAATAATTTACTTAGATAAACATTCGTGCCAAGTTTCAAATTTATTAACTCAAGGAATAAGATTTTTCATACAAAAAAAATCCCCCCTTTTCCCTCCCCTCCTCCCTCCTTTTCTTATCCCTTAAAGGCCAAATTTCCAAAAATCCCATCTTAGTGCTCTCCTACAATATAAAAGAAAGCCGAGTGCATAATTTCACGTTCCTAGTCCCAGTAGTTTCGGCTGTGTGTTGATATGTCAGTCGATCGATTTCTCCTTTTATATATATATACGTAGATACGTCTATATATATATATATAAAAGGAGAAATCGCATATATATATAAAAGTCAATAAAAACTACATAGTTTGTAGTTTTTATTGACTATGCCAAGGCCTTAGATAGCTTAAATCACGAATAGTTATGGGGAAGTCTCAAACAACAAGGAATACCAGGCATCTATACCAAAATCATAAAAAAACATCTACTCAAACAGTAAGGCCAGAATCCAGTTGGAAACTTTAGGAAATGAATTTTGTATATTATACAAAAGGGTGTGAGGCAGGGAGACCAAAACTGTTCTCTGCAGTGTTGGAAAACACCTTCCGCAAGCTAAACTGGGACGAGTACGGCATCTATATAAATGGGCCAAAACTGCATCATCTACTATTCGCAGATGACTTTGTACTACTTGAAGAATGCCCTGAAAATCTTGAATATATGATAAATAATTTAAACGAAGAAATCATCAAAGTCAGACTAAAAATGCAAGACCAAAATAATGACAAAAACCACAAAATTTAACATCGGAATTAAAGGCGATTCTCTAGAATACGTGGAAAAACACAAGTATATTTTTCACTTGGGTCAAATCATCTCCATAAAATATCAAATGACGAAATAAATCAACCTCAGGATTGCAAAAGGTTGAAAAAAATACTGGTTGTTAAAGGAGATAGCGAAGTTTAAAGACTGGTATATCAATAAAAAAAATAACATTTAACAAGCTAAGTCCAAAAACTGAAGTATATCAATAAAAAAATAACATTTAACGCCTGCATATTACCTTGCCTAATATATGGCTGCGAATCCATGACCCTCACAAAAGCATTGAGAGAAAACTTGCCGCTCGGCAGCACAGAATCAGCGCAATGGAGGTATGACCGATTATAAACGTCAGGATAAGATTAGAAACACTGATCTAAGGACATTGACAAAACTCCCCGACATCACATACCCATGAGAATCGATCAACATAAGTGGACGCGATAAAATGGGGAAGTGGAGCAAGATAGTCACTGAATGGTACCCAAGGGACGGCAAAAGAAGACGAGGAAGACAACACACAAGGTGGGAAGACGAAATAAAATTAACAGCAGGACCAAACTGGAGAAGGGTTGCTCAAGACAGGCAACAGTGGAAATCGTTGGAGGAGGCGTTTGCCAATAGGCACGCCGAAATAAGAGACATTGTTTAGTTTTTAATTTTTATAGTTTTGAATTTGTTGATATTTCGGACAAAAGGGCTTTATTAAAATTATTTCCATGCTATTATAAAGTACCAATTCCATGCTATTAAAAAGTACGTTCTCATTCAATGCTTAAGTCAAGTATATACGTACTTCCGTCCCTTTTCTCGAAATCACTCTCACAGAAACGAGAGGAAAGATATTACACATCAAAAACACTTACGAATCTAAAAGGTTTCTAAGTAAATGTTTAGTACCTAAATGTTAGTAAGTACTTTAATGTTAAAATAGTTTTAACCGGTCAAAAGTAGTTTTACTGTGATATACCTATACCTACATTTTCACATAATTTATTCACACTTAAATGTTTTTATCAATATAGTATTGTTATGTAACTGGCTTGAATCGAAAAAATAAATTATTGTCTCTTATTGTTGCTTGTACTTGACTGTTATCTTTTTAAATGTAACTATTACTCCCGTTAACGTTACGTTTAAGTGCTGGAGCCCTACAAAAGTTCGAACATCACATACAAAATAACATTATCCCCATGTATATTTTTTTAAACTGCCTTGTTAGACTAGTTGTCGCAAGCGTAACTGCTGAGCATGAGGTCCTGGGTTCAATTCCCAAGTCGGTCAAAGTGTTATCAGGTGATGGTAATAGGCTCGCCGCCTTTTACATGGGACTGGAACAAAACTGGTGAAAAAACTGGTGTACTATAGGTGCACTTCTGCCTAATTCTTTGGGGATTACAGGGGTGATGTTATGTTAAGTCAGAGTCAAAGTCAAAGTCAAATTATTTATTTCAAATAGGCACATAAAAGGCACTTTTGAACGTCAAAATTTACAAAAAAAAAAATAGAATTGATTCTAGTTGCCCCTTCCAAAAGGTAGTTTCGTATGGAGAAGAATGGGCAAGAAACGCCACCGTTACTCTTTTAAAATGTTTTATAAAATTTTGTATAGGTAGATACATTTTAAAATTATATGTGTTATGTTATGTTATGTTATGTATATTTTAAGGTGAGCGAATGCTGTGACCCTGAAATCCGCGGCCGGCTGGGTTCGCTGCCGACCTTGTCGATGTCTCTTGGAATCCTCATATCATACGTCGCCGGCAACTGGCTATATTGGAGATACCTCGCCTTCCTGTCCGCTGTGTTTTGCGGTAACTATTACACCTTTTGACATACGTGTATTACTTTGGAGTGGGTTCTTAAAACAATCTTCAATTACTGCAGACTGCAGACCATCACATTTTAAAACTCAATTGAGATCTTTACTCTATTCACCCACCATTAAAATAACTGCGGGGTAATTGCGTAACACTTGATAATGTGGGTTTTTTTTTTTTTTTTGTTTTTTTTTTTGATAATGTGGTTTTGGGTTTAATTTTGACAGTGTAACAACATTCATTGCGTTATTTACGTTGTTGAGCAGACAATTTTTTTGGACATATGAAGCAATGGATTAGGAATATACTTCAAAATCGTTCAGATTGTGATTGATTGATTGTTACGCAATTAGAGTGCTGTTTAAAAAACGAACTTTGGTTATGGCGCCACACTTGACTGAATCAGGGGTCTACTCTCTAAGTCTGTCAACGAAGATACGTGCCCGTCTGAAAGAAGTTGATTCGTCAAATCAAGTACCAAATTCAATGTTTAGTACAGGCAAGAACGGGTGTAGGGTTAACTTTCAAATCGTCTTGTCATTCAATCTTAGTTCGGGCCTCGAACTAATCATATATCTGTAATTGACACGGAGTAGGAAATGCCCGTAAGTTCGGTTGAAACTACGGACTTCGTGCTTAAGGAGTAGAGCCCCTGATATCAAACAATATGATTACGGTTAGTGATTAGAACTACTAACAGTTTACAAAAGTATTCCGGTATCTTCAAAGGTAAATAATATCCAATTTATTTATTTCCAGTGGCTTTATTCGTGGTACTCCTGCCTTTGCCAGAATCTCCTGTATGGCTGCAATCTAAAGGTCTGGATGCTTCGGGGTCGATCAAGTGGTTACACTTGTCTGCCCGAGCTACTGCCACCGTTAAGGAAGATAATCAAGAGTAAGTAGTATTTTAATTTTTTTGCCCTGGTTTCTGTGAATTATTTGAGGCGAATAATAGCAGAATACTTATAGTTTTTAAAAATGATTATTTAACCTATGTTATCCTAATGTTGAGCAAAGGTCTCCCCATACCTTTTCAATTTTCTTTGTTTTGCCTTCCCGGGCCAATCGGTCGGGAATGAATCCAAACCGTTACGCCAACGTTTCTTAGGCCTGCCTTGGTGATGACGCCCGCCGTCAGGCATCCCTGATCCTGGCCCACCTGTCCTCTTATATGTTTGACCCACTGCTGTGACCCCCTGAGTGACATACCTTATTTGACTTAAATACCATGACGTGACGATTAGCTTAGTTAGCAAGTTTCCTAGCAGGGGGCCGGGGGGCTGGGGGGTGCCTGGGTACGGCTGACGTAGGTACTAGACTATGGTCGCTCGAGGCTTGCAATAAGGATGATACTCCTTTGATATTAGTCAACTTGAAGCGACTTATGCACAATACGCATCCTATTGTCTTCTTTACTAGATTTTGCCGGCGGCTTCGCCCGCATTGAGGTCGGAAATTATCCGACGGGAACGTACTTCCGAGAGAAAAAGTTATCCAATATCCTAAGCTAGGTCATGGTCTACCCATGTGATAAATTTCATCTAAATCCGTACAGCTGTTTCAGTGTGAAAGTGTAACAAACAAACAATCAAACTCACTTTTGCATTTATAATATTAAGTTGGAATTATTGAATTGTAAGTAACATTTTCTTTACATTCAAAAACTTTTGCATATTCAAATGTGACTTTAGTTCGTGTTTATGAAAACCTACAGATTACTGAATAGTAACGTCGCCGTGTCGGTGCTGTATTCAGCAAACCTTCTCAGACTTTTAGTAGGAAGTAACTAAGTTAATTACTTGCTTTTAGTGTACGAAATAACGACATGGAAATGTGAGAATAATAGGGTCAGTATCACTATCACCGTATGTTGCGGGTTTTGGTTATCCTGTTGTATAAATACACTATTACCTTGACAGTTTACTATTGTGTCGGTACGGTCGGATATGATCCACTTAACTGATCCACTATGCAACATGATGATGTTGCATGGTGCAGTTAAGTGGATTATTATTTATTTATGGCGTTTCCTACAATTCAGTTTATTGCTTTACGATGTTTTTTTATGACTACAGAACTCCTTTTGTTAGTTCTAGTAGTCTGATTTGAACTCCGGTCGACCTACCTTGTTTAATCATTTTCTAGCTTTTGAGATTTGATGACACTTTTATTGAAGGATTAATCAGCTGGTAATATTAACATGAATAAGAACTAAGCAATCAGTATTGAATCAGTATTGATTAGTAGAGCAATTAGATTCAAATGTCCAACCAATCCATAAAAAGACGCCTCAACTAGTTATAGTTTCACCTTGCTTGAGGTCAACAGGGCAGCAACCGGCAGCAGGTAATTGCTACCGGTCACGGTGCGTTACATATTCTTAGGCCGATTGCAAAACGATTATAGTTATCGATAAGGATGATGTGGCAACTTACCAAATAATTATATTGGCGTGTTCCTTCTGTTTAACTCGCAAATCGTTAGCACGTGTTTGAGAGATTAGCAGATTAACCTACTCAAGGATAATAGTTTTTAAAGCTTACTGTCGGTCCTTATAAACGTGCAGCGTGTAGGTAAACTTCACTCAGTGGGCATATAGCGACCTACGCGTTCAATATAATAATGCATTGAGTGTACTGCTGTGGCTCCCGTGGCATTGTAGTGCGTCAGGGATGTTTACGGATAACAACATTGATGGTTTTACCGCCATTATTAGAAAAAGATGTGCATCCTTGATGTCGCGTGTTCGCGGTAGCACCAACTGTATTCTCAGTGTGTTTGCGGACAGTGATGGGCGTAACTAGTTACTTATGTAATCTAATTAATAATTGAATTACATAATAATTTGATTAAAATGTAATCTAATTACATAATATTCAATTACATTGTATTTAGATTACTTTGGATGTGCTATGAAATTAATTACAATGTATTTAATTACAAAATAATTTGATTACAAGGTAACCTAATTACATAGTATTCAATTATATTGTAATTATAATAACTTTAAATATGAAATGTCGCATGCTTGCATCGCAATTTTTTGTATAATTATGTGTTTCATTTTCGTATTTGTCAAAAATGTATTAATTTTTTGTAAGACGCAGATATCCTATTACGGCCATTACTAATATAAATGTGTAATTACGTTTTATCAGATTACTTATAATAAGTAATCTGTTATAATGTAATTAGATTAACTTGTAATTAAATTACTTTGTATTTAATTACAGTAAGTACTCATTGCAATTAGTTACTTAAGTAATCTGTTCCAAAGTATTTTAATTACTAATTACAATGTAACTGTATTTTGTAATTATTAATCTAATTACTTTTTGCCCATCACTGTTTGCGGATCGGTCGGATCTCTTGAGTATATATCTGTACCTCAGAGGTATACAATATTAGGTATGTGACAAAATGAAAATTTTACAGAGGCAAAAAGAGACGGAGTGAAACTTTGTATGCAATTTTGATATAGTTGCCTTAAAGATATTGGAACAAACTCAACAGTATTTGTTTTAATTATTAGATGGATTTATTATGTATTACACATAATTACAATGAAGTTAATTCTTATCTGATTTTGTGGACTTGAGACTATTTTATTTACCTTTTCTTTTTTGGGTGGGAATTCATCAAATAACTTCTCCCGCTCTGGGTGGAGCGGGAGGGTGTGTCAGACTCTTACTGACTAAAACCCACCCGTATTCCTTCCGTTGCCTGTGTAGCCAGGGGCCTCGGTAACCCTTTAGTACCTTCCCGCGACCCTGGCAGGCATCGGCCCTAGTGGACCCCTACACTTGTGCTGACGACACAATGAGGCGCGCGTGGAATAAAACGCGCCGTCGACCCGGGCCTGGTCCTTACCGGACGGTTAGCTACCCATTGCTCACCGACCGCAAGCCCGCGCCTACGGTGGCCGGAAATCCGCCCGGGATTCCCGACGCCCAGGGCGTCTCCTGCGGCGGCTAGGGGCGAGAGGGCGCGAAATTTGCCTTTCCCTCAACCGTCCCGTCTCCTCCTTCGCGAGCATTACTGCTTCGCAGAAGGAGGTGACGGCTGCCCATGCCCTCTCGCTCCGTACCATGGCCTGAACCAGGGCCGGACGCGAGATATCTCTGCCGCCGATCGCCTCCACGAGGACACGGCGGTGCTCTACCCAAGCCGGGCCATACCTCCACCGTATGCTCCACCGTGTCCTTACCTTGCAAAATAAAATTAAATTAGGTATCAAAGTCAAAGTCAAATTATTTATTTCCAATAGGCACATAAAAGGCACATTTGAACGTCAAAATTTACAAAAAAAATAGAATTGATTCTAGTTGCCCCTTCCAAAAGGTAGTTTCGTATGGAGAAGAATGGACAAGAAACTCCACCGTTACGGCTCTTACAGACTGGTGCTATATCGCGGGCGCGACAGGCAGCAATATGCCTGTCGCGCCCGCGATATCGCCTCAGCATGCAGAAGCCTTTACTCTTTTAAAATGTTTTACAAAATTTTGTATAGGTACATTATTTAATTATATGTGAAGACGCTGCACCTAGAATAAAATTACTATACCAAAATAGGTAAAAAAAGAAATAAAAATGAAGCAATGACAGATAAATGAATTATGTGTTTTAAGAAAGCATTATGGTATCATACTATTGTTCACCTCTAAATAAAACTTGTGGATGTTATTGGAATTCTGCACCTAGAAACATTATGTCTCTTGTCAGTATGTAGCTTTATGGAATTACTTAAGAATTTGGGAGGGGTTTACAATAAAACGAAGCTGAAAATCAAAATATTATCTTTTTTTGTCAACTTCCTTGATGAAGTCTTTCTTTAAGAAACAGCCCCAAAGGAAGTGGACGTGGCGAAGCACCCATACTATGACGAAAAATGAGATAGACTTTTTCATAACGGATAAAAAGCAGGGATGTCTCGGTGATCAACAGGTTCACACCGACCGTGATCACAGACTTGTCTGAGGCTCTCTGAATATCGACTTCACGCTTGAACGAACTCGTTTTATGAAGTCTAGGTCGTCTAAACATGCTCCAAACTATGTTAGGATCTGAAACGTTCCAGTAAGATCTGGAGAACTGATTCGCTGCCGTGGAAACCACAAATGACATCGACCAGGCGCTCGAACTAATGGCGGAAATCTTCAGGGAGGAAGGCACGCGATTTTGTAAAATGTGGCGTACGGGCAAGAGGTCCAAACTTTCGGAATAGACTGGAGCTTACGACGGAACGACGTGAACAAACGAGCACTCAACAAAAATATTAGAACACTGGTACGACGCGACCTCCGACGATACAATATGCGCTCTATAGAGAAAGCGATTGAGCAAACTCGGGGGTGGAAAGAGTTCGTTCTGTCACTTGGGAGGAGCCACCTGACGAAATTTACCAAATCCGGTGGGGATGTCGTCGTTGGGAAGCCAGAGATCCTTCCGGAATTAGAAAACTTTTGCGGCCAATTATACGCATCTCACGCAATTCGACCTGATCCCGAAAATGAGGATTCCAGCCAACCCAAAAAAGAGGAACCCGCCATTTCACGGCAAACCTGTCAGAAGTCAGCCACGACGAAATCGAGGCGGCTCTTAAAAAGCTTGAAAATGGAAAAGCCCACGGTAAGGACCGGTTTATGACCGAGCTCCTGAAAGCGGGAGGAAGTCCTGTACTGAAAGAGCTTCGGGAGCTTTTCATCTCTGTCCTGTTCTATGGGAGAACTTCGGAAGCGTGGCGAAGGAGTGTGGTCGTTCTTTTCTTTAAAAAGGGTGATAAAACCCTTTTACATACCCGTTTCGCTCTTTAGCCACGTATGTATATTAGTCGTTTTCAAGAGTCGTTACGAATCGTCTAGCGAGGAGGCTCGATGAGTTTCAGCCACCGGAGCAGGCCGAGTTTCAAGGAGGATACAGTACCATAGACCACATCCACACAGTGCGACAAATTATAGAAAAGCCCGAAGACTATAATCGGGCCCTATGTCTTGCATTTGTGGACTATGAGAAGGTTTTTGACTCTATCGAGACCTGGTCTGTTTGGAGTCTCTGCAGCGATGCCAAATCGACTGGCGATACATCCATGTACTGAGATGTCTTTATGAAAACGTGACAATGACCGTCCAAACTCAGGATCAGTGTACTTAGTATATCCCCCTGCGTCGAGGGGTGAGACAAGGAGACATTATTTCCTTGAAATTGGTCTCTAACGCGTTGGAGGATGTGTTTAAGACGCTGAACTGGGAAGGACGTGGCATCAACATCAACGGCAAGTACATCTCACACTTGAGATTTGCAGATGATATAGTCATACTGGCTGAATCACTGCATGTCTTACAGTAGATGCTGGATGGCCTAGTTCATACTTCTGTACGTATTGGTTTCCACCTTGTACGTGTTGGCAAACCCTGCAGTTTGGTAAGAACAATTTTGAGAGGGAGGTTAACAGAAGAATTCAGCTGGGCTGGGCAGCGTTTGGGAAGCTTCGTCGAGTCTTCTCGTCGCGTATTCCACAGAGCCTAAAGACAAAGGTCTTCAATCAGTGCGTCGTGCCTGTTATCACTTACAGTGCCTAAACGTGGACAATCACGGCACGGCCGGTGGATTCCCCGATAATGCGGAGGAGAATGCAGCTCCACGCAGAATTTTAATTGTTTGTTAATCTGTGTCTGTACCAACACTAGATGTTGAGTAAAATTGTTAGTAACCCTTCGTATTTGTCTGAAAATAAAAGTATTCTATTCTATTCTAATAGAGATGAAGAAAATCATGCTTATGTTAACTTCATAAGCATGGGTAGTTTACAAATTCGTATTTTATAGGTACCTACTCGGATCCAAGAAATTATTTACATTTGTTTGGTAGATATCCATAGCGTTAAGTAATGTCTTGATTTCAGTTAACGCTACACTTTCGTAACGATATCTACCAAACGAAGTAAATAATTTCTGACTAGGTACCGATAAAACATGAATTTGCAAACTTAGTATGTCTAATAATAAAATAAAAGCTGTGTAAAAGTGATAAATAACAAACAAACTGGAAACGCAAAACGGCGAGATCAAAATTAATTGTTTTTAAAAGTTCTAATTAAACCATAATTAAACCATTTCAGATAAGTTTAACGTTGCTGACACACTAGAAAATGTCGTTATCAACATCCCAATAGAGGTTACGAAATCTCTCCCCACATCGTCTATATTAGCTGAAACTCTTCTCAAATACAACTTCTCTAAGGACATGTCAAGTTTTTAATTCACAATAAAAAACATTCAAAAGCATAGAATGGGGCGCCCACGTTAGAGCTCTTTCAAGTAAATTAAGTTCAGTTGCATAAGTAGTAAGAAAAATAAGGCAGTTAACTGATCATAGTGTTATATCTTATGGCGTTCTGCTGTGGGAATCGGCAGCTTACGTAGATTAAATTTTCATTTTACAAAAGAGGGCAATGCGTACGATTTATAAAATGGCTCCTGGTGAGTCCCTTAGAAACAAATTCAAAGAAATTGATGTACTAACTATGCCTTCTCTTGATATCTTAGAAAGTGTTTTGAATGTTCGCAAAAACTTAGGACTTTTCAAAATAAGCAGCGATTTCCATAATATAAATACACGTAGTAAACATGAAATTGTGATAACCAAATTTAGCTTAACAAAAACAAAAGCAAATCATTTCTTATCAACAGTATCCGCTTTTATCGTAAGTTGCCAAAGTCGGTTACAGAACCTAGCAATGGAAAGTTCAAAACCCACATCAAACGTATCCTTATCAAAAAGCATATTATTATAAGATTAAAACGTGTTTTATTGAAACGTTCCAATTATTTTACGAATTATGTTTCCCCAGCAAAATAATTACCATTAATACTACTAAAAAACCTACTTGGGTATCACGTTGGATAAAGTTGTGCAGTAAAAACAAACAGAAGCTTCTATGGCAATATAGGTTAAAACCAAGTCAAGCTAATAGAGATAAATTCAAAAGATATTCAAAATTACTCAAAAGAATTATGAATCTAACTCAGAAAGCACAAAACAATTACCGTAAAACGGGGTGAATAGAAATGCAGGGGTGAATCGGGACGAAACTTTAAAATGCATTTTAACGTTGAAATAATACAGTTTGCTGCCAACAAGGACAGTTAGTCGTTAATTATTATACAATAAACACATTAGAGCCCTTTTTGGCAACAAATTATATTAAATCAACGTTAAAATACATTTTAAAGTTTCGTCCCGATTCACCCCTGCATTTCTATTCACCCCGTTTTACCGTTACAATATTAAAACCTCTAACAACAAGTCCAAGACTACGTGGCAAATAACTAATAAGAGTAAATACAATGCCCCGAAAAACTCAATTTCTTGCATCAAATTTGGAAGTAAAAAATTCACACACCCAAAGGACATTGTCAATACATTTAATAATAATTTTATAGATAAAATACAACCAACAGTTCACGCGGGAACAAACTCAACGTCTTTAATTCTTGGCAGAGCAGTCTATGTTTATGGCTCCGTCTACGCCCTATGACATACTAAATATTATAATGAAGCTAAAAAACACAAACAGCGTTGGCTATGATGGTATTGCCACAAAAATAATGAAAGCAGTTGCATTTGAAATATGTACTCATTTGTGTTTCATTATTAATCTTTGTATAAGCGCAGGTATATTTCCTGATGCATTAAAGAAATCTATAGTGAAACCGCTATATAAAAAAGATAATCACGAATTAATGATAAAACACGGCGCTAAAACAACTCTTATGCGTAAGAATCTTTTGCATGACTCCGACCATTTTTAATAAATTGCCTAAATCATGGAGAACATTAAATATATCTGCTCTTAAAAGTAAATTGAAGAGTTTACTAATTGAAAAATAGAGAGTTTATGACAGAGGACAGTTTGCTTCGTTTTTGAGATGATAATGTTGTATTTTTGACATGTGTTTTGTTGTTATTTTTTTTTTTTTTTTGAATATTTGTAATTTGTAGTTGAAATTTTAATGATAGTAATTCATATTTGTATTGACTAATTTATGACTACTTTGACATTTAATTTTATCTAAAAAATATGCTTGCTGAATTGTAATGATACCTAATCTTCAATGAATAATGATGATTTGATAAGTACCCACATACTTTCATAATGTAATTTTGTTGAATACTATCACTGTTTATGTACCATCACTTCCTGCCAATTTGTATGCCACAATATGCGGCTGAACATGTTATAACTTCTGTATTTCTTTATTATCTTGCATGCAATGTATCATGTAAACAAATAAAATTTTACTTTACTTTACTTTACTGTTTACTCTTTAGTCTTTAAAGACTACGTTGAAGACAAGGAAGTTTGGTAATAATTCCTTCCGCACATGTGGTATCCCTGGTACCTCATTAACGGAATAACGATGTAAAAGTCTCTAAAACTGCTCCCAAATTACGATGTTTATTTAAATATTTTCTTTACATACATCCTTGACATAATCTTTTTATTATTTGACATTATATAGGTACAGGACCTACAATTTTAATTTTAACTATTTATTAGTGGCTTTTATGGATAGGATAATTCAGATTTGTTACAGTTGTTATGGCAATCATGTCATTTGGTTAAAATAGGTATTTATTTTTATTATTTTATTTATATTTTACATAGATTATTTTATATTTTGTGAATGTGAGAAGGCTGTAGGCTTAATAGACTGTAGATGTGTAGACTATTTTATATTTTTTTAAGTACCTGGTACTTGTTGACAGGCCTACAGTATCCTCCCGTACCTATTAACGGTAATTTGAATTATTTTTAAAAGAGTAACCGTGGAGTTTCTTGCCGGCTCTTCTCCATAGGAAACGACCAATTGGAACCGTGCACCTAGTTTCTGATGTTTTATAAGTGCCCATGTACGTTTATGTGATATAAAATACTTATTTTGATTTTGATTTACCTAATTAATGCATCTCCATGGGCAAGTTTATTTTCAGGGGGTGCCATTTTTTATTTTCAGCTTCACGAAGCGAGCTCGATTATTTTTGCAGTGCACCTCGGATATGTTAGGTCCTCGTTTATATGGACACACGGTAGGCTAACCTATCATAAAGTGACTCCTTCTATGTATGGTCATAGAAGGAGTAACTTTGTCGACATATTGTTACGTGCCGCTAATTGTGGGTGATTAGACAGTGAAACTGCTCAAAGATTTCAACACAGGTTTATTAAATGACTGTAAGCAGTGCCGGACAAAGAGGCAGTGACAGCTTGGCACTAAAACTTAACAAACTAAAACTAACTTAATTCTAAACAAGAAGGGCGCCAGGAGGGTTTTAGCAGGTGGCGGTAGAAGCACGGAACCCTTCCAGTCCTCAGTGCTGCCGGCTGGCGTGAGTCTTCGCCACAGAAGTGGTGAATAAGTTTGTTATAGATATAACTATGAGAAATTGTACATACGGTTTAGCATGCGCACTTTGGGAAATTTCCACAAGAATTCTCCAACAAATAAAGGGCGTGACGGTATGCTGGAACAATTGACACAAATATGTAAACTCAGGAAAACATTTCCAAAAGGGTTAACACCACTAGTAGGTAGGTAATTCATAATGCAACTCACCCCTTTATTGTTTAAGATATTCACTTAACCAAAATTGTATTTATTGTTTTGACATGGCGGTATCTCAAAAACATTCGCATATCAAGCGACCCACCCACGTCTGTCTCCGAGTAGCCTTTGAGCTGCTATGTGTCCTTCAAACTCACGGTCGCCTGTAACTTTGTCTTACGAAGATCAATGATATTTTTAATTAGAAATACAAAAAGACGAATCTGATGACGGTCGGATTTGAACGCACGACACATAATATGGCAGTCCACAAACAAAGCATGTGCGCTACCCATATGTTAACATTTTATTTGAAAAGGTATACGTCATCTCTTGTTGAATGACGTCATTACAATATGCAGGAAAGCTTAACAAGAATAAGGATGTAGGATGCAAGAGCGAGCGAAGTGAGTTCGATAAATTTTGCATCCGCCTCAAATGGGATAGGTTTTATTTTGTCCATTCATACAGAAAGAGGATTCACTATGTCGATTTATAGAAGAGTAGGATGCAAGGGCGAGCGAAGTAAGCTGGATACTATTAGCACGGGCTTGGGGTCGATTCGATTTTCGAAAAAGAGTTCGGTTTTTGTCAACTAATGCATATAAGCTTTAGAATTGAGAGGAACAATTTAGGATCTCACCTCGAATAGGTTAAGTTCTCTATTATTGTAAGTATTAGGGGTTTTCGGATGTTTTTATAGTTCTGAATGATCTTACACCTTTATTTTATTTTGAAGCTAGGGAGGTGTAAGATCACCCTCTTGCATCCCGCTCCTGGCGCCTATGTGTATCACGGTAAAAAAACAAATTTGAAATGTTGCGCTCGCGCAAAGATGGCCCATCTTTACCCATCGTTGCGCGAGCGCAACATTTCAAATTTGTTTTTTTTTTGTTTTAAAAATAAGGAAATAAATCTATGAAATGTAAGCCAGTCTCGAGAAGAAGAACTAAGAGATGATTAAAACATTTTTTAAATGGTTTTTTAAATACAAATGCATAATATTTTTATTCTTCAAAAACTGATAATTGAGTCATCTCAAGATCGACAGATTCATCCAATCATAAAAAATATTAATTGAAATAAAGCTATACTTTTTACACTGTATAAAGCTTTAGCAATATCTTATTTATGATATAAACCCTTTTTTTGGACAAAACTACTTACACGTGTTGTTTATTTTAGATTTCCAGGAAGCGTTGCGTATGCGCAACGTTGGGAGAAATAATAGTCAGTTGTTATTGTTACACAGCTTTTTTTTTTTTTTGAAGGTGGGAAATCATCAAATAACTTCTCCCGCTCTGGGCGGAGCGGGAGGGTGTGTCAGACTCTTACTGACTAAAACCCACCCGTATTCCTTTCGTTGGCTGTGCGTTGCCAGAGGCTACGGTATCACTTTCAGACTTACTAGTGGACCCCTACACTTGTGCTGACATCTCTTTGAGGCGCGCGTGGAACACAACGCGCCGTCGACCCGGGCCTGGTCCTTACCGGACGGTGAGCTACCCATTGCTCACCGTCCGCAAGCCCGCGCCTACGATGGCTGGAAATCCGCCCGGGATTCCCGACGCCCAGGGCGTCTCCTGCGGCGGCTAAGGGCGAAAGGGCGCGAAATTTGCCTTTCCCTCAACCATCCCGCCTCCTCCTTCGCGAGCATTACTGCTTCGCAGAAGGAGGTGACGGCTGCCCATGCCCTCTCGCTCCATACCATGGCCTGAACCAGGGCCGGACGCGAGAGGTCTCTGCCGCCGATCGCCTCCACGAGGACACGGCGGTGCTCTGCCCAAGCCGGGCAGACCTCCACCGTATGCTCCACCGTGTCCTCCGGGCGATCCACACAGTGGTGACACCCGGACGTTTCCTCCCGCCTTATTCGACACAGGAACCTCCCGAAGCTGCCGTGTCCGGTGAGGACCTGCGTCAGACGGAAGGTGAGGACGCCGTGGCGCCTCTCTTACCACTCCTCAAAGAGGGGACTTATCGCCGCAATCGTGGCGTGCCCAGCACTGGGTTGCGACAACCGTATTCTCCATGACGCCATGAGATCCCGCCGGAGCTCCGTCCGCTGTGCCGATTGATTGCTACACAGCTTGCCATTCATGTTAGAAATTTATTGTAAACAATGGGTTCTCGGTATACAAAGAGTACAAGCACTTTTGTTTTATTAGTTAGTCGGTTATAGAACGTCAAGCTAACCGTGTCACACAGTAATTCCTAAAAACTAAAAGTGAGTGTACACAAATCAGTGAAAAAAAGTAAAAGTTGAAATGGCTTGGCAACGATCTATATCTTCTCAAGAAGTTCTGAGTATATTAGAAGCGGAAGAGGATTTAGAAGATGCCAATCAAATCGATCCCTCCGACGGTTGACAATCTTACAGACGAGGAAAACCTAGACGATGACGCGCTAGGTGATTACAACAATAGTGTGCCCACTGATATCGCTGGAACGTATGAAATCCACACCGATTTACCCGCAGAGCCTGAAAATATGCAAGGTGAATCCATCCTCCTCAGGTCCTTCAGCTTCGAAAAAGCCAAGACTGCCGAAGAAGTCACCAAAATGTGTTCCAGACTGAAAAAAGAACATCCAACTTATACACATTTTCCTACAAGTGACGAAACAGCAATGACACAGAATATTGAAGAACGTGTAGGTGGAAAAACACCTTTTGAAGCATTTTCCCTATATTTTAGTGATGAAGTTTGGGAGCAGATTGTAGGTTTTTCAAAAAAATATGCTTGTGACCATAACCGTCATTTATTTACCCTCACGGTAGCAGAACTCAAAAGATTTTTTTGTATATTATCACTGACTGGATATCATTCTTTGCCTGCTGTGAAATTATACTGGTCAAAAGATGAAGACAAAAATGTATCAATTGTAAGAAAATACAATTTCTTACAATTGATACATTTTTGTCTTCATCTTTTGACCAGTATAATTTAGATAATTTAGATATAATTTAGAGTGAGAGAACAAATTCGACTCTATAAAGGAAAATATTCATTTATGTGATAATGGATCAAAATGATAAATTTGCTAAATTGCGTCCTATTTTCAATACAATAAACCAAAAAAATATGAATATTTTCACATAACTTATCAATTGACGAAGAAATGGTGCCGTATTTTGGACGTCATGGTTGCAAGATGTTCATCAAAGGAAAGCCTGTAAGATTTGGATTCAAGGTTTGGTGCTTTTGTAGTTCAAATGGTTATCTGTACCAATTTATTCCATATGGCGGAAAGAATAGTAACGTCACTAGAAATGATTTAGGTCTAGGAGAAAATATTGTTCTGGACCTATTGTCCGTTATTGAACACCCACGTAAACATCGCATTTTTTTTTGATAATTTCTTTTCTTCACATAAATTATTTTGCATTCTGAAAGAGAAAGGCTATTTTGCCACTGGTACTATTAGAGAAAATAGAACAATGAATAAAACATTGATAAATACGAAAACTCTTCAGAAAAAAGAGAGAGGGCCATTTGACTATAGCTTTGACCAAAAACATGAAGTACTGTTGGTTCGATGGAATGACAATTCTGTGGTGAATGTGGCTACTAACAACGCGAAAATCGAACCATTGGTTACAGCAAAACGTTACGATAGAAAAATAAAAAAGATGTTGAATGTGCCACAGCCCCAGGTTATAGCAGATTAAAAATATGGGTGGCGTAGATCTCCATGATAATGGAATAGCCAATTATAGGATTCGAGTAAGAGGGAAAAAGTGGTGATGGCCACTGTACATCAATTTGATAGACAGTGTTTTTGGTAAATTCGTGGAAAATTTACAACCTAGCAAATGAGCGATCTTTGAGTCAAATGGAATTCAAATCTTACGTTGCTGTAAGTTTGATGAAAACCGAAGAAGCCCAACTTGCAGATAATTCGCACTTTTTGGGTAATTCAAATACAAATCTAGGAAGACTATCCAAAAATGCGTTACCTTCCAATATTCGCGTCGATAATATTGGTCATGTCATAGAAGAGCACGAAAGTAAACGTCGAAGAAGATGTCGACAGTGTCGAAGTACAACAATTTATATGTGTAAAAATGTCAAGTACATCTTCATGCCGATTGTTTTAAAATATTTCACGCACGCTAATACTCCAACGTTGTTAGACTTGATAGTAAAATTTAAGTCCAGTAATCCCAACGTTGCTTAAACGCAACATTTTGCGGAATGTAAACTAATTATTAAATATTTTTTTTTACTATAATTTTATCTTTTTGGATGTATTTGTAAACGTAATAAACAAAACTAATAAATATGTTTTTATTTTTACCCTTGGAAATTAAAGGGTGAACTTTATATTAAGTTATTAATAAACATGATTTCTAGCAGACTTTTACATGTGGTAATAATTATAAAAAAAAAATTATTTATGTACTACGTAGCGATAGCGTCTCTTCCGTGCATAACATCCTAACTAATACTATAAATGCTAAAGTGAGTCTGTTTGTTTGTTACGCTGTTACGCTAGAACAGTTTAACGGATTTGCATGAAATTTGGCACATGGGTTGGCAATGACATGAGTTAGGACATAGGTTATTTTTATCTCGGTAGTACGTTCCCATGGGATAATTCCTAAAAAAAAGCTAGTTTATTATAGTAACTACGTACATACGATATTATTATAATAGGTCACACTTGTCTATCATACATAAGTAGTTTTTGATATCGGGAAAAAGAGTGATTACGACCTATTACTGAAAAGAGACGATTGGTTTTGTATTGCCCTATCATCGAGGAGCTAAGGTAGTTTTAAAGGGTTCTATGGATTTGACTGGACATCTCATGTTTTACCAATGATCCTTCGAACCGTTATCAACCTTGCTTTCAGAACGATGTGTTTGCTTCAACATCAGATGCTATCATGTATCATGTAGGTATGTAGGTCGAGTTGATTCGAACGGAGAAATATAATCTTTTACTACAATAGATTGACGGGTTTCGATCAAAAAGCAGCATATAGAATTTGTCACTTATTCCGTCCATTTTTCCCGAAGGAAAATATACTTATTACTTCCTATTGTTCACAGGAAAGCCGAAGACCCGGCTGGTCCTCCGAGCCTGTTCACCCGCAAGGTGATGTTGTCTCCCGTGGTCCTGAAGCCCATGATCATCGGGTTCACCCTGCTGTTGTTCCAGCAGTTCAGCGGCATTGACGCTGTCATATTCTTTACTGTGGAGATCTTCAGGAATGCTGGTGAGTTTTAGGCGCCGACTCAATACTTGTTAAGTCTCAGTTTCTTTTTTTTTTGTTGGTTGTATTTTTTGTTAAATCTGGTTTTTAAGCTCTCAACTTTGAGCTCAAGATTATTATAAATTATTAAAGTTAGGAATGCGATACCGGTGAAAAGATCAGCAATAAAAACCAAAAGTTTAGAAGTTAATGATGCCAAAAAAATAATAAATTGGTGAATATACTCCACCAGCAGCTGCTCTTTTTTTACTAAATATGTTTCCCTTAACAACTAAGCTATTTCCCCAAGATAAGGTTATTACGTAAGTCGCAATAAATTAAACATAAGTCTCAAATACCTATCCATCCCAGGTAGCACACTAGACGCCATGACAGCCACCATCATAGTGGGGGTGGTGCAACTGCTGAGCAACGCAGTCAGCACTCTGCTGGTGGACCGCGCGGGGCGCCGGCCGCTGCTGCTGGTGTCCGCGGCCATCATGTGCGCCTCCATGGCGGCCATGGGAGCGGCCTTCTATTTCCATTTGAAGGAGTCACCGTGGCTTGGGTAAGAAACTTTTTCAATGTAACTTGTTCGATTTTTAAGTGGATTTATCACTTAAAAATCGAACAAGTGCAGTCATTGTTGTTGTCCTGTCTACTGCTCGAAATCCCTCATATTACAGGAGACATAACTGGTGAAATGAGGAAGTACAGTCAGCCTCAAAAAGATTTACGTCGACTAGAATTCGTTTGATTGTCTAAAACTCTACAATTTGTGTTGCATAATACTGTATCAATGTGTACAATAGGGTATTTTACTACATATGCGAGAAAAAATCTATAAATAGATTATTGAGATAGTTTAGGCAAAAAGGAGTCGGAAAATGTTACTTTTAGTTCATAAAATAACAAAATAAATTTTAAAATTCAATTCGTTTTCAGTTTTTCTAATCTGTTAAGGGGACTACAGGACCTAAACGCAAATTTTGTAAGTTTGATAATGCCTAAAAGTATATGATTCACTGCAGTAAACAAAATCAGAAAAATCTATGATATTCTTCAGGATATATGCTAGGTAGATAGTGTGTTGAAAACATAATACAACTAATTTGATACGATAGAAAAAAATCACAAAGATACCTCTAAAAATTTCTTTTAACGATTAAATACCATACTAATATACATGCAATCATTCTGATTTTTTGTCAGATTATTCTACAAGCAACATATTAGCATAATAGTGTTTTATTTTTTTATACAATCTACAGCTTTTTTGTAAATCGATAATTGCTTCATATTTTGCAATAAATTACCAGTGTTGTGTCATCGCGCTTCTTTTTCTTTTCTATGCAGTCCGACAGTGACCGCGCTTTAGGTGTTGTCGGCCTCTTAAAAAACACCATGAAATAGTAGCCGCCATGTTATTACGTCATACCGCTTAGTAAACTAAAACGTGTCAACTGATAGTTAGATAATAGATCATCGCATTTGTTTACTAGCCAAGTGACGTCATGACCACATAGCAACATGGCGTCCACTGCGTCCAGCGTTTTCGTCAAACTACGCGCGAAATTTGAAAATGTAAAATATAAATGCATTTTTATGGCACTTATCGATTGAATAACAATTTTGTGATTTTTTTGGGGCTTATTAGCACTATAGAATTTAATTAAGACACTTTTCAAAAATGGGTGTAAGACCCTATTAAGTAGGTACCTAATGTGTAATATATTTTGAGGCTGACTGTGCTATACACATTTACCCCACCTTTTGGGGAATAAAGGCGTGATGTTTTGATGATAATTATGTTATATTTATGGCTCTTAAAACAATATCAACTTATCATCTTTTTACGAGTGACGATATCAAATTATCTATTGGGCTTTTAAATCCTTTAATTGATCGGGAAGGGGTTTGGAATAATATTCTGTAATTGTGTTTCGTTACTGAAACAGAGTCAGTAAATTGCATGTTTAAGGTACATGGATATTGTGTTGTTAACATAAATTATGCTGCCTAATAATTATATGCTTACGTTTTCCTTGGTTAAGTATTGCAAAATAAACCTTATTTTTTTTTCCTAAGGAAATTAATTGTTCATTATTATGCATGCTGCCAACTAAACTAGAGGGTTACAGGGTTTCATTTTCAAACAAGAATGTTTTTTGAACCGCATCAGCAGTTGTGAATTCGACCGAAATTGAAAGGTTGAATTTGACGCGCCTGTGAGAGTGGCAGGTCACACTGCTGGCCACGTTTGTCAATTATTCATTAGCGTGTATCCCGCCATTGTGCTTCCTGTGAGGCTTGAATTTCAATCGTTATTTCGTCATCAGTCATTGCAAGAGGCACGTGAGATTGCGAGTATTATTTTGAGTAAAAGTGGAAGTATTTAAGTTTGGGCTGTAAAATTATTCCATATATAAATTGTTGCAAAATACTTACCTACCAACAAAAATTGATTAACACGTTAGTTTCTTTCATTGAGCAATGAAGGGCAAAGAGCAAACAATACAAAAAAAAAACAAACCGACTTCCAAAACATTTTTTTTGTAAAAAGTTTTTATTTTTCACTTTTTAGTGGGCCAGTTTGTTATCAGTGTTGTTATGTGTTATGGGCCAATTTATCTCTATAGTTATAATAGCCTTATATCAACTGGTCATCACCTTTTAATAATACTTTTCCTGATGCAGGGACGTTAATTGTTGAGGACTTTCCCTGGTAAGAAGCAGGAGAACTCCACCATCAGCTCCGCTTCACCAAATGCATTGTGACGAGCATAAATTGGAACCATACCTAATCGAATCGCAACCCGTGTAATACTTATTATTAAGTTGTTCCGGTGGCCATCTGTGGTCTTATTCATCATCAGTTCCACTGCAAATGTTACTATAAAAAATACCCAAATCGCTATAGGTGTGCCTATAAAATGTTATGATCTCCATCGGTTTCCATGTGATGCACTCAGATTCTGACTTGGTAACAATGGTACCACCTCGAGAGCATAACCTTTAAAACAAATAAAGAATTTTCAAAATCAATCCACAATTTCCGGAGAAAAATATACATTAAAAAAAACATACAAACAAACCACCTCCTTTTTGGAAGTCAGTTAGAAATGGAACAGCACCTTAATTGCGTAACACACATACCGAGACCCAAGAGTCCCGATGTCCGAGAATTTTGAAGGATATTGCTAATCCATTGCTTCATAGGTATGAAAAATTCGTCGGCTCAACAACGTAAATCATGCATTGAAAATGGGTGAAATGTCAAAATGAAACCCATTGCGATCAATTGTCATTTCATGTGTGTTACGTAATTACCTCGCTCTTACAATAATCTTGAAAAGTAGTACATATATTGAATAATTTTGGGTTTATTTACTATAACGTATGTAAATCTAACAGTGTTAATTTAGTTCTGTTTCTTACTGTAACCAAGAGACGATCAAAGACCTTACTTAGGTAGACCATAGAAAAGGTGGGATGGTGACATGAAGCAGGTCACTGCAACAATATGGGGTGGAGTTCAAGATCACTATCTTGAAGGCATAGACTAGCTAGTAAATAATATTAGATCATCGAGAATAAAGAAGATGTGAAGCAAATGCTCAAACACTACTTGTGTAATATCTGCTATAGCATTATTTTTTTTGAAATCACCAGAATTATAGAAAAGGTGTTACTTTTAACGTACAGAGAGATCAATAGGAGTAGACCGTAAGTACCAGCTACAAGGAAAACTTTGTTAGAAACCATAAGACTACCTACTCAATTCGAAGCAGTCAATAATAATTAGAAATATGGTATTTACGTTCCTAGCAAATACGAGTACGAGCAAATATTTACGTAAATTATAAAAAATAAATTGATTTAAGGAGGCCATAATTGAATAAGGTTTTTCTTATTGGAACAAAGCCTTGTCAGCGTTAATGAGTTGTAATTCGAATCCAATCAAAAATCCAGGAAAGTTTTCAATATTAAATCTGATATTTGATTTTTGCTTGAGAATCAGAAAAAAGAAGTCTCGTGATTTCTTTAACGCGGAATGTAGCATTAGAGAAATCACGTTAGTTAGTGTTTAGAACAAGAGATCTTGAAATTATTCCTCGTACGAGTATCTCTGCTTCTGAAATGTGTAATGCTTGACGGCTTACTTCTTGATTTTATCAATTTCAGTCATCTATCTATATCTTTACATAAGTATTGTACAAAGTCGCTTTTTGTGTATCTGTGTGACCGCGTACATCTTCCATACTACACAATGGACTTTTGAGCTCTTTTTCCCGGAAGTTTATGTGTAAAATAAATACTTCTAAGTAATAGATAAATCTCGATGTTTTGACGTGACCCCATAGTACCCGTGCGAAGTACGAACGGGCGCTATAGTTGCTTATAAAGTAAGTATGTTTAATCTAATTGAACCTATAACCTCCAGGTACCTCCCCATCGCAAGCCTGGTGGTGTTCATGCTGGGCTTCTCGCTCGGGTTCGGCGGCCTGCCATTTTTACTGCTTGGAGAGCTGTTCCCGGCGCACTACCGCTCGCAGCTGTCCGCGATGGCCAGCGCCGTCAACCTGATGTCTATGTTCTCGGTGATCAAGTCCTATCATATTCTTGATGTGGGTACCTATTTTATTTATAATTATTATTATTTCCTCTCAGAGCCTAAGGCATTAAGTCCGCCTTTGTACCTAATTGTGTGCGAGAAGTTTAAATACATAAATATTTTACTCCGTCGGCCGGCGATCCAGTAGTACCACGGGAAGTTTTTTAACCCGTGTTACACTCTTAGTAGACATTTCATAGTTTGACACCTGTCACTTTGACACCTGTCCTTTTGACACTTCTCACTTTGACTTTTACTATTTAGAAATTTCCCTACTTTAACACTGGTGCGAAGGCTCAGAATAAAGGTGGGTGAACCTATAAGATCAACATCTTCTACTTAAAAATATAAATGTCTGGCAGACAACGCACAGCCTAAGCATATGAAGTTTTGCACCAGGGTTCCATAATTAACAAAAGTGAACACTAATCAAGCATTCTTGAGAATTCATCTTCTAAAGGGGTTAAATAGGGGATGAAAGTTTGACTGGTAGTTCTTCATTTCCCATTTGTTAGTTGATAACGTTGCGAAGGCAATAAATATTCAGCCTATGATGCCCACTCCTGGGACACAGGCGTCCTCTCTATGAGAGAGAGTGGGCCATAATACCACGCGGGCCCGTTGCGGGTTGGTAGTTGTCACATGTATTCGAATTTTTGGTTCTAGGACATGTCGGTTTCCTCACGATGTTTTCCTTCACCGTTTTGAGAGCAATGGTAATGAAATAATTTACATAAAGTAAAACGCCTGTCCGGGTTCGAACTTACGACCTATAAACTCGTAAGGCGCGCCAATGGGCCAAAAAAGACAATAAAGCAAATAATTAAAACAACAACCGGCTAAGTGCGTATCGGACCAAGCACAATAAAGGGTTCCGAATTTGGGATGAATTAATCCCAAGAACTAACTTAACATTGCAGTTGAAATAAATGTTCTCCCACACATCCATATACGTCACGGTCAATTCTCCAACTGAGTAAGTTTCAAATTGCAAAACAATTTTTTTTTATGCGTTAAATCTACAAATTAAGCATTTACGGACTTTTTCCTTTACTCTCACTGTGACACCTTACTTCTTGCCAAATTTTATGATTCTAGGTCAACGGGAAGTACGCTATAGGTTTTGATTTATTTGCGAGTAAAACAATATGTCGCATAAATGGCCGTATTTTGTATTGTGTTGACTTAGAAGCTTATTTTTTTAGAGGTCCAGGAGACCGTAAACCTACGTATTTGATATTAATTTCAACTTGATACGTCCACGCGTTACTGAGAAAAAGGGTCGTGACAGACTGACAGACAGCCAGACAGACGGACAACGAAGTGATCCTATATGGGTTACGGTTTTTCCTTTTGGCGTACGGAACCCGAAACAGAACACATAACTGAAAAGAGAAAAACAAGCATTATTATCTAATGAACTTTCTCTTTTTAGTTATGTGGTTTTGCGGGCTTTTAGTTTTTTTTTTAATCTTTAGCTTTTTAGTTTTTTTGTTAAATAAAAGCTAGTAATGAATCCAGTACGAATAGATCGTACTGGACTCATTACTAGCTTTTATTTGATACCAATATTGTTGTAATTAATTTATAAAAAACCTTCCCCTGCCTTTTTGTATTTGCAGATGAAATATATAAATATTATATAGCTTATATATCACTCCCACAATTAAGACGAATCGACCGACACCTTAAATATGTTAAAATCCATCAAGCCGTTTAGGCTACAGAGCGTGCAAAGGGAATAGACATACATACAGACACTCGAAAAACATTACCCTCCTTCTGGGGCAGTCGGTTAAAAACTTGCAGGAAAAGCAATATCTATACCTATAGGTAGTTCTTTTGCTTTTTATATTTCCGTTTTAAAACGAAGGTGTCGCTGAAATTACCGGTGCATTACCTAACCCACCTACCGGTGCATCATTGGTGAAATTACGCAACACTATTTGGAACTTGGATAACGGGTTCAATATATGTATATAATGTCACGCCGATCACAGACGACGTGACTGTGACTGTGAGATGTTGTTCCTGTAATTGGCCAGTAAAAAACAAATTATTAAAAAAAAAACAAAAACCCGACTGCAAAAACACCTGAAAAGAGAAAAACAAGCATTATAATCTATAGAATATTGTTATCAGCAGGGGGGAGAAACCAATAACCTAAAATATGTTTTTTTTGTATTTGCAGATGCAACATTGAAATATTTTATAGCCTATGTCACTCCCGCAATTGATACGAATCTAAGGACACCTCTTGTGTTAAAATCCATTAAGCCGTTTAGGCTACAGGGCGTGCCAAAGAAATAGACATACATACGTACATACATACATACTTTCGAAAAACATTACCCTCCTTCTGGGGCAGTCGGAAAAATAAATAAAATTCGGTGTAGGTTTCAACAAAAATAAACGTTGCTTTCTTTTATAATACAAGGGATTGCCTTCACTAAATAATCACAAAGATGGTCAACATACATTATTTTTACATATCTTCCGAAAATACATAAAATATTTAAACTGTAATTTGTATTCCCTATGCATTCGATATCAGTGCGAATATAATTATTTACTGAAAGCAGGACCTGTTTGTAATAACAATTGTACCATAATTGCTGGCAATATAATGTATAATTTCGAAACAATACGAATATTTCACCTATTACACACATGCATATAGTTTGTTATTTGATAAATTAATAACGCGTAACTTCAACAAGCAATGAATTGCTTCTTTTTAATTGCAAATGTCATTTTGTAGCTACATTTAACGGTTATTTGTAAGATCGCAATCAACATACAACAAAAGCTTATGTACTGTCACGGGCAAAAATATTATTGCACTTTGAGAAATTCTTAAATTATGGATTAAAAATTATATGATGTTGCATGAAAGTATGAAGATGCTGTTTTTATGAATTGTACGAAATTCAACAAATGAACCGAAATTCTACCAGAAGCTTTTGAATTTTGTTATTGACTGTACCTTTTTTTTAAGTGAAAACAGAGGCAAACTCTTCTTTAGGCGTGTTCAGTGATTATTGGTAGGGGAAAAACTTATGGGTTCGCGTCAGCAAATACAGGATTATTGGTAAAACACTAACAACCTCTTAAGTACTCATCGTTATGAACAACTTGAATCGCGAAATAAAAAATCTGCTGTTAAAACATAAATGTAGGGATCAGCAGATATTTGTTCGCTATTTCAGGTTTGCTCCCTTAATAAATGTTATTCATAATGATGAGTACAATAACCCTTAAGAGGTTGTTAGTGTTTTAAATTACACCTTGTATATATGTATTTATGTTAATCCAGTTTTAAGTATTCGCTTCTGTCGGCAGTCCCCATGACGGCCTATTGTTTTTCCCCATGCATACCGTCCGTCTAGGGAGAATGGAGGGTTATGTCGGACTCATACCGACTAAAACCCCACTGTTCGTTCTACTACCATAATTCGGGGGCCCGGGAGAAACTTGTACATTCGCCGCACCCCCACCATTGATTGTACCTACCTACCTATCTACCTATGCTTTTTGAATTGGTGCATTGAGTGACATTTCTGTGAATCATGATTTTGACAGATTTTGAAGTGTTACCTAAAGGTTATTCATGAAAGCAAACCGAAGTAAAAGGTCATCAGCCCACATTTGAAATAATTCTCTTGTTATTATTAGTTAATTACATGAATGAAGTGGGTAGTTGTTTGTTTGCGATTAGACTTGCTCCCAAGTAGTGTATTTGCAATGAAAGTTATTATCAAATGCCCCTAAATTCTACAGACGCTACACACTGTTCATAACTTTTTTACAGTATTTATATCTCACGAAGTGACGCGCGCTTTTCTTATGGTTACCAAATGTACAAACACGCTGTGAATGTGAGCACACACACGCACACACACTCACGATTTCACCGTTGTCTTGGACGATACCGAAAGGTCCTGCGCTTGCACACACATCCATAGCGTGTTAGCACACTTGTTAACCACAAGTAAAGCGCGCGTCGCTTCGTGAGATAAAAATAGTACACCCCCTTATAGAGTTATGAACATTGTAGAAGGGATTTGAAGTTGTGTGGCAAGGCTGTGCACAACCCTGAATCAAGACTGTCTTTAGACAGACTATCATTATATGTAACAGACAGAACTACCGCTGTCTTAGTAGGTCATTTACAGCATTTACTATATGACAATAACAGCCTATTTCTCGAACATGGTCGTATCTTCATTAGTTATTAATTAATTACCTACTTAAATATTCCTTGATATGTTAGTCTTTTTTTTTTGGTGGGAAATTATCAAATAACTTCTCCCGCTCTGGGAGCAGGAGGATGTGTCAGCCAGTCAGACTCTTACTGACTAAAACCCACCCGTGTTCCTTCCGTTGCCTGTGTTGCCAGGGGCCTCGGTATCCCTTTCGGACTTTTCCGTGATCCCGGCAGGCATTGACCCTAGTGGACCCCTACACGATTTGATGGTCTAGTGATCGTAAGAACCTACTACTGCTGGGCAGGAAGTCATTTCGATCCCAAACTCGGGCATTGTTTATTGGGTTTTTCCATCAGGAATTTCTTTGTAGCAGCGGGAACCTGGATTTGTGCCCGGTTGCTGGTAATAGGCTCGCCCCCTGTTGCACTGGTGAAATGTGGGTGTAGGTAATAGGTACACGTCTGCCTAAGCCTTCGGGGATTACGGGCGTGATGTTATGTTATATGATTCAAATATTTCTTTTCGCAGGCCGAGTTATCATCAGCAGGAACATTCTGGTTGTACTCGTGCTTCTGTGGCATCGCCTTCTTCTTCGTTCTGTTTATGGTGCCCGAGACCAAAGGTAAGTCCCTCGCAGAGATCGAGCAACACTTCCGCGGAGAAAGCAAAAAGGAGAAAGTAGAAAATATCAACATGCAAACAGTATTGTAGTTTTAAGGTTTTTTGTATAATTCCAATACCCATTTTTTTTTGTTTGGTCGAGAATGTCTTGGTATGAGCAGATGATCAAATCAAATAATAAATTTTTTGTCAATCATCTACGAATTCGTATTTCCCAAAGTAAGGATAAGAGTATTCTATGGATTTACTCTATCCTAAGATATTCACAAACATGTAGTCATCAAACATATTTTTTGAACGATCAAATTGTTTGCCATCAAAAGACAGACATTTTTATTGTACCCTAGGGTTCTATGTGAAACACCCTGTTGGTACTAATTATTTGATTTTTATCTAAAATTTTCACAAATTTAGAGTATTAGATAAACATCACCCAACGTTCTTGACTAAATAGATTAAATTGGGTTAAGATGTTAGATATTTTGCTTGTGATTTGGTATAGGTAAGATAAAAACCTAGTTTTAATTTAAGGTAAGCGTAGAGGTACCATCAAATATTTATTAATATAAGTAGCTAAATCCCTATTACCTACAGTTTCAATAACAGGAGGTATACAGTAAAGAGACAGCATATTGTTTTACAAAACATTGAACGCAGTCATTATGCCTGTGGAAAAATGCCTCGCAATTGACTTTGATGCGTATTGCTATTGCCAAAGCCGATTCATTGTAGCAAGCATAATACATTTTTGGTGACCGAAGGAATAGAGTGTCTATTCGTTCGGTCAACAAGATGTATTTTGTATTTCTATGCTATTTTCCAGATAAATGAGAGCAAATGTGTTTTTTTTTAAATGCAGTAAAGTTTTTTTCTACTTTATAGTTATGTTATTATGTCAATAATTAGCTGACCCGACAGACCTTGTCCTTTTCCGATGAATACAAAAATCCCATAGAAAAGAACTTTCAGTTTTTCACGAGTTTTCACCATTTTTTGGGAAACTGTTCCAATTTTTCTTTGCCTAAAAACCTTATTCAGTTGTTGACCAATATTTATGTAAAATAAATATATCTGTCCAGCCTTTCTCGAGTGATGCACTTACCAACTAACAGAATTTCATGTTTATTATAGATATTTTTAAAATCATGGCTTAGGTACCTAATACAATAAACGAGACTTGATGTTTTTACTAAAGCTAACTTTGCAGTTTGAAAAGCAAAAAGGTCAAGTAAGGTCACCTAAGCAAGCTAAGTTTTTAATAAAAGTTCTACACCATTATTATTTTCTATTATGTATTTTGATACAATGTAAATAGAGTAAAGTAATTTCTAAGTAATACTGTAGATGTGGGTAGATAGTACCTTTTAACTGTGATAGATGAGGTAGCCGTAAGAAGTAAGTACCATAGTGATATTATTAGTAAGATAACATAGTATTGTGACCTAGTGGTGTGACGTGTGACGATGTTTTGTTAAAGATATAAATTTTTAGTCCAATTTCTACTTTATTGTACTAATTATAACGTTGATTGTTCAAAAATACTCTTAAAGTTTATGTAGAATACCAATAACGCTTTTTCAAACAAAAAATTCGATTGTTTATTTGAAGATGTCTGCGATGAAAACATAGATAGCTTGTAAACAAAGAACTATCTTCAATATTGTTATTTTTCTGAAAAATAAATCCTTATGACAACATTCAAGGCAATGTTATTTACTGTCCCATCGTGTTGTCACTAAGTTTTGTTTAAGTTTAGATGAAAATTGTATTGGAATAAAAACACCTTGTTTTCTATCTGGCTTTGTCCGATACAAAGCCAAAATATAGATATAGATAGTTCGGAATCCGAATGGGGACTTCACAAGTAATTTAATTTTGTTTTGTATAAAATGTGTAGATGTCTGTATTCTTATTTAATGTTATATTATGTTTATATCTGCCGTAGTGAAAAATAAAACACAAAATTGGATATTGTTGTTTCTGTTAACGAAATGTATTATTATTATCTAAGTAAACGAAAATTAAAAAGAATAATAAAACGAATTTATTTTTTATTGCACACCCTTAGCCTTTTAGGTCCTGCTGGGGTCGCCAGAAGGTACTAATGGGTCACCGAAGCCCCCGCAACACAGGCAACGGAAGGAATACGGGTGGGTTTTGGTCAGTAAGAGTGTGACACACCCTCCCGCTCCACCCAGAGCGAGAAGTTATTTTATGATTTCCCACCCAAAAAAATAAAAAGCCTTTTAGGTATCTACACGTAGTACCGGCTATCTAAATGTGAACTGTAAACTTCTCGACTGAGATTGATTGTCAAGGTCCCGTAGTTTCTTGTATTTCCGAGGAATGTAACTCTACCGTAATCTATTCTGTAAAAAAGTGTCCGTCACAGTTGACAACTGGGTTTTCATGACACTTCACTTTAATAAATTAAATACTTGAGGTACTTTTACACGTAGAGGAGTCTATAAAAAATGCACAACTATTGGTACAGTATGTGGGTACTGTAGAGATTATAGCCTAGTTGATGCTTCCATGCAACATTTATGAATATTTGATAAGTTGATGGCATAATTATAAAAACACTAGGAGTTCGCTGAAGAGCTGACATTGCTTATGGGCCAAAATACATACAGCACTCGATACGACGTCGCATCGTGACACGTTGCGACTGATATGTTTAGATAACTGTTTTTTATTGATAACTATCTAATATTTTCAGAGGAGCTCGTATCTACGCATTAACAGCCGCACGGGTCGATCCATCAGGTTAAGCTACGCATGCCGTGGTTGGTCCGTGGATGGGGGACCATCTTTACATACCAAGACCCCTCCGTGCCTCGGATAGCACCTTAAGCCGTTGCGGAGATCAGATAGGCAGTTGGTCCGGTTGTCATTTTTGGATTTTTGACAGTCGTTAGGGGTCGTCAGAAGCCCGAAAGCCTTACAACTAAGTTTGCGTATTATCCAGTTACTGAGTTGTGGAGGTCAGATAGGCAGTTCCATGTAAAATACTAGTATTCAGCTGCATCTGGTTAGACTGAAAGCCCACCCCAACATAGTTGGGAAAAGGCTAGGCAGATTGATTTAAAACTATCTACTATTTAAAACTATCTACTATTTAAAACTATCTACTATTTTAAACTATCTACTATTTAAAACTATCTACTATTTTAAACTATCTACTATTTAAAACTATCTACTATGTTAAACTATCTACTATTTTAAACTATCTACTATTTAAAAATATCTGCTATTTTAAACTATCTACTATTTTCGTTTACCATTTACACTTAAAACAGGTTGTAAAGACGAAGTTATCAATAAAAAAAAATCATCTAAACATGTCTCAACAACGTCGGTCGCAACGTGGCACGTTGCAAGGTCGAGTCGGGATGCGGTGTCATGTCGCAGAAATCTACGACGTGCATCGTAAAAAATCATGACACGACGTCGCATCGTGGTACGATGCACAGCACATCGTCGTGTCGTGAAAACTGACGATGCAATCCTGTACCGCATTTGATGTTCAATAACTAAAAATGACGCACGACTTGATGTAGATCAATTAATATCCCTATTGGAACAGCGGTATCCCTAGTGCGTCCATATCTTCGGTTCCATTGTGGCAATTTTTCTTCAAATTTCAACGACATCGTATTGAAAACGTCGTGCCATGCATCGTAGGTACCACGATGCGACGTCATGTCGTGTATTTTTACGATGCACGTCGTAGTTTTCTAGGACACGACATTGCATCGTCATACGACGTTGCATCGTGCCACGATACGATGTCGTATCCAGTGCACGTGTTTTGGCCCCAAGGGCTTGTCCACATTCTAACGTCAGGACGTCGTCAACGTGGGCTTGTCCACATTCTAACGTCAGGACGTCGTCAACGTGCGGTGTCGCGGCTCGGCACCAACAGGTGACGTGCTAATTTACGTTACCGTGTCCTAAAACTGCACGTTACGATGCCGCAACATTACACGCTGTCGTGCCTTGTAAAATTCCGGTACATTTTTCACTCACCTGTGAAATAGCAGTCTTTTTCTTAGATGTGGACCGCACAAGACGTATTCTGATATAAATAAATCAGACTCAATCATTTCTAACATCTTTTTTGCATAACTAATAGCTAAGACAATTAAACATCAACTGAGCGAGCGCATCGCCAGATACCGCTTCCGACGACGTCCGATGCGTCGTTCCACGGCGACGTTGCTGTACCGTGCATTAGTACGTCACGTCAATGCACCGCGCCGCGACACCGCACCGTTCCACGTTGACGACTTCGGGACGTGGTGATGTGGACAAGCCCTTGTCATGGTGTATAAATGTAAAATGATTCCGTAATAATTATTATTTTAAGTACCTCGGAATCTACTAACATTTATTCAATTTGGCAGTTCACTATTTAAGAAAAATATCCAAGTACATAGAACCTATACAAATACCTATGCGGAACCTAATTAAGGTCGTAGGAGTTTGAAAGAAGGTTATAAGTATGTATTTGAATTAAAAACATAAACATAGCAAAATCATAACGGATCACGGATCGGTTGATCTGCAGGTCAATCTGAAGATGGGTGACCATTCAACAGAAAAGAGACGTTTTACCGTCGCCTTTAGTCCCAATATGAGAGGGCAATTCCCGTATTTTTAAGATCGTTCGTATTCTAGTCGTTAGTCTCAATCTGTCAAAAAATACCAATATTTTGTATACCTTTTTTTAAATTTTAGACTAAACGTCGCTGAAATGAGATTCCGACTAGAATTTGAAAGTTTTTATTTACGGGAATTGGTATTCTGATCTATGACCATTATGTGTGGGCAGGAAGCTGACTAACATTTTTCATTTGGGAAAATTCAAAGCAGATGATGAACTGAAAGGACCTGTGGATACACGTAGTTTATAGCGCTGAAAGACTTGTAGATCTTAACAACAACCTTAGAAGCGCATCAACAAACAACGGTTTGTAACTAGACGAATTACAATTTTACGACAGTCATCAAAATAATAAGCTTAATTGCAAATCAAAGTTGCAAATACGCTGCCTACAGATATTCTAAAGAGCCAGGCAGGACGATTCAATCTATTTAAGTGAACATACAGCAGGGACGTACAGACAATTGACAAAGGGTCGCCGGTTGGAGCGATGTGCCAGCATACGTCATCAATCTGTCTCGCTGACCCACTTTCCAGTATTGACACAGAGTGCAACACAATTGTACCAGCCTCGGCCATAACGACGTAGGATTTATGCATTAGGAATAGCTGATAATGATGAACAATGAGGATCATCGATTCTCAGTAAGTCCGCGAGTAACTCACGAATCGTATGAGGCTGTTTATTAGGCAATGCTTATATGAATCAAAGCAGACCTTGTGGTTTCGTGGAATTAATTAAATATATAGTGCACGTTTCCACGCGAATATCTATTGTTAACGTCTTGGATTAGAATCTATTGTAATGGCTTCATTAGCTTCAGAATATCCCTAATATGTTAAACTAGAATATGACAGTTATTCATGCAACATGTTGCAATATTTAGCATCTTGTACCAAGTATCGAAGTTGGTTTTAATGTCATGATTGGTTTGTGAGAATGAACAGGTAATGCCCATATCAGTTCGAGGTCCGATACTCCTTACACGTGTACAATGGATGCCACTATGCCTTCAGTAGTTCGGTCCAAATTGGCAATCGATCTTACGAACAATTCATGCGAACTCCTGAGATCTAGAACGATAAATAAAATTATATCGATGCAATGTTGCTCTCACGGGCAAAATTATCACAAAAACGGACGCACATGTTACCGGATACGTAAAAAACAGTACCTACTGATATCCCGTAGAAAAAAAGCCTAAAACAAAAAAAACGCATACTTTACCGCTTCCTGAAATATGAGCATAGAACAAGCTCAATTGAACACGACATTTATAGTTGTGAGTACAACAGCATTAACCATAAATACACTGTTATGAGATTCGAGACACAATAATAACGACTCCAAAAATCGTGAACTCATAAGCCTCATTATAAGTGTAAAGTTTCGCAGTACGTTATCAACGCGTCGCGTCGGTGTCGCTGCGCGGGCGCAGGTAAGGGGCGGCTTGCCTCTGTCGCAACGCGCACACTCACGACTAGCTAACTAGCGAGGATGACACAGATCACTGCACGGCTCGACATCACGGATACAATGTTCCATTTATAAACAACCGCATATATTAGTAATAAACATCAGAACGCCTGGCTTTGCCTGGAACAATAAAGTTTGGTCTAGTATCTAGCCATCCTATAACCTGCCGATAACCTTTGTCTGATGAGAAAAGGGTTTTATATTAATCATAATTCTACAAACCAGCGTCATTTTTCGTCTTCCACTCCTGCCTCTTTTTTATAACGTCTACCTACTGAAAAAAGAGCATTATTTTCCTTCCGAATCTTCCAATTCGATCTTTTCCAAATGAGTACGTAATACAATCGGAGAAAAAGGATGTTTAGTCTGCCGGTCCTATACTCGCCATCTTTTGAGGTACACTACTACAGCTATTGTCATCACTCATTGCAGACATCACAGAAATTGCAGGGAGTCATCAGAAGGGTTTGGAAGGTGACGAAAACGTTCTTAGGTTTGACATATAACACTTTAACGACGACATGACGGTTTATCTCCACTCATCACTACTTGTATCTTATGACTTGTGTCTTATGACTTGTAATATTGTTGTTTCCGCAGTTTATCACGATTATGTTATTATCTGGAGATGGATGTATAGACGCAGCCTAAAGTTTAGTGATAGTCACTCGGTGTCACTGCACTGGCCTTCGTAAGGTAAAAATGTGGTGTATTGCTAGGACCTCTCTAGACGATGCGAGATGGCTATGTATACTATCAGATTTAGAAATGATTGCGATTATTGCCTTTAAGGTCTTATGTTTAAAACATACTTCCAAACTACATAGTTATAAATAAATTCAGTAGTGCAACAGCTACAAAATAATTATATTTAATGGAATGAAAGAACATATTACGTGTAGTTTATAATGTAGTTATCCCATGGCATGATAAACCCAGTCATTAGTATCCAACATGAGAATTTTTCTTATCGTCTGTCAACTTGAGGCATTAGCACTCATCACTATCCATCGAACAAGATACTCTAATTTGTGTATAGAGGGAACGTATACAATTGAAAATGGAAGGGCCGGGATCGAAATTCCATGAAATGTTTCAGTGGCATAAAACAGCCAAAGAGGGGTTCCTCTTTGGAATAACAAAGAACTAACAAAATCAAATCCGCAAACAGTACATAGTTGATTGTTACAATTATGTTGAAAATTGTTTCTCAGGTAATAAATTCTGCACTGACACAACTACTGACAGACAAACATTTACTTTAAAATAAATGGGAGCGTTTTGTCGATATTAATTGTATGTATTCATCACGTAACGGAGTCATTATTTCTCGTTGCATGCGCCCGCGCCAGCCGGGAGTCCCACGGTGACGCGTCGCGGGCGCCGCGGTGACGGCCGCGCGGCAGATGCACGAAACTAGACGCAAACTCACGCGTGAGCTCTTGCATCGTATCGGTATCACGCTCTCCAGTACCAACTTCCCTATATAAACAGCGACTATTCAAATTTAATGTATTCAAAAGCTAAAACTTTGTAACGTAACACATCTTCAGAGCTTCGTTTACTTTAAGGTTTCATGAAAGCTGCCCAGTGATGATTTTAGTAAGTGTTTGTTTATATGGATCTAGGTGTTCTTTCTAGTTGAGTCATGTCATATTTGTGCGTATGTCATGTAGGCAGTTCAAGTATTATTTTTGGGCCTTTTTAATCAAGTTTTTATTTGTGCGTAAATATCTAAGTAGGTACCACGAAACTCTTCTTCTTTCTCCCTTCGTACATTATAAATACCAGTTTTTAGTTTTAGTAGCATCAAACCCTAATTGTGTGTATAAAATGCGCTTTTTAAAATTATATTCATATTTTCAGTACATATTTATGCTAAGCGCATTTGCGTGGCCGGCAAGCAAATGCGAGCCTCCAGTAAACAGCTACCTCCCTCCGTCTGGCTCTGGTGGCCGACCATCTCCAGAGTATGGCCCATCTGGAAGTAATGGTGGATCAGGGGGCGGATCTCAACCTGGTGGTGGTTTAAGCCCTTCTGGACCGCAAGATTCTTACTCTAACGGACAAACAGGCTCATCTGTTGACACGCAATATGGTCCACCATCATCAAGAGGCAATGGACAAGGGGGTCAAAGGTTTGGCTCTCAGCAAGGACAAGGCAATTTTAATCAAGGAAGCACACCCGATTCCCAATACGGTCCACCAGGCCGGGGTAATGGCGGTAATGGAAGGGGACCAGGCGGTCGAGGCGGCCCTGGTGGTCCCGGTGGTAGAGGAGGGCGGCCGCAATCCTCTTACGGTGCACCAAACCAGCAAGGAGGATTAAATGGGGCAGGGTCAGGATTTGGTCAAAGACCAGAGAGTTCATATGGCCCGCCACCTACTGGTGGGTTCTCGTCTCCAGGCAGTGGTCAGTCAGGCAACCAACGTCAAGGATCTCAAACGCCGGGCTCCAGTTATTTGTCTCCTAGTGCTGGTTCTCAAGCTTCCACTCATTCTCAATCTGGTTTCAACGGCGGGCCTGGTGGTCAGCCATCATCGTCGTATGGTGCGCCTGGCTTTGGTGGCGGTCCTGGAGGTCCTGGCGGTTCCGGCGGTCCGGGTGGGAGAGGCAATGGCCGTGGTGGATCAAGCTATGATGATGGACAATCTAATGTAAGTACTTAACTTTTGCGCATAGCAAACTTTTAAACTCTATGCAAAAAATAACATCTTACATAGAACCAGACCATACAAACTTAAGGTTAAGAACGTGTAGAACTTGTGTATAGCAAAGCTTTTTGTTGCTTTTCAGGAGCCGGCTAAATACGAGTTTAGCTATGAGGTGGACGACGCTCAGACAGGTACTAAATTTGGTCATTCTGAGCAGCGTGATGGCGACCTGGCCACTGGGGAGTATAACGTAGTGCTGCCCGATGGCAGAAGACAGGTTGTCGAGTACGAGGCCGGCGTGCAGGGATACATGCCTCAGATCCGATACGAGGGTTGGTTCATTATCTTGGTTGGCGATACGACACCTGTGTATGGCTTTTATACTAAACTGCATTTAAAAAGATTCGAAGATTTCTCATTAATTAAATTACGCGAGATATAGCTCTACTAGTGTTAAAAAAACTAAGAAGAAAATCTTTAAAACACCACCAGAAATCAGTTGCTTCAGTAATGAAATCATAAGAGATCAAGATAATAGTGTAACGAAATCAACGACTGATCCAAAATTGAAACGTTTTATACTAAAATACTCCTGCAAATTAAGTTAAATCATCAATTTTATCAGAAAAATGATTGTTGTTTCAAATTAGCTAATGGCGCCGATTCCCTTGTTCACAAACTAAATTAAATTAAAGTTCAGTGCATCTTTTTCTTTCTATTTCATTAAGAAAAGGACAGAAGATAAATTTTAGTTCAGTCCTGTCAAATTAATCATCGCTTGACGTAAATTGACGTAATTTTAGTAGGCAAGTTTTTAATCACGTCTAAACTTGTATGGAGTAGTGACAGGCGCTGATTAATTTGACAGGACTAAACTAAAATTTATCTTCTGTCCTTTTCTTAATGAAATAGAAGGAAAAAGATGCACTGAACTTAAATTTAGTTTAGTTTGTGAACAAGGGAATCGGCACCATTTTCATTGTAAAATTAGTGTGAACTAATCTACGCATTACCGGAATAAAGCTGTTGGTAATTGAATTTACTTGTTGGTTCAAATTCTTATTTATTTAGTGTTTAGTTTATTTTATTTATAATATTTCTTTTTCTTCAGGTGGCGGTAATGGAGGCTCCGGGAACGGTTTCGGTCGAGGTAATAATTATTCTTATATTTATTTTTACTTATATAGGCTTTACGGAAACATACTTTAAAACTTCAGGCATTTAAAGTTAATAATAAAATCTCTGAAATTTACCCCAATTTTTTTTTTCAAATCTTCAAGTATATTTGTAGTTGTATATTTATAAAAATATGCTATTTTGCAGGAGGTGGAGGATCACAAGGTGGACGACAAGGCTATCCTCAAGGCGGTCCTGGTGGTGATGGCGGTTACCCAGGATCTGGACAGGATCAATCAGGTAGTCCTGGACAATACCAAGAAGGTGGCTTTGGACAGGGAGATTCGGAAAGTCAAGACTTCATGGGCTACCCCAGTGGAAGGCCTAGTGGTAATGGTAATGGCGGTGGTATTGGAAGGAACGGTAAAGGACCCCGCGGACCCCAAGGTGGTGTAGAAGGTTTGAACGGCGGTGGCCAAGGAAATGGTTATACAAGTGGAGGGCCACAGGGTGGTAACGGTGGTTACTCGAGCGGTGGTGCGGGAGGAAGCAACGGAGGCTACCCCAGTGGTGGTCCTGGAGGAAACAATGGAGGTTTCCCAAGTGGTAATGGCGGCGGTTACCCAAGTGGAGGACCGAGTGGACCACAAGGAGCTAGAGGTGGACAGAACGGAGGCAGAGGACGTCCAGGATCTCAGAACGGTGGAGTCAATGGAGAAGCAGGTTACCCCAGTGGTGGTCCCAGCGGCCCTCGGGGCTCCGGATATTGATAACAAAACAACGAAATCGACTCTCTAACGATAGACAAAAACGCTTTAGTAAGTTCAAAACTTACGAACCTAAACGAATTGTATAGCTTTGTAAATAAATGATGTAAAAAAACAACTTGTTTCTGTAACTCACTAGTTCCTTTATTTATAAAGTACAATCGGTATTCATGCAAAGCAGTCATATCGCTATCACAATGCTTCTTATTAGTAAGGTATCACCTTCACACATTAATATTAACAAAAACAATTCAAGAAAATAATAGTGTAAATGCATAGAAAACAATATAATTATTACATTCGAATGCATCAAAGTATCACAAAACAAACATAAATAAAAAATAAACATGGGTAGGTTGAACTGTAGTAGGTGACACTCTCTAGAGTCGACACCAAGCTATGGTCGATATATTTTAATTCTTCAAGTCCGCATAGATTAGTGCCATAGAATTTTGTTCAATACTATTCTAGGCCTAGAAGTATTTCAAATATCACCTCAATTACACACTACACATTTTGGTCGTTGTAATTATTTCTTAATCGTTATTAATCTTCGCAACTTCAAGCTCAGCTTGTATTTCATAATTACATGTTAAAGCCATATATTCATTATTATGCTTTTGGATAGGTATTATTACTATTATTTATACAATTCTGCAGTACCTACTTATTTTGTAAGTACATTATTAAAATCTACATCGAAAAATAACTTACGTCTTTATTTCTTACATTTGTTTGAAAGGTAGCCAACAATCTACACAGTCAAATACGGCAGTTAAATTAAAGTTATGTATAGTTCAAATGCATAACATATATTGTAGGTAGTGGATTCAGTATTCGCTGTTGGAAAGTGCATTTCGACCAAAAGACGAAAATACATATTTCGTTTGGCGACTACTTTTTAGCGGAGAGGAAATAAAAAAGATCCGGCCCGCAGTTTTTCTTTTAGGAGACACATAACCGCACTTCATACGTCAGTTGAGAAAAAGCTTATGTTGCTATTTATAAGTCTCTGTGTAGCGAACTTCTTTGTATTCTTTGTAAGGTTAACCTTGCCCCAAAATACTGTTATGATTTAGGGTCTTTTAACTTTTTTAAGTATTTTGATCATTTTGTTAACACGTTAAATGGTAGCCGGGATTGTGGGCTTTTTTCTTCAATAACACCACTTTACCTACGAGTACTCAATATCTGATATAGTCTTATTTAAATACACTATAATTCCGAAATTTGAATTCTCTGGCACATGGACGCTGTTCAACGAGCAATGCAGAGCAATTCTCCCCAGCATAGTGCAGAGCTTACTAAGGCAGTATAATTGTTACGTTCCGAAACGGCAGTATTCAAGATTGCGAGCGCTTTGCTTCGTGGCAGAACAACTTCCCTAGTTACTGACTCCATATGTATGTACTGACTAACCTACACGTACATTTCCTGATGTTCAAGTTTTGTGAACTTCCAAAGAATTGTTTAACCGTATCTAAAACGCTCCACACTGTATTCGCCACGTTTCGCCACAAAACACTTGAAATGTGAACCGTGAAGGATTTGTTGAACAAATAATTTGAGACATTTTGTGCAGATTTCTGGCCACCTATGCTTTAATGTAATATCTATGCTATTATTACATAAAAAAATAAAAAAGAATTGGTATAAGTAAAGATGCTAAGGATTTGTCCACCGAAGTAGCGATGTCTGAAAATAAAGCAAGAGATAAAATAATACGCATTCAGAATTACATTTCATAAGTTATACGAGTAGTTAAATGGGCCGTATAAGTATGGTGTTGAAACACTATGCAAACTTGTCCGTTCAGAGAATATAAAAGACTGGTAGTTACATGTTATGGGCCATTGCGATCACCGATCCGTTGGCCAAGGTAGGATCGTAAGGTATTAATTATGAGGCCCACTAGGAACAAAAGTGGTCTTTCAAAATTAGTAAATTGATATCAACTCTTTTTTTATATTGACTTTTAAGTTGACTATGAAGTTCTATTTACCTTTACCCACCTTTGATTTCCTTTGCCTCCAGTGCGTCCGTAGCGACAGTATAAGGTAGCGCGATATAATGGGTAGACTCTGCTTCACTTTGGTACAGCGGCGCTATCGTAGCCTGGCACTAAAACAAACATAAATAAATGAACACACAGGAGATTTTGAGATGGAAATGTTTGTCACTAGAAAATATAGAGAAAATTGACAAACGTGTAAAATGCTTTTTTCGAATTTTGGAAATACGTTGGTTTAGCCAGGCCGGTTTTTGCAACAAGACATTCTTTTGCAATAAAACTGAGTCCTGAGGTAGACCAAAGTCTGACCAAAGTTTTGAGGTAAATGTAAAATAAATAAAATTAGATTTTGAGGTAGAAATACTCGTAACTAGAAAATATAGAGAAAATGGACAAAACAGTAAAATGCATTCTTCGAATTTTGGAAATAGGTTGGTTTAGCCAGGCTGGCTTTTGACAAGACATTCTTTTGCAAGGTTTCATGTTTTTTGCAATAAAACTGAGTCCTGAGGTAGTCCATGAATCATTACTAATATCAAGTGGATCTACCATCAGTAATAAATTGTGTTACTAAACTGTTAACTATAACTGAAACACTCACTTTTAATTTGATGGCTCCATTAACAAAATCAGAGGTAGTTGCGAAGAAGCTAAGCTGAAGAATAGTTTCTGCAGCATCTGGCCGTTCAGCCGACACCCGGTACCAGGGTCCCAAGACGTAAGAAGAGGGCGCAGGCCTACCGTTCACGAGCCACTTCAGATGGGCCTTCGGACGGGATGGAGGCAGTGAACAGTTTGCGACCACCAAGTCGTCGAAATTGTACTGCTCTTTTAGACCCACCACTCGGGGACCGCTTTTTGGAAGTACTGAAAGATAATCATACAATCATCAGGGATTAAATAGAAAGTTCATTTTTATTCATTTATAGTATTCAACCTATTCAAAGAAGTGGTTTCGAGGATAAAAAACCTTATAGTGACCGCTAGACCGGTTTAAATGGCTTACAATTTTGCCCCTTTATTGTTAATTTAATCTTGTCGTAGCAACATAAATAAATGCCATTAAAAACCCTTTGTGTTAACACTGCAGTTTACATTGGCCTCTTGAAATTAATCGTGTTTTGCTTCTATGGGGTAAGTCTGTGTTCGACACGTGTTAAATACGAAACGGACAAGACAAACTTACAGTGTATATTAATGTATTTCTGTCTATATACAGTATCAAATTTCGGCGCTTCGCCGTTCACTTCACATCGGTAGTGTCCTGACGACTCCTGGGTCAGGTTTACCAACGCCACCACTGTGTTTGAAGAGCGCGCCATCTATAATAGAAAGAAAATAAAACCTGTTAATAAACAGAAGAGAATGGATCATTTGTAGGCAATTTACCTCGTCTTCAGCATTTTACTTGTCACTAAGGACTCCACGTCCGTTTTATTGCTAGAGGGCTATATAGGTCAATATCTAGAAATCATGGTAGGTACAGAACATAAGTAGATATTGTTTATCGCGGTACACCGTTATTTACCTGTGGCCACCTACAACTTCCCATGTATCCGTATTACCGTGTACATGTACACTAATAACCTCACATTACTGGTCGACATCGGCATAATAGTCTTGACTAATGATACACATGGCTGTTGAGACATTCTTGCGATGCTATAAAACAAAAAAAAAAGAAATGAAGGATATAAAGGTGTCTTTTCACAGATGGCGAAAGTTGGCGGGAATCTAAGAGCAATCAGTGACTACTATAATTTATTGCTCTGAATCAAGAATATCGAACTGAGATTGAATATGACAGACATTCATATTAATTATCTCCTAAAAACCTTGATAAACAGGTATAACGAGGTTTTTTGAGTGACAAATATGCTGAAGAAGGTCTAAGTATTCGTACTTTCGACGTAAAGAGCAACTACTTAGTGAGTTTGGAGTTCTTCCAAGTATTGCTGATATTCCGAATAGTTGTTCAGAAGTTACAGATAGCTTTTTCCATGACGACGACTCCGAAGTTTGTAACAAGTTCGATGAAATACAAAAATCAAATAGAGAGATGTTACATTTTCGCTTATTTAGATGCGCACAGCAAGAATATTGAGCTAGAGAGGCCAAAACAGAACGGTTTGCAAAAAAAAACATAGGTATACCCTAGACAAAACAAATAATTTCAAGATCTTGCGACAGTTGAATTATTCCATCATAAACGTCACGTTCGAGATTAAAAATACATCAAATCCAGAAAATGGCGTCACTGTACAGATCAGTCCCATATGTTATAGTTCTTTAAAAACACCTCATCTACGTAACTTGTGTGTCATCGGGAATATATTTTATATAAATAACACTGATTCCTTAACAACGGGAGTTATGAAAGAAAAATTAAATGAGTTTTTCCTTCCACATAATATTTGCTTTGTATCCAGCTGCATCCGTTTAGACTGGAAGGGTTAGGAAGATGATGATTTTACATAATAAGTACCTACCTATTTGGTAATGATTCGCATCTTTTACTAATACATTAATGAATAGCTGTGTATTACTGACAAAATACTAAATAAGTACTAAAATAACTAAATAAGTTCATCATCAGCTATAAGTGGGGTCAATGAAGGGACTGAACTATGTCCTAGTATTACATGCATGATTTAATGTTAGTCATTATCGCCTACGATTACAATATTTAGAATCTAATGTAGCTATCAGCGAACGATAACAGATAAATATCTGTGTCTTCACATATTATTATTTAGTTCATAATTACATTAAAACAATAAATAAACGCTTATTCTTTGCGATAGGAGATTTAGGAATGGGTAATTCAATTATCTTGTTTTTGGACATTTTGACTTTCAAAAGTAAAAGAAATAATAATAAAAAGGAAGTTGTTCATAATAAACCCGTGCTGATAGGAAGCTGTTTTTAAACCCGCACTGATTCATCATCATATAACGTCGTTTGAGAGGTGTGTTTGCTGCAAACACAATTCGTGCACAAACATACAACAATACATACATTGTTAATGTATACGCAGGAAACGGTTTATTGACTCATCCGTATGAATCAGAAAATACATAATATTTACAACTTTAATTACAATGCTCAATCTCAATCTCAATCTCAATGCTGCCGATCGCTTAATTAAAAAAAAATGAAAGTGATTTTTCTTTGTAGTTTTTCTTTTCAGCACGTGCTAGTACTGAAATCGCGTCAAAGGTCAGTCTTTTGACGGTTAGGGCGTTTGTCCACCGCAGCCGTCAACGGGACGTCACCGAGAAACGAGATTGTTCAAGCCGACCGTGACGCCCCAGGTGACGGCGATCGTTTTTTCAACGCACCCGAACTGCAGTTCAGTATGTTATGATAGACAAAACAGAAGCCGGGTGAACGGCGCGGGCGGCGGCGCTCGGGTGACGGACGTGTGATGGACACGCAGCCATAGTAAATGTATGTATCGCTACTTCGGCGCCGTCAACTCGGTCTCGGTGACGGCCGATAGACACATTCATGAATAATTTGTTTAATGATTTATTGGTACCTAGCTGACATTTTGATGCAATCTAACAAAGCTATTTGTTTCTACACTGACAGTTACATTGTTAAATGTTAACACTGACATTACAAAATGTAGTACTTATTGCTCGCACTAAATGGCATTTAGATACGACATTTGATATGATTTGAATTAAATATAATAATAAAAACCGGCCAAGTGCGAGTCGGATTCGCGCACGAAGGGTACCAAACCATTATCTATAAAACGGCAAAAAAATCACGTCTGTTGTATGGGAGGCCCCTTAAATATTTATTTTATTCTCTTTTATAGTATTTTTTGTTATAGCGGCAACAGAAACACATCATCTGGGAACATTTCAACTGTCTAACTATCACGATTCATGAGACATACAGACGGACAGCGGAGTCTTACTAAGACTCCGCTGTCCGTCTGTCTGTCTGTCCCGTTATATAGGGTCCCGTTTTACCCTTTTGGTAAGGAACCTTAAAAAACTGGCGGGAAAATAGGGTTTGAAAAACTTTATCTGCTGCACCGTACAAAATATTATCAGTATAACATATCACTATTTATTGCTCATGACGCCACGTAGGTATTTTTGTTAGTATTTCAAAGTTTTGTAGTTATTCATTGAACTGCTTGATTGTGTAAAACACGAGTAAAGAGATAACCAAAAATAGTCTACCGATAAGAATAAAATTGGCATTAAAATATATTGCATCAGTCTTCAAATCCGTTGCTATGTCCAACATTTTTTTTAATAGGCATTTTTATTTACATAACCAAATTACAAGACGATTATTAACATTAACTAAATTAAATTGAAACTAAATTAAAACTAAAAAAGGCCCTCGAGGCATTGTACCGAGTATGCTGGCGGAATTTCCTCGCTGAATTGCAATGATGAAGCGTTGCGCGAGAAAGTCGCCAGCTTTTCGGTCACCAGTTACATCAATCAGACGTTTCGTGATTTCCGCTATTAACTTATGCGCACTGGGACCTCACGGACCGAGGGTCTCAACGCCAAAGGCCACAAAGTTGAGCTCTCTGCCAAGGCCTCTATATTTTATATGTCCAACATTAGCTTCATTGTGTGGATGTAATGTATATGTTATTGAGATTTCTTTAATTTATTCAGTCGTATGAATTATTATATAAACATAATATACAGAATTTCACGCCTGTATTACGCCTTAAGGGTTGGGCAGAGATTTAGATATTTGACTCTTTTTAGGGTTTTGTCAGACCCACAATATTATTGAACGGCCTATCCAACGATATCCCACACCATGGGAACCACGAGAAAAAAAAATGCTACTTTCCGTACAAGGGAGATACTGTACAATGTTTATTTCCAAGATTTAATTTTACCACTTCGTGGTGTAGTGTCGCGCGTAGCGTGAATAATATGTATAACCATGCCAAATTACATCTTTCAAGTACTCCGTGGACAGAGAGACAGACATGGCAAAACTATAAGGGTTCCTTGTTGACTACGGATCCCTAAAAACCTAATGTAACACTGCCTAAGTCGCTTTTGTAATTTAAACATTATCAAAAAATTTAATACATTTTTTCACTTACATCAACATTAACTCCAGTCACTGGGAAGTAATATACAGGAGGTTCATTCTTAGGCACGTAGCGGTAGAACTCATGCCCGTCTTTGTACCACTTGACAGAGTACAGGGTGTCCCCTTCCATGTCGTACTGGCAGCCGAGGAGGGCCATGCCACCTTCGGGCTCGTGTGTAGGTACCCGGAGCTCTACCAGACGAAGGCTCTTTACTGAATCTGAAACACATGAAAAGTACAGTATTAGTGCCAGTAATATATGTATGTGTCGAATGAATGAGTGTCGTGATGGCCCAGTGGTTGAGACCTCGCGTCACATGCAAGAGGTTGTGGGTTCAAATCCGGGTAAATTCTGAAAATTTTGACTTTTGTACTTTCTAAGTTTATCACTGACATCACTGAAAGAAAACATCGTGAGGAAACCCGGACTTATAATTAAGTCTGAAATCGCCAACCTGTCTTGAGCAAATGTCGTGATCAAGGATTTATGGGACAATAATGGGACAGGCTGGTATTATTATTAGTGCCTTATTATATACAAACAAATGTATACTCGAAAGAATATGACAACCAGGCAATAGGCCAAAAGTTAGGGCGTTGACTCGTTGAATGATGTGCGAGAAGTCATAAGTTCGATCCCCGTTTGCGTATTGATGTGAACCAAATCATAACACAAGCTGTAGCTTAATATTATCTGTATCAGAAATATTAATAAGCAATATTGAAATTTTTGGCACTGAAAATAATGAGCTAATGAGTGAAAAAAACAGTAGGTATGCCATAGCGAAGTTCAATTAGGTATTTACTATTTTATAATAGAAACACAATATCTGCCAATGTTTCGTAATAAAAAGTTACTTTCCATTTACAGAATGTGAAAAGGTTGGTACTCGCTATCGTTATTGTTACAGCATGTATTCATTAATAAGGCTTTAAAAAAATAAAGCAAATTATACGTCATATTCTACGAAAGACTAATTAATATCTAAACATTTTCATTGATTTACAACTAAACATGTAAGCAGGATTACATCAGGATTGCAGGATTTAATTACATGATGTACGTTTTCTAAAGCTCTGCTGATTATAAGCTTGATCTTCATTAACGTCTATCTAATTATGAATCTCATACAATGCGTCAATTTTTGTAAGTAAGTACTTATAATTGACTATGACTCATTCACAGTTACGGAAGCAGAACTACTACAAAACCAGACAAACGTAGGTACCTACATCTAAATGCTATGGATGCGTAGGATCGCAGTGGCTGGGAGTGCACACCGGGCAAGCTAGATTATATTATAGTAAAATATGTGCACTAAATTACAATACCTTGCGTCCACAACAATAACAACATGAGAATCGTTCTGCCAAACATCTTGGTACAGTATTCACAGCAGTCTGTCCACATAACCACGCGCGCACTTCACAGCAGCGAGACAGCTCAACAGCTCACACTTCACTTCACATCAGACGGATCCATCGCTGATAAATCAGTGACTCGAATAATTTAACTGAACATCAATAACAATTGTACCTTTGAATTCAGTTAAAATCTGCCGTTTGCGGGGTTTAAATAGGCCAGCGAAATTCCGGCGACACCGATCTAAATTTAAAACTGGTCGCCACTGAACTGTCTAGCGCATGCGCCGTGCTAACAGCGTACTGCCAATATTAAGAGGATTGCGTGTCGATGATTAATATTTGCAATTTTTATTAAATAAAACGGGCACTTTTTTCCGTGAACATACACGTTGGGTGTAGCGTGAGTTCAACGAATAATTATTCGGGTGCACACGTGTGACTCAGACCAAATTTATGCAGTTATGTTAATTATAGTGTGTATTACCAGAGGCATTAATTATTATGATAAAAGACTTTACATAGGTAATACTTTGTTTGAGCAACCGATAATTATTATTGTTGTAAAGGCTCATACATAATACACGCGCCAGGCCAGTGGGAGAATATTGAAGCCACCTAATAATTAAATGCAAGTTGACGTGTGTTGTTTTGACTTTTATATTGTGTGTGTAATCGAACGCTAATCTATGTAGGTATGCTACGAATAAAAAAAAATCAACACTCCAGAATTTGTATAAAAAATAATTGTAATAAGTACTGCTTAATAAAACTGGAGATCGATTGCAAATAGTCTCTTCAACAACGTTGGTGTCGACCGATAATAAAACTCATTAATCATAATAGGCATTTAAATTACAGATAAATTATTTTACTGAGGAGACTTGTATCGTTTTAATTGTACCTACCTCTGTTAAAGGTCAGAGTGTAGCCAAGTTATCGCTCGCGGTAATTTCAATGTTTTTGTAACGAATTATCGAAAGAAAACATTTACTAAGATAAAACTAAAGACAGCAATCTCGCTTAAATTAACTTCTGTATTTTTATAAATAATAACATTTTTAATTTTATGTTCACGTTGTATAGGTATACCTAGTAGCGTAAGCAGAATTTCTAGCTATATAAAAGTGAATTGTATAACTTTCTAAGGCTTCACTGAAGGCCCTTGCAATCTGTAAAAGCAAGTGGTATCTACATACCTATGTCAAAATTATACGGGCTGATCAAATTCGTAATATTTCATCTAAAAGAATAGAATAATTTATTTCAGATAATTAAAATCCATCCGAGGGGCTTGTGGCTAAGTAATAACAGCGGCACGGGTCGATCGATCAGGTTAAGCTACGCTTGCCGCGGTTGGTCCATGGCTGGGTGACCATTACATGCACCCCTCCGTGCCTCGGAAAGCACGTTAAGCCGTTGGTCCCGGCTGTCATTTGTAGATCTTTGACAGTCGTTACGGGTCGTCAGAAGCTCGAAAGTCTGACAACCAGTCTTACCAAGGGGTAGGTACTTATCGTGTTTTCCAGTAACTGGGTTGTGGAGGTCAGTTAGGCAGTCGCTCCATGTGAAATACTGTTATTCAGCTATATTCAGGTAAGACTGGAAACCGACCCCAACATGGTTGGGAAAAGGCTAGGCAGATGATGATAATTAAAATCCATATCGTGTTAGTATACTTAGCAACAATATTAGCTTACAATTATGTTAGTATTGTTAGTACTTATCTTTATGTAGACTACTTACTATATAAAACCATTCACTACCCTTACCCAATGTTTTTGGTAACTGTAATAGAGAAATGATAAGAAAAAAAAAACACGTTCATTATAAATAAATTAGGTAGTTAAAAAGAAATAGGCAGCCATGGTGACTGCCGATAGAAGTGAAAACTGAAAACTTTGAACAGCACATAATACAGTCGAGTTTATATAATGAATTTGCAGCATGGCAGTTACACGAATAAGTTTTGCCCCTACCAAAAATCGCTCAACGCGGCTAAAGGAGTTTTCACTTCAAAATGCAGTTGTAACAAAAACTTCGTAACCTGTACGAATTTGTAAAGTCCCGCTTTAAAGATATTATGACGTCACAGCTTTATTCCCACTCGGCACAAAGTTAATAAAACGTGGTTCCGTACACATCCTGGCGAGAGAAGCTCTAGTTATTTCCGTTGTGGAGTCGGCCGACTGGCGCTAGTTCTGAGGCTATTCGCTAGATGTCGCACGTTGCCTGTTCGCGGAGTTTCAAACTGCGCATTGTGGGAAGTTTCAATAGTTTGATTCAGGCTATTTCTAATGGTATAGGAAAACAGTACGGGAAGTGCAGTAGATATTTGGAATTGTGATTTCTCGATACGGAAGTTCTTGAAACTTTTGATTTTAAGTAAGAACAGAAGCATGCAGACACTGAAAAAACACCCTCAAAATGTTTTACATGTTGATGGCACAAAATCACAGAACCCATTGCTGCTTTGTCGTGTCTTCAAATGACACTTCTTTGAGGCAAAAGCTTACGGCGCTTACGGCGCTTACGGCGTAGGTATGTTGTCGCTTGTGGCTAAGTAATAGGTAACAGTCGCACGGATCGATAGATCAGGTTAAACTACGCTTGCCAAGTACGATCCGTGGATGGGTGACCATCTTTACATACCAAGACCCTTCCGTGCTTCGGAAAGCACGTTAAGCCGTTGGTTCCGGCTGTCATTCGTGGATCTTTGACAGTCGTTACGGGTCCTCAGACGCCCGAAAGTCTGACAACCAGTCTTACCAAGGGGTATCGTATTACCCAGTAACAGGCAGTCGCTCCATGTAAAATACTGGTTCAGCTGCATCCGGTTACTGGAAGCCTAGGTAGATGATGATGATGATTATGATGCCGCTGGTCACTATCTCTCTTTTGGCGGGTGCCTGGCTTCAGCAAAATTAGGAACAACAGCCCACCTACAGCTCGACTTCTAAAGTACTTAAATTCGAGCATATTGAGCACTAGACGAGCTTAAGTAAAGACTATCTTCAACGTGAATATAAAAGATCGAGCATCCAATTTTTCCGTTGTAATTCCCACCTTACTCGAAGATTAGCTCCTTAAAAACTTCACCATATTCTTATTTGCTCTCAAAAGGTGAAAATAGCGTTCCAACGGCTAGAGATTGTACTGCACGCTCGGCATCCCGCCTCTTAAACTATTGTAGTGAGCCCAATTCTATTCCCTCAGGAAGCACATTCAGTTGCTTGGACGTTCTACACTCTAGAGGGAATATAATCCTGTGGATACTATGCTCTCTTTTAAAGGATCTGGATGTTTTTGGGTACGATTTTGTATTTGATTTTGCAATATCTTTTGTATGTGCTGTTTTTCAGCAATTGTAGAAAACCTTTTTTAGCTTGATTTTGTTGCCGAGTTTCTTTAGATTTTTTTGTTTAAGGTGGATCCACAGAATCCTCAGAATTTCGCGGGCTACCACTGCGGATCCACCTTAAGCTAAACAAATCATTCGTACCTAAGTAGCTATCTACAGAGGTACCTACGACTTTTTTTTTAATACATATAAGTTATTGACAAAGTAGTTATTCTACTATTAGAATAACTATTTTTAGAATTATTTCTTCTACAATCTGCATTAAAATCAACCTGACATAAACTGCGATGCAATTAACATTCATCAAAAGTAGTTTGTTATTAATAGAGCCTCATTATTGAATGTTCGAGTTATTTCATTGAGTTCAACGTGCTGATCTAAATTCGAAATGGCACGAACCAAATAACACTCAAATGTATTATAAAGTTCAACTGAATACCCTCATACAAATACGTGTTTCAATTTATTTAATTCCTAACGTAATTATTTTATTTAATACCTGTTTAGAGCGGCCGCGCGCTGTGAACGTAATTGTGTTCCTACTGGCGTACAAACGAATCGTAACCACATCACTAACAGTTAACATTAAGTTTAAAGCGGTTACCCAGCTAACTAACCTTGAATTTGTACAATTCGGTGTACAGCAAAGCTCTGAATATCTCAATTAATATCGAGTTGTGGTACACGTAAGGCACGGTCCACGGCCGACATATGGACAAATAAGTCTATTTGCGAACATTTAATATTCGCTCCGGGCCCGCGTTAATTAAGCCGGGTTGGTTGGGTCCGTATGCCCGATGCCCAATGCCCGCACCCTCGAATCACCCTCGACTCGATAAAAGAAACAAAACACTCGCTACCAACATACGGACGTGAACCCACAATACGTTTCAAATGTGTTTGTCGAAATTTTAAAATAACTCGTTAAATATTTCCAGTTTGCAAAGTGCGGTCAGTAATGGCATATCTACCTGTCTACCTATGGAACAATAAAATAACATGTAGGTAAATACGATTACTAAAAACAAACTTAACTTTATAGTTGAAAAACATGTTCTTCCGTACATCGATATACGTCACGTTCAATTCTCCAATTACAAATGTAAGTTGGTCGACCATTATTCGTTAACTTCGCCTACTTAGCTGTGATAGTTTTCCTTTTAATTTCGTTATACAGGTTGTCCGGTAATTAATTGATAACCTTAAAATAGGTCATGGTAGAACTAATGGCCATTCAGAAAAAAAAAAACAAGTAGTAGAGAAAGTTGATATGTTTTTTTTTTAATAATAATCGGTGGTTTTTGTTACCTTATTTTACACTTTTGTACACCACGACCACAAATGAAAGAATTCTATTGGTTTTTTATTGTTATAGTTAACTGAGCTGATATAGATAAGCAATAAATAGTACGACTACTATTTCACGGTTTTTTTTAAAACCACTTGAATGTTTGTTCTGGGGATAAATTTGTGAAAAATATTAATGTTGACAAAGTTTAAGCATCCGTAGCTTAAAAAACCAAACACAAGTGACTAATTATTTGAAAATATTATATGCTTAAAGCCGATTTCAAAATGGTATTATTCATTATTGTGTTTAATGTAAATTGTGAATTATTGCTATTTGTGTAGAAAAGGTTTTCGTTAAACAACAAAATTTGCAATATTGGAATATTTATTGTACATGTAACTGACCATTGGGGTTTAATACAAACATTAATAGACGTTAGTAATGAATAGTAATAATTCAATAAAGTCTCTTTAGAGAGACTGGCTTAAAGAAGCGCATACTATTTTAAAATAATTCCTGCGGCCTTCACAAGGTCATCGGTCCACCTTGTAGGACGCCTTCCAACGCTACGTCTTCCGGTACGCGGCGCCCCTCCAGAACCTTTCGGCCCCATCGGCCATCTGTTCTGCGAGCAATGTGCCCTGCCCACTGCCACTTATGTTTGACAATTCTTCGGGCTCTGTCGGTAACTTTGTTTCGCCTGCGGATCTCTTCATTTCTGATTCAAATATATAATATGTATACCCATGCCAAATTACAGCTTTCTAGTACTATGAGCCTCTGAGCCGGGGACAGACAAACAGACAGATGGACATGGCTAATCTATAAGGGTTCCTTGTTGAATACGGAACCCTAAAAATGGGTAGATACTTTTGTACATAATTTCCTTTTTCATTAATAGACACTAAAATGTTTTTCTTAAAGAAAATATTATGTTCCATTGAAACTTTATGCTTAATTAGACACACTATGTTATTTATGTCTTTTTCTGCTTTATTCATGAAATCTGTGTCTCCAAAATTTTTATTGTGTGTTGGTACGGCAGCGGTGGAGATGTAATAAGTAACTGCCTCCATCGCTTGACCGATAAAAGGCAATATAAATCTCAATAAAGCCGCCTCACGTGGCGCACACGAATGAATGATTAAACGGAGGCGTTTCTTCATTTGTTTTCACTTTAGTTCTGACAATACGATGGTGTGTGTGTAGTCTAGCTTTACTAAGGGAAAATTACACCGCCCGTGGGAACTCGCGCGAGTAAATCATCATTAGAGGAGCCGCCGCGGCCGTGGGACACGCCTCGTCTTTATAAAAGATTCAGCTTGATACAAACGAGACGGACGAGTAATGGCCGAGTTACTTGTGCGTTGTTCGCAGAACTTTACACGCGATGTATTTCATTTAGGCGCCATTAAAATTAACTAAGACCTATGCGCGTGTACGCACAAGTAATCTCGGCAATTAACCACCCCGTATCGCATACTCTTAGAATGGATGGCTCATAATTAGAATGAATAGGAGACGGAGATACAAAGCCTTCACCAGGTTTTAACGAACTTGTGGGAAATTCATCCCTGGTCTGTAATTGCTCTTTTTCTTCGAGGAAACCTTCATTCATAGGTAGTATCTAGTCTAATTTTGCATATTTCAGCAATTATGCAGATACTGCGTAAAGTTATAGCTTTGTGCAGATCAATACCTACCTCCTAAATGCTCTCCCAAGTAAGAACAATATTCTTTGAACATAATTCCGCTGTTAGGTTCTACAAACGACCAAAATCCATTTCTAGAATGATGGTATGTAAAATGTTTTTTTTTTTCAAAATAATTTGCTTATGAAATAGTTTTTGTGATTTCAATTGGTTCTCAGGTAAAATATTGACTTTAAGAACCACTCTGTTATCTCAGTTTGACTTGTCCTGAGGCTGCTAAGTAATCAAGTTGGACTTGACGCCAACTTAGCGACCTCCGCACAGACGTCAGCGAGGTAAATTTAGCAACTTGACTAGTATATTATTAAGTTGAAAACTTTAAATGCAGGACATTTATGAAACTGTCTAGTGGGCGGTGGCCGCAAAGTTTTGTTAATCAGAATAGCAGGAGGTAGCTAGCCGGGTCAAACTAGTTACAATTTTCACCTCCGCTATCCCTTGACATGAGCTCGACCGGGAATATTTTAAAATTATTCAATTTACATAGGTTAATTGCCCACTTATTCTAGGAAACTAAGTGTACCTAGTCTGAATTTTGAGAATTAATTGGCTTATCATTACGTGACTGTCAGGTTCTTGGCTACTGTAATATTACTGTCAGTTTTGGCAAGATTACTTTCGAAGTCAAACTATAGTATCAATGCTTTGTATGACTACACAGATAATATCTTCTACGCCATAATTTACAATCTGTTAACATAAAATGATCCGAAAAACCGCGTCAGTTGTATAGATTTAATATTTTTCAAACACATTTTATTTCGAGAATCAATAGAAACGCGCCTCCACGTGTGAGCTGTACAGCCCTATAAAGTACATTCAATAGCATTGTTGTACTGGCTTTGTGCCCTTGTGTACGAAAAGAGTGAACATTAATTCATATTTCTTTTATTACCGTGCGTCTGTTTTGGTGAGCTCTCCGCCACCAATAGAGTGCTTCATCACATCCCTAGGGTGTCGTCTGCTGTGACAAGGGATTATAAGCGAACAGGACCAACCATCAACCTGTTTATCTCATATGTTCATACATGCAGATTATATTCGGTATTACTACAGCTCTTACATTATGTAAAACGAAAACAATTACCTATTACAATGGCCTCCTCCTTCGGTCTGTGCGAATCTCATCCAGGTCTTATCCCCAATATTTTGTAGGTTATCCAACCAACAACTGTTGGTCTGCCAACGGCTTCTCTATATAAATCGACTTATAAATCGAATAACACGGTGATTACGATAACCTATAGAATCCATGTAGTAATTATTAAGTAAAACATAATGAACCTCCTTTTGCCTCAAGCATCCAACACAGGCCCGTTTAATCAAATCAAATCAAATCAAAAGTCATTTATTCAAACTAGGCTGAGAATCAACACTTTTCGAACGTCAAAATTACATAAGACAGTCCCCCAAAACGCCCACCCTTCACCACTTCCTAGTGCTTTAGGTGGGAAGAAGAAGTGGCCAACAAACTCCCCAGCAGCACAGCTGTCTGTTCAGTTAGAGAACAAAAAAAGATGGATTCTATACAACAGAACAATTACAAAAACAATTTACACGACTTGCAACACAAAACATTAAATTATTAGCCATATGTCAGCTAGCACACCACTTTACCAACAAAAAAGAAAGAAAAGAAAAAGACCGAAAACTATTCCCATGCAGAGATAAAAACGTAAACAGAACTTAAAACCTAAATAAAAGCCTCCAAGTGTAAAGGGCGTGCCCGCTTACATATAGCTATAGCTATAACAGTCACAAAATGATGAACTAGGACCATCAAAGTAAAATAAATAAACAGTTAATTACTAATAACAAAACAATGGTCAGCAAAACGACCAGTCACCACAAGCAGCACCCGTTCACGATCATAACGCAAAAATCAGCCACTACCCCCCTCGCCATATTTGAGGGAAGGAGGCAACCCGACCCCCGACGCTACCACAAGCAGTGACATCTAAAGGAGCATGACGAACTTGCTGCCGGTTGTAAGAATAATATAATCAGTTATCGAGGTCGCTAGCTAACCACATATTGCAATACAACTCAACAAAAAACATTGTAATGAGAAGATTAAGTCAATAATAAACGCATTTAAAATTAAAAATAAATTGACTTATACAGTCAAATAAAATAAACAATTTTATGAACTCCTATAACCTGTCACTAGGTAAGCTAATTCTGGAGAAAGACAATAAACATTGTCTTGAGTTAATCACAGCGACCAACAATTCTTATCATAGAAGAAGTAGTCGTTGATAGAATAGTATGCCCTTGCACAAAGTTTGAATTTCACTTTAGTTCTAAACGCATTAAAAGGCAAATCTAGCAAAGAAGAGGGTAGCTTGTTATAAAAAGTAATACCAAGCCCAACAAACGAGTTATGAAACTTGTGAAGCCGGTAAAATGGAGCACGTAATTTGTCTTTATTTCTGGTATTAATATTGTGAATATCACTGTTTTTAATATATAAATGTATGTTTTGCCTAATATATAAGATGCTGGCGAAGATGAATTGTGATGCCACCGTGAGAATACCAGTATCTTTAAAAAATACTCTCAGAGAAACTCTGGCACCTAGCTGGTAAAATGCTCTAACAGCTAGTTTTTGAAGAACAAATATATTTTGAATGCCAGTGGCTTTGCCCCGCAGCAGAATACCGTAGGACATAACGCTATGAAAATAACTAAAATATACTAACCGAGCTGTATCAACGTCAGTGTATTGTCTTACTTTCCTGACGGCGCGCCGTCAGGAAAGTAAGACAATACACCGCGGCGTAAGCGGCCGAACTGAGCCTTCCCGCTAGGCTTGATATATGAGGGCCCCACTGAAGTTTAGTATCTACTGTTATGCCCAGAAAAAACTGCCGAGTCTACAGTTTCAAGAACCTCTTTATCCAAGACGATGTTGGGTCCTAGATTTCAAACATTCGGTAAAGCGAACTTTATACATTTCATTTTCTTAGCATTGAGAACTAAGTTATTCGTCTTAAACCAATCCGTAACAATAGAGAGTGCACTGTTTACGTCGTCAAAATCTTGTCTATTCCTGTCTACTTTAAAAATAAGAGAGGTATCGTCTGCAAACAGTACAACGTCACAAATACCCTTTAAATAGAATGGTAAGTCATTAAAGACCCAGTATTGAGCCTTGAGGTACACCTAACTGAACTAGAAGCCCGGAAGATTTCACACCATTAACATTGCAACCTATTATGTAAATGAGAACTTACTACATTAAGAGCTTCATTTTGAACACCGTAATGATGTAGTTTACGCAAAAGCGTGTCACGTTGCACGCAATCAAAAGCTTTGGAGAGATCACAGAAAACTCCACATTTTGCGAGTTCTTCAATGCGTTAAATATGTATTTCAGCAGTGCAACACCTGCATCTGTAGTCGAATGACCTTTTGTAAAGCCATATTGTTCATTATGAAGGAGGCTGTTTAAATTAAAATGTCTTAGCAACTGCTTGAGTATTAACTTTGAAATATTTTGCTAAATGCAGGTACAATAGAAATAGGCCTGAAATTGCCAACGTCTTTTTATTACCTGATTTAAATAATGGTATGACTTTACTACTCTTCATGAGGTCAGGAAAAGTTTCTAAATCAACACATTTATTAAAAGTAACAGCTAGATAGGGGGCTACGATGTTTATTGTATTACTTAATAGTTTAATGGAGATACCCCAGTAATCACCAGTGTCTTTAGACTTAAGTGTGTTAAAAACGTTAACTTACTACTACTACTTCACTAGGTGTTACATGTTCAAAACTAAATAAGCGACTACATTTAGGCACACTAATATGCAAAAGGTTTTCAGCTTTAGACGGGGACGAATTTAATGAGCGTGTCGTAGTTATAGGTATGTTGGCAAAAAACTCATTGAATGCCTTAGCTACGTCAGCTGCTTTATTAACTGATTTGTTGTCGACCATAATCTCAAGATGTTTTTCTTGATGGTTAACCGACTTACCCGTTTCATTGTTAATAATTTTCCAATTGGTTTTTGTTTTATTATTGGAATTTTTAATTGTGTCGCATAAAAATTTAGATTTAGAAATAACACAAATCTTTTTAAATAATTTTTGACATACTCTAGAAAAGGAGTATCTAACCTGTATTTTTTTAAACCATATAACTCGTATAGTCTCGCTCTAATTTTATAAATACCTGGAGTAGCCCATTGGTTTTAACCATTAACATTAATAGCATCCCCAGAATGCTATTAATGTTAATGGTTTTGGTCTTGAAAGTAGATTGGTACTCTTTTTGGACAACATCAAAAAGTGCTCCATAGATTTCATTAGGATTCTCGTGTTCTACTATAGATGGTGTAATTCTATGAGCTATATTATTTTAAAACTTGTTGCAACGACTAGCTATATAAGGCCTACATTCTATTTTATGCGCCTTTTTATGTGATGGCACAGGGAAGCTAGCTAATAAACCACAGTGCTCAGATGTTAAGTCACTTAACACTAATTTATTTTTGGCATCACAACACAGTAACATAATTATCGTCGAATAAACGTCCACTGCCAACCTGGGTCTTCCTGCAAATCGCAACGACTACTGCAATGCATAGTCAAAGGGGAAATTGGACGGTTAATAGTGATTGCATATTGTCGTATACTTAGTTATTACCACACTGGAGAACCGGTATTTATCTTCGTGATGCTATTTCTGAGTCCCCGTTTAAGATGAATGTAGGATTTGTAATTATTTGCCGATCAGGCAAATAATGAAAAATACGTGAAGAGAAATGTGTGCATGGTATTCACTGTAATAAAATGATGGCTGGTTGTAATTTCAGTTGCATCTTCAGTAGTATCAATTGTAGTTTCTAATGTAAGAGAACAAGATAACTCCATACATACGAGTACATTAAAATTAGTAGCACTCTTGTGTTATGATTGAAACCACCTGGCGCCAACTGTTTGTTATATTCACTCTTGCAACAGCAGTTGGAGGACTAGGTATTGTCTATATACCAAGCAACGAATTTGATTTAAAATCACCCAATCTACAAAAACTTGCATACATTGTACATTAACCGTAATAAGTTTTAGTTTTAACCACTTTCGACAACATGAGTCACTCAGCAAACAACTTTGCAAATATAACATTTTATGCAAATATAAAGAAATTATACGGGCATTTAATTTGCCTGAAGGGCCGAATTCTACCAACCTAACAACTATTACACAAATTAACAGCATGTAATGTGCGCGAGCACTCCCAAGTTTGCCAACGTAATATAATAATAATATATCAGCATTGCACGCTATTATCTTCTTATATGAAGGTAATATTGTTTATTGCTACATGCCTACGCGATATTAAATACCAACCGGCCCTGAAAGACTTACAGGGGCGCAGAATTTCAGAAGCGAGGTGAAAAATTGCATATTCATCATTTATTAAGGGAACCTGTAGCTTTTTGTGGTAGGTAGTCATAAGCCCTGAAAGTTACGGTTACTTCCTTGAATAAAAGGCAAACAAGGAAAATATCAAGTATATAAGACAGTCAATCTCCACATCGTTAAAATACTTATAAATAATAAGAAGGTACTTAGTACCGTATAGGAAGTGCCTTGTTGTGTGCAAGAATATAGCCAGTTCAAATTATTCTTCAATAACAACGGTTTACCTATAAGATTTTTTTAGGACTGAAAACTTGAATTGTTTTTTCATAATCATCAAGAGAATGAATAGATTTATAAAAACAATGTATTTACACTTACTATCGAAGCACAAATAAGTTCTCAAAGGCCTAACTAACCAGTAATAACAATATTCAAACAGTGGCAATGAAAATCTTATTCACTTGTTTTGAGTTTTGTGAACATTAATATTAAGTACTTAACTGTAAAGTTATTAATTAGCTAAAAGATACGATAATGTAATTAATCCTCTACAAATCTAGACCTAACTCTAAGAATGTACATAACAGAACTTTTTACGACGATGCAGCTACGAGACGGCCCATTTTTTTTACATTTTGTTAAAATCTCTTAAAAGTTAATTAGCATTTCAATGCCAAATTAACTTGTTAATAGTTTAAGTTGTTGTTATTATGTTATTAGGTAATTAGAGAAGATTCGACATGATTTCAACTTAGCTGGGTTCAAAGCGTGGAGCACAAAGGCAAGCTAAAGCAGCTGTTATGAATAATAACAACTGTTCTGCTAGTAGCCCACTATAACAGAGAGCTAGTCCTAAATCTGACTTGGTTATTGGTGGACTTGATTACTGTTGACCTAAATAGCTCTGCGGTAGGCCCCTCCTAAGATATAGGGGGAGTCATTATACTCGTAAATGATATTTGTTTGAATTGAAGTCAAGGTGTTATTAACAGTATCATTGATGGATAGGTTGGTAGATTGATCCATACCTCGGAAAGCAGGTTAAGCTGTTGGTTCCTGCTGTCATTCGTATATCTTTGACAGTCGTTACAGGTAGTCGGAAACTCCAAAGTCTGACGACCAGTCTTACCAATGAGTGTCGGTGTTACACAGTAACTGGAGTTGTGGAGGTCAGATAGGAAGTAGCTTCATGTGAAATATTGGATTTCAGCTGCATTCAGTTAGACTGGAAGCTGACCTTTAAGGCTCCCGCAGACTAGGGCGACAGGCAGCAGTATGCCTGTCGCGCTCGCGATATCGCGAGCTAGCTAGCGGCTAGTCTGCACGAGCCTTAATACAGTTAGGAATGATTAGGCAGATAGATTGAAGAATAGATATTAGATAAGTGCAGTAAGTGGTTTTGTGTTTTGCTGTTACAGCAGGAATGCACAAACTTGGGCCACTCGGGCACATTCAATTCACACATGAGTCAAAGGGGGGTTAAACTTGAATATTTAGTTTGAGGGATTGCATTAATTGCCGTAACAGTTTTACTGCGCGCCGCGCCCCACCGCGCTCGCCCAAGCTCACCCAAGTGCTACCCGAATAGTTCCGATCGCAAGCTCACATCACATTCACGCATAATGCAGGTTTACAACATCATCAACATTTATTTTATAATTTTACTTTATTTTCCGCATTTTTTTAATTTGATGGCGGTCCGTACGCGTACCGACAGCGGGCCGCTGTCTGTGCATCGCTGCGCTACAGGTTGGGGGTTTATTTCTACATGGAAACAATATTCGTTAGGACGACCAATTGTGGTTCCGATCAGGCCTGGATGTGTTAAAGGGTGTACCAAAACACATTGTGGTCACAAATCCACTGGCGATTTGTGGTGGAAACATTCGGTAGGACATGTTGATTACTCCATTTAATTAACACGAGCAAAATTCACTGTCAAATAATAATCTTGGTCGTCCTCATAACTCCTGATAATGATCGCTTTGAAGGGAATATTCCTTATATCTAATAACATTATCACTATCAGTTATATATAATCAAATTAATATAACGCTCAATTGACAGTAGTTAATTATTTACACCAATTAGTTATACAAAGCTCTGTTGATTAATTAGTGATCTCTGAGAAACAGCCTCTTTGGTCCAGCGGTTGGAAGTAGGGTTGCTGAACGTCAGGTCATATATTCACACCTGGTTTATGAAAGGCTAAACAAGAAAAACTGACAGATTTAACTCCGTGGTTGGCTGACTGACAGCAGCTCAAATCACTGAGTTTGAGAAACTGTTAAACTCATGTCCAATCGCACACTTTCTATCACAAGGATTTTGAAATAAATTCCTTATCCATTACTTATTATGTTTGAAAAATTCCTATGATCGACCACGTAAATAATGCAATGAATGTTGTTGAATTGTCAAATGAAAGAAAACGAAAAATTGTAAGAGTGTTAGTCCCATACATAGCTATGGGAAAAGTGAAAATTGTTGTAGTTATTCTGCTCAATGAGTAAAGACAAAGCATTGTATGGAACCGAACTTTGCCATATGCGAACCGTGGCGACAACAATGGAAGAGAACAGTCCCAAAGTTTAACTTTCCCCTTTCGGGGAAGTTAGCAAACGCCTTGAAAAGTGTACCAATATTGTGCACCTTTGCTTTCTTGTAATATTTGTTGCTCGTTTTCATTGGTGTTTCAGTATTTAGCTTTTCGCTTTCATTTATCGATAGTGGTTCGTCTCACCCATTGACTTAACTCCGATATTGGATCATTTCTTATCAACAGGATCTTCTTTTATAAAAAGTTGCCAGTCGGTCAGTTACAGAACTTAGCGATGGAAAGTTCAAAACCCACATCAAACGTGTCCTTATCAAAAAAGCATATTATATGATTAAAGACTACGTTGAAGACAGGCAAGTTGGCAATAATTCCTTCTGGTACCTAATTAACGGTATAACTATGGAAACGTGTATTAACTCCCTAATTACGATGTTTAGTTTAATTTTATTTTTTTACATACTTAAATTCCTTGACATAATCTTTTCATTATTTGATATTATATACCAACAATTTTAATTTCAACTATTTATTAGTAGCTTTTGTGGACAGGATATTAATTCTGATTTGTTACAGGTGTAACGGCAATCATGTCATTTGGTTTTTATTTTTATTATTTTAATAATATTTTATATAGATTATTTTATATTTTGTGAATTTGAGAACGTTGCAGGTTTAATACACTGTAGATTTGTAGACCATTTATTTTTTGTTATGTACCTGGTACTTGTTGACAGGCCTACACTGTCCTCTCATACATAATAGCACTGTAATTTGAAAACATTGTAAAATCCAATTATTTTTAAAAGAGTAACCGTGGGGTTTCTTCCGCCAACACTTCTCCAAAGGAAACGACCAATTGGAACCGTGCACCTAGCTTCTGACGTTTCATAAGTGCTCATGTAGGTCTAAGTGAAATAAAATATTTTGATTTGATTTGATTAGATCCTGGCAGCATGAAATATATTCTCCTTATTGGTAAGGAAATTTTATGTGCTCATAGATATTTTGTTCTGTTATTGAAAATGAAGTGAATTTGTAGAGTACCGTGAAATGGATATTCTAAGCCCGCGTTCTAACCAACGCGATTGTCACGCGAGTATGCAATCGTCGCGTTAATTTTGTTCGGCTTTCCGAACGCGTGGTCACGACTGCAGAGGGCACCCTCAAGTTTTCCGAACTAATTTTAGTGACATATGAACACGACGATCGCGTATTCGCGCGAACGGTCTTTTTGGTTAGCAAGCTTTTTGGTTTGAAAAACCTGTTGCCCCAGGTTTTTCAAAAATGTTTTAATTTGTTACAAAATCTAGAAAGTATTCATACATACGATTCCATATATTGCTTAATAAAAGAGAAAAGACTTGTAAACTCTACTATTGTGAACCAACTGCATTCAAAACTGTGCTTGAAGTCACAAAGCGCACTGTATTTAGCAAAACTTCCAATTCTAAAGTTGGTCGAGCAATATTGAAGTTTGCCAAGTAGCACGAACAAGAGTCATAGATATTCATTAATCTCGTTACAGAACCTGGTCAACTTTGCTTGTAAACTTGTGTCTAACTTCGCGCAGACTAGAAACAATCCTACTGCAAAAGTTGCAGTTTCGGCAGCTCGCCAATCTTCGACATTTATTAGCTTTGAGTATTGAATACTCGTTTAAATTAAATACCAGGTATTTTACAAGTTATTCCCTCGTAAAACATAACGGGCGTCACGGTAATAAGTAAATTTCTAAACTTACCACTTCTCGCTGCCTTTTAATAAAAGTTGTGCGCGCATCCACACTCCGCGCCCGGGGAGTTACGAGTACCATGCAAGCAGGGAGGAGCCCCAGTGCGCGGCGGAACCACGCCAACTTCTCACACCAAACTAAGAGAACTATATTTCAATTATAATTATTATAAATGCAGCTTCTTTTGACTTAATATGGCACGCTGCGGAAAAAAGATGTACCTATACGTGAGTAGGTATGTAGAGTGTGCCTCATACGTTTCTTGTATATCGCCCCAATAAAAATAACACTGTTTTGATACCTTCTAAGTTAACTTAGAAAGGGGCGACATGGTTGTTAAATTCCCGATGCATATCCGATAAAATCTATCGGGTGCAGGCCGATATGTATTATCTTATCAATCAGCTGGACTGATCTCCGCATTGTACGCGCGAGGGCGATGCGAGTTTGTTTTGAATTCTCACACAAAATAAATATCAATGCTAATAGTCGGATAGATATTGGGCCCGATATCTCCCCTTTGGGTATCGTACAACAATAGCGTGAGCCATTTCCAGGCATTTCCCATTTAAATTTGTTCCCTCGGTTTCCTTATCGACGGGAGGGTAGCGTCGACGTGAAGAGACACGCGGCGGGGCATTACATGAGGGGATCGCTTGATGACTCACACGCCACCGACGACGTCTGCCGCTACTAAGGACGATAAATATTGCCTTTTTATGCTAAACTGATCGACTTGCCAGAATAAAAATAAAAAAATAAATAAAATAAGTTTATTTCAAATAATTTTGGCTTACATTGCATATCGAGGAGTCTCCATTTAGGCATGGAAATGCCTGTAGTTGAAGGCTCCGCTCATTCCCTTCCATTATAAATATACAAGTATGTAAGTAACAAATGAGAAAAGAAAATTGTTAATTGTATGTCATATGTGTGTATGTGCGTGTGTGAGTGTGTGTGCGTGTGTGTGTGTATGTGTGTGTGTGGTTGGAAAAGTGGGAAAGACTGAAATTGAGTGTACAGGGTGTGACTAAACAAGCTTATAACATCAGTAAATATCATTTATTAAGTCACGCGTTGCAAAAGTAGCTCTGTATCATCATAATTTAAACTATGCAGCCATGTTATAAGTTGTTTTTTGCATTCAATTTGTTTTTTATCATAGATATATATATTTTTATTTATTTTGTTATATAAGAAGGCTGAGCGTTTTTTATATTGTCTGCTGGCAAATTCTGTTTTAGTCCTGGGAACGTTAACTATGCAATGTTTCTTTCTCTTATTTAGTATTGTGGGAGAATACGAGTGTAGATTAAATATTTCAGTGAAGATACAATTTTAATGCCCGATGTATTAAAATTGTATTGATATAACTGATAAACTGCAATTATACAGCCTACATGGAAAGCGCGGGGGTATAATAAATTACATTCCTGGTGTGAAATAATAGCAACCGACAGTTCCGTGGTAGTAGTAGCAGTGAGTGTAATATTAACCGTCATGTCTGTTATCTTTAATTGTGTAGATAGGTGTGTAATTTTTTAAACTCGCTGTTAGTTACTAGTACTCGTAACTTGTCATAATCTTAGCAAACCTGACTAGGTAAAAAAGAAAAAGATACACTGAACTTAAATTTAGTTTAGTTTGTGAACAAGGGATGAATAATCTCATACGCGACTGCGTATGAGATTATTCATCCCTTGTTCACAAACTAAACTAAATTTAAGTTCAGTGTATCTTTTTCTTTCTATTTCATTAAGAAAAGGACAGAAGATAAATTTTAGTTTAGTCCTGTCAAATTAATCAGCGCCTGTCACTACTCCATACAAGTTTAGACGTGATTAAAAACTTGCCTACTAAAATTACGTCAATTTACGTCAGGCGCTGCTTAATTTGACAGGACTAAACTAAAATTTATCTTCTGTCCTTTTCTTAATGAAATAGAAAGAAAAAGATGCACTGAACTTAGTTTTCGTTTCGTTTGTGAACAAGGGAATCGGCGCCAATATCAGCGTTGAAATAATTAATCGTTGTAGGTCATTTTATTCCACAAATTTAAACAAATCGACTTACGTAAGTTAAAGTATCTAGGTAGGCACAAATCCGCTTAATTCCGCTTTTCTTTTTATGGAAAGGCATCCCGTTGTCAAGAGATATAAGTTATGTCGTAATTTTTCTTCGAGAATCCAAGGTAAGCTCTCTGTTTCCGCATTTTGTGTACAAATCGTCGTTATTAGATAAACTGTGTTGGCGACGTTGACGAATAATGTGATTTTGGGTAGCATTATTAGTAATGACAAGATGCCATTGCAGAGGTAAACAAGTTTTTTGGTGTTGACGCGACGCTCACGGAAATTACTGTTTGTGTGAGTTAATGTTTCTTTGATTTATGAGCTTTTGCTTATAGCACGGTTCATGTGAATTTCTAGTTAATTTTTCGGGTTAAACTGATTCCAATATACCTACACCCTATACCCTATTCCAATATAGAGGGGCTTGTAGCTAAGTAATAACAGCCGCACTGGTCGATCGATCAGGTTAAGCTACGCTTGCCGCGGTTGGTCCGTGGATGGGTGACCATCTTTACATACCAAGACCCCTCCATGCCTCGGAAAGCACGTTAAGCCGTTGGTCCCGGCTGTTATTTGTAGATCTTTGACAGTCGTAACGTGTTGTCAGAAGCTCGAAAGTCTGACAACCAGTCTTACTTAGGGGTATCGTGTTACCCAGTAACTGGATTGTGGAGGTCAGATAGGCAGTCGCTCCATGTAAAATACTGGTATTCAGCTGTATCCAGTAAGACCGACCTCAACATAGTTGGGAAAAGGCTAGGCAGATGATGACCCTATTCCAATATAATATCGGTCACTTCGAAAGCCAATTTAAATGATACGTATACAAATTAAAAGTCATCTAAAAACTCATGTTCCAAAAATTACTTTCTAAAGCTTATCTTTAATAATAATTCCAAATACATTGGGATAAGGGCAGGAGAATGATGATGATCATTATCATTCATAATAATTGTACAGTCGCCAGCACATCAAGTTACAGCAAACTGTCAAATTTTCTCATTCGAATTTGAACTACAACTGAAGCCGATTCGGTGTCAAACAATATTCAAATTCAAATTCATTTATTTTGTGAACACAGGGTACATACAGAATATGTTATAATAAATAGGATCCGAGCTGTGTCCCGCCTAAAGGCATACAAAATATGAAGGGTTTTTAAGCCAAATACATTTTAGAAATTATGTCAATTATAATTTTATAAATAATGTCAATATTATAGATAAAAAATCAAATTAGATAAAGTAAGTAAAGAGCCAGACTTACAAATAAATAATAATGTCACTCATTCATAATAACCAAAATTATATATATAATAGAAAATCAATTGTGTCTCATTAGCTGTCCTTGACCGATTAACCATCAATATTTTAAGGTTTGATATCATTTAGAGAAATTGACAGTTTGTGGTAACTCAATGTGCTGGCGACTGTACAAAAATCATGTTTCATTAATTGCTTTAAATAATATCAAATTTATTCTGGACATTGTGTGCCACAGCCGCATCAATGTATGTAATCATGAAATTAATGGAAGTCAAAGTAATGAAGGATTTTAAAACGTCATCGGTTTGTTTGTCTGAACCAAATGGGTGAAATAAGTTTTAATACGGAATTTCCATTTTTTAATAAAACTCCGATTTCGATACCCGAAAGCTAGCCGAGTATAAGCTTTTTTTTATAATAGAGTTTCCTTTACAATGAACACAACAATTTGTAGTGAAGAAATTAATTAATTAAGTCATCATAAGAGAGATCTTTAAAAGCATATTTTATTTTCAAAGTCAAAGTCAAATTATTTATATCAAGTAGGCACTTTTGAACGTCAAAATTTACAAAAAAAATAGAACTGATTCTAGTTTCCCCTTCCAAAATGTAGTTTCTTATGGAGAAGAATGGGCAAGAAACTCCACCTTTACTCTTTTAAAATGTTTTACATAAATTTTGAATAGGTACATTATATAATATAGGTATGTGAAGAGGATGCACCTAGAATAAAATTACTATATCGAAATAAGTAAAAAATAATTAAAAATGAAGCAATGACAGATAAATTAATTATGTGATAGGTACATGACACATATTAGGTTGGGGAATAAGTCTTTTCGCATTATAGTATGTATGAACTTGTAATAAAATCTCTTTGGGTATACTACTTGTATCTGGCTGGTTTTGGTACCATTGAAAGTTTAAATTTTAAAGAACATAATTCCAAATTAAAATTATGAAAATGTGTGATTTTCATTTGTTTTTCGTACCGTCAAGATGAGTGAATCTAATGCAGAAATTCAATACATTTTAAAATTTTACTACAAAAAAGGTAAAATTGCAAAGCAAGCCGCGAAAAAAAATTGCGATGTTTATGGACCTAGTGCAGTGTCTGTGAGAGTAGCACAAATTTGGTTTAAGCGTTTTCAATCCGGAAATTTTGATGTCAAAGATGCACGTCGCTCTGGTCGCCCTATTACGTATAAAATGAATGCCATTTTTGAAAAAGTGGAGCAAGATCGGCATATCAGTAGTTACGACGTAGCTGAAGAATTGGAAATTGACCAAAAAACAGTTTTGGCACATTTGAAAAAAACTGGGTACACAAAAAAAGCTCGATATTTGGGTACTTCACGAGCTCACTGAAAGAAACCTAATGAACCGTGTACTCATTTGTGATTCTTTATTACGACGTAATGAAACCGAACCATTTTTGAAGAACCTGATAACTGGTGATGAAATGTGGATCACGTACGATAAGAACGTGCGAAAAAGGTCGTAGTCAAAGGCCGGTCAGGCTTCACAGACTGTGGCGAAACCCGAGTTAACTCGCAACAAGGTGATGCTGTGTGTGTGGTGGGATTGGAAGGGCATTATTCATTATGAGCTATTACCACCAGGCAGGACCATCGATTCTGAACTCTACTGCGAACAACTGATGAGATTAAAGCAAGAAGTTGAGAGAAAGCTGTCGGAATTAATCAACAGAAGGGGTGTGGTTCTTCATCATGATAACGCTAGACCTCACACATTTTTAGCCACTCAGCAAAAATTAAGAGAGTTTGGCTGGGAGGTGTTAATGCATCCGCCGTATAGTCCTGACCTTGCACCTTCAGATTTCCACCTGTTTCGGTCTCTTCAGAATTCTTTAGGCAGTGTCAGGTTAACATCACGAGAGGACTGCCAAAACCACTTGTCGCGGTATTTTGATCAGAAGTCCCAAAATTTCTATAGCAATGGGATCATGTCCCTACCTAGAAGATGGCAAAAAGTTATCGAACAAAATGGTACCTACATACTTTAGTTAAATGTAAATAAACTATATTAAAAAATGTTTTGAATTTTCTTAAAAATGCGAAGAAACTTTTTCCCCAACCTATTATTTACAAACATTGTAAAAGTATACGTTTTCCTAAAAAGAATAAATAAAGTAATAGGTCAGTGTGTGAGTTAAAGTTATCACAGAATGTAAATTCAACATTGATTTATTATTTGTATCAAATACTAAATTGTACAATTAAAAAAGCAACCAGTTTGATTTTGTCTAGACTCCAGATCGTCCTATGGAGCTGGACCAGCATGTTTCCAAGCATTCTTATCTTGGATATAATCCTCTAATTTGTAATGTGCTTGTTTACAAAGTGTACTTCTAACATGAGTTTTAAATTTTCTTTTATTTAATTGGAATATATCACAAGGTATTTTGTTGTAACATTTGACACAGTACCCCATAAAAGACCTCTTTTTTTTTTTTGGGTGTGAAATCATCAAATAACTTCTCCTGCTCTGGGTGGAGCGGGAGGGTGTGTCAGACTATTACTGACTAAAACCCACCCGTATTCCTTCCTGTTGCCTGTGTTTCGGGGGCCTCAGTGACCCATTAGTACCTTCCCGCGACCCCAGCAGGAGCGTTGACCTCTGCGGTTTAAACTTTTTAGTTTACCTCTTCTAGCTGGCTTTAAATACATGCTGAGCTGGACTCCCATTTGGTGCAACCTTGAGACGCACACCACACCTTGTTCGATAATTAATTGAAGTATGTCATAATGTCACTCTATTTCTTTACGTATGTTTTTATTTTTTTTGTATATTGGTACCTTGTTTTTATATATACCTATTCCTGTAATTTGTTATCCATGAATTGTGTTATTGTGTGTTGTGCTATGTCTTTTGTGTGCATTAAATAAATGTTTTATCTATCTATCTATCCTAAATTTTTCTTAATTTTTCTGAATGACTTTTTTTTTGGTTGGGAAATCATCAAATAACTTCTCCCGCTCTGGGCGGCAGGCATCAGCCTAGTGGACCCCTACATATGTGCTGACGACATCTCTTTGAGGCGCGCGTGGAATACGACGCGCCGTCTACCCGGGTTTCTGAATGACTTGATGAAGCTTGTTAGTTTTTTATAGAAAAAATCAGTTGCTAACAATTGGAAGCTAAATGATGTCATACATTTTTTTGGACCATTACGATGTAAAATTTTATCACATCTAAAGCTAACATACAATATTCTATCGTTTATTGGATTCTGCAACGCTGTTACATAATATTTCTTCGAAATTGGTGTATAATTGCGCTTTTTGGCTCGCCCAACTATAATTTCATTCTTTCCCCTGGTGTAATACCCTTTCTTATTTGTCGTAGGTGTAGCCAGTAACGCAGTGTAACTAGTTGAACTGGCCGCTTTTGGGCTGTCTTACTGGGGTACTAGTGTACCCACCAGGTGGTTCGTTTTACCAGCCTTGGAATTCATGGAATTCAATTCAACACCGATGGGTACGTTTGGGTGTGTTGCCTGTGATGCTGTCCAGGCGAGCCACGGTTGAGGGTCCAGTTTGCTGTACGTGTGTCTCCTACGGTCGGTCGAGGCACAGGATGGAGTCCGTCAGGAGTGGGTTACTTTAAACCATCATACTTGCTCATTGTAGTTATCAGTACCTACTTGTATAGTTTTTATATTTTTGTTATCTAACTACTTTTATACTGCAATTAGATTAATTTCTATTTTTTTTTTGTAAATATTGACGTTCAAAAGTGCCTTTTATGTGCCTATTTCAAATAAATAATTTGACTTTGACTTTGACTTTGACTTTAACATCCTCTCGCTTTCTGCTTCCCTTTTCAAGAATTCACTCCCAGAATTCGTGAAAAGGGACGGAATTGTGTAGACAGGAAGTGACAGCTTGAGCATGGAATAAGTAAGTACTCTATAATAGCATGGAATTAGTGTACTCATATAATTAATAAGTATTATATAGATTGTGTAGAGAGCAGTGGTGGCCCAGCGGTAACGGCCAAGACTACAACCTACAACTCGTAAGTTGTAGGTTAAAGGTTCGAACCCATGCGCTGAAGGAAAGAAAAAACGGTGAAGGAAGACATCGTGAGGAAACCGGCATGTCCTAGAACCAAAAATTCGAAGACATTTGACATCTATCAACCCGCGCTGGGCCCGCGCGGTGGATTACGGCCTGCGTCCCAGCAGTGGGAACATAATAGGCTGATTATATATATATATATATATACCGGCTGATTTTTTTTATCGTCTCGAAAAACATAGGGATTTTTTTTTTTCTTCAACCTGTAAAGAAATCGATTTATCAATAAATACTATTTCTTTACAGGTTGTAGAAAAAAAAAAAAATTGACTATGCCGTAGGCTTCTACTCCGTTCACCTACTATACCCTATGTTTTTCGAGACGATAAAAAAAATCAGCCGGTATATATATTTTAAGTAGAGGCGGTCGAATTTCGGCCAGCGGCCGACCACTAGTAATGAACAATGATTCGAATAAATATTTCAGTATTTAGCTTTTTTAAAGTCTGAGGTTAATTTCTGTCGCTGCTCAGTTGCTTATTACCAACGTTAGATGTCAGATGTTGTAGGTACATCATATGCGACTACTGTAAGACTCGCTCGCCTTTTTTTTTACATATTACATTTTTAGCTTAAGTTGTTTTTGAAATAAGAGTGCTTATACTGGGATAACTTAAGTTCGTTTATTGGATAATATTCACGTGTTGTTAACGTATTTAGCGGACGTTAACCGTAAACCGATTGAAATCGATTATCTGGATCCTAAACCAAATGCGTAACTAAAATTCATCTTCTGATGTTCCTTAAGTTTTCTCGTAATCTCACTTCTTTTTAGGCCAAATCTCCTACAGCAACTGTTTTTACTATTTTACCCGACTGCCGTGGAAAGGAAGATTATGTTTTTTTTTTATATTTTGCTTGTTCGATTTTTTTATGACAAAGTTAATATACACGGTGTTAAAGTGGTGCAGTCTCCTTTTGTTTTCGCTACAATAGGTATCAAACTGGTACTACGCACCGATTTTCCTCCCAGCAAATTTCCCTCAATAAAAACCCAATTACTAACCGTCTAACTAACTTATCGGTTCAGATCAGTATCTTTTGAACTAACGACTGCCATAGCCATAAGATCAATGATCAAACCTAAACCTTTCTTTCATAACCAACCTATCATCGTCGGTTTAAATAAATAAATGATGCAGTTCACTCATCAAGTCTGCGCGGTACGGTTCCAGCCAGCCTATAAATGCCGGCTTATTTCCGGATGCGGTGAAGTGACGCCCCGCGAGACTCCTCTGTCTCAGATATTTAGATTGGCTAGATATTTGTACTGGAAAGGAAGACGGGCCACTTATTTTGTCATACCTCATATTGTTGTTGAAAGCCATGAATTACAAAAAGATGAAGCGGATGACTTAGGAAATGTTTGTAGAATTATCTACAAGAGATTTGTGACACCTTTGATGTCGTAAGCGGCCGCTACGCGTTATTGACAGAGTGCTACGGCGTGCTACGAAAATGCTACGAGAATATCGCTAAGGTTACTTTGTCACATACTCGCAAGCTAGATGTGTACTTACTTATGGATAAGCAAATGCTTTGATAAATGTTTTATCGGGGCCTAAAAAACAAACTCCTGTACTTGGTTAATTTATCTCAGTCATATCGACACCTAAATTCCAGTACGTACGAGTATTTCGGCGAAAAAAGTTTTTCAGAAAGAAGAACAAATAACTTAGGAAATAAATCTCAATTGATTATGCCCACGTTCATTATTCATGCGTATAATAAAGAAGGTATATCTGTCGGACACACTGTACTACTTACAACGGGGTTACTTGGGCGCGAACTTTTCACCCAAGGTCGGCAGCAAAAGGTAACCGGGGCCCGCGTCGTACAACCTGACCTATTAATTTTCATTTGCAACTGCGAACATTGATTATTTATTGTTCCACGTATAATAAGGCACGCAGCAACAAACGATAGATAATTAAATGTCCGATGGAACGCCGTCATTGTCGTGATTCATCATAAAATAATATTACCCAGTGTTTAATACTGTTTTGTACACTACATGACAAACAATTAAGAATAATGAATATGTTTGCCCTATTTGCGATAATGTGATTGGGTGGCGTGCGTGCGGGGTGAGTGTGCCGGTCCGGAGGTGCGCGGTGCCGTGCGGCAGAGTGCGGCACGGCGCGGTGCGGTGCGGAACGACTCTACATTCGCGCGGCACATTATGCAGGGACTCTTAACGGCTGCATGACATGCGATGCACGCTGATTCACATATTTTTTTCGCTGCAAACCTTGTTACTGAACATAATAGGACCGGTCTCGTTCATTTCGGGGCGAGAGCAAGCAAGCGTATCAATCAAAAGAAATTAAACTTCCCACAGCATTCATTAGCCAAATGAATATTTATATTATAATTTTAATTTCACTTTATTTCACGATTTTAATTGTTTCTTGATAAAGGTCGGGTTTATTTCTGTAGGCATGTTAATAATAATTTAATGTATGAACAACATAAAATTCCGGTAGGTAGGTAGTAGCAGTAGATATAAATTATGAATGAGTCGGATTTTAGACTTCACAAAGTTCGTAAGTATTGGATGATAAGCGGCCTGGATGTACAAACTACTTCAATATATTTCATCAACTCATAAATTATTTCGTTCAGGTCAGCAAGTAAACTAGTTAATTTGAACCAGTTTACGCAGATTTTGATGAATAATTCATTTATCAGTTTTATTCGTGCAACGAATCCGTGGTTTCGATAAAAGGAGAAATTGTTGTTTCATAACGAATTCAGAAGTAATTTGATAATCTTGTGTTGTGGGTGAAATAAATAACTCGATTTTTATGTCAAAACTTGGCATGGCTGGAAAAATTAATGGATATCCTATGTTGTATTCACTATATTACTTACTTGTGTATAAACAGCTTTAGGAAGTAGTAACTCACGTGTAGCTACGCCATTATGATGACAAAGGACAGAGTACTCGAGGGGAAAAGCGGAGGGTCGTGATACAAAGACCGATGCTGATGTATTGGTCCGGAAATCACAATTGTAGAACGCAAATTACCCCCGTCCTTTCCTTGAAATAAATTCGATAAATTACAAGAAAAACAGAACGTACCTACAAGTATAAATATAAGATTCGGAATGAAAAGGTCTAATATATTTAGCTATAGCTTTGCGTATTGAATTACTTTCCATTAAAATGTAATCTTTAAAATTATTTATCGGTACTTTGGTGTACTCTCTTCTCCTATCCGTAGAGGAAAACATAAAAAATCGAAGGATTGTTTTCTCGTGCCCGAAGACCCTAGATTTGGGTCGTTCTATCAGTATCCTTAAGCCCGTTTTCGACATAAAATTGACACACGGGATACCCAATTTACTCAAACAGGATAAAGTTTATTTCACTTGCCATATAGTGAACAGTGATGAAATTTAAAATATTAAATTAAAAATTCTGTAATGTCAATGTCAAATTCTGTAGTCTGATTATCTTCGTCAGAAAATTCAAAGATGGCCACTTAAGTATTTTCAATTTACTATCAATTTTGTTAGTAATAGTGTTTAGTTGTATTTGTCTAGAAAGTGTACAAGTTTTAACGAGGTATTGAACTTTTAATTAAGTGTTGCTAGTCGGAGAGTGTCAGCTATTTGGATGCTAATAGCGGTTTAGTTCTAGATTGATTTGCTCTAGTTTACTGATCGACCGCCTGGTGTCGCTAGTTAATCAGTCATTAGGAATCTTCTGTTTGCTTAGAAAATCAATCAATCAAGGTGATCAATCTTGGTAATAAATCTATGCGATCATTTTCATACCTACCTATATGCTAGATATTGTGATGAATACGTATAGATTCTTGTTAAGTTTCATTATTGGTTTAAAATTAAGTAATTTTATAAACATCATTAACACGCGCACCTAACCAATATTTAATAATTTACCGTTATTTTCAACTTTAGTGAGAGGGGTAAAAGTACCGAGTACAGACTTAATCCTCGGTGTTGGGGTCCCGGCACGTATTGCTCTTAGTTACGCCTAGTTTTGTTCCACAATTTTATTAAGTTACTTAAAGCGTTCATAATTAATACAAGGAGTAAATTGAGAGCGGATCCCGAGAGCTACGACCTACAAAATAGCAATCAGTTTATTGAGTTTAAAGTCTAGAATGATAGCTTAGGTATTGAAAAGCAGTGTGTAAAAATACTTTCTAATCGACTTTAAATAAATCTGCTCAATATTTTAAAAATCACTTGAATTATACATGGTTCCTGCTGGATAATAAATCCTTACAATTTCACGGCAGTCTGGCTGCGGATAAAAACTATTAGAATAAAATGTATAAGCATTTATTCCAGTGAACATGGTAACATTCAAAGGGTTAAGGAAATAAATAGTTGGTAGCAAGTAATACATGTCAAGTATGTTATTTTTACTTAGAAGAGTTTACGTTTATGTTTACGTAACCTACTTATATTTAAAAAAATATAGACTTGTTGTACATTACAAATTCCACTTTATACAACAGAAAGTTTCCTGAAATTAATCAATTGTAATTTAATGCAATTATCAAGACATTCTTGAAATAAGTAAAATAAACAGGCGAACTAAATCAAAATTTACACTAATATATGTAGAGGTTAAGTTTGTAAGTTTGGATGTAGGAGGTAATCTCCGAAACTGCTCATCCAATTTCAAACATTCTTTCACGGATAGAAAGCTACACTATGTCGAATACTATAGAATGTTATTTTATAGTATAAGTAGTTGTCACCGATGACTGATAAGTTGTGTGGAAATAGGTTTTCATGGTATGGCATGTAATGTGGAAGAATGAGGGAAATATCGCCAGGAAACTTTTGAGTATGAATGTGGATGGCTATACGAGTAGGGGAAGACCAAAAAAACGATGGATGGACTGTGTGAAAGATGATATGGCGAGAAAGGGAGTGACTACCGAGATGACAACTAATAGAGAAGTTTGGAAAAAGACATGTTGCGCCGACAACAAATAAATTGGGATAAGGGGAGGAGAATGTTTGTAGTTGGTTTCCACGCGGACGGAGTCGTGGGCAGAAGTTAGTATTTGATATATAAATATTAAATGGGCCTAAATGGGCAAACAAAAGTTCTTAAATGTATAATGACCCCTGCTTGAACTCTTAGTTAGCAAATAAAAATAACATCACGATAATTAGGTCACATAATTTATTTATATTCAATTCTTTTGAGCTACACGGTATATCCATTATGTACAAACTCGTATTTATACGCTATAAATATTTAATAACAATAAGCAACAATAACTGCGTACTGCGTATAGTCCACAAAATTATACACATACCTAATAGTAATTATATTACATATGTAAATATTATTACACCATGCCTTATTAACTTTGTTGGATCAGTAAAATAGCAACTTTAAAGGATGATGCTTGTTTATGATATTATGTTTATGTGAACCTTAATTATCCTTTTAAACAAAAAGGTATTTACATAAGATATTAATCTTATCTCAACTTTGAACATCACTCCTTTAAAGTTGCTATTTTGTTGATGTGACATTATTAATAGGGCGTGCCGATTTATAGATGTATTTACAGTCAAAGGCTGTGTAGGGCTAAAACCCGAGTGCCCCGACCGCTCGGACCATGAGTAACATGAATATCGGAAATTCCGCACATTACTTGATATTGGTACGGAACCCCAAGCCGACACAAGCCAATAAATTGACGATATACATTGTATGCCACATTTAATTTTGTAATTTATGCACAATGGCCGTTTTCGATGTTAATTTTAAACTTTACGATGTCGTGCTCTTGCCGACACTTTTATGACATATGTAAACCTATGATGATATTTAATTTTATATTCGACGTTATTTTTACATAGACTTGTTTATTAGGTAACTACATAATTTAAGCACACCATTCTTTATTCAGTTCTGAATACTGTAGGCAGAGATGCTTTTGCAAAACCACGTTAAATGAATGAGAATGAGTTAGATGAATGAAAGCTTTCAAAATTCTGGTTTGAAGCAGGTAAGAACGGGCAAAATGCGGTAGAATGGGATTTCACTGGCTGCGTTGAAGGCCGCCATTTTCTTTGCATCTCCGTTATTCACATTAATTGATATGCGTTTAATTCTCGGGAGCAGGTAGATAAATATTTTGTTCCACTTGAGGAAAACGCGTACATGTTTTTAAATAAGCTAATAATCGCAGTGATAATATAACATAATTGTGGAAAGCTTCATTTGAAAAATAAGGAAATATTCTCTAGGATATTGTTACCTTTTTGTTAGCTTTACATTGATACTCATTTTGTCTTCGCTACATAATGTATTTATTTATTTATAATAAAATGCTTTTTGATATTTCACTATAATTTTGTATATTATTATTTCTCAAAAAAGTTTTTTCTTTATACTTATCCCTGTACTTTCAGTGCTAATTTTTATCAGAATACAATATTTTCAATGGCAAAGATATAGTTATTTTTGAAAATTTTAGACCGAAAGTACGGCAAGAAAAGTTTCCTTACATAAAAACAACAGTCACTTTAGCAACATCTAAAATGTATATGGTGACTAGGTAAAAAATAAATTGACTGAATTCTAGAATTTGATGCGACCAACCAGCTATTTCAGAATACGTTACAGCTTTTGATAAAATGTTATCACTTATATATAATAATTGGAGAGGTGTCGCATCAACTAATAAAATAAGTCTTTACCTAAATATAAATATTAGTAATTTACAAAATATATATGTACATTGTAATTATATTTCTCTTATATGCTCTATAACTAATAAACAATTTAAAATAAAGTGGTATTTGATAAATATTTTTCTAAATTGGGTACAATTTATTGAATCCCCACAAAATGAATAAACAAACTGATCAGAATATATTAAATTGTATTTCATTTGCCTTTTTCAGAATAATTTAACATTCGTTTCTGATAAGTTTTTATTCAACGGGATGACGAAATATTACCTAGCTCTGATACAGTAAAAAAATATATCAATCGCTGTGTAGTTGTTTTGAAAGTGGCCAATTTACTAGCCTTGTAACATCACAAATGACCGCTTTACGTTGTTAGATAAGCAATTAGTACTTTATACATGAGTATATTGGTTCATAACATCATTACGCCTGTATTCCCCGTAGGGCTAGGCAGAGGTGTACCTATAGTATACCCACTTTCTGCCAGTTATGTTATGTAAGTCCCATGTAATAGGGGGTGAGCCTATTGCCCAATAACCTTTTTCCCGACCCGAGGATCGGACCCAGAACCTCATGCTCAGCAGTACCGCTTGCGACCACTGTACTAACGTGAGGCAGTCTTATATTGGTTCAGTAGTTTTTTTATTACTTAGTTGTATAAACTTTAGAAAATCGTTATTCGCGGTGGAGAGAGCTCTTGAATGACGACCGAACAAAAACTTAAAGTTTTGATGTCGACTTTAAAAAATAAAAACTCCTAGTGGTTGAGTCCCACTAGAAACTATAAAACTACACAAGAATCGCTCCTTCTCGCCACAAAAGTGTTGTGTGAGTTTGTCTATCGTAGTGTTCCTGTAGAACCAACTTTTCCTTGTAGCTACTATATTGTATTGTCTGATATCTCAAGTTAGAAACTTAAGCGCCACTAGTTTTCCGCGTACTTTGCACCAATCACTTGGGATACAATGCCTTTATTCTGTAGAAATTACCGCGAATTTCGTAAATATATCAAATACTTGTCAATATGAGCAAAGTGTGAGATGTATTAACGTGAGGGTATAACATCAAACGATCTCATTCGTTTGATGATATAAATAACTTTACACAACTAAAACGCAGAGCGCAGTGATGAAAATGTTGAAATAAAATGGTAAGTCTCGTTTAACGCAGTGCGTTCGAATTCACGATGGATGTCACCTCCGGCGCTATAAACTACATGTGCGTCAGGCACTGTCGATGATTGTTGCAATTTACACGAAAAAACGCACGTTCAACTCTGACTGACGTATTATTTCGCATTTCTCGACACGTCATTTGAGTGTTGTTTTTATTGAAGGTCAAAAAGGTATTTTCGGGAATGGTATTTTATTTCAGAACTTTGCGATTGCTTGAGTTTTTAAAATGGTTTGTTTTTTTCATAAGGATAATTAAAGGAAAAGCTGAGTTTATCTAAAAAGCGATTTGGATGTAGTCTTCAAGATGCATTGGTAGCGTACAGACTTTAATATTTCTAATAGTCTTGTCCCTTTTTGACACAATGTAAAGCGAGGAAACAGAACCTGTTCTACTATGATTATAATCAAATGCTATCGTTATTCAACGTACACATATTAAATGCATGGCTATGCTATACAACATCAATCGCCTCTTAATATTACAGTTAGTCAATTGTGATATGTTAACATTATAAAATGACATACCTAATTATAATTATGTACAATCAAATAAAATGGTTTATCACCTTATATTGGAATGACGTTACGTAAAAACTTGCACTTCTTTGTAATTATAAAATATATTCTTTAATGGTAGAATTATAAATCAGTTAAATGCTCTAACTTTGGTTACCGAAATTCTCTTTGGAAAAAAGCATGAGGTGTTAACTAAAATACTGATTGTTATGAAGACAATGATGGCACAAATTTCATCACAAAACAGAATTTACAATGGTTATCAATAAGTTCGTCACTTACATTAGTCAGACATGCAAAATTGGATACATTCGTATAAGCCTAAGTCTCGTAGTCGTATTGAATCAAGCATTTTATTTCGAAAGTTTAGCACATTTCATCACTTTATTTAACTACCAAACTTTTCACTAGTAGTTCACTTCGATATTTTTAACAATCGGTCTCTTACAAGTGGAATTTATTTTGTGATATGTGTATCATAACACATGAGAGAAGTAGGTAGCGTGTGATGTTTAGGGCGGGCGTGGCACTGCCTGGCTTGCCCGCAGCCTGCACCCGGTCTGCTCTGGACCCGCCCTCCGTCAGCTCCCGGGATCTGGAGTAGCCTTTCAGCCTCTCCCCCTGGACGCTCTCCTCGTTACTCCGCCAGTACACAGTCGCTATTGTAGCTAGACACTGGAACAATATCATATACTTCAGTAACACAATTTAACCTAATAATTCAGTCAATTTTTATCCCCTCAAAGTAGATAGCGCAACGGATGGCTGCAATTGAGCGGGAAAACTACAAAAGTTACCGATTGCTCTGTGATGCTCGTGGCAAAACTTTTGATACAATACTTTGGTCGCTCTGTACGACACCGCAGAAAGATTGCTCCATTCCTTGTCTGAAACGCAAATGACATTTATCCTTTCAGTGATATTTTACAGAGAACGTTATTGATGCCTACTTAAGTGTAGGCGTATTAACACGTGAAAAAGATTTTCATCCTAACTTTCCGAAAGTTATCTCCATAACTTGGAGATAATATGTCAATAATTTATCGTTAAGGTTGTCAGTAAGGTGTAGGGTGCACAATGGTCGTGAGGGGGAGCCATGCAGGGGTTGACACGGCAACTAACTGAATTCACCGCTCAGGTTAACGCGGGGTAGATAAGAATTAATTCTTATCTACCCCAAGATCAAGTCGAACTTTGATCTTATTTTTCTAATATCATAATTATTATTTATTTTACCGACTGATGTTATCGATTCATCTGGTGATATAATGAACACCATGTTAGGTTTAGGTACGAAAACAAAACCTAGCTAAGTACTATTACTAGTATTTTTTTTAAATGAGTTCTACCTACTCCCGCGGACATGGTGGTCTTCCCACCCCTTGTTTACAGGTTTTATTTATTTACAGGTTTTCTTGTTTTATTATTTTACTATTTAAATACGTTAATACACACGTTTACGTATTACTAGTATTAGTATCTATATTACTTGACGTACTATCGCGGGTCTCGATGTACATATATTTCACTCAAAAAACTAAGCATTTTCGTAACCGAGACGGATTTTGATGTGATGTGATGTGATGTGGTGTGGTGTGATTCACCGTAATTCGTTGTTACGTGTACACAAAAATACATTTATCTCGGTGTTGTTACAATATTTTCCTTTCGGCTGCTCCACAGATCTTGTCAGACATCAGTTTACTCTCACTTGATTGGAGTCACTTTATGTGCTTCCAGGAATGGTTTGACAATACAATATGTCCCCCTTGTCTATTGGTAACGTGATCCTGTGTATTCATTTATGTTGCTTATAAGGATCATAACGCACATTTATGTAGCAAACGATTTGTTTTTATCTTTTTTTGAAGAAGGTTATCCGATCTTTGTCAAGATCAAAAGGAATTTGCATTTTGTTTTCAAAATAATTATAATCTGTTGCTTTAAATATATCTTACTCTAAATAGCCTGTTTTATATACCTTCGCAAGAATTTTTCGCGATTACACGTAATAATAATAAGAAGTTGCTACCTGTCTATCAATACGCTCATTAAAATTTGAAACCCTCCATTGGGGAATTCCAATCAACTTGAATTTCATCAACGGAAATAGGCAGTTCCTAAAACTGTTGCAACACAAACTTAGCGAAGTATTTAGTTCAATCGGGCTTAGAGTTTTAAGGCAGGATCCCTTTTATTTCCCGACTTTTCTACCGAAATGCAACCAGTCGTGATCTCGGGTACCTAGAATTACCGTATTTAAAAGCTATTGTGCTTTAAAGCTATTGCTTACCTTCTCATTACAAAGCGAGGTTTAACAATAGGCCGAGACTAAATGGCATGGTTTAGAGAATTGTCACAAACAGTGGGTTAATTGGTCCGCGGTATTAAAAATGAACCTCCAAAGAATTAAGTTAGTCGTTTTAGTCCTACGGTCTAGCTAGATTAAACCATTTCTTGAATAATGATACCAAGCAGATAATTTGAGTTGTCAGATATACTCAAATTATTTGCTTTTCGATAATATTATGTGTACTGCGAAAGTTTAAACTGAGGGGCTTGTGGCTAAGTAATAACAGTTGTACGGATCGATCGATCAGGATAGGATACGGAGCTACGCTTGCCGCAGTTGGCCCGTGGATGGGTGACCATCTTTACATACCAAGACCTCCGTGCTTCGGAAAGTACGTTAAGCCGTTGGTCCCGGCTGTTATTTGTAGATTTTTGACAGTTGTTACGGGTCGTCAGAAGCCCGAAAGTCTGACGACCAGTCTTACCAAGGGGTATCATTTTATCCAATAACTGGGTTGTTGAGGTCAGATAGGCAGTCGCTTCATGTAAAATACTGGTATTCAGCTGCATCCGGTTAGATTTGATTCTGACCCCAAAATAGTTGAAAAAATGCTAGGTAGGTGATGACTGCGAAAGTGTAAAACTATCTCACCTTAAGTTTTAGGTCTCCTTTTCTAAAATGTTTGGGCTTGACTTTGAAGTCGAGCGCCAGGCTCGTCGTCTCGAGCCCGTCTTCGTGCTTCTCATGGGAGGGCGGCACGAGGGCGAGGGAGGGGGCTGGCTCTCCGTTGATGTACCAGGCCAGGCGGGTGGCGGGCCTGGACCGGCCTGAGGTGCAGTTGACCTGTACCCGATCCCCGATCTGGTACCGGAGACGGGAGCCCGTGATTGTGGGGCCGTGGTCAGGAAGCGCTGGATGTGAAGAAAGGAACGTTAGGTAAAGTTGGATCTTAGGCAAGATACCACCTACTTATGTGCCGTCTGATAAATCAGGTACGGTATCTAAATATTGATTGCAGTTTTAATTACGTCCCATTTTTCGCCTAAATCATCAGCTGGAAAAAGTAATACCTAACATGCATAATCAGCCTATAATATTCCCACTGCTGAGACACAGTATTCCTCTCATCGAGAGGGAGTGGGCTGTAATCTACCACGCGGGCCCAGTGCGGGTTGGTAGATGTCACATGTCTTCCAATTTTTCATTCTAGGACATGCCGGTTTCCTCACGATGTTTTCCCTTCACCGTTTTGAGAGCAGTGGTGATAAAATTGTTTACACAAAGAACAAAGCCCACGACATACAACCCGTAATTCGGGGCCGTTAGCACTGGAACAGCACTGCTCTCAAACAACTAACATGAATAATGCAAATACGTCCTTGCAATTATTAATTTGTAGCTGATGTTTATAACCTCACATAGGAACCAAATATCTTTCATTTTTCAAATTTTACGACGAGAATTTTATTTCGTGGAAACTTAGAAAATATAAAGTGTTTGCTAAAATATAACGTGCCAAAACCCTGAAGAGATGATTGATTTTAGTTTGTAAAACCTGATGGCGAAGTTTGAGCGAAATATGGAGTTCTACGCTATAAGAATAATAAACATGTATACAAGAAACCACCCGTCACGCTTGCCTGTTCAAAAATTTCGTTGGGGTCGTTTGTTGTTTTCGTGTGGGTCGTATAGCTGAAGATACCTTTGTAGTTATAGGAAATAACAATATCTTTAGCAATGTTTACTGGGAAAATCATTATTAGGCTGACCCTGTGCTCAAAAAAGAAAACAAATATTCCTATTACTTAGTAAAAATCTAAAAACAGAACCAATTTTGTAGGTCAATGTTATCGAAAGCAATTTATTAGCAATACATTACGGCTCCAACAACTAACTTACTTAAGCGAACGTACAAAAATATAGTAGTGGATGCGATTACTTAATTGTGTTGCAATTCCACCTAGTACGAGGCAATAAACTAATGCTGCCGCCCTCAGCTTCCATCTCCAAATTGAAATTCACATTTGGAGTAAACGTCTTGATGTGCCACTGTGCCACATGAACTACAAACTGGACAGCCATTTTGTTTTACTTATCATTTTGAAAATCGAATCTGGAACGAATATTTTTTCCTTTTGTTTCCATGTTTGATGTTCAAAATCATTGAGATTTACAACCGTGAAGCATGAAAGTGCGTTACCAGGTCTTTCAGTTTTTTTAAACAAGGAACTCAAGACTCAAATAGTCTGCAGAGGCCGTGGCGTGTGATCCAGCTGCCTCATAATCGACATTGTCTCCTATAAGAAAGCCGTTTTCCAATAAATTGGTCTCTTAAAAGATGAAAATATATTTATTTTGTAAAACATGAGTGAACAAATACATGTCTTATAAATGAAAAAGTAGCTACATGTTTTGCCATTTAGGTTGGCGTAAAAAATGTTTGCTTAAAAACTTATATATGGTGTACTCAGTTAACATTATTAATATAAAAACAAGTTAATAAGTTATAAAGAGCGAATCTGAACGATATGTGCTGAAAACTAGAAAATTTGAATCTTAATCCTTACCAACAATGACCATGTCTCCATGGTCGGACACTGTGGGGAAGAGAGGCCTCTCTCCCGACACCTCGCATCGGTAGCGGCCTCCCGTCTCCAGCACAGCCGGGTACAGCGTCACATTCGCACCGTTAGGACTTGATTTCTGGTTTAAAGAAAAGAGGGTGTTTAATATTCATAGTGCGTGTGATAAATGCTTTTTCTTGAGGTGCCGCCGAGAGCCGCATACATAGGTACAGGTTTTGACATTAATATTGTTTACTCAAAAATGCTTGTAATGTGGTCATTATTTTGACAACCTTATTTAAGCAAAGTCGACCTTTCCACGCTACTTGAATAAGCGCCAGCAAAGTTGTATGGAATTCGATTGGTGGTGAATTTTCCATCAGTAATTTTCTTTGAAAATCGATTATTATCGAGTTTTGTTGAAAATAGTCAGGTGCAAAAAGACTGTATTCAGAATTTGGCTGTATAGGTACAGGTAGTACAATCATCATTGCCTAATAAAAAAAAACCAAAAGTGCGGGAAAGACACAAAAGTACGGCGTGGTGAAAATTGTTACTTTAAGTAAATTCTTACTATACTAAGCTGGTTTTATTCAAAATTACTCGTATTGTTTGAGTAAAGCACTATACAAGCTTTGGTCCGCAATGACTCCGTTGCTGGACACGCTATGATGGCCTCGAGCTTACTTTAGCTACGCTCTCGGCCTTCAAGCTTGGTCATCATTGCAGCCGATGCTGTCCGCGCTATAAAGGCCTTGTTCTTCGGTCTTGGCCTTTATTCCAGCTTGTCCATCAAGGGCTGCAATGCTGACCGCGCTGTGTTGACCTGGAGCTGCACTACGCTGCGTTTTCGTCCACGATCAGTGCTGCCAGCAACGCAGTCATTACAGACGGTAGCAGTAATGTACTATTGTTTAAATATTTATTTTCTTACTACTATCTACTTTTTAGGGTTCCGTATGTCGGAATGAAAAATAGAACCCCTATAGGATCACTCGTGTCTCTGTCTGTCTGTCATAGCCAATTTTCTCCAAACCTAATGGACCGATTACGTTGAAATTGGTACACATACCTATCAATTTCTGTGACCCAAACACGGACGTTCATTTTCCTATTTGTCTCCCAAAGTGACCCCATTTTGGGAGACAAGAAAATAAAAAAATAGTTTTGCGTACTTACCTACTGTATCGTGTGATCTTAAGTATACTTTTATTTTATTTTAAAATAAACAGTTTTGAAGTTATTTAAGCAAAATAGATGAAAATGAGCATTCCCCCCTTATCTCCGAAACTACTAAGCCTAAACTTTTGAAAAAAATACAGAAAATAGTATATAGGAAATATAGATTATAGGAAAACGTATAATAAGTCTATGTTCTTAAAATAACATGGTAAATATTCGAATATTGTGCGTAAAATCTTATAGTTGCAGTTGGAATGTAGGTAAGATCATGTTTTTCAACTACAATGTTAAGATTGTTCTTGGAATAAATTCATCCCAACTACGGAACCCTTCATTGTGCGTGGTCCGACACGCACTTGGTCGGTTTTTGTAAACTTGAACATTTCTCAAAAATCGTTCATAAAAATCTATAACATCTTTGGTACTTACAGAAAAAATAAGTGGTATCGAGTCATTCGATTACTTCTTTGGCATGTAGGTAACGGTCAATATTCTGACACTTTTTCTAGAAAATAAAATTTAAATGGCCGGCAAAGCAAAGCCAACTTAGCCAACATAGATACTTCATAGAAATTACATTCTAAATCACCGTACATCACTTTCCCAAGAAAAAACTATCATGAAATAAAAAATATCTTAGAATAGTAGGTAGGTACTTAAGTTTCTCTTAAAAGGAACGCTCTAGGAATCAAGCCCTCCAAGAAGTCTATTTTTAGAATTTATGTTACAGCACAACAAAACGTATACCTTTTGTTTCTTGAATATTATTGTCTTATTGGTTGTCTGTAAAAGATCGCTTTTAGCGATAAGACCGCCCATTGTGTCACCCCTTGTAAAATTTCAACGTTTGTATCTGTAATTTTTATGGTGTACATAATAAAGAGTATTCTATCTATCTATCTATTATAATAATGGTTGTGTTTCCCATTAAATTGTAAAACAACAAAGTGTTAATCTGTGACCCGCTGGCTTTGATTGCAAGACTCTAGAGCTGTTCCTACCGTATTTCCTCGAACGCGTTCATTCCTGTGAAAAGAACCTTAACAACAAGTTAGTCTTAAAATATGCGTTTTATTAGCTTTTTTTTTGTTCTAAGAACCTAGAAGAATGCTCATTCCACAACCATGAATCTCGATTCAAAACTGTCAGATTTCAAACTAATCTACATTTAAATCTAGTTTTGGATCGATAGTCATGTTTATTCTAAAACAGGAGCCTTCAACAGTAACTTAATTTCAAGAGTTTGAGGTCTCGTCGTAGCCCTAAAGTGCCGGAAGAACGTAGACTACGTTTAACGAATTAACAAACCCTGAAGAAATTTCAATACCCCTGTTTATCTTGTCAGACTTACAGAAATGTGTAATAAATTAATATAAGAAAATCCTCCCTAAAATTACTTGTTTGACTTCCCCCTTAATTGAATAACTCAATTTAACTTAATTAAAGTTACGAAAAATCCGGAGAGAAAAATCTTATTACCAAAAAATGTTCGTAAACACTTAATTCAATCTGTGGAGTTTGTGGATAAACAGCGTAGGAACAAAGCGTACGCGCAGTAAGTTAACTAAACAACGTCCGTAAGTAAGTGGGTAGGTAGGGCCCGCTAATTATAATATTGTCATTAGCTCGCTCCGCTGGCGGCACTCCACCGCCGCCGCAACTTGTCGGCTGTATTAGTGTATAGATTTAAATTGCTTACAAACTTCAAAGTAACCTAAGGCTATTTTCCCATCTAAATTATTTACTTCCATACGTAAAGCCCGTTATAAAATTTTCCCAGATTCTCTTCAATGTTTTACAACACGCCGAGAATTTATTTTCCGCCTGTTGTTATTAAACCGTCAGCGTAAATAGCGTGGTCTTAAGAAAAATATCTATTAGCCATACTTCTACTAAAAGGATTTACAAGAATTTTCTGCCAACAGTTATTAACCCTTGCAATAACTCCTCCTAACTTCTTTTTGTACTTCTCTCTGTGAATTATAGAGTTCCGAAACACATAAAACAAGTATATAATGTTAGAGCGGATCCTCCGCACATAAAAACTCTCGTGAATGTTACATTTATTTGGAGATATTGTTTTCATTACGTTTTGTTTGCTCGATAAATATAAAAAAGCAATAAAAATTTGTAAATGGTTTGTAGATGATAAGCGGCGGCAGCTAAATGAAAGAAAGTATAAATGAGTCCCGCACGAGAGCGCGTGTGTTTACACCTGCGCCTCTTCACCGCGTAATATCCGGTCCAGTTTTATATTGTTTCCTCTCGGGGAGACCTAAGCAAACTCGACTCACGACCGGATTAATCCAATTATACGTATCTACTCTAAAAGTTCATCCGCATTAACTGGTCGGCCGGCATTTACACAATGGTTCAGGAACAGGCAAGCCTTCGATATACCTAGTTCAAGGGCTGAGTACTGAAAACTCTTGAAACTGTCTGGTTTCCAACGTGAGACGGAAAATATTAAAAGTGTGACATGACTATTGATTGGAAGCGGAACGTCTTATGCGGGCAGGCGCCGGTCGTCTCACTTACTGCAGTATCGCGAACTAGTGATGGCGATTCTTTCCGAAAAATATCGATTCTTAAATCGATTCGAATCGAAATCTGATGAATCGATACACAAAAGAATCGAGGTTTAAAAAATCGATTTTCCAGAAATCGATCTTATTTCGATTTGCTTTTCGAGTTTGTAATTTCTTTATTAATGTTACAAAATACGTTTGTAATACAAACGTATTTTTTATTTATTTCTTTTACCTATTTACGAGTGACGAAGGAAACTATGTACACAGCCATCTAGCGAGTTTTTGAGTAATTAAGTGAACAATAAATTCAACTAATTGTAAATAATTTATGATTCAGGTTCTTATCAAAACAGAAAAACCGAGTCTCGATTATCTAGGGTGAAATATCGATTCACTGGATCGATTTCGTACTAGATATCGATTTAAAAAATCGATTTGTTTGGTCCAAAAAATCGATTCTTCGATTAATCGATCTCAGATCGCCATCCCTATCGCGAACGTCTGTATTAATTTTTGTTTAAGGTAAGTAATAATTTTCTTTAAGTTTCCTACATAAGAAACAGCAGTGTTAGATGAGGTGTTCCCGAAATCAATTAATTTCTACACCTATTCAAGCCTGAAGGTGATCGCGGCTTTCGCTCCATTCAATTCCCACAGCCGAGGCTGCACGACATTGCATGACAACAGTTATTAGTCCCGGATTCTATTCTAAGTATTCGCCGAATTACAGAACTAACGCTACACGATATGTGCTACGGATTTTCATGAATGTGTATTGTATAGGTCTCACTCTCATGTCAACCTACTGCAAAATATATCACACCATTTGATGCGTTGCAACAATCGCATGAATTGTTCTTCTCTCGTAACGACCCGAACAGGGTATGTCACGTTAGAGAAGCTCTCGCTGTGTAAAAATAAAAGCCTGTCAGCAAGGTGGTCGACACGACGAAAAAGCAGCAAGGTGGTAACCTAAGTCTGAAAGCCCAAAGCACCTAAAATATGGTGGTTTGAACTGACCTCAACATCAACCCCAGGCAGCGGGAACTTCCTGCGCGGCTCGTGGTCACGCGGCACGTGTCGGAAGAACTCCTTGCCGTCCTTGTACCACTTGACGGAGTACAGCACGTCAGCGGGCCCCAGCGCCCAGCGGCACGACAGCGCCGCGCGCGTGCCCAGCGCTACGTGTGCCGGCACGCGCAGTTCTAGCAGCTCCAGGCTTGTGACTCCATACTCTGCACAAAGAGAAAAAACTTTGGATTAGACCGATAGGATACACTGGCACCTGGACGAGGTCCTTTCACAACAAAACTGCTCATAGAACCTGCCAGGTGGATGACGTAGTGACTTCTGGTTTATCAGGCAAATTGTCATTGTACCAATTATTTAACGGACTTGTCGGTGTATTGCAAAGTCAAGACTGTATTTTTGTGAATAATACATAGTTGTCGATATTGAAATCAATCGATCATTAAAAACGACATTCCATTTTGACAAAATATAAATGAACAACGACAAATTTTTCAGGCCATACGGTCCGCAACCAAAGTGCTTACAAAACCTTTTTCAATAAAAGCTGCTCTACATATGCAAGTGTAACTATAAGCAGGTAGGTAGCAGTATTTTTATTTGGCTGTAGGTAGCGTGTTATGAAGGCAAAAATCCATTAAACGCCACGTCAAATAATTTCCCATGTGACGCTCGCTCGCGGCCCGTAAAAGAGGCACTATTGCCCTCGCCCAACGGTGGATAATATTACTTTACGACCCGCGGGGCGAGCTCAAATGTAAGTAAATTGGTGAATAAAGACAACGAGCAAACAGTAACGACACATGCCAATATTAGCACAACAATTTTGCTCGAAGACGACCGCGGAGAACTGACGGCTAATAAAAATTCTGAACGATCGTTTTCCCAATGTCTTACGCTCATTTGAAATGATTTACTTTCCTCGGTTCGTCACAGTCAACTGCCTAACATGGAAATGTCATGATGAAATATTATTAGATTCTATACAACTGACTACAGTGTTCGTATTTATAGTTGAAATGTACTGTGGCGATAGTTCTGTATTGATTAAAATCGGTTGCTATTTAACTGACAGAGAACAAAGGCAATAATGGCCGTTCCTCACATTCTATGATCAGAGCTTAGGTATTTGCAATCTGTACATTTTGCTATACACAGGACCTTCAATTTCAAAAATATTCACAAGTCTCGTGGACGTAAACCTCAAGAATACTCTAAAGAATATTCGAATGGCAAGTGACTTTGAATAACGGCGACTTTTACGTGCCGCAATTTTATTAGGGTGACGTCATATTTGCGTACACAAAAGAGCATGTTATCCGCGCGTGATATTTAGTTATCTTAGGCACGCATTCAGAGGGTTAGTGCTCTCTTGTGAAGACGGAAATGGTGCTAAGTGTGGTGTCAGCAGACGGGTGGGGCCGGCAAGCGGAGATAGTGCACGAACCAGTCGCCGCACTTTAAGTACTCTGCCGAGCTCAGTACAGGTAAGCTGCGGTTCGGTTTTTGATCCAAAAAGATCAAAAGGGACTCTTATAAACACACAAAGTAAACGTAGACATATTTTAATGAGGCCTGGCCTTCCAAGTATTTATTCGATGCCTGTAGAAAATTCAGTCAGATAATAAATAATGAAGAGTGATAAAACAATATTATAATGATGTTGTTAGGAGAATCAATTATTTTCTTGGTTGTCATGGAATCATTATAAAGCATATTACTTTAAAATATAAATGGAAATTTTACTTTAAAATATTTTTTATAAAATTTAAAACACAGTCGAACGATGCATTTAAAAAATTAAATTCGTCGTATTCATGACTACAGATTTTCATTTCAGATAAGCCCCCGCAACAGTGGGGCTGAGTGTACATTATTTGAAGTAGGCACAGGACAGCCCCTCTCTGGCCGGTCTAGCCGCTATCCAGAACAATTGGAGGCAATAGTACGCTTCAATAAATGTAACGATGTTCCTCGGGTAGCTGGTGAGCAAATATCGAATTGAATAAGTATCGATACAATACTTCAGCTGGTTTTTGAATAATTGCGTTCGTTATTGTGGATTCTGGACGGAGGATGAATAAAAACGAAGCCAATTTAGTGAATAATGCGCAGTTTGCTACAGTTTGGTGTTTTTCTTTAGTTCATATTGGCGCACTGAGTCTCTTGCTAAACTAAATTAAAATAAGAAGTATAATAATACTCGTGGTATACGGATGGACAAGCGAGAAAGAGATTTTGACAGTCAAGGGCTGTCAAAATAGTTAACAAGTTAAAGTTTCGGCATATTTATAGGCGAATATTCTGATGTGTTGTCAACACTAGTTTTCTTAGTTGAAACTAATTTGACAGCTATCTATTTTTATCTGTCTGCGGCTTGTTTTATCTGTGGATAAAAATAGCAATCGTTTCTATTTTATATATTTCGATTTGTTTATAGATTCCAAGATCCTTTAAGTAAGTAGGTCGATAGCATTAGGTAATGTTGAGTAAGACTATGCGACAATAATACAAGGAACTTTACCCGCTCACAGCAATAACTTTTCTAATAACACATGTCAAGTGTATAATTAAATAATTAACAATTGCGTCATCACTGAAGCACTTTAAGAGCCCGCTCTATGCTTCCCCGGCCAATTACTAAAGGCACTCACTCCTCAGTTCGACGCTACATCAGACTTGCCATTTATTACTTTTTAATAACGCCATACTTCTCAACTGAAAAATAAATTGAATGAACTTCAATTAAAAAGCCACAATAGAATCAAAGTTAATTAATATATTTTGTTCAAATAGTTTAATTTTCGAAGTTAACGTCGCAAGTCGAGTCATGCAGTAGGTAATTCGTCTTTTAGTATAAAGTATATTCCATGAAAGGTATAATGTCGTAAAAGGCTCTTATAAACCTGTGTAAAATATAGCTCATTGTGTAGAATATCTTATGATTTATTATGTCGCATATTATATTATACCTATGCCTACTAAATGTGATGTTTTTAAGAAATTCGCAGGTTGTGTCACTAGTGCTTTGAGTAGACACTAAAGCTCATAATTTATTCATGAAAATTATTACTTTAGTTTAATTAATTAAAAAGCGAATGCAAATTTAACGATGGTATAAAATACTCGTTAGGTAATTATAATTTGCACCGATGCAGCGTTTTTACAAAATATGTTTATTATATTAATGGTGAATACGAGCGAGGATATAGGATATACCACTCGCGTAAACCACCGCTTGTTTTTAATCATCTGTAAAACGTGCGACAGTAAAAAGAAAGAATGCGATACCCTGAATACTAACAAGCAATCTTGGTATCAGGTGTAGCGGTAATACCGAAGAGTCGAAGTAATGTATGGTTTCAATATGTGTTATCAAAAAAACGGCTCGCAAACGTCGTCGGTTTGCATCTTTTATTATACGACGCTCCGTATCGAGGTTATACTTTTTTATTTTTGTGAAAACACCTCAGGCGTCTGCAGTAGTTCTCTTTGTTCTGGATCATTCTATGTTTTATAACCTGATGTTATGAAATTAATTAATTACTTTCATTAATTAGGTCTGGAAATCTGTTATTTATTTGTTGGTTACAAATTATGAGCGTATCAATTTAACTCATTATGATGCGACCCTGCAGAAAACCGAATAAATTACTTTCATTGTTACAATAAATAATTATATAATAAACTGCAATCGTGAAATTGGAATTTGTGACTTTTATAAGTAGTAAAAGATAACTATTTAGTGTTAAACTTTCCAGAAAATGCAAATAAAAAGCTCTGAGTACCACTTTTTCTGTTTGTAGTTCTAAGAAAAATTTACTCTCTAAGTGTAATATACAAGTATTATTGTACATTTCAATATAACTAGATTCACCTGACATTTATGAAAGTGGACGCCCAATGGAGTCGTAGTTACAAACCTTCTGTATTCCAACATGACGTATTTCGGAGTCACGCGATAATCCTGCCGTAATGAATTGGCAGCTGTCACTAAAATTACGAACACAATCAATGCTAGAATATAAGTAAGATACCTCAACCTGCGCCTGGGTTATACAGGCATGTTTCACGATTTTATTGTAATATTGTAATGACATTATATTTTCTTGGTGAATTAACTGAACAAAAGAAAATTATGGAAATTTTGAATTTTAGGTGTGGATGTTTTACTACATTATATTTTAAATAATAATGACCACAGAAAAAATAGATATACCCTATATTATTTTGTGGTAAAATGTCATTTAAATAAGATCCTTTTCCCTCAATCTAATAATTGAAAGCTCCATTACTATCTAAGCCTAAAGTGATTACTAAGATAGTGCTTGATCTGCGAGTGCTCATTCTAGAATGTTCGTTACAATGTCTAGAACAGAAGCCCTTAATTTTAAATGAGTCAGTCCTTTTGTTATCGTTTTACAATAAATCCTATAGATTCTGAAGTTTAATTTAATAATGTGCCAATCATGCTGACAAGCTGACAAAACTTGACATTTGGATCAGTAGGTAGTTTAAATTTTAGGGGCTTTGATCCTGTCCCTTGAACTACAGACCAAAACGAAAACGTAAGGAAAACGGGTGTAAGTTTCTGATTAAAGAGTGCTTAGGCGACTCAACTAAACTTAATTGTAAAATAAATCGAAAGGAGAATTATTACATTTTATTTTAAAACTACCTACCACAAAGTTTTCTAAAACTCTAATATGTAATTACACAGTGTGCTCTACTATTTCATGCAGGTATAATTATGTTCTTCAAAGTCAACATATTTATATTTCATGTTAGTTTCAAGTGCTGCAGCCATTGTTGTTATTACTCTGAGTAAAATACTCGTATCAAAACCGAGGCAGAGTGAAACAAAAATACTCTTCGTTTAGCAAAGAGAATTGTGAAATATCGGCTTGTTCTTAAACAAATTGTACAAAAACTTGCATCAATGTGGTGTGGGCATCTGGTTTATGTCGAGTACAAGTGGTGGTGGCATTGGCGTCGATACACTTCGCACATGGGCATCGGATTGAGTGCCTTTTAATCGCGACCCACTTCCATTGATTACGAGTAGGTAAGGTGCACACCAAATAAACACGCTTTCAGTAGGTAGCACTAAATTGTGGACTACGATATGTTTACTGGTATTGTGACGAAACGAAAATGGATGGCAGATAAAATGAGGTTAAATTACTAATTACATAACATTCTCATCTAGGCTTTTAGGTCGTTTGTAAATTAAATTCGTTTGTGTAGGTGGTAGAGACGAATGTACGAAATTATGCATATTATTCCACACAAATTGACTGACGGAAAGGTTACTCGTATTTTCCGGACACTTGACACTTTTACAAGTCTTATCCTGAAGTTGATAGCTACAATAAGTTTTATTCCCACATATTCTATTGTATATGGTATAATATAAAGTTTTTAAAAAACGCCACAGCAGTAAGGACATTTCAATTTTAGCTTTACAATTGCTCCGCTATTGCATGATAAGGTATAAGTTAAATGTTCATGTAACAATAAATTAAGCTTGTTTTCAAAGTTCAGTAGTTAATTGCGAAGTTGGAACGCTGTTTTGCTTCATGTACAACAAAATAAAAATGAAATAATTAGCAAAACTTTCTGTTTTTTAATCGTTTTAATGCGGGTTCCTTCATAACGTTCTGTACTGTTTGGCGAACATTTAAACATTTTAATTAAACCACTTAGCAAGTACGAAAAACATTAAGTGGGTACTATACGATCGGGGAGGGTTCTTAAGCGGCGTTTTAAAATTCTAACTTTCTATAACCTGGCCCATAACGATATGCCTAGTAGTTGAGAGCGTTTGTTATTTCCCTTGCTAATTTTATGTAGCTTGTTCAAATTACCTGAGACCGAAATAGATTCAGATAAACAAAAGCTCTTATTCGTAACGATAAAATAATTAAGAGGTTTTGTTAATAATATAAAAGAAACGTCTTTCTTGAACCATATTTTTCTGAAGTTACATTATGTCGGGTCAATTATGTTTTAGAGGACTTTTGTTGTTATTAGACGTTTCATTAGTTCGCATGTTAGCTTCGATAAATAGCACTCGTCATATTTTGGAGTGTGTACGCTTGCGTTAGTGCGCTATATCGCGGAATTAGCCGGACGTTCAGTGTTGAAGCCGAATGTAGGCCCTCACGAAATTGCGGTAATCACCATGCTAGTTGCCCGTTGTTCGGAATACGATGTTAATCCAGCTTTTATTGCAGCACACTGATTTGAGTGCTGTTAAGAGCAACTCAAAAACAGCATATCGTTTGTTATTAAGGACGGAAGCAAATGATCATAATAACTTAAAAGTGAATCAACTGTTGTCGTTCTAATTAATAAGCAGTGTATAAAGATTTCCCCATCTCTTTAATTATAAATCCCTCATCCCATCTCTTAAATTATTAAATTTAAAGAGGTGTGTCAGCTTTTTAACAATAGAAAATCCTCGTCATCAAAAGTTCATAGTTTCATAGCAATCGATCATAGTACTTTTAATATTGAATCCGTAATTTTTTCTTTTAGTCGGTCGGTAGGAGTTTTAGTCGGTCATTTTAGAATATTTAAGGAGTTGTTACGTCAAAATTTTGCATATCTCTGTTATTTCATTCGAAATTAGTTGAGTACTCTTTGGCAGAGCAGCCAACGATGCAACCTGTGCAGATACGAACCGTTTGAGATATCATGATAAAACAAAACTACAGCATTCTTTTATCTGTGGGGGCTATTAATGTTTCTGATTTGGAAATTTCTTTTCACTATGAAAGTCTACGAGATACCCCATAGTTTTTGGAATAATTACCTGTGGGTATAATCCGCCTTTTCCTCTGTTTGGGTAATTATTTAACCTTCTTTTGTTTTTTCTTTGCAGTTTTAAAATCAGAATTCGAACGCTCTGATTGTCATTTGTCAAATGTTCTTGCAGATGACATTTCTAGATATTTTGGTTGACAGTAGCAAAAAGCCCAGTTCCCAAAGTATAACAACATACAACACGATTGAAAATTTTCTTCAGGAATGAAACGGTAAACTGTCCGTATATCAGTTACCTGTTTGTTTTTGTTTACTCGCAATTAAAGATAGAATCGCGGAGTTGTTGATTTGTTGTGATCTGTTTTGTTTCAAACATTGAATATTATTGTTGGCCTATAACATCCCTCTGTTCTGTGCTGGGTTTTCAAAATATTTAAGGAGTTGTCTCAAATTAATTAAATATTTTGCCTCGTTTGAAATAATCAATAATATATCATTTAAATAGGATATTCTTTAGTCGGCTCTCATTTCGTAGTTTATACACGAGTATTTTAAGATTCAATATACAATTGAAAAAAAAAAGTGGATTATAACTGGCCAAAGAAAGAGAGAACGTTCTATAAAATTTATAGAAAGTATTATCAAAACTGTGCCACTGTCAAATTCAACATAATGGTCGAATTTTCCTTATTTTCCGTTAAATATAGCAATTTTCACTGAACAACTTTCAACACAAATTACCGTACTTTTTAGGAAACATTTTCAGTGGCCCTAGCTCTTGATCAAGGTAGAGCGAGATTATCTTACGGCGCCCTTTGGTCAACGCTTTCACTTCACGTAAATTCTACTACGTTTTTATTATAAAAAATAATAACTACCAAATATTCAAAAATATATTTTTTTTTTGCAAATATAAACACTTATTATATTGAAAATAAATGAAGTAGCTCTAATTGGTATACTCCTGCTTATTTAACATTAAGAAAGCTTTTTCTTCTATACAATTAAATTAGTTATTTTTTTTATCTGATCTGGCAACACTACTCCTAAGCCTGAAAGCCTCAAGCTGCAAGCAATTTTGCGCTGGTAATTATTTTTCGCATTTGGTGATTTGGGTCGGCTCTGATGCGCTGCCGTATTTTTCTATTCAAAATACTTAGGAATGGTTCAATAATCTTTTAATTGAACATCAGTTCTTATCTAGCCGTTGAAATGTCAAAGGTCTTAATGTTAATAATAATAACTACATTCCGTCTACGACAGTTAAATGCATTACCTACGTTACAAACAGAGACAGTTCAAGTTTTGCTAGGAGCCCCGGAACTTGATTCAATCCGGCTGCTAGGCAACCCGATACAGAGTTCACACATAATGTAAATCGTACATACGTCAGTAGCAACGATCTCTGTGAAACTAATTACTCCCGGATAATACTTACGGGCACAAGTACTTAGTACTAACGCTAAAGACAAACACTAGTTCTGGGTGTTGTGAAATCAGGTTCCTATTGGTAGGGCTGGCGATCTGTTAGTTGACTTTAGTTGTTAGCAATAAATATCATTACAAAAATGTAGGGTTGAAAAGCTTTTGGTTTACCTACCTATACAAAATATTACTCTTTTAAAACATTTTACGAAACTACGTTTTGGACGGGGCGACTAGAATCAATTAAATTTTTTTATAAACTTTGACGTTCAAAAGTGCCTTTTATGTGCCGATTTGAAATAAATAATTTGACTTTCACTTCCAGCTTGTAGATGTTAGAATATGGAAACAGGGTAATACACGATTTTTGTCGAGAGTCGAGATTGTGAAACTCATGTCAAATGATTGGATTGGGTATTGTTATTCCAGTCAACTAACCACAGCCGCTAACATGAATTTGACGATTTGTTGGCGAATGGTGTTTAAAAGTCTTAAAAAAATGGATTAATAAGTGTAGGTACAGTCAAATGCATGAATACCTTACAGTTACGCAAGATTCAAAAGAGATTTTCTCTGATTTTTTTATATAAATTTTATGGTGTTATGAACATCTATTCTCGAAACCATATGGTTTATATGAAATTTATATGATCTCAAAATTGCAATCGTTATTTTGAAATTTGCGTAAAAGAAAGGTATAGGAAGTATGCTTGTGACTGTACTTACCAGAAGATAGATCATACTCTCTCTACGTCTAAAAACATAAAAGCTGTGACTTGACCTTTGAGATAACGACTACCCAAAATAAGACACTGTTTACCTACCTACTTAAATGTGCCTATTTTAGCTTTTTATAAAAGCTTAAAGTTAAGATGTTTACCTTTAATTTTAGTGGTCTAGGCTTTCTCCACCAAAGATTAAAGTTTATTCATAAAAGACTCGGTTTCAATTGCCTGAAACCATAATTTATTAAACTAAAAGCTCTATATTCCTTTTATTTAATGTTTTGCCATCTGACAACCCTAATATCCAAGTGAATGTGTCAATAAAAGTCCCGTTCAGTGCTCGATAAATGTCGCGGTGTAAACAAGCAGTTGTGCATTTTATGTGTAATTAACGAGCGGGGGACCCGGCGGGGAGGAGGGGACCTCTTGTAGGAATTCGTTTAGTTTCGACTTGCATTCGATGGCCTACAAAATTTATGAAACATTAAAGGTAGGTATACTATCTAATTAAGTAGTATGGAAAATTATCTCTTACCTTTGTTTGAAATGGCCATGACTTATGTCGTAATTGGGTCGCCCGGGGAGGTTTTTATAATTATCTGAATGTACTGTCATTAGGGAGTTCGTAAAGCTTAAATGTATTTTTGATCTTTAAATTCAAGTTGTTCGAGTTGGAGTCTTATTTCACGGACTAAATTAATATCATAAGAGTGTGAAGAGCGTTTAGACCTCAAGACGATTTTTTCTCTTAAGACTGTCAAGTAATAGACTGTTCGGTAAAATAACTTGGAGTTTGGACCGAGAATCACTCGGCCATTTTGTTAGTAAGCGGTTGGCTAAAAATTTCGACTTCATAAAATTCCGTGCGCTCGCTGTATGCATGCGGTGCGAAAATTTAATTTTGGTGTTCTCCACATTGTGGCGAGTGCTGACAAGTTGGTATTTCTATTTTTTACGATTAGCATTATGAAAAATGTGTTAGAAAAGGTGGCGAATTTTAATCCAAATCCTAATTAATATTATACTTTCGAAAGTGAGTTTGTTTGTTTTTCATGCTTTTACGCTAAAACGGCTGAACAGATTTAGATGAAATTTGGCACATGAGTAGACCATGAACTGGGTTAGGACATAGAATACTTTTTATCCCCATATACCCACAGGATCGAGACTTACACGGGTGAAACCGCAGGGCACAGCTAGTACTTGAATAAATTCAAAAACTTATAACTTTAACTGGCGATATGTGGGTGTACTGTAGGTATTCTCTGCCTAACCCTTCGGGGAATACGGACATGAAGTTATGTTATGTGTGTGTTACTTAAAACTTTTTGGCTATATTTCAGTTTTCGACGTGACGCACAAGTAAGCACATTGATGGTCAAAAGCTATTTTATGTTGCTACTAACTGCGCCCCGCGGTTTCACCCGCATAAGTCTCGATTCCGTGAAAATATTTGGATAAAAAGTATCCTATGTCCTAATCCAGGTCATGGTCTACCCATATGCCAAATTTCATCCAAATCTGTTCGGCAGTTTTAACGTGAAAGCGTAACAAACAAACACTCACTTTCGCATTTATAATATTAGGTTAAGATTAGTTTGCACCTAAGTACTTTATTTTTACAAAAAAAAAGACTCATCATTAAAATAATATCAATGCATTTTCTTTAAAATGGGTATAGCAGATCAAAAATTCTCTTTGTCAGAATCAGGTCTTATTTTTTATTTTAGTTCTTATTTTTGGTCGCGTCACGTTTTCAGTAAGCGGCTTAAAGTCCAGTGACTGGTCCGCAGTAGCCAGGAGCTACTGAGAGCAAGGTAACCTCTGAAAATTATACTGTGATATTATAATATTAAGTTGGTACAGTCAGAGAAATAAATTGTAAAGCAAACTGACTACCACCATAAATTGTCCCTATATTCAAATCACAACTGCCAATATTTGACAGTTGCATGAAATGGCTACGACTTGGCAAATTGACGTACAGTGCCAATTTGCTTAGCAGTTAATTTCCCTGACTGTACCTATTTTAAAAGTTTAAATACGTTGCAATGCGTTAAAATGTACGTTCATCGGAGTTTTTTAATGGATTTTGTTAAGTCAATTCTATACATAATATAATCTATAGATACAATAAAATATTAACGAATAATTTTTGTCCGTTTCTTTGTTTGTCTGGATGTATGTTCCGGATTGGCGCAAAAACGGCTGAACGGCTTTGGATGAAATTTGGCACATAGCTACTTTTAATCCCGGTAGTACGTTCCCGTGGGATATTTCCGACATCCACGCGGGCAAAAGCTAGTGCCTGATAACTACCACATATTTTCAAAAAGTTCGATTCATTACCCGGTATTCATTAAGGCGAACGAAAACACGCAAAAGTAATACAGAAAACCTTAAGTGTTTAGTAATGATCTAGAATTTGGGGTAGTAATCTTTTGAAGACGTTTATTTAGTCTGTTATATTTGGATCGGCCTTAAATCAGCAATAGATGTCTGCCGTTTTGATTTCCGAGTAATTGAGTCGATCAATTAGTATAGATATTATATACCTACAATAATAACAGATAATAGTAATAATCCTAATTAATATTATAAATGCGAATATGAGTTTCTTTGTGTATGTGTTTGTATGTTTGTTTGTTTGTTTGTTACGCTTTCACGTTAAAACGGCGAAATTTGACACATGGGTAGACTGTTACCTGGATTTGGACCTTTTATTATACTTTTTATCCCGGTAATCCCACGGGATCGAGACTGCTTCAGGATGAAAAGTAGCCTATGTCCTTCTCCAGGTCATGGTTTACCCATGTGCCAAATTTCATCCAAAATCCGTTCAGACGTTTTAGCATGAAAGCGTAACAAACAAACAGACTCACGTTCGCATTTATTATATTAGTTTGGACTAGTTATGATTAGGATATATATGGTCATCAAAGACCATAAGTAGGCATAATGTTAACTTTAAGTATATTCTAGCTCTAGTAAAATGTTATAATACTTGCTGCGCCCTACGGGGTCATATACTCTTGAAATTTTAGCCTAGTCATAGCCTGTAACTATGTGTACTACTTTGTGCAAATAAATAAATACATTCTAAATTCTATGATATGTCGATCATATTTTTAAAATAAAGCTAGATGAGGTCGGCGTTTCCTATCTGACTACTCTGAGAAGAAAGGCCGAAACAAACTCAGAGGTCACACACAGTGTCTTTTAAAGTCCAGACATAATCTTGGTCAGTTCATGTGAAGGCGATGTAGATTGGTGTCTGTAATGGTCTTTTGACGAAAGAACCACACCAAGATTGTGTTTGTCAGTAATCGTGTAAGTCAACTCAGAACTTAAGGAGCTCAACGATGCGACGAACAATTACAAAGAAAGAACATTTTGGAAGGCCGCATACATTACTTAAACTGCCAGACCATGATTAAAACTAACTGAGTAAAAAAAAACAACAATGACCTACATAATCTTCACATTCACCATAATTGAAAACAATATAATACCTACTTTACACGTCATTTCATGTCATTTTATATATAAAATTCATCAATGCCGATGTGTATAGAGAACCATGGAGGTGCTACGTTCCACAACAATCGGTACGTTTGCATTCGGTCTGCCTAGATCAGCTAAGCCGAGTGATAAAATTGTTTCACTTAACTTTGAATAATTAACAACAAACAACAACACAAATAAGTAAAAAAAAACAGTTTCGATTTAATTCTGCTTAGTTTCTACATTAATAATAAGCTAATTAAATAATAATTCATATTAAATTAAATTTATCACAATTGTTATTCCCATGGTTTCATACGTGTTGTCAACAGTCAATAAAAGTGTATGTACAATATGTCATTAGGGGACAATTTAATGTTCAGAAATTTCTAGAAAACCGATACCGCCTACGCCATGTCTGTAAATTCAATGAGACATCTGGAAGGGTTGGCGCTTTGTGTTCGAATATACAGGTCTTTGAGCCTTTAATGATTCAATAGATAACATGTTTCTGCACGGATTAGCTTATTCTATTTATTTACTTGGGATCTCCAATAAATGATACACAGATACAATATAAATCACAATAATACACAGAATAATAAAAATTAAAAGTGACAAAATAAATGACCAAAATTGAAAAAATAATAATTTCAAGACTCATTCAATTGGGGCATAACTCCGTCGCCTTCTTCTGCGTAGCAGTAATGCTCGCGAAGGAAGAGGCAGGACGGTCGAGGGAAAGGCAAATTTCGCGCCCTCTCGCCCCTAGCCGCCGTAGGAGACGCCCCGGGCGTCGGGAATCCCGAGCGGATTTCCGGCCACCGTAGGCGCGAGCTTGCAGACGGTGAGCAATGGGTAGCTCGCTGTCCGATAAGGACCGAGTCCACTTGCGCCTCAAAGGGATGTCGTCAGCACAAGTGTAGGGGTCCACTAGGGCCGATGCCTGCCGGGGTTGCGGGAAAATCCAAAAGGGTTACCGAGGCCCCTGGCAACACAGGCAACGGAAGGAACACGGGTGGGTTTTAGTCAGTAAGAGTCTGACACAAGAGTGGGAGAAGTTAGTTGATAATTTCCCACCCAAAAAAAAAAAAGACTCATTCAATTGCAATTGACCTTAAAATGTTTTTTTCCAGGCCCAAATTATAATAAGTCAAGTAATAAAACTGAGTCGCCATGTTTAACGATGAAATAATCAAACTTGATTTTCGTCGAAAACTCCTATAATCAGTTTGACTACGTATAAAATTAAATTTAGAAAGCTTTTTCAGTGGCTTCTGTAAGCTGAACTTTATTTTATAACCTAAAACATAGGATCGTTTCTCACCTATATAATCTGTAGCTACGTTATGCGATAGCGCATTGGAAAAACAAGAACAAAATGAACGTAAATATTTTTAGGTACCTATGTATATTAACCTGTAGTTGTCGTGAGAAACCGCAAAACAAGCACTTTAAAAGAGTTGAAAATGAGCAATAGAAAGTTAAAACAAACTGCAGGAGTGGCTACCTCTCTATTAACTGTGAACACGACGGTTTAGTGACCCGTTTGAGTTCCAAACTTGTAGGGTCTGCACCAGGGGACCTGCGACACTTTGATAACGGAACGAGTGATAATAACACCTTAACAAAGGTCTATGCTTTAGGGAAATAATCATATTAATGTAAGGGTCAACTTTTGTGCAGATTTTGCTTGTTAATTTTTTTAATTATTTTTCAGATTTTTCTGGGTAGGTAGTAGTATAAATAAACAAACCATTTATTCAGTGAACACAAAATAAATAGCACAAAATAACAAATTTTAAATGATAACAAAACAAAAAACAAAACAATGTGCCAATATACAACAATAGAAACTTATTTTAAACGAATTCTTGTAGAAATAGTGAAAGATGGCGGAATAATCAACCGTTAGCTGAAGAAAATGAGAGGGAGGAGTATTGTCACCACCAACGCGGGAAATCTGGAGTAAAACTCTATTATTCATTTTTTTACTGGCATAATCAAATAATATAAGCAAGCACTAATATTTCTAATTGATAATTAATGACGTTATTAATCATCTTAATAAAACTGACTGTACATAAAACCTTATATTTTAAATTCTGGGAAAAATGGTTTATTGAGGGTTATTTGATCCCACAGTTTCCAGGAATTAGTGGAGAATATTACAAATGGTATATCATCACTATCAAAGAAATATATTAATTAATACTTATTTTAAGTGTGTTACTAAAAAGAGACTTTTGTTTGTTTATCACCGTTCACAAAAAGTCTCTTTAAAAAAAATCAGTGGTAAAATGGAGAAGTTATATTCTTTTGAAATTATTCTTCTATCCTTGTCACACACGACGGTCATTGTACTGAATGGCGCGAAGTTGCTATGGCTCTCCTGTGTGGTGACGTCAGACGCTAGTAGTGCTGTTTCTGTCTAGCATAACTTTAAAACGCAAAGAACTTCGTCAATTTTTAATATGTAAGCATTTTTTTTTACTTGGCTAAACATTTTTCTAGGTTTCGAAAAATCAAATAAATGATTAACAGTCAAATACCCTAGTTCCTTGTATTCCTAGTTCACAGTCTGTACATTGCCAGTACAAACGGACATGCTATTGTGCAACATTTCGAGAAAACTTATTGTTCTCACGGGAAATCAGAATGGCTGCATTATCGACTTGCATTGCAACCACTGAATACTAAGAGTAGGACAACGGAACGCTCTCTCTACCTAGCTATATGTACAAAACATCGGTCCTTATTAAGTTGCTCAGAATGTATCTGATATAGCATTATGCTATACGTATGTATAAGATACGATCCGAACGCTTATCCTTTCACACACATTGATAAAGTTTTAGCGCGTTTGAATGGCAATGGCTGACATTATCGTAAAAGTCGAAACTTTGTGTTGAAATAGCTCCAACGAAACATAAGGGGTTCACGTACAATTGCTAAAGTTTCTAATATACTAGGATATACGTTCCTATTGTTCCCATAATATGTCATAAAAATGTCGTAGGATGTAAACTGTCTCATTTTAGTTCGAGAGGCGGTTGAGTCGGTATGTTCGTAGGTACATAAGTTAGGGAACAAATTCTCTAATCCTGCTGGTGAAGCCGTCGCGCCGGCCGGCACCGAGGGTCTTCCTGCCGATAGAATTACATCGGGATCGGAATACACTTGAACAAGGTGCTCAGCCGTACGACGGACAAAAATTTACTTTTTTCAGGATATTTTCATTGATTTTTTGATAATTTCAGGTTCTACTGAGTCGAAATAGCAAGTACCTTTTAGTCAGGGGCGTTGACTGAAAGGCAAAACTAATTTTAAAATTTTATGAGAGGTGGAACACACAATACTTATTTTAGACTTTGTATTGAACAAATATCCAAGTCCGTCTAATAAGTACGATTGACTGGAGTACGCTTAGTCAGCATTATATCTCACAAAAACTATGGATGAACCGTTACCCAAGTTTCTCATGATGGGGAACCAATGTTCGACATGAGTCAGCGAAAATAATGTAATATAAACTAACCATCCAACTGACCCTCTGACTAGTTATCAAATTAACAGCTTACACAAAACTTACTCGGCTTAAGTAAGGGCTGATTCATTCTCATGTAGGTATACAAGGAAAAAGATTAGGGGTCGGGACTATTTACCGCCTCGGTTTTTCATACTTCCTCCTGCGCCGAGTCAAAAATTTCACGGATTTAAAAGCCTCCGCCATGGCCACTAATGTCAAAGGGCGTATCAGCTGAGAATGCCGACTTAACTTGTTGTTACATGCACACAAAAGATGAGGCGGAACGTAATTGGTCACCCTTCCAGCTAATAGCCACATCAATGTTGATCTAACAGCGTCGTTAAAACGGTTCAAGTGGAAATAAACTTATACAACTCTCTCCTGGCGTACAATGAAACGCGATAAAAGCACCTCTCGGTGTTTTATGAAGAAAACAAATGCTGAATAATAACGCGTATCATGTAGCGACAGCGACATATGTTGAACAAACATAATGTAATTACCGCTGATTGTTTACGCTTAATGCAACAATGTGTACAAAGCTGGAGTGAGTGGCGTTAAGCACTTCTCACGTGGTCTAATTAAGTGTAACACTTAGAGTGGTGCCGGGTGAGGGTGCCACTCAATTATTCGCAACTTGATGCGGGATCAGGCGCCTAGGCCCGCTCCGCTCCGCGCTGCCCGCGCAATCGCGTCGCTCCGCCCGCTCTCCCACAAATCCGACCGACGCATAGCAAAATTCCACACCGCAATTATGTGGGTTACGCGACACTCAGATGGATTATGTGAAATTAAGCGCAGAGCAGTAACTAAGTGAGCATAATTCACACCGTCTCACCAACACCGTGTAAAGGTCGCGTAAAATTATGATGATAGCAACGAGCAGTAGCGCCTCTAACTTAATGGGCTTTCGTTTGTTGAACATTGATTTTATCAAATACTCCTCATTTGAACTTTCCCGAACTTGATTATGTGAAAGTGTCGGTGTACGAGTGAAAATTACTTGAAGCTAATTGAAGCCACGCTTTGATGTTTATCAGTTTTTAATTTGAAATGAAGAAACAATACCAATGCCCGAGGTCTTCAATATCAATTAAATTGATATTGTAGTAGGGTAGGGTTGCTCCAATTTCAGTTAATAGATAGAAACTCTGAAATTGAAATTATATACAATACAATATTGTTTGGCACTCGTAAATACTTCGACGATGATTTCCCCCTTCTTTGCTGAAGCTGCAGAACTACGGAAGCTGAAGGAAGCACTTGGATTACAGGATGCTCTATTTTATTTACTTTTTTATAGGAGTTTTTACTGAAGTTTTGTGAAATCACCACATTACATCTACGTATTGGTCTGCTCGCTCTTTCCTAAACATACATTGATGACTACTCTGAACGCAGAAAAAACTTCGGAAGTACGCATAAGGCTTCTTGCTAGTCTTCTAGTTTTAAAACCCACTGTATAATTTAAATAAATGCAGCACCTAAGTATATTTGCAATCTCTCATTCCATTCCCAAATGTGAAGCTGTGAAAAAATGATTTTAAACTTTTAAATGCAGTTATTATTCAAAGGGTATTACTCATTTCATGCTTCTATGGTGAGGCTTTCCACAAAATTGAGTCCTGACTTCATGGTGTCAAAGTTTACTTTCGGTTGGTAGAATTTGGCCTTGCCGTAACACTGAGATTACCAGCGTGTCATTACGATGGTCGTTTAGATATGGCGCATGAAGAATTGCAGATCTAGAAATGACACGAAGACTTTAACGGGAAGTCACACAGACAACCACGACTTTCTTGAAGAAGTCTGGCCGTTCAAAGGAATGTTTTAAATTATATATTATGCTGAATGATATTTGCTTTATATTAACTATTGAACCGTCATTTTGAAGCCGTCTGAACGTGGAATGCGACTACGAAAATACGAAATAGTATTACTTAGGTTATAAATTATGTATTCAATATTAATGTTAGAGAATGTTTCATTTGAACCGTTAAATTATTAAAAATATGATTTCATCAGTCACTATTTTTGAAAGGTGATATTATATTTTTCAGGAATATTATTTTTGTAGCAATTGGTGAAGCTAACCTACTCTTAGTTTTTATAAAGTTTAAAGTTGTGCGCGCTGTGTAAGACAAAACGGTGGAGATAAGATAGAAAATCTCACAAATGTCCCGGTTTGTTAGTGTTTGCCAAGATTACTTACAACAAACAAATACGGAGAAAACATTTCTGTAAGATTAATTTATTTAAGAAAATAAAAAGCTTCTAAGACTGCTCCGACAGTAAACATGGGAAGGTAGGTATTATGAGTATTAAAAATAAAAGCTTTTACATCTCTGATTACTGATTACAAACAAGATGTTCAAGTCTACGTGAAAATAACTGTTCAAGTTTACAAGTGTGGGTAGATAAACGATCTATTCAGTCATTTACAAGTTAAATTATATTAAAACAGAGCAATGTCGTCGCTGAAATATTAGTTAATTCCGCAACCCTTTTGTGTGAGTACGAGTACAACCATCTTTTATTTGGTGCTACAACTTGTATTGCTGCAAAATACTGAAATTATTCTTGTTTACAACAAAAAGTAATTTCAAAAATATCAGTTTTGTGACACTTTGACATACTTATTATATTTTGTTACATTGTCGGCGTAACAATCTATCTCGGCTGCACACCAGGGAACGAAAGGATTGAATAAAAAATATATGATATGTACATAGCAAGTAGCGCTCGCAAATTACGAGTGCTCACCAAATTGAGGTGCAATATGGGGGTTAAAAATAATAATATAACCTCCGGGAGGGCCCTGTTAGCCTGCTCCCCGTGCACCGCTTATTCTTTGATCTTTATTATAATAATAAAGTTAGTTCATTTCGCGCCAGTAATGAATATTAATGTTCTCGCTTAAGTCATAAAATAAACTTTATCTGAACAACGCGTCGTCGTAGCTCTGCCACCTCGGCCCTAGTGATAAATTCACAAAGAATAAGCCGAACTCGGTCCGTTTTCAATTATAACCAAAATTCGTATTGTGTACTTTGTAACTTCAATAATATCATGAATTATTTAGGGCGCGCCGTAAATAACAACACGAATTTGTTGTGTAGAACAATGATGCCGCACCATCTGTACGTTCGGTTGAATCTATTAGTTTTATGGCCCTCAAATTCCATGATTTGTAAAATTGTTTGATCTGTGAAATTATTCCACTCGTTGATAGTTTGCGTGCTCCTACAGTTTGAATATCAAAACGCAAACGGAAACTTTGTGTTGACTTTGATTGAGGTTCCATTCTGCTACACAAGCTTAGGAGCAATTTACAGCTCCGACGCATTGTGCCAATAGTTCAGATAGTTTTACCATGTTATTGCTGTAGTCTAAGCTATCGATAAATATTTGAACATCATCTACATCTACAGAATTGACTTATGAACCTGGTACAAGTATTGTATGCTTACGACATCAATTTTACAGAGCAATAGATTTTTACGCGTGAAAATCGGATGACATCCAAATTAGGATGTCTGGCCCTCAGGCTAAAGTAAATTTGCGAGGGATTTGGCAGATTACGACCCCTCAAATTGGTACTTATATTGATTTTTATATTTTGTGCAAAGTCAGAGGCGAGCTTGAAACATGTAAGGACTGGGAAATAACTGTATTGTTCATTTTTCACAGACGGTGATATGAAACGAAGTGCTTTATAAAAAATATAAAAGAATCACGATCGTTTTCTGAGCAAAAATAAATCTCGAACACCCTTTCCTCAACCCCTACACGGAACTCCTACTGATCAACAACAATATTATTTTTCATTATGTAATGTTATTTTTCCTCAGGAAAATCACAGAACTGTTCGGAAGTAGGAGTTTAAATTTAAAGAAAACATTGTACCAATTTAACACAAATCAATTAACGTTACCTGTAAACATGCCCTGTTTATGTTGCAGAATTTAATGAATGCTACTTTTCTTTGTTTGCAGAGCAGAGCCATGCGGCCGAGCCGTGACTCACAAGGAGAGTAAGACTATAAACAAGGGCTAATCTCGTTCTGTGCTCCGTTACGTTTGTTCTCCAAACATCCCGCGTGTTTGTGCAGACAATAGCTAAGTACAATAATTGTGCATGAAGTGGCCGGGAGAGCCGTGCCTTGTTGGCACAGCGGGCTCTCTAAGCCTTTCCGATGTGTGACTAATGTTTGTATATGGTAATGAGATGGTAATGACTGGCGCGCTAGTTCGCCTAAACTGGATCATTGAGCGCCCGTTTTCATCACACTCGTCCGGTCAGCGGAGCGGCGCAGCGTCGAGTGGTTTGCTAAGACACGGCTTGCACAAGCTTTCTGAATAAACAATGGTGCTCGCTGAATGTGCGCTGGTGGCCGAATGCGGCAAACAGCGCTGCCGTGAGATGTATAATTCTGAACTACAGAGCAACTTTAGACTGCCTACTGAGCCTGCAGGTCTTTGCATACAGATTACAGCGTCTGAAACCGCATCTAAGTAAAAGATGTTCTTTTACTAAGATGTAATGTAGCTAACTGTGTGAATGTTAAGTAAAACTATTTTCAGGATAATTATTTTTTCATCAAGCTGACAGCCCAGGGTGCGCCAGCCGCAAATAATATCATACAATTATATTTACAAAATAATCAGCAAAAATAACAAAACTCTTATTTTACAGTAATCTGCCTACTGTTAACAATTAATTATACGCACGATAATATAGTATTACAGTATACACAGGTCACAATATAATCAGGAACAACACAATTTAATAGGATTACTCGTTCGTATAAGTTTCACATCATTAGCGTTCTCAGCTCTAATTAGGCAACACCGATATAATCGAAGCTCTACAATCGATATTATATTATAAATAGCGTCTATTAATTATTAATTTCATCGTTAATCACTGTAATGTGACTGTAATGTCAGGGCGTTTACTCTAGGGTGCCTAATGAGGGGTTAGAATTAGTATATAAAGCATGACTTTAACTTCTGGTAATTATAGCATAGTCACGTAGATAATATACGTACTTGGGCTTCTAGGTAAGTAATTGATATTCATCATCATTAAGCTATCCTACAGTCTAACGCCTAGCCGTTTAGTACAAAGGTCACACGTGAAGAAAAGCTTTCATAATTATTATCACCATTATCAGAAAAGTATTGATGATCCTAGCATGCAATCATTAGGAGGACACGGTGGAGCATACGGTGGAGGTCTGGCCGGCTTGGGCAGAGCACCGCCGTGTCCTCGTGGAGGCGATCGGCGGCAGAGATCTCTCGCGTCCGGCCCTGGTTCAGGCCATGGTACGGAGCGAGAGGGCATGGGCAGCCGTCACCTCCTTCTGCGAAGCAGTAATGCTCGCGAAGGAGGAGGCGGGACGGTTGAGGGAAAGACAAATGTCGCGCCCTCTTGCCCCTAGCCGCCGCAGGTGACGCCCTGGGCGTCGGGAATCCCGGGCGGATTTCCGGCCACCGTAGGCGCGGCCTTGCGGACGGTGAGCAATGGGTAGCTCACCGTCCGGTAAGGACCAGGCCCGGGTCGACGGCGCGTTTTTACCACGAGCGTCTCAAAGAGATGTCGTCAGCACAAATGTAGGGGTGCCTGCCGGGGTCGCGGGAAGGTAGTAAAGCGTCACCGAGGCCCCTGGCAACACAGGCAACAGGAAGGAACACGGGTAGGTTTTAGTCAGTAAGAGTCTGACACACCCTCCCGCTCCGCCCAGAGCGAGAGAAGTTATTTGAAGATTTCCCACCCAAAAAAAAAAAAATGTCATCATTAGGGATTAGGACGTTGTGATGCCAATAAAGCTATGTAGCTATAATTGCTACTTATTGTTTTTTCATCACATTTTATGTATGTAGGTACAAGTTGTTGTACACATGTTCACTGCTGAGATTACAAGAGTAGGTAGAATGCGGAATGGAATATCATTTGTACAGTACCTACATATAATTATTCAAGGTCGCGTCTACAACTAGCAGTGGTAGCCCAGTGGTAACGGCTGCGACTAGAGTTGTAGATCGTAGGTTCGAACCCAGACAGGCGCTTTACTTTGTGTAAATAATTTCATCACCACTGCTCTCAAAACGGTGAAGGAAAACATCGTGAGGAAACCGGCCTGCATGTCCTAGAACCAAAAATTCGAAGACATGTGACATCTACCAACCCGCACTGGGCCCGCGTGGTGTATTACGGCCTACTCCCTCTCACAGAGAGGAGGACTGTGTCCCAGCAGTGGGAACATTATAGGCTGATTAGGTGTTCTTTCACACATCTGTCACTTCTTACGGAGGACAAAACTAGAGAGCACTTTTTTAAGTACCTCATTTGTTTCGAGAACTTTTTCATGAAATAATTCTGGTGACGATGACAAATTATAGCTTCACCATTAAGCACTATGGACTATTATCTAACTAAACAATTTTAAACAGCATTTCCAAATGAGCAGTTTTTGTTGAAATCGATTGCAATTCCCAAAACTGGCCACATTTGACGATGGTCATAGTCACGTGGTTCACATCGGACGCACGTGCCTACTCTATGTTTCTGTGGTCGCAATAAGATATAAATAGCCAGCTGTAAGTTTTCATAATAATATCATATCAGCCTGTATCTAATTGACCAACTTTTCTTCTTATTCAGAAAAGGAAAGGTGATTTCAGTCATATCTAATTAGGCAAATTAGCTACCGAAGACTAGGATTAACTTCAAAAGTATGATGATCTTTTTCGCACTTATGGCACATTGGCCAATCGATTCTGAGCCCGCACTTTTAAAAACTTTATTTTTATTTCGTTCATTAAACTCATAGATTCTGAATAGGACCTTCACGTATCGGACAGGGTTTTTATTACATATTTTGTAATTACATAGAAACTAACAATAATGGCAGCGTATTAATAAAATATCTTTAATTAAGTATTTGAGAAGCCTTTAATCTTTAATTAATAAACTAAGTAAATTCATTTACCAAATTCGATACCCGTAGTTTGTAAAGTATAATTATAGGAAACAATAAAATTGTGTCTTTTGTAATTTACAAGTTTTCTGGAATATAATTGTGACTTTTGTAATTTACAATTTTTTTAAGATCTGTTACCGGTTGCTTGCTTCTCAGAACACGTGAATGAACTGTTTGGGAGGTTGTTCAACACATTATTCAAAGAACGGATTGTTTATTCCTCACACTTCACTAGCTGAGGCTTGGGAGGAGTGAGAGGTAATCCATCTGTTGACATTTAACCTTATGTTTATTTTACGTGCTTATAAGGAGCTTAAATCCGTGTACTAAAGTAATTAAGGTGCTTTTATGTTTAATTCCCGGAATAAAAGTGATAAATTATTGTTCACGTGTACCTACCGGAAATATTAAGATTTTACGAGTAACTTTAGTTTATTATAAAAGGCAGGGGTTATGTGAGGACGTGGTGGCATACGGTGGAGGTCTGCCCGGCTGCCGGCCATGGTACGCAGCGAGAGGAAGTGGGAAGCCGTCACCTCCGAAGCGAAGCAGTAATGCTCGTGATGGAGGAGGCAGAACGGGTGAGGTAGAGGCAAACTTCGCGCCCTCACGCCTCTAGCCGCCGCAGGAGATGCCCTAGTTGTCGGGAATTCCAGGTGGAGTTTAATGAACGGCCTAGGCGTCCAATTAGCTGGCTTATTTAACCAGATGGCTGCGACATATCTAAAGTCTTACTTTTACTAAATTAATAATAATTTGTACACAAAAAGTAAACAAAACATCTTTTGAAGATATAGACTCGCTTTACAATATCTCACACATCGTTATTACACGATTCTCAGCTAAAAGGCTAAAAATCCCTGTTTAAAGGACTAAAGGACACAAGTTTCCAAGTTGCGTATTCCGGAGCTGCATCTCGTGTTAACCCCTCGTCCGCTGTTACGTTGCTCGGATCAACCCGGGCGTGACACCCGCCAGACTTGCATGGCAACCGGCCGACAAGCCAGTCAGGCCTAACCCACACAGAATTCTCATATAATCTAATATATTTTGCTCTGTTGGCTTCCCAGCGAGATAATGTATAAACCATAATATTTCTTCCTGAGTGTTAATCGAGTCCTTTCGAATACCTAAACATTTTTGTTTGTTTTCATAAATGTCGATTTTATCATTTTCTTTTCAGGTGTTTGTCCATGCCAAAAGTCAGCCTGAGATATTTCTTACTAAACATTTAGGGTACAACACGAATTAGTAATGTTAAAAAAAAGATTTACTTAGCTTAAAGAAATAACATTCAAGTCTTACTAATTCCGAGAAGGTTCCGCAAAGTATCCAAGTTTTATCTAGAAGTGCCACCTGGCAATGCAAAGGAAGCAGGATTTTCAAGGAATTTCAAGGTAGCAGGACAGAGATACGGTTAAAAGCTGACTTGGCATTAAGCCGAGATAACGCTGGGCAAAAAGGGATAAACCATAAATAAACAACTTAAGTTATATGGGGATTCCATATTTTTCTTTAAGTACTCGTAAATCAAATTTGGCCGAGCTGTCGAAGTGGCAAAATGCCGTTTCCATTCCAGCCAAAATATGATCTAATAGAACGAGGAGATAGGCACACTAATACTGATTTATTTATAGTCACTGGATATAATATGAATTGAAATATGTAGATAGACTGCAAGTCAATGGATAGTTTATAAATATAATACTCGTACATACATGGTTCGTGGTAACTACATTTATTGTTTAATTGATGTCACGGTTTTTAGATAGGAAAAGTTAATAACGACAGCGTTGGAGCCGCTATATTTTTACCGATATCCAATCATGTCTAAATTGTTTAAAAATTGTATCATTGTTGACGTAAAGTTCAATTCTACTAAAAGCTAAAAGTTTATATTCACTTTTAGTTTAAAACAGCTGTGATAACTTTCTCGCTTATGAAATAAAAAACTATATTATCGAAAAATTATTGTTTGAATAATCCATATATTTCATATAAGAGCTAATCTAAGGAAGGGAACTGACTCCTGAGATACAGGTTAACTACCTAGTTCGGGAGGCAGAGCTTTTATGTTATAGTGACACTTATGTTTGCAAATAAATTAATGTATTATTATGTCGTTTATTCATTTTTTTACATATAAAATATATTTTTAAATATTTTTTTTAGAAAGATATAAAAAAGCATGTAAATATAGTACTTATTATAATTTCGTTTATTTATTTTTTTTAGATATAAAATATATTTTATATATTTCTTGAAAAAGGTATAAAAAAATTTAAAAATATTAAAAAAATTGTGGTCCGCCGGTTTCGGGAGCAGGGTCCAAGCTACCGGTGGTTAGGGCTCCAGAGTATTATTATTATTATTAATCTTGTAAAATTCTTATATTTACTGCTGTAGATTTCTAAGGCGTGCATACTCCTAAATATAATTTTGAAAATTTATAGTCATTTGGGGGAGAAGGACGCACTTTTTCTTATTGGCCTTACTGAACCGAAACTATTATAATATTGGGATAACACGCATCAAATATTCGACGATAGATCAAATGGTCTTTTGTATATTAAGCTTGGCATTTGCCTTGGTCAGGCTGCGTACCTTTGCCCCAACTTATGGGTAAAACACGCGGTAATTTGGGTAAAAGTAGGTACACATATAGGAAAAGTACACATTTGGGAATAAAAGAGAAAAAACAAATTCCACTGCATATCGTTTACTTCTTCCCTCTTCCATTCGTTTTTTTTTAAGGAAGACTCTTCTCCTCCGAAACCAACAATGGAAGCAAATTGATGAAGAAAGGTTATTTTTTTATTATTTTAGACTCTAATTATTGTTTTCATTTTAATTCGTGGTTAAGTTCGCAAACCTGATGTGCGTATTGTCCCCGTACTCTTAACCCATTCGGCCGTTACAACAAAAAAATCTTATTAGCTCAAATTCTGATGAGGTAAGATTGAAACGTCATTATTGAGAAAAACGTTAATCAAATTTTACAAACAAAAAAAACAACTTACCTTTAAACGTATGAATGCTCAACTTCCACAAACTTTTGCCAGTAGAGAAAAACTACAGAGTTTTATGCTGATTTAAATTTGTTGCACCTTTTATTGCAAACGCGACAAGCACTGCTGCATGGCTTATGACACAATATGGTGGCCCTTGCGCATACATTCTCGAGGAACCAGCTTCACCGCCCTTCCACCCCCTCAGAGAAAACAACACTGCGTCCTTTTACCCCGAATGACTCTAGGTGTGAATTGGTGAATATGATAATTATATCCTGTGACTGTTAACTTACCCAAGGGAACTAAGAAACTTTCATAACATGTTTAGTAGTGAATGTGCTACCGCAATAGAAAAACACTATAGAGATTGACAATGACAGTAAAGTGTGTCAATCAATACTAATGTTCAGTTTATAATCAATCTAGTTTCAATTCACGTAGATAGGACACGATCATCATGATATTCACAGTTGATGGCCTAACAAACACCAATCGTAATAACAACAAACAATATTGATTAAACAGAATATTATTACCGGTAACATGTTGGTTTGGACGTGGTTTTCCACGAAATACATAGGTACCTACCTCTGGTGTAGGCTCCAGATTATAAAAGGAATCAAAAAGAATTTATTCGTAGTAATATAAACACACACATGTACAGACTGTCACACTATTTATGCGGGTGGACAAACAGAAAACTATCGTTGAACAAGGATAAATTGGTGCGTGGCCAAAATCGGAACTACATAATCAGCCTATAATTTTCCCCCTGCTGGGACACAAGCCTCCTCTCTCTGAAAAGAAGTGGGCCGTAATCCACCACGCGGGCCCAGTGCGAGTTGGATAAGATATATTTATTTACTCAAAAATGTCAAATTCAAATTTACACATACTATATACAACGTGCATGCAAGAAACATAAAGAAAAACAGATTCCGACATGTTTGGCACATACTATGGCGTGCAAATATGAATAGTTATTAGTTTAAAGTGAATTCAACAAACAATAATGAATTTAAAATGCCAACAGTACTTAAATAAAAAAACGAGCGAGCCTTACAGTAGGTAGTCGCATATGATGTGTAACATCTGGCAACTCACTTACAATCTACAACTACATAGTACTTACTAATTCCACGAGTACACTAATTCAATGCTATTAAAAAGTACTTACGTATTCCATGCTCAAGCTGTCACTTCCTGTTACACACTTCCGTCCCTTTTCACGAAATCACTTCCACAAAAAGCGAGAGGAAAGATGTTACACATCAATAATTCATAAAAAAAATCTAAGTCAAAATAAATGCTTCAGTGAAAAATTCATTAACATAACGCCGCCATTTTGTTTTTCAATACAAATAATAATAATTCAACACTTAAAATTGTCTTAGGGGCCTCTGCGAGTTGGCTTCGGCCCCTCGTACGCCTTCCAAAGGTCCGGGACCCCAGGGTCCCGAGATATATCAAAGACATTTAAAATAATAATAATAACATTTATTTCCAAAAACAAATTACATATTGGTTCATGAATATACTCAGGCTGTGTTTTACAATTACAAATTAATTAAACATCTGTAGCCGAACTAGGCAGAAGCCTGTATTTCAGCTATTAGCGGCAAAATTAATCTATATTTAACAAGAATTAACATTTTTTTTTCTTTAGGTGTTTGGGTGACAGTGTGAGTCCTTTTTTTGTATGAGATGATTATGTACGTGCGTGGAATGTAAGAGAGTGTGTGGACGGAGGGTGAAATAGGTACATATATGTTTGCCAACAATGCCCCCTCTGTCAATGACAGTCAAGGGACAAAAGATCCTCATAGGTAATTAGAATGAAATCTACTGGATTTGACAGGATTTCGACAGCTTCCCTTGACAAGCAGCGCCGCCATGACATGCACAGTAATGTCAGTCGGCATAAAGTACTACTACAGACCGTTCACAGTTATTTTACCTTTGAAAGTTCTGACAGCAGCAACCTGGCAGCAACCCAATAGCAACTTTACTGCAACGAATATAATTACTCGTATCACTGTGATTTTAACAGATTTGGCAATGGTAGCAACCCAAAAGCAACCTTATTTCATAAAGATCACTGTCATTTTGACAATGATGCAAAACCAGAGGTAAAATACCAGTGAACGTTCTGTAGTTATCTACTTACATACAACAAACAGGTAGTTTGATCTAATTCAGTAGTGCATCATTGGGAAAGTTTATACAAACAAGTGAAATAATAAAAAAAATGGAAAATGACAAAGTTTTGAATGAACAAGGAAGATTATGAAGAAAAAAAACCCGGCCAAGTGCGTGTCGGACCACGCACAATGAAGAGTTCCGTAGATTACTTGGGACGAATTTATTCCAAAAACAAACTACAACAAGAAGAACAGAAAGAACAGGTTTTTCAACTACAAAGTTGAAAAACCTGTTCTTCCATACATCGATATATGCCACGGTCAATTCTTCAACTGCAAATTTAATTTGGTCGACTATAACTCGTTAACTTGTAGAGCCTACTTAGCCATGAAAGTTTTCTTTTTAGTTATATACTACTATTATATATACTACTGCCATGAATTTTTTCACATCTCCATAAACAACCGTTTAGCTGGCAGGGGGGGCGGGGGACGGGACACTTGACTCTAACAAAAATTAGCACTTTAATGCTTAATATTACGCAAGTGGTATCTTTGAATCGAAAAGTGGTGTTCACAGACCCGCAATATTTTTGGACGGCCTATCCAACGATACCCGACACCATGGGGTAGACGAGAAAAAAATATCATCCCCACATTACGTTCAAGGGACGTAAGTACACTAAAAAAAATTTTTTTTTCAAGATTTTGTTTTAGCAATTTGTCGGCAGGATTAATATATACCTATGCCAAATTACAGCTTTCAAGTACTAAGCGTCACTGTGGGGACAAACAGACAGACAGACGGACATGACGAAACTATAAGGGTTCCTTGTTTACTATGGAACCCTAAAAAGGATGTCCGAGACGGCGCTGTTTTCTTTAACTGATTAAATATGAGAACTGTGGTGGTTGTGGTAATCTGACTTGCACGTTACGGTTTACATAATTATAATGGAAAAACTAATGAGTTACCGGGAACCTACTAGCCATTTAAGGGTTCTATTTGCAACACAAACAGTTCTTTCAAATTTCTGCTGAAAATTATTGCTCAACAAAGCCTTTGGGAAATGAGCGTAAATATTTAGATAAGCACAAATATTTATAGATAACGCAATTCCAAGCACGCTACTCCAGAATTCCAAATACAACAACGAATAACAAACACAAGTACTACAATCAATTGGTATTCAAATTACATATAAACTTCTCGTACATGTGTTATTCTGACAGAGTAAATTAAACGGTGCAGTTATGTTTACACTAGTCATGGATGACTATGAACAGGCTACAGAGTACTGTCTACATTCTCAACATTCTCTAAATACTGTATGTTTACTCACGGTTCGGTCTGATTGCTTGTACACTTTCTAATACAAGCAGGAAGTAACACATTACTATTGCGTCCCTTTTACCATTATTTCTTCACAATCATCATAAAATGGCGGGCGATTAATATCAATTATAAAAGTTATGGCGACTTTATTACTTGTTAAACGCAGTTCGTGTTAACTTTTATGAGAAAAACTGTATCATGTTTGGTTTAAGTTAACTTTGAAGTTACGACTTTAGCGTGATTTGCTATAAATAAGGATAAAGAACAAGTTATAGCTCTTGTAGGGACACAATGTAAATATGAAAGGCAGAACACTTGATAAGCAAAAGGTATACAAGCGAGAAGTATGAATGGACGCCAGTGACATTACATCGGTCCGCGTAGAAGGTTGTCTTAAAGGGTTTTCAATGTAATAAATACAAACATTATTAACTTGACGAAAGACTTTAATTAATGGACCCGTAACCTTCTACAACCAGACGAGGCAGTCTTGTTTAGGGGCTTACACATCGCGAAACGAGAGAGAGACCCCTAAAGTGGTGACCCGCGTTAAAAGTTACACGTGAACAATAGTGAAATAGTTAGTGCAATACGTTTTAACGTCGTGAGTGCCGCGTACATACGCGTACGCGTACCATATTTTTACATAACAATCAGTAAACGTTACGGGTAAACATGGGTCTAGAGCAGCAGTCAGGTCAAGAATCGGCACCGCAATGCAAGGAGGGAGACAGTGAGATAGCACAAATCACGTTTAAGACGCAAATTCCTGACTTCTGGACAGACCAACCACGACTATGGTTCGGTCAATTCGAAGCGATAATGGCGAATCAAAAGCAAGGGGAACGCACAAAGTTTAATATCGTGGTGGCAAAACTTAGCAAAGACAACGTACAACAGGTCGCCGATCTAATCCTACACCCACCAGAAGAAAAAGCGTACACAACATTAAAGGAAAGGCTCTTGACCGTGTACGAAGAGTCGGAAATTCGTAAGGTACAAAAATTACTCAGCGAAATAGAACTTGGGGAACAGAAACCATCACAAATGCTACGAAAAATGCAGGATCTTGCACAAGACAAATTTCCAGAGGACACACTACGGATACTATGGATCGGACACTTACCAGCTTCAGTACGGGCGGTACTGACTGTAAGTGAAATCGCAGATATCAATAAATTAGCACAGATGGCTGACAAGGTGATGGAAATGGCGAAACCCGATGTATCGATAGCTGGAGTGAGCACGACCACGTCACCAAGTAACAACTATCTAATTATTGCGGAAATAGCAAAACTACGCGAAACAATTGAGGAGATACACAGAGGTAGATCGACATGGAGGCAGCAGCATGGCGCTAGACAACGATCGCAATCGGGAAACAGACGGTACAATGTTTCAGCGCAAAGACGTAACCCGCAGACACCACACTGGGCCTGTTACTACCATTTCCGTTTTGGCGACAAGGCGAACAAATGCGTACAGCCCTGCAACTGGAAACAGGAGAAATCATCATCGTCAGCACAGATATCGGGAAATTAGGAGCGATGCAGTCAGCGGCGGAAAACTGCATCGACACGTCAAATCACCGCCTATGTGTAACGGACATTACTTCCGGCATACGTTTCCTCATCGACACAGGTGCGAACGTCAGTGTAATACCAGTGACCAAAAGACAAAGGTGCGTAACAGATAATTATAATTATAAGTACAAGTTATATGCAGCAAATGGTTCTGAAATTCAGACATACGGCACAAAAACATTAGAATTAAATCTTAGTTTAAGAAGGCCATTGAGATGGACATTTATAATTGCAAATGTAACACAACCGATAATCGGAGCTGATTTTTTAAAATATCACACTTTATTGGTAGATCTGAATGCTCATAAGTTAATAGATAAGCGAACCGATTTGAATACGATAGGTTGCATAGTAAAATGCACAGAACCCACAGTTAGCATCGTAGACAGTAATCATAAGTATCACGATTTATTATCGGAGCATGCAGACGTTACTAAACCTAGGCCATTCAAGGATGATGAGACAGACAATAATAGTTGTAACATTTTCCATCACATTGAAACTACTGGACCTCCAGTACATGCACGGGCTAGGCCACTTCCTCCGAACAGGTATCACCAGGTAAAGGAAGAATTTAGGCGCATGCAGGAGATGGGCATTTGCAGGCCGTCCAAAAGCGAGTGGGCGACACCTCTGCATGTAGTAGCAAAGAAAAATGGGGACATCCGACCATGTGGTGACTACAGGCGTCTAAACGCCATCACCAAGCCGGACCGATACCCCGTTCCACGCCTACATGACTTTACTTACGTGCTCTCAGGTAAAAAAATCTTCACCAAACTAGATATCAACAAATCATACCATTGCATTAGGGTAGCTAAGGAAGACATAGAAAAAACAGCAATTATCACACCATTTGGATTGTTCGAATTCCCGCGTATGACCTTCGGACTACGAAACGCGAGTCAAACATTCCAACGGTTCATGAACAATAATGTATTATATGGCCTAGATTTCTTATTCAGCTACGTCGATGACGTAATCATAGCAAGCGATAGTATAGCCGAGAACAAAATGCAGTTACGTAAAGTATTCGAGAGATTTAGACAGTTTGGTATCACCATAAATTTGGCAAAATGCGAATTTGGTAAATCTAAAATTGACTTTTTAGGTTACGAAGTTTCAACAGAGGGTATCAAACCCCTAGAAAGTAAAGTTAAGGCTATTCTAGACTATCCACGACCGGAAACGGTAGAGAAGCTCAGACAATTTTTAGGTATGGTAAACTTCTATAGGGCGAGTATACCCAACGCTGCTAGTCACCAAGCAAGCTTAAATGAATTCCTGATAGGCGCTAAACGAAAGGATAAGACTATTATCGATTGGAACGACAAGGCGACTAAGGACTTCGAACAGTGTAAACTAGGTTTAAAGAATGCTGTCATGATATCTCATCCGAATTCCAATGTGCCTGTAGCTCTTATGACCGATGCTTCAGACACATGTGCAGGCGCGGTATTGCAACAAAAAATTAACGACTCCTGGCAACCATTAGGCTACTTTTCAAAGAGGTTCACAAAAGCCCAACAAAAGTACTCTACGTACGACAGGGAGTTATTAGCAATCTACTTGGCAGTTAAGCATTTTCGATATCTACTTGAAGGTAATAATCCGACTATATTCACGGATCACAAGCCGTTAATATACGCATTTAGCAAACTACAAAGTGACTCCGAAACACCTAGACGTACAAGACAACTTTTATTCATTAGCGAATTCACTACAACAATCAGGTACATAGAAGGCGAGAAAAACGCTGGCGCAGATTTCTTATCGCGCATTCAAACAATCGACTGCCCGACTGTACTTGATTTTGCGGAATTAGGACGAACTCAGGTGAATGACACCGAGCTCACACAGCTATTGAAAGGATCAAACGATAATTTATGTATAAAGAAATACTTTATGCCAAATTGCGAAACAGCTGTATATTGCGAAAATTCAACTAATTCATGTAGACCGTATTTAACACCAAGTTATAGAAAAATTGCATTCGACTCGATACATAATGTTAGTCATCCCGGTATTAGGGCAACACGCAAGTTAGTTGCACAAAGGTTCTTTTGGCCCGGCCTCAATAAAGACGTCACCCGGTGGGCAAAGTATTGCATAGCTTGCCAAAAGTGCAAAATAATTAGACATACTGTTTCAGACTTACAGCAATATTCAGAAAGTAAACGTTTTGAACATGTAAATATCGACATAGTCGGACCTCTAAAATTATCACATGATGGAAATAGGTACTTAATAACTATAATTGACCGGTGTACACGTTGGCCTGAGGCGATACCAGTCAAAGAAATCACAGCAGAAGTAGTAGCTAAGGTATTCTACGACACATGGATTAGCAGATTTGGCTGTCCCGAAAGAATTACAAGCGACCAAGGTCGTCAATTCGAGAGTGCGTTATTTAAACAATTAATGAAACTAATGGGTATTAAGAAAATGCGTACTACACCATACCACCCACAGAGTAATGGTATTGTAGAACGTTGGCATAGAGTATTGAAATCAGCATTAACGGCACGACTAGAAAACAACCATTACTGGTGTAATGAACTGCCTACAGTATTATTAGGACTACGCGCAGTAGGAAGAAGCGACAATGGCACGAGTCCCGCAGAATACGTATACGGACAAACGCTTCGCTTACCAGGAGATTTCTACAATATCTCTGACATGCAACAGTACGACAACCATACGCTATTGGAAAACATTAAAAATACCATTAGTAAACTCAAACCTGTACCCCGTATTTCACGAGACTCACGCGCACTGTTTGTGCATAATGACTTAAAAAATTGTGAGTATGTATTTGTTCGCAATGACGCCATACGCCCACCATTAACGCCTACGTACAATGGTCCCTATCGCGTTATAGAAAGAACACCCAAAGTATACGTAATTCAGCTACCAAACAGGAAAAGTGGTATATCAATAGATAGGTTAAAGCCTGCATATGTACTTAATGAGCATTCAGAAACTAGCAATGTTTGCACAAATCCAGACCATAGCATAGTACCTCCAGATAAGAATAATGAGAAGTCTATATTGTACAAGAAAACCAGCAGTGGACGTACTGTTAAGCCGCCAGTCAGATTTAACCTGTAAACACTATCCTAACGTACGATGTTGTAATAAATAACAGTGACCATTGTGCTTTCTTTTAAATAAATAAATGAAGGACCGATGGTGTAACAAACAACAGTGACTATTATTGTTAAAATAAATAAATGAATGACGAACAAAGCCCGCACAATAACTAGTATTGATCAAACTAAATATAACAAAGAACAACTTGTGCATTATTACTAAATTAATCAACGGTCACACGTACTCATTTGTCGATAAGCAATTTCTTTGTAAATACTAAGAACAAAGATATAAATATAAGATAACAATGAAACAATTCATATGAAACAAATTTCTATTATATCAACAATGTTAACAAAGGGACCATAGTTGTAAGGTAACCTTAATATTCGTTGTTCTCTGTCCCTACAGTATGTAACAGTATACGTTATTTATAAATAACCCTACGATACAAATTCCTAGTACCTATTCATAAGTATAAATTGTATTATGTTTTAGTACCTACTTTTAAGATAATAGTAATTAAATAAAATTTTATTTTTACAAATTTTGGGGGGATGTAGTGTAGGGACACAATGTAAATATGAAAGGCAGAACACTTGATAAGCAAAAGGTATACAAGCGAGAAGTATGAATGGACGCCAGTGACATTACATCGGTCCGCGTAGAAGGTTGTCTTAAAGGGTTTTCAATGTAATAAATACAAACATTATTAACTTGACGAAAGACTTTAATTAATGGACCCGTAACCTTCTACAACCAGACGAGGCAGTCTTGTTTAGGGGCTTACACATCGCGAAACGAGAGAGAGACCCCTAAACTCTTTTACGTACCTATGTTGCAGATTGACAAACCTTACAAAAAATCTCTGGTACCTAATCGAGAGATCTATATACCTATGGGGAACAAGGCAGCCGCCATAATAGCCGTGCATTAGCCCATTTTAAAAATAAACCCGGTCTATGTCCATTTTGCATTCACATGAACGTTTTAGCATTCATGTTTACCAAATGACCAGATGCAATATGCTCGCATAAACAATGCATTCAGCTGCTCTGATAACAATAAGTTTTCAAGAATAATAAAATTCATACCGGTTGCATTCAAAACGGGGCACGTACAGTAACGTGCGGTCCAATTTTGGCGCACAATTTACCTGCAGATGCAACAAACACAAAGAGGCTATATTTCCGCGGAGGAGGTGTGCGGCGGGGCAGGGGGACTGGAGGGCAGCGGCGTGTGCCGGCTCGGATTACGGCGGCCATCTGCCGGCGACACCGAACAATCAAGCTAACGAGGCGCGCTCGCGACACCGGATTAAAGCCTAATGCCGCTGCGAACAATACCGTAGACGCCCTTTATCAGTTACACTTAGACGCTAACAGATCGCTCGTGTCGCGACAATGGCCCTTCTTGTTTATGGCTAATCCTAAGTGGATTACTCGCGGCCCGCAGTAACGCGACGCAAAACAATAATCACGCAGTAGTTCAGCTCCATAAAAAGAAACGAGCTTCGCGAACGTCGAGATTTTGATACACTCGGAGCGTAAGTATAAGATTTAACTTTCGAATTTTAATGAGATTATACCACAGTGTTGTGTTAATGTTAAAATGTAACAGAGTCATGACAATGCTATCATTTAATCGTGTGTTGTGTCACGCGTATAAATTGTCTCCATTGCTTACACGTGGCACAGCGCTACGCCGCGCTCCGCCACGCCAACGATATGAAACCGCATGAAATGAATGTCGCTTCGGTATGAAAACGAGTTTGTCGATCGCAATATCGTTTGCTCACTCGTGGCTCGGGGCTCGTTGTTCATAACGACACAATGTGTACGCACTTATTAAACTGTAGCAAGCCATAACGTTTTCGCCTTCAATTATTGGTTGATGTTGATCCAATTTTCTCTCCTTGGCATACTTTGTTGGATGCCGTCCAATTGTGAAACCACTATACAGTCATTTTATTAGTGTTCGACACGATGTTTAGCAGTAAAATATGAAGGTGCTAAAGGCTAGAAAGAACACTAACATTCCAAGTCTTAACTATATTTTCAGGTTCTGCTATGTCGCGTCGTGTCTCACCTTCTGCAGTGAGTCTATGCAGTGAGGCAGCAAGGTGACGCGTCAAGAAGCGCGCATAGTGACGGATCGCCAGTCGCTTGTTTATTCAATAGTTTCCGACTCAAGCCAGGCTCAGAGCTAATCACTGATCCTTTTCATCGCTTTGTTTTGTCTTCGATGATTACGACTGGCTCTTTGTCGAGTGTGTACTGAATCGAACTGAAGAAGCTTGTTTATGTAACGTTTCTTGTTGACACTGCAGAGCAGTAAACATTGAAGAGAACAAAGTTTTGGTATAAAAATAATAAAAAGGCAAAAAAATACTATGGATATATAACTACTTAAGCCTTTGCCTGGAGCCAACTATCCATAGTTGGCTCCAAAATTATAGTAGTTATCAAAATTAGTTTAGTCCAGAATTTTTAAAAGAGTTGCCTTTCTTCATAATTTTTTTATCAAACCAGATTTTTGTTTTAAAAGACATTTTTTATTATTTACAAAACATAATTTTATAATATAGGCTAGCATGTCGTGTTGCAAAATTAAATTTCAAAATTGCTTCTGTTTCCGAGACGGCTGGCACAGCTGGCAGTAGCCACGCCTCACGTTAAAGAATCCCGGCGACTAAAGGCACCAAACTTACTGTATTTATTCCCATTGTTGTTCCACTCCAGCGTCAGCAAAGTTTTAAATTAAGGAGATAGTTATTGCTGATAAATCTGAAAGTGCTGCTCTTAACTGTACTGTGGGAGCCGAGCACCCAGGCAGATAATGTACGCGGTATAATGCCTTGGTTTTACCGTCTTTGTTTTCAAAGTCACAGTACAAAGCCGTGACTTACGGTTTTTGAAGTATCGATTATTTAAAGACAGACTTGCCAGTACTTGCCTACTACAACTCGTGTATTTTATTCAATAGCTCCTTATTAGAACAGCATTCTTACAACAGTGCTAACTGATTTAATAAAGGACAAGGAAGACAAGGCTTCCTTAGTGACAAATTAAAAATGTTGGCAAGATTAGTTCTGACTCGGGTGACGGGCCCCTGAATGGGGACGGCATTCAATGAATAGCTTCCCGACTCTCACTAAAGTGGCCAATCTCTGCCAAGATTACGTCACATTAAGGGCCTTTCTCACAATCCTCCCCTTCAAATGACGTACTCACTGTTGACCACTACTTAAGTCTATTATTGTGAACATTTCCCGATTCTTACTGTGCGTAGAGACCACTCGATGTCAATTTAGTCTACAATAATATTTTATCATCAAAGATCCGGATGATAAATCGATGATTTGTTGTGATATTTTTAGCGCTCCATCGGTTATTCTGAATGTGCAACGGGCACAATATTTCCCACTTATGGCGGCACGACGAAACAATCCGCGATAGATCAGCGGCGCGCGGCGACCACTTGTCAACGCATCGAGGCGCGGGGTGGGGGCTGCAAACTAAGCGTTTCTGCCAAAAGTACGTGACCTTAATGTATATCAATGCGAGCGTGATTTATACAGGAGGGATCTGTAAAATATGATATAAAATAAACATTGACAACCAAAACGATGAAATACGACGCAGCGTTGTGATTTAAGGGCGCGTTTCACGAGATTTTATGGCGCTATAAAATCAGTTCGCGCTCTGCTTTCGCCTCCAAAGAGCGCACGTACTGCACAGATTTGACAAAACAGACGACGGACATTTATTTGTTCGCTAGTTTTTTTTTGCAAGTTTTATGGACTGCTGCCAAGTTTATGGTCCACGGACAACGGGCAAACGTTTTGACAGTGTAAAATTGGGGGATGCGATTTGATTTGTCCCTATGCCACTTCTTACCTCTTTCTCGTAGGTAAATATAGATTTTCAGGAGTTTTAAATCAAATTTGATGACGAATTGCGTTTGATATTTATCGTTCAGATAGATTGGCGCATTAGCATATGCCAATCAATCGTAACAAAGAGTCTTATCGATAATGCTGCATTTAAGAATTCAGAAATATCTCACCGAAACTTATTTTAGCTTATTTTAGCTCCCATAATGCTGACTAAAGATTTATTTTCATAGCCTGAAAAACACAACATTCATGGAAGGCTATTGATTTAACGTAAACCACTTTTTTATTTATTACCTAAGTGAGCTTGAAATGGAACCGTATATTTTGTTCTACTCACCTAATAAATTATGTATAGACCTAGGGAATCTCGGCCATTTTTTGAGACTGTGTATCAATGTTTTTACGGTAGACGAGCTCGATTTGTTATTTATTACATTTTAGTAAAAAAAAAAAATAAACACACTTTTTATTTACGCAATTTGATATTTTTATATAAACAATGTACCTACTGTACATTGCATATGTATATCTAGGTAGTACTACAAAAAAGGACAATGCAAAGTCATATCTGTTTAAAAACTTATTCTGTGAGTTTTTTCTCCAACTTTATTTGAATAGGTCATGGGATGGCTTATTAATTTTAACTTAAAGATACTTATAAATATTATTTTATTAGTATTTTAAATTAACTTCTGATTTTATGGGCAAAGTTAACGTTAAAAGTTTTGTGATGACGTTAGGTGGCAAAAAATGGCACCGTACTGATTTTTTGGGATATTGTTAGGATTGATACCAATAGTGTAAAACCAATTTTGCAGCTGCAAAAGACCGGCTAACTGCGTGGTGCTCGAAAAACCTCGAAATTTTCGGACTTCTTTCAGTTTTTGTTTGTTTTTTCTGCACCTTTTAGAAGTTATACCTAAGCAAAAAACTGAGATAAGTCCAAAAATTGCGAGGTTTTTTGAGTACCACGCAGTTAGCACAGGCCTTTCGAAGCTTTGAGGCGGTCCGGCTGGCTCGGGAGGAGGCACGGCTCCCTGTCGTTTCACGTGACGTAGGTGCGTTCGGGGCATGGTTGCTTCGGGAAGTAGGTACCTGAGTCGCATAAACTGTGTCGACTGCCAAGAGGACATGGCGCGCCCTACGCTGGCAGAGTGTGCCGCTTGGGAGGGGCCGCACCGTGCCCTCATCTCAGGAGTAGGCTGCGAAATCATGTCGCAGAAGGAGGCTGCAGAAAAGGAGCGGAAAATGTCCCTGCCCGCAGCTGGTTGTCCTGAGGTGGCCTGCAAAGGCGGACCGGCACCAGCCGGGGATCGCGGAAGTCGCACTAGATCCCATGATCCCTGTTGCAAGTGCGGGAGGGGAACACCGGGATGGTTTTTAGTCAGTAAGAGTCTGACAGACCCCTCCGCCTTCCTCAGGGCGGAGGACATCCATGAGGATTTTACACCCTCTCTTCTTTCGAAGCTGCAAACATTCAACATTGGTTTTACATTAATGGTATCTATCCTAATAACATCTTAAAAACTCAGTACAGTGCAATTTTACGCGACCTACGATGTTTTAAACGAGTGTACTATACGTTTGAAAATCTAATGAGTGAGTTAGAAAACTAAGGAAAAACTTTTAATACTCGGTATCGAGTAGAAGTTTTAGTTACGATGCTGCTCTGATAGCTTACTCATAAATTTAAGCGAAGTAAGTTCCTGCAGTGAACACTTAATTTTAACAACAAACAATACTTGCTTCACGAAGTTTAGGTACCTTAAAATAAAATAACTACGAATAATAATTAAGAAAATAAACAGTCGAGAAAATATTAAAATAATTTTCGAAAAAAAAATGACCTTGTTTCCTTCTCCCTGATCATTCTTAGTTAGAACGTTGACGTGTCCCTGGTGTGTTGGCAGTGACATATCACTATGTTCCACAAATGTGTGATATTAATTTCATATCATATGAGCATGTTGACGTGCATTAGTTTATATCGTCATTGTATTACAACAATAATATTTTTGCCAAAATCACAATCGTTGCATTGGGTGATCGTTCAAAGAAATATTGACACTTATGAAAACGCTGCTTTCATATTTCGTTATTCTAAACCCGCGTGATGTCAGTATAATATGCTGGAAGGCCATCAAACAATGACCTGCTTGAAATGGTAATTTCCAATAATTTCCCTCAAATCTAGCCGATCACTGAACGAAATGATACGGTAGACTGTATGTGTGATAATGTGTAAAGAACGTTACGGTATTTTGTATTTTCCTATCGCGTTACGCGTAGTAGGCAAACCCGCCTTTATCGCAAGGCGTTTCGTCAGGTGACACTGACAGCTTTTGATGGCTATCTTGACTAGGTGTTTTTAGCAGACGACATTTAAAAGGCTACGGAGGTGCGAAAACAGTTTAAAATTGTCTCCGAAAAGAAACTCTCGTCTGCAATATCTTGATTAACGAAACTCATAATAAAGTTTCGTTGGCATAGTTCATTTTATCTTAATTATTAAATGTTGTCAGTTCAATCACTCGATATTATGAAGAGTCTGAATCCATCGAATTTTATTTGATACCCGAAATATATTTTCCAAGTTCAAAAGCGTTGGATTTTTTATGAATACTCCCAGCTCCACCTGTAGAAAGCTTGAGTTGAAAATTGTGTTTTCGATCAATCTGCAAAACTTTGTTAGTGTCTGTACTAAAAACTTAAACCTATTGGATTTCGAAGGCGTTAGCAAGTTCGGAGTTCTCCAGAGCAAACAAAATGGTACCGCAACGATTAGACCTTTCACAAAGTATTTGTATGTACATATGTTTGAAAAACGCCTACGTTTTGCATTCTGAGGACGGATAGGGGCCTTGCTCCTGTACTTATGAATAAATGGATACTTTACAGTTGTGCGTGTGGGCTTTTTTGATTCCGTAACAAAATGTACAATGGTACCCTTATGGTTAGTGAGACCTTATTCTGCCTCCGTCTGGTTGAATGTCTGCGTTTATGTCAGAACTTGTACCTACACAAAATAAAGTAACATTTTCAATTGCATAATTATCTCTGTTGTCCAAATCTTTCCTTCGAATACAGTTGGCAGTAAATCTTGCAATATCTACTCCATTGTAAAGTTTCATAAGGATAAATTATTATAATGCTGACGTCATTTTATCAGCTCCTAAACCACGGTCTCTTACCATAGTAAGCGAAATGAAACACGACCAATGTACTTAAGCGAACAAAGAAGTAACACTCGGAGACAACTGAGTCATAAAGGCCATTGTCTCCAAATTGCCGTAGGATTATAAAAATCGTAATGGGATTATTGTTTAGTGGGCGACAACGCGACGACGACGCGACGGACACGGTCCTGAACATTTCAATTACTGCACGCATTGTTTGACGCGGCCGGCGCTGGCGCGCGGCTGTTTATCGAAGTCCACTGACTCTGATGAGAGCACCCACAAAATGATTAATCCTGTACTACAGTGTAACAGACGCGGTTGCGATACTCTGCTGACTTATGTGCACACACTACATCGTATTAAGCTCCTGTTTATGTGCAACTGTGGAGAAAGCATCCTTTATTTTATGATACACTGGCTGTCAGAATAAACGTATTATACGTCAAGAAGGAATTACAGACAGGATTTATGCTTCAGGATTCAGGATTAAGAAAGTCGTAAATAAATAATCCTAGTCTTAACAACTTTTTCATGGAGATTAATGCGAGAGACGTCTCGAGTTTATCTAACTCTGCTGAAAAATCTAATATCACCTTAAACACGAATTACTGGTAGCTTAAGAACTACTGTAGCAGTCTGAAAGCCCATTGACGCTAAATTAGATCACTGTGAGCAAGCGAAATAGGTTAAATGGATTTTACGGCAATTTAACATTCACTATACAATAAACAGAAGACGGCGTAAATACAAAATGTCAACTCAACGGAGTAACGAAGTAAATTATAAAAATTGCTTGTATTTCTCTTGTCATAGATAACGGACGGTTTTTTTTTTTTTATATTAACCCTTCTTGATTCTCCGAAACGATAAATAGTGGGCATCTTTGTTTTCGTTAAGACATTGTTTGTTTTGACTCGGAATTTTATACAAAAATTGGGACATTTCGGCGTTGAAAAAATAACACTGACGTGATTTGAGTAGCTAAATTTCAGGGATGTATATTTTAGGATGGAAGACGGTTATTTAATAAGTTGTTTTTGTGAGGACATTTGTGGGGTGCTTGTTGTGTCAGAGAACAATTTTATTAGCATGTTGTTTAGACAGCGACGTCGTGCGTGATATACAGCGTGTTTCTTGGAAACAATGTCGAGTGCGCTGATAGACTTCACTTTGTAAGATAACACTGGGAGTGCTGTACTACAGTTTCAATAGTCAGTAATAATAATGTACGATTTGTAAAACTAGCAATTTTTAATTCAAATTGAAATTTGACGAAGACTTGGAGGGTTAGTAACATTGTCCTTAAAACTAAGTGTTAGTAAACAACACGATACGATGGCCCATGTAACTGATAGTGGTGAATAATAATGCATTTTACGATGATCACTTGATCAGACACAATAGTTAAAGAATAACCATGCCCCATAATGTGGGTCATGATAGGGCAGTAAAAGCTTTCCGAAAGAGTTGTGTAAAAAGACGAACAACACCTTTCAATATCACAAATGTATTTTTTTTTGCACTTCTCTGTAAATATTATGCTGACAGTGCAAGTGTACTTAATTTGTCAACACTGATCATTGCACATTGACGATGTACAAAGCAGAATAATACCCAAGGATATGAGCGAAATAAAAACAAATGCATAACGACTCTAATGTACCTTCTCCACTCGAAAAGCAATTCGTAGTGATGTGTACGTAAATAGTAATCTGAGTATCCGTTGGTATCCGTGGTTAGGGTTGCTCAACTGGGGTAATGTAACGGTCCACGAGCTCTGAATTGTGTTAAAACCCTTTGGATAGTTGCAATATATTTTTCCTAACTTGCTTCCGAGTGTGTATTGATGGGATTTAGAGCTTTTACATCCTGGGAAATATTGTATGGTTTTTCTGATTAATTGCTTGCACGTTTTGAATAAAGTGATGGAATTGATCTCTCATCTTTTTCTTTCGCGACGGCTTAGTTTTACGAGAATATAATTAGTAATTATAATTTACTAGCTGCTGCCCGCAGCTTCGCCTGCATGGCGAGCGACTAAGACGTTGAAACTTATGTCGAAATAGTGAATATGGCCGTAATGAGCCTCTATTGTTTCAGTAGCCCTGGTACATTTTTCCTGCATACGAGTCAAAAACAACTTGAAATCTATCTTGCTCACGTTAGTTTAGTCTTCTTCTGTGCGAAGTAGTCTGTATCCGTAGCGTTTATAATATGTGGTGATGCGTTCAAAATCAAATTCAAAATATTGTATTCCACATGTGTGATAGCTCGGCTAATATGCATAATACAAATATAATTTAGTCTTATAGCACAGGAATAATTTAGCCTTCCTTGCCAGTGATTTTTTTTAGAATTGGATCATTTGAATATACTAAATGTTGTAACGATAAACTGAGCGAATTTGGCTTCCCTCACCAATTCCATCAGTGATAGCATGTGTAGTGATAGTGGCAAGGTTCACTTGGCAGCGATAGACACGCTTTATGGTGACATTGTGATAGCGTTACGGGAGGCTGCTGTTGATAGCTATGTAGATCGTGAGCACGGCGGACAGCACTGCGGTCGTCATATTGTCCGCTGGAACAGGTCGTGACGATCACAGGGAGGCTCTGGGAGGAACCCGGGTGTATTATGGTCCACCTAACAGGAGTAACATTTATAATGAAATGTATGAATCTAGGAAAAAATCAAAAGCAAACTACATTATTTTCAGAATAACCGAGAATTAATGAAAATGAATATTTTAGCTACCAAACATTAGAATAAAGATTTTAAAGGCTTTTGGCAACAAACAAAAAAGTTGAACCTAAAACCTAGCGTCCCGGTGAGTGTCAACGGCATCAGCGAACCAAAAGACATAGCTAATGTGTTTAGATGGCACTTTCAAGTGGAGTCTCCGCTAAAAGGTGAGACTGAGAGAGACTGTTATTTACGCTCTGTATTAGGCATTCCTACCTGCCAAATGAAATGATGAAGATGGTAGTAGTGTCTATAATTAAAAACAAGACTGGAGGTAAATCCGACAAGTGCAACTACCGTCCGATATAATTAGCTACAACCATATCTGAGGTGCTTGATGGCCTGCTTGAGACTTTTTTTGAGCTTAAAGAACACCTAAATTTAAACGATGCACAGTTCGGTTTTAGACCAGGGCTTTCGACAGAATGTGCGGTTACGCCTCTCAAGCAGACTACAGGTATTAGATAGGAGATAGGAGCACGCCTGTGTATGCAGCCTTTCTTGACCTTTCTAAGGCATTTGACCTGGTTAGGTATTCTCCGGCGTAAATTGAAAGATACAGGTGTGCTGGGTCAGTTAATTAATATTTTGAAATATTGGTATGACCACCAAACTAACCATGTCAAATGACTTGGCAAACTTTCTGACAAGTACAGGTTGGAGTGTGGTGTGAGACAGAGGGGCTTAACATCTCCTTCACTCTTCAACTTGTATGTGAACGGGCTAATTGTTGAGCTGTGCGACATTGGAGTAGGATGCTCGATCGATGGTCACTGTATCAACAGTATTAGTTATGCATATGATATGGTGTTGCTCAGCCCATCAATAGCTGCGCTCAGAAAGCTGGTAGGCGTGTGTTAGGAGTATGCGAAGGTACACGGTCTCCTGTACAATGTACAAAAAAGCGAGCTCATGGTATTTCAAGTCTTGAAATACCGCAACTATAAACTATGTACTCGTAAACTGGGGGATGTGGCACCTGTGCTGCTTAACGCTGCCGCTCTTCGAAGAGTGAGAGAGTTTAAATACCTTGATCATGTGGTCACCGAGGATTTGAAAGATGATTATATTATTCTTACAACCGGCAGCAAGTTCGTCATGCTCCCTTAGATGTCACTGCTTGCGGTAGCGTCGGGGGTGGGGTTGCCTCCTTCCCTCAAATATGGCGAGGGGGCTGATTTTTGCGTTATGCTCGTGAACGGGTGCTGCTTGTGGTGACTGGTCGTCTTGCTGACTATTGTTTTGTTTTGTTATTAGTAATAAACTGTTTAATTATTTTACTTTGATGGTCCTAGTTCATCATTTGTGACTGTTACGGCTGTAGATATATGGAAGCGGGCACGCCCTTTATACTTGAAGGCTTTTATTTAGGTTTTAAGTTCTGTTTACGTTTTTTATCTCTGCTTGAGAATAGTTTTCGGTCTTTTTCTTTTCTTTTTTTTTTTTTTGGTATAGTGGTGTGCTAGCTGACATATGGCTAATAATTTAATGTTTTGTGTTTCACGTGGTGTAAATAATTATTTTGCATACTATTGTATAGAATCCATTATTTTCTCTAACTGAACAGACAGCTGTGCTGCTAGGGAGTTTGTTGGCCACTTCTTCTTCCCAGCTAAAGCACTAGGAAGTGACGAAGTGTGGGCGTTTTGGGGGACTGTCTTATGTAATTTTGACGTTCGAAAAGTGCTGATCCTCAGCCTAGTTTGAATAAATGACTTTTGATTTTGATTTTGATGGGGACGTAGAAAGGAAGAGGAGAGTGATGGCGGTCCACTGTAACATGTGTATAGATTTAAAGCATTCTGCCAAACTCTCTACACCTGCAATCTGTGGGTCAACTACACGCAGCGGGCCATCAACGCTCTCCGAATACTATATAATAACGCGGTCAGGGTTCTGGTGGAGCTCCCACGCTACTGACTAGACGACTTCCACGCTGTGCTGCGGCGCCGCACCGTTTCACTGATGTTTCGCACGCGTGGGAGCGCCAACACCATTCTGAGCGTGCTCAGCCATAAGCTGGACAGCCCCCTTCTGGGGCACTGGGTTCAAGCACAAGGGTCTTGACAGACAGAAAGACAGACGGACAATGAAGTGATCCTATAAGGGTTCCGTTTTTTCCTTATGAGGTACGGAACCCAAAATATTTAATACATAAATGGCCCGTAAACACTAGTGTTTGTTAAATTCGAAAGTCTTGACAAGTGTATTAGGTAATTTAAGTCTGTATAATATTCGATAAAATTCAGAGTGAAATAATTAACTTAAAGCTACTTCACTTGCAGTCAATCATAATGTTATTGTTATCATAACGAATAAAGCTCTTAAAATGAAAAATACTTTAACTTTAATAATTTAACTTTAGCTCATGCAGTGGTTAAAAAAATGGGTAGTTAGCAACCCATACCAACTGGTACCAACCGGTAGCGTGACTGCCCAGGATACACCGGAAAAACAATTAGCTTCATCATATACCTACAAGTTGAATTGGATTGATAAGTACTTATTCTATCTTCGGATAATGTTCTTATTCCATCTTATGACATATTTTTATTCCCAGGTATTCTTACACATCCTTTCAGCAACAGAACAATCTTAAATTCATATTTAATGGGAACATTATTATTTTAACAAATAAATTCCGCGGGTACCGTTTCGTTTTCTGATGACGTCAGTGTCTTCATCATAAATGTCAACGTCTTGTCGAGAAATAAAGAGGCATAAACGCAATAACATGTCATTTTCAGTTTAAATGAAACATCTGTTTTATAAATATAGGAAGAAGAAGTTAAAATAGAACGATGGAAAATGATATCATTCGCAGAATATAATTTAAACTAGAGTGATATCATTTTGAAGGATGCAATTGTATTTTTAAATGGTTTGGTAAAAAGAGACATAGAGGTAGGAGATTGCACGTACACTTCGACTTTACATACCTTTGCCAATTCTTACGTAAGAATTAACTTCAGGGGATTATAAAGTTGTTCAGCTTACCACAACTAAACCACACATGGATCATAGTACTGTAGGCTGAATTCTGAAAACCTAATTTAGACAAAGTCTCTTAGTTAGTCCGAAAGAAAAAAATAGGCAGACTGCCAACAGAAGTGAGAACTTAAACCTTTGGAATAACACTTATATATACATATGTATATAAGAAAGAAAGAAAGAAAAATTGATTTATTTGTCACAGAAACACGTGCACATTAAAGCTACGGGTAATTCTTATAAATAATAAAACTAAACAGATTTATGCTTACGAACACACAACATATACATATAGTCGGCAACTGCTCGCCGTGACTGTGACAAGTAGGCTTCCAATCAGCATGATGCTGTGCTATAGGGACCCACAGCAAAGCGCTGATTTTCAGTGTTCTCCCGAAAACGACGTACGGTAACAAGTCAGGTTAAGAGATTTTAAAATATCAGACAAAACAGATAATAAAGTAAAACAAAATAAACAGTACTTAGAAAATAATATAACCATTATGATCGATAAATACTATACAATAACAACACAATCAATAAAATAACAAAAAAGTATTTAAGTAGGCATCATCACCATGCATAAACAATTCCTACCTACCCAATACATAGTATACATGCGTATACGTGTACACAGGCCGCTGCGCGTCGTCAGTCTAGTGCAACTAGGGTTACCATATCTCAGGATTTGTCCTGAGATTTCAGGATTTTTGCACACTTAAAATGAGTACTTATTTATCCAAGTCGGTACCTACTTAATCAGTTTTATCATACTTAATAATTATGTGAATATACCTTTTTAAGTAAGGTTTTTTCTTTAATTATTGATTCATGAAATGCCCCACATGTTAAACTCTTCAAATTATATTGAATTAAAAGTATAGCTCGAACTGAAGACACCGTTAGTCGGTTTCTTTCATTCGACAACTGAGCCCCCATGATAGAAAAAAACTATTTCTACGTTTGCATTCTGGGCTGTAATTGCAAATATTATATAGGTATATTGACAAATACGTAATAATCGGTACGGTAATCGTGAAATACCTGAGGGGGGTGGCGCTCCCGCGTTGAGTGCGATGTGCAACGCGTGAGCGAGATCCACAGTGTATAAATACGATAATATTGCGACTTTCTTAAATTGTTAAGTACGTTTAAGAGAAAATTCTAAAACTGTAAAAAATCTCAGGATTTTTCAACGGAAATTAGGCCATTTCTCCGGACTTTTGATTTTTTCATCTGGTAACTCTAAGTGCAACACGTCCCAATAGTATGTCGGTGACGCGAACCCATAAGTTTTCTCCAGCCAAAAATCAACCAACACGTCTAAAGAAGATTTCACTTCAAAAATATGTCGGTCGAGAGCGAATATGGGACCTAATTTATCTTATGAAACAACAAAGAGCACACAACTGTGCAAATATGCACAGCAGAAATATTCCAATCATCGAGACAATATTGTCTATTCAATGTTGCGACCCAAATTAGCTTTGAGTTCTGCGCATGCATTAATACTTCTAATGCAAAGGCGATTCTTGTTACTGGCCAATCAGGCTGGCTTTACCGAAACACATGCGACATATTTAAGCTATCTAAAGCCTCTCGCTAAAATCAAATCGACAAATACTTATGATCATTTGTTTATACGTTGTTGCACAAATACTAGGCAAGCACAATGAAGTCTTAACTTCAATTCTTCCAGTACAAAACTACGCTCTATGTTCCCGCTATATGACGTGTATCAAATATCTTTGACCATTACTGCGAGTACTATACGAACGTAACCCTTTCAGAATTACATGCGCATCGGACATGCAGCGGATTCCTTTTAACGAATCCTCTTGTTTAGGCACAAAACGGGGTTCTCGTAGATAGGAACTAGTATCGTATCGTCAGTTCCTAGGCACAGATTTTACAAGCGTTGTGTTGGTGCGAATATCGTTGCAATATTTCGATTTGAAATTCGAACGTTGTTGTTGGCTAGATACTGGGTTTTCCGACTTACTGCTGTTTTTATCGACAATGCAATATTTCCTAGGAAATGTAGTGCCAATTATGAATACGGTGGTGTATGGTTTTAAAGTTTCTCCTCTTCCAAGGGGCAGTTTGTATTAAAAAAGGAGGAGGGTAATTTTACTTCAAAAGACAGAATATCGTCTGCCTACGTAAATCGCTTAAAAGTTGCTCTTCAATTTAATATTACCTACTCTGTTAACATAATCATAAGACCGCGCATTGTGTCACCCCTTGTAATATTACTACATTCATATCTGTATTTTTGTGGTGTTGGTACATAATAAAGAGTATTCTATTCTTTAACACAATATTAGCCATGATCAAATAAATAGAGTCATGGCAGCTTTTATCATCCAAATCCTACAGCAGCAATCAACACTGAAAACCCTCTCTCACTATGAAGTTCTTTTTCCACTTTATTTAAATAAAACAAACAAATGAATCGACAGTTAAAACTAACCGCAATTTGATGGTAATTAACACACTCTTGAAGATTTCCATTTCATCAAATACCAAATTAAACCTATATAGGTAAATGAACAGTTTTTTTTTGTGGTATCATTTGCTGAAGATCGATTACCTACTTTTGTTTATTGACCCACTTTTCCGTAGAGAATAAGAGAAATATGCCATAAAGGTAGCAAGGTTGTTCAGCAAATGTATGGTTGTCATATTTCAGGCGTCAGATGGAGCCGTTCCGTATGATATGGCTGCGCCGCACTACATAAATAATATCTCTGTATAATAGCCTATTAATGTGCCGACTACTAGATAAAGGATATTCTCATACACATCGTACGCACTGTTAATTTTCATGCTGATCTTGAGATGGGAACTTGTAGTCTTATTTGTCACACCAGCAGGCTTAGCATGACGCTTTCTATTTCTTCGAAGAATAGACACAACTCTTTCTATACAAAGTGACATTTCGTTTCTCCATTTTTGACCGTAGAAATCCTTCTACATAAAGAAGGACCTAGACAAAGATCGTTAGAAACGAAAGACAAAATGACAGATTGTAGAAGGATTTCTACGGTGAGATGTCAAAAATGGAGAAACGAAAGCTAAGCCTGCTGAAGTTGTTATGGTGGCAATTTCTAGCATTACCAAAAGTGGCTGAATATGTCAGTACAACAGATTAGACGCTTGTGAGTCTTAGCGAACTTCCTACATATGTATTATTGATAGTGGAGAAAGTGACCAAATATATCTCCACGATCCAGGAGGAATTTTCCCTCAAAATTCATTCTGACTGCCAATGAAATGTCTGGGTAATATCTGGGTAATATTATATGACATAACAACACGCCAGTTTTCCCCAATGGGTTGGGCAGAGGTGTACCTTTAGTAGGTACACCCACACTTTGCCAGTAATGTTTTAAGTCCAGCATTTACTCTGCCGCCTCAGTGAGTCCAAGAAGCTGGCTAGTTCTATTGAACCGGTGAAAAAATAACAATTTTACTTGACATTTCATACATGACATTTTGTAAATATTGTGAAATATAGGGTCTTTTTAGTTAATGTTTTGAGTGCTTGTGTATATAGTTTATTTTTATATTTTCAGGTAAGTTTAAGTGCTTTATATATGTTCAATGCCGGCTGTAGCGACGCCGGAAACTGTGCCAGTCAACCTACCACATCGCTTGATGTCCAGCTGGTGAGATGTCCACATTGCTCACAGGCACGCTTTTTTAAAGGCGAACGGGGGCTGAAGATACACTATGGCAAGATCCACAAATCACATAGTGTACCATTGTGCCCCCTAGCCACGTCCCCAACATCAACACCTCTAGAAGAAACCTTGTGGAAAAGGCTAGCAAAATTAAAAAATTCTACCCCAGTATTAAAGAGAGTTCCCCGGGGCGCGAGACGGTCTGTTGCACTGAGTTTGGCGCAATGTCTCCGTCTTGCGACCCAGGAGAACTCACAAAGTGCCTGGGAGCAATTACTTACCTTCCCTTATAGGATTCTGCATGTTCAAAAAAATTTGGCATCTAAAAAAACCTTAACGAACCAAATTAAAGAAAATTGTAACAATTCGACTCTACCTTTAGATACAAAATTACCTGCTAATAATATATCACGAAAAGGATTATGTTCACATGTGGAATCCGGGGTGCGGCCATCGGCGGCAGAGACGTCCGGCCCTGGTTCAGGCCATGGTATGGAGCGAGAGGGCATGGGCAGCCGTCACCTCCTTCTGCGAAGCAGTAATGCTCGCGAAGGAGGAGGCGGGACGGTTGAGGGAAAGGCACGTTTCGCACCCTCTCGCCCCTAGCCGCCGCAGGAGACGCCCTGGGCGTCGGGAATCTCGGGCGGATTTCCAGCCACCGTAGGCGCGGGCTTGCGGACGGTGAGCAATGGGTAGCTCACCGTCCGGTAAGGACCAGGCCCGGGTCAACGGCGCGTCGTATTCCACGCGCGCCTGAAAGAGATGTCGTCAGCATAAAAGTAGGGGTCCACTAGGGCCGATGCCTGCCGGGGTCGCGGGAAAGTACTTATGGGTCACCGAGGCCCCCGCAACACAGGCAACAGGAAGGAATACGGGTGGGTTTTAGTCAGTAAGAGTCTGACACACCCTCCCGCTCCGCCCAGAGCGGGAGAAGTTATTTGATGATTTCCCACCCAAAAAAAAAAAAAAAAAAAGGGGTGCGGCCAGGATACTTTTCAGCAGCGATATGGTGGCGCCTTACTCTCCAGAAACAGTAACAGCTCTAGAGAGTAAACACCCAGCGCCTGCGGATGGTCTCACCTTTCCCGATCCCCCCGACCCTCCCAATCTAAATTCAACCTTTCTGAACGTTTCGGCCCCCCAGTTGATTGCAGCCGTGAGCTCCTTCCGAAGTGGTTCAGCTGGTGGCCTCGACGGTCTGACTCCTCAACATCTTAAAGATCTTTTGAGTTCAGGCGCCGGGGAAGCTGGTGAGACGCTTTTGAAGGAGCTTGCGGCCCTGATTAATCTCATGCTCACCGGCGGTGTGAACGAGGCCGTCGTCGATGTCTTATACGGGGCCAACCTATGTGCACTGCGTAAGAGAGACGGCGGTGTTCGTCCCATCGCCGTTGGCTGCACTTACAGGCGTACGGCAGCCAAAATATGCTGTAAGCTGTATAGCGAACCGCTTACAGCTAAGTTTCAGCCCCTGCAGCTTGGTTTCGGCTCAAAAGGGGGCTGTGAGGCTGCCGTGCATGCCCTCTCCACCTTTTTGAATTCCAACAAAGGTAAGGTCATCCTCAAGGTCGACGTTAAGAATGCCTTTAACTCTGTCAACACAGGGACACTTTGTTGGCTGAAGTAAAAAAGGAATTACCCGAAATTTATGGTTTTATATGGCAATGTTACAGGTACCCTTCAAAATTATTATACAAGGACAATGTTTTGGAATCTGCAGTAGGATGCCAACAAGGTGACCCTCTCGGACCAGTCATTTTTAGCTTGGCTATTCATCCAATTATTCAGAAACTAAATTCAAAATTCAGTGTGTGGTATTTAGATGATGGAACGCTAGGAGGTGATGTAGACACCGTTTTGAATGACTTAAAATTCCTCAAACAGCAATTTAAATCTATTGGCCTGGACCTTAACCCATCTAAATGTGAAATCTTTCTGACATTACCAACAGACAATTGACCCTAGAGAAATTTAATGAAATAACCCCACAAATCAAAATTTTAGAAAAAAGTTCACTGCACCTCCTAGGTTCCCCAATTTTAGAAGATAGTTTTTCTTCTTTCATCGACGAAAAAATCAAAAACTTCCACGACATTTCAGACAGATTCTCCAAAATTAATTTACATTCGGCATTCACCCTAATTAGATACTGTTGTTTTGGCCCAAATTTTATATATTTTCTACGCTCTTCCCCTTTATGGAAGCAGTCACACCTCTTGGACAAAATTGACCAAATTATTCGCAATACATTAACTTCTATTTTAAATATGGCCTTGGACGACCGAGCGTGGTTGCAAGCCACACTACCCATCCGTTTTGGTGGCCTCGGTGTCCGTAAAATTACCAATATTAGCTTACCGGCGTTCCTGTCCTCTGTCCACAGCACTGAAAAGCTAACCAGGGAAATTTTAGCCCCCTCCTTGGTTGACTCTGAAGTGCCGTGCTTGACCGACGCGGTGAACGCCTGGAAAATGGCTTGCCCGGATACAGATCGGCCCGTGAACCCATCTTCCCAGAGGCAGTGGGATGAGCCGCTCTGCAGGTTGGTACGGAAAAATCTTATTAATATGTCCACCAATACTGCTGAGCGTGCCCGCCTGCTGGCTGTGGGTGAGTGGGAGTCGGGCCTCTGGCTTCAGGCGCTACCGTCACCCAACATAGGCACTATGCTGGGTGACACCACTTTCCGGCTCGCTACTTGTCTGCGTCTGGGCGCTCCTTGCGTGGCTCCGCATCGCTGCCAATGCGGTGAAGGTGTCGACTGTCTCGGACACCATGGCCTATCCTGCAGTAAAAGCGCAGGTTGGATAGCACGGCACGCCAGCATCAACGACATCATCCGTCGCGCTCTTAGCACCGTCGGGATGCCCGCTGTTTTAGAACCTAATGGTTTGGCACGCGACGATGGGAAGAGACCAGACGGAATGACCATAATGCCTTGGAAGGTAGGTAGGCCTTTGGTGTGGGATGCAACGTGTGTCGACACCCTTGCGCCATCCCATCTTCCTAGCACGGCGGCCTGTGCTGGGGCGGCTGCGGCAGGTGCGGAAAACCTCAAACGGCGTAAGTACTCAAATCTTATTGGGACTTATATGTTCGAGCCGTTTGGGGTTGAAACACTAGGGCCATGGGGTCCGAGTGCCCACTTAGTTTTTAGAGACATCGCAAAGCTATTGGTCGACTCCTCACGTGACCAGAGGGCTGGTCTATTTTTTGGCCCAAGAATCAGCATTGCCATACAACGTGATAATGCTGCCAGCCTTTTGGGCACTTTTCCTGTTGACAACGATGCGGACGAATTTTTTGACGCCCTGTGATATTTTGCCCTCCCTTTTTATATAATTGTACATATTATTATTATTAATTGTAAGCTACATATTATTATAATAAAGTCCTATACATGAAGAGATTTTTAAGACCATAAAAAAAAAAAAAGTCTCATGTAATAGGGGCGAACCTATTACCACCAACGGGACACAAATGTAGACTCCGGGCTGCTGTTGAGAAATCTTAAAATCCCTAGGTACTCGAAGTAAAATAAAACACCGGCGAAGTACGGGTCGGACCAAGCACAATGAAGGGTTTCGTAGTTGGGATGAATTTATCCCAAAGCAAACTTCACATTGTAGTTGAAAAAACATGTTCTCACACATCGATATAATGTCAAGGTCAATTCTCTAACTGCAAATGTAAGTTGGTTGACTATTACTCGTTAACTTGTAAAGCCTGCTTAGCTGTGGTAGTTTTTCTTTTAACTTCGTTATATATACTACTGCTATGCTACTGCTACTGGTATTAATAACAGCCGCACGGGTCGATCGATCAGGTTAAGCTACGCTTGTCGCGGTTGGTCCGTGGATCGGTGACCATCTTTACATACCAAGACCCCTCCGTGCCTCGGAAAGCACTTTAAGCCGTTGGTCCCGGCTGTCAATTGTATATCTTTGACAGTCGTTACGGGTCATCAGAAGCTCGAAAGACTGACAACCAGTCTTACCAAGGGGTATCGTGTTACCCAGTAACTGGGTTGTGGAGTTCAGATAGGCAGTCGCTCCATGTAAAATACTGGTATTCAGCTGTATTCGGTAAGGCTGGAAGCCGACCCCAACACGGTTGGGAAAAGACTAGGCAGATGATATATACTACTGCCACGATTTTTTTCACATATCCTAAACCAACCATTAAGCTGGGAGCGGAGGGGGGGACACTTGCCTCTAACAAAAATTTTCACCTCAAAGTTTAGTATTACGCAAACAGATCCCTGAATCGAAAAATGGTTTTCAGAAAACCATAAAATATTTTGAATGGCCTATCCAACAATACCCGACACCCATGGGATCTGGAGGCAAAAGATTATCATCCACACTTGTACGTGCAAGGGAATTACCCTACAAAATTTTGTTTGAATTTTATTTTACCAGTTTGTCGCATTAACATGTATACCCATGCCAAATTACAGCTTCTAGTACTGAGAGTCTCTTTGCTAAGCCACAGACGGACATGGCGAAACTATAAGGGTTCCTTGTTGACTACAGAACCCTCAAAACAAGCAACTCTATTGATCGATCTGCTAGTAAAATCCTCCCGCGGTCAGTGAATGAATGGATGGCCATTTTTAACTTAACGGGACCCTTCCGTGCCCACAAGGGGGTGTTAAACTGAGGATCTCGGGACTAAGGCCAAAGGGACAGATGGTGACTGCTTGTAAAATATAGATATTTAGACGCATCTGTTTAGACCGGAGCTGGCCTTCCTTAGCGTACTTGGGAATACGTTAGGCAGATGAATACTGAAGCTTAAAATCAATGCTTTTAACCAGCGCTGAGGTTTTGACTCGCATAGGATCGCAGCATTATGCTGAATGGCCATTTCGCGTGGATGTGACGCATATTTTCCCCCAACTTGTTCTTCTTTGTGTCTGTGTTCTTTCTTTGCGTCATGTTTACCGCAAATAATCGTATTTTATTTCTTCCTTTTTTATTAGGTACGAGTATCTTTTAACGAGTGGCAAATCTAAAAGATGCATCACACCTTTTTTTTTGGGTGGGAAATTGGGTGCATCATACCTTGGGAAAACGTGTATGTAGTTTAAAACAGAAAAGTAATAAATTGTAATCACAAGCAGGCTAATTACCCGACTGCGCGGTAGCAAAACAGAGTTATGTTTTTCACGCGTATCTTTGTAGGTACCTATGTGGGATTCTGTATACCCTCGAAGCATCCCAACGGCTGTTATATGGATTTTATTAATATATGAGATGTATTTTTTTTTTCGGTGGGAAATCATCAAATAACTTCTCCCGCTCTGGGCGGAGCGGGAGGGTGTGTCAGACTCTTACTGACTAAAACCCACCCGTATTCCTTCCGTTGCCTGTGTTGCCAGGGCCCTCGGTAACCCTTTTGTACCTTCCCGCGACCCCGGCAGGATATGAGGTGTCTATCGACTCATCTATGGTGCGCGATGATTAAAGGCTTAAGTTTTGTTTTTATACAATCAAAATGGCGGATTTAGACATCAATAAGCAATGTCTTCACTTCTCACATTTCAAGCAGTCTGTTGCAGTAGGCGGCAACTTAATTAAACATACATAAACATAAACTCACGCCTTCTTCCCATGGACCCCATGGGAAGAAGGCGTGAGTTTATAGAACGCCACCTGCTACGCTCCTTACATACTTCGTTTGCTTCGTTTCATACATCTGGTAATACACGACGCCGGTCGCGAGTACTACGCACCTGACCTTTTTGAAGAACATCACCAATGAGGTCACTACCTATATGTCTTTCTAGGGCTTCCCCCCTCTCCCGGCGTTTCCACTCACATCTGTAGATACCTTTTGTTAGTCACCTTTCATTCATCCTCTCAAAAGAGATGGTTTGGTCATCCAAACCATCTCTTTTCAATTTTTGTCACTAGATCTTCCTTTAAACCGCACCGTTCGGCTGTCCCATTTCAAAACGTAGTAAGGGACACTTTTCACAACAATCGTTTTATTTCATAATCTTGCTAATCTAGTTAGATTAGCAAGATTATGCAATTAAACGATTTTTGCAGCAGCGTTGCCTTATCACATAATTAAATTAAACTAAAATAATTGACCCCTTTATCCAACTTTACAGTCAAATTAAAACACGTTTATGTCAATAAGTTGGTACTCAAAGCATAATATAATTAATAAATGATCCATAAAATATCAATTTCTATTTACTTATACAACACTAACATTTACATATATTTAATTATGTTCATAACCAATTAATGGGGAAATAAAGTTACGATAAACTTGCTATTAAAAGCAGACATTGCGGCGTAGATTTAACATTTAGGTACCAAAAGCAGGTGATAATTGTTTTGAGTTTTAATATTAATGGTGTTTTTAGGATTCCGTACCTCAAAAGGGAAAACGGAACCCATAAAGGAGCACTTCGTTGCCCGTCTGTCTGTCTGTCTGTCTGTCTGTCAAGACCCCTTTTCTCAGGAACGCGGTATTAATGAATATCAATGGTATACGGTTCCTTAGAACTGTGAAAAAATCAAGCTTCTTAGTCAACGCAATCAAAAAATAATATTTTTATAATAAATAACATTTTTTTTAGTTAACATTGCGGTTGGAGAATTGACCGTGACGTAGGTATGTTGATTGTATAGGAGAATATTTAACCAACTACAAAATAAAGTTTGTTCTTCAATTCGTAATCGAAAATTTATAGGCTGTATCACATGAGTGAAGCCACGGGCAGTCCGGAACAGCTATGAGACGGAACCGTCAGGGCGCGTTCTATTCGGACTGTTCAGTTTTTTTTGTTTACATAATATCGCGCCTGCACCTGCTTCCTGAAGGTATAGTTACAGTAAAATCAAAACATCAAATCAAAAGTCATTTATTCAAACTAGGATGAGAATCAGAACGTTTCGAACGTCAAAATTACATAAGACAGTCCTCCACTTCACCACTTCCTAGTACTTTAGCTGGGAAGAAGAAGTGGCGCAACAAACTCCCCAGAAGTATAGCTGTCTGTTCAGTTAGAAAAAAAAATGGATTCTATACAATAGTACCTATGCAAAATAATTTACACTACGCGCAACACATAAAACATTAAATTAAATTATTATTCATATGTCAGCTAGCACACCACTATACCAACAAAAAAAAAAGAAAAAACCACCGAAAACAAGCAGAAATAAAAACGTAAACAGAACTTAATGCCTAAATAAAAGCCTCCAAGCATATAGGGCGTGCCCGCTTACATAAAGCTATATCTGTAACTCAGTCACAAATGATAAACTAGGAGAGAGTAGAGGCACATAGTAGAGAAACACGCACACATTTCATCTGTTGTGCTGTGGCGAACCCAACATTGCCATAACCAGGCACAAATGGACTGCTACTAAGAATTTTGTAATGGAAGAACCCGATAATAGGTACTTTTCCGTACTTTGCACTACCTGGGAACCGAACCCAGTCTGTAACCGTCGCAATAATTTTAATACGCTCAGTAATCACAATATTTGATGAGGATAAGTTTTTTTTTTGTTTACTGATTAGTTGCCATTTTAGCTTATGCATTTTGAGATTCTAAATCGAAACACATTTAGGTATGTTTTTCGATTGTAACCAAATAGAAATTGGCATGATACTTTAGTATCATTCATTTTGATATTATTTCTATATTTCGTCTGTAAAATGTACACAGTCAAAATCAACAAGTTGTGTCAATTTATTCTGTGTTCTAAACTAAAACAACATTTACTGTGTTTTCCCTCTGCTTACCTACATGAGTAATAATAATTGCTCCGTATAACTAAACAAAGGAAACCGGGAACTACTACACTCGCGAGCAAAAGTATGGAATCACTTACTTGGAATTGATTCCGCGCGATCTAACTAGTTAAGAATAATAAAAATGGCACCATTTTAAAGGTTAAACTGTTAACTTTAAATTAACAGTTTAACTTTTATAGCTTCTTAAATACTGGTGTGATTTAAATGAATTTGGTATCAATTTAATCTTTTGCTCGCGAGTGTAGTATTAAAATAATAGAGACGTTTAAGACGCTGACAACACCTAAACCGCGGTCACTGTCAAATTCCATAGAAAAGAAAGAGAAGGGCGATGACACAACGCTTGTAATTTATTGCAAAATATGAAGTAATTATCTATTTACTCAAAATCGAGTTGAGTAATCGGAAATAAAAACAACCAAGTTCTGCATTCAAATAAGACGTTCTTGTTATTAATTAAATACGTAACGTATGTTGATATTTGATAGAGATATTTTGGATTAGAACTCAAAGTAAGAGGTTAGTATAACGTTAGTTTGTATCGAGATTTTGTTTTCAAAACGTGTTTTGGTAACAACCAAGTTCTGGGAAATATGTCAAAATTAACATATATTTTTTCCGTTACCACAAACTGTACAGATTTGGCAATTTTTTTTCTTAAGTGAAGCCTATTTTGGTCAATTGGGTCTTGTCAGCTCCTTAAAGGCTGGTGCAGACTGGCGCGATATCGCGGGCGCGACAGGCAGCGCGACACTTTATTTATTTATTTATTTAAACTTCTCGCACACAATTAAGCACAAAGGCGGACTTAATGCCTTAGGCATCCTCCATGAAGTTTACATAGAAATTATGCTACTAGTGTCACGTCGCGCCTGTCTGCGAGAGCCTTAACTTCAGACGTTTGTACTTACAAGATACGCTTCAGAATTGAAATTGTAACTTTGATATGGACAGTTTATTATAGTTATTTAGCTAAGTAAGTATCTAAAGCAACAATTTTACACGTCTTCCCATATCAATATTTTCCTAAAGGATTGAAAAAGAAATAAATAAAAATAGGAAAATAAAAGATTTTTCACCATTTTTTTAAAAAGGAAATAGAAGTAGGTTTTCGCAGCCGGCGGCAAAAAACGATATTACCAAATCGAAGACACAAAAAACACTACAAAGTGAAGAATTACTTTAATTTCGGCGACTACCGAAATTAAAGCAATTTTTCACTTTACAGTGATTTTATTGGAAGATTGTTATGTAAAAAAAAAGAAGTTTTTTTTTTTTTTTATAAAACTTAGACATCATTGACTGACGTTGGTTCATTGAAATTTCAAACAGCAGAGTGTTCTTTTTTCGATTCTTTTTTCTTGATCCGATGAAAATGGTTTCAAAGGGAATATTAATTTTTAGTAAGGAAAATATTACCTATATATTTGAAAAAATAAAAAATATAATTAATTATAGACAATAAAAACACACAAAACAAACAAAAAAAAAACATGAAAATATCTTACAAAGTTCGAAAGTTTACTTACTTTTTTTAGGCTTTGGTTACCTAGACATTGCTTCCTGAATTTATTTCATTAAGTATTTTTCATCCCCCCATCTCGGAAAGAGTATTTTTGCTCTTCGATATCTGAGAGCAAAAGCCATTTTCATCCGCTAGAGGATAAAGTAAATTGAATTTAGAACATCGTGTGCACTAAGTTTGTGAATTCAAAACATCATTAAACCTATTTACTTCTCCCTCCATGGTGCCGAATTTATCATACAACCTTTTTTGATTTGTTAAAAATTCAGACTCGGAATTTTCTTGGTGTACTTTTTAGGGTTCCGTAGTAAACAAGAAATCCTTATAGTTTCGCCATTCCGTCTGTCTGTCTGTCTGTCTGATCCCACTGTAGCTTGGAGACGCTTAGTACTAGAAAGCTGTAATTTAGCATAGGTATACATATTAATCACGCTGACAAAATGCTAAAATAAAATCTTGAAAAAACATTTTTTTAGCGTACCTCCCTTGCACGGAATGTGGGAAAGATATTTTTTTTTCTCATCTACCCCATGGTGTATCGTTGGATAGGTCGTTCAAAAATATTGCAGGTCTGTGAACATCGATTCAAGGATCGCGTAATATTAAGCATTAAATTGCTAATTTTTACCCGACTGCCTCAGGAGGGTAATGTTTTTCGAACCTGAAATATGGTGTAACTTTTGATTGTCCCCGCCTGCGATACCAAAATTATATAGATTATAATGCTTGTTTTTCCCTTTTCAGTTATGTGTTTTTGCAGTCGGGTTTTTTGTTTTTTAAATAATTTATTTTTTGTTAAAATCGAGTGTCCCCCCCCTCTGCGAGCTAAACGGTTGTTTATGGATATGAAAAAATGTATGGCAGTAGTACATATAATGAAATTAAAAGGAAAACTAGGAAATTAAAAGGGCTGAGTAGGCTTTACAAGTTAACGAGTTATAGTCGACCAACTTCAATTTGCAGTTGGAGAATTGACCGTGGCATATAATGGGAGAACATGTTTTTCAACTACAATGTTAAGTTTGTTTTTGGAATAAATTCGTCCCAAGTAATCCCAACTACGGAACCCTTCATCGTGCGTCGTCCGACACGCACTTGGACGGTTTTTTTAATTTGCTTTGCTCGCGCCATTTTCTTTTCACGTCATATTGTTAAATCCTTAGTTTAAAAACAAGAAACTTGAAAACAAATGAAAAACCAAATGAGTGGTTCTAGCGACGAGGAAGTTTATTTGACGCCAACAGAATTGACTGAAACTGTTAATAATGCGCAAATGAGCTTTCTCCATCAACAATCACGCGAGAAGTATTTGAAACAGTACGATATGTTTAACACGTGGCGACTAGCTAAAGGAGACATAACTTTCTCAGAAAACGTTTTGCTGGCATACTTTATTGAATTATCCGAGACCAAGAAATCAAGCACTCTATGGAGTACGTATTGAATGCTAAAAGCAACAATAAAGATGAAAAAAGACATACATATACGAGTACCTATCCTAAATTAATGGCATTTTTAACCTTTTGACCGTCAAAAATGCAAAAACGTGCCCTCGGCGCCAAGCTACGAATTTATCATTTAATACCTATCGTCTAGTCGTAACCGTGGCGTGCTGGGCACATTTTGATTTGTCATCTATACATGACTGTGGCGGTCAGCATCTAAATAGAAAAGTTTCTTAACGAAGCACCTGATTCCGTATATTTGACGACAAAAGTAAGTCAGTTGCACATTCAGTATCTACTTAAGTATATTAATCAACGACATAACACAATCTAATACGAACTTAGTAGATGTTGATAGGCATAATTATGCATGCATATCAATTTTATTAATTTATCTACTACAATACTCTTTACGTTACAGGTTGTTCTTATTATTGGTATAAACGGAGCATGTCGAACAACACAACTTAATGTCAAAAACATTGAGAAACATTCAGATGACTTACTATTCATTAATTTACCTAATACAAAGACAAAAAGAGACCGCAACTTCGTTATTCGCAAGGAATACGTAACAATTGTTGAGAAATATCAAGGCTTACACTCCAATCAATCGATTTTTTCTACAATATCGCAACGGAAAGTGTGTTCGACAGCCTATGGGTGCTAATAAAATTGGCAGTATCCCACGAGAAATAGCGCCATTTCTTGAACTTTCAGAACCCCTGTTGTACACGGGTCATTGTTTCCGACGAACTTCAGCCACACTTTTGGCCGATTCAGGAGCTGATCTCCTGTCCCTTAAGCGCCATGGATGCTGGAAGTCCAATGCGGCTGTAGAGGAATACATAGAGGATTCCATCCAAAATAAGTCTAAATTATGTAAAGGCATCGTAGGAGCCATTACACTGAAAGAGCATCAGTCAGATCCTTGGACTGGCACTACTCGTACATCTTTTGATGTACGAGTAGTGCTACGAAACACCTAACCATTGCCCTCTCTCGCCAACATTTACTCCAAGGGAATCCGACGAATCGGTACAACTATTAAGTATGACAGATGGTTTACCGAAAAACAGTACACAAGTCACTAACACCAACATTACAGTACCTAACAAAACTATTACACTCAACTTAAATAACTTTAGCAACATTACTTTCTATTTTTCTTAATTATACCTGAGTATTATTTGTTATAATTTAAAGATTATTCTGTAATACTTACCTATCATAATGTAGTGTTAATACCTAAACTGAAATAAAAGTACCTTGTGATTGTAAATGTTTTTTTTTTTATATTTAGTCATTTTTTCGCTGAGGTGGGATGAAAAGTTACGTGTTGCACTCGAGTGCAAAGATTTTTCACCTCGTGCTCTTTTGATTTCCCCGCTAACACTCAGGATTCCAATTTTTGAATTACTCGCTGCGCTCGTGATTCAATTTTTTAATCCTTCGCTTGCTCGGTCATCAAAATTGAGCACTTTGCACTTTGCACTCTTGTAGAACAAACTCAAACTCAAAACTCAAAGCATTTATTTCAATTAAACCATTTACAGGCACTTTTGAATTGTCAAGGAGTCGGTCAGTTAGAAATATGAAGCTAGTTGCCCATTCCAAAGCGTAGTAGGTACCTATGGAGAAGAACGGGCAAGAAACTCCATGGACACTCTTTTAAATTAAATTGATACATAAAGATTAGTACAAAAATAATGTTGAAATTATAACTAAATCTGAGGACGATGTAAAATAAAAAAACGCGCCCATAGTAAAAAGAGAAAAAAAAAAAACAATTTCTAAATAAAATAATTACAAATAAGCCGAGGACGCCAAGAGGTGACCAGTCCCAACTAACGGCGCCCGTTCACGAGCATGACGCATGGATTAGCACCATTCAGCTCAACCATTTTGAAGGGAGCTAAATGATCCAACACACGCGCCACCATCAGCGAGACATCTGAGTGAGCATGACATACTCTCAGCCGCCAGGACCCATTCAAGTCAATTACATAACCGGCAAATAACTATTAATACAATGCTTAAATATTTATTGACATATACGAGTATCATTGATTTTACGCATTCTAGTTTAATATAGGTACATTTTTTGCAAAATTTTACTTGCATTATTTGAGGGCGTAATAACAGATTTAAAAGTCACTAAAATCATATATGTGCGCCTTAATACCAGAGATATAGTGACGCTGGTCTACTAGTTCCCGTGATGCATTACGAGTACTACCGTTTAGTGTGTAGCTTAGTGACCGCAACGATGTAATGTGTAATGATCCCCGGAGAGCGTGTAGTTACAGTAGTAACAGTTTGCTGGTCCACCGCCCGTGAATACTAGTGTGTTCCGCGCCGCTGACGATGACAACTTTATTTTATGTTTTATTTCACACTTCCGTTATCGAACATGAGTAGAGATGTTTTATTTGTTTGTTGATATTAGAAGTGGTTCCGTCCGAGTGTAAAGCTCTTCGGCAATTAATCATGGGAAACACTATCTTGGAAGAAAACAATTACAATCAGGTTCATATAACTAAATTAAGTATTTATTAACCACACAGACAGACTTGCTTCCGTTTTTTTATCAAGTAAAATGCATAACATAAGACCACCCTATTCTTGGAAGGTTTAAACAGAGGTGTTAGAATCACCCACATTGTTATGTTATACTCGTAGGTAAATCCCATGTTAATGGGGCGAGCAAACTGGGCATAAATCCAGACTCCAAACTTCTGTGAACCATTTTTCCTAATGGAAATCGCGATGGATACTGACTGCGCAACCTATGAATCAAATCTAGGACTTTTAGCTCAACATTTACACTTACACCTTCTGAGTCAAGACCAACGAGGCTAATACAATACAGGGAGTATTTTTAGAAAAAGAAAAACCGGCCAAGTGCGTGTCGGCCCACGCACAATGAAGTGTTCCGTAGTTGGGAAGTTGGTATCAATTTAACCCAAAAAGAAACTTAACTTTGTAGTTGAAAAACTTGTTCTCCCATACATCGAAAATTATGCCACAGTCAATTCTCCAACTGAAAATTTAAGTTGGTCGACTATAATTAGTTAACTTGTAAAGTCTACTTAGCTGAGCTGTGGTAGTTTTCCTTTTAATTTCATTATATGTATTGCCACGATTTTATTCATATCTCCATAAACAACCATGTAGCTGGCAGGGGGGGACTCTCTGCCGGGGTCGCGGGAAGGTACTTATGGGTCACCGAGGCCCCCGCAACACAGGCAACAGGAAGGAATACGGGTGGGTTTTAGTCAGTAAGAGTCTGACACACCCTCCCGCTCCGCCCAGAGCGGGAGAAGTTATTTGATGATTTCCCACCCTCAAAAAAAAAAAAAAAAAAGGGGTGCGGCCAGGATACTTTTCAGCAGCGATGTGGTGGCGCCTTACTCTCCAGAAACAGTAACAGCTCTAGAGAGTAAACACCCAGCGCCTGCGGATGGTCTCACCTTTCCCGATCCCCCCGACCCTCCCAATCTAAATTCAACCTTTCTAAACGTTTCGGCCCCCCAGTTGATTGCAGCCGTGAGCTCCTTCCGAAGTGGTTCAGCTGGTGGCCTCGACGGTCTGACTCCTCAACATCTTAAAGATCTTTTGAGTTCAGGCGCCGGGGAAGCTGGTGAGACGCTTTTGAAGGAGCTTGAGGAATGATTAATCTCCGTAAATCGAAAAGTGGACATGGCGAAACTATAAGAGTTCCTTGTTTACTACGGTACCCTAAAAACAGAACTGATAACGAGCGATAAAATCAAGGTAGACAAAATAAGAGGAAAACCAAACCCCTGATTCAGAAGTACCTAACTACCTACTCATAATCGGCTATCAGAGAAGCAAGCGAGGCGGTTTGATAATGTTTTGATCAATCAGTGCCTTTTGTCCTAGCCAGACGAAAGACGGAAGGACGGACGGTATGACGTCACGATTTTACGAATACCGGACCAAGTGTTAACGATCATACGGTTATGTCGGTCGTAACGTTGTGGTTACGGTTAATATCAATGTTTCATTGCCTATAATATTCGCGTAAAGTTATTTCGAATTAATGAATGTGGAATTGTTCTAGTTATATTCGGTCTCTATGTAACTTTACATAAATCTAGGCTTTTGAGTCGAGTCGAGTCCATTATGATTATATGAATTGATGCGATGCTGTGTTTTAGGCTTTGGCTAGCCTTAGTAATCCTAATGTAAGCTTCGGGATTAAATGCATCAAAGTTTATGCGATGCAATACGAAATAAAATCGATCCATTTGTGTTCGAGCGTTTCTACGATGATTTGAATCAGCGGGGTTGCGTACAGACTAACAATAGCAATGGCTTTGATTTTGACAGTTGAACAACATTCAATGCGCTATTTACGTTGCTGAGCAGACAAATTTTTCAAACATGTGCAGCAATGGATTAGCAATTTTCTTCACAATCTTTCAGATTGTGTTTGAAAGTGTGGTAAGTACGCCATTAGGTTGCGGGTTAAGTTAAAGACTATTTGAAACTGTTTTAAAGGGGTCTATCAAGTACCCTCTGTGAGTGGGGTTATGCTTAAGGCGTTGACAAGAGGCCAACAATCTAATAATACTTGTCTAAAAAAAAAGATTACCAAATCTATACGGTTTATGGTAGCGGAAAAAATATATATGTTAATCTTGACCATATTTTTCAGAACATGGTTACCAAAACACGTTTTGAAAAAAAAAACTCGGTACAAATTAACGGTAAACTAATCTTTTACCGAGTCCCAATCTAAAATATCTGTAATAAATATCAACGTATGTTACTATTTAGAACACACATAATCAGCCTATAATGTTCCCACTGCTGGGACACAGGCCTCCTCTCTGTGAGAGGGAGTGGGCCGTAATCCACCACGCGGGCCCAGTGCGGGTTGGTAGATGTCACATGTTTTCGATTTTTTGGTTCTAAGGACATGCCGGTTTCCTCACGATGTTTTCCTTCACCGTTTTGAGGGCAGTGGTGATGAAATAATTCACACAAAGTAAAGCGCCTGTCCGGGTTCGAACCTACGACACACAACTCGTAAGTCGCGGCCGTTACCACTGGGGCACCACTGCTCTCTATTTAGAACGTCTTAATAGAATGCAGAACTTGGTTGTTTTTTATTTTCGATTATTCAACAATTTTTTTGAGTAAATAGATAATTTCTTCTTATTTTGCAATAAATTACAAGCGTGATGAGATGTGTCACGCTTCTCTTTCTTTTTTATGCAGTCCGAAAGTGACCGCGCTTTAGCTGTTGTCGGCGTCTTAAGTATTTATGTAGTTAGCATTAGCAGAGCAGTTAACTGCGCTAACAATCTTGCTGACTAACTAAGCTTTCATCACAGTATGCGGTCTAAGTTATTCTCGGGTAGCTCACCGGAAATGCGAAAGAACAAAATATAAAACCATTAAAAGAGACCAACATAATTGCATAATTATTATTCCAGCTTCAACTTCGAAAAAAAACTGAATTTAGAAATATTAATTACCCGTCATTTGCAAACATTTTGTTTGGTGAACGCGACAAGAAATTGACGGCTATGATCCGCTAGTGACATTGTGTGATGATGACTTGTTACGAGTATTAGAGCTATAAGGTTCAAAAGGAAAAAAAACTGAACCCTTATAGGATCACTTCGTAGTTCGTCTGTCTGTCAAGACCCATTTTTGGTACCGTAGTCAACAAGGAACCCTTATAGTATCACCATGTCCATGTGTCTGTCTGTCCGCGGCTTAGCTCTGACTGTAGTTTGTATACCCATACACAAATTAATCACGCCGACATAGTGGTAAAATAAAATCTTGATCTTGGGGATGATATTTTTTTCTCGTCTGTGGTGGTGTGGGGATTCAATAGACAGTTTAAAATATTGCGGATCTGTGAAAAGCATTTTTCGATTCAGAGATCAATTTCCGTTATATTAAGTTTTAAGTGAAAATGTCCTTAGAGTCAATTGTGCTCACCTGCTAGCTAAATGGTTGTTTTTGGATATGCGAAAAAAATCATGGCATTACAGGATTTTTTTTTTTTGAGGGTGGGAAATCATCAAATAACTTCTCCCGCTCTGGGCGGAGCTGGGATAAATTCATCATCTTGGCCGGTTTTACAATACATTGCATAAATGTTTACCAACAGCACTGTTGCAGCAATGTTTATCAATATCATTCGAGCGCCAAAATATACTTGAAGCAGTAGTCCGCATTAAGGGTCTATGTACACCGAGGCCCCTGGCAGCACAGGCAACGGAAGGAATACGGGTGGGTTTTAGTCAGTAAGAGTCTGACACACCCTCCCGCTCCGCCCAGAGCGGGAGAAATTATTTGATGATTTCACACTCAAAAAAAAAAAAAAATGAAAATGGGTCTATGTAGCAATTTCAAAAATATAATTACAGGATAAAATGGACAAAATTTTATTTTATTTGCTACGCTATTTCTTATTATGAGGTTTTTTTGAGTTGGAAATTATCAAATAAGTTCTCCCGCTCTGGGCGGAGCGGGAGGGTGTGTCACACTCTTACTGACTAAAACCCACCCGTGTTCCTTCCGTTGCCTGTGTTGCCAGAGGCAACGGTATCCCTTTCGGACTTTCTCGCGACTCCATAAATTTGAGGCAGGCACGGGAACGTGGGGATTGGCACATGAAAATAGAGGCTCAGCAGTTGGTGAAGTCGGACTGTGGGTGATGATGACGACGCTATTTCGAGTGTCTGATAGTGTCGGTCAGCTGCGATCAACATCGCAAGCGCTGATGACGACCGACAAGAACTCTATCAGTGTGTCTTTTGTAATGTATAACTGACATAAATAAGTAGTACAAACATACTAAATAAGAAATCGAGCAAATAAAATAACGAATGTATTGTTTTAAACTGAGGACCGGAGCCGTCGATGGTGCATTGATCCGCCTGGAAGATGAACATAAGCTGGAACTTTTCACAGACTCATTTTGTAAATTGTGTAAACTAATTTTGTAGCACTAAGCTTTGATAAGTGAGTGCTAGCTGTGTACTCCTAAGTGACAAATTCACTATAAACGTATAGGTAAAAATGTAATTTTTATTATGCTGTATGTTATTGATTTTTTTTTATTATGCTGTATGTTATTGATTGACATAAATAAAAGATATAAACTTGATAAAAGTCAGACTAAAAACTCTCTACGTAAAACAAGGTTCCGAAAGTGGAAGACATGCCTTCAGGATAAACGGAGTTTTGATGATGAAGAATCATACAAAAATCAAGGAGGGGTTTTAAGTTCTTTTGTTATCGTAGAGTTTAATGCCCTTCACACGTGTCTCACCCCTTTCTATAGGAATCACGCCGTGAAGATAAAATTAATAGATTAGTACCTATAGTTTTATTCAAACCTTGCGATCAATAATAATACAATGTGGGTACTATATAACTCAATTTAAAAAAAATAAGGTCCCTAATTCAAAACAATCAACCAACGAAAATTCTAAAGAAAAATAACAGACCAAGAAAATGTTAACATTAATAACATTTACTGTTATAATTTAAATTAGGTTAGAAGTTTAATTTTGTTAAATTATACAGTGAAAGCAAAATATTCAATATAGGGTCGACTTGGCACAGCAGTTGTGCGCCAAATTAACATATTATGGCTCACGTCTGTACGGCGCATATCTTTGCCGCCATTTGTAAACAAGATTATACCTTAAGGGTCCAGGAGTTATGAAAGGAGGCCAACAATGAACGTTAGTGCCTGCTTATTGGTAACTTTTTGGTTTTCGTCTCTGTTCGATTGTATAGAATCAAGTTTTTCTAAATTAATAGACAAATGTGCTGGGGAGTTGTTGCACAACTTCTTCGCAGCTAAAGCACTAAGAAGTGGTGAGGGGCGGGCGTTTTAGGGGACTGTCAAAAGTAATTTTAAGGGTCCAAAAGTGCTGATTCGCAGCTTAATTTGAATACTTTTGATTTTGATTTTTGTCTTATAGAATAGCACGCAACTTACAGGACAGGACTTGTATTACAGGACTTTTTAGAAATCATAGACGGATTCTAAAGATACCGATAAAGATTCTATCTCGGTCGACTGGTACTGGATCGATTTCAAATTCGGGAAAAGTTTCATTGGATAGCCATTAGCAAATTGCAGCTTGGTTTTGCAAGAGTGCCCAGAACATAGCGATAGGCAAGCCCATGAGACTTGTTCCATCATAAGCGCGGTATAAAAGCTCATACCGCGCTTATGACGGGACCAGTCACATAGGTCGTCTTACACAATGTGCTCAACACGTTCAGGGACAGTAAAAGCCCATAGGCGTCATAACACTAAAACTTCTATAACCAATTTGTCTCTTTCAATGTCCTTGAAAGCTTCTCAAGATGAATAAAAAAGACTGAGTTAAACCTTTGAAATTTAAAAGACGTAATTTGTGTCAGACAAAAATTTAATCAAAACCTTCAAGATAGTTTTAAAATAACAACACTAATTTGGTCCTTGACGTGTTCACGCTACATAAATTCAACGACACTACAAACACAAATCGTACTAGCCATCGATAACATCACTATTGCTCGTCGTCGTTTCCTCCAATTTGATTCATTATTTGCCTGTCTCTCACAATAAAAGGGAGAGCCATTCAGGAGTCGAGTAAATGCAAATAATTCAGTCCCAAGTTCTCAAGATGAACTGATAAAGAAGAGTAATTCATTAATTGATTTATTAACAGATATGACTAAATTATGTAAATTTTAGTTGGGCTAAGTATAAATATCGTATAAATACCTAATACGATTTTAATCGTAATATCATTTTATATTTTTTTATACATTCGTATATTTAAAAAATATAATATGAAAATTCTCAGAAAAATTCGCTATGCTACGAAATTCTCCAATAAATTCCTAAGGCGTAACCTCAACCCTAATATTTATAATATGGCTGGGTAAGCCTTCAGAATTTTTGAAATGATAATTACTTCGTCTCGTAACTGAAGCAGACAAAACAATGGCGATTTGTGCTTAATAATTCTGAACATAATTAGGTACTGCTGATTAATAATAATAATAATAGTGGTTTATTTTTCTCAAACAGATACAATTTTAGTACATGGTATCTAGGTTACAGTTAGATTCAAACCTTTGTGAGAGATGGAGTTCCAGGCTCACACCCTTAAATTAGGATATTAAGCTGCACTTACGAACTGCAACATTGTAAAAGCTCCAGCAGGCTTATCATGACGCTTTCTATATCTACGAAGAATAAACATAGCTCTTTCCATACAAAGTGATATCGTTTCGCCATTTTTGACATCGCACCGTAGAAATCACTCTACATAACAGTAATGTAATTTAAGTACTGTTTCTATGAAATATGATTTTTTATTATAGTATCGCAAAATTATAATAAAAAAATTATAATAAAAAAAAAAAATTAATTAATTAAATTAATTTAATTAAAAAATAAAATTTTAATTAATTATCTCTTGATTTTTTGAATTGCGAGAAATAAGATGTTTTAAAATTGGGAAACTTCAAATTTGAATTGAAGTGAAAAGCCAAGTGCGTGTCGGATTGCCGCCATGGGATCTGGAGGCAAAAGTCCTCGCGCACGTATGGGAGTGGCGCGAGGAGGCGAAACGCCGGGGCGTAAGGTCGTTGCCGCGAGAAATCGCGGCACAGCGGACGGAGCTCCGGCGGGATCTCATGGCGTCATGGAAAGTACGGTTATCGCAACCCAGTGCTGGGCACGCCACGCCTCGCCCCGCCGTGTCCTCGTGGAGGCGATCGGCGGCAGAGATCTCTCGCGTCCGGCCCTGGTTCAGGCCATGGTACGGAGCGAGAGGGCATAGGCAGCCGTCACCTCCTTCTGCGAAGCAGTAATGCTCGCGAAGGAGTAGGCGGGATGGTTGAGGGAAAGGCATGATTCGCGCCCTCTCGTCCCTAGCCGCCGCAGGAGACGCCCTGGGCGTCGGGAATCCCGGGCGGATTTCCGGTCACCGTAGGCGCGGGCTTGTGGACGGTGAGCAATGGGTAGCTCACCGTCCGGCAAGGACCAGGCCCGGGTCGACGACGCGTCGTATTCCACGCGCGCCTCAAAGAGATGTCAGCACAAATGTAGGGGTCCACTAGGGCCGATGCCTGCCGGGGTCGCGGGAAGGTACTTATGGGTCACCGAGCCCCTGGCAACACAGGCAACAGGAAGGAATACGGGTGGGTTTTAGTCAGTAAGAGTCTGACACACCCTCCCGCTCCGCCCAGAGCGGGAGAAGTTATTTGATGATTTCCCACCCTCAAAAAAAAAAAAAGTACGTGTCGGACCCGGCACAATGAAGGGCTCCGTAGTTGGGATAAATTTATCCTAAGAACAAACTTAAAATTGTAGTTGAAAAAAATGTTCTCCCATACATTCCAACTACAAATGTAAGTTAGTCGACTATTACTCGTTAACTTGTAATGCTGTGATAGTTTTCCTTTTGACTTCATTATATATACTTCTGCCGTGATTTATTTAATATATCCAAAACAATAATTTAGCTGGCAGGGACACAGGACTCTCACAAAAAATTGAATTTTAAAGCTTAATATTACGCAAACGGTTCGCGGAATGGATGCGGTTTAAAGGAAGATGTAGTGACAAACATTGAAAAGAATATGCTTAGATAGTTTGGTCATGTTGAGAGGATGAATGAAAGGCGACTAACAAAAGGTATTTCCAAGGCAGATGTGAGTGGAAATGCCGGGAGGGGACGCCCCAGAAAGACATATAGTGACCTCTATAATGATGTTCTTCAAAAAGTTCAGGTGCGTAGTACTCGCAATCGGCGTGCGTGTATGACCAGATGTATGAACGTAAACGAAGCAAAAGGAGTATGTAAGGAGCGCAGCAGGTGGCGTTCTATAGTTTCTGCCTACCCCCATGGGAAGAAGGCGTTAGTTTATGTATGTGTATGTGTGTGTGGTTCCCGGAATCTAAAATGGTTTTCAGAGACCCGCAATATTTTTGAACGACCTATACAGGTTGAAATTTAAAACTTGCGACAAACTGAAATGGGACATTGTATACATCATTATTAACAACTTTTACTAAGGGACCAAAGCTGTAATCCCAAAAAAAAAATCTGCTTTTCCTACATTTTGATGAGGTATTGCGAACATAAATGTAGGGGACAGCAGTTTTTTTTTGGGATTGTAGCTTTGGTCCCTTAGTAAAAGTTGTTCATAATGATGAGTACAATCTCCCATTTCGATTTGTCGCATGTTTTCAATGTCACCCTGTATAATGATACCCTATACCATGGGGTAAACGAGAAAAAAATATCATCCCCACTTTACGTGCAAAGGACGCTACAAAAGTTGATTTTTCAAGATTTTACTGTACTATTGAGTCGGCGTGATTATTGTGTACACCCATGCCAAATTACCTACAGCTTTCTATAACTAAGAATCTCTGAGCTAAGCCGCGGACAGACAGACAGACGGACATGGCGAAACTATAAGGGTTCCTTGTTTACTACGGAACCGTAAAAACGAAACTAAAACAACAATACCAATTCAAATTAGAACTGTCATTATTTGACATTTGTATGAAATGCTTAGCCATAGATTTAGCCATAGATTTAGTATACCGTCGACTAAATAAGCTAAATTGCCAACTCCCATCCATCCTGCTTGTGAGAAATGAAATAAAACTGATTTGAGGCTCCCGCAGACTGCTGCGATTTGGCGGAGAGCCAGTTTGGTTTCCGCAGGGGGCGCTCTACGGTGGACGCCATCATGCGCGTGCGGGCCCTCACGACGGGGAATGCTGTTGCCCAGGGTGGAGTCGTCTTGGCGGTGTCTTTTGTGTGGGCTAGAGTCTATTTAACATCACGCTACGACCCTTGAGAGCTGAGCAGTCAGAAAAGTCAGAACGAACGCTAAGCGAAAACGAAGTAATAGCGCGGGCGGGCGATGGAATGCGACGCGGTGGATCGGGGGCCGAAATTTCACGCGGACGAAATTGCGAACTGAAGCTAGTAGGATAATATACATACTAATATATATATAAATACTATCTTGAATTCAGGAATGCCTAGTACTTATTAGGTTTTATTAGGTTAGTACTCAGAAATTGTGCACAATGAGTAGTGAACAGAATTATATGCATGCTACCTGGATAAAAGTATCCTGTATTAATTAGGTTATAAACTATCTGTGTGCCAAACTTCATCCAAATCCATTCAGCGGTTTTTGCGTGAATGAGTAACAAAAATCTAAACTAATATTAAGTAGGTTAAGAGAGATCCTACAATTTGTTTACTGGTTTAACTAAGTACTTACCATACTGAAAACATAATAATTCTATATTTTTCCTTATAACGTAAGTACAATAATAACCTCCATATTTTATTGTATTTTATTACATAGATTTTATTCTTTATTTAAACTACGCCTACGCAAATTCTTTTCTCTTTTAATCAAAGTAGCGAAGTCTTCTAAATATTGATTTAAGTAAATGTTTACTCAAATAGCTACACAAAGAAAGCAAATCATTTGAATAGTCGAAACATAATACAACAAATGGAGAAATATTTTTCTTGTTATCATTTTTGCTCTTAACAACAGCGATGGGAAGTTTTAATTAAATTAATTAAAAGTTATCTTCGTACTTAGATTGTTACGTAAAATTGTTTGGTAAACGTAGGTATAGCGATTTCCATTTTATGTATAAACAAACCATTCTTTTTGTGTGTAGGTACTAATAATAAATCTTTAAGTGGCATATGGGAGCGTCTAATTAGTCCGCAGACACAGGCAAAAAACGTCAGAGGGTACATCGCTAAATAACCTCCAGACTTTGTCTATGTTTTTCTTTGGAAAGTCAAGGTTTATTACGTATTTCAATCTAAACAGGCTGTAAGTACGTATATGTTCTATGTATTACAACTTTACCTTGTGGATCCTTGTCTACTTTGAAGGTAGGGCTCCTATCTTTCCACTAATCTCTGAAATGGGGGAAGGATACATGAAATGTCCCCATAAATATTATCTCCTTCCCTATAGGAACCACTATCAATCAATGGGTGTTTGTGAAGGAATAACAGCAATATTACAAATTAAACAGAAGTGCTGGATTATCATGTGCCTAGTCATTGCTCATCAGTGAATTGTGTGAATGCAAATACCTGCGTGAAATATTAGTGTGTGGCTCGGCCGTATAATGCTGTCATAAGCCGTTCGTTATGGTTCATCAACCATATTAAAAATTCAAGCAGTGAAACATGACCCTTTTACTGCACTTTCATACAAATTCAATATGGCGCTGACAAGAACCAAATGACCAAAATCGGCTTGAAAACTGCCAAATCTGTATTGTTTGTGGTAGCAGAAAAAGTATATGTTCATTTTGAACATATTTCTCAGAACTTGGTTGTTACTAAAAATGTTTTGAAAAAAAAATCTCGATACAAACTAACGGTAAATTAACCTTTTACCTTGAATTCTAATCCAAAATATCTGTATTAAATATCAACGTACGTTACGTATTTAATTGATAACAAGAACGTCTTATTTGAATGCAGAACTTGGTTGTTTTTTTATTTTCGATTACTCAACTCAATTCTGAGTTAATAGATAATTGCTTCATATTTTGCAATAAATTACAAGCCTTGTGTCATCGCGCTTCTCTTTATTTTCTATGCAATCTGACAGTGACCGCGGTTTAGCTGTTGTCAGCGTCTTAACCGACGTATTTGTAACTATAGGGCCGTATGATTCTATGGATCCACCGAAATAAATGACCATCTTATCTTTTTAATTTAACTCATTAATTCTAATGGAATTTCCCAACATCTTTTTCATTTTATAAATTTGATTATGTAGGTTTCTAAAGGTTCGATAAAATTAGCAGATAGCAAAAGAATTGGTTTTATTAAAGACAACTTCGTGCCTAAGATGTGGATTTGCGTAATCAACCCGTATCATCGGATGCAGATTACTATGCTAATAAGAGCAGACACTCGATAGACTTCGAACCCACATCAAGAGTTCTTATTAGATGCGATTGTATTACAGATATAACTCGGTACGTCCTCCGAGGACATAAGTACCTCTACAGCATGTTTTTCCTCATAATACGTGATTGTTGAACATGTGGAAGGTTCCACTAAAAGGTTTGTTATAGTTATGAATATTGAACGAGTACATAAAGCGAGAGCGATGAAAATAACATTTTCTTTATCCATGAGAAATCAGGGTTCTTACTCTGATTTCTCGTGGATAAAGAAAATGATATATTATTTTGCTGAAAATATTCTATCGGAAACTTATTTCAGTTGGATGTAATCAATTCGATCATTCAATCGAAATGTGGAAGTTAATAAATAATGTAAAACGATATCTACTGTATGAAAGCATTTACAACAAATGATCTGGATACGGTAACCAAGCTTAGTTTTACAAAAGGTAACACGCGGGGGTCGAGCCAACCGATTTCCGCACGAAAAGTCTACAAATAAACTTTCCCTTTAACTTTCATGTGGTTTCAAAGGGCAATCGCAATTTGCAATTCACACAATACCCCACAAAGTTGGCGAGGCAATTATAAAGATATCAAAAGGTTGATGTAACAGCGGCCTACTTGCAGTCGCTGGCTGAATATTGATGACACTGCTTCACTGTAGCCAATCTGTGTTCTATGCATAAGTAATGAAGAAAATATGGAACCTAGAGTCAAGTGAACTATAAATATTGACATCAGATGTCGTTTACAGGCTCGAGGACTTATTGCCGATCGAATCGTGTATTGTTAAGCACACAAAATAACGAATGTCAATATCATATTCTGGGAACGAAGACTTGAATAAATATTCTTAAATTGAAATTTGAAATATTAATAAGCGCAGGAGGTTTATTTCGCTGTGATAAAAATAGTGAAATTGATGGTACATGAGTGTAGGTCTCACATTCAACATTATCATGATACATTTTCCCGTGAAAATCAACTGCTGAAAATGGCCATCATGCTCACCGCACGCGCATTGATCACAAAATGACAAGAAATAATTAAAATGTTAATTACTCATAGGTGGGGATCTTTTACTTTTAAAATTATATATACACGAGCCCGTTGGATGGATGGATGATAGATGGGGGATCTATTATCCATCCATCGGCCAAAAAAAAGGATTTCCATATAAACTTTCATCCCGTTTTTAACACCTTTCGGGGATTAATTTCCCAAAATCCTTTCTTAGAGCTCACCTTCAATACATAAGGTACTTTTGTGCAAAATTTCGTGATTCTAAACCTAACGGTTTAGTTTGTACGTATGTCTGTCTGTGAAAGAATTTAAGATTTTTATTATGTAAGATAAAAAGACCCAGACAACTCAGAATAATCATCATCATCATCATTTCAGCCGAAAGACGTCCACTGCTGGACATAGGCCTCCCCCAAACACCGCCACTTCGACCGGTTTTGTGCTTCTCGCATCCAGCGGATTCCTGCGGACTTCACAAGGTCATCGGTCCACCTTGTAGGAGGCCTTCCATCGCTACTTCTTCCGGTACGCAGTCGCCACTCCAGAACCTTTTGGCCCCATCGGCCATCTGTTCTGCGAGCAATGTGCCCTGCCCACTGCCACTTAAGTTTGGCAATTATTCGAAATGGACGAATAATACAAGTAAGTATTCCGAAAAACTAAAAAACGTATGCTCTGAAAACCGGATTTGTCATGAATCTTTACAATTAAACCAATTAGACCAAAAACTACCCATGGATTGCAAACAATCCTCTACCAAAAATATGGCTTTCAATAAAAAATGTATCGTGAAATTGAACATTTTATTAATCGATCGTTTGTCAGCTTCAGGCTGAAACTGTACTGAAAACGCAAATAGCTTTACAAATAATCCAGTCAACATTTTTATTTATTAGGCTTAGAACTGAAAATTCAGCTATCCTGTAGTATTTTTGCGGAACTACGATTAAACTGGGCAAAATGGTGCTATGGGTCGGAATTCAATTATTAATTATGATATTTAAAAGGAGACGATGATTGCATAGTTGCAAAAAAGCCTATGATAATAATGAATTGGTCAGTGATTTAGGATAAATATAAAATATTTTTTTAGGGTTCCGTAGTAAACAAGGAACCCTTTTGTTAGAATCAAGTTTCCCCCCAGCTAAATGGTTGTTTATGGAAATGCGAAAAAAATCATAGCTGTAGTACATATAATGAAATTAAAAGGAAATCTATCACAGCTTATACTTATATATATTATATATAAGATAGGCCGTTCAAAAATATAGCGAGTCTGTAAACATCACTTTTCGATTCAAGGATCCGTTTGCGTAATATTAGGGCGCTGACAAGACCCAATTGACCAAAATAGGCTTCTCTTAAGAAAAAAAAAATCCAAATCTGTATAGTTTCTGGTAGCGGAAAAAATATATGTTAATTTTGAACATATTTCCCAGAACTTGGTTGTTATCAAAACACGTTTTGAAAAAAAATCTCGATACAAACTTACGTTAAACTAACCTCTTACCTTGAGTTCTAATCCAAAATATCTGCATTAAATATCAACATACGTTACGTATTTAATTAATAACAAGAACGTCTTATTTGAATGCAGAACTTGGTTGTTTTTTATTTTCGATTACTCAACTCAATTTTGAGTAAATAGAGAATTGCTTCATATTTTGCAATAAATTACAAGCGTTGTGTCATCGCGCGTCTCTTTCTTTTTTATGCAATCTGAGAGTGACCGCGGTTTAGGTGCTGTCAGCGTCTTAAGCATTAAAGTGATAATTTTTGTTAGAGCCAAGTATCGGGAGGGAGCTGGCACGGGAGGGGGCTCCCGTGCCAGCTAAAAGGTTGTTTATGGAGATGTGAAAAAATCTTAGCAGTAGTACATATAATGAAAATAAAAGGAAAACTATGAGAGCTAATTGGGCTGTTCAACTTAACGAGTAATAGTCGCCCAACTTAAATTTGCAGTATTGACCGTGGCATATATCGATGCATACATCGAAATACGCCACGGTCAATTCTCCCATAGGAGAACATGTTTTTCAACTACAATGTTAAGTTTGTTTTGTGGATAAATTCATTCCAATTTCCCAATTATGGAACCCTTCATTGTGCGTGGACCGACACGCACTTGGCCGGCTTTATAAAGAAGAAGTCGCGATGCTCCGCCATTTAAATAGGTAGCTAGGAAAATAGTTTCTTTATGTCTTAAAAAAAGATAAAAAAATCATATATAAGAATTTAAAATCTTAATAGAAGTTAAAAAAACGTATTGTATTTCAAATTACAGTAATGTTTTACACAAAGTAGAGGTTCCACCTTCGTATGGTCCATTATTCAAAACATTTCAACTTAACTAAAGGAGTATTCCTTTTGCGGCAACATATGTAGGTACTTACCTACTGGTACTGACAAGGCAATTTAACATTTCTAGATAGAATACAGAATATTGAGTGGCAACTCATACTAACAAAATATTTACTCGATATTTCAGCGTTCGATACCTATGTATATATTGTAGATGCAATATGTATCTGTACGTGCATTGTTCTCGAAAGGAACCTTTGTGTACCTCATTTAAAAACTAACTTTTCAGTGGGGGTAGTATCGCTTGAAGTAACGCATAGAAGAAGAATGGTTGTAATTTATATATAGTGGTCGGGTAATCGCCGCTGACCTTGTCAGCTGTCGCTGAATCGAGCTCATGCCGCGCCGCCACGCGCCTTTCGGTTTCATAGGGAATATTTATTTTTAGTAAGGAAAATATGAATATTTTAAAAAGAGAACACAGATAAAAATATAGATAATAAAATAGTCTATTCATACAAAAAAAAAACTTGAAAATATCTTAAGTAGTTTAAAAGCAATATCGTTTTTTATGCTTTGGATAGATATTACTTCCTCAATTTATTTTATAAAGTATTTTACTACCAATACTTAAATTCACATACATAAGTAATGTATATGCGTTCTAGTTTAAAGGCTCCTACATACTGGCGCGACACAAAGGCACCGCTTGTAGCGCTACACGCGGTGTCTTTGTGACGCGTCGCGTCGCGCGACAAGTCGCGCCAGTATGTAGGAGCCTTGAAACATACATTTTTTGCATAACTTACTTGCATTATAATAAAAGATTTAAAAGTCACTAAAATCATATATCTGTGCATCGATCAATATATGTCGGATATTGAACACTAGCGACGGGTGCCTTTGCTTTACACGGGTTTTAGAATTCCGTAGTAAACAAGGAGCCCTTACCTATAGTTTCGCCATGTCCGGATGTCCCTCTGTCTGTCTGTCTGGCCCCGCTGTAGCTCAGAAACGCTTAGTACTAGAAGCTGTAATTTGGCATAGGTATACATAATAATCACGCCGACAAAGTGCAAAAAAAAATCTTGAAAAAGAAAATAATTTTTTAGGTAGGTACACTAAAAAATTATTTTCTTTTTCAAGATTTTTTTGTACCTGGCACGTAATGTGCGGATGATATTTTTTTCTCGTCTATTCCATGGTGTGGGGTATTGTTGGATAGGCCGTTCAAAAGTATTGCGGGTCTGTCAACTAAATGGTTGTTTACGGAGATGTAAAAAAAATAATGGCACTAGGTAGTATTATAATGAAACTAAAAGGAAAACTATCAGAGGTAATTGGACTGTACAAGTGAACAAGTAATAGTCGACCAGCTTAAATTTGCAGTTGGAGAAATGACCGTGACATAAATCGATGTATCGGAGAACCTGATTTCTAACTACAATGTGAAGGCTCCTACATACTGGCGCGACTTGTCGCGCGACGCGTCGCGACACAAAGACACCGCGTGTAGCGCTACACGCGGTGTCTTTGTGTCGCGTCGCGTCGCGCGACAAGTCGCGCCAGTATGTAGGAGCCTTTAAGTTTGTTTTTAACTTCCGAACTACGGAACACTTCATTGTGCGTGGTCCGACACGCACTTGGCCGGTTTTTTACTACTTGACAAAACATCTAAAATGTATTATAAATAAGTTTAATATTAATGTATTACACACATAAACCTTCGGCATACATTTTCTAATACTATGTATAGATATCATTCATTTACTCGAATTATGGCAACAACATCATCATCTGCCTAGCCTTATCCCAACTACATTAGGGTCGGCTTCCAGACTAACCGGATACCTACAGCTAAATACCAGTGTTTTACATGGAGCGACTGCCTATCTGACCTCCACAACCCAGTTACCGTTTCGGGTTTCTAAAGACCCGTGACGACTGTCAAAGTTCCACGAATGACAGCCGGGACAAACGTTTTAACGTGCTTTCCGAGGTACGGTATGGTCTTGGTATGTAAGGATGGTCACCTATCCACGGACCAACCGCGGCAAGCGTAGCTTAACCTCATCGATTGACCCGTGCGGCTGTTATTACTTAGCCACAAGGCCCCAAGAATGATGGCAACAACCTCAAATATAAATCTACTCCTCACAAGTAGCACAGCACGGGCATGTAACTAAGTAGGTAAGCAGGGAAATAACCTTAATAGGTTGGGTTATTCCTAATCGTACCTACAGCCAGACATGTTATGATAACTGTCTCATTAAACAAAATAGATGAAGATAAAAATTCGCAATTAAAGCTGTTGAAATTATCATCGTTCAACGAAAATATTTTCACTGGTTTTAAGCACAGCGTTTATATTTGTCGTCATTGAGTTAATGCCGTGACAGTATCAATTAGTGCCGAACGCCTGCCGTTTTTACGAATGAATGAACACGAAAAATGTACGGAAAGACCAGGAATAACGATAATACAATACTACTATTGGTAATGGAACAAAATAAACAGATGCGACAAAACGTCCATTCATGTTAACGTTTTGAACGAAGCGAGTTATTATTGGTCTCATACTAAAATAGCCTTTTCTCTTACATAAATAAGTGTTATTTACTTCTCGTATAATGTCAATAAAGACATTAAAGTCCCATTTAAAGATAAGGCTCGTCCAAACAGGCGCGACTCTACACCGGTAGAACAATTTCCGTGAAGTTTTCATCGAAATTGTTTCAACAGCGTCGCGTCGCGCCTGTCTGCTGGAGCCTTTAAGGTCAGTCACAATTGTAGACTATGTTGACCGTTGTTTGATGGAGTTAAGTCACAGACATTAATAACAGTGAAATTATAGGGGCAATAGACTTATCAAGTTGTGTTCTGGTCAAGGACGGACTCCAATTTCCGATGGTAAAGTTTAAGTCGCTACTGCTTAGCATGAGACCCTGGGTTCCACAGGAAAGAAGTAAAGAAAGAAAGAAAAATTCGTTTAATATACAACACAACAAAAATACATTAAAACTATAAAAAAAAACAGAAACCAATGATTATAATGCCAAAAGGGTCTCAGTTCAGTATAATGTCAGATGACAACACAATCTGTACCACCTGACGCTGATTTTCAGCTGCAACCCACAAGTAGGGCAAAGTGTTATTGGGTTTTTCCATTATAAATTTCTTAGTAGCAGTCCGGGGTCTGAATTTGTGCCTGGTTGATGACAATAGACAATATTACATGGGACTTCAACTGGCGAAATGTGGGTGTAGATACTAAGTAGGGAGATCTCTGCAAAATCCTTCGGGGAAAACAGGCGTGATGTTATGTTATGTTAACCTTTTGACCGCCACAGTCATGTATACAGGGTGACATTGAAAACATGCGACAAATCGAAATGGGAGATTGTACTCATCATTATGAACAACTTTTACTAAGGGACCAAAGCCACAATCCCAAAAAAAAAACTGCTGTCCCCTACATTTATGTTCGCAATACCTCATCAAAATGTAGGAAAAGCAGATTTTTTTTTTTGGGATTACAGCTTTGGTCCCTTAGTAAAAGTTGTTAATAATGATGTATACAATGTCCCATTTCAGTTTGTCGCAAGTTTTCAATTTCAACCTGTAGATGATAGACTAAAATGTGCCCAGCACGCCACGGTCACGACTACATGACAGATTTTAAGGAATAATTCGTAGCTTGGCGCCGAGAGCACGTTTTTTCTTTTTTGACGTGGCGGTCAATAGGTTAATTATACCTAATAACCTACATGAGTTAAGCTGCCAGTCAATCAATACTTCAGTAGCAATTTCCCTTTTATTGTTAGAGCTTCAAACACGTTTCAAATTCACGTTCAGCGCCGCCCAGTAAAAAGAAGAGCGACTCATATAAATAGTAGCTTCTACAAACAATTAAAAGAGTTCGTGTACTCCCGGCGTTTTTCTTCACTACAATTAAACTAACTTTGATGTGGTTTCTACGAAGTTTATGATAGCTCAGAACAGATAGACATTTATAGCTCCCGAAACGAAGAAACTGTACATTTTTTTGCTAGAAATCCAGTTTTTCGGCTGTTGTATTCGGGGATCGCATGGGATGTCTGTGTGCGAATCACGATGATGGATAGGATAACTAAGTACTAGACCGGCACCCCAATAGCATAACACACTTTCATCAAAAATCGGAAGGATTTTTAAGGAACTTGCTAATCCACTGCTTGATATGTTTGAAAAAATTGTCTGCTCAACAAGATAAATACCTCAATGAATGTTGTTGAATTGTCAAAATTAAAGGCATTGCCATTGTAAGTGTGTTATGCGATAACCCCGCAGTTTAATCGTTGGCTACTGTTTTTGGAAGAAACGCTGCTATCTACGCTGCAAGATTCAAGAAACTAGGTGAATAGTTTCCATAAATCAATCTACCCGATAGTAATGCTTATCCGCTTCTTCGACATACACAGAAAGGAGTCACGATTGCGATGAATAATGTATTTCAAACAGAGAAAGTCATTGATCACAATTAACACAAACTCAAGCTTTATGTTTGTAATAACACCAATTACAAAACATTAAACAATGAATATTTTATTCACACAATATGTTAATTGAACGGTAGAGTGTATTAAATGTTAAAGGCACTTAGATCTATTAGGAGGTTAACCCATTTAAAAGTTTAATTAATATAGTCCTAAGATAATATTGTATTAACATTTGAGGACGTAATTGCGAACCCAGCGAAGGTTTTTGACCGGAGTTAAAAAAGAGAAATAATTCTGTTTGTTTTATTCGCTGCACATGTTTATTTTGCAAGTTTGCGATTCGTCGGCGCGGTGCAATCCCGGTACCCGAAACCGAATATTTGATAGAAAGTTGAAATAGTTGATTTTTGGTGAGGAACTTAGTTTCAGTTTAAGGACGCTGTGGCGGATAACGAATCGAATTATTCTGGCCAGGAAATGACTATGTGTCTTGAAAACTTTTATTATAACTTTTTTTTTTTAATTTAACTACTTAAAAATTCGCAATATATTCGTTCTAGATCTAGTTGATCTTCTAGACCAGGGACTCCCAAAGTGGTCGATATCGACCCTTTTTTTTTTGGGTGGTAAGTCTTCAAATAACTTCTCCCGCTCTGGGCGGAGCGGGAGGGTGTGTCAGACTCTTACTGACTAAAACCCACCCGTATTCCTTCCACTGCCTGTGTTGCCAGGGGTCTCCGTGACCCAGGGCCGGACGCGAGAGATCTCTGCCGCCGATCGCCTCCACGTGGACACGGCGGTGCTCTGCCCAAGCCGGGCAGACCTCCACCGTGTCTTCCGGGCGATCCACACAGTGGTGACACCCAGGCGTTTTCTCCTGCCTTATCCGACATAGGAACCTCCCGAAGCTGCCGTGTCCGGTGAGGACCTGCGTCAGGCGGAAGGTGAGGACACCGTGCCGCCTCTCTAGCCACTCCTCAAAGAAGGGACTTATCGCCGCAATTGTGGCGTGCCCAGCACGGATATCGACCCCTTGGCGTCGAAATCGGTTTCCCAGGGGTCGACATAAACGTATGGGAAGTATCATTGTTGTACTTTAAAAAAACTTAACAAGTCGATAAGCGTGCACAAGTTCCTACAAGATGAAAATAATTGGCTATCAGTTCATTTTGGAAAAGGGGTCTCTTGCCCAAAATAGTTTGGGAATTCCTGTTCTAGACGCTCTATAGAAACTATAGTCTAAGGCAACCCTTATATTCCACTTTAATATATTTCATAACTACGTTCAAATCATAAGGAAACATGAGCTTATAACTTTCTCGAAGAATGAGATCTATCTAATAAGTACGATTCCACGAAATTCTCCCACATTACATGTTACTTGATATTTTCAAGTCTTCTCAACTTCATACCGGTGAGTATCTGCTTATATTGAGGTATTCAAACCTAATATTAAGTTATTACGTAGGTACAAAGGATGTCAGGAGAAAAAAAAAACAAATTATGTATTGGTATTTATCTCTCAACTCTGCTGGCTGGCTGGAAGATGATGATCCCAAAATTATATATGTATGTAATTTAGACATACTTAAACTGTTTGAGCCCGTTTTACATCATCGTGAGAATTAATAAAAAATAATTATGTGCCTGCATTTTGACAATAGATCAACTTGTGCGCTTATAAAAATGAGAAGCCAGAAACCCTACACTCGTACAATACTGACAGAAAATGTAGAGTTTCCTGGATAAATAAATAAAATCATAAATATAGCCGTAAAATTTAATGTTAAAATAAAGAAAACAAATCGAAGCTACAGTGCAACGAAAAAAGTCCTTGAGATAAAGTAACAAGGTATATTTTGTTGTAATTATTGTTTATTTTATTTATCTTGTGGATCTTTCCTATCTTGTGATGTCTTGGGGATTAATTCAGAGTGTCTGACTGGCTTTTACCAACGGGACCTACTCGGAGATGGTCAGGCAAGTGCTTAGTAGTTTTCTATGTATAATATAATATTTATATGCACATGTATGTAACTAATTATATTATATGTTTATGAAATATTGTAAATACAATAAATGTAGGCATACACACACACCATCAATCACTCGCAATTGTATCACGTTAACAACCTTTACTATGTGATGTAAGTTCTAAAATACAAGCTTTTTTTTTTGAGGGTGGGAAATCATCAAATAACTTCTCCCGCTCTGGGCGGAGCGGGAGGGTGTGTCAGACTCTTACTGACAACCCACCCGTATTCCTTCCTGTTGCCTGTGTTGCGGGGGCCTCGGTGACCCATAAGTACCTTCCCGCGACGCCTTCAGGCATCGGCCCTAGTGGACCCCTACTTTTATGCTGACGACATCTCTTTCAGGCGCGCGTGGAATACGACGCGCCGTCGACCCGGGCCTGGTCCTTACCGGACGGTGAGCTACCCATTGCTCACCGTCCGTAAGCCCACGCCTACGGTGGCCGGAAATCCGCCCGGGATTCCCGACGCCCAGGGCGTCTCCTGCGGCGGCTAGGGGTGAGAGGGCGCGAAACATGCCTTTCCCTCAACCGTCCCGCCTCCTCCTTTGCGAGCATTACTGCTTCGCAGAAGGAGGTGACGGCTGCCCATGCCCTCTCACTCCGTACCATGGCCTGAACCAGGGCCGGACGCGAGAGATCTCTGCCGCCGATCGCCTCCACGAGGACACGGCGGTGCTCTGCTCAAGCCGGGCAGACCTCCACCGTATGCTCCACCGTGTCCTCCGGGCGATCCACACAGTGGGGACACCCGGGAGGCTTAGTTTAGACTCCATGACACTCTCTCTTTCTTCGAAGAATAGACACGGCTCTTTCTATACAAAGTGACATTTCGTTTCTCACTTTTAGACAGCTCACCGTAGAAATCCTTCTACAATCTGTCATCTTGTCTTTCGTCGAAATGTCACTTTGTATGGAAAAAGCCGTGTCTATTCTTCGAAGAAATAGAGAGTGTCATGCTAAGCCTGCAGATCTCCCACAAATTACATTTTTTTTCTCAAAAAACCTGTCAACTTAATATGTAGGTATAACTAGAAGTGAAAACAGAGTAAAAGAAAAGACATTTTAAAATAAGAAAATAAATGTCGAAACATACAGAGATATGAAAAAGGTAGAAAAAAAATAGAAAATTGCTACACTGGCAAGCGTGGTTTTTGAAATACTTGACATTGACAGAGGATGTGATGAGAGGTTCTGCAATGGATCAGGGTCTTAGAAGCTGGGAGCTTAGTATTGCGCTCAATAAAATTCAAGATTAATTTTTTCGTGTTAAGACGCTGACAACAGGCTAACCGCGGTCACTGTCAGACTGCATAGAAAGAAAGAAAAGCGCGATGACACAACGCTTGTAATTTATTGCAAACTATGAACCAATTATCTAATCACTTAAAATTGAAAATAAAAAATAACCAAGTTCTGCATTCAAAGACGTTCTTGTTATTAATTAAATACGTAACGAACGTTGATATTTAATACAGATATTTTGGATTGGAACTCAAGGTAAAGGGTTAGTTTACCGTTAATTTGTATCGAGATTTTATTCAAAACGTGTTTTGGTAACGACCAAGTTCTGAGAAATATGTTAAAAATGAACAAACATATATTTTTTGCGCTACCACAAACTATACAGATTTGGCATTTTTTTTTCTTGAGACAAGCCTACTTTGGTCATTTGCCTCTTGTCAGAGCCTTAAGATATCAATACCCATCACGTCTGCGGAGTTTAGCAAGCTAATATAATTATCCCTGTATATTATACCTATAGATTATTTATTTATTATTACATTTACTACAATATATACCTACATTATACATATATATACATACAAATTCAAGGAAAAGAGATACATAATTGAGATGACTCTACGCTATTTGTTTTGAAAATAACTCTGCAATTTCCGCTTAAATGCATACCGACTTAATATTAGCCTATGCAATAATGCCTGCTAGTCTAAAGGAATGGCCAGATGATTCAACTGTACGAGTTGGCAAAGTAAACTGCAGTGAAGTGTCACTATGATATTCATAAAAGGTAAGCTTGGCAGCAAGTTCGTTATGTATAGCCACACACCATGCTGTGTGTTGTTGCAAAACGCACGAAGACACTCCTTGTTTGTATGTTTTTTGGCTAAAGTTTCTAAATTAAGGTGAGGTTTACTAACATGTCAGGAATAGTAGCTGGTATCGAATTATTTATGTATATTGTAATTTGAACTGAGTGACTCCTTAGATAATTACACCCTACCACAGTACATAAAACATTAGAAAACGACACACTTAAGAACTTGAAGAAGGCAACAAGAGTTACCGAGACTGTATTAAACGTTGCTTTTACGTAGTCTATATGAAAAGAAAATAACATCCCATATGACACCATTACAGGAGACAGCCCTCCGTAATGGAAATTTGCATACGCACCTTAAAATTTTATTCATAAGGAGAAAATTGTTTCACATATTCGGCGGGTGTGCTCGAGGACGTAGCGGCCGTGGAGCGTCGAGCACTCGAGCAAAAATATCGAATTATTGTCGAGCATTAGGAATTTGGGGCGCATTACCTGCTCGTAACGAGCAAATGATTATCATGAAGCAGCACGCCTTCGACGTACATCACTACAGGAGTAGGTAAGTACGTGAGTCGAGCAAGCAAGCCGCGAGATTGAATTGCTACTTCAATTTAAAAATCAAGCCTCTGATCGGTCTTCGACTTAATTTAGTGTGTGTACTTAGATAAGTGATTGTACCTTTGATACCTGTTAAAGTATTCATAACACCTAGATACATTGTGCCACTGAAATAGACGGTTACATCGGTAGGGCACCGAGCCTGTTGAATCATTAATCTATCCTCCGTAGTCCTATTAATGCTATTGACAAATTGTACTATTTACAAAGTGATTACGTAATTAAAAACATTACACCGAACGAACTTTTAATATCATGGAATTAAAACTATATTTTTAAGTTTTTTAACCAACATTCGACTGTTCAGAAGTATGTGTGTGTAAAACCCTGAATGAAATCATCATCTGCCTACCCTTTTCCCAACTATGTTGGGGTCTACCAGTCTTACCGGTTGCAGCTGAATACCAATATTTGACATGGAGCGACTGCCTATCCGACCTCCACAACCCAGTTACTGGGTAATACGATACACCCCTTGGTAAGGCTGACTTGGTAAAACCCTGAATGAAATAGCATATGTAAAAACATTTTGTCTACCTGGATCTAATCCTAGAACTCCTGGACCCTGCAATTACTTAGGTAAGTTACAAATATACCAGTAACAACAAAATTCTTGTTATCCTCCAACCGAAAAGCGTCGTAAGAATATTTTCGATTTTACCTGGACTCTTGTATTTAAGATATCCATCGAAAACAATATAAACGTCAAGTCTTAGTATTTTATCCGCATGGAGGCACCGCTCTGGCCTTTATTACAAAGGCTATTATGTCATATTTCATAAATTATTTGAGGCTGCGACTACCCGCCAATAAGGGCAAGATAACAAGGGGCACGCACTTGCGACTGCGACTGTAGAGCCCATGGTCTAATTTTCCCCACTATAATCTACAATTTATAACTTGCGTTATTCGCGAATCGACTATACATAGATTTTCGAAAATTTAAAATTTATTGGAAATCCCTGCTAATCTTTTGTTTTGGAAGTTCGGTTCATCCGAATATTACATCTATTGTGTTAACAATGTTGTTTAATGGCGAAGTACAATCACAGTAATTATGATAGAAACGTATTATTGTAGTTCATAATAACGGCCAACAGTTTGCAGTTTTGAGTATTTTTGCGGCCTAGCCAAATGTCCTTTCTTTGGTATTGTTCGTTGAATCGTTGAGCTCCTCTAGTTATGAGTTGAGCTGTACAACGACTGACAAATGCGTGCACTGACTGGACAGGTCCACTCAATCTGTGTTGTTCTTTCATCAAAAGACCATTTCAGACACCAATCGACATGGTCTTCACATCATCTGACCAAGATAATGTCTGGACTTTAAAAGAGACTGTGACCTCTGAGTTTGTGTCAGCCTTTCTTCCCAGAGTAGATAGATAGGAAACGCCGACCTCATCTAGTTTAAAAAAATATGTTTGACGTGTAAAAGTGTTTGTAAAAACCTACTTACAGAAATAAAATCATTTATCATTTTATCATTTAACAGTTTATTTTTTTTCTCTTTACTGGTTTTTGCTATCTCTACCTTGTCAAATACAAGGTTTTACCGAGTTCTTTTAATTCCAAAAACCCAATTATCATTAAATTATGTTATCTCATTGTTAGAAGCTTTAAGTAGTGAAAGACGGCCAAGTGGAGCCTTTTTTTTTTGGGGGTGGGAAATCATTAAATAACTTCTCTCGCTCTGGCCGGAGCGGGTGTCAGACTCTTACTAACTAAAACCCACCCGTATTCCTTCCGTTGCCGTTGCAAGGGCCTCGGTAACCCTCTTGTACCTTCCCGCGAACCCCGCAGGCATCGGCCCTAGTGGACCCCTACACTTGTGCTGACGACATCTCTTTGAGGCGCGCGTGGAATACAACGCGCCTTCGACCCGGGCCTGGTCCTTACCGGACGGTGAGCTACACATTGCTCACCGTCCGCAAGCCCGCGCTTACGGTGGCCTTTCCCTCAACCGTCCCGCCTCCTCCTTCGAGAGCACTACTGCTTCGCAGAAGGAGGGTCGGCTGCTTATGCCCTCTGTGTGCAAAATCTTTAATAAGGATTGGTACCTACAAGAATTGCCCAAGGATTCTGTAATGATGTATGCTGTGTGTTCTACATACAATATATAGTGGTCATACCGACTACGTTAAATCTGTGGAATAAATTTTCCTGAAAGGAACATTTATTTCACAGATTTTTATTAACATCATTGTGCAATCGTGCGCGTTCATATTTAAGCTTTACAAATTATTTTGTACGGTAAAATTATGAATATCATTTTTCATTTTTGCGTTAGTGTTTCAAAGTGTAAAATGGCAATAATTCTCTGGTTTTCATGAGTGTTTAACTTAAAAGGAAATGTTGAAATTATTAATTAAATTAATATCGTCGATTTTTAAGTTAACCACAGCGTTCGATATATTATAATAGTAATTAAGAGCTGCACACGCAAGTTCAAAGTCCACAAACTCATTTATGCATTAGTGGCATAAACCACACAATTTAATATAAAACCATGCAACAAATTCTGTTCACTTGTTGGCAATAAAGAATCAAAATATTATGTAGATAATCTAACAGTAATTTGGTTTGGGATCACGAAATAATAAATCGTTTTTCACCGTACCTACGATAAAGAAAAGCGGATTCACGTCGACGGCACGAGACGCCGTCACGAGCAAACGTCGTGTCGTGAGATAAACCTTCACTGATACACAAAATACGGTGAATAAAATGTCAAGTCTATAAGTACCATAGGTCTGCTGGAGGAAATCAGTTTTAGAAACAAGCTGTGCTTTTGGATTCAAAATTTATTAGTCCACTTAAACAAAAACAAAATAAAAGTAGAAAAATATCAAAAAACCAAGGATCATTTTAATAAATACTACTTTGAAGTATGTTTTATTTAGAAACTTCCATGTTTCTAGATTAAACATAATTGAAAGTATTGTTTAAGTTATTTTTTTTATTCTAATTAAATTCAAGCTCAATATTTAAATTATCAAGTCGACAAGTCAACAAATAATTTCACTTCCAAAAGCTATCTATCGTGAATTGTAAAGGCTTATTCAAAAAGTTTTTGTCTGCAGCATACAATCGAATCAATCAGCGATTGCATTTATTAGAACTAGGTTAGCACAGGATATGAAGCGTGTATTTTTGTTATTCTTTGTTTGTAGACAATCAGGGCTGAAGACAGGTTGCGGTTAAGCCGTCCGGAGTTGGCTTTGAATACCGATGACGGCGCAACTACGCGACTCGTTTCAATCTGTACTCTATGCATAAGTAATGTGAAAAGTATGGAGATACCGCTCCGATGCGGAATACACGCTCTTCTAAAATATTGTTGTATATTTTTATGGTAACGACTTCAGTTATTTGTTCTTAGTACCGAGCATGCCACTGTGTAACTGCCACTGTGTGTGAGCGACGCTACAATATTTGTTGGCCAAGAGTTATAAGGGTGCTTATAATAATATAAGCACCCTTGTAACTCTTGGCTATTATTTATTAAAAGGATCATTACGGCGTGTAATTTTTGTGAGCGAGGAATACTGTCTTAGGTCCAGATCAATACACTCAATTGGTTGGTTTTTCGAGTCATTGTAACGAGCAACATAATATACGTAGAATAACACTGTATGTAATATTTACTACGTAGTTTTCAGAATAAAATACCCTTTTACGAAAAACAAATTACCAATCCCAGGAATGATACTTCAAAAAGCGTTTCTGATTTTGCTAATAACTTGTTCATTCCCACGAAAACCATTAATTAAATGCTATCGTACTAAAGTCCGTGATTACTTCGAAGTGGCTAATTAAACAAAGCAACGATCGCAGCGGGATGTCGACAAGTTATTTCCGATCCACTGCACCTCATTGAACAATGAAAGCAATAAATTATTTGATTTTAAGTTCATGGGACTGATTAAAAGTTTAATGAACGGGAAATAAAATAATAACAAATACTACATAGAAGCTATTGACGATGAATCTACGTGTTGATAGACCTACAATCAGATGTGGAATACCTACAAAAGACTGAAGGCAAGAACTGGATAAGACTAACACGCTGGCCAGGGAAGCAGGGCACTATAAGACTAATACGCTGGCCAGGTAAGCAGGGCACTATAAGACTAACACGCTGGCCAGGGAAGCAGGGCACTATAAGACTAACACGCTGGCCAGGGAAGCAGGGCACTATAAGACTAACACGCTGGCTAGGTAAGCAGGGCACTATAAGACTAACACGCTGGCCAGGGAAGCAGGGCACTATAAGACTAACACGCTGGCCAGGGAAGCAGGGAGAATATAAGAGAAGGGAATTGAAGATGATGATAAGACTCACCACCATCTGCCTAGCCTTTTCCCAACAATGTTGGGGTCGGCTAGCACTCTAACCGGATGCGGCTGAATACCAGTATTTTACATGGAGCGACAGCCTATCTGACCTCCACAACCCAGTTACTGTATAATAGATACAATACCCCTTTGGTAAGACTGGTTGACAGACTTTCGGGCTTCTGACGACCCGTAACGACTGTCGAAGATCTTCGAATGACAGCCGGGAGCAACAGCTTAACGTGCTTTCCGAGGCACGGAGGAACGGAGGAGTCTCGGAATGTAAAGATGCGAGGCTCCTCCGTGCCTCGACAAGCGCCTTGTCAAGACCAACCGCGGCAAGCGTAGCTTAACCTGATCGATTGACCCGTACTTAGTCACGAGCCCCTCTTGAGCAGAGAGAGCAGTGGTGGCCCAGTGGTAACGGCCGCGACTTACGCGTTGTAGATCGTAGGTTCGAACCCATATAGGCGCTTTACTTTGTGTAAATTATTTCATCATCACTGCTCTCAAAACGGTGAAGGAAATATCGTGAGGAAACCGGCATGTCCTAGAACCAAAAATTCGAAGACATGTGACATCTACCAACCCGTAATGGGCCCGCGTGGTGGATTACGGCCCACTCCCCCTCACAGAGAGGAGGCCTGTGTCCCAGCAGTGGGAACATTATAGACTGATTATGTGAGCCCTCTCTTGATGGTACTGGTGCCGATTCCCTTGTTCACAAACTAAACTAAATTTAAGTTCTGTGCATCTTTTTCTTTCTATTTAATTAAGAAGAGGACAGAAGAAACATTTTAGTTTAGTCCTGTCAAATTAATCAGCGCCTGTCACTACTCCATACAAGTTTAGGCGTGATTAAAAACTTGCCTACTAAAATTACTTCAAGCGCTGATTAGTTTCACAGGACTAAACTAACATTTATCTCCTGTCCTTTTCTTAATGAAATAGAAAGAAGAAGATGCACTGTACTTAAATTTAGTTTAGTTTGTGAACAAGGGAATCGGCACCAATGACTATACTAGTCCAAAACATACCCATCTAAAATTTTATCCAACACTTCAATAAGAATTTCTTAAAAGATATTTTCAATCTCAAACATTATAGCGTTTTGAAAAAAGTTTCTAAGCGGTATTCCATTCAGGTATGGGTCATGCATTTATATTGATTCATTTGCTGAGCAATCTCCAGCTTCTAGTTAGATCTAGACATGTCTGAAATTTGCCTAGTTGTGGGTAGTTGCACGCCGCATAACTGACTTACTTCACTTGGTAACTAATTGGTAACTAACTTGGTAACTAATTTGATTAACTTGTTATATACCTGCTTGTACTTGTTACTTTACAGACAACCATTGTTTTGGGGGTTAACGACAGCTGATATATATCAGCTGTCGTTAACCCCCATAAAAATGGTTGTCTGTAAAGTCGGCTTACGGACGATAACGAGAGAGAGATGCGTCACAAGCCGAACGTTTAGGCCGATCGTGCCTCTCTATCGCTTGTTCCGCGCTCTCGCTTGCACGCTCGGCTCAGGCGGAACGTGACACTTTTTCGTGCATGCAGCCGTTTTTTATCTTGTTTAGATATCAATAACCATCACGCCCGCAGAGTTTCGCGGGCTAATTTAACCTGATCCTGTATTATGGCAGCCTCTAAAAACGTTATGGATCACGTTAGTATTTTATTTTGTGGATAGAGAAATGTTAAAGGAGATCAGATAGGTACATCTCTTTGACGACGATAAGATGATTTCTGAGACGGCGATGATGCCTCCAAATTTAATAAAAGAGCATTATTTATCTGTGGAAAAAGTGTAATCATGAAACTCAAACCGAATACTTTTAACATGTATAGAACTTTTGTTAGATTCTGATATAGGTTCTATACTGTTATACAATTAAATGTTCCTTTAGTATTACACAATGAATTTAATAATAGATTTACTACAACTAAACAAGGTTTATAAACAATAACTAAGTTTAAAGTGATTCTAAAATGACGCGTGGTGACGCGAGCAATGGTTAGCGACCGACTGTGGGTGTCGTGGATTATTCGAACTCAGACGTGGAACGTCATAGGTACTTGAGTTCACATATTTGTGTGCATGTATGGGTTACATACCTCTACATATGGCTTTTAAAAATTCTGAGATGGTTGTTGACACACTTATGACAGTATTATCAAAACAGATTAGAGATTAAGAAAAAGGCTTTTCGTAGAGGACGTGCCTCCTTCTTCCACTTTGCGTTAATAATCACTAAGGGTTATGTGAAGGTTGGCGTCAACTGCCTCCTCTCTTATGAGTATCGTTCGCTATACTTTGTTTGTGCATGTTATGGGCACTTGGCATCGCGACGAGTCAACAACAACGCGGCCGTCCCCGTAAAATATTAGACCTTGACGCCATCTGCCGCATTCTGGATGAAATGTCGCCTTTTACGAGACAACGCTATTAGATTTTATAAAATATAAAATGTAAATAACATCATAATGCCAGAAAAGGCCAGAATTTCCGGTACGTGAACAAACAAAAAATATTTTGATGGCCTGTTCATCGCGCCGCCGCCGTCCCTAATTAATTACACGCTCGCAATGATTGTAGCAAGTATCATATATCTGCAGTCTGTACTAATGGCCAAGAATAAGGAAAGGAGAAAGTAGCATTAGGAAATATGACGCCGAAAATCATGGTAATAACAACGCACAGATATTACAGTTCTTCAGCATTGTTAGTCCAACTTACGAAGATTGTATTTCAGAAGTCTTTGTTTTTGCTTTGTATAACTTTGAGATAATAAGCAGTAAACTCTTTGCACAATAACATCTTATAAATGTTGATTTCCGGATTCTGTGCACAGAAGAGTACCTACAGATACCGGCCGGAGGTAAATAATGTGTTTGGCTTTCGTTATGAAAGGCAATCATTGAATATAACTGCGGGCATCGATCACGGCTCACCCGTCGCGTCGCGCCGCCTCAGTAAGACATTTCCACATAACAGAATTATGGCATGGATTATAGCATGTAAATAAACGAGCGGTTGGCGTGGTTAGTGTCTATTCCGACATAGGCAATAACTACACGATTATCCTATTTGGGTACGTAACAACGAACAGGCGTGACTCTATTCGCATTTTTCATATTAACCAACTTGGGACACATTAGGCTCGCACTAAATTCTTGTTCTTACAAGTAGGTTTACTAGTAATTTAACGAGTGTTGGAACATAAACAGTTTTTACTGCGACTGAACTTGCGACGAACGACGTCGACGTCGTTACACGTCGTCAGTTGATGTTAGTATTTGTCGGTTTTGGTAGTTACTGATCAAGTTATGTACCAGTTCCGTGAATAATTCGCACACAATTTCTCTGAACGTTTGAATAAAAACTCCTTCCTTATTTTATGTTTACGAGGAAAAGATTTTCACGGTGACGACAGCAGTGTTACTTAGAAAGCTGTTCTATAAACTTTATCCTTTGATTATGCTTCTAAAGTTCCAGGGTAAACCCGAGTCAATCATGTTTATAGCTGCTTTAATTTTATTGTTATAAAACATAAATGCAGACACAAACAACATTCAAATAAACTTCCAAGCCACCCATATTTTTCTTGAAATACAAAGCCGAGTTTTTCTCAACTCGGTAAACTTGTATTTGAAGTGACGGGAATGCAAAATTAGGAACGAAAACATAAATATTCAGCAAGACTATATAAATAAACGAAGTTTGGGCCATTTATTCCGATACACCGGGACTCTGTGCACAGACTGGAAAAGTTAGGCGGAAACGGGATTTCCTAATGCGATTTTAATTCGTTCTTCCCGCGACGAAGAGGGTAATTTCAATAAAAGCAAAGTCAGTAGATATTTTGTCTGTGGGAAAGGGAAAAAAATGAGAAAAAATGTACAGCGGCGTGATTTCTTATTGTGGAAGTGGCGGCGGGAAGTGCACTTCTGTGTCGTCCTTCCTATCGCGCTAATTACATTATGAGCGATCAATAACCGAAACAAACGTTGCTACGGGAGCGGACGCTAATTATATCTCCTAAACTATCTTTCTGCAAACACGTGACGTATACAGGAATATGAATTCATGGGCATCCTCTTAAGGTGTCATTGTACTCATATGAACAGCTTTTACTATGGGACTAAACAAGAAGTCGCGGAAAAAATCTGCTATTCCCTACATTTATGTTCGCTTAACTCGTCAAAATGTAGGGAACAGCAGAGTTTTTATATGCTGCAATAGTAAAAGTTGTTCATAATGACGAGTATGCCCATGAATTCATTTTCACCCTGTATAAAACAGAGCAAAGAACAACAATTCTGTAATAAGTTGTAGACGCATAATCAATCTATAATGATCCCACTGCTGGGACACAGGCCTCCTCTCTTCGAGAGGGAGTGGGCCGTAATCTACCACGCGGGCCCAGTGCGGGTTGGTAGATGTCATTTTTTCGAATTTTTGGTTCTAGGACAGGCCGGTTTCCTCACGATATTTTCCTTCACCGTTTTCAGAGTAGTTGTGACGAAATTATATACATAAAGTAAAGCGGCTGCCTGGTTTCGAATCTACGACCTACAACTCGTAAATTGGGGCCGTTACCAATGGGCCACCACTGCTACTTGTAGACGCGAGCTTGAATAATTATATGTAGGTACTGTACAAATGATATTCCATTCCGCATTCTTCCTACTCTTGTAATCTCAGCAGTGAACACATTGTGTACAACAACTTGTACCTACATACATACATACGTAAGTTTATCTGTATCGAGTGTAAGTACTGTTAAGGAACTTGCTTAGAAAATTAGCTGTAGCGAGTCCAACGTGGAAAGCGATCAGTGCGCGCTATTAGGTAAACTAATTTGTTTATATTTACATACTGTTACTTGGTAGCGTGACTATCTGACTCCTAGCTACGTGCATTTTACTGCTGAGTAGCTATTTAATTACGTATTGTAGGTATTCCACTAAAATTGAACTTGCTGTATGAATATTCAATGAGGTACGAATGTCGGTCTGCCTGTCATCCACGATTAGTTTCGCCATTCAAAAACTTATCGGCTACTGGACGAATTTTAATGTTTGCTGCTATTTTTTGCGGAAGCCATGTTTATTTCAAGTATTCTGAGTAAATTGGGAGTAAAAACAAAGCATAAAACTGTATCAGCCATTTGTACACACCCGACTCATAAAATTGGAGGAAGAATGGGTACTTACTGTTGTTTGAGTAGATAGGGTTGATGACAAGTGTGCCTATCTAATATTACTATCTTAATAAACATATTGAAACTCGTGATGATGATTGCACTAAAAACCGTAATGTTTTTAGAGGAAATATTGGAGATTACATGATATTATGAACGTATAAAACGTAGTTATGTATTTGCATTCAAATCTTGCGTATGTAATATAGATCAAAATTATGATCGATGAATCATTTTATGTATGTTACCGGAACATGAGTTTGAAGTGACTTCCTAGTGTCGCACTAACACCCACAAATCTCAAAACTCAAAATATCGTTGCTGAAACTCTTGGGTAAATTAAATGCTTAAACATTTAAAAAGCTTCGAAGAAGCTTTGGGCTGATTTTTATCAAAATGCCGAGGAAAAACCTGTTGGCCAATTCTTAATAATACATCATTATTAATAGTCGTTTTTGTAGGAACTAACCTCTAGTGAGCAGCATCGCCACGAACAGGAGCAGACAGGGGTGCGCGAGCGCCGGTGTCATTGTGCGGCCGTCCACGTTACTGTAGCGAACAGTCGCGAGCGCAGGCCGCCCCACCGCGCGCCACCATCATCGTACACACCCTGAAATAACAAGAATGTTGAATAAGTATAAATATGAATATTATTCCAATAGAACCTGCCACCAGAATAAAAGGTTTTTATTATAGTTACAGATATGGAATGAGCATTAGTCATTTCAGAGCGATTACAGTATTGAGGTTGGCAAGGCTTTTAATTTACACGCTGCCACAGGGTCCTTTAATAACCTACAGTGCAGTTTTTATAATGTTAACTTTCCTCGCTAATCAGATCAAAATTGTCGTATATTGGGAAGTCTGTTATTTATCAAGTTAAGCCTAGTAAGGCTTAACTTGATAAATTCGGGCATGCCACAATTGCGGCGATAAGTCCCCTCTTTGAGGAGTGGCTAGAGAGGCGCCACGGCGTCCTCACCTTCTGCCTGACGCAGGTCCTTACCGGACGCGGCAGCTTCGGGAGGTTCCTGTGTCGGATAAGGCGGGAGGAAACGCCCAAGTGTCTCCACTGTGTGGATCACCCGGAGGACACGGTGGAGCATAAGGTGGAGGTCTGCCCGGCTTGGGCGGAGCACCGCCGTGGGGTTGAATCTAGTATCGTTTGGCAGGAGTTGGGGGGTAAAAGGGGCTAAAGTTGGTAGGGTTTGGGTCCCCGATTGTAACGTTACCACTCTTATTAAAAGGTAATGCATATTTTTCGAGAAATTAATAAAAAAATGTTTCTAACCTCAAATCCGATAAGAAGCGAAAAACGAAACGTTTAAAATGGGTGATTGACAACCAAATCTGCCCCAGCATCTGTAGTCAGTATCCAGTATCCAGTATCAGTATTTGTAGTCAGTCCATGGTATAAAATATCGGGCAAATTCGATAACACGGAACGTAAACAATAAAACAGGTATGCCATTTGCGTCATGTGACACTGTCATTTGTTTTCGATCGTTCCGTTTCTCCTCGAGTTGCGTGAATTTTTTCTCTGTGTTTGTACTTCCACTGATCGTATATGTGTACAAAAGGCAATGTTACTACTGTTATTAGGAGAACTTAGGATGCAAGAGCGAGCGAAGCGAGCTCGGGACTTGGGGCACCCCGACTCGGACAGGTTAGGTTCGAAGGGGATGGCGGGGTCTAGTGAGCGAGCGGAGCGAGCGAACTCAGACCCCGCTATCCCCTTCGAGGTTATTTTTTTTTAAGGCTGGGTGTTCCCGTTTTTGCCTGTTTTAGAATTTTGTTTTGATAGGCAAATCATTACATTTAAATTCTGAAATAAATATATATTTTAGATACATTCTTTCTCCTTACCATGTACCCGTTCAATACACGACATAATACAATTTTCTGGATAGAAAATAATACGGAAATAAGTGCGATTTGTAGTTCTTTTACAAGCTAAATTTCATTTTAAACAAGTACTAATACTCCTTTTTTTTTATAAATGATATCAATTTATAGGTATTTCATTTTGGAATCGATTCTACCCGGTCGTTTTTTTTCATTAAATTTATAAAAAATGTAATCGATTATTCAAGTGATTATTGATCCGCGCGTCGCTTGCCAGTGTCCCGCGGGACGTTACCGAGGGAAGACCTGTGCCAAATTTTTACGCGCGCGCTTCTGTTCTGCTGCGTAAATAATATTAATAGGAAATAAACTAAATTTTAAATAATTATTGTTTTATAGAACTTATATAGACCACAGTGTTAAGCTTTTGTTTGTGTGTTTATTTCTCATTGTGTAAATATTTGTATATAACTTTTAAGACAATATTTTTGTGATTGTTTTGTGAAAATGGCAAATAAAAATAATAAAAATAAGACTAAATCAAGGTTGAAGGCAAAAAAAATCGCGAAAGAAATATGGTAAGTTATATTTTTTATAGATTTATCTCTATTGACCACAGTCACAGGATTACCTTATTATTTCCCTGCCAGTAGTGAAACACCTTACTTTGTACTTACGCTTAGGTACTTATGCCTTCACACGCAAATTTTGTATTTCGAGCTCGCGAGATCCCCGCCGCCGCTGCGTCTTTTCTCTACGCAAGTACATTCGTTACAGATTGTAAAACTGTGCCACCACCTAAATATAATATCAGTAGGTTCAAAGTTTTTTTACCTTTATACTTACCTTTATTGTTTTAAGTAGTTGATTATGTCCTGCTCTGATATTTTTATTGTTTTAAGTATTTAATTATGTCCTGCTTTGATTTTGTTTTTTTAATACCATAACTTAATTTTATTGTTTCAGTTCAAAAATGAATCGAAATAAAAAAGGCTTATTTGCTCGGAAAAAAAGCACTGAAGAACAGTAAGTATTTTTTTTTCGTGGTAATCGGAATCCTCAGCACAGAATAAATAGTAATACTATTTACTATACTAGTCAAAATGTATGGAGCCGGCCACGCACAACCGAGGCAACTTGAGCAATTTTGTGCATGGTGGCCGGCTCTCGACTATCCGATGTGTCTCGCACTTAGTGCTGCAATACTATCTTAGGTTTAGTCAATTTTGCAAAATTTCAATAAAGTGGAGTTTTTTTTTCTTCAGAAAACCGTGTGAAGATACATCTGATAAGACTCACGTATCTTATATTACATTAGAGCCCGTTGATTTGCAACCGTCTGCTACTGAGTAAGTTTTTTTGTTGTGTTTCAGGGTCATACAAATCTAAAATTTGTTTTGTCAATACGGTTTTTTTTAAACATTAATGTTAAATAAATTATTATTATTACAGGACATCGACATCGCCAAATGATGATACTTTACAAGATGTTCTATTACCAATGTCTTTGTTATCTGCGCCCGAACCAGTTGTTGATTCTGAAACTACTCAGTAAGTTATCAGAACTAACATAACACTTACACATGTGAGCAGCACGCAAGTCACGGCTTATTAGCCTGTATAAACTCTATCTATTATTACTAGTACATTTAAATTTGTGATTTTTTTATTCTAATTTAGAATAAGGACCGAATTCTAAAAGTGCATAACACTTTTATTAAAATTGTTTTTCAACATCAGTTTTTAGGCTCCACGTTATACTATCTCCATATCTTATTTTATGTTGTTACAGAGAAAATGATGGAAGTGAAGACGCGTTTATTATTGAAATGGATAACAAGGAAATCCATTTCCAACCTATATCAGGACGGCGAATAATTGATATTAATTACTTTCTACAAGAACTTCAAGAAAAAGCACGCCACAATAATTTATTTGATTGTAAATCAAGCAACTTCTGCTTAGTTAGTGAAAGAAGACATGGACTTATATCGATCTTTAAATTTAAGTGCAATATGTGTAAAGAAGTTTGTTTGATTCCATCCGAAAACACCAAAGACACTGAGCATGTAAATGCTAATATAGCTGCTACCACTGGAGTTGTAGCCTCTGGTATAGGATTTTCTCAGATCGAAGAATTATTTTCGGCTATAAATATCCCCATATTTTCTTCAAAATATTTTAATCAACTACAAAACAAAGTTTATGAGAAATGGGAAGAAACTGCAAGTGTGACAATGGAAGCTGCTGCCAATAAAGAAAAAGAGATTGCTTTAGCAGAAGGCCGGACCAAAAACGGCTATCCTGTCATAGATGTCTATGTTGATGGGGCATGGTGTGCTAGGTCATATGGTTCGAACTATAAAGCTTCATCAGGAACAGCAGCCATAATTGGCAGAAATACGGGTGAGGTTCTATACTTCGGTGTCAAAAATAAATATTGCCTCGTATGTGCTCGAGCCGAAAATAAAAAAACTGCAGCACAAGACCACTTGTGTTTCAAAAATTTCCAAGGATCGTCTAGTGCAATGGAAGCCGACATAATCGTTGAAGGTTTCAAAACATCGATTGCGACGTATGGCCTTATATATGGCAGAATGGTAGGAGATGGCGATGCTTCGACCTACGCAAAAATTCTCAACGCAAAACCGTACGAAAGCCAAAATTTGACAGTTGAGAAACTTGAGTGCCGCAATCACATATTGCGCAATTTTTGTAAGAAGTTAAGAGCGGTGATCACAGAAACTAAGTACATGTTAGCGCACCGAAAAACTCTAAGTAATCAAAAAATTATGACAATGCGAAAGGCAATAGTGAAATCTATTAAACATCACAAGGCCTCACAGTGTCCTAAAAATGTAGCAATATCCGTTTTGCACAACGATATTATTAACTCTTTATCTCACGCCTATGGTAATCATCAGATGTGTCAAAATTACTTTTGTGACAAAGAAAAAACAGTGGTAGCGAACTGCAAAAAATAGAAAATTCAACTTTTATCTTTAGAATAAATGCAATTGTGTCTAACGTGGCTTCAAAAGCACGTAGCTTGATTGAAGACGTAAACACAAATACGGTAGAGTGCTTCAACAGTGTAATAGCAAAATTTACTGGCGGTAAAAGAATAAATTTTGCTCTAAAAGGGAGCTATCAAGGAAGATGCGCGGCAGCCGTTGTTTCGTTTAACACAAAATCTGCAATATCAACGATCCAAAAAGCTTTAACAAGTAACGCTCCCGGAGGCAAAGTTGAAGAAATTGAGAAAAGACGTGCGAAAAAACGACAACTGAATATGGAACACCCAGTAAAGAAACGTAGAGTTCTAAAAGATGCAAATAAAGAGCAACACGACTACGGTCCAGCCTGTTCATCGCCAGATATGTCGCAAAAAGAATATGAGACATCAAAAGAAGAATTTCTCAAAAATCTAGAAACCCTTACATCTGATAGACACAAGGTAGAAAGATCTACAATATTAAAAAGAGACAGCAGCGAGTGGCTCGAAATAAGAAAAAACTTAATAACTGCTTCCAACTTTGGCCCAATATGTAAAAGAAAAGTCACATTAGATACAGCTCCCCTTGTTAAAAATATATTATACAAAAAGAATTTGGCCCACATTACATCCATCGCACATGGAGTTGAGCATGAGCAGCAAGCTTTGCAGCAATTGCAGCAACAGGAAAATATTATCATTGCACCCTGCGGTTTATTTATAGATAAAGATTACCCTTTTGTAGGGGCAACGCCTGACGGCTTAATTGGAGGAGATGCAATTGTCGAAGTCAAGTGTCCAATTACAGCACACAAAAAAGGATTTACTCATTCCGTACAAGAAAATAAAATACAAATTTTAAAATATAATAAAAACACTAAAACTACTACGATAAATAAAAACTCAAACTGGTACTACCAGATACAAGGCCAGCTACATGTGTCAGAACGACAAAAGTGTCTTTTGGCTATATGGGCAGGTGAGAATGAAAATATATATACAAAATTCATAGAAAAAGATAATATATTTTGGGAAACAAAAATGAAACCCAAATTAATAAAATTTTATATGAAATGCTTGCTGCCCGAAATTATAGACAGCAGAAATGCACGTGGTATGCCCATTAGAAACTTATCCATCCAAGATGATAACGAAAATGTTCACCCTGATGATTCACAACTGGGACAAAGCACACGCCAATTAAATTTAAAGGATTTTTAAAAAATGTGTGGTAATTATATTATTGAATTTAGTTTTTTATAAAGTAAGTAATCAAATTAGGACGTTGAAACAGCTGACAGTAGTCAACTGTTTTGAATTTAGAAAAAAATACCTATGATTTGTGACAAATACATTTTTTTTTTCGCAATTTGTATTATTTTTAACTATCCCTATTTTATTCGAGACAACTTTGACATAGTTTTAACTAAGTAGTGCTACATCGCATACTTCATACAAAACTCAAAGTGGAACTAACTTTATTATAACATAATACGAGTAATATCACTCACTTACAGTACCTATATAATTAATTTCTAATTTTTATCAACTTTATTAATTTGTCTATACCGTTGGAATACTGTTCTGGATAGATTGTGGCGTGCCAACACGGGGTTTACGTAAGTGCGGATTCACGCGCGCGGCCGACTCGATCTAAATGGCATTCGCACGTAAATACCTATTGCGCTTGGAACCCCCGGGGCCCCGGCCTATAAAACAATAATGGATCAACTTTCGTATATTATTATTTTTTTTAAACAAATTAATAAAATAAGTTGACCTACTGCCTGCACGACACGCTTATCTCTACTGCGACACTTCGCTCGGGTTCATATAAGTTCACGCCGGCGACGCGAGCGCACGGCTCGCTTCGCGTGAAGGATAGTTGCTTTAAATGCCTACTTCGCTTGGTCTACCCGGCCTTAAACCCTAGAGCCCGCGAAGCTGGGCTCATACTACGGCTTTTTAAGCGACTAAGGGTTTTGAGGTTACGTTACAATAATTTGTTTTTCTCAAGAACGGTGCGTTACCTTTTTATGGGAGTGGTGCCAGGGGGCAAGGTGCACCACCCCCCAACCTCCTCCCCCACTCCCACCCCCTTCTCCTGCCAAACGATACTAGATTTTTACCCCGCCGTGTACTCGTAGAGGCGATCGGTGGCAGAGATCTTTCTTGTCCGGCCCTGGTTCAGGCCATGGTACGGAGCGAGAGGGCACGGGCAGCCTGTGGTATTTTGCTACTCAAAGCCACATCTTTATGTTATAATAATTATAAATTTACCTTTGTTTTGATTCCTATACTGTTTTACTTTCTTCAAACATATGAAATCATATTATTTCTCTAACTTTCTTACATATGTTTGAACACCACAGCTGAAAAGCAACATCACAATGAACTGTTTTTAACACCGAATACTGTATTTTATATTATTAATTTTCTCTTGTTATAAAATAACATATTTTTATCCATTGACATCTTCAATCATAAATTGGCATCTGTCTAATATTTTCTTTCTCTATAAATCGTACCGGCCTTGATAAAGCTAGTTTCAGACTTACTTCGCTATGTAAACCGTTTTTATTGATCCTGGCAGGCATTCAAATTAATCATTTGAATTATGCTTCACAGAAACTTCTAGAACCTTTGCCAGGATCTATAAAAGCGGTGATCGGACCTGACAAGGGTTCACTCGGTTGACTCACTCAGTTAGGCAGTTCAGTTCAGTTCTATAGCTTACTTTATTTCTTGTACTAATAATTGTAACGTGTAAAAAATATAATAATATCTAAAGAATCTCATAGTGTGTGTGATTTGTGATTCACCTTACATAGCTGCCGAAGCTCTCACTTCCGCCTTTGGAAGATTTCTAAGGCCGAAGCCGTTATAGTCGCGTGGCTTAGGACGCCATAGCCGACCACTCCCGTGTGTCTTAGGAGGTCTAGACACTCGTCTCGTGGAGCGTGAGGTGCTGTAGAGTGCCTCCGCAGTCAGCCGTATCGGCGAGATTCGGAATACGCGACCGTATTACTAGCCCGCTCCGGGACTGAGAGCTCTATCATTATTGGGGCATTCTATCAACGTGGCGTTGGACACTAACTCCGACTACACATCATACCACCAACCTCACCAACAATACCACTAATTTAAGTACTATAGAACAGAACCTCTTGTCTTACAAAAGACATTTTACTCCTTGGGACAGAGTTGCCGACTGACTGTGAAGGCGAGATCCTCGTCTTCGTGCTCCGCCTCGTCTGTCAGCCCTGTCCCACTGCTGCCTGCCGATCCAGACCAACTACCTGCCGACCCTGCCCAGCTGCTGCTAGCCGATGCTACATCTTGCCGTCCAAGCATCCCGTGCACTCAGACCGGAACCATAGAATAATTTTAATATTTAGTCGTTTTAAATATTTATTAGTAAGTACTCTTACTTTAGTTTTCTTTTTTTTAACGTGACTTACGACTGGCCCTCCGGCCAATCGTAACGTTACAAGCCGTCACCTCCTTCTGCGAAGCAGTAATGCTCGCGAAGGAGGAGGTGGGACGGTTGAGGGAAAGGCAAATTGCGCGCCTTCTCGCCCCTCGCCGCCGCAGGAGACGCCCTGGGCGTCGGGAATCCCGGGTAGATTTCCGGCCACCGTAGCCGCGGGCTTGCGGACGGTGAGCAATGGGGAGCTCACCATCCGGTAAGGACCAGGCCCGGGACGACGGCGCGTTTTATTCCACGCGCGCCTCAATGAGATGTCTGACGACATCTGTAGCACAAGTGTAGGGGTTCACTAGGGCCGATGCCTGCCGGGGTCGCGGAAAGGTACTAAAGGATTACCGAGGCCCCTGGCAACACAGGCAACGGAAGGAATACGGGTGGGTTTTAGTCAGTAAGAGTCTGACACACCCTCCCGCTCCGCCCAGAGCGGGAGAAGTTATTTAATGATTTCCCACCCAAAAAAAAATGCCTAGTAAGGCTTAACTTGATAAATAACAGACTTGAGCGATCAGTACCAAAATTAATAGCTAGTGAGCTATTAATTTTGGTACTGATCGCTTAAAAACAACTAATGTTTCTAATCCCTTCATAATTACTAAATCTCTATTTCTATTTTTATCCCTCTTCGTTAAACCCTCCGGCACTATTTCAGCTCGTACGTGGCCATTTTGTATTTTTTATGCCAGTTCTCCATTTAAAAGTAACCTAGTTCCTACCTTCATTCGCTATGCGGTTTGATTCCTGTGCGCGCATTAATATTGCTTTCTTGACTTTCTGCCATCTACGTGTAATGCTTGGGGCAAATGATTTTGGAAATAATGCTCAAAAGACTGGTTTTATGAGGTTAATTTTTTAAATATTTTTATTTCAACCTGTATTGTCCCACTCCTGGGAAAAGGTTTCCCCCATAACTTTCTACTGTTCCTTTTGTGTTGCCTTCTCCGGCCAATCTTCCGTAAACGCATCCATTTGGATGCGTTTACGGTTTCAATAATGCATACATAAACTAGTTATTTGAAATCAAATAACTAGTTTATGTATGCCTTATTTACTGTTTTGTAACGGTGGATTCATTCAGTGAACAAATAACTTTGCCACAGATACTAGTTTGTCAACTTAGCTTTGTTTTTATAACATTCATCACATGATAAAATTAGCCTGTTACTTCAAAAACCCAGCCGTAAAATAATCGTTTATTTATGCATGCAAGACGCGCCTTAATGCGTAGATTTCCCAGCAAGTAGGCAACATCCGTACCATTTCATTCACCTTATTTCCTGCATTCACTCGTCTTTCTATACCAGTGCCTTCCGTCCCCTCCTAAACGGTATACGGCAGTAAATGGGGGTCACGGTCAGAAGGGAGTCTGTGACCTTCGACAGACCTATTAAGGGTTGCAAGTTTGCCCATCAAACATCGGAAAACTTAGGGGGCGTACCCCTATTAGGAATATTACACATGCAACATATTTTTAACAAGCGTAATTGGTTTCTTTCGTTTTTGGTAAGGAAAGGAGAATGCCCATAAATGTACTGGCAAAAAACCCAGAGTCGATAGAAAAAAACTTATGTGAGGTAAAAGGGTATTAATTATAGATAAAAATTATGAAACTGACTAAATTTTCTCCCTGGACATTGGTCATTTATTACAAAAAATACATCGCTGCTACTTTTTATCTTGGTCAATTAAGAAATAATCTACAAAATTAGCTGGTCGTTGCATAGTGTCTTCATGCCTAGCATAGGCGAGATAATACAACATGCCGATTACATGCGCACAACTTCTCAACGTACGACGATAGTCAATTTTTTTTTTTACAATGTGTAAGGCCCCCTGTCTGGGTAGGGTTCTCGATATGCATTAATAAGGGCTACTGCGACTTTGTTGAAATAAGTGTTACTAGCACTCTCAATGTTTAACTGGCTTTCGATACATTGTTTGGATGGTGGAATATATGCAAAATAACCGCATGGTGCACTACCAATCTCTTTTGAGCGTAGGAAACTATTTATTCGACGCTTGAAAAGTTGCCGCTATGGGTACGGTGTGGCGCTTATGGTGATTATTTTGAGAGAAACTAATTTCACGTTTGATATCTACCATGTTCGCTCTACTATCGTACATTTAATTTTTTTTTCATTGAGGTTGGTATTTTTTGGGCTTTCTCGTTTATTAAAAACATATAATATATCTAGTTGGTATGAACATTTTCGCTTTACTAATAAGAAAATGCAGAATAGGTAACTACTGAATAAAATATACGAACGCAAATTATCTTTTGGTGCCTAAAGATTCATCGATCAGCTTAAAAACTTGAATGGATAGAATAAAAATACATTTTAACTCTTCATGGTTTGTAAAATTGAATCGTCCTGGCCTCATTACATAATACATTCAGCAAAACTCTGGTTTTTATTTGTTATTTTTCTATTGACTTGGGACCTGCAACCTAATTGTGTAACACACTATCAACTACAATCTGAACGATTTTGAAGGATATTGCTAATCCATTGCTTCATATGTTCGAAAAATGTGTCTGCTCAAAAACGTAGATAACGCAATTACCCCGCTGAGCCTAACTTAACACAATAAGTTAAGAATAAACTAATTATTACAGCTTTACACCCGCCTCACAATCATTACAACAAAGCTCTGAAAAACCCGAACCTGTTTATTTACCATTTACCCCGATTAGCCGAGCATCCATTTTACCCGCAGCTAAGGCCTACAAATAACCTCATTTGGACGTCAACGTCCTCAGAATTTTACGAATTTGTGGTAATTTTTTAGCGAAATGTTTAATACAAGCCAACTGAAACCGTCTACACAATATACCTACTGATTCCCAGGACACTGTTGAAATATTAGGAGGAACCTCCTTATAAAATATAAATCGCCCCAAATTTTAAGGGCGAATTTCACCAATGAAGCTGATCGTGATCAGCACATCTAAACCACGTTCAAAAGCTGCCAGTGTCATCACATAATCAGCCTATATTCTTACCACTGTTGGGACACAAGCCTCCTCTCTGTGGGAAAGAGTCAGTGTCATTATTGTTGTGAAATATTGACTCAGGTCTTGAACGGGATTATGGCGGTGAAATTCGAATTTTCCTGGAAAATCCCGATGGTTAATTTACCACAACTTATCTATTATCATTACTCTCAATTAAAATATGAATAGCAAAACCACTTTAAACTTAAAGCTTTTTCATTTTCACCTGTAGTCAAGTGTCATGTCAACTTTTATGTTTGGTGGATGTTATTTTTTAGTTAACAACCAAACCTAAAAGAGATTCTATAAATCGGTGACTAGATCAGGCTCAATTCAGTGAATAAAGTTCACCTAAATAAATGATAAAATGAAGGCACACACTTGTTAATTAGTTATTTTTGTTTGAGCACTGTTGAAACAAAAGGATTGAAAATAGAAATGCTTTCAACTATAAACGCCTAGAAATAAACTCTTATTTACGGTTTCGAATAGGGTAAGGATTCCGCGACAACAAAACAAAGGCATCTATTTGTTGACCTTTGCGTTGAAAGTAATTAATAATACTGTCCAATATTAGGGGTAACGAAACTATAAACAATCGGATATTCAGTTTCAATTAAGGGAACGTCAGTCGATATTCGTGATCAAACAGCAGATGGCTAAAATCTCACCAACTATTCAACATAATTTTCAAATAAAAAACGCAATAACGAAGAATAAACCCTAAAAATAAAGACTTAACCTGTAATAATGGGGTAAAGATCGGAAGGACTCCTTCTAACCAGCTGTTATACGGGCGAAGTTAAATGAAATGTTCGGGTGTCGGCCAATTAAGGGCTTTTTTCAAACATTAATCAAGTGTTAGTGGGGGGAGCATTTTTACGTCGGCTCAGACGGGCGATAGCCACGTGACGGATGACGGGCGGCCGTAGGGTCGCGGGCAAAGATGCATTCATCACCCAAGGATTTGCCCACTTTCAAACTTGGCTACTTAAGTTCAGTTCTACACGAAATAGGTCAGTTACCGATTTTCGATAACATACAATAGGTATTTCCGTGTTGAAAATATCATAATTAGCTGTTGGCAGGGACTTCGATCTTATACAATTTTTTACCACTTCGTATGAATTGATGGAATTGTAGAAAAAATCTTTTATCGGAAATGTCGCATAAGAAATCTAGTTTTATAAACTTTACAGATTTCAGTCAATAGTATTTCCCCTGGTTAGTACAAGATTTTCTTATTACACATAGATTATTAAACAGATTATTTTTATTTAATAAATTATATATGCTTTGATAACGTTATAAGTCGCAATAAATAACTGTGACATTTAATAAATCCTTGATAATATCTCCCTCTTCAGAGTTATTGAAGATCGTTCAAGAAAGTCCACTCTGAGTCGACAAAAAGTTAGCAGTGCTCCATCGTGAACTTTAGCAACTCAATGCGAACGAACAATCTTCGAGGGTGACAAATTTTTCCTCAATTTTTCAATGTACAGTTCCGAGTTCGTTCTCCGGTATTTAATTACTCTGGAGTCAATGTGCCAGAAAGTATTAGGTACACTTTGGAACTGCTTCTTTTTTGGTTTATGTGAACGTCGGGAGAGATGCATAGCAAATGTAAAAATGTGAATGCTCGCTCTCCTGCTGGTAATCTACGAGCGACTCGCAACGTTTAACGAGGCGTTTCAATTAACTCAGTATTTATGAACATACAAAGACAATTTTTTGCCTGAACGAATGCTTAGATAGTAAATATTTAGGTAACATCGAAACGAATACTGTGTTTTAACGAGATTAAACGTAATACCTAAATTAAGCTTTAATCTATACGAAGAGGGTTATGTTTTGAAGTAATTTAAAACCGACTGTGTTCTGTTTACACACAAAACAAGACAAGTGAATAAGCAGGGGTGGTACATACTTGATACACATTGTATAAACAATAGTATAATAACATGAATTCGTGACACAAGCAGTTATCACCAGAGTCGACTACCAAACCAATTATTTTTGAAAATAGCTTTATTTTCCTTTTCATTTGAAACACCGAGGATATTGAGGAGCGATTCAGAAAAGTTAATTTGAAAGAGAAACATAGTATAACATATTTTTTAGCGATATACTAAAATACTGCCGCTCAATAAGTCCAGGAAGATGTGTGTATTGATATCTTGAATTTAACCTCATTAATTTGTTTCTTCAGGTCTCTCTTGGCCAAAATACTTTCAGAGTCGTTTTAAGTAAGAAATCTACTTTGAACTGTTTTTCGCATTATTATGTTGTCTGCAAATAGTAAAAATATAACCATAACTGTGATGATGGGCTGTGTGAAAGATGATATGGCTGGAAAGGGGGTGACTACCGAGATGACGACTAAAAGAAAAGTATGGAAGAATAACATATTTTTTAGCGATATACGAAAATACTGCCGCTCAATAAGTCCAGGAAGATGTGTGTATTGATATCTTGAATTTAACCTCATTAATTTGTTTCTTCAGGTCTCTCTTGGCCAAAATACTTTCAGAGTCGTTTTAAGTAAGAAATCTACTTTGAACTGTTTTTCGCATTATTATGTTGTCTGCAAATAGTAAAAATATAACCATAACTGTGATGATGGGCTGTGTGAAAGATGATATGGCTGGAAAGGGGGTGACTACCGAGATGACGACTAAAAGAAAAGTATGGAAGAAAAATACATGTTGCGCCGACCCCAAATAAATTGATATAAAAGAGAATGATGATAACAGTTCAATGACATGTATCTTATATATTTTTATACAAATTGCTTTCTAAATCGATACTCCTACTTTACTGCAGATTTCTAGACACAAAATTAATCACCCGTAAAATATCCAGTAAACTTTCAAGTTTGTTTCCGCAGTACATCGGTTTCAGCAAGTTTATTTGGCAAGCAAACTGGTGCTACCGACTCAAACTTGAATGCCGGAAACAGTATATTAAACCAGGTTCAAATATAATAGTTTAGCTGTATTCAGTGCAAGTTCCGGGGGCCAACCATCACCTCTTATAACAGTATTATTATAATATTACTTCACAGTGGGAAAGTGATGGAACGATACAGGACTTATAGCTCTTTCTCTCACTGAAGCAATATTAAAATAATACTACTATAAGAAGTGATGGTTGGCCCCCAGGGGTCTACTGTGCAGAAAAGTAGCCAGAATTGGGGAGTGAATTTAACCCACGTACCACTAGCTAGGTGATCTGATTGAAATGGTCTAATAACCTTGTTTTACAAGATTGGAGATATCAAATTTTCACATCTATGTGAGTAAAGAAAATACAAAACTAAGTAAAGGAGAATGCCCAAAAATGTATGAGCAAAAACCCAGAGTCGATTAACAAAAGCTTGTGTGGGGTTACTTCTAGATGACAAATATGAAATTACTTTTGTTTAAAAAATATTCCCATGATTGGCTATGACATTTTTATTTTTAATAATAATGATTTTCATGCTCTTTTCATGTACATACAGTTGGTTAGCAGTCTGTAGGACAGAAAAAGACACATGTAAAAAACCGTAGGTAGATATTTATTACAATAAATAATCTCTAATCTCATAAACGCTACTCTTTGCCGGTTCATATTACGTTCATCTGCGTCTGCAAGCAGCTTAGGCCTATTTTTTTATGCATATGGCACCTTGTTTTGTTCAGACCATAGTCAATAGTCGCTACTTATTAGCACTCTGAGTGCTTAACTGACTTTCGTTCAGTTGTTTGGATGGTAATACATGCAAAATACTTTACTGTAGAATACATGATTTTAAGTTGCACAATTTCACTCCACGAATAACACTTTATCACAACACCAATTTATCTCGTCTGCTCAACGTCCGTATGTCACTGCAGGGATCCAGCAGATTATCAGCGTCAGGTATATTTACCTGAAATATGCTGTCAAGTATGTCATAATGTCACTCTATTTCTTTAAGCATGTTTTTCGTTTTTTTGTATATTGGCACCCCGTTTTTATATATATTCCCGTAATTTGTTATCCATGAATTTGCTATTGTGTGTTGTGCTATGTCTTTTGTGTGCACTGAATAAATGTTTTATCTATCTATATATCTAAAATAACCACATGATCCACTACCTATCTCTTTTTGAGCCCAGGAATCTCGTAAATCGACGCTTGCAGTGTCGCCGCTTTGTGCACGTTTGTGCAGTTATGATGATAATTTTGTGAGAAACAATTTCACATTTGATACGTACCATGCATGCCACTATCCTACATATATGTTTTTTTAATTGAAGCTGGGGTATTTTGGGCATTCTCCTTTCCTAAAATCTTACATTCGGCGGTCACGAAGGGCGAGCAGTTTTTAGGAAGCTGTTAACATTATTTACACATTATTTCCATATGACTGCCTCGTTGGTCTAGTGGTCGCAAGCGTTACTGCTGACCATAAGGTCCTGGGTTCGATTCCCAGGTCGGACAAAGTGTTATTGAGTTTTCTATCTGGAATTTCTTAGTAACAGCCCGGAATCTGGATTTGTGCCCGGTTAAACACATAACTGGCGAAACGTGGGTGTACTACGGGTACACCTCTGCCCAACCCTTCGGGGAACAAGGCGTAATGTTATGCTACGTGTTGTGTTATTTCCATATTTCAGTAAGTGAATAACTAAAAACACTTTCGGGTGGTCTTCAAAAGAAAACTGCGCAAACGCTGAGCAGACGTGTAAAAATAAATAATTATAACATAGGCCTAGCGGCGCGTGCGCAGTTAACGTGTCGTTGCGGTCACTAAAGTAAACATGGCATCCGTACGACTTCCGACGATATCACATACAACGGTTAAATAACCCGAATTACAGACACAAGTGCCCTAAAAACTTTGTAAGAAGTTATGACAGAGCTTTCATCATTTTTGTATTACCACAGATGTATGATGTACCTACGAGTAGCAAGCGCAGCGAGGGATCCCCAGACCTCAGTTAGATGGACCGATGACTTAAAAGGCGGCTGGGACAGCTTGGATTCGGAAGGGAGAGAATCTTAAGTTGTGTCGCTACTTAGGAGGAGCCCATGTCCAGCACTGGACTGCTATATTCTGAATTGATTGGAAATTTCATAATTATTTTAAATTTCTTCCGGGTTCTGAAAACCTTTTTCATGAGCTTTTGCTGTTTTCATCAACCAATCGTAATAGCTTACGTGAGATTTACTGATCCACGGCTATAACTGTCTTTGAAAAACAAGGAAAATCTTTGATTCACGGCATGAATAAAATGGTTTCGAGGATTTCCGAGAGTGTGCCGGCAATTGAATTGATTTGCAAGTACACATACCAGCATGAATGTGACTAACTCACACACACATACATACCATACCATTGTAAAATTTGTTACAATTGCCCTGCAATCTTAATTACACTGAGCTGAACCGGGAAGCGCAATAGATACAATTAATGCTGCTGTAATTCAATACTACTCTTTAACTCCCATATAATGCATATGTATTATATTAGATACATGCGCATCGTCCTCATTAATAACTGATTGCAGCTGCCAATTTACTAAATGGGGGATTTCGCTGTCAAAACTGGTACAGGGTCAAATAAGTAACGACAATACAAATTTATGTTCAACAGGGCTCATTACTCATCGTCCAGTCGTCCCTGTTAATTTATTAACTATCTCCTATCGCAACGGAATACGCCGTGATTGTTTTGACGTTCTGGGAATTATATAATCAGAGATTTTATAAGAGATAAGAGAAAAGTTGGATGTAGACTCTTGATATTGAACTCAAACTCAAATTCAAAGCATTTATATCAAATAAACCAAATACAGGCACTTTTGGATCGTCAAGGGGTCGGCCAGTCAGAAAGATGAAGCTAGTTGCTCATTCCAAAGCGTAGTAGGTTCCTATGGAGAAGAACGGGCAAGAAACTCCACGGACATTCTTTTAAATTAAAATATTGTTACAAAAATATTGGTTACATCATTCATGTTGAATTATACATGTAAGAACAATATAGAAAGACGTGCACGTTACAAGTGTCCGTAATAAAAAGAATAAAACAATTGAAAAATTAAAATAAGCCGTGGCAGCTAAAAATGACCAGTCCCTACTGACGGCGCCCGTTCATGAACATGACGCATGGATCAGCCGCATTCAGCTCAACCATTTTGATGGAACTTAATGATCCAACACACACGCCACCACCAGAACAGTGATAATACCGGCCATGTTCGTGTTTTTATAATTTTGGTGTTTCGGAAACTAGTTTAATTAGAAAGTCGTATTCCGTTTTCAGTGCCTATACATACATACTAAAAAGTAAGTGAAATTCATTAATAAGTCAATTGACACCAGACGTCTATAACTGTCAAAGAATGACAGTTGTCATTTGAAAATACGAACAATTTACTTAAACTCTGATTTTGTATTTGCTAGACCAAAATGACAGCTGCGATCGACCTTTTTTAAAAAAAAAAATAGCACGATAAATAATTAATATTACAGGGACAACACGTCAACAGTTAAGTTCCTCCTGCAGAGAATGATTCAGTGGTCCTTGGTGAGTCATTCAGTAGCTAGATTATTTACTAGGTTATTTTTGTGTCAACACTATATGTAATTTTAGTCTACCAAATAAAACATCTGGGTATAAATTGGTAGTCAAAACGCTTAACAATTAATTTCGTTGCTATTATTTATACCTAGGGAGGTAAAATCGGTAGGGTGCAACAGAAATCTGAAACTAACCGTTTTGAAGCATACCTAGCAACCGAGTATGCCCTGAAGTAAGTGGTAGATTTTTCCATATCCGTTTGCCTGAGAAAGTGCCGCCAATGGAACCGTAGCACCGCGGTAATCCATTTTCTCTTTGTTTGACTCTTATAAATCGTTCAAGAAGTTAAAGTACGTAAGTATTACGTACCTACTAGTTTTATTCAATGCGGAATCGACTTTCTTTATTCCTACATAATACTTTTTAGACTTTACCTTACTGAATACGTTAGTCTCAGTTTCTCTAACATAGTAAGTAGTGCTTTCATAATTTATTGGCTCTTTGAGTGAATCTATACATATAAATAAAATTGAAGTGTCTGTTTGTAATGTCTAAACAATAGCTTTTTAGTAAATGCATATGAAAGTACAGGTATACGGTACCCACTTGTAAATAAAAGAGTTTTATTTTTTCTGAGTTTTGTTCCGACTAATCTCCGAAACGGCTGGAGCGATTTTGACGGGACTTTCACTGGCAGTTAGCTGATGTTATAAGGAGTACTCCATAGGCTACTGTTATTTTAGAAAAATCTAAGCGGGTGAAGCCACGGGCAGCAACTTACAACTTATAAACTAGTAGTAAACAAAAAGTACCTACACTAAAAACCAAATTAATATAAAATAAACAATAATTCACGAAGTACCTTTCTACCTAATAAATGGCTATATTCTGAAAAATATCCATAAAAATATTATGTGGGCTCTTTATAATTCATAAACCATCTTCTATTGTGATTGTATTTCTTATTATAAATAAATTCGTTTGTTTACTTTGTTCGTTATTGATAGAGGTTTCGCTTCTTGGTACATATTGCATGAAACATATTTTGTAGTAGGTAAATGTTGTTTTTGTACCCTAGATACCTATGGCATGTCTTTAATCGAACCTCTAATATAATGATTGCGCGTCTTTTTGTGAACCACAAATAAATCCATCTTGACGTCCTAATAATAATACTAAATAGCCAAGTAACTGCGACCAACTTGGATGTAGCGCCTCTGCCGCGGCACCGCTCGCTATGCTCGCTCGGCTCGCGCGGGTTTGGTCACAATTTCAACCTAACCTAACACGTTTGGTCTGGGTACCCTAGCTTAGTTACTTCGCAGTAACTAAGCTAGGGTACCCAGACCCTTTTCTCACAGTTGGTCGCCCAACTGTGAGAAAAAACCCGGAAAGTTAAAAAGATGCTCATTTATCTTAAAAACTAGGCATCATTAGAAGCGCAAAAAGATTTTAGAGGATCAGTTAAGTATTGTCGATACCTACGAGTATTACTCTAGAGTAGACAAACAATAAGAAACAAATCAAATAGTAAGTATGGACATGTCTAGGGCGATAAGGTGGTAGTATCTTGTCATTATTATCGACTAGAGTAACTCCAACTTCTGCTGCTTGATAAAATCTTCTGCTATTGTGATTATTTAGATAAAGCCATCGTAAACAATTTGCCACCCGATCATAGAGGACAGACGGTACCTTTTAAGTTTAAAACACCTTTGTAAAAAGTGCTAATACAATTTAGACTAATAATAATTGGAAAATTAAATTGATTCATTGTAACCTAAATAATAAGTTAAATGTTCTGGGCCATAATATGGACTATGCAAATAAATAGTATGAGGATTTATTTTCAGCAGTGCACACTGTACTCAATAATTTTTTTGAAAAGAAAACAAAAAATATATGCCCTAATTTTATTTTAGTGACTGAAGTAGGATAAGTATGTTCGAGCCACGACACTACTATTGACACTCAAACGTTCAATACGTAGGTATGTTGCTACTTCGAAAAATTTTAGAAACCCCTGCAGGATAGCAAAGGTGTACATTGGCAACAAGATCAAATCAGCGAAAAACAAAATAAAACTGTTTGGAAAGTTATAAATAATGAATCTAACAAGAAAAAATAAATGTATATAAATAATTCAAAAACACGCCTGCCTTATCAAAAAGTAAATTAAAAACTTGAACTAAAAAATTAAAAACTTTTTTTAATTTTCAGCCTATGTTACCCGGGATAACGAAACGCTTCAAATGATACCACATACATTGATATTGGTTAAGCCGTTTAGAACGTATGGTAGAATAAAGAAACTCACAAACATACATGAATCCTGAAATCATAACACTTCCTTTTTGGGTAGTCGTGTAAAAATACGAAACACTGATTACACCATTGAGACTTCACGTGGTGCCATAAGTTCTAACTTAAAAGTAGCTCAAGAATTCGTACATTTCTTTACTAATATACCTTCTGAAACAACGGAAGCTTTAAATTCCTCACCAGATGTCTCAATTGATTTACTAAGAGCTAACGTTGCAGGCTCCCCGGTTGAATTTAATTTAAACACATAAACCCTATGATAGTTAATAAAGCTTTTCTTAGCTTTAATATTTCATTTGTGTGTGTATCAAGGAGTCTTCCCGCATTTAATGCAATATAGTAAGATTATATCACTTTTTAAATATGGGGAGAGTAAAGACACCAACAATTATAGACCATGGTAAGGCAAGGTGTTCGAAAAGGTAATGTAAAGGTTCAATCAAATGCTTGGTCATTTTAACACCAACGAAATCTTACACGATCAGCAATATGGTTTCACCAAAGGACGTTGCACGACTGACCGGTGTCACCTTATCAAAACAAATATTTACGACGTGGGAAGCCCATGATGCCTTAGGAATCTTTTGTGACCTATCCAAGGCATTTGATTGCGTAAATCACGAAACGCTTGCTCTTGAAACTTGAGCATTACAGACTAGGTAAACTTGCGCTCAGTTTAGTAAATCTTTTTTAAATGATATACAACAGAAAGTTCAAATAAATGGCGTCAATTTACTCGGTTTAAAAGTAAAAACGGGTGTTCCACATGGCTAGATATGGGGTCCTTTCCTCTGTTTAGTATATATTAATGATCTACCCAATTTGTTTAAAAACCAACCACAAATGGTGTTATTTGCTGACATCACTTCCTTAATGCTTAAGATAAATAGACGTGCAACAAATCTTGACGTCGTAAATAACGCCCTACTGCAGGTCTAAAATTGACCATACCATAAATACCTATATAAATATGACATTAATAATACACTGATCAATACTATACAATGGTTAGACAATAATAATTTGAAGATTAATTTAAGTAAGACAGTAATTATGCATTTTAGCCAGCATTTTTAATTTTTTTATTGACATTTTCCAATCTTGACATAACATATAATAATATAACAATTGACACAGTTAATACAACTAAGTTTCTGGGAATCATTATTGACCGACATTTAAATTGGAAGGATCACATAGATGGTCTAAGTAAAAGAATTAGTAGTAGTGCCTATGCATTGTACTTACTGTCACGAAATGTCAAGAGAGAGGCATTATTAACAGCTTACTACGGTCTGGCTGAATCCGTTCTCAGATATGGTGTTATCTTTTGGAGTAACTCGACAAATAGAGAAGTAGCATTTAAAGCACAGAAGAGATGCCTCAGAGCAATGTTTCATTTGAAAACCACGGAGAGCTGCAAACCCTACTTTATAATGCATAAAATTTTAACATTAGCCATCCATATATATTCTTGAATCTGTTATGTTTGTTAGGAACAATCCTAAATTATTTTCGCGCAGGGCAGATCAATTTCCCAGGAACAGGCGTGACCAAACCCAATTATGTGTAAAACTGCACTTATGCGCAAAAGTGTTTTTCATATGGCTCCAGCTGTTTACAATAAGTTGCCAAAAAGTTGGAAGGAGCTTAATAATGTACACTTGAAAATTAAACTTAAGACTTATTTAGTTAATAAAGCATACTATAACATTTCTAGAGAAAAAAAAGGTATAGACATAGTAGTTTATTTGATTTGATTATTAATTATTTTGAGTTTGTTAATTTACAATGGAATAATTCAGTTTTTAATTTTTATTTTTATTATTGACATGATTATTGTATTTCAGTCTTACTTATTTTTGTTTTTAATGTTCTGTTTGATTTTTGTTATTTAAATAAAATATCCACATAATCAGCCTATAATGTTCCCACTGCTGGGACACAGGCCTCCTCTCTGTGTGGGCCGTAATCTACCTCGCGGGCCCAGTGCGAGTTGGTAGATGTCAAATATCTTTGAATTTTTGTTTCTAGGACATGCCGGTTTCCTCACGATGTTTTCCTTCACCGTCTTGAGAGCAACTTTCACTTGCAATATTATTATTCTTTAATTACTAAATTTATTGTCATTTTATGAGAATGTTTTAAATAATATCATTTCTGGACGTTTGCACGTTACATCATGTGGCAAACATGCTGTACCTAATAATGTTGTTCTGGTTACCATCTTGCATGCATGTATTTTCTTTTCTTGTATGTATGACACATGTTTAGCAAATAAAATATTATCTTATCTTATCTTATCACGCTCGACTCAAGGCTGCAATGGCATCCTCATTTAACATCTCTTGCAGGACGGCTAAGTTTAGCAGCGTATGCTGTGAGATAAATCCGTCAATTGACTAATGTAGACCGCGAGGTTAGTAGTAGCAAAAAAAGAAAATAGCTGAAATGTTACTTTCATAGGATAATGTCTTACGGTATTTTACTATGAGAACGGACTGCAGATATCGAGTCTATTTTTATTTTGCAGAAAAGAGCCATCAGAGCAATATATGGCCTCCGCAGGCTCGATTCCCTAAGTGAACTGTTTAAAGATATTAACATCATGACGGTACCTTGTCAATATACGAGTATCTATGCATAAAATAGCAGGTACGTAAGGAAAAATCTAAATCTTTCCAGAAAAAGTGGAGAAAGATTTATAGGACTAGAAATAGGGACCAATTAGTTCAACCAGGTTTCAGACTGGCTAAAATATACTAATCCTTCATGGGGTATTGTTTAAAATGCTACATTAAAATTCCTCCCCACATACTCCAACTGAATGAAACGTAATTTAAATCTTGTATAAAACGCACACTATGCAGCCAAGCAATTTATAAGTTGGGGGATCACATCGCAGACAAAAATGCTTGGCTCAACGCTGGTCTTGCTCCACAAGGGCGCATAAACTAGTTGTTTAGCATTCGAAAATATTGCTGGAGCTGCTGAAGACTGTAAAAACTCAATCTTTGATTTGTATAAATTTAATATCTTAGTATTGTACAATTTCATAACTCATGTGTGAGCCCTATGTATTTACCTACTATAAACCTACCATTTACTGGGTACGTCTTTAATTGACTTGAGTGTGCCCTGGTGGATGAGAGTATGTCATGCTCATTCAAATGTCTCGCGGTGGCGTGTGTGTTGGATCATTAAGTTCCCTTCGAAATGGTTGAGCTGAATGGTGCTGATCCATGCGTCATGCTCGTAAATGGGCGCCGCCAGTAGGGACTGATCATCTCCTAGCTGCCACGGCTTATTTTTTAATTGTTTTTTTTTGTTTTTATTACGGACTTTTTTAATGTGCACGTCTTTCTACATTGTTCTCATATGTATAATTTCAACATGAACGATGTAACCAATATTTTGTTTTAAAAGAGTGTCCGTGGAGTTTCTTGCCCGTTCTTCTCCATAGAAACCTACTTGGAATGAGCTACTAGTTTTGATCGCGAGGATACGTCATCAAAAAGTGTTTTCGTAGTGTTTTTGAAAGTAACTTGTAATAATTGTTCATGACGGTATGTCACCATAGTGTTATTCAGTGTTTTTGAAAATAACTAAAATTCAAAGTGATAACAGTGCTAGTTTAAGCATATAAACAGTATTAAAATAGTGTTTAGTACAGTCAGCGTCAATAATATCGGGACGAACAGACTGTTCAAAATGATCTAAACAACTATGAAAATTAAATATTAACTCAATGACAACTGTTTCAAAATGAAGAAAGTACACGACAACTGTCACTCTGACAAGAATTTTATCAAATCGAGATAAAGTTTAATTTTCTTAGTCGTTGAGATCATTTTGAACAGTCGGTTCGTCCCGATATTTTTGACGCTGACTGTACATAAGACGGTAAGTACGGCACTTACAAACATGAGTTAAGTGGACTATATAGCCATAATTTATATGTTTGTTTTTCGGTGTGTCCAGGTAGCTTAGACCGAGACTTAGCCCTGGACATACATTTTATGTATCTAGTCCCTTGGAAAAGCCCATTTAACTGAGTTTGTATGTCGTTCTACTTTAGATTAGTAAACATTGTATTTTGGTTTAACCAATCCTGATTTCAGGGCGCGTCACGCCCTGAAACATATACTCGTAGCTGTGATATTTTAAATATCAGATTATTTTAGTTCTATAGACCGGCCTGAGGTATCTGTAATTAGTTTGAAAATCGTTTAAAATTACAGGACAAAACCATTCTAGTGGAAACTTGCAATATTATGTCTGTTTCCCCTGAAATATCCTTTCAGTGGAAACAGATAAAACCGATACAGATATCCCAGGAGACGGAGAATTTTGCGGGGAATGTAATGACATATAACATGCCTTATGTAAACATATAGTTTGTTATTGTAAATGTCATGCAAACTAAATGAAAAACTTCTTATAATAAAACTTTAAAACAGGAAGCAATTAGCAGCTCTCGTTACGGTAAAGGTAGCCAGTACCTAAACATGTAACATAGAACAATTCGTAATCATCGGCAAGGTACTTATTTATGTTTTCGAAATCATCAAGTAGTTCAAAAGTAGTGTCCCTGAAGAGTCCCGAACGTTGTTTCCTGGAAATTCGTGGAGACTTGTGTTATTATTCTGGTAAAGTACTCATCTAGGAGATAGTCAAAAACCTTTCCCATTCAAGAACGTACTCCTTTAGGAGATAGTCAAAAGCCCTTCCAAGTCAAAAACAATAGTACACATGAAAATATATAATAGCCGTATAGAAGAGTCAGGGCTGTCTTGAAGATATCTGGAATCTATAGGACGTCAGTGCCGCATGGACAGGGAGGCCTACCCTCACACCGGGATAAACCTGGATAGGCATTACACACTCCCTACACACCCTTCGCGTCCAGCGATCACGCCTGTCCCGCACAAGTTTCATCTTTCTGACTGACGGACCCCTTGACAATTCAAAAGTGCCTGTAATTGGTTTATTTGAATTAGATGCTTTTTAGTTTGAGTTTGGAGTTTCATGTTAATTATTTACGAATCGTATTTTAATAAAATTGAGCTGTTATAATACGCTTCGGTTCCTGATAAATTATCTAATTTATTCAGAGACATGCGCTGGTTGGGAAAGCCTAATGATGACGAAATATTGACTTAGTACGAGTATCTTTAGTGAATTAATTAAAATAATTAATAGTTTATACATGCCTAAAACGCAACTACTCGTGCGCTAGCCAAAGGCGGCCTCACTCATATGCCTAGAGTAGGAAAGAAGGTTGATCATTAAGAAAGAAAGAAAATATGTCACGAACACGAAGTTACAAGTGGGGGAAAATATGCGTCACACAAAACGGCCACTACACACACGTACGTACACTTTCTACCTGTTAGCGATTCCTGTTCAGTTCTGAATCGGGAATATAAACTACTAGCTTCTGCCGCGACTTCGTCAGCGTGAAATTTCTTGTACCCCCGACCCACTGCGTCGCATTGCATCGCCCGCCCGCGCTATTACTTCGTTTTTGCTTAGCGTTCTTTCTGATTTTTTTTCTTTTTGCTCGGTTCCTAAGGGTCGTGGCGTAATTTTAAATAAATAGGTATAGGTAACCGTCCTCAAGAATTGGGCTATCAAATGCAGACTGATTAATTGAATTTGGTGCTTGAATGTAGCACAAAATTGAATATATTAATTGCATGCGATCAGAACGGGTGTTAACAACAACACAGCCGTTACCGATGCAACAGGATAATTAATTACCTATGTTCAGCACACGTTATTAATAGATTCAAAACTATAATTTAATATAAATTGGTTTTGTTCCCAAACCGCGGTCATTTAGTTTCAATATAAAATGAATTTATATATTAAACTAGCTGCTGCACGAGACTTCGCCCGCGTGGCTTTTTCTAAAATAAGAGTAGCCTAAGTTACTCCTTATAACATCAGCTATCTGCCAGTGAAAGTCCCGTCAAAATCGGTCTAGCCGTTTGAACAAACAAAAAAAATAAAATGTTTTATAAGTTCAGTAAGTGTATACTTTCATTTGCATTTAGTAAAAGCTGTTATTTTGACATTACAAACAAACAATTAATTGTATTAATCTCGGGGCAAGCTGGATCGCCTCAACGCAAATGTACATGTACATCTGTGGTGGGGAGACCCAGACAGCCACGCACTTCTTCTCTTGCAACCGAGCGGGTGGGCAGGTTGCGGATAGCCCAACTCCGGCTGCGGGACCGACTGTTAATGTCGACCCCGCACCCGGAGCATCTCGAAAGAGATCCCGGACAAGAGAAGCTCCCGAAGGCCAAATCCCAGGCTCAGGGAAACCTATGTTACCTTGTCCTATGCTCCTATCACCAAACAAACCATCCCTCCGCATACATAGATCCCGTCGGTCCCCAAATCCCTAGGTCAAATCCCAGGCGTAGGGTGACCCCCAAAACCACACCACCTCACCTAACCATGCCTTCCTTCCTATCCCTATATCCCGTCGATCCACGAGGAGGGGTAACCTCGATTCCTCAAAAGCCCACCCCCCATAGCCAAAAAATATGCAGAACGAGAAAAAATCTACCCAGGTGGGTCCCGGCCGAGCCGGGGAATCCCACACCGCTTCGGCGGTCAGCCCCCATCGTATTCTGGGGGGGGCATCCGACTGCTCTTTGGTGCCGCGCTCTTCAGCGCGGCCGGCTGCTGACTCAGCGCCCACAACACAGGCTGCGACTTACGCGCCATCCCACCCTACCACGGCTGCGACTAGTGCGCCAACAATCTCAACTCCGGCTGCATCTCACGCGCCAACACCCACTACGACGTGTATGCCTACCACAAGTCTCTGGCAACAGAGCCTTGTGCGTAACAGCATCACCAACCCGGACAAGGACCAACTACAACACGGACAGAGAGTGACGGGGAAGGAAGACGGACCTGGCAGCTCTAACACTTTCCCGGCCGATGGAGTACGCATGCTGTACAAGCGCGGAAAAATCATGGCTCGAGGGAAGAAAGTAGGCGACCGAAAGCGCAACACTCGCGAAGGCTCTAGCCAGCGCGAAGAGCGATCGGACGCCGAAGAGGTAGTACGCGACCAGCCACGTGTACGCGAAGGGGCAACCCAGCGCGGAAAACGGCCGGACGCGGAATCACGTGACCAGCCGCAAGTACGCGAAGGGGAAACCCAGCGCGAAAAGCGGCCGGACGCGGAACTATGCGGGCGAGGGCAAGTACGCGAAGGGGAAACCCAGCGCGAAAAACCTCCGCACGCGACTGAGCCTGCCGGGGCCGCCAGCCGACCCCAGGACACCGACTTGACCCACGACCGACCTCGACCCCAAAGGAAGAGGGGTAAGCGCGCTGGATCCTCACGCCAACCGCTACCGGCGAGAAGCACCCAGACGGGTACCTCCGATCCGCAGCCTGGACCAAGCGGTACAGGGCCGGTGAAGAGGGAGCGCCCCGACGACTCGGCCTCACCGAGCACGCTTCAGGGGGACGCCAAACGCGTGAGGGTCCACTCCGCCCAGGGAGTGCAGAGGACCTACGCGCGAGCCACAAAGGACATTCCTGCGCGGCTGGCCGTAGCAATCTGCTTCCCTACCCCCTCTAGAGACCTGACCAAGGAAGAGGCCATACACATCAAGACCAAACTTGAGAGCCTTATGCTGGACACGGACTCCACATCGCAGCTCCCTGCCTTCCGCGGCTACCCTCGGGTAGCGGAAGGCACCGTGCAGTTGTGGTGTGAGGACGACCATGCTCTGACCTGGCTGACTCAGAACGTGCCCCGTATACAACTCCCAGACACCGACCTTACCCTAACGGTAATGAAACAGACCGACGTGCCGACCCGTGCCCGAGCCTCACTCTTCGTCCCACGCTACAAGGGGGACATTGCCCGGCTCCAAAGTATTCTGATTCGTCAGAATACTTGGTACGACATAGGCAAGTGGTCGCTGCAAAGGGCAACTACCGTCGGTGGCGACAACTATGGGACATATTTGACCCTAGGTGTACCACCGGAGGAAGTTGAGAAGGTCCTAGCCCGGGAGCGTCGGATATCGTACCTGCTTGGGTCGATATACGTACGCTTCTGGCCCACGACCCAACCCCCTGACACCGCGACCCAACCCCCTGCCACACTGACCGAAACAACGACGGACCTGACTGTGACGATACCGACGTCAACAGACACACTGGACACGGACATGGACAGATTGGAGGAGGTCATGGCCCGAGCGGCAATGGCCGACGAAGACGAAGCCATACCGCCAACATCGCCCGGCTGGAACGAGCAACTGTTAGCCTCGTCACCGGGCGGTCAACACGACGACCAGCATAGGGCGGAGGGAGCGGAGGGATTGTCCGATGGATCCATCTCCGACTAACTCCACCCCACCGTCGCCATCGCCCCCCCTCAACATCATACAGACAAACCTCCAGCATAGCCAGACTGCCACGGCTAGTTTACGCAGGGCGCTGGAGGTAACACCCCGAACCATCGCACTGATCCAAGAGCCTTGGATCAGGAATAATAAAATATGTGGCCTCGGTAACATCGGAGGTAAGCTGATCCTGAACACACACAGCGCAGACAAGCCAAGAACCTGCGTCTACATACCCAAAGGAATTCCTATCACACCACTTACTCAATTCTGTTCCAGAGACTTAACAGCTGTCAAGCTCCACAGCGATGGTAGCGCTCCAGATGTTGTACTGGCCTCGGTGTACATGCCAGGCGAGGACGCAAACTGTCCTCCAAAGGAGATGGCCGACCTAGTGCAGCACTGTGAGCGCGCCAAACTGGAGCTGATAATCTGCACCGATTCGAACGCTCACCACCCTCTATGGGGCAGCGACGCACCGAATTCCAGAGGAGAGGTATTATCCACCTATTTATTTTCTACTAATCTTAACATCATTAACCGCGGCTCTGAACCCACTTGGGTCACAGTCCGAGGACAAACGATCATAGACTTAACACTTGCTACAGAAAACGCGACTAACTTTATTATGAACTGGCACGTATCGGACGAGCCATCTTGCTCGGACCATAGGAGGATACGCTTCACAATAACTACCAATACAAAGAAACCAACACCAAGGCGGAACCCGCGGCGCACCGATGTACCCGGGTTTAAACGTCTACTAGCCTCTCTATTAGATAGACACCTATCACAGGTAACTATAAGAGACCAAACGCAACTGGAATACACCGTGACAAAGTTATCAGAATATATAACCGAAGCATACCATGCATGCTGCAAACTAAGAGCGCCAAAAACCAAGGGCGAGAGGAACCCCTGGTGGAACGCAGAACTTAGTAAACTCAGAGATGCATTGCGGAAACAATTCAACAGAGCCAAAAACACCAGACTCCCGGACGACTGGGAACTATACAAAGAAACCCAATATGCATACAAAAAACAGATTAGAACCGCCAGGAGATCTGCTTGGCGGAAATTCTGTGAATCCATAGAGACAAATAACGAAGCCGCTAGGGTAAGGAAGATCCTGGCAGCAGACCAGGACCGAACTCTTGGCGCGCTGAAAAAGCCTGATAATTCATACACACTAACCGACCAGGACACCAGTAAGGTCCTTCTCGAAACCCACTTCCCAGACTGTAGACTCCTGGAGGATGGGAGGTGGGAGGCTGAACCAGAATGGACCCCAACGGATCAGGACTGGTCCACAGCCCGCAACATAATAACAGAAGACCGGTTAAGGTGGGCTATTGACACCTTTCAGCCGTACAAGTCCGCAGGGCTGGATGGCATTTTCCTAGCCCTGCTGCAGTGGGGGGTAAATCATCTGGTGCCATTGCTGACGGAGATTTATCGAGCCTGCATGGCACTCAGGTACATACCCCTCGCGTGGCGCGAGGTGAAAGTCATTTTCATACCGAAACCTGGCAAAACCGACTATACACAACCCAAAGCTTATAGGCCTATAAGCCTCACATCCTTTCTACTGAAGACCCTCGAGAGACTTTGCGATAGACACATTCGAGACGGACCACTTCGAGCCAAACCCCTCCATAAACAACAGCATGCGTATACCACAGGCAGATCAACAGAATCCGCGCTGCACAGCGTGGTTTCCAAAATCGAATGCGCAGTGGATCACAAATGCTCAGCACTGGCCGCCTTCATTGACATCGAAGGCGCCTTTGACAAAACGATGTTCAAAAGTATCAACACGGCCCTTGACAGGCACAGCATAGACCAGACCATAAGTGGCTGGATCTCAAATATGCTTAAACTGAGAGCGGTACAAGTCACAGTGAACGACACCACCAGGGCCATAGTGGCGAAGGGCTGCCCACAAGGTGGCGTCCTCTCGCCACTCTTATGGAACCTGGTTGTCGACAGTCTTATCAAAACACTCAACGATAAAGGTTACTTCACCGTAGGCTACGCGGATGACTTAACCATAATAATAAACGGCACCCACGAGAATACCCTGTGCAACCTTATGCGCCAAGCCTTAAAAATAGTAGAGGTTTGGTGCAATAAGCACCAACTATCAGTAAACCCTACAAAAACCGAATTGGTTCTTTTCACAAAGAAGAGGAAATTGCCGCTACTACAGCTACCACGATTCTTTGGAACCACCCTAAGCCTATCAACTGAAACCAAATACCTGGGCATTTTCTTGGACAAACAGTTGAATTGGGCAAAACACACCAACTACATCATTACAAAAGCCAGCATATCACTGTGGCAGTGCAAAAGACTGCTCGGCAGGAACTGGGGAATTAACCCCAAGATTACCCACTGGCTATTCACCACGGTCATCCGGCCAACTATCACATACGGCTCACTAGTCTGGTGGCCCAGGACAGACCTGAGCACAGCCCAAAAAGATCTCGAAAAACTGCAACGGTTTGCTTGTGTAGCAATCACAGGCTGTATGAGAACTACGCCCACCGCCGCCCTACAGGCGATGCTTGGATTGCCGCCTCTGCACCTCATCGTGCGAGAGGAGGCAGCCCTGGCCGCCTTTAGGCTTAACATAACAGGGACCCTGAGCAAAGACTCTAGAGTCAAGCACATACGCATAAGGGAGGATGCGATCAAACGAAGACCGATGATGGCATCACCCTGCGACAGAGCCCCAAAACTACACTGTTTCCAAAAGCACTACAACATAATACTCACAGAAGAACGGTGCGACTATTCAGGCCCGCATGAGGTAAGAGTATACACCGATGGATCAAAGACCAACTCCGGAACCGGAGCTGGCGTTTTCTCACACGACCTTAACATAGATATATCCTGTCCGCTGGGAATGTTCAACACCGTCTACCAGGCAGAATGTGTGGGCATTATACAAGCGGCGTATGCCATAGAAGCCAGGAGAGTTACTGACACTCATGTACGTATACTCTCCGACAGCGCCTCAGTTCTCCAATCCCTAGGGAAGAAACATAATACCTCGAGATTAACACAAGAATGTCACAATGCGCTAGAACGTATAACGGTATTGAACCGCAACACAGTGACACTGCAATGGATAAAAGGACACAGTGGATCCCTGGGCAATGACGCAGCTGACGAACTAGCCAGGAAAGCATCCGGCACGTCAGTCTGCGGACCAGAGCCAATCGTGCCCATCCCCTTCAACCAACTACGCAGGTGGCTACAGGAGCTCACCCACACACAAGCGGAGAGCTGGTGGTCCTCGGTACAGGGGTGCAGACAGTCCAGGGAGGCTATGCCATCCTTGGATGGCAAGTTAACCAGGCGCCTGTTACGCCTGAACAGGACCGGCCTGCGCCTGTTGACGGGGACCATCACGGGCCACTGCTCGCTAAACAAACACTTCCACACAATAGGCATAACGGACAGCCCTCTGTGCAGGGCTTGCATGGAGGCAGAGGAAACCGTTGCGCATGTGCTCTTCGAATGCACAGCCGTCACCCACATTAGAACAGAAACCCTCGGGGCACCTAGATCCTACACAGAGGTTCTAAACAGACCAGGAGATGTTATCAACTTCTGGAGGGAGGTGGGCTGGTTGGAATAACCACCAAAAAACGGCCGCCATGGCCCACGCACAATGGTCCACTTGAAGGACTAAGTGCGGAAACCAAACCCTCTAACATAATTGTATTAATTTATATGTATAGATATTACATTGTGTAGCGAAATAAAAGTGCTGGAACTGTAAACAAACGAAAATCAAATTCATTAGGTTGGTTGGGGTAGGTACCGCCACAACTGCCTGGAGGTGGCTCTCGACAAGTCGGAGGCCATGGTATGTTCATTAGGCTGTGATCACACATCGGGGTCGGGGGGAGCTCGAATCGCTGTCGAGTCTACCATGAAGTACCTGGGATTGGTGCTCGACAGCCGGTGGGACTTCGGCCCCACTTTCGGCGGGTGGCGCCCAAGTTGTTGGGCGCGGCTGGGGCGCTATCAACGCTGCTTCCCAATCTGGGGGGCCCGAGCGCCGTCTCTAGGCGGCTCTACGTGGGGATCGTGCGTTCGATGGCCCTTTATGGGGCCCCAATCTGGGCAGCAGATCTGACGGCGGGTAACATCGCTGTCCCGTGAAAGCCGCAGAGAGCAATGACCGTCAGAGTTTTTACGGGACACACACAATCTCCTGCGAGGCGGCTTGTGTACTAGCCGGATCGCCACCCTGGGACCTCAAGGCGAAAGTACTCGCTTTACTATATCGGTGGCGCGAGGAAGCGAGGGCGCGGGGTGTGCGTTTGATGCAGCGACATATGAAGTTGCGTCGGTTACAGCTTCGTCCAGCACTTGTGGCGGAACAGTCCCCATGCCCTACCTCTGGCTTCGTCACCATTGAGGCGGTCCGGCTGGTACTCGAACGCTGGCTCGGTAGGACGCCCGGCTCCCTGTCATTTCGGGTGACGCAGGTGATCTCGGGGCATGGTTGCTTCGAGAAGTACCTATGCCGCATAAACAGAGAGCTGGAGGCCCGGTGTCACCACTGCATCGACTGCCGGGAGGACATGGCGCGGCATAGTGTGGCGCTTGGGAGGGGCCGCGCCGTGCCGTCATCACAGGAGTAGGCAGCGACCGTGATTGACTCGATGGTCGGCAGCAAGGAGTCCTGGGACGCGGTGGAATCCTTCTGCGATACAGTCATGTTCATGTCGCAGAAGGAGGCTGCGGAAAGGGAGCGGGAGATCTCTCCCACTCATCCAACCCACAGCAGGCGCACCGGGCGTTGGCGGATGGTGGACAACGCCCTATTTCAGCCTCCCTAAATGGGGCGACGGACTCGGGGACATCCATAACCCCCCACACAGGAAGAACCGAAGTGGCGGCGCGTGTTCTACGCGCGCCGCTATAGGACGTCGTGGAGGGAATCTTACACCTCACTCCCACCGTGGGCCTGAGGTGGCCCGCAAAGGCGGGCCGGCACCAGCCAGGGATCGTGGATGTCGCCCAAGATCTTATGATCTCCGGTGCAAGCGTGAGAAGGGAACCGGGGTGGGTTTTAGTCAGTAAGAGTCTGACAGACTCCTCCACACGCCCCAGGCTGGAGAATACTACATATTGTAAAGCATACGTCTTAAAGCTCAAACTCTCGATTGACTCGATCAAACTTAAGGATATTGGTTCCTATTCCCCAGTATGTTGTTCTCGGTAATAATTAGATGGCAGTCGCTCCTAGTTAAATGTTCATAATGGATATTTCAGTAGAATCTAGTTAGACCGAAAGCTAACCTCAACATAGTTGAAAGCCTAAGGCTGCTGAATTACAAGATGGCTGATTCAAATATTGGAGCCAAAGTTTGTTAAAGTCGCAAACATTTTTGTTGTTTGTTGGAAAGTTCTGAAACTCTTAAGCGAATAGGCGTCAGCTTTTGAATACAATGGTTTAGAACTCATATTTAAGTAGGACTCTGAAGTTTTTAGGATTCCGTACCTCAAAAAAAAAAAAACGGACACCTTTTAGGCTCACTCGTGTGTCTGTCTGTCTGTCCGTCTGTCACAGCCAATTTGCTCCGAATCTACTGGAACGATTAAGTTGAAATTTGGTACACATATAAATTTCCGTGACCCAAACACGAACGTGTAACATAAATACATGAATTTTGAATATGAGGGTCACTTTTTTTTTCCAGTTGAAAAAAAAGTTTTCTGGTAAACTTTTTTTATTCTGAAACCGTGTGACATCAAATGATTTTTATTTATTATTTTAAAATAAATATGTTTTAAGTTATTTAAGAAAATATTTATTTTAAAATTGTCCCTTATCTCCGTAACTACTGAGCCTAAAATTTTGAAAAACACACATAACATACAAGAAATAGTTCTTTACTTACATATTACAGGAAAACCTATAAGAAGTCTATGGTGTTAAAATAACATGGTAAATCTCTCAATATTGTATAAATCTCTAAATCTCTCTCTAAATCTCATAATGTATGGGAGAACATTTTTTTCTACTACAATGTTAAGCTTGTTCTTGGGATAAGGAAGAAAAAAATAGTAGATAACGTATGCATTGTACGGAACCCTTACCACGCGAGTTCAAATCACACGTTTCCAGTTTTTTAGAGTAAAGTTGCCTACAAAGTCTACCTACTTCTTGTGTTGTGTGTAATTAATTAAACGAGATTCTTAGAAGTATCAATCTGTATCAGAGGTAAATGCCACTGTCTACTTATAAACAAGTTTCCAAGGAAACGGTCTTTAGGTACACCGAAAATACATCTCGAAAGCCATATTAAACTATATTATCCATAGTAGGTATACTGTTATGTACTTTTTTCATAAAGGAAAATAATAATAAAATATATATTTATGCATTCTGTTCAACAAAGGTTATACCACCAATAAACTTAAAATGGACAAAAATAAAGCTGCGACCGGTAACCGCAAAATGTTAAACCTAGATTAACCCTGCATTTTATATTTATAGTGCGTAAAGAACGTGTTACTTTGTTAAATACTGTGGCACCATTTCATGACGCTACGTGTACCGCCATGGTGACAGTCGTTTTTTTGTATTCTTTTTTCAATTCATTGGCGCTTGCGTCGCTAAAACCAATCATCGATTTTATTTACTTGTACGCTTTAATGCGTTTGCAGTGTTTGGTTCTGAAATGGTTTGTTTTAACAAAACTATCTACCATTATTTAATAGGCTATTCAAAGTCTTGCTACAAATTACAAAAAATATCTTGCTAGAGGTCACTCTCTAAGGGTAGAGGTAGACAGACAGTGATGGTACCTACATTTATTGGTCTAGTAGTCACGAGGGCTACTGCTGAGCATCGATTCCCGGGTCGGGCAAAATGTTTATTGGGTCTTTCTATCTGGAATTTCTGAGTAGTATCCCCCGAAGTCTTAATTTGTGCCCAGTTGATGGCATTAGGCTCGCCCCCAATTACATGGGGCTTCGAAATGTGGGTCCACCTCTGCCCAACCCTTAGGGGAAACAAGGAGTGATGTTATTTTATGTAGCGATATATAGTCCCAAGTAAACCGTAGAGCCGATTTGTGGAGCAAAATTCAAAAAAGTTCAACCACACGTTCATGGGAAAAAAATGTCGTTGACAGCGCCTTTGTATCGTAGCAATACGGAGCCATTTCGTAGTACTCGTATAGTACGCGTCAAAGTTAATGGCGGCTCTGAAGTGCGCTACTCGCTGCGCAGTACCCCACCCCTCACCCCCGTAGACACATGAATTCGTTACTGCGCAAATACTCGCCTCATGTTCCGAGCCGCCATTAAGTTTGAATCAGACTGTACCATTGACGCGTGGTTGACTAAAACAACTGAAGATTCTCTTAAACGTTACCAGAGCCGAACCGAAGTCTAAGACCTCACGTTCGGCAGCCGCACTTTGTCCCTACTGGGGCACTGACACAGTTCTGGAAATATTTTGTTGGCTCCAGAATAAATTACGGTTAGTGGTAATCGCTGTCTTGCGGTTGATATAGCCACAGCTAGATAAGTATACTTTGCTTATTTCCACAGTATTATGTCTTATGGCGTTCTGCTGTAGAGATTGGCAGCCGACGTAGATTCAATTTTCATTATAGAAAAGAGGGCAATCCGCGCGTTCAATAGAATGGGTCCTCGTGAGTCCCTTAGAAACAAATTAAAAGAAATTGATGTACTGCCTTATCTTTATATCTTAGAAAGTATTTTGTATGTTCGCAAACACTTAGGACTTTTCAAAACAAGAAGCGTGTTCCATAAAATTTGGGTATCACAATTTCATATTTACTACGGGTATTTATAATACCCGAAGTAAACATGAAATAGTGATACCCAAAAGATTAACAAACACAAGACAATAATTTCTTATCAAAATTATCCGCTTTTATAACAATTTGCTAAAGTCGGTTACAGAACTTTGGAAAGTTTAAAACCCACATTAAACGTGTCCTCAAAAAAGCATAAGATTTAAAGACTACGTTGAAGAAAAGGAAGTTTGGCAATCATTTCTTCTGCACATGTGGCTTCTCTGGTACCTCTTTAACGGTATAACTGCTCAAATTACGATGTTTATTTTTATTTAGATTTTTTTCATACTTCCTTGAGATAATCTTTTCCGTATTTGACATTATATACCTACAATCATAATTTCAACTATTTAGTTGTGGCTTTTGTGTACAGGATATGAATTCAGATTTGTTACAGTTGTAATGACTATCATGTCATTTGGTTTAAATAGGTTTTTATTTTTATTAGTTTTAATAATATTTTATATAGATTATTTTATATTTTGTAAATTTGAGAACGCTGTAGATTTGTAGGCTATTTATTTTTTGTTACGTACCTGGTACTTGTTGATAGTTCTACACTGTCCTCCCATACCTATTAAACACTGTAATTTTAAAACATTGTAAAAGCCAATTATTTTTAAAAGAGTAACCGTGGAGTTTCTTGCCAGCTCTCCTCCATAGGAAACGACTAATTGGGACCGTGCACCTAGCTTGTGCGGGTTCATGAATGTCCATGTAGGTTTACGTGAAATAAAATATTTTGATTTGATTTGATTTAATATTCGAAAAACTGAATATGGCCTACTTCCTAGTATGCGTCTCACTTCATACAACGCTTAACAAGTTATCGACAGACATAAGTAGGGAGGTGTTTTTTTTTATTTTTTTATTCGCTTATTTGTTGTTTCTTTTGGTTTATGATAATATTTTGAGAATCGTTCTCATTTTCGACAGTAGGGTAAGGTTCGCCATGGGATCTGGAGGCAAAAGTCCTCGCGCACGTATGGGAGTGGCGCGAGGAGGCGAAACGCCGGGGCGTAAGTCCGTTGCCGCGAGAAATCGCGGCACAACGGACGGAGCTCCGGCGGGATCTCATGGCGTCATGGAAAGTACGGTTGTCGCAACCCAGTGCTGGGCACGCCACGATTGCGGCGATAAGTCCCCTCTTTGAGGAGTGGCTGGAGAGACGCCATGGCGTCCTCACCTTCCGCCTGACGCAGGTCCTCACCGGACACGGCAGCTTCGGGAGGTTCCTGTGTCGGATAAGGCGGGAGGAAACGTCCGGGTGTCACCACTGTGTGGATCGCCCGGAGGACACGGTGGAGCATACGGTGGAGGTCTGCCCGGCTTGGGCAGAGCACCGCCGTGTCCTCGTGGAGGCGATCGGCGGCAGAGACCTCTCGCGTCCGGCCCTGGTTCAGGCCATGGTACGGAGCGAGAGGGCATGGGCAGCCGTCACCTCCTTCTGCGAAGCAGTAATGCTCGCGAAGGAGGAAGCGGGACGGTTGAGGGAAAGGCACGTTTCGCGCCCTCTCGCCCCTAGCCGCCGCAGGAGACGCCCTGGGCGTCGGGAATCTTGGGCGGATTTCCAGCCACCGTAGGCGCGGGCTTGCGGACGGTGAGCAATGGGTAGCTCACCGTCCGGTAAGGACCAGGCCCGGGTCGACGGCGCGTCGTATTCCACGCGCGCCTCAAAGAGATGTCGTCAGCACAAAAGTAGGGGTCCACTAGGGCCGATGCCTGCCGGGGTCGCGGGAAGGTACTTATGGGTCACCGAGGCCCCCGCAACACAGGCAACAGGAAGGAATACGGGTGGGTTTTAGTCAGTAAGAGTCTGACACACCCTCCCGCTCCGTCCAAAGCGGGAGAAGTTATTTGATGATTTCCCACACTCAAAAAAAAAAAAGGTAAGGTTGCGTTAGACGTATACCAGCACTTCAGTCGTACTCGTAGCAATATCTGCTCTCCTGTTAACAAGTGGGTAAACCCGCTGGACTTCGGAGAAAGAAAATAATCAAAGCATAAGATGTACATACTGTCTTTATTAAAATTGTATGCACATGTGTAAGTTATTTCTGAAAAGATAAAAAAAAACAATTAAGACGATAAAAATAATATTTTTGTTCACAGCTTTTTTTGTGGTTTTCAGACATTCATTTAAGCATAACCAAACCGTTTATTTTGGTTCAATTATGTCACTGTTTTAGATTTTAAACTTTGAAGGCCTCTTTGCCTAATTCGTACCTATTGATAGTTCCTCAATCGTCCTTTTTTTTTTTTTTTTGAGAGTGGGAAATCATGAAATAACTTCTCCCGCTCTGGGCGGAGCGGGAGGGTGTCCTCAATCGTCCTTGAGAACAGATCAACATTTGGAAGACTTAACCATATGAAATAGAAATACAACAGGGGTGGGCGATCACTTAAGATAGATAGCTAGATAGATAAAACATTTATTTAGTACACACAAAAGACATAGCACATCACACAATAGCACAATTAATAGAAAACAAATTATAGGAATATGTATAAAAACAAGGTGACAATATATAAAAATGAAAAACATAATTAAAGAAATAGAGTGACACTGTGACATACTCGTATATTACTTCAAATCAATTTTCGAATACAAGGTGCGGTGTGCGTCTCAAGGTACCAAATGGGAGTCCAGCTCAGCCCGTGTCAGGCTGACGCTGATATTCTGCAGTGATATACGGACGTGTATCAGTTGTGTTGTGTTAAATTATCAGTTTACAACACAACGTTTAATTCATTTGGATTGTATTTCATTTATAACATTATAGAACTAAGGAATGTTCAGGAAAATTATCAAGTAGCAATGACTCCAAAAAGAGAAGAATTCTACTTCAACCCATAAGAAATTATTTCTGAATAGTATTTAATTTGTTTTAATGTGCTCTTGTTTTATTATGCTTTAGATTCACGTATCGTCTCTGAGACCTTAACTACGACTTAGGTTTATAGGTGTGATGAATTATGTACAATAAATAACCCTTAATCGTACCGAAGGAACGTTTTTGAAAAACCCAAAAAAAATATTATGTTAATAGATTTCAGTGTTTTTAATACGAGTATTGCTGGTAGGTAGCTTAATCTAATTTTTAACCAGCCTCGTCTAGTTCTTAAAATATGATTGACGTGTAAAAGTGTTTGTACAAACCTACTTACAGAAATAAAATCATTTAGAATTTAATAAATAGGTTTCAAAACCCTAAAAATTACAACAGTTTCCGCTTCCCCAATTTGGGGGGTAGGGGGGGAGGACTTACGTAACCTTATCCTAATTTAGTCTCAATAACTTAAGTTTCTTGAATACATTTGTTCTGTAAACGTATAACAGAACACACTAAATATAAACAGAACAAACGGAAGGATTAGGTAACATGAGGTTACAACTCACTCTAATTACATACCATGAAATTAAAGTTTGTTCATACATCGTACTCCTATAATGAATCAAAATCAAAAGTCATCTATTCAAACTAGGCTGAGAATCAGCACTTTTCGAACGTCAAAATTACATAAGACAGTCCCCCAAAAACGCCCGCCCTTCACCACTTCCTAGTGCTTTAGCTGGGAAAAAGTGGCGCAACTAACTCCCCAGCACACCTGTCTGTTCAGTTGGAAAAACTTGATGAACTTTAATGAAGCAGATATCTACATAATATTTCGCAAGTAATTTGAACATGTTTTAGCTCATTTACATATATACTTAAGTAGGTAACCTAGGCCATCCAGCTTATAAGATTTACAACTGAAACGAATACAACAATTTAGATGGTTCTGTTTACCTTGCAGGCGGATAAACAATCCTGCCGGAATCGCGGGAAAGTCCGGAAGGGATACCGTGGCCTCTGGCAACGTACAGGCAACGGAAGGAACACGGGTGGGGTTTAGTCAGTAAAAGTCTGACACACCGTCCCGCTCCGCTCAGACCGGAAGAAGTTATTTGATCATTTCCCTGACAAAAAAAAAGGCGGATAAACAATGTAATAAAATTGTTCTTTTTATTAGGCTCTCATTCTGCTACATTCGTATGATCACAAGCAATAATTTCTTACGTGTTTTATTTTCTTTTATATTAAAACGTATGCCTGTGCGTCGCCTCGGCGTAAAATCCACACAAATCAAGACACAAAACATCAAGCAAATTAACGAAGAAAAATCTGCGCATCAAAAGATTTGCTTACACACAATATTAACGTGTTAAACACGGGGAAAGTCTTCTAGCTCGCATATCTAATGAAAAATAATTTGGGTGCAGACAGCCGGCATTAATATTAATAAATAATAAGGTGACGGTTCGCACGGTAGTATATAAATCCGGCACGCTGTGAGCCGTCACAATAGTAATATATTAGGACAAATGTTATTACAAGCTCGACTCGTTATGTTATTTTTGTTCGCTCCCCTTGAGTCAAGAATTCAAGGCGTACAGACGGCCGGGGCGACCGCAGCGCCACCGCCGCCCCGCCAGCGACAGTTGGTGCTCCAGCTACAGCCACCAACCGGAATAGCCCACTGTGCACTGCTCTACACTGTACCCAACTACCCAAACACCGCATCGCAGCTAACTAAATATTCTGTGCAAACACTTTCTACGTAAAGATAGTGTAATGTAAGTCTATACTTATAATAATATTATATTATAACGAAGGAAACATTTGTGAGTTGGTATGTAGGGATAATTTTCGGAACTGCTTGTGCCGATTCCGATTTTTTTTTATGCTAAAATAGTAATTTTACGCAGAAGAAGTCGCGGGTAGAAGCTAGTCTTTCATAAAAATATTGAAAATGACTGAGCAAAAATTTTAAAAATAAATAATGAATAGATTAAAAAACACGCCTGCCTTGTCAAAAGTGAATTACAAAAACAGAACTAAAAAATTCAAAACAAGCTAAATATATAAAAAGTGGAAAACTGAAAACCAATATCTTCGGCGAAGTTGGGGGACCTGAAAATAACTGTTCCAGGGAACCGTCCCCCTTTCAATGAAAAGATTGGTTTTCAGTTTTCCACTTTTGGGAATATTTAGCATGTTTTTAATTTTTTAGTTTAGTTTTTGTAATTCACTTTTGATTTTTTTATTTATTTTATTAATTATTTATTTTTTATTTCATACCTTTTAGTGATAAAACGATATTTTAGCAAACGCAGAAGTGCCACGACAGATAACTTTTATTTTTTTAGGAAATCGATATCACGCGTTTTTTAATTGTGATTAAGATCTGAGGCGATTTATTTCTTGCCTGTTATATATTTTTGTTATGTAGTAAGCAAGCTTTTATATACGTAGTCAAATTTTTATGAAAAAAAAAGTTTATTTTCATGAACCATGGCTCTCCCATTATTTTTTTTTATTTTCACCAGCTTATGTTACCCGGGATAACGCAAGGCCTCTAACGATACCACATACATTCATATCGGTGAAGCCGTTTAGAAGTTATGGTGGAATAAAGAAACTCACAAACATACATGAACCCTGAAACAATTGCACTCCTTTTTTTGGGCAGTCGTGTAAAAATTAACACCAACTGCTTACCAACGATCTACGTAGTAATCCTTAAATCGTTTTCAGTTCTACCAACATGAACCCACAGTTTATCGATGACATTAATACTCGTACATCCGATCAAACACTAATTGGAGCCTTTTTCATGAAAGAACAAAATACTGCTGCGCTATTTCATTTCATAGAAAATTCATCGACTATATTTATTGAATAGTGTCATCATTAAAATAAGACGCTGGGCAGGCAACGGCGAGCGTCGAGTACGCTCGATATGCCACGACGACCCTCACCACAACCACCTCGAGGCTTCCGAGAACCAACGACCAGATGTTATAATTAATAATCTCCTTTGAAGTTACTATTTTTCAATACTCCTCTGACTACAGTCTACAATTTATACAAGATAATTTAATTTCTTTTATATGATTTGTAATTTGAAGTTCATACCAGCCCCAGTCCCACTTCAGGGCAAATACCTCTCGAACAGGGAAGGAATTTGGGGTGACAACAGACATAAAATACCAAGAGTGAATCGTTTTTAACGTGTTTATTTATTCTCTTTTTGCCATTATAAAGCGCGAGCCGACCAACCGCTATCAACAATTAAGGCCATCAGCCCCTCATAATTACGTGCCAACAAATAAACTAGTAATTTTATTTTTTTTAATATTTCAGCAAGCGCTAGTCCGACATTAAATGCCAAAAATACGGTCAATATTATCACTCTAAATTAGAGTAAATATGATAAAAACTGCGCCCGCAACCATTTCACGCTCGGTCGACGAAAATGTTCGGCCCAAACACGAGACACGACCACACGGGGCTTCCTCTTTTCACAAAATGTCTATAGGTAATGGAAATTTCTCTCTGTAAACTAACATAGGGTACATAAAGGAGACTTGTGCAAAGGACATGAACTCAATGCCGACTCTATTAAACTTTCATAAGGTTTCCCAAGAGGGATGTGGGTATAATCGACCATAGTGCGCCATCTTATCTATACTTCAGTTTTCACTCAATACGTTAATGTTCAGAAATAATTAAATAGCTTGAACTTATAATTGTATCGTGTACAAGACTTACTTTCAATCTGCCTAGCCTTTCCCAACTTTTTTGGGTTCGACTTCCAGTCTTAACCGGAAATAGCTGAATACCAGTATTTTACATGGAGCGACTGCCTATCTGACCTCCACAACCCAGTAACTGGGTAATACGCCTTGGTAAGACTGGTTGACAGACTTTCGGGTTTCTGATGACCCTTAACGAGTTTCAAAGATCCACGAATGACAGCCGGGACCAACGACTTAATTAACGTGCTTTCCAAGGCACGGATGGGTCTCAGTATGTAAAGATGGTCACCCATCCACTGATCAACCCCGGCAAGCGTAGCTTAACCTAATGGATCGACCCGGGCGGCTGTTATTACTTACCCTCGACCTCCTTCGAGTGTACAAGACTTACTTACTAATTGTGTTAATTGTATTTAGATCGCTGTTTAATGAGTACAGGACAAGTATTAAAAGTCAGCTGTTTACATTGTCGTGAAAGTTATAAAAGTCAAATGAGGGAAGCGAATGTCTTTAGTAGGCTAGACCTGCCACCTGGTACCTTAGTTAAGAAGGTACGTTGTATGTATCTGCATCTACTTTACTTCAAAAGATCCAGCACCTACTTAAAGCTATCATTATAGTTCCATTTACGTTTGGTTCAGAATTATGGCCTACTTTGGTGCTAATTCGCTTACCGCATATGCTCGTAAACTCAACTGCCTCTATTAACATCACCTAAAATGATGCCGTAAAAGGATTTTAACATAATCACCACATTACATTCGTATCATCAGTATTTTGAACTGCATAACAACGATAAACTTAGTAACAGATAAGCCCACAAAAACAAATGCGAAATGGGATCAAGTTCGGTACACGTGACGGCCCGCACGTCACACAGTGGAACGAATGTATGGGAGCGGTTGGACGTAGACATGTCCGAAAAATAAGAGTAAAATTATGCCAAACTAATGATGCCATCTTATTCGATTACTTAATGCCTTCATAAATTGTGGTGATGAATTTCTTCATAACTCCCATATTTCGGGAGTAATTTGAGAAAATGTGAAATTTTACTATGAAAATGAGTGTATCGAGCTCTCTCCCTCCTGATTCCGGGCTTGTTTCAAGTAGCGGTCTCTAATATCGTAATGCTATTACTAAGAGCTATATTTAATACTAAGACACATAGTGCGCCAAATGTGCACTTTCTGGGATAAAAGGAAATGAAAATTTAAAAAAAAAAACGTTTTTTCCCCATTTGTATTTACTTTAAACCGCAGACAGACTTATTAAGAGGTCTATAAATATATTATATATATACAGAAATATATATTAACAAAAATATTCACAAGAACTGATGAGAGTATGACTTTTAAGTAAGTTGATAATAAATTACCTAGTTTCATTAAAAGTACAATAAATAATTAAGATGTAAGCTCTAATTTACTAAGTTACACATTTTAAAACAATAACATCATTTAATTATCTTCGTCATCATCATCATCATCAATTAATTCAAATTCAGAATCGATGTCCGCTAAATCATTTATGTTAACAAATTCGATATCACTTTTCTCAGAATCCGTAAGCTCATAAAATTCCTTCAAAGAAGATTTTTTTACAAACTTATTTCCTTTTGGACGGATACTTGTAACAAGTGGATCAGAAGACAGTAAAAGATTGTGCATAATATCTTCATTGCATGAGATACTGCTATGCTTTCGAGAATGCCCCTCTCTATATTTTCTAAAATCTTTATTTCTAGCCTCAGATGCCTCTTCGGATAGAAAACCAATGGGCACAATTGACATGTTCTGAACTATGTCTGGCCCATGCATTAAAATTTTATGAAGTGAAGAAGGCATATAATACCATGGGTATAACTCCACGTAAAGCTTAGCAGTATCAAAGCAGAACTCTCGGAATTTAGTTACGTTGATCTTCTCTCCTGATGAAATACACTGCAAGATCACACAGATTTTTCTTAAAAGCATCTATTCCGGTCAGTTCAGCAGATTTAGTGTAGTTTTCAAAAAATCTCCTTGCCGAGTTGCCATTGTTGGTGGATCCACTGCCTTGTTTCACAACATCGAGAAGTAAGCCCGTTTCTCTTCTTACAGCCTCTTGAACTCTTTTCTTCCTGTCATCAACTTGCCTTTTTGCTATATCACCCCTTACTTGCCATGATTTTATGTCTAATTTGTAGGAAATGTGTAATAAGCATTCCATTGAGCGAATCCAAGCGTGAAGGGTGCTTAAGCTATATTTATACATGTCCTCGTTTGCGTGTTTATCTTTGATTAACTCTAAATTATTCATTTCTTTAGGACAAGCCTTGCATATGTCACACACTGAAGCTGCTGTATTGGATATAATGGAATGAATTTTACCATCAATCATTGTCAACAGCAGTTGGTGTTTGACACTAATTCCATCAGTGATGGTGGATGGAGTTAAGGCTTCAATCTCTGCTTCGATTTCAGCCATCTCTCTCTGCACATTTTCTTTGGTTTCCTTTATAAACTTAAACAATATTGGCCGGCAAAATGAAGTGGAAGATGGTCGCTCGTTTTCCCAAATTGTTACACCTTTTGAGACGAGCCGCAGTGGTACAAGACTAATCATAAAATTACTAGCAAGATCGATTTGCTCATCTTCACTCGTCCTTTGATGATAAATGCTTTGGCTAGATGATCCGTCAAAACCCCATTTGCTGGTCAATACGAGCTGTTGATTGGGATCAACAGGGGTTTCTAACGACCTAATAAGTCTTCTTGAGGTTAAATCCATCAAGGCTTGTAATTTGATTTTTGCAGAGCTCTCTGTAACTGTGAGATCTTCTTTGGCCGGATAGCACTTAATTTTTTCTTTAACCAACATGTAGTAACTCGGGTATTGAAGAGCTCCTTCTTGAGTGTTGAAATCCCGAAGAGTGTTATAGCGCCATTTCGATAAGTTCATCGATACATAAAGAGCCAATGCCTTCAAAGGGGATATTTCCCGTACCTGAATTGATTTACCTTCAATGAAGGCTTTGATTTTTGAGGCCTCTTCTGGATTCTCCGTCAAGTATTTCATAACATAAGCTGTATCGCTTTGTCCTGCCTTTTGAAGCGCCCTTTCGGCCGAAAACATAATTTCAGCGCTGCTACTGCTGCATGAAAGACTATCTTCAGTGCGTCTTCTTTTTTGCCGGTTACTAAGGTCCTCAAAAGATTTACGAGGACTAGGATGTGTACAAGTTGAAGCATCAGATTTAGCAGGAGAAATTATGGGCTCGATGACGTCACTTATATTTTCTGTAGAAGGTTCCATATTTTCATTCTGTAATTCCGGCCATTGAATTGCAGCCTGTAGCCAAATCTCATGTTTCTTCCGAAACTTATCTGTGCTTCTTCCAGACTGTGTCCATTTTGCATAAATGCGGTAGCAAAATCGACGACACCAGTCTTTTAAACTTGTTTCAGCACTTTCACATAACTGAACACAACTGTTATCTTTTAAAACACTGAACAAATAGTTAAAGTCGCGTAAATCTTTATGTGCGCGTGCGCATAAAGCAACGTGAATATCAAGATTTGTATTAAAATTTGGAAAATACATTGCGAGATTAGCTTGGATACAACGAGGTGTAAATCAACACTGATTTTAAAGTTACTAATAGTGACCTATTTATATAAAATCCAGGTATCCCAGGTATCCTTTGTTAAATATTGCAAGGTAATTAGTTATTGTGATAATTAGTAAATGATGCATGCTAAATTAGTGTATTAAGAGCCATTTAGTAATTAAATAATAGCAATGTTCTTATCAGTAATCATTAGTGCATCAGTTTTATATGTAAACCTTAAGTCCCTAATTATATATCCTAATTAGCTTATATCTTCTCTAATTGGCTGCTCAGAAATGTTATTGTAATAAGGTAAACCTTTAGAAAAACGGTTTTAATCAACAAAATAAACAAAAAATAAAAAAATTGTGTTATAAAATAAACATCACTCTTTATCCCAGAAAGTGCACATTTGGCGCACTATGTGTCTTAGTATTAAATATAGCTCTTAGTATTAGCATTATGATATTAGAGACCGCTACTTGAAACAAGCCCGGAATCAGGAGGGAGAGAGCTCGATACACTCATTTTCATAGTAAAATTTCACATTTTCTCAAATTACTCCCGAAATATGGGAGTTATGAAGAAATTCATCACCACAAGTTATGAAGGCATTAAGTAATCGAATAAGATGGCATCATTAGTTTGGCATAATTTTACTCTTTTTTTTCGGACATGTCTACGTCCAACCGCTCCCATACATTCGTTCCACTGTGCGTCATGTGTACCGACTTGACCTTTCTTTGATAAAATATTTGACATCAAATTGATTGGAATAAAAATAAATTAAATAACAGCTTCAGGTATAAACACCTTCTTCAAGTTCTTTAAAATAAATGTTATGTCCCTTTTCTTTTGCGACTTTGGCTACCGTCTTGTGTCTAGATTATCTCGGTGTAAGAGAAAGAATAGAGTCTTGTGTCTAGATTATCTCTGTGTCAGAGAAAGAATAGAGTCTTGTGTCTAGATTATCTCTGTGTCAGAGAAAGAATAGAGTCTTGTGTCTAGATTACCTCTGTGTAAGAGAAAGAATAGACTCTTGTGTCTAGATTATCTCTGTGTCAGAGAAAGAATAGAGTCTTGTGTCTAGATTATCTCTGTGTCAGAGAAAGAATAGAGTCTTGTGTCTAGATTACCTCTGTGTAAGAGAAAGAATAGACTCTTGTGTCTAGATTATCTCTGTGTCAGAGAAAGAATAGAGTCTTGTGTCTAGATTACCTCTATGTAAGAGAAAGAATAGAGTCTTGTGTCTAGATTATCTCTGTGTCAGAGAAAGAATAGAGTCTTGTGTCTAGATTACCTCTGTGTAAGAGAAAGAATAGACTCTTGTGTCTAGATTACCTCTGTGTAAGAGAAAGAATAGACTCTTGTGTCTAGATTACCTCTGTGTAAGAGAAAGAATAGATTATTGTGTCTAGATTATCTCTGTGTAAGAGAAAGAATAGAGTATTGTGTCTAGATTATCTCTGTGTCAGAGAAAGAATAGAGTCTTGTGTCTAGATTACCTCTGTGTAAGAGAAAGAATAGAGTCTTGTGTCTGGATTACCTCTGTATAAGAAGAAATTCTATTAATTCCATTACTTTACATCCTAGTAAACATCGATCAAACTGACAGCTGCAAACCTCACTTCCAAAATTATAATATTTTAACCCTCCTCGATACATATTAGAAACCTGCAAATGTGCCCGTAAGCATAAAGAATTTTATAAAAAACGCGAAGACATACCCGTTACACACTCCGACATAAACGAAGATTAAGGCGCTGACAAGACCCAATTGACCAAAATAGGCTTCTCTTAAGAAAAAAAAATGCTAAATCTGTATAGTTTGTGGTAGCGGAAAAAATATATGTTAATTTTTAATATATTTCCCAGAACTTGGTTGTTACCAAAACACGTTTTGAAAAAAAAATCTCGATACAAACTAACGTTAAACTAACCTCTTACCTTGGGTTCTAATCCAAAATATCTGTATTAAATATCAACATACGTTACGTATTTATTAATTACAAGAACGTCTTATTTGAATGCAGAACTTGGTTGTTTTTTATTTTCGATTAATCAACTCAATTTTGAATAAATAGGTAATTGCTTCATATTTTGCAATAAATTGCAAGCGTTGTCCCATAGCGATTCTTTTTCTTTTCTATGCAATCTGACAGTGACCGCGGTTTAGGTGTTGTCAGCGTCTTAAACATTCCAACTTCTCGGTTAAAAATACATTCTACAAGTCCATATGTAATGTCCATAAAAATATATAACAAACTACCAGAATTAATAAAAATAAATTATTTAAAAAACAAAAAACCCGACTGCAAAAACACATAACTGAAAAGGGAAAAACAAGCATTATAATCTATATAATTTTGGTCTTGCAGGCGGGGACAGTCAAATCACCTGAAATATGGTGTAACTTTTGAATGTTCCCCCGCCTTTTTCCCTTTTCAGTTATGTGTTTTTGCAGTCGGGTTTTTTGTTTTTTAAACAATTTATTTTATTTCAAGCTTTTTAGTTTTATTAATATATATATTTGAAAATTACTCATTACTAGCTTTTATTTGATACCAATATTGTTGCAAATTAATTAAAAAATACCTTCCCTCCTTTTTTTGTATTTGCAGATGCAATTTATAAATATTATATAGCCTATGTCACTCCCACAATTAAGACGAGTCTAACGGCACCTCATATGTTAAAATCCATCAAGCCGTTTAGGCTACAGAGCGCACTATGGGACCAAACAGTATTTTCCATCTCAAAAATGGTTTTGTCGAAAGTCGTAAATCCATAGATTGTTTTATGGTTTTATACTCTCAAAAGATGGAACTTACGAATAAATTACAAAATATAAAAAAATATAAAGTTTTACGTTTATAAAATGAACCTCAAACATTGGGCATAAATATTTTCATGACAATTAAATTACCGTTAAGGGAGTTCAACACATAATTATTCGGAAGTTTTCCAAGGAAACATATTAGTGTTATACATCATTAGATAGCTTAGAATATACACTTTGCAACCACGTTCAGTTTTTGTAAAAAAAATATTTTTATTTAATTTTTTAATATTTTTTTAGTGAAGTAAAGAAAATTTACTTTTTGTTAATTTCAATTGGAGTTTTCGTTGTTGCCGAAAGCAGCCGGTGTCAAGTTAATTACTCTATTAGATAATGTCAATCGGGGAAAAATCCTCGAAAATTACGGTTCTTCTTTTTTATTATGAAATATTATATTTAGTTATTATCCTTTGATGTCTATATTGTTTTTTTCTATTTCTATGATAAAAACATACATTTGCAAATTAAAAAACTGCTATTATATTTGAAAGAATCTTCTCATGGCAATTTTGTTTGGGGTGGTCACCTTAACCACAAGTATGATAAACTATATTGCTGCGGAAGTTCTATTTATCTGTTGTGGTAAATAATTACAATCAGTACTGATTACACTATTTCGATGAGAACTGTTATAATCAATTGTCCCATGGTTTTTGCACAAGGCACTAAAATATTAGTCCTTTAAATACCCGTGTATGTTCAGCATACGATTCATCAAAGTGTTCAGATACTTCTTTTCAATAACAATTAACGCATAAAAAACATTATTATCTAACAATGAGTGAATTCGTTTGTGTTCGACGCGATCTTTGTGATCAAATAATAAAAGGGAAAAGTACTTCAGACCTCAAAAAATATTTATTGGAAAATTTTCAACTATCGGAAACTGACGTTAATACTGTAATAGAGAGTATTCAAAAAAATCTAACATCGAGTTGCAACCAGAAATGGACCAAAGCTCAAAGAAAGCCGGACCGGTTCGAGAGCCTATACTCAAATTGGTTAAATGGTGAGTTTAAAGTATCATTGAAAACTTGCAGTACCTCAACCACTGTAAATTCTGGTTTGAATACTTCTGGTGAACGTGGAAGACCAACAAAACAATATGACGAGTGCTCGGAAAACACAAAGAAACGAAAAAATATGGAGCTGGTCCAGGAGTATGGAATGGGACATGTCCGTAACGCTTATGTGCAAGGTTTAAGATCCATGGGGGAAAATGACGAAGCGTCGATTGTGACTATTATCAGAAATAAGGAAAAAGAAGAGAAAAAAGTTATTCTACAAAACATACTCAATCCAGATAACGCACTTTCCTTTACAAAAGAGGAAGCATTGAGTATATGCATTGAAAGTGATTTAACCAAAGCACAATATGCGTACCTAAGAAAAAGGCTGGTTGATAAGAATTTAAGTTCTGTATTGCCTTCGTATCAAACACTAAGTGAAGCAAAAAAGGCTTGCTATCCGCCTGCATCCAGCATTACGGTGACAAATATAAGCGCAAAAATCAACCTGCAAGATCTCTTAGACCATACAGTCTGCCGTATTATAAGGATAAAGTCAGGATCGACTTACAATCGTCTCAAGCTTTTCACTAAATGGGGATGTGATGGATCCTCCGGGCAAAGTGAGTATAAACAAACTCTACCGGAAGAAAACGAGCAAATATCGGACGCTAATTTGTTTATAGTGTCCCTTGTACCACTGCGACTAGTAGACGAAGAAACTTCTGCGGTCATATGGAAAAACCCTACTTGCTCATCTGTTAGATATTGCAGACCAATTTCATTAGAATTTGCAAAAGAAACTCCCGAAAAAACTACAGCGGTTGTCAGTGAAATTGAAGCCAAAATTAATCAATTGATTCCAACTCTTGTGTCAATAGAAGACAAAGTCATCGAAGTTAAACATCAACTGTTTATGACAATGATTGATGGGAAAGTTGCTCAAGTGTTGACAAACACATCATCCAGTGCTACCTGCACTGTTTGTGGAGCAACTCCCAGACAAATGAATGATCTTTTAAAAGTTACAACGAGAGTTGAAAATGAAAATGCGTTTAAATACGGATTGTCGACGCTACACGCATGGATAAGATTTATGGAAATGATCCTCCATATTTCTTACAATTTAGGTTTTGAGAAGTGGTCTGCAACAACTCCAGAAAACAAGCAACTTAAAGAAGACAAGAAAAAATTTGTCCAAAAACGTTTCCGAGAAGTGCTTGGCTTGCATATTGATAAACCACGTCAAGGTTCCGGTAATAGCAATGACGGTAATACGGCAAGGAGATTTTTCCAAAATTACCAATGTTCTGCAGAGATAACCGGAATTGATGAAGAATTAATCAAGAGACTATATGTAATTCTTCAAACTATGTCATCGGGATTTCCTATAAACGCAGAAAAATTTGGTCAGTATACATTGGTAACCGCGCAATTATATGTAAGCAAATATAACTGGTACTACATGCCATCTTCGATCCATAAAGTACTTATACATGGTGCTAAAATAATAGAGCATTATGCAGTTTTGCCTATAGGACAATTATCCGAAGATGCCCAGGAAGCTCGAAATAAAGATTATAAGAAATATAGGTTACATCACGCTAGGAAGTGTTCCAGATCAGCAACAAACGAAGACGTTCTGCATATTTTGTTATATACATCTGATCCTTATATATCTAGCTTAAATAAACCAAGTTTTCTAATATCCAAAGAATTATTTGACGAAGCTAAAGAATTGTTGGAAATAGAAAGTGATGAGTAGGATAAGTTTAAGTAATAATTTTTTTTTGTCATGTAACTGTTTGTTTAATAATAATAATTTAGTTTTAAACTTATTTTAAGCATAAGTGTAACTTTTATTGCTATTTTAATATAACTGTATGATTTTTTGTATGAAATTTCGTATAACTTTATCTTTGTCATTTTTTTTCGGAAAGAATATTTTTTTTAGAATGATCATGTTTGATTTATTTTATTGCCTAGATATTCACAAATACGTGAAAAAAAAATCAAGGAGATAAATCACAAAACAACAGAGTTATCGATTTTTGAGATGGAAAATACCGGTTGGTCCCATAGTGGAGCGTGCCAAAGAAATAGACATACATACATACATACATACATACATACATACATACATACATATATACATACATACATACATACATACATTCATATAGGATTTATAAAAATCCTAAAACAGTTTTTAATAAGTAAATGCTAAAATAGAATAAACGAATATTTAAACGAAAAAATATAAGTGCTAACCTAATAAGTATCTATTACAAAAACCTTAATATAGTAAGTAATATTAGATTTAGTTCAGAAGACTGATAAGCTGCCTCTCTCCTACTATTTTGCTGTGCCCGACAGGGTCCATAATGATCACATATAATTTTTAATCGACTTCATAAAAAGGAGGAGGTTCTCAATTCTGTTGTATTTTTTTTTTTGTTTTTTACCCCAGAACTCCGTCGTTTATGAACCGATTTGGACATTTTTTTTTTATTTGAAAGGATATACTTCTAGATTAGTCCTATTTTTATCAAAATCAAAGTTCTAATGAGGAATTGGGGATGACCACCGGAACTCCTCAATGACACGTATTTCACGGGTGGCGATAAGATATCTCGATTAATATATGGGTATTATTAATGGTTCTGATCAAAATGGTGCCATCAAACTGATCTGATGATGAAACCGGAAGGTAAGCACCGGAACTCCGTAATAAAACAATGTATCCTAACCGTGTTTGGGCTTATTGGAATTGTCGTGAGATGCACTCTGGTTATAAATGATTTTAACCGACTTCAAAAAAACGAGGAGGTTCTGAATTAATTTATATATTATATATTAAACGGTTTTTATTTCGGAATTTATTTACATATTATACGGTTGTGGAATGCCTTGCCCGTGTCGTTAAGGCGTGCTCAATCTCTGTCCATTTTTAAAATTATGGTAAAAAAACACTATCTCTCTCCTTAAACATATTTTATTTTTTTTATTTTTCTGTTCTTTGCACCTGTTTTGATTCTTAGCTCTAGTTTTATGATTAATTATTATTGAATATATTATATAGATAATTTTAATATATTTTATGTATGTATGTATTTGTTGTATATATGTGAATGGTACACCACAGACTACCTGCAGTATTGTCTCTCCTATCCCCCCTAATCCATCCAAAGGTTGTCTTTAAAAGATCGCTTTTAGCGATAAGACCGCTCATTGTGTCACCCTATGTAAAATTTCTACATTTATAGCTGTAATTTTTATAGTGTACATAATAAAGAGTATTCTATCTATCTATCTATCTATATGTTTGAGCATAACTTATTTGTTTATAAACCGTTTATATAATTCTTTCTTTTGGTAGGAAGCTTGCGCGGTTGTCCCACATATTTTTTTTAACTTTACTTGGCTAGTTCTTGGCTTCAATAATACGTCTATAATCCATTCGATGTATGTTGATGATGTTAAAACTTCCTGTCACTGCTGTTTACATAGCAATTTTTGGTATACGAATTGGTGTGGGGTAGGTACCATAACTAAAAATTACAAAATAAAAGCTTTTTACAAAAAAAAACAACCGTCTTCCAAAAAAAAAACCTTAAAATGTCACTGCTGTTTACAAAGCAAATTTTGGTATACGAATTGGTGTGGGGTAGGTACCATAACTAAAAAATACAAAATAAAAGCTTTTATATAAAAAAAAAACAACCGACTTCCAAAAAAAAAACCCTAAAATGTGAAAAATTTCGGAAGTCGGTGGCAAAAAAACGAAAATACAGCACCAAAGACACCAACTACCGAAATTAAAGTTATATTTCACTTTTTAGTGTATTTTTTTGGAAGTCGGTTGTTTTAAGTTACCACCTAAGTACACATTGTGGAATGCAAATAAAGTATTGAGTACATGCATAAACACATACTACACTACCCGTGCATTACGTGCAACGACCAATTACCAGAAGAGTAGCAGTTAACATGTGATACTCGCCTCCTTACCTCCTTAGATCGTTACAACCTTTTCTGGCTAACGCCACTACCTCTCGACCTAATCCGAGCCTAATCTTCGACATAACCAGGAAACCCGACGATAATCACTACACCTCATATGGAAATAGTCTCTTAAGAGTCAAGAATGACGACGACATAAATGTGATAGTTTGATATTTAACTTGAGGTGCCCAGTAAGCTTGTATAGAGCATAAGTTTAAGACTAACTGAGTACTCTCTTGCATGCTAAGTAGCCTAAAATTCTGGGCGACTCTAAACTGGAACAGAAGCTATGGAAACACAGAGGATATAAAACAAAAACGTTTGTAATAGATTACATTAAAATAATCAAGTCATGTCTGGCAAAGAGTTAGCCTCGGACCTGGAGCAGGACATATGTTCCTTTTCTGTATTGATTGAAAATGGATGTTGAAGTGTGTATAGGAAAATTTGAAAACGGGGCAAAACGCTTGTAATAATTATAATTTTCAGTGTGGAGACTGACTATGTTAGAGGATTACAACTATCAACTATGTACCTACTACAACTATTAAAGCCCCTTATTATTAATTAATCGCCTCATTGTATCTATTAATTGCATTCTGCCAGCAAAGGATCTCGGCTCTATAAATAATTTCATTTCAACTGCGCATGACTGTGTTCCTCATCGGTTACATAATTATTAATCCTAGCCTATTAATATGTATTCTATCATATCGTATTTATACGACTTTTTGCGACTTACGAGTTGTAGGTCGTAGGTTCGAACCCGGACAGACGGTTTACTTTGTGTAAATTATTTCATCACCACTTCTCTCAAAACGGTGAAGGAAAACATCGTGAGGAAACCGGCATGTCCTAGAACCAAAAATTCAAAGACATGTGACATCTACCAACCCGCACTGGGCCCGCGTGGTGGATTACGGCCCACCCGCTCTCACAAAGAGGAGGCCTGTGTCCCAGCAGTGGGAACATTATAGGCTGATTATGTATAGCATTTCTAGCCCCCTATGAATATTATTTGTCAAACCTTATTATTTACAAAGTTATTAACTTTTGAACTACACTATTCAACTAAACGAACTTGAATGTGCCTAATTGCTCCACTCTTACGCATGATTACACACAAACATTCCTTGTTATCTCCGATCGCGTCTAACAATAAGTACCTACCTACTAACAAACCCATAACTCCCATAGGGGTTGTTTAGTTCGTTTATTTGTAACTTTTTAATTTCATTACGTCCGTCGCGCTTTATGGAGATTAAACACAAATTGAACGAGTTGTGGACTGTGGAGCTGTATGGTGAAGTAATTATTTTTTGTTAGGGTGTCGAGTTTAATGGGCCGGTGACATGTGGCCCCGCGCGGGCCCCGGCCGGCAGGGGATTAACTGTTATAACATCAGCCCCGAACATATGGAAAACTTGTCGCGACGACAATGTGACCTCTGTTTCACATACCGTGTGTGTGTGTGTGTGTACGTGGCATACAAGCCACTTGTTCACAGACACGCTCGTCACCACTGACATCAGCACTGTTAATTTATGGTTATTGTAATTAACTAACGAAAAAAACTTTTCCGAATATAAATCCCGTAAGGAGTTTCAGCCTAATTTGAATTTTTAAATATTTATAAGGAATTAATTTCATGAATTCAGTCGTAAATAAAAAACTGGAACGCTTATTTTGTTTACTAAATTACTATTCCGTGTCGGCATAATTTTCTAGTCAAGGTATACGCGTCAGCATCTCTTTTAGTTTAAGTACCCACTTATTTTTGTAATTTGTGACACCATTTATTAATCGATAGCGTTACAAAAAACAGAATGTGAAATTATTATGCAAGCTACAACTATGCTTGCTCTTAGCTCTCCTTTGTGAATAAGTAGCGAAAGGATGCTAACAAGCCACGCCACACAATTTATGCATAATAGCCATCTTTAAACCCAACACAGCTTGTTTGCATTAACTGCTACAATACTTACAACGACTTTAACATTTTTGAATTTATATTATGGTCGTCAACTTTGTAGGTTCAATTTACGTGGTGCAGCACGCGATCGCGGGGATTGCACCTAAATTTGGCATTACCATTCATATGGCTGGCTGAACGGAGTCAATTATCCGGCTTGGCGGCGGTGGCGTGCTCTGAACACTACGCACAGTCGCAGTGTACACAGGCCGCGTCCGCGTCGGACGCGCAATAAAACGCAGACCCGACGCTCGTTCTCGATCACTTTGATCGGCCCGGATGTCACAGTCGTTTCGAACTGTTTCGCCAAACTGTCTTCTAATAAATGCAGTTTAATTTTAGAATAATTCGCTACAGCTACCCAGAGAGCCACGATTCATAGCTCTATAAAGTTATCCTCCGACTTGTTTATGGCAATACAAATGTAACGTGTCACACGCCCGGAAAGGGGCTCCGGAATAAAATGAGACGTTTTACATACAGGAACTAAGTATGTCATACCGTGATCGTGAGCAGTAACTAGTTTAGTTTGATAGTTTATTTGTGGAGGGGTTAACAAATATTGCCTATTTATAAACACCGAATATTAAACAGACACGGTTTTGTTTGTTCTTGTTTTTTACAGTAGAACGAGAATATAAAACGAAATTGTTGTTTCATTTGATAAAATAACGTTCCTTAAACATCAAAAATAAGCACAAGTTTTAATTCAAACAAAGAACACACTTCGCAAGAAATTAAATCATGTCTAGACGATATATTTTCAGGAATTCATTCAATAGATTGCTACAGCGCAGCGGTACTTTGAATCATCAAATTAACTTTGACTGTGACATTAATTAGCGACTGAAACTTTGTTTACACGAGTATTTTTTAGGAGCTGCGGTACAAAATGTACGACGGCCACATGAACACATAAATAGAATGTTTATGGTACATGAGCTAACGAACGTCGTGGAGCACGCAGATGTCGAACCCGCACTCATTTGCGACAATCGCCGCTACCATTGAGGACTGATTGTTTAATTGCTTCGTTTAATCAATTGACCGCTTGAGAAACGCACTCCGCCAGCCGCCTGCCCCTGCGGACGCTACTCGCTTATTTATTAGTAAACTGCTCCGGGTCAATAAATCCTCCGGTTAAACGTCACTTTATTAACGAATCCGTTGACATATCTCCGCTGCTGCTATTAAATTCTAATAAGTACTTCTGGTTCCGAGTTGTCGACGACTGCGCCAAGCTTTGAGTTCAGTTCAGTTCATGTTGGCTTTAAAGCACGCCGGAACATTACATAATGATCAGCGGAGAGACATTAACCCAATACCGAGGCTATAGATAAATAAGCTTAATTTATATTTCCGAACAACGGTAGACTAAAATAAAAGACGCCCGTATTTAAAACTTTCTATTCAAAATATTTGCACTGCTTCTGATTGCATTGCTGTTGTTCCAAGCTTTCACTGGCCAAACGCTTGGCTGAACTTGGCGAAACTTTCATTAATTATCCAAGTCAAGGCTAGTAAGTAATCCATACACTAGGAACTAGTTCGTGCGGCAGCCAATATTTTACCCATTTCAACTCAGTTTTGTTCAATTGATTTTGCAAATTCAATGTAACTGGAGTAACATTTCAATTGGTCTAACTTTCAATGAGTACCTTTTGTAAATCTTATAAATAACTTACAGCTGCGTTCTCGTTAGCAGGCAGGTACAGATACATCAATGGCGAAACCGATTCCCAAAGCCTATTGATTCCATTTTTCGCCGTCCCGAGTTCCAGAACGAACATGGCTGATCCCTTTATCCCGTTTAGGCTAAGAATAGAGCCTAAAGTACCACGAACACGCCTATAGAAACAGTATGTTACCAAATTATATGGAAACGTTTATACCATCACCAACATATTAAACGCGATGGATATAATGTAGCCGCCGTATGAAGTCGATAAACTTTAATAACTTGACCTCGCTATAGAACACGCTTTCTTTAACATTGTTGCTATGAATCTATGAAAACAAAATACGCGCTTACTGAAGCATTGACTATACGATCGACAGAGCTCAACGGAAGGGATAAAACTCGCTTGTAACATCAGAATATCGGACAGAAACGGTTTAAAACGTTCAGTGGCGGAGTCTTCCGAGTCACATTAGACCGGTTGGGTCTAATGTGACTCGGAAGACTCCGCCACTGAACGTTTTAAACATATTCCCATTAATTTTCCACTTAAATTGTACTTAGAACTTGAGTGTTGTGTGCGTTACAATAATACTCATTCTCTGTTTGTTGGCTGATCGATATCACACCCAGACACATTCTCTCGTCAATTGATTCAACTATTTCTGGAGCCATTGTTAATCCAGGCCGGTTCAGCGCGCTAACTAGTATCGAACGAGATCGGGTTCAGTACCTCGGCGCACGTAAGGATGCTATTAATTAACATTTACTAAGACATTGTGTACTTCATAGATACATGAAACTGAATCTCAGACGGTGGAGACGCTTAATCTTCTGTAAGCTTGTAGTTTTATAATACAATATAGCTCCAATTACGACGTGTAAATTGATGTTTGGATTATTCTAATTAGACATGCTTAATTATAATTGAGAGAGCAGTGGTGGCCCAGTGGTAACGGCCCCGACTTACGAGTGGTGGGTCGTGAGTTATTTATTTACACAAAGTAAAGCGCCCAAGCAGGCGCTTTACTTTGTGTAAATAATTTCATCACCACTGCTCCCAAAACGGTGAAGGAAAACATCGTGAGGAAACCGGCATGTCCTAAAACCAAACAGACCGAAGACATGTGACATCACAGTGGGCCCGCGTGATAGATTACAGCCCACCCCCTCTCGTAGAGAGGAGGCCTGTGTCCCAGCAGTGGGAACATTATAAGCTGATTATACTAATTATAATTGTGCGATGTTTACAATCAAAGGAGTGACTGGCTTAGTTTTGGCTTGGTGTGCTCTTATGAAGTAATAATTCTAAAGTGGGTTATTACTGTCTCTGAAATGGAGAAATGCAGGTGCCGCAAACAAAGAAAGTTTGTAAGGACTGACGGCAGACTTATTATAATAGTGGAGCGCTCTGGCGCTGTAACTTATGGAGAATCACTTGGATATACTAAATTAAAGAAACTCGGGGTGACATTTTTTGGAACTTATTTAGTTCAGGGGGCCAACCTCACCTTTTATAGCGGTATTATTATAATATTACTTCACAGTGGAGACTTATGGCTCCATCTCTATCTCACGCTGAAGTAATATTGAAATAATACTGCTATAAGAGGTGATGGTTGCCCCCCAGAAATTTGTCACGCAAAAATACTGTTTTACGTAAGTATGTATATAGCACTTTTTATCCGCTATGTTGACGTTGACCTTTTTGTACCCAGATACGGCTAAATATCTGTATTTTAAACAAAGTGACTGCCATCCGCATCATTACGTATCCATAGTACCCTTCTACTGTTCTTTCTTTCGACCACTTTTAATGTAGGTAGGTACCTACCGTTAAGTGGTATTCTATCTATGAAATTGCATTTATTACAATTTGTATTTTGTATTTAAAACTATTTAATTAATTAATTCCTTAATCATATAATATATAACGTCTTTCAAAAGAACACTCTGTATATCGTCCCATACTCTACGTCTCTACTCTACTCTATTCATCGTCTCTCTCTACTCTCTCTTCTCTTAAAATCAACAAGAACGTGTTCTACAAATAGAGTTCACAAAACCACACAGGCAAGGACGTACTTCCCCACAATCTCACTTAACATTGTAGTTTGCGTGATTTCAATTAGCTGGGTTCTGTACCTGCATACCTACTCTCCCGTGTACCCACCGCTTAAATAAAATAAACCGCATTTACAGAATGAAAAGTTTACTCGCTTCTAACCACGTAAAATAATACCACAGAACTCTGAAAAGTCTACATAACTTACTACGGTTTTTGAATTTAAATTCAGATAGGGTTAATTCAAAAGCTTACGCTATGATGTTTAACTTTGTAGATTATGCTACTATGTTAATTAAACCAAATAGTGGGCGACTGTTGTTTCTATCAATTATGATAGAAATGTTTTTCAGAGTAGTGGTCACTAGGTCCACACTGCAATTAACGGGTTGTTTGAACAGAATAAGGTCCACAATGCATAGTCCCAAAGTACCGATAATGTCCATAGAAAGTAGATGCTCAAACGTTAAAACTGTCTTCTTCAATGTCTAAAAAGACAAGAAGATTGTTACATATTTATAGCCTAGCCAAAAGATTACCTATAAGTTGCGTGTTCATATAATCTTTAATTAGATATAAATTTTCTTAAAATGTAAGCTGTACATGTACATACGAGTAATACATATCTATTAAAACTTGGGAGCTTCTTCTCGATTCCCAGAAAAGCCAATTATCCTTTTGATTGACCTGGAAAACAAACTTTCAACCAATCGGCGTGTTTGCTGAAACAACCTGAAACCTTATCCATGTGCCAATTATACAATATCACGATTATCTTTATTTTTTTATAACTGCGCCAATATACCTACGTACTTTCTGTGCTACAAAATACGCTGAATGTCTTTCCGTGGCAGTCGTAAAGTGATATTGAAAAAATCTTATTTGTAACATTTTGCCTTGACATCCTTACCCTGATAGAATCGATTCAGACGATAAATAATATTTATTTTGTAAATTGGTTAAAAATTACACTTTTACAATTAGGTGAAAGGAATTCTTAATGAGTTGCTTATGAAAGGTGGAGCAATTCTTAAAGGATTTAATATGAACGAAGTTAAAACTACGTTTATACTCGTATGGATAATATTCTTTGAGGGGACTAGAGGCAAATTTTATAAGTTTTATAATGCCTAAAAGTCCACCCATTGTAGTAAACACAATCAGAAACATATGATTTTCTTCAGGATATATGCTAGGTAGATAGTGTGTTGAAAACATAATACAACTAATTTGATATGATAGAAAAAAATCATGAAGACACATCTAAAAAAAAAACTAATATACGTGCAATTTATTCAGATTGTTTGTCTGATTATTCTACTAGCAACATATTAGCATAATAGTGTTTTAATTTTTTTATCCAATCAATAGATTTTTTGTAAATAGATAATTGCTTCATATTTTGCAATAAATTACCAGCGTTGTGTCATCGCGCTTCTCTTTCTTTTCTATCCAGTCCGACAGTGACCGCGTTTTAACTGTTGTCAGACTCTTAACAAAAGAGAATTTCTCTTTCTAAGTTGAGTAGGGGTTCGCTAAAGCCCATGGTTTAGCGTACACACTTGGCATGCAACGTGACGTCATTTTAATCCGCGTGACTCCGATTCGGTGTCAAACAATAGAAAACCAATTGTGTCTCATTAGCTGTCCTTGACCAATTAATAATAGTCTAAATGTACCCCCTGTCATCAAGTCAATGAAACCCAAAAGACACGGTAGCTAGTCAAGTATAGATTTTTAAATAAGGATGACAAATATTGTATTTCGGGTAACAAACGAAAACTTATTACGAGTAATCCCAGGCATGCTAGATTTTCACCAGACATTTAAATATGTCGATTTTATACATGAGGCTAGAATAATCAATTCAGTCCGTTGACCAATGGAAGATAAATCACTTTATAACGATTTAGGGATCATTAATAATACATTGTATTAATAATTTATGTAGAACCTAAAATAACGCTGCTCGTTTCAGTAAAGCGTAAACTGGCTGCACGCTAGTTTTGGCAAGCTAAAAGTACACTGCTTTAGAAATAATAACTGCATAAACCGCTGTGAATTGGAAGTAACAAGTTGGAAACCATTCAACGTTTATAATACAGTCTATTAAGCATCGGGTAATCACCGTTGAACTTGGCCGTACAAGAGTGCGTCGCGCTCACGCCGCGCGGCGGTTCGGTTTCATAGGAAATATTTGTTTTTAGTAATGAAAATATCTTTAGTAATGAATAATTAAAAAAATCATATATGGAATTATAGATACCTATTAAAATAGTCTGTTCATACAAACAAAAAGATGAAAATATCTTAAGTAGTTTGAAAGTAATATGGTTTTTTATGCTTTGAGTAGACATTACTTCCTGAATTTATTTCATAAAGTATTTTACTACAATACTTAAATATTCACATTTAGAATTGATGTGTATGAGTTCTAGTTTAAGATACATGTTTTGCATAACTTACTTGCATTATATGAAGGTGAAATAACATATTTAAAAGTTACTAAAATCATAAATATCTGCGCCTTAAGAGATCGTTCGTTACACTTAATAATAGAGAGATCTCTAAAAGTAAGTGCTGCCATTAAAAGCACGACATTTTTTTAATAGATCCCTAGGCCACTTTTTTTTTTTTTTTAGGGTGGGAAATCATCAAATAACTTCTCCCGCTCTGGCCGGAGCGGGTGTCAGACTCTTACTGACTAAAACCCACCCATATTCCTTCCTGTTGCCTGTGTTGCGGGGGCCTCGGTGACTCATAAGTACCTTCCCGTGACCCCGGTAGGCATCGGCCCTAGTGGACCCCTACCTTTGTGCTCTCTTTGAGGCGCGCGTGGAATACAACGCGCCGTCGACCCACCTGGTCCTTATCGGACGGTGAGCTACCCATTGCTCACCGTCCGCAAGCCCGCGCCTACGGTGGCCAAAAATCCGCCCGGGATTCCCGACGCCCAGAGCGTCTCCTGCGGCGGCTAGGGGCGAGAGGGCGCGAAAATTGCCTTTCCCTCAACCGTCCCGCCTCCTCCTTCGCGAGCATTACTGCTTCGCAGAAGGAGGTGACGGCTGCCCATGCCCTTTCGCTCCGTACCATGGCCTGAACCAGGGCCGGACGCAAGAGATCTCTGCCACCAATCGCCTCCACGGGGACACGGCGGTGCTCTGCCCAAGCCGGGCAGACCTCCACCTTATGCTCCATCGTGTCCTCCGGGCGATCCACACAGTGGTGACACCCGGGCGTTTCCTCCCGCCTTATCCGACACAGGAACCTCCCGAAGCTGCCGTGTCCGGTGAGGACCTGCGTCAGGCGGAAGGTGAGGACGCCGTGGCGCCTCTCTAGCCACTCCTCAAAGAGGGGACTTATCGCCGCAATTGTGGCGTGCCCAGCACTGGGTTGCGACAACCGTACTCTCCATGACGCCATGAGATCCCGCCGGAGCTCCGTCCGCTGTGCCGCGGCACTCACGGTTCTCGCGGCAGCGGGCTTACGCCCCGGCGTTTCGCCTCCTCGCGCCACTCCCATACGTGTGCGAGGACTTTTGTCTCCAGATCCCATGACGACAATCCGGCAAGGAGGCTCGCTGCCTCACAGGAGACCGTGCGGTATCCCCGGACCATCCGGATGGCCATGACCCTTTGGGCCGCGCTCAACCGGCGAGCTGGCCGCAGCGCCAGAGAGCGCGCCCATATCTCTGGGCTACTGCGACCTATCAATATATGTTATGACTCCTCTAGCAGTACTGCACTACTCTAAGCAGCAAGCCAATCGTAAAGTGGTTTGGTTGAACATTTGACCTATTTAGAAGACAAGATGATAAAAATTCACAAAATAAAAGCTTCGTCTATGTATAACAAAAAGGTAAATTAACAGTTTTATAAAATTGCTCTTTACCGAAATAAAGACTGAAAGCTTCAACATTTCGCCGCAGCTGAAACGAAAAAATACTTTCTTAGTTCTTGAACGAGTACGAAAAATATGTACATAAAGTCGTACTCCGCGCTCATTTATGTTATAAATGGGGTTCAAGTGGGCCTTATGTATTTTCTCTCACACATTCAAATAAATAAAATTTGCGCTGTGCCCGCCTGTTTACGTTACTCATAGATTAAGAAAAGATATGGGAGAGGGATGAAATCCGTGGATTTGTGACGGGTTCTTCCATAGGTATTGGTCTAAACAAGGAGGAAAATGAAAATGGTGGCTATTTAGTGACATCTCGAAAAGAAGTTAGATACTTTTATTCTAATTCATCTCATAAGGATTTTGTTAGCTTTATAAATCGTAAATTGAATCTCACTTTGCTTCGACAGGTTCTCGTGACATTCAAAAGTTCTTCACTATAAAAAGAAAGATATAAAAAGACTCTCCTGTTATATACTAGAGATCATCAAGAAGTTCTTTATATCAAGTTGATTTCAAAGATCTAATCTTATCAAGTGCGATCACGTAGCTCAAATCTATTTAGATAAAAAATACCAAGGGTGAAAAATTGTTTTAGATTGTAGATTAAACAGAATACGCCTTTTTTTTAAGAAAAATATAGTTAGGTTCCATCTCAGGACGACTCATTACGCTGGAATATAATGTTATTACCCGATAATGGCAAAAAATATTATATTTAAAGACGCCTCCCACTTTTTCCTGCACTAATCACAATCATGTGGGACTTGTTGACCTTACACCACAAACTGTTACCTTTCTTCAATTAAAAAACAAATTATCTTTCACATTTACAATCAAAGAGGTTAGACGAGTACCTATAAATTAAGGTGAGCCCTTTGGTAGTTACTTACGAAGTGGTAGGACAAAGAAAAGGGTATGCCTTATAAGGACCACCTACAGTTTCATTACATCCTTAACTTAAGGTTTGTTTACTGACCCTCGCTCTTAGTTGCATTACTATTTAGGGAAGTGGGGCGTTACACAGATGGCACATACTTTATAGTTAATTTGAGAGTTGTAGATATTGGTACCGATTCCCTTGTTCACAAACTAAACTAAATTTAAGTCCAGTACATCTTTTTCTTTGTATTTCATTAAGAAGAGGACAGAACATAAATTTTAGTTTAGTCCTGTCAAATTAATCAGCGCCTGTCACTACTCCATAAGAGTTTAGACGTGATTAAAAACTTACCTACTAAAATTATGTCAATTTACGTCAAGCGCTGATTTACGTCAAGCGCTAAAATGTATCTTCTGTCCTTTTCTTAATGAAATAGAAAGAAAAAGAGGCACTGAACTTAAATTTATTTTAGTTTTTGAACAAGGAAATCAGCACCATTGTCATAATGTGACCCAAGTAAATTGACTACCAAATTAAACTGTCCGTATATTCAAATAACAACTCTAATTTGTTGACAGTTGTATGAAATGGCTATTATAACACGGCAAATTGACGTAGGCTGTCAGTTTGCGTAATAATTAATTTCCCTGACTGTATCTACTAAGCATTGCTACAACGTATGAAACAAAAGCTCCATGAAAATATTGATTTTTTTAAGGACGCCCTTATTTCAAAGTCCTTGTTAATTTTAACTTTAAATAGGACGTAGGCACTTTAATTGGGGAACTTTGAATGTACGTACATGTTCACCTTTGGCGTTCAATTAACCTTTAACTCTTTTAGCAAGGGCCACTACTGAAACTTATAAACAGGTAGGTAAATAAATAGTGTTTTGATTAAATCATTTAATGCCTAGATAGGTACACCACTGACTACCTGCAGTATTGTCTCTCCTTCTCCTTTTAATCCATCTAAAGGTTGTTTGTAAAAAATCGCTTTTAGCGATAAGACTTCCCATTGTGTCACCCTATGTAAAATTTCAACATTAATATCTGTAATTTTTATGGTATACATAATAAAGAATATTCTATTCTATTCTATTCCATTGTATTATATTCTATTCCATTCTATTCTATGATATTCTATTCTAGATTTTGTTTCCGAAAACGAGTCGTTTGGCTTACCAATGGTGAAACACTAATGACATTCCATCTGAGATGTATTGGAGCGGGAAAGTGGCAACTTCTGGAGAATAAGTGAGTAAACTGTTTGCCTCACACTTTTCTGCCACCTTTGCATCTCCAGCTGGTACACTCGCGATATAAACAAAGTCAAAAGAGTACCCTCAGCTTGCGCTAGGAAGCCATTATTTCACAGAGCGAGACATACTTAAAGAATTAAAAACTAAATATCTGCAAGGGCCCAAGGGCCTGACGGCCTACCGCCGCATTTCATAAGGCGATGTGCCAAATATTTATCATTACCACTCAAAATTATTTTTAATAAGTCCTTATGTCTTCTATGTTTCCCACGCAGTGGAAAATCGCACACATAGTTCCAATATTTAAAAAAGGGGAGCCAAATGATGTTAAAAATTATCGGCCCATATCTCTTCTTTCAATTTTCTTGAAAATGTTCGAATCATTAGTTTGTCCTGTATTTACTTCGCTCATTAAAACTCAATTGGCTACGCAACAGCACGGTTTCTGTACCAATAAATCCACTACCACTAACTTAGTTCACTACATTAATGATATCAGCAGATCCGTAGACTCCGGTGTGCAAGTGGACTCAATTTAGACTGACTTCAGTAGCGCGTTCGACAAAGTAAATCATGTGCTTCTACTTCAAAAACTTGAGAACTATGGTATGCATGATCATTTGCTACGTTGGTTTGAATCATATCTTTCAGAACGACCACAGAGAGTTATTATAAAGGGTTATCAGTCGCCACTTTATTACTCAACCTCTGGGGTGCCACAGGGATCGCATCTTGGTCCTATTCTTTTCCTGGTATTTGTGAACGACATCATACACTCCATTAAAAACTCAAAATGCTCTATGTTTGCTGATGATCTAAAACTATACAAGGAAATTGAATCAAGTACTGACATTGCTTTGCTTCAGAAGGACTTGTACGCAATTCATGAGTGGTGTCATAGTAACATGATGACTCTCAATGCCGTAAAGTGTTATCATATAACATTTACAAGGAAAAAGTTGATTCAGCCTTCAGCATATCACTTAAACGGCATAACTTTTCAGAAAGTCGATACCATTCGTGATTTGGGAGTCCAACTTGATAGTCAACTATCCTTTAAAAATCACTTTGATACTATTGTCGCCAAAGCAAATAAAATGTCCGGATTTGTAAAAAGAATTTGCAAGGAATTCCGGTCAAGTGGCACCCTTAAGGTTCTCTATAACTCTCTGGTGAGGACTATACTGGAATATGCATCTCCTGTATGGAATCCAGCGTATCGTGTCCACATTGACAGAATAGAGTGCATCCAAAAAAAGTTTACGAGATACTTCCGCTACAGATCCCAGACTTGTGATCGCGAAGCTGATTATTCTCAAAGGCTCTGTCATTCCAAGATGAGCTCCTTGGAGCAACGAAGAAGTTGCTCAGATTTAGTTTTCCTTTATAAGACCCTCCACAATTTGGCGAATGTACCGGAATTGGTTTTGGAGATCGATCTAAATGTGCCCCGTCGTACCTTAAACAGATCCAATTTTAAATCAGAAACATTTCGATTGCCTAAAAATATAACTAATCTTAGTCATTCAGCTCCTTTATACCGGTTTTTGTCTAGCTACAATAAGCTGAGTACGCGTACTAACAACTTGGACATATTTTCGAACAGTTTGAATGAATTCAGTCCTCATTTCTTGATCAATTTGATTTGTTTGTTTATTTCTGTTACACAATGTTAATTTGTGTATTTGTGTGACTCTAATGTATTTAATATTGTACAATTTAATTTAATTTTTGCAACTCAAATTTTAATCTATTTTATTCTTTTAATATAATTAAAAGTGTCCTATTTTTTTGTTTTTTTATAGTTTTAATTTATAATTGTTTTTCTATTCCAATTTAATTTATGTTTTTAATTTTAATTTTTGTTTTATACTGTATTTTATTTAATTACTTGACATTTTAAATTAAATATAAACTTTGTAAATTTTAATTTTGTTGGTGTCATATATTTCCATTTTAGTTTTTATTATTGATTATACAAGTGCTGTGCACACCTATAAGTGACGAATTCACCGCAAAGCTATTGAAATAGAATATATTTAATGTAATGATTTAGTGAATAAGTCGTTGGTGTGTCAATAAATAAATAAATAAATAAAAGACAGTTCTTTTGTTCATATGAACGTGAAACGTATTCTGACTGAACAAGTAGCTTTGGGGTCTAAATATTCCTGCCATTCTATGGGGTCGATACTTCGCACTTAAACAACATTGTTCGAAAAATAACGAATAAAAAAATAATCTTAATAATTTTCGCAAAATTATTACAAAGTTTTCATTTGACTCAGTTACATTATCGTTTTCCATCATGGAATTTTGCCTTAGCCATTGTTCCATATGACAAAGTTCCGTAATAATTGGCAAGACTTCCATAATTATTACCTAACCATGAAGATACTGATTTGTGCGATCATCAGCTGTATTTGTGCGATTTGTGCAAACGTATATCATTGCCCCAATTGCAAAAGAGTGTCAAGGTATGTACCCAGTAATTTGTCAATGGAAGTGTAAGTGCCTCTAAATGGCCTCTTGTGTAGAGAAGCCATTTTTAATAGCTGCTCTACACTTTGGACGACCCAAACTGCACAGCGGCGGAACGCGGAACGTCCGGTTTCGGGATCCCGCAAAAGGATGGGAAATATTTGTTACATTTCTAGGTTTTCTGGGTCATTTAAACTTTTAGAAATGGCTTAACAACTACCTAACGAGGACTTTTGACTGAATGCTTCAAATATCGATGGGGTCTTGGATGTGAGGCCATTTTGCAGGAATCAAGACACCTCTGGTGCCAGGTATCATGCAAATCTTTATGTCTGCAAACTTAAACTCGTAACATTTATTATTTCTCTACGGAGAAGAACCGACAAGAAACTCCACGACATGACTTCAGACACTCTTTTAAATCAATATATTACAAAATCATGGGCACATTAAGACGCTGACAAGACCCAATAGACCAAAATAGGCTTCGCTTAAAAAAAAATGCCAAATCTGTATAGTTTGTGGTAGTGGAAAAAATATATGTTAATTTTGAACATATTTCCCAGAACTAGGTTGTTACCAAAACACGTTTTGAAAAAAAATCTCGATACAAACTAACGTTAAACTAACCTCTTACCTTGAGTTCTAATCCAAAATATCTGCATTCAATATCAACATAGTTACGTATTTTAATTAATAACAAGAACGTCTTATTTGAATGCAGGACTTGGTTGTTTTTTGTTTTCGATTACTCAACTCAATTTTGAGTAAATAGACAATTGCTTCATATTTTGCAATAAATTAAAAGCGTTGTCTCATCGCGCTTCTCTTTCTTTTCTATGCAATCTGACAGTAACCGCGGTTTAGGTGTTGTCAGCGTCTTATAGTCAGTTGTTATCCCACCACCTTAGCTCATTTTAGAAGATCTAACGCTATGTTACATTTAACAGAAAGCAATGTTATAAAACAGATTGCTTTTGTATTAGTCACTCTAGTACGCCGCTAATATAAGCCACATCTGGAAGGACTTAATGTGGCGAAAATATGGGTTTATAACTTCTACCAGATTCCTAATGTCTTATTGACAGCTAAGTATTGGTTAAAAATAACTCTGTCGTATCTTCACCAATATGGAATAGACTTGTAATTTCGTATTGATATTGAATGGAATTGTTTTTAATTCAAACTTAAGGATATTGATTCATATTCCCCAGTATGTTGTTCTCGGTTATAATTAGATGGCAGCCGCTCTTAGTTAAATGTTCATAATGGATATTTCAGTAGAATCTGGTTAGACCGAAAGCTAACTTCAACACAATTGAAAGCCTATGGCTGCTGAATTACAAGATGGCTGGTTCAAATATTGGAGCCAAAGTTTGTTAATGTCGCAAACATTTTTGTTGTTTGTTGGACAGTTCTGAAACTTTTAAGCGAATAGGCATTAGCTTTTGAATACAATGGTTTAGAACTCGTGTTTAATTAGGAATTTTAAGTTTTTAGGGTTCTGTACCTCAATAGGAAAAAACGGAACCCTTTAGGATCGCTCGTGTGTCTGTCTGTCTGTCTGTCCTTCTGTCACAGCCAATTTGCTCCGAATCTACAGGACCGATTCAGTTGAAACTTGGTACATATATAAGTTTCTATGACCCAAACACGGACGTGTAACGTAAATAATTGAACTTTTAATATGAGGGTCACTTTTGGAGGGCAAATTAGAATATTAAAAAATAAGTTTTTCGACTACCGTGTAACATGTGAAAGGACTTATTGCAAGGAATTTTAAAATACTCAGTTTTAAAGTTATTTAAGAAAATTTATGAAAATTCCCCCGGACCATCCCCAGCTCCGAAGCATCTGAGCCAAAAAAATTTAAATAAATACAGAAAATATTTCTTTACCTATAGATTACTTACTTTTTTTAGGACCATAAACTTCTTATAGATTTTTCTGTAGAAAAATCTATAAGAAGTTTATGGTCCTAAAAAAACATGGTAAATCTCTTAATATTGTGCGTACAAACTTACATTAGCAGTTAGAATGTAAGCCAGAACATGTTTTTCAACTACAATGTTAAGTTTCTTCTTGGGACAAATTATCTTGGGAAAAAACATGGTAGATAACATAATATGCATTGTACGGAACCCTCACCACGCGAGTTCAACTCACACTTGTCCAGTTTTTATGAACATGAATGATTTAGTACTAGTACTAATTCATTTATTTTAACGATTTCTTGCTATGAAGCTTTTTATATATATGTAGATATTAATGATAAAGAATGACCTTCATATTCTTTTTAAAGGACCAAGGTATATAATTCAAAGTCCTAATTGACCTAAAATCTTAAGCGCCAAGCCCAACGGACCGAAAAGCTAAAAGACAAAGCGCCTCTGGTCACAAGTTCGCCCCCACACTATGCTAAAATATTTCAACTATCAAATATTTGTTCGAAATCTAGGTGTTTGTGCACGTGCCTTGCTTCTTTAAGTGCATCCATAGGGGCTGTAGTGCGAAGCGTTTAGTGCTAACTTAAGGTCTAGACTTAGCAAGGTCTTCACGTTCTACTATAAAAGGAAATCTTAAAGCACTAACGGTATGGATTATACGGAGCTTTAAATCTTGTAGATTTAGTATTAGTATTAATGCTCTCGGTAAGATACCAGTTCGTAGAAGGCACGTACCTTTAAGTTGTTGATAGCATTAAGCGTGCATAGAAAACCCTCTTTGTGTTTAAAAACATTATGATATATATATATATATATTTATCATTGTTTATTCAAAGGGATTTCTGTATACATATGCGACGATGTTAATCCCATCGTACTTTTCCAAATAGCTACTTACTCCTAATTTAATTCACCCTAACCAAACAACACTGAAAATAACTTAAGAAGATAAAAAAGCATGTTACAAGAATGCTCGAAGCATGTTACCCTTATATTCTGGTAATTAACTAACAGATTATTAAAATTGAAATATCCTAACCAAACTAAAACAATTAACAAACTAAAATATGGGAAAAAATCCTCCGCATCGCTGTCGACTGGTAATGTACCCAGAGACTGGCGGCATTGCCACGTTGTATGGCAATGCTTAGCCTCTGACCAAGGTAAAAGCCAGCCATTGGATCACGGAAAGTATCAAGCAGCCGTTTTGAGATTTCGTTGAACAAACCATGAGCACTCAGACCCCACGGCCCGAGGGTTTGAACCCCAAACGGCGCGAGAATGTAATTACCGATAAGGTTCTTATACTTTCGCCGCTTCAGGTTTTTGCAGGCGCAGCAGCAGTGCCAGCACATCACTCTGAGTCAGGAAGATGGGATGGCGCAAGAGTACAGACACACGTTGCGTCCCACAGTAAAGGACTATCGACTTTCCATGGAAATAAAGACATAGGTACTCTTATTGGAAAGTGATATCTCCTATTGGTAATGATGTTGTTTTGTTTGGTTTTAAACCTCTGAGAATTCTTATGACAGAAGTAGGAAAGTATGTTTTTCTTCTTAGAACGGTTAAATGATGCTAATAGATAAATTACCCGTCTCTCCACTATTCCATTGCTTGCTCAAGGATGCATATCCGGTAGGCTCTAATAATCCTTCCTATCCTAAGGGCACGTCTTCCTCACCATTACCGCGCCCCCCGGTCTACTCTTTGATATGCAATGGTCTCTGTAATCCCATGAAACATGAGGCTCCAGGGACTAGTGCGAATCCTTGGGTTCATTCGAGCAATCGAGTCTGGTTTAACCACGCTGGGGTCGGTGCATTTCATTCATTCATTCATTCATTAGAACGGTTAAATGATGCTAATGATGATAATGATAAATTATTTTAATTCTGTAAGTAGGTTTGTACAAACACTTTTACACGTCAATCATATTTTAAAAAAAACCGGCCAAGTGCGTGTCGGACCACGCACAATGAAGGGTTCCGTAGTTGGGATTACTTGGGACGAATAAAAACAAACTTAACATTGTAGTTGAAAAACATGTTCTCCCATACATCGATATATGCCACGGTCAATTCTCCAACTGCAAATGTAAGTTGGTCGACTATAACTCTAACTTGTAAAGCCAGCTTAGCCGTGATAGTTTTCCTTTTAATTTCATTATAATTACTGCTGCCATAATTTTTTTCACATTACGCAAGTGGATCCTTGAATCGAAAAGTGGTGTTCACAGACCTGCAATATTTTTGAACGGCTTATCCAACGATACCCCACACCATGAGGAGACGAGAAAAAAATATATCATCCCGACATTACGTGCAAGAGAGGTACGCTAAAAAGATTTTTTTTTTTTCAAGATTTTGTTTTAGCACTTTGTCGTCGTAATTAATATGTATACCTATGCCAAATTACAGCTTTCTAGTACTACGCGTCTCTGAGCTACAGTGGGGACAGACAGACAGACGGACATGGCGAAACTATAAGGGTTCCTTGTTTACTACGGAACCCTAAAAAAGGAGGTGGTTATGCATATATTGCTTTTTTAAATGTTGTTTTGTTTGGTTTTAAACTTCTGAGAATTCTTATGATAGCAGTAGGATAGTATGATTATTTCTTAGAACTGTTAAATGATAATGATAAATTATTTTATTTCTGTAAGTAGGTTTGTACAAACACTTTTGCACGTCAATCAAAAACTAGATGAGGTCGGCGTTTCCTATGTGACTACTCTGAGAAGAAAGGCCGAAACAAACTCAGAGGTCACAGTCTCATTTAAAGTCCAGACATAATATTGGTCAGATCATGTGAAGACCACGTAGATTGGTGTCTGAAATGGTTTTTTTGGGAAAGAACCACACAAATTTGACCACTCAAATCTGAATGGTTCTTTCCCTCAAAAGACCTGTCCACTGTCCAGTCAGTGCACGCATTTACTAGTAATCGTGTAGCTCAACTCAGATCTCAACGAGTCAACGAACAAAACCAAAAAAAGGATATTTGAGTAGACCGCATAAATTACTCGCCAGATTATCATTAAAACTAACTGACAAAAAGAAAAGAAAAATAAAAAATATGTGATGCACATAGTCCTAACTCGTCCTCGACAGCCGGTGGAACTTCGTGGAGCATTTCCGACGTTTGGCTCCCAAACTGGAGCGGGCGGGCGCTGCATTGAAGCGGCTCCTGCCCAATCTAGGGGGTCCAAACGCCTCCTGCCGGAGGCTCTACGCGGGGGTCGTGCGGTCCATGGCCCTCTACGGGGCTCCTGTATGGGCGCGCTCTCTGGCGCTGCGGCCAGCCCGCCGGTTGAGCGCGGCCCAAAGGGTCATGGCCATCCAGATGGTCCGAGGATACCGCACGGTCTCCTGTGAGGCAGCGAGCCTCCTTGCCGGATTGCCGCCATGGGATCTGGAGGCAAAAGTCCTCGCGCACGTATGGGAGTGGCGCGAGGAGGCGAAACGCCGGGGCGTAAGTCCGCTGCCGCGAGAAATCGCGGCACAGCGGACGGAGCTCCGGCGGGATCTCATGGCGTCATGGAAAGTATGGTTGTCGCAACCCAGTGCTGGGCACGCCACAATTGCGGCAATAAGTCCCCTCTTTGAGGAGTGGCTGGAGAGGCGCCACGGCGTCCTCACCTTCCGCCTGACGCAGGTCCTCACCGGACACGGCAGTTTCGGGAGGTTCCTGTGTCGGATAAGGCGGGAGGAAACGTCCGGGTGTCACCACTGTGTGGATCGCCCGGAGGACACGGTGGAGCATACGGTGGAGATCTGCCCGGCTTGGGCTGAGCACCGCCGTGTCCTCGTGGAGGCGATCGGCGGCAGAGACCTCTCGCGTCCGGCCCTGGTTCAGGCCATGGTACGGAGCGAGAGGGCATGGGCAGCCGTCACCTCCTTCTGCGAAGCAGTAATGCTCGCGAAGGAGGAGGCGGGACGGTTGAGGGAAAGGCACGTTTCGCGCCCTCTCGCCCCTAGCCGCCGCAGGAGACGCCCAGGGCGTCGGGAATCCCGGGCGGATTTCCGGCCACCGTAGGCGCGGGCTTGCGGACGGTGAGCAATGGGTAGCTCACCGTCCGGTAAGGACCAGGCCCGGGTCGACGGCGCGTCGTATTCCACGCGCGCCTCAAAGAGATGTCGTCAGCACAAAAGTAGGGGTCCACTAGGGCCGATGCCTGCCGGGGTCGCGGGAAGGTACTTATGGGTCACCGAGGCCCCCGCAACACAGGCAACAGGAAGGAATACGGGTGGGTTTTAGTCAGTAAGAGTCTGACACACCCTCCCGCTCCGCCCAGAGCGGGAGAAGTTATTTGAAGATTACCCACCAAAAAAAAAAAAAAAAAAAAAAAAAAAATAAAAAAAAAAAAAAAAAAAAAAAAATCCTAACATTCACGATAATGGTGCCAATTCCCTTGTTCACAAACTAAACTAAATTTAAGTTCAGTACATCTTTTTCTTTTTATTTCATTAAGAAAAGGACAGAAGATACATTTTAGTTTCGTCCTGTCAAATGAATCAGTGCTTGACGTAAATTGACGTAATTTTAGTAGGCAATTTTTTAATCACGTCTAAACTTGTATGGAGTAGTGACAGGCGCTGATTAATTTGACAGGACTAACCAAAAATTTATCTTCTGTCCTCTCCTTAATGAAATACATAGAAATAGATGCACTGAATTTAAATTTAGTTATGTTTGTGAACAAGGGAATCGGTACCAATGTCACGTAAATAAATAAGATCAAAAATTTCAATATTAATTCTAAAACACTTAGGCTCCTATTACAGAACCTTACTCTAAACTCAAGCATTACATAAAACTCGTTTAAAGAAATTTGATTGGTTGAAACTAGTTTTAAGTAATGCTTGAGTCTTGAGTAAGGTTCTTACGGACCTAAGTATAAATAGTTTGTATGCTTGGTACATTCGACCCGTGCCTTTTGTCGTCAAAGTAATCTTTAACTTTATAGAAACCTTTTTGACAGTGGTATCTGTTATCTCTATAACACACGTCTGTTTTTTTAATCACGGAAACTAAATTGACACATGCAAATGTCAAACTCCAAAATGAAAAAAACGAACAACAATCATTTGAAATGTTAAATTAGTCTCTGGGATTAAAAAACGAACTATAAATCAACTCTTAAAATATTTTGTTTACTATTTTTGGGGATAAAAACGCCCTAAAGGCTCTCTCTGAAAATCTTTATCCAGCCTGCTGTAGCTGGAAATTTATTGAAGAAGAGTAAAAAAACAATTCCTGAAAATAGCTTACGACAGTTGAGTTTAAAAACCTAAAAATAGCCGGCCTATTACTTAGCGCGTCACCATTGGGGATATTAACTTAATTGGTAAATGATGTAACCCTTACACCTTAAGCAGTGTGTTTGTTGCATGATATACCGACTTTATTAAAGGGTTTTAGTTTCATCAGGCCCATTCCTCACCAATGAACAACTAAACAACAGATTTCACCCAACATGCGGTAGCTCTGATAGGTACTTTATGTCATATTCATTTTCCAGATCAGAACAAATTGTTGTTATATGTAAAATTTACGCTCCTGAAGGAAAATCCTTCAGCCATTGGTTTCATCCGTCTCAAAGCCAAGCAAATCGACTATAAATAAAATTTTGATAGATTAAAAAAAATAAGCTTTCATAATAAAAATATTTCTTGCAAAATATATGTGTTCGAGCCGTTGGGGGTTAAAACACTAGGGTCCATGGGGTTCGAGTGCCCACTTAGTTTTTAGAGACATCGCCAAGCGGTTGGTCGACTCCTCACCTGACCAGAGGGCTGGTCTATTTTTGGCCAAAGAATCAGCATTGCCACAAAACGTGGCAATGCTGCCAGCCTATTGGGCACTTTTCCTGTTGACAGCTATGCGGACGAATTTTTTGCCCTTTGATATTTTGCCCCGCCTTTTTTATATAATTGTACATATTAAGTTTGTTAGTTTTTAAATGATGTAAATTATTTCAATATAAAAACTGTAATTCCATTTAAGGCGAAAATTTAAATAAATAAATGTTTTCACTTACTTGACAAATAACTTTGTAAAGCATTTTAATTTTACTAGGTAACCCTACTACAATATTCTATGTAAGTAATGTAATCCATTATTCATAAATATGATGCATGCACGGCATTCCTACATGCATACATATTTTCCTACATTTTCACTTTGCATTAGGCCTCGCCTACCGTTTAGGTAGATTAATTCATATAATCCTACTAATATTATAAATGCGAAAGTTTGTAAGGATGGCTGGATGGATGGATGGATGTTTTTTACTCTTTCACGCAAAAAGTACTGAATGGATTTGGATGAAATTTGGCACACAGACAGTTTATAACCAGGAATAACACATAGGATACTTTTTATCCCGATATATCCACGGGGTCAAAACTTATGCGGGTGGAACCGCGGGGCGCATCTAGTTACTGATATTATACCTCATCCTCTATTTATAAATTATTATAAAGTAATTGCTTCATGAGGAAACTTTTTAATGTATTCCTCGGTGGGTTGGTTTATGTCTTGTAAATGTTTAAGAACTAGGCATTTGGTTTATGTATATATTTGTTTTTGATATTTTTGAGTAGAGCTTACAAAAGCACCTATTATCAAAATATTACTTACCTTTTAGTTGCTATAATATTGCTTTTGCTAACGTTAATATTAAATAATTTAGGGTTTAATTCCATATGTATTTAACTTACCCTTAAAATAATCAAAAGTCATCCATTACCGAATAAATAATGCTTAAATCCAAAATATTCAGTGCTAAACAGTTTTCTCCAACTTAGTAAATGCACAGAATTATTCTACGTCACAGCACACATGAAATAAATTGCACAAATTGCATCCAATTTGGTCCGGGCACTGCGCACTTTTCCTCAGTTCGAAAGTTCGGCAAAGTTTGCGCGTTCGTACTTAGTAGTGACGTGCATGAGTCCGTGCGGGGCCGACCGCCGACAGCGCGCGAGTGAGCCGAGCGCAGGACGCCGGGCGGCACAGCGCCAGCTTTTGCTACCACTCGGTCATCCGTTACCGCCCATACGCCTCAGTTCCACCCTCCTGTTGCCTCGACCAGCTTGTTCATATTTCACTCACGTACCTACTAGTAAATTCAATGATCTGTTATTAAAAATGTGCTTCAGTCTGTCTCGGTCGACTTTCATGAAAATTTCAGGGATTAACGAATCCAACACACACTTTGGTGCATTCGCAACAAATAAAAGTGAAGCAGCCGCATATCTCCGTCTCGCAGACAGGTTAATTTTCAAATCGCACTCGTATCATCTACATAAAGTCTGGCTAAAAGCGAAGCTGTAACAAATTATTATTGTTCACAAAACACGATTGTATGCATGGTTATGCAGATGAGATCGCATCTAGACACGAAGCTTGTGGAGATTCTTGAATGCTCTCAGAATGTTGTGAGTAATTTGAGAATTCAAGCGTATTGTGGAGGGAATTTTGCATTTTTGTTCCTAAACAATGTGTCTTATGCACCGCGGAGTCTGAAATATTAGGTAGAAATAATTGGCTTCGTGCCGAATCAACAGGGGCCAACTGTCGCGGGGTGTGCAAACGTATGGCGCTATTCACTAAGCTAACACGCCACCCGTTACCGGCGGAACATTTCAAGCATGTTAACGCCATCAACCATCGATCAGACTCACTCACTTTCCTATTCGGAGTTAAGTAGAATTGCAAGGAATTACCATAAAATATATAAAACGTTACACGAGTAAAGGAACAGATGTTAAGATCTGATTTTTTGTGTTTGAAATCAACTTAGGGACGTAGGTTTAAAAAAATTCGACACACCTCTGGTAGAACACATATAACAAATCATCACCCCTGTATTTCTCGAAGGCAGAGGTGAACCTATAGTACCTACACCCACATTTCACCAGTTATGTTTAAGTCCCATGTAATAGGGGGTAGCCTATTGCCATCAACCGGGCACAAATCCATGAACCTCATGCTCAGCAGTAGCGTTTGCGACAACAAGACCAACGAGGAAGAAGAAGAATCAGTACGAAAGGTAGAAGAATTATGATATTATTATTATTCTGCAAACCCTCAGTGGCCCACCACTACAAAGAAATACGCCGTCGAACATCACATTGTAATAAATTCATATTATCATGTCATGGTTTTCCTGTAAAATGCCTACAGCCTCGTCCTGTCGGTATTCGTATCGGGTTTTCAACTTTACTCTAGACACTAATTACCCCTCTCTAATTACTAATTACCCCTTAGAACTGTTTAACCGTTTGTGTAAAAGATAAGCAACATTACCTTACACGTATTCCTTGAAACTCAACGAAGGCTTAATGAGTAACAACATACAAATGTACAATCAGGGAAATATATTACCAGCAGACTGACACACTACTTAACTTTGAACTGTTATAGCCATTTCTTACGAGTGATGAAGGATCATTTCATGTCTGTAGGTACTTGTTTAAGTTAATTTATCTCAATTAATAATTTGTATTAACTAATCGACCGGTAGCATTTAAATTTCGTGTTCGATGCATTTTGTAGCATCGTACCGTCGTCACACGCGTCAATATTTCATGTCTTTTGACTTCAGGAGTTCAAATCGGACTAAAATTCGACTGAATTAAATGTAACTTACATATTCGTTAACGATGAGCTCATCTAAGAAGACAAGAAGGCATGTATCCACGTCGCCATGTTAACATAACTATTAACATTGTTCGGGTGAAGGCTCAGGTAACAACCTGAGCCTCACTGACAGCCTCACAACGGGGGACCGAACTTGATCGAAACCTCCTGAATATAGCATTTGAAGTACCTACACTCTAATAGTAACGAGTTCACTGGTTATTTAGTGTTTAATGTTTAAGCATGTTTTGAGCCTTTTTCGAATAACTATGTTCCCGAAAAAAAGGTAGGTGTTGGAGAGAAATACAATAACGTTCCCTTAAGTGTCAATGTGTAGGACTCGTAGGTAGGTTTCATTCCGTTAAGTGGACTCTATAAAACCTTTCTCCTCTGTCTTGCAAAGTGAACAACATTATTTTCTCAAAAAAATGTGGAACGTTTATCTCTTTTAGTCCTTTCTTCAGAGGAAGTCTAGAACCTTTTTTTAAATAAAAGGAGCCAGTTTATTACGTAACTGTATCACATTTTCTGATATACATGTTTAATTCGTTGTGAGTACTTTTATGAAGAACGTTTTAGTTTTTGAATTCATATTTAGATTCGTACTTATTATGAATTTTGTTTAACATAAGTCTCGCGGGAGAAGCACACATTACCATCGCCTACAAATGTGAAGATTTCTAAATATTTATTCCTATGCCTTAAAAATATATTAGCATTTTAAGTTTTTCAGTCTTTCTTACCACCTTAGGGAAAAGACCTGCATAATATTTTGCAATGAATTACTCTAGAATAATGCCTTTCATGTTTGTTTCATATTAATAAAAAGCATTTCAAATAAAAGGAATATGATTTCTGAAAACATATTTAAAAAAGAGGTATAACCGCTAGGATCAGGGTAAGATAATGATGATGAACAGCAAGCAAACCAAAAATGAATTAAAATACAAAAACCACTTAACAAGGTCATATTGAAACTTTAGTAATCCGCCATGTCCGGGAATGTTGACCATTGTGGAACCATAACACAAATCTATCGCAGGGGCTAACTTGAAATTATCAGCAGCTGCTGAACGCACGCTGACACGATCATGCAAAGGCAATTCCGACAAAAGTTGCAAATCACACTCACGAAAACGGATATCAGGCAAACTTCTTACATATGTTTGTATACGAAAATGCTGTGATTGACGCAGATACGTCCCAGCTGCCAAGCGGAGCATATGTGATTGCGCCCTTAAAATTTACTACTAGCAATATCAGTCCGCGACTTATCGGTGAGTCGTCAGTTCGTCACGTGCGACACCGCCCTCGCTATTATCTTAAACCTAGCCAAGCGAAAAATTGATATTTGATATGGAAATTCATAACCAAATCGCTCTTAAATTCACATTATTTATACATTCTATAAAAGACTCTATATAAACAACTAAACGTGTGCTATTCATCCAATTTGTTTACTGAAAGCCGCGTGGGTATCGAACATTACAATACCAATTAGTTATTTACTTCTTTTGTTTAATGTCTATAATACCTAATTAATCGTATTTGCACAGTTGTTTATTGAAAACTATCTATGCTTGGAATAATACATTATTTTAATTGCTACGGTCATGACTGCAATCCACTGGGGATGTTTTACACAAACGAAAACGAGTAAACAAAATTTCGAATGTACGAAATTAATTATTTAATGGTTAAATTTTACGCTCGTTTTTAGATTGCCACGGAAAACGTATAATATGTTGGAACTTCCAATGCCAGTTAATCCCAGTTTACCATTCCATGTTGGTAACGATTTCATAATTACTCATGCCTGCAAAATAAATACGTATTCAAAAGTAGCAATGCATTTACATTTTCTCATTTACTTGTAAGCCCACTGTATTGAGCAATAAAATTAAATCAAACAAAATCGATTGTGAAATAAAATGTATGAACTCATTTCCGAGCGGCGCGGCCCCTCTCGTCCGGCCGAGCACAATTTTTATCATCACAAAGGCAATTTCCATCAAAATGCACGAATTTGGGGCTTGAAGCGTGAAGCTGTATGCACTACCCACTCCACAAACAAGCGCTATATGGCTGCCTCGGTTTAAAACTGCGCGATGTCGGCTCAATATACGCCATGAAAAGCCTTCATATCATGTATACACGCCCGTACTTCCAATAATTAAAAGACAATTTGCTATTCGAAAAAGTCTTTGATTATTAAGGTCAAGTACCTCGATACTCAAGACTGTTTTATAAAAAAAAAAATTAAATCTTTTATTTCACTACATGGGCACTTATGAAACGTCAGAAGTTTGGCTCACGGTTCCAATTGGTCGTTAACTGTGAAGAAGAGCAGGCAAGAAAACTCCACGGTTACTCTTTTATAAATGCTTCCACAATGTTTTCAAATTACAGTGCTATTAGGTATGGGAGGACAGTGTAGGCCTGTCAATAAATACCAGGTACTTAACAACAAATAAATGGTCCACAAATCTACAGTCTATTAAGCCTACAACGTTCTCACATTCACAAAATATAAAAGAATCTATACAAGGTGTCATGTTGCATCCTCGTCAAATTCATGGAAGTAGCTATGCGAATGATTCTCAATACGAATCAATAATAAAATAAGTAGGTCTTTTTTATTGATACTCATGTTAAAACGCGGCCCATGTGATACCGCACTGAAACTGCCCTTTTACACACACACTACCGCATACGCAACGGGGTGCTTCTGTTCTGTAAAAGTGGTGTATTATAAAATACTGTCAAACATAAATAACTAAAAAACAAGTACCTATGTATTAACTATTGAGCAGGTATCGTAATTTTATTTCATTTTATATGTCTTTCATATCAGCCTCCTAAAATTAGACGAGGATGCAAAACGACACCTTGAATACAATATTATTAAAATAATAAAAGTAAAAACCTATTTAACCCAAATGATATGATTGCCATTACAACCGTAATAAATCTGAATTAATATCCTCTCCATAAAAGCCACTAATATATAGTTGATATCAAAATTGTAGGTATATAATGTCAAATAATGAAAAGATTATGTCAAGGAAGTATGTAAAAAATAAAATTAAAATAAACATCGTAATTTGGGAGCAGTTAATAGACATTACCATAGTTATGGCGTTAATGAGGTATCAGAGAAGCCACATGTGCAGAAGGAATTGTTGCCAAACTTCGTTGTCTTCCGTAGTCTTTAATCTTATAATACGCGTTTTTGATAAGGACACGTTTGATGTGGGTTTTAAACTTTCCATCGCTAAGTTCTGTAACCGACTTTGGCAACTTGTTACAAAAGCGGATACTGTTGATAAGAAATGATTTGCTTGTTTTTGTTAATTTAAATTTGGGTATCACAGTTTCATGTTTACTACGTGTATTTATAGTACCTAAGGATTTCTTATTTTGAAAAGTCCTATTTTTTGCGAACATACAAAATATACAAAATGCAAACTAACTCTAGTTCGGACCTCATCAGCAAAAGTACCTAATAATTGTAATCTTGCCGACTTCGATTACAACTTGTAGGTATACGGACAATGACGTAGTATGTATGTCAATATGTTCAATAATCAAATTCCTTGACAGTACCAAACATTACTTCAATATGTTAAAGAACGATGGGAAATTATTTGGAAATTGTTTCCCTCACAGCCTATACGGACAAAACTTTTTCAGTAATCACGTCCTGTTATTTGAAGAGGCTTTTATTCTTTTATTTAATCTTTTTTCTTGAGTAGACATTCATTGATAAAGGTATGGGATATATATAGATATACCTACATATATAAAAAGCCGTATTACGTTAGCCAATTAGGTATATTTCTTTCTTATTTTTATCCTCATATAGTTAGTTAAAGATATTGTGATGATTTTCACCCGATATTTTTCTTCATAAGTTCGACAGTAGTTTTCTATTATAATTTTAGGGTCTACTGCATGTGCGGTCAATGGCCCTTTACGCCCCGTAAAGGGCCATGGACGCCTCACTGAACATAGCCGCTGCAGGAAACGCCTTGGGCGTCGGGAATCCCGGACAGATTTCCGGCCACCGTAGGCGCGGAATTGCGGACGGTGAGCAATGGGTAGCTCACCGTCCGGTAAGGACCAGGGCCGGGTCGACGTCACGTTGTGTTCCACGCGTGCCTCAAAGAGATGTCGTCAGCACAAGTGCAGGGGTCCACTAGGGCCGATGCCTGCCGGGGTCGCGGGAAAGTTCGAAACCGAGGCCCCTGGCAACACAGGCAACGGAAGGAACACGGGTGGGTTTTAGTCAATAAGAGTCTGACACACTCTATTATTTGATAATTTCCCACCCAAAAAAAAAGGTCTGCTTCATTTATTCAATAGTAGCTATGAAGTTTTAAAAGTAAAAATATATATATTTAAGAGTAGGAAGCGTAGGAGGAGACTACCTATAATAAATTTAATAATTCCCGATTTGCGGTGCTAAAAATATTATTGAACACTCTAATATAATGAAGTCTCTTTCTGTGAACCAATTTGTGAAAGTCTAATAATTCCTATTTTGGGTAAAATACTAAATAGCAAAGTATCTGCGACCATCGTGGATGTAGCGCGGTTGGTAACAGTTCTAACCTAACCCATATGGTCAGGTTGCTTAGTTACTGCGACCAACTGGGAGAAAATGAGGAAGGATTTTGAGATTTGGCATAATATTTTGGGAAAATCGTAATCTGAAGGAACAGGTGTTCAAGGCTCAAAAACGCTGTTGTGCAATTTAATAGTAGCAGACGTACGTGCGTACTTGTATTTAAGTCCCTAAAATTGTTATCATTCCCATCACTTTATATTTTCGAAGTGGCTGATTTTGTTAAATCAAATATGCATCTTTTTAAAGTGACCGAAAATAGGAACCGACCAATCAGGAGACAGTATAAACATTTGATAATGGTTAGTGGTTCCGATACCGCTCTATTAAAGAAAAGTAGTATACATATTTATGGGTCCGATCATATTTAACAAAATACCCGATGTAACAAAACATGAAACATCTCAGCTTTTCAAAAAGAAATTGACATATCTATTAATTAATAAATGTTAATACATACATATCTATTAATTAATGAACTCAATTGGCGAATTTTTGACCGATAAATTGGTAATAATATGACTTCTCTGTACTCCTGACTTGTACTAAATCATTTATATTTTATAATCCCATTTTATTAATCTTGACATTATGTTTTGTATTGCCTATTTCAAATTATTTACTGAATTTCGTCTTGACACGAAAACTTGTATTGATCTGATTGAATGTGTTAATAATATATATTGAGTGAATCTTTGTTATTATAGCTTAAACTGTTTGCATGCCTTTTGTGAAAACCCACCCGTATTACTTCTTGTTGCTTGTGTTGCCAGGGGCCTTGGTGACCCATTAGTACCTTCAGTTAACGTAGTTAGTATATGGATCATTTTAAACTTAACATCTGTAACTTGTACCTACTTTATGTGCAAATAAAGAACTTTTCTATTCTAAGGCCAGAAAGTTAAAACGTAGTTCTATTATTAAAAAAGTGTGTATCATAGAAGCGCTTAAGTTTTTAGAGGTTCATTCATTTAAAAAGTTTCCATAATTAGAAGGTCAATAAGTATTTAGAGATTCAGGTAAATATCCTAACTATAATATGTATATATATATCATCATCTGCCTAGCCTTTTCCCAACTATGTTGGGGTCAGCTTCCGGTCCAACCGGATGCAGCTGAATACCAATATTTTACATGGAGCGACTGCCTATCTGACCTCCACAACCCAGTTACTGGGCAACACGATACCCCTTGGTAAAACTGGTTGTCAGACTTTCGGGCTTCTGACTAGCAGTAACGACTGATCTACAAATACAGCCGGGACCAACGGCTTACCGTGATTTCCGAGGCACGGAAGGTATTGGTATGTAAAGATGGTCACCCATCCACAGATCAACCGCGGCAAGCGTAGCTTAACCTGATCGATCGCCCCGTGCGGCTGTTATTACTTAGCCACAAGCCCCCTAACTATAATATGGTTGCACTAACCATAGTATGGTGGTGGCATGGTTGCCTGGAAGAGATCGCAGAAAGCGATAAGGCCGCCCATTGTGTATTTAGTAGTGTTTGATTTATTTTTGTCATATAAATTGTATATATATATATATATATATATATATGTATTATACTCGTATCCTAATCCTAACTAATATTATAAATGCGAGTGAGATTGTTTGTTACGCCTTCACGCTTAAACGGCTGAACGGATTTAGATGAATTTGGCACAAAGGCCATGACCTGGGTTAGTACATAGGATACTTTTTATTCCGATGTTCCCATAGGATCAAGACTTATGCAAGTAAAACCGCGGGGCGCAGCTAGTTTCCCATAAATTAGTAAACGTTACGTATCTTCGAGAGATATAAGACCTACATTTAAAACGACAACACCCACGTCTTATCGCTCATGTAACGACAATTCTGAAAGTAATGAATCACATTCTGTTTTGCAAAACTAGATCTTAGGAGGCAGCTGTGTTTGTGTAGCGCGATTCGTGAATAAAAGTAATAATACAACGACGCTCACAAATAACCTTATTAGACAGGCTGAATCAGACCTCAAATGCAGCTTTGCGTAAATAAATTTTGTTATTTATACTTAATAATAAAGTAGAATTAACTCACAATCTAGAATGTAACACTAAACCATAAAAGGGACAAAGTAGATAGTCCGCAAAAAAGACTAAGTGCTCTACTACTAGTATTAAAAATTCCCAAACAAATCACATAAATAAGAATAAAGTTGCGTGTCAATGTGGCGTGTAACGATAAAACATAAATTAAATTCGGCTTAGCGAGGGTGAGTGATCGATACTATGATATTAATAATACTCTTGGTGTGCGCAGGAGTCGCGTGCGGGTGGTCATGTGCGCGCGCGCCAGGTGAGAACCGGAACATCTGCCGCCACAGAACAGCGACAGACGAACATTGCTTACATCACTGGAACTACCTTTATGTGTTCTTAGAAAATATGGCAATAAAATTGTGTTTTGGACATTTTGGAATATGAATTTCAAACGTAATATTTTTATTTATATATTTAAGCGAGACGAAACAACAAAGAAACGATGCCTGAAAAGTGAGAGAATACTGAGATTACGGCCAATAGAAATGTATACAAGAAGACATGCTGCGCTGACCTTAATGGACAGGACAGCAAGATGATGATGAAGCAGGACAATCACACTACCATTAGAGGCTTTTTTTTAGGTGGGAAATTATCAAATTACTTCTCCCGCTTTAGGCGGAGCGGGAGGGTGTGTCAGACTCTTACTGACTATAACCCACCCGTATTCCTTCCGTTGCCTGTGTTGCCAGGGGACTTGGTAACCCTTTAGTACCTTCCCGCGACCCCGGCAGGCATCAGCCCTAGTGGACCCCTACACTTGTGCTGACGACATCTCTTTGAGGCGCGCGTGGAATACAACGCGCCGTCGACCCGGGCCTGGTCCTTATCGGATGGCGAGCTACCCATTGCTCACTGTCCGCAAGTCCGCGCCTTTGGTGGCCGGAAATCCGCACCATGGCGAGGCTGACATCAGCTAAAGCGCGATCACTGTCGGACTTCATAGAAAAGAAAGAGAAGCGCGATGACACAACGCTGGTAATTTATTGCAAAATATTCACAAAAATTCTATTGATTGGAAAAAAATAAAACACTATTATGCTAAAATGTTGCTTGTAGAATAATCTGATGAAAATCAGAATGATTGCATGTATGGTTTTCGGTCGTTAAAAGAATATTTTAGAGGTATCTTCGTATTTTTTTTTTCTATCGTATCAAGTTAGTTATATTATGTTTTCAATGCACTATCTACCTAGTTTAAATCCTGAATAGATCCAGAATATCATACATTTTTTTCTGATTTTGTTTACTGCTTGGTATCATATACTTTTTGGCATTACAAAACTTATAAAAATTGCGATTAGCTCCTGTAGTCCCCTTAATAGGGTATTTAACTACTATCAAAGAAATTACACATAAATTAATACTTAGGTTAAATATGTTACTAAATGAGTTACTAGGTTTTCTAGGTTTGCGAAAGTTATACGCTTTTTAAAATTATTCTTCTATCCTTCAAACGCAAAACGATCATTGTACTGAATGGCGCGAAGTTGATGATGTCAGACGCCAGTAGTGCTCTTATGCTCTATCTGTCTAGCATAGACATTAAAGGCTCGTGCAGACTGACGCGATATCGCGGGTGCGACTGGCATATTGCTGCCTGTCGCGCCCGCGATATCGCGCTAGTCTGCACGATCCTTAAAACGCAAACAACTTTGCCATTTTTTTAGATATTTAATTTTATTTTGTTACTGTGGCTTAACTTTTATCCACAAAAATAACAGTCAAATACCCTATTTACCTTTAAATTAAAGTAATGTGATTATCATTTGTCCGTATAAACGAGCAAGTCACAATAGCTGCTGCCTAACCAATAATGGTCGACTCACACGATCGCACAACATCGCGCGTCAACACGTTTTGTTGCGTCAGCGTGAGGCCGTACATAGAGTAGGTGTCAACAATAAACACGCACGTTGTAGAGCTGTATAGAGTCATTTCAACAGTCGGGACATCGCTTGATTATCTGAACCACGTAAGCGTAAACCACACTAATTTATATTATTGAAAGAGGTGTACTTTTACTCATGATTATGTTTCCTTTACCTTGATTTGTAGGGTAAACAAGGAACCCTTATAGTTTGGCCATGTCCGTCTGTCTGTCTGTGTGTCCCCGATGTAGCTCAGATACGCTTACTACGCGTACTAGAAAGCTGTCTTTTGGCGTAGGTATACATATTAATCACTGTGGAAAAAATCATGTCAGTAGTACATTTAATAATGAAATTAAAAGGAAAACTATCACGGCTAAGTAAACTTTAAAAGTTATTTATTTATTTATTACTTTAAGCACACAAATGTACAGAGGCGGACTTAATGCCGTAGGCATTTTCTACCAGTCAACCTTTGGGTGATGCAGAGACAAACAGTGGTAGGTGCAATAGCGAAAACAGTGGAATAAATATTTATTTAAATATAAGGATATACTCGTACATACATATACCTATTAAAAACTTTAAATACATATATATACCTAATTATACATAAATATAAGACCTAATAAATACACATAAATACACGAATATACTAAAACATACAAGACAAACAATGGGTAAACGTTACCATTGTGATGATACTGCCAGCTTCTTACGAATATGCTCACGAACTTTGACTTTAAAGGATAATCAGTTGGTTGCCATCCTGATTTCCTGGGGGAGCGCATTCCACAGAGAGATAGACTGAACGAAGAAGGAAGAGTGAATGAAGTCAGTGCGGTGAGTGGGACATTGAAGAAGACGATTGTGTGACAAACGTAGGTTTCTACTGTGGTTCGCGCAAATGTACTGAAAGTGGAGGGCGAGATAACAAGAGGGCGAGTCAAGAAATGAAAACGAGGTGGTCAGCGCCCTTTGCTCTCTGCGCTGGCGTATGGGCAACCACTTTAAAAAAGCGACCGATGCGCAGAGACATGATCATATTTACGCAGATTGAAAATTAATCGAATGCAGTTATTGAGAAGACGGTCAAGTTTGTCGAGGAGATCCGCATTCAGGTCGTAGTAGCACACATCGCCATAATCGATACCTAATAGAGAAAATTAAGAACTGCACAAGCATTGTCTTGGTACTTGATGGTAATAAATGTTTCAGTCGGTATAGAGCCCGCAGCGTTCCAGTAACCCTCTGGCTCACCCTAGTGACTTGCGTACGCCAGTTTAGGGTACAATCTATGTGCAAGCCTAGGTCTTTCACGTCAGTGCTAAATGGAACGATCATACCATTGAAGAGAACTGGTGGCAAGGTTGAACCATCCACCCTACTAATACTACGATGACTCCCAATGATGATCGACACTTATTAGGGTTTACTGCAACACCAAATTTATCAGACCAGGTTTTAATGGCTTTGACAGCCATTAAAACCTGGTTGTCCCTATTTAACTTGTAGATAGCGTCAGGTATTTCATCAACCCTCCCTTGACAGTACAACTGCAAGTCATCTGCATACAGATGATACGCATTCTGAAGCTATAAGTTATAAGATTAATAACAATAGAAACAGAAGAGGAGAAAGAATACCGCCTTGAGAAACGCCAGCCTCCAAATCACACCAGCATGATGAAGAATCCCCAACATGAACGGCCTGTCGACGTTCCTGAAGGTAAGAGGAGAACCATTCCAGTGCTTCAGGAGAGACCATAACATAGGAAAGAATAGCTAACAGGATGTCGTGACTGACGGTATTAAAGGCTGTCGAGAAATCGACCAACACTAGAGTAGTGACTTTGGTGTCTTCCAGTCCTGCCCTTATATCGCCAATCACTTGAAGTAGGGCGAAAACAGTAGGTACTATGCCCAGGCCTGAGCCCAGACGTAAATTACAATGAACAAAATTGGAGAATTGTTTGTGGACACAGGCCTCGAGCACTTTCGATAGGAAGGAAAGTATAGAAATTCATCCCAAGTAATCCCAACTACGGAACCCTTCATCGTGCGTGGTCCGACACACACTTGGCCAGTTTTTATTTATTTACGAACGAAGTCTCTTCCAGTAAGTTCATACGTAATTTGTAAGAATTCACTCACTCGAAATAACCATGCGATAATTTAGGTGTATCAAATATCACCCTCCGTCCAGAGTCCAGACCAGACGTCGCATGTTTTGTGACAACAAGCGTAAAATTCTAGACACATTGATACGGCGAAAGGATTTCAATCGAGTTGTGAATAAATTATGAGGAAACTTTCCTAATGAAGTAGTAGAGGTCTATACAATATTGACAGGGCGGAACTACTTAATTGGTTGGGAAGACATGGTGCCCTATTGTTCCCGCCTTATTTGCTTTCAAAAAATTACAAAATACGGAACCGACAAACTTTTTAATGTATCGCGACATTCTATTTGTTCCCCCGAACTCCTTTCTTTTCGGGGCTACGACAAAAATTCAATTTACATCTCTTTGCCTCGCAGTTACTTAATTCTTTCTCGCAGTGAAAATAAATCTCCCGTAATTGATTCCGCTTTAGTTCAATTTGTCTTCGTTAAAACTCAATTTCCGTAGTCTATTTGTGAATAATAAATTGCGTACTTCAACAATGTGCCACGGAGGTTGTTTTGTGTATTCTTCGGCCTAAAAACAATTTTGCCGGCGCGAAACAAGTCAATCTAAATTACCGGAACACGACGACACATTGACAGAGCACTCTTCACTTCATTCGCAGCAGGTTCCATCGAGTCGCAGTGATCTTTTTATTAATGTATCGGCGGCGGTGGGTTGATCCGGGTTCCGAGGCGACCGCGCACGACTTCACGCAATGATTAGCAGACAACTACGGAATAGCGAACTTGTTTAAACACAAGAGTGCGCCACTCCAAGCTCGATCCGACCTGATTCCATGTTTAAATAAATTAAGAGGCCGCCGTAAAAAACAAACGTGTTTGTGCAATAGTTATACAGTAGCAAGTTTACTTAGAGCTATAACCGTTAGACTCCTTCTTGTAACTGCTAATAAAAAGCTAAAATTAACACTTTAATATTACAGATGTATACCGCAGATACTACACGCTGCCAGTTATCTGGAATTGGACTGTAAAAAAGATAAGGTATGCAGCAATAGAGTCGTCAATGTAACGATTTCACATATTGGGTCCCGGTCGGCACGTCGCGGCCGACCCTTGCGCGTTATCAAGCGGGACATCGCGGCTCGAGGGTAAACATCTAATCTACCGCACAAACAAGCTGACCAAATTGCCTCTAAGGTTATCGAATACTAAATTAAATTGGTTACATGTTTCTATAACCGACTCAATTGCTGAACCTAACCAAAAAACTTTGGCATGCAATACATATTTAAAAGGGTACAATTACGATACAACGCGGTATCAATAATCTTTATAATGCCGGGTATTTATTAATATGAGGAACATGTTATTTTGTCATTTAATTTCATTTGCATGCACTTCGAAGTATGTATTAATTAAACTGATGAACGGTTTTACTGCGCGTCCAGTCAGTTCGTTGATCAGAGCTTTACCTTTCATCAGTTTATTCGTGTTTCAGTGTGTTCTTAATAAAGCAGTACAAAAGTGAGTAAACAGTGAAAGTTTGTAAATTAGTGTTAACGACAGTGAGTTTTAATAAGCAACGAGTTTACTTGTTGCGAATAGCAATTAGTTCCGTCTTGCGTCACGCGTGGACTTAACGTGTCTAGTTTGAAAAGTCAGACCGCGTCTCGGTTTTAATGAGTTTTCGTCTAATGCCTTCCTTGCCAAGAAAATTTATGTCATGAATAATAATAGATGCTAACAGAGCAACGATTAAATCCTGAAAAGACACGTCCGCGGATAATCCGCGGAAGAAATATCCTAATAAACAACGTTTTAACGAGTTGATGACAAGAAAAGCTGCACTGGAACACGACGGCGACGTAATACTGTGTACCGCCCACAGCCCACACCTGTAGCTGATAATCCAACGCACGCACCCCGCGACGCCACCCCCAAGTCGCTTATTAACTTTCAGCCGTACTTACGTAGAAAAACAGAAAACCTTCAAATAGCTTAAGAGGTCAAATCCTTTTACGTAAAAAAATTACTCAACTTTGATGTTTAAATCACGTAAAAGGGGCAACGTTACAAGTATCTATTACGGTCCGCACTCCCTAACTAATAAGCTATTTAAACTTCTTTTGTTATAAATCTCGCACTAGCTACATTAAATAAACATTACAGGCGGACTCCGTCGGTACATATTTAAATTTACCCACACTCACAGCAGGTACGAAATATTTCATTTCAAATGGCCACTATTCATAAAATGTAACAACTTCACCCGGTATTTCATGAGTCTACGTCCGAAATTCTCTACGTGTTTGTCTACTAATTACTATTTTACCGGGTTAAAAATGGTGCGGTTAAATCTTCTGGACGGAAAATCATATTAAAGAGAAATTCTATATTTCAACATGCAAAAGATACGATAGCTTGTAAATATTTACATGGTAGTGACAACAGCATTTTGAAAATGATTGCTGCCAGACCAGACTGCCCCTTTCAAAGACCCAGTGTCTTTGGAACAATATTAACACTAAAATAAATAAAACTAACAATACTAACCTAGTCATTTAAGCATACTAACACTAAAACAACTAACACTAAAATACTAACAAAACTATGGACTGAAGTCTGAAATAAATTTATTTATTATTATTATGTAAAGCATTATGTAGAGTACTAAATATTGTAATAGTTCTGCAGGACTTAATGTGTGGTCCGCCTCCATTCCCTTTCAAAAACCATTAGTCTGCCGCTTCAAGCGGGACAAAATTTTGTATTGTCCCCTCTGTTAGCCTTTGATGCCAGTATCAGCGAGAAAACAATAGGACCTGTAAAATAACAAATTTTAACAACGGAAAAGAATGACAAAAACACGATCCTGCCATAATTAAAGTTTCTGACAGAAAGAGGAAATCAATGAATTTCCAAAATCGTGTGTTAGTATTCTAGTGTTTGTATTTACCTAGTTACAGCATTCACAAAAATACTATCTTCACTCCAAATTTTGTGCAGTGAGTGGCCAAATAATTCTGTGCAGTGGCACAGAATTCTAAATATAGAGGAGGCTTTATGGTGAGATTTCACGCATTAGTAGAGCTGTCGACACAAAACCTTCTATGTACCAACAGCTGAATCTTTTCGCGAAAATAAGGAGCATAGTAAACAGCAAAATAATATTTTTCCGTGTTTTTTTTTTTATAAATAATTTTAATGTTTGTGAAAACAATATTCTAACTCTATTCAATCCATTCATTGAATAAATAAAAAGAGTTAGCATATAGAAGAGATACAAAGTGATACGGATAGCTCGCAGTGAGCATTGCGGGATTGAGAAACCGATTGGTCTTACATACTTGCTTCTACTCGAAGCTAACCAATACATGTCTCTGGTAAGTTTAACCCAGACGGCTAACGAGTAGTGACATTCACTGCATGCTATACTTAACATTGTTTGTATTTCTTGTTCGGTAACTGAGAATCAATAAGTACTCGTAATTGTATCTGTGCTGCACAAATACATATCTGTACATGTTCCTACGGCGCTTATTGAATCCTCTTTGACTCCAAAATTCTATACACCTCTGTGCTATATATACAATGCATCTCAAGTATTTTGCATTCGCATATAAAGCCAGATACCTAAAAACACCATCGAACCTTAAAATACTGTTGTAAAAAAATAAGTGATCCTGAGGCAACCCGTAAAACTCAAAGTAACTAGCAACATATTATATACAAGAGTAAACGATAGCATGTTAGGGTTAATTTTACAATAATTACAAATAATAATAATTATAAATAATAATATACTTAATAATGTATTTGCCTTGTCAATCCTAGTGCACCAATCAAAGTGCGTGTAGTCGAAATAAGCACAAACACATAAGCAAATACTTTAATTTGATATGGAAATGAGAAATAATCTGAATGCTTCCAAAAATAATCCTTTGCGCCAATCGTGCAGGATATTCGTACAGCTTTTTATAAATTCGGGTATGCTTAAAGGAATATTGGAAAGTGAATTGAAGCTTTCAAAGCTTACCTGTAGGTTAAGGGTCTCACAACTTTCTAGTGTCCTTCAAACAAGTACTTAAGCAAAGTATGTGAAAAAAATGTGGATCCTAATAATATTTGAAATAAGGGTAGACGGGTAAAGGGGGGTGGGATTTTGTAATAGAACTTATGTACCTTTTTAGGGTTCTGTAGTAAATAGGAACCCTTATAGTTTCGTCATGTCCATCTGTCTGTCTGTCTGTCCCCGGCTTAGCTCAGAAACTTTTAGGACTAGAAAGCTGTAATTTGGAATGGGTATACATATTAATCACGCCGAAAAATTTGTAAAAGAAAATCTTGAAAACGAATTTGTAGGGTGCCCTTGCACGTAAAGTGGGGTTGCAATTATTTTCTCGTCTATCCCGTGGTGTGGGGTATCGGTGGATAGGCCGTTCAAAAATATTCCAGGTATTTGAAACTATTTTTCGATTCAGGGATTCAGGGATATTAAGCTTTAAAGTGCAAATTTTTGTTACAGTCTAGTGTCCCGTCCCGCCCTGCCAGCTAAATGGTTGTTTTTGGATATGTGAAAAATTAATGGCAGTAGTATACATATCAAAGTTAAAAGGAAAACTATCCCAGCTATGTAAGCTATACAAGTTTACGAGTAATAGTCGACCAACTTACATTCACAGTTGGAGAATTGACCATGACGTTTATCGATGTATGGGAGAACATGTTTTTCAACTACACGGTTAAGTTTGTTTTTGGGATAAAGTCGTCCTAACTACGGAACCCTTCATTGTGCGTTGTCCGACACGAACTTGGCCGTTTTTTTTAATGAAAACTATGATCACGATAAGAATAACGGTGGCTTATTGAATGTGCAGCACTATACAACAATGAGTCAAGTTCATTTACGAGTACACAGGAATACCACTAAGATCTTTTGTAGATCCAAATATTTTTACTATGTTTTACTCAGTATTTTTTATTTTGACATACACAAAAAATAAATTATTAAAGTAATTATAAAAATAGTTAGAGATTGTAAAATTTAACCTAACGGCCGTTAGGGATCCGAAGTGAGGAATCTCCTCATAATGCGTGCTGTGTCCAACAGTCCGAGACCCTATTTATTAATGACATTGATCTACAAGACAATAAAAATAAAATCTTTTATATTTCTGTAAGCATAAGTGTCTCTTTTATATTTCTGTAAGCATGTCTCTTTTATATTTCTGTAAGCATAAGTGTCTTTTTTATATTTCTGTTAGCATAAGTTTCTCTTTTATATTTCTGTTAGCATAAGTGTCTCTTTTATACTTGAGATTTTACATTTGTAGAGTCGCACATCAAGTTACCACAAACTTTAAAATTTTCTAAATCGATTTTGAACTTAACCTTCATCATTTTAAAGTTTAAAATCATTTGGAGAAATTTGACAGTTTGTGGTAACTTGATGTGCTGGTGACTGTACAAGAATACAATACGTACACACGGCTACACATCAAGCTATACATTTCCAGTTTACGCTGACCTCGCATTGTACAGAAATCCTAATCAATGCGAGATCAGCTTATACTGGAAATGTATAGCTTGATGTGTAGCCGTGTGTACCTACATATATAGAAGGTTGAATGGTTACTTCGCCATCTGTTGGTCATCGAAACATCGTCGGCAGCAAGGTGCACCGATTGCAGATGTGTTTGCTTCTTCCAGTTATATTTGTATCTATTGGAAGTTTGGTTTGTCTCTTATAGAATTTGAATTGAAGAATATGTTGTCTGGCTCAATAGTGACGATGATATCTAGAAAATAGGTATTTGATTTTTAAAAGGTTACATCGACGTTCGATTAATACCTAGATTATTTTTGTGTATTGATTGCAGCACTTAAGACAACCGATATTTTGGTTACTACCGATTAATTACAACATGCCTATAGTTTGTTCTAAGGCTCATTACGCACTGTCGACTTGTCGCCGGCGACCGGCAGTCGCTTGTGCGTCGCCACTACGCGGCGAGTCGCCGAGTCGCCTGGGCGACTGACGACCAAGTGCGTAACCACCTAATTAAACTGTAGTAAGTCACAGTCGCCAGCGACCGTGTCGCCGGCGACTAGTCGACAGTGCGTAATAGCCCTTAAGATCACGTCTACCCCGGTAGTAGGCAAGTCCTTTAACCTCAATATTTATGTAACGATTTTTAGCACCCTTCCATTTATTTATTTGCATAATGTACGAGTACACTTTATTACAGGCTAGGCTAAAACGTAAAGAGTACATGACCCTGTTAGGGCGCAGCAAGTTTTATATATTACATTTAACTTATAGCTAGGTTAAATACTTAAAATTAACATTATATTCCATACACCTAGATAACAATATCACAACATTAATTATTATTACTAATACATAAATTATTTCTAACATATAGCATAATCAGCCTATAATGATCCCACTGCTAGGACACAGGCAGTGGGATTGATACAATATCTCAGTGACCACGCGGGCCCAGTGCGGGTTGGTAGATGCCACATGTCTTCGAATTTCTTTTTCTAGGACATGCCGGTTTCTCACGATGTTTTCCTTCACCGTTTTGAAAGCAGTGGTGATGATATAATTTCCACAAAGTAAAGCGCCTGGCAGGGTTGAACTTACGACCTCTATACGTATAGTCTAACATATATTTAATGTATAATCATTAAAGTCATTTGAAATATATATTAACACAGATATTAATCAAATTATTTTATACATAGATACATAACATTGGTGCTTTATTTTATCATCTTATCTTCCATAAACTCTTAACTATTATAACTTTTTTATTTACTACGTCCTACGCCTGTCTTTGCCAGATAAAAATAAAATATTTCCATATTTTTTTTACCTCACAGTTAGTTAAGTACTACTGAGTACTACTTAGAAATACATACCTTTGTTAGAAACGTTGTTTACAGTAATTCGAATTGTGACGATTACGAATCTTTACCAATAAATTGAGGTTTTTTTCTACTTAACTATTTGATAACGGAAAATAAGACAGAATTCCTGAAACCGATATCTTGTACCTACTATTCTAGATTATATTAGTCGTACAAACGACAAAATAATAGCACATCAGAAACAATAAGTAAACCAAACTTCGATTTACCAGAAAATATGAAAGCAGCAACATAAAATAATAATTGAAGATATCCGATTACTCAATAGTAATTGTGCAATTTTGAGACTTCGTTGTGCAGAACTGTACTAACATTCAGTGAAGTGGAATATGATTATCGTCGTATTATCCACTTTATATTGCTCGAGTTTTTAAAGAACCGAAAACTCTCAGGCATAATAACGTGAATTGCTAGCATAATAACACTTAACCTATATCTATTTCCATAAAATTATCAATCGCTTCCAACCGCCGAAAACGATAGAAAGTTTCAAATGTTACCCAATCGTAGAAAGTGCTATGATCCTAAACACTTCTGTAATATAATAGGACGCTTTACGTATAGTTCGAGTGACTGAATAATGAGTTTCCGATTCACGGACATCGGCAACTATCGGAGTGAAGTGTGGCAGTGTAGCTGATACACGCGTGACGCCAGGCCCGCCCGGACTCCCGACCGTCCCGACTTATCCCGCAGAGTGTTTTAGCGACATAAATTGCCGCCGCCTATTTACATTACGTTGTCGTGAATTAACATATCCGCGGGTATTCCCTAGCCAACCTGAATATCCCACAAAATTCACACAATTTACAGTAAAAATACTGGTACCTACTCGTGCCAAACTAAATTAGTGTACCTTTTTTAATAAGGGAAGGGATTTTTAATTATTTAATTCGTTTTTAGGGTTCCGCACCTCAAAGGGAAAAAGGGAACCCTTATAGGATCACTCGTGTGCCTGTTCATCTGTCTGTCTGTCTATCTAGCTGTATGTCTGTCTGTCTGGCTGTCTGTCTGCTTGTCTGTCTGTCTATCTGTCACAGCTGATTTTCTCCGAACCGATCCAATCTACTGAACCGATTAAGTTGAAATTTCGTACACGTATGAATTTATGTGACCCAAACACGAACATGTAACGTAAATAATTTAATTTTGAAAAAAGGATTCACTTTTAGGGGAAAAACTTGAAAATTAAAAAAACGTTTTGCAAACTGCACCGAGTAACATATCAAATGAAAGGGCTTGTTAAGAGAATTTCAAATATATATTATTTTTCATTTTAAATTAATTTGTTTTGAAGTTATTAAAGAAAATAGATGAAAATTGACCATACCGACACCTTATCTCCGAAACCGCTAAGCCTAAAATTGTGAAAAATATTGCAGAGCATAGTTCTATACTTACAGATTACAGGAAAACCTATAAGAAGTCTATGATCTTAAAATAACATCGTAAATCATTCAATATTGTGGGTACAAACTTACATTTGCAGTTTAAATGTATTGGGGAACATGTTTTTCAATTACAATGTTAAGTTTGTTCCTGGGATAAATCATCCCAATTACGGAACCCATCATTGTGCGTGACCCGACACGCATTTGGCCGGTTTTTTATACAAATTTTCAGCTTGTTTCCGCTACGACAGACGTATAATTTCATTGTTATTATTTTTTACGTTTTGTAATAGAATTTACAATTGCCTTTAAATAAAAAGGGCTGAGGACTTGAGGTCCGTACGGATGGTTTGCTCTTTACTCCGAAAGAGTTTAGGTTTGATGTCTTTGGGAGTCTGTTGGTCAAGGTCGATCAGTTTTTGCGTCGCCTTCTTTTATGTAAAATGTGATACCTTATTCACATAGAGGTCTTCAGCACCTACAAAATATTTAACGAGTAGATACCGAAGAGCCAGCAAAATTAAAAAGGTTACACCAGCAACAAGCTCGTAGCTGTCGGCCGCGACAGTATCTCGACGATCACAGCACAGCACAACACAACACAGTGTACAACATGTCCTGTCCACATGTCTTGGCAACACGTGCCACGACACAATACATGACTAACTTTTTAGAAAAAATCTGGAATTTTATATAGTATTTACGTGATAGATTGAACGAAGCGTCAAGCAGAACATTTTAAGAGGAGTTGCAGGTTTTACTGATTTCCTAAGATGTTCTTTCATAATTTGTTGATCATCTATTTTCAGCTGCAGACCGCATTTCCATCGGTACGTACTTACAGTTTTAAAATGTTATACTTCTTTTTATTTATTTCTAAGCTTTTATTCGTTAGTGTGCTAATGACTACTTTCGAAGAATCGCTTGAATGGAAGATCTTTTTTGCTGTTTGTTTGTTGACACACATGTGTATGGATGGAGATGTGTTTCGCTACATAATTAGAATATCATGACGACTCTACGATAATATACAAAAACCGGACCAGTGCGAGTTGAACTCGCGTGGTGAGGATTCCGTACAATGATTAAGTTATCAACCATGTTTTTTGTCCCAATATCATATATCTCAAGAACATACTTAGCATGATAGTTGAAAAACACGTTCTCCCATACATTCCAACTGCAAATGTAAGTTTGTACGCACAATATTGAGAGATTTACCGTGTTTTTTTAACACTATATATTTATTTCTTATAGATTTTCCTGTAAACTATAAGTAAAGTACTATTTTCTGTATTTCTTTCAAAATTTTAGGTTCAGTAGTTGCGGAGATAAGGGAAATGGTAAATTTTCATCAATATTCTTAAATACTTTAAAATTGTTTATTTTAAAATGATAAAAAAAAATATTTGAGGCTCTCGTAATAAGACCCTTTTATTTGATATGTCACACTGTACAGTTTGCAAAACTTTTTACTGTTATTTTCTAATATGCCCCGCAAAAGTGACCCTCATATTCAAAATTTATATAATTACGTTACACGTTCGTGTTTGGGTCACAGAAATTCTTATGTATACCAAATTTCACCTTAATCGGTCCAGTAGATACGGAGCAAATGGGCTGTGACAGGCGGACAGACAGTCACACGTATGATCCTATAAAGGTTCCGTTTTCCTTTCGAGGTACGGAACCCTGAAACGAACGAACTGATTCTACCAAAAATAAAGTGTCGTTTTCCGAAGTATCTGTAAAAACCAAGACCAACTTTATTTTCAGTAGGATTAAGTATTAAGAAAAAAAATCTATAATGCGTGTCATTTGGTAAAGTTAAAAAGAAAACGCGAAGCATTTGTGCTTTAAGGCTCATAAAAATCGATTTTATATTTTTATGAGCCTCTAAAAACAAATGCTTCACGTTTTCTGACCGTCAATTTTGCATGTTGTAGCAATTTCTCGTGAAAATTTACCTAAAAAGACCGGCAGTTATTGGGTAGTCAGCATGCATTGCGAGAGCAGTGGCGGCCGCAAAAAAAATAGGTGGTAACGGCCCCGACTTACGAGTTGTAAGTCGTGGGGGTCGAACCCGGGCAGGCGCTTGATTTGTGTAAAAAATTTCATTACCACTGCTCTCAATACGGTGAAGGAAAACATCGTGAGGAAACCGGCTATGTCCTAGAACCAAAAATTCAAAGACATTTGATATCTAACAACCCCCACTGCGCCCGCGTGGTAGATTACAGCCCACTCCCTCTCGAAGAGAGGAGGCCTGTGTCCCAGCAGTGGGAACATTATAGGGTCATTATGCCTATGCAGCATGCATTAAAACGAGTAACCAATTAATTCAGGCGTTTGTATCTATGCCTATTAGATTAGATTGTTTCAGTCATATAATTTGAGAAATGTCCCTGCCACCCGTGATCAGGGGGGTAACCATCACCTCTTATAGCAGTATTATTTCAATATTACTTCAGCGTGAGAAAGAGATAGAGCTATAAGTCTTGTATAGCTCCATTACTTTCCCACTGTGAAGTAATATTATAATAATACTGCTATAAGAGGTGATGGTTGCCCCCCAGTCTGTGTAAATCGAGAATCTCTCATAAAATAACAAAAAAAAAGGTCAAGTACGTACGACCATGCACAGCGAAGGGTTCCGTAGTTGAAACGAATTTATCTCAAGAACAAACTTAATATTGTGGTTGAAAAACATGTTCTCCTATACATACCAACTGCAAATGTAAGTTAGTCGACTATTACTCGTTAACTTGTAAAGCCTACTTAGCTATGATAGTTTACTTATTAACTTCGTTATATATCCTACTGCCGTGAATTTTTTCTCGCATACAAAAATAGTCATTTAGCTGGCATGGGGGAGGACACTTGATTCTAACAAAAATAAGCACTGTAAAGCTTAATATTATGCAAACGGATCCCTGAATCGAAAAATGGTTTTTACAGACCCGTAATATTTTTGAACGACCTATCGAACCCCACACCATGGGATAGACGAGAATAAAAATATAATCCCCACATTTACGTGCAAGGGAGATAGGTACGCTACAAAATTAAGGATTTTATTTCACCACTTTGTCGGCTTGGTTAATATAAATGTATACCCATGCCAAATTACAGTTTTCTAGTACCAAGAGTCTCTGAGCTAAGCGTCGGACAAACAGACATGGCAAAACTATAAGGGTTCCATGTTGATTGCGTAACCCTAAAAAGGTCTAGATGTACGCAGCCTTATTACTGTCGTCTACAACCTTCTAGGTATTTCAATAACCCTGTATTACGCAACTGCAGCAACACGCGTGAAAACGACAGAAATAAATCAAACGACCCGTAAGAAAATGACAATATACATAAGTTAGTCTGCACACCTACCTAGATTTTGATTACTGATATACTGGCAAAGAGAATCCTTGCACTGTATTTACGATAATGTTATTACGTGTTTGAGCACATCCCTACTTAAGGGTCGAGTAATCGCCGATGACCTTGGCCATACAAACACGCGTCGCGCTCACACCGCGCCACCGTTCGGTTTCGTAGGGAATAATTATTTTTAGTAGCGAAAACCGTGTGTATTTGAAAAAATCACAGATAGAATTATAGATAATAAAATACTCTGTTCATACAATACAAATAAAACATGAAAATATCTTAAGTATTTTGTAGGTAAGTAAGCAGTATACATGTAAGGAGCGTAGCGGGTGGCGTTCTATAGTTTCTGCCTACCCCATGGGAAGAAGGCGTGATTTTATGTATGTGTGTATGTATGTATGTGTAGTTTGAAAATAATATCGTTTTTGTGCTTCGGGTAGACATTACTTCCTGAATGTATTTCATAAAGTATTTTACTACAATACTTAAATATTCACATAAAGAATTGATGAGTATGGGTTCTAGTTTAACATAATATATTATTTGCCTAACCTACTTGTATTATATGAAGGTATAATAACAGATTTAAAAGTCACTAAAATCATATATCTGCGCCTTAAGACACACTGACAACTGATTGGTAGTTATCTGCCTGCATACTTCTCTATGTCTTAGTTGTCTTACCGAACTACAAAATGAGTAGTATGGAGGGTTCTCGTTACTTCTACACGCATAAATAAATAGTTACAGTGAAAAACAAACATGGTGGCCTTTTTTTTTTGTGGATGGGAAATCATCAAATAACTTCTCCCGCTCTGGGTGGAGCGGGAGGGTGTGTCAGACTCTTACTGACTAAAACCCACCCGTATTCCTTCTGTTGCCTGTGTTGCGGGGGCCTCGGTGACCCATTAGTACCTTCCCGCGACCCCGGAAACATGGTGGCCTGTGATGCAGGTATGTATTTTATGCATTTTATTTTTGCTGTCAAAATATATTTACAACCGGCAGCAGAGCACTGCAGTGCACAGTCTTACCAGTGAAATGTAAATAGATAAATAAATGGAAAAAAATATTTTGTCCATTTTGTTACATTTATGTTAAAGTGACCAAAAACCGTTCAAATATGAAAACGAAACATTCGCATAGATCCATTAATATATACTTATATTATAAAGTGGTATACAAATATAATATGTTTTTTTGTTAAATTGTATGTTTGTATGTAGTGTATCTTAGGTACTAATAATCCGATTTCGAAAATTCTGCCACAATTTTTTTTATTGGTGTCAATAAAAAAATTGTGGCAGAATTTGTTTTTGCTTATTAGTCTATTAGGCTAAATTGGAACTTAGCCTAATAGACTAATAAGCAATTTAACTGAAACTTATTATTTCACGTGATCGTCAATTTGCACTTTTAAATAATTCCGTAGCAATTTACTAGGGTCTGATAAATAATTCATAAAAACACTTTGTTCATGTGTTACATGTACAGCACAGCATTGTTACTATTATTCATTCACTATTTATACACTACACTAACTCAAGTGGTTTAGTTCTCTTTAGCCTACGCACTATGTCCGTGTTATCTAGCAGCTGCAGTGCTATTCTGTAACCTTCTCACCGTGAAAACTTAAGTGAAGTGAACGTGGAGTGAACTGTCAGTGTCATCCCACCTGATAGTATGGCCCAAGGATTAGGTTCATCTACAATCATAATCGAGATTTTAATCATATTTTTATGCTAATTCTATTGTTCATAATCAGTTAACAGATTAAATAAACGCAATCCCATGACCCAACCGCGATGTGTTTTGAAGAAGCGATAGTGGTTTGAGTCGAGTAAAGTATGTGCGACGTTATTCAGCGTTGTTATTAACCCAAATCTATTCATTAGGAAGAGATAACCGAGTCTGTCAAGTGATCGAGTGCTAAAAGTGCGCCTGGCTGATGGACCATAGAATTTAGCGCCTCACAAACTATGGGGAAACCTAACTAAACGATGTGTGTGTCTGTTTACATACTCGTAAGCCATTTGAATAAAAAACGTGCGGATTATTTAATAAGTACCTTTCTAATATTTTATTTTAGGGAGGTAAATTTATACCAACCTACGCGTTGCCAATAATAAAATAATATTCATAAAATCACCGTCATCAGTACTATAACAAAATTCAACAGTTTAACTGACACTCGCGCAGCGCGCGCACCGGCCGGCGCGGCGTGCGGCTAGGCTCATTTCATCCAGCCCAAGTGAAGTGGTGTTGCAATGGCAACGAGAATCGAGTGAAGTGATAAGATCACGACATACGCGCGTCGCGCTTACCGACTCACTTCACCTAACCGATTCACTGCGGCGCGGGTGGTGGGTGGTCATGGTTTTCGGAGGTGTTATAGCCGATACTGAGGTCAAATCTAAAAAGCAAGATGGTATCTGCGAAAATGTTCAAATTTTTCATCATGGGTGTCGTTTTCATAGTTTTCGGTGGTGTTAAAGCCGATAGTGAGGTCAAATCTAAAAAGCAAGATGGCGGCTGCGAAAATTACCAAACCTTTTGGAATAAAAAAAAACAAAATTGAGTTTCTGACTGAATTTCTGTTTTGCTATTTTATTTAAAAAAAACCCTAAATAGTAACGTTTCAACACTTAAATACTAGTTTTTAAATAATATAAAATTATCAATAGAATTACCATAAAAATATTATTAAAATCTCGATTATGATTATAAATGTAATGCTTGATCACTCCCTAGCGTCAGTGGGATGACACTGACAGCTCACTCCACGCGGGTTTTCACGGTGAGATTTTTACAGAATCGACATCTGAATTTACATTTATTTACAGAATCAAACATGTACTCTGTTTACCGCAATGCAGGCTCGAATTGTATAAGAGGAACTCGTACATAAATTCTGTAAAGGTATTCTGTAAGGTTTAAAGATTTGCCTTTCACCATGTTTAAAAAAAAGGTAACGCAATAGTTAAACAAAAAAAAATTTTACAATCTTAATGAATACCTGTCAGATCGCGGAGATGGAAACTGAAATCAATACTATTGGTATATACCTTATAATATTTATTTAATGTTCAAAGTTTACTGAATCGACACTTTGAAACTCTAATAGTTATGACATTATCAATTACAATATTATTTATGTATTCATAATCTGACATTTTTTTTTCTCTTGATCTGACATAGGTACGAGTATAAGTAACTTTGACATCAATTAATTAATTTGTTCCATGAAAATCTTAATGCATGAACTCATATTTGTTGTTGCTGTCTTTTTATTTAATAATAACATTGTGCAGGACAAAATTAAATATTTCACACCATATAAAATGGTAGAATGTAAAGGGACCATTATAGTTTTTAAGATCGTACATGGTTGTAAACCTACATTCCGGCAAATAAATGGATTTGATTTGATTTGACATGCTGGATTGCCTCTACATTCATATGTGAAGTGTCTGTGTCCGTGGGCTTCAGAAAATTTTTGGATGATGATGGTGACGAGTTCTATTTTAAGGTCACGATGAGGGTCGTCATTTCTAATGTACCATGTTGCATTAAGAGCATCCTTAAATAATTTATTTTGGAATTTTTGAATTATTTTAACGTTGCTTCGTTTAGTACAGCCCCAAAGTTGGAGACCATACGTCCGAATGGGCATAAGAATAAGCTTGAATATAATGTTACTGTGTACTGATGGCAGGATTTCCTTTCGAGTAACCAATAAATACTTTTATAACGTATGTCGAGTTCCTATCTTTTCTTATGACACGAGATTTCCAACAAAGTTTGGCGTTGGCTGAATCAGCATAAGGCACTTGCATGCCGTTTATATAGATTGGCTGGGAATCGCAGTGTTTGTTAGTGAAGTCAATGTGAATTGGTTTTATCTCATTCAGTTTGATCTTGAACAAAGTTCATGAGGGGACACGAAATCCCCTCATAAACTTTGTTCCCAGCTAGTTGAACTTTTTCTCCTTCTTCTTTTAAAATAAATAAAATAAAATAAAATTCATTTATTTCGGGTCCTTGACCCTTATTAAATACAAAAGCTCACAATTATGTCAATTTTACAAGTGTCACTTGTGGTTGGAGCTAGCCCGCACCCTGCGCACCAAGGTCGCGCACCGCTTGCACACGGTGGCGTGGAAACAGTCGGTGCGCGCTTCCGCAAACATGTCCGAGGCGCTGCAGAAGCGGGGAAGCCCCAACACTGCCCTGAACGCGTTGTTGTATTGGAGACGAAGGGCACTGTAAGCAGCTTGTGAGTAAGATGCCCATAGGCTGCACGTGTACAGGGAGGTGCAGAAAGCTTTGAAAAGTGTGATTTTAACCTGATTTGAACAACGTGCAAACCTACGGGCTATCATATTTGCTCTCTTAGACAGTGCCCTCCGCTCCCGCTCAATGTCGATATGGTCTTTCAGATCGGCTGTTACCCAGTGCCCCAAGTATTTAAATTGGTTCACCCGTTCTACCGGTACACCATTCAAGCGAATAGGGGGCATTTGGCGCCTCCCTGAAATACCATGTATTGGCTTTTCGCGACATTATACTTAAGGCCATGGCTGCCCGCGTATTCCTCACAGAATTTCAATAGCTTGCGTAATCCACACACTGACGCACTCAGCACCACCATATCCTGCCGGGGTCGCGGGAAGGTACTTATGGGTCACCGAGGCCCCCGCAACACAGGCAACAAGAAGGAATACGGGTGGGTTTTAGTCAGTAAGAGTCTGACACACCCTCCCGCTCCGCCCAGAGCGGGAGAAGTTATTTGATGATTTCCCCACATTCAAGCCTGTAAGGCTCCGATAATTTACCCGCCCATCTGACATTTGACATTGTTAACCTGGTGTTCGTACCAATACTTGAAGATGTTAATAAGTTCAAGCGGCATGATTATGCCATCAAGTTTTTGCCACAACATATCATACGATACCAGGTCAAAGGCCTTAGACAGGTCAAGGAAACACGCGTACACTGGTGTTTTACGATCAGTATAGTATCTGACGGTATGCTTGAGACACAGTATTGCACTATCTGTAGATAATTTGGGTCTAAACCCAAACTGATTATCATGCAGTGACACGTGTTTATTCAACCGTGTATCAAGCAAACCGTCAAACACCTTTGCTATAACAGTAGCAAGAGAGATAGGCCTGTAGTTCGTTTTATCTGCTAGATCATCAGTTTTATTCTTCAGCACAGGCACGACTACCGTTCTCATGAAGTTGTACGGCAGGTATGAATGGCTCAGACATAGCGAGTAGAACATAGCTAAAACCCTAGACACATGCGGGCCGGCGTACTGCAGGTGTTCAATACTTAGGCCATCATGGCCAGGAGATTTGCCTCTGGTCATATGTTCTATGATTTTACCCTCCTCACCTGCCAAAATTCTCATCTCCATTACTCCTGTCGGCTCTTCAGCATTGACCACCGCAATCTGCCTTCCCAACTGAGGCTTTACAGAAAAGTAGGTCCTAAATAGACCAGCTATTTCCCCCGATTCACTAACCCCGTCAATGCTTACCGGAAGGCCAGGTCTTTAGTTTACCTTTTTGGTACACTTCCAAAAACCACGAAAGTCACCGTTCGAGTGCTTCACAGCAAGGGTATCCATTTTTAATTGTTCCTGATGATCTTGGCACCACTTAAGCTTTTAGGCTTGATCCGGTAGCCATAATAGCAGTGTCATCTGCAAAGGTCGCAATGGTGTTGTTTTCCAGCTCTGGGATATCACATGCGCAAAGCAAGTACAGGATTGGGCCGAACACACTTCCTTGTGGTACCCCAGCTTCAATAGTTTTTAGCTCAGAATATCAGACCTACTCTTGCCTTATTCTAAAAATTTTGTTACTTATATATGACTCTCAAATTCTGGAGGTAGCATGTGTCTGTGTTTGAATATCATACCCTCATGCCAAACTTTGTCAAAAGCTCGCCCGACATCTAGGAATTGTGGCGCAGACTTGCTTATTTTCCAGCGTGTTTTCAATAATGATTGTTATCCTAGGTATTGTGGAGTTTCCTTCACTAATGGGAAGCTAAGATATTCAAGCAGAATCTAGTAAATCAATAAAGCCGAAACAGATGGTCCAATATAATTGAAAAAATAAATATCAGAGGACGTTTTTCACTCCAGAAACCAAATAAATAGCCATGAGGTAGTAAAACATTATTGGTTTAACTGCAATAACGCTGCTTTAAAACTAGTCGTAAATCCATGTCGCTTTTGCATACATACCCTCTTGGCTGTACGTGACGTGCACTTACGGGACCGCATACAAGATTTGTTATAAAACATTGCAACTAGCTGCCCGAGGAATTGCTATAATAACCATTGTCTGTTGACCTAAAACAAAGACTGAAGTCTCGGGTTGCTATAGACAGTCCGTATAAAAAAAAAACTACTTTTTAAATAAAATGCAAAATACCTTTATTTACACCACCAAATTACATGATGATTATTAACATACAACATTAACTAAATTATAGTAAAACTAAGTTAAACCTAAAAAAGGCCCTCGAGGCATTGTAGCGAGAATGCTGGCGGCAGTTCCTCGCTGAATTGCAATGTTGATGCGTTGCGCGGGAAAAGCCACCAATTTTTCGGTAACCAGTTACGTTTCGCGATTTCTGCAAATAACGTATGCGCATTGGGACCACACGGACCGAGGGTCTCGACGCCAAAGGGCACAAAGTTGTACTCTCTGCCAAGGCTAAGGCTATATTTAGTAATCTTCAGATTTTCGGCATTTTCTGCCGCTGCACTCGCTTTAGAAGTTTGTAGTCCGTTGGAGGTGGAACGGTGCCAGTGTGTCCACTCAAGCATCCGTCCCAAACTCCACGGAACCAAAGATACACCATCAGGTCTTTTGCCATCGTCTCTAACAATGTCAGTCGGCTCAAGAAGAGCAGGCACATTGATGCTGGTAAGAGACTGACAGATTATGTCAATAAATAATAAAATTAGATGCATTATTTTGGTTGATGTCATGAAAGTACGATTGGAAAACTAAAATTACTCAAGGATTAAAATGATTTTAGAAGCAAAAAAAAATACTGTTATTCTGTTAATAAATAAATCCAAAAGTGCGAGTGTTTAGAAGCAAGGGAATCAACAAATGTACTTAAAACAATATTTTCAACTCAAACTCCTATAGCGTAGTTTATAGTTGATCGCAACGTAATAAATCGTAATGGAACGCCTGCTGGCTGCTGAATTTACTGAAAGTTGCATCTGTACCTATTCTTGGGCACTAGATTTTGATCAATTTTGAGTCAAAGAGACTAAGCAAGTAGGTAGCTGCTCAAATTAATTATTAAACACGTGAAATAAAAAATACACTACATCATTTTAGATTAATTAAGTATGTTAATGCATCGCGTTCTTATTGAAAGAAAATTAACATTGACATTACACTGAGAAATGTCTAAAGAAATCCATTCCAAAATACAACAGTGTCATTATTAAGGTTCAATATAAAGCTTAGTTCAGGAGAGCCAAAAATGGCGCATGAAGGCCATGACAGTGCGCTGTCAACTGGCATGAAACTCAACCTTATCGCGGATCTACTCAGTGCCACCGCTCAGCGATGACTGGGCGACCATTCAGTGATTCCAGTTTTTTTTTTATACTTCTTTCGGCTTAATTATTGTTAAAAAAAAACAAATCAATCTGACTAGCCTTTTCCCAACTATGTTGGGGTCGGCTTCCAGTCTAACCGGATGCAGCTGAATACCAGTATTTTACTTGGAGCGACTGCCTATCTGACCTCAGTAACTGGGTAATACGATACCCCTTGGTAAGACTGGTTGGACAGGCTTTCGGGCTTCTGACGACCCGTAAAGACTGTCAAAGATCGACAGAATGACAGCCGGAACCAACGGTTTAACGTGCTTTCTGAGGCATGCAGGAGTCTCGGTATGAAAAAATGGTCACCCATCCACGGGTCTACCCCGGCAAGCATAGCTTAACCTAATGGATCAACCCGTGCGGCAGTTACCACTTAGACACGAGGTCATCCGTTGAAAAAACAAAAAACATATGGAAAAAATGTTGGAATAGTTGTTTGAAATACCGAATTATTTAATACGAATAACACAACAAACTTTTTAATAAAGACTTTAAACAAATTTTGATACAAGTTTTAATGATTTTGGTACAAGTTACTCTACGATGTTGATAAATTGAACCTGCCTAGTATTTTCCTAAAATTTAGGAGAAGGAGGTTACTGTCGGACTTGGTTGTCAACGAAAAGTGTCTAAACTTCTTTATTGAACAAAAAAGTGTATGCAGAACTTTTTTAAATACGTATACAAAGTAAAATTAAGTCGTACCAACATATTTAACTACTTAGCACAATTTTCTTAGCTTTGAATCAACCTTGTGTCAACAGTGCTGTTCTAAAGGGCATGTTTTTTAATATTAAACCCAGAACATTTGGAACTACATTAAAAGCGTATGTCTCGATGTCGTACAGGTGACATCTGAAATGTTTGACATAACAACAGGCCTTTGTGGACATCGCCCCTTTGTCAGCAAAAACATAAAAAGGTGCTTTGTTGTCAATAGAGTCACTGATATTTCATATCATATCAATAAATGGAACTACTCCACTTAGAACTTTGATATTTTATTTTATTAATCTAGCATAATCACTATAATGTTCCCACTGCTGGGACACACACAGGCTTCCTCAGTGAGAGGGAGTGAGCTGTAATCCACCACGAGGCCCAGTGCGGGTTTGGTAGATGTCACATGTCTTAGAATTTTTGGTTCTAGGACATGCTGATTTCCGCACGATGTTTTCCTTTACCGTGTCTGAGAGCAGTGGTGATGAAATAATTTACACAAAGTAAAGCGCCTGTCTCGGTTCGCACCTACGACCTACAACTTGTAAGTCGCAGCTGTTACCCCACCACTGCTCCTCATTTGTATTTGTTTTATTCATATGTAGGTAGGGGAATGTGGGGGGAAACCGGGTAGAGGGTAAAACCAGATAGTTGCTATTTCAATACTCCGCGTACAGCTGTCTCGTTCAAGCTAGTGGAGAAATATGTGCGAACGCTTACTCAATGCGGTTGCAAATGGCGGGAACGGTAACATCTCAGCGCGTGCATCTATAAACGAACATTGAAAACAAAGGTAAGTTATCTAATATTTCGATATTTTTAAAGTGTGATCATTAAGTTTAGCAGTGTGCTATCATATTCAGTTGTATTTTTTAAGAAGATATATATATTTAATCTTTTAAAACGGTAATTGTTGTTGCTATGAGTGTAAACATAATCTGTTAGTTATTACAATTTCAAACATGGTACCTATGGGGCACAAGCGGACGGGGTGATCTCGACTATCCGGTTTCACCCGATTGATTTTATATGTAGGTATTGTGGGCGTTTGTTTTATTCCTCTTTTGAATTACTATTTTTTTTTACCTTTTACAGAGTGCGAGCGTCAAATGCCACGAACATATGTGAGAAAGTCAAATAGGCTACAATGGTCGGAGTCAGAAAAAAATCAAATGGTAGGAGTCAGGGAAAATTTATGGCTAAAAACATGAGCTTTTAGCCATAAATTTGGTCATGGAAGGTAGAATGGGATATCTTTTAGTGTCACACACCTAAAATGTAACCAAAAGTTCCTTAGAAGATCGTGTAAAGAAGATCAAAGGTTCGAAAACCTAAAGACGAAGTGTTTAGAAAGTGCCCTGCTACTGCAAAATGCGTCTTCACTGATGAGCTGGAAGGTATGCTAGTCGAACATATCAAAACTATGGAATCTCGACTGTTTGAATTGACTAAAACGGATCTGCGACATTTGGCATTCCAATTAGCTAAAAGAAATAATTTAAACCATCCTTTTAATAAATAAACTGGACTCGCTGGCTTAGATTGGGTTAGTGGATTTCTTGAGAAATAACTCCATCCCTGGCAAGCAGGAATATCTACAGAAGGACAAACGTTTTCAGATTCTATAAGTCTTGTATCAACCGATTGAAGATGTCATGCCGATTCCTCATTTTAAAAAGAACATGCGGCCATCAGCGCGCCGTCATTTTGAGGAAAAACCGTCATTTTGACGGAATCACTACATAAAAATGAACTGGCTGAGAAGGCTACGTCATCAGTAATTAAAATAAAAAAGGCAAAGGTAAAGGTGTCGGTAAAAAGACGAATAAAGAAAACTATCATGAGGATTCGGAGTGTTTGGTTTGTGGCGAAAAGTACAGTCAAACTCACAGATGAATGGTACCAATACATTGCTTGTCTTAAATGGGCTCACGAAAGTTGCATCGCCTGTTCTGAGCAAGAATTATTATTTTTATGTATGCAAAAACTGCGAATAATTGGAATATTTAGTTTTATTGTTAGTATCTGTATTCACCCCTTGAATATAAAATTCCTATCCGGTTTGACCCATAGGTATGGGGTGAATTCGGATTTATAATATTTAATTTAAACCGTCCTATTTTTTAGTTATTAAGATTAATCTCAAACATTTTCATGCCAAAGTTACGCCTAAGGTATAGTTAAACAATTATGACATTGATTATCTCAATAAATTACAAAGTGATTTATTTATTGTGTCTTTATCTTAACTATCCGGTGTTCCCCCACCTTCCCCTACTGTTCTTATTATGTAAGGGTTATATACACACGACAAAGGAATATACGAGAAGTATGTAGGAATCAAATTAACTACCTCTGACCTGCCTTTTTTTTGCCCGGGCACTGCACTGTACATGATGATCTGAGAGTGATTAGTCGAAACTAGAAATTAGTCTCTTAGAAACGGGTGCGTCTTATATCATTTAAAGTTATTTGGTATATTTTTATTTCAATAACGTTCACAAGATGTAATAAACGTGAGATATGCCAACTGTTGATATAATTTCTTTACATATAAAATGTATGTACTCTAAAACTTATTTCGTATAACGTTATTGGATATAACGTTTATTAAATTGTAAATCATTAGGTCTATCGTTTAATATATATATACCATCATTATGGTTAACACCACGATTCAGAGCAATCCGATTCGGATTGGTTAGGTTAGAAGGCTACGGCGGGAGCGGAGCGGAGCTCCCGCCTTAGCCTTCGTGGTTATTTTTTTTATAACCACCCAGATATAGGAGCCCCACCAAGCGGGGCTCCGTCGAGCTATCTTGATAAGGGATAATCAGTTACTAGGTTAGGTTTGGTTAAATAGGTTTTATGTTTTTTGAGTGGTACATCAAACGATTTTATATTCAAAGTATGTTAAGCTTAAAAAATGTTGTTAGAATAGAATAGAATAATTATTTATTTGCATAGAAAGTAGGTACAACAAAATGCAGATGTTATATAAATTAGAGATCCTTATACAATCTACCTTAAATTAGGCATGCAAACATTTCGTAAAAGTGCTTAAGTCTAAAATACTGTCAATATGAAAATTCTTAAATATGGTCAATTAAATATAAATAATTAAAGATGTCATTAAGGTAACTATACATTTTCATCATTTAGAAATTCACAAACGGAGTAATAACATTTATCAATTAATAAGGCTGACAATTTCTTTTTAAACAGTGGAATGGACTCGTTTTTTATTCCATCAGGTATTTTGTTAAAGACAATCGGGCACGTACATAAAACACTTTTCTTTAATAATGCAGTGTTATGACCACTAACACGTAGCATATTTGTATACTGCTTGTGTTATCTTAAAATAATATCAATCGTTTATTATATTAAGTGATCATTATATCAAATAAAATTAAACATTCATTTGTTATATCTTGTAAATGTTAGAGATTTTGTAATTTTACCATAAATTACTTACCCCTTAAAAACATTTCACAAGTTACTAACACACTTTCATTTCTGCTGTGACCACCCATAAATACCAAGGTTCTACGATAAACCAGGAACTAATGAATTGTTCTACATAATTCAGAACTTTTGTTTCGCAACGTACGGTTAAGGTAAGATGTAAACTTCTGGCACGCCTCACTTTCACGCTTATAAGCTATTTAAACAAGGTAAATGGATGTTAGGCCAACCATTAAGACGGATAAGCTGGTAATTTAATAATCAGAAAGTTTCAGAATCAAAAGTCATTTATTAAAACTAGGCTGAGAATCAGCAATTTTCGATAGTCAAAATTACATAAGACAGTCCCCCAAAAACGCCCGCCCTTCTTCACTTCCTAGTGCTTTAGCTGGGAAGAAAAAGCGACACAACAAACTCACCAGCAGCACAGCAGTCTGTTCAGAAAAACTTGATTCAATACAATTAGAAAACCTTATAATTTGAAACGAATTTACTCACCTTGGTGCCACCGCTAAGCAAGGTTATAATAATAATTCTGAAGTACCTATGTACTTAGGTGCCCCAGCTTCTATGACATAACAGCTTATTTACCTGTGAGCACGGCAGTCTCCGCCCTCGTTAGAGTACGTCATTTACATAAAACAGGTATCACATTGCATCGGCCATTACTGCTTACCTAATTCGACATTATGGAACACCAAACGATATTTAATTTCGGCGCTCGACAGCTGTTGCTTCTACCATAGATACCCATTATCTAGTGTCGGTCTCGTGTAGTTCTTTATGAGACTACTAAACTTTATATAACATCTCGTTGTTAAAATATTAATTAGTCAGCCCGGTGGCAGTAGGGATAACTGCTTAGGGTGACCGAATGTACGAGTACGTTTCACCTCTCGTGGCTACTTTAATGCATCTCTAAAACACTGCGATGACAAGATCTACTTATATGTAGTAAATATGTAGTTTTATAACAGACACCTAAATGCGAAACTTTTGTCCCATTCTGAACATTTTCGCAAAAGGGTGTACATAACTGTGCGAATTTCGCTATGTCCCGTTTTAATAAATCTCTATTTACAATTCCGCGCTCGGCGAGTGGAAAGGCTTAAGCCAAGACATTTTTCTTCATTCGCAAGTGTGTGCTAACAAACTCGGTGTCGGCGACGCCGCGGTCGGGGACGTTTACCCTTCTCAATCTCGGAGAATTCGGTTACAATCATAATGCTACGCGGGCCTGGCGATGGCGCGGGCAAAAACTTTTATTTTTAATCTCGTTTTATTAAATCACTTCGGGGAGGAGTAAGTTGAGTATGGACTTTTGAAGTGGAAGTAATTTATACATTTGTAACACATTGAGCATTTAACTGGGCTTCATTATTTTACCAGTTAACCACATGCACCAGTGAGCCAACACATTACATCCAGGTACGCTGTTATAATACTCGTAGTACATCAAACTTTCCTTTTCATTAATTTTTCATACTTTGAAGCTCTATCTATAACAATTACACACATAATATAACATCACGCCTTGTTTCCCCGAAGAGTAAGGCAGAGGTGTACCTATATTGCACCCACATTTCGCCAGTCACAGTGAATACAAGGTGAAGTTTTGCATCCTCGTCAAATTCAAGGAGGTAACTATGCTAATGATTCTCGACACGAATCAATAATAAAATAAGTAGGTCTTTTTTTTCTAATTTTCGGAATTCGGCATGTGTAGGACACGCATATTAAAACACGGCCTGTTTAATACTGCACTGTAACTGTATTTTTACACACACACCACCGCATACACAACGGGGTGATTCTGTTATGTGAAAGTAATGTGTTCTAAAATACTGTCAAACTTAAATGACTAAAAAAACAAGTATGTATGAATTATTGAGCAGGTTTCGTAATGTTATTTGGTTATATATGTCTTCCATAGCAGCCTCCTGAAATTTGACGAGGATGCAAAACGACACCTTGTATAATTGATAAATCAATAAAATATTAAGTATATCTACTTCGTCCATTTAAAAATTACTTGCTTGCTCCAAACATTCCAAACATTCACAGATATTTTAAACGTTGACCACGTAGCCTGATTCTATATAACGAAGATGACTTTATAACTTACTTAGACGCCGTGTTATCTGAATACTAATGAACAATCTCTTTGACGAAGAACAATTGCTTCCAATTCTCTTCAGAATACGCAAAATTATACTTTTGTCATTTGTTTTTGAAGAAACAAATAGATGGATACTCCATTGTGTGATAGCTAGTTCTTAGTATTATTGCGATGTCGTCGAGCTCTCTATGAGCGCTTCACAGGAGGAAAGAGCTTTAAAATAATAGAATGTAACAAGCTCGCTAAATCTCATCGCCTTAACGTAAGAACTGTGAAATTGGACTTTCAGTGGAACTCCGCGGTACACCGCGCTATATGACGCTCTTGAATATGAAGTAATTATGTTGGTAGGCGGCACATTATCGCATAGCCGTAACTCCTCAAGTAAATGCTCCCAGTGCGTTTTATATATCTGAAAGCACTGCTCGTATTCAAGAGTAAAACCCCCTTCCATACGTTGTCCGCCGGGGTCACTCATAAATTTCAATGTACTATTCTGGCTAGCGTACTTTAAGTGAAATATCTACTCCATTTGGGGATCCAAACACCCAAACTACTTGATGAATTCTAATACTCTTACGTGACTCACAATATAAAGCACAGGTGCTTTTATAAACGTCATCTTTGATCTCGATGCCCGATCGTGATTGTTTATTAATTTGGCTATTTATTCCAGAATAAATAAATGTTTTTACTTAAAACACTTCTTCTTATACTGAAATAAATTCTGTATTTAAATAAATGGAGTATTATAAAAAAGAAACATTTCAAACTTTTTAAACTGTGCGCAGAACCACCCTATGCCTCTAATACACAACACAAATGTTTGCACAACAGATACAAGATCAGCACCATTTATTCAGAGCTCAGCTACTCAATGGCAAGAAAAATGGGATACATAGGTATTTATTACCGATCCCGCTACTAAAATAGAACTAAAAAACCTTTATAGCAAATGCTCCGTTTCAGATTTCCCGACCGCTCTGAAACATAGGGCCTAATAAATATTCCCCCTGTCGGATCTCCCTTCGCAGTGAGACGGGCCCCGCCTAAGATGAGGAAAACCGCCGAGATTTGTACCATAAACCCTCCTGTCACCGGAAAACAACGTATTCGCGATATCATTGCCGCCAAGCGTGGAAATATTCTGTACAATCAAGAGAATCAGCTGCGTTAAGTGACGGTGATTAACATGTTAATCGATATTGTTAATACTCGTAGAAGGATAGACAAGATGAAAGCAATTTTGTTGTATGAATAATTTATAGTATATTGTTCTGTTCGTATGACAGTTTCCTTAAGCTAATTGAAACTACTTGAAGCTTATGCTCTTATACCGTGTCCCATTAATGGAACACAACGATTAGTTAATCAGAACTGATTTATTAGCCCATTAATGGACACGTCACCGTTGCTCCTAATTAAAGTTGAATGGCATGCAGCCAATCTAGAAATCCAGAGTTCTGTATTAATTTTCTTATTCAATACAGTTCTGTGTTTGTATTGTATCTCTGTCGTGAATCTCTCATCGCTCACACGTTCATCTCAGTATGGTTGCCCTTTTCATCTTATCGATGACAGTTTGCGGCGGCCATTTCTCGTCCTCATTGTGTATTCACCCAACTGCGATAGTTCTATGTAAATTTTAATAACATTAATGTACGTTATTTAAATTTATGTAAACGTCAGTGAGTTATTTCATTTTCAACCAATGTCACCTCAACAGATTCACGTTAAACAATAAATCATCGTGATTATCCATTATTTTCGCGTAAGGTAATGAATCTGTCCCAGCGGTGGTCAAAACAAGGGATTATGGAACATAAAACTGGAAAAATTGCTTCTGAACCTGTTTGTGTAATAACTAAAGAGATTTTAGATTAGATTACTTTTTTAAATCTTTCAATAAATATTCGATATTTAGCTTATAAATAAATAAAAACGTCACTTTATGATGAACATGAGTTGCGGGTGATGTCGTTTGATTTAATAATATACGGGTATGGTGAGGAACAGGAAAATTATTAAAAAGTAATTGGTTCACAAGTCAAAACCACATCGAAACTACAAATTCTTATTTATGATGGAGAATCTAGAGTCAGGTTCTTGGTCTATCGACCCAAGTCAGTCGTGCGCTTGCTCCTCACAGGAAGTTCATTCATCCATGACACCCGAGTGTAACGCAGCCCGACTGCGGTCTGACCTCAACCCTTAGGGAAACCATCAAACACGATCATTCGTGAGGGGATCAGCAGAACTGTCCTGTGAGTATCGTTTGGAGATAAATTGGTGCACAGCTGTCGAGGGATGATTTATAACAAGCTGTGTTTATGTGATTTGTTTCCCTTTACTCGCCTGTTCAAATCTTTGTCGATTCGTTCACGTAGCTTGCTTTGTCGTCAGTCTACTTGGAAAAGGTTTATTTTATTCACGTATTGCCCCTGTGCAGCAGTGGTTAAGGTACGAGGTTATGGGTTCAAATCCGGGAAAGTATCTGCCAATATGACTTTTTAATTAATTTGTAATTTATAAGCATATATATTGAAAATAGCTGTCATTGACGAAGGAACACATCCTCAGTGAACCTTTTTTTTTTGGGGCTGAAATCATCAAATAACTTCTCCCGGTCTGGGCGGAGCGGGAGGGTGTGTCAGACTCTTACTGACTAAAACCCACCCGTATTCCTTCCGTTGCCTGTGTTGCCAGGGGCCTCGGTAACTCTTTGGTACCTTCCCGCGACCCCGGCAGGCATCGGCCCTAGTGGACCCCTACTCTTGTGCTGACGACATCTCTTTGAAGCGCGCGTGGAATACAACGCGCCGTCAACCCGGGCTTGGTCCTTACCGGACGGCTGCCCAGGCCCTTTCGCTCCGTACCATGGCCTGAACCAGGGCCGGAAGCGAGGGATCTCTGCCGCCGATCGCCTCCACGAGGACACGGCGGTGCTCTGCCCAAGCCGGGCAGACCTCCACCGTATGCTCCACCGTGTCCTCAACTTGAGTGAACCTGAACTTGGACTGAATTGACATAAGTCTGAAATTGAGCAAGCGTGACGATCAATGATCAAGGCTTCGCTATATGAGAAGAGGCCTTTGCCCTTCAGTGAGGCAGTATATTCAAACAGGCTGATGCATTTAATGAATTGTTCTGTTTTGTAGCTCAGCAGCCGATCGATGCTTCGCACATTCGTAGCTGAATGCTTGTGCGAACACACCTCAGCGTACCACCTGCACTGCCGTGTCCTCGTGGAGGCGATTGGAGGCGGAGATCTCTCGCGTCCGGCCATGGTACGGAGCGAGAGGGCAAGGGCAGCCGTCATCTCCTTCTGCGAAGTAGTAATGCTCGCAAAAGAGAAGGCGGGACGGTTGAGGGAAAGGCAAGTTTCGCGCCCTCTCGCCCCTAGCTGCCGCAGGAGACGCCCTGGGCGTCGGGAATCCCGGGCGGATTTCCGGCCACCGTAGGCGCGGGCTTGCGGACGGTGAGCAATGGGTAGCTCGCCATCCGATAAGGACCAGGCCCGGGTCGACGGCGTGTTGTGTTCCACGCACCTCAAAGAGATGTCGTCAGCACAAGAGTAGGGTTCCACTAGGGCCGATGCCTGCCGGGGTCGTGGGAAAGTCAGAAAGGGATACCGAGGCCCCTGGCAACACAGGCAACGGAAGGAACACGGGTGGGTTATAGTCAGTAAGAGTCTGACACACCCTCCCGCTCCGCCCAGAGCGGGAGAAGTTATTTGATAATTTCCCACCCAAACAAGAAAATAAAAAACTTATAACACCCCGTCGTTTTTGCGTCGGGCGTTAAAAAAAGCGTACCACCTGGGATAGGGTATAGGATGTTTGTGTGTTGTTACTAACAACATTATCAACATTAAGGGGCCGTGCACGAAATCGACTGACTTTTATCAATGATTTTTGTTCACTTTTTGTGGAAAAGGGAAAAATAATTTAAACAACATTGTTTGTGAGTGGAAAGGTAGGATTAGTTTTGCGTGGGGCTGCAGGGATTTATCAAATAATTTAAGTATTAATGCAAAATCACTAATATTCGCAACCATTTTCCTGAATAACCACGCGAGACTGACATCGCGTTGCGCATCTGCGTTTGATTATCGTTTTACAAGAAACTACTTGTGATTTTGAACATGTAGGTAAATATATTATCAAAAAATATGGTCTACTTGACTTGGCTGGATCACTTTTTTTATCTTCGATGTTCAAATATAGCTGAAAAATAATGTTGAAAAAACAATTTATTTAAGATAAACTTTTTTCCTATGATTTAGGAACGTTTTATGGGAAAAATGGGTAAAAATGTTGTTAATACTGACGAAAAGTTTAGAGCAGCAGTTCGAAAAGTACCAATGTTCATATCTAATGTGCACAAGGATACTGCTGAGGAGGATATTACTAATTATATTCTCAGAAAAACGGCAATAAATGTAACACTAGAGAAGATAAGTTTGAAAAAACAAAGTGATTACAGCGCATTTAAGTTCTTTGTGCCTCATCATAATGTGCACTTGTTCTTAAATAATGAAGTATGGCCGCTGGGAATTATTTTTAGGCAGTTTGTGAATTTTCGACCAAAATCTGTGAACAGACCGAATATTGGCTCTGTAGGCGGTTTCCTCCACGGTAATTAATGGATAGTGAACTGCACAAGTTTGCAACATTTAATTGTAAGAACGTTAAGCGGTCGATCGACAGCGTACGTGACTTATGTGAATACGTAGACGTTATAGCCTTACAGGAAACTTGGCTACTGTCGCATGAAATATCGTACCTTAACTCGATTAGTGACGATTTCAACTGTACTGGGACGTCGGCAGTGGATTCCACTACTGGTATGCTACGAGGAAGACCTTATGGTGGTGTGGCGCTATTATGGAAGAGGAGCGTATACGCAAACGTAACTGTGATTTCGAGTGATAACCCGCGTATAAGTGCAATAAAAATAGTGATGCAGGAAAGATCAATGTTATTGTTTAGCATTTATATGCCGATTGGTGCTGTATGTAATTTGGCAGATTTCACGGACGTCCTCAGTGCGGTGAGTGCTATCATTGATTCTAACAGTGCAGAGTGCGTTTATATACTGGGGGATTTGAATGCTCACCCAATGGAGCGTTTTTATAATGAACTCATGGGTTTCTGTAGTGAACAGGACTGGTCGTGTATAGACACTGAGCGTTTGGGTGTAGCATCAAATACGTACACGTTTATAAGTCACTCGGGTCGTCGAGGTGGCTTGACCACTGTTTGGTTACCAGGGCTGCGACTCAAACTGTTAATAGGGTGTTTGTTCAGTATGATGTAATGTGGTCTGACCACTTTCCGTTAATTATTGAATGTAATTTGGATGTAATAGTACCGAAAAAATGTGTATCTACTCGACATTTAAATAACAGGGTTGTATGGGGTGAGCGGGACTTGGCGCAAATTATTTTGTACAATACTGAGTGTCATAAGCGTCTGAGATTAATAGATTTTCCTATGCAGTTCCGCTATTGTTGTGATCATATGTGCTCTGATTTAAATCATAAACGTCTAATCGATAAGTTGTATGGGCAAATCGTTGGGGCTTTATGTGAGTCATCGGTGGTGGGCCGAGATAGTAAAAAAAAGAAGAAGAAGATAGTAAGAAAAGTTGTTGTTGGGTGGAATAGACATGTTGCCGACGCACACAGGCTTGTTAGGGATAAGTTTATGTTATGGTCGTGCTACGGTAAGCCTACTTCTGGCCGTTACTATGAAGAGATGTGCGAGTCGAAACGGATATTTAAATCTCGGTTGAAATGGTGCCAGAGCAATAATATATATAAGCAAAGGATAAGATAAAAATGGATATCCTGGCATCTAGTCATTTGAATAAGGACTTTCGTGGGTTTTGGAAGAACACAAACAAACTTAATCATAAGCCTAGCGTGCCTGTGTGCGTTGACGGTGTGAGTGATGCGCAGGGAGTAGCTGAACTGTTTAAAGCTAAATTTGAGGTAAAGTCGTCGTTAGGACCGTCGCAGGCGGTGATCGATGTTGAGCCCAAAGGGGAATTAGGAGTCAGGGTCACTGCCAGAGACATTGCTTCTATCATACAGTCAATGTCAAGGGGGAAGTCTCCTGGCCATGATGGGCTCAGCATCGAGCATCTTCGGTGTGCGGGCCTTCATTTGACGCGTGTTTTGGCTTTATTATACAATCTTTGTCTGAGTCATGCGTATATACCCTCGGATATGTTGAGAACAGTTGTAGTGCCCGTAGCAAAAAATAAAACTGGACTATTGACTGATAGGAATAACTATAGACCTATTTCACTGGCTACGGTTGTGTCTAAGGTATTGGACAGCGTGCTTAATGCGCAATTAAATAAACATGTTCTGTGGCATGACAACCAGTTCGGGTTTCGACCTGGGTTGTCTACCGACAGTGCTATATTGGGCTTTAAGCATGCTGTGGAGTACTACACACGCCGTAGCACTGCGGTTTACGCTTGTTTGCTCGACCTGTCGAGTGCTTTTGGTCTGGTTTCGTATGATATTCTTTGGAAAAAACTTAATGATGCGAAGCTACCACCTGAAATCATAAATATTTTTAAGTTTTGGTACGGAAATCAGATCAACAGTGTAAGGTGGGACGGGGCTTACTCGAGTCCATATGGTCTTGAGTTAGGTGTGAGGCAGGCGGGTCTGAGTTCTCCTACACTCTTCAACCTGTACATGGACCAGTTGATTGGGGAGCTGAGTAGCACCAGAGTCGGATGTTATATTGATGGCATATGTGTCAACAATATTACCTATGCAGATGACATGTTGCTGCTCAGTGCCTCAGTCTGTGGCCTGAGGAAACTGGTGAGTGTATGTGAGAGGTACGCCGGTGCTCATGGCCTGTTGTATAATATAAAAAAGTGTGTCGTCATGGTGTTTGGGGCTGGTGGGAAGTGTCCAGAAACGGTACCTCCAGTAATGATGAGTGGTGTACCGTTATCGTGAGTTCACTCTTTTAAGTACCTTGGGCATGTTTTGACCGCTAGCCTTAGGGACGATGACGATATTGAGAGAGAGCGGAGGGCGCTGTCGGTCAGAGCGAATATGATTGCCCGCAGGTTTAAGCGTGCGTCTACGGAGGTTAAAAAAACACTTTTTAGATCCTTCTGTTCCTCATTTTACACCTGTAGCCTGTGGATACATTTTACGCAGAGATCGTACAGTGCCCTTCGCGTGCAATACAATAATGCTTTCAGGGTGTTGATGGGGCTGCCTCGCTTCTGTAGCGCATCAGGGATGTTTGCGGAATTGCGTGTTGATTGCTTTTATGCATTAATGCGTAAAAGATGTGCGTCCTTGGTGCGCAGGGTGCGAGCCAGTTCCAACAGCATCCTCGAAATTATTGCTGGCAGGCTGGACTGCTGTATTGTGAGTCGTTGCTCCAGTATCTCAGCTGGAGTGCTGAAGCAATGATTATTGATTGTATTTTGTAGCGTGTGTTTGTATTACTAACATAGCTGTAAGTTTATTTTATTGTCACTAACACTGTATGAGTCACGTGGTTACTCACAATAAATCATTTATTATTATTATTATTATTAGCATAACTTTACAGAAACTTATTTTATGAAAATACAATATCTTCTGTAACACAAACAATAGAAAATCAATTGTGTCTCAATAGCTATCCTTGACCAATTAAGTAAATCAAAGGCGAAATGTTTGTTTTTATTCTAAATGTTGAAAAAACATTTTTTTTTTTATGAAAAAGGTTCAATGTTTTTTTGCTAATAATTAGCATTTTAAAGAAATTTAAAAACCACACTTTATTAGCTATCCTTGAAATAAATCCAAATTGTATTTTATGAAAATACAATATCTTCATTAAGTAAATCAAAGGCTATTTATTTTTTCGAGAACGTTATGTGATGAGACTATTAACAGGTGCTGTGACTGACACGAACGGTTTTGCACCTCAAAAACTGTTCTTTTATAGTCACATATTACGTCATCTTATATTTCAATAATTTCAAGCTTTTTTGTAATTAAGAGTGTTTTTTCGTACACAGAGCCTTAACACCGACATGACCTAACAAAACAATTTAAAAAAGTCATCTGAATATTGTCTAATTAATCGTTGACGAACTTCCATCGGGCACGAAGTCTGCCGAATCAGAACAATATAAGAAACGAGCCGACCTAATTGGGTCACGGAGCAGACTCTGTCGAACATGGTACCCATTAATTGAACCACTTCTTCCTTTACATTATCACAGCCGACACGGCGGGTCCTCAAAATAATTACTTGTCATTTTATTCCCAGAAAACGTTGATTTGAGTTTGTAATTTTTGATGGGACTGTTTGTGGCGCCAGCTATTTATATCTAACTCTATTCTGCCATTGAGCTTTAGTTGGCGCCACTAAACCATCATGGAAAGAAACGAAAGAAACTTAGTAGGTCCAGCGTAAGCGTTCGTCGAACGCATTGGCAGCGTAGAAGCCGCATTCAGTCGGCCAAAAACTACACAGCGTACAACGCATCCATAGCTTTCTTTATTCTTGATTGCTGCAATTACAGACACAATAGGTGTTTCTATTATTATCATACTCAATACTTAATACGTTTATTGCATTCCACAATGTGAACTTAGGTGGTAGGTACATAAAGACATAGATTCGTTTTGGAGCATTGTGGGCCCTGTCGGGCATAACAACATAAAAATTAGGAGGAGGGCTATTATAGATATTTATTAACAATATATTAATCTATTCTTTCGTTTTGTGTAGGTAGGTAGGCTGATAACTAATTGTGTACATATAATTTTGACTACTCATATATTGGATTTATACAAAAATTATTATTGCGTTTTTTTTTTGGTATTATTGTTTATTTATTAAATTTATCATTTAAATATTCATTTACATTATAATAACATTTACAGATTAGAAATTATTTAATTTATTTATAAAGATATTAAATTTTTGTTCATTTTTAATTTCATCAGGTAGTTTATTATATATTTTAACTGACATACAAGGTTTAACCTTTTTTTTTTGCTCGTTATATTTATAATTCAGCAACAAACACAACATTAGTTTTCATTTTTCGGAATCAGTTTCCGAATAGGTACTTAATCTAAATAAAAAATAAATCTAAAGAATGTAAGTATCAGTCGACAACGCGGCTTCTACGAGACGTCTACGGGTGTCTACAAATGCCTACGCGCCGCCTACGCCTCGCCAGTTTTAGCCAAAAAAAGATTTCGACGAAATAAAGCTCGACTTACACATTACAGGTTTATTGCCTGTGGCATACCATAAAATTGAAGCAACAATTGACTGGCAATACTTGAACCAATTGTACAAGGACCTCTAAACAACACGTACAATTGTTGCACGATACGGGCAAGTTAGTTGCCATTCAAAACTAGTACGGTAAACTGCACGTACAATAAAATTGCACGTGCAATAAAATCGCATTCAACTCTACAAGTATGAACGAATGAAACAAGTTAAAAAAATCTCGAGACGAGATATTATTTTTTTATTAATTTAAGTTTAACATTTTAGATAAAATTTAATTTAAATATTTGGCAGCGCATCTAAGACTGGCAATACTTGAATCAGTTGTACTAACTCAACTTGCATGCAATAATCGCCTTGCAATAAAATTGTTTTGGTGTAAGTCGCATGCAAATTTATTATTATTGCCATTATTGTATGCCATTTTATGGAAATTGCCCGCGCGTAAACATTGCATACAATTCATGAATGGCAATAATTGAACGTGCTTTATGGCATGCGATTATTGCTCTTGAACGTTCCAGAAACCTGCACCGTGTAAATGGGGCTTCCGTGTAACGAATTTAAACTCGTGTCTCTTTGTTTTCATCAATTGGTTGGAATGTTTTTAATTGATTGTTTTATTTGACTGAAATCGTAATCCTACTGCAAAAACGTGAGTACCTATTATTTTTTTACTTAGAACATCGCCTATTAATGCATAGACCTAACATATAATATAGTTCCCAGTTATTTTTTATTATTTACAAGCTAGTGCTTGTAAACAATAAAGAATAACTGGGAGGTTTCCTGTAAGTGTAGAATAGTTCCTACACTTACAGGAAACCTACGTTGGAACATACCGTAATAAAAATAGAACAAAGTCTCTTGTTTTTAATTACACAATTCTGTTTATTTAATAGTTGAAAGAAAGTGACTGTAACACCATTTTTATAAATGTATATACCTACCGATATTTTATAACGGCATGTATTTAACGCGGCGACAAATTAATCTGAATTTGGGATTATAAATAATTAAAGGCGGTATCAAAATATAATAGGTTGGCAGCTACAGCGAAGGATAATTTTAAGTAAAAAGTAGCAGCTAAACTGGCATCGAGATTTTGTATTGGTAACTAAGAGTCACCAATAATAGAGGGGATCTGGTCGACGTTAATGGTCACTGTTCTAACCTAACCTAACCCAAATGAATCAATCACCCTTCGCTGTAGCTGCCAACCTACTATATTTGCTACCGCCTTTAATTATTTTTTAATCCCAAATTCAGATTAATTTGTCGCCGCGTTAAATACGTGCCTAATAATATTTAATCGCTGCCAAGTTATTTTTTTAAGTTAGTCGCCTGGAAAATAATTAGCCTTTTATAACTTCTGTTAATATGTTTTGACCTTTATTTTCATTCATAGCCGTTGTATTGATACAAATTCCTTATCGCACGTTATACTCCCCAAGTACTACACACAAATAAACCTTGTTTGATCCATCTCCTTTTAAAACAAGGAGAAAATAGATAAGACGGAAATGGAAGGAACAAGCATTGTAGTTAACATTATTTAAACTACGAAATATATTTCATGATACAACAAAACATTCACGAATCACCTGTGAGCCATATAACCCCTTTTACCATATTTTCTTATTGTATCTTACGAAGCCTAGAAAAAATAGGACCTCCGAGAACTGAGGCAGGCTTAACTTTATGATGAAGTGAAGCGGTCATTTTATTCGTCGTGAACGAGTCGTTTTATTCGTCATAAAACCCAAATTATTAATGTTCCCGAAAGTGTATGAATCACCAGTTAAAAGGTTTGCAATATAAATTTGGGCAGCCCTTCGCTTTATAAATCATTGGAGGTAATAAAAAGTATATTTCGATAATTTGACAAACCCCTGTGGCGCAGTAAATAGCTTTTTGCCTGTATGCCAAAATGTTTGAGTTCTATTGTCCAAGCTTTGTTTGTTTGCCGTCGTAGTCTGAGCTTTGCCTCGCTTTACGCTGACGGATACGAGCTACACACAGGCACCTATTTTTAATAAAAAAAGAACCTGAATTGTGTTTCGGTATTCCATGTTAACCAACAGAGAATAAACAAGAGGAGGCTTTGATTAAAACACTGCTTCAAAACTACGAGCATGACTCGGTTCACGTAGAATTATTTAGTCCTATTTGGCGCTGTCATCTGACAAGTCTTACATGATATTCATACGAGTTACGTCCTAAACAAACAAATCTATTTTACTAGGTCACACAACATCTAACTCAGCACTAAGTTCTAAACATAATTGCTTTATTATATCCTACTAGCTGTTGCCTGCGACTTCATCTGCGATCCAGGATGAAAAGTAGCCTATATTTGTGTCCTTCTTCATGTAATGGTCTACCCATGTGCCAAATTTCATCCAAATCCGTTCAGCCGTTTTAGCGTGAAAGCGTAACAAACAAACCAAGTCACTTTCACATTTATAATATTAGTTAGAATGCTAGATTACATGCCATGAGTACCTAATACCTCCGTTTATTTGTATTAGAAACAATATAAATGTCATCAAAAATATTTCGGGCATCAAATGTTTCTCTCCTCTGCAACAGACGCAACACTGAAAAGAAAACAATTAGAGCCAATACTAACTTGAAGATAGTTTCTTCAATATCCTGGGTAAGCTAAAAAATTATTTCCTACCTAGGCGAGAAAAGGCTAAGTAATCTGACAACTTTTTACTTTTAACCAAAATCAAAATCTAAATATTTTATTTCACATAAAATAAAATATTACAATAAAATAATATACATGAGCACTTATAAAACGTCAGAAGCTAGGTGCACGGTTCCAATTGGTCGTTTCCTATGGAGAAGAGCCGGCAAGAAACTACACGGTTACTCTTTTAAAAATAATTGGCTTTTACAATGTTTTCAAATTACAGTATTAATAGGTATAAGGAGGACAGTGTAGGCCTGTCGAGAAGTACCAGGTACTTAACAAAAAATAAATGGTCTACAAATCTAGTATATTAAGCCTACAAGCTGGTGTGTTAAACCAGTCATGAAAAGGCCGACTTTAACACATCAGCCGAGGCCGGTTTCTAAAAGACCAATAAAGTGTCTGATCGAATTAATCTAAAGACCAATTGCACATTATCTTTTTGCCTGAATTACAGGCTGTTGTAACAACACCTAATTAAATTACTGCAAGCTTAGGATAACACTCTCTATTTCTTCGAAGAATAGACACGGCTCTTTCCGTACAAAGTGACATTTCGTTTCTCCTTTTTGACATCCCACCATAGAAATCCTTCTACATAAAACAGCACCTAGACAAAGATTGTTAGAAACGAAAGACAAGATGATAGATTGTAGAAGGATTTCTACGGTGAGATGTCAAAAACTGAGAAACGAAATGTCACTTTGTATGGAAAGAGCCGTGTCTATTCTTCGAAGAAATAGAGAGTGTGATGCTAAGCCTGCTGGACATTAAAATTGACAACAGCTTTAAATTGAACTGTGTTCCAAAAACCTATATCAACTGACAACACAGATAAAATCAATCTGCCTAGCCTTTTCCCAACTACGATGGGGTCGGGTTTTAGTCTAACCGGATGTAGCTGAACACCAATATTTTATATGGAGCGACTGCCTCTCTGACCTCTACAACCCAGTAACTGGGTAACATGATTCTCCTTTGTAATACTGGTTGTCAAGACTTTTGGGCTTCTGACTACCCGTAACGACTGTGAAAGATCTACGAATGACAGCCGGGACCAACGTCTTTATGTGCTTTCCCAGGCACGGAGGGGGTCTCAATACGTAATTATTGGTCACCCATCTACGAACCGACCGCAGCAAGTGTAGCTTAACTTTCGATCGAACCTTGCTGTTATTATTTAGCTACGAGCCCCTCACTGACAAAAAAACTCATTATCGATATAAAAATTGGCAACACGTCATCATTCATCAACTTCTAGTGATTCAACTTTGATATGGTTTCCTCCTTCGAAGGTATATTACTCCTAAAGTTTTTTGCCGCGTAGCTATCCCTGCGGATAGTTGTAGAATCAGCCCTTTTTCTTCAGACAAGTTCATCCAATCGTGAAAACGTGCGTCAAAGGTAGATTGTTATCAACATTTTTTTACATTTCATTTTTTAAATTTAATCTTGAATGACTTTTCAAGAATAAATTTAAACTAACTACCTAATGGTGAAAACATGGTACAAATTATTTTTAAAAAAGATTGAAAAACCATTTAGGTACCTACAAGTTTATAAACTTCAATTGCATTGTAAAGTGCTTTCAGGCATTTTCCAACAATCGCCCTAATGAATGAAATGAAAGCGGTAAGTGTGACTGAATTTAATTTCAAAAGACATTAAAACTTGCTGTCAGGAGTGAAAAATAATCTCAGCATTAAATTATTGCTTACAAGATGAACGGAGACAGATAAGGCCGGCCGCGGATTACGCGGCGCTAGGGTTGTGCCGCGGATACCGACAGAAAAACCGAAAATAAAATATTTATATCTTACATTTTACTAAACGTTGTTTTTTCAACCAAGTCGAGCTTTAAACGAAAAGTTAGAACAGATTATTTTCTCACCCACATTTTTATTTTATTCGTCACAATTTTTCACCGCCAGCAGGAAAATCTCATCTGCCCCTCGATCCCACTTCATAACTTCCACGTCGGCCCAGTACGAAAGGATGGTTTGGATCAAAATAAATTGTTAGCTTAGGACTCCTTATTTAACTTCTTATTAAAACAGGCCAGGTAAGGTAGAATGTTTTCCGCGCCTTCAGATAAATCGGATAAAATCCTTAGACTGAGTTAAGCTGTGAAAAAAGTTAGTAATGAGCTTCTATTTATACTTACTTATTTACCTCTCTGAATAAAAATAGATAGAAAATTGGAGCAATGTTTATTTTAACATGAGTTCAAATACAGAAAATCTCATCATCGCGTTCTGTTACAAAAGCTAGTCAGTCCAGAAGGAAAACTTAACATTAATGGAATAAAATTAAAATAAAATAGTATGCAAAGAAATAACAATAAAGTGAATTTATTTAGTTTCGCTGTAGCACATTCCTCGGCGCGCCTCAGACACTTGTAATTAGTTGAAACGGATAAAGAGCGGAACAATTTCTTTCTATCTTATTACTCGAAGCGGGTACACATTAACTAAGAAGTTTGCCTATATTTTCTAATTCACAAAGTACCGTTAATAAAATGAACACATGATAAGACCAAGTTTTTAATCATTATTAATAAGAATACTTTAAAAGTTAAAAACAAAAACATGGCCAACTTCAAAACTCGGATCGATTTCACAAAAATCTGAAAACTTCCACCGAACAAAAACTTTGCTCACGGCTGTCTTAAAATTGTGTATAAAATCAGGGCACACACAATTAGGGGCGTACCTGTATAAAGTAATATACGATACGGTATAACAAGGAATCGCTTAATTAGAAATGTTGTCGGAACCTACACAAACTGGCTTGCTTGTTCACGTTACCCCGAGAAACTTATCGCTGAAGCGTGGCCCTTTATCCTTTCCATTTAGGAAATATTTATTTAGCATCCTTTCCTTAAGCCCCTGTGCTCAGGTGCGAGATCGCCCTAACTCAAATAAGGGGGCAGACATTTAAATAAGGCACTTGTTTTCATTACACTTCTGCTCGTACCGACATTTATTGTGTTCACCGCAAAAACTAATGTTACATTTATGTAACACGTGTTATAGATATCGAATAGAAGGTTTATAATGATATTTTGTGGTAAGGATATATATATTCTAGATTTTATATCGTATCTAGCAGGGATACTGGGAAAGTCGATGTTTATGATACTTATGTAAAGGACGGTGAAACTAGGAACTCATCTCATCACTTTGCATTTCTAGTTACGAGTATATAAGCTCTACAGTAAGAAGGATCTTAAACTATAATAATATTATAAAGAGGCAAAATTTGTGAGTTTGTATGTAGGGGTTATCTTCGCTACTACTGATTCGATTACGAAATTTCTTTCACTAATAGCTTTTTTTTATTTCGGTCAAAAGACAGAAGTCTTCTGTCTGATTTGACCTCAAAGTCAAATCAGTAAAAGTTCTGCCATACCTCTGAGTGGAATCAATACAAAAGAACGTTATTATGGAGAGTAGACGTAATTTGAGCCGGGAAGAAATGATCAGAACCGTGGGAATGTTGGAAGCTGGTTCTCAGCAACGTGATGTGGCAATCGCTCTAAGCACTACGCAGAGTGTTATAAGCCGCCTTTTTTTGGGTGGGAACTCATCAAATAACTTCTCCCGCTCTGGGCGGAGCGTATTCCGAATTCCTTCGTGTTGCCTGTTTTGCCAGGGGCCTCGGTGACCCCTTAGTACCTTCCCGCGACCCCGGCAGGCATCGGCCCTAGTGGACCCCTACATTTGTGCTGACGACATCTCTTTGAGGCGCGCGTGGAATACAACGCGCCGTCGACCCGGGCCTGTTCCTTACCGGACGGTGAGTTACCATTGCTCACTAGTTTCAACTGACGGCGCCTGTTCACGAACATGTCGCGTGGATCAGTACCATCCACCTCGACCATTTTGTAGGGAACCGAATGCGCACATGCGCCACCATCAGCAAGCCATTTGAGTTAGCATCACATACTCTCAACTGCCAATCTTTTTCAAGTCAACATACATCATAAACGGATTCATAGTACTGACTTGTACAAAACTTAAAAAATCCTCTATATTATACAATACTATAGTTTGCAATGTATTTGAAAGATTAATCAAATTTTACTACCAAAAGGAAAGAAAATCATATACAATACCTATTGGAGTATTCAACAACTAAAACTTGATTAAATAAAAATAAACGATAAGATCGCAATGTATGAACAAAAAAGGGAAGCATCTCTTCCAAATCTTACAATTTTAACAAGTGAGCCCAAGTGGTTGTGGAGCAGGACCAGCATTAAGCAAAACATTTCTATCTACGATATAATCATCCAACTTATAATATGCTTGTCTACATATACATGCGTATTGTGCATCTCATTTAGTTGAAGAATATTGAGTGGTATTTTATTATAACATTTTACACAGTAAAATAAAATTAAAAAAGTGTGTACTTTAGACAATCTGAAACGTGGTTGATCTAATTTGTTCCTATTTCTAGTGTCTACTTAAAATTATGGATGTCACTTATCTTACTAAAAAGATGTAGACTTTTTCTAACATACAGACTACTAATTGTTTATTTTACGCAACAAACACCTTAAAAAAAATGTTTTTATCTTTTTATCACATTTTAATGTCAGGATTAACTAAGATTCAAATTCCAGCATAAGCAAAAATCGCGAAAAGTCTTTATTAATGCAAAAGCAGAGAGTACTTCGTCAATCTAAACATACGAAAACATTTTATTTAATCAATCTAAATAGACATTTTTATTTAATTTCAATAGGGCAATAAAATATATTTAAAAAATACCTTGCTCCTTAAACACTTTTGATGTGAGTACTATAGGATATATAAAATTTCACGCGGATAAAGTCGCGGGCAGAAGCTAGTATCTTTTAAAGAGGTAAGATTTAAAATATCACTTTTTAGGGTTCCGTACGTCCGAATGAGAAAACGGATCCCTTATAGGATCACTGGTGTGTCTGTCTGTGCGTCTATCTGTCTTTTTGTCTGTCTGTCTGTCTGTGCGTCTATTTGTCTGTTTGTCTGTCTGTCTGTCTGTGCGTCTATCTGTCTGTTTGTCTGTCTGTCTGTCTGTGCGTCTATCTGTCTGTTTGTCTGTCTGTGCGTCTATCTGTCTGTTTGTCTGTCTGTCTGTCCGTCTGTCACAGCCAATTTGCTCCAAATCAAATGGACCGATTAAGTTGTTTGGTATACATATGAATTTCTGTAACAGGGATACGGTGTAACGTAAACAAATGAATTTTGATTATGGGGGTCACTTTTGGGGAGAAATTAGAACATTAAAAAAATAAAGAGTTTACTGTGAGGGTCTTTTTTTTATTTAATAATTAGTTTTAAAATTATATAATATTTTCTTATGTCTTGAGAGTAGGACCCACCTTCAAGCTCTAGAGGTCTTTTAAATTTGATATATTAGAAAAATAAGATAACTTCTGCGATTGTTGGAATAGTTATTTTAGTCCACCATCTGATAGCATATTTTACTACATGGATAGAAACTTGAAAGGGCTTTCAGAAACCTTGTAAGACTAGGTATATACGAATAAGAAAACGGTTTAAATAACATTATGAACCTTTTTAATTTTAAAATAGAATTAACTCAGCTGAACAAAAATAATTCTGTAATAAACTAAATAAATTATCCACTCAGTGTTTTTCTAACGTCTACAGTTTATTCATAAGCTACGATTATATCCAAAAGTTGTTTTAATACTAATATTAAAACAACTTTACGTACCTAAGTACGTACCTACCTATAACAAAGTAGAAGGATCGCGATCACAAAGTTACAATGTTATGCTAATAAGTAACCGAAACTAAGCAAATGATGTTTACACTAAGTTCGGCGCAAATACACGCAACCTGTAATTTTCTACGTTTCAAATAATAATGTCTACACCGTTTTATTTTCGTTGCGATCCTTTCTATTAAATTAAAGGGTTATTTTAATTTTAAAAAAGCTGTGTAGCTTAATTTTTTAAACTTTTTTGGTTATACAATTTATGTTTTGAATTGTTAAAATTGGTTCGGCTTTTCTGGTTGGTCGCTATATTAGATACAGGCTAAAAGAACGTGCAATGGATAATTCAGCACTACAAGCTTTTCACAATAAAAAAATACGTCTGTATTTATCAACAATTCCTCTTAGAGTGAAGCCCCGGGTCCAGCACGGACGTGCCTCGCGCCAGATGTACTGGTGGTCGCAGGAGCTAACGGCTCTGCGCACTGCGTGCGTGGCTGCGCGACGCCGGTACACCAGGCACCGCAGGCTCCGTATCAAACCTCCGGATACGGAAGCCATTCAGGCGGAGCTGTACGAGCTCCAAGCGGAGATCCTGCGGGCCAGGGGGTTGGCCCGCGAGGAGTCGCTGGGGACTCTGGACAGGGACCCGTGGGGACGCCCGTACAAAGTGGTGCGGGATAAACTCCGCCCATGGGCTCCCCCGCTGACGCAGAGTCTCCGGCCCCAGCTTGTGGAGGACGTGGTGAGCGCTCTGTTCCCTTCCCGAGGTGAACACACCTCCCCGCCTATGGCTCCGCCTACTGCGTTGCCCGATACGGACCACACCGCCTACGACGACGATGACGACGCTGCTCTGGAGGTGACCGAGGTAGAAATGAGAACGGCGGTACGCAGGCTTAATGCCAAAAATACCGCCCCAGGACCCGACGGCTTACCTGGGAAGGCCTGGGTCCTGGCCTTGGAGGGTCTCGGGCCTCGACTTAGGGGGCTCCTAAGCGCATGCATGGAGAGGGGCCAGTTCCCGCTTCGTTGGAAGACGGGGAAACTGGTCCTCATAAAGAAGGCAGGGCGCCCTGCGGACTCTCCGTCCGCTTATCGGCCCATCGTGCTGCTCGACGAGGTGGGCAAGCTCTTTGAAAGAGTCATTGCAGACCGCCTCGTCGGCCAGCTGGTGCGGGTGGGGCCGGATTTGGCGGAGAGCCAGTTTGGTTTCCGCAGAGGGCGCTCTAGGGTGGACGCCATCATGCGCGTGCGAGCCCTGACGACGGGGAATGCTATTGCCCAGGGTGGGGTCGTCTTGGAGGTGTCTCTAGACATCGCCAATGCCTTTAATACCCTGCCCTGGAGTTGCATCAGGAAGGCGCTCCGGTACCACCGGATGCCGCCCTACCTCTGTCGTGTGGTCGAGGCTTATCTGACGGACAGGGCCGTCATCTACCCCGGTCACCAGGGAGTGTGGAACCGGCAAGAGATGTCGTGCGGTGTCCCACAGGGATCGGTCCTGGGGCCGCATCTGTGGGTCATCGGATACGACTGGGTGCTGCGCGCCGACCTCCCTAGCGGCGTCAGCGTAGTGTGCTACGCTGACGACACGTTGGTCCTGGCGCAGAGGAGGTCGCACCAGGCGGCGGCCGAATTAGCGGCACGCGGGGTTGCGACAATCGTCGAAAGGATCCGGCAATTGGGACTCGAGGTGGCCCTGCACAAGTCCGAGGCCATGTGTTTTCATGGTCCTCGGAACGCGCCACCGTTGGGGTCCCAAATAACGGTAGGAGGGTTTCTATCGGCGTCGAGTCGACGGTGAAGTACCTGGGACTCATCCTCGACTGCCGTGCCGTGGAACTTCGTGGAGCATTTCCGACGTTTGGCTCCCAAACTGGAGCGGGCGGGCGCTGCATTGAAGCGGCTCCTGCCCAATCTAGGGGGTCCAAACGCCTCCTGCCGAAGGCTCTACGCGGGGGTCGTGCGGTCCATGGCCCTCTACGGGGCTCCTGTATGGGCGCGCTCTCTGGCGCTGCGGCCAGCCCGCCAGTTGAGCGCGACCCAAAGGGTGATGGCCATCCGGATGGTCCGAGGATACCGCACGGTCTCCTGTGAGGCAGCGAGCCTCTTTGCCGGATTGCCGCCATGGGATCTGGAGGCAAAAGTCCTCGCGCACGTATGGGAGTGGCGCGAGGAGGCGAAACGCCGGGGCGTAAGTCCGCTGCCGCGAGAAATCGCGGCACAGCGGACGGAACTCCGGCGGGATCTCATGGCGTCATGGAAAGTACGGTTGTCGCAACCCAGTGCTGGGCACGCCACGATGGCGGCGATAAATCCCCTCTTTGAGGAGTGGCTGGATAGGCGCCACGGCGGGAGGCGGGAGGAAACGTCCGGGTGTCACCACTGTGTAGATCGCCCGGAGGACACGGTGGAGCATACGGTGGAGGTCTGCCCGGCTTGGGCAGAGCACCGCCGTGTCCTCGTGGAGGCGATCGGCGGCAGAGACCTCTCGCGTCCGGCCCTGGTTCAGGCCATGGTACGGAGCGAGAGGGCATGGGCAGCCGTCACCTCCTTCTGCGAAGCAGTAATGCTCGCGAAGGAGGAGGCGGGACGGTTGAGGGAAAGGCACGTTTCGCGCCCTCTCGCCCCTAGCCGCCGCAGGAGACGCCCTGGGCGTCGGGAATCTCGGGCGGATTTCCAGCCACCGTAGGCGCGGGTTTGCGGATGGTGAGCAATGGGTAGCTCACCGTCCGGTAAGGACCAGGCCCGGGTCGACGGCGCGTCGTATTCCACGCGCGCCTCAAAGAGATGTCGTCAGCACAAAAGTAGGGGTCCACTAGGGCCGATGCCTGCCGGGGTCGCGGGAAGGTACTTATAGGTCACCGAGGACCCCGCAACACAGGCAACAGGAAGGAATACGGGTGGGTTTTAGTCAGTAAGAGTCTGACACACCCTCCCGCTCCGCCCAGAGCGGGAGAAGTTATTTAATGATTTCCCACCCTCAAAAAAAAAAAAAAAGAGTGAAGCCACACGGACGTTGCCGGTGCGTTGCATCGTCGCATCGCTATGATTTTATTATATTTTATAACCGCCACGTCAAACAAATACGTGCCCTGGGCGCCAAGCAACGCATTATTCCTTCAAATCTGTCATGTAGTCGTGACCGTGGGCGTCCTGGGCACATTTTGGTTTGTCATCTATACATGACTGTGGCGGTCAAAAAATTAACGCACCGAGTGCCACACGGCAATACTGCGCTCCACTACGATTCCGCTCCGACGCTCGGCATCGCACCGCAACATCCTTCCCTGCTTCGTTTCTCTGTTGTCCTTGTCCGTCGAGCATGCTTTGCGTCGTTGAACGTCGTCGTCGCAAAGCACCGTGTGGCATGTCACTGTGATTTGTATGTAGGATGACGCAGCGTCACTGCTCAGACGTCGCAACGCACAGGCAACGCATCGTGTGGCTTCGCTCTTAGACACCCCTTAATGGTAGGTATTGCTAATAAATAATTTCAAGGACAAAATGTTGTCTAGTAGTTATCGTGTGCCTAGTAATTATCTGTCTTCTTTAATTACCCACCTAAGTCCCACTTACCTACGTCAGTACCTCTAAGTAGTACTTACAAACACCTACTATTTACCCACCTACTGTTTAATTTTCTTTACACAATAATTCTATTCGATCGTTTGTTTGCACAAACTGATTGAATGAAGTTAAGTGTTAGCCATTTTGTTAAATCAAACTTATCCCTTTCGAAGCTAAGGGAATCTATTAGACATAATAAAAAATCGAAGTAAATCCCCGAGAGAATACCTTGCAAGACTTTCTGTATAAACAAAGGAAACTGTACAGAGGAATTTCAGATAACGTTATTCCTCCTAGGAAGACAAATAGGAGAGGACTCGTACAAGTTAGCTAGGAAATTAAACTTACTGTAGCGGCTTTCAAATGGTTTTCAATGTGCCTATATTTATTTTATTTATTGGTAAAGACATCCTTGTATCCATGACAAAATCTTTCTCTTTTTCGGCTTGGCCGGTTACGGAGCACATAAAAACGTAACCTGTATTTCTCGAAGGAAAACGCAGAGGTGTGTTTTCACCTGCTTTATTTAACTCCGATGTAACTAATAGGGAGCGAGCCTGGTGCCATTAACCACACAAAAAAACATATTATGAAAAGTTATTTTTTGAACTAAGTATTGAAAACTTACTAGTGAAAGTTACGTAGGTAGGTAAACGACAGACAATGACGTCATAATAGTCTGCATGGTCACAGGAAAGTACATGAGAAAGTACCATAGACATTCTGTAGACAAGACCTCTTGTCGCTAGGCTCCGACGATTCGCAGCACTATCACCAACTTTTAGCACTTTAACTGTTACTTAGGTGAAGTGCACACATTTTAAAGAAAACTTCGCACTTAACCTCACGACAAATATGTATAAATAATATGTAAGTTGTCTCGTTAACAACTTTCGTGCATTAACTTTAACTTACATAGAGTTTTGAAACGTACCTACATGAGTAATTAAGAAATATTTTTGAAATGAGTAGGTAATAAAGAAACTGCTATGAAATTTTGTCATTTAGTAGAGCAGTTATTTCAATAGTAGTACCTATCTTCATTATATGCAAACATAGAGTTACGGCTCGTGCAGAGTAACGCGATATTGCAGGCGCGACAGGCAGCATATATATGTATCCTACTAATATTATAAATGCGAAAGTTTGTAAGGATGGATGAATGGATGTTTGTTACTCTTTTACGCAAAAAGTACTGAACGGATTTGGATGAAATTTGGCACACAAATAGTTTATAACCAGGAATAACACATTGGATACTTTTTATCCCGATATACCCACGGGGTCAAAACTTATGCGGGTGAAACCGTGGGGCGCATCCAGTACTTCAATATAATGTCTGTCGCGCCCGCAATATCGCCTCGGTCCGCGCAAGCCTTTACAGTTTCATATGGCGGTTAAATATAAATACGATGATATATGCTACGCTTAAAGCTTAATACAGTTTTATATAATATGTAGGTACCTATAAGTACGCTTAAGTATACCTACAATTGAACTTTAAAATTTAAATGTATTAGAACGAAACCATAAAACCAAACATTAAGAATTCCTAAATGCCGCTATCGGTGACCTAAAGTACATCAAGATTAAGCTGAAATTTATTTTATTGTTGCTGATAACCGGAGCACCCACCTATATGAAATAATTATTATTTCAAATAAATCTAAAGAAAAAGTTCTTATACGACTTATTAAGGCAAAAGAGGGTAACTTTTAGTGCCCAAGAAAACTTTTTAGGGTAACATTCGTTCTTAATTTCTTTATGTATCTTCCCGGGCTAAGTTGTCGAATCTGGTCTTAAATAAAACATTTTGTTTAATGTAAGTTGTTTATATACCAAATTCAGAAAGATCAAGCTAGCCGTATTGTCAGATAGTTTTCCTTCCACTTAATTTCCAAACCTTTTCTTCATTGAAAAAGTCGCAGCACTAAACTTATTATAACAATCCAAAACCAAGTAAAATCAAATATCAAAGTTTTCCTGCCTATTAAAAACCAATCCGAACTACGGCCTCGGCGCGACGTCGTCAATCCTGTATTGTTCTAATTTCGTCCACTCAAACCCGAGATACACTTGACGATCAAAATGGTGAACGATTTTTGTTCGCTTTAATTAAGTCACGAACGTCACAGTGGCTGTTGGACCGTTTCCTTGGACCAGGTAATCACGATCGGAAAGGCATTAATTCAAAACTCCAGTGTTGCTCTCGAGCCCGATTGCTAACGACCCCACTTGAGCACGTCGCAAACGAACTCCCTAAATACGAGTGTAGCCGTCACCATGCTTGTGTCACCCACAAACAGTACAATTTCAAATAAAGAATCAGTTTTTCAGGTAAATGACTACACATCGGTCACCTTTGTTGTCTTATTCGACACACATACCTTACTGGTTGAAATGGAACATTGATTATATTCCTTTGATTTATTAATCCATCTGTCAGTAGCCTATATGAACCAGTCAGTAGAGGAAAGTGTATTATTTCGGCTACAAATAAGCGATCTAATAAGAAATACCTAAGATGTTTTACATTTAAAATCAGCACTGCTGAACACCCATCGATACTAATATAATTTTTTCAGAAAACCGGAGTCACAAACGAGACTTTCATCCAAAATCCTGCCGGTGAATACATTGCATTTCCAATTGGTTACGGTCCTACCGGATACCGGATCGGCAACCGGAATCGCTGCTCTACTAGTAGAAGCTAACGGAGCCACCAAAACTACCTACACAGGGTATCCCTGGAAGTATGGGTCAAATCGAATAGGTAATTCCCAAAGTTTTTATCGATATTTTTTTATGATTTTTTTCTTTGAGCACTGCGAAGTGAGACAGATTGAAAAAAACAAAAATTGGCATAACTTTTGAACGGTAAAAACCTGCACTTACATTTTCAGGGTTAAAACGTCTGGAAATAAACTTGCCCACGCTCCTATTCGATTTGATCCATACTTCCAGGGACACCCTGTATAAGTACATACCAGCACATGCACAATATCTGCGACGCTACCGGCAAAACAAGCTGACAAATTGCGACAGAAACATTGTTTTGCTAGATTTACTAAATATTATAAATATTCCAGAAAGCTATAATCTACAAAACAATTTCCATAATATAAAATAACATTGAGAATCCAAGAAATGTACGATTTTACTGTTTATTGTAGGTACGTCAGAGCAGGCTCATTAGTTAGAAACTTATAAACCGAACCGAAATTGTGTTGGGAACAATTTTATATATGTAAATAGTAGGGATCAACGATTATAAATAAACGCTTTTATTTGATTTGTTTTAAAACAAATGAATGTTATAGAATTATTTATTTTACAAAAAGAAAACTGAACAAAGGCAATCAATGAACGCTTGAAATAGGCTCCGTGTAATAAATATAGCAGTTACAATGTTCCGCTATCCCTGTTCAAATATTTATTTTGCAAATAGGCCGAATCCAGTTAAGCTTCAATTCTAATTAGAGAAAAACAGGCAATTTGTAGATATAGATTTTAATTTTAATTGAGTCGTCATGAATAATTTGAAAAGACAAGCTTTCAATTTCGCAAAGTGTGATGACGAATGTATTTACGAAACAGATTAATTAATTAATGTTCCTGGAACGAAATTGTTCCACGAAGTAGCCGTTTGAGTCGTATTTATTTAAAACCTCTACTTAACTATGATTTAATTATTATGTAATGGAGGGGGGAGATAATTACTGGGTATTTACATTTTTTAAAGTGACTTTCAGTTGCTCCTCAAAAGGTCGTTACCTTGTTGGGGATTCATATAAGTCATAATATCAATGACAAAACTCCGTTACCACGAGACAAAAGGCGAGACAAACAAAGAAATTGTTTAGCCAATTTAGTTAATATAATTAGTCGAATTATTAATATATTAACTAGTCACAAAAACAATCACGTGTCGCTATTCAAAGTAAGACAGTTAACAGAGCCATTAGTTAATTGGATAGTGCAGTGACTACACAATTGCGATTTCAAAGACAACGATAATCAATTGTGCGTCCAACGAAGGTACCGAGGTGGGAGGACAAACAACCAGCGCCTCTGCGGCTCGACGCGGCGCGGCGCGGCGCTGCGACAGGGCTCCGTCACCAAATACAGGACAGAGGACCGACCTGTATACTATGTACCCACTCTAACTACCGTCCACAGAGATACTGCTATTGTGTGCTCAGATCTGCTACATCCGGATTTATAAACCTAGGTCGGTTTTGACAAACTGCCCTCATTTGAGAGCTAGCGTTATTGAGTTCCCAAGACGTTGGTCTACAAGCCGTTATCTAGACACGCGGTAGCATGTCAAGCCAAGATCACGCCAAGAAAAAGGAACGAGTGACGGCTGCTGCCGTGTGTTATATATATTACACGAAATATTTGGGGCCACTTTTGATCCCTTAGCATAATCAGCCTATAATTTCCCCACTGCTGGGAAACAGGCCTCCTCTCTGTGAGAGGGAGTAGGCCATAACCCACCGCGCGGGCCCAGTGCGGGTTGGTAGATGCCACATGTCTTCGAATGTTTGGTTCTAGGACATGCCGGTTTCCTCACGATGTTTTCTTCACCGTTTTGAAAGCAGCGGTGATGAAACTATGTACACAAAGTAAAGCGCCTGCCTGGGTTCGCACCCACACCCAACAATTCGTAAGTCGGGGCCTTAACCACTGGGCCACCACTGCTCCCTTTTATGACCCCTTAATAACTCAAAATCTATTTAATATTAATATTTTAGAACATAATTCAAATACCATTTGATTATTTTTTATTATTATTTATTCATTATTAAATCATTAAATTTGTCAAATGTGTTTGAAGTTATTCACTTCAATTACTGCTACATGTATTGATAATGTTTTTTGTTGTTGCGACTTATTAGATAAAGCAATCGTTAATCATTTTATTTTTATTGAAAGGAACAGCAAACAGTTACATTATAAGAATTTACAACTAATTTAACATAAATAATTTTAGTAATAATATAACCCACAACGCTGTCCACAGGTAGACATAAAAGTAAAAAAGAGTGTAATCGCTAGGAATTTTAGTAGCAGTACGAGCAGTAAATAGTAGTATAATAAGCATTAATACAGTTTTAAATTTAGATAAAGATTACATAATATAAAATATAACCTTAGTTTAAGTAAACTGATGAGTTTCACATTGGTTTTATTTAATAAAGAGGAGTGGGTGAGGCTTTTGCGTGCTCATTGGACAATTGAAGATGACAATATTTTCAAAAGTGCTATTATATGAGTCAACCATACGGCGGACTAGTGAGCGCATGTTATTTAGATTTATACAATTAAAGTTATTTTTAACAATTTTATATAAAATAATGGCTTTAAGGTATTTTCTTTGAGAGCTAAGGGGCAGGAGTTTGTACTTGCTGAGTAACTAAGAGTAAGTCAGGTAGGATTTATGGCATCTGTAGTGCATGGCACGTAAAAATTTATACTGAACATTTTCAACCATTTCAGCATATTTCTTGTAGAAGTGGTTACATACTGATACTGCATACGCCAATTGTGAGCAAACTAGGGCCTTATACAAGCATAGATATGACGAGGTGTCTTGAAGTCAAGGGTAGATCGCAATATAAAGCCATACAATTAGTAAGCTTTACTTACAATTTTGTTAATATGTAGATCTAGGCATAGTTAGGAATCGAGTATAACGCCGAGATCGCGAATTGACTTTAATTTAGTGAGAGGCACGTGACAAAGGGTGTACGCGAAGTTAATAATGTGCTTGTTTTTGGTGAAAGTAAGGTTGCATTTGGGTATACTTAGCTTTAGTTTGTTCCTATGACAATATTCTGTTAGTCTGTCCAAATCTTGCTGTAATAGAATGCGTTAAAGGTTTGGATGGATTTGTAGACCTTCAGATCATCGAAAACAATAACCTATGGCATTAATAAATATGTTAAATAATAACGGCCCAAGGATAGAGCATTGTGGAACACTGGATGTAAATTCGATAGTGTTTAATCTGTATCCGTTGATTACCTTTGATTACGCTTTGAAATAAAACTTTTTGTTTGATGCAAACCACCGCAGCATGTTACCTCGAATTCCATTGAAGGCAATTTTATCCAGCAATAGTTCATGGTCCTTTGGCACCTTGTCCAAGGCCTTTGGCATTGCAAAAATCTCTGTAAACTGCGTCTACTTGTAGGCCGTTGTCGAGGCTATCAAACAAAAAGTTGGCAGAGGAGGCGCTGTTTAACGAAGCCGTGTTGTTGCTGTATAATGGAATTGTGCAACGATGGAAATATTTCATTATGGACGAGTCTCTCAAAAACCTTTGACAAGGTGAAGAGAATAGAGATTGGACGATAGTTCGCCTTTGTGCCACCCTTATTTAGAGGTGTTATGTTTGCACGTTTTCACTCTTTTGGAAACACTTCCTCAGTAACGCACTTATTATCAATTATACGGATTGCAGATGTGAGCAGCAGTGTACCGTAAAAAATATGCAAGTATGCCGTCAGTTCCTGGACCTTTGGAAGGATCCAGAGACTTAAGTTCTTTTAGAATCTTATGTTCATCAAAGTGTAAGTTCGAAATTATATCATTAGCTGAGGAAGTTGCTGCAGATGGATGCATTTAAGATAAGAATGGTGACGCAGGTTCGTTAACTGAGTGAAAAAAAAATGAAAACGTATCGCAGATTACTTCTGGTTCACTAAATTCTTTTATTGTCTTTGTAGTGGACTTTTCCTGGGATGCACGGTTTGTGTTTTCGGTTTGCTGCGTATGCCCAGAAGTGCTTAACGTTTGTGTGTAGACTATCTTCTACCGAGTTAAAGTACGTAGAAAAAGATTTACCGCACATTTCCCTGAAACTGACTCCATATTTCATAATCAGATATATTTTTATACTTCTTCCACTTCACACATTTATTTATTTATTTAACAGTTTATGTACACACATATAAACAGACAAGAAGAAAGGAACAGAAAATACGTACAAAGGTGATGCTTATTTCTAATGAAATCTCTTCCAGCATACCTGCAATGTACTGATTAAGGGAGGTGAGAACCAGACTGGAAAAGTCGAGGATTTAGAAATAGTCAGCGGAGAGTGTAGCTTAATAATCTCGTCTAGTTTGTCATGGAGCAATGGAAGAATGGCAAGAAAATAGATGCTAAGTGTAGTTGGTGATACATTTGACTTTAAAATAACATAAAAATAATTCATTACAAACGCATATTAGGTAAACAAACTAACTGCATACAATAAGAACGTAATTTTGACATTTCGTATACCTCAGTTTTGAGTTTAGCAAAGAAGAAATATCCTGTGCTAAGTTTCAGGTGTAAACCTATTTTTTTTTATAAAATAATAACAATAGTAGCTTTCATGATTATATGTTTGAAGTGTAAATAAGTTAAGAGAAAGGAAATTCAACGCGAAACGTAAGTGTTAAAAAGTAAAAAATCTTAATTCTAATAATACTGTGAACGTCAAACGCTAGATATGGTATACTGAATATAATCATAGAGTATGATTTATCGTAGCAGTTATTAAGCGCTGTGATTTTGCGATGTGAGTATCAACCCGCAGAGTTTTTACACCGCTTTTAAATTTCGGATGTCATCCAGTGTGCGGACTGCAAAAGAAGCCATGCCGTCGCGTTCGCGTACAAGTACTGTTGAGTTTTTAACCCACACATACTTGAAATCGTGTTGTTTAGCGGCTTCTTTACATTCCCGAAATAACTGCTTTGTTTTCAGGGTAAAATATTCATTTAGGTATATTATTTTATTTTATTTTATTTATTTGGCTCACCAACAATTGAATACACTGATGCAAATTTATGAAATACATCCAATAGACTTAGTAAAGACTAGTGTACCAATTACTTACAGGTAAGCACATCATGCATTACTTATATGTCGATTGAAAAGTGAGTGTCTACTGTTCGGGATTTTATCAGGTCTTTTAGCAGGAGATGTAAAAAAAACGACTTGATTGTCCAGTAAAATTGTATATATATTTATGACTTAAAACTGTCGGTAGAAGGTGAATAAAATGAGAAATAAAGTCATTAGCTAAGACACACGTAGCTGCACTATTGTTATGACGACTTTAGTAGGCGTTCCGCGCAAACATACCCCCGGGCGTTGAAAGCCTGTCTTTCAACCAGAATAGTCAGACTCGGGGTAGATGGGCAAAGGACAAATCTTGCTAAATGATCGACGGAGCAGGCCACTGGAAGTTTTGACGTCTGCAACTCTGACCACGCCGTCGGGACCTGGATAAGTAGCTACAATCCGACCCATTTTCCACTTCAGAGGCAGCATGTTGTCTTCCTTTAGAAGTACCAGGGAGTTCAGCTTCAGAAAACCTTTACTTGTGCGCCATTTTGTCCTGAGTTGGAGCTCCGATATATACTCCTTGCTCCATCTGGTCCAAAAATGTGGTCGGAGTTGTTCAATGCGTTGAAATCGAGATAAGGAACTGGTGGAATGGTCATGGTAATCAGATGTTGGAAAAGATGTCAAAGTACGTCCAATTAAAAAATGTCCGGGTGTCAATGGTGCCAAGTCTTCAGGATTCGATGAAAGTGGAGTCAGTGGTCTGGAGTTCAAAATAGCTTCTATTTGCACCAGCGTAGTATAAAGCTCTTCATAAGTTAGGTTACAAAGGCCCAGCACCCTGACTAAATGATGCTTTGTTGACTTGACACCAGCCTCCGCAAGGCCAGCAAAATGAGGAGAGTATGCAGGGATGAAGTTAAAATTAATTCCCTCTTGAGCCATCTCCTCAGATAACGAGTCGAAATTAGTTTTAAGAAATTTTGATAGGTCATTGTATGCACCAACAAACGATGTGCCATTGTCGGAGAATATATTAACCGGTTTACCCCTACGCGAGATGAATCTCTTTAACGCCATGATAAAAGTTTTGCTGGTTAAATCACCGACTAATTCAAGGTGTATGGATTTTGTCGTAAAACAAACAAAAATTGCGATATATACTTTCACCAATTTACATCCACGACCCTGTCGAACAGCTGACTGTATTGGACCCGCATAATCCAAGCCAACATTTTCAAAAGGGAAACCCCCAGCTAGAAGTCGCTGCCGTGGTAAATTACCCATAATCGGTGTGACGGTTTGACCTTTAAGACGACAGCAACGTACACACCTACGGTAGCACAACCTGGCCAAATTGCGACCTCTTATGGGCCAGTATGTATCCCGTATAGAAGCTAATAGTAACTGGGGCCCAGCGTGAAACAACCGTTTGTGTTCATACTCAAATAGTAATTTTGTAAAGTGATGACTAGATTGTAAAAGAATTGGTCATTTTTTATCATAAGGTAAATCCGAGTTTTGTAATCGACCTCTAACACGCATTATTTTGTGCTCGTCCAGAAAAACGTAAAATTTTAGTAAAGCACTTTTCTTTGGTAATTGTTTATCATGTAGTAACAACTTGTATTCATTAAAAGACTGTATTTGACATATTCGAATAATCAAAATCAAAGAATTTTGAAGTTCATCATTACCTAGGGGACCATAAACAGATAGTTTTTTACATGCAGCAATAAAACGCAAAAGGTATGCTACCGTGCGCTGAAGCCTTAAAAAACTAGAAAATCGGTTAAAGTTAAGAAATTCATTCGCCACATTCTCGTTAACAGTACTAAGTAAAGAGACATTTGATTTAATTTCTAGCAATAATTCATCAATAGATTGTGTGAATCTAGAAGGCCAACATGATACGTCATTCTTTAAAAAGCTTGGACCAGACCACCAATTATCTAAAGAAGATAATAAATGAATGTCTACTCCTCGAGAGACATAAACAGCGGGGTTCTGATCGGTTGGGACATGTCTCCACTCGCAGTTGCCAGTCTTCTCTAAAATTTCAGCAACTCTGTTGCGAACCAAAAGGCTGCAGCCGATTTGGCAACATTTTAAGCCATCCTAGGACGACAGTGGAGTCTGTTCAAAAGAATGTACGCGGCCTAGTGTTTAGGCGTAATGATGCGCGCACCTTTTCATAAATTCGAACTCCGACCAGAGCACCGCAAAGCTCAAGTCTGGGAATAGTGGTTGGTTTCAGAGGGGCAACACGACTCTTTGCTAACAATAAACGTACCAACACTTGATGTTCATTGTTGACACTGCGAACGTATAAGCATGCTCCGTATGCTCGTTCAGATGCATCAGTGAAAACGTGAATCTCTAAAAGGTGCATTGAATTAATTAAAACATGACGTGGAATACAAACTTCATTTAATTTTGGCAAATTCATCATTAGTTCAGTCCAAATTTTCTTAATGTCCGGCGATAGCGGTTCATCCCATGATAGTTTGTGTAGCCATAGTTTTTGGAGTAACATCTTCATCACTATAATGCATGTAGCTAGAAGCCCCGAAGGATCAAAAATTTTTGATATAATCGAAAGCATGTCTCGTTTTGTACCGCTACAAATAATTGGTTGGCTAATGGGAAAATAGAGTTGATCAGAATGTGATTGCCAACCCAGGCCTAAGGTTTTAGTAGACTCAGATCCACCAATATTCAAGTCAAGTGAAGATTGGGGACAGTCAGAATCAATCACCAAACGCATATCATTTGACTTCCACTTTCTTAGGTTCATTTTAGCTGAAGCAAGAGTGGAAGTTACTTTATGACGCAAGTCTCTTACTTCGTTGAGATCATCTCCTCCCGTCAGCAAATCATCGACGTAAAAGTCGCGTAGGATGACCTCAGCAGCCCTTTTATCAACGCAATCTAAACCCAACTGTTTAAGAAACCTCGTTGCAAGGAACGGAGCGCTGGCCGTGCCGTACGTCACGGTATTGAGCTGGTACGTTTGCAACTGAATTGACGGATCATCACGCCAGACGATTTGTTGGAGATGTCTGTCACTTGGATGAACCACCATCTGCCGGTTTGAAGTAACATTTTCTCCACGTCGGCAGCAATAATATATTTATGTTGTCTAAATCGCAATAATATCGATAAAAGATCATCCTGTACTACAGGTCCGGTCATCTGTATACTATTAAAAGAATTGCCTGTAGTGGTGGCGCTGCTGGCATTAAAAACCACTCTTAATTTAGTGGTGACACTGCTGTTACGCAAAACTCCGTGATGTGGGAGGTAATGAGCAGAATGTTCAACATTTCGACATGTGACCTAGACTTTCGTACTCTGCCATGAAATCTTTATACATGTTAGACAGTTGAGGCTGGCTTTTGAAACTACGCTCTAAAGAAGAAAAACAATGCTTAGCCCTTATAAAGGATTCACCTAACATATCCGGGGAACATTTCAGTGGAATTCGAACACAAAATTGCCCGTTCTCTAAACGTGTAGTATTCTTTACAAAATGCTCCTCGCATAGTTTCTCTTCTTGCGAATACACTGATGTATTACAGACCTCTTCCAATTGCCAAAATCTTGTGAGTTGATGATCTATGCTATTATTTAGTTCATCATCACCGTCAGAAATAATCTTTGTAAAATTACATTTTACCATTTCTGATGGCGCTGAAGCATAACTAATTTTAGTTGGGCCTGAAACCAGCCATCCCAGTTTAGTTTCGCAAAGAATAGGTTGTCCATCTCCTAACTTGATTCTTTGGGATCCCAGTAAGTCCCAAAAGATGTCAGCACCGAGCAGCATATCTATTGGAGCCGGTGAGTAAAAGTTAGGGTCAGCCAGAAAAATATTAGATGGGATTTTCAGTTTTAATAAATCTACATGTCTACTCGGAATATTATCGGTAATTGAAGGTAGGACAAAACAATTAATGTTAATGGAAAAGTTATCGTTCAAAGATTTTATTGAGACCTGACACATTTTATTGATATATGAAGATGAATTTTTAATACCTAATATGGAGTTTTTCACAGTACTGGCAGTTAAACCTAGTTGGTAATACAGTCTTTCAGTCATGAGACATGATGTGCTGCCACTATCAAGCACAACACGAGCGACGTATTGCTGACCGTTTTTACCTATGATCTTAATTAATGCCGTGGACAGCAATACGTCACCACGTTCAACACTCGCAGAAAGAGACAAACCTGCACTAGAAACTGACGGAGCAGGGGCACTGGTCGCATCATCACTGTTACCGGAAGTAATAGCCAAGCCTGGCTTCTTCGAGTGATCTGCGACATGCACCAGAGTGTGGTGCTTGCGCCGACATACTTTGCAACTTGCCTGTTTACAGTTATTAGCGTAATGTCCTGAAGACAAACAATTATAACAAATCTTATATGTCGGTATCAATTGTAACCGTGCTTCATTACTCAACGCCAAAAACTGAGGACAATTGCTTAATTTGTGTTCACCGTTACATTTAACACAACTCTTAGGTTTAGAAGAACTTCATTCACCTGATTATTCTTGTCTGTTTTGTTATTGGAATCCTGTATTACCATTGTCCTAAACTTAGAATTTTTACTAGTGTTTGAATGTTTATCAATTGTTGCACTTGACATTTCTAATGTTTCAATTAATTTAGCACGATTCTTAATGAATGTGAGGAACAGAGTAAAAGTAATCTCGTTGGCCTTGTCTAGGCGACCCTTATACTCTTCCCATTCACGGTAAGTTTTATTGTCCAACTTGTATCTTATAATGTGAATGAGTAAAGTGTCCCAGCTATTAACAGGTTCGCCAAGGGATTCCAAGGCACGCAAGTTTTTATTAATGTGATCGATTAAAGCGTTTAAATTCACAGACGACTCCTTACTGATCGTCTCAATATTAAATAATGCTGAGACATGGTGTTGAATCAACAGATGTTTATTATCAAACCGGTCACAGAGTAATTTCCAAGCGACTGAATAACTAGCGGCAGAAAATTGAATCGAGTTTATCACCACTGCAGCTGAACCTTCTAGTGATGACCTCAAATAATGAAATTTATTTATTTCGTTTATGTCGTCATTAGAGTGAATAAGGCTGACAAATGTATCGTGAAATTCCAACCAATTTATGTAAGCACCGCTGAATTTTGGTAACTGAATAGTCGGTAATTTAACAGAACTGTGATTATTAGAACGTGAGCCTACTTCACTATCAGTTGGATCCCTTTTATTAAAATCATTGAGCACTTTCTGAGCTTCAGATAGGGTTTTATAATAAAGAGACTCAAACTCGCTACGTTCTAACAGTTGACCATCCAAATTATCAGTGCTACACTCCAGTGCTAATTGCATCTCGTCATACTGGCCATACAATGAGTTAAGCCTATCTAAACGCAATTGCAACTCACCAACCTCAACAGGGCTTATAGAAGGTTTTAATGAATTCAAATAATTCAAGAATACTGTTACCCTTCCCTTGTAACTCGCTCTTTTTCTAATGAGCTCCTTATCCTCTGGCATTGCGTAAGCTGGTGCAGTCAACCTGGAATGTATACAATTAAAATTTTAATAGCGTCTAAAATTGTTACGATACCTCTCTGTGATTACCTACACATAAAGTACGAATTAACTGCTAACTTTATTGTTGATTGTTTTCCTATACTTTTAAACTAATGAACTATCAACGTTCTAACAATAACAAAATCAGTACAAAAACTAAGTAACTACTTTATATTCACAATGCAATTATGAACTTACCTATCTAACTTTTAATGTGATTACATGAATAAATGACTCAGTAACTGTTACCTACCTAATAAAGTTAAAATAATGCAGCTATTTTTATAGTTACTCTTTAAAAGGCACAGATAACTGTGATTATCACAAGATTATGACGCTAAAGTCTGATCAATTAAAACAATTTGTAAGCACTGATAGGGTTTTACAACGATTAGGTATTTAACTGTACTAACCTGGCCATTAACATACAATTACCACTAAATACAACCTGATAGTAGAGTGTTGGGTGGAACTTATGATGATTACGATTATCCAGACCACGGAAAATTCCAAATCTTTGCAATGACACAGCAAAATGAATGTCACACTGTACAATGTGTAACTTTGCTTCTAATTCCGAGTTATCCACCAATTCTCTTGAAATCCATAAAATAATAGCTGATCGAAGTTTTTCGAATGTGAAATCTTCTAATCCAGGCTCGATAGGACCATGTTCGAGATTTTATCAGGTCTTTTAGCAGGAGATGTAAAAAAAAACGACTTGATTCTCCAGTAAAATTGTATATGACATAAAACTGTCGGTAGAAGGTGAATAAAATGAGAAATAAAGTCATTAGCTAAGACACACGTAGCTGCACTATTGTTATGACGACTTTAGTAGGCGTTCCGCGCAAACATCTACTTTAAATTAGATGAGTTCTTGACAAAAAATTTAAATCAAACTTAAAATCATAATTGAAATTCAAATCACATACAATCAAAATACAATTAAAATTAAGATAAAATCAAAATTAAAATCATAATCAAACTCATCATCAAAATTAATATCAAAATCATTATTTAAATTAAAATCAAAATCATAATTTAAATTAAAATCAAAATCCACATTAAGTGTATTAAAATCAAAATTAAATTTAATGAACACTAAAATTATTCGATTTTACACGTTTTTGTACATAATACTTCGGTAGGTACTTAGCAAGTGAGTCAGAGTTCACATCAATAAGAACACTGCAGCTGTTTAATAATTTACATAGGCCGGGATTGGAGAATTAGCACCAAGGACAGTTCTGCGAAGAGGAGGACATAAGGGGGTTATAGGAGTTCGTGGGCTTTTCGCGGGAACACGGATTTTGATCCTGCTCAACAATTGGGGACAGTCAATTATACATCTCAAAATTTTAAATATAAATAACGAATCTAATAAATCTCTCCTCTTCTGTAGGAATACCATCTTGAAATGCAGGAGCCTCTCTTTATATGATCGTTTCTTTTTAGCTATTCCGGAGGAGTATGCCAAATGCCACAGAAATCGTTTTTGAACCCTTTCCAATCTTAGTGTGTGGGTGGCATAGCGGGGTCTCCATACAGTGCTGCAATATTCTAACGAGCTACGGACCAAACAATTATAAAGCAGAATTTTGGTCTTATTGCGACGAAAACAGGTAACATTTCTTATGACAAACCAAGCATTCTAGAGGGTTTACAAATGTTAACTGCCTATCGAACAAAACTCCCAGGTCTCTTATTTGTTCCACTTCCTGAATTAAGTTGCCACTAATGTAATAAGCAGATCGTGTTAATTTAATTTTTCTAGTGAATTTCACATGGTAGCACTTGCTGATATTTAAGCTCATATCATTATCATCACACCACTTTATTAACATGTCAATATCTCTCTGTAGCAACTCAACATCAACGTCTGATTCAATTATTCTGCAAAATTTCAAAGGGTAGTATTTAAACGCAAATCAAAAAATATCCTTTTTCTATGTAATAAGATTCCGAATTCCCATCAAAATTACTGATTGCACAGCAAAATATTCAACTCAAAATATCACTAAACACACTATAATTTATTTTCGCAGCGTACAGCAATTTTTCCTAAAGCAAAAGCTTTTTTATCAATGCACAGCTAATAATCTTAATGCACATTATACATGTTAACTCTTTTTCTTTTAAATATAGCTTCTATTTTTATATTATGTACAGCAGTTTTTCTAAATAAAACAGCATTTTATTAGTCACAGTCGTTACGGGGACAGCGGGACGTGATTAAATGTATTTCCCGTTGTCCCCATAATGGTCACTGTTCTAACCTAACCTAACCCAACAACTGAAAAATTTGCTGTGCAGTCAGTATTTATGCTATGTATGTAGTATTTTTGTACAAAAATAAATTTAACTGTATTGCATTATGAGGAAAAAAGTAATGTTATATTGATGTATAATTTCGAATTATCTGCAGTTTGAGTTTTGTTAAACATTTAGTTTATTTGTAGTGAAGTAAGTTATTAGATGTAAATAAGAATATAAATGATGAGTATGTATTGATAGGCGATTATTTATTTGATATGCAATTTATAATATCCCAATTTCAAATCGTCAGCATACATGTAACACTCCGAAAATTTCAACTCATTGGCGAGATCATTACCAAATAAGTTAAACAACGCTGGGCCAACATGTGATCCCTGTGGGATGCCAGATGTGACCTTGTAGGAGTTTGACTGGTTGCCATTGAGGGCAACAAAGAAGGAACGACCATCGAGATAGGATTTAAACCAATTAAGAAGGGAGCCAGTGATTCCGTAGGCAGTTAATTTATGCAGAAGTATATTATGGGGGACGCGATCAAAGGCCTTCCTAAAATCAGTATATATCACGTCAACTTGTTTCCCAGCATTAATGTTTGTCAGCGTCAAAAATTTACTTTATGCGGCCTACCCAAATGTCCTTTCTTTGGTATTGTTTGTTGAATCGTTGAGCTCCTTTAGTTATGAGTTGAGCTGCACAATGACTGACAAATGCGTGCACTGACTGGACAGGTCCACTCAAATCTGTGTGGTCTTTCCTTAAAAGACCATTTCGGACACCAATCGACATGGTCTTCACATGATCTGACCAAGATTATGTCTGGACTTTAAAAGAGACTGTGACCTCTGAGTTTGTTTCGGCCTTTCTTCTCAGAGTAGTCAGACAGGAAACGCCGGCCTCATCTAGTTTAAAAAAATATGTTTTGACGTGTAAAAGTGTTTGTAAAAACCTACTTACAGAAATAAAATCATTTATCATTTATCAATGGCACTCGTCAAGGTCTCTATGAAAGTCACTAGGTTTGTGCATGTAGATCTGGAACTCACAAAGCCATGTTGTGAATTATTAAGGTAAAGTTTTTAATGAGACTGTATGTAGGGACAAATCAAGGATTCAAAAACTTAGGCAAGTGTAGATAAAATTGAAATTGGCCTATAGTTACCTACATAATTACGATCACTGCATTTATGAATTGGTACCACCTTTGCTACCTTCCAGATATTTAGAAATATGCCGGCCGCAAGTGATCGATTAAATATTTTTAATAAGGGCGCTACCAAAGGCGAAACACACTTGGAGACAAAAAAAGGAGGGATTCCGTCGGGCCCAGCGCCTTTTCGACGATCCAGTGATTTCAATTTATTGAGCAAGGCATCACTATCATCGTGGGTGTTGTCAAAGGCAAACTAAAAGCCAACATGTCTTGCATATATTTTGACGAAGATACATGATGAGTCACATTTTGTTGACTGTACATGAAAGAGAAGTGAGCAGCGAACATTCCTGAGATATTGATGCCATCCGAAGACAATGTGATGCCGTCAGTCATTGTTAGGGGATAAGAACTGGTGCCACCTCGCTTGTCTTTGACATAAGCTCAAAATCGCTTCGGATCCTTGATTATTACTGTTTCTAGGTCGCTAATATATTTAATGTAGCATGAGGCGGCCATAACCGAGCACCGTTTACTCAGCAGCTTAAGTTCAAGCTCATCCATGGGGTTTTTGTAGGTTCTGTATCGCTGGCGTATCTTTTCCTTTTCTTGCAAAGTTCTTATTAAATCTTTATCGAACCAAGAAGGGGGTGTCTTATGTTTTCGTGTGGTAGGGGGATCTTGCATTTCTATAATATTTTTGATTTTACCGTAGAATATACTGAGCATATCGTTCACATCGTGAGTTCCATCAAATAAAAGTTCCAATCGATCTCATTTAAGTGTTTACACATAATATCATAATCTAATTTGTAAAAATTTAGTCTTTTATTACTATTATAAGGAAGGCTTGTGTCTTTATATGATTTTAAATTAATTTCGATTGGGGGATGCAAAGGGTCAATTATACTTAGGGGATTTATATTCTAGTTGTTAACCCTGTTATGCTAATTTGATCAGACTTCAGTTCCTTAGCCAGACGGTATGCGTTCAAAAGATTATCGATTTAACAATAATATTCTTCGGTCTGTTACTGGTTTGTTGAGCGAGTTGTACCCGATGGAAAGAAATTATGTCTATCTGTGATGTTGGGAAATTGATGGCAGTGCCCATCAATTCAATCATGCGAACTAAGTTTTCACCGCGCCTTTCAGGGACGTTGCAAACAATATTGCAGTTCCTCGCTTGCTGCTCCAAGGAATCAATTTTTTGCTCGAGGCTGATGACTAAGGTTTGAGATTGGTCAGAACTGTGACGGGCAATGGTGTCAACACGTTGTTTAAGGTCCTTTTGCTTAGCTGCTTGGAACTGTGCTGAAGATTTCAATTCTGAAACATCAAAAGTCACTGTTCGAACGCATTCTAATTCTGCTACGTAAGCTTGAAAACCTCGGCATACGTGGAAATCAGTTGTCACTCTTCAGAGATTACCTAACTAACCGCACGCAATTTGTTAGAATTGATAACTACGTTAGTGACACTCTTCCCGTAGCTTTTGGAGTTCCCCAGGGAAGCATCCTTGGACCCACATTATTTCTGGTCTATATTAACGACCTCTGCAATCGATCTCTTCAGAATGGACGCATTATTACCTTTGCGGATGACACTGTGATTCTTTTCAGTGCGGACTCATGGGAAGAAGTTTATAACTGCGCTCAAGTCGGGTTTAATACGGTAAATGATTGGCTGAGAACTAATATACTCACTTTAAATTCCAGTAAAACCAAGTATATAGCCTTTACTTTAAGGAACAGCCCACAGTCATCACTCCAACCATTCTCCATTCTCGCTCACACCTGTTCATCCCCTCATAACAGTGATTGTTCTTGTGCTAAGTTGCAGAAGGTCGACGATATTAAGTACTTGGGGGTAATCTTGGATTCTAAATTAAACTTTGCTGCACATATAAATTGTCTCACTACCAGAATACGAAAATTTATCTTTGTGGTTAAAACTCTTCGGGATATCCTTAACTCCAAGCAACTACTATCTGTTTATTGTGCATTATGCCAATCGCTCCTGACATATTGCATCACTTCATGGGGTGGAACGTTTAAAACTAACCTTTTAGTACTTGAAAGGGCTCAAAGGGCAGTCCTTAAAGTTGCATTATTCCTTCCTTTCCGTCATCCCACTGTAGAAGTTTATAAGTCCTCTAAAGTCCTCTCAATTCGGCAGCTTTTTATTCTCCATGTTGCTTCGAAACAACGATCTCTTATTCCTGTTATAAACACCCATCAAAATTCTGACATGAGAAGCAGAAGAAGGAATGTATGCCAATCTAAATCAGTAAAAACCAAATTTGCCCGCAATTTCTTCTCTTTTCTCGGCCCATTTTTATACAACAGACTGAATGATTTACTTTCAATTCATACCCTGAACAAAACAAGTTTTAAAAGAAAAATAACTGACTGGCTTATTACCTTAGATTATACCCAAGTTGAAGATCTTTTCAAAACCATGTCCTAACACAATCTTCCCTTTACAATGCACAAATTACCCCACACCACACCCACGCACTCCACATTGCACACACCACACACATTTACTCACATCTTCCCTTGCATGTATTCTTAATTACGTTATTTTCACTATTTTTATTTTTATTTTTGTAAATCAATTTTTATGAACAATATTGCAAAATTATAATGTATGAGATTTTTATTTGAAGAATATTCTATGTGAATCAGACCGTCTCCAGTACAACAATCAAAAATGTAAAATTTTGTTTTAGGGGGCCTGGTGACCTAACATACAGGTTTTCTAAAAAACTTAGTTTAGGCACCAGTCTTCCACAAATTAATTATAAAATTGTATCTGTAGACTTTTTACTGACATTCTCTGTAATTTGTGGTAAGAAATAAATAAATTATTATTATTATTATTATTATTCTCTTAATTTCTCGTGTTCGCTGCGGAGGGTGTTAATTTTCTGTTTCATGTCAGTACATAAAGTACATTTGATACTGTCAATAAATTTGGATATGACATGCTTATCTGAATTTCCTCACGCCAGCCGGGCAATGTGCCTTTAATATCATCCGTGAAGTTGGCCATGGCGTGGTCTATGTCAGTGCGCCATCCTTTGAGTGTATTGTTTACTTCCTGTGATATTATGTTAAGGCTGTCGATGGCGGTGAAGTTGGATGCACCACTCGTGACAAAAATTATCTCCCTTCTAATCACAGCGGTCAGACCGTAACTTTTGAGTCCAACATTACAATACAAAATCGGCCAAGTGCGTGTCGGACCACGCACAATGACCACGTTGGTCGACTATTACTCATTTTTAATTTCATTATATGTACTACTGCCTAGATTTGGGGGGGGGGGCGAACAACACTTGACTCTAACAAAAATTTGCACTTTAAAGCTCAATATTACGCAAACGGATCCTTAAATCGAAATGGTGTTAATAGACTCGCAATATTTTTGAACGGCCTATCCAACGATATCCTACACCATAGACGAGAAAATAAAATATCATCCCACATTACGTACATGGAATTATTACAGTGGTAAATAAAGTGGTAATTTTTTTTTCGGCCTTTATTTCAAGCGTAATTAATATGTAGGTATACCTATTGTAGGATTACTAATTCTACAATATATTTTTTTTTGGTATTTATGCTCTTTGTATCCATCACATATTCAACCTTATTTGCGAGTTCGGTCCTGGCATTATGTTTTTTTTCTTTTGAACGTTCGAAATTTTTCAAAATTCTTTCAGCTTGTCAAAAAATGTTGTCTGGGGGCTGATTCCTCATAAGGATGAGGAATCCGCCCCCAGACAACATTTTCCGACCGGCTCCGACTGGGAAGGTCATATTTTTGAACACCGACACCAAATGTTTTTTATGTAATATTACTATATTATATTAGAGCTCAGCCCTTTTTTTTTTCTTGGGCTGGGAAATTATCAAATTACTTCTTCCGCTCTGGGTAGAGCGAGAGGGTGTGTCAGACTCTTACTGACTAAAACCCACCCGTGTTCCTTCCGCTGCCTGTGTTGCCAGGGGCCTCGGTATCCCTTTCGGACTTTTCCGCGAATTAGTGCTCAGCCTGTGTTGTGAATTTAATCTAATTGGACTAGAGACGTCCGTCTTCGCTTGCTCTATCGAGCCAGGCCTTGTTTTCTCTCCGAACTGGTATGCAAATTTTCTCATTTCTTTTTCTATTCTCATTTTAACAACAGACTTGTGGCTCGATGACTTATTCGCTACGTATTTGTTTATGTTATGTTGTACAAAAGTTCATCAAGCCATCATTTTTTGGCCTTTTACCAATCAAATATCTCAATATATGAAGTGAGATAAATTATCGTCTGATTAAAATGTGAGATCAGATCAAAAGATGTGATTCCCGGAACAACCGGAATCTTTGTAACCCGTGGAGTTCCAGAGATATCTACGCTACATAGTCAGTAAGAGTCTGACACACCCTCCCGCTCCGCCCAAAGCGGGAGAAGTTATTTGATGATTTCCCACACAAAAAAGGCTTATGTTTAAGTTTAAGCCATCTTTGTATAGTTCCAATACTTAGCTTAGTTGTCAAACACGTACTTCTTTTGGAGTTTGAGGTCCGATATAATTCCTAGCTACATGCTGGTCTAGAAACTCGGCGAAGCAACAAAAGAAAAAAAACACGTTTGATCTATAAAGTCAATCGGAAGCGGTATCTTTGAATGGCTTACATCAACACAGTGGTAGGTACTAACACTGTACCATGAAGAAACTATTGATACATAGGCACAGTGGCGTGCCTAGGGTTTCAAAATAACGCAAGCCCAATAAAATTTTAACCAATTTCAAAAAAAGAAAGTTCAGTTTTCGACTGAGTATGTAGGTACCTACGTATCATCGTACTATCGTATGTATCATCGCAATTTTCTCATAAACTACTGGTTAGGTACAATAAATTCTCTATCGAGCATTTTAGTAAGGCATCCGGGCTTTTGGGCTTATACGAAGGTACCGCCACTGCATAGGCACACAGTACCTGAGGTTCTGGGCATAAATAGGCTAGGCTAGGCCATGTTTGTTGGCTGAGCCGTGACATGAGACATAATGTTGTTTCTTGGAAGATTGCGGGTACACAAAACATTCTTCCTTAACCTCTCATAGAGCTAAACAAAGGATAAGTTGAACATTAAAATCAGTGTTTATAACTACCAACTCATCTAATACACGAGTAGAACCATTAAATCAACAGACTACTATAGTCACAGTTTTTCCGAGGCTCGTTAACTAGCAAAAGTTAGCTTTGTGTTGCGACGTGTGCCGTCAATGTGTGCTCTGTACAACAGTGTACAGTCAGCCAGCTTGATGTGCTAATGAGCGACATTAACGTTTAGTCGGCGTCAATAAACGTCACTTTGTCGACTACAGCCGCACATAATGCTCCCCGCACACTTCATGTGCCCGGTTTTCATGTTACTGTTGTTCGACAGATAATATGTAGTTATTCAGCGCCGAAAGTGCGTTCTTAGAATTGCTATGTACCAAGAATTATGTTATAAAAATATAACGAGAGCACAGCATAGCTGGGATTGTTACACGGCTTCATTGATGCAGAGCATATGGAGAAGAGGATCACTATGCAAACGTTCATAAAGACTTCCAGGTAACCAACTAAATAAAGGCTCTAAAAATAGAACAAGGCCTTTAATGTGGTTTTTAGGGTTCCGTAGTAAACAAGAAACCCATAAGGGTTAGACAGACAGACGGACATGGCGAAACTATAAAGTTTCGCCATGTCCGTCTGTCTGTTTGTCTGTCCCCGCTGTAGCTCAGTGACGCATAGTACTAGAAAGCTGTACTTTGGCATAAGTATACATATTAATTGTGGGGATGATATTTTTTTTCGTCTATCCCATGACACGGGGTGGCCGGGTGGGATAGGCCGTTCAAAAATATTAATATTGCGGGTCTGTGAACACTATTTTTCGATTCAAGGATCCGTTTGCGTTAACATTAAGCGTCAAAGTGCTAATTTTGTTAGAGTCAATGTCCTCCCCGCCAGCTAAATGGTTGTTTATGGCGATGTGAAAATATTCATGGCAATAGTACATATATAATAGTTCATTGTGCGTTATATAATAGTTCATTGTGCGTGGTCCGACACGCATCTGGCCGGTTTTGTTATTGGTGATAACAATAGTCCTCTCTGTTCCTTTATTCAATTAAATTTCCCCATCGACAAACCTAACTCCTGCTTTATCTCGAAAAGAATCTCAATCTACAAAATCTGTAACAAAAATAAAACAAAACGAAGTAAATGTCTTGAACAGAATTATTTATTCGTGAGATCGAAAGGAAACATCAAAGACAAAAAATGGAAGCTTGTAAAAATTATCTACCGTTTTACTTTATCCATCACCGTTCGTACTCGCGTCACGTAAATATTACGAACAAATTCCGGCGAGTGTCGGTATTACATTATAAAAAGCAACAACCTACTTGCCCGGGGCGAAACGCGAGCAAATGTGGGGGCAAAGTGGGGCAAAATCTAGAGTACAACAAGCCTAGCTTCCATAGCATTTTTACATGCAAAACGTAATACTAATAAATCTTTGTATGCGTCATATAGATGCAGGGTTGTGCCGTTGCCTCAAGTCGTGGCCAGCCAGGCGGAAAATTGCAAACTAGCGTACCCAGTACACCGCGATGTCTATCTGGGCTTACGCCTCTTTGATATAACCAGCCAGGAATATTAATTATAACATGTAATTACCTGAATTGAGGGTAATAGATTTACGTGTTATTTGATTTTTTTTCTATTGAATGAGTCTAGAACTTGTTAAGGCTCCTTGTTCATATTTAAGACTAGCTGCCCGGGATTTCGTCTGCGATCTAGGATGAAAAGTATGAGTGATGTTAATCTCTATTCTCAACAAACCCACTTCTCCTTCTTACCTGACTTTCCATATTCAATATTTGTGCTCTGCCCATAGTAAAAATCTTCGTTCCACCAACAATCGTCTTCTTCGATGTCCTTCTCACCGCTCTGGTTTCATTCACTCTTCTTTCTTTGTCCAGGCTGTCTTTCTTTGGAATGCGCTCCCCCTGAACATCAGAACGGCGACCAGTCAGTTGTCTTTTAAACTGAAGGCACGTGAACATATATGTAAGAAGTTGGCAGAAACATCCAGCGCTGATATTTTGCTGGATTCGTTTTCTCCTCTACTGATCGTTATTTCCCCACTACCGATCGTTATTTCTCCTGACAAAGTTTATTCTGTTTATATGTATGTATTTACGTATCCATTCTTGTATTGTATAGTTATTTTCGTGTTATCTATCCCTTAAGTTGCACCTGACATGTGTCTTTTCTGCATCACCCTAAAGTTGACTGGTAGAAAATGCCTTAGGCATTAAGTCCGCCTTTGTACGGTATTTTTTTATTTTTTTACTTGTGCAAGTTTTAATAAATAAATAAATAAAAGTAGCCTATGTCGTTCTCCAGGTCATAATACCCATGTGCCAAATTTCATCCAAATCCTTGCAGCCGTTATAGCGTGAAAGCGTAACAAAGCAACTCACTTTCGCATTTATATTATTAGTTAGGGAGTTAGGACTAGAATGATATGATAAACATAATTAAGAACAAAACAGAGAATAGTAAATACATCGGGCTCTAACCAAAAAAAATCATTAAGTGTCCAATATTCGCGAACAAAATCACCGTCAATCAAAATCCAAACAGAAACTAACCCTCTGTTTATCAATCTTTAACCAGTAACAATACATTATCCAAATTTCAATTTAGTTAGGTACGTTCCTTTCACAATATAGGTACCTTAAATATGTTATCATATTGTTTATAGCCGCACCTTTGATTACAATACGGATGAAATTACCCAGCACTCGATGCTCGTCATTGTTCCCAAAATATATATTATACTCCGTCTTTATTACGCGAAGGTCTCATATTCATTAAGTCTTGTCTTAAGAATCACGCCGTGAAAAGAAATGTAATCGACTTTCTTAGCGTGTGTACCGAACTACTCGTAACATTAACTTTTCATTATTGGTCGAGATGCGGGAACGTGGCATGTACCCGAGTGACTTTTTAAATTTTGTTTGTGAACTATCTTGAACACCACTGGCTGTTACAGAAAACACAGAGAAATCCTGAACATGCAATAGTCTTTTTTTTTGGGTGGGAAATTGTCAAATAACTTCTCCAGCTCTGGGCGGAGCGGGAGGTTGTGTCAGACTCTTACTGACTAAAACCCACCCGTGTTCCTTCCGATGCCTGTGTTGCCAGGGGCCCCGGTAACCCTTTCGGACTTTCCCGCGACTCCGGCAGGCATCGGCCCTACTGGACCCCTACACTTGTGCTGACATCTCTTTGAGGCGCGCGTGAAACACAACGCGCCGTCAGCCCGGGCCTGGTCCTTATCGGACGGCGAGCTACCCATTGCTCAGCGTCCGCAAGCCCGCGCCTACGGTGGCCGAAATTCCGCCTGGGATTCCTGAACATGCAGTCTGAAATTATTAAGTTGGTGATCACGCTCGTGTCTCCTTCTTATGAAAAAGTTTTACACTTCAATAGCATAAAGTCTGGAATGTATTTTATAACTATTTTTTTTTTTTCAAGATCTATTATTTTTTTATTGACATATCGTAACTTTATTATAATGATATCTAGCTTACAATTAATAATAATAATATGTACAATTATATAATAAAATAAATTATTTAAAAAACAAAAAACCCGACTGCAAAAACACATAGCTGAAAAGGGAAAAACAAATTTGGGTATCGCAGGCGGGGACAATCAAAACTTACACCATATTTCAAGTTATTCGACTGTCCCCGCCTGCAACACCAAAATTATATAGATTATAATGCTTGTTTTTCCCTTTTCAGTTATGTGTTTTTGCAGTCGGGTTTTTTTTTTAATAATTTATTTTATTTCAAGCTTTTTTAGTTTTATTAATATATATTTGAAAATTACTCATTACTAGCTTTTATTTGATACCAATATTGTTGCTAATTGCAACAATATTGGTATCAAATAAATTTAAAAAAAAAACTTCCCTTCCTTTTTTTTGTATTTGCAGATGCAATTTATAAATATTATATACCCTATGTCACTCCCACAATTAAGACGAATCTAAGAACACCTCATACGTTAAAATCCATCAAGCCGTTTAGGCTACAGAGCGTGCCAAAGAAATAGACATACATACATACATACATACATACATACATACATACATACATACATACATACATACATACATACATACATACATACATACATACATACATACATACATACATACTCTTGAAAAACATTACCCTCCTGAGGCAGTCGGGTAAAAAGGGAGGGCAAAATATCACAGAGCGTCAAAAAATTCGTCCACATCGTTGTCAACAGGAAAAGTGCCCAAAAGGCTGGCAGCATTACCACGTTGTATGGCAATGCTGATTCTTTGGCCAAAAAATAGACTAGCCCTCTGGTCACGTGAGGAGTCGACCAACAGCTTTGCGATGTCTCTAAAAACTAAGTGGGCACTCGGACCCCATGGCCCTAGTGTTTCAACCCCAAACGGCTCGAACATATAAGTCCCAATAAGATTTGAGTACTTGTGCCGTTTGAGGTTTTCCGCACCTGCCGCAGCCGCCCCAGCACAGCCCGCCGTGCTAGGAAGATGGGATGGCGCTATTTTATTAAAATAAAATTCGATATTTTATTAAAGACATCGTGTTAATGATCTTTGATCTACAACAAAAACAAAAAATATTAAGTTCAAGCAGACTCAACACAACAATAATTAGTTAGAAAACAACAATAGTAGATACAATCGAGTAATTCCATAAGGGCGCATCTTATCAACTTTTAATTGGTCATATTTTTTTTCTCATTCCACTTGTTCAGCAATGAAAGCTTATTCCATTCCTCCATATTCACAATACAAACAATGAAAAATAAGAACATATTTCTTCAGATAAGTCCGCTTTAGATAAAACTCGCTATTACTTTTTACAAGATTTTTTATTTGTGTGTAATCACATGAACCTTCGGATAAGTATCGAAGCTCGTTTGAGTGTCACTTCAATTCGACATGACGAGCACTCGACATTTAAGTTGGTCCAAATCAATCGTAAGTACGAAATTAAATTCGCACTAAGTCTCTTGTGAATCCTGCGCCACTGGTTACAGGATCGACAAATAAAGCATTTATTTTATTTATTCTGATGGCATCATAGAAAGTTAGACTTGTGTTGTTAGACACGTTGGTCCTGTCTAGAGGTGACCTATTGGTCATCCGCACTTACACAAGTCTCGAACGTCAGTTCTTTCACCGTTTGTCTTCATCTTGGCACACTTCATCATCGTTTTAGTCGGAAGATGTCCACTGTTGGACATAGGCTCCGCCAAGTATCGCTTCAACAAACGGCCTTGTATTTCTCGCATCCAACGGATTGGCACACATATCACAATTTATTAAATGCTAGATGACCCGGTGAACTCCGTACCACGTGAGACAAAATTTATATTTTTTCGATTTTTCGGCTGTTCCTTTGAGTTTTTCCTAATTTTATTTTTTTTCTTAACACACATAACATAACGCATTGTTTCCTCGAAGGGTTGGGTAGAGGTGTACCTGTAGTACACCCACATTTCGCCAGTTATGTTTTAAGGTCCATGTAATAGGGGGCTAGCCTATTGCCATCAACGGGGCACAAATCCAGACTCCGGGCTGCTACTGAGAAATTCCAGATAGAAAAACCCAATAACATTTTCCCCGACCCGGGAATGGAATCCAGGACCTCATGCTCAGCAGTAGCACTTGCAACAAATAGACCAACGAGGCAGTTAGAGAGTTTTTTTCTTAACCACCCTAGTATTGTGGCGAACAAAAAAAACCTAATCGGTCGAGCTATTTCCAAGATTTTGTGAGACTAACGCGGGGCAATTGTTTTTTATATACATAGTCTGTACTAATGTAGTTTTTCTTTCCGACATCTCTAGCAGCCTAGTCACCACAGACTTTCATACATCTGTCTCTTATATTTTCCTGACACTTGCTCCAAACCACAAGAAAAGGTTGCTGCTTGCTTTTTAATTTCAAACTAACTTCTGGATAAGAGACATGGTAAACCCCAAATAAAAACTAAACTAATTTAAATTATATTATGTAAATTCATAATTTGGCACATCTTTTTCTTTTTGTAAAATAACTTTGAATAGTTTTCTTAATTGGTCAAGGACAGCTAATGAGACACAATTGATTTTCTATTGTTTGACTCCGAATCGGTGTCACGCGGGGTTTAACAGGTTAAGATAAGGAGATTTAAAATTGTTGGTGTGGTGTGGTGGTGTATTAACAATTTTAAATATCAACAATTTAACTTTTTTATTTTGAGGCTTTTTTTTTATTTTTAAGTTTCGGAAGAGCGAATTATCCTAACACAGACAATTTTTGTCTAAAAGGCCACTTCAAACACTACATGTGGTACATAACTTGTGAAAGATAATAAATTATTTGTATTTGTATTACCAAATCAACGCGCATGAAAGACAAATGATGCGGTAGGTGATGTTATTATAGACAAGCATTAATTTAAAGTTGCTTACGTGCACCGTCAGTTTCACCGTCATGCGAGCTCCTCCGAGCAACGTATTTATTTTGCCTACATATTAAATTACTTTTACAGCGAACTAACTTCGCAACGCTGCGTCTGGCTCCAGTGCATCACGAAATTATGATTTACAGTGTACGCTCGTGAAACTTTTATGTAAGAGGCAATGCACAAGTGCCTTGCATTCGGTTCGCTGTTTATTAGTCAGTTATCATGGCTGCTTGGTCGTGTGTGTTGAGTTGGGTGAAATTAATGGTATGAAAAATGCTGAAATAGTAATTTAAAGTAACCAAATAGTCAAATTACAAGATGATTATTAACATTAACTAAATTAAATTAAAACTAAGTTAAGCTTAAAAAAGGCCCTCGGGGCATTGTACCGAGGATGCTGGCGGCATTTCCTCGTTGAATTGCAATGCTGATGCGTTGCGCGAGTAAGCCGCCAGCTTTTCAGTCACCAGTTACATCAACTAGACGTTTCGCGATTTCCGCAAATAACTTATACGCACTGGGACCCCACGGATCGAGGGTCTCGACGCCAAAGGGCAAATAGTAATTTATGGTCAACAGACAAATTCTTCATTCATAACCCTTTTGTATTTTATGTAATTGAGAGTTAATAAAAACGACATCTCATCTGCCTGCCTTTTCCCAACTATGTTGGGGTCGGCTTCCAGTATCACCGGATGCAGCTGAATACCAGTATTTTACATGGAGCGACTGCCTATCTGACCTCCACAACCCAGTTACTGGGTAACACGATACCCCTTGGTGAGACTGGTTGTCAGAATCATAAAAGAGAAGAATGAAGCCCCATTCTGACTACCCGTAACGACTGTAAAGATCTACAAATAACAGCCGGGACCAAAGTCTTAAAGTGCTTTCCGAGGCACGGAGGGGTCTTAGTATGTAAAAACAGTCACCCATCTACGGACGATCGACCCGTGCGGCTGTTATGACTTAAGATAGATAAGCCATAAGCCTTTTGTATTTTATGTAATTGAGAGTTAATAAACACGACATGAAAAATCTATTGTAATAGTAAGTAGTTGCTTCCTTGAATATCGTAATACCTATAAATCACGACGAAACTTATACTACTGTATCCACTTAATTACGCGTCCATTTCAACGAGAAACAAATTAATATTTCTATGAATAATATTGTTATTCAACGTATTGCTACGTATTTGAACGAAAATGAACGAAATGCCAACACTATGCGGTATTAATTGCTAGCTACGGTATGTGCTACGGCGTAGCGGTCCGTAGCGTCTACGGCGGCGCCGTAAATTCTACAAATATTACGCTACAGTTCATTGAACTGCTACTGTCGTACTGTGTTATGAAGCAATAATGTATAGATAGGGATGTTAAAACTATGTACATTATTTTGCTCGTGCAAAGCCTTCTCGTGAAGGCTCGATGCGATACTATTTTTTTCATATTTGTCTCGTAAAAAGAGTGGTAGTTTTACAAAATGATTTGGCCATAGATGAAAATCATATTTTATTTAGTCAAAACCAAAGACTTAGGGTACACATAAATGTATCTTACTGTTCAATTAAATACCTTAGATAAGTTATCACTATTGTATGTATTAACGTTTCTAATAAATATAAATGAATTAAATAAAAACACGACTTCCCTGCCAAAAAACGAATTAAAAAGTAAAAAAACAAGTTGTATTAGTTAAACTGTATATACATACAAAGCGAAAGGTCACTCATTTACTCGCTGTCTAACAGATAAATAAAATTTTCATTGCTGTCGGGGGACCGTTCTGTGGAACCACTTTTTAATCTAAGAGGTACTCTGACTGCAATGATATTTTTGGTTTTTTTTTTTTAAATGGAGCCATATTAATTTTTTCAAATACATTGAAATTATAATTTTATGTCACTCGGGATGATGTAAGGATTCTAACGATACCCCATACATCTAAATAAGTTCAGTTCTTTAAAAGTTACGGTGGCACAAAGAAACTTAGAAAGATACATACATATGTACATACTTGAACCCTAAACGCATTACACTCCTTTTTGAGCAGACGTGTAATAAGGTCATTAGACCTTCCTTACGAAGACCGCAAAGTTTCCAGTAATTTCATAACCAGCCACAATATGATATTAAACCAGAACCAGTCTGTATGCATCTTATCTAATGATTCCCCAAACGCTCTCGTTAAACTTGCACCATTGTTTGCCAAACTTCGAGCTATAAGTAATTGTATGGTTACAACTGTACATATAACAGATAGGCAAACTTGCTGTTGAACAAAAGCGTTGAAAGACGCCACTAGCCGTGGCTGGGTTCCCGGAAACGATTAGACCACCCTCTGTCTTCCTGTGGGTGTCGTAAGAGGCGACTCAAGTCGGGTTCCTACAGGTTTAACGATAGAAATTGGCTGAGTCCTGATGTGTAACCGCACTCACATGTGTGTCGTTTCAGGGATCTGACCAAGCTCGCATGCCCCATATAATAACCCAGTAAGTGCTAAACAAATTTTTCCATGAGAGCGCAAAAACCTAGTAGGTAAGCTAGATTTTGAAATGACCGAAGTGACTTTTTTTTAATGGTTTTCATACTAGTATGTATGTATGTAGACTTACCACTTTTACCAGTATTAAAATCTCCTTTATTGCTTAGAATTTCACGCAGGTTTCATGGGACTTACTATGAAACTAAATATTATGGGAAAGTGATTTATTTAATTTGTCCCTTACTACATTTTGATATGCGGCAGCCGACTGCCTGTAGCGAACAATATCCTTGCAGCTAAATGATTTTAAAGTATTTACAGGTAGGTAATGCATAATCTTTTTTAAAGCACCAAACATAATCTTTTTAAAGGACGAACGGGAGGGAACAGTGCTTTAAACGAAATGCCCATTTCAATTAAAGCTCTCTCCCGTTCGTCCGCTTCTTTAACTCTCTGGCCGTGGCAAAAATATCAGCAATCAATCAGCAACGTGGTCTCTGCCCAAGGGACGCCTGAAATCGCCACACGTTCAGGTTTTTAATGACACACGACACGATTTCAATTTTTCTTCTTTCTTTTAATTTTGACGTCCAAAAGTGCTTAATGGTTTAGTTGAAATATACGGTTTCACTTTGGACCCTAAACCAATCGTCGATTCTCTGCTGCCTACAAAGAGACTTCTTATTAACATGTATGTACATATTGATCAAGCAAAGATATCTGGCCAAAGATGACACAACCTTCACCCATCAAGATACTAATAACTGGAATAATCAGTTCCACTTTAATAGACATCAAACTGCGATAATTCCTGGACAATTGAAAACGTCGCCGACAGACATCCGCTAATCATGCGGAAGGAGGGTACACGACGTTTAAACTAAATTTATAGCAATGAAATGAATCGCAGTGGAGCTACGAAATATACTTCATTAATAAATTGGCGAGCCAAGTGACAGCTGTTCTCTTCATCATTGGTTTCGTTAAATATTCAACATGAAATTCACCAGAAATACTTCATGTATTTCTGGTGAATTTAATGTTGAATATTTTATTGAGTTTTGGAAATGTAAGTAACAAACCTATTAATCAAAAAAACAACACTCTAACGCAAAACAGTAAAAAAAAAAATTTAAAGAAAAATTACGTATTTAATTTTACTTTGATTTTTTTTACTTTTTTTTTATTGGTAGATTTAATTTTACTTTGATTTTTTTTACTTTTTTTTTATTGGTAGACGCTGGTAACTTTGTGCTACGGCTACCACTAGGTCACCAGCGCCTACCAATCTCCATGCAGATATTATCACACATAACACTGATAGTGTTGTATTATGTATTTTTTGGGAAAGAATAAACAAACCAGCAATATTACTTAGTCGACGGACTAAGGAATCAACATTGTGCAGTCACCAGCACATTAAGTTACCACAAACCATCAAATTTCACCAAATGAATTTAAACCATAAAATTTTGAAAGTTAAGTTCAAAATAAAAAAGGAAAATTTGGCAGTTTGTGATAATTTGATGTGCTGGCGACTGTACATTGGTAAATATGTAAGCCAAAAATAACTATTGTGAAAGGCGACCATGATATAATCGTTGACTACGAAATTTTTGGAAAATCGGAGGAAGGTAAATAGTATTCACCTACGAGTAGCAGTTAAGTGCGCCTACATGCCACTGTGGCGCATAATTAATAATTGTTTTGTTTTTGTTCTTCGGGTAGATATAAGTACTAACACTAGTTTATAAGTTGTGTGTTTTACTAACCAAATGGACTTTGTCTGAATAAAAATATTTTTATTTTTATTATTTTTAGGAAAATATTTTTTATGTCACATATTTGCTCACTGGATACCTACATCCGTATTTCTTTACAATGATTAAAGGCAGATAAATCCACTTTATAAGATACGCGGGCTGACCAGCAACGTCGTCGTCCTCTAGAGAATAGCTACAACAAAATATAGAGCAACATTTTGGCAAAAGCGAATCGAGATACGTCGGCATCGAGCTTTAAATCTCCTGAAAATTATTCATGGCACAACGTCGTACTGATGTTATTTAACTTTGATTTCGCATTTACACGAATTTCCTTTAGTTTATTTTAGTCCCTATGAGATAGGCGATTATAAAGACACTTCTACTTTTACACCACTCTTAAGTACGCCTTTGCTCTTTTCATTTCTTTGAACTGCTCTTTAAAAGTGAAAACGTTTTTGTGGTCTGATATTTAAAAAATATTTTGTAAGTAAAAATTAATGAGATCGGAAAATAATTAAGTATTTTTAACTTTTACAATACAATTTTGACTTGAGACTAAATACTGCAGCGCATCAGGGATGTTTGCTGAAGCTCGCGTTGACTGCTTCTACACTGTGATGCGGAAGCGGTGCGCATCCCTGGTTCGCAGGGCGCGGGGCAGCACCAACAGCATCCTGTCTATGGTAGTAAGCAGGCTAGATTGTGCATTTGTGAACCACTGCTGCAGGGTATCGGCTGGGCCTGTCACCTTGCAGCAGTAATGTCACATGTTGTTTGTGTTAATGTTTTGCTAACATAGTTTGTAAGTATTTTGTTACTAACACTATGAAATGAAATGAAATGATTTTATTTTCTGTTCGAGTAAGTAGGTTTGTACAAACACTTTTACACGTCAATCATATTTAGAAAAAAAAACTAGATGAGCTCGGCGTTTCCTATCTGACTACTCTGAGAAGAAAGGCCGAAACAAACTCAGAGGTCACAGTCTCTTTTAAAGTCTAGACATAATCTTGGTCAGATCATGTGAAGACCATGTAGATTGGTGTCAGAAACGGTCTTTTGAGGAAAGAACCACACAGATTGAGTGGTCCTATCCAGTCAGTGCACGCATTTGTCAGTAATCGTGCAGCTCAACTCAGAACTTAAGGAGCTCAACGATTCGACGAACAATAGAGTAGTGACTCTTATTACTTGAACAATATGAGTCTTGTTACTTGAATTAAATGAATTATTATTAAACAACAGCTGTACGGATTGATCAATTTGTAATGTTAAACTGTGCTTCCTGGGGTCAGTCAATAGAGTAGGTGGACATTGCTAATTGCCACATTTAACGACCAAGTCCCCTCCGTGCATCAGATCTATACATATAATAGTAATAGTCCTCCAGACCGTATTTCGGCCATGGCGGCCAATCTCAACGGAGGCTAGCGAGGAGATATTATAGTGCGCACACACAGTTGCACTTTCTCTTCCCTCACTCTCAGTGGCGTGCAGTGGTTCTCCACAGAGGGTAGGCCACGCATACTGACACAAAAAAAAAAAACTAATTCGCGCAACATCACAGCGTCGCTCTACATATGATGACCCTCAAAGTAGTCACTATTGATTTATAATATTTGAAAAAAAAAAACATTGAAAGTAATCCTGTAAAAATAAAAGTTAAATACAAGAACTCACCACATTATTCAAGGTTCAAAACACGATTTTCTGACGATGCAAATAGAAGAAAGATTCGGCCACCTCAAATATTGACTGGTAGAAAATGCCTATGGCATTAAGTCCGCCTCTGTACATTTGTGTGCGTAAAGTATTAAATAAATAAATAAATAAATAATCATAACCTAGTGGGTGGGTGATAATTATAGAACACGTCTCTTGCAAGATATCCGAAGTCCTGAATTATCATATTTTTGGATTAATTCTCGTAATTCGGGCACACATCTACCTTTAGACACAACTTGAATCTTATCATTAAACGACAAGTGCGACTTACCTAACCTTACCAACACATTATCGGCGCAAACTTCACAACAGAACACCATTCTTAGGTAAATAAACAAATAATTAAACACAAATAATATTTACCCTACTTTACTTTTCAAAACGAATTACATATAACTTAATACGGTTTAGAAAAGCAAAACATTCAAGTTCGGATATAATTTGCGTGTCACATGAAACAAGATGGCTTGTCGATAAAAAAACACTATCAATTAAAATTGTATCACTGTCATACCGTGTTCTTCCACAAAAGGGACTACCATATTTTGCCGGATAACACAGTCCAGGGTTGCCGAAACTTATTTTCCTAACTCCCCAAAAACCAAGCGAAATTTCCCAAATATGAGAAGAAAAATAAAAAATTATGAAGTTTTTAATTATTTTTATAGGGTTTCTGCTATTTGCAACCTACGATTTATAATTACAATTTATACAATTTATAATTTATTATTTTATTTACAATTTATAATTTTTTGGAAGGTATAAATTCGACAATACCACCCTATTTTCTCTAGTAGTCATGAAGGAAACTTCCCCGCAATTCGAGGAATTGTCCAAAAATTGGGAACCCTGGTCTTCAATATTTTTCATTCATTAAATCTTCACTTTACACACAGCCAATGGGTACCAAGCTCCTGCCGCAGGAGCTAAGCCCCTAATTTAAACCATGTCACTATTGTGTGCCGTTCATACACATGAAAATATACACGAGTGTGCGTCAATTTATGAACGGAATGTAGGCTAGCCGAATGCTTGCCTGATAAATCGCGCATACCTACCGTACCAAGCTCCGTCGAACTGTGAGTCACGTGGCGTCTGCGACAAGTTGCTATAAGAGTTTTAACAGGAGTTTAACTTTTTTTTAATATTTTGTATTATTGTATTACATAGTTAAAATAAATGCAAGTAACATAACACACGCCTGTATTTCCCGAAGATTTAGGCAGAGGTGTACCTATAGTACACCCACATTTCACCAGTTATGTTAGATCCCATGTAAAATATCATCATAGGGTCGCAGCCTATTGCCATTAACCGGGCACAAATCCAGACTTCGGACTTTTACTGAGAAATTCCATATAAAAAGCCGAATAACACTGCCTGACCCGGGAATCGCTCTCAAAACCTCATGCCCAACAGTAGCGCTTGCGACCACTAGACCAACGTTTTTTTTATATAAAAATGTGGCTATTATTTTAGTATATTGTGGTGTTTTATGACTTCCACGCGAACGAAGTCGTGGGAAGAAGCTAGTTAGCAATAAAATAAAATGCAGCTGATGATAAAATAAAAACTACGTGGTAAATAATAAATAATGCACTAGTAAGAAAAAACAGCGTAATACTGAATTAAATTAGAGACTGCAAATTAGCTCACATGGCCCCATCAAAAAATAGCTTAGGGATATGAAAACTTTTCGCTAATATTCCCCTTAAAACTGAAGCTTTAAATTCCTCACCCGCTCTCACTGCTGCCTTACTTAGAATTAATGTAAAGAGCCGTTTATAGTTAATGCCGTTTGGAGTTTAGGTTACAGCATACAAACCCCCAGGCTGTTATAAAAGCTTTTAAAGATCTTAAAATTAAATCAACAGAAGATTGCTGGGGAATGTCTATAGATCTATCATCGAAACCATTGCGCCATAATTAGTTTTCATATTTAACACCAGTGTGGACCAAGGAGTCTCCGGATCTCACAAAACAGAGTAAAGTACTCGTACTTCCTTTGTTCAAATCCGGTGATAGTAAAGAACCTAACAATTATAGGTCTGAGTCAATTCTGCCAGTTCTCAGTAAGGTGTTTGAAAAGTTGATGCTCAATCAAATGTTACGTCGCTTTAATAAAAAATCCATCTTTCGTGAACAGTACGGTTTCACCAAAGGGCGTCGTACCACTGATGCCAGTGTCACCCTAATAAAGCACAAGATGCTATTGAAATCTTTTGCGACCTCTCTAAGGCATTCGATTGCGGAACGTAAACCATGCGACACGTCTGGTTAAACTAGAGCACTATGGGATTAAGAATACAGCTCTTGATTTACGAGTACTAAGATCATAACTGAAATATAGAAAGGTTAAAGTTCAAGTAAACGGCGTAAACTCGGCGGGTCTGAAATGGCAATGGCCGTTCCTCAAGGTTCGATATTGGGTCCATTCCTCTTTTTAGTTTACATTAACGATTTACCCCAATTACTTCAAAATCATCCGAAGATGGTGTTATTTTCAGATGACACGTCATTGATCTTTAAAACAGGCCGATGACGGTCGGAAAACCTTGACGACGTGACTTACTCTTTTCTTCAGGTCCAAGATTGGCTTACGGTAAATAATTTGGTACTAAATGAAAAAAATAATCTTAGTTGATTATTTTTTTAGAAGTTAGAAGTAGCGAATGTGATAATAATATGATATTGAATGGAGAAAAATTGGAATTTATTAATCAAATGGTTTTTCTAGGAATCACGCTAGACGAGAGACTACAATGGGGACCACATATAACATTTCTTGCGGGGCAGCTAAGCTCAGCCGCTTATACGATAAGACAGTTAACAGATGTAGAAACCGCGCGTTTGGTCTATTTTAGCCACTTCCACAGCATTATGTCGTATGGCATTTTACTGTATGGTCGGGCTGCTGACATTGAATCCATCTTTTTTTTTGCAAAACAGAGCTGTCAGAGCCATTTATAGTCTACGTCGCCGCGAATCTCTTAGAGAACTATTTAAAAAGATTAATATTACGACGCTCGCGATGCCGACGGTAAATTACCAGTTCATTGATGAAAATATTATGTACCTATGTAAGAAAAAATACTAACTAAACTATAACTGCCTCGTTGGTCACTAGTGGTGGCAAGCGCTACTGCTGAGCATGAGGTGCTGGGTTCACTTCCCGGGTCGGGCAAATGTGTTATTGGATATTTCCATCTGGAATTTCTCAGTAGCAGCCCGGAGTCTGGATTTGTGCCCGGTTGATGGCAAAAGGCTCGCCCCCTATTACATGGGACCTAAAAAAAACATAACTGGCGAAATGTGGGTGTACTACTTGTGGTATTTTGCTACACAAAGCTACATCTTTATGCTATAATAATTATAAATTTACCTTTGTTATAATTCCTGTACTGTTTTCCTCGCTTCAAACATATGAAATCATATTAATTCTCTAACTTTCTTACATATGTTTGAACACCACAGCTGAAAAGCAACACCACAATGAACTGTTTCTAACACTGAAGACTTTATTTTATATTATTAATTTTCTCTTGTTGTAAAATAGCATATTTTTATCCATTGACATCTTCCATCATAAATTGTCATCTGTCTAAGATTTTGTTTCTCTATGCATACCGGCCTTGATAAAGCTAGTTTCACACTATATTTAAGCTATGTACTCACTCATGTAAACCGTTTTTTATTGATCCTGGCAGGCATTCAAACTAATCATTTGAATTATGATCCACAAAAACTTCTAGAACTTTTGCCAGGATCTATAAAAGCGGTGATCGGACCTGACAAGGGTTCAGTCAGTTCAGTTCGGCGCAGTCAGTTCCGGTTGAGTCCGATTCAGTTCTATAGCTTACTTTATTTCTTGTACTAATAATTGTAACGTGTGAAAAATATAATCTCTAAAGAATCTCATAGTGTGTGTGATTTGTGATTCACCTTACATAGCCGCCGGCCCTCTCACTTCCGCCTTTGGGAGATTTCTAAGGCCGAAGGCGTTATAGTCGCGTGGCTTAGGACGCCATAGCCGACCACTCCTGTGTATCTTAGGAGGTCCAGACACTCGTCTCGTGGAGCGTGAGGTGCTGTAGAGTGCCTCCGCAGTCAGCCGTATCGGCGAGATTCGGACTACGCCACCGTCTTACTAGTCCACTCCAGGACGGAGAGCTCTACCACTATTAGGGCATTCTATCAACGTGGCGTTGGACACTAACACCAATTACACATCATACCACCAGCCACACCAACAATACCACTAATTTAGGTACTATAGAACAAAACCTCTTATTTAACAAGGGACGTTTTACTCCTTTGGACAGAGTTGCCGACTGACTGCGAAGGCGAGAACCTCATCTTCGTGCTCCGCCTCGTCTGTCAGCCCTGTCCCACTGCTGCCTGCCGATCCAGACCAACTACCTGCCGACCCTGTCCAGCTGCTGTTAGCCGATGCTACATCCTGCTGTCCAAGCGTCCCGTGCACTCGGACCGGAAGCCTAGAATACTTTTAATAGTTAATCTAATCTTTTCAATATTTAGTAGTAAGTACTAATACTCTAGTTTTCTTTTTAACGTGACTTACGACTGGCCCTCCGGCCAATCGTAACGTTACATACAACAGGTACACCTCTGCCCAACCCTTCGGGAAAACAAGGCGTGATGTTGTGTTTTGGGTAAGAAAAATCTACATCTTTTTAATAAAATAAGTGATAGAAATAATTTTAATACTAGAAATAAAGATAAAATAGATCAAGTATTTTTCAGATTATCTAAAGTACATACATCTTTTATAGGGTACTGGTATTAAATGTTCCAACAAAATATTTTGTGATATATTGCAATTAAATTAAAGAATATTTAAAACTTGCGTGACCCGGGCCGAAAATCCGCCTGGGATTCCCGACGCCCAGGGCGTCCCCTGCGGCAGCTAGGGGCGAGAGGGCGCAAGAGATCTTGAATTTGCCTTTCCCTCAACCGTCCCGCCTCCTCCTTCGCGAGCATTACTGCTTCGCTGAAGGAAGTAACGGCTGCCCATGCCCTCTCGCTCTGTACCGTGCCTGGACCAGGGCCGACGCGAGAGATCTTCGCCGCCGATCGCTTCCACGAGGACACGGCGGTGCTCTGCCCAAGCCGGGCAGTCCTCCAGCGTATGCTCCACCGTGTCCTCCGGGCGATCCACACAGTGGTGACACCCGGGTGTTTCCTCCCGCCTTATCCGCCACAGGAACCTCCCGAAGCTGTCGTGACCGGTGAGGACCTGCGTCAGGTGGAAGGTGAGGACGCCGTGTCGCCTCTCTACCCATTCCTCAAAGACTTTATCGCCGCAATTGTAACGTGTCCAGCACTGGGTTGCGACAATCGCAATCATCCAACTACACTGGAAGCCAAAATAGGGTAGTTGGGAAAATGTGGATAATTCTTAGTTTTCCATGTTTAAGCTATGAGTAGGTAGTATAACCTACCCTGAGTTATATTTATTAGCTACTGAATTTCCAAGTGCCTGTAAAACGAAACCCGCCAAAGCCCCAAGAGTCAAGCAGACGAGTTTTCGATATTGTCATAGTTATATTCGAAGATAATAAGTATAAATACGACAAAGTATAGATAATACCTACAAGGAAGGCTTAAAAGTTATGCCTCTTAATTGCCAGTTGAAGACCTGCAATTGTTGGGCTATCGAATTGTTTTCTAACTGGATCAGTGCGAGTACAGATTTTCCAGATAAATATATAATACTTTTTACCGATTATGTAGTGGTCCTAAGTTACAATTACAGTGGTGCAATTTACATTATCAGACAAATATTTTCTGTAAAACGAAAAACAATCATTCGTTTTACGTACTAAACACAGACATAGCTAATTTCTTTGTCAGCTTTCCAATAGAAAGGCGAGACAATAGCGCAGACACGACTATTCATACCGATGCGGCGACGCTCACATGCCAGCATATATCTCGTCTTATTGTTAAAAGAATAGGGTTGAAAATGTGGTGCTGTATAGGGTAAAGAAAGCTATTTTATAGATAGTAATAAGAGTATTGAAGTAGGCTGCGAGGGCTCTCCGCCGAGCACTGCCCCTGCTCAGCCCCTCGACCTAATGAAACGTAGACTTCATCGGAACAACACGATTCTCCTACACTTTGTCGCCTAGACGAGAAAAACGACAGTCCATTTTGAAGATGTATTTTTATTTTAAGAATAGTTGAAGCTGAACTGATTATTATTTGACACATATTTTTGATGCCGATGCAGAATACTTTATTTTGGCGTCACTTGTCTCGTCAGATAGTTTTGATGTTCCTTCGATGTCACATATTTGTGCTGCCACTTGTATATGCCTTCCACAGATGATCACATATGTGAATGTGCCGACATCTTGATGACAGATATTAATGGATGAATCAAGAAATCAGATATTATTGCAAAGCTGTTCATAGTAATACCTATAGTCCAGTTAGGGGTTCCACTTCGGAATGAGAGATAATAAGGAAACTCGTATACACGTCATTTTAGCGTTGCGCGCTCTCCGCCCTCAAAAACGGTTGAGCGCATGAAAAAATGTTTGGAACAAAAATTGTGGCAAATTTTATGGTCGACCAGTACTATAAAATGGCGATACAAAAAAAAACAGCATGTTTCTTCGTTGTTTTTAATGCATGACAGAATGACAGATCTTACTACAGATGATCATGAACGCTATGACAGCTACCGATGGGTCTTATTATGAAATAAGTCAACTAGCATTGTAAACACATTTTAGAAAACCTTTTAGTAAAGTTGAAAATCATACAAGTCAACAATAGCGTTGCGCGACGGGATTCATGTACGAATTACTGTTGCTACTTAGCATAATCAGCCTATAATGTTCCCACTGCTGGGACATAGGCCTCATCTCGGTGAGAGGGAGTGGGCCGTAATCCACCACGCGGGCCCAGTGCGGGTTGGTAGATGTCACATGTCTTCGAATTTTTGGTTCTAGGACATGCCGGTTTCCTCACGATGTTTTTCCTTCACCGTTTTGAGAGCAGTGGTGATGAAATAATTTACACAAAGGAAAGTAGGCCTAGGTTCGAACCCACGACCTACGACTCGTAAGTCGTGGCCATTTCTACTGCTCTACTGGACCACCACTGCTCTGTTGCTACTTGATAGATAAAAAATGTGTTATTTTTAAGATAGGATAAGTATAGTACTTAGTCGAACGCATTATTATATCATCGACTATGTATTAAGCATTAGCGAAGGTGACGTAGTCGATAAGCTTCAGTATCATTTGTGTTTGTGCCATAACTCCATCTATTATAGCATTAGAAAAATAACATCAAAATAACGATAGTTATTGTGTAATATTGTTGAAATTACTGCACTTTCGAATTATTGTTTTAATGTAAATAATAAATAGATTACATTGCTTTGTATTTATCGTGATATAAAGGAGTTTATTAGACGGTTATATCGAAATAACGAAAGGGGACAGCAGTTATTTTTCTAATCTATACTAATTTCATAAAGGAGTAAAATTTGTTTGTTTGTAAGTTTGTATGTAGGGGGTAATCTCTAGAACTCCCGGTCGGATTTGAACAATTCAGCATTTGATTGCCCGATCTTGAGGAATGTTATAGAATATTTAACATCGCGCTACCACTCTTAGGAGCCGCGCAAAAAGAAAAATAGTCAGAAAGAACTCTAAGCGAAAACGAAGTAATAGCGCGGGCGGGCAATGCAATGCGAAGCATTGAGTTGGGGAACAAGAAATTTCAAGCGGACAAAGTCACGGGCAGAAGCTAGTGTTATAATAAATGAAGTATAGCATCATTTAGCATCAGCATGTGTTTTTGTGACGTTTTTTTTTTCTTCATACAAATTATAGAAACATTAAGGGGCTTGTGGCTAAGTAATAACAGCCGCACGGGTCGATCTATCAGGTTAAGCTACGCTTGCCGCGGTTGGTCCGAGGATGGGTGACCATCTTTACATACCAAAACCCCTCCGTGCCTCGGAAAGCACTTTGACTCGAAAGTCTGACAACCAGTCTTACCAAGGGGTATCGTGTTACCCAGTAACTGGGTTGTGGAGGTCAGATAGACAGTCGCTCCATGTAAAATACTGGTATTCAGCTGTATCCGTTAAGACTGGAAGCCGACCCCAACATAGTTGGGAAAAAGCTAGGCAGATGATGACAAAGTATAGAAACATTTGAGACAAACATACAACCAGTTCGAAGGTGAACCATGACGTCACAAACAACAGTAGTTCGTACTTGCTCCCTACATGAATGTAACAGTTGCCTTACATATAACAGAATACAGTTAGTACCTAATTATTTATGAATTTATTATGATTATGATTCGTAATCTAGCGTTTTGCATAGACGGTGTAGAAATACTATGTCCCTGATCCATAACATATATAAATATAATTTCAAAATAAAACTCAGTCTCATAGTGCAAGACTAGGATATAACACTACAACTCATCGTAATGTCTTGCAAAACCAATAATAATAATAACTGGATTTAACTGTTAAATATATTAAAACGTTCAATAAATAACAAAATGGTAAAAATTACTCACTTGGGGTACAATTAAATACGTCATAAATTGCCTACAGAAAACCCAAATTGACGCCCAAGTACGAACCCGATGAATAGACGAAATGTGGTTCAAGTGTCAATCTGTTGAAAGCCATACACACAGATGGGCTTTATCGATCAGGCGTCAAGTTGGGCCGTCTGAAGGTAGCTTAAAGCCTCGTATTCATGGTAAACATTTATTTTGCAACATGGTTGCATAAACATTTTGCCGAGTTGTTGTCAACATATTGCGGGCAACACTTGTGTTGCGGAGTTGATCACGCCATGCTGCAGAGTTGACGCCCGACGAGCGAAAACATCAGTTTATCAACAAATGTTGACGTGTGTGGACGTGTTTGCAACTGTTTATAAACATGGCGGTAGTGTGGAGCAACGATAAAATTATGCAATTAATAGAATTATTTCAATCAAAAGCGGTAGTTTCCTCGGGCAACATTTTAACGCAGACTGGCGTGTGTGGACAACCCATATCAATTTAAACAAAGTTTCCAGCAGCATTCTCGCCGTTCATCAACAACGTTGATCAACTGTTGCTAAACAATTGTTTACCATGAATATGAGGCTTTAAGTCTCATATTCATGATATACAACATTTGCACAACATTGTTGCCACAACAAAGTATTTGAAATGCGCATCATGCTAGCAGTTTGTGTGTGAAACATATAACACAAAAGTATGTCACAGCAAAAATAATGTACCTACAATTTTTGTGGACCATGACATGAACACGGGGTTACAGTCGTCAAAAAAATAACAAAACAGTAGACAATATTACTTCTATACAGTCTATTCGATGCGTCGGCTTTATGCGCCCGCAGTGGAAGTGTAATATAAGTATGAAGGAATGTCACCAGTAGAAATTCTAAGAGATTACAAGATTATTATCTTAGCGTTATAATTTATAATACGGATCTGGAAACTGTATAGCACAGAGATTCCTGTTAGTTCCTAAATAAGTTAAAATCATGGTAACTATGTTATATGAGTTGTCTTTTATAGAACTTAGCTTGATATTAGAACACTGCGTCTTTTGAAGTTAACTACTTTACGGATTATTCTTTTATTTTTGTGAAATTCGCTTTCACTGGCTTTTGTTCGCAAGATTATCTAACTAAACATATCCGTAAAGTCGATAATTTTTCCCTCCCCCAGCTTAAAACCTAAACATTTGATAATATAAACAACAAATACAATTTATTTAGTAAATACATTCGTTTTTTAAGTTACAGTAAGTGTTCGTTTTAGTAATTTAGTGAAATACAAATTAGTGTTATATAGTACTTATTTATAAAAAATCGAGTAATAGCATATTTTAAGTATTTTTTTAAGAATGTAAAAGTAATCACGATTAGGGAATGTTAATGACTTTATACAAAGTAAACAATCTTGAGGTACGTCATCTGAGATTATAAATATTTATGTACCTAATAATGCAGTACATAAATGAGTACTTAAATAAAAATTGGAGGCACCTCCAATAACAACACAGGCTGTACGATTCGATATCAAAATAAATAATATTAATATGTTAGATATCACCTCGCATATTGCCTTCTTATTAGTTACATGTGACTACACAATGTACATCATATATTTTTGAAACCTTACCTTTAACTTACTTGAGATAAACGCTACAAATATTAAAGCAAATGTAATCGTCTACATTCTGGGAATGTACCATTTATAAAACAGTATACCTATTTATTTACAACGGAAATTATAAAAATACATTATGATAAATTGAAACGATAATTACATTTTTCTACGCTATGTTAAGCTACAAGGTCAAACGAAACAAAAGTTCTATAATTGATATCTTTGGAAGAACAATGACAGCAACATACATACAAGCGAAGCAGGACGCCTGCCGAAACCAAGCGACCACGCGGCGACCACGTGGCGACCACGCGGCGGCCACGTGGCGTACACGTGTGGATAACGTGTGACTCAGCAATATACATACAGGGAACTATGGCCACTATGTCCAGAAATGTATTGTCCATTATGCTTTGAAATCTTTGGCAATATTAGTTTACAGAAACAACAAATTATTACTGAATTTATATTTTGGTGTTATAAGGAAGGGGATTAAGAAAATCCTTTAGTTTACTGGCTGCCCCAGTACTACCAATACTTAAGTTTTACTGATCTAAAGTTTTATAAGATAAAAGGTGCTTTAAATATGTAATCATCACTGACTTCCACTGGAAAATAGTTCTATGAACTACACTCACTAAATAAGTTTACAAAACATTACTATTGATACGGGTCAGATATGAAGGGATCATGATAAATAGTTAAACATCACAGATACGTCAGTTACAAGAGATTCGATGAGAACAGTTACAGTTATATTATGGTACTACTTTCATGTGTAAACACAATGTTTTAGGAATGGATGTAGTAATAGTTACAATCGCAATAGATATTCCAAAGTATTCTACAGCTGACTCACATTACAAATTTAAGTTTACATGCATTTTCACACTCTTCGCAATATTGGTTAGTGTGAAAATGTACATCAAAATTCGAAGCAAAATTGATGCCACATACCGGTAAGAACCGGTTTCAAATCTTTCCAACACCACAACAGATCTAGTACGATAACGGTTCGCGATCTAAAAAGAGCGCAACAACAGTCCTCGAGGAATCATGTCATTAGTTAGGCCGGGTAGTCGCTGTGCGCTGGGGCGGCGCCACTGTCGCCGGGCCACGCGGCCGCGGGCTATAGCGGCGGGGACGCGCCCTCCGCGCCCTCCGCGCCCTCCGCGCCCGGCGGCAGCGAGTGCACGCGCGCCGACAGCAAGTTGTGCAGGATGAACACTGCCGGCTTTGGGCTGCCTTCCATGTCCAACTCCTGGAGCAATAGGTAGTATGAGATGACCAATCAAAGAATATCGACGAATCAACTACACTTGAAAGGATAACAACTAGATTGCGGTCGATCGATTTTGATACTTTCAGCAGTCATCATTAATGTCCCTGTTTACATAACGCACAAACTGCCGTGCGTTTAATTTATATGAACCCCAATTTTCGTACTTAAGAAATCTTTAAAATTCAACTCGCAATCTCATTTCAGCGACAATCTATGTCCAAAACTTGTCTAAAATTTAAGTAAATTTATGTATGTATTTTTGACAAATTGGGATCTCATAATTAATTATTTAATGGGATCAGACGGGCAATTCCTCTATTTTTAAGAGTTTTTACTTTCTAATCTCAGTCTCAATAAATTAATTCATTAAAATTACATAATTTGATAAGTGTTAATGACTTCAGCAGTCAGGTCGTCATAGATCCCACCTGAATATTAGTTATTTCGCCACGAGTTCACTTGTTAAAATAGTTCAAGAAAAAATCACTGTCGGCTAAGCCAGTGCCGGATTAAACAAGCTCGGGGCCCGTAGCAAATTCTATCGAGGGGCCCTTGATCTGCTATGGGTTCTTAAGTATAAAGTGGTAAAAAAAATTGAGTAAAAGAAAATATTTTTTTTGTTATATGATCACTAAGTTATAATAAAAAATAATGTAAGTCTTAGAAATTAAAAGACTATTTCAACATTTTGAATCGAGGCATTTCAATTCAGCTACGCATCCGCACTGAGTGTGGAGTAATTTAAAGGTGCTAGCACACGTTAGACTTTTTGTAGAGCCGATTATCGGGCCGATTCAAATCCTATAAATTTATACAAGCGATTTATTGTAGAACTTGTGCTTTTATCGTATGAAATTGGGTGTATTTTTCTCGCCAAGGAAATAATCGGTTACCGATTATCTGACGTGGATTGTCTTAGTCGGAAAAGGTGATACGTTTCACATTTTTTCTGACATCAAATAACTCCAATATACCATCGTCTTAATAAGTTTCACTCAAAAAAATTACACTCAGGCGGAGGTAGGCTGATTTGGATACGCAGGGACCTCTTTTGTGCGGGGCCCGTTGCAATAGGGTCATACACCCATTTTTGGAGTGTCTTAATTCAATTCTATAGTGCTAATATGCCAATATATACAAAAAAAATCTCAAAATTTTTATTCAATCAATAAGTGCCATAAAAATGCATTTAAAATTTTATATTTTCAAATTTCGCGCGCAGGTTGACGAAAACGCTGAACGCAGTGGACGCCATGTTGCTTTGTGGTCATGACGTCACTGGGCTATAAAAACAAATTCGCTGATCTTTTGTATGATAACTGACACGTTTTTGTTTACTAGCCGTATGACGTAATAACATGGCGGTTACGATTTCATGGAGTTTTTTAACAGATAAGAAAAACTGAAAACGTTGAATTGAATTTTAAAATTTATTTTGTTTTTTTATGAACTAAAACTAACATTTTCCGACTCCTTTTTGCCTAAACTATTTCAATAATATATTTATAGATTTTTTCTTGTAGATAGTAAAATACCCTATTGCTACGTGGTTCATCGGGCACTGGGCTAAGCAATCAAAATGTACTTACGACCGTATCATCATCGGCGAAGTGCAGCCACAGAGCGGAGCGGTCGTCGTCGGCGGAGGCGCGCAGCGCGTGCAGCGGGCGCCGGTACAGCGCGCGCGCGCCGCCGCGGCCCAGCGAGCCGGCCGCCTCCCACACGCACACGCCGCCCGCGCCCAGCGCCAGGCGCGCGCACGCGCCGCGGAAACGACATCCTGCTCAGAAACGTTTCATGCAGTCAACATTGCTTACATAGCTAATTAGTTATACTTAACTAGCGACCCGCCTCTGTTTCGCACGGTTTTTATGACTTGAAAAAACATTGAAATTTCTTTAATATAAATGTCAACATATTAAGGCTTCTACATACAGGCGCGACTAGTCGCGCGACGCGTCGCGACACAAAGGCACCGCTTGTAGCGCTACACGCGGTGTCTTTGTGTCGCGTCGCGCCAGTATGTAGGAGCCTTAAACCTTCCGGTATATATCTGGTGTAAACTGCATCAAAATCCATATATGCGTAATTTAAAAGAACAACACAGTACAGACACGAAAAGCGAATTTAATTTATAACATGTATTGATATAGATGATGAATGCGAAAGAATAAGTCCAAATTTCCTCAGAATTTTTTCCTCCACCGATGTCAGTACTGTCCAAGATAAACTCGAAAAGTACATACATAAATTGAATAAGTCACGTCGGTACCTGCCTGGATTTTAACCCATATTGGATTTGCCCATTACTTAGCATAATCAATTAATCAAGCCTATAATATTCCTACTGCTGGGACACAGGCCTCCTCTCATAAGAGGAGGAGGAGGAGGGTGGGCCGTAATCCACCACGTGGGCCCAGTGCGGATTAGTAGATTTCGCATGTCTTCGAATTTTTTGGTTCTAGGACACGCTTTTCTTCACGATGTTTTCCTTCACCGTTTTAAGAGCAGTGGTGATGAAATACTTAGCACAAAGTAAAACGCCTGTTTGGGTTCGTACCTACGACCTACAACTCGTAACTTGCGGCCGTTACCACTGGGGCCCCCATTAAATGAACAACTTCATTAGAATGACTTACGGAAGGTAAACTCGGGCTGCGCGCGCACGGCGTGGTGCGCGCCGTCCACCAGCGCGCCCGCCACGGCCGCCAGGTCGCCGGGCGTGTCGGCCCGCAGCGCGCGCACGGCCAGGCCGGCCGGCGTGCCCGCGCGCACGCCCAGCGCCGCCGCGCCGCCGCCCGGCGCGCGCCGCCACCACGCCAGGCGCGTGGCCGCCAGCCCGAAGCACTCGGTGGGCGCGCACCACGCCTCGCCCGACCAGGGGGCCGCTTCGTACAATCTGGTAAATCATACGTAATATTTATTTCTGTAAATTGGCTTTTAAAAAACACTTGGACATCAAAAATAAATTGTATGGCTCAGATGTAGCAAGTTAGTTACAGTTGAGTTGTTGGATGTGAGTTGACGAAAACCACAGACTTCACGATAATTTAGTTTATTCGTAAAAGTCACACGAAAGTTCCGTTGGATGAGGTTATAGCGCTACAGCAGCTATTGGTCAACTATATAATTATAATTATAAAAGTAAATAAAACGAGTAGCGAAAAGTAGGTCGCGCCGTTGGCAATTTGCTTGTACGTGAACCGTACATAAATTATGTTTTAAAACTAGATGAGATCGGTGTTTCCTATCCAACTACTCTGAGAAGAAAGACCGAAACAATCTCAAAGGTCACAGTCTCAAAAGTCGACCTAATCTTGGTCAGGCCACATGAGGACCAAGCAGATTAATTTCTGAGATAAGAATAATTTATTTCTTCAAAAATAAACAGACATTTACATAATATAGTGATGGTCTTTTGAAGAAAGAACCACACAGATTTAACTGAACCTATCCAGTCAATGGTGAATAAAAACCATTATTTTAATTCAACTATTCAAAGTCTCCTATTACGAAAAATCTAATGACCTTCAAGAATTGTCCGCAAGATCTGACAACAGTGTAAAACAACCGATTTCATCATCATTTCAGGTCGCGGGAAGGTACCGAAGGGTTACCGAGGCTCCTGGCAACACAGGCAACGGAAGGAATACGGGTGGGTTTTAGTCAGTATGAGTCTGACACACCCTCCCGCTCCAACCAGAGCGGGAGAAGTTATTTGATGATTTCCCAACCAAAAGAAAAAAAAAAGGCCCAGAATCACACACTGATGAGTATATCCTTTCTTTACTGCCATTCTTCACGGTTTCGTGAACCCCTGTATCCAGGTGTTTCCTGTAACTGACGGTCTCGTTAACCCAAAGCGGACGCTTCGCTCAGGTTTCATGACCAGACCTTCCAACAAGAATTATAAGTTTCTCGACGGTGCTCACCTGATTTCTCTATCAGTGATCGCAACAAACGTAGGCTGCCAACCATCAGCCTCATCAGAACTGTCGGACCCGCCGGAAGCACTCATCTGTAGAAACCAGAAATTGTTTGAAATTAAAGCAATACACTTAGAGCGTCGAATAAGTAAGTGCTAGAGGAGGCCTTTGTGTCGCAAGGACACGGAGTACTGCTGCATTAATACATTAATTTGATTTTTAATTTTTAGGGTCCCGTACCCAAAGGGTGCCAAATAGAACCCTGTTACTAAGACTCCGCTTTCTGTCCGTCCGTCCGTCCGTCGATCTGTCAGCGGGCTACATATCTCATGAACCGTAATAGGTACGAGGGTCATTCAATAAATACTTAGCCTACAAAAAGTAAACGAAAATTTTGGAAAAGTGGCAATTTATTTTTCAACAAAGTCTCCTTTTAGTTCGATACACTTAGCCCAGCGATGCTCCAACTTTTTTAACCCGTCCGAAAAATAGTTTTTGTCAAACTCTGCAAAATAGGCCTCCGTGGCGGCGATGACCTCCTCATTCGATCCAATCTATTCCCGGCGAGTGATTTTTTCAGATTAGGAAACAGAAAGAAGTCACAAGGGGCCAAATCTGGAGAATACGGTGGATGGGGCAACAATTCGTAGCGTAATTCGACCAATTTGGCCATGGCAACGGCAGACGTGTAAACCGGTGCGTTGTCGTGGTGAAACAGCACTTTTTTTCTTCGCCAGATGGGGTCGTTTTTTCTTTAATTCGGCGTCGAATCGGCCCAATTCATCGGCATAGTAAAGCCCTGTAATTGTTTTACCCTTCTCGAGGTAATCGATGTAAATTACACCTTGTGAATCCCAGAAAACGGTGGCCATAACTTTTCCGGCCGATTTTACAGTTTTCGCCTTCTTTGGAGCACGTTCACCGGTCTGGATCCATTGTTTTGATTGCTCCTTGGTCTCTGGTGTGTACCAGAGGATCCAGGTTTCATCGACGGTCACAAAACTCCGCTGGATTCCGCTTAAACAGCGCCAAACACGTCTCCGATGTGGTCTCACGGTTGCGCTTGTTTTCTGGTGTGAGTAAACGCGGCACCCATCGCGCCGACAGCTTTCTCATGCCGAGTTCCTCGTGAAGAATATGATGCACTGTTCCTTCTGAAATGCCTACAGTCTCAGCTAGCTCCCGAACCTTCAATCGGCGATCTGCCAATACGAAATCATGGATTTTTTTAATGTTTTCCTCCGTAGCAGCTGTTTTCGGTGCACCTGGACGTGGTTCATCAAAAACCGACGTACGGCCACGTGCAAACTCGTTGAACCAATTCTTGCCGGTGGCCATCGATGGAGAAGAGTCACCGTACACAGCATCCAAGCGCTCTTTGATTTCGATGCGCGTTTTCCCTTCCAAAAATAGGAATCGAATCACCGAACGATATTGCTCTTTTTCCATTTTTGTAAAACCGATCGACACGTTCGCTTCCATAAGTTGTCAAATTAAAACAAATGAAGGGATTGGAATGAAAATTTGAAAAAAGAATTAAAAAAATAATGTGCTACACTGTGGTAAAACTCTTTTGAAACTACAGCGCCCTCTGGCGATGAGGCTAGGTACTTATAGAATGCACCTCGTAGGTAGTTGATGTTTTAACAGATTGTGTATTTCTATAACCACTATAACAAATAATACAAATTAAATGAAGTTAACAATTAAAGGATTACCATACAAGAAACGTGGTTTTGTTCGGCGTTTTTTGCTCGATCTTAGCTCCCACACAAAACTGCGATGCGATGCGATACGACGCCGCATCGAATAAAATAACATAATAAAATAACATCGAGCTCGCAGATTTTCGCAATGCGATGCGAATTCGCAGTTTTGTGTGGGAGCCCTTAATTCGGTACGGAACCCTTCGTGTGCAATTCCGACACGCACTTGGCGGTTTTTTTTTATTATTACTTTTAGGGAATAATAAATAAAGGCTTGCAATTTGGATTTGGAGTCTCACATGATCCTGTGGAGGTCGCCTCGCGAGCCAGCCAGCATATCGCACATCACCAAGCAATGGCCGCAGTCGCGGTCGAGCGCGCGCCAGGGCAGCACGAGCGGCACGTCGGACGGCCGCGTGTAACGCGCGGTGCCAACCCGTAGCGCCCTGCGCACTACCCGCGCGCAACGCTAGGGCGTGCACGCCGTCAGGAGAGTAGATCTCGATTGTGCGCTCCTCTACAATGGCAAATAAGGAACTGTTTTGTTCAGGCTTTCATCACAATCAGCAAAAAACAGCAGCATATCTTTATCTAAGTTCTAGCCTGCTAATACTTAAAGTTGTTAGTGAGGAATCTTCTTCTGTTGTACTGGCACGAGTTCTATGATAGTAATTAATTTAATTACTTCACATCTTTTACTAATAATGTGGACAATTATATAGTGTGGGTTACATGTTTGTTATTTTAGTTTAAGGATTTCTTGTATTAATTTCTTTAGCATGTACCTGTTTTTTATCCCTAATGAATAAAATAAAAAATATTCCTTGAAGATTTTTTACCTGGATCACGATGACGCAAATTTTTGGCGATGCATGCCATCAGCAGAGGCACGTAGCGTGTGTCCGCCCTGCGGCGTCGGGGTGAGGGGGGCGAGGGTGGCACGTCTGCCATGAACCCACGCTGTAGCTCCCAACCTACCTCACTGATGATTGACGCCTTACGAAAGTATGGAGTCACCTCACGAAGATATTTGACTGTGGATCAAAAAGTTGTTCTTTTTGGGACTTCATTGCGCTTTGGCTGATTATGCTAGCCTCATAGGGTAAGACATAATATCATATCACAATTAACCTTTTGAACGCCAATGTCGGCTATAGCCGACATGAGCAAGCGTGCCCTGTGCGCCAACGACGGCTATACTCGACAAAAAACAGGTCGCAGAAAAATACAAAATAAACCTATTAAATCATTACTTTTATGTATTTTATTGATACACCTTGAAAGCTGAATGTCTAAACATTATTTAGTTGCATACAGTAAACAAAAATGCATATTCCTCATTTAAATATTTGATGATAAAAAGTAAAATAATTTATGGTTAAAAAAGTAAGTCCCATGACGCCAATGTCGTGCAGAGCCGACTGCTAGTGATGTAGTATCATGTTGACGTATATTATATTCTTAAATTAATTTAGGTAACTTAAGGTATTGTAATATTTGTCATTACAGTTTTTATTGTTCTAACAAAATATAAACGATTGTAAGCACTGAGAAAAAAGTAGTTTTACTATATTAAAAACTGAAACATAGTTGCGTAAATACATTTTCGATATTCCCTTATCGCCAATCATGCGCATCCCTAGCAAGCTCTCGATAAGCAGTCCCCTCTGCGCCATTGTCGGCAGAAGTCGACTTCGACTGACTCGTGACGTCGTAAGCGTATAAAGTGAATTTTAGTGCGGGAAATATGGAACAACAAGAAGTATTTACCACTGAACAATTATTACGTATCTTGGAAGGTACTGAAGACGATGAGTTTTCTGAAACTTTAGATGAAGATGATTTAGAGGTAAGTTAATTTTAATTTAAAGTTATGTTTTGCTTTACATGTAAGTATGTACATACTTAATTGGTTATTATATTCTAAAGAGTGCTCTCTTATTTCGCCTACTCGCTTACATTTTGTAAGGGTACCTATATAATCATATTCAACTGAGCTTGAGAAAAAATATGTGATTTTAATGTTGATCTGTGATATTTAAAATTATCTATATACAATTGTTGATTATTATAAGAATATTATTATTTTTCTGTGTCATTTTATCGTTACAAGACTGACTATTGAGTACCTATGATAATTAATATAACTGACATTTGTATGTTTTGAATTTTTATAGATTTTTACGAGATTTAGGACTAATTTAAAAAATGGTTTAGTAAATTTTATTTTCAGTATTTCATTTTAAGAGATATTTCTATTATTGCAACACTATTACACTATACCTAATTATGTACTATTGTTGATATTTTATAAGTATTTTTAGTGAGTTTTGTAGTTTTTGAACACTGATCAGTGAGCATTTATAATTGTTGATTGTTGATCCTTTAATGTTTAATTAGGTTAGATACGAGAAACTAAATAATGTATCTATTTTAAGAATATAAATATCGTTATACTTAAAAATCGTTACGTATATACTACGCAATTTCATACGAAAATTTTGATTTATTTTATACATATAATTAATCTGATTAGTGAGAATATTAGAAAGTTCCTGTTATAAAAATTGTTGCTATGTAATAATATCACGTGATAATATTATTCATAAGTGACATGTAAGTAATATGATCTCAAAGTAATTATTAATAATATAACTCAATAATTAAACTAAGTGATTGGTAAATAAATAGTTTTATTTGCATTCAATCCATTAACAACCCAAATTGTTGCAATAAGTGTAAATTTCAAGAATAATAAAAACAAACTACTGTGGCCTTTGAATTTAATTAGATACTAACATCGATAAACTGTATGACACTATGGTACAACTCTAATGTACATGCAACGATGTCTTATAAAAGACTCGTCGACGGCGCCAATGTCGGCTATTCCCGACAGTGAGGTACATCAGTACTGAGAATAGTGCTGTACCTAGAGTTATTTTCATTTTAACTGTTGTGTGTCTTAATCATTGTTTTTATGTTATTAACAACTTCGGAACTACTTGAGTGGAACGTTGTAAAATATTTAATATTGGAATGTTCTTTTTAACATATTAATGATCGACCATTTATCTGGCAAGTATTGATAAAAAAAATAATAATAATGGGTATCGATATAATGTTGAAATCCCTATTTTTTTGTAGGTATTTAATTAAGATTTTCGGGCTTGGCGTACAGGGCATAGGAATACCGATATGGCGTGGCGGTGAAAAGGTTAATAGCAAGTAGCCAGCATACTACCAATTGTACCCACTCACATCTATTATATAATACTTTAACTAATATTATCCTTCTCTCCTTCAGATCCCCTCATTTCATTTCATTTTGATTCTTTCATACATAGTTTCAAGAAAATATAAATTCTCTTGCATTCTTCAGTAAAGGTTGGCTTTTTTGTTGGCTGGTTGGTTGGGTTTGGTTGGTTGGTTGGTTGGTTGGTTGGTTGGTTGGTTGGTTGGTTGGTTGGGTTTGTATTGATTTCCCCAATTTGAATGAAACATGACCTCTAAATGACACTTCAACACCAACAAAATTGAGGACAACTATTAATATTAGATTGGCCATTTCTTGATGTTATTTTAAAAGATTCACTTCTTAATCAATTTCAGTACTGTAACTAATAAGCTGACAAAATGCTGTTTGTCATGTGATTAATTTGGATGACATTAGTTTAGCTAAGTTAACAATGAGCATTTATAAATTTAACACTTTTAGTGCCACGATAATTCGTTTGTGTGCCCACAACTCGCCTCCCGCGTCGTACATATGTAAATAGCTGTAGGTGACATATGACCATGCCCAGCACCCACCTAGTGGGTGCAAATCAAAACGTGGTACTAGGGTAAGGGCGAGTTGTGGGTACACAAAAAAATTATCATTCTACCCGGCCGCCGGGTGCTTGGTACTAAAAGTGTTAAGTAATGGGTACAGAATGTTGGTTGAAATACTAGTAGTCAGCTGCACCCAGTTAGACTGGAAGCCGACCCCAACTTAGTTGGGAAAAGGCTAGGCAGATTTATTGATTGGTACAGAATGTTGGTATTAATCACCTCATCATTCCATCTGATTATGACAGATGTCTACAGATGATATCAAATAATTGAGAATTTTATTTCCCTCTTTCCTGTTGAGGCCTAAAAATCATAAACTTATATTTTGTTTAGTTTAAACATTAAAAATATAAAACAGAAAAATCCATGTAAACATCAAGACAGGTGAATTCAATAAGACAATGCAAAGCCTAGCAAAACTTGCTGAAATAATCAAATTAATATCTAGGCAACCATAATCCATTTAGGTATAATTTCCTAGTGATGAGACATAAAACTCTAGTTCTATGTATCTATACAGTAGAGCCCTGAATACCTCAATTAACAACTCCGCTCCACTGAATTGGTGTAATTAAGGTCAATTTAGTTAGTCTGTGCCTTATAACTAGCCATTTTACAAGCTTTATAACATTAATAATATGACTTATGATCACTTGCCTTCCAACTGGACCATCTTTCCAGCTCTTTTCAATGCTTTGACTGCTTCCTCATGAGTAGCATCCTTCAAATCTTCCCCATTCACAGATAATATGGCATCACCAACATATAACTGTTCTGTAAGGTCAGCTGCCATGCCTTTGAATATTTTTGATATCAAAATGGGCATATTGTTTTCTATACCACCTTTTATTGAAATTCCCAACCCATTATTGTCTGACTTCACCACTTGTACTAATCGTTTTTGATTCGCAATCGCTTCAGGAACCTCTGTGAAGTCACTGTTCGGAGTTTCTACGTTGTTGTTGTTCAGGGTGCCGTTCAGAGTGGTGGTCGCGTCGTAGCCATCATCCAGACACACACTTAGATAATCCTCTTCGAGCGTACAATGAACACGATACCACACGCCGCGCACCAGGGTCTCTAGTAAACCTGAACGTGTGCAGGTTGCACTGGGGCTATCACTGCCCCCGCTGGAGGCTCCGTTCTCCACCATAATTTATCTTGTTTTCACAACAAACAACAAGAAAATATGAGATATCCGCGACTTTAATTAGGACATACACAATATTGTTATTAATCAAGACATATCTTAATTCATTCTATGGCTACACATTTACTACTTACTGCTACATAAAAAAACAAACGCAGTTTATTAAATTAGCATGTTACAATACGAATTTATTGCACAATCGATAGGTACTTATCTTATACAGTTTTGACAGTCCGCACGCCCCAGACGTGCCACAGACAAAATTATGTAAAGCTTGATACACAAGATGAATCCTTAAATAACGTTTTAGTCGATTTAGATTACCTTTGCTCAAAAAGGCACTGACACTATAACGGTAATGTATATAATGTCAATGTCAACATCAATCAACATTGATGTGAAAATGTATGGTTGTGTTGTGTTGTTTTGCGATGTGAAGCATAAAAGTAAATTAAAATTCGTATATTCGACCTATACCATTAATGCATATTGTTCGAAGTAACTTCACATAATTGTAATAAACATGGAGATGTGTAGAGTATGTTTATCAACAGAAAAACAAATGCTTCCATTGGATGAAACTTTCATTATCAACTATAACTTGTTAACAAATCTTAATGTAAGTTTAATATTCGTTATCTTTATTGGTGTATTCAGTTATTAAACTATTAAGACAGTTTTAAAGTAAATAAATCAACCTAAATAGTATGTTCTTCATTTATAACTTGTACATTTGTTTCTTTATTTACTTTGCAATTAATTCTGTTATTTCAGATTACCTTATTAGATGGTATGCCACAGTATACATGTCAGTTATGTTCGAACACAGTGAAATGTTTTATAGAATTCAGAGAAAAGTCTATAACAGCAGAAACTACATTGAAAGAAATTATTTATTCTGTGAGTATTATTCAGTAAGTTCCACTAAGATTCATAAAAGAAACAAAGATGAGATCATTAACTCCCAATAGTTTGTCCTTGACATATTTTAATTTAATTCTGCAGAACAAACATAAATAATCTGTGCTACAAGATTAACAAAAATTCAAACTCTAGGGCAAAATAAAATATATTCTATTCTAATGAAATGACTTCTTTCAGGATATTAAAGCAGAAAATAAAACACTTCTCATAGAGAATGATAATAGCACTTCAATTTGTGAAAATGAGAAGCTACTGGATATAAAGTCAGAAATTAAAGTAGAAAACTATGATGATGATATAATTTTAGACAATTTTGATGATACCTTTTCGGAATATGAAGATGATGGCCACATTATTGTTAAAAAAGAAGAAGGTAGTATGCAACCTTATTGCAACATAATTTTTAATATTTTATTAAAAGTAACATAGACCCTTTTTTATACCTACTTTAAGATATTTTTTTAATGCTGAGTGTTCATCCGAATATGACCTAAAAAGAAACCATAAAAAAGTCAGACAAAACGGTTAACTTGGTTGTGTTGGTGCAATAAATCAATAGTGGTAAGACCAAACAACCAGAACACTCAAATCAAAAGAAAATTATTATATAAAATTCAGCTTAGATACAAGCTGTTGCCACGTGTTGTACAGCTTCACTCGTGTGGATGTCGGAAAATATCCCAAGGGAACATACTACCGGGATTAAAAGCACCCTATGTGTTAATCCAAGTAAACAATTTATTCACTCCGTAATGCATTGTTTTCAAATAATGCTATTGGATTACACAGTGCCTGATCCCAGTCCAGCTTCCAGTCGGCATGATTTTTTCTGACATCTTCAACAATCGTAGTCATATTTCAGCCAATTTACACAAAACCTTTAATGAATTATACACCTAAACCTTCCTCATGAATCACTCTGTCCATTGGTAAACACCGTCTGTGAATCTGTTCACTGGTTTTTGAGTTTGCGCGCTGAGACAGACAGATGCAGCAGACTTTGTTTTATAATATGTAGTGAAAATAAAGAAGCAGTTTAGTTTATTTTTATTGTATAGAACATAATTATTCCAGATGTAAAACCAAAGAGAATTAAAAGAAATAAACATACGAAGCTCAAAGTAAACACATCGAAATTATTAGAAAGCATTGCTAATGGACTTGAAGACAAATGGTTCTGTGGTAATTATTATTTGTTCATTATTGTTGTTAACTTTATTTCTTTAGTTAATTGTACATTTAAGAAGTACATTAGTTCTATTGCTCACTGTGCTATAAAATAGCACAGTGGGCAATAGAACTAACTAGCTTCTCTAAAAGAGTTTGTATCAACCTTGTAACTGGGTCCCACAAAACTTTACAATTACAATTTACAAATATGTAAATCTCACAAGTGCCTGTACCACAAAACTCTAAGCCACATAATTGTAACGGAAAATCCTTTCAAATATGTAAATTGTACCTAGTGCAGTTTAGTAGCAAGCGGAACCCATTAATTTTCTTTCGGTTTATAATTTGCAATTGGGCTCCTAAACTTAATGCGGATATTTAACTTAAGGTTTCAGCCTGTTAATCTAGTCTGTCAATTTAGTCTGTTAAACCGAAGTAGAGTTTACTTTGTTTATAGTTTATTTTAAATCGGTCTTTTAGTGCATTACTTTTAAATTGTCTTTTTGATTTTTTAAATTATTTATTTTATTTTAGACTTTTTTGTGTTCCACTCTTATTTATGAAAAATTTTGACACCCCTTTTGACCCCACATTTTAGTGATAAATAAACAAAACAATTTTTTTTTTTCGTTTTTAATATGATTGGGCTACGGTTATTTATAACTATTCTAAATTTCATATGATAGCATGAGGTCCGACACAAACATGGCCCATTTTTACGCTATCAAAAACTGTTTAAATTTTAAATATATAAAAATGGTTTCAGGATGCTATTGGGGTTGCCCCGTTTCTGCAGTGCATCTGCTATGTTCGTGCAGAGTCACGTTGATGGCTTCCTTGCCATCATTAGACAGATATCTCCAGAGTGCGGGCGAGCCCCAACTCCATCCTGAAAATCATAGCTGTGAGATACAACTCATCGATAATGTACAGCATTATTAAGAGATGTATCTCTCAGAATAATCTTGTCGCAAAGTAATAATATTAAGCTTTATTAAATCTTATGACAATCATAAGATTTCTGCTTACTAACCCGCTATGGATGTTACTTGTCCGAAATAAAAGTTATTTTTTTATAAGTTATAAGTATATATTTTTGTAATCCCCTTTTGATACCCTACTCGATAAATTTGGTTAATTTTTGTATTTTATTAACGTATTACTATTTCGCGCTAAAAATCCGCCATTTTGTTTTTTTTTTCTAACACGATACGAAGTAATAAATAAATTTACAAACAAATATACATACAAGATACGCGCGAAAAACCTTCCTGGGACGTCGTCGTGTAAAAAAAACTATAACTAAACCCAAACTAAACTAACTAACTAACTATAACTAAATAACCTCCTTCCAAAAAACACTACAAAGTGAATAATAACTTTAATTTCGGAAGTCGGTGTCTTTGAATCTGTATTTTAGTTTTTTGCCACCAACTTCCGAAATTAAAGTTATTTTTCACTTTGTAGTATTTTTTGGAAAGAGGTTATTTTTTTCTTCTGTAAAAAGTTGCTTCTACGATTTTATTAAACAATTTTGTAGACTTGTAGACTTTTAAACTTTTGTGTCTATGTAACAGTTATAGTTTTTTTTACACGACGACGGCCAAGGAAGGTTTGTTTTTCGCGCGTATCTTGTATGTATATTTGTTTGTAAATTTATTTATTACCTCGTATCGTACGTATATGTTAGGAAAAAAAAAACAAAATGGCGGATTTTTAAAAAACGGACTTTTAAAATTAGTGTCTATGTAACAGTTATTTAGTTTTAACCTTAGTAAGTTTAAAGTTAATAGGAATCGTTGGCAAAAGTGGTAATGATAAGGCATTTACAAGGTCGAATATAGCTTTTTTTTGGTATAATTAAGTAAAAGTTGTTCAATAAATTTCCAGGTATTTGCCCTAAGTTGTTTGAAGAAAAGTGTTACCTGAATAATCATCTAGATAGCCATAAAAGGGACCGAAAGTGCGATCTTTGTAGAGAGCAACTGAACAGCCTATCCCAGCTCCTTGCTCATAGACTGATACATGTCCCATTGAAACAGAGCAAATGTCACATTTGCGAGAAGAAATTCAAATCTTGTCTTTATTTGGAACATCACTACAGGAATTTCCACATTGAAGAAGATGTATGTATGCTATACTACTCATACTATATTATATTCAAAAACATATTCTAGAATGAAAAATCTTTTTAAATGTTGTAATTTTTTTCAGGAGAAAAAGCTTTTTTGTAATAAGTGTACAATGACATGCAACACACCAAGAAAACTTAGCAGTCACATACTGCAAGTACATTCCAGTATTAAGTATATTTGCGACTTGTGTTCTAGAGGGTGAGTAGCCTATATCACCCATGCTAGTTTGCTACGTAAAAAACATGAGAAGAATCCTCATATGATAATCATAGGTCATGAGACTAAAGAGCAAGCGACAAACGTTATATTAACGACGGTTATAGGCATGTATCACCACCGACGCCCTTAACCTTCTGACCGCCACAGTCATGTATAGATGACAAACCAGAAAGTGCCCAGCACGCCACGGTCACGACGACATGACAGATGTTAAGGAATAATTCGTAGCTTGGCGCCGTGGGCACGATTTTGCTTTTTTGACGTGGCGGTCAAAGGGTTAAAACACCTCTAGCCGTCTCTTCTGCCGTCTGTAAACCCCATAAGGCTTGCTCAATATTTTATTTCTTATTTTCAGTTTCCAAAGTAAAACGAATTTAAAATCGCACATAAGGTCGCATGGTGAGAATAAAGCTTACATTTGTGATATGTGTGAATTCTCCTGCAGATATAGTGGTGGACTAAAAGTAAGCACTTCTTTCTTTACATTTTATATTTCCTCTAATAATATTCATGTGATTTTCTTTCAACAGATGAAATAAAATAGATGTTACTAAAGTACCCTATTAATTGCAGGACCATAAAATAAGAAGACATAATCCAAGAAAGGTTTACTGTAAACAGTGTAAACGACCATTCCAGAGTCAAATGGCCCATGATAAACATAAATGTACACACAAGTTACAAGTATGCCCTATATGTGGCCTTCAACTCAATGGAAATTCTAGAGTGAGTAGGATAAATACTACGATTTAAGTTATGTGCTTGGGCAATCTTCGTGTTTCCGATGATTAAAATTCACAAAGTAACTTGTCGCTAAGTTTCGGGCAGACAAAAAATGGACATACGCATGAGTCGGACACTTCGCCGTTTGGCCAAGGCTCTGTAGGCAGTACGAGGGCGGCACTGAAAATTTCGGGAATCAAGGAAGTGACACAACATTACTATTTAAAAATGTATTTATTGCTTTTCGATGTATTCTCCGCGATATTTGACACATTTTTCCATACGATGGAACCAATCATTGAAGCAACCATTCCATTCGGAAGTTGGGGTCTCCAAAATGGCCGTTTTGTAGGCGTCCACAGCTTCTTCAGGTGATGAAAATCTCTGTCCACGCAATTTATTCTTTATTTTAGGGAAAGTATAGAAATCATTAGGGCTTAGGTCGGGGCTCTACGGCGGATGGTCTAATAATTCTATGTTTTCTTGCTCTAAAAACTCTTTTGTTCTGTGCGCGATGTGAGAACTCGCATTGTCGTGATGGAGGATGATGCGGCGGTTGCAGTTCTCTTTACGGAGTTCAGAAACGACCTGTGGCAAACAAATGCTAGCATACCATTCTGCATTAACCGTTCTTTGTCCCTCAAGAGGAATAGTCGTAACATGGCCGGTTTTGGAGACAAACGTGGCCACCATTTTTTTTTTGCAACACTCCGTGAACGAACAATTTTTGTTGGCTTTAACTCATTTTCGAACACCCAAACTTCGTGACTGGTTTTTTGTTTCGGGTTCGTACGCGTATATCCAGGATTCGTCACCTGATACGATGTTGTATACAGCATTTGAGGATCCTGCGTGGAATCTTTCGAGAGTTCTGACGCACCAAGTAACGCGAGCCGCTTTTTGCTCTTCACAGAGCGAATGCGGTATCCATCGGGAAAACAACTTTTTTACACCTAATTGTACATGCAAGATTATTTGTATTTGACTCATGTCAATGTCTAAAGTTGCCTGAATTTCGCGGTATGTCACATGTCGATCTTCCTCAATCAGCTTACGCACAGCATCAACGTTTTCTTGGGTGACTGCAGTTTTTGGACGACCTTGACGGGGATCATCACTGAGCTTGACACGTCCACGTTGAAATTCAGCAAAATTGTGGTTTTGGATGGGGCTTCATCACCAAATGCAGAAATCATCCGGTCAACACACAGTTTTTGTGTTAAACCACTTCGAAAGTCATAATAAATCATCGCTCTTGAATTTTCTCGAGTCAATTCCATTTTCTCGACGACTAAACAAGTTTGACAAAACCTTGTGACAAGACCGAGAATCTTTTTTTAAATAAATAAATGGTATTCGATTTTTAAACCAAGGAGTTTTCAATTAAAAAGTGCAAAGTGGAACAGTGGAAATATTCCATTCCCGATACTTTTAGTGCAGCCCTCGTATAACGATGTATCACAGCATAATGAATTGGATAAACATGTAAAAATATTATCAGAGTTTAAAGAAGTCATAGGCACTGAGCAAAAAGTGAAAAAGGACAGTTACGGTTATGTTGATATTAACTAAAATAGTTTATTTACACAATTAAAATCTACATAATTATTACCACGGATAATGTGTTTACAATGTTTGTGAGGCAAACATATGAAATATGGTATAGTTTTAAAATAGCCTCATATGAAGTTGAGCAAAAATCTACAAAAAGGCGTGTCGGCATTCAGGGGATTTCATGTATTTTTCAATAGAAATATTCTGTAAATATTAATTCAACCAAATATCTATTATGTTATCTTAAAATTTTGCGTCTCATATTTCCATAATATGGTCTAGAAGATTTAATATATTTTTATTAAAAATGCGCTCCGAATTCACCATACAAAACTACTATGAACGCGCTGTGCTGTCTAAACACGGCACGCGTCACCAAAAATTCAGTCGTCTTCGAGAGCTCAGAGCGTCGTCACGTCACTTTACAGAGCGAGCACATCGATCGCGAATTACTATTGTATCAAATAAATGTAAGTTATCAAGTTTTGATTTTCAACAGCCACGCACGTGTGCAAGTGCAGCGGTGTGCGTGACCGCACACACAGTGAGTGTATGAAGTTAAATACCTAATTAGCGCTCGCCGCTTTTGCTCGGCACAGTCTTAAGGCATAATATTTTGTTATTTTTTCTGTTGTCTTGGTTATTTGGTTAATTATTTAATTTTATTGAATAAGTTCAAAATCTATTTGTATTATTTCTTACTATTTTGTATTATTTTCGTATGTATTCTGATTTATATTACTTTTTCGTCCTTGTTAAACTTGTACCTACAGTCCCCGGCACGTAAGTTGGCAAGAGTCGTTAGATGCGCAGAAGTCATATTTTAGGTCCCTTTGGTACGCGCTTGGGACGCGGGGTGTGAGGCAGCGCCGAGCCGAGAGCGCGATTGGTGCATCAGTAGACCCTTGCCCCTCGCATTGTGTCTACGTCCCGTTCGCTCCCGAATACACTTGCGTGCACGAAATTTGACCCCTTTGTTTTTGTTAAGTTTTGGTTACGAGTTATTGTTATTGTTTTAAATTTCGTTTTTGTTATACTTAAGTTGTTGTTATTGTTATATATTTATTTTTGTTACGAATTGTTGTTGTTTTAAATCTATTTTGTTAGGGTTATTACAATGCCGAGAGCAAACGTTATTTTACGCAGACAGACCAGAAAAATGGTCTATGATGTCTATTGTTATATAGCGAAAGAAGCTCTTACTGAAAAAGAGACGGTGAAACGGACTGCAGAAGCCACTAAAACGTCAGAACGGACAGTTAGACGTATAATCCAGGAAGGAAGAAATTCCGAATTCCTCACTGTCTTTAGGACACCGGGAAAAAAGAGGAACAAAACAAAGCCAGTCACAGAGATCGACACTTTCGACCAGTCAGTTGTTAGGACCTGTGTTCACAATTTTCATACAACAAATAAAGAGTTGCCTACAGTTGAAAAACTAAGAAAAAAACTAAAAGAAGACATACATTTTAATGGGTAAGAGCGCAGTCTGCGCAGTATTTTCAATAATTTAGGTTTCCGGTGGAGAAAAGCCGAAACCAATAGGCGAATTTTAATAGAAAAATCGAATATCAGGTTACTAAAGATAGAATTCCTTAAGACTGTTGAAATATAGAGAAGAAGGTAGACCCATTGTTTACACAGATGAGTCGTATGTTGATTCGTCTCATTCAGGTAAGTAATCATTATTATACTTTTTTCTCGCATATATGTGTCCTGTGAAATTGTATGGACGTAAACTAATGAAAAATAATCATTATATCTCTTACTACAGGTTCTAAAGCATGGTCTGGTGGATCTTTGAAAGGGGTTAAAAAACCCATTTCGAAAGGGCAGCGTGTAGTCATAGTGCATACTGGATCTGAAGCTGGATTTGTCCCCAATGCGCTACTCCTATTCAAAGCTGGAACAAAGTCGGGGGATTATCATGATAACATGAATTTTGCTAATTATACGAAGTGGCTTCGCAACCAGCTGATACCAAACCTGCCGCCAAATCGGTTTTAATTATCGACAACGCACCGTAAAGCCGACATGCAAAAGTGGTTGTCGGAAAAGGGCTTAGCCATCGAAGAAACTATGCTCAAACCCCAACTATACAAATTAATTAAGTTGTATAAAAATCAATACAAAAAAATTAGTATTGACCAAATACTGGCAGAACACAACCATAGTGTTCTGCGATTGCCGCCCTACCACCCGGACCTTAATCCAATAGAAATGGCATGGGCGGCAATCGAAAGCTATGTAGCCAGTAAAAATACAAAATGGAATGTGTCACATGTAATGGACCTAATTAAGGAGAAAGTGGCACTAATGGGCGCCGATGAATGGTCTAAATTATGCGAGAAAGTAAAAAAAAATCGAAGCAGACTACATCAAAAGTGACCACATAGTCGACACAGTCACGGAAAATTTATTTATTTTACGCCAGTGACGACAGCGACTCCTCCAGCGATGAGAGCGAATTGGACAGTTTTATCGATGATGAAGAGCCACGTCCTTCCACCAGCTCAGGTGGTACTTTTAATTTGATGCCAGGGATAGGATATTTAAGTGATAGTGACGAGACCACTTGACTTTATTTTTAAATAAAAAAATAATTTTAAATGCATATATTTTATTTCTAACACCTAATAAACATCACGAATTCTGTTTGTTCCTTATAAACAGACATGATTAAAAATAAATGATGGCAATAACCATAGAATAATGACAAGCACTAAAAGGGACCACTTTTTTGTGCCACTAAGTGTACGATGCGCGAACTTACCCCCACTATGCCAAATCCTTGCCAAGTTACGTGCCGGCTACTGTACCTCGATAATAAGTCTAATTTAAGTCTCCTATAATTGGAAGCGCACACTTGTATTTGTCCCTGTTTATATTAACATGCATGTAATTGTGTAGCCTCTGTTCTGTGTTGGCGATCCAAGAAATAAATAAATGACTAGTGAGTTGTATAGTCGCCTTCGTAATTGCTTTACCACCCTAAGTTTGACTGTCACTTGCACGTCATAAAACTACAAAGTCTATAGGCGTTGACTATAAATTGACGAGTTGGTTGGTTGAATTTTGCAGTCTTACTTTCAATACCAATTGTGTTCAAAATGGCGACTTATAGAACAGAACTACCAATGACATGACTGCAAAATTCAGTGCTACCAATCGCTTCACACGTCAAGTTATAGTGAACGCACTATATTTTGCTTACAAGACCAATTTGAGAGTTAGGTTCAACCTTAAGGAAGTTTCAATTTACTGGGAATCGTCAAAAGTGCTCAAGCAATTACGAGGTCGACTATACAAGTCATGTTCAATTTTTCCGCCCGTATCTTAACATTCCACATCATCTAACTTTAAAACACCCAGTTATAATTAAAATAACATACCGTTTTAGTTATCGAGGCACATGATGAAGCACAGCGACATACAAAAGTACGAATGTACTAGATGTCCCGCTAAGTACAAGACGAAGGGCGCACTGATAGCTCACCTGGACCGACACGATGGCAATCGCACGAAACAGTGTGAATACTGCCCCGCTAAGTTCTATACCGCCACTGTGCTGATCAAACATCGACGGATACATACAGGTAGACATTTATACATTGATCTTCTTAGCGTGTCGATTGCCATCGACACGCTAAGAACACAACACGAAAGATATCTATGTTTTTTTTAAATTTGTTTGCCCCAAAAATCAGCAACGCGATTACATCGCCTGGCCTCTAGAGAACATGGTGGGCGTCTCCCAAGTTGGCCCTAAAACCTATTTTGGTTTCACATAGGCCTGTATCGACTGTCTGTCCAGATCATACAGGCCTATGCGATATACAGATCATACAGATCTTCATCATCATCTTCCGGCCACCTTTTTATGGTGCCTGGGACAGACTGGATGCGGAAGGCGGAGGACAGGGTGTTGTGGCGCAACCTGAGAGAGGCCTATGTCCGGCAGTGGACTGTTATAGGCTGAGTTGATTGATTGATAGGCCTGTATGTTAAAAGTTCAACGAATTTCAGCTGTTTATCTATCTACTTTTTGATGATTACCAATCACTGCACTTAGGCCCGTATTACAAAAACTTATTCAAGATTCAAACATTACTTAAAACTCGTTTAGAACCATTTGATTGGTTGAATTGGGTGTACTACAGGTACACCTCTGCCCAACCCTTCGGGGAAACGAGGCGTGATGTTATGTATGTATGACTGGTTGAAACTAGTTATAAGTAATGCATGAGTGTTGAGTATGTTTCTGTAATACGGCCCTTAGTAACCCAAAATCATTTTATTTCAGGTGAAAAACCATATGTATGCAGGGTGTGTAACAAGGGATTTACAGGCAATAACAACCTCAAAGTACATATGAAAGTACACGGAGAATATTTGATTGTTAAAAAAAATTGTGAACAAGAGAATTTAACTAAATTTAATGTTACCAAGTGAAGGTAGTTGGGTTTTACTAAATTTTATATTTGTTATTTAATCATAATTCTTCCTGTATTGTAAGTACTTACGTAATTAAAAATAAATTATTTTTAGAAAACTTTTAAAAATTATTTATTAGAGAAATACAATTTACATCTAAGTAAGAAACTAAGTGTATCACATACAAAAAAAAGTCTTTGGCAAGTACAGAAAGTACTAATATAAAATATAAACATTCATAAAAAAAGTATAAAAATGGATAACCGGTAAAATTTCACAAAAAGCAATTGGATAGGTTTAGGAAAATAATAAGTCTTACTTTATACTTAGATTACGATTAGGTACTAACAGGCAAGCGTACATGTGCTACCAACTTACATCACACTGTTGATTAAATTAAGTAATAAGCTGCAAACTTGCTCACTTGAATACATTATTGATTGTTTGGAAGATCAACTTTTGATGAGTTGGTAACACTATGCTATAAAAACATACTGTTTACACAATGAGATCGTATTATAGTGCTACCAATTTTATCAAATACATATTACAATCTTAAAGCCAGTCAAATGTCCAGTTCACTTGATGTAATGATAATTCTCTAAGTAAGTACAATATTGACAATTTATTGTGTAGTTTTGATATTTTCAGTCAGTCTTATAAGCTAATACAACATTTGAATTTTGAAACACTTATTTGGTTGGAACACTCTGCTTCAGACACCTATTCATTTTACAATAGTTATGCTATATGCAAGAATTATGGTAAAATAAAACTCGAATTACTGAGCTTAGGAGGAAATGCAAGCAACAAACAACTGGATAAGATATGTTGCTATTGCTCCATACCCATCTAATACTGGATGCAAAAAAACAATTATATCAGGGCTTAAAATATTACTTAAATAACTGAAATGACACAATTAAGTTCTGACACTCCAGCTTCCTCCCTACAAAACTGGTCCAATTTTGAAGATAAATAAAACAATATTACAAGGAAATTCTGTATTAAACATTTACTTTAAAAAAAAGTTGTTTTGATAACGGCAATCAAATGAGAGATAAAACTCCTTTAAAAATGCTGCTCATCGAGACACACAGTCATGGATCATTTTTAATGGTAAAATAAAAAATAAATATTTATTATTACCCAGAGTCTGGATTTGTGCCCGTTTGATGGCAATAGGCTCGCCTCCTATTTACATGGGACTTAAACATTACTGGCGAATGTGGGTGTACTGTAGGTACACGAGGGAAACGAGACGTGATGTTATGTTATTATTAAAATATTGTTCTAGAGTAAAAAAAAAGGAATGGGGAAACGCCGACTTTTGACCATAACTTCCTCATAAGACGCTGACAACACCTAAACCGCGGTCACTGTCAGATTGCATAGAAAAGAAAGAGAAGCGTGATGACACAACGCTTGTAATTTATTGCAAAATATGAAGCAATTATCTATTTACTCAAAATTGAGTTTAGTAATCGAAAATAAAAAACAACCAAGTTCTGCATTCAAATAAGACGTTCTTGATATTAATTAAATACGTAACGTAAGTTGATATTTAATGCAGATATTTTGGATTAGAACTCAAGGTAAGAGGTTAGTTTAACGTTCGTTTGTATCGAGATTTTTTTTCAAAACGTGTTTTGATAACAACCTAGTTCTAGGAAATGTGTTCAAAATTAACATATTTTTTTTCCGCTACCACAAACTATACAGATTTGGCATTTTTTTTTCTTAAGAGAAGCCTATTTTGGTCAATTGAGTCTTGTCAGCGCCTTACAAATAAATAAAACGTTTATGTACGTACTTATTCTAAGGACGTCAGCTAGTTGTACGGTACTCCATTAATAAGTAACTAATAAATACATCGAAAGTATTTCTTGTTATCATAATTCAGTACTTAAGCCTAAAATGTGTAAATTATGTAATATAAATAATTGACAACGAAATAATAAACTCATAACTCCATTACTGTCTTATTTGGACTAATAATAATAATAACTAACTAAATAGATAAGTAAAGCCAATTGAATATTTATGTACTTAATTTTCATTGTTTAGCCAAAAACAATTAAGTACCTACAAGTAAACCAAAAAATGTACGCGATTCGGTAATGTTCGTGTTTCCGAATTAGCACGAACGTCGTGTCACAGAGTAACCCGCGGCGACAGATGCAAAGCTTTTATGTATTTTACTGTCGTTTGTAGTAGTGCACCTACCATTGCGCATTGCGTGAAGTTTTCTCTCTGTTACCTAGATCTCTGTCTCTCATAAGTTTAAAACGTCTTTTGGACTTGCATCGTTCTTAATAGGTCAAGGACAGCTAATGAGACAATTAATTTTCCATTGTTTGGCTCCAATTGGATACACGCCAGGTCTTCACAAATCACAAGTCTATAATTTTGTAATCATAGTAATGTAAAAACCGGCCAAGTGCGTGTCGAACAATGAAGGGTTCCGTAGTTGGGATGAATTTATCCTAAGAACAAACTTCATTGTAGTTGATAAACATGTTCTCCCATACATTCGAACTGCATATGTAAGTTGGTCGACTATTACTCGTTAACTTGTACGTTAAGCCTACTAGCTGTGATAGTTTTCCTTTTAGCTTCGTTATATGCTATTGCCATGAATTTTTTCACATACTCATACCATTAACCAACCACTTAGCTGGCAGAGGGGGTGGGACACTTGAGTCTAACAAAAGTTAGCAATTTAAGCTTAATATTACGCAAACGGATCCCTGAATCGAAAAATGGTTTCCACATTTACCAGGTTGTAGGCGTGATTAATATGTATACCCATGCCAAAGTACAGCTTTCTAGTACTAAGTCTCTGAGATAAGCCGCGGATAGACAGACAGACTGACATGGCGAAACTGGTTCCTTGTTGACTACCCCTAAAAAGGCAAGTTCTACCAGGGTTGTAACAACTCTATATTAGATCTCATCATCGCGCATTCGTATTTCTGAAGACAGAATGATTTCCGAAGCACCTACTTTCTTTGGGATATCTGTACTCATTTACACTATAGTACACAACCTTTATTTAAACTACACTTAGACGTAAATAAGGACTAATGGAACTTACTAAACATGGGAACCTATTCAAAACTTCAAGTAGGTACAGTTATTCTTATAAACTAAATGAACTCGGCAGTATTTTGTCAGGTAAATGAAGACAGGCATAATTGTGACTTAAAGTCGGATAACGTAACAGAATATTGAACAATCTGAAGTAATAACGAAGTATCATGCACTATTTGCGCATTCCTTCCGTAAATGCTTTAAAGTTGGGAGTGACACATTCACTTACAAATAACATATTATATGAAGACTAAAGTGTTACAAAAACTACTTCTTTTTACACACCTATCTTAAACTAGAACGCTTCTTCTTAAGAGTAAAAATGCATAAAGCATCAAAGAAAAACGTCGAATATTGGCTATCTATTTACCAAGGAGTAATAACAAATGGAGTGTAAATACGCACATTTTATCTCCAGGATCAGCCACCAAATTCGTGAAGTGTGCGACATGTAAGTTTGATAAGCAATCGTGCAGATATTGTGTGATGAGATGCGCAAATTATCGCTCCATTTATCAACTACTCAGCGATTTGTACCATCTTAAATTTCGTTTCCGAATTGTGAGTTGGGTAGTATCCTAACAACTGTGTCTTTCGTACCTATTTTGTCCGTATCGATGAGGGATCCCGAGCTGTGTTTCTTAGTTTTGGGCGCGAGGGGCGGTACCTCACTGCATGTGGAACAGTTATCATCGGTGACTTTGGAGCTAGACCCTGCGGCGCTGAACTTTTTTAGGCTACCGGTGGCAAGGGATCCGTTGGAAGAGGAGCAGTGTGGAGGCAGCAGCGGTACTCTCTCCTGCAAGTCTCGGCTGGAGCCGGAAGGCCGGTGCCCGAAACCACTGCTTCCTGGCTCGGAAGCTGCGATTTCTGGACACCCACCCATATTTATCCATTCTTGAATTCTGAAACAATTTTGTTGCATTACATTTCAACAACCACTTGCCTTGAATTAAATTGGAGTTTGGAAAGGGAACTGCAAAAAAACGTGCGTCTTCGAGTACAGTAGTATTAGAGGAAACACGTTTTTCTATTAAACCTAGATGGGTTTCAATCGGTGTTAGCTGAAGTATCTTCATCATTTCATTTCAGCCGAAAGACGTCCACTGCTGGACATAGGCCTCCCCCAAGCACCGCCACTTCGACCGGTTTTGTGCTTCCCGCATCCAGCGGATTCCTGCGGCCAGGGCCGGATTTACAGGTGTGGAGGCCCTGGGGCAACTAAGAAGTGGAGCCCCCGAAAAATGTATGGAACAGATGGAAAAAAAAAAAACAATTATTAAAAAAAGGTATCTTGTGAAGGTGACCTTTTTTTTGATGATTGTGAACGTTTTTTCTTTGAAGGACACAAAGGATGTATTTTTTCTTATCTTAAAAAAAAACAAACTGTGGAGGCCCCTTCTTTGTGGAGGCCCGGGGCCAGTGCCCCTGTTGCCCTGCCCTAAATCCGGCCCTGCCTGCGGCCTTCACAAGGTTATCGGTCCACCTTTTAGGAGGCCTTCCAACGCTACGTCTTCCGGTACGCGGTCGCCATTCCAGAACCATTCGGCCCCATCGGCCATCTGTTCTGCGAGCAATGCCCACTGCCCACTGCCACTTAAGTTTGGCAATTCTTCGGGCTATGTCGGTGACCTTGGTTCGCCTACGGATCTCTTCATTTCTGATTCGATCACGTAGGGAAACTCCAAGCATAACCCTCTCCATTGCCCTTTGAGTGACTTAGCTATTTTATAAGGCCCATTGTAAGCGACGAAGCGAAGCTGAAGGATCTTAACACCTATTAAACCGCATCCAGGTCGATGTTAGGGTAATACATACCTATTAACAATTTCCTCGAAGTTGGGTCTCCTCTGCGGCTGGTGCTTCCAACAGTCCCTCATGAGTGAGTACATGGGTGGTGGACAACTCGTCGGAGCCGCTAGAAGCTCTCCACCACGCACCATCGATATCACTTCTTGATTACTATACCTGTCAAAATAAAAACAAAAAAATAAGATGTTAGAAAATGAAGGAATACGTGGTTATGTCGAGTGATTGGGTGGCTAGGCTAAGCTCTAGAATAATCCCACAAGCAATACGTCGAATTACCAATTACCCTGTATATACAATTAACCTGGTTAAAATACGTAACTAGTGTTGATAAAAAAAGAGAACCAAACGTAATCACACCACAGTAGCCTTCAAAACAAATGACACATAATAACATGTCTGCTACAATGATAATACATAATTATGGTTCTTACCCATAATACGGTTGTAGTCCATAGCTGTATATTTCCCACAACACAACTCCATACGACCAAATGTCGCTCTCAGTTGTGAACTTCCCATAAAGTATAGATTCTGGCGGCATCCACCTTACAGGCAGCAAACTTTTCGACTGTACCTGTAACATTCAATTAATGAATTAACAGCACTCATATAATAAACTTCTTATTAAATCCTCATAGTTGCCCTTTCTACCAGAAAATGCATAATTATAATCGTGATTCAAATCTATCAACACTGGTATATATGGTGTTACGAGGGGGCGTTTTTAAGTTCGCGGAATGGAGGGTGAGAAGTGGAAATAAAAATACTAAATTATTTTTCTTTTTCAATATTTTCACCTACTACCCTTATACATTTTTCAGATCTTTCATTTAGCTTATGTATACCTTCATAAAAAAAATGTTTTGTCTTTGTCCGAAAAATAAGCTGAAACCGCGTCCTTCTTCATCAGTTGAAGATTTCTTCCCACGAAGTTCTTTTTTCAGTTTTGGGAAGAGGTCACTGGGAGCCAGGTCTGGGCTGTAGGGTGGATGGTCTAAAATATGCAGGGCAGCCAACGCTACACGGCTCTTGTGAACAGGCGCGTTGTCGTGAAGAAGAAGGACACCTTTGGTCAATTTACCCCTCCTTTTTTCTTTAATGCTTTCTTTCAACCTCTCGAGGATAGAAGCATAGTATTCTCCGGTTATAGAAACGCCTTTATCTTTATAATCGGTCACAGGATCCCTTCTGAATCCCAAAACACTGTTGCCATGATTTTTCCAGCCGATTGTGAAACTTTAAACTTTAAACCCAAGTTTCATCTCCAGTAACAATTCGACTTAATAGTCCATCCTTATCTTCGTTACAGAGGTCCAAAAACGTGCGAGAACACTCCACGCGGTGTTGTTTTTGAGGCGGCGTGAGCATTCTTGGCACCCATCTTGCACTGACCTTTGTCATGCCAAGATGATCGTGTAGAATTTTGAAAATTGTCGTATCCGATACTCCAACCATTTCTGCAAGCTGTTTCTTCTTTAGTCTGGCATCTTCCAATATTATTTTTTCGACTTTTTTAATGATTTCCGGAGTAGTCACCTCGATCGACCGTCCGGGCCGTGGGTCGTCTTCAAGTGAGGTCCTGCCTTGTTTAAAGAGACTGTGCCACTTGTAAACCATGGTTTTACCCAGGCAAGAGCCCCCTTAAACGGATTCCATCTCTTCCAGTATATTTTGAACTGACTTTCCTTGCTTGGTAAGGAACTTTATTACGGCACGGTACTCGATTTTTTCCATAATTCACACTTTCTTCCCGATTGAGTTGTTTGCTTGACGATAGTTCAAAGACTAATGATCCAATTATTATTATTTTTTTTTTTTAATTGCATCTCGTAGTCGACCTTGAGAGGTCGTGACTACTTAACCGGACTTTCCTGTGGCTGCCTTAAGCGAACTCAAAGCCTCCAGCCAGGGGCGAATTTCTTATAATACTAAGCGACTGCACGCTAAGGGCACCCCCTGTGGGGTACGGACCTCGGCTTAGGGCGTCGCTGGGGGGAGGACAGCAAGGTGGGACAGGCTGGATCTGATCAGAAATGATGATCCAATTAAGATAAAACCTGGTATTTATACTAATATTGAGTGGCTGAAGTTGTGGCCATCCCGATAATGATCTATTGTTATCCCCTCCCCCCATTCCGCGAACTTAAAAACGCACCCTCGTATCTTTTGGGGGCATTCAACAAATAGGGAACTTATATTTAGGATGCAAAAAAGATGCATACGATCCATGTATAATCTAAAACCAACAGACAGCTGCATTCCCTATTTTAAAAAATTTAAGATTTTACCATTACTACCAGCTATATGTATATTAGAAGTTGCTTTGTTTGTAAAATCAAATCCAAATTTATTTGATTGTCAGCAGTTAAGAAAACCCCAATCCGTAGTCAATATGAAAACCAATTGTGTACGGCAAAATGCAATACAGCATTGATGAAAAAGAGCTTTTTTGGTATTGCTCCAAAAATCTATAATAAAATACCCAATGTTATCAGAAGCATGCCATTACAAAAATTCAAAAAGTGTTTTCATAAATTATTATTAGATAAATGTTACTATGCCCTTGATGATTATTTAAATGATAAAACACTACCACTTTAAAATAAGTTAATTGATTGCATGCATATATTTTTTAATTAAATTTTAGTTTTGATATTGTTTTGTTGAGAATTTTTTTGTGTATGTAAAATAGCTTTCACTGATATTTGTATGTCATCAATGACAAAACATAGTGCGACATGTATAATAATTATTAGACCTTGACCTTCCTATGTTTTACAAATAAAAAATTCTGATTCTGAATACTTTCGGTAAGTGAAAGGAAACAATGGAACATCTACACAAGCTTGAGCATAATAAATTCCAACCCGTGTTACTCTGAGATCGTCAACAGATAGTATGAATTTCTCGCGCAACATACAAATATTGCATGCCAAGCATTCACAGCAATCAGTAACCATTCATTAAATTATTTACTCATGCATATACGAGTAATGCACTGAAACAAAGTGATGGTGATATCAGCTTCGTGTTAAGTAAAAAAACTTTTGCAGAAATGTACTCACTCTATAATAATCTGAACTGTAGATATCTCTAGAAAGTCCAAAATCTGATATTTTGACAATAAAATCATCGGAAACCAGGCAGTTTCTGGCTGCTAGATCTCTGTGAACATAATGATTTGATGCAAGATAGTGCATGCCTGCGGCAATGTTATTTGCGATGTTTAGCAATCTCATGGGCGGTAGACCTTTCCCTGAGGGTGGCGCACGTCCCATCAAAAACTCGTGCAGATCCCCACGGGCCATAAACTCAAACAACATACATAAAGGTTCTTCTCTTAAAGCCACACCAACAATACACACTATGTTGTCATGGGTTAACTCAGATATCAAGTCTATTTCTCTTCTGAAGTCTGCCTGTGTTTTAGCTGAGGCATTCTCTTTCAGCGCCTTCACTGCCACAAACTGTGCCTCGCCATTCCTCTTCAGCGCTCCCTTGTACACTTTACCAAATGCTCCTTCCCCTAATTCTTCCAAGAATTTTATTTGCGAAAGAGAATACTGTGGTATGCGTAGCACCCCATTACCACGGGTATTTCTTGTCAGATGTGGCTGGTTGGCTATATTGTTAGTCAATAATTCACTCATTTCTATTGGTGAATTCAATCTAGAATTCCCATAGATGTTTTTATCAGCATTAGGTAGGTTTATATCCCTTATTGCAGCAGCATTGTTCTTGTTTTTATGTCTATAACACAAACAGATAATAAAACCAATAATTGATAGGGTCAAAACAAGAAAAACTATAACAATGTAAATCCAGATTTTATGAGCACACTTTGGAATATCACAATAATGTTTATCTGTTTTGCCATCTTTTTCTATAATGCACCAGGGCTGCTCCAGAACTCCTCCAGGGTTTCTACAATAACTGTGTGTCCCAGCAAGTTCAGGGAAATCAGATAATCTAACATGTAACTGTTTAGACCATTCAACACAAGCCATGCCATTATTTGCTATGTTGACTCTTCCTAGATATCCACTGCCATTTTCCCAGTAACATTCATCATCAGATGCCATGACTCCACCAATGCTGATCCTCAGACAGTCAGGATCATCTTCAGGCAGGTCTTGACATTCCTCTAGTGTCAGCTGCTGTCCTATATGAGGGTGTCTCTTAGCTATGGCATACTCTTTCTGACACAATTCATTTTCCAATATCTCACAATCTTGTTTGCACACACGTCTGAGCACAGTTGAATTATATCGGAAATTAAACATGGCTGCAAATGAGCTATTTGAGTCTGTGTACATACTAGGCAATTTGCCAAGAGGCAAGTTTTCAAAAACAATTTCTGGTAAGTCGTCTTCATTAGTTTTACTGGTAGCATCAGTTTGGATTGAGAACAGTTTTTTAGCCTCCCCATAGAATTTGTCATTAGTAATAAAGGGATCTCTACAAATAGGAAATGTTGAATAGCACAGACTGGGCACCGCATAGCCTTCACAGCGGGGACTGATGTCATTAGAATACCTTGTGACTTGGAAAGCTTTCATCAGCTTATCTTCAAGAGCTGCTTGACTTGTATTATAAGGAATATAAACAAATTGACCTTTTAGATGTTCAGCACATACTCTTCCTAAGTATTCCTGGCATATTGGCTCTAACTTTTGGGGCTCAGTAGAATTAGTAAAGTTTGAATTCAGTGTTTGTATGTTTTCTGACATCAAACCAGGAGTGGACTGAACATTAATATCCAGTTGGCTGTAAGTATCAGTATTAGGAAATAATGATGCATATGTAGGAATCTCATAGTTTTCAATACCTTGTTCAACTTTTAACTGTGATGTCTGCTTCTTCTCATAATTCTGTTTAATCACACATGTGTAGTTACCTTTGTCAGTTACAGCTATATCTTTGATCCTCAGATTTGTACCTATGGTGCCATTGGTCTTATCAATCTTAGTAGTTATTTTCATTCTCTGGGTTGAGTTATCATCAATAAACTTATTATCTTTCAACCAATATACCTTAACATTTTCTAACAGTTTCTGTTGAATATGATCAGGGGGAGATTCCTTTAACAATGTAGCAATGCCTTCCCTATTTTTCGTATATTTTTCAACCTTCGTATAGTTCATTATCGCCTCACATTTGAATCGTACATCACTTTTGGTTGCTCTGGTGATCACGAGAGGCAAGGTTTTAGAAAAGAAAATGTCGAGTTTTATGTTCCATACTTTCTGCTCCGATGTTGAGTTTGACTTCAGTAATGAGATAGAATCTGGTCTGTCGGATCTTGAAGATTTAATTACACACAAATAGAAGCACAAAACAATAAATACACTGCAGTGTTTCATGACTAACACTTCCCATAACACCGATGCTTAACAAAATTTTAAATCGAGCGCTTGTTTCATAAAACACGAAGTTATTCGTTTGCGTGGCGCAATAAAATATTTGTATAATTAGCTCTATGTCATGTTTAAGTTACTTATTTACAACAGAATCGTTCTTTAGATAAAAAAAAAATATTAAAAATACGAATGACAGCGAAATAACACCAACCAATATCAATGACAAATTATGTGTGTTGCTAGGCGCGATTTTTAATATCTGTCATGTGCAATAGTTGCCAAGATTTAAAAACACTACATTTTGCATTTCTCCCGAAGGTAAGTGTACCTACTCAACAGCCACATGTTGAGCATCCTGAATCGGATGGGATAAGCCGTCTTCAGCATTCTCTTGCAGCATCCCGACTCGTATAGATTAGATTTTTTATTTCATCATCATCCTAGCATTTTCCCAACTATGTTGGGGTTGGCCTCCAGTCTAACCGGATGAAGCTGAATACCAGATTGGATTTTCTGTGTGATTTTATTAAATTAATGCAAGAGCATGAGAATGGATAAAAACTAGTTTTAGCGTGCATTGACTTCCTGTTAATATTATCTGTAATAAATTAAAAAACTAGCGACTTCAGGTTGTCGGAATGACACCTTCAAAAACCGACGAAGTGCGTGTCGGACCGCGCACAATGAAGGGTTCCGTAGTTGGGACGAATTTATTCTAAAAACAAACTTAACATTGTAGTTGAAAAATCTGTTTTCCCATACATCGATATATGCCACGGTCAATTCTCCAACTGCAAATTTAAGTTGGTCGACTATAACTCGTTAAACTTAACTTGAAAAAGAAAAAAAAATATTTTAGCTACTTTGTCAGCGTGATTAATATTTATACCTATGCCAAATTACAGCTTTCTAGTACTAAGCGTCTCTGAACTACAGTGGGGTCAGACAGACAGACAGACGGACATGGCGAAACTATAAGGGTTCCTTGATTACTACGGAACCTTAAAAAAAGGATTCCCAAATATAGATTGCGGAAATGGATTTGCGAGATTGATGATTGTTGTTGTTGTTAAAGGTTGCATAGCATCAAGTGTAGACGAACTCTTTAGAGATGAATATATTTGAAAATGCTATGTGACATGAATAAAAACAATGTACTGATGTGTCACTTGTCGTAAAAAAAAAATAATATGTGTTCGTGTTGTGTTAAAATATAAATCGTGCTAAATACCTAATAAATATCAAAAGGACTCATATCATAGGGCTAAAAATAGATTGTTCAATTACAATAAAGTAAATTAGTTGTGAATGCAAATCATCACCTACTTAGTAAATCTCTGCTTACTTAACGGAACTCAATCGACTACTTTATAGAGGTAAGTCGAGTTATCCGCAACAGGTTATGGGCCCAGAAAAGTAAAAAAAAAGAGATTTGCCGAAATGAAAATTTTACTTCAAAATTGCAAATAGGCAATCTAGAGGGGAAAGACAATTGGGCCACATGGAAATATAAAATTTCAATAATGCTACGAGGTGTAGATGGCGCAATGGAAGCAGCCGAAGGAACCCTCGAAAAGCCCTTAACCCCCGCCCAAGGAGCTGGTGACGCTGAAGTCGGCACCTATAATTTGGCCATGGCTAAATATAGGAAGGCTGAATGTAGCGCTCTGCTCATATTAACAACTAATATGTCCGAGGCTACACTTAAAAAAGTAATGCGATTTGAAACGGCTAAAGAAGTCTGGCAGGAGCTACACAGATTATATGATGGACAGTCTGATGACAGAGCATACAATTTGTGTGCAGAATTCTTCAGTTTTCAACGTCATAATGAGGATGACGTATCTACCCACATGTCAAAACTGAAAAACATCTGGACAAATTTAAATACAGAAATCACAAGGAAAGATGTCACTGTCAAGCTGCCAGAATTATTCCTGATTTGCAAAATCCTAGACACGCTAGATGATAAATATTTTGCTTTCAAATCGAGCTGGTTATTACTGAACCAAAGTGAACGGACAGTGGACAATTTAACGAGTCACTTGTGCGCATTTGAAAGAGCGCTCGGTAGTAAAGAGCACATAAAGCAGGAGACCTTAGCGGCAACACGCACGGAACACAAGAGCAAGCAAAGCATTGAGAAAGAGCTCATCTGTAACTACTGTTCCGGTAAAGGACACAAAGTACGGAAGTGCAAAAAGTGGATAAAGGATGGGAGACCGCCCAAACCCACACCAGGCACATCAGCAGCTGGTTCATCGTCAAAGCAAGTGCAACACATGTCTCTGTTAGTGAATGCCTGTTCCACTGGACGAACTCAAGACAGGGAAAGCTGGTTCGTTGACAATGGAGCCACAACTCACATTGCAGTATGGAGAGATTATTTCCAGGAGTTTCACGAATTTGATTCAGACCATACCGTATCGACTGCGGACGGGAGCGTCATACCCGCGATAGGGAAAGGCACCGTTGAGGTGGAATCAAATGTCAGTGGCAAGAGGGAGCAAATAACACTTAACGATGTGTGGTTAGTACCATCACTAACAAAGAACCTCTTCTCACCGCTTGCAGCACAAGACAGGATGCAGAACAGCATCTTCATTTCTACGACTAGAGAGTGCAAGCTAGATATTGGAGGCACAACTAGAGTTGTTGGAAAGAGAGTCCAATATGGAGGACTTTACAGGTTGAACATGAAGACGGTCATGCCAATTAAACCTAGGACCATAGAGGTCAACGTTGTGACTGGCTCTAATATGCTACAGCTATATCATGAGCGATTTGTACATCAGGACAAAAAACATGTGATCCGCCTCGTGAAGAGAGAGCTCGGAGTACAGTTGAGTCCTGACAACATCAAATGTGAAGGCTGCATTTATGGGAAGTCACACAGAAAACCGTTCCGAAAAAGGGAAAGAGCAACAGCTGTAGGAGAGCTGATACACACCGATGTTTGCGGTCCCTTCGTAGATAGCATCTCAAAATACAAATATTACGTACTCTTTAAGGATGACTACTCTGGCTACCGCATGGTCTACTTCATTAGAAACAAGTTTGAAGTTAAGAATAAACTTCTTCAAATGTTGCAAGAAGCCAAGAACGCTGGATACACAATTAAGACGATTCTTAGCGATAACGGAGGAGAGTTTGACAACAAAGAAGTACAAGATATTTTACAGAAATATGGCATTCAACACCGGCTGACAATGTCTTACACTCCTGAGCAAAATGGGTGTAGTGAGCGCGAAAACCGTACCTTAGTTGAAGCTGCCAGATCTATGATGCATGCAAGAGGAGAACTACCGCAAGTGCTCTGGGCAGAACTTGTCAATACTGCCGCGTACGTACTTAACAGAACAGGTCCATCGAGAGTTGAGGGTAAGGTACCTTACGAGCTCTGGCATGGGAAAAAACCCAAGATATGTCACTTAAGAGTTATCGGAAGTGAATGCTTTGCTCATGTTCCAAAACAAAAACGAAAGAAGCTCAGCAAAAAGGCAATAAAAGGCAAGCTTATAGGCTATGAAAACGATGATGGTTACCGTATTTGGGACGGAAACAAAACGCAAAGGTCGAGGGACATAACGTTCCAAACTGACGTCGAGTTCCGGATCTGTACAGGAATTCCTACAACTTCAAGTTCAGAGGAGGATATCCAAACGTTTACGCAAGAAGCTGTGCCTGAAAGTGCTATAGAGCAGCAGGAAATTAATCATGAACATCCTCTAGAGGGAGATAGAGAAAATGATGATGTACATGTTTCGGGAGATAGTAACAAAACCAGAGAGGATGAGAGTGGTAACGAAGAGTTTGTTGACGCTGACGAGGAGTTAGAGATAGTCGAACCACCGTTGTTGGACGCAAGACCTCGATACAACTTACGCGATCGAACTTGCCTCTCGCGTCCTAAGAAGTTTGAAGACTATGTGTGTTTCGTAGGCACAGAATATTTTCCCGAGACATATAAAGAAGCTATAGAAAGGGATGACAGCGAAGAGTGGGTCAAGGCAATGACGAGTGAAATGAACTCTCTAAAGCAAAATGATGTATGGACACTCTGTAAGCTACCTAAAGAAAGAAAGGCACTCCCTTGCAAGTGGGTCTTTCGTATCAAGCGAAACCCAGACAGCAGTATTGACAAATATGTCGACTTAAAAGGAGTTTATACGGACTCAAGCAGGCTCCCAGATGCTGGAACTCATGCTTTGAGGAGACTTTATTAGAGAAAGGTTTTCAGCAAAATGCAGCTGATTGTTGCCTATTTACGAAGAACATTGGTAACAAGAAAATCTTGATAACTCTGTACGTGGATGATGGGCTTGTAGCCGCTACAGATAAAGATTTGGCAAACCAATTCCTTAAAGAATTAGGGAATACTCTGAAGATCACAAGCAAGCCAGCGTCTTATTACCTAGGACTTGAGATAGCACAGTCGAAAGATGGCTCCATTACAATTACACAAGAGTCGTATGCCAAAAAGATACTGGAACGTTTTAGTATGTCCGAATGTAATCCAGTTTCAACGCCAATAGAAACGACTTCTCAAGCAGGGAAAGTTAACAAGCAAAAAGAAGATAACTTTCCATACAGAGAGGCAGTAGGTGCTTTAGCGTACTTAATGACAGGGACGCGACCTGATATAGCGTATGCAGTTGGATTAGTTTCAAGAAATCTGGAAAACCCGACTCATGAAGATTGGCTACGTGTTAAGCGGATTATGCGCTACATAAAAGGAACTTGTTCTTTTGGTATAACATATAAAGCAGAACATGATTCCAACCTAATACAAGGCTATAGTGATGCGGATCATGGAGGAGACCAGCAAACAGGATGCTCTACTACAGGAGTTGCATGTCTCTTTGCTGGAGGAATAGTATCATGGTTAAGTCAACGACAATCTTCAGTCGCGATTTCAACTACCGAAGCTGAAATAGTAGCAGCAAGTGAAGGCGCTCGTGAACTTGTGTGGCTCCAGAGAGTATTCAGCTCACTTACTAACATAGACGGACTACCCACATTAAAAGTAGACAATGAAGCCGCCATACGTCTTGCATACAATCCAGAATTTCATAAGCGCACCAAGCATATCCGAGTGAGACATTTCTTCGTCAGAGAAACTGTACAAGACGGACTTGTGGATGTACAAAAGACCGGCACTGCTACTCAATTGGCAGATATTATGACCAAGGCAGTTCCTAGGCCAAGACTTGTTATAATCCGAGATGCCCTGGGTATACAATGCCATACACTTAATCAATGAGGGAAAGTGTTAAAGGTTGCATAGCATCAAGTGTAGACGAACTCTTTAGAGATGAATATATTTGAAAATGCTATGTGACATGAATAAAAACAATGTACTGATGTGTCACTTGTCGTAAAAAAAAAATAATATGTGTTCGTGTTGTGTTAAAATATAAATCGTGCTAAATACCTAATAAATATCAAAAGGACTCATATCATAGGGCTAAAAATAGATTGTTCAATTACAATAAAGTAAATTAGTTGTGAATGCAAATCATCACCTACTTAGTAAATCTCTGCTTACTTAACGGAACTCAATCGACTACTTTATAGAGGTAAGTCGAGTTATCCGCAACAGTTGTGTACAAGTACAAGTGTAAAAACATTAAGGGAATCGATGATTAGATCCAGTGTTAGCGGAGTTATGGGTTTTATATGTAATTTTACGAGTCTTACATCTGGGCAAACGGAAAACGAAGCTTCGGTCGATCACTAATAAAATCTGTCACTGCTCACTTCAGATATCGCTACTACCCCCCAGCGTCTAAGAATTTGACAGCCTGTCACTATCCGTACATTTTTTGTAATCATGCGACTTCTTTTACACATAATTAATTAATATGCCCTGTTGCGCAGCTGTTGACTGCAAAAATACGGGGACCCATGTATTTGTTAAAGATGATAAATAACAAAAACAGGGGGCCAAGCTCTCCGAGATTGTCGTGGTGGGGGTCTACCTCTCTCCGAACCGAACTCTTGCCGAGTTCCACAACTCCCTTGCGGAGTTGAGAGACGTCGTCGTCGGGTTTGGTTCCCTCCCTGTGTTCGTCCTCGGGGACTTCAATGCCAAGAATTTGGCTTGGGGTTCCCGGTTAACGGACACACGGGGCAGGATGGTGGAGGACTGGGCTCTGGAGACAGGCCTGGTCGTCCTAAACCGGGGTTCTGTCCCCACGTGTGTGCGGATGCGGGGTGAATCAGTGGTGGACATCTCGTTCGCCAGCCCCGCTCTGTCGCCGCGTGTAGTTGACTGGCGTGTCATGGAGGGGGTGGAGACCTATTCCGATCACCGGTATATCCGGTTCGACGTCTCCGCCCAGACCTCGGACGCGCCGGTCCGACGGGCCCCGAGTGGTCCGCGGTGGGCGCTGAAGCAGCTGGACCGGGAGCTCCTCCTGGAAGCCTCGATCGTGCAGGCCTGGGTGTCACCACCGGACAGGCCTGCCGACATCAACGACGAGGCGGAGTGGTTCCGGGAGGCCATGTCCGACATATGTGACGTGGCAATGCCCCGGGTCCAGCCTGGACGTGCCTCGCGCCAGGTGTACTGGTGGTCGCAGGAGCTGACGGCTCTGCGCACTGCGTGCGTAGCTGCGCGACGCCGGTACACCAGGCACCGCAGGCTCCGTATCAAACCTCCGGATACGGAAGCCATTCAGGCGGAGCTGTACGAGGGGTACAGAGCGGCGAAGACCGCCCTCCAAGCGGAGATCCTGCGGGCCAGGGGTTTGGCCCGCGAGGAGTCGCTGGGGACTCTGGACAGGGACCCGTGGGGACGCCCGTACAAAGTGGTGCGGGATAAACTCCGCCCATGGGCTCCCCCGCTGACGCAGAGTCTCCGGCCCCAGCTTGTGGAGGACGTGGTGAGCGCTCTGTTCCCTTCCCGAGAGGAACACACCTCCCCGCCTATGGCTCCGCCTACTGCGGTGCCCGATGCGGACCACACCGCCGACGACGACGACGATGCTCCGGAGGTGACCGAGGTAGAAATGAGAGCGGCGGTACGCAGGCTTAATGCCAAAAATACCGCCCCAGGACCCGACGGCTTACCTGGGAAGGCCTGGGTCCTGGCCTTGGAGGCTCTCGGGCCTCGACTTAGGGGGCTTCTAAGCGCATGCATGGAGAGGGGCCAGTTCCCGCTTCGCTGGAAGACGGGGAAACTGGTCCTCATAAAGAAGGCAGGGCGCCCTGCGGACTCTCCGTCCGCTTATCGGCCCATCGTGCTGCTCGACGAGGTGGGCAAGCTCTTTGAAAGAGTCATTGCAGACCGCCTCGTCGGCCAGCTGGTGCAGGTGGGGCCGGATTTGGCGGAGAGCCAGTTTGGTTTCCGCAGAGATTTGTAGACGGACAACTGTGCTGCCACCTATGACGAGCTTTCAGTTTTTAACCCCATTGGACTGCGCTTGTTGCTTTACGCCTTTGTAAGCCATAAACATGTTACGTTATTTTTCATAGTTTCATTAGGTATTCATTAATTACGGGCCTTTTTTCAATTACAATTTGAGGTGTTAAATAATATTTTACCAATTTTTGCTGACACACGTCGGGGGCCCCTGTACCTTGGGGGACCCATATCATTGATACAGCTGATACAGCGATAGCTACGCCCCTGGGTGGAACACTACTACAGGCTACTACCGAGCTACATGTTATCTCCAGCCAACCGACATTACTGCCCTGGAATCTCGCAGGTCTGTCGCTCGTACTTATAAAATACATAACCGACTATTTAAAAAACATTAAATACCTTTTTAATTATTATTTATTTAAAAATGTAACTTGCAACATTAGGTTATAAAAAGTATTGAATAGGCTCACAGGTTTCAGTTTTGTACATTCATTGAATCAGCCAATTTATAGACTATTTTGTTCCAGTTCTTCTTCAATTTCCTCTCTTAGCACCAGTCCACCAAGAAGAGAAGAGTCCGGAGGAAGCCACTCACAGCTAGTGTCCTCTGATGAACATGCCTGAAAATACGATTATAGAATTATTATTTCGGTCGCCGAGATAATTCGATCCTGACATTTGTCAGTTGGACACGATTAAGAAATAATAAAGTTAAAACGGTTTCATTTTTAATCAGCAGTCGTGTCAGGAACGCATTCTCTCATCGGCCGGAGTTTATTCGGTAAATTGGCTACAGTACACTGTAGTAGGTACTACGATTTTCCCTAAGCCTAATAAGTAGGTAGTCGTTACTTACAAACTTTCTAGTTTCCAAGTATGGATTTTACTGGTCTCGTCGTCAGTAAAATCGTCGGTCGTGTTTTTGTTTGCGAGGATAAACACACGATTGTAAAGTATTTACTGTGGTACGATCAGCAACGATAGTCGATTTACGCACATTTACATAAAACATCTCTAAATTGATACACTACTTTCATTATTTCAAGTAAATAAGAGTTAAGAGATTGTATGATTATAGCAAATTTTATTTTTAGGTATTTATAAAACTGAAGTGTTAGTCGTCTTTTGTTGCTGACCGTACCGATACCGGCCGTCTAATAAATTTTGACCTGATGATTTTTCTTGGTCAGCTTTGTTGAGCTAACTCTTTTTGAGGAGATACAAATCTTCTCAACAGGATAATACCGACCTGACATCTGCAGGACGTGGCCTCAACGTAGTGGTAAACGTCAGTGCCAGGCTGCACTCCAGGGTCGCAGTTCCGCAGCTTCACGGAGGCGTGCTTACGGTCGCCGTGGACACACACCGGGTGGTGCGACTGTTTGTATGGGAACTGCCAGTCGGATATCTGAAAAATATTTTTTTGTGTCTTTATTTATGGAGCTTAGTGGTATCTACGAGTATACCTACCTGAAAGTGTAATAAAAATTATGACTTTATAAATTATTTGTTTATTTATAGTAGTTTATTTCCACAATGCGGCATGGGAGCGCATACTTCGAAGACACAAACGACTAACTGTGGGTGTACTATGAAGATAAAGGCGAACGGCAGGCTTGTATGGGACTTTCGTACAGCTAATAAAATTTCGTGTTTTCGAATATTTTTTGTTTTAATTGGTAGTAAATACGATAGACAAGCCCTTTTTAAGTTCTTGGATTTTTAGAACTTGGGACGTAAAAGTTATAACTAGTTTAATTTTTAAGGTTATGTACTAGTGTACCAATGTAGATTGTTACTTATAGGCACATAAACATTGTTTCGGTAATAAAGTACATGTTCTAGATTGTTTGTCGCTATTTTTGTAGTGTTTTACTTACTATCAAGTAGGTAAATTGAGATGAGGATCGTACCTACTCAGCGGAGTGCATTAGGAGATACCTATGTCCAGCAGCTGACTGCAACAGTTTGATAATGATGAAGTCCTGATGGAGTTTTCAGTGTAGTTAAATAAAACAATACAGTTAATAGTTTTTTTAAGCACATTTATTTTATTTATAATTAATTGATTAATTATTATTTCATTTATTTTATTTTATTTTTTGTTGAGGGGCTTGTGGCTAAATAACAACAGCCGCACGGGTCACTCGATCAGGTTAAGCTACGCTTGCCGCGGTTGGTCCGTAGATGGGTGACCATCTTTAAATACCAAGACCCTCCGTGCTTCGGAAAGCACGTTAAGCCGTTGGTCCCGGCTGTCATTTGTAGATCTTTGACAGTCGTTACAGGTCGTCAGAAGCCTGAAAGTCTGACAACCAGTCTTACCAAGGGGTATCGTATTACCCAGTAACTGGGTTGTGGAGGTCAGATAGTCAGTCGCTCCATGTAAAATACTGGTATTCAGCTGCATCCGGTTAGACTGGAAGCCAACCCCAACGTATTTGGGAAAAGGCAGGCAGATGATGATGATTTTATTTATAATTAATTAATAGTTAATATTACTTCATCTAAGTAGGGCGCGGTCGGGTAATACCATCATGGCGAGCATAGCTAAAATACCAACATAACTGTGTTTAGTTTACGACTAAATTACTTGTAGTTACTAATATTTTTTTTTAATATTATTAATTAATCCGAACTTCTAAAAATATTACACTTACATGAAAATAAATGGCTTAGTTGCCTTAATATGTGGTACAAATTCTATAACAAAACAACAAAAAAGTAAGCTATACGAAATCTGCCGTTCACCTTTATGGATGACGGTTTGAACACAAGTGTCAAAATCAAAAGTTATTAATTCAAACTACGCTGAGAATCAGCACTTTTCGAACGTCATAATTACTTATGACAGTCCCCGAAAACGAAAAAAAAGATAAGAGCCTCCAAGCATAAAGGGCGTGCCCGTTTACTTATAGCTATAGCTGTAAGGCTGTAACTCAGTCACAAATGATAAACTAGGACCATCGAAGTAAAATACATAAACAGTTAATTACTTATAACAAAATAAAACCATGGACAGCAGGAAGACTAGTCACCACAAACAAGTCTTCTGTGCGAAATCCGACGGTAGTAGTCTCATTCCACGCGGATTCTTATCGAAAGCAATCAAATACTTGGTCAGGTACCTAATACAATTAATAGCTTATAATAATTGGGTAGTTTTCCTGTTGACAGCAATGCGGATGAATTTTTTGATGCCCTATAATTATTTCCCCTCCTTTTTTAGGGTTCCGTAGTAAACAAGGAACCCTTATAGTTTCGCCATGTCCGTCTGTCTGTCTGTCTGTCTGTCCCCACTGTAGCTCAGAGACGCTTAGTACTAGAAAGCTGTAATTTGGCATAGGTATACATATTAATCACGTCGAAAGTGCTAACATAAAATCTTGAAAAAAAAAAATCGTCTACTCCATGGTGACGGGTATCGTTGGATAGGCTGAACACACCACTTTTCGATTCAAGGATTCACTTGCGTAATATTAAGCATTAAACTGCTAACTCTTATTAGAGTCAAGTGTCGTCCGCCCCCCCCCCCCTGCCAGCTAAATGGTTGTTTATGGAGATGTGAAAAATATTCATGGCGGTAGTTTTTTTTTTTTTTTTTATTTGTTATGGGTTTGCTCTTGACCTTAGTCTATGTCAGAGGCGACAGAAACAAAGTCGACGATGGAGCGAGCTTACCCAGAAGAAGCCTGTTCACTCTCACTTTGAAGAGATTGATTTTGAGAGTGCATATAATTCTCTCGCGTCCGGCTCTGGTTCAGGCTATGGTACGGAGCGAGACGGCATGGGCAGCCGTCATCTCCTTCTGCAGTAATGCTCGCGAAGGAGGAGGCGGGACGGTTGAGGGAAAGGCAAATTCCGCGCCCTCTCGCCCCTAGCCGCCGCAGGAGACGCCCTGGGCGTCGGGAACCCGGGCGGATTTCCGGCCACTGTAGGTGCCGGCTTGCGGACGGTGAGCAATGGATAGCTCACCGTCCAGTAAGAACCAGGCCCGGGTCGACGGCTCGTTGTGTTCCACGCGAGCCTCAAAGAGATGTTGTCAGCACAAGCGTATGGGTCTACTAGGGCCGATGGCTGCCGGGACCGCGGGACAGTTCGAAAGGGTTACCGAGGCCCCTGACAACACAGGCAACGGAAGGAACACGGGTGGGTTTTAGTCAGTAAGAGTCTGACACACGCTCCGCCCAGAGCGGGAGAAATTATTTGATAATTTCCCACAAGCAAAACCAAAAAAAAAGTACATATAATGAAATTAAATGGAAAACTATAACAGCTAAGTAGGCTTTACAAGCTAACGAGTTAAAGTCGACCAACTTAAATTTGCAGTTGGAGAATTTACCGTGGCATATATCGATGTATGGAGGAAAGAACAGGTTTTTCAACTACAATGCTAAGTTTGTTTTTGGAACAAATTTGTCCCAAGTAATCCCAACTACGGAACCCTTCATTGTGCGTGGTCCGACACGCACTTGGCCGGTTTTTTATATACTTGTATACATCATTCTTATTCATTTAAGTCTATTAGTTTCTAAATGAGGTAAATATTTTCAAAATAAAGTATTAATAGCTGACATAGCTAGCCAGTTAAGCAGAATGGGTAAATAACAGTCAGACCACAGCCAAAAACCTTCACCAGATTAATGTTCTGAAACACTGTTCATTACCAAACCATAATATATTCAATATATGAATTAGGTATCTGAGCTGAGCTGCCTATAAAATTTTAGTTCGTATCTAGCCATTATTTGGCAAACAACCCTCCCTTTATCATCTCTAGTCTCTACCAAAAGAAACAAAAATCGTCACCGTACCTCATAAGAAAGGCAATATCCTCCGCAGCCCATGATCTTGACATCGTCCCAGCACCGGCGTCCGTTGAGGTCGGTCTGCATAGCCTTATGCGTGTGGCGCTTGATCTTGCAGCGGCCAGTCAAAGAGGCCCCGGCGCAGATCAGCGCGCAGCAACAGAGAATCAACGTCAGGCTGGTGGCACTCATGCTTCTAATGAGTCCCGACATTTTGGACACTGCAATAATTTGTATTGATTGAACACTTGACACTTGATCAAACTCCCTGATAGATAAGAGGTATATGTACATATTTAGTTAGTTCAAAAGCTTAGAAAAAGGAATCAAAGTAATTAGTTAACACCGAGTTATGAACGTTACAGTTAGAAAAAGGTAGTTATATTTCCACTGAGAAACTTTAAGATTAATTTATTAATACTTAATAAGTGAAAGTAAGAGATACTTGTTCCCAAACCTTATCTGAAGCTGATCCCGAACTGTGTGTCGAATCTCCATTGCAAAATGTTTTTATAAAGGATCGAGGTGGACGTCATCGCGTCACGGCATTTCTCTCACTTCGCTTCACATGGCTATGGAGCACGAGCCATTAGCCACGCGATTGCGCCGTTAAGCTTGATAAAAATAGAGAAGTATCGCCTTTTAGAATACATCACATTTGCATACTTAATTTTGTGACTTTAGCTCTGTTAGCGAAAGACTGTCTCATCTTTATATAGTGCCTATATTTAAATAAAGAATGAAAAACAAGAGCTTAATCTCTAGATGCATCTCATGTGTAATCCCATAAACTTCCTTTTCCTATAGCGAAGTGTGAATGTACATTTCACGCAGATAAAAATACGCTAACAAGATAAAAATAACGCTAATAAATAAACAAGGAGAGCTTACTAAATAACGAGATTTCAAGTCGACCCAAAAAAGTCATTAAAAGCGGTGGCGCAGAACAAATTGGCTCATTTGTGCGAGGTTCCTTGTGTCGCACCCGCCTGATGGCCGTGGTCTGACCAAATTCAAAGTTCGAACTAATTGCATTGCGTTCCTCATACCTTATGTCCGTATAATTATATATAATTAGTTGTTATTCCAAGACTGAAACATCTACGAGATAGCAATGCTACATTTTGTTGCAATATACCTTTAACAGCGGAATTTGGTTTTGTAAAACTAAATTTACCGACTTTTGTTGCTGACGGTACCTAACCTATCGGTAGGGAAGGTCACAGAGTATATTATAATGTGGGAAGATACCGCACAGTGGAACGAATGTATGGGAGCGGTTGGACGTAGACATGTCCGAAAAAAAAGAGTAAAATTATGCCAAACTAATGATGCCATCTTATTCGATTACTTAATGCCTTCATAACTTGTGGTGATGAATTTCTTCATAACTCCCATATTTCGGGAGTAATTTGAGAAAATGTGAAATTTTACTATGAAAATGAGTGTATCGAGCTCTCTCCCTCCTGATTCCGGGCTTGTTTCAAGTAGCGGTCTCTAATATCATAATGCTAATACTAAGAGCTATATTTAATACTAAGACACATAGTGCGCCAAATGTGCACTTTCTGGGATAAAGAGTGATGTTTATTTTATAACACAATTTTTTTATTTTTTGTTTATTTTGTTGATTAAAACCGTTTTTCTAAAGGTTTACCTTATTACAATAACATTTCTGAGCAGCCAATTAGAGAAGATATAAGCTAATTAGGATATATAATTAGGGACTTAAGGTTTACATATAAAACTGATGCACTAATGATTACTGATAAGAACATTGCTATTATTTAATTACTAAATGGCTCTTAATACACTAATTTAGCATGCATCATTTACTAATTATCACAATAACTAATTACCTTGCAATATTTAACAAAGGATACCTGGGATACCTGGATTTTATATAAATAGGTCACTATTAGTAACTTTAAAATCAGTGTTGATTTACACCTCGTTGTATCCAAGCTAATCTCGCAATGTATTTTCCAAATTTTAATACAAATCTTGATATTCACGTTGCTTTATGCGCACGCGCACATAAAGATTTACGCGACTTTAACTATTTGTTCAGTGTTTTAAAAGATAACAGTTGTGTTCAGTTATGTGAAAGTGCTGAAACAAGTTTAAAAGACTGGTGTCGTCGATTTTGCTACCGCATTTATGCAAAATGGACACAGTCTGGAAGAAGCACAGATAAGTTTCGGAAGAAACATGAGATTTGGCTACAGGCTGCAATTCAATGGCCGGAATTACAGAATGAAAATATGGAACCTTCTACAGAAAATATAAGTGACGTCATCGAGCCCATAATTTCTCCTGCTAAATCTGATGCTTCAACTTGTACACATCCTAGTCCTCGTAAATCTTTTGAGGACCTTAGTAACCGGCAAAAAAGAAGACGCACTGAAGATAGTCTTTCATGCAGCAGTAGCAGCGCTGAAATTATGTTTTCGGCCGAAAGGGCGCTTCAAAAGGCAGGACAAAGCGATACAGCTTATGTTATGAAATACTTGACGGAGAATCCAGAAGAGGCCTCAAAAATCAAAGCCTTCATTGAAGGTAAATCAATTCAGGTACGGGAAATATCCCCTTTGAAGGCATTGGCTCTTTATGTATCGATGAACTTATCGAAATGGCGCTATAACACTCTTCGGGATTTCAACACTCAAGAAGGAGCTCTTCAATACCCGAGTTACTACATGTTGGTTAAAGAAAAAATTAAGTGCTATCCGGCCAAAGAAGATCTCACAGTTACAGAGAGCTCTGCAAAAATCAAATTACAAGCCTTGATGGATTTAACCTCAAGAAGACTTATTAGGTCGTTAGAAACCCCTGTTGATCCCAATCAACAGCTCGTATTGACCAGCAAATGGGGTTTTGACGGATCATCTAGCCAAAGCATTTATCATCAAAGGACGAGTGAAGATGAGCAAATCGATCTTGCTAGTAATTTTATGATTAGTCTTGTACCACTGCGGCTCGTCTCAAAAGGTGTAACAATTTGGGAAAACGAGCGACCATCTTCCACTTCATTTTGCCGGCCAATATTGTTTAAGTTTATAAAGGAAACCAAAGAAAATGTGCAGAGAGAGATGGCTGAAATCGAAGCAGAGATTGAAGCCTTAACTCCATCCACCATCACTGATGGAATTAGTGTCAAACACCAACTGCTGTTGACAATGATTGATGGTAAAATTCATTCCATTATATCCAATACAGCAGCTTCAGTGTGTGACATATGCAAGGCTTGTCCTAAAGAAATGAATAATTTAGAGTTAATCAAAGATAAACACGCAAACGAGGACATGTATAAATATAGCTTAAGCACCCTTCACGCTTGGATTCGCTCAACGGAATGCTTATTACACATTTCCTACAAATTAGACATAAAATCATGGCAAGTAAGGGGTGATATAGCAAAAAGGCAAGTTGATGACAGGAAGAAAAGAGTTCAAGAGGCTGTAAGAAGAGAAACGGGCTTACTTCTCGATGTTGTGAAACAAGGCAGTGGATCCACCAACAATGGCAACTCGGCAAGGAGATTTTTTGAAAACTACACTAAATCTGCTGAACTGACCGGAATAGATGCTATGCTTTTAAGAAAAATCTGTGTGATCTTGCAGTGTATTTCATCAGGAGAGAAGATCAACGTAACTAAATTCCGAGAGTTCTGCTTTGATACTGCTAAGCTTTACGTGGAGTTATACCCATGGTATTATATGCCTTCTTCACTTCATAAAATTTTAATGCATGGGCCAGACATAGTTCAGAACATGTCAATTGTGCCCATTGGTTTTCTATCCGAAGAGGCATCTGAGGCTAGAAATAAAGATTTTAGAAAATATAGAGAGGGGCATTCTCGAAAGCATAGCAGTATCTCATGCAATGAAGATATTATGCACAATCTTTTACTGTCTTCTGATCCACTTGTTACAAGTATCCGTCCAAAAGGAAATAAGTTTGTAAAAAAATCTTCTTTTAAGGAATTTTATGAGCTTACGGATTCTGAGAAAAGTGATATCGAATTTGTTAACATAAATGATTTAGCGGACATCGATTCTGAATTTGAATTAATTGATGATGATGATGATGACGAAGATAATTAAATGATGTTATTGTTTTAAAATGTGTAACTTAGTAAATTTGAGCTTACATCTTAATTATTTATTGTACTTTTAATGAAACTAGGTAATTTATTATCAACTTACTTAAAAGTCATACTCTCATCAGTTCTTGTGAATATTTTTGTTAATATATATTTCTGTATATATATAATATATTTATAGACCTCTTAATAAGTCTGTCTGCGGTTTAAAGTAAATACAAATGGGGAAAAAACGTTTTTTTTTTTAAATTTTCATTTCCTTTTATCCCAGAAAGTGCACATTTGGCGCACTATGTGTCTTAGTATTAAATATAGCTCTTAGTAATAGCATTACGATATTAGAGACCGCTACTTGAAACAAGCCCGGAATCAGGAGGGAGAGAGCTCGATACACTCATTTTCATAGTAAAATTTCACATTTTCTCAAATTACTCCCGAAATATGGGAGTTATGAAGAAATTCATCACCACAATTTATGAAGGCATTAAGTAATCGAATAAGATGGCATCATTAGTTTGGCATAATTTTACTCTTATTTTTCGGACATGTCTACGTCCAACCGCTCCCATACATTCGTTCCACTGTGTACCGGTACAAAGCTAATAAATAGGGGATACGTAAAAAATAAATCATAGCGAACTGAGCGGATATAAGAAACTGACAGAGACTCAATTACTTCCACATGCGAAAAAAGAGAGCGCAACAATGCGCTCGAAGCTAAATAAAACAACAGAGCGCCAACCAAATAAAAAATTGTTCAAAAATAAATTAAGGTATTTATCAAAAATATTTTCAGCCAGAGTTTTCAATTAAGTACCATTTTGAATTCAATTTTACAGTGAAATTACTTAGGACTTTAGAATTACAGAAAAAAATATAAAAGTAGAGGTCTTTTCGGAATAAAATTCTATCGAGGATATTTAACCCAATTGCGTTTTCCTTCAGAGTACTACTAATCAAATAGTCAATAAACATAATTACCTATATCCAAAAATTGAATCCATACAAATGTTGTAATAGTGAAATAAACGGTTACGCAATAGCCCCAATTTATTTTGGTATTGCTTTAATTAAGGTGTCAGTGTTAGTCATTTTATTAGGTAGGTACCTAGCCCAGTATTATTTTAAATTCTTCTATTTTTTTAATTCTCCTAAAATTGACGGAATTCAAATGTACCTACAGCCATTGACTGAAATTAAGCTCTCAAACAGAACTTAAACTTTGAGCCGCATCTTTAAAGTTTATCTACCCTTTACACTTTCAATGGCTTTTAATTTTATGTAGCCAAAAGTGAATCACACTCGTTTGGATCCTTATGTGGCATGGAGCTAAGCAACCCGTGGCACATTCGTCATTTTGGTCCAATTTGCAGGTATTGTGTTTGTCCATATTCGCTGGTGCCTAACAGGCATTTGTGTAAAGTGGACTTATCGCTGACAGGACAGTGCACCACAGATACTTATTGTATTCTGAAATGTTATTATTATTTTTAGTTAAAATAACTTAATCGTAATTTTATAGAGCTTTTAAAATAAAGCCGGTGGTATCTAAGTAGGCTGTAGGTAGGTTAGAACTCCTCTATTTCTATTCTTGGTTGAATAGCATTGTACGAGTTTCAAACTAAAGTCGAAATTATTAATTCACTGAAGTAATCGGACATGTGCTAGCTGTCACTTTGTGTAATGAAATGGTCATATTTATTATTTATATTATTAAAAATTTATTTTACACTTATATACATACATTAAACTAAACAATCACCATTACAATAAATATGACCATTTTATTACACAAAGTGGCAACAAGTACTATGTCAGATTACTCCCTTTACATAAGTACGGCTTACAAAAATATTTTTATTAATACCTCACTTAATTACCTATACCTACTTTTCACACAACATAACATAACATCACGCCTTGTTTCCCCGGAGGGTTGGGCAGAGGTGTACCTGCAGTACACCCACATTTCGCCAGTTATGTTTAAGTCCCATGTAATAGGGGGCGAGCCTATTGCCATCAACCGGACACAAATCCTGACTCCGGGCTGCTACTGAGAAATTCCAGATAGAAAAACTCAATAACACTTTGCCCGACCCGGGAATCGAACCCAGGACCTTATGCTCAGCAGTAGCGCTTGCGACCACTAGACCAATGAGGCAGCCTTGGCAACTCTTCAACGTAGGTATTCTCTTTATTTTTCTCAGTGCTATGACACTGGCTACAAGATACATGTCATAGGTCTCGTATTTGATATCACAGATCACAGAATCATCATCTTCATCTGCCCAACCTTTTCCCTAGTATGTTGGGGTCGGCTTCCAGTCTAACCGGATGTAGCCAGTATTTTACATGGAGCGACTGCTTATAGTCCAGGAGACAGGTAAACATTTGGTCAATTATTTCTTTTTGAACGATTATTGGTGAGACGCATCAAGGTATCATATAGCCTCGTGAACGTCAGCTGCGGTATCATGGGGGGATGAGCGGCGGCAGCCTCCCAGGCACTGGAGAGGCGCCACGGCGTCCTCACCTTCCGCCTGACGCAGGTCCTCACCGGACACGGCAGCTTCGGGAGGTTCCTGTGTCGGATAAGGCGGGAGGAAACGTCCGGGTGTCACCACTGTGTGGATCGCCCAGAGGACACGGTGGAGCATACGGTGGAGGTCTGCCCGGCTTGGGCAGAGCACCGCCGTGTCCTCGTGGAGGCGATCGGCGGCAGAGACGTCTCGCGTCCGGCCCTGGTTCAGGCCATGGTACGGAGCGAGAGGGCATGGGCAGCCGTCACCTCCTTCTGCGAAGCAGTAATGCTCGCGAAGGAGGAGGCGGGACGGTTGAGGGAAAGGCACGTTTCGCGGCCTCTCGCCCCTAGCCGCCGCAGGAGACGCCCAGGGCGTCGGGAATCCCGGGCGGATTTCCGGCCACCGTAGGCGCGGGCTTGCGGACGGTGAGCAATGGGTAGCTCACCGTCCGGTAAGGACCAGGCCCGGGTCGACGGCGCGTCGTATTCCACGCGCGCCTGAAAGAGATGTCATCAGCACAAAGTAGGGGTCCACTAGGGCCGATGCCTGCCGGGGTCGCGGGAAGGTACTTATGGGTCACCGAGGCCCCCGCAACACAGGCAACAGGAAGGAATACGGGTGGGTTTTAGTCAGTAAGAGTCTGACACACCCTCCCGCTCCACCCAGAGCGGGAGAAGTTATTTGATGATTTCCCACCCTCAAAAAAAAAAAAAAAAAAAAAGCCTCCCAGGCACGAAGAAAAAAAAATCAATTATTTAACCTTAACTAAAAATTTGTTAAATTGTAGCTAATCCAACATCTCGAAGAAAAAAATAATCAGCTGATCACTCAAACATGAAAAAAACAAATTATACTTTCAATGATTGCCTCTCAACTAAAAATTTACCTGATGATAGCTTATATGCAATTATGGATATAAGCTATTATCATATTTAACCCTCATATCGAAGCGTAATGCCGAATAATTTAACATACGTCATTTCCTCCCAGATGAAAACTTGTAAGCTGATTATTAATATACTGTTGGAATTAATAATAAAAAAACAGCTAGCAGTAAATCGAGGGATTCCTCGTCAGCTGATGCATGTAAATAGGCGATAGATACTCCCGCCCAACTTTCAAAGCATCAGCGGAAGGAAATGATTGAATTTTTTTTTCGTTGTGCGTGGGAGGCTACCGTCGCTTATCCCCACCACGGAACCGTATCTGACATTCACGAAGCTTTATGATGCATTTCACTAATTATCGCTCGAGAGAAACTTGGTCAAGTAAATCTGTCACTGGCTCCCGGACTATTATCTGACCTCCACAACCCATTTACTGGGTAACACTCCTTGGTAAGGCTAGTAAGATCACAGCATTAACTATTAATACGATTATTTGAAGCTGTCTGAATTAACTCTAGGTATACACAAAAAGTAGCCTAAACCTGCTATTTTTGTCTGGACCTAACTAATAATAAATGCGAAAGTGAGTTTATATGTTTGTTACGCTTTCACACTAAAACGGCTGAACGGATTTAGATGAAATTTGGCACATGGGTAGACCATGACCTGGATTAGGACAGAGAATACTTTTTATCCCGATATTCCAGCAGGATCGAGACGTATACGGGTGAAACCGCGGGGCGCAGCTAGTTATGTATAATTTATAAATATATAATAATTATATTATTAAAATTAGTCTAAAACAATCTTGGCTAGCTTAGACAAGTCCGGTCCAGCAATCGTGTGCCACCGGTTCAATTTGCAGTTTGTATACCGTTAAGGTAAGGTATGATTACGACCACAAGCGCTGCGCGAGCGCCCGCCGCTCCCATTGCTACCAAGTAAAGGTAACAATCGTCAAATAATATGGCGATCGCAAAGCTCCGGATGACATTACTGAAGTGATTCATAAAGTTCCTGATCGAGATACCACGACACCATAATCGACGAATTATTTGTCAGTGCATTAAATGACTCTGTCGGGCAATTTGTAGCTATGTACCTATCGTATATATTGTGTAACGTGCAGATAAGTAGGTTACTCTATTTACTTTATATATTTTCATATACTGGGTGAACCGTGAGATGGGTACTTGGGTAGGTATCTAATAGACGATGGAGACCAGCGAAATGGTTCCAAATTTCTCCAACTTTAATTTCAGAATTAGCCATCTGCAGGTTTAGCATGACGGTTTGTATTTCTACGAAGAATAGACACAGCTCTTTCTATACAAAGAGCTAGTCTTTGTCTGGGTCCTTTTTTATGTAGAAGTATTTCTACGGTGCGATGTCAAAAATGGAGAAACGAAATCTCACTTTGTATATAAAGAGCTGCGTCTATTCTTTGTAGAAATAGAAAGCGTCATGCTAATCCTGCTGCAGTTAGGTATTGATCCATGTCGGATCACCTTTTATAGGCAGGGCTCCTTTCGTAGGTTATTGGTGATTGTAAGTAGTCCCACAAAACAGCTTTATAATGGATGCAATTCGTTGTGCGCGTGGCTTAATGAAAGGTGAAACTTCGGTGTAAGCCCCCTGGCAACTTGTTCGTATCATTCCTCTACTAAACCATCACTAAATGTATCTAAAAGGATTTATTTGTTAGACCCGATATCTGATCTCACGCGTCCGGCCCTGGTTCAGGCCATGGTACGGAACGAGAGGGCATGGGCAGCCGTCACCGACTTCTGCGAAGCAATAATGCTCGCGAAGGAGGAGGCGGGACGGTTCACAGTGGAACGAATGTATGGGAGCGGTTGGACGTAGACATGTCCGAAAAAAAAGAGTAAAATTATGCCAAACTAATGATGCCATCTTATTCGATTACTTAATGCCTTCATAACTTGTAGTGATGAATTTCTTCATAACTCCCATATTTCGGGAGTAATTTGAGAAAATGTGAAATTTTACTATGAAAATGAGTGTATCGAGCTCTCTCCCTCCTGATTCCGGGCTTGTTTCAAGTAGCGGTCTCTAATATCATAATGCTAATACTAAGAGCTATATTTAATACTAAGACACATAGTGCGCCAAATGTGCACTTTCTGGGATAAAGAGTGATGTTTATTTTATAACACAATTTTTTTATTTTTTGTTTATTTTGTTGATTAAAACCGTTTTTCTAAAGGTTTACCTTATTACAATAACATTTCTGAGCAGCCAATTAGAGAAGATATAAGCTAATTAGGATATATAATTAGGGACTTAAGGTTTACATATAAAACTGATGCACTAATGATTACTGATAAGAACATTGCTATTATTTAATTACTAAATGGCTCTTAATACACTAATTTAGCATGCATCATTTACTAATTATCACAATAACTAATTACCTTGCAATATTTAACAAAGGATACCTGGGATACCTGGATTTTATATAAATAGGTCACTATTAGTAACTTTAAAATCAGTGTTGATTTACACCTCGTTGTATCCAAGCTAATCTCGCAATGTATTTTCCAAATTTTAATACAAATCTTGATATTCACGTTGCTTTATGCGCACGCGCACATAAAGATTTACGCGACTTTAACTATTTGTTCAGTGTTTTAAAAGATAACAGTTGTGTTCAGTTATGTGAAAGTGCTGAAACAAGTTTAAAAGACTGGTGTCGTCGATTTTGCTACCGCATTTATGCAAAATGGACACAGTCTGGAAGAAGCACAGATAAGTTTCGGAAGAAACATGAGATTTGGCTACAGGCTGCAATTCAATGGCCGGAATTACAGAATGAAAATATGGAACCTTCTACAGAAAATATAAGTGACGTCATCGAGCCCATAATTTCTCCTGCTAAATCTGATGCTTCAACTTGTACACATCCTAGTCCTCGTAAATCTTTTGAGGACCTTAGTAACCGGCAAAAAAGAAGACGCACTGAAGATAGTCTTTCATGCAGCAGTAGCAGCGCTGAAATTATGTTTTCGGCCGAAAGGGCGCTTCAAAAGGCAGGACAAAGCGATACAGCTTATGTTATGAAATACTTGACGGAGAATCCAGAAGAGGCCTCAAAAATCAAAGCCTTCATTGAAGGTAAATCAATTCAGGTACGGGAAATATCCCCTTTGAAGGCATTGGCTCTTTATGTATCGATGAACTTATCGAAATGGCGCTATAACACTCTTCGGGATTTCAACACTCAAGAAGGAGCTCTTCAATACCCGAGTTACTACATGTTGGTTAAAGAAAAAATTAAGTGCTATCCGGCCAAAGAAGATCTCACAGTTACAGAGAGCTCTGCAAAAATCAAATTACAAGCCTTGATGGATTTAACCTCAAGAAGACTTATTAGGTCGTTAGAAACCCCTGTTGATCCCAATCAACAGCTCGTATTGACCAGCAAATGGGGTTTTGACGGATCATCTAGCCAAAGCATTTATCATCAAAGGACGAGTGAAGATGAGCAAATCGATCTTGCTAGTAATTTTATGATTAGTCTTGTACCACTGCGGCTCGTCTCAAAAGGTGTAACAATTTGGGAAAACGAGCGACCATCTTCCACTTCATTTTGCCGGCCAATATTGTTTAAGTTTATAAAGGAAACCAAAGAAAATGTGCAGAGAGAGATGGCTGAAATCGAAGCAGAGATTGAAGCCTTAACTCCATCCACCATCACTGATGGAATTAGTGTCAAACACCAACTGCTGTTGACAATGATTGATGGTAAAATTCATTCCATTATATCCAATACAGCAGCTTCAGTGTGTGACATATGCAAGGCTTGTCCTAAAGAAATGAATAATTTAGAGTTAATCAAAGATAAACACGCAAACGAGGACATGTATAAATATAGCTTAAGCACCCTTCACGCTTGGATTCGCTCAATGGAATGCTTATTACACATTTCCTACAAATTAGACATAAAATCATGGCAAGTAAGGGGTGATATAGCAAAAAGGCAAGTTGATGACAGGAAGAAAAGAGTTCAAGAGGCTGTAAGAAGAGAAACGGGCTTACTTCTCGATGTTGTGAAACAAGGCAGTGGATCCACCAACAATGGCAACTCGGCAAGGAGATTTTTTGAAAACTACACTAAATCTGCTGAACTGACCGGAATAGATGCTATGCTTTTAAGAAAAATCTGTGTGATCTTGCAGTGTATTTCATCAGGAGAGAAGATCAACGTAACTAAATTCCGAGAGTTCTGCTTTGATACTGCTAAGCGTTACGTGGAGTTATACCCATGGTATTATATGCCTTCTTCACTTCATAAAATTTTAATGCATGGGCCAGACATAGTTCAGAACATGTCAATTGTGCCCATTGGTTTTCTATCCGAAGAGGCATCTGAGGCTAGAAATAAAGATTTTAGAAAATATAGAGAGGGGCATTCTCGAAAGCATAGCAGTATCTCATGCAATGAAGATATAATGCACAATCTTTTACTGTCTTCTGATCCACTTGTTACAAGTATCCGTCCAAAAGGAAATAAGTTTGTAAAAAAATCTTCTTTTAAGGAATTTTATGAGCTTACGGATTCTGAGAAAAGTGATATCGAATTTGTTAACATAAATGATTTAGCGGACATCGATTCTGAATTTGAATTAATTGATGATGATGATGATGACGAAGATAATTAAATGATGTTATTGTTTTAAAATGTGTAACTTAGTAAATTAGAGCTTACATCTTAATTATTTATTGTACTTTTAATGAAACTAGGTAATTTATTATCAACTTACTTAAAAGTCATACTCTCATCAGTTCTTGTGAATATTTTTGTTAATATATATTTCTGTATATATATAATATATTTATAGACCTCTTAATAAGTCTGTCTGCGGTTTAAAGTAAATACAAATGGGGAAAAAACGTTTTTTTTTTTAAATTTTCATTTCCTTTTATCCCAGAAAGTGCACATTTGGCGCACTATGTGTCTTAGTATTAAATATAGCTCTTAGTAATAGCATTACGATATTAGAGACCGCTACTTGAAACAAGCCCGGAATCAGGAGGGAGAGAGCTCGATACACTCATTTTCATAGTAAAATTTCACATTTTCTCAAATTACTCCCGAAATATGGGAGTTATGAAGAAATTCATCACCACAATTTATGAAGGCATTAAGTAATCGAATAAGATGGCATCATTAGATTGGCATAATTTTACTCTTATTTTTCGGACATGTCTACGTCCAACCGCTCCCATACATTCGTTCCACTGTGCGGTTGAGGGAAAGGCAAATTTCGCGGACTCTCGCCCCTAGCCGCCGCAGGAGGCGCCCTGGGCGTCGGAAATCTCGGGCGGATTTCCGGCCACCGTAGGCGCGGGCTTGCGGACGGTGAGCAATGGGTAGCTCACCGTCCGGTAAGGACCAAGCCCGGGTCGACGGCGCGTTGTATTCCACGCGCGCCTCAAAGAGATGTCGTATGCACAAGCGTAGGGGTCCACTAGGGCCAATGCCTGCCGGGGTCGCGTGGAAATTCGAAAAGGTTACCGCGGCCCCTGGCAACACAGGCAACGGAAGGAATACGGGTGGGGTTTTAGTCAGTAATAATCTGACACACCCTCCCGCTACGCCCAGAGCAGGAGAAGTTATTTGATAATTTCCCACCCATAAAAAAGAGCAGATATCTACAGAATAAAGTATACCAAGGTACAGCAATTAAAGATTTATTTTATTACGCCAGTTTCAAAGTAAGCTAACAAACTTCCCCTAATGAGTTGAGTCTGTCTCGTGATTGGTCATTACTGATTCATAAGACAACCGTAGGAAAGTCCCGGTTACCACGGCTACCCCCTACCGGTAGCTACTTACGTGCTAAATACGTAGGCGTGTCTCTACGCCTAATTATAGTTTTGAACAGCATGATTTAATTTATAGTTGAGTTTTGTCTCTTATTTTTGGAATACCTAGTCCAAAATTCATCCCAAGAGAGAAATAGTCAAGCATTTCTTAGCTAGAACGTACTATGTATATATTACCTATGCTTCTAAGCAGCTTCTTGCAAGAGATAGAAAAATAAGAGCATCTAAGTTTGTATTACATACATTTAATAATCTATGTACCTACCTAAGTGCAAAGTTATCAATCACACAAAAACTAAATTAAAGTGCACTTAATTATTTATTTCCAAAACAACATTTTGAAATATCTAACTACATTGTGGCCATACATCCTTAACTCGAAAAACGAAAAGCAGCGGCTTTTTTATGGTTTTTCCAAAAGTTCAAGCAATAAAATTATTGTAAGTGGTGTTTTCCAATGTGTTAATGTTCCGGACTACGTTACTTCAATGTTATCGTTCGCTAAAGATACACGTAAGCTTAGTAGTGGTGACGTTAAAGGACAAGTCAAGTTGTGAAAGTTTGCGTCCTTTCAAAGGACCTAAGTATCTGTAAACTGTTTCTGGTGAAGTGGTGATTAATTAAGTTCTCTTTGTTTAGTTAGATATAAATACCAGTTCATTCGTGTGTATTAGGACAGGTAACTTTGTCATTATTATTAACAACATAGGTACCTACAATATGAAATTATATAGGTGCATACTTATTACATTTTTGTAAAGAGTTTAGTGAACTAAGATAACGACATTAATCAACATTAATATATTTATGTCGATTGGTCTGTTCAGACTTAAGAAAAAAATAAATTGATTTTATAATAAGTATTTATAAAAAAAACTTTAGTCGATTTTCTGGTGTATAAGGATTTATATATTGACATTCCTGGCGATCTATCGTAAACAGACTGTAAATAACCATTTAAAAAAAAACAATAATACAATTCTCTTTTTTTAATGGGTTTGTTATACTTTTCATGCATAGCTGGCCAGCCTTTTTATATTAATTGAGATACATAATAAACTTTTTTCGCGCGATTTTCTAATTCAATGTGTCAATTTTTTTTTTTAGTTTATGTAGCTCTACCTCAAAGCACTATTGAGGCCTAGAAAACGAGATTATTCAAAGACAAATTAATTTTGCTTTGCTTTCTTGTGGTCAATAAATTAAATATTCTTGTGCGATAACACATTTCGCCATACTATGACATGCAAATAATGTTGTTTAGAATAACTTTTGCTTATAGGTAAGATAAGTTTTCAATTTTAATTTTATGGGTGCTAATGCCTGAAATAAACTATTATTATTATTATTAATATGTAATGTCTAATATGGCGAAAATAATTCATGCAATAAATGTGAATATTTGCATGAGTTTGGTGATAATTTTAATTAACAATTATATAGATGATTGTTAGATTATTGTGCAAACATAAAAGAACGAAGTGATATTACAGCCACACAGAGGTCTCGTAGGATGGTTGATTAAATTCCTGGAAAGCTGGCCTGTAACATGATATTTTAGTAACAGGCCGTAAAATTTTCGGAACAAGTCAATGGCACGGATATTGGGCAAGCAGGGCTGGGCTGGCTGGCACGGTCGCCGGTCGGCGCAGCGTCTTAGAAATTCGGCTTTTGCGCTACTGGTCGCTGCCGTCACAGGTTCGATTCCCGTACGAAAAGAAATTCCGAGTCTACTGTTATTAGATAGTTGCGTGAGATAGGTACCTAGCTAGTAGTTATAATGTGTAACGTTACGTTTTCCTTTTTTTCAGCATCAATAATGAAAGCGAGAAGCGATGCTATGCTGTTGAGTGATTTCATTGTTCGGTCATGAGATGACGGAGTGGTTAGAAATGGTTACTGGCTGTTGCCGTCATGTTTTATGGACAGTCTTCACTCTTGTGATCTATATTGGTATAAACTTTAAGTATTATGATATTTTAAAAGGTATTGAACGGTGAAAACTTTCTACGACAAATATCATAGGCAAGGGAAGGGAAGGCAGAACGCACCACTCAAGCAAGAACTTAACCATGTACAAAAAAACTATTAGTTTTATTCCAAATGTTCGACAGTTAAAGAACAACCTTTACTCTACGTTACATAATCATTAGACTTAAATAATTACTATATTAGATGATTTCTAGAACTTCCCTGGTAGGTACCTCATAAACAGCATAACTATGTAAATATCTATTATCTGATCCCGAATTACGATGTCTTTTTTTCTACATACTTTTAATTTTTTGTCCAATTTCCTTGACCTAATTAATTTTGTTCTTATTTTTATTTTTTTGACAGCATCCTTCCCCATCCTTTCATTCCTGATAGAACACATAAAAAATCAAGATAAGTTTAAATCGCTATAATTTTTTTATCTAAGAGGAACATATTTATAGGGTTTATAACATTAGAACATTTATTTTGAAATTTCGCTTTTCAAAGCTCGGCCACCGTCATTCAAACCAGATTCGCAGACAACACTATATCATCGTGTTTGGCATGAAATAGTGTATATTTTGATATAAAATTTATTTAATAAACAAATGGGTGTAAATGTATAGACTTACTCTTTATACCTGCCAACCCAATAGTTATGCCAGGAAAAAAATAGACAACCCATCGTTTGTATAATCCATAGGCTACATACTTTCGATCGGTTTTTATTCGCTAAACGAATAAGTGCAGTTTAAAAAACGACTTTTTATTAATCACAGTCTGGCCAGGATTTTTTTAGCAATCCACTCGCGATATATGTTTTAATACTAACTTTGATATAAAATACTTTTCATCAATTAAACAAATAGGCGAAGGTCGTTTCTATGTCGGATCTTAGGCTAAGAGTAACCGTGGATTTTCTTGCCAGCTCTTCTCCATAGGAAACGACCAATTGGAACCATTCACCTAGCTTCTGACGTAAGTGCCCATGTAGGTTTATGTGCAGTATTTTTTTTTTTAGTATGGATTATTCAGTTAGCGGACGAGCTAAGTCCTAGGCTAGCTCCTGCTGCCTATTGTTTTTTATTGCACGGAATTTTTCTATCATAAGCTAGAAAACTTTGTAGTTACGGATAGCCGTACCTAATATACAAAACGGTTTTTATCTAGTAGTGCACAATCTCAGAATTAGCGTTAGGATATGACAGAACAGGATAGGACTGCTGGAGTGCTGTCTTCTGATCGCTTTTAGTGATAGACCGCCTATACCACCCGTTATTGTGTCACCCAATGTATTTTTCTGCATTTATAACTGTAATTTATATAGTATGCCTAAAAAGAGTATTCCTCCATCTAAGTTGCTTGGTTATCTATCTATCTGGGGCTTTTATCTACCCCAAAGTAGTTGCAAGAACTTTAACTTCGACATATTTTAACACCCAGATTCCCTATTACCCCTGGAGCTGCTAGAACTGCGCGTGCCGGCGCACGTAGCACTGGGCACGCGCGCGGTGCTGTCGTGCCGCTGGGCGCTGGGCCCCGCCGACGTGCTGTACTCCGTCAAGTGGTATAAGGACGGCAAGGAGTTCTTTCGACACGTGCCGCGAGACCAAGAGCCGCGCAGGAGGTTCCCGCTGCCTGGGGTTAATGTTGAGGTATAGACTTCTCTATTAATTTCAAAGTTTCAATAGGATTACATCAAGACTGTATTTACCGAAGCGGTGTGGTGGTGATCATGGGTTTCTGTGGAATCTTAACTAACCACATCTACCTACCTTAAGAGAGCAGTGGTGGCCCAGTGGTAACGGCCGCGACTTACGAGTTGTAGGTTGTTGGTTCGAACCCCGACAGGCGCTTTACTTTGTTTAAATGATTTCATCACCACTGCTCTCAAAACGGTGAAGGAAAACATCGTGAGGAAACCGGCATGTCCTAGAACCAAAAATTCGAAGACATGTGACATCTACCAACCCCACGGATTACGGCCCACTCCCTCCCACAGAGAGAAGGCCTGTGTCCCAGCAGTGGGAACATTATAGGCTGATTATGTAATGACGTCTTATCTCTATTGTAATACTGAGACTTATTTTAAATTCAAATTGCGATTGACACAGCATTCGGACGCATCCGGGTCGAGCCTGGTGCTGTCAGCGGCCGCTTCCGAGACGGGCGGCCGGTATCGCTGTGAGGTGTCCGGCGAAGGGCCGCTATTCCCCACAGTGTCCGGACATGCAGACTTGAATGTCATCGGTAAGTATACATGCTATCTTTCCAGGGGAGTTTTTGTGCTAACACAATGCAAATGTGGTTTCGTGAGGGTTTCATATCTTGTATTTTAAAGCCACTCAAATCCTTGTTTGTCTCACATGAAATGAGGGACCAATGGGACAGCATTGGTCCCTCATATCATAAGAACTAACTTTCTCTCTATTTCTGTCTAGTGCTCCCTGAGCATGGACCATTTCTGTCAGGACTGCGATCACGATATCGTCTCGGGGACCGCGTGCAGGTGAACTGCACTTCTGGTCGGTCTCGTCCGCCCAACCATCTCTCATGGTACATCAATGGCGAGCCAGCGCCAACCACAGCAGTGCTGCCTTCCGTCCACCGGACTTATGAAGACTTGGAAACCACCACACTGTTGCTAGATTTTATACTTACTGAGCAACATTTTAAGATTAACGGACTTAGAGTCAAAGTAAGTAAAGCACCTTTTTAGGGTTCCGTAGTAAACAAGAAATGAAATGAAATGAAATGAAATGAAATTGTTTATTCTGTAAATAGGATATGAGAATCACTTTTACACGTCATATTAAAAAATAAGCTAGATGGAGTCGACATTTCCTATCTGACTACCCCTGAGAAGAAATGGCGAAACAAACTCAAGGGTCAAAGTCTCTTTTAAAGTCCAGACATAATCTTGGTCAGATCATGTGAGAACCATGTAGATCTATGTCTGAAATGGTCTTTTGAGGAAAGAACCACACAAATTTGAGTGGACCTGTTCAGTCAGTGCAAGCATTTGTCAGTAATCGTGTAGCTCAACTCAAAACTTAAGGAGCTCAACGACTCGACGAACAATACCAAGGAAAGGACAATTGGGTTGGCCGCATAAAGAACTCAAAATGCCAGACCATCATTAAAACTAAGAGAAAAAAAAAAAACAACAAGAAATAAATAAAAATGACCCACATAGTGCTCACATTCACAATAATTAAAGTAATATAATACTTTTCAAGGTACATAAATATTCACTTAATTTTGCTTATAATATTCATCACTGTCAATATGTACCTACATATAGTTGTATATAATGATGATTTTGCATAATTTAAATATCAAATTTTATGGTTTTAGCACAAAGCTTATCAGAGCGAGCAGCTCAATCCCAAGCTTTTTTGTCTTCTAAATAATCTGAAATTTTATAGTACCTACCCTTTTTTACAAAGTTTGGTTTTAATAGAGATTTTAAATCGTTTAATGGGTAAATTTCGAATAGCAATAGGAAGTTTGTTGTAAAAGTGTATACATTGACCCATGAACGAGTTGCCTACTCTGTGGAGGCGAGTGTGAAGTACAGCAAGATTATGTTTATTCCTGGTATTTAAACTGTGGATATCGGACATTTTCTTAAAATTTGATATATTTTTGTGTACATACAGAAACCCTTATAGTTTCGCCATGTCCATCTGTCTGTCTGTCTGTTCCCTCTGTAGCTTAGAGACGCTTAGTACTAGAACGCTGTAATTTGGCATAGGTATACATATTAATCACGCCGACCAAGTTTTAAAATAAAATCTTGAAAAGTTTTTTCTTTACCTCCCTTGCACGTAATGTGGGGATGATATTTTTTTTCTCGTCTACCCCATGGTGTGGGGTATCGTTGGATAGGCCGTTCAAAAATATTGTGGGTCTTTAACCACAACTTTTCGATTCAAGGATCCGCTTGCGTAATATTAAGCATTATAGTACTATTTTTTGTTAGAGTCAAGTGTCCCCTCCCCCTGCCAGCTAAACGTTTGTTTAGGGAGAAGTGAAAAAAATCATGGCAGTAGTAAATATAATGAAATTAAAATGAAAACTATCACAGCTAAGAAGGCTTTACAAGTTAACGAGTAATAGACGACCACCTTAAATTTGCAGTTGGAGAATTGACCGTGGCATATTATGATGAATGGGAGAACATGTTTTTCAACTACAATGTTAAGTTTGTTTTTGGGATAAATTCATCCCAACTTCCCAACTACGGAACCCTTCATTGTGCGTGGTCCGACACGCAATTGGCCGGTTTTTGGAAATATTTTTAATTAGTCAAGGACAGCTAATGAGACACAATTGATTTTCTATTGTTTGACTCCGAATCGGTGTCGCGCGGGGCTTACCAGGTCTCGAATCTTAACTAAATGTCAAGTTTCGTTACCCACAAAAACATGTTTCTCTCAGAAATTATTCATGAACGACTCCAGGAAACTTGGGTAGGTACCTATAGTGTAATAGAGTCGAACCTACTTTCAAAAACATTATGTCATAAACTGATTGATAGTTTTGTTCCAGTGTCTAGCAACCCTCGCATTTCTCTACTGGCGAAGCAACGAAGAAAGCGCTCTGCTAGAAAAAGGAAAGATCTACGATAAGTTAGCTCCTTTTGCACCTGAAATAAATACAAGAGCTGACCGTGCCCACTCTAATTTAGCGGGATTACTTACTGGTTCCTCCACCAGTATTGTTGTTTTGCTTTTAGCGGTTTTCTGTATAAGGCTCTGTTAGATTTAAGCCAAGATATTATGATAGGAAACATTTTTTGCGAGTGAATTGGCGTCGTACCTAAGTGCCACAGAGCACAGAATCTAAAAAGTTGCCGCCACGATGTCTCAATCCCCGTGCTCTGTGGTCGTAGCGGGACAGCGGTAACTTTTTACTCAACCTTTTTTATTCCAGGATGCCGTTAATAAGCTTGATTATTGCTATTCAAACGCACTGGTTGTATTTTATGAAAAATAAAAAAGTAAAAATTACGACATCATTATTATTTTATTTATGACAGTATCAATAATAAGACTCAAATGAATTAGTATTTCCAGAATTCTTGTGTAAAATATTATGTTATAATAGGTTATAGGTACAACTCATGAAAAAGTGGGGGATCAAAAAGATGGCACCTATAAGTAGGTCAGAAAATGAAGTGTGCAAAGTTGAAAATATCTGTAAGCAAAACTGTTACGACTTAAAGGAGCCGTCACTTCCGCCAGGGTCTATCCGTAGTAAGTGAAGTACATAATTTTGAATGTCGATGTAAATGTGTAGTTGTTATTTGTAGGTACGTTAGGTTACGTACCTATACGGATAATCCTATATTAATTAAAATTTTGATTAACCTGCGAACTGCCTGCTGCCTTTATTAGCCGCACATGAACCAAATGCTACTACGAGTATTCAACATAGGTACTTACTTACTATTTATTTAGAAACAATATTGATCCTAAGAATTTTACGATCAGATGAGCAGTAGGTTTTTAGGGTTTACTAATTTATAATTTGGTCGGTTTGATTTTCGGTCTTCATTTTCCCTCGTATCGACATGAAGCCACTAACGAACTCATTGAGAGTAGTAATCCCACGGTGTGTGTCAGCCTGATGCAGCCTATTGGCCGCTATTATAACATGTCAATTAATACGGAGCGCATGGCTGCGTGTGCAGCCAATGTGGTATTATTCAGTGGTCAACTTTTAATAAACAAAGCAAAAAGAAAGCAGAAGAAACACGCCCGTACCTACAGGCCGCAACAGGCGCCCTCGCGTCTCGCGCCCCGCCGCACGCCGTGCCTTCGAACTTCGACCAAAAATTTTTGAGTTCACTTCGCTTGGTCTGGTAACTTAAAATCTCTTTTTTCTCAGACCTCTGTAAATAAGTCGACAAGGGCTGACTGACTAGTCAGCCTCACTACCATCTTACAGTCTGGCTAATATTTTTTCACGCGGCATGACCTATTCATACCTAGTTCGTGTATTGGCGGACTAAGTTTCCTATATTATAATGGTGCCGATTCCCTTGTTTACAAACTAAACAAAATTTAAGTTCAGTGCATCTTTTTCTTTCTATTTCATTAAGAAAAGGACAGAAGATAAATTTTAGTTTAGTCCTGTCAAATTAATCAGCGCCTGTCACTACTCTATACAAGTTTAGACGTGATTAAAAACTTGCCTACTAAAATTACGTCAATTTACGTCAAGCGCTGATTAATTTCACAGGACTAAACTAAAATGTATCTTCTCTCCTTTTCTTAATGAAATAGAAAGAAAAAGATGCACTGAACTAGATTAGTTTGTGAACAAGGGAATCGGCGCCAATGGCGCCGATTCCCTTGTTCACAAACTAACTAAATTTAAGTTCAGTGCATCTTTTTCTTTCTATTTCAATAAGAAAAGGACAGAAAATACATTTTAGTTTCGTCCTGTCAGATTAATCAGCGCCTGTCACTACTCTATACAAGTTTAGACGCGATTAAAAACTTGCCTACTAAAATTACGTCAATTTACGTCAACCGCTGATTAATTTGACAGGACTAAACTAAAATGTATCTTCTGTCCTTTTCTTATTGAAATAGAAAGAAAAAGATGCACTGAACTTAAATTTAGTTTAGTTTGTGAACAAGGGAATCGGCACCATTGTAGTCCTATATTATATTGTGTGGGACTAAGCCTGGGGCCAGGGACCGGGACGGCAAAAATAAATGGTATCCCCCGCTCAGGAACAAGCACGTTAGCTCCTAAATTTACCCCTGGCACACCCAAGGAGGCTATTTATTCCCAACATAAACAGGCGATAGTTCAACTTTTAGATGTAGTTTTTTTTTTACCCTACTGGTGAAGCGAAGCTGAAAAGGATGGTAATTTAAATGAATAAAATAAAATCTCCTCGTGTATCTCACGGCGATGGAGTTTCATTTTGCATTAAAATAAAACAAAACTCTGACTTTTGTCTATGTTCATATTTATAATCTGTCCTCAGTAATGTCACATTTAATTCTAAAGCTGTGTGTACATGGTCAATTAAATAATTAAACTAAACTATTAAGCTACGTAAACAATACGTATATGCTTAACTTAATTAGCCAATTTCCTTTAGTTTTATGTAATGAAAATGTAAAAAAGCCGACCGTCTGGTTCTGTAGAAAAAAAAATAACAGGTCCAGTGTCGTGATACAATGTGTACACAAGTTTATTTCAATTTCAACAAAAACAATGATGATATCGCTTCAGTACCTAGTTCAGCAATAAAATAGAGCGCACTCCTTCAATAAAAGTAAAAATGTCTAATAGACCACATTCTAAATCCCGAATAAAAGTTTGTAACAAATCTGTGTTTCACCTTCAAGACAAAAAAGCAGACGAAAATGAATTATCTATTGGTTTGATCAAATCTGCGAAGAGGACCGGACAACTCAGTTTATGCAACAGGGGACTGGGGTCAGGTGAGGTAGAATTATTTATTACATGTATTTGACAGTGTACGTTACATAGAACTACGCGACTTAATCATACGTTGTTTTTAAAAATCCCTGAGTTTTCAGTGTTCTGAAAAATATTTCGCATTTTTTATCAAATAATCTAGGTAGGTACTACCTACATTTTTATACATCATTCAAATAGACTAACGGAACTGTTTATAATATAGGAAATAAACAGATTTGCAGTTTTTAACAAAGAACTATGTAGCTAATTAACTAAACCTTTAATAAAATCGTAGGTAATTGTGAAGTAATTCATTTTTATTATTTCTTAAAATTGCGCCACATATAAGATTACTGTTATAGTGCCAGAAAATGTTTGGAAAATTGATGACTTGGTGTTGGAAGAAACCAAGGAGGTTGACTTCACAAGAAATGATTCTAATAAGTGGTGGACAGCAGAGCCACTAAAGACCCTTGACCTCAGTTCTAATGCTATAAAAGTGATATCAGGCAATGTCAAGTTTCTGCAGCACCTCGTCAACCTCAAGGTGAGCAGGACAACTGACACTTTATTTATTTTTATATTATGTTAATTTTTGCTTATCAGACATGTATTCAGAGCAAAACTTATCATAGTTGCTGCTTCATAGAACCAATAAAAAATGCTAATGCTTTGATCATAAAAGAAATCCATGCATGTTCAATAAAACCTTCACATAGGTAGATGTAATTCAAATAATAAATTTCGAGATTTCTAAAGCAAATTATTTAATTTATATTTGTTAGCCTATTACAATATTTTAATAAGTCAGAATCCATTATGTTTAATTGATTCTTGTGCTGTATGGATCCATATTGTGTTAAAAAAATATTATCTAGTACACAGTTTATTCATACTCATTAAAACAGTATTATGTTTATATATTTCCAGCTTCATGATAATGCCATATCAAGTCTACCAACAGAATTTGGTGAACTAAAGAGTCTTATGAATCTGAGTTTATCTCATAATAGACTGGTAACACTTCCCAAAGAATTCTACAGGTTGTCAGAGTTGCGCTGGCTGAATATTTCTCACAATGAACTTTCGAAAATAGAACCAGACTTTGGCGATCTTGTTATGTTGAACTTTTTGGTAAGAATCACAAATGTTTGAATTCGGGGTCTACTCCCTAAGTCCATCAACGAAGATACGTGCCTGTCCGAAAGTAGTTGATCCATCAAACCAAGAGGCAAATTAAATTTTGCAGATGGGTAAATACTTATCAGGAGTAGGGACGACTGCCAAATTGTGTTGTCATTCATTCCTAGTTCGGGGCCTGAGCTTATAATCTCATGTCCATAAGTGATACCTTACGCAAAATACGAGCATACACCAGCCCATATTCCCTAAGTGATACGGAGTAGGAAATGCCTGAAACTACGGACTTTGTGCTTTGGGAATAGACCTCCTGATGTATATAATTAAGTATTTAAATTTTTTATAGGTTTTAAATCCCGATATAGTAGATAGTACAGTGGAGCCCTTATAGTACAAGCTTAGAAAAAAACTATACATGTTTTTATTTTAATGGGATTTGTTGCTTAGCAACAATATTTAGGTGTGCTGCACACAGCAAAGCACACCTAAATTTTTGTAGCATACATTAATAAACCTAACTATTTTATTTCCCAGGATTTATCACACAACAAATTGACTCAGTTACCTCCAGGGATGGGGTATTTGGTACGGTTAGTGGAAATTAATCTATCGCACAATGAGCTTCAAGAGCTACCTCCAGATATTGTTAACCTTCGAGGTAAATATTATGTATTGACTTCATTAAAACAAATCATGCACTAATCTAGGTTTAAATAATACCTGTTCATATCTTTAAAACTATAAATACTGATAAGTAGTTAAAGATGCAGGAAAGGAAAGTATTCTTATATAACAGAATACATGTTATTATGCAGAACAATATAATTATACATACCGTAAAACGGGGTGAATTGAAATGCAGGGGTGAATCGGGACGAAACTTTAAAATGGATTTTAACGAAGAAATAATACAGTTTGCTGCCAACAAGGAAAGTTAATCGTTAATTATTATTCAATAAACACATTAGAGCCCTTTTTGGTAACAAATTATATTATTTCAACGTTAAAATCCATTTTAAAGTTTCGCCCCGATTCACCCCTGCATTTCTATTCACCCCGTTTTACTGTAATGTCTTAAAATGTGTTGCGTCAACTGTACTAGTTGGTATACAGGAAAGTGAACCTTAATCCTAAGACACACAGTTCAAACTTCATTGCAACTAAAATTTTACTTTTGAATAATGTTTGTCATTCAGAAATCAACTTACCACTCATGTTGTTAAGGTTGACATTAGTGTGAGTCGCAATATTATGTTTTCTATTGTTATATTAGATTAAGTAAAGGTGATGGTTGATGCTTGTCTCTTGACACATAACCACATGTTGACATCTTACCAATATGTATGATTTAAATTATGCATCTGGGAAACAAAATCTTCACTTTATAATTATATAGTACAAATAATAATAATAATAATTAAAAAATAATAATAGAAATTACAAATAATAATATTCTTGGCCGAGGCATATATAGGCCCAACAGTGGACGTCTTTTGGCAGAGATAATGATGATGATGAAAATGCAATGATTTAAAGCATTACATTTTAAATGTATTATTCTGTCTCCAAAAGCAAACGAAATATGTTTGAGTAGTTACTCTTATCAATACTGTAACTAATTGTTCTACTTCATCAAAATAATTAAATTCATGCAACTGGAAATTTTACGAAACTACGTGTCTAGACAGCTGCGGAAAATGCATTATTAATGTTGTCTTGGCATTACGTGACTAATTGTTTATTTGATCTTGAAAAAGTACTTGTGTTTATCTGTGTTGTAGCAACAAAATTACCAAAGTTGTCGTTAATTTGTGATTAAGTAAAGTCAAGAAACAGATTTTTGCTGTTTACATTTTGTCTAGAACTAGATGACTACAATTCAATCACTTCAGCTTGTCCAAAAAATAACAGAATTATACCATAAATTCTTTCAGATTTGAAGAAAATGAATATTAGCAACAATAGCCTTAAGAAGTTACCACCACTAGGAGAGCTGAGAAAAATGGAAATATTGGACGCGAATCATAACGACATTGAAGAACTACCCGACTTTTATGGGTGTTCCGCCCTCAAAGAATTATATATTGCTAATAATTTTATAAAGGTAACTGAGACTTGATTCGTAACAGTAGGTACTGTAAAAGCCAGTTTTCGCGGAAAACAATAGTAACTCGCGGGGACAATAAATAATGTCGTGTTTTCTGGAAATATGTTTCCCTCACATACTGCATGCAATGTTGCCAGCACAAAAATTGTTGCTAAAACAATAAAGGTGTTGCATAACTTTTATTTTTGACCAGCCTGCACTGGGCCCGCGTGGTAGATTACAGCCCACTCCCTCTCGAAAGAGAGGACTGTTTCCCAGCAGTGGGAACATCATAGGCTGATTATGTATAACTTTTATTTACCATGAATAAAAGCTTTCAGTCAATGACGCAAGTTTTCGATTTGTTTTTTACTGTTTGTAGGTAGGTACTAAGGCCCATCACGTATTGAATAAAAATAATTTAAATAACAACTCTTTTATTGTTTCAGCAAATTACAGAAGAGTTTTGTGACCAAATGCAGCACTTAAGTGTGTTGAACATTAGGGATAACAAAGTGGAAGTGCTGCCCGAAAACATATCACTGTTGCAGAAGCTGAAAAGGCTTGAGCTGACTAACAACAATTTGAATAAGTAAGTCAGTCATCTGCATACCCTTTCCCAACTATGTCGGGGTCGGCTTCCAGTCTAAACGGAAGTAGTTGAATACCAGTATTTTACATAAAGCGACTGCCTATCTGAACTCCACAACCCAGTTACTGGGTAACAGGTAAGACTGGTTGTCAGACTTTCGGGCTTCTGACGACCCGTAACAACTCCCGGGACCAATGGCTTAACGTGCTTTCCGAGGCATGGAAGGATCTTGGTTTGTTATGATGGTCACCCATCCACATACCAACCGCGGCATGCGTTGCGTAACCAGATCGATCGACCCGTGCGGCTGTTATTAATTAGCCACCAGCCCCTCGAAAATATATTAATAAATTAATCTATCCTTAGCCGTAGTTCTAATCGTATGTTAGCTTAGTATTACATAAAGGTTGATACATCCATAAATGGTATAAAATAAAGTCGCTTTTCGTGTCTGATGACTGCTTAGTTCTTCTATAAATTTCACAATGGATTTTTATACCGTTTTCACCATCATTTAGAGAATTTATTCCGGAAGGTTTAAGTGTATTCATATTAATTAAACTTAAATATAATAAAGAAATCTCGATGTTTTGTCTAGTCGTAGAACTGTGCGAAGTCGGGACTGGTCGCTAGTGAATTAAAAAGTAAGTTTTGCCAGTAAAAACTAGAAATCCTGATAGTAAACAATAAGGCAAAAAGAAATGTGGGTTACCGTTTCAAGAGACGGTTACTATCTTTTGTACTACCACAAACTTATTTAACATTTTTTACAAAAATATAAATTAATATTTTTTCTAGATTACCAAGGAACCTAGGCCTATTATCCCAGTTGCAGAGCATCAACATGGAAGGCAACAAGCTGTCGTTCGTGCGACAGGATGTCATCCGGGGCGGCACGGAGCGCATGATGAAGTTCCTACGAGATCGCATCACCGAGGAGGTCGTCAGCGAAACCAGGTTCACGCCTGACGAGTGGCCTGATAAGTGAGCATATTACTCTTCTATACACGGAAAGACTGAACTCATTTAACCATTCACCACAACTTCCTGAATGCTGAATATTTTGTCATAGGATAGAATGAAACAAACTCGCCAACATTTGTAACTATTACACTGTTTTAGACTTTATTATGGTGCTTATAAAATTGTCTTTGTCTCTTTTAAGTAAACCTGTCACAGTTTCTTTTACTTATAATCTTACGCAAGAATTAGGAGAAACGAATACTATTTAGTATCTCATCCTCTCATTTACGCTAGGTATACACTAAAGAAAAGTCAAGCGCTGATGATGCCGTGCCGCGAACTGTCGCACGTGCCCGAGCACGTGTTCACGGCGTCGGCCGAGGCCGACGTGCACACCGTTGATTTCTCTAAGAACAAGCTTAATGCGATACCAGCCGGGTAAGTACGACTTTTACATGCCTTGAAAGACTTGACCATATTTTAGCTAGCTTTGGCGTCGGCCGCGTGGAGTTCGGAAAGTATCCCACGGGAACATACTGCCGGAATGAAAATCCCATGTTCTAACCCAGGACATGGTCTATCTGTGTCCCTTATCGAAATCCGTTTCGTATCAAAGCCATGAAAAGATAACAGACATACCAGAGTTACATTCGCATGTATCAATACTTATAATACCTACATTAAAGTCGCAATTTGTGTCTGTATTGTCATCTTGTGTGAGTGACCGCGTTGTTCTTCTAAACTACGCAACGGATTATGATGCGGTCTTTGCCATAGTTTATGGAATTTATTCCGGAAGGTTTGTGTTTAATACATTAATATTGCAAATACATATAAGGGTAAGGACCAAATTTTTGACGTGTTGCACAACGGAAATGTATCACAATGGAAAATAAATGCAGCGCAATATAATTATTAGGGTTGTGTGAATATTTTAGGCAGGTGTAATCAAATTAATTAAACTTGCCTAAAATATTCCGCCGATTTACACACACCCTAATAATTATATTGCGCGCATTTATTTTCCAGTGTGATACATTTCCGTTGTGCAACACGTCAAAAATTTGGTCCTGACCCATAAATTAAATCTCGATGTTTTGACAAGTCCTAAAAACCGTGTGAAGCAGGGGTGAGTCGCTAGTAAATTATATAATACAGTTCGCTATGAGCCAGGTCGGTATTTTTTTTTTACATTTTTGAAAAGGCGCTTATTCCACATGTGACGCGTAAAATGTGTGTGAAAAACAAACTTTTTCGCAATAAAATGACAAAACCTATGAGACATTGTGAATATTGTGATAGAACCATCTGCCTGTTTTTTTTACCCAGAAATGGGCCCAAATAAAACCGCGACGTTTCTGAGGGGTATTGCCCACCGAGGGGTTCAGAATTATCTAAACTAACAATTTTATACGGTGGGCTCTCGTACTATAATCATCTCTTTACATACATCAAAGCCATTCGGATAGTCTGAAATAAAAATAGATATTTTTATTCATTTATTCGTGTTCAAATATAAAATATTTTCTATAGAAAAGTTACTTAAAAAGGCCTATACAAAAGGCCGCGATGACTGATGACGTATATCTATACACATCAAAAATGTTTAGGAAGCAAGGTATTTTTTAAATATATTTATTGCCCTATTGAAATTAAATAGATCTATTTAGATTAACTATTTTTTTTTCGTATGTGTAGATCGAAGAAGTATTCTCTGCTTTTGCAATAAAGACTTCGCGATTGTTGCTTATGCTGGATTTTTCGCCTGTTAATCCTGAGATTAAAATGTAATAAAAATAAGTGTTTAAAAGGTTTTTATTGCGTAAAATACGCAGTTAGTAGTCAGTATTTCCGCCGTTAACGCGTATAACACAATCGCAGGGAGACGCCCTGGGCGTCGGGAATCCCCGGATTTCCGGCCACCGTAGGCGCAGGCTTGCGGACGGTGAGCAATGGGTAGCTCGCCGTCCGGTAAGGACCAGGCCCGGGTCGACGCCGCGTTGTGTTCCACGCGCACCTCAAAGAGATGTCGTCAGCACAAGTGTAGGGGTCCACTACGCCCGATGCATGCCGGGGTCGTGGGAAAGTCCGAAAGGGATACCGAGGCCCCTGGCAACACAGGCAACGGAAGGAACACGCGTGGGTTATTAGTCAGTAAGAGTCTGACCTCTGACACAAGAGAGGGCGAAGTTATTTGATAATTTCCCACCCAAAAAATAGAAATAAAAGCGATTGCTTACTCTTGAGTTCATCTAAATCACGTTGCGGAATGGCCTGGCCGCCCACGTCCATTGTAACAGGCGAAAAGTTTTCTGGTGTGTGTGCGGCATAAAAAAAGTCATCCCCACAGAGCTCTGCCAAATACGGAGAGCTCTGTGGGGATGACTTTTTTTCTCGTCTATCCCATGGAGTGCGGTAGCGTTGGATAGGCCGTTCAAATATTGCGGGTCTGTGCACACCACTTTTCGATTCAAGGATCCGTTTGCGTAATATTAACCTTTTGAACGCCAGAGCGTAAACGAATCGGCGCCACTGCTAGGCCAAGCCACAAATTCAACGCAAATACCTACAAAAAAAATAGGGATTCGAACATCTTATCGATAAGTTATCGATAACCAATTAATCATTGCTTTTCATTCCATATTTTTTAAATAAAATATTACTCGTTGCATTATTATTTTATTTAATTTGACCCTATTCGGTATAATACTATTATTAAACACCAGTTACAAAGTTCTAAACAACCTAAAAGCACACATTAGAACTACAAACTAATAAATCAAATAATAATAAGGTACATCACCAATCTCGTTCGTGACGTCATCCGCTGTCGGGAAGACACGACTCTGGCGTGGCTGGCACGACTTTTGACAACTTCCTCGCATGCGAGTCAATCAATCAACTCAGCCTATAACAGTCCACTGCTGGACATAGACCTCTCCCAGGCTGCGCCACAACACCCTGTCCTCCGCCTTTCGCATCCAGTCTGTCCCAGCCACCTTTTTAAGGTCGTCGGTCCATCTTGTTGGGGGGCGTCCCACACTATGCTTGCCGATACCCGGTCTCCATTCTAGGACTCGTCTGCTCCATCGGACATCGGTCCTTCGACAAATATGGCCAGCCCACTGCCACTTCAGCTTGCTTACTCTGCAGGCTATGTCGGTAACTTCGGTTCTCTTCCGGATAACTTAATTTCTGATCTTATCCTTCAAAGAAACTCCAAGCATAGCCCGCTTCATGGCGCGCTGAGCGACCTTGAATTTGTGGACCAGCCCGACTGTCACTGTCCACGTTTCGGCACCGTATGTCATAACGGACAGGAGTACAAGTGCCCGTAGAAATCCTCGACTTCCTTAAGTATCTCGGACTTTGAAGTCACGATCCTACCATCCGCAGTTCTCAGTTTCGTCAGATAGGACCTCCCTAATTCCTGAGCGAACACTTCGCATGCGAGTAGGGATGTGTTATTGTGGGACATTATAAATAATAATCATATAGTATTTATAACAATTTAATAAATTTACTTATAATTATTACTCTGATTCTTCGTAAATTGGCAAACTTATGTCATCCAAGTCCTTTTGCTGTCGTACTTATCTAATACGTTCAGTATATTGACAGAAGTTACTGAACTATGCAATAAATTTAATTCAATTAAGATTTTAGTGACATCTGAAATTAAACTAAAAAACCTAATAAAACTAGTTGGTACACAAAAAATAAACAATTATATAATCAGTCTTAATTGCGTTATTCTCAAGCAAGTTCTAAATAAAATTATAAGAAAAACCACCGATCATAATAATAAATGTAGGAAATCACTAGCAGTCTCCCGTAGCGCTAATGACATCACTGCTTGACGTCTATTTCCGACTGTGGCGTACAGGTTACTGTTGTTGCGCTTTTGCGTAGGGATGCGCGAGAGTGGACAGTAAACTATCGATCTATGGATATCAATTATGATTTTTTCTTCACAATTTTATATATATTATGTATTAGAAATATTAAGATACGAATAGTTGTCATTAAAAAATAATTGTCGAAGTAATAGTGAGCTACTTTTAATAAAATATTTAATAAATTTGAAATATAAGTTACCTTACTTACCCATCACTAGCTGTCGTGTCTTGACGACTGTGGCGTGAGGAAGAACACTTTTTTACGGATTTCGATTAGCTATTTTTAATTATTGTCTTTTCTAGTGAAAAGTAAGTAATGAATATATCTTTCTGCCATTTTACATTTTACATATGTAATTAATGTAGTTTTAAATAATATGTAAAGGAACACAGAAAACTTATTTTCGTATATTTATTTTGTACTTTAAAAATGTCGTTTTCTTGTCGGCTGTAGACGACGGTGGCGTGTTTGGCAGGGTTTCGTTTGTCGGCTATATCCGACCGTGGCGTTCAAAAGGTTAAGCATTAAAGTGCGTAAAAAGTGTGTAAAAGGAAAACTATCACAGCTAAGTGCAGTGGCGTGCAGTGGTTCTCCATAGAGGGTAGGCCACGCATACAGAGACCAAAAAAAAAAAACTAATTCGCGCAACATCACAGCGTCGCTCTACATAATGATGACCTTCAAAGTAGTCATTATTGATTTATAATATTTGAAAAAAAAATAAAATTGAAAATAATCCTGTAAAAACAAAAGTTAAACAAGAACTCACCACATTATTCAAGGTTCAAAACACGATTTTCTGACGAGGCATACTGAAGAAAGTTTCGGCCACCTTAAAAATATCATAACCAAGTGGGTGGGTGATAATTACAGAACACGTCACTTGCAAGATATCCGAAGTCATAAATTATCATATTTTTGGATTAATTCTCGTAATTCGGGCACACATATCCTATACCTTTAGACACAACTTGAATCTTATCATTAAACGACAATTGCGAAAACTTACTGCCTTTAACTTCTAACAAACACACATTATCGGCGCAAACTTCACAACAAAACACCATTCTTAGCTAAATAAACAAACAATAACACAACAAATAATATTTACACTACTTTACGTTTCAAAACGAATTACTACCTAAAAAGATATAAAAAAGCAAAACACTCAAGATCCAAAAAAAAAAACAAATCCCAGACGGCTGGTTGACACTTCCCGTGACCCAAGGGCTGGGTTTTACCTTGGCCAGAGGCTAAGCATTTCCATACAACGTGGCAATGCCGCCAGTCTCATGGGTACATTACCAGTCGACAACGATGTGGATGAATTTTTCGACGCCCCATTTTAGTTTCTGTCTAGTTTTAGTTATTTTTATTAATTAATTAGATCGGATATAAATTGCGTGTTACATGAAACAAGATGGCTTTTCGATAAAAAAACACTACCAATTATAATTGTATCACTGTCATACCGTGTTCTTCCACAAAAGGGACTACCATATTTTTCCGGATAATAGAGTCCAGGGTTGCCGAAACTTATTTTCCTAACTCCCAAAAACCAAGCGAAATTTCCCAAATATGAGAAAAAATATAAAAAATTATGAGGTTTTTAATTATTTATAGGGCTTTTGCTATTCCTTACAATTTATATTTTTTTTTGGAAGGTATACATTCGACAATACCACCCTGCTTTTTAATTGTCTCTAGTAGTCGTTAAGGAAACTATCGTGTCTGTGTGTAGTCTGTTTCTCAAATTCCCCGCAATTCGGGGAATTGTCCAAAAATTAGGAATCCTGGTCTTCAATACTTTTCATTCATTAAATCTTGACTTTACACATAGCCAATGACTGCACACGGTGGCGAGCTCCAGCCGCAGGAGTTACGCCCATAATTTAACAGCACATTAATATTCGGTCGCTACACCAGAACATTTAGGCCACATCGTCCATCTGCGAGCAATGTGCACTGACATTTATATCGTTGGGCTTCTAAAAAGGTGGACCGATAACCTGGTGTAGGTCGCGGGATTCCGCTAAATGCGAGAAGCAAGACCGATCGATGTGGGGACGCTTTTGGATACCTAGGTCCAGCACTGGTGGAGGCATTTCAGCTGAAATGATGATGATACAAAATATCATTATAAAATCAATAAAATGTTTAATTCCTTACAGCATCGTGCACTTGAGCGATACGTTGACGTCGCTGGTGCTGTCATCAAACAACGTGACGTGCATTCCTCCGGAAATAAACCGCTGTAAGCACCTGCAGTACATCGATCTGGGCAAGAACCTCCTCATGGACTTACCGCTCGAACTAGGCGACTTAAAATACTTGAGAGAACTAGTAATTTCTAATAATAAGTAAGTATGGTTCCACTTATGATACAAAGTTTCAAATTCAAATAATTTATTTTCAAATATGGGAAGTTAATCTCTCTCTATCTTAATATCTGTTTTCTCTGGTTTAACGATACACACACGACTATCCGTTTTGCAAACCTCACTTCTTATATAGCATTGAAGAGTGAAGGGCGGGCGTTTTTGGGGGATTGTTTTATTTAATTTTGACGTTGCGAAAAGTGCTGATTCTCAGTCTAGTTTGAATAAATGCCTTTTGATTTTGATTAAATGGCGCACACGCAGCTCTAGGCACGATAAATTAATAAAAATACATTTAACAACGAAAGTTTTTGTGATGATTTGCGAGACGGCAACTACATGTTTATCCAGGATGTCGCCCTTTATTAATATAGTATAAAAAAGAAACGTACAAATTCATTTTACCCACAAATTACAATTATACTTGATTAAGCGATGTTGTTGCCTTACAAACGAACTTTAAAACTCTGCATATTTTCCGTCTAGATTCACGAAGATACCGCGGTGTGTATACGACCTGGAGAACCTCGAAATACTGTTAGCTGCTGAGAACAAGATAGACGAGATCAATGTGTCGTCTGACGCTCTAGCTAAGATGAAGAAACTGGCTGTATTGGACCTCAGTAATAACAGCATCTTCACTGTACCGCCGGAGTTGGGGCACTTCACACATCTTAGGTGAGTTTAGTATAATAGATGAGATTTATTTATTGTAATAATTAAAAATTATAAGGTGACAAAGATTGTCGTGCAATGGAATTGTAGTAAGACAAATCAGGATATAACCACGGCTGAATGTTTGAGATTGATTACTTTGGCCTCAAAACTTTACAAAATAGAGTGAAGTAATAACTGGTGAAAAGTGGGTTTACTATAGGTACACCTCTGCCTAACCCTTCGGAGGACAGACGCGTGACTTCGGTTTTGGAAAAAAAGCGGTATTTTTAGTTTTATAATTGAATAAGCCCCATGAAACGAACCTGATTATTGCACTCAGTGATAGTCAGCGAGAGTGTTGCCAAACCCTATCCATCGTGGTGACTGCAGTCCTTAATAGATATTTGGATAAATATAAGGAAGGGCTAAAGCAAAAGAAAACTCACAAAGTTCTCTTGTCACATATAGTGTCAATTAATACAACGATCTGACCAAGATTATGTCTGGACTTTAAAAGAGACTGTTACCTCTGAGTTTGTTTCGGCTTTTCTTCTCAGAGTAGTCAGATTTCACATCTAGTTTTTAAAATATGATTGACGTGTAAAAGTGTTTGTACAAACCTACTTACAGAAATAAAATCATTTATAATTTACGAAACCTACATATTCAGTGGAAAAGTATTGAAATAAAATCATTTACAATACCTACATAGGCAGTGGAAAAGTATTGAAATAAAATCATTTACAATACCTACATAGGCAGTGGAAAAGTATTGAAATAAAATCATTTACAATACCTGCATAGGCAGTGGCAAAGTATTGAAATAAAATCACTTACAATACCTACATAGGCAGTGTAAAAGTATTGAAATAAAATCATTTACAATACCTACATAGGTAGTGGAAAAGTATTCACGACCTATAAAAAGCCAAATAACTTTATTTTCTTTCTTTCTATTCATTTAAAAGGTAGTTAGAGGACCATTTGGGGTTTGAATCGGTAATATGATAAATTTGGGGGACTGTCTTATGTAATTCTGACGTTCGAAAAGTACTGATTCTCAGCCTAGTTTGAGTAAAATACTTTTGATTTGACTTGAATAGTTCGCAACAAACTTTTGCCTGTCTCGGTCATATTGTTGTTTACTTACATATCGGAAATCATTTCCCCACTTTAAAAAGAAGCTAATTACCACAATAACAACGGATTGATGTCATTATACGAGGGCTGCACTAAAAGTATCGGGAATGGAATATTTCCACTGTTCCTGTCATATTAAAATATTTTTAATTGAAAACTCCTTGGTTTTAAAAATCGAATACCATTTATTTATTTATTTAAAAAAAGATTCTCGGTCTTGTCACAAGGTTTTGTCAAACTTGTTTAGTCGTTGAGAAAATGGAATTGACTCGAGAAAATTCAAGAGCGATGATTTATTATGACTTTCGAAGTGGTTTAACACAAAAACAGTGTGTTGACCGGATGATTTCTGCATATGGTGATGAAGCCCCATCCAAAACCACAATTTTGCTGAATTTCAACGTGGACGTGTCAAGCTCAGTGATGATCCCCGTCAAGGTCGTCCAAAAACTGCAGTCACCCAAGAAAACGTTGATGCTGTGCGTAAGCTGATTGAGGAAGATCGACATGTGACATACCGCGAAATTCAGGCAACTTTAGACATTGGCATGAGTCAAATACAAATAATCTTGCATGAACAATTAGGTGTAAAAAAAGTTGTTTTCCCGATGGACCGCATTAGCTCTGTGAAGAGCAAAAAGCGGCTCGCGTTATTTGGTGCGTCAGAACTCTCGAAAGATTCCACGCAGGATCCTCAAATGCTGTATGCAACATCGTATCAGGTGACGAATCCTGGATATACGCGTACGAACCCGAAACAAAAAACCAGTCACGAGTTTGGGTGTTCGAAAATGAGTTAAAGCCAACAAAAATTGTTCGTTTACGGAGTGTTGCAAAAAAAATGGTGGCCACGTTTGTCTCCAAAACCGGCCATGTTACGACTATTCCTCTTGAGGGACAAAGAACGGTTAATGCAGAATGGTATGCTAGCATTTGTTTGCCACAGGTCGTTTCTGAACTCCGTAAAGAAAACTGCAACCGCCGCATCATCCTCCATCACGACAATGCGAGTTCTCACACCGCGCACAGAACATAAGAGTTTTTAGAGCAAGAAAACAGAATTATTAGACCATCCGCCGTACAGTCAGGCACGTATACAGAGGGGGGGATAGTTGGGATTTATCCCCCCCCGAAATCTGACTAAAAAAAAAAACGTTTTAAGCCATCTGTTTATTTATTCGCTTGCGTGTTCTTTCAATAAGTAGGTAAAATAAAAATATAGATAGATCTTGATCTGATTATGTAAGCGACGTTACTAGTAGCGCCATCTAACCTATTTAGAGAGAAACCGAGAACGAAGACAGTAATGAACGACATCTATCGTCGAGTAGAAAAACTAATAGTAGAAAGATCGTCGCGTTGAGTAGCGAAATATCGAGAAGCTTCCATAACTTTCTGCTACCAGGTAGTAGATGGCGCAATATTCCACAGTGTTCCAGAATACGAAAATGTAGTATAAATACGGCGGGGGCGGGAGTCCGGGAACCTGCATGTCAGTTTATTTCGAGAGCGATTCAAGTGAGAATCGAGAGCGACAAGCGAGAAGAAAAGTGAAATACCTCTGCAATAGTGACAGTATAGTGCAATAGACCAGTTTATTTTGATATTGGTTTCAGTTTCATAGAGAGTAGAGTAAATTCCTTCCGACTTGGTTCACCTGATACTTTGCCCGTGCCGTGAAATAAAGGAAAAAAACTTCAAAACCACTGTTTTCATTGGATTCGCCAAATCGCCAGTCCGTTACGTACGTGAGATAGTGTTGGACAATTTTGGACCTGCAGACGTCATAATTTGTTGGACCGTTCGCCCTATCCATCACAGATTACTTAAATAAAGTAATGTGTGAAATGTGAGTGCTTCTTGATTTGTGCTTGTTTGAACGTATATAAATTGCTGCTGCTAAAATGAAGAGAATTGACAACTTTTTCAAGCCAGTGGCAAAAAAAATTGTTACTACTAGCGAGGAAAAAACTACTCCAAGCGTGGCTTCTGCTGTTGATAGTAGACAACTAGAAACAACTTCGTCAAAATTTACAGAAAAAAATGTGATTTCAGCCGAACCGGCTGGAAGATGTAGAGATGAAGGAGAATGTTCAACTTCAAAAACGTGCAGTTTAGATACAATGTTTATAAGTGAAACTTTTCCTGATATCGGCGTGGTTTCTAATGCCATATATAACACACAGTATCCTCCTCTTGTACTCACAGATGAACAGAAAAAAAATATTATTACACAGCCGTTTGTCCCAGATGCGTCATTTTCGTTTCCGGCTAGTAGCTTTGGAAAGAGGAAACTTAGATTTCGAAGAGAATGGATGGGATCATGGGAATGGTTAACATATTCGCCGAGGAGGAATGGTGTGTTCTGCAAATATTGCGTTGTCTTTTCTTCAGGCACCGCTGGAAAAGGTTCCCACCAAACACTTGGAAGTTTTGTCAGCAAACCATTTGATAATTGGAAAGATGCAACAGAGAGATTTCGCGAACATTCTGCTGCTAAATATCACCAGTTTTCTAAGTTATGCGCAGAAAATTTCTTACGCGTAATGGATTCAGCAGCTATAGACGTTGCATCGCTGCTTAATGATCAAAGGCTCAAAGAAAAGGAAAGAAATAGAACAGCACTAAAACCTATAATCGAAACTATCATCTTCTGTGGAGAGCAAGAGTTGCCGCTTCGTGGAGACAAAGACAGTGGACCATTGACTTTAGAAAAGCCACTTGGTAAAGATGGAAAATTCAGGGCTCTGCTACGATACCGAGCAAGCTATGATAATATCCTGAAAGATCATATCATTACAACCCCTAAAAATGCAACGTATTTTAGCCCTATTATTCAAAATGAAATAATAGATACTTGCGGAAAGATAATTCAGAAAAAAGTTGTGACACAAATAAATAGTTCAGAGTGTTTCGCGATTCTTGGCGATGAAACTTTAGATGTGAGTGGAACTGAGCAATTGTCTTTATGTGCGAGATACGTTTATAAAGGTATTTTGAGGGAGGACTTTCACAGTTTCATTGAAATACACGACCTAAGTGCCGAAAATATAAGTGCAGAAATTTTAAAGAAATGTCATGAGATTGGTTTGAATCTCGATAAACTAGTTGGTCAGGGGTATGACGGAGCTGCTACCATGGGAGGACACATCAGTGGTGTGCAGACGAGAATCAGAAAAGAATTTCCTAAGGCCACATACGTACATTGCTCAGCACATCGTCTGAACCTAGTTCTTTCAAAAGCTCTTTCAGTTCCCGAGGTGAGAAATTCAATAGGCGTTGTGAAGGAAGTCTGCAATTTACTTCGCAACAATGCAATGGCCGGGAAACAGTTCAAGGAAAATGTGGAAAAGCTCACACCAGAAAGTAAGAAAAAAAGACTGGTGCCGACCAGTCTTTTTTTGCCGATGTGTGACACTAGATTTATAGAACGTCACGACTCTATAAATGTATTTGGTGAGTTACTCGAACCTATTGTCATTACAATAAGAGAACTATCCTACACAAACAGAACTGTCGCCCAAACTGCCTCTACACTCATAGCTGCGATGGAAAAGAGTAGTTTCTTGATTTCTCTAAAAACCTGTGAAAGATTTTTCAGTTATACTCTCCCACTGTCAGCATATTTGCAGAACCCTACACACGACCTGGCCTCTGCTATGAAATTTTCCGATGACATTATCGGAAAACTAAAAGAGATACGTTACGATGTTAACCCGGTATTCTCAGAAATATATAACGCATGCTGCAAAATAGCGGAAGATGTCTTGCAAATAGAAATTCAGCGTCCTCGAGTGCGTCTGCCCACCAAACTGCACGAAGCAACCCTCCCAGCGATACTGCTGAAGAATACTTCAGAAGAACTATTTTTATACCGTGCTTGGACGATTTGATATCTGGCATGAATGATAGATTTGCGAATCAAAGAGAGCTGCTTTCTTCTTTAGAAATTATTCTTCCGAAAAATGTGGACGAGAGGAAAATAAGTGAATTAGAAAATATGAAAATTTATTGGGAAGAAAGTGTTGGAGAATCACTAATAAAAGCAGAGTACAGTATGTGGTGTGCCAAGTGGAAAAACACAGATAAGAAACCAGTCGAAATTATGGAAATTTTAGACACGTGTGACAAAGTTTTCTTTCCTACCATTAACAGGCTAATACATATTCTGGCCACCCTTCCGGTTTCAACGGCATCTGTGGAGCGGTCATTTTCATGCCTAAAGAAAATAAAATCCTTCCTAAGGAATAGAATGGCGGGCGAGAGGCTTACTGGTCTCGCTCTATTGTCTATTCATTCCGCTTTGGCGCCAGATCCTGATATGGTACTAGACGTAATGGCTGCCAGCGGAAACAGAAAAATACATATAATTATAGTATAGTACAGTGAAAATTATAGTACAGTGATTACAGCGATTTTCACACAGTTCACATGGTTGTTTCAATGTTTGTCCCCCCCCGAACCAAAAGTCTGGATACGTGCCTGCGTACAGTCCCGACCTAAGCCCTAATGATTTCTATACTTTCCCTAAAATAAAGAATAAATTGCGTGGACAGAGATTTTCATCACCTGAAGAAGCTGTGGACGCCTACAAAACGGCCATTTTGGAGACCCCAACTTCCGAGTGGAATGGTTGCTTCAATGATTGGTTCCATCGTATGGAAAAATGTCTCAAATTTCGCGGGGAATACTTCGAAAAGCAATAAATACATTTTTAAATAGTAATGTTGTGTCACTTCCTTGATTCCCGAAATTTTCAGTGCCGCCCTCGTAATCCATTGTAAATAAGATGAACCACAAAATGTAGAAAACAATCAATCATGTACAGTAACAGTCAGAAGTCGACTAGCAATCTCACAAAACTATGGAATAGCAATATTAGGTGTACTTATGACCTTCTTCTATAAGAACGTTTAAAAACACTCACATTGGCATCTTGTTGCCCGTACAGCGCAGGCGATAATGGTCATTGCGGTGTAAGTGGACTTCTGGACGTTGACTGTACGTTTCCGTGTGAATAGACAATAGATTAAATTGAATGTAACTCTCAAACAAAAACATACGAGTTTTAGATTGATTTATGTGATATATATGAATGAAATAATTATATGAGTCAAAAAAACTCACTACTCGGATGATATCTGAATTGGGATACATTGAAAAAAATACACTTAAAACGATTTGGAATAACAACATATTTTATATGCAAAGGTCTCTGTAGTCCCATGAAACATGAAGCTCCGGAGTTTAGTGTGAATCTTTGGGTTTTTTCGAGTAATCGAGTCTGATCAAACCACACCGGGGTCGGTGAATTTCATTCATTTCATTTATTCAGGATTTGTTTTTATTTTTTTTTTAACGATTTGGAATAGCAACAGAGAAACCATCTTGTGTCTGTGTATACTTTCTGTATAATTCTACAAAATTCCTGTATTGTTTACCAGTAGGTAGCCAACACTATTTTTGTCGAATCTAATGTTTAATACACACATTGAAACGTTAATAAAACCAAAATATTTCATGTAGGTAATGATATTAAAATGACGCGGACCCTTTTTCCATTATTCAATACAAAATGTAGCATATTTGATTAATAAACAATAGTTGTAGAACAGTTCCGTTGTTCCAGGAGCTTGGAGCTGATGGGCAACTGTTTCCGTCAGCCACGGCACGCCATCCTGGCTAAGGGCACCGCCTCCATACTCTCTTACCTGAGAGACCGCATACCCACCAATTAATTAGTTTTAATCGATTTTATGGCCATACACGGTGTAGCGTACTGGAGATTGATGTGGAAGTTCACTGTTGGGTTCGTTAAGTTCACTGTGTTAAAATAATCGCACAAATAATTCTGAAAATGGCTGTCTAATAGGGACTTTATGGAGTCGTATAAAGAAGACTGAAAACGCGCAAACAATGGTCCTAAACTATTCGGCAATTTACGTGACCTAACGAATCACATTATTTTTTAATGAGTAGAATTACCTGTTTGTCGGGGTGCTTAAGAATATTTAAAATTCAAATATTTACAAAGCCCGTAGCAAGCAATTGCAAAATCAAACTGCACCTCAATTAAATGATCACAAATATAGCATGTAAACAAAAATTAGCGAACTTTCACAAGCAGTCTTTAGGACGTCAAGTTATCAGTGTTGCCATATAAAACGCAGTCAGCTTACTGAAGCCAAATATTTTCTTTTTTCGCGTACCTGATTAAGGTAAATCTTATATCGCTTTTTTCATTATTATTGTGAAAGCTATTCGTTATTATTTTATTATATTTTTGTTGTTGATTTAAATACATTTGTTATTAAATTATATTGCTAACATAGTTGATATCTATAAATAACACATTAGAGAATATGGGTTGTGAGATATTCAGTATGTCATAATATATCATGAAATTCTATATTAATGATAAGTAACGACAAGTATTTACAAAGGGTTGACTGTAGAGTACTCAATACGTTATTTGCCAAAGGTAAGGATATATTTGATATTTTTGGACACATTGTTTTAATGTATGCATCAATGCAAATGTAATTGCAGTGGTTTGAATGTTTACCCGACGCTGTCTTATTATGTTATCAGGCATTTTTGGTACAATAAATTATGTTCTTATTTGACAATAGATGTTGAAGTAAAGTATAGAATAGTAAAAAGATAAAAATCTTACTATGTTAATCCCTATAGTCAGCAATTTAAATTAAGGAATCTAATTTACTCACAAGTTGTTTGAAATTCAACCAAAGTATTGTTCGAAGTACCTGAAGTTTTTTTATATAATATACACAGCCTTTTATGTTGGCCGCTTGTGTGCATGAAGTATTGTTAACAAAGAAAAGCACAAGTTTGTTGAAAATTCGTGAGCACAATATTATAAAAATTGGAAATCTTAAAGCATATCGCGTGATTATGAATATATGCTTGGAAATAATTGATGTATTTGTTATTTTAAATAATATTAATGTCTTTTACATTTCAGTTCTTCTTCGAATATTAGTTGCCCTTTACTGTTGATTGCTTGTTTGCTAAAATAACTAACTCATTGAAATTTTATTAAAATCTGCGTATTACAAACATATTCCCGAAAATAATAAAATACGTAATTGATGGTTGTGATCTACATATTAGTCCGGTACAGGTAAGAAAAACTACAGGGTCAGACTGTAACTAGGAAAAAAACATATGAGTGTAAATTGGAAGTGTCAACTGTCTTCAACGAGTAAACAGCAACACTGAACCTTATTGCTATGAGATAATGTTCAAATCTTTAACAATAATATATAACTATTGAAATACTGGATCACGTTATTTAGTCTTTGTTATGTATAGGTACAAGAAGAACAAAATGTATAAATAATGACCTTGAGTGACTGAAGAACGTTAATTTATCATACTGCTGTCATGCTTGTAATTAACATGGCATAAAAACGTAAACATAGGTTGCGACAATCATTGCGACTCGAGAGTCACTAAGGTACGGTAAGAAATGTATCTTTAAAACCCGGACATCTTGTTGAGCAAAGTTTGAGGCAACACCTACATATCACAGTGTTTTTAATTGTTAAAAAATCTGCCCCAATCTCCAGAGTCCTTATACTACCATCTCACACACAACGTTTCGTTTTACATGGGTTTCTTAGTAAAAAAAATCATCTACATTTGCTCGGATTGGGCATCTCAGCAAACGCCGTTTTGATTGACTGCTGATGTCTTGTTATACCTAAACCAAGTTACAGTATTACCATGAAGCAAATATTTAGCGCTTAAAATAATGGAGACGTTGAACACAATAAATACACAATAACAATGCATAATTAGCTTCAGTTTTTACTCGTAGCTGCCTTTTTATGTGAATTAGGTAGACACGTCATGTTGAAAACATGGCATATCTATATTGATGTGATCATGTTTTCCTACACGTATGTATAACTATAGGAAAATTGCATTGTGCATCAATGCAAAGGAAAATTCCTACAAGTCATTTCAAAGAACGCAAATGCATTGTTTATTTAATCGCTGTCATTGAAAAATGAACTGTCTTGCAAGGGCTACCACCGAAATTCGAATTATTAATTCACTAGTTATCTGACATGGGCTAGCTGTCACTTTGTATAATAAAATGGTCATATTTATTGTAATGGTGATCGTTTAGTTTAATCGATTGATATAAGTGTAAAATAAATGTATAAATGTTTAATAAAAAGTGTAAAAGTCTAGAATACAATAAATATGATCATTTTAATATGCAAAGTGACCTAGCTGTCACTTTGTGTAATAAAATGGTCATATTAATTGTATTCCAGACTTTTACACTTATTAATCACTGTTATTGAAAAACAAAATTGTCTTGCAAGGGCTACCACCGAAATTGTGTAAATTAAATATATAATAATAATTGTAAAAGTCTAGAATACAATAAATATGACCTTTAATTACACAAAGTGACCTATCAGTAATATAGTAGTATAATAATAGTGAGCTATCAGGCTCCTACTTACTGGCGCGACTTGTCGCGCGACGCGACGCGACACAAAGACACCGCGTGTAGCGCTACAAGCGGTGCCTTTGTGTCGCGACAAGTCGCGCCAGTATGTAGGAGCCTTTACTTCAGTGAATGAATAATTCGTGTACCTGAGTAGATAATGTGCTAGCTGCATTATGTACACGTAATGTATTTGGCGTATTATCAAGTTGCCTCGATACCGCGACTCGTCCAAACAACATTTACATAACAATAGAATGAATGTTACTGAATTAACATAACAGATTGCTTTACTAGGTCGGTATGGGACTGTCCACTCAACTAACTCTTATTGCTATTGTATTTTTTCGTGTCCCCAAATCTATCGTAGCCGTTCGACTGCTCGTGATTCTGAAGGCACCCTTTTATTTTAAGGGTCGGGTAAACGCCGTTAACCTTGGCCTTCCAAATGCACGTTGCACTCACGCCGGCGCGCCGCGCTGTCATTCAGTTTCAAAGGGAATTTTTAGTAACGAAAATATTATGAATAAGGATTTGAAAACATCACAGATATATTATTGGGTAATAAAATAGTCATACAAAAAAAAACATGAAAATATCATAAGTAGTTTGAAAGTGATATCTTTTTTTATTGTTTGGGTAGACATTACTTCCTAAATTTATTTCATAAAGTATTTTACTACAATACTTAAATATTCACATATTGAATTGATGTGTGAGTACGCGTTCTAGTTTAACATAATTTTTTTTAGCTTACTTACTTACTTTTAGTGACTTTTAAATCTGTTATTACGCCTGCGCCTTTTTTTTTTTTTTGAGGGTGGGAAATCATCAAATAACTTCTCCCGCTCTGGGCGGAGCGGGAGGGTGTGTCAGACTCTTACTGACTAAAACCCACCCGTATTCCTTCCTGTTGCCTGTGTTGCGGGGGCCTCGGTGACCCATAAGTACCTTCCCGCGACCCCGGCAGGCATCGGTCCTTAGTATTAGTATTAGGATTTTAGTGACTTTTAAATCTGTTATTACGCCTGCGCCTTAATGGGAGATCCGAAGTTTTAGAATCCTAAGAAAATCACGGTGATCTTATTAGGGGGGTAAATATTTTGATCAATACTATTATTGATCGAAGAGTAAATACGTAGGTACTACCTATATACATCGATCGTCTCTTACTTGTTCGTAGGTACCTAATAGTAGTGTGTCGCGCAATAGTCATATCCCGGTTCTAATAATGACAACGGCATCTGCACCTTTGTCGGAGGATGTATGGGTGGACCTATGCATATTGTGTCTAAGAATTAAGAAGTCATCCTTTTAACGGATGTTGGCGAAATATCCGTCAATTTACGAAAATTAGATATTGCATCGGGAAATAACACATATGCTAACCTCAGCATGTCGATGTTTTGTATAAACTAGCCCGTATAGACCGCCGCGCCGTTACAAAACACATCGTTTTGGGCGCCTAACGTCATTATTATCGTTTTCACTATCGTTTGACGTTGACTCGTCACTCTATTGTAAATTGTAGTCTGTAAACCCATAATAATAAACTGCAAGGTCGCGCCGACGACGGATACCTGGCATAGTGGGGGCCGGCCGGCACATGACGCCTGCACTTCATACAGTTTCAGTAGCCGCGGTGTGACTGACGACCGTCGCTACCTGCGCTCGCACCTCTTGCGCACGAGTTCGCCAATTTTGCTTGATATCCTGAAGCGTCTCATACCCGCCACCTAAACCTTACAAACTATACTGCGCCAAACTGTGTTAGAAATTAGACTTCATATACGCTTTGATATTGAAATTACAAAAAAAAACATACAATATTTTAAAAATTTGGTTTCCAATCAAAAGGGGTTCGAATGGTATGTTTGTTCAGGTGCGTTCAAAGTTTATGTACAGCGATCTGTATCTAATTGCGCAATTGGTTCATCACCCTGGTGGTCGGAGCTCCTTCATACTGAGCAGTGCAGTGGCAGGCATACCTTGGTCATCGACGGCTCTTTACATAATATTACCAGTTTGAACGTAACGTCCGACAATGCTTATCAGCGAACTTGCACGTCTTCGGAGCAATAGTTTAACTTAGGATATGAGGTGATGTTAACGATCGGAAATTATTGAACAGTTGTGTATCTAGTTTAATGAGTCATAAGTGCGGTTGGACGTGATCAAAATCTATTATTATGAAGCCATATGGAGTCGTTATTGTCTTGTCGTCGCTCATGTTCTTTAATAGTAAGTGATTCATTATTTATAGCTGTAAGATTTATGTAGTGAGGTGAAATAATTGAAGTTAAATATTGCTTTTGATGCGAAATAAGTTTTACTTGTTTTGTTCAAATGTTTGAAATCCCTTGGAAGCTATAAGTATGCACCTACTTTATTCATTGTTAAGTTTTGTAAAGCCCTTGGAATTGTGTCAGCTTCATTAGTTTTTACCTGTCTGTATTTCATAATAAATCAGCACCCTAATTACGTAACACAGATTGAATCACAATCTAAAGGATATTGCTAATCCATTGATTCATATGTTCGAAAAATTTGTCTGCTCGTCAACGTAAATAACGCAATGAATGTTGTTGAACTGTCAAAATGAAATCCATTGCTACTGATAGTGTTCCCTAATTACCCCGCAGACTGGTAGTAATTTACTGCTTCCTTCCACCGATTTTGGATATTAAATATTAAAATATTAGATAAATATTCCATATTTCTCTGATGCTGTACGTATGGGCTCCCACACAAAACTGCGAATTCGCATCGCATCGCAAAAATCTGCGAGCTCGATGTCAGTTTTTCATAATAAAATGACAACGAGCTCGCAGATTTTTGCGATGCGATGCGAATTCGCAGTTTTGTGTGGGAGCCTTAAGTAGGTAAATAAGAAGGAAGCCTATATATCGTCTCATCAACATCTCAATCACTCCCAGGTGAGGGGTTAATTTTTTTTATTCCGTGAATCCACCCTAAAACAGATACCCTAGGGTGGATACTCGGAAACGCGCGTTCATCTATCCACCCCAGACGTGGTGGATAAATAGAATTTGTATAGTAATTTTTCTTTCGATTTGCTCCACACACGCTGACACATCCGTGTGTGTAGTCATAAGTAGACATTAGCATTCCTCTATAGATACATACATTCTCCCTTCTTTAAAATGTCAAAGTTGAAATCGAATTTATCCCCGATACACAATATGTCCACGTCTACTCAATAATGAAATTTGGCTATTTCCTGGACATATTGCAGAATTTATAAATTAAATTACATATTAATATTATTTAAAACGAGGAAGTTTACATATTATGATTTTTGTTTGTTTGTTTGTGGTTCTTAAAAAATTATTAATAATTTATTCAAGTGTATATTTTACGGTTGTATTGGTGATGATGACTGTACTTGGGGTATAAAGTCGGAAGAACAATCAAAAGTGAATTCCGATTATCCACCCCGTCGGGGGTGGATAGATTAAAAATAAAATTAAATCTTCATTCCTATAATTTATTGTTAATTAAACTGTCTAAACTGTCTTCAGTATGGTCTGTGATCTGTTCATTCGGCATGCACCAGTCGGTACTTCCTAACCGTAGTAGGGTTGCTCCTTCTGGACAGCGGTTGTAGTTCACTGATGCAGCTTTTGTGAAGATAATCGATAACAGCGTCAGCAGCAGCCAGGATACGCGCAGCATATTCATCTGAAAAAATATTAAGTTTAAATTAGTGTTTTTTTTAAACTTTGCTCTTTTTCCGCACTATTAATATCTCGTGTGTAGGACAAACAAAAATCGCACGTCACATTTATTTGTAGGCCATTCAAATAATTGATTCGTGGACGATGCGGGAATGGAACCTGCGACCTGAAGCGCAGCCAATAACCAAGATTCTCCAAATTAATATTACCTAATCTTTGATTATTTGTGTCTTAGCTTTGGGTGTATTCACGTAAAAGCTGGTAACCGCGCACCGATATGCGGCTGAGCCGCTGATTTGGCAAAAAGTATGAAAACTGCTACCAGTTTTCATACTTTTTCAACAACAGTCAACAGTCTTTTTCGACGATCAGCGGCATATCGGCGCCGGTTGTCACGTTTCTATGTGAATTCACCCTTAAAAGAAACAGTTTCTTTTTTATGTTCTTCTAAACAAACTAGATATTGGTACCGATTCCCTTATTCACAAACTAAAATAAATTTAAATAAGTCCAGTGCATGCAAGAGGACAGAAGATAAATTTTAGTTTAGTCCTGTCAAATTAATCAGCGCCTGTCACTACTCCATACAAGTTGACGTGATTAAAAACTTGCCCACTAAAATTACGTCAATTTACGTCAAGCGCTGGTTAATTTGACAGGACTAAACTAAAATTTACCTTCTGTCCTTTTCTTAATGAAATTTTAGTTTAGTTTGTGAACAAGGGAATCGGCACCATTATCCAATTAAAGATAATATAAAGATATTTTATTTTGCAAATACAGGTACAAGTCATGGTGTTACCTACATAATATAAATACAGAAACAGCCATATTTTGCCAATTACAAGGCATGCAAAAGTACATATTTCGTATTTATCATATAATAATACATAATAATATTCTAATTCATAATTCATTAATAAAAATGATCAGTCAATAATAAAATTAATGTCACAATTTCTAATGGTTATTTAAATACAATATATAAAATAGTCAAACAACTTCTTTCTCCAATAACCCTATAATAAACTTTGCCTACTAAAAAAATTCTAAGCCTTTTTTGAACAATGTCAAATTATAGTCCTTCCAACAACTTGGTATTTTATTATATATCACCGGTGCCATGCAACAGACACTCTTGCGCATCAGAGTTGTTCTAGCACTAGGAATATACAGACAACTATTGCCACGCCTCGCGCCTATTCCGTGGAAATACGTCAGCCATTCGTGCGAAGCGATCCGGGTTTAATTTTACGAACACTGCCATTTCTAAAATGTACAAACATGGTAGGGTTAATAATTTATGTTATTTAAAATATGGCACGCAGCTATCAGTACTTTGCAAATTAAAAATAGACCGTATGCATCTTTTTTGGGCCTTAAATGCAGTTTCTTTTTCTGTTGAGTTGCCCCAAAAGATAATTCCGTATCGCAGATGGCATTCAACTATACCATAGTACGCAGTAAGGCATGCGTCCAGATTAACAAGAGCCGATAAGGTATATAATGCGTATGCAGGTGAACTTAGTTTCTTACAAAGTAACTCAATGTGTCGTTTCCAGCTAAGTTTTTTTATCTATTTCTAGCCCAGAAATTTAGTACTAACTACCTCGTTAATTTTATTAGCGTTATATTGCACCTTGAGATTGTCCATATCAGTCATGCGTTGGTTAAATTGGATTATTTTTGTTTTATTTAAATTTATTCTTAAGTTAAATTTACTTAAATAAAACAAAACTAATCGTTGTAATATATTTTACCCTTCTCTGACAAAACAATTCGAATGGCGTTGATTTCTAATATTTTATAACTGATCAAGGCTTACTTAAAGCCGTATTATGTATCCAGGAAAAAATATAAAGAGTTCAATGTTAATGTTATGATAATTAAAAGTCAATTAGCAAGATTATATATCTAGAACCAGAGCTTGGAACCGGTACCAAAAGTACATGTTTGGTATCGGTACCTACTTAGTGGGTCTCGCCATTTCGGTACCTGGGTTGCAGACGGGTAGGTACTCCACCTAATAAGTACCGGTATCAAATTCAGGTACCCGGCGCGTACCACAAATCTCATATTTGTACGAGGAACCTCGTGCGGTTGGCAACTTAGAAGATATTTTTCTGCACGATTTGACTGCGCGACGCAAAGAAGGCTTTTCCACAATATGGCGTCTGGCTGTCGCCATATTGAATTTTGATTACTGTCATGCACAAGATCAATTCAAATCAATTAAAGTAAGAATCATCACAATCGGCACATGCGTTTGGTCGGAGCTGTACAACGAAATGTCGCGGACATACACGGAGACGGGACGTACAAGGAGCGCCACAACGAAACAAACATCGTCGCGCCAGTTTGCAGGAGCCTTAATGTGTATCAGCCTATGTATGTATGTATGTATGTATGTTTGTTTCGTTGTGGCGCTCTAGAGACCAAACGCATGTGCCGATTGTGATGATCAGAGATCGGATATTCGGATGCATATTTACCTAAAGTTCATTTTTGGCTATGAAAGTATGGAAGGGGTTTCTTAAAATATATTTTTTTAATAAAAATCCCGGGATGCCGGGAATGCATAGTCAGGTGCATAATATAGAAACGACTTCTAAAAAAATATTTATTTAAAAAAAACCCGGGGTTCATGGATTGCATATTTATTTAAAAATAAAGTTAATGTTTCTACCTATTTTAAATTACAATATTAGGTAGGTAGATATGCAGCCAATTCTACAGAAAAAAAAAACACAATTTGTGGATTCCGGATTTTTACGATCGATACAAAAGTGCATTCCATACAAGCCAACATTTGAAAGTAAGTTAATATACATTCGATTTTATAATCAGAAACCTAAATTTGTATTCCCGGAATTGAAAAAAAAGAAAATTAGGATTTTTTCGATACAAAAGCGCATTCTATATTAGCAAACATCTCAACTTTAGGTAAATATGCATCCGAATATCCGATCTCTTTTTTTTTTATTTGAAATGATCTTGTGCATGACAGTAATCGAAATTCAATATGGCGACAGCCAGACGCCATATTGTGGAAAAGAAAAAAATAAGTAAACGAACTATGTCAAATATCGTTAGGTTTCTCTAATAATTTTTCATTTTGAATGGCCGTTTATGATCTCTAACGGTTTAAAGTTGGTTAGCAACCATTCTCATTTAAATTTTCAAACCTTGTAATAAAGCTGTGATAGTTCTTTTTTTAAGTTCTTATACAAGCTGTTTGGTAGATGGGTGCAAAGCCTGAAGGGGGTGATATCTTAGACCATTTAGAACGTATTAAGCTAAACTTGTCTTAGACGAAGTCTATTCCTTGTATTTTTTTTAAACTAAGGTTTTTAATAAAAAACCCCATTTTTTTCAATTAATTGTTAATAGTGTTCAGTAAAAGCTGTTATGTTATTATTTTTATTTATTTTTTATTTATGTAATGTGTGATTACTCAAACAAAATAAATCCCAAGCATCTGTGTCATCAGAGAAACATTCTACGCCATATTTAAGTTTAAGAAACTTTTAAAAATCAAGAAAATGTTTTGTTTACAGCACAATAAAAAAAAATAAAAAATTCGTTCAGTCGTTCAAACCTTTTTAAAAACATGCTTGGTTATTGCCCTTTCTTTTGAGGTACTACTTACGCAGATATCTCATTAGCTCTTTTTTTTTTTTTTGAGGGTGGGAAATCCTCAAATAACTTCTCCCGCTCTGGGCGGAGCGGGAGGGTGTGTCAGACTCTTACTGACTAAAACCCACCCGTATTCCTTCCTGTTGTCTGTGTTGCGGGGGCCTCGGTGACCCATAAGTACCTTCCCGCGACCCCGGCAGGCATCGGCCCTAGTGGACCCCTACTTTGTGCTGACGACATCTCTTTGAGGCGCGCGTGGAATACGACGCGCCGTCGACCCGGGCATGGTCCTTACCGGACGATGAGCTACCCATTGCTCACCGTCCGCAAGCCCGCGCCTACGGTGGCTGGAAATCCGCCCGAGATTCCCGACGCCCAGGGCGTCTCCTGCGGCTGCTAGGGGCGAGAGGGCGCGAAACGTGCCTTTCCCTCAACCGTCCCGCCTCCTCCTTCGCGAGCATTATTGCTTCGCAGAAGGAGGTGACGGCTGCCCATGCCCTCTCGCTCCGTACCATGGCCTGAACCAGGGCCGGACGCGAGAGGTCTCTGCCGCCGATCGCCTCCACGAGGACACGGCGGTGCTCTGCCCAAGCCGGGCAGACCTCCACCGTATGCTCCACCGTGTCCTCCGGGCGATCCACACAGTGGTGACACCCGGACGTTTCCTCCCGCCTTATCCGACACAGGAACCTCCCGAAGCTGCCGTGTCCGGTGAGGACCTGCGTCAGGCGGAAGGTGAGGACGCCGTGGCGCCTCTCCAGCCACTCCTCAAAGAGGGGACTTATCGCCGCAATCGTGGCGTGCCCAATCTCATTAGCTCTTGGAATTAGGATGTGTACAAAGCAAATTGAGTATGAAAATTGTTATTTCGAACAGATCAATAAAACAACATTTTTGTTAAAATAATTTATTGTTCATGTTCAAAATGTTGACCGCGGTTTCTTATACAAGCGCGTGCCCGTCTTCTCACTTCTGTAGTGGTGATTTTTAATTTCATCTCCTGCTTCATGACTTGTAAAGCCGTTTGGATTCTTTTTATTAATTCTTCTCTAGTTGAAATTTCAACGTGCGTGTAGACGAGCTCCTTGGCCCGTCCCCAAACAAAAAAATCCACAGGAGTTAAATCGGGTGATCGAGGTGGCCAAGGGATGGGCCCGTCTCTGCCAATCCAGCTATATGGGAAACAATTATTTAAATGTTCTCTCACGTTTAGGGTCCAGTGTGCTGGGCAACCATCTTGTTGAAAAATCATTGGCCTTCTCATTACCAATATTGGTATTTCAGTCTCGTCCAGAAGCTCTGGGAGATAGTTTTGGAGGAATTCCAGGTAATTTTCTTCATTTAAATTATCTGGCAGGAAGTGGGGACCAATCAACGTTCGGCCGATTACTCCTGCCCACACGTTAACTGAAAATCTCCATTGGAACGACACTTGCTTCTTCCAGTGTGGATTGTTGTCCTTGTCGGTCCATCGATGAAGATTATGAAAATTAGTAATTCCTTCTTTCGAAAATTTTGACTCATCGGTCCACAAGATGGATTTTAAAAACCATGATCTTCAATGTCACTATTTAATAAAAAGCGACAAAACTGAATCCTTCGTGGGGGATCTTCCATACCGAAATGTTGAGGTTTCGAGCTACTACTCTGACGCTCGTAGTAGGATCTGCATCAAAAGCTGCAATAATGTCTTCCTCGACACTTGGGTGATGTCTTCCCGGGTTGAGTCCAGATTCCGCGTGATGGATTCCAACTTCAGAAAGCCGACGAAATGTGTTGTAAAACACTCTGACATTAGGTAATCTGCGATTCGGATATCTCTCTTGGTAGATTCGTCGCGCCAAAGATCCATTACCGTCAGCTCTGCCATATATGAAGACGATATCCGCATATTCTTCATTCGAAAAAGTAGCCATAGTCGATTGATCACACAAACAAGTCCAAAATCAGTGAAGGAGCTCACAGCTAAGGCTCAACACCTTAAACACCTCCAAAATCAACACGTGAAGGAGCGCATATCCTCATGCGGTGAATTGTGTAAACACGAATTTGTAATCAAAACGTCTTGTTACAAGCGCAGTCTTTACTTTACTAACTGAGGATCCGAAGATGTGACGAGTCCACCCGACTACTCGGGTAATAGTAATTAGTTACCAGTTCTAACAAAAAACAATAGTGCATTAGCAAAAATGTTGCATTATTTTGGTCTGTTTCAAAATTAAATATTCGACCTCAATTTGCTTTGTACATCCTAATTCCAAGAGTTGATGAGACATCTGCGTAAATAGTACCTCAAAAGAAAGGGCAATAACCAAGCATGTTTTTAAAAAGGTTTGAACAACTGAGGCTATTTATTTATTTTTTTTATTATGACGTAAACAAAACCTTTTCTTGATTTTTAAAAGTTTCTTAAGCTTGAATATGGCGTAGAATGTTTCTCTGATGACACAGATGCTTGGGAATTATTTTGTTTGAGTAATCACACATTACATAAATAAAAAATAAATAAAAATAATAACGTAACAGCTTTTACTGGACACTATTAACAATTAATTGAAAAAAAATGGGTTTTATTGTTAAAAACCTTAGAGTTTCAATAAAAATACAAGGAACAGACTTCGTCTAAGACAAGTTTAGCTTAATACGTTCTAAATGGTCTAAGATATCACCCCCTTCAGGCTTTGCACCCATCTACCAAACACCCTGTATAATCATTTAGTTTCGTGAAAAATAATTAAGTATTAAAACTAAACAATAAAATAAAAAAATCAAAAACTTTTTTAAAGTTCGCAGTCAGGTTTTATATTTTTAACGTTTTCTTTTTTTTACTAACTATATCTGTTTTCTCATTCAAACTTAGGGAAATATTTGTTTGGTAGCGGTTTTGGTACCGGTACATTACCGATATTGATTAGAAATAATTACCAATACTACAAGTACTACGTCTGGTAACGGTACCATTATTACAGGAACTACTCTGATACTGCTATCATACCAAGGCCAATGGTACCAGTTCCCAAAAATATCGGTACTTCAAGCCCTGCCTAGAACATTATCTTGGTAAGGACAGCCACCAACGAAAGTCGGTTAACGACATTTTTTTTATTTTATGTCATTTCATTACTGTTGTGTACAATGAATTGCACATCCCCCATAAAATACTGACAAGCATGGTATCCATTAATACTCCGTAAATTTAGTTAAATGGTAATAAAGTAAAAGTTGTAGTTAAGGTAATAATGTTAAAGTCGAATTATTAATTCACTGGAGTAATCTGACATTTGCTAGATGTCACTTTGTGTAATAAAATTATACTGGTGCCGATTCCCTTGTTCACAAACTAAATTAAATTTAAGTTCAGTGCATCTTTTTCTTTCTATTTCATTATGAAAAGGACAGAAGATAAATTTTAGTTTAGTCCTGTCAAATTAATCGGCGCTTGACGTAAATTGACGTAATTTTAGTAGGCAAGTTTTTAATCACGTCTAAACTAGTATGGAGTAGTGACAGGCGCTGATTAATTTGACAGGACTAAACTAAAATTTATCTTCTGTCCTTTTCTTAATAAAATAGAAAGAAAAAGATGCACTGAACTTAAATTTAGTTTAGTTTGTGAACAAGGGAATCGGCACCAATATTTATTGTAATGGTGATCGTTTAGTTTAATCGATTAAAATAAGTGTAAAATAAATGTATAATAAGTGTAAAAGTCTGGAATACAATTGCTGCAATAAATATTACCATTTTATTACACAGTGACAGCTAGCACATGTCAGATTACTCCAGTGAACTAAAGACAAAAAGTCGCTGTCAAAGTCAGAACGTAGCTGCGTAGGTCTTTGTAGGACTCGCACTTTTACTGCTAGCACCATTCTAAGCCCCGATGGAAACTGTGTGTCTGTCTGTGGCATCGTTGTTCCCAAAAGGCTTACCCTATTTTGTTTTGCTTGACATGTGACTTGATCGAGATTGTTCTTAGCTATGACACAAGAAAATCTGGTTAGACGTTTGAAGATTACAGGCTCTTTTCTAGTTGATGAATGGACGTGAGCATCTTCGACAGGTCTGATCGTCGGAATTTGGTATTCTATTACTTCAATGATATTAAAAGAACATAGTAACCTTAAATTGATGCTGCAGTATCACCTGGAATTTGCAGGATAACGAACTCCAACACAACTTACAGCAGAGGTACCTATCGTGTTTGGGCTCATTCTTCTTCTTCGTTTTACTTGTTCATGTTACCAGTTTACCGCCCTTACGGGTTAGGTACATCTGAATGATCGTGTCGCTGGCACGGCAGTAATTATATAGTTTTAATCGATTTGGGCTCATTGTCATGGTCTCAATGAATAGGTTAAAGGTAGATGGTGATCAGGGTCTGATGATGGAGCAGGAAAGAGAAATAAGGATAAATTAGTAATTAGCTTCATCATGGGAAAAATACGTAAATACCAGTTGCGCAGACTTGTCCCCCGACCGACGGCGACGCGACGTCGCGCGACGTATCAAAATATTATCTACAACTTATATCACACTTATAGGGGCAAACCTATAATTTTTTACTTTTTAAAAGTTGTTTGTTTAGTTTTGAGTCTGATTCCGATAATATGTCTTAGTTAATAATAATAGGTATTGTAACGGCCACAGTATTGGTAATACCTACAAAGACTTGTTTTTGCGACGCTTTCATACATAATCCACTTCAACACTATTGATATGGGTCTACGCCCTAGTTACTAGGGTAAAATGTTACAGTCAGCTCATTCACATGAAGATGTTCTAATTTAGCTTAATAACTTTAAATATTTGAGATTGTGTAACTTGAGAATACACGAATACGTAAAATTTTAAATAAGCCATTCGATTCGTCAATTTAGTCTAAATTCCATAAATTCCATATATGTAGATGTACCAACATTTAAAACAAACTTAACCATTCTAAACCATTACGTCATCCTAATTTGTTAGATAGTATTTTTACATGTTAACCTTTTAACCGCATAAGTCGGATTAATCCGACAAATATTTTCGGGTCCGTTTCGCCAGGGTCGTATATTTACGACCAATATACAGCTCGTTTAATGTACTTTTTTATTTAATTACGCTGTATTCTATCAAAAAGATGTTTATATTAGGTAAATAGTTAATTAATCATTTACAAATTAATATACTAAAGTCTCATAATCAGAAGTCCTAAAATAATGTCCAAAGTTAAATGAATTACTAATATTATTTTTAGAAAATTGTATTGGTGTACAACGCCCATGACGGCAAAATCCGACATTAGGGACGGGACATATGCCAAGATTTACCGATACAAAAATAAACATAAATCAAAATATTTATCTTTATACTGACTAATTAACTATAAAACAAATACAGCAATTGTTAATATTTTTTTTTTTACAAATATTTGAGTGTATTTCATTTAATTCCTTTGAAATTAAGTAAATGTACTTGTGAAAAGTCAGCAACTGAGTTGATGGTTCCCATCCCTAGCCTACATGTTCCGAAACTTTGGTAATACGCCCTGCGCCAGGGTCTGATAAAGACGACCGCTTCTGACGTCATATACGAGTGCCGACTTCTGAAATTTTCCATCAGTGTTGTGCGTTTCCATCAATTTTACGTTCGTGTGTCGCTAAATGCATGTCCACTACGGAAGAATTAATACGAATTCTGGAAGGCGATGACAATGAAGAATTTATATCAAACGAAGAATTTAACATTTATGTAGAGGTAATTTTTTTTATTATTACATACTTAGTTATATTTCAATTTAATGTGTAGTATAAGGTAGTGATGTTTGAATGTAAATTTTAAACTTAATTATAGTGAGTGAGATGCCGGGCGTGCGCCGTGCGATTAGAATGCGCGCGCGCCCACTCAGGAACAGCGATTCTGATTGGTTGCAGCGCGCGTCACGTGAATGCTCGCTCGTAGAATTCGTAGATACGTAGGTAGTTTATTTCCTGCGTGCCGCCGCGCTGTCACGCACCGAATCGCACTGCTAATTTTGATTTTGTAGGCTATTCAAATTTCCTACCTAGGAGACCGATATAAGTGAATTTTCCACTTCCAGGGCGTTCCTTCGAAAGGGACTTATCCCTATTAAAATTTATTACTCTACAATAAATTTTTGGTATTATTTCAGATTCAAGGAAACGACGTCACAGCCGCTAATTGGACAGCGCAAATTACTCCCGCAATGTTGGAGGAATTCGACAACTTTGTTTATGTAGTGTCGCCTGCTGTCAAATTAGATGGTACCTCCACGGAATTCCAACTTTTCGAACATTTTTTTAGCAAAGACTTGTTACAGAAAATTGCCAATTGTACGAATAAATATCATCAATAATGCTAAATAAAACAAATATGAAAATATTTAATCAGTTTTTATTTATATAAAACGAAATATCGACATCGAAAAATTTAAATATTGCACTTCCTTCTTTGTTGTAGGTATTTATTTTTAGATTCATACTGCCGGGCGCTGGGGTCACGACAATTGATATGAAGTCAGGCGGTTAAAAGGTTAAATCAGATCATCAAATATAAGTCACCCCGTACAGCTAGTTTATACCTGCAGGCTTAGCATGACACTCTCTATTTCTTCGAAGAATAGACACGGCTCTTTCTATACAAAGTGACATTTCGTTTCTCAGTTTTTGACATCTCACCGTAGAAATCCTTCTGCAATCTGTCACTTTGTCTTTCGTTTCTAACGATCCTTGTCTAGGTCCTTTTTTATGTAGACTATTTCAGAAGAAAGTTTCTATACCCAACTGTCAAAATCACACTGACAACTGACAGTTGTGTATGGTAGTGAAGACAATTTGCATTTTTCTTGTCGACGGCCACAAGGTATATATGGTTATCTACAAAATCATGATTTTACAGGAGAGCGTTTTGAACGCAAAACTATGGTAATGAATAGAAGAACAACGCTATCTTCTCCTATTTTACATAATTTTGTTAATAGGGCATTACCAAGGAAATGGTGAAGGCCAATATTACTATTATATTTTTTTGTTCTTAATACGGTGTTCGACACTTTGAGAAAAAAAAATTGTAGTTGTCTTTATATACGTGACTTAATATCAGTAAAAATTGAGAATCAAACAGAATAAAATCGTAAGACAAAACAAAGAAATCTGAGTCGAATTATGTAAAACAGTGAATTTCGTAAAAAGTGCAGTTGACTCTTTCGATTCTGCTGTCGTAGTACTTTCTACACGGAACGTCATTTTTGTCTATTCTTCCGTAGACAAAACAGTGCTCGTGCTAAGCCTGCTGTACAGCTTAGCTTGTATAGATTAATTGCAATACTTAAACTATCTAACTTTTCATGAAAAGTACCTCAGAAGATTTGGATTACATCCTACAGCACCTAATGAAGTGAGTTATGTGAGTAGCCCAAACATTTAATCGTTATCCTAAGACTCAAACGCACAAAAACGAAACTAACTGCAAATATGGTAACAGACTTCGGGTCTAGGATGCCAGGTTCTATGATTTTAATTTTTGTTATTTAAGAAGTTGGAGGTAAAGACAAAAATAGGAAGTATGAAAGACCGGAAATACCAACTTGCGTGATATAAATCATTTGATTGGATTATTAGATAACATTTTTTCTGAGGACCATCCTCAAAAAGAATGTTATCTACCTACTAACGAAACAACCGGTGAAATGTCGGTGTACTGTGAAGGTATACCTCTGCCTACCTACCCTTCGGAGAAAACAGACATGATGTTATGTAGGTATTAAGTATTTTTTTTATTGAGTCTTCTTCGTAAGTAACAAAAAAAAAAAATACTGTAAAACCATTTAATTTTTCTTCTAAAAAAACATTTTTCTTCAAACCTTTCTTGGAATAGCTTAAATAAAAAAAACACGAAATATTGATTTTGAATCTATTTAGCATATTTTAAACCGGTTGGTGAGATCCTAATAAATAATATTTAAAGTTAATTTGACTGACCTTATAATGCTTCCAGTTCTAATAAATATTATTAGAATATAATATACAAATGCAGGGCAGATAAGTTGATAATGTTCAAATAACGCCTTCAAACACACGCACTGTACGAGCGGGCACTAAAACTTGAGTGTGCAGTTGTAGGCTATGGTCGTTGCAAACTTGTGAGGGAATCTCCAGGCTACAAAACTTATATAGCTCACCCGACCGTCACAGAGCGTCGCCGTTCGGCCGTCGTAGCCGTCTGTAGTTTCGTCGTTTTGGAAACTTGATTCACACAGGTGACGTCGTTTCTTTCGTAATTTTACAAAGCATTTTGCGTAATAAACCTATGCATGTAGGCTATGGGGCTATATAGACTATATAAATACATTGAATAAACTGTAACTGTTCTGTCGGTTCAACCCCTAATAAATTGCCATTAAGGACTGTATTTTGTTTTATTTTCTATGAATTTATTTTTATATATATTTTTTTATTACTGGCCGAAGCAAAGTGAGTATAGGTACTTTCTAGCACCTATACTCACCTTATATCTATGCTAGTACTAGTCTAGTCTTGTTGTATCCTATAGTGCGACAGGTAAAACGTGAAGTATGACTGCTCAAGTAAGATCTTTATCTATTGTAGGTACTATCGCGGCTTTAAAAATCGTAACTGGATGTACACTAACTAACTTTAAGATCGATTTTTTATTGTTAAAATCAACCTTAAAGTTACTAGTCAACTATAAATTTAGTTTCTGCCCTAGGATTAAAACTCTTTTTACTTGCCTACTATAGCATCCAACGCACAATGCGGGGTTGGTCGTTCGGTGACGTTTACACGATGGTCAGGGGTGGCACCGGAGATCGCTACTCCAGTATTCGTGTACTCGGCGAGCGGTGATGAAGAATCCCTCGCTGGAGCCTGCCTGTCCAGATGCCGTGAGCTGCCGGATTGCGCTGCCGTTGTTGTAGCTTATGGCAGAGGAAACTGCCAGGGCATAGCCGACTATGCCACGGCAAAGCTGAAGGTGGACAACGATGTCGCCTTCTTCAAGAAAGTTTGTTTGACATGTAAGTGGCTAGAGTTACTTTCTAATATTTTTCCACATTGTTGCTAACGTCGCTTATGCACATACGTATTGCAAGCACAGTCTGGAATCAAGCCTCAAATAAAAGAGCATTCTACCGAGCCAGTACGTGGGTCGGTGACTCAGTGAGATTTCATGGTGCGGTGGCGACATTCCACCTAACACAGATCTGGGTCATTTGTACTGGTTCAGGCCGATCCATGGTCATTAAAAGTTCGTTAGAGCTTCATTATGTTAACCGTTTAAACACCTCTATAACATTCCCCTAACTCTGTTCTTTATCTTTTGTTGTATGTCATTTTTTTCAAAGCTAAGGTTTAAAAGACATCATCCACTTTTAAGCTAGTTACCGTAAAAACCTTATTCTGCTGACAGTGCCAGAGGATTGCGGCGTACGGTGGTGGGCGCTGGAGAACACTCCCGGCTACCACCTGCACTCGGAGGGCTCTCACCTCAAGGTCATCCTCAACACCACCGTGTATGAGTGTTACGATGCCGTGTTCACCTACAGCGGGGAGCAGAAGTTTCGGTAAGAGACTAGCAATGTATTTACTTGGGGATAAATGTCCGACACATGTCTCCCGAGACATCGCGTGATGTCGCCCGACTTAACGAACCATATCTGGCGACATCGAAAGGGATGAAAAGTCGTTAAAAGAGAGTTTGGCGACGTAAATATGTGAGCATCATGTACGAGTACCTATCACATAATTAATTTATCTATCATTGCTTTATTTTTCATTCTTTTTTTTACCTATTTTGGTATAGTAACTTTATTCTAGGTGCATCGTCTTCACACATATTTCTAAAATGTACCTATACAAAATTTTGTAAAACATTTTAAAAGAGTAACGGTGGAGTTTCTTGCCCATTCTTCTCCATACGGTAAGGTAGTTTTGGAAGGGGAAACTAGAATCAATTCGTATTTATTTTTTGTTAATTTTGACGTTCAAAAGTGCCTTTTATGTGCCTATTTGAAATAAATAATTTGACTTTGTCGTGCTTCTTCATCATCCCTATGTCGATGTACATGAAATCACGCCCGTTATATAGCCAAAAGCCTACCCCACATGCTATTTTGCACCCATTACCAATCAGATCGGAGCAGTGTAATTGCTATATAATGCTGGTATCCTCGTTCGAAACGGCTCAATGTAAGCACTTAGGTAACACATTTCGTGAAAACCCAAATGAAAGCCCTTTCGATGTCTTACTCGAACAGTTTTTACATTAAGCTTGGTTTGGGTTAACAGGAAGTTAGTAATAACGCAATGGTAATTGTGTCAACCACGTGGCTAACATTCGTTAAAAAAAAATAAAAAATGCGCTACATATTACCTTAAATGAATCATTACACAGTAGTATGACATCATTGAAATCATAAGATGTTAAAATTTTAAATATTTTGATGATAATACAATTGGGTTTCTACTGTGAAGTTATATTTTATAGTCATCTTTTTATCAGTTGTACCGTATTTTTTAAACTCCTCTTTTACACAGTAGTATGACATCATTGAAATCATAAGATGTTCAAATTTTAAATATGTAAATGATAATAAAATTTGTATTTTATCAGTCGCGAACTCGCGACAAATCATCTAGCCTACATACCTCTAATAAAATGGTAACGAAGTCAAAACTACATTTTGTATTTTTTTTTAAGTTATTGCTACGAGGTCTGATGCCGAACATATAATTTTTAGAAATTTTGACCGTTTGTCTGTTTGTCTTGATATACGAGGTGCATTCAATAAGTACCTAGCCTCATCGCCAGAGGGCGCTGTAGTTTCAAAAGAGTTTTACCACAGTGTAGCACATTCTTTTTTAATTCTTTTCAAATTTTCATTCCAATCCCTTCATTTGTTTTAATTTGACAACTTATGGAAGCGAACGTGTCGATCGGTTTTACAAAAATAGAAAAAGAGCAATATCGTTCGGTGATTCGATTCCTATTTTTGGAAGGGAAAACGCGCATCGAAATCAAAGAGCGCTTGGATGCTGTGTACGGTGACTCTTCTCCATCGATGGCCACCGTCAAGAATTGGTTCAACGAGTTTGCACGTGGCCATACGTCGGTTTTTAATGAACCACGTCCAGGTGCACCGAAAACAGCTGCTACGGAGGAAAACATTAAAAAAATCCCTGATTTCGTATTGGCACATCGCCGATTGAAGGTTCGGGAGCTAGCTGAGACTGTAGGCATTTCAGAAGGAACAGTGCATCATATTCTTCACGAGGAACTCGGCATGAGAAAGCTGTCGGCGCGATGGGTGCCGCGTTTACTCACACCAGAAAACAAGCGCAACCGTGAGACCACATCGGAGACGTGTTTGGCGCTGTTTAAGCGGAATCCAGCGGAGTTTTTGCGTCGTTTTGTGACCGTCGATGAAACCTGGATCCACTGGTACACACCAGAGACCAAGGAGCAATCAAAACAATGGATCCAGACCGGGGAACGTGCTCCAAAGAAGGCGAAAACTGTAAAATCGGCCGGAAAAGTTATGGCCACCGTTTTCTGGGATTCACAAGGTGTGATCTACATGGATTACCTCGAGAAGGGTAAAACAATTACAGGGCTTTACTATGCCGATTTATTGGGCCGATTCGACGCCGAATTAAAGAAAAAACGACCCCATCTGGCGAAGAAAAAAGTGCTGTTTCACCACGACAACGCACCGGTTCACACGTCTGCCGTTGCCATGGCCAAATTGGTCGAATTACGCTACGAATTGTTGCCCCATCCACCGTATTCTCCAGATTTGGCCCCTTGTGACTTCTTTCTGTTTCCTAATCTGAAAAAATCACTCGCCGGGAATAGATATGGATCGAATGAGGAGGTCATCGCCGCCACGGAGGCCTATTTTGCAGAGTTTGACAAAAACTATTTTTCGGACGGGTTAAAAAAGTTGGAGCATCGCTGGGCTAAGTGTATCGAACTAAAAGGAGACTTTGTTGAAAAATAAATTGCCATTTTTCCAAAATTTTCGTTTACTTTTTGTAGGCTAAGTATTTATTGAATGACCCTCGTATGTTCCGGATTGGCTGAAAAACGACTGAACGGATTTGGATGAAATTTGGCACACAGATAGTTCATAATCTGGATTAACACTAATTTTTAATATTGGTACTTAGTACGTTCCCCGTGGGACTTTTTCCGACATGCACGCGGGCGAAGCCGCGGGCAAAAGCTAGTTTGCGGTAGATATAGAGCACGGATGCACTGATTCTATCCGAATCAGAGAGGATACACTCCGAAGTTGCCGTTGCATTCTTTGGTTGCGTGGTTGGGGTTGATTCTGGTGGATACGTGTAGGTACCGTTTCCTAAACTCCAGACATTTCTCTTTTGGGTTGGAGCATAATACCTATTCACGGAATCGGATTCCAATCGGATGCAATGCATAAGCGGTGTCCGAATTTGGTTAGAGTTTCCTCGATCCGTATTTTCTCAATCGGATTCAGATCGTGTACGCAGTGAACCTGTCGTTACTATCTTCTGAATCGGGCCTATAGGTATTGTCGAAATTAAATCTTGTTACATTACAGTTTGTCGAAATTGAGTATGGTAGACCCGTATTGGTTCCGAAATGCCATAAAATTATTTGTCAAATAAAGCCAATTTCATAGATATTGAAAACATTTTACTGTGTTATATTTCAATTTAAAGTTATGCGCCTCAAAATTTGCTATCAGAATGACTTGATCGCATTCGAAATATGCGAAGTATGTGTCAGTCGTGCAGTTCACACAGATATCTGTGTGACTGACACTGCTGCTACTGCTAATATGATTGATTTATCATATGGTGTTTCGCAATAAAACACTGTTTATTTCTTTTTTATCATTTGTTTTATTAATTAATTATGAGGAATCTATAAGGAAATTAGAATCTCTTAAAAACATTTTTTTTCCTTTGGCGACAATAAAAAGAGATCAACGTTATATGAGTTGCCTATCTTATCAGTTTAAGAATAGTCATATTGAGAATATTATTCTCAGATATAAAGTTATCAATCTAAAATAAATCAACAATGCAAAAATAAATGGACATTCTTGTCAACAATATTCATTAATAACATAAACATAACACTTGAAAAAAGGGCAAAATAAAAAAAACTTCTATATTTTCTAACACAATCGTACGCTGCATCATTATTTTTTATAAAGTCCGTTCTGAGCCAGGTTATCATTAAGTATTTATTTTGATGTAGGTCATCAAAATAAATACTTAATGATAACTTTAAAAAAATTGGTATGAAAACCCAAAACTTAATTACAGTAAGTTTAAAATATCCTACTGTATGAACACAATGAAAAACACGACATTTGTTATAAAATAATAATGAACTTAACAATAAAAACATTGTCATTAAAAAAAACAACGTCAGATATTACTCACTTTCACTTGAACTAGAAATAGAAAAAAATGACTTTTTCTTTGATGATACATAATTTGAAGATGAACTTCCAAGAAATTCAGGAAAATCTGCTTTAAGATTAAAAGAAGATACATTTTGTCTCTTTGTGTTGCTGGTCATTTTCTTTAAATCACTTAGTGAATAATTTACTCGAACATTAGACAGAATAGTCACAGGTGCCACATTTTTATTTTTTATTTCATTCCGATGATCAACATTTTCTTTATTTGTCATGGCGGCCGCGGCAAAAGTATGGTCTGCATCCACATGGGTTTCAATTTGCGTTAGGTTGCTTTTCACTTTATCTTTAGATGATTCAGTATTATCAACACTAGGTGACAAATCAAAAATATCAAAAGAGTCTAAATCACCGTAACCAGTATTTAATGTATCTTCTTCAACATTGGGGCTATTTTTTGAAGATACCAGTATTGTTTTGCTTTCGCAATTCGTGATATCAGTCAATGTATTCATATTATGGGTTTGTCTATCAAATGGTGAGGGCAGGCAGTCATCTGAATCGGATGTTAACCGAGTTCGTTTTCTGGGGCGAGGTTTTAGCAGGCAATGTTTTTTAATATCGAAACAGTCGCAGAAGCCTCTAATGTTTGAGCTGTTACAAAAACAACTTAAAACTCGGTAGTTAATTTCATTACAGTTGTTTTCTGATTCGACTTGTATTTGGTGAACTTTCATAGTTTTAGGAACAGGCACTAAAACTTCGAGAGCTGTTTGGTTTTTGCTTATAACCTCGTTGATATCAGACTCATCAACACAGAAGAGGTTAACTGTAGTGTCTTCTTTCAGAAGAGAGTACGCTGCTGAAGTGTCTAAAACATCCATTCCATGTAATACTCTAGCATCTAAAAGTCGCTTTATAGCACCTCCTACACCATCTGCAGCACCCTTCCCATGATACGACTCTGAAAAGTTCCAAGTCCCTCTTTCGAAATTCAAGTCTTCAAGATATAATTTATAGAGATAAAAATTCTTTTTCTGCTTGTATTGGGTGGCGGGGCCACACAGTGGAACGAATGTATGGGAGCGGTTGGACGTAGACATGTCCGAAAAAAAAGAGTAAAATTATGCCAAACTAATGATGCCATCTTATTCGATTACTTAATGCCTTCATAACTTGTGGTGATGAATTTCTTCATAACTCCCATATTTCGGGAGTAATTTGAGAAAATGTGAAATTTTACTATGAAAATGAGTGTATCGAGCTCTCTCCCTCCTGATTCCGGGCTTGTTTCAAGTAGCGGTCTCTAATATCATAATGCTAATACTAAGAGCTATATTTAATACTAAGTCACATAGTGCGCCAAATGTGCACTTTCTGGGATAAAGAGTGATGTTTATTTTATAACACAATTTTTTTATTTTTTGTTTATTTTGTTGATTAAAACCGTTTTTCTAAAGGTTTACCTTATTACAATAACATTTCTGAGCAGCCAATTAGAGAAGATATAAGCTAATTAGGATATATAATTAGGGACTTAAGGTTTACATATAAAACTGATGCACTAATGATTACTGATAAGAACATTGCTATTATTTAATTACTAAATGGCTCTTAATACACTAATTTAGCATGCATCATTTACTAATTATCACAATAACTAATTACCTTGCAATATTTAACAAAGGATACCTGGGATACCTGGATTTTATATAAATAGGTCACTATTAGTAACTTTAAAATCAGTGTTGATTTACACCTCGTTGTATCCAAGCTAATCTCGCAATGTATTTTCCAAATTTTAATACAAATCTTGATATTCACGTTGCTTTATGCGCACGCGCACATAAAGATTTACGCGACTTTAACTATTTGTTCAGTGTTTTAAAAGATAACAGTTGTGTTCAGTTATGTGAAAGTGCTGAAACAAGTTTAAAAGACTGGTGTCGTCGATTTTGCTACCGCATTTATGCAAAATGGACACAGTCTGGAAGAAGCACAGATAAGTTTCGGAAGAAACATGAGATTTGGCTACAGGCTGCAATTCAATGGCCGGAATTACAGAATGAAAATATGGAACCTTCTACAGAAAATATAAGTGACGTCATCGAGCCCATAATTTCTCCTGCTAAATCTGATGCTTCAACTTGTACACATCCTAGTCCTCGTAAATCTTTTGAGGACCTTAGTAACCGGCAAAAAAGAAGACGCACTGAAGATAGTCTTTCATGCAGCAGTAGCAGCGCTGAAATTATGTTTTCGGCCGAAAGGGCGAATCAAAAGGCAGGACAAAGCGATACAGCTTATGTTATGAAATACTTGACGGAGAATCCAGAAGAGGCCTCAAAAATCAAAGCCTTCATTGAAGGTAAATCAATTCAGGTACGGGAAATATCCCCTTTGAAGGCATTGGCTCTTTATGTATCGATGAACTTATCGAAATGGCGCTATAACACTCTTCGGGATTTCAACACTCAAGAAGGAGCTCTTCAATACCCGAGTTACTACATGTTGGTTAAAGAAAAAATTAAGTGCTATCCGGCCAAAGAAGATCTCACAGTTACAGAGAGCTCTGCAAAAATCAAATTACAAGCCTTGATGGATTTAACCTCAAGAAGACTTATTAGGTCGTTAGAAACCCCTGTTGATCCCAATCAACAGCTCGTATTGACCAGCAAATGGGGTTTTGACGGATCATCTAGCCAAAGCATTTATCATCAAAGGACGAGTGAAGATGAGCAAATCGATCTTGCTAGTAATTTTATGATTAGTCTTGTACCACTGCGGCTCGTCTCTAAAGGTGTAACAATTTGGGAAAACGAGCGACCATCTTCCACTTCATTTTGCCGGCCAATATTGTTTAAGTTTATAAAGGAAACCAAAGAAAATGTGCAGAGAGAGATGGCTGAAATCGAAGCAGAGATTGAAGCCTTAACTCCATCCACCATCACTGCTGGAATTAGTGTCAAACACCAACTGCTGTTGACAATGATTGATGGTAAAATTCATTCCATTATATCCAATACAGCAGCTTCAGTGTGTGACATATGCAAGGCTTGTCCTAAAGAAATGAATAATTTAGAGTTAATCAAAGATAAACACGCAAACGAGGACATGTATAAATATAGCTTAAGCACCCTTCACGCTTGGATTCGCTCAATGGAATGCTTATTACACATTTCCTACAAATTAGACATAAAATCATGGCAAGTAAGGGGTGATATAGCAAAAAGGCAAGTTGATGACAGGAAGAAAAGAGTTCAAGAGGCTGTAAGAAGAGAAACGGGCTTACTTCTCGATGTTGTGAAACAAGGCAGTGGATCCACCAACAATGGCAACTCGGCAAGGAGATTTTTTGAAAACTACACTAAATCTGCTGAACTGACCGGAATAGATGCTATGCTTTTAAGAAAAATCTGTGTGATCTTGCAGTGTATTTCATCAGGAGAGAAGATCAACGTAACTAAATTCCGAGAGTTCTGCTTTGATACTGCTAAGCTTTACGTGGAGTTATACCCATGGTATTATATGCCTTCTTCACTTCATAAAATTTTAATGCATGGACCAGACATAGTTCAGAACATGTCAATTGTGCCCATTGGTTTTCTATCCGAAGAGGCATCTGAGGCTAGAAATAAAGATTTTAGAAAATATAGAGAGGGGCATTCTCGAAAGCATAGCAGTATCTCATGCAATGAAGATATTATGCACAATCTTTTACTGTCTTCTGATCCACTTGTTACAAGTATCCGTCCAAAAGGAAATAAGTTTGTAAAAAAATCTTCTTTTAAGGAATTTTATGAGCTTACGGATTCTGAGAAAAGTGATATCGAATTTGTTAACATAAATGATTTAGCGGACATCGATTCTGAATTTGAATTAATTGATGATGATGATGATGACGAAGATAATTAAATGATGTTATTGTTTTAAAATGTGTAACTTAGTAAATTAGAGCTTACATCTTAATTATTTATTGTACTTTTAATGAAACTAGGTAATTTATTATCAACTTACTTAAAAGTCATACTCTCATCAGTTCTTGTGAATATTTTTGTTAATATATATTTCTGTATATATATAATATATTTATAGACCTCTTAATAAGTCTGTCTGCGGTTTAAAGTAAATACAAATGGGGAAAAAACGTTTTTTTTTTTAAATTTTCATTTCCTTTTATCCCAGAAAGTGCACATTTGGCGCACTATGTGTCTTAGTATTAAATATAGCTCTTAGTAATAGCATTACGATATTAGAGACCGCTACTTGAAACAAGCCCGGAATCAGGAGGGAGAGAGCTCGATACACTCATTTTCATAGTAAAATTTCACATTTTCTCAAATTACTCCCGAAATATGGGAGTTATGAAGAAATTCATCACCACAATTTATGAAGGCATTAAGTAATCGAATAAGATGGCATCATTAGTTTGGCATAATTTTACTCTTATTTTTCGGACATGTCTACGTCCAACCGCTCCCATACATTCGTTCCACTGTGGGCCATCCGAAAATACGTGCACAATATTAATTTGAGGAAATTTTCTTTTGATGTCAATCAGAATTGGTCTCAAATGTGCCCATATTGCTGGAGGTGAATGATCTGTTGAGTCAGATAGCGTGCAATATGCTTGAGGTTTCAAACCTTTAATGTATATGACGCTTGTATGTAAAGAAATTTGATTTTGTGACCCGAAGTGGGCAGATTGAATTTGCCGATGCATTTTACAATTGTAATTTTCGGAAAAGTCGCAGTGAATCATAACCTCGTCTTCTAGAAGACTGCTTTTGAGAATTCTATATACGTTGTATTGGTGCCAAATATTAAAATAGTGCTCTTTAAACTTTGTAAGTTCCTGTTCAAAAAGGCTTATAAGGTTTTCCAGATTTCCCGTTTTAGATTCAGTTAATACTTTTTTAGTTTTCTTAGTCTCTTCATTTTTTTGGTATTCGACATCTTTCGTGGTCCACTCTAACCAGGTAACGACATCATGTTTTTTAGCTTTAGTGAAATTGTAGGTTGGAGACATCGTATTGCAAATATTACATTGAGAATACATGCATTCTTTCGATTTTGCATCGCACACTATCTCTTCCAATATATTTATTAATTTTGTACCTGATTCAAAAATCGTCAGTTTTTTTAGCGCCATAAATTTAAACTCAATATTTGCATGAATTTTGCAAACACAAGTTTCACGGTTGGACAGTCGAGGTTTGACTACATAAAAAGGTCGGTGCCTGCGAAAAGTGGCAATGGATACATTAATACCAGTGTTTTCCCTAAATTTTTTACGTAAATTCGTCAAACTGTCGAGAAGATATCGTTTTTGACATTTTTGTTTTTTAAAAGTCTTGGTTTCTTTTTTCCCCGCCGTAGCACGGCTTACGTCATCGCGCAGGTAAAAGTGACGAATTTTTTTCGCCAATTCACTGTTTCTCCTGGAGCCCAATTTTGCATGATTACGGATTCTGCTTTTTAAACCGACCACCCATCTCAACCGCGAGTGCAATCTATACTTTTTAACAATTGAGGACGTAAAAATATTCCGTAAAACCTTCTTTGCTTTTTTGTTGTTCACGTATTCCTGCCCTATTGCTTCAGTCAAAACGAAATTTTCTAGTAGGACTTTTTTAATTTTCATTTTATCTTGGTCTGAGGGAGTGGTCATAGTTTTGATAAATAATTCTGATTTTGAATTTGGTGTTTGCGGCTCTTCATGTATTACGAGATTTGCTTCTGCTTGCTCTGAAACAGTCATCTGACAATTAAGTAGGATTTTTTGTCGATAGATTTTCTTTTTTAGCGCTTGTATTTCGTTTTCTTTGTTTATTTATAGTGTTTCTTTGTTTTTCATTTTCTTTCTTTAGCCTTTTATAGTATCGTTGGTATTCTTTTGAACTATTTATATTTTTTATTTGTGTCTTATGTTTTCTCTCTTGATTTTTCTTAAGCTTTCTCCAGTTCTTTCTTCTTATCGACTTTTGGTTTTCTGATATTTTAGAAACTGGCACATATTTCTTCTTAATTCTGGTCAAATTTTTCAATCGTATTTCTTCATACTTCTCTGGATTTGATTCTTTAAGGCGTTGCCTATATAGCCGTTGACGTTCAGCTGCTGTCATTGGCATCCTAAAAAAATATATATCGTAAGCACAAAGAGACGGAGAGTCAAACAAACAAATATAAAAAGATGCATAAATGAATAAACAAACAAGAAGCTAGACAAATTAAGGCGATGATTGACGGCAAGCATATGAAAGGCTAGCCGACGGATAGAAGTTAAATAGACAAGCAAGCGAACTTGATGACGGAAGAATAATAAAACCGAAAGCAGACAATTAAATAGATAGACAAGAAAACCCTAGAAAAGATTGAAAAATAATAAGAACCGATTTCAAAACGCAGCAAAAGTTGGAAGTCATAGAGCGATCTTCGGCTACCGTAGACGCAGGCTTGCGGCGATAAGTAATGGGTAGCTCGCCGTCCGCCCGTCCAGTAAGGTTTAATCCGAGTAGTCAACGGCGCATAGTGTTCTTCGCACGCCTCAAAACGATGTCAGGAAAAACGTAGGGGCCCAGTAGGGCCGATGCCCTCTAGAAACCTGTGGTCCTAGGACATAAAAGGCAACTGATGGACACAGGTGTGGTTTCCGTCAGTAAGAATCTGCCACGCCCCCGCTACACGCTAGAGCGGGAGAAGTCATAGGATGATTTCAAACGTCAAAAAACACCTTCGAGAACTACCCTAAACTTTAAAATATCTAATAATAAATTATCAGAATTGATTTATAAACATATAAATCATACATAAAAATATACAATCGATTTGAGAACCTTTCCTTTTTGAAGTCGGTTCAAAGACATGTTCTAAGTGAGCTACAGCATTAACCTTGTCATCGCTTTTTATCAAATGAGACGAAGGTCAAATGAGAAATTTGAAGAAACCCACCTATAGATGTCGCACCGATAAAATCCCTAATTCATCAGTCACCGAAGCCACTTTTAGTTGCACTAGGCTACGGATGTAGTTCCAGAGTCGACGGATTAGCCATCTCAACGCACCTCTCTTATACGTATACGGAAGTCAACACTAGTCCAAGAAAGCGGAAGTCATACTACAACCCGCAGCTGTCGACGTTAGTGTGCACCTGTGAACACCTGTTTGTGGGTACGAATTTGACAGACCCCTCCGCCCACTTCAGGGCAGAGAACATGACGGACAAGGCGGAAGACATCCACGAGGATTACCACCACGAAAAAAAAGACTACGGGCGCTTCTAACGCGGAAATATAAATATTCGTGTGCAATATAAAATAAATAAGGGCTAACAAATGACATTGTACATAACAAACAGAAAGACATACGGACCCATATTATATACACCGAAAATTCACTCACATATTTTATACAACATTAAAATCACGCGCTATTAATAACATTTTATCAGCAATGTGATTGCGTCTTTATTTCACTTTTGTTATTTCATTTTTGTAACGTAATTAAATCATAACAAAAATGAAAAACTGCTGTACTTTGAAAGTAATTTCAAATACGTTAAGCCAAACAGAAATCGCAATGAGTTACAACCACCTAGCATTTCAATAAATGTCAACAATAAAGTACCTAATTGCTTAATTTAATAATATAAGTGTTCACTTACCTGCGTTGTTAGAAACAAAACAAAACAGATAATTTATAATTGGAATTTTTCTCGCCGACAAAAAAACACACGTCATTCACTATTTTCACTCGAGGACAAAATGGCCGACTCATATTAGATTCTGGCATGTGATTGGCTCGTTATAGTTTGAGTGTTGCCATTTTACAAATTCTATATATTACCAAATTGGGCGTTACAAAAATGAATAACAAAAATGATCAAAATAATGGACATTATTTTGAACCCAAAATTCAAATATTTTAAGTAATTAATAAAAAATATTTTTAACCGTAATCAAGGGCCATCAACAACGATTTGGCAAAAAGTTCATGAATAAGTAAATACTGTAGCTAATAAATTTATTCAGATGATTTTTGTAACGTAGCCCGTGAAGAGGACAAATTATTTTGTATGGAGATTATCCGACTTTGATGAGAACAAAGCAATATAAAGAATTTATTATGCTCAACAGATATAGATGTGTGTGTTATATAGTTAGATAATATACATCAGAGTACTAATAGGTAGTTTTTACATAGTAAAAATAACTGTATCATAAAATATCGGGTGTGGACAAATTTTGCAATCAAAATGGTCATTTTAAATGATTTTAACCCTTACTTGCGATCCATTGACATTGTATGTGTAGGTAATACGAAATTACCACGCTGGCCTTTTCCGGTTAGAACTGAAACAAATTAAGTAATTGTCATATAAACATTATTTGTATTTATTTTCTTGAATGGAACATACCGCACAAAATCTAATTGAGGAAACCTCGTTCCAAGTTAATTGTCCAATCGGGTAGCCCCTTTTTACAAAATCAAATTAGTACCTTGTTTTTCCTTTCCCAGTGCTTTGTTTTGACCGTAATTTTATAGGATTACATGAATAAACCCATGTTTATTGTGGTATTATGTTCATTCATGTAATTATCCCAGTGTTTTCCTAAAGTAAGTCAGTATGGTCAATATTTCCATGAGTCATATTCTATAATCAGAAATACTTACTTATTATTCTTTATTATTAGAGGTACCTACTTCTTGTTTACATAAATCGGATTTTTCACATTTGTGGAATTAACGTCACAAATTGTTTTATAACATGAGTTTAATTAAGTCTATGTTTTGCCTAAATGTTCCTTGATTTTCGCGTCCCTTCGCAGATCGTTTCACCAAGATTTATAGGAACTTTTATCTCTCATAGATCTGCGCAGTGGGTTGTGCCTCAAGGCGAGTTCGACCCCGAAGTAATGTACACATCAGACTCCATGATTGGCAACTGCATACTCAATGCGGAGAACAGATTCACTGAGCCGGAGTCTTACCGGGTGTCCAACTACTACACGGTCTACATAGAAAACCAGTGCAGCCATGACTGTAAGTACCTACCTTATCATATTGTATCAATTTTAAGAGAGGTTTTTCGAAGCCTCACAGCACTTGTCAATCGGATATGTAATGAACTAATGATCATGTCGTTATAATCATACAGGAAAACATCGAGCCTATCTTCCTGACATCTTGACATTATGTCAAGATTTCAGGAAGATAGGTTCGATGTTTCACGCCACTTTATAGTAGTTTTCTAAGATACCTAACGCTTATTCTGTAAACAGTTCACAGAATAACCGTTGGGTTTCTGAAAACACTGGCCAAGTGCGTGTCGGACCACGCACAATGAAGGGTTCCGAAGTTTGGAAGTTGGAATGAATTTATCGCAAAAACAAACTTAACATTGTAGTTGAAAAATATGTTCTCCCATATATCGATATATGCCACAATCAATTCTCCAACTGCAAATTTAAGTTGGTCTACTATTACTCGTTAACTTGTAAAGCCCACTTAGCTGTGATAGTTTTCCTTTTATTTTATTTTATTATGTTTACTACTGCCACAATTTTTTTCACATCTCCATAAACAACCATTTAGCTGGCAGGGGGGGGCACAAGTGTAGGGGTCCACTAGGGCCGATGCCTGCCGGGGTCGCGGGAAGGTACTTATGGGTCACCGAGGCCCCCGCAACACAGGCAACAGGAAGGAATACGGGTGGGTTTTAGTCAGTAAGAGTCTGACACACCCTCCCGCTCCGCCCAGAGCGGGAGAAGTTATTTGATGATTTCCCACCCAAAAAAAAAAAAAAGGGGGGGGGGACACCTGACTCTAACAAAAATTAGCACTTTAATGTTTACTATTACGCAAGCGGATCCTTGAATCGAAAAGTCGTGTTCACAGACCCACAATATTTTTTTGAACGGCCTATCCAACGATACCCTACACCAGTGTTCCGCAAACTTTTGTGTTCAAGGTACACCTACGAAATCGGGCAATTTCAGAGGTACACCATAAATAAAAAATCTAATTTTAATCATATAATAATTATCGTTTAAGTTTTAATCAATTTAGAAACTTACACTTCATTTTAAAGCATAAGTTATATACTACGATACTTTTGCGTGGCGCGTGATACGCCTTTAAACAGGATAAAATAAATTTATATTATTTATGGGTTTTGTTGCTTTGAAAGTAAAGTTCCGATAAGTTTTGCGAAGTGAAAGATAGCAATGAATACATTATTTCCGACTGCCATTATAATTTTATAAGAAATTGATTTTTCCCGCGGCACACCAATTAATGACCACGGTACACCAGTGTGCCGCGGCACACACTTTGCGGAACACTGCCCTACACCATGGCGTAGACGAAAAAAAAAATTTCATCCCCACATTACGTGCAAGGGAGCCCTAAAATATTTTTTTCTTCAAGATTTTATTTTAGCACTTTGTCGTCGTGATTAATATGTATACCTATGCCAAATTACAGCTTTCTAGTACTAAGCGTCTCTGAACTACAGTGGGGAATGACAGACAGACAGACGGACATGGCGAAACTATAAGGGTTCCTTACTACGGAACCCTAAAAAGAACAAGGCAAGTTTCACGGAAACAATGCAGATATCTCTAAGTAAAAATACAAATTGCCCCATAGGTACATATTAATGCAAAAAAGTCCCGCATAGTTACGGAATCCATCGCCTAATATGCGGGATAATGTAACTAATAAGATAATAGGAACTAGTTGTTATGAGCTAGCGTGAGCAACTGAGCCAGTATAGTAATGACAGTTATATTTAGTTTATATTGGCATCAGGGACCTAAGAATTCTTTCGTACTAAAATAAATACCTACTAAACAGTATGCCTGTATACGGTGTTGAGAATTAAGGGTGTGGACCACTAAACTGAAAAACTTTCTCCCGGGGACCAACATCGTAATGGCGAAAAAAAAATTCTTTTATCCTTGCACGTAATATGGGGATGATATTCTCGTCTCCCCATGGTGTCTAGTATCGTTGGACAGGCCATTCAAAAATATTGCGGTTCTGTGAATACCACTCTTTGATTCCAGGATCCGCTTGCGTAATATTAAAAATTAAAGTGCTAATTTTTGGAGTCAAATGTCCCCCCTGCCAGCTAAATGGTTGTTTATGGAGATGTGAAAAAAATCATGGCTTTAGTACATATAAAGAAATGAAAAGGAAAACTATCACAGCTAAGAGCTGTGGGCTTTACAAGTTAACGAGTAATAGTCGACCAACTTAAATTTGCAGTTAGAGAATTGACCATGGCATACATCGATGTATGGGAAAGAACATGTTTTTCAACTACAATGTTGAGTTTGTTTTTGGGATAAATTCATGCCAACTTCCCAACTATGGAACACCATCATTGTGCGTGGTCCGACACGCACTACGCGTGTTTTTTGTTTTGAAGCAGGTTAGTCATGAGTTAAGATCTCATATAAGAATACATCGCATCATAATCAGCCTATAACGTTCCCACTGCTGGGACACGCCTCCTCCCTGTGAGAGGGAGTGAGCCGTAATCCACCACGCGGGTCCAGTGCGGGTTGGTAGATGTCGCATGTCTTCGAATTCTTGGTTCTAGGACATGCCGGTTTCCTCACGATGTTTAAGAATACATAGCTACTATTATTATATTAGTATATTGAGAGTAGGTAGGTAAGTATAATAAATTAGCGTGTAACATTTATTTATAAATATTTTTTGTGGTTCCCAGAAATGATTGCTAGTTGCTTACATTACATACTACTGGGAAATTTGACAAAAGGCAAGTAATTAATAAAAATGAAAGGAAGGGTATTTATAATATGGCATCTGATGACGCATTTTGATGGCGACAATGTGCTTCGCATTATGCAGGTTTATCCCCAATTATGTGTGATAGATGCCCATGGATTGTCCCGCAAAGTCGCACTTACGTCATCATAACTTAACCACGTCCCAAGGAAAAGTTGCTCCTTTCTTTACCAGCGACGTTCAGTTACCATACAGAATGTAGGCACTACATTAATTAAGTAGGTAAAAGTACTGTGTAATAAGCAAGTAATATTTTGTTATATCAAGAGTAGGTTTCATTCAGCTATTTCGTATCTAGTAACTCGACGAAGGAGAGCCATTCAAACAAATAGCGCTTTATACTTTTACTAGATTGCAGATAGAACTATGAGGCTTCTTACCTTTTATAAAAGAGGTGAAAGACAATTATTGGACTAGAAATAGAGACCAACTAGTTCAACCAGGTTTCAGGCTGGTTAAAGTAGACTCATCCTTCATGGGGTACTGTTTAAAATGTTACAATAAAATACCTCCACACATACTCGCAACTAAGGCCAAGCATATTATAAGTTGGGGGATTACATCGCTGACAAAAATACTTGGCTCAACGGTGGTCCTGCTCCACAAGGGCGCATAAACTAATTGATTAGCATTCGACAATATTTGGTGAAGCTGCTGAAGATCATAAAAACTATCTTTGTATTGCATATAATTCATTCTCTAGTATTGTATAATTGCAACCAAGTGCTCACACATGTGCCAACATGTGTGAGCACTTGGTACCTATTATAAAGCTACCATTTACTGGGTACGTCTTTAATTGACTTGAATGTGCCCTGGCGGCTGAGAGTATGTCAGGCTTACTCAAATGTCTCGCTGGTGGTGGCGTGTGTGTTAGATCATTAAGTTCCCTTCAAAATCGTTGAGCTGAATGGTGCTGATCCATGCGTCATGTTCGTGAACGGGTGCCGTCAGTAGGGACTGGTCATTTATTAGCTGCTTATTTTAATTTTTCAATTGTTTTTGTCTTTTTATTACGGACACTTTTAACGTGCAAGTCTTTCTACATTGTTCTCACATGTATAATTTCAACATGAATGATGTAACCAATATTTTTGTAACAATATTTTAATATAAAAGAGTGTCCGTGGAGTTTCTTGCCCGTTCTTCACCATAGGAACCTACTACGCTTTGGAATGGGCAACTAGCTTCATCTTTCTGACTGACCGACCCCTTGACAATTCAAAAGTGCCTGTATTTGGTTTATTTGAAATAAATACTTTTAATGAGGGTGTACTACAGGTACCTACACCTCTGCCCAAGCCTTCGGGGAAACAAGGCGTCATGTTATGTTATGTTACAATAACACTCTATTATTTCCAGATCCAGAGAAGATAGACAGATGTTCTTACGAAGAATACTACAACCAGACTCTGAGACATGTCGAATTTACCATCAAGAACTATACGAAGGACGAAGTATGTTGAAAAATTGTGCTGTTTTCCTGTTGTCGTAAATTTGCAATACGGTCAAATGAACGTCCGTAGTAACAGTAACTACAAAAACCGCCCTTAATGTGACGAAATAAATACACTGTCAAAGTCAAATTGTTACCATGGACGAGCGGTTGTCTGTACAGTCGCGCAATTTTCTCATTCGATTTTGAACTTAAACATCAACATTGTATGGTTTAAAATCATTTGTAGAAATATGACAGTTTGTGGTAACTTGATTTTATCTGTAAATACATAGCACCATTAAAATGGTACTATGTATGTTGTTATCTGTACTCGTAACTTACGTAATATTCACGTTCGTGAAATAGCTCATAATGGTGGCAACATTATCGCTTACCTACCTTCGAAGATAAATGAAGAAAAAAAAATTAAGTATAACAATAGTTTATAAATTAAAGATGAAGGCTCGTAGAAATATTGAGGTCAACAGTTGTTTAAACTGCTTTTTATCGTGCTGTTAATTACTTCGTTAAGTATTATTATTATCTGTGGTTATGGTAATGAGAACTAATACAAAGAATTTGTTTGATTACGAGAAGCTTGGTAGTATCGATTTTATTACAATAGTTTTATGTGGGTTCTTAGTAATAGTGAACGAGCCTACTACCCGACCAAGTTAATTGGACAACTGTCAGTTGTGACATCTTCTTCAGATTGAGATACTCAATTTTCCATATAGCCATTCCATACATGAGTGACGCTTGTGATTTGAATAGACGAACAATTTAGGCAATCTATTTGTCAGCAGTCAATTTAACAACAATCAAGTACCCTGATTTTACGATGTAATTGTGATGCCAACGTCCAGCCCTGGGGGGTAACCATCACCTCTTATAGCAGTATTATTTCAATATTACTTTAGCGTGAGAAAGAGATTGAGCTATAAGTCCTGTATAGCTCCATCACTTTCCCACTGTGAAGTAATATTATAATACATAATACTGCTATAAGAGGTGATGTTCAACCCCCCTGTTTGCTGTGAACTTAATGTTAATGCGTGGCCATCGAAAATATCGTTGGTGTGCACAAATTAATAATAAATCTGAACTTCGGTTCAGATGTATCATACGTATTCCCTGAAAATAGATAATAGTGCTAGTTAGAATCTTTACCTGCCTAGCCATTTAGCCCAACTATGTTGGGGTCGGCTTCCAGTCTGCGTGCAGTGAAGTGACTGCCTATCTGACCTCCACAACCCAGTTACTGGGTAACACGATCCCCCTTGGTAAGACTAGTTGTCCGACTTTCGGGCTTCTGACGACCCGTAACAACTGTCAAAAATCTACAAATAACAGCTGGAACCAACGGCTTGACGTGCTTTCCGAAGCACGAAGGGGTCTTGGTATCTAAAGATGGACCCATCCATGGAATAACCGCAGAAAGCGTAGCTTAACCTGATCGATCGACCCGGCTGTTATTACTTATGCACGAGCCACTCAATATAGCTAGTTAGAATAATATTAATTATATTGTCTTACTGCCAACTACGAAACGCATAATCATAGCCTGTTTGGACAAGACTGCATTTTAAGAAGCAATATCTAGGTATAGAAAGAAGAAGTGAAATGAAAAGAAGCAATAGTAGTTTAAAAATGTATGTTGACCACAAACAATAAAGGCACGATCACACGTACCACAACCACACCACAACGATAACACGTGGACGGGCGCTAATATGCATGAAAATGAATAGTTTATTCACACGGACCACATTTGGCCGTCTAAATCAACCGTTTGGGCGATACCGACCACGTTGCAGCCACTTCGCAGACACAACGCAACCACCGCGCACTTGCGGCCGGCCACTTCGCAAACACAATGTTGCGTCGACCATTTGATTTGATTTTGTAGTTTTAATACAACACAACTACAAGAAGCTGCAGTGAAACTATTTACACGTAACCACTGCGTACCCACATTTTGTCGCTAAGATGTGGTTGTTGTACGTGTAAACGGGCCCTTAGACTGAATGATAATTATAAGCCAAAAAGACCAACAATTATACAATGGTTGTATGATTTTTGAGCCGGAATCATGAGTAGAGATCGGATATTCGCATGCATATTTACCTAAAGGTGAGATGTTAGCTAATATAGAATGCGCTTTTGTATCAAAAAAATCCCGTGGTTCCGGGAATACAAATTTAGGTTTCCGATTATAAAATCAAATGTATATTAACTTACTTTCAAATGTTGGCTTATATGGAATGCACTTTTGTATCGATCGTAAAAATCCCGCCCGCCATTCCGGAATCGACAAATTTTGTGTTTTTTTAATACTATAGAATTGGCTGCATATCTACCTACCTAATAGGTATTGTAATTTAAAGTAGATAGAAACATTTTTTAAATATTTTTTTTAGAGATTGTTTCCATACTATGCACCCGAGTATGCATTCCCGGTATCCCTGGCATTCCGGAATTTTTATTAAAAACAAATATTTTAAGAAACCGCTTCCATACTTTCATAGCCAAAAATTAACTTTAGGTAAATATGCATCCGAATATCCGATCTCTGATCATAAGTCCAAGTTTTGGATCCGGACCTGCATAATACGTGTGTCGTTTAGTAAACAAGGCAACTCGAGTTTTATAATACTTAAGTTCAGCTTTATAGAGCGTCACATTCATGTTGTCTTTAGATTGAATGAAAATAAATGAACGAAAACGACCACAACTCAAAAATTATATACAATGGTATATAATTTTTGAGCCGGAATCATGAGTCAATGTTTTGGAACCGGACCGGACCTACTTATTACGTGTGTCGTTTAGTAAACACGGAAAATCGAGTTTTAGTATACCTAGTTCAGCTTTGTAGAGCGTCATGTTCAATTTGTCTATTTTTATATGCATTTGTTTCTGCGAGATTTTTTTATTTCGTCTTTTTCACTCATGCCTGCGTAACAAGTCGCTTGCTAAAGGTTGATATTTACGCCCAGATATTCGACACATATAAGCATTTTTATTCTATTTTCAAACTTGTTTCTAATTCCAGTGTAAAACGTCATGTGAACAAGCAGAGCGCTTCAACTGCCGGGGGTTCACGTGGATATCAGAGGGGCAAGTGAAGGGGGGCGGGGGCCGCGGGCTATGTGACCTGCACAGTGAAGACCTCATAACTACGGGCTCATGGCTGCTCAGACGAATCTCTTCAGCCACTTACTACCGCAGAGTCGTTTGTCTGAACAGTAAGTTTAGAATTACATCCTTATCCATACAAATATTAGAAATGCGAAAATAACTCTGTCCGTCTGTCTGTTACCTTATCACGCCTTAACGGCTGAACGGATTAAGTAGATGCTGGACCTGGGTTAAGACAGAGGATACTTTTTATCCCGGTAAGGTTCCCATGGGATAATGTCGGACCTCCATGCAGGCGAAGCCACGGGCAAAAGCTAGTACATACATAATTGTATTAAGACTAGCCCTACTGATAAACCTGCGATAGTTCGTCTTTCCAAGGAAATTGTGTGACGTCTGCTATAAAAATCGCAGTTTTCCTGTATCCTGTTGCCGTTTTTTTTTGCTGGAATATTTGCCTTAGAGCGATATTTTTGAATGGTTGAGATCTTTCATCATTCCATTGAAATCTGCATCGGTCAATTGCCGGAAGAACTCAATATAGAAATAGAAAGCAATAAAAGAGTTCTTAAATAGTAGGCCATAGAAAAGAGCGCAGTATTATGTGTAGCGGTGCGATTACAGCAGCAATTTTGTATGCAGGCTCTATAATAGGACTCAACACAAACGTTCCAACTTCAACATTTGTCATATTATTATACGATTTTTTATTCAACTAGTGCGACTTATGACCAAACGAGCTTTGCCAAAAATTCACAGGTTTAAAAAAGTTTAATAACTCGTGTCAGGTTGCCCTATCTCTGTATAAATGACATAAATTAATCTTCATCTTGTATCTTGAGTAACTTTGTGGGATAAATCCATTTTCGAGGTCGCTTCGCTCGCTCCCATCACACAATTATTATCCCCCCGCCGAAATCTTGGGCTGCGACCGCGCCTGTCTTGTTTAAAGCAAAAATAGACGATAACTATTACTGTGCGATTACATCGCATATTTGTTTGGTGCGCTTGCTTATGCATTTTTACCTAATGTAAATTGACATATAACTAATTATTATTGAATAATTTTTTTACCGTTTCATTGTAAACACGTCGTTACAATTAATAAATAATTTAACAAGAATTCAGCAGGATTAGTTTTTCTTCCATCTCAACTTATCGCATGTATTAGCAAGCAGGTGCTCGTACAATTACCCACTAGTTAAAGTATATACATAAACCTACTTATCGTCACCATGCAGTGAAAATGTCGTAAAAAAAAAATTGTTTTCCTTTATAGGGTTCCGTAGTGAACAAGGAACCCTTATAGTTTCACCATGTCCGCCTGTCTGTCGCCGCTGTAGCTCAGAGATGCTTTGTACTATAAAGCTGTAATTTGGCATAGCATACCACATATTGGTACAAAGTGGTAAAATAAATAATGTGGGAACGATATTTTTTTTTCACGTCTATCCCATGGTGTGGCGTATCGTTGGATAGGCCGTTAAAAATATTGCGGGTCTGAGAACGCCATTTTTCGATTCAAGGATCCTTTTGCGTAATATTAAGCTTTAAAGTGCTAAGTTTTGTTAGAGTCAAGTGTCCCCACCCTGCCAGCTAAATAGTTGTTTATGGAGATGTGAAAAAATGTTTTTCAACTACAATGTTAAGTTTGTTTTTAGGATAAATTCATCCCAAGTAATACCAACTACGGAACCCTTCATTGTGCGTGGTCCGACACACACTTGGCCGGTTTTTTTTTAATTTATTTGTTGTTTAGAAAACCTCGTAATGTACCTCGTATGTATATTTGAAACAGACTTGTTCAGCTCTAAGATGCTTCTAGTGCCTTCTATTGATGATAATGAGAACCTCAGGGAACGTCAATGACGGTCATTTTTCAGACAGTTTTATCTTTATTTATATTTTTTGCTAGTAATGCTAGTCTATACTTCCAGTCACAGTAGAATGCGAGGGCTCAGACATGATAGTGACGTATGTGCCGCGCGGCGTGTTCCGCGGGCGTGTGTACGTGCCGGGGAGAGGGGAGCGCTGCAGCGCGCGCGCCAGCGGACGGGCAGTGCGACTGGCGTTGCCCATGCAAGGCGACTGTGATGTTAACTTCGCGTACGGCATTTCGAATGGACCTAATGGAGTTATTAACAGGTAAAACACACTTCCAGTCACAGTAGAATACGAGGGCTCAAACATGATAGTGACGTATGTGCCACGCGGCGTATTCTGAGGGGAGCGATGCAGTGCCTGCGCCTACGGATGAACAGGACTGTGACGTTAACTTCGCGTACGGCATCTCTAATGGACCCAATGGAGTTATTAACAGGTAAAACACACTTCCAGTCACAGTAGAATACGAGGGCTCAAACATGATAGTGACGTATGTGCCACGCGGCGTATTCTGAGGGGAGCGATGCAGTGCCCGCGCCTACGGATGAACAGGACTGTGACGTTAACTTCGCGTACGGGTATCTCTAATGGAGTTAATAACAGGTAAAACACACTTCCAGTCACAGTAGAATACGACGGCTCAAACATGATAGTGACGTATGATCCACGCGATATATTCTGTGGGGAGCGATGTAGTGCCCGCACCGACGGACGGACAGGTCTATGATGTTAACTTCGCGTGTGGCATCTCGAATGGACCCAATGCAGTTAATATTGACAGGTAAAAAGTTCAAAGTATGCTCGATTTAGATCTATGTCTAGTAAAAATTAGTGCTTTAGCTGTTTCAGAAACTGATGCCGAAAACCACCTTTACTGGTACCAAATAAAGATACTGCCAATGTCGAATTGTTGCCATGGAAGTACTGTTGACTAGCCAACACTATTTTCTAATTATTTTCTAATCATATTTCTATTTCGTATATTGTGAAAAAACCTTACCCTTTTAATTGGTGTGAAATCTCCAACATACAGTTAGCGAACATTGTGTGCAATGCTCGTTCCTTCTTTGTCTGCCATAATAAGAAGTGTCAATGTAACAGCGACTTTTCTGTATGCTGGTATTTAACACGAAGACTTATTCTTTATGAATGGTCCATTTTATCCTCATATTTTTGTTTCACCCAGAACAATGGCGTACGTGATGGTGATGATCCAGAACAACCCGATCATCCAGACGGCAGGCGACCGCTGGGTGCGCGTGGGCTGCTCGCCCGGCGCGCGCGCCGCCAAGCAGGTCGACACCACCGTCGCCGTCAGGGATATCGGGTGAATATACTATGTTTGAGTTATTTCAGAATTTAGTAACCCTACTTTTGATGGAACTTCGTTTTTTTTTTATATTGTGCCGACTATAACGTCGGGGTCACCAATTATCTACGTATTTTAATATATTTTTTACAAGATAGAGAGAGATTTTCAACAGAGTGACATTGACAGAACTGAAGAACAGTAATTTGAAAATAGAAAGATAATAAACAATAAAAAGGTATCAAAAAGAAAGTTCCGCCGGAACATACTTCGTCAATTTACTGTCTTCACTTAACTGTTTCGAAAAGAACGTCAATACTCAATACTCAATACTGCACAATGTCTTTATGTCGCCAAGGTAATGAGCATAATTTTAAATTGCTTTAGGAACACGATTAGGTGCTGTAATATTGGTTTCAATGTCGTTCTATCCTGATTGAGAGAGCAGTGGTGGCCCAGTGGTAACGGCCGCGACTTACCGAGTTGTAAGTCGTAGGTTCAAACCCTGACAGGCGCTTTACTTTGTGTAAATTATTTTATCACCGCTGCTCTGAAAACGGTGAAGGAAAACATCGTGAGAAAACCGGCATGTCCTAGAGCAAAAAAATCGAAGACATGTGACATCTACCAACCCGCACTGGGCCCGCGTGGTGGATTACGGCCAACTCCCTCTCACAGAGAAGAGGCCTGTGTCCCAGCAGTGGGAACGTTATAGGCTGATTATGTATATATATTTATTACAATCCACAATGTAAACTTAAGTGGATGGCTTGCTTAAAAACGATCATTATGAATCCTGTCGGGCACAGCAATGTAGGAGATAGGATACGAGCTTTTGTTTGTCTTTCACGAGCAAATTGATATAATTACGTCCGGTATATCTTTAGCAGCTTGCTAACTTGCTAATTGTTTTTATCTATTCAAACATCCCAGCATGAGTTTCTCTCGTCATACTGAGAATTGTTATCAATAGAAGTAAAGGCGTCGCTTTTAGATCTTTTGTTGTCTGCTGCCGGTACTTACCTACTCCTTATTCACTGTCTATACTCTGATTTTTAATTTGCTAAACTAAAATGATATTTAGTGAAGTAGCATACATGCGTTCTGGTGTCGGATTGTCCTAAAATCTATGTTTTTGTGTATTTGTTTTGTTACTAACATTAGCTCTTAAGTATTTTCATGTTACTTACTAACAATTTATATGGAGAAATCTGAAATAAATTATTATTATTATATCCTTACATATCTCGGGACCATGGGATCCCGGACCTTTGGAAGGCGTACGAGGGGCCGAAGCCAACTCGCAGAGGCCCCTTGGACAATTGTAATGGAATGAGGCACCAACTGACGATTATCCCTGTTTGCTCTATGATGGTGCATCCAAGGTCAACCCCCGGTTGATGCAGGACTATTGCAGAACATGGGAACAAAACATATTGGGCTATGGGTTTGGGAGGCTATAGTGGATCGCTTTTCTAAGACTATAGAAAGGCTAATGCCCCTACCTGACCAATGCTTTATATAAAATACACCGATAAAATGGCAGGGGGTGACTTGCACACTCAATAATGGGCCCCCGAAAACGGCCGCTAGCACATAGTGACGTAGTGACAAGGGGGCAACACTTCCTGAGGTGCATGAGGAGTGGAGAGGTATTCCACGGCTATCAGGACAACCCCGGAAGTACGGTCAAGATCCCTACCAGCATCTTACTGGAATACTTCCTTCCTCCGAGCACGTTTGCTCTTGCGAATCTCCACTCAAGCCGGCCAATAAAGGCAACAATGAGGTGGGAGATCTGTTCCTCGCCAGTGTTCACGCTAGCCGGCCAATAAAGGCAAGCCAGAGAAGATGAACAAGACTTCTCCCAGGAGATAGGGTCCGTGGGGTCGCTACTGCCCAACAGCTCGCCACATGCTTCCCTGCGGGTTTCTGTATCTCTCTTCGTCTGGCTCCTTACCCTAGAACCGTTTAGGCAAAGTAAACTCTACTGGCATAGACCCAGAGTTTGGAGCGCGCAAGCCCTACCACGACGTCAACGTAGAGATACGGCGGTGGGGTTATTATTATTATTATTATAAAAATAACCTAGTAAATAATCTAGTTACCGAGTGACTCTCACCAAGGACCACTGAATCATTCTCTGCAGAGGACTTGCACTGTTGTTGTATTGTCTCTGTAATTTTAATTAAGTATTTATCATGTTATTTTTAAAAAAAAGGTCGATCGCAGCTGTCATTTTGGTCTAGCAAATTAAAAATCAGAGTTAAGCCAGCTTACTAGTACCGCCCAAAAGCAGGTAGGTGAAGCTTCTGTATTTAGAAGCAGAATTGCATCATTCATGTCCCGGGTTGGTACATGCAGAGACAGTATAGTTAACCTTTTGACCGCCACAGTCATGTATAGATGACAAACCAGAATGTGCCCAGCACACCACGGTCGCGACTACATGACCGATTTTAAGGAATAATTCGTAGCTTGGCGCCGAGGGCACGTTTTGTTTTTTTGACGTGGCGGTCAAAGGGTTAAGGGCCTCGCTGATAAGATGTATGCTACCAGGCCTACAAGCGGTGCTTGGAAATAGCCGTGTTAATATTAAGAAAGGCGTGTGTTTGTTTGTGTGCCATTTTATTGTTTTTTTTATGGATTCATGTGGTCTGCAATTAAGATTTTTATTTAACAGCAGTGGCTACAAAAAGCCGACATTCGGTGAGTCAGAATCCCGCAGTCCTCTCACGCCGGCCGCGGCTAGCGCAGTGTACGGCAGCAGTACCGCGCCGGTCACGATGTACGTGGTGCGCGCGCTAGACGACGCCGGTGCCGGCGCCGTGTCGCTGGGAGAGCCGCTCGAACTGCGGATTGAGACTACCGGTGAGTTTATTTACATCCACTGGGTACATCGAAGCTCACCTCATGCTCACCCATATGATTAGTGGTAAAATATGGCTGAACCTTTTCCCTATCACCATGTGCTGTACCATACTGCACTCCGTTTTACACGTGCAGTCTGTGGGCCGATTATACGCAGACATCGTACAGCGTCCTTCGCGTTCATTATAATAATGCGTTCAGGATATTGATGGGGTTGCCCCGCTTCTGTGTCAGAGATGTTTGCTGAAGCTTGAGTCGACTGTTTCTATGCAAATATGAGAAAACGATGCTCTTCTCTGGTGCGCCGCGTGCGGGCCAGCCCCAACCTTATTCTGCGCTGTGTGGTGAGCAGACTCGATTGTTTATATGTGAGTCGCTGCTGCACGCTGTCCACCTCGGTGTAAGGCGTGTGGCAGTGATTCACATGTATCCATGGTTTAAGGTTAAGTGATTAGAATAGGAATATAGGAGCAAAGAATATTTAATACAACTGATTCATGTTACTTGTTGAATAAAGATATTATTGTTATTATTTTTGTATTATGTTGCAAAATAAAATAAAATAAAATATCTTTTTTACATGACACAATTTAATTGCCTGTGGCATACCATAAATTTAAGCAACAATAAAAGTTGCACAGCCTACTAGCAGTGTTTATATTCTATCTAAGTCATTTGTTGTTTCAATTGTATTGTATGCCACAGGGAAGAAACTTGCATTGTGCAAATAACCCTTAACTAAAAAAAATAATCATTAACTTTACTTAAATTATTAACAGCTGTAATATGTAAAACTACATTCTTACAATAAATAAATTCTGATTCTTAAGTAACTACATATTATTTCAAACTAGATGCGCCCCGCGGTTTCACCCGCATAAGTTTTGACCTCTTGCGTATATCGGGATAAAAAGTGTCCTATGTGTTATTCCTGGTTATAAACTATCTGTGTGCCAAATTTCATCCAAATCCGTTCAGTACTTTTTGCGTGAAAGAGTAACAAACATCCATCCATCCATCCAATCCTACAAACTTTCGCATTTATAATATTAGTGGGATTGCGGTCAATTGTCATTTTATGTGGGTCACGCAGTTACATTACCAGCATTACCCCGCAGATGCTCGTTGGATCAGGGCTCATAGGCAGGACGTATTGTGGATGCTGACGTTTTGAGAAATTGCATGAGGGATATATTTATACAACACATACAGCTTTTGCTTAAACCAAAATCGGAGAAAAGTTCAGTATGAATAACTTTTACTATATATTTTATCGATTTATGTGAACACACACGTATGGACCAGCTGGTTTTTTTTTCGTATATTTCCAGTGTATTCCGTAAATGACATTGAATGAAAAATCAGCAAACCAAATGCTGTGACTAATACGAACGTAATTACGATTACCCACGTTTTAAATAATTACTTTGAAATAATTGATCTCTCATTCATGGTCGAGCTGCCACACAAAAACAGTCAACTTTGATTTATTGGTAATAACTAGTAATTTCATGTCTCATTATACTTTGTTTGACACGTCTCGGTTGATTACAGACGCAACAGAGATCAAAGCGTATCATCTGGTGGCTTCTTCAAGACTTGGAGACAGTTCCGTGCTGTTACTGGATAGCAGAGGGTGTCCTACAGGACAGGTAAGTGGAAACATCATCAGGGCACTAGTACTAACAACAGGACGGGTTTGGATTTTATTAACAACACATCACACCATTACGTACGCCTGTATCCTCTATTGGGATTCCCTCTTTATGACCTCAGCTTACCATTAATCTAGATAAGTAAAAGGGGAGAGCACAACGCCTTGTTTCTTAACAATTAAGAACCTTGTGTGTTCCATCCTGTAGCTGGATGAGGTCGGCGTCGGCAGAAAGGGCGAAACAAACTCTAGAAATATTTTAGTTCTTTTGTTGTCGTTAATGTTAATTTGAGTTTGTTTCTTGTCAACTAAGTAGTGTTTTTTTTTTGTTTTGCAATGGAAGAGGTCAGGCCTAATTACGTACCTAACACACTATCAAACACAATCCGAATGATTTTGAAGTATATTGTCCATCCATTGCTTTATATGTTCGAAACATTTGTCTGCTCAACTACGTAAATAACGCAATAAATGTTGTTGAACTGTCAACATAAAACCCTTTGCTACTGATAGTGTGTTACGCAATTACCCCTCTAGATCTTATTATAATTTGTAATATTACGGTTGGCATGATTGAATGGTTGGCTATAGTGCGTTCACTATAACTTGACGCGTGACGCGATTGGCAGCACTGCATTTTGTTCGTTTTAATAGAGTTCAATATGGCGACTGACGAACAGAACTACCAATCACAAGACTGCAAAATTCAGTGCTACCAATCGCGTCACGCGTCAAGTTAAATTAAAAGCACATTAGTTTTATTTGCCAACCCCTTTGATGGCAAGTGTTAATAGGCGGGCTATTGACACTGCACCTCCATTGAGTTGCAGATGCGGTACCAACATTAGAGACAGAACTGATTACTTTCATTGACATACACACTCTTCAAAGCGTTAAGGCTTAAAGTTTAAGCAATTCTATCCTTTCGCAATGATAAAAAAAAACTGTGAAACGATTTAGTTGCTAAGATAATTTGGGTAAGAAAAATTGAAATCGACAGTACAAGTTAATTCTCAGGTGGACTTCCCCGCGTTCTCTCGCGTGTGGCAAGGCGGCACTCAGCGTTTGTCGGCTCGGTTCAAAGCGTTCCGCTTCCCCACCTCGCATGTTGTGCGGTTCGCGCTCATGGTGCGCTTCTGTGATAACAAATGCCCACCGGTAAGTGTCTTATTTTGACTTGATAAAATATGTGATCGGGTGTGCGCGGATGGCGGGATGAGCTGGACTCCTTTAACAAAGATTGGTCTTTGGCTGCTCCGGACAGAGAAAGGTGGGAGGAGAGTAGAGAGGCTTTTGATCAGCTGTGGGACAATACGTGCTAATAAAAAAAACACTTACTTTTGACATACCTACTGTTTGGCAATGTTTAAGGTCCAATATTGCACAAGAAAAAAAATCTACGGTTACCAACGATATTACTACTGATCCTTGTCAATAATTATAAATTGACACAAAACTATTTGATACATTTTCTTCAGCATTTTATGTTATAGCTAAAAAAATGACTTATTTTACACTCTGTTTCAAGAACTTAATAATTATGTTTGAAAAAACTGTTAGGTTTATCAGATTTTAATTGCTGACTATACCAGATGTATGTGTCGAGAGGTCGCCGTAATATCTGCAATATACCACAGTTCTTAATTTTACCTGTCTTACAATTGTCAATCATGTTTGACATACTATTTGATCATCCCTTCTTCCATCCAGGTGGAATGCAATACTAAACAGAGCCGTAGTACCCGTCAGACCAACGCCACACTATATAAATGGGGTGACGAAGTCCCGGCTGCCGTACGAACCGACAACGCACGTAGACCCGGGGTCGTGGCTCAAGGAAGCGCCGTGCCCTGTGTGCCCGCGAATGACGACGCGGTAGCGCTCGAGTTGGACTTGCTTGTCGATTCCAAGGATATCCTGTCTGTAGATACGCTGGTGCGAGCTGATCATAGATCCACGTTACGTGAGTATAAGCCATCTTGTGTTCGCAAATTAGTTTCCTAACATGTAAACAAATGTTTTATTTTTTAATATAAATAATAACCACACATAAATATCTATTACTCCTACTTACTATTTATTCTAAACTCAAATTAATTTACACTAGCATGACATTGACATTTAATGAAGTTGAAATAACATCAATTGGAAACAAGGATTTGAATATGGAACATATTCTGTAATACTTCGTTCGTCATACTTTTTATCGAAGTTTTAAAAAATGAATTATCACTAAAAATAAAAAATAAGCAAGTAAATATGTCAATTATAATAAATGTCTTATAAATAAAAATAAAATTATACTTACTTGAGGCAACAATTCTGATGTTCATTCCACATTACATCACATTATTTTTGTCCAAAATGCTTATTTTTTACTTTCATCCAACAGTAACTTTATTCATAAAACCATTAGGTTACCTTAAGTATAACCCGATTCAAACTATGGCGGGTCAGAACATGAGGCGAGTCGCTGCGCAGTAATCTATGTGTCAGCGGGGGTGCGGGGTAGGGTACTGCGCAGCGAGTAGCGCACTTCAGTGTATGAACAAACAAAAACAAATTTCACTAAGTAAATACTGTAATCTTCTAATAGGTACACAGCACATTACGTTTGTCGTCAGCACAAAAGTAGGGGTCCACTAGGGCCGATGCCTGCCGGGGTCGCGGGAAGGTACTTATGGGTCACCGAGGCCCCCGCAACACAGGCAACAAGAAGGAATACGGGTGGGTTTTAGTCAGTAAGAGTCTGACACACCCTCCCGCTCCGCCCAGAGCGGGAGAAGTTATTTGATGATTTCCCACCCTAAAAAAAAAAAAAAAAGCACATTACGTTATCGACTTACAGCAGCATTTATTCAATAGAATAAATCCCTATTGATGACTGCCAATGATTCGCTCGTGTGCACATGTAATAAGAACCCCTGCTGAATTGTAAAGTGTCTTTGATTACAACACTGTCTTTATAATCAATACGTACGCTCTATTTCCTCTACAATATAACTTGTGTTGACTCAAAAAAAGAGTTTAGTGTAGCACGCAAAATGGTACCGTTCAGGTTTTTGCTGCCTGTGCACGCACGATAAGCGGTCGAACACACGTTGCCCGCAGGCTTTTAAATAATAATAATAATACTTATTTATTCAAGTAACCATGACTTATTTGTTAGTAAAAAACTTATCCTATGTTAGTAATTATGATAATTTTATCTACTTACTAAACAAATTATATACATATATTAATACCTGTACAATATACACAGTGGCAGTACTGTCCGACGCTTTACCGCGGCTGCACCATTCCATGGGAAATGCCGCAAAAGCGATTCACGTACGGACAGTCCAGCCTGCTCGAAATTAGAGACAGGATACTGTTGTTACTGCCCCATACCCCATGCATCAGGGACGCACAGCGCTTACGCATTGTGGCTAAAGAAACAATCCACATGTGCATCCGCGAACATCCCTGAAGCGCTGCAGTAGCGGGGCAGCCTCAACAGCACCCTGAATGCGTTATTGTATTGCACGCGGAGGGCACTGTACGATTTTTGAGTATATCTAGCGCACAGGCTGCTCGTGTAAAACGTTTTAGGCCACGTTCTATTTAAAAGCGATCGTCGCTCTCTTATGTCACTTTTTGTTCGGTGAACCTGAACGCGTAGTTGCGCCGACGTTTTCCGATCAAAATATGATATTTGCACGCGGCGATCGCTTTTAAATAAGACACGGGGTTAGAGTTATCATAATACAAATATATTTATTTGTGACACCTAGGTATAATGTTGTGGTACAGTCGCCAGCACATCAAGTTACCACAATCTGTCAAATTTTCTTTTTGGTTTTAAGGAAATTTAACAGTGGCGCCGAGTGTCCATGGAGTTTCTTGCCCGTTCTTCTCCATAGGTACCTACTACGCTTTGGAATGGGCAACTAGCTTCATATTTCTAACTGACCGACTCCTTGACAATTCAAAAGTGCCTGTAAATGGTTTAATTGAAATAAATGCTTTGAGTTTGAGTTGAGTTTGAATTCCCTTGTTCACAAACTAAACTAAATTTAAGTACCGTCCATCTTTTTCTTTCTATTTCATTAAGAAAAGGACAGAAGATAAATTTTAATTTAGTCCTGTCAAATGAATCAGTGCCTGTCACTACTCCATACACGTTTAGACGTGATTAAAAACTTGCCTACTAAAATTACGTCAATTTACGTCAAGCGCTGATTAATTTGACAGGACTAAACTAAAATTGATCTTCTGTCCTTTTCTTAATTAAATAGAAAGAAAAAGATGCACTGAACTTAAATTTAGTTTAGTTTGTGAACAAGGGAATCGGCGCCACTTTCGTATAACCTGATGTGCTGTTGACTGTACATGATGTTATAAAATAAAAAATATTGTATCACTATTGATACAATATTTTTTTTTTATATTGTATCACTATTGATAATTTTTTTTTTATATTGTATTTCTATTGATACAATTTTTATTTTCATCTATATGCTGCCTGGCAAGGCGTACAGATATTGCCTACACAGTAATAGGTGTACAGATAGTATAGCCTACATAATTATAAAAATACCGCTAAAGTAACGTTCTTGTATCTTAGCAATAAAATAAACAAATCAAACAAAATAATACAAATTAAGGTAACTAAATTTATTAACTAAAGTAAGTAGGTAATAAATAAATCTGAAAATAAGACATTACGGTTTTTACTTTTCTTTATATATTAATTTATAGAATAGTGTAATTTTCTTTCTAAGAACTCCTGGTAACCTATGAGAGACCCACCTAATAAGAACCCATGGAGTGTTTTTTTTTTTTAGTATTAAAGTCTTTTGAAGCTTTTATCGGTTTAGATAGTACAAATAATCAATATTTACCCATGATAAGATATTACATCTTCTTTCTTTTGTTTTTGGGAACAGTTTCTACAATGTTTAAAAACAAAAGACGGCATTATTAAACGGCGGCTCAAAAATATTTAAATTAAGAGCCCGTAACGTATTAACGACGCGGCGCTTCGTGCCGTACTGACTCGAGATTGTATTCGCTTTTGAATTTGTATTTGATTTGTTGGCCGCACTATCGGTGTTCCGCGCGGTCTATCTGCTTCTATTCTATAATCTGTCGGTAGTTTGTTAAATATTTTTGGAGCCATTGCTAGGAAACTTCTCGGATAGGATTTAACATTGATTAAGGTTATTATTGATAGACAGGGCAACTTCATAAATATTGCCAGTGCGAGAGAAAGATAGAGCTAAACAGAAAGAATAGTACCACCCCTTTTTCACAACTGAATAATGATGACTTTTACACTTTTTTATACGGTTCCTAACTACCAAACCTTATGACTACTATTTTAGCCAAATATTATCGCAATGCTTCTACTCAACCTGTAGCAAAAAAGTTTATCTAGCATTTACTTGTGTGTTTATAGCGGACCATGTTAATATTTTTTATGAATTTGCTTAGTGTTATTATTTTATCAATTTGAATTTACCTATCAGTTTTAACCACTACCTACCTATTTTTAATCTTTTAATGTCAAAGAATATTCAATTTTACCTTTACCAATTCTATATATTTTTATCAGGATTTTTACATGTTAGCGATTATTACTTACTAAGTAAGTTATTAGGTATTTCTCTGATTCATTGTTTTATGCATGTGGTGTTTACCTACAAGTAACTGATGCACTGTTATTTTTAAATGTAATTTAATTAATTTATAAAAAAGTAATTTATAAGTAAGCAATTTATAAAAAAGAATTATGTGTTTGTATCAGTGTACTCAATTGTTGGCGAACCTAATAAAATAAATAAATACCAAATTGTTAAAGCACTTGTTGCAGTCTAAATAAGTCTTTCTTATGTCAATGAGATGTGGTAGTAGCATAATATTCGTCAAAAACTTGCTGGTATGTTGACAGCGGAAGACAGCAAGCTGAACGACGGCTCAATGGTGTGCGTTCACGAGTTGCTGCTGGTGTCACTAGCACTCGCCTGGCTCGCAGTGCAGGTGCTGCTGCTCCTGGGCTGCTGCGTGCTCGTTAAGAGGTTAGCTTATACCGAGGAATGAGAATAACCTTCCCCATGTCGATGGCGTCGCCGTGCAATGAAAACCTCGTCAAAAAAAAGCTATTTTTTTCCTTTTTTTTATTTGTTGGGAAGAAAACCTCATAGTGTATATTTAGAACAAACGTGCTCAGCTCTAAGATGCTTTTAATGCCTTATACTGATGACAATGAGAACCTCGGGGAATGTTAATGACGGCCATTTTTCAGACAGTTTTTAACATCCCTGTAAAATATCACGAGACTTTCACGCACGGCGACTTCGCCTCTTCCCTCCCCTAATGTATGTTGTGTCCTTCCTCTGAATGTACTCATAAATCTAACCTACGCTCTGGCCAGGTTCATACACACATAAACTCACGCCTTCTTCCAATGGGGGTAGGCAGAAACTATAGAACGCCACCTGTTACGCTCCTTACATACTCCTTTTGCTTCGTTTACGTTCATACATCTGGTCATACACGCACGCCGGTTGCGAGTACTACGCACCTGACCTTTTTGAAGAACATCAACAATGAGGTCACTATATGCCTTCCTCCCGGCGTTCCCACTAACATCTGCCTTGTAAATACCTTTTGTTAGTCGCCTTTCATTCATCCTCTCAAGATGACCAAACCATCTAAGCATACTCTTTTAAATTTTTGTCACTAAATCTTCTTTTAAACCAAGTTCATGTTTCATTACTAATCTTGGTGTTAGTAATTTTAGGGTATAAATTAAACTAAATTATTTTGTTTCCCAGGTATCGCAACTTGGCAGAATTGAACATGCAGAAGGACTATCAATCGTTCGACAACGTCGGCTTCGACACGGTGTCGACACACAGACGCGTGCACTGGCCAGACCAGAACATAGATATACTGCACTCAACTTAAATGTCGCTGGATTTGATTTATAATAAGCTAGGACTGATGTCGCTAAGTTTTGATGAAATCGTGCAGGTTAAGGAGGATACGTAAAGACAGCCCGTCAAAATTCAAACTTAGGGGAGGTGGGCCCAAAACGGGTACGCTAAGGGAGATGACCAATAAAAAACTCCTAGAAATGAAAATTAAACTTCTATTTTTACTTTTAAAATATTTAATCAATAAAGAATCTAAATTAAGAACAAACATAACCATTTTCGTTATAATTCAAACAAAAACAAAAAACTAAAAAACCCTTCAAACTACCCGCTTTGCCCCCATAGGGCGCCTAAAACGGGTACGGCGTTTGGGCAAAACGGGTATGGGGTAATAATTGAGATCAATCCACATTACAGCGAAATTTTGTCAGTTAACTAATTCTATAATAATACTATTAAGTCCCCATTTTCATTGCAGTCCATTAGGAAACTTATTGTATTTTCTTGGATCATCATAAATCAACTTTAACGTCTCAGTTATTAACTATAAAATTAAAGTTATTTCTGACAGTCGTCACAGTAATATGAACCTCTACCAGAATATGTTGTGCACGCCTCGTGAGCCCATATTTGACAATTGTCACATTTGATCCAGTCCTCTATAGGTGGGTATGAGTACAACTCGGAACAAACCATGCATGGGTATTCGGCTCCGTAATCTTTATTATCCTTTGAACTTCGCTTGAACCTTTTCTGTTTATTTGTCTTACTACTAGAAGCTTTTACAACCTTAAAATTTTTTTCACTGCTTGGATTTTACTCATAGGAACTTTATTTTTCTCTTCTTTTTCTCGTTGCTGATCGGCGTATCTCCTGATTTTCATTAAAAACAGTGATAAACCTAACAAGTTTTCGGGCATCCTTTTTTGATGTGCCGCTGTAATGTTGATAGGTTGATGCCATATTTATTGGCTGCACCTTTGACTGAAGTCTTGTCAGCTTCTTCCATTGCCAGTTTCATAATATCCTCGTCCCAGGATGCATTTGCTTTTATATTTATTTACCATCTATAAAATACCTACATTAACAAGCCATATTCTCATTTTTCATCCATTTATGAATTAAAAACTAAACACAGTAACGCCTGCCAACCCACGAAGCCTTACCTAGGGCAAAACGGGTAAGCGCAAAGCAGGTACCCGATTTACCCCTACCCGTTTTGCCCAAGAGCACGTTTTAGTTTTTACACTTCATCACCTTAAAATTAAAACACAGGTACCCACAAGTTTTCGAAGATAAAATAACACAATACTAGCAAAATCATGGTGTTAAACTTTTGAGAACATATCATACACCATTTTTAAGTAAACACAACTATTACAAACCAATATTTTTTAGTTAAAAGAGCAAAAACACATTTTTTTTTCTTACCTTGAAAGCGCTTATATCACTGTTGCGAGCCGACTGTATGTGATTGGTTGATGCTCAAGCCACCACACTGCACTCACATATTTGCAAATTTACTTACGGCGCGCAAATTTAAAAGCCTACCCGCTTTAGGCGGGGTACCCGTTTTAGGCCCACCTCCCCTACTTACGGTTTTATGCAATTTGCAGGACAGTGTAAGGTTTTATGTTGGTCAAAGTATCATCCGCCACCGTAACAAATATGTGTTTATAGAATTATAATCATTAGAACCGATTGACGGTTCTAATGATTATACCACTCTCATCATAATCAGCCTATAACGTTCCCATTGCTGGGATACAGGCCATCCACCACGCGGGTACAGTGCGGGTTGGTAGATGTCACATGTCTTCGAATTTTGTTAGAATTGACCTCAAATGTCATGATTTCACGAAATAGTCATTCAATAGGATAATTTGAACTTTGAGAGCTGCACCTGTTGATGAATTTAATTGATATTATATTTGTTATCGTCGCGGATCATAAATAAACATTTTGATCAAAAAACAACCTGACACTGGCCTGCAAATTGCAAAAGACATAAGAAAATTCAAATTTCGCGGGCTACCCTGGTGCTTCACCTCCCAAGTTGCTAAATTGTAGGTACATGAAAGATGTATTCATTGTGTAGTAACTGTTGTACATTAGATGTTGCGTAAATGTTTAAAGAATCTCTATTATGAAACAAACGGAATAAAAATCTTGCTCTAAGAGATGTAATTTATAAACTTACATGGTAGTACATTTAAATGTAGATATCGGTCTTTCTATATAAGACCAAAGTAATGTGAATGTAGGAAGATGTGTGTGGTTTTTTCAGTTAGAGTGTAAATAGCGTTAACTGTAGTAAATACCAAATAGTAAAGTAGAAATGTAAATATACAATTATCATGTATTTTTCAGAAAAACATTGTTTTAATCATCCCCTCACATAAACGTCCTACAGATAGCCCAGCCTTGATCTACAATTTTTTCGAGGCGGGACAAAACCTGCCGTCTGCCGCCCCCCGCCCCGCCAGTCCTTACCTTTTCCATGAAGCCTTTTTTTTAATAAATATATCTACTTTGACATGTCGGACATTTATTTTAACACTCGACTCCACCCAGTTTTCATAGAGCTCATACGCCATGCCCCCACACATGTTGCAAGTTGACCCTCCGGGATTACTTCGAGCTACAGTTAACCCTCGAGGAGGGCCACCGGCATTAGGTTTGAAAACGTGTTATAAAACCCTGTAAAACGAAGTAAACAAATGTTTTCAGGGCGTCTTGTCGCTATACTTAATATATATGGGGGTATTTCCATGTACAAATAGGGTGGGGACGTGAAATAATAAAAAGAAACCGCCCAAGTGCTTGTCGGATCACGCACAATGATGGGTTCCGTATTTATATGAATTTATCCCAAAACCAAACTTAACATTGTAGTTGAAAAACATGTTCATACATCTTTATACGTCACGGTCTATTCTCCAATCGCAAATGTAAGTTGGTGACTTTACTCGTTAACTTGTAAAGCCTACTTAGCTGTGATAGTTTTCCTTTTAATTTCGTGATATGTACATCTATTTAGCTGGCAGGGGGGAGGGGGTTAGACTTGACTAAGCTTACACTAACCAACTAACCACTAACAAAACTCGAACTAACAAAACACTAACCAACAGAATAATCAAAGTTTGCATGAATTAACGAACATACTTCAAATGGTATGGCCAACAAAGCAGCTGGATTATCAAAGCACAGGGACTCATTACAGATAACCTAGAACGGCAAGAAGGAATCCTATACCATATTAATTAAACCCCTAGCTAGTGTCGGCCTATCTACGCGGGGGTCGTGCGGTCCATGGCCCTCTACGGGGCTCCTGTATGGGCGCGCTCTCTGGCGCTGCGGCCAGCCCGCCGGTTGAGCGCGGCCCAAAGGGTCATGGCCATCCGGATGGTCCGAGGATACCGCACGGTCTCCTGTGAGGCAGCGAGCCACAGCGGACAGAGCTCCGGCGGGATCTCATGGCGACATGGAGAGTGCGATTGTCGCAACCCAGTGCTGGGTACGCCACAATTACAGCGATAAGTCCTCTCTTTGAGGAAGCTAGAGAGGCGCCACGGTGTCCTCACCTTCCGCCTGACGCAGGTCCTCACGAGACACGGCAGCTTCGGGAGGTTCCTGTGTCGGATAAGGCGGGGGGAAACACCCGGGTGTCACCACTGTGTGGTTCGCCCGGAGGATACGGTGGAGGTCTGCCCGGCTTGGGCAGAGCACCGCAGTGTCCTCGTGGAGGCGATCGGCGGCAGAGATCTCTCACGTCCGGCCCAGGTTCAGGGAATGGTACGGAGCGAGAGGGCATGGGCAGCAGTCACCTCCTTCTGCGAAGCATTAATGCTCGCGAAGGAGGAGGCGGGACGGTTGAGGGAAAGGCAAATTTCGCGCCCTCTCACCCGTAGCCGCCGCAGGAGACGCCCTGGGCGTCGGGTATCCCGGGCGGATTTCCGGCCACTGTAGGCGCGGTCTTGCGGACGTTGAGCAATGGGTAGCTCACCGTCCGGTAAGGACCAGGCCCGGGTCGACGGCGCGTTGTGTTCCACGCGCGCCTCAAAGAGATGTCGTCAGCACAAGTGTAGGGGACCACTAGGACCGATGCCTGCCGGGGTCGCGTGGAAGTCCAAAAGGGTTACCTAGGCCCCTGGCAAGACAGGCAACGGACGGAATACGGGTGGGTTTTAGTCAGTAGTCAGTCTGACACACCCTCCCGCTCCGTCCAGAGCTGGAGAAGTTATTTGATAATTTACCACGAAAAAAAAAGGCACACACATCATCTGCATTAAGCTGGAAAACCACAATTAAAAACGCTGTGAACAGGCCACTAGAAACGCAAAATCATATGACCTACCATTCATAATAAACTCAAAGATGGACTGGAAATTAGCCAGACTCATGTATCGAATGGTGATCGTGCCCTGTATGATACACGGTTTCAAAGTATCGGCACTCACTAAAGCTAACAGGTCAAGATCGAGAAGATATGAGAGTTATCATGAGAGACTTGATTAACCACGCTAGGAATAAACCAAACAAAAGAAAATGCATGAAATCATGAACTGAAAAACTGTAACCAAACGCATCAAAAACCACAGGTGACACTATTTTGACGTTCTAAAACTGATGATTCTCAGCCTAGTTTGAATAAATTACTTTTGATTTTATTTTGATTCTGAACATGTACACAGGCGCCACGAACCACCTGTTACATGCAGCAATACAGTACAAGGCCAAATCCAAGAAAGTCGGCCGATCTATTTACACTTGAAATGTCAACCGAAAGCAGGACATGACTTACTTCGACAAGGAAATCAACTTTTGGATGGACACGGCTGAAGATCGAGATAAGATTAGGAAGGCTGCTAGCGAGATTTACAAGAAATCAGAAACGGATAGTAGCGAGACCTCAGATGAAGACATTGGAAATAGCAACGTGCAACACAGCATAGCAGTGACAAAGAAAAGAGTCGAGACAGCCACCTGAGGACCTGAGCCACCCTGGCGGCGACGTTGTTAAAAGATTCCATAGATAAATCACCCGTCTCTCCACTATTCCATTGCTTACTCTAGGATGCATATCCGTTATGGCTCTAATAATCCTTCCTACCCTAAGGGCACGTCTTCCTGACCATTACCGTGCCCCCCGGTCTACTCTTAGATATGCAATGGTCTCTGTAGTCCCATGAAACATGAGGCTCCAGGGACTAGTGTGAATCCTTGGGTTCATTCGAACAATCGAGTCTGGTTTAACCACGCCGGGGTGCATTTCATTCATTCATTCATAAAAATAAAAAAAATAAGGTACCTCCCTTCGAACCTTTACTTGTCCGTCATAATTAATCTGATGTGCGGTCCGATTTTCGATTGCTGCTAAGATTGCGAGACTCGACTTATGCAGAAAAACTTAACACCGATTCCGATAGCGAGCGAACCGACCGCGAAAATTTTAGCACTCTGCCTCAGAAGAGAACATGATGTAACGTCTATACCTATTCATTCATCGCAAAGATATCATTATGGCAAAAATACACACCAACATATCGTAAACGGCAACTCTTTATTTACATTTGTTTTTTTTTTACATTTTTATTGACGCTGTTACGCGACAGTCTCGTTGAACTCAACATTACACGAATACATTTTCGTTTAAGTTAATTCATTTTTAAATAATAAGTTGTTTCATGTATTTTTGTTAATTTTATATTTTTTTTTATTAAATTTTATTAGTTTTTCCTGATCTTTCGCCTAACATGGCATGTGAGAAAATATTGTCGACCTGTATCTAGACTCGGAAAAAGGGAAGGTCGCGAATACCAAAACATTTTTACTCGCTCATACGGCTCCATTAGATTTCGATTCAGTGATTTCGCTATTCGGCTGGTTCGGTAAGTTAGACGATGGTAGTTCACTGAGTGGCGTTAGGTGGTGCGGCGTGAGGAGGCGGCGCGGACTGCGGCGCGGGCGCGGGCGGCGCGCGCGCGCCCCCGCGCGGCGGCGCCTGGCGCACGCTCTGCCGGTTGGACGCCGCGTTGTAGTGGTAGCCGTCGAACTTGTCGGATGCGCCGCCAGCTGGCGGGTACGTGGCTGTGCCCATGTACATCACCTAAAACAATAAAAATAGCAAAATAAAAAGGGCATACATAACATCGAAAACTAAAGCTTCCTTGTTTTCATTATATTGTTTACTATTATTGGCCTATTCTGCGTCGTCTCTAGGCCGCGCACGTAAGCGAACGACCCGTATTCGGTTATCGTATACCCCATATACCCGTATCCGCGTCCTATTTATAAGCGATCGTCGCGTTCATCTTCATATCTCACTTTTTGTTCGGAAAACCGGAAAGCGCCCTCTGTCGGCGTTACGATCGCTTTTGAATAGGACGCAGCCAAGACTTACCTACTGCGTCAGTCGCAAGGAACATATTTACTCTAGGGAGGTCAGTCGCCTCAAATATGTAGCGCCAGCAACCCGCAATAATAATCGACATATATCCTCGACGTTTCCTATTCTAGAACCATGGAAATAAGCCTAGTGATTTAACGCTGTAAAGAAAGGAAGCTGAAGATCCAGACCTGTGGCTTGTACCCGTCGGGTCCAGCTTCGTACTCTACAAGCTGCATCCTACCGTCGGGCAGCAGTACGTGGTAGGAGCCGGTTGCATGGTCTTCCTTCCTCTTCTCATTGTGCCCGAAGTCGAGGCTCACTCCGTTGTCTTGGACGTCGTACGAAAAGTCGTAGTTAGCTGGCAACTGAGAATATAAAATTTAAATGAGCCTCTTAGTCAGGACTAATAAAAAAAAAAGATTATTTTCGTTTTGTTTGCCAAGTTCAATTTGGTACTGGATCTTACCGACGGTTCCTGTATAGGTTTCTTTTGACCACCGCCGATTTTGGGTGGTAAATACTCTTGAGCATACGCATTAGTCCATAACGACACCAATAAAGTTATCTGAAAATGATATCGTGATTATATGACGATAAAGAAAACCAACTTGACTTATAAATATTGTCCGAAATCGCCAATAGTAAATGCGCATTTTAGTTTTGGCTTAAAAAATAATAAATTAAAACACTCACACAAATAATTCGCAACATTTTAAAAATAATTCACGTGTTCCTGCTACTGGGGAGCACTGGGTGGTTTTGGGAGGTTCAAGCAAAAGTACGATGTTTATAAAGCCAAGGGCTGCGGTTGAGACAGCTCCGCCCCCTGGCATTTTTTCATTAGCAAGGTGCACGATCCACGAAAATTTCGACATAAATTTAAATGACTTAGTTCACGCCAGTAATGGGTTCAGCCGTGGTTGTGACTTAGTCAAAATTGTAAGTACCTATTTATGTACCTGAGTAACCACTTGACTTGTGAGCACATTTGTTTGGATATGTTTATTAATTTCAACTACGCGTGGGAATCTAGTGAATTCAAAAAGATACAACTCATGTTTCATTATTAAGGCGCTGACAAGACCCAACTGACCAAAATAGGCTTCTCTTAAGAAAAATATTGCCAAATTTATAGTTTGTGGTAGCGGAAAAAATATGTTAATTTTGAACATATTTCCCAGAACTTGGTTGTTACCAAAACACGTTTGAAAAAAAATCTCGATACAAACTAACGTTAAACTAACCTGAATCAAAATCTGCATTAAATATCAATTTACGTTACGTGTTAGTAACAAGAACGTCTTATTTGAATGCAGAACTTGGTTGTTTTTTATTTTCGGTTACTTAACTCAATTTTGAGTAAATAGATAATTGCTTCATATTTTGCAATAAATTACAAGCGTTGTATCATCGCCCTTCTCTTTCATTTCTATGCAATCTGAGAGTGACCGCGGTTTAGGTGTTGTCAGCGTCTTAATAGCTAAGCTAATAAGTTAATGGCGAAATAAATAAATCTCGGTAGTCACTCCATTTCTAGCTGCAGGTATCTACCACACATTTAAAAAAAAAAACTATGTACGGTAGGTAGGTACCTACAGTCAATCGGACATCATTGCTAACACTTGCACTAAAAAAAAAATCGCCCCTACTGCAACGACATAAAAGCGCTGTCAATGTTAATTTTTTACCACTAATGTGTGGTTGACTGTACCTAAATACCTATATTAGGTAATCTGCCCCGCGGTTACGTTAGGCAACACTGTTGCACACTCAAGTTCAAGATAGCTTACGCTTTTAATGTTTATATATAATTCTACTACATAGTAGACGACCTACGACTTACTTATCTGATTCTCTGTATCCAATTATATACCTTCTATACTTTTTCTACAGAATTTCACAACTCACACGAAGTGGCAATAGGTGTGATCCAGCGAACGATGAGTCTTGAGTTCAAACCGTAGGTTACCTACGATAAAACGAATGTTTTAGTTGTCGGGAACCTGCTTTTATTAGAAGCATGTACCTAAGTAGTCTAAAGCTAAGCACACATTACAGCCCGTCAGGGTATATGTGTTCTGTGCATTACAGCTGCATTTCAATACAAAAAGTGCAGTACGGCGCGCTTGTATTGTGCGATGGTTCATACAAAATGAACGTAAGTGACGTAGAAGAATTTTTGCAATAAATTCTGCGCAGCCCGCCCAAATGTGCGTCAGCCTTCAAATTACTAAATACGTACATAAAAATTGCAATCCAAATACCCACCCAATAATTCCGCGTTAAATCGTAAATCTTCTATTCAAGAAAATAAAAACTATTTGTTATCATTCTGAAACGTTCCGTTTCAGGATTGATGTCGTGAGATGAAAAAAAATGGAATCTGTATTCGTTTCTCAGACTGACACTGACATTGACAGTTTTTCAGCAGAAAGAAAGATTGAAATCGAATCGAACACGCTGAAACTAAGAAAGTTGTCTGATAATTATTATGAAATTGATAACACACAGACCCTGAATAAAATAGTTACGTTTTGTCCCTAAAAATGAACTCTGTCTTAAGAAATAGGTGTGTCGTGTTAAGTCGTGCATTCAGTACTTCAGTTGTGAAAAAATGTGCAGTGCCCCCGGTCCCACCTAAGAAACCAAAGAAGATCACATCGGCTATAACATGGAAGTCCATGACAGCGACCGCACTGATCGGCGGAGGTTTGACCGCCTTCATGATGTATGTAAGACAAGAAAAACAAGAAGCTTTGGATCGTGAGAGGAAGCGACAACTTGGGAAGGCTAAGATAGGAGGTGAATTCGAGTTGGTTAACACAGAGGTAGGTTACGGGATCTGATAAGTTTCTTCCCCTTCTATTTTAAAATGTTTATTTTATTTTAGCATAACATAACCATTATTATTGTGTGAGTCCAAACTTAAATAGGATTGGGTAGTTTAACACTTTCACCGCTAAGTACATAGAATACATACAAATTGGCATGCCATATAATGTTTATTGCAAATCTATAACAATTCAATCAACAGAAGTCATCTGAACAGAAGTCATCTTTAGCTACATATAGCGACGACTCGGATGCGAGTTGTGGGCACACGAACGAATTATTTTTCGACCCATATGCTGGGTGCTTGGCATAGAAAGTGTTAACTGGTGTCAGTTAAACTACCCAATAATTTAAATTCTTTCAATGAAAATTCAAGAAATTATTTACTAAAATTCCATTACAGCACTATAGAAGAAGAACTGTCATGTATATGTAAGAATTGCAATCTGGAAAATAAATCCTGTAATCCGTTGGATCCGGCATCATACAACGTTTACCAGATCCGGTAACGATATACCGGATCCGTTGATAGCAATTTTTGCTAAGCTCCATTAAAAGTCAACTGGCAGATGACACAATAAATTAACACTATTTGTTTTCTAAGATCTTTTTTTCACAATCAAAATTGTTGTTTTGATAATTTATACTAAAATAATTATTACTTCAAATACTACTTAAAACATTTATTTATTGTAAGTTGATTAATTTAAAGTGTTATAATTATAATACAAGCTTATTGTGATAATTGTGCCATTTTATTAGTAGACAGATTCATCAAATCATGATGGTGTGTCATAAATATAAGACTTGTTTGTTAGCATTCTCAAATACTATAATATTATTGTGATCTCAATTCTCATCTCAGTAAATTTTTACACAAGGTTTTAAAAAAATATATTTGACTGTATAAAGTTAGGTACTTAATAAAATAATTGATCTATCTGTGAAAGTGAAATCTAGAAAGACTGTCATTACATCATTAAAATTTTACTAGCTACCTAAACTACTTCATTTTTATTGTTTGCTTGTTGTCTATAAAAACACATTAAACATTGGAAATAAAGTTGATTTTATATATATAATTATGTTTTTTTATATAAACTGCCTATAAAAAGTAATCCCTATGTATAATGTTTACATTACCAGCAGTAGGTATTGCCTCAAGTATATAAATATTTGCATTTTTTTCAGGGAAAATTAGTAAAAAGCACAGATTTCTTAGGAAAATGGCTTCTAATTTATTTTGGATTTACCCACTGTCCTGACGTATGCCCTGATGAGTTGGAAAAGTTAGCTGAAGTTGTAAATATGCATGGTATGTATCAATGAGTTGTTGTCTTGTGTTCTGTTTAATTTTCCTTGTAACAAATTCATAGTTTTTGCCTTGATGATGTAAATGTGTGGATGTGTTGCATCAATAAATAATACTTAATTTACTAATGTCTTTATTTACTATTTAAACTTTCAGATAGTGACACTAAGCTGCCACCTGTGCAGCCACTGTTCATTTCTGTGGACCCTCAAAGAGACACGCCTGAAGTAGTTGGAAAGTAAGTTTATTTATGTAAGACTATCCAAAAAGGTGTGTAATGTGTTTAGGGTTCATGTATGTATGTATCTATGTGTGTTTCATTGTGCCACCATAACTTTTAAATGCCTAAACAGATTTAGATGTATGGGGTATCATCTTACATCATCCCAAGAGACAATGCTATTAAATCTTAATATTAAGCAAGCGGATCCTTGTATCGAAAACTGGTTTTCACAGACCAATATTTTTGAACGGCCTATCCAACGAAACCCCACACTACGGGATAGACGAGAAAAAAAATTATCATCTCCACTTTACGGTAAAGCATGCCGCATCCCTGTATATCATATGGGTACCAGGAACACCTACAAAATTATAATGGTATGCGACAACGGGTTTACCTTGACCATTTTTGTACCACCTATGTCTTCATACTTTTTTAAATTACTTTTCTTGATCAAGTGGATCATGAAAGATGTTGCCATCATACTTACTTACACTTATCCTCAATACAGGTACTGCAAAGAGTTCTCTCCACGCTTCCTGGGCCTGACAGGCACCAAGGAACAAGTCCAACAGGCTTGCAAGTCTTACCGAGTGTACTTCAGTGCAGGCCCACAGGATGTCGACAATGATTACATTGTAAGTATTTTATTGATGAAAAATTTTAATCTGTCAATCCTATTTTATATTGTTCATACATTTATGGATACATGACTGTGTTTTGTTAAATATTTAGATTCGATTTATATTAAGCTTAACTCCATTACCTTTTAATCATTCAACTTGTCTCACCAAATAATGACTTAAGGCTCGTGCAGACAGGCGCGACGCGACACCGGTAGAACAATTTCCCTGAAGTTTTCATTGAAATTGTTCTACCAGAGTCGCGTCGCGCATGTCTGCGGGAGCAACAACTTATACCTAGTTATACTGATCAGGTTATAACCATTCTTTATTTTATAGGTGGACCACACAATTATTATTTACCTTGTCAACCCTGATGGAGAATTTGTTGACTACTTCGGCCAGAACAGAAACGCTAAAGATATCCACAACTCCATGCTTGTGAACATCAAGAAATATGAAGATTCCAAGAAAAGTTCGTGGTTCTAACCACGACACGCATTTACGTAGGCAAATAGAATATAGTTACAAAGTATTTTTATTTAAGTGAAATAAAACTATTGTTGCTTAAAACTTGTGGTTATATTTCGAAATTTCCACTCGCCTTAAAATTTATTTTAACAAAGGGGGTGTGTAATAATATTGATTTTTTCTTACACAAAAATTAAACTGTGCATAAAAAAAATAAGAACACCCACCCTTATTTATAAATAAAACATATTTTTCTAATACTTTCAAAGTTAAAAGTTAGCAGTCATTTTACTAGTTATCTTACTAATAGTGACTTGTCCACCCGAGCTGTGTATTTGCACTAAACTTTGGTCTAACTGGTACAGTTTGACTGTGGTTCCTTCGAGGTTCGCGGTCGAAATGCTAACCCCGCCCTCGTTCACCGTCACCAAGTTCATATCACCATCGTAGTTCACGTCATCAATGATATTCACGTTGTTAGCATTCAAGCATATACTATCACCTTGGTAGTTACTTTGGCTATTATCAACTACTAAAAGGTCACCTTTCATGTTACTATCGTCCTGGAGTACTAATTCTCCTGTCACTTCTAAAGGGACTTTTTGTACGATGTTTAGTGTCAGTTCTTTGGATTGATCTTCGGGCGACTCGTCAATGGTTAAATTTTCATTGACTGTTATTAGTTCTCCGTGCTCCTTATTGAACATAATTCTATCAGTAATTATGGGAACAGGTTCGACATGATGTAATATGACTAGTCCTCGGTTCTCTCGGTCTCGCTCTTTATCTGAAGCATGCAGGAGTGCTCTCTTTTTTTTCGCTAGGTGGGTTTTGTAGTGTTTTACCTGTTGAGATTTCGTAGCAAATTTTAACGAGCACATTGAGCAGTCGAATGGTTTTTCACCTAGAAGCAGAAAAATGCATTATCGACGAAAGTAAGCATAAAGACTTCGTTTCAAATGCATCGTGCCCTTCTAACGGCACAATGCTATTTGAGACGATGTCTTTGTCTTTAGAGATGGTTCAAATTCCATTGCAGTAATACTTATTTTATTCTGGACCTTTTTATTACAAATGACATACATACTTAAATAAATATTACAGACAATTTTAATTTGATATTAATATACATTTGTAATTTGGTTAAGAGCATCTCTTATTTATTTTTCTCATAGACCCAGGGTTGGAAAGCAGAGTGTACCACACGGTACCAAAATTATTTAACCTCGAGTGACGTACTTTAAATCCCTCGCTACGCTTAGGATTCTACTCTACAATCCTTCGCTTCACCCTCAATACATTATTTTGGTCCCTTGTGACACAATCTATTTATTTATTTCAGACCCATAAAGTGAGCAAGTTCAGTAAATTCACCCGTATGTACGCGGTGATGGTCCCGCAGGCGCGTGGCGTTGGCAAACTTCTTGGAGCACACGCCGCACTCGTACGGACGCTCGCCCGTGTGCTTGCGCATGTGCGCGCTCAAGTTCTTGCGCGTAAAGCTGTAACACATACAAATACCATCTCTCAGAGCCTAGACTCTCGTTTTCACTGACGATTTAGTCCCTTGTGGGGAGCTCCATATAGGACTAAAACAACCTCTCCGTCAACAGATGCCTCCATAAAATAAAACAAATGAAAATGAGCAATTTTGATATCGGCCTCAAACTCTGCTAGTCGCCATAACATTATGCAACATTGCTGAAGTTGCTAAATCGCCGACGCTAAAAGTAGCATGATGTCTGCTAAGGCCCTTACAGCAACTATAGAATAGGCCTCATGAGTATTCGGTTGTAAGTCACTTTATTAATACCTTTTTCCACAAATTTCACAGCTGAAAGGTCGTTCCCCAGAATGTATTCGTTCGTGGCTCTTGAGTGTAGAACCAGAAGTGAACTTGCGATTACATATAGAACATGAGTAGGGGCGCTCGCCTGAAAAACAAACAGAATAAAAATCATAATATCGTTACTGAAATTAAGACACCTAGGAGATTGTTGATGTATTACCGACCTTAGAATCAAGCAAGGTTCTTTGGCGTCTGTATTTTCATCTACGCAACTTCAAGAGATGATGCGTACTGGGGCCTGTTAATATCATTGGCAGGGCAGCTGATGTGAAGGACCAGTCAGGGTAGGTCAAGGCGACAGTTAATTAGCACGCACATGGTACAAAATATCAATGGAATTTATTTTTTGGTTTAATATTGACCTGCTATAAGAGTGTATGATAACCCCCTGTACAACTACTGTAGAATCCGGATATAACGACCTTCAAGGGTCCGGCAACGTTTTTTTTCAAAACATTGGTATCAAACAGGAGTTCTATTTTATGTTTATTTATCTTTATCGTGGATATTGTAGAATGAGACACGCCGAACTGCTTCGTAAGGGTTACAATTGATTCACCAGCTTCTAAAAGTAATATAGTAATTTTTTCTCCAATTGAGAAATACTTTCGCTTCATGGAACTCATACTTAGCGCACGTAACGTATCCTTGATCTTGTCAATTCAGATTAAAAACACTGACTGCGATTTACGCGACCATACTAGGCGAGGGTTGAAAGCAGGGCGGCGGGGGTGCATATGTATCGTAAACAAAACACTGCACGTCGTTCTAACCTGACGAGTTAGGCGCGGCGCCCAGTATCGGTGGGCATCGGTGCGGCTCGGTACAGCTCGGCACAGCCCACCGATAGTGGGCGCCGGGCCTTAATGTCAAAACATGTCATCCTACGCAGTTTTGCATTAACCGGAGTCGTACTAAAAGAATATGTTTTCATAGTACGTCTTTATGAAACCTCACTTTTGTTTGCATGTTCGTAACTAAAAACGGTTAGTCGTTCGTAATAGGCCGATTCTACTGTAGTTACTTTCCATAGAGCCAATAATTTGGTTAAAAAAAAAAATAATCGGACAGTGTAGGATAGCAAAAAAAAAAACCAGTAATATTACCAGTATGTGTCCTCATATGCAGCGTGAGGTTGGAGTTCTGTATGAAGCTCTTGCCGCAGACGGAGCACACGTAAGGTTTCTCTCCAGTGTGTGTACGATGGTGGGTGTTGCGCGTCGAATCGTGACGGAAACTGTTACCATACAATACAGCACTAATTACTAAACTTATAAATCTTATGGTTAATCTTGATCTTGTGTGCTTGGTCGACATAAAGCCCTGAATTCAAACGTCATTTTGTGTCACCGGAAACATGTTTAACATGCAATTTGTAATGGAATGTTGCCCGCCACAAAAACTCATATTGCTAAAACAATGTTTTGCAACTTTTGTAGCCCATGAATGGTTAAGACGCTGACAACACCTAAACCGCGGTCACTCTCAGATAGCATAGAAAAGAAAGAGACGCGCGATGACACGACGCTTGTAATTTATGGCAAAATATGAAGCAATTCTCTATTTACTCAAAATTGAGTTGAGTAATCGAAAATAAAAAAACAACCAAGTTCTACATTCAAATAAGACGTTCTTGTTATTAATTAAATACGTAACGTATGTTGATATTTAATGAAGATATTTTGGATTAGAACTCAGGGTAAGTGGTTAGTTTATCGTTAGTTTGTATCGAGATTTTTTTTCAAACGTGTTTTGGTAACAACCAAGTTCTGGGAAATATGTTCAAAATTAACATATATTTTGCCGCTACCACAAACTATACAGATTTGGCAATTTTTTTTTTTTAAGAGAAGCCTATTTTGGTCAATAGGGTCTTGTCAGCGCCTTAAAAGGGGCTTTAGATTTGACAGAAGACTAGCGCTTACCTGCAGGCTTAGCATGAAGCTTTCTATTTAACTGTAAAATAAAAATTGCTTGTTTACATACACGGAAACGTCATTTTTTGTCTACTCTTCCGTCGACAAAACGCTTCTCTCCAGTTCTCGTGCTAAGCCTGCTGCTCATACATACAAAGATAAAAGGAAACAAAAGTAAGTTACCGTTTATCGCAGTACTGGCAGGCGTACGGCTTGCGGTCCGAGTGCACGAGCCGGTGTGACGACAGCAGGCGGTTCGATGGGAACCGTTTGCCGCAGACACTGCATTCGCAAGGACGAAGCCCGATGTGACGAGACATGTGCGCAGTTAGAAGACCGCTCTCACTATACCTGATAACGGAAGGATAGAAAGTCATTTCTATATCTTACAAGCCGTGTGCCTGATGGCCAAAACCCAATCCCACCATCAAACCACCCATCGGCACAAATGCTGAACTTTCGTGCAAATTTCCATCCCATATTTAACCCTCGATGGGTTTTTTTAACCCTTCTGTAGTGCAAAATATCAAGCTTCTAGACTAGACATGGGAAGCTCTTGCGAGAGCGACTGATACAAAAGAGCTAGCTCTTTTTGATTTACTTAAGACGCTGACAACACCTAAACCGCGGTCACTGTCAGATTGCATAGAAAAGAAAGAGAAGCGCGATGACTTAACACTTGTAATTTATTGCAAAATATGAAGCAATTATCTATTTACTCAAAATTGAGTTGAGTAATCGAAAATAAAAAACAACCAAGTTCTGCATTCAAATAAGACGTTCTTGTTATTAATTAAATACGTAACGTATGTTGATATGTAATGCAGATATTTTGGTTTGGAACTCGAAGTAAGAGGTTAGTTTAACGTTAGTTTGTATCGAGATATTTTTTCAGAACGTGTTTTGGTAACAACCAAGTTATGGGAAATATGATCAAAATTAACATATATATTTTCCGCTACCACAAACTATACAGATTTGGCAATTTTGTTTCTTAAGAGAGGCCTATTTTGGTTAATTGGGTCTTGTCAGCGCCTTAATAAATAAGTGCTGCCAACTATTCGCTCATATTGTGCTACTAATCATTAATAATTTTGGCGAGCCACATTTTAAAAACCGGCCAAGTGCGTGTCGGACCACGCGCAATGAAGGGTTCCGTAGTTGGGAAGTTGGGATGAATGTATCACAGAAACAAACTTAATATTTAGTTGAATAACGCGTTCTCACATACCTCGATATATCCAACGGTCAATTCTCCAACTGCAAATTTAAGTTGGTCAACTATTACTCGTTAACTTGTAAAACCCACTTAGCTGTGATAGTTTTCCTTATGATTTAATTATATGTACTACTCCATGAATTTTTTCACATCTCCATAAACAACCATTTGCAGGCACCAGCTGGCAGGACGATATTTGACTCTAACAAAAATTAGCACTTTAATGCTCAATATTACGAAAACGGTTCCTTTAATCGAAAACTGGTGTTCAAAGACCCACAATATTTTTGAACGGCCTATCCAACGATACCCCACACCATGGGATAGACGAGAAAAAAATATCATCCCCACTTTACGTGCAAGGGAGGTATTTTTTTTTTTCAAATTACAGCTTTCTAGTACCTACTAAGCGCCTGTGAGCTACAGTGGGGTCAGACAGACAGACGGACATGGCGAAACTATAAGGGTTCCTTGTTTACTACGGAACCCTAAAAAGCGTAGTGTGCGTGTGTACGTGTATCACCGGCGTATATACGTTCGCCACTCGAACCGTTCCAACTACAGAATATGTTGTGTGCCTTTTAGTTTGTGCTAAATAAATGTATTTTCTTTCTTTCTATATCTAGGTTGCAGTGGTGTAGCACGGACGCGGTTACTTAACGAAATTGTATGTAAAAAACAAATTATTTAAAAAAACAAAAAACCTGACTGCAAAAACACATACCTAACTGAAAAGAGAAAAACAAATTTCTATAGCTTATAATATAATGCTTGTTTTTCTCTTTTCAGTTAGGTATATGTTTTTGTATTCGGGTTTTTTGTTTTTTTAAATAATTTGTTTTATTTCAAGCTTTTTAGTTTTATTAATTTATATATGGAATTGACTCATTACCAGCTTTTATTTGAAATCAATATTGTTGTGATTTATTAAAAAAAAACGTTTCCCTCCCTTTTTTGTATTTGCAGGTGCAACATATAAAAATTATATAGCCTATTTCACTTCTACAATGAAGACGAATCTAACGACCCCTCATAAGTTACAATCCATCAAGCCGTTTAGGCTACAGAGCGTGCCAAAGAAATAGACATACATACATACATACACTCGAAAAACATTACCCTCCTTCTGGGGCAGTCGGGTAAAAATCAACCGCGCCTTTGCCAGCCAGTATTCCGTGTGACGGCCAGCAGTTGTAGTAACGTGCAGTGTCTCACCTCTTGTCGCACATAGTGCAGGCATGTTTTTTCTCAAGGATCTCGCCGGTGTGAACGCGCGCGTGTCGTCGTAACGCGTACTGTTCGGTGAACGTCTTGTCGCACACCTCGCAAGAGAAGCGCTTGGACTCCATGTGCCGCGATATGTGGCGCCGGAGCATTGCGCGTGCTACCGAGACAATACTGATGTAAAAAGATCCATCAGATAGCCGTCGTATACGCATATTCTGAACATCAAACTAAGTTACATTGTACAAAAACATGCTGGGAAACGAGTTTTATTTTTGGTGTGAGAAATTGCTTTTACGGTAGCGCACAATATTGTGCTTTTGGATGCAACGGTACAGGGATCGTGGGTATTTAAAGTTCAGTTATAAGACACATTTAAAACTTATTTCGTAAAGAAATCGGCAAAAAAAAGTCGGAACTTTGATCTTCAGTATTTCCCAAGTGTGTTCCGGTACCAAAAAATTATCACAATGGCGGGAAGAAAAAGTGACTCGCGGCTTCGTTAACCGTCTTTTTACACCTGTTACTTTAATATAAACATGTTGCGTAGACCCCAAAAAAATAGAACTATTTTCTAAGAATGGTCATGACCTTCACAGTAGCTCGAATTTCTATAAATAGCAAAGCAAGCGAGAGCAGTGGTAGCCCTATGGTAACGACCGCGACTTACAAGTTGTAGGTCCTAGGTTCGAACCCTGACAGGCGCTTTACTTTGTGTAAATTATTTCATCAACACTGCTCTCAAAAGGGTGAAGGAATCGCGGGAAGGTACTTATGGGTCACCGAGGCCCCCGCAACACAGGCAACAAGAAGGAATACGGGTGGGTTTTAGCCAGTAAGAGTCTGACACACCCTCCCGCTCCGCCCAGACCGGGAGAAGTTATTTGATGATTTCCCATCCAAAAAAAAAAAAGGGTGAAGGAAAACAATATCCTAGAACCAACAATACGAAGACGTGTGAAATCTACCAACTCGCATTGGGACTGCGTGGTGGATTACGGTTCTCTCCCTCTCACAGAAAAGAGGCCTGTGTTCCAGCAGTGGGAATTATACGCTGACTATGCTAACAAGAAACCTATTACAATCGCTCCTAAGAGCAAGTGCTGCCAGACAACTGGCTAAAGGGGCTCACCTCTAATCTATTAATTGCTCAAGGCTCATCCAATAAAAAAATACTTTAGTCATTGTTTTGTTACATCGAAGCCGAAGTATTTTATAACTAGTTGTGCCCCGCAGTTTCACCCGCATAAGTCTCGATTCCAGAGGAATGTCCTAATCCAGGTCATGTTCAGCCGTTTTAGCGTAAAAGCGTAACAAACAAACAAACTCTCTTTCGCATTTATATTTATTTAAGATTAGGATAGGATTAGGCTGTAACTTACATCTAAATTCTTTAGTACATTGGTTGCACTTCCAACTGTTTCCTTTAGTGTGTATCGACGCATGTACTTTGAGATCGTGTTCAGAATTAAATGACTCTGTGCACTGGTTACAAAAATGTAGATGTTTGGTGCTTGGATGCTTGTTCTTCACATGGGCATGGAATGATTTCACATTTTGGAATTTCTAAAAGGAAAAAAAATAATTATAATAATAATAAGATTTTGTATTATTTCATAACTATTTCTCTGCAAATACTAGAAATATTGTGTGGCAGCTAGAAGGACCGACGACCTTAACAAGGTGGCTGGGATACGTCGAGGCGGAGGATAGGGTGTTGTGGCGCAGCTTGGGAGAGGCCTATGTCCAGCAGTGGACTGTTATAGGCTGAGTTGATTGATTGATTGACTAGGAATATTATCATCATTCCATATTATTAAATTTAAAATGTACCTTAGAACAAAATTTGCAGGTGAAAATATTTTCTTCTTCATTCCCATGTTTTCTTCTTAGTTTCTTATTTGAAACCTTTAAATGGTTAGATTCTACAATATTAACGAAAATATTAAAATTGGTTTAAGTGCATAATATTATTTGTCAATTAATAAATTTAACTTACCATCATAATCATCAATTAACTTTTTTCTGAAATAAAGATAATCTAATTTAATAAAATAATAATTAAATGCAAATTAAAAAGAAATGTATGATTCAATTTACTTTTTCTTACTCCTTGTTTTTTGTACTATACAAAGGTTACCAGTGCCACTGTTATCAATGAAATCTTCTAAATATTGCACATCTGTGAATGGAAAGAAGTGTTAACAGTTACCGACTGTTACTTATGAATAATTACTTGTTATTATGAACTACTCTCTGGCTGCCTATACTATGACTGGCTCGTTGGTCTAGTGAACTCAAGCGCTACTGCCGAGTATGAGATCCTGGCTTCGATTCCCCGGTCGGGCAGTGTTATTGAATATTCCTATCTGGAATTTCTCAGTTTTTGGTTGATGGAAATAGGCTCGCCCCCTATTAAATGGGACTTTAAACATAACTGGCGAAATGTGGGTGTGCTACAGGTACACCTCTGCCCAACCCTTAGAGGAAACAAGGCGTGATGTTATATTATTATGAAATAGCTTTACCACGCGGCTTAGCCCACATGGGTGTTGGAAAATATCCCATGAGAACATACTACCGGGATTAAGTACCATATGTGTTAATCCGGGTTATAAGCTAGTGTGGTGTGCCAAATTTCATCCAAATCCGTTTAGCCGGTTTTGCGCCATACATCCAGACAAGCGGACAAAAATTCTTCATTACTATTTTATTATATGTACAGATTTACAAATATTCCACTATTAAAGACACCTGATTAGTTCTTGAGACAAATTACTTTCTGTATTTGTAAATATTTGATGACTTTAAGGTGAGTAATGTTTTATCACATTATTATTACTTAATCCAATCCTCATGCATAAAGGTCTCAATGTGTTAGCAATTGTGTTTAAAGATTGCTTGTGGCATCGTTATATTAATACCAGCTGCTGCAATCTTATTACAAGCAATGATAAATATTTAAAAATACCTTCCAGTAGTTCTGTTTCTTGTTTAACATCAATAGTGTGAATGTCATTTAAATAAATATTGCTGTTATTTACACCATTATTATTATCCTCTGGCTTTTCTTCTTGCTTTATTTCCCTGAAAACAGATAACAACTATTTAAGTTACTGTGAGCACTCGTGGCCCAGTGGTAACAGCTCGGACTGACGAGTTGTAGTTTGTGGGTTCGAACCCAGGCGGGTGCTTTACTTAATGTAAATAATTTCACCACCACTCAAACCGTGAAGGAAAATTTATTCACCGTTTTGAGAGCAGTGGTGGTCTGGAGCAATCATGAGGAAACCGGCATGCCCTAAAACCAACAATTCGAAGACATGGGACGTCTACCAACCCGCACTGGGCCCACGTGGTAGATTACAGCTCTCTCCCTCTCGCAGAGATGAGGCCTGTGTTCCAGCAGTCGGAACATTATAGGCTGATTATGTAAAGTTCCAAAAGACTTTCAACACAAGCATGTACGTTTTGATGAGAAACAAAGGATTATAATATTAGCACATTTTTTATAAGAACAGGTTAAATACCAACATGCTATGATCAGGTAGTTCCTCTTTGATGAATTCTCCTTTCAGTATTGACTTGAGCATGCAGTCTGACTTCTCGCACTTGATCTTGAACTCATAGCTCTGCACTACCTGCGTCTGGCACAGCTCACATATACTTGATGGCAAGCCATCTCCTGGAAGTAGCTGAATGGATAATGTTTATATATTAATCTAGCAAGTCTCATCAAAAATAAAACCATGAAACCTAAGGAGTTGTTATTAACAAAAGTCTCTCAACTGGGTAAATTATTTTATGTTTATGAATTAGGATAATGTATTCTGCAACCGCTTCTAATGTTGCAGTATTATTGACATTGGATAGTTTTGAACAAGTAACCAAATTAATACTACAACCATCTGGTATAAGAGATAAAAGTCAGTGACAGCTTTCAAAGTAAAAAGCAATTTTAACTTACTTGAACGGTAGTAAATGCCGTTAACATATGAGCTATAACATTGTTTTCTTTGGTAGCAGCTAACGGGTACAAAACCGCATTATCTGTAGCGAGACATATTCGACACATGTTTTGAACATTGCAGTGGTCTGAGCTAAGGTATTCGTACAAGTTGTACGGTATTTCTATTTCAATGTAGTCTTCTCTGGTTCCTTTCTCTTCTTCATTTATCTTTGTGCTGTCTTCTAGGATAGTTTCTGAATTCATTTTAAATTGGATAGCCTCACTGATTTAGTTTTCTTCAATAAAAAGCTCGTAGAATATATTTTGAAGTGTGTGTTTACTTGCTAAATTAAACCATATTGTTTATACGCCTATTCGAGTATCCGTAAACAATATATCTTTTGTTAGTTCTTTTTGCAATGACCATGGCCACCTGGGTGGGCCACCATTGCCACCAACAACCGAAAGCGGAAACAGCAGGCAAGCCGAGGCAGACAAGCAGATATTCCCAATAAAATAATAGCCTCAGTGAGAGTGAGGTGAGGTAGTATATTCTTTGACATCTAGACTCTTTGACAACCAGTCCTACCTATAATTTTTAATGTATAATGTACTCTGTGGAGTCTGTGGTCCTACCACAGACTGGGTGCATTCCGAATTGCATCAAGTAGGTAATCAATTTGAGCGTGCTTACACCCGTTCCGAATTAGCGTAAGCGCGATAACGATGTTCCGTGAATCGTCAAAGATGACGTCATGACATGCGCCATCTGGCGATGATGCCGATCATGTCCTTAATTAATATCACAGTGAGCGCTGTCAAAAATGACAGATGTACTGTTTTGTTTTGTGTCGCACCATATCTTTAAACTAACGTGGCATTTTCGAAATTGTGCTTCTGGCTACAGTCGCCACCTAACCAAAGAAAAACAAGATATTTGTTGTGTATACACAAAGAAATACTGTAATCTAACCATGAGTATTCAAGTAAATATAGCCGACGAGCCTAACGGGCGACAAATTTCTGTCATGCTCACATCAGAGCAATACTACAGGGCTCAGTGGCATACATTCAAATCCAAGACGTAACAGCATACCTGAAATGAGTTTTAAACTCACGCGCATTATATTTAATTATGGTAACATACCTATATAATTTGTAAATCGTGGTATTTTTCTTCAGGGTAAATCTTTGCCAGGAGTATATAAATACGCTAACATAAGCACTTCATCATCCTTTTCATCACGGGACGAATCGTCGTTTTCCAACTCAAAATCTGAGTTATCAGAGTCGATCAAGTCAACCAAAAAAACAGAAGTGCCAATGCGTTGAACTTCCATTTTCGCAAAAAAAATCCAATCGGTCTTTCCTGTGCAAGGCTTGGGGTTATGTTATAAGTTTTGACGTTGAGCGAGCACTATGAGCGCGTTCACGAGCGTTCCGAATTGTTGACAGCTCTCAGTTATGATAATCATGTTAACTAAATCGGAACGCAATTATTATTGATGTGAGCGTTGTGCGCGATTATGGCATAAATCGGAATGAGTCTTGCAGTCTGAGACCATTCTGAGCAATCTGAGACTGACAGTGACAAGTACTACACTGACACTGACTGACACTCACTAGCATAGATTAAAGCACCTCCTGCAACAACTTCATTATGAACCAAAAGCCGTTTTGGGACTTGGTATATCAAAGAATTCCCAAAACGCAAGAGACGACTTCGAGTTACTTCTCAAGCGATCTAAATTGTCTCAAACAAAATGTGCAAGGGTGGCAGTTTATTTCAAAGAGTAAAGTAATATATAGGGTTTATTTTCAAAATTCTAAAGTAGTCTTAATTTATCAATGTCCGCCAGAAACATCAGTTTTTACAGGAGAGTGTATTGGTAATGAAGCCATACACTTCATTAAATCTTACCAAATTAAAAAAATCAGTATTTTTTTCGGATTTTCGTAGTAGTATTCAGGCCATAGTACAAAACCAACTTAAAAGTAAAATTCATAGTCATTTTATTATAGAAATTAAAAACTTATTATTTGATTGTTCCCAAAACGGCTTGGACATCGAGATAGCTTGGATCCCTGGTCACTCGGGCATCGTTGGCAATGAGTGCGCTGATTTGCTAGCAAAGTATGCCACATCAAATCCGATTGATCGAAAGCACTACGTAGCTCATAACTACGATTTGCGAAATGGGGCCCAAGCTATTCGACTCGTGGGCAAAAACATGGAAGAAGACCTCAAAAACCAAGGGCGCTTACTACGCAGCGATACAGCCCGACATACAACTTCAGTTCTTTTGGACAATTTTGGGCATTTCAAAAACTAAATGCCCAAAATTGTTCAAAAGAACTGTTTCGTCACTTTGTAGACGAAGACTCGGACATTGTTGTAGCCCAGTGTACCTGAACAAGATCCATGTTCGGGACAATTCACTATGCGAGTGTTGTCTTTTTTTTTTTTGGCTGGTAAATCATCGACCAAAGATGCATCATCATTAAGAGCTATTACCGGTATAATTGTAATTGTATTGTTAAAAATTATGACTTTACCTTGCTTGTACACATTTGAGACTGCTTTATTTGTTAAAAAGAACATGAATGATGTACATATTCAGATGCTTTTCTGAATATGTAGATCATGCAAATGCATGTTCTTTTTAAAATGATTAGACAAGTATATAGACATGAATTATGTGTTCGACCATCAAAGACCGTCTTGATGCGCAAAAGCATACTTTGCATGGCCCCAAAAATATTTAATAAATTACCAAAAGGAATTAAGGGTATAAATATTATTCAATTTAAAAGCAAATTAAGACAATCCGCATAGACCGACATATATATCTCGCCTATCAAGCTAATGGAGAAGAATGCGAAAAACGTGGTTGAAGAAATATTACCGCCGAAATCCAAGCAACTTTAGCTCAACGCGTACGACAATTTCATGCGGCTCAGTGACCCTAATTTTGTCGGCCGCCACCGGTACTCCGTCCCTCGAGGCCGTCAAGAGAGGACGGTGTTGCGTTGCAGCACGGTTCGGAGAGATTGTCGTGGTAGGGGGGTATACTTCTCCCCGAACAGAACTCTTGCCGAGTTCCACTCCCTTGCAGAGTTGAGAGTCGTCGTCGTCGGGTTCGGTTATCACCCCGTGCTCGTCCTCGGGGACTTTAAAGTCAAGAATTTAGTTTGGGGTTCCCAGTATACGGACACACGGGGCAGGATGGTGGAGGACTGGGCTCTGGTGACAGGCCTGGTCGTCCTAAACCGGGATTCTGTCCCCACATGTATGCAGATGCGGGGTTCAATCAGATTTGAACACCATTTCCTTAATGCAGGAGGTAATACTTTAATCTATGCTAGTGAGTGTCAGTGTAGTACTTTCACTGTCAGTCTCAGATGGTCTCTCTCTAATTATGTGAAAGAGTGTACACCTCTGGGGTAGATTTTTGAGGAACTAATGATTTATTATTAAGATCTCATGTAAAATGTACCAAAAATCACAGCAATAAATGAATTTGAATTATTTTTTTATATATATTTTAATGGCCTGGTTGCTGGGACCTTTTAGCTACTTAAGTCTTTATTTAGTTTAGTTTAAGTATAGACTAAAGTAGTACTACACTAAGCACAGATTATGGTCGTATCCTTTCATCTTATTTTCTAATGTCAGTCATAAGGGTGCGTTTCCATTGACGCGGAGCTGGGCGGAGTGGAGAGCGCGGTCCGACAAATGGCTAATCACAGTGCTCGAAATCTGCGGAGTGGAGTTTTCGAGCACTGTGGCAGTAATTAGTTACAGATATGTAGCTGCAACACCACCGACTGTGTCCAACGATTTTATTATCATCATTTTTTATCATTGTTGTTCACTGTTTTTAAGTGCATCAACAACCAACATACATGATGTTATTATTATTGTCTGACGGAAAGTAGTTAGCCAAAAATTATAGCGGTTCAGTTTTCTTTTGGTTTTACATATAGAAATAGGAGTTACTTTGCTGCATTATGCAGAAAAGCTTTCGTCATCATCATCATCATCATAATTTCAGACGAAAGACGTCCACAGGTGGACATAGGCCTCCCCCAAGCACCACCATTTCGACCGATTCTCTTTTGACCGGTTTTGTTCCGTAGATTCCTACGGCCTTTACACCAGGTCATCGGTCGACCTTTTGGGAGGACTTCCAACGCTACGTCTTCCGGTATGCAGTCGCCAGGACCTTTCGGCCCCATTGCTCGCAGAATAGAAAACCTTTAAAAGATTATAACGCAACGAATATAATAACGTAAGTAGTTAGACGTCTTGTCGGGCGGCGATTGATGTTAAAGACATATCGGTCAAAGTCAATTGATTGATCGTTTCGCTGTCTATGCTCATGGGTGCCCCGCACCCACTATTTACCTCTTGTGGGTGATGGAGCCCCGCCCAGACACCCACGGAGTCGGCGTCCTTGCATCAACCGAATCATGGTTACAATACGATTTCTATTCTGTTATCAAGCTTGCTCTATTGTCATAGTTCCGTCCAACACAAGCCATTTGTCTGTGTTCTTGTCAGTCACATAACAGAACACGTTTGTTTCATTTTAATACTGATTAGCCGATCTAACAATAAGATTGACTACTGACTGGCTATTGTCTATTGCTTGTAAAACTCCACTACTTAACACGGGTAGGTACTTACAATGAATGAATGATCCATGATCACGATGCTTGGTACTTTGGTTGACGTGATCGTTCTAGATTTTTAGGGTTTCCTAGTAAACAAGGAACCCTTATAGTTTCGCCATGTCCGTCTGTCTGTCTGTCTGTCTTCGCTGTAGCTCAGAGACGCTTAGTACTATAAAGCTGTATTTTCGCATAAGTCACATTAATCACGCCGACAAAGTGCTAAAATAAAATATTGAAAAAAATTAATAATTTTGCGGTACCTCCCTTGCACGTGATGTGGGGATAATATTTTTTTCTCGTCTACCTTATGGCGTGGGGTATCGTTGGATAGGCCGTTTAAAAATATTGAGGGTCTGTGAACATGACTTTTCAATTCAAGGATCCGAAAGGACCTGAGTACGATTCCCGGGTCGGGCAGTGTTATTGGGTTTTTGTATCTGGAATTTCTCAGTAGCAGCCCGGAGTCTGGATTTGTTTTTTTTTGTATTACGTGGGACTTAAACATAACTGGCGAAATATGGGTGTACTAAAGGCACACCTCTGCCCAACCCTTCGGGGAAAGAAGGCGTGATGTAATGTTATGTTATGTGTTTAGATATCGTTACCCATCTCGTCTGCAGAGTTTTGCCAGTTAATTTAATTTGACCCTGTATAATTTTAATTGTTTAGTGACGCATCGTCGCGAACACTTCATTAAGTCTTCATTATTTTTTATTATTTTCTCTTTATTTTATTTTTTATTCAATAACTTATGAGATGGCTGTAGCTCTCTTTGTTTTGTTATATATGTCAGAGAGACGTACCTTCTCCGTCGGTTCACCCTTGTTGGTATAACAACGTTTTGTCGAAAATCGCTCCGGCTAATTTTACAGACGTACGACAGTAGTTACTTTAGTTACAATAAAGTCATTTCGAATAATTATTCATTTGACCGAATAATTAATCGGTGGAGTTTTATTTAGCATATGTATTTCTTTGAAATAATGTGATTTGACCGAATTTTCAAATGCACTAATTTTATTTAAACTAATGTTTTACTAGACTAATAATGATTTAGTCAAATTTTGTTTTATTTCCCAACCTCACAGTTACCAACTGTACGTTTGGTCTGCTTTTCATAATGACCAGTGATAGGAATAGGTAGAACAGAGACAAGAAACGGAGACTTCCTTAGGACTAAATTATTTCCGGCACATCTGTCTCGAAATTTCGAGACAACACTTAAAGACATTTAAAAAAATGTGTTATTTGGAATAAGTAATTCGTCTATATTTATCTAAAGTTTTTCTATAAATGTGATAGTTTGTATGGATGTCCATTACTCAATGCCACTGAAAATGCTGATTTTGGTAGGTACTGATATAGATTAAGGTGTGGAATAGCACATATGCTACTTCCTATTAAAAAAAAAGTATAGTTCCCATGGGATACAAAAACAATAGTACACGCGGGAAAAGCCGCGGGCATTAACTAGTTAAAAAAAAAAACGTAAGGGTCCTTTCACACCACCGATATTGTCTGGCGATTTTTGGAGATTTCTATGCAAAAAAAAAACGAATGAAAAAATGCTCAAAAATCGCCGGTCGATATCGCTTTAGGTTCATTAAATAATTAATGGGCTCTAAAGGAAAAATAAAACACATAGAATATTGTTGTAACAAATATATGTATATTTATATTATTTTAAAATATGACCTAATTGGAAACCATGAAACAAAATGTACAGAAGGAAAGATTTAAGAAACAAATTTATGTTTATCTATCTTTAAATATCTATGTCATATTTATTTTACTGACGTTGAGGGATGCAATTTTTACTCAAATCAAAGTACAAATTAACCTTTGAAGTTTACAAATTAATATTTGAAGCATTTAGGACAATCAGTTTTAATACTGAACTACTAACTGTTCGGTTTTGATAAAGAACTTGATGCATCAAAAATTGCTAAGAATTTGAAAATCTTTATTTGTGTTACAAATACCATAAAAAATAAAGAACGATTTTAATTTAATCATCGTGATTCGATTCGTCAAGTTCAGTATCAGAACCGAAATTTTCTTTGTCAGATGAGTCATCTAAGTTAAAATACACAATCATAATTTTTTCTATATTTTCAACTGTCAGGCGATTTCTTTTTATGTTAAGAATCCATTTATAAGTTGAAAATGACCTTTCAACATCAACTGAGGTTAAAGGCGCGTACATATAGTATGATCGCTCATCCTTTCCTGCTGTTATCGCTTCACATATGTCTCTAATTTTATCTAAACCGGGATTTCTGTCCATGACATTTACGAGTTTATTTTTTATAAGCTCAGATGAACACCAGCTAAGCACAGTTCTCACGTGATCAAATATTTCAAAGGATTCCGTTAGAGTTAAATTCGATTTTTGTAATTTCTTTAATCCAATTTGTATATCTTTAAAATATTCCTCAATGTAGTCCAAGTCCGATTTCAAGTTTTCCTTTTGAAGAACATTTTTGGCACACCTAATAGATAGCGCGTCGGAACTTCTTAAAAGATTTACAATTGTTTTAATTTGATCATAATATTTTGCATAATATGACACTGCCTCCAACCAAGTACCCCATCTTGTAATAACGGGTTCTGGAGGAAGCGTCATGTGGGGAAAGGTGTTTTTTAACAAGCGCACTCTATTAGGTGATTTTAAAAATATTTTTTTTACGTTTGAAATTAATTCATCTACATCTGAGTATTCGTATCGTATTTTTTCTGCCACGAGATTCAGTGCATGTGCTAAGCAAGTGACGTGTATCATGTTGGGCAAATAATTTTTCAGCACACGTCCCGCTTCTAGCATATATGCTACACTATCAGTGCATAATACAGCAACGTCTCCTACTTTGGATTCATACAAATCGCACCACATATTTTCAAAGCAGTCTATTACAAATTGGGCAATTGTTGCATTAACAATTTCTAGTACTTTGCAAGCAACTAAAAATGGTTTTTGTGTGATCGCATTTAAAGGTTTTACAAGTAAATGTACCATGTATCTGCCTAAAAAATCAGTTGTCTCGTCTAAAGATACCCACAGCTTTTGATTTGCAATTTGTTCATAAATCGAGTCAATTTTAGTTTTAAAAATCTTATCTAAATAAACTTTTCTCAGCAATGATTGCTCAGGAAGCTTTTGTCGATTTGTACAATTGCAGCAAATATATTTATGGAAGAATTTTTTGAAAGCGGGGTTGTTTACTTGAATCCAAGGTATATTACATAATATGAGAAATTGTACTAGGTCCAAATAAAATTCTTCATTTGGTTTTTTACTTGTCCCTTTGTGTTTCGGACCTTTAACGTGCCGTGTTATACTGCTCTCGCACTTAGAACAGTAAATCAAATTACTGGCCGGGTCGTAATATAATTCAGGATGAAGTCCAATCCAACTTTGTACTGTTGCTTTCTTAGGCTTGTTCGCCATCTCCAATCATACTGGTCTCCAAAAAGATGTACGATGGCAAGTACCTAAAATAAAATAAAATTTTAAGTTTTCCATGCCTCAAAAGAAATAACGAACCTTTATAGATACAGGGAGGTGGAAAGGAAATCGGGAGAGGTGCGCGCATTCCAGCTAGGTGCATCGATTGTATCGATTTTAAAGATTTTATTCTTTCATTTTACGCTCTAATAAAGAAAAACGGTTAGATAATATGAACACGCGTAACATCATTGTTATTGAAATTTTTTTTTCGCATTTTAGTCAATGCGCAAAAGACATATTCCTTTTTGGTTCAAATATTAAAAGAACCGGCCAGAAAAATAATATATTTTGATAGAATTCGTCCACCTTAGCAATTCTTTATGACACCAAAGATATAACATTACTATGCTTGGTAGTATTGAAGTTCACTTTTATATTTGAACCAAAAGTTAAATGCGTATGTTTTTTTTCTTTAACTACGTTTCATACACAATAATTATCTTAAAAACTCCACTAAAAAATATCAAGTTCATACAATTGCATATCAATCTAGACTGTCAAATTGCTAGTTTAAGATAAAATAATATATACATTAATGTTCTTCTTTATATCTAACTTACTGTTTGTTTCCCTACAAGAAATAAAATAAATAACTTTAGCCAAAACATTAAAAAGTAATAAATGTTGACTTACCGTATTATTTGATGTAGACAGACAGGAACAATGTTATTGCAGCAAATCGTAATCCATAAATTCAAGCCAAAGTAGTCGTATTAAGAAGATCCAATGAACCAAAAAACGAGCGAGGGTGAAAAACAATATTCACAAAAACAATACAGGAAGATGCGCACTTAACAAACCGAAGTACAGGATTGAAGTGAAGGTAACCTGCGCGCACGCGGGACGGTAAGGAGTAGGGGGGGAGGGGGTATGTAGACCCTCCCCGCGCCGCACAGGTATGCGACCATGGCGGTTACCTTTTGTAATTTCTAAGAATAGATAACGAAACGCGCTGCCGTAAAATGTGATAATGTGATACCATTATTATGCAATTATTTTAATATCATGCACATTTTTAAATATACTTTAGAAATATATTTCATTAAGATGAAAGAAAAAAGGTATTTGTATTTTCATTTGTAACTAAATATTTGCACATCATGTATAACGGTAGAATGTAAAGGGACCTCATTAATATTAAGATCATACCACTTTGTATACCTACATTCTGGCAAATAAATGAATTATTTATTTATTTTAAATACCGATAAAATCAAAATCAAAGCATTTATTTCAAATAGACCATTTACGGGCACTTTTGAATAGTCAAATGTCGGTCAGTCCAAGAAAAGTGAAGCTAAATTGCACGTTCCAAAGAGTAGGTCTCTATGGAGAAGAACGTGCAAGAAACTCCATGGACACTCTTTTAAATCATATTATGTGTTACATATAATGCCTTTTTTACACTTGAACTTTAGAAATCTCATTAAACGTAGCCGAGAGTGAGCTAGAAAGAACATATTTACTTCGAAACGTGTACGGCTTCTTATTCAAACATTGTGATTCATTGTGTATTACGATCAACAAGTCATTTACAAAATGTTCTCCAAAAAAAAATTCAGAAAATTTGATGGTTGTAACGACTGTGTATGTTATTTATTATGATATATGTAGTCGCAAACTTTAGGTAAATATAGACGAATTACTTATTCCAAATAACATTTTTTTTAAATGTATTTATGTGTTGTCTCGAAATTTCGGGACAGATGTCTCGGAAAAAAAGTTAGTCCTAAGGAAGTCTCCGTTTCTTGTCTCTGTTCTTCGAAGTTTAGGCAAATAGGCACTACCTATTCCTATCACTGATAATGACACACTAACTTAACTGTTTCCTTTTACAAAAGCGATTCGCTTCTGGCACATCGCCGGCCGCTGCCGCGGCACGCTCGCTTCGCTCGCTCGGCTCGTGCGTTGTTTGTCATACTCTAATCTAACCTAACCTATCGTAACCAAACCCTAACGTTTTGTGTCATTATAATAATCAGCTTAACAATAATTCTACCAAATGAAACGTTGTCGTACAAAAAATTGCTAATCGTTAGTTGTCAAAGTGAAACATCGGCGAAACGTTGGTTGGCAATTGTTTGGCAGATTATGCCAAACAATTGCCAAACAACGGCGAAAAGGCAGAGTACCCCTGAACATTACATCAAATGAACATTATACCTTTTGATCAATAGCGCAAATGTTGTTATCGCAAATAAATATTCGATGAAATGAAAATGATGTTAATCGATATTATACAAATTGATTATTTTCTTAAACGTTGTTCGAATTAGTAACATTACATCAAAAGTTGTTATACCAAACAAGGGTGAACCTTCTCCGTCATATACAAATGATTTAACTGCTTATTTTAAGATTGTTCATCTAGTAGGTAATAACAAGAAAATGCTGTATTTACCTATAATTGTTTGTTACATTTAGTTCTTTATTTTCTGTTGCTTCCTGTAATTTCAGTAGTGTTTATGAATGTTGGTAAATCTAAATAAATAAATAAAAAAATAAAGTCTACAGCATCAGTAGAAATAGGTTATTGAGAAATTTCGGCTGAAAAACTTGGAATTTTCTGTTTTTTGATCGCGAAATTGATAGGGACTCTTAAGACTTATATTTTTGGGACAGTTTAATTTAGTAGTTGAACCTACAATAATTTACCTACACACTACCGACTGAATGTCCTTCTTACGTTCAGTCAGTAAGAGCAGAAAGAGAGTCAGAGAGCAGTGGTAGCCCAGTAGTAACGGCCGCGACTTACCGAGTCGTAGGTCGTAGGTTGGAACCCAGACAGGCGCTTTACTTTGTGTAAATTATTTCATCACCACTGCTCTCAAAACGGTGTACTCTCACAGAGAGGAGGCCCCAGCAGTGCAGCAGTGGGAACATTATCATTTGTGCGACAACGGGTCAGCCGCATTATGTTGAATGTTGTACATCAAAATATGCAGGGTCTGTCCGGCAAAGAGCTAGAGTTAAGTTTATTTATGGAGAATTATGATGTTCAGGTGTTTTGTTTGACTGAACACTGGTTGAAAGAATATGAAGTAGTGTTTAGGAATAGTGATTATTTTACTGTACAAAATGCATTTGTAAGAAAAATTGCTATTCGCGGTGGATCTTTAGTTCTTGTTTCAAATAAGTTAAAGTGTAAACAACGTTTAGATTTAGTCAATCTTTCTATCGACAGCACTATTGTGTTGTGTTGTGTTGAACTCGAGTGATACGTTATAATTTGCGTTTATCGACCTCCTCTGGAGATTTTATTCGTTTCGAATCGGTAATGGAGGATTCACTCAATAGGTTAAAAAGTAGTAGTAACAAAAGTATAATTTTATGTGGAAATTTTAATATTAATATTTTAGATGTTACTCCATTAAGTATTAGGCTTCTCAATCTGTTTAGGTCTTATAATTTAATTAACTTGTTTTTTGAACACACTAGGATCACGGCATCCTCGTCGGCTTGTCTTGATAACATATTTAGTGATTGTGATGCCAAAAATAAATTACATAGTGTTAAGTAACTTAACGTCTGACCAGCTAGCTTCCCTATGCCATTACATAAAGTTCGCCTTACCGAATGTTAGGAATCTAGATCCCAACATCGTCTTAGATAATGGGGTGCTTGAAACTATATACTCGGCAGTTTTTTTGGTATAACAGTAGATGCCAAACTTCAGTGGGGCCCACATATATCAAGCCTAGCGGGCAGGCTCAGTTCGGCCGCCTACGCCGTCAGAAAGGTAAGAGCTCGATTACTTTATTTTAGTTATTTTCATAGCGCTATGTCCTACGGTATTCTGCTGTGGGGCAAAGCCGCTGTCATTCAAAATATATTCGTTCTTCAAAAACGAGCTGTTCGAGCAATTTACCAGCTTGGTGCCAGAGTTTTTCTGAGAGATTTTTTTAAAGATATTGGTATTCTCACGGTGGCATCACAATTCATCTTCGCCAACATATTATATATTAGGCAAAATATACACTTATACACTAAAAACAGTGATATTCACAATATTAACACCAGAAATAAGGACAAATTACGAGCTCCATTTCACCGGTTTCATAAGGTTCATAACTCATTTGTTGGGCTTGGTATAACTTTTTTATAACATGCTTACCTCTTCTTTGCTAGATTTGCCTTTTAATGCGTTTAAAACTAAAGCAAAATCAACCCTTTGTTCAAAGGCATACTATTGTATTAATGACTACTTACATAAACGATAAGAATAGTTGGTCGCTGTGATTAACTCAAGACAATGTTTATGTTCTTTCTCCAGAATTAGCTTTCCTACTGACAGGTTATTTGAGTTCATATAATTGTTTATTTTTTATTTGACTGTATAAGTCTAATGTATTTTAATTAAATAAAATTTTAATTTATTAATGACAATCTACTCATTACAATGTGCTTTTTTATGAGTTGTATTGCAATAAGTGGTTAGCTAGCGTCCTCGACAATTGATTATACTATTCTTGCCTGAGCAACCGGCAGCAAGTTCGTCATGCTCCCATGCTCGGGCTCGGGTTGCCTCCTTCCCTCCAATATGGCAAGGGAGGTGATGGCTGATCTTTGCGTTATGTTCGTGAACGGGTGCTGCTTGTTGTGACTGGTCGTTCACTTCTTCTTCCCAGCTAAAGCACTAGGAAGTGGTGAAGTGCGGGCGTTTTTGGGGGTTTGTCTTATGTAACTTTGACGTTCGAAAAGTGCTGTTTCTCAGCCTAGTTTGAATAATTGACTTTTGATTTTGATTAAAGGCAGATTATGTACATTCAGTCACACTAAGGTATGTGGGTATGGTTACGCTAACTGCCAAAACTACCTACAAACTTATCTGTGGCAGTTGTATCCAGTGTGTTTGTTTACGTATCTTGATTTATCAACACACGCGGCTCTTGAATACACAGCTATCTACAACTTTTTTATATGTTTCAATACGAGTCGGAAATGGTCATACAAGCTAGAGCGGTAAGCTACCGTGCGGCCTCGTCTGTTGGGACAGGTCAGCTCAAAGGTTCTTTATTTCTTCACCAAGATTCTTCCAGATGTTATCAAATTATATAAAAATAAATATTGTTACGTTACGTAAGTTATGTAATTCTGTAGCATTAATTGTGGGCTTTAAAAGAGGTGCTTGACCTCTGAGTTAATTCCGTGTTGATAGTCAGATAGAAATTGATAGTTATTTATCTACCTACTTAAAAAATGCAAATTAAATAAATTCACTTTTAAAAATTGTGTTTTATGAACCATGTATTTAATAATAAAAAAGCAAACGTTTGGTCATTTGTAAAAATCCTCCTAAAATCTTCCTGCTGAGGACGCGAAAATGCAAGCATGAAATGAAATTACGCAGCGTTGATGAATTTATGCGATAACGATGCGACTTTATACAAATGACAACAGAGCTTAAAAAACATATTCAATAAGTAGATACACAATAGAGTCCTACTCAGTAAACTACTAATGTAAATTTGGAAAACGGCTTAGCAGACCTGGACGAAATAAAAAAAAATAAGTAGACCATGTCCAGGATGACCTCTGCGTCAGTCCTGCGGGAAAATTGCGAAACACAAATATGCTGACAATTGATCGCATTTTGACAGTTCACCCAAGTGCATTGCGTTATTTACGTTGTTGCATACGAATTTTTCAAACTTAAGACGCTGACAACACCTAAACCGCGGTCACTGTCAAATTCCATAGAAAAGAAAGAGAAGCGCGATGACACAACGCTTGTAATTTATTGCAAAATATGAAGTATTTATCTATTTACTCAAAACTGAGTTGAGTAATCGAAAATAAAAAACAACCAAGTTCTGCATTCAAATAAGACGTTCTTGTTATTAGTTAAATACGTAACGTATGTTGATATTTGATACAGATATTTTGGATTAGAACTCAAAGTAAGAGGTTAGTTTAACGTTAGTTTGTATCGAGATTTTGTTTTCAAAACGTGTTTTGGTAACAACCAAGTTCTGGGAAATATGTTCAAAATTAATATATATTTTTTCCGTTACCACAAACTATACAGATTTGACAATTTTTTTTCTTAAGCGAAGCGTATTTTGGTCAATTGGGTCTTGTCAGCGCCTTAAGAAGCAATCGATTAGCCTTTTTCCTATTCCTTTAAAACACTCGGATTGTGATTCAAACTATTACGCAATTAGGGTGCTGGTCATGGCCGATTTTTGATATAGAAGTACTACATACTTGTTATCCGGTTTAATACCTAACGTAGTTCCGATAGGATGCTAGGAAAACTGCGGGCAACAGCTAGTATTATTAGGTACCTATAGTTATTATTGAAATTTCTCCATTCGAATAATGTACCTACCTACGTTGTTATTCGTCGCGGTCAACAACATCTATTTGGGGGTGGGTGAAAGGTCTCTCCTATTCTAGAGATAATGATAATAATATATGTCATAACGTATTGAGCTTGTTCGACACGTTTGTTTATATTCTTTGAAATGAAATGAAATGAAATGATTTGAAATGAAATGAAATTATTTTATTTCTGTAAGTAGGGTTGTACAAACACTTTTACACGTCAATCATATTTAGGAAAAAAAACTAGATGAGCTCGGCGTTTCCTATCTGAGACGAAAGGCCGAAACAAACTCAGTGGTCTCAGTATGTTTCAAAGTCCAGACATAATCTTGGTTGTCTGAAATGGTCTTTTGAGGAAAGAACCACACAGATTGAGTGGACCTATCCAGTCAGTGCACGCATTTGTCAGTAACCGTGCAGCTCAACTCAGAACTTAAGGAGCTCAACGATTCGACGAACAATACCAAAGAAAGAATATTTGGGTAGGCCGCTTAAATGACTCAAACTGCCAGACCAAGATGAAAACTAACTGCGAGAAATAATAAAAACAATAATCAACATAGTCTTCACATTCACAATAATTTAAAAAAAATATATACATACTTCAAAAAGTAAATATTAATGTCATTGTCTATATATTAAAAAAAAAATAATTTAGAGATATATGCAAGTTATTAAAACGCGACCAGCTAGTTTTCTTGCCGGAAGAGCATCGGAAGGCCACGCATCAGGTGGACTGATGACTTGCTCACAAGCCAGCAGGAAAAGGCAGCCAGTTGGATGTCAGATGTGGCATACCCCCAAGAAAGGGAAGAATGGCGTGATGGTGGAAATCTTCAGTCAGCATTGGGTGGATACGTGTTTAAGAATAGGAAGAGAGATCTACAATGATCTCTTTCGCTATTCTTAAAAGGGTGAGAAATCTGCAATGATTAGTTTCAGACATTGATTCCTTAATAGCCAAGTCAGAAAATTCTATTCTTTCCTGATAGCAGGTCAATTTATTTACATACCTGCAACCTGTGGCCTACATAGTTTAGGCATTCAAATATAAATAGGTTTAAAGTTTTTCTTTAAGTAATGGGTACCTACATAGTTTTGTAATTGAGATCATTCAAAAATCTCAAAGAATTTGTTTCAAATTGCTTATCTTAGAAATTTTGTAGGTACCTACGTACTGTAACGGTTGTTCTGTTACATTCTGGGCTAAGATTTTTGGCATTTGTTGTCAGGCGTCAATTAGTTTAAAAATAGCCTAAATTAATTACAAATTAATAAAATTACAATTGTTTTCACATGTAAATGGAAAAATTTGCAGCATATATTATTAGCGTAGGTGTAATTATTTTGTTTCAAAGACGTATTTTGACCCTAGTGATAAGAGTGACCCAAAGGAGAAGATAATGCGTGTGGAGCGTCGCGAGCGAGCGGGCAGGCGGCGGGACCGCGGCATTGGCGCCCGCGCAGTGCATACTCAAGCTACTCATCCAAGAGGCTGGACCGCCGTGCGAACACTCCCGGCTGCTCTAGTCTCTACCAATATGTTCATTGGCGTCACTTCAAGTGGAGACAACGTGAATTCTCATTACGACTACCTTATTTGAACGCTGAAGGTAAGCACAATCTTCTCAGATAATGAACTTACTGAAGGTCAACCCAAAAGTTTATGTAAATAAGTGATTACCGATAGGTTGACGTGTAATCTCGTACAGAATGCTTATTCATTGTACGGTCCCCGGCGAAGACGTTCATCCATATAAAGCATGATTTTTAAATTAATGTAAACTAATTACTTATATCATAGCTTTATGTTCTTAGGTAAATCAGTCTTCAATACTTTTGGTCAAGTAAGTTACAAATGGACGATTAACATTGTACTTTTTTTACAGGCTCATCTAGTGGAAGAAATTTTGTACGCTTGCAAATATGGCACTAGACTTCGTAGCTGGATGTATAGGGGGTAAGATAAATATAAATATTATCTATAACTTCACATTATTATACTAATCTGATGATATTGATAAACTAATACATTGTGTTGGATTTCAGGTTGTGCGGGAATCATTGCTGGTCATCCTTTGGATACATTGAAAGTGCACATACAATCTGGTAGAGGTAGTGCGTTGCAATGCACGAAAGCTCTTTTGAAAGGAGGAACGTTGTCCACCGCTTACCGTGGAGTAGGTGCTCCTTTGGGTGGAATAGCGGCAGTTAATGCTATCGTTTTTGGGGCATATGGGAATACGAGACGGGCATTGCCCAATCCAGATGCTTTGAGGACACATGCGACCGCCGGGGCAGCCGCAGGACTGCTACAGAGCTTCGCGTGTGCTCCCGTCGAGTTAGTTAAGACACGACAGCAGTTGTCCAAGCCTGGAGATGGCATGCCGTCTGGTGCGTTGGCCGGAGCCCGCCACATCGTACGAACTGGAGGTTTCAAAGCACTTTTCCGTGGGCTCGGCGTGACGATGGCTCGCGATAGCCCTGCGTTGGCGATCTACTTCACCTCATACGAGGCAATGACTCGAGGAGATCAATCTGTGATGAAAGTGTTTATGGCAGGAGGTACGGCAGGAGCTTTGTCGTGGGTGGTATTATATCCTATTGATGTAGTGAAATCGAGGTATCAAGGAGACGTGTTAGGGAAGTACGCGGGTGCATGGGACTGTTTTGTGCAGTCTGTGCGCGCGGATGGCTGGCGGAGTATGGGTCGCGGAGTGGGTGCGGTCACGCTGCGCGCGTTCCTCAGCAACGGTGCGTGTTTCTCGGCGGTGGTGTGGACGGAGCGCGTGTGGCAGCGCATGGCTGCAGACCCCAGTGTTAAAACTTTGGCGCAGGCCACTGCCATCAGTGAAGCAGTTTGTGAGAACAACGACCGACAATTTGATGTTTAATCAAGGTTCGAATTATTAAGCTTTATTTAATACTTTTTTAATGATAAAAGAAAGTTTTTGTACATAACATAATAGGAGACAAAGATAAAATATTGTTATTTATATTTGTCGTGTTTTTGTTATTATACATACCTGTATTCTACTAACCTAGTGAGGTTGTAGTTCTTAGGCTAATAGCTTGAAGTCCAAAGTTCACACAAATAGCCGTTGAGAACAGTTTAATCTACGTTATATCTACACATGCAATGCGCTCCAGCGCGCTTCGAAAGTGTACATACATTTGAACCTAGCCTTTAGATAGTTATATAACCAAACATACTTATTTTGTATAATAGTTTATTTACATCCAGAATTCAATCAAATAAAGGGTTCTGAAAAATAATGGTTATCTAAATGTGTCTCGTAGGCAACGGCTACGAGATTGCTACGCGGCTACGCTTGCTACGAAAATGTGCGAAATTTTTATTTTATCTACTTATAGAATGTAATCTTTTACATTATGTAAATGTAACAGGATTTTTTTTTAATATGATGATAAAATAATTGAAACAACGTGAATTCTTTCTTATTAAGTATCATATACTTGTCTGAAAAATTTCATACAATTTTCAAAAATATTCCAAAAATACAGGAATGATTCACATTATGAAAATATCACAACATTATAAATATGCCAAAATTGCTATAATAAAGGTAAATATTTTTAAAAATAAAGGACGGTAACATAATAATTTGACATAATATTAACTTCACTATACTTTTTCCTAAGACTTTTATTTCTTCATCTTATTGATTAGGTTTACTATAGTAGGGTTGGCTTGTCGATTAACATAAAAGTTACTGTGAGACCTGGAAAAATAAGAGGGTATTATTGCAACAACCAATACAATGTAAGTTCACAGTAGAATTTATTGGATAAGTTAATTGCACATTTTACATGCACAGAGATTGCATAATTATATATTGACATTCATGATTGAGTGCTACGTGTTTTGTTTGTTTGAAACATTGCAGACGTCATGCACGTGAACTAAACAACTTGTAGGTTATTTTACGCCACGAGGCAAAGATATTAATTAAATACATATAAGTAAAACTTTACTTAAGCTATCCTAGCTACCCATTACGAATACTATAGCATATCAAACAGTGAAAAGCAGGAGGAAACCAGTGAGGAGGCCGCCCCATACCTTTTTTTTTTGGGTGGGAAATTATCAAATAACTTCTCCCGCTCTGGGCGGGGCGGGAGGGTGTGTCAGACTCTTACTGACTAAAACCCACCCATGTTCCTTCCGTTGCCAGGGGCCACGGTAACCCTTTCGGACTTTCCCACGAACCCAGCAGGCATTGGCCCTAGCGGACCCCTACACTTGTGCTGACATCTCTTTGAGGCGCGCGTGGAACAAAATGCGCCGTCGACCCGAGCCTAGTCCTTATCGGACGGCGGCCTACCCATTGCTCACCGTCCGCAAGCCCGCGCCTATGGTGGCCGGGCATCGGTCTCAGATTCCCGACGCCCAGGGCGTCGCCGCTCCATGCCTGAGAGATATTTCTCGACGGCATGTGAAACCATGTCAGAGGCCCATGGGTGGCATAAAATCTCTGACACCAGGGGGTCTACTTCCTAAGCACGAAATCAATAGTTTCGGCTGAAGTTAAGGGCGTTTCCTACTCCGTATTATACGGACATAAGATTAATTCGGGGCCCGAACTAAGAATAAATGACATCACGATCTGCCCCTATTCTCGATATGCATTTGCCCGTTCGAAAAATTTAATTCGACACTTGTTTTGATGGATAAACTACTTTCGGACGGGTCCGTATCTTTTTTGACGGAGTTAGACGGTAGACCCCAGGTTAGTCCTTAACTAACTTAACCAAACCACACGAGAAAGAAAAGAATACCATAGCAATACAGACATTAAGTCCGCATTTGTACCGCAAGTCCGCGTTTTTTTTTTTGTGTGCGAGAAGTTTAACTAACACACACACACGCCACTATAGTTGGCATTTTCAGCTGTAGCTCTGCTTCTTAGGTAATTGAGTAGAATATTTAGTACACAACTCGGCTTACCCACTCCCCTTTCGTCACGTGCATTCAACCGTTCAGTATTATTGATCAGCACGCGGCGCGGGGTCAAACCTCATACCTACAAAGATTACGAGAAAACCTAAAGAGTTACTAAATAATACTTACGTGATAATAATACCTGATTAATAAGAACTGAGGCACATCCATCCAGCATGCGTCTGAAACGATAATGTTTGCTCCATTGCCTCCCTCGTCGAATGTCTTTTGTTGAGAGACCTGTGTCAAAGGTCCCCTACGTCCGAGGAGACAACGTTCCACAATCGACACTTACTCATGTTCTAGTATGCTACCTTGGAGTGCACTAGTCCTGCTCCATAGGTTGCGGGGGAAGAGGCGGGGGCGGTGGCGGAGGCGGAGGAGGCGCAGGCGCATCGTTGTTGGCGGCTTGGTTCTCCATCAATCCGAGTTGCTCGAGCATGTCGTCGTTGTCTTCCATCAGATGAACCTGCACCAACCACGGCCGGTTACTCTGCAAAGAACAATTTGAATATCCAAGACGGAAAAATCGTCGACTTTTTGGCGTCTAGTGATTCTACAAGTAACAGAAAGTAGATGTGAATGACAATAATGTACCTAAGTACTTCTCAGGTGTAAAGCAAAAACTAGCTAAAAATCCTGTGATCCGGCCGTAATGTTACATAGAGACACAAGCTGCTGCGGCTGTGTAAGTAAACTACAAAACTGTTGTTAGATAGACTCTTATCTTAATAGTATTATGATTATAAACCTACGTAGTTCATTAGATAAAAAGCTAAAAAATAAGGCAGAGGTGCGTCTTGTCTACGCAATAATTAATCATAATAATACAGAGTTGTGTTGGAAAACATTCAAAATAATAATGTACGGAATGTACGAAATGTTAAGCCCCTCCAGTCACGGTCGGGGCTAACTGCTAACTTGTAGTATCATCTTAATAGTTTATTTTTTTTTTGCTGACCATTGATTGACCTTTCGGCTATCGCAGTTTTTAAGGATCCGTGCTGCGCGCCTGACCATTATATAAAATTTGAGTAACAGTGATTTACTCTTCGTTAATCTCCAAACATTCACCAATTCGCTGAATATTATTGACACTACTTAGTTAAAGGAGGAAACCAATCAAATGAATGTTACACACGAACTGAAAAATGCTCGGCCATTACTTTTTTAATCAAAACTTGAAAATCTTATTTTTCTTTCAAAGACAAAACAAAAACACCTAGGTGTAAGGAACCCAGCGGCAAAATGAACATTTAAACTGTTTTTAAACGTGATTCGCATGATTCTACCAAAAACATTCCATTTATCAAAAAATAAACAATTATACTGTGATGCTGATTATAATGACAAATGTCAAAGTTAAAAACGTAGCTTACATTGACCTAAACATTTGTCTGTTGATCTTTTCACCAAACCACAAACTGAGAACATATCCTTCATCATTTCGTCCAGTCCTGTCTCGACGTCTGTTATTACCTAAGGCTATACAGGGAGGCAGGGACATCGAAGCGCAAACTGCAACCATGAATTCAGCACATGATTCTAGACCCCCTAGTTCAGAATCATATACTGAATACATGGTAACATTGGCGCCTCAAAGTTCCTGCCGACCTGTATAGTACTCGATGAAGTTTTAGAAAAAGTTCGGCTTTGTAGAGCGTCGATCTCTGCCACTCATGTGCCATCTTAGCCCCTTCGGAGCTAGGTCTAGCATTTTCATCTTGTTCAGACCCAAGTATAATGATTTAGCCCCTAGCCCGGAATCTAGCCCAAATACACTTAGAACCATCTTTGTTTGTGCTCTGTGCTAAAAACGCAACAAAGTTTTTAAACAAAGCGACGAAATCACAAAGGCTCTCTTAAAAAAAAAAAAATGGATCCAAAGAAAAATAAATTAAGCAAACTTTTAATTTTATGATTAAACAATGTATCCAGAATTATGTTTTTTTTTAATAATCTACACAGTAGGGAACTCTGCAATCAATTATATTAAAGAATCAACGATTTTTAGGGTTACGTAGCAAACAAGCAAACTTGTAGTTGACGCCATGTGCGTCAACTACAAGTGCTATGTGCGTCTGTCTGTCTGTCTGTCACGCCGACAAAGTGCTAAAATAAAATCTTGAAAAAAAAATATTTTTGTCCTTGCACGTAATGTGGGGATGATATTTTTTTTTCTCGTCTATCCCATGGTGTGGGGAATCTTTGCATAGGCCGTTCAAAAATATTGGTGTTGACACCAACACCACTTTTCGATTCAAGGATGCGTTTACGTAATATTAAGCAGTAAAATGCTAAATTTTGTTAGAGTCAAGTGTTAAAGTTTGTTTTTGGGATAAATTCATCCCAACTTCCCAACTGCGGAACCCTTCATCGTGCGTGGTCCGACACGCCCTTGGCCGGTTTTAAGGGGTTCCTTAGTAGTAAACATATAGTTTCGCCATGTCCGTCCGTCTGTCTGTCTGTTCCCTCTGTAGCTCAGAGACGCTTAGTACTAGAAAGCTGTAATTTGGCATAGGTATACATATTAATCACGCCGACAAGGTGCTAAAATAAAATCTTGAGTTCTCCCCTTGCACGTAATGTGGAGATGATATTTTTAAGCATTATATTTATATATAAAATAATGCTTAATATTTATTTTTTGTTAGTGTCAAGTGACCCCTTCTCCCTGCCAGTTAAATGGTTGTTTATGGAGATGTGAAAAAAATCATGGCAGTAGTACATATAATGAAATCAAAAGGAAAACTATCACAGCTAAGTGGGCTGTACAAGTTAAATGTTAAGTTTGTTTTTGGGATAAATTCATAACAACTTTCCAACTACGAACCCTTCATTGTGCGTGGTCTGACACGCACTTGGCCGGTTTATAAACTCGATTTAGCCCGAAAACCTGACACCCAGTTGGCAACACTGCCTGTGTGGCAGTCTCTTAAGCTAGATGCTCATATTAAGGCCCGGGTAGGTATGTAGTTTTCGAACATGCAGCAACTCTGGCCCTTTTAACATACACGTTCATCTTGCAGAGAAAACAGTCGTCAGTGTTGTATGGATCACTATGGAATTTTGTTGACAAACACGTTTTTTCTACAGCGTGATTTATACGCCGTACCGTAAAGAAACTGTGTACAAAGGGCCTTAGTTTGTAGTTTATTTTGCGTAAAAAAGTCACCATCAGTGTAGTTATGGTATAGACTTATAGAGTTACAAATAAAAATAATTGGTCTATGGCAGATTATTCTCGATGGTAGACAAATTGCGCTTTAATTTGCCGCAAATACTGCGCATGTAACAAGTTTGGTAATCTGGCGTTATTTTCAAACTTTCAACGTCATCTAGTTGATGTTATGCTGATAACGAAATTAAACAATAGTTTTTGATGCCGTCACCGTAGCCTATCAGCTTTAAATACTACTGCGTAAAATGGGCGTATTGACCTCTACATGAACATCGGGAGTCAAATAACATCAGTATGATGTAACTCATGTAGGTAATCTCGTAGCGCGCTTCAACAACGCCGGTCGTAGCAGGGGTCTACGAGAATAATGGGTGGGTATTAAGAACCAATAACTTTGCACGTCACTTGTTTTAATACCACATCAACGATTCGTAGTACCTACCTGCGCCATAGAAGAGTTTAACTAAACATAATAATGTATCGTACGCTTTTCCCGTAGGCCGCTACGAAAACCTGAAAAATTTCGGCGTAGCGGTCTGTAAGAGCTTGTTAATCACATCATTGAGACCGATTTATTGTTTGATCAAAGACTTAGTGACAAAGACAGTGGAGCAGTGGTGGCCCAGTGGTAACGACCGCGATTTACGAGTTTTTAGCTCGCAGGTTCCAACCCTGACAGGCGCTTTGCTTTATGTAAATTATTTCAACATCTGCTCTCAAAACGGCGAGGGAAAATATCGTGAGGAAACCAGCATGTCCTAGAACCAAAAATTCGAAGACATGTGTCATCTACCAACACGCACTGGGTCCGCGTGGTGGATTATGGCCCACTCCCTCTCTCTGATTAAGCTTATGCTTATGCAAAGACTAAGTTGGTTCTACTTTTTAAGAAAATAAAAGAAGTATTGTGATGCTGGTTTTCTATAGGTTTGCGAATTGCGATGGTTTGTATAGTCAACTGTGAATATATGGTCGTTTATATGAACAAAAGGAGTATGTAGGTACTAACATCAGGCAAGGCCGTGCGGTGTTGTCCGTGCCTCGCCGTCTCTGACAGCAGAATCTTTTGCCGCTTCTCCTCCATGAGCCGCTCGCGGTGCTTGTGGATGTAGTCGTACACATTGGGCAGGCCCATGATCACACACGCTGACAGCGCCGACCGGTAGATGTTCATGTCTGTTGCCTCGTACCTACAGAACCGATCGATTAGTGCCAATTTTAAAACGTTTGTAGGTATATAATACAAGTACAACTGCAGACACTTTTCTACGTCCGTGTATCACCTAGAAATAAGTAGTTTACCGTGGAAAATCAGCAATCAACCCTGAACAACAGGATATTTATTTAGTAAAACTCATAATAACGTACTTATAACTAGTCTAGCCATAAATACTTTTACATATTTTTTTTTTTTTTAAATCTTTTGAATTTGTAACGCGTTTATTATGTAAAACTTCCTTCGATTTCCCGCCATTTCAAATATTTTTTTCGTGTTTATTATCAAATTACAATATGTAATGGGGTGTTATAGAAAATAGGATTGCAGTGATTGCCTTGCACGAAGTGGGTATGGAGCCGACGTCGGTCATATTCGAGGCAGTGCTATCGACAGGTATACCAACATTTCCTCTGTTGAAGACCATAAAATATCGAGGTGGCCGCGTGCTGTTAGAATTACAAAGGCTGTTAATGCTATTAAAGCCAGAATCCGTCAAAACTCCATTAGGAAACAAACAATCTTGTCGCGAGAAATGAAGTTTCCCGCTAGGACTCTGTCGCGTATAATAAAACAAGACCTGAAGATCGGCGCTTTTCGTCGATATACAGAACATGCCCTAAATCAATCCTTACAGTTAAAGAGAATCAATCAACGCCTTTTGTCCCGACTCCCGATACGCAGGTCAAAGGCACAGAAATTACGTCTGTACTGATGAAAAAAATTTCGCGATTGAAGAGCACTACAACAAGCAAAATGGCAAAGTGTACGCTCACAGTTGTAAAGAAGCCGGCCAAGTGGTAGGAAAAGTACAACGTGGGCATCATCCCGAATGGTTTAGTGGGGGTGTCTTATCTAAGGAGTCATAACGCTTAATTTTTGTGAAAAAGGAGTGAAGACTTCAGCCAAACTGTACCAAGAAACCGTCTTGGATCGTGTTGTGAAACCTCTCAGCAATACACTTTTTAATAATGTACCGTGGATTTTCCAGCAGAACTCTGCACCTGGTCACAAGGCACGAACTACCCAAGCCTGACTCTAAACCGACGTTCCGGACTTATACGAGCTGAAGACTGGCCCTCGTCTAGCCCAGATCTGAACCCCTTGGAATACAACATTGTGGTCAGTTTTAGAGGACATGGTCATCTCTAAACGACACGCCGACATAGTGACTCTTAAGAAATCTCTGGTTCAATTTCCAGTGGAAACAGAGCGTAATTCGTAACCGGACAGATTATTAAAGGCTCGCGCAAACTAGGGCGATATCGCGGGCGCGACAGTCATATTGCTGCCTGTCGCGCTCGCGATGTCGCGCTAGTCTGCACGAGCCTTAAAGGCCTGTATCAAAGCCAAACGTGGACATTTCGAATAGAATTGTTATTTTTTATGTTTTGCTGAGACTTCAATAAATATGAACATATACCTACATTTTATTAAGATTACACTACTTTATAAAAAAATACATTTTCATCTGTAACAGAACTTATGGCTGGACTAGGTATTTAGCTACTTCTTGTCGGCATTAGGTAAGAAATATTTTAAGAACTTAAATAGGTATCCCTAGAACATAATATTCTAGCAAGAAGTACTATTATGTTCTTAAGAAGGGAGCAGACTACTAACAGGGCATCAACAGGCACGTGTCCGGTCAGATCTCTTCAGCAGAACATCGCGCGATTTTTTTATCGACCGTTACTGTTTTATAAAACATCATCAACACATCGGTAATTTTGTATCCGGTATTGCCTATCTTTTAGTGCTTTACTTGTTATGGTCGGATGAGGCAAGAGGGTTGTCACTTGTTACATTTAAGTTAGAAATTATATTTTAGGGCCCTTAGACGTTTTACCATAGGTTCTAATAATGCTGTTTGATAACGTGAAGAAGGGTTTTTGACTTTTTGTGTCCTACTTGTTTACCCCGAAAATGCAAAACTTTCCAACAACCGACGAAGACACAACTTAGACTTGATTCTTTGTTTATTATTTAAGATCTTAATGTCCGTGACTTTGACGCTGTAGGTTAATAACATCAATTCGATACACACACTGTTGCAAATAAATACAGACTTAATTTCTTCATAACAATGGTCTGGGTACATAGATTACAGAAATGCGTCAGTATAACGGTATATAACGGTATTTAACTGCAACAAAGTGACACTGCAATGGATAAAAGGACACAGCGAATAACTAGGTAACGACGCAGCTGACGAACTAGCCAGGAGAGCGTCCGGCACGTCAGTCTGCGGACCCGAACCAATGGGTACCTATCCCATTGAACCAACTACGGAGGTGACTACAGGAGCTCATCCATACATAAGCGGAGCGGGTGGTCCTCGACAGCGGGGTGCAATAGTCCAAGGAGGCTATACCATCCTTGGATAGTAATTAAGCTAACCAGGTGCATATTATGCCTGGACATGACCGGCCTGCGCTTATTGACGGGGACCATCACGGGACACTGCTGGCTAAAAAAACATTTCCACACAATAGGCATAACGGATAGACCTCTGTGCAGGGCTTGGAGGATGGTGGCGGAGGAAACCGTTGCGCATGTGGTCTTTGAAAGCACAGGCGTCACCCAGATTGGAACAAAATCTCTCGAAACACCCAGATCCTTCACAGAAGTTCTAAACAGACCAAGAGATGTGATTAATTCCTGGAGGGAGGTGGGCTGGTCGGAATAATCACCGACGGCCGCCATGGCCCACGCACAATGGTCCACCTGAAGGACGAAGTGCGGAAACCAAACCCTTTAACATAGAACATAGGCGTAAGTATTGCATCGTCATTACGGAAAGGAGTAAGTACCCCATTGCATCCACATGAAACGTGCTAAGATAGATAATAATGTAGGTACCTACTTTGTTTGTAGAATCCATTTTAATGAACTGTTACTTTTATCGTAACCTAGGTATGTCATTTTAGCAATGAATACCTATAGATATCGAACTCTGCAGTCCAGATAATGTAGCCTGAACGTGAGATTCTTGGTGCCACCTGCCCGTCCTATGAATCGGTTGAAAGCGAAGTGAATATTTGACGATTTAAGTTCCATCCTACCGTACCTTCTAAGGTACTATGCTAATGTATGAACTTGTACATAGAAATTTAAATCCCACTACATACATACATAAGATACGAATGTTGCCGGATACAGAATTCATAAAATTTACTTAGAATACAGCACCCGAACAGAAAAACATGTACACGCAGCGATCACGACGTGTTATAGACAGATAACCCACATAATGATCCCTCATTAATGTGATGAATGATGATGAATGTGAAGAACGGAAATTCCATCAGACATTACTTAGTCTGTGTGTCTTCTCAGCGTGTTTTATTTCAGTTATCGAAAATATTTGAGTGCTCTACTATACGTGAATAATCTTAGTATATCTTACTAGCTTGATAACTCATAATCTGTTCCAATGTAAGACAAAATAGAAAATTAATGTACGTACGAGGGCGACACTGAAAGTTTTTAGAATTGACCACTTTTAAACGATATAATAAAAAAAAACAGTTCAAATTTTGAAAATGGAAGTCTTTGCTAATATTATTGTGTATGTTTTTTATTCATTTGTCATTTGTTTTTTTTTTTTGGCTTCGCATGGTTTGTGCATTTAGCCAATGTCACGTTTAGACTGTCATTTGTTTACGAATTGGCGGCAAATTGAAAATTGTCTGTGTCACGTCAGCATAAATAAATTTAACGCGAGAAAATTTTCGTACAATGTTTTTTTATGACTTTCGATGACATTTAAGTCAACAAGAAAGTTATGATAGACTTCGATTGGCCTTTCACGATGAAGCCCCATCTCGTGTCACTGTTTACAACTGGTTTAATAAGTTTAAAGTGGTCGCACTAATCTCACCAATGATCTGCGTGAGGGACGGCCTTCTACGGCGACGACTGAAGATAACATCAGTGTTGTGCGGCGTATGATAGAGACTGACAAAAAAGTGACTTATCAGCAGATTCGGACAAGTTTAGGCATCGGTATGAGTCAAGTGCACAAAATGCTCCATGAACATTTAGCGGTCAGGAAGCTTTGTGCCCGGTGGATACCTCATAATTTGACAGAGGCCCAAAAACTCCGTCGTGTTGATTGGTGTCGTGAAATGGTTCAAAGATTTAACGGAGGTGACTCAAATGCTGTGTTCGACATACGGGTGACGAAAGCTGGATTTATTGTTATGATCCTGAAACTAAGAGACAGTCTGCTGTCTGGGTGTTTCCTTCCGAGGAGTTGCCAACTAAAGTGAAGAGAGGTTGAAGCGTGGGACAAAAGATGGTGGCCTCGTTCTTCGGAAGGACAGGTCATTACTCAACAATTGTTTTAGAGGATCGAAAAACAGTTACTGCAGAGTGGTACACTAACAATTGTTTGCCACTTGTCTTGAAACGACCTCGCAGTAGGATCCTCCTTCACCACGACAACGCCTCGTCGCACACCGCCAAGCAAACAATCGACTACATGGCGACGTCAGACGTGGAATTACTGGGTCACCCGCCCTATAGACCCTTGCGATTTTTATTTATTTCCGAAAATAAAAGAAAAACTTCGAGGAAAACGTTTTATGGACTGCTTTGCTGCTGAATGGACTGCTTTATAGCTGCGTTCCAAAATGCCGTCGAAGAGACCCCTAAGGACGACTGGGTAAAGTGCTTTTCTCAGTGGTGCCATCGGATGCAGCAAAAAAGCAAAAAAGCGATGTATTGATGTAAACGGACACTATTTTGAAAAGATATAATAATATAACTTGCTAGTTTGTTCAGTTTTTGATTTTCTAAGAACTTTCAGTGTCACCCTCGTATATAGGTACCTACCTTCCTTATTGGGCGCTCAGACCAAATAAAAAACCAAGACAGCCATGTCAACAGTTACGTGAGGTCGGTTTCGTATACATGTGTGCACTTAGTGAGTGTTCCGGTGAGGTGTAGTTTGTTAAATGGGTTGTAAAATGTGTGCATGTGAGCGTCTATGCACAGGCGAGGTGTAGTTTTGGCATGCTTCACTGTATTGTTTTTTCTTTGGTTTGAGCAATTGTTGTGGTACGGGACCTTCGGCCTTTAGGAAAACCGAACTTGCTCTTGTTATAATAACATACGACACATTACAGATAGATTAGAGATTAAACTGAAAAACAAGTTGGAATGCGACTATGCGTATGCGAATATTTCTCATGAAGTAGCACTTATTTGTGCATATAAGCGTAAACATTTTCTGTACTAACCAAAGGATATAATAATAGGATAAGGCTATGAGGGTAGGAGAAATGTCTGGAACAATCAGGTTTACTGCAAACTGACTATACGACTTAGTTTATTATCTCAGCGCATGCGCAACTCCAAGTTATAAATAGAGACTAATTAATAGATAGCAACGGAACACATAACAAACATAATTATGGCCTATAGGTACCAATTAGGTACATTATTACAACTCTCAATAGCAACCTCTTAATTGGCCCCCCTGTTAAACTACTTATTTAACAATAAGTACCTCACGTTTGATCCGTTAGGGAATAATCTACACAAGCCCCTTCGGAGAGAAAAAGATAACCGCCTATTAAACGCTCACGTCACGTGCGTTTAGTCACGATAATTAATTAAAGTTAATTAAAGTTACATAAACTGTTGTGAATAACGTGATTAAAAGGCAAGTAAGTTCCATAACTACATGCTTGAGGTAATGCTGACTTCAGAGATGCTCACGCGGTCACGAAAAAACTATTTCACGCTAAAGACGCGAGGTGATCGGGTGGAATACGACGAAAAGAAGCTTTACGTAAGAAGTTAATAAGTATGGTGGGACTAATTTTCCGTAAAGTCTATATCTGCTTATAATAAATGTAGCATGTCGCAGGGTGTACTGTAGCATGTCGCAGGGTGTACTGTAGCATGTCACAGGGTGCCCTGTAGCATGTCACAGGATGTCCTGTAGCATGCTTGTTTTCACATAACAAAGAAACAAGCCCACCGCCAAATAAAAAACGCTTTCTTCTGTATGAAATTACCTGCGAGTACTGAACCTCCTGAAAATCATTATTATATTATCATCCATCGCTTCGCTTCGAAGTGAAGAGCAAGCTCATTCACGAAAAAAGAAATAAGGAATTTCTTCCTCTTTATGTGTTGATACTAGAACCCACCACTCATTGGTCCTCTCATCGTAACACTCCACGTGGTATATGGTGGTGACTCCGTTGAAGCCTCCGATCGCGAAGATCATGTCGTCAATGACCTCTATGGCAAAGTTGCTCCGAGGGTTGTACATGTCAGGGACAGGGGCCCAGGTGTTGGCGGCGGGGTCGTACACCTCGCCGCTACACATTCGGGAAATGCCGTTGAAACCGCCGATGACGTAAATCTAGGTTAGAAAAATTACATATGAGATTTTTTTTCTTGAATATTAGTTTTTGTAGGATAATAATATTTATTTGGCAACAGATCGTGAAACACAAATACAAATAGAAAAAAAGTAAATAAAATATCAAAAAACCCGACTGCGTAAAGAGTGAACTTTACAAAAGGTGATTTATATAACAGCCGACTGCATGAAATTTTTTGTAGTATCACTTTAAACAATTTCATGCAGGATCTTCATAAATTTAATAACAAGCCTCCGACACCATAGTCTCGACTACGCAGCCGGGTTTTTGATTTTTTTAAATTAACTTTTAAATTTTCACTTTTTAGTAGTATTTACACTGTATGGTATTTACTGGTTCATATTGTATGATAATAATGCAATTACATAATTGTATTCCTTATTATGAATCAAGTTTCTTGCGGCGTAGAAACTTGGCATTATATACATAGAACGTTTCGAATAAATCTAGTTAAAACTAGTGTTTGCTTTATACCCTAAACTGGTATTCATAAGGAATATGAAGATAATGATAACAGTAATTTCTTAATTATCTACGCCGCAGTATTATGACCTACGCTGATCCTGAAATGATAACGTTTACGATTTTGAGTTAATAGCTTGAAATATGTTATTAATAGATTATACGAGTATTGTTCTTTGCTTGTCAATATTAACTACAAGCCGCGCCCCGCCGTTTCACCCGCATAAGTCTCGATCCCGTGGGAATATCCAGGTCATGGTCTACCCATGTGCCAAATTTCATCCAAATTCGTTCAGTCGTTTTAGCGTGAAAGCGTAACAAACAAACAAAATATGAAAGATGTTTACACTATATTCGAAAAGACTAAATACTACAGGCTACGTATGAATTCACAGCAATAATGCCCAAAATCTACCAATACGGTCCAAGTGCCTGTGTTCTAAGGAAAATTAGGAAGCATGAACAATAGGATTACAAGCAATAATACCTAAATACCTTGTTGTGGTAAGCGATACAAGAGACGCCGGACCGGCGCGAGCGCATGGGCGCCAGGTTCGTCCATTGGTTCGTGTCAGGATCATACACCTCCACGCTGTTCATGCACTCCTGCCCGTTGAAGCCACCCGTTATGTAAATCTTATCTTAAACAACCAAGTTCAAATTAATTAAGACCAATTATTAAATAAAACAATTGTTGTCTCGTATTTGGTTGAGACGTATATTTTTTTTTCTTATCATGTTTGCCAACTTGGATGTATTCGAAAATCATATTAGTTTTGTGTTCTGTTCTGTACTTACTAAAATTATTATATGGACAATCAACAGACACCGGGATATCCGATAAGACAATTTCCAACCAATTACTTCAAGGGACTTTGATCTTACTATTGACTGAATAAGGACTTTTAAACGATTTTGACTTATAGTTCGGTTACATTGTCAAGTTCATGGACTCTTTCTGATCACAGTATCTGGATAAATAAATAAGTGGTTGTGCCTTGGCATTGCTACGATGACTGAAGACATCGTAGAATACATCAGAATCAAGACCAAGTAATAGGACCTTGAGAGTAGAGAAGTTGTAGTCGTGCCATAACATAAACTTAAAAGCCTTCATGAAAGAAGAGTTTTGGCCGAATGGTGAGGTGTAGCGACGTGTTCGTGGAAGGTTACGCCACATCACACAGCGCTACACGACACCGACACAGTCATCAAATCGTGTACAATAATTTGATGTTATCATGCGACGCCAGAAATAAATGGATTATTATTATAATAATAATATAATCCCCACCGCCGTATCTCTACGTTGGCGTCGTGGTGGGGCTTGTGCGCACCGAACTCTGGCTCCGTGCCGGTAGAGCTTACTTTGCCGGAACGGGTCTAGGGTAAGGAGCCAGACCAAGAGAGATACAGAAACCCGCAGGGCAGCCTGTGGCGAGCTGTCGGGCAGTAGCGACCCCACGGACCCTATCTCCCGGGAGAAGTCTTGTTCCTCATCTCTGGCTTGCCTTTATTGGCCGGCTGGAATGAACACTGGCGAGGAACAGAGCTCCCACCTCATTCTTGCCTTGAGTGGAGATTCGCAAGAGCAAACGTGCTCGGAGGAAGGAAGTATTCCAGTAAGTGCTCGTAGGGATCTTGACCATCTTCCGGGCTCTGGGATTGTTCTGAAAGCCGTGGAATACCTCTCCACTTCTTGAGCACCTCAGGAAATGTTGCCCCCTTGTCGCTACGTCACTATGTGCTAATGGCCGTTTTCGGGGGCCCATTATTGAGTGTGCAAGTCACCCCCTGCCATATTATCGGTGTATTTTATATAAAACATTGGCCAGGTAGGGGCCATAGCCTTTCCATAGTCTTAGGAAACCGATCCACTATAGCCTCCCAAACCCATAGCCCAATATGTTTTGTTAGCATGCTCTGCAATAGTCCTGCATCAACCGGGGGTTGTCCTTGGGTGGATTTGCATAGTGCATACAGGGATAATCGTTGGTTGGTGCCTCAACACTTACAATTGTCTAAGGGGCCTCTACGAGTTGGTTTCGGCCCCTCGTACGCCTTCCAAAGGTCCGGGACCCCAGGGACCCGAGATATGTCAGTCATTTAAAATAATAACAATATTTATTTGCGTAAAACATGGTATACAATGTTGTTAAATAAAAAATTATATAACACAAACATGTTCAGCTAGCATAAAACATAACATGCAAAATTATAAAGTTAGATGAAGGAGGCATCAACCATCAACATTTTTTATCTAAAAATTCTTTTAAATTATAAAAACTACATTCAAGTAACCATTTATTAAACTTAATTTTAAATAATCTTAAATTTAATGTTTTGAAATGCCTTGGTATTTTGATATAAATGCGCACACACTTTTTACTTAGCTAGTGTAGGTAAATCATTCAACACTAGTTTATGAGGATCTCGTCTGTTCCTAGGATTAACATCATTTGCAGTCTTAGATAATTGTTTATTTTTTATATACAGTGTGTTCCTGGATAAAGTGCAAAAACGAAAATGAGTGAAACTAGACCGTTATTCATTGCCAAAAAAATTGGATTTAAAAAAAAAATATCGAAATTGATTTAAAACTTTCGACAATATTTTCAAAGAAACGTATTTTTTACTTCATGGCTGTATTTTAAGGGGTTTCATTGTATTTACAGCATCAATTATCAGCCAACTTTATTGTTTATATTTTAAAGACATTCCCTCAACTAATAAAAAGTTATTACATTTTCAATACAGGCAAATAAAAAAATCGATAATAATTATTACGATTATTTTTTTTGGAATTCTTTTGTCGATTCATTATGGTCTAGTTTCACCCATTTTCGTTTGCGCATTTTATTGAGGGACACACTGTATAAATATATATATTTATTTATAGACCTCTTTCTCGCCCAGGTAGATTCAAAACATAAAAAAGGAAGACTACACTCACTGTCTAGCGCCGCTGCGCTCGCGTCGGATCGCTGCGCGTTCATGGGCGCGACCAGCGACCACTGATTGGTGCGGTGGTTGAACCTCTCTGCCGTGTTCTGTCGGTGATGACCGTCGTATCCGCCCATTGCGTATATCGTCTCCCCTAGCACTGCCACTGATACGTAGCAACGGCGTGCGTTCATTGGTGCTACCTGTATAGAGTTAAAAAATATATACAAATGCTGAAATGACAGACACAAAGTGACGGTTAAGTATCAGTATATAATAACTACAAAGACATCAGTTAAATTTGAAACAGTAAATTCTATCTACATTTATAAAATATATATATATTATTAATATAGATATATATTACATATATTTTTTTTTATTTTTTTTTCTCTATCCTGAAATCATCATCAGCCTAGCCTTTTCCCTTGTAGCACGTTTAATCTACTTGCTAATATTATATTTCGGTCGCTGAGAGAATGCGTTCCTGACCTGTCAATTGGACACGATTATGAACTAATAAAGTTTAAATTCGTAAAACACGTTTTCTTTTGTATTCAGTTGACAGGTGTCAGGAACGTCTGCCGGGTTCGCGGGAAGGTACAAAAGGGTTACCGAGGCAACACAGGCAACGGAAGGAATACGGGTGGGTTTTAGTCAGTAATAGTCTGACACACCCTCCCGTTCCGCCCAGAGCGGGAAAAGTTATTTGAAGATTTCACACCCAAAAAAAAAGGTGTCAGGAACGCATTCTCTCATCGGCCGAAGTTTAATATACATTTATTAGGTCAAAGACCTCCATAACAGTCAGTCATAGTGGACAACGAACTTGTAATACTTAGAGCTCCTTTGTGAAAACTTTCGTTCAGGTATGAAGGGCCACGTGCAAATTAAACACTCCAGCTCTGAGATTTCTGTTATTGCAGATAGTAAACATAAGGTGGGCTAGCTTGATTACCACGCGATGTCATAAAAAACAATAGCCACATAAGTGTTACCTCTCGCCAAGACTTGGTAACTGCGTCAAAACAGCGACAGGAGTTAAAATAGTCCATGCCGTCAAAGCCACCGATGACGTAGATGCAGTAGCCCAGGACAGCTGTGCCGTGATACGCTCGAGGACCTGCAGGGTCTACTTCCTCAACCTGGGAAATACAAGTACTTAGCTTTAGAAAATGAAAACTTGTTACTGTGACCTATCGTATCGTTTGACAGCTTTTTGTGCTTTTTACCTGGGATGGTGCATCGCATTGACAAAAGGCATCGCAAATGCCTTATGTCAATGTTCTAAAGCAACGCAAAGTTTACCATCAGGTGGGCCATTGGCTCTTTTGTGATACAGAAGTTAAGAAGTGACTTCACTTCTTAACTTCTCCCTCTAGCCTACTTAGGCTGCGGCGAGGGCCGAGAGAGAGGCTGTTTAAAGTCCCGGTCAATCAATCAATCAGTTTATTTGCATAATATGGGTTTAGAAAGATGTTACACAGGTACGGTTTCACCATATTCAGCTTGTTAGCATGCAAATTATAATATAGTGTCATAATATGTAAACAATTAGATCATATCCTTAAAAATATAAATTATACATTGATAGTCAATCCATTACAAATAGCCATCATGATATTAAAATAACCGGTGACCCGTACTAACTTTTTAAAGTTTGCACCGGGGTGCCGCGGTGGGGCGATAAAGATACCCAACAGCGTCTCTGCGATTGGATATCTTTACTTGCTCTTTGGCGGAATTCCAGAGACTTAACATATTGTCCTCTGTATGATTTGTCATTACTCAGAGCATCAATAGGCTATGTACCTTAATCCAGCGATCCGCTCTTGTGTCATAGGTTTCGATAAAAGCTGTTGGTGAACCACCGCTCCATCCTCCAATTGCGAATAGAACCTGGATTAACAAACGGCAATTAGTTCTTTTAAATTAGTAGGTTCAAACACTAAGGACACAGGAGGAACATTATCTTTTGTGAATATTTCTTGAAACACGAAAATAATAGCAAGAACGCGAAGTGTAAATAAAATTAGCATGAACAATTATTTGGACTAAGATTTATAACATTGCATCATGGGTAGACCCCCAGTAAGGGGAACCGATGACCAGGTCAAGGTCGAGGGAATGCGCTGGATGCGGGAGGATCAAAACGTGTCGTTGAATGATGATGAAGACTTATAAAATAGTTATAAAATCAGAAAGGAAGAACAGCATTACTTCGTGTGGGACTCTAGGCCGGGCAATCTCCGGCGTAGCGACTTCACCGTCTCTCTGAGCAATCATTTCCAAGTCGTACAGAAACTTTAAGGTTTCAATAATAATGGGTCGTGAACCTTCGTTGCCGGTTACGTATGGATGGTCTTTTACGTTTTCTAAGAAAAACTGAAACAAATTGCACGTTAATCATTTTCCTGCAACGAAGATGACAAAATAATGTAACGCTTACAAAAGCATCTAGAATTTCAAAGAGTTATGACTTGATTTTCAAGCGTTATATCCAATTCTACCTCCGAGCTTCGCTTGTTCATACTCCTAATTTCAGCATACCAGCTATGATGAGCGATTATATCTATGTAAGGATTTAATATTTACTTGTGTGTCCAGTAGTCCGAGTCGTATACTGCCCATAAGTTTGACGGTGTGCTGCCAGCGGCTGTCCGGGTCATAATTGACCCAGCGCAGCACCGCTTCCCAGACCACTTCCTCACTCTTTACGTTCAGTTCGTCTTCCAGTATAATAGAGTTAAGTTCTTCGAGAGGCAGGTGGAGGAATTCATCGCTTTGGGTCGCTACAGTCACGAAATAGCGCAGCAAGTAACGTCTACCGTCTGCCTCGAGCTTGTAACAAAACACGCGTCTGGAACAACGCCACCTAGTGTTAGTTAGTTAGTTTACTTTAGAAAAGTAATTTCAGCAAACAAGGGTAACCAAAGTTATAAAACGTAAATAATTGCAGCATAGAAAATAAATCAGCCAACCAAAACTATAGGCAGAATCTACGAGCTCGCAATCGAGTGTTATTTATTGGGTCTTCTACTTTTGGTGTCTTTATAACTAGGTACAATAGGGCAACACTTCAGTACGTCTACAGTTGAACGATCCCAAAAATATGGTGATTATCTGGCAGTGGCAAATGGTGCCATATAACCAGCCTATATTTTTTTAATTACTGGGAAAGGTAGAGGGAGCGATTGAGCGAACCGTAATCACAGGTCGAGTGCGGTTCGATGGTGAATTTGTTCCAGGACACGCCGGTTTCCATAGGATGTCATGTTTACACCACGCTGAAAAAAAATACCGTCTTACAAAATCCCACTAACCTCGCAAACATCATAATACCGAGACAGTTTTTCGGATTAAGAGAGGCTCTGAGATGGTCGCAGCAAAGCTGCAGCACGCCGAGAAAGGCAAGGTAGTCGGCAGTCATCAGCAGCTCGTGAACATTCGTGTCGGTGACGTCGATGCGGCGCAGGTACGCGTACTCGATCAGCAGCAACAGGATCTCCGAGCGTACGCCCGATATCAGCACGTCGCTTTGTTCGCGAGAGTGCAGTGTTGTTGTAAATAGTGCCCTGTTGAGTGATTAACAGGATTGAGTTTTCACTGGCAGATATAGCATTTCTATCAAGATATAGACAAAATAGAAAACATATATACATAGAGAAAAAAATAAACATACATAGACAAAATAGATAACATTGTAGTTGAAAAACATGTTCCCATACATCGTCATATGCCACGGTCAATTCTCTAACAGCAAATTTAAGTTGGTCCACTATAACTCGTTAATGGTTATTATTACCTACGCAAGTGCATCCATGAATCGAAAATTAGTGTTCTCAGACCCACAATATTTTTGAACGGCCTATCCAACGATACCCCACTCTATGGGGTAGACGAGAAAAAAAAAACATCATCCCCACGTTACGTGCAAGGGAAACCTCCCTAAAAAAAATTGTTTTCAAGATTTTGTTTTAGCACTTTGTCGACGGGATTAATATAATACCTATGCCAAATGACACCTTTCTAGTACCTACTAAGCGTCTCTGAGCTACAGTGGGGACAGACAGAGACAGACAGACAGACGAATATGGCGAAAACTATAAGGGTTCCTTGTTTAATGCGGAAACCTAAAAATAGGCACATTCAGCGCTGCCACTTGTTCCTAATCCAAAACGAAAGTAAGTTGTTCACAGCAGCACAAAGACCACATCCTAATTCTGACAACATCAATCCCTTTCTTCTTCATCCTAGTAGCATGGAGGAAGTAGGGGATGATGCTACACTCCAACTAACCTACCTAGACACTTCATCCTTCAGTCGTCTGCTCAATTCACAGCATCGTGATGTGTCTGACTAAACTTTTTGACGATCTTTAGCCTGTTGGATGTTGGGGTACGTTCCTCCATTTGTTGCGAGACTTCCGCCGAGAGAGTTTTAATCGCTTTGTTAACTAAGTACTAGCTACTAAAACAAAGATCGTACAGGAAGTATGGGCTGCAGGCGGAGAGTATGGCACGGTGCACGGGAAAAGCGGCGCCGTCGTCCGCGCGCACTATCGCGTCGCAGAGCAGCCGGCACTCGCGAAGTCGGTGCAGCGCCTGCATCGCCGCGACCGACATGCACCGTCCAGTCTCGCGACCCGCCGTCTGGTACCACAACCGAAACCAAATTTAAAATGAATAAAATGAAATGAAAAAAAATGAAAAAAATGATTAAAATGAAAAGAAGAATCACAATGTGAATGAGTGAAAGCTTATGGATAGTTTCCAGAGGCCTTCATTTTGTTGGCTATACAGGGTTACTGGTAACTCGACGTATTCCTTACAAGACGTCAAAGTAGGGTCAAAATGTAACAAATTAAGTCACCAAATATTCTACCGAAGTTCAGTTAGGTTTTTTGTTTTTTATGAAAAATCCCAGATTAAATCATTTGAAGCCAGTCTAAACATGATTTACGAAGCGATTGTACTGTTTAAGTTATTATCATAGTTGATGCTGTAGCAGATATTTGTTACTAATTAAAAGTATAGTGCTTAAAACTTTGGCAAAGATCACTAATCATACATTACATTTTTGGAAATTTTGATATTACTTCATAAAAAATGTTGTCTAGTGAAAAAAAAAATACTACGCCTGATGCACAAAGTACTAGGAAATTAAGCTTGTATCAGCTATCCAAAAAGGTATGAAAGATAATACAAAGACCATTATAAAAATCGTTTTTGATTCAGAACAGGAATGAGTGCATCTCATAAAAAGTTCTATTCGGAAAATCAAATTAAACAATTCCGTGAACATTAATCAATATCAATTTAAAAACTTTAATTACACACATTTCACACATCTTGTTCGATGTGTAGCCCTTTTAATTACCTATAAACAAACATCTGCTACGGCATCACTATGATTTTAAATTTCAGTACAGTCGCGTCGTAAATCATTTTTTAATTGGCTTCAAATATGAATTAATCTGGGATTTTTCATTGAAAAAAAAACTAAAATCTAACTAATTCAAAAACTACTGAACTTCGGTAGAACAAATGATTTGTAGCATATTAATCCTACTATGACGTCCTGCAAGGAATACGTCGAGTTACCAGTAACCCTGTATATGTATAAAGTAAACTCTAGAAATACTGAAACGTTGGCAGATATTCTTTTACCGATAGAAAGCTTGACCATTCTTGAGTGACATCATCATCATTATCATTTCATCCAGGAATGGCCCACTGCTGGGTATAAGCCTTCCCTTTTTCCTACCACACTTCCCGGTTCCGTGTGTCCCTCATCCAGGTTATTTCCCGCGATTTTGACGATATCATCAACCCAACGCGCTTTTGCTCGATTGACATAGGATACTTTTTGTGCCAGAAATAATCACGGTGTCTCCATGCGGGTGGAATCGAGGGGCACAGGTGATAACAAAAAAAATATGTATAGAAATAAAAATCCCAAAATAAATCTGTTGTTTTGATTAAGTACGAGAGCAAAATACCGTGTGTTTATTAATGTTATTTTGCGCATGACTAACGTTATTTAAAGCATGCATTTCAAATGTTTAGAGGATCGAGAACTTAAGAATATTCTTTGGATGCGCGTTGCAAGGGACGCAATGTTTACCGGGTACGGAACAGATCATCTCTTCATCATTCCCGCTGATTCTTGTGATTGCCCCGCTCACGGCTGCATACGGGAGCCGATGCATCTTCGTTTCTACTACATCAGTACTTACTGTGTTATTCGGGTCGTTTTCCATTTCAGAGTGACTTTAACGTAAAGTCATCATTATTAAATTGTCACGCATTAAAAAAATCTTAAGTGTAAAATGGACGTGTCGACACAATCGAGATTTGGCTCAATAAATTTATAAAAATAACCGTAAAAAATAACTCAAAATAGCAGAATCAAGTCATTTGATAAAACATTTTAGGTTAGCAAAAAAATGATATAAGAATGACAATCATGTCACACCTTTTTTTTCCAGATGACATTACTGGACAATAGTATTTTCATTTTCAGCGGTTGTCTTGCTGAAATCAAAAACGTTTATAGTGATACTTTTTCAGTTGATAACGGCGTCCGTGGTGTTCATGCATGAAGGTGTAGAGTGTGAGGTTGAACTTAAAGTTTATTACTTTTTAGCCAGAGTTAATGAAAAAAAAATACAAATGCTACATTTTGTTTTTATTACGAAGTAATTCTCTCACAATGCTGCCACATTCGTAACCACACACGACCATTACACGACATAACATTAGCAGAATATTTAACAATCACTAAATTAACATACTTTCTACATTATATTCCTAATCTTAAAAATACATAAAATATTTACAAAATATTCGTTAGCGCAATACAGAACTCATTTGAACATATTCACACACTAAACGACAGTACAATGGCGCCGATTCCCTTGATCACAAACTAAACTAAATTTAAGTTCAGTGCATCCTTTTCTTTCTATTTCATTAAGAAAAGGACAGAAGACACATTTTAGTTTAGTCCTGTCAAATTAATCAGCGCTTGACGTAAATTGACGTAATTTTAGTAGGCAAGTTTTTAATCACGTCTAAACTTGTATAGAGTAGTGACAGGCGCTGATTAATTTGACAGCACTAAACTAAAATTTATCTACTGTCCTTTTCTTAATGAAATAGAAAGAAAAAGATGCACTGAACTTAAATTAAGTTTAGTTTGTGAACAAGGGAATCGGCGCCAATATCAATACTTCTTTCACTATCGTAATGAGGTTCAGTTGAGAGGTGTGGTGGTTTCCTTCGCGTGGATGCCGTCAGCTCTAAGTCGCGATAACAGAGACTTGTATACAACAGGAGCGAATGGTAGAACAACACCACGCTCTTGGATCTCACCTGAAAACAAATGAAAATGCTTTTAGCTGGCTCTACAGAAACCATGGAGTTATTAAGTACTTTACAGAATACTGTTCAAGTTTATAAAGGTTACCTACACAGAATTAATTACGCGTGAGTCACAAGTGAGAAAAAGGGAAATTATACATTAAGTGAACTAGAATGTTTTTGAGACTTTGGACCGCAAGGTCCTTACCATCTAGCACCATCTTAGCAGCGATGCCGGTGGGGAGGCCTACGGTCCAGGCCATGGCAGTGTGTTTGGTGGAGTCTCCTCGCACGGTCATGGTCACTTCACGTCGCTCCCGTTTGCCGTCACTCCACGTCACGCCGAGTTCGTGGCGGAGTACCACGAGGTCTGTCTCGTCTTTTTCTGTAATGGAAGATTATTTCTGTAATGGGTATTTAAAATTAAAATAAAAACATTCTACTAACGACTCATATGAGAGTGACAAAAATATACTTAAAGCCACCTTTTTTGGTTATGAGATGTAACATTTCGATTATAGAGGTATGAGGAACAGGGTGGAATGATTCACATTCTCGGCGATTCAGATTATGTGGGCATCAAATGTAAAGATACAGATAGACAGTACATTCCTACACTGACTGTAATATCAAAACATCAACGTACGTAATTGTAACCGCTTGCTAAGATAATGGCTGACAGTGTCGAGAGGTGTCCCGCACTTGACGATCTCCACATCGTCCAGCAGTCCCAGGGACTCTAAGGACTGCGCGCCTGAAGGACCGATGCGCTCTGATAACCTGGTCCTTAGGTTCTCGAAGAAGATCGATGAATCCATCAGTCCTAGGAGTTCACAGGCGAATTGACGCTGCACATGAAATAGGCAAAAGTTAGCATACGTACAGTAAAATAAGGTACATTTCACTATAACAAAAACTAAGTAGTGTGTTGAAAAAAGATTAATAAAGTGTAATCATACCCAAGTGATCTTAGGTCCATCAGGATGCAAAGACGTATGAGGGTTGGGGTCCACCAGACCAAACAACTGCATAGCTATCATATTTTCCGCAAAACCTATTTGTCAAAACAAAAAAAAATAGTAAGCAAATAATTTTATCTTACTTAAATGCAAAAATGTCCCATGTTGGGTGTAAAGTTAACGGCGCTGAAACTAAGCATAATTTAATTTTTTATTGGTTAAAAATAAAAGAGCAAGCTCATTTCAGCCAACCATTTGACACGGTAGTCCTAAACAAACCTTTGTATCTAATAGTTCCTCTGAACATGGTGTGCGCGTCTTCAATTCCGTACAATTTGGAGTACATAGTACTGTCTCGGTTGGGGAAGCCCTCAAACGCAAAGCCGGGCAGGAAGTTCAAGTCACGCGCCACAGACATCAGCTCTCCTCCGCTCAATACTTCAACGATCTGACGAACAAAATATGCACATCACGTCTTCATTTCCTTATTTCATCATTTAGATTCTAGGTATTTTCATCAATCTATTGCTCGACATACCTAATGTGAGCTAGAGTTACTCTCGACATACCTAATGCGGGCTATAGTTTCTCTCGATATACCTAATGTGGGCTAGAGTTTCTCTCGACATACCTAATGCGGGCTAGAGTTTCTCTCGACATACCTAATGTGGGTTAGAGTTTCTCTCGACATACCTAATGTAGGCTAGAGATTCTCTCGACATACCTAATGTGCGCTAGAGTTTCTCTCGAGATACCCAATGTGCGCTAGAGTTTCTCTCGAGATACCCAATGTGGGCTAGAGTTTCTCTCGACATACCTAATGTGGGCTAGAGTTTCTCTCGACATACCTAATGTGGGCTAGAGTTTATGTCGACATAGGTACCTAATGTGGGCTAGAGTTTCTCTCGACATACCCAATGTGGGCTGGAGTTTCTCTCGAGATACCCAATGTGGGTTAGAGTTTCTCTCAGCGTGCCTAATGTGGGCTAGAGTTTCTCTCGACATACCTAATGTGGGGTAATGTTTCTCTACAACATGAAACCCTTTAAGGTAAAGCAGCTCGTCCACGGTTTCATTGATATTTCAGGGTTTGGAGATGCTATATCTATATAGCTAAAGCATTTCGTTGAGTTTACTTTATTTTTGAGGCTTACCTGTCCTTTACTCAGATACTTGGCAGCAGAAATGGTATTGAGTAGCACTCCTCGAGGATTCCACGAGAACTTATACCTAAGAGCGTTGTCACTGAACTCTGGTCCTGGTAAACCTGTAGAAGGAACAACACTGTTTAGTTTAATGTAGTTTTATGCAGTTGACTAAGTAGATTTTTCCAATGCTAATGTTGAATGAAAAGTTTATTATTTATTCATTACCTCCACAGTATGAAACGAATGAGTCGATTCTTCCTCCATGGTTCTGTATGTCGTGAATACATTCGAGTGCGAGCAAGTGGTCGATGCCAGGATCCAAACCAACCTCGTTTAGGAATGTAACGCCAGCATCTTTGGCACTAAAAAAGAATATAGAAATATTTTGTAAGACTATTTTTCTTCTCAGCTTAACACTGTAAGTGTTGCAAGGGTTTGTCCTTTGTAAAATTTTAACCGGTCAATCCTGTGCCTGCCTTTAAGCTAACTTAAAGCCTCCAACCAGGGGCGAATTTCTTAAATTACTAAGCGACTTCCCGCTAAATTGGTTTAGCGCCACAAAAACTGTACTTTTATAGTCACACAGACTTATTATATTGTTTCAATTTTTTAAGTTTTGTCACAGTTAGGGAGGAAATTGACAAAAGAGGGTTTTTTTCGTGTACGGAGCCTTAAGGCGTGAAAATTTTAGTTCAAAAACTGCTGATTATCATACTTATTATTTTGAAAATAAGTATCACTTTTCAATCCATTCACGTTTCGCAAAGCTATAGTGGATACTTACGCTTGATGAAGCTCCTGAACTTCGGGCCTCACATAAGAAGCCGTGACCATATGCGCTCCGGTACTAAGACACGCCTTCGCCACATCACCGTGCAGGTCGTAAGGCAGTAGTGACACTACTACTCGAGCCCGAGAGGATAATGCCTGGAGAGCTGACTTGTCTTTAGCGTCCAAGTACTCTGAGGATACTCCGTAGCGCTCGGCTAGAGCGTCTGCTTCTTCTTTAACCGCTGATGCTGCAAATGTTTAAAATACAATAGGATACATATTATGAGATTTATTTTCTGGCCTATTAAGTGTTTTTTGAAGTATGTAACATGTACTAAATACTTAAGACGCTGACAACACCTAAACCGCGGTCACTTTCAGATTGCATAGAAAAGAAAGAGAAGCGCGATGACACAACGCTTGTAATTAATTGCAAAATATGAAGCAATTCTCTTTTTACTCAATATTGAGTTGAGTAATCGAAAATAAAAACAACCAAGTTCTGCACTCAAATAAGACGTTCTTGTTATTAATTAAATACGTAACATATGTTGATTTTTAATGCAGATATTTTGGATTAGAACTCAAGGTAAGAGGTTAGTTTAACGTTAGTTCGTATCGAGATTTTTTTTTAAAACGTGTTATGGTAACAACCCAGTTCTGGGAAATATGTTCAAAATTAACATATATTTTTTTCGCTACCACAGACTATACAGATTTGGCAACTTTTTTTCCTTAAGAGAAGCCTATTTTGGTCAATTGGGTCTTGTCAGGTCTGTTAAATATTATTCTATAGATTTATTAAGTATTATATGGCGGAGTATACTCCGATGAGTGTCGTGTTATTCCATATGACATGTAAATATGATTAATGATTTAATAATTCCCAATATAATTCAATATTTTTTTCATGTACCTAATGATAAGAATCTACTCCATAATAATGATCATGGAGCAGATGTGTGCTAACTGAAAAAATATACCCTCAAGTTATTTTATGTATCTTCATACAAACCTATTGTTATAGCAATATTCTTGTCTCTAGCCAAGTATTCCACAACCGGGGCTGACACCAGTCCAGTGCCAAGGATTAGGATAGGAGCCTGTTGGTCACTGCCTTCCACCTTATGACGGGAACGACTGGAAGAAATAAACCGTTTATTGATACTTCTTCAAATTACACACAGTCAGCCATAGAATTCTTTAAACATAGCAGTTGAAAAAAACCCGGCCAAGTGCAAGTCGGACTCGCGCACGAAGGGTTCCGTACCATTATCTATAAATGCGGCAAAAAAAACTCATGTCTGTTGTATAGACTGTTGTATTGCCCCCTTAAATATTTATTTTATTTTGTTTTTTAGTATTTGTTGTTATAGCGGCAACAAAAATACAACATCTGTGAAAATTTCAACTGTCTAACTATCACGGTTCATGAGATATAGCCTGGTGACAGACGGACAGCGGAGTCTTAGTAATAGGGTCCCGTTTTACCCTTTGAGTACGGAACCCTAAAAAAACAATCGGAACACCAATTCAAATAACACATATTGATTGCTGGAAATAATTATTGTCTTTGCGTAGATATTGTGTGTAGGAGGGGCTTGTGGCTACGTAATAACAGCCGCACGGGTCGACCGATCAGGTTAAGCTATGCTTGCCGCGGTTGATCTGTGGATGGATGACCATCTTTACATACCAAAACCCCTCCGTGCCTCGGGAAGTACGTTAAGCCGTTGGTTCCGGCTATCATTCGTAGATCTTTGAGTTGAAAGTCGATCTTTGAAAACCTGACAACCAGTCTTACCAAGGGGTATCTTATTACCCAGTAACTGGGTTGTGGAGGTCAGACAGGCAATCGCTCCATGTGAAATACCGGTATTCGGCTGCATCCGGTCAGACTGGAACCCGACCCCAGCGTAGTTGAGAAGAGGCTAAGCAGATGATGACGTAGATATGATGTGTAAAAGTAATAGTGTTAACTGACTTCCGTTGCTAACTGTATCTGTACCAAGGAGAGCAGTTAAAAAACCGGCCAAGTGCGTGTCGGACACGTACAATGAAGGGTTTCCTAGTTGGGATTACTTGGGACGAATTTATTCCAAAAACAAACTTAACATTGTAGTTGAAAAACCTGTTCTCCCATACATCGTTATACGTCACGCTCAATTCTCCAACTGAAAAGGTAAGTTGGTCGACTATTACTCGTTAACTTATAAAGCTTACTTAGCTGTGATAGTTTTCCTATTAACTTCGTTATATATACTACTGTCATGATTTTTTTCACATGTCCAAAACAACCATTTAGCTCGCAGAACACTTGACTCGACTCTGACTTGACTCTAACAAAAATTAGCACTTATTATGCAAACGGATTCCTGAATCGATAGGGATTAACAACAAAAACAATATCATCCCCACTTTACGTTCAAAATAAAATCATTATCAAGATTTTATTTTACTATTTTGTCGGCGTAATTAATGTTTACAGTAAAGTATCTGAGTTAAACCGTGAACAGACAGACAGAGGGACATGGCGAAACTATAAAGGTGCCTTGCTGACTACGGAACCCTAAAAATGATTAGATTGTTCAGCAGAATAAGTGTTCTATGTTCACTTACGTGTTAGACATTCTGAGTTCGTTGATGTATTCGAAGGGGGGCGTCAATCTGCCGTTGCTTGTTATGATAGCCTGAAAAATTAATCAACAATAAAGTTTATATGTAGGTCGAGTGGAAACCGTGCTGCCGTCATGGATACAAGAACGTTTCCACTATGAATAAGTACTGATTAACATAAATACTTAACTCTTGCATTTGTTATTGCCTGGCTCGTTAAATTCAATTTAATTACGATCACTTTCGCTAACAGCTCTCGTGTCTTTGACTTATCATTACAGCATTGTTAGCCAATTGATAATGGGGACGACCAATCACGTTACTTTTGCGAATAGAGAGATATAATATTATACTATTTCCTATATTTGCGTGTGCTAGCTAACGTATGGCAAGTAATTTAATTTAATGTTTTGTGTTTCGTAATGTTAATTTCTTTGCATACAATGGTGCCGATTCCCTTGTTCACAAACTAAACTAAATTTAAGTTCAGTGTATCTTTTTCTTTCTTTTTCATTCAGAAAAGGACAGAAGATAAATTTTAGTTTAGTCCTGTCAAATTAATCAGCGCCTGTCACTACTCCATACAAGTTTAGACGTGATTAAAAACTTGCCTTCTAAAATTACGTCAATTTACGTCAAGCGCTGATTAATTTGACAGGAATAAACTAAAATTTATCTTCTGTCCTTTTCTTAATGAAATAGAAAGAAAAAGATGCACTGAACTTAAATTTAGTTTAGTTTGTGAACAAGGGAATCGGCGCCAATTTATATCGAATCAAGTTTTTCTATCTAAACAGACAGCTGTGCTGCTGGGGAGTTTGTTGCGCCCCTTCTTCTTCCCAGCTAAAGCACTAGGAAGTGGTGAAGGGCGGGCGCTTTTGGGGGACTGTCATATGTAATTTTGCAGTTCGTAAAGTGCTGATTCTCAGCCAAGTTTGAATAAATTACTTTTAATTCAGATTTTTTGAGTTTTCTTTTAATTTTGCTTTCGCATGTGTGCGTAAGTCTAGATAATAAGAGTAAGTAGTATAGGTAGATCGATTATTAACTTACTCCTTGAACTACAGGCGAAAAACTGTGTTCATCCAGCGGTTTGGTAGCATCAGACTTCATAATATCCTGGGAATACGGGTACAGCAAATCGCCGAAGAAGTCAGTGGATTCTCTCGGTAGCTGTGTCGGCATATTGTCTATGGAACACACTAGAACTCCTGGCCCTTTGAAACTGTAGACAAAATTTAACACTTACAACATGCTCCCGTATGGTCTAGTGGCTAGGATACCTGGCTTTCACCCAGGAGGCTCGGGTTCGATTCCCGGTACGGGAAGTTCCTTTTGGATAGCATTTTTAATTTAAGCTGGACTATTTAAATAAAAATGCTAAATGTTGTCTCTTCTATAAATAAAGTATTGTTTTTCGTTTTATATCATATTTGTGTTCCTCAATAAGTCATAATTACACTGAATGATTACGAAAAGTAAATCGTTATTCGTGACCTTGTGATTATGTATTTTTCTTCAAGCTACAAGAAAGGCAAAATAAATCTGAAACCAAGCAAATACTTCCGTACAAGCTGATGTAAGTAAGAAGTTGATAGGTACTGAAATATTATCGTAATCAATAATTACTGAGATAATCCTCCATTCAATAATCTTTTGTTTCATAAGTATGTCTGTTGTTCGTGATTGTCATCTGTTTTTCCATTACCTACACAATTTTTACTTCTTAAAATAAAAATAGACTGCCAGTAGAAAATACTGTTTTAAGTATATATGTGAAACTAATAAAAAGAAAACATTCAACCTTTTGGTGTCCTTGTTTCTATCAGCGTCGTAGAGACAGAAGGGTGTGTCGATAGTGGTGCACTCGTTCATGAATTCAATAGAACCACCTGGATCCGCCGATATGTCGCAGATAGCCAGCATTCTGTAATGGAAGAAATCGTGAATATAAAGCGTCAGCTTCGTCTTAAAATCGAAGAATCGTTTCCTTGATCTGGTACTAACTTTGAGGATATCGAAACCTTGTAAATAGTTATTAATTATTTACGAATATAACGCCGTCATCTGCATAGTATACTGAAACAATTCTGCACATTTTTTGAGGATAATTGACCCAAAGTCATCTTCAGAAATTAAAGCAAAAAAGTACCTAATCACCTACACTACACACACGAATAGTCACTAATCACTTTATAGCAATTCATTAGCCTATCTCGTTTCGGTGTTTCATAGTGTTCATGACAAGTAGGAAAACAAAGTCGAACCATCATTTCACATGTTATTTTTTATTCTAATCGATTTTCCGAATATCTGCGTCAACTCGTAGCTCGTAGCATGGTCCTTTAGGGTAGTATGCTCGTAAAGCGTAGCATACTCGTTGAGCGTAGCATACTCGTAGAGCATGGCATACTCGAGAGCGTAGCATACTCGTAGAGTTTACCATACTCGTAGAGCGTAGCATACTCGTCGAGCGTAACATGTTCGTACAGCGCAGCATGCTTGGAGCTCGTAGTATGCTTGTAGCTCGTAGCATACTCCTAGAGAGAGCGTAGCCGTAGCTCATCCTTCACTATTATTTTAATGGTTTTAAAGTTAATTATTTTGCTTTACCTGTGTGGTAACGCCGGTGCCCCAATACTCTTGGGCAACCACGGAGTATGTGAGGGAATTAACAAATGTTTCGCGTCTGGTATAGTCAGCAGCTTGGGACTGCCCACAGCCCAGTAGATGCAGTTTACCAGAACCGATGTGTATGGCGCTATCTGTCAGGAACAAATATTTTTAGATAAGCATACCGATTAATTGAAGTTTACTTACAGATAAAAAAGCTGGGTAGTAACAGAAATAGGTATATCCGTAAATAAATACAAACCTTATATGATTTGATTGTGGATGTTAAGGTCAACCTTATGATTGATAAAGATTATATTTGATTAACATAAATTAATCAAATATAATCTTTATCAAAACGGTTACGTGTAAACGTACCTACCTAGGTATATCTACCTATTTGTTAACTGTTAACACCTGTCGTTGACACGCATACATATATAAATCAAGCGTTTAAAAAAAAAAGTAAAATCTACAGAAACTACTACAACGTTTTTTTTTGGGTGGGATTTTATTTATATTTAAAACAGTTTAGAGAGTTTTTAGAAAAATTGCCAGCACATTAAGTTACCACAAACTGTCAAATTTTCTCATTCGATTTTCAACTTAACAATCAACATTTTAAGGCTTACACGCATACATATATAAATCACGCGTTTAAAAAAAAAAGTAAATACTACAGAACCTACAATGTTTTTTTGGGTGGGAATTTAGCAAATAACTTCTCTCGCTCTGGGCGGAGCGGGAGGGTGTGCCAGACTTTTACTGACTAAAACCCACCCGTGTTCCTTCCGTTGTTGCCTGTGCGTTGCCAGAGGCCACGGTATACCTTTCGGACTTTCCCGCGACCCCGGCAGGCATCGGCCCTAGCGAAACCCTACACTTGTGCTGACATCTCTTTGAGGCGCGCGTGGAACACAACCCACCGTAGAACCGGGCCTGGTCCTTAAATTTTAGGTTACCCACTACTACGTAACTGGAACCTAAAATTTAAATAAATCATACATCTGGGTCATACTCGTAAAAACTGTTTTCATAATAAACATTAGATAAACTTAATGTTACTAAATATTAAAAAAATACATATCCGGTAAAATGTATGTAGGAGAATAACAGGACGATCAGTTGCTTTGTTATTCACATTCTTTGATTCGATATACGAGTACTTACAAAAACATTTTTGCATATCTTCTTTGACTCAGTTTATTAATTACAATCTGAAGATAACACTCGTAAATGAGATAAGATGATAAGATTAACATGTGACCTACAGTCCTACACAGTTGGCGCCTATATTTTTTGTGTTCTTAAGTTGTCAAAATACGTGTCATAATTTTTAATTGTATGTATCCGTATAGTAGATATAAATAGGTAAGCGTTTTATATATCAACAAAACATAACGCCTTATTTCCCCGAAGGGCTGGGCAGAGGTGTACCTGTAGCACACCCACATTTCGCCAGATATGTTTAATTCCCATGCATGTAATAGGGGGCGAGCCTATTGCCGTCAACCGGGCACGAATCCAGACTCCGGGCTGCTACTGAGAAATTCCAGATAGAAAAACCCAATAACACCTTGCCCGACCTGGGAATCGAACCCAGGACCCCATGCTCAGCAGTAGTGCTTACGACCACTAGACCACCTTAAGTACCTAGATTACTTAAAGTATACCTATACCATCCTACGTGTCTCTACCTATAATTTTTTTTATAATCTAGGTATTTGTAATATATATGATATGTCGAGGGGGCTAAAAGCAAAAGCGCCACTGTCCATTTTTGCTTAAACTGAACTAATAACGCCAACTGGTAGAGTGTTTTGAAACCTATCGGATGGTTCAATTCGTTTGAATGCAATGTTACCACTATCCCATATATAATAGAGTTTAAAAAGTCGGTTGAGAAGCATAAACGATACTGGTCCTCAACAGTTAAATTGCAAATACGCTACTGTCCAAATTGACCAATCACAGCCATCACAGAACGGTCGGCCATGACACTTTTGAAATGGCGGTGGATGATTTTTGTGAGTTAAGTCGTGTGTTTTTGACAGTTTTAATAGTTATTAGTGAATTAAACGAAAACCACGGAACACAACGTATCAGAAGTGCCTCCCAATAAGGCAAGGTAAAGAATCAGGGCTCTGGAGAAGAGAAAACGAGCAAAGCGAAGGTTCAAACTTAGGTGTTTTGTTCATAATAAAAGCTAGTAAGGTCAGTCAGAAAAATACAGTTAGACTCTGCGATATTTTTTGATAAACAAACATGTATTATTTTTTAAATGTTTAGTATCGGTCTTGTGCTCTAATTTCAAGGCAGACATGCAATTGGAATGTAAAGAAACTTCTCCAAAAACATTTCGGTGACGAATAGACCCGAGACGATCTTAACTATTACAGGGAAACTGACATCCCAGAGTACTAAGAAGATATTTGTGATGCAGCATTACAAAAATATTTTTTGTTAGAATAAATAATTAGTACAAAATTTGTGATTAATAAATAAATAATTTTATTTGGTTTTTTTTTTGCTAGCTGTAAACCATACATTCAATGAAAATGTGTTACGTGCAAAAGCGCCACTGTCCAAGCGTTTGAATGCAAATCTTACACTTTCCATAGCTCAGATGCAACAACAATACTGTCCTGTCATACATTTAATTTTTTCTATAAAAATACGCTTGTTTCCATGGTTTGCGTGTTTTAATGGCTATTAAAATGATCTATGATCTTAGACAAATCAGATATCTGCTAATTTGAAGTCCCTGTAAACGATAAACAGTTTTTCCTACTTGTCACAAAAAAAAAATCTTGGACAGTGGCGCTTTTGCTTTCAGCCCCCTCATGTAGTATTTATAGTTTTTAGAAAAGAAAAGGTGCCAACAACTGTCAAATTTTCTCATTCGATTTTCAAATTAACAATCAACATTTTAAGGTTTAAAATCACTTGGAGAATTTTGACAGTTTGTGGTAACTTGATGGGCTGGCGACTGTACCTTCTGTGCGAAGGTAGAGATGTATCGTTCAGGATACTCATCATATTCCTGGGCATCGTATCCTCCGCCATTCTTCCTTTCCAAATGATGTCTTCTGCGCACTTCACAGCCGTAGATTTTGTTCGGACCTGAGAAAAATCAAATCGTGTTACAAGGTTACCTAATATGGAGTAAGTTCAAGCATTTGTCCGCAGCTTCGCCCGGGTGGATGTCGGAAATAATCCCACGGGAACATATTACCGAGATAAAAAGTATCCTTTGTCCTAACCTAGATCATGGTCTACCCATGTGCCAAATTTCATCCCAATCCGTTCAGCTGTTTTAGCGTGAAAGCGCGTAACAAACAAACAAACTCACTTTCACATTTATAATATTATCAAGCCGGAGGTAGGTAGATTTGAAGATGATAGAAAAACACTTACTTCCATGCTCAGCCACTTTCTTTAACATCTCTGGTGGAACATATTCGTGGGGCAACTCCTGGAATATTTCTTGACTTCCCTGGGAATAAAATAGGACGATGTTACCTACAGCATAAATATTATAGAAAGAAGGGCGGCTCTTTTAGAACAAGGCCATCTCAACAAGACAAGCAACCCGACACAGAAAACTGTAGGGTTGAAAGAGATAAAGTTATTATTGTTATTATTTATTTTTTTATTTGTTTTTTTTTTCTTTTTATTACGGACGCTTTTGACGTTTTGCATCGTTCTCACGTGTATAATTTCAAAATGAATGACGTAACCAATATTTTGTAACCATATGTCAATTTAAAAGAGTGTCCGTGGAGTTTCTTGCCCGTTCTTCTCCATAGGTCTTTTTCTAGGCTTTGGAATGGGCAACTACAACCTTGACAATCCAAAAGTGCCTGTAATTCTGTTTATTTGAAATAAATGCTTTGAGTTTGAGTTATGAAAGCAACCATGACTATGTGGGCTGCAGCTGAAAATCAGCGTTAGGTGGGTTGTCATCTGACATTATACAGAGCCGAGGTCCTTTTGGCAATCTAAGAATTGTTTTCTTTAAGTTTTCATAGTTTAAGGTGTATTTTGTTCTAATGTCAATAAAAAGCGCATTTTTCTTTATTTCTATGTTTTAAGTTACTTTTACTAGGAAAGGACCCCTGAATTTGCGAAAAACGTGCTGTTCCATACAAGTTTGATTGACAAGGCGACGATATTTTTTTCAAAGCTGCTGATATACCTTGTACAAGGGCCAAAATCTAGACCTTGTTCTTGTCATACAGCGTCATCTCACCTGCGAGACGTTTCCGGATCCAGTGAACACGAACGTGAGGGGTCCTAGAGATTTGGGCATCATGCCCATCGCGACCTCGTAGCCCGCGTCTCTGATGGCTTGCCGCGCCATGCTCGAGTTGCGGTAGTTGTGTGAAGGGCCTATGTGCTGGGTGGAAACACATCATCAGTCAGGCATTCATGTATTCGTCAACATAGTAAAACTGAAGTACACTCGAATTCTGAATCTTATCGTCTTGATTAAAAGCCATCGCCACGTACTCACATATCTACTTTAACGAGTCTTAGGGTAAGTGTGGCTTGTGATTCTTAACACGTTCAACGCCATGCCGGTCAACGGTGACCGACACGAGATCATCATATAGATGGAGTATAGATTGTTAGGATTTCTCTAAGACTTTTTATGCAACATCCAAACCAAATTGTATGAGTAGTCTAGAGGGCCACGCGGGTCCCCTTTCATATGAGTTTACATGATATTTACGTCCGTTACGCTCTCTAGACAAGATTCAAAACACCTCTGACGTGCGGGTCACTGGCGGCGCGGCCCGCCCTTAAAGGTAGTGGACGGTCAACAGTGGGCGTCATGGGCCGAATGGAAAGCTTTATATTTTTTCATGCGTTGAACTTGTTAATCCAGCGAGGTAATTGCGTAATATACTATCAGTAGCAATGAATTTGACAGTTCAACAAGATTCATGGCGTTATTTACGTTGCTGAGCAGACAAATTTTTCGATCATATGAAGCAATGGATTAGCAATATAGGTACTTCAAAATCATACAGATTCTGATTCAAATTGTGTTACGCAATTAGGTTGTTGGATCAAGGATGAAAGAGCATCGTAAAGGCTCTGTCTTTTTCACAAGATACATCACAAGATACATTAACCCAGTTAATTTGCAGTACTTTTTTCTCTACTCAATAAAAAAAAAATCCGGCTATCTATTTCGCAAACATAAAAAGGGAGTTTGTTATCAGTAATTGAAGGCTAATTATTGCAATCGCGCTCTATAAAAACAATCATAAATCTCCATCGACCCCACCTGAAGAATTCAAATATAGTATACTTGAATTTCATTTATCTTATTTCTGCACACTGATATCAGATATAAAGTTAATACACCAACAAGATTATTTTTTAATCACAATCACAACGAATTAAAAGATATCTAATCAAATTTTCCGTATCCGCTCAAGGTTTTTCACCCACTTCGCTCCTCTATTTAATTGCCTAGTGATTGAGACGAAGAGGTCACAGTAGAGAGTCGCAAATGTAAAGGAACTCATTTGAGCATCTCTTACCAGGTAAACCAGGAGAACTTGCAGCGAGTCAACCACCTAATCATTAGTTGTCAGACGGACTCATTCCATTAGGTCCTAATGGAATGAGGTTCCATCTGAAACTCTAAACGGTTTATCCATTTACGTCACTTACCATAAAAGGTGTGTGGTGTCCAAGAGCAAGCAATCTGAGACCGATGCCGTGCAGAATATTTATCATGCCGGCCACTCCCGCGTATTTCCCAAACGCAACCACGCGGTTACCGGAGTCGTCCATAAGCTTCTCGTAGTCAATTAGTCGGATGTTCTGAAAAAGAGTTGTAATCATTTAGTGGGAAATACTGAAATATTTATTCGAATAATTTGAAGTTTGACCCCTTACACTTACAATCAATATAGTACTTACTTAGGTAGTCAATATATTGAAATAAATATACAATATATATACTTAATTATAACTAAAACTACACAAACTAAAATAGGGCGTCGAAAAATTCATCCACATCGCTGTCGACTGGTAACGTACCCAAAAGACTGGCGGCATTGCCACATTGTATGGCAATGCTTAGCCTCTAGCCAAGGTAAAAGCCAGCTTTTGGGTCACGGGAAGTGTCAACCAGCCGTTTTGGAGATTTCCTTAAAAAGGCCGTGAGCACTCGGACCCCACGGCCCGAGGGTTTCAACCCCAAACGGCTCGAAAATATAATGACCAACAAGGTTATTATACTTGCATTTAGTGGGTAGAAAATTTTCTCAAACCTCTTCACACATTTGGATTTTCAGGACCTTAAAGTTAGAACGCATTTTTTTTCAGCTTCATAGCGCACACATCCCTTCTTTTAACAATAAGTTCTACTAAAAGAATCAAAGCCAACAAACGGTCCTTTACCTAAGCCATACAAAGAATGAAATAGGGTTTGTATCCTGCTATCAACAATAGTAAACAATAGTAATTAACAATACTTAGTAGCTAGTTAACTAACACCTGACATCCGAACACTTAACATAGAACTAACAACTAACATCCGAATCCGAGTGGGGGATCTATGAGAGAGTTGTTACCAATAACACTCGGTAAGAAAAAACTTTTTACAAAAAAAAACAACCGACTTCCAAAAAAACACTACAAAGTAAAAAATAACTTTAATTTCGGAAGTCGGTGTCTTTGGATCTGTAGTTTAGTGTTTTGCCACCGACTTCCGAAAAAAAAAGTTTTTTATTTTTCACTTTTTAGCAGGTCAGTTTGTAATTTATCTAAGTTACAATAGCCTAATGTCAACTGCTCATCACCTTTGACAAAATATTGCTTTTCTTGATGCAGGGACGTTAATTGTTGAGGAGTTCTCCTGGTAAGAACCAGGAAAACTGCCACTGCAACCCATATGCATTGTGAAGAGCATAAATGGCTTAGCAACCATATTAAAGTAAAACCTAATCGAATCGCCACACGTTAAATACATCTTATTAAGTAGTTCCGGTGGCCATCTGCGGTCTTCATCACCAATTCCACTCCACCAAATAGTGCTTTCCGAGAGCAAATGCACAAGTTACTATAAAAAATACCTAAATCACTACAGATGTGCCTTTAAAATTTGAGGATTTCCCTCGATTTCTCTGGTCTGCCATCATCAAACCCTGATTTCCTTATCATGAGACCACCTTTGAAATATCTTCTTTCCAACAAAAAAGAATTATCAAAATCGGTTCAGAAACGACGAAGTTATCCGCGAACAAACATAAAAAAAGACATATATACGGTCGAATTGAGAAACCTCCTCCTTTTTTGAAGTCGGTTAAAAAGGTCGGTTAAAAAGCAAATGCTTGACTTACCTTTTTCAAAATAGCATCCAACATTGGCATGTTAGCCTCTTGTGCTTTGATGGTGTGTGAGAAGAAGCAGTAGGTCTTGTTCGGTATGAGTAGGTCGACGGGCGTCTGCTTTACGCCGAATATCACGCTCGCCTCACTGATGTCTTCCCGGACTATCGCCCCGGCATTTATGTATGACTGCAAAGTAAATAGAGCGATTTATCAAATGATATATAACTTAACACTATGTGCAATTACCATGAAAATGAGAAGAACAGGTTTATAAAGGGCTTATTTTATGAATAGAGAATATGATAAGATCGGTGATTAAAACGAAGGTTAAACTAGTGCACAGCCTAACTTTCTTTGATACAGGTAGGTATGCTAAAAAAATGACTATTTCATATGTTACGCCACACAAGTTTGTTCTTTGAGAAGATGTATCAGGTGACAGGTCTGTTAGTCGTTAACTCCTTACCTGCATCGGATAGGCTCGTCGATTGGAAGGCTGTACGATGACCTTGACGCCCTGCCGCACCAGGCGGCTGACATTCATGGGTGCAAATGGTGCTCTTCTCTCCCATACTGACTGGTCTTCTCTGCGTATTGCTATTATACGTCCACTCTGAATTAAAAAAGAACAAATTTAATTTAATTTAAATAGTTAATTAATGTATTCTTTACGAAAATAGTACACCACGAACTACCTGCTGTATCGTTTCTCCTGCTTTCTCAAGTCCCTCCAAATGCACAGGTTGTCCGTAAAAGATTGCTTTTAGTGATAAGACCGCCCATTGTGCCACCCTATGTAACTTTAAAAAGATCAATTTGTAATCCAAATGGTGGAAAGAGAAACCCAGAAGAGCTTGAAAAGAAGAGTCACCTAAAAATGCTCTATTTGCACACCTGTTAAGGTAGAATATGGTTTAGAGCCACCACGCCATGGCGGCATCGCCAGGTCACGCTGCCAACTAAATGTATATTTGTATATAGTGGGTGGATCACCAGGCATCCACTTGTTTACGCAGCCAACCATACATTTTGTTGGCGACGCGATCTGGCTGCACCGCCATGGCGTCCCGGTGAGGTATGGGTCTGTAGTCCCCTACAGGACCTAAACGCAACTTTTATAAGTTTTATAATGCATTAAAGTATATGATCCACTGCAGTAAACAAAATCAGAAAATATATGATATTCTTAAGGATATATGCTAGGTAGATAGTGTGTTGAAAACATAATATAACTAATTTGATACGATAGAAAAAAATCACGAAGATACCTCAAAAAATTTCTTTTAACGATTAAAAACATAATATGTAAAACTACAAGCAAAATGTTAGCTTATTAGTGTTTTATTTTTTTTAAACAATCTATACCTTTTTTGTAAATCGATAATTGCTTCATATTTTGTAAATACCAGCGTTGTGTCATCGCGCTTCTCTTTCTTTTCTATGCAGCCCGACAGTGATCGCGATTTAGGTGTTGTCGGCCTCTTAAAGAACTTTTGTTACAAATATATGTATCACCTCAATTATTAGGTACGCAACAAGCAAAGCAAACAAATAAATGATTTGATTTTACACACATAACATCACGCCTTGTTTCCCCTAAAGGTTGGGCAGAGGTGTACCTGTAGTACACCCACATTTCGCCAGTCATGTTTTTAAGTCCCATGTAATAGGGGGGCGAGCCTATTGCCATCAACCGGGCAAAAATCCAGACTCCGGGCTGCTGAAGGAATTCCAGATAGAAAAACCCAATAACATTTTGCCCGACCCGAGAATCGAACCCAGGACCTCATGCTCAGCAGTAGCGCTTGTGACCAGTAGACCAACGAGGCAGTGGCGTAGCGTGTGGGGCGGGGGTGGGGGGCAGAGGGGGGCCATGGCTCCCACGGCCGGCGCTAATATAGGGGGCGGCGCGCGGCGGCGGCGTCAGGTCATTCTAACTGTATTGTCGACAGAGGACTACATAGGTACATCATGTTACCACCAACTGTCAAATTTCTCCAAATGATTAAACCTTCAAATGTTGATGTTTAATTTCATAACAGAATGAGAAAATGTACTTATTTAGGAAGAATTTCAAGACACTGGGACAAATGGAAATTGTTCAAAATAGATTTGATGTAAAAAAATAGGAAGGTATACCTATTACAAAGGTATACATTAGTATTCCAAATCATGTGAAATTAACTATGCTATAATATAAATATACTATACTACTAATCTTACATTGTAATAATCCTTAGTTGCAATAATGGGGGGTGGGAGGGGCTGCAAATTTAGGATTTGCCCCGGGCGGCAGAAATACACACTACGCCACTGCTACGAGGCAGTGATTTTATTTTATTATTTGTATTCATACTGTTACGTTTCCATGGGGTTAACAGGCCTGATGTTATGTTTAACGACTCGCCTATATTCCCCGAAGGGTTAGGCAGAGGTGCACATATCCTGCCGGGGTCGCGGGAAGGTACTAATGGGTCACCGAGGCCCCCACAACACAAGTAACGGAAGGAATACGGGTGGGTTTTAGTCAGTAAGAGTCCGACACACCCTCCCGCTCCGCCCAGAGCGGGAGAAGTTATTTGATGATTTCCAATCCAAAAAAAAAAAAAGTGTTGCACATATATGTATAATCCTATCCTAGGTTATGGAGTTCAGATAGGCAGTCGCTCCATGTAAATACTAGTATCCAGCTGCATCAGGCTAGACTGGAAGCCGACCCCAACATAGTTGGGAAAAGGCTAGGCAGATGATGATATCTGTCTATGTTTATCTGTTTCACTGTCTATGTGCTTGTTTCGGGGTTTCCCCGCTACCCACCCAATTAGAAAATCGCAAAAAATGCACTTATTATCTAACATGGTCTTGCTCCAGATCATGGCAGGCTTTTCAAAACAGCTTAGAGTTCCTAGCTCCAAATCTTGCATTATTTGTGGAGTTCTAATTAACCTATTCTGTAAAAACCAGCTGCGGTATTTGAGCATCTTCCTCCAAGATGCTCCTAAGATTTATTTCGTTATTTAATACCTTAAGCACACAAATGTACAGAAGCGGACATAATGCCATAGGCAATTTCTACCAATCAATCTTTGTGGTGTTTGGGTGATGCAGAAACAAACAGGTGCAATAACGAAAATTGTGGAATAAATATTTATTTAAATATAATATATGGATATATATACCTATACATTTAGGTCTAGATGATTATCAAGATGATCCTAAGCAATATGTTATTTCTTTTATTGGTCTGATTATATACAATTTATAACGCTACTAAATACATTTAACTTTTTAACTAAATTTACATGAGGTACTAAATTAAATTACTAACTAAATGTACAAATAAATATAAAAACAAAAAGACACTTAAGCGTCAAAGTACTCGTCCGCATCGCTGTCATCCGGAAACGTGTCCAGAAGACTGGGAGCATTGCCACGTTGAATGATTGCCATTCAACGTGGCAATGTTGCCAGTCTAATTCTTTGATCAAGGTACGTGCGGAAACATGTCAGTATCATTTTAGCAAAATACAGAAAGAGGTCAAAGTATATTAGCTTTTGTTTATTTATCTTAGCTTTAGAATATGTCAAAAATAAGACTTTGCATGGACTGAGAATTGTACCCAGGACCTAAGAATATTAAAGAATATTATTTAAGTAAGTAGGTACTTCATGATTTCCTAATAGGTTTTCAAAGGCTACAGTGAAACATTATCATTATGTAATTTAATTAGATAAAAGAAAAATAAACACTACCTACTCAAACAAAAACTAAAGATGTGACGTAGATTTTTACACCGGGGAAAATACGTGTCAAACTGTCTTCATTGAGTTCGTGTAGATACGTTTGTACATAGGTAAATAGTAAGTAAATATCATGATACTAATTTATTTACATAACCAAATTACAGGAGGATTTAAGCCTAATAAAGGGCCTCGGGGGATTGTACCGCGGATGATGGCGGCATTTCCTCGCTGAATTGCAATGATGATGCGTTGCGCAAGACAGTCGCCAGCTTTTCGTTCACCAGTTACATCAACTAGACGTTTCGCGATTTCTGCAAATAACTTATGCGCACTGGGACCCCACGGACCACGGTCTCGACGCCAAAGGGCACAAAGTTGTACTCTCTAATATCAGTATCGTTAGGTTTGCCAACCCTCGTATAAACATTTATAGACCATTTCTTATTTATTACAACTTATGATCCGAAATAAATCGAGAGTTCTTGACACACCCTAAAGATAGTAGATGTCAACAAGTTTAAGGTAACAAACAACGATAATAAGAACAAATGACTGATAGACATTATGCAATAGGAAAATTATTCCATATTATTATATCATTATTTTGTTAGAGAAAAAGTATTATAATATGAATCTATTTTTAAATTTCGGTATTGTGTTCATAAATTATGTCAATATAACCTCGTTTTGAAGTTATGATTTGAATTTTACGTTATGAGAGTAGGATATAACAATGTTATCACCAATACGATACAGGGAAAATCTCAATCAAAGTTAATATCACCAAGGAGTTTCCATTTCTATCAATTATTTTTTCCTATGGAACCCATCTTTTTTGGTGCCCTTAACCTGTGGGGTACGAACCTCGGCTTAGGGCGTCGCTGGGGGGATGACAGCAAGGTGGGACAGGCTGGATCAGAACTGGATAATTATTATTATTAGGGGAATTTAAAGCTACGAGCTCAGCTACGGCGCGGGCTGGCACTTTGTCGAGCAAGGGTCGGGGGGACGATTACGTCGGGGTCTACGCGAGCAATTCACGAGGGAACTCGGTGGCGAGGTCGGAATGTCGGTTTGTGTCTGTGCATTGTACTCGTGGACCTACTGCTTTCCTGGAGGAGGATAATGGGGTCATCGGGATCGGTGAAAGCATGCTTTGGACGGCGAACTGAGCTAATGTAGAGGGCCTATAACTGGCGGCCTTCGCAACCAGAGGTTTGCGAATAATAACGGCTGAGTCGAAGAAACGCTTGGTAATACGTTTCATATACTGTTGGATAGTGGGAATTTTGAGGTTGAGATGGAGGATCTCGTTACGAACGAACCAGGGGAATCGCGTTGCCTTCGGAGAAAATGGTTTTGAAGGCACTGCATCCTATGGATGCGGTGAGGCTTAGCGTGTGGGGACAATTTGCTGCGTACATTTAAAACGGAATGTAGTCTACCGGGAGCGAAAGCGGCACGCGGCATGCTTCTCCCAAGGGATAGACTTGCCGAACATGGTAACCGGTCGAAGATGGAACGCATCTGCGGCCGCGCCATTTTTATAGCATTTGCATTGCAAAAAGTTTTGATTCCAATCTTTACTTGTCTGTGGCAGCGCCCGCTTTAGCGCATGCGCGGTGTTGTGCTGTGTTTTTTAAGCAATAAGCAAGGTATTTCTTAGGTACTCTTTTAACTTTGATCTTTTATTTAGTGTCTAGGTTCAATCCCAATGTATGAGAGTAGATAAAGTAGTGTATGAAACTGCACTTATCTAGGTATTAAAACACTCGTGTGATATACCTAATAACCTCGTCTACGCCTACGGCTCGGTTTTTAAACACACACTCGTGTTTTATTTAATGCCTCTCATTATGCAACAGTTTCATAAACTACTATTATCTCATTATCTAAAGAGATAAAAATACTGCTAACATAATATCTATGTCAGAAGTAATGGAACTTTCCCCCCAAAATTGTAATAATACTTCTGTTTTTGTTCTTTTTTGCCTCATACATTTGGTAACGTAAATATTTAAAAATACAACATCACAAACACTCGACACACTTGTTTCCTACCTGAAACTAAACGTGCGCTACTGAGAGGAAAGGATTAAACTCTAAAAATAGGATACCTAGATAGGTATCAAATTTTTGGTTTTCAGTGCAAAAGTGCACAACCAAAGTGTGCAACCACAGAAAATATATAATTAGTAGTTCGTAGCGAGCACTACGAACATTCGTAGCACTAACCTAAAGCTGCGTTTTCACATAACGTTCTGAACAGTTCTGAGCGAGCAAACGTTTGTTCACGCGGTAAATGAAAACACTTGAGCGAATGAACATGTTTGTTCAGTGATGATCGGTTGGACTCGGTGAACAGATCCTCGCTCGCTCATACTTTCAGTGAAAACGGCGCCACGGCAAGCGATCATTTGCTCTGTGCATTCTATTGTTCGTTTTCTCGTTGTACATTGAAAACAGATGATTTTCTGTTTTCATCGAACATTGGCTACACAGCAAACATTTGTTCATTTAGCGAACATTTGTTCAGAGGAAATGAACAAATGTTCGCACGGCAGGGTAGTGAACACGCGGCTTAACAATGTTGCAATATTTCACCTGAGGTTGAGGTGAATTGAGACTGCACTGTAGTTAGGTAGGTACTTATTATTTATGTACTGACTTATTTTAGACATACATTTTCCCCAGAGCAATAACGACGGAAGAATTAAATATATAATTCCCATTTTTGTAATTATTAAATTAATTTTATTTTTATTTCTTATGTTGTTTCTGTTAACAGGTTTACCTATAGGTATCATGCGTATTTTTATGTAAGTACGTAACATTAAGATAAGTTATCATTATTAATATAATGTATGTTCAATTAAAAGTAGGTAAATAAGCTTATCGGGCATCATAACAATAACTGCGTTTATCAGTTGCTACCTAGGAATTAAAATAACTCAGTATGTCAGGCCTAAGCGAACAAATAGCGAATTTGAATCAATATTAACCTTGCTTCAATGTTACTTGCGTTATCATTTGACGGTGAGAAATAATTTTAATTTAGTTAAATATATTTATAATTTTATGTAGATTAAATATATGCTTTACTAGATTCGGATCTTTCGGTTTAAGGCTCGTGCAAACTAGCCCGATACCGCGGGCGCGACAGGCAGCAATATGCTTGTCATGCCCGCGATATCGCCCCAGTCTGCGGGAGCCTTTATCCAGTCAATAAATATCGTAAATTAATGTTCGTATGGAATTTTTCTGCACGTGTTTAATCAGATTTACCCACCTTGTGGAAGGATTTACATCCTTTGTAGGTTATTTATTTGATTATATTACAGGGGGGTTACCATCACCTCTTATAGCAGTATTATTTCAATATTACTTCAGCGTGATAAAGAGATGGAGCTATAAGTCCTGTATAGCTCCATCACTTTCCCACTGTGAAGTAATATTATAATAATACTGATATAAGAGGTGATGGTAACCCCCCAGGTCGCAGCCCTAGCGACGAGGCGAGTGCGTTCTTTATCTACTAACTTGAAATCCAACGCAAGGAGAACGGGAATAACCCGTAATAAAATATGATGACCGCTTTCTTACTGGGGGGCAACCATCACCTCTTATTAGCAGTACCTGTTATTATAATATTACTTCACAGTGGGAAAGTGATGGAGCTGTACAGGACTGTACATTCTACAAGTCCCTACGTAATGTCTAAAAAATATATAATAAACTGCATGACGTAATAAAGAAAGAAGAAAAGTTAAATATATTTATAAATAAACTTAAAACATTACTGTTAAACAAAAGTTATTACTCCTTAGACGAATATTTAAATGATAAACATAAATAATAGGAAAAAACATATTAATAATAATGTAATTTGTATATGTTAAAGAAATTACTAATATAATAATAAACAATATACTTAATAAAAATAATGCATAACAACAATTAATGATAATCACGCAACTTGTAGGTATGTTTAAAATATATTAATATAACAGTAAATCATTATTAATACATAATTTAATAATAATAATTAATTATTAATATAACAATAATAATAATGAAATGAAATAATTATTCAAAGAAAAACAATTTATACCAAAAAATAAACAGCATTATAATACATATGTACAGGTATATAAAATTAGTTTAAAATATTTAAGTACTTTTTCAGATAAAATAATAAATAAATAGTAGATAGGCGAATTGTTAGTAAGTATCATATTTAGCGATCTCCTGACTTTGAGTATATGAAAGTTAAAACTCTCTATAAGAAAGTTAAATCTCCTAAAACGCGGCTTCCTCTCTCCTACCCTCTTGCTGTGCCCTACAGGGTCCATAATGATCTCAATTATATAGTTACCACCTAAGTACACATTATGGTAAAGCAATAAAGATATTGAGTATTGAGTATTGACTTTAGCTCCAACTCTTTCTCACGCTGAAGTAATATTGAAAAAAATCTGCTATAAGAGGTGATAGTTGCCCCCCTGGAATCTGATGAATCTATATCTATATTTACGTCTTTGTGCAAAAGGCACTAAAACCTTTTGTTTGTTCGGTGAAACCAGTGGAATTAAATTTTAATTTTTACGCCAATGCCTTCGTCCTTAGCAACTTGCTACTTGGTAATACTTAGAATTATTTTAATTAAAACGTCAAAAAATACTGGTATGTACTTAATCAAATTAATATGTTGATGTTTACATGACGTTATAATATGTAGGTACCTACTTACCTAACGACGAGTTCATAAAGGAAGCTGATAATTTGTCCGCTATGTTAAGTTTCCCGAAATTATTCAAATTAATTGGGTATTAATTTACAAATAATTAAAAAAAATACGTTTACACACATAAAATCATATGAAAACTGTCTGCCACTTTTCCATTAGATAAGTATTTGCATATTTAATAATTATTCACAAGAAAACCATTCAATGAAATAAAAACAGTCTGTTATCTAAATATACATTCTGTCCTCACTTTTCAAGTTCCGAAACTTTAGCAAAACGGAACAGGAAAAGGCGTAAATACCGCGTAGGTATTATTGGAAAACTTAAAAAAAGACTCACCTTAGCGGAAGAAAAGTAAACCACTTGTTTCACATACAGGCTCTTCGTGCGAAGACCCGCAGATTTGTGCAACATATTAACTAAAATATCACGAACAACGAACGCGTACTGAATTAAATTAATTAAAAAATTATAAGTGTACACAATGAAAGCGTGTTGTTTCTTACGAGGCGTGTCGAATATCTATTTAGTTGCTCCGAACAAGATTACGAAGCTCCTTTGAGAAAACATTACAATCGTCACGACGTATCACCACTAGTGATAGTGATAACACATTAATGTTATTTGACTGTTAGGTACTTGCATACCAAGATCCCACATTGTTTTCGTTCACAAATTATTGTCTAATAAACTTCCTATTTCTTTGATTTACATAAATAAGTAACTATTACAGTTAAGTACTTTATTTCAGCACTTAAACATTTTTATTTTTCATTAAGTACCTAGGTCATTCGGTGTTAATTTCATGTTTGGTGCTAATTACTTCATAACTTAAATAAAGTGGAACTAATTATGATTTTATTTTCCTAACGTTACTTACGTTGAATCTTTTGATTTAAGCACATTATACCTATAATGAGATACCTGTAGCTAGGTTTACATGTCTTTTTTTTTTGGGTGGGAAATCATCAAATAACTTCTCCCGCTCTGTGCGGAGCGGGAGGGTGGGTCAGACTCTTACTGACTTAAACCTAGGTACCCGTATTCCTTCCGTTGCCTGTGTTGCCAGGGGCCTCGGTAACCCTTTAGTACCTTCCCGCGACCCCGGCAGGCAGTTTACACCTCTGGGACTTAAATTTTAACCTGTGACCTATACCTACTAAGTTCTCAGGCACTCGCACAGAGATTCGTAAATATTTGGTAGGTATATTTCAGCTTTCAAAACAAAAATCTGAAACGGATTTTACTTAGCATCTACTAGGTAGTAGGCACAGACCTGGCACAGACTAAGCAGTACGGCTGCCCCATTTCAAAACCTATTAAGAAACACTTTTTTTTTTTTTTTTCTTTTTTTCTGGACTATTTCCGCCAACGTGATTGGCGCCTATTCTTTATCTTATACTCTTCCATACAAGTTCTCGCGTACATGCCTCTCGTACTTCCATGCTTCATACTTTGTCTTTCTTTTATCCATCACCATTTATTCTGTGGGTGGGACTCCCAGTTTTAGCTTTTTCCTATTCTTCTATTATATTTATTTATTTAATTTCTTACTTGACTCAGGGAAATAAATTTAGCTGATCTTTTTTATCATACATATTGTAACTTAGCTTATTTTTATAACATTTATTTTTACGTATCTACTTATAAAATATATACCATCACCCTTAACCTACTGCTTATCATTCTATACAATTATTGCGCTAGTTTCCTATGTTTCTTAAGACTATATTTACAATATAATATGAAAACATAGTTTTTTCATCTGGTTTTATTTCTATCTATGACTTTTAAGGCTATACTCTCACAGTAGGCTAGAAGTTTATTTCTGCTTTTTTCCAGCATTAATTTCTGTAAGCTTTCTCTTTCTAGTCTTGTGCCTATTTCCTGCTCAAAATCGTAACTTTCTTTTTCGTGAATTGGGCAATCTAAAATTAGATGCGGGACTGATTCCACTGCGTTGGGGTCACAGGGGCACGATGGGCTCTCCTTACACTTAAAATAAGAAACACTTTTAGAACCAAATCGTTTTATTGCATAATCTTGCTAATCTAAAATCTAATTTAGATTAGCAAGATTATACAATAAAACGATTTGGTTAAATAAAATAGTTTATTTAAAAAACAAAAAACCCAACTGCTAAAACACATAGGTAACTGAAAACAGGAAAACAAGCATTATAATCTATAGAATTTGATATCGCTGGGGATAAACAAAAGTTACACCATATTTCAGGTAATTGGTTTGTCGATACCAAAATTCTGTAGATTATAATGCTTGTTTTTCTGTTTTCAGTTATATGTTTTAGCAGTCGGGTTTTTTGTTTTTTAAATAATTTATTTTATTTCAAGCTTTTCAGTTTTATTAATATATAATATTTATATGAAATTGACTCATTACTAGCTATTATTTAATATCAATATTGTTGTAATTTATTTTAAAAAAACCTTTCCTCCCTTTTTTGTATTTGCAGATGTAATATATAAATAAGATATAGCCTGTTTCATTCCCACAATTAAAACGAATCTAACGACACCTCTAATGTTAAAATACATCAAGCCGTTTAGGCTACAGAGCGTGCCAAAGAAATAGACATACATACATACATACATACATACATACATACATACATACATACATACATATATACATACATACTCTTGAAAAACATTACCCTCCTTCTGGGGCAGTCGGGTAAAAAGAGTCCCTTACTAGGTTTTGTAATGGGGCAGCCGAGTAGTCCTGTAGTTAGCAATAAGTAACTGATGCTTTAAATGTGCCTTAAATAGGGTTCCTCCCTACAAAATTAGAGATAGCCGTCTGTAGGTCATGAAACGAATACCTATGTTTATAATATGTAATGTAATAAAACATTTTCAAAGCCTAGTCAAATTGCAATAGCAATCATACCATCTGGAGACGTAGGCGCTGCATTGGAATTACGATTTTTAAATGCAACTAATGATCTAAATGTCACGCCCTGTCACAGCTGATCAGCGACCTGCCAAATCAATACTTCATAGGGGTAATAGTTCATAAGTTGCCCAGCCTTCGGGGAAAAGACGGAGTGACGGACTTAGACTACACTGGTGGTCAACATCAACGCCCGAAGCCTGCTAGTGCACATCCAATGTAGACTTACACATCTCCGACATGAACCAAGGAGCTGCTTTACGGCAGATTAAAGCTCGGATTTATGATTCAGGCGCTATCCAAACCCAACGATGGCTGGGTGGTCTTCTATGAGGTGTACCGTGTACCCACCCACCGAAAACATGTTTTTCAACTACAATGTTAAGTTTGGTTTTGAGATAATTGCATCCCAAATACGGAACCTTTCATTGTGCGTGGTGCGACATGCACTTGGCCGGTTTTTCATATTTAGTTAACAAAGTAAACACCAGCCATCACCAAGGTATAATTCCCTAGGTGACGGTAGACCGCAGACTGCAACAGTGCCGCCCATAGAGCACGCCTCAGCAGATGCTGCCGGGGCGGGCGCGGCTTATCCGTGCTCTGTGAGTACCCCTCAACCGCAATGATAGACCGCAGCTGCAACCTTTTTTTTTGTGTGGGAAAATATCAAATAACTTCTTCCGCTCTGGGCGGAGCGGGAGGTGTGTTAGACTCTTGCAGACTAAAACCCACCCATGTTCCTTCCGATGCCTGTGTTGCCAGGGGCCTCGGTAAACCTTTCGGATGTTCCCGCTACCCCGGCAGGTATCGGCCAGTGGACCCTACACTTGTGCTGACACATCTCTTTGAGGCGCGCGTGGAACACAACGCGCCTTTGACCTAAGCCTGGTCCTTATCGGACGGCGAACTACCAATCGCCCACCGTCCGAAAGCCCATGCCTACGGTGGCTGGAAATCCGCCTGGGATTCCCGACGCCCAGGGCGTCTCCTGCGGCGGCTAGTTGCGAGACGGCACGAAAATTTGTCTTTCCCTCAACCGTCCCGCCTCCTCCTGTGCGAGCATTACTGCTTCGCAGGAGGTGACGGCTGCCAATGCCCTCTCACTCCGTACCATGGCCAGGGACCAGGGCCAGACGCGAGAGATCTCCGGTATTCTCGACATCATGTCGAGAATACCAGCCGTATATATAAATATAAAACAAAGAGCAAGTAGCATGTCAACGACATGCTACTTGCTCTTTATTCTAAATGATTCTTTTTTGTTAGAATTCATGCCTATTTAATATCAACAGCAATCATTAAAATACGTTTCCACTATTTACACACTAATCTTTTTCCATAGACTATAATTATTACTGTCTATGGTTTACCGCAACCTTTCGGCTGAAACTAAACGTCAACAACGTCAAAGTAAGTAAATTTTAGTTGTCATTTTGAACTGTGGGAGTGTGGTTTTCTTGTGATTTCTAAAGAAGTTACGCTGTTTGAAATAAAAGAATACTGCGTATTATAGAAGTAATAACAAAAGTTCTGATCATCAATTAATATTTAAAAAATATGAGATCGTAGAAGGATGAATTTAATTTATATTACTTTCAAATAACAAAACTTAATTCACCAACGTTCGTCATGGCTCGCTTCCTGTCGGAGGATAAATTAAAAGGTTTCGAAAAATACAAAGTAAGTGTTCCTCGAAATAAATATCATTGTAATGTTTTAGTTCCAATGAGGCGAAACTAAAAGCAATCAATAAAATTGTTTTCATTGATACATAACCATTTTGAAGTGTCAAATTATTTTATGTGAATAAAAAATAATTTAAATTGCTTAAAAACCTTCTTGTTACAGTACAACTCGGTGGATACCAGTGTCCTCAGTAACTATGTTATGCACCCATTTTGGAACTGGTGTGTTCAGGTAAGGTTCCTGTTAGAAATAGTAAAATATTGATCATTAATTTATATATGTGTCTGAGCCCATTTACCTCCCTTAGTCCTTAGACCAGTCCTGTTTTTTATATTAAAAAGAAACCTGTATTAATATGCTGAACACTGTGTTTTCTGCTTCTTTGATTATTTTTATCTTAATGTATAGTGGTGTAGGAAGTATTATGTTATTTGTCATAATAAAACTAAGATTTTATATTATAATATTAATTGAACTTGGGTTTTTTACATACATAAGAGCTTATGTATGTAAAAAACCCAAGTTCATACCAATTTCCTACGCATTTTGTTATCTAGTTGGTATAACTATTAGAATATCTAGTAAATCAAGAACAATTTATTAAAACACATTGTCTTTTCAGTTTTGTCCAGTATGGGTGGCACCAAATCTGCTCACGTTTGCGGGGTTCCTGCTCACAGTGCTCAATTTCTTTGTCTTCTCCTATTATGACTATGGTTTCTATGCCTTGACCAAAGACGATGCCGCTAAGTATACCATACCTTCATGGGTGTGGGCTGTTTCTGGAGTGAATTTGTTTGTTGCATACACACTAGGTAAGCATTTTTCTTTGTATTATGTAAGTACTTTATAATTACATTATGGTTTTGTGAAAATATAAAACATTGGAATGACAAAGAGAAAAAAAATGTTTTAACCTTAGCCTATGTCAGCAAAGTAATGTAAAAAGTTCACTTTCAAAAATATTGATGTAAGAATGCTACACAGTATTTAGTGAAGTACTGATTTGTATGCCATATAATTAAATACTTGACTAATGTATCATCAATATATTTCATTAAATTTTAACTAAACTATTTTAGGGACGGAAGCGATGCAAATCAAATATATTTAAAGCTAGGTAGTTGCTGCTTGAGTGCTAGGTATATAAGGTATATGTAAAATATTTTAATGAACACTTCCAAACAAAACAACGAATTGCAAATTAAGGTCAAGGCAGCATAAAATTCATGACCCCGGAATTTTTTTTTTTGTGTAAAACTGTGATGCTTTATAATATGTAAAATATTTTAATGAACACTTCCAAACAAAACAACGAATTGCAAATTAAGGTCAAGGCAGCATAAAATTCAAGACCCAGGATTTTTTTTTTGTGTAAAACTGTGATGCTTTATAGTTTTCATTTGATGGCCCCAGCCTGGCAAACATCTGCAGCGCGACAAAATCTTGTCGCATGATCATCTCGCGCCGCACGGCTGAAATGAAACAACGTGAAAATGTTTAGGTACTCGTAGTCATGACTCATGCATGTATCGCGTCGGCGCGAGACAATGCGACAAAAAAACCATGTCGCGCGCGAATTTCAGACGGGCAGGGAACAGGGAATTAAAAATCGTTAACCAATCACTGAATATTTTACCTGAAACAGCGGGCTAATTGTGTAACACACATAAAATGACAATTGATCGCAATTGGTTTCATTTTGACAGTTCACCCACGTCCATTGCGTTATTCACGTTGTTGAACAGACGAATTTTTCAAACCTATGAAGCAATGGATTAGCAATATCCTTCAAAACTTGGATTGTAATTCAATTGTATTACGCAATTAGGGTTTTTTTTTTTGAAGGTGGGATATCATCAAATAACTTCTCCCGCTCTGGGCGGAGCGGGAGGGTGTGTCAGACTCTTACTGACTAAAACCCACCCGTATTCCTTCCTGTTGCCTGTGTTGCGGGGGCCTCGGTGACCCATAAGTACTTTCCCGCGACCCCGGCAGGACGCAATTAGGGTGCTGGTTTGTTTTGACGAAAATATTAATTCCGTACGAAAACCGAACCGGCGAAACATAGCGCCCCGGCGCGCGGCGCCTTTGCTTAGACTTTGCGCTAATCGAGCCATCAATTTCAATCTACAGAAATATTATTTAACTAGATGCGCCCCGCGGTTTCACCCGCATAAATTTTGACCCCGTGGGTATTATATCGGAATAAAAAGTATCCTATGTGTTATTCCTGGTTATAAACTATCTGTGTGCCTAATTTCACCCAAATCCATTCAGTACTTCTTGCGTGAAAGAGTAACAAACATCCATCCATCCATCCATCCTTACAAACTTTCGCATTTATAATATTAGTAGAATAGGATTTACAATTATGCATATTAACATAATCAAAAAACAAATCTAATACCTAATTATATTTGTGAAGGACCTACCTATATATCTTTAAATTATTTAATCACTTGTGTACCTAAATTACTTAGAAACAACTCATTGCGATAGTGACACTTTAATGTTACGCAGTCACTAGTTGATAAAACACACCGCATTATTTGTACCTATCTCCCGAAGTGACGTAGAGGTAAATAAAATATTCTAATTATATTATTTTCCTGAAAACTAACTCTCGTCTGAACGTAAATGGGTGTTATTTACCCTTTTAACTACCGACAGTACTTAGTTGCATCTATTAATGTACGTCTGTGCTGAGGGTTTTTATTACCTGTTATTAAATGTTATTATAGTTGCTGAGCTCAAATTCGCACATGAGAGGAGGTAAAACGTACCTAATGCACGATTTGATGAAAAAAAAAAACATTACTTCTTCCTTCTTTATTTCTCAGTTGGGTAAATAATACGTTTAGTGCAGTTAACAGATTATGGTGCCACTACTAGATATGGTCATCCCTCTAAGTAGCATGTCACCTGCTTATTTAACTTGAGATTAACGTAAATAAAAATGCATGGCTTTTACGCTAATAAGAATAACTTACGATATGACACTATTTACTATACAGAAGTAGGTAGACATCTAGTAGTCTCCCTAAAATAGTTTTAGGGAGACACTGGATTTGTAGTAGAATCCCCAAAAAGAATTTGATTAAACTTTATTTAACCTTAAAGGCAATTGCGTAACACACATAAAATTACAATTGATCGCAATTGGTTTCATTTTGACAGTTCACCCACGTCCATTGCGTTATTTACGTTGCTGAGCAGACGAATTTTTTAAACCTATGAAGTACTGGGGGGCAACCACGGCCTCTTATAGCAGTATTATTTTAATATTACATCAGTGTGAGAATGAGATGAAGCTATACAGCTCCATCTCTTTCCCACTGTGAAGCAATATTAAAATAATACTGCTATAAGAGGCGGTGGTTGCCCCCCTTTTTTTTTATTATGAGGGTGGGAAATCATCAAATAACTTCTCCCGCTCTGGGCGGAGCGGGAGGGTGTCTCAGACTCTTACTGACTAAAACCCACCCGTATTCCTTCCTGTTGCCTGTGTTGCGGGGGCCTCGGTGACCCATAAGTACCTTCCCGCGACCCCGGCAGGCGTGGTTGCCCCCCTGCATTAGCAATATGCTTCAAAACTCTCGGATTGTGATTCAAACTATGTTACGCAATTAGGGTGCTTGTTTACTGTCAAATTAAGGCTCGTGCAGACTAGCGCGACAGGCAACAATATGCCTGTCGCGCCTGTGATATTGCTCCAGTCTGCGGGTCCCGCCTTTAAGTACCTACTTAGACTATCTTAATAAAACGCTCGACGCGCCGATTCGCCGGCAAACTTAATTCAGAATTTCAGAGAAACATGTTGGTATACTTACATATTTACAAAATACTTATTCAAACAATGTTACAGTTCCGAATGTCCCGCCTTCACAACGAATTTACAATTTTATAGACTCGTAAAAATAAAACCTATACTCGCCAATCTGAATGTCAAATGTTGACGTCACTTTAAACTGTAAAAAAAACAAAAACACCTTTAATAAGAACGGCGCGAGCGCCGGATTGTATGACGTTGTAAGTGCTAAATACCTATACCGAAATCAGTTTAAAATTAGCGGTGTTATTGTTAACAATTAGCCTGAGTAGATTATGTTTAGTCTTGTTAAATGTACTATTAAAAAATGTGGGCAAAAGCATCCTCTCTCCTAAGATTTAGTGAAGAAGAAAATGATGTGCGATGATGCAAAATATTGCAACAGCCTGTCGTTTACTGCTGAATAATCATCAGGGCCCAGGGCATCTGCCATGACTGCCATGCTAACGATAACTTGATCCCATTGAACAATACCCTGGCGCAGTGTTGTCACAGTATGTGTTATAGTCGAATAGGGTCTTACACCCATTTTTGAAAAGTGTCTTAATTCAATTCTATAGTACTAATAAGCCCAAAAAAAAATCACAAAATTTTTATTCAATCGATAAGTGCCATAAAAATGCATTTAAAATTTTACATTTTCAAATTTCGCGCCTAGGTTGACGAAAACGCTGGACGCAGTGGACGCCATGTTGCTCTGTGGTCATGACGCCACTGGGCTATGAAAACAAATGCGCTGATTTTTGTATGATAATTGACACGTTTTTGTTAACATAGCCGTATAACATGGCGGCTACTATTTCATGGTGTTTTTAACAGATTAGAAAAATTGAAAACGTTGAATTGAATTTATTTTGTTATTTTATGAACTAAAAGTAACATTTTCCGACTCCTTTTTGCCTAAACTATCTCAATAATATATTTATAGATTTTTTCTCGTATATAGTAAAATACCTTATTATTAGTTCACTGGAGTAATCTGGCACGTGCTAGCTGTAAAACAATAAGTGTAAAAGTCTAGAATACAATAAATATTACTATTTTATTACACAAAGTGACAGCTAGCACATGTCAGATTACTCCAGTGAATGAATGTTTCGAGTTTAGGTGAGGTGGTTACTAAGTACTCCCCATCACAGACTATAATATAATATAGGAAACTCCCCATAGAGAGTTCTACCCTCATTCCTTTGACATGAGCTGTCATCTGAAAAGGTATGTATCTATTATAGTGCTGAACATAACACATTGAGATAGGAAAAATATATGTCAATGACTTAAGGCGCTGACAAGACCCAATTGACCAAAATAGGCTTCTCTTAAGAAAGAAAATTGCCAAATCTGTATAGTTTGTGGTAGCGGAAAAAATATATGTTAATTTTGAACATATTTCCCAAAACTTGGTTGTCACCAAAACACGTTTTGAAAAAAAAATCTCGATACAAACTAACGCTAAACTAACCTCTTACCTTGAGTTCTAATCCAAAATATCTGTATTAAATATCAACATACATTACGTATTTAATTAATAACAAGTACGTCTTATTCTAATGCAGAACTTGGTTGTTTTTTATTTTCGATTACTCAACTCAATTCTGAGTAAATAGATAATTACTTCATATTTTGCAATAAATTACAAGCGTTTTGTCGTCGCGCTTCTCTTTCTTTTCTATGCAATCTGACAGTGACCGCGGTTTAGATGTTGTCAGCGTCTTAACAACATTCCATTGTATACAAATAAGTGAAATGTCGTGCTATAGAGCGACCATTTAAACTGGCCCTACAAGCTACGTGGCAACAAAATATATAAATGGTTTCCATCATTTTATCAACATTAGATGGGACTATTTATGGCTATCGATGTAGTAAAATCTCATATTACCTACGCTGTTGTTCATGCGATAATACACGCGCATTAGGAAGATTAACACTAAAATAAAAATTGTACTTACCTACCTATCTTTAGACAAAACAGGCATTATTAAGTAACATGCAAAGCAGACATTAGTAAGTGTGGCATAGCTCGTGGAAGTCTTGGCGCTAGTTAATCATTGTTAACAATTAGAGTTTAAATTAATCACTCATTTGCTCTGTTTATGTTATTTAATGCTCATTATAAACTATGTCAAAATTAACATGTTAGATATCTAACATTAATTTTGACATAGTTAATAATACCTTAGTTAGTTATTTAATACTTTAGTACCTATATAATTATAAAACGATTAGCTTTTCCCCTAAGAGGCCAAAAATTAACCCACGGGAACGTAATAAGGGTTCAATTCTAGGTCCATGGGATCTGGAGGCAAAGGTCCTCGCGCACATATGGGAGTGGCGCGGCGACATGGAGAGTGCGATTGTTGCAACCCAGTGCTGGGCACGCCACAATAGCGGCGATAAGTCCCCTCTTTGAGGAGTGGCTAGAGAGGCGCCACGGCGTCCTTACCTTCCGCCTGACGCAGGTCCTCACGGGACACGGCAGCTTCGGGAGGTTCCTGTGTCGGATAAAGCGGGAGGAAACGCCCGGGTGTCACCACTGTGTGGATCGCCCGGAGGACACGGTGGAGCATACGGTGGAGGTCTGCCCGGCCTGGACAGAGCACCGCCGTGTCCTCGTGGAGGCGATCGGAAGCAGAAATCTCTCGTGTCCGGCCCTGGTTCAGGCAATGCGAGCGAGAGGGCATGGGCAGCCGTCACCTCCTTCTCGAGTCGTTGAGCTCCTTAAGTTCTGAGTTGAGCTACACGATTACTGACAAAAATGCTTGCACTGACTGGACAGGTCTACTCAAATTTGTGTGGTTCTTTCCTCAAAAGACCATTTCAGACATGAATCTACATGCTCCTCACATGATCTGACCAAAATTATGTCTGGACTTTAAAAGAGACCCTTGAGTTTGTTTCGCCATTTCTTCTCAGGGGTAGTCAGATAGGAAATGTCAACTCCATCTAGCTTATTTTGTTTTTTTAATATGACGTGTAAAAGTGATTCTGATATCCTATTTACAGAATAAACAATTTCATTTCATTTCGTATTACCGGGATAAAAAGTATCCCTATTTCCTAACTAACCCAGGTCATGGTCTACCCATGTGCCAAATTTAAAAAAATCATCCAAATCCGTTCAGCCGTTTTAGTGTGAAAGCGTAACAAACAAACAAACTCACTTTCGAATTTGTAATATATATATAAAACCTATACCAACAGGAAAATGCCCCATGCGTTTTATTTTAATGGTTATTATTTTTAATTTATGCATCATCTCTCTATGAATTATCGTCCGATGATGATTTTTCGTAAATCGAAATGCGAACACATTTATTAAAAAATATATGATGGTACTTATCTCACAAAACCAAAAAAGTGGCCTTGTTGGGGATGGCATTGTAAATTTATCATCCTCGAAGCAATTTGAAGTTGAGATTTAAATGTGACTAAATAACACCTTCCATATGAAAATGACATTTCGATTCAGATTACCCCTTCATAGAATAAAGGCGTAAATGTGTTTTATGAAACAAATCAAGACTAAACACACAGTAACTAAGTGCGATTGTGATGGCTGCTTGATCTCTCATTCTTATTGTTGCCCTTTCTTATCGAATGTTAAATTTAATGTGTCGTGCGATAATAAACGTTTCATCACATCCTCGTTCCTAACTACAGTACAAACTTAACATTGCATTATTTGTATGTATTAATATATAGATGATTATTGATTATAAATATTTATATTATTTTAATGGCGGTAGGAGCATTCATGAAACAGGTAGAATACAAATAAGATAAAAATCAACCAAAAATAAAATACACTCGCGGACCAAGAATATGGGTAAGTACGAAAAATTAAAATTACTCTTAAAATAATAGAGCTAGCCGGATGGATGAAACTGTATGTTGTAGATAATTTAATGTAAAATAAATCCAGAAATTCCCCTTTTATAAGGGTTCCGTTTTTTTCCTTTTGAACGGGCTCTTCTCACAGCTGTCAGGCGATTGGGCATGCTGTTTATTAAATTTCTATGCGATGTTACGGGATATGGTCCATTCTTCTACTAACGCATGTTTCAGGTCTCGAAAAGTAGCTGGGCCCGACCCACTTCGAGAGAGCTACACTTCGAGACCTGAAACATGCGTTTCGATTTCTTACACATCTTCCAAGCGTGTTCAATTGGATTCAGGTCCGGGCTTCTCGCGGGCCAGTCCATGCGATTGATGCCAGCGTCCTGAAAATACTCATTTACAAGTTAAGCTATATGTGGCCTGGTGTTGTTGACACATGAATATTGAATTCTCACCCATATTAATTAAATATGCTCATTAAGATTTCTTCCACAAATCTTGCACTAGTTAGCGTACCATTTTCTATCAGCACTAACTCCGTGAAATTCTCTGAAGAGATTCCAGCCCAAAATCAGATCCACCGCCGAACGGCGCCTCAAAACAAGCTGGAATAAAACATTCCCCTGGCCGTCGGTAGACTTTTCGCCGCCCACCATGCAGCATAAATCTGGATTTGTCAGAAAACATTACGCTTGCCCGTTATTCGTCTCTTCCACGGATATCTATGGTCTCCGTATTTGCGGGCGTAACGTAATCTTGCTACCCGATGTCCCTTTCAAATTTAGGACCATTTGCGGGTCTATGTGGGATCAAAATAGCTTCAAGGAGCCGCTGCGCGCCGCCTTACAGTCCGCTCGCTTACGTCGTCTCTACGGGTCTCACGAAGTTTATTTGTTACTTCAACTGCCGTGAGGTGGCGATTTCGCAGCATGGTCGTAACAATAAATCGAGCCTCACGAGCCGTAGTACATCTCGGTCTGCCGGTTCCTGGACTTCTTATGTTCTGCCCAGTTTCTTGGAAACGTTGGACAACTCGTTGCACTGAATATTTTTTTCAGGTGAACTCCCTTACACGTAAAATGGGTCTGATATTTTATACTCGTCTATCCCGTGGTGTGGGGTATCGTTGGATAGGTCATTCAAAAATATTGCGATTTTGCGTAATATTAAGCTTTAACGTGCTAATTTTTGTTAGAGTCAAAATGTCGTCGTCGTCCCCTGCCAGCTAAATGGTTGTATTTGGATATGTGAAAAAAATCATAGCAGTATTAAATATAACTAAATTAAAAGGAAAACTATCACAGCTGAGTAGGCTTTACAAGTACGAGTAATAGTTGACCAACTTACATTTGCAGCTGGAGAATTGACCGTGACGTATATCGATGTATGAGAGAACAAGTTTTTCAACTACAATGTTAAGTTTGTTTTGGGATAAATTCATACCAACTACAGAACCCTTCATTGAGCGTGCTCCGACACGCACTTGGCCGGTTTTTTTAACTACGTTGTAGATCATTTAAGGTTTTTTTTCATGCGATATTAAAATTCTCTCTAATATAAAGTTAGTTGCACAGCACATCAGGTTATACGAAATTATAAAATGTCTCCAAATGATTTTAAACCATAAAAAGTTGCTGGTTAAGTTCATAATCGAATGAGAAAATATGACAGTTTGTGGTAACTTGATTTGCTGGCGACTATTTATTTATTTGCAAGTTACAGGGATTTTCCTCATCGACCCGAATTGTTTGTTCGCGAGTGTAACTCGTTTTGGCAGATTTTTTCCCGTTGAGTCCTATGGTCAAAAGTCCTTCATAAGTTGTACCTAGGTACATACAGACCCAGCGGCACCATGCGATGGGCAGACGTCACCTCCTTCTGCGAAGCAGTAATGCTCGCGAAGGAGGTGGCGGGAAGGTTGAGGGAAAGGCAAATTTCGCGCCCTCTCGCCCCTAGCCGCCGGAGGAGACGCCCTGGGTGTCGGGAATCCCGGGCGGATATCCGGCCACCGTAGGCGCGGGCTTGCGGACGGTGAGCAATGGATAGCTCACCGTCCGGTAAGGTCCAGGCCCGGGTCGACGGCGCGTTGTATTCCACGCGCGCCTCAAAGAGATGTCGTCAGCACAAGTGTAGGGGTCCACTAGGGCCGATGCCTGCCGGGGTCGCGGGAAGGTACTAAAGGGTTACCGAGGCCCCTGGCAACACAGGCAACGGAAGGAATACGGGTGGGTTTTAGTCAGTAAGAGTCCGAAAAACCCTCCCGCTTATTAAGTTATTTGATGATTTCCCGCCCAAAAATAAAAAAAAAAGGTTCATACAGACCCACCGAAATAATTTATTAATGTTTGGATTCAATAAAATTAACTAGATAGCTATTAATAATTGATACCTATAGCTTCAGCTGTTAAGCTAGTCCACGAAGATACATTTTTAACAATACCTAGCTGTTTCCTCATCTTTTGGGTGAATCATGTAAGTACTGATTATCATAGTACGTATCAATCACTCAAAATTACATTATTTAGTAAGTTTAGTGTCATTTAAATGATACAATATTGTCTTATCTTCATGCTTCTGGCCTCGGTAGCCGAAACTTTGGAATTATCTAATACCTACTTAGAATCAGAATTTATTCATTTGTCAGAATGTAGTTGGTAGGACGTAGGACTTCCTATTGATCTTGTTTTCCTAGTTTCCTACTGATTGAATCGCGAGGGAGCAGTGCTCAGCACATTTAGAAGGGGGATCCGGGATCCCCAGTGAAATGCGGGATACTATATAGTGCCCCAGTGGTTCGATTTAATCCACCTATCTCCATTCTTCTTCTAACTACAGGCAAAACTCATACATAGTGCGAGCGAGTAAGGACTTTAATATCCTTTGTAAAGAGTTCTCATTTGACCCATTTACCACCAAAACCTATTCTCCACGCACTCAGCTGAACGCCGACTTTTTAAAAGTGCACAGTGCTTAATGTACCTTATTTATATTATTTTCTATCGTGCTTGTTAGTGATCCTAAGATTTCTACTAAATTCTCTGTTTTTACCCGTGAGAACCTGTAATTGGCTCTGTGTAGGATATACAATTGTTATACATTCGATAAAGCTGTTGGTTTTCCTATAAATAAATAAATTTCTAATTATCGACGGCGAAGTGTCAATACCTCCTCTTTTTATGGTTTCGAATTTAAAGGTCAAGTTCGCATGTTCTAGTAAAAGGCGAACGGCAGGCTTGTATGGGACTTTCGTACAGCTAGTAAAATTTCGTGTTTTGGGATATTTTTTGTTTTAATTGGTAGTTATTACGATAGACAAGCCCTTTTTAAATTCTTGGATTTTTAGAACTTGGGACGTAAAAGTTATAACCAGTTTTATTTTTTAAGGTTCTGTACTAGTGTACCAATGTATATTGTTACACAAAGGCCCTTAAACATTGTTTTGGTAATAAAGTATATGTTCTAGATTGCTTGTCGCTATTTTTGTAGTGTTTTATTTACTATCAAGTGGGTAAATTGAGATGAGGATCGTACCTACTCTGCGGAGTGCATTAGGAGATACCTATGTCCAGCACCTGACTGCAACAGTTTGATAATGATGAAGTCCTGATGGGGTTTTGAGTGTAGGTAAATAAAACAATACAGTTAATAGCTTTTTTAAGTACATTTATTTAATTTATAATTAATTAATTCTTAATATTACTTCATCTAAGAAGGGGGCAGGTCGAGTAATACCCTTATGGCGAGCATAGCTTAAATACTAATATAACTGCGTTTACTTTACGACTAAATTACGTGTAGTTATTAAAATCTTCTTTTTTATATTATTAATTAATCCGAACTTCTAAAAATAGTGCTCTTACATGAAAATAAATGGCTTAGTTGCCTTAATATGTGGTACAAATTCTATAACAAAACAACAAAAAAAGTAAGTGGTACGAAAATCTACCGTTCACCTTTCTTAAGACGCTGACAACACCTAAACCGCGGTCACTATCAAATTCCATAGGAAAGAAAGAGAAGCGCGAAGACACAACGCTTGTAATTTATTGCAAAACATGAAGTAATTATCTATTTACTCAAAATTGAGTTGAATAATCGAAAATATAAAACAACCAAGTTCTGCATTCAAGATAAGACGTTTTTGTTATTAATTAAATACGTAACGTATGTTGATATTTGATACAGATATTTTGGATTAGAACTCAAAGTAAGAGGTTAGTTTAACGTTAGTTTGTATCGAGATTTTGTTTTCAAAACGTGTTTTGGTAACAACCAAGTTCTGGGAAATATGTTCAAAATTAACATATATTTTTTCCGCTACCACAAACTATACAGATTTGGCAATTTTTTTTCTTAAGCGAAGCCTATTTCAGTCAATTGGGTCTTGTCAGCGCCTTAACTACATTTTTAACTGCAAGTATTGCGGACAGCATAAATCAAAATGTTGAAATACCTTTCTATATAAACCACCTACTTCCATGGGACACGTGCACGTGTCCCATGGAAGTAGGTGGTGACTTCGACAGTTAAAGTCGAATTAATAATTTACTGGAGTCCTTTGTGTAATAAAATGGTCGTAACACATGTCAGATTCAGTGAATTAATAATTCGACTTTAGAACTTAATGGCACATCGGTTGAGCTGAATGGTGCTGATCCACGCGTCATGTTCGTGAACGGGCGCCGTCAGTAGAGACTGGTCATCTCTTAGCTGCCACGGCTTATTTTAACTTTAATTTTTGAATTGCTTTTGTTTTTGTTGTAATCTTTTTATTACGGACGCTTTTACGTTTTGCATCGTTCTCACATGTATAATTTCAAAATGAATGATGTAAACAATATTTTGTAACCATAATACGTTGATTTAAAAGAGTGTCTTTGGAGTTTCTTGCCCGTTCTTCTCCATAGGTACCTACTACGCTTTGGAATGGGCAACTAGCTTCATCTTTCTGACTGACTGACCGTACCCTTGACAATTCAAAAGTGCCTGTAATTGGTTTATTTGAAATAAATGCTTTGAGTTGAGAGTTGAGTTGAGAATTAATCAATTTAACTTGTCAAGAAATTAAACGTTTTTTTTCACTTCGTGTAAATTGTTGACTTTGGCAGTTCGAATGTCTTGTCACTTCGCCGTCGTTATGTGGCTTTTGGTTCAGTTCAAGACGCGTCCCAGCCGGAACAAAGTAGTTGAGGCTCTCGCAGACTGGGGCGATATCGCGGGCGCGACAGGCCATATTGCTGCCTGTCGCGCTCGCGATATCGCGTTAGTCTGCACGAGCCTTTACTTAGCCCTATACCTAATAGGTACCTATATGATACTTTCTTTTTCGTGTGGATTGTGACTACCCTGGTGTCTGAGTTTTTACGCCGCCTATCGGCCTCTGACTTGGCTTCACATGCCGTCGAGAAATATCTCACAGGCATGCCGGTTTCCTCACGATGTTTTTCTTCACTGTGATAATTATAGAATACGTACCTTCCTACATGAATCCAAAAAGTCAGACGTGCGTGCCTTGGGTTCGAACTTGAGACCTATGATTTAGCAGTCCGACGCGCGGTCACACCAATAGACTAGCACTGCTATTATGATACTGGGACACCATTACTGGTATGATACTTATTATGGTATTCCACTTACATATTATAAAACAAGTCCCCCCATCCGTCTGTCTGTGTGTCTGAACGCGACAAACTAAAAAACTGCTGCAGGCTTAGCATGACACTCTATTTCTGCGAAGAATAAACACGGTTCTTTCCATACAAAGTGACATTTCGTTTCTCCTTTTTTGACATCCCACCGTAGAAATCTTTCTACATAGAAAAGGACCTAGACAAAGATCGTTAGAAACGAAAGACAAGATGACAGATTTGATTGACGGTGAGATGTCAAAAACTGAGAAACGAAATGTCACTTTGTATTGAAAGAGCCGTGTCTATTCTACGAAGAAATAGAGAGCGTCATGCTAAGCCTGCTGGACGTGACGACTGACAAAGATCCACGAATGTCAGCCGGGACCAACGGCTTAACGTGCTTTCCGAAGCCCGGAGGAGTCTCGGTATGTAAGGATGGTCACCCATCCACGGACCAACAAGCGTAGCTTAACTTGATGGATCGACCCGTGCGGCTGTTATTACTTAGCCACGGGCTCCTCCTCCTGACCTCATACTAAAACAAAGTACCTACCTATTTAATTCCTACTTGTGTAGTAGGCATAATTTTACTTAAAAAGTCGATTAACAAAAAGGAAAAACTGTCCGGTTATTTGTTTCTGTTGGATGACTGAGGCAAACAGGTTTTTGTAAAAACGTTAAATCATTAGGTATGTGCAAAAACCTTTCAAGTATGTGCAAAAAATAGAACATAAGTTGAAATCTTTGTTAAGAAATAAATCAATAAACTTATACACACGTACGAGGTGCATTCAATAAGTACCTAGCCTCATCGCCAGAGGGCGCTGTAGTTTCAAAAGAGTTTTACCACAGTGTAGCACATTCTTTTTTAATTCTTTTTTTAAATTTTCATTCCAATCCCTTCATTTGTTTTAATTTGACAACTTATGGAAGCGAACGTGTCGATCGGTTTTACAAAAATGGAAAAAGAGCAATATCGTTCGGTGATTCGATTCCTATTTTTGGAAGGGAAAACGCGCATCGAAATCAAAGAGCGCTTGGATGCTGTGTACGGTGACTCTTCTCCATCGATGGCCACCGTCAAGAATTGGTTCAACGAGTCTGCACGTGGCCGTACGTCGGTTTTTGATGAACCACGTCCAGGTGCACCGAAAACAGCTGCTACGGAGGAAAACATTAAAAAAATCCATGATTTCGTATTGGCAGATCGCCGATTGAAGGTTCGGGAGCTAGCTGAGACTGTAGGCATTTCAGAAGGAACAGTGCATCATATTCTTCACGAGGAACTCGGCATGAGAAAGCTGTCGGCTCGATGGGTGCCGCGTTTACTCACACCAGAAAACAAGCGCAACCGTGAGACCACATCGGAGACGTGTTTGGCGCTGTTTAAGCGGAATCCAGCGGAGTTTTTGCGTCGTTTTGTGACCGTCGATGAAACCTGGATCCACTGGTACACACCAGAGACCAAGGAGCAATCAAAACAATGGATCCAGACCGGGGAACGTGCTCCAAAGAAGGCGAAAACTGTAAAATCGGCCGGAAAAGTTATGGCCACCGTTTTCTGGGATTCACAAGGTGTGATCTACATCGATTACCTCGAGAAGGGTAAAACAATTACAGGGCTTTACTATGCCGATTTATTGGGCCGATTCGACGCCGAATTAAAGAAAAAACGACCCCATCTGGCGAAGAAAAAAGTGCTGTTTCACCACGACAACGCACCGGTTCACACGTCTGCCGTTGCCATGGCCAAATTGGTCGAATTACGCTACGAATTGTTGCCCCATCCACCGTATTCTCCAGATTTGGCCCCTTGTGACTTCTTTCTGTTTCCTAATCTGAAAAAATCACTCGCCGGGAATAGATATGGATCGAATGAGGAGGTCATCGCCGCCACGGAGGCCTATTTTGCAGAGTTTGACAAAAACTATTTTTCGGACGGGTTAAAAAAGTTGGAGCATCGCTGGGCTAAGTGTATCGAACTAAAAGGAGACTTTGTTGAAAAATAAATTGCCACTTTTCCAAAATTTTCGTTTACTTTTTGTAGGCTAAGTAGGTATTTATTGAATGACCCTCGTAAACAAGCGTTCTATTGACGTTTATTAGTAGATACGTATGTGTCGCTAAAGTGGATTTTCTGTGTTCGGTTATATTCCAGCAAATCTAGCTATTCATTCAATCTAGTTAGTCCTCAATGGAAAGTGGCGCGATGAGTTCAAAAGTACAAAAGACTTATCTGTTGTGGGCGTGCACAACACGTGGTGGAGTCGCCGGGCCGGCGCGAGCGCATCGCAGACGACCGCCGGCAATGCCCGACACGACATCAAACACAAGTGTCACATTGTTTGCGTCGACCGTGCAGTTCTAAAAACGTTGACCTTGACTTTTTGGAACCGCACATACATAGTTTGGCAATTCTTAATCACAAACATTTACGTGGGTAATCAAAATCAATAAAATTACTAATTTGATTGTATGTTCCTATTTCGGATATCACTCGCAAGTTACACGCGACATTTCATCATGCTGCACAAAATGTTTAAATTAAAACTAAAATTATTTGCATCAACTTTATAAGTACATACATAATAAGTGACAATAAAAGCACATCAAAATTAACTATTAACTATAGACATTTTATAAACAAAAAACTCGATAAAGATTTTATAAATAGTTTCTCACACACTTTTAAGAGACCCCGTGTTTATTATAAAGCGGATGCAGATCGGCTTTTATATTACATCCCAAAATGATCGAAAGACTTGTCCTGAGACTCAAATCTAAAGGCTTCTCTCATCTGGAGGTACCCCTTAGCACGAAGTCCGTAGTTTCGGCCGAGGTTACGGGCGATTCCTACTCCGTATCACCTAGGTACGGACATAGTCTTGGGCCCGATCTAAGAATGAATGTCGCTAAGATTTGACAGCTGCCTCTACTCCCTGTGTTTTTGCAAAAAAGTTAATTAATCGGGTGTAGGGGTCACTTCGTAGTTTCGAAGTCCTTTCGGACGCCCGTATCTCCGTTGACGGATTTAGAGAGTAGAAAAACCACAACCCCCCCCCCCCCATTGTCAGACCTTATTTAAAAACAACCTTACTTGTTACCTACAAGTTGCATTATATTTTACTTTAAGTATTTATTTATTGAGGACCTCCAACAAAAATGTACCTAGTTCATAAAGAAATCACAGTTAACAGAGATTTTAAGTTTTAATCTCGTGCACTCCTTCAATATTACAAGAAGCCACAGCTAGCTTTAAATTACAGACAAAACTAGCTTTCGCCCGCGTGAAGGTCGAAAATTATCCCACGGGCAGTGGCAGATTTACCAGCAGGCTGAGTAGGCTTGAGCCTAGGGCGGCAGATTTTAGAGGCGGCAAATTTGGCCCCATTTTTTGTAAGGCGTTTTTCTGATGTCTTGCAGACAGAAGTCTACAAGACATCTTTCCAATATCTTTTTCCTCTTCCCTTTCATAGTATATTCAATAGTACCGCATATTTTTATATTCTATGGTAAAAGATCCAGTTCCCGGTCCCAAACCTGTACTCGGCCTCTGCCCACACTTTGTATGAGTGACAAGAGAGCGAAATTGCAGAAAATATACAGGGTGGAAGTGACATCGACGCGCAAACTGTTACCTACCATGATTCTAGGCTTAAAAAAATCTCCTTTAGAAACATTTGTACTCTGGGGAGAGTAGAAATTTGTCTGAAGGAGTTTTTAGAGGTTATTAAAAACAAATTGCTGCTGCATACAAAATTGCAATACCCACGCGACCAAAATTGATGGAAAAGCTGTTTTTTTTTATATAACCGACTAAAAATTTTTACACTGGGGGTCTAGAATCATGTACTGAATTCATAGCAACAGTTTGCGGGACAATGTCACTGAAAAGAGTATCAAAAGTGGCCCCCAAATCATGAGAAGTACTTTTAATCAAATCCCAAACAAGGCCAAAATATGTTCAGTAAAAAGCATTTAATTGCACGGTGCTAAAATTTTCACTTCGTTCGCTCTTGTAGCCATTGGTGCCGATTCCCTTGTTCACAAACTAAACTAAATTTAAGTTCAGTGCATCTCTTTCTTTCTATTTCATTAAAAAAAGGACAGAAGATAAATTTTAGTTTAGTCCTGTCAAATTAATCAGCGCTTGACGTAAATTGACGTAATTTTAGTAGGCAAGTTTTAATCACGACTAAACTTGTATAGAGTAGTGACAGGCGCGAAAAAGATGCACTGAACTTAAATTTAGTTTAGTTTGTGAACAAGGGAATCGGCACCATTCTCTTAATTTTCAGGGTTTTCTGCATATCTAACTCAACAAGTCACTTCTTTTTCCAAAACTTAACCTACACAAGCTGGTGTGCTACAATTTTCGAGCTCGCTTCGCTCGCTCTGGCACCCTACATTCTATTCATTCTCATGGTTTCGTTATAAGTCGATAAAGTAACTGTTTTATACAGTATGAAGGGGCACGGCGTGCAAGATTTTCGTTCTAATTCTCTATCTTTTCTGCATAAGTCAACAAAGCAACTCCGTATGAATGTTCAAAAGAAACCTAAAAAATCGAACTCGACCTACTCGCTCTTGCATCCCACTAAATTGCTTTTAGATGAAAATGTGCATTTTTTTTATTGACATTATTCAATTTCTGCAAAATGTTACTAGAAATGCTCAGAAGATCTGGGGGCGGCCTCATTTTGCTTTGCCGCCTTCAATTACATATAAGTTGTACATGATTGAGCTTTGTTTAGCTCAGAAATGTAGGTAGGTACCCAAAAACTATTTCTTGTGCCAGTTCAATCAAATTGTTGGATTCTAAAACATCTGAAACTGACAATTGTAGAGGTAAGGGCGGCAAAAATTTGACCTATACTTGGAAAATGTGTAAATTCGCCACTGTCCACGGGAATGTACTACCGGCATAAAAAGTATCCTACCTATGTGTTAATCCGGGTTATAAACTATCTGTGTGCCAAATTTCATCCAGATCCGTTCTGACGTTTTTGTGTGATTGAGTAACAAACATCCAAACATACCTACAAACTTACACATTTATAATATAAACGAAGTATTTAGGATTAACTTTAGCAAGAAAAAATAAATTACAGATGTGAAATACAAAAACGAGATATCAAAACATGACTTAAAAACTTCATTCTGCTTTCATTTTTTTTTTAACTTGGAACGTACACTGATGTAAACTTTAAAATATAAAACTGAAATACAAACTCTATTTTCCCGTTACAATAGACATAAAATATAGAAACAGAAACACATGGAAAATATCATATAAACGTTTCAGGCCACTCATAGAATAATTCCAAGTTTCAGTACGACAGCTTCGAAGCATACAACCCTTTAGCTAGAACCCTTGCCAGAATAACAACACACAAGGCTTCTTTAATATTACAAATCAAATAAAAAAACTTCATAGGGTTGCTGAGGTCTGGTTTGAGGGGTGAGGGTGCCTGTGTAATTAGAGGCACATGAAACATTTCAGCCATTTCCCGCCTTTCTAGGTGGTTATGCACTTGCGATGCTTCTTATATAACAGATGTACCATAGGGCGGCGGTGACCACTGACCTAAGACCTGAGACCTTGTCCTGGTCAGTGGAGCTTATTTTCCATCTAACAACAGAAGAAATAACTTGTTTTTAATTGATACTTGACGCATTCATTTGTCTTTCTTTTTGCGTGGAACGGAATATGTTTTCTTATTTTTTAATCAGCGTAGTTACAGAACGTTTCATCATAATCATAATCAGCCTATAATGTTCCCAATGCTGGGGACACAGGCCTCCTCTCTGTGAGAGGGATAAACCCATCCTATTAAGTCATAAACTGTTCCAGATGGTATTGATGGCAAGCAGGCCCGGCGCACCGGCACCAGTGGTCCCCTGGGCGAGCTCTTCGACCACGGCCTCGACTCCTACTCCGCCGTCCTCATACCCACCTTCCTCTACAGCATATTTGGCAGGTACATTATCTATTCATAATATTTTTGAGGTCATGACCCGGTCACGTCCCTGACATGACACGGATGTGGGTGTTTAGTTATTTAAATGTGACAATAGGCAGAAAAATAAGTAAAGTCGGTAAATGGGACTACAATTTAGTATTCCACACGTTTTTGATCCATTTGTTTACAATTTCATCAGATATTTTTGGAACAGACTATAGTCGGTAGGTACCAGTAAACTTAATGTAGCTATTTATAAAAGTACATTAAATAATTAAAAGTGCATATTATGACCAGTAGGTATGACCACTCCAATTGAAGGGGTCCGCTAGGGCTGATGCCTGCCGGGGTCGCGGGAAAGTCCGAAAGGGATACCGTGGCCTCTGGCAACGCACAGGCAACGGAAGGAACACGAGTGGGTTTTGTCTGAAACGCCCAGCTCCGCCCAGAGCGGGGGAAGTTATTTGATAACTTCCCACCCAAAAAAAAAGAAGGTTTGACCTCTGCCCAGTGGCAGTGGGTAACTGTCGTAATCATCATTCTCATAGTCTTATCCTAATTTGTTTGGGATCGGCACATGTCTTTTTCTAGCTAACTATAAAATAATATTGGTTGGAAAAAACATTGTTTACGTAAGTATTCAGTGTAGTAGTATCAGCATACTACTTTGAACAGACCTATGCAAGTGTTACATACAGTAGGTACAAGTCCAGAGTAAGTATGTGCTTAATCATGATGGCGATAAACGTTCAGAATTTTCCAATAAACTCACGACGCATAGGTACCGAAAGTTGCACGCGATTGGTGAGTTCCTAAACTGAAATTATTAAGGAGATACCAAAATAAATTGGGGGCTTTTTCGTAACCATTTATTTCAGTAATAAAGCATGTATGTATTTCATTTTTTGATACATGTGTATTGACTATTTGATTAATACTCTGACTGAAAAAAACGCAATTGGGTTAAATTTCTTCGATAGAATTTAATTTCGAAAATAACTCTACTGTTTATATTTTTTTCTGTAATTCTAAAATCCTAATTAGTTTCATTGCAAAATTGCATTCAAAATGTGCGTATTTGAAAACTCTGGCTGATTTTTTCTTGATACATAGATTAATTTATTTTTAAACAATTCTTATTTGGTTTGGCGCTCTTCCGTTGTTTTATTTTAGTTCCACCGCATTGTCGCGCTCTCTTTTTTTGCATGTGACTGTAATTGACTCTGTGACTTTCTTATGCCCGCCCAGTTCTGTTCTGTTCAATGGGCAACATTTTCAATGTTGCCCAAAAAACGGTGAGCCCAATATTATGCATTTGTTTTTTGGGCCTGACACGTTGTGGTCACGCGAAGGCAATTGTCACGCGATGCGTAAGTATAGTTGGCCAAAGAAACATGGGTACAGAAATCCGAGTCAAAACAAGACAATAATTCACCTCACTATCAACATACAAATTGAGTAAAAATTGCTGTCGGTGATTACTTTAATGCTCGTCCTTGACCGTTGACTTTTTGTACGCAATCAGAATATGGGTACAAAGTGTACGGAAGAAAAAACATGGTATTAGACGCGACATCCATTGTAATGGCTGCTTATTTCAAAATATGGGTAGGTATCATACTAAGTGTTGCGTCGGATGAAAATGTGACATTTCTATTTATAGTCAAAAAAATTGTGGATGAAAGAGGTTCATCGTGTCAGTTGGATTGGATCATCCTCTGCAGCGTATAATAGACCTCATTCGTTTTCTGCCAGATTACACGGTTTTGTGCGTCCCTCGTACCGGTGTATTGAAATAAGTGTCCTACTGATATCCAAATATCAGATCCATGATACTTAAGTAAAGTCCATAAGCTCTGGGAATGAAGGGCCAAAAGCTTTGTAAAAACATGTCAATCAAAACTTGGAGCATGGGCGGATCATTAATAGTTTATTTTTAAATGAACATAGATAAGTAATGTTAGACTCTTCGTGACAAATTAGATAGGATATCGATAAAGGCCAGAGCTGTCCGATAGAATATCCTGCACTCAGCTAGATAATGTGTTATCGTGGCGGGACCGGGATTTTTCTATCGATCCCGATTCCTTTCTGACTGTGATTGATGGGTACTTAATAGTATTTGAAACGCTAGGACCACGGTCTCACTGCTACTTGTCACACTATTTGGTTATTATTTAGCCGAGTGCCAAACTGGGGAAGCTCACTAAAAAAACCGGCCAAGTGCGTGTCGGACTAAGCACAGTGAAGGGTTCCGTATTTGGGATGAATTAATTCCAAGAACAAACTTAATATTGTTGTTGAAAAATATACACTCCAACTGCAAATGTAAGTTGGTCGACTATTACTCGTTAATAAATTGTAATGCCTACTTAGCTGTGACAGTTTTCCTTTTAACTTCGTTATATACTACTGCCGTGAACTTTTTCACATTTAGCTGGCGGGGGGGGAATTTGACTCTAACAAAAATGAGCACTTTACAGCTTAATATTACGCAAACGGATCTCTGAAGTGAAGAAAATGGTTTTCACAGCCTCAGGAGGTTCAAGGACCTCCCTTGAACGTAAAGTGGGGATGATAATTTTTAAAGTGCATATACAGGGTGGATTTTTGAGACGGGGCAGTACCTTAACCGTTGAAGCTACAGGAAAACGGTCTTAGGAGACCGTCCTTATCTTTTTGAGACATTTAGATCTATATTCACAGATTTTGAAAAAATTGTAGTCAGCAAGAAAATGGGCAGTTTTCACAAAAACTATTTTTGGTGCCAATCGATCCTGTTTCCTGCAGGGATCAAACACTCTATAACACCAACAGAGGTTTGAGTACTAGAAAGTCAGAAATCGCAAAAAATACTTTTTCCATACATTTCGTAGGAAAGAAACTCTTTAACTTACTTTTTTATTATGGACAGATTCGCCGAATATAAACAAAAAATCGTCGTCTTCGGAGGAATATGCGTTATACATTTATTTGCCTTAAGAACAAGATAGTTTGTTGTTTGTGATTTCCGGGAAGAAAATGACCTCAAATAATTTAAAACTTTCAGACTTGTGGCCAGTGTGGGAAACGTTAAAAATGGCTGTCCGCTACAAAAGATAACGCAAAAACTTTTCTATGGGATAAGTTTTTTCAAAAGCAACAAACTAATAGGTTGGGGAAAAAGTTTCTCCGCATTTTTTAAGAAAATTCAAAACATTTTTTAATATATTTTATTTACATTTAACTAAAGTATGTAGCTACCATTTTGTTCAATAACTTTTTGCCATCTTGTAGGTAGGGACATGATCCCATTGCTATAGAAATTTTGGGGCTTCAAAATACCGCGACAAGTGGTTTTGGCAGTCCTCTCGTGATGTTAACCTGACACTGCCTAAATAATTCTGAAGAGACCGAAACAGGTGGAAATCTGAAGGTGCAAGGTCAGGACTATACGGCGGATGCATTAACCGATAAAGCCCCAATGGCTCCGAATAGGAGCCCTCGCGGCGCGCGATTTGAAAGTAGTTATCGAATAAAAATGTTTTTTTTGAGATTGAGAGATGACGTTATTGAGCCACGGGCCTGAGCGGTTAACACCTCCCAGCCAAACTCTCTTAATTTTTGCTGAGTGGCTAAAGATGTGTGAGGTCTAGCGTTATCATGATGAAAAACCACACCCCTTCTGTTAATTAATTCCGGCCGCTTTCTCTCAACTTCTTGATTTAATCTCATCAGTTGTTCGCAGTAGAGTTCAGAATCGATGGTCCTGTCTGGTGGTAACAGCTCATAATGAATAATGCCCTTCCAATCCCACCACACACACAGCATCACCTTGTTGCGAGTTAACCCGGGTTTCGCCACAGTCTGTGAAGCCTGACCGGCATTTGACCACGACCTTTTTCGCACGTTCTTGTCGTACGTGCTCCACTTTTCATCACCAGTTATCAGCTTATTCAAAAATGGTTCGGTTTCATTACGTCGTAATAAAGAATCACAAATGAGTACACGGTTCATTAGGTTTCTTTCAATGAGCTCGTGAGGTACCCAAATATCGAGCTTTTTTGTGTACCCAGTTTTTTTCAAATGCGCCAAAACTGTTTTGTGGTCAATTCCCAGTTCTTCAGCTACGTCGTAACTAGTGATATGCCGATTTTGCTCCACTTTTTCAAAAATGGCATCGATTTTATCCGTAATAGGGCGACCAGTGCGACGTGCATCTTTGACATCAAAATTTCCGGATTGAAAACGCTTAAACCAAATTTGTGCTACTCTCACAGACACTGCACTAGGTCCATAAACATCGCAAATTTTTTTCGCGGCTTGCGTTTCATTTATACCTTTTTTGTAGTAAAATTTTAAAATGTATCGAATTTCTTCATTAGATTCACTCATCTTGACGGTACGAAAAACAAATGAAAATCACACATTTTCCTAATTTGAATTTGGAATTATGCTCTTTAAAATAAAATTTTTTCAATGATACCAAAACCAGCCAGATACAAATAGTATACCCAAAGAGATTTTATTACAAGTTCATACATACTATAATGCGAGAAGACTTTTTCCCCAACCTAATATGTAAATATTATTCTCAAACCAAATTAAATTATAACGTATATTCGTTAGAAATTTGAAGTTCATCTTTTTAGGGTTCCGTAGTAAACAAGGAACCCTTATAGTTTCGCCATGACCGTCTGCCTGTCTGTCCCCGCTGTAGCTCAGAGACGCTTAGTACTAAAAAAACTGTAATTTGGCATAGGTATACGAGGGCTGCACTGAAAGTATCGGGAATGGAATATTTCCCCTGTTCCTGTCATATTAAAATCTTTTTATTTGAAAACTCCTTGGTTTTAAAAATCGAATACCATTTATTTATTTAAAAAAAGATTCTCGGTCTTGTCACAAGGTTTTGTCAAACTTGTTTAGTCGTTGAGAAAATGGAATTGACTCGAGAAAATTCAAGAGCGATGATTTATTATGACTTTCGAAGTGGTTTAACACAAAAACAGTGTGTTGACCGGATGATTTCTGCATTTGGTGATGAAGCCCCATCCAAAACCACAATTTATCGCTGGTTTCCTGAATTTCAACGTGGACGTGTCAAGCTCAGTGATGATCCCTGTCAAGGTCGTCCAAAAACTGCAGTCACCCAAGAAAACGTTGATGCTGTGCGAAAGCTGATTGAGGAAGATCGACATGTAACATACCGCGAAATTCAGGCAACTTTAGACATTGGCATGAGTCAAATACAAATAATCTTGCATAAACAATTAGGTGTAAAAAAGTTGTTTTCCCGATGGATACCGCATTCGCTCTGTGAAGAGCAAAAAGCGGCTCGCGTTACTTGGTGCGTCAGAACTCTCGAAAGATTCCACGCAGGATCCTCAAATGCTGTATACAACATCGTATCAGGTGACGAATCCTGGATATACGCGTACGAACCCGAAACAAAAAAAAAACCAGTCACGAGTTTGGGTGTTCGAAAATGAGTTAAAGCCAACAAAAATTGTTCGTTCACGGAGTGTTGCAAAAAAAATAGTGGCCACGTTTGTCTCCAAAACCGGCCATGTTACGACTATTTGTTTATATTCCTCTTGTTTGAAGAACGGTTAATGCAGAATGGTATGCTAGCATTTGTTTGCCACAGGTCGTTTCTGAACTCCGTAAATAGAACTGCAACCGCCGCATCACCCTCCATCACGACAATGCGAGTTCTCACACCGCGCACAGAACAAAAGAGTTTTTAGAGCAAGAAAACATAGAATTATTAGACCATCCGCCGTAGAGCCCCGACCTAAGCCCTCATGATTTCTATACTTTCCCTAAAATAAAGAATAAATTGCGTGGACAGAGATTTTCATCACCTGAATAAGCCGTGGACGCCTACAAAACGGCCATTTTGGAGACCCCAACTTCCGAATGGAATGGTTGCTTCAATGATTGGTTCCATCGTATGGAAAAATGTGTCAAATTTCGCGGAGAATACTTCGAAAAGCAATAAGTACATTTTTAAATAGTAATGTTGTGTCACTTCCTTGATTCCCGAAATTTTCAGTGCCGCCCTCGTACATACTAATCACGCCGTAAAAATGCTGAAATAATATCTTTAAAAAAAAATATCATCACCACTTTTCGATTCAAGGATCGGCATGCGTATTATTAAGCATTAAAGTGCTATAGTATAACCATTTAGCTGGGGGGGGGGGGCTGCCAGCTAAATGGTTGTTTATGGAGATGTGAAAAAATTCATGGCAGTAGTAGGTACATAATGAAATGAAAAGGAAAACTGTCACAGCTAAGTGGGCATTACAAGTTAACGAGTAATAGTCGACCAACTTAAAGGAGATGTTTGATTTTGGGCTACCACCATGTACACTACATAGATAAATAGGAAAAAAATAGGGGATTTTCATAAAAATACAAAAAAAAATATTTGAAGAAGTGTACAGTTGTACAAAAAAGATTATTTAGGAAGATTTTTAATATGATAACCCTATTTTTTATGGCAGTTATGACAGTTGTGTTTGTCATGACGTTTAACGACTGACAGTTTTAAGTTTCGTGACGTGACGTCTTTCATTGACTTTGGCAGTTGGCTTCATATTGTTGTCTCTGCCTTTGTGGTTGGCTTGAAACGCTGAATTGTTGTATTCGCGCGTTTTGGATTAGGGGTGTTTCGGAGTTCCTAGTAATTGTTTTTATTTTGCGACCCTGTTTACTACTACAGATGTTCTATGTCACGAAGTCCGTTTGGCTATGAATGTTGTCAAGAGGTTACGCACACAAAAACAATGTGCATGTGCACATTGTTTTTGTGTGCGTAACCTCGAGAGCGCTCAGTGTCGATCGGGACACGGTCCGGATCAGTAGTGGTTTTTAGTTCGCGCCAAATTGTTTCACGGAGTAAGGTCAGCATGGCAACAAAACGAAGAAGAGTTGTCCATAGTGAGGTAATATTTATTTATACGTTTTCAATTAAAATGTTATACAAAGATACTTAATATAGCAATAGAAGTATTTATAAAATGAATGTTTTTTTGTGTTATAAAATGTTTATATTACTTAATTATTTTGATTACATTTTGTTTTAGGGTCGAAACATGATAGCTAGTGTTTATCATTTTCTGCGAGAAGAATATGAATTTACAAAATCATTAATGGAACTCAACTGTGATTTGTCTCATTTACGAGACATTACACGCCGTACAGCTGAAGCTACGGGTGTGAGCCAAAAAACAGTTCAAAGAATATTAAAAGAAGAGAAGGAATGGCCATCCACTTCATCAAAATTCACTTCACCTATGAAGAAAAGGAGAAAGCGAGATAATAAAGTGGATATAGATAATTTTACAGCCGATGTGGTTCGCAGTAGGTACTGTACAAGATTTCCATATTGTCCATAAAGAAATTCCAACATTAGCTAAGTTAAGAACAGCATTGAATGAAAAAATCGGATTCGAAGGTTGTTTAGAAACTGTTCGCAAGTTACTGTTGAAATAAATTAGGTTACAAGTGGCGCAAAACAGAGAACAACCGTAAAGTCTTGACGGAGCGTCATGATATACAAATGTGGCGTTTAAAATATTTAAAAAAAATAACAGAGTACCGCTCTCAAAGTCGGCCCATTGTCTACACCGATGAGAGCTACGTCCTTTCGACACACGTGCGAAACAACACCTGGGCAAAAAAAAAGGAAAGAACTCCGTTTTTAAAAAAAATTAGCACAGGCACTCGCTTTATTTTAGTGCACGCGGGAACCAAGGATGGTTTTATTGAAAATGCTTCCTTGGTTTATAAGGCTAACTCAACAGCTGGTGATTATCATTCAAATATGAGCTATGATAACTATGTAAAATGGCTAAATGAAAAGTTGCTACCCAATTTACTTCCGCGCTCTGTCATTATCTTAGACAATGCATCTTATCACAACACACGGGCTGAACGACTACCGACGCAATCTACAAAGAAAGCCGATATGCAGCAATGGCTCAGGGATAAGGGTATAGCATTTAATGAATCTCTTCTAAAATTGGAATTGTACGATACAATAAAGAAGTACAAAGCCCAACACGTAATCTACAAGATTGACGATTTTATAAAAAGCAAGGGTTTTGATGTCTTACGCCTTCCCCCTTATCACCCAGAATTAAATGCGATTGAAAATATTTGGGGGATCGTTAAAAATTATGTCGCATCTAAAAATATCGAGCAAAACATGACGAATACGGAAAGACTGATCAATGAAAGTTTGGGCCAAGTTAGCAGTGAAACGTGGCAAAAAACTTGTGCTCATGTTGAAAAAATTGAAAAAGACTACTTGAAATATTTTGATCTCGATTTTGAATTTATAATCAATGTACAAGATGATTCTGATGACAGCAAAACGGAATCGGAAATCGAAAATTTATCTGATAGTGATTGAAAATACTGAATAGTCCTACTTGTTTCGTTTCCATTCTGTAACACCAATGCTTAATTAAATGACTACATATTCTTAATATTTTTGTATTTATTGCAACCTAATCTAATTTATTTACAAAATGTATATACTTTTAAAACCAAAATTTTATTTAGATTATTAAATCTCGACTTGAATATATATCAGATTTTTTTGCTAACGTTACCTACTTTTACACACACAAGCGCGCTTGTCGGGATACGTCACTACTACAATCAAATCCGAACGGACTTCGTGAAATAGAATATCTGTACGGACATAGATTGATTGCTTCTCTGTTGACCCTATTTTTTTTTTTTTTTGAGGGTGGGAAATCATCAAATAACTTCTCCGGCTCTGGGCGGAGCGGGAGGGTGTGTCAGACTCTTACTGACTAAAACCCACCCGTATTCTTTCCTGTTGCCTGTGTTGCGGGGGCCTCGGTGACCCATAAGTACCTTCCCGCGACCCCGGCAGGAATTCTCTGTTGACCCTGGCTTTGTTATATGGTTTTTGATTCGCCTGTGATTTGGATTCCGTCGTGTATGTGGTATTCTACAATAACAAGTTCAGTTTCAGGTATATCTCCTTTAACTCATGCTTGCATTATACTTATTTGTTCAAATGCTATTTCTATCTCAGGTTTCCTTTCCTCTTTCTATATTATAACAGACTTTTACTTATACTTATTCCAGTTTAAACCTAATCGGCGTTATTACAAAACAAGAATTACTTTTAGACATGGTTTAATCCATCGAGCCAGTTTTTATAATAAGTACGTTGCTATGGTTGAAATACAGTTCTTTATACAAAACTGACTACTTAGTCCGGTACTAATTTGACAGTTTTGCATTAAGAACTTTAACGTAGACGGAATAAAGTTCGAAATTCAAAAATGGCTCAATAGTTTAAACCTGGGTCTGAAGATAATCCTTGTTTTGTAATAAGACGGAATGAGTTTCGGAATTCATGTGTTGTTTTTGTAAATACACATCAATCAAATGTCATTGTCAAAATGACATTTCGTAAATTCCTGATCCACCATATTTATGTTGTGTTGCTCTCCTTGACCGAGTTAATTTCAATTTACATTAAAACGAAGTAAAATTATAGAAAATTAACATTAGAAAACCGTAACTATATTGTATAGCGATATTTACATATAGTGTACATAGAGCTGGCCCAGGCTCCATACATTTCTGGAACATCTCCTTTGCAGTTGGAGAATTGATCGTGGCATATATCGTATGTATGGGAGAACATCTTTTTCAACTAAAGTGTTAAGTTTGTTTTTGGGATAAATTCATCCCAACTACGGAACCCTTCATCGTGCGTGGTCCGACACACACTTGGCCGGTTTTTTTTTTTGTTAATTTTCGGCCAGTCTATCCATCGTAGAAAAGTAAGTTGGATTCTCATTTCCTACAAAATATATGGGAATAGTTTTTTTTGCAATTTCTGACTTTTGTAGTACTGAAACCTCATTTGGTCCAATAGAGGTTTTTGATCCTTATAAGAAACGGGATCGATTAGCACCAAAAAAAGTTTTGCTAAACTGCCCATTTTCTTGCTGACTGTATACATTTTTAAAAATCTGTGAGTGTAGATCTAAATGTCTCAAGAAGTTAAGGACAGTCTCCTAAGACCATTTTCCTGCAGCTACAACGGTTAAGGTACCTACCCTTACTGCCCCGTCTCAAAAATCCATCCTGTATACATTACAATTTTATTTTACTTTATCGGCGTGATTAATATGTGCACTTTTGGCATGGGTATAACCCATGCCAAATCACAGCTTTCTAATACTAAGAGTCTCTAAGCTAAGCCGCAGACTGACAGACAGACGGACATGGCGGAATTATAAGGGTAGGAGGGTAGGGTAGGGGGTAGGGTGGTGTTGACTACGAAACCCTAAAAAGCATTTTGAGAAAATTGACTCAAATTTATTTATCGTCAAAAATTGAGCCGTTGCGTTGCCGTCGTCGTCGCGCCTCGCATAGGTATGCGAAGCATTGTAACTATTTTGTATAGAAAATATCCATGAAAGGAAATAAATATGGCATAATAAAAAATATAACATAGTCGATAACTAAATATTCCGTTTTTTTTAAAGAAAAATAAATAATTATTTATTCAAAAAATACATATCAATTTAATACTTGCCAAAATTAATTTGCAACTCTGCGAGAGAGTCGCAGTGGTTATCACCACGCCAACAAACTTGCGCCTCGCGCCGTTGCACTACCTATGGAAAATCGAGGTCTGTTTCGGATCAAAAATCGATAACTTTTCTAAACATCATATTGTGAAATTTTGCACAAATATAGAGCAATGTATATGGCTTCAAGTGGGGTTTGTGGCTAAATAAAAACAGCCGCACGGATCAATCGATCAGGTTAAGCTATGCTTGCCGCGGTTGGTCCGTGGATGGGTGACCATCTTTACATACCAAGACCCCTCCGTGCCTCGGAAAGCACGTTAAGCCGTTGGTCCCGGCTGTCATTCGTGGATCTTTGACAGTCGTTACGGGTCGTCAGAAGCCCGAAGTGTGACAACCAGTCTTAGCAAGGGGTATCGTGTTGCCCAGTAACTGGGTTGTGGAGGTCAGATCGGGCAGTCGCTCCATGTAAAATACTGGTATTTAGCTGCATCCGGTTAGCCTGGAAGCCAACCCCAACGTAGTTGGGAAAAGGCGGGCAGATGATGTATATGGCTTCAAATGGGATGTATTTTAATATGATTTAATTTAATACAATAATAATAATATTGTTCCCATGTTCTGCAATAGTCTTGCATCAACCGGGGTTGTCCTTGGGTGCACCTTCATAGAGCAAACAGGGATAAACTCAAACTCTCAAACTCAAAGCATTTATTTAAAATAAACCAATTACAGGCACTTTTGAATTCTCAAGGGTTCGGTCAGTCAGTCAGAAAGATGAAGCTAGTTGCCCATTCCAAAGCGTAGTAGGTACCTATGGAGAAGAATGGGCAAGAAACTCCACGGACACTCTTTTAAATCAACGTATTATGGTTACAAAATATTGTTTACATCATTCATTTTGAAATTATACATGTGAGAACGATGCAAAAGCGTCCGTAATAAAAAAATCAACAAAAAAAAAGCATTTCAAAAATTAAAATTAAAATAAGCCGTGACAGCTAAGAGATGACCAGTCTCTACTGACGGCGCCCATTCACGAACATGACGCGTGGATCAGCACCATTCAGCTCAACCATGTTGAAGGGAGCTAAATAATCCAACACACGCGCCACCATCAGCGAGACATTAGAGTGAGCACGACATACAGGAGTATGTCGTGCTCACTCTAATGTCTCGCTGGTGGCTAGGAAGCCACAAGGGCACATTCAAGTCAATGAAAACCGTATCCAGTAAATGGCAGCTTTATAGTACATAGTACTCACATAACAATGTGCAGATAATCTTCGGTTGGTGCCTCTTTCCATTACAATTGTCCAAGGGGCCTCTGCGAGTTGGCTTCGGCCCCTCGTACGCCTTCCAAAGGTCCGGGACCCAATGGTCCCGAGATTTGTAAGGACATAATAATAATATCTTTATTCATCTAGTAACATGACTAAATTATGTTAGTAAAAATATTTCTTTTGTTAGTATTCTAATCACTTAACCTAAAAAACCATGAATACATGTGAATCATTGCCACACGTCTTACACCGAGGTGAACTAACCGACAGCACCCTTCGCTCTCGCTCAATATCGTCATCGTCCTTCATGCCCGCGGTCACATCAAGACATGTCGTCCACCTTTGACATGTCTTGTCATTTAAACTTGTGTACCCGTGTGAGTATCCATTCAAATCAACTGTTGGTATAGTTTCCGGACACCGTCCACCGCCGGCACCAAGGACCATGATCTCACTCTTACACACATTGTAGCAATGTAATTGACATGGATCTGCTGAATCACAGTGGGAAAGTGATGGAGCTACACAGGACTTATAGCTCCATCTCTTTCTCACACTGAAGTAATATTGAAATAATACTGCTATAAGAGGTGACGGTTACCCCCCCTGATGGCCACCAACCGCCTAATTCCACAAACCGAGGCGCTCAGCAGAGCCATATCATCGGCGTAACTATTATAGGCGTAACAATCAGCTCATTGATATATACTCGTAGATTGAAGAGCGTAGATGAGGTCAGTCCCCCTGCCTCACGCCACACTCCATCGAACCTGATTGATCTGGCCTCCACACCAGCCTTTCAAAATGGTTATCAGTTTAGATGGAACTCCAGCTTTCTGAAGCTTACTCCAAAGAGTACTGTAGGAGACCAGATCAAAAGCTCTGGATAGATCGAGGAAACACACAGACCGGAAAACACCTATATACGCGATATAGGTGTATTCCGGTCTGACAACTTGACAGCCCACTTTAGGCGCAGGCTGTCCACTGAGAGTGCTCTCAGTGGACAGCCCAGCTCGGAATCCCAACTAGTTGTTGCGCAATACAATGCAATACAATATATTAAAATAATAAAACAAATACAAAAATATAAAAATTTAACTTTTTTTATAACTATTAATATACTCAATACTCAATTCTTTATTGCCTTCCATAATGTGTACATATAATACTTGGTATGTTAAAACATCGAATCAATTATGGACCCTGTCGGGCACAGCAAAGTTAATTTTGAATAGGAGAGGATGAAGGCGCTTTTTGTTAAGAAAAAAAAAATTCTAATGTCTACAAAAACCAATTATCATTTACTTAATCCCAAAATACAAATCAATATTATATAATTACAACATTTTGTGAACTGAAGATTCTGATGGCATGTAGCACCATTCATATTTACTCACATAGATCCTAGTCTCCATAGCATAACTGCCAAAGATGTCAGCATTCACGCTTGGTGAAAGAGCTTGCAAAATTATGTAAAGTTGTTTATTCAAATTTATATCTACTCCTGTAATTTCAGCAGTTCGGTAATGTTACTGATTAGTCTGATTCCAACCAATGAGCTTTCGTTCATTTATTCCGTCCCTTTATTAAAAGCGGGAATAATATGTCTTTGAAAATCACTGAAGCATAAGTCTTCAGATAAAAAATTCTTCTGACAATTTTCTATCAAAACTGTTGATAATGACTCAAATGTTTTTCCTCCTTCGTTAAAGGAAAGTATTATTTTACGATTAGAACACTTTGAATGTAGACATTTTAAAGAGTCAACAAAACACGTAGGTAAGTAAATTGTATTCGAGACATTTTAAAGAGTTAACAAAACACGTACCTAAGTATATTGTATTCGTAACGATTAAACTATATTTATCACTATTTTGTTTTATAGAAACGTAACAACTCTTTATAAACTACTAGCTGCCCCCCGCGGTTTCTCCCACATAAGTGTCAATACCATAGGAATATTGAGATAAAAAGTATCCTATGCCCCAATCCTTGTCATGGTCTACATATATGCCAAATTTCATCCAAATCCATTCTGCCGTGTGCGTGAAAGCGATAAGCGGCTTCGATGCCTGCCGGTGTCGCGGGAAAGTTCGAAAGGGTTACCGAGGCCCCTGGCAACACAGGCAACGGAAGGAATACGGGTGGGTTTTAGTCAGTAAGACTCTGACACACCCACCCGCTTCGCGCAGAGCGGGAGAAGTTATTTGATAGTTTCCCACCCAAAAACAAAAAAAAAAACTTCATACACGCCCTAATATTCATGAATTGTATTGTAATAGTACATCACAAAACATACCGCAAACTATTGGTAAATGGTCTACATTTGAAACCGCAATAGATAGCGGTTTTCTGTTTTCTGACTTTTGTCACATTTTTACAAATTACTTCGAAAATCGTTAATATCCGCAGCTGATTTTTATTTGATATTTTTAAGGAATAGCTAGGATACAAATCAAAATTAATTGGTCAAGGACAGATAATGAGACACAGTTGATTTTTTTATTGTTTGACACCGAATCGGGGTCGCTCGGGGCTTTACAGGTTAAATGTAAAACAGGTGTAAACGTGGGTAACTGTCAAAACTCTTTATGGAGTTAAAAAAAAAACTTTATATCACCTTATTTTATTTTGCGATTATTTTAACGTAAACGTTAACTTATAATCATATTAGTTGTTCTAAAATCTTCAGAAGATGAGCTTTTCAGAAATATATAATACTTATCTATTCCTACAAAGTTTAACATTAAAATCACATTTCATTCATTCATTCATTCATTCATTATTCATCCCTTTTACACATCAAAAATGTGTAAAATGAAGTAGATCCGGTCACTCCAATGACTACATTATCTAGACAAAATTATCTACTAAACTACGATTTTACGCTACCTAAATATACTGTTATCACAAATGGCCATATGTTTAGTTAGCATATCACCAAACGCCTTTTTATGTAGATTGCAGTAAATAATATTGCCGATAGAAGACGTTAGATTGTGTGCTAATAACATTAAATACTTTGTAGTTTTGAAGCCTATTGGTTTTATAAAAATGTCTGTTCATTTGACACGATAAACTATTGTGCGTTTGAATTTAATCTGTAAGATTAGACAAAACAACACTACAAAATATGTAGGTATTAATTTTATCAGAGGACCGTTTTATTTTGCATCTGTTTTAGAATACTAAGTTAAGTAAATACATACCACCATACTGTATCTAAAGCATATCTGAAGTTTGAAGTTAGTTTTATAGGTCTTGGTTAATTCTCTGTGGTAATTTTACAAATTCTTAACTTGGTATAGCAGATATCTTATATATTACCAATATTATGTCGACGTTATGCTAAAGTATAATGTCGAGATCTCTGGAAGATAAAAGGAAGAATGCACCAATGATATTACTCTTAAATAGTACTAAAGTTTATTTGTAACTAGATGCGCCCCGCGGTTTCACCCGCATAAGTTTTGACCCCGTGGGTATATCGGGATAAAAAGTATCCTATGTGTTATTCCTGGTTATAAACTATCTGTGTGCCAAATTTCATCCAAATCCGTTCAGTACTTTTTGCGTGAAAGAGTAACAAACATCCATCCATCCATCCATCCATTCTTACAAACTTTCGCATTTATAATATTAGTAGGAAGTAGTTTATTCTGTAAACCTGTGCCCACTTTTGCTTAACTCTTTCTTGGTGGATATCCTCAAGATATCTTGTGGGTGTCGATATGGTTTTAACTAAAACAATGGCCAAGAATTCAGTTATTGTCTCTTAAGACATACAATACCTTTTTAAGATGACAGTGCTACTTCGGGAAGTGATGATAATTTCTAAATTAATACTGAAAATTATGACTAGCATGGTAAAAGATTTCCGTATGACGTATATGAATAATAATCAACATGACTAGGAACTATTTCTTAGGGTTCCGTACCTCAAAAGGAAAAACGGAACCCTTAAGGATCACTCGTGTGTCTGTCTGTCTGTCTGCCCGTCTGTCACAGCCGTTGGGGGCAAATTAGTTTTTTTTTTTTCAAGTTTTTCAAACTATACCGTGTCACATGTCAAATAAATGAAAGGGCTTGTTGTGAGAATCGAAAATTTACCCTTCCCCCCCCCCCCCCCAGTTATCTCCGAAACTACTGTCCCTAAAATTTTGAAAATAAAACAGTACTTAAATTGTTCTTTATTTACAGATTAAAACCTATAAGAAGTCTATAGTGTTTAAATAACTTGGTATATCTCTCAATAATGTGCGTACAAACTTATATTTGCAGTTGGATTGTTTGGAGGGAACATGCTTTTCAACAACAATGCTAAGTTTGTTCTTGGGATAAATTCATCCCAACTACGGAACCCTTCATTGTGCGTGGTCCGACACGCACTTGGCTGGTTTTTTCATATAATAATAATAAAAAAAACTACTCGAAGGTCTGCTTGACAGCTCATTAAACTTTAAACATAATTTACCTACTTTATTTGCGGTTATTGAGCTGTCAAATACCTAGGTACCTAGATACTATTTATTTGACTATATTATTCTCCAAAATCTTCGTTAATTATCCTGTAAATAAGTTTTTATTTACAGAACAATAGATAAATCTAATTTTTACTATGGCATAAATCTCTCGAAACTACTGAACTAATATTAGGAGATTTAACTGTTACATGCATGCCGGAAGTTAAACGGTAATAATATTTAACTTACAATATTTAAGTAGGTAAAGGTTAAGTAAACACGGCTACATATCACGCATACTTCTCCAGTTTATGCTGGCCTCTCATTGTACGGAAATCCTATACGATGCGAGATCAGCTTATACTGGAAAATTATAGCTTGATATGTTAAATTGACATTTGAATTTTGTTTTTTGTTAGAGGGGCTTGTGGCTAAGTAATAACAGCCGCACGGGTCGATCGATCAGGTTAAGCTACGCTTGCCGCGGTTGGTCCGTGGATGGGTGACCATCTTTACATACCAATACCCCTCCGTGCCTCGGAAAGCACGTTAAGCCGTTGGTCACGGCTGTCATTTGTAGATCTTTGACAGTCGTTACGGGTCATCAGAAGCTCGAAAGTCTGACAACCAGTCTTACCAAGGGGTATCGTGTTACCCAGTAACTGGGTTGTGGAGGTCAGATAGGCAGTCGCTCCATGTAAAATACTGGTATTCAGCTGTATCCGGCGACCCCAACATAGTTGGGAAAAGGCTAGGCAGATGATGATGATGATGTTAATTTGAGACTTTTCAGCGTAGTGATATTACCTACCTATTATGAAAATCACCACTTATTAAGAAACTGCACAATAGTAGACTGTGAACCTGCGATATCACTTCTAATGATCTAATTTTTTTATGCAAACAAAAATCGTCTCGGTGGCGATGACGGCGGTGTTATGGCAATATTTCCCCATGGCCGTTTCCCTTATCGGTTTATTTACAAAGCCACAACACATGACTGTGTGGTAAACGTAAATACTAAATGATGATTGGATAGCACTTTCAATAGCTTTATGAATGAATTATGAGATACCAAATAAACATCATTCTTTATTTCCCTGACGAGTAGGCAGAGCTGCTATATCATACATATGACTAGCTGCGCCCTGCGGTTTCACCCGCCTAAGTATCGATACCGTGGTAATATCGGGATGAAATATACTTTACGACCTATTCTCATACCTACCAAATAAACAAAAAAAAAAAATCCATAAAAATCGGTCGAGCCGTTTCGGAGGAGTGCGACCACAAACACCGTGAAACGAAATGTTCATATATATATTAGAAGTATCTGTATCTATAAATATTATAAATTAAAGTCGCTTCTCGTGTATGTCTGTGTGACCGCGTTGTTTTTATAAACTACGCAACGCATTTTAATGCGGGGATTTACCATAATTCAGAGAATTTATTCCGAAAGGTTTGTGTGTCCGACTTCAACCTACTGCTGGGCACAGGCCTCTACTTTCATGTGTTGCTCCTGTGCCAGCCTCATCCAGGTTTTGCCCCCGATGCAACGATGTCGTCCGCCCCTCTCGCCGCCGGACGACCGACACCTCGTCTTCCTGTCCTTGGACGCCACTCAGTCACAGCCTTACTCCACCCGTCATCACTACGCCTTGCCGGGTGTCCTGCCCAACTCCACTTGAGTTCCATACCTTTTCTGATATCGAAGACCTTCGTACATCTTTTGATCTCGACGTTTGTAACTCAGTCTACTCGGGTTTGGTCGGTCGGTGCCCTATGCCAGGCATGGACAGCTCCATGGCTCTCTTTGTAACTCTCAGCTTTCTGCGTGAACGTCTACTTCTCAGCACCGTACCTCATGGTGGGCAGAACACACTGGTTATAGAGGCGAGACTTCAGACATTGTGGAATTTTGGCTGATCTCAAAAATATCGTCCAGTTTTCTAAATGCGACCCAGCCAAGCTGCATTCTTCTCGATGTCTGTTTGTTGATGCTCTTTGTCGAAACAAAGAATAGGGCCGGGATGGACATATTTATGTACCTACCGGTCAACCATCTCCGACATTTCATTTCAGGCTTTAACAAAAGGATTTAAATTACTGAAGACGTTCGCCATATTCATCCTAAGTCCTACCTTGAAAGAGACATCAGCAGGTTTTAAAGCATTTTCTGGAGATCATCAAAATTATTAGCGAAACGCACTAGGTCCATGGCAAATCCATCCACCATTGATGTTAACCCCGCAATAGTCCCAATCTAAACTTTAAAAAAAAAACTTGACATACGCATCCGCAGATGTAAATAGATCTAAACCCACCCACCCGCAACCATTAACTACCTTTATGTATAAGGTATGTAAACCCACATTACCCCAGTTATATTTTTAAAGCCTCATCAATGTAGTAGGGGATGACTATCTCATACTCATTAACTTGGTATACTCAGATAAAGTAGATATTATCAATTTTGGACTCTGACCCAATCGATCGGATGATTTTTATCGTTAAAAAAATCGTACTCTCACGAAGGTCAGCTGTAATGTAATAACACCAAAATATTGTTCAATTTCAGAGATGAAGTGAGCACGCTTCGGTTCCTGTTTCTGATCTGGAACATATTCTTTAACTTCTACCTGACGCACTGGGAGAAGTACAATACTGGCGTCATGTTTCTGCCCTGGGGATATGACTTCACCATGATCGTAAGTCAATCATACATAAGTAGGTAGTAACTACATACCAATCTTGGTTTCATTTTAAGACGCTGACAACACCTAAACCGCGGTCACTGGCGCCGATTCCCTTGTTCACAAACTAAATTAAATTTAAGTTCAGTGCATCTTTTTCTTTCTATTTCATTAAGAAAAGGACAGAAGATAAACTTTAGTTCAGTCCTGTCAAATTAATCATCGCTTGACGTAAATTGACGTAATTTTAGTAGGAAAGTTTTTAATCACGTCTAAACTTGTATGGAGTAGTGACAGGCGCTGATTAATTTGACAGGACTAAACTAAAATTTATCTTCTGTCCTTTTCTTAATGAAATAGAAGGAAAAAGATGCACTGAACTTAAATTTAGTTTAGTTTGTGAACAAGGGAATAGGCACCACTGTCTGTTTGCATAGAAAAGAAAGAGAAGCGCGATGAGACAACGCTTGTAATTTATTGCAAAATATGAAGCAATTATCTATTTACTCAAAATTGAGTTGAGTAATCGAAAATAAAAAACAACCAAGTTCTGCATTCAAATAAGACGCTCTTGTTATTAATTAAATACGTAACGTATGATGATATTTAATATAGATATTTTGGATTAGAACTCAAAGTAAGAGGTTAGTTTAACGTTAGTTTCTATCGAGATTTATCTTTCAAAACGTGTTTTGGTAACAACCAAGTTCTGGGAAATATGTTCAAAATTAACATATATTTTTTCCGCTACCACAAACTATACAGATTTGGCAATTTTTTTTCTTAAGACAATCCTATTTTAGTCAATTGGGTCTTGTCAGCGCCTTAACAGTTCACCCACGTCCATTGCGTTATTTACGTTGTTGAGAAGACGAACTTTTGCAACCAATGAAGCAATGGATTAGCAATATGCTTCAAAACTCTCGGATTGGGATTCAAACTGTGTTACGCAATTAGGGTGCTTCTCCGAAGCAGTTCAGTCAAATCATTAATTTCAAAAAGGCACATAAGGGCCTGTGCACACCACGTTTTTTAAACGCGTCGCGGCGACGACGGCGCGTTTTTATCCTACATAAGGTCCTACATAAGGACTCGCGTGCGTATCGCTACAAACGCGCGTCAACGGCGCGTTTAAAAAACTCGGTGTGCACAGGCCCTAATAGGCGCTTTTGGACGTCGATCTATGTATATACTAATAACATAAAGAGGTTTGTAAGTTTATATAAAGGGTGTAATCTGCATTTGATAGGCCCAATTCTTGAGGAAGGTTAAAGGCTATTTAACATCACGCTACGATCCTTATGTGGACCACGTACAATAGAGGGTTCCGTAGTTGGGGCCCATGTTGGGATGAATTTATCCCAAAAACAAACGTAACATTCTAGTTGAAAAACATGTTCTCCCATACATCGATTTACGTCATCATTACCCCATCGGAAATGTAATTAAGTAGCTGTGCTCCAGTAAAATGTTATGCACTACTTATGTCTCGCCGATATTGAAAGTAAACACAATCCGAGCGTGTGTTAATTTAATAGTAAGTATTCAAACACACGATCGTTTCTAATTATAACTCTACAGGAAAATCTTCGGATTCGGATTTTTAATTCTCCTTTTTTGCCGCACTATTATGACTTAAGGCGCTGACAAGACCCAATTGACCAAAATAGGCTTCTCTTAAGAAAAAAAAAATGCCAAATCTGTATAGTTTATGGTAGCGGAAAAAAATATATGTTAATTTTGAACATATTTCCCAGAACTTGGTTGTTACCAAAACACGTTTTGAAAAAAAATCTCGATACAAACTAAAGTTAAACTAACCTCTTATATTGAGTTCTAATCCAAAATATCTGTATTAAATATCAACAACGTTACATATTTCATTAATAACAAGAATGTCTTATTTGAATGCAGAACTTGGTTGTTTTTTTATTTTCGATTACTCAACTCCATTTTGAGTAAATAGATAATTGCTGATACGATAACATAGTTAGCTGCCGCCGGCCGGCCTTTGTTACCTTGACAATAATTAGGGGATACACACCATTTTTGCACCGGCATGATTCGGCACAGCCGGGCGGCAAAATCGAATATATGTTCGGAAAAGACTCGAAATGAGCCGAGCCGACTCGAATAGTCGATAAGATTAGGCGAGGCTAGATGCCGAACGAATTTTGCCGACCGGCACGAGCCGAAGGAAAGCCGAATATGTGTAGTGATTGCTTCAGATCGGCTTTGTTGTTGAACAAATACTGCCAAATAAAATGTGCCGGCGGAACATGTGTAGCACCCTGACACTTGTCTTCATACACTATGCTTGTGTAGGTACCTATTGTTAGATTTATCTATCTGTTCAACTCTACCATTTCGCAGGGTTCCTGTATCCTACTGCTGGTGACATCTGTGTTCGGGCCGGAAGCGTGGCACATTCCTCTGCCGGGCGGCATCGCGCCGGGCGTCGTGTTCGAGTTCGTGCTGTACTTCTCTGCGATGCTCACCAGCCAGACGGTCATCTTGTGGAATATTTACAAGTGAGTGACACAGTTGTTACAATAGGGATGATGACTTAATTATTTTTTTGTCCGTCGTGAAGATTATTAGAAAATATTGGTCACGTATTTTTTCTATTTTCATGTAATCAAAAGATATTATTACCTTAAAATATGTCATGGCGTCATGCCTTGCTAGATTGTATACTGAATTGTGACAGCAAGCCCCTACTATACAACTTTAATGCGTTTTATCTAAGTATTTTTTTATTAATATGACAAAGCAAACAATACGTGTCTAATATTTTTTTATTGTCTGACTGACGGACTAAATAGAATTCCTTTTTTTTTACCCAGGCATCATCCCTATTTTTTAGCCAATACACAAAACCCCGCCCTTTCTCGATTATCAGCGGGGTAATTGCGTATCACACGTACAGTAGCAATGAGTTTCATTTTGACAGTTCAACAACATTCATTGCGGACTAGCAATATCCTTCAAAATCATTCAGATTGATAGTGTCTTATGCGATTAGGGTGCTGTGATTTGGTAGGAAAAAGGGATTCTCCATTACCATGGCAGAAATAAATAAGTGATATCGCCCACTACCTGGTAGGTAAGCTTCAATGAAAAAGAAGGTCCGACCGAATAAACATGCAACATCAAAGCCTCATCATAACTTTTTATCGAAGCCAAAGTCAAATTATTTATTTCAAATAGGCACTTAAAGGGCACTTTTGAACGTCAAAATTTACAATAAAATAGAATTGATTCTAGGCGCCACTTCCAAAAGGTAATTTCGTATGGAGAAGAATTGCAAGAAACTCCACCGTTACTATTTTAAAAATGTTTTACAATATTTTGTATAGGTACATTAATTATATGTGAAGACGATGCATCTTTTATCTGACCAACATTATGTCTGGACTTTAAAAGAGACTTTGACTCTTGAGTTTGTTTCGCCATTTCTTCTCAGGGGTAGTCAGATAGGAAATGTCGACTCCATCTAGCTTATTTTATATTTTTTTTTAATATGACGTGTAAAAGTGATTCTCATATCCTATTTACAGAAAAATAATTTCATTTCATTTCAATAAAATTACTATTCCACAGTAGGTAAAAAAATTAAAATGAAGCAATGACAGATAAATTAATTATGTGATAGATACATGGTGTTCACATATTTACAAACTTAGTAAAAGTACTTACGTTTTCTTAAAAAAAAAAAAAACAGAAGAGTAAATAGGTCAGTGTGTGAGTTAAGGTAATCACAGATTTTAAAATGAAAGTCGTGATGTTATTCCCAGGTCGTATCGCGACGGCACCGGCAAGCTGCGTTCATTCAGCGAGGCAGTGCGGCCGCTGGTGCCATTGTTCGTGTTCTTCGCACTGAGCTCGCTGTGGGCCATCTTGTCACCCAACGATATCATCAACCGAGCGCCCAGGATCTTCTACATACTCACCGGAACTATATTCTCTAATATTAATGTAAGTATTTATTTTTTCTGCTAATTCTTATACTGATTAGAATGAGGTTATGAGTAACCAATTATTCAAGAATCTCAGATCCTTGTAAAATAATGAATGTAGGGAAAATACTACCATGTTTCGGTCTGGGAAGTATGGATACCGGTGAATGTGATGGATCAATTTTTTCTCTGGATAACGGATGTAATGCTGTTATGACGCGTAGAGCTCAACTGACCAACTGAGGTGGTGCCCAGGAACCAAAACCAATAACATTGAACTTGCCTGTAAATAGAACACGATATCTGCGCGTTGCTGATTAACCTTATGACCGCCAGATTGTAAACGCATCGACGTCCCTCTCACGCCAAGCCACAAATTCAGCGCAAATACCTACAAAAAAAATGGGGATTCCAAAATCTTATCGATAACCAATTAATAATTGCTTTTCGTCCCCTATTTTTGAAATAAAATATTACTCGTAACATCATTATTTTATTTAATATGACCCTATTTCGTATTATTACTATCATTAAACAGCAGTTACACAGTTTTAAACAAGTTAAAAGCAGACATTAGAATTACAAAGGAATAAATCAAATAATAATAAGGTACATCACTAATCTCGTACCTATGTGACGTCATCCGCTGTCGGGAAGAGACGACTCTGGCGTGGCACCACGTTTGACAAATTCCTCGCATGCGAGTAGGGATGTAACATTGTGGCACATAATAAATAATAATCATAATAATAAAACAAGCCGAAGCTGACTTTTCGTAACAATTTAATCAATTTACTTAGTTAAATACCTACATATTCATTAATCTGACTCTTCATAGCTTGGCAAACTTATGTCATCCAAGTTCTTCTGCTGTAGCACTTTTCTAATAAGGTTCAGTAATTTTACGTAAGTAACTGAACGTTTCTCTTCTGGCACTCGATCTAATTCAAAAGCGACGAGTCTTGCGAACGTCGCATTTCGTGAGTCGCTTGGTCCTGGTGGGACAAACTTTAGCGGAGGTAAATTAGTAACGTCAATTCATTCACGTCCAATAGGCTCCGTTGATACATGATTGCAGTTGTAATGTCTTCTGAAGTTACTTGTGTTTGTATCGTTGCATACCTTTTCATTGCACAAACTTGTCCAGTTGAAGATAGCTTTCTTTTCCTTTTACGACTATATGCTACTTTTTTTTATAAAATATTTCGTAAAGTTGAAATATAGGTAATTTACCTTACTTACCCATCACTAGCTGTCGTGCCTTGCCGACTGTGGCGTGGGGAAGTACACCTCTATGGATTTCTATTAACAATTTTTGATTATTGTTTTGTGTAACTAATGGATATATCTTTGTACGTTTTTACAATATTAAATTAATGTTGTTTTAAATAATAAGAAAAATAAACACAGAAAACTTAATTTAGTTTAGTTATTTTGTACTTAAAAAATTGTGTTTTCTTGTCCGCATTAGCCGACGATGGCGTGTTGGGCACGTTTTCATTTGTCGGCTATACCCGACCGTGGCGGTCAAAAGGTTAAAAACGCGCCTATTATCATACACACTATCAGAATCACTTTTTCGTCCTTTGGTTCACCACAAAACTTTTAATAATAAATAATAAAATTGACGATTTTTTAAACAATACGTCATACGACATCCTTTGTGTCTCGTCGAACATTATTTTTGTCATTGAAATATGTAATGTGACATAATAGTTATCGACATTACGTACAAAGAGTATTTAATACACTATTTGATCGTCTGGAAAAAATAGGGTATTAAGAATAGAGATAAAAATATCATTCTAACATATAAAACATATACTGGTCTATCAATATTCTACTAATGAACGTTACTACGAGTACCTACTACTAATTTGAACAAAACTGTTCGTATGAAAATAGTAATAACCTCCTTTTTTTGTAGTCGGAAAAAACAGACGGGAAATATCACAATTTAAATGATTCATTCTGTTTTTATGCGTAGAAATTATTTTTCGCATCACTGAACCATAGACCATTTCGACTGGCCATTGTTGTTTTAAACATCTTTGCCAAATTTGAGAGAAAAAAAAAGATGTGTTTACGACTGACTGGTTTTAGGCAATCCTTGAAAAAAAAAAATATTTTTTTTGCCGGGGTACGTAAGTTTTTGAAAAATCCACGGGAATTGTTTTTTTAGGGTTCCGGAGTAAACAAGGAACCCTTATAGTTTTGCCATGTCCGTCCGTCTGTCTGTTCCCACTGTAAGTCAGAGACGCTTAGTTCTAGAAAGCTGTAATTTGGCATACATATTCATCACGCCGAAAGTACAAAAAAAAAATTTTTTAGCTTACGTCCCTTGACCTAATGTGGAGATGATACTTTTTTTTTCGTCTATCCCATGATGTGGGGTATCGTTAGATAAGCCGTCCATAAAATATTGCGGGTCTGTGAACACCATTTCTCGATTCAAGGATTCGTTTGCGTAAAGCTTTAAAGTGCTAATTTTTGTCAGGTGTCGTCGTCCCCTCTGCCAGCTAAATGGTTGTATAAGGAGATGTGAAAAAAATCATGGCAGTAGTAGGTACATATAATTAAATTAAAAGGAAAACTATGACAGCTAAGGGGTGCTTTACAAGTTAACGAGTAATAGTCGACCAACTTAAATTTGCAGTTGGGGAATTGATCGTGTCGTATATATATGTATGGGAGAACATGTTTTTCAACTACAATGTTATGTTTGTTTTTGGAATAAATTCATCCCAAATAATCCCAATTACGGAACCCTTCATTGCGCGTGGTCCGACACGCACATGGCCGGTCTTAAAATTTGTTTTTTTCTTTTGTATTAACTATTCTTTGGTGCTGATGAAATAATTACACAAAGTAAAGAGCCTGTCAGTTTTTACTTCGTTAAAAAAGGAAAGCTATCACAGCTAAGTAGGCTTTACAAGTTAACGAGTAATAATCGACCAACAGACATTTGCAGTTGGCCAATTGACCGTGACGTATATCGATTTATGGATAACATGTTTTTCGTTTTTTGTTTTTGGAATAAGTTCATCCCAACTACGGAACCCTTCATTGTGCGTGGTCCGACACACACTTGGCTGTTTTTATTTTATTTTATTCTATAGCATCCGAGGTGATAGGAAATATTTATTTTTGATAAAGGAAATTTAATCTTTGCCTATTATTACTTTAACTAGGTACGTCATAGAAAGTTATTCACATGTCATGATCCCTTTGTTAAAATATTGAAATTGTTGTGAAATAACCATCAAAATTGCAATCTCTACCGAACAAGTTATAAATAATGAGATCAAATCTTTTACATTCTGATATTTTCTCCTTACTTTTCCAGTGTCGTCTAATAGTGTCCCAAATGAGCGACACTCGGTGCGAGGCGTTCAACGCTTTGCTGATCCCGTACGCACTAGTGCTGTGCGTGGTGTTCGGGACCGCGGCCTCGCCTGGGACGGAGCTCTTGCTGCTTGCCGCGCTCTGCGTCATCAGCTCCATTGCACATATCTACTATGGTACTAAAGTGGTAAGTGAGATTTAAAGAATAACCCTCTAGCGTAGAAAAAGAAACAATATTTTTGATTAGAACCAAAATTCCTGCTCAATATTAATTACCCTGCAGTTTCTGGGCGTATGATACGTCAACTGTCCTAAAATTTAATCGGGATGCTGTGCGACGTCCAAGTTGTCGTTCTAAAGCGTGTGTTTTCAACAAATATTTAAACAAGGCCACTCCTTTTGCAATTAAGATGTATTCATTAATGAAATCTGTTTACTGTTTTTTTTTTCAGGTGCAAGAAATGTGTGATTATTTCAAGATTCAATGTTTCCATATCAAACCAAAGATAAAATAAGTTATTTATAAAATGGTTCCAACTGTAAGTTGTGAAATTATAGCAGAAATTAAAATTAAGTAGGTACCTAATACTCTAGTATTGTGGTTGTATTTAGAAATAAAGGTTTGCGATCATATATATACCCAGCGAATGTCCACGGAAGTTGTATCAATAAAATTTATGGCAATAATGTCCAGTTAAAATTGAGTGAGTGGATTATACTTATTTAGTTATTTATTGTAAAAAACGTTTTTTTTTTTGTACTGGCAATACTTTTGGGTAAGTTATTTCCTGCCCGATTATTAATAAAATCTATATTCAATACATCTAATCCAAACTGAATGACATGTATTGTTTATGTGTTTTTTCATGAGTTATTGTGAAGTGAACGCGTACCTTTAATAAAAACTACTGTTTCGTACTACTAGCAGCTCTTTAGTAAGTTAGAGTAGCAAAAATGTAGGCCCTAAATAAGTGTATACTTTTGATTTTTAAAGTCAAATATGCCAATTGAAGCAAGCATTTATCGTATCTAATATTAATACTAATTTATCCAATACTATTTTCTGAGTGATATTTCAAATATAAATTATATTTATGTTCTATAAACTGAGGACCAACAAACGAAATCAACTGATTTTAATGCATTATTCACAATGGATTTTCTTGCTCTAATTTGTTAAGTCTTGTAAATATAACTTTAGTCCACAAGAAAGTTTCATAATTGTGTTACTATGTTTGTAATAATATTGGGCGAGCATTTATTGAAAATTAAATTTAAGAACTTTTAGTCCTCATAGAATAAGACTAAATTGAAACGTTACTAGTAACGCTAGTCATGTTTATTAGGTAATAAATTGTTACTCATGCCATATAATATGTCATACTATAGATGTGTAATTTTATGCCAAATGTTTCCATTTAGATTAAAATTTAGTCAATTTTATCATATTAAATACTTTCTATTAAGTAGGTGTTTAGTGTACACGTATTTTTATATACTGATCTTCATGTCTTATTAACTCGATGTTATAGATAGCATGTAATGTTATATTGTTAGATACACTTGATAATGATCTGAAATCCAAATCTCAGGTTGATATACGCGTTCCTCCTTTGTATACAATATTGTTAGTTTTATTTGTGGGACAAGGTATGAGTATATTCCAATGTTTTGTGATGGCTTTAGCATGTTTAGTTTGCTTTTCACTAGTTTATACTCGATAATTTATACTTTTCAAATAGTACGACTATGTACCATAAATCTTGTCAAGTTTTAGCGCGAAAACATTTTAATACGACTACACCAAATAACTGAAATTAAAGCTCACAGGGATGAATAAACAGTACACTTAAAAATTTACGATATAAGCTTATACAAGATACTTATGATACAAGCACAAAACAGCATGATATTAATTTTAACGTTTTCGCCCTAAAGCATCTTTGGTATTTAAAGTGAGGGTTGCTCAATATTGTACCTGTTTTATTTTTATAGTTATAACGTACACCTAGAGGTTATAAACCAAAGGGTAGGAACTGTAATGCAACTCTGCCTCATCTACATTTCAAGTCTTGTATTGTCAATAAAGGACTTTATTTAATTTGTGTTTATATTTTCCTCCTTTGTAGAGGGCTCTCATCAGTAAATTACGAGACACTATTGACACCAAGGACTGTATGCCTCGGAAAGTGGCCTCGACCATCTAGAACAATGACTTAATTAGTATCAATCATTTTCTATTTTGAAATCCTAACCACTATTCTTTTACGTATTAAAATGCTGCAAAATGTAAATAAATTGTTAATCAATATCTACTCCAGTTATTTATATTTGTAATCAAACTTGGTCACATTGAAAGCCACTACAATACTAAACGTATCTATCTAATATACTTAGTAATATACTCATTCTCAATAGCCGGATCCACACCAGACGATCCAACGCGCTTCGATCGCGGGCGGCAGGAGCGTTTGATGTGGACTTGCCTCGCGCGATCCAAACTGCGCGGCAGGAGCGCGCGCTCCTTGCCGCGAGCGATCCGTCAGTTGTGGGTTTTTGTTACTAGCACGTCTAGCACACTGGCGCCTCAGTCTCTCGGCGCGCTCGGTGTAGACGTTTGTGTGGTGTACGTTACCCCAGCAGGAAAGTGGCTCCTAGAGTGATATGAGTGGTACGTATATTTAGTGCGTAATCTGCTGTAAATGTGCGCCAAATAAAAAATTTGTGCGCTTTGTCGCTTTGAAAAAAAACTGAAAAAACGATTCCTGCTGGAGTAACGTTGTTCTAGCAGGAAAATTCTAAACGAATGATCGGAGAGAGAAATATTGAGCATGGGCAGATAGCTTATATTTGTGCAAAAATGTGCGCCGAAAATATAATTTGTGCGTCTTCTTCAGGTTTTCAAGATATTGCGTTTCCTGCTGGAGTAACGAATCCGTCGCTTTTTTATAGTCATTCGAATTTGGTGGGATAACCAGTCGTTGTTTACATGTTTTGTTTTTTGTTTATATCTACTTAATGCGAAACATTCCAAGCTAAATATTTTTACTATATATTTTTGACTAAACGCACTAATTTTTGGTTTACACCTACACATCTTGGGTTGAGCCCGTTTCTTGTATTTTGCCGTCAAAGTTATGAAACCGTCGTTTTGACTTTTAGCAATATTATTCAATAACGCATGCATGTACACTTTTGAAACTTTTTATGGTTATTATAAGCGTCAAGAAGGACCGAATAGTTTTCAGCGAGCTTATACGTTTTCTCATTAGGCGCTGCGATATTTTTTCGAGTTTTAACCGATTCGTTGCGATGCCTAATTTCACTAACTTCTAGCCGTGGCGTCGAACAAAAATAACGTGACACTGATCAGTGCCCAACGCCATACGATTAAATGACACTCATCTGTGTCTTCAGCCATGCGGAAAAGAAAACAGTGTTTTGACATTTTTTTACGTATTCAAAGCTCGAATACTTTTAGTTTACATGTGAAATCTAACGTGAACGGTCAGGCACGTTGTTTTAAGCGATAAAAAGTGGCGAAACAAGTGTATTTGTGGAAATGGAAGGTAAGTGACTTATTTAATACAGATGTGCTCAACCTTTTCAACTTATTTTGCATTTCCTAGTAATTTGATTGATTATGAGGTATTAAATTGGGTCTAAAATTTTTTGCATAACAAATTTCAATTGTTTATAATTAAACTACGCAAATAAAAACTGCTAAGTTAGATTAAATAGTAATAATAATGATAGTAGTACTAATATATAATTATTTTATATGATTATTTGATACTAGCCGATGCCCGCGGTTCCACCCGCGTAGAATTTGTTTCCCGTTGTCCCACAGGAACCTATAATCGGAATAAAAGGTAGCCTATGTGCTATTCCAGACCAAGACTTATCACCTGTGCTAAATTTCATTGAAATCCATTCAGTAGTTTTTGTGTGAAAAAACAAAAACATCCAAACATTCTCACGGATACACAACAAATGTGAAAATTATTATTGTCAGAAAAAAATAATATTTGGCAAGATACTGATAATGTTTATTTATTGTTTAAGAATTACAGCGAAAAAGAAAGTACATTCCCGATACAGAAAATGAAACTCAATGCGACGATGACGAAGAGATAGTACAGAATTCACAACGCTGGGAAGACTCAGAAAACTGGGAACAGGAATTTATACCAAACCAAAAAACATGTAAGGATACTTCAACGTACTTACACAAAAAAAGAAATGGTGGACAGTGCAACATGCACAGAAAGAGATGATGGCCCGACTATATTGGACGTCCATGGATGTAAATATTTTGGCCAGTTGGTTTCAAATGAATTATTGCGCTTTAAACCATATGAAAGAAATATAAAGATGCAGAAAATATTAGATATAATAAAAAAGTAATTTTAATATCAAATAAAGACCGGACAAAAGTTAAATAAAACCAAATTTTAATTCAATTACAATTTTAATTTTAACCAAATTTTGACTTAGATGATAATATTTATTAAAAATCATTACATCAGATCCGATTAACTAACATAGAATTTCAATATTTGTGAAATTCTCTGAAACAATCATTAAGGCACAGGCCTGGGAATCCAGGGCAATCGGGACAGCCAGTTATAACAGATACCCTTTTTTTAGTTTTTGTGTAACAAACTCTGCATCTTTTTCTTAGGGTATTATTACTTCTCTTTGGTAAATTGGCGGGTAAATGTATTTTTGACTGTGATAGAGGACGAGAAAGTTCTGATACATTGGGCATTGGTAACAATTCTTGCATTACACTCTTTATAAATTCATATAATGAAGTTTTATTTGTAGTGTTTTTTGCGTTGAAAAGTAAATAACCATTCACCAAACATATTTGGATTATGTGTATTATGACTTTTTTGTACCAGCGCAGGGTCTTGTGCTCACAGCAATAATAGCTTAGCATCTGATCATGTCGATCTATTGCCCGCATATATTTATTATACTTTATTTGTACGGCCGGCTTATATTTTATTGTGCGTACACGGCGACTAGTAGTCCCTTTATAATTACTTTTGTGTTCAGTACTTATAAATAATACTTCCCGTTTATCTTGCCATTTGGTGACGACAATTTTTTTATTGTTTTGTAATATACACGATTCACCAGGCTTTAATTTGCACATTTTTAATTCTCTTGGATTTCCTATACGGTTTGGTCTTAGGGTACCAGTCACATACGTGTTTTTGCCTATTAACTCATCAGCCAACCCTACGCTGGTATAGAAATTGTCCAAATACAAAGCATGTCCTTTGTCAAAATATTTTTGCATGAGCAGATGCACCACTTTTTTAACGTGGTTTCTACCTCCTACTTGTACGTCTTGGGATCCTGCATACATGTGAATTTTTAAAATTATACCGTTGGCGTCGGCTAAAATGTACAGCTTAATGCCGTATCTATGGGCTTTGCCTTTGATATATTGACGAAAATATAGTCTCCCTTTCCACAAATTAAGAGATTCGTCAATTGTCAACTCTCTCAATGGGTAATATACGGCGTCAACTGTCTCATTGAACAAATCGATCAAAGATTTTATTTTAAATATACTCTCCGTCCTTTCGATATCTTGTACGTTCAAAGCTCTTAAAATTAAAAAAAACCTATCCCTAGACATAAATAGGCGTGGACTAAGACGGAAAAAATAATGAGTGGACCAATAGTCCACCATTCTGTTCAGCTTTATGGTGCCCATTAGTAATATTATGCCAATAAAAGTTTTTAATTCGGCGACACTTAGATCGGTCCACTTGCTAAAGCGAGAACGTGCAGTTGTCGCTTCTACTTTCAATTTGTTACCGTACTTGTTTGTACATTTTAATATTAAATTTAAAAAGCGGGCATTCATAAATAAAAAAAAATAATCCAAAGGACTTTGGACCTCTGCGTCATGTGGCTGCAATATACTACTTGTCCCCGTAAATGGTATCTGTAACATCTGACTGGGATTACCCGGAAACCAGCCAGTTGTTTCTTCTAAAGACTCTTCCTCTGGATCTTCGTTCTGTTCATTGGCGTGAGAATCGACAATGTTTGCATCCTCGTTCGCACTTGCATCGCTTAACTCATTTAAGAGTTCTTCGTTATTCCCGGTTAGAATTCCATACAGTTCTTCGTCTTCATATAACTGTAAGCCTGGAATGTCATATAACTGCTCACTTTCTTGAGGAGACATCATTCGTTCCAATTCCACGCTTACGGGATCTATGGCCGATGATGTACCCGGAATTGGCGAACTTGGAATATCCATATATGGATTCTGATGGTACATGCCAGATGATGGTCCAGGAACTGGCGCACTTAGAAAAGGATCTACGCTAAATAATGGTTCAGGTTCCGGAGAACTCGAAGAATGGTATTCCATTTTCTTCAAACTGCAAAAGAATGAAAACTCTATTGGAAACGAAAATAAAAGAGACACGTATATTTGGTCGTGTTTTTCATTGTGTTGTCTATTTTAATTTGTAAAAAGTACACCAAAAGAGGTTTATGGAGGTTTTAACAGTTATTTTAATATTACAGACAGACACTCCAATGTTATTTATTTGTATAGAGTAATAGACGTATAGATTATATTTAGTAATAATACTTATTTAGTTACATAATATTTATCAGTAGATCTACAATAAAATGATTTGATTTGAAAAAACTCATCATTTTATGACTAGTACGATAAGCTTATGTTATGGGATCTAGACAACCGATAAATATACATATTTACTATTTTCTTTTATAAATATACAGCCTTGGCCAAAAGTATTGAGCACCTTACAAATTTCGCTCGTTCACGGAAAGTATGGGAGTAAATCAAATCTATTGTTGAAGAATTCTTTTGTCGGCCATCTACAAAGGTTTAAACAATGACCCACGCCGCACAGCTAGCAATAAAACACCTGGGTGCAATAAAATGTGTTTGGACCATTCCGCGCTCGACACCCGCCGTGAACGGACGTGCTGCCGCTCCCGCTCGCTGCACTCGATCACTGCGCTCTCGAATTCCGGATCTCGTTACGCTGCCGTAACTCTCAGTAGTCGCCGACTACTACCGATCCACGGTCGATTAATTTTATTAATCGGCCGTATTGATCTCAAAAAGTGCCTTTTTCAAGGCAGGTATTTCTCTAACAGAAAAAGTGTCAGAGTAGCTCATAGGCCCCCTCTGGGCTAAATCCACTGTTTCGTGGTCCTCGGTGGATACCTGACGGTGCCAACGAAACCGAGTGGGGTGTTGTTGTCCCAATACACCCGCCGAACCCCTTCAGGGCTAGGCAGTTAATTGGAAGGGTCCCAGAGCTAACCGGCCTTGGGGGATCTCCTAGTCGGCTCTGGTGCACTGATTTCCTTTTCAGCTACTCACCTAGCGTCTCTAGGGTGTGTCTACACCCTTCGCGCTAGACTGGTCCAGGGCCCCTTTGCACATTAAGACTGGCAAAGGGTTACAAGCTTAGGGCTCACAATTAGGTACTCACCTCCCTGTCTGCACCCGACAGGGAGGGCGACTCATCCCCGGGCCTATCCACCCGGGGAGTTAGGTTTAGGGCCGTTAGGTCTATGTTAGGAGGAATTTAGATTCCAAGATTTCGCCCCCGTAATTCCCCTCTCCCCCGCCATGAAGGACGCCCTAATAGCGGCGTTCTTCAAAGAGGTCCTCCTCAAGGACCCAGACTTCCTCGCCAGATATGACGCTAGGTTTGCGGCTCTTAGCCAGCCGCTATCAACCGACCCCATCGCTGATTTCAGCGATGCGCTGACCCCCGCATCGACCGCGACCGCGACCATGATCCCTCCTAGCCCCTCAGTGTCCATGGACATCGAGGAGCCCTTGTCGCAAGACAAGAGGTGCCCGACCCCTTTCTCCTACTCTGATGTAGAGTCAGTCGACTCTTCTTCTGCCCACTCTACTCCCTCTTCCGAGGACGACGGCTTCGTGGCCGTCTCCGGAAAGGGGAAAAAGAGGAAACAGAGGAAGGCGACGTCCTCGCAGGCGACTAAAATAGCCGCCACGGAGGTTCTCTCTGCCCCCACTTCCCCTGTATCTGTGGCGCCCTCCGCTGCTATCCCCACCCCGACCGCTTCGTCCGCTAAGGACACTCCGGCCACTCCGGCCCCTAAAAAGACCCCCCCTCCCCCTCCTGTAATCTTGCAGGACAAAACAAGATGGTTAGACGTATCCAAATGGTGCGTCGAACAAAAAATCGGCTTCTCTAAAGCCACCGCGACCCAACAGGGAATTAAGATTACAGTCCCTACGTCCCGCGATTACAGGGACCTAACCAGAGTCCTCCGGGCGAGAGGTGTGTCATACCACACCTACTCGCTCCCCGAGGAACGACAGATCCGCGTGGTGATCCGTAGGATCCCGAAAGAAATCCCCACAGCCGACATCAAGGCCGACCTTGAATCTCAAGGCGTCCCCGTGGACGAGGTGCACCGCATGCACCGCGCCAGGGGGGGCTCGGCTTACGACATGATCCTTGTCGTATGCCCCCCGTTCGAAGGGCATCACCCTATCCACAAAGTTTCCTCTATTTGCCATCTCACGGGCCTCGTCATCGAGAAGCCCCGGAAGAGCGGCGTCGTCGGGCAATGTCACCGTTGCCAGTTATACGGGCATGCGCAGAAGAACTGCCATGCGACTCCCAGGTGCGTCAAGTGCCTGGGGGAGCATGGCACTTCGGACTGCCCCCGCCCTAAAGACCGGTCTCTGTGCACCGAGCCGCCCAGCTGCGTACTGTGCGGTGAGGCTGGACACCCGGCAAACTACCGGGGCTGTCGCATGGCCCCCAAGACGTCCTCATCCAAACTGGTGAAGCGTGCAGACGCCCGCCAGCAGAGAGAGTGCCCATCATATGGGTTCTTCCCCCCCCAATCTCAGACATTCCCTCAACTCCCCCTGAGGTTAAGCCCGCAAAGGCCTAGCCCATGGAATGCGATGAACCATCAGCAGGCGTTCCCTGCTATGGTTCAGCCCAGACCCACCCCGCCTCCCATCAGACCGCTGATGGACCCCCGCATCCGCGTTTCCGCGCCTATCCAACCCGCGAAACCCGCCCCCGCTCCCATGGCCGCTGCCGCAACCGCTGCGCCACGGCCCGTCGCCGCTTCAACCACCCCGGTGGTCGGCCCGTCCATCCCAATTGATCCATTCAGTGTGATCTCTGGGACTTTTTCGTTATTTTTCACACCCCGCGCGCGCAAAATGGCCAATGAGCTCGTTGCCGCCCGTAATTCCTGCGATCTCGCTCAGATACAGCGTATCTTCCACGCGTATCCAGAGATTACGCAAGCCCTGGAGAACTTCGCGAAACCCAAATAATGGATTTACATCCAAAAGCACGTACCAAACCCCGATCCCTAAAGTTAGGTTTCTTCAATGCCAATGGCATGATTAACCAGCGAGATGAAATCGCTGGTTAATCGCTTTCCTCCGCGACCACCAAATTGACATTCTCCTATTACAGGAAACATTCTTAAAGCCCAGCCGTCGAAACCCGTCAATTGCCAACTATCGCATAGTTCGCAATGACAGGACTAGATGTCACAGGGGCGGCACCCTAATTTATTTCAGATCAACCCTCCACTGCATCCCAATGGACCCGCCCCCTCTCTCGCGTTTAGAAGTGTCCATATGCAAGCTAGGCATGACTGGCCATCAACCGATCACCATTGTATCGGCCTATGTTCCCCCCTGTTCCTCATCGGAGTTAGCCCTTCCCCCCCTCTCTGACGACCTTTCCATCCTACTTGGCCTGAGTGACTCCGTTATCATAGCGGGCGATCTCAACGCCAAACATCATGCTTGGAACAGCACCAGGATCTCCACCAGAGGCAGACACCTGTTTGACCTATGTCCCATCCTCAACTTCGACATCATCGCCCCGATGACTCCCACTCACTTTCCCCACGACCCTAACCAAACCCCCGACGTACTTGACATAGCGCTTCTGAAGAGTATCAACCTACGGTTGGACTCTATAGAGGCGCTTGACGAACTCTCCTCCGACCACCGTCCAGTTGTTGTAAAGCTGGCACCACGCCTAGGTCTCCATGACCCTGATAGACCCCCTCTCACCAAGTTAGTTACAGACTGGAGGAAAGTAAGCGACTGCCTGAAATCCACCACGTTAGGTCCCCGACTAGACTCCATTCCCGACCACTTCGACTCTATCGCTGACACGACAGCCGCGATTGACTCATTCACAGTGCACGTACAATCAGTCCTGAACGACTGTTCAAGGGAGGTTCCGGCGATGGACGACCATCGCTGGAAGCTCCCGGACGATGTACGCGAACTGTTGAATGAGAAGAACGCGGCTGTCCGTGCGTACAGTAACTTTCCCAACCACGCGAACAAAGCCCATATGCGCTATTTACAGAGATCTGTAAAGACACGCCTATCGGAGCTGCGTGACGCTGGATGGGACAAGATGCTGAGCGAGCTAGAGCCCACTCACCGAGCGTTCTGGGACCTTCAGAGGAAACTCAAATCCGACGAAGTCGTCTCAATGCCCCCCCTGGTGCGCCCCGACAAGACCATCGCTTTCGATGACGTCGACAAGGCAGAATGCCTAGCCGATAGTCTTGAGGCTCAATGCTCGCCTAGCTCTCAACCAGTAGACCAAGCTCACCTGTCCCAGGTCGACGCGGAAGTCGAACGTAGAGCCTCCCTCCCGCCCGTTGAAGACCCTGACTATCCTCTGCCTCCCGTCACTCCAGACGAAGTGCATGATATCATCAAGGGTCTAAAACCTCGCAAAGCCCCCGGCTCAGACGGAATCACCAATAGGGTGCTCCAACTGTTCCCCGCTCACCTCATAATGCTCATGGCCACCATCTTCAATGGAGCCCTGAGCAATAACATCTTCCCACAAGAGTGGAAGAAGGCCACCGTCATCGGCATACCGAAGCCCGGTAAGCCGAAAACGGAGCCCACCAGCTACCGGCCCATCAGTCTGCTCAATGTCTTCGGCAAAATCTATGAGAGGCTTATCTTAAAGCGCCTCAGAGATTTTGCGGAAACAAAGGGCCTCATCCCCGACCAGCAGTTCGGCTTTAGAGCCCAACATTCTTGCGTCCAACAGGTCCACCGCATCGTTGAACACATAAGCTACGGCTTTCAACGTGGTCTTACGACCGGTGCTGTATTCTTCGATATAGCGAAAGCGTTCGACAAGGTCTGGCACAACGGCTTATTATATAAGCTCTACAAACTCGGTGTGCCCGATCGTCTCGTGCTCATCTTACGAGACTTCTTGTCGAACCGCACCTTCCGCTATCGCATCGAAGGAGCGCTATCCTCCCCTCACCCTATCCGTGCAGGCGTCCCTCAGGGCTCTGTACTATCCCCTCTCATTTTCACTCTCTTCACCAGCGACATCCCGAAAAGTAGAAAGGCGCAGTTGGCTCTGTTCGCAGACGACACGGCCATCTACTACACCGGGTTAGTCCACGACCACATATCTCGCACTCTCCAGACCGAGGTCAACAAGCTTGGCGCTTGGTTTAGAAAGTGGAGAATCGAGGTCAATCCCGACAAAAGTCAGGCTGTTCTCTTCACCAAACAGCGTAAAAACCTCATCGCCCCCCGACCGCTCACCATGTTCGGCAAGCCTATCCCTTGGGAGAAGCGAGCCAAATACCTAGGCGTGACCCTTGACCACCATCTCTCGTTCTCAGAGCACATCAAGCAGGTGCGTTCGCGTGCCGCTTTCGCTCTAGGTAGACTTCACTCCGTCCTAAATGCGCGCAGCAAATTGTCCCTTAAGGGCAAATTGCGTATTTACACAGCGTGCATCCGTCCCATCATGACTTATGCCTGTGCAGTCTTCGCACACGCTAAACCCCACCACATCCACAGGATGCAGTCCCTCCAAAACCGTTTCCTCCGAAAGGCAACGGGAGCCCCCTGGTTCGTTCGAAACGAGATCCTCCATCTCGATCTTAGAATCCCCACCATCAAGCAGTTCATGAAGCGCATCACGAAGCGCTTCTTCGACTCCGCCACCACCCACCGCAACCCTCTGGTTGTGCAGGCCGCCAGTTATAGGCCCTCCACCATTAGTTCTATTCGCCGTCCAAGGCATACCCTCTCCGACCCCGATGACCCCATTACCCTCCTCCAGGAAAGCAATAGGGCAACGAGTACAGTGCACAAAACACACCGACGACCTACGTTCCGACCTCGCCGCCGAGGTCCCTCGCGTAAACCCCGACGTAATTGTCCCCCCCGACCCTTGCTCGAAGAAGTGCCAGCCCGCGCCGCAGCTGAGCCTGTAGCTTTAAATTCCCCGATTAATAATAATAATATTAACCAGATCCAGCCTGTCCCATCTTGCTGTCCTCCCCCCAGCGACGCCCTAAGCCGAGGTCCGTACCCCACAGGGGGTGCCCTTAGCGTGCAGTCGCTTAGTAATATAAGAAATTCGCCCCTGGCTGGAGGCTTTGAGTTCGCTTAAGGCAGCCACAGGAAAGTCCGGTTAAGTAGTCACGACCTCTCAAGGTCAACTACGAGATGCCACACCAAAAAAAAAAAAAAAAAAAAAAATGTGTTTTTTACAATTTTTGTATTTATTTATCAGTTCGCTACCATCGCTCGTTGTGAACACATCCAGTGATCTAGTGCGCCTTTTGTATTTTATTTCAGAAGTTTTAAGTGTTATTGTTGCAATATGCCAAAACAAAACGAACTTTCTTTAGAAAAACGTGTGCAGATACAGCTTCTGTATGAGCAAGGGAAATCACAAGTAGAGATTTCTAAAACTGTGAAATGTTCGCGCCGATCCGTGCAATATGCTATTCAGCGATTCTCTACTACCGGATCACATGAAAATAGACCGAGAACCGGGCGCAAACGCATCACCACAGACCGTCAAGATCGTCAGTTACTGAGAGAGTCGTTAAGAAATAGGAAAAAAACATCTTCAGAGCTCGCTGCTGAGTTGTCGGAACAAATTAAGAAGCCAAAAAGAATTTCTGCCGTAATTAAGGCAAAGGGTGGACCCACAAAATATTAATTTTCTATTAATAAATAGTAAAATAAACCCATATAAAACGTTTTGTTTTATTTCTATTTGATACTCCGCATAAAACTGAAAGATATCATGGGTGCTCAATACTTTTGGCCAAGGCTGTATATATATTATAGATAATGACAGCCAGACACAGAATAAACAATTGTGCTCATCATACAAAGTTTGACCTGCATGGGAATCGAACCCACCTCACTAACTACTAGACCAACAGGCCCGTCAATTAGCAACAATAACTTATGTATAAAAAAGAATCTTACTTGAAGTTCACGGCAAGTAGAGATGTGTGCACAGGCTGAAGTCGCACGGAGTCCAGTTCAAAGCCACAATTGTCACAACGCAAAATCAGAGTCCACTTTACACAGCCAAAATCGTCACAAATGCAAAACCAAAATCGATAAAAACACGAGAGTCCAGTAAACAAGCGAAAGTCATCGGTAAGGTAAATAACAAGAAAAGTAAGCACGTCTGATAACTAAGGATAGTAAACCAGAAGTAATTCAAAAAACAAGATGCGCGAAAGAAAAAAATTTATACCACGTGTTGTTACAATAAACAATGGACGGTCCCTTAAAATAGCGTGGTACGACGCACGGTGATATTTTTTATGTAAGTAGGTACCTACCATATTTCGAGACATAAAATTTACCCACTATCGATACCCAAATGTGATTACGACGTATATGCATATTTCTTTATAGATAAGGATTAGAGAGTTGTAATTAAAAGAGGAGAAGAAACATCTCTATATAAATACTTTTATTGTTTAAATTTTATCTTTATTTAGAGCGGGTGTAAAATTTTATAGAAGACAAGCTAAAGACAACCGCAGCAAAGTGATTTAGCTGCTTTACTGTAATACATTTATAATTTATTATCATATGATGATTTAATATCAAATACTTCAACTTCCAAAAAGGTTGGTGCCCCCTATTTTTTTAAAAATATTACAGTATCCAGAAACGAAGGCTACGAGCTTAATATACGTGAAAAATGAAGATAGTTTGGTTTCAGGTAAAACTTCCATAAAACTTAATTGAAGGAGTTATCATCGATTTCAAAATGACACATATCCGTGCCTGACGCCACACTTAAAAAGAAGTGATGGCACTGAAACGTGCCATCCGCAACGAATCGGTTAAAAAAGCGCTATTACTTGAAAATTATAAATATTTTCTTAAATCTAATTCTGTCACAAATACGCACAAATTAAGAGCTACTCGTGTATGTTTATTCTATAGGCGCACATACAATAGTTTTAGAGATACACGATTCTGCAAAACGTTGCTCCAGCAGGAAACGCAATATCTTGAAAACCTGAAGACGCACAAATTATATTTTCGGCGAACATTTTTGCACAAATATAAGCTATCTGCCCATGCTCAATATTTATCACTCCGATCAATCGTTTAGAATTTTCCTGCTGGAACAACGTTACTCCAGCAGGAATCGTTTTTTCCGTTTTTTTTCAAAACGACAAACCGCACAAATTTTTTATTTGGCCCACATTTACAGCAGATTACGCACCAATTATACGTACCACTCATATCACTCTAGGAGCCACTTTCCTGCTGGGGTAACGTACCCGTTTGTGTGGAGCGCGCGTTCACACATTATGGAAAATTTTAAAAGTCGTCGTCTAATATCCCTTTACAAGGAACATAAATGCGTAAATATTTAAGAAGAATGTAGGTTGTTGCTGCCACAGCAATTCGATGTCGTTGCTGCACGTGTGACTCCATAGCGACCGAAAGTCCATGATCCATGCCTCATGCTCCCGGATCGCGGATCGCAGGAATTGGCGATCCATTTTGGATCGTCTGGTGTGGAACCGCCTAAGAACATGCATAAACAGTCAGTATGGAGTAACAGATACCCCTTTATTGTTTCTAAAAGTGCATGTACGAGCATCGCCACATGATAACAATTGTTATAGTTATTACCTGAACAAGCAGTAGCTAATTCACTGATTAATGCACATTCGCTGACTAGCCGATTACGCCCGCCACAAGTCACCTACTTTAGGTATTATATATTTTAATGTTTTACCTATTAAACAGTCAATCATTAACGGACACAAAATAGTGACTTTATTTTCCTGTACACATCCCGTGTGATTCGTCCACCTACATACTACATCTCAGTGTGCGGAGCTCCTGCCCGTACAGCAGGCATAAATGAAAACAAGCAATTGTTTTAAAATAACTCACATTTATTATAAGGAACAACAATAAATATCTTGCTCTTAGCATAAGGTATTAAGTGTTTCATTTACTTCATCACTCAATGACATCAGTTTTTTCCACTGTTCAGGTGTCATGCTAATGCCCTTCTTGCCCGGTAACAGATCGCCATTCTTTTCATAGAACTCTCTTATATCTACATATACCTTTCCTTTGAATTCCCTGACTTTAAGTAGTTTCTTTCCTTGTATAACCCAAGTTGGCTCTTTATCCGCTGTTCTGCTGCCCATTTTGGCTTTCTTTTCTGCAGACGGGTTTCTCTGCAAACACAAAACAATTTTTTTGAAGAGCATATCTTTATGTAAATAGACATAATAGTGTAATTTACCCAATTGAAGTAAGATTGCATAAGAAAGTAAGATTGCGTAAGGAATGCAGGCACCATTTGGCTGGTTGTTACTAATGTTCGAAGTTAAATAAGTAACTGGAATAACTAGACTCCCTTATTTTATAAATAACTCAATAAATTAGACAAAGTTGGCAAAAGAAGTGTTTATCTTCAGAGATAAAAATAGATAGGTAAGTACTTAATTACAGTTTCACCTAGGTTCTACTAACTGATGTTGAAGCGAAACATAGAAAACACAATTATTTAATATTCATATTAAATTTCTATTAAGCATCTAATTCTGATACACACGGCGATTTTTTTTTTTTTGCCAAGCTATCTTGGACTGTGGATAGAAGAACACAATTTTAACCCATGGAAACTACTCAAGTACCTATTCATTCGTTTTGTTAACAAGGGAAAAATAAACAACCTAGAACAAAAGTAGCGAAAGGGCCGCTTAGTTTTAACCTGGTGCTTGTTGGCCATTTGCATTTACACGTGTATTAGAAACGTGGACGTAACTAACTTTTAGAAACTTTAGAATGTATTCTGTTTACAAGATTAGTATAAAACTTAATAGACTATAAAACTTACGTCGACAGGTCCATCATCACTATCAGAACTGCTGGAGCTTTCTTGCTTCTTGTGTTTAGGCATATTGTAGAGAACACAGCTTATCTAAAACAGTATTTTATTAAATGAATAATTTGCGCCATATAGAGTATCTTCTGATCAACAAAATAAAGTTGAAGATTCGATACAAACTTCTTTTTAATCCAAAATAATTATTCTTATCGCTACAATAATAACTTGCCGGTCAACCGGTTTCTCAGAAAATGCAGAAAACTTTTTCTATTCAGTGTTGCTATAATAATGTCACAGAAAAGATTTTGACCAGAGAGAATTCGATTTTGACCATAGAAATAAGACAAGACAAATTAATAATTTATTTATACTCCTCGTCGAAACGTAGTGCAGCAGGTACAATTATTTGTATTTAACACCTATTCGATAAGAAAACCATGAGGTCAAAAGGGTTAAATTAAAAAAGACCAACCTCAGCACAATGATAGTCATTATCTCCCTAGAGTAAATATGTTCCTTGGTCATTATTGTCATATAATGGCCAGTTCACTGTTCACATACTAGGGTAGTTCTATCCAGGCGCCGCACGGTGGGCTGAAAATCGGCTTTCATAGAATTAGGGATTTCAATTTGTATCGATATATGTATGATATCGCTTCTATTAGTTATTACTATATTCAAAATGGCACCCGAGTTAATTCTGCACAAAAACGAAGGAATTATAATTTTTTTACGAAAATATTGTATGAATCTAGTATGAAAAAGTTAATTATCTCGTAAACAGCAAGGAAAACCGTAATATCCTTACAGGTGGTTAAAGTACTAATTATTTATGATTTTTTTACATATATGCCAATTAACGGTTATCGCTGATGATTTTTTTTTTTAAATAATAAAATATTTTTATTTATTTTTACATGAGAAACGGTTCCTTTTAGTATTTAAGTTGAGGTGTAACATAAAATAGCATCACCCCTATATTCCCGAAGCAGTAGTCACGGGTTTATAGTACATCCACACTTAGACAACTATGTTTGAGCTCTAGCTCTGCTCTGCTATTTATCAATACAAAATGAGTTTTAAAACTTTACATACAACCAAAATACCAAATAACAAATTGTTTAGTCTTCTAGTGAGTCTGAAAATAAGTGATTAAGTAATTACAATGATTTAGTCTTCTAATAAGTCTGAATAGGTGATTAAATTATTGTTAATGATTTCTGATAAGTAAGCTAATTTGTTGTGTTATGAGTTCTAAGAAATGTTTTTGACGATTATACATTTTCATTAGCACATCTTTTAAAACTCTAATGAGGGTAGTTAACTAATTATAGATGTTTTGCAATAAAAGGGCTAAAATTTTGCTTTATAATTTACGATTGTTGTATTGTATGTGGATTGTACAACTGTGTAACTGCTAACACAAAATTTTGCTATGCGACTATAAAATCTTAAAATGAAAAGTTCATACACCAATTTAGACTTGTTTGTTCTTCTAAAAAGTGAGAGTACTTTATTTAATCATGAAGTAGGCGCATAGGCGATTGCCTTTCTGCCGAAGATCGAGTAACTCTCAAAGAATTTTGTCGGAAATTCACGCGAGCTGCTTGACAGAGGTGGCAGAAATCCAACCGATTCCTTGATCACTTCAGAAGACGTGCCGGTTGGGACTCTCTCGGAAGAAGCCTCAGAGTCTCGAAACAAAGATTTTAGGAGGTTCCGGGAACATCATTCGCGGAAAATAAGCAGGCAAGATTCTAATCAAGATATCTTAAATATGCTTGTTTTTTCTTCGGATCTTTTCCTAAGTGCAAAAAGGCCTAAGTTAGATGCCAAGAGAAAGTAGAGCTTTTTTTGCTGAAACTCTCGACTTAATTCAGTTTCAGGAAAGTGAGTTCGAGTTTTTAGATATATCTAATCTGTATTCTGACTCAGAATTGGAGTCCGACAACGACAGAGATAAGGAAAATGTTTAATATTTGATTTATTTTTTTCTATTTTTTGAATTATGTTTTTGTTTTATATATTCTTAATATTTGGATCAATTACATTCTTCATAATTAACAATGTTCTTAATTTAGTCACTAAAAGGAACCGTTTCTTAAGCAAAAATAAATAAAAATATTTTGACGATTTAAAAAAAAAATCAGCTGAGATAACCGTTATATGGCATTTGTCAAAAAATCATAAATAATTAGTACTATAACCACCTGTAAGGATATTACGGTTTTCCGTGCTGTTTACGAGATACTTAATTAACTTTTTCATACTAGCTTCATACAAATTTTTCGTAAAAAAATTATAATTCCTTCGTTTTTGTGCAGAATTAACTCGGGTGTCATTTATGAATGTAGTAATAACTAATAAAAGCGATATCACACATATATCGATACAAATTGAAATAAAGCCGATTTTCAGCCAACCGTGCGCCGGGATGCGTAGTGCATATAAAGACGAGATGTCAGTTTTTGATACTTTTATTTTATTCCTGACGTGAGACGTCAAAATGAAATTTCGACAAATTCGAGGTTATGTTAGTTAGGATATTCAGTTTTCAATAACATTTGTATTTTCGAGAATAAAGTCAAATAACAATTTGTTACTGTAATGTTAGAACCATGGAACTGTGCTACTCTCTTACCACCACCAGTAAACATGTTTTTATGTGTAACTAAATTTGGTAAGCGACATTCGTTGTTTACAAATCCAAAAAACTTTGCTCTTTGTAAATACAAAAAATAATATTATTCTAGGTCCTTGATGTATCCATCATTTTCTTATCCTTGACCCTTGTTTATTTGGGGTGGCTCGTCATCATTTTTAGTTATTTACTAACTATTTAATCCGCACACCTCAATTACCTTGTGATGCAGAACATGAACATGTGTTGTATACAATAATTCCATTAAATAAAACTTTTTACTTTTCCAGATGTATCAGCATTAAAACATATATTTAATAACATTATCAAAGTGTTGTCAAAGCAGTCGCCTCTACACAAAGAAAGTGCTATTTGCTCACGATTTTTATACAAATACGATAAGAAATTCCGCAATGATATAGGCTACAGGAATTTAAGAAAAGTCAACACAGCTCTGAAGAAGTACCTGTCTTTAAATATCTTGAAAGAGATTGAAAACTTTTCATTAGCTTTGCCATCAGAGGGTGATGATGATCTTTATTTACCAACAAGACAGATGCTGGAATATGTTTTGTTAAGAATTATGGCATTTGCCAAAATAATGTTGAGGGTTTGCGTTTGCTCAAAACAAGCAGCAGTGTTTTATTTGGACAGGATAAAGAGAGGTGAGAGTCACTGGATGAGTTTGTTACCTTATGCCCTATTGAGTAGACTATGGTCTATGAGTATGGTGCTTCTACAGCATACTACAACCTGGTATTCAAACCTGTATCCCTATTTAATTAAATTACAACTGAAAGGCCTCAATTTTCTACCAGAGAATTATAAATTACCTGAAAACTTTGAACAATGGTTGGACCTGAAGCATGTTGATGACTTTGGCAGATTTGATTGGGCTCAAAAGAAACATATTGACATTGATTATACCTTGATTGATAGTGATGACAATGATCTGTTTGATAATATACTTGGCTATGTAAACCAAATTAATGAAGATCAAGCTGAATCAGATCAGGAAGAGTTTATTAAACCATTGCCATCGTTGGAAAGGCATGAGAGCCCATTACCAGTGCCAACTGTAACAAGAATAGATCATGGCGTAGTGTTATCTAGAGAAAGTTTTAAAGTTCTTCTCAACTCTAATAAAAATATTACAAAGGACAACAAAACACCACCCCCTCTACCTGCTGTGATGGAACACTCTCATGAGAAAATAACAAATTCTACCTCTTTAAAGAAGTTTATTGAAAGAGAGGAACTATTTAGGAATGAATCTGATAGTAAATCACTTACAAGCCATTTGAGCCTCATGCAATGGCATGCTCTCAAAAATGCTCTACTCAAACTTAGTGACACTCTCACCAACAGGAAAGTAGATAAAAAATTCCATAAAATATGGAAACAAAAATGTTTAGATTACATGTAATAAAAGCTTTTATTAATAATATTTGAGTTTTATATTGTTTAAATAATAATATTTACAAATACAACAATTGTTACAGCACCATTTTTAGATGAATAACTATGCACATAATCAGGCATTTAAATTAACATAATGCATTAAAAACAGTATATCAGGTACAATATTACATATGTGCAGGAATACTTCATGATATTCTGAATGATACATAGTTTAAGTACCAATTTATTATGATTTTTAGGGTACCTGTCACAAATAACTCATTTTTAGGAGTTCCCCCCTCCCTCACAGTAACTTGCACAACAACTATATTGTGTATACTATATACAACACTAGCGACCCGGCCTTGCTTCGCACGGATTTAATGGCGGCATGTTAAAATATTGAGATTTCTGTGCTATATTTAAGTTAAATATGAACAAATCTCTTATGGAACAAATCTAACTTACGAGAGATGTATTAATGATGTTAATCATTATAATTCTGTAAAAACATATTTTGTTATGGTCGGGAATCATATAAATCAGCAAAAAACGTTTGTATTTTGCGGCCACCACTGCTGATCCACTTTAAACCTTAAACCTTGAAAAGCGCATCAAATTCCACCGTTGAGTTTATAAGTTCTAAGCAGTCACACAGACAGACATTTTGCATTCTTATTTCTCATTCTTCATTCCTGCAACCTTTAAAATTCATCCAATTTTGTATGGCTAACTTGGAAAGCTTGAAGTAGATATGGTATTAACTCCATTAAAAGTGTGAATTATTAGTATAGGCTTTAATGAATGTGTACAAGACCCTTCAAAATACGAAAAGTAACAATTCTTTCAGGAATAGGCAATAACCTTATTAGAGTTGAAAGTTAGGCCTTTCTTCAATACAATATCATACATTACACAAAACTCATCTTACATTACAAAAATAAAATTTTATTAAAGGAATGTACCTACATAGTGTTATTAGATCCGTTATTAGATTTCAGTGGAATGTTATGTTTGGAATGCAAATAAATAATAATACTTCGTTTGTGCATTAGAAACAAATTAGGTCGAAATATTATTTTTTTGTACTAGACAGCTTCTGTAAGCGCGCCTTCAAGCCGCCTTCCTTTTTAGGCTGAGTGACAGGTTTTCTTTCTTCTTGAAGTTTTTTGGCTTCTTTTAACCTGAAACAATACAGGGTGTTATTGTATACAGCATCTCGCATAAATTGCGGAGACGCATCGTATGTGGTTGCGATCCTTAGCACCAAGGGAACGACGAAGAATAATAAAGATAACGCATCTCGATCCTAGTACACATACATTGGATGTTGAAAGCAGTTGAGGCACGACACACGATAAATAAAAAAAACCGGCAAGTGCGTGTCGGACCACGCGCAATGAAGGGTTCCGTAGTTGAGATTACTTTTTTGGGTGGGAAATCATCAAATAACTTCTCTCCCACCGCTCTGGGCGGAGCGGGAGGGTGTGTCAGACTAAAACCCACCCGTATTCCTTCCGTTGCCTGGGGCCTCGGTGACCCTTTAGTTTAGTACCTTCTCGCGACCCCGGCAGGAGTTGGGATTACTTGGGATAAATTTATCCCAAAAACAAACTTAACATTGTAGTTGAAAAACAAGTTCTCCCAAACATCGATATATGTCACGGTCAACTGTTAACTTGTAAAGCCTACTTAGCTGTGATAGTTTTCCTTTTAATGTCATTATATGTACTACTGCCATGAATTTTTTCACATCTCCATAAACAACCATTTAGCTGGCAGGAGGGGTCCATCCCCCCCGATGGGACGGGGACACTTGACTCTAACAAAAATGAGCTATTTAAAGCTAAATATTACGCAAACGCATCCTTGAATCGAGAAATGATGCGCACAGACCCGCAATATTTTTGAATGGCCTATCCAACGAAAAAAAAATCATCCTTTTATGGCGCACTTTGTCGGCGTGATTAATATGTATACCTATGTCACTTATCAGCTTTCTAGTACTAAGCGTCTCTGAGCTACAGCGGGGACAGAAAGACAGACGCACATGGCGAAATTATAAGGGTTCCTTGTTTACTACGGAACCCTAAGAAGCCGCTGAATACTAGCGGCAATACTCACTTTTCTTTAATCGCAATTTGTTCTTCTTTCTTATAAATATCTTTGAAATCGCTACAAAATGAGGTCCACAGTGAAAAAAATTCTTTCGGTTCACAGTCTTCCAATTTGCCGCATTTAGGAGTGTACTGGTAAAACTTCACAGTCGCGATGAATTTCGTACGGCATTCGTCTAAGTTTTCGTTTTCAGTCTTTAGTTTCTCTTCGGCTGCGTTTAGGAATACGGTCATCTTGTCTTTGAACACCTCTAGCCTTCTCTTTCCCTCGTCAGTCGGGGACTCTTCGTTGACATTACGTGTTTGAGCGTTGGTCTCTATAACTTTCTTCGTTTTATCTTTGCAAGCTGTAATTCATTAATAAAAAAATAAGGATTACAATTTATTTTCGCAATTAGAAAGAAATGTCATAAAATATTGATGTAAATGACGATATGAATGCCTTCGACGCTATAAAAACAAACCTCTCTAACATTGGTAACACCGCTTACCATCAAGTTGGTTCCTAAGCGTGGTAAGGTGCGTGGCCACGTCGGCGAAGTCCAGGGTGGCCGCGCGGGCCACGTCGCCGGGCTCGGGCACGGGCAGCGCGCAGCCGTCCGACAGCGCGCCGCCGCTCGAGCGCATGTACGTGCGCACTATGAAGTGGAGCAGCGTCACGTTCGACTGTTTTGACTGCGGGCAATACCAGAAATTAAATAAATTATTATTATACTAGCCTATTATACGCCCCTACTTCGCACTCATTTTCGACTTGACATAACATCGAGATTTCTTTATTAACAGTATTTTTATCTCAATAAGGGACGCGCGCTTTTCTTGTGGTAACCAAGTATACAAATAGGCTGGGAACATTCCCAGCCTATTTCCGCACACATGTGTGTGAAGATGAATAGCGTTAGCACATAATACACACACACTTCCGATTTCGCCCGTATATCGGACGGCACCGAGAGCCAGACATTTACAGCGTGTTTGTATACTCGTTTAGCACAAGTAAAGCGCGCGACGATTCGTAAGATTAAACTAAAATTTATCTTCTGTCCTCTTCTTAATAAAATAGAAAGAAAAGGATGCACTGAACTTAAATTTCGTTTAGTTTGTGAACAAGGGAATCGGCGCCATTATGTGACAAATTCCAGGAAATTAAAAAAAATACGTAATATTGGGTTTTCTCTAATCCATTAATTTTCGCCTTGGCTTTATGGGGTGCTTAATTGTTGCAAATGGGACTTTTATGTCCTGGAAGGAATACGTCAATTACAAGTCACCCTGTATATCCAGATCGTCATGGTTTAAGCTTGGCCCAGATAATTTGTATCTAACAAATTATCTGGGCCAAATCACATTCACATGTGAAAGTTATTTATTACGTTATAATGGCTGTTATCAATATCAATGGTGTATGAGAAAAGTCCATTATGTAGCATTAGTAGGAATTCATACAATAGAATTAATTAAGAATTAATATATTAGGAAAAATACATATATGTTTGAAATCTAATGAACAGCTGACGTTTCAGATTTAAAGTATCGTCGATCTCGCGTCGCACTCTACTACCTTTCAAGCCTAAAGCATTTCAGATCTACTGAACAGTTTTGGTTTGCAAATCGACTTGACTTATTTTATAATGAAGGCTTACCTTGACGTCTTTCAGTTTTGAAAGAATCTCAAGACCGAATCCATCAGCTTGTCCCCTCTGACCATTACCACCATTCATATAGTTGCCGAGAGTCAGGATTATAGCAAACAATCTCTTCAGAGATTCACTGGTCGTCAGAAACTGGAAAACAAATAAGTTGTTCTAGTAATCATATTACACAGTAGGTACCCAGACGTTATTATCACACATCAGGTTTCAGACACTGGTACGGAGACGGCGCTCTACAAAGCGGATTGTTTTCATAATTTACAAAAAAAAAAAACAGTTTATAGGATTCCGTAGTAAACAAGAACCCTTATAGTTTCGCCATGTCCGTCTGTCTGTCCCCGCTGTAGCTCAGAGACGCTTAGTACTAGAAAGTTGTAATTTGGCATACGTATACATATTAATTATGCCGACAGTGCTAAAATACAATCGCGAAAAACATTTTTTTTTAGGGGGTACCTGCCAGCTAAATGGTTGTTTAAGGAGATGTGAAAAAAAATCATGGCAGTAGGAAATATAATGAAATTAAAAGGAAATTCACACAGCTAAGTAGGCTTTACAACTTAACGAGTAATAGGCGACCAACTTAAATTTGCTGTTGGAGAATTGACCTTCACGTATATCGATGTATAGGAGAACATGTGTTTCAACTACAATGTTAACCTATTGAACGCCACGTCAAAAAATCAAAAACGTGCCCGCGGCGCCAAGCTACGAAGTATTCCTTATAATCTGTCATGCAGTCGTGACCGTGGCGTGCTGGGCACATTTTGGTCTGTCATCTAATACATGACTGTGGCGGTCAAAAGGTTAAGTTTGTTTTTGGGATAAATTCATCCCAAATTCCCAACTACGGAACCCTTAATTGTGCGTGGTCTGACACGCACTTGGCCGGTTTTGTAACGCTTTCAAGGACACTGAACGAGACAATAGAAGTTTTACTGTTATGATGCCTATGGACGTTTAGTGCCCTGAACCAGGTTTTCTTACCTCACATGTATGTTTCAAATTATCGAGTTTGTGCATTGTTGTGCTAACCGCATCTTCAAACTCTGCTTGGAACATAAAACAGGAGATTCGTTCCGCGAAATTTGGTATACCAGATAAATCCTGGAGAAATGCTTCGGGTCTGTCCAGCGGTATGTCAGGTTTGCTCTTTAGATGTTCTTTAATCATTGATACCTCCTCGTCGGTGGCTCGCTGGAATGATAAAGAAAAGACCAAATAAAAAAAAAAACAGGTTTTTATAACAATGTCCGTAATGTAGGTACAATAAACATACTAACCAATTCGTAAATCTGATTCAACGCTTCTAAACTAACTACGGACGTATCAAAATTGTAAATAGCATTCTCAATCTCTGAGAACTCAACATGTAAGCTTTGTGCAAGAATGCCGACGTTCTGTGATCTCTTGCTGTCCAATATTTTGATCGGTTGAATCTTCGTCTTTACTTCGACCTTTTTCTTGACTGGCGCCTTCACAACTTGCCTTGAGAACAGATCAGTAAATTCCTCAATATTATCTAGGTTGGTTTCTTCTATTTCCAACCACAAGGGTTTAAAATTGCTTGAAATTGATTCTGCCTGGGCGGCAGGCGCTGGCGGAACTGCTAGTATTCGCGTCCAATACAACGGCTTCATGGGTGCAGCAGGTTTCACTGGAGTTTTTCTTAGAGCTAAAACAAGCAGATTGTTATTCACATCTTGGTAAACCCATACCCCATATTCATAACCACTTATCATATAAATACAGCTATTTTTCTAGTCTTTTTCACGTAAATTAAATTAATGAAAAGCAGACCAACACCAATTTAGCGAAAAGATGTTTATGAATAAAGGGTTGCATTTTTAAAATGAAATCGTTTTATAGAAGTGGCCGCTACTTACTTGCTCTTTGAACATTCCATCCTCCGACAGGCGGCGCTGGGAAAGGTACAGGCCCGCTAGACAGGGGCGGCGGGGAGGGAGGGGGGCCTAGCCCGGGCATACTGGGAGGTGGTGGGGCACCCATACCTGGCAGAGGAGGTGGGGGCGGGCCCATCCCTGGCATTGGTGGAGGCGGGGGGCCCATGCCGGGCATCGGTGGAGGCGGGGGTCCCATTCCAGGCATTGGAGGGGGCGGGGGTCCCATTCCAGGCATTGGAGGGGGTGGAGGACCTATTCCGGGCATTGGAGGAGGTGGAGGACCCATTCCGGGCATTGGAGGGGGTGGAGGACCAGTTCCGGGCATTGGAGGCGGTGGCGGTCCGATGTCCGGCATTGGTGGAGGAGGTGGGCCCAGACAGGGCACTGTCGCAGGTGGCGATGGGCTTATTTCAGGCATAAGGTGTGGTTCTGTTAGCTCTGGAAATTGACAGGAAGACGATTCCAACTCAGGTGAAGCGGGAGGTGTTCCTGGCATCGGAGGTGGAGGAGGAGGCATTCCTGGTAAAGGGGGAGGTTGGAAAGGTACAATTTGATTAGGTAGGCTAGCTCTCACGGGCGAGACTTGCGCTAACACAGATGTCTCTGTGGTCTGAACAGATTTCGCAGATAGGGTCAGTTCTGGGGACCTGTCAGATATTGATAAACATATTTTATCATCTGAATCAGCTACACTGCTCACATTGTCATGGTCCAAAGAGATAGTACTTGAATGTCCCAGTGATATCTGACTAGTTGATATTGGTTGCTTTTCAACTGTTGTGTACAAAACTTGAGTATGTGGAACATGAATGGTGTTTGCATTCCCTAACCCTGGGGGCTCTCCATGTTTATCTAAGTCTATGAAACTTTTTGCACTATACATAATTAAATCAGTGGATTCAAAGGTGCTGCGAAATGATACTTCTGATGAACAAGCACTGTTTTGGTCAACATTGTGAAGGTATTGGTTGATATCCTTCTTCATATCTTCAGTAGTGTTGAACTCTGATAGATCATCTTTACGATAACTTTTATTACAATCTCTACTTTTATTCAACTTACAATAATTTACTATTTTTTCAGATCTGACATCAGGTTTACTTGTAATAGCCATCTCACTTGTATGTTCTAAACTACTTAAATCTAATGTTTTATCAATATTTACATTTGTTCTTAGTGGGTCATATTCAGGTATGTTTATCACAGGTTTATTTGATAGCTTATTTAGTTCACTGGCAAAACTTGAAGTCTGTACTTCTTTGCTTGTTAATTCTGTTCTGGTTTTTAAAATATTATATTCATTGATAGAATCAAAACGCTTCTCTATGTTCTTATTGAGTGATTCAATTTGTGTGTTTATTCTATATTTCTCTACTTGATATTCTAGCTCTTGAAGTTTTTTCTTTAGTTGAGATATTACTACTTTAGCTTCATCAATGTCACTTATTTCTTCATTATTATTTTGGCTAAAGAACTTATTGTTTTCTAAATCCCGTTGGTTGTCCTGTGTGAAGTAGGGCGAGTCCTTGTCAGGTGGCCACACAGATGTGTGTAATCTGCCTGGTGTGACTGGTTGTAGCGCCGGCACCTCCATATGAGCCCAGTAGTACATCAAATTTGGCTGGAATGAGAATACATTAAGATTTTTAGTTATATATTATTTGAATGGTTTAAATAGGAAAGGATAAAACAAAAAGTCGGTAACCCTAAATATGTATTGAAAACTGTTTTGTTCATGGCCACTCATTAGCTATGCCATAAAACTGACATGATATACATATTAAAGGCTACATGAGTCCGTTTACAATGTTGAATAGTTTGCTTGACTTGTTTTGTGTTATACCAGTTGTAGCATTTTTCTTGTTTTATACCTAATTAACACGGAAAACCATAGATATATCCTTTTCTAACAAATGCAATTTTAGGTAACTAGTTGTATAAGTTTTCTGTGAGCCAATTCTATATACTAATTATTTTAGTTTTCTTTTCTTGTTTTTGGTAAAGCAAGCATCTAATCTAGAACAGATTAAACCATGTTTGGTTAGGAATAAGCTTTTTGTGACACACTAAAATAACATTCTCATATTCTAAATATGAAAGTAAGTACCTTAAATATATTTTCCGTGGGCGCATCCTTGTCAGATATTTGCCTAAGAACGCCTGCGGCCAGAAGATTGGTACAGTACTGTATCCCAAGGTTCCTTTGATCTTGAACACTTAACAAGGCTTTCAAGTGACTATTCTCCGTTATTGATGATATGTACCAGTTCAGGAGCATCTGACCTGGAATTAGCACAAACGTTTTGCTTTCAAGTTCACACAAAACACTTTAATTATGTCGTTTTTGAATATAAACAAGATTGGCCACCAACCTTTACCATATTAGTTTGACAGCTAATGCAAATTAGTGACGCGCAACCGGCGCAACCGCATAACATGATCGTATCGATATATATGCATTGTTTTGCATCGAATAGTGTAAACTATACTTTATTTTGGATTATAGCGAATTACAATGTAACAAAACATTTTTTTCTGAATATTTATCTAGGTATTTCAACGGTTTTTTTTAATGTATTTTGGGGCTAATAATGTGCGAAAGTACATATTTGTCACACAAATACTGAACAGGTACCTAATGCTAGATACACACGCAGCGACTTTGATCACCGGTGATTTCAAAATTCCACATTCTAACACAGATTTTGACAGCCCTATCTAACGAATGAGAAAAGAATGTCGTTGAATTGAAAAAAAAAAAAATAGGTCCTATTGTAGGAAAACGTATACGACGTTTTTACCATATCAACACTAAGCCTCCAGCCTACCGCAAACGTGCAAATTGGAATAAGATGTTGGTTAGGAATGCAGCTAATGGAGAGTAATGGCGATCGGGCTTTACAGTGTTCCAAAATAAGCCAAAAAAAGTGTATAAGGCAAAAACATCCTGTTACGTTCCTGTAACCTACTAATTGCGCCGGCGCCAGCAAGTTTATTTTCAGGGGGGTGCATCTTCAGTTCCACGAAGCTTGATCAATTTTGCAGTTCACCTATGGTATAGGTTATCGTTTTTCCATTCATACAAGGAGTAAGTATGTCGACTTATGCAGGAAAGCATAACCATTAGGAGAATGTAGGATGCAAGAGCGAGCGAGCGGAGCAGGCTCGACATGTTACCCTAGGGTCGATTCGATCTTCGGAAATAGGAGTTCAGTTGAACAAATATTATAGGATCTCACCTCGAATAGGTTAAGTTCTCTATTGAGGTGCAAGCCGTGCAAGTGCACCCTCTTGCGCCCGCTCCGACACGTGTAACATGGGTGTTTATAATGTAGGCACCTAGACCTGCCTGGGTAGGCACCTAGACTAGATTTTCCAGAACCACCGGGTTTCGAACCAACCTCATATCTATGGGACCTCGCAATAGGTACCTACAGAATCCGATGTAGCCATTACATGTGACTGAAACAGTGATTGTCAAAATGTGCGTGTACATCTCTGGTGAGCCCTTCGGGGGATCTTGATGTTGTGGGGTGAAAAACTTCTTATATTAGAAATCTTATCTTACATACCTAATACAAAACAAGCCCCCTCGCCGCATCTGTCTGCCTGAACGCGATACACTTAAAAATCCCGAACGGATTTTCATACGGGGTTCAACAAAGGACGGAGTGATTCATGAGGAAGGTATAGGTATATAATTCATTACAGTTGTGTTTGTGTAAATTGGCTAAAATATAACCATGTATTATTATACATATACATTATATTGTCGTCCGTGTCGATGTTCATCCTACTTGGAGTATTCTCCAAGTAGGATGAACATCGACACGGACGACAGTGCGTCAGAAAAAAAAAAGTTGGCATATGCTCTGCTACCCGAGCGAAGCCGGGGCGGGTTGCTAGTATGTAATAATAAAATCTGTACTCAGGATCGTTAGTATTAGAAATTACGTCACTGCATACGTTAGTCTAATACGCAAGTAAGTGGTTTATTATGAGTGTTTGTATAGATAATTAGTCTACATAATAATCTCCCGTCAATGACCGGATTATAACCTTTACGTAACGGATTGAGTTTGAACCTGTAGGTACTTATCCTAAGTTTAGTAGAAAGACGGCTTTTGGGCCTAAACGTACTTTTGTGTAGCACTTCCTTCGACGTAAGACAACTTCTCGACACATGGAGACACAAAACAGTTGTTTCACTATGAATATATACTTGTATCACAATTACCGACATCTTCAAATCGCACTCTAAATGAACTTTATAATTTTCTCTATTTAAAACAAACATCTGAAAACGATACCACTGCAACGTCTTTGGCACGTTCATTCTTAACTTTTTCGGTGGCACATATAATACTAGAGAACGATTGATTATCAAACACTTTGAAACAGCACGGAGTAATTTAATTTTAGGTGTAATTTCCGCTCTTAACAGCGCAAAGTCATCGTTATGCAAGCGTACAATGTTCCCGATGTCTTGCACTCCTTTTCTCTTCGAACGAAACTGACTGAAAAACGTAACATAATTGAACTGTGCTACTGAGGAGTTGGTGAAATTCACACGATTTGTTGACAATTGCATAGCTTTAGATATTACGAGCTCGCGCTCTTAATGTCACGTATGCACACTAGTTACTAATGGCTAGTATCTTTGCTAAGGCTAATAATTAACGGCGATAAGAAATTATGGGCTATTTGTTAATAAGAGATAACATTCTTATCGCGGTGTTCATTCACCTGTTAGCGCCTTGATAAATATAAACAGATGATTTTTGACTGCAGTTTTAAATCAGTATCGCCAAGTATATGTAGTCAACGGAGCCTGCGATAGTAAAAGTTCAGAAAGAGACCTTTGATTGGCTGGAAATCATACATTAGTCAATATAACATTGATGTTTATATTGATCTTTATCCCATGTTGAAGTAATCTACAGTGACTACTTAGGTGGGACAACCAGTGCAGACTATTACACTAATCAAGATCTAAGAAGGGTCGAGTGATTCATGAGCTAAGTAGATAGGTTCCTATTTTTTTTTGTTGGTATAATGGCGTGTGCTAGCTGAGATATGGCAAATATGTGCTTGATTCCATACTGTTGTATGGAATCAAGTTTTTCTAACTGAATAGACAGCTGTGCTGCTGGGGAGTTTGTTGCGAACTTCTTCCCATCTAAAGCACTAGATATTGGTGAACGGCGGGCGTTTTTGGGGGAATGTATGTTATTTTGACGTTTGAAAGTACTGATTCTCAGCAGTTTGAATAAATTACTTTTGATTTTGATTAATATAATATACCACCACGTCTGTTTTCCTCGAAGGCGTAGGCAGATTTGTAACTTTTGTACCTAGAATCACATTTCTTTAGATAAGTTTAAGTCCCATGTAGACAATTGTCATTAACCAGGCTAAAATCCAAGCCCCGGGCTGCTACTGAGAAATTCGTAGGTAATGGGAATTCCCAAAAACATTGCCCGATCTAGGGGGTCGAACTAAAGACCCCACGCTCTGGAGTCGCGCTGGAGACCATGAGTTAGCAAGACTTATAAAATAGAATGATAAAAAGAATAGAATGATGAATGGTAGAATGATTTAGTTACCTTCAAACTTTTCCAAGAGCTTAAAGTTGAGTTTATCAGGCACGAACTTGGGGCGTACCACCCGGGACTCGGTCAGTTTGTCGAGTGTGAGAGATGCCACCTTTCTCAGCACATTTGAATCGGACATCGGGCTGTCACTAACACTTGAGCTCCTGCGATCTTTCTCTGTTACAACTGAAACGAAAACGAACCAACATGTTAATAAATATGTACAAATTACAACTGACCCGGGCCTTTTTATGTTAATGAATAAAATGATAGAAACAGTAAAGTTTTGGTTGACTTTGAGATCAGACGGAAGTGGGAGTAAATGTAGATTTAGAATTTTTTTAAAAAGGATATTCAGGGCGAGTAAAAGTTATTCTGTGCAATAGTGTAACAAACATGTCCTGATAGTGAATATATAAATATCTGACGGATTGACTTTTGGCAAATATGACGAAATTTCATCTGTTCAAAAAAGTTCTGGTTATAATTTTGCATGCATTTCTAAATCAACGAATCAAGTAGCTTTGATTGCAATTTGAATTTGAAGTTAACCCGTTTGTGAAGATTTGTCGGCATTCAGAAGTTTGAAAATATCAAACACTTGAAAATTATTATTAAAAGTTAACGCTCTGGGCCCGCGTGGTAGATTAAGGCCCACTCCCTCTCGAAAAAGAGGAGGCCTGTGTCCCAGCAGTGGGAACATTATAGGCTGATTATGTAAGTAAGTAATATTAAAACATCGACGGCGTACACCTTTAACAAAGTTGATTATTTCAAATTTCACAATGACACTAAGCAAACGAATTATTTTTTTATGCGGTTTAGTTTCACCCAGCACCAGGGCAACAGCAGAAGAGTCGATGAGATGCCCAAATAACCGATAGGTTTGCATTATTTTCATTTCTCTACTCATTTGAATGCACTGTAGCCACTTATTGGTTGTTTACGAGACATTACTGAGCTCTGCTTTGGTGGAAAGTGTCTTTGGAACTTTTAATGCAAGTTTTACTTAGGGAATAAATCGCAGAATACAATCTCTTACAGAATTTGAGTTTCTACCTTAATACTACAGCTGTTCTATGAGTAAGTTGAGTGGAATAGAGTACAACGATCCATTCAATCAATGCTTTGGTATTACGCATAAAAAATGTAGCGGTATCACAGCGCACCTTTTGTTATTGAATTACTATAATTATTCTTTGATTTTCTCAAAGATTAAACGTTGATTTTGTGTCTGTTATCTACAACTGTTGTGAATAACAAGATAGGGTTTTATTTCCTAAGTTTCATCAATTCAAATTAACTTGGGTAGGTACTTACAGGCATAACTAGAATTGTTGCGCTGATGCAAGAGACTGTCTGATTGCTGATGTCAAAGAGAGAGACACTAGTTGTTTAGATATTAGTTATTCTTCTGTCATAGGTAGTTAATAATGTTCTTAATAATGTTTTCATTATCTATGTGTGACGTGTGTATGTTAAGTAAGGTACCTAAGTAGGTACCTATACTAAACTTCAACATAAGTTTTTTATTCCCATCATAACATAATTACACTCTCAGGGAAATACCGAGAAAAACGCCAAAAAAATGAGTAATTTGCCGACATGATGACATTTAAGGTTACGCACGCCAAAGGTAATCATGTTTCATTACAAATGCGGGAAACTGTTTTATGTAAGTACTTGTTGTTATGTAGATGCTGGTTTCATCGATTCACATTACCGACGTTAAATCGCTGTAAATAGGGCTGAAAATTGATTGTTTCGGGCTTGGTCTGCTTCGGAGCCGGTGCGTAAAAACATCAACAAACTGGTTTGCTCGCCCATTGTGAAAAGTAAGCACTGTATGTCAGCAACAGGTACCCAAGAGAATAGAGGCTTCCATACGAAAAGCATCTAGGTATGTAGGTGAAAAGGGGCACTGTGGAGCATTGATTGATTTGTACGAGGATTTGTGATAAGCAACTACGCAAATAGATAACTAACGTGGATAAACTTTATCTGTATGCTCTTAGTGTCCGAGAATGATACTTTTTACCTAAATATAACGTTTTAGAACTAATTTATTTTGTTATGAAATTTTAATAATATCTTGTTTGCCAATATTCGTCTTGCATGTTGGCTATCTAGGTAGATAGAAACTATGTAATATGTGACCTGCTATGTAATATTACGTGTATTTCGAAGAGATCTTTCCAGTTTTTTCAACAATAGTTGTTGATCAATACCTATCAGAGAGCCTTTCAAGAAATACAGGTGCATGTAAAGGTTTATTAGTAAACTGACCGTTGTCTAGTAACGTGAGAGATGGCTCGCAAGCCACCGGAGGGAGCTCCACCTTCCGATGCTTCGATATCGTGAACGAAGTCTGTCCCGGGCAAGCTTTCACCCGGTTGTCGAGGAAATCGTGGTTGCACTCGTGGGTGACTCGTTCTATATTCCGTTCCGCTTGGTGGACGCCACACCAGCCCGAAAATGCAGTGCCCATAACCTTTTCATTCTCGCTTTTGTCACCACTGTCATCGAAAACGTCATTTTTTTCTTCTTTTTCCAAGTCATCGGTGGAGAGCAAGGAGGCGGCATCGTCGTGCGGCATGTCTACGGTCATGGCTACACTCGCGGGCGGCTCGGCCAGCAGAGATGGCGTGAGGGTGCGCGGCAGCTCCTCGGGCGCGCTGTCACTTTCGGCGGAGTAGTAGCACTGGTTGAGCTCGACGGCGAGCGGCGTGAGCGGGTCTGTAAACACTGACTCGGAGGTGGAGTCGTTGGCGGGCGAGAGCGCCGGCGGAGGCGCGGCGGCGGGCAACTGGTCGCGGGTCGGTGACCGCGGCTGGGCGCGCGGCTCGCACCTGGTCACCGTTACCTCCGACTGCACGCTCGCCGACTCGGCGCCCTCCCCCTGCCGCAATGTTTTGAACACGCACTCGACCGTATCGTTATCTGATATTTCGATCGGTTCGTTGGTATCTGAATCTGGCGTTTTATCAAACTCCCTGTCGATAGCATCACGTTTGGCATCACTCTTCTTCCTTCCATGTTTTTTGCTGTCTCTTCCCGGTGATTTTCTGTTCAAGTTTCGCATAAAATGTTTACCCTTAGCAGGGGATTTTCCAGTTTTGGATTGTTTTTCGTTGGTTTGAATGTTCCCCATGATTTAATCGATTCTATAACAGTCATTTAATAAACTTTATAAACTTGAATGAGCTCTAAAGGAAAGTTTAGAGAGCAAAATATAAAAATCTAACTTGAAGCAGTTTCACAGCCCTTAGTTGTCTGACTCCAACCCTCAACCATCTTCATCCCCGAGCATGCGCAGTTCGAACGAGGATCATCAATATTTTCGGTGCGTCCAAAATTAAACATTTTAAACTACCTTAATTTTTTTCCCTACTGCATTTCTAATTAAGGTTTCTTTCATTATAATGTTTTAATTGCATTGCGTTAAATTGTTTTTTATTTTCCAATAATAAGAGACCAAACTCTGCAAGCTTGAAACACTCGGTAGAGACGGGCAACTTTTCCTAATTCTGTGTTAGGCCGCTAGATGGCGGAACCGGTATGTAAAACATATTTAACGGATAATCGGCCGTACCTAGCTAGTTGTTATACTGTAGATGTGTCAATTGCAGTTTGGTTTGCTGATGACTACTATAGCTTTCAACTGTAGGTCAGATAGCATACGCTAATTGTTTAAATAGGATGTTGCTATCTCTAGAGAAACTTTAGTTCAAACTTAGGTCCGTAAATTACAGAAGTTCACTCAAGACTCAAGCATTACTTAAAACTAATTTCAATTCAACCAATGAAATGGCTCTAAACTAGTTATTGGTATTGCTTGAGTTTCGAGTGAGGTTCTGTAACACAGGCCTTAGATTACGAAAAGGAGAATGCCCAAAAATGTATGGGCAGAACACCCAGAGCCGAACGAAAAAAAATATGTGGGGTAAAAGCGCATTAATTTTAGATAACAAATATGAAATTCCTTTCTTTAAAAAATATCCCCATGACTGGCTATGTATTTGTTTATTTTTAATAATAGGTAATGATTTTCTTGCTTTCTTCATGTGAATAAAGTTAGTGAGCAGTATACAGGGTCAAATTAAATTAGCTAGCGAAACTCCGCAGGCGTGATGGGTATCGATATCTAAAGATATAAAAAAAAAACATCGTAACATTTTTATTTTATGATTTGTTTTTGGGGTCAATGACCGCTTTTTTTGTGAGTGGGAAATTTTCAAATAAATTATCCCGCTCGGGCGGAGCGGGAGGGTGTGTCGGACTCTTACTGACCACAACCCATCCGTGTTCCTTCCGTTGCCTGTGTTGCCAGGGGCCTCGGTAACCCTTTCGTACTTTCCCGCGACCCCGGCAGGCATTGGCCCTAGTGGACCCCTACACTTGTGCTGACTTCTCTTTGAAGCGCGCGTGGAACACAACGCGCCGTCGACCCGGGCCTGGTCCTCATCGGACGGCGAGCTACTCATTGCTCGCCTTCTGCAAGCCCGCGCCTACGTTGCCCGGATATTCGCCTATTCCCGACGCCCTGGGCGTCTCCTGCGGCGGCTAGGGGCGAGAGGCCGCGAAATTTGCCTTTCTGTCAACCGTCCCGCCTCCTCCTTCGCGAGCATTACTGCTTCGCAGAAGGAGGTGACGGCTGCTCATGCCTTCTCGCTTCGTACCTTGGTCTGGACCAGGGCCGGACGATCGCCGCCGCGGGGACACGGTGGTGCTCTGCCCAAGCCGGGCAGACCTCCACGTCAATGACCGCTCGTAGTGCTGTTACTTGAAGTAGGTATGAGTTGAGATAATCTGTTTTATTTTCGTGTTTAGATATCGAAATCCATCACGTCTGCGGAGTTTCGCCAGCTAATTTAATTTGACCCTGTACTTACTAATAATATAATATAATAAAACAAAAAATTATAAAAATTAAAGATTTGTTTTTTTTTATTTGTTTGTTTGTAATGGATAAACTCAAAAACTACTTATCTGATAAGTTTTTATAACCTATAGAAAACTACATTAACAGCTAGTAACGGATTGTATTTTATTTTAAACAAAATAGAGATCCCAACGAAAATTACAATAATGTAACCCAAGGTGTTCAAATATTTCCTATAAAAGTCATGATTTGGCGTGCACTGCGAAAACTATTGATGATACATAAAATAATATACTACATGTTTATAGTATTCATCATGTTTAAATGTCACTTTCAAGTGGAGTCTCCGCTAAAAGGTGAGCAGACCAGGGATGCTGAGGTCATCGTGTCAGTGGTGCCTGACCGTGTCACAGCAAAACAAGTTGCTCTAATAATAAAGGGCATGACTCGAGGGAAGTCGCCCGGACACGACGGCCTCAGCATCGAACATTTCCAGCACGCGGGGCCACACCTCCCGAGGTTACTGGACTGTTATTTACTCTCTGTGTTAGGCATTCATACCTGCCAAATGAACTAATGAAGACGGTGGTAGTGCCTATTATTAAAAACAAGACTGGAGATAATACCGACAAGTGCAACTACCGCCCGATATCATTAGCTACTCGTACAACGACATCTAAGGTGCTTGATGGCCTGCTTGAGAGACGGCTTAAAGAACACCTAAATTTAAACGATGCACAGTTCAGTTTCAGGCCAGGACTTTCGACAGAATGTGCGGTTATGTCTCTTAAGCAGACCGTCAGGTATTATACAGATAGGAGCACGCCTGTGTATGCAGCCTTTCTTGATCCTCCAGGGCATTTGACTTGGTTAGGTATGATACTCTCTGGCGTAAATTGAAGGATACAGGTGTGCCGGGTGAGTTAATTAATATTTTAAATATTGGTATGACCACCAAACTAACCAGGTCAAATGGCTTGGCGAACTTTCTGACGAGTAAACGTTCACGTCCATCGACGTAGTATCAAATTTCGGCAGGCAAACATATGGCCAACATGACACTACGTTATGAAACGTTTGTCATTTAGTATGGAAAATTCTGCTGCCGTAATGAGGTGTCAGGGTAAGTGCTCACTGTCAGCGAACGTGTTAAGAGCCTTCCAAAGTACAAGTTCCGTGGTGTGATTATAAATAAATCACTATCACAACTAATACAACGTCGCTAAAACCGTTGATTTCGCGTATTCCACAGCTTTTACAGCTCTCTAGGCGGATAGGTAGGTAGGTACGGTTTTCAGTTTTTTGTCGCTTACTAAAGTGAAAAGATGTGCATGTGATGTGATTAAGCAGTTTCAACAGTCAACCCCATCTGACAGTGAATAACAACATCCTCAATTCATAACGCCTCTATTTCAGAAGAAATTGTGAAAATGGCTGCAAGTCTGCAACAGGATTGTTTTTTTTTTCCTCATAGTTTTCACGCTAATGTCAGTTGACGGCAAAATATCGTACGTCTAGCAATTTCAGCACAATTTAGCGGCTAAAATTGCATCTGTTCACCGGTACATTGTAACAGCGATAACACCGGTAGAAGACAAATAAAGGGTGGTTCCCTTTTGCTGCTAATTTCATGGGTGAGCCTTGGCGCCATTGAACAGCTTACAGCTTTGTTCCACATGATATGCGAATTAAATCCGCAAGGCTTTGTCCTTGATAAGAACGTATATCTCCTAGGTATAACAACGGCTATGAAATAATTTGTTCAATTTCATTTTCGTTGCAAAAGATAGGCGCGTGTTCCTCGTCGCCTGAACAGAGGTGTCGTTTGTTGAATATAATATTACGAAACAGGCAGACGAAGACTCGTAGGATATTCGACCTTTTACATGAATGTTCGTTATCTGACCAAATCTACCTCTCTCCTCCACCTCAAACTTTCTTACGTTAAAAATAGTTTTATGCACATTACATGCGACGAAAAAAAACTAGTTTTTTTAAGAAAACGAGAGTACGTTTTCTTTTTTCTTCTTAGGTATATACAATGTGTCGTTTTCAATCCTCATCAAATTCAAGGAGGTAACTATGCTAATGATTCTCGACACGAAACAATAAAGAAAAGGTCTTTTTTTTCTATTTATCGGAAATCGGCATTGTGTAGGACACGCGTGTTAAAACGCGGCCCGTGTGATACCGCACTGTAACTGCCCTTTTACACACACACTACCGCATACGCACGGAGTGATTCTGTTCTGTGAAAGTGGTGTATTCTAAAATACTGTCAAACTTAAATAACTAAAAAAACAAGTAGGTATGTATTAATTATTGAGCAGGTATCGTAATTTTATTTGATTTTATATGTCTTTCATAGCAGCCTCCTAATATTGACGAGGATGCAAAACAACACCTTGTATATAGTTACATAGATTTCTTTCCACGGATGCCATGGAATGTCAGGTGAATCCTTACCCATAACTACATAGTTCTGCTGCTTCTTCACGCATCTTGTTATGTAAGTAGGTATATATATTTATATATATAGATAAGTATTAGCTTAATGTATGTATGACATGTATGTATTTATTGTATATCGATGTAAAAATGGTACACCACTGACTACCTGCAGTATTGTCTTTCCTTCTCCCTTTAATCCATCCAAAGGTTGTCTGTAAAAGATCGCTTTTAGCGATACCGCCCATGTGTCACCCTATGTAAAATTTCTACATTTATATCTGTAATTATTATGGTTTAATAATGAAGAGTATTCTATTATACTCTTGTTTTTAGTTACTACATAGTAGGTATACCTACTTCCACAGACTTACCAATACCCTTAAAATTGTGAAAGTTATCTATAGAATTACGGAAAAATACATTATCATATCCGACTCCTCCTTAAGACAAAGTTTTGAACAATTTACGAGGTAAAAGAACAAAAGTTTAATATTACAACAAATCATATAACAACCAACAGGCTAGCAAGTATCTCAGTTTGCATAATTTTTCTCTTAAAGGACGCAAAATGTGAGCCAAGACCTTAACTAGGTAACTTGAGTCTTACATTCTAATGTAAAAAGGAATCGAGAACAAGTAGGTACTTTTCCAATCGTTTACCTATTTCCTAAGGGGGAATCGCTCCGTTCCTAAGATTATTATTTTCAATAAGCAATCCTTTTTACAGGATTTTCATATTGGAGTTTCCCGCGCGTAATAAACGAAGTCAATTGATTAGAAAATTAAAGGACGTACTGTAGTGTTCTTGACCTGAAACGGTAGATTACTTTTTGATTTAGCTTCTTATTATTGAGATCCTTTTTAGGGTTCCGTATTAAACAAGGAACCCTTATAGTTTCGCCATGTCCGACTGTCTGTCTGTCTGTCTTAGTACTAGAAAGCTGTAATTTGGTATAAGTATACATATTAATCACGCCGACAAAGAGCTAAAATAAAATCTTGAAAACATTTTTTTTAGGGTACCTCCTTTGCACGCACCCCACATTACGTGCAACACCACTTTTCGATTCAAGGATCCGTTTGCGTAATATTAAGCATTAAAGTCATAGATTATTTGGTTATTTTTGTTAATCAGGTGCCCCCCCCCCCCTTGCCAGCTAAATGGCTGTTAATGGAGATGTGAACAAAATTCATGACAGTAGTACATATAATGAAATTAAAAGGAAACGTATCACAGCTAAGTGGGCTTTACGAGATCCAGTAATGGTCTATAATTTGCAGTTGAAGAATTAACCGTGGCATATTATATCGATGTATGAGAGAATATTTTTTTCAACTACAATGTTAGGTTTGTTTTGGGATAACTCCATTCCAACGTCCTAACTACGGAACATTGTGCGTGGTCCGACATGCACTTGCCCGGTTTTTATTATTTGATGTTATTTAAAGCCATGTTTTTATTGGTATTCAAGTGGACCGTAGGCTATCGAGGGTTCTGAATTTTAACATTATCTTTCGCGGTTATAGTATCCCACTGCAGAGCCTCTTCAATTACTTACATTTTATTCCTTATTTTTAAATATTGTTGGTAGTAATGAAACTATATCTTACTAATGAAGAAACATATTATTTAGAAAAGTTACGTTTACTTACGTTAACGTTTCATTAACGTTATGTGCAGCTTTGAAACACTGCACGTACCGAGTTTAATCTCTTCCTGTTAAAGAAAAAAGCGAGGAAAAGAGAAGCCGAAAGTGACGTTAAAATGTAAATCCAAGATGGCGGCTGCGAAAATTTTCAAATTTTTCATCCTGGTTGTCGTTTTCATGGTTTTCAAGGGTGTTAAAGCCGATAATGACGTTAAAATGTAAATCCAAGGAGGCGGCTGCGAAAATTTAGTTTTTGTTTTAAATCATACGTGACAAGGAACTTCGTTCCTGACGGGGGTCCCCGACCGTATACGTTTTTTTTAACGCTGCGTAGTTATTTTATGGGCATTCTCCTTTCAGTTTAAACTAATGAAAAGAAAAGCCACCGCAATGGATCTCATGTCATAAGGTCGGTTATCGAGCGTGGTCGGGGTTTGATTCTTAGATAACTAATTCACCGTCGTTTTAATAAGTAGACAAGTAGGTAAGTAACTAGCAGAATAACAGACGACGCACAGGCCACTGAAGATATAGCACAGGTATAAAAAAAAAAAAAAAAAAAACTGGAAGCCGACCCCAACATGGTTGGGAAAAGGCTAGGCAGATGATGATAAAAAAATAAAAACTTGAACATATTCAAATATTGAACTGTTACGCCGTTGGAGGGTTTATAAAAAACCCACCAAACGGCGTAACAGTTTGACGTGGGAATAAAAATGTTATAGAATGTAAATAATTCCATAGAGCGGTGCAAGTAACTCAACTAGTCACAGTCTTGATACTGATGGCCCAACTAACCTTTCTTTTAACTTTTTCTCCTCCTTTCGCATTTAGTTTGTCAGCATGCAACTTTGAAATATGACTGTGGGTTTTACTCCTCTATGAAAAAAAAGCACTAAAATGTTTTTTTTTTTTAATTCACTAGTCAACCAGTCAAACGAAGCATTGTAGTTTGTATACAATTGTAGCCGATAACCGCTAGTCTGACCACAAATTAAAACAAAAACAAATTTTTATTACAGTTTCAAATCGTATGTTTCTCATTACGACGGCGAGTGTCCTTCGCGGGCCGGGATCACAGGGATATGGAGCGAAAATATCGCCAAGCGAACTGTGGGTCTTACGTAAATCTATTTAGACAGGTTTGTTTAGCACTTCACGTCACGTTCCCTAGATTTAGGTCACTTTAAATATCCACTTTATTCATGCGCTTTTTTCTTTAACAGGAAGAGATTAACTCGGTACGTGCAGTGTTTCAAAGCTGCACATAACGTTAATGAAACGTTAACGTAAGTAAACGTAACGTTTCTAAATAATATGTTTCATTAGTAAGATATAGTTTAATTACTACCAACAATATTTAAAAATAAGGAATAAAATATAAGTAATTGAATAGGCTCTGCAGTGGGATACTATAACCGCGAAAGATATAGATCGATAATGATGAAGATAATGTTAAAATTCAGAACCCTCGATAACCTACGGTCCACTTGAATACCAATAAAAACATGGCTTTAAATAACATCAAATAATAAACACCGGGCAAGTGCATGTCGGACCACGCACAATGTTCCGTAGTTAGGACGTTGGAATGGATTTATCCCAAAAACAAACCTAACTCTGTAGTTGAAAAAAATATTCTCTCATACATCGATATAATATGCCACGGTCAATTCTCCAACTGCAAATTATAGACCATTACTGGATCTCGTAAAGCCCACTTAGCTGTGATACGTTTCCTTTTAATTTCATTATATGTACTACTGTCATGAATTTTTTCACATCTCCAATAACAACCATTTAGCTGGCAAGGGGTGGGGGGGGGGGGGGGGGGCACCTGATTAACAAAAATAACCAAATAATCTATGACTTTAATGCTTAATATTACGCAAACGGGTCCTTGAATCAAAAAGTGGTGTTCACAACTGAACGGCCTATCCAACGATACCCCACACTATGGGGTAGACGACAAAAACAAAATAAATTCTTGAAAACATTTTTTTTTAGGGTACCTCCCTTGCACGTAATGTGGGGTACGTGCAAGGGAGGTACCCTAAAAAAAAAATGTTTTCAAGATTTTATTTTAGCTCTTTTTCGGCGCACACTGGCCAAATATCGCAAAAAGTTGGCAAAAATCTTTATTACGGTTTTATGAACGGTATTTACAATAATTATTAATAAATGTTATTTAAACTATAAAGACCCTATATATCATAGTGATTAGCTGCACAGGAATTTAAATAAAACACAAATGTTGTAAACATCAAACAATCATTATATTCGTAATTTTCATGAACTAGAGAAATTTCCAGGGGGCTTAAAATTATGTGCTTTTTCGGCATTAATTTCCTTAAACCAGTAATATAAGGATCGGAAGACACTAGTAACCTTTGGAAAGTATCTTCCATGGCCACTTTTCTTGAAAATTTCCTTGTATATTTTTTTCTATATTTGCGGACATCTTTATTTCTACTTTCTTGAGCATCTTCACTTAAAAGACCTATGGCAATACCAATCTTCTCTACGATGAGAGGCCCATGGACTAAAATTTTGTGAACCGAAGTTGGCATATTGAACCATGGGTAATTAAAAACAAAAAATGATGCAGTCTGTAAGGAAAACATATTAAATCTTACAAAATTAATTTTGTAACTACTTGATATGATTTTCAAAATGGTGTGGAATCTATTTATCAGAGATAAATTCACTCCTGTTATCTCTGCAGTCTCTTCTGCATGCTGGAAAAGTACTCTAACCGTATTTCCATCTGTTGATGTTCCCTCCTCCTTGGCGCGGCTTGTCTACGTGGAGACCTAGTTTTTGCCAAAATTCTTGTTGAATTCGTTTTTTTTCACTGCCAACAATTTGTTTGTCGGTACCTCTTGCTTGCCACTTTCCTAGCTTTAACTTGTATCCCAAATGCAAGATGCACTCAGCAAATCGTATCCAGGCATGAAGTGACGAGAGTCCATATTCGAAGTTGTCTTCAGCCACTTGTTTGTTAATGCATTTTCTTATATGGTTAAAATCTTTCGAGGTGAGCCCGCACAGATAACACCGCATCGCTGAACTTGTATCGGTAAGCGCATTAATCATCTTGCCATCAACCATTGTCAATTTTAGATCATGTTTTACATGACACTCATCAGTCGTAGTAGGTACCATATCATTTATTTGGTATCTTACATTAGCAGTTTCCAATTTAGATAGTACAACCGTCTCGTGAGCTATTTGAAGTCTCAAAGGTCGACAGTAGGTATCTCGGTGAGGACGGGCGAGGATTTTTTCTTTAACTAGTTTGGATTTCTCTGTCTCTCCGCATGCTCTGAACTTCGTTTGCGTAGCATAAGCCAGTTCTGCTGCTGTCATTTGCAGTCGTACATTTTCAGTTCTGCGCCGTTTAGCTCGTTCAGTTAATTCTTCAAAATCCTTAGGGGGACGACCACTCGAAACTTTTCTGTTCTGAGATTGCAAGACATTAAAAGAAACATATTGATCAAACCAATCTTTATGGGTATTGACACATCTCTCAAAATGTCTTTGTGACTTTTCAAGTTTTGCTCTACACTGATGAATTGATTTTTGCAACACTCTTTGCATCACTTGAAATATGAGTAATTTTTAAAGCATTTTCCACTTTTTTATAAAGGAACTGCATTTTTTCCGAATCCATTCTTGATGTAGATTCTCTATAATACTCAATAAGAGTTCTTCTACTTATATAAATGTCTTTAGAGTTTGATCCTGAAAAATAGAAAATAAATAATTAATTTATGAAATTCTACCTTAACACTAAAATTGTTCAACTTTGTTCAAGGTGCGCAAAAACACGCATCTAATTCAAAGTGTTTATGAAAGGGGAATGTGTAATGTTCATTTTAAGGCATATTTCAGGACTGGATTCCATTGGATACGGTACTTTTACTCTACGACAAGTTTGATCATCCTTAAATTTGCGACCACCTTCACATAAAAAAAAATAGAAATATAATTGTTAAATAACTTTTATATTAATATAATATTAGTTCCTTACCTCCAGGAGTAGAATCCATCACTGTAATTCGTAAATCCACCGAACAAAGTAACAAAATAAAGATCGGAATTTGAAGTTTCATTGAAACAAAACACATCCGCTGCTCAACAAGTCAAACTTTGGACTAAGATACTACGTAAGACGGGGGTCGGGGGGATGCGGCGCTTACGCAGGTAGCTACCCCATTTTACCGAGAATACCGCCTAAACAATAGAAACTAGTTGTCGTGCAGGTCGTAAATTTGATTTTTTGCCAACTTTAAGCGATATTTGGCCAGTGTGCGGCGTGATTAATCCAAAATACAGCTTTCTAGTACTAAGACAGACAGACAGACAGTCGGACATGGCGAAACTATAAGGGTTCCTTGTTTACTACAGAACCCTAAAAAGGATCTCAATAATGAGAAGCTAAATCAAAAAGTAATCTACCGTTTCAGGTCAAGAACACTCCAGTACGTCCTTTAATTTTCTAATCAATTGACTTCGTTTATTACGCGCGGGAAACTCCAATATGAAAATCCTGTAAAAAGGATTGCTTATTGAAAATAATAATCTTAGGAACGGAGCGATTCCCCCTTAGGAAATAGGTAAACGATTGGAAAAGTACCTACTTGTTCTCGATTCCTTTTTACATTAGAATGTAAGACTAAGTTACCTAGTTAAGGTCCTGGCTCAGACTTTGCGTCCTTTAAGAGAAAAATTATGCAAACTGAGATACTTGCTAGCCTGTTGGTTGTTATATGATTTGTTGTAATATTAAACTTTTGTTCTTTTACCTCGTAAATTGTTCAAAACTTTGTCTTAAGGAGGAGTCGGTTATGATAATGTATTTTTCCGTAATTCTATAGATAACTTTCACAATTTTAAGGGTATTGGTAAGTCTGTGGAAGTAGGTATACCTACTATGTAGTAACTAAAAACAAGAGTATAATAGAATACTCTTCATTATTAAACCATAATAATTACAGATATAAATGTAGAAATTTTACATAGGGTTGACACATGGGCGGTATCGCTAAAAGCGATCTTTTACAGACAACCTTTGGATGGATTAAAGGGAGAAGGAAAGACAATACTGCAGGTAGTCAGTGGTGTACCATTTTTACATAGATATACAATAAATACATACATGTCATACATACATTAAGCTAATACTTATCTATATAAATATATCTATATCTTCCCAGAGACGGTGGGATCAACACGTCTGCTACTACTGTGGAGCGTGCGCGCTTGCTGGCTGTGGGTAAACGGGAGTCGGGTCTGTGACTTCATGCACTACCGTCGTCGAACTTAGGCACCTTGTTCGACGACACTACCTTCCGCCTCGCTGCTTCCCTTAGACTAGCAGCTTCTTGTTGTTCTCCTCATCGCTGTCACTGTGGCGAAGTTGTCAACAGTCTCGGACACCATGGCCTGCCTTGCAGCCGAAGTGCGGGTCGTTTGGCGCGGCACGCGAACATTAATGACATTATCCGTCGAGTTTTTGTTACCGTCGGCGTTCCAGCTGTATTAAAACCCAATGGCCTGGCACGTGACGATGGCAAAAGACCGGACGCGGCATGTCTTTATTTCCATGGAAGGTGGGTAGGCCTTTAGTGTGGGATGCAACGTGCGTCGATACTCTTGCGCCATCCCATCTTTCTGACTTGGCGTGCTGTGCTGGCGCTGCTGCTGCAGCTGCAGAGAACCACAAACGGCGCACGGCTTTTTAAGGAAATCTCCAAACGGCTGGTTGACACTTCCCGTGACCCAAGGGCGGGGTTTTACCTTGGCCAGAGGCTAAGCATTGCCATACAACGTGGCAATGCCTGCAGTCTCTTGGGTACATTACTAGTCGATAGCGATGTGGATGAATTTTTCGACGCCCTATTTTAGTTTGTGCCCCCTGTTTTAGTTATTTTTATTAATGAATTAGGTATATTTGTTTTTTTTTATGTTCGGTTTCTTACTTTTTTATTTATGGTTGTTTTTTTTATTTTTTATTAAATGTAATTGATATGATATACTTACTTAAAAGACACTTACATAACAAGATGCGTGAAGAAGCATTAGAACTATTTAGTTATAGTTAAGGATTCACTTGGCATTCTGTCACATCCGTGTGAAGAAGTCTATGTAACTATATTGTATATATACTAGGTACCTAAGAAAAAAAAGAAAACGTTCTCTCGTTTTTTAAAAAAACTACTTTTTTCCGCCGCATTTAATGTGCATAAAATTATGTTTAACGTAAGAAAGTTAGTAGGTAGAGGTGGTCAGATAACGAAAATTCATGTAAGAGGTCGAATATCCTAGCAGGCTTCGTCTGCCTGTTTCGTAATATTATATTCAACAAACGACACCTCTGTTCAGGCGACGAGGAACACGCGCCTATCTTTTGCAACGAAGATGAGATTGAACAAATTATTTCATAGCCGTTGTTATACCTAGGAGATATACGTTCTTATCACGGACAAAGCCTTGCGGATTTAATTCGCATATCATGTGGAACAAAGCTGTAACACCCTGTTCAATGGCGCAAAGGCTCACCCCATGGAATTATCAGCAAAAGGGAACCACCCTTTATTTGTCGTCTACCGGTGTTATCGCTGTTTCAATGTACCGGTGAACAGATGCAAGCTTAGCCGCGCGTAATCTAAACATAATATTTCGCCAGACTAAACGAACAAACTTGTATCTACAAGGTTATTAAAATGCAGAATATTTTATAAGTAGCTGCTTAAAATAATAGCAGTAATATAAAGCCAAAGCATTTTTATGCTAAATTGTGCTGAAATTGCTAGACGCACGATATTTTGCCGTCAACTGACATTAGCGTGAAAACTATGAGGAAAAAAAAACAATTCTGTTGCAGACTTGCAGCCATTTTCACAATTTCCTCTGAAATAGAGGCGTTATGAATTGAGGATTTTGTTATTCACTGTCAGATAGGGTTGACTGTTGAAACAGCATAACACATCTTTTCACTTTAGTAAGCGACAAAAAACTGAAAACCGTACTTACCTATCCGCCTAGAGAGCGGTGAAAGCTGTGGAATACGCGGAATCAACGGTTTTAGCGACGTTTTATTAGTTGTGATAGTGATTTATTTATAATCACACCACGGAACCTACTTTGGAAGGCACTTAACACATTCGCTGACAGTGACCACTTATCCTGACACCTCATTACGGCAGTAGAATTTTCCATACTAAATGACAAACGTTTCATAACGTAGTGTCATGTTGTCCATATGTTTGCCTGCCGAAATTTGATACTACGTCGATGGACGTGAACGTTTCTCGACGTTGAGTTATATTAGGCATGTGTTTGCTTGCCCAAATACGACACCACGTCGACAGACGTGCAAGTCACTCGACGTAGTGTCGTAACGCACTACTCTTAATTTCCCGTCTAACGACGTACTGTCAGCGAACGTGTTAAGTGAGACTTGTAAGTTGGTTTCTTTCTCACGGGACCAAACTAAATGTCTTTGTTATCTGTATTTCTTGTTAGGAGGAACACCTAATTCCATTCTCAATAGTGTCAAGCCCTTAAGCCCAAAACTTATTTCCTTTGCCTCGATGCAGCGGTCCAACTTTTATAATTTGCATGAGCATAATTTGTAGTATAATCTGTGGCATAATTGTACTGCTGTCACGCTCCAGAGTAATTAATGCGCGGGAGAACTGATGCTTTCAGAGTTAGGAACTTCAAGAAATAGTTGGTACGTCTCTCCATAAAGTTGTAAGTATGTCATTGAGGATAGCACATTCAACGTTGTATAACCGATGGCTAACTTCGATGCAGGCATGTAATATCAAGATCGTGTAAACTTAGTTTTCTAACACTATTCTATGATATATGTTTAGCAAGAATCCCTACTGAAGAAAATAATCAAGAAAACTTTTAATAATTTAATACTTATTGATGGCACGGTTGCCCAGATGGCGCAGTGGCATTACCGGTGGCAGGTTTGATTCCTGCACGATAATATATTGGATGGCCTACTGAAAATGGGCCGATTTTGAGTGTTAAATTACTTAAAAACTCGCTTACTCGTTTAAGCGTTATATAAGTTATAACCAAAAGACGTATAGTCAGGGAAATATGGAAGGAATGGGAAGTACCTACGTTTGTGGAGTTCAGATAGGCAGTCGCTCCATGTAAAATACTGGTATTCAGCTGCATCCGGTTAGACTGGAAGCCGACCCCAACATGCTTGGGAAAAGGCAGGCAGATGATGTACAGCCCAGGAAATTAATTAAAAAACAAAAAACCCGACTGCAAAATCATAACTGAAAAGAGAAAAACAAGCATTACCTATAATCTATAGAATTTTGGTATCGCAGGCGGGGACAAACAAAAGTTACACTATATTTCAGGTTATTGGTTTCTCCCCACCTGCGATACCAAAATTCTATAGATTATAATGCTTGTTTTTCTCTTTTCAGTTATGTTTTTGCAGTCTGGTTTTTTGTTTTTTTAATAATTTGTTTTATTTCAAGCTTTTTAGTTTTATTAATATACAGGATGGAATTTTGTAATGCCACCTGGAGGGAAAGTACTCTTAATACTGCAGATAGAAAGTTTTACTCAAAGGAAACATTCCTTTATTTTTGAATAGAAAGCAAACTGCATTCAAAGATTTTCGAAAATTCTCTTCTCCCACACCCGGGAATCGAACCGGCTAAAATCTGAAAAAAATATACCCTGTACTTTTATTGCATCGATCGTTAGGGTCAATTATAAGGATGAAATCTCTCTAACAAACATAAATTAAATGAAAGGAAAACCAGGAAATCTTAAATTAATTTAATTATTTACAAAAATATATATATGGAATTGACTCATTACTAGCTTTGATTTGATATTAATATTGTTATAATTTATTTAAAAAGAAAAACCTTCCCCCTTTTATTTGTATTTGCAGATGCAATATATAAATATTATATAGCCTATGTCACTCCCACAATAAAGACGAATCTAACGACACCTCTTATGTCAAAATCCATCAAGCCGTTTAGGCTACAGAGCGTGCCAAAGAAATAGACATACATACATTCATACATGCATACATACATACATACATACATACATACATACATACATACTCTCGAAAAACATTACCCTCCTTCCGGGGCAGTCGGGTAAAAATGAAGCCAATTGACATCTACGTCAATTCGCCGTTGTTAGTCAGGTTGCTTAACAATTAATTTCCCTGATTTAACATAAGGTAATAAATATTACAGTTACGCTTTCCTATTTTAACGAATACCAAAAACAGTTTCCTACAGTTCCTTGCCTAACAATGCAAAACGCTGTTCCCGATAACCGACTCTGTGTCAGTTATTGGTACATGGAAACAGTTCCAACTCTGACTACAGTTTCGGGTCCCTCTAGGTACTGAGACATGTATTTATAACAGGACCGGATTTAAGGCAGGGCAAAAGGGGCCCTGGCCCTGGGCCTCCACAGTTAGATTTGTTTTTATAAAAAAAAGTACACATTCACAAGGAACCTTTTTCGATGATGAAAATGATAAAAAATAGACTTCGGACTACAATAACACAAAACCGCCTATCAAATTTATCATACTGAGTATTGAAACTGAGTACTTATTGATTTACACTGAGGACTTCAACGACATTTTCAATGATTTTTCTACGAAAAAAGTTCGCAAAATTCTATTCGCCTAACATTTGTCTTTTTTCTTTTGTATATTTTTAGTATAAATTGTTCAAAAATGAAATTTTTTTTATTGGTCTGTTCTAAATTTTTTTCGGGGCCACTTCTTGGATGCCCTAAAAAACCGGCCCTGTGTATTACAGTCCGGCAACAAGTTTTTGCAGTATTCACGGCGTACATAAGTACTAAGACTTAGCCAGTGAAGATCTACATCACCATACATTTATTCTGCATAGCTTTAAGAACAAACGAGAGGTTGGAAAGAGGGAATAATAAACAATGGAAGTGGTAAGGAAGGTGTAGTGATCCTGCTCAGTGCTCTATCTCCTGTAAACTTTGTCTATCAAAACTTACTGCAAAAAAAAAATATAATTTCATGTCATTCTTCGTTTTTCATTCATTTCGTGATTCATTTAAAAAAATTGTTTCGTCTATGAGATATTTAAACGCCATGAGAATCCTTTCAGTGGAGACCGGTAAGTTATTTGAATTTGCGGGTGCAGCTGCAGATTCGGGCGCCGTATTTTAGAAACGATAACACTACAACTGCAAAATATAAACAAGAACAATCCGGGCGATCACTTACTGCACGTAAAGATATACACAAACTGCACGTCGGCTTCCGTTACATACGGCTTGTTGAAGTTGGAATATTTAGTTTTCTCGTTTATCTTCTAAGCTAAGAACAAATCTTCCTTGCACTTACTGTAGATAAGTACTTTTTCTCGGGTTCTTTACGCAAGATGCAGTAGATCAAGTTTCGCGCCCTCTCGCCCCTAGCCGCCGCAGGAGACGCCCAGGGCGTCGGGAATCCCGGGCGGATTTCCGGCCACTGTAGGCGCGGGCTTGCGGGCGGTGAGCAATGGGTAGCTCACCGTCCGGTAAGGACCAGGCCCGGGTCGACGGCGCGTTGTATTCCACGCGCGCCTCAAAGAGATGTCGTCAGCACATATAGTAGGGGTCCACTAGGGCCGATGCCTGCCGGGGTCGCGGGAAGTTACTTATGGGTCACCGAGGCCCCCGCAACACAGGCAACAGGAAGGACTACGGGTGGGATTTAGTCAGTAAGAGTCTGACACACCCTCCCGCTCCGCCCAGAGCGGGAGAAGTTATTTGATGATTTCCCACACTCAAAAAAAAAAAAATAAAATGCAGTAGATCAAGTCACTCGTGAAATGCCTTAATACGTAGATTAGACGCGACTAGGTAGGTAGGTACCTATTAGCCATAGGATAATAGCAGAGTTTCTGCTATTATAGTTGTCGCGTTTTAGGATGGTAATAGCGGTCATTGACCCACGTACATTTTTAACCATTTCTTATTTCAAAAACCGTCCAAGTACGTTTCGGACCACGCACAATGAAGGGATCTCTGTATCCTACCACTTTGTGTGATTAATATGTATAATTACAAATTACAGCTACCAAATTACAGCTTTCTAGTACTAAGAGTCTCTGAGCTAAGACACACAGACAGACTGACAGACGGACATGGCGAAACTATAAGGGTTCTTTGTTTACTAAGAAAACCTCAGAACTGAAATAAAGTCTGCCAACATCCTGAATCGTGATCTTTTAAACATGTTCCATAATGAAAAACCATACATAGTTTGTTTGGAGATATTAGGGAAACGGCAATGGCCGCTATTGCCATGCTAAAACGCGAGAACTATAGAGCTAAAATAATACATCATTAACTTATATGAGCACAGATATGCTTAGGTACATCACAAAAATGTATAGAAAAGATAAACCATTTGCTTATAAGGTTTTATGTAGATATCGTCTAAGGTTTATGTAAGTATGAAAAATATATCGTAGATAATAATATATTTTTTCATAAAACTGAGGTCTCGTATTCCTTGATATTTTTATTAGATTTTTTTCATAACGATATGAGGATGTGTTCCGAACCGTATAACTTTTTGTTCCTTCAAATATTTTGCTTTATTTATCTTGTAAATATTGTTTATATTCAATATTTTTTGTAGCCTATAGGTAATTTTTTGTAACTACGTACTGTGTAAAGTCTTTCAGTATGATATCCCTAAGTATGATGGTAGCAGTATGATGTCTGCCCTTAGGGCCTACAAAAAATATATATTTATATTAATGGCCTTTATTCTATTTTTCACCGTCTGGACGAAACTCGAACTTTCTTGTAAGCTTGCATCAGATAAAAACGAGATACCTAAGCGACGTAAGAAAATAAGCTGTCAAATTAGATAGAACTCAAACTTCTGTACAAGTTTAAACGACACCTCAGAATATGCCGCTGGGAAATATGTTGGAAAATATCACCATCTTTTTCTCTTTCCACCTGTACGAAAAAGAAAACTGTTGTCTTATTATAGTTTACTCGGTACGCTAAAGAATCAGCGCCATCATTAGTTTAATTAGTAGAACAACCTGTTTGAACTGCGTGCATAAGATCTTGTCCGGGAACGCTCATTAATCTAGATAAGGGACGTTGACGTGGAGGTCAACTACAAGCGCAGCCTATTGCAGGCCAGTGCTGGACAGAGGCTGTTCCAAGTTGTGTCAACACCGTCGTTGCTTTGGGTTATAATTAATGTGTAACCGCAGTGGTAGTTCGCGAAATTCAAATACCAGCTAAATGATTGTTTATGGAGATGTGAAAAAATTCATGGCAGTAGTAATATAATGAAATTAATAGGAAAACTATCACGGCTAAGTAGGCTTTACAAGTTAACGAGTACCTAATAGTCGACCAACTTAAATTTGCAGTTGGAGAATTGACCGTGTCGTATATCGATGTATTAGAACATGATTTTCAACTACAATGTTAAGTTTGTTTTTGGAATAAATTCGTTCCAAGTAATCCCAGCTACGGAACCCTTCATTGTGCGTGGTCCGACACGCACTTGGCCGGTTTTTTTGTTTCTCGTGTTTAGACATCGACACCCATCACGTCTGCGGAGTTCCGCTAGCTAATTTAATTTGACCCCCTATAGGTACCTACATAGATGTTCTGCGATTTCTATGTTCCAAAGCGCACGCTTGTCTAGGGCAAAGGTTTGTTGAATAGGGTCTTACACCCATTTTTGAAAAGTGTCTTAATTCAATTCTATAGTGCTAATATGCCCCAAAAAAAAATTACAAAATTTTTATTCAGTGCCATAAAAATGCATTTAAAATTTTACATTTTCATATTTCGCGCGTAGGTTGACGAAAACGCTGGACGCAGTAGACGCCATGTTGCTCTGTGGTCATGACGTCACTGGGCTATAAAAACAAATGCGCTGATCTTTTGTATGATAAGTGACACGTTTTTGTTTACTAGCCGTATGACGTAATAACATGGCGACTACTATACGCCTTTCATGGTGTTTTTTAACAGATAAGAAAAACTGAAAACATTGAATTGACTTTAAAATTTATTTTGTTATTTTATGAACTAAAACTAACATTTTCCGACTCCTTTTTGCCTAAACTATTTCAATAATATATTTATAGATTTTTTCTCGTATATAGTAAAATACACTATTGTTTTTAACTATTCCTTTGAGAAGACGCTGAATACAAATTCAAGTCGATATTAAAAGGGTCTATACTTACGCATAGATGTGAAGACTGCTTCAATATTAAAATTGCGTTTTAATTAAGGACAGGACCACAAGACCTAAACGCAATTTTTATAAGTTTTATAATTTGATAGGATAGAAAAAAATTACGAAGATACTTCTAAAAAATTCTTTTAACGATTAAAAACCATACTAATATACATGCAATCATTCTGATTTTTTGTCAGATTATTCTATTTGCAACATATTAGCATAATAGTGTTTTATTTTTTTTATACAATCTATAGCTTTTTTGCAATAAATTACCAGCGTTGTGTCATCGCGCTTCTCTTTCATTTCTATGCAGTCCGACAGTGACCGCGCTTTAGGTGTTGTCGACCTCTTAAATGAAGATAATATAAACATCACGCTTGTAATCCCCGAAGGGTTAGGCTGTGATGTACCTATAGCATACCACCCACATTTCACCATTTATGTTTAAGTCCCATGTAATAGGGGTGAGCCTATCAACCGGGCACAATTAACCCAGGGCTGCTACTGAGAAAATTCTCATGGAAAAAACCAATAACTCTTTGCCGGACTTGGGAATCGAACCTAGGACCTCATGCTCAGCAGTTGCGCGTGTGGCGCTTGTGGCGCTTGTAAAGCAACGAAGCAGTCGCAATTAAATGAAGAAGGAGGTAAATCATCTGAGTTGACGCGAATATGCAAGATGCCAATTCTGTATGTGACCATAGCGTTAGTTTTAATCAGCTTCCCTTTTTTAAACACGCCAATTAAGTAAGCTAGTCATTAAGGTGCAGAGTATTCACAACGCCATCACTCTCCAGTTTTAAATCGGCTCTCCTTTTGTAAATGTTCACTCTTGCTTGCAGGTGTACAGACATGAAGTACCAAATAACATCGTGAGAGAGAATTTACGTCCTCACAATATTTGCTTCGAAATCGAACAGCAAAATACTAGTTTGCCTCTGTAATTGGGGCACCACGATTTTTTTGATGTGACTTGAAAAAAACAGCTCCACTCAAATGTTTTGAAATTTATTGTTTTCCGTTTTTCTGTTCATGAATATTTACGTGATGAAGAAGAACATTTTAAACTATCATTCATATGTAATATACATATCAATATCAAGGCTAGGCCGATAGCATTTTCCAAACCATGTTGGGGTCGGCTACCAGTTTAACCGGACGCAGCTGAATACCAGTATTTTACATGGAGCGACTGCCTATCTGACCTCCACAACCCAGTAATTGGGTAATACGATACTCCTTGGTATACTGGTTGTCAGAGTTTCGGGGTTCTGACGACCCGTAACGGTTGTCAAAGATTCACGAATGACACCCGGGACCAACTGCTTTACGTGTTTTCCGACACGTGGAGGAGTGTCAGTATGTAAAGACCCATCCACGGACCAACCCCTGCAAGCGTAGTTTAACCTGGTGTATCGACCCGTGCGGCTGTTAATACTTAGCCACGAACTCCTTTACATACAAATATGTAACATACATACATAATCCGCCTATAATGTTCCCACTGCTGAGACACAGGCCTCCTCTCTGTGAGAGGGAGTGGGCCGTAATCCACCACGCGGGCTCAGTGCAGGTTGGTAGATGTCACATATCTTAGAATTTTTGGTTCTAGGACATGCCGGTTTCCTCACGGTGTTTTCCTTTCACCGTTATGAGAGCAGTAGTGATGAAATAATTTACACAAAGTAAAGCGCCTGCTTGGGTAGGTAGTGTGGTAGGTAGTGGTAGGTAGCCACCTACGACATACAACTCAGTCGCGGCCGTTTCCACTGGGCCACTACTGCTCACAAAAATCATTTAAAATATAAAAAATTGTAGCCCACCACTCCTACCAGTATCGGGAACAGTCCAAGCTACCGGCAGCGGTCAGAGCTATTATATTTTTTTTATTAAACATTTCTACACATCTCTGTTCGATCCTGTCCCATTAATACATTTATCAACCCTCATAGGAAATAAATAAAATTCCAATATTGTAACATACATAATAATTATATATTCATAATTATTTATCCAATGTATTTGTAAGTAGGTATACCTACTGTATCAAAAGTAGAAAATATTTCATGTAGAACCCAGTAAACCGTTGAATTGTAGGCACTAACATTATAAAAAGTAATTTGGAGGAACAAATTACTCTGTTAACAATAGCCGTGGTCGTAAAAACCATTGAAAAGCTTGCACATGTGATATAAATTCATGACTACTTGCTCGCTAATTTCGCCGGAAATTTATAACGTTTACCTTATAACAAGCGAGATATAAAAAGCTTCGGATGAAATTCTGCCGACGTATTTTACTCCTTTGCGCTTCACACAGCGTCACCTCTGGGAGCTATAAAAGAAAACAATTGAAAACAATTTTCTCCTCGAAAAGCTTTTTCATAGCGAGGAGGCATAAGATACGATACTCATATTACACAAAAAATCGCATAATATCCATGCAATCTAGAAAATGTACGACTTTAAGTAAAAATAAAACCTGTCAAAGTTGGAAGCGGCTATTTATAAGTCGGTGAATCTGTAAGCTTGGTGCAGTCACGCAAGCTAGCGAGCGGCGAGCGTGTGTCCCAATATAACGTACGTCGTTCGGTAAATACCGTACCATATCCATTGGACAGTTCTACCCAGTGGATATGTAATTGACTTCATTACAGACTGCCTACCGAATATCATCTTCTGCCTAGCCTTTTCCCAACTATGTTGGGGTCGGCTTCCAGACTTAGCGGATACAGCTGAATATCAGTATTTTACATGTAGCGACTGCCTATCTGACCTCCACAACCCAGTTACTGGGTAACACGATACCCCTTGGTAAGACTGGTTGTTAGACTTTCAAGCTTCTGACGACCCGTAACGACTGTCAAATATCTACAAATGACAGGCGGGACCAACGGCTTAACGTGTTTTCCGAGGCACGGAGGGGTCTTGGTATGTAAAGATGGTCACCCATCCACGGACCAACCGCGACAAGCGTAGCTTAACCTGATCGATCGACCAGTGCGGCTGTTATTACTTAGCCACAAGCCCCTCTTCTGACTGCCTACCGAATATACTAGTCGCATAATAGTCGTTGAGCTCCTTAACACTCTCCCTGCCGACAATATATAAAGCTTTTTAAGTTCAGGAGGCCATGGAGGTCGCTGGCGGGTCCCAAATTTGCTGATTGTGAACGCCGTGAGTCAAAAGTTAAAATTATTACAAGAGGCCGTGGGAGGCGCCGGCGGGTGCAAAAAAAACAATATTTCAAGACGCCGTGGGATCCGTCCTGACCTCTCCCGAATTCAAATAATTTTTACAACTACTGGCGTGCTGTTAACGGCCCGCTAATAAAAGTATTAAGAAATGTGCTTTGGCCTGCTGAACCAAATTTTTTGGGGGTCGCTGGCGGTTCCCATGGCAGGTTGAGTGTTGAGTTCTGACTTGAGCTACACGATTACTGACAAATGCGTGCACTGATTGGACAGGTCTGCTCAAATCTGTGTGGTTCTTTCCTCAAAAGACTTTTTCAGACACCAATCTACGTGATCCTCAAATGATCTGACCAAGTTTATTTCCGTAATTTTATATACACATTGACATTGATGAATTTTATATACACAATGTCATGAATTTACTTTGATGAACACGAATATTGTTTTAATTATCGTGAATGTTAAGACTATGTGGGTCATTGTTATTTTTTTCTAATTTAGTTTTAATCATGGTCTGGCAGTTTGAGTATTTTATGCAGGTTACCCAAATGTCCTTTCTTTGGTATTGTTCGTCGCATCGTTGAGGTCCTTTAGTTCTGAGTTGAGCTGCACGATTACTGACAAATACGTGCACTGACTGGACAGGTCCGCTCAAATCTGTGTGGTTCTTTCCTCAAAAGACTTTTTCAGACACCAATCTACATGGCATGACCCAGATTATGTCTGAACTTTAAAAGAGACTGTGACCTCTGAGTTTGTTTCGGTCTTTCTTCTCAGAGTAGTGAAATGAAATAGTGTAGTGTGCAAAAGGGATTCTCATATCCTATTTACAGAATAAACAATTGCATTGTGTAGAAGAAATGGCGAAACAAACTTAAGGGTCAAAGTCTCATTTAAAGTCCAGACATCATATTGGTCAGATCATGTGAGGACCATGTAGAACCAAGTCTGAAATGGTCTTTTTAGGAAAGATCCACACAAATTTGAGTGGACCTGTCCAGTCAGTGCAAGCATTTGTCAGTAATCGTGTAGCTCAACTCAAAACTTAAGGAGCTCAACGACTCGACAAACAATACCGAGGAAAGGACATTTGGGTTGGCCGCATAAAGTACTCAAAATGACAGACCATCATTTAAACTAAGAGAAACCAAAAAACAACGAGAAATAAATAAAAATGACCCGCATAGTGCTCACATTCACAATAATTAAAGTAATATAATACTTTTCAAGGTACATACATATTTACTTAATTTTGTTTATAATATTCATCAATGCCAATTAAGCCTTGTTTATCAGAGCGAGCAGCTCAATACCTAGCTTTTTTGTCTTCTAAATAATCAATAATTTTATAGTACCCTTTTTTAAAAAGTTTGGTTTTAATACAGCTTTTAAATCATTTAATGGGTAAATTTCGAATAGCAATAGGAAGTTTGTTGTAAAAGCGTATACATTGACCCATGAACGAGTTGCCTACTCTGTGGAGGCGAGTGTGAAGTACAGCAAGATTATGTTTATTCCTGGTAATTAAACTGTGGATATCGGACATTTTCTTAAAATTTTATATATTTTTGTGTACATACATAAGATTATCAAATATATATTGAGAGGCTACAGTCAGAATATCTATTTCTTTGAATTTTTCTCGAAGGGAATCTCTTGGACCTAGGTTGTAAATGGCTCGAACAGCCCTTTTTTGTAAAACAAAGACGGTATTAATGTCCGCACAGGTTCCCCAGAGAAGAATCCCTTAAGACATAAGACTATGAAAATAACTAAAATAAACAATTCTGGCCGTATCTACATCGGTTATCTGTCGATTTTTTTTAACAGCATAGGCGGCTGAACTTAGCCTTCCTGACAATTTTTCTATGTGTGGGCGCCATTGTAATTTAGCGTCAATAGTTATTCCAAGAAAAACTGTCGACTCAATAGGGTCCAACTCTATTCCATTAAGTTGAACATTGGTAGTTAGCTGCCTGACATTTGGCGTTGAAAATTTAATGAGTTTAGTCTTTTTTTCGTTCAGGAGAAGATTATTTACATTACACCAATGGACAACTTTAGAGTGTGCATCGTTAACATGTTCAAAGTTGACCAGCAGTCATTTGATTTTAAAAATGAGGGAAGTGTCATCTACGAACAATACAATCTTGTGATTATCCCTTATGTGATAAGGTAAGTCATTTATATAAATTAGAAACAAGAATGGACCTCGATTTGAACCCTGCGGAATGCCCATAGTGACCGCAGATCTCTTCAGTCAGATAGGAAACGCCGACTTCATTTAGTTTTTATAATATGATTGACGTGTAAAAGTGTTTGTACAAATCTAATTACTGAAATAAAATCATTTATCATTTACTTCACCAGGGTTTTAGATTTTAGGGCAGATAAAATATTTATTTTGAGCACTCTGTTGGTAAATATTTTAAAACGTATAAATTAGTTTGTGTTTTACCTACGATATACAAAGTCGGTCAAGGCTGTATGATTTATTTTTTTTGACTGGCAAAAGATAAAAATGAACGAAATGAACGAACAATTTGTTTTGAGAATATCAAAGCTTTTTATTAGTTTGCCAATAGCTGCTCTACTTAATTCGAAATTGATTTGGATCGCGTTTATTTGGTACCTATGTACCGCTTTAATTGTGAAATATTTTGCAGTCGAGCCTGTCTGCACTGCACCAGTTCAACAAGAGACGTCGTCTTAAGGTGATCCGCAGTGGTAGCTCGCGAAATTCAAATTTTCTCACTTTTTTTGCAATTTGCAGGTATCTTTGGTATCTTGATCGAATTATAATCATTAGAATCATTAATACTTACATCACTCTTAGTAAGATTTGTTGCACTTTTCCATAAGAGATTGGTTCATAAGGAACAAATCTCTTATGTACTTCTTAGAAGGACCAACAGAAATAAGATACTCTCGTGGACTTACTGGTCGGACAAAAAAGTAGGTCCACGAGAAAACACCCATCATGGTCTACCTGTGTGCTAAATTTCATCTTTAAATCCGTTCAGCCGATAAGACGTGAAATGGTTCAAGGAATAAGAACAATTATCTCATATGGAAAAGTTCAAGATACAACCTAACGCTGACCTGCAAATTGCAAAAAACCCAAAAAAAAAATAGAATTTCGCGGGCTACCACTGCGGATTAACAGTTCTCAATCCGTTTCGATCGAGGGTCGTAGCTACAGGTACTCTTCCCGAATATTCTTAAATTGATTTGTAGGTCAACTTTTTTCCAATTTAGATTAAAAGCATTACAATCCGGATTATCTGAGAAGTAGGTACCTACCTACTTGATTAAATCCTTTTTTTAAGTAGCGCTCCTTACCCGTTTTCAAGGAAAGTTATTAGTTGATTGGAGCTTGGAGCCAAGTAGAATACATGAATTGAATACATGAAACTCTAGCAACAATTATTAACAGATGAATTAATTGTAAAATTACTCAAGGATTCGCGGGGATGGTATACCATTTAAATCGAGGAACAATAAAGAGTTTTCCAATTATGTGAACGCACAAAGCGTTTTCATTTTAGTAACTGGCGCTAAACGATCGGCGGACTGATAAATGTTTGTACGGACTACGGTGGGTATAACAATTATGAGACAATGATGGAGTTAAAGCCTGTCAAGTTGTCAACAGACCGATAGGTTCCGCTCAGATGCTCAGGGGGGTAACCATCACCTCTTAAAGCAGTATTATTTCAATATTACTTCAGCGTGAGAAAGAGATGGAGCTATAAGTCCTGTATAACTCCATCACTTTCCCACTGTGAAGTAATATTATAATAATACTGCTATAAGAGGTGATGGTTACCCCCCAGTTCACCAGAACATTATATGGCTACATAATTATACTTCTAAAACTTCCACAACGCTTCAGAAAAACAAACAAAATCCTCGCCTCATTTGTTTGAATTTTAGATGGTCTAAGTTCCAGACGGAAATGTTTGCCAAGAAAAATAGCGAGCACCTAAATCATATGTCAATATTATGAAAGTCACTGCGACGAACACTGAAACAATTTCAGTAACACAATTTGTAATATCTATTTTATTTGGAAGGGTGCTTGTCAAATACCTGTCATGTGTAATAAATGTCCTTCCCTCGTTTACATTTTCAATAAATGAACCGAGCACCTTCGAAAATCTCATTTGGACCTTTGCAAACGTGCCGGGTATGTAAAAGTAGAGTTTACGTACCGTGTCAACTACTATTCTTTGCGACGGGATAATTAATTCTAATTTGTGTGTGGAACAGTTAGTTGTTTGTAAACTAAAGTGGCTAATTGTCGGGGCTGTTGTAATTCGGAATACAACGATATTTTTGCCATTTACTATGCTAATCGGCTACAGAGCAAATGCGATAATAATACGGCGCAATTGTAAATGAAGAGCGTTTTATAACAACGATTAATTAATATTTAAATAATGCTAATAAAATGCTCTCTGAAACTTTAATGAGTAAAAATATTTATGTTTCATTAATGGTTTCATAAATATGATTGATTGACAGGCCCAGTTATTAAACGAAGAGTGAAATGGGTGACACGACACTTCGACTTTCATAATAATGAGTCTCAGATAAATCTATAATGTTTGCCTGAAGTAACCGTCGTTGCCAAGGAAAAGCTTTTGTAGTAAGTCATCGTTTATTGATAGGTACAAGTTAAATACCGCTTCATTTACCCGGCCACTTGCACATAATTAATATAATGTACCGTCAAACGGTTTATTGTGTTTGTATTGCTTTGTTGGTTTAACGCGATTGTATTTGATGGTGTTTAGTAACTTCAGTTAAACAATAAGACCTCAACTTGGCGATCGATGTTGTTAGTATATCCAATTTAGTAATATTATTTGGTGAGATAAAGACAAAGGTGTTACAAAGAATGGGCCGGATGATGAGCAGCAACGTTCTTCTTTTTACTTAAAACACCAAACTGTGATCACCAACGCGACTACCAAGTGTGGTTATTCCAACCACCACTTATGATCGTTCCCAGTTATCATTAGTGGCTAACAAAACAGCACGAATGAATGGCGCACTGGCTGAGAATATTGGTTTCTGCACAGTAGTGCAGAAACCAATATTTTATCCGCGACTAGTACCTATGTCGGGGGTAAAATTTGCGCACGAATGAATAGGTACGTATTTGGTAGGCGTACGTATATAGATAGGTATTTATTAGTTCCGGGTTGGACTCTTTGTTGTGAGATTTATGTATCTAAATGAAAACACGATATCGTATCATGAGATATTCCGAGTGTGAGGCAAGGTCTATTTTTTACAAAAAAAAATTGTCGCTCAAAAATCTAGGAGCACTCGGATGATCCGCTTCTGAATGTAGTCGACCAACAAACCTGACGCCCGTCAGTTTGTTATTTTTCCATATCCATTATTGGATTTGAATCCGGTAGACCTTTTCAGAACTCGTAACACTCGAGTCGTAAGTCTATTGTCGATGGTTCGTATTCAGGCTAACAATAGACAAGTTTCCCTAACATGTCGTACGCAGCCCGTTTCGGTTCCGATGCGGGTTTTTCGTGTCGTTTGTGGTTTAACATGTTCCCTAAGTTAGAACCTTCGTTGGGAATGGCGACAGTCTCGTAAAAGTTAGGACAGGAACAGACACGGTGGAGTTTTATCACGAGATCTTGTGACGTTCAAAACCCGTAAAGGTGGCAAAAAAGTAGGCAGGTACTGCAAGTTTAGAAAAAAAAATATGATCGTAGGTGCCAAAAGGACAGGAGTTCGTGGCTCAGTAATAATAGCCGCACGGGTCGATCCATCAGGTTAAGCTACGCTTGCCGGGGTTAGTCCGTGGATGGGTGACCATCTATACATACCGAGACAGTGAGACTCCTCCGTGCCTCGGAAAGCACGTTAAGCCGTTGGTCCCGGTTGTCATTCGTGGATCTTTGACAGTCGTTATGGGTCGTCATAAGCCCGAGTCTGACAACCAGTCTTACCAAGGGGTATCGTATTACCCAGTTATTGGGTTGTGAAGGTCAGGTAGGCAGTCGCTCAATGTAAAATACTGGTATTCAGCTGCATCCGGCTAGACTGGAAGCCAACCCCCACAAAGTTGGGAAAAGGATAGGCAGATGATGAGGTGCCGATAGGTAAGTGTAGTGATTAGTGATTTGACTTATACTAAACTTTGACGAATTGAACTTTACCGCAATCGAAATAGAGCGGAAAATTGAAATGCTGTCCTCTCGGTAGCTACAGTTACCAGAAGCAATTCAAGCGAAATCGTTTTGGTAGATGGAGTTACCAATGGCACGTCAGTGGATAATAATCGCTACGCTGGCAGGTGTGGCTTTTGTAATGTGGAGCTAATACGCTTCAATAGACTCTTGTTTTAATCTCCGAAGACCTTTCATTAGTTCTTTAAGGTCCAATAGTTCTTACCGTCCTTTTCGTTCGGCTTTCGTAAAATATTCATAAAATCCTGCCCACACGGAAAAAAAGGATCTCTTCAGCGAAGAATATCAATATTCTCAGAAAAATTGTTTCAATCCAAGTAAATATTTTCTTAACGTAAGTAAATGTAGGTACTCAGTCCAAGAAAACCTGTTTACTCAAATTAAGAATAATAAATACTTGGTTTTTATTCTTGACTTAAGCAAATATTTTTGATTCAAGACTATAATAATCTTAATTGAAGAAAATATCTAGTTTTTATCTAGTTTTAGAAATAATATTCTTAAATTTAAAGTTAATAATTCTTCATTTAAGTCTTCGAAGAAGACAATAAAACTAAGACAAAATTTTACTTCATTCAAGAATATAATGTTTTCCCCATATATGAATCAATATTTTTCTTGACCAAAAGGATATTGTCTTAATTTAAGACATCCTTTTTTTCCGTGCAGTTTGAACAAATGAATCCTTGAAAATGGGCAGAAATCAGACGAAAGATTGGTCTCTTTTTTACTTTTTCTGAAATACGCTCATGCCAGAATTTGTAGCATTTATGCTGCAAAGCTGTAGCCCAAACGTGGCTAACTGGGAAACAAGGGGCATGACAGCACAGGAACAAAGATTTGTATTTGTGTGCCGCCTGTTCACGAAAGCTTTTTTCTGGGTTTACTTAATTTGTGCTGAAATATTTTATCCGCTGAAGTGTTTAATTTTATTACCTCTTTACATACACTGGTTATTGTAGGTAAGTAGGTATAAATATAGGTATTGTATTTTGTATACCTGTATATATTATTAGCCACTAGCTTTTGCCCGCGGCTTCGCCCGCGTGGATGTCGGAAAATATCCCAGGGAATCCTACCACAGGGTTTAAAAAAAAATAATGGCTTGGTTGCTTGAACCTTTCAGCCAATTCTACCGGGATTAAAAGTACGTTAATCCAGATTATAAACTATCTGTGTGTCAAATTTCAGCCAAATCTATTCAGCCGTTTTGTGCCAATCCGGAGCATACATCCAGACAAACAACTAACGGACAAAAATTATTCGTTACTATTTTATTATACATAATAATGTATATAAGTATACATAATTATGTATACTTAAATTACACCTAAATTATACCTAGATTTATCATTTGGTGTTGTATAATATCTGGCTGGTGTACGAATGAATGTGTGAATTTGACGTTTAAACTTACTTAATTAGTATTATACAGTTACAAACAAATTCTATCATTTATTTAGGTACCTTCATCATTTATTTTTAATTAAACTAGTTTACCTCGCCAACAAAAACACATTAAATACCTCGTACTTGGACGTTTCGTTTGACATTTCGACCCTCACTTGTAAAATACCTGCCCCTAATACGTTCCCAGGAAGGTAAATACTGTCTCCCTATCTTATCTTACGTGGAGTGATAAATGAACCAATTCGCCCGATTCACGTATCTACCAACGTATAACAGTCATTATATAATTCAGTTACAGGTAAATTAATTTTCGCAAAAATGCTTGGAAATTCGAGCATTAAAATGACATTTTCTTCGAGATAAATCGAAAATGCTGTACGTAGATACTGGTCAAATACATGAGAGCAGCGGCCGGCAATGTTAGTATGAAAATCCAAATCTGTCGTGTTTAGCGGCCGAATAAATTACTATGAAAACTCACATTATCGTGTAATTTAAAAATGGAACAAACTTTTTACTTCGAAACATGGCAACTAAAAAGGTAACTTATCAAAGATTTTATTTAAATTTCGAACTGGCTTGCAAAAAAGAAACAAATGAACATAACATTGGTTTGGCACGTGAAAAATTATTGTGGTTCTTCATTGATTCTGGAATTTATAATTAATTTAAGCAGTATTAATTTCCGCGCTTTATTTGAGAAAGTACTATACAAGATTTGGCAGCAACCAGGCATTGATGGACTCACGTGAGTGCCTCGGCTTCACCTCGGCCCACATTTTCATGTTCAATAGGCACCTATTTTGTAGGCCGCTGCTGTAATGTATTAAGAGGTATGTCACTCTATTTTTTTATTTAATTTCCGATCGGTTAGCTGTTGCTGTTACCTATGTCAATCATTTTAACATTTAAACGTCTATCTAGCAGAAAACCTAAGACGACCCACTGATAATAATTAAATTGTGACTCTTCTTATAACTTTTTTCGTTGTCACGTAACCAATAGTAGGTAGGTACACATTTCCCCAGTTATGTTTAAGTTCCATATAATAGGGGGTTCATTAGGGGGAGGGGGAATGTGGGGGAAGGGGTGTTGTTGTCATCTGTCATAAATTTATAGTGGAGACATACTAAGAAGTGACTAAAATTCCGTTAATATTATAATGTGGGGATGATATTTTTTTTTCTCGTCTATCGCATAGTGTGGGGTGTCGATGGATAGGCCGTTCAGAAATGTTGTGGGTCAGTGAAACCATTTCTCGATACAAGGATCCGTTTCAAAGGGTCATGGCCATCCGGATGGTCCAGGGATACTGCACGGTCTCCTGTGAGGCAGCGAGCCTTCTTGCCGGATTGCTGCCATGGGATCTGGAGGCAAAAGTCTTCGCGCACGTATGGGAGTGGCGCGAGGAGGCGAAACGCCGGGGCGTAACTCCGCTGCCGCGAGAAATCGCGGCACAGCGGACGGAGCTCCGGCGGGACCTCATGGCGACATGGAGAGTACGGTTGTCGCAACCCAGTGCTGGGCACGCCACGACTGCGGCGATAAGTCCCCTCTTTGAGGAGTGGCTAGAGAGGCACCACGGCGTCCTCACCTTCCACCTGACGCAGGTCCTCACCGGACACGGCAGCTTCGGGAGGTTCCTCTGTCGGATAAGGCAGGAGGAAACGCCCGGGTGTCACAACTGTGTGGATCGCCCGGAGGACACGGTGGGCCCGGCTTAGGCAGAGCACCGCCGTATCCTCGTGGAGGCGATCGGCGGCAGAGATCTCTCGCGTCCGGCCCTAGTTCAGGCCATGGTACGGAGCGAGAGGGCATGGGCATGGTCACCTCCTTCTGCGAAGCAGTAATGCTCGCGAAGGAGGAGGCGGGACGGTTGAGGGAAAGGCAAATTTCGCGCCCTCTCGCCCCTAGCCGCCGCAGGAGATGCCTTGGGCGTCGGGAATACCAGGCGGATTTCCAGCCACCGTAGGCGCAGGCTTGCAGTCGGTGAGCAATGGGTAGCTCACCGTCCGGTAAGGACCAGGCCCGGGTCGACGGCGCGTTGTATTCCACGCACGCCTCAAAGAGATGTCATCAGCACAAATGTAGGGGTCCACTAGAGCCGATGTCAGCCGGGGTTGCGGGAATGTACTAAAGGGTCACCGAGGCCCCTGGCAACACAGGGAACAGGAAGGAATACGGATGGGTTTTAGTTAGTAAGAGTCTGACACACCCTCCCAGCTCCGCCCAGAGCGGGAGAAGTTATTTAATGATTTCCCATCCAAAAAAAGGGATTTGTTTGCGTAATACTTGCGTAAGCTTTAAAGTGCAAATTTGTCTTAGAGTCAAGTGTCCCCCTGTCAGTTAAATGGTTGTTTATGGAGATGTGAAAAAAACTGCTTAGCAGTAGTACCTACATACATATAATGAAATACAGTAGCGTATATCGATGTATGGGAAAACGAGTTTATCAACTACAATGTTTTAGGATATATTCATCCCAATAACCGGTTTGCACTTGGCCGGTTTTTATTTCTTTATCCATTTTACTTCTCCAATTCTGCCGAGTCCGACTGCCTCACTAAAAACCTTACTAGCTTGAAGATCAGAATCTTCGACGCCATTAATTGAACACAGCCCCATCACAAAACGCAAATATATCATTCCAACCCGGTTGAATTCTTTCGAAGAGCCTGCTCTGACTGAAGACTTTAGTAATGTCACAAACAACATCAAGTTTGGGAAACTGGAAACTGATCATATTCGTTTCATTTTCAATATGATCAGTTTACTAATGAGTAAAGGGTATTTTTTGTGAGGTTTGGTTTTTAAAATGAAATAAAACACGTAAACATAAATTTAATTGCCATGGCATTGCATTATTGGCTTTGTTTATAGGATATTCTTGTGCCATTAGTGCTTAAACATGATTTCTAGCATATGGACGCCACGGCTCGGCCGAATGAAGAATAATCGGGAAGTCCAATTGTCGACCGCTTTATTCGAACAACTGGGGCTGTATATCGGCAATAAAGCGGCGAATGTTGACTTCCACGTGTTCCATCGTCTGTGGTTTATCTGCGTAGACTAGTGACTTCACATATCCTCAAAGGAAGTAATCCATAGGTGTGAGATCACACGATCGTGGAGGCCAGTTCACAGGTCCATTATGCGAAATTATGCGCTCATCAAATGTTTCCCGCAATAAATTGATGGCGTCGCGCGTTGTGCGGCGTATTGCACCATCACGTTGAAACCAAAGCTCTGCCACATCAATACCATTCAACCGAAGAACAAAGAAGTCGGCAAACATGGCTCTATAGCGCTCTCCATTGACGGTAACATTCTGGCCGGCATCTCGATTACGCTTCATTCGAGCCAGCAGCCGTGGCGCCCATATGCCCAAAATCATGTTTAAGCACTAATGGCATAAGAATATATTTAAAGCAAAGCCAATACCGTGGCAATTAAATTTATTTTTACGTGTTTTATTTCATTTTAAAAACCAAACCTCAAAAAAAGCACTCTTTATACATATAAATAGACAGACCCTTTTTTTTCCGGGGGCAAATCCTCATGGGTACCCTCCGCCTGGGAAGAACAGAGGGTTATGTCGGACTCCTACCGACGAAAACCCCACTGTTCCTTCTAGCACCATGAGTCGGGGGCCCGGGAGATACTTGTACATTTGGGCCCCATCAAGCGGGCCCCATCACCGACAATTGACAAAACGCCAAATACTTAACACGCCATAAAAAAGCTATGTTGTTCCTACGCTTTTATGATGCACTTCATAACCAGCATGAACTAAATCTTTATCTTCGCACGGACTCTAACAAAGGTCTTAAACTTACGAGTAAAGAAGAAAGAGCTTTGTAAACTTTATTTTTCTTTCATTTTCAGTTCAGCATGAATGTTAGTAAGTAAATTGTGAATGCGAGAGACTGAGGGTTTACTTAGTCAACATAATTTTAAGGAAACTCTAATGAGTTCCATATCATCTTTGTTGTATTCTGTCTGTACCCAACATCACACTTAAAAAAAGTTTTCAGTTCAGCTCAATTTCAACATACGTGGTTTTGGCACATTTTGGTTTTCAATAATTAATTTTAAGTATCCAATACATATCAGATTTCATGAACAACGGAGCTGCAATTTATACTTGTTCTGCGAAAAAGTATTTTGTTTTTTTTTGTATACAGTGAGGCTCTTTGTACACACACGTTTGTCTTACCGTGAAAAACTACGGTTTATTCGCCGTGTAGGCACGGTCGTCAGTGTCGTATGAATCATTATGGAAGTTTTTTAACGAAACGGCGGCACTACGGCAAGGCGCACAGTGGTCTGAAAATTGAACTCCATACTCATAAAAACTTAAAACAAGGTACACCTTCCTTTACGTAATATTAACGTATGGATGGTATTAGTAGGTCCATACTGTGGGTAGTATGCTAAGGCCATGGTACACGGCACGGTTTCTTGTACGGTACGGCATGGTAACCGCGCCGTAGAAAAATCGTGTCACCAATTAGTAGTATCTAATTATAACTCAACCATATTCACGGTGATTAACAAATGAGTTACTTAGTTCTTGGAATGCAATTTTGTAAAAAAAATCGTATAATATCGTTTTTAATTGTTGTCATCATAAAGGTCATTAGCAGGCTATAAAGTAACGATAGTATAAGTAAATCGATGGGCAACTTCATTTAAACCATGTCAAAGATTTGAAAAATCACATAACAAACGAAAATTCAAAATTTGAAAAAATAGGTGCATGAATTGCATGTCATCTTGACTACCGTGTATTTGAGCACCAGCCCTTCAATTCTATTCAGTTTCAAAAAATTGTACTTTAAGTGTTTTCTCCCATACAAAAAAAAACACAACTTTTTTTCTCACGCGTGGAGCTACTAATACCATCCATACGTTAATATTAGGTAAAGGGAGGTGTACCTTGCTTTATGTTTTTATGAGTATGGAGTTCAATTTTCAGAGCACTGTGCGCCTTGCCGTAGTGCCGCCGTTTCGTTAAGAATTTCCATACTGATTCATACAACACTGACGACCGTGCCTACACGGCGAATAAACTGTAGTTTTTCACGGCAAGATAAACGTGTGTGTACGAAGGGCCTCACTGTATAAAATAAAACAAAATGCTTTAAAAGTATTAATAAATATTGTAATATTCATTAAAATATACTTAATACAAAATTAAAAGCGATTTACAAGCTCTCTACCTTCGACCTTACCGATAAAACAAGTGTATGCAAACAGTTCTCTATATAGAAACTTTTCAATGTTTTATTTTATGGAGATAAAACCGTAGTATCTATGTATGTGTATTTGTGTGTATATTGTAATTTTCAGGTCAGGCTCAGATTCGAAGTATGTTCAAAAACTGAAGATCACGATCGCACCCGATCTCTCTTGATCTCGTTCAGTACGTACCAAATTTTACTCTACAGGGTTATTTTAAATTGGCTGGCTAAATTCCACAGACGCGATTGGTATCGGTATCAATATCTAAACACGGTAAAATAACAAAATAAAAAAATTGTAGTTTTTTTTTCGGGAGTTCAACGACCGCTGTTAGTGTTATTATTTGATGTAAGAGTTGAGAAATAATGTTTTATCGTATTTAGATATCGATACCCACCACGTCTGTGAAGTTTACTAAAAAAAAATATTTCAAGTGACTACAATGATGGCGGTCGATGACCCCACAAAAATCATCTAATTTTTTTTTTTGTTTTATCAGCTTTAGATATCAATACCCATCGCGTCTGTGGAGTTTAGCTAGCCAATTTAACCTTTTGTCATGTCAGTCATGTATGACCAAAATGTGCCCAGCACGCCACGGTCACGACTACATGACAGATTTTAAGGAATAATTCGTACATTGGCGCCGAGCGCACGTTTTTAATTTTTTGACGTGGCGTTCAATACGTTAAAATAACCCTGTTAGTTCGTCAAGAAAAACACTTATGTGCATCCATCCGTATACCTTGACATGTGAACATGAGACTATTTACCACATCTGTCACATTTCAAGTGGCCTCCTGTTGTCAAGTGCTCGTAAATACTGCTACAAAGTAAGGGTCAAATTGTATCAGTTGTACGTAAGATGCACGTGTTCGTAATAGCATGGCACTGTCCATGTATCACACAGTATATGATGTAGCATAGTGTGCAAGGCAGATTCTTGTAAATTATTTTATGTAATGGCCGTCGGGTGCACCGGAGAATTTAGTACAATGAACTTTGAAATAAACTACACAAAAATTCTCAGTTTTATGCTGGTTTTGATAGTTTTTTTTTTTACTTTAAAGTCTAGGAAACCATCATATTTAGGTAGATTTTTTTTCTGATTTTTGTCCTACTAAATTTATTGTAAAGCATTTAAGGGTTAAGTTCCGTTTATAAGTTAGTCATGAAGCACTTTAAAAATAAATTCGAGTTTAAGCCTCTAAAACGATTTTAAGTTAAAATCGGGAACTGAATTATTTTGTCAAAGTTCTCGGTAGTACGAATGACCTTTAAATAAGTTACTTTACGCTTTTGAAATTCTCCTAATTTGACTTGAAATTTTTCTAACCTTTAAAAACAACTTACATTTTATATTAATTTCATTACATACAACAGGTCAAGCGTTTTCAAATCACTGTCCAACGTTGTCAGAAATGTCTAAATAATGAAATTAACCGCTCCCAAGGGAATCCATCAATATCCAATTCGCTACAGTTAATCTATGGTAGTGGATCAGACGGTGAGTGGGTTCCTATTGACATGTCTATATGGTATGAGTGTGCTGTGACTGAAAGCCGTTCTCAGAGAATGCAGTCCCGCTTTAGTAACGGGTAAGCTATGGCTAAAATCCTGAAGTAAAAGCGACGAAGCGTTAATCTGATGTACCTAATTCTGGCGAAGCTGCAACCGAATTTGCTACCTACGAATATTTGATTCTCACGGAGTTTATACTCCAAGTTAATAGTTAGTATGAAAATTTGGGCTGCGATAAGAATTTTAAGGAAACACCTGAGCTAGGGTAGTTCGGCTTAAGTGAAATTTATTGAAAATTGAAAGTTTATGTTAAGTGTAACATGAGTCAATATATTTGAAAATTCAATCCATTATTTCCAGCTAATCTTTCACTAAAGTTAACTCCCGCATGGTTAACTTTACAAACCATGTTTAGTTCATCTAGTAGTGACGTTAACTCGAGTGTATATTGCCATTGTAACAAAGATTCCAGTAATCTATCACCACCGACAGCTGCATCGGTTGGCATTATTGCCATACATTTAATGGTTGTCAAAGGAACCTTTGATGTCAGTCAGGATAGGTAACTAAGTACGTTACTCCACATAAAGACATTTAGTGCCATTGTTGTCCTTAGAATATATATAGGCAAGATATATATATATACATATACACGTACAACTAGAAATCAATAGTAATATTAAGTACTCGTAATTACTTAAAGTGCAAACTTCAACACGTCATTTCACCCCTTTAGGCTCATATTTTGTTACACGTATGCCTATTTTCTTCATCAGGGAAAAACAAACAAGCAAGCTATACTTAACTATCTCTACCTATCATACAGATGTTCAGCTATCCATGAAAACGTACAAACAGACAGTTTTACAATCACATTAATAATATAAGTAGAAAGTATGGACATTAACTTGACAATACTCTGAGGACTATGAATTGCGAATAATAATATAAACCGTCGATAAAAAGTCTTCGATATTGGATACCTATTGATACACACCCACTTTATTGAAATGCTAAGGACTCTTCAGCTTATCGTCAATCGGAAGATTGTTTTGTGACTTTCCAATAAGCTTTTCCTTTTACACGCTTCCAATATTTATTACCAACGAGGGAGGTTTTTAAAAATCGATTTCACGAATTAAGAATTAAATTATCCATGAGTGCATGTTGGTGCTATAGCAAGTGTTCTAAAACAAAAGAAAGAAGTGTTTTTTTTTTTAAATTAGGTTGATATATTGGCTACTAGGAAAACTTGCCTTTAAAGTAATTTTCGACATCCTTGTTTTAAACTTGCATGTGTTGAAATAGTTTTCTTTTATTTGCCTTTTTTAAATACACCTGCATGCAGTTCCCTAGTTATTATAAATGCCGTAAAGTAAGAAAACATAACAAAGTATCATGAAACTCTTTAACAGCGTTGACGTGTCTGACCTGTTGTACTTAGCATAGTTCCTATCTAAATAACTTGGATACAATTGTAATGAAATTATTGCGTCTTTGAGTTTTAGTTGTGTTTATTGGATAATTCTTTTGTCGTTGTGAAAACGTTTATAATCGAATTTACCAATTGAATATTCAATTTTGTCCGCGTGAAATTTCGGCCCCCGACCCACCGCATCGCATCCCATCGCCGCCCGCGCTATTACTTCGTTTTCACTTAGCTTTTTTTTTTGCTTGGCTCTTAAGGGTCGTAGCGTGATGTTAAATAGCCTATAACCTTCCTCAAGCATTGCGCTATCAAATGCAAAAAGATATTTTCAAATCCGACTGGTAGTTCCAGAAATTACCTACTCCCTACATAAAAGCTTACAAACAAACAAATTTTTCTCTTTATAATATCATAGAAGTCTAAACAGATACGTAATCTAATTACATACGAATGCTTATCATTGAGGAAATTGCTTCTGAATTTCGATTACACGTCGCGGTAATTACAATAAAAATAGTTCATCCGTATAAATGGCTGCGGGTAAATTATTCCATCGAGACAACTGCTAACGTATGAACAAGCAAGCATGGTGTTAAAGTTTGGGAGTGGGCCGGTACTACTTTGTACGAACCAACTTGCCAACTTTCCTAAGAACGTGTGCGTCTGTTCAAGTTTTGAATTCAAATCTTTGGTTAGCACCTATGTGCTCACGAACTTACAATAAACTTGTAGAGTAAGAAAATGTTCAAAATCTTCGTATGTCTTAGCTTTACTTGAACATTGGCTGAAATTCACCGTGATTCCGAACGTTGCTGATGCACCTAAATGCGGATTGAGATAGGATTTTTACTAAAGTCTTGCAGAAAACGAGCGTGTAGATAAATCAGGATTCCATTATAGGTGTCTCCTGGAACACTTAACAATATTGTCGTAATGGAACGACGAGTTCGGAGCGGGACGGGAAATTGAAGTAAGTTGCTCTATTAAATAACTATAGGCAAGGGGATACAGCATGTTAAGAGTTCCACTGACGTCCATAAAATAGCAGGTGTCACGTGGAATAAGCTACAACGCGAAAATGTTCGCAAACGAGACACTTTATTGTCATTAAAGCTACAAGGAACAAAGCTGTAACGAACGATGTAGGGGCCGTGAATATATGGAAAGATATTGGCCAATAATTTACCACCAAATAGTCGGATTTGCCCTTGGGACCGAGGATTTTTATTTGTCAAGCGTACAATGAGAATAATATAAATAATTTTATCTCATTTTTATCTCGGTTAACGCAAAAATGGATCGGTACAAATGTAGTTAACATTTTTATTAAATTGTGAAACATAATATACAGTCTGGTGGTTATTTGTGTCAATGGATGGTTATTTTTTGGATGGGAAATCATCAAATAACTTCTCCCACTCTGGGCGGAGCGGGAGGGTGTGTCAGACTCTTACTGACTAAAACCCACCCGTGTTCCTACCGTTGCCTGTGTTGCGGGGGCCTCGGTGACCCATTAGTACCTTCAAAAATCTCATTAAAAAAGTTAATGTTTTATTATTTCCACAATATATGTAATGTCGCGTGATACACCATTGGTGCATAAGAACTTAGGAATCCGGATTCTGGCGTTCAAAATAATATTAAATTTAAACAATTAACGAACGAAAACTTTCACAATCGGTTTAACACAACGAACAATTTCTGATGTTATCTACTTACATTAGATTACGATTACTTACATTAGACACGTAATCAGTGCCAGTCAATTGTACAAATTAACTAAGTAGCAAAAATGTATCCGGGATAGTGATCCAATCTGCGAGAGACTGAAGGCTTCATCAATCATTGTACCATTACCCAGATCAGATGTGTCAGGCTGTATGAAAGAAATAGGATGAAGCTAATCACATAGCCTTTTATAAATCTCGTAATTACACTTTTATGTTTTTCGAAGTAATAGAAATTAACCCCCGGTTTTTAAAACTAAGTAAAAGTTGTTTATGAAGTACGTAACTATTTCTGCCGCTAAGCAGAAACCATTTTTGAAGGATATTGGTAGGAATAACAGCTGGATGAGACAGTTTGTGATAACCCCGCGCGACACCGATTCGGTATAAAACAATAGAAAATCAATTGTGTCTCATTAGCTGTCCTTGAATCGATTAAGATTTCTCTCTGTAATAGCCACGATACCGCTGGTATTGTAGGATGTGACCACTCAGGGTGGCTAGCTGGTTGGCCACCGTATCACGTAAGAAAGCCTTTCTAATTAGGGCTGACTTTTCTGACGCCAGATATCTTTGCTCAAGGAAAGACGAGCAATTTTTGACGGCAGATGTCTATTATAATCATTGGATTATAGATACCTGACGTTCGAAAAATCAACCCCTAATCACTTTTATAATGACTTGTCAAATGACGGCCACTGACAGTAAATTCTCTGATTTGCCTTTTAAAAACTACGGGTCTATATTAGGACAAAATGTATCCTTTTTAAGGTTCCGTAGTCAACAAAGAACCCTTACAGTTTCGCCGAGTCCGTCCGTCTGTCCCCGCTTTAGCTCAGAGACGGGTATAGTGGTATACATAATAATCACGCCGACAGACGTAAAATAAAAATATATTGCGAGTCTGTGAACACCACCATGTTTCGATTTGGGATCCGTTTGCGTAATATTAAGCTTAAAACTGCTAATTTTTGTTAGTCAAGACCCCCCCCCCGCCCTTGGCCTAAATGGTTTTTTCTGTTAATATTATTTGTACTCCCTCTAAGCCATTGTTTTCAAAAACTAGTATAACCGCTCCAAACAATAGCAAAATCACAAAGCGCTAGCGCCTTCTAGCGCGCCGTTGGCTCAGTTGGAAGTTATACCGTTTGCCTACAGTGTTCGTGTGATTCTTCGATGCGCTCAGATTTCGTTGTTTTCAAATATTTGCCATCTTGTGACTGAACGATTTTGAGTTGGTTTTCACTATGGATTGAGCACAACCAGGTATTTATTTTTTTTGGCTGTTTATCTATTCTATATCTATCTTAGGCTATTTTAACAACTAATCTATGTAAATGACTTACTAGTGGAGCTTAGCATCATGCATGTCGGATGCAGGGTAGGTGGTGTTAGTGTAAATAACATAAGCTTTGCAGGCTATATGGTGCTGCTGGGCCCTACTACTCGGTCTATAGGAGAGTTACTGAAGTGCTGTGATGTTTATGCGGCTAGACACGGATTGTTATATAATGTTATGAAATGTACATAAATACATGATCTTTAAGGCCGGTGGTAAATGCCCTGAAAGTATACCTGCCATTATGTTAAATGGCTCGAAACTAAATAAGGTAGATTCTTTCAAGTACCTCGGGCACTTCCTCACCTACCTTAAAGACAATGTAGACATTGAAAGTGAACGTAGGGCGCTATCGGTCCGAGGTAATATGCTGGCAGGCAGATTCTCCCAATGTAGTGTAGATGTCAAGATCACCCTTTTTAAGGCATATTGTCAAAGTTTCTATACGGGAAACCTGTGGGTCGCTTATGCCAAAAGAGCGATGGACACTCTGCGCGTCCAGTATAATAATACTTTTAGGATGCTGTTGCGAAGGCCTCGTTTTAGTTTGTAGTGCTTCAGAAATGTTTGTGCAGGATCGAACCGATGGCTTTCATGAGGTGATTCGCAAAAAAACTGCATCTCTAATAAGCAGAATACGAGGCACTAGCAACAGCATCCTCAAAATAATAGGGGAGGACGTTACCACTTCAATTTTAAAAAAGATGGTGAGGACAGTGATCAATTAATATGTCATGTAATGAATCACCAATATCGTGTCACTTTACTAACAATAGTTGTAAGTTATTATTGTAATTACTAACACATTGGATTTTAGTTATCTGAATTAAAGAATTATTATTATTATAGCCTTTCTTCATTTAGATCCTTGAGAAGTAAGCTCCAAGAAATTGCTATGAAAAACACATTTTGGACGATCAAAGGGAGTTTTAATATATTTCACATCATTTCTAAGTCAAAATTATAATGTTTCGCAAGAAGACCTTTTAGGATATAATTAAGCGCGAAATAGCCACCCCATAGTACCCCTCTATTTTTGGTGATTTTTTTCCGTAGGCACGTTCGATACTCAATAAATGAAGTTTTACTTATATTTTGTGTTCTGCTGGGGAGTTTGTTGTGCCACTTCTTCTTCTCAGCTAAAGCACTAAGAAGTGGTGAAGGGCGGGCGTTTTTGTGCAAAATTACATAAGACAGTCCGTCTTATGTAATTTTGACGTTCAAAAAGTGCATCTCAGCCTAGTTTGAATAAATGACTTTCGATTTTGTATTTTTGTTATAGGCTCTTGTGGAATGAGAGTTTTGACTCGAAATGATTTGGACAAATTGTGCTGTGGTTTCTGTAGAGGTGTTTGAAAGATATTGCCAAGAAACCGCAAAGTTATACGTTTCCTTGTACAGCTTTTACCCAATGTCATTACCTAAAGTATTGCGTCATGGGGCTAAAGTGTTACCACTTCAACCCCATGATGCAAGTGTTGCACCGTTACGGGAAGCAATTGTTCCTAATTGACAACTGTCCGAAAAAGCGCCAGAAGCCCGCAACAAATTTATTAGATTTTTTCGGCTCAAGTACGCCCAAAAAAAATCCCGGGTAGCCTGCAACGCAGATGTTTTTATCAGGTTTTTCTTAACCTCTGGTCAGGACAGGGTGTCCTGACGGGCATGAGGAAGAGGAAGAATAAAAATATCGACATAAAAGTGACATTTTAAATGTAAGTTTTAAGTTGACGACCAAAATTACTTATAAATGCTTTTATATATTATGTATGCCTTTTTTTACCTTTTTCAAGCTCAAACTGAAATAAAACATTGTTAGGCAGCCATTAGGCGAACCAAATATTTGGTACGCCTACATTGGTCAACTTTTAGGACCAAATACCAGTCTGTGCGACGCGCAATTGGCCGGTTTTGTAAGTAACAGTAACGTTTCAGTTCCTGCCAGTCTTGGACAACATAGTGTATGCGAGTAAGGGATTATGTCGAGAGGAGTATCGGCGCCTATAGCCAACTTACTACGATGTAGGTAGGAGTAACCGCTAATCCGATTGCCAGGTGGCAATATTCTCTTTATTATCAGACCCATGTTTAGCAGTGGACGTTTTACGGGTTACATGAAGTAAGAATGGCATGTGTACATTTGTATTTCGTTTCAATACATTAAAACAGAACCTTAACCAAAAACCAGCGATTTATAGCATTTTTATTGTATATTTTATGTTATAGATAAAATCTAAAAGTAATTCGATTTCAGGGCATTCAATTAAACTAAGTAACAGTCGTTAAACGCTGAAAACGTGTCTTTACGTATACTTAATTTATAGGCCACTGGATTTTATAGGAACTCTTCGAAAATAGCAGACAATGTATATTGAACAGTGCATCATAGATCTTGTTAATTATTCATGACAAAGCGTCGCGTCGAGATGCATCGAGTGCTGAGTACTGATTGATGCTCTATTAGGAAATATTGTTTACGTAAGGAAATACATATATTATAAGGTCTGACCTCTGCGGGCACATAGAGCTGACTGGCCAATATCAGTAATTATCAAGCAGACTAGAAACTTTCTAGCTTGTCCATTATTTTCCTGAAATCTTTTACGACAAAGGAAAATCCTTTTTGTAATTACAGCTGCAAATGTTTGTGTAATTTCAACTTGGACATCTCACTTAGTATAAGTTATAACCCAGTTTCGGCGGATATGAAGAAAATGTTCGCACTTTTATAAGTTTGCTAATGGAAATGCTATTTTTTTATTTTAATTTAAACTTAAATACATATGTAGCCCGCGGCCAGGCTATGTGGACTTTACGAGAATTTTATGTGTAACTTATTTATAACCACGTTATTACCTAACCATTTTCAACAGAATGGGAAACGCTTTATTTTTGGTGAAACCACTTTTATTTGCAGCTGATTTTTTTATTTATTCCAAACCCGCGAATCGCTTCTTCTTATGACGGTTTTTTACGACTTGACAAAACATCGAGATTTATTTAATATGACGTGTCTTCATCATCATAATTTAACGTTAACACATAACCTTCCGGAATAAATTCTCTAAAATACACCAAAATCCGTTGCGTAATTCAGAAGATCAACGTGGCCACACAGACAGCCACGAAAATGCCTTTAATTAATAATATATAATTATGTATGTATATTTTTTATAAGAAAAAAAAAACTCATGTTGTGTCGACCCCAGATATATTTTTTATAATCGAGCAAAAGAAAGTAAGATAGACGAATTAAAATGAGATATGAAATAAATTATCATATACAAACATGAATACAAAAGAGTCACTGTAGAGGTAAATTGGAAAAAAAGAAAATTACAAGAGTTGATGGTAACCAGACTCATGAGGAAACAATCTGTTGCAGACAAAGAAACGTCGTTATTACTCTCAAACAACATAACAATTCCTCAACTTAATGAAATACTACAAATAATATCAGAGAAGACATTTATTTATATATCCAGGAAGGAAAACTTGTTGAGCAAAACGGTTTCTGGTGAGCTATAGATGGAGTTATGTGAAGATTCCTTGAACGATTTACTCACCTCGAAATTATCCGGAAGAAAACTAGAGTAACCAACACAGTTACATACTTGCAGAGTTAGACTTACTGTAGGATATGAGCTGGCTATACCGACTTCGCAAAATATAAGTATACCATCCAATTTGTTTGTCTTATACAAACTCCAGGCCGCTACCTAACCAAAGCGATCGTCGCATTCATTTTGTTCAGAGAACCGGAACGCGTAGTCATCCGACAAAGGGCACCTACAGTTTTCGAACAAATGAGGGACATAATTATGTACGCGACGATCGCGTATTCGCGCGAAGGATCGCTTTGGTTAGGACGCGGCGACACATCTTTTTACTCGTATTAACATTTTTAGAGTTCCGTAGTAAACAAGGAACCCTTATAGTTTCGGCATGCTGTGTGTTTCGCTGTCTGTTTGCCCCCGCTGTAGCTCAGAGACGCTTAGAACTAGAAAGCTGTAATTTGGCCCACCTGGGTATACATATTAATCACGCCGAAAAAGTGCTAAAATAAAATCTTGAAAAAATTTTTTTGGGGTACCTCCCTTGCACGTAGTGTGGGGATGACATTTCTTTTTCTCGTCTATCCCATGGAGCAGGATATCGTTGGATAGGCCGTTTGAAAATATTGCGGGTCTGTGAACACCACCTTTCGATTCAAGGAACCGTTTGCGTAATATTAAGCATCAAAGTGCTAGTTTTTGTTAGAGTCAAGTGTCCCCCCGCCAGCTACATGGTTGTTTATGGAGATGTGAAAAAAATTATGGCAGTAGTACCTACATATAATGAAATTAAAAGGAAAACTATCACAGCTAAGTGGGCTTTACGAGTTAATGAGTAATAGTCGACCAACTTAAATTTCCAGTTGAAGAATTAACCATGGCATATATCGATGTATGGGAGAACTTGTTTTTCAACTACAATGGATAAATTCATCCCAACTACGGAATCCTTCATTGTACGTGGTCCGACACGCACTTGGCCGGTTTTTTGATATTTGATGATGACAAACGGCAAAATGCGTGTTATTTTTCTTTCATATGAGAGTATATTCCTAACTCGATATTAAAAACGCTCTTTACACATATAGAAGCCGCCTTCGTAATTTTCATGACAATAATTGGATGGCGTCATGATGGCTTATAAAAGTCTCTTTTACAAAAACATCTTACAAAGCTTACCATGTCGTATTAATTTTAATTCTAAGACGTTTAATATAAACTGTTTTTAAAATAAGTGGAATGAATTCCAGGATACTTCACTCTGAAGAGCGCGGTTTCGTTTCGCTACGAGATATATGTTGCTACGAAATAGGCTACGCTCCTGTAGCGCGTAGCCTGACGTAGCGTCGTAGCACTATTAGCGGTTACTGCATCCTTCAAGAAATTCGGTGGGAAATGTAGAATGAAGTAATCGTTGTTGCGGATCTAGATACCTATAAATATTATACATAAAGTCGCTTTTCGTGTCTGTCTGTGTGATTAAATTGTTTTTCTAAACTACGCAATGGATTTTAAGTCGCTGACAACACCTAAACCGCTGTCACTGTCAGATTGCATAGAAAAGAAAGAGAAGCGCGATGACACAACGCTTGTAATTTATTGCAAAGCTATAATCTATTTACTCAAAATTTAGTTGAGTAATCGAAAATAAAAAACAACCAAGTTTTGCATTCAAATAAGACGTTCTTGTTTTTAATTAAATACGTAATGTATGTTGATATTTAATATAGATATTTTGGATTATTTTGTAGAAGTCAAGGAGGTTAGTTCGTTAGTTTGTATCGAGATTTTTTTTCAAAACGTGTTTTAGTAACAACCAAATTCTGGGAAATATGTTCAAAATTAACATATATTTTTTCCTCTACCCAAACTATACAGATTTGGCAATTTTTTTTTCTTAAGAAAAGCCTATTTTGGTCAATTAGGTCTTGTCAGCGCCTTAATGTGGTTTTTACCATCATTTAGATTATTTATTGTGTCAATCTGCCCAGCCTTTTCCCAACTATGTTGGTCATCTTTCAGTCAAACCAGATGCAGCTGAATATCAGTATTTTACATGGAGCGACTGCCTATCTGACCTCCACAACCCAATAACTGGGTAATACGATAGTCCTTGGTAAGACTGGTTGTCAGACTTTCGGGTATCTGACGACCCCTAATGACTGTCAAAGATCCACGAAAGACAGCCGGGACCAACGACTTAACGTGCTTTCCGGGGAACGGAGGAGTCTCGGTATGTAAAGATGGTCACCCATCCACGGATCAAGCGTAGCTTAACCTGATGGATCGACCCGTGCGGCTGTTATTACTTAGCCACGAGCTCCTGTCGGAAGGTTTATGTGTATTAAACATTATTGTTTAACTTGGATATAGTACAGAAATATCGATGTTTTGACATGTCGCCACATCAGTAGATTATATTCGTGCGTTGCATGGGTGCGTCGCTAGTTAATAATATGATTTATTTTAAACTACAGCTCCGCCTCTGCTTTTCGCTGTTTTTAATACATGAAGATATCGAGTTTTCTTTATTATATATTTATGTTTCATATTAGTATGTTATACACATAAAGGCTAGGCAGACTAGCGCGATATCGCGGGCGGGACAGGCAGCAATATGACTGTCGCGCCCGCGATATCGCCCCAGTCTGCACGAGCCTTAAACCTTCCGGAATAAATTCTCTAAAAAGAAGTATATTATTATTTTTGAGCTCCGCCGGGTTGATCACAGTGTTATTGGGTTTTTTCTATTAGACGTTAGTAGCCTGTAGCAACTTGGAGACCAGTCTCCGATGCAGCTTCTCTCTTCTCTTCAACATAGCCTATCCCATTGGAGAATACTGGCGTGATGTTGTTATTTTATTCCCGTAAAATGGTTATTTGTAATATAGTTAGTACCATTATTACAAATACGATACCTTACGGTATTTATCCAAAGTGTATTAATTCGATATAATACGCCTCACTTCAATCCGGGGGCCATCTAAGTGCTTTTGCAATGACCAATTAAGTACATTATGAATTCCCCTGACCGACCTGTATCCTGTATTTGCTGAGTTATCGGCTATTGTAATTGAAACAGAACAAACTAATTTAGCATTTAGGCTTAGAGTATGAGTTTACACATTCGTTCGTCCATACTCACGTCACCTTTGAACCTATTATTGCCACCGGATTACAAAATTAATTATCTTTGACGGAAGGAACGCCAATCACTGTGAAATCCTCTGATCGAAGAGAAATGAGATTAAGTAATTTCATCAATAATTAACTTGTCTATGGCAATAACGGTATAGGTATAATTTTCTTAATATTGCGGCTTGAATTATACAGCTTCACTACTCCATCATTGTGACATATCGTTGAAGTAAAACATCGTGAGAAAACATAGACTTTTAGAAGTCTGAAATCGTCAATCCGCCTTGTGCATGCCTCTGTATTAGAAATGGTCTTTGTCCTGCAATGGGACAAAACTAGTAGTAATAAGTGAACTATCAGTCGTGAAAAAATAGGTAATTGCTTTGATAGAGCTCGAGACGTCAAGATACAAAATCAATTAATAAACTCAATTAATATCAAACTAACACATTTTGATTGGATTATCCACGCATCAAACTCCTCTTACACGTAGTAATGTCATTAATCAGGGGCGATGTTTCCTGCTAACTTAAAGACGGGTGAAATAATGATGTCCCAAAGTGAACTAGATTAGTGCATGGTTTTACTAACGAAAGCAAAATGTGCATGTTTAGTAGTCACACGTTGAGAATGAATAGCTACAACTAATAACAGTGGAAATTACTAGAAAGTTTCAACATTAGATTCAGTAAATAAAGTGTCTCATTTTAGCTACTTTATTGTCGAGAACCCAAGCTATCGTTGTTTAAATCACAACAGGGATGTGTTTATAGAAAGTTTCGACCGTTATATCTCGTTAAAATATGGATGTTTGTTACCAAAAGTTCTTTTATACTTCCTTTTTTTGTGACAGAGGTTACTGAGGGCTGTAGGTAGGTACCAACTTCACGTTTCATGTGACAATGTTGACTTCCCAAGGGGCCTTTCAACCGGGAAAAATGCAAGCTGTTCAGTCGAGCTACCGCCGAGACTCCCATCAATATCTCTGCTGCGCCAATATTGTCCTAAAACGTTTCATTATAATCACCAAAATGTTTTAATTTAAATTGTTCCATAAATATAAATCAACACGTGTCGTTAACACATGCGACGATATAATTAATAGCCATGCAGTGTGCATCGCTAATTGAAATCTTCCTATAAATTAAATACGTTATAATATACATTCTGATGATACAAATTTGATTTCGTATTTCACTGTGCATAATGATAATATAATAAAGGCTGGCTTTGGCCCACTGCAGGACAATTAATGCAGCTTCTACATCAAAACCGACCAAGTGCGTCTCGGACCAAACACAATGAAGGGTTCTGTAGTTGGGATGAATTTATCCCAAAAACAAACATAACAAGTTCTACAATTCAAACTAACAAGTTCTACAATTCAAACTAACAAGTTCTACAATTCGAACTACAATTCAAAAACATGTTCTAATACATCGATATACGTCACGGTCAATTCTCCAACTGCAAATGTAAGTTGGTCGACTATTACTCGTTAAATTGAAAGCCTACTTAGCTGTGATAGATTTCCATTTAATTTCGTTAGATGTACTACTGCCATGATTTTTTTCACATATGTAAAAACAACCATTTAGCTGGCAGGAGGAGGGGAGACTTGACTCTAACAAAAATTAGTACTTTAAAGCTTAATATTACCCACACGGATCCCTGATGAAAAATGATTCGATTTCCTTAAAAAGGAACGAGTATATTTTATCTACTTCTCTGTTGCTGCCTGTTTCCTCTTCATTATAGTCCTTCACTACATTCAGAACTTCTGGAAAATAATAAACCCCACCACCACTCAAGATGGTGATGTGGTTTATTAAAGCTCTGGAATAAGTCACATTGGCGTATAACCGGTTACAAACCCACAACCTAGTGTAGTACTTAATTACCGTGTAGACGGCTACGAATATCTTGAGTGGCAACACCACGTAGAGGAAGTAATTTATTTGAATTAATATAATTTATTTTGCGTTCGCCCGCAGTACCTTCATTTTACCAAGATTAAGGAAAAACCAGGCGAAATTATTTTATTTTTATTTTGGTAGCTACGCACTATATTTACGCCTACGCCGTAGGCCGCGTAGCAACATTAATGAAGTCAAAACAAACTATGTAGATATGTACCTACTTGAAGTTAAAGATGAGCGCTTCGAAGGTTCTCTTTATGAACGAGAATATATTAAGTGTAAGTACACGGAATTGCTATGAAAATATTTTAGTATTTCCTGAAGTCATCATAATAATCTCAGATTAGTCTTTATTAATTTCTTAGTAGCGGTAATGGTTTGTTTAATTTCTTAATTTCTACGAAATAATTGTTGTTTGTTGCGTTTAGAGGATGTACACAAGTGACGTCATTAAGCACTTGATAGGAGGCTATAAATAGAAGCTTCGTGGGGGTGGCAGTCGAGTGAGAAACGGACGTGATACCTGTAACCTCAGCGTGAATAAAATCTGACAAATTTGTATATTCCCCACATGTCTTTTTGTATTGGTTCTGTAATATGGCTATGTATAACATTTTGGTAATAAACAAGAATGAATATCAAGGTTAAATTAGCGGTCTAACGAAGATCGCTAAGTTAATCTTGATATCCTTTTGTGACGTAGTTCCAACGAGTTTCACGTAAATTGGAAATCCAAAAACACGTCATGTTTGAACTATTACGGGGCGGTTATTAATAAGATGAAAACTAAAGAAGAGGAGTCAATTTGTTTTCTCTACTGTTACCAACCTTACTAAATTGGAACCGCATTAGATAATCCATGTTGGCATCTAAGTACCTTCTTAAACATTATTTTTATTTTACTACCCGGAACTTGGTCTTGCCAACCTTAAGCTGTCACGTACCATAAAGGGGTCAGCTGTCAATGTGGAACTATAAAATTCTTTACGAGTAACACCTCAATACCTAAATTCAATGCCTACATGATTAAAATCACTTACATTGTAACACATTTGATGATGGCTCAATAACAATAAAATAATAAATCTTTTATGTTTTGTCATACCCAACATTATAAGACCCTGCTTAATTATTAATACAGGACAACTTGTGGTTATGGTTACCAGTGCCCTGTTTATCAAAACTACGAGTACAAGAAAAAAAAAACATTATTACAATTAATATGTGTTTTCACTTCTCATGCTCTAAAAGTTCGTCTTTATGTTGTGCGTAGGCGAGATAAAGTCGCTTTTTATGCTCTAGTGCATAAAGTAAACTTTTTTTCTAAGACTAAGGTAATCAGGCCCAACAGCCACACGCACAATAAAACGTCGCAGATTAAAGTCGTTATTTTATTTCACTTGCCTTAATTTATATTACTCCGTGTTTTCTATAGTTAATTTAATAAAACCAATAAAAATAACTGTAATTTATTATTTAAAAACGCAGTATGAATTGCCCAAGTCGAATGACAAGTTGAAAATTAAAAAAAAAAAAACTTTTCAAAAGTTTCGTGGTGGGAATTAGCTATACTCTTCTTCAATTTTGCAGCATTTTTGAACAGAAAGTGATTAAACTAAAACAACAATATTCATGTGACGAAGAAATTACACTCTCGCCTAACACGATAATCGAACAGAATGCGAAAAACGTGGTTGAAGAAATATCACCGCCGAAATCCAAACAACTTTATCTCAACGCGTACGACAATTCCATGCGTTAGAGATCAGACAAACAAGTAAATACTGTTATATACTTTATGCCTGTATCATTTTCTCGCAAACGAAGTTAAATACAGAGTGTATAACTCGGGCATAAACGAGCCATTTTACCCCTCGACTTAACAATCCACCCTCGCCTGCGGCTCGGGTTAAACGGTCTCGGGATAAAATGTCTCCTTTTATGCACTAGTTGTACAATCTACTATTAAAAACGTAAATAAATGTTTTTATGACTTGGCAGTATGAAGGACCCAAGTCGAATGACACGTAATGAAAATAAAAAAACACTTCAAAAAAGATTTCGTGGCGAGAATTAGCTATTCTCTTCTTCAATTTTGCAACATTTTTTAACAGTGAGAAGTGATTAAACTAAAACAATGGAATACTCCCAGACATATAATTATATGTCTGTGGAAATTACTTTCTCGCAATCGAACAAAAGCAGAGTGTGAGAGTACTCGGGCTTAAACGAGCCATTTTACCTTTCGACTTAACTATCCACCCTCGCTTGCGGCTCGGGTGGATATAAACGTCTCGCGGTAAAATGGCATCTTTTATGCACTAGTTGTACAATCTACTATTGTCAAAACAACACGTGTAAATTACGGATTACAAGTGTCGTTATTTATTTCACAGGTATATTTTTACACTTGTATTCGTGATTTAGTCTGAGTGTCCGGCGACTCTCCATTCCGTCTTACAAGTTTACGAGTGTCGTGCTTAGTGCCGCAATCAATGATTAAATTTGGATTTTCTTTACTTAAATGGGTCAAGTGATTCAAGCGATGATTAAAATATTAGAATAACGGAACTGAGAACATATAAAAGAAGAATCGACTACGGTCATATGGAGCTGACCTAAGAATATAACGAAAGTTTTCGACTTAACCTGATTTTTTTTAAATATTTATTTAACATTTTGGGGGGCCTTTTAGAAAGAAATACAAACAGAAACAACCAAATGTCAACCAAATGAATACTACGGTCTACATTGATTGGGAACCGGAGTTCAATACCATACTGTTTCTGACATGCAAGGTGTAAAAGGCAGGGTATGCATAGCAGTCCATAGTGTTCTAGCAGCCATCAATTACGACCACAGAACATGGAGTCGTCGAGAACGTTAAATGTCCGAATAATATGTAGGAGGTTGTACAGAACTTTCATATATTGAAAGTATTCCCATAAATTTGTGGCTGTCTGGATGGTACCTCGATAGAAATTGATGCCCAACACCAATATGAACAAGTATTCGTAGATAGACACAGAAATCATTCCATTGCCTGTTTGGTTGTGTGCGGTCCAGGAAGTTTTAATATTCCTATGCTAATTGGCCCGGACGCACCAGACAGTAGCGTTTTAAGAAACAGTCAGTTAAATGAGTAATTTTTAAAATGGTTGGAGACCTATTTCACAAGGGGTTCTCCTTGGCGACTTTGCGTACCCTCTAACTGAAGGAATGGCTCATTACTCTATTTCTAGAAATTTTTCAAGATTAATCGCAAAGCCTTGCCTAATGCTCTTCAAATTATACATTTTATAAGGCGGGAATACTTTGTCGCTATTACTTTTTTATCTTGCCGTCCATATTAGTCGCAGACAATATACTATTCAGCCATGCGTTTAAGTAAAATATATTATATTAAAAACATACAAAAAATGGCGGGAAAAGAATATGGCTGCATACCTTTTTGATTTTAGAACTTACGAGTAGAATCTACAAGCGTTGAATTTTACAAAAAAGTTTTTATAAGTTCGTGTAAATACACGAACTTGTAAAGTGTAAGTTATGAACGTGTAGACTTGTAAGATTTGATAAACAGGGCACTGACACGAAACTCGAAATGACAGGATTTGTAACATTGCGCAGCTTCCTCAGTTCCTTAGTTATAGTGAAAGACACATCTTTACTACATCCTGTGATCGGTAAAGGTCGCATCCTTTTCATCAAACATAGACGAACCTTAATTCCAGGAACTCGGAATTCTGAATCTTTTTGGTAAATAACATTTTGCCTGCTTCTGAGTTAATTTAAGGGCCTTTTTTCACAAATGGAACAGAATTTTTATTAACTTTGTCTGCCAAGTTTAATCGGAACTTACCCGAATGTAGTTATATAAGTGTAAATAGTCCCACATTTTTGTTCGAATTAAATTCAATTGGAATAAATTCCGAAACAGTTCGGGAAAAGCCAGCTGAACAGTGAACAGTTTCCCGCCGAAACTCTCATAAGCACAAAACAAAAGCTTAAACGAGTCCTGCGAGGTAATTACTAGGACATACGTCGCCAAGTTATTTCCTGTTTTATTTTCAGCCAGTTTTGTCTGACGATACGAGTACTACACGATAAAATAAATTGCATCAAATGAAAACTCCCAATCACAATGGCATTGACGGACAGAACGAGATTTAGCAGAACCGAGCACTTGGAGCATACGTTACACTGTAGGTATGTATACAGTAAAGTATATATGTACCTAATTATGATAAATTATTGCAGTTCATTGAACAAATTTATAAAGCTCTTTCCACAACAATAATTTTATTGAAAGAAGGTACTTACTTGTTACAAAGTACTTACCTACCTATAAATATTATTAATGGGTATTTTACACTGGATATTTAATTTAAAAGAAAAATATTCATGATTAATACTTAACATACAACATACATAGAGCCCTTCGGACAAACTTCGAATCTTCGAAGGATTAAAGTTGTCAGACGTAAACCGTTCCTGTTACAGAAAACCTTTCTCAACTTTTGTATACTACAACAAGGCAAAACTGAAATAATGAGCGGGTTACCTTGGTAACTACATAACTACCACATATTATTTAAATGCCTTTCCAATTTCTTAGAAAAGTCACACCATTTCCTACTAACACTTTGCTTAGCGATAGAGAAAATATATCCAGGTAAGTGAGCTAGTTTTACTCGGCTATGGCGTATTCAAAAGGTCCATAATTTAGACTGGGAGGAGGTGGAGTGTACGTACAGTTGGGCTTTAATCGCTTCAGCTGCGCTAGCCATTCTTAATGGAGTTTTAAATAACACGTTTACCGTGTCTCAGTGTGGGTTCTATTCTTGTTCTATTAAACAACAAAGTAATGGAATGCAGAATACTATGTCACGTGGTGATGTGAATTTTGTAGACAGAAAGGTAACATTACACTGCTGTCGTCTTGAGTTCCGAGAAATAAAGTTGAACGCCAGACTCCGCATACCTAAGTTCTTGTGCACCAATGGTGTATCACGCGACATTTAAGATATAGTGCATTCGGTGGGTTCCGCGCCAAGGAATTGATAGTGAACCGAAAGTCGTAGCATAAGCATAGCATAATCAGCCTATAATGTTCCCACTGCTGGGACACAGGCCTCTTCTCTTCGAGAGGGAGTGGGCTGTGTACCACGCGGGCCCAGAGCGGGTTGATAGATATCACATGTCTTCGAATTTGTGGTTCTGGGATGCCGGTTTCACGATGTTTTCCTCCACCGTTTTGAGCAGTGGTGATGAAATTATTTTCACAAAGTAAAGCGCTTGCGTGGGTTCGAACCCACGACCTACTTCTCGTAAGTCGGGCCCGTTACCATTGGGCCACCACACTCAATCAAAATTCGTGGCTGTCAATAAGTCACTGGTGCTCCCCACGCTATCAGGATGTCAGAAAGAGCATGAAAGTTAAATTAACGCGGTCGGCAGGCAAGCTCTTTGAAAAATCGGCGCATTCGTGCTTACACAGAGCATCAGCAATCAGGATTTCGGATACATACATCTACCTACATACCTACTACAAGAGCGCTGTAGTATTGTGGTTTTGTGATTTCCGCAAAAGTTAACTTTTTGTACGAATTTTAGGGTATGTAGGTACTAGATAAATGTATTTCGGGAAACGTAAGACATTCCTTAAATGAAAGTGGCAATATTCCGTGAAAGTAGTTCCATGTCAGTGTTTAATAGTAACACACTCGCGTATATTTCACAACTTTCTTCGGCTATATTTCATTTCCCGCATTACCCCAAGTTGTAGCTGTCAAATAAGGGTAATGGATTATAATAGTATTCATTTGTAATAGGGTTTCGACGTGGGACCTTATGAAATAGTGATCTCCTTAGTAAATTTACAAATTCGAGTTAGAATTGTGATAGCTAATAACGTGGAGACTCCCACTACGGTTTGTGGACAAACCACGTCAAAATTGATTCAGCGTCAGATACACAGTCATGTGTACAGAAAATTCTGTTATTTAAATCTCCAGGAGGATGGTTATCTCTTTAACAGACTAATGCAGACTGATTAGCATCGTTAGGATAGTTAGGATGACTCGGGAGTCGGCTTTCGTTTGCTGTTAGATAGAAGTTGCTATCGGATTTCAGAAACTCTTTTGTTAATGCTTTTACCGACAATACAATATTATACAAAACAAAACAGACCAATATTTAAACTTGAGGTCTAAATATAGCATAATCAGCCTATAATGTTCCCACTGTTGGGAGACAGGCCTCCTCGCTGTAAGAGGGAGTAGGCCGTAATCCACCACGCTGGCCCAGTGCCTGTTGGTAGATGTCACATGTCTTCGAATTTTTGGTTCTAGGACATGCCGGTTTTCTCACGATGTTTTCCTTCACCGTTTTGAGAGCAGTGGTGATGAAATAATTTATACAAAGTAAAGCGCCTGTCTGGGCTCGAACTCAGCCGACCTATACAACTCGTAAGTCGCGGCCGATACCACTGGGCCACCACTGCTTATATGAGCATGCCTAGTTATTTGATTCTTCATATTTCCTATGTTTTTGAAGAATCCATAACGCAATGTTAGATAAACACATTAGAAGGAATTTAGTATATTAGCAGATATTCTAAGTTTACTGTAGACGAATCGCTGCTGAACAGTTTGAATTAATTCTGGTGGATTATAGCCATGCTACAACTAATCAACGTCCTAAAGGGCGTCTTTACCAGAATTCATTAAGGCACTGATTTAAAGCGGCAGTTGTTGATTGTAGTTTTGGGACATAAAAAAATACAAAATTCAGTTCGGCAGTGAAAACTGAGAAGTAAACTAAATAAAAATGAGTCATAACAAACATTTAAATAGGTAATTCAACAAATAATTAAGCAGGAAAATAACTGAACGGACAGTTACGTGTGGGCAGTTATAAAATCGGTATTAATTGGTAAGAAATCTAACTTGGAAGCAGTGCTCGCCGGTCACTACCGCGGCAACGCTCGCTTCGCTTGCTCGGCTCGCGCGCGGTCTCTTACAGTTCTAACCTAACTCAACCTATTTATTTGGTCGGGGTGCCTGGCTTAGTTACTGCGACCAATTCGGCTCGCGGGTGGTTGGTCACACTTCTAACCTAACCTATGAACTGCCGAACTATTTATCTTACTGCCCATTCCAACATGTTTACTGACCATTCATTTATTAGGTACACTACCTACTTGAGTATTTTTTTGTACTGACATAGTGGAATTAAATAACCGACCAGTTTTAATATTATTCCTGTTCATGTTTTACTGTCACATTAATTTACCAACCGCCGAAAATTTTATTTACTGCCCGTCATTTTTTTCAACTGATTTAATAACCTCCCTAATGTTTAAATATCAGTTGTAGGTACCCTTTATTAAACTTTGATAAAAGAAGTCGATGAACCTTTTCACAGTAGGTACTGGCTGTGAAATATTTTTACTACTTATGGTTTCTATACCAAAGCTATGGAGCGTGTCACCCGGGGAACGAACTGAACAACTCGCGTTGCGTTGCGGCTTTTAGAAGTTCCTATAAATTAAAGTGGGTTCCGTTGCCGGTTTCTGTGAGTGTTATTGCGATTACTTGGAGGATAAAACGATCTTTGAATTTTTGTATTTATGCATTTACCTTGGAGCCATTTTCTTTTTTGCCACCTTTGAACTTGCGCGTGTTTCTAACACTACTGATCTAGTTTACGAAGTAGCGCAGCAATGTGCCCAGCTATTATTATTTGAGTCTAAAATATTCTAGATCTCAATAGGTACGACCGCGTGCTCGCGTGCGTACTGCGCCTTGTCAAGCATCTTGAAGTTTAATTGGACATAAGTCCCAAGTTGCGCCACAACACCCGGTTTTCAGCTTTTCGCTTGCAGTTGGTTTCCGGCGGCATATTCTTCGTATAGTTGGCGGAGTTTGTTGAACAGTAATCTCTTTCTTACATACATAATTATAAAACGCAACTTACCTCTGATCATCCGTCTGTTAGTGCGTTTTTAAGAACCACGTATCCTTAGGTACCTACCTACGTGAAAGAAAGAAAGAAAATAAGTTTATTTGCGGTAAACATGACGCAAAGAAGGAACACAAATACAAAAAAGAAACAATTTCGGGGAGAATATGCATCACGCAAAACGGCTAACGCTCAGCATAATGCTGCGATCCTATAATAATATGCGATTCAGAGCCCCAGCGCTGATTTTCAGCGATAGCCGGCGTTGACTTGATGACGTCGACCGGTGCAGCACACAGTGAGACGTGTTTTTTTTTTTCTTTAAGAAATCTAGACTTAAACCCTGGCCGAACTATAGCGAATACTCGCGTGATTTTCCAATTATTAAGACAATCGACGTGCGCAGCCGCGTCCCGCGTTCCGCGCGGGATTCACCTCAGTGGCCAGAGCTTTAGGTATATCCTCTTGCTAGATTATTGTAATAGTCTACCCGAGCAGAGCCAAAAGTACCTACGGCTAGTTTCATATAAGTCTGCTTTAACGGTCGGTGGTTCTTCGGCAGACTTAGCCAGCAAACTTCCACTCTAGGTACTCTGAAAGCTGGTGGGCGCGTTCCCTGGCACTGCGGCCAGCCCGCCGGATGAGCGCGGCCCTTTTTAGGGTTTTGGCCATCCGTTTGGTCCGGGGATACCGCACGGTCTCCGGAGAGGCGGCGAGCCTCCTTGCCGGATTGCCGCCATGTGATCTGGAGGCAAAACTCCTCGCGCACGTATGGGAGTGGCGTGAGCAGATGAAACGCCGGGGCGTTACTCCGCTGCCACGAGAAATCGTGGCACAGCGGACAGAGCTCCGGCGGGATCTCATGGAGACATGGAGAGTGCAATTTATTGCCGCAACCCAGTGCTGGGCACGCCACAATTGCGGCTATCAGTCCCCTCTTTGAGGAGTGGCTAGAGAGGCGCCACGGCGTCCTCACATTCCGCTTGACGCAGGTCCTCACGGGACACGGCAGCTTCGGGAGGTTCCTATGTCGGATAAGGCGGGAGGAAACGCCCAGGTGTCACCACTGTGTGGATCGCCCGGAGGACACGGTGGAGCATACGGTGGAGGTCTGCCCGGCTTGGGCAGAGCACCGCCGTGTCCTCGTGGAGGCGATCGGCGGTAGATCTCTCGCGTCCGGCCCTGGTTCAGGCCATGGTACGGAGCGAGAGGGCATGGGCAGCCGTCTTTCTGCGAAGCAGTAATGCTCGCGAAGGAGGAGGCGGGATGGTTGAGGGAAAGGCAAACTTAGCGCCCTCTCGCCCCTAGCCGCCGCAGGAGACGCCCTTGGCGTCGGGAATCCAGGGCGGATTTCCGGCCACTGTAGGCGCGGGCTTAAGGACGGTGAGCAATGGGTAGCGCGTTGTATTTCACGCGCGCCTCAAAGAGATGTCGTCAGCACAAGTGTAGGGGTCCACTATCCTGCCGGGGTCGCGGGAAGGTACTAATGGGTCACCGAGGCCCCCGCAACACAGGCAACGGAAGGAATACGGGTGGGCTTTAGTCAGTAAGAGTCTGACAGACCCTCCCGCTCCGCCCAGAGCGGGAGAAGTTATTTGACGATTTCCCACCAAGGTACTAACTATAAACCAGGCAGCAAAGAGCAAGTGACAAATTATAGACCTATTTCTTTACTGCCTTCTATGTCAAAAATATTGGAAACAATTATAAACAAAAGGTTGTTGAAATATTTGGAAGATAAATCAATTCTGTCTGAACGGCAGTTTGGATTTAGGCCTGAAGTTTCAACTGCCGATGCGCTATACCATCTGACTGACTATCTAGCGAAAGAACTTGACAAGGGTAACCACACAGTAGGAATTTTCCTGGACCTCGCCAAAGCTTTTGACACAGTTTCCATTCCAATTATGTTGCGCAAGCTTGAGATCATTGGTGTAAGAGGCACCCAGCTAAAAATGTTCTAAAGTTATTTAGAAGATCGTTCCCAGTGCGTAAAGATGGGAAATGTTCTCAGCGCTGTTTAAAAAAAACACATTTTTCGGTGTTCCTCAAGGAAGTATTTTAGGGCCCACTCTGTTTTTGATTTACATAAATGACCTTTGCAATCTAAAGCTAGAGCGTGGCACTATCATAACGTACGCTGACGACACTGCTCTACTTTTTTCAGCTGACTCAGAAAATGAAGTCTACAATCTTGCGCAACACGGATTCGATATTGTAAACAAATGGCTTCAAAATAACTCACTAACTCTAAATGCAGAGAAGACACATTACATTAAGTTTTCGATGCGCAAGCAAATATCGAAGAACCCCTCAGCTTGCATGCTCACTGTTGCCCAGTCTCTGCAAATAGCCAGTGTAAGTGTCCCAATATTAAAAAGACAGATAAAATAAAATACCTGGGTATAATAATAGATGATACCCTATCCTTTAAACAACATATGGAAGCTCTAAATAATAGAATTCGTAAGCTAATATACGTATTCAAAAAGCTACGATTTATTGCAAATCCAAAAATAATTAGGCAAGTGTACTTTGCTCTTTGTCAGTCAATTTTGGTATTACTTCATGGGGTGGGGCAAGTAAAACTTTGTTATTGCCCATTGAAAGAGCTCAAAGAGCTATTATCAGGGTGGCTACTTGCCGACCTTTCCTATTCCCCACTAACCTCCTGTATAAATATTGTGAAATACTAACAGTTAGACAGTTATTTGTAATGAGCACGGTACTAAAACAATACGCAGCACTTCCATAGAGCACTGAATTTACTAAAAAGGAGACGGAAAGATATAGTTTGCCCTCAAAAAAGTACAAAACATGCTTTCACAGGCAAATTTTATATGTACCTCGGTCCGCTACTCTATAACAGGCTAAATAAAAAAGGAAACATCTACTCCTTAAATCACAAGAACTGTAAGAAAATCCTTAAGGAAACTCTTCAAACTATGTCCTATGAAGATACAGAGAAGTTATTGTTTGTATTATTGTTATTTTTTTTATAATATAGTATAGATAGTTAAGTTAGTTTATAATATAGATAGTTAAGTTAAGATACTATAATTTGAGACACCATTTTATATTTATGTACCAATAAGATGAATATGATATGTGATTATATAATCAATTAATGTTACCTCCAATCGCCTGAAACACAGGGTTACCTAGTTCAGGCACAAATCATGGGTGAACTTGACATAGATTTAAGAAAAGCTGTTATTCAACGTTGTACCTTATATTTTTGAATATATTTGTATTATTATTATTATTATGTATAAATGAACAATCTCACTACCTACTAATGTTGCTGTGCCCGACAAGGTCCATATTGATCTTTTACTTTTTATACCATCCATGTAATACAAATGGAATGCAATAAAGAAATGAGTATTGAATACCTTCAATGGTCACCGAGGCCCCCGCAACACAGGCAACGGAAGGAATACGGGTGGGTTTTAGTCTGTAAGAGTCTGACACACCCGCCCGCTCCGCCCAGAGCGGGAGAAGTTATTTGATAAATTCCACCACAAAAAAAAACCAGCAAACTCCCACTCTAGGTATTCTGAAAGCTATGTTGGTCATTCTGGTTCTTTTTCAGATCATTTCGTTGCTCATGGTTCTCTAAAAGAAATCAATAGAAATTAATAGCGAAAAAAATAATCGAAATTAATAGCATAGCTCGCTAAGCGACTTTGGATTTTGTGGCTTAAAAGTTTGACCCGGTTTTCAGTATCGACTTTAATTAGTATCCCTTTTAAAATTGTTGCCAAGTTGTAAGAATTCGTTCTGTCCCAAATTCCCTTGGCGACTTTCTTGTTTTAAAATCTGACTTTCTGATCTTATAAAACCGTAGGTACCTATAATCTACAAATAGGGACGATGACATTTTTTTTGTCCGTCAGGTACCAAGCTTATTAAAAAATATTGGAGACGTAGTTTTTCTTTTATTACGTAATCAAAAAATTACGACGATACATTGAGTTAAAATGTGACATGACGTCACGCCTTGCTATATTTTATACTGAATTGTGAGGTAACGAGTCCCCACTCTCCAACTTTAATGCGTTTTATCTAAATATTTTTTTACTAATATGATAAAGCAAAAAATACGTAAGTATCAAATATCATTTTTTCATTATCTGACCGATGGATTAAATAGAATTTCTTTGTTTTTACCCAGGCATCGTCCCTATTGTCGGTTGACATATTTTATGTATACATTCGGTTCACATCGCAGTCGTGTCAATCTACTATGCAACCGCATATTAGCAAATGCACCCCGCCTACGTAGATGTACCTACGTAAACCAATGGTTCAGTGGTAGTAGGATTACGGTGAACCGTTTCTTAGTAGGGCATTACTCGTACATAGTATTATGTACCTAGATTCAAGATATCCATCTACATTAAAAGTCACTTTGGGGTTAAATCTGGTGACCCGTGTAGTCAGTGTACCTATACTTAATGTGTTTTCATACCGGCTGAATTACGAAGAAGTTTGTGAAAACATGCACAATGTGTTTTATGAAAATACTAGTATTTTCATAAAACACATTGTGCATGTTTTAGAAAAATACTAGTATTTTCATAAAAACACATTGTTCCGAGGTACTATCTATATATTATCTTCGTAATTCAGTCCTTTTCTCTCAAACTGAGCTTGATCAGTATCTTGAAGAATCAGGGTGGTATCTGTTTTTAAGTTACTGCTACTGTTGATAAACCTATATATTAAATGTTTATTGTTATTCCCTACTGCGTAAGCGTTTGAACTCACAAGAATTGTGTGATTGGTCATCACATTCAGCAATTATCGTTATGTTACAAAAGGCTTGAACAAATGATTGATTTCCAACAGTTGAGGTATTGCTCTTTAGCGAATGGCAACTGACCCAAATTTGTATCGCCCGGTGTGGACCCAGCTATTCGACAATCGCCATGAATCATTCATGGCGTAGCTGGGTCCACACCGGGCGATACAAATTTGGATCCTCGTCGTATCGTGGATCGGATATTCTTTCGCGCTCCAGTGCCGATCCACGTTTTTTTTTCTCTGTAGTTACACTTGTTTCTTTCGACACTTCTCCTTTCTGTGGCCTCCCATCAAAGATTGTATTTGTTTTTCTTTAATTCTGCTACTGGTCTATTTTCCATTTCACGACTAATGTGACGTCACGCTTCTTTTCTGGCACTCCTATTTGTATACCATTTATCATTTGAATTCCATAAGCGCTTATGTTCTTTATCAATGAATACTAAACCGCGACTTTGCGCATTATCCATATTGCCCGGTCCACACCCAGCGCGCATTTGGATCGCGCTCCTGCTGCGCACGATCGGAACGCACTGGATCGCCCAGTTTGGACCCATCTAATCTGTAGAGAGCACAACACGATCCAATACCACTTTTACAAAACTGTTACTGTCATTCATATTTCTGTATTCAGACTTCTTTGTGGACACACTATACTCGTACAACGACTGTTCTTATTCCAAGACTACTTATAATACTTAACAATATAAAGATTAATTGGCAAACTGTACGCGATTGTCTTTGGAAGCGTGTTAAGGTCCCTACTCCCAGTACGTATACAGGTGTATCCGAATGGTAAGGTCATATTTAAGGGTATGGTACACACCATCTAAACTGAACAACATTCTCCATAGGTCTCCAGGGAAAAAGTTGTTAAGTTTGGTGGTCTGTACCATACCCTTATGGCACTGACAAGAGGCAAATGACCAAAGTAGGCTTATCTTAAGAAAAAAAAAGATTTTGGTAGCGGAAGAAATACCAGGCCACTCAGAAAGTATTGCGAAAAAAGTTTTTATGTATGAGAGACTAGCCAGTTATAATTTATTATAAATATATGATTATTTATAAGTAAAAAAGGTACGTTCGAATTTCAAAATTTTCATTTTCGTGTCTCATAAAAAAATGGATCTGTGCCGGGAAGATTTTCGCGCTATGATTTTTTACGATTTCAAGTGTCGCCTGAAACCGGACAAATCGTACGACAGACTTCAAATGGCATTCATGGATGAAGGCCCTTCTAAGGCAACCGTGTATCGTTGGTATAACGAATTCAAGTGTGGTCGACTAACTTTGGGGGATGAAGAATGAAGTGGTCGCCCTTTGACGGCTGTTACGGAAGAAAACGTGCTAGCAATGAACAATTTAATCCATGACAATAGGCGAGTTACGTATCAAGAGATTCAGCACATACTGCAGGTTGGATCGGGAAGCCTTATATAAATTCTACACGTATCTTCGCGTGAGGAGGATAGTTTCACGCTGGGTTCCGCATAACCTCGCTGATGCTCAGAAGCAGGCCCGGGTCGAATGGTGCCGTGATAGGATAAACCAATTTGAAGCAGGCTAGTCTCGGCGCATTTACTACATCATTCATTACGTGTGATGAGTTTTACATTTATCAATACGATCCAGAAACGAAGCGCCAGTCGACGGTTTGGGTGTTACAAAACGAATCAACGCCTACCAAAGTGAAGCGATCTAGAAGCGGGGGGAAGATTTGGATCGCGAGCTTTTTGTATTTGTCTGATTACTTGGTGTACAAAAGAAGCATCAACTCTGAATGGTATACCTACTACCAAATGCTTGGCAGAAGTTTTCTCTGTTGTGAGCAACAAGCGACCAAACACAGGGCTGCGCGGGCTACTGCTCCACCACGACAACGCGCCTTCGCACACCGCGCTCAAAACGAGGGACTTCCTGGACAGCACATCGATCAACCTCCTGGGTCACCCTCCTTGCAGCCCTGACCTAGCACCGTGTGACTTTTTTTTATTCCCGAAAATAAAAAATCAGCTCAAAGGGATACAATTTTCGTCGCCAGAAGATGCGCTGTCAGCGTTCGAGCAGGCTGTAAACGAGGTTTCTGCGGCGGACTGGAAATCTTTGAAAACTGGTTCAGACGCATGGAACTTTGTATAGAGGCTAGTGGAGAGTACTTTAAATGATTTAATAAAAAAAGTCTTTACTTAGAGAACATTTTTTTACATTTTCGAAAAACTTTCTGAGTGTCCCACGTATTTAAAGGTCGTTCGTACTACCGAGAACTTTGGCAAAATTACTTCAGTTCCCGATTTTAACTTAAAATCGTTTTCGAGGCTTAAAGTGCTTCACGACTAACTTAGAAACGTAATTAACCCTTAAATGCTTTACAATAAATTTAGTAAGAGAAAAATCAGAAAAAACACATCTACCTAAGTTTACATAGACTTTAAAGTAAAAAAAAAATTACAAAAACAGCACAAAACAGAATTTTTGTGTAGTTTATTGCAAAGCCCATTGTACTAAATTCTCCGGTGCACCCGACGGCCATTACATAAAATAATTTACAAGAGTCTGCCTCGCACTCGATGCTACATCATATACTGTGTGATACATGGACAGTGCTATGCTATTACGAACACGTGCATCTTACGTACAATTTGACCCTTACTTTGTAGCAGTATTTACGAGCACTTGACAACAGGAGGCCACTTGAAATGTGACCGATGTGGTAAATAGTCTCATGTTCACATGTCATGGTATATGGATGGATGCACATAAGTGTTTTACTTGACGAACTATACAAGGTTATTTTAAATTGACTAGCTTAACTCCGCAAACGCGATGGGTCACGCGTGTCCCACGTATACGTTAATTTTAAACATATTTCTCAGAACTTGGTTGTCACCAAAACACGTTTTGAAAAAATAAATCTCGATATACATTAACGATAAACTAACCTTTAACCTTGAGTTCCAAGTGTAAGTAAGTGCGTTACGTATTTAATTAACAACAAGAACGTCTTATTTGAATGCAAAACTTGGTGTTTTTTATTTTAGATTACTCAACTCAATTTTTAGTAAATAGATGATTGATTCATATTTTGCAATAAAGTTGTGTCATCGCGCTTTTCTTCTTTTCTGTGTAGGCTGACAGTGACCGCGGTTTAGCTGTTGTCCGGATTAAAAGTTTGTGGGGATCACCCTGATTAGGATAGATTAATTGGAATCAAACACGGCAGATGCGACATGACGGGTACTTTTTATTTTTGTTGACTGGTGTCACAGACAGACCACAGAGTACCTACATTTTGACACAGAGCACTACTGGTACATTTTCATGAATATGCCGCAGGCTGACTTATATATACATTAGATGATTATAGAGCAAATATTACGTTCCTTTACATTCGGACTTCAGGGAGGGAAAATATTCAAATGCGATTTTTTCTGATAATGATTCTCAATACGTCTAGCGCCACACACTTTACTGTGTCAAAAACAGGAACTAATGAATGTTGCCACTTAATTTTTAACAGTCCGCGTGTTAAATATGACCACACTTTTCTGATACACGCTGTATACTGAGGATTGCAGTGTTGTTGATACGACGCAGGTGACGCGACATTTTTACGGTCGCGTCATGAGTAGATACTCAACAAAGACTCAACAAAAACTCATACAATCGTCCTGCGATACAAAGGTAGGAACGGTAGCTAGCGCTCTGTAGGTTATCTACTCAAGTGGTTACGGGCTACGGCTACGTTAGCTACATTTCGTAGCATCGTAGCAGATAACCGATCCGCTACGAGTCGACTCATCAATTCTGAAACTTTGCTGTGCTTCCATGAACTAGTATTTTGTGGTGATGGAATTCCGCACATCTGAAGAGTAAACTTGTTATTGAAAAGTATAAAAAAAACAACCAGCTATTATGGACAAAATTTATTTAATAAGTCTTACTTGTGGTTTAAAGTACTATTTACAAGTCGTAACATCAATATGTAATACTTATTTATAATAAACAATGAATTACTCATTGCTGTAATGTAAATCTAAAGCCACATTTCCATTTCGTCAGGTATTGCGTTTAATTTCAACTACGTACACTGTTAAATGTGTAATTCGTGAGTGTAATTTAACAAACTTGTCGATGTGTGTAAACTAACGCTCAATACTCGAGAAAATGGAAACGCGCTTGGAAATTAATTCAAACCGATCAAATATCCATATGGCATATATTTATATGTTCACTTAAGTACTTCAAATATCATTTATTTATTGTAAATTACAATGTAATTATAAAAAAGTACCTATTTACAAAATATCGATGGTCACTTTTCAATTTTATCTTAACTAAAAATAATAAAATTATGTGTTGCGTTTTTTTTATTAACAGGCAAAAGTCAGCGTTCATAATATGCTTATAATTTGTGTCAGTACAGTTATTGAGCATTCAGCCGTAAACCATAATACAACAAAGTATAAATAGTTTATAACGGTAGTGTTCCAAACTACGGCCAGACGAAGTGAGAACACGACCGAGACGCGACGACATAATGCACTCGCAAACTGCAATAAAATATAAACGAGCAGCCTTTGTTACATCTTTTAAACAATAAACAGGACAAAGTGAGTCGGAATATCAATTATTAATTTTCCATGAATTGCAGTCTTTTCGAGCGCGCACCGGTGTCAAAAGACTTCCATTGACTCGAGGCATTCATTTATTGAAATTGGAACGCTTTACATAAATCTATATATGCGGCGATGAGCGCTTTACGGGCATAAATATACTTTCCCTATATTTGTCTGACCAGTGCAATCAGTTTCACACACGCATTATTACACCTATTTTCATCGTCCATTCAACACATACATTAAATGAAAAATTTTGTAGTTATTAAAATGAGATTTGAACCTTCCATGTCCCTATGCTAATAGAAGTAATTGACGAGTGATAAAATTCACAATGACTTAATGAATAAATGTTTTTACATCGACCATTGAATACGTACACATAACATTGAATTAATTAATAAACAAAAATTTAAATACCTGCCACTATGTCAATTCGAAAATAATCATAAATTCAATACAAAAGTTAAATAATACTCTAAATTCTACTACTCATAATTTAATATAATGAAAAACAAAATTCAAGATTCTTTAAGGTGGGAATTTCGTAATTTTAGTCTAAATGAGTTTATCATCACAACACAATGGATGGTATGGGTGATTCTGTACTTTAAATAAGGCTTGAAAATAATAGTGTTGGGTACCTAACATTACTTGTAACATAATAGTCGAGCCTACAGACCGCTCGCAGTGATGCTATTACCTAATTACGAAAGATTTAATTGAACAGCAGATTTTTTTTTGTAATAATAATATACATAAAAATTTATAAATCATTGAGAGAAACGAAACTCAAAATCTCGTGTTTCTTATTTAAGTAGTCGTTCATAATAATGGTATAAGAAGATTGGCACTCAAAAATAGCTAACAAATACTTCTAGAACCGTTCAAATTCATTTACTTCCTTAGTTTTAAGTCTAAAATAAGCTGACTTTAAAAAGCGATGTGTTCTATAGATTTTAGCATAAAATGAAAATATCGGTTCTATTGCATAATACAGGGTGTCCCGCAAATAATAGATAACCTTGAAGTATCATATAATATACCTTATGGCCATTCTAAAAACGATACAAAAACATATATATCCCAAGTAATACCTAAGATACGATTTCTTTTTTTAGATACTGTGAAATTCCTAGTCACATTACACACACTGCCTGTCTGTCGGCATAGTCAACGTACAATATTACAACAACAAATAACCGATGGAATTCATTCATTTGTGGTCGTGGTGAAGAAGAATGTACAATGGGAAAAAAAGTTAATTAAAAATCTTAGGTAATACTTGGGATATTATATTTTTTTAGAACGGCCACGAGGTCTATTATATGCTATTTCCAAGTTATCCATTATTTACAGGACACCCTGTATGTATATAACGTAATCTGAGATCTATAAATATATATTTTGCTGAATAGTTAAAAAATATTAGTCTCGTGTGTCGCAGGCACCTTACATAGACCGTCTTTGTCTAAAGTCTAGAGATGCTTAACTACATAAGAACTAGACTATGAACTAAATAATATTCTTAATGCTTCCGGCTAGATATCTTGTAGGTAAAAATATTTATATAAGATGCCTATGTTACATTAGAGTGCTTGTTAGCTTTTAACGTGAATACACTTGATAAATTCGTGGAATTAGCACATAATCTGTTAAAATTTTCTCTTCATATTTCACCATAAGCATATAGGAATAGTAAGGGCAGTGATTGTATTTATATGGATGTCATATCATGCTGCAAACGAAAGTAAATTTGTTTTAAAATATTTCTAAGGTACTTCTCAATGCTGAAGTCACTCATTTGCACTCATATTTAATAAACCGTATTTTTGAAAATATCTATAAAAGCTTTAACTAACTCAATAGGAAATATATGAATTTATTGTGATATTTGAAGTGTATACAGCAATAAAATTCAGGTCCTATAATGTATACGTGGAAATAGGTAATACATTCAAGGACCCGAACACACGCCGCGTACCTACCTACTACATAAAATATTACACAGACATGTCCCTGATACTGGTATGACAGTCTTTTGTCGAAGGCTATAGCCACGGGAGTGAGGTAAACAGGGGTTGTCTAGCAAAGAGGAGATTTGGCTTCGGGGTCCTCAACCCTAGACAACCTGAAGACACTTATAAAAACATACACTGTGGTGTAATATCTGAACTACCCTGATTACGCCCCTGACTACAGCCACGTTGTTGTTTCGTACTTCTAGGTCGTTACATTTAATAGATTTTGAGCCCTCATACAAAATCTAAGAACTCATCACTATTAGAAAATAATAATATCAAGAGTATTCGAAAATCCATCCAGTCAAATATAAACATTGACATAACACGAGTGTATATTTACAATTATCCAATATTTACTTTAAAGTATTATTTGTGAAACCAATAACATAATTCTCATAATCAATCTTATTCTATTAAAGATCTGAACTCCTCAATATTTCAATAAACAATGCATTGTGATGAATGCTGCTTGACTTTCCCTCAAACATAAGAATAGAGTTTATGAGCCTAGAAATTACCAAGGGACATGACATGAGATCACGGCGCTACAGAAGCATCATACAATAATTATATTTAAACAGTTCAAGTCATTTAACTTGTGTAAATGACTTGAAAAGTTAAAATATACTGATTAGTTTAGCGAGCTTCAACATTCCGGCGGCACCCTCGTTCTATATTAAGGCGGAGATGGAAAAGTTAATTATTTTTCTACAAACACCATTTTAATATGGAATAAAATGTAATTATGGTCGTTACTAAACAATGTTCCCGGGGAGTCGTAATCTTCCTCCATCAGTGCAATTCATACGAAAATTTCGGCCATTACCAGATCAGCCGCGTTACAAGAATTTGAGACTTTGACAAGATTATTAGGGCTCAGAATATTGCTTGGAGATTTAAATCTGCACATCATTTCTTGTCCAATAATGAGTTCTCGTAAAATGTGGCTTGGAAAATATTAATACTGCGGATTTGTGAACCGTATTCCGTTATTATTTTATTTGAATAAGTATACAGCTATATGTATAACCTACAATTATATTTGTTAATTCTTTGTCGAAATAGAAATCGACCGCACTATTTATTAAATGTGAATGCAAATATTCTGGACCGAATGAGTCGTAGGTCGGATCTCTGTCATGTCAAATGGAGGCTTCATTACTTCAGTGCTCGTAAACTCTACGAACGCTCACACACATACATCCTAGCATCACAATTGACAATGTCAACAATGATCACTATTCTACACTTCGATGATTTATTTACACCACTCGCACCATACTTGCATTAAGTCAATAATAAACCACATTTACAAAATATGAGCTATGGAGATCACATGTCATTCGTTATCGTACGAAACCTTAGTTTCGAAATTTATATGAAGGACGAAAGTAAGAGACTTTACTTATAAGAAAAACAAGAGCTTACTTAATACATTCTATCGCTTTTCTACCAGTTCTTAGCGACAGATAGGTATTTTAATTTAAGAACTAGGCGATTTTATGGCAACTTCCGTAACGTACCTAAATACCTTTGTATTATTAAACAGTACCTCTTGATGTAACTAATCATAATAAAAAATATTGATACAAGAATAGGCAACCCAAATATTATCTTATTATTTATTGATTGAGAGAACAACTGGTTATAGCTGTAATGGGGTTTTATTTCATATCTGATTCCATTGTAGGTAAGTATACCTAACTAAACGTTGCCCCTAAAGTAAGCATGACTTGGATTAAATCTAAAGATTCATCTTTTATTGATCAAGATGAAAAGTTCTCAAATTGAAAACAAAGTTTGCAAATTAAATCACCTGTTAAATACGCAATTTGGTTTCCGTTTGACGAGTTAATTATAACTTCAAGTTCCACGGCACTCACGAAGTTTGTAAGTCTGTCACCACCGACTTATTTCTAGTTCCATTTTCCTTCCCTGTATAAAAATATTTTACTCGACTTATCACAAAAAATGTACTGTTCTTACGCACTAGCCACACTTAACTTCTTATGCAACAGCTGCGCAAAATTCAGGTGTGTTACCACCAACTTCACTTACAATACGAGTTTCGCGCAGTAGCAGTCCTTGAACTGACTGGCAATGAGAGTTCATGTTAGGCCTCCAGATAGGGGTAACAAGTGGAAGTCAGGCGGACTCGGGGGCGCGACGCGTCACGAGCGCGGCCGAGCGCAGCCGAGTGCAGCCGAGCGACACACGTCTTACAGCCGAGTTCATACGATGATCTCGCGGATGACGCGGCGCGCGCGCGAGTTGGGCGTGGAGTAGCCCGACTCCAGCGACTCGTCGTAGCCCAGCGACATGTGTAGCGGCTTCTCCTCGGCACCGCCCTCCTCCGCGCGCATGCCGTACTCCGGCAGGCCGCTCACCTCATGGTACGGCGATTCTGATGAAAGACAACATGCTGTACCTACTGACTGCCATAAGTTTAGGATGAAGAGCATCAGATTTCTTCAATTTCTAATAACCTTGGTCGACCGTCGCCATCGGTGCACCTTGCTTCCAACGAAATAGATATCTATTTAACTATTCTAGACTAAAGATCGTAGTAAGGTCTACTACTACGATCTTTAGTGTAGAATATTTACGACTAGAATATTGACGCCCTGTTTAACTTTGTCGTTGGCATAAAATCTAGTTTCAATATATTTGTTGGCAGTTTTTTAGCAGAAGCCACGGTGTTTTGCAAGAGTGTGGGCGTAAGGTCATTACCGAGCGGCTACACTCCACGAAAATTTATCGTAGTAATTTATGAACAACTTTTCGTAGCGCAAGAAAAACTCGTTGGGAGCACAAAGTGTTTCTATTATTAATCGGCGGTGAAAGGATAAAACACTTACCGATGTGTTGATCCATCCGTTTCTTGGGCTTGTGCACTGAGGCGTAGGGGTCGGAGCAGTACTCCTGGCGCGAGGGGTTCTGTGCGGCGCGCATGTCGTAGTCGTTGGGCGCGGGCGGCTGGCTGGCGTGCGGCAGGTGAGAGTAATGCGCGTAGTCGTCGATGTTCCGGTAGCCTGCATGCGAGATGGGATCGTAGTCATAGTTGCTCTGACGATCAAGCACCTGGTGAGCTGGCAACGTCGCAGCATTGTTAGCGGCTGCCATCTTCATCTGCCACAGCGAGTCCTGAGAGTTGACGCTGCCCCCGTTGTTACTGTTCGTGTAGCTGTTCTCTATGAAGCCCATGTTTACCCCTGCGGACAATTTCCTCGTTTAATATCGGACAGTGGGATTTTGGGAGGATCAAACGCGACATGCAAAGCGTGCTGTCCAGCTATAGGTTGTTTTTACCTTCCATGTCGACTGTAGTTAGTCCTTAGTGAATGCATATGAGAAAAATAAATCAACATAATACAGTCGAAATTAAAATTAAATGATATATTTCGTGTTTAACACAACTACGAAGAAACGTAAAAGTACACAATAATAAGATGAGAAAAATGTGGAAGTGTGGACACAAAGATCTCAGACGAAAATATACTTACAATCTGAGTTAGGCATAGTTTGTCCGGGATGAGGTTGAGTGTGCGGTGGTACATGATAGGAGTAACCTCCTTGTGTCGCGTATACCGCAGTCTTTGAGTCATCCATAGACAACGCCATGTCCATCGAATGTTCGAGAGCTTTGTTCTCCATACCAGAGCTAGGATAATATGGCGGTGGGGCCTGATTCTGTGGAGTCACTTTAGCTGGCCTCATCGAGTCCATTTCATAGTCTTTGGACCTATCTTTCTTGTTGGGCCTGCGTCTGCACTGGTAGATTAGTAACAACAGTCCCACGAACAGAAGGACCACAACAGTCGTGACGAATATTCCTACAATGGCGGCCGTGGTTCTAGCAGACGTTTCCTTGATGTACGACGTTCCAACTGTTAAGAAAAACACATAATAACCACATGTTTTTACTTCTATTCATTAATAATCAAAGTTAGTCCACAATAATTTATGTATCTCATTTTGTTGGATTAAGCGCTTTTAAGGTTGCTATTATCCGAAATAATTTACTTGAGCGAAAACATTACAGGCACTTAAGTCAGTCTTTCCTTGTTATTAATGCTTTCATAGAAACTGTTTATTACATCATAATGTTCATTCATTCACCCGGATACAATTTAATAAAACTGGCCGTCGTCGGAAAGACGTCAGACTTAAAGTGAACAGCTAAAAATAAATCACAAAGCTTCAGTGAAATCTCCCAAATGAATCCCTTAAAATGTTGTTACTTGTTTTGTAATTTTTCTTTCAATAAATAGGTATCTGGTTAATTACTTTGCCTTTTATTTTTAACTGCTATAAGAACTCAATAAATATTTAAATTACGTAGTCTACAAGTAATTACTCACTCTCTGCTTCCGTGTATTCGCTGCAAACATCTTGATTGACTTGCAAGCATAGCTTGAGTCGAATGCGGGGGTTAAAGTCGTCCAGCGGCGGGTCGGTGACGTGTCGGGTGGTCGTACGAGTTGTCTTACTGGGCAGCTCGACTGTGGCCTCCTGCACTGTGGCAACTGCCCCCGAAAGACGGAGCGTCACCGTATCCACTACCTGTTACGCAACAAATTATATTAAAGTGGATCCGCAGTGGTAGCTCGCGAAATTCAAATCTTCACAATCATTAATACATCTCTCTTAGTTAGATTTGTTCCATAAGAACAAATCTCTTATGGAAAAGTTCTTATGGAATAAATCTAACTTAGAGAGATGTATTAATGTTTCTGATGATTATAATTCTGTAAATACATATTTTTTATGGTCGCGAATCATATTTTGATCAAGATACAACCTGACACTGACCGGCAAATTGCAAAAAAAACGTAAGGAAATTTGAATTTCGCAGATCCACCTTAAGTGACAAATTCTGGGGAATTTTCAAAAATACAGGAACCTTTGTTCGGAGTGAGGTAAGATAATAATGCTTCTTTTTCTGTGGAGTTATAGACACAATTTTGTTCAACTCGTAACCTGTTTGTCATTATTTCCTAACAATATATTTATAATTATTTTATTTTCTGTAAGTAGGTTTGTACAAACACTTTTACACATCAATCATATTTAGAAAAAAAAAACTAGATGAGCTCGGCGTTACCTATCTGACTAGCGGTAACTCTCTTTTAAAGTCCAGACATAATCTTGGTCAGATCATGTGAAGACCATGTAAATTTTTATTCCGGATACTGAATTTATTTTCTAGATACAATTTATACCGGTACACAGTGCTTTGAACACCCGCAAACATAACTTAACAGTATTTGTATAGCATCGGAAAATGTTCACTATTAAACATGGGCTTCATCCGCATTCAGCCAAAACCCACAGTTTGGTGAATATCACCAAAATCGTTACGCTTGGCAGTCGCACAAATATAATCGTTTTGAACTTAGTTGTCCCCAAACTTAACATACAGTTTAACTTCAACGTAGTTTGTATTTTCATTCACATTCTGCTATAGGAGTAATTATTTCTTGGGCAGAATGCCTGGCATGTTGTATCCGACCCGCACGAATCTAATGGCAAGCGCATTCCTAGAAAATATATTTCGTTGGAAGAGATAGACTATCACTTACTAATGAAGACGAATAATTTCTAATACTGGTTCTCAAAATTCTATAGAACAAGACGATTATAAATTTTAATCTGGACAGGCTATCTTTGCTTTGTAGGCAATATAACATGTTAGCCAAAGTTACGAATTTAGACATCTGCGAGTCTTTGTCTAATTATAAGAAAACATTTCTTAAAACAGATTTAATTTAAGTATATCTAATGTTGTATTTTCTTCTTTTTTATGTCCTTTAAATATGTATTACCTGTTTCCTAATTTTACTTTTTTTATTTATTAATTTTTATGTTTTTTTTTTAATTTTATTTTGTTTTTTAATTAATATTTTAACTTTTTTAGCTTAGTTGTTAACTTTATTGAGCATGCTGTGGTCTCCTATAAGTACTTAAACCTGATGTTGCTCTTTATTTATGTGTCATGTATTGTGTTCATAAGAAGATTTAAGAAATTAAATCAGTACGAGTAAACTCCACTAGATATCTGTGCTAGGATTGTTCATTTTAATTATCAAAAACATACTTATGTTACGTTTTAATATTTTAAGCACCTACTAGTTATTCATTACTAAAGGCTTCGTGGTATTTCTATTACACTGCGTACCTACTGCCTGCGTCTCTGCGCATTAATATTCTAGGTTTTATTTTTTTTTTTATTCTCTAGGTTTATAATAATCATTAAATGTAGGTACAGTCGCGACCATAAATACCTTTCATTTACGCAACTTCAAGAGATTTTCTCGTGAAATAACGATTTCAACTTTGAGGAAAGACCTATTTCATAATAGTTACTATTGTTTCGAGAAAAGTCTGTTCGTACTTCGTAACCATTATGAAATTTCTATCAAAACTTTAAGAGAAAATCGCTATTGACGAATGTGTAACAAGATATTAATTTATATTCGTGTCTAGGTACGGATTAATTTTCGCTCTTCAAAGTTTCGATGATTACTTATGATTTTATTTATGTTTTTATTGGATCAGTCAGTGAGCTGACAGGATCGACATAAAGTCGAATAGGGTCTTACACCCATTTTTAAAAAGTGTCGTAATTAAATTCTATAGTGCTAATATGCCCCAAAAAAAAAATCACAAAATTTTAATTCAATCGATAAGTGCCATAAAAATGCATTTAAATTTTAAATTTCGCGCGTAGTTGACCAAAACGCTGGATGCAGTGGACGCCATGTTGCTCTGTGGTCATGACGTCACTTGGCTAGTAAACAAATGCGCTGATCTATTATCTAACTATCAGTTGACAGTTGACACGTTTTAGTTTACTTAGCGGTATGACGTAATAACATGGCGGCTACTATTTCATGGTGTTTTTTAACAGATTAGAAAAACTGAAAACGTTGAATTGAATTTTAAAATTTATTTTGTTATTTTTTGAACTAAAACTAACATTTTCCGACTCCTTTTTGCCTAAACTATCTCAATAATCTATTTATAGATTTTTTCTCGTATATTTAGTAAAATACCCTATTATGAATTCACTGGAGTAGTCTGACATGTGATAGCTGTCAGTTTGTGTAATAAAATGGACATATTTATTGTAATTCTGATCGTTTAGTTTAATCGAATTAATTAAGTGTAAAATAAATGTATAAGTAATAATAAGTGTAAGAGTCTAGAATACAATAACTATGACCATTTTATTACCCAGTGACAGCTAGCACATGTCAAATCGGACATGTGCTAGCTGTCACTGTGTAATCACTCCTGTGAAATAATAATTCGACTTTAGTGTATCAATTATTGCATCGTACTTGGTAATTACATTGATAATTCACACGTAATATTCTTTCTAACTTCTTACAAAACAATTACTTGTTACAGTGTGATTGAAAAACACCTACTTATTTATATATTTTTCAACCAACATATTATTATACGTAAAGCGCGTGATATTAAAATGCAAAATAAACAAGGTACATTACACCTGAAGCTTACACTTTAAGCGTAACACGTGAGCTAACATCAAAGAGTTGTGGTGAGGGTGTAGTGTGCAGTAGCATAAGATATTTACATAATATAAAAGAAAATAGGTAGTTATTAGGTGCAATTACCTGCCAGCCCGCAGTACCTCCCATGGAAGCAAGTCCCTCGACGACCCCCACCAGCGACAGGCAAGTCGGGGTGACGGTGAAGGCTATCGCCTGCGTGCTCGGGTCGTACGTCACCTGCTCTGGAGGGTTGATTTTGTCCACCTTCGTCGTCACCGTAATCTCATTCGAATAATTACTCTGTCCCTTAGTATTGACCGCTTTCACCTGTAGTTGAAAATTTAATTTAGAACTTCGAAGAGGCAAATGACACATTATATTGTGAGCATTCTAAAGCGTGTCGGAAACCATAGCGACGGCACAAAACGTATAGAGAACATTGTCAACTTAAATAAACTAACGGCACGCGCCGAATGATTTACCTTGAAAACAAATGTGAGTTGCTGTCGGTAGCGATAACAATGAAAAACAAAAATGTAAGTTAATACCGTATTTGGGATAAATCCTAACTGAAATTACAATTCGTACTATGACTTGGGGCGACATTATATCTGAAACTAAAGTTGGCCTAATTTACTAGTGATGGACCATGACTAAATGTAGATTCTGCCGAACGTCGACTTCGCCCGAACATTCTGTGGCGAAGCGATAGTTTTGCCGAACTTCGGTTGAATTGGACGCGCTTCGATAAGAGTGACACTGACATGTTTATAAGTTCACTAGCGAGCATTTCACTACGTCGCCACCATTGCGACCATTTGTATCTATATTTAATTGCATTAGAACTATTTTCAGCTAATAATGCGATTTTACGCGATACTTTGACAGTCTCGAATGAGTCAGTTTGACCGAATGAATGCTCAGCAAATAAATCGGAATTCAGCGGAATCTCAAAATATATAAATATTGGTATAAACTGTTGATGTTATGAACTTATTTGGGTCCATCACTATTTTCAGTAAGACAATTGGTTCCTTTGGAAATGGACACAATAGCTGATAATGTAAATTCGGCACTTTAATTAATAAAATAGTTTGTAAATAAATTAAGAAGTACTTTTTTCTTCGAACTTTACCTCAAAACTCCTAGGACATAGATAATTACGTACGTAACCCAAAAATCTACCAGTCACTACCATAAATCATTAAATCGATGTGATTAATATAAATAAAACATGAGATCCTACTTTCTACAAATTACGAAGACTGCTTCAAAAATAATATTCAGTCCACTTTACTTAATTGAAAAGTGTGTTACCTTGAAAGAGTAGGTGTTGTGCTGGTCGAGCCTGGTGACGTTGCAGGGGTTGATGCGGCCGCAGTCGTACTCCATCCAGTCGAACTCGGAGGTGCGGTCCGAGGCACAGTGCTCGGAACTGGCGGATGCGCCCGCGCCCCGTAGAGTCTCGCGCCGGTAACGCACGAAGTATTTCGTGCTCGACAACCCTCCATCAAAACCGGCCTCCCACTTCAAAGTCACGTACGTCGGCCCCACTTTTTGGCTCTCCAACAATCGAGGCGACTCCGGCGCGCCTTTTGGCTGTAACTTGATCTGTGGTCGTATGCTCCCTAGCGAGTTCTTCACTTTGCAGTAGTATTCCCCGTAGTCTTGCGGCTTGACGGTCCTTATTTTAAGAACACTGAGGTATGAGTCGTTGTTGTCGGTCGTAGTATTTATTTCGTAGTGTCCGTCAGAAGACATTTGCAGCGGCGCAGTGTTAGATCCGTAAAACCATTGGAACTCTGGTTTCGGGTACGCTTGAACTCTGCATACTATTTCTGCCATTTCCAAAACATCGTAAGCAACTTTATTATGTTGCCGAATTGATATGGGTTCGTCTGAAAGGAGGATAACAAGCTTAAAGATAATGTAGCTATGAATTAACTTGTATTATATAGGTACCTTCTAATTTTCTTTACCTATTCACTTTTCCATATAAAGGAAGAGAAGAAGTAAAGAAAATTATAATTAGTTCTTTATGAAAAGCGAATTTCTTTTTTTATTTATTTGCTAATTTAAGTTATGAGAATTCAACATAATATAACGTATTTTCTTGTCTACTCACGTTCTATTCGAAGATGCATCGTAGACTCGACTTTCTTAACCTCGTTTTCGAATGCACAGGAATAAATACCCCGATCGTCCGGCAATAGGTCATTTGTATTCGGCCTCGCCTTTCCGTTAAATTTAAGAGTACTTTGAACATTGTAAACGGCGTTACTGCTCTCGGTTATATCAGTTTTGACTTCGTATAGATTTGTATCGGCTTTAATCTCCGCGTTGTCCTTGAACCATTTAACACTGGGGCGCGGTTTGCCGTTTGCACTGCAAGTGACCGTGAAGTCTTGTTCTCCCGAGCGTTTCGTCGTGTGAGTTTGTAATTTCGTTTGGAAACGAGGCGGCTGGTGAACTTCTAGTGTGACGGAGGCTAGCTCGCCGTGACCTAATTCGTTTGTTGCTTGACAATGGTAAACACCTTCACTTCCAAGGTGTGCACTAGGTATAGAGTATTGATTGCCTGTAGCGAGCACTGCAGGCTTTACGTCTGAAGTAGTATCCATATCTCGGAACCAGCGGTACTGCGGAGCGGGCCAGCCCGGTGGTTTGGCGCTGCAAGTAAGAGTGACCCCGGCCCCTTCGTGGGCCACTGGCCGGTCAGGACTGATGTACGCACGACCAGGTTTGTGTCGCACTAGCACAGCCACTGATGCACTGTTAAATCGCTCCGTACGCTTTCCGTTGCTCGATGATATAACATTCACAGCTCGACAAACGTAAGTCCCGGCCATCTCGGCGTTCACTCTTGATAAAGTAAGAGTGTTTCCGCTCTGATGGAAGTCAGGTTTTCCTTCCATCGTCCAGTCAATAGATGTAGGCTCAGGATTCGCAGAGACTTCACAGCGGATTTCGACATTTCCGCCTTCCTCGGCTTCATAAGTTTTGGACTCAACTGTAACACTCGGAGGGAAAAGTACATCGAGGTACATTTCTTTCTCTCCGGGGCGCCCCAAGCCGTTGTCAGCGCTGCATGTATATTTTCCCGCATCCTGCACAGTAACTCCCTGGATGGTATGTGTGAAAGAGTTTGAGATGTATTTGCCGTTTCTAGTCCATCTCACAGTGCTCACTTTAGGCTTGGCATCGACTTTACATTCCATGGTAGCGACACCGTCTATTTCTACTCGCAAAGGATTTTCAGGAGCAACTTCAACGCGAGGAAAATCTAAAACAATAACAAGATTACGTTGAATGTGAAATGTTATGAAATGTATTCGCAAAAATTTCTCAATATAGACGAATAAAACCGCAATTTCTACCGCGCGCGCACGTGTTGTGTGTATTGCTGTCGATGGTTTGAAGTATTAACATTGTACAAAGGAAGCGGATGTGCTGGTCCGGTTAGCTGTTCGAAGCATACCAATAATAAATTTGTTTACAGAATCCGTCAGAATTAAAACATGCACTGGCGCGCATGCACGATGCGTGTTCTTCAGGTGGTGAAAGATGTTGCTTATTCAGGTCAGTTCATAATAAACAGTATCCAGATGCTGCACGAGATGAGAGCATCAAAACGATATTATCATTCATCGTTTCTTCTTAACTTTTTATTTCAATTACCTAACCCAATTTCCTTGAACACAGACATGTGGTTGCAGTTGCATCTTGAAACATCGATTGGAATAAAAATACAATGGGAGGTCAATGGTCTTTTACAACTGTAACATTTTGGCGTTAAGGATCGCAACAATGCGCTTCTAGCCCGGCAATTGGAATTGTGCCCGGGCAATAACTAACTATAGGCTCAGTTCCCATCTCGTTACTAAGTCCCATATAAATATAGGACCTAATAAAGTCAGCTTAATCTGGTTCTGTTTTTTCTCGCTTTGTTATTTCTTCAATTTATCTTTTTTTGCACTAGCAATTCAGAAATGATGTTTCTTAACCTTAAAAATAAATACCGTTTATTGTGGAGCGTTTAATGCTAAGCGCAGGAAATATAAGAATTTTAATGAGGTAAGACTTTAAGAAGCTTCTTTTGAAAATCCTTCAAGACGTTATGAGACAAAGCGCTGTTTTTCACAAATATAGAATGTTGTTAAGAGCGTGACATTAAGAATGACGAAAATGACAGATGCTTAATTTTTTCGGTATTTATTCCGTAGCAATTAAACAATGCATTCCACCCAGCTACACAAAAAAATTGAATAATTAGCCTATAATGTTCCCACTGCTGGGTAACAAGCCTCCTCTCTGTGAGAGGGAGCGGGCCGTAATCCACCACGCGGGCCCAGTGCGGGTTACAGTAGTATTGCCGTAATTTTTCAGCATATCCTGCCATAATATGGCGTGCAAATACAATTTCATGTCAGTGACAAAGTCAATAGGATTATTATTATTATATGATTCTTACACATTTCTATCGACTTGTCCTCTAAATATTCCTTAAATATTTAATTATATTGTAAAAGTTTACTAGGTAGGAGCTGTTGTCTACTTAAGTATTATTATTCTGTGTTTAATATCATACCATCGTTCCTCCTTCAAAGGAACCTACCACACCTCTCCTTTGAGTAATCGTTGATTAGCCACAACAAAAACAAAGTTTTTGTTCGCTGGCCGGTTCACCTGGCAAACTTTCGATTGCGGGATTTCTCTTAACGTGTGGGATCACCTAACTAAACCAACGTGAAATACCACAAATGCTACTTGCTTTGAACACAGCTGTTACAAAAGTAGATAGAATGGACTCTGAATTAATTCTACAAAAGCTTGGACTAAAATTTAAAAGCTTTGTTTAAAGTGTTATTTGGTTTATCCATTAAGAAATTCGTAGTTGTAGCCCATCTAGATTTGTACCTGGTCGAATAGGCTAGCCTTATTGCACTAATTACATCTAACTGACGCAATGTGCAGTATCTATCCACCTCTTCTCTCACATGCATACACCTCTTCTTTCCGGGAAATACCAGCATGGTGTAAAGGTTTAGATATTATTCATGAATGTTTTTATAAGCAATTTGAGCCAACGAAAACAAGTTAAACCAAAATAAAAGCCTGACTACGGTCAAAGCTGCAATAAATAAAAAAGTTTTGAATAGCAGTTAGGAGACTGGAAATGTAATACTTTTTTAATGACAACACTGATTTTGAAATAGAGTTGCGATTTTTCAGAATAAGTATGTACCTAGCAGTAGCAGTGGTGGCCCAGTGGTTACGGCCGCGACTTACGAGTTGTAGGTTCGAACCCAGACAGGCGCTTTTCTTTGTGTATATTATTTCATCAACACTGCTCTCAAACCGGTGAAGGAAAACATCGGCATGTCCTAGAACCAAAACTTCGAAGACATGTGACATCTACCAAACCACACTGGGCCCGCGTGGTGAATTACGGCCCACTCCCTCTCACAGAGAGAAGGTCTGTGTCCCAGCGGTGGGAACCATTATAGGCTGATTATATTATGTACCTACTTAATATTTCTAAGACTTCTGCCAAAAGTCAGAGTAGCTCTAACAGCAGTCTTTAAGAAAGACAACATTTCAATGACTTTTCGCCATGTTATAAAACATTGATCTACTCAAATCAAATCCCTACAAATCTGTAAAAATATTTGCCTAATTTCGTTCCACAGACAGTAAATACTCAACACAGAACATAGGTAAGTAAGTACCTATTCAAGCTTTACTTAATTTAATTTTAGACCTAACCTAAGGTAAATATCTAGTCCAAGCAAAGCCAAAAGGGTTTTGGGCTTCGTAGTCTGGCAATTTTACTAAGGACGACGTAAATTACTATAAAATAAATAGCAATATATTAGTTCCAAAATAAACCAAGAACATTCATAGTCTTGTATTTACACAGTAGAATCATGTAAAATAAAAGCTAGCAGGATTCCATCCCCGAGGTACAGTGGGAGCAAGTTTAGGTCATTGAGGTTATTTGCCGAGAGCTTTTGCGTTTCCTTGATGGCCGCTGGCTTCGCTCAGGGCCTATTCCTTATGCCGGCCGAGACGCCGTCTACATTTGAACGCGCGAAAGGAGTTCGTACAAACACTATCTGCCAGTGCTTCTTTACACACGACGTACGACTTTTATGTAGCAGTTTTAGAACTACCGACTAGCTATTACACCCTGGCTAAAGTTACCTTAAACCTTTTCTCTCTGAAGAACAAATACGTTTTGAAAGATTAGTGCCGAGGTAAGTATTAATTCTAAGTAACATTATTATTAATTACTAGGTACCAGGCAGTGATATTACAGAATGAATTACCTATAACAGGATTAATAAAACGAATGAACAAAAATCAAGTCATTAATATTATCTCTATTCAAATACAAAAGGACTTCAGAGACGAAAATGGTAGACTTGAAGAAAACATCAAAGTTTTACGAGCAGCAAATCATCAAAGATTTATTGTACGAAAATAAGATTTTACTACGAAGCTTTACCCACTTCGAAGAAATAAAACACAGATGAAATGAATTAATTTAATTGAAATAGGAAATCCTACAACTGATAATAAGTCGAATATGTTAATAACATGACGGCTTACCTACAAATTCCAAAAAACGGGAAGTAATATAAACTTTCTTATTTCGTACAAATAAAAAAACAACGTTATTTATTCGCGACTGCTTTTTTATTTATTCCAATAAAAAAACTTCTTTACAAATGAAATAACAAGCAAATATAAGGTTTCGGAAATATTCAGTGGATGTACAAACAAGTTATTGTTACACTTGTTTTTCAGATTCGGGACACCCTTAACCAAATTTCTGAATAGGTTTATTCGAAGCGTGAAAGAAATTGGATGACGTAACTGGCTTAAGTGTAACACTACATGTGAACGAAGAAACAAAATGTAGGTGCTTATATACCTACTTGATGAATGAACGTGTTGTTTACACACGGTGGTGGAATACATTTTTCATTTATGTATTTGGCTCAATCTCTAACATTTAGGGTAAGTCAAGTCGATGTTGGTCCGTATTGTCTTATTACATACTTATAATTCAAAGTTTGGTTTAAGAATAATCAAATATAATCGTTAAGGGTCGGGTAATCGCCGTTGACCTTAGCCATACAAATGCGCGTCGCGCTCACGCTGCGCCGCCGCGCGGCCGTGCGTTATCGTATAGAATATTTATTTTTAGTAAAGAAAATATGAATATTTGAAAAAAAAAAATAAAATAGTCAGTTCATACAAAAAAAAAATACATGAAAATATCTTAATTAGTTTGAAAGTAATATAGTTATTTTATGCTTTGGGTAGACATTGGTGCCGACTCCCATGTTCACAAACTAAACTAAATCTAATTTCAGTGCATCTTTTTCTTTCTATTTCATTAAGAAAAGGACAGAAGATAAATTATAGTTTAGTCCTGTCAAATTAATCAGCGCCTGACGTAAATTGACGTAATTTTAGTAGGCAAGTTTTTAATCACGTCTAAACTTGTATGGAGTAGTGACAGGCGCTGATTAATTTATCTTCTGTCCTTTTCTTAATTAAATAGAAAGAAAAAGATGCTCTGAACTTAAATTTAGTTTAGTTTGTGAACAAGAGAATCGGCACCATTGCTTCCTGAATGTATTTCATAAAGTATTTTACTACAATACTCCTTCATCAAAATCATTTTTTTTATGTGAATATTTAAGTAACAAACATTTAGCTTAACAAACATTTTTTGCATAAATTACTTGCATTAGACGAAGGCATAATAACAGATTTAAAAGTCACTAAAATCATATATCTCCGCCTTAAGGGCTATATGTCAACGTGAAGGTTAATGGTAATGTAACCGGTTATTCAAGTAACGGGTGACCACTATGGATGTGCCCAATCACACACCGGGGACAGACGCTCGCAGTGCGGATTCCAAACGTGATAAATTGCATCGATATTGATTTCAGTCTGTACTGTGCCTTGAACGTGATGTCTGCATGACACAGCTACTATGTAGTTTTAGCTTAGCATTAGTGTTTCTGGGAGCAGTGGTGTCCGCGACTTTGACGAGTTGTAGGTCGTGAGTTTGAACCCAGACAGGCAGCTTTGTGTATTTAATTTCGTCACTACTGCTCTCAAAACGGTGAAGGAAAATATCGTGAGGAAACCACCATGTCCTAGAACTAAAAATTCGAAGTCTTGTGACATCTACCAACCCGGACCGGGCCCGCGAGGGAGATTACGGCCCACTCCCTCTCACAGAGAGGAGGCCTGTGTCCCAGCAGTGGGAACATTATAGGCTGATTATGTATTGGTGTTTCTAGGGTTTCTACTATCATAGTTGGAATAAAAAGCTTCATTTCCCGAAAATTACGATGGTAAAAGAGCTCTAAATTACTTTAAACGACTTGAGGGAAAAGAACGTTAAAATTATCTAAGGAGAGCTGGCTATAAGAATGTCATAATGCACTGATATAATTCAGCGGCGTCGGCGTCATGTCGGCGTCCAGCCGTGTTCCTTACCGGTGCGGTTGACTTTTACAATTCGCGTGAGAATTAATACAGCTGATAGATAAACAATGTTTTCCTTTCATTTCCACAACAACCGGCATCCTGGTAATTGTTGATGTGTTCATGTTGCACCGTTCTCGGAAGTAAATTATAATGCACTTACGATTGATAGTACCTTTTAACAGTTTTAACGAACATCGACTTCGCATTTTTTTCGTTTTGAAACTTAATGTTTTCACAAAATCGTATTTTTTTATAAGAAAACTATTTGATAAAAAGTGACCTACTATGATGAATCATAAAGGCTCCCTTAGACAGGCTCGACGCGACAGCGCGACGCCACTCTAGTAGAACATTTTTTATGAACTTCATGGAAATTGTTCTACATATAATCGGGTCGCACTCTCGTGTCGCGCCTGTCTACAGGAGCCTTAATGAAATATATTTTTATTTAATTCAAAGGAATGGCGGATGGGATGGGGAGAGATAAGATGAGACGGCCTCTCCCCGTCCGGTGAGACGATGAAAAAGGTAATAGATCAACAAACGAATAAAAAACAGTAGAATTTAAAGTACTTACAATTGACACTGAGATCGACGGAGGCATCGAGCTGCTGGCCCTCGGACATGGCCCTGTTCCACACCACGCACCGGAAGACCGCTCCATCGTCTTCCCTCGTCGGCATGAGCGTCAGGGTCGCCACAGTGGGCTCCGAGCGAGTCTTGGCGTGCGCTATCGTCGCATCCAATGGGTACGTTGAACCCTCTCGGTACCATCTGAAAAATTACACTCGTTAACATTTTGCATGAGCACATTTTGTCACTCAGTCTTACTGCACGCTCTAAAGTGGCCTCCTGTTTTTCCCGTGTGTATATGTGCATACACAGGGTTCGTTTTATTACAAGCTTTTTTAAAAACTCAATGTTATAATGGACTGAGCTTAAAATCACACTTTTTCCTCGACACTTTATCAGCTACATCTAGACTTCTAGAGCGTGTGAGTGAATTTACATTAGTCGCGAACCCTTCGGTATTCGGCAAAATAATGTTTATTGCTTTTTCCAGCTTGTTTGAAACACAGTAGTAATCTATTTTCTGTTTGAACCACTGCCACTGCTGGCTTTTCGGGCTGCGGTTTCTCAAAGAGCGATTAACAAAATTCTTCACTTTGTTACGTGAATGTGATAAAAGAGTCCATTTTAATTCTACGATTACAATGCTTAATTCTCATTTACAAAACCAGCTGTTACCCACAATATTAGAAATAAATGTTCAATGACCTTTATACGTTTTGAAATAACGATTTAATAGGTGGTTAGAGTAAGCTCCAAACATAAACTGAGAGCAATGTTTAAATAAATTCTGCGTAGGTAATATTATGATAGGTGATATACGCCCCAGTATATGGCACGATGTTTAATTATATAAGAGTTACGACTGTTATACACACACAAATATACATTATTGTTCCTAAAATATTGTGTAATGCCGCCCTTTCTACAATTATACATTCACTTCAGTGGGGGTGGGTACATAAGTACCTATATACTTGTACGTACAAAACCACGCATGTTTACTTTAGAATTTAGATCCCACTCAGAATAGAATTTAAAATTAAACAGGAAGGTACGTGCCTAAGTTTCGTGTTTCACAGACCTTACTTTACGTATAATTTAGTGTGTACCCAGGTCTTTTGATTTCCTTATTTAGCGGATATGTAAGGTACTGTTACATACCTTGTTAATTCACGTCAACTGTAACTACTAGTGGTCCTCGCGTTGTAATTTTGGTCCTTGGTGCCAAAGTCCGTAACAAAGCCACAATTTTTTGGTAAGATGGGACAAGAATGGGCGACGCGCAGGTGTAAGGTATAAACTTTGAGCGGTACACACAAATTCATGGTTAGATTTTAATTAAAATGAAACTTGAGCTACTCTTTTGCTCTACGTAAATATAAGTCGAGGTTTACGAGTATCTAAGAAAAGAGCTGGAGTTGAATAATGTTTTGGCATTTGGAAGTTAATAAGGTCTCGGTAAAGCAGCCATATTGTTATAAATTATTCAGTAACAACCATATTTTATAAAAAAACACTTCCTTCAGAAAGTTATTATTGATAAAATTAACACAAATTTAAACCAACATCACTTTCCTTTATATTGTCTTTACGTTAAGTGGTTACTAAATAGATATGCAGTATTCAGAGGCTCCACGTTGGGCTTTACAGATTACAATCACAATATAATGTGTACCTGTGTCGTTTGTTAAGTGGCTGCTCTGCGTCGACAAAGAACACATACATAATTAGACAATCGTGATACCAAAGTCAGTTTATATACAAGTTCTCCAGCTTTTACTAGATGTCCGTCTGTTTTACACTTCAATATTTTTCTATTCTCAATTGCAATAGCAATTAAAAAACTAAAAATAACCGCAACAATCTCAACTGTTATTCAACAAAGTTATTCCGCGCTCACACAGCGTCTCATAGTTCATGTATCCGGGACACATATCCGGTTAAACGTAGTACCTCGTATACCGAGTTTTTGCGACGTGTATTCAGAACACCTAGTTTTCATCCGGCCGAGATGCCGCCGACCTTTTTATGCAAACTAGTGCCAGCTTCGCGACAACGACGTAGCGGGCTCATATGACATCATTTTAAAATATCCCGGTAAACCCGGCTTAGTGCAACGCTTCAATTTCATTATTTGTACCGGGGTGTAATATGTGCGCCAGCAGCGGTCATTCCGACAACCAGCTGCCCGCCGACATACCCTCAGTGCGGGCCTTTCCACCCCCAACCCTAATTGAATCCGAGTCACTGCCTACATGAAATTTATCACCACATTTATCAGCTTTTTATCTTACCCGTACGCCGTTCTTAATGCGTTAGGTAAAAGCCAATTACGGTTTCGTACGAAAATGTACAAAGTGGAGCGAGATTAGTTCGGACAACCACTTGTATAGAGCTGGGTCAAGTTTTCGGCAGTTTGTACAAATCAGAAGTACGATTGCCGTCTTAAAACATGATACTCACGTTGTCTCAAGAAATCACGTGTTTTTGCCAGGAGCGACACCACACAATTCCATTGTTCTCGGGGAAATGGCGAAATTGTGAGTGAATAATTCAAACACCGCAGGGAATATTATGACGAATATAATTAGCCTGCAATACGGGCTTACAGCACTGCCGGTAATGACTTTTTATTTCTCTGAGGCTTTAGCAATGTGTCAAATAAATTATTCCGTAACGATTATGACTTTCGGTGTTCCCGAACGAATTCATGATGAAAGCTAAACAAATACCGTAGTCATCTCAATTATGTATCTCTTTTCCTGGAATTTGTATGTATATTTATTTATTTAATACTTTAAGCACACAAATGTACAGAGGCGGACTTAATGCCATAGGCATTTTTTACCAGTCAACCTTTGGGTGATGCAGAGACAGACAGTGGTAGCACGTGCAATAACGAAAACTGTGGAATAAATATTTATTAAAATATAAATATATACATACATATACCTATTAAAACATTAAATATAATACATATACCTAATTATACATAAATATAAGACCAAATAAATACACGAATATACTAAACAGATAAGAAAACATTACCCTTGTGATGATACTGCCAGCTTCTTATGAATGTGCTCGCGAACTTTAACTTTAAAGGATAATCGGTTGGTTACCATCCTGATTTCCTGAGGGAGCGCATTCCACAGAGAGATAGACTGAACGAAGAAGGAAGAGTGAATAAAGTCAGTGCGGTGAGTGGGACATTGAAGAAGACGATTGTGTGATGAACGTAGATTTTTCCTATGGTTCGCGCAAATGAAAGTGGGGGGCGAGATAACTAGGGGAAGGGGGAGAGTCAAGAAATGAAAACAAAATGGTCAGCGCTTTGCTCTCTGCGCTGGCGTACGGGCAACCACTTTAGAAGCGATCTATGCGCAGAGACATGATTATATTTAGGTACGCAGATTGAAAACGAATAGAATGCAGTTATTAAGAAGACGGTCTAGTTATATATGTAATGTAGGTATATATTGTAGTAAATATGTACGAGTATGTATGTGTATTATAAGCTTGTAACCTATTTATGTACTTGTGTACCTATTTTATTTATAATCTATTATACTGAGAGTTGAGAGTTATATTGTTAGAGCAGTGGTGGCCCAGTGGTAACTGACAGGCGCTTTACTTTGTGTAAATTACCTACTTCATCACCACTGCTCTCAAAACGGTGAAAGAAAACATCGTGAGGAAACCGGCATGTCCTAGAACCATAAACTCAAAGACATGTGACAGCTACCAACCCGCACTGGGCCCGCGTGGTGGATTACGGCTCCTCTCACAGTGAGGAGGCCTGTGTCCCAGCAGTGGGAACATTATAGGCTGGTTATGCATTATGTTATGTTTTGATATTTTTCATTATTATTATTTCCTCTCAGAGCATCTGCCATCTTATCTCTTCACCACCCTTGGTTGACAGGACTGGACTAGAGAATGCCTGATATTAAGTCCGCCTTTGTACCTTAACATGTGCGAGAAGTTTAAATAAAGCTAGATACAATTATGTAAGGTCTGAAGCTGGCTGTAATGAACCCAGCTCAGTCGGGATAGCGATAAGTACTACTTTTCCTACGTTCATTATAATTAAATTCTGTGTTTGCTCAAGTTAATAGTATCGCACAAAGTTAGATTTAGATACATTTATGATACATCAAATATTTGAGAAAGACTAATTTTACAGAGTCACACATGTTAACTGGTAATTACAATTAGATGTTTAATTTGTAACTTTATGTTTATATCACGACAAAGTTGTAAAAGTGACACGCCTACGTATCAACAGTAAATACTGCGAGACTTTCGCCGTTAATTTAACTTATACACATGTTGTTTTTAACGTTATTACCATCAGTGGATAATTTTGTACAGAAGTATTTCAAAAGCTTTTGAAATGAATTGGTTTTCGTAGTGTTTTGCGGAAAGCTTCCATTGATGACCGTTTTATTTATACAAATAAATAAAATTGAATAGTCTGTAATGTCAAAATAACAGCTTTTTGACACTTATAACCAAAAAATATGTCTGTCTGTTTGTTCCCGCTAATCTCCGAAACGGCTGGACCGATTTTGACGGGACTTTTACTGGGAGATAGCTGATGTTATAAGGAGCAACCACTTTTTTTTTAGAAAAAGCCACGCGGGCGAAGCCGCGCGCAGCAACTAGTATGTAACTATAAATAGTTCGGAGCTACCAGAAGTAGGTATATCTATCTTCCGATCTTAAATGAGACTTCCGATCCCATTTTGCTTTTTAATCTCCTCATACACCTTACACGTAAATTGTATGTTTTGTGGAAGGCGGAACGTACTTAGGAGTTACGAGAACAATCACATAAGTTATGCTTTAAACGTGTGCGGAATTACGAAACAAAATCCATGTCTTACTTGATGGTAGGTTCGGGTGAGCCTCCCGAGCTTGAGCACGAGAGGTTGAGCTCCCTGCCCTCCTGTGACTGAGCGTGTGAGCCGGGCGTAAGCACGGGTGCGCGCGGGCTCGTCAGCACGGTCAGCGCGTGCCCCTGCGCGTGCAGCGTGCGCCCCGACCCGCCCGCCTTCACGCGGCACTCGAACCGCCCGTTGTCACGCTCATACGACACGTTCGACACCAGCAGGTCAAAACGACCCTCCGTCGGCGCATACGAGATCCTGTAACAAAACATGTTTGTTTATTAATTCCGAAGAATCGAAGCTTTACAACCCCTAATGGGTTCGCTCATTATTTTCCAGAATCAACAGATTCCTCGCGAACCTACAAAGAACAAAAGCTTCAGTGTGCCAGCATGGATGAGTTCCCATGAGATCTTTATGTTTAAGCAACGAGGCCGTCGACTCTTCAGACTGCTAGCAGAATATTTGTAAGCTGTTTGTAAATAGACATACACATTACACACCGCCACACAAAGTGCATACGTATTCGTTGTTTAATGTTCGTTTGACAGTAGTGTGACAGTGTGTGGTAAAAATACAAAATTAAAAACTATTTTCACCGAGAAAAGCTGTTTTAAGTCCCGAAGCCGTGACGTTCAACGTTTGAAAGGATGCTAATCGTGTGTATGTATCTTGGTAGAGAAATGACACAAAGGAATTTTACGTAATTCCCTCTTAGTGGCGACATGAAGGCCCGCGGCGTGTAGCTCCAACGTTAATATTATTGTGGTCGTTTGCGGGGTGTTCAGAAAGATTTCCTGTTTTGCCTTATTACGAGATGACACTGACATTAGTATGTATTATAATACGAATTATAATCCCGCTACAACCTTTGCTGTGCTTAAAAATTATATACCTACAAGATATTCTGACTACAGCAGCAATTTTATACCAAAAGTAATACTCATCACTTTATATTTTATAGAAGACTAAAGTTTATTCAGGTGTCTGAAAAGTAAAAGCTGTATATTTAGGGTTGTATGAAGAGAAATTCTATATTGATAACAAATTGGCGAGTAAAATATTAACATTTAGGTCCGCTAATGTATAACATTAGCGTTACTTTAACAAGGCAACGAGCCCTAATTACATCGCCTAATAAATACTATTGAATATTATATTATAACGTCAAGCTTATTATAACATAATCCACGGAATAAACTTGAACATTTTCTTATAAGTAGCAAAGACAAACCACATGGTGATTAAATTGCCATAAATCACATTTTTGTCGATGAAAAGCTCATAAAGTTATGTTCCATAGATTCAGAAGTAACCTCATCAATAAGAAATGAAGTAGGCAATTCATAAAAGGATGAGTTTTAATGAAAATTGGTTTTGTTCAGAACTTGTGATGTTAGGACAGGGGAGATAACGATATCCCTAAATTATTAATGTCATCGGTTTCCAATAGCTTTGGCTTTGCACACAATTTCGGGTTTTGCAGGAAGGGAAACATATGTAAAGTTACACGATAGGTATAGAAACACAATCTGATTGAGCTTAATTGAATGCAAAGAGGTTAAAATTTATGATGTAATGCAATAAACGGCTTTTGTTTATCTATTTTAATAATAATTTATTGAGGTACATATTTTGGTTTTGTAGTACATGAGGGACAAAAAGTATGCATTATTATAACATGGTGTAGGTACATCGAATCGTTGAGTGAATCGCTGCTCTCCTATCTAGATTAATAAGTAATCTGTATTTAGGAGAGTTTTATTAAACTAATAATGAGCTATTTATTAAATAATAGTTGCATCCTTTTTCACCCTCGGTTGATTACTCTAGTACTCAACCTTAAACAAAACCAAAAAATAAACCACTGGGGTAAATAAAACCATGAAGTCTCTAGACTTCATGTTTTAATTTTTAGTTTTACATGTTCAAAAGACGGTTGTTTCTAGATTTTAAGGAACAGAATCGTGAAAACTTAAAATACCTAAGTGGTGACGATAATGATATCTCGATCGATTAATAAAAAATAACTCCAATTACACAATCTAATTTATTTTCTGATTGATAAGAAAACTTAGCCAATGGTGTAGGCTTTCGTTATCGTCATTTTAAGTTTCTGTTCCTGAAAATCTAGAAACAACCATGTTTTGTACATGTAAAACTATAAAGAAAACCATGAAGTGTCTAGTACTAAACTGAGAGTGAAAAAGTATGCATCGAAAGCGTACACTATTGTTTTTCAAGTTTAAGTTGTTTTTAAGAAAACTAAGCCAACGGTTGTAAGCTTTTGTTTATTTAATCGACTAACAAAACCTATTTGTTTCATCACAATCGTGTCTGTAATTGACATGGTGTTGCTGGTCTTCGGTCTTGGTTTGTTAAACATGGAACAAAATATCATATATATCAAGCCAGCAGAAAGGATGTATTTTTTTTACTGTTGGCAGCTTAGTTCCCTGGCTTGACATAATTTTTCTTGCTGAAAAACATTGCGACAGGGAATTACGTTTACCCTGTCAGACATGCCATCGCTGTGTGATAATTATTTTTTTTATTCTCCCCTACCAGTTGCCACAGACTCCCTAGGGACGACCATTTCATAAATATACCTACTCGTAGGTATAATTCCATGCTCTTGGGATTTTTAAAAAGTACAGTTTAAAGGATGTCGCCTGCTATAATGTACACTCGGAAATAAAGATATTTGGACGTTGAATTTATCTTCCTCGCATTAGACGACGTCGTATCGTATTCAATGTAGCTACTCGTGCATGAAATTACGTAAAATGTATTTCTCTTATTTGGAGATAGATCTCTTACTCTGCTTCAGCGATATATTTGACTATAAACCTAAATTGTAATGCTCCATGAATTAATTTTATACTATAAGATGGGAGAAACTTTTAAAATATTCCTCTACCTGCGTTACTTACGCCACGTTCATACTCGTATAATAAAAGTTATTATACTTGTTTGATAAGTTTTAATCCCCTATAATTTGCTTATTTTGAAAAGTTACAGCGGTATTATTTCGACCCGCCTCCGTGTTTAGCACGCAAACTACTTGTACTTTTTCATGAATATTAATTATTTTATAAGAGATGGCAGATGTCCGATATTTACCCTAGAGATCGGTACTTATTTGAATATCTTGTTGGGGTAAAAAATAAAAAAGGGTTTCGTAGGAGTAAGAAACGTCCAATGGAGGTCGCAAGATCATAAGTATCTACTTGCGCGTAACTAAGATTTGCGTCTTGAAACATTTAACCTCGGGCCTTGGATATACAAAAATTTATTAAAGCCGCTTTATTTTGTGTTAAAAAAATGTTGTGTGTACGAACCCAAACAATGTGTGTGTTTGAAATACGACATGGCTTGTTTTTGCGAACCATAGCTTAAGGAAAATGGATTTTCTTTTGCTCGTGTACAGCTAACAGAAATTGTAAAAACATGTATAAGGTTGGTGGAACTTACTGGTAATTAGTCTCGAGGGGGATGTTGCCGATGGCGACATTTTCGTGTCCGAGGGCGGTGCTCCTCACCCAGTAGTAGGTGAGCGACTCGCCTGAGAGGGGCTCGAGGGCGAAGCGACACTGCATGGTGACATCGTCACCTTCCCGCGCGTCATGCTGCTCGTCGTCACCGCGCACCATGCACCAAACTGGAACAAAACACACATATGAATATCATCATCATCACCCTTATCCTATTATACACAAAAACATAGATACACACATAAAATCAATCGTAAGTAATTGCTTGTAAATAAGTAGGAGCCTCTATGCAGCGTCTGACCTCGTCTACCTTTCGTATAAGTTTTAAAAAGTTGGCAATCTTGTCTCCACTTTTAAATTTACTGTTCGTCAGTCTGGAAAGATAGCATGTAGTCTCGCTAACTTTTCATATGAGAAAATTTAAAATGTTGACGCATGGTGGGTAGTTAACTAGTAAGATATTTTTACCTTGTTTCAATAGTATCTGATGAAAATGTAAACAATTGGATCAGAAAATGTACCTGTAGATGCCAATTTGTAGTGCCACTAACAAATTCAGAGCTTTGATTTTTGTATTGGAATACGTAAACCCGAAATTCTAATTTTAAATCACCTTAGAGCAGCTATAGGTACTCAAAGTGTGCCTCTGTGGAGGATCCGCGAAAATACTGGTCATAATGAAAAAAAAAATACTAAAGGGGTACTATATTTTATTTTACTCTGCAACCTGAGCCTGACCTTAAAATAAAATCAATCTAATTATTCCAACATAATGTAAAAAAAATATGCAAATGTTAATGTCAAGTAATATGATTTTATTGATAAAGGACCCGTCAAATATTTCGTTTTCCAAAAGGGTTTCGTCGCTAAAAGAGTTTGAGGACCCACTGCCTTAGAGGGGACAATTGAGGTTAATTTTATTACCTCAATTTGGGTCGATTATTTTTCAATTTCAATTTAATTATTTTATAGTAGAGGCAAGAATATGCTGGTATTATTATTATTCAAACAATATTTTTGGAAATAGTATTGATATAATTTAACCTACTTTACATTTACTGAAACAGACCGTATGTACTAGACTACATCTATCACAAAGTCCAGCTTGATTTCATATTACTCAATGCATTGAAATTCGCTGGCTGCCGGCTTTTCGTATCTAAACAAAGAACAAACTAATCATCAAACTATCACTTCAACAATCGATTCAGCGGGCTTTGCTGCGATAGTATGAAATGTACTACGAATATATTATATGAATCAACAAATTGAGGTCACGATATTTCCACGTAAATATACTGTTTAGGCCAAGAGAAAATAATCTTCTCGGTGCATAATATTGCTGGCGGGAATATTATGCACTGGAACAGCGGGAAGTTTTGTGTGTACCTACTCATCCGGAAAAATCCTTGAGATAGGTATCTCATCTCATAAAAGTATTTCCCATCGCAGCATATGCTTCATCTTATTTTTGCACTTAATAACAATGTAACACAAGAGTACTCTAACTGGTACCTACTTGCATTTTAAAATAAAGTCTTCTAGGAAATACCAACCCGGAGAAAAGTAGTTCTAAGACAAAAGTACTTAGATGGCTTAATTTTTAATATTGCCGATGGCAAAACAAAAGCGATCAATAACATTGAGAATTTGGATCACTTTCTCTTAACGTTTAAAATGCGAGTACATTCACTCGTTTTTACTTTTCAATTCGAAGTTACGTCATTATGTGTTCAAGATCTAACACGATGATTTCTATATATATGTGAACTTGTATGTTATGTTGTCAGTATTATTGTTATCCTTCCTACGTAAGTCTCCTGTGTATTAATAATTCAGTAAACCAATTATGTTACGAGTATGTGTCTCTAGCGGTGAGCATAGCAACTTCGGAAAACGTTTCTTGAATAGGTACCACTTTAATAGAGAGAGATAAAACAATAAATTTGAATTCTGCTATGTAGCACCCACCTCAAGTTTGTTCAGTCGCATTTTTAACTAGACAAAGTTTATTATAACTATGGAGAAAAACTTTGCTTATCAAAACTGTTTGTTACGATTTTTCAATGAGATAACTTCTAGAAAATATGCTAGAAAAATTGTTTTGTCAGAGAAAAACTAAAAACTTTTGAGGCAAAAAATGAGAAACTACAGCTTTATAAAATTTTAACTATGTAGTTCTTTAAAGACGTACATAAAAAGAACTGAAAACAGGTTCAATAATATCTATGAAAATAGAACACAATGAATAAGTAAAAAAAACTTGATACAAAGTTAGTTTCAACAGGTACTTGTGATGTGAACTAAAATAAAAAATAGACCAACTTATTGACATTGATTGATTTACTAACAAAAACTTTTGTTTGCCACAGAAGCTTAATTTTATAGAGTTGATTGACTATCACGAATTATTTCGCAACGTTTCTTTCTAATAATACGCATTCTGTTGCTCGTCTCATGCTGATTCCATTGAAAACGAGTTCTCGGAATTACATTCTAATCAATGATTCTCAGTATGAATGGATTGTGGTGTCTACGTTGGCGTCGTTTCCACATGATAGATTTTGAGCAATATTATTTACGTCTTCCTTATCCAACCCTAAAATGTCAAATGTTTGCACCACATTATTCCTGTCCCCTTTTTGTAGACTTTGCCATAAAATACACGCACATATTTCGAAAATTACAATGACTTAACGTATTTTTCTCACACTGGTTTCTTTTTCTATCACCACAACAGGATTGGTGCTATCTCCCTCGTTCTTGTTAGAAGTCATCGAGTTGTCGTCTCTTTCACTCGTACATCTAAACGGTTTTAGTTAGGGTTGTCTAAATTAAATTTTACATTTTCAATTCTAAAACAAAGTCGATGACTGGTTTAAAATTAATAAGTGGACGCAAACTTTTATGTAAACGAATTGCTTTTGTAGGTTCTTTTACATAGAGTACGTACTTTCGATAATGAAAAAAGTGACGTCAGAGAAAGTGTATGTATAAAAAGAGAAACTTGTGGCTTATTGGTTATGAATCATATTTTCCTCATATATTCATGGAAGAGATTAACAAAGTTGGGTATTTTGGCATCCTTAGGCTGACACCCATTCGTAGAAGCGGCAACGGCATCGGCGCGGGCGCAGCTCAGCTCAGCGGCGGCCGCGGTCAATGACACGAGGACGCGTGCGCCCGCGCCGCTGCCTACTACCGGAGGTTCGAACCGGAGCCACTAGACCCTAACACGCGCTCGACACTACCCACATTATCACCTTCATGTTACTATAACGTAAACGTTAACTTATAATTAACATAGTTTTGTCGGCCAACAGTAAACATACTATTAAAATTGCTTCTTGACGATGCTGTATAGCTTACTCTACACGTACGTATGTATGTATATGGTAAATAAGACCGCAAGTTAAGACGCTGACAAGACCTAAACCGCGGTCACTGTCAGATTGCATAGAAAAGAAAGAGAAGCGCGATGACACAACGCTTGTAATTTATTGCAAAATATGAAGCAATTCTATTTACTCAAAATTGAGTTGAGTAATCGAAAATAAAAAACAACCAAGTTTTGCATTCAAATAAGACGTTCTTATTATTAATTAAATACGTAACGTATGTTGATATTTAATGCAGATATTTTGGATTAGAACTCAAGGTATGAGGTTAGTTTAACGTTAGTTTGTATCGGGATTTTTTTTTCAAAACGTGTTTTGGTAACAACCAAGTTCTGGGAAATATGTTCAAAATTAACACATATTTTTTCCACTACCACAAACTATAGGTACAGATTTGGCAATTTTTTTTCGCCAATTGGGTCTAAGAGAGAAGCCTATTTTGGCCAATTGGGTCTTGTCAGCGCAATTCGCAGTGGTAGCCTGCGAAATTCAAATTTTCTAACGCTTTTTGCAATTTGCAGGTTGTATCTTGATCAAAATATGATTGGCGAGCATAACAAATATGTATTAACAGAATTATAATCATTAGAATAATTAATAATTCTCTCTAAGTTACATTTGTTCCATACGAATAAATCTCTTATGGAAAAGTTCAAGTTAAGAAATTCCTGCAAATTGCAAAAAAACGTTAGAAAATTTGAATATCGCAGGCTACCACTGCGGATTCACCTTAAAAAAGCCTAATAGCCGTCCTCTTAAATACAATAAAATAAAATGTTTCGTGCGTTACATAGCATCATTATTAGATTCGGGTATAATATAAACGAACGTGGACATAAAATCTAAAACATAAAAGCCTAATGGAAATGACAAAATACGTAGTCTGTGTTAGCTTAACGACTAACACATGTATATTAGTCGTGTTACAAGCAAATGGGATTTACGGAATAAAATATACAATGTTGTTTATCCTTACTCAAAGCAACAAGTTGGTAAATAAGGTAATTATAATAATACTATGATGTGTGTATATTGTGTATGTATATACGGCGTTTTCGGTCGCGGAACAAATTAACGCTGACTGGTGCTGACTCCGTTTTTAGACAATAACAAATGACACACGTATTATCATCAACAATCATGTTTACGTGATTCTCTTATTCTTTGGTCAATCGGTATTTATTTACTTTTCTTATTTAACTACAGTAAGGTCCGAAGAAACTTTCCGAGGAAAGCGATTGCAGGTAACTTTTCGAATTATGCTGATCAGTTTTATTCAAGTTTTCAATATCGGTTTTAAATCTGAAAACAATCGTCTAGATATGAGCTGTGGAAAAAGATAGTATAATCACGTAACTTGGCAAGGTTTTGGCGTAGTTGGAGTAAGTTCGCGCATGTTACACTCAGTGCAATAAAAAATGGTCACTTTTAAGGCCTGCGCAGAGGTGGGGCTTTTGGAACGTATGGAAATCCTGGAAGTCTATTTGTCCTACGTGTGCGTCATTGCTTAGATTTCCATACGTTTTATCGTCGCGGACAAAACTCCCTCGTCTGCGCAGGCCTTTACTGCTTGTCATTATTCTATGGTAATTGCCATAATTTATTTTTAAACATGTTTATAAGAAAGTTAGAGAGGAAATTCTTACGACTCTTGCCAAGTTACGTGTACAGTCACGAGCACTAATATGTATACACTTAGCAACTACTAAAAGTTATTTTATCCTACTGTCATCATCATCTGCCTAGCCTTTTCCCAACTATGTTGATGTCGATTTTCAATATAACCGGATGCTGCTGAATACTAGTATTTTACATGGAGCGACTTCCTATCTGACCTCCACAACCCAGTTACTGGGCGACACGATACCCCTTGGTAAGACTGGTTGTCAGACTTTCGGGCTTTTGACGACCCGTAACGACTGTCAAAGATCTACAAATGACAGCCGGGACCAACGGCTTAACGTGCTTTCCGAGGCACGAAGGGGTCTTGGTATGTAAAGATGGTCACCCATCCACGGACCAACCGCGGCAAGCGTAGCTTAACCTGATCGATCGACCCGTGCGACTGTTTTGATCCTACTGTATTGATTGTAATTTTATGTCGTTGCGAATATAGTAATAAGGAACCCATACTATTAAACAGGTCTTACCTCAATGTTGCAGTCGTTATTCCACGAAAAAACACTTTTGTATTTTGCTAAGTGTATACATATTAGTGCTCGTGACTGTACCTAATTATAACACAACTAACATTTAAATAATTTGTACGGTTGTTAGTCAATCACGCTTTAACGGCTGAACCAAATTGGATAAAATGTAGCATACATGTAGACTTTGGCCTCGATTATTATTTAGGATACTCTAATCCGGGTACCTACGTCTAGTAGTTTTGCTAGAACGCAAGTCAAACCGCAACCACAACTATTTATACATAAGTATTTCAGTGGTTTAGCTGGTTTCATATACAAAGAGAATGTTCACCTTAATGTTCCCTGAAAACCCTTGGCTTCCTACTTGACCCTTACCTTAATAGAATTTTTCATTAAATCCAAGCCTAGTTATAATTCACTCGCCGCCGCCAAGAAGCCGGTATTAATACATGACTTATTCCATCAGAACCCTTCAGTTCCCGAGAGAAAATTAAATAAGCAATAACGAGCTATGTTTATTTCGATTTAATTGCTCGATTCCTTTGTTCAATAACGGTGCGTTTTGCTTTCCAATCGCTGCCATGGTAGCACTTAATGAATAACTTACTGGTCTTTTCAAGTTTGTTCAAGCAATTTAACCTTTGATTTACGAGAGTTCAACAACGCTTCGAGAGATAGAGAAATCCGGCAAATATAGCAATATAAATGTTGGCACTATCAGCAGGCTTAGCATGACGCTTTCTATTTCTACGAAGAATAGTCACGGCTTTTTCTATACAAAGTGACATTTCGTTTCTCCATTTTTGACATCGCACCGTAGAAATTCTTCTACAATCTGTCATTTTGTCTTTCGTTTCTAGCGATCTTTATCTAGGTCCTTTTTTATGTAGAAGAATTTGTCTACAGTGCGATGTCAAAAATGGAGAAACGAAATGTCACTTTTTACAGAAAGATCTGTGTATTCGTAGAAATAGAAAGCGTCATGCTAAGCCTGCTGAAAGAAACTGTTACTTTTCATTATTTACCTGTATGTCCTTAATAGTTACGTTGAACCCAGTAACAGTTATTAACGCACACATATTTCTTACATAATATTTACATCGAATGTACCAACTAAATTACAAAAACTAAGTACCGTGTTAGTAAATAGCTTCCATTTCGTCAAAGAAATTATTCACAGCAATTCTTTCCACTATTGAACAATCTATGATGTATGGAAACAAATCGTGAAATAATTATTCAACTTTATTTCTATTGCAACCGCTATTTATATAATTAATGGCTCTTACATGTGGTTATGACCTACTGTACCTAATAATATTTTCCCACACACACAAGAAGTGGGTAACTTTCTTTTTTTTTTCTTGTAGTAAAAATATAAAAAAAAAATATGAAAAACGTGAAATTGGAACCTCTTGAACAATTTCCTAATGAAAAAAAATTCTAATCAGTAAAAATAACATAATTTTTGCAGGCTGATATCATCTTTAGAGACAACGAAATAATGATCAAGTTTGGTTGACGTATAAAATTAGGTAGTGGATAATTTCGACATGATTAATGTTATGATTGGTATAATTATTTTCACCCCAATTGAAGGTGCTCGTTTGAGAGGTGGTTGAAGATGGAGCCCCGAGCCTCCGGGTTTGGCAGGCCCATTCCGCCCTCCGTTTTGACGACCCGCTGTTTAATTTGTACGCACGTTGCTACGTCAGTGATGTATGGTTCCGAAATATAACAATTTTCCTTCATCCTCTTGTTACGTGTAACAAAATGCAGCGTCAGACTCTATATTTTCCCGTTTTTAATATAAGAATGTCAATTCGAAACTCGAATTAAGTATCTAACTATAATAACAAAATATGCTTACATTTCCTAGAAATTGTAGATCCAATATGCATGATTCGGTTTAGTGAGATTTGCACGGATAATATAATGAAACAATCTGATATTCGAGGTCAATATTGGAATTGAGAATTGGCTATTCTATTTTTGGGAATTTGAAAACAGAAGATATATCGACCGTATAAATTCGTAACTGGGCGGCAACCATCACCTCTTATAGCAGTATTATTTCAATATTACTTCAGCGTAAGAAAGAGATGGAGCTATAAGTCCTTTACAGCTCCATCACTTTCCCACTGTGAAGTAATATTATAATAATACTGCTATATGAGGTGATGGTTGCCGCCCTGGTCTAGAGTTATAGATGATACTATTTAAATTTAAAACTGATATCAAATAAGTCATCATCTGCCTAGCCTTTTTCCCAACTATGTTAGGGTCGGCTTCCAGTCTAACCGAATGCAACTGAATATTATTATTTTAAATGGCGCGACTGTCTATCTGACCTCCACAACCCAGTTACTGGGTAACCCGATACCCGTGGGTAAGACAGGTTATCATAGTTTCGAGCTTCTGACGACCCGTAACAAATGTCAAAGATCTACAAATAACAACCGGGACCAACGGTTTTACGTGCTTTCCGAGGCACGGAGGGGTCTTGGTATGTAAAGATGGTCTGGTCACCCATCCAGGGATCAACCGCGGCAAGCGTAGCTTAACCTGATCGATCGACCTGTGCGGCGGTTATTATTTAGCCACAAGCCAATCAAATAAGTACCTACATAATATTCGTATCCTAGTCATTGTAATGTCTTAGACAACTTGGATACTAAACATACAATTTCACACTTCTGCACGAATTTTTCATTTACTTGAACCCCATAGAGAATCGAAAGAGTGACTTTTTTGGAGAATTTATATTTTCTCACACACGACACACACCGATAGTGTCAAGTTCTATCGAACTTCAAATAATGTTTGCCTTTGCTTTTCCGCAAAATAGACCCAAAAATACGTCAAAAGTTTTGTAAGACAGTATGTACACAGAATGTTATTAAAACAGTTATCAGGTTCTTCAGTCCATATTCGCAACTTCGACCATGAATGAGACTGTTTGGTTGCGACTTGCGAGGGTGTGCACCGTCATTGTTTTCTTAGAGCGATAGTCTGTATAATCGACAGTCTGTCCACAGCCTTAGCCTTGGGGGCAAATGTCCTGTCGCCGACGTATTTAACCTTTTGTGCCAAGACCGTGACGCAGACTTTGCTTTGGAGAGGCATAATGCAAAATGGCTACAGCTATAAATATTAATAGCCATTGCACTAATACAAACTTAACTAATGATATACATAGATACAGAGTGTGGCGTAAATAATGGTCCAACGTTAAGGGGTACGTACACCGAATTTGAACCATTTTTAAGATTCCGTACCGCAAAAGGAAAAACGAAAGCCTTATATAATATATAACCACTCGTGTATCTGTGTGTCTGTCTGGCCGTCTGGCAATTTTCTCCGAATCTGCAGGACCGATTAAGTTGAAATTTGGTGCACATATGAATTTCTGTGACCCAAAAACGCACGTGTAACATAAATAAATGAATTTCGAATATGGGGTCACTTTTGGGGAGAAAATTAGAACATTTAAAAAACAAGTTTTGCTAACTGTACCGTGTCACATTTTAAATGAAAGGGCTTGTTGTAAGGATTTCAGATAAATATTTTTAAAATATTTAAAATAAATACTTTTAAAATTATTTAAGAAAACAGATGCAAATTGACTAGAAAAATTGAAATAAATGATAAATGTAGCACAATATAATTATTAAGGTGTGTAAATATTTTAGGCAAGTGTAATCAAAGTGATTACACTAAAATATTTCGACTATTTACACACACCCTAATAATTATATTGTGCTACATTTATTTTCCAGTGTGATTGTGAGTGTTCCATTTACATTCCGTTTTGATTTCCGTTGAGCAATTATGTCAAAAATTTGGTCCTGACCTATACCGGTTAATTTGGTCATTAATAATAATATATAATAATAATAATAGTTTATTTGTACACAAAACCAAATAGTACAAGGTAGAGTCCTATGGTTATGATTGATCATTGAGAACATAATATTGGGTCATATTATTGCATATTAATGCTGCTCTTTAAAATGACGCTAATTCTGATGAGTATTGTATACCTACCTAAAGTAGAAAAACTACTGTGAAGGTTTAGTGCTGTCAAACTTAAGTAGACAAAAACTACTGTCAAATTTAAGTAACATTAAAATTCAAGCGTTTTATCAAAGCAGCGATATTGCAGAAGCCTCTTCCACGAAACTGGGGAACTTGGACAGTAATGTGGGATAGGCTAAAAGTTGTGACGTGTGTTGTCTTTGCTAGAAAGATGTCATAACTTTCTAAAAACTGCTCTATGACAGCATGGAGCTACTCCACGTGAAATTAATTTCTCGTATAAGGTCGTAGAGAGCAGTGGTGGCCCAGTGGTAACGAACCGTTTGTCTGTGTTCGAACCCGGACAGGCGCGCTTTACTTTGTGTAAATTATTTCATCACCACTGCTCTCAAAACTTTGGTAGATTACGGCCCACTCCCTCTCACAAGGAGGAGGCCTGTGTCTCAGCAGTGGGAACATTATAGGCTGATTATGTTTATTGTCGTAGACGAGTAACATCTCAACGTAATTTCTCTACTTTTCTTTTCAAGAGTCTCTTTCTTGTCTTAACTACCGGTAAAAGATAGTTTAACTCAAGTTTGTGCGCAACACAATTCCTGTGTCAATCCTATTATAATTGCTATGGTGCTTTGTTATGGCTACCGATTCGTATCGTATTAAGTTTTATAATAGCGTTATACGTTTACCTCGTCATAAAGCTCCCGTTATTTATTGGCTCTTGTTGTAATTTGCCTAGCCTTTGTTACCTCCACAACTCAAGGCAAAATTAATAATAACAGGCGCACGACTATTGAAGGCTCCTGCAGACAGACTCAGACAGTTTTCATAGAAATTGTTCTACTAGAGTCGCGTTGCGCCAATCTGCAGGAGCCTTCAAGCGTTGTGCGCCTGTTATTGTTAATTTTATTGAAACTTATTTTTAATGTTCTAGGTATAGGTTCGTAGGTACATGTAGGGATCCAATAACGAGATCTCCGCTGCTTGATATATGGTATCCATTACGTTTTCCAAAACTAAAGAGACTTATGATACTTTACTAAATAATTTAATGTCTTTGTCCAAAACAAATACTAAAACCATTTCCCTTCAAACCACATTTGGCTTAAGGCTCCTGCATACTGAGGCGATATCGCGGGTGCGACAAGCATATTGCTACCTGTCGCGCCCGCGATATCGCCTCAGTATGTAGGAGCCTTTAAACATAAAGGTTATTATTTTGTGGATTGTTTCATTCTCATCAACTTCAAAATTTATTCTCGTAATATATTTTTGATAAGTAACGTCAGCCATAAAATCTGACATTTTAAAAATACGTTGGGCAATCTCGCTACACTTGCATGAAGATTTTGAGAACGTCGTGCCACTTTCCATTACTTTTATAGAGATTAGGGTTGCACGTCATTTATTTGCCTTTTATTACATTTTTGTTACGTGTACCTACTTATGGGACTGCCTTGTTTTTCTAGTGGTCGCAAGCGCTACTGCTGAGCATGAGGTCCTGGGATCGATTCCTGGGTCGGGCAAAGTGTTATTGGGTTTTCTATCTGGAATTTCCCAGTAGCAGTCCGGGGTCTGGATTTGTGCCCGGTTGATGGCAATAGGCTCGCCCCCTATTATATAGGACTTAAACATAACTGGCGAAATGGTGTACTGCAGGTACATCTCTGCCCAACCCTTCGGGGAAACAAGGCGTGATGTTATGTTACTTATTTATTATTTACCTACTTATTTATTACTTATTTATAACTTTTTCAACAACCATATCTCTTGAGTCAGTGATTCGATCACGTTGAGTAAATACAAGTCATTATGAATTGCAAAATGATGAAATAGTAAAAGGCAGGAAGGGCGAACGCAATGGTAACAATATCTGCAAGGTCACGTTTGTCATTAGCACGTGATGTAGGAGACTGTTTTGTCACATTATCGCTGATCTCTGCCAACCGTTAAGGAAAGAGATCGATCTTCATATTCATGAGTTACAGGGTGGAAAAAAGTCACACTTGAACTATGAGGGCAGATCCACTCTGCTTAGGGATCTAGAACAAGAACATCTTACATTCCATTAATATTTCAATGAGTTATCTCAGTATCAGACATTTCTCTCCACTAGTTCCTCTTACAGTTTTGCCGTTCGTATAAATCTTTCACACATCTATACGGAGAAATCATAACATTAGTACATTAACGTCACACATACCGACTCTTTCAGTCGGCACCTCGTCGGCGGTGAAAAGTGAAAATATTGCAAAGTAGTATCGGTATGCTCATGTTTATTACTCGTAACTCGCCACTGGCCGTCCGGAGTTTCATCATTTCCTTATACCAACAAACGCGCTGCAGTAAGAGTTTATTTAAATCGGTCTACATTTCTTAACATCTGCATTGGCGTACCAACAAACACACGTTTTAATATTAGTTTTTAAATATACAAAGTAATGCAATCATAAGTAGAACTGGGTCAACAAATCCGTACGTGTACATATCGTGTGCACGAGTGCCTATGTTTTAACTTGTGATTTATGTAGCAGCGATCGTGAACCCAGCGTTCAACGCATTCTTCATCAAGTACAGGAATACTTGACTGAATTCTTGTTCTTACCAAATTTATTATTTTATTGCCTATCATTTTTTCTAGGACTTAATGCGTAATTAAGGTCGATAACTTTGGGAGTACAACGCTCCCCTCGACGTCTTCGATTGACAAACGAAACTGAAAGATTTTTATGATAAGAACTAAGTAGGCCACCTTTTATTTTGACTTCTATCAACAAAACTTATACATGAAGGAAACTTAACGTGCGTGTCACATGTTATTATTATTATTATTATTATACCCATGGTGATAAAAATAATTGTACTTATTATGCAGGGATAATTTTTAGATCCATTTTCAGAAAATGTAGAACTAAATTTATGTATTAAGTAACTTTTTTTACATCGCTGGCTGGCCCAACAATCATTTAATAGCGAGTGTCAAACTAGAGTCTTGGGATACAAAGTAATAACTTTGTCCTCGTCCTGGATACTCATTTATCATAGCTTAGACCACTAGTTCCAAGAAAACCAGCGATAAGACTAGTAATTACTGAAATAGACGTTTGAAATAGTGCCACTATATATTTATAGACTTGCTAAGAACTTCATAACAATAAGGTCAGACCTTCCCACGACTACCATGTCCGTAAATAGTTATCAAGTTTCTGAGAACTAAGTACTAAGTATGTTGTCTAATCGACCAAAGACGAAAATTGATCCTGTTTGATCAATTTCGTCTTTGACAGTGATTGAAAATCAATAAAAGAGAATTTCAAAGCAATTCATAAATAATCCTTAGACAGTTGAGTTACTCAAAGAAACAAACAAGCTTTAAACTCAGCGTTTCAATCATAATTTTTCATTGAATGTAAACTAAGCAAATGCGAGACTGTTTCCAATCTACTCTAAGATCCGCAGTACCCGCGAGGCAGTGGATCAATCCATCATTTTCATATTATTTCTATTTATAAGTTGAAAACTTCCAGCTCAAATAATGTAAGAATAGGTACCTAAGTTTATGAACGGTACGGCCAGCAAAATAAAGAGCATTAACCATCGAGGTCGGTCGAGTGTTTCAGTAAAATATGCACATAAAAAGGTGGACTTTTTAATAAAACTTTAGAGATATGAAAATAAATTGTGTGTAGATAAGTACGGTACGCGGATTGTCGGGACGTGGACGCATTTGAATCAACATTGAATGTCAACGGCGACAGCGGTTGGCGGCGCGACGCGGCCTAACAAATGGTACCCATTTATGTGAAAGAATTTTATTGATAATATAAATTGAAAAAAGGACATAGTCGACCATAGATTTTTTTTTATATGACGGTAAAACGTGATCTATTTTCACTCCCATTGTTTCGTGTAATCAGTTCGTTTCGTCTATGTCGCGTGCGACTTTATATTGTCATTCATTGTTGCCACAGATGGTTCTCGTCGTAGATGTATTGACGTGTTATTATTTCTCAACACACTAAAAAAGATTCGTCAGGGTTGTACTTACATTAACTTCTAATTTACTACACATAATTATGAGAAACTGCTTACAAGAGAATACTTGCCCTGGGGTTGGTTTTCAGACCACCGACTGTGTTTACCTTATCTTATTTATTATCTTTAGCTGTGCTTGTATACGCTCCCCTATCAAATAATATTGAGCTCTGTATCGCTAATTAACAACATACACCAGAAACTCATACATTTCCCGACTACATGGCAAAATATACATAATCAGCCTATAATGTTGCCGCTGCTGGGACACAGGCCTCCTCTCTGAGAGGGAGTGGGCCGTAATCTACCACGCGGGCCCAGTGCAGGTTGGTAGATGTCACATGTCTTCGAATTTTTGGTTCTTGGACATGCCGGTTTCCTTACGATGTTTTCCTTCACCGTTTTGAGAGCAGTGGTGATTAAATAATTTACACAAAGTAAAGTGCCTGTCTGTGTTCGAACCTACGACTTACAGCTCGTAAGTCGCGTCCGTTGCCACTGGGCCACCACTGCTCCTGGCAAAATATAACCATGTATATTTATGGCAATCTATAGGTAATACAGATTTCTTTAATATATGTGCTTCTATATACATAGATAGATCTATATGGATACAAGTAAAATATTTTGGGGTTTTGGAAAGTGTTGATATTTGGTCTATCTGTATTGTATTGTGGCAACTATCATTAGAATTTCCTTGTATCAAATTTCAAGCGGATTACGAAATGTAATTACTAGGTTCTACGTGTACCGGTGTACATGACAATTTTAGTCCACAATGTTAGCTGCTCTGTATTTATTTTGAGCGGGCGTAGCACTGAGTACGACGCCCACTGAATCGAAAATGACGTTTCGAAGACTTAGAGCTTTGAAATTTCAAGTTTCTTTTTTTGGGCGTGAAATGATTCCTATTTATTACTATGATCAAAAATGTCACATGAAGTAATTTGACTTGAAAAATTAGGAATTATAATTTTTATTACGAAAAAAAAATGTATTGAGCAGGTGTATGTAAAATCAAGATATCTCTGGAACTGCAAAATGTCCCGCTATAACCTTACAGAAGGTTATAGTACTAATTATTTATGATTTTTTAACGTACTTCATATAACGGGAAATACGTACTGCACTTTTTTTTTGTTCCAGAGATATGCTAAATTTTCATACTGCACCTTAAATGTTTTCGTAAAAAAATATAAGTCCTCAGTTTTCAAGCCAAATTACTTCATATGAAATATTTGCCCATAGTACTACATAGAAACCATTTCAAACCCAAAAACGACACTTAAAACTTTATTTTCGATCCAGTGTGCGACGTACAAACTGTGTCTTTGTTCTACTTTAATATACATGACACTTGGACACACGTGTTCCGCATTGTAAATGGCGCGACCAAGTTGTGTGATCAAGTGGCGACGTGGTGGTGGCACTGGTGGGAAGGCGCACGCATCGCACGTAAGACAAGACCGTGGGAGCATGCGGGCCGCCGCCTCACGCCTCGGCTCGGGTTACTACTTCAGACACCATTCGCAATCTGATTGCTGGTATCAATTGTCAAATAAGTGATTTTCTAGAAAGCCCAACACCCTATGTAATACAAACTAAATAAAAAACGAAAAGCTCAATAGTCTCAAAAGAATTTTATAGGAGATCTGCTCTGAAAAAACGAACAGGCTTCTGCTATTTCGTTTCGACCCTCGAAAAACTTTCAGAAATGAATACTTGTTTTTCGGATTCAGATACCAGACAGTATCATACTTCGTCCCTTATTTGATTATCCAAATGAGTTTTTGAAATGAAATACAAGTCCTAGATAAATCCCTTACTGCGGCAATCTCATAATTTCATCACATCCCTGAACCCTTTGCAAACAAACAAAATACATAACATTCTCCTGTTCCGCTGAAGACCGCAGCCCCAGGCACACGGCCTGTATAAATAAACACATCTGGAGTAGTTGTTATTGAAAAGACATAAACTATTAGATTAAATTTTTATACCATGAATCAACGAACACTCAGGCATTCACCTTTTGCGTCATTCATATTGAGGTGTTTGGCATATAAAAGTGTGTTAAGTGCTAATCAATGCTATCCGGAGTGATTTCTTTTTTAAATAACAACTCATTTGACCTCATTGTGGAGCTTTTAGTAGACTTTAAAACGATAAAATGGTTGATCTGATATTAGTGTCAGTTTGGTGGGCTTTTTCTGTGAAGCACGAGCTCTAAAAACTCTACAATAAAGCTTAAAGCGTAACTAAAATTTGTACTTTGCAGCTATAACATCAATCAACTTAGCCTACACTGCTGGACATAGGCCTCCTAGGAGCTTCAACATAACCATCAGTGTTAAATTAAAGTAAGACATTTATACGGCTAATACAATTAATTCGAATAATAAAATAAACGGATATTTATTGCCATAGAAAAACAAAGAACAAAAACACTTGATACGATTTTTAGAGTTCCGTACCTAAAAAGGAAAAAACGGCTGTCCGTCCGTCTGTCACAGCCGATTGGCTCCAAATCTACTGGTCCGATTTAGTTGAAATTTGGTACACATGAATTTTTGTGACCCAAACAAGAACGTGAAACGTAAATAAATGAATTTTGAATATGAGGGTCACTTTTGGGGACTTTTTTTTTTTCATTTTCAAACTACCGTGTGACATATCCAATGAAAGGCTTGCTGTGAGAGTCTCTAATATATTATTATATAATTTTAAAATAAATATTTTTAAACTTATTTAAGAAAATGTATGAAAATTGACCATTATCATCGAAACTACCGAACCTACAATTTTGAACAAAAATACAGAAAACAGTTCTTTACTTATAGATAAGAAGAAACCTGTAAGACGTGAAACGTAAATAAATGAATTTTGAATATGAGGGTCACTTTTGGGGACTTTTTTTTTTCATTTTCAAACTACCGTGTGACATATCCAATGAAAGGCTTGCTGTGAGAGTCTCTAATATATTATTATATAATTTTAAAATAAATATTTTTAAACTTATTTAAGAAAATGTATGAAAATTGACCATTATCATCGAAACTACCGAACCTACAATTTTGAACAAAAATACAGAAAACAGTTCTTTACTTATAGATAAGAAGAAACCTGTAAGAAGCCTATGATGCTAAAATAACATGGTGAACAAACTTACTGGTACTACAAACTTACTTTTGCAGTTGGAATGTATGGGAGAACATGGTAGAATAAGATAACAATATTCATTGTACGGAACCCGCACCACGCGAGTTCAAATCGCACTTGTCCTATTTTTTTAATTCTAGTTTAAGTTCTAGTGAAGACCATTGAAGGGAAAATGGTTGCCGAATTTCAATAAGTAATAACGTGATAAATTACACATGAATTCTCATACACATTGCTTGTTAAAACTTTGCTCTCGCTAAACAGTTTCAACCATCAACTTTAACGTAAAGGCGTGAGAATTACAACTTAGTTGAACACCTACTTAAATATGTGAATAATTTTAATGGTATCAGAAAATAAACCTTTTCCAGCATGTGGTCGTTGTATGACGTGTCTTGTTTTAGAGAGAGAACGTCACACAATCGTATGAGTGACAGAGATGACGCTCTACAAAGCCAAATTTTCTAATACTTGATGTGCCATGCCCATACGTGCTACATTCACGGCCGCGTAATGTACTTTTTGATGGAATTATAGCACAGTCAGTGACCTGCATTACCCAACCCCTCTTCCCCTCTTCTTCTTTCTAAGAAGGGTCAGGTAATAAAGAGCACTGACCGTACGTACCTATCTTTTAAAGATACTGTGAGTTTGTAAATTGAATTTACTGAACTAAGAATTATAAAGTTATAGATACAGTAAACCAGCTACAGTAAGGTGTGTAAAGTGGTTAGGTCTTGAGGACAAACGGTTCCGTGTAGATAACGGTCGTGACAGTTCCAAGCTTACGTAGCCGCGTTGTGCCATGTAGGTGACGACTACGACGACGACCCGTACCGTATGCTTCAAAAAGTAGCGTGCACCTGCAATAAAGATGGCCGACGCTAATTGAGTACACATAAGATTTAATCAATATACCGATAACGCGTACTTTTTCATCAACGCCTTTACCTTTGTAACGGTTGCCCCAGTTTCTAGTTAAGTAATTTGATTCAAGACAAATTGTCACAGTTTACCTCTTGACCGTCCATAAAGGGAACCAGGCCCTGTCTCCCATACATTGTACAGTTAAATTAAAATTTTTAATGTATTACCTAGGTTTACGTAACATATTTTTAAAACTTTTTAATTTTCATTTTAAAGGGATTCTTCTTTCTGATTAGATTTGTTCCCCAATGTCATGATTTCATGAAAGAGTCATTCAATGGTGCCGATTCCCTTGTTCACAAACTAAACTAAATTTAAGTTCAGTGCATCTTTTTCTATCTATTTCAGTAAGAAAAGGACAGAAGATAAATTTTAGTTTAGACCTGTCAAATTAATCAGCGCTTGACGTAAATTGACGTAATTTTAGTAGGCAAGTTTTTAATCATGTCTAAACTTGTATGGAATATTGACAGGCGCTGATTAATTCTTCTAATGATTATAATTCTGTAAATACATACGTTGTAGCCGCGAATCATATTTTGATTAAGAAACAACCTGAAAATTGCAAAAAAAACCTTACCTTAAAATGCTTTGTTTTCTATGTCAATACATAATTTTGTCAGAAATGGCCACTAAGGGCGGACACGGCAGTTTCGGGAGGTTCCTGTGTCGGATAAGGCGGGAGGAAACGTCCGGGTGTCACCACTGTGTGGATCGCCCGGAGGACACGGTGGAGCATACGGTGGAGGTCTGCCCGGCTTGGGCAGAGCACCGCCGTGTCCTCGTGGAGGCGATCGGCGGCAGAGACCTCTCGCGTCCGGCCCTGGTTCAGGCCATGGTACGGAGCGAGAGGGCATGGGCAGCCGTCACCTCCTTCTGCGAAGCAGTAATGCTCGCGAAGGAGGAGGCGGGACGGTTGAGGGAAAGGCAAGTTTCGCGCCCTCTCGCCCCTAGCCGCCGCAGGAGACGCCCAGGGCGTCGGGAATCCCGGGCGGATTTCCGGCCACCGTAGGCGCGGGCTTGCGGAGGGTGAGCAATGGGTAGCTCACCGTCCGGTAAGGACCAGGCCCGGGTCGACGGCGCGTTGTATTCCACGCGCGCCTCAAAGAGATGTCGTCAGCACATAGTAGGGGTCCACTAGGGCCGATGCCTGCCGGGGTCGCGGGAAGGTACTTATGGGTCACCGAGGCCCCCGCAACACAGGCAACAAGAAGGAATACGGGTGGGTTTTAGTCAGTAAGAGTCTGACACACCCTCCCGCTCCGCCCAGAGCGGGAGAAGTTATTTGATGATTTCCCACCCTAAAAAAAAAAAAAAAGGGCCTGCGCACACCACGTTTTTTAAACGCGCCGTCGACGCGCGTTTTAGAAACGCGGTTTGATGGCGCGCTTTTATCCTACATAAAGTCTACAGGCTGCGTCTGACTCGCGTGCGTATCGCGTCTGTATCGCTACAAACGCGCGTCAACGGCGCGTTTAAAAAACGTGGTGTGCATAGGCCCTTAATGTTAATTTGTATTACATACCTACAACACAACTTTGCTTGTTTGGACAAATCAAATTGGTTAACACAAACAGCAATATTATTAAATAACGACTAGAATACAAATTGTACATAGTGTTCGTATTAAAATTAGACATGCGTACCTACGTAGCGAATAAACAAAGTATCGTAAAACGCGATTTTATTCGTTACCAGTGTTGCCATGCTATACAATACTAAGTCGCAATGTAGTTTTACTTGTTTCAAACTACTAGAGCGATTTTAATTAAACCCTCGTATGCTTGCTGTTTGGTATTCGGGTGGCGTTGCCAACTACCTCCGGCCGAAGTACATGTCTATAAAATTAGACATTTCTCTCACCCAATTTTTGAACTAAATAAATGGATTAAACATAGGCAGGGTAGATACGTCGCCGCCGCGTCGTTTGTAGTGTTTGTACTTGCACTACCACAGAAAAATTACTTGTTTCTTTTTGAAGAAAAACGTACTTTTCCAAGTAGGTACTACGTACGAGACTACGAGTAACAAGCGAGTAGAAACGTCCTGTGTGGTTTTAAAAATATTTTTTCATATTTCTGTCTTTTGAAATATCAACAGGTGGATTTTAGCTTTAGATGTTGGATTATGGATGGTAGAAGAATATTGCGGAATAACGGCCAACAGCTTACGCAGGCTTTTGTTTTTTATTTTTCACTGCATCAAATTTAGGGTGGAGTCTTAGCGCTTAAAGTCCAAACAAATATTTTTAAGTTTACAAGAAAGAGTTAATAATTCATCATGCATCTATGATAGCATACTGATTGCAATCATTTTAGTTCATTCTAGATCTTTTTCTCAATTGAGTCATATAGAATCAAAAGCAGCAATCTGACATTTCACTCATTTGTATTAATTAAGAAAAATAATGTCACTCTTTAATCAAATTCACAAGTTAATCACACGTGAAGTATATTATTAAATTTGAGGTTATTTTTTCAATTAAATATCACATTCGGTAGAATAAATTAATAATAATTGAATTAATTTTACAGATTAGTGTAATTTCAGATTGCTGCTTTTGATTCTATACGACTCAATTGTTTTATTTTTTTCTGAGCTTAAGTTTTGCTGATAAGGTTTTTTTGTATGTATTTTTCAATGCTGAAAAATAATGTTACATAGTAACAGATTTTCGTTCTACGATTCAGGACAGATTCTTTTTAAAAATTAAAATTATTTATAAACTGGGCTGACACGCTATAAAAATATTTTTTGAAAATGTTGCAACATATAAAAAACAAAGAGCAGTAGTACCTAGCTATAAAAACACACTTGTTTTTTTAAAGCTTGTAGCTTGATCGAATTTTAATTGTACCTACCGATATAGCGCAAACACAGGTAGCGTTTAGCAAAGCTACATATCGTTGGTTAAAAGGTAAAACACACTAAGTGACATATTGGGTAAAAATCAAAACCTTCAGTTATGGGTTTTTTTTTCCATGCTAAAAATGTATTAAAAAGTGATTATATCCTAACCAAAACCTTCAGTTATGGATTTTTTTCATGCTGAAAATGTATTTAAATGTTATTATCTCCTAATTATTTTAAAACACTTATAATAGTGACTTTTACCTTTGATCCAACGATATAATGAAAAATACGAAAAGTCTATAGTTGGCAGCCACCGATAGACTTTCAAGAGAAAAATTTGCATTTTTATTAAAGAAAAAAAGTATTTATTTAATAAAAATGCAAGGATTTTAATGAGAACGAAAATATTTATATTTGTGTTAATATTTAATTTAAGTGGATCGTCAACGAGACGGTAATTGCCACACGGCCACGCTGACGAATATTGCTTGATAATTAAACACTTTGTAAGGAAAAATGTTTTATAGTGACGTGCCTTGATGTCGTTATGAGTTTAATTTTAGAAAATTCTTATTTAAGTTAACCGTTCACTATTCAACAGTAATAGGTACCTAATTAGAAGTTCTGTCAAAAGTATGTATTAGAGAAATTGTGGTATTTCGCTACACAAAGCCACATCTCTATGTTATATTTATAAATTTACCTTTTAAAAGGCTGTTATGTCCAATAATCTCGTATAATCTCTATACTGTTTCCTTGCTTCAAACATGAAATCATATTATGTGTCTAACTTTCTTACATACATATGTTTGAACACCACAGCTGAAAAGCAAAACCACAATGAACTGTTTCTAACACTGAAAACTGTATTTTTATTTTGCCACATCTTTGTTATATTTATAAATTTAACATAAAGATGTGGCTTTGTGTAGCAAAATACCACGAAATACGGCACGGTAATAGGGTATTCGAGTTGCTGAATTTTGGGCCAAACAAATCTATAAACTATACCTACAGGGTCTAATTTAATTAGCTAGGCAAACTGCAGACGTGACGGGTATCAATACCAACACAACTAAAAAATAAAAACACGACAAAAATTTTTTTGGGATCAACGACTACTGGTGGTGGTGTTGTTGTTACTGGAAGTATTAGTAGAGACAATCTGTTTATTACTATAAGAAGTCTATGGTGTTAAAATAACTTGGTAAATCTCTAAATACAATCCAATAAGATCACAATAAGAGGCATTGGTGCCGATTCCCTTGTTCACAAACTAAACTAAATTTAAGTTCAGTGCATCTTTTTCTTTATATTTCATTAAGAAAAGGACAGAAGATCAATTTTAGTTTAGTCCTGTCAAATTAATCAGCGCCTGTCACTACTCCATAATAGTTTAGACGTGATTAAAAGCTTGCCTACTAAAATTACGTCAATTTACGTCAAGCGCTGATTAATTTGACAGGACTAAACTAAAATTTATCTTCTGTCCTTTTCTTAATGAAATAGAAAGAAAAAGATGCACTGAACTTACATTTAGTTTAGTTTGTGATCAAGGGAATCGTCACCAATGTCTGCTATATTTTTTTTGGTACAGTTTCGCAAATTATCTTCAATCGATAGGTATAATTTCTTTATTGTGCTTACAAACTTACATTTTCAGTTGGATTGTATGGGGGAACATGCTTTTCAACTAAAATGTTAAGTTTGTTCTTGGGATAAATTCTTCCCAACTACGGAACTCTTCATTGTGCGTGGTCCGACACGCACTTGGCCCGCTTTTTTAAACTGACTTGTTTTATCATGTTTAGATATCGATAACCATCACGTCTGCGGAGTTTCGCTAGCTAATTTAATTTGCCCCTGTATACAAGGTGTCGTTTTGCAACCTCGTCAAATTTCAGGAGGCTGCTATGAGAGACTTATACCTATAATCAAATAAAATAACGATAAATAATAATACATACTTGTTTTTTTTTGTTATTTAAGTTTGACGGAATTTTAGAATACACCACTTTCACAGAACAGAATCAACCTTGTACTCAATAAATAATACATACTTGTTTTTTTTTGTTATTTAAGTTTGACGGAATTTTAGAATACACCACTTTCACAGAACAGAATCAACCCTTATACGTATGCGGTAGTGTGTGTGTGTGAAAGGGCAGTTACAGTGCGGTATCACACGGGCCGCGTTTTAACATGCGTGTCTCACACATGCCGATTTCCGAAAATTAGAAAATAAAATAAAAAGACCTACTTATTTTATTATTGATTCGTGTCGAGAATCATTAGCATAGTTACCTCTTTCAATTTGACGAGGATGCAAAACGACACCTTGTATATTTTTACGTGTTATTTTTGCCATCGACATGCTAAGAAGAAGAATAGAGAAATGATAATGAACACTTTAAAAGAGTATACATACATACATAAACTCACGCCTTCTTCCCATGACAGAAGAAAGGCAGAAACTATAGAACGCTACCTGCTACGCTCCTTACATACCCTTTTACTTCGTTTACATCTGGTCATACACGCACGCCGGTCATACATGCACTCTACGCACCTGACCTTTCTGAAGAACATCCCCAATTAGGTCCTAGGCTCTCCCGGTGTTTCCACTTACATCTGCCTTGTTCCTTACCCTTTGCTAGTCGCCTATCATTCATCTTTTCAACATGACAAAATCATCTAAGCATACTCATTTAAATTTTTGTCACTACATCTTCTTTTAAACCGCACCGTTGCCTTCATCACATCATTTTTAAGCCTATCATTTTAGTCACACAAGGACAAAAGGTCTTCGCAAGGAAGGCATTTCTACAATATTTATATATATATATATATATTTTTTTATAGACTATGTATAGGCTACTTCATTGTGAAAAGATCACTTGCACTGTAAATATATTTTACCCAAAACGGGAAAGTAGGTATTAGATAGATTATGTTGATGTGATTGAAGCAATCATTCATCATTCTTTATGTACATATATGATTTTCATTCAGGCCCTTTCAGAATTCGTTTGTTGTTGTAATTTTATAAAGCCATGTTTCACGGTAAGTTACGCTACGTTTCCCGGAAATGATTATTTATAGAACCCGGGAATGAATGTAGAAATGCGTAGGTGAATATCACTTTCCGTTGCGGCCATGTGTAGGTACTATGTGGATATTTGTGATAGATATCAGCTCATGTCCTAACAAATAGACCTTTGTTTCCAGAAACGAGATATTGTCATTCGTAATCATTCCTGTTACAAAAAAAAAAAAAAACTTTTTAAATATTTGATTGGCGCAAATTACTAAATTCCTCTTAGGAAAATATAAACGTAAAGCGAAGTATGCTTTCACCACAACGGGAAGTGGGTAAAATTCGATTACAATTTAGTTATGATTGTCAGCCAAGATAGCTGTGAAACTAAAATATAAAGTCGTTTAAAATACTGTCAGTACAGTACCTAACAACACCTAATAATTTAGGTATAGTTATATACCTATAATGTCAACAAAATCTCCTATGTGAGAGGGAACGGGCAGTAATCCACTACGCGGGCCCAGTGCGGATTGGTAGATGTCAGATGTCTTCAAATTTTCGGTTCTTGGATAGGTTTTCTCACGATGTTTTCCTTCACCGTTTTGAGAGCAGTGGTGATGAAATAATTTACACAAAGTAAAGCGCCTGTTATAGTTCGATCCTACGACTCGTAAGTCGCGGGCTTTACCACTGGGCCACCACTGTGCACTGCTCACTACCCTATAATGTACCTAATAATAGTACGAGCCTCTTATTGTCCCACTGCTGGGCAATAGCCTCTTCTCAAACAGAACAGGCACGAGCACCGATGTCCCTTGCTCGAGACAGGTTGGCGATTTCAGACTTGTTTTCCTCACAGTGTTTTTCCTTCGCCGATATAGATGTAAAATTGTATAAAAATAAAATATTCATTAAACTTGGTGTACTTTAGGAGGAAGTTCGTAAAACTGGTGCGTTTCATAAATTACAAGGGATAAACCGAAAGCCTCTATGCAGATGATGTATCGTCCGCATTTTAGGATTCCGCAGAATACGATTTTAACATTGTTTTTATGTCTGATTATTATTTAAATGACATTTCTTTGATTTGTTTTATGACTGATTATTTAAATGTCAGTTCGTCACCATATTCTTTGATTTGTTTTATTACTGATTATTTAAATGTCAGTTCGTTAACATATTCTTTGATTTTTTTTTTATGGCTGATTATTTAAATGTCAGTTCGTCAACATATTCTTTGATTTTTTCATGTCAAATTATTTAAATGTCAGTTCGTTAAAATATTCTTTGATGTTTTTTTATGGCTGATTATTTAAATGTCAGTTCGTCAACATATTCTTTGATTTGGATTTAACAAAAATAAAATGTGAAAATAACAGTTAACATAGATATTATTATATTATTATTATTTTTATAGGTTATTAAAAAGATACCAGCACTTACACACAGAACACAAAGATACTGTATAATAAGATTTTCATAAACTTCAACAATAATTGTTATGGAATTCGCAGTCGAAGCGCGCTGCACACGCTTGACTGGTTTATTCATTACAAATTCCGATTCAGCCTTGGAATGATTAATGACACAAACAGACTTAACCCACAGAATTCAATTTAATTAACCCTCTTACATATTATATTTTAATACGTATTGAAACTGCGAATATTGAAGAAGTGGACTCGTTGTTAAAGTTATCCTTGGTTATCCACAGTCGCAGTCTAGAATATAAAGAAACGTCCGAATTTTTATTCTGACTTACAAAGCAGCTTTTAATTGCTCCATCCCAAATTGCTGAAACGCCTACGGAATAGGCCCCACCTGTTTTAATGCACATCAATTATTCATGGGAACTTATTTATTTATAAAGATTGAAATAGACTTATTTATTATACAGAAGCTTTTAATATTTAACGCGTTTGTCTCCTTTCGTTAAGATTGCTTACTTTATTATTATGGAAAAACCTGCAAGCGACATTTGAAACAAATACATTTTTGATTCCCCCCAGGGCCGGAAGCCGCGCGGTGCAAAACTTGGGCGATATAGATTATGTTTTACAAAAATGTTTCGGCGAAGCGTGGATGTATCTTTGTGTTATTTACATAATAAATTGACGCGGACATTTGTGTCGGCCATAACGATGTATAAATCTCTTGCGCAGGGTTGTATTAACTAGAACGCCGAGCCGCGCCGTTTTAAACCCTCATTTTCCACATTTAAAACGATAATAATATCCACGCCGAAAACGTAGAACTCATTCAAAAGTATGTTTGAGTAGAACCATCTAAAATATTATTTATACGTGTTTGAGTTTGCCTCAGGTAAGAAGGTACACCTTACTTTCTTTGTTGTATTCTGGAATAACCCAAGTCCTTTTGTAGTAACCTGCCTACCTGCTCGCAAATAGGACCTCATAGAAACTCGAGATGACATTGTAAAGAAGGATACACTTGGCGAAATTGAGTATTGACACTGTATTGTAGAATGTCACGACATTTAAAAATATCAAATAGCCAACAAAATGTAGAGTTATTTAAGACGCTGACCACACCTGAAACGCGGTCACTGTTAGATTGCATAGAAAAGAAAGAGAAGCGCGATGACACAACGCTTGTAATGTATTGCAAAATATGAAGCAATTATCTATTTACTCAAAATTGAGTTGAGTAATCGAAAATAAAAACAACCAGGTTCTGCATTCAAATAAGACGTTCTTGTTATTAATTAAATACGTAACGTATGTTGATATTTAATGCAGATATTTTGGATTAGAACTCTTGAGTACTAATCCAAAATATCTGCATTAGACTAACCTCTAACGTTAAACTAACCTCTTACCTTGGTAAGAGGTTAGTTTATATTGAGATTTTTTTTTTCAAACCCTGTTTTGGTAACAACCAAGTTCTGGGAAATATTTTCAAAATTAACTTCTTCCGCTACCACAAACTATACAGATTTGGGTTTTTTTTTTCGTAAGAGAAGCCTATTTTGGTCAATTGGGTCTTGTCAGCGCCTTAAGACTCGATGCTGACACGGGCTTTAGAATCTTGTCAGCAGATTGAATGTGATTCTACAAGATGGAATTTGAGGGAACTAGATAACATTTTAAAGTCTGATGGCTTTTAAAAAACCTTAACTTACTAAGAGACGAGACAGCATCAAGTGTTTGGAGAATGCACTGAAAATACACTGAAGCTAGCAGCAGCAGCAGCTAGGTCCAGTAGGTATATACATAGTTTCAAGTATTCACGAGTGGCTGGGTAAACAAGCGCAAAGCAACTAATGCATGAGACTCATGATGCGACATTAAATCACTATGATCGCTTCCAACGCGAACGCTGAAAATGCATCCAGTGTACATTTAACAGGCTTCCATGCGTTTACTGTGACGGAACCGCGTCGGTACACCGACATTGTTAGTGGCACGGAAACGATGTTTGCTTTAACGTTCTGCAACACTCCAAATACACCCTAAAACGTAATTAGATTTAATTTATGAAGTGTTTCTAGCCCAAAATAGCATTTTATTGGTTTCGTGCGCGTGGTATTTACTGATTTTCGCCGGAAGTATCATCTTTATTTAAAAGAGTCCACTCTCAGTTTATGGAAAGGCCATCAGTAAAATATATCGCGTGCGAACAACCAATCTCAATGAACAAAGTCATACATATTAGTTGTTCCAGACAGTTGCCAGCTCAGCCTACACCTCTACAGAATGAAACTTTAAAACTGCCGAAAGTTGTTATCCAATTTTAATTTGTTTTGCTAATATTGGCATGGCGTAGAGCGAATTTCCTAGGAGGAAGTTTTGTCATTAGCTAGATTGGATTGCCACTCGACTTGCTGCTCCAGTCATTATCGGCAACATACCAGTATATTAATAAATTGGAAGCTGTTAATAACCTCATAGGATAGCATTAGCTCTAATTATTTAAGATCTTGCTATAGCAAAGTCTAGCTTATGCTTCACATTGAGTTTTGAAGATAAAAATCGAACAATGACTATTGAACCACTCATTTTAAAAGCATCGCAGCTATCGAAATACAATTGATCATTCCCCCCAGTTCCGGGAGCGCCAAAACGTCGAGCTGTTTGAGTTTGGTCGCTTTAATAACTTTGATGAAATTTTATTATCTATAAAAATATATCAATTTGTTAATTGAACTCAACTGCTATCTAGCAAAGGCTAAATTGTTTTAAGAAAATTGGCAATGTTAAAATCAGTTTAACTATGTTCAACATGAAACAATATCATTTGGATGTTAAGTTTAAAGAAGCAAGGTTATCAGAAGGGACTGCGTCGTCCAAAACACACAAGGAAGCTATCATTCTGTAATAATACTTGTGCCCTCCACGTGTTGGGCCATTGGCCCACTTCAGAAGTGATAGTTTAGATAACAAGTTCAAAGTGTCATTAGACAGGAACTGGCCTACGTTGGTATGAGACTGTGGGTGTGATATTTGTGAGCGTTTTTTTGCTAAGCCCCTCGACATGTGCGTGAATGAAGGGCGACGCTTGGTAAAAAGCTAACATGTGGCGCGTTCTCCTCGCGCGGCGACAACATCCGGGACAGAATCCGCTACTCCCGACCCCACTCTACCCATCCTCACTAAGTAACAATTATAACTATCAAATAAACATCAAAAAAACAATGAAGAAAGTCTTATTTTCTACGCCATCGCCAAGCAAGAAATATCCAAGTTATTATTCTTGTAAACTAGTTGGGCCGGGACATTGATTAATAAAAAACGTTGTCTAGGTCAGAAAGCACTGTAGACTCATCAACAATACACAAACAAAAAAGCGAATAATGAAACGCACTGAAGACAAGATGACTGATGAATATTTATAATATTTCAGCTTAGCTAACACTGTCTCTCTCTCTTGGTTTATTACTCGTTTCATCTTATTCAAGAGAGATGCTAGTTTCAGATTTATGAATTTCAGTTGAAAAACGTTGAATAATATTATTCATTTCATTATTTCCTTAAAGTGAGGTGTCAAGCTTTTAAGATTTACCTAGTCGTGCCCATTTACATTATACAAAAGTATTTTCTTTGCAATCATCTTATCACCAAGTATGTAGTACACACACGGCTACATATCAAGCTATATTTTTCTAGTATAAGCTGATCGCGGAATGTATAGGATTTCCGTACAATAAGAGGTCTACTGGGCTTGGGCAGCTTGATATGTAACCTTCTCTGTTATCATGCTAGGCAATAGTTTCATAGTAACCCGCCCAGATATTCTCAATCACCATTTGATGTGACTGTAAGAGGCAAAACAGAGATTCTGAAACTGGTATTTTGGTGTTGTGGTTGTGTTGTTTATTCATAGTATTTCTGAGAAGTTTTCGAACCAATTTATCCAAGGTCTCTTTAACGACTTTCTGAGTTTTACAGTAGATATCTACAGACTACTTATTTTCGTGTTTTTGGTATAGACCTCAAACACCAAAATACTCTGTAGTATCGTTATTATCAGTCGAATCTATATTCGACAGATAATAACGATACTTACTTCCACATCTAATAACTTTGTAACATCAATTCAAGTTACTATCGAAGTTACTCAAGTGTGTAATATAATATTTTATGGATCTTGTGCCATTTTGAAGAGAAACATATAGATTGAACTATGCTGTATGTGTTTAAGACCAAATGTTTTTATATTCAGGCGTCATACCACCGATACCGTTACAACTCCGTTCGTTCATTGCCAAATAACTCCGTTCGCGTTCAACACAGAATGCCGAGTGGTTAGTGCTCACACTGCTTACTTACAAATCACGTTTACTAACGTGCTACTAATCCACAACATGAACTCGGTTTAAGTACGATTGATTTGGATTTCACATTCCACTCGGACGAATTAATAATTTAGTTATCTACTGTTATAGATGTAGCCACGAATGCAATTTAATGTCAACAAAACAAGATTGTAAAAACCTTGACGGGCGAGTGTAGCATATGCCACGTTTGAAATGACGCTGTGTCTTGCTCACTTCGACCAATAAGTACTATTATTGATCGAAGCTTGCTCATCTCCAATATAGAGGAGGCATTATGCATAGACGGCGGCCGCCATCGCCAGGTAAGTAAAACGATCACGTTTCAGAGCGGCTGCGCCCGCGCCGCCATGAGCGCAGTCCCTACAGCTTGAGTGGCACGCAGTGCTGCCAATACTTAAAACTTTACATCAATATTTTATTTAACCTCGAAATAAAATAGAATTAACAGCATGAGTGTAAATAGGCAGAACACGTTTCATTAAAAGTATAGTCTATGGATTTAGTTTAATTTTGGTATGCTTAGATAAAATGTTCGCCATTTAAACATTAAACTATTATTAATTTCGCCAAGTTTAATAAAACTCTACCACTCTGTAGTAATTTTAAGATGAATAAAGTTGGTAATGGGACCAATGTGGTAAGCGGTAACACAAAATTTGTTTTAAGAAAATGGTTACAAAATTGACATTGCAAAATATTTAGATACTCGTATGTAATCAGTCATGTTTTCGCTGTGAACCAAAGGAAAGAAAGTTACAACCTACATCTCAATTCGACTTATACCGTTGGCAGCACTGTTTATACGTAGAAGCGATGTTGCATGGCTACATTCACGTGCGAAAGAGACCAAGTTATGCTTGATAGAGGGAGAGAAAAGGACAGCTGAACTGGCTAAGCAGGTAAACGGCGCGGGCGCCGCCCTGCGCTCACCGAAATCACGAAGCCAGATGCAACGACCGTCTGTTCACGACTCAGGTAGATACGCTTTATAATACGTTCGTAGTTATCTACATCGAACCTACTCAACTTTAAAACACGTTGCGTGGGCCGCGTGGCCTTAAAACTGTTCCATCTTTGCTCGCAAAATTCTTCTGCAAAACTAGTCTTGTGACGCAGTTATATGATTTTTAATCAAGTATTCAAATAAAACTAAAATATTAACAGCGTTACCTATACAAACAGAATCGGTTATAGAAAAATAAAATTATCGGTTTTGTTACAAATACATAGTTTTATTGACAACGTGTTACTGTCCAATGTTTGTCAGCAAATAAAGCTGCCGCTCTATACAAACAACGAGATTAAAATCTATTAAGTGGAAATCTACCTTCCGAATTAAATCAGAAAATCTGTTCTATTTTGGTAATTAAACGTAGCATAGCAGTTAATATTCACTTAGCTCAGTTTTATTAAAGTTTTAATCAAAAAGCTCGGGTCGCGGGTAAAGCAAGAAAAGCGGAGCAATTCAATTGGTCGGCGCCGCAACGCTTAGGCACACGGCGAGGGAGGTTAACCTCCCTTGTTTGTTACTTACCATGGGTTTTATGTGGCCTCAATTACAACTCGAAATTAAACTCGATTACACAGGAACGTGCTAATGACGTGTAACATTTCGCTCTCGAATCCGTCCTAATTTAATTAACTCTCATAGTTATCACTCGTATATCGCTTATAATGTTTTGGCTTCGAGAATCCAAAGTTTGGGCGGTTTTAATGACTGGAGCTGTACATTTTAACGCGCGGCGTAGCCTTGTGTAATATTTAGTACCATCGTTGACAAATTTCCTAGTTGGCGGTTTCACTCCACTTCATATAATAAAATAATTACAGTTTATATTCATATTTTGTAAACTATAAATCTTGAGACTATCATTTATAATGGTTTCGTTTAAGATGAAATATGTCAAGATGAGTCGCCGGTACGTCTGCAAAAGGAAATGAACGTCCACGTTTTAATAAACATGAACGGTAAACTCAAACGAAATAGCCAATCAAATACAGATTTCTCTGGATTAAAAGATTTGGTACTGCTTTTAGGAGGAAAAGTAATAAAACAATACGGACGTTTAGTGGAAACTGAGAATTGCGATGGAAAAAAGACTTCAGACTTGTGTGCTAGGCACTCCATTCCAAAATTTGAAATGCGCCTTCTTCGTCCCGAATGTCGATGGCCGCCAGTAAACGACTAAATACGAAGAGCTTCGGCTGAAATTTCGGATTAAGGATCCGTGAGCAGGCTCCTCGCCTTAGAACCCTAATTACCAGCTTATGTTTAACCATCCGGCCCTTCACTGTTTACAGACCAAACATTATTTTCGAATATAATTATGGCAAGGCGAAGCGATATTTTATAATACTGTCAAGAAGCTTTGTAGGCGACGATACACGCTAACGTAGGTGAAGTTAATGTTATGTACTTACCAAAATTAAATGAATATAGTCTCCAGGCTCTCAGAAGGTAAATCCCATAAGGCCCCCACAGACAGGCGCGACGCGACACTAGCAGCACAATTTCTATGAAAACTTCATGGAAAGTGTCGCGCCCGCGATATCGCGCCAGTCTGCAGGAGCCTTTACTTGATGTCAAACGTTGAAGTTTCAAGCACGTGAATGGAACCTACCATGTGGTAACGTGAACACTGACAGTCGGGCTGGTCCACAAATTCAAGGTCGCTCAGCGCGCTATGGAGCGGGCTATGCTCGACCTCGAAGTAATTTGAAGGATAACATAAGAAATGAAGTTATCTGGAAAAGAACCGGAGTTACCGACATAGCCTGCAGAGTAAGCAAGCTGAAGTGGCAGTGGGCTGGCCATGTTTGTCACAGGACCGATGGCCGGTGGAGCAGACGAGTCCTGGAGTGGAGACCGCGTATCGGTAAGCGTAGTGTGGGACGTCCCCAAGCTAGATGGACCGACGACCTTAGAAAGGTGGCTGGGACAGACTGGATGCGTCGAGGCGGAGGACAGGGTGTTGTGGCGCAGCTTGGGAGAGGTCTATGTTCAGCAGTGGACAGGTTGAGTTGATTGATTGATTTGATTGAATGGTACCTAAGACTAGATTTTGCCCGCGGCTTCGCCCGCGTGACGGTCCGGAATTATCCCACGGAAACGTACTACCGGAATAATAGTATCCTTTGTGCAAAATTTCATCTAAATCCGTTCAGCCGTTTTATCGCGACGGCGTAACAAACAAACAAACTCACTTTCGCATTTATAATAGTTGGGATTAGAGGTTAGATTCCTCTTTTCCTTTGTACAATTGAAAGAGTACGTTCACGTGGTTCAAACTTTAAATTCTGACATCAAGTAAGGGCTTCACGCTCCGAGTGCTTGGAGACTAACCAACTATTGTCATTGCATCCGACACACGTGCAATCAGACTGAGCCATTGTCATAGCAATACACAATTACTGGCAAAGCCGGCTAAAATTTTCCGAGAATCTATAGAATAGAAGCTGGATAACACAATCGGGGACAAATTCGACGTGTAATCCTTATTTCTCTTAGTCTTGTATTAAGTACTTTTTGCCCGGATCAGTCTATTATATCAGGCTTATTGGCAATAAAATAAATCAGCCTTTTTTTTTTTTCTACTAATTCAGCCTTTGTAGCTAAAACCGTATTCCGTACATTCCTTTTGCTTTCCGTTCTTCCCTTTCCGTATCACTTTTGTTAAGATGTTCAAGCACCCCCTCAGAGCATTGTCTCATTTCGTTCTTGTTGTGACATTCGCCTTTAAGGCTGAAGCAGACAGGTGCGACGCGACGCGACACTAGTAACACAATTTCTATAAAAACTTCATGGAAAAACTTCATGCAGACATCGTGTACATCACGCTGTCTGCATACTCATACCTAATACATACATCTAAATAAAAATAAATATATTACCCATTTGTTTGGTTAAACATAAAAGCTACATCGACAATTCAGTTAGATAGGTGCCTACAGGAATTCAGCGATTGAAATAAAATGAAAACGACTGAATGTTTTCATTTCATCTATTAATAGCATTTCACGTTATTGATAAATGACAATAGAAAAAGTGAGGGTCTACGATCAATAGATCTGATACAGTGATAAGACCACATCGCCGTCTTCATTGTGTTACGTCATTAAGATACCGGCACCACAAAAACCGGTATCTTTTTCCAGCACACGTTGGCCAAGCTCATACGTGCCTGTACGCAGGACAAATACCACGACCTTAGAAGCCTCTGTCGCCGGTACCCGCGCACCGCGAGGAATACTTAATGCGCTCCGCTCCTCGTATCTCGAGTGCGAGGCAGTTTCGTTAACGGACGCTTCACACGTGACGCGGAACGCAATGTACACAAGGCCCCATGTTTCAAACTTTGATTAGGGGTCAGGACCGAAACGCTTAAGATAATCACAATAATCTTTCACATTTTTTCACATTCCCCACAGACTGCCCGCATTCCCAGTCCCATCCGTCATCTTACAGGCGTCATTAGCTTTTATGTAAGGAGTTATATAACTTTGGTTTTCTCTTCAAGTCTACGGATAAAGTATCACTTCAATGTCATATTTCAGGGAACATAGGCTGGACGAGACTAGAATTTTCAGGAATGTTCTGATCCCAAAACCTCTCTGTAGAATACGATCTTGTTTTTACGACAGTATTTCTTACCACTCATACTTTTCTCTGAACTTTCAACAGCCGTAGTTCTTCTAAGTGTTTCTTAATTGTGTTCAAGTTCGGCTCTTAAACAATTCCCGAAAGCGACATTCCACAACTTTCTAGCTGAAATAAACTGGAAGTTATTCCACTTAACAAATTTTGTAGATAACTTCACCAATGCCTTTTTAAATAAATGTTGGAAGCCGTACAGTTTCTGCCGTTGTTCTCAACCGAAATAAAAATTACACGTAAAATACTTTATTGAGCCGATGAAATCAAGTAGGTAGAGTTACTACGTCAATTTTAATGTATGAGCGAGCATTTTGTTTCATCCCCACAAATAAAATCCTATACCTCATGCAGTTCTACTATCATTTATTAAATAAGTACCTATATTAAAGAAATGAGAGGGAAAAACACAGTTAACCACTCAAGTTAATTCTGATGTACAATGAATAGTTAATGTAAGTTTAAAGACATTTTCTTACGCACATTGACCTTATTCCGTTAAAAAAAGAAATAAAGTGTAATGAGAAAATTTTGTGCGAATGGGATAGTGGGAACGTAGAGATAAGACTGAAACACCCATTGTATCAGGTCGAACACTGGCGTGCAAATAACCGCGCGACTATTGTTTTGCAGACGACGAACAAAACACACACAGAAGTACCCACTTACATATAACGTGGATGCAGTTACTAGAAAATGGTATGGAATAATGTGGATCACACGTATAGTTTGTGCACAATGAACATCCATCGTGAATAATAGAGCCAACGTTACATGTCTTCCAATTGTATGTAGGTTCCAAGCATTCAAAATTAACTTGCTTATTTGAATAGACTACGTTTACGGGCGTTTTGCGTAATCAACAGGTAACAAAATGCCTAAGTAATCGATTTTATAATAGTTGTTATTCCATGACTTGGAACGGTTACAAAATAAGTTATCGTGCGTCATGCAATGGAAACATAACTCAGTTTAAATGAATTCACCGCATAAGCCAAGTCGTCAAAATATCGTCTGGTATAAATCTTGACTGAGAACCTATTGTATACCGTGTTTAAAAAAAACCGGCCATGTGCTTGTCGGACCACGCACAATGAAGGGTTCCGTACATATTCAGCCTATAATGTTCCCACTGCTGGGACACAGGCCTACACTCTGTGAGGAATGGGCCGTAATCCACCACGCGGGCCCAGTGCGGGTTGAGATGAATTTATCCCAAGAACAAAGTTAACACTGTAGTTGAAAAACATGTTCCCCCATACATTCCAACTGCAATTGTAAGTTTGTACGCACAATATTGAGTGATTTACCATGTTATATAAGACAATAGACTTATAGGTTTTCCTGTAATCAGTCAAGTATAGAACTAAAATCTATATATTTTTTTTATTTTAGGCTCAGCAGTTTCGGAGATGCGAGAGCAGTGGTGGCCCAGTGGTAACGGCCGCGACTTACGAGTTGTAGTGCGTAGGTTCAAACCCGGACAGGCGCTTTACTTTGTGTAAATTATTTCATCACCACTGCTCTCATAACGGTGAAGGAAAACATCGTGAGGTAACCGGCAAGTCCTAGAAGCAAAAAATTCGAAGACATGTGACATCTACCAACTCGCACTGGGCCCGCGTGGTGGATTACGGCCCACTCCCTCTCACAGAGAGGAGGCCTGTGTCCCAGCAGTGGGAACATTATAGGCTGATTATGTGTTTCGGAGATTAGGGGGAATGGTCAATTTTCATCTATTTTCTTTAATAACTATAAAACAAAATATTTTAAAATTATTTAAAAAAAATTGGATTTATCATAACATGTTCATTCATTTGATATGCCACACGGTACAGTTAGCAAGACTTTTATTTTTAATTTTCTATTTTTCCCCCAAAACTGAACCCAATATTCAAAAAAAATTATTTACGTTACACGTTCGTTCGTGTTTGGGATACAGAAATTAATATGTGTAACAAATTTCAACTTAATCGGCCTAGTAGATGCGGAGCAAATCGGCTGTGACAGACAGAGAGACAGACAGGCAGACAGACACACATGATCCTATAAGTAAGGGTTTCGTTTATCCTTTTGAGGTACGGAACCCAAAAAAGTATACGACTACTTCGTTTAAACGAACAAACATTTTTTCGCAAGAAACCCTTTCCCGAAAGAGAAAACGTTGATGGAAAAGCCAGGAAGGGCCGCGACATACCAAAGATTATTGTTACATTGTGGAACCAACGAAAATGATTTTGCTAGGAAGGAAATAGTACTTACTTTAAGATATCATTTTTAACTTTTCTCCACAATCCTTGTCTTCCATTACAGCGACAAAATTATTTAAGTGCAAAGCCAAAGCTATTTCAGTTAATACAGATTTCAGAGTTCATAGACGCGACCCCTCGGTGTCTGGAACTGTACAAAGTCCCTCGTGTTGAACATTTTAATTAGATACCTCTATTTGGCGGCCATATTGTTTTATTTTCCCGCTTTTATATAGCTACTCTGAGATAAATGCGCAGGGAAAGTTATTTACAAAGCCGACTTCACATTTTCCTATCTTATGCGAAAACAAGAACCAATGGATTCTTTATAAAGGTAGGCCAACACTATATTCCGGTGTTGCGGATTTATTTAGATTGTATTGAATTTATTTATTCAGCGCCTAGAAGATTCAAATACGTTCCGGTCACTTGACCCCTTCACTGAGTTTGTAGTATGACTTATTCTGTAAAACCCGAATATGTAAAAATTAGTTTAATTTTTTTTTTGTTAAATTTTTTTTTTTTTGGTGAAATACATTTTTGTAAGTGTATTCTGTGTGTGATATCAATAGAGATAAAACTAATGCATTTTTTATAGTTAATTGGAAACAATTTTTGATGTAATTTGTACCGTAGCTATGTACCTATTTCTTAAAAAATCAAGTGGTTTGCGCCGATTGATGCGAAAGCTCGAGATTCGTATCGTGTTTGTTTACCAAATAAGACTTGAGAGGAACATTACATTGTAACCATTTATCTTTTACCTCTGGTAACGTGTTCCTAGAAGTGAGACTTAACTACAAACAAACATCAACATTTTGTTTTCAATGATAACAGCTGTTCATCATTTGCTACAATCCAATCTTGAAGTGAACTCACCCCGGGGCGAAAGTTTAACTTTCTTAGACTAAAATGGCGAATGTTTTAGTAAGTAGGTACAATAATAATATTTGCGAAAAAAATATTCCTCTTAAAGACTGAATGAAAACTTGGTGCAGTAGCGCAACTTTGGAATTTCAAGAGGCTTAAGTAAGCATAAAGGCTCGTGCAGACTAGCGCGATATCGCGGGCGCGACAGGCAGCAATATGCCTGTCACGCCCGCGATATCGCCCCAGTCTGCGGGAGCCTTAAAGCGGTACACTGCGAAAGCCTGTATTGATTGATTAAACATACGGTGGTTTATTTTTATAAGGAAATCACGCTGGGAAGAAATGGGTCGAGGCCTCAGCTAAGAATGAGATAGTAAAGGTTGGCAAGAAAAAGAGCTTGAAAAATATACCTGATCAATTCTGTAAACCTTCTCTTATACATACGTAATGCAGCTATTAAACGGTTTTCTTAAACTTTAAAAACTTACAAAAAACAAAAAGGCTAACAAAACATACCCTAGCTGTCTAGAACCGTACCTAAAAGATGACAGCATTGCCACATTGGATGGCAACGCTTAGCCGTTGGCCAAAGTAAGTAACTTGAATAAGCTATGCAGTACTGACAACTTAACAATATGCGATTGTGCAGTGTAGTGTAAGTACACTCTGTTCCTAGGTTCTTAGAACCGTGTCTAGAGGAACTATTTGCGACGTCAAAGCTGAAGGAACTTGATGAAGATCCATCTCCATATTGAGAGGTTTCTATTCTATACAGTGATATGCATTCCAAACTATTGAAAGTGTAGCAATATAATGGTAAATATAATAATAATGCTCTGTACGTCGAGAACTAAGTAAACATGGCACAGGCGATCAGGGGACCTTGTTTTTAGAAAGCTCTTTAGTATTTAAAGTGTTGAATAAATAGTCTCAACTGCTGCGATTAATTGCGCAGCTACTCCAACGCGTTTGTTTATTCTTTACGTTTTTCTGGAAAACTTCGTTTTTATTACCCTTGTGGATTATACCGTCCCTTGTGGCAGTGTATGCTTACCTTTATAAGGACCAAAATAATGAGGTCTGTGATTTATACAGCTTCCCTATAGATAACGATTGACAAACTTTGTCTGTCTCGTATAATGTGCTGGAAAGTAGTAGATGTGATTGGTTGGAAGTAATGCTGGAAGAAAATAAAACAAGATAAAAATCTTCATTAATGTCAATAGTTACAGGTGAGTATCGTTTTACGCCTACATGCTGACCTAACTCTAAGGAAATTCCTGAAAAGTTACCTTTTTCTTTTGTCTGTAACTGGAGAAGTTTTTGGATGATCATTACGGTATCCACTAAATCATGACATCAGCATAGCTTACCGCATTTGGATGACAGATTAGCACGGAGCTGAGTGTATTCCGGTATCCCGGATTATCATAATAGGCCACCATTATACTGGAAAACCGTGGTAAATCATGAAAAATATGCGAACGAAGCCACGAGAGGCTCAGTAGGTCACTCATAATATAATAAAATATTCAAATAGCTGTGTCAAATAGATGCAATGAAACAAGTGAACAATTTTACGTTCTTTTAATAAAAACCATTGAGTTCTTCGAATGAGTAGGCAGAGGTCCAGATCAGATAAGTACTTACTGCTGTACAATACAATAAATAAAGAGCGCGCCATTTTCCAGTTTCTGGGAACTATTCCAAACTCGCTCTACTAAGAATTTTATAATAGACAACCTAATAACAGTGCCTTTTTTTTGGGTGGGAAATTATCAAATAACTTCTCCCGCTCTGGGCGGAGCGGGAGGGTGTGTCAGACTCTTACTGACTAAAACCCACCCGTGATCCTTCCATTGCCTGTGTTGCCAGGGGCCTCGGTAACCCTTTCGAACTTTCCCGCGACCCCGGCAGAATAACAGTGCCTGAACTGGTAATCAACACCTAGTACGGAAAATCGAAACTTTACTAATAAATGAACAACTATTTTCACTCGTGAAAAGTCATTCAAAATCAAAAATCAAAATATTTTTATTTCACATAAACCTACATGGGCACTTATGAAACGTCAGAAGCTAGGTGCACGGTTCCAATTGGTCGTTTCCTATGGAGAAGAGCCGGCAAGAAACTCCACGGTTACTCTTTTAAAAATAATTGGCTTTTACAATGTTTTCAAATTACACAAATTAAAATGAAATATAAATTGTAGGTATATAATGTCAAAAATGTATGTCTAAAAAATAATAATAATAAACATCGTAATTTGGGAGCAGTTAATAGATATTTCCATAGTTATGCCGTTTCTGGTGTACCAGGGAAGCCACATGTGCAGAAGGAATTATTGCCAAACTTCCTTGTCTTCAACGTAGTCTTTAATCTTGTAATATGCGTTTTTGATAAGGACACGTTTGATGTGGGTTTTGAACTTTCCATCGCTAAGTTCTGTAACTGACTTTGGCAACTTGTTATAAAAGCGGATACTGTTGATAACAAATGATTGATTTATTGTGGAAAATGATATATAATAATAATATTTCTCTAATTAGGTTAGTTAACCTCCATTCAGTATCCACTACGTTTAATTAATACCTCACGATTAGGATGCCTGTCAGTTATTTGAATGTGAAACAAAATTATCCGAAACATATTGAATTAATAGTCACAATTACACCCATTATGACTGGGGTTATTTTGAGAAAAACATTCGATATATTATGTTGTTAAATCTATCATGTTATTCAAAAAAATAAACACAATTTATCACTTCGAATAGTGAAGGAAAACACCGCGAGGAAACTTACTGTAGCTTTAAGAACTTGGTAGAAAGCGTTACCTGTCACAACGCATGAATTACTGGCGCAATACTCTTACACAAACACATGTAGATAAGTTAAGTGTCAAGCATTCCCTACGATGATTGACGCTCTTTTGAGTAAACCCTTCTATTTCATTTCATATCCATTTATCCTCGATCCTACACAACTACCACGAGCGAACAACAATCAACTCCGCCGTTCGTCGATAAAATAAAGTAATGACTCTTATACCATCGAGGTATTAAGTTGAACTGTTTGTATTACTGAAGATCAAACATCGCACACTGGAGCGAACACCGCAGGAAATTAATTTTCTATTAGATAGCCTGTATTATGAATGACACGCACGTGAAACGTTCATAATATTATTTCGACTGAATAATTCAGTTTATTGACAGAACGTTGATGTAGCTTTGTGAAATAGACAAGCAGACACACAGGTGCTCCATGTCATTGATTTGTTAGTTTCCTCGTGTAGATATATCCACTAATGATGATGTTTTAATTCAAATCCGGAATAGTGGCAAGAAACTCATATGAAAAGCGATTGCGGGAGGATTAAAAGGGGAGAAACTAGGGCCACGTTCGCATACACATACGTATTACTTCGCTTCCGTCTTCCAATTTTCCTTGAGTTTTGTACGTACATGTTCCAGATTGGTGTAAAGGGATTGCCTTTTATTACGAACAGAAAAGGGAACAGGTTTTTAATTTGATAAAATACTAGCTTCTGTCAGCGGCTTCGTCCGCGTGTTTGTCGGAAAATAATCCCACGTGAACGTACCGGGATAAAAGAGTATCATATGTTTTAATCCAGGTTATAAACTATCTGTGTGCCAAATCGCACATCGCCGTCAGCAACATCTAAACATCGAAACATACAAACTTTCACATTTATAGATTATATTGTATACCATGTGTATGTATCTTATACGGTGTGCCGAAATTTAAGGGTGTGGTACATCGGAATCGCGTAAAAATTATCAGTCGTCCCATACATTTTGTCGAGTAAGTATTGAAGTTTCGTATGGGATGACAGTTTTTTTTTTTCACGATTACGATGTTGGTCCCAGGGAAAAAGTTGCTCAGTTTGATGGTCTGCACCACACCCTTAAATTTCGGCACAGCGTATACAGACACATTGTATAAATGTGAAATATAATATCTTGTATGGATCAGAATGTTAGGCCACAACAGGGATGAATAAAAAGCAATTGCATGTAGCTGGATGAGAATGCTAAGAGGGGTGTGTGGTGTTACCCGTATGGATAGAATAAGAAATGAGTACTCGTAAATAAAAGTGACACCGGTGACTGAAAAGTTGTGTGGGAAAATTTTGTCAGTTTTTTGTCGTAGTGTCGCATCAGCCTGTTGCGTCAAGCTTATGGATTGAAATAAAATGTAGGTAACTAATGTTCATTCATCTTATTTGGAATAAATACATCGTCATATTTCAGCCAATTTATGCCAAACCTTAAAGGCTCGTGCAGACTGGCGCGATATTGCGGGTGCGACACTTTCCATGAAGTTTCCATAGAAATTGAGCTACTAGTGTCGCGTCGCGCCTGTCTGCGGGAGCCTCAATGAATTATACACCTAAACCTTCCTCATGGATCACTCCGTCCATTGGTGAAAACCATACGAAAATCCGTTCGGTAGATTTTGAGTGTATCGCGTTCAGACAGACAGACACACGTGGCGGGGGACTTTGTTTTATAATATGTAGGTAGTGATGGTAAAAATATAAATATGTATATAAACAGTAAGCTTGACTTTATATACAAAAGTAGTAATCGCGAAACGTCTAGTTGGTGTAACTGGTGACCGAAAAGCTGGCGGCTTTCTCGCGCAACGCATCGGCATTGCAATTTAGCGAGGAAATGCCGCCAGCATCCTCGGTGCAATGCCCCGAGGGCCTTTTTTAGGCTCAACTTAGTTTTAATTTAATTTAGTTAATGTTAATAATCATCTTGTAATTTGGTTATGTAAATAAATATTTACTTTCAAAGTATAGATAATATCGAAATCATCAAATTTAGAAGTTACCTAGTAGTAGATATAAAAGGTGCCTAGAAAATTCATAAACTAAATTACGACAAAAAGAAAACAAGATCAATAACGTTAGAAAAAATATGAATAGCTAACAACAAATTAATGGTGATTGATTGCTGTGTCAATTAATCATCAGAAACAGTTTACCTATTTCTTGAAGGCGGCCATTAACATAGTTATAATTATATTACAAACTATTCACCATTTCACTGTCATTACGAACATTTACCGTTACATTACCACTAGAATACCAAGTAATTGTTACTGTAGATAAGTAAGGACGCACAAATAAAGAAAGAAATAAAGAAAAACTATTTATTAGGGCTCACACAGGAGTTCACAAATTAAACTAAAAAATACTCATAGAAACATAAAAAAAAACATAAACAAAGTTAAAATAAAAACAAAAAGTCCTGTACGAGGCCAAAAGGCTCCTATCTCAGCATAAAAAAAAAGATTCGTTTCAAAAAATATTAGAACAAAGTGATGCGAAGAAGAACGGAAATTGAGCAAATTATGAAGGCTCTCTTGAAGACCGACTTTGTTCCGTTACAAAATCCTTCCTGACCATTAGTATAGTTGACAGGCTGCCTGCTGCTCCACAACCCAACGACTTATCAAGCTCTTCTCAAACTACCCACACAAATGAAGGTACCGGTATTATGGTCCCAGGATCCTATCTTACGTACATAATATGTTTAGCCCCGTACCTTGCCGTCGCAGCGTTAGCGTGATACAATATAATTACATGATATGAGCTGGTAAGTTTAGGAAAATAATCGTTAAAACCGGCTTCGTAGATCTAGATTTAAGTAGCGCGGTTTTAAACAGGCCTACTAATTTACTAAGTAAAATGGTTATTTGGAACAAACACATACTTGCTGTGCAATGCGCTTTAGTAATATTTATAGTTTTAAATATACATACATACATACATAAACTCACGCCTTCTTCCCATGGGGGTAGGCAGAAACTATAGAACGCTACCTGCTACGCTCCTTACATACTCCTTTTGCTTCATTTACGTTCATACATCTAGTCACACACGCACGCCGATTGCGAGTACTACGCACCTGACCTTTTTGAAGAACATCACCAATGAGGTCACTATATGTCTTCCTCGGGCGTCCCCTCCCGGCGTTTCCACTCACATCTGCCTTGTAAATACCTTTTGTTAGTCGCCTTTCATTCATCCTCAAAACATGACAAACCATCTAAGCATACTCTTTTCAATTTTTGTCACTACATCTTCTTTTAAATCGCACCGTTGCCTTATCACATATTTTTTCAGCCTATCATTTATAGTCACACCACACGTGCTTCAGGAGCATGAAGGTATATAGGTATATTTTTTGTTTATCTGTAACCGTTCCATGAACGTTATTATGATAATTACAAACGCATGTTATAATAATCTTTTCATCATTGTCAGACATCAAAAATCTATTACAAAAATTAAGTCTAGTCACGTCAATATAATTACGGTTACAATACACCATACTACCCCACCGTTTAAGCAAATAAATGTATATTATGTGTGATTATGTTTGTTTCTTACGCTTTCACGCCAAACCGGCTTAACGGATTTGGATGAAATTTGGCACATGTACAAAAGTCGCCCATGTCCTTCTTCAGGTCATAGGCTACTTCTCATCCTGGATCGCAGACGAAGTCGCGGGCAACAGCTAGTATGCCATAAATTCAGTTAATATTTACTCTTTAGCCAATTAGGCATTTTCCACATCTTACAAATCTCTTGGGTTTTGTTCAATATGCCTACGTTTTCAGTTCTACGCGTAGCACTTAGAGCACCGTTTCACAAATTAAATTAATTATGTCGTATAATGAAAACCACCACCTATTAATCTATTATCTTATTGAATTCGGCATCGTGAGCAGCTTGTCGGTAACTGTGATACGTGCCCGTCAAATTGTCAATAACTGAGTTAATTATGATCACTCTCGCTTACCCTTATGTAGTCTACTTAGTTAATATTAATTATTCTTGAACTGAGTTGGAACAATTTATAGCCACAGTCGTGACGGGGTTACCAGGTTATTTCGTAACCATCAAGATAGTCCGGTGAACTCGGTAGTCTAAAAGCGAAATGGTACGTTCAAAACTGAAATTGCAATATCGACGTTCTTTTGTTTAGATTTTTAATTTCAAAACTTGACTGTCACGATTCTGACGCACGCCGCCGTTCTGTTCCATTTCGCACTGATCAAAAATGATTTCTAAAACTAGGTACAGCCCGATTAAAGGCTCCTACATACTGGCGCGACGCGTCGCGACACAAAGGCACCGCTTGTAGCGCTACACGCGGTGTCTTTGTGTCGCGTCGCGTCGCGCGACAAGTCGCGCCAGTATGTAGGAGCCTTAAAACTTTATGGCGGCTCGCAGCATGAGGCGAGTATTTGCGCAGTAACGAATCTATGTGTCAGCGGGGGTGAAGGGTGCGGTATTGCGCAGCGAGTAGCGCACTTCAGAGCAGCCATTAAGACGCTGACAACACCTAAACCGCGGTCACTGTCAGATTGCATAGAAAAGAAAGAGAAGCGCGATGACACAACGCTTGTAATTTATTGCAAAATATAACGCAATTATCTATTTACTCAAAATTGAGTTGAGTACAGGAAAATAAAAAACAACCAAGTTCTGCATTCAAATAAGACGTTCTTCCTGCCGGGGTCGCGGGAAGGTACTTATGGGTCACCGAGGCCCCCGCAACACAGGCAACAGGAAGGAATACGGGTGGGTTTTAGTCAGTAAGAGTTTGACATACCCTCCCGCTCCGCCCAGAGCGGGAGAAGTTATTTGACGATTTCCCAACCTCAAAAAAAAAAAAAAATAAGACGTTCTTGTTATTAATTAAATACGTAACGTATGTTGATATTTAATACAGATATTTTGGATTAGAACGCAAGATAAGAGGTTAGTTTAACGTTCGTTTGTATCGAGATTTTTTTTCAAAACGTATTTTGGTAACACCCAAGTTCTGGGAAATATGTTAAAAATTAACATATATTTTTTCCGCTACCCAAAACTATACAGATTTGGCATTTTTTTTCTTAAGAGAAGCCTATTTTGGTCAATTGGGTCTTGTCAGCGCCTTAAGTTTGACGCGTACTTTATGTACGACTATGTGCTTAGAATCACGGAACAGCGAGCTGCATAGTGAACTAAACATATTCAACTTGTTGGCTTAATGTCAACTAAAATTACAGTACTACTAAAGCGCATTGCACAGCAATAATGTATTTGAGATGTTTGTTTTTCTACTCTTCAGGGATTTTCTTGATTTATGAAACAGTTTCGTGCAGACTTGCGCGATATAGCGGGCGCGGCAGGCAGCAGTATGCCTGTCACGCTCGCGATATCACTTCAATCTGCACGAGCCTTAAACAGTAGGTAGTGTGTGTACTATTTTCCATCAGCGTACTTATTCAAGTCCGTATTACTTTAATGTGTTCATTTTTAGGGTTCGGTACCTCAAAAGGAAAAACGGTACCCTTATAGGATCACTCGTGTGTCTGTCTGTGTGTCTGTCTGTCTATCCGCCAGTCACAGCCGATTTTCTCCGAATCTCAAGTAGGTTCGGAGAAAATCCAAATCCAAAAACCAATTAAGTTAAAATTTGCTACACATATGAATTTCTGTGACGCAAATACGGACGCGTAACGTAAATAAATTAATTTTGAATACGGGGCTCACTTTTGGAGAAAAGCTAGGAAAAAAAGAGTTTGTAAACTGTACCGTGGACATATCAAATGAAAGGACTTGTTATGAGTATTTACTTTATCATTTTAAAATAATACGATTTAAAGTTATTAAAACAAATAAATGAAAATTGACCATCCCCCCCCCCCCCCTTATCTTCGAAACTACTGAGCCTAAAATTTTGAAAAAAAAAAAATATATACAGAGAATAGTTTTTCTTATTGATTACTGGAAAACATATAAGAAGTCTATGGTTTATTGTTTAGTTCGTATAGATACTTGCGTCATTAGTGATAATATTCACTTTTTAGGGTTCCGTACGTCTGAATGAAAAACGGAATCCTTATAGGATCACTCGTGTGTTTGTTTATACCTCTATCACAGCCACATTGCTCCGAATCTACAGGACCTGAATAAGGGACTTTTGGGGGTCAAACGGAAACAAAAAAAAGTAAGCTCTTGCATTTGATATGTCAATATCAAGCTTGTTTTGGGACTCGCAATTTTTTTTTATAATTTTCATATATATATAATTATAAAGTTGTTTAAGAAAATAGATGAATATTGATCCTAATCTCCGAAGCCACTGAGTCTAAAATTTTGAAAAATTACTAAATATAGTTTTTTACTTATAGATTACAGGAAAACCTATAAGAAGTCCATGGTGTTAAAATAACATGGTAAATCTCTCAATATTGTGTGTAACTTACAATTTTGCAGTTGGAATGTGAACATGTTTTTCAACTACAATGTTAAGTTTATTCTTTGATAAATATCATGGTAGATATATTCATTGTACGGAACCCTCACCATGCAAGTTCTACTCGCACTTGTCCAGATTTTTATTACTTTTAGACGTTACTATAATACTATTTATATGACCAAAACGATTAGTTGAATGATAATAATTTATATATTCTTCGTTCACTGTTGCTATTGTGTTGAACATCGCTAAAGTATTAATGAACGACCAAAATGTTTTATTACTCTTATGGAACGTCTAAAACTTGTTTGAAATCATCGATAAGTTTACTTATGACAAGTTTGACGAAGGGAAAACTCCTCTGTTGCTGTAATATTTTTATGTTTACGAACATGTACTTAAGGAACTGATGTGTACTTAAGTATAGGTACATGAAAACTTTTTCGAAATCTGCATTAAGACAAATATTTATAGGTTTAAAATCAGTTGGAAAAAACCAAACAAAATTTGTTAGATCGTACATTATAATGGTGCAACAACCCGTCATTAACAAAGTAAATAATTCCAACGTGTAATTATCGAAAATATTATAAACAGGACATATACCTACAATTTAATAATTTAATGTAACTATACAATATTTATGCTACTAACTATTTACACTAGGTAGACACTAAATTAAATTACTAACTATATATACAAATTAATACAAAAAAGAAAAGGACACTTAGGCGTCAAAGTATTCGTCCGCATCGCTGTCATCCGGAAACGTGCCCAGAAGACTGGCAGCATTGCCATGTTGAATGGCAATGCTAATTCTTTGGCCAAAGAACGAGCCAGCCCTCTGGTCACGTGAAGTGTCGATCAATCGGCGAGAGATTTTCTTAAAAGGGAGACGCGCATTTGGGCCCCATGACCCGAGCGTTTCGACCCCAAACGGCTCAAAACTGTAGTTTCCTATAAGGTTGCAGTATTTGCGCCGCTTGAGGGTCTCAGCAACTGCAGCAGCGGCGCCAGCACAGCCAGCCGTGCTTGGAACATGAGATGGCGCAAGGGTGTCGACACAGGTTGCGTCCCACACCAGAGGCCTACCCAACTTCCAAGGCAACAACGTCATACCATCTGGTCTCTTCCCATCGTCACGTACCAATCCATTTGGTTGAATGAAATATAATAACAGGAAATTAAATATTGTCCTTCAATCCTTTTTATCGTGGAAACTATAATTTCGTTATAAACGCGGTTTCCTCCCGAAAAACTTGATTCTACTCGCTCAATTATTCCTGGAATTATAAGTGCCCTTTGTCGTTTATTTCCAGCTTCAACTCTTTTGTGATATACGTACTTGAAGTACGTACTTAGTACTTTACTGAAACGGATTTTGGAGATCCCAAAGTACATGCCTGAAATCACCTACTTATGGCTAGTCCGGTTTTCTACATCTACGCAAAACAACAATGGCAAACCTTTTCCTAAGCGGAAAAACAACTTTCAGGGCAATAAGATAAGCCAGTCGCTATGTTTTCGTTTAGTTTCCGAAACAACATGAAAACGAGATTAAATTCGACTTAACTTACTTGTGATAAGTTGTACAAATTGTGTCAGCATCGGCACTGTCAGCAGACCGGAGGGCTCAATTGATACCTTCGCGTTATTTGATCAATTGGTTAACCACATAACATCTATAAGGAAACCCAATTGGATCGGAGGATTACGTGTCGTATCATGTGTTATAAATAAAAGGAAAAAGTAAGAAAAGTGCGGAGGGAGGAAATATCATAAGTACACAAAGTAGGTAAGTCGTACTCATTAGACAGCAGGTCTTGTACCGCTGGGGGCTGTAGGGAGCTTATTATGTGAGCTACTGTTGTCTCATGAAATAATAGGAGTTCATTGTTAATATATTGTGTTTTATTATCAATTTCCTCGATTTATTGGATAATGCAAGAATATTATATATTAATCATCATCATCATCATCTGGCTAGTTTTTTCCCAACTACGTTGGGGTCCGCTTCCAGTGCATCCGGATACAGCTGAATACCAGTATTTTCATGAAGCGACTGACGATCTGACCTCTACAACCCAGTAACTGGGTAATACGAAATACCCCTTGTTAAGACTGGTTGTGAGACTTTCGGGTATTGACAAGCCCTAACGACTTTTACGTTTATTCTTTCTCCTTATTATACACTAATATGGAAAAAAAATAAACGTAAAAGTCGATTTTGTTCCATTAAGCGATGATAAATTAAAAGGCATTGACACGTACAAGTATAAAGAGTAATGTAAGAAAGTGTCAAGTAAAGAAGACAGATACAAATGTATCCAAAAACGATTTTCATTGATAAACGATCGAACTCTTCGGAACATACTGAACTTAAGGCGCAGATATATGATTTAGAGACTTTTAAAATCCGTCGTTACGCCTTCAAATAATGCAAGTAAGTTATGGAAAATTTATGTTTAACTAGAAAGCGTACACATTCATCCTACAGGTATGTGAATATTTAAGTATTGTAGTAAAATACTTTATGAAATAAATTCAGAAAGTAACGTAGAAAAGCATAAAAAACGATATTACTTTTAAACATATAATATAGTTCGTTAACAAAAAGAATTCGTATCAGGTTCTCGTAGCTGTTAAATAACTACGGCAATATAGAAAACCATTAAATTAATCGTAAATACCGGTGCGAATCGTAAGAACTTGTGATTGAACTCAAAAGAAACACCCACTCCTTTCATGGCGTGGCTTGAGTTTAAAATGTTTAGAACTTGAATAAGGTAAAATATTTCCACTACAAAACAACCCTTTAGAACAACACCCTCTATGCTTTGAGAGCAGTTTTTCGAGTACTTAAATATGATAATGTGTTTAACTAACTACATGTAATAATCCAATTTAGGGAACTTCGGGGAAAATTACTTTCCAAAGGGAAATTATTATTTAACACAATAAAGTACACGTGTTTGAAATACGTACGAGTAAGTCATGGAACTGAGCGCCAAATTAAATTTCAATGAACGTGTCAAATAACTTTATTAATTATAATTATTATTTTCGATCATCGCTTCTATTTTTGTTCAGCTTTATCGTGTAAGCTTATCATGTAAATATGACGGTAACAGGTAAGTATGGGTTATTTGATGCGGAGCGGTTATTTCACGCATGAAGAGTAACATGACGGGGTCACTCAATAGCGAATAAGGACCGGTGGACAATCAGTCCCAGGCAAACGGAAGCCCCCGCTCACCTGCAAGCCTCTAATAAAGAAAACGAGCTTCTTGTGAACTGAACCACGACGACCAAACAAACCGTTGGGAATGAAATACTTATTGTTGCGGCATTAAAATTTCATGGTAATAAGGCTCATTTACTAATCCTCTGTCTACAAACTTATCGTCTCCGGTGAGGTCACTACTCTTAACGAGTAATTAGTCAGCTCAATGTCCTCTTTTCAGTTATCGGTATCGGAGAATATAGGATTATACAAGTATAATCCTGTATTCTGTACACAAAACTTCTACAAATATTGTTCCATACTTTAATACTCCTATTGTTCCTTTTACAATTTTCTTCCAGCTAGTGGAGAAATACTGATTTGACAGTGAACAGTTTATTCAATTATTATACTGGAAGTGTGAGACTTAGTTCTCAAGAAGACGGAATAATTTTGTACGTATCTGAGTCGCGAAGAGCAAGAATGGAGACAGAAAGGATATTAAGATGTACAAAAATAGAATGGAATATGCACCGCGCGTCTCAAGTACAGCGACTCTCTGTATACCTACATGCAGTCTGTTGTGTTATGCGGAGTGAAATTAGACGCTAATCTAATTTTAGCATTGAATTCCAAATGAAAAAACGGGCCAGGTGTATATCGGACCACGCACAATGAAGGGTCAAGTAGTTTGGATGAATTTATCCCAGAACAAACTTAACATTATAGTTGAAAAACATGTTGCCCCATACATTCTAATTGCAAATGTATGTTTGTACGCATAATTTTGAGTGATTTACGAATTATTTTAAGACCACAGCCTGCTTATAGGTTTTCCTGTAGTCTATAAGCATATAACTATTATCTGTTATTAAAAAATAAAAAAAGAGTTTTGCAAACTGTACCGTGTGGCTTATGAAATGAAAGGACTTGTTATGAATATTACGAATATATTTACTTTATAATTTTAAAATGATTCATTTTAAAGTTATTAAAACAAATATGAAAATTGGCTGTTCCCGCCCAATGGCTAATATTCATAACAAGTCCTTACATTTGATAAGTCACACGGTACAGTTTGCAAAATTCTTTTTTTTTTCTAGTTTTTCCCCCAAAAGTGAGCCCCATATTCAAAATTCATTTATTTACGTTACACGTTCGTGTTTGGGTCACAGAAATGCATATGTGTACCAAATTTCAACTGAATCGGTCCAGTAGATTCGGAGCAAATCGGCTGTGACAGAGGGTCAGACAGACACGCGAGTGATCCTATAAGGATTCCGTTTTTTTCCTTTTGAGGTACGGAACCCTAAAATGAGAAAAATATCATCGCTATTTTGGTTTAGTTCATTAAAATCCACGGTAGTTGAGGAGTTTTGAAACGAACTGTAACTGCGAATGCTGAGCGGGAAAGTTAAGCAATAAAAGTTATTTGTTTTTGCACAGCAAGTAAGTAGTTACTTTCATAATGTAAGAAGTCAAGTGGCAGTATTTTTGCGAACCCAGTAAATTGTTTGGCAACATTTTTGGGACAATTTCAAAAAGTTTGTTAACACGACTCGCGCTGCTTGCCTTCTTTTATGTTCCTGTAAGTCTGAATGTCTACTTTTTACGCTACACTTCAACTTTCCAGAGCTTCCACAAGGTCCCAAGATATCGGTATTTTCGTTTGCTCATATGGCAGAAATTTCTATATTTAAATTTAGTACTTATTTAATTAAATAAGTTCTGTGAAGTCTTTCAATATCGTGATACCTATCTCTCTGAAATAAATAGCATAGCAGCAATTCCCGATGTTTTAGATTCAATATAATAGTTGTATACCTATGTCAGTTATCAGGCTAGAGACGTGTCTATGAATCCAGTCCGCTTCTCGATTATATAAATTCCGAACATCGAATTACTTTGTCCATAAAAAGCTTTCAATGGCTTCAGTTGAAACAATTTTTGCCCCGAAACTATTGCAACTCAATTCTCACCCATTCCGTCAAATTATGTTTTGACTTTTCGGATAGTTTCCATGTAAGTTTCATGAATATACATAATTGTGGCGATGGATAAGTAAACCACCTACTTATTTGAAGAAAATTTATTAACCTCAATGAAAACACATAAATATTTATTAATGCTTGAAATCATGACCTTATGGTAGTGGACCATTTGAGGAGACCTGGTAATGGCAGACCCAGGTGTACTAGTACCCGAGAAGACCGTTATATTGTTTCCACTGTGTTGAGAAATCGCCACCTAAATGCAGTTGAAGTCCAACAATAGCTTCTTCAGACCCGAAAGGACTACATTAGTGACAGTACAGTGAGAAGAAGACTGGCTGAAGCAAACCTGAAACCCCGAAGACCAGCGAGTGGCCCCAAACTCGAGAGAGAGCATCGAGTAGTGAGACTGCGATACGTCCGTGAACACATACAGTGGGATCAAGCAGAATGGTCAAGAATCTTATTTACAGGTGAGTCTCGATTCTCACTTTACACTTCTGATGGAAGGCGAAGTGTCTACAGGCGACCTGGTGAGCGATATCTTCAAGCCTGCTTCTCAGAAAGAGTCCAGTACGGAGGAGGCAGTGTACATGTATGGGCTGGCATATCTTCAGAAGGTCGCACAGAGTTAGTGACCATAGAAAATGGCACTCTGACTGCGGAAAGATATACCCAGGAGATTCTCAATGAGTAGTAAGTACCTTATGGTAGTGGATATAATTATCTCAAAAAAGTAAAACACTACGGAATTCCAAAAAAAAAATTACAGGCAAAAAAAATATCTACCATTTAAAATATTAAAATGGAAGCCCGTAATCCTGTGTGGATTGAGTTCCTTTAATTAATAAATATGTAGGTACCTACTATGTTAGCGTGTTATTTACACGCCAATATTATACAAAATTTATAAAGTGAAATATGTACACACAGCATGTTAAAATTAACACAATTTTTAAAGTGTTTATTGCAATGCTCTTATTTGCCAATTGCTGTTGTATTGTTGGTTTCTTTAGTTTGCAATTATTTATAGAATGCATCTTGTACTCAAACAGCTTACCAAAATAAGTAACTGCCGAGCCGCGACTGGTTACTTGAAGAACTGCATGCTTAAGTTAAAAGTGGATTAATTGCTACTCATAGCTGGCCACAAGAATAATAAAAAAGATCTACTAAAATAACTTGGTAAGACCACAAGAGGACCTACTCTACCTCGACCGCGCACACCTGCATCGAAACCGGTTTCTATAAACATGATTTCACTCTCCCAGTACCACTGGCGTTGCCTAATTTACGCATTCAAGCTTGAGTCGACAAGAATATATTCTTTCTCTATTTCGTGCAGAAAATTGTGGTTATTCAAAATGGAAATAATTTCATTTGAACCCTTTTTTTCGACAGCAAAAGATGAGCCAAAAATTTTCTTTGGCAAATATAATATTTTTGACGCACAGTTGGTTTTACGATAAAACACTAGCGTGTATTTTGAAATGACATCATGTCTCGTTAGTGTTTACAACAAATTAATATCGTTTCTTCTCCTTGTTTATGGCCATTCCTGTGACACCACTAATTTGTGTCGATCACAGGTATTAATTAATTGAGCAATACAATATCAATTAGTTCAGCAAGTCGTTGGCAAATTTTGCCGTTAACAAATTTCAAGAAAGGTAATTTAGTAAGTTCTAAGTTATACCTGGGATCCATTAGGGATTACTTCTTTCTTGGGAAATTGTAAATATCTAGTGCTGTGGCTTTATTCAATAACACTTAGCCAGATTATAATTTCTTATCTTAATTCTGTTTGGAAATTGCTACTTAATGATACGACTCTTTTACGACTTTCTGCAGTGACGGTAAGTACCTAGAAGGACACATTTTTGTTGTTTCTTGGAAATCATGGCCTGAGTATAAAAAAAATCTTATCTTTACCTCAAATACCTGATTTCCTTTTTTATTAGAATGTACTGAACATTTTTTTTAATTCTAAAATCTTTGCAAACTAGTGTCACATTCAAAAGTGTAGTATACAAAAGTTTGCACGTTTACAGAAGGATACCGCATTGCGCGTGCCATTTTATAACAACTTTTAAGGGTCCCCGAAACGATGAATTGCAATTTCCAATTTTTACGTGATTGATACACATTGATACGCAAATTGATCGTCTACCAAATGCAATTTAGGTGAATGACAATATTACTACAATACAAATTGATGGCAATTGATCGTTTCGTCCCTATAAAATGCTTTGGAAAATTATGTAGACGTCGTCAGTCATAATCCAGAACATAAATTGTATTATCATATTAGCTATGATTATTTAACAAAATGTTACTCGCAAAGAAACATCAACTCTGCTCCTCAAACATAAATTGAAGCAATTGTTGCGGTCTGGCAGTGCCTGTAGCGCGTACAATAGTTTATCATACCCTATTCACATAACTAAACCAGCCTCCCTTGCATACGGTTAAAGAGTCAACAGACGCACACATAGGTGGTTGTACTGCTTATTGATACACCTCATCACACGGCACACAGGCAGGCTGTGGCTCGCTTGTTGATACAGCGACGCAGCGTTGGCGTGCTGAGCTAAGGTGACTCAGAAAGTAAGTAGGTAGCTCCGCTTACCTGTACAAATCAGCAGCAAAGTAAATGGTGAAAGCAGCCGATTGGTCCCCATGTTGGCAGTCCAGATACTTTCTATCAATTATGCACCGGGAAACAAATCTTATGCGCCCATCTTGCACAATTTTAATAAGTGCTTAACTCCAACTTAACTGTTATGCATCGCACACACAAAGTAAACGTTTACACTTCAGGTAGCCGATGATACACTTTTGTCAGTCCAATTGACTAGAACAGGCAGTTTCCACACTTTTTAACTTGATGCACTTCAAAAAATAATCTCATTTTCCAATCCTCAATGTAAACTTTGGCGCGAAATATCCGTTACAAGCGAACATGGGCACGTTGTCCACGGGCGACGGTTAGCCCAAGGCTGAATAAATTTCAAATCACAAGCCGGCGCGCGAGAAAGAGATAGCACTATGAACTGAGTGAAACAGACAGATAATAAAGTTTGCCTTGTCTTGTCCGGGAATGAAGTGGCAACAGCGCGCCGTTTTTAATGTCGTCTTGCGAGTTTTTCACTAGATGGCAGTGCTGCCTTCTTACAAAAAGTATGTAAGTACCTACTTTCTTGTTTATCTCTTACTTGTATCTAAAACTTCGTTGTTATATTTTCACCATAGAAAAGTATATAAAATCATTTGAAGTTATTATAAATTGAATGTGTATGTAACAACGTCATAATATATTTTAATATGCACCTAAAACAAATTAACAACCTTCTATTATAAATATTATTATCATATTTTGTGTGTTCACGCTGGCGATGGCGGTTGTATTACTTGGACATAGTATATTGCACAGCGACGATGCGGCGTCGTTGCATAAACGATGTGTCAACGCTATATGTAGACGCTACATAGAAAGCATATTGGCAGAGGTTGAGTAGACTGAGTAGAATTTTCGTAGCAGTGGCGTAAACTTTGCGTAGCAGTGGCGTAGGCCTACCAATTGAGCGGCGTAGGCTTTGCGTAGCACCGGCGTAGGCTTTGCGTAGCAGTGACGGAGGACTTGCGTTGGAAAGGCGGCCACCGCGCGGGTGGCGGCGGCGTCGCACTATGGGACCAAACAGTATTTTCCATCTCAAAAATGGTTTTGTCGAAAGTCGTAAATCCATAGATTGTTTTATGGTTTTATACTCTCAAAAGATGGAACTTACGAATAAATTACAAAATATAAAAAAATATAAAGTTTTACGTTTATAAAATGAACCTCAAACATTGGGCATAAATATTTTCATGACAATTAAATTACCGTTAAGGGAGTTCAACACATAATTATTCGGAAGTTTTCCAAGGAAACATATTAGTGTTATACATCATTAGATAGCTTAGAATATACACTTTGCAACCACGTTCAGTTTTTGTAAAAAAAATATTTTTATTTAATTTTTTAATATTTTTTTAGTGAAGTAAAGAAAATTTACTTTTTGTTAATTTCAATTGGAGTTTTCGTTGTTGCCGAAAGCAGCCGGTGTCAAGTTAATTACTCTATTAGAGACCTTATCTACTCAGTAATATGAGGATTTAAAAAAAACTTGCGCGTTTTTTGCGCCAGAGGTGATTTTGAAGCAATAATGTCAATCGGGGAAAAATCCTCGAAAATTACGGTTCTTCTTTTTTATTATGAAATATTATATTTAGTTATTATCCTTTGATGTCTATATTGTTTTTTTTCTATTTCTATGATAAAAACATACATTTGCAAATTAAAAAACTGCTATTATATTTGAAAGAATCTTCTCATGGCAATTTTGTTTGGGGTGGTCACCTTAACCACAAGTATGATAAACTATATTGCTGCGGAAGTTCTATTTATCTGTTGTGGTAAATAATTACAATCAGTACTGATTACACTATTTCGATGAGAACTGTTATAATCAATTGTCCCATGGTTTTTGCACAAGGCACTAAAATATTAGTCCTTTAAATACCCGTGTATGTTCAGCATACGATTCATCAAAGTGTTCAGATACTTCTTTTCAATAACAATTAACGCATAAAAAACATTATTATCTAACAATGAGTGAATTCGTTTGTGTTCGACGCGATCTTTGTGATCAAATAATAAAAGGGAAAAGTACTTCAGACCTCAAAAAATATTTATTGGAAAATTTTCAACTATCGGAAACTGACGTTAATACTGTAATAGAGAGTATTCAAAAAAATCTAACATCGAGTTGCAACCAGAAATGGACCAAAGCTCAAAGAAAGCCGGACCGGTTCGAGAGCCTATACTCAAATTGGTTAAATGGTGAGTTTAAAGTATCATTGAAAACTTGCAGTACCTCAACCACTGTAAATTCTGGTTTGAATACTTCTGGTGAACGTGGAAGACCAACAAAACAATATGACGAGTTCTCGGAAAACACAAAGAAACGAAAAAATATGGAGCTGGTCCAGGAGTATGGAATGGGACATGTCCGTAACGCTTATGTGCAAGGTTTAAGATCCATGGGGGAAAATGACGAAGCGTCGATTGTGACTATTATCAGAAATAAGGAAAAAGAAGAGAAAAAAGTTATTCTACAAAACATACTCAATCCAGATAACGCACTTTCCTTTACAAAAGAGGAAGCATTGAGTATATGCATTGAAAGTGATTTAACCAAAGCACAATATGCGTACCTAAGAAAAAGGCTGGTTGATAAGAATTTAAGTTCTGTATTGCCTTCGTATCAAACACTAAGTGAAGCAAAAAAGGCTTGCTATCCGCCTGCATCCAGCATTACGGTGACAAATATAAGCGCAAAAATCAACCTGCAAGATCTCTTAGACCATACAGTCTGCCGTATTATAAGGATAAAGTCAGGATCGACTTACAATCGTCTCAAGCTTTTCACTAAATGGGGATGTGATGGATCCTCCGGGCAAAGTGAGTATAAACAAACTCTACCGGAAGAAAACGAGCAAATATCGGACGCTAATTTGTTTATAGTGTCCCTTGTACCACTGCGACTAGTAGACGAAGAAACTTCTGCGGTCATATGGAAAAACCCTACTTGCTCATCTGTTAGATATTGCAGACCAATTTCATTAGAATTTGCAAAAGAAACTCCCGAAAAAACTACAGCGGTTGTCAGTGAAATTGAAGCCAAAATTAATCAATTGATTCCAACTCTTGTGTCAATAGAAGACAAAGTCATCGAAGTTAAACATCAACTGTTTATGACAATGATTGATGGGAAAGTTGCTCAAGTGTTGACAAACACATCATCCAGTGCTACCTGCACTGTTTGTGGAGCAACTCCCAGACAAATGAATGATCTTTTAAAAGTTACAACGAGAGTTGAAAATGAAAATGCGTTTAAATACGGATTGTCGACGCTACACGCATGGATAAGATTTATGGAAATGATCCTCCATATTTCTTACAATTTAGGTTTTGAGAAGTGGTCTGCAACAACTCCAGAAAACAAGCAACTTAAAGAAGACAAGAAAAAAATTGTCCAAAAACGTTTCCGAGAAGTGCTTGGCTTGCATATTGATAAACCACGTCAAGGTTCCGGTAATAGCAATGACGGTAATACGGCAAGGAGATTTTTCCAAAATTACCAATGTTCTGCAGAGATAACCGGAATTGATGAAGAATTAATCAAGAGACTATATGTAATTCTTCAAACTATGTCATCGGGATTTCCTATAAACGCAGAAAAATTTGGTCAGTATACATTGGTAACCGCGCAATTATATGTAAGCAAATATAACTGGTACTACATGCCATCTTCGGTCCATAAAGTACTTATACATGGTGCTAAAATAATAGAGCATTATGCAGTTTTGCCTATAGGACAATTATCCGAAGATGCCCAGGAAGCTCGAAATAAAGATTATAAGAAATATAGGTTACATCACGCTAGGAAGTGTTCCAGATCAGCAACAAACGAAGACGTTCTGCATATTTTGTTATATACATCTGATCCTTATATATCTAGCTTAAATAAACCAAGTTTTCTAATATCCAAAGAATTATTTGACGAAGCTAAAGAATTGTTGGAAATAGAAAGTGATGAGTAGGATAAGTTTAAGTAATAATTTTTTTTTGTCATGTAACTGTTTGTTTAATAATAATAATTTAGTTTTAAACTTATTTTAAGCATAAGTGTAACTTTTATTGCTATTTTAATATAACTGTATGATTTTTTGTATGAAATTTCGTATAACTTTATCTTTGTCATTTTTTTTCGGAAAGAATATTTTTTTTAGAATGATCATGTTTGATTTCTTTTATTGCCTAGATATTCACAAATACGTGAAAAAAAATCAAGGAGATAAATCACAAAACAACAGAGTTATCGATTTTTGAGATGGAAAATACCGGTTGGTCCCATAGTGCGTCGGTGTAGTACTTGCGTAGCAGCGGCGTAGGCTTTGCGTAGCAGTGGCGTAGGATTTGCGTAGCAGCAGCGCAGGCCGCTTACGACGCGTTTCGTTTTGAAATAATGATTATCTGACGAGGTAATACTCGTACATATTACCGTCCTCTTTGTTATACAGGTTTTTATGGCTTTGACGCACATTTTTGAGAAACAGAAGAGAGAGAAATAGAAAGCTATTGAATTTTGTGGAGGTTTTGGTCAACTGAAAGTGATTTATTGTAATATTTTGTAAGCTTGGATAACCAAAAACATTTTCATCGTAACTGTTCCTACAAGCGCGTCGTCTACGCTGCTCATTGTGTTCGACGAACACCTACGATATAAAATAAAAAAATAAATAAAATAAAATAAATGTTATACTATCCAACGACTTTTGCTCTGCAAAGCAGCGTACACCACTTGTACGTGCGATATTTTTTTGCCGTTTTTGCGTTCGATACGAAATTGTGATACCAGAGAAATCATAAATGGAATTCTTAAATAAAAAGTTTTCGCAAAAAGCAAGAAGGACAAGAGCGTTCGTTGCTTTTTACACACTCAATATTTTGTCGAATTCTTCACACCGACCCGGGTCAAGATTCTCTTATGATCATTCAGAGCCTCTCAACTTTCCTTCATTCATAATAAACACTTGCAATATCCTTTCTTCCCATCATTCAAACAAGCTTTGATCTCGGCACCAGCTTCATATTTTAATAAACATTTTGCGATAACGGACTTTAGACTGCTGACATTCATAGCGCTTTTTACAATCACGAATACTACTTAGCACAAAAACAATTTTCAAATCAGCGAGATTATCGCTGCCTGGTAATCAAGGGAACCCTCGACGCGGAGATTACAAACGCCGCTGCATCGACACCGTATCGCTGCTAAATCGCTATTGTCTGGTGCATACTTTATTCACCACGAACGCAATCGCCAATCGGAATTTAGTAGTAAACTCTGAAATTAGCCGCCAAAACCTAATAAAGACTATGGTAAGTGAATACCCGATTACCTGATAACAATTCTGATGTGTAATCATCTTTTCACCTGAGCGAAATCATAACCATTCAAAATAATAGCTTCCCTTAATAACCCGTAATCCCGTAACAATATGGCCTAGATTTTTTACAAACTGGGCTCGAAACTAAACAAGTAACATTTGCGGAAATCTGCCAGCATCAAAGGCTTTGCAGACGAACCTATACCCACATATTTAGTTAACAAACTTTATGTGGCTTGTTAACTAAAATACTTGCCGTGGGTAACATATGGTTACCTACTTATTGATGTACTTTATGTTAATTTTCATAAATACATTCTCGCCTTCTTCCCATGGAGGTAAGCAGAAACTATAGAACGCCACCTGCTACGCTCCTTTGCTTCGTTTATGTTCATACATGTGGTCATTTAATTTTCATATCTAATAAATTACGGTCTTCAATTAATTTAAAAATAATATTTGCTTAGTTCTTATCACTTTCAGGCTGAGCCGAGTCACTAAGCTAAATTTTAATATGCTTTTGGAAATACTTAAAGGGGGTTCAGTCTGACGGCTGCCCAGCTACGCTACGATATACCGATGGGTAAAATTGAAATTCAGGAACTGTGGATTGCCAATGTTAATTACTCATTCAACTGTGCCAATGTGTGTCGGGGGTTAAAGCATATTTGTTTAGCAGTAGACTTTAACTGACTGATATTGAATGAAACTGAAGCTTTAGCTTAGTTTCTGTGGTTCCTGAACTATGTCAAGTTGATCAAAGTTCTGGCCTGAAAGCAGAGCTAAGCTAAGCTTATTTTTAGTGCCCCCTCTTATCTTAAGGAACGTTTCAAGTTCCTTAATAACACACATAATAGATACCTGAGGTCATCGGAAAACTTGAGACTAGAGATGCCGATGCATTCCACCAGTTTCTATGATAAATCTTTTACAGTTCAAGCATTACGGTTCTGGAATGCCTTGCCTGTGTCGATAAGGCGTGCTCAATCTCTGTCCATTTTTAAAATTATGGTAAAAAAAACACTATCTCTCTCCTTAAACATATTTTTTATTTTCTTCGTTCTTTGCACCTGTTTCGGTTCTTAACAGTAGTTTTATGATTATTATTGAATATATTATATATACAATTTTAATGTTTTATGTATGTATGTATGTATTAGTATTGTATATATGTAAATGGTACACCACAGACTACCTGCAGTATTGTCTCTTCTTTCCCCCCTTATCCATCCAACGGTTGTCTTTAAAAGATAGCTTTTAGCGATAAAACCGCCATTGTATGTCACCCTATGTAAAATTTCTAAATTTATATCTGTGATTTTTATGGTGTACATAATATAGAGTACTTATTCTATTAGTCAAATATTCGACAGATGACAACTGTCTGCTTTATAATTATGTTAGACGATTTAACTCTTTTAATCAAAAAGTTAAATAATAAATATGTCATTAAAATACTCATCAAACGTGTACTTCAAAAGTAGGGGAATGATTTACACGAACCCACAAACTGTTTTTCACGTGAAATGTTTTCTCTTCCACAGTGTTAAAATTAATTGTAAAACACGATACACAAAGTGCACATTCAATTTGTTATGAAACCTTTGCACGTAAAACCTGTGTTTATGTATTTATTTATATAAAAGCTTACCAACTGAATACTTACACAGCACTAACCCAAAGTCTTTGTCATAATATAGATGTCGCATGTATCTAAAGAATAGGAAAGCACGGTACTATCGGGCACATTATGCGCCACTCAGGCACATTATGAGCCACTCGGGCACATTATGAGCCACTCAGGCACATTATGAGCCACTCGGGCACATTATGAGCCAAAGAAGGGCCAGGCTCATAATGTGCCCAAAGAAAAATAACTAGGTAAACGTTTTAAGGGAATTTAATTAAGTACCGCTTTTTGTAAAACTTACAATATTTAGTTTGATGCATGGCATTGCATTGCCGTGACAATTCTCTCTCACCCGAATTCACCCAAGTGCTACCCGAATAGTTCCGATCGCAAGCTCACACAAATTTCGCGGCCTTACGCCCCTAGCCGCCGCAGGAGACGCCCTGGGCGTCGGGAATCCCGGGCGGATTTCCGGCCACCGTAGGCGCGGGCTTGCGGACGGTGAGCAATGGGTCCGGTAAGGACCAGGCCCGGATCGACGGCGCGTTTTATTCCACGCGCGCCTCAATGAGATGTCGTCAGCACAAGCGTAGGGGTCTACTAGGGCCGATGCCTGCCGGGGTCGCGGGAAGGTACAAAAGGGTTACCGAGGCCCCCGCAACACAGACAACGGAATGAATACGAGTGGGTTTTAGTCAGTAAGAGTCTGACACACGCTCCCACTCGGCGGGAGCGGGAGAAGTTATTTGATGATTTACCACCCAAAAAAAGCTCACACATGGGTACGTATTGCAATATCTAAAAATAAAAGAACTAACGTAGAATAATAACCTATACATTCCAAATCCCTAAAATGTAATGATTGTTTCACTTATATTCAAAATACCGAAAGCTTAAAATGTCAAATGGATAATTATGTTACTGAAGTTCATAATCATGAAGCTAAAACTTGAAATTCCTATGTACAAAGTTCCTTAAAGTTCGTTAATTGACCAAAATGAAAAATACCGAACTAAGTACCTATATAAAGTTCAAAATCCAAATAAAAACAATGTAATTTAATTAGAAAACTGATTAATGTTTAATGTATTGTGTGTGTATCATTTGTGCTATATTTTAAATTTCTGTGTTTTAATGAGTACTTGTTACTTGCAAAATAAATGAATTATATTATATTATTATAATGTTTCTAATAAATTTGCACACCTCACATGGTTATAATACAGTGTGCCTTATGAACCTCTTGTAACCTCCTCTGAATTTGTGTTATGCAAATAAATTATTTGATTTGAAAACAAAATATATTTTAAACATCAAATAGTAATACATAATCAGCCTATAATGTTCCCACTGCTGGGACACAGGCCTCCTCCACTCAGTGAGAGGGAGTGGGCCGTAATTCACCACGCGGGCCCAGTGCGGGTTGGCACACACACACACACACACGTCTTCGAATTTTTGGTTCTAGGACATGCCGGTTTCCTCACGATGTTTTCCTTCACCGTTTTGAGCAGTGGCAATGAAATAATTTACACAAAGTAAAGCGTCTGTCAGGGTTCGAACCAACGACCTACAACTCGTAAGTCGCGACCGTTACCACGGGGCCACCACTGCTACTCAAATAGTAATTATATAATACTCAATTACTATTTATTACAAATAGTAAAAAAACCATAAAAATAAAAATTAAAAAGTGTTGAATACTGCGTTATAATAACTAGCTGGGTTTTTTTTAATAAAAATAAATTAATTGATTGTTGTACACACTTAACATTGCGTAAATACAACATCAGCATCCCAATTGCGAAACATGGTTTGAATCACAATCCGAGAGTTTTGAAGGATATTGCTAATCCATTGCTTCATAGGTTTGAATAAATCGTCCGCTCAACAACGTGAATAACGCAATGGACGTGGGAGAAAGGTCAAAATGAAATCCATTGCGATCAATTGTCATTATATGTGTGTTACGCGATTGCCCCGCTGGATGCTTGTAAATAGTCTCTATACCAGTGGCGATACACGAGTGACCATCCTGCTAGCCTTCACGCCACGGTATCCAGCCCAAATACCTCCTTCCAGCAGGCTTAGCACGACGCTTTGTATTTCTTCGAAGAATAGACACGGCTCTTTCTATACAAAGTGACATTTCGTTTCTCCATTTTTGACATCTCACCGTAGAAATCCTTCTACAATCTGCAATTTTGTCTTTCGTTTCTAACGATCTTTGTCTAGGGCCTTTTTTATGTAGAAGGATTTCTACGGTGGGATGTAAAAAAAGGAGAAACAAAATGTTACTTTGTATAGAAAAATACGTGTCTATTCTTCAAAGAAATAGAAAGCGTCATGCTAAGCCTGCAGGATAAAAAACTGTCAGTCGTAGGAACTGACAGGTTTTGACATCCCGTCGTAAAGGTGGGATGTCAAAAAAGGAGAAACGAAATGTCACTTTGTATAGAAAGAGCCGTGTCTAATCTTCGAAGAATTACAAAGCGTCATGTTAAGCCTGCTGACTGTTGCAAATATTTTAACCACCACGCCAAGATTGATTCACACAATTCGTGTAGACTGCAGATACAAGAGAAGAAAGAAATACAGCATTTCGAATAACGTCGCTACACTGTGTCACTTACCCAATAAAGCAAGCGTCTGTTTTTCCTAGGCTCTTGTCCGTACTTAATTAAGTTAACGTTAAACTCAATTAGCAATTGAAAATTTACCTCTTCTGTAGGCTGTATTTCATTAAAACAAATATTAAATAATTGCGTAAAGCTTTAAGGATTTCTAATATGAATAACGTAAGTCTTCCTAAGTTACACTTCACTTTCCTCGATCTGTCGGTCGATAAATCAGTTTAAAAGAACTTTTGAAAAATGCCTAGTACTCGATAAGATTATTCATTGGTTTTTAGAAATCATATCGAAAGCACAGTCACATACATACATATGTACGTTACTTTCTCCAAAAGTACTGAAAAAAATTGTATGGTGTTACGGAAAGAAAGGTGTTTAAATTCGTGACTGTATCACGCCTTGTTTCGCCGAAGGGTTGGGCAGAGATGTACCTGTAGTACACCCACATTTCCCCAGTTATTTTTAATGGTATGTCCCATGTAATAGGGGGCGAGCCTATTGCCATCAACGGGGCACAAATCCAGACACCGGGCCGCTACTGAGAAATTCCAGATAGAAAAACCCAATAACACTGCCCGACTCGGGAATCGAACCCAGGAACTCATGCTGACTGACTGTGACTGTACTATTCGATAAGTAAAACGGCATTATTACAAGAAAATAAGGATAACAGATAAGTGATTGATTGTTAAACTAATCTGTCCGTATTGTTCTAACTTTGAACAGAAAGGACCAACTTTCTTTGTTATTTGATATTGGACTATAATAAGTGCGTTACGTACAATGATTCATGTTCTATGTAACTCTATTATGTAAACACGTTGCTGGATAATGTCTGTTTGATAACAAACATTAGGGCTTCAAATGTCAGCTTTATGTATACCTAACTGAACCAATATTGGTCCTGAAACCAATGACCACTGAACAAGGTATCGGGGGTCAGAATGTCCGAATAGGTGAAATTACACGCAGTAATTTATCGAAAGCTGTTTAAGTTGACATTATTATTCAGTTCGTTTATTGTTTAGTTCAGTTATTAATACCTCCGTTATTACGTGACAATATTCACTTTTTAGGGTTCCGTACGTCCGAATGAATAAACGGAACCCTTATAGGTTCACTCGTCTGTCTGTCCCTCTATCACAGCCACTTTGCTCCGAATCTACTGGACCTGAATATAGGGATTACTTTTGGGGGGCAAAGAGGAAAATTAAAAAAAAAGTTTTGTAAACAATACCGTGTGGAACATCAAATGAAAGGGCATCAAATATTTTTTTATCATTTTAAAATAATTACTTTTAAAGTTATTTAAGAAAATAAATGAAATTTCAACATTGGGACCCCTTATCTCAAAAATACAGAGATTGTACTTTACTTAAAGATTACAGGAAAATCTACAAGAAGTCTATGGTCTAAAAAGAACACGGTCAATCTCTCAATATTGCGCGTACAACCTTACAACTGCAGTTGAAATGTATGGGAGAAAATGTTTTTCAAATACAATTTTAAATTTGTTCTTGGGATAAAAAACACGTTAGATAACATATTCATCGTACGGAACCCTCACCACGCGAGTTCAACTCGCACTTGTCCGGTTTTTTGTACTAAAGCTTTCTCCATTTAAGGTAATATTAAAATATTTACGTTAATAGGCAGGCGGATCGGTAATCGCAGATTAATGTTATTTTTGCATGCTCTCGTGTTCCTCATCGACTTGCATGCTAGCAGATAGCACGCTCCAAAGTGACACTTGTCACGAAACATGAACGTATCTATACTAATAATAATATTATAAAGAGAAAAGATTTTGTTTGTTTGTTTGTACTGAATAAGCTCCGAAACTACTGGACCGATTTTAAAAATTGTTTCACCAATAGAAAGATAATATATCAGGAAGTAACCATATTTAATTTTCAAAAAAAATAAAGATCCTTACGAAAATTACAATACCGTAACCCAAGGTATCAAAAATGTTTGCCTATAAAAGTCACTATTTAGCGTGCGCTGCGAAAACTATTAATGATACATAAAAATAATGTACTACATGTTTATAGTACTCATTACTACCCACAAAAAAGTCCGCCAGGTATATGTCTAACTATTATAGTTAAGTCACAATAACCGTTTTTGTTCAAATTAGTCACGCATAAAATCGAAAGATGATGTGCAATGATCTCTGGAACTGCCAGTCGGATTTGAAAGATTCTTTTTGCATTTTATGGCCCAATTCTTGGGAAAGGGTAAAGGCTATTTTATATTTAACATCACGTTACGACCCTTGGGAGCCGAGCAAAAAGAAAAAAGTCAGAACGAACGCTAAGTGAAAACGAAGTTATAGCGCGGGCGGCGATGGGATGCGACGCCGGTCGGTGGCCGGAACTTCACGCGGACGAAATCGCGAGCTGAAGCTAGTTCTGTTTATGAGGATTGACAAAAACCCGACACGTGTTTTGTTACTAAAATGAAATGCTTCCTAGTTGTCTTGCGGGGGGCTACTTGCGTAACTTACATAAATTAGCAATCGATCACAATTCCTTTTGTTTTGAGATCTATTGCCGCATGGGTTTGAAAAATTCGTCTGCTCAACAACGTAAATACCGCAATGCACGTGGCTGAACTGTCAAAATTAAAGGCATTGCAATCGATTGCAATTTAATGTGTGTTACACAATAACCCCGCTGGATTTTTGTTTGTCATCTTTTCCTAAACCTACGGAAAGTCTGGGTCGTGTGATTAGAGGACTAATTATGTTCAATTAGATTCCTAATAGGTAGGTACTTAGTAATAATTAACAGTGATTAACTAATATTAATTATTAATTTGTAACCTGTCAAGTCATGTCAATTAGCAACTTGCTAAAGCAAGAATTCTCGCAAATTTCTGCTCATTTAAGAATGTGAAAATCATAATCTTTGCTCAGCTACACTGACTGCACATAGTGCGAGCGAATTGCTTTCCCTTTCAAATGAAATTGGCTCAGACTTCATAGCATCACCTATCCAAACGAACTTATGTAAACCGGTCGAACATTTTTAATTAAGAGTCGAAAAATCGTGTAAATTCATCAATGTTCACACTGCTCGGCTGCTCGTGTGCTACGTAAGTACGGAGTATAGTTATACTCGTATGTGGTTCAGTGTTGTTTGAAGTAAAACGTACGACTTATATGGTAAAAAATATATTGTACTAAAAGCGTACACTGGCAGACGAAATCAAGCGACGCATGGACATTACCAGGTCTGCTATGGACAGGCTGAAGAAAGTCTGGAAGAATCGCAATATCATCAAAGCGACCTAAACCCAGCTTATTCGGTGTTCTTGTACGCTGCTGACACGTGGTCACAGAGAAATTGAGAAGAAGAAAGTAGACGCTCTGGAAATGTGGTGCTGGAGGAAAATGCTTGGAGTGTCGTGGACAGAATTTCATACCAACACATCAACTATACTCCAAGAAATCGGCATTAAGCAGCGTCTATCGGCTATAGTACAGGCTCGAATACTCCAATTCTTTGGTCATGTGTCACAACAGGGAAACGATTCCATAGAACGTCTTGTAGTACAGGGAAAGGTCGAAGAAACGAGAGCACGCGGCAGGTCGCCCATGCGATGGACCGACCAGCTGATTAAATTCGCGGTGGGCGGCCCATTACACGACAGTAAACACATGTTACAGCCGACAGGGAAGATCGTCGCATTGTGAGGCAAATCACGGCTGTCCGAAATCTCACTGCAACGTGGTGACCACGACCGCTCTGTCAAGAGTGCAGCCACAAAGAAGAAGTTCAGTGTTGTTTGAAGTAAAATATACGACTTATAAGGTGTAAAATATATTGCACGAAAAGACGAGCATACTGGCAGAACCTACTTTTACTCTCAGAATTACTATAATATTTGAAGTTCAGATTATTACCTAGAACATGATTATTATCAGTAGGTACTTATTGTAGTTCCGATACAATTCGATATTTGAACCCAAATAGTGTACAGACTCGTGTGCTACTAGGAAAATAACGTGTATCTAGGTAATTTTAAGTCTCGTTTCAAAAATAAAACAGTTAATTCGCTTTTAGGGTTCCGCAGTTAACAAGGAACCCTTAAATAGTTTCGCCATGTCCGTCTGTATGTCTGTCTGTCTGTCCGCGGCTTAGCTCAGGGACTCTTAGTACTAGAAAGCTGACGCCGATAAAGTGGTAAAATAAAATATTGAAAAAAGCAAATTGTTCTCCCTGGCAGGTAAAGTGGGAAAGATATTTTTTTTTTCTCGTCTGTTCCATGGTGTGGAATATCGTTGGATAGGCCGTTCAAAAATATTGCGGGTCTGTGAAAACCACTTTTCGACTCAGGGATCCGTTTGCCTAATATTAAGCTTTAAAATACTATTTTTTTTTAGAGTCAGGTATCGCGTCCCCCAAAAATAGTTAACTTACATTTGCAGTTGGAGAATTGACCGTGATGTATTTTCAACTACAATGTTAAGTTTGTTTTTGGGATAAATTCATCCCAACTACGGAATTTATCATTGTTCATGGTCCTAGACGCACTTGGCCGCTTTTTTGTTAATGGCGTACAGATCAGAGCGAGTATTTTAGGTACTAATTAACCATGGTGAGCTAAGAATACCGAGACACGGTAAATTACCGTGACCGAGACCTAATAAATCCGACTAACGAGATCGAGTTTCCCCATTTCTGCGATGTTTTTATCACCAAAATACTCGTAATACCTAATACTTATAAAAATATTTCCAAGCGTAGGGAGGACTTGTGGTTGTTCTTTGGAAAGTAAATTATATTAAATACGCCCACGCCTAAACGAGATTTCAAAAGCTGCCTTAGCTTTTCTATTAAAAGCTGGTTTTAATAATATAATAACAGCACACTTTATATTTTTTGTACTACCTAGTCTAGGTATTTACGGCAAAAATGATAAGTGCTGGTAAATCCCGTTTTGTGCGCATACTGTACAAAATATTCTGAAGCCTCGACAGATAATTGTGGAACCAGCACAACCTCATTCTCAACACTAATAAAATTCTTATACAAGGTCGTTTTGCATCCTCATCAAATTGAAGGAGGTAACTATGCTAATGATTCTCGACTTGAATCAATAAAAAAATAAGCAGGTCTTTTTTTTTCTAATTTTCGGAATTCGGCACGTGTCGGACACGCATTTTAAAACGCGGTCCGTGTGATACCGCACTGTAACAGACTGCCCTTTTACACACACACTACCGCATACGCAACGGTGTGATTCTGTTCTGTGAAAGTGGTGTATTCTAAAATTCTGTCAAACTTAAATAACTAAAAAAACAAATAGGTATGTATTAATTATTGAACAGATATTGTAATTTTATTTGATTATACAAGGTGTTGTTTTGGACCTGCAAAACATTTTAGGAGGTAATTTATGTTAGTGATTCTCGACCCCAATCAAAAAAAAAAAAAATAAAAAAAAAAATGAAAAGAAAAGATAAAATTTAAAAATCTAAAATAAAAAGGATTATTGACTTGGTATCGTATTGTTATACGATTATTTACGAGTTTCATAACAACCTCCTGAAATGTTTTGCAGGTTCAAAACAACAGCTTGTATAAGTCTTTCATAGCAGCCTCCTGAAATTTGACGAGGATGCAAAACGACACCTTGTATTTTAAGCCTTCAAAATCTAAACCAACCTGTGTAATTGCGTACACACACTACTCGTAAGAGTAGCAACGAGTTTCATTTTGACAGTTCAACAACATTCATTGCGTTATTTACGTTTTTGAGAATACAATTTCTTCGGACATATGATAAATGATAAATGATTTTATTTCTGTAAGTAGGTTTTTACAAACACTTTTACACGTCAAAACATATTTTTTTAAACTAGATGAGGCCGGCGTTTCCTATCTGACTACTCTGAGAAGAAAGGCCGAAACAAACTCAGAGGTCACAGTCTCTTTTAAAGTCCAGACATAATCTTGGGCAGATCATGTGAAGACCATGTCGATTGTTGTCTGAAATGGTCTTTTGATGAAAGAACCACACAGATTGAGTGGACCTGTCCAGTCAGTGCACGCATTTGTCAGTCGTTGTGCAGCTCAACTCATAACTAAAGGAGCTCAACGATTCAACGAACAATACCAAAGAAAGGACATTTAGCAATGGATGAAGCAATGGACGCAATTGGGTGCAGCTTATCTAATCTACCACTCGTACAATTCGTATAAAGTCTTGGCAAAAAGTGAAATGTGCTTCAATTAACGTCTCATCCGCACATCAGTTCCGTTCAGCTTATTCTTTAAATAAACTTTCTACTTTTGTAACACGAGCTGAGCATTGTTACGCTAGTTACGGTAATGTTTCGCTGTACCTAGTCCGTTTTAAACAAACTGATTAAATTAAGGGAATTGAATGTATCGTGTTTGGAGTTTTTAACCTTGTATTTAACTTCTTCAGCAACGCCCCGGGCTGTTGACGAAGTCCTAGGTAAGTTTGTTTGTTATTCCCTCGTGGTGAGAAACTTACACTCAAATATATAGAAACACTTGTCTCAGTCCCGGTTTGTCATTGTGGATAAGATTATGACGTCATTTCCCCCTGGAGAGTGGCCTGTTAGTAGCCACTTGGGGCGGCCAAGTGCCTAATAATTTTGACTTAGTCAGTGTCTACAAGAAATACCACTGTTGTGACAATAATCTCTGTTGTTTATGTTTCTGTTTCAAGCCTTTAATAGATTTTTGAAGTGACTTCTTTAGGCACGTTGGTTACTTTTGGGATGAGGAAAAAGCACTGATTATGGATACGTATGACCTTTGACCCTTGAGTTTGTTTCGCCATTTCTTCTCAGGGGTAGTCAGTCAGATAGGAAATGTCGTCTCCATCTAGCTTATTTTTTATTTTTTTTTTAATATGACGTGTAAAAGTGATTCTCATATCCTATTTACAGAATAAACAATTTCATTTCATTTCATATATACAGCTGTTTACATGTTTGTGAAGCTAAGAAGTTTTCTCTTCTGACGTGCAGGATAAAAACTATCAGTCGTAGGAACTGCCAGTTTTATCCCTCATTGAACTAGTCTTGGTAAATAACAAATAAACAAATTGATATAATATTCTACAGCATCCCGTAAAAATATGATTCGCTATCAGAACATTGATTGAATCTCAATCTGGAGACTGATGATAACAGTACCTCGATAAAAATTTATTTCCTTTCGTATTTTAGTAAGCTGTTACACGTGAGGAAATCTTTATGGATTCGTCCGGGGTTGGTGAGAATGTTTTTAAAGATGTTTCCTCATTTGTGTTCCTTATATTGTTTGGCAGCACCTGCCAAACAATATTTTATTTAAAAACCGGCCAAGTGCGTGTCCGACCACCCAAAATAAAGTGTTCCGTAGTTGGAATAAATTTATCCCAGAAACACACTTAACCTGTAGGTAGTTGAAAAACATATTATGGTCTCTCATACATCGATATACGTCACCGTTAATTCTCCAACTTCAAATGTAAGTTTGTAATCGCAAAAATATATTATTTAATCTGATAAAACTACGAATGAACGATTTTCGAACTTTATTCTTTACTTGTGCGGCGAAACATTGTTTTGTTTCTGCTTGAAATTTTATAATACGATCAACGGGATCGACGGGAATATGATCAACGGGGAGTACCCTATAGTTTTTAATTTATTTGTGAGTATCAAAATATGTCGCATAAATGGGCGTATTTTTTATTCCGTTGACTTAGAAGCTTTGATTTTTTAGAGCTCCAAGGGACCGTAGACCTGTATTTGATATTAATTTCAACTTGATACCGCTACGCATTTCTGAAAAAAAACGTCTTGACAGACGGACGGACAGACAACGAAGTCATCCTATAAGGGACCCGTTTTTTTTCCTTTTGAGTTACGGAACCCTAAAAAACAGTCGATTTTACGGCTGAAGTGTAGACTGATGTAAAAGTTTCCGGAATTGTTTTAAAATAAACACTGTGCACAGGAACTCCATAACCACAACCACATGGAACTTTCCACGCTCTGACGTCCAAAGAAATAGCTCCAGCAGTCATACCAGCTGTTCCATTGTACGAGATGGGGGCTATTTGTCATCCCACACGAATACGCGATGACCTAACAAACTACCTTTACTTACAAATGCCCCAAAACATAAATCCAATATGTTACTGTTGTTTGGTTTCATACAACGCTGTCCAACCTTACGTTGTAACTGATTACAAGTTTCTCCATGCTGTCAGGGTAAAAGTTGACAGACAATGTGAAAATAAATACGATTGTTCTTGGAGTTCTTGAACTCGTAAAACGTTCATTTTACGTCAAATCTGCCACGACTGTCTTTGCGGATTATTCCATAAGCCTTATTGGAGTTCCAAATAGACGCAGAATTAATTTATAGACCGTCAATGGCCTCCGAACTGAGTAAATTAATTAGAATTTTGACGCAGGCCGCTGTCAGGCGCTCTAGCAGTGTGCCGCACCTCCGCACAGGAATACTAAATCCCGACCAAACGGTTGTGACGTAATTAAATTTATGCCCGACCTGCTCTTAACATTTAATTTAGATATTCTAGAAGCGTCTAAAGTTTTTACAACCACACGTCATCCCCATGGGATTATCGTAAACTAAGTTTGTCCTGGGTTTATGAAGATCCAGGGCAATTATTTACATGTGTGTATATGGATACAAGTATTATTAAAGCTCGTAGCCCGTATGAGGGTCCTTGCTTTTAGTAGTAGCCTGCGTAATTTATTTGATGAACACATAAACTCACGCCTTCTTCCCACGGAGGAAAATATAGAACGCCACCTGCTATGCTCCTTACATACATACTCCTTTTGCTTCGTTTACGTTCATACATCTGGTCATCTGGTCTCTGGTCTGGTCCCCGGTTGCGAGTACTACGCACCTGACCTTTCTGAAAAACATCACCAATTAGGTCACTATATGTCTTCCTGGGGCGTCCCCTCCCGTCATTTCCACTTACAGCTGCCTTGTGAATACCGAGTTATTTGATGAACTTTACAGTAAATACTAATTCAAAACTCCATAATGGTTTTGCAAAGCCCACCAATCGCAACGGTTATCCGTCATGTCATGACATAACATGACTACCAAGAAGTCCACAATAAAAACCGATCGAGCTTCAGTACCGTTTGTAACTGTTTATTTGTTCAATTTCACTTTTTTGTTGATTGAATTGCGTAAGCTAGTTAAAGCATTTGTGGTGGTCAGGTAAGTAATTTGAATCTTTAATTTTAAGCCAGTTTCATTTTCATAAAAATGTTTAAATTATTTTAATTATAATTACCAAAAAGTTGTGTTCAAGAACGTATTGTTACAAAAATATAGAATTTATAAGTAGTAACGGAGGTGCTTGTTGTATTGCTGTCAAAATTACAATTTATTTATTCCACTTCATCAGAAACATTCCATCTGACTTGTACGTTCATAAATCTATAAAATATTTGCGAGTATCGTTCGCGGGTGTCATTTACGTTGCCGACAGTCGACGAGATACCGAGTACTGCAGTCATAGCCAAGACTCCTGAAATAATTTATTAAAAGTCAACCTCTATCCTATTACTATTCCATACTGATATCCGGAACACGTCTATTTGAAACCGTAAAATTCATATAAGGCTTCATTTACCTTCTTTATGCAAATATTCGACGCCGTAAAAAACTTTGAGGCCTTACATTGTCAAAAGAACTATATCCCCAAACAGTTATGCGCTAGGCTGTAAGCAGTGACTCGGATCTGATTGTAAAAAGGAGAAAAAAGTTTTTTTAGTTCAGCAGGAAAATCTCTAATAATAAACTGGAACTCGGCATTGGTTTTATTACCATTTGGGGCACAAAGGGAAACATGAAACAATACAGATATTCCTATGAGTGCACAATTTATGATTAGATTGCTTCTAATAAAGAGCCTTAAACCCACGCTTAACCGTTTCAGTTGGCAATTGGCCATTCAAAAGTTGTTTCAATTTCGGTTATTATTCAAAAATAGAAGTTTAGAGTAGGGTAGCTCGATTAATCTGCGAGGTTAATCTGGAATTACCATAACCGTTCCTTACAGTTTTATATATCGAAATATCTCCGCTTCTTCGTTAGCTATTGTTAAAAGTGACGTGAAAAACCCAAATTCTTTCAATTGGACGCAACGAGTGACTTTTTGATATCGGGGATTAGTTTCCATTCGAAAGGCACTAATAGACGCTACAGCCTTTCTTTTTTGTTTTGGGTGGGAATTTATTATCATATAACTTCTCCCGCTCTGGGCGGAGCGGGAGGGTGTGTCAGACTCTTACTGACTAAAACCCATCCATGTTCCTTCGGTTGCTTGTGTTGCCAGGGGCCTCATTATCCCTTTCGGACTTTCCCGCGACCCCGGCAGGCATCGGCCCTAGTGGACCCCAACGATCCAAGTGTAGTGACATCTCTTTGAGGCGCGCGTGGAACACAACGCGCCGTCGACCCGGGCCTAGTCCTTATCGGACGGCGAGCTACCCATTGCTCACCGTCCGCAAGCCCGCGCCTGCGTTGGCTAGGGGCGTGAAGGCGCGAACTTTGCCTCTCTCTCACCCGTCCCGCCTCTTTCTTCGCGAGCATTACTGCTTCATGGAAGGAGGTGACGGCTTCCCGTGCCCTCTCGCTCCGTACCATGGCCTGGACAAGGGCCGGACGCGAGAGATCTCCGTCGCAAATCGCCTCCACGAGAACACGGTGGTTCTCTGCCCATGCCGAACAGACTTTGCCTCCACCGTAGGCTCCACCGTGTCCTCCGGGCGATCTATACAATGGTGACACCCGGGCGTTTCCTCCCGCCTTATCCGACACAGGAAACTCGCGATGCTGCCGTTTCCGGTGAGGACCTGCGTCAGGCGGAAGGTGAGGACGCCGTGGCGCCCCTCCTCAAAGAGCGCAGTTGTGGCGTGCCCAGCACTGGGTTGCGACAATCGCACTCTCCATGTCGCCATAAGATCCTGCCGGAGCTCTGTCCGCTGTGCCGTGATTTGTCGCGGCAGCGGAGTTACACCCCGGCGTTTCGCCTCCTCGCGCCACTCCCATATGTACGCGAGGACTTTTGCCTTCAGATCCCTCGGCGGCAATCCGGCAAGGAGGCTCGCCGCCTCACCTGAAACCGTGCGGTATCCCTGGACCATCCGGATGGCCATGACCATTTGGGCCGCGTTCAACCGGCGCACTGTGGAAAATAATGGTCTGTTTCTGATTAAAAATCAATAACTTCTTTATTTCTGAATATTATGTTCTAAAATTTTGCACAAATATAGAATAGTGTATATGGCTTCAAATATAATGTAATTTATTATGATTAAATTTAAAATAATAAATTAAAAAATAAAACAAATTCAAAATTATAAAAAAATCTCCAATGTTTATTTCTTAACAATGAATACTATTATTTTAATGTTTACAAAAACCAAATATCATATAGTACCTACATCAAAATAAAAATCAAATAAAATAAAAAAAGCATTTTTTTAAAGATAAAATCGAACACAGATTAATTAATTAATTGTACTGTTTACTAAATGTTATGTTATTTATACTTGATGAACTTCGGGATCTAAAATTAATTCGTTCACTTTCAAAAGATCTAAGGTGTCTTCATCAAGTTCCTTCACGTTTTTAGTATACGGTTTTCTAATGCTGGTAATGTAAGGATCTGAAGTATAAAGAAGAGTATGAAATACATCTTCGTTTGTAGCGGATCTTGAGCATTTTCTAGCATGATGAAGACGAATTTTTTTATAATCCTTATTGCGAGATTCTTGTGCATCTTCCGAAAGTTGACCAATAGGAAGTACTGCAAAATGCTTTATGACACTTTCTCCATGAATCAAAATTTTGTGAACTGAAGATGGCATGTAATACCATTCATAATTGCTCACATAGATCCTAGCAGTCTCCATAGCATAACTGCCAAATTTTTCAGCATTTATCATTACACCCGATGAAAGAGGTTGCAGAATTATGTAAAGTCGTTTAATCAAATTTATATCCACTCCTGTAATTTCAGCAGAGCAGCTTGCATTGTGAAAAAATCTTCTGGCAGTATTACCGTCATTAGAATTACCACTTACTTGTCTTGGTTTGTCGATGATCAATCCTAGCTCTTCACGGAAACGCCTTTGTACCAGGGTTTTCTTCTCTTGCTTTAGTCGTTTCTTTTCTTCACTTGTGGCTGACCATGTTTGGAAAGACAGATTATAGGAAATATGTAAAATCATTTCCATACAACGAATCCAGGCGTGCAAAGTAGACAGTCCGTATTGATAAGAATCTTCATTTTCAGGCCTAGCTGTCACTTTTGTCAAATCGTTCATTTGGCGTGGAGTAGCTCCATATATTGTACATGTGGAACCCGAAGGCGTATCTGTTAATACCTGAGCTACTTTACCATCTATCATTGTAAGGAAGAGATCATGCTTCACTTGCACTCCCTCACCTTCTTTGTTAATTAATGATGGACTCAAGGAATTTATTTGACCCTTTATTTCATCCACAACGGCTTTAGTTTTCTCGGGAGTTTCTTTACAAAATTCTATTAATATAGGCCGGCAAAAACGAACAGATGAAGGTACCGGATTTTGCCAGACAACATCACCTGTTAGCTCGTTAATTAACTTAATAGGCACCAAAGAAGTGATAAATAAATTCGAATCAGAAATAAGTTCAGACTCTTCTGGCAGTTTCTGTTTGTACTGGCTTTGACCGGATGAGCCATCACAGCCCCATTTACTATACAGAAGTAAGTTATTCAATCCATTCCTATAGACTGAATCTATTGTCAATATTCTAGCTGCAGTGTGATCTAATAAATCTTGAAGTCTTACTATTTTTGCACTTGTGTCTGTAATTTCTATGGCTGAAGACGGTGGATAGCAAGTAGTTTTAACTTCTTGCACTTTGTAATATGGCGGAAGCACAAAACATTTTCGTTCGTTCGTTAAATTTCTCAAGTACAAATATTGTGCTTTCGTTAAATCCAAGTCAATAAATACGCTCAATGCTTCTTCATCCGTTAACATTTTGGTCTGCCTTGCGTCTTCTATGAGACTCGAAAATAAGGTCTTATTTTCACTGTCAGCAAACCTTAATGTTTCCACAAGTTTAGCTTCTGTTCCTTCTCCTATCGAACGTAACCCTTGAAGATATGCATTATAGACGTGTTCAAATCCATATTCATTAAGTAACATTGTATTTTTTCTTCTTTTACTGGATTCTGACAAGTCTGGATAAGATACGCACGGTCTTCCACGTTTCCCAGAAGAAGTAGATGGTGTGGAGATGGTTGTAATGTCTTCAGAGTCCGGTAAAGTTATTGAATATTCTGATTCCAACCAATTACTGTTCTTCATTAAAAATGTATCCTTGTTCCGTGAAGCTTCGTTCCAGCGTTTATTAAAAGCGGGAATAATATGTCTTAAAAATCACTGAGGATGAAACATAAGTTGTCTTCAGACACATATATTTTTCTTGCAAAACTGTTGATAATGCTTCCAACGATTTTCCTCCTTCGATATACGAAAGTATTATTTCACGTTTAGAACACTTGAAAGTAGACATTTTGAAGAGTCAACAAATGTAATTACACTTCTGTTAATTCACCACTATTTTGTTATTTACAATGGAATGAAACCACTGTTTATATACTATTTGAAATATGAGGGTAGTGTGCATTTTGTTGATTAATATTTTCACACGCAACATGAGTGCAAAAAAGATAAATGCCCTAATATCAATGATAAATTACAAAACTTACCGCAAACTATTGATGTAAACAGCAACATTTCAAACCGCAATAGATAGCGAGCGGTTTTCCGTTTTCTGACTCTTATCACATTTTTATTAATTACTCCGAAACCCGCAAATATCCGCAGCTGTTATTATTTGATTATGTTTATGGATAGTTAGGCTACAAATCAACATTAAATGTAAAGCAGGGGTAAACGTGGGTAACTGTCAAAAGTCTCGTTGAACTTTAAAAAAACTTTTTTTTCACCATATTTTATTTTGCAATTATTTTAAGGTGAACCTTAACATAACATTAAATACATATTAGCTGTTTCATATTCTTCAAAAGACGAGGTTTCCAGAAATATATAATACATTATACCTTTTCCTGTAACGTATAACAATAAAATCAATTTAAAAGTGATGAAGTGAACGGGCCTGACATGGACGTCCGTCAAAACTATAAAGTTTGTGGTGTTGTAAAAAAATCATTTCATTTAATATTTATAATTTTTTGATATTATAGTCTAGTTTGGCCCTTAAACTATTGAGTAAAATAAAAAAAGCATGCCAGTAGCGACATTGACAAAAACCATTTTTAATCAGCAGTTGTTCTACGATTTTCCATAGTGCGGCGGGCTGGCTGCCGCGCTCGACGCCGATGTGAAGCCCTCTTACCGTTATTTGGGAACCCGACGGTAGCGCGTTCCGGGGACCATGAAAACACATGGTCGCGGACTTGTGCAGGGCCACCTCGAGTCCCAATTGCTGGATCCTGTTGATGATTGTCGCAACCCTGCGTGTCGCGGCTTCGGCCGCCGCCTGGTGCCACCTCCCTTGTGCCAGGACCAACGTGTCGTCAGCGTAACACTACACTGACACCGCTAGGGAGGTCGGCGCGCAGCACCCAGTCCTATCCGATGTCCCACAGATGAGGCCCCAGGACCGATCCCTGTGGGACACCGCGCGACATCTCTTGCCGGTTCCATTCTCCCTGGTGACCGAGGTAGATGACGGCCCTGTCCGTCAGATAGGCCTCGACCACACGACAGAGGTAGGTCGACATCCGGTGCTACCGGAGTGCCTCCCTGATGAATGTGATGAATTATTTAGAACTCCAGGGCATTGAAGGCAATGGTGATATCTAGAGACACCGCCAAGACGACCCCGCCCTGGGCCACAGCATTCCCCGTAGTGAGCGCCCGCACGCGCATGATGTCGTCCACCGTAGAGCGCCCCATGCGGAAACCAAACTGGCTCTCCACCAAATCCGGCCCCATCCGCACCAGCGCCCGACGAGGCAGTCTGCAATGACTCTTTCAAAAAGCTTGCCCACCTCGTCGAGCAGCACGATGGGCCGATAAGCGGACGACGCTACAGGCTAAGCCAACTTCGACGTTATTGGAAAAAAGACTTGATTGTTTTCGGCAATATTATTGCGAATATAGTTGCGGCTTTAGTCAGACTGTTCGCCGTAATTATATTATATTTAAGTGATAATATTTTCAAATAATACTTTGCATTCTGAATGTACTGGACTGACGGACGTAGAGCGACTAATTGTAAAATATGAAGGTCAAAGGCCGTAATGCGATCGATCTCAAAAAACTGCATCTTCCAAATAAAATATGGTCATAAACGGACGTTACGCGTAGCGGCCGTTGTGCGACTCCGACTTACCCCCCACAAATACAAAAATCGGTCTCTCTCTTTATAATATCAGTATACCTACGGTTTAGTACCTATAAGTTGTTATTTATATTCAGACCATTTTAATTTTTAACATATAAATACTATGATTAGATTTTTATCAAGCTAAAGGAATCTGCCTTGAAACAACTTAAATATAAAACCGGCCAAGTGCGAGTCTGACTCGCATACGAAGGGTTCCATACCACCGTACAATATTTAACAAAAACGCCTAAAAAAACACATTTATTTTATGGGGATCCCTGTTAATTATTAATTTTATTAAAATTTTATTATTTATTGTTATAGCGGCAATAGAAATACACAATCTGTGAAAATTTCAACCGTCTACCTATTACGGTTCATGAGATCCAGCCTGCTGACAGACGGACGGACGGACGGACGAACGGATAGCGGAAGCTTAGTATAATTGGGTTCCGTTTGGCACCTCTCCCGACCGCGTCCCAGAAAAATAAAATTACGGCGTGTGGCGCTTTAATTGCCAATTAGATAATTAAATTATGAAAATTGCATAATAATTTGATTATAAAAGGGACTGTATGTGTCAAACAAATCACCCTACTCCAAACAAGAAGATTACAGGCTCAATATTGCAACTCTATTGAATTAACCTGTCGACTATCTAGTCAGTGACTCAAAGGGATCGCCGCCGAGTAATTAGATTTTAGGGCAAATTAATTAGCAGCGTATTAATTCGTAATTACGGTCCTTATCTAAACAATTATCGGTAATTTTGTCACTAGTCCTATTATAACAATTGGTAAGCTCTCTCCAGAAAAACTCGAATGTTGCTGAGCGCAAAACTCGAGAACGGCTTGACCAATAAGGCATTTTTTTTTCAAATGTTCGTTTCAGTCCGAGGAAGATTCTTATGAAGAGAAAAATTAAAATAATCAGCAAGAACGCAAAGCGACAACGAAGTAATAGCGCAGTGCGGGCGATGCGATGCGACGGGGTACCCAAAAACCACACAGAGGGTAAGAAACAGGGGGGACAAGAAATTACACGCATACGAATTCGCGGGCTGAAGCTAGTATATTAATAATAAGGTAACTTGTTTTGAGGATGTTTCTTTAGAAAACATTTTCCATCTCCATGATCTTCATATATCTATTTTGACATTATTTTACTTGGACAGAAATGATAATACCCCTGATGTCTTGAGGCATGATCCCAATAAATCTGTGATCATAGGAAAATAGGAAATTCCGTACCGAATTACTTTATTCTTTATCCTACTACAATAAGAAGGAGGTTCTGAATACGACTGTGTTTTTTGAGATTATATTACATATATCCAAATCGGCTTTGGAATACTGGAGATCGTCTGCCCTATCTTCGGTGTTCTAAACCAATATGGATTATTCTTTTTATTGAGGTAGGAATAGCCATAATCTGATGAAGCACATCGGACAAACTTATGAAAGCCTAAAAGTTTAAAAGTTTAAAACCTGTAAGTTTAAAACCTGCAATTGCAAAATCAAAAATTTCAAACTCTTTTGTAGAAAATATTTTATTTTTATAAATCTTACAATGACCCATCGCATATAAAAACCGGTTTACCTACTCCCATGACGTAAAATTCTAATTATAAACTTCAAAAAGAGTTTATATTGACATACTTTATATAAACACAATACCGAAATTTTATTTTTCTCAATTCGTCTATGTATAAATATATATATATATGTAATTATATATATTATATAAGTTCGGGCATAACTTATTGGTTGAAGGCTCCTACATACTGGCGCGACTTGTCGCGCGACGCGTCGCGACACAAAGGCACCGCTTGTAGCGCTACACGCGGTGTCTTTGTGTCGCGTCGCGCCAGTATGTAGGAGCCTTTATGAACCGATTTTTATAATTCTTATATTTGGAAGCTTGCGCGGTGGTCCCATATAATTTTTAATAAGTTTTCTTGTAGTTTTTGAGTTAGCTTCAATAGTACGTATGTAATCCACTCGGAGTATGTTGATGATGTTTTAAAACTTCCTGTCACTGTTTTTTACTTATCAAGTAGTGGTATACGAATTAGTGTGGGGTAGGTACCACATCAAAAAGTGAAAAATAAAAAACTTCACAAAAAAAACAACCGACCGAAGTCGGTGGCAAAAAATGAAAATACAGCACCAAGGACACCAACTTCCGAAATTAAATTTATTTTTCACTTCTTCGTGTTTTTTTTTTTTTGGTAGACGGTGGTTTTTTTGTATTTTATTTATAATTACTATTTCTTAATCTTTTAAGTTTGATCTTTTCTTTAGTAAGTTCAATCCCAATGTATGAGAGTAGATAAAGTAGTATATGAAAGTGCACATAACTAGGTATTAAAACACTCGTTTGATACTCTTAAAAACCGGCCAAGTGCGAGTCGGACCACGCACATTGAAGGGTTCCGTAGTTGTGAAGTTGGGATGAATATATCCCAAAAACAAACTTAACATTGTAGTTGAAAAACATGTTCTCCCATACATCGATATATGCCACGGTCAATTTTCCAACTGCAAATTTAAGTTAGTCGACTACTACTCGTTAACCTGTAAAGCCCACTTAGCTGTGATAGTTTTCCTTTTAATTTTATTATATGTACTACTGCCATTATTTTTTTTCACATCTCCAGAAATAATTATTTAGCTGGCAGGGGGGACACTTCCTGCCGGGGTCGCGGGAAGGTACTTATGGGTCACCGAGGCCCCCGCAACACAGGCAACAGGAAGGAATACGGGTGGGTTTTAGTCAGTAAGAGTCTGACATACCCTCCCGCTCCGCCCAGAGCGGGAGAAGTTATTTGACGATTTCCAATCCAAAAAAAAAAAAAGACCCGTAATATTTTTGAACGGCCTATCCAACCATACCTTATAGACGGGATATATGGGATAGACGAGAAAAAAAACATCATCCTCACATTACGTGCAAGGGAGGTACCTCAAAAAAAATTTTTTTTTCTTGTTTTTATTTTAGCACTTTGTCGGCGTGATTAATATGTACCTATGCCAAATTGCAGCTTTCTAGCACCAAGCATCTGTGAGCTACAGTGGGGACAGACAGACAGACTGACATGGCAAAACTATAAAGGTTCCTTGTTTACTACGGAACCCTAAAAACAACGCCAACGGCTCGGTTTTTAAACACACACTCATGTCTTAAAGCAACCAACCATGTCAACCCCTCATTACGAAACAGTTTCATAAACTACTATTTCACGCTCATAATAAGTCCATAGTCATTTCAAAAGACCCTAGAAGCAGGTTAAGCCGCATAATGAATCCTGGCACTAAGCCGGAATCCTTCCTGGGTTTGAGAAACCAACTATTAAAAAAAAAGAACTGTAGTATCATTTAATGCCTTAGGAAATCTTTTTAACTACGTAACGTCAGTTTAGCGCGGATAATAAATTCCGGGCACCAAGTGTACTAAATGATTCAAGAAATTCAGATTACGGTGGTCGGTTAAGTGGTAGGTACTTCTAATATTATTTATAAAATATGAGTTACTTAGAGCGTTCCCACACTTAGAGCGAAAGCCGTCTGAAGTCTGAAAAGCTTCACTATGTGATGTTGACAGAATGAATGGAAATACTTGTGATTAATGTCATTGGACAATAATTTACATAATTATGGCTTTTGACATGTTTTGAACGAAATTATTTCTGGTAAATATGAACTGTTACTTTTAATAATTTTATTACTGTAGCCTAGGGCGCTGATGGAGCTTATTCATTAAGAAAACTTTTGTGGAAATGGCCGTCACTATAGTGTCATTGATGTCGACGGTACATAGGTGGATAGGGTGTCGGTGCACATATTTTTGACATACATAGTTTCCTATAGGACCTCAAGTTTCGCGGAACTGAGTATACATAATAGGTGATAGGTAGGTAGTCAATTGCGCGAAACTATGCAAACATAAAGCAAATGCATATAAAACAATGACTAGTAAAAAGCGAAAAAGGTTTTCAGGTTCCACGCAAAAAACTGAAACGTGCCGACCGAGTCGAATTTAGTACCAACAATTGTATTGTGCTGCGACAGGCATTTCAGGACAACAATAGAAGGATAGTTTTCGTTTACAGAACTTTACTACATCTGCAATTGTCAGAAACGTTGAAATTGACATTGTTATTGTGATGCTAGTTATCCACTCTGCCTGAGATATTAAAGTCACTCTATACAACTGTAGTTGTATAAAGACTATCCGAATACAACCTAAAGAATTTTCCGTATCTATTCAAAAAAAGTAAAGGACAAAATATTTCATTGTGATCAACGCAATGTCGCGAATAATTCTGAATAAATTGTATCACATAATTTTTTCTTAAGAATCGTGCTTTTGTTGCAGTTCGTGAAGCAAATAAATCACGTATGTATTGTCGTTCTCACAATTCCTATCGTTTTTCTATAGAAATTATAATAATAATTCTTCCATACTCCATTACACGCGAAACTTTAGGCACTGAGAGGCGTAGGCAGTTTTCTGTTACCTTGTTCCTACTTATATTTTTTTCAGTTCGGCAGAAAATTCTATGTAAGGAAAATACAAAAGTCTCCGAAAGAGACAAATTTATTATTTGAATATTTTCGCGTTGAGTTGAATAAACAAGTTTCGTTATATGACTAGAAACAGTGTCGTATGAAATACGTACCCAACTCTGGAGTTGGGTACGTAGTTCATACGACACTGTCGCGGTAGAGCAGAACGACTAGCCAGTCTGCCGTTTATATGTAATAAACCTACAAATATTAGGAACAATATCACAGAGAGTGGACGTGTGATAACTGGGGATCATATTTTTAATTGCCTCCAAGTTGGTGCTACAACGATGTTATAGCATTGTCGTTTGCCGCACCCGGCAAACGTGAGGAGGGTTAATTAATTGTCTACAGTCACGAGGTAGTTTGTTGATGAATACAAGTAATAAAATATAAACATTAAAGTCCATAGCTGGCCATAGGCCACTACGCCTCTCTCTCTAGTTGCATGCTTCTAAACTTAATGCTCGTACACTCTCGACATTCTTTTTTAGCCACTCCGCGAATATGATCGCTCCACCTACTAAGGATTCCTATTTAAAAACCAAATTGATTAAAATATATTACAAATCTTTTGTGTTCGTATACTCCGAATGTTACTCGATACGCAACACGTCATCGAGTTTATCGCCAATGGTGCCGATTCCCTTGTTCACAAACTAAACTAAATTTAAGTTCAGTGCATCTTTTTCTGTCTATTTCATTAAGAGGAGGAGAGAAGATAAATTTTAGTTTAGTCCTGTCAAATTAATCAGCGCCTGTCTCTACTCCATACAAGATTAGACGTAATTAAAAACTTGCCTACTAAAATTACGTCAATTTACGTCAAACGTTTATTAATATGACAGGACTAAACTAAAATTTATCTTCTGTCCTTTTCTTAATGAAATAGAAAGAAAAAGATGCCCTGAACTTAAATATAGTTTAGTTTGTGAAGGGAATCGGCACCAATGTCTAATTATCAAACAAAAGAATAAGGCTTTTCAAATGGCCCAAAAGGTTTTGTTTTGCAATGGTTCCCGGAGTGAAGGAGAATCCACAGTTCCCAGAGTGCACATATCTACGAAACAAAATATTCGAAAATGAATGAAAACTGCTTTTTTGTCTGTTATCCATCATCATTCATCACCCTAACTTTTTCCTACTACGTCGAGCGGGATTCTAAAAAATCTAGTTAAAATCTGTTTTCTGTCCGAAAGCTTTTGTAATAAATGAATAATACATATCTATACAACTTAAAATCTTTTACTGTTTTTCATTATGACTATAAAAAATCCTAGTATTTAGTAGGCAGCTTTGATTCGAAAGCGATTTTCGCTGATGTCTTTGGTCTGCAGTATTACTCGGATTAAAAAAAACCGGCCAAGTGTGTGTCGGGCCACACAATGAAGGGATGCGTAGTTGGCATGAATTTATCCCAAAAACAAACTTAACATTGTAGTTGAAAAATATTTTCTCCCATACATCGATATACGTCACAGTCAATTCTCCAACTGCGAAATGCATCTGCAAATGTAAGTTTGTCGACTATGTGTCGGATAAGGCGGGAGGAAACACCCCGGTGTCACCACTGTGTGGATCGCCCGGAGGACACGGTGGAGCATACGGTGGAGGTCTGCCCGGCTTGGGCAGAGCACTACCCTGTCCTCGTGGAGGCAGAGATCTGCAGAGATCGGCAGAGATCTCTCGCGTCCGGCCCTGGTTCAGGACATGGTACGGAGCGAGAGGGCATGGGCAGCCGTCACCTCCTTCTGCGAAGCAGTAATGCTCGCGAAGGAGGAGGCGGGATGGTTGAGGGAAAGGCAAGTTTCGCCCTCTCGCCCCTAGCCGCCGCAGGAGACACCCCGGGCGTCAGGAATCCCGGGCGGATTTCCGGCCACCGTAGGCGCAGGCTTGCGGACGATGAGCAATGGGTAGCTCATGTCCGGTAAGAACCAGGCCCGGGTTGACGGCGCGTTGTATTCCACGCGTGCCTCAAAGAGATGTCGTCAGCACAAATGTAGGGGTCCACTAGGGCCAATGCCTGCCGGGGTCGCGGGAAGGTACTAATGGGTCACCGAGGCCCCCGCAACACAGGCAACGGAAGGAATACGGGTGGGTTTTAGTCAGTAAGAGTCTGACACATCCTGCCGCTCCGGCCAGAGCGGGAGAAGTTATTTGATGATTTCCTATCTAAAAAAAAAAGTTGGTCGACTATTACTCAGTAACTTGTAAAGCCTACTTAGCTGTGATAGTTTTTCTTTTAATTTCGTTTTATATATTAACTATACTATACTATACTACTGCCATGATTCTTTTCACATATAAAAAAAACCATTTAGCTGGCAGGGAGCGGGGGTCGCGGGAAGGTACAAAAGTGTTACCGAGGCCCCAGGCAACACAGACAACGGAAGGAATACGGGTGCGTTTTAGTCAGTATGAGTCTGACACACCCTCCCGCTCCGCCCAGAGCGGGAGAAGTTATTTGACGATTTCCCAACCAAAACAGTTAAATGGTGTGCCAGCTAAATGGGGTGTTTGTTGACTAACAAAAATTTGCACTTTAAAGCATAATTACGGAAACGGATCACTGAATCGAAAAATGGCCTATCCAACGATGCCCCACATTATGTGATAGTCGAAAAAAAAATATCATCCCCACTTTACGTGTAAATTTGTTTGTTTTGATTCATTTGTATACCCATGCCAAATTACAGCTTTCTAGTAATAGTCTCTGAGCTAAGACAGACACAGACAGACAGAGAGACGGACATGGCGAAATTATGGGATCCTTGTTGACTACGGAACACTAAAAATGTAGGTTCTTGGAAACTTCTTTCCTTGAATTGCGAGTAAATGAGGAACGACACTGCAAACGGTTTTTTGTTTTATTTAATTGTTATGAGTTTTATTTACCTTGTCAGTCTTTATCATTTCTTGCGAATTATGTAAACCCGCATTATGGTGTTTACGGCTCCATTCACTGTGTAAGATTAAAAAAGACTTATAAAATAAGATAACTCGGAGGTAATTGTGGTCAGTACCTACGCACCTTGGATTGTTTCCACCAATATAATTATATTGTCTATAACCTCGCCCAAACCGAAGGATTCCTTGTTGAGTACGCAACCCTAAAAATGTAGGTTCTTGGAAGCTTCTTTCCTTGAATTACTCGTAAACCAGCAGGCTTAGCATGACACTCTCTATTTCTTCGAAGAATAGACACGGCTCTTTCCATACAAAGTGACATTTCGTTTCTCCTTTTTTGACATCCCACTGTAGAGATCTTTCTACATAAAAAAGGACCTAGACAAAGGTCGTTAGAAACGAAAGACAAGATGACAGATTGTAGAAGGATTTCTACGGTGAGATGTCAAAAACTGACAAACGAAATGTCACTTTGTATAGAAAGAGCCGTGTCTATTCTTCGAAGAAATAGAGAGTGTCATGCTAAGCCTGCAGGAACGACACTGCAAACGCAGTTTTTTAATTTTAATAGTAATGGGTTTAATTTACATTGTCAGTCTGGCGCAAAGCCTATTATCTCATTTCTTGCGAATTATGTAAACGCGCATTATAGTGTTTACGCCTCCATTCACTGTGTAAGACGGGACTTTTAAGAGACTAACAACAGCTAAAGCGCGGGCACTGTCGGGCATAGAAAAGAAAGAGAAGCGCGATGACACAATGCTGGTAATTTATTGCAAAATATGAAGCAATAATCTATTTACAAAAAATCTATTGATTGGATAAAAAAATTAAAACACTATTATGCTAATACTAGATGCGACCCGCGGTTTCACCCATATAAGTTTTGACCCCGTGGGTGTATCGGGATAAAAGTCTACATCCTATGTGTTATTCCTGGTTATAAACTATCTGTGTACCAAATTTCATCCAAATCCGTTCCGTACTTTTTGCCTGAAAGAGTAAGACACATCCATCCATCCTGCCATCCTTACATTAGTAGGATGTTGCTTGAAGAATAATCTGACAAATCAGAATGATTGCATGTATGAGTGTAGTTTTTAATCGATAAAAGGACTTTTTAGAGGTATCTTCGTGATTTTTTTATATCGTATGAAATTAGTTGTATTATGTTTTCCACACACTATCTACCTAGCATATATCCTGAAGAATATCATATATTTTTCTGATTTTGTTTACAGCAGTGGATCATATACTTTTAGGCATTCTAAAACTTACAAAATTTGCGTTTAAGTCCTGTAGTCCTCTTAGAACAAGATTTAAACACAGTCGTAATTGTGGTCAGTACCTACGCACCTTCATCGTTCTCACCGATATAATATTGTCTATACCCTCGCCCAAACCGTGAACAAGGCGAGTATACTGCTAATACATGTAAATAGTTACGGTCGCCATTTTTTGATATTGTATTCCGTATAAACAGCCTATCGGCCACTTTGCATACAAATTGTACATTCTTCTCAGCTGTAGAGCGCAGACCTGTATAAATTACCGTCACATTGTTCCAACCGTTTAGCTTGATGTTTCAATTTGCCTCACGAACTTCAATGTTTTAAGACGATGCTATCTAAATAATTTTAAACTTTAGTCTAGGCTGCTTTTCTTATTTTAAAGACAATGCAGTGCACTGTAATTTCGGAAATTGCGAGAGTCTCGTTGTACGTGTTGCTATTTTTATCTTTTCTATAGGTAGGTACTACCGTGGGTGTAAATATCGGACCACTTTCCAAACAAAATCCCGTGCTCACGATGACCACATCTGTTTACCAGCCTTTTTGCATCGTCCATGGTCCAGGTGATCACAGATGTCTGACCACCCTTTACCCGTTTTTAGGGTTCTGTAGTAAACAAGGAACCCTTATAGTTTTGCCATGTCCGTCTGTCTGTCTGTCTGAGCCCGCTGTAGCTCAGAGACGCTTAGTACTAGAAAGCTGTAATTTTGCATAGGTATACATATTAATCACGCCGACCAAGTGCTAAAATAAAATCTAGATTTTTTTTTTATCGTCCCCACACTACGTCCAAGGGAGGTATCCCTTGGTCCCTTCCTTGGAGTGTGGGGATGATTTTTTTTCCCATAGTCGTTGGATATGCCGTTCAAAAATATTGCGGGTCTGTGAACATCACTTTTCGGTTCAAGGATCCGTTTGCGTAATATTAAAGCTTTAAAGTGCAAATTTATGTTTAAGGTTTTGTTTTTGGTTAACTGAAAAAAACATGGCAGTAGTACATATAATGAAATTAAAAGGGAAACTATCACAGCTAGGTAGGTTTTACAAGTCAACGAGTTATAGTCGACCAACTTAAATTTGCAGTTGGAGAATTGACCGTGGCATATATCGATGTATGGTAGAACATGTTTTTCAACTACAATGTTAAGTTTGTTTTTGGGATAAATTCATCCCAACTTCCCAACTTCGGAACTACCCTTCATTGTTTTTACGGTCTTTTACAAAAACAAGGGGCTCAGCAAGAATCTGATGCGGCGAAGCTATTGGTTAATAAGCGTCAGTAAGCTTGACGCCGAGTGCTACAAGCAGGAATAGTCCTTAGTCCTTACGGTGGTTCGATATACGCACCCGTGATAGAACGTCTGGGAATCCAATCAAGGTCCTAAGCGTTCTAAGAGAGAGTCGTTACTTTATTTGTAACGTTTAACACAGTATAGACACAGATCTATTGCTACTCATGCAAAAAAAGAAAAGTAAAACACTTTCTCTTTAATATTTTCATCTTTTGTTATAAGATTTTCGAGGTAGGTGTAAGCGTATAAGACATTGATATATATTGCGAGTAAGAATCGGCCTCTTTACATACAATAACGATATTTGCGCTAGGAATAGAGGAAAAAATGGAGTCCCGAGCGGCTCCTTTCCTGGGTTACGCTGATTAATTCTTTGAGATACATATCAGAACAGAAAAGGTCTTAAAATGTGGCATTGGGGAAAATACACGTAGGTATTTCTTTCTAGCATTGTTGTCGGCGTCTCGGAAACCATATGAAATGAGGTATTTATGTAAGAGCCGCATTTACAAGTTACATTATGATTTTATGCGCCGAAGGGAGGACTGAAAACTAGAGTTGATCGCTGTTTCTGTTACCTTCTGTAGAATGGCAATTCTTGATAAGTTATGGCCCTTTGTTTTTCCCACTTCTTTACTTTGAAGTGATATTTAATAAGTTATTACCTGTCCGTTGTAAATGGTATTTATACAACTTGTTTTTTTTTATATCCCATAACTCAGAGGTTATATTCTATAAGTAAAAATAATACAAAAGTCCTAGAGTAATGTGGTCCAAAATGCATAGTTTCGAAGATATCATTACTAACACTAGACTCTCGACGTGTGTCGGTATCTAAGTTTCATTGATAAATAAGAGCAATTAATTTTCATTCTAAGCAATCATTCATATTTAAAGCTAAAAAAATGCGACGTTGTCATATTTCACGTAAGAGTGTTTTACATTAATAAAATAAAATAAATTTATTTATTAATATTATTTATTTAATATTATTAATAATCGTGACTTTGTCGAATTATTTTGTATGAAAAATGTAAACAAAAAAAAGATAAATGAATAATAATTCATATGCCAGTTGATTCTTTGATATGGTCTCGTTCATACCCTAGAGTTATGGGATATCAAAAAAAAAACACCTTGTATAATTCACATTCTCTTTTTTCTGGGCTTTTTTATAGACGTTGTTGAATGGTCAATTAACCCGTAACAACGTCTTTAACTGTTTAACAAGACTTACTAAAACACTTACTTGACTAATACAATTTCCCACCTGCTTGACAAAGTTTACCGTGGCAACTACCGCACAACCGTAATACGTTAGTTACGTACTCGTAATTAGTTAATTAGCTCTAGAATAGCTCCGTGCGTTTCGGGTTCCATACGATAATGTTATGTTAGGCTAACGTGTCACGCACGTTACACGCTTGCCATTAATTATATTCGCCAGCAGTTCGAGTCAATGCACTTGGTAGTTTAAGGCCTTATATGATGCTGTTAGCCTATTAGCTACAAAGGCAATGTTCAGCATATTATATTCAACGTGGGAATATCGAGATAAAAATTACCCTATGTCCTTACCCCAGTCATGGTCTACCCATGTACCAAACTGCATCCAAATCCATACAGCCGTTTTAGCGTAAAAGTGCAACTTACAAACAAACAGACTCACTTTCGCATGCCCTCGAACGCTTTACAATGACCGATAAGAGCATAGAAGAGAAAAACTTATTGGGATGAATCCCAGTAACCCGGACCAGAATAGGCAGAACAATACCATGAGTAGCTTTATACATATATTTCAAACCGCAAAAAAAAACAGAACGGTCGATAAAAAAGTAAGCAACCTCTTGAACCACATGGAGCAGATAAATTAATTATAAGTAAAGTCCCATAAATGGAAAAATATATTAATTTTATAACTTATGTTTATATTTTTTATTATATTATTGCTTTGATACCGCACGTCGCACCCCTACACAGATATTAAATGAAAGTTATCAACTCATCACTGTTAACTCGTGCAAATAATTACCTATTACCTACTTACTATACTTGGGAGACAAGGCATAAAGCTTACATAAGCATGACTTTATAAGTATCAGCAAAGTTAACACAGAATTTACGTACCTTCTTATAACAATAGATGTTTTAAAACAACAATTCGTGAACTAAATTCTATTAAAAAAGCAATTGAAAGGTTTGAGAAAGGTTGACGTTTGTCCCTTTTAATTCTTTTCTAGACTTTGTTCATGAAGAGAATCTTTTGAAAATTCCAATATCTAAAATAACCGTGCCCGTTGGTTGATTGTATCCTTTTACAAAAAAAGTAAAACTTTCATTGTTGTTTCATTTGTTCCATTCGAGAAATCGCCGTATAAAATCAACCCTATTTTAAGCTATTAAATTTTACTGCTAGGAATCAAGGCTCCTGCAAACTGGCGCGACTTGTCGCGCGACGTTTCACCGGGAGAACAATTCCAATGAAGTTTTCATAGAAATCGTTCTACGGGTGTCGCGTCGCGCGACAAATCACGCCACTCTGCACGAGCCATTATTCTTAGAAATCTGTAGGTAACCTACTTACTTCAATCACTCTTCTAGAGCCTAACGGAATGTCATCCTCATCCAGTTTTCGTTTGTTTTCGTTTCGATTTCGTTCGTGTTGCGTTACGATACAACACGACAGACAACCAATGTTTGTGATATTGCATTTCCAACGGTAATGTGATCCTCCAAACTTCCTGCTTGGTACTCATGGCCAGTAAACAAACGACCATTACGGGTTCCTATTTCATTTGGCTCGTAAAAGTCCACTACCTACTTACTGTAGGTATATCAATCTCTCAGAGGGCGATGGCTTTCAGAGAGGGTATCGCACAATCTCTAACGAAGCGGCGGCTTGCGCACTGGCCGGATCCCCACAGTGGCACCTGGAAGCGAGAGCCCTCGCGCACTGCATCGGTGACGCGAGGACGCGGGGCGCAGTACCTGTGCAGCAGCAGATCACGCTGCCCCGGACCGAGCTCCGTCAGGTCGTGGTGGCAGAATGGCGGGACAGGCTTCTGCGCCCTACCGCTGGCTTCCTCACCATCGAGGCGATTCGGCCGGTGCTTGACGACTGGCTCGTGAGGAGACACGGCTCCCTGTCATTTAGGGCGACGCAGATGCTCCCGGGGCACGGCTACTTCGGGAAGTTCCTACATCGCAAAGGCAGGGAGCCAGACGCTCGGTGTCATCACTGCGTCCACTGTCGGGAGGAAACGGCGTGGCATATGCTTGCAGAGTGTGCAGCTTGGGAGGAGCCTCGCCGTGCCCTCATTTCGGAAGTGGAAAGACCTGTTGCTGCCGGCTGTGATTGGTTCAATGGTCGGCGACGCAGCGTCGTGGGACGCGGTGATCTCCTTTTGCGAAAATGTCAAGTCGCAGAAGGAGGCAGCGGAAAGGGAGAGGGAGATTTCGAGTGCTCTCCCGGCCCGTAGCAGGCGCACCGGGCGTCGGCAGAGAGCAGATAACGCTCTCTTCCGGCCTCCTTAAATGGGTCCAGGGACGGCGGACTCGGGGACGTCCGCCGCCCCCTATCATATAAGACCTGAGATGGTGGCATGCGCGCCGCTCTTAGACGTCGCGGAAGGAGTCAAACACCTCACTCCCCCGCTTGACCAGACGGTGCCCGCAGAGGCGGGCCAGCACCAGCAGGGGGCTGCGTTGCAGAGTGCTTAAGTGACCCCGTAGCCTCCGGTGCAAGTGTGCGAGGGAACACTGGGTGGTTTTAGTGGGTAGAAGTCTGACAGACCCCTCCGTCCGCCCCAGGATGGAGGACATCCATGAGGATTTCCAACCCAGTGCCAAAAAAAAAAGGTATATCAATCTCTGCCTGAAAATCTGAAAAGTGACTTCAGTATTTTCTATACAGCATAAAACCGGCCAAGTGCGTGTCGAACCACGCACAATGAAAGGTTCCGTAGTGGGGATTAAATTATCCTAAGAACAAACTTAACATTGTAGTTGAAAAACATGTTCCCTCATACATTCCGTATTGAGAGATTTACTATGTTATTTTAAGATCATAGATTTCTTATAAGTTTACCTGTAATTTATAAGTAAAGAACTACTTTCTGTATTTTTTTCAAAATTTTAGGCTGAGCGATTTCGAAGATAAAGGGCATGGCCAATGTTCATCTGTTTTCTTAAATATTTTTAAAAGTATTTGTTTTAAAATTATAAAAAAATATATGTGATATGTCACATGATACAGTTTGCAAAAAAATATTTTTATTTTTCCCCCAAAAGTGACTCCCATATTCAAAATTCAATTATTTACGTTACACGTCCGTGTTTGGGTCACATAAGTTCATATGTGTACCAAATTTGAACTTAATAGGTCCAGTAGATTCGGAGCAAATCGGTTGTAACAGACGGACAGACAGACAGACAGACATATGAGTGATCCTATAAGGTCTCCATTTTTTTCCTTTTGAGGTACGGAACCCTAAAAAGTAATAACTTATGTATGCTTTGTGAAAACTATCTGTCAGAATGTATTCTATGTTATCTAAACCCGTTGTGACGAGTTTGTTGCTCGGCCATAGTGCACGTCAAACAAAAAATACAAAAAACCACTGAAAATATTTTCAGTTTGTTATCTAAAACAGTGGATCCTAAACGGTGCTCTACGTGAGCTAAAATGTGACGCGCGAAATGTGTTACCATTTTTATTCATTTTATTGGGCATTCAGATGCATGCAACGAGATATATACGTGTGCCTATGGTATTAAATAAGTTTTACGATTATGTTGAAATCTTTGATACCATTTTATTCAAACTTGTGGCCCGGTCAAAGTTTGGGAGCCACTGATCGAAAAAGAGAAAGACAATTCGCACTCTCTGATCCCTAATTTTCTGTGACGTCATAGGCACGGCCATAACCCACGGACAACCAACTAAATATTGTGCTTCATAGACTAGCTAACATAAAAACTGCGTCCCCTCATATGAATATATTCCCCTCAAATCTACCACGACGAATGATATATTACGTAAATTATTTATCTTTCTGTAGACGACTTCCGTTTCCTATCGTTAGCTCTGACAAAAGGTTCATCTCGTCATGCGCGTGTCTGCATCATTTTGTCATGAAAATCGTATTATATCCTGAAGTTCCAGCTGTAACGTAGCGTGAAGGAAATAAATACGATTCCAATATCGCGACATTCGAAAACTGTCGTTATGCAGATACCTACAAGTATCTTGTTAATAAAAACCACGCACAATGAAGGACTACGGAACGTAGTTGGGATGAATTTATCACAAGAACAAACTGAGCATTGTAGTTAGCAAAGCATGCATTTCTCAAAATGCAAATGTAAGTTTGTACGCACAATATTGAGAGATTTACCATGTTATTTTAAGACCATAGACTTCTTATAGGTTTTCCTGCAATTTGTATAGAACTATTTTCAGTATTTTTTTTTTCAAAATTTTAGGCTGAGCAGTTTCGGAGATAAGGAGGGCGAATGGCAAATTTTCATCTGTTTTCTTAAATAATTTTAATAGTATTTGTTTTAAAATTATAAAAAACAATATATCTGATAGATAAGTCACATGGTACAGTTTGCAAAACTTTTTTTTTATTTTCTAATTTGCCCCACAAAAGTGACCCCCATATTTAAAATTCATTTATTTACGTTACACGCCCGTGTTTGGGTCACATTAATTAATATGTCTATATCGGTCCATTAAACAAGCAGGGACCAAATTGGCAAACAGTGACAGACAGACAGACACGAGTGATCTTAAAAGGCTTCCGTTTTTTCATTCGGACATACGGAACCCTAATAGACTCTCCGACTAGTTGAATTATTAAAGACTTGTTGCCAAAATAGCATTGAGCTCACTAATGGTTTTTAAATCAAACTAAGAACACAATTATGTATTTGGTTTCCTAACAAAAAGTGTTCGATTTTGTTAATGAAGGTCGTCTAGGTCGACTGAAGGTGTTGGAAAAATATCGACTGATAAATACGTAGTACAATATAAATGCAAGTAATTAACCACGAAATACAAATGCACAACCATTAAGTACAATGGAGCACACTGAATAAATAATGTCGACTACTAAAACTAGTTCAATGCAAACAATAAATTATTTGAAATATTGGAACAATTTATCATTCAGTTCAACTCAATTTTCGATATATGTGTTCCTAACAAAACTCTCGCAGGTGAAGTAGAGGCTACTGGCATCTTTGTTTATTTCACTTTGTAAAGTAACGTAGCAATTCATAGCACACCGGAATCTACCGGGAATTCCTTATTGCTGAAAAATGCTTTCATTTGATTTATCGAACTTCTTTGTACAATTGAATGTCAAAAAAAAAAACAAAAAAGAAATAATATGTTAAATAAACTTTTCTTTCAATATGCTTGTTTACCTTGCTTTTATGCTTGTTTTTTTTTTGTGTTTGTTGTTTTATGCTTGTTTTTGATTTAGAGCGATGATATGTATCATGAACCTTATACGTCTTGCTTATCCATGTTTATTTGGGATTTAATTTGTACTACGATCCTTCTACAAGCACCTTTTGCTTCGTATTGTACACGTTCATAAATCAGGATCGTCGCATGTCGCGTTCTGTAGATTTTGATTTGAGCGGACCTGTCCAGTCAGTGCACGCATTTGTCAGTAATCGTGTAGCTCAACTCAGAGCGGAGCTCAACGACTTTTAGAACAATACCAAGGAATGGACATTTGGGTAGGCCGCATAAAGTACTCAAACTGCCCAGACTCTCATTAAAGCTAACTGAGAAAGACACAAAACAAAATATGACCCACATAGTCCTCACATTCACAAAAATTTAAATAATTATAAATATATTAATGTGAGACAGTATTTACATATCTATTATAAATATATTGATACTTATGATATTATAGACATACTTAATTAAGATGACTGGGAAGGCTTGTATGTCCCAGTAATTGGGTTGTGGCAGTTTGGTGACAACAGTCCCATGTAAAATACTAATTACATACCTACTGGTCGAACCGGAAGCTGATCCTAATGTAGGAGTAAAATATATCATATAAAATACTTCATTGTAATCTGTTACAATGAAATATATATAGGAAGTATGAACTGAGATATTTTAAAGTATGCTTCAAAGTTGATCATCATAGATTCAGCTGAAAAAGGACACACCGGATATAGACTTCCGTCCAAGAATAGCCACATCGGCGAATCTAGCGGATCTCTAATCGATTTCCTATATTATGATCAAGCTTGATAAAATGATGAAAAATCGGTTTATATCAATTCGATAAAAATTACCATCAATCTTAAAGATACAAGGAAGAGCATAATATTTTTTGTGAGTTTGAAATTCCATCGAAAGAAATAACCTTTAACTCGTGCGTATCATCGTATGTTTAATGTACATCTTTGAGCTCAAAACAACAAACAACCCTCGGTTTGAAACAACATTCTCGTGCACCCTTCTTGTAATGTAAGCAACTATTAAGAAACAATTTTTGAAATTCGATTCCAAAGGGGTGGAAAAGTGAAATGCGCTTTGGCGACAGGCCCGATGCTGCCTGCCGCGGGCTTGTACTAGACTACATAAAATGCAACTTATCTATAATTCGGATATCTCGTTCGATTTTTCCCCGTTCCGTCGCAGATGTACGAAGATTCCCATGGAGATAAGTAAGATTCAATTTGATTCTTATTCTATTAACTATTGATACATAAATTGGTCTTTGATTACTACTTATATTATCAAAAATATTGTATAGATACTCGCACTGAACTATATGATATTCTCAAACCTATTAAATAAATACCTCGAAGTAACTTTTTCACAAAACTAAGTAGATAATTTAATATTAAATTAGAATAGCCTGCAAAAGCAATCGTCTGAACAGATAAAAAAAAATATTATTTTAAATCTGAGCCTAGAGAGTCACTAAGTAGAAAAAAGTTGCCCTAATGGCGCATCGTTAACTTTAACAAATGTGTTTTCAGCTCATTTTAACTGTCTGTGTTGCACTATAGTTTGATTTATGTTTGAAACATGTACAGTTCCTATTTGTCGTCTGGAGAGGTCAAGGAAACCTCAAGCGTACATCTTGAAGCCATGTGTAGTAAAAATGAGTAAGTACTGTCGTGAGAAATAGGTTGGCAAAGAACGTCGCAATAACCGAATTCCTTTGGCCGAATCTAACAACATACATACAAGGACAGATTATAAACATTAAAGGAAGTTCTATGATTTACTCACATTTTCTTAAATAATTACGAAATAGTATATCGGATTAGTGTTTACTAAAACGACTACATTCGTCTGGACGTTGTAATGATATTTAGGTACAGGCGAGTATTTCTGGTTGTTATATAAATCGCTGGCAGCGTCGCGAGCCGCCAGGTTGCTATAGATGGAGCAATATTGAAGAGGAAATGGTTATTGTCTACCCGGCTAAAGGGTCTCGCTGGACTCCTATTATCCCTAATAACATTTCCCTCTACCTACTAGTCTGGCGTATATGAAAATAAGCTGGTTTGTTTGTGCGTCAACACGGCTTCTGTTGAATATACAATGAAATCTATTTGAACTAGCGATAACAATTTCAAACGCCCTTACTTTCTGTCTTTCCAAATATATTCCTGAATACCTCTAGTATTCAGGAATATTTTTGGAAAGCTTTCAATTTTTTTTCTTACCTATTTAGGGACGTTCTTCTATTGGGATTTCGGAGGAAATTACTTTATAGGCACGCTTTATAAGTGGAAATGTTAAATTTTATTTGCGTGGAAAAGTTACAAGTAATATATTTGAGCCGTAAATAAAATGTAGGCGAAATATATGAAAATTCATACTAAAAATAAAATAAATTGGGCACTCGGTTTTAATGAGTCGAGCTCTTGCAACGCCAAACAGAAGAGGCGGAGATCTCAGCGCAAAATAAAAACCGGTTAAGTGTGAGTTTAGAGTTTCCAACGAATCTTTACCGTAGCTAAAAATACAAGAATAGCTGTACAGCCTTTGGCGTCTTGTCTTTTGAATTTCTTTAGAAAATGACATAAAGAAAACGGCAAAGCAACTTTTAAAATTGAGTAGTTACCTAATCCAAAAGAAACACCATTATAAACGTTTTACTGTTCCCAAAAATCGTGCAAATGGTGCTTGAACTGTGTTACAAACAGCGTGTAAGTGACGGTCACACTTTACACGTCTAACAGGGTCCCCTTCCTGCTTTGTGTCACGTTATGTATCACAGAACGGAATTGTACGCACAATATGCAAAATCCCGACCGACTCCGTAATTTACATGGAAATTTGTCACTAAATACTTAGGTGTGAAGGCGTTGACGGGTTCCGGCATTTTGGGCAACCTGATCAATTTAACAAGGTCAGCAACGTGACGGTATTCCCTCAGGGGAGCGTTATTCACGCCGTTCGCCGCCGTTGGCCAGTTGACTTCGGTGGCCAGTAACCCATTTGCTTTCATTAAATATTGGTGTTCCTCATGCATAATAAGTTAAGCTGTGGATGCTCCATAGGATTTACACAATATAGGTATCATTGTTAATCGGCTAGGGACCTGTATGGACACATCACGCATTATTATTATTTTTTTTTTTATATTTTGTCTTTGTTTGTAGAATATTGTCTATTATCCTTTTTTTTTTTTTTTTTTTAAGAGTTTTGTGATTAAGTTAGCCCTGCTATATAATAGTTAACGTTTGCTAACAGTTTGTATTATATACCATAGTAATCTGTGGAAAATGTTGTGGGTAGTATATTTGTTAAGTTTAATTTTAAGACAACACTGTTTATGCTTAATATACTACTGTTTGTTTTCCCAAATTGAATAAATAAATAAATAAATAAATAAAACATAAGCGTTATTGGATAATAACGTGTCGCTTCTTAAAAGCGTCCATTTTGTTGTTTATTTATTTCAGTAAGTTTATTAAAACTCATCCTACTCCACGCAAATTGCTATTTAAGAAGTTGAGACTTACTTTTACAATTAAGCAGTAGAATAAACTACTTAAGGCAGACGAAGTCGCCGGAAAACGCTGTTTTTTCTTTCGGGAAAGTCGAAGCAGAAGTTTTAAAACAGTTTGTAAGTTTTAATTCCAGTTTGCGATGCGACTTCAAGAAATCCAATAGACATTATTAAAACAACACATCTTTGAAACTATTCTGCGTTACGATTATAGTGAAAGCTTTTCAGCTCGGTAGTGACCCTAGTGTCATGTTGAGCCGTGAGAAATCGCGACATGGAGAGTCGCAACCTAGTGCTGGGCACGCCACAATTGCGGCTATAAGTCCCCTCTTTGAGGAGTGGCTAGAGAGGCGCCACGGCGTCCTCACCTTCCGCCTGACGCAAGTCCTCACTGGACACGGCAGCTTCGGGAGGTTCCTGTGTCGGATAAGGCGGGAGGAAACGCCCGGGTGTCACCACTGTGTGGATCGCCCGGAGGACACGGTGGAGCATACGGTGGAGGTCTGCCCGGCTTGGGCAGAGCACCGCCGTGTCCTCGTGGAGGCGATCGGCGGCAGAGATCTCTCGCATCCCGCCCTGGTTCAGGCCATGGTACGGAGCGAGAGGGCATGGGCAGCCGTCATCTCCTTCTGCGAAACAGTAATGCTCGAAGGAGGAGGCGGGACGGTTGAGGGAAAGCCAAATTTCGCGCCCTCTCGCCCCAAGCCGCCGCAGGAGACGCCCTGGGCGTCGGGAATCCCGGGCGGATTTCCGGCCACCGTAGGCGCGGGCTTGCGGACATTTGAGCAATGGGTAGCACACCGTCCGGTAAGGACCAGGCCCGGGTCGACGGCGCGTTGTATTCCACGCGCGCCTCAAAGAGATGTCGCCAGCACAAGTGTAGGGGTCCACTAGGGCCGATGCCTGCCGGGGTCGCGGGAAGGTGCTAATATGTCACAGAGGCCCCCGCAACACAGGCAACGGAAGGAATACGGGTGGGTTTTAGTCAGTAAGAGTCTGACACACCCTCCCGCTCCGCCCAGAGCGGGAGAAGTTATTTTATGATTTCCCACCCAAAAAAAAAAAGTGTGAAGTTAAGCTTAAACTTAAGACCAAAGGGCTAACATTAAAATCTTCTTTATAGTTACAGTTTCGATACGAATTCCAAGAGGTTATAAAATTGAATAGTAAAACTGATTGGGTTCCGTGGTAATTACAAAAATAGTTTTCTAACAAAGCCAACGGCTTTTGACTTCTCAACCAAACAACCAAATAACCAGCGAGGCAATTCCTGCAGACTTGAAATAACTTATTTTGAGGGTCGTAATTAAATTATGAGTATCCCTTTGGTGGGTCTGTGAGCTAATAAAAGCGTAATAGTTATATTTCGAGGGAGGGTGGCTGCTTGGTTGCGCAATTACGACGATTACAGGGGACGTTATTTGCCCAACTGCGGCATAACCGAAAAGGATTGTGGTGAGTTAGGGCTTTCGGAAATTAGAAATTGTCTGAGAGTGCAGAGATCAAGTGATTGAATTGTGACGAGGCATTGAATAATAAATTGTTGCTGCTAAAAAAACAGAAACCCAAACATCGTTTTACGAAAAAGCAGCTTCGTTTAATAACAAATTGTGTATGTTCGGTATTCATAATATTGGAGTCACCAGTCGAGAGTTCAATGGATGGAAATGCATTTCAAATGAGTTGCGGATATGATCGCGACCAGTAGCATCCTGTGGATCCATCATTATAATATCAGCCACATGTTAATGCGATAACTACGTATTTCCATATTCATTCTTGATTTGATCGCTGTATCGTGTCAGTAATATTGTATGCCAATATCGTAATATAATGATATTCTTGACTCTTGTATTACTCCGTAATACGTGCTTTGATACGTGTATCGTGTTGCCGCGACATGATCTGGGAATTAAATAAATCCTTGGACAGGGCTGGTAATTGGAACGAGTAGCAATCTGTCACAATTGTGGTCTTTGTGCCCGATACACCATTGATGAACGTACCTATACAATGTTCGGCGACAATCGATACGGGTTCAGGGTTCCGTATTGTATTTGTTTGGGGTTCTGTAGCGACTCTTGTATTATCGCCATGTCTGTCTCTGACATTAAAATGGACTAATGACGACTAAGACTTTTTTTGCTTTCATATCCTTACAGCGGAGCTCTACTTCACGAGAGGTTTTATACGCACTTGGTATGTTTAAATAATGTGACTCATACACATACGAGAACGAATATATGGAGTCAAAACACATCAAAATAAATAAACGATTTTCCTAACGCCATTACCGTAACGTACTACAAATGTGGCAGATTGGCATAAAAGCTAGTTCACTCATAATACTTTTCCGAGTGTTCCATCTCGGGCGCTCGTACACAAACAAGGATTACGCCCAACTTGGAATACTTTATGCAAAGCTACGAGTATGCTATTCCGCGGCTCGCCTACATAAATGATGAGACTAATGAGGACCATTACCGCTTTCAATAGCTCGTCGATGGATACGGATGGCACACAATGATAGGTCAAGTGGTCTTGGATCAGCTCGAAACGAGCCTGTAGTGCGGAAACACTACAATTCCTCTTATACGGCCTTTTCCGCCTCATAACTGCGTCTGGTGGAGGGCACTTCCGAACTTGAGGCTAAAACGTTGTTTGACCTTTTTGCTACGCAATTTCAGTTGAGTTTGGAATTGTTCCTGCTTAGCATGACGCATTCTATTTCTTCGAAGAATAAACACGGCTCTTTCTATACAAAGTGACATTTCGTTTCTCCTTTTTTGACATCCCACCGTAGAAATCCTTCTACATAAAAAAGGACCTTGACAAAAATCGTTAGCAACGAAAGACAAAATGACAGATTGTAAAAGGAATTCAACGGTGAGATGTAAAAAATGGAGAAACGAAATGTCACTTTGTATAAGAAAGAGCCGTGTCTATTCTTCGAAGAAATAGAGAGTGTCTTGAGAAAAAATAGTCCGGTGCGCGTTTGGTTCAGCGTACTTCAAGCTATCTTCTTATTAAAATAGTTTGACGAATTTCCTAAGATGAATAATTTGATTACCCGTAGTCATGTGGTCTGATGTGTGATGTTTGATTTCCTGGAGATTGGGTCTTCAGGAATAGTTCGAATAATACTAAGCTCCGGAATTATATAATGAGGAAAAGGCTCGCTCACTTGGCACAAGGAAACTGAACCCGCTCGGAATTGAGGATGTACAGCAGCCCATCTATGCCTATCTTCAGGGTTTACAAACGTGGCCGTTATACAATGATTGGTCAATAAGGCGAAGCGTGACTGGTGACTCAATAGTGCGGGTCTGTAGTGCGGAACCACTATGATTCCGCTCATGTGCCCTCTTCCTAATCGAGTGTCCCACTCGGATGTCACCCGGAAGACACAATGATCATGTCCAGACATTAAGCTCGTGTTTGTTCACTAGTGTTGTGACCAAGACTTTGTTATCGTGGATCGAATATTGGTTTCGCTCGTGACTTCTCTTAAGTTCTGGGGATAAGCCAATGTAAATAACTAAAAAAAAATAATAAATGTTTAATATCCGTAGGGCTCAACAGGTTTTTTTAAACGCTCGGAATTAATCGGGATTTCGTTTCTATTCTGGGATAAGTCGTACTATTCAAGAAAATAATAAATACCTAAGTGTTATTTTTTAATTCCGGGAGTTGTGTATGTCTTATGTGAATATAATATAGCGAGCAATACGAACACCTGAACTTCAGAAATATTGTCACTCGTCAACGCACTCAACACATATATTGGACACGTTCTCGTTTCATTTCAAACTTGTCTGTCAATTGAACTCGCCGACCCGTGCTCGGGGTCCAATTAGCGTTTTTAATAAATTGCTCTCCGTCGCGTATAGTCCCATACCTTTCCAAATGAACCACGCGCCGTATTTCCCAGCCCTCCACTCTCGTCTCCTACCAATCCGTGTCAAATTGACTAAATTTATGCAACTGCTGTTCCTCCAGCCGACCCTACGCATCAAATGTCATAATTGAGAGGGGATTGCATCTGAATAATGTATTAGTGCAGATAAAGCAAACTTGGAAGTCGAAGTAAATGTCGTCATTTTGGGCAGTTATGTACCACTTTCGGATTGTGGACCCCTTCACAGTGAGAATACAATATTCACTTTGATTAAGGGTGTGATTAAGTATCAAAATAATAAGACGATGAAGAGGGATTTTGTAGGATTTAGAACATGAAAATAATGATGTCTGTAATTTAATTACATTCTCTTCGTAAGTTATTAACCTTGTTTAACGATATCATTGATCTCTAACCTCGTACCAAAAACTCCATGGATGTACACAAATATTATTCTTACTTTCCACAAAAACAGGATAAAACATTCAAAAATATTCAGAAGTAAAATGATAAAACCAAGTAAGTATTGTATAAAGAAAAGTTTTGCTTGTTTGTTAGTCAGGAATTCACGTAAAAACGCCTTTAAGCTTGTTATGAACATTGTGTAGCTGGTTTTCAGATTCGTTTTATTATTATTATTAACTATAATATAATTATGTTTCACACCCGGCGAAGAGGGCAGCACACTAGGGCGGGATACCTAATAACAGTAATGGACTTTTATGACACATTTTCATAAGTGCGTGCACATCTTGACACCCCTTTTATGAAACCGTTAAGTACTACCATAAAAGAAAAAAATAAATGTGTTATTTGGTTCGACATTGTTAATTCTTTTAACGTCAAACATAATGAAACTTGGCAACAGTTAAATGAAATCTTTCAGCCAGATCAGATGACTGAATCTGAAAAGAGGTAACTAGTTCCAATACGCTTTGGGAGCCGGAGACAAAGACATTCAATTACTTTCAGTCTTCAAATAGACATTATTTTGTTGATGAAAACAATAGTGTAGATTTACTCTTTAACAATGGATAAGTATAGCATGTCAAACACCATTTTCTTAGAAGTCAAGAATTGTATTTTAAATGGAATTACTTTCTACTACTTTTCTTATTTTAAGGAGACTACAGGAGCTAAACGCAAGTTTCATGATGCCTAAAAGCCGGGGCGTGCCGTCCATAGAGGCAATTAGGCCTAGCCTACCCTGCCAAGAACACCAAATGCATTTATTTGAACTATGTAATACAATAATACAAAATATTAAAAAAACAATAAACTCCTGTTATTACACTTATAGCAACTTGTCGCACCCGTGTGATGTAACTCACAGTTCTACGGAGCTCGGTACGCACTATTAGGCAGGCACACGGCCAGCCTAAATCCCATTGATAAATTTACGCACACTGGTGTATATTTTCGTGCGAATGAACGGCACACATGATTGACATGGTTTAAATTATGGGCGTAACTACTGCGACTGGAGCTGGCCACCGCGTATTGTGATTGGCTGTGTGTAAAGTCAAGAATTAATGAGTGAAAAGTATTGAAGACCAGGGTCCCAATTTTTGACAATTCCCCGAATTGCGAGGAATTTGAAAAACAGACTACACCCAGAGGAAAATAAGTATCAGCAAACCTGGACTGTATTGTGCGGTAAAATTTGGTAGTCCCTTTTGTAGAAGAACGGTGTGACAATGATGCAATTTTAATTGGTAGTGTTTTTTTATCGACAAATTAGAAATTATATTTTTTTAGAGTAGCCATATTGTCTCATGTGACAAACAATTTATATCCGATCTTGAATGTTTTGCTTTTTGTATATCTTATTAAGTAAGTGTAAATATTATTTGTTGTGTTTATTATTTGTTTATTTACATAAAAATGGTGTTCTGTTGTGATGTTTGCGCCGATAATGTGTTTGTTAGTAGTTAAAAAATTGAGGTGGCTGAATCTTTCTGTTTGCATCGTTAGAAAATCGTATTTTGAACCTTGAATAATGTGGTAAATTCTTGTATTTATAACTTTTGTTTTTACGGGATTACTTTCAATGTTTTTTTTTCAAATATTATAAATCAATAATGACTACTATCATAAGTAGAGCGCCGCTGTGATGTTGCACGAATTAGTTTTTTTTTTGTTTTTTTGGTGTCAGTATGCGTGCTTCGTGAAGAACCACTGCACGCCACTGCCTTTTTTTTTTGGGTGGGAAATCATCAAATAACTTCTCCCGCTCTGGGCGGATCGGGAGGGTGTGTCAGACTCTTACTGTCTAAAACCCACCCGTATTCCTTTAGTTGCCTGTGTTGCCAGGGGCCTCGGTAACCTTTTGGTACCTTCCCACGACCCCGGCAGGCGTCGGCCCTAGTAGACCCCTACGCTTGTGCTGACGACATCTCTTTGAGGCGCGCGTGGAATACAACGCGCCGTCGACCCGGGCCTGGTCCTTACCGGACGGTGAGCTACCCATTGCTCACCGTCCGCAAACCCGCGCCTACGGTGGCTGGAAATCCGCCCGGGTTTCCCGACGCCCAGGGCATCTCCTGCGGCGGCTAGGGGCGAGAGGGCGCGAAATTTGCCTTTCCCTCAACCGTCCCGCCTCCCTCTTCGCGAGCATTACTGCTTCGCAGAAGGAGGTGACGGCTGCTCAGGCCCTATCGCTCCGTACCATGGCCTGAACCAGGGCGGGATGCGAGAGATCTCTGCCGCCGCACTATGGGACCAACCGGTATTTTCCATCTCAAAAATCGATAACTCTGTTGTTTTGTGATTTATCTCCTTGATTTTTTTTTCACGTATTTGTGAATATCTAGGCAATAAAAGAAATCAAACATCATCATTCTAAAAAAAATATTTTTTCCGAAAAAAAATGACAAAGATAAAGTTATACGAAATTTCATACAAAAAATCATACAGTTATATTAAAATAGCAATAAAAGTTACACTTATGCTTAAAATAAGTTTAAAACTAAATTATTATTATTAAACAAACAGTTACATGACAAAAAAAAATTATTACTTAAACTTATCCTACTCATCACTTTCTATTTCCAACAATTCTTTAGCTTCGTCAAATAATTCTTTGGATATTAGAAAACTTGGTTTATTTAAGCTAGATATATAAGGATCAGATGTATATAACAAAATATGCAGAACGTCTTCGTTTGTTGCTGATCTGGAATACTTCCTAGCGTGATGTAACCTATATTTCTTATAATCTTTATTTCGAGCTTCCTGGGCATCTTCGGATAATTGTCCTATAGGCAAAACTGCATAATGCTCTATTATTTTAGCACCATGTATATGTACTTTATGGACCGAAGATGGCATGTAGTACCAGTTATATTTGCTTACATATAATTGCGCGGTTACCAATGTATAGGTACTGACCAAATTTTTCTGCGTTTATAGGAAATCCCGATGACATAGTTTGAAGAATTACATATAGTCTCTTGATTAATTCTTCATCAATTCCGGTTATCTCTGCAGAACATTGGTAATTTTGGAAAAATCTCCTTGCCGTATTACCGTCATTGCTATTACCGGAACCTTGACGTGGTTTATCAATATGCAAGCCAAGCACTTCTCGGAAACGTTTTTGGACAAATTTTTTCTTGTCTTCTTTAAGTTGCTTGTTTTCTGGAGTTGTTGCAGACCACTTCTCAAAACCTAAATTGTAAGAAATATGGAGGATCATTTCCATAAATCTTATCCATGCGTGTAGCGTCGACAATCCGTATTTAAACGCATTTTCAACTCTCGTTGTAACTTTTAAAAGATCATTCATTTGTCTGGGAGTTGCTCCACAAACAGTGCAGGTAGCACTGGATGATGTGTTCCGGTTATCACTTGAGCAACTTTCCCATCAATCATTGTCATAAACAGTTGATGTTTAACTTCGATGACTTTGTCTTCTCTTGACACAAGAGTTGGAATCAATTGATTAATTTTGGCTTCAATTTCACTGACAACCGCTGTAGTTTTTTCGGGAGTTTCTTTTGCAAATTCTAATGAAATTGGTCTGCAATATCTAACAGATGAGCAAGTAGGGTTTTTCCATATGACCGTAGAAGTTTCGTCTACTAATCGCAGTGGTACAAGGGACACTATAAACAAATTAGCGTCCGATATTTGTTCGTTTTCTTCCGGTAGAGTTTGTTTATACTCACTTTGCCCGGAGGATCCATCACATCCCCATTTAGTGAAAAGCTTGAGACGATTGTAAGTCGATCCTGACTTTATCCTTATAATACGGCAGACTGTATGGTCTAAGAGATCTTGCAGGTTGATTTTTGCGCTTATATTTGTCACCGTAATGCTGGATGCAGGCGGATAGCAAGCCTTTTTTGCTTCACTTAGTGTTTGGTACGAAGGCAATACAGAACTTAAATTCTTATCAACGAGCCTTTTTCTTAGGTACGCATATTGTGCTTTGGTTAAATCAGTTTCAATGCATATACTCAATGCTTCCTCTTTTGTAAAGGAAAGTGCGTTATCTGGATTGAGTATGTTTTGTAGAATAACTTTTTTCTCTTCTTTTTCCTTATTTCTGATAATAGTCACAATCGACGCTTCGTCATTTTCCCCCATGGATCTTAAACCTTGCACATAAGCGTTACGGACATGTCCCATTCCATACTCCTGGACCAGCTCCATATTTTTTCGTTTCTTTGTGTTTTCCGAGCACTCGTCATATTGTTTTGTTGGTCTTCCACGTTCACCAGAAGTATTCAAACCAGAATTTACAGTGGTTGAGGTACTGCAAGAATTCAATGATACTTTAAACTCACCATTTAACCAATTTGAGTATAGGCTCTCGAACCGGTCCGGCTTTCTTTGAGCTTTGGTCCATTTCTGGTTGCAACTCGATGTTAGATTTTTTTGAATACTCTCTATTACAGTATTAACGTCAGTTTCCGATAGTTGAAAATTTTCCAATAAATATTTTTTGAGGTCTGAAGTACTTTTCCCTTTTATTATTTGATCACAAAGATCGCGTCGAACACAAACGAATTCACTCATTGTTAGATAATAATGTTTTTTATGCGTTAATTGTTATTGAAAAGAAGTATCTGAACACTTTGATGAATCGTATGCTGAACATACACGGGTATTTAAAGGACTAATATTTTAGTGCCTTGTGCAAAAACCATGGGACAATTGATTATAACAGTTCTCATCGAAATAGTGTAATCAGTACTGATTGTAATTATTTACCACAACAGATAAATAGAACTTCCGCAGCAATATAGTTTATCATACTTGTGGTTAAGGTGACCACCCCAAACAAAATTGCCATGGGAAGATTCTTTCAAATATAATAGCAGTTTTTTAATTTGCAAATGTATGTTTTTATCATAGAAATAGAAAAAAACAATATAGACATCAAAGGATAATAACTAAATATAATATTTCATAATAAAAAAGAAGAACCGTAATTTTCGAGGATTTTTCCCCGATTGACATTATTGCTTCAAAATCACCTCTGGCGCAAAAAACGCGCAAGTTTTTTTTAAATCCTCATATTACTGAGTAGATAAGGTCTCTAATAGAGTAATTACCTTGACACCGGCTGCTTTCGGCAACAACGAAAACTCCAATTGAAATTAACAAAAACTAAATTTTCTTTACTTCACTAAAAAAATATTAAAAAATTAAATAAAAATATTTTTTTTACAAAAACTGAACGTGGTTGCAAAGTGTATATTCTAAGATATCTAATGATGTATAACACTAATATGTTTCCTTGGAAAACTTCCGAATAATTATGTGTTGAACTCCCTTAACGGTAATTTAATTGGCATGAAAATATTTATGCCCAATGTTTGAGGTTCATTTTATAAACGTAAAACTTTATATTTTTTTATATTTTGTAATTTATTCGTAAGTTCCATCTTTTGAGAGTATAAAACCATAAAACAATCTATGGATTTACGACTTTCGACAAAACCATTTTTGAGATGGAAAATACTGTTTGGTCCCATAGTGCGCCGGTCGCCTCCACGAGGACACGGCGGTGTTCTGCCCAAGCCGGGCAGACCTCCACCGTATGCCGTATCCACACAGTGGTGACACCCGGGCGTTTCCCCCGCCTTATCCAACACAGGAACCTTCCGAAGCTGCCTTGTCCGGTGAGGACCTACATCAGGCGGAAGGTGAGGACGTCGTGGCGCCTCTCTAGCCACTCCTTAAAGAGAGGACTTATCGCCGCAATTGTGGCGTGCCCAGCACTGGGTTGCGACAACCGTACTCTAAATGTCGCCATGAGATCCCGCCGGAGCTCCGTCCGCTGTGCTGCGATTTCTCGCGGCAGCGGAGTTACGCCTCAGCGTTTCGCCTCCTCGCGCCGCTCCCATACGTGCGCGAGGGCTTTTGCCTCCAGATTCCATGGCGGCCATCCGGCAAGGAGGCTCGCTGCCTCACAGGAGACCGTGCGGTATCCCCGGACCAATCGGATGGCCATGTCCCAATGGGCCGCGCTCAACCGGCGAGCTGGCCGCAGCGCCAGGCAACGCTCCCACACAGGAACCCCGTAATGGGCCATGGACCGCACGACCCCCGTGTAGAGACTCCGGCAGGAGGCGTTTGGACCCCCTAGATTGGGCAGCAGCCGCTGCAAGGCAGCCTGCCCGCTCCAGTTTGGGAGCCAAACGTTGGAATTGCTACTCGAAGTTCCACCAGCTGTCAAGGACGAGTCCCAGGTACTTCATCGTCGACTCGACGCCGATGTAAACCCCTCCTACCGTTATTTGGGACCCCGACGGTGGCGCGTTCCGAGGACCATGAAAACACATGGCCTCGGACTTGTGCAGGGCCACCTCGAGTCCCATTTGCGGGATCCTTTCGACGATTGTCGCAACCCCGCGTGCCGCTAATTCGGCCGCCGCCTGGTGCGACCTCCCCTGCGCCAGGACCACTGCCTAAAAATACGCCACTGCCTCAAAGTATAATTATGATCCACTGCAGTAAACAAAATCAGAAAAATATATGATATTCTTCAGGATATATTCTAGATAGATGATGTGTTGAAAACAAAATACAATTAATTTGATACGATAGAAAAAAATCACGAAGAAACTTCGAAATAAATATGTTTACTATTAAAAACCATACTAATTCTGATTTTTGTCAGTTTATTATACAAGCAACATAAAGCATTTTTTTTATTCTGCAATCTATAGATTTTTGTACATAGATTATTGCTTCATATTTTGAAATAAATTACAAACGTTGTGTCATCACGCTTCTCTTTCTTTTCTATGCAGTCCGACAGTGACCAAGGTTTAGCTGTTGTCAGCCTCTTAAGGCATTCTTGCTTCAACTCGGTTTCCTGAAATTCGGGAATAGAATAGCATGTAAGCGTGTCGCTCAGTCGACTTTATGAAATATACGCGGGAAACTAACCAACTGACATATTATTTCTGTTATTATTTCATACTCAGATAAGCGCGAAGCAAAATCCCACTCAATACACTTACTCTTAGAAATAAAACACCAGTCAAGTGCTAACTCATACTTGCGTAGTTAGTGTTCCGTACTTTTAACTATCAATTTTATTACAATCTATTTCTATATATAATAGGTTTTTCATTTCTCATACTCGGAAAGTAGTGTTTGTTTGATTCGAGTAGCGGGTGGAAGACGCTGCTTCCCTGTATAGGGAGGGAATGAATTTTAAAAATAGAACTAAATTTGGTACGGCTACGAAAAATTTTGCAAGAAAAATATGGATTAAAATAAATAAAAATGCTGCAGTCTTGTGACGCGGGACGGCCCATGGCGGTGATGCGGTATATTCTATAATCAAAATTTTAAAAAGACCTTATGTATGATTTGGCGGGATACTAACTCTGTAAGCTGTACCAAAATTGAAAATCTCGGTTTTAAAAACGAATATTTGATTAAAAATTAGGTAGTTCAAGCGATTCTGAAATATTGACCAAACTACTATTTTTTACTTTCCTTATATTCGAAATGAAAAGTAGAGTGTTTTAACACGGGTGAAAGTCACAAATTCCTACTCGGTCTAAATACCTCGTATGGGAATTGATTCCTTTCGACCCTTGTTTATCAATTACTATTTAAATTGCTATATAACTATTTGCTCAATGCCAATCAGAACCACGCTCTATCCCCAAATAAGAAATTTTTATATTTAGGTTGTGTCTGAGAAATCAAAAGACACTGATGATTCCATAATTGTTACGTTTTGCCAATTTAACCACACTCACAGAATGGCATTTAAAATAACAGACACCGCTCAATGATTCCTTTTTTTCGTAACCACCAGATATACCCTATAAAACAATATCGACATACATAATGTTTGCGTAAGTGTGCCTATTGTTTATCAGAAAGGGGATGAAATAAAATTTTGGCTGCTCATCTTGTTCGTGCACGCGTCAGTTTGGGGTCCCCCAAGTTTTTCCACCCTAATGATTTGCTGTGGGGTTCTTTTGAACCCATTGTTTATTTTGGAACGATCTCTGAAATTGTTTTTTTTACACTTGATGTCGTTGCGTATATTTATTTTTATACACACACATGTTTATGTGTCCGATATTTTCTCAGACGCATGAGGTTGCCGTTGGGAGCTCCGTTAATGAGCTTATATTACAGTTTGAATTTACTGTTAGATAGGAGGGTAGTTAGATACACCTAATCTGTCCCTCTCAAATAACTATTACTTTAACTATTATTAGCCTCTTAAATGGTCTGCTCCACCACTATTAGATGTGCCTAAGACACCCCTGCAACGGAGCGGCTAATTTATCGGAGAAGGTGATGGATGTTGCTACAATAGGTTTATACGTTTGACAGATCGGTAATCTTGGTAATAAATAGTTAAGTGATGACCTACTATTATAATATTACTTTCAACACACTTGCTTGTAAAGTGACTCTTATAGCAACGCATTTAAGTTCATAATTTAGTTTATTATACAATCGTGTTTTTTACTTTACATTACCACACTAGTGTTTTTAATTTACATATTTTTTGATCTCCGCCAAGAGTTTTAACATTAACAATCAAAAATATTCATTGTTAATGTCTAAAAACAATGAATATTTTTGTGAATATTTTTTCATTCGTCATATTATGTAGGTAACCTTTAAACTATTTTAGGTTACATACATTACATACATTACATACATTTAGGATACATATGTTGAATGAAAAAATATTCATAAAAATATTCATTGTTTTTACTTACATGTGATGAACCAATTATGTAAATTATCATCATTTCATTAAAAATGTATGTATTGTTCACTACATATTTACCTTAATTTGCGTATTCAAAACATTATTTTGAGTTTATAACATTTTTGATATAGGCTGTTTAGCGGTTTTGCCAATGCCTTTACTTACACCTGCGCGCGCGCGGAAAAACAAAACCAGCGCCATTTTCCATAAATATTTGTTAACTTAACAATTTAATACAATGCTGTTTTTTTCCTCGCAAGTGTGTTGAAAAACGTCGTATGAAACGCATGTGCATTGATGACACTTGTATCATAATGTACTATAAACTATATTGTTATCAACAGCCTTTTATTACCAGACAATAGCCAGTACCTCCAATATATGTTATGACCACAGATAAGACATACATACTAAATCCTATCATTTTGTCATCGTCATGATTGCTGTAGCTCGTCTCCATCTTAATTTATTTAATCTTTTACCTTTTCAACACTAAATGAGATTCAGCAGGGACCACACTCCCCCCTGGCAGTCCTTAAATAATAATCCATTAATCGCTTCTTATGGAACCCACGTGAAGGGAGCCACAATCACGGTCCATTGGGAGAATCGAGAGTCAAGACTAAACGTCATGACTTTTGCTCTTTACCTAACTAATATCCTGCAGACGCTTAAGTAATAACGCCCAGTAGCTATCTAAAGTTAAAATTCATAAAAAGAAAGAGTTTCAAGAAGTCACTAGGTTCTCCGGTTAAGCTTTGCAAAGTAATAAGTACCATTTTACTTCCAAAACTTTAAGAACCTTCTTGGAATTGGGATAAAATGGTGAAACATTTTCAACAATTACAATCACGCAAGCTGTCAACGCATTTCCATATCCTTTCATATCTTTCACTCAGCTTTATTCACATACTCGCAAACTTTCCATATAACGCGACCAATTCGACGAATTTATTTTCCTTATCGTTAAGAATTCCTTTCTAGCAGATTATTGATAATGTAATTTATTTACAAATACGTATATTATGTAGATTCGTTTACTTATAAATTTATCTTTAGGTAGGAAGGAAAATATCTTGAGGAATCCACACGATAATCGTAAATTCTGAAGGTGTGTAATGCCCTGGGAGCAGCCATCGATAGCACCTGTCCCAGTTGGGCTACAACTACCGACACCACGTAAATACATGAGCGCCTTTCGACGATATTATCCGACGTTTGACTGGCTTAACTTATCTACTTACCTACCTCACGAATTATCTTTTTTATCCTTACGTTTTTCCGGTCGTCATTGTTCGCTTTGTTGTAAGAAACTGGCCATTTTCCGTATTCTTCTCGGACATTTGCTCATTAGAGAATTTATTATTAGATTTGGTAAAAAAAATATCTTTATCGCAATTTGTGGACAGTAAATGTATTTTATAGAATGATTACGACCCAAGGGAGAGTTTTCGTCTTGAATGAAGTGAATGGGGATGAAACCACCATCCGAGACCGGTGACCGCTGCCTAAACTTCACATACCGTACTGTCCCCATTACATTAACGATAGAGTTGTCCACTGCCATCAATTTGCCCGTTATCCTCCATTCGCTTAGTATAATCACACAATAACCCAAGAGGTAAATAAATAAACTGACTATATATTGCACTTTATTTCTAGTAATGATCGATATCAAGCAGCTATTTGTTGTGGAATCAATAAAGCAAATACATCGCCCTCGCTTCCCGCAGAGCGTGAGCAATAGAATCACCTCCTAGCAGTCCCTAGAGCTTGGGTTCTGTTCTCTGCAAAACACCGCAACGTCTAAATTGCCTCTGGCGACGCGTAAAAAGCAATGAAAGCATTTTCACATGACCAGTTTTCATTTCACCGACGCCCCTCTGATCCCTAAGGAATTCCAAATAGTATCTGCAGTAACTAATAATGCCAGGGGTGAGAGGGCACGCACAGAACCCTGCTATGCATCCTCGTAAAACGTATTGTTATTAGAACCATCAAAGACTCTAATATTTTATTTTATACCCATTAGAATTTATCGAAGGGAAAGAAATACATATGAAAAGTATATTTAAAATACAGGATAAAATAAATATGTAGATTTTGGTCGTTGAGGTATTTTTGATGGTAAAATATGCGAGAATAAAAATATATTTAATATATGTATCATTCCATACTGGCAGAGCAATTCTGCGGAAAATCATAAGGTTATTTTCATCCACTTATTTTCTAGTTCACTCACACGCTAGAAATTTCAAAGGATATTTTTCCATCTTTCCTCGTATCGAGTCGCGTGAAAAAGATGAAAAATTAATGAGGTTAAAGTAGGACGTCTTGCGAGCCAAACAACGTGGATATAAATACCGAACTGGAAGCACAGACCGGACGGCGGACAGGCTCGCGTCGGCGTCAGACGGTCGACACAACGAGTGCGGTGACTAGAGGCAAGACAGGCTACGTATAACTGCAGAATATATAGTTACTTTATGTTCATCATAATGTGCATTACCGTTATTAAAAACAACATACATGTATGTAGGCATATTTAATATAGACACCGCTAAGTCGATACGCAAGGTGATACGAGTTAATACGACCATGATAAAACAATTTATATATTGAAATCTGTTCCAAATAACGACCCAGTTGCCGAAATAACAAGGTTAAATACGCGAAAAATAATTTTCAATGTTGCATAATTATTTTTGGTTATTAGGTACATTTGTATACACTTAATTAACATTAGGAATTTGATTCCGATGTTTTCGTTCCTCACAATCAGACGTAGGTACTTATTCATTTTAATTGGATTATTTTGCTCATGGTTTCATAACAAGCAGTAGGAAAATGGAAAATACCTACCTACCTCTTGTAAGTTACAATATTTTGGATTTATATCAGGTAGGAAGGAAATGTTTAGCCCCTTTAATCGAGCTTTTGTTGTAACAATACAACTTAAGGAAATAACAACATTCCGTTAAGCATTATGAAAGTGTTCACTTGAGGAGAATTATGAATTACTTACTTCTGAATATTCTGACACATAAGCCTGTATTTCCTTACTGTCTTATACTAAGTAGGTAGGTTCTAAGATGTGAGTTTCTGGTCATTAGAATAATAGTTCGGTTGTGGCAACATAATAAAAATCAGTCTTGGTCAACCCGCCGCGTCATTTATTTACAACACTTACCTAGGCATCTCGGCCCCGATGTCTCTGCTGCACTTACACTTATTGGTATACTTGTCAAAAATTCTGGTATCCAAACTCTAGTAACAAATGAAAAGATATCTTTATGAGGCCCGTCTCTTCCAATACTTGTATACCGGACCTCCATGTTAAAAACCAGGAAATCGTTACGTGTAGGTGTAATTTATTGGCGTTAAAGAGAAGTAAGTAGGTACTTACTACTTATCTAAAATGTAGATTGAGTATGGGAAGTCTGAAACTATAATGACTCTTCCCGAAATTTTACTTCTGAACACAAAAGACTCCCTCGGCAGTCCCGAGGGTGGAATCAGCTACATTGAAGGGTGGCTCTCGGCATTACGTGGTCGCCGCCCCATACATAATATATGCATTATCTTAGCTACACAAATTGCTCTGACGTGACGAAACGTGTTTTATTGCTCGTTTACTAACTACGAGACCGACATGTTTTATACCATCTGCCAAAAATCCGAACGCGATTTTCAGAACTTAATACGATTGCTACCAATTTGAAGTCTATACCTGCTATAAAACACTTAGAAAGCCAGCTAAGTCTGCATTGAGAATATTTTATTGAGTGTTATACCATAAGTACAGAAACTGAAATAAAAATAATAGTTTTCACTTTTCAGTCAAGGTGTCTGTTACAGCATCACGTACAAAAATCTGAATAGATTAACATGAAACTTGCCATAGTGATAAGCTGATAGCTCATATTCGAAAGCAAAATTCTGGACAGATAGGCATACTTTACATCGAATGAGTGTCTCCACGATTGGCCAAAAAAGTGGTTTCACTGGAATGGTTTAATAGAGTGAGGCTAGTGAGGTGAAACCTTCATTCATTCATTGTTAGGTTATCATTGATTTTAACCAAAGCATCACAACTTGGGGAAGTTGTGTAGCTTTAATTAAAATCAATGATATCCAAACTTAGTTTATGCCAGCCAAGTCACAAGTTGTCAAACGCAGAGGAGCTGCGACCCGGTCACTTTCATCACTTCGTGTACGTTCTCATCTTCAATGGTTTGAATTTAGAGCACTTCGGGCGCTGGCCATTAAAACTTTCGCATTCCTTATAAAACATTTTCTTTTATTATTGTATTACAAATACCTACCAAATTAAATTACTTCGCTAACATATATTTTTCTCTGTATAGGCTCGGGTTTTATTATACTATTTTTTTTTTATTCCATGTATACATCAAAACGAACCTACCATGCATATTCAAATTAAGTTGTCAGATTTCGTGCCGCTTTTTCAGTGGCAATATCCTTATAAAATCTTTTTGTTTAACTTTTACCTATGTTAACTTAATTCTTGTAAAACAAATTTAGAAGTATATGGCCCAGTTTAGTTAAACCGAAAGTCCATGAGCAGATTAGTAAAGCACGCGACATTCGGAACACTTTATATTGTTCTAAGAGTTCTAAGAGTTTAAGCTTGGCAGCTTATTAAACATTGCTATTATTTTAACCGACTTCAAAAAAGGAGCAGGTTCTATGTTCGTCTGTATGTAATGGTTTTATGTATGTTCATCGATTTCTCCGTGATTACTCGTTTTGACGTGATTCTTTCAGTCACGCGGTGGTCCCATATAAATTTTATAACTTTGTTTTGATAGCTTCAATCATTGTGTAAGCTATTTAAATTAATTTAAGCTATTTAATTCCACTTTGTGTATCTTGATGATGTTATATAACTACCTGTCAATGTTGTTTACATAGCAAGTAGTGGTATATAGTGTGGGGTAGGTACCTACAACAAATAAAATGTGAAATCGGTAGTATTTTGTGGTAAAAAGTATTTTTAATTATAATTACTAGTGCAAGCAAACTGGTTGGCTTAGGAAAAGGTAAAGACCCTACGTAACAATATTTTCCCTTATTGGCTCGTTTAGCGGTCATAACCGTTTTCATACAAACGAGTATTCCACGAAAAATCTACATGCCTTCCACTCTACGTGATAAAGGAAAATATTTTGCTAACACGCATATTTACAGTTTATTGTACTTTAAGTCGTTTTACAGATTACCGTACCTCGTCTAAATGAAGACAGATTATGTTAATACTTCGGAATATGCTTTGTTGACATAAAGTTTATGCAAATGTTACATAAGTTCGTATGTTAATCACGTATTAGTTTCTAGGAGGTCAGAGCTGGGAGCAGCGTTTAACTTGAGCTTATTATAATAAGCAAGGAAAACAGCCAGAGGTCCCTCACTTGCTACCCACATGCGGAGTCCCAGGGACTATTGAAAGTCATTAATGCGTGAAGACGTATCTTACACGTGGAAAAGATATAAAATTATGCGGTCTTCTTCGAAGTAAATAGGTAATGTAGATATAGAATAAATTAGGCACACGTGTATAGTTCGTATGCTTGAAGGATAAGTAGAACATTACTGTTGTGAGTAGGCTCTTTGAGGAAACTCCGACCACAGATAGCGTGAATAAAAATAAAAATTGCAAAAACTCAAGAGTTCTAAAAAGCTTAAAATAATAAAAGACCTTTCGGTACCTACTTCGTTTCTTTTGGTAAAGAAAAAATGCCCTAGTGCGTGTCGAACCACGCACAATGAAGAGTTCCGTAGTAGGGCTGTATTTAACCTAAAAACAAACTTAACATTATAAGTAGTTGAAAAACAAAATACAACATTCTCCTTTACATTCCAACCGCAAAAGTAAGTTTGTGCACACAAGATTGAGAGATTTACCATGTTATTTTAAGACCATAGATTTGTCATAGATTTTCCTGTAACTTATACGTATAGAACTATTTTCTGTATTAAAAAAAAATGTTAGGCTCAGGTGTTTCATGGTTAAGGAAAATTCACCATTTCCCCGAATGGTAAATTTTGACGATTTATTTAAAATTAAAATTATTATAATTAATAATAAAAATATATTTTAAGCTTGATAAGTCACACGCACACGGTAAGTTTTTTTGTCTCTCAAAAGTGACCCCATATTCAAAATTCATTTATTTACGTATCACGTCCATGTTTGGGTCACAGAAATTCGTTTCAACTTAATCGGTCCATTAGATTCGGAGCAACTTGGCTGTGATAGACGGACAGACAGACACGATAAGGGTTCTGTTTTATTATACGGTCGTACGGAGCCCTAAAAATTATGACATTGATCGCCGTCCATCTGACCATCTCAAATAGTACCCCAGCCGGGTGTGACGTCACTAGTAGGTAGGTACAAAATGCTGAATCCATCAACAATTTACCAAACCACAACACGCAGGGTAAGCAGTTTGCTCGATTAGGTACTAACTCTACCTGCATGCCATAATCATAATGCACAATTAACTACTGATCTTACTTCTCTAGTTAACATTTACGAGGTACCTACCTATACCTACCTGACTAAATAAATAGGTTGAGGTTCGTAATATCAAGTATAATAATATGATAATTTGGGTTTACTGCCTGAACAAAGAAAAAAATTATAAAGATATCTTAAGAAAAATGATGTTACCTGTTTTTTAGTAATAAAAAACAGGTAACATCATTTTTAAAAAAACTGTTTCCAAAGTTTTTACTAAAACTCCGCCAAAGTAAATTAACTCACGTTAACGGTGTTATTGTGCTTCTAAAGATGAACAATTTCTGTTCTCTTCAAAACTTTTAGAAAACAATATGCCAAAATGAATGCTGCATATATTTTACTAAGAAATTAACGATACCCCTTACCAAAGTTCAAGAGGGACCAACTTTAAGTTTTTTGGAACCGTTTGAAGCCACGTGCACCATTGTGATGTAAATGAGGTAATAATGTACTACATAAATCTTGGATAACTGGGAAATTGGATATTGGGGATGAAATGCAGGAAGACCCCAATAAATAGGTGGTGCGGCTTGCTGATGAAAGCAGCGTTGAATCAGCCCGGAAGACAGCCATCATTTTCAGTCGTTAAAGATTTTCATTTGATATGATGAGCTTTGGTTAAAGTCAGTCCATGGGGAAGGTACTAAAGGGTCACCGAGGCCCCTGGCAAAACAGGCAACAGGAAGGAATACTGGTGGGTTTTAGTCAGTAAGAGTCTGACACACCCTCCCGCTCCGCCCAGAGCGGGAGAAGTTATTTGATGATTACCCACCCAAAAAAAAAAAAATGGTGCGCAGAATCTTACCTAGCCTTTTGTAAAAGAAAATACCTAATGCGATATGAAATAGTTGTAATCCAAACAATAATAGTTATACCTATTTTATTTATAACCTGTTAAGTTATCTTTTAATATTTTTTACTATTATTATTTCCTCAAAGAGCACCTGCCATATTATCTCTTCACCACCCTTGGTTGATGGGTAGAGAAAGCCTAAGGCAATAAGTCCCCCTTTGGGTCCTTTGTAACTTATTGAATGCATAATCAGCCTATAATGTTCCCACTGCTGGGACACAGGCCTCCGTGAGAGTGGGCCGTAATTCACCACGAGGGCCCAGTGCGGGTTGGCAGATGTTACATGTCTTTAAATTGTTGGTTCTAGGACATGCCGGTTTCCTCACGATGTTTTCCTTCACCGTTTTGAGAGCAGTGGTGATGAAATAATTTACACAAAGTAAAGCGCCTGTCGGGGTTCGAACCTACGACCTACAACTCGTAAGTCGAAGCCGTTACTTCTGAGCCACCAATGCTCTCAACAGAGAAGACATGTGACCTCTACAAACCCTATCTTGTGTGCGAGAAGTTTAATTAAATAAATAAATAATAATCGATACATTTAGCATTATTATTAAATAATAATATTTTTTTTATAATAATTTTATTTCATAAAAACGTTTACAAAAATTGTACATTTAACTAACAGTAGTAAATTTCCTATACATTTTTATTGCCTGATAATAAACTAAAGCTATTTTGTTTTTAAATTACTGGTGCAAGTAATGATGGTTCGGAATTAAAAGGTTAGGTAGCAACCTGCCCGATTTTATTCAAACCTGTGTTTCAGGCCATCACTGTACATTTCAATTACATTGGTAGATTTTTATTTTAAGTAAAACTGGTAGAAAAATATACTATTACCAACTATGAGAAAAAGCATATTGGTACATTAATAGCTAACTCTAGCCTATGTAAATATACAAAAGTAGATATTTACGAGGGAATAAATTATCATCATGACAAAACTAGACATTTTTCTGTTTCTGTGTGATTGAGTATCGCTAAATATTCTGATAACATGTACTATTGTTTATAGCTTATGCCAAAAAGGCTTAGTACCTTGTTGAGCCTATAATACAGAAAAGGTCCCAAAAATACATAAATATTATGGATTTTCGACATCCAGTCTAATGACTACTGACTCGCAAGAGCACGAGACAATATTTAAGGGAAATCTAAAGAAGAGTGCTAATAGACTTGTGATCAACCCCTTCCGAAGTCGTAGAATATTGCCGAAGTGACCGAGCGATATCCAGCCCCAAAAAAGGCGAAATATATGGGTATTATGGTGTTGCATTTGCGACAATCATAATAAGAGCTGATCATGAACAGCGATACTTAAATACAGGCTAATTTTAAACACCATCAACCTCTTAACGAGTCATTGTACTCATCATACTACAAATGTTTACTAACAATATGAACATCGCACCAAACCATACTATATTTTTGTTTTTTCATTTATTTTTTATTTTTTCATTTGTCAATTATTTCATTTGTCAATCTTAGTTTTTATTTTTAAACTCTTTGTGTTGAGCTACAGACCTTAATAGGTATTTAGGTAGTTATTTGTGCAACAAGGGAGCAAAGTCGTTTTTTGCTGCGAGTGCTGATTTTGAATCCTGAGTGTGGCGAGGGACTCAAAGGCACGAGATGCAAAAAACTTTGCTCTCGTGTAACACACATAACTTTTCACTTCAGCAGCGAGAACACTTTAGGAGATAAAATAATAAACAGGAATAGATTGAAATAACTATTTATTGTGAATCAAAATAATTAAAATTGTAGGTAGATGTACCAATTCAATAAAATGGAACGTTAAAAGTAAAATTACTGCAATTCTGCAAATTACAAGTAACAGATTTATTTGGCAACGTTATAGTTGCATTGAGTTGAGTTAGATTATCTGGTGTTAATAAGGTTTCTGTTTCGGTGGCGGATTGAGAAGGAACAACGGTGAACGTTGGTGACTCTGATCGGCTTTCTGTATAAGTACACTGTGCGTCGTTGGAAGTGGATGGGCGTGGGTGAGACCAAGGATCCGAGGTCGAATTCAGACTTATTATTTCCACTATACGCTTACAGATTTTCGACTTATTTTCTATTGAGTCTTCAATATAGCCTTCTGCAACCGTATCATTGGACTTCCACCCGCCGTGACGTTTTAAAGTGGTGAGATCGGCTCCGGAATCAGCCAAGAGCGTTGCCGAATTTCTCCGAAAGCAGTGACCCGTGTATAGCTGAGGCGCTTCCAGTTTTAAGAAAGTAGCAATTTCTCGCGGTATAGCACCTATTTTATTTACTCCCATAGGCTGTCTTGAGCATTTATTATTACGGTATTGTATGAAAAATCGGTCGATTTCTATATTGGCTGGACGTAAATTTTGGTATTTTTTTACAATAGTTACATATTCTCCGCGTACCTACGACAAAAGACCTGTCAAGGTTCGTCTTCGTATTTTTCTATTTTACTAACAGTAATTTATCTGAATGCTTTTCGATATTATTAACTGTTAGCTGTAATAGCTCGTTTCGTAATTTTGGAGTCGTAATTTTGAACTTATTAGCCTGACTAACTGACATTCTTTTTAGAAAAAATACGAGTTTTGCGTATGTTTCAATATGCACGTTATGTTTTGTTTTTAAAGTAGTTTTCAACATTGAGTAAATACTCCACATTGTAGATGATCGCCTCGTCTGTAATAAATCTAAAAAATAAGATAGCAACACCGTCTCCGAAAAACTGCTTGCGCCCTTTGTAAGTCTCCATTCATTGAAGACATGGTATGCTTTCAGATATTTCTCGCGATACTTGTTGTTTTAACTCTTCCGCTGTTAAAATACTGTTCTCGTCGCTAGTTTCACTCATATTTTACAATTAATTTAATATTTTTTTAACTTATTCAACTCTTTACGCCAGCCACGGAATTTTATTCCCGCTCTTTATGTTCGGAAATAGCACCCCTGATATTTTATTATTCAAAATATATTACGTAACATTATTGAAACTAGAAATAAATATTTACAGGTTAAATATCAGTATTATTTGCAGTAAATACTTATTTTCGTTTCAATACAACAATAAGTTAAAAATTCAATAAATTACATTAAAAGACAATTCTTTTTGCAAAATTTCTTTAGTTAGTACAAAATTCCGAACGTGTTGTCTTTGAGGTCGAATTCAAAATCGGAACTACGAAAGGGCTGGTCTTTGTCTCTCTCTCTTTCTAATGGCGGGAAAGAGATAGAGTGTGAATGTTTCGAATTGTATGATTAACCCAAGGCTGAACAAGATATACGCGGCTTTCTGAAAATCTCGTATAGGTATCTTATTCAGCCTTAATTCACCTGACCAATATTTTATATAAAATACACCGATAAAATGGCAGGGCTGTGGGGGTGCTGCAGGGGACTTGCACACTCAATAATGGACCCCCGAAAACGGCCGCTAACACATAATGACGTAGCGACAAAGGGACAACTCTTCCTGAGGTGCTTGAGGATTGGAGAGGTTTCCACGGCTTTCAGAACAATCCCAGAGCCCGGAAGATGGTCAAGATCCCTACGAGCACTTACTGGAATACTTCCTTCCTCCGAGCACGTTTGCTCTTGTGAATCTCCACTCAAGCCGGCCAATAAAGGCAAGAATGAGGTGGGAGCTCTGTTACTCATCAATGTTCACTCCAGCCGGCTAATAAAGGCAAGCCAGAGATGAGGAACAAGTCTTCTCCCAGGAGATAGGGTCCGTGGGGTCGCTACTGCCCAACAGCCACATGCTGCCGTGCGGGTTTCTGTATCTCTCTTGGTTTTGGCTCCTTACCCTAGACTCGTTCCGGCAAAGTAAACTCTACCGGCACAGACCTACAGTGCGGAGCGCGCAAGCCCTACCACGACGTTAACGTAGAGATACGGCGGTGGCGTTATTATTATTATTAACCTACATTTATGTTCGGTTGACTCGTCAAAATGTAGGGAACAGCTGATTTTTGTTTCGCGGTTTCATGTGTTTAGAATTACATCCTGTATAGACCAAAGATATGTTTAGATAGACAGTCAAAGCCTCCGCTAGGAGATTACTCCTATTACTCCTACCACTATTAAGTGGTCTGTGGTCAAAGCTATGAAGTCATCGAAAAAAATTGTGTCCAATTGTTGGGCGCAAAATGCACGCACTTTAGAATAACACAATGACGTGGCGCGAGTGTAGACGTAGCTGTCACGCACACCAGCATAACAAAGTTGGCCTGCGGGTTAATTGCGTAATATCACAATCCGAGAGTTTTGAAGGATATCGCTAATACATTGCTTCATAGGTTTGAAAAATTCGTCTGTTCAACAACGTAAATATCGCAATGAACGTGGGTGAACTGTCAAAATGAAACCGATTAGGATCAATTGTCATTTTATGTGGGTTTAGCAATTGCCCCGCTGTTTGCTTTAGTTCTTTTGCAGCGCGACGCACTATTAAAAGACATATAAATAATCAAAGATATACAAGGGGCTTGTGAGGGGGCTTGGGGCTTGTGGCTAAGTAATAATAGCCGCACGGGTCAATCGATCAGGTTAAGCTACGCTTGCCACGGTTGGTCTGTGGATGGGTAACCATCTTTACCAAGACCCCTCCGTGCCTCGGAAAGCACGTTAAGCCGTTGGTCCCGGCTGTAATTCCTGCATCTTTGACAGTCGTTACGGGTCGTCAGAAGCCCGAAAGTCTGACAACCAGTCTTACCAAGGGGTATCGTATTACCCAGTAACTGGGTTGTGGAGGTCAGATAGGCAGTCGCTCCATGTAAAATACTGGTATTCAGCTGCATCCAATCAGACTGGAAGCCACCAACGAAGACCCCAACGTAGTTGGGAAAAGTCAGATGATACACATAGGTACCTATACAGGGCACCCTGGACAGTCAGCCGACTACGACCATGCTCCTGATGCTTTGTGGCTACCTATATATTTACCACGGGAGGTATATCATGTATTTTGTACCGATTCGGTCACAGTATTATAATAGGAAGAAGAACAGTTCTCAATGATCTTCCATTCTGTTCTACATTTTCCTTCAATTTTGTCTCAATTAGAATCGGAACAATTGAAAATTTAATTGTTTCAAGTCGTTCATGCGAATTGGCGGTTTGTGCTCAAAGAAATAAAACGAAGCACATGTACGAGATATACTTAGGTAGTATATCTATCTAAGGGTGATCTCGGTGGAAATGCGGGTATTGAAGAAAAATGTGATTTTTTTTTTCAATCTGGTTTCAATAATAGGAGGCGGCTTTTATAAAAATATCGTTATAAAATATAGTTTTTAGGGTTCCGTAGTAAACAAGAATACCTTATAGATTTGCCACATCCGTCTGTCTGTCCGTCTGTCTGTCTGTCTGTCTGACCCCACTGTAGCTCAGAGACGCTTAGTACTAGAAAGCTGTAATTTGGCATGGGTCTACATATTAATGACACCGACAAAGTCCTAAAATAAAATCTTGAAAAAAATATGTTTTTAATGTACCTCCTTGCACGCAATGTGGGGGTGATAATTTTTTTTTCTCGTCTACCCCATGATGTGGGGTATTATTGGGTAGGTCGTTCAAAAATATTGTGGATTTGTGAACAGCACTTTTCGATTTTTATACATACAATAAATATAATAATATAGTAACGAAGTCAAAACTGTACAATAAATGAATATTTTTAAAAAAAAGTAAGTTCACTAAGTGTTCCCAACGAGTCTGATGCCGAAAATATAGTTTTTAGAATTTGTATCGGTTTGGATGTATGTTCCGGATTGGCCCAAAAACGGCTGAACGGATTTGATCGGCTGATCTGATTGAAATTTAGCACACAGATAGTTTGTAAACTGGGTACTTTTAATCCCGGTAGTATAAGTTCCCGTGGGGTATTTTCGGATATCCACACAGGCGAAGCCGCGGGCAACAGCTAGTCTTATATTAAATTTTACAAGGCCATGCAACTAACCATTACACACAGAAATATTATTCACTGTAAAACTCTAGTAAATCTCTACTGTGTTAGGTCTACCTAGGTACACCTATAACTACTAGAGTTTTCCAAACAAAACAGCAATTTACGAAATTTTCACAAAATGTTTAATTTTCTGAATAAAAAGAAAAATGTACAGTATCTAAATGCTGAACTGATGATTTACACAACACAGAAAGTAATTTGTATTGTAGAATCATTCAGATGAAAAACTGAAGCTCATCTTTCTTTTCGTGACTGTTTCAAAACGTGAAATTCAGCCGAGTATTAACGCCATAACGGTTGGTCCAATTGTTGAGAAATGAGGTGTCAAATCCTCCTGAATAAAAAAGAAAAGTGCTAAGAAATGAAAGAAACAAAAATGCCAACAACAAACGTTCCTCAAGCGAGGCATTTAAATTAAATATTAAAACATAAGTGAGACGTAAAAATAATATAACTCTGGTGAAAGGTTAATCTAATTTATTCGCAAGAAGAGCTTCTTTTGTAATATTTTACACCACACTAATTGAGATATTCTTGTGACAATAGAATTACATAAAATCATACCTAAAAATTTACATTCGTGATCAGTGGTGGCCCAGTGGTAGCAGCCGCAGCTTGTAAGCTGCGGACCTACAACTTGTAAGTTGTAGGTCGTAGGTTCGAACCCTTTTTTTTTTTGGTGGTAATTTATCAAATAACTTCTGCCATAACTTCTCTGGGCGGAGCGGGAGGGTGTGTCAGACTCTTACTGACTAAAACCCACCCGTGTCCCTTCTGTTGCCTGTGTGTTGCCAGAGGCCACGGTATCCCTTTCGGACTTTCCCGCGACCCCTTTGCAGCAGGCATCGGTCCTAGCGGACCCCTCACCCGTTCCGCCTCCACCTTCACGAGCATTACTGCTTCGCAAAAGGAGGTGGTGGCTTCCCATGCCCTCTCACTCCGTACCATGGCCTGGACCAGCCTACTAAGTTACGGGCGTTTATTACTCTGTATCACCTACGGACATAAGATTACTTCGGAGCCCGATCTAAGAATGAATGACAAAACGATTTGACAGTTGTTCCTACTCGCAATGTGTTCGCCCGTTCCAAAAACTGAATTTGACATTTGTTTTGACGGATCAATTACTTTTGGACGGGCCCGTATCTTCGTTGTCGTACTTAGAGATTTGTCCCCCAGGGCCGGACGCGACACATCGCCGCCGCCGATCGCCTCCACGAGGACAGGGTTCCGTACCACCGGTCAAGCCGGCCAACGATTTCGATGAAAAGATAGCAATAGTCTTGTTTTCATTTTATTCAAATCAAATCAAATCAAAAATGTTTATTTGCTAGAAAATACATACAAATTCAAGGAAAGATCTTATGTCCCAAAAGTCTTTGTATTCTGCCTGCAAGCAAGCGTGCAAATTATTTACTTACGTCTATTTATGTAATTATTATCATGCAATTAATATTATTGCAATTATTCAAAACTCAATTATTCATTTTCATTCAATAATACCTAACATTAATTTTTAAATTCCATAAATTCCTTAATGCTATAGAAACAACTCTCTTGTAGCCAAACGGTCAATTTTTTTTTAATAGATTACCCTGCAACAATTTTAAATCATTTGGAATGTTATTATAAATCAGTATACACATATTAAACACATTTTTTTTATAAATATCTTTATGACTTGGTGGTTGATACAATAAGTTTGTCTTGGTAGAACCTCACTACGTTGCTTAAAGTAATGCGAGTGATTCTTGGTAAAATATATTGATATCCGTGTAAAGTATTTCATCATAACTGCTCTCAACACGGCGAAGGAAAACATCGTGAGGAAACCGGCATGTCCTAGAACCAAAATCTCTAAGACCTATATACCTATACCGTTTTCAAAATAATGAAAATACTGACGATGCTCCTGTGGATTATTTAATTCAAATTCATTTATTTCGTGAAGAAGAAGAAGGGAAAAGGGGGGTCAGAAGGTATTATAATACAAAAGATCCGAGCTGTGTCTCGCCAAAAGGCATACAAAATATCAAAGGTTTTTTTTTTAAACAAATGCATTTTAGAAAATCAAAAATCAATCACTTAAAATGTAAAATTAAATAAATTTAAAAAAAAAATCAAATAAAAAATAAATAAATAATGTCACTAATTCATTAGTACAATAATAATCAAAATTAACAAAATTATTTAGAATGTCACATAGCATGAACGGATTGGACTTAGTTATCAGGTATTATAATTAAAATTTGTCATTTAAATATTCGTCAACAGAATAATACACCTTGTTATTTAACAATTTGAATAGATTTCTTTTAAATTCGTTAATGTTAATACTTGAGATAACTTGTCCTGGGGGGTAACCATCACCTCTTATAGCAGTATTACTTCAATATTACTTTAGCGTGAGAAAGAGATGGAGCTATAACTCCTGTATAGCTCCATCACTTTCCCACTGGAAGTAATATTATAATAATACTGCTATAAGAGGTGATGGTTACCCCCCTGGTAACTTCTTATATAGTTTTTGAGGCATTTCATAAAAGCTGTTGCTATAAAATTGTGTTTTTATTGCTAACACCTGCAACTTTTTTGAGCGCCGTTTACTTTCTACAAATCTATACGAGCCCCGATGCAAAATAGTTCGTCTAGTATGGAAATTAGTGCAAAGCGTAAAATATAGAAAGTAAATATTGGTAAAATAATTAAGAACGTTTAATAAAAAGTAAACCACAATTTGAGGAACATTTTAAAGTTTATTTTAACATAACTGAAATTCTGTCATGACTTTACATAACATAAAAAAATAAAAGTATTCTAAAAAACATAACGCAAAAGTATTCGTCTACCCTTGTCACTCACGCAAAATAGTTCGTCTACCACTTAGTTGTGTCGCCTTTGCTCTCAATGACAGCTTTAATGCGAAGACGCATGGTTGCAACCAACGCTGCACACTCCTCAGGCGTAATTGACTCCCAGACAGCCAAGAGTTTAGCCTTTAAGTCGCTCTTCGATCTTGATGGATTTTTACGGAGAACTTTTTTCATTTTCCACCATAGGGTTTCGGTCGGCGACAAGTCCGGGCTGTTAGATGGCTATTCAATTGTAGGGATGCTTTTCGCCAGTAGCCACGTCTTTGTTGTCCTTGCAGCATACTGCAAGGACAACAGGTGCAGGAAGCACCATCCTGTTGAAAAATGAAGGAATCTTGATGCTTAAGTGACGGAATAGAGGGCAGTAAATTCTTTTCCAAAAGGTTTTACCTTGCAGCATTGATAGAACCATCCACAAACTGCATACCACCAACACCTTGTGTAGACATGCAGCCCCATATCATAAGAGACGCCGGAAACTTCATTATGTATGCCTCAGTAGTTCACTATGTATCCTTCAGTATGAAATGCCTCATTTTTGTTCCGAATCACTTTTTCCCTTTCATCGCCGACTGTCACTTCAAATTTGGACTCGTCACTCCAAATGATACTACGCCACTGATCCGAAGTCCAATTTAAATGATCACGAGCAAACTTCAACCTCTTTTTCTTTTGTACAGTTTCTTTTTCAACAGTGGTTTCTCCTTAGCGGTGTAAAATCCGTAACCCATTCTTTTTAGGACTCTTTTGCAAGTATCAACTGAGACGTCTTTGTGAATCATGTCCTTCCATTGCACCGTGAGTTTTCCAGCTCGAGCACGCCGATTATTTTTGATAATTTTCTTCAGGATTCTGTTTTCTACTGCACTTGTGATGCGTGGTCGACCAGTTTTCTTCAAACAAGAAGTCGTTCTATTCTTTTTATAGTGCTGAATGATAGATTGGACTGTAGACCTGGGAAGTATCAAGTCTTTAGATATTTGGTAACTTGATTGGCCAGCATCGACCCCACAAACTATTCGCTTTCGAAGCTCTTCACACACGGGTTTGCCACGACGAAAACTAATGAAAAAAACTGAAATTTTCAGAATTTATACTGTCTCACTTGACAAATGACACAGAATTACTTTTACAAATTTAAATTATGCAACATAATTGTACAAAGAAGGAATAATCTTATTTAACTCACCGATAGACGAACTCTTTTGCATCGATTAACAATTAGACAAACTATTTTGCTTATAACTTCTTCGAATTTAAAACAGGACATGTATAAATTTAAAAAGCTAAAATATATTATTGGTTCATAATTAAAAAATGGCATAAGTAACGCGACATGTGATAGTAGAACAGCTTAATATTTTATATAGATATACAAAAATAATGAAGGTAGAAAAAATCTCACAGAGAAAATTTCACACTAGACGAACTATTTTGCATCGGGGCTCGTATAAATTCATGTTGTGTTTTATAAAAATGCAGGCTTCATAGATATAGAGTGACGGTAAAGTAAATATTTTTAGCTCATGAAAATGTGGCTTGCATGATTCTTTTTGTTTTATTTTACAAATCCCTCGGATACATTTTTTTTGTGCTATAAGTACTTCTTGAATCTTAGGGGCATTTCCCCAGAATATGAGGCCATACCGCAGAGCCGAGGCGACATAACCATGATAAGCTACGAGTAAAGCGGTCTTACTCGCAATTTTACCCAGCATATACAGAGCATATGAAAATGTACTAAGTTTTCCACAAACACTTTCAATTTGAGTCCTCCATGTCATGTCATTGTCAATATGTAGTCCAAGAAATTTTGTAACACTAGCTTCAAGTATTGCATTCCCTCTATAGTTTATTTGAAGCTGTGATTGTTCTTTGTGTCTTATTTTAAAATTCATAACTTTAGTTTTGGTTAGCTTTATTTTAAGGTTAAGCATTTAACCAGTCGAGACAGTTGTTGGCCACATTGGCCACGCTATAGTAACTGGCCACTCATAACAGAACAGGTAGAAACAAGATAATGCAACCAGCCCGTGAATGAAAAGGACAAAAAATATTCCTGTATCTATTGTATTTTCGTTTTAGTTCACATTACCTTGTTTCTATCTTTTTTGTTTTGAGTGGCCAGTTACTATAGCGTGGCCAATGGGGCCAACAACTGTCAAAGTGGCGCTAGTAGCGCACAGACCAATAACAAAGCAGTTACCCTAACTTATTACAAAGTTTTAAGATTTTACTTCTGTCTGAATATATGTCTTGTTTCTTTACTAGCGTGGCCAATTACTATAGCAGTTACCCTAGTTATATACATACACGTATAAGTACACAGGCCGCTGCGCGTCGCCAGTCTGGCGCAACCCGTCACATTAGCATGTCGGTTACGCGAACCTATAAGTTTTGCATCTACCAAAAATCGTTCAACGCAGCTAAAGAAGTTTTCACTCGTTAAATCAAATCAATGCTTAATTATGTGACCTTATTTGAGGTTATAACAGCTATATATTTCTTTACTAACGAAACGGCGTATTTCCTTTCTTTATAGGAGAATATAAGTAGGAACATTTTAGTTCTTTCGCTTAGTACAGTTTAAGCTATATACCAGCTTCCTCGCTAACAAAGAATTCTCCATTGCGGTTATGTCGGTCGGTGCTCGCCGCTTTGTAGGTATTTTCCCATTTTCAAGATTTTCAGCGAGCGTTGAGGTGGCGTAACGACCAATACCACTTACAGTATTGACGGCTCAAGAGGCTCAGTCGTTGTGTGCTGCGATGAGAGTTTGGGCTTGATATTAACACGGAACACGGAATTAATATTTACATGGCCATGACTTACAGATAGTGGCTAGGTACCCACTATCTGTAAGTCATGGCCATGTAAATATTAAAAACCCGCCAAGTGCGTGTCGGACCACGCACAGTGAAGGGTTCCGTAGTTGGGATTACTTGGGACAAATTTATTCCAAAAACAAACTTAACATTGTAGTAGAAAAACCTGTTCTCCCGTACATCGATTTATGCCACGGTCAATTCTCCAACTGCAAATTTAAGTTGGTCGACTATAACTCGTTAACTTGTAAAGCCTACATAGCCGTGATAGTTTTCCTTTTAATTTCATTATAAGTACCTACTACTGCCATGGAGTTTTTCACATCTCCATAAACATATTACGCAAACGGAACCTTGAATCTAAAAATGGTGTTCACAGACCCTCAATATTTTGTGAACGGCCTATCCAACGATACCCCACACCATGGGGTAGACGAGAAAAAAAAATATCATCTGCACATTACGTGCAAGGGAGGTACCGTACGCTAAAAAATTTTTTTTCAGGATTTTATTTTAGCACTTTGTCGGCGTGATTAATATGTATACCTATGCCAAAATACAGCTTTCTAGTACCTACTAAGCGTCTCTGAGCTACAGTGGGGTCAGACAGACAGACAGACGGACATGGCAAAACTATAAGGGTTCCTTGTTTACTACGGAACCCTAACAACCAAGAACGATGTAGGTAGGTACCTACCTACCTACGTCGTTCTTGGTTTTTCTCGGTTTTCTCTAGACGCACCAAAAGTAAATGAAAATGTAAATGAAAATCTCTTCTCATAGACAAATCGACATAAACATTGTTGTAAAATTTTAAACTTACACATATAATATTATATAACATAACATTACGCCTGTTTTCCCCGAAGGGTTAGGCAAAGGTGAATCTAGAGTACACCCAAATTTCGCCAGTTATGTTTAATTTTAAACTTTTCATAAAACTAAGAAATTATTCGTGTTGGCCTCTACTTTTGAAATAGAAGTAAAAGTGGCATGTGACATGCAATTGCGGTATAATTCTTTTTAAACAGGAACATTTAAAAGCTGAATCTATTTTCTAAATCTATATTTATTCGATTCTAGGAATAACCAATGCCGGAGTCAAAGTAAGCACCATAAGTGAGATCACTATAACATTTGGGTCAAAAATTAAGAACCTAGTTCGATCGCCGAACATAGTCGACGCTTTTATACTTCACTCTCGAAATGTAAAGGTCTGTGAGAAGTTTTTTGTGCCTAGTAGTAATTAATCTTCATCCGACCTCTAGCGAGGCAAGTTATTGGTAGAACACAAAACTGATTTCCTAGGCCTATGTCAATCAAGACCATAGATTTTTTAACTGGCTGATTAATGTTTTTTTAATATTCCGTACCTCGAAAGAAAAAACAGTAGGTACCTTTATAGGATCACTCATGACGTGTCTGTCTAGTGGACCGATTATGTTGAAAGGTACACAAATGAATTTCTGTGACCCAAACACGATCGTGTAACGTATAAATTAATTTTAAATAGGGGTTCACTTTCGAAGGGATTTTAAAAAAGTAAGTTAAGCACACTGTGCCGTGTGACATATCAAATGAAATGGCTTACTGTGAAGGTTTCAAATATATATTTTTTATAACTTTAAAGTAACGCGTTTTGAAGTTGTTAAAGAAAATAAATGAAAATTTACCATCTCCCTAACCGCTGAGCCTAAAATTTTGAAAAAATGCGGAGAATAGTTCTATACGAAGCTTGTGGTCTTAAAATAACATGGTAAATCACTTAATATTGCGCGTACAAACTTACATTTGCAGTTGGAATGTACGGGGAGCATGTTTTTACATAAGTACCTACATTTATTATCTTTAAAAAAAAAAGTGGGGATGATATTTTTTTCTTGTTTATCCCATTCCCATGGTCATCAAAAATTTTCGATTCAGGGATCCGTTTGCGTAATATTAAGCTACAAAGTGCTATATTTTGGTAGAGTCAAGTATGGGGATACTTGACTGGGGGGGGGGGCCTCCGCTGTCAGCTAAATGTTTGTTTTTGGATACGTGAAAAAATCATGGCAAGTATATAACAAAATAAAAAGGAATACTATCACACCTAAGTAGGCTTTACAAGTTAACGAGTAATAGTCGACCAACTTACATTTGCAGTTGGAGAATTGACCGATGTATGGGAGAACGTGTTTTTCAACTACAATGTTAAGTTTGCCTTTGGGATAAATTCATCTCAACATTCCCACATTCACACATGAGCAGTGGTGGCCTAGTGGTAACAGCCGCGACTTACGAGTTGTATGTCGTAGGTTCGAACCCAGACAGGCGCTTTACTTTGTGTAAATTATTACATCACCACTACTCTCAAAACGGTGAAGGAAAACATCGTGAAGAAACGGCATGTCCTAGAACCAAAATTCCAAAACATGTGACATCTACCAACCCGCACTGGGCCCGCGTGGTAGATTACGGCCCACTCCCTCTCACAGAGAGGAGGCCTGTGTCCCAGCAGTGGGAACATTATAGGCTCATTATGTTATTCCCACATTCCCAACTACGGAACCCTTCATTGTACGTGGTCCGACACGCACTTGGCCGGTTTTTCTTTTTAATTACCTAATAATAATTAATATTACACACTCGCACTCCGGTACCACTGGATGCCACCGACCTTCCTCTGTTGTGTGGTCGAGGCCTATCTGACGGACAGGCCCGTTATCTACCCCGGTCACCTGGGAGTATGGAACCGGCAAGAGATGTCGTGCGGTGTCCCACAGGGATCGGTCCTGGGGCCGCATCTGTGGGACATCGGATACGACTGGGTGCTGCGCGCCGACCTCCCTAGCGGCGACAACGTAGTGTGCTACGCTGACGACACGTTGGTCCTGGCGCAGGGGAGGTTGCATCAGGCGGCGGCCGAAGTAGCGGCACGCGGGGTTGCGACAATCGTTGACAGGATCCGGCAATTGGGACTCGAGGTGGCCCTGCATAAGTTCGAGGCCATTTATTTTTATGGTCCTCAAAACGCGCCATCGTCAGGGTCCCAAATAACGGTACGAGGGGTTCACATCGGCGTCAATTCGACGATGAAGTACCTGGGACTCGTCCTCGACAGCCGATGGAACTTCGTGGAGCATTTCCGACGTTTGGCTTCCAAACTGAAGCGGGCCGGGGCTGCTTTGAAGCGGCTCCTGCCCAATCTAGGGGGTCCAAACGCCTCCTGCCGGAGGCTCTACGCGGGGGTCGTGCGGTCCATGGCCCTTTACGGGGCACCGGTGTGGGCGCGTTCCCTGGTGCGTCGACCAGCCCGTCGGTTGAACGCGGCCCAAAAGGACATGGCCATCTGGCTGGTCCGAGGATACCGCACGGTTTCCGGTGAGGCGGCGAGCTTCCTTGCCGGATTGCCGCCATGGAATCTGGAGGCAAAAGTCCTCGCGCATGGGAGTGGTGCGAGGAGGCGAAACGCCGGGGCGTAACTCCACTGCCGCGAGAAATCACGGCACGGCTGACAGAGCTCCGGCGGGATCTCATGGCGACATGGAGAGTGCTGGGCACGCCACAATTGCGGCGATTAGTCCCCTCTTTGAGGAGTAGCTAGAGAGGCGCCACGGCGTCCTAGCCTTCCACCTGACGCAGGTCCTCACGGGACACGGCAGCTTCGGGAGATACCCGTGTCGGATAAGGCGGGAGTAAACGCCCGGGTGTCACCACTGTGGATCGCCCGGAGGACATGGTGGAGCATACGGTGGAAGTCTGCCCGGCTTGGGCAGAGCACCGCCGTGTGCTCGTTGAGGCGATCGGTGGCGGAGATCTCTCGCGTACGGCCCTGGTCCAGGCCATAGTACGGAGCGAGATGGGCAGCCATCACCTCCTTTTCTTCGAAGGCGAAGCAGTAATGCTCGCAAAGGAGGAGGCGGGACGGTTGAGGGAAAGGCAAATTTCGCGCCCTCTTAAACCTAGCCGCCGCAGGAGATACCCTGGGCGACGGGAATCACAGGCGGATTTCCGGCCACCGTAGGCGCGGGCTTGCGGATGGTGAGCAATGGGTAGCTCGCCGTCCGATAAGGACCAGGCCCGGGTCGACGGCGCGTTCTGGTCCATGCGCGCCTCAAAGAGATGTCGTGAGCACAAGTGTAGGGGTCCACTAGGGCCAATGCCTGCCGGTGTCGTAGGAAAGTCCCAAAAGAGATACCGAGGCCTCTGGCAACACACATGGGAAAAAAGGATGTCTTAAATTAAGACAATATCCTTTTGGTCAAAACAAATATTGATTCATACGAGTATATGGGGAAAACAATATATTCTTGAATGAAGTAAAATTTTGTCTTAGTTTTATTGTCTTCTTCGAAGACATTATACTTAAATGAAGAATTATTAAGTTTAATTTTAAGAATATTAATGATATTTTCTTCAATTAAGATTACTAAAGTCTTGAATCAAAAATATTTGCTTAAGTCAAGAATAAAAACCAAGTCTTTATTATTCTTAATTTGAGTAAACAGGTTTTCTTAGACTGAGCACATTTACTTACGTTAAGAAAAAATTTACTTGGATTGAAACAATTTTTCTGAGAATATTGATATTCTTCGCTGAAGAGAACATTTTTTTTCCGTGCAGGCAACGGAAGGAACACAGGCGGGTTTTAGTCAGGAAGAGTTTGACACCTGTCTGACATCTGTCTCCGCCCAGAGCGGGAGAAATTATTTGATAATTTCACACCCAAAAAAAAAAAGGTTTGTTTTTGAGATAAGTTCATCCCAACTACAAAACCTTTCATTGTGCGTGGTTCGACACGCACTTGGCCGGACCTGTATTTGCTCCGTGGGCCGGACCAAGCCAGAATGTGTAATGAAATGATTAATTTTTTTGTGATTGAATTCCTCGTACATACGTGTACATTGCTAGAGCCTACATTTAAAATATATTATGTAAAATTCCAATTTCAATAATATAGCGGAACTTTTATCAGTAAATAGAATGATTCAGTTAAAGCTTGTGAAAAGCCTCGCGAATAATTTATACGCAACCCTTGATAGATATAGCTGTTGAATATTTTACGCGGCTTTTTGTCTTTGGCAGTGGTAGAATATCCCTTATTTATAAGTAGGTACATACAATAGATACCGCTTAATGAGAGTTTTTATGAAAATACTCGTCACAAGTTGGCGCCACTTTGACAAGAGGTCTTCCATTTCGACAATGAATATAAAATATATGATGACTATTCGGTTCATTCGTACATCATTCAGTCACGACTAAAGAGAATATAGGAGGTTTATATTTTTACAGGTCTTGACTTGACGTCTGTGCTGCCAGATAAACAAAGTATAGCACAGCTAAGAAAAGTACATAGATTGTTTTGATCTTTATGGAATCATCCAGAGTATTTAATCTACTTATCTGCTCCATTAAGCATTAGCCGCTGTTACATTATGTAGAGCCATGAATAATTTAATTATGAGCACGTGCCCATAATACATGTGGGTGATGTGGGGCTCTCACCTGTTATCACTTATCAGTTATCACTTCAAATGCCTTCCGTTATTATTATTTAGGTTACTAGCTACTTAGGTAAATTATTAATAAGTATGAGTAGGTAGGTACCTGATTCATACCTGATACCTCTTAGGTATAACTTGAAGGACAACATCTTTGTGGTAGGTACCTTAAATGCTTGTTTTTAACCCTTACATAAACATAAACCACATTGGTTACATTGTAATCCTTGTTAAAGCTGCCGATGACAACAAACAGGGAATAAAATAAGTCATTGAAGCCCAATCAGCGTAATAAACATTCGGAGTTATATCGATAATAATATTGCCGTTAATTGCTACGCCAACCAGACGATTCACGCCATATTCCAATAATGACGCACGATTTGATCGTAGCCTTCCGAAAATTATACATATTTCAAGCTTCATTCATACAATTTCGTAATAATGCATCATGTACGGAACCCGCAACTTCGGCTATAAACACCGTTTCGATTATTCGAATACATAGATTACGTAGAATAAAAAGAGATGTGAGACAAATACAAAATATGTTCCCCGTGAACATCAGGCCTTTTTGTTGCATACGTTATTTGTTTGCGACATTGTTTTTCAAAGTATATTTCATGTTCCGGATAAATTCCGGTAGTTGTGCAGAGTCGGCACCTCGAGGGTCATGTCAACATAACACAATCATAATCTAACCTTATCTATAAAGCTGACACGAACTGGGGAAATGCCGACATCGCACACCTTATGGCCAGTGTGCTTATCGTCACATATTTATAACTTAGGCTGTACATAACTGAATAGAAATATGCTGAATTCCGTCCAGGGAATAAAATAAAGTTTATATACCTAGATATTTTATAAATTTTCTAGAAATTAAAGAATAACAAGGTTTTTATGGCAGTTATCGTCTCGCTCCAGATCTCACGCCGACAAATGGAAACGGCGATGCCAGCTAATCTTTCTATTGATCGATTCTTAAAGTCGAGTTTTGAATTGAGATCGAAGGCTCGTTACTGTTTGAGTGGGTGAGGTACGACGCAAATAGTGATTATTAATACTTATGTTATAATAATACTCCTACATCAACCGGGGGTTGTCCTTGGGTGCACTTGCATAGAGCAAACAGGGATAATCGTCGGTTGGTGCCTCAGCACTTAAAATTGTCTAAGGGGCCTCTGCGAGTTGGCTTTGGCCCCTCGTACGCCTTCCAAAGGTCTGGGAACCCTTGGTCCCGAGATGTGTCAAAGACTTTTAAACTAATAAAATCATTACTTACAGTTCGTGTGAAATAAACCTTAAATCAAGATTATAGGGGGTTCGTGGCTAATTAATAACAACCGTATAGGTCGATAGAAGGTTAAGGTACTCTTACGGAGGTCGGTCCGTTGTTGGATTGGTCTATTCATTCCCATCGGGACCCCTCCGTGCCTCGGAAATCACGTACAGCCATTGGTTCCGGTTGTCATTGATAAATGATAAATGATTTATTTTCTGTAAGTAGGTTTGTACAAACACTTTTACACGTCAATCATATTTTTAAAATAAAGCTAGATGAGGTCGGCGTTTCCTATCTGACTATTCTGAGAAGAAAGGCCGAAACAAACTCAGAGGTCACAGTCTCTTTTAAAGTCCAGACATAATCTTGGTCAGATCATGTGAAGGCCATGTAGATTGGTGTCTGAAATGGTCCTTTTGAGGAAAGAACCACACAGATTGAGTGGACCTGTCCAGTCAGTGCACGCATTTGTCAGTAATCGTGCAGCTCAACTCGGAACTTAAGGAGCTCAACGATTCGACGAACAATACCAAAGAAAGAACATTTGGGTAGGCCGCATAAATTACTCAAACTGCCAGACCATGATTAATACTAAATGAAAATAAAAACAAAAAAAAAAAACAATAATGACCCACATAGGCTTCACATTCACAATAATTGAAAACAATATAATACTTTACAAGTAAATATTAAGTTCCAAACAGTATATTGAACTCCACAAAGTAAATATGTCAAAATGGTATATAAATAAAATAATAGTTTCAGTATGCAATAATTGGAGCAGCTTAATCCCAAGCCTTTTTGTCCTCAATATAATCTTTAATAGTATAAAAGACTTTCTGGCACAACTTACTTTTAATAAATGATTTGAATTTATTAAGGCTTAGATCTTGAACGTGGCTTGGAAGTTTATTATAAAAACGTATACATTGACATCTGAATGAGCCACCTATTTTCTTGAGCCTTGTTGTAGGTACAACAAATTTGTGTTTGTTCCTAGTATTTATATTATGGATATCACTGTATTTTTTAAACAATTTTATATTTTTATGGGCATATAAAAGATTTTCAAAAATATACTGGGAGGGCACAGTCATTACATTAATCTCCTTAAATTTCTCTCTGAGAGAGTGTCTCGGACTTAATCTATAAATTGACCGAACAGCTCTTTTCTGCAAAACAAAGATAGTCTGAATGTCAGCGGCATTTCCCCACAACAGAATACCGTACGACATTACACTATGAAAATAGCTAAAGTATACTAAACGGACTGTCTCTATATCAGTTAAATTACGAATTTTTCTAACAGCGTATGCTGCGGAGCTTAGCTTTTTCGACAATTTATCTATATGTGGACCCCACTGTAGCTTAGCATCCAAAGTTAAGCCCAAGAATACTGTGCTATCTTCAGGGTTCAATTCTTCGCCCTTTATCAATACATTCGTTTTCACCTGCCTAACGTGAGGTAGCGTGAACTTAATGCATTTGGTTTTTTTTTCTTTAAGAAGTAAATTATTAACATTGAACCAGTGAACTACTTTTGAGATCGCACTATTAACATCGTCACTGCTCACGTATCACGTGTCATCGTAGCTGCTGACGTTTAAGTTTAAACAAAAGTGAAGTGTCATCCGCAAACAACACTATATCATGATTATCCTTTATGAGGTATGGCAAATCATTAATGTAAATAAGAAACAAGAAAGGACCAAGAATTGAGCCCTGTGGGACTCCCATTGTTACTATAAATCCGGAAGATCTTTTCCCATTAACGTCAACGCTCTGAATCCTATTACTCAAGTATGAAGTAAGAAGATCCAGAGCGGTGTTCCGGATCCCGTAGTGGCGGAGTTTCCTGATTAAAGTTTCGTGAAGAACGCAATCGAATGCCTTGGACAAATCACAAAAGATGCCCAATGCATCGCGTTTATCTTCCCATGCATTATAAATATGTCCTAAAAGTTCCACAGTTCAGTAGTCGAACGACCTCTTGTAAAACCGAACTGTTTATTGTGCAATAATTTATGTTTATTAAAAAATCTTTGTAATTGGACTAAAATTATTTTTTCAAAAATTTTACTAAAGATAGGTAGTACTGAAATAAGTATATAATTGGTGGGGTCTGATGTACTACCTGATTTAAACAAAGGTATTATTTTACTATTTTTCATAAGGTCAGGAAACTCCCCACAGTCAATGCAATTATTAAAGATAAGAGATAAAGTAGGAGCTACAATGTCAATAATTGACTTAGCAACTTCTACAGAATTACCCCACAGATCTGCAGTCTTTTTTACTTTAAAAGTGTGAAAGGTTTTAATTATATCTCTACAGGTAATATGTTCAAAATGAAATTCCGAATCGCAAACATTAACATTTTCCTTGAGCAAAGACTCAGCAACAGAAGGTGATGAGTTTAGGGATTTAGTAGTTGAAACAGGAATATCTGAAAAGAAATTTTCAAAGGCCGCGGCGACTTGCGAATCTGATTTTATTATGTTGTCATTAATTGACAGGGTATAGTCAGTATTTCGGTTACTAGACCTTCCCGTTTCACTATTAATAATATTCCAAGTCGTTTTGATTACATTACTACTATTTTTAATCTTAGAACTCAAATGACGCGACTTGGCCATACAACAAACTTTTTTAAATAATTTTGAATAGTTTCTAACATATAAATTAAATTCAGCAGTGTTTATGTATGCCCTTTCATTGTACAGCTCATAAAGCCGTGTTCTACTTTTATGAATACCAATGGTAACCTAATCACTGAAAGATGCGTTATTATTAATCGAGATAGTCTTGGGAATAAAAATGGAATGAAATTGTTTACAGTATATATTAAAGAAATCATCATATTGATACATATATGATATCTTTTTTAGCCACTTCATTGTTTTGGTTTTGAATAGTAATCTTTTGCCCACAATGATCTGAGTCTAGTAAATTTATAATTTCTTTGTGGCTTGGTATAATATCTGTATAAATATTATCTAGGCATGTGGCACTCGTAGGGGTTATTCTTGTGGGCTCTAGAAATAGATTTACAAGATTGTAGGACTGAAACAGACTTATTATTTTACTACAAGAACCTGAGTTTTCTAATAAATTAACATTAAAATAACCACAAGTGATAATAGACTTGTTTGAGTCACAAATCTTATGTAACACTTCATCCATTACCTTTTCAAAGCAGTCATACAATCCTGAAGGGGGTACACACTTAATACAATAAACTGCTCCAATTCTATACAGGCTATTTCAACTGTCCGCTCAACAGATAGGCTCACAATATCCTTACGATCCTTAAATTTAAGCTGATTACTTACTAAAATTAATGAGCCACCGTGTATAGCATTTACTCTGCTGAACGAACTACCAACCTGGTGATTGTTAAAATTGAACAAGAACTGGTGGCTTTTAAGCCAATGTTATGTTATACAAAGAATATCAATACTGTTAACATTCATAAATAACTCTACCTCTAAATCTTTGATTATAAATCCTTGAATATTTTGATGCACCAGGTTGATACTATTGACTGATTTTAAACTTTTATTTGATTTATTTTTGCAGTTCTGTACATTGCTAGAGATTTCCTCTATTGTCTCTTGTAGAGCTTTGACAGTCGTTACGAGTCAAAAGCCCGAGGCTGACAACCATTTATGAAATAATACTTAAATTAGAAGGTAATTTGTGTTTATCTCATTCTTTTTATCAACTGTAGATACGGCAGCAGGCTTAGCATGACACTATTTCTTCGAAGAATAGACACGGCTCTTTCCATACAAAGTGACATTTCGTTTCTCCTTTTTTGACATCCCACCGTAGAAATCCTTCTACATAAAAAAGGATCTAGACAAAGATCATTAGAAACAAAAGACAAAATATCAGATTGTAGAAGGCTTTCTACGGTGAGATGTCAAAAACTGAGAAACGAAATGTCACTTTGTATGGAAAGAGCCGTGTCTATTCAAAATCAAAATAAAAAATCAAAATATTTTTATTTCACATAAACCTACATGGGCACTTATGAAACGTCAGAAGCTAGGTGCACGGTTCCAATGGGTCGTTTCCTATGGAGAAGAGCCGGCAAGAAACTCCACGGTTACTCTTTTAAAAATAATTGGCTTTTATTCTTCGAAAAAATAGAGAGTGTTATGCTAAGCCTGCAGGAGCCTTTTACCTTTATGTATGTACAAAAACATTGCTTGGTTGACATTTCAAATACCTATTCAAAATGCTTTTATGATACTATACGACCTATATTAGAGTAACTGCATCGTGGAGGTCAGATAGGCAGTCGGTCCATGTTCAATAGGTACCTACTGATACACAGCTGCATTCGGTTAGACTGGAAACTGACCCCAACATACTTGGGAAAAGGCTAAACAGATGATGAACCTACGTGTGAAATAAACCTAAAATCAAGATTTAACAACATGGTAAATGTTAAAATAAATCCACCAAGATTTAAACGTGGACGCATTTTTAGCTAAAATGCCACTTAAGAAAATGACCCTTACATTGAATTATATTTCCATTCCATTTGATTTATTAAAATTTATGAAAAGGAATTTCATAAATTTTCGCTCCCTTTATTTGCATATACTTTACACCTGTTTATTAAAAACAGCGAATCATAAATTACGTTAGATTGTTTTAAATAAAAAGCAATCTGAATCCAAATATCACTTGGAGTTGGCGAATATAATGGCTACGACGTTGTCCAAAGTTCTTACTAAAAGATAAATTACCCAGAGTACCCACCTTACCTTCTTGTTTGGAAGACGCTAAGGAGTTTTAAATTATTTTCAGAACAAAGAAGCCGTAACCAAACATAGTTAGAGATGTCTGAGTACGTACACCTAATAAAATAACAGAGGGTCACATTAAATTCGCTAACGATACACACGCAGACGAGATGGGTATTGATATCTAAACAAGACAACATAAAAATAAACAAAGATTAATAAAAAAAAAATAACGGGGTCAACGAGCGCTGGTACTTTTGTTACTAGAAGTAGATATGAGTTAGGAAAATCTGTTTTTTATTTTTGTTTTATCGTGTTAAGATACCAATACCCACCACGTCTGTGAAGTTTACCGACACATAAAAACTGATTTTTTTAAACTGATATTTCAAGGGGTGAGGTTTAAAAAAAAAAAAAAACAAAAAATAAAACTTTTTTGCGTTGATATTTCAAGTGGTGCGGTTCCTGCCGGGGTCGCGGGAAGGTACTTATGGGTCACCGAGGCCCCCGCAACACAGGCAACAGGAAGGAATACGGGTGGGTTTTAGTCAGTAAGAGTCTGACACACCCGCTCCGCCCAGAGGGGGAGAAGTTATTTAATGATTTCCCACCAAAAATAAAAAAAACTCATCAAATAACTTCTTTTTCATTGTATCATGTTTAGATATCGATATCCATCACGACTGAGAAGTTTCGTTTAGCTAATTTAATAAAAAATAAAATAAATAAACCATTTATTATCAGGTTACAAAGACCCATGAGAAATGATGATAAATGATTTTTATTTTTGTAAGTAGGTTTGTACAAACACTTTTACACGTCAATCATTAATAAAATAAAGTAGTAAGTTTATTTTTAAAATAAAGCTAGATGAGGTCGGCGTTTCCTATCTGACTACTCTGAGAAGAAAGGCCGAAACAAACTCAGAGGTCACAGTCTCTTTTAAAGTCCAGACATAATCTTGGTCAGATCATGTGAAGGTCATGTAGATTGGTGTCTGAAATGGTCCTTTTGGGGAAAGAACCACAAAATTCAGTGGACCCGTCCAATCAGTGCACGCATTTGTCGATAATCGTGCAGCTCAACTCTAGAACTTAAGGAGCTCAACGAGCCCTAAATGAATACCTTAACCTAAGTATACTAAATAATTATAATGACGATAGGGTCTTACACCCATTTTTGAAGTGAAAGTGTCTTAATTAAATTCTATAGTGCTAATATGCCCAAAAAAAATCACAAAATTTTTATTCAATCGATAAGTACCATAAAAATGCATTTAAAATTTTACTTTTTCAAATTTCGCGTGTAGGATGACGAAAACACTAGACGCAGTGGACGCCATGTTGCTCTGTGGTCATGACGTCACTGGGCTATGAAAACAAATGCGCTGATCTTTGTATGATAATTGACACGTTTTTGTTAACATAGGCGTATGACGTAATAACAAGGCGGCTCCTATTTCATGGTGTTTTTTAACAGATTAGAAAAACTGAAAACGTTAAAATAAATTTTAAAATTTATTTTGTTATTTTATTAACTAAAACTAACATTTTCCAACTCCTTTTTGCCTAAACTATCTCAATAATATATTTATAGATTTTTTCTCGTATATAGTAAAATGGTTGTGTTAATAAATAAAACTTAAAACAATGTTAGTATCGCTTAGTTGCACTAAGTCTTTGTACGTTCCGGTGGCACATGCAATGTGGGCAATGTGGCCCTTTTTTTTTTTTTTTTGTATGGCATCTCGTAGTTGACCTTGAGAGATCGTGACTACTTAACCGGACTTTCCTGTGACTGCCTTAAGCGAACTCAAAGCCTCCAGCCAGGGGCGAATTTCTTATAATACTAAGCGACTGCACGCTAAGGGCACCCCCTGTGGGTTACGGACCTCGGCTTAGGGCGTCGCTGGGGGGAGGACAGCAAGGTGGGACAGGCCGGATCTGATTAGAATTATTATTAATCGGAGAATTTAAAACTACAGGCTCAGCTGCGGCGCGGGCTGGCGCTTCGTCAAGCAAGGGTCGGGGGGGACAATTACGTCGGGGTTTACGCGAGGGACCTCAGCGGCGAGGTCGGAACGTAGGTCGGTGTGTTTTTTGCACTGTACTCGTGGCCCTACTGCTATCCCGGAGGAGGGTAATGGGGTCATCGGGGTCGGTGAGAGTATGCCTTGGACGGCGAATAGAGCTAATGGTGGAGGGCCTATAACTGGCGGCCTGCACAACCAGAGGGTTGCGGTGGGTGGCGGCGGAGTCGAAGAAACGCTTCGTGATGCGCTTCATGAACTGCTTGATGGTGGGAGTTTTAAGATCGAGATGGAGGATCTCGTTTCGGACGTACCAGGGGGCTCCCGTTTCCTTTCGGAGGAAACGGTTTTGGAGGCACTGCATCCTGTGGATGTGGTGGGGCCTAGCATGTGTGAAGACTGCACAGGCATATGTCATAATGGGACGGATGCACGCTGTGTAAATTCGCAGTTTGCCTTTAAGGGACAATTTGCTGCGCGCATTTAGGACGGAGTGTAGTCTACCGAGAGCGAAAGCGGCACGCGAACGCACCTGCTTAATGTGCTCTGAGAACGAGAGATGGTGGTCAAGGGTCACGCCTAGGTATTTGGCTCGCTTCTCCCAAGGGATAGGCTTGCCGAACATGGTGAGCGGTCGGGGGAGTTTGGTGAAAAGAACCGCCTGACTTTTGTCGGGATTAACTTCGATTCTCCACTTTCTAAACCAAGCGCCAAGCTTGTTGACTTCGATCTGGAGAGTGCGAGATATATGGTCGTGGACTAACCCGGTGTAGTAGATGGCCGTGTCGTCTGCGAACAGAGCCAACTGCGCCTTTCTACTTTTCGGGATGTCGCTGGTGAAGAGAGTGAAAATGAGAGCGGCTAGAACAGAGCCCTGAGGGACGCCTGCACGGATAGGATGAGGGGAGGATAGCGCTCCTTCGATGCGATAGCGGAAGGTGCGGTTTGACAAGAAGTCTCGTAAGAGATGAGACGATCGAGCACACCGAGTTTGTAGAGCTTATATAATAAGCCGTTGTGCCAGACCTTGTCGAACGCTTTCGCTATGTCAAAGAACACAGCACCGGTCGTAAGACCACGTTGAAAGCCGTAGCTTTTGTGTTCTACGATGCGGTGGACCTGTTGGACGCAAGAGTGTTGGGATCTAAAACCGAACTGCTGGTCGGGGATGAGGCCCTTTGTTTCCGCAAAATCTCTGAGGCGCTTTAAAATAAGCCTCTCATAGACTTTGCCCTTGATGATATCATGCACTTCGTCTGGAGTGACGGGAGGCATAGGATAATCAGGGTCTTCAACGGGCGGGAGGGAGGCTCTACGTTCGACTTCCGCGTCGACCTGGGACAGGTGAGCTTGGTCTACTGGTTGAGAGCTAGGTGAGCATTGAGCCTCAAGACTATCGGCTAGGCATTCCGCCTTGTCGACGTCATCGAAAGCGATGGTCTTGTCGGGGCGCACCAGGGGGGGCATTGAGACGACTTCTTCGGATTTGAGTTTCCTCTGAAGGTCCCAGAAAGCTAAGTGGGTGGGCTCTAACTCCCTCAGCATCTTGTCCCAGCCGGCGTCACGCAGCTCCGATAGGCGTGTCTTTACAGATCTCTGTAAATAGCGCATATGGACTTTGTTCGCGTGACAGGGAAAGCTACTGTACGCACGGACAGCCACGTTCTTCTCATTCAACAGTTCGCGCACATCGTCCGGGAGCTTCCAGCGATGGTTGTCCATCGCCGAAACCTCCCTTGAACAGTCGTTCAGGACTAATTGTACGTGTACCGTGAATGAGTCGATTGCGGCTGTCGTGTCAGCGATAGAGTCGAAGTGGTCGGGAATGGACCTAACGTGGTGAATTTCAGGCAGTCGCTTACTTTCCTCCAGTCTGTAACTAACTTGGTCAGGGTCTTGGAGACCTAAGCGTGGGGCTAGCTTTACGACAACAGGACGGTGGTCAGAGGAGAGTTCGTGGAGCGCCTCTATAGAATCCAACCGTGGGTTGATACTCTTCAGAAGCGCTATGTCAAATACGTCGGGGGTATGGTTAGGGTCGTGGGGAAAGTGAGTGGGAGTCATTGGGGCGATGATGTCTAAGTTGAGGATGGGACATAGGTCAAACAGGTGTTTGCCTCTGGTGGAGATCCTGGTGCTGTTCCAGGCATGATGTTTGGCCAGGCCTGACTCAGGCCAAGTAAAATGGAAAGGTCGTCAGAGAGGGGGGGGAAGGGCTAACTCTGATGTGGAAACGGGGGGAATATAGGCCGAAACTATGGTGCTTGATTGGTGGCCAGTCATGCCTAGCTTACATATGGACACTTCTAAACGTGAGAGGGGGCGGGTCCATTGGGATGCAGTGCAGGGACGTTCTATAATAGATTAAGGTGACTTCTAGTCCTGTCATTGCGAACTATGCGATAGTTGGCAAAAAAGGTTTTCTGTAAGAGGAGAATATAAATTTGGTGGTCGCGGAGGAACGCAGCGATTTCATCGCGTTGTTTTCGCATGCCATTGGCATTGAAGAAACCTAACTTTAGGGATCGGGGTTTAGTACGTGCTTGGACTCGTATGTCCATCACTGGGGGGGTTTCGCGAAGTTTTCTAGGGCTTGCGTAATCTCGGGATACGCTAGGAAGATTCGCTGGATCTGAGCGAGATCGCAGGAATTCCGGGCGGCAACGAGTTCGTTGGCCATTTTACGCGCGCGGGGAGTAAAGAATAACGCGAAGGTCCCAGAGGTCACGCTGAACGAATCTACTGGGACAGAGGACCGACCACTGGAGTGGTTGAAGCGGCGACGGGCCGTGGCGCAGCGGTTGCGGCAGCGGCCATGGGAGCGGGCGCGGGTCTCGCGGGTTGTACGGGTACGGGCGCGGGGACGCGGATGCGGGGATCCATCAGCGGTCTGACGGGAGGCGGAGTGGGTCTCGGCTGAAATGGTTCAGCCGAGACCCACTCCGCCTCCCGTCACGTTGCCGTCCGTTCCCTGCTATGGAGCAGGGAAGGCCTGCTGGTGTTTCATGTAGTTCCAGAGGCTAGGCCTTTGCGGGCTTAGCCTCTGGGGGAGTTGCGAGAGGGTCTGCGGTGGGGGGAAGAACCCATATGATGGGCACTCCCTCTGCTGGCGGGCGTCTGCACGCTTCACCAGCTTTGAGGAAGAAATCTTGGGGGCCATACGACAGCCACGGTAGTTGGCTGGGTGCCCAGCCTCACCGCACAGCAAGCAGCTGGGCGGCTCGGTACAAAGTGACCTATGTTTGGGGCGGGGGCAGTCGGACGTGCCATGTTCACCCAGGAACTTGACGCACCTGGGTTTCGCAAGGCATTTCTTCTGCGCATGCCCGTAGAGCTGGCAACGGTGACATAGCCCGACGACGCCGCTCTTCCTGGGCTTCTCTATTATACGAGGCCCGTGAGACGGCAGATATTTGAAATTTTGAAGATAGGGTGATGCCCTTCTGTCGGGGGGCATATGACGAGAACCATGTCGTATGCTGAACCCCCCCTGGCGCATCGCATGCGGTGCACTTCGTCCACGGGGACGCCTTGGGGCTCAAGGTCGGCCTTGATGTCCGCTGTGGGGATTTCCTTCGGGATCCTACGGATCACCACGCGGGTCTGGCGTTCCTCGGGGAGCGAGTAGGTGTGATATGACACACCTCTCGCCCGGAGAACCCTGGTTAATTCCCGATAGTCGCGGGACGTCGGGACAGATATTTTAATACCCTGCTGGGTAGTAGTGGCTGCTGGGGAGAAGCCGATTTTTAGGTCGACGCACCATTTTGATACGTCTAACCATTTGGACTTATCCTGCAAGATTACAGGAGGGGGAGGGGGGATCTTTTTTGGAGCCGGAGTGGCCGGAGTATCCTTAGCGGATGAAGCGGTTGGGGTGGGGATAGTGGCGGAGGGCGCCACAGATACTGAGGGAGTGGGGGCGGAGAGAACCTCCGTGGCGGCTATTTTGGTCGCCTTCCTCTGCTTCCTCTTCTTCCCCTTTCCGGTGACGGCCACGAAGCCGTCGTCCTCGGAAGAGGGAGCAGAGTGAGCAGAGGAAGATGAGTTCACAGACTCGACATCGGAGTACGTGAATGGGGTCGGGCACCTCTTGTCTTGCGACAAGGGTTCCTCAGTGTCCATAGACACCGAGGGACTAAGCGGGATGGTCACGGTCGCGGGGGCCAGGGCGTCGCTGAAGTCAGCGATGGAGTCGGCAGAAGGCGGCTGACTAAGAGCCGCAAACTTGGCGCCATATCTGGCGATAAAATCTGGGTCCTTAAAAAGGACCTCTTTGAAGAACGCCACTATAAGTCCTCCATGACTATTGAGGGGGACTATTGGGGCGAAATTTTGGAATCTTATTCCTCCTACTATAGACCTAACGGCCCTAAACCTAACTCCCCGGGTGGATAGGCCCGGGGATGAGTCACCCTCCCTGTCGGGTGCAGACAGGGAGGTGTGTACCTAATTGTGAGCCCTAAGTTTGTAACCCTTTGCCAGTCTTAATGTGCAAAGGGGCCCTGAACCAGTCTAGCACGAAGGGTGTAGACACACCCTAAAGACACTAGGTGAGTAGCTGAAAAGGAATTCAGTGCACCAGAGCCGACTAAGAGATCCCTCAAGGCCGGTTATCTCTGGGACCCTTGCAATTGACGGCCCTGTATTTGATCATCACTCTAATTTATACAATTTCTCATGTACAGTCGCCACATCAAGTTACCATACCAAAAACACTCAAATTTCTCCAAATGATTTTAAACGTTAAAATTTTGATGGTTAAGTTCAAAATATAATGCGAAAATATGACAGTTTGTGGTAACTGGATGTCTTGGAGACTGTACCTACCTAAGGTACAGTCCAGTCCGGTCCATAGAAAACAGCCTTTTCTATGGACCATTAACTTATCCACCAAGTGACCAGTGGGAAGGGTATCTGCCGGTCTATTCTGTTATAAACCTCACCGTGAAAACGTGGGTGAAGTGAGCTCAAAGAGAACAGCATGTCGATTCTGTAAAAATCTCACTGTGAAAACTCGCGTGGAGTGAGCTGTCAGTGTCATTCCACTGATGCTAGGGATTGACCAAGCATTACATTAGATCTTTATCGGATTTTAATAATATTTTTATGCTGATTCTATTGACAATTTTATATTATTTACTATTTCTATGGGGTTTCTAAATAAAATAGCGAAACACTGGCCCTTGATCAATCGCTAGCGCCAGTTAGGATGACACTGACAGCTCACTCCACGCTCACTTCACAGAATAGGTAGCACTGCTGATCCGAACTTCAGACTTGACTACCTGACACGACACGGCAGTGTTTTAATCATGAATTAATGCATGTTCATAAGTATAAATCTGTTTTGTTTTTATGTTTTTTTATTTGACTTCTCATTTTTTTATGCACGTGTTCTGCATCTCATTATGCATCTCATTTTTTCTCATTTTTGTATGCACGTGTTTCTGTGACAAATAAATCTATTTTACATTCTTTCTTTAGCTTTCATTTACGAAGTAATACTTATATTAGGTATGAGGTAATTTGTGACTATCTCATTGCTTTACCAACTGTAGCCACCTAGAGGTAGGTATACGCACGGCTACATATCAAGCTATACTGTTCCAGTATAAGCTGATCTCTCATTGTACGGAAATCCTACATAATGCGAGATCAGCTTAAACTGGAAATATATAGCTTGATATGTAGCAGTGTGTACATAAAGGACATCTTTATCTTTATGTACAAAAACATTACTTAGTTGACATTTTAAATATTCAAAATGCTTTTACGATACAATACGACCATACGGTCTATAGAGAGATTTTCCTGGATTTTACTGGAATTAAAAGGAAAACATCGGTTCAACTGGGAAAATCTGATGGACGTGTCGGAAGTTTTATATCAAGACACTTAAAATAATAAAGTGAAAGTATTTGATCCAAATTACTTTTAAATAAATTGCCGCTTTCCATCCTTAAAACACTTTAAACATAATAACACGTAACATCATTAAGAATGAATTTTTGATGTTGTCTATACTTACGGTGACGGTCACATCGGCTGGAGTTATTCCCATGCAATACACAATTATAGCTCATCAAGGAAAACGTAGAAAAGTGATGGTTACTTTATAGCTTTAATAACCGTGTCACTATAGATTAAGTTATTGTATAGAGTATTACCCACTATATGACCCTGTGAACTTCGCACCGCGTGAGACAAAATTTAGATCTTTTTCGGTTTTTCGGCTGTAGGTATCTTTGGGCGTTTCCTAATTTTCTTTTTTCCTAAATCACCCCAGTAATGAGGCGAACAAAACAAAAAAAAAGTCAAATCAGTCGAGCCATTTTCGAGTTTTACGAGACAAACGCACTACAATCGTTTTTTACACATTGAGATTGAGTTGAGTAATAGAAAATAAAAAACAACCAAGTTCTGCATTCAAATAAGACGTTCTTGTTATTAATTAAATATGTAACGTATGTTGATATTTAATACAGATAATATATTTTGAATTAGAACTCAAGGTAAGAGATTAGTTTAACATTAGTTTGTACCGAGATTTTTGTACAAAAAGTGTTTTGTTAACAACCAAGTTCAAAATTAACATATGTATATTTATTCCGCTACCACAAACTATACACATTTGGCAATTTTTTTTCTTAAGAGAAGCCAATTTTGGTCAATTGGGTCCTGTCAGCGCCTTAACTAGGACAGCTGACGAGGCGGAAAACTAAATTATGGATCTTTTTACAGGATATCTAAAAATTGTATTCGAATTATTATTGCCCCCACGCGAATTTGGATAGAATTAGGCATTTGGTAGCTATCAGTAATTTTATAAAAAACTTAATTTATATGTTTGAGTGAAAGAAAAGTCACAGTTTATAGATCAAACTATCGAATCACACCAGGGCCAGTTTTCGGGAGAGAAACCGTTCTCCTAAGACCGATTCGCCATTGGACTGTTCGTCGACAGGATGATTCATTTATTTCCGTTTCCCCAGCAGGGTCTTTCACCTACGGACAGTTCGCCGACAAAACCTTTCATATACGTCGCATTCGACGACAGCCCTTATTGAATCATTTGGGTTAGGTTAGGTTAGAACAGTGACCATTAACGTGCGAAGGCGAGCGAGCGAAGCGAGCGTGTCGCGGCAGCGACCGCCGAGCACCAGATCCCCTCTATTGTTGGTGACCTACTATATTTGCTACAAAGGGCTGTCGTCGAAACTGACGCATATGAAAGGTTCTGTCGGCGAAATGTCCATAGGTGAAAGTCCCTGCTTGGGAAACGGAAATAAATGAATCATCTTGTCGACGAACAGTCCAATGGCGAATCGGTCTTAGGAGAACGGTTGCTGAATCCCAGTTTTCTTTTACCCACGACGCGACGCACAGTTATAATACGAACTTTAAACAATCTGCAAAGGTTAAATATAGGTAGGCACTCCTGTACTCCTCTTAGTAGTTCCAAAGTTCGCGTTTGAGATAAACCGTTTGTTATATCAATTAAAAGATTTTTTTTCTTGCGCTGTCCCTCTCCTGGGCGATGGCCTCCCTCCACTCCTTTCATATTTCGCGACCCCACGCATCTTCCTTCCAGTTTTGACGAAACCTATTCAGTTCGTCCCGCCATCTCCTAAGAGGTCTGCCGCAACCCCGTCTCACTCAAAAAATTCGTAATTTATAATGATTCAGAAAAACGTTATATTCAGTACTAGATAACGTAGATAAAATACTATTGTATTTAAAGATAAAACGGATAACAAACAACAGTACACTCCGACTTTCGTGCCTACCACTCGTTTATCACACATGCTTCGCGTATTACTACTCGTAAGGTGTTTTATTATAGGGACTGAAGTGTAACACACATCTTTATATAACCAAACAGATTCAATAATGCATTGGCGGTCGATATGTTGTTATTTTTGTTCGCCGCGCGGAGAGACTAAAACAATTAGCCTGTAAGTACTTTTCTATGCAAAGTTAACAGGGATTAGAAAAATGGAATGGTGGCAGTTTAAAAATAAATACTTTTGTATTTAGTGACTAACTAACCGAATTTCTTTTAAAGTTTCCCTACCTACCTACCTACTCGTGTTATATTTACATCCGGTTTTTATAGACAGACAACTACTTTATCATGAGGTACTAAGTACTTCTTGCAAAAAACGTAAGTCAAGTAATACTAGAGTTTAACAAGTTCTCAAATTCAAACTCTCAATTTAGAAACTGGGTGTTCAAAATCTCTATTCATTTTCCAATAGTACACACGGCTACACATCAAGCTATACTTTTCCAGTATAAGCTGATCTCGCATTGTATAGGATTTCCGTACAATGCGAGGTCAGCGTAAACTGGAAATGTATAGCTTGATGTGTAGCCGTGTGTACTTAGAGCTGTTTAGAGCGACTCGATATATCTATGACACTTTACTAGTGACGCCACTTTACTAGTGAGTAGTGACGTTCTTTACTTGTGACGCCACTTTACTAGTGACGTTCTTTACTTGTGACGTTCTTTACTTGTGACGTTCTTTACTAGTGAAGTTCTTAACTAGTGACGCCACTTTATTAGTGACGCTACTTTACTAGTGACGTTCTTATCTAGTGACGTCACTTTACCAGTGACTTTCTTCATTAGTGACGCCACTTTACTAGTGAAGTTCTTTACTAGTGACGTTCTTTACTAACGACGCCACTTTACTAGTGACGCCACTTTACTAGTGACGTTCTTTACTAGTGACGCCACTTTACTAGTGACGTTCTTTACTAGTGAAGCCACTTTACTAGTGACGTTCTTTACTAGTGACGTTCTTTACTAGTGACGCTACTTAATTAGTGACGTTATTTACTAGTGACGCCACTTTACTAGTGACGTTCTTTACTAGTGACGTTCTTTACTAGTGACGCCACTTTACTAGTGACGTTATTTACTAACGGCGCCACTTTACTAGTGACGTTCTTTAGTAGTGACGCCACTTTACTAGTGACGTTCGTTGCTAGTGACGCCACTTTACTAGTGACGTTCTTTACTAGTGACGTTCTTTGCTAGTGACGCCACTTTACTAGTGACGTTCTTTACTAGTGACGCCACTTTACTAGTGACGTTCTTTACTAGTGACGCCATTTTACTAGTGACGTTCTTTACTAACGACGCCACTTTACTAGTGACGTTCTTTACTAACGATGCCACTTTACTAGTGACGTTCTTTAGTAGTGACGCCACTTTACTAGTGACGTTCTTTACTAGTGACGCCACTTTACTAGTGACGTTCTTTACTAGTGACGCCACTTTACTAGTGACGTTCTTTACTAACGACGCCACTTTACTAGTGACGTTCTTTACTAACGACGCCACTTTACTAGTGACGTTCTTTAGTAGTGACGCCACTTTACTAGTGACGTTCTTTGCTAGTGACGCCACTTTACTAGTGACGTTCTTTACTAGTGACGTTCTTTGCTAGTGACGCCACTTTACTAGTGACGTTCTCTAGTAGTGACGCCACTTTACTAGTGACGTTCTTTGCTAGTGACGCCACTTTACTAGTGACGTTCTTTACTAGTGACGTTCTTTGCTAGTGACGCCACTTTACTAGTGACGTTCTTTAGTAGTGACGCCACTTTACTAGTGACGTTCTTTACTAGTTACGCCACTTTACTAGTGACGTTCTTTAGTAGTGACGCCACTTTACTAGTGACGTTCTTTGCTAGTGACGCCACTTTACTAGTGACGTTCTTTACTAGTGACGCCACTTTACTAGTGACGTTCTTTACTAGTGACGCCACTTTACTAGTGACGTTCTTTACTAACGACGCCACTTTACTAGTGACGTTCTTTAGTAGTGACGCCACTTTACTAGTGACGTTCTTTGCTAGTGACGCCACTTTACTAGTGACGTTCTTTACTAGTGACGTTCTTTGCTAGTGACGCCACTTTACTAGTGACGCCACTTTACTAGTGACGTTCTTTACTAGTGACGCCACTTTACTAGTGACGTTCTTTACTAACGACGCCACTTTACTAGTGACGTTCTTTAGTAGTGACGCCACTTTACTAGTGACGTTCTTTAGTAGTGACGCCACTTTACTAGTGACGTTCTTTGCTAGTGACGCCACTTTACTAGTGACGTTCTTTACTAGTGACGCCACTTTACTAGTGACGTTATTTTCTAGTGACGCCACTTTACTAGTGACACAACTTTACTAGTGACGCCACTTTACTAGTAACGACACTTTATTAGTGACGTTCTTTGCTAGTGACAGTGATGCTCCTTTAAAAAGGTCCTTACTTCTTTGAACCTTGCTACTTGGTACTCGTAACTACGAGTAGGAAAAATCATCAAATCGAAAGTTAAAATGCCGCACGTCTTACTATAAACCTACCTAAGGTAACAAAGACCACCCTGGGAAATCCGTGTCCAAAACGTTCCATAAAAAATGCATAATAAGTTCCATCCATACGATTCAAAACTGTCAAAGTAATGGTCTGATAGAAACGCTAGCACTTTCCTTTAGAGAAACCAACTTTGAAAAAGCTTTCAGAACCTAGTTGCCTATCAGTTTTCCATCCACTTTAGTAGCTCATACCTAATTCCGTGTTCGCCCGTTCCTGGTTGTGTATAAGCTAGTCAACTCTAAGCTGATCTATATACCTATTCATCGTATTGCACAGGATAATGATAATGACTTTTAGGATTTGTCTTCAGTTTAATAAAAAACATATCTGTTTACCCATTGGGGAAAATCAGGCGTGATGTTATATTGTTTTGTTTCATATTATGTTGCTATGTGATTTATACCAATCCATGTTAACAAAGCAAGGTGATAGACAGCATCATTTCGATCAATGGTTTGATCATACTTAACTGTGAAACAAAATTTGCCCCAATCCCGATGCGAGAATCGAACCCAGGTCACAACTCGACGCATTACCTCTGCCACGACAAAACCGTGACGGTGGGTTATAAACAAGATAGAGGGCGTAAACCATTCAAAGTTCATAAACAAATCTGTCGATTTTCTCAAGCAATGAGAATTTGAAGTGACTAATTATAGTTTTAATAAAAAGTTAAATAGACAGAATAGAATGAGCCTAACGATGAATAATAAATTGAAATAGTGCACACTAGTTCTGTCATAATTATAACGATCGGTGTCACATTTTTTGTTTTGACGTTTGGTTGGATAAATATAACCATATCTCTATATTATTTTATTAATATTATAAATAAACAAATTGCATCCGCTTTCAGTGTTATCGTACCGATAAAAAAATGTGAGAAAGCACCCACTGAATTATTATTCACACAATTTGTACAAACACGTGGTGAAAGGCAATCATTGTTAACCGGCTTTTTTTCTATACGTGTATCAAAGATACACTATTTTACGTTGAACGTAGCATTGAAATAAACTGCAATTGTAGCGAAAGAAATTTCAGCCAAATTCAGTCTAGATTCGAGACATGTTTACCTACGTAGGTGCTACAAAGTACAATGTGTAGATAACAAAGGAGAGACAGAGCTTGTATCGTGATCGTGCGTGACTGCTTATGACGCCAAACATTTGTAGGTACGTCACAGACAGACGATGTTCGGTGGCTCAACGACACAGTCCATGGGCATTTTTAGGCACAAGCAGCCTTGATGATTATTTGGCAAAGTAACAAGGCCTATATTGTAACAATCTGCATTCTAATCTCAAGAGAATTCAAATAATAACATGCAGCGATGCATCTTATTTTATAATACAGTCCTTGTTATTAATTGTTCTTGTAGAATGTGGAAATACCTAATTATGTACGACTTGGAAACCTCCATGCCTTTTATAGATGCATTTATGGACGGTACTAATATATTATTTATATTGTCTCTAAGCATCACATAGGGCAATCCGTAGCCAAGGTTACAAGTAGGTATATACATACATGTCTGTTCTGGCATCCAACCAATAGACAGTTTCACGCTGTAAATTAAATTTACCTTTGTGCAAGTTTCATTTAGCCGTAGCTTAGCGAATAATTATGACTAGTTTTCCCAAATAACTTTGAAGGCTATAAATATTCAAGTTATTGCAATTTACAGAGTTAGTCACGATATGCAGCTACCGCTAGTCAAGACTGTGCAAGGCGAGTTAAAGGGAGTCGTTTGCAGTGGTGTTGAGAATTACGTCGCGTTCAAAGGCATACCATATGCAAAACCGCCACTTGGAGAATTAAGATTCAAGGTGAGTAACGAAGACATACCTACACACTTAATAATGTTTTTTCCTTCACTTCAAACGAAAGCATACCTAAGCATGCACATTAATATTCACTTGGAGACTATGAGTATATTATTAAGATGGTATTCGCGTAGTAGACGCGAAAATTTTATTTAGGTACACTCTACAAGTACCTACTTACATTAGACAGCAAATTATATTACCATATGAAGTAGGTAGTCGCTTCTCTTGTATTGATTATGTATTTTTAAGTTTAGTAAATACATACAAATGTAATATTTTATTTAATAAAAATACTTTTTTAGGGTTCTGTAGGACCCTTATAGTTTCGCCATGTCCGTCTGTCTGTCAGTCAATCTGTTTGCGCGACTTTGCTCAGAGACTCATACTAGAAAGCTGTAATTTGGCATGGTTATACAAATCAAGGCTCGTGCAGACGGGTGCGTGGCGACACCGGTAGAACTTTTTCTGTGAAGTTTTCATAGAAATTGATCCACCAGTCACGTCGCGCCTGTCTGCAAGAGCCTTTAATCACGCCGACAAAGTGGTAAAATAAAATGTTTTAAGGTACCTACCTCCCTTGTACGTAAATTGGGGGATGAAATTTGTTTTTCTGATGTGTCCCATAGTGTCCTGGATAGGCCATTCAAAAATATTGCGGGTGTGTGAAAAAATTCGATTCAGGGATTCGTTTGCGTAATATTACGCTTTAAAGTGCAAAGTCGACCAACTTACATTTACAGTTGGAGAATTGACCGTGACGTTTATCAATGTATGGGAGAACATGTCGTTCAACTGCAATATTGTTTGTTTTTGGATAAATTCATGTCAATTACGGAACCCTTTATTGTGCGTGGTCCGACAAGCCCTTGCCGGTTTTTTTTATAGGATCAGTTAAATATCTTCCGTTTGTAACATTTCCTGTCGATGGAACTCATTGACCAAACATTTGCTGCGTTTACGCGGCGTTGTCAAGTGCAGATCTTGAAGCACAGAATGAGCTTAGTGACATATTATGGTTCGAGGGCTAAATCCACACCAGTTCCCATTAGAGTATCAACGACCTGCCTACTTGCTCATATTGAGATTATATCATCTCTCTACTTAGGTATTTACCGGTGTATAATATTTCGTTCCAGGCTCCAGAGCCCCCCGAACCATGGCAGGGTGTTCGCGACGCGTCGCAGCACGGCGCCGTCTGCCCGCAGTACAACGAACGTATGAGCCGCATCGAACCCGGCAGCGAAGACTGTCTCTACCTTAACGTATACACCAAAACACTCACGCCACCAAAACCTTGCCCTGTCATGGTCTGGATTCACGGCGGTGGCTTCTACACAGGATCAGGCGACTCAGACTTCTATGGACCAGAATTTATCATGGAACACGACGTCGTATTAGTGACAATCAACTACAGACTAGAAGTCTTAGGTTTTCTGTGTTTAGACACCGAAGAATGTCCCGGTAATGCTGGCATGAAAGATCAAGTTCTCGCTCTAAAATGGGTGAAGCAAAATATCGCAGCTTTCGGAGGCGATCCCAACAATGTGACTATCTTTGGCTGCAGCGCAGGATCTGCTTCCGTATCCTGCCACTTAGTATCCAAGATGAGTGCGGGATTATTTAATAAAGGCATATGTCAAAGTGGAGTCTGCCTTAATGAGTGGAGCAATAATATCTATGCACGTCAAAGGTCTTTTCAACTCGGAAAATTACTTGGAAAAGAAACAGACAATCCAGCAGAACTTTTAGAGTTCTTAAAAAGCGTGCCAGCGTCATCCCTAGTTGGCATACAGTTACCAGTATTAGAATTAAAATACAATGACTTAATGGACAGTATTCTATTTGGTCCAGTCGTCGAAAAAGTCGGTCCTGAGGCACACAAATTTCTATCAGAATCACCATTAGAATTAGTGAAAAATGGTCATATGGCTAAAGTGCCTCTAATATTAGGATACACCTCAGGCGACGGTATAGAAATAGCAAGAAAACTGCCTCTTATAGCTCCCTTTTTGTCCACCCCGGGTGCAGTTGTTCCGAGAGAACTGAAACTGAAATGGGAACCAGAAAGAATACAGAAAACCGACGGAAGGATACGCAAGAAATATTTTAACGATCAACAGATTTCAATGGAACTGATACAAGAATATTCGGATTTAGAAACGGACAGAGTATTTTTGTACAACATCCTGAGATATGCACGTTACCACGCCCAGTATGTTTCAGAACCAGTTTACTTTTACGAGTTTGCTGCAGAAACTAAGAGAAATTTCACAAAAACGTCTTACAATATGGATTCCTTAAAAGGAGTATGCCACTCTGATGATTTGCCCTATCTTTTCAACGTCACATGCTTAGACGTACCGTTGACGGATGAATCTAGAGATATTATAAAACAATATGTGCGACTTTGGATTGATTTTGCTACAACCGGGTAAGCTAAACAGAATTGTTATTTCTACAATTACCCCAAAAAAAACATAGATTAAAATACACATTTTGCATAATGGATTACATAATCAGCCTTTAATGTTCCCACTGCTGGGACACAGGCCTCCTCTCTGTGTGAGGGAGTGGGCCGTAATCCACCACGCGGGCCCAGTGCGGGTTGATAGATGTCACGTCTTTGAATTTTTGGTTCTAGGACATGCCGGTTTAAATGATAAATGATTTTATCTCTGCAAGTAGGTTTCCACAAACACGTCTCGCATCGCGTCTCCCATCTGACCACTCTGAAAAGAAAGGCCGAAACAAACTCAGAGGTCACAGTCTCTTTTAAAGTCCAGACATAATCTTGCTCAGATCATGTGAAGACCATGTCGATTGGTGTCTGAAATGGTCCTTGATGAAAGAACCACACACATTGAGTGAACCTGTCTACTTGTCCAGTCAGTGCACGCATTTGCCAGCAGCAGTGCAGCTCAACCCAGAACTAAAGGAGCTCAACGCTTCAACAAACAATACCAAAGAAAGGACATTTGGCTAGGCCGCAAAAAATACTTAAACTGCCAGATCATGTTAAAAACTAACTGAGAATAAAACAAAATTACACAATGACCCACATAGTCTTCAAATTTACAATAATTAAAATAATATAATACTACACAGAGTAAATATTCATGTCATTGCATAAATAAAATTCATCAATGTCAATGTGTATATCCGGACGTAATCTTGGTCAGATCATTTGAGGACCATGTAGGTTGGTTGGTTGGTTTGTTTTCTCACGATCTTTTCCTTCACCGTTTTGAGAGCAGGGGTAATGAAATAATTTACACAAAGTAAAGCGCCTCTCTGGGTTCGAACCTACGACCTACAACTCGCAACCTACAAAGTCGCAGCCATTACCCCTGGGCCACCACTGCTCTCCTTATTGGATTATCCTCACACAACTCTAATTTGTTGCAGCAAGCCATATTTCTAATTTAACCATTTGTCTTTTCCAGGAATCCTACGTCGAGTGGAGCTGCAGAATGGAAACCATTCAATGAATCTGAACGAAATTATTTTGTCATAGGAAAAGAACTTGAATGCAAGCGGGACCCTAACAAAGATCATATGACTTTCTGGGAAGACATTTATGAAGAGTCAAAATTAAACATAAATAAGAAATAATGGTTCCGATTCCCTTGTTCACAAACTAAACGAAATTTAAGTTCAGTGCAACTTTTTCTTTGTATTTAATTAAGAGAACAGAAGATAAATTTTAGTTTATTCCTGTCAAATTAATCAGCGCCTGTCACTACTCCATACAAGTTTCGACGTGATTAAAAACTTGCCTACTAAAATTACGTCAATTTACGTCAAGCGCTAATTAATTTAACAGGACTAAACTAAAATTTATCTTCTGTCCTTTTCTTAATGAAATAGAAAGAAAAAGATGCACTGAACTTAAATTTAGTTTAGTTTGTGAACAAGAGAATCGGCACCAATATCTGACAGCTCCTTAGTATTTCTAAAATTACAGTGATCAATGCTTTAAAATGGCTTATCTCAAGATCTGTCTTGTGTACAAAGTGCACTTATTAATTCAAAACGTTGTAGGTAAATAAAGAGCAGTATTAAAGAAATTAAACTTATAATGATTTTTTAAAGTCCACATTTTCTTACAAATACACTGTCCGAGATATGGGTACTGCAATAACCACAGAGTCTTAAAAAGTTACGACAGAAATATCTGACATCGGTATTAAAGTTAAAAATATGCTATTAAACTAAAAATACATTCTTTTTGGAAGTCAGACCACTCTATGTTACTGCAGTAATTTATTACAATATTAGGGAAATAACACTATCAAACTAACATCAAACACATTTACATCCTTACAAAAAATGTAATACATTAAATATTGTATTAAAAAATTGTCTGGTTCAGACAATTTTTTAAAGATGTGAACATCTTTTTGTATGAGTTCTATAGGTAGACGTAGCACGCACAGGGGACTTTTGTAGGATTATAGCTTCATTTAACTAATAACTATAACCAATAACTATAGTTATTGGTTATATACCATATAACAAATAACTTGGAAATGACATTGACGGGAACATTACACATTTACTAACCCCAAATAGTCAAGCCGGACAGAAACTATGACAGTCGTGTAGTCCCCAGTGCGCGGTAACGTCGTTAGCACACCGACGCAGTGGGCTACGAAAACGTTGCAATCTAACCAAAATGTATGAAAAGTATTCCTTAGATATTGCAGCGGTAAACGTCGGTGTCCTAACAGACAGCGTAAGGATAAAATATATGGGATGCGATGTCAGTGTCGATGCACCTCGCGGACAGTACGGCCGCCACCACCCGTGATCCCTCGCGTCACGGTCAGTAGCGTCCGGAGCGCGAGTTGCGCGGTGGGTCGCGTCGTCGGTTCTCGCCGCCGCCACCGCCACCACCGCCGCCGCCGCCGCCGCCCCCACCGCCTCCACCACCTCCGCCAGCCCCGCCACCACCGCCACCACCACCACCACGGGAGCGGGAGCGGCGGCGACGGTCGCGGGATCTGCTGCGAGAACGACGCGAGCCCTTGCGACGCGAATACAAGTATCTGTAACATAATGATAAGACATTAGCCTAGAAGACATAGCGAAACTTGACCGCAAGGATAGGTTGCAATTTGCAATAGATCCGAAAAAATAGAAAGAAGGGAGGCTTTTACCCTGCAATGGAGCACAACAGACTTCAGTAGGATTTGAGGACTATAAAACATAAGCCAGTATGTATATTTTTACATACATACATATTTCTAAGTCCCATGATTACATGGGACTTAAATACATAACTGGCGAAATGCGCCCCTTTTAAGGGGGCGAGCCTATTGCCATCAACCCGGCACAAATCAAGACTCCGGGGTGCTATTGAGAAATTCCACATAGAAAAACCCAATAACACTGCCCGACCTGGGAATCGAATCCAGGACCTCATGCTCAGCAGTAGCGCTTGCGACCACAAGACCAACGAGGCAGTCCATGTATATTTTTATCAGATTAAAATGTTAATTAATAGAAAAATACAGCAATGTTTATTAAACATCTAATCATAACAACGCAATCCGACTAAGCATTTTGACATTTTAATTATTTTGATATAGATTTTTGACATTTTAATAATTCCTCATTTAGGTCTGACATAATTGAGTATTAAATAATATGTAATTGTTCATTTTATTTTCTAATTTAATATCATAATTATGCATGATTTTCAAATATTTTTAGTTAATTTTAATTTGTAATCATCGGCTATATTTTCACACCATATTTGTACGCCTCCTGGCATAACATAGCGCTCTGTTTAGCAATCATAAGATCTGTATTTCCTTACCTATGTTAACAAATAAAATAAATAAATAAAAAATAAATAAAGCACCAAATAACCAAACTAGGTCAGGAGTTAGTGACTAAATCAAATAATTAGTCACTTTACTATTAGAAATACAATCTGTAATAACTGCACAGTTTATCAAGGCTTAGTGCAATTTGTTATCTAATGCTCATATTACTCAAAACTACGACGATATCACATATTGGAAGTATTTACTATTAATTTATTTCAATTAGTAAATGAACTACTAACAAACTTTCTTTAAACTATTGATTGTGTCAGACTTTCGCTTGAACATAAGGTTATACATAGATTCCAACAGCTTTCACCATTAAAGTTGTAACATTATTTGATTAACGAACTTCTATTCAGAATCAGACCTAGTGATAGATGATTTTATTTTTGTAAGTAGGTTTATACAATCACTTTAACACGTCAATCATATTAAAAAAAAAATTAAAACACGATTGTCCTGCCAAAAAACTACCTAAAAGTAAAAAAACAAGTTGTATTTGTTAATCTGTACATACAAATCAAAAGGTCATTGCTGTTGGGGGACCGTTCTGTGAAACTGAGTGGAACACTTTTTAATCTAATAGGTCCTCCAATTAACAATTATATATTTTTTGGCAGGGCAGTCGAATTTTATTTTTTTAGTTATTTATTTTTATTTTATATATTTTAGTGACATGTAGGTAATGCTAAGTGGTGATATTTTTACTTTAAGCACTAATGGTGCTTTTATACTCTCACGGCGAGGCGAGGCGTAGGTAAATGGCGCGTGGGGATGAAATGTTTGTTTGGTTTATACACCCTGCATGTAAAATTTATGCCGATACGTTTTATAGTTTTGGCATATGCTCATCATTTACCTTCAATTTAATACTTTAATTGAAGATTCGTTTTTTACATTTGTAAATGGAACCATACTGCAGCCATATTGATTTTTTCAAAAACATTTAGGTATAGCGTATATCACTCGGGATGCCCGCCATAAATCTAAATACGTTCAGGCATTTAAAAGTTATGGTGGCACAAACATACATACATGAACCCAAAATAAATACTTTTTCAGCAGTCGTGTAACTAGTTGAGGTCGGCGTTTCCTATCGAACTACTCTGAGAGGAAAGGTCGAAACAAACTCAGAGGTCACAGTCTCTTTCAGAGGCCATGTAGATTGGCATCTGAAATGGTCTTTTGAGAATGAACCACACAGATTGCGTGGACTTGTCCAGTCCGTGCATGCATTTGTCAGTAATTGTGCAGCTCAACTCAGATCCCAAGCTCAACGATGCAACGAACAATACCAAAGAAAGCACATATGGGTAGGCCGCATAAATTACTCAAACTGCCAGACAATAAAAGAGTAAAAAACAAAGACCCACATAGTCTTCAAATTCATATTAATTACTCAATCCAAAGCCTTTTTGTCCTCAATATAGTCTTTAACGGTATAAAAGGCTTTCTGGTACAACTTACGTTTAATGAATGATTTAAATTTATTAAGGCTTAGATCTTGAGGTGGCTTGGAATTATATTATAAAACCATTTACACTGACATCAGAACGATCCACGTATTTGCTTGAGCCTTGTTGTGTGTGTTTGTTCTTAGTATATAATTATGGATATCACTATATACTTTAAACAATTTTGTATTTTTATGGGCTTATAAAAGATTATCAAAAATTTACTGAGAAGGCACAGAGAAGGCATATTAACCTCCTGAAATTTCTCACTGAGTGTCTCGGACTTAATTTATAAATTGTTTAAACAGCTCTTTTCTGCAAAACAAAGATAGTCCGAATGTTGGTGGCATTTCCTCACAAAAGAATACCGTACGACATGACACTGAAAACAGCTAAAGTACACTAAACAGCCTGTCTCTATATCAGTTTAATTTCGATTTTTTCTAACAATGTATGCTGCGGAGCTTACCTTTTTTGTAAATTTATATATATATGTGGGCCCTAGGTTAATTGACATTAAGTAGGGGTAAAGTTTAATGTTAAATGGCATCAAATTCAACAAACATCTGAAGATTGACAAGCAACTACATATTTGTACCCCTAAAATGCCCTGAATCATGAACAGGAGAAAATTAGGGTCAACACACCATATTATTTCAATAAAACTTAATTTCTCACCTCCTCAATTCTCTAGAAATAGGCTTCAAGTGCATGAAGTTGCAAAAGCCACTACGAGTGCACTCTCCCATCTCGTACTGTCGGCAGCAGGCTTCACGAAAGTCCGTCACAGGGGACAGTTCAGCATACACCGGACGACCACCGAACCAACGATTGTTCAGGTCATTCACCGCTTTCTCCGCGTCCTCCTCACGACGGAACTGTAATTGGTAAAGAAGAAGTGAAGTGAAAGAATTTAAATAATGTGAAATATTTCTGTGAGTGAGTTTAATGTGGTTTATCACCACCCTTAGTCAATTCTCTCTGCATTAAGGCATATCAAAGAGATTGTGCCAATAAGGATGAAAAGCAGTAACTATTAAAATAAAACAATACTACAACATTTTTAAAAGTAAACAGCTCTCTGTTTTACATAAAGCTCTTTAGAATTAGGAAATTACCTGTGGTTGTAGTTTAATATTAATTACTAGGTTGCAATCATCCAGAATTCATAGTTGATTGAAATAATCAACAAACATGGAATGAATTGGTGCATTCCATACTTTCAATTGGCAATTAATGAAAACTTTAAGAACTTACCTTAATATAAACATTGCCAACTAGGTGGTCACCAAGGTTGTCGCACACATTCATCTCCTCAATTTCTCCATATTTGTCTTCACACTCAACAAACACGTCTTCAAAGAAGTTGTCATAATGCTCCTGCATCTCTTCATCAGACACATTGGCCACAACCACTGAAAGTAGAAAAGCATTGTAATAAAATATGCTATATCCAAAGCAGTAACTCTATAAACAGTGCTAGGTTTTTAACGGATTGAAATTAAAAAGATGCTGATAGTAAATTTTAAAGGTTGGTGTGGATTGACAATGATTATGAAATATAGAAAAATGTACTTACAATGACTGCCATCAGCAGACTTGGCTGAATTCTGAGGATTTACATACAGATTTTGTAAGAGCACAGTTTGTGAAAAAGTTGGTTTGTTGTGAATACGGGAACAGCGGTCTCCATGTCGACATGCCCCGATTTTAAAGTAGAAGGAACAATTGACTCTGAAAAATAAATTATAATGACATAAAACATAGAACCAATGAAAGTATTATGTCAAAATCAAGGGTGATGATGCATTAGCAAGATGCATTTAAGGTGTCAGTATCACAGACTTGGTACGCCGAATCTGTTTACTTGTGTATAGCTGTTATTAGAGAGTGATACTGGAGCATCCGCAGCCCACAAAAATATGAATGCAACATCTCCCTTAAGGATACAAAAAGATAACCTCTCATTTCTTGCTAACACATTTTGTATTAGTAAGATCTAAAGAAGAAATTGAAACGATAAGTACGAGCTTTCTAAAACAAAATAATGTACTCACTTATCCTTTTCTGTTCCAAATATAGCAGCTAAATACTCTGCCATTCTGAAACACCGACCACCACGGTCGCTCTTTTCTTATCAGCCGAAGTAATTATACCCTTCTTGGTTTTAATACTTGGTAACAAGCATGTAAACTCTTAAGAGAAACACTTAGAGGAGTTAGTTGAACGTTAGGCTTGAAAATAAGAAAAAATCAAAAACCATCATCACAATCACGACGACCAAGTCACCAAGCAAGCCATGAATGAATGAATTGGATTGAATGAAGATTTATCATCTTCTTTACTCTATGGACTTTTGATTGAACTGCTGATTGATTATGTCACTACCACACATTAGCAACCGTAGTTTTATTACAAGAGACTTTTAGACTTTTAACCTGAGATTTTATCATAGCTAAACGTTTTAAGATCACCACAGTGTGTAGATCTACAGTGGCAGCCGCTATCGGTTTTTCGCAATTTCCCACTGCACAGTATATTTTTCGGGTATTTCTGCCTGCAGCCAAAATGTTTGATAGCCTTTTTTAAATTTCACCTTTAGCTCTTTATTGGTGCTAAGCTCGCGTAGCTCCTCTTGTAATACCACATTCACCACTTCCGTTTCACCAAATGGATGTATGATCCATGGTGGAATTTCCATCGTCAGATTATCTTGAAATCTAGTCATCATGCAGGGCATTTAAATGTTGAACGTATGTCTGAATTGAGGATATTCAGACATACGTCAAGACATTCCGCCTGTGAAAAATTTGAAAACTGGAAGAATTCTAACATTTTGATTCATATTTTTTTTTAAGAAAAGTTGAAATTATAGCCTCTGTTTTTATTAAATTTAGGCTGTCCCCTTGTAACTGCAAGCGCAAATCTGTCAAATATGCGATGTCTGCTTTCAATTTGATCAGGTTGTCTTTTAAATATGGATCTTTACTTTCCAAAATATCTAAAACGGATTCAAAAAGTGAGTAAATCTAGTTAAACATGCACCTTTCAACAACCAGCGAACGTCAATGGTAAGTATTATGTAAGAACAATCGGAGTCTTCATCATTTTCGTCACACAATCGTGCAAATGAACGGGTATTCAATGCATTGCTTCTTATTTTGTTAACTGCTTTAATCACAAATTGAAGCGATTGGTGCAATCTATCTCTTAAATTTTTCGCTACCAGGTTTCGTCGGCGGATGACACAGTGAATTGCAAGTACTCGTGGTATATTTTTTTTAAGATGGCTTTATAAACCCACGATGTCACCCGAACATCGGTAGCTCCATCTGCTGCTACCGAAATAATGTTTGTAAATTGTTGTGTACTAGCAGGATGTATGTGTGTAGCGATGCGCGGCCACGTAGGCTGCCTGCGCAGACGACGCCGCGCAGCGCCCCGCGCCCCCCGGATCGGGCTCGCGCACGCGTGTCACAAAATAAAGCGTCAGTGCGTTCACAGCCCGTCCTAGTTTTACTCGTATCCCCGTGTCCCGTATCCAACAGTGGCGACGAGAGCGACCCACGCTATATCACGATGGCTCAGTTTAGTTTCGGTATATTAAGTAATTTCGACCACACAGTGCACGAATGGCAGGCGTACAAAAGTCGCCTGCGGCAATGGTTCGTGGCAAACGATATTTCCGAAAAAAACGACGCAACGGGTTCAAGACGGCGAGCAATTCTACTGAGCGCACTCGCGGACGGCACCTACCAGCTCGCAGCCGACTTGGCTTTGCCAAAACAACTGGAGGAGGTGCCAGTAGAAGACATTTATAAGCTTCTCGATACTCACTTTTCCCCAACAAAGTGTGGATTCGGGGAGCGGTACGCATTTTACGCGGCAACGCAACAAACGGGTGAGACGCATGCGCAGTGGGCGGCAAGACTGCGTGGCCTCACGAAACATTGCAAGTTCGCCAACGTAGAAGAGGCATTACGAGACCGTTTCGTGATGGGCATGTTGGCAGGTCCCGAGAGGGACAAACTGTTCACAAAGGACACAGATACCTTGACCCTGGCCAAGGCAGTGGAGTTGGCGCAGAGCGTCCGGTGCGCGCGGGCAGGCGCCGCCGCCGGCGCTTCCACGACGGCGTCGATCACACAGCAAGAACATTCAGTGTTCAAGGTGCAGGGCAAGAGTGCGGGTTCTGATAAGGAACCGGTAATGGAGAAGTGTTCCGTGTGCGGACGCAAGAACCATGCATCATCTCAGTGCCGATTCGCGAACTTTTCTTGTAGGAAGTGTAATACAAAGGGCCACTTACGTAGAATGTGCAAAGTAAAGAGTGTTGTGACTGGTGACGTGAGTGAGAAGGACGACGATGGTGAGTTTTTATGTTGTAACATCACTTCAGAGCGGGGAGAACCCATGACAGAAATCGTGTCCATAAACGGCTCACAAATCAAATTTGAGATTGATAGTGGATCTGCAGTAACGGTAATTTCCGAGAGTTTATACACAAAATGTTTTAGCAGGTTGCCCTTGTTATCACCTAAGAAAAGGCTATTTACCTACACGGGCAGTAGTATTATGTGCCTCGGTATAGTTCGCCTATCGGTCACATATAGGCTCAGCACACACACACTAGATGCTTACGTGGTACGCAACGAAGGCCCGCCATTGCTCGGAAGGGATTTCTTATCCTTATTTAAGTTAAAAATAGCACCCTGTAATTTCATAAAAAATGAAGTAAAAACAATCGATGACTTGCATAATAGATTCAGAGACGTATTTTCAGAAAAATTAGGTAAATTCAACAAATTCGAGGTCAAATTACGTTTAAAAGATGATGCAGTGCCAATATTTTTCAAAGCGCGTCCCACCGCTTTTGCATTGCGAGACAAGGTAGATAAAGAGATAGTCCGCCTTGTAAACTTAGGGATACTTAAACAGGTTGATCACTCAGAGTATGCATCACCTGTAGTGCCAGTATTAAAACGGAATGGAAGTGTTAGGCTGTGTGCAGACTATTCTGTAACCATAAATAAACAATTAGTTGTAGAACAATACCCGTTGCCTACAGTCCACGAGCTGTTTTCAAAATTGCACGGAGGTCAACAGTTCTCAAAGTTAGACCTGTCCATGGCCTATAATCAATTTGTTTTAGACGAAGACTCACAAAAGATTACATGCATAAATACTCACCGCGGATTGTTTCAGTATACACGTATGGTTTTTGGGTTAACCAGCGCACCGTCTATTTTTCAGCGCGCAATGGAAAACGTATTGTCTGGTATGGACGGTGTGTTGTGTCTTTTAGACGATGTCCTTATCACAGCCAATGGACCGGGTTTACATTTACAACGGTTGACGGCAGTGTTACAGAGGTTGCAAGATGCGGGACTTACCTTGCAAAAAGAAAAGTGCGAATTTTTTAAGAATGAAATCAATTACTTAGGGTATGTAATTAACAAAGACGGGTTAAAAAAATCATCAGATAAAGTAATAGCAATTGAGAAATCCCCCGTGCCCACAGATATAGGCAAACTGCAATCATTTTTAGGATTAGTAAATTACTACCGTAATTTCGTACCTAAGGCGTCCGAAATTCTAAGTCCCTTATACGATCTTCTAAGGAAGGGTGTTAAATGGCACTGGGCCGACGAACATCAGAGAGCGTTCGTCGAAATAAAAAAACATTTAACGTCGGATCAGGTGTTAGCGCATTTCGACGCAAATGCAAAGTTAATCCTCACAGTGGACGCTTCACCTAATGGGTTAGGTGCGATTTTATCGCAAAGCGATAAAGATGGATGCGAGCGTCCTATTTCATTTGCGTCCCGCACTCTAAACACAGCTGAAAAACGTTATTCTCAAATTCAGAAAGAGGCAACTGCTATTATTTTTGGAGTTCGAAGATTCCATCAGTACTTGTACGGTAAGTCAGACCCGTTCATCCTTCGCACCGATCACAAGCCTTTAATTTCAATTTTTGGCCCGCACAAAGGTATACCGGAGGTTTCGGCAAACAGATTACAACGATACGCGTTGTTCCTCAGCGCATATAATTATAAAATCGAATACGTTCGTAGCGAAAATAACAGCGCGGATTATTTATCCCGTGCAAGTCTTCCCGACAACGATAAGCGGTCGCGGTCAATGACCGCCGCGGACTGCGAACGGGGGGACAGCGCTCAGCACGCTGCCGCTGCGGCCGCCCCGATTGATCGCGCGTCATATGTTCACTTCGTAATAGACGGACATATGCCAGTTACGCGGGACGAATTACGCAAGGAAACTACCCGAGATGTTAATTTAATGAACGTGATTGATTTTATTTTTAAGGGTTGGCCTAGAAGCGTTTCTGATGAGATTTTAAAACCGTTCCACGCATGCAGGAATCAATTATCGTATGAAGACGGCTGTGTTATGAGAGGCCATAAATTGGTTTTACCAGAAAGGCTAAAAATGAAAATATTAAACGAACTTCATACTTCCCACCTGGGAATTGTAAAAACAAAGGCCGAAGCTCGTTCCCGTTTCTGGTTTCCGGGTATTGATAAAGAAATAGAAACTATGATCAACGCTTGTAGTGTTTGCATACATTTACGACCTACCCCTCCGCGCGCCCCGCTTGCCCCCTGGCAATACCCACCTCACCCATTCTACCGGTTGCATATAGATTTCTTGGGTCCGTTAGATAATAGACATTATTTAATTGTAGTAGATGCATATACGAAATGGGTGGAAGTTTACGATATGTGTGGTTCAACGACCTCATCAGCTGCAGTAGAAAAACTATACGAGTTTGTATCAAGGTTCGGGTTACCAAATACAATTGTAAGCGATAACGGCACGGCTTTCACGTCACAAGATTTTAAAACGTTTTGTACAATTAACGGCATTGAGCACGTGACGTCACCGCCCTATAATCCTGCGAGCAATGGTCAGGCCGAAAGTTACGTAAAGATCGCAAAAAAAGGTATTAAATCCTGTATTTTATCGACTAACAGCCAAAAAGACACTAGGGTCAAACTGTTAAAATATCTTTTTGATTACAGGAATTCAGTACATTCAGTGACAGGGTTCTCTCCGGCTCAATTAGTTTTTGGTCACAAGCTAAGATCAAGGTTGGATCTATTGTCGCCAAAACCGCTGTCGTCGCCTTCCAACGCGTCACTGGACAGCACAGTGAAATCTAAACAGTGTTTGCAGAGTAAATTCTATGGCGGTAAAAATAAACAATTTTTTAAAAACGGGGACGAAGTTTTATACAAAAAATTTAACAATAAAGAAAAGTTCACATGGTGCAGAGGCACAGTAATAGACAGGAGTGGTAGAGTTGTGTATTTAATTTCCGATCATTTAACAGGGAGTGTAATAAAAAAACACAAAAACCAGATTGTGTTATTTAAGGGGAACGGCAATGTACAACAAAGTTGGAATACTGGCGAATTAGAGGATGATGGTGACGAGGACATATCATCAGCGGCACCACTGAGCCCCCAACCCGCGTCTCAAGCTGACGCAGCGGAGGAGGGCGGACAGGGTGTAAATACGCCACCAGCGGCGCCGACCTCACCGCCCGCGCTTGTGCCGCCCGCCCGTCACGGTAGGATGTTGCGCCAGCTTCCAAAGGTGGACTATAGAAGCCTTGCGTTAGGCAAGTGACCAGTGGATGTCATAATTTTGTACTTGTATGTTGTTGTAAGGACCTTTAAGTATTTTAGTATTATTATTATGTTTTTAATCCTGCTACTATGCTATGCTATTGTATCTTGTATTATATCTTTAGAAATAAGGTTGGGAGATGTTGTGTACTAGCAGGATGTATGTGTGTAGCGATGCGCGGCCACGTAGGCTGCCTGCGCAGACGACGCCGCGCAGCGCCCCGCGCCCCCCGGATCGGGCTCGCGCACGCGTGTCACAAAATAAAGCGTCAGTGCGTTCACAGCCCGTCCTAGTTTTACTCGTATCCCCGTGTCCCGTATCCAACATAAATGGAATCAATTTTCTTTAAAAAAAATACACAGGACATTCAATATTGATTCGCCTTTAGTGTCCGTCTCCAAAGTTTCTCGAATAGCAGCTCTTCATCGATTTCTTCGTCCATATAAATCGAACATATGCCAATAATAATGCTTCATTACAAGGTAAAGTTGACTGGTCCAGTTGAATAGAAAAATTAATTGTTTGCAGATAATTACACAAGAAGCTTTCATGCACAATACATAATGCACTGTTTTATAGTGTAGTGTGTGGGTGTAGTGTGTTTTTTTGTGTGTGTGTCTTTGTAGTGTAGTTACTCAAAGGAATTATCTTGAGTAGGTACGTCAAATGGTGGTTTGTGCAGAACAGTTTTTAAAACCTCTTCAACAGTGGGTAAAATTAACTGGTCTCCGATGGTGTGCGGTTTTCCAGATTTCGCTATAAGCAATGAGATATTGTAAGCCATCATCGTTACTTTGAGATGTTAAAGCCGACATACATACTGTGCACGATGGGTATCTTTTCATATTTTTCCTTCAATGTTAGAAAATATTTAAAATCTTTACCTATTTTATCAGGATGACACCTTAGATGTCACCCTGAAAAAAAATTGATAGTAAACGGGAACTAAAGTCATACAGATGAAAAAAAAAACTTAACAGGGCCGGTGTGCCCCAAGGGTGTGTGCTTAGCTCCCTATTGTTTTTACTATATATAAATGACCTTCCCGAAGTTACTAATCACCCCTGTTTTCTGTTCACTGATGACATATCGTTAATACAGACATCGAATAATACTGACATTAATAAATATACAAGTGACATAAATAATACAACTGAATCTATAATAACATGGCTTGACGAAAATAATCTTCGCGTAAACCTAACAAAAACAAATTTTATTCGATTTAGTACATATGGACGAGTAAATAAGGCTTTAGACATCAACTATAGAGGACTTAAATTAAAAGAAGTTAACGAAACGACATTTCTCGGTATCACGATTGATAAACACTGCAACTGGAAGGCCCACGTCAATAAAATAAATAAATTCGTGTACGTTCTATATGAACTCTCAAAAACATCAGCGTTAAAAACCGTATTATCTGCATACTATGGATTCGTTGATTCTGTCTCGCATAGGGTCGCAGCATTATGCTGAGCGTTGGCAATTTTGCGTGGATGTGACGCATATTCTCCCCCAAATTGTTTCTTTTTTGTATTTGTGTTCCTTCTTTGCGTCATTTTTACCGCAAATAAACGTATTTTCTTTCTTCTTTTCTTTCTTTCTGTGTTGAGATATGGTCTTATCATCTGGGGTTACTCAACAGAAAGTCAGAGAGTGTTCATCGCACAGAAAAAATGCATCCGCGCCATAGCGGGAATACGCCAATGAGAATCTTGCAAACCCTTTTTCAAAAAGTTCAGGATACTAACCCTTCCAAGTCTATATATCTTTGAATGCGCTAAATTTGTTAAAATACACCCGGAGTTATTTAATGTATAGCTAGAATCTCTTACCCCCTTATTTATTACCTACACCGATACTATTCATATGACACTTAGAAAATAGTCCCTACTTTAGAAATTATTTATTCCTACTATAATCAGTGATATATGCAGTTTTTTTTTATTTGCCACTTTTTTCATGATCAACTTATATGAGCCAATTTTACTCAATAAACTCTAGATTTTAATTTTTAAAGGTTGTATAAATAATTTTTTATAAACAGTTTTAGTTGATTACAGGCTCTGCGACCGCTAGTATTTCCCATCAGCAAAATTACGTACTTCCATACAAACTTTCATCCCCTTCAGAGAATGAATATTCAAAAAATCCTCTTTCGTGATCATTTTCCTCATAATATGAATTCTTGTAGAACAAGCGGTTTAGGCTAAGCGTTGTCTGTAAGTGAGTGAATTACAGATTATTGTTGAGTACATTCATGGTCCTGGATAAATAATTAATTTTATTTTCGAGGTGTTTGACCAGTTTTCTCCCAATTTTCACTAAATCAATTTACTAATTATGAGGTTTTGCTAACCCGTGTTTTGTTTTTATGCAACGCTCTGTGATCACAATTTGTAGATAAAAACTTCCACTTGCTCACTTCAGATGTCGCTACTATCCGCCGTCAAAGAATTTGACAACTAACTGTCACTATTCGTATTTAATACATTACATAAAAGAAAAAAGAAAAAAAAAAGAAAGAAGAAAAGAGGAGAGGACGGCGGGAGAAGTTATTTGATGATTTCCTATGAAATCATCAAATAACTTCTCCCGCTCACGGCGGAGCGGAAGGGTGTGTCAGACTCTTACTGACTAAAACCCACCCGTATTCCTTCCTGTTGCCTGTGTTGCCAGGGGCCTCGGTGACCCTTTAGTACCTTCCCGCGACCCCGGCAGGATTCGTATTTACTTAACTTACTAAAAATACGGGGACCAATGTATTTGCCAAAGATGTTAAAAGACGAAAACAGTGAAAACTCTAGGAATAAAAATATTTCTTCGAGATGTACACACGGCTACATATCAGGCTATCCATTTCCAGTATAAGCTGATCTCGCATTGTATAGGATTTTTGTACAATGTGATGTCAGCTTATACTGGAAATGTATAGTTTGGTATGTAGCCGTGTGTACCATACTTTTGAAACCTGGAAACTTTTATGGGAGAAATTCGTAAGCAGGTGATGCTCCCAAGAAAACGAAGTCTGTTTTCTTTACCTACGGGCACATAAAATGTGATATTATGTATATTATAGTAAAGGTATGTGTATGTGTTTTATATTATCATATTAGATCAGTGTTAGCATTAATATCTCTGAATGTTTTCAGTTAGGAAGATCATACTCGCGTTCAACTCTTCTATCGTACGCCTCCAGTCTTTAACAAAAAATACAATACAAAATAATTATAACTAACTAAACTATAAATTAGAAAATAACATAAACATAAAACATAACATCACGCCTTGTTTCCTCGAAGGGTTGGGCAGATGTGTACCTGTAGTACACTCACATTTCACCAGTTATGTTTAAGTCCCATGTAATAGGGGGCGAGTCTATTGCCATCAACCGGGCACACATCCAGACTCCGGGCTGCTACTGAGATATTCCGAATAGAAAAACAAAATAACACTTTGCCTGACCCGGAAATCGAACCCCGGACCTCATGCTCAGTAGTAGCGCTTGCAACGACTAGACCAACGACGCAGTCAAATTAGAAAATACTAGACTTTTCCACTACAGCTGTTATTTTTACCAGTGGTAGACGCTTCCCCTGTCATTAACTCGTCCTTTAATAGTGCTACTCTCCAGTCGCATACATATTTATATAGTTTTCGTTTAATTTGTGATCGACACAAAAGTAAACATAAACAAAACAATGGCGGTGTGTAGACGGACAACTGTGCTGCCACCTATGAAGAGCTTTCAGTTATTAACCCCATTGGCAACGGTCCAAAATTCCGTTTCACTAGGTACACACGAAGTCACAGCACAATAACACATTTACTACACTTCCTAAATGTATATCCCGCTTTATACTGCTAACGATTGAACAGACTGAGCATAGAGTTGGAGGAGTTGTGGTGAGGGTGAGTGAGGAGGTGAATGAACTGAGGAGTGATGCTGGTGAAGGCAAAAAGAAATGTCTAATATTTGATCTGTCAGCAACTCGTTCACGGTCACTCGGTCACTTCAAAATTAAGTTTCAAGCCGGGTGTTTGTCAGTGCGGTAAATTTAAAATAGTTTTTAAAGTTGCGAAATAAATGTGTTTATAATGACTTCTAATTCCTCACTGGATAATTTCTGCGGTTCTACGTTTTGGGTTTGTAAACTTAGATGTAGTGAATAAACGTTGAATTTTGAAGTTTTTAGTCAGTAGCTAACTTTCTTTTTAGTTTTTTTTTTACCCTTATTAATATGTTACTACATTGTAATGTTGTATTCTTCAGCTTTAATCCTAAAAAAACACTTTGATTAAATAAATAATATGAAGGCTAATAAAATGTTGTGCAATTCGTGTTCAATATGTTACAAAAAATGAAAGAAAACATTCCGATTATATGAAATGGATAATAACAAACAAATGGATTCATAAATTAACTTTTAGAATAAACTCATCTTGTTATAAATTCCTTAACTCAATCCAAAACAATATAGAATACATAATAATATCAATAAAAAATTAATCATCAACTATAAAAAAAAACACAAGCTGGCAAAGTTTAAATGAATGCCCCAATTTTTTAAAATAAATGTTAAAAAACTTTTCTCTGACTTTTCCCCAGATATTATTGTGCAAGCTAAATCGCATAAAAAAAATAAATACTTAGGTGTTTTCATAATGTTAACTAATATTCTTAATATCATTCTAGGATAGCAACGTAACATGGTATACAGACAATCCCGACTTCACACCATGTTTTCAAAAGACAGTTCTTGTATGGGCACCATGTGTATACCTATGGGTTGCAGCACTGATAGACATCTACCATATAGTTTGCAGCAAAGAGGGCAACATACCCTGGAACAAATTAAATATAAGCAAACTTGTCATAACATGTCTCTTAGTAATACTGCAAATAGTTAACCTGATCCGAATTACATATGAATCATCTAGAGCAGTCAATAATATTCATGATGCAGATCTTTATGATCCTATTGTGAAATTCTTAACTTTGGTGAGTATATTTTTAAAATTTTGTGTTTATTTTAGTTAAACATTTAAAAAGTTTGAAACTATAAGGCTCTTGTATTCTTGTACCACAGTAAAATATACCGACCTTCTAAAATATTATATTGTTCACTGTGTCCCCTGAAAATTTTTACAAATCCTGTAGGTACCCTGGCTGGTGAATCTAAAAAACATACATTTTATTAGAAAGATTCACACAAATAAACAAAGTAAAGAGTAACAGTTAGTATCCATAACTCCTTAGATAATATACCTGTGTTTATTTTAACTACAAACAGGCATAATAAATAACTTCCCCACTACTAGCCACAACTTAAACTGATATCATATTATTTTATGACAGTAGGTAACTGAAGGCCTTTGTTACTAATTAGTTAGTTAGTTTTCATCTTAGTCTGGCAGTTTGAGTCATTTATGCGGCCTACTCAAATGTCCTTTCTTTGGTATTGTTCGTCGAATCGTTGAGCTCCTTAAGTTCTGAGTTGAGCTGCACGATTACTGACAAATGCGTGCACTGACTGGATAGGTCCACTCAATCTGTGTGGTTTTTTCCTCAAAAGACCATTTCAGACACCAATCTACATGGTCTTCACATGATCTGACCAAGATTATGTCTGGACTTTAAAAGAGACTGACCTCTGAGTTTGTTTCGGCCTTTCTTCTCAGAGTAGTCAGATAGGAAACGCCGAGCTCATCTAGTTTTTTTTTTTTTTTTTTCTAAATATGATTGACGTGTAAAAGTGTTTGTATAAACCTACTTAAAGAAAATAAAATCATTTCATTTCATTTAATTAATTCTATCACAATTATTTTATTAACAGATATCTTAAAATGGGCTTCCTATACATTATGATAAAGTGGGTAGTCTCTCATTCAGGAATAAATTCATAAAACCTGCCAAGTGCGAGTTAGATGTGAGCAAAGACACAGACATACGGCACGGTCGTTTGCAATACGGTTTTCTTCGTAATTTTAATATACCTACCTCACCTCTGCATGGAAGTTCACGGAAAACCTGCAAGGTTTAATAAATTAGAGGTACCTACATAGGTACAATTTCGTTAAAAACTAAATGTTTCAAGGGTTTGCAAGGTTCCTTGTTCGGCTGCGGTACCCTAAAAGCGATGTCTGTAAATTATCTACACAGGTAAATAAAGCACCACATTATTTGCTATTTATATCTTGTTGGTAGGTATTAAAAAAAGTGTGCAATTAATTGAATCACTTTGAACAATAAACAGGATAATTATAAGAAAACTAGCTGCGCCCTGCGTTTTCACCCACTTAAGTCTCGATCCCGTGAGAATATCGGGATAAAAAGTATCGTATGTCCTAACCCAGGGGGGCAACCACGGCCTCTTAGAGCAGTATTATTTTAATATTACATCAGTGTGAGAATGAGATGAAGCTATACAGAGGGTATAGTCCATCTTCATCCCTTTTCCACTGTGAAGCAATATTAAAATAATACTGCTATAGGAGGCGGCGGTTGCCCCCCAGGTCATGGGGGGTAACCATGAACTCTTAGAGCAGTATTATTATAATATTACTTTACAGTGGGAAAGTGATGGGGCTATACAGGGCTTATAGCTCCATCTCTTTCTCACGCTGAAGTAATATTGAAATAATACTGCTATAAGAGGTGATGGTTACCCCCATGGTCTACCCATTTGCCAAATCCGTTCAGCCAAACAAACAAACTCACTTTCGCATTTATAGGTAATAGTTGGGAGGATGTAAAGATAAAGGTACTAGTAGGTATTAAGACTTTGCTCTTATGTTTGCATAGGTACCTAGTCTAGTTACACGTTACAAAACCTACCTCTATACTTGCCGTAGGTACTAGGTTGGTCTTTAAAGCAAGCAACCTAATGTTTAAAAAAATCGATTATTTTAAATAAGTATATTTAACATCTTATAATTTAGTGAGTACCTTGCATTAATTGGTTAAGAATACTTCTAACGCATCTAAGGGACTTTGGAAAAAGGGTGTAACCTATAAAACAGCAAAAACGTATTCCTGGCACTGTATGTACGACGAGTCATGAGGCGCAGATATATGATTTTAGTGACTTTTTAATCTGTTAATACGCCTTTATATAATGCAAGTAAGTTTTGCAAAAAATGTATGTTAAACTAGAACGCATACAAATCAATTATATATCTGAATATTTAAGTATTGTAGTAAAATACTTTATGATATAAATTCAGGAAGTAATGTTTACCCAAAGCATAAAAAACGATATTACTATCAAACTGCTGATAATTGATATTTTCATGATTTTTTTGTATGAACACGCTATTTTATGATAATTCTATCTGTGATTTTTTTTCAAATATTTATATTTTCGTTGTTATAAATAAATATTCCCTACTAAACATAACGGCGCGGCGCGCGGCGTGATTGCGACGCGCATTTGAAGGGCCAAGGTCAACGGCGATTAGCCGACCCTTAAGAACAGTGCCAGGCTGCGCATCGCACGAAATAACGGAACGATGCGCGATCCGAACTTTTGCTAACGATGTTAAATAAGGGAGCATTCGGCAATTACTGTGCCCTCTATAAGAGTTTTGTTCCAATACCTTTGGAAAAACATTGTATTTAGAAACTAGATCAAAAAAGTGAGTTAAGGTTACAGCATGTTTTCTAAGCTCCGTTATTAACGTAGGTACAATACTCTTTGTTGACCTCATCGTAGTTACACGCATTGATGACTAATGCATCAACTTCAATATTTAGGAAGAAAATTGTATCTTATTTTAAATACCTACTAGTAAGTGACCTTACAAGTAAGTACCTAGTAGGTATAATTTTCCTTCGTTATCTTATCAAAAAGAAGTATATTATAAACTAGGTAAATAGTTTAGTATTCATTAAATTGCACCTACTTGAGAAATTCCTCATCTTTTTTTGTTAATTAATTAAACTTTATTAAAAATAATACAAAGGTAAGCTAGGCAGACTTACCTATCTCCTATCATCAAACATATTTTATATAACTTGGTGTAGTTTAAAAAAAAACACCCAAAAAAACATTTCAGAATGATTTGGAACAATGGTAAAAATGATCAAATGGTCCAAATGATGGCCGGTATGTCACCTTCAAAACTGCATAAAAACTTTTTCTCTGACCTATAAACCTTTCTAAGGCTTTTGACCTTGTGCATTATGAAACGCGATGGTCAAACTAAATAGCCTGAGAGTACCACAAGAACTGGTTAATATTTAATGTTTTGGTAAGTATGGCTCACAGATTTTATTGTGCCAAGTCGGTTAATGCTCACTCTGATGCATATCAAATGGAGTGCGGTGTTAGGCAGGGCGGGTTAACATCACCTGCTTTGTTTAATATATATCATCACTAAACCTCGGCGATAAGAACTCTGAAATAGTTACATGAAAGTTAAAACAAAATTTAACCTACCTATCTAACTCAGTATGCAGTTCGACCGTAATGACAATGACTTGTTCTAATAAATTACCACGATTTAAGTGAAGAGACGTTCAGTTGGCAATTATTATCTAGTAAACTGCATTGCATAATAGATCGTATTATCACAAAATACGTCATACATTTCCTTTTCTATTAATTTTATCTATGTTTTTCCTACATTGGTCTCATTTACAGATGTTGTCAGTAACATTATTATGTTACAACCGAAAATATGGCATCAAGACCTCAGGAGTGCTGTTCTTATTCTGGTTGTTCCTCCTACTGGCTGGTCTACCGCAGCTCAGGTCTGAGGTCGTGCACTACAGTTCAAACACCGACGCGTATGCCAGATATAGTTTTGGCAGTTATATCTTGTACTATACGCTAACAATAATTATGTTTGTATTGAATTGTTTCGCTGATATGCCGCCTAAAGACACACCTTATATTTATAAAGAGGTAAACCATATTCTGTATTCTTTAAATTATAGTAATCCTTCATCATTCAGTCTCCTAATAATATTTACTCAAATCAACAGATTCAGTCCCCAGAGAACAAAGCAGGCTTCCCAAGTCGTCTGACATTCAGCTGGTTCGACCCGCTCGCTCTGACTGGCTTTCGAAGAAGTCTCACTGAAGAAGACTTACAGCCCCTAAACCCACAATTGAGCAGCAAGGAGGTTGTTCCTAGATTTGAAAAATTCTGGCAGAGAGCTTTCAGACAAAGAGAAGAGTAAGTTTGGTTTACTTATAATATGTGGGGAGTGTGGGGACCACAATAAATTAAAACACAAACATTACTATGCATTTTGAAACCATCTAAGAGGTACGTAAATCCAATCATCGAAAAAAAAAACAACAATCTAAATAGTACCTAGTGATAGGTCGACTATGGGTTTTGCCACTCAGGTATAAGTATAACTTTCCAACTAGGGTCTCGCGACTTTGTAAACACTCGGACAACCGCATGTAGCGGCTATGCATCATACGGCATACCATACATAATAATTTGTTCCGCTTTTAAAGGCGACGCGACACAAAGACACCGCTTGTAGCGCTACACGCGGTGTCTTTGTGTCGCGTCGCGTCGCGCGACAAGTCGCGCCAGTATGTAGAAGCCTTAATACTGGAATCGACCCAGTGACGCATAGGCGAGTATCAAAGAAGCTATCCATCAAACATAGTGTCACCCCAACACCCCACCCTTAAACCTACTAGTTCGGCCGCCATTTTCAATTATCAATAATGAGATGGTTCTAGATAAAAATAGAAACCACATAGGTAACTAGTAGGTACTTAAATAACATAAAACCGTACTTATTTCATAATATTAAAACACATACAGTGTTTTGTCATATAATATAATCATAATAATATTGTGAAATACCAGAGTTCCTTCAATTTACTTTGAGTTTCTTTTAACAAGTTATTTATTTAAAGATTTACATGCTTTACGCTGGGTTTGCCGTTGGGAATTACCTAGGCACTATTACGTACCTAAAAGGTATTTGAGTAGGAAATCACAAAAAATAATTGTGTAGGTACGAGTATATTCATTATTCGGTTAGGTCTCAATAAAGAAAAACTTATCTATTTACTTAAAAAATATTTTGAAATAAAAAAATCCTAGTTCTTTTTTTTATCTCAGATAGTAATTTGACAGGTGCAAATAAATGTCAAACTCCAAATTGAAAAACAAACAACAAAGATTTGAAATGTCAAACTACTATCTGGGATTAAAAAACGATCTATACCTACTTAAAGTAACTAAGTATTTAATTTTCTAACCATCACTGATGAAGTGATGACTATTATTTTTCAATAGGGATAAAAAGATTGTATTTACTGTGCAAGTCATTGTGATTTACGAAATAAATATAGTTAACAGTAGATAAGAATACCGTGCGCATCTGCCCATGTAATGATAAACTCGAAAGATACCGAAAAAATATGTTTTTTATACCAGCTGGATATGTTGGGTAAAGGCTCCTACATACTGGCGCGACTTGTCGCGCGACGCGTCGCGACACAAAGGCACCGCTTGTAGCGCTAACACGCGGTGTCTTTGTGTCGCGTCGCGTCGCGCGACAAGTCGCGCCTGTATGTAGGAGCCTTAATGTTAGTTTTTAACCCCATAACGGATTTCAATATTTTTTTTTATCTATGGGGATTGCCTATACTGAATAGGCAGAATGCTCTGTACCTACAAACTATCCACAACTTTGTTAAAATATAAATTATGGCAACGTAGTTGATTTTACAATACTTAATAATGAAAGTAACACGACTTGTGACTTTGTGACCTCGCTTTCGTTTTCACTTCTTAGTTTTTTACTGCACTGAGCTCTGAGACTAGGTTAGTAAGTTATTGTAGCTACATCACATCTATCTGTTTTTCAAGGTCATATTTATTATATTAAAATGACCACGTTTTAAATTATTAAACTTAGTACAGTAATACTAATACCTCCCGACCTACCTACTCAGTAAATCAATTTCTCCTTGTAAGAGAAAGGTAAAAGGAACTAAATAGTAATCTCACTCAGCTCACAACAAAACGAATACTTGTTAGAAAACAACGAGAATAGAGACATTGACACTAAAATGCGAGTAATTTGTTTTAATTAGTCTGATAGTCTCTTGTTTCTGTCCGCGGTCACGGAATGATCGCTTTGAATAGTTTTTATATCTCAGGATACATTTGTTGTACCTACCTATTGTATCAATTAAGAATATTACCTACCCCCCCCTCCTACCCCATTAAAACAGCATGTTATTTATTAAATACCTACGTAATACACTCAATCAGAATGGCTTTATTTCTGACCAGGGCCCGGAAACGTTTTTAAAAATAACGTTTTTGAAACGTTTCTAACAGTTCTTTGTACAACATTTTGTTCGGAACGAAAACGAAATGAGACCGTTTTCAAAAACCGGTTTACTCCGCAAGACGTAGCCGCGCCCAGCGTGCGGCGACGAGTATGAACTTGTGTAGTTAAATTAGATAGGTACCGATTTATTTCATTACATCGTTCATTCTGATGCGCTTACGTATTGATTGGGGGTGTGTTGCGACTTGCGAGTGCTTAGTTAGTTATTGGTAAGTACTTATTTCTTGCTCACAAAATGGGACGAAAGAGAAAAAACCCAATTTACTCCTATTACACTTACAATGATGAAACGAACAAATCAAAATGTCAGATGGAAGGATGTCAGCAAGAAATACGAGTAAGTATTCATTATATTTAGATAATCTTGATGTAGATTGTAAATTTTTAGACTAGATAAGGTAGGCACCTATTCAACAGCGCACAAAGTTAACTAAACACTGTAACGTCAAAATTTTAGAGTGGGTTGTGGAATACAGAGTACGTATGGCCCTCTCCATATTTTATAATTCTCTCTAAAATTGTGCCTTTACGAAGAGGATTTACACCTATAATGTTTTAGTTTGTTTAATTTGTGTGCGCTGAATAACTACGTTAGTTTTGCAATTTAATTATAATGATGTAGAATATCTGCTGGATCGATTGCTTTGAAACGTTGCATTGGTAGGTAGGCACATAATGCATACTCGGTGACAATCCAATAATTTGATAAAAACAATCTGATGCTGCAGCGAGAATCAACTCATTTCAGCCTAACTTCTTAACGGTTAATAGTACTGAGTTGAAAATTAATATACCTACATACAAACCCGACGACAATGCAATATGGTGTCCAGCGACCTGCCGGCCTAGCATGCTCACCACGACAAAATTTTGTCGACACTTTTCTCTCGTTATCGCGATGCAATTCCCGCTCACACAGCACATGATAACAGGACAGACATCGCGAGACGAGTGTCGAAAATAGTCGTAGTGCGCATGCTAGGCTGACTGGTGCTCTACCGTGCTAATGGAGACTTGGAGACTAACCATAACTGCACGAAGTATGAAACCAAGAAAATCTCGCTAAACAAAGTTTTTTTTTATAATTCTTGACGTCACGACCACAAAATTTATCGGAAATTTATTTACAATAAGTAGGTAGGTATTTTTTTTTAAGTAAGTACAAGATATCGCTATCAATTTGATTTTGAAATCGTTTTCTTAAAGTGTTTATTTTGCGTCCTTTTTTAAGGCTCGTCCAGACTGGTGCGATATCGCGGGCGTGACACGCAGCGCGACCCTTGTCGCGCCCGTGATATCGCACCAGTCTGTACAAGCCTTTAACATAATAATAGCACTAATAGAAATTATTTAAAGGCTCGTACAGACTGGTGCAATATCGCGAGTGCAACGCGACACTAGTAGCATAATTTCTATGTCGGTGCTTGTCGCGCCCGCGATATCGCGTGAGTCTGTAAGAGCCTTATTTCTGTGATAATATTACGTATACCTAATTTTTTTACACATACTAATTTATTATTCTTATAAATTACATTTTTATGCGCACATACGAGCTTACGCACACACACACTGGTATATGATTGAAGGAGCGGGGCAGTATGTTACAAGTATTTTTAATACCTACTTAGGTACTAGGCAGTCCCAACCTAAAGTATATTTTATTTATATTTTGGTATAACCTCATTTAACCCTACCTACCAGATTTAGGATTATTTATTTGATTTTATTGTTTTTTTAAGTTCCCGAAGTTTAGGCATCTTTCCAGGGGCCGCCATGGCCCCTGGAAAGATGCCGAACTAAATAATCTTATTCACTATATACATATAATCGATACGTTTATTACAAAAACTCAATTTCGACAAAATGTTCACCTGGTCGACACCATTAGCACGGCAGTGATGCAGCCAGTGTCTTCTCATTTCGAGGCAACTCCTAATGAAGGTAATGGTTAATATTAATGCAATAGTGGTGACATCTATCTGGCGCCACAGCCACGGCCCGTTCGCTTAAATTTAGATCGTTCTGTTGAAGTTTCTATGGAACCCAATCAATAAACAAGCTAAATTTGTTACAGGGCATCACGTTAGAAATTTGTTACGACATTTTTTTACGCAGCACCGTGTTGAACATGACAGAATTCAAGCTAGGTATTTTTCTGACAATGATGTAAACGCCACTGCGGAACATAGTAGAGTTCTTGAATGCTGCATGTAGCAATTCACAGCAGGCCGTTATCTTTACTAGAAGACGAAGCATTTCAAAATTGAATAACAATGATACCAAATTGTGGATTAAAACCTAATATTAGAAACATAAGAACATGTATTGAGAATAAAGCCTACGATGTCCGAAGGAAGATCCACGAGGAATTAAAAAGTAAACTTGTATGTCTGAAAATTGATGTAGCTTCCGTAAAATCACGAAGATTTCTTGGAATCAATTTGCAGTTCATTTCAGAAGATAAGCTTCAGCTGCGTAATTTGTGTGTTATTGAACTACACGAACGAAATACTGCAGCATTCCTGAAAGACACTGTGTTAATGGTTTTAAGCCGTTACGGAATCGAAGCTCAGCAACTATACTCCATTACCTCGGACAACGGAGCTAATATGCTTGCAATGTCTCGTCAAATTGAAGAAGAAATACAAGATTCTCTTGAAGATCTGAACAGCACTGAACACACCGAAGAATCTCAGATTAATTTTAATCAGGAAGACGACCGAGAAATGCTTGATCTAGTGGAAAGTTTGCAATTCGAAAGGGAAAATGTAGCACAACCTATGATGACAGCTATACGTTGTGCCGCGCACACTTTGCAGCTCGCAGTGAGAGATGCCTGCAAAGAACAAGAACCTCTTTTTGAGTCGTGACGTCGTGCAGTGAGAACTCTTCGTACACCTAACGTGGCGCTGGAGTTAAAGCGAAACCAATTGCTTCAGGCAATCCTGGATTGTCCAACTCGATGGGATTCTACCGCCGATATGTTAGATAGGCTAGTAAGCTTAAAAGACTTTTGTGAAGAACATTATCCAGCTCTAATTGACAATGAAACATGGACAAAAATTGAAGAAAACTTACAGGCCCTGAAACCGTGCAGAATACTATCCAAACGATTGCAAGAAGAACAATTGACATTCGGGGACTTTTACATCGCGTGGATAAAATGTGTAACAGAGCTAGAACAAATTAACAGTATAATTGCAATATTTTTGGTGATATGTATGAAGGAGAGAGAGAGTAATCTTCTGACAAACGACACATTTTTATCGGCTATTTATTTGGACCCGAGAGTTAATTCGATACTTTCGGATGAACAAAATGAAAGAGCTCGTAACCATTTAATGCATACATACCAAAGATATAATAATTTGCAGTTGCTATCCCAAGAACAACCAGCAAATGAAAATGATCCAAATCAAGCAAATTTTCCTATAGAACCACACACATCACGAAGTAACATAGATTGTTTCTTTGAGAGGCGATATAGGGAACGTCAGAGAGAACTACCAACAAACGCATGCAACCAGATAAAAAACTCTTTAATTGATTTTTTAAATCATCCAATGTTGCCAACACATGAGAATGTTTTGAAATATTGGTACGAAAAAAGGTTCACTGATCCACAATTGTATTATTTATCCAATATAGCGTTATCTACTCCACCAACGCAAGTTAGTGTTGAAAGATTGTTTTCTTCGCTAAAATTTGTTCTAAATAACTTGAGAATGTCATTAAAAGATTCCATAATTGACGACGTTTTGGTAGTAAGAAATAACAGCATTTATGAGAAACCAAGTTAATTTATTATTATGTATGTTATTTTTTTGAGTCTTATTTTTTTTTGTTATGTTACATACATAGAAACATAATATTACATTTTCAGGATCACTAAGCAAAAGTTGAAAATTTTGTTAGAAATTAGGTTACATTTAGTTTTTTATTTCCTTATCGTCATGTGGCATGTGTACATTTTTGTTTCTGTGTATTAGCTTCAATATTTCCACATATACATAAGTGCGCATGCATGGCTCGACAAATTTTAATTCTGATGAAATAAGTTTTCCAAAATATTCATTCCTGAAATCCTTCTGATTGCTGATCTTATTGCATAGTACACACTCATATTTTTCATTTTCCTGTTCTAAATATTGACTTGACAAAGCAGATTTATCCGTATGCTTCTGGGTATTCTCACTTTGCGGAACAATAATTAGACTCCTTTGTATTCCTGAAATAATAAAGGGACTACTTAACTATTTAATTTGTGTTTAGGATGATTTTTTTAATTTTTTGCCAAGTTTTAGAGCGTTTACGCACTGCTTCCGATCCACGTCCGATCCGAAAACAGACACAGAAAATTCTTCTTTAACTTCATGTGAATAATACGAGTAGTATTATTCACATGAAGATAAAGAAGAATTTTGGCTTTGGATTGGATAGGGATGCAGTGCGTAAACGCTCTTATTATTTTTAATTTACTACATTACTTAAGTATTTTAGTTTAGTCTAGATAAGAAACGTGGTACATACCTAAATTCTCTGTTGTACGTCGTTTCGGTGCCAACAGAGATTGCGACTCTTCCACGTTTAATGTCAGATGTGATTTCCCTTCTAAAAAAATAAATTATGTGTTTACGTCCTTGTTTCTTTTTAGTTGCACCGTACATGAGCAATATCATAACCACTTCAACTCTACATAGATCTACACGCAACAACCACTATACCTACTCCATCCAACTTACGGAAAGAATGTTTATACACAAAGCACCCATACATATTTATTTAGTAGATAGGTACATGTTTTATAAATAAAATAAAACAAATTAACTTATAATTAGGCAGCACAGCTAAGGGCATCCCATAGTGGGACTCGAACTTCGGCTTAGGGCGCTACCGGTTACTGAGCAAGCGGGTTCAAGGGTTGGGGGGAGTGGGTGCGCCCTTTATTACGCACTAATATTTATAGTTGGCAAATTGTGGGTGGACTATAGTTTTACCTCCGCTTATCTCTTTTAGAATAAAGTACTTTAAGTTGGGTTATCACGGCTTTATAAACATGGCAGAATGTGATGTAGGTGCTACCATAGGTATAAGACCATTGGACCAACCACCGCCTCTTTTATCAGTATTATTTTAATATTGCTTCACAGTGGGAAAGAGATGGAGGGTACCCCCTGTACAGCTTCATCTCATTCTCACACTGATGTAATATTAAAATAATACTGCTTTAAGGCTCGTGCAGACTGGGGCGATATGGCGGTCGCGACAGGCATATTGCTGCCTGTCGTCCCGCGATATCGCACTATAGTCTGCACGAGATTTTAAGAGGCGGTGGTTGGCCTCCAGCACCCTGAGATTACGTACCTAACACAGACTTTTGAAGGATATTTCTAAACCGCAGACGAATTTTTTAAAACTTGCTTGCTTTGAAGTTTTGAAACCTGTGAAAGGTTTCAAAAATTCGTCTGCTCAACAACGTACCTAACGCAATGGACGTGGGTGAACTGTCAAAATGAAACCCGATGCGATAAATTGTCATTTTATGTGTGTTAAGGCTCCTACATACTGGCGCGACTTGTCGCGCGACGCGACGCGACACAAAGACACCGCGTGTAGCGCTACAAGCGGTGCCTTTGTGTCGCGACAAGTCGCTCCAGTATGTAGGAGCCTTTACGCTATTAGGTACCCTGCCTGCTGTAATGACCACATTCAAACAAATCTATACCTACTATATTAAAGGTAAAATTTATATATGTATAAGTTTGTATATAGGGGGTAATCTCTGGAACTACCAGTTGGATTTGAAAAATTATTTATGCATTTGATAGCCCAATTCTTGAGAAAGGCTATAGGCTACTTAACATCACGCTAGGGCCCTAAGGAGCTGAGCAAAAAGAAAAAGAAGTAGGTAATAGCGCGGGCAAGGGATACGATGCGACAGGGTGGGTCGGGGGAACAAGAAGTTTAACGCTATAAATAGATGGATTGTTGTTAATATTTGTCCCTTAGTTCCAGCAATGCGAATGCTCCAACCAGTGACTCTGCCCCTGCGAGTGAGAAGCGGGCAAAGAAACCTATATCAATACTGCCAGTGGTGTGCCTCGCTTTCGGAGGACAGTTCTTGTTTGCCGTGTTCCTCAAGGTGATCCACGATGTACTTATTTTCGCATCACCGCAATTACTTAGGTAAGGTTACATATTATGTGCGTCGAAATAACTTAACTTGCGGGTAAGTTTGTACCGTCAGTTTCATCCATAAAGGCGTCTTGACATCACGTGGTCGCGACGTTAGCGTTGCGTTTTCACAGCGTATACGTTCGACAAAGGCGTATGATAGATATACGCTCAGAGCGAAAACACTATACTTACACTTTTGAAACTTTTTGTAATGATAATGTAATGATAACGTACAGTCAACGCCAAAATATAGTAAATACCTTGCTTTAATAGAGATTTGCTTTTAATTTCGTATGGTTGAAAACGTTTACGAAAGTGTTGTAACTAATGCCATAATAAACCGGAAAATAAGCACAGATAATTTAATCTGCAAAACTTATTTGTTTCAACATCAAGATATTTTTTATTGCAGCCAACTCATAGGATTTATTGAAAGCGGTGATCAGCCTGTGTGGAAAGGCTATTTATATGCCGTCGGTTTGTTTGGATGTTTTAATGTACAAAGCATGCTCCTGGGACAGTATTTCATCAAAGTAGCCGTTGTCAGCATACAAATAAAAAAATCACTTTGTAGTGTTGTATACAGGAAAGCTCTTACATTGTCCAATGCGGCACGAAAAGAGTCCACCGTTGGAGAAATAATTAACCTAATGTCCACTGATGTAGACAGGTAACTATTATTATTATTATTGAAATACATTTTTTTCCTGTTAGATGACTAAGAAAAATGTACCTATACCTACTGCGATAACATTTTCTGACACTTGAAAGTTTATGATTTAAAACAAGATTTCGAGATAAGATTAGTATCAAAAAATCATCAACAAATACTCATCCTATTGCAGTTTTTTTTATGCACGGTATGGTTACCGTGCATAAAAAACTGCAATAGTATGAGTATTTGTTGAGATTCGCAACTAAAATCCAATCCCAAAAGTGTCGAAGAATTAAAACCTTTTTGTCTAAAACGATTGCCTTAATGCCAACACAACCCATTCTGTAGGTACTTATGAGAGAGTGACTAGCGCACGGCACGAAGTCGATTTTGTGAATTATCGAATCGGAATAAAGCACACATTTCAATGGTCGGAGAATGTATGTTTGACCTCGGAGGATCGAGGAGTATAGTGATGGATTAAGGGTCGGCTAATCACCGTTGACCTTGGCGATACAAATTTGCGTCGCGCTCACACCGCGCGGCCGTTTGGTTTCATAGGGAATATTTATTTTTAGTAACGAAAATATGAATATTCGAAAAAAATCACAGCGAGAATTATAGATAATAAAATAGTCTGTTCATACAAAAAAAAAAAAAAAAACATGAAAGCAGTTTGAAAATTATATCGTTTTGGGTAGACATTACTTTCTGAATTTATATCATAAAGTATTTTACTACAATACTTAAATAAAGTATTTTACTACATACATAACCAGCCTATAATGTTCCCACTGCTGGGACACAGGCCTCCTCTCTTTGAGAGGGGAGTGGGCCGTAATCCACCACGCGGGCCCAGTGCGGGTTGGTAGATGTCACATGTCTTCGAATTTTTGGTTCTAGGACATGCCGGTTTCCTCACGATGTTTTCCTTCACCGTTTTGAGAGAAGTGGTGATGAAATAATTTACATAAAGTAAAGCGCCTGTCTGGGTTCGAACCTACGACCTACAACTCGTAAGTCGCGGCCGTTGCCCCTGGGCCACCACTGCTCTCACTGCTCTATTTTACTACATTACTTAAATATTCACATATTGAATTGAGGTGTAGGTATGCGTTCTAGTTTAACATACATTTTTTTGGATAACTTACTTGCATTATATGAAGGAATTCTATAACCATATGTCTGCGGCTTAAAATACATTTCAAATCTTCTTCCGTGCCGACTGCAGTCCTGGGGGCAACCATCACCTCTTATAGCAGTATTATTATAATATACACAGTGGGAAAGTAATGGATCTGTACAGGACTTATAGCTCCATCTCTTTCTCACGCAGAAGTAATATTGATAATACTGCTATAAGAGGTCATACTTGGCCCCCTGCGCTGTGTTGACCTAGTCCCTGACTACCGTGGCAACCTGTCCCTAAGTTCAATTCATTGTGTAATTTTTCAGGTTTAGTAATTTGACCTTCGTCAACTTGCTATGGTCTGCTCCCTTACAAATTGCCCTGGCTCTGTATTTCCTATGGGGTGTGCTAGGGCCCTCCGTCATGGCTGGCTTAGCCGTCATCATTGTACTTATGCCCATCAACGGTGTGTTAGCGGGCTATCAAGAGAAGCTGCAATCGAGCTTGATGCACCAGAAAGATGAAAGAATCAAGCTTATGAGCGAAGTACTTAATGGAATTAAGGTAAGATACGTACCTACCTGAAGGAAACCTTCACATAATATGACATTAGTCCAGCATAGGCGTCTAACGTAAACGCAGTACAGACGCTGGGTACACGCGACGTTAACGCCACGTCAATTCATCGTAGTTTCTGTACCGTCACGTTTACGCGAGCGATAGCGCACGCGCCACGTGCGTCAGCTCAGCGTCTACGCGACGTGAACGCCTACGCTTGACATAATCTCAATGCGAAGATAAGCTAAATAAAATAACTTCTACACTATTTACCTTATGTCTACCAGGTCCTCAAAATGTACGCATGGGAAGGAAGCTTTCAGGATCATATTTTAAGAATAAGGAACAAGGAATTGGGTGTGCTCAAAACACAGGCATTCTTAAATTCAGGAATGATTTTTATATGGATTTGTACACCTTTCTTGGTAAGTATTATATCAAGCCCTTATCGACTTATCGTGACATTTTTACGAAAATGCGAATATTTAAAACAATATGGTTTAAGATAAAACTTGCCTATTCGTAAAAATGTCTAATTCTAATCTAGCTGTTGCTGAAATGTTATTAATGAAATGATTCATCTATTGAATATTGTCGATTAGGTATCCTTGATGTCATTCACATGCTTCGTGCTGGTAAATGACACGGAAGTACTGGATTCTAAGCGGGCATTCGTAGCATTGTCCCTTTTCAATATACTTCGATTCCCAATGTCCATGCTGCCTAATGTAATATCGGATGTTATACAGGTTGGTTCATTTTTGTTTGATCACGATGTCATATCGATTCAAGTCATGTCAGTGAAGTTTCACAAATTAATTTTATTAAACCCTGTATACGGCGCTTTACTTTGTGTAAATAATTTCATCACCACTGCTCTCAAAACGGTGAATGAAAACATCGTGAGGAAACCGACATGTCCTAGAACCAAAAATTCTAGGACATGTCGGTTTCCTCACGAAGACATGTGAAATCTACCAACCCGCACTGGGCCCGCGTGGTGGATTACGGCCCACTCCCTCTCACCGAGAGGAGGCCTGTGTCCCAGCAACGTGTGGGAACATTATAGGCTGATTTTGATAAACCCTGAATAGAATATTTTTTTATAACATTTATCTTGTCCGGTTTAAACTAAGTTTGAAATCGTGTTTGTACAGACTGCTGTCAGCATAAAGAGGCTTAACAAATTCTTAAACTCGGATGAATTGGATACCAGTGCGATAGAACACAACCCAGATGAGAGTAAGTAGCATGTTTCAGTGTATCCAAATGCTGTTTCAGGCAGTTTTATTTACTATACTGTCTTGTATAGTCAACAAAAGAGATAAGTATGAAGACACTCACTTGTGTGCGGTGTAGTCCGAGTGTGTATCTTTAAGTCTAAAGGCTCGTGCAGAGTGGCTCGATATCGCGGGCGCGACAGGTAGCGCGACACTTTCTGTGAAGTTTCAGAAATCAGAAATTCGAAAATCAGAAATTTTGCTACTAGTGTCGCGTCGAGCCCTCTGCGGGAGCCTTAAAACCTATTTACGCATGCACAAATAATGTAATAGGTACGTATAAGTATTGCTTTTGTGGTTCACAAGCTATTTGTTGGCCGCATACATTTTTCTTTTGTTGTCCTGTGACGTTTCATAAATACTAAACAATAAATGAGAATTCATTTTTAGAAGATCAAATCGTGATAGAGAAGGGCCACTTCACGTGGGGTGACGAGCCAGTTCTAAAGAACCTGAACCTACGTGTACCTCGCGGTTCACTGGTCGCGGTTGTGGGCGGAGTTGGGTCAGGCAAAACCTCTTTACTCTCTGCCTTGCTCGGAGATATGGACAAGATTTCTGGACGTGTTAATATCAAAGGTAGGGCTCCTCTAGATATAAAAGGCCTTTTAAATAGCTTTCAGCCATTTGCGGTTCCTAAATAAAATTTAATGTTTCAGGCAATATTGCGTACGTCTCCCAACAGGCTTGGATTCAAAATGCGACTCTACAAAATAACATCTTGTTTGATCAGGATATGGACCGAAACAAATATAATAAAATATTAGAAGCGTGTGCGCTTGCGACTGATCTAGAAATACTTCCCGGAGGGGACCAGACTGAAATTGGTGAAAAAGGTATGAATTATTAATAATTTAATTTGGTATTCAAAGTTGGATTCAAATGCTAAGAAAACGCTTGTTTGTTATTATAAGATAAAAATTCAAGTAAAATGAAAAACCCCGATCGTTTGCCAACTTGAGCAAAACTCGAAACTATGGAATCCAACACGCAGAGGTGGGCGAAGAGCTGGACCAGGAGCTCCTCCTGGAAGCCTCGATCGTGCAGGTCTGGGTGTCATCACCACACCGGCCTGCTGACATTAACGACGAGGCGGAGTGGTTCCGGGAGGTCATGTTCGAATATGCGCCCCAGGTAGCTGGACGTGCTTCGCGCCAGGTGTACTGGTGGTCGCACGCTGACGGCGCTGCGCACTGCGTGCGTTGTTTCGCCAAGCCGGTACACCAGGCACCGCGGGCTCCGTATTCGACCTCCGGATACGGAAGCCATTCAGGCGGAGCTGTACGAGGGTACAGAGCTGCGAAGACTGCCTTCCAAGCGGAGATCCTGCGGGCCAGGGGGCTGGCCCGCGAGGAGTCGCTGGGGACTCTGAACAGGGACCCGTGGGGACGCCCGTACAAAGTGGTATGGGATAAACTCCGCCCGTGGGCTCCGCCGCTGACGTAGAGTCTCCGGCTCCAGCTTGTGGAGAACGTGGTGAGCGCTCTGTCCCCTTCGAGAAGGGAACACACCTCCCCGCCCATGGCTCCGCCTACTGCGGTGTCCGATGCGGACCACACCGCTAACGACGACGACGACGACAACGATGCTCCGGAGGTGACCGAGGTACAGATGAGAGTGGCGGTACGCAGGCTGAATGTCAAAAATACCGCCCCAGGACCCGACGGCTTACCGCGCGGCCTCGACTAAGGGGTTCCTAAGCGCATGCTTGGAGAAGGGCCAGTTCCCGCTCCGTTGAAAGACTGACGGGCAAACTGGTCCTCATAAAGAAGCCGGGGCGCCCTACGGACTCTCCGTCCGCTTATCGGCCCATCGTGCTGCTCGACGAGGTGGGCAAGCTCTTTGGAATAGTCATTGCAGACCGCCTCGTCGGGCGGCTGGTGCGGATGAGGCCGGATTTGGCGTAGAGCTAGTTTGGTTTCCGCAGGGGGCGCTCTACGGTGGATGCCATCATGTGTGTGCGGACCCCACCCTGGGCAACAGCATTCCCCGTCGTGAGCATACCCCATCTTGGCGGTGTCTCTAGACATCGCCAATGCTTTCAATACCCTGCCCTAGAGTAGCATCAGGGAGTCAATGCGGTATCACCGGATGCCAACCTACCTCTGTTGTGTGGTCGAGGCCTATCTGACGGACAGGGCCGTCATCTACCCCGGTCACCAGGGAGTATGGAACCGGCAAGAGATGTCGTGCGGTGTCACACAGGGACCGATCCCTGTGGGACACCGCACGACATCTCTTGGCGGTTGCTTGGCGCGCAGCACCCAGGCGGCCGAAGTAGCCGCACGCGGGGTTGCGACAATCGTTGACCGGATCCGGTAATCGGGACTCGAGGTGGCCCTGTACAAGTACGAGGTCATGTGTTTTCATGGTCCTCGGAACGCGCCACCGTCGGGGTCCCAAATAACGTAGGAGGACTTCACCTCAGCGTCGAGTCGTCGATGAAGTACCTGGGACTCGTCGTCGACAGCCGGTGGAACTTCGTGGAGCATTTCCGACGTTTGGCTCCCAAACTGGAGCGGGTCAGGGCCGCTTTGAAGCGGCTCCTGCCCAATCTAGAGTGTCCAAAGGCCTCCTGTCGAAAGCTCTACGCGGGGGTCGTGCGGTCCCTGGTCCTTTACGGGGCACCTGTATGGGCGCTTTCCCTGGCGCGGCGGCCAACCCGCCGGTTGAGCGCGGCCCAAAGGGCCATGGTCATCCGGCTGGTCCGGGGATACCGCACGGTCTCGGGTGAGGCGACGAGCGTCTTTGCCGGATTGCCGCCATGGGATCTGGAGGCAAAAGTCCTCGCACACGTATGGGAGTGGCGCGAGGAGGCGAAACGCCGGGGTGTAACTCCGCTGCCGCGAAAAGTCACGGCACAGTGGACAGAGCTCCGGCGGGATCTCATGGCGACATGGAGAGTGCGATTGTCGCAACCCAGTGCTAAGCACGCCATAATTGCGGCGATAAGTCCCCTCATTGAGGAGTGGCTAAAGAGGCGCCACGGCGTCCTCACATTCCGCCTGACGCAGGTCCTCACCGGACACGGCAGCTTCGGGAGGTTCCTGTGTCGGATAAGGCGGGAGGAAACGCCCGGGTGGCACCACTGTGTGGATCGCCCGGAGGACACGGTGGCGCATACGGTGAAGGTCTGCCCGGCTTGGGCAGAACACGGCCGTGTCCTCGTGAAAGCGATTGGTGGCGGAGATCTCTCGCGTCCGGTCCAGGCCATGTTACGGAGCGAGAGGGCATGGGCAGCCGTCACCTCCTTCTGCGAAGCAGTAATGCTCGCGAAGGAGAAGGCGGGACGATTGAGGGGAAGGCAAACTTGGCGCCATCTCGCCCCTAGCCGCCGCAGGAGACGCCCTGGGGGTCGGGAATCCCGGTCGGATTTCCGGCCACCTTAGGCGCGAGCTTGCGGACGGTGAGCAATAGGTAGCTCGCGCTCCGATAAGGACCAGGCCCGGGTCGACGGCGCGTTGTGTTCCACGCGCGCCTCAAAGAGATGTCGTCAGCACAAGTGTAGGGGTCCACTAGGACCGATGCCTGCCGGGGTCGCGGGAAGGTACAAAAAGGGTTTGCGAGGCCCCTGGCAACACAGGCAACGGAAGGAACACGGGTGGGTTTTAGTCAGTAAGAGCACACCCTCCCGCTCCGCCCAGAGCGGAAGAAGTTATTTGATAAGTTCGCATCCAAAAAAAAATATATAAAAGAAGTTATTGGCATATTATTATATTATGTTGTTTGATTGGTAACCGACTTCAATAAAATGGGAAGGTTTTTGACTTGATTTATAACGAAATAGGTATAAACCTGTCCGGCGGTCAGAAGCAGCGCGTGTCGCTGGCGCGCGCAGTGTACTGCGACGCGGACAACTACTTCCTGGACGACCCGCTCAGCGCCGTGGACTCGCACGTGGGCAAGCACATCTTCGACAAGGTGCGTAGTGTAGTGTAGTGGTGCGCGGTGTGTGCGAGCGGGATAGGAGTGATTCTTTCTCGCGCAGGTGCTTGGGCCCAACGGGCTGCTGAAGAGCAAGACGCGCGTGTGGGTGACGCACAACGTGTCGTACCTGGCGCAAACGGACCTGGTGGTGGTGCTGCGCGACGGGGAGGTGTCGGAGACTGGCTCCTACCAGCAGCTGCTCGAGAAGAAGGGCGCCTTCGCTGAGTTCCTCCTACACCATCTTACGATTGCAGAGCGCTCGGCGTCAGCTGAAGGTGAGTTTAGCACATATTTTTACGGTAATCCTTAAAACAATATAAGCACGATAAAATGTAAGCGCGCGATTAGTAATCGCGCTTCCTAAATAAAGATAGAAGGTAGACAAATAAATCTGCGCTTCTATCAAAATAAACTTTATCTTAAAACCTTCAAAATGTAAGCTGCTCGTACTTTATTCAATATTCGTGTGCATTTTATTTTCACCTAGTCATGGTCCATTTTATTTTCGTATTTGATAGTTTGAATAAACAGTTTAACGTGACATCTGTTTTTGTTCAGAGTCAGTCCAAGAACGTATTTGTGAAACGCATGCCATGCGTGAAGGCCACCAAGGAGTAGTACATAACTACATAATTGACCGTTTACTGTAAATATTCCCGCAGATTTGTCAGACATCAAAAGCGATTTAGAGAACAAACTTGGTTCGGAATTTCATCGTAAATTACAATGGGCTCGTTCAATGTCAACGGGGGCTTCAGACACAGAAACCATGGATGCAGGTAAATTAAGTTATACAAGGGTACCTACGTATGTTTGTAGTGGATTATAACTATTTAAAACGAATGATATATTTTATTTCTGTAAATTGGTTGTAGAAAACACTTTTACAAGTCATAAGAAATTATAACACACACATCAAAAAAGTCTAAGCAACACGCATCATTGAATACTTTATTTTTTTCTTAACAAACTAGTTTGGTATACAATCTTTTTGTTCTCGGAAACACATACTGGCTGATTTTAAGAGCGTGCACTATCGTGGAAAGATGGTGTAGGGATTTCGACCTATCGGTGAACCCCACCAAAACTGAACTAGGTAGTTATGTTTACCCATAAACGAGCATTAGGCCCTTTCCGCCTACCAATACTGTTCGATACAGAACTCCAGTTAGCCAACGAAGTCAAGTACCTCGGGGTCATTCTAGACAATAAGTTAAACTGGAGTAGTCACTTAGACAACAAACTAAACAGGGCTTGCATCACCTTTTGGCAGTGCAAGAAAATGATAGGTAAGAAGTGGGGCCCCCAAAATTATACTATGACTGTACACGGCGGTAATCCGCCCCATGATCACCTACGGGGCCGTGGTCTGGTGGCCCCGCACCCAGCTAGTCACAGCCTCCAATAAACTACAACGCATGCAAAGACTTGCCTGCATGGCGACCACGGGCTGCATGAGGACAACTCCGACTGCAGCAGTCGAAGCCATGCTGGGACTGCCGCCGCTCCACCTGTTGATACAGCAGGAAGCGACGATGGCGGCAGTACGCCTAAATGCACTGAATCACTGGGGCAAGAGAGACACACTACACACCGCGCTGCTTGAGGAACTCAATAAAGAGTTCCCCATCACGAAAGCAATAAATGACCAGATACTCAAACAATTTATATTTAATAAAAAATACAAAATCCAACTCCACGAGGATCGCCGATGCGAGGGGTTGCGCCCCGCAGAGCTGCGCATCTTCACAGATGGATCCAAAACAGGTAGTGGCACAGGTGCTGGAATCTTCTCGGAGGACTTCAACATACGCATAGCCACACCATTGGGGGTCCATAACACAGTGTTCCAGGTCGAGTGCTTAGGTATTTCTCTGGCCGCCTCAGCCATCATGGCCAGGGAAGTTAAGGACCACTCGATACGCATACTCTCAGACAGCATGGCTGTCCTGCAAGCGCTAAACAGTCACACAGTTGACTCTGGGCTAATATACGAGTGCCACCAGCGCCTCAACCAGGTGGGTAGCCTCAACAACATAACCATTCAATGGATTAAAGGACACAGCGGTTCGCTAGACAACGATGCAGCCGATGAACTTGCCAGAAGGGGGTCGAGCATGGCACCAGTGGGACCTGAACCCATCGTGCCACTCCCCTTCGGGTACCTATGCACTCTGGTAAGGAAACGCACCAGAGATAAACATCTCAAACTATGGTCGGACCAAGGTGAGTGCAGGCAGGCCAAGGAAGCTCTCCCTACAATTGATGTTCGCTCACGAAACGGGTTCTCCGCCTAACTAAACAACAGCTGCGCACTGTCACAGCAGCTATAACAGCCACGGGTCATTTAACAAACACCTCTAGGATAAGAGTGTATCATCGTCCCGGAAATTCTGAACGGCTGAGATGCGTCCAGGAAGTGCACACTTACAGTGGCTCCACAGTGATGGTATGGGTGAGTTTTATGAAGAACAGCCCAAGTAACACAGAAAGCATTTTAATAAATGAAAAGTAAACTTATGTAGGACTTAAAGTCCGTCTAAACTCTTATATAAGTTCACCAAGCATCTTGACGCTTTATAGTGGCATTTCAAAACCATTATGATGCTATACACTGTATAACGATTGGATAACGGCATATCAAAATGCTTTTGTAAAGCCTTTAGTTTTAGTGCAGTAAACCACAATGCAACTGTACAGCTTTATGCAGTTTTTAGTGCATTTGGATATACAATAGCATTTTTAAATAGTAAATAAATGCTTAGTGCTGTTTAATAGCATAATCATGAACCATTATAATGCCACGTAAATCCGATATACAGCTTTCAGCTGTTTTTAGTGCCATAGGGTCTACAATAGAATTTTTAAGTAGTTAGTTAATGCCTGATGGTGCTTAATAGCATAAACTTTTACCATTATAATGCACCGTAAACCCGTTATACAACTTTGAGCTGTTTTTAGTGCCATTTGTTGTGTAATTGCAATTTTAAATGGTAAGTAAAAGCCTAGTACTGCTATGGCATAAACGTGAATCAATGTAATGCTTGCATTTTTAATGATCAACTGATTTCTGTTGTACAGCTAACAGCTCTTTAATCAAATACACGTGAGTTATTGTAATGCGTAAAGCTCTATAAACATTTATTTTACTGTATTCATAAAACTATTTGTTGGCCATATTGGGGAAAAGATATATTATTATATGATCAATAAAAAACAGCATTTTTTATGGTGAACGTATAGGTATCATATATTATTAATTTAACTGTGTGTGTAACCTAACCGTGTTTGTATAACAATTATAATATGCTAATATCAAAATTAAGTTGTGATTTCATTATACGTGTAATTTAAGCATCTTAAGTCACAAAATGTTGATAAAATCTGTTTTGAAATAAGAGTAAGAACTGGAGGAATCAGACGAAAAATATCAAAGGAACAGGAAAGCATGAATGTCTTCGAATCCGATCAATGCACAACAAAACGATTTGTGCGGAGTGAAGTGAAAGAACCGGAACGGAACCCCGTAGGTCATCAAAATCAAGTAAGACCTGTCAACATTGGAAATATGAGTACACACGGTACGGAATCCTTGTGTTTTGAAAAATCTTTTATTGCGAATAATGAGAATATTCAAGAAAATCGTGTTTATTCCTGTCCGCTTGATGCTAAAAATGTAAGACCTGAGAGCTCCAATGAAGATGACAGTGATGTTGATAAATATGTAAAATGTTCTTCATTTCGTAAAAATATAAGCAGGAGGGCTATTAAAAGGAATATTAATCAACTAGCGTTAAAAGATTATGTATGCAAATTATGAATGAATTGATTCCGGAAATATTACCTATGGAGCCAAGGACCATCTTAAAAACACCTAAATTGGTAACATAAAAAAAAATTGGGGTGAATATTGGCATAACGGGAATTACTAATAATTTAACTTTTCTGCTGGAAAACTGGACAGATGTTTTAGAAAATATATATTTAAATTAAATAAAAAACGTTATTTTAAATACTTAAGGTTTTTATTTGTGTAGATTTAAGGGTAATTAATAATTTCTTTAGAATGTTATAATTTTTTGATGAAAATTAACCCTAACCAACCAAAATTTTAAAAATAAATTGGTTTTGACAATTATCAACATTTCTCGTTGTATACTTTTTGTTAAAGAAGTATGACTGGACCATCATTCGAAAAGGATAAGATTTAAATCAATTTTATGTCAATCACACTTCCCTAGACAAATCTAGAGAAGAGAAAAAATACAAATTCAATGTTACTCTGTCTCTCTCTCTGTCTGTGTTTGAATTGTCTTCCATTATTGATAATTCAGCTTGCAAGCTGATATGTTCGAATATTGTTCCTTTTTAAAAAGCAGTCCATTAATCTCCATTATTTTTTATCGGGCTTGATCATCTTTCATTAATTTTTACCATGTTTTAGGCGGCCACCACAAGTTACCATTTTCCTCCCACAAAGAAGGTAGTACTGTTTTCCCTCTCTCTATCGTATGTACTATTTTGTACGGCATTGTATAGCTGGTGCAAAAATTACTGAAAATAAGAACATAATATTATTATAAAGATATATTAGTTGTGTGCGTTTTCTGAAGTTTTTGACCATCCTAAAGTGTACCGATATATTTGATGGCTACTGTACTTGACTACACTACATCTATAATGAAGTAAAAACGGTCCTTTTTGTAAACTAATTGCGGAAAAAATATCTTAATGACGTATGAAGAATGACATGCACGAGAACAACCGCCATGTGAGTCTCTCACAACTGAACTGACATGCATAGCACTGGCTCACCATAATGTTAATGTGTAATGAATAGTTATGCAGATGCGATGCGATGCAATGCGTTCAGAAGGCCTTTTTATCACCCTTTGGCAAATGGATTCAAGTTGTACAAAAATTATGAAATGGGTTTTATTGTTTTGCTCAAGGATCCCCAAAATTGCGTTCAAGTAATGGCACTATTTCAGTCTCCAACAAATCTACTGGTATACCGGTGAACCCATGTAAAACTACTTTATAGACAATGGCACTACAGTGGCTCTGACTAATAATTGTTCACGTGTGAGTATTTATACTGCTAGCGGAATTAATCAGCCTTTTTAAAGGCTCACCGGGCTGCTTTAGATCGACACCATTTTGTAAATATTTTATAACTAAAAATATTATTATTTGGACCTATTTATAAAAGCAATAGAACTATATAATAATGATATAACTTAATTTAATACTGCCCAACCAGTATTAATATGTTAACTATGCAAAATTCGTTCTATACTGGGAATACACCATTGTTTTGGTTATTTCACATATATCTTTAAATAACATTTTATATCAAAACCGCAAAATATCGAAGGCGCGTGAAAATTTTCAATGAAACTTATATAGACATTTACAGTAAACTACACTGCGCTATAATATTTGAAGGCATGAAATAACAAAATAGTACAAAAACTTACCCAGTATTATAAATATTGTTTTGATGCAAACAAATATGGTGTCACTCGCTCAGTTTTGACGGCCTTCGTCCATAATATTATAGATCAACAAAAAGTAGTTAAATTACAACGTTAATTCTATTATAACATTTGTACCGAGGTATTAGAGATGATTTTGCAATGTTGTAGGGTTTATTTAATTTCTAACTGTGAACACTTAAATAACTCCAATCATTATTTTACTACATTCTAATGCTGGTCTAATGCTTTTGTAATGCAATTAACATCTTCATTATCAATAATATTGCTAGTATAATGCTTCTGTAATGCGATTGGCAACTTCATTGACCGTAATAAAGCTTTCTTAAAGCGATTGATACCTTCTTTGACCACAATAATGCTAATATAATGCGCCTGTAATGCAGTTAAATAACTATTGTGAACCTATTTAGGAACTCAAGCCGTATAATTTGTGCCCAAATAAGCATTACAGCAGCCGTATAAACGTTTGTAATGCTACTATAGAACTAACTAAAAATGCGAAAACGATACAGAAATGCTGTAAGTCGGCCGTTATACTGCTTTGATCTGTTACTTGGGAGACGAACTGAGCTCGGTTTTGTAGATGGCAATATGAACACTGAAAGTAACGTTGAAAATGTCCTCGGACCGTATGTTCGCCCATTTGCACAAAATCTTGGCTTCACGCTGATGCATGATAATGCGCGTTCGCACACAGCTCGGAGGGGACCAGAGAGGACATTATTGTGAGTTGAATGAAGGATTGTTGCTTTAGTCACTAATGCATCAATCAACATCATCATCAATGCATGTTTATAAAAGAAATAAAAATATATTACAATAGTAAAAATCGAGTTAAAAACCGTACATGTTGCTTAGACTTTTTTGATGTGTGTATTTTAAAACTACGGTTAGTGTTTTCTAACCGGTTACTCTGAGAAGTAACAGCGAAAAAACTCAGAGATCACAGTCTCTTTTAAAGTCCAGCCTGCAGGTCTAGGTAAGGACCATCACATCAGTGTCCAGTCATGTTGAGACATAATCATCATCCATTTTCTAGGTGATCACGGTGAGGCTGGAGCTAAGGAAAAGGTAGACAAAGAAAAGAAGCCAATAGACGAGGATCCACAATTCGATCAGCTTATTGAGACCGAGAAAACTGAAACTGGAAAAGTGAGTATCTAGTAGTGAACTGCTTATTGAAGAGTTTTTTATCAAAAGCACTTCTATTTTTAGGGTTCCGTATACATATTAATCACGCCGACAAAGTGGTAAAATAAACCTGAACCTGTTTTACACGTAAAATGGTGATGATATTTTTTTTCTCTTCTATATCATGGTTATCGTTAGATAGGCCGTTCAAAAATTATGGGTCTATGAAAACCATTTTTCGATTCAGGAATCCGTTTGCGCAATATTAAGCTGTAAAGTCCTCTTTTTTGTTAGAGTCAAGTGTCCCACCCCCTCCTGCCAGCTAAATGGTTGTTTTTGGATATATGATAAAATTCATGGCAATAGTGTAGAACAAAATTAAAAGGAAAACTATTACATCTAAGTAGTCTTTACAAGTTAACGAGTAACGCTCGACCAACTTACATTTGCAGTTGGAGAATTGACTGTGTATGGGATACGTATATCGATGTATGGGAGAACATGTTTTACAATTACAATGTTAAGTTTGTTTTTTAGATAAATTTATCCCATCTGCGGAACCCGTCATTGCGCGTGGTCCGACACACACTTGGCTGGTTTTTATAAATTTCTGGAAGCCTACCTACTTACTACGGAAGCTAGTACGGTTTATTACGCACTAGCTTCCGCCAGCGGCTTCGCCTGCGTGATATCTTGAAAGATTTTAACCTATGTTACTCAGTGGCAGTGGCGTGCATTGGTTCAATGATAATGATAATGATAAATAATAAATTATTTTATTTCTGTAAGTAGGTTTTTACAAACACTTTTACACGTCAAAACATATTTTTTTTTAAACTAGATGAGGCCGGCGTTTCCTATCTGACTACTCTGAGAAGAAAGGCCGAAACAAACACAGAGGTCACAGTCTCTTTTAAAGTCCAGACATAATCTTGGTCAGATCATGTGAAGACCATGTCGATTGGTGTCTGAAATGGTCTTTTGATGAAAGAACCACACAGATTGAGTGGACCTGTCCAGTCAGTGCACGCATTTGTCAGTCGTTGTGCAGCTCAACTCATAACTATAGGAGCTCAACGATTCAACGAACAATACCAAAGAAAGGACATTTGGCTAGGCCGCAAAAAATACTCAAAACTGCCAGACCATGTTAAAAACTAACTGAGAATAAAACAAAATTAAACAATGATCATTGTTTAATTTTGTTTTCACATAGTCTTCACATTTACAATAATTAAAACAATATAATACTACACAGAGTAAATATTCATGTCATTGCATAAATAAAATGCATCAATGTCAATGTGTATATTCGGACATAATCTTGGGCAGATCATTTGAGGACCATGTACGTTGGTGTCCGAAATGGTCTTTTGAGGAAAGACCACACAGATTTGAGTGGACCTGTCCAGTCAGTGCACGCATTTGTCAGTTATCATGCAGCTCAACTCAAAACTTAAGGAGCTCAATGATTTGACGAACAATACCAAAGAAAAGATATTTGGGTAGGCCGCATAAAGTACTCAAACTGCCAGACCAGAATTAAAACTAAGAGACAAAAAAAAAAACAATGACCCACATAGTCCTCACATTCCTAATAATTAAAAGAATATAATATAATACTATACAAAGTAAATATTCATGTCATTGTTTATATAGAATAAGAAAATATAAATAGCTAGCAAAATAAAAAGAGTAAAAAAACAACATTCACTGTAAGTTTATTGGAGCAGCTCAATCCCAAGCCTTTTTGTCCTCAATATAATCTTTAACAGTATAAAAGGCTTTTAGGCACAGTTTCTGTTTTATAAAACATTTGAATTTATTAAGGCTTAGTTCTTGAATGTGGCTAGGAAGTTTATTATAAAAACGTATACATTGGCATCTAAACGAGCTGCCTATTTTTTTGAGCCTGGTTGTAGGAACAACAAATTTGTGTTTGTTCCTAGTATTTACATTATGGATATCACTGTATTTTTTAAACAAATTAATATTTTTATGTGCGCACAAAAGATTTTCATAAATATACTGAGAAGCTACAGTCATTATATTAATCTCTTTAAATTTTTCTCTGAGGGAGTATCTGGGACTTAATTTATAAATTGAACGGATTGCCCTTTTTTGTAAAACAAAAATTGTCTGAATATCGGCGGCATTTCCCCATAACAGAATACCGTACGACATTACGCTATGAAAATAACTAAAGTATACTAAACGGGCTGTGTCTAAATCCGTTAAATCACGCATTTTTCTAACGGCGTATGCTGCAGAGCTAAGCTTTTTTGACAATTTATCTATATGGGGGCCCCATTGAAGCTTGGCATCCAAAGTTATGCCTAAGAACACAGTGGTATCTTCGGGGGTCAACTCTTCACCCTTTATGAGAACACTAGTTTTTACTTGTCTAACATTAGGTATTGTAAACTTAATACATTTGGTTTTTTTCTCGTTAAGAAGTAGGTTATTAACATTAAACCAGTTAACTACTTTTTCGAGGGCACTATTTACATTGTCAGTAACCAACTGCTGACGTTTGAGTTTAAATAAAAGTGAAGTGTCGTCTGCAAACAGCACTATATCATGATTATCCTTTATGAGGCAAGGCAAGTCATTTATATAAATAAGAAACAAAAATGGGCCGAGAATTGAGCCCTGGGGGACTCCCATTCTTACTACAGATCCGGGTGATCTTTTTCCGTTAACGTCAACTCTCTGAATCCTATCACTCAAATATGAAGTAAGAAGATCCAGAGAGGAGTTTCGGATTCCGTAGTGGTGCAGTTTTCTGATCAAAGTTTCATGAAGAACGCAATCGAATGCCTTGGACAAATCGCAAAAAATACCCAAAGCATCGCATTTATCCTCCCATGCATTATAAACATGTCCTAAAAGTTCAACACCGGCATCAGTAGTCGAACGACCCTTTGTAAAACCGAACTGTTTGTTATGCATTAATTTATGTATATTGAAAAATACTTGGATTTGATCTAAAATAAGTTTCTCGAAAATTTTACTAAAGGTAGGTAGTACTGAAATAGGTCTATAATTAGTAGGGTCTGATGCACTACCCGATTTAAACAACGGTATTATATTACTGTTTTTCATAAGATCAGGAAACACACCACAGTCAATACAATTATTAAAAATAACAGCTAAAGTAGGTGCTACAATGTTTATAATCGACTTAGCAACTTCCACAGAATTACCCCATAGATCTGCGGTCTTTTTAACATTTAACTTGTGAAAGGTTTTAATTACATCTTTACAGGTGACATATTGGAAACTAAATTCTGAATCACAAACTGGAACGTTCTCTATAAGTAAGGACTCTGCGGCAGTGGGTGATGAGTTTAGAGATTTTGTAGTTGATATGGGAATCTCTGTAAAGAAATTTTCAAATGCCATGGCGACTTCAGAATCTGATTTAATTATATTGTCATCAATAGCAAGGCTGTAGTCACTACTTCGGTTGGATGACCTTCCCGTTTCACTATTAATGATATTCCATGTCATCTTAATCACATTACCACTATTTTTATTTTTTGAGCTCAAGTAACGTGACTTGGCCATACAACAAACTTTTTTAAATAATTTAGAATAATTCTTAACATATAAAATAAATTCAGCAGTGTTTATACTAGTCCGTTCATCATACAACTCATATAGTCGTTTTCTACTTTTATGTATACCAATGGTGGCCCAGTCACTGAAGGAAGTGATACTATTAACCGACAATGTATTAGGAATGAAAGTGTTATTTCAATGTTGAACACTAACATTGAAATAACACTTTCATTTCATTCCACGGAGGGTAGGCCACGCATACTGACACCAAAAAATAAAAAATAAACTTATTCGCGCAACATCACTGCGTCGCTCTACATATGATGACCCTCAAAGTAGTCATTATTGATTTATAATATTTGAGAAAAAAGACATTAAAAATAATCCTGTAAAAACAAAAGTTATAAATACAAGAACTCACCACAGTATTCAAGGTTCAAAACACGATTTTCTGACGATGTAAATATCATATTTTTAGATTAATTCTCGTAATTCGGGCACACGTGCCTTCAGACACAACTTGAATCTTGCGAAAACTTACTGCTTTTAACTTCTAACAAACACACATTATCGGCGCAAACTTCACAATAAAACACCATTCTTAGGTAAAAAAACAAATAATAAACACATCAAATAATATTGACACTACTGTACGTTTCAAAACGAATTACTTATAACTTAATAAAATATAAAAAAGCAAAACATTCAAGATCGGATATAAATTGCTTGTCATATGAAACAATATGGCTTCTGTAAGAAAAATATAATTTCTAATTTGTCGATAAAAAAACACTACCAATTAAAATTGCATCATTGTCATCACGTGTTCTTCTAGAAAAACGGACTACCAAATTTTGCCGCATAATACAGTCTAGGGTTGCCGATACGTTTTTCCTAACTCCCCAAAAATCAATGCGAAATTTCCCAAATACGAGGAGAAAAATAAAAAATTATGAAGTTTTTAATTATTTTTATAGGGCTTTTGCTATTCCTTACAATTTATAATTTTTATGGAAGGTATAAATTTGACAATGCCACCCTGTTTTATTTAATTGTCTCTAGTAGTCATTAAGGAAACTATCGTGTCTTTGTGTAGTCTGTTTCTCAAATTCCCCGCAATTCGGGGAATTGTCCAAAAATTGGGAACCCTGGTCTTCAATACTTTTCATTTATTAAATCTTGACTTTACAGACAGCCAATCACAACACGCGGTGACCAGCTCCAGTCGCAGTAGTTACGCCCATAATTTAAACCATGTTAATCATGTGTGACGTTCATACACACGAAAATATACACCAGTGTGTGCGTAAATATATCAATGGGATTTAGGCTGGCCGTATGCCTGCCTATTCTAATAGTGCGTACCGAGCTCCGACGAACTGTGAGTTACGTCACACGGGCGCGACAAGTTGCTATAAGTGTTATAACAGGAGTGTAACTTTCTTTTAATATTTTGTATTATTGTATTACATAGTTAAAATAAATGCATTTGGCGTTGTTGGTAGGGTAGGCTAGGCCTAATTGCCTCTATGGACGGCACGCCCCTACTCAGTGGTAAATGTGGTTACAGCATTCTACTGGTAAAAGAATTTTTTAAATCGATCCAGTAATTTTATTATTGTATTCATTACAAACAAAACACTAACTATTCAAAAATCTTTCTATACCTGCTCGGAAACACCTTATTACTTTTTTAAATGAGGCAGAATGTACTTCATTACTGTTGTACAAATGTGCGGATCGAAAAAGTGTATGAAAATCCATTATTAACGTGCTGAGCGGGCAGAACAAGTAAATGAAAATCCGATGTTAACGTGCTGCGTTTTTTAATCTAGGGCAATTCAGTAGCTAACCTATTTAAATAAGTATTATGCCAAAGACCAAAAGTTTTTTATCACCAAGCGCAAGTTGATACAGGCCACATACTTTTGCTGAAAACAGAATTTAAAAAAAATTAAAACAATGAACAATGGAAAGTCGCGCACGCACGTATAGATTCAGTTTTAATAACTTTAACAATTTTAATATCAAATTCACTTTAAAAAAATTGTCTTTTATTTTCCTCATAGCTATAGTATAAAGCACTATGTATCACTCGGAAGAACGTGCGATTCCCAACTCGTATGTATTAAGGCCCTCGGCTGAGCCTCAGGCCTCAAACTACACCCTCGTTATTAATTGGTCACTTTCTCCCCTCGGTGAACAATGTAGGTACTCTGTACTACCTTTTATAATATTAGTTTCAAAATACTCCCTGACAAGAAAGTATGAAAAATACTATATTCTGGTACTGTTTCTACGTTTCGTTACGATTTATTTTACTATTTCAATTTTTTTTATATATTTATGCAGGTAAAAGGAGAAGTTTACATGCACTACCTATCAAAAATCGGCGTAAAGGCAGCAGTAGTAACGATCGTAATGTACATTATTTTACACACGCTACAAATCAGCGTCAACTTCTGGCTCGCGATATGGTCCAGCGACGACAAAATGGTCAGTTTTTTTCGTTCTTTCTCACTCCATTATTCTCTAAAACATATGCCGTAAACTTACGTATAAACCTTATACAGCGTGTTTAGCATATATGATAATCCATGAAAGAAACATAACTGGGGACTTTATATGAAGTAAAACCTATGGGTAATACCTCATAGTTAATTCTTAAAGGAAAGATAAAGAAGGTCACGGAGTGAAAATAAGGAAAATTCCGAAGAAAACAGGTTTCATTGTGTCTTTGCAACATTAAATCAGCATCATATGCTATCAAAACCTGCATTGATACTACTGGTATTTATGAGAAAAAAAAACTGCTTGAATTATAGCCAAATGTTGTTTTAAATAAATAATGTATTTTCTCAGTGAGTTTTTTCTAGTCGGCTGTTAAATCCCATCCTGTATTATTTCTCGCTGCCCTGTCACTGTCAAACATTCTAAAATAAACACTGTTTTAATTTGTTTAGCTCGTAAACGGCACGGTTGATAAACAACGGCGAGACATGTACCTCGGTGTGTATGGCGGTCTGGGATTCGGTCAAGGTAAGATTTATTGAAATGCCTAAAGTTTGATTAAGTTTTATTTGCAACTCAAAACAACAAAACAAATTATATTATTTATTCATTAACTTTTTTGCAATAACTATACTTTTTGTGCTGGTTACTAGTTAACATATTCTGGGATATTGTGTGTATTCCGGGTGCGAGAGTGATTTCAGCAAATAAGAACAATTCGTATTTAATTGTTCTTCTTAGCTCAAATAACTTCAACTGAACATACAATCGCGTATTGCGTGCGAGCAAGGAACATAATTATACTCTACAGAACACTATTTATTTATTGAGCAAGGCACACCAACGACATATTTACAAGGATAGTAACAATAGGTAACCACGAGTCTTCAATACTGTGTAAATACATCACTTAAAGTTATGCACAACATTCGATATAACTTGATTGATACAATCAGTGTAGTCAGTGAAAGCGCTAGTCGTCGACTTAAGGCTCCTACATACCTACTGGCGCGACTTGTCGCGCGACGCGACGCGACACAAAGACACCGCGTGTAGCGCTACAAGCGGTGCCTTTGTGTCGCGACGCGTCGCGCGACATGTCGCGCCAGTATGTAGGAGCCTTTACGAGTGCGGCTATTTGAGTAATTTTTCTACCGCCCCCTTCCACCCGCCGCGCTCTGACCGAATCCCTCGTTCACCTAGTCCACAATTTGCGTCGTTCTAAATACAATAATTTTCTGTACGTGACAATGCGCCTTGTAATCACATAGATCTAGATTGTTGAAACTACACAAATGTTTGTAATAATTACTATTTATCAGTAGAGTTTATTAGATTGAGTTTAACTATAGAATCAAATTATTCAATTTGATCAGTATGATCTGCTAAAAAATAATTAAGGTACCTAACGAGAATATTTTTTCTGTGCAGAGCTGTGTGAAGGAGCAGTCCAGTAAGCAAAAACCCATCAATAGAACTGCTTCATATACAATTCTATTGGTGTTTTTTTCCAACTCACTGATTCGCTACCTTGCGCATACATACCGCTCAGCTTCCTCGCACAGCTCTCGTGGAAAGCCAGCCTTAAAGGGCCACCCCCTTTAAGGTAAGGAAGCCCCCGAAATTCGTCATACTCTTTAAGTTAGAACTGGCCTCAAATTTCATATTTTTTAACTAGAAATTCAATTAAGGGTATTACATTGCTCGATGACCTTGATGATTTGATCTCCGTTCTGGTATTAGTTACTTTGGCGCCACCTACCGACAAACGGCCATACTTCACAAAAACGAACTGAAGATAAAGCAAGAACACAGATGTGTCGCAGAGTTGTCATCGTTTTTGCCTATTTTATTCGCTCTCTGAGAGATTTAATACATTTTGTCCCATATGAGTCTTGTACGAGTACCTACATCATAATTTGTATTTATTTTGTAATTGTAGATGCACTTTGCTTAATGAACTAGTTTTCAACAGTTATTTTATTGAGCACGGGTGCTAACTACATAATACATTCCGAAGATCTGATGATGACCAGGCAAGTGCTTATCGGTACTCAGTAACGGAAATAGTTAGGATGACCTAGCTTTTAACATTTATCTAAATGAGCACGGGTGCTACTACATGATACATTCTGAAGGTCTGATGATGACCAGGTAAGCACTTATCGGTTCTCAGTAACGGAAATAGTTAGGATGACCTATCTTTTAACTTTTATCTAATTGAGCACGGGTGCTACTACATGATACATTCTGAAGGTCTGATGATGACCAGGTAAGTGCTTATCGGTGCTCAGTAACGGAAATAGTTAGGATGACCTAGCTTTTAACATTTGTGTAATTGAGCACGGGTGCTACTACATGATACATTCTGAAGGTCTGATGATGACCAGATAAGTGCTTATCGGTGCTCAGTAACGGAAATAGTTAGGATGACCTAGCTTTTAATATTTATCTAATTGAGCACAGGTGCTACTACATGATACATTCTGAAGGTCTGATGATGACCAGGTAAGTGCTTATCGGTGCTCAGTAACGGAAATAGTTAGGATGACCTAGCTTTTTACATTTATCTAATTGAGCACGGGTGCTACTACATGATACATTCTGGAGGTCTGATGATGACAATGTCAGTGTCAGTAGTAACCACAATCATAAATAATGTCATCAGATCGATTTGATTTGACCATGTATTTTCCTATGTGTGTAGGTAATACAGTTGGGTGTCTGATGTTAACTAGTAAAATAAAAAAATAAGTTTAATTTTTTTTAATGTTTCGTTTACAAAATCTTAAACTTTTAATTACCGTTAAAAGTCATTGAAATCCAAAAAGCGTGAACAGGTCGGTTGGTCATTTATTGGGATTGGTGTTGGTGTTGAAGGTGCATGTAGGCTTTCTTGAAGTGCGCACATATCTTTGTCTTCTAGTTTTTGTACGTTATGCACCTTTTCCGGTCTTCCTTGTTCTTTATTGCTTGTAATATATATGGCGGATTTCTAATTTCCATATTTCGACTATGCCGCGTATCCAAAAGTTCCGGCAAAAAACAATTCAAATAAAATGTACATAATTTTATTTTCATTTTATTTTCAAAAAACTACTCTACTGTAAACCTAGATGCAAGTCCTACACGTTTCTCTCCTATGAGTTTCAAACTTTGTATACCACAGTTTAAAGCACCATGACCACCTGTTTCTTGAATTTTGGAAAAAAGTAAGCAATGTCAATGACTCGTCTTACAGATATATATTTTGTTTCTGCTTGTGATTGTGTTTCTTCAATAATCAAATCTGGTAAATCTTCATGTTGTTCAAGCTATAACAAACATTTAAATAATATACAAGATGATTTTTAAGCTATTCTTTTTTTTGTTTTGTTCAAAGGCTAAGAAAATACTTAGTCATATATTTTTACAGCCGATATAGGGTCAAAAAGAATATTTATACCAAATGACATTTTTACGGTCTGGAAATTGTTTTGGTTATATTTGGTTAGTACCATTGAATTTGTAAAAGATTCGATTAGGTATCTCGAAAAAAAAAACATGAAAACTATTCATGCTACGGCCCGTGCTTAAAACAAATAATAGCCAAAACAGGAGAAGATAGGAAATGGCGGCGTTGGCTGCGATCACGCATGAATGAATGATGTACGTACTAGAGAGAGAGAGAGAGAGCGCGGGACTCGGGCGAGCGGGTATGCATGAGCGGCTCGTGCACCTGCGAAAGGATATCAAAGAGGCCGACGGCAAGTGTGGCGAGTATCTATCGCCAGGCTTCAAAGGATATAATCGCGCTACGAATTCATTGATATATTCTGCGCAATTAGTAAAAAATAAATAAATCGATAAATGAATATCCAAGTTCAAATCACAGGTTTCTGTTTTTATTGTTTTAGTATGAAAAAAATACTTCAAACGTTTACTATTTAGTGATAGATTAATTTCTCTCTATGCTAGTGAAAACTAAAAAAAAATATGCCATAGGCTTTCTGCTCCGTTCACCAAAGGCATAATACCCAATTTTATTCAAGACGGTAAAAATAGTCAGCCGGTATATTATACGGTGTAAATTCTTTATAACGAAACTCAAGGGCCCGAGCATTTTTTTCGTTATGTAGAGTGAAGAAAGAAAAATATCTGGATATCACATAATACTTTTTTATATTTGAATCAATAGGCTCCTAATTACATTATCTAAGGGCAATGGCACACGTGTTCTAGGCAATTAACAATAACAAAAGCAAGGCGGCTGTTTACGACCTCAGGTGTCTTAGAAATTTCGGCACCCAGAAGACAAATTCGGAGCCTTTTGTTAAATGATAAAATGAACAAAAATACTGATAATACCTAAATGTTTACTGACGCCTAAATATGAACGTACTTTTTCATAATAGACTAGCTGCTACCCGCGGTTTCGCCCGTGTGAGTGTCGGAAATTATCCCACGGGAACGTGCTACCGGGACAAAGGTAACCTATGTTACTCCTTACAACTTCAGCTATCTTCCAGTGAAAGTCCCGTTAAAATTCGGTTCAGCCGTTTCGTAGATTACCCGGAACAAACAGACGGACACAGACAAAAATTAAAAAAAATGGTATAATGTTATAAATACCGTTTATACTTTCATATGCATTTAGTAAAAACCTGTTATTTTGACGTTACAAACAGACACTTCAATTTTATTTATTTGTATAGATAATGGTTGTTGCGCTATAAAGAGTGCAACAATGTACGAGTTTTAAGCCTTGACCAACCTAATTGGTTTTTGCGTTATATTAAGTTTTTCGTTATATTAAATGATGTTATGAAGAGTTTACACTGTATATATTTAAAACAATAGAGACAACGGGTTAAAAAAATCGTAATAAAATATCGTCTCTCTGAAAAAGAATATATCTAATAGATGCCGCAATAAGCAAGCAGAATAAGTTACCGGCATAATTTGCACCGCCTCCTCATCAACTGCCAGACTACACTGACAGATCGTGTGTTTCTGTTACCGGCTGAAGTGCCTGATCTTGTAATTGGGATTTTTGCTGGTTTGCCTAATTGCTTGAAAAATAATAACTTAAGTAAGATAAGGTACTGTTTTTACTATTACAGTCTGGTAATAAGCACCTCACTACAAAAAAACTAAAATGTATTTTAACTAGGTATTTTATTCTTAAAACCAAGTCTGAAATTTTCCCAGTCACCTTAGTCTCCATGAGCCCTTTCAAATGAGTCCACACACGATGGTTCTACGGGATGTCGTTATTGAGATCCTATACTCACTTTCGGAGTCCACCATCAGGTAGGTGACATCATCAGTCACCAAAGTCTCCATGAGCTCTTTCAAATGAGACCAAAAACGATGGTTCTACGTAGTGCCATCAATGAGATCCTATACCCACCTTCGGAGTCCAGTATCCCGTAGGTGACATTACCAGTCGCCTTGGTCTCCATGAGCTCTTTTAAATGAGTTCAAACACGACGGTTCTACGTATTGCTATTAATGATATCCTATACCCACCTTCGGAGTACACCACCAGGTAGGTGACATCATCAGTCACCTAGGTCTCCATGAGCTCTTTCAAATGAGTCCAAACACGACAGATCTACGTAGTGAAGTCAATGAGGTTCTTTACCCACCTTCGGAGTCCACTATCGCGTAGGTAAGACATCATCAGTCGCCTAGCTCTCCACGAGTTCTTTCAAATGAGTCCAAACACGACGGTTCTACGTAGTGCCATCAATGAGATCCTATACCCACCTTCCTAGTCCACCATCAGGTAGGTGACATCATTAGTCACCTAGGTCTCCATGAGCTCTTTCAAATGAGACCAAACACGACTGCTCTACGTAGTGCCGTCAATGAGGTCCTTTACCACCTTCGGAGTCCACTATCACGTAGGTGACATCACCAGTCGCCTAGATCTCCACGAGCTCTTTCAAATGAGTCCAAACACGACGTTTCTACGTAGTGCCATCAATGAGATCCTATACCCACCTTCCTAGTCCACCATCAGGTAGGTGACATCATTAGTCACCTAGGTCTCCATGAGCTCTTTCAAATGAGACTAAACACGACTGCTCTACGTAGAGCCGTCAATGAGGTCCTTACCACCTTCGGAGTCCACTATCACGTAGGTGACATCACCAGTCGCCTAGATCTCCACGAGCTCTTTCAAATGAGTCCAAACACGACGTTTCTACGTAGTGCCATCAATGAGATCCTATACCCACCTTCGGAGTCCACCATCAAGTAGGTGACTTCATTAGTCACCTAGGTCTCCATCGTCCATCAAACGAAATTCTCGAGATAGTTAAACGATAAAACAATAAACAGCATAGAAATAATAATATGTATATACACTAAAAGGGTAGTTACTTACCAATAGTTTTGGAGAGCTCGTCCACGCTTCACTTTACATTTATTTTTATATTTAGGCATATTCAAGCTTACTCTATGATGGGTTCAAAAAACAAAACAAAACTACAAACTACTTTATACATATTTGCAAACTTAATTTACATTCTTATTTTACGAAATATTTATATTTGTAATATTTACAATATGATTTCATTCAGAAATCATTCAAAACGTGAACTTAATTATTTTATTTGAAAAAAATAACGCGCGTATAGTCCACCCGTCACCAGAGTCATAGAGACACTGAAGTGTCGCGTCCCGAGTGTGCATCACAGGCCTTTCTCGCGAAGTTTCGGGTTTTTATTTATTATTAAAAAAGATTTAAAGAAATACGAAAAAAAAAACAATACAAATTGTTAAATACGTCATTACGTATTTTTTGGTACAAAATTCATGCCGAACTATTCAGCCATTACAGAGAACATTTACAATTTAGGTTGAAAGAGGACCTATTTACTATATTTTTTTTCCAAAATTTGGGAAAGTTTATTAAAATTTTAAACAATACAATGCATTTGTAATGACCTTAAGTATAACATATATTTTTTATATCGAAAACCCACAACAGGATTCATCTACAAACTTCGTTAAACATACGGTATTTTTGGGATTTGAGCGATGTAATCCCCTTAAATTAAATTATTCTTTAAATACATATGTATTACGGTTGCAAATCATATTTTGATCAACATACAACTTAATACTTACCTGCTAATTGCAAAAAACATAAGAAAATTTGAATTTCGCCGGCTTAATCTGACGAACCTTATGTACTATGTTTCAGCAATGGCATCATTCTTCACCGATCTGATGCCGTTCCTAGCTTGCTGGAGGGCAGCGAAGATGCTCCACGCAGTTATGTTGGACAATGTGCTAAAGGCGCCCTTACAATTCTTTGAAGTCACACCTGTTGGTCGACTGTTGTCTAGATTCTCCAAAGACGTGGATACTGTGGACACATCGCTGTCTTGGGAGATTTCCAGTGTGCTCAATGGTATTTTTGAGGTAAACTTACTGCTATGTTTTGTTGTGGTTCGGTTGTTTTTAATAAATTGTGTATAATCTACAAATACAAAAACACACACACATTCAACTGTTAAAACGTCTCGTGGAGCCATTCCGTATCGAAGTAATTTTCGATAACTTCTTAGTTTAAGTTCATGGTTGGTTGGCTGCAATAGGTTCGGGGCCGACCACAATCTTTTACGAAACAATCTTATTTCAAGAGAGTTTTATTTCAAGCTTATTATAACATTACTCATATTCGTACCATGACATTCATCGCTCAATATTGTTTTATTCCTGCTGAGTGCTGGGAAAGAACGAACAATTTGTTAGATTTGTCTATTGCCTGCTATAATAGAAAAGAAACAACGCTATATGAACTGTATAGCACTGTCCCTTTCACACGTTGGTCCGAATCGCTACTACGATTTATTATCTTGAAGTTAAATTAGTATTTTTTTAACTTAAATAATATTACTTTGCGTTAGAATATAATTTTTATGAGTAATTTCCATGAAATTGTCGCAAATATAAAAACATTTTGCTTTAAAAAATAGAAAAACAATTGAAGAAATACAATATTAAGCTACGGCTAAGCTGTGTCATGATATGAATCGGAACAAAATATGTTCTTATCAGAACGAAATTTGAAACTCGATGACGACGCGGACGCACAGTGGAACGAATGTATGGGAGCGGTTGGACGTAGACATGTCCGAAAAAAAAGAGTAAAATTATGCCAAGCTAATGATGCCATCTTATTCGATTACTTAATGCCTTCATAACTTGTGGTGATGAATTTCTTCATAACTCCCATATTTCGGGAGTAATTTGAGAAAATGTGAAATTTTACTATGAAAATGAGTGTATCGAGCTCTCTCCCTCCTGATTCCGGGCTTGTTTCAAGTAGCGGTCTCTAATATCATAATGCTAATACTAAGAGCTATATTTAATACTAAGACACATAGTGCGCCAAATGTGCACTTTCTGGGATAAAGAGTGATGTTTATTTTATAACACAATTTTTTCATTTTTTGTTTATTTTGTTGATTAAAACCGTTTTTCTAAAGGTTTACCTTATTACAATAACATTTCTGAGCAGCCAATTAGAGAAGATATAAGCTAATTAGGATATATAATTAGGGACTTAAGGTTTACATATAAAACTGATGCACTAATGATTACTGATAAGAACATTGCTATTATTTAATTACTAAATGGCTCTTAATACACTAATTTAGCATGCATCATTTACTAATTATCACAATAACTAATTACCTTGCAATATTTAACAAAGGATACCTGGGATACCTGGATTTTATATAAATAGGTCACTATTAGTAACTTTAAAATCAGTGTTGATTTACACCTCGTTGTATCCAAGCTAATCTCGCAATGTATTTTCCAAATTTTAATACAAATCTTGATATTCACGTTGCTTTATGCGCACGCGCACATAAAGATTTACGCGACTTTAACTATTTGTTCAGTGTTTTAAAAGATAACAGTTGTGTTCAGTTATGTGAAAGTGCTGAAACAAGTTTAAAAGACTGGTGTCGTCGATTTTGCTACCGCATTTATGCAAAATGGACACAGTCTGGAAGAAGCACAGATAAGTTTCGGAAGAAACATGAGATTTGGCTACAGGCTGCAATTCAATGGCCGGAATTACAGAATGAAAATATGGAACCTTCTACAGAAAATATAAGTGACGTCATCGAGCCCATAATTTCTCCTGCTAAATCTGATGCTTCAACTTGTACACATCCTAGTCCTCGTAAATCTTTTGAGGACCTTAGTAACCGGCAAAAAAGAAGACGCACTGAAGATAGTCTTTCATGCAGCAGTAGCAGCGCTGAAATTATGTTTTCGGCCGAAAGGGCGCTTCAAAAGGCAGGACAAAGCGATACAGCTTATGTTATGAAATACTTGACGGAGAATCCAGAAGAGGCCTCAAAAATCAAAGGCTTCATTGAAGGTAAATCAATTCAGGTAAGGAAAATATCCCCTTTGAAGGCATTGGCTCTTTATGTATCGATGAACTTATCGAAATGGCGCTATAACACTCTTCGGGATTTCAACACTCAAGAAGGAGCTCTTCAATACCCGAGTTACTACATGTTGGTTAAAGAAAAAATTAAGTGCTATCCGGCCAAAGAAGATCTCACAGTTACAGAGAGCTCTGCAAAAATCAAATTACAAGCCTTGATGGATTTAACCTCAAGAAGACTTATTAGGTCGTTAGAAACCCCTGTTGATCCCAATCAACAGCTCGTATTGACCAGCAAATGGGGTTTTGACGGATCATCTAGCCAAAGCATTTATCATCAAAGGACGAGTGAAGATGAGCAAATCGATCTTGCTAGTAATTTTATGATTAGTCTTGTACCACTGCGGCTCGTCTCAAAAGGTGTAACAATTTGGGAAAACGAGCGACCATCTTCCACTTCATTTTGCCGGCCAATATTGTTTAAGTTTATAAAGGAAACCAAAGAAAATGTGCAGAGAGAGATGGCTGAAATCGAAGCAGAGATTGAAGCCTTAACTCCATCCACCATCACTGATGGAATTAGTGTCAAACACCAACTGCTGTTGACAATGATTGATGGTAAAATTCATTCCATTATATCCAATACAGCAGCTTCAGTGTGTGACATATGCAAGGCTTGTCCTAAAGAAATGAATAATTTAGAGTTAATCAAAGATAAACACGCAAACGAGGACATGTATAAATATAGCTTAAGCACCCTTCACGCTTGGATTCGCTCAATGGAATGCTTATTACACATTTCCTACAAATTAGACATAAAATCATGGCAAGTAAGGGGTGATATAGCAAAAAGGCAAGTTGATGACAGGAAGAAAAGAGTTCAAGAGGCTGTAAGAAGAGAAACGGGCTTACTTCTCGATGTTGTGAAACAAGGCAGTGGATCCACCAACAATGGCAACTCGGCAAGGAGATTTTTTGAAAACTACACTAAATCTGCTGAACTGACCGGAATAGATGCTATGCTTTTAAGAAAAATCTGTGTGATCTTGCAGTGTATTTCATCAGGAGAGAAGATCAACGTAACTAAATTCCGAGAGTTCTGCTTTGATACTGCTAAGCTTTACGTGGAGTTATACCCATGGTATTATATGCCTTCTTCACTTCATAAAATTTTAATGCATGGGCCAGACATAGTTCAGAACATGTCAATTGTGCCCATTGGTTTTCTATCCGAAGAGGCATCTGAGGCTAGAAATAAAGATTTTAGAAAATATAGAGAGGGGCATTCTCGAAAGCATAGCAGTATCTCATGCAATGAAGATATTATGCACAATCTTTTACTGTCTTCTGATCCACTTGTTACAAGTATCCGTCCAAAAGGAAATAAGTTTGTAAAAAAATCTTCTTTTAAGGAATTTTATGAGCTTACGGATTCTGAGAAAAGTGATATCGAATTTGTTAACATAAATGATTTAGCGGACATCGATTCTGAATTTGAATTAATTGATGATGATGATGATGACGAAGATAATTAAATGATGTTATTGTTTTAAAATGTGTAACTTAGTAAATTAGAGCTTACATCTTAATGATTTATTGTACTTTTAATGAAACTAGGTAATTTATTATCAACTTACTTAAAAGTCATACTCTCATCAGTTCTTGTGAATATTTTTGTTAATATATATTTCTGTATATATATAATATATTTATAGACCTCTTAATAAGTCTGTCTGCGGTTTAAAGTAAATACAAATGGGGAAAAAACGTTTTTTTTTTTAAATTTTCATTTCCTTTTATCCCAGAAAGTGCACATTTGGCGCACTATGTGTCTTAGTATTAAATATAGCTCTTAGTAATAGCATTACGATATTAGAGACCGCTACTTGAAACAAGCCCGGAATCAGGAGGAAGAGAGCTCGATACACTCATTTTCATAGTAAAATTTCACATTTTCTCAAATTACTCCCGAAATATGGGAGTTATGAAGAAATTCATCACCACAATTTATGAAGGCATTAAGTAATCGAATAAGATGGCATCATTAGTTTGTCATAATTTTACTCTTATTTTTCGGACATGTCTACGTCCAACCGCTCCCATACATTCGTTCCACTGTGGGACGTAGCGATACTTTTGTTTTCAAGTGGTTGAACTTATTTTATGTTATTTGCATAAGGTCTAACTGGCTACAAAGCCGACATAGAATCAAGGTTAGGTTAAATACGGTTACTCAGTGAATAAGTTTTAAAACAAAGAAATATTTTTCTATAATGTTTTGACGAAGATAGTTCGAAACAATATGTGGTCAGACTCAGTGATTAGTGTTTTGTTATTAATTTTTCCGCCGAATAGTTAATCGGGTTTCCTGGCGGCAGCTAGAGACACTCAAGGAAGTTTTAATTTTAGACAGAAGTATCGGTACTGCCCACAATCGTTCCCTACAAACCAAGGAGTACTCATGAATAAAGTGGAAAGAGATTGCGGAAATCTTGAACTCGCAAGGTGATACTCGTAGCGCTCATAAAGATGGGGCAGACTGGACTAAAGTAACTAGGTAGGTACATATAACTTTTTATGTTGGCAATTTAGATTGTGTTTAGTAGGTATATCAATATTAAATTAAACAATATTTTTCTGCGTTATAGTATTTCGCATGCATTCAACATCTAGAATTAAACAAAAAATTAAGGACTCATGTACTACGAAATCTCTAGATATTTACACAATTCATTCACAATTCAACTTTTTACGTACTTTATAATGTGACACAAAATTGTTATTTTTTAATATAAATTTGCAAAACAATAATGTTTCCATCGAGTCCGAGGAACTTTTTTAAGATTGCTAAATTTGTCGTAAAAACAATATTGCTAGCTGTCAAAAGTCACGCCGTGGTACGAATCGAATGAACTTTTAGAGGTGACGTCACCAAAACCGCTAAGAAAATAACATTGTTTCAATAATATAATAAGCTTATTTTAAGGACGTCATGTTACGAAAAGTCAAAGTAAGATTATAATAATATTGTTATAAGAGCTGGTGGTAGGCCCCCTGACCATACACTAAGATTTGTGTTTTGCTTTATCTATATTATGGAAGCTCGTCCAAAAGTATCCTTTCTACAAAACGTGCACTGTGCTTGACATTTCCTCATTTGCAATAGAATATCCACCGCTGTTTTGTAAATCTGTTCCTCCCATAAATGATAAATGATAAATGATTTATTTTCTGTAAGTAGGTTTGTACAAACACTTTTACACGTCAATCATATTTTTAAAATAAAGCTAGATGAGGTCGGCGTTTCCTATCTGACTACTCTGAGAAGAAAGGCCGAAACAAACTCAGAGGTCACAGTCTCTTTTAAAGTCCAGACATAATCTTGGTCAGATCATGTGAAGGCCATGTAGATTGGTGTCTGAAATGGTCCTTTTGAGGAAAGAACCACACAGATTGAGTGGACCTGTCCAGTCAGTGCACGCATTTGTCAGTAATCGTGCTGCTCAACTCAGAACTTAAGGAGCTCAACGATTCGACGAACAATACCAAAGAAAGAACATTTGGGTAGGCCGCATAAATTACTCAAACTGCCAGACCATGATTAATACTAAATGAGAAAAAAAAAAAAAAACAATAATGACCCACATAGGCTTCACATTCACAATAATTGAAAACAATATAATACTTTACAAGTAAATATTAAGTTCCAAACAGTATATTTAACTCCACAAAGTAAATATGTCAAAATGGTATATAAATAAAATAAAAGTTTCAGTATGCAATAATTGGAGCAGCTTAATCCCAAGCCTTTTTGTCCTCAATATAATCTTTAATAGTATAAAAGGCTTTCTGGCACAACTTACTTTTAATAAATGATTTGAATTTATTAAGGCTTAGATCTTGAACGTGGCTTGGAAGTTTATTATAAAAACGTATACATTGACATCTGAATGAGCCACCTATTTTCTTGAGCCTTGTTGTAGGTACAACAAATTTGTGTTTGTTCCTAGTATTTATATTATGGATATCACTGTATTTTTTAAACAATTTTATATTTTTATGGGCATATAAAAGATTTTCAAAAATATACTGGGAGGGCACAGTCATTACATTAATCTCCTTAAATTTCTCTCTGAGAGAGTGTCTCGGACTTAATCTATAAATTGACCGAACAGCTCTTTTCTGCAAAACAAAGATAGTCTGAATGTCAGCGGCATTTCCCCACAACAGAATACCGTACGACATTACACTATGAAAATACTAAACGGACATTATCATTTTAAGACGAAAGCGTGCGTTATGTAATGACTATTTCTTGAAATCATGACATCTGAGGCTAATTATAAGTCAAGGGAGTTGTATTGCTGATTCTAATGATTATAGTTCTGTAAAGCCATATTTGTTACGGTCGCGAATCATATTTTAATCAACATACAACCTAACCTGCAAATTGCAAAAAAACTTAACAAATTTTGATTTTCGCGGGCTACTTTAGCGCATCCCCAAAACAATCCCAAACCGGGCAACCTGGAACAAATAATCGTCCAAAAAGTTAATTTTGTAAAGTGCTAAATAAACATGTTTAATTGTTGAAGACTGGGTACTGGTTACTTAATCGATCTAAGAAAGCTATAAATCAAAGGTCAAATAAGATGTCAAACTTTGACATCACAATATTATGTATAGGTGAAATACATAGTATTATAGCTTTGATCGACCTAAACGCGAATGTGCGTGTCGACATGATGACTTAGCGGAAAGGCCTCGCTAAGGTCAAGGCTACTATAAGGGTGTGAGGAAGACCCAGTAAACAATGCTGTCCCTTATAGGTATATTCCCTTTGTTGAATTACTGTATATTTTATTGATTTGGAAGTAGAAACTCCCTTGTAAAAGGCGAGTTTTACATTGATGATAAATCCTATCAGCCCAGTAACTGTTAAATACTAGGATGTTTGACCTCAAAATAATCATGTATCGCATATTAGATAATCAGGCTCGATGATGACATTCATATTAAGTTAGTGAAATTAGTATGTCGATCTAAATACCCCCGCCCAAAATGATAACAGAACCCTTGGCGGACTTAAAATTTTTACTGCCGAAAAATATATCGAGTGTAAAAAAATTGGTAATAACTGATATAGTAACTTGCCACTGATAACAAAAGAGATAGAAACAAGGTAATGTGAACTAAAACGAAAATACAAGGACAAAAAATATTCCTGTATCTATTGTACCTACGTATTTTCGTTTTAGTTCATATTACCTTGTTCCTATCTCTTTTCATTCATGGGCTTGCTTGCATTACCAACAAGGTAATGCAAGCAAGCGCATGAATGAAAAGGACAAAAAATATTCCTGTATCTATTGTTATTTCGTATTAGTAATTACTATAGCAGTTACCCTAAATGTTTCACTCATTTTTAGGTAATAGGAACAATATTCGTGATTAGTTACTCCACACCGATGTTTATGGCCGTGATCTTGCCCATCGGAGCGATGTACTACCTCATCCAACGGTTCTATGTGCCCACGTCGCGACAACTCATGAGAATCGAATCAGTGGCGCGCTCGCCAGTCTACTCGCACTTCAATGAGAGCATTTTGGGTGCTACAAGTATTCGAGCTTTTGGCGTCATGGACAGGTATATATATAAATTTTCATTTAACGAATTTCGACCCATGACAAAAATCTTATACGCATGTAGATTCTATCAGTAAACTGCTGGCGACTATGGGTCGGTTGGTCCCTCCGGGCCTGGAAGCCCCCACATATCGAGAAGTTTTTAATCAAATCCCAAACAAGGCCAAATATGTTCAGTAGGTAAGTAACAGGCAGTTTGGAGTTGGAGGCCCCGTACGTATGCAGACTGTAAGCAATTTATGAGCTCCGCTCGCTCTTGTATCCTACATTTTCTTTATTTTCTAGCCATTCTGCATAAATTGGCAAAGTAACTCCTTTCTTATTATTATATATGTTCAAAAGAAACCCAACCGAGAATTCGAGACGGGGTGCAAAAAATTTCGATGTCGCTTCGCTTGCTTTTGTATCCTACATAGAATGTAAACTTAATACTGCATAAGCTGACCTTTTTCGTTTTTTTTAAAGTGTTTATCAGCGGAATCTTTGAATACAGGTTCGTGAACGAATCACAGGAGAAGGTGGATCACTATCAATCGATACATTATCTGTCGTGCGTCGCGGACAGATGGCTTGGAGTGCGACTTGAGACGGTCGGAAGCCTCATCATATTCTTTGCTGCATTATTTGCGGTAATCGGAAGGGATACTATTAGCCCTGGGTTTGCTGGTCTCTCTGTCAGTTATACTTTAGAGGTTGGTACCCATAAACTTCATTTTAAAAGAGTCTTGTTAGTAGTTGAAATAATTTTATATTTTTAATATAGCCGACACTGCTGGACAAAGGTATAAATGAATATAAATTCTCATTATATGATTATAATCATTTTTCTTTTAGATAACACAGACTTTAAGTTGGTTAGTCCAAATGGTGTCAGGTGTGGAGACAGACATTGTAGCTGTGGAGCGAATGAAGGAGTATGCAGAGACTGAACAGGTGAGTGAATATGACCAGGGCAGCATGTGAGTGCTGGGTGTCAGGTATGTCAGTGGTAGTCAACATTGTGATGTGTCGCAGGAGGCGGCGTGGAACTTATCCCCCGGGCCGGGCGCGTCGTGGCCGGAGACGGGCGCGCTGCAGCTGGAGGGGCTGACGCTGGCGTACCGCGCCGGCGCCGAGCCCGCGCTGCGTGACGTCACGTGCGCCGTGGCGCCGCGCGACAAGCTCGGCATCGTGGGCCGCACCGGCGCCGGCAAGTCCACGCTCACGCTCGGCCTGTTCCGCATCGTCGAGGCCGTGGGCGGCCGCATCCTCATCGACGGGCTGGACATCGCCGCCATGGGCCTGCACCAGCTGCGCTCGCGCATCACCATCATCCCGCAGGACCCGGTGCTGTTCTCGGGCACGCTGCGCATGAACCTGGACCCCTTCGAGACGTTCTCGGACGAGGACATCTGGCGCGCGCTGGAGTACGCGCACCTGAAGCCCTTCGTGCAGGGTGAGTGCCGCTGACTGCCCCACTGCGCCAGCCACCCTCCTGCGCCCACTCACTCCCTCCCTGCGCAGGGCTCGCGGCCGGGCTGCGCCACGAGGTGGCGGAGGGCGGCGAGAACCTGTCGGTGGGCCAGCGCCAGCTCGTGTGCCTGGCGCGCGCGCTGCTGCGCAAGACGCCGCTGCTGGTGCTGGACGAGGCCACGGCCGCCGTGGACCTGGAGACCGACGAGCTCATCCAGGTGCGTGTCTGAGCCTCGCGCCCGCGCGCCCCCGTCCCGCTCTCACCCCCCCCTCGTGTTGCAGAAGACGATCCGCTCCGAGTTCGCGGCGTGCACGGTGCTCACCATCGCGCACAGACTCAACACCATCATGGACTCCACCAAGGTCATAGTGCTGGACAAGGGACAACTCGTCGAGTACGCGCCTCCCGAACAACTCTTACAAGACAAAAGCTCTGTATTCTATGGAATGGCAAAGGATGCGGGCCTAGTTAATTGAGTTCATAAATAATTTTAAAGAGGAGCGAGGGCCTTACACCCTCTTCTGTTTGTGGTAATAATCTGCCAATCTGTTTTGAGATTGCTCTTTGCACAAAATCAAGAGAGAAATTCTGTCTATTTCTCACAATTAGCTGTAATAAATATGTTTTTATTTGTAGTAGACTTACTCTCAGTTTCTGAAGCCTAGCCAATTTAATCTGCTATCAAATTTCATGTCAAAAGATATCGAATTTAGTGTTTTTATTGCCGCCAACCTAATATTAAAATTAATTATTAACATGATATTAAAAGACTTGATCGGCTTTTCAGAAGTTGGGTGTTGATGTTCCTGGTGCTATTAGTTAACAAGTGTGATCAAAATGCAATTATTTATACAATACCTAGTATTAAATAATTTACAAGTTTTCCACTGGAACCCAGTTCTAGCAAGGCAGGTCCTAAATTAGGGTAAAAGGATGGTGATGCATTTAGATAATTCTACACCAAACGAACATAGAGTAAGATAAGAACAGAGTCAGAACTACATCATTGGTGTTTATTCTCTTCTTCACCGATTAAAATAAAAGTCTATTGGTTTCGTTTTCTCCGATAAGCCAAGAAGTAAATAAAGAGGTGTGAAATTAAGTTGAACTAAACTATCCATGAAAGTATACCTACTAGGTAATTTTTTTAAATTAATCTTTAATAGTCTCACGTTTGACCACTCTCACAATGGCGCCTAAAAACTAGATTAACAAGTTTAACAATCCCGTGTCCCAATTTTCGTCGCGGGCACAGGCGTCGTTTTCTCCCGTTGTGTTTTAGTGAAAGAAAACACGTCTTTCATTTATGCTTAGTTGGTGACGATGAGAATCAACGCAGCCAACATTCCTGCTAGAAACATAATTATAATTAGATTTTTTAAATAAATAATTAATGATCGAATTAACGAACCAGTAGTCAAAATACTTAGTGATTTTCTAAGCACTGTATTACTGTGATCATGTGTATGTATGTGTAAAATATGTCGTATCATTTGCTTAGCCACGGAAACAGTTGTATTTGTTCGCCGAATCCGAACACGTTGCGTTGCGTTGGGGGACTGTAGTATGCCCGGGCGGCACAGTGGGCTGGGATTACAAGGTTGGGTCTTAAGAGATCAAATGTATTTTTTTGGTATCTAGGCATAAATTTAAAACGCTTTTATTCTTTGACTTTTTTAATTTAACGAGTACTTTCGGAGATATAGCCATATCAAATTTGTATGAAGAGTCATGTTATTTTAGTTAAGCAATTTATTCCAATTAAATTGAAATTGAAAATAATGTATACTAAACGGCCTGAAAACCTCAATACCTACTTAGTTCTTTAAAAAAAAAACAATGTTCGACATTTGCCACCACCATAGGTAGGTATGACGTAATTTGTTTTGAGACTTATTTCCGGGAATCAAGGGATAAGAGTGCGCGAGCGCAACAAGTTATGACGTGTCGTAACGTGATTGGTGCAACGATAGGGTATCTACGGAATGTGAAAGAAAATAAAATAACGATATTGCGGGAAAAAAGTGCTATTGAGGAAGAGATTGTAAATTTAGTGAAAACAGAAGTTGGAGAAATAAAAATTTCACACTCTTTATTAATGACTATGATAGACGGAAAAGCAACATCAATTTTATGTGATACTTCATCTCAGAGATGCGACATTTGTAAAGCCACTCCAACAGAGATGAATAATTTGCCCTTAATTGCATCAAAACCGACTGATCCAGATCTCTGTAAATACGGATTGTCATCATTGCATACCTGGATACGAATGATGGAATGCATTCTGCATATAGCCTACAGATTAACGATACAGACATGGACAGTATAGGGAGACAACAAGTGCATCATGGAAAGAAGAAAGAAAGACATACAAGACGCTTTTAAAAATAGAATGGGACTTCTGATTGATGTTGTTAAACAAGGGCATGGCTCCACAAATGACGGAAATACTGCTAGAAGATTTTTTGCAAATCCAAACATGACTGCTGAGATAACTGGTGTTGGTGAAGAATTAATAAGGCGATTTGCAATCATTTTAGAGGCAATTTCATCAGGTTACCACATTGACACAGCGAAATTTCACGAATATGCTCAAGTGACCATGCAACTGTATTTGGAATTATATAGCTGGTATTATATGCCTTCAAGTGTTCATAAAGTTCTTATGCATGGTGCAGCTATTATTGAAAGTTTTGGTCTAATACCAATTGGACAGCTATCTGAAGAAGCTGCTGAAGCTAGAAATAAAGACTTTCGTAGGTACCGCCAACACCATTCCAGGAAATGCAGTAGAAAAACTACAAATGAAGACATTTTAAATAATTTATTGACCAGCTCTGATCCACTCATCTCAGCGAAACGTCACAAACTTCGCAGAAAACATAAAACTTTGTCAGTAGAAGCACAAAGTTTATTAGTAATTGAACAAGCGGAAACATTTGATGATGACGATTACGAAAATTTTACATTCGTTAATGTGGTACCCTTGACAGTGATTAAATTAAAACAGTGCAGTGGCCAGTAGTGATTGTGATTTTTACTTATTTATTTATTTATTTTATTAGTCCTTAGTGGAATAGGCCTAAAGGGGAGACCACTACATAAAAAAAAAACGCGCCTAGTTCTTAACCTCTATGGTGGTGTGGAATAGCCTCGTAAGGCCCAACCCAAATTTAGGTCGATATATATTTTTATGATTAGATATATAATTTAAATGATTTTAAATAGTGTCTCGGGCCGGAGTGTCAAAATTTTTTTGTCATTAAATTAGGTCGTTGGGCCTTACGAGGATAGAGAACAAAATTTGAAATTGCGACCAAATCGCAGAAAATCGCAACCCGAGAATAGGCGCTAAAATAGGACAAATATACGTACTATGCATACGTAGAGTCAATTATTTGAGAAAATTTGAGAATTTCGAGTTTTTCACATTTTTTTCTTTTGCTTCATACAAAAATTACTTTGGATATTTATAACTCCGAAAATACTAAGTTATCTGAACGACCCTCATAGAAATAATTACTTATAATCGATAGATAAATCCAACACAATATTTAAAATTTCAGAAAAAGAAACTTTTTTTTTTAAATGCTAAGTCCTTTACCGGCCCGTTTCAGCCCACTGGGCGGCCGCGGCGCGGCGGCAGCGTGAAATCGAAAAAGAGCGCACAGAAGGCGCTTTAGGGAGAGAGGCTTTTTGATGAAGGCATTTTGTATTAAGGTGCTGACAAGATCCAATTGACCAAAATAGGCTTCTCTTAAGAAAGAAAATTGCCAAATCTGTATAGTTTGTGGTAGTGGAAAAAAATATATGTTAATTTTGAACATATTTCCCAGAACTTGGTTGTCACCAAAACACGTTTTGAAAAAAAATCTCGATACAAACTAACGTTAAACTAACCTCTTACCTTGAGTTCTAATCCAAAATATCTGTATTAAATATCAACATAAATTACGTATTTAATTAATAACAAGTACGTCTTATTCTAATGCAGAACTTGGTTGTTTTTTATTTTCGATTACTCAACTCAATTCTGAGTAAATAGATAATTACTTCATATTTTGCAATAAATTACAAGCGTTTTGTCGTCGCGCTTCTCTTTCTTTTCTATGCAATCTGACAGTGACCGCGGTTTAGGTGTTGTCAGCGTCTTAAAAAAACGTACCTATTTTAACTTGATGTACTTAAATGACGCAAATGACCGTCATTCTTATCTACATTGTACGTAATGACAATCATTTGAGATAAGTGTTTACTTACGTGCTTTATGACCTATGAGAATCTTAATACCTACCAATAAGTATTAAAACATTCAAACACCTTTATGTTTTCTTTATCAATACCCCAGGATTACCCTAATTAAATAAGTACCTACTATATTTGGCGAAATATAGTAGGTACTTATTTAATGGAAATCATCAAATAACTTCTCCCGCTCTGGGTGGAGAAGGTGTGTCAGACTCTTACCGACTAAAACCCACTCGTATTCCTTCCTGTTGCCTGCGTTGCCAGGGGCCTCGGTGACCCTTTAGTACCTTCCCGCGACATATAACTACCATAAAGGTGAAACCAGAAAGGCGAGCCCTAGACTTTTTTCAGCCTCTTTAAAAAGTCTTACCCCGCGTCCTAACCAAAAGCGATGGTCGCGCGATCGACAATCGTTTGTAAGTATGAATTTTGACGTACAAACGCGACTTAATTGATCGTGCGTCTGTCATATTCATATAAAAGACCGCGACGGTCGTTGCTTATTATGAATTTATAGTTATGTACGGGTTTACACCGGCGCGTTTTTTTTTTGGTGTGAGTAGTTATCAAATAGTTTCTCCCGCTCTGGGGAAAGCGGGAGGGTGTGTCAGACTTACTGACTAAAACTCACCCGTGTTACTTCCGTTGCCTGTGTTGCAAGGTGCCTCGGTATCCCTTTCGGATTTTCCCACGACCCCGGCAGGCATCGGCCCTAGTGGACCCCTACACTTGTGCTGACATCCCTTTGAGGCGCGCGTGGAACACAACGCGCCGTCGACCCGGGCCTGGTCCTTATCGGACGGCGAGCTACCCATTGTTCACCGTCCACAAGCCTGCGCCTGCGGTGGCCGGAAATCCGCCTGGGATTTCCGACGCCCAGGGCGTCTCCTGCGGCGGCTAGGGGCGTGAGGGCGCGAAATTTGCCTCTCCCTCACCCGTGCAAATGCCCTCTCGCTCCGTACCATGGCCTGGACTAGGGCAGGACGCGAGAGATATCCGCTGCCGGTCGCCTCCACGAGGACACTGGTGCTCTGCCCAAGCCGGGCAGACCTCCACCGTGTGCTCCACTGTGTCCTCTGGGCGATCCACACAGTGGTGACACCCGGACCGGCGCGTCCTGTGCTCGCCACGATCGCATATTGGCGCGCTATTGCGGATCAAGTTGATCACGCTGTCTGGTTTGGCCGTACCTTTATAATCAAGTTTGGCAGTTGGCAAGTCATAGGTACCTTCTGCTATCTAAGTCCTAGTTCATCATTTGTGACTGAGTTACAGCTACAGCTATATGTAAGCGGGCACGCCCTTTATGGAGGCTTTTATTTGGATATTAAGTTCTGTTTACGTTTTTATCTCTGCTTGAGAATAGTTTTCGGTGCTTTTCTTTTTTTTTTTGTTGGTACCTATAGTGGTGTGCTAGCTGACACGGCTAATAATTTAATGTATTGTGTTGCATGTAGTGTAAATTATTTTGCATACTGTTGTATAGAATCCTTTTTTTTTTGCGCCACTTCTTCCCAGTTAAAGCACTAGGAAGTGGTTTCAGTGTAGTATATAGTTTAAGTACTCTGTGGTGGTGAAGGGTGGGCGTTTTGGGGGACGTCTTATGTAATTTTGACGTTCGAAAAGTGCTGATTCTCAGCCTAGTTTGAATAAATGACTTTTGATTTTGTACAACGCTACAAGTTATTTTGGCGCGTGGCTAAGATCGGAACTAACGCCGCCGCCCCACCTGGTTATGGCGATACAATTTAACAGATAACAGACCATCTTAAGTATCCGCGTCAGGATGTCGAGGAAGCCAGCAGCTTGTTTGCGTAGGTTATTCACAGTAATCACAGTGCCTATAATTTTGACATATTTTGATATTTAAGTCGAGCAGACGAATTTTTTAAACATTGAATCAACCGATTGTGATTGGGAATTATGATAGTTGTTTTTTACATTTGGTGTAGGTATAGTCGACCTCGTAATTGCTCTATCACCTTTAGGTTAAATATCAACTGCAGGTCATAAAACGTAGGTCTATTTTTGTTATGACTGTTACACAGTTTCAACTTTAGTGAAGTTCCAATACCCTGGGAGTTTTGTCAACAGTGGTAAAGCAATTACGAAGTCGACTATACAATTCTATCTGCCTTAGATTTACCATTCTTACAAAATATAATTGCCATGGTAAATAGTCCAAATATAATTAATACATATATATAATTTAGCAGTGCCTTCGACAAGGTCTCGAATCTTATCGGACTGACAGGAAACAAAGAGTAGTATTAAAGGGTCATCAGTCTTATTATTCCACTTCCGGAGTTTCACAAGGCTCCCATATGGGTCCGATATTGTTCCTAGTATTCGTCAACGACATAGTGAACAGCATCAAGCACAGTGAATGGTAAAAAAGAGTTTGTCACACACGGTCTAAATTTGTATTGCATAAAGTATTATGATTCACCTTATGAGGGAACCACGGCACTTTTTTTAGACGAGTGACAATTCCATAGGATATTACCGCTTTTATATTCTTTCTGTTTGAAGTAAGTAGACACATGTTATATTTGCGCCATTTGAGGTTACCTATCGTGCTGCAGCAGCTGCCCCAGCACAGCCCGCCGTGCTAGGAAGACGGAATTGAATGGCGGGCTGTGCTGGGGCAGCTGCTGCGGCACGATAGGTAACCTCATACGGCGCAAATATAACATGTCTCTTCACGTGACCAGAGGGCTGGCCTATTTTTAACCGACTTCCAAAAAGGAGTAGGTTATATGTTCGTCTATGTTTTTTTTTATGTCTGTTCACCGATTTCTACATCAAATTCTGGATCGATTTTATTTTTTTTTTAATTGAAATGCGCTCGAGGTGGTCCCATTGTCACCAAGTCAGAATCTGATAAGGGTATCCCATGGAAATCGAGCGAAATCCTCAAATTTTATAGGTACACCTATAGATGTGCCCATAAAATTGAATAAGAATTTTGAAATTTGATTTGTGTATTGTTCATAGTACCTAACTCGTGCTCGTATAGTAGCTCTCGGAAAACACCATTTGGTGAAGTGGAATTGATCATGAGGTCCACAGATGGCCACTGGAACTACTAAATAATAAGTATTTCACGGGTTGCGATTCGATTAGGATTAGGTACTTTAATATGGTTGCTAATCAATTTATGCACGTCACAATGCATATGGCGAAGTGGGGTTTCACTTTCACCTTTAGCTCCAGGTCTTTTGGTTCTTGCCAGGACAACTCCTCAACAAATGACGTTCCTGCATCGGACAAACAATATTTTGCTAAAGGTGATGATCAGTTACACATAGGCTATTGTAACTTAGATAAATTACGAGGTGACCCACTAAAAGATGAAAAATAAAAAACTTTTCACAAAAAAATCAACCGCCTTCCAAAAATAACACTGCTACGTGAAAAATAACTCTAATTTCGGAAGTCGGTGGAAAAGACACCGATTTCAGAGTTATTTTTCACATTATAGAAAAATCGATCATTAATCGTAAGATATTAGTCAAAAACAGGCCATGTGCGGGTCGGACCACGCACAATGAAGGGTTCCGTAGTTGGGATGAATTTATCTCAAAACAAACTTAACATTGTAAGTAGTTGAAAAACATACATCAATATACGTCAGGGTCAATTCTCCAAATGCAAATGTAAATTGGTCGACTATTACTCGGTATATATCGGATAGTTTTCCTTTTAATTTCGTTATATATACCTTCTACTGCCATGATTTTTTTCACCATATAGCTGGCTTTGCACACTAGCCTTAAACAAAAAGCACTTTAAAGTTTAATATTACGTAAGTGGATCCTTGAATCGAAAAGTGGTGTTCACAGACCTATTTTTGGACGGGCTATCCAACGATACCTCACACCATAGGGTAGAAGGGAAAAATAATATCATCCCCACATTACGTGCAAGAGAAGTACGCTAAAAAAAAATATCAATATTTTATTTTAGCACTTTGTCGGCGTGATTAATATGTATACCTATGCCAAATTACAGCTATCTAGTACTAAGCGTCTCTGAGCTACAATGGGGTCAGACAGACAGACAGACGGACATGGCGAAACTATAAGGGTTCCTTGTTTACTACGGAACCCTAAAAAGTTAACACACGAGATAAATATTTATAGTTATACGAAGAAGAAAACTATTTACGATTTACATAAGGTTTTATTGGTTTTATTCGGTTTTATTGATCGATTTATAAATCTGGTTTTATTGCATAGAATATTATTATTACAGATGGTGCATTGACGTTGTTTTTCCTATCTCAATGAGATGGTGTGTCAGCGAATAATTTTCTACTTTCATTGTATTGAATGGTAAACGTATAAACAATAGCAAAGAGTTTTTATATCACAGTTATTTTTTTAGGTTTAGAAAAATGTGATTAAAAGACCTGATGTTAAATTATACAAAACCTTAGAAACCTTAAAAGTATTTATGTCCAATCATCGCTGTCTCTGTGCTGCTGCTGAGTTGACTGACATTCACAGAGCTGACATCAAGGAACATATTTACTCTAGGGAGAAGAATGACAACTACGAACAAATAAAATGGTACGGTTTTTGGCGCCTCCTGGTGGATGCCCCCGAAAACTCGCGAAAGCGGGATATTCAAAATCGCATTTCTTTGAGATACTTAATATAAGCCTGTCCACGAAAGCAGAACTGGGAAACTGTAACCGAAGTTAAATTATTGTGCAATTGCACAGGTTACAATTTTCCAGTTCCGCTTTGGTGGTCAAGTAGCCTTACTGATGAAATTAACATAAAAAGGTAAATACAAGAAAATTTATTCTTGCTTGTAGAAAACTTTGAACAACAAAATCATAAGTTAGTGGTTGATTTTTGAAAGTCAAAGACTACTCAACGTCGTTAATGGTGAGGATAACACTTAACGTTGCAAAAAGAGAATTCACAAGAAATAACATCTAAAGTAATAGGAGAAAATGTATTCTTGCTTGTAGAAAACTTTGAACAACAAAATCATAAGTTAGTGGTTGATTTGTAAAAGTCAAAGACTACTAAACATCGTTAATGGTGAGGATAACACTTAACGTTGCAAAAAGAGAATTCACAAGAAATAACATCTAAAGTAAATAATTACGTTCATATATTATCATGCGCTCACGCCGGCAGACATTTTTCTTGTGAACTGGGGCTGCCAGGTGTATTTAACAAAATCTTACCCACTAAGTTTTATTAAATTAATTTTAGAAAATAAGTAGCCTCCGCGCTCTGCCCGATGCGTTGCAGTAAATTAAATTAATTATTTATTTCTGTATTGGCTTGATTGGATAACTTTTTTGTCTATTTATAAGTACAAACTTAGGCTATACGAGCGTATATCTATTATATTATACGTACATTATATTTTTATTTATCCAATTTTAATAATATTAACATTGATTACATAAAACGAAATAATAAATCGGCTAACTTGTTGGTTAACAAAAATGTTGATAAAACTACCAAATGGTAGCTTTTTAACATTTATGAACCTTTTTAGTTTATGTTATGTTGCCATCCTTGAAATCGTCATTATTGAAGACCGAAGTTTTTAGGTCTCACATAATAGAGGAGAACATGGCAACATAGGTCTAGCCCCCGTAGGCATTCCTAAGTTTACCCAATGAGACGACCCCGCCTGGCTGACATTATTATTCCACTATCTATGGTGCGCGGTGTGGTGCGGTGTGATGTGGTGTGTGATGTCGAAAATTGTATCGAATATTTTACAAACTCTGTAATAATACTCTCAGTGAATTAATAGTTTTTAATTGTAAATAACTGTTTATAACTTATCTTTATATTAACTTTAAGTATATCGATCGAGTGGCAGTTTTATCGCAAATATATGGCAGTTACAAGTAACTAATAATCACAAATTGTGACAATGTCTTACAATTCCACGCTTGATAGCTTCTGTGGATCTCAATTTTGGGTAAGTAGGTCTTTGGCCATACTTTTGTAAAAAAAACGTTTGCTTTGGGACAGTGAATGCCTTGGGATAAGCAAAACCATCTACCTGCTTACATAAAACTACTTCAAAATGTGAAATATTAAGTTTCTAATAAATTAACCAGTTTTGCAGAGTCTAAGTAAGTATATAGGAGATGATGTCGAAAGATCACTAAGCATAAAAAACCAGGGAATCCGGATACTTACAGATAACATGAAGTTTTAGTATATAAATTATCACTTATAATTTTTTACATCAGACATTATTGTAAAATTATAAATAGACATGTATTTTTGGTTGATAAAGAAGTCCAGTTTTCAAAAAAGAATGAAAATAATTTAATTGTCTTGTATTGAGAATTTAAAAAAAATATTAATGGAATAACATTTCAAACTGATAATTAGTTCACAAAGGTGTTTATTCGGTATATTTAAACTTTTTATAGCTTGTTCAAGTTGCTGATAATTATTACAGCACATTGAATACTAAACCTAATTCAGTAGATAATAATTTGTTTCTGAGTGGAATCTCATCTGAGCACTTGACCCAATTTCAGTTTAGTGGTTGTCATAGTATTATGATACATTCATTCAAGCTCAAACAACTGAATACAAGATTTTATTGTGTTTGAAACAATTTAAATAGTATTTATTACTTTAAAATAATGTTGTTAAAATGGTAGTTTAAATTTTAACTGTACTGACCAATAATGACTAAAATATCACAAATAGTTACCTACCTATTTTACACACATTTTATTTAATTTGGCTATATATTTGAATGTGTGCTTAAAAACCATCAGGAAAGTTTTTTTTTATTGTTTAAGTCCAACTAAACTCATTAAGTACATTCTGAGTGGAACCACATGACCATGACCCAAGCCATTTTCTATAATAACATCATGTCTATGAATAAAACCTGTTTTTGTGATGCTTTACTAACATAGCTGTTTCTACACTGCTGTGCCTATCTGTATCTTTTTGCTGGTTTCAAATAATTATGATGCTAACTTGCATTGGTAATATTGCTTGTGTATTTGAATCTATGGTTTCAATAATAAATTATACAAATGACCATAAAGTTGTTGAACTTAGCTGATGCTAAAAATCTTATAGAACATTGTTCGCTTTATTGCTGACCAAAGAATGAAGAATACCAGAAAACAAGGTTTTTTTTTATATTATTGCATCATTAAAATGAACTAAGAACATTACTATGAATACTGCAAAGTCACTCAATTGAACAGAGATAAATATTAAGTGTATTATTTTTCTAAGTGGCTTAGAAAAATTACCCTTCAATTTTCAATTTTCCTGTTACTATTTTTATTTTTAATTGCCCTTGAATTATAGTTTCCCACAAACAAGGCCTTAACCATTTATTGATTGGCATAACAACAAAAATGGGTAAAACAACTAATATAAAAAAGTAGGTAGTTTCTAAAATTTATTCTTTATGAATGTACAAAAGTACTTCCTTCAGCAGTGTCTGGTTTTTGTTTAAAATGTTTAGTTCCCAAACATGATGATTGTGTATTTTAAATTGGTATATTATTCAAATAAAATAACTTTTTGAAACATTTTGTTTTAGATGTATGTATAAAATATTAATAAAAATGAATCATTCTTGTCATATAATTTAATGACCAGTATACAAATACATAGATTCGTAGAACCCTCATCTGTTTCATTACCTGGTCAGTTCCTGTTTGCATTTGGTAAATAGTGCCTATCTCAACATTTTAAAAGAGGCCTTAAGTTGATATTCCAGAAATATGCTCAAGCATGAATCTTTATTTACAACTGATATCATTGTAAACCCACAAACTTTCTTTTCAGCTATAATTTGTGACTAAATATTAGAAACTCTAAAAACTAAAATTTTATAATAGGTACTTACCTATGTATATTTCACAACATTATGTAAATAAAATTAATAATTTTTAATATTAATGTTTTACAGTTGATGCATTTATTTCGGGTCTTCGACTCATGATGTGACCTGCCGAACGAATTAGTGTGATAAGCTGATGTCTAAGGGCTCCATTCAAATTCGAAACTAGACCGACTAAACCGAAATAAATATGTTAGTAGATAAAAACCGTAACACAACTATTAATTACAAATATCTTTCAGAAATGGTATACTTATGTATTTATATTCAAAAAAGTATGTAAATTCTGAACTTTGGGTTGTAATCTCATAATCTGTATCACCATAGTAAACAGTATTATGATTGATTGTACTATTAAGTAGGTACTTAATAGTACAATCAGGTGCAGGTGCAGGTCTGTGCAGGTGCACAGAGTGTCTTTTTTAATTGGGACAGTAAAGGGAAATCCGAAGCCATATGGTTCTGCTAGGAAACTCATTGGCATACTTTTGGTACGGAAAGGAAGGGATCCTCCTTCCTTTCCCTACCAAATGTGTGCCAATGAGACTATTAGGTACTAAGCCTACAGTCCGTTTGTCTATCTGTCAAAGAGCTGTATATTTTCTTTTAACCGTAATTAGGTAGACAGTTCAAATTGCTAAAGAAGACATGTTACTAAGGCCTCTATCACCATGGCAGATAAAAAGAAGGCCCTAAACAGCAAATTTTTTGTGGTTGGACCACTCGATTGTAAAGCGTAGAATACATATGCTACCTAGTAGTACAAGAGCATGATATTTAGTAGCATTCAACTAGCATGTGTTTACGAAAAGAGCATGAGTAGTTTACAGGCACAGAGAGCATGCTACCTAGCAGCAAACAAGCATGTTTATTAGTAGCATGAGTATTCCAGGCTTTAAGCAATACGTCACTAATATTAAAGCCAAATCCTACTATGACCACTTCTGAGCTTGGGCGGTATTTTCTGATTTACTTAAAGGCTCCCGGAGACTGGGGCGATATCGCGGGCGCGACACGACATGCCTTTTTTTTTTTGGGTGGGAAATCATCAAATAACTTCTCCCGCTCTGGGCGGAGCCGGAGGCTGTGTCAGATTCTTACTGACTAAAACTCACCCGTATTCCTTCCGTTGCCTGTGTTACCAGGGGTCACGGTAACCCTTTAGTACTTTCCCGCGACCCCGGCAGGCATCGGCCCTAGTGGACCCCTACACTTGTGCTACGACATCTCTTTGAGGCGCGCGTGGAATACAACGCGCCGTCGACCCGGGCCTGGTCCTTACCGGACGGCGAGCTACCCATTGCTCACCGTCCGCAGGCTCGCGTCTACGGTGTCCGGAAATCCGCCCGGGTTTCCCGACGCCCGACACGACATGCCTGTATTGCTGCCGGTCGCGCGCGCCCGAAATGGCGCGCTAGTCTGTACGAGCCTTTACACCCACGCTTATACCTATTATTTTGAAGCGGTTAAGGCTTCTACATACTGGCGCGACTTGTCGCGCGACGCGACGCGACACAAAGACACCGCGTGTACCGCTACAAGCGGTGCCTTTGTGTCGCGACGCGTCGCGCGACGAGTCGCGCCAGTATGTAGGAGCCTTATACGTTTTCGTCCGAATCATAGTAGGTATAAAAGTCACGTTATACCTACTTACAATCCGCCTACACTTTACGGACAGGTTCTTCAAGGAATAACCGACGTTAATTGAAAACATCGTTAACCACAACAATTTGAGACATCACCGGATAACGTTACTAACAATACCGCCACGCTAAATAGATACAAAGCTGGTACCTACGACAATAATGCAACATTTGATAAGATCTTCAGTTGAAAGAACACCCTCCATCTGATCTCTTTTGAACCTATTTGCTTATAGCTATGCCAGAGGATTAACAGACTGTTCATAATGTAATTCAACACTAAACCACATGAAGTTACTTGATCCACCATCACGAAAGAAGGCTAATGATGGCTTCCGTGAGAACTCGAGATAGGTATCAAAAGACAATTGATAAAACGATTTGATAATCAAATCGTTTTATCAATTTTCTAATTGTACGCACGGCTACATAAAATCTAGCTATATATTTTCAGTATATGCTGATCTCGCATTCTGTAGGATTTCCGTACAACGAGAGGTCAGCTTATACTGTATCTGCCGGGGTCGCGGGAAGGTACTAATGGGTCACCGAGGCCCTTGGCAACACAGGCAACAGGAAGGAATACGGGTGGGTTTTAGTCAGTAAGAGTCTGACACACCCTCCCGCTCCGCCCAGAGCGGGAGAAGTTATTTGATGTTTTTTTTTGAGGTCAGCGACTGCTGGTATAGTTGTTACTTGAATTATGAGTTGAGAAAATCTATGTTCTTTTGTTTTATCGTGTCTAAGTGTCTTAAATACTGATATTTCAAGTGACTACACTAACTGCGGTCGATAACCCCACAAAATCAAATTAATTTATGTTTTGTTTTATCCCTGTTTAGATATCGATACCCAATCACGTCTGCGGAGTTTTGCTAGATAATCTAAGTTGACCTTGTATATTATCATGATAACATGATAACAGAATATATACCTTATACACAATGACTGTGAAATGTTTAATGGGGCCCAATCATGTGACCCACGCCAGTTGTTTGTCGCACGATGACTCGGCACAATTATAGTCTTATCTACTCACATTAGTGGTAGGTTACTGTGTAACATGGTCAAACTCTAAAAATAAAGCCATGATATCTCTTTCTACCTGTGGAGGTTAGCACCGTTAAGGCTTCCGCAGACAGGCGCGACGCGACACTAGTAGCACAATACGATTAAAATTTTATGGAAGGTGGCGCGCTGTCTGTCGCGCCCGCGATATCGCGCCAGTCTGCACGAGCATTTATTATTATGGAGTAATAAATAAACAAAAATTCACTTCAGCGCATGCGGGTTGAATGTTTCGCTGCGAAATTAACACTTTCACCGCTAAGTACATAGAATACATACAAATTGGCATGCCATATAATGTTTATTGCAAATCTATAACAACCCGTCAGTCGTGGGCATGAACAGAAGTCATCTTTAGCTACATATAGCGACGACTCGGATGCGAGTTGTGGGCACACGAACGAATTATTTTTCGACCCATATGCTGGGTGCTTGGCATAGAAAGTGTTAACACGTGTATACTGCATAAGTATAATGATAATAAACACATCCCAGAATGAATTTGCTTCCACCGAGGTGCTTAAGGCTAAGAAATAACAGCCGCACGGGTCGATCGATCAGGTTAAGCTACGCTTGCCGCCGTTGGTCCATGGATAGGTGACCATCTTTTCATACCAAGACCTTTTTTTCCGTACCTCGGAAAGCTCGTTAAGCCGTTAGCCCCGGCTGGCGGCATTCGTAGATCTTTGCCAGTCTTTACGGGTCGTCAGAGGCCCGAAAGTCTGACTACCAGTCTTCAGACTGGAAGCCGACCTCAACAAAGTCGGGAAAAGGCTAGGCAGATGTTGAATGAATGCGCATACAATATTTCTCAAGTTTTGGGTATGTGTTTGTGTAGGCAATTTAGATGTACGTAATCAAAAACTATAGATATGTACATATAGGTACAAGGTGCAGAAAAACAAATGGCTCTACAGGTTGCAAGGTTGCTCTCTAAATACGAAGCACAAGAGTACAGGCTCGTGCATACTGGCGCGATATCGCGGGCGCGACATATTCTACGAAGTTTTCATGCTACTAATGTCGCGTCGCCTTAAAGCGGGCTAAAGCAATAGGTAGGATAACCGTGCATGACGATTATCAATCTATTGTAGACTGAACACACTAGGAACGATATCAGCATCTAACGAGGCTGTAGATGGTGCGAACTGAACCACAAAATATAAAAATAAACTTTCAAATAATGCTATAACCATACCCGATGAATAGTCTGAAGTTGTGTTGGTCGTGTAATGGTAGCCACACACGTAACGATATACTTGCGCAAATTTAGACTTCGCAAGTATGCATGGCGCACAGTGGAACGAATGTATGGGAGCGGTTGGACGTAGACATGTCCGAAAAATAAGAGTAAAATTATGACAAACTAATGATGCCATCTTATTCGATTACTTAATGCCTTCATAAATTGTGGTGATGAATTTCTTCATAACTCCCATATTTCGGGAGTAATTTGAGAAAATGTGAAATTTTACTATGAAAATGAGTGTATCGAGCTCTCTCCCTCCTGATTCCGGGCTTGTTTCAAGTAGCGGTCTCTAATATCGTAATGCTATTACTAAGAGCTATATTTAATACTAAGACACATAGTGCGCCAAATGTGCACTTTCTGGGATAAAAGGAAATGAAAATTTAAAAAAAAAAACGTTTTTTCCCCATTTGTATTTACTTTAAACCGCAGACAGACTTATTAAGAGGTCTATAAATATATTATATATATACAGAAATATATATTAACAAAAATATTCACAAGAACTGATGAGAGTATGACTTTTAAGTAAGTTGATAATAAATTACCTAGTTTCATTAAAAGTACAATAAATAATTAAGATGTAAGCTCTAATTTACTAAGTTACACATTTTAAAACAATAACATCATTTAATTATCTTCGTCATCATCATCATCATCAATTAATTCAAATTCAGAATCGATGTCCGCTAAATCATTTATGTTAACAAATTCGATATCACTTTTCTCAGAATCCGTAAGCTCATAAAATTCCTTAAAAGAAGATTTTTTTACAAACTTATTTCCTTTTGGACGGATACTTGTAACAAGTGGATCAGAAGACAGTAAAAGATTGTGCATAATATCTTCATTGCATGAGATACTGCTATACTTTCGAGAATGCCCCTCTCTATATTTTCTAAAATCTTTATTTCTAGCCTCAGATGCCTCTTCGGATAGAAAACCAATGGGCACAATTGACATGTTCTGAACTATGTCTGGCCCATGCATTAAAATTTTATGAAGTGAAGAAGGCATATAATACCATGGGTATAACTCCACGTAAAGCTTAGCAGTATCAAAGCAGAACTCTCGGAATTTAGTTACGTTGATCTTCTCTCTTGATGAAATACACTGCAAGATCACACAGATTTTTCTTAAAAGCATAGCATCTATTCCGGTCAGTTCAGCAGATTTAGTGTAGTTTTCAAAAAATCTCCTTGCCGAGTTGCCATTGTTGGTGGATCCACTGCCTTGTTTCACAACATCGAGAAGTAAGCCCGTATCTCTTCTTACAGCCTCTTGAACTCTTTTCTTCCTGTCATCAACTTGCCTTTTTGCTATATCACCCCTTACTTGCCATGATTTTATGTCTAATTTGTAGGAAATGTGTAATAAGCATTCCATTAAATATAGCTTAAGCACCCTTCACGCTTGGATTCGCTATCCAAGCGTGAAGGGTGCTTAAGCTATATTTATACATGTCCTCGTTTGCGTGTTTATCTTTGATTAACTCTAAATTATTCATTTCTTTAGGACAAGCCTTGCATATGTCACACACTGAAGCTGCTGTATTGGATATAATGGAATGAATTTTACCATCAATCATTGTCAACAGCAGTTGGTGTTTGACACTAATTCCATCAGTGATGGTGGATGGAGTTAAGGCTTCAATCTCTGCTTCGATTTCAGCCATCTCTCTCTGCACATTTTCTTTGGTTTCCTTTATAAACTTAAACAATATTGGCCGGCAAAATGAAGTGGAAGATGGTCGCTCGTTTTCCCAAATTGTTACACCTTTTGAGACGAGCCGCAGTGGTACAAGACTAATCATAAAATTACTAGCAAGATCGATTTGCTCATCTTCACTCGTCCTTTGATGATAAATGCTTTGGCTAGATGATCCGTCAAAACCCCATTTGCTGGTCAATACGAGCTGTTGATTGGGATCAACAGGGGTTTCTAACGACCTAATAAGTCTTCTTGAGGTTAAATCCATCAAGGCTTGTAATTTGATTTTTGCAGAGCTCTCTGTAACTATGAGATCTTCTTTGGCCGGATAGCACTTAATTTTTTCTTTAACCAACATGTAGTAACTCGGGTATTGAAGAGCTCCTTCTTGAGTGTTGAAATCCCGAAGAGTGTTATAGCGCCATTTCGATAAGTTCATCGATACATAAAGAGCCAATGCCTTCAAAGGGGATATTTCCCGTACCTGAATTGATTTACCTTCAATGAAGGCTTTGATTTTTGAGGCCTCTTCTGGATTCTCCGTCAAGTATTTCATAACATAAGCTGTATCGCTTTGTCCTGCCTTTTGAAGCGCCCTTTCGGCCGAAAACATAATTTCAGCGCTGCTACTGCTGCATGAAAGACTATCTTCAGTGCGTCTTCTTTTTTGCCGGTTACTAAGGTCCTCAAAAGATTTACGAGGACTAGGATGTGTACAAGTTGAAGCATCAGATTTAGCAGGAGAAATTATGGGCTCGATGACGTCACTTATATTTTCTGTAGAAGGTTCCATATTTTCATTCTGTAATTCCGGCCATTGAATTGCAGCCTGTAGCCAAATCTCATGTTTCTTCCGAAACTTATCTGTGCTTCTTCCAGACTGTGTCCATTTTGCATAAATGCGGTAGCAAAATCGACGACACCAGTCTTTTAAACTTGTTTCAGCACTTTCACATAACTGAACACAACTGTTATCTTTTAAAACACTGAACAAATAGTTAAAGTCGCGTAAATCTTTATGTGCGCGTGCGCATAAAGCAACGTGAATATCAAGATTTGTATTAAAATTTGGAAAATACATTGCGAGATTAGCTTGGATACAACGAGGTGTAAATCAACACTGATTTTAAAGTTACTAATAGTGACCTATTTATATAAAATCCAGGTATCCCAGGTATCCTTTGTTAAATATTGCAAGGTAATTAGTTATTGTGATAATTAGTAAATGATGCATGCTAAATTAGTGTATTAAGAGCCATTTAGTAATTAAATAATAGCAATGTTCTTATCAGTAATCATTAGTGCATCAGTTTTATATGTAAACCTTAAGTCCCTAATTATATATCCTAATTAGCTTATATCTTCTCTAATTGGCTGCTCAGAAATGTTATTGTAATAAGGTAAACCTTTAGAAAAACGGTTTTAATCAACAAAATAAACAAAAAATAAAAAAATTGTGTTATAAATTAAACATCACTCTTTATCCCAGAAAGTGCACATTTGGCGCACTATGTGTCTTAGTATTAAATATAGCTCTTAGTATTAGCATTATGATATTAGAGACCGCTACTTGAAACAAGCCCGGAATCAGGAGGGAGAGAGCTCGATACACTCATTTTCATAGTAAAATTTCACATTTTCTCAAATTACTCCCGAAATATGGGAGTTATGAAGAAATTCATCACCACAAGTTATGAAGGCATTAAGTAATCGAATAAGATGGCATCATTAGTTTGGCATAATTTTACTCTTTTTTTTCGGACATGTCTACGTCCAACCGCTCCCATACATTCGTTCCACTGTGTGGCGCCGGTATTGACCACACACGGCTCAAGTTTGTTTGTAACAATATTATTTTCTGTTTAGTGACCGTCCAGGTCCAGGTGTGTTGAGTTGCGCGGTAATGGCATCCATTGATGAAAACTGTATGAAAGTCGGTTCGGTAGTTTATGGGTTTATCGCGTTCAGACAGACGCGGGGGATGTTGTTTGATAATATGTAGCGATAGTGACTATGAAAAGTTTACATCAAACGAGTAGTTTCATTGATAGACATATTATGTAAAAAATACTACTGAAAATTCACAAAAGTTTAGAAATTTTCGCAAAATCTTCCAACACACGTAACCATATACTTGCGCAAGTCTTTACTTGCGCAAGTATATCTTTAGGTGTATGGCAAGTATATAACTTGTGCAAGTATATCCTACGGAAGCAAAATATGCACGATGACGCGGCATAATACATATACACCTAAGCTACGCTATGTTACCCACACGACGCGTCTTTTGTATGGGTGCAGGTTGATCTGATTACTTTTAGGTGTGGAAATACATTTTGGTAATTAAGTAGGATACCGCTCACTTTCGATTTGGCTATTGCATCCGACATCTTAATCGGATTGAATACATGTATTGTGAATATGGCTATCTTTGGATATTTATTTATTTACTATTACCACTTAACAGGTGGGAACCCCATACAACAATGAAATGTTTTTAAACTGCCATATTTGACTGACAGGGTTCAAATGTATGCCTGTCGATTTGATTAACGTGAATGATCAATTAACTTGTCCCAAGTTACCACTGAGTACCGGCGGCGGCACAAGTCATACGGAGGACAATATTTTAAGTGTCACCCTCTGGAATTCCACCAAAGACCAAGTAAACATATCCAATCGCAGAGACACGCTGTTGATTTTCTAGGCTTTATTGCCCGCCCTATGGCAGTGCAAACTTTAATAAGTTTGGTACGGGCCACCGGGACTTTAAACAACCGCTCTCTTGGCCCTAGCCGCAGCCTACTGTTTGGTAGGGCTTGCAATTGTCGTTTTTTGTTTTCGTCTAAATATAAGGCACCTATAACATATTTGTTACTGGTAACCGGTAAAACTGGTAAAGGATGTATTTTTTTAAATTCGCTTTCCTATACGTAGGTAAATGGGCATTTTAAAAGTTTTTTTCTTTAAGCTGAGTCACAAGTCCAATTGCTTATTTGTTGTACTAGCATGTACATTTTCTTAATTTTTAATCCCCGACGCAAAAATGACGGGGTGTTATAAGTTTGACGTGTCTGCCTGTCTGTGTGTGTGTGTTTGTGTGTCTGGCTGTGGCATCGTAGCTCCCGAATGCATAGACCGATTTTGATTTTGTTTTTTTTTGTTTGAAAGGTGACTTAATCGAGAGTGTTCTTAGCTATGGTTCAAGAAAATCAGTTCAGTCGTATGAAGATTATCAGCTCTTTTCTAGTTGATATTTAACTTGCGTTTATAAGTAGTAGCTACTTGAGTTGGCTCCACGTTTGATTGACGAGTTTCATTCTTTAAAACTTCCTTGTAAATCTTTTTGTTGGCTTTTACATTATTTATATTATTTTCATGTAACTTGCTTGTATTTCCATTCATTGAGTAGTAATCCTTAATCGTTTTCTGGTTATTTTCTTGGCACTGTTGCTTTGTCGGTGCAGGCGGTATTCTGTTTTCGATTTCTCTGTCCGCTTCAGATCCCTTGTAATTGGCAGGAATTCTTAAATTCTTATAATTCCCAGTCAGAGTACACATTTTGCTGAAGTATGTATTTCGGTCTTCTTTCGGGCAATCAGCTTTGTGGCTTTCAGTACATTTGACGCATCTTAATGGCCTCATGCAGTTATTGAATGGCCATATTGCGGGCATCTTTGGCACTAACAAAAAATTGACATTAATAATAAAAAATAAAAAAATTTTAAGTTTTTTACCTACGTGAACTTATTAAATTAATACCTTAACGTAAACAAAAATAAATAATATCACATTATGTTTGAATTAAACTTGTTTTATAAGGATAAACCAAACCTACAAAACTTATTAGGTCTTAATTTTTTTTTTAGTCAGTCATGTTTTTACACACTCCACAACTCACACTGTCTCATGGGGCTAGGCAGAAACTACAGAACAACACCGGCTACGATTTTTGCATGCTCCTTTGTTTTCGTCCACTTGGATCATATTTTAAAGAACGAAAAAGGAAGAAAATTGTTTATCCTGCATATTATAAGACGCACATTATAAAATAAACATAAAATACACACACTGCATACATTTGTGCATCTAACTAACAGCCCCGATGGTCACGTGGTCTCAAGCGCGACTGCTATCCACGGACCACTCGTGTGTCTGTCTGTCTGTCCTCCTATCACAGCCAACTTACTCGGAATCTAATGGACCGATAAAGTTGAAATTTGGTACAGATTTGAATTTCTGTGACCGAAACACAGACATGTAACGTAAATAAATGGAATTTAAAAAAAATAAAGTTATTTAAGAAAAATTGACCCCCCCTTAATTCCGAAAACACTGAACTTAAAATTTTGAAAAAATACAGAAACTAGTTCTATGCTTACAGATTAAAGGAAAACCTATAAGAAGTCTTTGGTCTTAAAATAACATGGTAAACCTCTCAATATTGAGCGTCCAAACTTACATTTGCGGTTGGAATGTATGGGAGAACATGTTTTTCAACGGAACCCTTCATTGTGCGTGGACCGACACACACCTGGCCGGTTATTCTACCATAAGACAATACTTAATTTCTAATGGATTCTAGATGATAGCACTCGTTTCCAGGTTACTTCTTACTAATGCATTATAAAGCCACTTCACAGCTGCTGTGTTAGTGAACTCACGGATTTCACGCATTACAAATCCAAGACTTGAAGGCTTTCTTACACTTGTACGAAATGTGTGCGAAACGACAAATCCTCGGAAAAAGTGACACCAAGTTCTCACACCGACACTACCCGCGGTATCACATGCCCGCCCATGCTATATTAGTGATGTCGGGGAACCACGGCCCGCGTAAAAGACATTACGTTGCACTTAGTCACATTAAAGAGAAGTTTGTTCGCAATACTCCACCCTACTACACGAGCAATGTCCCGCTGCAGCAGTTCGCAGTGCGACTGATTGGTAATCTGCATGAACAATTTCAGATCGTCGGCAAATAGTAAAGGCTCGTCCAGACTACCGCGATATCGCGGGCGCGACAGGCAGCAATATGCCTGTGGCGCCCGCGATATCGCCCCAGTCTGCAAGAGCCTTAAGCAAACAGCATCTTTAAAAATTTCAGGAAGGTCATTTATCATTATAATAAATTCCAAAGGTCCTAAATTAGTACCCTGGCCTACCCCTGTAAGGGTGCGATACGAGTCCGAGGAGAAGCCAGCGTATTCTACAGCGTTTCCGATTATCTAAGTAGCTAGAAAAGAACTTGAGAAGGGTTGGAGTGAAACTAGCCTTTGCAAACTTAACAGAATGTCATTATCTACGCTATCACGGCTACTACGGCTTCCTGAAGCAACGTCCAGTTGGGCATCTCCCTCTGAGTGCATCACTGGGGCGGTCTGCTTCATAAAACACATTAAGTTAGAATTTGTGCTTCGGCCCGTTCGGAAACCATGCTGCGCATCGATAAGCAGTAACTACTTCTACGAGTAGCGAATGGATAGGTACAAGAGCGCAACGCAGACTCGAATGACTGGTATTGATATCGACAATCGGAAAGTAAATCGAAAATACGAGCCCGGCCGGCCTAATGGGAACTAAGGCTGGGCGCAAAAGGGCCACCGACCACAGCCATCGCTCGGTGGCTAGTGACAAACAGTTCACACCCTTTTTCATTCATTTTGTAGGGACTCACCGCACACGTGTGGCCGGTGTCGGGCATGCGCTACCATTGTTTGCGACTCGCGACTTGAGGTCGCTACGGGCCGCTACTTCCCCTCTCACCCTTGCTCAGGAGTCCATCGTGTCGTGAGATTGCACAGCAAAGAGCGGGATATAAAATGTGGCGGCATCAGAACACCGGTACCTGTCGGGAACTACCGTCGCTGCTGCAGAAGTGGCGGTGGCGCTACAGCCTCCGGTGGTTATGGTCGCTGGCTCGTTTGCGCCCAGCCTTAGTAACGGAATATTATTCCAATTCAAACGGCCTTGATATCAGAATATCATGCTATTTGATTTCAATGCAATAACAGAAGTATTATGATATCCCGAAATCTAAGGCCGTTAAAACCGTACGTTTCCTCACGTCCATTACATTTGAGCAATAAAATAGGGGTTTTGCTATGCAGGTCTAGCAGCTCCTAGTTCTAATCGACTTAAAGTAAATTTTTAAAGGAGAGACATTTTCAAATCATCATATTTGCTAACCACTTGTTTTCTTCTTTTTTTTTCAGAATAGCAGTCTCTCTTGGTACACCGAAAGCCCGGAGCTAACGCCATGCTTCCAAAAGACAGTGCTCGTGTGGACTCCGTGCTTGTACTTATGGGTCGCGGCGTTCCTTGACACCTACTATATACTAAACAGTAAAGAAAGAAATATACCATGGAATGTATTAAACATCAGCAAACTGTTCGTAACTTGCCTTCTGATAGTGTTAAAGTTTGTGGATCTGGGCGTCACTGTCCACACCTCATCGCAAGGAGAGACGGAAGTGTTTAGTGCCGATTATTATAGTCCAATTGTAAAGATTTTAACATTTGTAAGTATGAATTCTATTATTATTCTAATAATTAACCTAATAACACAACGGAATACCCCTATTTTGATTTGTTGATTGATCTCCTGTCAATTAAAACTATTGTTGATGAGGACAACAGATTAACTTACTGATCTAATGATCAGCGATTTGATTAGTGTTACAGAAACCGTGGGTTTTCTGGTTTACGTTTATCGACCGCTTTTGGGGGCTGGTCTGGCATGATGGAACTGGTCTTAGCTCCATCATGCCAGACCAGCCCCCGATTTATCCCAAATTATTTATTATATAGTGTATATAATAAATGTGGGGGCTTGTGGCTAAGTAATAACAGCCGCACGGGTCGGTCGATCAGGTTAAGGCTACGCTTGCCGCGGTTAGTCCGTGGATGGGATGGTGATGGGAAAGCACGATAAGCCGTTGGTCCCGGCTGTCATTTGTAGATCTTTGACAGTCGTTACGGGTCGTCAGAAGCTCGAAAGTCTGACAACCAGTCTTACCAAGGGGTATCGTGTTACCCAGTAACTGGGTTGTGGAGGTCAGATAGGCAGTCGCTCCATGTAAAATACTGGTATTCCACATTACATTTACCCACATAGTTGGGAAAAGGCTAGGCAGATGATGATAGCGTATATAATAAATAATTTGGGATATATATTCGTCTGTGTGAACCTATGGTACACCCACATTTGGCCGTATGTTTTAAGTCCCGTGTAAAGGCTCGTGCAGACTAGAGCGATATCGCGAGCGCGACAGGCAGCAATATGCCTCTCGCGGCCTCGATATCGCCTCAGTCTGCGAGAACCGTATTAGGGGGCGAGCCCATTGCCATCAACCGACCGACCGATTTTATATAGGTACTCTTATAATTTAGTTCAGTTATTTTGGTAAATGGAAACGGATAAAATGTCATACACACGGCTACATATCAAGCTATACTTTTCCAGTATCGCGCATTGTATAGGATCTCCGTACAATAAGAGGTCAGCTTATACTGGAAATGTATAGCTTGATATACTATAGCCGTGTGTACAAAGAGCGAATCATTGTCAATCAATAATTTGTAATCGATCGGGTTCGTTATCGTAAAGTTCAGAGTCAGAGGGGCTGATTGGGAAAAGGCTAGCTGATAAGTTTGATTTAATCACCAGTAAAGCACAATTATTTGACTAGAATACTAGATAGTGGAGAAAAATACTCGGCATTTTATGTAAACGATCCAAAATTATGAATTCCAATATTATCCCATTAAAACAGTTGCGCGATAATTTTGGAAGCCCAGAGAATACAGCAACCAGGAAGCACACAGTAATTCAATAGTCCTCCTTATATCTGTTCCCTTTATATCCAATATAAGATGGTACTTTAGTAAGTTCATAATATTATTTTTTAAATAGGTCATCCACATCCATATATTACATCAACTAGTAACACAAGTAGGCACGCATTCTCAATTGAGTTTTGCAATTGATAGCCGATTGTTGTCGGCCGGGCGTAAACGTACGGAATACCTTTCTGAATTCAGAACGTTCTGGAAGATTCAGAGACTGAAACCAGAACGTTCAGTATAGCATACTTTTCCTATACACGGCTCATAACTTGCTGATTTTTTCCGGTAAGAAAGAATGATAGTTGGATAGTGAGACCTCAGATGAAGACATATAGAAACAGCAACGTGCAACACAACATAGCAGTGACACAGAAAAGAGTCGAGAAAACAACTGGACCTGAGCCAACCTGGCGGCGACGTTGTCCCATAGATAAATTACCTGTCTCTCCACTATCCCATTGCTTACTCTAGGATACATATCCGGTAGGCTCTAATAATCCTTCCTATCCTAAGGGCCCGTCTTCCTGACCATAGCCGCGCCTGTCTCTGTAGTCCCATGAAACATAGGCTCCACGGACTAGTGCGAATCCTTGGGTTAATTCGAGCAATCGAGTCTGGTTTAACCACGTTGAGGTCGGTGCTTTTCATTCGTTCATTAATTCGTGAGAAAGAAGTAATAGTTGGTTGATTGGAGCCAATATGGTTCTAAATTTCCGGATCAAGGCTCGTGCAGACTAGCGCGATAACGCGGGCGCGACAGGCAGCAATATGCCTGACACGCCCGCGATATCGCCCCAGTCTGAAAAGAAAGAAAATACATTTATTTAGCATAGACTAAAAGGCACACAATGTAAAGTACAGCAGATAAAAAAAATACAAAATCGAATAAAAAGTGTAGTACGATGTAAGAAATGAGAAGGAAAGTGTGCCTCACGGCTGTGCAAAAAAGGGCCAGTTCAGGAAAAAATGTCAGACAATAGTGCCTGACGCTGGTTTTCAACTGGACCTGACGTGTGAGGTGACGGATGTAAAGCAGTTTTATACTGCAACGTGGACATGCGTACTTAAATAAAATAAACTTCCACGAACCTTCATTCACTTGCTGAATTCAGAAAGGCATTCCGATCGTTTACGCCCGGCCTAATTGTTGATTCTAATTAATTATGACCAATCCTTAAGGCATACCATGACTATTCACTCGTCTTTATGTAATAATTGTTTATTTGCATTTGTTTATTAATTACTCCGCCCGCGACTTCGTTCGCGTGGTAATCGTAACACAGCACAATATACTAAAATAACAGCCACATTTTTATTACAAAACCTGCTTCGGTGGTCTAGTGATCGCAAGCGCTACTGTTGAGCATGAGATCCTGGGTTAGATGTGCAAATTGTTATTGGGTTTTCTCAGTAACAGTCCGAAGTCCCGTTTGTGCCCGTTTAATGGAATTAGTTTCGCCCCCTATTACATAGGACCTAAACAGCTGGCGAAATGTGGGTGTACTACAAGAACACCTCTGCCTGACCCTTCCGGGAACACAGCCGTGATGTTATGTTATTTTTATAAAACTTCCCTGTATACTACGTTTGTAGTTTTGGTCTTGCAGTTAAAATATACAGAAACTGCAAATAAAATATTGAATATTGACTCTGCGGGGTAATTGAGTAACACAAATGACAAATTATCGCAATGGCATTTTGACGGGTAACCGACGTTCATTGCGTAATTAGCATTGTTGAGCAGACGAATTTTTGAAACCTAAGAAACAATGGATTAGCAATATCCTTCAAATCTCAGGTCTGGTGACGCGGCAGCAAATGACGTACAGTTAGACCTGAGATCGACTCCGCAGTCTTCAGTAGCAATTCTCCATTGCTTGCCAAGTTATTTGTTTTTAGTGATTTAACCTGTTAAGCCCCGCGCGACACCGATTCGGAATCAAACAATAGAAAATCAGTTGTGTCTCATTAGCTGTCCTTGACCAATTAATGAACGGCTGCATATACTACCTAATGCCACAACACTGATACACTGACTGATGCTTTCTTACAGATTATTCCTGACGAACGGCAGATCCCTAAAATAATATAACAGTAGATTGTAAACTGCACATGGGATTTCTCATTAACAGTTACCTAACATTTATATAGTCTGCCGCTACAATAAAGATGGCCGAAAATGACCAAAATCTATAAATTTCGAACGAATTCGCGCTAAAATGTTATTTGTTAATAATAATTAATTATTGTCAATGATTCACGGTTTAAACATTAATACATTCTTGTAATTTTACATTATAAATATAAGTGAAAACATATTTTTGTTTATGAACTACTTAGCCACACACGCTATTTATTTTTCCAAGCTTTTATATCGTTTAGTTTTAACGAACTACAACATTACTGCGCTATTAAATTCACATCAATCTCATGTGAAACTAATCGACCTTCTAAAGCATTATATTAGGTATCTACCTACTGTAAAGTACTTCATAGGGACAGCTTCATAATTATTAAAGCCCTTTCGACGACTATTACGTTCACCTTGAACAGTTTTTTAACCACACGTCGACAAAAAAAGTTACATCACCCATAACCTATTACACTATTATCTATGCCACCTCGAATGTCGAGCCTCAACTGACCGAACTGTACGGAACTCCGAAACGGATCTTCAAGCTATTGACCTTCACTGTGATATAATCACAATCAGTGGTAAATCTTTATAAAAACTTGAAGACGAGATAAAACGGACTTTGACCAGTTTAATACGACAGCGGTTGTATTATATGCTTCCATTGTGCAATACAACTCACTGTAGAATCATTCATTAAAATTATCGATTCCATGGCCGTGTCAGTTGAATAGTTTTTGATTTTCAAGTTTGTAATATTTTATATATCTGTCGCATGAGGTTATACCTCATTTCTCTTCCTCCATAAAGCTTTGCCTCCAATGTGTTCTATTGGAGGCAAAGCCAGTTCCAACAAGCGATAACATTACTAACAATGTTAATTTTGCATAATTTAATTGTAATACATTTCACAGTTTAGTGTTAAGTTCTTAGCAGTAACTATCGCGTTATTAGTCATCTCTTGGTTCCTGTGTTTATTTGTATAATCGTTAAACGCGAAGCAACGTTTGTCTGTCGAATGTCTAAAAATATAGTTATGTAAGTTCTTTAAACCGTCTGTTTTTGTAAAATATAAAATGTTGAGAGCAGCAACAACTCAGATGTTTATTTAACTCTCACTGGTTTGCATTGCCCTGGTGTTAATATACCCTTCTTTTTCAGGTTTTATCAGCGACATTATTGTACTACAATCGAAAGTTCGGTATGCGAGCATCAGGAGTGCTGTTCTTTTTTTGGATACTTTTGATACTGGCAGGTTTGCCTCAGCTGCAGTCCGAGATTAAAGCACACTACAATCTAACCGATGATGAAAATGTTCAATATAACTTCGTTAGTTACATGGTGTATTATCCTCTGATAATACTTATGTTTTTATTGAACTGTTTTGCCGATTTACCTCCGAAAGATTCGCCCTATAAGTATGAGAAGGTAATTTAAATGTTATAATAATTATTTATTTTACTTCCATTACTTTCCATCTGAACCTTGCAGACATGCCACAAAATATAAGGGAACACGGATCTTATACATCCTACATATAATTACGACCTTTGAGCGATGACAATGTCTTATGACAGCTATGTTTTAAATGGGAGAAAAAAGAACTGGCAGAAATACATTTTACCAAAACTGGTTACAAGTTTATCTTATTTTATAATTATGTGGAATCAAGAAGTATATTGCGTTATTAGAAACAATTTTGTGTTCCCTTTAAGGCCAAGAAAAAAACTCATAAGTTTGCCACAAGAATATCAAATTACGTCAGCGTAAATACTTGAATTGTCCGTAGTTTTCTAATTTTAGCCTTGCCGTTTCTTATATTTATAATTATTTTATAATTTAGAACCAATGTCCGGAGAACGCGTCGGGATTCCCTAGTCGTCTCACATACAGCTGGTTCGACCCACTTGCCTTGACAGGGTTCCGTAGAAGTTTGATCGAAGAAGACTTATGGGCTCTCAACCCACAGGATTCTTCCACAGAAGTCGTGCCAAAGTTTGACAAATTTTGGGAGAAGTCTTTGAGAAAACGAGAAATGTAAGCATAACGAACTCATATTTTATCTACGGTTACCATGACCATGACATACGTCCACAGTGCGAGCATTCGACCAGTGGACACGCTGAACCTGGCATTAAAAACCTCGCCACCTGAACACTAAGTATCTCTAATGAAAATATTCCATGGAGCACTGCTTTTAAGAATCATTGAAATTTGGTCGCAAGCTATTGATTGGGGTCGTAATGGAATTTCACCACCACGTGAACGCTTGCTTTTGAATACTCGCGATGTGGACGCACCTTTAAACAAATGTTTCACCTCTTTAATCAGTTTTGACGTTTCAAGGCAAAAGATACCGTGATGATGTATTCCTTTTAAATAATAATGTTTGCACATAAATAAATACAAGTTTGTGCAATGTTATGCTCTCCATGTACTACTTTACAGAACAATTGGATTATTTCATTTGCCCACAACTTCCGGGTCTAACAAATCCAAAGATCTCTGAAATACCTTACCTACTAAACTAGGCTCTGACAAGACAATTGACCAAAATAGGCTTTCCTTAAGAAAAAAAATGCCCAAATCTGTATAGTTTGTGGTAGCGGAAAAAATATATGTTAATTTTGAACATATTTGCCAGAACTTGGTTGTTACCAAAACACGCTTTGAAAAAAAATCTCGATATAAACTAACGTTAAACTAACCTCTTACCTTGAGTTTTAATCCAAAATATCTGTATTAAATATCAACATACGTTACGTATTTAATTAATAACAAAAACGTATTATTTGAATGCAGAACTTGGTTGTTTTTTTATTTTCGATTACTCAACTCAATTTTGAGTAAATAGATAATTGCTTCATGTTTTGCAATAAATTACAAGCGTTGTGTCATCGCGCTTCTCTTTCTTTTCTATGCAATCTGATAGTGACCGCGGTTTAGGTGTTGTCAGCGTCTTAAATAATATATCTAACCAAGAGCGAAAAAAATACATTGTACATAGTGATATTGACGACTATCATACCAAGGGGCTCGTGGCTAAATATAATAACAGCCGCACGGGTCGATTGAAGCCAAGCTTGCCAAGGGCGACCATCCATTACCTATCGAGGCTCTTCCGCGCCTCGGAAAGCACGCTAAGCCGCAAAGATCCACAGTCGTTACGGGCTTTCAGAAGCCCCAATGTCTAACAACCAGTCTTGCCCAGTAACTGGATTGTGGAGGTCACATAAGCCCCAATTTAGTTGGGAAAAGGCTAAGCAGATCAGTTAACAACTATCATTACTTGATTTAAAGTTGAATGAACACCTTTCACTGACCCTTCATTTTATTGACAGCTCCAATGCCACAAAGGCCACATATCGTAAAACATCAGCCAGCGTGAACTTCAAGCCTGAATCGGAAAAGAAGCCAGCCTCCATCCTACCAGCACTATGCTTAGCGTTTGGAGGACAGTTTTTGTTTGGAGCAATGCTCAAACTGATCAACGATGTGCTGATGTTCTTATCGCCACAACTACTCAAGTAAGTATCAACATTTTTGTTGGTCATAGTATGGACAAGATAACTATTTTTACCGGATTATTACTGACTTAGTTTGATAATCATTATCAAAACGATAAAATTAAATCCCTCAAAATTACAACTCATTTACGCTATTATTTATTTTATTGATTCAATATCGCTTTCATTTTTAGACTCCTAATAGGTTTCGTGCAAGGTAAAGAGCAGCTATGGAAGGGTTACATCTATGCAGTTGCGCTTCTTGCCTGTGCTACGGTGCAAACTATGCTGCTGGCGCATTACTTCACGAGGATGTACCTCGTGGGCATGAGGATAAGAACCGCCCTGACGAGCGCCATCTATAGGAAGTCACTGCGAATGTCCAATGCCGCGAGGAAAGAATCCACCGTTGGAGAAATTGTTAACCTCATGTCTGTTGATGCTCAAAGGTAATTCAAAATATCATTTATCTATACACTTTACCTTCCACCTACACCATAAAAATCTAAGAAAAATAAAAACCTATATATTATGTCAGAAGTCCGAGTCTAAATTTTTTACGAAGAAATTTGCTGATACCAAACAAATAAATGTAGTCAAGGCTACGTCAGAACAATCTCATCTACACATTGACATTGAGATATGCAGGCATCGTGTGTAAATAGTATTACATTTATGATATTCAGTCTGACTACACACCTACTAATCAAAACAACAGTGTTGATAAAAAATACTGAACAAATAGCTTCTTCAACATTAATTTTTAAGTGTTCCTATGACAATTAAATAAATAATGTTATCAAATGATTCACTTGTTGAATTTGTAACTATGCTCCATCAGAGTTACTCTTCATAATGGATGTATGTACAGTGCTTCTATTTTCTTAATGTCTCTCAGCAATCATCACATTTCCGAATACAAACGAATGCCAATTTCTATATGTATATGGAGCGACTGCCCCAGTCGTTTGAGAGCGTCCGGCCTGCACCAAGTGCAAAGGGCTACTGATAGAAATCGGACGACTAATGAAACACGAAGTTTGCCGAGAGACATTAAGAAAATAGAAACACTGTCACACAGGTGACAGTGTTTCTATATATTTATATATATATATACGCTCTAGAAATCCTAACTTTTTAACCGACCTCATCTAGAACTCGATGTGTCGTGTTTACTGCCGAGTATTAATGTACCTAATTTGAACAACTTATAGGTATAACTAATATGCTCTATTTAGCCCACGTTCGCACGGACGTTAAAATATCACGGCGGAATATTATCGCGCACTGGATTTCAACTCTCCGTGTTGAGCCGAGCGTCGAGAATCCAACGAGAGTGCAACCCAGGGCGTCGAAAAAACACTGTTAGATTTTCAACTCTTGGCGCTAAGCAGAGCGTTGAAAACCCAGTGTGCGAAATAAAATTGCCGCGGGAAAGTATCTCCTGTGCGAATCTGGGCTTAGTCAAACAGCTCCACACAAACATAATTTTACTTCTTGAAAGTTCAATACAAAATGATGAATAAATCATATCACAACTTACACTTCACAGATTCGTCGAACTGACTGCATACTTGAATATGATATGGTCGGCGCCACTGCAAATCGCTCTTGCCCTATATTTCCTCTGGGGGATCTTGGGTCCCTCCGTACTGGCCGGATTGGCAGTCATGATCATACTGATCCCGGTCAATGGACTCATCGCCAACAGGGTGAAAACCCTTCAAATAAGACTTATGAAATACAAAGACGAAAGAGTCAAACTTATGAATGAAGTACTTAATGGAATTAAGGTAAAAATATTAATGTTTTGTAGCATAAGTATATGTCTCGATATTGATCTCCCAAGCTCGGTCTTGCGGCGAATGAATAATTCGATAACAATTTATTACTGTAAGTACGTTAAAAGCGTTTATGTTGTACTAGTTTTTGACCGCTGCTTCGAAATTATACCACGATAACGTACTAATAATAAATAATAGGATAATATTTTGTCCTTACCCAGGTCTTGGTTTATATACCGCCGGCTGCGATGCACAGGCCGCGGCCCGCTGTCGGTACTGAATGAATTATTAATAAAAAAATAAAAAATCGAATTAAAAGAGAACAGTTAAAAATATAACTATTAATTTAATTTAATTTAATAAAAAAATAAAAGTGGTAAATTATTTAATTAATGGAATGATAAGTCAAATCTCGTCTAAGCGTCGTGGAATGTGCCTGACTGGCCCCTATTCTCCGCAAAATATTCATCGAAACCCGTTCAACCTTTAGCCCTGAAAAGGTAACATAAAGACGGACAGAGTTACTTTCGCATTTATAATATAAGTATGGATATCTCTTGTTCCAAGTATTATTTTAATACATACAATAATTATGAAAAAAAATATTGATTTTTTCGTTAGTAACCAACTACAGCATTGTTTTAGCAGAATTAATTGTTTAACAAAAATGTAAAAATTAAAAAGGTGTTATATTTTAATATATGCACGACAAATTGGTTTCATTGTTAATTATAACTATGAAACCAATATTTAAAAAATACTACAACCTACATCATTATGTTTTATATGTTTCATTGCTTATATAAGGGACTTTTTGTGTAAATTAGGTCAGGCAAGATTTTATCAGTCCCTTTTTAGGGTTGCGTAGCGTAATGACAAATCCCAATAGAATCCTTATAACTTCGTCCTGTCCGTTTGTCCATCCGAATGTCACACATCCATTTTACTCGGAGACTTGGCACTATATCGAGGAAAGTTGATGTTTTCTTTGAACCGCCAGACAACTGTTTAGTAAAATAACGAAATATATTAGGTTGGTGCTCCCCATACATGAAGGTAACAAATGAACAAAAAATATCAGTGCATTTAAGCAGGTGGGGTATTGGATTCCATAATTAAAAAGATCATGGTGTTTCTTTGTGTATTTTCTATTTTATACATAAAACACACGCTTTCTTCCCATGCGTAGGCAGAAACAACGAACGCCACCTGCTACGATCTTTTCTTGACAAATGTTGATGACGAGATATGCGGCTTTAAAGTTGCAAAAACCTTGTCAAAATTACAGTGGAAAATTCTGAAGAATGTATATTTGTAGAACTTAAAAGCACGCAATGAAAGTTGTTTTAAAGACGATACGTTTTGCTGTCGATAAAATCAATATTGCGCGTGAGTAAATATTCCTCCCGACTACAGAACCCTTCTCTGTGCGTGGTCCGACACTAACTTGGCCGGTTTTCATAAGATGGTGCAATAAACTTCAAAGAGCATGACTTGCTTAAATAAATTTACTGGTTTAAATTCTTTTTCCGATTTCACCATATTGAGAAACATTATTTGAGATAAGCTTTCGCGGCCTTTGTGTTATCACCACACAAAACATATCTTATTTGATTCCCCTGATATCATTACGCAAACACCAGTTACTACTAGTAGTAGTTAATATCTCTAAACAAGTACCTATATTTATATCAATATGTTATAAGAATACCGTCTACCTCGTTTTAGGACTCCTTAATCATTTTATCGTTATAGCTATACATGATAAAAAAAACCGGCCAAATGCGTGTCGGACCACGCACACTGAAGAATTCCGTACTTGGGATGAATTTATCCCAAAAACAAACTTAAAATTGTAGTTGAAAATCATGTTCTCCCATAAATCGATATAGGTACGTCACGGTTAACAAATACTCGCAACTGCAAATGTAAGTTGGTCGACTATTACTCGTTAACTTGTAAAGCGTTCTTAGCTGTGATAGCTTTCCTTTTAATTTTGTTATATGTAAGTACCACTGCCATTATTTTTTTTTCATATACCTATCCAAAAACAACCATTTAGCAGGCAGGGGGGACACTAACTCTAACAAAAATTAGCACTTTAAGCTTAATGTTACGCAAATGGATCCCTGAATTGAAAAAATGGTGTTCACAGACCCGCAATGTTTTTGAACGGCCTATCCAACGATACGCACTATGGGATATACGAGAAAAAAATATAATCCCCTCATTACGTGCAAGGGATGTACCCTAAAAAAATGTTTTTCAAGATTTTGTTTTACCACTTTGTCGGCGTTATTATTATGTATACACATGCCAAATTACAGCTTTTTAGTAATAAGCGTCCTTGAGCTAAAGCGCGGACAGAAAGACGGACATGGCGAAATTATAAGGGTTCCTTGTTGACTACGGAACCCTAAAAAATCGTTCAAATCATCATCGCAGCTGATTAAAAAATAATTAAGTTTCAATCATATTAAACGTTGCTCTAATTTACATTTCGAGCTAACTAAACATTTCAATTACCAATTATATTACTAACGATCTTGTTCAAGACAAATGTGAAATAGTTTTATTTTGAAGAAAGGTTTGTCCGGCTAGTATTTGCCTGTGCAAATGAATTGGTGAATTGGTAATCTCATCACTAGGCTCTCATGAGAAGTTTTCATGTTCATCGTGGCAGACATACTAATCTGTATTGAAATCGGGAGTTAAAACGGCAATCTTCCTTCCCTTTCAGATATTCTAAAATTCAATAAACATTAGATTACTCTACAAAATCACATTTCTAGTATGAATTCTTACGTCACATTAGATTGCAATGTGCACTGCCGTATGCAGCATAAGTACACAATTGTATCTAGCTACGTGAGTGTACTGACCTCTCTGTGCAGGTTTATTGTTCCAACCTTCGATCAACAGTAATCTTTATTTAGTATAGAACTTAATAACCAGGTGGTTAGGCTAGAATTATAATCAACAACAACTAGTACAGAACTACATGTTTCCATAATATGCGAAAGATTTGTCTTTAAAAAAAAATATTTGCCTGCTAATATATCGATGTAAATCTATTTTTGTTAATCCTGTTGCATCATGCAGTCTAATTCTAATTGTGTATTTTCTTTTCAGGTTCTTAAAATGTATGCTTGGGAGCCGAGTTTTGAAGATCAAATACTTAAAATAAGAAACAAAGAAATGAACGTTTTAAAACAGACTGCTTATCTTAATTCTGCTACCTCTTTTATATGGTCTTGCGCACCATTCCTGGTAAGCGACTTATCATTTATCTAACTGAAACCTTGATACACAATGTTGCCAAATCAATTTGAACTACAATAATGTCGAGATTCTGTTTTTACACAAAACCGTGACACCGATCGTTGGTTTTTTTAAGAACTTACTCGTTTGTAAAGATAAACACCGTAATTGTTGATATCATGCTGATTTCGATTGCGTGACTGCGAAAAAAAACTACAAAATAAATGTAATATAACAAAGATAATTATAAACATGATTCTTATCATTATAAACAAACAGCTGCTTTATTTATCTAGAGGTAAATAAGTTGGGCTTCCCCATTTTGGTAAAGCTGATTGCAAAAATGCCGCCTTCGGCAAAATGTACTATAAGTAGTTTTTGGAAATGCAGCATCACTATATTTATTGTATTTACTCGTTACATAATTAAATGGTATTTAATGTTAATTTAATTAAAGTAAATGAAACCTGTTAAGCCCCGCGCGACACCGATTCGGAGTCAAACAATAGAAAATCAGTTGTGTCTCATTAGCTGTCCTTGACTAATTTTTTTTTTTTAAATATACATTACATTGTCATGGTAAAGTAACGCCCGATTCCATAACGTAGATAATTAATACATTCGCATAATTTTAATCGTAATTACTTTGATAAAACTTGATTTTCAATCACTGTCGATATCATCAATTATGTCAGTCATTGATTTGGTCACACAGATTACACGTTTATTACAGTCACACAGATTATAGTCTTATCGGTTTTATACGACCCAATATTGTTATTGATGAGCATCTATGCTTTCATATCATTTTAATATGATTTACCTACTGATAACACACACTGACATTATGTTTTTAAGCTTCAAGACAAACCCCCAAAGAAGGTAAAGTAATGATTGAGTTCATATGTACAAGGTTTTTTGTTCTGTATATTAAACAAAACCCAGACAATTTTATCTTTCAAATTCACTACTTAGAGCACATTCACAACAATTTATTTCAAAGGATTTTTATGACATGTAATAATTAACGTTGAATTTAAGATCAGCGAGGGTTTAAATAATTTTGTTTGTTTTCAAGGTGACCTTCCTAACCTTCTTCACGTTTCTGATAACGGATCCCGAGAAAAATATCCTGACAGCTGAAAATATATTCGTGTCGATGTCTCTGTTTTACACAATGCACTTGCCCCTAGGTTTACTGCCACTCATCGTGGTGTCAGCGATCGAGGTAGTCCCACGACGTGCTCGCTCTATACATCTACACATGTGGCTATGGTTCTTTCACATACAGACACACTAACACGCATATATCTTGTACATAATATTATAAACGAAGAGCGACAGTGCACAATTCAGTTTACGTTGTGTTCTGTGGCTACTGAAGCACGCACGTTATATTTGTGCGTCCACTCGCCGAGTCGTGATAATAGGTTGGGTTAGACCACGAGCGAGTGGGCGTACAATGTGGTGGTCGTGGAACACAACTTAGACTTGTAAGCTTCAGTCCAGCCACTTGCATGGGCATTTCTCATAATATAACTCGTGGAATGGTGTCGTAGGTGTCGCTGATGTCGTTCGGGTGCTTTGTACTGGTAAACGATACCGAAGTGCTGGACTCTAAGAGAGCTTTCGTAGCGTTGTCTCTTTTCAACATTCTGCGTTTCCCACTGTCAATGCTGCCTAACGTTATATCGAATGTTGTACAAGTAAGTTTATCATATTAGATTATTTTGTCTGTGTGCAGTGTGAAGCTTTATTAGAAGAAGTCAATATAAGTGTCAACTTGTGAAAGGAATTTAATGCAAATGTGGGGTAAAAAACAATACTCACATTAGTAATTAATTAAGCAAGTATATACTTACTTACTTAATTAATTAATATTATACCCAGACCTGCATTTGATATAATTTTTCTGATGTAGGTAGTGGTTACACCGTCATAGGTCGACTCATTATTCAAATTTTCTTTTAACTTTTCTCTGGTCGAGCAACTAATTATAATTTTAACAACTTGCTTGTACTTTTCTTTATCGTTTTATTTATGACAAGTACCTAATTTATTGGTGTGGAATATCCATAGTCAAGCTTGGTGTGGTAAAATATGTTGTTAAATACATGTTGTGTTGCTAACATTCTTCTATTTACACATTATTTTGTATGACTAACATATTTCTGCATTTTTAGACATCCGTCGGTATAAAGAGATTGAACAAGTTCATGAACTGTGATGAACTAGACATTACATCTATTGAACACGATCCTAAAGACCGTAAGTGTTATATTTTAAAACCAATTTTCTTATGGATAAGCATTGTTGAGAAAGGTTTCATCAAATTCCTGGTATTCTATGTTCTATGTTAGAGGGTTTGGTTTCCGCACTTAGTCCTTCAGGTGGGCCATGGCGGCCGTTTGGTGGTTATTCCAACCAGCCCACCTCCCTCCAGAATTTGATAACATGTCCTGGTCTGTTTAGAATCTCTGTGTAGGATCTGGGTGCCACGAGGGTTTCTGTTCTAATGTGGGTGACGCCTGTGCATTCGAAGAGCACATGCGCAACGGTTTCCTCTGCCTCCATGCAAGCCCTGCACAGAGGGCTGTCCGTTATGCCTATTGTATTTAATTCCTGTTATTTCAGCGAACCCAATCGTAATAGAGAATGGTCACTTCACTTGGGGCGACCAGGACGCCGAGCCGGTTCTGAAGAACCTCAACCTGCACGTGCCGCGCGGCTCGCTCGTGGCCGTCGTTGGTGCCGTGGGCTCCGGCAAGAGTTCCCTGCTGTCTGCCTTGCTTGGCGAAATGAACAAGGTTTCCGGACGAGTCAACACATTTGGTACATATCACCTTAACGAAAACCTTATTATGCATATAAATTGTGTTCAGGTAATTTATTTGTTTTCTAAATTCTAGGTAGCATAGCGTATGTGTCGCAACAAGCGTGGATACAGAACGCGACGCTTCAGGATAACATTCTGTTCGGCAAGCCGCTCGACAAGCAAAAGTACATCAATGTCATCGATATGTGCGCTCTCAAACCTGACTTCGAGGTACTGCCGGGAGGAGATCAAACTGAAATTGGCGAGAAAGGTAAGATATTTTATTTAACCATCGACACGTTCTCGGCACGTTGAACCGTTGGTCCCGACTGTCATTTCATCATTTGTAGATCTTTGACAGTCGTTACGGGTTGTCAGAAGCTCGAAAGTATGACAACCAGTCCTACCAAGGAGTATCGTGTTGCCCAGTAGCTGGGTTGTGGAGGTCAGATAGGCAGTCGCTCCATGTAAAATACTGGTATTCAGCTGTATCCGGTAAGACTGGAAGCCAACATAGTTGGGAAAAGGCTAGGCAGATGATGGCGTTCCCGGCACACGCGCCGCAAGCATTGCGCAATGATGGGCGTCCGTACAGCATTAAGCTATGGTCTCCTGTAAACGAGTCGGTCGCTTACAGCGTCACTCGTACGCCGTAACACGATGCTTACTATAGAAATGTACAGTTGTGGTCTCTTTCACACGTCGACGTCGGCCGTCTTGACGTCTTACGCCGCATTCAAACGCTTTGCGTCGCGTCTCTAGTTATTTCGAACCATTGCAGTGTCAGGTCCACGATCAGACGCAGAGCATAAAATAGGGAGACCAAAGCCTATAGGGTATTACTACTATAAAAAATGTAAATGAATAAATACTTATTTTTAAAAGACGATTTTAGAAAAAGACGATAAATTCGGTGGAAAAACGGAGAAGTTTACACGCTTTCGAAGTTATTCTTCCATCCTTGTCACGCAAAACGCTCATTGTAGTGAATGTATGGCGTTTCTGTCTTCTGATGTCATGCTAGTAGTGCTGTCTCTATCTATCATACGTACTTTAAAACGTTTACAACTTCGCCGTTTTTTAAATAACTTATCAATTTTTTTTGTGGCATAACTTTGTTCTAGGTTTTTAAAAATTCTAAATGAAAATAAAACAAGCAAATACCATAATGTCTAGTTTTTCAAATCGTAGTGACCATTTTAACATTATACAAATGGTGTTTGTCTGTGCGCAGGTATAAACCTGTCCGGCGGTCAGAAGCAGCGCGTGTCGCTGGCGCGCGCAGTGTACTGCGACGCGGACAACTACTTCCTGGACGACCCGCTCAGCGCCGTGGACTCACACGTGGGCAAGCACATCTTCGACAAGGTGCGTAGTGTAATGGTGCAGGTGTAAGGATTGAAATTCAGTCCGGCGGAACCGGTAATTCGGTGGATCCGGTTATGCGGCGGATCCGGATATCCGGCGGATCCGGTGCCGGATGTCGGAAAATATCCCACGGGAACGTACTAACGGGATTCAAAATCCTAAGTGTTAAACCACAACAAATGTGTAGGTAACTAATAGACTAAGCGTGCAAGACCGCGGCATTTTTCTTACTTTTAGCACTTTTTTACCCATTGAAACTTCAAAACGAAAGATTATAATTCAAAAAATTTAAAGAGTTTACATGTACATAAACAACCTTGATCATTGAATTATTTAGTTGGATAAGGATTAATATCATGATACGAATGTTATCATCTTTCTATTCTACCCGAGTTTTGATTGGGTAATTTGAACAAAAACGGTTATTGTGACTTAACTTTAATAGTTAGACATATAGCCTTGCGGACTTTTTTGTGGGTAATGATGAGAACTATAAATATGTAGTATTTTATTTTATGTATTATAAATAGTTTTCGCAGCGCACGCCAAATAATGACTTTTATAGGCAAATTTTTGACACCTTGGGTTACATTATTTTAATTTTCGTAGGGATCTCTCATTACAAAAAAATACAGCCCTAAATACATAATTATATGATAATGTAACTTTCTATAGGTGAAAGAATGTTTAAAATAAGTTATGTAGTTTTGTTTTATTAATATAAATAATTTAATTACCTACGCATAAAATACTAATACTAGCTGTTGCTCGCGTTTCTCAGCCACGAAAATTGCAATAATGTAACCCAAGTTATCAAAAATCAACTTAGGTTACATTATTGCAATTTTCGTAAGGATAATGTAGCTTTCTATAGGTGAAATATTATTTTTTAAACCGCAGGAGGGTGTGTCAGACTCTTACTGACTAAAACCGGTGGGTTTTAGTCAGTAAGAGTCTGACACACCCTGGCAACACCCTGGCAGCACCCTGGCAACACAGGCAACGGAAGGAATACGGGTGCGTATTCCTTCCGTTGCCTGTGTTGCCAGGGGCCTCGGTGACCCTTTAGTACCTTACCGCGACCCCGGCAGGCAAAATATGTAGGTCTATGGTCCCTTGGAGCTCTAAAAATCAAGCTTCGTATGTCGTATTCATTCAACGCTCAACCCCAAGTGTTGAAAATCTAAAATTACGCGATGAAAAGGTCGCGGCGGAGTGAAATCGCACCCATTTGCGAACAAATGAACCGTTTTCTATTTGTTCCAAGCGCGGCACGCCATTTTTCATTGCCCGTGCGTACAGTCACGGGTGCGTACATCGGATCACCGTGAAACCAAAATCCTTTGCACACGATGACCGCATCTGTTTACCGCCCCTTTTTGCGTCGACCAATAAAAAAATATTCTTTTGTTTAAATACATTTCTCAGGGCTGTGTCACAATAATAACAGATGACTGACCACTAACTACGTCTAAGCAAAAATTTTATGCGGCGATGCTATTGGTTGTTGAGTGTCAGTAGGCATTACAATATAGTGGCCGAGCACTGCAAGCAGGAATAGTCCTTACGGTGGTTAGAGGTACGCACCCGTGACTGTACGTGGGCAAATCAATATATTTAAAATCTACCAATTCGGTCGGTTTAAAAATCATATCGGATTGCAATGCCTATGTGGGCGCGGTGTGTGCGAGTGGGACAGCAGTGACTCTCTCTCTCGCGCAGGTGCTGGGGCCCAACGGGCTGCTGAAGAGCAAGACGCGCGTGTGGGTGACGCACAACGTGTCGTACCTGGCGCAAACGGACCTGGTGGTGGTGCTGCGCGACGGGGAGGTGTCGGAGACTGGCTCCTACCAGCAGCTGCTCGAGAAGAAGGGCGCCTTCGCTGAGTTCCTAATACATCACCTGAGCGACGCCGAGCGCTCCTCGCCCGAAGGTAACTAGCTGGCTCCACAACGACCGAATCGACTCGCCTCGGTCGGTGTGGATGCGCCTCGCGCGATGCGTGTTGCTATTCCACATACTTGACGCGTTTGAGCGCTTACAACTCGCTTCTAGTATGACATAATTCAAATTTTAATATCAGCAGTAAACAGATTCCCAATTAACCGCAAACCAAAACATTATTTCAGAATTGGACGAAATCAAACAGGACCTTGAAAGTAAACTTGGCACTGAATTCCAGACCAAGTTACAGCGAGCTCGTTCCCTTTCCGAAAGTGCATCAGAGTCAGAACCAGCAGCAGGTACGTTTTTTTTTTTTAAACTATTAAATAACAACATTAATGATATACAAACGAAGAAGATATAATCTGACTAAGATATTCACATGATTTCCATGTACCTATTACCAATTCATTTTCTTGTCACTGATAAACTACGAAACAGCACTTTGTCTCATGGAGTCTAAACTTATCATTTTGCTAGGGTGACATTACATGCAGTTTAACACAAAACTTAACATTTTATGAATGATCTAATCTTACTACGACCTACTATACTTTCAACTATGGTTAAAAATATTATTCCGCATAAATAAGATTATTGTAATTGGAATAACTGCATTAATTCCAGTCATAATAATCTTATTATAAATCGTTTTAATACGTCTTCTTTCTGTGTCTAGGTGACCGCGCTGGCAGTGTGAAGAGAAAAACGCCAGAAACCGCCACTCCGAATGAATTGAAAGAGAAAAATAAACTCATAGAAGCAGAGAAAACAGAGACTGGAAGTGTAAGTTAATTTTCACTTTTATATTCAAACTTACAGTTTAGTTAAAAGAGTTTTATGACATTGGTTTACAGAACATACAATAATATAACATATACAATAATATACATTTATATAATAATAACATTGGTAAGAACCAGGAGAACTGCCACTCACCATATGTGTTGTGACGAGCGTAAATGGCTTAGCCACCATATTAAAGTACCTAATCGAATCGCAACCCGTTAAATACTTATTATTAAGACGCTGACAACACCTAAACTGCGGTAACTGTCAGATTGCATAGAAAATAAAGGGAAGCGCGATGACACAACGCTTGTAATTCATTGCAAAATATGAAGCAATTATCTATTTACTCAAAATTGAAACTTTTTTCAAAACGTGTTTTGGTAACAACCAAGTTCTGGGAAATATGTTCAAAATTAACATATATTTTTTCCGCTACCACAAACTATACAGATTTGCCAATTTTTTTTCTTAAGCGAAGCCAATTTTGGTCAATTGGGTCTTGTCAGCGCCTTAAGTAGTACCGGTGGCCATCTGTGGTCTTTGTCATCAGTTCCACTTCACTAAATGGTTCTTTCCGGGAGCAAACGCACAATTATATTACTACAAAAATACCCAAATCGCTATAGAAAATCCGTCCACAATTGACGGAGAAATTGGTGAAAATATATAAAAAAAATCCGAATTGAGAACCTCCTCCTTTTTGGAAGTCGATTAAAAAACATCGCCTCTGAGTAGCGCTTCCAGAAGTTCCCGCTACTTTGACGTCAAAGTGGCGGGACCAGGGAAGTCTTGACATACTTCCTTTACCTTTAGAGGTACAAATAGTACATATGTAGTACAAACACTTTAATGTCATTACATGACATTTTAAATTGGGGACTTGCTCCCGTCATCTTGATGCTCACGCAGACTGCGGTCTAGTCAGCCGCGCATAAAAAGCAGACTATTCATCAGTCAGACTTATGCTTTGACAATTATAATAATAATTGTCTTGTTGTATCGTTTGCAGGTGAAATGGAGCGTTTATAAGCACTACTTGATGAGTGTAGGAATTTTTTCATCCGTAATCACAGTACTCATGAATCTCATTCTGCAAGTTTTCCAAGTCGGCTCCAACTATTGGCTTACTGAATGGGCAAATGATAATAAAATGGTAAGTCCATGTGATATATTTATTTTTATTTTAATATCATTGCCACATATTTTTTTATTGATAAAATATTGCCTATGTCCTAATAGACCATGACGCTTGATTTAAGATTAACATGATTATTTAGTACGCTTGATTAGCGGGAGGAATGACCGTAGTATAAATGTTATCACTTATCAGTACAGAAGCGAACTATAATCTCAATTATGTTATTTCTCTTATGTTTGAAAAAAAAAATGGTCTTGATATGATCGTCGTGTACAGTGACCACAACAACATTTCGCTTCGATTTAAATTGGTTGGTTGAAATTGCTTTTTCAAAAATGCAATCGGTTGGGATTGGTCCTATTTTTAGAGATATTATTATATAATAAAGAGAAAAAATGTGATCGCACAATCCGATCAGAACCTTGGTTGTGGAGACCCTTTAGCTAAATGTATTGTTTGTACGTAGCTCGTGAACGGCACGGTTGATACTAAGCGGCGCGACATGTACCTCGGTGTGTACGGCGGCCTCGGAATCGGACAAGGTAACATAAACTACATTATTGCTACAGTGACGATTACACCAAAGCTTAATTATATATCCCATTCAATAATTTTCAAGAGTCCATAATACCTCAGCGCCACCTCACTCTATCTCGCTTGCGCACTTCTGATTGCGGTCAAGCGAGAAGGCTCCAAGGCGCCGATAGTTTAGTTAATTTCCTTTTACCGTGAAAATAATGGTAATTCAAAAAACATACATAACATCACGCCTTGCTTCCCTGAAGAGTTGTGCAGAGGCACCTCTACCCCAAAACATGGTATGTATCTGCTTTATATTTAGTTTACTTGGTTATGCAAAGTTTCGTAACTTGAAGTTTTTTTTTTTTATACTGGCGGTTAATTGTTCGGTTTAGAGGTAACATGTTTTTCTGTCGAGAAAATTTTATGGACTCATGTTTTGTCAAACATAACATTAATCCTCAACTTTCCCATATATTTATTTCAAAATGAATGCTGCAGTATTTTCGATATAACGGAGGATCTTGCTAAGCAATTTGAGGTATTATGGACTCTTAACGTTTATCATCAAGGCTTAAAAGCCCACTAATGAAAATAATTACGGTGTTGTAAAAGTCTTAAATCATCACGGTTGGTGATCGCAGTATGTCATTAGACCACAGAAGGATGTTCTTGTTTATCGTCTTGTCATAATAATAATCTTTTAGACCCCTCCTTAACAAAAACTACACGACACTTACAAATATACTAATAATATAATTTGGTAATGGAAACTATTAATAATGAATACATTATTTACACAATATTTTATTTTTATGTAACTGTTTTCTACATCTATGCATATTCTTCTTTAAAAAAGTTTGCAAATGTTGCCCTTTATTATATTATGTAGGTATATCTATTGCATGGTCTTGAATTTTCTTAATAACAAAAAAATCCTAAGTGCATGGAAATCATTACAAAAAAAATCAATTTAGTAGGAAATAACATACAATAGTCATGAACACAACGAATCACAAATCATTTAGAAAATGTTGAGAATTTTAATTGAGTATTAATTAATTTTCGCCAGAAAAATTAACCAAAAAATTACTCAAAATGTAGTATTTTTAATCCACTAAAAAACTTACTTAACCACAGAAAAACTCGACATTAATTTTTATCATAAAATCTTACCGTCTAACGAATGGCATAGCTGCCTGCCATAGCGATCCTGGTTCACATTTAGCGAACCTGGTACATTCTGTATGAGTTGCACAATATCCTGTGCACTGATATTGGGATTTCGTGTGCTTTGTTGCAATATATAATCGATTTTCGTGTTGTTGTTATTGCTGGAATACGACTGGTGACTTTTGTATGTTAAACTAGTATTTTCTTATCTTTTTTTTATAAAATTGCATGGTACTTACATCTTCTATTTAGACGTTTATTTTCTCAAATATTTAGTCTTTGAAATGCGCAAAATACACGCCTGTTCTTATTGACAAACGAAAACTATTGTTTTTCGTAAGAATGGTCTGGATGACATATATGTAGTAAATTCATTTTTTTGCAAAAAGGAAATATCAGTGGTGCAATGCCCACAGGCCTAAAACTTGAATTATTTATTTATTTATTAAAGTAAACTTTAAAAAAGTCTATAACTTCAAAACATTGGAATATCGGTGGCGTGGGTCTTAAAAACTACGGTACAAATCGGCCACGTCATGTACACTTGCGGGACGAAAATTCCTTCTAAAACTTTTTTTTTAAATAAACGTGCACTGTGCAAACAAAAAAAGTCCTCAAATGTTTTCACTCCGCGAGTGTACTTCCTCATGGGTTGTCGACAACTCGGCGGAGCTCCCGCGGAGTACAGCGTGTGGTCGTAGTGGTGTCGGTGTCGGTGTCGTCGCTGGCGCTGTACCTGGGCACGCTGGCGGCGGCGCGCGCGCTGCACGCGGCGCTGCTGGGCGGCGTGCTGCACGCGCCCTCCATCGGCTTCTTCGACTGCACGCCCGTGGGCCGCGTGCTCAACCGCTTCAGCAAGGACGTGGACGTGCTCGACAATGTGTTGCCCATGACGCTCAGAGGATGGACCTCCTGCTTCTTTGCGGTATGCGACGCTTCTCGCACGCGGTGTGGCACCCGCACGTGTGAAGTGCGACACTGGTGTAGCTCGAACCATACATATTTGTTAAAACAAACACGCACACATTTTTTAGAATGTAGATCTCAGAGTAGGGTTTTGATTTTATATGTAATGTATACAACATTCAGTTTGTAATTACAAAAAAAAATATCAATTAGTAAGTAAAATCAATAAGGCATATTAAAGACAAAAAAAATCCACAATTCCAAAGCGATTTCAGCGATTTACTTAATTTAAACTTGCGAAAACAGCCTTTAGTTATTCCTTCATGACAATCATGACTGTGTTCTACACAGTTTAATGACGTAAGTACCTACTGTCGGTTGGCTACATTTCTAAAGTTGACCAAGTGTTGCACTTTATACTGCAATGTGTTACGCAAATCGCTTATAGAATTTTCATATGTACGTTTTTTATAGAACATAACTACTACTAAGTTTTGAAGCCGCAAACAGTGTGTTGCGGTATACCTCACAAGTTTCTCTACCTAAGACTTGACATATCAACATGGGATCAGTTTATGAATAATAAAACGTAATTTTCCTCTCCTTCTTGTTTTGTAGGTGCTTAGATAGTTGTTTTTCTTACATTGTTTGCTTTCTTTTATTTTAATCCAGGATTTAGATGTATGCTAAGATAAGCTTGCATGTGATTAATCTAGTGTAGAAGTTAAGCTCCAAGGAATAACCAAAACCGCTCATTTGGTGATAAATTCGACCCCAACACGTCATAGGTTTTCAAGTTTATTCACGGACTGAAGTTCTTGTAATGGTATTAGCAAAACTGGGGGGTAACCATCACATCTTATAGCAGTATTATTATAATATTACTTCACAGTGGGAAAGTGATGGAGCTATGCAGGACTTTATAGCTCCATCTCTTTCCCACGGTGAAGTAATATTGAAATAATACTGCTATTAGAGGTGATGGTTACCCCCCTGGGCACAAAGTTTCTTAGCACCAAACGCCAGCCAAGCGAAATTTGTGTCGTGATGCTTTTAACATTATTTTGTTGGACACTTTGATCACAACGCTTTTTAATCTTGAAATATGAGAACGCGGTGTGATTCATAGTTGAAAGCTGCTAGTAGTAGCTTTATACTAATTTAAATTTTCTAGTGGCCGTATTTAGAATACATTTGGGGTGCTGTCCGTCTCGGTATTATGTATAAATAATTTCGAATACATAACCTCGTGTTGTTTGCATTTTACCATCGGCTACCCAGGCTAGCCGATGGTAAAATGCAAACAGCCCAGACACATGTTCCAGGCTATAATTTAACAAATAGCTCTGATTCTCTGTTTCTGATTGGCTGATTCAGATTCTGAAAATAGACGTGCCTCTTTGCATTAGAAACAAATGTCACTGAAAATACTATAATTGTCAATAATAATAACAATCATTCAATTATAGCACTTAGCGCTCTAGTGGATAAACTTGACTAGCCGTAACGCGATGTGGTGTTTTTTTTTTTGGCTAAAAAGTGTTTTCGGTTCATAAGCCTAACATAGACTCTAAATAGCTCTAATATTTATTTTACGCACAGTAGACTGTCTATATCCACCAACTTAGCGTCGTGTAGCCCCTCTTACTTAGTAAGTAATGTTTTGATAATACGTATCGTAAACAATGTATTCATTATTATTAGGAGTGTCGTCCAGTGTTGAGCGCCCATGCGTGGTGTTCGGCTAGGTACTAAACGAGTGTCCATGGATCTTGTTGCAGCATTAGGATCAATTTTTGCTGACCTAATGCCATTTCTGGCGTGTTGGCGGGCGGCGAGGTATCTCCACGAGCTATTGTTGGGCCATGTGTTAAAGGCACCGTTGCAATTCTTCGAAGTGACACCCGTTGGCAGGATACTCTCTAGATTTTCTAAAGACATGGACATTTTGGATACGTCCCTTCCTTCGCAGATCTCCGACTTGATGTGGTGCGTTTTTGAGGTAATCTCAACACTGTTAACATTCAATTTTTTTGGCCATTTGGTTATGTTGGTGGGTATTTTTTTATTATTTGTCTGTGTTTGTGCAACATTATGTTCGTCTGATTTACGAGGTGTTAGTGCCATCTAGTGAGAAGTACTCTGATGTGTTTGGTTCCACATAAAAAAATGCATGGAAAATATTGTTATTCAAATCATTGGTAAACTCGATTTAACGTTCCATAAAAGGTTAAAGTTTTTATAAAAGGTTAAAGTTTTTATAAAAGGTTAAATTAAATAGTATTTACATGCTACAATAAAATTATCTGTTCAAAATTCGATTTCTTTGGAACATTTAGTTGCAATTTCCACGTTTGATAGGATCGGTCGAATAATTAAATCCAGGGTTCCATATGTGGTCGAATAAAATTTTAAGTCACATTTTATATTCGCTTGTCACTTGTCATAATAGGAATGATGACTGGACAAAAAAAAGAAATTCTATTTAGTCCGCCACGCGCCAGTCAGATAATAAAACGTATTAGACACGTCATTTTTGCTTTGTCATATTAATAAAAAAATATTTCGATAAAACGCATTAAAGTTGGAGAACGGGGGTTCGTTACGTCACAATTCAGTATAAAATCTAGCTAGGCGTGACGTCATGACAAATTTTAACTCAATTAATCGCCGTAATCTTTCGATTACGTAAAATATTTTTTCATTATCATCCAACGGACAAAAAAAAATTAAGTCATCATCCCTAATATCATTTCACATAACAAATAAATTATTAAGCATTATTTTTTTACTAATTATGATAATAATAACTGATGGCATAATGATCTACTACAGCCCTTAAATTAGTCGGTTAAAAAACAAATTAGTATTTGGCCCAAATATTTTAGAATGATTGCAAAGTCCCGTCATGAGAAGAAGCCATGCCATATATAAGTCCAAGAATCAAAACTCCTAAATATATTTGACCAATGAAACGTTCAATTATAAGTTTAGTTTTTTAGACTAAATAACTATTAGAGGTAAAAATAATATTATACTGGTAAAGAAAGTATAGAGATATGAGGAACAGGGTGTAATGTTCACTCATCCCATATAGAAAAGAGATGATCCTCCGACCAGACGGGTGTCGTGTCTGGTGGGTATCTGCCCGACGTTAGATGTCGGGATGTTGTATATATACCAGTCGCACGGTAAACTATGCTTGCGCGATGCAGGATTTCTGTGACGTCTGATCTTTGATGCGTAGTTCACATGTGGCGGTGTAGATGCACAACACAAGTAAGAGCATGATTATGTCGATAAAACTATTAAGTTCAAACACACAACTTTGCCAATAATCACTTATGCGAAAAAAGATTTCTTGCCTTTTGACATTATGACTTCAGATTTTATGCGAACCAAGGGAATACCTATATGCACTTAGTATCGCTTATTATTTACTGCCTCGCTTTAGAGCTTGTTATGTGATGTTATTTTTTTTTATCTTTTACTGTATGTGGCACGGATTTATTTTTTTACAATTTCTCAATTCACTATGGTATCTGCAAAATCCTCTAAAACAATGGGTACGTATTTGTAATTAGACGTGTATTTTTAAATCAAGTTTGTAAACTGATCCCATAAATATGCGCTTGTTTATTGTGTTTTTGATATGTTCAACAAGTCGAAATTACCTGGAATGGATACAAGTAATTGCTGTCTTTATATTTCAACTATTCATTAAAGTTATCCAAACTTTACTTTACGTTCAAATGTGGGTACCTTATAACACTTTTTAAGGACTACTGAACCATGTGTATCAATTGTTTTATTTTTTAGTTAAAATAAAAGATAGCATCTATTTGTATAATCTTTCACCACTTTTATTAAATACAAACGGATTATGCCGTGATGGCCCAGTGGTTAAGACCTCGCCTCTCATGCACGAGGTTGTGGGTTTAAATCCGGGCAAGTTTTGAACCCACAATTCATAATTATGCTCTCTGTATAAGAAGAGCCCTTTGCCCTGCCTTGGGTCAGTTACAGGCTGGTATTATTTATTTATTTATTATGAATAAATAAATGTTAGCGGAAAATAACATATCAGATAAAACGAAAATTGTATGTATGCGTTCTCTAGTGGAAAAATAAGCGCATTGCTCTATTGTTTTAAAACTAGTCGTTCATAAAAAAGGTGCAAAAATTATTTTGATTGGTGCAGTATTGTAAAGTGTCATACACTTCATAGAGCATGAAATGTCTGTAGGTATTGGGGACGCTTTTCGTGATAAGTTTCTCGACGCCGATATTCATGGCCGTGATTCTTCCCATCGGCTTCATTTACTACGTGATACAACGGTTCTACGTGGCTTCGTCGCGGCAGCTGAAGAGACTAGAGTCTGTGTCGCGTTCGCCTATCTACTCGCACTTCGGTGAGAGCATCACAGGCGCTAGCACCATTCGAGCTTACGGCGTCTCGGAAAGGTAAAGTTAAACATTCTTTATTTCTGCAAACAGACATAATTTTTATTAAATATTCACGCAATAAAAGCTCCTTTTGACAGTTCAGTGTTAGTATGAATACCAAACAACATACAGTCTTAGTTTTCAAGTCCCCATTAATTGTATAGAACTTGTATTAATTCTAAATGTAGGTAGATGATCTGGTTGTGATGGTATTATATTAATTTTCTTTGGTCCACTAGGTTTATTGACGAATCAGAGCGTGGTGTGGATCACAACCAGTCGTGCTACTACCCGAGCTGCATCGCGAACAGATGGCTGGCGATCAGGCTCGAGATGATCGGCAATCTCATCATATTCTTCTCCGCGATGTTTGCAGTGCTCAACAGAGACACTATCAGCGCCGGTCTAGTCGGACTCTCCGTCAGTTACGCATTACAGGTATATAAACTAGAGTTCGGCCGCTGAGAGAATGCGTTCCTGATAGATCGTGAACGAACGGACGATGTAACTTTGAAGTGGCGATGAATTTGCGTTAAACATATTGCTATCGTTTATTTGCCCTGATAACAAATAATATCATTAAAAACTATATCATTATGTCAAACTACAATAAATGTTATAATTTCGCGCTAAATCTATGTTTGAATAAATAAGGAAACATTGTTTTTTGAATCCATACTGCGTTGTTACAAGGTACCGTCAAATGTTTATTTTTGTAGTGATGTGCCAAAAATAACTAGGTAGTTGAAGCGTTTTAAGTATAACAGAATGCACTAATAAAGTTAATAATATTTTAAAGCTTCGTTCAAACCGAACACGCGAAGGCAATAGTGTAGGTAATAGGAGTGACTGACTGTTTCTGCTTGTAATACCTACTGAAATCGGCGCTAAATTGGACTTCGATTGTGTTTCGCAGTGTGTTGTGCCAGAGCCTTCTGTAATATTCATAGATAATGTCCCTTATCATACGGTGCAAATACAGAAAACATCTGTCCAAGCCAATAGAAAAGAAGAATTGGTGGCTGTAACCAAGCCACCAATTCTAAGAAGTAAAGGCATTGACGAAAATATGCAGATGCTAAAAGCGAAACTGATCAAATTAGTAAAACAAGATATGAAATAGATGAACTGGGTCTGGAATACGGACATCGTGTTGTCAGAATTATATCACTGCCTGTATAATGCGATTGAGCTAATCTGGGCTCAATACAAAGGTTACGCAGCCCGGCACAATACTTCTCCGCTATTCAGCACGATGAAGATAATGGCCCAATTATAAAAAAGCTGTGGGAAAGTCACAAAAGATGACTGGGCGAAGGTCGACGAAAAAACTTATTTTTGAAAACTGACCGAGATATCAGAACTGATACTTTGATTGTTAATAATAATACACGTAGAAGAAGATGAAGACAGCATCACTTTAAGCGAATCGGAGTCTGATTAAGTTTGAACCCAGTCGCAATTACAATTCTCAAATATATTAAATATTTCCCAATATTACTATTCCATTTTTATTTTCTTTACGCTAGTTACATTCAGAAATTAGAAGTCAGTCAAACAAATACTTGTTTTGGGTTGGTTGAAAACGTAATGATAATTTTACTTATTGCCAATCATTAGTTATGACCAACTGACATAGGTCAGGAACGCATTCTCTCAGTAGCCACACTGTAACGTTATTTTAAGTATTATAACACATTTGTCAAAATCATAATAATGTCTTGTGTGTCACATCTTGTGTGTTGTCTACTCATTGGCAAATTTGTTTTCAGATCACACAGACTTTGAATTGGCTGGTGCGCATGACATCAGAGGTTGAAACAAACATTGTAGCAGTTGAAAGAATAAAAGAATACGCGGAGACAGAACAAGTGAGTAAATATGAAACTGGGCACCATGGAAGTGCTACCTACCTAGTTGAAGTGATAATCTGAACGCGGTTGTTATGTTTTGCGATATAGGAGGCGGCGTGGAACTTATCCCCCGGGCCGGGCGCGTCGTGGCCGGAGACGGGCGCGCTGCAGCTGGAGGGGCTGACGCTGGCGTACCGCGCCGGCGCCGAGCCCGCGCTGCGTGACGTCACGTGCGCCGTGGCGCCGCGCGACAAGCTCGGCATCGTGGGCCGCACCGGCGCCGGCAAGTCCACGCTCACGCTCGGCCTGTTCCGCATCGTCGAGGCCGTGGGCGGCCGCATCCTCATCGACGGGCTGGACATCGCCGCCATGGGCCTGCACCAGCTGCGCTCGCGCATCACCATCATCCCGCAGGACCCGGTGCTGTTCTCGGGCACGCTGCGCATGAACCTGGACCCCTTCGAGACGTTCTCGGACGAGGACATCTGGCGCGCGCTGGAGTACGCGCACCTGAAGCCCTTCGTGCAGGGTGAGTGCCGCTGACTGCCCCACTGCGCCAGCCACCCTCCTGCGCCCACTCACTCCCTCCCTGCGCAGGGCTCGCGGCCGGGCTGCGCCACGAGGTGGCGGAGGGCGGCGAGAACCTGTCGGTGGGCCAGCGCCAGCTCGTGTGCCTGGCGCGCGCGCTGCTGCGCAAGACGCCGCTGCTGGTGCTGGACGAGGCCACGGCCGCCGTGGACCTGGAGACCGACGAGCTCATCCAGGTGCGTGTCTGAGCCTCGCGCCCGCGCGCCCCCGGCCCGCTCTCACCCCCCCCCTCGTGTTGCAGAAGACGATCCGCTCCGAGTTCGCGGCGTGCACGGTGCTCACCATCGCGCACAGACTCAACACCATCATGGACTCTACCAAGGTCATGGTGCTGGACAAGGGACAACTCGTCGAGTACGCGCCTCCCGAACAACTCTTACAAGATAAGAACTCTATATTCTATAGCATGGCCAAGGATGCAGGCCTAGTTAATTAATTATTATACTCAAAATTCACTAAGTTATCCATTCCTTTTAGTGAATTGAGAGTATTGAGACTCAACTCCGTGTGATAGACTATATCGACACAGACACGTTATAATGTTTTTAGGTAACAAACAGTGTAGTATTACTTGCAACTTTTACTTTCGAAATTAAATTCATAGTTGTAAGACGTTCTGCTGGTAATGTAAAGTTTTTATGAAACAGGTGTCCACAACTGACATTGGGGAAAAATTTATGGCGCTTGGTCCAAATTTCCACCACCAACCAGAACTATGCCACTGAATAGTCTAATAAATAGAGAGTAACTTTTATTAAGACACCTATTTAAAAAAATCGGTCAGTGAAAAGTTACAAGCTAAATGAAAATTATTGCTTTTACAATAGTTTTCCCTAAACAGCTTGATTGGTTTTAACAAATGAGGTATCATTCGATTTGCCTTAACCCCACGAGTGACACTGGTTATAAGAATTTTGAAAAAATAAAAACAATACTTGACGGATTTTAGCTACCCTTGTGTGCATTCGAATTCTTGGTGATTTTTATTTAACTTTTTTTATTTCGCATAATTTCCAACCTTTTCGTGAGTAATACTTCTGGGATGGTCTCTTCAAGCCCTTTATTTTGATACCACACACGAAAAAGATAATTAAAAAAATATATGGCTACACTAAATAGTCGCTGAAATCCGCTAGGTCGACTTTAAAAAAAATATATATGGCCAGCGTCACTCGTGGTGTCAAGATAAATCCAATGATACCACTTCTTTTAAATAAATGGTGCTTTTTATGCTAAAATACATTACATATATTAACTTTATACCTACAGATATTTTTTCATGGGTCTCCTAATAAATATTACTCCTTATTTAATATACTAGGTATTCAGTTAAATAGGTCTCGTTAGTCATTTGGCCCACATTTGCCCATTGTCTTTGGATACACTATTGAGTCAGTATTGTCTATTACTTGTGTGTAATTTGCGCTCAACTCAGAATAGAAACTCTTGCTGCCACTAAGTTATTTGACAATAGTCATTGTAATGAGTAGAAAAGTTTTAAACCTCCCCATATTAAGTTTTAGCATGTTAGTAAAATTGTAAAAATTAAAGCATTTACAACTCATCACAGTAACAAATAAATGGATAATAGTTATTAAAATATCGAAATAGTACTTAAGTATAAGACAGGGTGAGATTTTTATGAGTTTCTGCTATAGGTAGTGGTATATTGGTAAGGTAAGCTCAAATCATGCCACATTAAAAGACTAATACGCAATGATTCCAATTTGAAAAGAAATTGTATAAACATAAATATTTACCTAGAGTGCTAGACTGACATTACTTTTATTTTACATAAAAAACTGTTATTCATAAGAATATAATAATTATTTTTGCCTTTATGATGGTGTACAATAAAGAATATTCTTTTTATATTATTTCCAATAGAATGTAAATTTGGGTCAAATACAATTTCTTCCAAATGGCAATCATAGCGTAACATTGCACAATGTGTTCAATCATAACAGTTACTGACATTATTTACGATGTGATGTTGCCAGATTTATTGTATCATGAATTTATTACCGAGATTACTAATCGCGTTAATGGCCTGTTGGTATACACATCTGTATGTATTTTTTTATAACTTGATACGAATTAAACACAGCTCTATCGCGAACACTGTCTTAGGATATTGTTGTTTTGTATAAGCAATTTATACATTGTTATATAATGAGTATCCCAAGCTGCTTGGAGTTCTGCTTTTATAAATTTAACCAGCATTATTTAAATACTCTTATTGTACAATACTTTGTGGATTATTTTCTTTACTTAATTCTGAGACTTAATTTTATCAGATTTACTTAATACTTTACTTAATACTAATTAATTATTAAATTGTTTAAAAGTGTTGCATGTACCTTAATATTAAGGAAGGCGTTCAATTATATTTATTTTCATGTTACCACGGCCCAGCTGCTTGATCATTGTTAATAGTTTTAAAGACAATACTTCATACCATACTCAAATTACTTAATGGTCTCATTTCGAGTACTAAGTAAATAGTAAACTACTTACTTATGCAACGATATTTATAATGTTTACTTAATATTGTATTATCTATGTAAAGAACTCTGTATATAGAAATACGTACTATAAATATATAAATTCATTTTCTGTATAAATATAATTTAAAAACGACAACATTTAATGCGGTATTTTTTTGTAATACATTATGGTAATCACATTAATGATGACAATTTCGTTCTTGGTAGACATTTAGTATTATATGTCCTACAATTATTTGTAGCTTTTAAATTCCTTCATGTTTAATGAAGATGATTAATTGTATTGGCCACATGCACCTTTACAGTGGAGGTGCAGAAATAATATTGTTGCATTCAAAATAAAAGGTAAAGAATCAGAATTAAAATTTATTTTAAAGGAGTGCATTAAAGTGTGATACTTGTTTTATGGAGAAAAACAATGATATGTCGTACACACTACACAGTTCACGTAGTCGTCTTTTATAAGCTTACGATCTTACTGCCAATTAAAGTGATATACTTAAATAATTATTTATTGCGTGAGGCGTAAATGTGAAAAAAATAAACAATTTGTTAATAATGTCTCGTTTTAGGTAGGCATTTTTAATTTAAGTTACAGATTCCTACGACAGCGGTGGCCGCCACATAACGGCCGTAGTGACGGCTGTTATGAAAATGATGGCAACGGGGTTAGACTTCACGATGTGAAAAAACGCTCTCTATGGAAACACACTAACTTACTTTTCATACTTACTTATGTTCCAGTGACAGTCATTCGACCGTAAATTGCGGACGCCATGTGGCGGCCACCGCAGTCTTAGAAAACCATAGCTTTCCGTACAAACGTGAATATATTTTGTGAATACATGTATGTTACGCAAACCATATTTTGATCAACATACAACTGACACTGACCTGCAAATTGCTAAAAACGTAACAAATTTGAATTTGGTGTGCCACCATATTGTGGGATACACATCATTCACATGCTCTGCCAATGGAAAAAAAACGACAAGCGCTTCCGTAGATGGCGACATTGCCGCCTGTCACAGTTTTCATAGGGTAGCATGGTAATGGTATCTTCTATGTTACTCTATGATAGAAACCTGATGATGTGCCTGTCGCAGCGGTCTGTCTTTACGATTGGGCGACGGTGCCGCTTACAGTTTGCGGTTGCGGTCACCCCCGGAAGAACACTTTTAAGCTGGGGTTTCCTAGGAAAGCGGTTTCATCATAATATAATGGCCATTGTGAAAATCTGTCATTTTCACCCGTATTTGATATTAAGTCAAACGGTGTCAACACGCTCTGTATTTGGACAACCGTTGCTGTGTCACAATTATCCGCTTTCATAGGAAACTAAAGCGTCACTGTAATACAATATTTCGCTACCAACGTTTTATTGAACCTAATTTTTAAAGTTTAATTCATGGCTGCCATAAAAAAGGCACCACTGCCCCATACATTTTGATGATGCGATGGCTTTAAGACAACGCGAGTATCAAACGCGTTGGATAAACCTTAACAAATCCAAAGGCTTTTTTTATTTCGATGCCTTTTCACAATTTCCTTTTTGTAACATTTTTTATACCTATCATAGGTATGCATCATTCATCTAATCGACTTTTTATACTTTAATTATTAATATTCAACATTTTATTGCATATTGTTTACCAACTTACAAAATATCTATGAGAATAAATAATAAATTCATTTCTGCAGGCTTAGCATGACACTCTCTATTTCTTCGAAGAATAGACACGGCTCTTTCCATACAAAGTGACATTTCGTTTCTCCTTTTTTGACATCCCACCGTAGAAATCTTTCTACATAAAAAAGGACCTAGACAAAGATCGGTAGAAACGAAAGACAAGATGACAGATTGTAGAAGGATTTCTACGGTGAGATGTCAAAAACTGAGAAACGAAATGTCACTTTGTATAGAAACAGCCGTGTCTATTCTTCGAAAACATAGAGAGTGTCATGCTAAGCCTGCAGGTACATCTGTGAATAAACCATGTACTTACCTAATGTTAACGTGTAAATTTGTAAAAAGTTTCCCAATTTCAAGCAAGGCAGGTTCTAGAATATAAGTAGATTAGTCTTCACTTTTGTGCCTATTGAATAATTTAAGAGAATATTTGTTTCAATGTGTATTAATAATAAAAATGTTTTACCAAGATAGACTATAACTTTTGTTTTTTTTTTTTACAACAATTTTATGCTATTCTTGAAATCCACAACACATCACAACTCATTGAAAGTGCTACATTTATTTATATTAGTTTATGAGTATGAGTGCTACAAGGACATCAAACTATTGTAGCGCCAAAGCGCCTGAATTAGGGATGGCGATCTGAGATCGATTAATCGAAGAATCGATTTTTTGGACCAAACAAATCGATTTTTTAAATCGATATCTAGTACGAAATCGATCCAGTGAATCGATATTTCACCCTAGATAATCGAGACTCGGTTTTTCTGTTTTGATAAGAACCTGAATCATAAATTATTTACAATTAGTTGAATTTATTGTTCACTTAATTACTCGCTAGATGGCTGTGTACATAGTTTCCTTAGTCACTCGTAAATAGGTAAAGAAATAAATAAAAAATACGTTTGTATTACAAACGTATTTTGTAACATTAATAAAGAAATTACAATCTCGAAAAGCAAATCGAAATAAGATCGATTTCTGGAAAATCGATTTTTTAAACCTCGATTCTTTTGTGTATCGATTGATCAGATTTCGATTCGAATCGATTTAAGAATCGATATTTTTCGGAAAGAATCGCCATCACTAGCCTGAATGACATTGACAGGCAAAAATTGGTTGTTACACATTTGTAAAATTTTGTCACAGAAATAGGGAAGGCAACTGTCAAAATGTCGATTGATCAATATAACATCAACGTCAACGTATTTTATTAAATGGAATAATCGGAGACCCCGCCCGAGCTTCTTCTTCAAAAAAGGTTTTAACTTTTAGAATAATGTTTCGAGCATCACTTTTAAATAAGACTATATTTGAATGCGCTATTTGCACGTGAAATGTGATCCCATCCTGTTTATTTTTTAGCCCCGCTGCATTTTTACAGGTATGAACGACACAAGACTGAACTGAATAATATTGCACATCGGTAAAACACGTTACGCGATACGACGTTCACAGAGTAACTGATCGGCTGCGCGTCAAACTACTCTATTTAGGAGTAGTTTTTGACGCTTCAGTATTAGGCGTGTTCGCGGCTTCTGGTTCTTTCTATATTCTAAGCTTTAAAGTTATTTAAGAAAATTAATGAAAATTGACCACCCCTATCTCAGATACTACCGAGCCTAAAATTTGGAAAAAAATAGTTCTATAAGTACCTATAGGTTACAGGAAAACCTATAAGAAGTCTATGGTCTTAAAATGACATGGTACATTTCTCAGTATCTGGCGTACAAACTTTTATTTGCAGTTGAAATGTATGAGGGAACATGTTTTTCAACTACAATGTTAACTTTGTTCTTCGGATAAATTCATCCCAATTACGGAATCCCTCATTGTGCGTGGTCCGACACACACTTGGCTGGTTTTTATTTAGGTTTTTAACATTCATACAGAAATAGGGCTTACTTTGTCGACTCATGATCTTCTTATTTTAGGGTCTTTCGAAAAATGGTGGTCTCCACATATTTAGTAACACAACAGTCATTTTCGCAAAAATAAATTAAAACCACCTCAGGCCTTGTATTGATCCGATTCCCGGCCACCGTAGGCGCGGGCTTGTGACGGTGAGCAATGGGTAGCTCGCCGTACGATAAGGACCAGGCCCGGGTCGACGGCGCGACAGCACAACTGTAGGAGTCCGCTAGGGCCGATGCCTGCCGGGGTCGCGGAAAGTCCGAAAGGGATACCGTGGCCTCTGGCAACACACAGGCCAAGGACAGAACATGAGTGCGATTTAGTCAGTAATAGTCTGACACCGGAGAAGTTATTTGATAATTTCCCACCAAAAAGAAGGGGTCGACATAAACGAAAACTGATTTTGGGGGTCGACGAGGTTGACGTTGATGTTATATTGATCAATCGACATTTTGGAAAACTTACTCAATTTTGGGCACCTTATATTAATTAAGTCTTATGTAACTTTGACGTTCGAAAAGTGCTGATTTTCAGCCTAGTTTGAATAAATGACTTTTGATTTGATTTGATTTGATTTGATTAGCAACACTGAATCGACGGTGCCGTCCTCTTTCAGTTCACAGATACGTTGGTAGGACTGTACATTTCTGTCAAAATGTCAGGCAAGCAAATGTCAATGTCAATGATGTCAATCGGTAATCAAGTCTTTTTTTGTTAATGGGAAATCTTCAAATAACTTCTCCTGCTCTAAGCGGATCGGGAGGGTGTGTCAGACTCTTACTGACTAAAACCCGCCCGTATTCCTTCCTGTTGCATGTGTTGCCAGGGACCTCGGTAACCCTTTAGTACCTTCCCGCGACAATTTAGACGTTTAAGCATTTTTTGCATTCCAAAATTTTGGATAAAAAATCTCCATAAAAAAAATTGAGTGAGTAATAAAATTATAAATGATAAATGATTTTTATTTCTGTAAGTAGGTTTGTACAAACACTTTACACGTTAATCATATTTTTAAAATAAAGCTAGATGAGGTTGGCGTTTCCTATCTGACTACCCTGAGAAGAAAGGCCGAAACAAACTCAGAGGTCACAGTCTCTTTTAAAGTCCAGACATAATCTTGGTCAGATCATGTGAAGGCCATATAGATTGGTGTCTGAAAGAAAATTTGGGTAGGCAGCATAAATTACTCAAACTGCCAGACCATGATAAATACTAAAAGAGAGAAAAAAAAAAACAACAATGACCCATGTCTTCACATTCACAATAATTGAAAAAGACAGAAGACAGTATGAGCTCTTCAAAAAAATTGTAGATTGACGTTTAGTTGTTTAGTTTCGTACAATGTTTTATCTGTTACATCTAAAAAAAAAAAATTGCTTTGGTTGTTTTGTGAAAAAACTTGTTGAACGTTTTAGTATACCTGCAATTTTTTTTTTAATTCCGACAATATTAGTGTAGGGTTTTGTTTTGGCTTCCACTATAAATCCCGCCAGTCTGCCAACGGCTCATCTCGGCGCCAATCAACGTGCAAGTTGAAAAGTTCCCGACGCGCACACGCCCGCAAGCGTGGCGCCAAAGTCCGTCGCAACACCGAACGAGACGGAGCCTGCACGCCGTCGATGCATGCGCTCTAAAATCTATCAAAAACTGAGAGTTTGAACCATATAACTTCCCACAACTACGGCCTAAACCTTGTGAAACCCGTAAAAAACTATCAGCCCGTCCCTGGGCGAATCGGAGCAGTACCAACACCCAGGGTGTTGCAGAGCTGGTCGACGGCGGGTAAGTGAGGCCACTTTTCAAATATATTCAAAAATCCATACATTTTTGGTCATATCGAGCCGGGATAACCCAGTTATATATTATGGTCATATAAACTCAGTAAACTCATTATATTAACACATTTTTTTCATACTTGTTATTTCTGAGCCGCCATTAGTGCCTAATTTCTAGAATTAATTTTTTTTGTCATAGACTGTAATATTTCTCGGTGTTCTACAAATAAATCACTTTATTAAATCGTATTGTCTACTAGTAAACTACTTAGAAACCTAATTCATTACGTAAATAAGTCATATAAAGTGGTTTGTACTGGTTTGTTGCAAAAAAATGTCTGCAGTAGGTATTAGGTATCTATTCAATGTTTAGTTTGTTTCTAGAATTTTTCGATGTTTTTATGCACATTTGTGTTGTATTTGTTTGGCAAATCTGTTGTTATTAATGTTTAATAATGGTGCCGATTCCCTTGTTCACAAACTAAACTAAATTTAAGTTCAGTGCATCCTTTTCTTTCTATTTCATTAAGAAAAGGACAGAAGATCAATTTTAGTTTAGTCCTGTCAAATTAATCAGCGCTTGACGTAAATTGACGTAATTTTAGTAGGCAAGTTTTTAATCACGTCTAAACTTGTATGGAGTTGTGACAGGCGCTGATTAATTTGACAGGACTAAACTAAAATTTATCTTCTGTCCTCTTCTTAATGAAATAGAAAGAAAAAGATGCACTGAACTTAAATTTAGTTTAGTTTGTGAACAAGGGAATCGGCGCCAGTGTTAGAAGTGTTTTAGTGCTTAAGTGTTGTGATTTGCGTTCGTAAAAATATCGTTTTTGGCGCGAAAGCAGCCGGTCGGGCGTGTAGGGTCGTTGCGCCGGTTTTCGGCCTTTTAGTGGAGTTGACAACTTTAAGGCACTAGAAAAAAATATTGTCATTATTTTAGCCTAGTGCTTTTGCGGTTAATTTATAGCCTACATAAAGTAGTTTTAATTTTTATAACGCATTGGTTCCTACAAATAAACCTCATTTTTATACTTATTATTTTTTTTTAATGTGAAAAATGGGTAAAACGCCGGTTTTCGGCCACAATAATTTGGTTTTTGGCCACTGGATTAGAGAGAATAGAAAACTAAATAAAATAACAATAAAATGTATTTCGTCCTGTATTTTTTATTTACAGTAACATTAATCAAATTATTATTAATCAAATAATCAGGTACCATGATAATTGACAACAATGCAAGTATATTATATTGTATGTCTTCTCCTTTTTATTCATAATAATTAAAATTCAAGTAACTACCAGTCGAAACAAAATTGCTCAATAAACAGTCATCATAAAGTTATTCTAATTGTGAGGTTTATAGGTCTCACATTAGTGCACTGGATTGGAGGATGCTACTACTTGTTCACTTATTAAAACTCTTTAAAACTTGAAGACTATTTTTGTTCTTGCTGATCGTAATATCTGGATTCACAAAACACAGTGATTCGAAGGCTCAAACTGCCCTATACTTATATGAATTTACATAGGGACAAGTAGCGGCGGTATCGGTAGCGCCGTCTTGATGATTTTAAATTACCAACAAATTTTCATTAAGTAAATTACGTTTACGATCGACTCTAGGTCCACCAATCAGAGGCTGGCAGTGGTGGCTCAAGTTTCGGACAGGTTTCGACAAGTTCAGACCTGCTCTGAACCTGACCTAGAGTCGCTCGCGATCATGACAAAGTTCCTAATAATCAATAGAATGTTTATACTAAAATGAACTTAAGGCTACGTGGTTATTACAGACATTTATACATTAAATATAGGTTTCTTATTGCTCTACGAGCGGGCGTCCTGCACATTCCTCCCGCCGTGCGTCGTCCACCGCTGACGTCACAATTGTAGAAGCTGGTGCAGGGTCGCCGTGGTCGATTGATAGCACCACTATCTTTTTCACTGGACGTCGCAGGATACCTCCTTTTGTAGACACGTCCACTGTACCCACCACTCCATCTGGGCCGGGAAATGTAGCGCAAACGCGTCCTCTGATCCACATGTTTCTTGGGAGATTTCCATCTACGATGAACACTAGGTCGTCGACCTTGGGAATCGTGCCTTTAGTGTGTGGTTCTCTGCGGTTCTGTAGTTCTGGGAGATATTTTTTCAGCCATCTGGCCCAGAATATATCGGCAAGCCTCTTGAGTTGCACGCCAATTGGCTCGTAGACGTCTTTCCCAACGTGAGAATCTATTCACGTTCGGTATAGCTTCGCTGATCTGTATGTTCATGTCTCTGATGCTACAGGTTCTCTCTTCTCCTGTGACTATGACAGGGTGCTTCTCATCAGCTGGCCACGTTTCCGGGGGTCCATGAAGGTATTCCGGACCGTTGAACCAGCGATGATCTTGATCATAGTGTTCTGGCACGTCTCTAGTAGCGTCGTCTGCTGGGTTCAATTTCGTCGGGATCCAGCGCCATTCATTGGTGGAGCTATGTTCATCGATTGCTGCGATGCGGTAAGCGACATATGGTTTATACGATCTGGACCCAGTTCTGATCCATGACAGTGTAGTTCTGCTGTCGGTCCAAAACGTAGTTGACTCTGGTGTTCTTTCGTGTTCTCCTTTAACCGCTGTCGCCATACGTGCGCCGAGAACTGCTGCTTGCAGCTCCAATCGTGGAATCGACATCAGTTTCAATGGTGCCACTTTGGCTTTGGCTGTAATTAGGCAGACGTAGGCTGTTCCGTCCCTGGCGACTGTTCGCCAGTATAATGTTGCTGAGTATGCGGATTCGCTTGCGTCAGTAAATACGTGTAACTGTAAGGATTCTGTAGTACTAAACCCTGGGTAGGTTCGTGGAATGGAGATGTGTTCTAATGCTTTGAGATGAACAAGCCATTTCCTCCAGCTTGCAGCTAGGTCACTATCTAGGGCTTCGTCCCATGCTGTTCCACGACGCCAAACTTCCTGTAATATTTGTTTGGCTCTGATGGTTACAGGCGATACAAGTCCCAATGGGTCGAATAGGGACATGACTATTCGGAGAGCTTCTCTTTTGGTAGGCGTATCGTTCTGTAGGACATTCTGAGGTATACGTGTCAGATTCAGATTGAAGGTAAGCGAGTCTTCTGTTAGCCTCCATATCAGACCGAGAACTCGTTCTGTCTGGATGTTGTTCTGCAGCTTGATCGGATCTTCGGTCTTGGTTACTTCCCCTAGTGCTTCAAGTAGGGCGGTAGAGTTTGATGACCATTTCTTGAGTTCGAAATGCGCCTCGCTGTGAATACCACGCACTGCTTGTGAGACTCTTACTGCTTCTTCTAAAGTGTTAAAGCTGTTCAAATAGTCATCCATGTAATGCTTTCTTTTTATGGCTTCGACTGCCTCCGGGTGTTCATGTTGGAATCTCTCGGCGTTCGTGTTCTTTATATATATCGCTGTAGCTGGTGAGCAAGAAGCCCCGAAGATTAATGACTTCATACGGTATTGTTCAGGCGAGTGGTTGTCTCTTCGGTCTCCTCGGCACAAGTAACGCAAAGCGTCCCGGTCTTCGGGTCGAAGTTCTATTTGTAAGAACATTTCAGTAATGTCGGCGGTCACAGCGATTGAGTGTTGACGGAAGCGCATGATCACTCCTGGTAACGACTGCAGAAGATCTGGACCAGTGAGTAATTGGTCGTTCAAAGAGACTCCAGCGACTGACTGCAGCGTCACATATGATCCTCAATTTGTCCGGTTTCATTGGGTTGATAACCGCAAAGTGAGGTAGGTTCGATGGTACCAGGTTCGATGTTTTGGAGTGATCGGTGGAGCTGGTTCGGCGTATCCTTTTGATACTAGTGCTTCCATTTGTTCAGAGTACTTCTTCTTTAGTTCTGGATCTTTATCGATTTTCTTTTCCACACTGATGAGTCTGTTCAAGACGCTGTCGTAGTTGTCTGGCATTTTAATGTTTTCATCTCGCCATAATAGAGTGGTTTGATATCGTCCATCTTTAGTTCTCTTCGTATGCTGCTGCAGGATACGAAGTGCCTTTTCATCCGGATCATTGATGGGTTTCTTTGCATTGACATGTATGTTGTCTATTGTGATATATTCCTTCACCAGTTCATGAAGGTCGTCGTCTGTGTTAGCATGTCTGATGAAGTTCACTCTGTGGCCGAGGGCTCGTGTGTGGCTGCCGTGCAGGACCCAACCGAGTGGTGTTAATGAGGCCACTGGTTGGTTCTTCTTTCCTGTTTTAATTTCTTTTGTAATGAGGAGATCCCAGTTGTCTTGACCGATCAGGAGTCTGGGTCTTGCATCTTCAGTTACTATATCTTTGGCTATGTCTCGAAGATGTTCACAGTCTTTGACTGCTTCTCGAGGTATTTTCTGTGCAGCCAACTCTAATTGCTTGACTGTTCTTGCATGCAACTTGCGTTCAGACGTGTGAAGTCCTTTGATGAAGAAGTTTACTCGTCGTGATGTTACGTCGATCGTAGGCTCGCCGTCGAAGGATGATATGTGTAGTGGATCACAAGATCCTTCTGCTCCTATTTGATTGGCTAGGCTCTCGTCGATTAGTGTTACTGTAGAACCGTCATCTAAGAGCGCGTAGGTATCTACAGCTCCCGCCGGTCCAGAAAGGTGAACTGGTATTATTTTCAGGAATGCTACCTTAGGAGTCCATCCTTAGGAGTCCATCCTCTGCGCGCCGACCTCCCTGGCGGCGTCAGCGTAGTGTGCTACGCTGACGACACGTTGGTCCTGGCGCAAGGGAGGTCGCACCAGGCGGCGGCCGAATTAGCGGCACACGGGGTTGCGACAATCGTAGAAAGGATCCGGCAATTGGGACTCGAGGTGGCCCTGCACAAGTCCGACGCCATGTGTTTTCATGGTCCTCGGAATGCGCCACCGTTGGGGTCCCAAATAACGGTAGGAGGGGTTTCTATCGGCGTCGAGTCGACGATGAAGTACCTGGGACTCGTCCTCGACAGCCGGTGGAACTTCGTGGAGCATTTCCGACGTTTGGCTCCCAAACTGGAGCGGGCGGGCGCTACATTGAAGCGGCTCCTGCCCAATCTAGGGGGTCCAAACGCCTCCTGCCGGAGGCTCTACGCGGGGGTCGTGCGGTCCATGGCCCTCTACGGGGCTCCTGTATGGGCGCGCTCTCTGGCGCTGCGGCCAGCCCGCCGGTTGAGCGCGGCCCAAAGGGTCATGGCCATCCGGATGGTCCGAGGATACCGCACGGTCTCCTGTGAGGCAGCGAGCCTCCTTGCCGGATTGCCGCCATGGGATCTGGAGGCAAAAGTCCTCGCGCACGTATGGGAGTGACGCGAGGAGGCGAAACGCCGGGGCGTAAGTCCGCTGCCGCGAGAAATCGCGGCACAGCGGACGGAGCTCCGTCGGGATCTCATGGCGTCATGGAAAGTACGGTTGTCGCAACCCAGTGCTGGGCACGCCACCATTGCGGCGATAAGTCCCCTCTTTGAGGAGTGGCTGGAGAGGCGCCACGGCGTCCTCACCTTCCGCGTGACGCAGGTCCTCACCGGACATGGCAGCTTCGGGAGGTTCCTGTGTCGGATAAGGCGGGAGGAAACGTCCGGGTGTCACCACTGTGTGGATCGCCCGGAGGACACGGTGGAGCATACGGTGAAGGTCTGCCCGGCTTGGGCAGAGCACCGCCGTGTCCTCGTGGAGGCGATCGGTGGCAGAGACCTCTCGCGTCCAGCCCTGGTTCAGGCCATGGTACGGAGCGAGAGGGCATGGGCAGCCGTCACCTCCTTCTGCGAAGCAGTAATGCTCGCGAAGGAGGAGGCGGGACAGTTGAGGGAAAGGCAAGTTTCGCGCCCTCTCGCCCCTAGCCGCCGCAGGAGACGCCCAGGGCGTCGGGAATCCCGGGCGGATTTCCGGCCACCGTAGGCGCGGGCTTGCGGACGGTGAGCAATGGGTAGCTCACCGTCCGGTAAGGACCAGGCCCGGGTCGACGGCGCGTTGTATTCCACGCGCGCCTCAAAGAGATGTCGTCAGCACATAGTAGGGGTCCACTAGGGCCGATGCCTGCCGGGGTCGCGGGAAGGTACTAATGGGTCACCGAGGCCCCCGCAACACAGGCAACAAGAAGGAATACGGGTGGGTTTTAGTCAGTAAGAGTCTGACACACCCTCCCGCTCCGCCCAGAGCGGGAGAAGTTATTTGATGATTTCCCACCCTAAAAAAAAAAAAAAAAAGGAGTCCATCCTGAATGAACCTTCTCTCGTTCTTCTTTGGAGCACTCGCTTGTTTCTTCTTTCTTCTTGTTCGCTTTACTCTCAGCGTGTAACATTTTGTGATGTAAATGTACACAGTCGTTTATTTCGCATTTCTTTGGTTTACAGCTGTGTTGCTTTGTTCTGTATTTGAGGCAACGGAAACACAAGCGATGTGTCTTAGCTATATCCCATCTAGCATCGGTAGTTGATTTTTTGAATTGTTCACACTCCATGATGCTGTGTCCATGACGTTCACATAAACCACATTTTGGTTTAGTTGTTTCCTGCGTGGCGTGTACTCGTTGCTGGCGTCGCTGCGTGTTCTGAGAAGTTTGTGTTGTTGCAGCGATATTTTCAGGTAGTGCATACGGGCTGCATATTTCTGCTTCAATCCTGATGAATCGGGTAAATTTCAGAAGATCTGGTTCTGTCCTGGGATGCATTGCTGAAAACTGATACCAGTGTCTCTTCAAAGTTGGCCTGAGTTTCTCAACAATAGCTTTTGTTACTTCTGGATTGAAGAGATAATGTCCACAGTTGAGTGCTTGCAAAGTCCCAACTATGCTTTCCACTTTGGTGGCGAATGTACAAACTTCACGCGGAGATTCAGTGAGGCGCGGCAGAGTTCGTAGACGTTCTATCTCGGCTATTGCGATTGAGTCCGGACGTCCGAAGCGTAGCTCGAGTGATTTGACAACTTCACTTGGGTCTACGTTTACTATTAGAAGACCTTGTACAGCTTCCTTGGCTATACCTCGAAGGCTTCGTCTAAGTCTAGACATGTTTTCCACTGCTGTTAGTCGATGTGCCGTCTCACCATAGGCGGCGCGAAACGTGAGCCAATCTTGATGAGTTCCGTTGAAACAGGGTAGTTCAGTGTGTCTCATTGGCTGCTGATACTGTGTGGATTGCACAGCGTGTGTGATCGCAGCAACAAGTTCCTTCATGTCCGTCCTTGGTTCTTGGACGGCCAGCGTTGTAGGCTGGTAGACGTGGGCTGATGGCGTAGGCTGCGGCACCCTGGTCTCGGTAGCATAACCCGGAGTGTAGTTATGACGCGGTGCCGTAATGTAGATCGGTTGCCATGACGTGTTCGTTGTTGCTTACGTCGAGTTCTGTGGCCAGGGTGCGACGGGCTCTGTCGGCACTGGCGTTGGTCGCGACTGCGCAGGCACGTAGTTCGGTTGCCAAGACGTGTTCGTTGTCGTTGGCTGTAGGTTCGGGTGTGGCTGCGTGGACACGGAGTTCTGTAGCCAGCTGGTTATTACTGGCGGCGGGTTCAGGTGTGGCTGTTTAGTCGCGGAGTTCGGCTGCCAGGAGGCGGCGGTGCTCACTGGCAGCATGTTCTTAGGTTCGGTGTTCGGGTTTTCAGGCGGCGGGTTCACGGTGCTAACTCCTGCCGGTAAGGTCGCTGGGATGCACCAGGACACGGCGGTGGTAACTGGGGGTACGGGTTCGTTGGTCGACTTTATTCCGGATTGATGTGGTCTGTCAGCGATGGCGAGTAGCTGACTTGATTGTAACCAGGTAGTTACTCGTTGATTGTTTCCAGCTTCCGACGGGACCGAGGATGCGTCTTCATCAGTAGATTCAGCTTCGACCTCGGCGAGGTGTGCGGTTGCTAACTCCACTAACCTTTGTGCTAGCTCCACCTTGGCCTTGCCTATGCGAAGCGCTTTTGATACTTTTTCACACTTTTGTGATGTAGGTTTGCTGTGGCGACTACTTTCTTTGTTTTCAGGTTTTTCTTCGTCTTGTTGCGTGGCGGCGCGTCTGACTGTAGATGCGGTCGCGGCGGGTGTTTCAAATGCAACAGCTGTCGTTCTCGTAGTCTCTGAAGTGACTATCTCAGCCGTAGTTTCAGTAGTGGTTTCAGTAGCGGTTTCAGTAGCGGTTTCAGTCCGCTCTGTAGCTGTAGTCGACGTTTGTCTGCCTTTCTTACCCGTAGACCTCGTAACCGGCATTGTTCTTGATAAGTTCTTCTAAATATTCTTCAAGAAGTTCAGTGGAGTCTTCTCAATAGCGTTTTCCTCGGATCCGGCTCTCGAAGGACCAGAAAATGTGAGGTTTATAGGTTTCACATTAGTGCACTGGATTGGAGGATGCTACTACTTGTTCACTTATTAAAACTCTTTAAAACTTGAAGACTATTTATTGTTCTTGCTGATCGTAATATCTGGATTCACAAAACACAGTGATTCGAAGGCTCAAACTGCCCTATACTTATATGAATTTACATAGGGACAAGTAGCGGCGGTAGCGCCGTCTTGATGATTTTAAATTACCAACAAATTTTCATTAAATTACGTTTACGATCGACTCTAGGTCCACCAATCAGAGGCTGGCTGTGGTGGCTCAAGTTTCGGACAGGTTTCGACAAGTTCAGACCTGCTCTGAACCTGACCTAGAGTCGCTCGCGATCATGACAAAGTTCCTAATAATCAATAGAATGTTTATACTAAAATGAACTTAAGGCTACGTGCTTATTACAGACATTCATACATTAAATATAGGTTTCTTATTGTTCTACGAGCGGGCGTCCTGCACACTGATCATTAAAACATAAAATCGTATAATAATCTTTGATTAATAAAATATTTGGTAACGATCTTTATAAGTTCGATAATTTCAACAAAAGCTTCGATTTCATTCAAAATAATAACTATACCTAATCAACATTTTTCTATCAATAAAAATCAATCTCAAAATCTTAAATATGGCAGCCTTTGGCAAAATAATCTGCAATCAAATATGCGTAATTATAAGTGTAACTGATTAAGAATGCAAGCAATGCATTTGAAGGGTTTGTCTTGTACTTCTTCATACTTTAGTCCAGCGAAGTCTGTGCATCTTAAATGATACCATTTGGTGAAAAATCACATCCAGGATCTTCTTCTGTATCACTTATTAAATTATCTCTACTTTAACTCTTTCGTTTTCCTTCATGGGTTTCTTGGACTTCGCGATTTTTCGTTTTGTATCTTTAGCATTCTTTAATTGTTGTTTTTCTATTCTTTTCTTTTTCAAAATTTATTCTTTTTTCTCAATTCTAACTTCTCTATTTTAACTTTTTCTTTATTTTCATAAAATTTCAAACAAAAAAAAAACGAGGACGAAGGAGCTTTCCTGTTTTAGGGCAAAGGGCGAACCCATTCTCATCTCCATTGAATATGCGTCCCGGAGATTCCGGAGAATATATCACGATGATGTGATTCTACCAGAAACGCTTCAAGTTCTCGAAACCAGAGCTTTATTGACTCCTTCGTTACCCTAGCTCTCGCCTTGTTTATTCCTTCGGCGGACCTTTGTGAAATTTCCGGATGCCTTTTCAAGAATATCAAAAACTAGGTTTGTCCAGGACGGTCCTCTTTGAAAGGGGTCTGCATGCCTAAGTCTTTTATGATTTTCTGAACATTGTCTAGCAGTTCAGATTTGTATAGGAAAACCACACTTAGCGATGTCAATTAGCCATTCCACTATTTTTATTTCGATTTCATGGGTAAGTATAGGATCAGGACCTCGAGTTTTAATCGAATCACTACTTCCTCCAGGTATTCGATCTTGCAGTTGCCTTAGGAACTCCATAATTTTGGCAATCTTCTCTGCTGGAAAGCTTTTTTTCGCGAATATCTCTAAGTGCCTGGTAAATGGTATCTTGAGGATACGGTGCATTTCTTTTTCTCTTACTCTTTGGAAGAGCCATCTGAAGCAAAAAAAAATCTTATTAAAAGATCTTCCTAAAATTGCATCGTGAAATACTATTATATTTCATGTAACGGCTGAAAATCAGAGCGCCGCCGCGGCGTTCGGTTTTCGGCCACACCATTTTTCATACAATTTTCAGTAGGCCGAAAACTGAATAATGATTATAGACTTACTCTAGTTTTCAGCCACTACCGAAATGCGTATTTTAGTTTCATCAATAACCGTTACAATTGCAGTATTTTGATGACCGAAAACTGAAAACTAGTGTATTCACAAGAATACGGTTCATTATAAACGAAGAGAAGTATACTTTCGTATAATCAATTAAATAAAAGAGACTAGAATATTTAGGCTGAACGCGAGCTACTTTTCGGCCGCATAGCCGACAACCAAACATTTGGAGAATTTATTAAGTCACTTTCCGGCCACCTAATTTAACAACTATTTTAATAAAATATTGCACTAATTAATGTGAAAATACAATACTAAGTGATTTATACAGTGGAATATATGCACATTGTTAAATAATCATAGTAAAAATAGCACAAAACTTACTTTTGATTAGAACGCGCGCCACTAAATTTTTTGCTCGTTCCCACACGTCTTGACAGCTCCTGTGCTGGCATCGTTTTAAACAATTTATTAAAAGTCGCGTGTTATAATGCAACCATCTGCAAATGTATCCAACTTCTTTTCGTGCGATAATATTTATTATAATCCTATGATTTAATAAAATCAAATTTACTGCATCACCTAGTGCCAAAGGCCGAATACTAGACCCGGCCGGCAAGCCGACGACGCAACGACCCTACATAAGGTCGAGTCAACGCGTCGTAACATTCGAAAATTTACTTATGCGTAATATTTACGTACTATATAGTGTTATTTCATTTGTTTTTAATTTAGCGGGTCAATTAGTCAAGTGAGTTTGTTAATCTTAATCAACATGGAGGACGCGGAATTCGATAGATTAATGCAACCACTTCTGACCTCAAAGGAGATATGTTTTATTCGCTTGCAGAATTTATTAGAAATGTCGAAAACTCTATCAACCGACCCATACAACGAAGGGTTGTTTATCGCCAGAGTGCAAGATTTGTCTAAGATTCGAGACGAATTCGATAGGTGTGTCGCGGGAATAGACAATACGATCCGAAATTTAACAACTTATAAGGAAAGCGAAGCATTCGATGATATTTTATTACATGATTCGTACTGTCGCGATTAAACTCACGTCAAAGAACGTTTCGATTAAAATCGAACGAGATTAGTGACGGTGACATCCGGATCCGGCTGGTTTAGTTACCCGAATCGCAACTTTTAAAATTCGATGGCACTTTTCGTGATACATTTATAAATCTCATCCGTAATAATTCCCGTATACTTATCTAAAATTGAGGAATATTATTATTTGCTCTCGTGCGTTAGTGGTCCAGCATTACAAATCGTGAAGTCGATGCCGGTCAGCGCGCATAATTACGCGATTGTATGGAAATCGCGACGATATTAAGCGATTCCTCGCGGCAGTGTATTTAGATAAGCTGTTTGGTTTCAAACCGATTGCCAGCGAATCCGCATCGAACTTAAATATATTTATAACCGAGCTGTATCAACGTCAGTGTATTGTCTTACTTTCCTGACGACGTAAGCGGCCGAACGAATGAGGGCCCCACTAAAGTATGGCATCTACTGTTATGCCTAGAAAAACTGCCGAGTCTACAGTTTCAAGAACCTCTTTATCCAAGACGATGTTGGGTCCTAGATTTCTAACATTCGGTAAAGCGAACTTTATACATTTCGTTTTCTTAGCATTGAGAACTAGGTTATTTGTCGTAAACCAATCCGCAACAATTGAAAGTGCACTGTTTACGTCGTCTGTCTATTCATGTCTACTTTAAAAATAAGAGAGGTAACATCTGCAAACAGTACAACGTTACAGATATCCTTTAAATATAATGGTAAGTCATTAATATACTCGTCAGTTGTTCTAGCATGGCTAAACACTCCTGCCTATAAATTGAAAAAATTAGTTACGACCCGCGTGACCATGATAGGTACTGGACACAGTTCCCAGTACCTGTTGGTTCCACGTCAGTGGAGTGAGTAATCCAGTCGATGTGTTATCGTGGCGCGTTACCTTCGACCCTTTTCATAATGCCAGGGTTATCTGAAGACAACTGGCCATTTCGTTCCATCGAAGAGTTCAGGGACGACATACCACTGGAGCTTAAGCCTTCTATCGAGTCAAAGAGCTTGGTTTCCACTGAAGCTCCAACAGACGTAATATTCGGATTAACCGAGCGTCAAGGCTCCTACATACTGGCGCGACTTGTCGCGCGACGCGACGCGACTCAAAGACACCCCGTGTAGCGCTACAAGCGGTGCCTTTGTGTCGCGACGCGTCGCGCGATAAGTCGCGCCAGTATGTAGGAGCCTTTAGTCTAGTTTCAGCAAACTGTTGCACGTGGTCGCACGTATCCACCAGTTCATCCGTAACTGTCGACTACCCAGAGACAAACGTACTGGGCTCATGAAAGTCGATCTGCGCAAGGCACACTACAGTTTGATAAAATCGGTACAGCAACATCACATTGCTGAGGATATCATAGCGCTGTCAAAAGGCTTGAAACTTCATCAGAATTTGCGAAAGCTCAGACTTCTTAGACGAATAAATTCGTCAGGGTGGGGGGCAGACTTTCGCAATCTAGGATAACGTATGATAAGAAGCATCCAGTGCTTCTTCCTAAAAAATCTAAATTCACGTATAGTCTTATCGATTATTACCATATTCTTTACTTACATTCAGGGCCGCGATCTCTTCAAGGTATATTAAGTCAAAAATACTGGATAATGGCGCCGATTCCCTTGTTCACAAAGGGACAGAAGATAAATTTTAGTTTAGTCCTGTCAAATTAATCAGCGCCCGTCACTACTATATACAAGTTTAGACGTGATTAAAAACTTGCCTACTAAAATTACGTCAATTTATGTCAAGCGCTGATTACTTTGACAGGACTAAACTAAAATGTATCTTCTGTCCTTTTCTTAATTAATGAAATAGAAAGAAAAAGATGCACTGAACTTAAATTTGGTTCGGTTTGTGAACAAGGGAATCGGCGCCAGTATCAGCCAGGAGTGTAATAAGATCGCGAACTAGTAAATGTACTGCGTGCTTTAAAGTCAGGCCTCAGTCCTGGCAACCCATTATGGGCCAACTGCCCAGATTTAGAACATACCTTTCACACGGTCGGTGTTGATATCGGTGGCCCTTTCTATACAAAGGAGTCAACTCGTCGGAATACTCGTACCGTAAAATTATATCTATGCGTATTCGTTTGTTGCGCAACCCGTGCAGTGCACTTGGAGACACTCTCGTCTTTGAGCACAGAATGTTTCTTCGCGTCATTCGATCGATTCACCGCCAGGCGTGGATTGTGTAGTGCTGTAATATCTTATAACGGCACAAACTTCGTCGCAGTTGGTAAACAACTAGCAGATATCTCTCAGTTCTTCGATACTAATACTGATCAGATTTCTTGCAGCTTTACGACACGCAAAGTGACGTGGAAGCATAATCTACCCACAGGCAGCCATTTTGGAGACATAACCGAGGCAGCAATCAAATCCGCATACAGTCATTTAAAAAGAACTGTCGGAGAAAGAGCCTTTACATTCAAAGAGCTTACCACTCTTTTTGCACGCGTCGAAGCAGTGCTAAACTCACGACCGCTGTATGCATTATCTTCGGATCCCAGTGAGTTTGAATTGAAGTGCTCACAGCGGCGCACTTCTTGATCGGTAGAGACCTTCTAGAAGCTCCCGAGTACGGTTTGACGAATTCTCCTCTATCGAAGCTGAATCGTTGGCAAGCCATATAGCAGATGTCGCAGCAATTCTAGCGACTCTGGCGAAAATACTACCTCCACATGCTCCAACAACGCCAGAAGTGGTTAGATGGTTGTCGCAATCTAAAAGAAGGAGATTTGGTACTCATAAACTCTGAGGTCCTCTTTAATGGGCATTAGGTCGAGTTATTAAACTATACCCGGGGTCTGATGGCATCGTACGCGTGGTCGGTCTTCGTGCCAAGAACAATGTCATTACTCGACCCGTGGTCAAGCTTAGTCCGCTCCCTTTGGAGCAGGAATCATCTTATATAACTATTTGTATTTCATTAGGCACTCATTCGGAACAGTGAATGAGTGCAACTATTAAGTTAAGTAAGGTACTCCCTTTCTTCTCCTAAAATTGTTTGTCCGAAAATCATTATCCATAACACGTTTGCTATAAACTTCAGTAACCATAATGTTCAAAAATTCGAAATTTTGTTTTACTATCGTTACTTCTAAAACTATTCTGTCATAATATCGAGTACTATAATAATTGAATCTCCTAATTTTGCATGAAATAAGATCATATGTCCTAAGTATTGTATTACCTATATAATGTGTAATATTCCGAATGTTCATTTATAATAAAATTGTTTGCTGCATTTGCTAAAAATTAGGTTTTAGTAACAGAAACGAATCGCTGTAAATCCGACTCCACGCAGTCTCGTATGCCCTACCCCTAGAGTGTAATTTAGAATCGCGTAGGAGCGGAGGAGCGAGGCGGCCAGCGAGTTGTGGAGCAGGTGGTTGTAACGCAAGACGAAGCTGCGGTGGTGAGCGTTAAACCATCTGCGACGATAAACTCGCGTGGGACCGCCGAAGCCCAGCAGCGCCGGAGCCGTGACAGAAACCATGCCTGATGCATGTTGCATGCTCGCTTGCATGCTGCATGCTTGCAAACATTAAATAATTTGAATTTAGAACTTACAACTTTTATTGAAATGGTTTTATGTCTTTTATATATTATTGATTGTAATATTTATGACATTCAAATTTAGGGTATATTGTATTTAGGGATTTCAATTTTATGGGATTTGCCATTATGTGACATTAAGTTCGGGCAAGTTATCATTCGAACAAATGATGATTAAGAGAAAAAAAATTAGGAAACACAATAAAAAACTCAAACTCAAAGCATTTATTTCAAATAAACCAATTACAGGCACTTTTGAATAGTCAAGGGTTTGGTCGGTCAGTCAGAAAGAAGAAGCTAGTTGCCGATTCCAAAGCGGAGTAGGTACCTGTAGGGACACAATGTAAACATGAAAGGCAGAACACTTGATAAGCAAAAGGTATACAAGCGAGAAGTATGAATGGACGCCATTGGCCCGCGTAGAATGTTGTCTTAAAGGGTTTTCCATGTAATAAAATACAAACATTATTAACTTGACGAAATACTTTAATTATTGGACCCGTAACCTTCTACAACCAGGCGAGGCAGTCTTGTTTAGGGGCTTACACATCGCGATACGAGAGAGACCCCTAAATACCTATGAAGAAGAACGGGCAAGAAACTCCACGGACACTTTTTTAAATCAACGTATTATGGTTACAAAATATTGTTAAGTAAACTATAGTTTAGCGTAGTTATTAAAGTTTATACAGTCCACTACTCACACAATTATCTATCAAACACTATCACATGTTTTCAACACTCACCTAGTTATTCAACACTAACAATATGACAACCCTGTCAAATGACCTTATAACCGGGAAATCCTGGCGAATTTTGGGGGATCCACCCCATCGGTGGATGTTGGGTTTTGTTTTGGCTTCCACTATAAATCCCGCCAATCTGCCAACGGCTCATCTCGGCGCTAATCAACGTGTGAGTTGAAAAGTTCCCGACGCGCACACGCTAGTGATGTATTAATTAGCATTCGTATTCATTGTTACCATGCGAATGCTCATTTAGCATTTAACAAATGAAATGGAGTTGCGAAATTCTGTAAGTGCGAACTGTGCGAAGTGAATTTATCACTTCGTACTTTTTTTGATACGTCAGAGCGTCGACGCACGCAGCGCTAGCGTGCGCTCTCCGTCGCGCTCTCCGTCGCACCCACGGGAAGTCGGGAATACTAAATCTATCGGTTTCACGTGACCGTGACTTCGTTCGCGAGTGAAATTTATTAGCAGGTGCTGCGAACTTGCGAATAATGGGTTAAGCAATTGTCATCTTATTATCTTTGATTTACGCGTACTTAGGGTTGTATATTGAATGAATGCTTGTGATTATCCAATTTATTTATATTATTAGCATTAGCAGGATGGTGCGAAGAATGATGATTAGCAATTATTACCTTGTTGTCTTTGATTTGCTCGTACTTAGGGTCGTGTATTGATTGAATGAATGCGTGATTGTTTAATACTAATTTGCTTGGCACGCGCGTGGCGCGCGTCGTTTTGTGTCAAAGTTCAGTACGTTTTGGCAAGTGATAGTGAGAGTTTAGTTTACGTATTCGTTTAACAGTAATAACATTCTTTCTTCTTGTGCTTATTATTGTGCTTAATTAGATAACAAAATTCACATACTTCATTATTATCAATTATCTTCATATTAGCAAAAAGCATAGCAATAGCCATTAGCATGAGCTATTTAATCTAATTAGCTAAGACTCAATAATTCACATGCTAATGAAATTTATGCGAAATCGCATTAATTGCCATTACTAGCACACGCCCGCAAGCGTGGCGTCAAAGTCAGTCGCAACACCGAACGAGACGGAGCCTGCACGCCGTGGTTGCATGCGCTCTAAAAATCTTTCAAAACCTGAGTGTCTGAACCATATAACATCCCACAAATACGGCCTAACCTTGTGAAACCCGTAAAAAACTATCAGCCCGTCCCGGGACGAATCGGAGCAGTACCAACATCCTGGGCCTCAAGTCTGCTATTACAATAGTGTCAGAATGGTCTATTTATTGATTTCATAATTGTTGATTTTGACAAGTTTGGTATTCTACTAATATAATGGCGTCATTAATGAGGATCGGAACAGACCATTCTGACACTATTGTAATAGCAGACTTGAGGCCCTGGTCGCAGAGCTGGTCGACGGAGGGTAAGTGAGGCCTCTTTTGAAAAATTGATCTCATTTTCTTCACACCCATTCTTTCCATTAGAATTAAAAATTTCCAAACAAATATTTTTGTACTCTTACTCTAAAGTGCCAACCCTAGTGGGGCAGAATCAAACAAGATTTTAGAGTAGTGGAATCTGCCCCACTAAATCGAAGTAGTGGGGCATATTCCACTGCAAAATTTTAGGCATTCCACTTTGTCCGGTGGGGCAAAGTGGAATGATTCCATATAACCCCGAACCATATATAACCACGAATTACAAATTATATAGATGCAACAATAATGAAATATAATGCGCATTAGTTTAAAACTCATTTCAGGTATGCTGTTACGTCTTTGATTTAAATGTATGTCGCTGAGCCCTCTCTTATCGTTCTGATGGGAGCATAACAGAAATTTGTCGCCCGTTAGGCTCGTCGGCTATATTCACTTGAATACTCATGGTTTGATTACAGTATTTATTTGTGTATACACCACAAATTGCTTCTTCTTCTTTGTTTAGGTGGCGACAGTAGCCAGAAGCACAATTTCGAAAATGCCATATTAGTTTACAGAATATATGATGCGACTCAAAACATAACAGCACCAATGTCATTTTTGACAGCGCTCACGGATGGTCGGCGTTATCGCAAAATGGCTCATGACATGACGTCATTTATGACGGTTCAGGGTACATCGATATCGCGGTCACGCCAATTCGGAACGAGTGTAACCACGTTCATATCGATTACAGCGCAATTCGGAATGCACCCTAAAACTTTTACAGACAGACTGACAGTGACAGTCAGTGTGACCAGATTCAGTATTTTAATACTTTTTCAGTGTATTTCATCGATTTTTCCGAACATCAGTATATTTTCAGGTATAGTGCTGGCAGTCAGTATTTTTGGGTATATTTTGGTTGAAGTTATGGCAACACCGTAGTGAGTGATCGTCTTTGCGACAATGTTTGCGGAATTCGTCGGAACGCGAACATTGGGGACTTTCCCGGATTTAGTTTATACTTATACATGTTATCTAAGATGAGTAAGTTACAGATATGACAAGAAAGAAGGTCGTTGCCGGCGTTGTAGTATTGTAATACTACATATACAATTATCAATCAATACATAGTATTAATCAGACTTGCAGAATGTATGTTCGCCTAAAACTTTACAACTGCTGGACCGATTTTAATGCGGTTTGCACTATTAGATAGAGCGTAATTTCCAGATTGCATACATTCAAATTCGTTGTGTTTCATGAATATCAGTCTACCCGGACGAATTCGGGACGGACCGCTAGTTTATCTATAATTTTCAAAACAACGTCTAGTTTTTAAGTTTTCAGTTGCATGAATAGGTAGTAGTTAAACTTAAAATATTCTTTATTACTAGTATCAAATCGTCTAATACGGTTCAAGTGAAATGATTGTCTCTTCTGCATTCGACTTAATCTTTGAGGACTTTCTTTCGATAATTCGGGAATTTCCCCAAAATAGGAGTTGTTTTTGTCATCATATAAATATAATGCGATTTTCGTTGTTTTTATTTACTTAGTTGCATTCATCCGGACAGCATGTCTAGTTTTCAGCAAAGTTATTTAGCTAAGTGGGAACAAATTCCGGAATTTTCTTCGTGGCTTTCACGTTATAAAGATGACGAGTTTACCGCATTTTGCAAAGCATGCAATGCGAAACTGCAAAGTAGATTAGCATCTATAAAACGGCATGCAAATACTGAAAAGCATAAATCGAACTTGATAAAATATAAAAGACAGTCAAAGGTAAGCATAACTCGCTTTACTTACCTACCTAGTTCAAGGAGTTTGAGTTACAAACCAAATTCCTTGATTTAGTTGATTTGAGTGGTGAGACCGCAGGTCATTTATTTAATTCGTTGTCATCAAAATTATCCGAATTAGGTTTAGAAATAAAATACGTAATAGGATTCGCTGCTGATACTACGAATGTGATGTTTGGTCAACATTCTGGCATTGTTGCAAAAATTAAAGAAGTAAACCCAAAGTGCTTTTTCATAAAATGTGTTTGTCACTCTGCAGCATTAAGTGTTAGCCACGCCTGTAAAATACTGCCTAGAAATGTAGAACAAATAGTAAAATAAGTATATGGATATTTTTCTCAAAGCAGCAAGCGTCAAAGAGAATTTGCTGAGTTCCAAAATTTTACAGACACTGAAAATCACAGAATTTTGCGTCATTACGACATAAGGTGGCTTTCACTTCATGCCTGTATTAGTAGAATAATTGAGCAGGAGGGCATTGCAATCGTTCTTTCAAGACAAGCAATACTTGAGTGATCGCAATATGTCATCAGAATTTTTATTTAATTCTTTTACCACTGATATAAACAAATTGTACTTTTACTTTTTGGACTGCATTTTGCCGATTGTAAACATAATTTTTCAAGGCGACTATCCGTGCATTGATAGACTGTATGATGATGCATCTAGTATGTACTTGTCGATTTTGGGTTGTTTCATGAAAGCTAATTACATCAAACGTCCGGACAATGTATTTACGTTAGACCCAAAGTCTAATGTAAATTATTTGCCATTGAAAGATATGTGCTTAGGTATTCAAGTAGGCCAAGAATTAATCAAACACAGGGAAAATGTAAACATGAAAGAACAGATTGCTGAGTTTTTCAGAAGGTGCCAATCATTTTTAATTGAGTTGAGCACGCAATTGAAATCACGTTTGCCTTTTGAAAATCCAGTTTTTCGAGAACTGTAATTTCTTGACCCACACACTGCCGTGCATAAAGAATTTCGCAGTTTACGAAATGCGATAGAAACTTTCCCATGCGAAGTACAGCCAGAACAAATGCAGTTAATTGACGAAGAATATAGAACCCTAAAGTTTGATCGCGAAGTGAGTTGTTACAATCTTCCAGCACTGGCTCACCCATCTCGTGTGAACAATTTTGGGTGGAAGTTGGGAAAATTTCTAACAGTGATGGCATGTTAAAATACAAAAATATAACTAGTTTTAGTAAATCCCTTCTATGTATACCGGTGTCGAATGCTGCATGCGAGCGCATATTTTCACAGATAAATTTAATAAAAACGGACCAAAGAAACAGATTTATAAACAATAATGTGTCAGCTATTTTAAAAACAAAGCAAGGTGTTAAGGATGAAGGAGGTTGTGTAAATTTTAATCCTTCGAAAAGGATGTTAAAATATAACTCTAACATTTATTGTGAGTATGAATAAATAAAACGTGTTAAGAAAATCAGTATTTTTATTGGTATATCTGTCCTATGTTAAGTCGGTATATTTCAGTATTTTTTTGAGGTGCCTCGGTCTTTTCGTAAAATTTAATCTGGTCACACTGGTGACAGTGAATCTTCTAAATCGAAGTAATTTTGGTTTTGATTTGACTCTCATTTTGTTATTATAATTCAAAAGACATAGACTATTTGTCTCCAATTGTTTATTGATAAAATCAGTCGTCAATCAACTTGACATAGATTTCAACGGTACACATACTAATTTCCGGATTCCATAAGATAAAGTTTATTTGGATTCGAATTGTGCTTCAGTTCATTCTTGTGAATTTATAAAAATAACTTTAGATGGATAAAGTATTTCAAATAGAATCACTTGAAGCATTCCAAAATGTAAGTAAAAAGCTTTCTATTTTCATCCGATTTATTTAGAACCAAAGAGATTAAAGATTTAGATGTATTTGCTTGAACCCAAATTTATTTTTATTTAATTTATTTTTTAGGAACCCAAATTTTGTTTACCCTCCTAAGAATTTTACATATTTTTAAAATCCAATAACACTGCCCGACGAGGGGCCTATTTAAAACAATTGACAGGCGACTAACTGATTTTAATTAATTGAAAAGGTAATTGCATAGCTGACACTACTTCTAGCATAATTTCGATTACAGTTGTTGTAAATTTGTTTTTTGTTTCAGGTATCACAACAAATCCTGACCAAGTTGTATTATTCAGGATCACCTGATTCACTATCACCTTACATAGAAGCTGATGTGATTACGTTGGCAAAACAGGAATTGATATCAATCATATCTGATTGTAATTATGATTTACACAAAATCAAAGATGTAATTAATAGCAAGGGGTGGCCACAAGAAAAACTTAAATGTTTTCATGAATTATTAGAAACAAACAAGTCTGAAGTTCTGCATGCAGCTTTAAATCACTACAACAGTAGTTACTGTGACACAGTAGTTAATTTTGATTGGTTTTTAAAATTTGTTCTTGGTACCAGTGAAATGAAAACATTGAAATACCCACTGCTACAGTTGATGATGTCAACAATAAATAAAAATGGGAAGCAGAATAAAATTATGTATGATACCAATAAAGATATTTTAAGGAAAATTATAAATGCTTTAGAGTGTATTAAATGAGGAATGTTAATAATTAATAAATAAAAAAAATAATCTTAAAATATTATTGTTCTCCCATGTTTCCGTGTTTGTGAATACTACCTTGCGAGGTATAGGTATAGGTTTCTTTGTGCCACCCTTCAATCTATTATTGATCAAAGGTGCCACCATAACTTTTAAATCCCTGAACAGATTTGGATGTATGGTATCGTTAGATTCCTTACATCATTCAGTGACAAATATTTAAAGTCCCGGGACTTTGTGTTCCACAGAATGGTGCAATGACAATTTTATTTATCTGTTTAGTCAGCAAGTAAATGAGTGACCTTTCGCTTTGTATATACAGATTAACTATTAATGTTGCAGACTGACCGCGTAAAGATTATTTATAGTAATACCTTTATAAAATATGTTAAAGAAAGTATAATAATAATGTTCCTGCTTGGACTAACCAATACTTTTTAATAACTTAATGTTATGTAATAATATAATTAATAATGAAGCGCCTGCACGAAATGTAACTGCAACTTTTTAATTGAAGTGTTTTTCTCGTTTAAGTATTCAGGCGTAAAAAATAAAAAATAATTTTTGTAAAGAAACTAAAGACCTCCAGCACCCACTGTTGATTTTTGGGGGTACTAAATACTGGTAAATTCGTTGTAGTTTTGGAGCACAGACATGGTCTCGTCACTATGACGCATAATTATTCAGGCGTAAAGAATGTCAAAAATGAAAAATATTTTTTGTAAAGAAACTACTAAGATCTCCGTCACCCATTGTTGATTTTTGGAGGTACTAAATCAGTTACTAACTACTGGTTTGATCAGAATGATGTAATTCGTTGTAGTTTTGGAGTACAGGCTTGGTCCCGTCATTATGACGTAGGTATCATAATGGCGGGACCAGTTATCGTGAAATTCCGTTTATGCCGTGAGAGGTACAAAAATATCAGGACAGACGTTTATACCAAAAGAAAGCTGTATTCATTACCTATAAACAGACCTACAATAAATATATGTAATTAATTATCGAACAAAGACTGCATTCCGAATTAACACTGACAGCCGGCCAGTTTTTAACACGCATTCCCTGGTATGCCGGGCATATCTTAAGATATTGTAAGATTTAAAAAAATTATGTACGTCAGGCTGGCCCGGCCCCATGGAATTTAATAATGAGATTGTTATCAATCCAATGTACCCGGGTATACTAATATATGTAACACCTTCATTTTCAATGTAACTCTTTTTAAAAGAAATTACGTGCACTTCTTAGTGGCCGGGCCAGCCTGACGTTTTCAGCCCGGCCACCTTGTTTCCCACTAATCTACAAAAAATACTGGCAATATTGTGCTACAGATGAAATGTACCCTATAATTTATGCATATGTAACACAAAATCGAATCCTAAAATGCAATAGCATACGAAATATTAGCGGTTGCAGGTGGCCGGGCTGAAATTATTTCGTTACTATAAAACAGTAAAACTGCAACACCTACCAAAAAATAATACCAGTACATAATGAGATATAGAGATATAGAATACATGTAACGCTTTCATTTTAAATTATAATACATATTTAGAAAGAATAATCACTTGAAATTATATTTCAGCCCGGCCACCTAAAAGCGGTAATATTCCCTAAAATCTTATGCTAATTTGTACAGTAAAACCTGATACAGCTATGAAATGAAAGTTACATTCGTTTTGTTTTAGTCGTATACCTTTAAGCCTTCTGTTTGACTAGATTATCAAAATCTGAGAAACTTTCCGAAGAGTGACTATCATTTATTAACTAATTTCAGGACATTTGGTTTGTTGAGTGAAACAAAATTGGTAATTGTCATATTTTTTTAATAATCATTTTTGAAATTAGTTAGACAACATTTGTACTTATATTAATTAGGTACTATAACAATTGTTAATTATAAATAATGTAAAAAAAGGTTACACATTGATAATAACACAGTTATCAAAAAATTATAGTAATATCAATATTACCTTAACATCGAACATTCATTCATTCAGAATATTAGAAGATAATTTTAATAACAACTACACTGCAACAACTGATCAAATTTTACACTCACAGTAATATTAAAACGTAAAATATTATGTCAGAAGTGTTGATAACTACACGGCTCTTGCGCATCTATTCTGTCTACTCGGGGAAAATATCTTACGACTTAGGTTGGGACGCGACACAGGCGCCGTCTAAAAATCGGTGGTAGCGTCTGTGAACTATTATCTTTGTATGGTTATGTTGTGAAGCCAAAAACGGAGAAAATATTTAAAGGTTTAGGTATTATGTATCCAACAATTATTATGTGTGATTTATACTACTTAGTTTATTAATAAAAATATCATAGTAACGCATTTTGTTTCACTCAACAAACCAAATGTCCTGAAATTAGTTAATAAATGATAGTCACTCTTCGGCAAGTTTCTCAGATTTTGATAATCTAGTCAAACAGAAGGCTTAAAGGTATACGACTAAAACGAAACGAATGTAACTTTCATTTCATAGCTGTATCAGGTTTTACTGTACAAATTGGCATAAGATTTTAGGGAATATTACCGCTTTTAGGTGGCCGGGCTGAAATATAATTTCAAGTGATTATTCTTTCTAAATATGTATTATAATTTAAAATGAAAGCGTTACATGTATTCTATATCTCTATATCTCATTATGTACTGGTATTAGTTTTTGGTAGGTGTTGCAGTTTTACTGTTTTATATTAACGAAATAATTTCAGCCCGGCCACCTGCAACCGCTAATATTTCGTATGCTATTGCATTTTAGGATTCGATTTTGTGTTACATATGCATAAATTATAGGGTAGGTACATTTCATCTGTAGCACAATATTGCCAGTATTTTTTGTAGATTAGTGGGAAACAAGGTGGCCGGGCTGAAAACGTCAGGCTGGCCCGGCCACTAAGAAGTGCACGTAATTTCTTTTAAAAAGAGTTACATTGAAAATGAAGGTGTTACATAATATTAGTATACCCGGGTACATTGGATTGATAACAATCTCATTATTAAATTCCATGGGGCCGGGCCAGCCTGACGTAGTACATAAAAAATTTGATATCGAAGTGCTATAAGCATTTTTTTTTATTTCTCAAGTATTATCTAAACCAAGGAACATATTTACTCTAGGGAGACCTAAACTATATGGAAGTTGATCACGTATTTCGTACGTGATCGGCGTCCTGTGGAATGAGAGGCATCACGTGGTGACTACGTGATTGGCTGTCAAAGTGTTTGGGCGCTGACAAGAGGCAAATAACCAAAATAGACTTGTCTTAAAAAAAAATTGCCAATTCTGTATAGTTTGTGGTAGCGGAAAAAATATATGTTAATTTTGAACATATTTCTCAGAACTTGGTTGTTACCAAGACACGAGCTCTATCGGATTACAAAAGCAAGAGAAAGGAGAATGAGAGATATAATTCACATTAAATGTATGAAAGACGACGCCGGTAAGGTTCTGTCCAAAGATAACGAAATAAAAGAACGATGGAAGGTTTATTTTGAAAGCTAATTAACGAAGAGAATAAATGGAATGGTGTGCTCAAAGAGGTACAGGTAAATATGGGTTTAGTAAGGGAAATTAGCATGGATGAAGTAAGGAAGGCAGTTCTAAGTATGAAAATTAGAAAGGACATGGGCCCAGATGATATACCAGTAGTATGGAAGTGTAGAAGATGGATGTATGTGGTTGACTTTAGTCTTCAATACGTTGTTGCATGAAGGAGGGATCCCACATGAATGGTGCTATTGCACCATACTATGGCACTAGCGAACTATTGTTCGCTAGTGCCCATCTTCAAGAATAAAGGTGATGTTCAGGAATGCAACAACTATAGAGGGATAAAGAAAGTAATAGAGAAAACACTGCGAGAGAAGAGTGAGATTACCCCGAACCAGTCAGCTCGAGGAAAACAGTGGACGCCACTTTTGCACTCCGCCAATTGTGCGAGAAGTACACACGTGCACACAAGAACTTGCACATGGTGTTTATTGATCTGGAGAAAGCGTATGATAGGGTACCTAGTACCTCGGGATGTGTTGTGGTGGGCTTTGAAAGAGAAAGGTTTGCCCGGAAAGTATGTGGAAGTTAATTCGTGCTATGTACAGCCAATGTTGTACCTACGTCCGGTCGGCTGCTGGCAATATCGACGGGTTCAGTGTGGCTGTAGGCTTACACCAAGAGTCGGCGTTAAGTCCTTACCTCTTCCTGTTGATTATGGACGCTCTGACGTCAGACATACAGAAGGGGGCACCCTGGTGCATGCTGTTCGCCGATGACATTGTTCTTGTCGGTGAAGATGGACCTGAGATCCAGAGCAGATTGGAGAAATGGCAACAGAAGCTGGAGAATTTTGGCTTGAAAATCAGCAGAACCAAAACTGAATATTTATATATTCTGCGATTTCGGCGGTCTCTCCAGTTCTGGAGCTATAGCGCTTGATGGCGCGCTTCTCCCAGTCTGTTTTGACTTTCGGTATATCGGTTCACTCGTGCAAAGTGTTATTACGAACTATCAGAACAAAGTGTGGTTTAGACAGCGAAGCTAATATAAGGCGAAGTCGTGCGAGTTACTACTAGCACGTGGACAGGTGGCATGCGGTGAGATTAAAACACGATATCTTCAAGTAACTATTCGTGTATCCTTTCGTGTATTCCTTGATCATCAAGTTGTCATGAATAGCAAGTCATAAAGTATACTAATTACACGGTATCAAACATAAAATAAGATTAATCACATTAATAAGAAAGGAAAAGATGTTCACCCCATGATGACGATTTGACAAGAGGAAGATACAGATAATAAACCTTTTATAGAGTGATAACTATCCTCTATAATCTGTGGACTAATAATTCAAGCGGATCATGCTTATTATTTCATCACGTCCCCTTACGCTTTACATTATTACATTTTATAAAAACATGTTGAGAGACATACAGACAAAAATAAAACAAAACTCTATATGACTACAGTCCTAATACATATATATGAAAGTACATACAGTCATATTACACAACACTTATACTCATGTTCTTAATAAAACCTACATGTTTCTTAGAGCTAAGCGGTTTGCTAAGCACATCTGCTATCATTTTTTCAGTTTGTAAGTAATTTACAGTTACAATATTATTATTTATTAGGTCTTTTATATAATGATATCTGAGATCTATGTGCTTTGTTCGTTTATGACAGTACTCCTTACATTCTAACAACTTAATTGCACTTTGATTGTCATTATAAACAACTGGCCCAACATTTAAACAAAAAATCTCTGATAACAGACTCTTAATAAAACATATGTTCTTACAAACATCAGCAATTGAAATATATTCCGCCTCAGTAGTAGATAAAGCAACACAGCGTTGCTTGCGTGACTCCCAATTTATTGTATTATTACCTAGCTTCACGACGTACCCAGTATAAGACTTACGATCGGTTACATCATTAGCCCAGTCTGTATCGGTATAAGCAGCCAAACTCAATTTATTACTTCTTACGAATAGTAAGCATTCGTAAGAATTCATTCATTCATTGTTCCCGCTAAATAACGTAAAACACGTTTAGCAGCTTGCCAATGACTGTTATCGTGACAGTTATTAAATTGACTCAACTGGCTACATGAATAAACAATATCAGGCCTAGTGCATACAGCTAAGTACATTAATGAACCTAACAATTGCCTGAAATTATCATTGCTCTCGCTTACATTTTCAGCTTTCAGTAATTTACAATTCAATGGCATAGGTGTAGATACAGTTTTACAATTACCCATACCAAACCGCAATAATAATTTCTTAAAATAATCAGTCTGGTCCAATTTTAAAATACATTTTGTTCTATCTCTTGTTACATTGATACCAAGACAGCTCTTTAATAGACCAAGGTTCTTTACATTAAATTCCTTTTCTAACAAATTCACTAAGTCTTTTTGAATAACACTTTTCTCAGTATAAAATATATAGAAGTCATCAACATACAGTGCAATAATTGTTAAATCATTCATGTCTTTCTTTACATAAACACATGGTTCACATTGACTTTGTATATAACCATTATTACTTAACAAATTATGAACTTTGCTATTCCACATTTTACTAGCTTGTTTTAAGCCATAAATACTCTTATTTAATAAACAAACCTTGGAGTCATCCCCATTATAAATATTGTTTCATTTAAGTTACCATTCAAGAAAGCACAAGCTACATCGATGTGATCTATACTGAGATTTAAATCATTCGCCAAGGAAAACAAAATTCGCATAGTAGAATGCCTAACTACTGAGGAAAAAGTTTCGTTATAATCGACCCCATGTTTCTGTGTAAACCCCCTGGCAACTAATCGCGCTTTAAACTTTGTTAAGTTTCCAGAAGCATCATGTTAACGTTTAAATACCCATTTGGATTTAATTACATTTTTCCCTATTGGGCGACCTACGATCTTCCATACTTCATTCGCAATTAATGAGTCATATTCACTCTGCATCGCCGCACGCCACTCGCTGGCATCCGAACAAGACATAGCTTCTTCAGAACTAGATGGTTCCTCAATATTACCGACATACATTGAAATGTCATAATCACGATACCTTAATGGCGGAATTTAACGAGTACTGCGTACAGGGCGGGTATTAGCCTCAGCCCGGGGTACCTCCATAATCGTCACTCCTTCCCCTCGAACAGACGCGTCCGGCCGAGTCCGGCGATGACGAAGTCACTGACTCGTGGCTCGCCGACGATGAGTCTGCACAGCGGGACTCATCCTCACTGCCTGTGCAGTAATGCTCCTCGTCTGTGGTATTTGTAATTTGAGAACCATCATTAAATTCCAAAGAATTGGTTTTATCACTAATCTTGTCCTCATTATTACATTCATTTAAATTTATTTGACTAGAATAGATTTCATTTGTATTATTTAAATTATCATCATTTAAAACCAATTCATTGCTCTTGTCAAAACAATTATTATGCAAAATAATTTCATTATAATTAAAGTCATCATTATCCTTTTCATTTAAAAACCTATTCTCTAAAAATGCAACATTCCTTGACAATACAATTTTTCTAGGATTCATTGGATCTGATAGTGATATACCCTTTACAGGTCTCACTATACCCCACAATAATATACTTTTTACTCTTAGCACCAAGCTTACCACGCTTATGCGCTTATGCGCTCCAAAGAATATGCGATGCAACCAAAAACCCTTAAGTGGTGAGCCACTTAAGGGTTTTTCACTTAAGGGTTTGTCACTTAAGGGTCAACCCCAGATCCCGACCACAGGTGCTCAGGAATCTGTCCAGACAAAGCCGTAGTAGGGGACCGATTTTTCAAATAAATTGCAGTATTTACCGCTTCTCCCCAATAACGCTTACTAAAACCAGATTCCTGCAGCAACGCGCTTTTTCAATGAGTGTCCGGTTAAGGCGCTCTGAAACACCATTCTGCTGGGCCGAGTAAGGAACTGTAGTCTGATGCACAATACCTTCTTCACTTAAGAATCCAGAAAACATATAATTGACATACTCGCCACCATTTTCCGAACGTAAGCATTTAATCTTCAAACCAGTTTCACTCAACCATAGCCTTAAAAATAATAAACTTGGACATTACCTCAGACTTGTACTTCATCAGGTATCCAAATGTTTTTCTTGTGTGATCATCTGTAAACGTAACCAAATACTTTGCACCTCCTAAGCTGTTCTCACGCATTAGTCCGCAGACGTCCGAATGTACTAATTCCAATGGTCGCTCGGCCCGCTTGCCCTCTCCTTTGGGAAACGGCTGTGTTGACAGCTTTCCCTCAAGGCAGGGTATGCAGTCCTTCAAATTGCCCTGGGTATGATCCTTAAACATTACACCAGACACTTGACCTTTTAGAATACTCATACTTCTCAGACCTAAATGTCCCAACCTGCGACGCCATAACTCAGTAGAAACAGCTACTGCAGTACTCTCTGTCTTTTGCACATTACTCAAAAGTTTGGAAGAGTACACCTTATTGTGCAAAGGCTTTACAATGTTACAATCTAATTTATACATTCCTTTATCACACCCCACAAGAGCTATACGGTTGCCAGAGACTTTACTAAATTAATTAAATTCAACAGTAAACTCACTTTCTACGAATTTACTTACTGACATTAAATTAGTGGCTATCTGTGGCACATACAAAACATTTTTAAGTTGTCTTACCTCATTTCCAAAGTTTACCATTAAATCTCCTACACCACTACATCTCAATTGTTCATTATTTGCTAAAGCAACTGTAGTGTGTTTTGCATTACAATTAAAGTCTTTATAATTCACCATATCTTCTTTACAATTTGTCATATGAGATGTACAACCGGAGTCGATGAACCACGCATTACTTTGATGAACAAACAAAGCTGTAGCGAAACTTGTAGACTCATTCTTCTTGTCATTCTTCATCTTGTAGCATTTGGCCTTGATATGTCCAGGCTTATTGCAGTAATGACAGACCATAGTCTTCTTCTTGAAAGAGTTCTTCGAAATTAAAGCTTTGTTGTTATTGTTCAATGCACCATCACTTCTCCGCAGCTCTTCTTGTAAAAGTCGAGTTCGTACAATCTCGCTGGTGAAATTATTGGTTAAACATACTGTTTCAAGATTAGAAACCAAGTATTCAAATTCCTGCGGTCTACCGCTCAATAAAATCTCTGCGACTTCAGCATCATCAGTCTTACGACCAATATCCGTGAGCTGCTGCACAAGGGTCATGACACCTTGTATGTATTCAGACATACTTGAAAACTGAGTATAATCAATTCTATGCAGTTGTCTCAAAAGCAGCACACGCCGTAACAAGCCTTTATTTTCAAATATATCAGCTAAGTTTTTCCATGCACCTTTTGCTGTAGTAGCATTCCTGATATACTGATAAAGTGCCGGCTTGATGCATAAAGCTATACGCGCCAAAGCACGCTGATCTCTTACCGGATCAGTCTCGGTGCCTTCAATTGTATTCCACAAGCCATCCACGGTAAGCAGCATTTTGATTGCAAATTTCCAATTCAAATAGTTTGATACTCCTTCCAATTTCTCTATAGACGATGTTAAGCTATTGTTACTTTGCAAAGCAGCATTTCCATTGCTCGCTTCTTGATGACTAGGCGAGACCATTTTGGAGCTTTGAGGTTATATTCTGCACGCGTTATTTCTTCTCCCTATAACAACTCTGGGCACATAACCTGTTATTACGAACTATCTGAACAAAGTGTGGTTTAGACAGCGAAGCTAATATAAGGTGAAGTCGTGCGAGTTACTACTAGCACGTGGACAGGTGGCATGCGGTGAGATTAAAACACGACATCTTCAAGTAACTATTCGTGTATTCCTTGATCATAAAGTTGTCATGAATAGCAAGTCATAAAGTATACTAATTACACGGTATCAAACATAAAAGAAGATTATTCACATTAATAGGAAAGGAAAAGATGTTCACCCCATGATGACGGTTTGACAAGAGGAAGATACAGATAATAAACCTTTTATAGAGTGAGAACTATCCTCTATAATCTGTGGACTAATAATTCAAGCGGATCATGCATATTATTTCATCACAAAGTAGATCGGATATCATAGAGTTAACACTGGATTGATGAAATGGCAACAGGTCACGGGAACAATCTGCGACTCCCACAGTCCCCATAAACGTAAGGAGAAGATATATAAAACAATGGTAAAACCTGCTGTCTTGTATGGATCAGAATGTTGGGCCACAAAAGGGATGAATGAAAGGCAATTGCATGCAGCTGAGATGAGAATGCTAAGAGGAATGTGTGGTGTGACACGAATGGATAGAATAAGAAATGAATACATAAGAGGAAGTCTGAAAGTGGCAGCGGTGACTGAAAAGTTGTGCGAAAATCGGTTTTCATGGGCATGTGATGCGGAGGAATGAGGAAAATGTCTTGAGGAAAGTCTTGAGTATGAATGTCGATGGCTATAAGAGTAGGGGAAGACCAAAGAAACGATGGATGAACTGTGTGAAAGATGATATGGCTAGAAAGGGGGTGACTACCGAGATGAAAACTAATAGAGAAGTATGGAAGAAAGCGACATGTTGCGCCGACCACCACGACCACGAATAAATTGGGTTAAGGGCAGGAGAATGATGATGTGTAAAGACAAGTTTTATGACTCTATTATACAATATGTAACAAAAACCCTGTTGTTCCTTCTACCTACGTTTTAAGAATCTGTTTACTAAGCGATAAAGCAAGTCATTTATAAAAAACTGTTCAATAAAAATAAAAAATAAAATATTTAATTATTAATATTTGTAATGTTTAATCGATTTGTTACCTCTGCAATTCTGCATGAAGCGATGACGCGAAACCAGAAGTAGATAGAACGTTCCCGCCCTCTCTTTGATCGGTGCCGCCGCGCCGCCGATTATCTACCTATTTTTCTACACAAGTTCGTGACCTTGTCAGCTGTTGTTTATCAGTATCACTTTAACGAATTAATCTTTGAAAATCTTGGTTTACACAGTATTTTTAAGCACAATTGATAATTGACATTTAATACTTCACTACGTTAAAAAAAACAATCTTGCCACGTCTGTCATATATGCATTAATTTATTATGATATCTACTTGACAGCCACGGAGTTACTGTTCGATATGACCACCTTGTACCTCTACACTTCTTGGCTCATAGTCGGAGGGAAGTAGTGATTGGACACGACAATAGTGAAATGGGTGCTGGCCATCTTTGAGTACTCTCCTAACGCGCATATGTTTTACTCAGAGTTCGTGTCCCACTGAGCGTGTACTTCGCGTTGGATCGTGCTCAAACAAGTCCAAGACTTCTGTCTCGAGTCCTCGGTCTGCCTGCGTCAGCTCGATGTCAGGTCTCGCCCGTGCACATTGCCGGTATTGTACATACGTATGTGCAAACGTTGGAATGCCATCGCCGACGGTAATGATCGCAAAACGTTCTTGGTAGAGTCTGCGTGCTTCTGCATAATTGCAGTCACATTTCCGAAGACACATCAACATATTAAAATATTCTACGTTAGAATAAGACATTGTCAACGTTTACGTAAACAAAACACAAGAAACTCACTACGTAGGTCAACAATAACATCCATTCTGAAGTAAAGTGCGCGGGAGACTGTAGTTATTCGCAGGGAGACGGGTGGCGGGGCGGCGGGGTAGGTAGGCACGTGGTACCAACCCGCCGCGCATGTCGGCGGGTTGGTTACTAGTTTTTGGCGGTATCTTTTGTCGCATTCAAAGAAAGCCGCCGAGCTAGTAGGCTATTAAGCGAAATAAAGATGTACTTGTAAAATCAGATACTGTAAACATTTTTTTGAATGTGTCGATTTTAATAGTTATTTGATTTTGACCTCTCGACTAGCCAATGCTTAATTTTTTTAATTATAATTTCATCAATGTTCTGCTACAATGTTGTGTTTTTGTTACATATTGTATTATTATTACAACAGAAGTTTTAATATTCTAACGTAAATTAGAGCCTTTTTTTTTTTTTTTAGGTTGGGAAATCATCAAATAACTTCTCCTGCTCTGGGCGGAGCGGGAGGGTGTGGTGGAGGGGAAATTAGAGCCTAACGTTATAATTTGGTAAAACAGTTGCATGTGACTGTGCATCTTGACACCAAATAGACCCAGAGCAAGGTTTAATGTTTTCAAAGAAGTTTAAGCCATCCTAACCTAGTAATTTAAAACATAAAACATCCATCCGATAAAACTAGAACTAAGTATATTACACATATTGATAGAAATATAATTATTTTTCTTGGCAATTTTTCATAAACTCTTCGATCTAGCTCTTGCACTACCTAAGAACTGTAAATTGTAAAATTAAGGTGCCCTAGTTTTTAGGGTTCCGTAGTAAACAAGGAACCCTTATAGTTTCGCCATGTCCGTCTGTCTGTCTGACCCCGCTGTAGCTCAGAGACGGTTAGTACTAGAAACCTGTAATTTGGCATAATAGTATAACACAATCTTAATCACGCCGACAAAGTGCTAAAATAAAATGTTGAAAACATTTTTTTTTAGCGTAGCTCCCTTACACGTAATGTGGGGATGATATTTTTTTTCTCGTCTACCCCATGGTGTGGGGTATCGATGGATAGGCCGTTCAAATATTGCAGGTCTGTGAACACTACTTTTCGATTCAAGGATCCGCTTGCGTAATATTAAGCATTAAAGTGTTATTTTTTGTTAGAGTCACCCGCCCCCCTGCCAGCTAAATGGTTGTTTATGGAGATGTGAAAAAAATCATGGCAGTAGTACATAATTATAATGAAATTAAAAGGAAATCTATCACGGCTAAGTAGGCTTTACAGGTTAACGAGTTATAGTCGGCCAACTTAAATTTGCAGTTGGAGAATTGACCGTGGCATATATCGAAGTATGGGAGAACAGGTTTTTCATCTACAATGTTAAGTTTGTTTTTGGAATAAATTCGTTCCAAGTAATCCTAACTACGGAACCCTTCATTGTGCGTGGTCCGACACGCACTTGGCCGGTTTTTTAAATATAAGTGTGGCCAAGCTGGGGAGATTCACTCCAAGGCCTTAAGTCTGCTATTACAATAGTGTCAGAATGGTCTGTTCCGATCCTCATTAATGGCTCCATTATATTAGTAGATTACCAAACTTGTCAAAATCAACAATTATAAAATCAATGATTAGACCATTCTGACACTATTGTAACAGCAGACTTGAGGCCCTGGTCGGCTTCCTAGAAACGCTAATAACTTTTGAACCAGTGACCGATTCTGATATTTGTCGACTGATTCCGAATATAATTGGAGACTAAATTTGGGAGAAACCAGATCTTCGCTAAGTGCCCTAGCTTTTGAGATTCATATGGGCCAAGCTGGAGTAGGCTCTCTCCAGGTCGGCCACCTATAAACACATAACTTTTGAACCAGTGACCGACTAATTCTGATATTTGACAACTCATTTAGACAATATTTTTGTGTTATCAAAATTAAAATCCCTGATGGTGGCCATGCCAGTGTCAGTCACACTCAAGATGGCGCCACGGAAAAATAAATTCGCCAATTGTTTTTTTAGCTAAAAATAATATGATAGGCGAAACTTGGAACATTGGAAATCAAAGTATAATAACGGACTGTAATGTTTTTACTACTTACCTATTATGATGAAGGGTGTTTTAAAAAGCAGCTTATTGTCACTCAATTTTTAGGTACAGACTTGTGGATTGGAACGTTTTTGCATAACTACGTCCAAATAAATAAAGGATGATTTTATGCTAGACAGTGGGTAGAGGGAACGAGCCGTGACACGCACCAGATTTATGTTCTTGCATACCTACATAGGTACTACTCGCAAAATCCTTTTCTTTTAGAAACCTTTTCCATCTTAAGTAAATCAAAGTCGCTTTTCGTGTCTTGTGCAACGCATTATGACATCCGGGAGCCCGTGGACCCTTGATCTTGTACAAAAACTATGCATTCATTCACGTTCACGTAAAATCGTATGCAAAGCAACGTACTTTATGTGTGTTTCTAGCGCAGGGTTTTTTTTTTATGAAATCAATGCGTTGCACTCGTTCAAATTGTTTTCTCGTGGACCTACTTTTTGTCTTAACAGTAGGTCCACGAGAACATGTTATTTCTGTTGGTCCTACTGAAGTGTTGAACCTAAAATCTATAAAGAAATTAGACTCGTGGGGGGTTTCTCAGTTCGTCATGATATTGCTTTCATATTTATACTCGTAAATAAAAATGAAATGCTGCTCGCGTAGAAGGACCACCATAGAAACGGGTTTTGTCTGCGGAAGAATAGACAAAATTACAGATTCAAAGTCAAGCATGACGAGCAATTTTTCTCTACTTTTGTCACTTGGGGGTAGTAACATTTCTCCTCAACAATTTGTGTTAAATAGTCTACATCACATTGGACCTAGACAAGAATCTATATTGATTTTGAAAACTCAATTCAATACGAGAATTTTCACCGTCCTAATTTCTTCTCACTGAACAATCTGGTCAGTGGGACGGTTGGGTGGGATGTTGCCGGGAGGTTAGGTGCGGCATAAGCTGGCAGTGCGCCGCTTGGGAGGGCCCGCTCGGTGCCCTCATTTCAGCAGGCTTAGCATGACGCTTTCTATTTCTACCGAAAAGTTGAATAGAAATCGCTCGTCTACATTTCTCGGTAGAAAACTGTCAACTGTTTACATGGAAACGTCATTTTTGTCTAACTTCCGTCGACAAAACGCTTCTCTACGGTTCTCGTGCTAAGCCTGCAGGAGTAGGCAGCGACTTGTCGCTGCCAGCCGATGTCGACTCGATGGTCGGCAGCGAGGAGTCCTGGGAAACCGTGGTATCCTTCTGCGAAACAGTTATGTCGCAGAAGGAGGTTGCGGAATCGGAGCGGGAGATCTCTTCCACTCACCGTGCCCGCAGCAGGCGCACCGGACGTTGGCGGAGGACGGACAACGCCCTTTTCCAGCCCCCCTAAATGGGTCCAGGGGCGACGGACTCGGGGACATCCGTCCCCACACAGCAGGACCCGAGGTGGCGGCGGGTAGTGATCCACGCCCCTATTGGACGCCGCGGGGGGAGCCTTACACCTCATTCCCCTCGCGGGCCTGAGGTGGCCAGCAAAGGCGGGCGCGCACCAGCCGGGGATCGCGGAAGTCGCAATCTAGATCCTAAGTCTGACAGACCCCTTCGCCGGCCCCAGGGCGGAGGGCATCCATGAGGATTTTCCAAAACGGAACAAAAAAGGGTGGAATTGTAGGAGTTGGAATATACGCTTAGGGCACTTTGATCAGCAAAGAAAACAAAAAAACATTTTTGGGAAAAATGGTGGGAAAGAAATTTTTGTTCTAGTCGAAATCCATCCATGAGATAATGTAAATAATCTGCGAAAAATTAAAAAAGAAACAGTATTTTTTCCTTAAATTCATGTTGAAAAAAAAAACTGTATTTATTCCTTAAAATTCATGTTGGGAATTGCACAGGATAAATGTCTTTAGTCTTCATAGAAACGCGAGTCTACGGGTCGCCCCGTGCTCGGGCAGTCAATGGTGCAGATTCCCTTGTTCACAAACTAAACTTGTATGGAGTAGTGACAGGCGCTGATTAATTTGACAGCACTAAACTAAAATTGATCTTCTTTCCTTTTCTTAATGAAATAGAAAGAAAAAGATGGACTGAACTTAAATTTAGTTTAGTTTGTGAACAAGGGAATCGGCACCAATGTCGAGTTGGATAGAAATAGCTTTCTTGGTAGACTATTCTACCAAGAATAGACAATGTTCTATTGAAATTTGGACAGGTCAACGGCTGTCTGCCTGATCAGCTAGAAGTGCGTGTTGGACCACGCACAATGAAGGGTTCTGTAGTGGGATTACTTGGGATGAATCTGTCCCAAAAACAAACTCAACATTATAGTTGAAAAACATGTTTTCCCATACATCGATATACCTACGTCACGGTCAATTCTCCAACTGCAAATTTAAGTTGGTCGACTATTATTCGTTAACTTACTTAATATACGATTTCCAATAAATTCATTTATTAGATCAATAAATTAAAACACTATTATGCTAATATATTGCTTGTAGAATAATCTGACAAGTCAGAATGATTGCATGTATGTTAGTATCATTTTTACGCGTTAAAATATTTTTTTAGAGGTATAACTTCGTGATTTTTTCTATCGTACAAATTAGTTAAATTATGTTTTCAACACACTATCTACCTAGGATATATCCTGAAGAATATAATATATTTTTCTGATTTTGTTTACTGCAGTGGATCATGTACTTTTAGGCATTATAAAACTTGCGTTTAGCTCCTGTAGGCCTCTTAAATCTAAGCATGACGCCTCTGAATTACAAAGCGATTTTGATGAATTGGTGATATGGTGCCAAATAAACCAGATGCTCCTAAATCCTAGCAAGTGCTATCATATAAAATTTACTAAGAAAGATCATCTCATCGACCAGGATTATTATATTGATGGAGATAAAATAAAGGAATTAGACACAATAAGAGACCTAGGTGTTATATTTGATCAGAAATTAACATTTATCCCTCACTATATTATCTATATATATAGTGTAAAAGTCTTCCAAAATGCTGGGTTTTGTTATCAGAAACAAAACAATTTAAAAACTGTAAAACAAAAATTATCCTTTAAATTGTTTGTGTCGAAGCATGTTAGAGTATTGTAGCGTGGTCTGGCGGCCACACTATGCTACTCACTCATTGTGTCTTGAGCGAGTACAAAAACGTTTTCTGGGGCACCTGGCCTATGCTAGCGGTTTATCCAAGAAAATACGTTCATATAGTGATAGGCTCAAACATTTTGATATGGTTTCTCTTGACAAACGTCGGCGACTGAATGACGCGAAATGAATGTTCGTGTGCAAAGTTATGGCACATAAAATTGACTGTCTGCAAATATTAAATAATTTTAACTTCCGCGCCCCCTCCAGAATTCCTCGCAATCCTATAACGCCACTCTGCCCTCCGCAGAGAAGAACAGTTCTGGGTGCTAATTCTCTCTACGCGAGGTTTAGCAGGGCTGTGAACGATTGCAGTGATCGAATCGACCTCCATTTTGACAGTTTAGGCAAATTGAAAGCCAGCTTATAGAAGTGTTTCATAGAATATTGAGTTTCTCGGCCCTGCGTTATCTCGCTGGGTGGGTGAATTTAGACTACGCAATACTTATTTTTTGTATTACCTAGTTTTATTAAATTAGTTTGTTTTGTTTTTGTTTTAATTAGTTTGTTTCAAATTCGTTTTAACTTAATTTAAATTATTTATTAAGTACTATTCAGTGCAACTTTATAATATAGTCTTTTGTTTCTATTTTTTTTGTAAGTTACAACGTTTTGTGTTCATGCAGTTTACCTATAAGTCTACCCCGGTCACCAGGGAGTATGGAACCGGCAAGAGATGTCGTGCGGTGTCCCACAGGGATCAGTCCTGGGGCCGCATCTATGGGACATCGAATACGACTGGGTGCTGCGCGCCGACCTCCCTAGCGGCGTCAGCGTACTACGCTGACGCCGCTAGGCTGAGCGTAGTGTGCTACGCAGACGACACGTTGGTCCTGGCGCAGGGGAGGTCGCACCAAGCGGCGGCCGAAGTAGCGGCACGCGTGGTTGCGATAAGCGTCGAAAGGATCCGGCAATTGGGACTCGAGGTGGCCCTGCACAAGTACGAGGCCATGTGTTTTCATAGTCCTCGGAACGCGCCACCGTTGGGGTCCCAAATAACGGTAGGAGGGGTTTCCATCGGCGTCGAGTCAACGATGAAGTACCTGGGACTCTTCGTCGACAGCCGGTGGAACTTCGTGGAGCATTTCAGACGTTTGGCTCCCAAACTGGAGCGGGCAGGCATTGAAGCGGCTCCTGCCCAATCTAGGGGGTCCAAACGCCTCCTACCGGAGGCTCTACGCGGGGGTCGTGCGGTCCATGGCCCTCTACGGGGCTCCTGTATGGGCGCGCTCTCTGGCGCTGCGGCCAGCCCGCCGGTTGAGCGCGGCCCAAAGGGTCATGGCCATCCGGATTGTCCGGGGATACCGCACGGTCTCCTGTGAGGCTGCGAGCCTCCTTGCCGGATTGCCGCCATGGGATCTGGAGGCAAAAGACCTCGCGCATGTATGGGAGTGGCGCGAGGAGGCGAAACGCCGGGGCGTAAGCCCGCTAAATCGCGGCACAGCGGACGGAGCTCCGGCGGGATCTCATGGCGTCCATTTTCTTCCAGCTTAGGGTTGCAATTGTTCTTCTAAGCACACTGACAAACATTTTGCGCTTCATTGTAACTTGATATGTAAGTTATGTAAATAATAATGGAGAACAACACAAATTCCCACTGAACACTAACGTCACTAATGGTATTGAAACTGCATGGACGTATCGAAAAACTTCACGTTTTCTAATAATCACAACGCAAATTGCTTCCTTTCGAGTCTTATTTTTATTTGTGTTTTGTATGTAAAACTATTACTTTAACCTATTGACCGCCAGTCAAAAAAGCAAAAACGTACCCTCGGCGCCAAGCTACGAATTATTCCATAAAATCGGTCATATAGTCGTGACCGTGGCGTGCTGGGCACATTTTGGCATGTCATCTATACACGACTGTGGCGGTTAAAAGGTTAAGGAAAAGTATTGCACTGTTTCTTATAGCAAATAAACATTGGTGCCGATTCCCTTGTTCACAAACTAAACTAAATTTAAGTTCAGTGCATATTTTTCTTTCTATTTCATTAAGAAAAGGACAGAAGATAAATTTTAGTTTAGTCCTGTCAAATTAATCAGCGCTTGTCACTACTCCATACAAGTTTAGACGTGATAAAAAAACTTGCCTACTAAAATTACGTCAATTTACGGCAAGCGCTGATTAATTTGACAGGACTAAACTAAAATTTATCTTCTGTCTGTGTATAAAATTTTGTTTCTTAATGAAATAGAAAGAAAAAGATGCACTGAACTTAAATTTAATTCAGTTTGTGAACAAGGGATTCGGCACCGATATCTATCATATCTAAATTATGTTTTTAATTTAATTGAAAGGCAGATTGTCTAGAAAAACTTTAGCTGACATAAAATAACAAGGCGCTTTTTATGAAAATTTTAGTAAATTAAAATAAATAAAACCGCTGTCTAATAATTTGATCTTTTTCAACACGTACGCAATAAAAACTATTCGTACAACAGTTTTCATCAAAAAACAGTACCGTTTATCTTTCCTGAGTACATGTTCTGTGTGGCTCTGCTAGAGAGTACGCTCTGCAGCAGAGCTACAATCAATGTCTATTTCATCAGTACCTAATGCACGTACAGCGATTAACGGTATACGTACATTATTTGAAAGATATAATTGATCGGTTTCTAAAATGGTGGCTCTGCGGCAGAGCATGACACGAAAAAATCACAATATTGCATCAAAATCATAATATTGCATCTTATTAGTTTATTTAAAAAACTTAACATGTTGATATTTTATCTTGGAAGATCTGAAGACGACAGATGGACTCTTAAAAAAGCCGCTTGGAAAGGCCCAAACGGAAAGAAACAAGAAAAAGGCAGAGCAGCAGAAAATTGGCAAGACGAGTGTGCGTACGCGCAGCGGAATGTTGTTGAATTTAAAGATTTTAATTATGCAGATATTTAGTGTATGACGTCGTATAATTGTGTATGGTAAAAAAAAATTTGTGCACGCAACCATTGTGGAGAAATTCACCAAAAACTGATTCCGCTGGACGAACGTTGTCCTGGCGGAACTTTTTTTAATCCATAGACTTTAGAAGAAAAGAGATGTGTCCAAAAATTAGTGTGTATTTGTGTGTAATTGTGTATGTATGAATAAAACTAGTGCACGCAAAAACTTCGGAGAAATTCAAGTTTACGCTACGCGAACGTTTGGCCATTAATTAGCTAGTTTTCATATAAAGCGCTTACATAGAGAGCTGTAGATTTTTACATACGTTGTTTTGAATTTGTTTATATTTGTTTAAAAAACAGATTTAGAAAAAATCGTAGGGCTTAAAAGATAAAAATATAAACGTAAAATACGCTTATTAGGTCTTAGTTCTTAAAGTATGCACTTTGGGGGTCTAGATTTTCACGTTTATACAAACCTTGTAAGTGTCTGCAACATGTTGCCAAGTATCAATGATGTTCCGTTAGTAACTAAAGAGTTATAGGACAAATTTACCATGAACAGATCACTGTTTACAAAGCAGTCAAATATCACGACGTTCTGAAGGAATTGCATGGTAATATGTATGTCAATAATTAGTGTATTCATTCAACTATTCTTATGCAAAATTTCATGTCATTAAATTCAGTAATTAAAGAAAAACAATTATAATACTGACGAAGCATCGAAAACCTACATAACCCGACCAAGTTCGGAGGGCTACAAAAAAGCGGCCGTGCAATATATTTAGGTAACATCCCAAAATTTACAGTATAATACCGGTATTGAATTGGGGTTATTCCCAGTTGTCGCCACTGGTGACGCCACCACTGGCGACAAATGGGAATATTTTTCAAAAAAAATCCCAGTTGTCACTGGTATAGGTGATAACACAATTGTTGTTTCGATATAATTTATAGGTCATTTATTTTGTACACCTACTTTTTTAAATGTATTTGACTATGACAGAAAGTAGGTACTATTTACGTAGGTACTTTATTTAAGTATGCGCTTGAGACTTGAGATATAATCTAAATATATTATTTAAGACAAATAAAATTCATACAGCTAATTTCTATTGAAGATTTCACGGATCAGGATTCTAACTATAGACCCCTTAGGGAAATAAAATATTTACCACATGTAAGTATGTACTACTGTTTACGTAAATATTTATCATATTGTAGCTTATTACACTATTTAACCAATAGACTAGGCATGCACGAGCGTTCCCCTTTGCAACTTTAGTGGATCAAACAATCTAATAACTTAAAATATCTTAAAATATCGAAATATTATACTTACCCTAAGTTTCATAAATCGAAATATTATACTTACCCTAAGTTTCGTCATCCACGCGAACGAAGTCGCGGGCAAAAGCTAGTTCATAATCTATTTTAGTTAAAACACATTAAAGTCTATTGCTGTCATTGCAAGCGTTTGTTAACGTTATTATAATTACATAATTAAGTATTATATGTAATTAAAAATATTTTTGTACGCGGATATTTAAATAGAGAAGTTTAATTGAAGATTTGTTTTTATCGTAGATAGTGGCGTTATTATTAAAAAAATATTTTTCATTCAAGAAATGCAATTGTTTTATTTTTTCCTAACGCTTGTGTACGCAACTGTACCATATTAATAAATACTATATTGGAAGGTTAAGAACGTTTCTTAGATATATGGCACGGCCGCTTTTTTGTAGCCTTCCGAACTTGGTCGGGTTATGTAGGTTTTCGATGCTTCGTCAGTATTATAATTGTTTTTCTTTAATTACTGAATTTAATGACATGAAATTTTGCATGTGAATAGTTGAATGAATACACTAATTATTGGCATACATTTTACCATGCAATTCATTTAGAACGTCGTGATATTTAACTGCTTTGTAAACAGTGATCTATTCATGGTAAATTTGTCCTATAACTCTTTAATTACTAACGGAACATCATTGATACTTGGCAACATGTTGCAGACACTTACAAGGTTTGTATAAACGTGAAAATCTAGACCCCAAAGTGCATACTTTAAGAACTAAGACTTAATAAGCGTATTTTACGTTTATATTTTTATCTTTTAAGCCCTACGATTTTTTCTAAATCTGTTTTTTAAACAAATATAAACAAATTCAAAACAACGTATGTAAAAATCTACGTGTATTCCCGTTCGTCCCACCGACTTTCGTCCCCGTCGTGGGACGAACGGGATTTACAAAAATAATATTAAATTTGTTCCCGATCGTCCCATTGGGGATTTTAGAGGGACGAATGGGAATATGTTCTTAGATTAGTGCCATTCGTCCCACTAAATCATTTTGTACGTAAAATGTTTAATCGTTGTTTCGTAGTTTACTTTCAAATTTGTCGTGATATTACATGGCTCTGGTGGGATGCGTTGGTGATGCCGCTAGTTAACAAGAGTGCCGATAACATTGTGTTATTTGCGTAAACCCTGTTGGTTTACCTGACATTCTCTCCCTTTAGTATCCTTAAATTAGACCGGTCGGGTTAGTGTTGACAAAACAATGGAACTGCACGGGTGTGAATGTAATAATATATATTTTACACGAATTCTGTGGAAAACTACTGGTGTAAGTACATTTTTTTAATAAATATCATTAGATAGCCTACTTAATTAATACTATTTGGTCTCATGTCTTATTAATTTATGCTACTCGTAATTATGTCGGTATCATGTTTGTATTCTATTTTATTATACACATATTATTGAATATAATTTTAAATTATATTACTAAGTGTATAATTATTGACTTCTGTTTTTTAAGGCTCAATAATGTCACAAGAAGTGCATCTTGGTCCCTCTTGTAGTACAGGAAGCTGTTTACAATATATACAAAGAAAATGTGGAATTGTGCTTCTGCGTGCTTTACGAGTTGTCCATCTCCGTTCATTCAACTTTACACGGTTTATGGTGATTTAGGAAATGATGATCAAAGCACAGCGATGACGCCATTATTGTACGCTTTAATGTCAAACCGTAAAAAAGAAACAATCAACGATTGGAATCCTACAGCATTTACCGGTGATTTTGAAGAAGCAACTATGTCTGCTATGCGTACAATTTTAAATAACGCTGTTTGGAGGAAAAGCCGTGAATTAAATCTAACAAAAAATAAAGTTTTAAAACGTCAAGTAGCCCTAAGCGCGGTGCTTCCATTATTACCCGAGGACCGTATTTTTGAAGGCTGGTTATATGTCGCTGGCGAAAGCCCCGATGATAGCCAAAGGGAATAATTTCGGCAATATATCGCAGTGGCTTCAACCGAATTTCGTAAAAGTGTGGTGCAGTTTTAGTAAACGACACCCAACCAATAACATAGGCAAAAAAAAGCCAAATATTTTAAAATTGCTTACGGTGTTACATCAAGACTCCAACTTATACAGCATGAAAACAAAACATAGTTCAAAACGGCGTAAGTTACATTAAATCTTGACAGACCAATATGTTAAGAATTGCCAAATGCAACTTCTTAATTCAGAAATAACCGTAGGACATTTTCTAGAAAAACTTACGTAAATATTAATCATAGGCAAAGTGCTCGATTGTTGTACGTTGATTTAATCTCTTAGGGCTTTGTGTGCAATAATTATTACTTATGGCCTTATTTTTTGGTCTCAACTACTTTCTTAAATACATGTCAATTTTTTATTATTGTTACTCTTTACGAATTTTTATGTTCATCTTGATTTTGTGATATTTTGGGTATTTTTATTTTGATTTTGTTATAGTTTATTGTTGCTATTTATGTGCAAAATTAACGATTTCACTGTACCGATCACTTAACCTACTTAAGCAAGTGTGACTTTGTAACAATTAGGACGGTTTCTTTTTATAAAACGAAGCTGTTTGAAGAAGCCGACTGATTTTTCAATCATAATTTTTAGTTTTATGGAGAATTTAATGTTGTTTTGATGTATGTGTATTTTGATACCTAGGTACGTAAAGTTGATTCTGTGATTTTAGGTGTGATTTTTATTCCTTGATAAATAACTGATTACATAATCAGCCTATAATGTTCCCACTGCTGGGACACAGGCCTCCTCTCTGTGAGAGGGAGTGGGCCGTAATCCACCACGCGGGCCCGGTGCGGGTTGGTAGATGTCACATGTCTTCGAATTTTTAGTTCTAGGACATGCCGGTTTCCTCACGATGTTTTCCTTCGCCGTTTTGAGAGCAGTGATGAAATAATTTACACAAAGTAAAGCGCCTGTCGGGGTTCGAACCTACGACCTACAGCTCGTAAGTCGCGGCCGTTACCACATGGCCTGACTGATTATTATTTTAAAATTTGTTTTTTTTTTCTACCATTAAAACAACCAGTCTGAAATTATTTGGTGGGACCAATAGGACTAAAAAAATAATTTATAAATTATTCCGTTCGTCCCATCAACAAAATTAGTGGGACGATCGGGAAAAAATATAAGGAATTCCCGTTGGTCCCACGAGGGGGACGAAGTCGATGGGACTAACGGGAATACACGAAAATCTACAGCTCTCTATGTAAGCGCTTTATATGAAAACTAGCTAATGGCCAAACGTTCGCGTAGCGGAAACTTGAATTTCTCCGAAGTTTATGCATGCACTAGTTTTATTCATACATACACAATTACACACAAATACACACTAATTTTTGGACACATCTCTTTTCTTCTAAAGTCTATGGATTAAAAAAGTTCCGCCAGGACAACGTTCGCCCAGCGGAATCAGTTTTTGGTGAATTTCTCCACAATGGTTGCGTGCACAAATTTTTTTTTACCATACACAATTATACGACGTCATACACTAAATATCTGCATAATTAAAATCTTTAAATTCAACAACATTCCGCTGCGCGTACGCACACGCAAGACGACATATAAGACGAGACGAGGAATTGGTTGGCAAATCATGGCTGGTTACGGTTGTCGCAACCCAGTGCTGGGCACGCCACGATTGCGGCGATAAGTCCCCTCTTTGAGGAGTGGCTGGAGATGCGCCACGGCGTCCTCACCTTCCGCCTGACGCAGGTCCTCACCGGACACGGCAGCTTCGGGAGGTTCCTGTGTCGGATAAGGCGGGAGGAAACGTCCGGGTGTCACCACTGTGTGGATCGCCCGGAGGACACGGTGGAGCATACGGTGGAGGTCTGCCCGGCTTGGGCAGAGCACCGCCGTGTCCTCGTGGAGGCGATCAGCGGCAGAGACCTCTCGCGTCCGGCCCTGGTTCAGGCCATGGTACGGAGCGAGAGGGCATGGGCAGCCGCCACCTCCTTCTGCGAAGCAGTAATGCTCGCGAAGGAGGAGGCGGGACGGTTGAGAGAAAGGCACGTTTCGCGCCCTCTCGCCCCTAGTCGCCGCAGGAGACGCCCTGGGCGTCGGGAATCTCGGGCGGATTTCCAGCCACCGTAGGCGCGGGCTTGCGGACGGTGAGCAATGGGTAGCTCACCGTCCGGTAAGGACCAGGCCCGGGTCGACGGCGCGTCGTATTCCACGCGCGCCTCAAAGAGATGTCGTCAGCACAAAAGTAGGGGTCCACTAGGGCCGATGCCTGCCGGGGTCGCGGGAAGGTACTTATGGGTCACCGAGGCCCCCGCAACACAGGCAACAGGAAGGAATACGGGTGGGTTTTAGTCAGTAAGAGTCTGACACACCCTCCCGCTCCGCCCAGAGCGGGAGAAGTTATTTGATGATTTCCCACCCTCAAAAAAAAAAAAAAAATCATGGCTGGTGAAAGCAAAAACATTATAAAATAAATTGTTTAAAAAACAAAAACCCGACTGCAAAAACACATAACTGAAAAGGGAAAAACAAGCATTATAATTTATATAATTGTGGTATCGCAGGCGCACAGTGGAACGAATGTATGGGAGCGGTTGGACGTAGACATGTCCGAAAAAAAAGAGTAAAATTATGCCAAACTAATGATGCCATCTTATTCGATTACTTAATGCCTTCATAACTTGTGGTGATGAATTTCTTCATAACTCCCATATTTCGGGAGTAATTTGAGAAAATGTGAAATTTTACTATGAAAATGAGTGTATCGAGCTCTCTCCCTCCTGATTCCGGGCTTGTTTCAAGTAGAGGTCTCTAATATCATAATGCTAATACTAAGAGCTATATTTAATACTAAGACACATAGTGCGCCAAATGTGCACTTTCTGGGATAAAGAGTGATGTTTATTTTATAACACAATTTTTTTATTTTTTGTTTATTTTGTTGATTAAAACCGTTTTTCTAAAGGTTTACCTTATTACAATAACATTTCTGAGCAGCCAATTAGAGAAGATATAAGCTAATTAGGATATATAATTAGGGACTTATGGTTTACATATAAAACTGATGCACTAATGATTACTGATAAGAACATTGCTATTATTTAATTACTAAATGGCTCTTAATACACTAATTTAGCATGCATCATTTACTAATTATCACAATAACTAATTACCTTGCAATATTTAACAAAGGATACCTGGGATACCTGGATTTTATATAAATAGGTCACTATTAGTAACTTTAAAATCAGTGTTGATTTACACCTCGTTGTATCCAAGCTAATCTCGCAATGTATTTTCCAAATTTTAATACAAATCTTGATATTCACGTTGCTTTATGCGCACGCGCACATAAAGATTTACGCGACTTTAACTATTTGTTCAGTGTTTTAAAAGATAACAGTTGTGTTCAGTTATGTGAAAGTGCTGAAACAAGTTTAAAAGACTGGTGTCGTCGATTTTGCTACCGCATTTATGCAAAATGGACACAGTCTGGAAGAAGCACAGATAAGTTTCGGAAGAAACATGAGATTTGGCTACAGGCTGCAATTCAATGGCCGGAATTACAGAATGAAAATATGGAACCTTCTACAGAAAATATAAGTGACGTCATCGAGCCCATAATTTCTCCTGCTAAATCTGATGCTTCAACTTGTACACATCCTAGTCCTCGTAAATCTTTTGAGGACCTTAGTAACCGGCAAAAAAGAAGACGCACTGAAGATAGTCTTTCATGCAGCAGTAGCAGCGCTGAAATTATGTTTTCGGCCGAAAGGGCGCTTCAAAAGGCAGGACAAAGCGATACAGCTTATGTTATGAAATACTTGACGGAGAATCCAGAAGAGGCCTCAAAAATCAAAGCCTTCATTGAAGGTAAATCAATTCAGGTACGGGAAATATCCCCTTTGAAGGCATTGGCTCTTTATGTATCGATGAACTTATCGAAATGGCGCTATAACACTCTTCGGGATTTCAACACTCAAGAAGGAGCTCTTCAATACCCGAGTTACTACATGTTGGTTAAAGAAAAAATTAAGTGCTATCCGGCCAAAGAAGATCTCACAGTTACAGAGAGCTCTGCAAAAATCAAATTACAAGCCTTGATGGATTTAACCTCAAGAAGACTTATTAGGTCGTTAGAAACCCCTGTTGATCCCAATCAACAGCTCGTATTGACCAGCAAATGGGGTTTTGACGGATCATCTAGCCAAAGCATTTATCATCAAAGGACGAGTGAAGATGAGCAAATCGATCTTGCTAGTAATTTTATGATTAGTCTTGTACCACTGCGGCTCGTCTCAAAAGGTGTAACAATTTGGGAAAACGAGCGACCATCTTCCACTTCATTTTGCCGGCCAATATTGTTTAAGTTTATAAAGGAAACCAAAGAAAATGTGCAGAGAGAGATGGCTGAAATCGAAGCAGAGATTGAAGCCTTAACTCCATCCACCATCACTGATGGAATTAGTGTCAAACACCAACTGCTGTTGACAATGATTGATGGTAAAATTCATTCCATTATATCCAATACAGCAGCTTCAGTGTGTGACATATGCAAGGCTTGCCCTAAGAAATGAATAATTTAGAGTTAATCAAAGATAAACACGCAAACGAGGACATGTATAAATATAGCTTAAGCACCCTTCACGCTTGGATTCGCTCAATGGAATGCTTATTACACATTTCCTACAAATTAGACATAAAATCATGGCAAGTAAGGGGTGATATAGCAAAAAGGCAAGTTGATGACAGGAAGAAAAGAGTTCAAGAGGCTGTAAGAAGAGAAACGGGCTTACTTCTCGATGTTGTGAAACAAGGCAGTGGATCCACCAACAATGGCAACTCGGCAAGGAGATTTTTTGAAAACTACACTAAATCTGCTGGACTGACCGGAATAGATGCTATGCTTTTAAGAAAAATCTGTGTGATCTTGCAGTGTATTTCATCAGGAGAGAAGATCAACGTAACTAAATTCCGAGAGTTCTGCTTTGATACTGCTAAGCTTTACGTGGAGTTATACCCATGGTATTATATGCCTTCTTCACTTCATACAATTTTAATGCATGGGCCAGACATAGTTCAGAACATGTCAATTGTGCCCATTGGTTTTCTATCCGAAGAGGCATCTGAGGCTAGAAATAAAGATTTTAGAAAATATAGAGAGGGGCATTCTCGAAAGCATAGCAGTATCTCATGCAATGAAGATATTATGCACAATCTTTTACTGTCTTCTGATCCACTTGTTACAAGTATCCGTCCAAAAGGAAATAAGTTTGTAAAAAAATCTTCTTTTAAGGAATTTTATGAGCTTACGGATTCTGAGAAAAGTGATATCGAATTTGTTAACATAAATGATTTAGCGGACATCGATTCTGAATTTGAATTAATTGATGATGATGATGATGACGAAGATAATTAAATGATGTTATTGTTTTAAAATGTGTAACTTAGTAAATTAGAGCTTACATCTTAATTATTTATTGTACTTTTAATGAAACTAGGTAATTTATTATCAACTTACTTAAAAGTCATACTCTCATCAGTTCTTGTGAATATTTTTGTTAATATATATTTCTGTATATATATAATATATTTATAGACCTCTTAATAAGTCTGTCTGCGGTTTAAAGTAAATACAAATGGGGAAAAAACGTTTTTTTTTTTAAATTTTCATTTCCTTTTATCCCAGAAAGTGCACATTTGGCGCACTATGTGTCTTAGTATTAAATATAGCTCTTAGTAATAGCATTACGATATTAGAGACCGCTACTTGAAACAAGCCCGGAATCAGGAGGGAGAGAGCTCGATACACTCATTTTCATAGTAAAATTTCACATTTTCTCAAATTACTCCCGAAATATGGGAGTTATGAAGAAATTCATCACCACAATTTATGAAGGCATTAAGTAATCGAATAAGATGGCATCATTAGTTTGGCATAATTTTACTCTTATTTTTCGGACATGTCTACGTCCAACCGCTCCCATACATTCGTTCCACTGTGAGGCGGGGACAATCAAACCTTTTTTTGTATTTGCAGATGCAATTTATAAATATTATATAGCCTATGTCACTTCCACGAATCTAAGGACACCTCATATGTTAAAATCCATCAAGCCGTTTAGGCTACAGAGCGTGACAAAGAAATAGACATACATACATACTCTCGAAAAACATTACCCTCCTGAGGCTGTCGGGTAAAAAGCTGGAAATTACAATTAACTGATGAATGTTATTTGGTAGAATTAAGAACTTCATACGTAACGTCATAATTATGACGTCATCATAACTTCATATGACGTCATAACGTCATGAATTTAGTTTTTGATGAAAACGTTCACCATGTTCATCAGTAACGCTTCCCAGGTTTTCAGGAAGAAAATCCAAGTGTGAGTGTAAAAAGTGAATTTTGAACGACATACCTATTGACTTCCCATTATTTTTTTTAAATTATTCAATAAATTGGAAACAATATTTTCATAACCCTGTTTTATTGTTGCAAAAAAAAAATACTGTTTCTGAGATTGGTCTTTTCAGTTTTGTTAGTTTAATTTTACCAATAACATAGAAAGTTGTTTGGATTACACTCACTTGAAGACATTTTAAAATAAATTAAATGTTAAAATTTCTTTAACAAAACAAGATACCACGAATTATTTTGCTTCTAACTTCTTGGGAGTACATTAAAAAAAAAACTTGATTTTTGAAACTGGATTGAAAAAAGTAGGTCCACGAGAAAACACCAATTTAAAACGGCGATGTTTACAATTGTATCACACGAGTGGACCTAGGAATGTGCAGTTTAATACACCATCTAGACTCGTCCAATTCCATCAAAAGCACATTATAATTAATAAACTGTTTTTTTTTTAAATATTTATTGATTAGAGACATTCACACATCAACATTAAGTTTCAATAATTGGATTAACATAATTCCCTATTATAATTATCATACAAATTCCACATTGCATAATGAGCAAATAAGTTAATTTCCTTGAATTACATAAAACTCAGTCAATTTTGGATTACCGTAGTAAGAAAATCCTTAAATCAAACATAACTACTACTGGAAAGTGATTTTAGTTCTAACAGGAATGATACATGATATTAATTTCAAAATGTTGGCAAAATTTAATATAGCTGTTTGGGGACACATCAAATGGAAACCCAATTGTAACTACAATATCAGTTCTAAGGAAAATTAATTTAAATAAGCAATTGATACTTACAATTTTCTACTAATATAATATTTAAAACACCTCTAAGCATTGTGTTGAGTCTTGTTGCTGGTGTTAGTAATATGTAAATTAAACGATCCACTTTCATTTTCATATCATGAGATCGTTTTGACAGTTTACGAAGTAATTAGAGTGCATGCACACAACATTTCAGAATTTCAGAAGATCTAGTTTGCACTTGATATGGAATGTCTCACTCACGTTTACAGTTTATATATCTGGAGAACTTCTCCCAATCGTGCAGTATGTGTCACATTCAATTTCATAAAAAATGTATAAAATTACAAAAATGATCTTGAAATCATATGATTACTGGACACATAGTATTAGAAAATGACCTTATTATTGTATAGTAATATCAAACCTTATAAGTCATCTAATTGTATTTTACGAATGAGGTTGAAACCAATAAACTAATGGCGGTTGATAATAACCACACCGCCTTAACTCCGTTACACATACTACAATTCTAAATAGTACAATATAATCATGTCTGTATAAGTTTATAAATTGTATAGTAATCACAAACTTGGCCACTGAATATCAATTTAAAACGATAAATCCATCCTCATCCATTAAATTTAGATTTAACAACCACACGCTACTTTACGAAAAATGCCTAAACATGTTCATAATCTTACTGTATCATCTTACACATAGGAGCAACTTTCCGTCAATTACTAAATGAATTAAAGTTTTATGAGCTTGCGTTACAGAGAGCTGCTGACAGACAAATTTTATACAACTTAATATAAACTAGAAATAAAACACAATGAATATACCATAAACTAATGAGATTTCATATTCCCTCATAATTAACAATTTACAAGTTACTTCAAACTTCAATTTGATAATTAACATATGCATGTTTTACGAGTAAATGAAATCGGTGTTCATATATACATAATAAAATAATGTTTCAAATTATATTTACTAAACTGATGACACTGATCATCATTGACGGGTGTCAACGATGACACTGATCATCACTGACGGGTCTACGTATCGTATTCATTCTAAAGAAAACTTTCCATGTACTTGAACAATGTTTCTGATACAGTACATTGTCGTACACAATGCATACAGTCTACCAATTATACTATTCGAATGGGATGTGATTTGCGTCGGCCTAAACTTAAACACATTTTTAATTTAAGTCAATTTAATTAAAATCAATAAACTAAATAAGTTTTAAATTGGCCTTATTTTGAAGTTTTGCAAGGACGAAGTCCCTGATATTATTTTACAACATGTTTTTGATGTTTGAAAAGATGTTTAAAATCTCTAATGCTTGAGGTCTGAGCAAAATTCCTTCTAAAAACACGACACCTACATTAACTGCTGTCGCATTGTATAGAAAAACGGATTTTAAGGATTAAGGAAAGATTATAAAAAGATTTTGATATTTATATAAATTTATCTGTGCAAGACCTGAAAATAGTAAGAACGACATGGGAGAGCTAATATTTAAGAGCGAGCGACACGCGACAACGTCAAACTTATACCCCTGTAATAATGGCACCAACTTATCGCACCGTATACTGTCTAGATATAACTTTGTTAATGTAATATAATTATAAAAACTCGATTCTAGCGAATAAAATGTATAAAATCTTATTTTTATAGAAGCAAAGCACGCTAAACTTATAGTATAATCATTCTATACGAAACGTCACATCTGAACTGAAAACCACATTATTGACGATGTAAATTATTGACCGAACTTAGTTCGACAATACACCACAGTACTAAATCGAAATAAATTAAAGGCTCATTTTAGACACAGTTACATGTCGCGGACGCTGGGTGGCGATCTTATGTGGTGTTTAGTTGGTCACCGCCACGTCGCCCGTCGTCTCCTGCAACTAAAAGTTAAACGTGACATTAATACACGTTAAATTCAACATCAATAAATTTTTATACTGATCTTAAAATACATATTTTAACTGTACCATTTCCGTTTTGAGTTCTGGCACATCTGGGACCTCCGGGATCAATTCTGCCAATTTGTCACTTACGGGGAGGGGATCCTGTAATAATATTTTTGTTGTCAGTACACTTCAATTTTCGAACCTACTAAATAAGTTCTGCCATAATAATTATGTACAAATAAAACTGGTATTACAAACAAGCATTGGACGCAACAAATTATTATGAGACAGATAAGGCACAATACTTATGCATTTACTGAAAATATGATAGGACACAATGTATTCTTGACAAAATCGAGATCATTGTACGACACAATGTTAAGACTCTTACAAACAAGCGCGACACAAAGGCACCGCTTGTAGTGCTACACGCGGTGCCTTTCTGTCGCGTCGCGTGTCGCGCCTGTTTGAAGGAGCCTTTATAAGTTCCAACCCAGATATTATTCTCGATTTGGGCCGTCATAGGTCTTTTAACAAAGTTAATCAATTAAACTAAGCTAATGAGCACAGAGAGCGTTGTTCCAGCGTTCAATTACAATTTTAGAGCAGTACAAGGGCTGTTCTATCGACACAATTCTCAAACATCACTATAATAAAAAGCACTAATTTTTACTTCTTAAGGCTTAAGGTAATATGTACATATTGAAAATTTGTTAAAATACTATTAAGTTTAGTGACGACAAAAATAGCTTAGATATACATATACATAAATTAGTCTTATGATTGAGACATAACATAACTCATACATATTCTTTATTGAGGGAATTCCTTTAAAAAATATTTATAAGCGAATGACCTCGGCAATAACTTTTCGTTTGTTTTGGAGTCGTTAAAAAGAGGCATTCCGTTTAGATCACGAATTTGAATACTTATAGTATTCCACAATGCGCATTAACCATTGAAAAACATCGATGTCATTAAAGTGTTTGTGAACGCTACATTTTTTTTTATATTTACCCACGTAATTATTTATGGCACTTAAAAAGTAACTTCGCCCACGTTCCTTTTCACGGATGTACATTTTTAATTCTTTTCACAATCAATCCTTCAACGAAATGATTATGAAATTATAATTTACTACCTCTCTCTATGTCAATTTCCGCTAAGTCGAAAATAAAGTGAAGCAACACTTCAGTTAAATTCATCATCATCATTCTCCTGCCCATATCCCAATTTATTTGGGATCAGTTACAACATACAATTAATACGAGGGCAGTCCGATAAGTACTTAGCCTCACCGCCCGATGGCGCCACTATCGCAAGAGAATTTTACTATCGTGTAGTACATCCTCGTAGACGGCTACTGTTAAAATTTCAGCCAAATCGGACTTTTAGTTTTGTTTTGACCGCGTGTGAAAGCGGGCGTGTCCGCGGATTTTAGAAAAATGTAAAAGGAGTAATATCGGTCGGTGATTCGATTCTTGTTTTTGGAAAGGAAATCGCGCAGCGAAATCAAAGAAAGCTTGGATGCCGTGTGCGCCTTGATTGCCATTGACCGCCACGTCAAAACGTGCCCTCGGCGCCAAGCTACGAATTATTCCTTAAAATTTGTCATGTAGTCGTGGCCGTGGCGTGCTGGGCACATTTTGCTCTGTCATCTATACATGACTGTGACGGTCAAAAGGGTAAAGATGTTAAAGAATCGCTGGGTCAAGTGTATCGAGCTAAAAGGAGACTATGTTGAGAAACAAAGAGCCACTTTTCCAAAATTTTTGTTTTTCTTTTGTAGGCTAAGTACTTATCGGACCACCCTCGTACATATTTATGTTATTACTAAAATCGTCTTTTCGGTGAATACCCAACAAAAAGTAATAGGCTTGCATGAATTCAAGGTGGTATTTTTATTCTCAGAGTTTAGTTCGTTAACATAATACAATGTACATTGTGATTATGGAACACATCTACAGAAGTCATACCGGTGGTAATAGGAGCGACAAGAACGTATGTAGGTAGTAAAAAGTATGCTATAAACATATACACTTTTCTACAAAAATTGCCTGCAAGCCTACATCCGCTCCTTTCACTTCCGAGTGAAAGATGCCGATGAAAGACAAAATTGAATGAAAGTGAAGAGTCTGATTCTGACATCGGCTTTACTAGCACTGCAACCGTGGGTGCGCAAAGTGGAATACTATGGGAGATATTCGCATGAAGATATTCAAATTGGTGAGCTAAATGGAATGTTCGTTAAAAACTTTAGGTAAGAGATTGAAGAAATGCATGGATAATAAATATACGTTAATGATCTTAATATTTATGCATAACTAGTATAAGCATAAATATTAAGATCATTAATTGTATTTTCTTCTTGACAATGTGACAGTGAAAATTGTGTTACACAAAAGAGGTCTACATTAGATTGCCATAGTTATTTAAAATAAAAAAAAAGTAGCGTAATAAAAAACCGTAGGGAGAGAGTATCTACAAAGACGTGTGTCGAAATAGCGCTATCCTAAATACTGCGATCCGGTAGAAACTGGATTTTTTATTCCGATCCATGAACATTATCTAGAATTCTAGAACATGAGTGAGGGCAACAGCTACTTAGTTATATACATCATAAATAAATAATGATATCGAGGTTTTATGATAGAATAACAATGCTCAACAAAGTTTGATGAGTTATAAAATTACACCAGTTTCGGCGCGCAACAATATCTGTCCGTTTTCTTTTTCTGACTTCTTCACGAAAATCTGATCTTCACGAAATCTCTTCCAAAAAGTATCGACGCAGATATCTGGCGCCATCATATTTGCATCCATATTCCATAGCAAAAACAATGACCAACTTGGTAGCAGCAGCGTTAATTGTTTTATAAAAGCGCAGACATAATACTTAAACAAACTGTTAATTACACTAACGAGTAACGACTTTAGCCGAGCGGCTAATTTGATGCGCCATAAAATATTACAAGACTCGTTCTCGTTTAATAGCAGGGCTATGATAAAGGTCACGTCATCGCACTAGGAATCCATTGGTAAAGTGTACCGTCGCCAGCAGCGCCTGTGGCTACCCTTGGCAACTGGAGCTGAAAGTACCGGCCTGATTGTTCACAAGAATGTCGTACTACAATGAATCTCGCGTGCCAAATGATTGCTTTTCCCTATTATTGCCCTATTATTAAAGTGCAAAAGCAAGTGTTAGTAGTTTTATAATTTAAATTAAAATAAGTCCGAAACTTGCAACAAGTAGAACATCATTAATTAAATTACTTGAAATGATAACGTAACAATCGATTGTCTGAATCAAATTAATAGGACTAAACAGTAAAAAAATATGATATATGAAAATGTGTTAGCACTAAAGCCTACTTTACGTCACCATGCTAGCATATTAATACGTATCCATATCTCAGTTTCAAGCTTATAGGAAGGGGAAAGGACAGGAACGCAGCCACTGGCTGTATTCATTATCATGTCAGATCGATCACACTCATTATATTCTTCTGGTTATTAACGGTTCACTCATGCTGGTAAAGAAATGCACATGAAACTAAATACGAGATCTGTTAACGGGGTAACTCAAACTGTTCTTAAATTACAGAACTAATTCCACTACAAAACTAGAGGTTCCTGTCAGTATTCACCTGTGGCGTGTCCGCCGGCGCGACGGGCGAGGCGGGGCCCGAGCGGGCCAGCGCGGGCGAGGCGGGGCCCGAGCGGGCCAGCTCGGGCGAGGCGGGGCCCGAGCGGGCCAGCTCGGGCGGCAGCGGGAACGACTCGGACGCGTCATTGCTGGTCGCGCCCGCCGCCGCAGCCGACTCGTTCGCCTCCGACAGAGACGGCGGCAACGAGTCGTCGGGAGTCGTCGCCGTCCTCACAGGTTCTATGTTATTCATTTCCTTAGAGTCGATCAGTGGCATTATTTCAGATGTATCCTTTTCTTCCTCGATGTTACCATTACACTCTATTGTTTTAATTAGGTTACCGAGGGATTCTTTGGACTTCGCCTTAATATTTTGTTCAGAGATTACGCTATCGACCTCGTTTTTGGGAGTAGCCTCTTTTTCGGTATCAAATACGTGATTAGAAACTACCACAATCTCTCTTGTTTCATGAATCGTAACTTGGGTATTTTCGACGTTTTCTTCGACTATATTGTTCTCAGTGCTTATAACATCAACATCATCGCATATCGGAGACGGAGGAGACGGTAAATCCTCAGTAGCATTCGAATCGTTCTTATCATCTAGTACTTCTGAGTCCTCAGATAAAGGCGCAGGAATTTCAATATCAGTATTTTCTGATAGTTCTGTGTTTTCGATTTCTTGTTTAATTATTGTTGCTGATTCTTCAATAATTACATTATCAGTTTTTACACTTTCGACTTCAGGAGCAACCTCTAAAGGGACGGCGTCTAATATTTTCTCAGTGTCAGATCCAGCGTCAATTTGAGCAATAACTGATTCCTTTTCAGTAACTTCTTTGACGGGAGAGGGAAGTTCATTACTAACAGTTTGGGTGTTTGTTAATTCGGTTTCGGACTGAGGGGGAAATTCATCTAATTTATCATTTGCAATTGGATCAGAAGTTGGTGGTGGAATTGCGTTGTCAGCGGTGTTAGCTAGCGAAGCGTCTGTCGGTTCTGGTGCCATTGTGGTGGCAGCAAAGGATGCCACAGAAGAAGGAGGAGGATTCGCGGGGAGTGGTGGAGGCGTGGAATCTATCAAAGGCATTTGTTCAACACAAACCTCTTTTATGACGGAAATTTCAGGTACAATCTCTGTCGTTACAGCGGTGGGTTCTTCTACGCTCTCATCATTTTTTTCTTCCTTGAGAATTTCCTTGGCAGGTTCTTCTAAGGAAAGCCCATTGACAGGTAACTGTTCTGGCAGTGTTTCAGGCTGAGGCTCAGACCTGTCGACGTCAAGGCTAGGAGCGGCTGGCTCTTCGGCTACAGGGCTATCGTCCTTCGGAGACACAGGCGTTGTGCTTCCATTAGTGATCGGTTCCGTCACGGGGGTTTCTGGTGTTTTCTCCTCTTTAACTTCGGTTTCAGTCTTGGCTTCTTCTGCTGCTTCGGCAACAGCAGGTTCGGGAGCGACTTCGGCCGCCTACAAAAAGCAAAAATGCAATGAAAAAACACAATAAATAAAACATTTTGCAACTATTATTTAGAATTGTGGACCACCACGATTCTAAATAATAGTTACCTTCATAATTTTACATTTCTAACACAAATTATAATAACCCAATTATTATTAGTACCTTATCATCGGCCATGGCTACAAGAACGACGTTAAACCCGTCAAATCTGCACTGAGACTGAAGGGAGATTTAAGAGTGCAATATTATTTATATAGTATTATATTCTGTAACGGAAGATTGGCTTACATTTTTAAATACGTAGTCTCCCTTCATTGCGCATGATCAAAGACATATTAAATTGCACACAGCTAGGGTTGTGGAACTACAGTTTAAAAATTAACATTGGTTATTAAATTCAGATTATTCAGATTGCTCTAAATTTTTTGGCTCGTGTGTTATCTTATTGAGCAAATGGAGCGCATTTATGAAAAGAAGCTGCAGTTAAAATCAGATTTAAAAAAAGTATTATCCTTACCAACCTTTATTTAATATATTCCTACCTACTCATGTCGTATTAACACGTTGTATAAGTATGCTGATTTTTCTAATGAATGAACTTAAAATGAAATGATCCTGGTTCCACTTTTGGGCAAAGGTCACAAGGTAAATTACATATATATTTAAATGGGTTTTAACATTGTGCAATATAAGATTAAATACCAAATAAACTCACTTTGACTTAATTGATAAATTGTACCACTTTTTTAATTAATTAAGTACAATTATTTATTATAGACATATTTTTGTAATATTTTTTGAACAATAGAAAGGAAAAGGGAAAGAATTCATACAATGGAGTTTATTTTGCACAGTACAGTATGCATGGAACACATACGAAGACAATAATGATGAATACGATGTCCGGCATATTTTATTTCATTTTGTAGCGATATTCAACCGCAGGGCTGTGGCAAATAATAAAACGACACCAGTCTGCAAGGCCATCTTTGCTTACTGATGTAGAAAGATACAACTTGGTTAGCAGCACGCCCTTTACTGTTCATGATAGTTTGCTCACTCAATATAATATTTTGAATATGGAAGTACAAAATCAATAACACAAAAGTTGGTGGCAGTTATTTAAGTTCAACCTCAGATTTGCCGCCATCTGCATCAGACTGCTTGAAAAGTGAGCTTGTTGTAAACTTTTAGGTGCAGTCAGGTTTTTGTTTCTTTATCTACCTTTTAGTGAGTTACATTTTTGAAACCGTCTCCTCAACAAGGCCTTTATTTTGATAACCAACATGGTCATGGGGCAATTTTTTTTTTTCGAGTTATCCTCCTGTTTCTATGGAGGATGAGTGAACTTTACACCCTGTTCCTCATACCTCTATACTACTTTTTAACGTCTAAAATCTGCAATTTTGACTTTATAAAATCTACAACCATAACAATCCCGTTACCATCGCACGACCTAGACAAGTCAATGGACACTTCATTTATTAAAATCCATCCAGCTTCGAGGGTACAAAGAATCCCGCACACAAAGATACGCGTAAAAAACATAACCCTGTCTTTGGTGGCGCAGTCGGGTAAAAAGAAGTCCAATTCGAAAACGTCACATTTGGACATTCTGCGATGTGTAATGGGGCGGGTTAAATCCAAAATAGCTAAAAAAACGTGTGTGAAGGACTAGTTATGTAGTAGCCGAACTGGTCTTTATTCATATCGCGCAAGTCAAAACATAAGCCCTGAGTTTATCAAAACTTTATAACATAGTATTTCGTTGAAGTCCCAACAATAGATTTCTGAGCGGATGTGATTGATTATGATTCATTGTCGTGATGTATCTTTGGGGGCAACAGTCACGGCTGTTTATGCAGACATAGTATCGCTTTATCCGCCATGTAACGGTAAAGAATGCGACGGTAAAAATGAGTCACTAAATGCCTTACAATCACAACTATGGGCACGTGGCTATGGTAATGATTTTCCGCTCTGAAACACCGCTCGTTCAGTTCAGCTCTCTATTTTGACAATTAGAGTCATCCGTTTTATATGTTGAATTCAATTCAACCAATTTTAAGTACTTACTTAAAAACAGTTCCGCGACGGACTAGCAGTCAACGCATAACCAATAGTTCAGTAAAATAAATGGTTACGAAAAGGCACCCAATTTAGATAGATTAAAAGTTACCGTGATTCTAGAAAAAAAAAAAAATGAAAAAATTTTGGTATCGTCTTAACTGACTTAATATGAAAAGTCCGTTGTGTTTTAACTGCGGCTAAATGGCATGTCTAGAATTAGATTTTACTGAATTGACCACTTAAAAGTAACATAATATCTGCAACAAACAGCAAGAAGATTATATTGAAACGTGTACTCGCGCTCGCGTTACTTCCTTGTCATAGCGAGCAAGAATTTGCGTAACACATAAAATGGCAATCGATCGCAATGCGAACGGCATTGCAATCGATTGCCATTTTATGTGTGTATTTTGACATCCATTGCTTCATAGGTTTGAAAAATTCGTCTGCTCAACAACTTTGGTAATCGTCAAACGTTGCTGAACTGACAAAATAGAATCGCATTGCGAGTGCGATCGATTGCCATTTATGAGTGTTACGCAATTACTCCGCTGATGTTTGGTCAGGAAAAATAAATGAATTGTTTTTTCTTTGCCCTGATCGCTGCTTACTATATTAATGACAGTAATCATCATTCAACGACCATACATCACTCCAGGATTCCTCAAAATACTAATTGTAATCACGCAACTTTACGTACGCAAATCACAGAGGTATAATCCTGTGAGCTCTTCAAGGTATCGTGTGACCGGCCCGAGCGGCGGCGGACGACAGTAATTTGCATGACAATAAATAACGGAGACTGTACAGATGCACTACTAGTGTCATATAAAACATCAGACGTGGTTGCTATCACAGGTTGAACGCCCTTTCTTGGCACCGATTGGCAGTTACAAGTACATATGCACTGGTTTTATATATTATGTTATCTATAGGTCCTATAATTAAAAAGCCTAACGAAATAATGGAATATACTTTCAATATTAAAGTGTACGGAGGACACATCGATACTGAAACTGAAATTTGTATACTTATTTGTTTGGTAGATAAAATCACTATCCCAAGTTTAATTGTGGCTTGTGGCTAAATAATAAGCCACATGGGTCAATCGATCAGGTTAAGTTATGCTTGCCGCGGTTGGTCTGTGGATGGGTGACCATCTTTACATACCAAGACCCCTCCGTGCCTCGGAAAGCACGTTAAGCAGTAGTGGTGATTATTATATTTTGGGGCAACATTTATAGCAAGGTCCCGGATAAGTTCCGGTTAAATTATGTGATACTTAGATAACCTGTTTCTGTTCAATTTTTGAATGCATCTAGTTGATACTGCCTATCTATCTGGACACTGTGAAACAGACCCCAGGGTATTTTTTATAACCGAAAAACAACACACCAAACTAAATCAGCACCAATACGCATTACTATTATTTTATTCAACGAAAGTGCATTTTGGCATAATCTAGCACCGATCAGTGTAGTGATGACGCAAGGACGGGGGCATTAGGAAACAAGTTTGTGGAGTTTGCAAGTGCAAAATAAAATTAGCAATCCTGGGCAGGTTTTGTGGCGCTACACGTGGGCGGGTAGGTCCGGAGTCCGGACGGGTTGCGAGACTGAAACGTAGGAGGTCGGCAAACAGCTTTTCCTTATATTTGCCTACACATATTAGATGTTTCTTTTTATACGTTATGTCTATGTCCAAATTATTAAGCGCTGTTTTGCTTAATTTTCCATTAATATTATTATAATTATTGTATACTCTCTGCACTTGCAGAGTTGGCGCAGGTAATCATTTATCCCTTATGAATAATATGCCTATTAAAATAAAAAGTTGGCGAAGTATATTAATTGGTTATCTGTTGTGTCAGTTAAATCTGTAACAAGACGCTACACCGCGTGAACAATGCATCGTATTCTGAATGGTTGTAGGTATCAAAACTGACTACTGGTAAAGGAAACATAATGAACCTATAGAGCTCAGATTGCATGTTTATTGAATGACGTCGGTCGTGGCGGCGCAAACTTGTCCACAGCGTGGTCCATCCGTTGTATTTTCATAATACGATGACTGAATAGTGCATTGAAATAACAAGGGATGGGTCAGTTTTCTTTACTGACAAGCTACTATGTAAAATAATGTGATTTCAATAATACACAATATGTATTGAAAACATATTTTTTCATTGTATAATTATAAACCCCATAAAAAGAACCATTAAGAAGCCGTCGTCTACGTACTCTGTACATCAAACTATGTAACATTGTGCAAAAATAATTGCTAGAAGAAAAATTAAAATATTTTTGGTGTGAAAATTCGCTGTTTATGGTAGTGCGCAATGTAACGCACTTTTAAATAATTGTTTTCATAAAAAAAAAACCGTCAAAAAAGTTGTAACTTGGATTATGTGAAACCAACAAGCTTCCCAGGTACATAGTCCGGTCCAGTAAAAAAAAAATATCATAATAACGGGAACAAGTAACTTTCGGCTTCGTTAAGGGCATTTTTACAACCGTTGTTTATGGTTAATATGTAGGTATTACTGTTATGTCTTCTTAAAAACCGCGTACCTCTCGTTTCCTCGGTCAATAATATTTATTTAAATTAGGATTATTACTACTATTGGTTGCGGCCAGAGTCGTCGAGAATTGCTAAGTGCAATTCTCGACGACTCTGGCCGCAACCAATACACAGATTGACCAACAAACAGACTGCATGCTATCCCCGCCTGCACTTCTTCTTATCGTATCGAGGGTACATCTGTATTGTTTGGGCCCAGTAGGTAGCCACATTTATTGCGGCGTCTGAGGCGTTGTTCAGATCGTCAAGGGTGCAGGTGAACGGACAATTGGGACTAAAACCCGTTTAAATGGCAAGCAGAATTACCACGTATGGTCGATCCGATTCAGCCTGTCCCTTGCTGACCTCCCCCAGTGACACCCTAAGCCGAGGTCCGTAGGTACCCCACAGGCCACAGAACACGTATGGTTGTTTGTAGTCTTGTCACCCCTAGTCAACGTCTCCGTAATTGCTCACGCGACTTTTAAAACTGTAGTATACGTAGTTTTCATCGCAATATTGTTGTTTAGATCATATTGCACTTGACGGTTTTATTTTTTAACCTCATAAGATATTTAAGCATTTTAGACTATGTTTAACCTACGTCCAAAATCCACCAATCATGTGTTAGTGTCTGTTATCATAATATATGAATTCACTACTACATAATAGAGGGACTTGGCGTCACAGAAGTCAATGATTTAAAACTATCACTAATAGAGCGATATCGCCGACGACAATGGCGGCTCACGTTTGGTTAGCACGGATATAGCTACACTTTGAATTATAATGCGCATTGTTCCTCGCACTGCGCCAGTTTGGGTGCAATGCACTACGGCGCAATAGTTACTTGTCATAGAAATCGTTGGTTTCTAATAGTCTGACCGCAAGGTCGCATCGCAAACAGAAAAATATGATTTGCACCATCTTCAGTTTTACACTAGATTACATAAAAAAAAAGATAACGCAACTACAGCTATTTTTTTTATGAAACGAGTTTGGTGAATTTATCTATAATTCCTTTGGAACCTAGCAACCTAATGTTTGCTGGAATTTATGAAGGTGAACAGTTCTAAGACTTTTTCTTTTAACCAATTTCAAAACTAAAAAACCGGCCGAGTGCGGGTCGGACCAAGAACAATGTGAATTGTTCCGTAGTCCGGATGAATATTTTACTCATGCACAATAATGACTTTATTGACAGCAAAACAAGTTTGTATTTCATATTATTTCTCAATGAAACTGGACTACATGACAAACATCTTCAATAGAGGTTTCGCTGAAAGTTTTTTCTAAGTTCTACCAACTTTCCCTATAACTTTTCTATTAAACGGTGGAATTCTTTAGAATTTTCCTTTTTTTTTCTTTCATTGAAAAGTTAAAGGGACATTCGCGACTAGATGCGCGTATGTCACCAACTCATCATCTGCCTAGCCTTTTCCCAACTATTTATTTATTTATTTATTTATCAACTAATTTTTAACAATAGAGATGTAATACAAAAATTAAATAATCATCTTAAAAAAAAAACCAGGACTACTTTCCACATTGACTATGTTGGGTTCAGCTTCCAGTCTAACCGGATACAGCTGAATACCGGTATTTGGACTGCCTCTGACGAACTATTGACTAGAATAACATCATAATCTTTTTAATTATGGGATTCAACATACCTTTGTTTCTTGTATGGGGATTGCCAACCATTTTCTTTAACGTAATTTTACTAAACCATTGTTTAGCTGTTCATTTAATACCACCTTGTATTCATTGAACAGCTAAACAACGGTGTTGACGTTCCAAATCTCATCGATATAGTGCCGCCAACATCAAGTTACTACAAATTATCAAATTTTCTCATCCGATTTTGAAATTAACTTAACCATCAACATTTTAAGGTTTATAAATTTGACAGTTGTGGTAACTTGATATGCAGGCGACAGTACAAAAATCAACTTCATATTTAAATGTTACGAATTTATGATGTTATGTTAAAACCACATTTTTAGGGTTCTGTAGTAAACAAGGAACCCTTATAGTTTCGCCATGTCCATCTGTCTGTCCCCGCTGTAGCTCAGAGACGCTTAGTACTAGAATGCTGTTATTTGGCATGGGTATACATATTAACCACGCCGACAGTGATAAAATAGATTTTTTTAGCCCTTCCACGTAATGTGGGGATGATTTTTTTTTTCTCGTCTATCCCATGGTGGGGGTATGGTTGGTCGTTCAAAAATATTACGGGTCTGTGAACACGATTCAAGAATCCGTTTTCGTAATATTAAGCTTAATGGAGATGTGAAAAAAAAACATGGCAGTAGTACAATAACCGGCATGAGTCGTGAGCACAAACTGACACCTGCGCAGTAGTTCATTTTTCGGTCTCTTTGGCGGAGTGAAGAAGGCGGGGGGCGCCGAGGCTGCACGCGATTGGTTCGTCAGTCGATGCTCGTCGTCTATTGGATTCTCACGTGTCATTCGGCTACTGTACACTTTCGTGCAATTTTAGTGACTTACGTTTTTGATTTTGAAATAGTTTATTTTTGTTAATTCGTATTTGTTATGTGTTTTTAAATTGTCACACGAACTCTTCAAAAATGCCAAGGAGAAAAAATACAGTTTTAAATAGACAGGCAAGGCAAATGGTGTATTCAGTGTATTGTTTTATTAAGAGCAACGCTGAGTTAGGTATTGACAAAACTATGCTGGAAATTTATGAACACACTGCGGAGGCGACCAACACCTCAATAGCAACTGTACGGCGGATCGTTAGAGAAGCCAATGATTCAGAATTTGTGACCGTATTCAGAACGCCAGGAAAGAAAAGACCTAGAGAACACCCTGTCACAGATGTGGATAGTTTTGAACAGGGGGTTATTAAAAGGTGTATTCACAATTACCACCTCACCAATAAAGAAATGCCTACCGTTGAAAAACTACGACAGAAGTTGCGGGAAGATATACATTTTCAAGGATCTGAGCGCAGTCTTCGCCGTATAATCAAAATGTTGGATTTCAAATGGAGAAAAACCGAGAATAACCGGAAAATATTGATTGAACAATCCAATATTCGCTTCCAGGTATATACCTATATAATGTGCCTTTTCATTTTCCAAGTCACGTAGTGTAGCTGTTAAAGCTTTAATAGTCATAAATCTTATTTATTACTTGTAAATCTTAAGATCAACCAACATGCATTGGCAAAAGTATGGATTATGAAAAAAAAAACTATAGATTTCTCGGGCTTGAGTATTTTGATTCTTGAGAGCAGTGGAGACGGACACGACATAAGAGTCGAAGGTCGTAGGTTCTAACCCAGACAGGCGCTTTAATTTGTATAAATTATTTCAACACCACTGCTCTCAAAACGGTGAAGGAAAACATCGTGAGGAAACTGGCATGTCATAGAACCAAAAATTCGAAGACATGTAACATCTACCAACCTGCGCTAGGCCCGCGTGGTGGGTTACGGTCCACTCCCTCTCACAGAGAGAGAGAGAGGCCTGTGTCCCAATCATGACATTTCATTTGGATTCCCAGAATACTTATGTAGGAACTTACCTACTCATTTTTTTCCAACGAATAACACATTTGAAAAAAATGCAAACATTCCGGGAAAAGGGAAGAACAATTATTTATACGGACAAATCATATGTAGATTCGTCCCATTCAACGTCTCAGGCATGGTCAGATGGCACAACAAAAGGCCTAAAAAAGCCTATATCAAAAGGGCAACGAGTTGTGATAGTCCACGCAGGAACTGAGTCAGGTTTTGTGCCAAATGCCCTGCTCACATTTAAAGCAGGCACTAAGTCGGGGGACTACCACGATAATATGAACTACGAAAATTATGAAAAATGGCTTCGCACGCAGCTGATTCCTAACATTCCTCCTAAATCTGTTTTGGTAGTAGATAATGCATCCTACCACAACAAACAGTATGACCCTGCACCAAGTTCAAATGCCAGGAAGTCGGAGATGCTGGGGTGGTTCAGAGAAAAAGGGATTCAACACGAAGAAAGAATGCTGAAGCCCCAACTACATCATTTAATAAAAATTAATAAATATCAATTCAAAAAATTTAATATAGATAAGATTATGGCTGAACACGGCCACGATGTAATAAGATTACCTCCATACCACCCAGACCTCAATCCCATTGAGATGGCATGGGCTGCAATAAAAGGATATGTCGGCAGTAAGAATGTGACGTGGAACGTGTGTCACGTAACGAATCTTATTAAGGAAAAAGTAAATGTAATGGGAGCTAATGAATGGACAAAATTATGTCAAAAAGTGAAGGATATTGAGAAGGAATACATAAACAACGATCACATAGTGGATGCAATGTCAGAACAATTTATAATTCACGTTGGTGACGATGACTCCGAGACCAATTCGGAGGATGAGGACAGTGACGATGATGAGGAGATGAGTGATCAAGTGGCCTCTACCAGCACCAACGCAGCGTCTAGTTTTATGGAAGGCATATTACCTATTCCTCTGGATTTAGACGAATTTTGTATAAACAAAAATAAACAAAGGAAAAACGCTTCTAACCAGATTATAATTGTTTTATTGAGATAATTATATTTTCCTGACAGTTTAATCAAAAGTAACATCACATAAGTCAAAGTAACGGTTAAATTTGTTTCTTCACTATTTTAGCTGTTAATGAAGAAAACATTTGCCGTAGTATCAGTAAAGGTCAAGTAAAAGTTAATACTTTGACTGATTTTGTTGATGAAGAAACTGGCCGTAAGTCACAATGGCCTGCAACATTACTGTATCAAAGTAAAATTTTAAGTACAACTAATATTTTAATTATAGTTTGCGTAAGCCCTATAATCAATAATTTGAGCTAAAGCGATACTAAATAAATTTGGCCGAAAGTGTATATGCGCGAGCTTGCCCCTACTACTGCCCATCTGTGCTCACGACTCGTGCCGGTCACTGTACATATAATGAAATTAATACGAAAACTATCACAGTTAAATAGGCTTTACAAGTTAACGAATAATAGTCGACCAACTTTTTATAGTTGGAGAATTTACCGTGACGTATAAAGATGTATGGGAGAACATGTTTTTCAACTACATTGTTAAGTTTGTTTTTGGGATAAATTCATCCTAACATTCCCAACTACGGAACCCTTCATTGTGCGTAGTCCAACACGCACTTGGCCGGTTTATTAATTTAGTTGAACATAGAATTATTATATTTACATTACAAGTTAAAATTACACAACGATTAAAGAACGAGATTCGCGAACGCTGTGTTTAGAAACAACGCACACGCGGGCCGACTGCGAGTTCGCCCGACGCCCTGTGTTGCTATCCTGTTTGGCCCGCTGCGCGCTGTGTGCGTTTAGACTATTGGTTTGATAAGGCGATATAATATAACGCAAAGTCAGAGACGATAAAACAAACGCTCACGCTTTGTACACATAGCGTGTTAATTGGTTTAGGCGCTATACGTTATATTAACCACCACTAGTCAGTGTCCAAGATATTTAATTTAAAAATATTATAATTACCAATAAACAGACAGGCAACTGACAACTAAGCGAAGCGAGCCACTTCGTTGAATAAGATTTTGCCAACACATGATGACTCAACTTACTGTCAAACATCTGGCTATTTGGGTAGAAGGTTCCTCGTTTTCTATCGTAGTGCGCCAAACATTTACCGAAAACTAAGCGAGCGAAGTCAGGGGGGATAGCTAGTCTATTAATATTATTTTTGGCACACAAGTCATTGACCTTATACTGTGTGAACATTTAAGGATATGTGAAATCGCGCAAACACACGTGCGTTCAAACTGGTACGAGGCCTTTGAATCCACAACGTGTTAGCTCGTATCGCACATATAATCATCGTCCGTCAACTGTAATTAAAAAACTGGCCAAGTGCGAGTCGGACTCGCGCACGATTTGTTCCGTACCATTATCTATAAAAACGGCAAAAAAATAATGTCTGTTGTATGGGAGCCCCTTAAATATTAATTTTATTGTTTTTTTTTGTATTTGTTGTTATAGCGGGCAACATAAATAAATCATCTGTGAAAATTTCAACTGTCTAACTACCACGGTTCATGAGATATAGGTCTGGTGACAGACGGACGGACGGACAGACAGACAGACAGCGGAGTCTTAGTAAGGGTCCCGTTTTACCCTTTGGGTACGGAACCCTAAAAACGAACGACGAAACAGCTAACAAGTAAAGATGAATTAGACATCATTAAAAAAATGAAAAAGATTGCTTGTGAATGCTCATATTTTTGCCCCCGACTTTTCTGAACTCAAAAACTACAAAACAAAATTTAACCCATAGGAACCCAAACATAAAACTCAAGTAGAGTACCTACGTGTGACCTGTGAGCCCCTCAGCCGGGTCAAAATCCTCGATGGTTTGTATATCAGTGATCTAGATCCAAGGAAAATGATAAACAAAACAAGCTAAATTACGAAACATTTTTTGTTTGTTTAATTATCCTCTACCCATACCCACTCAGTTTAATTATCATCATGAACTTTCTTTTGACTCTCCTCTAAACTTGTGAAATTCCATATCAGACCATAAGTGTCTCAGATCGAGATATATTATACCTTAAGTGCGGCTCAACTTAGTCGCTACTATTGAAGGTTATTTTTCATAGCATATCCAAAGTTACCCATTCATCTTTTAGGAGCGTTTTGAGGTTAATTAAGTACTGTTTGGTTTATAATATAAGCCCATATTGCACGGCAAAGACCTCCCTTTCTATGGAGGCCTGCTAAGGACCAGTCTTTTCGACTCCGAATTGAAAGACAAGCTTAACTTTATAGCGGAGAAATTAATCTCTTACATCTATCTAATTCTTCAACTATAAAATGTAAATTTGTAATCGCAAAAAACTGTGCATTTTATGTGATATTCCTACTACTAATTAACGATTTTTGGAGTTTTTCCTTTACTTGTGCTATGAGACCTTGCTTTTTGCCAAATTACATGATTCTAGGTCAACGGGAAGTACCCTAATAGTACCTACCCAATATATTTTGAGGTTTTACCCTAGGTTTTGATTCATTTGCGAGTGACAAAATATGCGCCATACATAGAATATAGAAAGAACCAGAAGCCGCGAACACGCCTAATACTGAAGCGTCAAAAACTACTCCTAAATAGAGTAGTTTGACGCGCAGCCGATCAGTTACTCTGTGAACGTCGTATCGCGTAACGTGTTTTACCGGTGTGCAATTTTATTTAATTATGCCGTCTTATGTCGTTCATACCTGTAAAAATGCAGCAGGGCTAAAAAATAAACAGGATGGGATCACATTTCATGTGTAAATAGCGCATTCAAATATCGTCTTATTTAATTACTGAATAAATTGTTGAGTTTGTAATTGACATAGAGAATGATGCACCCATCTTGTTAGTGTTGCCAGTATAAGAGTTTTGATTTTCCCTTCTTTTTATTACCTACTGAGGGCATTTTTTCGTTGTAGTGATAAACCCGACTTGAAAAAGAACGTTATCAATGCAACCCGTACGTATATATTATATGATTTTATTAGAATTGCATAACATTCATAATATGTTAGACTATTAGGATTTCTAGAGGGGGCGGGTGTATGAAATTATGTATCTATGAAAAGACCAATTGTGATTTTAATATTTATATTATCTTACCAATACTCTCAACGTTTACCCCAAAACGGGTTCATAATTTCCGAGCTAGCAACATTACGCGGGTGGGAACTGAGGCGGGCGCGGGACGCTTGTTTTGATTTTGGACACAGCGTGCGGCTTGCAATGACAGTTGAACGCGGATTCTGGTTCTTTCTATATTCTAAGGCGCCTTAAATGACCGTATTTTTTTATTGTCGTATTTGTATTGACTTTTTTTTTTGGGTTGGAAATTATCAAATAACTTCTCCCGCTCTGGGCGGAGCGGGAGGGTGAGTCACTCTTACTGACTAAAACCCACCCGTGTTCCTTCCGTTGCCTGTGTTGCCAGGGGCTTCGGTAACCCTTTCGAACATTCCCGCGACCCCGGCAGGCATATCCCCTAGTGGACCCCTACACATTTTTATTGACTTAGAAACTTTTTTTTTACAGTTTTAATGGGACGGGACGGAGTATCAAACGGTCAAAAGCTTCGCACACATTTATTACATTCTAAGTAATCTTAGTAAAATCAATACCGCCACCCGCGTAGATGTCTATATTGTCAATCAGCGAAGGAGACCAAATCGGCTGCCAACACGAAAAGTGGTTTACGGGACAAAGAAGTTTGAAGACGATTATGTGTCTACGGATACCTACAGCTACTTCGCGACAGGCAGCAATATGCCTGTCGCACCCGCGATATCGCCCCAGTCTGCACGAGCCTTATAGGTATATGTAATTAAATTCAATTAAACCTATGCATAAAAGTAGGGCAAAGTTCATTCAATTTTGCTCATTCTTCTTTTCTCCGCACTATCTTTTTTTGGCAGTAACTGGTATCCCTCCAACTGTCAACTTACTGAATAAGATTAAAAGTCCAAGAGTACACAATTTTCTATTGTATAGATTGCTAAATTGTTCCATTAATTATTTCTCAACTACGAGCCCTCTTTGTCGTCATGTATATACTTAAATATGAAAACTCATGTTTTCAAGAGCGCTTGGGCGATCTTTATTTTGGTCAGGTCCACAAGCAATACGAAATGTAAAAAAAAAACTAATACATACCTCCTCTGGCACTTTCTCTGATTCACCATTTGTTTTGGGTTCCTCTTCTTTTTGCTTCTTCTCTTGTTTGGGTTTGTCTTTCCTGCTGAAACTGATCGATCTGAGCGACCATTTCTTCTTGACCTGCCCATGACATGCTTGGTTAAGATAAATAGTAAAGAGGCACACACATGCTATCAAAACTCAACACTAGTTAGATGTTGGCAACTAAATACAACAAGTTAGTTAGTAGAACCTTTTCCTTCTTGGGTTTCTTGCCGTCTTCAGGCGCAGGTGTGGACTCTCCGTTCTCTACTTTTTGCTCACTTTCTCCGTTTGTTTGGGGAGCCGCCTCTTTTTCCACTTCATTTAGTTTTGCGTCTTTCTCTGTGGTAGCGTCCTTTTCGTTTTCTGGAGTGCCGCTGTCTATGTCCTTTTGTTTTTCCTAGAATCAAATATACAAGACGCATAAATCTAACCTGTATACAATGCTAGATACAAAGAGTAATGTGAATAAAGAGGACAAAACATTCTTTCATTTCAACCGGCGGAGTGCGTGTCACACCACACACAGTGAAAGGTTCCGTAGTTGGGATAAATATTTACGCATGCACAGTATTGATTTTATCGACTGCAAAACTAAGTTGGTATTTTATAGTATTTTTCGAAGAATCTATGAAAAACAAAGTTATACCTGAGGTTTGTATTGTAACCGAAAGTATCCCTCAACTCAAAAACTATTGACTTAAATAAAACTTAATTTAGAAACGTCATAATTATGGGATTCGACGGATAACCCACAGGTTAAGGTACAGTGATTTTTTTTGTTTTTCACCCCTTGGCTGTTTATAGTTTGTAGTGCACGGAATACACTTACTTTCCGTGAAAGTATTTAATCGATTTAGTGCCAAGTCTCCGAGTAAAAAGGCTGTGTCATCCGGACCGACAACATGACGAATTATAAGGGCTTCGTATTTGCACTTGGCAAATACGGAACCCTTATAATGTTCGTCATGTCTGGCAACAAAACCCTAAAAATGAATAAATTGATAGCTAAGAAGCCAAGTGAGCCAACGAATATTTTTGCCAAAATTGAGTTATGTGCATTTTGGCTTTGAAGAAACCATTATCGATGTTAAAAAAAAACAATCATTATTCGGACTGCATTACTGTATCTTTTTAAAACTACATTATTACCTACTTGTGCACAAAAACACAAGTTTGTGTGTGTTTGTGTATTTGTGTTCCTTCTTTGCGTCAAGTTTGCCGCAAATAAACGTATTTTCTTTATTTTTCTTTCAAAAGATTTTTAAGAATACTTTGATGCATATTTAACTGATCCAAGTAACACAAATTTAATTATGTTTGTATAGACATCCGTTTCTGTAGAATCGTTGTTTAACAGCGAGAAGATAAGGCAGGAAGGAAGATAGATACAAATTCATGATGGGTATTTTGAATTTGTTTAAAGTTTTATCTGTGCTAGTATTAAAAGCTGAAGAGTTTGTTTGTTTGTTTGTTTGGAGGCGTTAATTTCTGGAACTCCCAATCGGATTTCAGAAATTCTTTTTTCATTTGATAGTTCAATTCTTGAGGAAGGCTTTAATATCATCACGACCCTTAGGGGGAAAAGATTGACCCTTAGATTGAAGACCCTTAGATGAGCAAAACGAAAAGTCAGCCAAATAGTCAGAAAGAACGCTAAGCGAAAACGAAGTAATAGCGCGGGCGGGCGATGCGATGTGACGCGGTGGGTCGGGGCGGGAGACGAAATTTCACGCAGTTGTTGAAGTCGCGGGCAGAAGCTAGTAGTAATACTAGTAAAAGTTAAGATAACTTAGTGAAAGTTAATAATGACTCTACGTTAATATTGTTCAGCAAAAACATACTATACTGCCCTACTAAGCGCAAAAGCGGGATCTCAATGAAAGCGAGTTTCGAGATAATTGGAGATATGTAAATATCGTTTTTTTTTACTTTATATATTGACTTTTTTGCTTATTAAATAAAATTTATATATTATATTGGATCTATTTGTTACCACAATAGTTAAAATATCAAAAATGTATGTGGATATACTTTTTTCATGAGATACTGCTACACCGCTTAGTAATTATAAAATTAAAATTTGAGTTACCGCTTTTTCGTTACCTCTTCTCCTACATGTATGTATACAAAAAAATATGAATTTTCTATCGAATAAAATATGTATTTTTTTAAAGGAAAAAAACAATCAAAATAAATTTTTAAAGTCTTTTATTAATCAAATTTATAATGGCATCAAAAAATATTTGAAGAAAAAACGGATTCTATGAATAAAATCTAGTCAAAAGTAAGCAGTTCTCACCAAAAGGACATTCTATTTTGAGGTATAATATTTTGAAAAGATTTCAAAATATTTTCTTTTTTGCTTTTAGAAATGCCTTCCGCTGCAATTTTCTTCTTCGGTGGTGGCAAAACTTTAGTTTTCATAATTTTATTTCCGATTATGCTCGCAGTGATAGGTAGGGTCTTTATTGAGTCCAGTTCTGTATGTCAAATCAAAACTGCCTCTATTGACTTCTACTTCGACCATTTCATTAATGTATGGACGCGGTGTAATTCGAGACAGTTTATACTGTGTCGTGTAATCTTCCCAGTCATAAAAATCTTGTAGAATCATCTCTTTAGGTTTTACGTTTTTTCCTGCAGTACTAACTGCCTGAGAAAAATCAGAAAAATCATAAATTTTGTTTTTCATGCGTTTCATCGACAACTCCACCCTATGGTGGAAACTGTCGGCCGACATAAAGGTGTGGCCTGGTTCGAAATATTTTATCACAATCTTGTCGGCGTTGATGTCATTTGAATTCACAACGTAAATTAAGAAAGAAAAAAAGTCCAATTTTTGTTCTGGGATGAACAATTGTCAACCCACAGTATGATCTTCTTTTTATCTCGATGAAAATGGCTACTACCATGCCGTTTCGGCAGCCATTTTCGATAGCCATTTCGGCTTTGGAGCGTCCAAGCAACCCTTCATACCATAGTACAGGAAAAACACTCAAACCTTTTCGGCCTTGACCAGTCGGCACGAAGCTTTCGTTGTAAACCACTATCCTATGGGTAAAAATAGTAGTTTTGAACATATCTATCCTGGGCAGCATGATAACTTTTTGTAAGTCGGCAGAATATACAACAGTATCAGTTTCATTAAGCTCACTGTCCAATTTATATTGCTCTCTTGACATGTTTGCCCGTTCATTATGACTTGCCCACTTTGTGCAACCTAAACAGTCTTCTTGAAGATTTTCTTTAGTATGTGTGTTATCGTGCAGGCGGAATTCTTCACAGTCCTCACACTCTTCGTGACCAAGTTTTACAAAAAAAATATTTAATTCCGCGATCACTTCTCGGTATTTGTCATAAGATACGTTGTGAGAGGGATTTTTTTCTAAATAGTCTTTGTGCATCACATTGATTATCAAATCACTGGGTAAGTATAAACGATTGGGGGCGTGTTCACGCCTGTAATGAGAAATGCTAGGTTCGAAGCTCATTATGTGTTCCTTAATAGGATTTGAGTCAATTTTATTGTGAGGAGTAGCTCCCAGTCTCTTGTCTACTGGCGGTGCAACCGTGTCCTTGGAATTGGCCAAAGCAGTCTGTAAAGGTTTGTCATTAGGTGGTTTGTAGCCCAAAGTTGTCAAAAAGAAAGTTTTACATACTGCGTACGTTGTACCAATGTCGTCTTTAAGTGAACAAATGTAGCTTATTTTTTTTCTGTAGTCCTCTGATTCAGGTCTTATTACTGTCCTTTGTTTCACAGAATTTGCTGAAGTGTGATGCAGCATCTAAGCCTTCCTCTCTTTGTCACTTAAATCCCAGAAGCTTTTATTTATAATTTTTCGCTGATCCTCTGATATATTCTGGATACATAGCTTTTTTCTCTTTTTTTTCTTTTTTTATTCCATAAGTCAGTACTTCACGCGTTATTCATATTTGCCGCTTATCGGCCTAGAAAAGTTGCTGTTCTTTTTTAAGAGATTTGGCGGTATTCAAATATACGGCCGTTTGCCTACGTAATATTGATATACCTCTAATACCCTTAGTGATTTATGGTAAAACTGAGATAGGGAAATCTTTCTTAAGGTTTTTTTTGTATGTTCTAAACAAGATACCGCTAAAAGGCTTAGTTCATTAGATGCGTATTTTTTAAAGCTATCCGATGGCATAAAAATCAACTTTTCGGTTTTTTTTGAGATACCGCTTTTGCGCTTAGTAGGGCAGTATAGTATAATGTAAAAATAATTACTGTGAGTACCTCTGACCTACTATTATTATAATTATCAAGGATATAGTAATAGGCTGTCATTTTTTGCACTTTTAATAAGTTTTCACAGCCCAATAAAGTGGTTATAACTTTATTATGTTTTATTCTACTCCCAATTTATATTTTGCTACAGTTTTTTTAAATAATGCTCATTAATATTATGGTATTACAATTGAGAACGTAATTTTATATAATTTGGGAAGAAATTAAGATAAAAATTATATTTTGCTAGTTTTTAAAATAATGCTCATTATAGTATTATAATTACATTGAGAACGTAATTTTATATAATTTGGGAAGGAATTAAGATAAAAATAATTTAAAAAGTAAGTTGGATCACTTGTGTTTCGTTTTTTATTACATGGCATAAATAGTCTGAGAAGTTAATTTAGTCTGTAACGTTTTTTTTTTCTAATTCGTTATTTTTTATCCTTTAACTAGCGACCCTTTCCTGCTTCGAACGGTTTTAGCGCACCAGAATGGTGCGAATCGATGAATACTTTTGGTGCGTTTCTAAATTGGCGCGCTTCCAGGAATACTCATAAAAAGTTAATTACCGCTGGTTCATTTATGTGCGCGTCTCCATTGAGCTGTGGTTTGAGCGCGTCGGCGTCTGCGAGCTGCTCAACTCTGCCTTCGCCACCGGCGCCTGCCGCAGCTACTTCACCAGCACCCTCTGCCTCCTTGCCGCTTATGTCCACCGAGCGCTTGCTCTGCTTAGCACCCATGCTTATTGATGGCCTGTTCGAACACAAAACAATACTTTAGATTCAATTTGATCTCAATGCTGGACTGGACATACATACGTATTATTATAATAAAATGACGGTATTGTAATCAACGGCAAACGCAAGTTGTGGGAGATGTCTCTTTAACGGATTCATGCGTATTGTAAAGGTGTAATGCACACAACACATAAGTAGTGTAGGAAGTTGACTCTTTGTTTGCGAAATTTCGTTATTGTACCTCATACATAAGTCGCCCATACTAATAAATTATATAATTGCGAATGTAACTCTTTCTGTCTCTGATACCTTTACACACTTTAACCACTGAACCGATCGTTATGGGAACGTTCTAACGGGGTAAAAAGCCCTCGTATGTCAATCCTATGTCCTAAGTCCTAACACAAGCCGTGGTCTATTTGTGTCCCAAAATTCTTTGAAATGCGTTCAACCGTTAAGGCGTGAAACGTTAACTCACTAAACAACATCACTCAGCCCCTGCCACGACCACGACGCTGTTACCAGGCAACTTGGCCCCGTATTAATTGGTCAAGGACAGCTAATGAGAGAACTGATTTTCTATTGTTTGACCCCGAATCGGTATCGCGCGGAGCTTAACAGGACCTCACTGCAAACTCAAGCATTACCTAAAACTGGTTTAAAGTAATTTTGATTGGTTGAAATTCGTTTTAACCTTTTGAACGCCAGAGCAAAAACGCATGAACTTGCCCTCAACGCCAGGCCACAAATTCACCGCAAATACCTACGAAAAAAATAGGGATTCCAAAACTTCATCGATAATCAATTTTATTTTCATTTTCGTCTTTAATTTCGAAATATAATGTCCTTATAACATTGAAATTTAATTCAACATTACATTTCTTCCTATTAAAGTAATAGTTATACACTATTTACAGACTTGTATAATACCGTAATAACAGATATGAGACTACAATATATTTAAATATAATAACTGTAGGTACAACACTATTCTTGATCTGCTGTCTTCATATTGTGACCATGGCGTGGACGGCCCGCCATTTTAATAACTACTTCGCTTCCGAAATAAGGATGTGGCAACGTAATATCTCGTTTATCGATGTTCTAGTACAATATTATTTTATAATAAATGAAACACGTTTTTTAAATCAGATTTATAATTCCGAATGTAACAGGTACTTAAAAATATATGATTGAAATAGGTTAAGAAGGTAAATAAAAACTATGAAAAAATAGAAAATTTTAATAAAATGTTATACAGTATGTACTATGTATACATGTTTTTAAATATTAAGTTCTATAAACCTGGCATAAAAAGTAACAAATTAAAACAATTAACGATTATATATAATTATCACAATTACCAATCAGTCTTATACTAATAAATCTTTTGAATAATAGAACAAAATTATACAAAATCTACAATGCAACCTGCATTCTGATCATCTAATTCGCTGGGTGCAAAGTGGGTGGTGGGGACAGTGAAATCGATCTCAGCGCGCACCGTGGCTAAAAAAGGAACTTTTGGCAGACTTTATTCCACGAAGTTTTAAGTAAATATGGAGCCCACACTTAGAATAAAAAATATGTTTCTTTCGGTCTACAAACACCAATACCAGGCCACACTTACAGATTTCATCGTGATTTTTAATAAGATTAATATTTGCTCAAAATTTTTAAAATAAAAGCAGATAAAAATAACTTACCTCTAAATCAAATTCGTCCAAAGATTCTGTTTCCGAAAATTCTTCGTCATCTGAGACTCCTTCTAATATGCGAAGAAGTTCTTCCGTAGTCATTAAATTCCCACTCATTATAATAGTCACTTAATATAAATCTTGAACTCGATATCACAAGTAAATTAATCATAAATATTATTCATTCACTTCACTAATTTCTGGTCGCCGCGCTTGTGACGTCACGATATTGTCGTCTAGTCGTGACCATGGCGTACAGGGTACTGATAATTCGGGTTGCGTTAGGGATGCGCTTGAGTTGGGATTAGTGAATATCGAAATTCGACCCAACCAAATTTTATTTTTGACTATGTAGCTTATTGAATGATTTTTAAGACTGGTTTTATAAAATTAATGCTGCTTTATCCTAGTACCAAATTATACCTAAAATAATATATTCCAGAGGAAAGTTTCGAATCGATCTTTGATTTGAAATAATGATATTATCCAACATGCGCTACATCACTAGCGGTCACGCAGTTATGACTCTGGCGTGTGAGGACATTCTTTTTTCAGAGTTTATTTCTTTCTTTTTAACGTAAAATTTCTCAATATTTATAATGCAATTTAATTAGTTTTATGGAAATAAATAAATTTTGGACCTTCTATTTTACAGGTATATAAATAAATAGGCATTAAAGTAATGTTTAAATAGTTTATTTCGTGTTTTAATGTACCGCTGTTTTTGTCACATATTTGTGTCGTTGGCGCTCAGGGACAGTTTTCGCTTGTCACGTATTTGTGACCCTGGCGCTCAAAAGGTTAAGAGGCTGACAACACCTAAAGCGCGGTCACTGTCGGACTGCATAGAAAAGAAAGAGAAGCGCGATGACACAACGATGGTAATTTATTGCAAAATATGAAGCAATTATCTATTTACAAGAAAATCTATAGATTGTATAAAAAAAATAAAACACTAGGTATTATGCTAATATGTTGCTTGTAGAATAATCTGACAAAAAATCAGAATCATTGCATGTATCTTAGTATAGTTTTTAATCGTTAAAATAAATTTTTAGAGGTATCTTCGTGATTTTTTCTATCGTATCAAGTTAGTTGTATTATGATTTCAACTACTATCTATCTAGCATATTTCCTTAAGAATATAATATATTTTTTCTGATTTAGTTTACTGCAGTGGATCATATACTTTAAGGCATTATAAAACTTGCGTTTAGGTCCTGTAGTCCCCTTAAGTAGTGCTCGAGTCTCGAGTGAGGTTCCGTAATACGGGCCTAAGTATCCACCGATCTACTATTACCAAACGGGTAAACTACATCAATTCGAACATCCAATCAATCATAATGAATTCCGTTCAGCCGATATCATGTTATGAGAGGCGGGTTACAATCAGACGCATAACTGCAAAAATTTATAAATTGGCGTTTTTCTTATTTCTGGGAAACCGGGCCGCATTTCCGTTTATTGTTTAGACTTTAGGGTTCCGTACCTTGGAAGATAAACCTAAGTCAATTAGTGGAGTCCGCGCGTCCGTCCGTCGATGCCAATTTGTAGTGCCACTTACAAATTGAGTGCTTTGATTTGTTTATTTGAATACTTAAACCCGGAATTCTAATTTTAAATCACACCACACACCAAGATGTTTTTCATTTGACAATTGTAGAAATCTCAATTTTTATCGATAATTTTTCAATTACAATTCAATAATGTTAAATTCGAATACTGTGACATCTACCAACCCCCACCGGGCCCGCGTGGTGGATTACGGCCCACTCCCTCTCACAGAGAGGAGGCCTGTGTCCCAGCAGAGGGAACATTATAGGCTGATTATGATGATGAATGTTATTTAATTCAAACAGTATTTTTTGGAAATTAAGTAAGAAGTATTGTTTAGACATAAAGTCAAAAGCCAGATGAATGTGTTACTAATTACTAATACTTACTAATTACCTAAACAGGGTTTGTTTACACTTTCAGATACTTTTGGAACAGACAAAGAATTTGAAATTTGCCATGACACTTGATGTTAATCTATACCTACATATAATAATTTTTTTATTATAAATTTAATTTAAATATAATAAAAATTTTATAAAAAAAAATTATTATATGTAGGTATAGATTAACATCAAGTGTCATGGCAAATTTCAAATTCTTTGTTCCAAAAGTATCTGAAAGTGTAAACAAACCCTGTTTAGGTAATTAGTAAGTAGTAGTAATTAGTAACACATTCATCTCCGCGGGAAAAAAACTAGTACATAATAACTAAAGGTGATGACATATTTTATAAAAAAAAAAATTGATTTCAGTCCTTCTAGAAGGATACAGGGTCAGCTTTTTTAACAGGGATCACTAGTTATAGGATAGTTATGGCAACATTTGTAGTTCGTTGAAGATAGAAACTATTTGATGTTAGATTAGAATATTGAGTTTTTCGAGGGTGTAGTTTTATTTTTACACATTAATAAAATTATCAAAACAATATTTCCGTACAGTAGATATGTAATTATTACACAAGTTATAAAAATAAATCACTCAGGTACGAGGAGGAACCAAATAGGAATACAAAGCACGTCAGTGGGTCACGGTGCTGGGAACACGCTTAAAATAAATTTAAACTGTCGCCCAAAATAGCGCCCAACGAAAGTGCACCGAGATGCATGCATTCCTAGAGTCTCGTGCAGACTAGCGCGATATCGCCCCAGTCTGCAAGAGCCTTCAGTCACTAGCGATTTAATAGTACCGCAGAGTTGACTTGACGCACACTAAAAATGTTTGATGAATAATACATTTATGATTCAGTATAGAGTAATAATTTCTAAATAAACGCACTACAGATGATTCATTGAAACCCATTACGATTAAGCATAAGGTACACAATAAATCATTAATTTGTAACCTTTGGCTTAAGTAAAATTGTAATTACTTTAAACAAACAATATTGAATGATAACTATGTTTTACCGAACTGCCTCTTCTTACTTATTTAAAGTTACGTTACACACTGCTCACAAAAGTCAGGAAGCACACTACTGCCACGGCGTTTAAAATGAAACTGTGAGTGAAACAACCCGCGAATGGGTATTGTTCACATTGATCATTAGCAGTGGACCGAATTCCTAGCGCATCGTCGCCTTTATCGTTCATTATCCCACTCGTTACACTCAATACAAATATAAATAGCAGTGACATTAGTCACGCAGGCAGGCGCAGGATTGCTTATCTCTGCGCAAACATTCTCTACGAGACAAAAATATTTATAGCAGAGGAATGACACTGACTTATTATGTAGTTACAATATTATGTTAGGAATATTCTTATGTCTGAACATTAGAGTTTAGAGTAGACCCATAAGTCTCTTGCTTATTCACTTGAAGCAGATAGATTTAGATTAGACGTAGGTACATTAATCGATACTTCGATAAAAAATAACCTAAAGTGGGCCCCAGTATGCTATTGTGTGCTTATGTACAAGCAACTAGCAATTACACATATTGTAATATCCTTTGTCCTTGATCGTAGAGCGAACGGTGCGCGAAGAGCGTCTGTCATGTCATGATGGGGAGTTATTTCAAATCGGTTCACGCGTTTAGGTTATTGACCCAGCGTATGCTTCCCCCTCTCCAACATTGGGATTTTTTAGCCTTTAACCAGTCAACCAAAGCGTATTATTGTCATCAGTGATACAATAGGAGGCACTTTAAAGTAGGGATGGTTAAATTTTAGAGTGGGTAAAAGGTTTGGATTAGCGACCTTGACTCTGGTGCGTTCAAGGTTAACGGCCGAGTTGGTACGAATGTTTAAATAAAAATTCGTTAATTTAGTTTCGTAAATTCGTACCCGTAACGGCCATAACAGCTGCAACACGTACAACCTGTATAGTAATAATAATATCTTAGTAGACCTTGTCGTCGCACCATCGTAGAACTAAGCACAAGAAAAGAGTGTGCCTCGATATTTAATGAAATTATAGGTACTGGTGATTTCAATTTTATTTGTTTTTAATATTTGTTACTGTTTCGCTTGCATTCGCTACCCGAACCCGAAGATTTCGTTTAAAACCATAAATTAAAGGATTTCTCTTGTTATATTTTTCTAATATTTGAATAGACAGACATTCGTCCGTCACTGAGCTGATCTTAACTGTGAATATTTTGCCTCGATCATGTAAATATATGGCAAATAATTAAAATCAAAGGGTATTTCATATGTTCCTGTTCGATGTTATGATACAGAACCCTAAGTGTGCGAGGCCGGCTCGCACTTGGCCGATCATAAAAATAAAGTATTAATGTTTGGCTGTTAAGTAATTTTGAATTATAATAGATTGGAAATAGTTAGGCACTTGGCACTAACAAATACAGCAACTAAGCACCAGGTTTCATAAATGCCCGCACGGTTAAGACTGTTTTAAGTCTCTAAGTACATAATATTAGAAGCATATAATAGGATTTAGCATTTAGGTGGCCAGTATGGGTCAGTTATCCAATACTGCTACTGCTTTTGAGCAAACGTTAAGGTGAAACCGCAGCTGTAGCCCGCGAAATTCAAATTTTCTAATCATATTTTGATCAAGATAGAACCAGACGCTGACCTGCAAATAGCAAAAAAAAGTAACAAAATTTGAATTTCGCGGGCTACAACTGCAGATCCACCTTAAACCTGAAAAATTAAAACCTCGTGTAAAACAATGAAAACTTAATAAAGAGGAGGAAGTACTAATACCTATAATACAATTACATGTAAGTAGTGCAACCAAGTACCAGATACCCCCGTATAGAACACGTGCACGGCAAATAGAAAATCGATAGCAGCGGTCAGTTGTGGATAAAAACCACAAGTAACTCAGCACCCGTCATAATATGGATAACAGACAGCATAAATTAAGTTACAAATCAATTCCAATATTATGTACTTATACAGGGTGCAGAGACGAAACAAAAGTTGGGGTAGCGTTGCTACAAAGACGTTTAAGATCCTGTCAAGCTAATTATTATTAATCTGTGCATTATTAATGCAATTATTTCAGTCCAGGTCCCTACTCTTATTATTACTAACAATATACTTAAAAACCAATGTTAGTATGCAAACACAATTCAAATTAAACTGCGACATGAAGCCGCACCCATCTTCGCAGCATGGGGTACTCCCCCCGATCTGCAAATACCCCCAGTATAGAGTTGGAACTACCACGAACGCGAGTGAGCAGGGAGGCACATCTTTTCCTTATGACAGCGGCAAATCCTTCAACCCGCGCCTCAGCAAACATCCCTGACGCACTGCAACGCCATGGCAGCCCCAACAGTACTCTGAGTGCATTGTTGTATTGGACTTGTTGTATAATTGCAGACGTTGTTGCTAACTTATTTGTTTAGACGGATTGATTACAACGTAAGTTATACGCCTTGCTGAATTAGGATTAGGCACTTCCCATGTTATCTATCTTCTATTTATAGTATATAAACCTGTCAAGTGCGTATCGGACCACGCACAGTGAAGGGTTACGCTGTTACGCAGTTGGGATCAATATACATAATATATTTACGCGAGTTTATCGATCGCAAAAAGAAGTTTGTATTTCTTAGTATTTCATCAACAACAAACACCCCACACGGTTATTGCACGGGCATCGATTATATTTTTCATCCCTCGGTTATATGAAAAAAATAACCAATCTATGGGGAGTGCCAGCCATAATTTTTCGGAATTCCACTACACATTGTTTAGCGGTGAGAGTATAATGGATGTGTAACATCCGGACTGGACGAAATTATAACGGTTTTGTTCTTGCCATTTGACAACGCAACCCTAAAATTTCCTGACGTCCACTCAGCGCAACAAACCCAATGAGGATTTTTTTGATAGCGCGAGGGATAAATTCTACATCCGGAGCGCAGATTTTTTTATAGGTGATACATGCACCCTCTTTCTATTGAAACTCCGTACCTACTAAGCTAAGCCTGTTCAAGGTCAGAGACGTGCGGTCGGCTGTCCCTACGTTTTAGGGCCGTAGCCACATGGCAAAAACGGAACCCAATATATTATCGTCAGTCCGTCTGTCGGGGTATTACAAAGCCATTTTAATCGGAGACTTAGCAATATATCGAAAAGAAAAGAATACCTGTGTAGACTTTAAAATGATGGAAACAAGGTTTAAATAACTTAATACTATAAAAGAACCGGCCAAGTGCGTATAAAATTTATCCCAAGAACTTAACATTGTAGTTTGAAAACATGTTCCCCCATACAGTCCGGTGGGCTGATAAAACATATTGCCCCGCTTTGCGTCGCGCAATCGGATAAAAATTGGGAAGAAGGCGTATTCTGTACACCGCTAAACTATGGCGTAGTGAACTAACGAAAACATAATTAGTGGTGGCACCCCCCATACATGTAAACGAGAGATAAAAATGTACGCGTGTGGGGTATCTTTGGATCTCATAAAAGATGTTGACGTTTCTTAGTGATTAATTAAGTCAATAGTTTCTGAGGTATGGGTTATTTTGGGTTACAACCGCAGTAATAGCTTGGTGTTTCATGCTTAAAATCCCAAACCGGAAACCTTCTTTGTGCGTAATCCGGACACGCACTTGACCGGTTTTTTGTTCCAGGAAAAGTATTATCATGATAAACGCCATAATCATTACAGTACTGCTACAAGGATCTTTGGTCGTCTTAAGACTTAAGAGGCGGAGTTTGGTGCTCGGATGGCGGTGACGGAAGCGTTGTTGGTAAACATGGTATTGTGAAATGTGTTGAAAAAACCGGAGAGATAAGGTTTTCTTTTGACCATTCATACAGAAATAGGGACACTAGGACGACTGGGTTACTAGGACGACTGGGTTACTAGGACGACTTTAGGCTAAAATTTTTATAATTAAGAAAACTTAAGGTGCAAGAGCGAGCGAAGGGATCCCGAAAGTTCTAGCCCCCCTCCTCTGTCGGAAAAGTTAGGTTAGATGCTATTTTGACCATTGATACAAAATTTTAGAACTAAGCTGAAAGAGCGAGCGAAGCGAGCTCGAAATTTTAGCGTCCCGCCTCGCATTGGTTACGATTTTCCATTAAAAAAATCATACAGAAGTAGGAGTTACTTTGTCGACTTATAGAGAAAATCTTAAGAATTAATAGAACATAGCCTAGGTACTCTTAATTCTTAAGATTCTCGCGATTTGCGAGAGCGAGCGAAACGAGCCCGAAATGTTATGCACCTCCCCTTGGTTAGGTTAGATTTTCTTTTGGAAATCTTAGGTTAAAAAAGTCATAATGATTATGTTGATGAAAGCTGCGACGGGGGCGCTGGCGCCCTCTGACCGTCTCTGACCGTATGCGAGGGCCCACGTTGCTTACGCCTCCACCCCTTCTGCTGTGTAGTAATTCTTTTTCCGTTTTTTTTTCAATTATGTACATGGAACGGATTATAAAACCTTTTTTACCAACGTTGCAACTGCCATCTAAGTTTCTAAGGTTCTATCCACAGACGAATTATACATTATTATTTATGATAGAATTACAACAATTTCAAAGTGACGGAACTACGGCCAAGATCGAACTCAAGATTGTCGACTGCCAAGGCGACTGCTGCTCTGTAACTCGATTGCTGAACATACACTATATGTTCAGCAATCAAGGAAACAAAATGCATATTAATGGACAGGTTAACCTGAGTACCAATTACCTATAATTTAACCGGATTTTATAAGACAGTACAAATGAATTCATGTGGTGGAAGTTCTCGCTGTTTTGTTCTATACTTCTAATAATTCAGCTAAACTAACAACAGCACGCTTCAATACAGTCGCGACACACAAAGGGAATGTATTATGTACCTACATAATTAAGTCGAATTCGTTTAATCTCCGCTAAGTTTAGGCACTAAACATTTTGAAAAATGATAGATTATCAGTAAGTAAACAAAAATACAAATTAGAAGAAAGTCATAAGCTCGGGATGTACCTAACTCATTCGATTAGGGCACCCTTGTTTTTAGTTTCTACTGTCTCCCCAGTTACTCACAACGATGATTCATCGTTCCGTTGTTAATCACAAAGAACGTGCCTATTTACCGGAAAACGTATTATATGTAGGTACCTACTTAATACCTCTGTTCAAACAAGTGAATCATTCTCAATAGCAGGAAAATACACAACAAATCTGGAGTAAAATACTTATTAATGAATTGTGGCTACAGTGTAGGTATGTCAATTCAACTTTTCGGGCACCGTACCACCCTTGTGTGCATATTCAATAACCCATTCTAAAATTTAAGAATAGGTACCAAACCTTCTGCCGTATTGTCTTAGAGAATTGTATTTCCGATAAATTGACACTAGTGCATTCATGAAACTTTTGAAAGATTTATTTCGAAAGTTCCTCGATCAGTACTTGGACCAATACTGCTTACCGATGCTGCAATTCTAGAGCAACCGGCTTGTTAAGTCTTAATGTATTTAATGTTCCTATTTGTAGATACTAATACAAATATTATAACAAAAACTAATATTAAATAAATGATTACCTTAAGGCTTATCAATCCGAAATATATTAACAAAAGAATTTACACTGAATTAAGTAAAAAAATCACTTCCAGCACTCACAGCTTAACACAATATGGCGGCAGGACGAAATCCCCACTTCGAAAATAATAATTCAAAATTTTAACTTGCCAGCGATTGGTTGCTGCATTCAAGACGCTTCACTGCAACCAACCTCATCCAAATGGAGTATACCCATTACCCCGTGTACCAACTTAACGACCCAATATTTTATGGAGTGATATTTCTATTCGAACGCGTTCGTATAAACATATACAAAAAAACATTGTGTGGTTTTATAAAACCACGATACAAGTAAACTTTTTTCGGATCGTAGGCATCTGAAAATTTTCGGAAAATTATTCGATTTAAAGTATTAATCGCGTTTTTAATCTTAACTTAATAACTGGAAAATGGGAATGATAATGTAAAATCAATATTAGACAAAATATCCAACTACAAATTTTAATTTCAATCTACGTAGCGAGTACGTAAAGGCCGCCAACATTGGCTTTGGCTGTTGGCTGCTCTGCCGAGCGCCTTTCACTTTACCTCTACTCCTCGGCCGGTTGTAATGCGACATGCGATAGATGGACGAAAAAAATTGTGGCGATGGAAATAGTAATAGCGTCAAAAGCTAACTAGTCGGGGAATTTCAGCATTTTTATTCTCAATATTTACATCAGCAACTTTTCATTGTGCTCCATATGAGTTCAATGGGATTGAGATCACAGTGATAAGGTGGTAAATATAAGCATTTGTGTCTATTGTCTTCTAAATTTTTTTCAATCTCATATACAGGTAAGTTGGTAGGAGTGTAATAAAAAGTTGCCATACTGTTATAATAGTCAAGTCTAGTGATCTAGTGATGGACTTAAGTGTAAAGTCAAAGTAGATCGAGATCGAGGTGCTAAAGTCGAATTATTAATATCCTGGAATAATCTGACATGTGCTAGCTGTCATTTTGTGTATCTACTAAAATGGTCATATTTATTGTAATAAAATTGTGATCGTTTAGTTGAATCGATTTATATAAGTGTAAAATAAATGTATAATAATAAGTGTATAGTATACAGTCTACGATAAATATCACCATTTTATTTGGTAAAGTTTTATTCGACTGACATGGCGAAACTAAAAGCTTTCTTGTTGACTACGGAACCCTAAAAACAAGATGATGGCGTAAGATCCGAAGGAATAGAGACAACATCAGAATTGACTGAGCAAGTGACAGTTTTTATGCCTTTTCTGAGCAATTTGGAAGTAATATTCAGAAAGGGATTCCAAAGCCCTTTACTCAGTCTTAATATTTCTCTATGCTTTTTCGTTTGTAGAGTAGAAGTAGAACCGAGCTAAAATTTAGTCTATGGTGTACTAAGCATTGATGTCGCGTTGCCCTTGACTCCCTCTATCTAATTACTGTTTTTAAAAGTTATTTGCTTAAAATTTTCTCAAATTGTTTAGCTCGACTTAGCTTTCTTCCTTAGAAACGTTTTAGAGAGTGATTTCTGTGGTTACTAAACTGGTGTGTTCTATAATTTGTGTAGCGTCACCTGACTGAGCTCATTGTCATTTCCCGCCATTGTGGCCTGTGAATTTATCATTAATAAGATTTTCCTGTGCGTATCCCTCGAAATTTAGATGAGTATTAAGTAATAAGTGTACATAAGTAATGTCATTACACGGTAATGACGTTTGTTTGCTAGAAGTGGAAGATTATAACTTGTACGAAGAAGAGGCGTCTGATCACGCTTCAGCCAGGTATGGATAACCGGCGTGGTCGCCGAATTTTTACTCGTTCGCTCTCATTCATGCTTAACAATCATATATGCATCAATTTTGGTGCAAAATATTTATCATCTTCGGATTTCATTGTAAATTTGTGAATTCGCGGGCCTTGTGATGACGCTCACGCCCCGTGCCGGCCTGTAGTCAGCTGTTGGGCCGCCATGTTTGGTCAAATCGAATAGGCGTAGTAGGCGCCTCTACATAGTCTACCTATCGCAAATGTACTACCAAACATATGTACACTAGCGTAAATACAGTCATTCATGTTTTATTATAAACAGTAATTGTAAATATTAGTTTGGAAAATTATAACACCCTAGCGTTTTAAAGAGAATAACAGTTATATATTTTATACAATTATTATGTATGTATTAGCAAATTAGACTCTTTGTGAAACATTTACAGGAGTTGATGAGAGTTATATAGCTTCCTACATTTTCTTTTTAAATAAGTACTTGAAACATGTCTGGAGCAAGTTTAATTATTTAGGTAATTTTCTGTGTGTTTTTATTACTGTTTAGCCAGGACAAGACATCAACAAGATAGGTTATGATCTCAGCACAGGGATTGAGTATAAAAAGAGATATTACTGTATAAATACTATAAATAGGTATTGAACTTGAACAATTAGCATGAATTATATTGATATACTTAATTTCTCATGTTTCCACAGTGACAAGCATCCAGGTTCTGGAAGAAAAACAATGGAAGCAGAAAAACGGATTCGAAGAGAAATTGCTAATAGCAATGAACGTAGACGAATGCAAAGCATCAATGCGGGCTTTCAAGCATTGCGGACCCTGCTACCTCGTCATGAGGGAGAAAAGCTTAGCAAAGTAAGTAAAACTTGTATTTTTTCTTTCTTGAATACTTGTATTTTTCATAATGGTGGTGAATTATGATAACCACAGGCAGGTCTTCTGAGTACAAGGTTGCAGTCAAAACATGGTAGGAGACTGGACATAGGAGTACCTGATTCAATTTCTAAAGCACTTTATAAAGTTTCTTGTGTGTTTTACAAACCATGAAAGTGTCATGACAACTAGTGGATTTAATTGAATAGTTGTTCTTTCTAGATTGCTTACAGAACAGTAATTTACAGTTTCTACATACAGGTATGGTAAAACACACCTCTGTGTTGTGCTAGTTGTTGTACAAAATAACAACAACCATTATGAGTTGACATGAGATTTGTCAACAAATAGTTTTGCACAGGCTTTCAGTAAATGGAGGTGATCCTTACAGCTGTTTCTTAGTACAGATTCATCCACACCAAAGGTACATTTTATAGAACAACTTTGGAGTATGTGTTAAAAGTATTTGTGGACAACAACAGATGCCAATAAGTTGTAGAAAGTTACTTTATGTTATTGTGTTGCAAAATGTTGTTTCACAAAAAGTAACTTTGGTGTGGATGCTTCTTACTATTAAGTACACAATATTCCTTGACTTAGATGTGAGAAAGTATATTTTTATTTTATAAAAGCAATTATCATATTCATATAAATACTTTACAGGCTGCAATACTACAGCAGACAGCTGAATATATTTACAACTTGGAACAAGAAAAAACAAGGCTTTTATCTCAGAATTGTCAGCTGAAGAGATTACTCAACCAACATGAAGGTGGGGAAATACCCCTGAAGAAAAGAAAAGGTGAAATTCTTACTCATATCCCAGCCATAATTCCTGACTCTACTGAAGATACCATAACCAACTCTAGATCACCTGAGCCAGTAGCTGTGATTTCTGTGACAAGTGTTTCACAGAAAAAAGAATCAGAAAGCTGTGAGTTACGTGTTCAACTGGAACGTGAACGGAGACTGCGGCGGCACTTGGAAGAGCGCCTTCATTCTGTTGAAGCTCAGATTTACCCTAACAATGCCCATGAACTAGCTCGTCCTGTTATTCAGTTTGAGCAAACAGAAGTTGCTGCTGAATGTAAGCTTGAAAGTGAGGAAGTAGAGGCCCCACCCGTGGAACCTGCGGTTGTTGCTGCTCCTCTACTAGAAGCTGCCATCAAAGCCGAACCTCGCGTTGAAGTTGAGGTTCTTCCTGACGCAGCTCATGACGCGCCATCGCGTTTGTACCTCGCAAGCACTAGTCGACAGAACCTGGAAACTATTGTGGAGGCCATTCGTCATCTTGAGGGTGATCATTTATTCCGCGAGGAGGCAGGGGATGCGCCTCTGGCACTCACTAAGAAAGCGGAACTTCCGCCGCCGCCGAGACCGGGTGTGATCGTTGGGAAGCATTCGTGATCGCGTTAAACGTGTTTATTTATGACTTTAAGCTCGTAAATTTGCTTCTGCTTAGCGAGCACTCCTGACCCTCCTCGAATATAGTTTTAAATTTTTAGTTTTTTAATTATCTTTTCCAAAGTGACGAATCGATAAGTCTGCGTCTTTGTTTATTTTTTTATTACGCATTGAAGTCGAATCGATAAGTGGTATAGAATTAGCTGGATGCGTTGCCGCGTATGCCGATCGGCGCTGTGCTTAGTTTAGTCTCAAATGTAATTATATTAATGTTTAAATTTTATGTTAATTTGGCTTTTTGCAGCATGTATTGATGGAAAGAGGATTGACTGACTTATGTAAGATTAGATGATGAAGGATAATAGTACACCATGCCGCGTGCCTATTTTATTTTATTTCTTTAGACAAGTTTTTGGGAAAATGAGTTGGTGTGTTTGAGTAAATTAAATTTAAATTCAAATCAATTTTCCAGTTATTGCCATAATAAATTGAAAGAGATTCATGGAGGCTTAAATTGCATCATGGACACTGGATAGTTCTTTAGTGGAAAGCATTTGGCTTGTGTAGAAAATTAACCCTGCATTCTGCTTGTCTAGCATTTTACAGTTATATCACAGCAAGAATTTAATTTGTCACAATTAGCTTGTCTGGCTTTTGGCAGAATGCAGGGTAACCAGGCATGCGGTTATAACAAACCTTTGTCTATGCAGTTGTTACTAAATTTACTTTTAAAAATCCTTTCTATTTTATTTGATGTATGTAAAGTCACATGATATAAATGTAGTAGGTGCATAGGTAAATAATGGTGTTTTGGATAGTCACTAAATTTGACCCTCACCAACTAATTGTTGGTGTGCCATTTAAATTAGCAAACAATTTCTTAAGACAGGATACTCGGAATGCAAGATAATGGTGAAAAATCACTATGATATTTAATTAAAACGTTGATATAAAATCTATAATAATTATAATGTATTGACTAATATTTATCCAGTGTTGCTGCTTTTTTGTTCCATGTTAGAATGCCCAGTGTAATTCGTATTTTGTATGTGACATTAGTAAATTATAGGCGCTTTATGCTGCCATCCCTAAATTATAGATACAGAAATTTTAGAGCATTCCATGTTGTTGAATTCTAATTAAAGAGTTATTCTGCATGAGACATTGTTGATTGGAACATGAGTTAATGATTCAATTTAACTGATTAGTGTAATTATGTATTGCTTCATATAAGCATTATTTAATTGAAACTCTACTTTTAGGACTTAATCAGTTAGGATTTATGTAATAGATAGTGTAGTTGACAACAAGTGACAAGGTGTTGCTGAACACATCCCATTCTATAGACCAGTTGATTTAATATTATGTTTTATTAAAGAACTATAATGTATATCATCTCACAAGTGAGATAAAATATATTCTACATAAAAGCACATAATCTAAATAGTTCAGATTTTTTAACACAAGATTGAAAATAATATATTTGTTCAATCAAGTTATTAATATTGGAATTACAATTACTAGATTATTCTACCAAATAGGTGACGATTTAATCTACCTTTGGGATAAAATTATAGTGAACAATCATGTTCCACTGTTTTACTTTATAAGAGTTAAGGTTCACAGTTCTTACATTTTCCTGTGACTTAGGTAATATAATTATATACAGTGATTAATTAATGTTCGCTTTAATGTGCTGTCATTTTTGTTAAAAATGTAAAACTGCTCTTTTGTTAATATTTTTCTTATAAGTTTTGAATGTCTTTTAAGTTTGACTCAGCAACAGAGTGGATCAACGAGTACAACACTTGATGTCATAATGCTATGGTCTTGTCCATGGAACCATATGAATTTTTAAGACTGATCATTTATTCATTATTAAGTTACGCTAGTTCAAGTCACCATATTGATAGAATAACGTGTGTGTGTGTGTCACGTTTATGTAGCTATTTATATGTATGTACGTTGTGATATTGTAGTCCAAAATTGTGTTGTGGACCTGACAGCCTTACAGAGATCCCTACACTGTTAACATTTAGCAATAATAATGTCAATCATACATTATGGTACTTATGACTAGAAAAATTTATGTGTAGATAAGTTTTCCATTACGAAAATAAAAATATATTTATACACAAGAGATCTCTCTAACTCTGTCAGGTTACTTAGTGTTGTGGTGTGATTCAAGTGTTTTCTGTGTATGTATTTTAATAGGACTTTGTTTAACAAACAGAATATAGGGCTCTGAACATGAAATTATAGATGTTTCAAATTTGATTGCCATGCTAAATAATCAATGTTAATAAATTATTATTCAAACAATATCTTGACTAGACCAACAAAAGGTTTTGTTGCACCAAATTAACAATTTATTTCATGTTTAGAGTAGCCCTAGTTTTATACATACATTCGTTCCCGACGCTTACTTCGCACTCTGTTTCTGAGTCCGTAGTTATAAGGAGTTGTCTGCCTACCGCCTTTACATTATGTCAGTATAGGATAATTAACAATGTATCATAACGGACTTGGTTATACTATTAGTGTAGTCAAAAATAGTAATAAGAGATTTTAAGTCAAAGAAGCAAGTTAAATTGTTTAAAATGTGTTATTATTTATGTCTTAAAGTATTAAAATGGTTATTTCTTATTAATTAGTTTGTAAATGATGATCGTCTGTACATTTAATCGACCACTTTTCTTTGTATATTTCGCTAAAAACCAATAAAACATAAATACTTGAAAGTTTTACCACATTTTGTTATTATTACAATGCATGCATTTTTTTGTAAAAACTAAGACTGACGTTTTATAATCATCACGACAGTCATTTGCTTGAAATGCACAACATACAATTGTCTGCTATATTTAACTAATCTCAAGGGTCGCATTTGAAATGTCACTCATTCAGTTTCTATTAGGTCAATAAGTTGTATAATATTTGTACCAACTTTGTAGTAAAATGATGTTGATAAATGATGGTTCATCAATTGCATTAGCAATGTTATTAATTTGTCGTATTCTCATAGATAGGGTTAATGAATGTGCCATGTTTTATTGGTTTTCAGCACATTCAATGTGAATATTTCCATTTTCTACACTCTATCGCATTTTATTGTAATGGATAAAAGTGGGCGTTATTTTAAACAATATACCGACTAAAACAATTGGATTTGTGCAATTGTACAAGAAGTAGTCTAACTGACTACTTTGGCTCACATATTATATGTTTAAAATAAATCTTTCTTTAAGTATAACCTTATAATAATGTTCTTCAATTAATACACTTGGTAAAACATAATTATAATACCTACTTAAATATTGTTTATAATAATTTAAGTCTGGAATAAAATTCGTACTCATAATTCCCACAGTTTAAATTGCATTTATCCTTAGACGTTTGTTTTATTGAGCTTCTGGATTTCAGATTAGAGAGTCTAGAATTTAGTGATAGGGTGAATATTATTTATGTTTTTTAATCAAATATTACTGTAATTTATCCATAACGTTGATCAAGGCCTCTATAGATTAATAATTGGTTTATTGATTGAATAAATATGAAGAAGCTTTAAAATCTTGAAAGTTTAAATTCGTTTTGATCTAATATTTGAACATCTCACCCTCTCACTAATAAGCTAATGTTCCTATACAGATAATTATGGTACCTATAATATTACTTACAGTTAATATAATGATAAAGTGTAGAAAATAATGCATGGATGTTTCCATTTTGATATGAAATTGATAGAAATATTTCCTCTGATTTTAATTGTACCACATTTGACCTATATTTACCAATATTTATAAAAGATTGATATTATAGCGTTTCATTTAATCTCCTAACTTAACTTAAATAATAGAGCTACTTACATATTATTTCACATAATTATTAGTCGGGAGTGGTCATGACTTGGTGACCACCAAAGCCGAATTTACCTCCCGTCCTAACCACCAAGCACGAATACACTTCAATAAAAGTCGCTGTTCGGAAAACTGAAAGGCGCGGGCTCTGTCGGCGCGCTACGAGTTCAAGTTCGCCGAACAAAGTGACAACAGGAACGCGACGATCGCATTTGGTTAGGACGCGGCCTTAAATGTTAATATGAGTTCAACTTGAAATTCTTCTAAAATACTCATGGTTGAAAACAATACAAGAAACTGGCTCAACCCAAGATGTGTAGGTGTAAACCAAAAATTAGTGCGTTTAGCCAAAAATATATAGTGAAAATATTTAGCTTGGAATGCTTCGCATTAAGTAGATATAAACAAAAAACAAAACATGTAAACAACAACTGGTTATCCGACCAAATTCGAATGACTATAAAACAGCGACAGATTCATACATATCGATGACCTTTTTCATTGGACGTATAAACCTAAGCTGTTGTCCGTACAGTCGCGTGCAAACGTTTGTTGGCAATTATACGCGACGTTAGCGGATGGCGCGGGGCCAGAGACAAGCAGCGGTGGCGAAGCGAAACTAGGGAATTTTCTATTAATGATGAAAAACTTAATGTTAATTTATCTAACATACGGCCTAAATCAATGTACTTATGTAGATACTTTGCCTTTTTTTACTGTTGTGTTAATTGCCTTTTTATTTGTAAAAAGTAGCTGTAGGCTTCTTTTCTGTATTAATCATCACACATTTCTTAACCTACATTTTTTTTTAAAACCGGCCAAAGGTGTGTCGGACCACACAATGAAGGATTCCGTAGTTGGGATTACTTGGTACGAATTTATTCCAAAAACAAACTTAACTTTGTAGTTGAAAAACCTGTTCTCTCCCATACATCGATATATGCCACGGTCAATTTTCCAACTGTATAATTAAATTGGTCAACTATAACTCGTTAACTTGCAAAGCCTACTTAGCCTGATAGTTTTCCTTTAATTTCGTCATATGTACTACTGCCATGATATTTTTACATCTCACATCATAAACAACCATTTAGCTGGCAGGGGGGACGGGGACACTGGACTCTAACAAAAATTTGCACTTTAATGCTTAATATTACGCAAGTGGATACTTGAATCGAAGTGGTGTTGCTACAATATTTTTTAACGGCCTATCCAACGATACCCCACACCATGCGGTATACGAGAAAAAAATATATAATTCCCACATTACATGCAAGATATTTTCAAGATTTTGTTTTAGCACTTTGTCGGCGTGATTAATATGTATACCTATGCCAAATTACAGCTTTCTAGTACTAAGCAACTCTGAGCTACAGTAAGGTCAGACAGACAGACAGACGGACATGGCGAAACTATAAGGGTTCCTTGTTTCCAGCTGTAATTTGGCATGGGTTTAAATATTAATCACGCCAACAAAGTGGTAAAATAAAATCTTAAAAGAAAAACTTTTTTTAGGGTATTATTTTTTGAGGTATCGTTGGATAGGCCGTTCAAAATATTGCGGGTCTGGGGGGTAACCATGACCTCATATAGCAGTATTACTTCAATATTACTTCAGCGTGAGAAAGAGATGGAGCTATATGTCCTGTATAGCTCCATCACTTTCCCACTGGAAGTAATATTATTATAATAATACTGATAAAAGAGGTGATGGTTACCCCCCTGTTAACACCACTTTTCGATTCAAGGATCCGCTTTGGTAATATTAAGCATTAAATTGCTAATTTGTTTGTTAGAGTCAAGTGTTTTACACATTTGACATAGTCGATGCTCCAGCTGCAAATGCTGTAACGTGCAGACAAGGACACTAATATTGTATGTGATATAACTACATTTTCCAATGTTCAAATTTTCCTCTTTATTTGTAAGTATCTACTGTAAGACCTTGCTTATAGCGACATTTGATGCTGCTACGACAATGGGAAGTACCTACATAACATCACGCTTTTTTTGCCCGAAGGGTTGGACAGAGGTGTATACAACTTGTTTTTATTGATATCCCATAACTCTGGGGTTATATTCTATAAGTAAAAATAATACAAAAAGTCCTAGAATATGTGGTCCAAAAATGCATAATTTCGAAGATATCATAATACTAACCCTAGACTCTCGATGTGTGTCGGTATCTAAGTTTTATTGATAAATACGAGCAATTAATTTTCATTTAAAGCAATAATTCATATTTAAAGCTAACAAAATGCGACGTTGTCATATTTCACGTAAGGGTGTTTTACATTAATAAACTAAATAAATAAAATAAATTTATTTATTCATATTATTTATTATTATTAATATATTATTATTAATAATCGTGACTTTGTCGCATTATTTTGTATGGAAAATAAAAACAAAAAAAATGATAAATTAAAAAAATAATTCTTATGTCAGTTCATTCTTTGATATGATCTGATTCATACCCTAGAGTTATGGGATATCAAAAAAAACACCTTGTATACAGAACACCCATGTTTCGCCAGTTGTTGTAATAGAAAGTAAGTAACGAAGTAAGGGCCATTATTCTGTAAAGTGGGAAAGGTAATCAAAACATTAAGTGTCATAATTGACACCTATGTAAACCTTATTTGCGTTGAATTAGAAGCTCTCGGTTTCTGTGGGAGTGATTTCGTGAAAAGGGACGGAAGTGTGTAGACAGGAAATGACAACTTGAGCATGGAATAAGTAAGTAATAATAGATTGTAAGTAGAGGGGGTTGGACCAGTGGGCGACCACTAGTAATGAATAATTATTATTCGAATAAATATTTCAGTATTTAACTTTTTCCTCTATCCGTTCGTGTGATAAATGGGTCTTTGCAGACGGACAGGCGTTCGTCAAAGTGATCCTATAAAGGTCATCCGTCTGTCCGCGGATTAAATCTTTTTGGGTACCTACCTTACACGTACAGCGGGGGTGATTTTTTACTCGTTAATTCTACTGTGTGGGGTGTCGATGGATATATCTTCCAAAAATATTTGGGTATGTGATGATTTTTTATCGATTCAGGGTTCCGTTTCCGAAATATTAAGCTTTAAAGTGGTAATTCTTATTAGGAGTCAAGATAAAGACATGACAAAGACATTTATTCGTCGGATATGGTAGGTACAAGTTGGTTATCAGTGTTATGCTTCCGCCGCTAAAAGCGACATACGAATATCTAACGTACAATGGGTATAAAACCTATATACACATACAAAATGTATATACTACTTTTACTCTAATAAACAATACCTACAAAACACTTACTATAGACTTATCGATACTTTTATACTTTACTATAAAAAAATACAACAACAACATTTATATTAACTAAATAAATCTTATTTGTAATTACCCTTAAATTCAAAGAATTATTTTACTGTCTAAAAATTATTTTGGAGAAGCCATGTCTTTAGATTGTTTTTGTAGAAATTAAATGGTAGTTCTCTTATCAGTTTTGGAATATGGTTGTAAATTATTATGGACATAAGATAGCTGTTTCTGTAGTGAAGAGTACATAATTAGTTTTTTAACTTGGTCTCTTTTTAGGGTTCCGTAGTAAACAAGAAACCCTTATAGTTTCGGCATGTCCGTCTGTCTGTCCCCACTGTAGCTCAGAGACGCTTAGTACTAGAAAGCTGTAATTTGGCATAGGTATACAATATATTAATCACGCCGACAAATTAGTAAAATAAAATCTTGAAAATATGTTTTTAGAGTCAAGTGGTGTCCCCCCCGCCAGCAGCTAAATGGTTGTTAATGGAGATGTGAAAAAAATCATGGCAGTAGTAATATACAATGTCGCCCATGCGCATGTGACCGCCTGTAATATTCTGAATATTCATGAAAAAATGTCGAAAATAAACTTCAAAAGGGGGGGTCTATCTATAACATTTTTCATGTTATTCAATTTTTAATTTTTTAAGTAGAGTTTGTAGATTTGCTTTCTATTTTTTGACACATCTCCGAAGTTTATGGTTCGATTTGGATTCTGTTTATTATTTCCAAAAGCTTATGAGTTATTTTAACAGGTTAATTAACATTTTTACTAAAAATTATCGACTACGAAAAAAAATACGGAATCGAAGTCATTTTTTCGGTAAAAAATTGTGTATTTATTTTAAAAAAACTAGTGTAAGTCCATAAATTATCCCCATAGGACGACTTTTTTAATCATTATTTGTAATCTACTACATAACAGCTAAAAATTCACAGAACATTACTAATACCTATCTCTAAAAACAAACCAGCAAACAACTTGTTGAACATTTGCAACTATTCAAATAAAAAGGGTCGCTCAGGTAGAAACAACTTTCCAGACTCAATTTTCCATAAATGTATGGGCTGGAATGATTGACGATGAACTTATTGGCCCTTTCGTGTTACCAAACAGACTAGATCAACACGCATTTTTAGATTTTATAGTCAATACGTTGCCGTTGCTTTTGGAGGAAGTACCGCTGGAAACAAGAAGGCGGATGTATCTGCAATTAGATGGAGCTCCAGCACACTTCGCACGACTAGTTCGTGATTATATATATCAAAATTATCCGCGATGGATTGGCAGAGGAGGTCCCATTGCTTGGCCGCCGCGATCTCCCGACCGTACACCCTTAGATTTTTTTCTTTGGGGCTACATGAAACAAAAAGTGTATGCCGTGCCCATTGAAAGCCGCGAGCAATTAACGGCTAGGATTTTTGCTGCTGCTGCGGAAATGAAAGAAAACCGTGAAGAATTACTTCGTACAATAAAAAGTGTTGCCATGAGGGCTTTAGTTTGTTTACAGGAGGGTGGGGACCATTTCGAAAATCTAATTAATTAAAATTCTTGTATTTATTATTTTTTTAAGTAAAAATCTGGCTATTGCTTGTTTGTTTTTATTTCCATTATCATCCTCCTTATTATTTTAACCTTTAGTACCTACTCACTGCTAAGAGCGTTGACTTTCACATTTTCTTTTCCTAAATTTGACTCTTAGAGTTTTACTTTGGATTTAGTTACAATTTGGTTTAATAATGATCTGTGAATTTTTAGCTGTTATGTAGTAGATTACAAATAATGATTAAGAAAGTCGTCCTATGGGGATAATTTATGGACTTACACTAGTTTTTTTAAAAATAAATACACAATTTTTTACCGAAAAAATGACTTAGATTCCGTCTTTTTTTTTCGTAATCGATAATTTTTAGTAAAAATGTTAATTAACCTGTTAAAATAACTCATTAGCTTTTGGAAATAATAAACAGAATCCAAATCGACCCATAAACTTCGGAGATGTGTCAAAAAATAGAAAGCAAATCTACAAACTCTACTTAAAAAATTAAAAATTGAATAACATGAAAAATGTTATAGATAGACCCCCCCTTTTGAAGTTTATTTTCGACATTTTTTCATGAATATTCAGAATATTACGGGCGGTCACATGCGCATGGGCGACATTGTATAATTAAATGAAAAGGAAAACTATCACAGCTAAGTAGGGTTTACAAGTTAATGAGTTATAGTCGACCAACTTAAATTTGCAGTTGGAGAATTGACCATGGCATATACCGATGTAAGGGAGAACATGTTTTTCAACTACAATGTTAAGTTTGTTTTGGGATAAATGCTTCCCAACTACGGAACCCTACATTGTGCGTGTTCCGACACGCACTTGGCCGGTTTTTATTGTAAATCTATTGTTTTCGGCTACAGTGGAGAAGAAGTGTGAATTTTTCCTAATTAATACGGCTATTTCTAAAATATAAATAGAAGCTAGCGTTAAAACCTCAACTTTAAAAAAATTGGTCCACAGGCTCTCATATAGAGGCAGCCCAGTTATTGCTCTCAAACATCTTTTTTGAGTTAAGAAAGCATTTTGTATATGTGACGAGTTACCCCACAGGAGTAACCCGTACCGCAGTACAGGCGCTACGTAGCCGTGGTAGGCGTTGAGTGCAGCTTCTTCATTCGCTGTTTTTCGTAGTTCTCTTAGAGCTTATACAAATCTGTTTATTTTTTACATAGATTTTCAATATGTATTCTCCAATTACAATTTTCAACTAATGTTAGTCCTAAACAAATTATACTAAGTATTTGCTTTGTTGATTATTTCGTTATTATGGTTTAAATTTATGTTTGGGAGGGTTTGTTTATAGTTTGCAAATGAATGATATTTTTTTTAAGTTGCTTTCATTTAGCCAATTTATTATAATATCGTTGATAGTTTGATTTACTTCTTGTTGATGTATTATTTAGTTATGTTCCGGTATTATTATTGACACATCATCTGCAAATAGTACGCACTTATGGTTTATTATACATGGTAAGTCGTTAATATATAAAAGGAAGAGAAGAGGCCCAAGGATGCTTCCTTGACGTCCTCCTTAAACACAATGGGTCTGGAGTCCAGACCCATCGTGTTTAAATAAAGATTTGTATACCATTGCGACAAGTTTATCATTAATTTGGGATATTTCAACACACTCTTCTCTATTGCTGAGATAACTTTTCAGCCATTCTAATGCTGGACCTCTGATGCCGTAGCGCTCACATGTATCTAGAAGTGCATTGGGATTAACGAGATCAAAAGCCTTGCTCATATCTTGGAATATTACTGAAACAGAGCGTTTTTTTATTTATATTATCTGTTATGGACGTGACTAGAGAGAATGCTGCCAGAGTTGTTGACTTTCCTTTTTGAAACCCATTTTGTTCTTCATTATTAATTTTATGTTTGTTTATAAATTGAACTAAACGACTAGGTATGCATTATTTTTTCGTAAACTATTACATAAACAAGCGTGTGGGGGGTATTGTGGGATCACATAGGTAATTAAAAATATTAAGATGTTTCTAAGTGACTTTGCTATTCAAGTCAATACGAGGTGCATTCAATAAGTACCTAGCCTCATCGCCAGAGGGCGCTGTAGTTTCAAAAGAGTTTTACCACAGTGTAGCACATTCTTTTTTCAAATTTTCATTCCAATCCTTTCATTTGTTTTAATTTGACAACTTATGGAAGCGAACGTGTCGATCGGTTTTACAAAAATGGAAAAAGAGCAATATCGTTCGGTGATTCGATTCCTATTTTTGGAAGGGAAAACGCGCATCGAAATCAAAGAGCGCTTGGATGCTGTGTACGGTGACTCTTCTCCATCGATGGCCACCGTCAAGAATTGGTTCAACGAGTTTGCACGTGGCCGTACGTCGGTTTTTGGGATTATTCCAGAAATCCCCACCGACAAATCCCCACCAGTGGGGATCGCTATTTTTTTTTCCAGAAATCCCCACTAGTTATATAAACTCAGCCTAGTGGGGATTTTTGGAAAAATAAGTACCAATTCCCACCAGGCGTTGTTGGTTTCTAAATTATTAAACAAAAAAACGTTAAACAATTTCATTATTTCAGAATTAATTATATTATTATTTGCACAGTAAATATTGCAAAACTTGAGTCACCGGAAATCTGGTTTATCATAAATGCAATATGCATCCAGAGATAATGCATAGTTCTACTGGTAATTTTTTATTGCTGGTTTAACAGTCGCGTGTAGGGTAGTTAGACAAAATAGTTGTTACTTCAGGGTACTTAAACAAAATCTATTTTGTTTAAGTACCCTGAAGTAACAACTATTTTGAATCTGACGAAATCCAAAATTTTGAAGAGGCAAATTGAACTTGCTGCAGTACTACCACTTTTACCGGAAAATCTAATTATGGAAGGCTGGTTGTATGTTGCCCGCCAAAGTCCAGACAATCAAAACAGTGACCGTTTTCGCCGGTATATGTTAAGCCAATGGATAAAAGAAGATTTCATAAAAGTATTATGTGTTTACGGAGAGAGGCACAGAACCACAAACTTTTTGGAAGGCTGGCATAATAAGCTTAATGCAGCTATATCGAAGAAAAAACCAAGTTTACTGAAACTCCTACATTTTTTGCATGAAGACGCTTTGTTTTATGAAAGAAGTGCTAACGAAAGTAACCGTCGGAACCCGCGATCACAAACAAGCAAAGAAAAAGACCAGTTTATCTTAGATGCTCAACTAGAGTTAATGCATGGCAGCATTACAGTGCCACTTTTTTTGGAAATAATGAGATAAATTCACAATCGCGATTTATGTGATTATTGTTTAAATAACTTTGGGTTGAATCTAATTAATAGTTGCAAATATTTTTAATTTTCGCTTCAATGCAGACAATTTATAATGAAAGTTGATTATAATAATTTAATATTTTTTGTTTAATAATTTAGAAACAACGCCTGGTGGGGATTGGTACTTATTTTTCCAAAAATCCCCACTAGGCTGAGTATATATAACTAGTGGGGATTTCTGGAAAAAAAAATAGCGATCCCCACTGGTGGGGATTTGTCGGTGGGGATTTCTGGAATAATCCGGTTTTTGATGAACCACGTCCAGGTGCACCGAAAACAGCTGCTACGGAGGAAAACATTAAAAAAATCCATGATTTCGTATTGGCAGATCGCCAATTGAAGGTTCGGGAGCTAGCTGAGACTGTAGGCATTTCAGAAGGAACAGTGCATCATATTCTTCACGAGGAACTCGGCATGAGAAAGCTGTCGGCGCGATGGGTGCCGCGTTTACTCACACCAGAAAACAAGCGCAACCGTGAGACCACATCGGAGACGTGTTTGGCACTGTTTAAGCGGAATCCAGCGGAGTTTTTGCGTCGTTTTGTGACCGTCGATGAAACCTGGATCCACTGGTACACACCAGAGACCAAGGAGCAATCAAAACAATGGATCCAGACCGGGGAACGTGCTCCAAAGAAGGCGAAAACTGTAAAATCGGCCGGAAAAGTTATGGCCACCGTTTTCTGGGATTCACAAGGTGTGATCTACATCGATTACCTCGAGAAGGCTAAAACAATTACAGGGCTTTACTATGCCGATTTATTGGGCCGATTCAACGCCGAATTAAAGAAAAAACGACCCCATCTGGCGAAGAAAAAAGTACTGTTTCACCACGACAACGCACCGGTTCACACGTCTGCCGTTGCCATGGCCAAATTGGTCGAATTACGCTACGAATTGTTGCCCCATCCACCGTATTCTCCAGATTTGGCCCCTTGTGACTTCTTTCTGTTTCCTAATCTGAAAAAATCACTCGCCGGGAATAGATATGGATCGAATGAGGAGGTCATCGCCGCCACGGAGGCCTATTTTGCAGAGTTTGACAAAAACTATTTTTCGGACGGGTTAAAATAGTTGGAGCATCGCTGGGCTGTATCGAACTAAAAGGAGACTTGTTGAAAAATAAATTGCCACTTTTCCAAAATTTTCGTTTACTTTTTGTAGGCTAAGTATTTATTGAATGACCCTCGTAGCTTTTGAGATATTTTCGGTTACAACCACAGAAATAACTTTGTTTTTCAGTTTTTTCAAAAAATACTATGAAATACAAACTTATTTTTGCGGTCGATAAGATCAATACTGTGCATGCGTATTTAAATAGTCATCCCAACTGCGGAATCTTTCACTGTGCGTGGTCCGACACGCACTTGTGCGATCCTTTAGGTTAGTACAGCCAGAGAATATAAATCGATGGGTACAGAACCCTAAAAAGATATGTAGGAAATAAGCCTAAGTTCAGCTTGGAGCCTAGAGGGTTAAAAGTTAAAGATAACTGGCCTTTTGTTTGGCCTCCATGAACTAAAATGATTCATTTTGGTTCCACACTCATATGTAGAGGTACAAGGTTAGTTACTCTGAGAGTTGATCTGACGAGTAGACGTGTATTGTGTTTTCCCTGTGTTTGTGCTTATTCTGAGTTTATATAATTTTGTTTACGGCCAAGTGAGTACCTACCTTCTTTCCTTCGTATAATTATTTTAGTTTTAAAAATATAGTTAGAACTTAAGGATAATTTATTTATTTGGTTAATGGGGCTGTATGTTTAGGTATAATAAACACGCTTTTTACAGTGATACACAATGCATAGTTATTGCATCTAAGCCATCAATTTACTTGTTACGTACCTACATCAATTTCCCGCTAGTTCGACACACTAATCTCGTTTATTATAACGGATCACTTTTACTCTAAGTAGGTGCTTAACATTGTTCATTCAGTTTGCCTGTTTTATCACTATTTTAAACACTTTGTTGACTCGATCGATAACTTGACATTGATAAAAATTACGAATCTAAAAACAAAGCTTGTCTTGGAATAGATAACAGCACATTATTTATGTACCAAATTGATAATAATAAAAATAAAAATCGGCCAAGTGCGTGACGGACCACGCACAATGAAGCCACGTAGTTGGGATGAAGTTATCCCAAAAACAAACTTAACATTGTAGTTGAAAAACATGTGCTCCCATACATCGATGTATGCCATGGTCAATTCTCCAACTGCAAAAAGTTGGTCGACTATAACTCGTTAACTTGTAAAGCCTACTTAGCCGTGATCGTTTTCCGTAGTAAACAAGGAACCCTTATAGTTTCGCCATGTCCGTCTGTCTGTCTGTCTGACCCCACTGTAGCTTAGAACCGCTTAGTACTAGAAAGATGATGTACTACTGCCATGAATTTTTTCACTTGGTGGAGGGCACACTTGGGTGTTAACAGACCCGCAATATTTTGGAACGGTCTATGCAACAATACCCCACACCATGGGGTAGACGAGAAAAAGCCCCACGTCACGTGCAAGGGAAGTACCCTAAAAATTTGTTTTAGCACTTTGTCGGCGTAATTACGTAATTACGTCCCTTACACGTAATGTGAGGATGATATTTTTTTTTCCCCGTGTATCCCATGGTGTGGGGTATCGTTGGATAGGCCGTTCAAAAATATTGCGGGCATGTTAACACATTTTTTCGATTCAAGGATCCGTTTGCGTAATTAATACGAGTAGGTATTAGGCTTGAAAGTGCTAACTTTTGTTATTCAAGTGCCCCTCACCCCCCTGCCAGCTAAATGGTTGTATAAGGAGATGTGAAAAACATCATGGCAGTAGTACTTATAATGAAATTAAAAGAAAAACTATCACGGCTAAGTAGGCTTTACAAGTTAACGAGTACCTAATAGTAGACCAACTTACATTTGCAGTTGCATAATTGACCTTGACGTATATCGATGAATGAGAGAAAGTGTTTTACAACTTTTGGGATAAATTCATCCCAACTTCCCAACTACGGAACCCTTCATTGTGCGTACTCCGACACGCACTTGGCCGGTTTTTTAAATTATTGATGTTAGTTCTTAGTAGAATAACTTGCTATAATGTGTAACATCTGACATCTCATCTTGGTAATAAGCAACTGAGCAGCGACAGAAAAACCTCAAAATTTAAAAGCTAAATACTGAAAATTTATTCGAATAATTATTCATTACCAGTAGTCGCCCACTGGTCGAAATTCGACCCCCTCTACTTATAATCTATATAGTACTTAAGTAAGTACTCATGAAACTACTAAAACTCACTCATGAACTACTCATGAAATGAGTAAGTACTCATTTCATGAGTAGTTACACTAATTTCAGGCGTTTAAAAAGTACTTACCTACTTATTCCATGCTCAAGCTGTCACTTCCTGTTACACACTTCCGTCCCTTTTCATGAAATCAACATAATCAGCCTATAATGTGCCCACTGCTGGGACACAGGCCTCCTCTCTGTGAGAGGGAGTGGGCCGTAATACACCACACGGGCCCAGCGCGGGTAGTGCGGGTTGGTAGATATCACATATCTTCGAATTTTTGGTTCTAGGACATGCCGGTTTCCTCACGATGTTTTCCTTCACCGTTTTGAGAGCAGTGGTGATGAAATTATTTACACAAAGTAAAGCGCCTGTCTGGGTTCGAACGTACGACCTACAACTCGTAAGTCGCGGCCGTTACCATTGGGCCACCACTGCTCTCGTTCTATCTCTCTATCATGAAATCGCTCCCACATAAAGCGAGAGGAAAGATGTTACACATAAAAAATTGGGAACCTGTAAACGGGCCAACCTGTTTCGTTAGAAGAGCTACTACGAAAGCTTTTCTTTCGTTCGTACGGAACATGAATATTGCTTGTCAATTATTTTATTGCAATTATTTTATTTTCAGAAAATGGTGGGCAGAGCGTGGATATTTTTAGCCCTAACAACACTTTGTGTTCAATGGTCTGGACAAGAGACAGTAGATGTTGATCCCGTTTTAAGGTTTGTAAATGCTAATGAATTAGGTACCTAAGAAGTATACCTATCAATCTATAACAGCTTTTCTACCGTCCCGCACTCAAATTGCGTAACAAACTTTCACAATCTAAAGCATTTGGAAATAAACTCCTAATCCGTTGCTTCATATATTTGAAAATATCGTCTGCTCGACAACGTAAATAATGCAATGAATATTGTCGAATTGTCAAAACGACACGCATTGCAATTGTTAGTGTGTTATGAAACTACCCCCCTGACGTGATCGTACCCCGTAACCAGTTTCCAAGATTGCGAGAATAGGTATCACGGAGTTCCTTTGAACTGAGTAAATCTGATTCACTAAATTTTAACCTATTTTTCAGCACGACAATGCCAGCCATCCAAAAGGAAAACTTAATAGCCAATGCTATAAATAATTTTGGTTACAAACTACTTGTCAAAATGATGAAAGAAAAGAAAAATGATAACATTATAGTTTCACCAACAGGTGTTGCTGGTAAGCACTATAATTATTATTATTAAAAAATTAAACCTAGACCTAACGTAACAAATTCCGTTATTAAATAAAATGTGTACGAGGCATGGACGTAGGTATAAATATAGGTAGATATCACGTCCATGTTACGAGGTGAGGGTGCAGCTACAGCGACACCATATTTGAGGCTGAAAGTCTGAAACTTAAGAAGCTGTCAAGAGGCGGATCGGAGGCGGAGGATCTAAGTAGAAATGTCTTTAAAAAAAATGCAAATATGTATAATTTTGTGGTACCTAGCGGAAAAAAATATAATAATATGTTTATTTTGAACATATTCCTCAGAACTCGTTTTGAAAATAAAAATATATCGATAGAAATTAACGGTAAATTAACCTTTTACCTTGAGTTCCAAATCAAAATATCTATATTAAATATCAACGAAGGTACGTTGGTATTTAATTAACAAGATCGTCTTATTTGAATGCAGAACTTGGTTGTTCTTTATTTTCGATTACTTAATCAACTCATTTTTGAGTAAATAGGTAATGCTATATTATGCAAAAAAAATGACAGCGTTGTGTCATGGCGTTTCTCTTTATTTTCTATGCAGTCCGATAGTGACCGCGGTTTAGCTGTTGTCAGCGTCCTAAGAGCATTCATTCTTTCTGGAAGAGTGGAAATGGAACTTTGGTCCGACGTTCGTCAAATGCGTCTCCGTGCGGTTACTTTGTCTCAGGAATGTTGATGAATGTGGCGACAAACTTCACAACTACATACATAGGTACACCGTTCTGCCTAACTGCAATGCCCAAAATAGCTTTATTGTTTTCATCGACATACACGGTCAAAGATATCCACCAAACATAATGCTTCATGGAGGCAGAACTACCGACAATAGATCGCAACGTACGGTAACTTGAGTCAGTAATCTGAGACAATAGACAGAAATGGAAATATAGGATGTCAATTTGCACGCATCAAGCAAAGCATCGTAATGTACTGTCTTGGCTGTCGCGCAGGCGGGTGAAAACTTTCATAATTATTTCTCTAAAATAACCGTCAAATATTATTAAATTGTAGGTACTGCTTCGTTGGTCTAGTGCCCGCAAGCGCGGCTTCTGAGCGTGAGGTCCCGGTTCGATTCCCAGCTCGCGCAGTGTAATTGGGTTTATCCAATATGAGTTGTGCCCCGTTGATAGCAATAGGCTCGCCCCTATTACGTGGTAGTATGGTACTTAAACATAACTGGCGAAACATGGGTGTAGTATAACTACTATACACCTCTGCAAACCCTTCGGGGATTACAAGCGTAATGTTATGCTATTTATGTTACATGAATTGTTTTAGGTCTGCTTGCCATGACTCTACTAGGAAGTGTCGGGACAACGCATAATGAAATCGCCGAGACCCTCGGTTTTTCCCAAGGTAAACATTAGTTGCGTAAAGTTTACGTTACATTATTGGTTCTTATTTCTCAATGTGAAGGTGTGAATTTCATCTAGTCACACAGATGTTGCTATAATCTCATGTCTAATTTAATTTATAAACTGTTGCTTGACCCGTTAATAATATTTTTTTATTGTTTATTTTATGTTAGCTTTAAACTTCAACAGATATTTTACAAAACCGCAAAAACCACAAACAGTTCGGCGAACTTCTGCAGGCTTTGAATGCTAACGTTTCTTCGAAAACTTTGTACGCTGATGCAATGTTTGTGGATGCGCACGCGCCGTTACGTGAGTTGTATCGCAACTATCTGTACGACGTGTACCGGGGGGATGTACTCAGTGCCAACTTTAACGAAACTGAAGAAACTAAGAACACGATAAATGAGTGAGTTTAAAAACAATAGATTTACCGTCTCAACTGGCACTAAGCTGATGTTTAACACACTACTCAGTCAACCAGCTGCAGCTATTGCACTAACGACTGAGTGTAAAAATATCCAGCGGTCGACTATACTTGAAGACTGATAAAAAATAATTATTTACCTACTTACTTTACCCAATGATCAACTTTTATCATGTTCTTTTCAGATGGGTGAATAATCACACGGAAGGACACATAGAGCAATTCTTAAAACAACCACTTCCTATATCTACCAAAGTGGTATTATTAAGTGCACTATACTTCAGTGGCCAGTGGGAACAGCCTTTTGTACCGGAATACACAGCTAAGTAAGTTGTACTTTTGAACTACGAGTATGCTTTATTATTTAGGTATAGCTGCCTATACAATCTAACAACTAAGTACACACATTCAAGTGTGATCAAGCTCGTTTTTGCTAGTTACAAAATATGTTTTTTTAATTATATTATTTGTAACTTATGGATACTTTTGTAGTAAATTTCGTCATTTGAAAAGGGAATAGTTTTTGAATTTCGGTCATAAGATGAAAATCTTCTGTCAGTGTTCTGTTCTTTGTTAGTGATCGATGTTATTCACTCTACCTGACTTTTTTAGGGTTCAATACCGCAAAAGAAAAAAAACGGAACCCTTATAGGATCACTCGTGTGTCCGTCTGTCTCTCCGTCTCTGTCACAGCCGATTTGCTCCAAATCTACTGGACAGTTGGTACAGATAATTATGTACATGCCATGAATACTACTTTTTATGAATACAAGTACGATGAATACGACTTATTATGAATACTACTGCCATGATTTTATACACATCTCCATAAAACAGCATTTAGCTGGCAGGGGGGAGGGGGGGGGGGGGGGGGGGGGGGGGGGCGACGACTTGACTCTAACAAAAATTTGCACTTATATTACACAAGCGGATCCTTGAATTGAAAAAGAGTGTTCACAGACCCGCAATATCTTTGAATGGCATATCCGACGATAAAAAAAAAATGCACTTTGTCGGCGTGATTAATATGTCATACCTATGCCTATAAATTACAGCTTTTTAGTACTAAACGTCTCTGAGCTACAGCGGGGACAGACAGACAGACAGACGGGCGAAACTATAAGAGAAAAGATTTGATTTTTAGTTTGCGTGGTCCGACACGCACTTTTCATTTTGGCTGGCGTTTTATCAAATAACTTCTCCCGCTCTGAGCGGGAAAACCCACCCGTGTTCCTTCCGTTGCCTGTGTCGCCAGGGGCCTAGTTATCCCTTCCAGACTTTCCCACGACCCCAGCAGGTCCGACACGCACAGTTTTTTTAAGTTCTACTAACGTCGATTTTTTCAGCACATGTTTATTGGCAGCATTTGTGATCTTTGCTAGCTGCACTATCGGTAAGTGCAAAAAACTCACTTAAAGAAATCTACATTATCAACGAGTAACATGGATTGTATTTATTTCTTTTTTAATTTGAGATCCCTACGAAAATCTCAATAATGTAACCCAAGGTATCAAAAAATTGCCTATAAAAGTCATTATTTGGCGTGCGCTGCGAAAACTATTGATGATACCTACATAAAATAATGTACTACATGTCTTAGTACATACTCAACATTACCCAAGTCCGCGAGGCGATATGTGTAACTATTATAGGTTTTTTTTTTCAAATTAGTCAATCAAATCACGGGTAGTATCGAAAGACGATGACATTCGTATCATGATATTAATTCTTATCCATTCGAATCGGATCTTTCGTTTAGAACTATAAGAATATATACTTAAATTATTTTTATTATAGGGTATAAAAATGCTAAAAGTAAGAAAAATGCCGCGGTGTGAGCGAACAGCCCTTTTTTTTTTTGGATGGGAAATCATCAAATAACTTCTCCCGCTCTGGATGGAGCGGGAGGGTGTGTCAGACTCTTACTGACTAAAACGCACCCGTATTCCTTCCGTTGCCTGTGTTGCGGGGGCCTCGGTGACCCATTAGTACATTCCCGCGACCCCGGTAGGCATCGGCTCTAGTGGACCCCTACATTGTGCTGACGACATCTCTTTGAGGCGCGCGTGGAATACGACGCGCCGTCGACCTGGGCCTGGTCCTTACCGGGCGGTAAGGACCAGGCCCAGGTCGACACACCTACGGTGGCCGGAAATCCGCCCGGGATTCCCGACGCCCAGGGCGTCTCGGGGCGAGAGGGCGCGAAATTTGCCGTTCCCTCAACCGTCCCACCTCCTCCTTCGCGAGCATTACTGCTTCGCAGAAGGAGGTGACAGCTGCCCATGCCCTCTCGCTCCGTACCATGGCCTGAACCAGGACCGGACGCGAGAGATCTCTGCCGCCGATCGCCTCCACGAGGCGGCGGTGCTCTGCCCAAGCCGGGCAGACCTCCACCGTGTCCTCCGGGCGATCCACACAGTGGTGACACCCGGGTGTTTCCTCCCGCCTTATCCGACAGGAACCTCCCGAAGCTGCCGTGTCCGGTGAGGACCTGCGTCAGGCGGAAGGTGAGGACGCCGTGGGTTGCGACAACCGTACTCTCCATGTCGCCTTGAGATCCCGCCGGAGCTCCGTCCGCTGTACCGCGATTTCTCGCGGCAGCGGAGTTACGCCCCGGCGTTTCGCCTCCTTGCGCCACTCCCATACGTGCGCGAGAACTTTTGCCACCAGATCCCATGGCGGCAATCCGGCAAGGAGGCTCGCTGCCTCACAGGAGACCGTGCGGTATCCCCGGACCATCCGGATGGCCATGACCCTTTGGGCCGCGGTCAGCCGGCGGGCTGGCTGCAGCGCCAGAGAGCGCGCCCATACAGGAGCCCCGTAGAGGGCCATGGACCGCACGACCCCCGCGTAGAGCCTCCGGCAGGAGGCGTTGGGACCCCCTAGATTGGGCAGGAGCCGCTTCAATGCAGCGCCCGCCCGCTCCAGATTGGGAGCCAAACGTCTGAAATGCTCCACGAAGTTCCACCTGCTGTCGAGGACGAGTCCCAGGTACTTCATCGTCGACTCGACGCCGATGGAAACCCCTCCTACCGTTATTTGGGACCCCAACGGTGGCGCGTTCCGAGGACCATGAAAACACATGGCCTCGGACTTATGCAGGGCCACCTCGAGTCCCAATTGCCGGATCCTTTCGACGATTGTCGCAACCCCGCGTGCCGCTTCTTCGGCCGCCGCCTGGTGCGACCTCCCCTGCGCCAGGACCAACGTGTCGTCAGCGTAGCACACTACGCTGACGCCGCTAGGGAGGTCGGCGCGCAGCACCCAGTCGTATCCGATGTCCCACAGATGCGGCCCCAGGACCGATCCCTGTGGGACACCGCACGACATCTCTTGCCGGTTCCACACTCCCTGGTGACCGGGGTAGATAACGGTCCTGTCCGTCAGATAGGCCTCGACCACACGACAGAGGTAGGTCGGCATCCGGTGGTGGAGCGGACAGCCCTACGCTAATAAGTCTATTAGTTACCTACACATTTAATTTTTGTGACATATGATGTACTACTTTTAATCCCGGTAGTATACCTACGTGCCCATGGGATACTTTCCAACATCCACGCGGGCGAAGCCGCGGGCAAAAGCTAGTATATGATAAGCTTGCGTCTGATAAAACATCGCAGTTGGCCTTTCCAGTCTTATTAGATGCGACTGAATCACTACTCTAAACAAAACACGACAGCAGTTGACCTCTGAAACTTTGTTTCTGAGGATACCTACCTACTATGCTTAGTTGGTCTTTCTCTTAATGCAGGGTTTTAGGTATTTGATTGAGATTTTCAGTGAAATAATCCTCAGTCTGGGTAGAACAGCGCAAAGTCAAAAGCAAAAAGTTAGGAGCTTGCTAAGGTAACCTTGAACTTACGAAGGCCAAACATTCTCCAACTCCACAATTAGCAAGTAAATTGTAATGCCAGTTTTTGTGTAACTCATTAATTTGTTACGTATTCCAGGATGTCGTTCAAAAGACCAACAGATGAAGTCATGGCTGATCTAATGTTAAATTTCGGTAATTTTCGGTATCTATTTTCTGAGAAACATGGTACGTCTTTGTCTTCTATTCATTATATTAATGTGCCTAATGATTGCCACGTTAATCATTTGTTGTCGCGGCTTTATTAAACTAATGACCGTTTTTGTTTACAGATTTGCACATAATAGCATTGCCGTATAATGACAGTGAAACAACTATGTACGCTTTGAAACCTAGGTTCCCAGAAAAAGTTAAGTTGTTAGATCTTATGCAAAAGATAGACTATGAGCATGTTGACGATATAATAAACCAGATGAACACAAGAAAATGTGTTGTACGGTTCCCTAAGATGGAAATTAAAAGTAGCACCAATTTAGAGAATACTTTGAAAGCCATTGGGATTAAATCCATGTTCATACCAGGAGAAGCAAACTTCGCTCTTATGATAAATAGCAATACGGTTGTGAATAAGACTGAAGAGGAAACAATTACAAAACTAAGGGATGGAGAAGTTGAATCAAAAGGAGATAGGAACATGTTAGACAACCTCCCTAATCCAGGAATTCATGTAGACTCCATATTGCATGATGTTAAGATAACTATAAATGGTATGTGATATAATATTTTTGTTTAATTAACAATATGCATGCATAGCACAGATTCATTCACTAAGGGAGATGATAACGATTCAGCGATTGTAAAAACGCATGCTTGGTCGAGAGAGTGCGATGGAAAGGATGTTAACAACGTGCCTACAAAATAATATGGCATACTACAACTGACACTGGTATAGTTAACAGACTAAAACAATGCTATTAATCCATTTACAAGGTCTGTCGACACATTAGCTCTATTTACTGATGTTATAACAACCAAATCAGACTCTACGCCTGAGATGAGAATAATTGTAGTTTACATATATTTATAGTATTCTAGGGAAAATGAATAGCCATGACTTCAATTATTGGAATTTTTTTAAAGTAAAAAAATATTTGTTTTAGAATATGGGACCGAGGCAGTGGCTGCTACAAGCGCAATATTAGCACGTTCAGCTGAACAATTCTATGCAGACTCACCATTTTATATATTTATAAGAAATGAAAGGACTAAACTTGTGACTTTTAGTGCTGTTATATTTGATCCAACAAATTGAATAGAGCAATATATTTTTTAAATATAGTAACCACACTGCATGTAATGCATTATTATTTAGTAAATAATCTAATATTTGAATAAGAAAAATGTGTAAGCTATGGAATAAACTATATTATACAATTACATTTACAAATATAAATATTAGTTATTATAATATTTTGTTATTGTTTTTATCTTAATACACTATACTTGTTTATCTGTTATTCTTCAATCTTTCTATTTGTTCATTGAGAGTCTGTTTCCATTGTTCTTCAGAGATGCTCTGAGCCCATTCTGGGATTGAGGCCTGTGGCAAAGCAAAGTTTTCCATAGCTCTCATGACCTAAAAATAAAATAAAAGTTGGAATTTATTATAATGACTTCTTTAAAACATGCTTTGTGGGAAAAATTGTATTTTTGTGTATACAGAATACTCTTTCTTACACACTGAAGCAGGAAATTTACATACAAATTGGCTGAATTAGTCTCACCTGTTGGGCTCGCTCATTGTCCATCTGTATGGCATCTGTATGTCTCGGTGCACTCCAAACTTCTCTACTAAGAACATCTTCCATGGTGTCTATACTTGGCACATCGCCTGAAGGTGTTTCAGGATTCTACATAAAAGAAAACAGGCTATAAATGTTTCAATTTATCAACTTACATTAATAGCTTGGCCTGGCCAATAAACTACAACTGTTATTCACACAGCTACTGTAATGTAAGTACTTGCAGTATAGTTAAAATCTCACTAGGTTCAGGCCCTTGTAAGTATGTAACTGTGTAACAATGATTACATATTAACCTGTTTCATTTCAATGTACCTACCTCTGCGTCGTCATCGCTATCGTGTTCTGAAAGTGCCTGTTCTGGAGCTTGCGCCAAAGGCTCGTACCCGAAGTATTCATGTTCCTCGTCACTGTCGTCGCCCTGATTACCGTTCATTATCAATTCGTTTCTAGGGGGCGGGACCAACTCGTGCGGATTGTTCTCAGGAGGATCAGGACCGTCACACACCATATTCTTGTATTATTTAACTGAAGTATATATTATTTACACTTAATTACAGTCACAGGCACTCGCATTTGAGTAGCAAAATAACAATAGGTATCAGAAATTCAGAAACAGATTTTTCCAACTTTAGGTTGCGAGTGCAGTAATTAGTTTTAAAATTTAATTGGTAAAGGAAATGGGTTCCAGGTTTTTATATTCAGATAGCTTCTTAATATATTTACAACAATTTACCCAAGTTATATGTGAAATTGAATTAGAGCGAAAGGAACACAGAAACAAAACAGCGAGAAGTGAAACATACATTGGATGTGCGACAGTCGTGCGTGACAGTTTTAATTTTAATGACTGTTGACAGTTGAAACCAGTGTTGCCAGATGTAGCATGCTCCAAGTCGCCAAAAGTTTTGGTACTATAATAATAGTAGCCTATTTTTTTTTCTGTAAAGTAGCCTAATTTCACCGAATTAAACGTCTCCACATCAGAATTTTAGTGCAAAATAAAAATAATTTCATAAAGCTGTTGCTAATTTTAATGGAAAAAAAATCCCGAAAATATAAAGGAATCACTTTAATGTCTACTTGTTTTAAAAATCGTTTTCTTTTGCCCCTTTGCCCCTGGATTGTTTGTTATATTTTCCACGTTTTCAAATTTTGATATCACAAGACTACAACCTAACACCCCTCAAATTACAAGAAAACCCTCTCAACGTACGCAGAAGATTTGCATATACAAAATCTACTATTTCTGTCTTTGAATGCAGTGCTACAATTTTTAAACCTAAATCAAAATCCACCGAAATCCATGAATGTGTTGTGTAACTGACATCTGCTGACATCATTCAACACTTTACAAGTCAATTTGGTTCGGTATAAAATATTCTTTGACATTTCTCTATTTTACCTCTCTGATAGACGTTAACAATGGTGATTTGGTGATGATATCTTCATCGTTCCTCAAATAATCTGGATGGAGCCGGAAATCACCTGATTTTTTTTCCGAGATAGACTAATTGGCGACCAGTCGCCGCCGATCGCAAAAATTGGTCACCCCCACCACTTGGTAGACGTGAAAAAAGCTGTCAACTGTCAAGTCAACCATTCCCGACGCCCAGCCTACGGCGACTAGGGGCGTGATTAGGCTGTGTTGCCGCTTACGAAACAATAAAGTCACCAAACTTTTACTAAAATGTCACTAGATTGGGTGAAAAAATAAATTTAAAAAGTCACTAGAAGTCACTTAATTATTTAATCAATCTTCATCAACAAAATGACTTATTATAGAGGTACTTAATTAAAAACAAATATGATAAATCAATGAACAAAAAACAAAACAAAACCTTGTAATTTGAATTAATCTAATGCTCTGTCCTTAAAAATTTATTAATTGAATTAAATCGTCATCTATTATCACTGTATCATCAGCTTCGTTCGGCATGGTGAAAGTGGACGGTTGCTCTGTAGTTGCAGTGGAAGTCGAAGCTTGCGGTTGTTCTAAGGATGTAGATGGTGCAGTTTTCTTATTTATATTTTTAACGGTTTTCGTCATTTGGGACAACACTTCATTAGGTAAAACATAAGTTTTGCAGGTTTCTTTTAAAAAAATTAGCTGGTTCCTTATCAACAGTATCGAATTTAGAGTTGTTGTTGCTAATCTGTTTCGTAGTTTCGATTTAACAATGTTCATTATACTCAACGTTCGCTCTACTTCCACATTGGAGTGTGGCAGCGACAAAACTGCAATGGCCAAATCTGCTAAATCTTGGTAGGTATGTGTTAATACCTGCAGCATTTTTGTATTTGCTCACTTGAGCCCAAAATTAAATTGTATCGCCATTGGCAGTTACGTCCCATTTGACAAAATTAATATTAGTCCATTGCTGTAATATTTTTTCAATTTTGTCCTCATTAAAGCCAAGTTCTAAAGCAAGTTCAGCAATTGAAGTGTCCTTTATTTGCCTTAAAGTGTTTCTTTCTTATAACTGTGTCATTTTTTCAAGCGCCATATAATTGCTGGGCAAGCGGTTTTGTAGTTCTTTTGTTAATTTAACAGAGAAATCTATATAGCTTTTTCTAACAGGGGCAACTAATTCTTTTGTTAATTTGGTTTTAGCGATATGCGATTCAAATAGGTATCCTAGGTGGGGTACTGGGTTTAGATGGTCTTCAATGTTTAATCTTAAATAATCTTTCTCGGTTATGGCTGTATTTGGTATCAAAATTCTATTACATAAGGAGCGTAATAAGGTCATCAATGAGGTAATTAATTGAACTGGATCTATGTTCTCTCCTTCAAAAGTTTTTATTCCAATCTGTACATCATTCAGTATACTTTTCAAATACAGCAAATGTAAACGATTAGTTTCATTTCTGTACATTGCACTCAGTAAATCTGCAGTGTGGCATTTATCTTTTGTCAGTGTAAAAAGCAACTTAAGCTCTTCCCATTACGACAAAATACGGACAACTGCCGGTTCTATGGATAGCCAACGTGTATCACACAATTTGAGAATTTTAAGTGGTTCTTCTCCGCGATTAATAAGACTGTAAATTTCTTTATATTCGTGTTGGCGTTTAGACGAAGTTGAAAACCACTTGTAGGTTTCTTTTATCAAAAACTCAATATGGCTCGGAATGGTTTGCTGTGATGCATGGCTGACAGCCAATTGGAGTGAGTGGCCAACCCACCTTATAAGAATCAAGTTGGGAAGATTGTGCTGCGTTCGGATTATTTCGTAAACGCTATTGTGCCGTCCCGTCATTACCGCAGCATTATCGGTTCCTATACCAACCATATTTTGGATAGGTAGCTCATGAAATTGTAGACATTTCACTAAAGATGACACAAGGCCGCTTGCATCTGCTAGCTCTACCTGTTCCAGTGAGAGAAAGGCAGATACAATGGTGCCGATTCCCTTGTTCACAAACTAAACTAAATTTAAGTTCAGTGCATCTTTTTCTTTGTATTTCATTAAGAAAAGGACAGAAGATAAATTTTAGGTTAGTCCTGTCAAATTAATCAGCGCTTGACGTAAATTAACGTAATTTTAGTAGGCAAGTTTTTAATCACGTCTAAACTTGTAGGTATGGAGTTGTGACAGGCGCTGATTAATTTGACAGGACTGAACTAAAATTTATCTTCTGTCCTTTTCTTAATGTAATAGAAAGAAAAAGATGCACTGAACTTAAATTTAGATTAGTTTGTGAACAAGGGAATCGGCGCCAATAGCATCCCGAGCAGAACTAAAATATCTGATAACAATTCCCATGAATTTAGTCACACTGATGTATGTAGATTCATCTATGATGATTGATGACGCTATACTTCTGGTTGCCTATATCTTTTAAGGTTACACTAGTCGGTCATTATTCCATACAAACGTAGTGTGGTCATTACTCCTCTGTTTGACGATGTAGGTTCAAAACTAAAAATAATATCAATTTGTCTCGTCATTATCTAGCCCTGTATGGAAGCAGAATTGGAAAAAAAAATATTGGTTTGGAAGTTATGAGCGTCGAAACTTCCATATTTCAACGCTAATTTTAACTCATCTTTGAGCGTAAATAAATAACTTATGTAGTATGAAAATGGCAAAATAAAAACCATACAGGGATAGATAATTTTTTCAAAAGTTCAAATAATTTTATTTTGAGTAGATATAATAAGTAGTTTTTTCATTATATCAATACGCCCAAAGGTCTGTTCATAAAATTTTACACGGTCGTTTTCGTTATAAATCATCGTGCATTTCACTGGAATATACCTCCCCGCGCGGTGTGCGGAGGGGAGGCGCACGCAAACACCCGCGCGCTGGTCGCCTTGTGAGTCGGCTATTGCTTACGTCACGCGTGCTGTGATTGTTACTGACTAGACTACTTGTGTGCTATCTATCGTATCTGTTTACAACATTGACCACTGGCTTGATTTTGGATTCCGATTTTGATACCTTTCACGATTGACTTCACATGTGTATAATCTTTGAATTTGTCGTGTATCATATTGACATTGAAATTTGGATTTTGATTTTGATACATCGTACGCTCGTAGGTACCAAAAGCGTGACGAATGCGAGTATTCTTGGTACTTCAACACGCGATTATTGAACTCGCGTAGTGACAAAGGTCATTGATTAATGATTTGTTATTGAATTTAGCAATTTACTAGCTACAATAGCGCACTTTTTTTTTTGGGTAGGAAATTATCACATAACTTCACTCGCTCTGGGCGGAGCGGGAGGGTGTGTCAGATTCATACTGACTAAAACCCACTCGTATTCCTTCCGTTGCTTGTGTGTTGCCAGAGGCCATGGTATCCCTTTCGGACTTTCCCGCGACCCCGGCAGTCAATTGATTGATTTACTTTTTTTTTTTTTTGAGGGTGGGAAATCATCAAATAACTTCTCCCGCTCTGGGCGGAGCGGGAGGGTGTGTCAGACTCTTACTGACTAAAACCCACCCGTATTCCTTCCTGTTGCCTGTGTTGCCAGGGGACTCGGTGACCCATAAGTACCTTCCCGCGTGATTGATTTACTTGGCGTTTGTATTTGGACTTATTGCGTCAGTGAAGTGATCCTTCAGTAGTGCAAGTACAAGAAACAATGGGTAAGTGGAATGTTTTCTTGACTCTTATTATTATATATCATTATATTTTCAGATAAAATAATTAATAAATAGTAGATAGGCGAATTGTTAGTATCATATTTAGCGATCTCCTGACTTTGAGTATATGAAAGTTAAATCTCCTAAAACGCGGCTTCCTCTCTCCTACCCTCTTGCTGTGCCCTACAGGGTCCATAATGATCTCAATTATATAGTTACCACCTAAGTACACATTATGGTAAAGCAATAAAGATATTGAGTGTTGAGTATTGCGTATTTTCTACAATTCACGGGGGTGCTTGATGTACCTAACTTTTTAACTTAATAGGTACTTACCTAATAAAAACCCACCAAAAACATAAATGTGAAAAACTATTTTTTTTAAACCAACTTCTAAAAACACTAAATAGTACAAAAAAATTGTCAAGTACAGATTGCAATAAAATAAAAGTTTCAGAAGCCGGCTCCAAGCTATTCTAATGATATGTTATATAATGTGTTGTGTTATTTGAAGTCGGTTTTTATATAGAATAGAAATCTCAAATAAATCGGTAAAAACATCGACGAATCCATAACCTCCTCCTTTTTTGAAGTCAGCTAAAAAGCAGTTCAAGTTCGGTATAAATGACGTACGGGGTTGTCTGCATCGTGCGTCATTTGGGTTTCTGGCTGTTCAAGGGTGCCTTATTAGTTATTAGACATGCAAAATTGCAAATATGCAGGTGTAGTGGTTTTCAGGGTTCCGTAGTAAACAAGGAACCCTTATAGTTTCGCCATGTCCGTCTGTCTGTCCCCGCTGTAACTCAGAGACGCTTAGTACTAGAAAGCTGTAATTTGGCATAGGTATACACATTAATCACGCCGACAAATGAGTAAAATAAAATCTTGAAAATATGTTTATAGGCCACCTCCCTTGCACGTATGGGATGATATTTTTTTTCTCGTCTATCCCATGGTGTGTAATATTTTTGATCGGCCTATCCAACGATACCCTCGTTGGATAGGCCGATCAAAAATATTACGGGTCTGTGAACACCACTTTTCGATTCAAGGAAAAGGATAATTTTTGTTACAGTCAAGTCCCCCCCCCCCCTTTTTTTTTTTTTTTTTTGAGGGTGGGAAATCATCAAATAACTTCTCCCGCTCTGGGCGGAGCGGGAGGGTGTGTCAGACTCTTACTGACTAAAACCCACCCGTATTCCTTCCTGTTGCCTGTGTTGCGGGGGCCTCGGTGACCCATAAGTACCTTCCCGCGACCCCGGCAGGAAGTCCCCCCCCTTGCCAGCTAAATGGTTGTTATGGAGATGTGAAAAATTTAATGACAGTAGTACATATATTATAATCAAATTAAAAGGAAAACTATCACAGCTAAGTAGGCTTTACAAGTTAACGAGTAATAGTCGACCAACTTAAATTTGCAGTTGGAGAATTGATTGTGGGATATATCGATGTATGGGAGAACATGTTTTGCAACTGCAATGCTAAGTTTGTTTTTGGGATAAATTCAAACCAACTTCTCAACTACGGAACCCTTCATTGTGCGTGGTCCGATACGCACTTGGCCGGTTTTTGAATTATGAATGGTCAAAAGAAGCTCGAAATGGTTCGTGTAATTACACACTGCCGGTGTGTCGCCCTTTTCTTTTCCGAATTTAGTTAACATACTTCTCTTTGTCTAGAGCAAGCACTGGTATGATTTTTTACAGAATAATTTTAGTCTCTGTCACAATTTAATTATGTTTGGTTTTTGTGCAACAGAGCCCAATAAGGATTGATGGATGAGTAAGAAGACCAGCATATGGCCAAGTATCGCTTGCAAAAAGAAGTTCAGAGTAAAAGGGAGATTTTCAAATACAAATAAAGGAAATGTTCCTGCTGCACTGACTACGTTCGGATCGTAAATATTCCGGTGGTCAATGTGTTCTACGGTAGTACCTACCGTGACTTTTGTTGATAACTATAACTATACTGCAAGACCGTTATAAAACGCCATTGTAAAGAAACAAATTCTATTATCAATAAAAATATTTAAAAAATAACTGTATGTTTTATTTGATGAACAAGTTTTATAAGAAATAAAGTAGTAACCCTAACGTATTAGCGCTCACATCGAGTCGTGCTGTTGACAAAGCAAAGCTATCTCGACTACCTACATAGGTATGTGTGTAGTTATGTACGTTTCTTTCACAGGGAACGCTTCGTACACACGGCTATACATCAAGCTATACAGTATAAGCTGATCTCGCATTGTATAGGATTTCCGTACATTGCGAAATCAGCGTAAACTGGAAGTGTATAGCTTGATGTGTAGCCGGGCGTACGTACGTATTATCTATCTATAAGTCAAAGTCAAATTATTTATTTCAAATAGGCACATAAAAGGCACTTTTGAACGTCATAATTTACAAAAAAAAATAGAATTGATTCTAGTTGCCCTTCCAAAAGGTAGTTTCGTATGGAGAAGAATGGGCAAGAAACTCCACCGTTACGCTTTGAAATGTTTAACAAAATTTTGTACATTTTAAAATTATACGTGAAGACGATGCACCTAGAATAAAATTACTATACCAAAATACTATACTTAGAAAAATAAAGCAATGACAGATAAATTAATTATGTGATAGGTACATGATGCTCACATATTTACAAACATTGTAAAAGTATACGTTTTGCTAAAAATAATAAATAAAGTAATAGGTCAGTGTGTGAGTTAAAGTAATCACAGAATTTAAATTCAACATTGATTTATTATTTGTATCAAATAATAAATTGTACAATTAAAATAGCAACCAGTTTGACTTTGTCTAGACTCTAGATTGTCCTATGGAGCTGGACCAGCATGTTTCCAAGCATTCTTATCTTGGATATAATCCTCTAATTTGTATTATGTATACTAATAGGTATTATGTATAAAGAGTAAAATTTATTTGTAAGTTTGTATGTATCTCTGGAACTACCAGTCGGATTTGAAGGTTATAGGCTATTCAAAATCACGCTAAGACCCTTAGGAGCCGAGCAAAAAGAAAAAAAGTCGGAAAGAAAGATAAGCGAAAACGAAGTAATAGCGCGGGCGGCGGCGGCGGCGGGGGAACAAGAAATTTCACGCGGATGATGTCGCGGGCAGGATCTAGTATTAGAATAAGTTCACTATGCACGTACCTACTAAATTTTCAACTAAGTCGTTTGACCCTACCTAATTGTACCATAAAATATGAGTTGCACACAGTGACTATCATTTAATTTTGTCATACTTAGGTAGGTTTATGTTTGAATTCAAGCATGTTCGTCATCATCACCGCGCCGAAATAGTACGTAGGTACAGAATGTTCGCTCCTTTGATCTTGAAGAAAGCCGCCTTGTTACACGACTGCCCAAAAAAAGGACCAACAATATCTGATTTTAAAAATAATATACTTTTAATTTTATTGTATGCGATGTAGGCGCGTCATCGCCGTCCGACCTTCAATGAAATCGCGCATGTGTGCGTCATTAGCGTTGGTAGACTGTATACGGGAGTGTGTATCCGTGCGCGCACTAGCTTCTTACTGCTCATCACAGTGTTCGTCCCTTTCGCACATGATGTTGGATGAAATAGCATGCATTTTGACCACGCCCATCAACAAGTTCGAGCCGGCGACAAGTGTGTTCTTAAAAGGTTTTCTCTAAAGTGTGGTGCTAGTACCTGATTAACAGTGATAGGAATAGGTAGTGCCTATTAGCCTAAACTTCGAAGAACAGAGACAAGAAACGGAGACTTCCTTAGGACTAAATTATTTCCGGCACATCTGTCTCGAAATTTCGAGACAACACTTAAATACATTTAAAAAAATATGTTATTTGGAATAAGTAATTCGTCTATATTTCGACACCTCCTACGTATATTATTGTAACCAACAAAATGACGATTTTGCTTTTTTTACATAAAACGACTTTATTTTATTATTATTATCGAATAGCGTAATAAGAATTTGAAAATTTACAGCGGAATCTAAAATACTGTATGTATGTTTTAATCCGAAATGAAGTATCGTAATAATACTCGCGATTCAATACGCGGGGAGGCGGGGGGCCACTAAGCCGCGCGGCTGCCGCGTAAGTATTAGTAACAATATGATACGCGGGAAGGATGCACGGGCGTGGTTACTTTTATCATGTTATGATTTTACGTAGTCATTATTAAAAGTTATCTTATTTTTATAGCAATTTTTCAATCAAAATGTTGTCCAGATCGCGAAAAATATTAAATGCCGTAATAAATTCCAAAAATGTGAATCATTCTCAAGGACACAATGGAGTGATCGTTACTGATTCAAACTATTATGGTGATACTACATCAGAATCAGATTTGCCTGTCACTGAGAAGCCTACGGAACAGGAAGGTAATGGTGCCGATTCCCTTGTTCACAAACTAAACTAAATTTAAGTTCAGTGCATCTTTTTCTTTCTATTTCATTAAGAAAAGGACAGAAGATAAATTTTAGTTTAGTCCTGTCAAATTAATCAGCGCCTGTCAATACTCCATACAAGTTTAGACGTGATTAAAAACTTGCCTACTAAAATTACGTCAATTTACGTCAAGCGCTGATTAATTTGACAGGACTGAACTAAAATTTATCTTCTGTCCTTTTCTTAATGAAATAGAAAGAAAAAGATGCACTGAACTTAAATTTAATTTAGTTTGTGAACAAGGGAATCGGCGCCAATGTCTTGTTATTGTTAATTATTTGCTAATATTATTAGGTAAGTACTTACTTAATAATAAACTTAATGTTTGTCAATTTTCCGCAATAAAATATCGTAAGTATGAGTTACTATAGTACACTACGTAATCTGTAATTTATTTCTTATCGTAAGTAATACTTAAAATATTTTACATCGGAAAGTTATTCCAAATATTACCCTTATTTAAACTTACGACACTTTACGTCGGAAGGTTGGTATTTTTTTTTTGTAGTAACATATACTTACGATATTTTTCTTCGTTCGATTAAATAAGTTACTATAATATACGACTAGAAAAATTGTAGATAATAGATCTTTTTGTTTTTTTATTTCAGAATCGCCTCTGCCATTTAACGCAGACCTTGAGGAAATAAACGCAATGATTGATTTGTTATCAGATTGTGAAGATGAAGTGCTACGTAATTTCAAAGTTAAAGATGACGTGATAGGTTAGCATCACTAATTACAATAATATAAATATTATTTAACATAAAGTAGAGGCCAAGTGCGTAAGAATTTAAGAAATTAGAAGTCTGAGTAGGAATTTTAACCCCTTTTGCAGTGGTGTACATATTAATGGGTAATGGTATTGGTTAATGGTATGGGTAATGGGTAATTTCCATTTAGATTGTTATCATTTTTGTTTAAGGATTTGATGAGACCAGAGCAATGAACCATAAGACCATGACTCCAAATGAAGATGAGAATAATATTGATGTGACCCGACACCCATCTCCAGACTGTACAACAAATCATCTAGATAATGATTGTGATTTTCATTTCTGCTGCTATTATGTCGAAAATGTTATTGAGCCACCATCTTCTGTATTATCTTTTGATACCGACGTACAATTTACACCTTAAGTTAACACACCGTTGTCTTCCTTTTCGGAAGTAATACCCCAAATAGTCCGAAAACGAGTAGTAAAGCCACGGAAAGACAAAGGGAACATAAGACGTAAACACGTGGCTGAATGGAAGGATAATAAACGGAAGGCTCTACGAAATTTAGGAAAGGAGTATGAAGGTCGGAATGGCATTGTAAGGCAAAGCAAATCTTTAAAACCAGCATGTCCTATGAATTGTAGACAACAATGTTCGACGAAAATGAGCAATGCCATAAGACTTCATATTTTCCAAACATTTTGGAACCTAGGTAATCGTGAAAGACAATGGGCTTTTATAGCCAATTTAGTTGTTAAGCAAAAGAAACGTAGGCAATTCACTGATACTATATCGAAACGTAATTTTACTTTAATTTACCGGCTACCAACGGACTTAGAAGATTCAAATAATTATACTACGGTTTGTAAGAAAATGTTTTTAAATACATTTGCAGTTAGTGAACAGTTTGTTTACACTTCATTACAAAAATTAAATTTACAAACTGGTTTAGTACAACCTGACATGCGAGGACATCATACCAATCATCGTAAGGTACTAACTGAAGAAGTTGTAAAAAGTTTTTGTGATCACATAAAATCATTGCAGCCGGTGGAGTCTCATTACACTCGTAGTAGATCTAACAAACTATATTTAGACGGCGACCTAAACTTTAAACGCTTATTTGAATTGTATAATGAGTGGTTCGATCCTCAAATATATCCTACAAAAGCGAATACAGAACGCCAATATCACGACACCGTTAATGAACATTTTAAGCTTGCTTTCTATGTCCCAAAAAAAGATCAGTGCGATAAATGTCATATTTACAAGAATTTGTCAACCCCATCACTAACTGAAGTACAGCAACATGAGCAGCATATTCAAAATAAGAACGTTGCTCGCAAAAAGAAGATGTTGGATAAAACAGCAGCTATAACTTCCAATGGAAAATTGCTAGTAGCAACTTTTGACTTTCAAAAAGTCCTTACTGCTCCGTACGGCAATTTAAGTGTTCTTTATTATAAAAGAAAGTTGTCCGTATTCAATTTTACAGTTTTTAACTTGGCTGATCAAGAAGGTACTTGTTTTATGTGGCATGACGGAGAAGGGCGACGTGGATCTAATGAGGTATCGAGTTGTCTATTTATGTATATTTCTAAGTACAAAGACCAAGGCATAAATGAATTTCGATTTTGGTCTGACAATTGTGTAGGTCAAAATCGAAATCGAATTGTTTATGCAATGTATATGCACGCCGCTATTTTGTATAAGGTCTCAATTCACCATAGTTTTCTAGAAGTTGGTCATACTCAAAATGAGGGTGACAGCGTTCACGCTTTAATTGAAAAGACTGCTAAGAATAAGCTTATTTATACGCCCTCTGAATGGTTTTGTTTAGTTCGCTGGGCTAAACAAAATGGAAAACCCTATATTGTAGAAGAATTACAGCACAATGACTTTTTAGATTTTAAACAGGCATTAAAGGGTAATTGGACGAAAAATACTAACGGAGATAGAGTACAATGGAATAAAATAAAAGAAATATATGTTAATATGGAAGATCCCTACAAATTAAACTATAAATATGATTTAGGCTTAGATGATTATTACACTATATCAGTAAAAATGTCTACAAGGAGACAAAATGCGAATACTACATACTCCATCAATCAACTGTATCAAAATAGTGTGCCGATTCCCAAAGCTAAAAAAGACGATTTGATCAATATGTGCCAGTCACAAATAATACCCAATAGGCATCATAACTTTTTCAAAAGTTTACCAGTTGCTAATGATGATAATGTTTCTGGTACTTCAAGCTCTGATTCCGATTAATATTTTTTAAATTTATATTAAAGAATATAAGACTCAATCTGATTTAGTTGAGACTGATTAAGATATTAAGATTTTGTTCTATTATTTTTGAATTGATTGTTTTCAGAAGTTATTGTTTATTTTTATTAATTAAATTTTAGATGAAACTTTATATGTGCTCCAGTCAGGTGATAACGATTTTGTTTTAATTTAGTGTTTTAGAGACTTTTTTTTGACAAAGTTTTTTAATGATAATAAGATTTTAAATCTGATTATTACTTAGAATAAGTATAAATTAATAATAATATGTTATGATTGAAAAGCGAAAGAAGCTTAAAATAAATACTTATTGTCGATAAATAAGAAAAGACTCAATATGATTACGTTGAAACTGATTACTATTATTATGTTTAAACTTTAATTAGGAATATGTGGCCATAATATTGTGATACTTAAGAAGACAGAAGGTAAATTTTATTTAAATTTGATTTACGTTTTACTTGTTGATTTTAATTATCGATTAAAACATGTTACTTTGTCCTTACTGCATTTTATTAAACTTTCTCTCCAGTAAAATATTGTAACTTAGGGTACCACTTCAAGCTAATACCGTAGTTAAGTATCGCAAGTATAAGTTACAATAAATATTGCTCTTTAAACTACATAGAGAAATGTAGTAAGTGTAAGATACGACTTGGGTTACTTCATAATTTACCACGGAATGTATAGTAACTAAGACATACGATAATTTATTGTTAATAATTTCCAAAGTAAAATATAGTATGTGACTTTTCTTAAAAAGTAATGATAATTTAAAAAAACCTTATACACAGTAGTGTGCAGAACCTATTTTAATGCTGACATGCAAATTTTGATAATCATACGAGACTGTTTGTAGGTGTGATCTCTAATTAATGTTTCAAAAATCTTTGAATCGCCCTACTGTAAAGTTGACCAAATGGAGTTACGATAATATACGTAGGAGGTGTCGATTTATCTAAAGTTTGTCTATAAATGTGATAGTTTGTATGGATGTCCATTACTCAATGCCACTGAAAATGCTGATTTTGGTAGTGATATACATAGATTAAGGTGTGGAATAGCACATATGCTACTTCCTATTAAAAAAAAAGTATAGTTCCCATGGGATACAAAAACAATAGTACACGCGGGAAAAGCCGCGGGCATTAACTAGTTAAACAAAAAAAAACGCAAGGGTCCTTTCACACCACCGATATTGTCTGGCGATTTTTGGAGATTTCTATGCAAAAAAAAAACGAAAGAAAAAATGCTCAAAAATCGCCGGTCAATATCGCTCTAGGTTCATTAAATAATTAATGGGCTCTAAAGGAAAAATAAAACACATAGAATATTGTTGTAACAAATATATGTATATTTATATTATTTTAAAATATGACGTAATTGGAAACCATGAAACAAAATGTACAGAAGGAAAGATTTAAGAAACAAATTTATGTTTATCTATCTTTAAATATCTATGTAATATTTATTTTACTGACTTTGAGGGATGCATTTTTTACTCAAATCAAAGTACAAATTAACCTTTGAAGTTTTACAAATTAATATTTGAAGCATTTAGGACAATCAGTTTTAATACTGAACTAAACTGTTCGGTTTTGATAAAGAACTTGATGCACCAAAAAAAGCTAAGAATTTGAAAATCTTTATTTGTGTTACAAATACCATAAAAAATAAAGAACGATTTTAATTTAATCATCGTGATTCGATTCGTCAAGTTCAGTATCAGAACCGAAATTTTCTTTGTCAGATGAGTCATCTAAGTTAAAATACACAATCATAATTTTTTCTATATTTTCAACTGTCAGGCGATTTCTTTTTATGTTAAGAATCCATTTATAAGTTGAAAATGACCTTTCAACATCAACTGAGGTTAAAGGCGCGTACATATAGTATGATCGCTCATCCTTTCCTGCTGTTATCGCTTCACATATGTCTCTAATTTTAAACCGGGATTTCTGTCCATGACATTTACGAGTTTATTTTTTATAAGCTCAGATGAACACCAGCTAAGCACAGTTCTCTCGTGATCAAATATTTCAAAGGATTCCGTTAGAGTTAAATTCGATTTTTGTAGTTTCTTTAATCCAATTTGTATATCTTTAAAATATTCCTCAATGTAGTCCAAGTCCGATTTCAAGTTTTCCTTTTGAAGAACATTTTTGGCACACCTAATAGATAGCGCGTCGGAACTTCTTAAAAGATTTACAATTTTCCCTAGTTGTTTAAAAAAGTCAGTTGTAATCCCTATCTTTAAATCTGGACGTAAAGACTCAGTTAATAATTACAGACCAATATCCTTACTCCCTTCAATTTCAAAAATACTAGAGAAAATCATAAACAGTAGGCTAGTTAATTACCTAGAAAAAAACAACATCTTATCTCCCGCGCAATTTGGTTTTAGAGCCAAACTATCGACAGCGGATGCGGTACATAGCCTGACTGATTATATTTCAGAAGAACTCGGCAAAGGAAACCAGACCCTGGGAGTCTTTCTCGATTTAGCCAAGGCCTTCGACACGGTGTCTGTTTCTGTTCTTCTGAACAAATTAGAGACCATAGGAATAAGGGGAACGCCGCTGAAACTTTTTACTGACTATTTAAATGACCGGTACCAATGTGTAAGAATAGATAATATTACAAGTGATGAACAGAAAAATACTGGTTTTGGTGTTCCTCAGGGAAGTATTCTAGGCCCCACCCTTTTCCTGATTTATATTAATGATTTGTGTAATTTAAATATTAAAGACGGCAAAATTATATCATATGCCGACGACACGGCGTTAATATTTACCGCTAAATCCAGTAGCGAACTGTTTGAAATCGCTCAACTAGGTTTTAATACTGTGACTAATTGGCTTCAAAGCAATTTACTAACATTAAATGCCGACAAGACAAAATATATTACCTTCTCCATGCGCAAGCCTCAACCTAACATTACTAACCCTCATCTATATGCCCATCAATGTGGAAACCGTACAGGCAACATGTGTATTTGTCCTTTTATCCTCAAAACGAGCCACATAAAATACCTGGGGGTAATAATGGACGACACACTTTCTTTTAAAAAACATTTTGAAAGCCTGGTTAAAAGAGTGCGCAAACTAATATATGTTTTTAAGAAATTGCGAACAATAGCAGATTCAAAATTGATCACACAAGTTTATTTGGCCCTATGTCAATCTATAATTCAATACTGTATCACGTCTTGGGGTGGCGCACCAAAAACTAATTTGCTTCCTCTTGAAAGAGCTCAGAGAGCTATTTTGAAAGTAGCAAACTTCCATCCCTTCTTCTTTCCCACAGATCTGCTATATAAATCCTGCAACGTACTGACAGTTCGCCAGCTTTTCATAATGCACTTAGTATTAAAACAGCACACCATGCTTACCTACAATGCCAACAATACTAACAAGAGACGGAATGATATAGTATGCATATCCAATGCAACCTCAAAACATGTCTTTGTACAAAGATTTTTTACATTCTTAGGCCCATTTCTGTACAATAGATTAAATAAAAAATTAAGTATCTATAAATTAAATTACTATAGCTGTAAGAACATTATACTTAAGTATTTACTAACCATCAATTATGCCCAGACAGAAGATCTACTTGTTGTCTGCAAATAGAACTGCTAACATGCTATTTTACTTTTATTTACCTAAGTTTTATTTTTCGTTGTAACTCTATATTCATTGTTAATTTATTACATTATGTTTTTCTGCACTTTCTAGCCTGAAGCACAGGTCCAACCTAGTTCAGGCAAATTAGCAACTGTGCTCTACTTTAATTGTTGAGGTATTTATTGTAAATGTGCCCCTCTTATAAATAAACGATTTTATTATTATTATTATTATTATTATTATTAATTGTTTTAATTTGATCATAATATTTTGCATAATATGACACTGCCTCCAACCAAGTACCCCATCTTGTAATAACGGGTTCTGGAGGAAGCGGCATGTGGGGAAAGGTGTTTTTTAACAAGCGCACTCTATTAGGTGATTTTAAAAATATTTTTTTTTATGTTTGAAATTAATTCATCTACATCTGAGTATTCGTATCGTATTTTTTCTGCCACGAGATTCAGTGCATGTGCTAAGCAAGTGACGTGTATAATGTTGGGCAAATAATTTTTCAGCACACGTCCCGCTTTTAGCATATATGCTACACTATCAGTGCATAATACAGCAACGTCTCCTACTTTGGATTCATACAAATCGCACCACATATTTTCAAAGCAGTCTATTACAAATTGGGCAATTGTGCTCCCATTAACAATTTCTAGTACTTTGCAAGCAACTAAAAATGGTTTTTGTGTGATCGCATTTAAAGGTTTTACAAGTAAATGTACCATGTATCTGCCTAAAAAATCAGTTGTCTCGTCTAAAGATACCCACAGCTTTTGATTTGCAATTTGTTCATAAATCGAGTCAATTTTACGTTTAAAAATCTTATCTAAATAAACTTTTCTCAGCAATGATTGCTCAGGAAGCTTTTGTCGATTTGTACAATTGCAGCAAATATATTTATGCAAGAATTTTTTGAAAGCGGGGTTGTTTACTTGAATCCAAGGTATATTACATAATATGAGAAATTGTACTAGGTCCAAATAAAATTCTTCATTTGGTTTTTTACTTGTCCTCTTGACACTACTAAGTTTAGCTGTTATACTGCTCTCGCACTTAGAACAGTAAATCAAATTACTGGCCGGGTCGTAATATAATTCAGGATGAAGTCCAATCCAACTTTGTACTGTTGCTTTCTTAGGCTTGTTCACCATCTCCAATCTTACTGGTTTCCAAAAAGATGTACGATGGCAAGTACCTAAAATAAAATAAAATTTTAAGTTTTCCATGCCTCAAAAGGAATAACGAACCTTTATAGATACAGGGAGGTGGAAAGGAAAGCGGGAGAGGTGCGCGCATTCCAGCTAGGTGCATCGATTGTATCGATTTAAAGATTTTATTCTTTCATTTTACGCTCTAATAAAGAAAAACGGTTAGATAATATGAACACGCGTAACATCATTGTTATTGAATTTTTTTTTTCGCATTTTAGTCAATGCGCAAAAGACATATTGCTTTTTGGTTCAAATATTAAAAGAACCGGCCAGAAAAATAATATATTTTGATAGAATTCGTCCACCTTAGCAATTCTTTATGACACCAAAGATATAACATTACTATGCTTGGTAGTATTGAAGTTCACTTTTATATTTGAACCAAAAGTTAAATGCGTATGTTTTTTTCTTTAACTACGTTTCATACACAATAATTATCTTAAAAACTCCACTAAAAAATATCAAGTTCATACAATTGCATATCAATCTAGACTGTCAAATTGCTAGTTTAAGATAAAATAGTATATACATTAATGTTCTTCTTATATCTAACTTACTGTTTGTTTCCCTACAAGAAATAAAATAAATAACTTTAGCCAAAACATTAAAAAGTAATAAATGTTGACTTACCGTATTATTTGATGTAGACAGACAGGAACAATGTTATTGCAGCAAATCGTAATCCATAAATTCAAGCCAAAGTAGTCGTATTAAGAAGATCCAATGAACCAAAAAACGAGCGAGGGTGAAAAACAATATTCACAAAAACAATACAGGAAGATGCGCACTTAACAAACCGAAGTACAGGATTGAAGTGAAGGTAACCTGCGCGCACGCGAGGCGGTAAGGAGTAGGGGGGGAGGGGGTATGTAGACCCTCCCCGCGCCACACAGGTATGCGACCATGGCGGTTACCTTTTGTAATTTCTAAGAATAGATAACGAAACGCGCTGCCGTAAAATGTGATAATGTGATACCATTATTATGCAATTATTTTAATATCATGCACATTTTTAAATATACTTTAGAAATATATTTCATTAAGATGAAAGAAAAAAAGGTATTTGTATTTTCATTTGTAACTAAATATTTGCACATCATGTATAACGGTAGAATGTAAAGGGACCTCATTAATATTATGATCATACCACTTTGTATACCTACATTCTGGCAAATAAATGAATTATTTATTTATTTTAAATACCGATAAAATCAAAATCAAAGCATTTATTTCAAATAGACCATTTACGGGCACTTTTGAATAGTCAAATGTCGGTCAGTCCAAGAAAAGTGAAGCTAAATTGCACGTTCCAAAGAGTAGGTCTCTATGGAGAAGAACGTGCAAGAAACTCCATGGACACTCTTTTAAATCATATTATGTGTTACATATAATGCCTTTTTTACACTTGAACTTTAGAAATATTCCTTAAATAGTCCTAAGGAAGTCTCCGTTTCTTGTCTCTGTTCTTCGAAGTTTAGGCAAATAGGCACTACCTATTCCTATCACTGCTGATTAATAATCTGCGTGCATTTAGTTCTATGCATTCTTAGATCGGCAGATTTTGAATCTGCAAATACATCTTTGAACAAATCCGTTAAATGATCTATTTGAGAAATTGCACCGTGTTCCGTAATTAATAAAGCAAGTTTACCTTCAGCTTTTTGCACAAACCTATTTTCTTTGGGAGCTGGTCCATATGTTATTTGCTGATTTTTCGACACTATTTCACATTTTTGTTTATGCTTTTTTGTATCTGCGTGTTTTCTTATAAAATATCGGCTATTCTAGAAAAAAAACTCACTATGACAAAATGAGCAAAGTTGGATCACTTAGAACAGGTTTTAACCAGTTTCTGCAGTGCTATTCTGTAACTTTCTCACCGTGAAAACTTAAGTGAAGTGAGCCGTGAAGTGAAATGCCAGTGTCATCCCACCTGATACTAGGGATGGACCAAGGATTACGCCGGCAGGCGGCTAGGCTCACTTCATCCAGCTCAAGTGAAGTGGTGTTGCTATGGCAACGAGAATCGGGTGAAGTGATAAGATCACGACACTCGCGCGTGGCGCTTACCGACTCACTTCACCTAGCCGACGCGGGTGGTTACTATGGTTACGAGAATCGGGTGAAGTGATAAGATCACGCCGCGCTTGCGCGTGAGGCGCTGTTATTAAAATATCAAGTTGAGTTTTTTTTTTACCTTTATATCAAAATCAAAAATGGCGGCTACAAACATTTTTCATCGTGGGTGTCTTTTTCATGGTTTTCGGGGATGTTACAGCCGATAGTGAGGTCAAATCTAAAAAGCAAGATGGCGGCTGCGAAAATATTCAGATTTTTCATCATGGGTATCGTTTTCGTGGTTTCCGGGAGTGTTAAATCCGATAGTGAGATCAAAATTAAAAAGCAAGATGGCGGCTGCGAAAATGTTCAGATTTTTCATCATGGGTATCGTTTTCATGGTTTTCGGGGGTGTTGAAGCCGATAGTGAGGTCAAATCTAAAAAGCAAGGCTGCGAAAATATTCAGATTTTTCATCATGGGTGTCGTTTCCAAGGTTTTCGGGGGTGTTAAAGCCGATAGTGAGGTCAAATCTAAAAAACAAGATGGTTGCTGCGAAAATTGCCAAACCTTTTGGAATAAAACAAAAAAAACTAAATTGAGTTTCTGACTGAATTTCTGTTTTGCTATTTTATTTAAAAATACCCCTAAATAGCAACGTTTAAACACTGCGAAAATTGCCAAACCTTTTGGAATAAAAAAAACAAAATTGAGTTTCTAACTAATTTCTGTTTTGCTATTTTATTTAAAAAACCCCTAAATGGTAACGTTTGAACACTTAAATACTAGTTTTGAAATAATACAAAATGATCAATAAAATTAGCATAAAAATATCAACAAAAATCAAATATTACAATCTCGATTATGATTATAAATGTAATGGTTGGTCACTCCCTAGCATCAGTGAGATGACACTGACAGCTCACTCCACGCGAGTTTTCACTGTGAGATTTTTACAGAATCGACATGCTGAACTCTTCTTGATGTTCCCACTCAGTTCTGAACTTCTGACTTTACGCCTTCTTCTTTAAAGGCACATCCATTTCAGAAACTCTAATCAAACTTGAAAACAAACCGATGAACGAGTTTCACTCAGAGACTATCAATGATATTTTATTAATAATATCATTGGAGACTATGGACCAAATGAACTATACTTTACTACTATAATACATCACTATACTTTAAACATTCTAAGATAAGGTAGCAATATATTTTTCTCATGACAGAGTGAGATGCATAATCATGCGTATAATCGAACGAAATGCTGCAACGTGGCACGCTAACTAAAGGGAAATACCTGATTAGTCTAATGGACATTTCGTGTTGCCAGTGCACGTTACTCAATAACTACACAACATTCAAACTTTTCTGGCTATTTACAAATAGATAAAGATTGCATCAACAAGTGAAATAATATAATTATATTATAACTGCTATGTTGATCATGAAAAAGTCGCTAAAAGTCACCAGAGATTTTTTGGTCACTAAATCACAAAAATACGTCACCATAAACAGCAAAAACTCACTAGATCTAGTGACAAAGTCACTAGAACGGCAACACTGATTGGGCTCATAGACTAATATATATGATTAGGCTACTTAGCCTCCTATATATTACTTTACTCTTTCCTTAGCCTAATCTGGCACCACTGGTTAACTTGATAGCTTTTTTATTTCAAAATTGGGTACATTCCGAATTAAGCCATAATCGCTCACAGCTCTCACATCACACATTATTTGCGTTCCGGTTCCGATTTAGTTATCACGATTCACGACTATGACGGATGAGAGCTGTCAACAATTCGGAACGCTCGTGAACGCGCTCACAGGGCTCGCTCAACGTCAAAATTTATGGCAACCCCAAACCTTGCACAAGAAAGACCGATAAGAACGACGATTCATCCAGTGATTATTTTTATTTTTGGGTGGGAAATTATCAAATAAATTCTTCAGGTTTTAGTCAGACTCTTACTGACTAAAACCTACCCGTTGACTGTGTGTTGCCAGAGGCCACGGTATTCCCTTTTCGGACTTTCCCCGCGACTCCAGTAGGCATCGGTCCTAGTGGACCCCGTCAGTTGTGCTGACATCTCGTTGAGGTACGCGTGAAACTCAACGCGCCGTCAACCCGGGCCTGGTCCTTATCTCGGCGAGCTCCCCATTTCTCACCGTCCGCGTCTTCTGCGGTGACTAGGGGCGTGAGAGCGCGAAATTTGCCTCTCCCTCACCCGTTCCGCCTCCTCCTTCGCGAGTATTATTGCTTCGCAAAAGGAGGTGACAGCTTCCCTATCGCTCCGTACCATGGCCTGGACCAGCATAGCTATTCACAAAGGTACGATTCGCTACCGTATCGACAATGGCAATTGTTCGATAACCTGATTTCTGAACCGAAGGACTGGCAAAACGCGAACCGATTGTAGGTGTGTCTTGGGGGACTCGACAGAATGGAAGTAAATAGATAATTGTTGTAGAAAATTTAAGTGGACCAAACCGGATGTGAAAAGTGGTACTTATTTTATTGGGTATTTCATTATGTGCAACTATAGAATATACATCGAGTAACTATTAACAAAAAAAAAACAATAAATAATCAATAAAATCAATAAATAAAATATACCTGATTTCTATTAAACTTGCTTCGTAAAATTCGACTTCATTTTGAAATATAAATATCTTTGAACATAAAAAAAAAAACTCTCACTTGTATATAGTTATCTGTGAAAAAGAAGTTTACACAAAAATGGGTGTGTGTTATTAAATAACACACACCCATTTTTGTGTAAACTAAGAGATTCAAATACAGCAATGTTATTGCTGTATTTGAATCTCTTACTTTGGGATTTTGCTGGCATAGTACCGATGGACGCCATATTTAAAACTGTGTATACTAGGACGTATGAATTAGATACTTTAATGAGGTATGTTTAATATTAAGAAATTTTATTGGCCGGGTTAAAAAAAAACGCTCACAAATAAAAATTTACAAAAAATATTTATTTATGAACTTTCATTATAACAGACGCAATCAATGCTTTCTTTGTTTTGTAAAAGTACATACCACAATGGTATGTACTTTTACAAAACAAAGATAATAATTATAGTTATGTGGCTAATTGAAAATTAAATTAGCATGCTCCCAATTTCTTCTTGGGGTTCACAATTAACTTCTTCTATAGTTTCAGTATTATGAGTATTCATCATCTGCATTTCATCACTTGGACCAGAAATCAAAGGAACGAAAAAGTTTAGGCGCTCAATAGTTTGCCAGTTTTCACCATGATGATTGGTTAAAAGTTTACGAACATCCGATGCTTTGGAGTCACTAATTTTATTGGTAGGAAAAAAATCTATGGGATGTAAATTAATAGACAATTTCCCTGAAAGGTTGACGTTCTTAAAAACACCATCATCACGTTTATAATGTATGTTTCCTTTAATAAGAACGTTTTAGAACATATCGTTTGGCATTTTTAAATTGGAAGTGCCATCTTCCGACAGGCTTCATGACTCTTGCTGCGTCATCATTCCAATTAAATACCTTGCAGTCTTCTCCTAAAATTATTATTTTTCCAAACTCTTACATAATATTATAATATTCACCGGGATTTGCTATTATCTCCCGTTTACGTATTTCTTTTTCTATCCGCGCAAAAACTCTATCTGGGGGTATAAAAGAGTGTGCAACTATGGGAAAAACCAGCTCCAAAGTCTTTACATGGCGAGGAGCCTCAGCTAGCCACTTAGTACACATTGCCAGAACTGTGGTATTTTTGTTTTGGCCGGCACAGCCATCTGCTATCAAGCGTACAGTCTTTATTCCATCTAGTTCTGTATTCTGGAGTCTATGATAAACAGCTGAAGCAATTTCGTTTGAAGCTTTAGGAAATGAGTTTTCTGTCCAGCAATAAGCAAACACATTTGATGGTTCTAATTTACTTTTCGATGATCCCTGAACTACAGTGAAATTAAACAAATTGACTTGACGAGAGTAATAAGCTGATTGATTGTCTTCGGTAAACACATTTTTTTTTGGCAGTCAAAAGAGGGAGAGAAACCGTTCTCTTAAGACCGATTCGCCATTGTACTGTTCGTCGACAGGATGATTCATTTATTTCCGTTTCCCCAGCAGGGTCTTTCACCTACGGACAGTTCGCCGACAAAACCTTTCATATACGTCGCATTCGACGACAGCCCTTATTGAATCATTTGGGTTAGGTTAGGTTAGAACAGTGACCATTAACCAGATCCCCTCTATTGTTGGTGACCTACTATATTTGCTACAAAGGGCTGTCGTCGAAACTGACGCATATGAAAGGTTCTGTCGGCGAAATGTCCATAGGTGAAAGTCCCTGCTTGGGAAACGGAAATAAATGAATCATCTTGTCGACGAACAGTCCAATGGCGAATCGGTCTTAGGAGAACGGTTGCTGAATCGTCAAAAGATAAAGTAATTAAATCAGATTTTTCTTCTTTGACATAACCAAAAAAAGCCTTTGCTTTCAATTTGTGTATCCTCTGATTTATTAATAATTCTTTGCGGATATTATTGTCCGTTTCTGTTTTTATGTTTTCACCAAACCGCAGGCAAGTCGAGCATACATCAGTCCGAGGTGAACCAAATCCCAAATTGTAATTCTGGTTCAATAAATTACGGAAGTAAGACTTTTTTACCTTTAAATTGTCAATCTGTGAATTATTGTACATCAACCATAGTTTATTGATGCTTAGTTCTGCAGGCAGGTAATATCTTTTTGTTTTTCCGCGACAATGATGTGGTTCTTCACAATTTAATTTATTTATAAAATCCATTATCGCCTTTTTTTTGTGTGTATTCTTATGAGAAAAGTCATCAACACCTCTTTTCTCTTTAAGCAATGCACCCGTTTTAAAATATTCAGTCATTACTGATTGCACCTCATATTTGGTAATTTGGAGAACAATCAAAAACAATTTCTGGCAAACTTTTAGACGTTTCTTCAAATCAGGGCTATACCTACACAAAATAAGAAATTTGTGAACTCTTTGGCTTATGGTTACCAGTTGTTGGACGACGACGTTGAGTCTGTTTAATTGTGCAATGTTTTAATATGAAAGCATCTTGTTTGCTTTTATTTTTAAATTGATAAAATCTATCATGAAATGATTTAATGTCTTTCATTGTGATAGACAAGCACTGAAATGCTTTTTTTATACTTGCATAAAGGTCTCATTGGAAACGTTTTTGGTGAATACCTAAAACAAAAAACAAAAAAACACTATTTCTGTCTGTCAATTATTTACAGACAGAAAAACTTTTTTTTAATATTAATTGAGGTTGAAACATCTACCAGTTTCGACGTGATAAAGTAACAGACACTTTTATTTCAAATGTTAGTATTATTACAACTAGCTGCGCCCCCACACTGATTGAAGTCGCAGAGCTCTGAAACTAATGTTAAAAACTCTGTTGAAACTAATGTAATAAAATAATGGAGTGGTTTTAATATTATTTAGTATTGTATAAGACACGGAAAAGTACAACTACTGAACCAAAACTAGAAGATGAAGCTTCAGATACTGACACTGAAGAAATTGAAGAAAACGATGGCGGACTTTTCATAGAAGTACCTATAGTTCTAGAACCAGAGTTTCTGTACAAAGATATTATAGTAAAAGTAAGAAAACTTGTTAAATCATTCAAAAAATCACCACTGAAGGCCGATTTGTTGCAAAAATATTCTTTAGAAGAGCATGGTAAAAGCCTTGATCTTATACTAGACTGCAAAACGCGATGGAACAGCTTATCAGATATGGTTGGACGATTTCTGAAATTAAAATCAAGTTTATTTAAGGCTTTATTAGACTTAAAATCAAATATAAATTTCACAGACACAGAAATACAAGATCTACATAACATTCATCATAGTTTAGATATAATAAAAACTACAGTGATGGCATTGTGTCGCCGTGACTCGAATTTGTTAGCAGCAGATGCTGCGCTTCAGTTTATTTTAAATAAGCTTGATGCTCAGTCCAATGAGCTCAGTGACAAGCTTGCTGTATCCCTTAGAAAAAGAATAAAAGAAAGGCGAACAAATGTGTCTGGTGTCTTGCAGTATTTGCATAATAATGAAGAATATTATAAAACCGAAGAAACAGAAACTTTTACAAAACCGACGTCGGATTATATTAGAACATATGTTTCAAACTTATTACAAAGGCTCAAATTTACACCGCCTACAAGTACACAAATGAGTTTAGATTCCGAAGCAGATGACGATGATGCTAATGATGGTTGTGGCGACGAGTTGACTGTTGCACAGCAACTAGAAAAAGAAATACAGAAAACTATGTCTACAGTAAACAAATCTGGAGTAAACACAGATCTTGAATCCATCATCAGAGTTGAAATGTGTATCTACGATAGCACTGGCGGCGGTCGTGAAGTTTTCCTAACAGCAGCATATAATTATTTACTATCTATAATGCCTACTAGTGTTGAAGCAGAACGGGCATTTTCTTCTGCCGTCTATCTTTGTTCTAAACTAAGAAGTTACCTTGGTGACAGAACATTGCATTCGTTATCATTTGTGAGATCATAATATCAAGAACAAAGATTTGAAAAATAACCGTATTTTATATTGTTTCTTCCTATTAAACCATTTGTGCGTGGTACATGTTTTGTTTGAATTGTTGATTGAGTTTAGTCGTAATATTTTGATTTGATTGACGATTTTGATTTTGAGTTTAATTTTAAAATTATCATTTTAATCTGTAATTTACTTTTAATTTCTTAATATAATATTTTTTTTCATTGGAGTTGTTTGATTTTTTACTTCTAAAATACCTAATATGCCCAGAAATTATCGTGCTTTAAAAAATCAAAACAGTTACGTAATTACGTAGTTACGTAATTGAAGCATCAAAATGCGTAGGTAACTAGTTACGTAATTAGCAAATCCGTAATTTTGGAAGCACTAGCAGCAACCCTATTGCAGAAATAATAAACATGTCTCTTTACTTTTGACTGTGATGCAAGAGCAGCAACCCACCAGGCAACCATAGTGCAACGATGGGAAAGATGTCTTTGATTTTGGCAGTGATGCAAAATCATAAATAAAGTAGCTTTGAAGGGACTTTATGTATTGAATTACCCGGAAATTCAAGAAAGAAAGATAATTTATTTGTCAAACATGCGTTTACATAAACTGAGTAATCAGACATGCAAGGTGTTAAATACTATGTTGTGAGCGTCCATGCTTTGCCAATAACGGCGTACAAATTTTGTTGGTTTAAAAATTACATTTCATTACGCATAGTTATTTGAAATTTAATTACAAAATACATAAGAAATAATAATATTTGATGTCAAGATATTATTGTATGAGTATATAATAGTCAAAAAATAAATTAAATTAAGTATGTCCAGTATATTCATTATTATGCATTCAAAAAGTATGAAAAGTCAATTAATTTAAAATTTACATTATTAAATTGTTATTTTTAACTATGTGTATTGGAAGTCGAAATAGAAAAGTCCTTTTCATTCAAAAAACTTAAAATATTGTGGTGCAGATATATGATTTTAGTGACTTTTAAATCTGTTATTACGCCTTCAATTAATGCAAGTAAGTTACGCAAAAAATGTATGTTAAACTAGACCGCATATACATCAATTATATCTGTGAATATTTTAGTATTGTAGTAAAATACTTTATGAAATAAATTCAGGAAGTAAGGTCTACCCAAATATAAAAATCGAAATTACTTCCAAACTACTAAAGATATTTTCATGGTTTTTTTTTTGTATGAATAGACTATTTTGTTATCTATAATTCTATCTGTGAATTTTTTGAAATATTCATACTTTTATTACTAAAAATAAATATTCCCTATAAAATCGAACGGAACGGCATGCGGCGCTCTGCGCGGGCGACGGCCGGCAGTGTACCGCTGACCACTATCACGGGTAGACGCTGACACTTTGCGCGACCGCTGTACTTACGTATTTTTTCGACAATATTGGTAGAACAACTAAAGTTCTTAAGGAGAACTGACGTATACATGAAAGAAACAGGATACTGAGGTAAGTTTCTCATATATTATTATAATATAATGAGGTTAGCTAAATGTTATTTTGATAATAATTTGTGCGCGAGTATATCCATTATTTACGAGTAAGTTCAAACATAACTTTAGATCTGTATCAAATTTTTTTTTTTTTTTTTAGGAGGATAAAAAATAATACAGATTCCCGAAACGAAAATGCGGAGAGCAAGTAAGTACCTACCTAATACGAGTAAATTGTAGGCTACCATTTATTATGGTTTTTTGAGGACAATCCCGTTGCAGCAGGATTGAAACTTACGTAGCTTAAAAAAAAAACAGGTTTAGTACATAATAAGATTATGTTTTACTATTTTAGTTGTTGCGACCCGACGGAAGTAAATAATGATAAAAATAATGAAAGAACTGACAATGATTCCCAACATGAAAAAGCGGAGACAAAGTGAGTATTAAATTGTAGATTCTAGGCATACCATTTATTATGGTTTTATGGGGACAATCCCGTTATAGTAGGTTAGAAACTTGTCTAGTTTAAATAAACAGGTGCAGCTCATTAATAAAATTATGTTTTAATATTTTAGTTGTTGCGACCCGACGGATATAAATAATGATAAAAATAATGAAAGAACTGACAATGATTCCCAACATGAAAATGCGGAGACAAAGTGAGTATTAAATAAATTGTAGTAGAATCTACAATTTATTTAATACTCACTTTGTCTCCGCATTTTCATGTTGGGAATCATTGTCAGTTCTTTCATTATTTTTATCATTATTTATTATATACAGCACTTTTTTCTTCGCCAGATGGGGTCGTTTTTCTTTAATTCGGCGTCGAATTGGCCCAATAAATCGGCATAGTAGTAAGAAACAAAAGAAATAATTTTAGGATCAGTAGGTATCACGGTATGATGTGTGATGTGATAAGTATTCAATGATTTTCGTATAATATTAGTTCTAACATCAAATATATTAATATTCCGGTGCGTACCTAGGTAGGTACCTACGTATGCTTACAATAGCAAAAAGAATCATAGGTACGTTGTTCATAAGTAAAATATGAAAACGCTTGAAAGTCCTGATTGAGTTGAGGTTCAATTGCCATTTTAGAACAATATTGTTAGTAGAATCGCCCCCCAGAGTAAGTTAGTATATTTGGGGAGTCAGTTTACAAGGGATGGAAAGATTGATGAAGATGTGGAAAGGAGAGTACATGCGGGAAATAAAGTGAATGGTACTATACATGCGACTGTAACCAACTAGTCGATGCCTAAAAAGGCTCGACTGGCTGTTCATAATGGTGTGCTGGTGTCTAAGCTTATGCATGGAAGTGAATGAATTTTGGGTGTGGTAAAAGAAGCATAAAAGTAGAATAAGGGCCAATTTTTCAATCGCCAGATAACTTTTATGTGAAGAATATGTTTGACGTTTTGACAGCTTGTGTATAGAAAATAATGTCAACGCGCCATATTTAATCCTCAGATAGAAGTTAACTGATGATTGAAAGATCGGCCCTAAATGCTGTGGAAATGCCTCCTTGCGAAGCATGTGTGACGTGACTATAAATGATAGGCTGAAAAATTATGTCATAAGGCAACGGTACGGTTTAAAAGAAGCGTGCAGCTGGCCTTCTATAGTTTTTGCCTTCCCCTTGGGAAGAAGGCGTGAATTTATTTGTACTAATTATTTTTTTTACATTTCGTAGAAATGTAGTCATTTTTCGAAATATTCCTCTTGTCAAGTGTCTTGATCTTCCTGTTTCTCTGTCTCTTCTTTGTCTGTATTTTGCCTTCAACCAAAATCATTGATTCCATTCCAGTTGATGGTCCTGGAAATATAAAAAAAAACCTGTGAATCTACGTTGTATATAATAAATAACGAACCATTGTCAGTTCTTTCACTATTTTCGTCATTATTTATTTCCGTCGGGTCGCAAAAACCAAAATATTAAAACATAATCGTATTAATGAGCTGCACCTGTTTATTTAAACTAGACAAGTTTCTAACCTAATATAACGGGATTGTCCCCATAAAACCATAATAAATGGTATGCCTAGAATCTACAATTTATTTAATACTCACTTTGTCTCCGCATTTTCATGTTGGGAATCATTGTCAGTTCTTTCATTATTTTTATCATTATTTATTTCCGTCGGGTCGCAACAACTAAAATATTAAAACATAATTTTATTAATGAGCTGCACCTGTTTATTTAAACTAGACAAGTTTCTAACCTACTATAACGGGATTGTCCCCATAAAACCATAATAAATGGTATGCCTAGAATCTACAATTTAATACTCACTTTGTCTCCGCTTTTTCATGTTGGGAATCATTGTCAGTTCTTTCATTATTTTTATCATTATTTACTTCCGTCGGGTCGCAACAACTAAAATAGTAAAACATAATCTTATTATGTATTAAACCTGTTTTTTTTTTAAGCTAGGTAAGTTTCAAACCTGCTGCAACGGGATTGTCCTCAAAAAACCATAATAAATGGTAGCCTACAATTTACGAGGTGCATTCAATAAGTACCTAGCCTCATCGCCAGAGGGCGCTGTAGTTTCAAAAGAGTTTTACCACAGTGTAGCACATTCTTTTTTAATTCGTTTTTCAAATTTTCATTCCAATCCCTTCATTTGTTTTAATTTGACAACTTATGGAAGCGAACGTGTCGATCGGTTTTACAAAAATGGAAAAAGAGCAATATCGTTCGGTGATTCGATTCCTATTTTTGGAAGGGAAAACGCGCATCGAAATCAAAGAGCGCTTGGATGCTGTGTACGGTGACTCTTCTCCATCGATGGCCACCGTCAAGAATTGGTTCAACGAGTTTGCACGTGGCCGTACGTCGGTTTTTGATGAACCACGTCCAGGTGCACCGAAAACAGCTGCTACGGAGGAAAACATTAAAAAAATCCATGATTTCGTATTGGCAGATCGCCGATTGAAGGTTCGGGAGCTAGCTGAGACTGTAGGCATTTCAGAAGGAACAGTGCATCATATTCTTCACGAGGAACTCGGCATGAGAAAGCTGTCGGCGCGATGGGTGCCGCGTTTACTCACACCAGAAAACAAGCGCAACCGTGAGACCACATCGGAGACGTGTTTGGCGCTGTTTAAGCGGAATCCAGCGGAGTTTTTGCGTCGTTTTGTGACCGTCGATGAAACCTGGATCCACTGGTACACACCAGAGACCAAGGAGCAATCAAAACAATGGATCCAGACCGGGGAACGTGCTCCAAAGAAGGCGAAAACTGTAAAATCGGCCGGAAAAGTTATGGCCACCGTTTTCTGGGATTCACAAGGTGTGATCTACATCGATTACCTCGAGAAGGGTAAAACAATTACAGGGCTTTACTATGCCGATTTATTGGGCCGATTCGACGCCGAATTAAAGAAAAACGACCCCATCTGGCGAAGAAAAAAGTGCTGTATATAATAAATAATGATAAAAATAATGAAAGAACTGACAATGATTCCCAACATGAAAATGCGGAGACAAAGTGAGTATTAAATAAATTGAAGATTCTACTACAATTTATTTAATACTCACTTTGTCTCTTTGGTGTGAGTAAACGCGGCACCCATCGCGCCGACAGCTTTCTCATGCCGAGTTCCTCGTGAAGAATATGATGCAGTGTTCCTTCTGAAATGCCTACAGTCTCAGCTAGCTCCCGAACCTTCAATCGGCGATCTGCCAATACGAAATCATGGATTTTTTTAATGTTTTCCTCCGTAGCAGCTGTTTTCGGTGCACCTGGACGTGGTTCATCAAAAACCGACGTACGGCCACGTGCAAACTCGTTGAACCAATTCTTGACGGTGGCCATCGATGGAGAAGAGTCACCGTACACAGCATCCAAGCGCTCTTTGATTTCGATGCGCGTTTTCCCTTCCAAAAATAGGAATCGAATCACCGAACGATATTGCTCTTTTTCCATTTTTGTAAAACCGATCGACACGTTCGCTTCCATAAGTTGTCAAATTAAAACAAATGAAGGGATTGGAATGAAAATTTGAAAAACGAACTAAAAAAGAATGTGCTACACTGTGGTAAAACTCTTTTGAAACTACAGCGCCCTCTGGCGATGAGGCTAGGTACTTATTGAATGCACCTCGTAAATTGTAGGCTACCATTTATTATGGTTTTTTGAGGACAATCCCGTTGCAGCAGGTTTGAAACTTACCTAGCTTAAAAAAAAACAGGTTTAATACATAATAAGATTATGTTTTACTATTTTAGTTGTTGCGACCCGACGGAAGTAAATAATGATAAAAATAATGAAAGAACTGACAATGATTCCCAACATGAAAAAGCGGAGACAAAGTGAGTATTAAATTGTAGATTCTAGGCATACCATTTATTATGGTTTTATGGGGACAATCCCGTTATAGTAGGTTAGAAACTTGTCTAGTTTAAATAAACAGGTGCAGCTCATTAATAAAATTATGTTTTAATATTTTAGTTGTTGCGACCCGACGGAAATAAATAATGATAAAAATAATGAAAGAACTGACAATGATTCCCAACATGAAAATGCGGAGACAAAGTGAGTATTAAATAAATTGTAGATTCTAGGCATACCATTTATTATGGTTTTATGGGGACAATCCCGTTATATTAGGTTAGAAACTTGTCTAGTTTAAATAAACAGGTGCAGCTCATTAATACGATTATGTTTTAATATTTTGGTTTTTGCGACCCGACGGAAATAAATAATGACGAAAATAGTGAAAGAACTGACAATGGTTCGTTATTTATTATATACAACGTAGATTCACAGGTTTTTTTTTATATTTCCAGGACCATCAACTGGAATGGAATCAATGATTTTGGTTGAAGGCAAAATACAGACAAAGAAGAGACAGAGAAACAGGAAGATCAAGACACTCGACAAGAGGAATATTTCGAAAAATGACTACATTTCTACGAAATGTAAAAAAACTAATTAGTACAAATAAATTCACGCCTTCTTCCCAAGGGGAAGGCAAAAACTATAGAAGGCCAGCTGCACGCTTCTTTTAAACCGTACCGTTGCCTTATGACATAATTTTTCAGCCTATCATTTATAGTCACGTCACACATGCTTCGCAAGGAGGCATTTCCACAGCATTTAGGGCCGATCTTTCAATCATCAGTTAACTTCTATCTGAGGATTAAATATGGCGCTTTGACATTATTTTCTATACACAAGCTGTCAAAACGTCAAACATATTCTTCACATAAAAGTTATCTGGCGATTGAAAAATTGGCCTTTATTCTACTTTTATGCTTCTTTTACCACACCCAAAATTCATTCACTTCCATGCATAAGCTTAGACACCAGCACACCATTATGAACAGCCAGTCGAGCCTTTTTTGGCATCGACTAGTTGGTTACAGTCGCATGTATAGTACCATTCACTTTATTTCCCGCATGTACTCTCCTTTCCACATCTTCATCAATCTTTCCATCCCTTGTAAACTGACTCCCCAAATATACTAACTTACTCTGGGGGGCGATTCTACTAACAACATTGTTCTAAAATGGCAATTGAACCTCAACTCAATCAGGATTTTCAAGCGTTTTCATATTTTACTTATGAACAACGTACCTATGATTCTTTTTGCTATTGTAAGCATACGTAGGTACCTACCTAGGTACGCACCGGAATATTAATATATTTGATGTTAGAACTAATATTATACGAAAATCATTGAATACTTATCACATCACACATCATACCGTGATACCTACTGATCCTAAAATTATTTCTTTTGTTTCAATGACATGCAACAGTGATCAGCGACTATTGGCATGGCCACCATGCCATGTAGTATAGTAGTTAGTATAGTATTCCATTCCCGCTGTTTATTTTATAGGAAAGTAACTCTATCCGACATTCAAAATCCGTTTCGTTTTACGCGAACCGCCCAGACTGTTTCCTTTAAGAAAATCTGCTAATTTACAATTATTAAAATATATGGAAAAAATCATTTACTTTTCGTGGTAAATATAACGGAAAATAAGTTTTAATGGGTTTATTATTCGTTAAACTTTATTTGTTATTTAACCATTTTTGTTATAGTAATATTATAAACTTACTAATTGAACTATAGGTAACACTCATTCATTGCCATTCATTCCCGTAGTGATTGAGTTGGGTTTCGACTTGGTTACAGTCAGTTACAGTTTCAGTTATTGTCATAAATATTGTAGAATAGATTTATGGGGGACGAACGAGAGCCGAACGAAACCGAACCATTGATGAGACGGTACAGAGCGTATAACTTTGCAAATTCTGTAGAATCGGGCCCCTGATCCATACAGCCCATTCCCTCTCTAAATCTTGCCTGCACATCTCATATTTTCTCATCTGTCACTAAAGAAATTAATTGTTTTATTTTGGAATTAAATTTATTTATTTAGATTTTTGGCTTTTCATTTCACTTTATGTTGTTTCCATAGCTAAAGAGCTAGTCGTTAGTCGCATCACAGCCACACGGGCCGATCAATTAGGTTAAGCTATTCTTGCCGCGGTTGTTCCGTGGATGGGTGAGCATCTTTACGTACTGAGACTCATCCGTGCTTCGTAAAGTCGCGAAAAAAAATCTGCTGTTCCCTACATTTATGTTCGCTTAATTCGTCAAAATGTAGGGAACAGCTGATTTTTTTTCGCGATTTCATGTTTAGTCCAAGTTGTTTCATGTTGTGTCCAATATAGTAAAAGTTGTTTATAATGATGAGTACAATGACGAGAGAGGTTGATGGTGTTTAAAATTACACCCTGTTTAAACCAACTTATTCAATGCAAAGTATTAAAATAATACAATCTTATTTTATTATCAGAATATTACTTTATTTATGAACACTACATAAAAAAAAAATGGATTGTGATAAAAAAATCAGGCAGGACAGTCCACACAATCTGAAACGTATGGTTACCCTACGTTACGTGCTAACGGTTGCGGGGTCGCGGGGGGTGCCGCAAGCTCCTCCCACTCGCTCAAGGTCGCTGGCATTTATCGTCCTCTTAAATTCTCAGCTTATTTTTGAAAAGTGGCAAGGGCGGTTCTCTCCAACTTTTTTGTAATTTATTGTAAATCGTAGGAGCCATACAGAAAATACTTTTACGCATAAGTGATGTTCTCGCAGTATGAGAGCATATCCTACTGTTGTCGCGCCTGTTACGTGGCACTACTTCATGTAATAGTTTAAATCGGAGTGGATTTGTTTTGACAAATACCGCTACCTCCAAAATGTACAGACATGGCGTATTTTAAGTATATTTTTTAAAGTAAGGCACGCAACTATCAGTAGGTTTAATTTTAAATATTGAACGAACGCATCTCTTTTGAGCTTTGAACACCGTGTCATTTTCTGTTGAATTGCCCCAAAATATGACGCCATAGCGTAGATGGGATTCTGTTAAACCATAGTAAGCTGTAAGTAATGCCTCCACACTTATTATAGACGACAATGTGTGCAGGGCATAAGCAGATTTACTGATTTTCTTGCATAAGATTTCGATATGGGTTTTCCAATTCAGTTTTTTATCAATGTGAAGCCCTAAAAATTTTGTCGTTTCTACCTCTTCTATAGGCTGGTCATTGTAGTGTATATTTAAAGTACTCTTACTATTGATCCTTTGACTAAAATGTATTAATTTAGTTTTGGTCAGGTTAATTTTTAAGTTATTATCATCCAGCCACTTTACCATTGAATTTATAGAATCATTTATGACACTTTCATAAGTATCAACATTTTTACAAGGTATCGTTATGGTGCTATCGTCGGCAAATAGTGTCAGAGGTTGAGGGATGCCTTTCGGTAGATCATTTATGTATAGTATAAACAAAGGAGGCCCTAGAACACTCCCCTGTGGCACACCAAACGAAACTGTACGTTCTAAGGACTGTCAAACAATTTCATTTTTACTTTTCATATTAATTTGGTTTATAAGTGTTATTTGAGTTCTGTTAAGTAAGTACGATTTAATTAGATTGTTGACATTTCCTCTAATTCCATATACCTCAAGCTTATTTATTGAGTGTATCAAAGTGCACATAGTCAAGTCGCAACCATCATTCTTTGTTAGATAAATATAATGGCTAGTATGTCAACGTGCTCAACAATCAAGTTCTTTAAGCGTACTTTATAAACAGAGAGAACTTTATCAATACTACTGCTATTTCATAACATCCTCCGCTAACAATAACATAGATCGAGTTTTACAGTGAGCATCACAACATTGTTTCGGTAACTTCACTCAATAATTATTATTTTGTAATAAGACTTGTATTTGCTAGATTACAAAACAAACAATAATTAAGGTTTAAAGTTTATTGCTTGCTTTTGCATTGTAATGAAAGTGTTGAGCTTTGTTCCCTTACAATGTGGTCATAATAAAATTGGTACTCTTATTTATACGAATTCCCAAATAATACTAAGATTATATTTATATTTTAGTATTAGCTTTTATATTATATGTAAGATGACCAGTTTGAGTAAATAAACCAACCAGTTAAACTAATAGTGTGTTATTTTATTTATTAGCGGATTTATAGTAGGTATACGGTGACAGATTGATTCAACATTGAATTTTCATCCAATTCGCCCGGCGGCAAAGCAAGGGTTGATCATGACATCGTCAGTGGAAGTGGGTAAGTTATACAGCCTTGGCCAAAAGTATTGAGCACCCATGACATCTTTCAGTTTTATGGGGAGTATCAAATAGAAATAAAACAAAAGGATTTGTATAGGTTTATTTTACTATTTATTAATTGAAAATTAATATTTTGTGGGTCCACCCTTTGCCTTAATTACGGCAGAATTTCTTTTTAGTAAAGAGCTAACAAGATTTTTACAGTCTTCAGCAGTAATCGCGTTCCATTCTAGGCGCAGGTAGCGTTTCAAATCTTCTATGTTGTTAATTGTGTGGCGTCTAACTCTACGCTTTAATAAACCCCATAAATGTTCTATGGGGTTCAGATCCGGCGACTGGGCAGGCCAGTCCAGAAGCTCTGTGTTATTTTCCCGAAACCATGTCATAGTGCGGGCAGATTTGTGGCATGGCGCGTTATCCTGCTGGAATTTAACACCTTCCATGTTCGTGTCGCCGAAAAGTTTCGTGAATGAAGGCAGCAACCAGTTTCTAGTACATTTATGTACTTAGTAGAGTCCATGTGGCCCTCACACACGAACAATTCGCCAACTCCAGAATCGGTCATGCAACCTCAGACCATTATGCTGCCGCCGCCGTGTTTTACGGTTCGGATCACACACTCTGGCTTAAATTCTTCGCCCACCCGGCGACGCACAAAGGTCACACCAGGTGTACCAAAAATCTGCAATAAAGAGAAAAATATTGAGTTCCGGAAAAAAAAAATAACTTCATCTATGCGTTTGGTTTTTAAACCATTTTATATAATTTTGTTAGGGAATTCAATTGACTTATTCACCTCAAAGTTTGATTCGTCTGACCACACAACATTTGACCACTCTTCAGCGGTGAAAGTTCGGTGTTTTAAGGCCCATTTATACCGAGCTTTTTTGTTGTTGTCGGAGAGCCATGGCTTCTTCCTAGCTTTACAGCCTTTCAGACCAGCTTCCTGAAGTCTTCTACGAGTAGTTCGGAGCAGAAATTGATTTCTTAATTTGTTCTGACAACTCAGCAGCGAGCTCTGAAGATGTTTTTTTCCTATTTCTTAACGACTCTCTCAGTAACTGACGATCCTGACGGTCTGTGATGATGCGTTTGCGCCCGGTTCTCGGTCTATTTTGATGTGATCCGGTAGCAGAGAATCGCTTAATAGCATATTGCACGGATTGGCGTAAACATTTCACAGTTTTGGAAATCTCTTCTTGTGATTTCCCTTGCTCATGCAGAAGCTGTATTTGCACACGTTTTGCAATATGCCAAAACGAAAAGAAAGATCGTTTCGTTTTGGCATATTGCAACGATAACACTTAAAACTTTGAAATAAAATACCATAGGCGCACTAGATCACTGGATGTGTTCACAACGAGCGATGGTAGCGAACTGATAAATAAAAAAATTGTAAAAGACACATTTTATTGCACCCAGGTGTTAAGGTGCTCAATACTTTTGGCCAAGGCTGTATATTGTCTATTGTTGTTATCTTGCTTGTCACTTTTTGTCAGTGTCACTCTTGTGTTGTCATCTGCTGTCAGACACTTTTGAATGACACTAAATTAAATATTTTCAAAGCAGAAAAAATATTGTAAAATAAAGATATTACACATACATTGAGTGCATTATTTTAATCACAATAGGTTATTCATGGCCTAAAATTTTCCTGCTGGGAGTTAGTCTTCCTATAACCATGGCTTGGCGAAGTCATGGGGTAAGCAATGCTGACATGATCCGAAACCTGCGAGGTATTTTTCTGTTTTTATAAACTATTAATTAGACTTACTAGTGTTACATTTATTTATATACTACTGTTTATTTTCAAATAGAAAATTGATTTAGTAGTCTATCATTCCTCTTGTTATCAGAACTAACTAAATAACCATTTTATATTTGTTTTTGAATTTAAATTATTTTGTATTTGTTTACCTAACATTTTATTAAGTAACACATTTTAATTCATGAAACTCTTTGAAACTCTTCCGACTCTGACTTACATAAATATTGAAACATTTAAAAACATAGTATTGCACAATTCAGTGTTTATTGACATGTATAAAATATTATGATTGCGTGTACTATGTTTCTAGAGTATCTTGATTTAACACGTTGTAACTGCAATTGTGTATTGCTCAAATAAGTAGTATGTACCTATAGTTTGTAATAATATGTTAATATTGTATTTTTTTACAAATTTTTTACAGCCAATGGCATCATAAAATCTGATGCTGTAGCAAATGCCATGTTATCTGTTGATCGAAAAAATTACTGCCCTTATGCACCATACCATGATTCTCCACAATCTATTGGATATTCGGCCACCATCAGTGCTCCACACATGGTAATGTTTGTTCTACTGAAATTATATATTTTATGAAATTATAAACATGTCTTTGGGCGTTTATCAACAATTTTGGTAAAAATTTCAAAACACGTCGCCATTTTAAGGGGTTGTGAGTGGTTGGGGGCGAGGGGTCGGATGACCATTTTCACCCGCCGGAAATACTTGGTTTCCTTAGAAAAAATAAAAAACAGAAATTTATACAAAAATGTTTATTCCACTTTATAAACATGTTTTATCGCTTTTATTAATTCCATGAATGGATCTTTCCTGTATTTTAAGTTATTTCGCCGCCACAAATATTCAAAAATAACATCTGCAAAATTTTCTGTGTTATTAAAATTGTCCTTCCTAAAAATCTTTTAACAGCCCTCCACTGGGACTCAATTCGTTGAGTATGAGTCCAATCTTCAGCTATGAATGTGTTGTAACGATCCGAGTGGTTGACTTTTTTGTGTATGTAGCCATGTTCTGACAAGCAATCATATGCTCTCCAAAAATCAGTGTGGATGGTGGTGCCAACTTCCACATTCTTCAATATACCACATTCAGTGGGACCATAACCTCAGCAGAGCTAATATTGTCTGGGTACACTTCTAACCTCAGATCTTCAGATCCATCATCAATCATACCGAGAACCCAATGGCCCTCAATATGGCGACCTATAACAAAAAAAAAATATATAAATAAAAACTGGCTTCAATTATGAGTCGACGGAGTCCCGCTACGCGTGGCTCCTACTTCTGGGTGGTTTTGAAATTGTTTAAAAATATTTAGACGCAACTCCGGCAGCCAAAATTACTTTGGGGGGATTAAGACTAACTCCCTTAAGCCCCCTACACCACCAATACCCTCAAATTCAGGCGACTCGTTTTAAAATCCAACCCACCATTTTAAATGATTTTTGAATTTTAGCATGCTCATGCATTAGAAAGGCTAAAGAAACAGCTAATCCCAGGAGAGAAAGCACTGGATGTTGGATCTGGGTCTGGATATCTCACAGCTTGTATGGCTATGATGGTTGGGGACACTGGACGAGTTGTTGGTATAGACCACATAAAAGAGCTTGTTACATTAGCTGTCAAAAACATTCAGAAAGATAACCCAGCACTACTCTCTTCTGAAAGGATAAAATTAATTGGTAAGTTATGTACAACTAACACTAGTAAGTCATAAGAAATAAAGCTTCCAATACTTTTTAATATTTTAGGGCCTTAGTAGACTTATAACTTTTAGCATTTTGCTACTTCATCAATGCTGTATCGCGTTTTAGCGACTCTCACACACGACTCTCGACTATTGTTTGGTCCAACAAAATCGCGCGATCTAGCAATCGCTCATCGCTCAAATTGATGCTGTACTGCGTTTTGATGACTCGCAGTGTTTGAGCATAAATTGTTGATCGTCAATGCTAAAAGTAGTATGTCTGCTAAGTAGTAATATAAATAGACAGACCCTAAAATGTTAAAATAGATAGTTAACATTTTGTGTGTGTGTTATTGTCTGTAAGTTAAATATTTAAAATATGGTTATTTTTGTTTAGGTTGCTTTTATAAGGTCCTATTTATATCTAAATCATGTACTCCACTTTATCAAGCCCAGCATAACAAGTGCCGTTTTTGTTGAATCTCTTAGTAGTTAAAATTGTCCATAATCATCACTGCATGCGGCACAATGGTCGTGTCTGGCAGAGTCCACAAGTCCATTTACATACTAATGTCAACCACTTCGAAGTCTATTTAAATTTTTTCAACATGCAATTCACAATAATCATTCTGAACATTCTTAAATTTTTTTAGTTGGTGATGGACGTCTTGGATATCCTTCTGATGGACCATTTAATGCTATTCACGTTGGAGCAGCTGCCCCCACACTGCCACAAGCCGTAAGTAGAAAATGGCCAGTTTTCGGCATTTCGCTTAATTTTTTTTTAAATTATTATTTTTTTTGTCAAAATTGTGCTGGTCAAATATTGTTGTTGTTAATATGGTGTCCGTTACTCCAGCAAGCAATTTAAGTAAGCGAATTTTAAGCTAACTTTGCATTTACAATAATAGAAACAGCGTTTTTTTTTTAATTGGTAGGGAGTTTCATTTAAGGGAGTAAGTTACATTGTAGACCGCGAAAAGTTCTCACCCTTTGTACGTATTTATTTTAAAGAAAACATGTTATTTCAATTTTACTTGGTAGAAAAAATATTACACAAGTGGGTTAGAAAATTAAACATTTTCATCCATGGAAATTTCGATTAAAATAAAATTACGAAATGTTTGAATTGTACTTCAAGCTAAAATATTAATAGCGCGAGCGGTATTTTTACATTTAATTACCTAATTAAATGTTTTGATACGCTATATTCTAACAAAATTAAACATATTGTACTAGCGCAAGATATTAATCAATTTTTTTTTGCAATTGCGGTTCAGGCAAAAATGTAGATAAATTTAGTTAAACTGTTATTTTATAGGCTATCTGAGTTACCTAAGCAAACCGTATTTTGTATTATAGGCATTGGCTTTAATGTGTTTAATTTTCTTGTAATTAAGTCAAATAGAAGGGACGAGCATTGAACACTGCGCTTGCTCAAGTTCGGGTTGGTGATTTCAGACTTATATTAGGTCCAGGTTTCCTCACGATGTTTTCTTTCACCGATGTCAGTAATGTCCAAGCAAGATGAACTCAAAAGTACATAATTATTGAAAAAGTCACATTGGTACTTGCCCGGATTTGAACCCACAACCTCGTGCATGAGAATGAGAGGCAAGTGAGTTTATATAAACTTATAATAAAAGGCAATTTAGTAACTTCCCTTAACAATTTTATACTTCATTGTACCGAGTACCTAGGCAAAATATGTTTACGGGTCGATTTCAAATTTGGGGGCAAAACGCATTATATTTGATTAAATTCTCGTGGAGTAGATGTTACTTAACGTTACGGTAACGTTACTTAAATTACTTTAAAACAACTTTAGTTGGGAAATTATCTCTCGCTCTAGGCGGAGCGGGAGGGCTTATCAGACTCTTACTGACTAAAACCCACCCATGTTCTTTCTGTTGCCTGTGTGTTGCCAGAGGCCACTGTATCCCTTTCGGACTTTCCCGCGACCCCAACAGGCATCGGCCCTAGCGGACCCCTTCAGTTGTGCTGACATCTCTTTGAGGCGCGCATGGAACACAAGGCGCCGTCGACCGGGGCCTGGTTCTTATCGGACGGCGAGCTTCCCATTGTTCACGGCAATTGTGGCGTGCCCAGCACTGGGTTGCGACAAACGCACTCTCCATGTCATGGCAGCAGAGTTTCGCCTCCTCGCTCCACTTCCATATGTGCGCGAGGTCTTTTGCCTCCAGATCCCAAGGCGGCAATCCGGCAAGGAGGCTTGCCGCCTCACCGGAGACCGTGCGGCATCCCCGGACCACCCGGATCGCCATGACCCTTTGGGATGCGTTCAACCGGCGGGCTGTCAGCCGTGTCGAGGACCGCGCCCACACCGGTGCCCCGTAACGGGCCATGGACAGCACGACCCCCACGTAGAGCCTCTAGGAGCCTATAGATTGGTTAGAAGCCGCTTTAAGGCAACCCCGGCCCGAGTCTGGAAGCCAAACGTCGGAAATGCTCCATGAAGTTTCACATGGTCTCGGACTTGTGCAGGGCCGTCTCAAGTCCCAATTGCTGGATCGTGTAGACGATTGTCCCAACCCCGCGTGTCGCTACTTCAGTCGCCGCCTGGTGCGACCTCCCCTGCGCCAGAACCAACGTGTCGTCAGCGTGGGACACCGTACGACATCGCTCGCCGGTTCCGTTCTCCTTGGTGACCGGAGTAGATGACGGCCCTGTCCGTCAAATAGGTCTTGACCACACGACAGAGGTAGGTCGGCATCCGGTGGTACCGGAGTGCCTCCCTGAAGCAGTTCCAGGGCAGGGTATTGAAGGCAGACGACCCCACCCCGGGCCACAGCATTCCCCGTCGTGAGGGCTCGCACGCGCATGATGGCGTCCACCGTAGAGCACCCCCTGCGGAAACCAAACTGGCTCTCCGCCAAATCCAGCCCCACCCGCACCAGCCACCCGACGAGGCGGTCTGCAATGACTCTTTCAAAGAGCTTACCCACCTCGTCGAGCAGCACAATGGGCCGGTGAGCGGACGGAGAGTCCGCAGGGTGCCCCGGCTTCTTTATGAGGACCTCTCCAAGCATGCGCTTAGGAGCCCCCTTAATCGAGGCCCGAGAGCTTCGAAGGCCAGGACCCAGGCTTTCCCATGTAAGCCGTCGGGTTTTGGGGTGGTATTTTTGGCATTCAGCCTACGTACCGCCACTCTCATCTCTACCTCGAAGCATCGTCGTCATCGTCGTCGTCGGCGGTGTGGTCCGCATCGGGCACCGCAGTAGGCGGGGCCCATGGGTGGGGAGGTATGTTATCCTCTCGAAGGAAACAGAGAGCTCACCACAGCCTTCACAAGCTGGGGCCGGAGACTCTGCTTCAGCGGGGGAGCCCATGGGTGGAGTTTCTCCCACACCATTTTGTAGGGGCAACCCACGGGTCTCGTGTTCAGAGTCTCCAGCGACTCCTCGCGGGCCAGCCTCTGGCCCGCAGGATCTCCGCTTGGAGGGCGGTCTTCGCCGCTCTGTACCCCTCGTACAGCTCCGCCTGAAAAGGTCATCAACATTATGAATCTGTCGCTTTATCGTGGTCAATCGAATTTGGTCGGGTGACCAGTAATCTAGGTATTGTTTTGGTTTTTTGTTTATATCTACTTTAACGAGTTATAGTTTACCAGCTTAAATTTGCAGTTAGAGAATTGACTGTGAGGATATCGATGTATGGGAGAACATGTTTTTCAACTACTATGTTATGTTTGTTTTTGAGATAAATTCATCCCAACTTCCCAACTACGGAACCCTTAATTATGCGTGGTCCGACACGCACTTGGCTGGTCTTTTTTTATATCATTTAATTAAAACTAACATGGAACAGTGGTGGAACATACTTTAAAAGATAAAATTACGCGTAACAACATAATTATGGTTGACGGCGGCGGGCGCAGCGCTAGGAGACAATGAGCTTTTGAGCCTCAGCTATGAGGTATGCGATCGCTTCGTTTCCTTTTAATCCCAGTAGTAGGTATGTTTCCTTTGTAATTTTCCGAAATCCACGCGGGCGAACTCGCGGGCAAAAGCTAGTAATATTATAAATGAAAGTCGCTTTTCGTGTCTGTCTGTGTGACCGCGTTGTTCTTCTAAACTACATAACGAATTTCGGTGCGGTTTTCACCATAGTTTAGAGAGTTTATTACGGAAGGATTATGTTTATTATACATTTATTATGAAAATTACTTATAAAAAAAGGAATCTTGATGTTTTGTCTAGTCGTAAAAATCGTGGGAAGCAGGTAATAGCAGTAGCTAGTAGTATTATGTAGTATTTTAGGCTCAATAATGTCACAAAGGAAATAATATGTGTGTTGCTGCATGATTTTTTTAATGATATTTTTTTCCAGTTAGTAGATCAGCTGAAACCTGGCGGCAGGCTTATTGTGCCCGTAGGACCAGAGGGTGGGGAACAACATCTAACGCAGGTATTTAATACACTATGTTGGTATGAAGACCTTATATACTACGGAGACCTTTGCTCGGCAGAGGGCCAAAAAAAGGCTGTTATTTTTTTAATAACTGATAGATTCGACATTGGCTTATCTGTGATCTCGGGCCTAATTGGCCTGGGTTTCCTTCGTATTAGAGTTCAATAAAAAATAATCGTCATTTTACTTTTATTTTAAGGTTGACAAGGCAGCTGACGGTACGACTACCGTCAAGAAACTAATGAGTGTAATCTACGTACCTCTGACCGACAAGGATCATCAATACCGTGAGTGATGATATGTATGTGATTCATATTAGTTTTGACAGTTCTCATCCATATTCTGTTAAAATATCTTATTTTCTCTTATTGACATCATGCTTTCTATTTCTATTGTGTAGCAAAGCTGAGTGGAAAGCAGCTGACTAATAACGAAGTTAACTTCTTGATCAGCGAAACAATAATAAAATAAAATGAATAATGTATTACACTCGCTCCAGTACATTAACAGACCTCATATATATTAGTCCCGATTAGTATTCAAAGACTCATTTTAACTAAAACTTGGTTCTTTCTTGAAACGGTTTTGCTGGGACATTTACGTACTTGGGCATTTTCACAAAAAGTTATAGGTTTAAAAGAAGTAAGATGTAATTTCAACTTAATTTTGTATGTGAGATTGTACTTAAAACTGACGTAACGTTACCTTACCTTTGCGCGATTTATATTATACGAAAATAGGTCCAATTGCAGTAAATCGTCTTTAACCTTTAGACCGCCACAGTCATGTATAGATGACAGACTAAAATGTGCCCAGCACGCCACGGTCACGACTACACGACATATTTTAAGAAATAATTTGTAGCTCTGCGCCGAGGGCACGTTTTTGCTTTTTTGACGTGGCGGTCAATAGGTTAACTATTTATTTATTCAGCTAGATGTTAAAGCTTTCAAAAACTACCACAATCATGTTGTTTACATACTAAATTATACAATATTTTGGTAACTTATCTTGACAGAAAGTTTTCCACCAAGCGAGAAGTGCTACTGCGCACGTGCACTTTACACAGTGTCATGGGCAAAACTGACAGTCTACAAAATGTTGGATGACTTAAAGCTTCTGGTTTTGCTATTAGATAAATAAAATATACCAAATTTTTAGTAATTCATGGAAAAAATACGGTAACAAACTTGACGTGTCAGGTTGCTCACAATTTAGGTTCTATAATTGAATTCCCATAATTTAATAAATTAAAGATATAATATTTGAATTATGTTTTAAAATAGTCTACCACAATCTCTTGAATAAATAAAATAGTATACCTGTAGTCAATTCTTAGGATAAAACGTAAATATTTTATGATCAATATAGCTGCATCGTCCAGGGACAAGTCAAAATGCTATCTCCCTATCACTTAATTAATATTTAATTTAAATAATCGAGTACTTGGGGAATTAAGTTATTACCGGAATAATAACTAGGTGTCTACTAAAGCTAAAATTAATCGTTTTTTGTTAATACGTAATAATAGAAAAGAAAAACGACAATCTTTTCGAGGGACAGGACTAAACATAGGTACACCTATGCATTTTTGTAAAAATGCCCACTTATCTGGAAAAATATCTGAATTAATAATAATAATAAATAGTTTATTGTCACAAATAAATATACATTAGTATACACTCATTAACAAGATGCTAACTACGCTGCAGAAGTCTGTATACAGATATTGTGAATAATTTTAATTAAGATTAACGTGGTCACCTATGATCATTGATTACTTCCCTATACTACACTTAATTATCGCCGTTCTGATCGAGTCAATTTTAGTATACATAATTACATACGTCATAACGGCGCGCGGCGGGTTGAATGCTATTCCTTGAATATTTTTAAATAAAGCGCCATGTAGCGACCTTCGAAAAGCCATCACTGCTTCTGGGTTTACAGTAATTTTAGTCAAGAAGACGAGATCTAAACGGATATGGATATCATAAAATAGACAGCGCTTGCGTGACGCCTGATGTCAATACGGGGATTACGCATGTTGTAATAGTTATTTATGCAACTGTTGTTTAATAAGGGATATTAAAACACGAATGTGGGTTTGTCATGAGGCAAAGCCGAGTTTGAATATAGTATCAAATGAGTGTTTTAATACCTAATTATTTACAGTTGCATACAAGACTTTATCTACACACAAGATATGAATACTCTATAAAAAGGTTCTGAAACCAGTGTTTTACAGTGTTGTAATAACTTCATGTACCTAGTGTCTGGTAATAATTGGTTAGAAAAGTCCTTTGCTGCATTACAAATATCTGGTGGTGTGTTATCAAAACTTGTATCACTCATTTTTGTAAACAACAAAGTTATAATTTTTTGGCAATACTAATATCGAAGAAAAAAGGCGGGATACGACGTGAATTCGAATAAAAATAATAAAATATAAGATTATTTTTTTCAAATTCCGACGTTCTGGTAGTGAAACGCGCGTGTATGAGAATGTTCTTTTCTTGAAAAGGAGTTGTATAATTAAATTTAGTACAACATTATAACACTCGTTTGGATTTTTACACTCGATTGGTTACTAATAATGACACTGGTTGTTTTAATTAATGTTGGCAATAAGCTAACTGTTTTAAGAAACTTTTTTAGAGGAATTGTGTAGATAATGAATATTATGTATTTTGTAAACTTATGAAGTAGGTATGTAATAAGGTCAATAAATTGAGCAGAAAAAAAAAAATAAACAGTCCTGAAGTTTTGCATTACCTTCTCCATGGAAAATACCTAATCTTATTTACTGTAGATATCCAATGTGTAATAATGTCAATGATAAAAACCCAGTTTTGTTTGATCAAAGCCGGTGTTAAAAAAGGTTATTCACAATAATTTATTGAGATTTGACTTAAATATAATTATCCCTGAAATCTAGAGTTTTAACGCCAAATGGATGGCTTATATCGATTTTAATGAACATGTCACATTGATCTGCGATGTATGTGTATTATAGTTTAAATAAATTACCATGTTCTTTTCAGGTATGATGAGCAAGATTTTTGGTTTATTCAAAAAGAAACCTTGACTGTTTACTTAGATTTTTTTCTGCTTCTAAATCTCGATTAAGTACTCATTTAGTTTTTTACCCATTTTATAAATAGTTGTTTAATTTATTTTCTGATGTGGAAAATAAGAAGGCAAGCTGTATTTTGCATGGTTTTCAAAATGGGATATGATTTATGTGAGTAACCAGGCTCCTCATCGGTGATAGAATAATTCTACCTATGCCAATAAGGCATAATTGCAGCAATCAAAGTTTCCGATCATAATTTAGCAGCCACAAAAACTTAGTTAACTTGTGCCATTTACAGTGAGAGCAGTGGTGGCCCACTGGTAACGGCCGCGACTTACGAGTTGTCGGGCGTAGGTTCGAACTCGGACAGGCGCTTTACTTTGTGTAAATTATTTCATCACCACTGCTCCCAAACGGTGAAGGAATACATCCTGAGAAAACCGGCATGTCCTAGAACCAAAAATTCGAAGACATGTGACATCTACCAACCCGCACTGGGGCGGCGTGGTGGATTACGGCCCACTCCCTCTCACAGAGAGCAGGCCTGGGTCCCAGCAGTGGGATCATTATAGGCTGATTATGTAGGTACTGTGTATTAGTTAGAAAAACGTCAGCCCAGCTTCCTCATGCAGTACAGGCAAACCAGTGATTTTAGGTTAGGGTTTTGGACTATAGTCAGAAAAGTAAGGCGTAATAGCAGCACAAGGAAGGAAAGACCTGAACGATAATACTTAGTGTTGAAACTACGATCAAAAAACTGTGTGTAAGCTGGAGTTATGTCACCCCAGCTGCTCAAGTCATATCTTTCGAACTAAAGAAGATATGATTATGTAGTATAGCTCAAAAAATAAGGCATAACAGTAGCTATAGGCCGCTCTCTAGGCCTCGTAGTTTCCACGTAATAAAAAAAAAACAAGTTTCCGCGCCAAAAAAATCAAATTATTGCCTTGGAGGAGCTAAGGAGCGCCGTTGACATTCCGTGCGCTACATTATCAGTAGTTTAAACTAGATTATAGACTGGTAGCCGACTGTGGAACTATTTTAATCGTACTATGTAAGTATTTAGGTTTTTATAGGCATATTTTTTTTCATCTTATGTTTAAAAACATAGGATGAAAAAAATATATAAAAGTCTAAGTGTAACAATTTCGTTTATTTTTATCATAGATCACATTTTTAACATAAGTTAGTCTTTGAAATCAGATCAAGATTTAGCTTAGATTTAGGGGATAAGAATTACCATACCTATTATATCTGGAGGTAAAGTTATGGTAATTTCGCATATATTCCCATTGCGATACATCACGAAAATATATGTGTGTAACTACAGCTTCCTCATAGGTGATAGAATAATTCTACCTATACCAATAGTTGCAGCAATCAAAGTTTCCACTCTTAACACTTTCACCGCTAAGTACATAGAATACATACAAATTGGCATGCCATATAATGTTTATTGCAAATCTATAACAATTCAATCAACAGAAGTCATCTGAACAGAAGTCATCTTTAGCTACATATAGCGACGACTCGGATGCGAGTTGTAGGCACACGAACGAATTATTTTTCGACCCATATGCTGGGTGCTTGGCATAGAAAGTGTTAATTGGTCAAGGACAGCTAATGAGACACAATTGATTTTCTATTGTTTGACTCCGAATCCGTGTAGCGCGGGGCTTAACAGATTAACTTAGCAGCCACATAAACTCCGTTAATATGAGCCATTTACTGTGTATTTGCTGGAGAGACGTCACCCCAATTTCCTCATGCAGTACAGGCAAACCAGTGAGGTTAGGTTAGGGTTTTGGACTATAGTCAGAAAAGAACTGAACGATAATACTTAAAAAGTGTTGAAACTACAATCAAAAACTGTGTGTAAGCTGGAGTTATGTCACCCTAGCAGCTCTTATCATATCTTCCGAACGAAAGAATATATCATTATGTAGTATAGCTCAAAAAATGAGGCAGAATTGCAGCCATTGGCTGACAACTTTTCAAATCTCTGGTTAAAATACATTATGAGTTATGAACCAACAAATATGTGTGTGTTATAATGACGTAACCCAGCTTACACATATTGTAATAATGAAAGTATCAAACGTAGAGTTTCGATTTAAAGGTAAAAAATTAAGGCACAATAGCAGCTATAGGCAGTAAAATTTTCAAATCTCTGGGCCTCGTAGTTTCCACGTAATAAGCAAAAATTGTTTCCGCGCCAAAAAAATCAAATTATTGTCTCGGCGGAGCTGACGCGCGCCATAACTGCAACCAAGTTTGCACTTAGCAAAGATTGAGTTAGAAGTCATTTTAATTTGCGCTTAAAATATCGCTATCATGCCTTTTTTTTTGCCGTACTACATAATCAAATCTTCTTTCGTTCGAAAGATATGATATGAGCACCTGAAGCGACATTACTCCAGCTTACACACAGTTTTTGATCGTAGTTTCAACACTTTTTAAGTACCTATTATCGTTCAGTTCGTTCCTTCCTTTTGCTGCGATTACGCCTTATTTTTCTGACTATAGTCCAAAACCCTAACCTCACTGGTTTGCCTGTACTGCATGAGGAAGCTGGGGTGACGTTTCTTCAGCTAATACACAGTAAATGGCTCATATTAACGATGTTGTTTTTGTGGCTGGTGAATTAAGACCGGACCTTGGATTGCTGCAATTATGCCTTAAATATTGGCATAGGTATCACCCATGACGAAGCTGTAGTTACGCACATATGTTTTGATTACTCGTAAGATTTTCAGCTGAAAGTTCGTTTGGCTAGTAGCTATTTTAAATAGCTTCCATTTTGGAATATTCTAGGCACAATCATTTGTAGCGACTAATCTTTATTATTTAACTATTTGAAACTGTTGAAAGCAACATTATTGTAACTTTGTTATAGGTACTTGGCGTTGACCATATTATTATTGACCGTAAGTGTACCTACCTTGACAATTTATGGTAGTGAAATAGATTCCATTATAATCCATAATAATTTATTGTATTATTCACAACATTGTTTAATAAATTATTGTATGTTTAAAAAATAAATGATTAGCCTATCAAACTCTTATTTTCTTTTATTTTGAAATGGTTTCCCAAGAAATTTCTTTTTTCCATAAGATTTTTCATCTTTATTGGCATCTACAGGCAGAGGCTTGACATGTAATATGGAGTGCAAAGTTACTGCTTCATTCTTGTTTTCTATTATTGTTTGCAGCTCGTCCTGTAAAATAAATCTTATTTATTTATATATACCTACTTGATTGTCCACCACAAAAATACATAACAAAATAAATCTAAACACTACAAAATATGTATACAATGGGCGGTCTTTATCGCTTTCTGTGATCTCTTCCTGGCAACCTCGGAATGGAGTGATTTGCCTGAGTACGCACTTGTATTATATAATCATACCTGAGTAAGTGTTATTATATGATCCAGCGATATGCCTCTATCCATAATCCTTGCGATGTTTTTGGAGCTGACTCCGGGAAGCTTTTGCACAAAGTCATGAACTTGAGTGTTGTATCGCTCGTAATACATATCTTCGGCCGTATTATCACTGCTAAGCGCAAGAGCCTCTTCAACGTTAGGGTTTTTCCTGCCTTGCTGCAACACAGTAAGCATAAATAGGATTTAGTTACTTTTTGGGGATGCATACAAGAAAAAACGAAAACATAAAACTTTTAGTCAGGCTCGTCTGACATTCAAGAAATCTGATATGCGTCGGTTGTAAAAGGCGGTTCGGAGATAAATTTATAAGGATAAGTAGCAGTGTTTGTTTGAGTCTGGTTATCAACTGCTTACACCAATCGTTTTGTAAAAGATGCTGGTGTCCATCCCACTTAATGTCGAAGAATGATTTGATGTCAATCAGTTTATAAATATAATAATACTAACCTTTAGTTCGTAAAACAACTCAGCAGTAGCGTAGGGACTAGGGGACCACACTAGTTTCAAACGAGGAAAGTGTATTGTTAGAAGCTGAAGCTTTTGTTGTATGTCTGCTCCAGATAAGTCGGTTGACACCACAAAGTGACCCTGAAGAAATAGGAAGTACAGAAATATCATCAAATGGTACTTGATTGTATTATTTCAGTACTTATTGAAGAAAAAGAATTGATACCTGCAGATTAAAAGGCTTGTTCTGATCGAATTCAATCAGTAGAATGGGCCGAGTATAGTTTCGACACATTTGAGTGCTTTGTGTATAGAGTCGGCCCGAGTTCAGAGATCCGATCAAATCTGAAATGGATTTTCTTTCAACACAAATGTCGGGAGTGAGAATATAATCACCAATCTGAAAAAAAAAACAAGAATGCCATGTATTCCCGGCTCTTTGGTTTATCTCTCTCTCGCATCGCATAGGTATTGTCAAAGCTTGTTAGCAGATTAGAGGGCCAACTCCCGTATTTTAAGGCGAGTCCTAAATAATCAATTATACAGGGTGACATTGAAAACATGCGTCAAATCGAAATGGGAGATTGTACTCATCATTATGAACAACTTTTACTAAGGGACCAAAGCTACAATCCCAAAAAAAAAACTGCTGTCCCCTACATTTATGTTCGCAATACCTCATCAAAATGTAGGAAAAGCAGATTTTTTTTTTGGGATTACAGCTTTGGTCCCTTAGTAAAAGTTGTTAATAATGATGTATACAATGTCCCATTTCAGTTTGTCGCAAGTTTTCAATTTCAACCTGTATTGCACAACTAGCTTTTGCCCGCGGCTACATCCGCGTGGATGTCGGAAAATATCCCACGGGAACGTACTACCGAGATTAAAAGTAGTAAATCATGTGTTACATCGTCAGCCTGTAATGTTCCCACTGCTGGGACACAGGCCTCCTCTCTGTGAGAGGGAGTGGACCGTAATCCACCACGCGGGCCCAATCATGTGTTAATCCAGGTTATTAAACTATAAATGAGTACTTTTCACTAATTTGAACAAAAACGGTTATTGTGACTAGGGCTTTCATCCCGGGAGTCTCGGTCTCGAAAATTTCGAGAGGCTCGACGATTTTTTTTGATATTTTCGAGACTCGAGACTAACAGTTTCGGTCTCGGGAATAACGAGACTTTTGAGACTGGAGTCACATAATTAACAGTATTAAATAATCTGCTAAACCAATAGTATTTTTTTATTATGGTTACATGTATATGGCAGTGGCAACACTGTAAAGCTTAGTTATCTGTGGAGATTGAATAACCTTGTTGACGAACAACAATATGAACATTATAAGCATTTTGAAAGTGTGAAGTTATTAGCTGCCATGTGTTCGTTAGAAGATAAATTAAAAGATATGTTAGACATGTAAAAAGCATAAGTTATCAACTAAATATTTTCATTGAGTTGTGGCGTTTTATGTTGTACCTACTTAAGTTTTCGCAGCAATTCTATGGCATGACAGCGTTTTAATAATTTTTGCTTTTTCTTAATCAACTAACCATCAATTTTACATGCTATTTGACACAATATTGTTTTTTGCTATTTTGAGGTTATATTGTGGCCGAGTGGACGTATTCTGGTGGGCTTTTTTTTATCGTTTTTGTCTGTGGTAATGAGCTTTTTTATTGTTTTAGACAAAAGCATGTCTTATTGCGATGTAATTGCTAAAATGCATGGTAAGTCTTCGGTATGGTGCTATTTTTTGCGAGCCAATGATAATGCTTCTGCTAAATGCAAAACATGCCACAGAATATTAAGGACTTTAGGAGGGAATACAAGAGGTCTTCATAAACATCTTAAGAGTACGCATAACATGATATTGTCTAAGGAAGAAGTACAACTTGCTTCATCATCTGATTATATCGCTTGCACACCTTCAACAAGCAAATGCACGAGTAAAGATGGAGCTTATAAACCACCCGAAAAAAAGCTAAGATGACGGATTTCTTTCAGAGTTCACGGTATTGAAGTTAAAGATTCGAGAATGGCTTCCCTGGATGGAATACCATTTCGAACTTTTGTCGAATCTAAAGATTTACGCGAGTTGTTTAAAAAAGCTCAATACACTTTCACTGCGCATCCCCATAAAGGAGAATAGACTGATTGAGGCAAGTATGTTACAATACTTGTTCAGTCCTCAGTTTTTCGAAAAGAAGCTTGATGCAACAGCCTTTCAGACATTAAGCAACGACGAAATTACAGTGTCTTTAAAGGAATTGTACGAAAGTTTAAATCAATCCACAACCGACAAAAATTACAATTAGACTGCAAATACCAGTAATGCAAATGATTCGTCGATTGCGAAGCTCACAAGTTTGTCCACGGAAGAACAGCTGGAGTATGAGCTTCAAAATTTTTTAAACAGTACAGAATACGACATCTACGTCTATCCATGATTTGCAAACAACTCTTCACGTAGAAAAAGCTCTCTTTGAAAATGGGGGCGACAGAGGGAAATACCTAAATTATTGCTACAACTATTTAATATCAATCCCCCCCACTAGCGTAGAAGCAGAGAGAGGTTTTTCCAACGCGGGTTACTTTTGCAATAAAATTAGATCTTCTCTGTCAGAAACTACACTAAATGCCCTTTGTTTTTTACGTGCCCATTATAAAAATGAAATAATATACAATAAATCTTTAATTTTTAATTCTCGTTTGTTAATAAAGTACCTACTTCATTGAAATATGTTGTTTTGACTGTCTATTTGCATAACCTATAAGTAAAAATCCTAGTTTTGAAATGGTCTCGAAAGTCTCGTTTTCTCCGGGAATTTCGAGACCGCATCGAGTCTCGTTTTTTTTTCCCGGGACTCAGTAATGCATCGAGACTGAAAGCCCTAATTGTGACTAACTATAAGGGCCTGTGCACACCACGTTTTTTAAACGCGCCGTTGACGCGCGTTTGTAGCGATACAGACGCGATACGCACGCGAGTCAGACGCACGCCGTAGACCTTCTGTAGGATAAGAGCGTGCCGTCGACGCACGTTTCTAAAACGCGCGTCAACGACGCGTTTAAAAAACCTACTGTGCACAGGCCCTGATAGTTACGACATATAGCCTCGCGGACTTTTTCGTGGGAAGTAGTATAAAAATGTAGTACATTATTTTATGTACCATCAATCGTTTTCGCAGCGCACGCCAAATAATGACTTTTATAAGCATTTTTTTGATACCTTGGGTTACATTATTGTAATTTTCGTATGGTTCTCTATTAAAAAAAATACAGCCCATGTTACTCGCTGATAATGTAGCTTTCTATAGGGTGTACTTTACTCCAGCAGGAAAGTGATGTGTTGTTATGTGAGTACTATAAAGCTGCCATTTACTGGATACGTCTTTCATTGACTTGAATGTGCCCTGGCGGCTGGGAGTATGTCGTGCTCACTCTAATGTCTCGCTGATGGTGGCGCGTGTGTTGGATCATTTAGCTCCCTTCAAAATGGTTGAGCTGAATGGTGCTGAACCACGCGTCATGTTCGTGAACGGGCGCCGTCAGTAGAGACTGGTCATCTCTTAGCTGCCACGGCTTATTTTAATTTTAATATTTGAATTGCTTTTTTTTTTGTTGATTTTTTTATTACGGACGCTTTTGCGTCGTTCTCACATGTATAATTTCAAAATGAATGATGTAAACAATATTTTGTAACCATAATACGTTGATTTAAAAGAGTGTCCGTGGAGTTTCTTGCCCGTTCTTCTCCATAGGTACCTACTACGCTTTGGAATGGGCAACTAGCTTCATCTTTCTGACTGACTGACCGAACCCTTGACAATTCAAAAGTGCCTGTAATTGGTTTATTTGAAATAAATGCATTGAGTTTTTTTTTTTTGAGTGACTCCTAGAGCAGCGGTTCTCAAACTTTTTTGGTCACGGAACCCTTTTGACAAGCAAAATACTTGACGGAACCCTACAATAAAACAATAGTTTTTAAAAGTGTATTCTTTATTATATAAGCATAATAAAAGTACAATGTAACAGTTACTAATTATTATTTACTTTACCACATGGCAAGTACAATAATAGAAGATATTAAAAATGAAAAAATCTTAACTAATGGGAGGTATGAAACTGTTTTTTTATTTTTCATCAATTGGTTGATATCAGGTTTGATAGAAGACATTTGAAGTCTCATATCAGGTTCGGCGTCCAGTCTATTGCGATATTTTGTTTTCGTGGCTGCATAGGTTGAGAATCCTGTTTCGCACAAATATGTTGTTGGGAACGGGAGAAGAATATTCAGAGCCATTCTGCCAAGCATTGGATATTCATCACGGATTCTGCACCAAAAATCGTTGAGAGGCGTCGGTTTGAACAGTGACTCCATACTTGTGTCTGATGACATTTCTAAAAGAGATACATGTATCTCGTTTGACATACTTTCGGACTTTTGCAAGTTGGGTAAAAAAGGATTATGAATCCATGAATTCAGCTTCATTTTTGTATTCTGTTCTTCGGGAAAATACTTTTCAAAAGATGCGCGCATCGAAGTGAGATATTGGACCAATTCTTCAAACACATCATCTTGAAACATTTCTGAGTCGTTATCGCTAACAAACTCACTGAGTGACGTAAAGCTTTCTATTTCTATCTTACCAACGCAAATAATCCTAAAATCTAATTTTCTTTTGAAGGCAGTTATTTTGTTATAGGCCTGGAACACTGTTGTCTGTTTACCTTGCAATGATAAATTCAATTCGTTCAGTTTTTGAAAGATATCCGCCATAAAAGACAATCGGAACAATCAAGTTTTATCATACAAACGGTCTTTCAAATTAAAAGAAACTGTATCTGCTGAAAGAAACATTTGTAACTCGGCTCTAAGTTTAAATAGCCTTGTTAAAGTTTTACCCCGAGACAGCCATCGCACTTCTGTATGGAGCAGCAGTGTTTTATGTTTGCTGCCATAATCTTGACACAATAATGAGAACAATCGGGATTGTAGTGGTCGTGATTTGATAGAATTAATTATTTTTACCGCTTCATCTATAACTAATTTTAGATTTGACGGCATTTGCTTCATCGCAAGTGCTTGTCTATGCAGAATACAATGGCTGGAACTACAATTAGGCGCTTTACTTTTTATTCGTGATACTGCTCCTGCTGTTTTACCTGTCATCGCCTTGGCCCCATCTGTACAAATGTCAATGCAATCGTTCCAACTAAGATTATTTTCTTTAAAAAATATGTTTATTTTATTAAAAATTTCTTCCCCGGTAGTGTTTGTGGGCAGCGGTGAACACATAAGGATGTCTTCTTCAAAAGAACGTTCATATGGATATCTCACGATAACCAGCAAGATAGCCAGACCAGTGACATCAGTTGACTCATCCATTTGCAAGGCGAATCGTGTTTTTTGTAGACGTGCAACTAGTTCTTGTTTGACGTAACTTGCCAGATCATGGATTCGCCGTGAAACAGTATGGTTTATAGCGGTACAGTAGAAAGATGCTTTGCCGATTTTTCATCGAGCATACATTTTGTTATGTCTAACACACATGGCTTTATTAAATTCTCAGCGATAGTGTGCGCTTTACCTGCTTGTGCAATGCGATAGCTAACTAAATATGATGCCTCCGTGGCCTTTTCATTGATAGTTTGTGTTACATGCATCATATTTTTTTGACTTTCCAATAACTGTTGTTTTTTACGAACAAAAAATTCTTTATTCTTGTCTTTAGACTCGGGGTGTACAGTTTCTAAATGTCTGCGCAATTTGGCAGGTGCCATGGAACTATTAGGAAGCAGTTTACTACATAACATGCAGAGAGGTGAGCCGTTGGAATCAACAAATCCGAAACTGATATATGATTCATCATACTTCCTTTTTTTCGTCTTTGAAACCGTGGAGCTTGACGTCGTGGCATCATCGTCTGGATCGGTAATTGCTGTATTCTCCGCGCGTACTGCTTTTGAACATTCAGCGTCATTAGAAGATGTTGTTGCAACACATTTAAGCCAACGTTCCATTCTTCTTTATTAATAATGTTACACGTCAGGATGGTGGGGTCAAAATAATGCACAATCGTTACTGCGTTTATGAGACAAAGTTTAGTCCAAAGAAGAAATGTACAAAACTGATACAATCAGAATATAGCAGGCAGTAGAACTTACAAGCAGGCAGCAGGCTAGCCAGCTTGTAAGTAGGTAGGTACGACGCTCCGAACGCTAATCGTCAACTGACTGACGACTACTGACGAGGCGCGATTTTTATTATGTATGGCATCTCGTAGTTGACCTTGAGAGGTCGTGACTACTTAACCGGACTTTCCTGTGGCTGCCTTAAGCGAACTCAAAGCCTCCAGCCAGGGGCGAATTTCTTATAGTACTAAGCGACTGCACGCTAAGGGCACCCCCTGTGGGGTACGGAGCTCGGCTTAGGGCGTCGCTGGGGGGAGGACAGCAAGGTGGGACAGGCTGGATCTGATCAGTATTATTATTATTAATCGGGGAATTTAAAACTACAGGCTCAGCAAGGGTCGGGGGGGACAATTACGTCGGGGTTTACGCGAGGGACCTCGGCGGCGAGGTCGGAACGTAGGTCGGTGTGTTTTGTGCACTGTACTCGTGGCCCTACTGCTTTCCTGGAGGAGGGTAATGGGGTCATCGGGGTCGGTGAGAGTATGACGAGGCGCGACGCGCGATCGCCGTTTTTATACTTAGTCCTAGACTCGAACTCGAACATTCTCAAAAATACTCGAGTCGGCGCCTTTGATAAACAAAAAGCGGAAATAGAAATACAAAAAAATGCGTTGTAAACAATCTCGACTTTATGTTTTTAAAGATAGAGCCGAAAGTCGCTTGTTCACAACTATAGCGTCTAATTCAGAGGCGGCTCTTATCAAAGGGACTGCGCGCTCACAAGTATACGCGCGGCGGGCGGAGTCAAAACGTTCGACCAGTGACCAGAGAGAGGTGTTTTGATTTTTTTTCTAAATTCTTGCGGTACCCCTACTGGGGTATTGCGGAACCCTAGGGTTCCGCGGAACTAGGGATGTGAAAAAATAATCGATTACAGAAAAAATCGATTAAAAATCGATTTTTTTTTTAATAATAATCGATTTTTATAATTCATTTACATATTACTAAAAATCGATTAATAAAAAATCGATTTCTTTTTCACTGTCGATTTTTTTCACCCGCAACGGCCGCAACACTGAGTTTTTTAGTCAGGATCGTGAAGCCGCAAAGTGCCACGGCCGCGAACCACTAACTACGAAGTTCGTCAATAAATGATGCTAACGCCATCTGAGATTTTAACGCTATGTCATCAATTCTGTACGTAGAAAACAATGTTACGTTGAAGTAATCAAACCTGACAATAGATGGCGTCAACGAACTGTATTACCGATTTACCGCGACTAGAAGAACTGTTTTGCCGACATGACATTCATGACAGATTTTATCGGTGTCGGTAAAACAGTGTCTTTGTCAACAACAACAAAAAATTTAAAGTTTTTCGTGAAAAAAGTAAAGACTAAAGAGTATTATTTTCCAGTATTTGTTGTTAGTTTTGTGTTGATAACTTTTTGATAGCAACAATGTCAACAACCAAAAAGCCGAAGAGTAGTTGACGCCAATATTTTCATGTTGACAATAAATCTGGCAATGCCAAGATTGCCCGAAAATTTTAAAAACGTGTAGTAATACTACCAATCTAAAACAACACATGGAAAGAAAACATTCTGGCATCATCACCAGTAATGAAAACAATGAGGTACATATTTGTATTTAAATATAATGATAACTTTTATTAGAGTTATATACCTAACTACTTTGTTGCAATATTATGTAAAAGGTAGGTGACTATTGTAGTTAAAAATTATAGCACGGACTAACTATCGAATGTGAATGTGACACGTGTGTTAAGAAGCTAAAATGCTAAATGTAATTAATATTGTAATATCAATTGATTCTGTGGAGAGAAGTTGAACGGAAAGCATGGTCAATTTGTTTCAATGGTTTTAATTTATTGTTTAGGTAATAGAGTATATAATATAATTCTTTAGTATATAATTCTGTTATTTGTGCCCAAAAGACTTTAGAAAAATCGATTATTAACACTACAAAAATCGATTTTTTTAAAATCGATTTTTTTACTAGGGAAAACAATCGATTAATTAATAATCGATTTTTTATGTACAATGTCACATCCCTACGCGGAACACACTTAGAGTACCGCTGTCCTAGAGTGATATGAGTGGAACGTATTTAATTAATGCGTTATCTACTGCCTCATAAAAAATAGTGCGCTTTGTCGTTTTGGAAAAAAAAAAAAACGCAAACGATTCCTGTTGGAGTAACGTTATTCCAGCAGGAAAGTTCTAAACGAATTCTAATTATATTTTCGGCGCATTATTTTGCACAAACATAAGCTCTCTGCCCGTGTAAAATATTTCTCTCTACGATCATTCGTATAGATTTTTTCTGCTGGAACAACGTTACTCTATCAGGAATCGTTTTTTGCGTTTTTTTTTTCCAAAACGACAAAGCGCACAACTTTTTTATGTGGCGTACATTCACAGCAGATTACGCACTAATTATACGCGAGTAACGTACACTTCTATAATGGAATAATTGGAATAATTTTCATAATCAGTTAAGTAGTTTTTGAGTTTATCCATCACAAAAAAATAAACCCACAAAAAAAAGTTCTTTATGATATTATTATAGATATCACGATTGGGCAATGTTTTTGACCGTTTAGGGGTAATATTGAAGATTGTGATGATTGAACAAAAGTGTGAACGAAAACTAAACTGTACCGTGTAGGATAAGTAGGTATTGCACACGTCTTGCTCACGCGAAAACAATGAAGCCTATGGGCCGTCAATGTTATTGCTTGAAAATTATGGATAGTTTTAGTGCAATGGCTGATTCAATTATATTGCGCAAAATTATTGTAAGATCGTTCGCATTCTAATCTCAGCCTCAATCTGTCAAAACTTCTTCCTAACCATACTAGTCGGTGTAAGAAATTTCATATTCTTCCGAGCGAAGAAAAATTGAGGTCTTGCTTTCCTATTTGGTATAATGAACGGGTCTACAAACGTACCTGAGCTGGTGGCCAAGATTGGACTTCGTGTACCGTCTGTTTCATCGGAGACCTCATGTCCTTCATGTACCTATTGCGAAAATGATCTATAGGCAAAATACTTACATTTTAGGCAGTTGCGTGCAGTGGTTCTCCACAGAGGGTAGGCCAAGCATACCGACACCAAAAAAAAAAAACTAATTCGCGCAACATCACAGCGCGGCTCTACATACAAGAACTCACCACATTATTCAAGGTTTAAAACACGATTTTCTAACGATGCAAACAGAAGAAAGATTCGGCCACCTCAAATATCATAACCAAGTGGGTGGGTGATAATTACAGAACACGTCACTTGCAAGACATCCGAAGTCATGAATTATCATATTTTTGGATTAATTCTCGTAATTCGGGCACACATCTACCTTTAGACACAACTTGAATCTTATCATTAAACGACTAGTGCGACTAACCTAACCTAACCAACACATTATCGGCACAAACTTCACAACAGAACACCATTCTTAGGTAAATAAACAAATAATAACACAACACATAATATTTACACTACTTTACGTTTCAAAACCAATTACTTATAACTTAATAAGATCTAAAAAAAGCAAAACATTCAAGATCACATATAAATTACGTGTCACTGTCACATGAAACAAACACTACCAATTAAAATTGTATCACTGTCATACCGTGTTCTTCCACAAAAGGGACTACCATATTTTGCCGGATAACACTGACACACTGGACTGTGTTGCCGAAACTTATTTTCCTAGCTCCCCAAAAACCAAGCGAGATTTCCCAAATATGAGAAACAAATAAAAAATTATGAAGTTTTTAATTATTTTTATAGGGCTTTTGCTATTCCTTTTAATTTATAATTTTTTGGAAGGTATAAATTCAACAATACCACCCTTTTTTTTAATTGTCTCTAGTAGTCTGGTAGTCATGAAGGAAACTTCCCCGCAATTCGGGGAATTGTCCAAAAATTGGGAACCCTGGTCTTCAATATTTTTCATTCATTAAATCTTCACTTTACACACAACCAATGGGGACCAAGCTCCTGCCGCAGGAGATACGCCCCTAATTTAAACCATTTCACTATTGTGTGCCGTTCATACTCACGAAAATATACACGAGTGTGCGTAAATTTATGAACGGAATGTAGACGAAACAAATGCTTACGTATAACGTAAGCTCCGTCGAACTGTGAGTCACGTGGCGTCTGCGACAAGTTGCTATAAGAGTTTTAACAGGAGTTTAACTTTTTTTTAATATTTTGTATTATTGTATTAAATAGTTAAAAATAAATGCATTTGGCGTTGTTGGTAGGGTAGGGTAGGCTAGGCCTAATTGCCTCTATGGACGGCACGCCCCTGATTTTAAGAGCATGTCGAATGTTTAATATGTTGTGGCAGGATGTTGAGCTGCTTGATTTATTTACGAAGTGTCCAGAAATTAAAAAAAATATTAAATAACCTTTTCTTTCAATAGTAACAATGTTGCGTATTGTATTTTATTTTTGTTTAATGTCTTCAGTTGTTTGTGTTTAACTCTCACGCTGTTTGTACCGTTTTGGCAATTTTATACATACATTTATATAAGTGGAAACTTGTAATTGGCTTGTATTAGCTGTAAGTTTTTTTTTAATGAATAAAATAAAACTACTTCCAATTTTCATATATTTTTGTCACTGATTGTCGCCGAGTTGAGATTGCGACTTGAATTTTAGTTACGGGAATTGGCTTTCACACCCCTGCCATTATTAATTTGGCAAATGTAATGCAGAAAGCACTTATTATGGTAAGTAATGGGTGGCCAACAACCATGCGGAGAACGATAGCATCAGAGGCATCGCAGGTGCGCATGTATTGGTTGACGCTCGAACCACAAACCGACGTTTAATAAGTAATTAGTTTTAAACTATGATATTCTCACGGCTATTGTGACTGGTTCGATATTGATTCCTTTCTTGTGAAGTAACGCTGGCAGATCTGACCGAAATTCTCTCATATCAACGATAATGACGGGCTTCTCTTTTTGCTGATTTTGCCCACCTGTGACACAAATAAATGTTACTTAATTGTAAGGTCCATTATTTGTAGGACCTTGCACTTGCAGTATGTAAGAAGTTTTAAGTTAGAGGTTAAATAAACAATTATATCATAACTATCATAAAAAGCTTATGGGGCCAATGCCCAGCACTGGGTTAAGTCATACTGTGGGTGATGATAATGTTTAACAACTTACCAGCTTTCCGAGAGTCTGTGGCGTTGTCTTCGTGTTCTACATTCAGATTAAAATACTCTTCTGTTTTGCCGTCCTGATATGATGGCACTACCATGACCTGGGGATATCAACAATTATAGTAATAAAAAGAGCTCCATAAAAATACGGTATAATAAGGGCCGGAGCACATCTGGCGAAGCGTAGCGCAGCGTGTTTGTTACTGCCAAACAAATATTTAACTCTTAGTAGGTACTTTAGTTGAAATCAAGTTGAAAATGAATAAACTTAGACTCAGGCGCACGTCTCAGATTAGTCTTTTATTTTGTACGTAGGGTAGAACTTACACTCTTTGTGTGAATCAACAGCTCAAAAGCTTGTTTCTCTCTCTTCAGTGAAGTAAGGTAGGCTTGTTCTTCTACTGTCTTGTCATGTATTATAAAATAAACTTTAGTTGTGGACTCTTCACTTTTTTTGCGACATTCAAACATTTCAATCTGTCTAACAGCCGCCACGTCGCAGTGATATAAAATCACATATTCCGGACGTAACGTTTCTAATGTTCGCTCCAGAGAAAAGTTACAACCGCTTTCTTTGAATGTTCGAATGCAAATGACAGGTTTCTCGATTTCTAGTTGAGTGAAGTCTAAGTTATCCATCTGAAAACGGTAACATAAAATTTTTATAGGTTTTTTCCTCCTGTTGCTTTTTGTTTCATTTTTCTTTTGCTAGTTGTCCATAAGTCATAATATAGAGGGAGGGAGAGATAAGCTAGAATTGTCTCCATGGCGTTACACCTTCACTTTCTTAAATTAACACAATATTAATACTACATTATGTTAGAATTTTTGTTAATTATTCATGTGAACAATTACGTTACGGAGTTACAAGGGTAAACGTCAGACTGAATGTTCATGCAATGAAGAGGATAAAAAAGTGGCGTTGTTTACGGACAACCTTTTAAGTCAATCCAAGGGGTCGTCCGTAAACCGCGTCGAAAGATCCATTTACTTACAGATATTTATTACCTGAGATATCGGCTCGAACATACTTTCTTCGTGCGACACAGACTCTTTAGATTGTATAACCAATTGTGATAAAGTTAACAGGTAATTCGATTTCGTTTCATCTTCATTGATTTCATCTTTACTTTCCGTTTTACCTTTTTCATTCTTTATATCCTCTTTTGGTTCAGGATTCTTTAGTTTAGTGTATTTAGACGAAACCGTATTTATAGTGAGGTCTCTTCTAAATGCCATATACAATAGATATTTATAAGGGCCCATAGTAAGACAGTGATTTAATTGGGAACAAGTTCTATTATCTTGACAAAGGACTAATATCTTAGTATTATTCAGGTTTGCGCCTTCCTTTTTCTTTATTTCATCTGGTATTTCTTTCAATAATAGGTCACTAAGGCATTTCCATTTTGGACATAGCTCTGGATCAAATTCTAAAAAATAAAAAAAAAAACCTATGTTTATATCTTAGAACATAGAAAGAACCAGAAGCCGCGAACACGCCTAATACTGAAGCATCAAAAACTACTCCTAAATAGAGTAGTTTGACGCGCAGCCGATCAGTTACTCTGTGAACGTTGTATCGCGTAACGTGTTTTACCGGTGTGCAATTTTATTTAATTATGCCGTCTTGTGTCGTTTATACCTGTAAAATGCAGCGGGGCTACAAAATAAACAGGATGGGATTACATTTCATGTGTAAATAGCGCACTCAAATATCGTCTTATTTAATTACTGAATACATTTTTCAGTTTGTAATTGTCATAGAGAATGATGCATCCATCTTGTTAGTGTTGCCAGTATAAGAGTTTTGATTTTCCCTTCTTTTTATTACCTACTGAGGGCATTTATTCGTTGTAGTGTTAAATTAATAACAACTTAAAAAAAAAACCCGACTTGAAAAAGAAAGGTTATCAATGCAACCCGTATGTATATATGATTTTGTTAGAATTGCATAACATTCATAATGGATACTATGTTAGACTATTAGAATTTCTAGATGGGACGGGTGTATGAAATTATGTATCTATGAAAAGACCAATTGTGATTGTATTATTTATTATTGTGAATCCGAAGACGTCAAGAAACCAATCCGTATATAAGAGAGCGCTGTCCCACAGCGCGCCCGGTCATTCCGTGCTCGCCACCCGCCGTGAACGGACGTGCTGCCGCTCCCGCTCGCTGCACTCGCTCACTGCGCCCGTCGAATTCCGGATTTCGTTACGCTGCCGTAACTCCCAGTAGTCGCCGACTACTTCCGATCCACGGTCGATTAATTTTATTAATCGGCCGTATTGATCTCAAAAAGTGCCTTTTTCAAGGCAGGTGTTTCTTGAACAGAGTAATTGTCAGAGTAGCTTCATAGGCCCCCTCTGGGCTAAATCCACTGTTTCGTGGTCCTCGGTAGATACCTCACGGTGCCAACGAAACCGAGTGGGGTGTTGTTGTCCCAATACACCCGCCGAACCCCTTCAGGGCTAGGCAGTTAATTGGAAGGGTCCCAGAGTTAACCGGCCTTGGGGGATCTCCTAGTCGGCTCTGGTGCACTGAATTCCTTTACAGCTACTCACCTAGTGTCTTTAGGGTGTGTCTACACCCTTCGCGCTAGACTGGTTCAGGGCCCCTTTGCACATTAAGACTGGCAAAGGGTTACAAGCTTAGGGCTCACAATTAGGTACACACCTCCCTGTCTGCACCCGACATCTCCCCCTACTCATCCCCGGGCCTATCCACCCGGGGAGTTAGGTTTAGGGCCGTTAGGTCTTATTAGGAGGAATTAGATTCCAAAATTTCGCCCCCGTCATGGAGGACGCCCTTATAGCGGCGTTCTTCAAAGAGGTCCTCCTTAAGGACCCTGACTTCCTCGCCAAATATGGCGCTAGGTTCTCGGCTCTTAGCCAGCCGCTATCCACCGACTCCATCGCTGACTTCAGCGATATCCTGGCCCCCGCGGCCACGACATTGACCTCCCCTTCTAGCCCCTCAGTGTCTATGGACACCGAGGAACCCTTGTCGCAAGACAAGAGGTGCCCGACCCCTTATTCTTACTCCGACGTCGAGTCAGTCAACTCTTCTTCTGCCCACTCTGCTCCCTCTTCCGAGGACGACGGCTTCGTGGCCGTCACCGGAATGGGGAAAAAGAGGAAGCAGAGGAAGGCGAAGTCCTCGCAGGCGACCAAAATAGCCGCCACGGAGGTTCTCTCTGCCCCCACTCCCCCTGTATCTGTGGCGCCCTCCGCTACTATCCCCACCCCGACCGCTTCGTCCGCTAAGGACACTCCGGCCACTCCGGCCCCTAAAAAGATCCCCCCTCCCCCTCCTGTAATCTTGCAGGATAAATCAAAATGGTTGGACGTATCCAAATGGTGCGTCGACCTGAAAATCGGCTTTTCAAAAGCCACGACCACCCAGCAGGGTATCAAAATATCTGTCCCGACGTCCCGCGACTATCGGGAATTAACCAGAGTTCTCCGGGCGAGAGGTGTGTCATACCACACCTACTCGCTCCCCGAGGAACGCCAGATCCGCGTGGTGATCCGTAGGATCCCAAAGGAAATCCCCACGGCCGACATCAAGGCCGACCTTGAGTCCCAGGGCGTCCCCGTGGACGAAGTGCACCGCATGCACCGCGCCAGGGGGGGATCAGCATACGACATGGTCCTTGTCGTATGCCCCCCGTCTGAAGGGCATCACCCTATATTTAAAGTCTCAGTCATCTGCCATCTCACGGGCCTCGTAATCGAGAAGCCCAGGAAGAGCGGCGTCGTCGGGCAATGCCATCGTTGCCAACTATACGGGCATGCGCAGAAGAACTGCCATGCGACTCCCAGGTGCGTCAAGTGCCTGGGTGAGCATGGCACGTCTGACTGCCCCCGCCCCAAAGACCGGTCATCGTGTACCGAGCCGCCCAGCTGCGTGCTGTGCGGTGAGGCTGGGCACCCAGCAAACTACCGAGGCTGTCGTATGGCCCCCAAGACGTCTTCCTCAAAGCTGGTGAAGCGCGCAGACGCCCGCCAGCAGAGAGAGTGCCCATCATATGGGTTCTTCCCCCCCCCATCTCAGACCACCTGAACCACCAGCAGGCCATCCCTGCTATGGTTCAGCCGAGACCCACTCCGCCTCCCATCAGACCGCTGATGGACCCCCGCATTCGCGTCTCCGCGCCCGTACCAGTTCAACCCGCGAGACCCGCGCCCGCCCCCATGGCCGCTGCCGCAACCGCTGCGCCACGGCCCGTTGCCGCTTCAACCATTCCGGTGGTCCGTCCGTCCATCCCAGTAGATCCGTTCAGCGTGATCTCTGGGACTTTCGCGTTATTCTTCACGCCCCGCGCGCGTAAAATGGCCAACGAGCTCGTTGCCGCCCGTAACTCCTGCGATCTCGCCCAGATCCAGCGTATATTCCACGCGTATCCCGAAATTACGCAAGCCCTTGAAAACTTCGCGAAACCCCAATAATGGATATACAACCCAAAGCACGTACCAAACCCCGATCCCTAAAGTTAGGTTTCTTTAATGCCAATGGCATGATTAATCAACGCGATGAAAACGCTGCTTTCCTCCGCGACCACCAAATTGATATTCTCCTATTACAGGAAACCTTCCTAAAGCCCAGCCGTCGAAACCCATCAATTGCCAACTATCGTATAGTTCGCAATGACAGGACTAGATGTCACAAGGGCGGCACCCTAATCTATTATAGAACGTCCCTCCACTGCATCCCAATGGACCCGCCCCCTCTCTCGCGTTTAGAAGTGTCCATATGTAAGCTAGGCATGACTGGCCATCAACCGATCACCATAGTATCGGCCTATGTTCCCCCCGTTTGCACATCGGAGTTAGCCCTCCCCCCCCCCCCCCCCTCTGACGACCATTCCATTTTACTTGGCCTGAGTGACTCTGTTATCATAGCGGGCTATCTCAACGCCAAACATCATGCCTGGAACAGCACCAGGACCTCCACCAGAGGCCAACACCTGTTTGACCTATGTCCCACCCTCAACTTCGACATCATCGCCCCGATGACTCCCACTCACTTTCCCCACGACCCTAGCCATACCCCCGACGTACTTGACATAGCGCTTCTGAAGAGTATCAACCTACGGTTGGATTCTATAGAGGCGCTTGACGAACTCTCCTCTGACCACCGTCCAGTTGTTGTAAAGCTGGCACCACGCCTTGGTCTCCATGACCCTCATAGACCCCCTCTCACCAAGTTAGTTACAGACTGGAGGAAAGTAAGCGAATGCCTGAAATCCACCACGTTAGGTCCCCGACTAGACTCCATTCCCGACCACTTCGACTCTATCGCTGACACGACAGCCGCGATCGACTCATTCACAGTACACGTACAATCAGTCCTGAACGACTGTTCAAGGGAGGTTCCGGCGATGGACGACCATCGCTGGAAGCTCCCGGACGATGTGCGCGAACTGTTGAATGAGAAGAACGCGGCTGTCCATGCGTACAGTAACTTTCCCAACCACGCGAACAAAGCCCATATGCGCTATTTACAGAGATCTGTAAAGACACGCCTATCGGAGCTGCGTGACGCTGGATGGGACAAGATGCTGAGCGAGTTAGAGCCCACTCACCGAGCGTTCTGGGACCTTCAGAGGAAACTCAAATCCGATGAAGTCGTCTCAATGCCCCCCCTGGTGCGCCCCGACAAGACCATCGCTTTCGATGACGTCGACAAGGCGGAATGCCTAGCCGATAGTCTTGAGGCTCAATGCTCACCTAGCTCTCAACCAGTAGACCAAGCTCACCTGTCCCAGGTCGACGCGGAAGTCAAACGTAGAGCCTCCCTCCCGCCCGTTGAAGACCCTGACTATCCTCTGCCTCCCGTCACTCCAGACGAAGTGCATGATATCATCAAGGGTCTAAAACCTCGCAAAGCCCCCGGCTCAGACGGAATCACCAATAGGGTGCTCCAACTGTTCCCCGCTCACCTCATAATGCTCATGGCCACCATCTTCAATGGAGCCCTGAGCAATAACATCTTCCCACAAGAGTGGAAGAAGGCCACCGTCATCGGCATACCGAAGCCCGGTAAGCTGAAAACGGCGCCCACCAGCTACCGGCCCATCAGTCTGCTCAATGTCTTCGGCAAAATCTATGACAGGCTTATCTTAAAGCGCCTCAGAGATTTTGCGGAAACAAAGGGCCTCATCCCCGACCAGCAGTTCGGCTTTAGAGCCCAACATTCTTGCGTCCAACAGGTCCACCGCATCGTTGAACACATAAGCTACGGCTTTCAACGTGGTCTTACGACCGGTGCTGTATTCTTCGACATAGCGAAAGCGTTCGACAAGGTCTGGTACAACGGCTTATTATATAAGCTCTACAAACTCGGTGTGCCCGATCGTCTCGTGCTCATCTTACGAGACTTCTTGTCAAACCGCACCTTCCGCTATCGCATCGAAGGAGCGCTATCCTCCCCTCACCCTATCCGTGCAGGCGTCCCTCAGGGCTCTGTACTATCCCCTCTCATTTTTACTCTCTTCACCAGCGACATCCCGAAAAGTAGAAAGGCGCAGTTGGCTCTGTTCGCAGACTACACGGCCATCTACTACACCGGGTTAGTCCACGACCACATATCTCGCACTCTCCAGACCGAAGTCAACAAGCTTGGCGCTTGGTTTAGAAAGTGGAGAATCGAGGTCAATCCCGACAAAAGTCAGGCTCTTCTCTTCACCAAACAGCGTAGAAACCTCATCGTCCCCCGACCGCTCACCATGTTCGGCAAGCCTATCCCTTGGGAGAAGCGAGCCAAATACCTAGGCGTGACCCTTGACCACAATCTCTCGTTCTCAGAGCACATCAAGCAGGTGCGTCACGAAGCGCTTCTTCGACTCCGCCACCTCCCACCGCAACCCTCTGGTTGTGCAGGCCGCCAGTTATAGGCCCTCCACCTTTAGCTCTATTCGCCGTCCAAGGCATACCCTCACCGACCCCGATGACCCCATTACCCGCCTCCAAGAAAGCAGTAGGGCAACGAGTACAGTGCACAAATCACACCGACCTACGTTCCGACCTCGCCGCCGAGGTCCCTCGCGTAAACCCCGACGTAATTGTCCCCCCCGACCCTTGCTCGACGAAGTGCCAGCCCGCGCCGCAGCTGAGCCTGTAGCTTTAAATTCCCCGAATAATAATAATAATATTAACCAGATCCAGCCTGTCCCATCTTGCTGTCCTCCCCCCAGCGACGCCCTAAGCCGTACCCCACAGGGGGTGCCCTTAGCGTGCAGTCGCTTAGTACTATAAGAAATTCGCCCCTGGCTGGAGGCTCTGAGTTCGCTTAAGGCAGCCACAGGAAAGTCCGGTTAAGTAGTCACGACCTCTCAAGGTCAACTACGAGATGCCATACAAAAAAAAAAAAAAACAAAACAGCGCGCCCCTTTTTTGCTCGAGAGCCGTCGGACCGTCAACACGTCGTCGTAGCGACCGACATTTATTTCTTAATTTCGTGTGAATTTCGTTTGTTTTTTGTTAATTGTTTGGTTTATTAAATTGCCGTTGTAGCTGTGAGATTTTTGATTTTTTTTTTAAATAACTTGCCATCTAGTTTGCAAGATCAGAAGTGGGATTCGATCCAATTTCTGTTTTTGTTAATTGGTTTTGTGATTAAATAAAAAATGTCGGATCGCTGTCGAAGTCGTTACCGTAGCCGTGAGCCAGTTAGGCGATATAGCAGACATCGGGATCGTACGCAGACACCGGTGTGTGACTTACAGGTGGAACTACAGGTCATGCGAGCGCGTTTGAAGACGTTAGAAGATCAAGCGTCGTTTGCACAGTCGAAACGCTCGCGCAAACGGAGGGTATCGCCACACGAATTGCCGCGGTCTGAGGCGCCGCCTGCCCGGCGCCAGACGACCCCGACATCACGGCGCCATGCCGAGCGCGTTGAGTCACCGTTGCTAGGGCGATCTACGCAAGCGCCGCGGTCACGTACGCCACCCTTGCCGCCTGCGCCGCCTAGTGTATTCCGTGCCGGTCATATGGCAGAGTCCTTGTTGGGACACGCCGGTGCAGCTAGTGATACCACTGCAACGGACCTAGTGGACATAGTGGACGCGATCCGTTCCATCAACAATCGGATGAGATTGACCAACATTTTTTTATTTCTAGTTTCGATCCTAGTCTAAATAATATTAGTGATTGGTGTGACGAAGTTGATCGGACAAAACTTTTAAATGATTGGAGTGATCACGAATGTCTTTCGCGAATAGGCAATTCTTTAAAAGGTGATGCTCGTACGTGGTTACGCGAGTGGGTTACGAGTAATCGTACGTGGATTAATTTCAAAAAGGAATTTACGCCTTTGTGTCCGAAAACACCAGACATAGCAAATATGAACACAAATTCGGATAATTACTCTACGTATGCGGATTACGCTCGACGCTCGTTACTTCGATTACGCATAGGCGCGGACTCAGTGACGAGCTTATTTCTGCGATAGTTGTTCGTGGTATTGTGGACCCTCACATTAGAACATCAGCTACTAATGCTAAGTTGTCACCCAATGACATAGTTGAATTTTTGTCGATTTATGTAAATCCGTCTACTTCTAAGACACAAAGTACACGTCCTACCTCACAAAATAATTCTGTTAAAACTAATCACGTGAGTAATGTAATTAGAAAGCGTAGGCTTGAGGAGGGCAAGTGTTTTTCGTGTGGTGTGGTCGGACATAAACAGGCTGCTTGCAATAAGAAAGTTAAGATCGATTCAAGTGAGAGTTTGAACCCCAGTGGTTCAAATAAAAGTTCCATCTCCAAACCAGTGTTCATGCCGTTAAAATCTGAACCTTGTTCTTTTTGCAAAAACCTGGCCACAAAGTAGATAACTGTTTCGCAAAACAAAAATCAGAGTCGCGCAACAAAAATAACGTTAATTTTTGTCTAGAAAATAAGATTACCCACCGGTGGACGTGTTAATCGATAGTGGGTCAACCATATCGCTTATATCATCGTCACTGCTGAAACATTTCAATTGCGCGCACAAGCCAGCATTTCGCGTATTACGGGGATTGGGAAGTCAAGAAATCGAAAGCACTTCATATGTCACTTTACCGATTGAGTTCGATGGTTTAACACTTGAAGTAGATTTATTTATCGTGGCACCCGAGTTTATGAATACGCCAATTATTGTGGGAACCGACGTTCTCAATAGGGAGGGTGTTCGGTACATCCGCACGCGCAATTTTCAGTCACTTACTAGAAAGGTAGACAATGCGGAACATGTGATGACTGTTCAGAACGACGATAAAATACCAATTAACACGCCACTCGTAGGTGACCAGTTACAACGTTTGCTCAATATGATAAATGAGTTTTCTGCATATTTCATATCCGGTACCGCGACATCAACTGTTAATACAGGGCGTATGACGATTAGACTGAGCAACAATACTCCCGTCAACTACCGACCTTATCGAATGTCCCATGCAGAAACACTTCGTGTTCGTGAGATAATTAAAGATTGATCGCCAAAGGTGTTATTCGCGAATCAGAATCCGACTATGCAAGCCCAATTATTTTGGTTAAAAAGAAAGACGGATCGGATAGGATGTGTGTAGATTTCCGTAAATTGAATGAAGTCACAGTTAAGGATCGTTTTCCATTACCGCGAATTGACAATTACATAGATCGATTGGGACGTAATAAGTTCTTCACCAGTCTCGATATGGCAACTGGCTTCCACCAGATTACTCTTCATGAGGAGTCTGTTCCACTCACCGGATTCGTTACGCCTGAGGGCCATTTTGAATACTTGAAAATGCCTTATGGATTGTCAAATGCTCCGGTGGTGTATCAACGTGTTGTCTCAAAATATGTATCAGAGTAGTCGTTGACGGCTGCTCCTCTGACCTTATGGCTATTGATGCCGGAGTTCCTCAGGGGTCTGTTCTCTCTGCAACTCTTTTCCTGCTGCACATCAATGACCTACTACAGACTGGTATTGTTGGGTACGCGGACGACAGTACTGTTTCAGAGAGATACTTGTCCAGCGCAAAAACCAACGGGGCCGCAGTTCGTTCCTTGAGAGAGGCCTTGGTAGAGCGGACAGAGTTGACGTTAAGCCTTGTCTCCCAGTGGGGTGATGATAATCTGGTCACTTTTAACGCCACCAAAACACAGGCGTGTCTTTTTACCACAAAAAGGAGTCGTTTCGACCTGACTCCTACTTTTCGGGTACATCGGTTCCTGTAACTGATCGGCTCGAGCTCCTAGGCACGGAGTTGACATCTAACCTCAACTTCGGCGCCACCATCGAGTACAAAGCCCAAACTGCGGCCAAGAAACTGGGCATCCTAAATAAGGTGAAGCGATACTTTACGCCTGGACAGCTTTTGACCCTTTATAAAGCGCAGGTCCGATCCTGCATGGAGTATTGTAGCCACCTTTGGGATGGCTCGGCTAAATACCAACTTGCCGCGCTTGACTCGGTGGAACGCAGAGCTAAGAGGCTCATTGGCGACGTAAATCTGGTGGATGCCAAGCTTCACAGTTTGGCCCATCGTCGCAAGGTTGCCTGCTTGTCGGTCTTCTATAGATTGTACTTCGGAGAGTGTGCCCAAGAACTCCACGACCTCATTCCACCGGCCCCCTTCTATTATCGGTCATCTAGGCGCACTTCAGGTTACCATCCCTTCCTGGTGGCTATCCCACCAGCTCGCACTAAGCGTTTCCAAACTTCTTTTATAATGCGCACAGCAAAGGAATGGAACTCTCTGCCTGCGTCTGTGTTTCCGAACGCATACAACCCTAATCTCTTCAAAGTGAGAGTGAACAGGCTTCTTCTGGGTAAGCTCGCTCCATCGTCGACTTTGTTTCTGTCACCTCTGACATAGACTAAGGTCAAGAGCAAACCCATCATAAATAAAAAGAGAGCGCTGTCCCACAGCGCGCCCCTTTTTTGCTCGAGAGCCGTCGGACCGTCAACACGTCGTCGTAACGACCGACATTTATTTCTTAATTTCGTGTGAATTTCGTTTGTTTTTTGTTAATTGTTTGGTTTATTAAATTGCCGTTGTAGCTGTTAGATTTTTGATTTTTTTTAAAATAACTTGCCATCTAGTTTGCAAGATTATATTATCTTACCAATACTCTCAACGTTTACCCCAAAACAGGTTCATAATGTCCGAGGTAGCAACATTACGGGGGTGGGAAGTGAGGCGGGCGCGGGACGCTTGTCTTGATTTTAGACACAGCGTGCGGCTTGCAATGACAGTTGAACCGGTTGAACGCGGATTCTAGTTCTTTCTATATTCTAAGGTTTATATCCAACATGTCCATTATTGAACAGGAATATCGTATACGCTAAACGAATTATTCCTTTTAGCGTATTGATGGAAATATATGAAAAACCTAATATTTTTATACTAAATATAATCAATAGGTATTAATTTACCTTGTTTAGTATTAAATACTCTCCCTCTGGCTAGTCGGAATAACTGCTCAGCTGACTCCAAGAGAATCCAACCAGAATTAAGTTTAGCATATTCCGGAGTACTGTATTTACTTACTAAGGCATGGAATGAAACAGCATCGTCATGGAGCAAGTTTCTAAAAAGGTAAAATATTTTGATAAAATATTAGAATAAACTTTTATAGAAGTCTCTGCGCCGAGCAACGAGCAGAGGATTTTTATTACGTAGTCGGGCCATAAGTTCTGTCACATAGATAAAATTTCGAATTTAGAATGCAAGCCGAGGAAAATATTATGGGCATTCGAAATTTAAATATTAAAAGAAAATAAAAACAGGGTTTCTGGAATTTTGTTCATTTTCTAAAATGCAGTAGACGCGCAAAGAAGACCAGTACCTATTTGCATTGAATCGCTGCGGTCACGCGCCAACTTAGATTTTCAAACAGATGAAATGTTTGGAATTTCCACTGAGATTTATTTATCGTACTATCAAACGATTCAGAGAAGATTCAAGATTAGAAGATAAACAAAGGAGCGGTCGACCTCGTACTGTTCGGACTCCAGCGGTCATCAAAGCAGTGAACGAACGCCTGTCCGCATGCAAAAAATGTTCTGCAGATGGACTAAGCAGAACTACTGTTAAAAGGGTGTTAAATGAAGACCTAGGACAGCGCGCTTATAGAAAAAAAATTGCAAATCTTAACTCACGGCTGAAGAAAATCAGACTCGAAAGAAGCCGGGTTTTGTTAAGGCGGTACCTACGCGGGAAAAAAATACCGCGAAATACTTTTTACGGACGAAAAAATGTTTACATGTTGAGGAGAGTTTCAACAAACGAAGGCAAAGTGAATGCAAGTGTACTCTACTGAAGAAGCGAGCAGATGTGTGCTACGTGTTCAGCGGCATACATGGTTTCGCTTGGGGTGTCCTATTTGGGTCCAACGGAGGTGTTTTTTTTTGTTAAAAAGGAGTGAAAACCAGTGCCCTCGTATATTAAAACACAGTCCTAACAAACATTGTGGAACCTCTTTCACAAACAAGGTTCGAAAACAGGCACTGGGTATTCCAGCAAGATTCTGCGCCGGCTAGTACCCAAAACTGGCTCACGACCCATGGAATTGACTTTATCAGGTATGAGCAGTGGTGGCCCAGTGGTAACGGCCGCGACTTACGAGTTGTAGGTCGTAGGTTCGAACCTGGACAGGCGCTTTACTTTGTGTAAATTATTCCATCACCACTGCTCTCAAAACGGTGAAGGAAAACATCGAGAGGAAACCGGCATGTCCTAGAACCAAAAATTCGAAGACATGTGACATCTACCAACCCGCACTGGGCCCGCGTGGTGGATTACGGCCCACTCCCTCTCACAGAGAGGAGGCCTGTGTCCCAGCAGTGGGAACATTATAGGCTGATTATGTATGTATGTTATGTAGGTATGAGGATTGGCCCTCATCCAGTCCAGACTTGAATCCCTTGGATTACAAAATATGGCAGCACTTAGAGGAGAAGGTCTGCGCTAAACCCCATCGCAACTTGGGGTCACTAAAGGCATCCCTGTCGCCGATATTGACATGAACGTCGTGCGTGCTTCGATTGATGACTGGCCTTGCAGATTGAAGGCTTGTATCGAAGCAAGAGGAGGACATTTCTAATAGTTTTAATGTGGTTTAAATCTGTATTTTATACCCTTTCATTTGATTTACAAATGGTTGTAGTGTGTAACTCTTTGTGTCATTTATTTAACTTTCCATATGTGACAAAACTTACGACCAGAATATTTATAATACACCTTATTTTTAGCATTAAAAGTGCAATGTTGTAATTATTGGAACATTGTTGAAAACTAACGCGCGAGGGCGTACTCGTTTGCACTGTATTATTATGATATTAAGGTTTATTTTTAAATGTCCTAAAATCGTTTCTAATGTTTATTTATGTAGCTATTATTAGCCTGAACTAACTTCTTCCAAACAAATTTTAAGAAACTAGATCAAAAGTCTTAGATAAGTCCAGAAAATAGTTAAAAAAAATGTGTCCTGTGTTGCATACAGTATCTCATGTATGTGACAGGTAGATCTCTTACACCGTCATACTCCTCAGTACTTTCAGATCCTGGATGTACTCCTTTGTTCTTGTACTCAACTGATGCCAAACACAGTCCAGCTGTGATTGAAGAATTTTATGAAACTTTTTTGTAATACAATTTTCTGTTGTTATTTCCTGAAATAAATAAAAAATAATTCAATGGTTGTTGGTTGCAAAATATTCGATTGCTTGTGTTATAAGTTATAACCACAGGATTGCTAATGCAAATTTGGCAAATAAGAAAATGTTTATTGAGGACCTCCAACACTATCACAACTTTGTCACTTGTGTAGGATTTTAATTACCTGCATGTCTAGTGTCCTGTTGATGCTTTTCAGTTGTTTCACTGTGTAGTTTATAATGTCAAGCAAGCAGGTCTGAATATAGCTCATGTTGGTAGTCAGCGGAACATGCAACTCCACCACTTGCGCCTGTCGACTCTTGAGACTCTTTATAATTGAACCATGGAACCTATGTAAGTGAATACAAGATTATTATCGTCTTATTACAAAACGAGTTCTAACTTTCGTTCAAGCCCAAACCTTCAAGCCATATCAATTAAGTATTAATATGACATGGATAAAATTATATTTTTGAAGCTAACATAACGTATGTGTACGTGTACGTATTTTTCTGTTCCTTTCTTCCTGTCTGTTTTTAAGTGTGTACATAAACTGTTAAATAAATAAATAAATACTACTCAAAGCCAAGTTAATATTAATGAATATATAAACTTACCTTGGCCATAAAAATAATTCTGTAACAAATAATGCCCTCATAACTTTCTCCACTTGGTTGTAACCAAATGTAAATGATATTGGAGAATTTGAGAATGCCTTCACAAATCCAGTCTGCAAGAAATTAAATATTTTATGGTTAAATGCAATATAGAAAGTGATTCATCAGAAACAATTCATCAAAATATTTACCTTATTACTCTGCCTATAAAGTCTCAGTGCGAATGCTTCCTGACATGACTCCAAAACCGTATGTGCTCTCAAAACAATAATACCAGTTATGTGTGATATAGGGACTCGGTTTTTGAGCAAGTCTACTACTAATATGCGAGTTGAAACAAAGTGTACTCCACCCTCTAAATATGCTTTTTCTCTGCAATAAATATCTTGCTTTAACACTTTCTATGCCAAGCACCCAGCATATGGGTCGAAAAATAATTCGTTCGTGTGCCCACAACTCGCATCCGAGTCGTCGCTATATGTAGCTAAAGATGACTTCTGTTGATTGAATTGTTATAGATTTGCAATAAACATTATATGGCATGCCAATTTGTATGTATTCTATGTACTTAGCGGTGAAAGTGTTAAAACATTTCTCTGGCTATTTTATTTAATTTTTCTTTCATTCAATTGCACATACAACTCTTTAGCATTAATTTGAAATCCTTTGTGAATCTGCCTGGACATAGTCCCCTGACTCAGTATTAGACACCAGTTCCTGGCAACAACATCAGCTGCACAAGTTGCCAAAATTATTTATTATGACCATGTTCAGATGTAGTTTGGTCTCATAAGTAATATTTTAATTAAATAATGCTATTACCTCTCTGTCCCAACATTAGGTAAGGCTGATAGGCCAAATTTCTGAGTAAAATATTTTTCCTCATGATCACTACTGTTCAACACAAACACCAAATGCGCAGGGTCTTTATATATCCACAACATATTTGATATTATGTTGTTGTAATTGATTCCTCTGGAAATACAAACTATTAAACATACTATTCAGGTAAAAATAACACTGTCTTCATTGGTGTTAGATATTTAAAAGAACTCTCACTGAACAACAAGGTATGTATATAAGCACCTAATGCAGTAATTTTGGTATACATGGTGCTTTAAAAATAATACTAGAGCTTAGTAAAAATAAATAAAATAATTAAGATAAATTATTCCAAATTCTTGGTGGTTGATGAGTTATTTATTGGTTTAAGAGTATGATAGTTGTGTTGTGGAGTAAAAATTATATAAAAAAAATTATTGGAGCTATAAAAGAGCATAAATCTTATTCTAAGCTAAAATTAGAAGACGACCCACGGACCACAAAAACAAAATTGATTAGTTCAACAGTGGACACAACAAACTTGAAGAAAAAGTAATTGCCTATTTCTGTATTACAATATTTTTATTCAATAGCAATTTGCAGTTTTTAAACTAGACCAACACCACTACACTGTTCTAAAAGCATGCATTTAAGTAACGTGTGTCTTCATGAGTTTTGTAGCTTTTAGCAACTTTAAATATTATTTGGTTAGTGTGTAGGCTAAGTTGTTTTGCAAGGACATACTTTGCCATAATAACAAGTGCATCTTTTTCAAAAGAATCAATAAACATTTGTTTTTCAAAAGATAATAAAGAGTATTTCATTTCGATATCATCTTGGCCTTCTTCAACATCGACAATGTCTTTATTTGATTCCATTCTAGTAAGTACAGCTTACCGCACACCACACTATACCAATACAACCAAACGAATACTGAAGTTCAAATAATTATCACAACAAAAATTTTTCATACGCCGACTGCGTATGAAAAATTTGGTATTTTCACGTTTGGTCAGTGTTGCCGCAACTGAGTTCCCAAAAGGTACATATCCAGCGCTGAAAAGGTACATTTTGGGTTAAAAACGTACATCAGCAATGCTTTTACTAAAATCACTCACTACTGCTTCTCTCGCTCTCTCGCAATGAATTCGAGACAAGGAGAGACTGCCAGCTTGCCAGCAGAAGTTCTATTTTTGGATCCTAAATGTGAGAAAACTTACCTATCTAATATTATAAAAATCTCGTGTCACGATGTTTGTGGTCGCACTCCTCCGAAACGGCTCGATCGATTTTTATGAATTTTTGTATGTATAATTGTATATTTGTTAGGTATGAGGATAGGTCGTAAATTAAATTTCATACCGTTACCTAATAATAATAAAAAATAGGAAAACAAATAAATTGTAATTTTGACATGGACAACGTCTGGCGGGTCAGCTGGTATTATACGTCTAAAAATCCCTAGTCTCTGCGATAGGGGGAAGTGATTTTCTTTCTTGTATACTTAGGTGTACAATAAATAAATTGAATAAGCCCATTTTCATTAATCGAATCCTGTGTTCGATTTTTGGTCGTGGCGGCCCCGTGGCTGACCGGTGCCTTTATTCGCTCGCTGCTGTGGTGCTTGGTAATTTGTAAAATACTTTCTTGAGACTATTACCAGATATTTTGTGTGTGTTGCATTATGTTTTGCTGTGAGCTTTGATTCTATTACTACTTCTACTAACTACTACTAAGATGTCCACTGCGGGACATAGGCCTCCCCAAGTTAGGGGGTTTTGCCGTAATCGCCACGCTTGGCATTCCGAGTTGGCGATCGCAGTGCGGTGGTACAGTACGCGGAAACGCTGCTGCCTATCCTACGGTTTTTTCCCTTAGTCGACTCTTACGACACTCTCAGGGGGGTGGGGTGGTGCCACACCACAGGTCATTCAAACAATGATTATTCGTACTATCAAGTTTATATTATAATAATTAATACATACCTAACGTCCTAGATCTCCTGGGCTAACTAAAGGTTGGTGAAGGCATTCGTTGCAACAAACATGCAGCATGACTTTATTGTAGAATTAGTAACATAATTAATTTATTATTTTAGTTTTAACTGACAATGGTGCCGATTCCCTTGTTCACAAACTAAACTAAATTTAAGTTCAGTGTATCTTTTTCTTTCTTTTCATTAAGAAAAGGACAGAAGATAAATTTTAGTTTAGTCCTGTCAAATTAATCAGCGCCTGTCACTACTCCATACAAGTATAGACGTGATTAAAAACTTGCCTTCTAAAATTACGTCAATTTACGTCAAGCGCTGATTAATTTGACAGGACTAAACTAAAAATTATCTTCTGTCCTTTTCTTAATGAAATATAAAGAAAAAGATGCACTGAACTTAAATTTAATTTAGTTTGTGAACAAGGGAATCGGCGCCAATAATGAGCATATTATGTATAGTATGTTTTTTAATGTTCAGATTATGGATATAACTTGAACCACAATCACGATTCCGAACTTTTTGTCGTGTGACTTCTCCATTATATATTATTAACCACGAGAAACAATTCACTGAGTACTTATATCTCGCGCGCTTAAAAATACAAAACAAAATGTACTTAGCAAAATTATCCTCTTTGCAAACAAGCGCCCTGTGAGTAGAGTAGTGTGTGTTCTGTATCGTATCTGACTGTGTCTGTGGTACTTAGGTTAAGTTAGGACCGAAGATCTATCTCGTTTTCTCGTTTTGGCGGCGGTTTCAAATATTGGATGTTAAGTTGAAAAGGTACGTCAAATGGACCCCATTACACATTACACATGGGAGGCTTAAAAAGTACGTCAAATGTGTAAAATGTACGCTAACGGCAACGCTGCGTTTGGTACAGAAATTCACAAACAAATTCAATTTGAAACGCCGTATTTTTCTGTGTTGACAGTAGATGTCAAATTGTCAATGGTGCCGATTCCCTTGTTCACAAACTAAACTAAATTTAAGCTACTGAGCTTAAATTTAAAGAAAAAGATGCACTGGCATCTTTTTCTTTCTATTTCATTAAGAAAAGGACAGAAGATACATTTTAGTTTAGTCCTGTCAAATTAATCAGCGCCCGTCACTACTATATACAAGTTTAGACGTGATTAAAAACTTGCCTACTAAAATTACGACGAATTTGACTGTCCTTTTCTTAAACAAGGGAATCGGCGCCAGTGGCGCCGATTCCCTTGTTCACAAACTAAACTAAATTTAAGTTCAGTGCATCTTTTTCTTTCTATTTCATTAAGAAAAGGACAGAAGATACATTTTAGTTTAGTCCTGTCAAAGTAATCAGCGCTTGACATAAATTGACGTAATTTTAGTAGGCAAGTTTTTAATCACGTCTAAACTTGTCTAAAGTAGTGACGGGCGCTGATTAATTTGACAGGACTGAACAAAAATTTATCTTTTGTCCTTTTCTTAATTAAATAGAAAGTAAAAGATGCATTGAACTTAAATTTGGTTCGGTTTGTGAACAAGGGAATCGGCGCCATTGTCAATAAATAAATATGATTTCTCTTTTTTGTCATTTCTCAAAAAAATTGGTAGGGACGTACCTACTGTACGCAATTCGTCGCTCTCCTTAGATCGATAATTTCAATAACACGGAATAACACCAGAGGCCGCACTGTGGTTAAAGCCAGTAGCAATGCAGTGACTTTGTCCGTAGAGTAAAATTATTCGATTGGATATTAGCTTTGCCGATCACAAGAGGCTAATACAAAAGCCAAGATGTAAAATCAGTGGCGGGGGGTGCTACTAGGAATAATAAAACGCCATCATATTAAACTATCACAAGTCGCTGAGTGCTGTTACACTATACAATACCCGTCACATACACGACCGTTCCTTAGTCTGGACCGTGACCGGCTAGCGGACCGTGACCTTAGTCTGGAAGCGGGGCGGACGGGAGCTAGGTACATACTTGTTAGAACATCGAGTCTGCATCTCTGTCGCTGGTCGTCGCACGCCGGGATTCCCCCAAGTAACTGGGGTTTCACCAGGCGGGGACAGACCGCTGAGATGTTGTGAAAAAAGCACATATGGGTGCGTGAAGGTACACGTATTCAAAATAGCACTAGCCGAATAGCCACTTAAAATGAGGGGCCTAACGGGTATTAACGGGTCACCGTATACCCTGTGCGCTAAGCCTTGGGGCCTGGGGGCTAAGCCCTGGGACCGCATGCCACGCCCTCTGACGGCGATGAAGCGACATCCAACAAGTTTAAACTATCTCACTTGCTTATTTACCTTTCTCACTAGCTTACTAGCCTAAAATGAGGATAGTTAAGAATACACGAGGTCAGAGTGACTAGCTTGTTTCTTACTAGCACAATATTGATATCCTTGCCTCGTGTAACCCGGGCATAAACGCGGATACTACCAATATTTAGTAGTAAATTACTTGAATTTCTAGGCACAATCCTGGTTTTTTTTGTAAGATCCTTTAAAAGTTACAGGAGGTTTACGATGGCTCCTCCATTCAGACGTCTGAATTGAGGAGCCACCTTAGAACTGGAAAACTAGCCTATGGATATGTTTGAAATTTTGGTATGATTAAAGTAGTGTTTATGCAAAACCAGCACAAAAATTGGGTATATGCGGCTGAATTTGAGATAGCTACAAGCAATGCCTTGATTCGTCATAAAAGTAATACATTTCACCGCGCTGTTTTTCGCGGTCAACCGCAGTGTGGACTGCTTATCACAAACGAAGGGCATAGATAGCGCCAGCAGCAAAAGAAAATTTTGTTTATTTGATTTTTCTGTTCGATATTTATTATTAGATTGTTTTAAGTTTCCAATTCATTTAACATTGATATTATTATGCGAATGTGCCAGTTAAAAATTGTAGATGCAAAGAACATTTTAGATACTTTCTAATTCGTTTTCTAATTACAAGGACATTAATATTACGCTGCGTTTGTATTATTTTCTGTTTTTTCATCGTGTGGATGATTTCAATAAGTTAGCTTAGACAGAGGGGGATGTTTGAGAAGCCACGGTTTTATTCGTGCAGCACACCGTTTTTAGCATTTAATGGAATGCTATATTTTACTTATTAATGCCATGGTGGAATGGTTGACTTGAGGAAACTGTTGCGTCTATACCGTTTCTCTAAACACGCTTCGATTAGGCCGCTTTATATTTCTGAAACCAGCGAGTTTACGTCAACATCGGCAACATTACTAAGTCCATAATGCTGTGTCCAAACCACTAATTGTATTTGGATCAATTTGGACGTACCTATGAAAGCCATCGAACGTGCGGTAGCCAACGCCGAATACCTTTCGATGGCGTTCTTTGGGTGCGGTGTGTACGCAGCATAATAAGGAATAAAACAGGGATGCCATTGTAAAAACAGAAGAACCACTATTAAAACCGTAGTAGGTTCTACTGTTTCTACTGTTGTGTTCTATTATTTCTACAGTTCTTTGTACATTTGGCGCCGTCTGAAGCAAGACATCCAATTTATGCTTGTTTTTTTTTTTATACAAGGTCTACGCGGTCTTCTGATTCTGGTGTTTAAAACAAAATTTAAAAGAAATCTCCATAGTAAACTTTATAATAATTTTCATTAAACATTCTGTAAATAGAATAATATTTTTTCATAAAATCAACTAGTTTACAATCTTTTGTAATAAAAAAAATACAAAACAAAAGTTTTCAACCTTTTTTGTAAATGATTATATTTTTGTAAGTAAGTTTGTACAAACACTCCAAACATATTTTACTAACTACTAACTAGTTGAGGTTAGCGTTTCCTATCTGACTACTCTGATAAGAAATTTCGAAACAAACTCAGAGGTTACAGTCTCTTTTAAAAGTCCAGACACAATCTTGGTTAGAACATGTGAAGACCATAATAATTATATATTGGTGTCTGAAATAGTCTAGTCTTTTGAAGAAATAACCACACAGATATGAGGGGACCTGTCCCTCAGTGCACGCATTTGTCAGTAAACGTGTAGCTCAACTTAGAACTTATGGAGTTCAATGATTCGACGAACAATACCAAAGAAAGGACATTTGGTTACGCCGCATAAAGTAAGAAAAAAAAGTAGTAGTAAGTAGTAGAAAAAAAGCAATGCCCCACAATGACATAGTCCTCAAATGTAAGCTTTTCATAAATGACTATGTGGACTGTTTTTAGGGTTGATTTGTGTTAAATATTGTGAAATATAAAATATAGAAATACTAAATATAGAAATATTGTGAAGATTTTCGATTTCTTCAGCTGCTGCCAAAATAAAATCATCGTAGCGCTTAGGAGCTGTGATTTTTGACCTGTCTCTTAAAACCCTCGTTTGAATGGTCGCATTTTCTTCAGCATCAGCAACAGGTTCATTATCATCGACAGCGGTAAAAGATCCGGAAAGAGATTCGTATTCACTTTCATTATTCGCTGGGTCCACTTGTCGAACGTCTTCAGTACTACCGACCAAACTTTGTTGCAGTGATTTATCTTGATCATCTGCGTCACTATCACTATCATGTTGCTGATCATCTCCTTCATTATTGTCAAGTTTAATATCCACTCGCTTGCGTGTTTCATTAGGTTATTCGTGTGAAAACTCTAAATCGGTGAGAAGTCTGGAGATTGCATTTTTATTCGATTCATCATAGAACATAGTCTTCAATACCCTAACATCTTTTGAAGTTATGATGCTGTTCTTCGAGGGTATGAACACCCTGAAAGCTTTAGACGTTTTAGAGTATCCCGCAAACATGCCAGGAATTGCCTTTGGTGCAAATTTGTGACCGTTAGTGCCTTTCATCAGAACGTAAGTCTTGCAACCGAACACGTATAAATGATTAATACATGGCTTTCTCCCAACCCATCGCTCGAATGGCGTTTGGTTCTGAACGGCGCTGTTTATACTCCTGGGGGGTAACCATCACCTCTTATAGCAGTATTATTTCAATATTACTTAGCGTGAGAAAGAGATGGAGCTATAAGTCCTGTATAGCTCCATCACTTTCCCACTGTGAAGTAATATTATAATAATACTGCTATAAGAGGTGATGGTTACCCCCCTGTTTGATAGGTAGTTAGCAGTGAATACTGCTTCGCCCCAAAATTTTAATGGTGCCTGTGCGTCAATCATCATTGCTCTCGCTTTCTCCACAAGGGTACGATTCTTTCTTTCAGCAACTCCGTTTTGGTTAGGGGTATAGGGTGCGGTCAGATGTCTCTGTATCCCGCAACGTTTCAGATAAGCGTTGAACTCTTTGTTCACATACTCAGAACCATTATCTGATTGTATGAATTTGATTTTGTTCCAAGTGTGCGTCTCCGCTAACTCCTTGAACTCTTTAAACTGTTCTAATACTTCGTTCTTGCTTTTAATCATGTAAATTCGACTGTATCTGCTATAGTCATCTATAAAAGTAACGAAGTATTTGTTTCCGCTTACTGTGGGCGTTCTGATAGGTCCACATACATACATCGCTATGAACGATTTCTAAGCGTTCTGTTGTTCGTTGAGTTGTTTTCTCACGGGGGGCAGCAACACGATGGAGTTTTGCTTGGATACAGATTTCACAGTCGTAGATGTTTGATGAGTTCGCTTTCTTTTTAGCAATTGGAATCGGAACAGTGTCATCATTATGATAAGCCAGATTGTTGCGCTCGTGTTTATTTGGTTTGATGTAATAAAGACCATCTCCTTGTTTAAATGCGGTGAGAGTTATACCATCTTTTGGATTGTTGACCGTCGCTTTAGTGTCTGTGAAGAGGACAGAATAGCCAGCATCTGTCATCTTACTGACAGACATCAAGTTAGTGCACAGACTAGGTACATATAGAGTGTTTTGTAGCTGTGTAAGGGCTATACCATTACCATTTTTTGTTACAAAGGAGACAGTACCTTTTCCTTTAATCTCTGCAGTTTGTTTCTTAGTTGCAAAGTTTAGTTCTCCGGATGTTATCTCTATAGTCCTAAATAAGTATCGTTGATAAGTCATGTGAGACGTACATCCGCTATCCAAAACCCAAATGCTGTTTTCAGATTTTTCGTTATGGGTAAGAAGACACTGTATAGCAAAATTGGTCTTATGAGAACAGTTAGTATGTTTATTAGGCTTCTCACTGTTTTCCTTCCAGCAATTGGTACAAATTTTGTGATTCTTGCGTTTGAAGATGTTACCAGCACGTTTGCAAATTTTACAGGACGTCGTTATTGGTCATGTTTTGGCTATGACGTGCTTCACATTCTTCTATTATTTTAGTTTGAAGCTCCTCTGGCTTCGGAAGAGTGTCTCGCGATTCTATAGCGACTCTGAAATTCTCAAATTCATTTGAGAGACTGTACAACATCATGATTGTTAACAGATCCTCATTAATAGCTACGTCCATGTCTGCCAATTTGTCAACTATATCCATGAACTTGTTTAGATGAGTTCTTACATCGTGTCCTTCTAATTTCGTTAGGATAAGTTGCTTTAATAGGGATGCCTTTCGTGCAGGTCCCTTACTGGCGTACGTGTCTTTCAATTTTTTCCGTAATGCTTTAGCAGTAGTGCAATTTTTTATTTGTTTAAGCTCAGAAGGAGCGATTATAAGTATGAGTTCAGATCTCGCCTGTCTATCGCCTTCTTTATCAACCACTGCAGTATCCGTCTCGATGTATTTCCATAATTTGTGTCGTACGAGAACAGCTTCAGCCTGTATCACCCAAGTATCGTAGTTCTCTCTAGTTAGAGGGTCAATTTTAGTGCTCGACATTTCGGGTACTTAAAACTTTTTATTTCGTACACGCTCTGCTACCATGTTAAATATTGCGAAATATAAAATATAGAAATACAATATTTTGGACTGAAAGTACACAGTTATTTTATTATAAGTGACAACATCAAAGTATAAACAACTGTATCTTAGCAACTACTGGTCTGCCATAGATACTTCACAATTTGCTGTTTTTAGTTTGGTAAGGTTAGCAACACTGTTCGCAGCGGAAACGGAAAAGAGAGACGCCATATTGTGTACGCCTTCATTTGCAACGCAATTCGCTGCGCCAGCTAGCCGCAGAAGTCGCGTACGCGTTGTCTTTGTTTAATCAGAAAAAGTTTGATTCATCAGTATTAGCAGCAATAGGTAAGGATTGCGTGTTTTTATAGTAATTACCATGTTATTTGATTGTCTGCTATCGATGGCTTGCACGACTTTACCAAGACACTTTCTTTCCAGTATGCATATGCAAGCCATGAACCAATTCGGAAATAGAGGTTTTGGCGGCCCACCGCAGCCGCAGAGACAAGGTCGTAATCGTGGTAATAATAACCGAGGAGGCTTTCGTAATTCGAGATTTGATCTTGGTACGCAGCAGAGGAACCAGAATCACGGTCAAGGAGGTCAACGGCCTAATGAGGTAGATGCTCAAATTTCATCAAGATAGTATAGTACTTTGATAGATAATGTTGTTAGTATTTATTAGTTGTACTTGGTTCACTAACCCGACTAAGATATACTGAAATTAAGCGACTTGCAAGAAAATTACCATTTCGGTGACGACGCCATTTTGTGTTTGCTTGGTGCTATGGTTGGGATATTGATTACGTTACGAAGGAGAAATCGAAACGACGTTATTTTAGCCCCTAGTGTTTTAAAAGACGTAGAACCCGTATTATTGCCTTACAAGTAATATTTTGAGACAGGTATTTTATAATTATTTTTATAAATAATTTCCGAGAGATGCACTTCTTTCACCACTCTGTCTGACCTACTTTATCGAATAGAACAGATAGATACTAATAGAGAAGTTTGCTGTCTAAAACTATATAGCACATCTTTTCCTATTTTGTTATTGTTGTATTGATGCATTTCGGAAGTAGAAAAATTCTAAGCATCTTGTTTTTTAGACAAAGCCCACTCCAATTGTTGAAAAACCCCAACAACCACCGCAACAACAAAATCAGCCTCAGGCTAAACCGCAACAACAACAACCGCCTAAGACTGAAGTTCAGCAGGCACCGCAACAGCAGGCTCAGCAGCCTAAACCACAGCCACCACAGCAGGCACAGCAGAAGCCACAGCAGCAGCAGCAGCAACAACAACAACAACAACAACAGCAGCAGCAACAGAAACCTGCCCCTGTTGCTCAAGCAAAGAATGAGTCTCAGGATCATGTTGATAAATCAGTAAATGTTGAGCAGAAGAACCAAACTCAGCATCCTAGTCAGAACCAGCATTCTAATCAAAACCAACATTCCAATCAAAACCAACTTTCTAATCAAAACCAACATTCTAATCAAAATCAACAGAGGGTAAGTTACACACCAACTTTTATGTCAAAATTATTAATCACCACTATCAGTGCAGAGTTTAAGAACAGGTTGTTATTCCTCAGAATCTCAATGGCAATTTTGGAGGTAACAAGCAGGGTGGATGGGGAGGCCAAGGTGGTCCTGGCAACAAGCAAGGTGGTCCTGGCAACTTTGGCCAGGGTAACAAACCATTTGGTGGCCCTGGAGGACCTCCTCGGAACCAACTGCGCCCTAATAACATGCGTGGACCTCAGCAGGATGGAGGAAAACCAGTCCAGAGGGAGGTTAGTACTTGGTACAAAAATTGGCTCTTGGTCCTTAATTTAGTGGCCCAATCATTGTATTGTCCTTGTCAAAGTGATTAAAATGTTTTTCTCAATGATTTTCATGTGAGTTTTATAAATGAAGTATACTAAGACTGAATCATAATTATTGCAGGAACAGATGCTAGCCCACAAGCTTAAGGAATTGATGGGACCTTTGACAGATTTACCCACAATTGATCAATCTGAAGTCAAGTTCAATGGAAGAAGTCGCTTGTACATTGGTAATCTCACTGGTGATGTTACTGAAGAAGAGATTACTACTCTGTTTGCTCCCTTTGGTGAAACAGCAGAATTATTTATTAACAAAGAGAAGAACTTTGGATTCATTAAAATGGTAAACCTTGTTATAAATTGCAATGTCAGATTCAAAATTAGCTTTTCTGGTATTTTGCACATCTAAAGTATTTTGTGAATTATGGCAGCACACTACATAACTTCTCCTGTCTCTTTTCCATAGGATTACAGAGTAAGTGCTGAAAGAGCGAAGAGGGAATTAGATGGTAAAAATAGAAGCGGAAGAACACTCAGAGTAAGATTTGCTCCTCATAATAGTGCAGTCAGAGTGAAGAATCTGCCCCCATTTGTGTCAAACGAACTCTTGTATCGTGCTTTTGAGATTTTTGGCAAAATTGAGAGGGCATATGTGAAGGTAGATGAGCGAGGGAAAACACTTGGGGAAGGAGTAGTAGAATTTGCACGAAAACCTAGTGCTTTGGCTGCTATCCGTAATTGCACTGAGAAGTGTTTCTTCTTGACTTCGTAAGTTGTTATTCTTCATAGAAATATTATTTTGAACACTGCTGTAAAATGAATAATATTGTATACTGTAATGTTATATACCATCTGTACTGTTATATTACATTTTAGATCACTTCGTCCAGTTATTGTGGAAAGTTTTGAGGAGCCTGATGAGTTTGATGGTTACCCAGAAAAGAATTTGCCCAAAAAACATCCTGAATTCCTAAGGGCGCGTGATATGGGACCACGCTTTTCTGAGCTGAGTAGTTTTGAGCATGAGTATGGCACAAGGTGGAAGCAACTGCATGAGCTTCACCGCCAGAAGGAAGAGGCTCTTAAGAAGGAATTAGCTTCAGAAGAGGAAAAACTAGAAGCACAAATGGAGTATGCCAAGTGAGTTAAATATTTTTTATACCATAGGGAATAAATCTGCCAAATAGGTACACAACTTTTTGTAAGTTGCAAACCAGGTTGATATATTTTTGTTTTTCATTATGTTTCTTTAGGAATATGTATCAACGCCTGTATTAATTGGAACTAATTAAACTTTGTTTTCTCAGGTATGAGCATGAGACTGAGCTACTCCGCGAACAGTTGCGCCAGCGTGAGCAGGACCGCGAGCGCCAGAAGCGCAGCTGGGAGATGGCGGAGCGCGCGGCCGACGAGCGGCGCGAGACCGAGCGCGCGCAGCTGCTGCGCCAGGAGGAGGAGCTGTCGCAGCGCATGCGCCAGCAGGACGACGAGCTGCGCCGCCGCCAGCAGGAGAACACGCTCTTTGTGCAGGTCAGCATCATCCTCCTCTCTCCATCCTTCCTCCATCATTTGTGTCGTCGCCACAGCATGTCTTCACCTCTATACTTTATTTGTTTGTTATTAATTATAATACATACTAGCTGCTCCCCCCGCGGCTTCGCGCGCGAGTTTTTTTTTAAATAATAGTAGCTTAAGTTACTCCTTACATCATCAGCTATCTGCCAGTGAAAGTCCCGTCAAAATCGGTCCAGCCGTTTCGGATATTAGCCGGAACAAACTGACAGACCGATGGACTAAAAATTTAAAAATTGTTTTTTTTTGTTTTAAGTATTGTCTATGCTTTCTTAAGCATTTAGTAAAAAGCTGTTATTTCGACATTACAAACAGACACTTCAATTTTATTTATTTGTATATATTAGTCACGTAATGACATGATTTAAAGCAACAGGAAAACAATGTAAAATGAAAATGTTTTTAACCAGATATTGCAAACTTAATTAGAAACAGGATGTCTGAACAAGGTTTCTAACAATTGTAACCATGGGTTTGGAGCAGGTGTTTAACAATGATGTCTTATAGGATTCTGCAATTCATCCTACACACCAAATATCAACAATTGTCACCAGCGATAAACCTAATCAATCAATCTATATATATAAAAATGAATTGACGTTTGTTAGTCTCACAAAAACTCGAGAAAGGCTGAACCAATTTGCCTAATTTTGGTTTGAAATATTTGTAGAAGTCTAAAGAACGTTTAAAGGTGAGAAAATATAAAGAAATTGAATGACAGTAGTAAAAAAGTAGTAATATGAAGTGAACCCATCAAAAAGTATTAGGGTTGCATGAATTCACGATCGTATTTAAATCATTATCCACAATAGGATTCGGATAAAATGGGGAAGGCAGATGGTAGGGTAGGTAGGTCGAGTAAGGTAAGCTAGGTAGGTAGGTAGGTCGGGTAGGTAGGTGCGGTACGGTAGGTGGGTAGGGTAGGTTATTATAGATACTTAGTGCTACCCGTGCGAAGCTGGGCCGGGTAAAGCTAGTAAATTATAAATCACATTTATAATCTTTTAACAGGCGCAACGTCTGAACTCCATGTTGGACCGCCAAGAGCAAGGCATGTTTGACCAGCAGCAACCAATGGTGAGTCATGCATTTTATTTACAGTTTGGCATCAGGCTACTGGGATAGACTAGAGAAATCTCTTTGTCCAATGATGCAACATTTTTAAATGATTGAAATGACACTTTGTTTATCTTTAACTCAACTTATTCAAGTAAACAACACATTGCTTTATACAAGCATATTTTTTTCAGAAAAAAAATTAAAAATTAAGCATTGAATATATGAACAAACATTATACTTTCGATACCTACCGAAAATTATTAATATTACGACCGAGAAATCGGTTCCATCGATTTTTTTATGGCTTTCATGTTATCGACCTGATTCCAATGCGAGTTAACCGAAAATATTTTTATTGTTGGCGTACCGATAACTGGTAATGTTGCTTTATGACGCGTATATTATTTGGAAAAGCTCAACTGCGGGGGGTGAGCTAGCATATCGTATCATAAGTTTTAGCTTTCCAGACCATGTTTCATTATGACAACATGTGCAAATGTCACGTAATACTCGTCTGTATCTAGGAACTAATATTATTAAGTAATTAACTTTATTAAGTTTTGCAATATTTTTTTACCAGTATTTACTAAGGAACAAATTTTTCGCGATTTCTCATGCTTTCAATATTACTTAGATCTTGTGTTTCCAAATTAAAACTCCTCTGCCATTGAGGAATGGATTAGGGAACTGCAGAGCAATGGAGTAGGGGGAGCAGCAGAGCAATGTTGGTTTGCTCTTAGGTATGCTCTCCCAGACTTATTTGAACAAGTATTATTTTGAAGACACCTATTCGTAAACATCTATGTAACTATGAAAGCATGTAGATACCTCACACGATTACTTCATTTATGTCTTAAAAATGTGATGAAGGGGCAAGTTTTTTTTGCCGATACTCGCCAGGCTTTAAAATATTTCAGAAACAGCGTTATGTTCATTAGCGACTCGCCTCTGCTTGGCACGGGTGCAATGTACTGATGTGGCGACATGTCAAAACATCGACATTTCTGTGTTATTTCTAATATTGTATAGATTAATCTTCCGGAATAAGTTCTCTATTCAAATGATTGTGAAAACCACATCATAATCCATTGTGTGTACCCTTCCGTTTAACTGTGAGGGTGCTGTTAGCTGCGCAGTGCGGGAGGGTATTGACCCCGTCAGGGGCGAATGACAGCTCTCGCGACACGACACCGGAGTCGATCGATGCCCGCAACGCGCAGCTACCTCAGACATCGATTTCAGTTAAGCCGTAGGCCTGTAGTTTAGAAGAACTAAGCGGACACACATACTGACACGAAAAGCGACTTTGTTTCAAACAATTTATAGATTATAAATACACTAAGGTCTGCTTGCACCACAAATGACTACACACTTTTAGCGCTAAACATTTATTTTAAAACATAATTTGGTATTTCGGGCTCTGTCAACTTCAAACGATTGGGAGTAAAATATCGATGCTTTAATTCGTTTAGCTCTAAATTGTGATTTTGTGGTGTCTAAGGGCCTGTGCACACCACGTTTTTTTAAAGGCGCCGTTGACGCGCGTTTTAGAAATGTGCGTCGACGGCGCGCTTTCTTATTATCCTACAGAAGGTCTACAGGCTGCGTCTGACTCGCGTGCCTATCGCGTCTGTATCGCTACAAACGCGCGCCAACTGCGCGTTTAAAAAACGTGGTGTGCACAGGCCCTTAGTGCTTTTTTCGCTTCCGGAACAATCAGTTTATTAGGACGCTCTAAAACCATGCAGGGGGTGGGTGGGCTTAACTTTTTAATAAAAAACATTTTTTTGTCAGCCTAACCGAGATATTAAATTTAACCACATTTCTGAAAGCTTCGAATATATGTGCACTGCAACATTTTCATGATTGTTGTTGTGATTAGTATTTCGTTGAACAATTCGTATTTGACAAGATAACACTGGAGTACCTTAAAGGTACGGTTTCTGTAATCCGCTTAGACGTGTGAGAAACGTGTCGCGATGCCACTGTATAATGTAGGTTAGGTACGACTACAACAAACACTATAGGGCCCGTGGTCCCAGCGCATACTTGTGGAAGCACAGCAGAGCACAATTTATACAAGTACGTTTATTCGTACCAATTAAGTCGAAATACAGTCGAATGAGGTTCATATTTTAATGCTCGGAGAGAAAAGTGCCAAAAATGCCGCAATGCTCCTTGATACTCCTAGTCATTCTTCGAGCTTTGAAATATAAATTACTCGTTTTATATTGAGCTAAGTATAATATCCATTGATTTATTTATAAACCTGCTCTGCCACCAGGCAGTAAATGCTGGCCCTAACAGTGCATAGCACCGTTTCCGTAGAGACAACGCGAGCTGCTGTCGTCAGTAACCATAGCGATGCAATTTACCGAATTAAGTGGTACCTGCCGTGTAGCTATGGCACACTCTTGTAACATCATTTTTATTTTCATTATACTCAGAAATGCATATGTATTTCTGATCGTCCTGGAACATTATAGAAGGCAGATTGATAAAACTGTAATTGCAGTAATATTTCGATCGGAAACGGCTTATTTCCCGCCAGTCTCATGTCGCACGGAGAATTTGAACCAAAATTTTAAAGTCAACCTTAAGTAGTACCAACCTTTCTCATCTATCTTCAGCGAAACTGACAATAATAATTATTTATTAAATACTTACGAGCGCATCTCTAATAAGTTAATAACTTACCATGAAGAATGTTTGTGGTCTCCATAAACCGAAAGAAAATACTTACCCACTGAATATTTTTACTAACCAATTGATTTGTTCTCGGAATGTTTGGTCCCTAGTAAATACTTAGAATTAGCTAAAATTATAACGTGAATTCTTAAATAATGCATCCTTTGGATTCATCAAACGTGTGTAACTTGCACTGGATTACAATCGTCAATCCGGTAGATATATTATATACTTGGTTATTATTTTATCACACTTCTTATAATTCTTTTAGTGAAATTCTATTCGAAAGTATTATGATTGCTTACTTAGGATGGAGGCTTCAGAGACCAGTACGACACGCCACGAGGGAGTTATGATGACATGCCGCCAAACCGCGGTTGGGAAGGACCGCGCCAAATGGACGATTACCCTAACAAACGTCGTCGTTTCTAAAGCAGCTCTTAATGAGCCCATAGTGTGTAATTTTAACGTTGTTTCTGACTATGAAGCATTTTGTTTGGTTTCGTGGTCGTTGGTCAGGTACGAATAAGGGGTATTTGTATAGGTACGTATAGTCCGAATAAAACCGTGTTTTTCATAATCTTTTATTTTTGCTTAACACATTTTTAAGTAACTTGATTATATGAATTGGTCTAACCGGATAAGTCCGTTAAGATGATCTCTAGTATTGTAGTACCTACTATTTAAACTGTTTTGTTGGTATCGCCAAATTATGAACCCCTTATTTGTCCTAACCAAAGACTTTAAATTGGCACTACGGCCGTTAGCATTGTATCACGTAAATAAATTACATTACAAAATAATAACATTAGAAATAATGAAAGATAGAGAAATTTACTTATTAAGTTAATATCTATGAGGTATATTTTTTTTTACCGTTCTGACAAGATACGGCATTAAGAATTTTATGACAATTCCTTTATTTAGAGATAAATCGCCCTTTTCACAAAAAATAATGTTGGTGAAAAACCGACTCCACTAGTTTTAAGTGAGTACATTTCATAATATGAAATACAAAATTATTATATACAAAATTCAATCATATTATTACATAATAACTTATGTTAACATTCCTGATTCTGCACTGCACTGCACTGCTGCAAAACATCTAGTATTTTAATTAAACCTTCTGAAGCACACTTATTTTAGTGTCATTAATTTAGTTTAACAGATAATTATAATGATTGCTTTATGTTAAGTCCAGTTTCACTAACATTTTTGAAAAACAGTATTTACATCTTGACTTATTAAGGGGACATTATCATAATAACAATTATTCATTCTATTTACTGTATTTCGTTGCTACTCTTGGTAAACGATATTTGTGTATCTATTTCTTATTATGGAGGCATCACAGGTGCAGTATCTAAAGACCTAACCTTTCCTTTAAAACTTTACTGATCAATTTTTTCAATGTCACTTTACCGGGTAATACGCTACTATAACGCCCGCAACAAAAAAACAATGGGCCGTTTTAAGTATGGCTAAAATAGCCGGGTACATTGAGCTTATTAAGCTTAAATACGGACTAATGCCGAAAATGTCTCAAGTTACATACTTGTCTGCTAGTTTATATAAACATGTGTCAAATAAGGAGCTAAATGAAAAAGTATTGAATTGTTTTTTTTTTGCATTCTGACGTTCTTATTAAAGTTTGCAAGCACCGACACCATAAACTGCAAGTGGCCTCCCATAAGTAACATTACTTAATTTTAATGCTTCATTAGATGACGTTTCCCTTGTGCGGGGTGTAAGCCATTAATTTTATGTTAATTTAAACTTTGTGCATAGTGAATTGAGTGTGGAATGATTATTTAATATTTCGTAACCTAGTTATTTTTTACATCGTAAATAAACAACCTTATTTAAGAAATTATTTTGAATTCTTATTTCTAGAAAACCCATTTTCAATGTAAAAAGTCATCGATCATTTCGCCTAATACTGACTAACACTGGTTATAGATTTTATAAAAATAAATTTCATCATTATCAATAATTCTACATCTATAATAAGAACGCGGTGTCGATATTCACTAGAAATCGCAGTCATAGAGACTTTCCGCGTAATACCCCTCGTTTTACTTTTGTAATAGTCAAGTACAGTGCTTCTATTTTCTTAATGTCTCTCAGCAATCATCACATTTTCCGACTTTAGGAGCTGCCCTCCCATTTATAAAATTAATTACATAATAAGTAAAAATAGTAGTAACAACTCTATATACTTCCTAGTCGATTGAGAGCGTCCGGCCTGCACCAAGTGCAAAGGACAACTGCTAGAAATCCGACGGGGAAGTTTGTCGAAAGACATTAAGAAAATAGAACAACTGTACTAATTGACCTTGCCGTTTTCAGTAAATAAGTACGGATGACATTATCCTACGACAACATTTTATACGAGGGCTGCACTAAAAGTATGGGGAATGGAATATTTCCACTTTTCCTGTCATATTCAAATCTTTTTAATTGAAAACTCCTTGGTTTTAAAAATCGAATACCATTTATTTATTTAAAAAAAGATTCTCGGTCTTGTCACAAGGTTTTGTCAAACTTGTTTAGTCGTTGAGAAAATGGAATTGACTCGAGAAAATTCAAGAGCGATGATTTATTATGACTTTCGAAGTGGTTTAACACAAAAACAGTGTGTTGACCGGATGATTTCTGCATTTGGTGATGAAGCCCCATCCAAAACCACAATTTATCGCTGCTTTGCTGAATTTCAACGTAGACGTGTCAAGCTCAGTGATGATCACCGTCAAGGTCGTCCAAAAACTGCAGTCACCCAAGAAAACGTTGATGCTGTGCGTAAGCTGATTGAGGAAGATCGACATGTGACATACCGCGAAATTCAGGCAACTTTAGACATTGGCATGAGTCAAATACAAATAATCTTGCATGAACAATTAGGTGTAAAAAAGTTGTTTTCTCGATGGATACCGCATTCGCTCTGTGAAGAGCAAAAAGCGGCTCGCGTTACTTGGTGCGTCAGAACTCTCGAAAGATTCCACGCAGGATCCTCAAATGCTGTATACAACATCGTATCAGGTGACGAATCCTGGGTATACGTGTACGAACCCGAAACAAAAAACCAGTCACGAGTTTGGGTGTTCGAAAATGAGTTAAGCCAACAAAAATTGTTCGTTCACGGAGTGTTGCAAAAAAAATGGTGGCCGCGTTTGTCTCCAAAACCGGCCATGTTACGACTATTCCTCTTGAGGGACAAAGAACGGTTAATGCAGAATGGTATGCTAGCATTTGTTTGCCACAGGTCGTTTCTGAACTCCGTAAAGAGAACTGCAACCACCGCATCATCCTCCATCACGACAATGCGAGTTCTCACACCGCGCACAGAACAAAAGAGTTTTTAGAGCAAGAAAACATAGAATTATTAGACAATCCGCCGTACAGCCCCGACTTAAGCCCTAATGATTTCTATACTTTCCCTAAAATAAAGAATAAATTGCGTGGACAGAGATTTTCATCACCTGAAGAAGCTGTGGACGCCTACAAAACGGCCATTTTGGAGACCCCAACTTCCGAATGGAATGGTTGCTTCAATGATTGGTTCCATAGTATGGAAAAATGTCAAATTTCGCGGAGAATACTTCGAAAAGCAATAAAAACATTTTTAAATAGTAATGTTGTGTCACTTCCTTGATTCCCGAAATTTTCAGTGCCGCCCTCGTAGTAGACACACCTAGAGTACATAATTATTCCTTTTCTGTATAAGAAGTGGCCTTAGCCCGATCTCCGGGTAATTACAGCAAAAAAAAAAAAAAAAAACTGGTGAACATCTGCAAATCGCCAGCAGCGGTATTCAAGAATAATAGATATGCATGCTATGATAAGATGTTTCTTTGCGTTCGTTATGGCGAGTAATTCATTTCATAAAAAATATACTCTTAAGGACTTTTTGCATAGCACTGAATGTGGGCGCTGTGATTGGTTAACGTTGTGGTGCGACTTTACTGGGGTTGCATGACTGACAGTTGCGATAAATAAACGTTAATGCCTGAAGCACACCTCCACCGCGAAACGCTTGCGGCATGTTCCGCTACTCGAATCGGATATGAGTAGCGGAACATGACACGAGCCAGTTGAATTGAACTACTGTGGTTCCGTTGCTATGGTTTCGCAGCGGAGGTGTGCTACCGGCGGCGTAAGATTGTTTTTATCCGATACTACAATTACCACTTAGTTGCCATGGTGATTTTTCGCACTATGCTTAGCTTAACACTTTCACGGTCTATGCATTACATGTAATGCACTGAAGACGGTAGCCCTATATACGTTCGTGCATGACACGTAATGTTTTTTTGAAAATGATATGTAATTGTTATCCGAGGGTGATAGACGAATTGTCGCTATCATAGAATTAGTAAATGACCATAGAAAACATCACAATGCAATGTTGGACGTGTATGGTGATAGGATTACCAATTACCTTGGGACAGTGAAAGCGTTAAAGTAGCGATCTAAATACCTTGATTTGTGCGTTCATTATAATGTACGCTTAAGTGTCGTTCGTCGCTCGATTGTTGTTTATGAATAGTTTTCTGTACCCTGTGCGTTCGAGCGCACTGCGAGATCTCATAGTAATATTATTGAATACGGGTGTGAAACTCTTTATTTAACGGTACGTAACGTACGGCGCGGTGCGGCGTAGACACCACGCGGTCGTAGCTGAGTGCTACGGACGTGAGCACCTATAGTCTGTTCCATAAGTATCTGATGAAGGTGTAAACAAACCCTGTTCAGGTTAAATGCTTGCGCAAACAATGCACCACTTCTTCCAACAATAATATTGTTTGCATAACTTTATTACACTGTAATTGAAAATCACCGACGTAAATTGAGGTAATAGAATTAACCGCAACGTTCCAATGAAAAACATTTGGTGATTAAAAATTACAATTTTGGATTTAAGTATTCAAATCGAAGCATTCAGTTTGTAAGTGGCACTACAAATTGGCATGAACAAGTACGTTTAATGATCCATTTGTTAAAATTTTCATCAGATACTTTTCGAACAGCCCAAAAGCAAGGTTTGGGAGCGTACGCTGAAACTTGCGTTTTTTGTGGACTGTTATGTTCACAAGTAACCTATCTTTCCTAGTAGTATACAATATTGCTTTGAAGCTAATATGGTCCGCACCGAGACGTATGAGGTTTTAATAAAAAAAAAATCTGCATGCATGCAAAGGTAACTGTCTGTCGGTTGTAACCTCTTAACTACTAAACTGCTGAACCGATCGTAATAAAAATTGACAAAGAGGTGGACTGGGACCTGGGGCTGCAGTCTCGACATAGATAGCGATCGCTTTACGACCGAATTTGGTCGCAAAGTACTAATGGGGACCCCATTAGGTCTCTGCGACCGAATTCGAAATAGGCAGTCAAAATTGCTTGACAAGCACGAAAAAATCAACACCTTGTCAAGCAATTTTGACCGTCTATAGTATAGGCTACTTTGCATCGTGAATATTTGTGATGAAATACAAACAACACACGAAGTGTAAATTTTTTTTATGTAGTCCATGCAGCCATTATTCCTTTTTACCCGATTGCCCCAGCAGGAGTGTAATGTTTTTCGTGAGTATGTATGTATGTCTATTTTGTTGGTAGCCTAAACGGCTTGATTAAAAAATCCATCAAGCCACATGAGGTATCGTTAGATTCGTCTTAATTGTGGAAGTGACATAGGCTATATAATATTTATATTGCATATGCAAATACAAAAAAAGGTAGGGGACGGTTTTTTTAAAATAAATTACAACAGTATTGATGTCAAATAAAAGCTAGTAATGAGTCAATTCCAAATATATATTAATAAAACTAAAAAGCTTCAAATTAACCAAATTATTTAAAAGAAACAAAAAATCCTACTGCATAAACAGCTGAAAAGGGAACAAATGATTTAAAAACGAAAAACCAAACTGCAAAAACACATCTGAAAAGAGAAAAACAAGCATTATAATTTATAGAATTTTGGTATCGCACAATCCAATAACCTGAATTATGGTGTAACTTTGGTTTGATTAGAATGCTTTTTTTCTCTTTCAGATGTGTTTTTGCAGTCGGATTTTTTGTTTTTTTTTTATTTACTAGCTTTTATTTAGTTTCACCTGTCTGGTGTCTGTCAGTGATGAAATCTTGCAAGTTTAATTTGACTCACTTCCCGGTTTCCGATTGAGCTGAAATTTTGCATGCATATGTAAATTGGATGACAATGCATGTCATGAAGCTGATCTGATGATGGAGCCGGAAGATGGCCATGGGAACTCTGTAATAAAACGACGCAGCCCCATCGAGTGTGGGCTCGTTTCAATCGTCTTGACAAGGACTCTGGTCCAAGATAATATCCAGGGTCTGATGATGGAGCCTGAAGGTGATCACGGGCATTCTTCAGCTAAAGAAGATAGTACATAGCTTTGTTGTGCTTCGGCCCGATTGAGCTGAAATTTAGCATGCATGTGTAAATCGGATGACAATGCAATATTATTATGACACGGAGCTGATCTGCTGATGGAGCCGGAAGTTAGCCATGGGAACTGTAAATAAACGACGCAACCCCATAGGAGTTTGGGCTCGTCTGATTCGTCTTGATAAGGGTTCTGGTCCTAGATGATATCGTCGCCTTAGAGTGAAAACCTCGTATATGCGAAAAAGGCAACTTTACTGGAATAATTATCAAATTCTAAGTGTTGGTAAATTGAAAACCTCATCTGTTCTTTTGCGAGAATTTCGAACTCGCCATAGATGGCGCTACAGGTGACTAAACTTTATTTGTAGGAACTAGTCGTGCGTTGCGAGGTTTTGCTTTCCAAAAATGTAATAAAATAAAAATGACCAAATACATTCCCGAGGTTTTCACTCTAAGGCGACGATATCCAGGGTTTGACGATGGACCCTGAAGGTGGTCGCGGGCATTCCTCAACTAAACAAGATAGCCCTGTTGTTGTTACGGCCATTTGGATTTATCTTGACAAGTACCTTACAGGTGAAGTTTATAGATCAGATATTTAAACAAATTCTAATGCTAAAAAGTATAAAATAAAATATAGGAAAACATGAATTTAAAAATAATAATGAACTAAATACTAAATAGAGCAGTGGTGGCCCAGTGGTAACGGCTGCGACTTACGAGTTTTAAGTCGTAAGTTCGAACCCGGACAGGCGCTTTACTTTGTGTAAATTATTTCATCACCACTGCTCTTAAAACGGTGAAGGAAAACATCGTGAGGAAACCGGCATGTCCTAGAACCAAAAATTCGAAGACATGTGACATCTACCAACCCGCACTGGGCCCGCGTGGTGGATTACGGCCCACTCCCTCTCACACAGAGGAGGCCTGTGTCCCAGCAGTGGGAACATTATAGGCTGATTATGTATGTTATGTAAATACAAAATAAAAATGTCGCGTCAAATAAAAGTGACGCCTCTAGCGTGAAAAGATTAACCTTGAGCTTTTAAGAAAATATTAAAGTTCTTGTTTACGTAAGTTTTATTTAGTACTTTTTAGTTCATTTTGTGCTTGTTTTTAAAAATATATTTTTTACCTATATTTTTTAAATGTAGTGCTATACTGACAAAAAATAATATACTAACATTTTATTTACTTCATCAATTGTATATATTTTGTTTCCAAACTGCGAAAACGCTCAATAAAATTCAATTATTCAATTCTTATAATTACTACGACCTGTATCCTAATGACATCGTAAGATATAACTTATGGAGCGAATCCAAAAGATTTTGCCAATATAAAGATATTATTATAATAGTTCGTATTGTTACGAAAATCTTTCTTCATCACTTAGCTGCCACGGCTTACTTTCATTTTTTTTTTTATATTTTTTTTTATTACGCCCGTCTTGAACCGTTCTCACATGTATAAGTTCAACATGAATGATGTAACCAATGTTTTGTAACCATATTTTGATTTAAAAGTTTCTGGCCCGTTCTTCTCCGACCGCGAAAGAAGAAAGCGTAGTAGGTACATACGTAGCTACTACGTTTTTTAACGGGTAACTTCATCTTTCTGACTGACCGACCTAGACTATTTAAAAGTGCCTGTTTTTTAGTTATTTGAAATAAATGCTCTGTTTTGATTTGAATCGATTCGATTTTTCCAATTATCCTGCATCAAGTATACGTCCACATCCGTCTAGACATAACGGCTAATGTCATAGTATGCTTTATAAATGCGTCCCGCATTTTTATAGCCTACTTTGATAAAATTTGACATTATTTTTAGGACATTTAATGTCCTATGAAGAGCTCGTTGCTAAGTAATAACAGCCGCACGGGTCTTTCGAAGGTTAAGCTACGCTTACCGCGGTCAGTTCGTGGACAGGTGACCTCCATCCATCTGTGAAGGCTTTAATGTCTTAGGGTTCCGTAGTCAACAAGGAACCCGTATAGTTTCGCCATGTCCGTCTGTCTGTCTGTCTGCGGCTTAGCTCAGAGACTATTAGTACTAGAAAGCTATAATTTGGCATGGGTGGATACAGGACTTATATTTTCGAGAGACGAGAGAAAAATATTATTGGATAGACCGTTAAGCAGAAAGCCACGTGGGGTGAAAGACACCATAACTCAAACTAGCATGCGTGACATTTAAAGCTAGTAACACTAGTGTGTAAATATATGAGTTCAGTTGAAATTTATGTCAAATACTCTCGAAACGATTACTATCAAATACTATAATAATCAACGGTCCCTTAGAGCTGTAAAAAAAATAAAGCTTCTAAGTCAACGCAAACGAAAATTGCGAATTTGAAGTAATATCACAAAAAATATAAGTTTTTGCAATTACAAACTTATATTTGCAGTTATTAGATCATCGACGGTAGAACGATGTAAAGGGAGAATATTTTTTTCAACTGCAAAGTTGTTCTTCAATCTTGGGTCAGAAATTTATGGGCCGTATCTTGAAGTAACATTTAGAATCATCTCTCACTGGGACACCATGGCGGCGCGTTTAACTGTAAAGTTAAGTTTGTACTTCGACCTGGAATTGGAAATTCGGGCAGCCGAGCACAGCTTTGAGATGGAACCCTCAAGGGGCGAGTCCTACTTACATTTGTCTGGATTTTTTACTCAATTGTGTAATGCATGTAAATATCCTTCTCTACAGGAGTGCGCCCAAATGAGAGGAGTCGGAATGACTGAATGTTCAATACGTGTTTAGAAGATCAATTTTCTTTCAATATAATATCGAAACGTTCTAAGAAATGAATGCCAAATGAAAAAAATGTATCATTTCTTATTTATCTGTTCACCACTTTGGTATCTTTTTATTTTAGGTTTAAACATTCATTCCCGGTGAAAAGGCCGAGCCTGTCTTGTGTCGTGTGTTACAGGTGCTCTCTTGCGTTTCATTATTAAGTAATTCGTTTTAGTAATATTTTTAAACTTCGATCATTCATAATATTATAATTTATTATCTTCAATTTTCAAATCACCATATTTCTGTTGCCTTTACTCAATTTATTTGGGGTCGGCGCAACATTTATTTTTCTTCTATACTTCTCTATTAGTCGCCATCTTGGCAGTCGTCGCCCCCTTTCTAGCCATCTCAATAACAAATCAGAAAAAAAAAATTAAAAAGCACTGAGTATTTAACAAGCTACTACTTCTTACTAACCTGGTATTAGACTAAGTATCAATGCAATCCAATCTCAACTGTTACAAACGACTTTGAAAACTTTCTCAACTTGCATATTCAGTAGCAAGGATCCTAATCCAGTTGCACTTCCATATAACTTTGCATTCATTACCTGAATTCTTTTATCGGCGGAGCCGACAATCCTGTACGTCCTTTGTACCGAAAGAACGGGGCTCCTGCTGTTACACATTTATGTTCTTGGTGGGATAATTTTATCTGGGTCACCTCTTTTTGCACTCGTGAAGCATCATGCGCATGTCCTTACGTTATGCGTAAGGACATACGCGGTAAGCCGTGGGGAGAACAGGCTGCAGGCAGCGTTTGAGTAAGAACGTTTTTACCATGTACAGCTGTGTTGTTAGGGGGCGCGCTGACGATACTAAGCTGATAAATGCACTACTTTGCAATAGGATGCTTTGGCGTCCATCAGATATTTTTCTTACAGGTTTAGTGGAAAGGGGATGGCGGAGATTCAAGTTGTCTATTAACATGTAAAATTTCAGTGTGTTTATAACAGCTTGCTGTTGTAGTGGAAGTACTGTTTTATTTCAACCTACATGAGCGCTAATTTTCTTTTGGCTATTGTTTTATTTTCCAAGTTTTTATGTACAACATTACTTTACAAATCTTATCTTACGTTGGGAATTTCCATAACTTGTTCTGGTTTATTATGTTCCTTCAAAAGAAAATTAGCACTGAAGGATTTTTGAGTATGTATAAGATTATTGGTAAGTACATTGAATGTAATGGCTAATGTGCATGTTTTTGAGATGTACATATGTTTTAATATTTTGCGAATGCAGTTCTTGATATGTTAAAAAAAGAACTACTATCCCATCTAGAGCAAAATGGTAAAAATATCACTTGTTAGCCATAACATTTAAATACAATAACTGTCTTAAACTATAACAATCAGTTTAAGGCGCTGACAAGACCCAATTGACCAAAATTGGCTTCTCTTAAGAAAAAAATAATGCCAAATCTGTATAGTTTGTGGTAGCGGAAAAAATATATGTTATTTTTGAACAAATTTCCCTTAACTTCGTTGTTACCAGAACATGTTTTGAAAAATAATCTCGATACAAACTAATGTTAAAAACTAACCTCCTACCTTGAGTTCTAATCCAAAATATCTGTATTAAATATCAACATACGTTACGTATTTAATTAACAACAAGAACGTCTTATTTGAATGCAGAACTTGGTTGTTTTATATTTTCTATTACTCAACTCAATTTTGAGTAAATAGATAATTGCTTCATATTTTGCAATAAATTACAAGCGTTGTGTCATCGCGCTTCTCTTTCTTTTCTATGCAAACTGACAGTGACCGTGGTTTAGGTGTTGTCAGCGTCTTAATTGACATTAGACAGATTGGAAGAGTTCAGTCACTAAAAATACATTCGAGTTGTGGTGATCCGAAGGTTTTTGACACTTTCTTCAGGTTGCGTAATGAAGTTTCAGATAAAAAGCTGGCATCAGGCATGTACAACTGTATTATTTTCCGATATAATATTGCTACATTTTTAGGTATAGGTACATATTAGATCAGACGCCACCTACACATCAATCAGGAGAAAGAAAACGGTATTTTGGACTTAGCAGTCAAGATGCTCTTGCCGCACTGTGAGAGGCCATTGCTGGCAAAGAATATAATTAAATAATTACAGGGGTTGCGAATTTCTCGTTAACAGACCGGAGTCTGGATTTATGGCAAGAATGGTACGAATAGGCTCGACTCGAACACACATGGGACAAAAATAACTGATAAATGTGGGTGTACTACACCTTTGCCTGCCTTTTCCATCGGGGAATTAAGGCGCGGTGTTACGTAATACGGGCTAGTTGACACAAACATATGACGAGAACTAAATAGTTAAAGACCAAAGCCCAATGGCTTGTTCGGGAACTGAAAAGCAAAAAGTCGTGTCATGAGTTCTATTACCACATTCACCTACTACTGTTACAAACATTTGACCTGAGTTTTAAAAGAAATTATACTTTTGTAAGCTATTCAAATGTTAGTAGATTGAGAAAACGCACTAAATAGCCATTTTTTTTTTGATTTGCTACATGTGCTTCTTTTTTCCAGGATTAACATTGTGTGTACCTACTTTAAAAATATCATAACTCACATCACTATTGGTTCATATAACAATTTCGCCCAGCCTTTATGGTTTATCTTCACCGGCAAATGAAAACTTGGTCAGCTAAGTGACTTATGGATGCGGAGACTAGGCTATCAAGTCAACTCGTACCTATATATTAACTCATCTGTAGGTACGTTGCTGTGACTGGACCAAATTTGTTCCGACAGCGACGAAGCAACCCAGAAAAAAAGAAGTCTTTATTGACAAAACGACGGAATTTAATCGATGGTAGTGATTTTTTTGCAGATTTTTGAACTAAAGATTCCTACAGAATCTACTTATGTGCCTTTTTGTTTTTGTTGAAAAGATAAAAAGACGAAATCCCAGCGTGGTCCTGGTCTTGTGGCCAACCCGTATTAGTTGTGCTCCGCACTGTTTGGTTAAGTGTAGTACTGCTGTCTGAATTTCATACCAAACAGGGAATTCAGATTTCCCAGTAATGCCAACACAAAGCTGCTGTCTATTTAAAAAAATTACAACAATATTTGTAAAAAAGGTAAAAGTCCTAACCCCAACACAACGGGTTGGTTATTATTGGTTTCCGGTTACAGCTGAAAGTCTAAACGATTAACGCGAGGATGAATAAAATCCTCGAGTTACATCGATTCGATTAGATTACATGATACTCATCGAATAAACGAGGACTTCTACTTAATAATTTGGAGTCTGTCTACCTATTGACCGCCACGTCAAAAAAGCAAAAACGTGCCCGCGGCGCCAAGCTACGAATTATTCCTTAAAATCTGTCATGTCGTCGTGACCGTGGCGTGCTGGGCACATTTTGGTTTGTCATCTATACATGACTGGCGGTCAAAAGGTTAAGTTATGAACTCTTCATTTCATAATGGTAGGGGCTCAGATTCCTACCGGTATTCCGATTCAATTAACTTGACTATTGCAGAAATTGCAGCCCAGGGAAAAAGTGTTACCAAAATTTCAACATCTTTTTATCGTCTTCAAAATCACAATTCGTTTCTAAATGCATTCTTACCTTTCTTTCCAAATTGATTTGATATAGCGAGTTGTTGGATAAGATTCTCATTGGATGTAATGGATGAAATTCAAAGGTTCGGGCTAATATTAACTTTTATGGTTTCATAACTTTATCCATCTTTCTTGTTCACATCGATGTTACACTAATCAGTATTAGTGTTGGAACATGTTTTTAACTGGAAAGAACAGAAGAACGCACTACGGGCCATACTGCTGAAGTTGTATTCTCAGACCTTTTTGTCATTGTTTGACCTTTTTGTGGGCTGGTGAACGATTGAATTTGATTGTTTTTGGTCTTCTCAATCTTCCTTCTTAACCATTAGCACTTACCTACCTAACCGTATTTCGTCCGCTTGACTTGATGCTTGCTAAACGCATTTTCCTCTGTCATCTTTTCCCTCTCGAGGAAAGGTAATCCGAAAACTTTGCCAACATCAATCACTTCTTTACTAAATGAAGTTACGGTAAGAAACCTCCAAATATAGGTACTTTATTTCACAAGTGTAATTTTACTATATTTTATAAAGGATTTCCAGGCGATGTCTTCCCTTTCGAGGTAGAAATGTTTAACGTCTTGCTATAACGATGTCAAGGATTTATGATTTTTTGAAAATATTGGTAATTGCGTACCAGAGGGGGTTCTATAGTAGTTTGCCTGCGCTGCTTAATATTTTTTCCTCAGTATAAATTAGCGGTTCTAATTTTACATTGAAAAGGAGGAGGATTACATGAAGAACAGAATAAGAAACCACATTTGCTTCATAGAAGACACCTAGTATATCTCTATCTGAAACTCTGCGGCAATCTCTGGGTAACTAACTGGTAAGTTATGAACTAAATGCAACACGTCTTCATAAATAACCGGAAGTAGATTTAAACGATTTGTGTGCTGTATTTAGAGCACTTTTAGAAATAAGTTGCAGAATACATATAAATAATTATGTTACCGCAGAAGCGGGGAAGCTTTATTATGGTAATTATTCACGCTCAGTTACCGAAATCTGGTATTAAAATATACAATTTTTATACATCTTTGGAAGGAATGAGCACCAAATAACATGCAGAAGGGATATAAAAAAGAGGTTAAAAAATTGTTCACACCTTAGAACGAACATCTCTACATCGTCATTTCTCTATTTCCAAATCGGTGCTGGCGCACGGATTAACAAATGCCGTAACTCAAACAGATTAAAAGACAGGAGTTGCTTTTTCATAGAAGAGGCCATGCTAACCAAAGAGATGAGAGGATTATCTCGTATAATGTGCATATTATCGGTTATAATACGTTACTGGTAAAACTGATATTATATCGTATTGAGAAATGACAACATTTTTACCCAAATATGCGGTCTAAACATAATGCTACTTACACAATATACCTACTTGATAAGCTTTTTCAACAGGCGTATACCTGGATGACCTTATCTCATATCGAATTCTAAATCTTTCATTCATAAATAACGAATGTAAGCTGAAATGCTAAGATATAATTAAATACCATTATCAAATCGAGATTTTATTTCAGGAAATTCAAATTTTGCAATTTATGAAGCATTAGCTCACTTGAAGTTTTGTTGTACATTGACTACATCATTTTATTATTTTCTGCCGTGAATCTTATCCTGATAATATATCGTATTATTAGTGCTAAGGAATTTAAATTGCGGCTCTAAAAATATTTACATAATTTACGGTTTCACAAACTGTTGAATACAAGGTTTCGATGATATGCATGATCTGTAGCATAACCGGAAACGCTTATGAGGTAAAAACCAGATCTAAAAGATTTCACATTTATTTTAATATTTTTAAACCGATAATAGATTATGCGTCACTACCCCTTCGCACTCAGCATAATTTACTTTGAAAGCATTGATTTGGGTGGGTTGGATGCGCACTACAACACCGTAGAAAAAAAAACATGGAAATCCTTCTGCTACTTTCTTAATTGCTACGCTCGCTTGAGGTTACTACACAATCTACCTACTCCTTTAGATTTGAAAAAAAAAAAAATATAGTACCAGATTTCCCTTTATTGGTTTTTAATATCACCAAAGAAGGAAAGAGCTGATCTAATAATACTCGATGACATCTGCGATTGCACGTTGACGTTATTTTTTTATAGATTCTTGACCTGCCATATTATTATTTACTTTTTAACATCCTTGTGACAGCACAATACTTGCGTTGCTGAACTGTATTCCATTCGATGCTAAAAAGGAAAAAATAACTATATTCTATTATTTTGATTGAACAAAAAATGTGTTCAGAATTTACATAACTAGATTCAGAAAATACCTACTTTTTACGATATAATGATATTCTACATGTTGTACAGTCAGCATAAAAAAATAACCTCTGAATTATTTTTTTTTAAGAAAACTAACTTTAGTTCTAAATTATCTTGCTTTTTTTCAACAATTATTTTTAAACATTCTTAAACAATTATTTTTTTAAACTCAATAATAATTACTTAAAATGCTGACTGTAATGCCTTCCAGTACAAATTGTATAAAACACCTATGTAATCTAACTAAACGCTAATTTTGTTGTTATTATGTTCACAGGTTTCAGTTTTTAGTTAGACCTGCCGTGGCATTTATTCAGGTAACTATTAAATCTACATATTTTCCATTAATATACCTACTAGGTATGTTGGATAACAAATTAAAAAGTCCCTGCTATTATGGTCCTTGCAAAAAAAAAACTTATTGTTATAATTAGATTAAATTCCAGTTGTAGGGGTTTGTTAGTAATTTTTATTACTTACCTTAAAAAGAAAATATTAAATATTAAGTAACGGACTGTTAACTATTTCAAAATGATCTCCTTTAAAATATCTGCCTTCTCGGAAGGACGTATGATAAATGCGTTTTACTTCTTGTTTTCAGATGGCCAGGATCGAAGCCTTGACAACAATTTATATGTGACTGGATGAGTTGTGCAAGGTGCGTATTGAAATCGAGAGATATTACTATTTACTAATAATGTTTGCGTTTTTATTTAAAAATATGATGATTCAGTAATTTTTGTCTTCTTTTCCCGACTGATGCATACTGAAGCATAACCATTGAAATCTGATAACATTTGAAAAAAAAGTCGTTACATATATCATTTTGTTTTAAAATAATATTTATTATACTATTATAGATTTTGAAAGGAACCTGTAACAACTTGTTTTTCAATAATTTATATTAAACTTTATATCAAACTGATACGACTGCAACGCCTATAATGTTATTTGTTTTTTCACAGTGCAAATAACTGTCGGCGGCTCCCCGGCGTTTACCGTCCGAGGAAAATATCCACCTCTGTCATATAATGGAATGTAGGTAATATTGAAGTTTTATTATTTAACACTTTGACAGCCGAAGATTTTAAAACGCGGATTCCATGGTTCGCCGGCGATTTTCGCAACATTTATAAAATGAGAACTATCAATGATAAATCTATAATTATTTTTTTATTTATACTATTGACTTGTTTATTTCTAGGATAAAAATAAAAAACAGACGTAAATTAGTTTTTTTTATTTAAAAATGTAGAATAAAAAAGAGGTTTTATGGAAAAAAAAAAAAGTCGAACATGGACTTTTGCGTGTTCAAGTCGTGTAATTTTTGCGTGTATGAAACATTTTGAAGCAAGGATGGTAGCATAAAGGCACGTTGCAGTCTGGGCAGTAAAATATGGTTTCTTTGCGTCCTCGTTTGCCAGTGTTTTTCTTAGAACACTGGCGCAGCGCGACACTCGATAGCTTGTTCCGCTCACACCAAGCGCCCCACCACGGTTATTCTTACATGTGTGCGTAGCTAAAGCACTACACTATTATATCAATGCACGCCAAACACGGACTACGGACGTCGTTTTAAAACAAACACTAAGAAAGTCAGTCACGTACTGAGAACGTGATCAGCGTCACAATACAATCAACCTGGGACGTACTCTGCACGTGATCGGCTGTGAAAGTGTTAAGATTTTTCATTTATTTTTAATTGATTCAATGATGATTCAATTTGTTTGTCTTCTTTTCCCGACTGAGGCATAATGAAGTATAATGATTATGTTCTGATGTAATTACTTCTCTTTGGAAATGATTCGTCCCGTTCATCCTTATAATAAGCCTTTTTTTTTACAGATTTCAATGATAAGGACTTAAGAAAAAAACGAACATTTTGTTAATTACCATTTATTCAACGATTCCTTTTTGACGAATAAGCATAATATTTTGTTACGTACCTATGTAATCTACGTACTACGACCATTCTTTATTTATAGGTACTTCTTAGTTCCAAAACAATTAGATCAGAAATTAATTCCCATATTTTTATAATGACAGGAGAAGTATTTATACATGAAGAAAGTATTACTTGTTTATGTTGTAGTGTCTATAAGTCTATTATTTAAACTATAATATACATTAGAATCTCAAACATTTTGTTTTATTCTTCTCTTACATTTTTTAAGGAATTCTCGACGGAGCAATTTTATTAAGACCCTGAAGTGCTAAAAAACTTAGTTGGTATTCATAGTCTAATCACAAAATAGCACAATTTTATTCATCTCGAACGTTCTAGTCTACATGTAATGTTAGAATCGGCCTATTTTACAGCTCTTGAGATGCGGCTGTGCCGTCCCTCAGATGACAAAATGAATCAGAAACTTTGCCAAGACGGCGCCACCAGTTCGCGCTGCCAACAAAATTATAACAACTCTATGGTGGGTATATCACTAGTGGTCCGACTAAATTGGTCGCGTAACTCAGCCGCAACTTGCGCTGCCAGTGACGCACGTATGAAGTCTGTCGTCCTCTGCTATGTTGGAAGTGCACGGAGAGGTCTGCTACGTTAGCTGCGCGGTTTATTTTGCCAACCACGCGTCTGTGCGTAGCGCGGCCGTGGGTCGCAATTGACGATCCACCAACACTTTCATAAAAAGTGGAGCTAAGTACACCTGCGTAGCTTAACTGTGGGCTGCTGTGGTGGCGCACGGTGGGATGAAACTCGGCTCTCATAGACTTAGGGATTTTAATTTGCAAGTGTCGGATTTTTTGCTGGATATCGCTTCTATTAGTTATTACTATATTCAAAAATGACACCCGAGTTAATTCTGCACAAAACGAAGGAATTATAAGTTTTTTACGAAAAATTTGTATGAAGCTAGTATGAAAAAGTTAACTATCTCGTAAACAGCAAGGAAAACCGTAATATCCTTACAGGTGGTTATAGTACTAATTATTTATGATTTTTTGACAAATGCCATATAACGGTTATCGCTGCTGATGTTTTTTTTTTAAATCTTCAAAATATTTTTATTTATTTTTATGTATGAAACGGTTCCTTTTAGTGACTAAATTAAGAACATTGTTAATTATGAAGAATGTTATTGACCCAAATATTAAGAATATATAAAACAAGAAAAATATTATAAAAAATTGCAAAAATAGAACAAATTAAATCAAATATTAAACATTTTCTTTATCTCTGTCGCTGTCGGACTCAAATTCTGAGTCTGAATCCAGATTGGATAGATATATCTAAAAACTCGAACTCGCTTTCCAGAAACTGAATTAAGTCGAGAGTTTCAGCAAAAAAAGGTCTGCTTTCTCTTGGCATCTATCGTAGGCCTTTGTGCACTTTGGAAAGGATCCGAAGAAACAAGAAGCATATTTAAGATATCTTGATTAGAATCTTGCCTGCTTGTTTTCCGCGAATGATGTTCCCGGAACCTCCTAAAATCACCCACTGTTGCTGAGTCCATATTGAATGAAAATGTTGATATTTGTAACCATGAATTTAATTTCGACTATGTTAGTGCTCGGGATATTATTAAAACTTTCAATACACTCAATGTTAAAAAAACAGCTGATCTATGGGGAAATTCTGTGGAGGTTGCAAAATGCATAATTAACACTGTAGCGCCTGAATTGGCAATTATTTTTAATAAATGTATTGACTGTGGTGTAATTCCTGACTTAATGAAGAGTAGTAAAATAATACCTTTGTTTAAATCGGGCAGCACATCAGACCCCACAAACTTTAGACCAATTTCTGTGCTTCCCACCTTTAGTAAAATATTTGAAAAATTGATGCTAGATCAATTGCAAAGACATTTTAATAAACATAAATTATTAAACAGTAAACAATTCGGTTTCACAAAGGGTCGATCGACTACCGACGCTGGTGTGGAACTTCTTGCACATATTTTTGAGGCTTGGGAGAAGTCACATGATGCCCTAGGTATTTTTTGTGACTTATCTAAGGCTTTCGATTGTGTTTCTCATGATACATTGGTCAGGAAATTGCATCACTGGTGTTAGAAACACTGCCTTGGATCTTCTTATTTCTTATTTGGATAATAGGATCCAAAGAGTGGACGTTAACGGTAAGCGATCGCCGGGTTCTATTGTCACTATGGGAGTTCCGCAGGGCTCAATTCTTGGCCCTTTTTTATTTCTCGTATATATTAATGACCTACCTTGCCTTATAAAGAACAGTCATGAAATAGTGTTATTTGCAGATGACACATCACTTTTATTTAAGCTTAAACGACATAAGACAGTTACTGACGATGTAAATGATGCTCTCTCTAAAATAGTACATTGGTTTAGTGTTAATAATTTACTTTTAAACGAGAAAAAGACCAAATGTATTAGATTTCTGACACCTAATGTTAAGCAGGTAAAAACCAATGTACTAGTAAATGGGGCGGAGTTGGATCTTGTGGACACCACTGTGTTCTTAGGTATTGCTTTGGACTCAAAGCTACAGTGGGGCCCACATATAACCAAATTGTCGAAGCGGCTAAGCTCTGCAGCCTACGCGGTGTATAAAATCCGTCATTTGACTGATGTAGAAACAGCTCGATTAGTATATTTTAGTTATTTCCATAGTGTAATGTCGTACGGCATTTTGCTGTGGGGAAATGCAGCCGACATTCAGGCTATATTTGTGCTGCAGAAACGAGCCATTCGAGCAATTTATAACCTAAGTTGTAGGCATTCACTGAGGGATACATTTAAGGATATAAACATAATGACAGTCGCATCTCAATATGTATATGAGAACCTGATTTATGTCAAAAAGAATATTAACCTATATTCTAGGCACAGCGACATTCATAGCATAAATACTAGAAACAAAGACTTACTTATTGTGCCCAAGACTAGGCTCCAAAAAATTAGTAATTCATTTAAGTGCCAAAGTATACGTTTTTACAACAAACTCCCAAGCCATGTCAAAGAACTGAGCCTCAATAAATTTAAATCATTTATTAAACAGAAACTCTGTCAAAAAGGTTTCTATAAAGTTAAAGATTACTTGGACGACAAAAAGGCTTGGGATTAATTGACGACGCTAAAACCAGAGTGATCTAAGTGACATTTTTACCAAAAATGAGTTTGTTACCCAAGGAGGTAGAAAAAACATAATTCTTTCAGACCACACCGATCTAAGTGCCTCCCAGTACTTTATTACTTGAGGGATCACATTATCTCACTATAGAATTTGTTCAGTTTACAAAGTAGAAGCATGCCAAACTGATCTAAGTAATGACGCGTACTTAGATCACTGTGGTCGCAAGTTTAATAGGTTATGTGAAACCAAAGTCATCTAAGTGCAATAGAAAAACAATAAATTAATGTAATTTACGTCATTACTTTTTTTTTTAACATCCAGTTACATATTTTTACTTTATTTTTTATTTTTGTTGTTTAATGTTTAACAAAAACACTGAAAATTTTTAAACTGGTCACACAAACACGGTACGTCAAAATCAGCTGATGGTATTGATTTAATTAGTCACATGCGATTGCGTTGCGTTGTCGTTGGTTTTAGTATATCGTTAAATTTAAAGGGTGTTGCATAAACTTAAACAATGGATAACAGAACCAGAGCTAAAAGAATAGTGAACATGGCGTTACAACCTACACCGCAGCCATCTTCATCGACTTCAACTATTAATGAAGATTATTCAAGTGATCACTCTTTTTACCATCCAGAACAAAATGAAGAAAGTTCCACAGATGTAGAAGCAAACAGAAGAGAAGGTCTGTATTGTTGTTGAATATTATAGGAGCGATTTTATTTTATTGATTAAAAAACCATGCTACTCCCAATAACCATACAATCTATTGCATCTCTAGCTTATCAGATTTTCAAAAAAAAGCACTAATACACTTATTATGACAGACATGTATATTCTAAAGTATGTATAGCTAGTTTGTTTAGCTTTTATTGTTTCTCTTATAAAACTCTTTTATAAATAAATACTCGTAAATTTTTTGAGTTATTGCATGTTAATGCAGTTAATGCTATTATTTACAGATAATGAAGAAATCAGGGCCAATCCAGAGAGGTCTATGGGTAATTTGGGAGAAGTGAATCATCCAGATTCCGAAGAACCTGTCAAAGGAAGAAAAAGAGTTCGTAATTTCGACAGTTGGGCGAAGAATAAAAGGAAATTTAAAAGAACTGCAGGCCAAGAATATCGCAACGTACGAGGTAATATTGTCCCGGCTAAACTATTTACACCAGTTGAATGTAACTGTAGGTTCAAATGCAGTGAGCAAGTTTCATCTGAAAATCAAAAAGCAATACACAAAATGTATTACCAGCTCACTTCATGGGATGCTCAAACAACATGGCTGTGCAGCGTCGTTAATACTTTAGAACCAAAACGCCGTAAGCAAAGACAACCTACTCAAAATCTTAGCCGCATAAATTATGTACGCCAATTCATGCTAATGGGCAAAAGAGTGTGCAAAAATTTCTTTTTAAAAGTCATACAAATATCTAACAAGAGACTAGATTATGCATTACGTATTAAAAAATCAGTTTCTGGCATAGCAGAAACAGATAAGCGGGGAAAACATGCACCTGCTAACAAGCTATCTGATGAAAAGTTGACATGGATTAGAGATCACATTAATAGTTTCCCAAAATATGTCAGTCATTATGGAGAAAGTCGATCAATACGCCAATATTTACGTCCGGACCTTTCAATGAATAAAATGTATGAACTTTTTAAAACAAAATGTGAGTCAGAAGGTAAACCAATATTGAAAAAGAGTGCTTACGTGAAAATATTTACAACGGAGTTTAATTTACACTTCTATATCCCTAAGGCAGATACTTGTAAAACCTGTGATATGCTCGAGATCTCAATAAAAGCCGAAGAAGACCTAGAAACATGCATAGCTCTAAGAGTACAAAAAGATAAGCATATTAAACTTGCAGGCGAAGTACGACACATATTAAACGACTGTAAAGGTAAAGTCAAAACTGACGAATCGTTGTTAGTAGCTACTTTTGACCTGGAACGAACCTTGCCTCTGCCTTATTTGAACACAGGTGAGGTTTATTATTTAAGACAACTGCAAATGCTGAACTTTGGGATTCATGCTTATGCAAAAGAAGGAGAAAAAGTAGTAATGAATATGTGGCCAGAACATTGTGGGGCCAGAGGCTCTCAAGAAATTATGTCCTCACTGCACTACTTTCTAGAAGATTCCGTGCCAGATACCGTTAAATCTCTGTATTTTTTTAGTGACTGTTGCTCCGGTCAAAACAGAAACTGGAATGTTTTGCACTTTATGATGTTTCTAGTTATTAAATCGCCATATCTAGAAACGATCACTATGAATTATCTCGTCAGTGGCCATACTTACCTGCCTAACGACACCGACTTCTCTTTCATAAGTCGAGAACAAAAAAAGAAGAGTGATATTTATACACCAGAAGATTGGATGAAGCTGGTCCGTGACTGCAGAAAGAAAAACCCTTTTGTAGTACGCGATATGAAAGATAAGTTTCTAGATTTCGAAAGCCTCACAGGACTATTCAAAGATTATCAGATTGTTTTAAGAGAAGGTGCCAAAATTTCTAAGATGCGGCAGATAAAGTTCAGTAAAGGTTCAAGTTTAATCCGTTATAATGATGATTACATGGAAACATATGAAACGGTTGATTTGAAACCAAATGATATGGATACCGAAACCTTTTTACTTAACCTAAAGAATTATATACCTGAAAAAGCCCCCGAAACTAGACCAATATCATATCAAAAAATGCAAGACATAAGAAAAATTCTAAAATTCGTTCCTCCCATCCATCATCAGTTTTATTTGACATTACCACATGTTCCTAGGAGAAGGGGCAATCAAGAAATACAAGATGATGATGGATTCTTGCCTGCTTTAATAGGTGATGATTAATATGTGATTTTTTTTTTATAATACTGAAGTCATAACTTACATTGTTAGTACATTTTTTAAATTTGTGAAGTGCCATAGTGATCTAAGTGTGTTATTTTTCATAAGTCTTTGAATATCCGCTTTATTAAATAAAACATATTGATAAAACCTATTCGTTTTTTATTTAAAACTCATTAGAAGTATATTAAATTGAAAAAATTGAATATACAGCTCATACGTTTCCAACAATAACGCTTAACGCATTTCCTCAATTTTATCAGAAACATATTTTTGTGCCCTAGATCACTCTGGTTTTAGCATCGTCAATTAAGCTACTCCAATGTACCCCCAGGCAACAAACTAATTTTATACTAAATCTATTTTTATACTAAGTGTGACATTGATGATTTTGTTATACTTATACACTATGACATTAATATTTACTTTTTGAAGTATTATATTCTTTTTTTTTAAATTATTGTGAGTGTGAAGACTATGTGGATTATTGTTTTTATTATTTCTCTCATTTAGTTTTCATCTTAGTCTGGCAGTTTGAGTCATTTATGCGGCCTACTCAAATGTCCTTTCTTTGGTATTGTTCGTCGAATCGTTGAGCTCCTTAAGTTCTGAGTTGAGCTGCACGATTACTGACAAATGCGTGCACTGACTGGATAGGTCCACTCAATCAGTGTGGTTTTTTCCTCAAAAGACCATTTCAGACACCAATCTACATGGCCTTCACATGATCTGACCAAGATTATGGCCCGTATTATAGAACGTCACTCAATACTCAAGCACTACTTAAAACTAGATTCAAGCCATTTGATTGGTTATAACTAGTTTTAAGTAATGCTTGAGAATTGAGTGACGTTCTGTAATACGGAACTATGTCTGGACTTTAAAAGAGACTGTGACCTCTGAGTTTGTTTCGGCCTTTCTTCTCAGAGTAGTCAGATAGGAAACGACCTGATTGACGTGTAAAAGTGTTTGTATAAACCTACTTACAGAAAATAAAATCATTTCATTTCATTTCATCTTTGTTTCGAGGCTTCTTCCGAGAGAGTCCCAATCAGCACGTCTTCTGAAGTGATCAAGGAATCGGTTGCATTTCTGCCACCTCTGCAAAGCAGCTCGCGTGAATTTCCGTCAAAATTCTTTGAGAGTTACTCGATCTTCGGCAGAAACAACAACACACACAACACACATACAACTGCAGACTAGCAGTTACACAGTTGTGAACATTCTAAATTATAAAGCAAAATTTTAGCCCTTTTATTGCAAAACGTCGATAATTAGTTAATTACCATCATTAGAGTTTTAAAAGATGTGCTAATGTTCATTTAATCACCTATTCAGACTTATTACAAGATTAAATAATTGTAATTACTTAATCTCTTATTTTAAGACTCACTAGAAAACTAAACAATTTGTTATTTGGTATTTTGGTTGTATGTTTAAAACTCATTTGTATTGATAAATATCTAGCTCAAACATAGTTGTCTAAGTGTGGATGTACTATAAACCTCTGACTACTCGTTCGGGAATATAGGGATGATGCTATTTTATGTTACCGTGTTGTTAAAAGTCTTGTGTTCCTCAACTTAAACACTAAAAGGAACCGTTTCATAAGTAAAAATAAATAAATCAAAATTTGAAGATTTAAAAAAAAAAATCAGCAGCGATAACCGTTATACGGCATTATGTCAAAAAATCATAAATAATTAGTACTAAAACCATCTGTAAGGATATTACGGTTTTCCTTGCTGTTTACGAGATAATAAACTTTTTCATGCTATCTTCATACAAATTTTTCGTAAAAAAAATATAATTCTTTCGTTTTTGTGCAGAATTAACTCGGGTGTCATTTTTGAATATAGTATTAACTAATAGAAACGATATCCGGCAAAAAATCCGGCACTTGCAAATTGAAATCCTTAAGTCTATGAAAGCCGATTTTCAGCCCACCGTGCGGCGGCCGGCGCCTGTACTGCTAACTGGAACGAATTAGTACAATTCTTCTATTTCGATTTTCAAACAATTCCAATGAAGATTCCAGACTCAGTAGTGGTGTCTCAGGGTTATATTGCTCAGGGATGAAAAGAAAAATAATCAGATCTATGATTTGTTTTTAATGTCAAGTCAAACTATACAGAGCGTTTCATAAATTTTAATATGTGGTCAAATTGAAGGGTACAGAACATCAAACTGAACAACTTTCTCCATGGGACCAACATCGTAATCAGATTATAATAATAATGGGACAAGGGATTTTTTTTTCGCGCTTACGATTTTGGTCCCTTAAAATAATATAGACCACACATTTCGGACACATGCGGTATAGGAATACCATCCCTACTTTCCCTAAGGCGAAATAGGTACTTTTTTATAAACTGTCGGGGTCAGATTTTGATGGCGTCATAATAAAAGGACTTATAAATTTAACTAAATATCACGCCTGTATGCCAAAGGGTTAGGCAGAGGTGTGCCTATCACCTAGATTTCACGCCAGTTATGAGTGCCATACGAGAAATACAAAATGAGACAAATTAACACATCTCTACTGATTTAATAAAATTTTGCCCATTTGGCAACCGTTTCAGATTCTTAACAAAAACCGAAGTCTTCGTCAAATGGTAGGTAGGGTCTTGTTCTAGTCTTCACCGCGAGCAAATTCAGGTTCGCCATTCGTATAAAGATAGTAGTCTCCTCTAATGTTTGTTGAAACAGGGTAACCCATATCAACAGAGTTTTCTTTACATTCGCCATTTTCAAATTTCTCCCAATTTTCACATGGATATGCCATAAAAGGAGTTTTGGAGTCTATAGATTCGGCAAAAAATAGCGTTGAACGTCCATGACTACAACCCTCTGAAAATGAATAATAATAAACCCGACTGCAACAACTTTTTGTTTCATAGCATAATATAACATCACGCCATGTTTCCCCGAAGGATATTCATATGATTTATAGACAGATTTCCCTTCTATACATTCTATAGTGGCTGACTTAATTTATTTCTATTGTGCTTAGGATAACATACGCAAAAAAGTTATACCTAGGTATGTAAATCGTACCTATGCATTTTTGCGTCCAAAAATAATTAGATCCCAAATATTGTCAATCAGTTCTTACCTATAACTTGTTGCGCCCCTTCGCAGCCGGGCTGCCTCGCTCGCCCGTTGTTTGGGTAAAAGTCAGCATGGCCATGACTTCTCCGGTACCCGTAAACTCCACCACAGGAATGGATAATGTCTACAAACTCAGCATCGCTTTTTTCTAGACGATAATCTGGTGCCATCAAGGGAAGCTCGAAGAGAGGTCGAGCGGGATCTAGCCCTGCGAGTGAGGTAACCATGTGTTGTAGACAATTGGGTTATTAAATCTACTAATTAGAAAGTACATAATTTTATAATTACCTATCTAATGTAGGCCTGCCCGCCCCAAAGAGATTAAGATATTATAGAGTAAGTTTAATGTAAATTTCTTTGTCCTTCCCTAAACGGATGTGGTAGATACGAGGGTCATTCAATAAATACTTAGCCTAAAAAAAGTAAACGAAAATTTTGGAAAAGTGGCAATTTATTTTTCAACAAAGTCTCCTTTTAGTTCGATACACTTAGCCCAGCGATGCTCCAACTTTTTTAACCCGTCCGAAAAATAGTTTTTGTCAAACTGCAAAATAGGCCTCCGTGGCGGCGATGACCTCCTCATTCGATCCATATCTATTCCCGGCGAGTGAGTTTTTCAGATTAGGAAACAGAAAGAAGTCACAAGGGGCCAAATCTGGAGAATACGGTGGATGGGGCAACAATTCGTAGCGTAATTCGACCAATTTAGCCATGGCAACGGCAGACGTGTGAACCGGTGCGTTGTCGTGGTGAAACAGCACTTTTTTCTTCGCCAGATGGGGTCGTTTTTTCTTTAATTCGGCGTCGAATCGGCCTAATAAATCGGCATAGTAAAGCCCTGTAATTGTTTTACCCTTCTCGAGGTAATCGATGTAGATCACACCTTGTGAATCCCAGAAAACGGTGGCCATCATTTTTCCTGCCGATTTTACAGTTTTCGCCTTCTTTGGAGCACGTTCCCCGGTCTGGATCCATTGTTTTGATTGCTCCTTGGTCTCTGGTGTGTACCAGTGGATCCAGGTTTCATCGACGGTCACAAAACGACGCAAAAACTCCGCTGGATTCCGCTTAAACAGCGCCAAACACGTCTCCGATATGGTCTCACGGTTGCGCTTGTTTTCTGGTGTGAGTAAACGCGGCACCCATCGCGCCGACAGCTTTCTCATGCCGAGTTCCTCGTGAAGAATATGATGCACTGTTCCTTCTGAAATGCCTACAGTCTCAGCTAGCTCCCGAACCTTCAATCGGCGATCTGCCAATACGAAATCATGGATTTTTTTAATGTTTTCCTCCGTAGCAGCTGTTTTCGGTGCACCTGGACGTGGTTCATCAAAAACCGACGTACGGCCACGTGCAAACTCGTTGAACCAATTCTTGACGGTGGCCATCGATGGAGAAGAGTCACCGTACACAGCATCCAAGCGCTCTTTGATTTCGATGCGCGTTTTCCCTTCCAAAAATAGGAATCGAATCACCGAACGATATTGCTCTTTTTCCATTTTTGTAAAACCGATCGACACGTTCGCTTCCATAAGTTGTCAAATTAAAACAAATGAAGGGATTGGAATGAAAATTTGAAAAAAGAATTAAAACAGAATGTGCTACACTGTGGTAAAACTCTTTTGAAATTACAGCGCCCTCTGGCGATGAGGCTAGGTACTTATTGAATGCACCTCGTAAGTATTAGGTGGATACCTACTCACCTGTGATTCTATGTATTCTTTGGTTTGAAAATAATGCTGTGTATCCCATGACATGTGAACCTAAACTGTGTCCCATTAAATGCATAACCTTCCCGTCTACTTGATAGGTTCTTGCTATAGAGTCTAACAGTGTTGCTGTTTTCTTTCCCACATATCTAGTACTAAATGCTGACCACGGATAAGCCGGGTTTTTTGCTAATTCGCTCCAATCAACGGTAATGACGTTCAAATCATATTTTCTCAAGAAAGCATCCTTTATTTCCTGAAGCCATGCCGTCTTCTCGTGGGAGAACCAACCATGCGTAACAACCTTAATGTCATTGGACGAGTTAAAGTATTGGCTTGTGAATAGTTGATTGCCTTCGGGAATTTCCAATTGTTCTGCTTCAGTGTTCCTTCTGCAACAGAAATATCAGAACAACTGTTACTTGCCTTAAGTTCTGAATTGAGCTACACGATTACTGACGGTTCGGTCCCAGAATGTATCCCGTACGCAAAACGTACCTATCTCAAAATGCACTTTTCTCAAATCTCTTTCTATAATCTCAAATAACTTCTTTTTTGTTTATACTAACTAATTTTGTTTATACTACTACTAGGCTAACCTGTCCATCATAAAAAAGTAAGTTTGACATTCTTTCCTACGAAATGTATGGCAATAGTTTTTTTGCAATTTTTTAGTTTTCTAGTACCCAAACCTCTGTTAGTAAGATAGAGTTTTTTGATCCCTGTAAGAAACAGGATCGATTGGCACCAAAAAAGTTTTTGTGAAAACTGCCCATTTTCTTGGTGTCTGTACATTTTTTTCAAAATCTATGAATGCTGATCTAAATGTCTCATGAAGTTAAGGACGGTCTCCTAAGACCGTTTTCCTGTAGCTACAACGGTTATGGTAGCTGCCCTTACTGCCCCGTCTCAAAAATCCACCCTGTATACGAGGGCGGCACTGAAAATTTCAGGAATCAAGGAAGTGGCACAACATTACTATTTAAAAATGTATTTATTGCTTTCGAAGTATTCTCCGCGAAATTTGACACATTTTTCCATACGATGGAACCAATCATTGAAGCAACCATTCCATTCGGAAGTTGGGGTCTCCAAAATGGCCGTTTTGTAGGCGTCCACAGCTTCTTCAGGTGATGAAAATCTCTGTCCACGTAATTTATTCTTTATTTTAGGGAAAGTATAGAAATCATTAGGGCTTAGGTCGGGGCTGTACGGCGGATGGTCTAATAATTCTATGTTTTCTTGCTCTAAAAACTCTTATGTTCTGTGCGCGGTGTGAGAACTCGCATTGTCGTGATGGAGGATGATGCGGCGGTTGCAGTTCTCTTTACGGAGTTCAGAAACGACCTGTGGCAAACAAATGCTAGCATACCATTCTGCATTAACCGTTTTTTGTCCCTCAAGAGGAATAGTCGTAACATGGCCGCTTTTGGAGACAAACGTGGCCACCATTTTTTTTGCAACACGCCGTGAACGAACAATTTTTGTTGGCTTTAACTCATTTTCGAACACCCAAACTCGTGACTGGTTTTTTGTTTCGGGTTCGTACGCATATATCCAGGATTCGTCACCTGATACGATGTTGTATACAGCATTTGAGGATCCTGCGTGGAATCTTTCGAGAGTTCTGACGCACCAAGTAACGCGAGCCGCTTTTTGCTCTTCACAGAGCTAATGCGGTCCATCGGGAAAACAACTTTTTTACACCTAATTGTTCATGCAAGATTATTTGTATTTGACTCATGCCAATGTCTAAAGTTGCCTGAATTTCGCGTTATGTCACATGTCGATCTTCCTCAATCAGCTTACGCACAGCATCAACGTTTTCTTGGGTGACTGCAGTTTTTGGACGACCTTGACGGTGATCATCACTGAGCTTGACACGTCCACGTTGAAATTCAGCAAACCAGCGATAAATTGTGGTTTTGGATGGGGCTTCATCACCAAATGCAGAAATCATCCGATCAACACACTGTTTTTGTGTTAAACCACTTCGAAAGTCATAATAAATCATCGCTCTTGAATTTTCTCGAGTCAGTTCCATTTTCTCAACGACTAAACAAGTTTGACAAAACCTTGTGACAAGACCGAGAATCTTTTTTTAAATAAATAAATGGTATTCGATTTTTAAAACCAAGGAGTTTTCAATTAAAAAGATTTTAATATGACAGGAACAGTGGAAATATGCCATTCCCGATACTTTTAGTGCAGCCCTCTTATAAATATATATATTTTTTTTATGTTTTTGAAGATTTCTCCGACAGTCGTGGATGGATTTTAAAAATTATAAATTACAAACTGACCCGCTAAAAAGTGAAAAATAACTTTAATTTCGGAAGTGGTTGGCAAAAAACTAAAATCCAGATCCAAAAGACACCGAATTCCAAAATTAAAGTTATTTTTCACTTTTTAGCGGGCCAGTGTGTAATTTATCCAAGTTAGAATAGCCTAAATGTCAACTGCTCATCACCTTTTACAAAATATAATGGAGGGACGTTAATTGTTGCCACTCACCATATGCATTGCGAAGAGCATAAATGGCTTAGCAACCATTTATTAAAGTACCTAATCGAATCGCAACTCGTTAAATACCTCTTATTAAGTAGTTCCGGTGGCTATCTGTGGTCTGCATCATCAATTCCACTCCAATTGGTGCTTTCTGAGAGCAAATGCACAAGTTACTATAAAAAATACCTAAATCGCTATAGGTGTTAATTTAAAATTTGAGGATTTCCCTCGATTTCCATGGGATCATCAGATTATGAATTGGTGACAACAGAACATCTCAGGAGCATACCCTTTCAAACAAAAAAAAAAAAAAATTAAATCGGTCCACAATTGACGTAAAAATCGGCAAAAACAAAAAAAATATATATATATACGGTCGAATTAGGAAACCTCCTTTTTTGAAGTCGGTTATAAAAGAGGTTATAAAACCTATGAGGTTTGAACCTTAATTAACATATACTTATTAACTTTGTAATTTATCTAAGCAAAATAGCACACACATAACACAATAAATGCTATCTTTTCCGCTCCACACAACTTCTGCTTAATGTTGATCCACTTCTTTTCCAAAGCACCCACATTTTTTTAAAATTAATAAATTGATGGCGATACAAGTACTTAACACTTATTTTTGGTTTTTCATTATCTGTAATGCTGGTAAAGGGGTGGACCCTTTACTAGGACCCTTTTCTAGGTATGCTTTAGTTCGAATTTCTAATATTTTAAATTGTAATTTGATTATAGATACAATTATCAATCCCTAATTTGCGTTTTCTTTACCTGTAGCACTGTAAAAGAGTTAATGTAGAAGGTACGTTTTGCGAAAGGTTCATTATGAGAAAGGTGTATTATGAGAAAGGTGCATTTTGAGAATGGTTCGTTTTGCGTATGGGGTGAATTTTGCGAAAGGTACATTCTGCGACTGAACCCATTGCGTGCACTGACCGGACAGGGCCACTCTTATCTGTGTGGTTCTTTCCTCAAAACCAGACAAGGATCTACTTGGTCTTCACATGATCTGACCAAGAATATGTCTGCACTTCTTTAAAAGAGACCTCTGACTTTGTTTGACTCATATAGTTTTTAAAATATGATTGACGTGTAAAAGTGTTAGTACTAACTAACTAATCAACACAAATAAAATCATTTAACATTTACATACTTAGCCACATTTTAACTGATAACCTGCCGGCTGTTTACTTTTTTGCAACGTTATTCCAATTGTGACATCAGGACATTGAAACTTCTTAATAAAACGTTGCTTACCTGGTGTACAAGTAAAAGTAGGCGTCTCCAAAAATCATTCCACGCGTTTCTTGTGGTAGAGTAGAGAAGTTCATGGTATGGGTGTTGCCTTCGTCGTCGTAGAAGTATATCCATTCGTCTCCGTATTCGGGCCCTTGTTCATTCTCATACGGGAGAGCAGTTGTATAGGACACTGCAATTTCCATGTAACGTGTAGGTGTTGAGGTGGTATTTTATACAGGGTGGCAGGGACAACGACGCAAAAAAAAAAATTGCTGGTCCATACATTTTGACCGCGTAGGTTTTGTAGGAAATTTAACAGCAGATTTTTTTTTAAATAACAGTCGGAAAGTTCTAACGCAGGCTGGTTTAGAATCATGTACTGAATCCACGGTAACAGGTTGTGCGTCGATGTCCCTGCCACCCTGTATAGGTCCCTATTTAGTACTGTAGATGTCGCAGATGAAATGTCGAATCCGCTGTTTTAAATAACCGCTAGATTTTTTTCTACAAAACAACTCCGTTATGTAAAAAACTGAAACACGCTTAGCGATTTTCCATAATTACTGAACGATTATGCATTTGTATAACATTTGCATTTATGCATAACGTTTGCATTTATCAGTAAATAAAACAGCATGAAATGAAACGACAGATTGTAGATTCTAAAGTAAAGTTATCAGAGTTTTATGAAAGTCCGTTCTAAAAAATACTCCAAAAGAGCTGAAAGACGGTTTGTGATTTTAACACGCAGAAATGCATAACGTTTTGCATTTATCAATGCAGCGGGTAAACGATTAGAGGTTATGTGAAACAGTGTGAAATGAAACGTCAGATTGTAGGTTCTAGTCATAAATTTTGTTACTCGTGGCTATATATCATAACAACAATTATGGCGTCCGAAGCAGAAATAAATAAAACGAGTAGGTAATATCGAGTGAAATTACCGTAGCTCAAGTGAAAACAAATGATGTTTTATGAAAGTCTGCTAATTGGTCAGGGTGGCATTTTCAGCTTAGTTACTGCGACCGATTCGGCATTAAAAGCCACACCAAACGCTTATTGTTACAGAAGATATACCTAAGCCATTTTGCATTACGTCTAAACGTGGGTGGCAGTATTTTTAAACGTAACGCAATGGCAAATATGTATATCCAGCTGAACGTTATTCAGCGGTTTTACATAACGGAGCTGTTTTGTAAAACAGCTAATGGTTATGTAAACCAGCGGATTCGACAATCCATCGGCGGCATAGACATTGAGGTTTTGGTCCAACGACCAAAACCATGTATCATAGCAATAAGGCCAAACTGTATTAGTCGTTAGATTAGATAATCTTGAACCCGACTAGGTGTGACGAAAAACGTCACAGCTTCGCGGGGGTCCATTTCTGCTATTTAAAAAGGCAAATGTATTACCACAATCTGTTTTAAAATGTACCTAGGTAGGTACATGTCCTAGTGACACGGACATGTACCTACCTACGCTACGAGAATGAGAGGGCGGAGTGAACGCGTCAGCGGCGCCTCACTTAAGTCACAGCCTATAACGTTCCCACTGCTGGGAGACAGGCCTACTCTCATCGAGAGGGAGTGGGCTGTAATCTACCACGCGGGCCCATTGCGGGTTGGTCGATGTCACGTCTTCAAATTTTTAGTTCTAGTACATTTCCTCACGATGTTTTCCTTCACCGTTTTGAGAGCAGTGGTGATGAAATTGTTTACACAAAGAAATGTGCCTGCTTGGGTTCTAACTCACGACATACAACTCGTAAGTCGGGGACGTTACCACTGGGCCAACACTGCTCTCCATACGGAGCATAAAACCTAAATTACGGTTGGCTTTTCTGCAGCAGCTTGTGACGTCATCACGAAACGTTAGGCAAGTGTTGAATTTCACCCCTAAGTCCCTAACTTCCGTAGCCTCATCTATTGGCAACCCATCTACTTATATTGTAAGTATATAGAATAAGAGTAGGCGCGCGAGCGAAAGTGATTGTTAGACACTTTAAGATGTTCAGCTGCAAGAGGTTATCCTTGCACAAGGTCACCATCGGTTTATGTCTCTTTGAAGCCTGTCACAGTCCTGTCGCTGGAGATATGTAAATTGACCTCTAGGTCATAAGCAAACAGTAAACATTTAGCGTCTTTAACAACTTCTGGCAAGTCATTAATCATAAGAATGAACTGCAAATCTCCAAGGTTACTACCCTGACTCACCCCAGGCTTTGTATAATATGACTCTGACTTGCGTTCGCATATTCTACGTACTGCTGCCTCCAGTAATTTGCAAAAAAAACCTAAGCAGATGTGGAGAGAAACCAACAACGGCCGCTATTTGAGCAAAACATCATTAGTTACCAGATATAATGTTTTTTTAATCGTTCGAGCTACCGGTGGGAGGCACACCAATACCGCCTAAGGCATCGGTGTGCCTCCCACCGATAGCTGAGGAGATTGCTGGTAGTGCTTCTTGCTGGTCGGAACCCGTGCTGGACGTCTGAAAGCTGGCCGCTGACCCGTTGAAATATGCTCTTATGAATAGCCAACCTTCGCCGTAGTCGACAGCACTGCGACAGGCCTGTAAGCATCCACCGTCATCCCTGACCCTCCCTTCGGCACCAAAACGACGCGGGTAATCTTCTACTTCTCCAGGAACACAGATGCATCCAGAGTTATAAATGTATTGCAGCGGTTTGGCTAGCACTGACCAGCAATCCTTCTGTAAGGCGGAATGCGGTCCGGCCTAGAAGACTTTTTCGCTGAAGCGCGCAACATACGTCCGACAGTTGTAATAGTCCGGGAGCCTGCTGCCATTTGTTATGAGTTATGACCAAAAGTAAGAGAAGTAAGTTTTTGTTTTATAGTTCATTAAGTACTGCTATTAAACGAAGTCACTTGCACCTTGCGCATTTACAGTGGGTGCATCTGCGACAACCACCCACGGACTATACAATTATAAAAAAAAAACCACAAAGTCAAAGTCATTTTTTTTTGTAGTATCTACCGCATCCCCCCCCCCCCCCCGTTAAAAGTGACAGACTGTTTTATTCAGAATATTGCACTTATGGCTTCTCTAGTGTTATTTATACTCTAAGCTAGCTAGCTTATTAATTATATAATTATAATAAAGCTAGTTAGCTTGTTAATTATGTACCTACATAATTAACAATTATACCCATTTTAATACAAGCAAAAAATAACGTGATACGTACTTAATAATGTTGTGCTCGGCTGTACTCGACTCGAAAATGTATGTAGAAGTTTAATTGGTAGTTTACGACTACTATTACACTAATAAAGAAAGCTAAAAGTTTGTTAGTTCTTTTGTTATGACTTATGAAGTTATGACGTAAATAAACGGTAAAAAGTTGTCTGCTCAGCGGACTATTTTTTTTGGGTAATTGATACAGGTAACTTTAGTTTATTAGTTTTACACGAAGTTTCAGCTTTATTAGTATTACTTTTCTCGGTGCATGTTTTTCGCTTGTTTGGGCGAGATACTGACGTACCTAATATATTCCCCCACCTTCAGGTCTGCTGACTATTTTTTTCCAGTTTATTTACGTCATAACAAATTAAGTAACAAACTTTTAGCTATTTTTAGGGTTCCGTACCTCAAAAGGTAAATAGGATCACTCGTGTGTCTGTTTGTCTGTCCGTTTGTCACAGCCGATTTGCTCCGAATCTACTGGACCAATTAAGTTGGAATTTAGTATACATATAAATTTCTGTGACCCAAACACGGACGAGTAATGAAAATGTATTTTGAATATGAGTGTTACTTTTGGAGGGCAAATTAGAAAATTAAAAAAAAAGTTTTGCAAACTATAGGTACCGTGTGACGTATCATAAGAAAGTTCTTGTTGTACGGAAAAGAAATTGAAAAAAATCAGAAACTAGTTCTTTACTTATAGATTACTTATAGGAAAACCTAAAATAGAAGTCTATGGTGTTAAAATAACTTGGTAAATCTTTCAATATTGTGCTTACAAACTTACATTTGTAGTTGAAATGTATGGGAGAACATGTTTTACAATTAATAACATATTCATTGTACGGAACCCTCACAATGCGAGTTCAACTCGCACTTGTCCGGTTCTTTTAGAATTGTAGGAACGTGCGTGGGTGGCTGTCGCGGATCCACTCACCGCAAATGCGCAAGTTGACGGTCACTCACTTCGTTTAATAGCCGTACTAAATGAACAATGGCACAAATTATTTAAGAGCCATTTCACGTTTTCGCGCGAATATCGAAGATTTCAGTCACCTAATTTACCATCTTAGGTAATACTCTGACATTGGTGAATACATGTAAAAAATAGACTAATCCTTCGTTTTGACACTTCATGTAACACATTTACAAAAACTTATTTGTTTACTTTGTGGTGATTAATCTGCCACAACCAGTTTACTGAAATATCATCGCCGAGTCAATTTCAAACTCCTATAACTATCATTAATATTTATAAATTTAACTGAAAAAAATACATAAAGCATCAGAAATATAATTTGATCGACACATACAGTACTAGAATATCGATTATTAATAACATTAATTAGTAAAAAAATAAAGTCTTAAGCCAATTTTTAGGTTTTATATCGCTAATAAATCGTGATTTTTTGGTTTAAATAAAGCGTAATTACATTTTTTTTTTATTGGCGAAATAAACTATGGTTTTTAACAAACCGAATTCTAAAGTTTTATTAAAATCCCTTCATTTAATTAGACATAATATCGTTATTAAAATCACTCTAAATTAGAATAAATTCCGATGCTAAGCGGGCACCGTTTAGTACGGCGTGAGCGCCGATCGAGGTAGGACCTGTGCCAAATTTTCCCGCGTCTCGATTTTCGAGCGCACGTATTGTGAACGAATTATTATACTACGACTACAACATTTTGATTCACTTCGTATTTTTTTTGCATAAGGTAAGAGTTTAATTTATTATCAAGTAAAGCATTAGTTTAGTAGTTTGAGAATAATTACATATCGTCGGCTTATTGCAAGAACTCATTAACTGCAAACAATCATTAAATACGTTTTTATCTTTATTGGACTCCTTTTGACACATTCTACTAAATGCAAAAACTCACTAATTTATATCTAGACTAGATAGAAATTAGTGAGTTTTTGCATGTGTCAAAAGGAGTCCAATAAAGATAAAAACGTATTTAATGATTTTTTGCAGTTAATGAGTTCTTGCAATAAGCCGACGATATTTTTGTTTTATTAGTTTCAGCAATGGAGCGAAAGGGTTGTGTATACCATTGTGTCAAAAAAAGGAAAAATAAAAATTCTGCAGCCTTAAAGAAAGCAACAGAAGCGAGATATATATAATTTGCGATTCGATTGCTATATTATGTACACAGTAATCGATCAAATAAGTACATATCGACATGAACTATAAAACCGTAATTACAATTTTAAGGATTTGTATACACTGACACTTCGACATATAAAAATATTGATGTTTTTAATAATCATTTATTGATAAAAAAAATATTTATTCGTAGATATTGAAACTTGACAGCTATTTTGTTTTCATTTCAGAATGAGAAATCGCATGAATCGAGTAGAGGAAGATAGTACCTTTAGAAGACACGCCACCACCGTACCGGGTACAAGTGGAACGTCAGATTCGATAACAGAAATTGTATGTTTGTAACTTGCTACTTCAAAAAGATACAGCTATACCTCTAAACGAACGTAAACTTTTAAATATCGACCGACTGAAAAGGTTATACCAAAGTTTTACCAAGATTGTGTATTGCTAGAAATCATAGACCCTAGAAAGGCAAAATCAATGCCTTTACGAATTCATATAATGATGATATGTGATTTTTCCCTGTTAATTTTTATTACATACTTTACATAACATATATTTGTGTTTTTTTTATTAGTCTAGAAAGCTTTAGTAGACTGAATAAATAAAATAACTTTTTTCATAAATCTCTAACCATGGTGCATTACGATTATAAAGGCTCAAGACTGTTTATTCCATCTCAACACTCGCGCTACACTGCTTGCATTGTGTATGTGTGGATAGCTGCGCACACATACACAATACTGCCGTCTTTTACCTAAACTCGAGCGCAATAATTTTGTGAAATGGCTCTTAAATAATGCACTCAAAATGGTGTCCTTCACCACACAGTCCTCACTTTTGAAAACTTCATGAAAATCAATTTTGAGAAAAGGCGCGATGTTATGTTATGTGATTTACTTTTATTTAACGGTAGTTATATTTTCTTCTAAATTTTAACTATTTTATGCATCAGCTGTTTTATTTCAAGGATTCAAGGAACATTCTGAATGAATATCGATATGGATAAAAACAAATGGAAGGTACAGACTTCTCTTTCCGAGGGAGCAGTTTTCTGTTATTTTTTTTGTAGTATCTACCGCATCCCCCCCCGCCAAAAGTGACAGACTGTTTTGTTCAGAATATTGCACTTATGGCTTCTCTAGTGCTATTTATACTCTAAGGTAGCTAGCTTAGCTTGTTAATTATGTAGCTACATAACAATTATACCCATTTTAATACAACCAAAAAATAACGTGATACGTACTTAATAATTTTGTGCTCGGCTGTACTCGACTCGAAAATGTATGTAGAAATTTACATGGAAGTGTACGACTACTATTACGAACGAAGTAGACGACTATTTATTGACTATTTTTGGCACCAAATTCAAATTCAAAAACGTAAGCGTTCCGCGGTAATTAGGTGTGGAATGAGGCGATGATGAGGCGAAAAAGGCTCACAGCGTAATCCTCACCAAGGCACCTTTATATCTCTGGAACCCCTTAACCGATAAAGCCCCAATGGCTCCGAATAGGAGCCCTCGCGGCGCGCGATTTGAAAGTAGTTATCGAATAAAAATGTTTTTTTTGAGATTGAGAGATGACGTTATTGAGCCACGGGCCTGAGCGGTTAAGGCGCTGACAAGATCCAATTGACCAAAATAGGCTTCACTTAAGAAAAAAAATTGCCAAATCTGTATAGTTTGTGGTAGCGGAAAAAATATATGTCAATTTTGAATATATTTCCCAGAATCTGGTTGTTACCAAAACACGTTTTGAAAACAAAATCCCGATAGAAACTAACGTTAAACTAACCTCTTACTTTGAGTTCTAATCCAAAATATCTGTATCAAATATCAACATACGTTATAATTAATAACAAGAACGTCTTATTTGAATGCAGAACTTGGTTGTTTTTTATTTTCGATTACACAACTCAATTTTGAGTAAATAGATAATTACTTCATATTTTGCAATAAATTACAAGCGTTGTGTCGTCGCGCTTCTCTTTCTTTTCTATGGAATTTGACAGTGACCGCGGTTTAGTTGTTATCAGCGTCTTAATGACTATTTTCGAGATTTAGCATAGCGTTACGACTATTTCTTGACTATTTTTTGGAATTGATCCCAAGTCGATAGTCCCAGCCGTTTTCTTGCACTGAGGTGAGGATTGTGTGGAGACGTTCACCCCACAATCCTCACTAACTTATAACTTCGGAATCATAATGCGCCTATTTTTTTTGGCGTTCTCAAAATTGATTTTCATGAAGTTTTCAAAGGTGAGGATTGTGTGGTGAAGGACACAAAATGGCAGCACGCTCGCGGCCTATAAGTGATCAGGGGCCCAAGTCTGCTATTTTTAATAAACTCGTCATTCCAACACGATCCCATTGTCATTTTGCTAAAAGTTCGTAATCTGCTAAATTCATAATGGTCGATCATTGGTCGGTCAATGGTCTCGTAATAGAATCGTGGTAGAATGACATTGTCGTATTGCCATTATTATAAAACCCGTTAGTAGAAATGATTTTCGAAAAAATACTACTTAATTTGAACAGTTAGTCATGCCAGATTTCATTTATATATATTTACATACTATTTATTAGTGTTATAAGCAATCTGAAGTAGCAAGAAGTTCGTAAATAGCAAAAACATTAAATTTATGTGAAACTATACAACTCAATAATATCTTATCAGTTTAGCTGTCAAAGTCAAATGTTAAATTACTGCTTACTGAGGTACTTCTGTTGCCGCTATGACAACAAATACTAAACAACAGAATAAAATAAATATTTAAGGGGGTCCCATACAACAGACATGATTTTTTTGCCGTACGGAACCCTTCGTGCGCGAGTCCGACTCGTACTTGGCCGGTTTTTATTTCTAGCGGTCGGTGTTTTGTTAGTTATTTATTTTCATTTGAGTGTTTTAATTATATTTTTGTTTGTGTATTTAAATTATCTTTTATTTATCTATTACATTTTATACAAAATGGTGCTAATTGAGCAAATTTCGGATCTAATTGATTTTCTGGAACACCACCAAGAAGTTTATCCAAACGATATTGGATGGAGTGCGCCTAAATTTTAAATTCGATATCGGTGGACTGCCCCAATAAAACGACACGGCAGAATGGCGCACTGTAAGTACCTAAATACAGTATTATTTAGTAACAGGTATGCATTATGAAATGTATCTTGATTGTATTTTTTGCACTTTTTTAGTTCTTTATTGAATATAAAAGTAAAATTTTAAACAAAATTAAATCACAGAAGAGTGAAATAAGCGCAACAGGTAAGCAATACTTTTCTTTTGGCAGCCTTGCAGAATTATAGTGGGAAGCATACTTATAGGTAGTAATAATTGTATAACTTGCGACGGGCTCGACGACGTCCTTTGCATTCCGCCCGTCTTCTTTCTCTAGCATCCACTGGGTTGGCTAGCTCGAGAATATTTGTTCGTAGTGAATACATTTCTCCATTCCATATTCCACAAACACGATAGATAGCAAACACTTTTTGACAATCGAGCTATTAAAAGCAATGACTGCACAATGACGTTCTAATGGTAGGTCACTGATCAAAGAAACTGTCAAAATTTTAGCAGATTACCGCATACGCCAATCATTATTTTGTCATTATGTCCGAGATTACCATTCTATGCCATTTCTTTCAATGGAGTGTCAGTGGTTGACCATTGGAAAGTCATAATGACGCCATTATATTAGTAGATTACCAAACTTGTCAAAATCAACAATTATGAAATCAATGATAGACCATTCTGACACTATTGTAATAGCAGACTTGAGGCCCAGGATGTACCTACCCGTGCCGCTCCCGTTCTCCCGCCTGCTTCTGCCATAGCCGCACAAATAAAATGATTGATTGATTGATTGATTGATTGATTATATCCAACTTGGCTTGCGTACTACACACCTAAATAGAAGTACTCAGCAAATTTCTGAACACACTGTTCGTCAGTCAACGCCTCGCCATTCTTTAAAATATTTTGCTGACTTACTAAATCTTCTCAAAATTTTAAATATGGTTCTACACTGAGCAAACGGTTCGTAATCAGCCCTCAACCAACTTGTTCTGTGCTGTTTTTGTACTCAGGGTAAATATACCTTTACACGACATCGCTTTTTCTTTGGAACGCATTCATCAAAAAATTTAAATATATTGTTTTAAACTTTTTGAAGATTAATTGGAGCCCAATCTACGGCCCCAATTGGTGATTTAAATACGAAAAAATCGGCTTTATAAAAATTCCAGCCTATAGGTTCATGTGTACCTATCCGCAGTCAGTGCTGCTGAGCCCGCGCACATGCGCTGGCGCACGCGCAAGCGCACCGATACATCGAGCGACGGACGGGTGATACGCGTCCACCGGCACGAGTGGCACCTCCGCTCGATTACTCTTAATTGAATTTATCGATTTTTATCAAAATAAGAAGATGATAAGTAATTGAATTTTTAAGATTTGGGCCGTACCTAGTATTTCTATGATCCAAAACTTAAAGCTCTGTATCTACGAGTATACCAATCTAGTGCGGATTCGAATATCGTTTTATATAAGGACTAATTAAGATCCCACATTAAGTTGAAGGTATAATATGTACACTATTACTAAAAAATAAAAACTATGTATTACATACTCAAAATTTGTTTCTGAAAGTCATGAAGTTGTGAATGAAATGAATAATTAAATATTTACCTAATAAGCACTTGTATATAATGAACAGTCTGGAAATCATTTCTTCGACGTGTATGTGATGGCACCAAGTCTTCGACTAATTTAGAATAATTCTTGACTATCCAGGAAATGTGTGTGTATTTCTCTTATCAAAAGGCATGTTTTGCAATTTTTTATCACTTAGCCCTACCTGCCTACTCTACTTTTTGCCAAGTAGGTAGTTCTAGTGTGAACATGTAGTTTTTTCTGAGATAAATACCTCAGAAGAAACTACATGTTCCACTACCTACATGTTCATACTACCTAAATAGGTCAAAATTATAAAAGTATAAAATTACTGTCAAAAAAGAAACGGAAATGTAATTTTCATTATGTAACTAGTGTCGTGAAATAATAGCTTGAACACCCGGTTTCTGAAAAGCAGTAGTGCTATTCTGTAAATATCTCACCGTGAAAACTTAGGTGAAGTGAGCATATTGATGCTCACTTCAAGCTCACTTCACCTAAGTTCGGTCTATGTATTGACATAGTGTCAATCCCTAGCATCAATGGAATGACAGCTCACTTCACCTGAGTTTTCACGGTGATATTTTTGCAGAATAGACTGGCTGATAAAATCAACTAACACGCTGTAGGGTTCTGGTTATGTTATGTATTGTGGACGTTTTTTCTTTTCTTCATATTATACTCATTAAATTCTGTGATAGATCAGTATACGAAAGAATCTTACTTAGCTGTTAGTAGGTAGCTTCATAGCATCAGTGCCGGTTTTAGCACTACCGGCGTCCCTGGCAAGATTTCTACGGCGCCCCTCGAACGCACGACGCGTTGTATACGATGGCTTGATCACTGTCTGACTACGGAGGCAGCTTGGCAATGTGTGACTGATATTAAGGTTTTTTATGATGTGTTCTGGTCGGATCATTTTCCGCTGGAAGTGTACTGTAACATGGGAATACTACCGAGAAAAAAAACTTATAATGGGAACCTATATATAATGAAGTGAGATGGGGTGAGAGAAACGCTGAGCAGATAAGGTTATATAGCGAACTCTGTAACAATGAACTAAGGGCCATTGATTTTCCAATGGAACTGGGTTCATGCGCTGATATTTTTTGTAATAATGAGTGTCATTATGCAATAATTGACGAATTGTATAACAGTATTGTTAGTGCTTTGACTTTGTCTGCGCGTAGCAGTAATAGACTGAGAAAACATCAGAAGCGGAAGCATGTTATCGGATGGAATACACATGTGCAAAAGGCTCATCTGGTAGCGCGAAGCAGCTTTCAGACCTGGTTGCTGTATGGTAAACCCAAGTCTGGGGATATTTATAATACCATGTGTGAATCCAGGAAGCGCTTTAAGTCTAAGCTCAAGTGGTGTCAAGACAACGTCGAACATATTAAAATGGACATCTTAGCCACACACCACAAGGATAAGGACTTCAAGCGTTTTTGGAAGCATACCAGGAAACTGGAAACTGGCTTGTGTGTGCCTGCGTGTGTTGAGGGTAGAAATGAGCCCCAGCAAATTGCTGAGTTGTTTAGGGAATGTTTTAAGGTTGAGTCTCCCTTACCAGGCGTGCGGCATGGGCTTGATGCTGAAGTTGATGATGGAGTGCGGTTTAGGTTTAAGATAAAAGAAGTAGCTCAGGTCATCAAGGGTATGACTCGAGGTAAGTCTCCAGGGCACGATGACCTCAGCATTGAGCACCTGCAGCACGCGGGTACTCACTTGCCCAGGGTGTTGGTCATGTTCTACAATTTGTTTTTAGGACATTCGTATTTGCCCCAGGAGCTTATGAAAACCACAGTGATTCCTATTATCAAAAATAAGACAGGCGATGCCTCCGACGGGAACAACTACAGACCCATCTCATTGGCTACAGTAATCGCTAAGGTGCTGGATGGTTTGCTTGATTGTCACCTTAGTAAGCATATTCATCTGCATGATGCCCAGTTCGGATTTAGAGCTGGGCTTTCGACAGAAGCTGCAATACTGCAACTCAAGCATACTATCCAGTACTACGTGACAAGAAAAACGCCTATTTTTGACTGTTTTTGGACCTGTCGAAGGCATTTGACCTTGTGGCTTATAATGTGTTATGGGATAAGCTTCGGGAAGAAACCAGCACTCCCAGGGACATGATCAACATATTGAGATATTGGTACGGCAACCAATCCAATAATGTTAAGTGGGCGGGTTCATGTTCCACAGAGTACAGGTTGGAGTGTGGAGTGAGACAGGGAGGCCTGACGTCACCACGGCTCTTCAACCTGTACGTTAATGGACTAATAGATGAGCTCAGCAGGGCTGGTGTCGGCTGTTCATTAGATGGCAAGTGTATGAATAACATTAGTTACGCCGACGATATGGCACTGCTGAGCCCATCTGTTAAAGCCCTCAACACGCTCATAGGCATATGCGAGAGGTATGCTGTGTCACACGGCCTCAGGTACAACACTAGAAAAAGTGAACTACTTGTGTTTAAGGCGGGTAATAAAACACCCACGACCGTTCCACCGGTTACACTTGGAGGAATCCCGGTAAGTAGAGTCACCAAATTCAAATACCTGGGGCATTGGGTCACTGAGGACCTCTCGGATGAGTTGGATATTGAGAGGGAACGCAGGGCATTGGCAGTCAATGGCTTTCAATGCCCTGCGGGTCCTCTACAATAATGGGTTTAGGATGCTGATGGGGTTGCCGCAATACTGTAGTGCGTCGGGGATGTTTGCGGAGGCCAACACCGACTGCTGTAGGGCTATTGTGCGTAAGAGAGTGGCTTCCCTGATGTGTCGTGTGCGGGGCAGCCCCAATGGCCTTCTAAACACCATAACAGAAAAGGTGGAGTGTCCTATTGTGCGGCACTGGAATAAGGTGCATAGTTCTGGTGCTTTATTTAATGTTAGGTGAATTAATTAATAAGTAGTTGTAAGGTACTAACATAGTTTTTAAGCTTTACTAATAACTTTATATGGATTTTGTTCTGAAATAAATAATTATCATTATTATTATTATTATTACTCTTGGATTGTAGAGGGTCGAAATTTTTTTTTTTTTTTTGAGGGTGGGAAATCATCAAATAACTTCTCCCGCTCTGGGCGGAGCGGGAGGGTGTGTCAGACTCTTACTGACTAAAACCCACCCGTATTCCTTCCTGTTGCCTGTGTTGCGGGGGTCTCGGTGACCCATAAGTACCTTCCCGCGACCCCGGCAGGCATCAGCCCTAGTGGACCCCTACTATATGTGCTGACAACATCTCTTTGAGGCGCGCGTGGAATACAACGCGCCGTCGACCCGGGCCTGGTCCTTACCGGACGGTGAGCTACCCATTGCTCACCGTCCGCAAGCCCGCGCCTACGGTGGCCGGAAATCCGCCCGGGATTCCCGACGCCCTGGGCGTCTCCTGCGGCGGCTAGGGGCGAGAGGGCGCGAAACTTGCCTTTCCTTAACCTCAACCGTCCCGCCTCCTCCTTTGCGAGCATTACTGCTTCGCAGAAGGAGGTGACGGCTGCCCATGCCCTCTCGCTCCGTACCATGGCCTGAACCAGGGCCGGACGCGAGAGGTCTCTGCCGCCGATCGCCTCCACGAGGACACGGCGGTGCTCTGCCCAAGCCGGGCAGACCTCCACCGTATGCTCCACCGTGTCCTCCGGGCGATCCACACAGTGGTGACACCCGGACGTTTCCTCCCGCCTTATCCGACACAGGAACCTCCCGAAGCTGCCGTGTCCGGTGAGGACCTGCGTCAGGCGGAAGGTGAGGACGCCGTGGCGCCTCTCCAGCCACTCCTCAAAGAGGGGACTTATCGCCGCAATCGTGGCGTGCCCAGCACTGGGTTGCGACAATCGTACTTTCCATGACGCCATGAGATCCCGCTGGAGCTCCGTCCGCTGTGCCGCGATTTCTCGCGGCAAGGGAAAACGCTGGAAGCAATATTTAGTGAGCGTAGCGAGCTCGAAAATTTTTGGACCCTCGCTGTTAATTTGTTCATAGGAAGAAATAGGAGTTATTTTGTCGACTCGTGCAGTAAAGTTTGAGGAACAGGAAAATGGAGGATGCAAGAGCGAGCGAAGCGAGCTTAAAAAAATTTGCACCCCGCAGCGGAAATCTTAGCATTTCTTTTGACCAATCATACAAAAAAAAAGGAGATAATTTGTTGACTTATGTGGATATTAATTTATTTATAGATAATTTCAGACTGAACCCGCTGCAAGAGCGAGCTCAAAATTTTTTAGCACTCGGCTTTATTTGACCCATTGTACAGAAAAGTTAGAGAAAAACATAACCCTGTCTTTGCTGTTGCGCAGTCAGGTAAAAAAATAGAGAGTTAAATAAGAGAAAAGTTAGAAAAATAAGAGGCCGCCGGTTCGCGTAGGGCGCCCTTCATGTCTGGCGTCCTGGGCCGCCGCCCAGCCGCGCCCTGTACCTACTCTGAGTTGGTAGCTGTGGATTTTTACTTTGGAGTAGGTAGTTCTCTCTAAGTACCTACCTTCTTATTTCTGCTTCTTCCTGCTGTGTTCTGCTGTTTTAGGTAAATTATTATGACCGTTTTCCCTGATTACCAATAAAGCAAAGTCTAGTTAAGCGATGCCTAACGTAAGCAATTTCCTAAGCTACTACTCCTGTTTCACCATTCGTTTCTGAAAAATATTGGTTTTGCGACGGCTTCTTTTGCAGTTGGAATATCGATTTTACATAATAAGGCAAACCCAAGTTACACCATATTTCAGGTTATTGGCTAAAATTCTATAGATTATAATTAATGCTTGTTTTCCTCTTTTCAGTTGTGTTTTTTAATAATTTGCTTTATTTCAAGCCTTTTATTTTAATTAATTTATATAAGTATTAGGAATTCATGCTAGTAATAAGTTACTAGCTTTTATTTGACACCATTGTTGTCTTACCTAATTTATTTTTTTTTAAATCCCCTCCTTTTTTTGTATTTTCAGATGTTAAAATCTATCAAGCCGTTTATGCTACAGAGCGTGCCAAAGAAATAGACAGACAGACATAGATACATACATACATACATACTCTCGAAAAACATTACCCTCCTTCTGGGGCAGTCGGTTAGGTACAAAACGTGGAAAACCGAATCTTGCTGGAGTTATGTTGTTCCAGCAGCAAAATGAAATGTGTGCGTCTAATGTTTTAGGGATGTTTCATTTCCTGCTGTAGTAACGTTTTGCAGAATTTTGTTTTTTCAGATACCAATGATTGTGAGCCCGTAGAATAAACGTATAGGTGTCAGTAGCTCTTAATTTGTGCGTAGGTACCTATTCGGACTAAGTATTAAAGATAAGATTTAAAGTATTAACTATAAAGGCGTTTTTGAATAATATCAGCTCAACTCAAAACTGAAAATGTCGTAGCTACGTCAAAATGCAAGAAACAGAATCCACCCAAGATGGTTGGGTATAAAGCCGGAAATATGAGCGTTTCGTGAAATATACAAATATATCCTGAAAATGTCAGCTTCAAATGTTAAAGTATCATTGTAGTGTTATTAAAGTAGATATAATAAAAACAAAAACCAAATCAACAGATAGATTACTAGTTATCCGACCAAATTCGAATGACCACAAAAAAGCGATGGATTCATACCAATATTGATGACCTTCTTAACTTTGCTCACAGCAGGGTGACATATCTACCCGAAAAAGACCTCCTCTTTTTAAAATGGTTAAAAAACAGAACCGGTTTCCAAAGTTTTTACTATGTTATGTGGTTACAGTGTGTGGCTTGTACCTATTTTTCTAGCAAGATTATCTCTCCCTTTTCGGATTCCTCTAATATGTACCTAGTTTATCTACAGCACTACAGTTTATTTCTTGCGAAAATGCCGCTCCAGGTAGAAATAATACAACAATATAATCATAGCAACGTTATTGTATTTTTATTTTTTTGAATTGAATCCTTTTTGTGCTTACACAGTAAACACATGATCTCAACACTTATAACTAAAAATATTCTATAAATGAAAATGGATATTTACTCGAGTTATAAAAATGTTGCTTGTGCATATTTTGTTTTTAATCGAGGCAAACTTATTGTGGATTCATTGGAGTAACAGTTAAAGTGCTCAGTATGATATTTTGAAGATTCGAGTATTTTATAATATCACTTATTGTGCTGAGATATTGTGCATTATGCCTTAAGTTTTTAAGATTTGGGTGCCCTGTTTCACCGCAATACATTCTGCAATTGTGCAATAACTTCGTTTACTTACTTTCCTTTATACAAACTGATACATACGATTTAGTTACATTAGTCTAAAATATTGCTATCTTTTTCATTTTAGTCTAGAAATTGTCGAATGATGTTTGGGCTATTTTATTCAGCAATGCTTTACTTCTTAGCCTTCACTTAGGTTTATGAAATAATTGGACGATAAAAGTTGAGTGTGTAGACCGTTGAAGAAATGCAAGTGCTTCGACAGTGGGCTAACTGCAGCGTACTCTGACATCGACAGAATTCAGACAAATAGGAGGCAGTCATATCCAAATTATCTGTAAAGGTTAAAATAAGTGAAAATGCGATTTTTAATGAAAATTTTAGTATGTAAAGGAAGGATAATTTTATAATGGAAAAGACTAGATATCACATGGTTTGAGCTATATGTATATATTACTCTTGTTTCTTACTCTTGTACGTACAATTATAATAAATTTGTCAAAATAATACCTAAGTAGGTACATACGTTGTGAACAGCTCACGTTAATTGAATTTCAAGTCTTGGTGGTTGTTACAATGATCGCATTTAAATATAATTTCAGTTAAACGAGTGATTTAGGCATTATAATATAAAACCTACGCAAACTAGTCGAATGTAGTCGTGCACTACGTATTGTGTGCGATATATCTGTGGTCGCTTTATATCACTCGCCGAATGACATGAAATCAATAAAACAAATATTTACAATTCTATAAGTATTATACTAAAAGATCAAACTTTAAAAACAGGACTATTATTTTTAGTTTCGTGATATGCCCGCCACGGTCAATAAAACAACAAGAATTACGAGTTAGGCACCTGCACTACTGCTGGCCACACGGCCACAATGAAAGCTTGCCCAAGAATTATAATATCGATGGTACGAATGGCAAAGTATCAATTTCTATATCAAAGCATAATAAATTCGCGTTAAACAATCGTGATTTCGAAATTTACCGATAATATTTTTTACAGTTGGTCAGTCGAAAATATTGAGCATATACATACATAATTATTTTAACATATTATAAGTAATTTATTTATATTGAACAGTGGATAATTTATTGCACAAATCGTCGATCCTAATATTCTAAGTGTATGCTATGGCGGAAGTTACTTAGAGAACGAGTAAAAAAACAAAACAAGGGTCTATTGTGTCGTTATACGTAGCTTAACTCTACACCGTCATCAGCAGTGAACTAGTGATGCGCTTGTTCGCTATCCTCGACGTAACAATACACCGTGCGGACGGCAGCGCGTGTCGAGTGCGAGCCGGGCGCGGTCGGCGGCGCCTGCGCGCAGCCCTGCGCGACACGCCGCGTGCCTCCTGGCGCAACGCGCCGTATTCCTCCGTATCAGACGCTTCCATGCACGCACATATATAACTACACCTTATCATACCTACCTATCTATTTTTTATGAGTAATTTATTCCAATTTCTTTAAAGCGTACATTTTTATACTTATTCATAGGAGGTCCTTAACTCGATATCCGAATAAAAAAAGTTCTGCGTTACAAACAATAGGTACAAAAAGTGCGACGTGCATGCAAGGAAATATCTAAGAGCACATTTGACACAATAAGTAAACCTAATAACGAACATAATACTAAACAGTCTTGGTTTTGACTGGTCAACTACATAGGTGGGATTACTCAAGGAACCGATAAATAAATTATTATTATTCTCGTTAAATAACAAACACAATAATTGTTATCTCTTAGTGAATTGTAGAAAAAGGTTAAAAAAATTGCATACAAAATTCGTTAAAAAAAAATCTTACTCAATATATTTTGAGTGAAGTTCAAAACAATTGACTGAACCTTTGCGATTATTTTGGGCATTGATACGTCAAGTCGCATCGTCATATCAGGTAAGTCATCATCAGCCACACAAGAACAAAAAAATAAGTTAATCATCAATATAAAGAATACTTAGGTAATATAAACGTGGGAAGTTCCTAAGTCGGCAGTGTCTAATGGCGACAGTGTCGAGTGCCTCACAAGTAGTCACAAGCACTGGCAAACAGTTCTTCAGAACCTCAATCATACCACACCACACCTAAATAAATAAATGTATATAATATCTAATGTTTTTACATATGTACAGTTGTTCCTTTTAAATTATTGTAACTACATAAATAAAAATAATAAAAATAAATTTGTACTTGTAAAATAATAATTCATTTAAAAAATGTCAAACAAAACTGAGTTTACACGTTTTGTATCAATCTAAATTATTCTAAAATCTACTTAATGATTATTTTGTTGTATATTATAAACGAGCAGTCGGGACTGGCGCCCGAATGCGCAGTCGGCGCCCGTCTGTGGCGCCGGACTGGAGCCCGGCTGTGGCGCCCGACTGGCGTCCGACTGTGGCGCCCCTGACGCCTGTGCGCGGGCGCTACCAAGCGTTGTACTGCTCGCGCACTCGACCATCAGTCGCGGCTGTTCTTTTAGTAAATCGTTATTCGTAATTAGTTACAATAATAACTACAATATAATGTTGGTATGAGCGGTGTCGTGGATGCTTCCCCGCTCATACCTAAAGCGTTAAGGTGAACGTCTCTCGCACTGGCTGCTCGCCGGGCACACGCCCACATCACTTTAAATATAAAACAATACTTTGATCTGTATTATGGCACATTCTGTTCATAGTAATCACTTTCAGCATTTAGTACCTACATTAGCCTAACAGTAATCGTATGTATATTTAATTAGAATCAAAATGGAAGTGCCTGTTTTTTGTCGCTATAGGTCTCATTTTGCCACTTTTATTTAAGTAAGCGTCCGCGTCGTCGTGCGTGAGGTTACTTCGAACAATTAATTGACATATTTTATTAGATAGGACAGCAGACAGTGCGAGCAAGAAACGCCACAGCATCCACTTTTATACGTACATTATTACAGTCGCAAATATTCTTGCGCGACTTAAGTCATCATTTTCTAAGTATCTAGTATTTATAATAACGGTTACTGGCGGCGTGGTCGTAACGCCAGTGACCTGGTGGGATCTTTTAACACTACATAAACAGTGAACATACCAAATCAATATCTACTTCCGAATAGCCCCCGTTTTGTGGATTCTCGGGCTCTATGAAATGATGAATTTTTATCGACAATCGAAACTGATTGTCGGTCATCGTTCGTGCCCGGTATTGAATAATTTATGCTCAAGCTAAAGTGTTATTTATACAAATAATAATGATTTACTTGCAGAAGTAAAATTAGGAATGTTAATATTACTTCACCACATCTAGGTATGTAAAAGATGAAGCGCAGATTTATAAAACAGAGGGGGTCGGTGGGGAATAAAGAGAGACCATTTAGAGCACGTGGCTCGAAATGATCGGTATCGCGGCGGTTAGCAGACAGTCTCGGCGGGCGCGGGCGGCGAGTGCGCCAGCGCAGCCAGCGGCGACATCGGAGACAGCGGCGACAGCGGAGACAGTGGCGACAGCGGAGGCGGCGGCGCCAGCGGTTCCGGTGAGCGACGCCTTAGCGCCTGGCGCTTGCGGAACTCGAGAAACTCCTCCTTCATGGCGCGCACTCGAGCTTCTACGTCGTCTCGGGAGGGGCGCGCGCGAGTGCGCTCCGGCGTCGAGGGCGTCGGCGTGCGTGTCGCGCGGTCCCACTCGTAGTGCACGTCCACCGAGCCCGCGTCGCCCACCTCGCCGGAGCCGGGCCGTGGCGGAGGCGCCGGCGGCGGGGGCCGGTACGGCGGCGGGCGCCACTCGGCCAGGCTGCCCGTGCGGCTGCTGCGATTGTGTTGCGAGGACGAAGCGTTTTTGCTACCGAATCCGCTGGACGATGACCGACTCTCGGGCGAGGCTTCATGGGGAGGCGGCGGCAAATCTGCAACGGCTCGCGGGCGAGCGTGCCGCGGCAGAGGCCGTGCGCGCGGTCTGGCGAGAGGCCCGGAGGTGACGCGCGTCGGGTCGTGAGCGCTCTGTCGCAGCGATCTCAGGCGGAAGGGAGACGGAGGAGTTGGGAACGAGCCGTCGGCCGAGCTTGGGAAGGGCACGGAACTGAGGTCGGACACGTGGAGCGGCGACCAGGGCGTCCAGGCGGCCGCCCACGGAGGCCACGGTGGCCACGGCGGCCAGTGCAGCGCCAGCGCCGGCGACGAGGCGCGGAACAGCGGCGGCGCGGCGGACGGCCGCAGGGGCGTGCGCAGGCGCGGCAGGAAGCCGCCGTCGTCGGACGACGAGGGCGCGGGCGACGGCGCGGGCGACGCGGACGGCGCGGCCGACACGCGCCGCACCGACACCCAGTAGCGCGCCTCGCCGCCGCAGCGCGACGCCGGCCACACCCAGTTTGCAGTAAACCGCAAACACTGCACTATACTCGATACTCCGCGTTCTCTAAATCTGTGTGAACACAACAATCATTTTAGCTAAGTATATTTAACTACCTATAGGTAAACGTCTTGAAAGTGCATCAGTGTACTCCTACAAGTACCTACTTTTACCAATTAAATACACGATATGACCAGAGATTAATCAACTTAATATGTAGGTAAAACTGACCTGATTTCCTGTTAAAGCAGCGTGAATGTAGTGAGTAAAAATTAGAGTTGTTCAAGAGGACCAAAAAAACGAATTAATTAAAGTATATATGCACAAGTACAGAAGTACTCACTTCTTAAAAGGCACTTGAGTGCTATCTGCGGCGCGCAGGTCTGTCAGTCGCGCGGCTACCATGTTGTATGCTGCAATCGGATAATTTCTGAACATTAACGTAGTGGAGTGGCGCTCCGCCCCGACCCAGCCACGGCCGCCGCCCGCCACCCTCGCTTTGTACCACCACCACCACCCACCATATTGTCAACCAAAACACAACGAGCTCTGGAATGGACTCCTAGATGTTATTTTTGGGATTCGTTTCATTACCGGAAATGATCAGTAGTGTTACTGTAACTATCTATAGTCGATATCGAATTTTCAAGCTTAAATTATTTCTAGACAAGGTAAACAGATTCCCAACCTTTAGAGTGGAGCTATGCAACATCGCCGGGTTCTTTCCAGTGCGCGTTCTTATGACGATGAAACTATGCAATAATGTCGTGACGTGATGATGACTACAAGCAGAACATGGATTGCCATCATTCACACAATTGCAATGAACTTGGTACCCAACATGCAGATCGATATTTTCTGCGCGAATAGTTGAATGGGCTTACGTGCTAATATTTTGTGCTGATTATTTCTGATGAAGGATTTATGAGCTTAAGTGTTATTACATAAACCTCCTATGTTCAATCTTTATCATGATATTCTTAATAGGTATCTATAAAGCCCTGCCCATGAGAAAAAAAAATCCCGAAGAACTGCTATGTATATTAAACTACCTTATGTATGAAGCAACGAGATTACTCTAGCTAGCTAGGACAACATTTATCTTTTAAAGTTTACGTTGATTAGTTTCGCGATTTCTCTACCCGTACTGCTTTATCTTGGACTACTTGATGTTTAACTAGTAGTTATCTTCAACTTATTGTTAGGAAAACAGTGCATTATTTACATAAACCTGACGCATGCAAAAAGCTTACAAAGGAAACGCCAATGTATGAGTGAATTAAGCAGATAATATACGAACGAATATGTAATTTGCCGACAATATGGTAAGTTATGTAAGGAAGTCTACCTGTCTTCAACGAACACGTTATCTATGTAAAGAGCCTACGGAACTTGTGTCGTTTATAATAATGAATTGCTAGTCACTGACAATATTTTAGTTGCGAAATTGCAGCGACCAAGTTGTTATGACATTTTTAGTCCAAGTGAAATGAAGGTAATCCGTTAAGTCTCAGGGCTGTGGGTTGACTTATTTATTGTTCAAATCATCATCGCGAAATATTTATTTTGTACTATGATCTGATTAAAATATGAAGTACTTAAGTAGTAGCTAGTAGAGTATACTTAAACTCTTTAACTATTTTCCACTCTGTGGAACCAGACGTTTTGACATAACGTTTAGTTTAATCGTGGTATGATTGAAGTATGCAAGACGACACAGTTCCTTAACCGTCAAAGTTTAAGAAATATTATGGCATTAGTAAGTTCCATAAAAGCTAGCGCATATGGAGGCAAGATCGCGGGATAACTAGCGCCGGCAGCGGGCTAGCGGCCGCTCGTGTGACGAGTCTCACCTTTCTCCTGCTTACGTCGTTTACGTTTGTTGCAGATCTTGACGGCGCACACGGACAGGATGATGGCCACGATGAAGAACAGGATCCCGCCCACCACGCCCGCCGTGATCGCTTTGTGCTTGACGCGCGCAGGCACGGGGAACTTCACCTCCTCGGAGCTCTCGTAGCTGGTGGCCGAGTTGGCCAGCACTCGGAAGTAGTACGTACGACCACCGACTAGGTTCTTAACTGAAATGTTTCGTAAGGTTGCTGTGATGAACATTGTATATTGTTGTGATCTGATACTGTTTATTAGTACATAGAAAAAAACAATTTTAAGTTAGTACGTAAGTTAAGAAAGAAAGACTGGTTACGCGATCTCGATGCTTAAAGATATTTTGATAAACAAAGCCACCTGGAACCAAAAATATATAGACCCAAAAAACGCAAGAATTTGACCTCAAATTAGAATACTGTAGATAACACAAAGTATTTGTAACATGTACGATTATAGAATGTAGGTATCTCAAACCGGCTCTGATCAATCGCAGCTCAAAACTTAATACCTACCTTAAATTATTGGTCAATCATGTGTTACCTAACATTTCAGAAAATAGGTATTAAATGGCATTTTCGTTGCTAAGCCTGAGTTTTATTTAATTGGAGGGCAAATCACGTACCTACCAATTAATAAACCTAGAAAGTTTCATAAATCCGTCAGAAAAAATCCTTATAATTAGGTGTCAAAAATATTGTTAGTACAGGGCAGCTTGTCTGTCATAATTTACCCAGGTAGCTGGTTTCCTCGGGTCGTATCTGCCCTCGATTTAGCGTCTTCCACTGCGCATCAGTTCGGTACTTGATGGTGTAGTACTGCACCAGGTGCGCGCGCTCTAGTGGCGCCTGCCACGTGATGAGGAACCCGTTGTGCACCTCCGTCACCGTCAGGTTGCGGGGAGGACCAGACTTCGGACCTATGTTAAGACAGAGTTATAGCCAGGTTACCAGAGGAACACGTGATGTGGTGGGTGATCGAACGAAAGTAGCTAATTTGATATAAATAATGTCATGTTAAACCTATGTGGTGGTTATAGTGACTCGTTTAATAAAATTGAGTAAGTATTTAAGTACACTGAGCTGTAAAAAATAATATTTGTTTTCTAAAACGAAAGTAGCTAAATTGATATAAATAATGTCATGTTAAACCTACTCGTATGTGGTGGTTATAGTAACTCGTTTAATAAATGTGGGTAAGTATTCAAATACACTGAGCTGTAAAAATAATATTTATTTTCTAAAACAGTATAGAATTTGGTTACATTAAGTAGATATAGTTGAAAATGATTATTCGAGAAGCATGGAGATAAGGGTAGAACATGCAACTGTTATTAATTTAAATACCTACAGAACAAAATACAAACACCACACAACTAAAACATCGTAAACCATGCACTAATTAAAACGTCAACACAGAGTCAAGTCTGGGTACAGTTGTTAAGATGTATCTAAACGAGTCTACTAGAAACAAAATATCTAACTACCTACACGGATGATGATTACATGAGATGAGATGAAGTGATAAATTTAGTGACTACTGTGCAACATTTGTAGTTATATACCAGAGCCTTCGGGTGCGTTTTGGAATATCTTTTCGTCTACAGGCCCCGCCGGGGTGGGTGCCGCCTTCGGCTTGGCGCCTACATCTACAAAAAGCAATCTTAAGTTTAACAACCCACCTCAAATTCAATCAGACCATGTCACTGGAAACTTTCCTCAATTTATCTATTAGTCAGTTCTATTGAACGAACATAATTGTATCCCTTGTTACGTTGTAAATTTGAGTACCTACCAAGGGTTGGTATTACACAGCTGCATTACTAATAAGTAAAGTAGCATTTACCTGAAAACATTAGTAGTACCTTGTGAGGTTTCTAAGTAATTTATTTCATTGTAGTTGTGCAAGTAACTTTGGTCTGCACTTGATGGAAGGACTCATTCCTTCAACTATATTTCGTCACTGGACTCTTTAGTAAACACTTTCTAACATTAAATCAATTTTCTAAACCCTGATAACAGGTTTTCACAATTAATTAGAACAATAAATATAATGTTTACATTCCAACTGTCATCCTGTCGAACGTCAGATTCTGTCGTTTAGAAACGACATCTGATGGTCGCCGGTTCACAGTTGTAGTTAAATCGATAATTGAACTTATTGATTGCCAACCATCGAAATAAATCGTATGGAACAATCCTTAATAATTTTCAGCTTTCAGTAAAACTTAATAATAAAATAAATAACCGAAAGCGGAAATGAAATAGTTTTTACAATATAGACTTTTCTTCTAGAAACTTCGGTGTCAAATAAATCCATTTTTAATCTGTGATTTATCTTTGACATAATGTAGCCAGGTTGTACGTTGTTAATTACCCAAATTAATATTTCGGAATAATTACCCCGATCAAGACAAGTTTTAGAATTGGGATTTATGAATAAATTGTTTGTTGGTCTAGATCATGAAGATTCTTATTGTTTCAGAGTTTAAACGTCACGTTGGAATGTTGTTAGTGATTTTCAAGAATTTATTATCTTGGTGTAGTATTTATCTTATAATCATTTTACCCGAAATATGGGAGATTTTAGAAATAGTCTGTCTATTTCCGGTTTGTAATCCGTGACAGGATTATTAAAGAGTGGTGGCGTCTATTTGCCCTTGAACACGCTTGAGTGATACTGGAAAACTAATTCCATGTTTTAAAAGGTAAGGATTTGGTGGTAATAGTGCCTAGAAGTGGTCTGTGAGTCCTTCCCTGGTTGTTAAAAGGATATTCTAGTGATCCATGGATATTTATTACAGGATTCCAAATTGCGCATACGCAGACTATTTTCCAGCCAGTCGAGGATCTTACAGTCAAGTGCTTTTTCCCTAAGCCAACCGTGAGTACTTCACCTGCTGACTATTTGCCTTAGATATTTCATGGGATATTCCTCAATGTTAACAATGGATTAGATTCTTGTTCAGGGATACGCAACAAGTTCTTGTTGCGGAGTTGATGGATGCCACATGGGTAATCTTCATTCCTATTGTCCCACCGCTCAGGATCAGGCAAACAGAAGTCGTAACTCCTTATGTTGTATTTGAAACAAGGCCAAGTTAACCGGCTAATGTATTAGCCTTTTAGATTTCCAAGCTCAGTCACCTCCCGGAAGGTTAATTTGCCTCCCTTATATTATTAGGTCCCCGTATTGTCAATTCCAGGAGAGGCACCTCGAGAGATTCGTCTCGCCGCCAGTATCTAGAGGAGAGTCTGGGACCTGGACGCGAGACCCGTTCCTCGAGGCAACTCGAAGCCTCTTGTGGAGACGACTGTGCGGCTGGCAGACCCCGTCTAGCGAAAGCGCAGGCGGGACGGTTTTTTTTTTATACCTTATTACTTTTCTATTATAATAAGGTTTTAGCATTAACGGTTGACACAAAAGTTAACAAGCAGTCCACAACCCATACCTGTTATGCACACGGAAAATATATTTTTAATAACATAGTGTAAGACTAAGATTATTTCTTAATAACATGTTATAACACACACATGTTAGGTCCCACCACACATATAAATAAAATAGATTGTAGCACTTACCAAGAGTTCTTATTGTAATAGCTTTACTCATCATTCCTTCTCCTATCGTATTCTTGCTGTTTACTTGAAACTCATACGTCGTACCAGGCTGGAGCCGATTTATTGTGACCTGTATACAGAGACCAATTTTAATTGGTTTGGAAAGGTTTGGAAAAACTGATATTTTTTCTAGATTTGATTTGTTCATTCGATACTACATAAAGTTTTAGATTAGTTAAGGTAACTTGTTTTTCTTCTTTCAAATCGTTTCTTCAATGTTGGTTGTCAAGGACCCTAACCCAAATTGTCTCGAATAAAGTTTACATAACTAATGATAATATTTATCAGACTATTCAAAGATCATCAATCATTTTGGTCCTTCGAGCCAAAAGTTCCTTGCTACTCGATGCTACGGCGTAGACCCTCTACGAGCGACGCTACGAAATGTTTTTCAAATATTTTAGGTAAAATTGCGACGGCTACGCTCATTTTGAGTTTAGCATATCTCTATACAACTTATATTAGACCCTTTTATCCTTCACTTCGTCTGTTAAATGATTTTATTTCTGTAAGTAGGTTTATACAAACATTTTACACGCAAATAATATTTTTTTAACCCAGAGGTCACATTCTCTTTTAAAGCCCGACCTAGACAAGTCGATAGACACCTCATGTATTAAAATCCATTCAATCGTTAGGATGTTTCGAGGGTATAAAGAATCCTACATACAAAGTTATATAGATAAACATTATTCTGTTTTTGCACGACAGCGCAATCGGGTAAAAAACTGTGAATACTCACAGAAGTAGCACCAGATGGCGTGACTGGAACCTTAGTCCACTCGGAGAAGCCAGCCTCCCTGTACCAGATAGTGTAGTCTTGCTTGTAGTCGGGCCCGCCGGCGTACCCCGGCTGCCAGCGCAACGTCACTTGGAACTCCGTAGCAGTGCCCGACACGTTGTATGGCGCGTGCGGCTGTGTTCCCTCGATCACCAGCTGTGTGTCCGCTACTATTGTTGCCACCTGGAGAGGAAGTTGAGTCGTTAGTGTTTTTGTGAAACGAATAGAATGTCGTCACATACTCGTATAATATGTGGCATGATGGTTGATGAGAAAATAATATACTTGACACAGTGACATAATTTAGAGATTAAATGAAAATTAAATTAATTTAATTAAACGATAGAATTAATTAAATTAATTATATCGTTCCCATGAACTTTCTTCGGAGGTCTATATAATCTAAATATTGGTTTAGAATTAAATTTTAGCAAATGTGAACTCTTTATTCAAAGACTTCTTACGGTTTAGATAATTTAAAATTCAAACTACATTTTCTGGCACCCAATATAAAAATAGTAGACAGAAAGTCGCTTTGCCTCCTGGGCATCTTTGAAGAATCTTTTCTGATTATATTACTAACACTATTTCTAAATTCCAAATTCACGCAAATTGTTTACTCGAATTCAGTCCTCACTATGCTCTTGTAATTCTCAAGTTTTGCCTTTTTTTCCCTAAATTTACTTATGTGCTTCGCTGTAACCGTTTTTGGAAACATCCAAATTTTCTTTCACCAATAGACGATTTAGTCAAAACTAGTTTAGAAATGATTTTAAATATTCAGCTCAATGAACCATCTTGGTTACAAGCATCCCTCCCTATTCGGTTTGTCGGCTTAGGAATCCGCAAAATTTCGAGTGTTGCTTCCCCAGCCTTTTTGTCGTCCACCCATAGCACGTCACGTCTCATTGGTAATGTCCTAAGGGCTTTGCCTCAAACTATGAGACTGCGGGCTTGGAGGGTGCCAAGAATGCTTTTCAAATTGCTTGCCCGGGTAAAGAATTTCCAGAGAACCCAAAATCTCAAAGGAGCTGGGACGATATTTATTGCGATTTAACATACAAATCGATTCTGAGGCGCAGTTCAGGTCCGGATCGCGCAAGACTTGGCGGTCGGAGCCAGAGAGACCGGTCATTGGCTACATGCCCATACTTCTCCATATAGCGGTACCTTCCTGGATCCGACCTCGCTTCGTCTGGCGACTGGACTGCGGCTTGGGGTCACGGTATGCACTCCACACACATGCCCTTGTGGCACGGTCATGGACCGACTACTCGCCACAGACTTTGTTGTCAAAAAAGTGCAGGCCGCTTTTCAAGACATGATCCGCCGCCACACTTAATGACATAATCCGCCGGTTGATGTAACTGGTGACCGAAAAGCTGGCGGCTTTCTCGCGCAACGCATCAGCATTGCAATTCAGCGAGGAAATGCCGCCAGCATCCTCGGTACAATGCGTCGAGGGCCTTTTTTAGGTAATTTGATTATGTAAATAAACAATATAATTATTATTTAGAGATCATATTTAATAATTAACTTCTGCCCGCGACTTCATCCGTGTCTTTCTTGTTTTACCATAAATACACACTATGACAGTCGGCAATAGGGATAACTGGGTTAAGGACGCTATCACATTTTTCCGCAAATATCAGTGCTTTTCATGTATCATTTTAATGAATTAGGAGTCACATCTGCAAGGATAGCTTGGTTTTAAATGAAAGATAATATATTTATCTCCAGAATGGGCCCATAAAAAATATACAGCCCCATACAAAATTTTCACACAAATAATTCATAACCATCACAATAAAAACCAAAAAATTAAAAAAATGGGGTCTGAATAGGAACCAGTACAGCGAAATCCACTGCATAGTTAAACATAAAAATAATAAGAAATTGTTGTTTATATAGTCTTCTATACGGTAAGCTAAATATTTTTCAGGTAAACAAATAACTTTTTCATTTATGAGAAAAATAAGAAACGCCCTCAAATTTCTCCATACATTTTCTACTCGCGGACACTAGCGGTTCGTCATTCCGCGCTCAGACGCGCTCGTGGAAGCATGGGTGTATCAGTTTTTCGCAAAAAATAATTACGTAAAGAAGTGAGTGCTGTATTGTATACTGTGTTTGGTCGAAGTTGATACTTTTTCGGACCGAAATAAAAGTGAGTACGATTTTTGGAATTTGTTATAGAAATAAATACATAATTGTATTTTTTTGTACTATGGTTGTAGATTACGGACTAACATTGTGTAAATAATTATATTATAATTTATTTTTGATACATTCGATACAATAGTCTATTTTGAGGTTTTTGGGGGTGGGGATTACGAATATGTACTCCATTTTTTTATTCTAGATGCCGGATGTATTTAAAAAAATAAAAAAATTGACATGTTATCAATTTTGGAGGTTTTGGAGGTGGTGTTTACGATTATACCATCCAATTTTTGACTCAAGATGGCGGATGTAAATTTTTGGTGATAAATCGACTTAGTTGTCAAATCATAAATCCAAAATAGTAGATGGTTATATCTGTCGACACCAAGTATGGTTTTTGTTTGTGTTGTGCATTGCTAAAATATTTATATTTGTTATTTATAGATGCCACGAATTCGAAAATTCGGACAAAGACCAAAAAAAACTGCACACGTGGCACTAAACAAAAGTAATGAGACTTTGTAAGTATTTTCATTCAGAAATCACAAGTCTACTCTAGAGTTTTGTTGTAGTTTTGTTATAGTAGGTTTTTTATTTAACAGGGAGAGCAGCTTAGATGTCTCCGTAGGCGATGATGAGTTTAATGAAATTTCACTTGTAAGTTATATTAACGTCTGTTGGTAATTTGTTTTATTTGATTTACCTTAGGTACTAATGTTGTCTTTTTAATTTCAGGAGCAAGAATGCGCAATAAAAGTATGTAAGCCAAAAGGCAGAAGAATAGTCGAGATTGATTACCTTTTTGAGCAGCTTATCCTTATAAGTAACCACACTTCGCTTTTTGATTGCGGCGTGTAGTATCTCATAATAAATAAAGAAAAAAGAGCTGGTCTTCATTCGAAATTTGAACTTCTTTGCAAAATGTGTGGCGAAAAGTTTAACCTTGAAACAGTGCGCAAAGATGATAGTAAAATGGACATCAATCAGGAAGTTGTCGCAGGAATTATCTCCACTGGTGCTGGATACACCCAGCTTAATACTGTTCTTGCCCATGCTGACATCCCACCAATATCTCTGCGTTTGTATGAACTTACACACGATCGAGTTTGCCAATGGTGGGAACAAACAGCGGACCATTGTATGATTGAGGCAGGGAAAGAAGAAGTCGAGCATGCAAAAAGTATCGGGAATGTGTCATCTCAAGGAGTGCCAATGATAGCCGTAATTGCGGATGCATGTTGGAGTAAGCGTTCATATGGCACAAATTACAATGCTTCTTCTGGCGCTGCGACAATTGTTGGACAGCACAGCAAAAAAGTGCTTTTCTGTGGGGTGAAAAATAAATATTGTGTGATATGTTCCCGTTCAGCAAATAAAGGAATAGAGCCACCAGAACACGCATGCTTTAAAAATTTCAGTGGTCCTTCAACTGCGATGGAAGCTGCAATTATAACGGAAGGTTTTAAATGTTCCTTAACTGACCATGGACTTATTTATTCCCACTTAATTGCTGATGGAGATGCCAGTACCTATGCTTGCATTAGAAATGCCCGGCCATATGAGAGTTTAACAGTAGCTAAAATAGAATGTAAGAACCACCTTTTGCGGAATTATTGTAAAGCACTTCTAGCACTCTCCAGCAACACTTTTTATCACATTAAAGCCAGAAAACTGATAAAAGAAAAGTATTTAAGGTTGCGTTGGGGAGTTGACTCGTCCATAAAATACTGGTCTAGTCAAGGTATACCATTCTCAGAAAAAGTTGGTAATATAAAAAAGGATATCCAAAATGGGCCCTACCATATATTCGGTGACCACAGCCATTGTCCACCATATTTTTGCAAAAAACCCAACTCTGAAAACTTTGTCCCCGAAATGATAGCTTTTGGACTGTTTCAAAAAATAACAGATTTGGCGCATAGATTATCTCTTCATGCGTACAGTTTTGCATATAATGTAACAAATAACTTAGTCGAAAGCTTTAATGCCAGAGTCGCAAAATATATAGGCGGAAAAAGAGTTAATTATGCACTAAAAGGGTCATACAGCGGACGATGTGCAGCCGCACTCATAACATTCAATACCGGCGGCATACTACAGACATATGTGCACAAATTTATTTTTGAGACTGATGCAAATTCACGAATAATTCAGTTAGAAAATAGACGCAAGGAAAACAATTATAAAAGAAGAAATGTTAAAAAGAAAAAGTCCATTAAACAAGTCACGGCAAAAGACGCTCATTATGGCGAAATTTGTCAGAAACCTGACATGGATGTACGTGAATACACTAAAGCCAAAGACGATTTTTTACAATCATTAGTCATGTCCACAGAAGCGAAGCAAATTATTGAAAGAAGTACAGTTTTACAGAGTGCAAGCCCGCTCTGGCTAGAGACTAGACGGAAACTTTTGACAGCGTCCTGGTTTGCCAGAGTTTGCAAGCGCCGTGCAAATACCAACTGTGCTCCTCTTGTTAAGCAAATCTTATATGGCAACGATCTCAGCAATGTCCCTTCTATTAAACATGGCAAGAACAACGAGCATACAGCGCTTCAAGAATTAAAAAGCGCTTTAAATTTGGACATCCAAGAATGTGGATTATTCATAGACAGAGAATTTTCATTTTTGGGTGCTACTCCAGACGGCAAATACGAACATGGCATTGTAGAAGTGAAGTGTCCATCATGTTCTTTTAATATAGAACCCGACGAAGCAATAAAGCAAAAGAAAATTGACTTTTGGTTGTATAAATCAGACGCTTTCACAGTCAATAAAAAAAACAAGTGGTACTATCAAGTCCAGGGCCAATTACGAGTAACTGGTAAAAACATGTGTGTATTTGCAGTGTGGACAGGCGATTGCAAAATTAAATATGAGTACGTGAAAAGAGACGATAAGTTCTGGAAGGAAAACATGGAAGGACATTTAGTAAAATTTTACAATAACTGTTTACTACCAGAACTAGTTGACCCTCGATATGCGAGGTCTATGAATCTTAGAGATCATAGCTCACACATACGCGCAAATATACTGACGGAAACAAATAATGCGTAAAAGGTTATTGAACTGTCAAAATGAAACCCATTGCTATTAATAGTGTGTTACGCAATTAGGGTGCTGTATACATTTTGCGATTTGTAATCTGCCTTTATACAAAATAATTATTATACTTTTTACTACCTACTTATGATTTATTTTTTATCAAACATACTGAACGCGCACCTCAGTCTCAGTAAATAAAATACTGTTTTCTTATGGGAATAATTATTTTAAAATATCAAAAAGAAAGTCTACGATAATCTCCCAGGCTAGTATTTGATTAAGTAATGCTCCAAAAATTGTCAATAAAAATAATATTTACACGTACATCTTTTCTAACTAAAAGTAGCCTGGGGGGTAATCGTAGATGTTCCGTAATAATAAAATGTTAAGATTGTTAGTTTCCGTAAGAATATAGGTACTATTTAATCCATATGGCCAGCACTTGAAATTTTTGGGTACCTACGTAATGGCTGATGAATTTCGAAAATACTAAAAACATGAATATCACGCAGATAGTACTTAGTCACGGTTACTAAAATTCGATTGCAAACTTACAACTAACTTTACTCAATAAATACCCGTAATATTAATTTTACTATTTATTAAAGTACCAAGATTAGTTGAGTTACGTATAAAATCGAGCGGAGAGCGGTTTCAAAGTGTGCGTGCGCGTAATGTCGTTGTGTTGCGATTCAGATACCTAAACTTGAGCGAGTTCAAAATGTGATAGCGTCCTTAAAATAGGAATTCCATTTAGTTCGCTAGTCAGATAATAAAAAACACATCTGAAAAGGGAAAAAAAAGTATTATAATCTATAGAATTTTGGTCTTGTAATCAAAAGTTACACCATATTTCAGGTTATTCGTTCTCGAAAAACATTACCCTCGTTCTGGGGCAGTCGGGTAAAAAATATTAAATACGTATTTTTTCCTTTCATATAATTAAAAAAATACTTAGATAAAACGCATTAAACCAAATTTAATGCGTTTTATCTAAGTATTTTTATTTGAGAGTGGAGTGGCCCTCGCTACGTTACAATTTAGTATAAAATCTAGCAAGGCCAAGAAAACAAAAATCAAAACAGCAACCGAAAACGTTTGTAAGGGTCTGGCCAATATAAGAAAAGAACATTAACAAAAAATTGCCCTTGTTCAACCCGTTCACTGAGAGGCCTGTGTCCCAGCAGTGAGAACATTATAGGCTGACTATGTATGTACAATATTTTGTAACCATAATACGTTGATTTAAAAGAGTGTCCGTGGAGTTTCTTGCCCGTTCTTCTCCATAGGTACCTACTACGCAAACGGGAATGGGCAACTAGCTTCATCTTTCTGACTGACTGACCGAACCCTTGACAATTCAAAAGTGCCTGTAATTGGTTTATTTGAAATAAATGCTTTGAGTTTGAGTTTGAGTTTATGTGTGTGCCCGTGTTCAGTATCACATTTTTAATTCGTTGTGACATGTAAAGAAGATGTCTGAATGTCATTCCGCGGTTTTGACATTACGCCGCAATAAATAATGCTGAGTCGGTAAAGCAGACTATCGTGCATTGAGCAAAAAAAAAAATAGCCCTTAACCTTTTGACCGCCACAGTGATGACAGAGCAAAATGTGCCCAGCACGCCACGGTCTCGTGACCGTGACTACATGACAGATTTTAAGGAATAATTCGTAGCTTGCCGCCGAGGGTACGTCAATAGGTTAAGGTGACGGAAATATTTTGAACCTGACTGTACAAGTGTGTTACCTCGTTGGAAGCGACGCACTGGTAGATGCCGAAGTCCTGCCTGCGCAGCGTGTCGATGGTGATGTTCCCGCCCAGCGCGCGCACGCGGCTCTTCTGCAGCGGCAGCCCGTCGCGCCGCCGCCACACCACGCTCGGCCGCTGCGTGCCCTCCGCCTCCTGCGCCTCGCAGTGCATCTCCACTGACTCGCCCACCTTATAGGAACATAGATACGTGATTAGTACTCCGCAATCACCGAAGCAGATGGCAGCAAATACCACGCAATATACAGATACATAAGTTATGTACAGTCGCTAAGATAATATTTAGGTATGTATGAGCACTTGAGGGAGCACCTGAGATACAGGTTCATTTCTAGTTCAAATAGAATCCAATCCAGAAGTTTTACCAAAATTTAAAAATAAGTGTTATGATGATTGGAAGGAATATTTAGAAAAGCGCTCTTTAGACAAAGGGATCTGGTACAAAACCATGCAGAGTCAGCCTTTTCGTGTGCGTGTTTGTAGATAGTAATTTAAGTCGAAAATTAGTTGTTACGGCTCATAGACTCAGATCTGGACACATTCCATGAAATAAGTTAAACGAACTCGCCTAACTGTGTGGAGTGTGGAGTTGTGGAAGACTTACATCACTTATTGATGGACTGTGTTCGGCATGAGTTTGGGAGACATGATTTGTTTAGGATTTTGAGGTAGAACAGACTTGAAGTAGGCACATTCCATAAAATCCTGGCTCAACTGAATGGCGATGATGCGGTCAGTCTATTCAGGTTCATGGCCCAGATATGACCAATGTGTATTTAGGGTACGATGGGACTGACATACGCATTGCGATTATAAATGTCCCTAAATAAATAAATAAAGAAAAAAGAATCCAATTATTATATACCTTTAGTGTAAGTGTCTTTATTGTAAATATTTATGTAAATCAATTATTTCAATAACGCACCAGTGTGACGCACGTACACCCCAGTTAGTGAGAGATTCGGAATGCGGAGAATTAGCGGCGGAATAAGATAATTGATAGATTAAAACACCAAGGCAGATAACAACAAGTAATTTTCCTGTAGATTACTCGAATACTTGCATAAGATAAATTATCGAAGACCCTTAATTTTGTCATTTAAAACTATTACACTAAAGCAATCGATAGTTCCGAAAAAGTATCACGATCTCCAGTCCGCTCCAATCAACCGGCTCTCGCTGGTTATATAAGTTTAACTGGACTATATCACACTGAAACTTTCATTTACCTTTCTTTGGTACAGAGGCTCCGGTTCCACTGTGAACACTGGTGGCTTACGAACTAATACTTCCATTGGACCTGTAAAAAAAACCATGATTACTTCTCTTGAAATATGTTACGCCTCAATGTTGTCACTATTTCTTGTTTTAATATGTTCTGTCTTACCTGAAGACCCTTGAGTTCCTTGTGCGTTATAAGGAGTACAAGTATATCGACCCTGATGGTTCTGGTTGACCCTCGTGAACAGCAAGGAGCCGTTGTTCATGATCACGATGTCCTTGGTTTGGTAGGGCTCCAGCAGCCGCTTGTCCTTCGTCCACGTCACGTACTGCAGGGGAGGGTTGGCCTTTATGTAACACTGCACCACACCGGCCAGTCGGAAGGGGAGGTATTGCACGGTTGGAGTAAAAGTTACTTTTGCTGGATCTGTGAAAATAACGTATGACGCACTGTGTAATCTGTCTATAGAGTATGATGCACTGTGTAATATGTCTATAGATACATAAGTTTGTTCTGTGTAGTGTAAATGATAAATTATATTAATTATTTCTGTAAATTGGTAAAAAAAAACCACATTTACACGATTTTTTTAAACCAGATGAGTTTGGTGTTCCTACTCTGAGAAGAAAGACCGAAACAAACTCAGAGGTCACAGTCTCTTTTAAAGTCCAGACATATGAACCAGGCCAGGCCACCAGACCACGCAGTTTAATGTCTGAGATGGTCTTTTAAGGAAAGAACCATACAGATTTGAGTGGACCTGTCTACTGTCCTTACCTTATTACTGATAAATGCGTGCACAGACATTTGTTAGTAATCGTGTAGCTCGACTCAGAACTAAAGGAGCTCAACAACTCGACGAACAATACCAAACAACAGAAAGGACATTTCGGTAGACAGCATAAAACACTCAACGACAACTCACTCTCAGATTGTAATTAAAATTAAATTAAGAAAAAAATAATACCCACATAGTTACCTTTACTCTAAACACCAAAAACTGATAAATGATCGATCCGCGGCGAATGAGTCCTTTTGCTTTTAACCAAATGTTGCTATGCGACTACTGGGGGGTAACCATCACCTCTTATAGCAGTATTATTTCAATATTACTTTAGCGTGAGAAAGAGATGGAGCTATAGGTCCTGTATAGCTCCATCACTTTCCCACTGTGAAGTAATATTATAATAATACTGCTATAAGAGGTGATGGTTACCCCCCAGATCGCTATCTCAAATATGTATATTTTATTCATTCGCTGCGCGTCGATGTCAGCATAAAATTGATGTGTTGGGTTTGCTCGTACAATAATACTTAACAAAGCAAATATAATGGTATATATAAAATAATGATAAACAAAAAACATCAACATTCAGCTTTTTTATCCTCAATATAGCCTTTAACAGTGTAAAAGGCTTTAAATTTAAGGCTTAGTTCTTGAACGTGGCTTGGAAGTTTATTATAAAAGTGTATACACTGACATTAGATGAACCTCCTATTTTACTAGCACTGAGTTTAATCAGAATCCAGAATAACTTGTCCAAAATGGCCATATTATATTTTAAGAGGGCTTCAAGTGCAATATCAAAACTTTAGCTATCGCCAAGATTTTCACTTCTACTACCAAATTGTACTCAGCTAACTTAAAGCAACAAAATCTCACATTCAACATTCAAATAGGCCGAAGCGCTCTGGGGGTCTCCAATTCCGTTGGACACTTCACAGAGGTACTGTCCCGAGTCGTCGGCCGCCACAGGGTTGATGACGAGCGCGCCATCTCTTCGGATGGTGACTCTGGTCTCCAGCGCCGCCACCTCCGCCACCGGAGCACCTTCACGGAACCACTTCACTGTCACGTTTCCAGGTAAGGCCTTCGCTTCGCAGGAAAACTGTACTTTCTCCCCTTCTAGCTTCGTTTGGTTTGTTGGTGGCATCTGAAGAATAGTTGAGAATTTATTTTAACTGTTATGGAGCATAAATCGGGAAACTAATATGAATGAGTATTTTTAAGGATATTGTCAGTGCTGTAACTGCAACTCTACGATAGTCCTCATAGTAAAGGTGTGAGTATAAAAGTAGTAGATACCTAATACTTTAATACTCAGATACTCAGAGGATTATAAGTATAACCTCTCTTATACACACCTAAAACTGATTAAATATTAGGTTAAATTCGCATTATATCTACGTGTAATATGCGGCATTTCTATTATAAGAAGTCATTTCGACATTATTTTACTTTTGTTAATATAATTCTTGTGAAACTCACAGTGATAACAGCTCCTCCAGCGATAATGACGCGCGCAGTATGCGAGACCTGTCCCTCGCCATTCCTTGCGATGCACGTGTAGTCGCCGATGTCCTCGTGGCGGATGTTGCTGATGCGCAACTCCGTGCCGTCGTTGAAGATGCCTACTGTTCCCGAAGGCTCCACCGGGTTCGCGTCCTTGTACCACAGGATCTCCGGCGTGGGCGTGCCCTCCGCCTGGCAGTTGAGGATTATGGCGTCTCCTGAAATTGAATATACGTGTTAGTTATACATTAGTGAATAAAAAAAAACCTTTATTAAAAATAACCAGATTTTGAATAATTCATTACAATCTAGGCTAAGTATAAGACTAATAAGCAATTTTAATTATACTTAATTTTTTACGTTTTTTTTATTTGTAGTTTACACAAGTCCGTTACACTTTCGTTCTCGTATTTAAGAAAACGGTAGGTCTCTATTAAGCCTTTTATTCATAATCGGCCTGCGAGATATAAGCGTTTGGATGGTTATAACTTCTTTTATAGCTCTTCATAGTCGTAAGTCAAGGAACAGCATGCCAGTTGGATTAATATTTTTGAAAGCTTGATGACATGCGCTACCATCTTTAAAAGTCATGTGGTCCTTATGTAACTTTCAAATACGTTTGAAAAACTTACCTAAATTAACGTAAATAATGTCTTCCGGTGTGATGGAGAAGCGTGGTGGCGCGTGCACGTCCAAGTGGAACCATGTGCCATTTTTGTGCTGGTTGGGTGACCGGTTGAGGAACACCACCTTACACTCGTACCAACCCTGATAACAAGCGAAAACCATTACCCACAAACCCTGTCAAAAAACCATCTGTATCTTTTACATTTTAGATCACTTCCAGCAATCACGTTGGCTATAAATTTTTCGGGAAAGCATAATTATGTTTTTTGGTAGTTACCTGGTCGGACTCCCGGATATTGGTGAGGTTGAGGCTGGCGGCGCCGTAAGGGGAGTCCGGCGCCACGCGCGACACCCGGCCCTCGTAGCCCTCGCCGCTGTGCGTCGGGTAGCTCTCGTACCAGATGTAGATCGGGATGTCCTGTCCCTACACACACACGCCCACATGTTAAAAACCGAACAATACTGGTGCGCATTCGTTAAGTCTACCACTTAGCTTACATACAGCTAAATACTTATATACTAAATACTTTTCGCCGTTTAACTGGTCGTGGCGCTACACATTTCCAACTCTGTCTAAAGCTTTCAAGACGATGCGATTCGTTTTCACAAAACACAGACAGTATCAGATGCTTAATCTTGTAACGTGACGTGCAATTCAGTCACAATTGCACGCGGAAGTCATTTTGGTTTTGTGGTTACAAGATTCAAAACTATCTACTTAAAGAAAGAAACTACTGAAACATGCAAGGATGATAAACAAATCATGAAACTGATAACTGTTACTAAGCTCGAACTTGCTCGTAAGTCGCTGTCGTTGTATTTGCTTTTGAAGGCAATTATGTATTTTGAAACATCGTTATGTAACGATATAACGTACGTTTAGTCAATATTTAATAGGTTACATACAATCGTGCATGCAGAAAGTGAAAAAGGGGAAACTTAAGCGTTTCTACAGCATGCAACAAAGTAGATCAACTGTGCAGTCACTTGAATGAGTTACAATACAAAGTATGTCAAGTTGTACATGAATCTACTATTGCCGACAGAGCGTGGGAGAAGCCCACAGCCACAGGAAGAGAGAAACAGACAGAACCGCCGCCAGTGCGCGAGAGTGCGCGTGCCCCGTGTCAGCCGTGTAAGCGATAGTGCGCCCGAGACTATCTCAGAATAACAACGGTGCACCCAAACAAAATAATAGGAGGAAAAAATCTTATTGTACATGTAAAGTGGCGTGTATGTGTATGTTCGTATCTAACGGGGGTCTGCTGCTCTCTCGGACTCGCTTTGAAGGCCTTTATCACTGTGGGTATGTCGAACCGGTCTGTGACGAGCGCGATAGGTACACGAGGCAATACGCAGAAGAGGCAGAGATACACAAAAGGCGTGCGGAAGGCGCACGCGGGGCGAGGGCGCTGGAGCGGCGCCCCCGGCCCGCGGCGCCCGCGCTTTACCACTAGCACGGGACAATACGAGGTGTCGGAGCCGACACAGACGAGATATACTTTACATTCTGCGGGGCGCGTCGCGCGGACGAGCCGACCTTTACTGAACAGAAACACACACACGGTAGATGAGCAGCGTTGTATTGTAAGAGTGGAGTGTGGACCGTCGTACCGTTTCGCCTACCTTCTTCTCCCACTGCAACACGTACGGCACCGGGATGTCTTCCGGAAAGTCCACCTGGCAGTTGAACACCACGCTCTCGCCGAGGATCGCCGTGATGTGCACAGCATCTTGGTGGTCTTGGTGGCAGGTTACTGCGCGGAGAAAGCGAATCAAATATTATGTTAGCTGATGTCATGCTAAAACTTGATTCTTGTCTGATGAACAGGAGCCAGATATTGTTAGATTACTTACTATCAATGACAGCCAAGCTTGTAAGAGAGATGTGTATCCAAAGATAAATGTATTACTGGACTTATAGTTACGGGGAAGACAGTATGGTATACTACCTGGCAGGTTAACTAGCAGCAGTAGGAGCAAGCCGGCGGCGATGTGCGGCGGTTGCACGGCGCGCCAGCCCATGCCTGCGCTCCCATGTCACGGCCGCGCGCGGCGACTCATCGTTGATGCATCACCTGGCAGCAGACAACAACTACATTTGAACCTTGCTTTATAACTAAAACTGAAAATCTCTAAAACAGAACCCCTTCGAAAGGTTATCTGAAGGTGCAGGAGGTACGAAACAGGCTTTCGTTTTATCGGCACAACCGGTTATCAGTTTTATTTCTACATTCAATCATTTTTCAAGATCGGGATGCTGGATTTCTTAACTACTAACAGTAAACATCCTTTCTTGTCTGGTCATCATAAATCTGAATATCTGTATTTTGTCGCGGTTTTCTTATGTCCTTACCCTCACAACTCGGTACCGACTTTATTTGTCATGCATGTGTTACTCTATATTTTGCCAGAGTAATCATAAATGCCGCGACTCATTTTAAATTCCATAAATAATCGAGCGACGAATGTCTATTCAGACAGTTTCCTATGCTGATGTGTTTTAGTTATTTAGTATCGCATTAGAGCTTGTCATTACCTTGTCAATGCCATGTTTGTTCTTCGAGGGGAATTGTTTAGAGTTTAGAGGGTCTTTAGGTATCATTATGAACAAATATACCATCCGTTGACAGTAGTCCTTTATTAGACCTTAATGTGATGAATTCAAATAATCATTCTCAATCATTATGTCTGAATATAAGGTGAAAATAGGGCGATATCGTGCACGATGAAGAAGAATATTATACACCGCACACATAAACTTATAATACTACCTAAACATGGGGCGTTATAATTTGCAAATGTGTCTAGCAGACTATATGTACGTACAGCTTACTATAGCTCGACGCAAAACAAGAAACTCGCCCCTAATCATGGAAGAAGGAACTCGTTATGATCTTTGGAAGTTTAATAATAAGTTCTTATGAAGGTTCTTTACAGCAACTTTATAACAACTGTATATTTTTGTTTACTAGGTACTAATTTCGGTCAGCACTCTGTGTATCAGCCCCTTATTATCTGCTCGTCAAGCCTTCGTGGGAACATTAACAGCTGCCAATATTTTCTATTTTCCAATATTCTAAAATTACGCGACGGGACAGAAAATGATTGGAACATGCTTGTATGAGGAAAAATCGCTGTGTAATCGTCACTGAAACATGTTTGTCGAAGACTTAGCTCCTTGTTAAATGTGTCAATTACCTGAGGATTTGAAGCGACGACAATTTGCAAATACGGAGTTAAGTCAAGGTAAATATAGCCAACGTTCTCGCAACTTATTGAATGAAGGTAGGCATTTCTTTTCATCATTAATGGGTATTTCTTTCTGTATACCGTTTCATGATGACTTCTTAGAGCCAAATTACAACGTATTGGAAGACAAACCCGTCCAAGCCATACAGCCATTTTTAACCTTTTGTTAATTGATAGTAGGTATGTATAAAACGCACATCGACTACAAAGAACAATTTAAAAAAATCTTGAATATTAATATTGAAAATGATGGATCTACCATTATGTAATGTTATTGCTTACTAAGCACCAGTAAAGAATCCGTACTACAATAATAAATTATCAGCCCTTATAACAATTTTAGTTAATAGCCAAAGTAAGTAATTACGTAGTTAACTGCCTTCGTATATAAATATCATACATATTAGCATAGCCGATAAGCTGGGCGGTGTATGAGAGGTGGGTGGCCTTTGAACCGATCTCGTCCTTGGACTATTTCCCGTGGCTAGTAATTGCACTGCATCACGACATATAATCGACCTACACCCCAGCCCCTACAGCCTGCCATACCGTCAATATTCTAACGACGCTTACATGCCAGACCTTTATTTATGGTACCTATTTGTTACATTATAAATATACTGCTGAAAATTTAAATTTCTTCTGTTCGTGGTGATCCTTGACATTATCTTGTATAGGATTATTGTGTGTGATATTTTGCACGTGAGTCTTGTGAAAATAATGAAAAAACACACACTGTTTGCGTAGGTCTATCTTCACGTTTCTCTGTTTTAGGAAATTGGTATCTCTATTTTTAAAAGTGCAAACTTTTTGTTGTAAGCGTAAACTTTAAGTTGTGACTGTAACTACAGTAATTTTATTTATGCGAATCGCGGTAGAACCTTGGCTTGAATCTGAAATACCGACAAACAATAAAATAAATGAACATAATATTCAAGGAAACCGCTGTCCGTTCTGAATAAATACTTCATTTTATAAAATGACAATTTCGAAAGGATACTTTTTATATGACGGTTTTTGAGTCTTACTTGAGGGAGATTTGGTCAGATGGCACCCCATATGACACCCCATTCTATTAAATGAGTTTCGATACAACTGTTTCCTCAAATATGAATAGGGTGCTTTTATGATCATAACCGTGGCGATTTACAAAAGTGCTACTAAAAAAACTTGTTTGAATAACAAAAATGGGTTTGTGACTTTTAGAAAAGAAAGGTTTTTTACACGAGCCACCACGATCCATGCTTATAGCTCTAGGCTTTTGTGATAAACGTTTATAGTTTTAAGTTGACATTTGGCACAAAATCTAAATCTAAATCAAAATATTTTATTTCACATAAACCTACATGGGCACTTATGAAACGTCAGAAACTAGGTGCACGGTTCCAATTGGTCGTTTCCTATGGAGAAGAGCCGGCAAGGAACTCCACGGTTATTTTTTTTTAAATAATTGGCTTTACATTGTTTTCAAATCACAGTGTTAATAGGTATGGGAGGATAGTGTAGGCCTGTCAAGAAGTACCAGGTACTTAACAAAAAATAAATGGTCTATAAATCTAGTCTATTAAGCCTACAACGTTCTTACATTCACAAAATACAAAAGAATCTATGTAAAATATGAATAAAATAAAAACCTATTTAAACCAAAATGACATGTTTGACAACCAACTGGCTAAAAGAACTTTTTGAAATTTTGTCGTTGGTCCGTTTTTCTATCCTCACCTGGCACTATGGATAGTTCATTATTTTAAGATAATGTAGCAGTCCACGTGTCATTTAATTCTAAATAATCCATGAAATTGTATAATTTCAGTCGATGTTTGATATTAAATAATCAAATAATAGGTGTTGCCCAAACATGAAGAAGTTAAAAACTCGATGGCGCAGATATTTTATTTGTCGCAAAAACTACATTTGCGCTTCCAGATCTACCAGATTTCAAGCTGAAACTGAAATGAAAAGAAAAACGAAAAAAGTTGAAACACTGAATTTCTATAGCAAAATAGCTGTGAAAAAAATCGATACACGATGTCTAATTTGCATGTTATGTTATTAATAATATTTGTTTTTATTAAAAAAATATAAGTATACCAACATGATATAGCTGGTTACTCGTATAACTCACCATAACTAACATAATTACAACTAACTTTGAATTCACACATTCACTCGTAACCGTTGCTCTTACTAGCTCGGAAAATCACTAATCATATGCTCACTAAATTAAAAAGACTTTTAACTAAAAATCTACTGTTTTCTACCATAATTATATAAAAGTAATAAAAAGCAGTACCTATTAGGAAGCCAGTGAGTTCTTTAATTTTAATAACACAGAGATGATGTCTAGGTGTAATTTAAAGGTACGTTATCTCTTTTGGTAAAGGATCAGCCCGCCATTTAATTTTAGGGGATTGTTTTACACTTCTGGTAATAGGGAATTTATGTGATTGCAGTAAATGTATTCACCAATGAAATATCCCGAAGCAGAGAAATATCTGCATATGAAATTCAGTGTAAATTGGTATAAGTGGTAATAAATAAAGGTTATCAAAAAAATGTGATAAGGGTGCAACGTGGCAGATGTCGGGTACGGGGGCAAGTTGTGACGTCCTCTGAGCAGTGAGCAGCAACGAGCAGGGAGCAGCGGGCAGGGGCCGCGAGCAGACGGGCAGACGCGCGCGAGCGGCCAGCGGACCGGTCAGCGGATGCTGCGGCACTCGGAGCTATCGATTTTCCTACCTTATCGTCGCGCGGTACGAGCGAGTGCGGGGGCGCGCAGCGATTGTGGTCGTGCTGACGGGGACAGTGCGGCGCTCTCGTAGGGTGCGGGGCTCCGTCATCTGTGGAGGGCGGTCATGGGCTCGCGGCGGCGGTACGCGTGCGAGGCGTCGCGCGGCGGGCCGGGCACTGCCCGCCCGCGCCCAGCGCGTATTGATCGGTGCGCGCGCAAGCCGCCGCCCTCGCACATGAATGGTCCCCGGTGGAAGCTCACGTGCTCGCCGGCCTGGCCTGCTGTGTGACCTCCGCGCTACCACTACGTCCTCACTGCATATCGGTACTCCCCACGCTCATATTACACGACGATAATTTAGCTTAAAAATGAGGTGGCTCAAATCGTTCCCAATAATGTGATAATTTGTAAAGCGATTGATTGTACAGCTCAAAATAATTTACTCTTTGGTGGCAATGAGATTAAAATATTCTCCATAAAATAATTCTATCTCAGAATACATAGCTTTTTATATCGTTCGGTTTATCTATGAAATAAGAAATAAGACTGCATGATAAATGACAACTATTGTCTCGGATAGCTTATAACAATTTTGCATCGTAAAGTTTAAAACTTGACAATTGCATGTCTTCTATAGGAATCATAATGGAGCATTCAACGACAAGTTTATGTGAGTGGCGCGAGGGGCTCGGTATTGAGCCGGCTGGTGCTCGATGCGCCTATATTGCCAATATGCGCCTTAATGCGCTGTCACTGATCACAGCAAATCCCTTCCACAGTTTATACGCCGGGCTCTGATTACCTCCCCGTAATACGCTACCAGATACGATGACGACGCACAAAAATATTTCACCCACATTGTCATATTTTGAGCCCGATGGAAAGTTCATTCATATCATAATAAAACACGGGCTAGTTGATACCGAAAACAGTCGATAACCATTATTCTAATATACAGAAAAATAAACATGAAAATAACACTGTTTTGTGACGCGCGTTATGACGCAGGCAAATAAGCGTAGCTGTCGTAGCCAGCTACGACAGCTACGCTTATTTTAGATATATTTATTTATTTCTAAAATTAGATTCAGATCAAGGTCTAAAGGGATTATCTAAATATTATGGTGACCTCATTTAACCTAAATTAAATATAGTCAGATTCCTATTTCAGGTACCTACTACTTATTTATTTATTTCATGATGCTAAGGTGTCACCTACCTAATTAACGAATACTAGTTAGTATAATCATGTATATACAGATGTAAAATGTACAGAATATACCAAAAAAAATGTCTACAGCTAGAAATAGCGTTGAAGTTGACGCGACTACGCTCCGCTACGCGTTGCTACGCGGCCTACGCCGCCTCTACGACATTGTTACACATTTTCTAAGAGCTTTGTAATTAACAGGTGCTGAATTTATTGACTGTATATTAACTAAAATGCATAATTATTTATTATTAACTGAAAATTATACGTTTTAATTTCATTAGTATTTGAAATACAAGATTTCGTTACCTATGTATGGAAATCTAATTTCGATACCTAAAAAAGTTTAACGGAGCAATTAAGTACGATCGTTTTCCTTTTAAAGACATAGATAAACGCTAAGAATTAAAACGTTCGTTGTTTTATACAACAGGGAATAACTTGGTTCTGTATTTATATTTTTTAAGTAAGCATCCGCTCTGGAGCCGAGTTCGTGAAAATACATTTTGCTGCCCTCCCTCTTGGGGGTCGTATTTCGAAAAATCTTTTTATTGTGCGTGCAAAGAATACATGGAGATTAGAGCCGCGTTCGGCGTGACTTTAACGCATTGACAGTTTCTTCCTTTTGATCTTTGTTATTTATAAATGAATATGAATATAAGTATTTATCTTTTAACAGGACTTTGGTTACATAATTTCCCTTATTTATTAGATTTTAGTTATATATTTTAGTATAGAATTTTTGTACAAGTACAACAATAACTCTAATAATAGGTATTTTTAGATCTTTATTGTTGCGACGATACGAACACAAGTAACACAACACATCTACATATGTTGAAGTAAATGTGTGACGTGAAGGTGTCAGTGCACAACAGTGGAGTGTTGCCAGCCAACAGCCAGCCAGCTAACGTCTCATGAAAGCCTATCACTGCACTCGTACACGCGAATGTCATACGATCTCACAAGCCGCTGCTCGAAACGCCTTCCGCGCTGCACACCGAATAAAAATACAACACTGAGTTTTATTTCAAAACAAGAACCTTTATTTAAATGCACATTTGCAATGCGCTTTTTGCTAATAAAATAAGCATTAACATTTTTGAGCTCGTGAAAATAATGAACGGGTGCTTTTCTAGAAACTTTTCCGTGAGATTATCATAAGCTAAGTAATGAAAGGTTCTTCACCTTTCATTACTACACCACATATTATTATCATATCAAATACACAACTGTAAATAGGATTTATAGGTACAGGATTACAAAAATTTAATCCTTTTTGTTGACAGTTCCGTCATTACTTTGCAAGCTAGTCGAGAAAAGATTACCTTCTCCAGTTTCTAAGCGAACCCTTCCACGACTGTGTTGCGGCAGAAATATCATGTAGGTACACACTACACACATATCCAGCTATTTCGTGACCGGAATGAGTGATGGAAGACGGGAACCGGTCGGGTTGGCGCAGGAAGGGACGCCCAGTAAAATGACTTTCTCACCGAAAATACTACACGCCGCCTTTTATATTTTATAGACATTTCATATCACCATTTCTGTTCGAGGCGCCCGAAATATAATAAATAGTTGCCGATAAATTTGAAGTATACGTGTGTATCGTGTCGCTCTCACATATTTGTACACACGTAGCTACCAATAGTAGCAAAACATTCATCAGGATATGGGAGAAAATAGTTTAGCAGTTAAATGATCAAAGAATGAGTTAAACAGTGATGTATCACGTGGCATTACTGTAATAGGCTCGTCGCCTCATAAATTTACAAAGACTGCGCTACAGATACAAAGTTTACACTGGGTACTGAAATGCAGAATGCAGTTAAATAATGCAGCAAGGAGTCCGTGCAGTATCGTCGACGCGATGCCTGCGATGACTGTCTGCCTTTATCATACAGCACGAGACCCTACTTTAATACCCACCAAAGCCTTATTATCTGTACAAGGAACGGTACTAACAGTCAAGTTTAGTTTCAACATTTCGTGCTATCGTGCCGACAAAATTATTGTATTAATATTGGAACATTCGTGATAAATATCAAAGAAAAAAGTACAAAACTGTTTTTGTTTAGCGAATATACAATGTATACGTATAAATACTGAAAACGTAAATCAAATATGAATGTAGAGATAGCACACGACGTACATCGTACATGCGCGCGTAGTTTACGCGCCAAGTACCTACGTGTTCAACATACATACATGGTATTCAAAAAGTGTGTCGCCGCAAACGCTGCCATTTTTCAAAGTATTAGTATACCGAATAAAATCTAAGTTTTAGTTTAAAGGTTTAAGAAAGTTACCCGTGAACGAATCTTATTACTCTTTTGTCGCGGCATGCAAGTTTAAAGTAGAGAATACAGAAGAGCGATCGACAAAGTTGTGGCTGTCGCGACCGAAGCGGATTACTCGTTCAGCCTCCCCCGCTCTATGGCTCCCGGGAATATCGCAACGATAACGCGATTATTTGAGCTCGTCCGAGTTGAGAGGACACACTATCCGTATTGTGAGCCTTGCCCGGGCTCGTGTTGGCCGAGCTGAGTGCCACTAGTTAGCGTTTCGCATTCGAGTGTGACGTCAACGGATACCGCACGCGGCCAACTTGATTCCGACCAATTATACACTGGAGCTGCAGTTACGGCCAATTACGAGTTTGGGCGAGTTGCTATGATACCCGAATCTAATTACTTGAATGTATGTTCTCGTAAGACCCTAACAGCCTCCCTCAGTGTTTCATGTTTACTGGCGTGTAGTCTTGCTCAATGTTCTGTAGGCATATCAGTTCTTTTACCCTCACCGCTCACATCTCCATTTTTATAAATAAAGACAAAGATTTGTGCTCGACCAGTGCTCTTCACTCACGTCACTCAACGCCAAAACATAAATGTGCCAAATTGAGCGCAAATATTCACAAGACCCTTATCTCTGTGTAATGAAATGAGTGGCGTGTATAAATTGCCCTGTAGGCCCTTACATCTGCACTACCACTAACAATAGGTAATTGGTTGAAGCCTTTAGGGCCAGTTTCTGACGTATTAAGTAAATTGTTCGATACGTCGCCGCTAGATTTTTTTCCAGTTACAACGAAGGTGGACTTGAGCTAAACGTAGGAATTAGTTGATGTTATGACTGTCTGGGAATGGTATTAAGGCATTTTACTAACAACATAACAGGTTCCTACCTAAATTTTCATCACTTCCTTATAAATACAATGTTGGTTTAAAATTATAAAAAGTTTCCGCTGTAAAAAAGTTTTAATAGAAAACGAATAAAGAATTGAACTACAATATTTTTGCGAAAATATTATAGTGTTCTTTAAGTGGAAGTATAATTAGCGGAGAGGCACCGAGCCAAAGTAGTTGAGTGGAGCGAAACAGCGAATAGTTTTCAAGAAAGAAACAAAGTCAAGTGGATATCTTACCAGTGCGCGCTGCATCCGACCACTGCCAGGCGGGCTCTGCAACAAGGAAATACACTCTTCATTTTATATTTTACAACTCCATCATAGCCGGATTGAGAAGTTTATTACTTTGCGTTGGTTACTGTTCAATTTTCGTTTTCACGTAGGTATAAGTGTAGAAAGGTACTGTTTGTGGACAGTCGACCCGTTCAAATGCATACATAAAAATGTGGATAATTCTATTGTAGTGTGTAACATTAAGTACCTAGCTATGTATTTAATGTTACACACTACACTATCATTATTACCAGATATGGAAAATCTGCGTACAAGTGTCTTTTTCGGCGTAAGAACAAGAGAAATAATTTTCCTGCTTGTTTTCTATAGATATATATCCTATCTTGGATTCACTCATATCAAGCAGAAAGCTTATAGACGCCCACGTAAGTTTGACGCGTACGTATGATATTAAATGAAGCAGAAGATCGATTTAATTGTACGGATGTTATAGAATTGTGTTAAACCATCCAATAAAAATTATGTTACGGTGGCATCATTTCCAATTTAATGATAGTCCGCTAGTTTTACAATAAAGGGAGATTAAATTCCTTAAACCCCATCAATGGGTAGGTATACCTAATGTATTTAAATTAAACACGTTTGCTACCGTAAATAGTCGTACGTACCTATATAAAGCTGTTTACATAGGTACGTATGTTAAAAACATTGTGCATTAGTGTGCAATGTGCATAAAGTGTCGCTGTATAAAGAAAATTCCAGTATATCCACCGGCACACCATGGAACGTTATCTGAATTCTGAAGAAACACATCAAGCTACATTACGAGCACTTTCCAGTGCCAGTTTTCAGCTCTTGCTGTGATATTTTATCTGTGGTCACGCTTGGGCTGCCCGTGAATAAAAGCTCTGAAAGTGCTCGAAGCGTTCGCGCTCCGTATTGTGTTCTTCAGATTTCAGTGGGCTACTTATCTCGGAGATATGAACGAAGTCGATTATACAGGAAATAGCCCGCTGTTAAGATTACTTAAGATGGCGATTTTCTTCTTTTCATGATATTCTTGCATAACTTGGTATGTTTTTATTAGTATACGAATGTTGATGAAGAATAGGTAGATATGCTATTTACCGTGTTTCTATTTGTGACTAAATAGTGAACCAATATTTAACTATAGCACGATTCATAAACATGAGCTTTTTGTCAATATTAGCTGTGTTAGTTAGCAGGCGTTGTTTTAATCAGCGCTTGTTTGTGACCACTAGTTAATGAAGGCGCGGGCGGCGTCAAGCGGGTGTGTAGTGCCGCCACGTCGCTAACAGCTGGCGCTGTCAGCGGCCGCCATGATTGATTGGCATCCTCCCGCAGACGCAGCCGCATCTAGGGAACGTCGGCACATCCGAAGCGATAGCACGTACGTCATTGCTAGATCTGGTTTGCAGAATTTACAAGATCACTTATTTGGATTGGGAGCTTAACTCATGTAAGATGGTGTTAATCAATTTGCTTTAACCTTTTAATAAGTATGTAAATAAAAAATAGACATTCAGTCCATAAAAGCAAGCTACTGTGCAACGGTGTAGGTTTTGCACAACTTTAACATCGCTCCTATCTTTAAGCTGTATAAAACTTAAAGTTAATCAATTCAGGCATCCCACCGCACAAACAACCATAACTCATTATTGTAATAAAGCTAAAGGTGATCAAACCTGATCATTGGCTTCCCAGGATTTCATACCAAACAGCTGAAAAAATATGAACAATAACATCACAAAGAAATACCTGGTGGTGTTCACCGTCGCTGTTGTGAAGATAGCCACGCCGAAATGAAGGACATTAATAACAATGAAAAGTTTTTAGTGAGTTACCTCAAAGCTCATTAACACGTAAACTAGCTGGTCAGGAAGTAAAGCAGAGCTAGCTGCCTCCCACACCTCTCCGCTTCGGAATCTCAATAGGCGACTCGCCTTTTTCTCAAAAAACTGGCGGCCTCCTTAACATGCAATCTAAATTCCGATTTAAACTGTGATCGCTCACAGCCCAAAGGGTCTAAGAGCCGAGGAATGTCGGGAATGCAATCAAAAACGTCTCAATTGTGCTGAGCGATCTAAGGAAGCGTCACACATCAAATCGTTCGGCACGCTCCGGCCGCCGCATTCGACACCCACCGCAGATGTGATTGATGCCACTTTCATATACTGTTATAAATATGATTGTATTTTAGCTTAAAACGATTACTTATCTACAAGAACTATTTGATCAGCACGACTCCTATAACCTTTTGACCGCCACACGTATGTATAGATGACAGACCAAAATGTGCCCAGCACGCCACGTTCGCGACTACATGACAGATTTTAAGGAATAATTCGTAGCTTGGCGCCGAGAGCACCGTTAAATGTACAAGATAATATTGTGTATTCACATGTTCAAGTAATTTGTCGCATCACTTAATGAATCAAAAAACCAAGAAATGAAAAAGCAAGCAAGCAAAATTTAAATTCTCTAGTGGTTCTAGGACAGTCTGTAGTGGACAGAATGAGTGCGGTATAAAATATTTTACCAGGGAGGCGTTCAGCTGCAAAATATTAATTTTCTTTACTACCGAGCTACCGGCTTAATATATCTGACCCAAAATAATTAAATTATATTCATTTCACACTTTTCGGGCACGAATTTCGGTTAATCCTTTTTCACGATGTGTTCTCTCATTTTTCAACCTGAGCTTAATTGGGGTTTACTTGCGACAAAGTAGTTAAGTCCTGATTGAGGGACATTAAAGGCCACAGATTTGAGTACAGCAAACAGAAGGCTTAAATAAAAACTGATTCGGATTTTAGTCTGTGAGCAAATAGTTACGTTAGGAGCACATTCCGTCAGCAATCAACATTGAGCTAATAGATACAAATATACAATACTTAGGTAGGTAGTGATGTGATCAATATCGTGCATTGTTAGATTCGGAGACGGCTGCCGGCGGCGCGTAATTTCCGCTCCGTTCAGCTAATCGCACCGTTTCCTGTATCGGCTTATGAATCTTTTGATACTGCGCGCACCACAATTCGCGAATCAATTGATTACCCCGACGTTCATGGTAATCACCGCACAACATCGCGGCTTATGGCTGTGATCTAGTTTGTTCGACGTAATCCGCGTTCTGGTTATTGTAAGCCTTTATTATAAACACGTCAATGAGTGCTCGGTACGGTAATCGGTATGTTTATTTTAGGATACATGTTTTCTTTCATTGGTGACCTAAATCTTTTAAGCTTTTTATGTGATTGTATCTTAAACCATGTGTAGATTTTGTTTTTTATTTATGTTATGCAGGGCAGTACACTTTAAAAGAAATTGGATCAGGCAAACTAATTTGTATTTACTCATTATTTTGTTAATAGAGGGAAAACTAAAACCACTAGCAATAATTCCAGTAATTTGGAAAAAGTATGCGAAACATGGTTAACCTAAATAAAGCTATCGGTTGGTATTCATACGTGGTGAAAGGGTAAAAACATGCAACGTAATCAACTGGGCCGGTTTTAATCATCGAGGGCTGTTCGACACGGGCTCCCGCGGCCATGTTGCCATATCTACTCGTTAGCTACAACAGCTCGCGACATGCCAGCATTATTTGAATACATGAACAGTTTATCCTAAAACGACATGCCACAATAAAGAATGCTGCTGAATGTTGCTGTATATATCTATGTTATTTAGCTGACATTTTTGTATTGAATTTTATTTTTTAGAAATTGTACAGACAGACTGTTGAGACACAGGCCTCCTCTTTGTGAGAAGGAGTGGGCCATAATCCACTACGCGGGCCTAGTGCGGGTTGGTGGATGTCACATGTCTTCGAATTTTTGGTTCTAGAACATGCCGGTTTCCTCACGATGTTTTCCTTCACCGTTTTGAGAGCAGTGGTGATGAAATTTAAATACACAAAGTAAAGTGCCTGCCTGGGTTCGAACTCACGGTCTACAACTCGTAAGTCGGGGCCAGTATTACACCTAAGTAGATAGACGTATCGTATGCGCTTAGCGCCTAATGAACGTAGTTCAGAAAACGTTATCCAGGCGTTTAAGTAGCCTGAAATAAATATACACGAACAACAATGCATGTCTGAAGCTAAATTATTGTTAGCTACCACAATGACTGGAAAATAAATTTCTAATACATTTTTCTTTTCATTTTCAGCAGGTACACATTTTCTTCCGCCGTGAATGTGCTAAGTACCATAAAAAGGGAATAAATCAAGTCAGATACTGCTCTAAATAAATGTAATTTACGGTTACGTTTTCGCTTTCCGAGAGTAAAATGACGTTACACCATCTACCGAGGTATATCTACGGATCTCGTGAAAATTCTTGTACTTTTGTGCGGACATTTTATTAATGCGATTATGAAACGTAGCATACCTCTCATTTGAGAGTTATTTCAATCCATAAAACGATTAGTCTCGAATATTGTTGAAAAGATTATCATTATTTTCGTTGCTTTTGCAATATTTTTGTCTTAATTTCAAAGTAAAGCAAGAACCCGTTACGTTGGGCATGACGGATGGATATTAAAGCATTACAGAACGTCTGACATCTATTTAAATTACCGTCATGAAGTCGTGACTTAGCAAACGTATTGAAATTGTCATTTAGAAAAAAGTATTATTGTGGTTAATTGGGCACTTAACCAATCGCCACTAACAACATTACGCCTGTACGCTCCGAAGGTTTAGGCAGAACTGTACTTATAGTACACCCACGCTTCGCCAGTTATGTTTGTTATGTTGTTAAAAAGGGGCGAGCCTATTTTTTTTTTTTATATATTTTTATTTCACATTAACCTACATGGGCACTTATGAAACGTCAGAAGCTAGGTGCACGGTTCCAATTGGTCGTTTCCTATGGAGAAGAGCCGAAAAGAAACTCCACGGTTACTCTTTTAAAAATAATTGGCTTTTACAATGTTCTCAAATTACAGTGTTAATAGGTATGGGAGGACAGTGTAGGCCTGTCGATAGGGACTTAACAAAAAAAAAAGAAAAGAAGGTCTACAAAAGATCTAGTCTATTAAGCCTACAACGTTCTCACATTCACAACGTACACAATAATCAATAATAAAAATAAAAACCTATTTAAACCAAATGTCATGTTTTCCATTGTATATAATGTCAAATAAGTATGTCTAAAAATAATAACAATAAACATCGTAATTTGGGAGCAGTTAATAGACATTTACATAATTATGCCGTTTCTGATGTACCAGGGAAGCCACATGTGCAGAAGGAATTATTGCCAAACTTCCTTGTCTTCAACGTAGTCTTTAATCTTATAATATGCGTTTTTGATAAAGACACGTTTGATGTGGGTTTTGAACTTTCCATCGCTAAGTTCTGTAACTGACTTTGGCAACTTGTTATAAAAGCGGATACTGTTGATAATAAATGATTTGCTTGTTTTTGGGTATCACGATTTCATGTTTACTACGTGTAATTATATTATATTACCATCAACCGGGCACAAATCCAGAGACCGGGCTGCAACTGAGGAATTCCTGGTGGGAAAATCCAATAACAGTTTGCCCGACCCGGGAATCTAACCCTATGAATTTCTAAGAAAGTCGACCTTGGTGTCGAACCCCGGACGTCGTGCTCAGCAGTAGCGCTTGCGAAAACTAGACCAACGAGGTAGTACTTTAAAAGAAAGATCCTGCATAAGTTAAGCGAACATTTTATCTGCATTGCAATGTTTTGTATTTTTTTTAGATTTTCCGTTCCTACTGCAGGTGACAAATGGCTTAGATAAGTTTTCTGTGCCAGGCAGGAGATGGGACATAAAATGGTTCATAATAGATTATTAAGACGCTGACAACACCTAAACCGCGGTCACTCTCAGATTGCATAGAAAATAAAGAGACGCGCGATGACACGACGCTTGTAATTTATTGCAAAATATGAAGCAATTCTCTATTTACTCAAAATTGAGTTGAGTAATCGAAAATAAAAAACAACCAAGTTCTGCATTCAAATAAGACGTTCTTGTTATTAATTAAATACGTAACGTATGTGGATATTTAATGCAGATATTTTGGATTAGAACTCAGGGTAAGAGGTTAGTTTAACGTTAGTTTGTATCGAGATTTTTTTTTCAAAACGTGTTTTGGTACCAACCAAGTTCTGGGAAATATGTTCAAAATAAACATATATTTTTTCCGCTACCACAAACTATACAGATTTGGAAATTTGTTTTCTTAAGAGAAGCCTATTTTGGTCAATTGGGTCTTGTCAGCGCCTTAAGGCGAGCGAGTTCAGCCTACGCCGTAGCTGACGTAATGGCGTCACTGTTTAAAACTGTATCTTCAATGGGAAAACCTAGTCGGGTAATGTGAATTGTTATCATAAAAACCGGCCAAGTGCGTGTCGGACCACGCACCATGAAGGGTTCCGTAGTTGGGAAGTTGGTTTGAATTTATCCCATAAACAAACCTAACATTGTAGTTGAAAACATATTCTCCCATACCATCTATGTATGCAACAATCAATTCTCCAACTGCAAATTTAAGTTGGTCGACTATTACTCGGTAACTTGTAAAGCTGTGATAGATTTCCTTTTAATTTCATTGTACAACTGCCATGAATTTTTTCACATCTCCATGAACAACCGTTTAGCTGGCAGGAGGGGGGAGGGGGGGGGGGCACTTGACTCTAACAAAAAATTGCAATGTAATGCTTAATATTACGCAAGCGGATACTTAAATCGAAAAGTGGTGTTCACAGACATCCAATATTTTTGAACGGCCTATCCAATGATACCCCACACCATGGGCCAAATTACAGCTTTCTAGTAGTTCTAGTACAATGCGTCTCTGGACTACAGCGGGGACTGACAGACAGACAGACATGGCGAAACTATAAGGGTTCCTTGTTTATTACGGAACCCTAAAAAGAACTAAATAGGTCTTGGCTATCTTTATTACCTTTTGTGGCTGAGAACTAATAAACTCACTTTAAATTCCAGTAAAACCAAGTATATAGCCTTTACTTTAAGGAACAGCCCACAGTCATCTCTCCAACCATTCTCCATTCTCGCTCACACCTGTTCATTCCCTCTTAACAGTGATTGTTCTGGTTCTAAGTTGCAGAAGGTCGACGATATTAAGTACTTGGGGGTTATCTTGGATTCTAAATTAAACTTTGCTGCACATGTAAATTGTCTCACTACCAGAATACGAAAATTTATCTTCGTGGTTAAAACTCTTCGGGATATCCTTAACTCCAAGCAACTACTATCTGTTTATTATGCATTATGCCAATCGCTCCTGACATATTGCATCACTTCATGGGGTGGAACGTTTGAGACTAACCTTTTAGTACTTGAAAGGGCTCAAAGGGCAGTCCTTAAAGTTGCATTATTCCTTCCTTTCCGTCATCCCACTGTAGAAGTTTATAAGTCCTCCAAAGTCCTCTCAATTCGGCAGCTTTTTATTCTCCATGTTGCTTCGAAACAACGATCTCTTATTCCTGTTATAAACACCCATCAAAATTCTGACATGAGAAGCAGAAGAAGGAATGCATGCCAACCTAAATCAGTAAAAACCAAATTTTCCCGCAATTTCTTCTCTTTTCTCGGCCCATTTTTATACAACAGACTGAATGATTTACTTTCAATTCATACCCTGAACAAAACAAGTTTTAAAAGAAAAATAACTGACTGGCTTATTACCTTAGATTATACCCAAGTTGAAGATCTTTTCAAAACCATGTCCTAACACAATCTTCCCTTTGCAATGCACAATTACCCCACACCACACCCACGCACTCCACATTGCACACACCACACACATTTACTTACATCTTCCCTTGCATGTATTCTTAATTACATTATTTTCACTATTTTTATTTTTATTTTTGTAATTCCATTTTTATGAACAATATTGCAAAATTGTATGTATGAGAATAAATGTATGAGATTTTTATTTGAATAATATTCCGTCTCAAACCGTCTCCAGTAGAACAAACAAAAATGTAAAATTTTGTTTTAGGGAGCCTGGTGACCTGACATACAGGTTTTCTAAAAAACTTAGTTTAGGCACCAGTCTTCTACAAATTAATTATAAAATTGTATCTGTAGACTTTTTACTGACATTATCTGTAATTTGTGTTAAGAAATAAATAAATAATAATAATATTATTATTTTATTAGATCTTATAGATCCAATATTCTTAAATCATTGTAGCATATTGTATTCTTGAATGAATCCATTACAGACCTTGCCCAAAATTCCAACTACGTACAATTCTTAACACTTCAGGTTTTATAGAAAATAGAGTTCTAAAACGTTCGTAAAAAACCCTCCCCCAAATAACGCAGTGGCACGTAGGCATATAATCCAATATCAAATTTGAACATGTGAAATTATCTGGTGAGTTTCATTTCAAAATGTGAACTAAATTTCAGTTTTATCAGTGCAAAGTGGGGAGGAAGGAAGCGGGGAATGCGCCGGGAATATTTGCTCAGTGCCCAGACGCCAGTGACTCCCAGCTCCCGGCTCCCAGTCCCCGGCTCGGAATACCACTCGACTGATCTTGTGGAGTTGCAAACACCCCTTTTAAAGCGATGTTCTTGTTTGTAGGTCACATGTACTCTAATTAATTTGTTCGGTTTACAGATTGGAATTGGGATGGCTATTTTGGGAAATTTGATAAATTGATACAAATGTGCACTTCGACTAGTATTTGGGCAATATTATAGGTGTGTAGTATTTATTTGGTACACAGAACCTCTATGTTACAAAAGTAAGTTATAAATTGTTCTACTTTCAATTGTCATTTTCTTCTTCGTTAAGAAGAGCTACCAAGCAATAAAATAAGGGTAAAAAGAATCTATAAGTAAACAGTTATGTACCGAGATTTGAATATCAAATCAAGTTAATACAATTCACTACACACTTGCTCATAACGCCAAAATTCAAACAGTAGATACTCGATGCAAACGAAACCCGCGGAAATTGCTCGGCATTATCGAATCTACGTATTCACAAGCTTCATAATTATCAAACAATAGGTGTGCTCTGTGGCTTCCCCCGCCGCGCCGTTTCTTTTTTAAGGTTCCGTACCTCAAAAGGAAAAATCGGAACCCTTATAGGATCACTCGTGTGTCTGTCTGTCCGTCTGTCACAGACATTTTGTTCAGAATCTACTGGACCGATTAAGTTGAAATTTGGTGCAATATGAATTTCTCTAGCCCAAACACGAACGTGCAACGTAAATAAATGAATTTTGAATATGGGGTTCACTTTTGGGGGACAAATTAGACGATTTAAAAAACGTTTTGCAAACTGTGCCGTGTGACATATCAAATGAAAGAAATTACTATGAGGATTTTTTTTATAATTTTAAAATAATTCGTTTTAAACTTATTAAAGAAAATTTATGAAAACTCCAAAAAACTCCTCCCTTGTCTCCAAAACTGCTGAGCCAAAAATGTTGAAAAAAAAAAACAGAATAGTTCTATGCTTATAGATTACAGGAAAACCTATAAGAAGTCTGTGGTCTTAAAATAACATGGTAAAATACTCATTATTGTGCGTACAAACTTACTTTTCCACTTGGAATGAATGAGGTAACATGTTTTTCAACTACAATGTTAAGTTTGTTCTTGGGACCAGTTCATCCCAACTACGGAACCCTTCATGTGTGCGTGGTCCGACACGCACATAGCCAGTTTTATTCTTTTAGCTCGGCTCCTAAGGGTCATAGTGTGTTGTTAAATAGCCTACAACTTTCCTCAAAAATTGGGCTAATAAAAGAAAGGCAGAAATTATTTTTCAAATCCGCCTGGTAGTTCCAGAGATTAGCACGTTCATACAGACAAACAAACTGATCAGCTTTATTATATTAGTATACATAGTTAGATTTAGATAGATATTAGATTGTCCATTTCGATACTTTTATTAAAACACGTTTTATTCCGACGAATCAGGATTTTAATTTCCATGTAACAGCAGATAGAGGGTGGCTAATGCGATTTTTTGCCGGAACGTGATAAGAGAACAAATTTCCGTCACGATAGATTAAAAATACTAAGTATTGGCAGAGCGATGGACATGGAAAACTTGAATCGTGAAGACGGAAAAGCTTTAACATGAGAGGTACCGAAATTACTTTACATATACTTAAAGCTTATAAACTCCATTCATTGTAACATTAGAAAAATAACGATTATAACCTTCTCGATTTCGATATAAACTCCGTTATTTCACAATAAATACAAACCAATATAATCTATTTACCATTTACATATTATAAAAAATAACTCTAAAGTGCATTCATTTCAACAATATTACACAATAACTGTTGTTATTTTGCCGTAATTTTTCTAATGCTTTGATCAATGGAGTATTTTGGTGGTTGACCTATAAAGTTAAGTATTCAATGAAAATAGCAACAACAATAAAGTGCAGCTTTAATATTATCGTGGTTTGGCTATTTATGCACTAGACTAGTCCATTGGCCACAGTCTACTTATATTTCGAATGAAAAATAGCCAACGTTTAATTTAAGTATGTACACACCGGCAAACCAGATTTAAAAACACATTCAATAATAAATTCATAGGTGCCCTGTGCCGCATATCCATAGAAAAAAGTTGCGTACAGAGGATGTTGCCTCAGAGAGGAAATGGTGGACCGGTTAGGTTTCAATGAAGTAGTCTTATAGCGGGGTGGCTATCGGTTGTCGTAACCACAAACTCATCCTGTGCAAGCGGAGGAAACCACGTGGGTAATATCACACCGATATACCGGACATAATGCCGAATAAAAAGAGAAAGCAGTCAACCCAACCAACACGGTTTTTTTACCATTGTTAAAAATAAACATAATAAAAAATTGCAGTAAAGTTTACAATAAAAGTAATTGTAAAACAATTATTAATTCTTTTTTCGTTATGTCGGTCGGTGTAATTTCACACACGCAATTTGCCAAATGGTTTTAATTTACATAATAGCTTTGTCGAAGCTTACAGCAGGGGTTAATAACCATCGCTATCTAATAAAAGTAACATTGTTGTTATAGCTATTTATTCTTCCCACCTACACACAAAAGGAAATACCGGCTCAGCTCATCTGTAGACTTAAGCCCTTTACAAAAGTTTATAACGCATTCGAAGTTCCGAGTTAACGAGAATGAAACAAACGTTACTAAGTAACGTAGTTAATGTACCTATGAGTTTTGTAGCAAGTTGTAAACAGCAACGGTATAGGTAACAAATTTTAGCGTTCCTATAACAGTAAAAAAACTGCATAATAATATACAGTTTTTAGCGTAGAAATTTTACGTCTCTTGGCACCGTCAAAGTCAGTTAAAGTTTGCCTACCTCGCAAAGGGTGTTAAAATTCCACAAATATAACGCCGCAATTCGACATATAAAAACATAGGTATAAAAAACGGGATTATAAACTCTAAGCTTATAATTTATTGGACGTGAACGACTGGCAAACTACAGGATTAATTTCAAACAGGACAACTAGATGGCGTTGTACTTTTTATGTCGAATCCTGAATCTCGCTATAGAGATTTTTCTGTGGGAGCATATAGAGTCCGGCCCGCCCGGTTTCGTTGCTTTAAGCCGGCTCGGTCTGTAGCGGTTTGCGGACTCTATGGGCCGAGGCAACTAACCTAACCAACTTCTTGGACCTCTTTTGCGGGGTGGCGGGTCGACTTTCGAGTCAGGAAAAATTGAAACCCCGCACCAAAAGAACATGTATGATTGAACGGACGCTGATATGCAAAAGATTTTTGATAGGTAAAAATAGTATGAATAATTAAAAGATGCGTGTACGAGCGGTATACGTGAATATTTCACATCTGTTTCCGACTTTCTTTTCGAAAGTTTTATTACGGGTTAGCCATACCATAATCGGCGTAAAATTGATTTAGATTGGGAATTAGTTATTAGACAAGGTAACGTATTAACTTGGCGACATCTTCAAAAAAATTGTGCTAATATAATTACATACGGTACAGTGTGTACTGAAAGCATAATTATATAATTTATAGGTAAGTGTGTACATTATATTATCAATTCATAAAAGATGTAGGCTTCAGAATGATAATTTATGTACCTAATGTAAAATATCTCGTGTTGATGTCCGCTTTACAGTATAATAAATGAAAACATTCTCTTGAACTTTATGTAGGGAGTGGGTATAATAATTTGTGACAGGCTCAGTCGTGGTTCTTATTGAGTTTCGACGAGGGGCCTTAGCTCGTCATTGCAGTATTTAGCGAACTTTAAAGGGACGACAACGGGAACATGAAACGGTATTTATTGAACATTTATATTCCATAATAGCTGAAGAGAGGTTTAATTCTCCCTTCTTGTACTTAATGTTCCGCAGTATATATAATAATTAATAAGTTTTCATTGTAATACATAATAGGTAATATTGAGTTAGTTAGATTCATCGACTCCTATTTTTTATAAAACTCGTGTCGTACCAGGTGGAGTGGAGACTTGTTTATTTCTGGGAAGTCGTGACTTTGCTTACTTTTCACTATAATAGCACTATTTCGACAAGCACCCATTTTTTTGTTAATAGCTCAACGTCTAGAGTAAAAGTTTTGTCGTCAAACAACAGTTATTGATTTTAGCACATTCAGTTGTTTCAGACAGGGTCGTTTGAGGGCGCGAGCGGGCCTGCGAGGGGTTTCAGGAGGCCGGGGGGCGAGGCGGGGAGGGGAGGCAGTAAAACGGCAACCATACCTCCACACGTGAATATTTGATGGCTGAATCTCGCTGTGGCTACGGATACAAGGGTATTCAGGTTATCAGACGCAACCCTAAGACTGAATCGACGTAGACATTAATTAACTTCACTGATTAGGGGCTAAGCTTTGAAATGAGCTTTGAAGTTAATCCTCTGGCGTTTCTGAGGCAGTTTTCATTTCAATTTGCGAAGCTGGAATAAATAGCATCGATCCGGCGCCAACGGTTAATGTGATTGTTTGTAACGTTGCTGACAATAAGCATCCATACGTTTACGTTATTGGACTGTCAATCTTACGTTATTATTGTAACTCCTACAAAGCCTGTATAACATCGTATATTTATATTATTTTAATATTATCTACATTGAATAACGCTATCATTCTAAGTAATGCTTCCTGTAATGGGTACCTACTCCCAAAAAGTATTTACGGAGTTTCTTTTACTCTGTATGAGAGCGAACTCAGAGGGTGTATCCTTAAATAATTGATTCCCTCTAGCAAAACGAGATCTTCCTTGTTTCCCGTCCGCGACAATCTTACCCTTAGCTTACACTGTATTTTAACTAAGCGTCCTGTCTACTCTATTCCTCTACATACGCTACAGAATTATGCATGATTGTGTTCTACTGACTCAGTTTACATAACAAATGTGATCTGCACCGCGTGAATTAAAATGTAGAAAGTTTTGGTTTAAAGAATGATTTATATAAAATACGCCATCTGTTGTTAAATGCGGCAACTAGTCTTAATTTTAATAAATCTGATGGTTAACATTTTTCACGTTCACTTTATTAAGTATAAAAATACGCGTAGGTATAAGTATATCATCACACGTCAAATCTAAGGTTATTATTTCAAGTCAAATTTCTTGAACATTCATTTACTGTCACATTCATCTTCATTACGCAGTTTCCGCTCCGACGATGATGCGGCGTCAACGCGCTCTAGAGCCACACTTAAAAAACATGCACCGAGTTCCGTGGGAGATGGATCATGATTGTTTGTGCCGATAATGGTATTCGCAGAGAACTTGGCGGCTGCACTGCCGCGCGTCCTACTCATTTGTAACGCTTGCACGACATCCCGAGTGGATTACTCTTGCTTTATTAGAAAATGTACACTGCAATCATGAATAAATAATTTGCTTTGGTCTAAATTACTCTGAAAAGGTGGAATCAGTGCACTGTAGAGTGTGCGTAAGTAGATCTCATCTGCATTAACCGTGGATCGTGTCGTTGGCGCTTGTTTTTAGTTTGCCTCGAACGGAAGCGGGGCTGGCGCATGGCGTTGACATATTATTTAGCACTAGCGTTAGCCAATGTCCGTATCCATGTCTCATACTACCAGCGTATTAATTTTCGGGCGGTCGCGCTGCTGATGGAGCTGCGTTGGAGAAGGCCTACAGAAGCAGGACAAACAAAGTTACTCCATAATAACCGACTTATTTATTCTTGCACTCCATATTATAACATCCTTAAGCGCAAACTTATACAGTAGGCCCGCGCACACACAAACACGCACACACATACGAGTACACTTAGAGAATGGCTACAGTTTATAGTTTTAAGTTATATTTTATATAATTTTTATTCCATTCTTTTGTTTTGTATTAAACTATAATAACCATGCTGCTTGCTCCGGCAATCGCTAGTGACACTAATCACTATGTAACTCCGAACTTGTATAAATTATCTGGCAAATGTTTATAGAGAGAGCCCTGTAACCCATAACACAAGTTTAATCTTAGCTTGGGTGCCAGAGGTATTTTTACAATTGCTTAGGTTTTAAACTCTGTTCTACATAGTGCTATTCTGCTAAATTGTAAACCTGGAAATAAAGCATTATTATTATTATTATTATTTTCTTTTATTTCATTATTTACACAATATAATTATATTTTTAAATATTAGAATATACAAAAATATATAAAAACATTTAAAAATATAAAAAAAATATTATTATTATTATAATAAGTTTTTTTTAATACATTATTTTCGTATGAATGGACATTATATAGACCCTTTTGTTACAGAATAACCCGTTAACTAAGCAATGCGATAAGCCTGTTTGTCCTTGATAATTCGAAATAAATAAATCTCACAGTACCTAATACCTATATGTGAAACTTTTATGAATGAATGAGCTTACATATTGCAGTACGATTCCTGATGATAAATACTGTTTGCGCGCTAAACGGTCAACTTATTTTAATTCATAATTTTTGAAATATTCGAATAGATTGTTTTCCAAACAACCTTGTCACAAAATTTCAGAGCAGCTTGTCAGTCGTGGGACTTTATTTGTTGTGACGAAACACCAAAATTACATAAAATATTATAATTTAAAGGCGAAAATGTCGTCGTATTTATAGTATTATTGAAACGAATATTCTTTATATCGTCTCAGTTACTCAAGTTAATTTTTGCAGTGCGACTTTCCTACGTGCGTGTTTTCTTCATATTATGTGGTAGGTATTTTATAGAAAGGCTCGTCACTCTGCCATCATCATAACCTTAATCTTTGCTGGTCTAAAACCTGATTATTTTTGTTGTCATTAGGTGTAAAACCAGTTAAAGGGCAATTTTTGGCCTTAGCCCTAGTTAATAGAGGCCTTATGAGTGATCCTCTCGGTTGCCTCCATCTGGTGGTGTTTGACTGTGACCTGCACGACCCAACCCGGAGTCTATGAAGCTGCCTAGGTGGTTTGCGCCTAAAGAGCCGGCCAGTTGTACTGCACGACGTCGGTCTCCGTTCAGCGTATTATTTGGAGTTCGTCGTGAGCGTATCAACCCAAGCAGATACCCATAATTTCCCAACCATCTTCAATGTTGTGGTTTTTTTTATGAATCCTAGCATACCTTTATGTAATTTATAGTCTAAAACTCTAATTCATTGTACTAACAGAACTAAGGATCATCAATCGCTTTCGCGTTATATTCTTCACGTCAATAACATGTGCGGACGGTTCCGTGAAAGATTGCAATCCAATCCTTCTCACCATACCATACGACGAAAACGTGACCAAGTTTATTTATTGCTGTTCCTGAGTTACTTCAAAAACCCTTATTAAAAAAAATCTTAAAAAGAAGGAATCGATTTAATTTGATTCTTTAACCACCCATCACGACTGTTTTCTACTCTCTTTTTATATCCTAATTACTGTTATATATTTTTTCTTCGATAAATTATACGTGTATTTTGTGGTGAAGAAAGTGTTGATTTTTTACGATATTGTGTCCAGGTTCGAACCCCCGGGGCACATCAAGCCCTATTTTCAATACAATATGTAGGTAAATATATACAGGGTGACATTGAAAACATGCGACAAATCGAAATGGAAGATTGTACTCATCATTATGAACAACTTTTACTAAGGGACCAAAGCTACAATCCCAAAAAAAAAAACTGCTGTCCCCTACATTTATGTTCGCAATACCTCATCAAAATGTAGGAAAAGCAGATTTTTTTTTTTGGGATTACAGCTTTGGTCCCTTAGTAAAAGTTGTTAATAATGATGTATACAATGTCCCATTTCATTTCCCGTTTGTCGCAAGTTTTCAATTTCAACCTGTATATATATATATATTTTGCAAAAAAAGCATTGAAATAAAAAAAACGGATGATATTTTCAGCATTTTCACGAACGCCTTTTTTTTTTGGGTTGGAAATCTTCAAACAACTTCTTCCGCTCTGGGCGGAGCGGGAAGGTGTGTTGTGTCAGACTCTTACTGACTAAAACCCACCCGTATTCCTACCGTGTTGCCTGTGTTGCCTCGCCTGGGCCTCGGTAACACTTTTGGACTGCCACGCGACCCCGGCAGGCATCGGCCCTAGTGGACCCCTACACTTGTGCTGACGACATCTCTTTGAGGCGCGCGTGGAATACAACGCGCCCTCGACCCGGGCCTGGTCCTTACCGGACGGCGAGCTACCCATTGCTCAACGTCCGCAAGCCCGCGCCTACGGTCCCGCCTCCTCCTTCGCGAGCATTAGGTACTGCTTCGCAGAAGGAGGTGACGGCTGCCCATGCCCTCTCGCTCCGTACCATGGCCTGAACCAGGGCCGGACGCGAGAGATCTTTGCCGCCGATCGACTCCACAAGGACACGGCGGTGCTCTGCCCAAGCCGGGCAGACCTTCACCGTATGCTCCACCGTGTTCTCCGGACGATCCACACAGTAATGACACCCGAGCGTTTCCTCCCGCCTTATCCGACACGGGAACCTCCCGAAGCTGCCGTGTCCGGTGAGGACCTGCGTCAGGCGGAAGGTGAGGACGCCGTGGCGCCTCTCTAGCCACTCCTTTGGATAGTTGTCGTTTTACAATGTGCAAGCTATACGTATGAAGAGCACTTAAACATTTAGGTTTAATTGTTGATAAAATCGTGTTTGTTATATGTATTTGTGTGTCGTTCCCCGAGGGAGAGGTAAATGGGCACACAGAGGGCGCGGCGCGAAGAGGGCGCGTCTGTTGCTGCTAAGTGACTTTTTTAATATTTTAACTTCGACAGTGCAAAGGTGAGGTAGCCGCGACACTGCTAATTTGTCGCGGAGGGTTCTCGCTACCTGCCTAATGTTCCGTGATTATATGACTTTTATGTCTATTATTGTTACGACATTTTTCTACTACTTCGTTACGAGTACAATGCTGTTCACAAGTTCCTACTTTAAATGCCTATACAGATAAAAAAATTGATAAGTTAACATAAATATTTTACCTACACCGTTCTGAGTACCGGATTATCTTGCTAGTTTCAAGCTGAGCTTTTGAACAAAGCACTTTTCGTAGTCGTCATAGGGGTTTAAGCCATTAGGATACAGCTCTAAGCATAAACTTATATAAAAAATTGATAAAGAACAGTGCTAAAACCTGGTTAGCTTATGTTCCTATGTTGCAAACACGGAATTGCCGCGTCGAGCACATGAGCTTAAAGCTAAATCGGGCAGTAAACTGGAGAAACAATAATAAAATTAAGAAAAGGCATGAAGGCGTTTTCTATAAACTTAATAAAATACTTGAGCATAAACACATGATTTTATCAGTGTTTACACTTATCTAAAGTACATGCGTAACTGAAATCGAACCTCGTTTCAATGGCTGCCCACAATGTTATCCGGCTCATGTATATTTAGCAACCTCACCACACATATTACCCAAGTTTTTTTCAAACGTTCGCCTAACTATTACTAATTTATTCAAGAGCTTGCGTAACCCGCTCGCCCTTCGCCCTACCTTATACACGTTAGAATATTAATAGCGACGTGGCCCTTCATGTAAATAATCATATAATGCTATTTCGAAATTTAACCTGCTCACACTTGCTTCTACCTATAAAATATGTATTTAATTATTATCTTACATTTGAAAGTGTGAAAAGGAATGCCGATATTAAATTAAGAACTGATCGTACCTTTCTGATAAAGCTCTGAACACCTGCAGCCGACCATCCGTTCGTAATATTTTTCTATATTAAAATATCTTACAGATGAAAAATTCTTAGAATTTTGCCTGACAACAATATTAGCACCGATAAGGCTTTGGCCTGAATCTCGTTTTGATCTGTATTTCTTGAGCTTTACGTTTACTTTTCTTTGAACCTGTATTGAAGTCACATCCTTTTATTAATATCTAGTAGGTACTTATTAACTATATGCCTAATTAATATTCAATTTGGTAGAAGACTAGTATAATAATTTTGAAAAAATCGCTTGAATACCGATAATTTCTTACAAAAAACCGTTTGTTTTGGAAAATCGGCAAGTTTAGTTTCGGAAAACCTTATTATATCTCACTGAAAACGTATCGTTATTGGCACAGAAGTGTGAATCGACCTACTGTCAAGGGTCCAAGGTAAACATTGTAGCTACACATAATAGTTGTCACATTATACGTTTGTTTACCTAGTTATTAATCACTTAAGGTCACTCCATGATCTTTACGTAGCTCTCAGGGTCAGCCGTTACATATTTTGGACTGACAGACACGTCTTGTCATTAAACATTTAAAACATAGATCCACACCACCACATTATTTATGTTGGTACCTCTTTAGTTACGCAGTTTTGTAGATCAAAATGAACGAAGGACATCGTTTTACGTAGTATGAACCAGGGATGTTGCGGATGCAGATTTTTTAACATCCGCGGATGCGGTTCTCTGGTGGCTAACATGCGCACTCGCGGATATAACATTTTTTACTTGTTTTTTTGCAAATTGCATCGCTGTTTCGTTGTATGTGGATCATAATTCAATTCGCGGCGCTTATAATAAAATAATTACTAAATTATAATCATTTAAAATCAATATGGCTCTCGAAATTATGTGTTTGATGGATCATATAAGACTGTTTCGTAAAAATGTGACGATTTAGAGCTATATTAGTGACAAATTTCCATTTTTTACCCGACTGCCTCAGGAGGGTAATGTTTTTCGAGAGTATGTATGTATGTATGTATGTATGTATGTATGTATGTATGTATGTATGTATGTATGTATGTATGTATGTATGTATGTATGTATGTATGTATGTATGTATGTATGTCTATTTCTTTGGCACGCTCTGTAGCCTAAACGGCTTGATGGATTTTAACATATGAGGTGTCCTTAGATTCGTCTTAATTGTGGAAGTGACATAGGCTATATAATATTTATAAATTGCATCTGCAAATACAAAAAAAAAAGGAGGGGAAAGTTTTTTTTTAAATTAATTGCAACAATATTAGTATCAAATAAAAGCTAATAATGAGTAATTTTCAAATATATATATTAATAAAACTAAAAAGCTTGAAATAAAATAAATTATTTAAAAAACAAAAAACCCGACTGCAAAAACACTTAGCTGAAAAGGGAAAAAACAAGCATTATAATCTATATAATTTTGGTCTTGCAGGCGGGGACAGTCGAATAACCTGAAATATGGTAACTTTTGATTGTCCCTGCCTGCGATACCAAAATTATATAGATTATAATGCTTGTTTTTTCCCTTTTCAGTTATGTGTTTTTGCAGTCGGGTTTTTTGTTTTTTAATTTAATTATGATTTTACATCGACTGCCTCGTTGGTCTAGTGATCGCAAGCGCTACTGCTGAGCATGAGATCCTGGGTTCGATTCCCGGGTCGGGCAGTGTTATTGGGTTTTTCTATCTGGAAATTCTCAGTAGCAGCCTGGAGTCTGAATTTGTGCCCGGTTGATTGCAATAGGCTCGCCCCTTATTACTTGGGACTTATACATAACTGGCGAAATGTGGGTGTACTACAGGTATACCCCTGCCCAACCCTTCGGAGAAACAAGGCGTGATGTTATATTATGATTTTACATATATTCACCATTTTTTATCACATCTGCATCCGCATGAGTTCCGCATTGATTACTGCGGATACGGATGCGGATGCGGAGGTCTAAATAAATGCGGGAGCTCCGCAATAGCGGATGCGGATGCGAATATCCGCAATACCTCTGATGAACCAAGTGAGATTCAATCCATTTCATTTCCATTACTTATGAGCAAGCATTGGACAGCAACCACTCACACTTTTATTTTGTGAATAATCACTAATTCTAACACTGCCTACTGCCCTCATTTGTCCGAGGATTGGTGCCAATACCTTCTATCTACATACTAACTACAAAACATGGAAAAGATAATGAAAAGAATACAAAAGTACCTAATTTGTAAAGTTTATAAAGCGAGCCCTTTCGAGACTTTCTCCTACAGTATTTGAGATATCAACATGAATTAAACATCTCTTCTAATATACATAGATTTAAATCTTCGAGCAATAAATTAAACTATCTGAGCGGTACCGGGAATCCAATTATTATCGGTAAGTAATTAGGTATCTTGGGGCCGCCTTCCGCGTTTCCTCAATGAATGCAGATCGCCGATCAGATCTAGATACGGATGAGAGAGAACCGTACTCGGATAGTTTTTAAATGGTTTAAGTTTTTATTCCTGTTTCATGAAAACTTTAGAAAAGTCGGTGTGAAGTTTTACTGTTACATCACTGGCCATTGTCTGCTATTCGAGACTCAGAGAAAAACAACTGTATTATTACTTATTTTCCTATTTTTGACTTATGCTTTTCCTTATTTACCTTTGTATCTATACAAGGTGACGTTATGCATCCTCGCCAAATTTCAGGAGGCTGCTATGAAAGACTTATATATTCAAATAAAATTACGATACCTGCTCAATAATTAATACATACTTGTTTTTTTAGTTATTTAAGTTTGACAGAATTTTAGAATACACCTCTTTCACAGAACAGAATCACCCCGTTGCGTTTGCGGTAGTGTGTGTGTGTAAAAGAGCAGTTACAGTGCGGTATCACACGGGCCGCGTTTTAACATGCGTTTCCCACAAATGCTGATATCCGAAAATTAGAAAAAAAAATCCTACTTATTTTATTATTGATTCGTGTCGAATCATTAGAATAGTTACGAGTACCTCCTTCGATTTGACGAGGATGCAAAACGGCACCTTGTATACCTAAATAGTGTTATTTCAATCCTATCAAATATTATTGTATTTGCCTGAGCATAGCTAAAAGGTGTTGTTTACTGCTTTTGCTGCATAAACATATTATCGTCTGCAAGCGTTGTAGAAAGTAGCACATATTCCCTTACCGACTTTAACTCATGCAATAAATAGCTGATAAAGTACTTATCGTATATTCCTTAGTTTTCTTATATTAGAAAGATTAGGTCACGTTGAACATTGTGGAGTGAGCAAGCACTGATAGGAGGCGTTTATGTAGGTCTAATTCACCTATTTGGAATTCGATTATGAGCAATTAACAGTGCCTATAATTGTGCCTTGCTCTAAGGATATAACCAAGAAGCATTATGATAGGAAACGTCAAATCTGCTGATCAGAATAAAATTGGTAGTATGTAATCGTACCTTCAGCGTTCTTGTAGTGCTCACTCATTGCTTGGCTTGATGTAAAACTCAACTGCCCTAATGGTTAGTCTTTTCACCAACCCACATTACTTAAACGACAAAATCCCATTTTATATATTTATTAATAAAAGTGTTCAGGCTTGCGTCATCTTACGAAACCTTGACCTAAATTGATTTTTTACTTAATGGCATGTAAATATATGCCGCCAACGCGTTAGTAGTACAATCAATCTGTCTTTAACGTAGGTACCGACTGTTAAAGCGCTAATCGACCACTCCTTATAAGCACAAAATGTGCTAATTAATAACGACTATTTAAATTTAAATTTTTTTCATAGGTATGTATTTGATATGTGTGTGGATATTCACCCATATTTGGTTAATTGTTTTGTAATTTTCTTCCACGTTTAACGAAAATTTCCGAAAAAAAAAATGGATTTGTGGTGCTGCCATAAAATATTGTAATGAAAGAATTGTTTAAATCTAATTTCATTTCATGTTTATTATTAGATACCTACCTACCTTCATTATTTAAAAGTACCCATATACCGTGTACAAAACATACATATTTAATAAAACAGGCCTATAGCGTCCTTGGCAGTGCTAATTATAACTTGCTTGAGTCTGTAATAGGCTAATAGGTCATTAAGTCATGCATTATTACAGCACCAGGTGGCAGGACGTGGCAGGGTAAGTTACACCCTGCTTATAAATTAAACTAAGACTGCGTAAAAGGGGTGACTGACTGCATTGTACTGCTGCAGTGACGTGTTAAAATAGGTAACTTACACAAAGGGAAATTCATAAGCGATTTTCTTCTGAAACACAGTTTGTGAAGAAAGCTTCTCAAGCTGTGTAACTAGTTTCGGCAGGTGGGTGAATTTGGGCATAATTTTATCTTTTTATTAGGGACCAAAGATACTTATTTCAGGAGAAAATCGTTTTGAGTATTTCTGACATGTTTTACCTACATGCGAGTCTACTTGTGGTACAAGTTCTTGGTAAATTCAGTATGTACCTATTTACATTACGCGACTTACACTCAACATCAAAGGGTTCATTTCCGTTCCAAATTATCTTTGATCAATGAGTATATATGTAAGGTAAATATCCAGACATCCTTTGATTATTATTGTTTTGCACATACATAGTTCTGTACTGTTATGTGCGCTAAATTAGCTATGGGTAGGTACAAAGCAATTGTAACGGTTGATCAAAATCGAAGCCTTTGTCTGTATGTACCCAATATAACAATTAGATTCAAATGGATGACTAATTCTACAGAAAACCCTAACAATTAAAGCGTGGAATACTCGTACACATGCTACCTAGTAGTAAAAATGCTTGCTACTTTCAAGCAAATGCTACCTACTTAGTAGCATTAAATTAGCAAGTGTATACGAAAAGAGCATGAGTCGTTTACAGGCACAGAGAGTATGCTACTAATGAGCATACTACCTAGAAGCAAACGAGCATGCTTATTAGTGGCATGTGTATTCCAGGCTTAAGGTCGCCGTTGACCTTGGCTATAACAATGCGCGTCGCACTCACGCCGCGCCGCCTTTCAGTTTCTTATGGAATATTTATTTTTAGTAACGAAACTATGAATATTTGAAAAAATCACAAACAGAAATAAAGATAATAAAATAGTCTGTTTATACAAAAAAAAACATGAAAATATCTTGAGTAGTTTGAAAGTCACGGTGGAGCATATGGTGGAGGTCTGCCCGGCTTGGGCAGAGCACCGCCGTGTCCTCGTGGAGGCGATCGGTGGCAGAGATCTCTCGCGTCCGGCCCTGTTTCAGGCCATGGTACGGAGCGTGAGGGCATGGGCAGCCGACACCTCCTTCTGCGAAGCAGTAATGCTCGCGAAGGAGGAGGCGGGACGGTTGAGGGAAAGGCAAGTTTCGATCTCTCTCGCCCCTAGCCGCCGCAGGAGACGCCATGGGCGTCGGGAATCCCGGGCGGATTTCCGGCCACCGTAGGCGGGGGCTTGCGGACGGTGAGCAATGGGTAGCTCGCCGTCCGGTAAGGATCAGGCCCGGGTCGACGGCGCGTCGTATTACACGCGCGCCTCAAAAAGATGTCGTCAGCACAATGTAGGGGTCCACTAGGACCGATGCCTGCCGGGGTCGCGGGAATGTACTTATGGGTCACCGAGGCCCCCGCAACACAGGCAACGGAAGGAATACGGGTGGGTTTTAGTCAGTAAGAGTCTGACACACCCTCTCGCTCCGCTTAGAGCGGGAGAAGTTATTTGATGATTTCCCATCCACAAAAAAAAAAAAGTTTGTTTGAAAGTAATATCGTTTTTTTATGCTTTGGGTAGACATTACTTCCTGAATTTATTTCATAAAGTATTTTACTACGATACTTAAATATTTACATATGAAAGTGATGTGTATGCGTTCTAGTTTACCATACATTTGTTGCATTACGAATATATGATGGCGTAATAACAGATTTAAATAACACTAAAATCATATACATATCTGTAAAGGTATTGAATAGCTTGGGTTGCCATGAATTAGGGAGATTCAAATGAGAAAGAGAACGATACCTCAGTATATAACGAGGCACATGAATCTTAAATATCTTTTGTAAGTACGATTGCCCAAAAACCGCTTTGTTAACCAATAAGCTACAAATAAATCCCGACGCTTGTGAATCATCAGCCACACAATACAAACGTTGCAGCTCGTACATCTCGAGATCAGTACAATGTCATGTTACAAGCATGAATTATGTAGTGCGTAATGCAGTCTTATTGTGTGCGCGTTGCATATACAGGGTGACATTGAAAACATGCGACAAATCGAAATGGGAGATTGTACTCATCATTATGAACAACTTTTACTAAGGGACCAAAGCTACAATCCCAAAAAAAAAAACTGCTGTCCCCTACATTTATGTTCGCAATACCTCATCAAAATGTAGGAAAAGCAGATTTTTTTTTTGGGATTACAATGTCCCATTTCAGTTTGTCGCAAGTTTTCAATTTCAACCTGTATAGCCAGCTCAACAGCTGTGTCAAGACTGAATGCCGACGTAGAGCAGGCGGCCAGGCGCCTACGCATCCATCCGCGACCGGCTACACGATAACTTACTTACGTTCCCACATGCACTTTTCCATTGTTTACACGGTCATTATGTCCTTGTAAAAGCATCGCCTACGTACCACGTAGCTCGGTCATGTATCTAACTTGGTAAAAACAGTAACACTATTATCTCATAAAAGCTCTAATGTAGCTGTTAAATGGTTTGCAGCGACCTCCCGCAGCTACGGTTCGAGGAATATTATTAAAATATTATCAATTTCGTGCGTTCATTACAGTGGAGAGTTTATTATTTTCCGCTCCAAAGTAATTTCAATAGGAAAATCTTTACGGAACGTAAATAGACAATACTTTTTTTATTATATACTTATGTAGAATCAAAAAACTGTACTTGTAGAGGTTGACAAAGGCCGATATTCACTAATGTTATTTTAGGATAGTTTATTGTTTCAACATTCAGCCAAGTACCCAAAGAGCTCCTATGACGGTTCTTATCTTAAACTGTGTAGAGCTTTCATATCGAAAGCTATTCGAAGACGTCCCAAATATTTACAGAAACGATTATTTTCATATTTTTACAAAAAAATAAGGAATATATTAATTCCCTAACTATGATTTTCATTATTTCCAATACTTACTAGGCACCACCGACGGTTCTCCGGAATTGCCCAATGTATAGGAATTTCCGATTCTGAAACCTGTGCTAGTGAACTCGTAGTCTAGAGTCTAGCCAATAACAATAAAATTACTAGGTACATCCGCAGATCAGCGTAGCAAACAAGATGCGTACTACAGCCGTGTGTTAGTTTGTAGGAAGTTTCCGAGCCGGTTCCGAATGCACTTGAACCGTACAGTCATTAATGTAAATGGTCGTAGGTATAATAAAATAGCAAGCAGTATTGAACGAGCTTATCAGTTGTGTCGGACGCGGTGGAAGACGGCGATCAGGCGGCCGACCGGTCCGCGGTCAGCGACCCCGCTAGAGCTCACGCGCTTCTCCGCTAGCCCGCTATGTGTGCAACTAGGTTTTTCAGATGATAACCTTATTTAGTAACACCTCGACGCTTTGAAACGTAATTATGTACACAAAAAGCTGGATGAACCATTCTAATCCGCGCAAGACTTGCCCTGTCTGCAGTTTCTTTTCTACATTCTTAGCTAAAGTTCTATCCTAGGGCTTCTAAGTCAAATACCTGCATTTTTTTTTCTTGCTATATCTAACAAAAACAGCATTTAATGTTTTCTTTCTTACCCTCCGTGTATTCTTGAAACTATTTTTTATTCAAGCCTCTGTCAACAGCGAATCAAATCGATAAAAAAATTCTAGTTTTCTACGATCGATTGATATTTTTTGTATTGCATTATGATTCTTATACATTTTACGTTAATCTATATTTTAACTATTTTTGATCTGATTTAAGCAAATATTTTGACAGTTCACGGATGGTTCATGGCGGCACGCGATCGACGGATCGGAAAATAATACGCATTTCGTTGACTTTCTCTGTGACAGTTGTTATGGCTATTGGTTGATGCTGATCGACCTCAGCTGCAGGTTTGTAACGTTAACGTCGAATTATTCTGTTATTCCATTTGAAGTTAGGTTCGTATTAAATAATTTGTCAACGCGATCTTGGCAGCTAGTGCGGTGTTGATTTTATTGTTAGTAGTTTTATTATTTACGTATTTCGTTTCTGTTATTTATCTGAAGGAATTAGGAACCGAACGGACTTATAATATTGTAAAAATACTTCTTACGATTAAAATAAACCGTTTGTTCGAATCCTAATTTAAAAGCAAAATAATAAAAAGTTCGCATTACAATAAAGAAAATAAATGAAAAGCCAGTCTATTAGAAGAAAATTAAAATTAAAAAACTTGAATGGCATCACAGAATTCTTCTCACCGCGCTGGTGGCCAGTATCATTTTAATTTATTTAATAAGTCTACTAAAAAGGTTACACCTAGGAACTTGTATTAACTATTTGGGTTTTGATGAACATTTTTGTTTTTTCCTTACTTTTATTTATTATTAGATACCTTTCTATACCTATCAGCTTTTGCCCGTATCTTCACCCGCGCGGAGGTCGATTAACGACAATCTTTTTGAATATTATCCCACCGGAACGTACTATCGGGATAAAGTATCCTCCTAATCCAGGATCCAGGCCATGGTCTACCTGTGTGCCAAATTTCATTCAAATCCTTTTTTTTTTTGGATGGGAAATCATCAAATGTCTTTTCCCGCTCTGGGCGGAGCGAGAGGGTGTGTCAGACTCTTACTGACTAAAACCCACCCGTATTCCTTCCTGTTGCCTGTGTTGCTAGGGGCCTCGGTGACCCATTAGTACCTTCCCGCGACCTCGGCAGGCATCGGCCCTAGTGGACCCCTACATTTTTGCTGACGACATCTCTTTGAGGCGCGCGTGGAATACAACGCGCCGTCGACCCGGGCCTGGTCCGCAAGCTCGCGCCTACGGTGGCCGGAAATCCGCCCGGGATTCCCGACGCCCAGGGCGTCTCCTGCGGCGGCTAGGGGCGAGAGGGCGCGAAATTTGCCTTTCCCTCAACCGTCTCGCCTCCTCCTTCGCGAGCATTACTGCTTCTCAGAAGGAGGTGACGGCTGCCCATGCCCTCTCGCTCCGTACCATGGCCTGAACCAGGGCCGGACGCGAGAGATCTCTGCCGCCGATCGCCTCCACGAGGACACGGCGGTGCTCTGCCAAAGCCGGGCAGACCCCACCGTATGCTCCACCGTGTCCTCATTTCACGGGACTCTTTCTCGGAATCTTTTTATTGTGTGCAATCGTTAAGGGTACCCAAAATATGTTGAAATATATAAGTAATCTATAGGTAGGTAATTTACCAAATGGCCAGTAAAGAGGTGAGTGCAGTTCACAAAGTGAAAGATAACACCGCAGACTCATGGTACAGATTTCCAACTGGACCAAGATTTATTTGAACGTGACTAACATTATAAACACACTTAGAACCGTTCAAAGCACGTTTCATATATTTGCAACAGTCGCTTTGTTCCACTACCGCTGCACTGATAACATTTTATTTGCGGTAGAATAACGTAGCAACACTTACCAAGTCAAGCATTTTAAAATAATCGAGTTCTTTATTCAAATACTCATCTGTTTCTTTATTTGTCAAAGGATTATGATGCTTATTTCTTTATAAACAAAGTGTTATTTAAAAGTTATTGTAACAAAACATCTAGGTACTAGGTAGGTACTTGTTGCGGATGCGGATGGAAGGACCAAAAGCTTTAGTTTTACTAAAGCTCTAAAAACTGATTTTTTATACACACAGAGAAACCTCAAATAAAACAGGCAAATAACAATAGGTGTGAAGAAGACCACCCTATCATTTCCGGCGGAAGTCGTAAGAACAGTCTATAGGATGTTATCAGCAGGACGGGCAGCATCCACCGTGGTGATTACGGCAATATAACCCATCCCCGAGGCCCTTCCTACCTGCAGTTTATTAGGGCACTCGGGGAGAGCCAAATCGATAGTGGATATTAACATACAGGAAAAGAGGTACATAAACATTAAAACATTTTTTTAGAATAAACGTTAGTTACTATTTTGATTTTTAACAGTACCTAACTTGTTTACAAAATATTAAATTAATTCTAATAATACAAATTTCTTACAAAAAATGCGTATAAATTCCAGTGAACCTTTTATAATCGTAACTAAACACACGCAACAAAATGTTAAAGTTATTGTTATTTGTGAACATTTATTCTAGCATTAGGTGTAATACAAGCGGCATGCACTGTGTGCCTTAGCCCCATAAACAAGATAATAGGTGAAAATCCTTTGCAAACATCTAATTTCTCACGGTTGATTGTATATTTGTATAACTGACAAGCTGACCAAATTCCTCGTTGTCCTGTCCAAATTTCAATGATTCATACAAAAATCCCATAGAAAAAAAGGACGTTCAGTTTTTCCCGAGTATGATTTTTTTCCGGAAAATTTTTTCAATGTTTCTTTCAATAAAATCTTAATTCGAACTATTACGAACATTAAAAAAAAAACAAATCGTCCAGCTGTTCTCCAGTGATACGCTCACCAACAAGCATTTCATTTTTATTTATACAGATTAAGGGAAAATTAAAAATACTTAAGGTACAGGATTGATGTTGTTTCACATCGTAAAGGCTCTTTATAATTTTAAGAGAACGCCCAATTTATTATCCAAATAAATTGTAACATTCTAAATCTTGATTGACTCTAAAGAATTCATTAGGGTAAAATCAGATACGAAACTTTTTGTCAAAGAACTCATATCACATTATGTTTCGTTCGGAAAGTTATCGAACGCAAATTACAGATTCATGCGAAACTCGCCTAAGTTTCGAAGCCAAAATTTTCGAAATCCCGAAGTTTGGTACAAATAATGATTTGATAAGTGGGCGCATACATAAGAGCGGGCTAGGTGAGCGCGGCCGGGACAGCTGCAGTGAGCTCGCTCGCCAATGCGGACCCATATATCAGCCACCACCTGTTTTATCTGAGCATGTTTTTACTGCAAGTGCCAAGTGCCTACCGTAATGCCTCCCCGTGCCGAGCCGACGCCGACGCTACTGAGCACTTATTTAAAAAAAAACATTTTATGGTTCAATTTTTAATACGGTGGGAATAATTTTTACATAAATGATATATTGCGTTATTTGTTCCGCCGTCATTTCGTTATTATCCTTTTAGTAAAGCTTCCCACGGGAATGTTAAAGCTTTAATACATTGAATTTGCCAAAAGGTCGTTATAATTACCGTTATGCCGCATACCGCGTAATTATGGACACTTTTAAGGAAACTTCACGATTAATGTCAATGTGGATTATTAATTAACGAAGATATCGTTAACGTGGCAGGTTAATCAAATGGCGAAAAAACTCAGTAACTTTGAACTTAGCTTCCGATTATTTCTTGCCATGGAAGCTCTGATTTCCCTGGAAAATTTCAGAGCTGATGAAATCAGTCAGAAAATTGTGCCCAATAAATTGTACGGCTTATTTCAACACTCTATTAGTATTCGTTCGTATCGATTGAACTTTTTTCATTTCGTTCTTCGGTTTTTATGCGTAGGTAACTCGTTCGGCAGAAATCCCGGCAAGGCGCCGTGGGCCGGGGGAGACGCCACTGAATTGCCGACATAACGTCAACGATAAAGCACTCAGCCGAGGAACCAATCTCTTTTACGGTTTAATCAGAACTTGCCTTACCTACCTAATATTACTCGTTCTACGGTATACGATGGCAATTTTACGCAATACTCGTTGCGGCTTCAGTACGTCACACAGGTGGTTTTTGTTATATATTAAGTGCGTCATCAAGGTATTTCGCTTTAATATCAATTTAGAAAAGTTGACAACTTTGACTTTGGGCTTCTACGGTTTGGGCTCCGTAATTGAACGCAAACCACGCAAGTCACTCGTTGTTTATGGTTCTGTAGTCACCAAGGAACCCTTATAGTTTCACCATGTCCATCTGTCTCTCTGAATGCCTGTCCACGGCTTAGCTCAGCTACACTTACTACCAAAAAGCTGTAATTTGGCATGGCTATACACATTAATCACGCCGACAATATGGTAAAATAAAATCTTTTAAAAAAAGTAGGGAGGTATTCCTTGCACGTAAAGTGGGGATGACTTTTTCGTCTATCCCATGGTGTGGGGTATTGTTAGATAGGCCGTTTAAAATATTGCGGGTTTGTGAAAACCATTCTTCGATTCAGGGACGTGTTTGCGTAATATCAAGCTTAAGAGGTGATTTTTGTTAGAATCAAGAGTCAGCTAAATGGAAGAACCATTTAGCTGACTCTTGACTTTTGGATATGTGAAAAAAATCACGCCAAGGAAGTTAATAGGAAAACTATCATAGCTAGGTAGACTTTACAAGTTAACGAGTAATAGTCGACCAGCTTACATTTGCAGTTGGAATGGAGAACATGTTTTTCAACTACAATGTTAAGTTTGTTTTTGGGATGAATTCATCCCAACTACGGAACCCTTCGTTGTGCGAGCTCCGACACGCACTTGGCCGGTTTTTTTTAAATCGACGTTGTGATCTTTTTGAGAATTTCCTATTGATGACTAACGACAGCCATCTAAAGTGTGTGGATCGCCCGGAGGACACGGTTGAGCATACGGTGGAGGTCTGACCAACTTGGGCAGAGCACCGCCGTGTCCTCGTGGAGGCGATCGGTGGCAGAGATCTCTCGCGTCCGGCCCTGGTTCAGGCCATGGTACGGAGTAAGAGGGCATGGGCAGCCGTCACCTCCTTCTGCAAAGCAGTAATGCTCGCGAACGGTTGAGGGAAAGGCAAATTTCGCGCCCTGTCGCCCCTAGCCGCCGCAGGAGACGCTCTGGGCATCGGGAATCCCGGGCGGATTTCCGGCCACCGTAGGCGCGGGCTTACGGACGGTGAGCAATGGGTAGCTCACCGTCCGGTAAGGCCAGGCCCGGGTCGCAGGCGCGTTGTATTCCACGCGCGCCTTAAAGAGATGGCGTCAGCACATGTGTAGGGGTCCACTAGGGCCGATGCCTGCCGGGGTCGCGGGAAGGTACAAAAGGGTTACCGAGGCCACTGGCAACAAAAAAAAAAGCCATCCAAAGTGTTACTATACAAACGGCTGACAGTCGAACCTCAAAGTATTTCATAAGTGTTTTTCCAATTTTGAATCCATTGGTACGGGCCACTAAAAACACGGTTAATTACTTTTCTTAAACTTCAATTCGCTGTAATGGATGAAATGTTCCGTTAAATTATATAATTGCATTTATATTTGAACAGAAAAAGTGTTCTACTGATGTTGTTGCTTTATTTATTCGCTTGTCGAACGCAGTGATCGGAATGATCGACAGTTGCTATTGATTGAAACGAAATTCGTTCGTTTCGTGTTTTCAGTAATTTATTGTAAAGCATTAGGTATAGAGTCTTAGATGAAGTCCCTAGATTAAAAAAAAACATAGGCATTCATGGGGACTGCCGGCAAGTGTAATAGATAAGTGTAAACTTATTTATTTATACTTAATTAAAAAGCTACAACACCAATTACTGTTTACCAAAATCAACTTGTAAATTATTTTTGTGTCAATAAAGCTTTTTTATTTTTTTTTATTACATTAATATATTGTATATAAACTTATCGCTCAACGCGCCTGAAGAAGTTTTCACTTCATTACAATAATGATTAATTAATAAGTAATAATTATTGTTAATAATAATAATAATAATTATTATTATAGCATGTCGGCGCAGGCATGTCGGTGACGCGAACCCATAAGTTTTTCCCCTACGAAAATCGCTTAATGCGCCTAAAGAAGTGTTCGCTTCAAAAATCTTGTTATTAGGTACTTAAGCAGTAAGTTTCTTTTAGTAGGTATTTTTCTCACTTAAAATAACATTAAAGATTTAACGTCTTATCTTCTGATTGGCAAGTAAACATAGCAGGCAGGTGGTTGGACTGGGCAGTCAAAGTTACCGGCTAATTTAATTAAATTATTTATTTATTTCAAACATAGTTCTAGTTCGTAGTTTTACACTCATACATTTAAATTATTTTTTTTCAATCAAAATAAAATTTTGATTAATTATATTTAAATATTCAACAACTCAATAAATAATCATTTAAATTGTCAAATTATTATAAAAATGTCAGAATCACGACCACCATAAATGGCCACAGTTTTGCTGCGATAGTGTGAAATGTCTAGCTAGTGTTCATAAAAATGGTTAGTGCCTAGGAGCCAAGCTGTCTAGTACCTTATCTACCTAAGTTTGGCGATGAAGTTAAGAATACTTATAGTGGTAAGTGGTGGCACTTTAGCGAATCTTAAGGATCGGGTAGTCGTTGACCTTGGCCATATAAATGCACGTCACGCTGATGCCGCGGTGCCGTTCGTTTTCAAAGGGAATATTTATTTTAAGTAACGAAAATATGAATATTTGAAAATTATTATTTTTAGATATAATATACATAGATAGTCTGTTTATATAAAAAAAAAACTTAAGTTCATCTTAAGTACTTTGAAGTAATATAGTTTTTTGTGCTTTGGTTAGGTTAGGTTAGGTTAAATATTCACAGTCATATAGAATTAATGTGTACGCGTTCTAGTTTTGCTTAACTTACTTGCATTATTTTATTCTTTAATAACAGATTTAAAAGTTAGGTACTAAATCATATATCTGCGCCTTAAGAGCGAATACGGCAGTTGTTTTATTCTATCGCTTGAATCCAGTTTCTCCGATGATGTCGCTATCCAATACCATAATGCTTTTACTAAATTACTTTTGTCAACTTGAAACAAACAAATTTACCTTCGCGCTACGATTAATCTACGCTACGTCGCGCGCCGCTTCGCTACGCTCATGTTTTGTCCAATCAGATCCGCGTAGCAAAACATAACAAATGCGGGTAGTTGTAACACGATACGTAGTTAGTGTAAAATATTATGATAGCTTATCGATTTGTGACATGGCCACGTTAAGCTCGCCTGGCTAGGCGTGTCTGAAATATTAGTCAAATATCGATCTCGGAGTTCAAAGAGGTTGACGTAACCATTTGATTGAATAAACGAACTTAAGAATTTACGACAATAATTTTCAAATGAGAACAAATGTATACTTTTATTATACGACGATTAACAAGATTAATACTCAGAAACATTGTGTCGATGTCCTTAGATATATTAAGCTACACTTATTTGCATAAAATACCTCCAATATTTGGATGGGATCATTTTATTTATTCGCTAAAGTAACTGTACCATCAGACCTGTTTCCGAACAGTCAATATCCTCATAATAACACGCGTGGCGTTCGTTATTCAAATAATAAAACAAAAACAATATCACATAGTTACGGTACCTGGCGTCGACGTAAAATATATATGGTAGGTACCCAAATATCGAAACATTTTTGTTTAGATGAAATAAATGTTATAAATATTGTGAAAGGTAGTAAATTAATACAAAAAACGTATGTATATTTCTAGTCTGGCAACACAGACGGTAAAGCGCCAGTTAGCGGCAGTTCTCATGCATTGACTGCAGTATAATCCTCTTTGCTCCAGGCCCGGTCAGGCCTTAAGGACTCGGGGGCACGAACGAGTGCCCCAACTACTTAAGTCCTTTATAACGGCAAGACATTTCTCAGCGATTCTGAATATTATAATACAGAATGAATCCTTTAATAAAGTTACTTTTCAGACTTTTTTTTTGCTGTATAAACTCTCAGTTGCGTGCTAATATGGCCTATGTCTAGTAAATGGACAAAAGGACTTTTTTTTGTTTAATTTTGCAAAGTTTTCTTATTTAATAAGCTTGTATTGTTCAAATGCTAGAAAAAGTCGCCTCAGGCTAAAATTACTTGAACAATGGCCACGAAACTTTGTTCTCGTACGTGTGAATGAAGGCTTCTGTCAAATTTATTGATGCTATCGGCACATCGTTCCTCGATTATTATGCACGCTGTGTGTAATAATAATAAAGGTCAGTATTTTGGAAGACAATCATTGACATAGCCACACGTAAATGCCATTTGTCTTAAAATAATTGTTCATTTGAGACTGGGAACCATTGCAGTTTAAACACTAATATTGGGAATTGGTGGCGAAGTATTATTTCAATGCTGAAAATATTTGTAATCGACCAAGAGTATCATGTTCCTAGATGTTTTAAGTCTCCTATTAAGATATCAGGAACTTATAGAACTAATGACATAAGAAAGATCGTTAGTAGTTAAGTCTACTGCACTTATCGCTGATAGCTTCCAGCTTCCGACATCCACCAGCCTCCTAAAAGAATATAGCGTGAAGATGAATAAATTATCATTGAAAATGGCAATATAGCGGGGAAAAGCAGTCTTGCAATCCTTGGCACGGTGCCACGCGGATCGGAAGTGTTAAGGATTCTCTTATCTCTTGTAATATAAACCTCTGTAACACCTAAATTGTTTCTGGAGGGGCACGGAGCCACGGAGCTAAATGGCTACATCACAGAGCGATCGATCGGCGACGCTTCCGCTCGTCGCTATTAGTTGGGGTCGGTGATCAATGATCATTCTTTACAGATTGAGGTCTCTCCGTGCTTCGGAGAGCACGTTAAAGTCGTCAGTCAGTTGTCAAGCCGATGGCGGTAGCTCTGTCGGTAAGAGTGCGGAATGACACGTGCGCCGCGTATGAAATATAATCAGTATTTGATAAGGCTGGAAACCGACCACACTTATAGTTCAAATGATAACGTGATTTGGAATTGAGGTTTAGCAAGCAACTAAATGATAGAAGAATAAAATAGTTTTCTCCGCAAAATAGAGCCTGTAATGAAAATTGAGGTAGTATAGAGCAATAGTTCGAAAAGACGTTACGACATTAATAACTGTGGGTTAGTGTACACTGTACATGTTCTATAATGAGCGGGTCCAAGGCTCGTGTCGTAACCGTGGCATGCAACTAACATAATCGCCGCGATACGAAAAATTTACAAGCTTTCTAACCTCGTTCTCTTTCCTATAATGACGGACAATTTGTCATTTACTACCTTTTTCGAGTAGTCATGTTAATATTGTATTGGGCGTAACTGAACGTTTAGGGTCATGCTAGAAATATTGACTAAAATTTATGTCTTTACGACGTACCTACTTTCTTAATAGTAATCTTTGTTAAATTATATTTATCATTGCTAAGTATTGAGTGTCCTCAATAATTAAGTAAAAATTCTCTTACTCGACACAAAAATCATAAGTGCTTTTATTTGATAACTTTGTGTTAATATTGCATCTGCTTTTCTCTTAATTTTTATACAAACTTTCGTTTGTTTTCTTACAAACACTGGCTTCTGGTAAAAGCTTTGTAGATATGCGAACTCCGGGTTGGAATTTCATTGCTGTTTCTTTTTTCAACATTTTATTTCCTACAAATTCTTTACAAAGGACGTCTTTCTGAGAGAGCTGCATTATCTAAGTCTTGTATTATTTGTGAAACAAGGTAGAAACGTATTCGGCGACTGAATCAGGGCGACTTCCGTTCACCTCGCCTATTCAATAAAAGCGTCCGTCTCGAAAGGAGTAGCAATATTTTTCTTTGATTAAGCTTCCTTTACGGCGTTTTTTCGGCGGTAGCTATTAACCTATTTGCGTGACCTGAGTCCGCGCGCCTCCGCGACCTGCCTACTAAGCAACCGATGTACCACGAAAAATAATGTTGTATTTTTTGCGGAAACTTTAAAAGTTATACCATTTTTATGGGCTGAGAAATTGACGGAAATCTTTTGTAATAATGAAGTCAAACATAAGAAATCATCACTTATTTATTAAAACATGAACTAATTCTATACGAGAACGAGTTACATGTGTATGAACAAAGTTACTGAGGTCTGTAATGAGACAATTACCGAAGCCGACACACAATTTGTGTTCTGTGTCAGCGTAAAAATTATATAATAAGTACCTGTCCAGTCGTCGGATTACTGAAGCGAGTTATTATAGTCGATGGCCGAGTACCGCAGGTAGCTTCGCTGCTCCGCTCCACTATTTTTGCGGCTAACTGTACCTACAGTTAATTCCGACCGACCCTTCTATTGATTACTACGTCTGCGGCTGTGGCAAAATAGTGTACTCGCGGGTGTGCCATTATTTATTATCTTGGCATGTTGATATATTTATACTAACGTTAATTTTATACTAAAGTTTAATACCTAGGTAATGTTCTAAACTGTATGGCACCGTATACCTAGTAAAAGTAATTCAGTTTGATGGTCCTATGCACCGTTTAAAGTTTGTTGGGTTATTTTTAAACACCTTATACATAAAGAGTATATTTATCGTGTTCCATTCTGGAACAGTTATTGTAGGTAGACTTTATAAACTGTAATTATTTGTAGCACTGGGAAACTACTCTACTTGATTAAGTTTGAACTGAATTACTTTTAAGACTTTATGTTATGTTATTATGTGTTGTTGCTATGTTGTAAGTACATATATGTTTACTCTTTTTTAGGGTTACGTAGTAAACAAGGAACCCTTATAGTTTCGCCGTGTCCGGCTATCTGCCTGACTGTCCCCGCTTTAGCTCAGAGACGCTTAGTACTAGAATGCAGTAATTTGGCATAAGTATACATATCAATTACGCCGACAAAGTGCTAAAATAAAATGTAGAAAAAATTTTTTTTTTAGGTTTCCTCCTTTCACGTAATGTGGGGATGATTTTTTTCTCGTCTATCCCATAGTGGGGGTATAGTTGGATAGGCCATTCCAAAATATAGCGGGTCTGTTAACTCCATTTTTCGATTCAGGGGTCCGTTTGCGTAACATTAAGCTTTAAAGTGCAATTTTTTGTTAGTGTCAAGTGCCCCCCCCCCCCCCCCCCAGCTAAATAGTTGTTTATGGAGATGTGAAAAAAATCATGGCAGTAGTACAATTAATGAAGTTAACAGAAAAGCTATCACAGCAAAGTAGGCTTTACAAGTTAACGAGTAATAGTCGACCAACTTTTTGCAGTTGGACAATTGACCGTGACGTATATCGATGGATGGGAGAACATCTTTTTCAACTACAATGTTAAGTTTGTTTTTGGGATAAATTCATCCCAACATACCCAACCACGGAACCCTTCATTGTGCGTGGTCCGACACGCACTTGGCTGTTTTTTTCCTTTCGTGTTATTGGTCCCATTGTTTTAGGTATTGCAAGAACATTCCCACAACACTGCGGATGTAAGGGTTAATGAATGTAGTGGAATCTTATCTAACAGAATCTAATTTGATGTGGCCTATACATGTATCTTAGTGATTAATTGTGAGAATGCTGTGGGTAAACACGTCAGTTCATATTGGATCGCTCACATCGGGGCTGGGAAGCCGGGATAAATCCGCGTTCATTACGGGGCTAACTAAGTCACCCGTCAAACTTCGCCCATACATTCGGCGGTCGCGATCGCTCGTCCCGACAAAGCTCGCCGTACCTGCGCGTCCCCCGTATCTAATTTTACCCAACAAGCTAGTATTTAGATTAATATGTTTGTTTTTATTAAAATTATTCGTCTAACCCTCTTTGTTTATTTATTACTAATGTGTTGGATTTTCCCGACCAAATCTGGTACTTCGAGCCGGATCGGCCGGTTTCATGAAATCTGTTTTTCAAACTTTCAGAAAGCATGAAATATTATTTTTACTTACTTTATATGCTTGTAACAAGTATGAGAAACGTATTCCGTATTCAGACAGGTCAAACTGTCTAATAATTGAAATCGTTTTAAAAACATAAAAATACACGATAAAAGCAATACAAGCTTCCGAAAGTTCACCGAATTTACGTAGCCCGTTGATTGGGATATAGTCGAGTAGACAAGAAAACTGCGAGTAATAATGCTAGTTTATCAGTAGTTACACAGTTGAGACGAGTTAATTAACCTGAAGTTTAGCCTAGGACGGTAGAAGTTGGGATGAAACGAGCGGAAGGCGCGATATGAGAAAACTCTGCGAACAGCTAAACAATGATACCGCGCCCGTCAACTTATCGGTCCCATATTGTTATTGTAATAAAAAACTTTTACTCCATTCTGTGTTATCCTTGTTTATCCAGTTAGATGTGTCCACTAGATGTGCGTCGTACAATATAATAAAGTTTTGATGCGGTGCGCTGCGGTAAGAGAATGTTTTTAATGTCAGCATTATTTATATGGCACAGATTTCTGCTTCATATGCTTAATAACCTTACATGCTTTCTGTATTAACGGAATACTAAAAAACAAATTATATAAAAAACAAAAACCCGACTGCTAAAACACATAACTGAAAAGAGAAAAACGAGCATTATAATCTATAGAATTTTGGTATCGCAGGCGGGGACAAAGCATTAACCTGAAATATGGTGTAACTTTTTTTTGTCCCCGGCGATACCAAAATTCTATAGATTATAATATAATGCTTGCTTTTCTCTTTTCAGTTACGTGTATTAGCAGTCGGGTTTTTTGTTTTTTAAATAATTTGTTTTATTTCAAGGTTTTTAGTTTTATTAATATATAAGTAAATAGACTCATTACTACCTACTATTTGATATCAATATTGCTGTATTTTTTTTTAAATACCTTGTTCTTCCTTTTTTTGTATTTGCAGATACATTATACAAATACTATATAGCCTATGTCACTCCCACAATTAACGCGAATCTAACGACACCGCCTATGTTAAAATCTATCAAGCCGTTAAGGCTACAGAGTGCCAAAGAAATAGACAGGCATTAATACATACTCTCATTAAACATTACCCTCCTTCTGGGGCAGTCGGGTAAAAATACACCATGAAAGATCTAGTTATGTACTTATAATACTTTGGCAGCGTTATTTCCCACAGTATTTAATTAACAGTAACATAACAGACTTACGAGACAGTTGTGCCGGATTTGTGTAGTACGTACCTGAAAGAAAAAAAAAGATCAGTTAGTAAACGGGAATCTTATAAACTCAAGCATAAAGTAGTGTACGATGACAAACAGTTGTGAAGAATGATAATGACGAAACGCAAAATTTAGGTACTAATTGAACCGTTAACACCAAATGTTTTGTTCTTTTTATACAGTAGCACTATTCTGTAAAATTCTCGCCGTAAAAATTGAGGTGAAGTGAGCTTGAAGTGAACTGTCAATTCCTAGCATCAGGTGGAACAACAACAACAACGTCAAGCTCACTTCTCCTAAGTTTTCATGGTGAGATTTTCACAGGCTGGCAGATTATAAAGTACCTAATAGGTACGGATAGTATAGGTACTCGGGGATTAGCTAATAGCTTCACTATAGAGTAACCGCCTACAAAGATAACACACCTTAAAGCAAAGGTTACGAGGGACCGGCCATAGCTTAAATTAAACACAAAGCGCTGAGTTCTTCTTAAAAATATCACTGAAATTTATCATTTAGGCCCACTTAAAATTAAAATATCGTTATATTTCTGTTAATCGTTTGAAAATAACAGACAGAATAATATTTGAAATACTTTGGTGCAAGTGGGCCTTAGTTTTTTTTTTTTTTTTTTAAGAATAGTATTTCTTTGATTAATATGAGTATGCTCAGTAAGTAGTTACTATGTTTATATTAAAAAGTACTTTACTGCAGATCCATATCTTAACAAATATTATAAATATGAAATGTGTTTGTTACGCTTTCACGCTAAAACGGTTGAACGGATTTGGATGAAATTTGGCTAGGATATAGGATACTGACACGCGGGCAAAGCCGCAGGAAAAACATAGTGGTAGAATTAAAGCTACCAATATTATAAAATGACACCACCACTGACCACAAATAATTGATTATTCATGTAAAAATTAAGTTTTAATCGTAAACCGTATTGCGGTGAATTCTGTTGTCATTTACTAAAGTGTAATATTATTATGTCACAATTAATTAATTCAATAACGTGTCAATGAGCTCTGCCGCGTCATGGAATTAAAACAAAATCATTGTTCCAGTTCATATACAACCTATGCATGTAACTATGTAACCTCAACCTGTATCTGTCTACATAATTATATTCTGTAATAGGATAATATTTGTGCACTGTAACATAGATAATACTTAGGTACATCGGTGCAAGATTAAGATTGCACCGCAATTGGTAGTTACGTTACAGATACAGCCAAATTAGCAGCTTTATGCTGATCCTGCACCCTAAAGTCGAATTATTAAGTCACTGGAGCAATCTGGCATATTATGCCAGCTGTCACTTTGTGTAATAAAATGGTCATATTTATTGTTTTTATTGTATTCTAGACTCTTACAATCATTTACTTTACACTTATATTAATTGACGATCACCATTACAATAAACATGACCATTTTATTACACAAAGTGACCGATGTCACTTTATATAATAAAATGTCAGATTACTCCAGTGAATTAATAAATCGACTTCGCGTCACACACTATCAATCACAATTTGAATGATTTTGAAGTATATTGCAAATCCATTGCTTCATATATTTGAAAAAATTGTCTGCTCAGCAACGTTAATAACGCAATGAATGTTGTTGAACTGTCAAAATGAAACCCATTGCTACTGATATTGTGTTACGAAAAGACCTTACAGGTTAATACTAGGATCCAGTTGACATTAGCCCTACCTCTATGGCTATTTTATGTATTAAATAGTTTGTAATGCAGCTTTTATACAAAGCCTACTTTGTATAAAAGCTGCTTTTCAAACTATTGAAAAAAAAGATCTATAATCATTGGAATGATTATGTAAAAATTAATAAAAATAAGTTTTAAATGATAAGTAAGATTATTACCTAAATTAATCAGAAATATCTCCTGTATTTTTATATATTTTTGTATAATTAATCATAAATATCTCTTGTATATAAAAAAAAATGTTTGTAATTATAAAAAAAAATAAAAACCTATAATACAGGAGATATTTATGATTAATTTAGGTAATAATTTTACTTATCATTTAACCTATTTTTAATTATTTTTTACATTATCATTCCAATGATTATAAATCTTTGATCATGTTAAATAGCTTATCAGTGAGATAAACAGTTTTTAACACGATACAAGAAACTGCATCTACGAGTACGTTTCAGGATATGGACTGGAGTAGGTACCATAAGACCAAACCCTAAATTGCATTTAACTTGCAAAAGTAGTTTGCATTTCGATTAAGTTAAAATATACCATGTGTCCAGGCTTGAAAATAACCTTTAATGTATGGTTTTGCAGTCGTCCTTATTAAATATCGCGTTACAAATATTGTAAAGAAAAAGCCGGCTATGTTTTGCTGATCCAATAGAAATTTGACTCGAGCTGTAATAATGGCATTTACGTCATAGGTACCCACACCGTTACTTACGCACTTTAATAAAATCGCTCACACGTTATTCAAGTTAAGGCGGTGTCATGGTCACAGTTACTTAATATTTGAATTTATTATATTTTGGTATACTCTCTTTATATTGTGAGACTTGAATGAGATGACTAATAACAGAATACATGGGGCTAATGACATCTACATTGTGTATGTAACCAACGTTAAACCTTTTAGCTTATAAGCTAACTTAGATAATTATTGGCACACAGATAGATACTAAAAGGTCCAAGTCCAGATAGTCCGGATAGGTAGGTAGGTATCTATATACAAGGTGTCGTTTTGAATCCTCGTCAAATTCAAGGAGGTAACTATGCTAATGTTCTCGACACGAATCAATAATAAAATAAATAGGTTTTTTTTTTAATTTTCGCAAATCGGCATTTGTGGGAGATGCATGTTAAAACGCGGCCCGTGTGATACCGCGCTGTAACTGCCCTTTTACACACAAACTACGGCATACTCAACGGTCACCCCGTTGCGTTCTGTTCTGTGAAAGTGGTGTATTCTAAAATACTGTCAAACTTAAATAACAAAAGAAAACAAGTACGTATTAATTATTGAGCAGGTATCGTAATTTTATTTGATTTTATAAGTCTTACATAGCAGCCTCCTGTCGAGAATGCAAAACGACACCTTGTATATCTCGGATAAGAAAGACCCCGGAAAAGCTGGGGACAAAATTTTAAAAGGACATATTTGAACTCATAATTTGGCCGTCAAGTTGCGGGGCTTGTGGCTAAGTAATAACAGCCGCACGGGTCGATAGGTCAGGTCAAGCTACGCTTACCACGGTTGGTTCGTAGATGGGAAGCACGTTAAGCCGTTGATCCCGGTTGTTATTTGTACATCTTTGACAGTTGTTATGGGTCGTCAGAAGCCTGAAAGTCTGACAACCAGTCTTACCAAAGGTTATCGTGTTACCCAGTTACTGGGTTGTTGAGGTTAGATAGGCAGTCGCTCCATGTAAAATACTGGATCCGGTTAGATTGGAAGCCGACCCAAACATAGTTGGGAAAAGGGATCTGACCTTCAAGTTTTCACAAAATAGAGCCAAGTCTGAGTAAAGTGAACTCAATCTGAAAACGGAAACTGTTTACTGCACAAATGCAAGTGGTCGGTATGTACGTAACAATGCGGTGGGCATGGGAAATTATTCTAATTAAATAGCAATCAGCTCATTCGATCTCTCAAATAACAAGAAATCGTATTACTACACCGGCGCCGCTCAGTTATATTATAACTATTTGTTGCAAAACGAATTCTTTGAAGGTCCCGAGCGCTTCATGGAACTTGATGGTGCATTCAGTCGGTTAATTAGACACGTATGATTATATAGTAGTTTTTAATTTATATAGGTTTGTAGAAAATGTTTGCGAGCTAGTAATTGTGCATTGAACAATCAACAGAAAGAAGCTAAAAACTCAGTGATCCATAAATATACAGCCATGCTCTACTACCACATTCCGAGTGACGCTTTTCCGTTGAAAACTTACCTTCAGTAAGTTTTGTAGAAGTCTTTAAAGCAGGGATTCCCAAACTATTTTGGGCAAGAGACCCCTTTTTCAAAATTAGCTGATACTGCAGACCCCCATAGCCAATTTTTTGTACGAACTTGTGCACGCTTAGGTATCGACTTGTTGAGTATTTTAAAAGTACAACAATGATACTTCCTACTACTCGTAAAATATTAGTCATTCTTATAACAAGTTGGTACACGTAACACAACTTATACAGTATCTTGAAAGTTTCAAATAAGAACTTGTGTTAATTAATAGGGATCGATTTTTAGACGTCGTCGACCCCCAAAATCAGTTTTCGTTTACCCCTGGGAAGCCGATTTCGACCCCAAGGGGTCGATGTCGACCGCTTTAGAAATACCTGCTTTAAAGCATGGAGTACCTACTTAAATTCGAATAACTGAAAAGAGCTTTTGCCCTGATTCAAAATATAAAAAATGAGAGTGGATCCAGTCTCACAGGCAGTGTGCAAACTTCAAACAACATCGAACGAACGAAGTGATTTCCGACTCAGATCAAGAGATTCTGCATTTTTATTTTTGTTCGAGTCGGCGACAATAGCTAAAAGAATGTTCTCTGGCTCCGTACGTACGCCGTACGGGGGACCATCCATCAACATTGACAAGAGGTGCTTCGGAGAGAGTTCATCTATACGCTTCCGAGTATTTCTCCGGCTTTGTTTTGGCCACATTTTACTATTCTTTTAGAGTAAGGAGGAAACTCAGGTATCTATATGAGTTAGCATATAATAAGCTAAAAGTAATAATTAACACAATTGCCACGAGATGGTAAATAAAAAATAGACCAAGTGCGTGTCGGACCACGCACAATGAAGGGTTCCGTTTTTTTTTTCTTTTTGGGTGTGAAATCATCAAATAACTTAGCCCGCTCTGGGCGGAGCGGGAGGGTGTGTCAGACTCTTACTGACTAAAACCCGCCCTTCCGTTGCCTGTGTTGCCAGGGGCCTTGGTAACCCTTTAGTACCTTCTCGCGACCTCGGCAGGCATAGGCCCTAGTAGACCCCTACACTTGTGCTGACGACATCTCTTTGAGGCGCGCGTGGAATACAACGCGCCGTCGACCCGGGTCTGGTCCTTACCGGACGGTGAGCTACCCATCGCTCACAGTCCGCAAGCCCGCGCCTACGGTGGCCGGAGATCCGCCCGGGATTCCCGACGCCCCGGGCGTCTCCTGCGGCAGCTAGGGGCGAGAGGCCGCAAAGTTTGCCTGTCCCTCAACCGTCCCCCCTACTCCTTCGCGAGCATTAATGCCAAGCCGGGCAGACCTCCACCGTATGCTCCACCGTGTTCTCCGGGCGATCCACACCCGGACGTTTCCTCCCGCCTTATGCGACACAGGAACCTACCGAAGCTGCCGTGTCCGGTGAGGACCTGCGTCAAGCGGAAGGTGAGGACGCTGTGGCGCCTCTCTAGTCACTCCTCAAAGAGGGGACTTATCTCTGCAATCGTAGTTTTTCCCAAAATCAAACTTAACATTGCTTGAAGTCAAAAAATATTTTCTCCCATAATAGATATACGGTGAAACCGCCATTTACCTCGTAATGATTTTCCCTCTTTAGCGAGGTACCGATTATTTGATGTCTGGTACAAAATAGGTACAAAAACTTGGTATTGCTCAAACTTCCAAAATCTCTCTTGCTCCAGTCATCCTGACGCAGACGCATAAATGGCCGTATTTTTTATTGCGTTGTCTTAGAAACATGATTTTTTAGAGCTCCAAGGGACCGTAGACCTACGGACAATGAAGTGATCCTATAAGGGTTCCGTTTTTTCGTTTTGGGGCACGGAACCCTAAAAATGCAAATTCTGCGTGAATGGATGAAAATACGAGATACTTTGTGTTTGTGACATACAAACATAATCGTTTTTGGAGCTCTCACAAGACATAATCGCAATTACCATTGTTTTCTATGTTCCATTTGAATCCAGTCATAAATCTCAAGCCTGCGTTATTTGCTTTATAACAAAGCAAGGCTTGTTGAATCGCTTTAACTTACATTACAGTATGAGAGTTAAAGGCTTTGGATAAAGAAAAGGTCGACCAAAGACTGTTTGCCGCGGCTTATTGAGTGCAAACACGACGCCCGTCGTCCGGGGCCGGGCTGGCGAGTCGCGCAAACACTCCCCGGCCACTGCGTCTTTGCTCAGCGAAATTATTAAATAACTGCTGATCACATCGAACTACTCAGCGAACAGGGTTTTGTAGAAGACAGGTGAATATATACATATGGTTTGTGGACGAAGCAGATGGCAATTTATAGTTTGATGATAGTAAATTCGTCTTTGGTCTAGTGGTCGCAAGTGCAACTGCTGAGCATAGTGTTATAGGGTTTTTCTATCTGGAATTTCTCAGTAGCAGCCCGGAATCTGGATTTGTGCCCGGTGGATGGCAATAGGCTCGCCCCTATTATATGGGACTTAAACATAACTGGCAAAATGTGGGTGTACTATAGGTACACCTCTGTCCAACCCTTCGGGGAAACAAGGCGTGATGTTTTGTTATGATAGTAATTGAGGAAAATAGGTGCGTGCTTTGAGACACAGTCTGGAAATAATTGGTTTCAACAGCCAAGAAATAATAAACAGGACATGATGAATACTTATAATATTTTGAGGGGCTTGTGGCTAAGTAATAACAGCCGCACGGGTCGATCGATCAGGTTAAGCTACGCTTGCCGCGGTTGGTCCGTGGCTCGAAAGTCTGACAACCAGTCTTACCAAGGGGTATCGTGTTACCCAGTAACTGTGTTGTGGAGGTCAGATAGGCAGTCGCTCCATGTAAAATACTGGTATTCAGCTGTGTCCGGTAAGACTGGAAGCCAACCCCAATATAGTTGGGAAAAAGGCTAGGTTAGGTTAGCTAGATCGATTGATGAATACATAAAATGTTTAAACGATATTTGTACGTGTTAAGCTTTTATCATATAAAATCTAAAGCAAAACTCCATGTTCGCTATTAGGTTAAAAATACGATAGGTACGTTATAAAAAAAATCAAGGTCATAATAGTGTATCGTCATGGGAGAGCTGAGAAAAAATGATACGAACGAACGCGACAAGTGCTCGGCCGGGCATCGAACCGCGCTTGTCCAGCAGGTTTCCCGCTTCGTCTGCGGCAGTCCGGCCACTACGCATCCGTCTCTTCGCGTCAACTGCAATTATGTAACGGACACTCGTCGCTCGACCGACCTCCTAACTTTGTCCATTAGAAGTAACTCGGTAAAGGTAAACTGACTCGTCGCTGTGCTAGTTTTGTTAATTTACTCCAACAGTCCACAGTTAATATAATTTGTTAAGAGTCTACAATACCTCAAATTGCTCAGCATGCATGATCCGTTATATAAAATACTTCATTAATTTTGAAATAAGTATATGGTAAAGGTGAAGATTAATGTTGAAAAGGTACATGTTTGACGATAACACGATTCATAAAATTTTCTCGACTCGATCCCTTGGGTGGGAAATCATCAAATAACTTCTCCCGCTCTGGGTGGAGCGGGAGGGTGTGTCAGACTCTTACTGACTAAAACCCACCCGTATTCTTTCCTTTGCCTTTGTTGCCAGGGGCCTCGGTAAGCCTTTAGTACCTTCCCTCGACCCCGGCAGGACCCCGGAGTCTGGATTTGTGTCCGGTTGATGGCAATAGGCTCCCCCCTATTACATGGGAGTTAAACATAACTGGCGAAATGTTTGTGTACCCCTCGGGAAATAATGGCGTGATGTTCTGTTAAGTTACCTCCAAACCGAATAAAAAACCGCTAGTATTATCAAAATACTTCAAATTAGATTGACTCGCTGACTCTTAAGAGACTGTTTATTTTTGCTTTACAATATCAAAATGAAAGGTACTTCAGATAAAATTGATTCCATTTGTCAAACTGAATACATCCAATTAAGATGTGCACACCGCAGAACTTTCCAATTCAACGTCCCATCTTATAACAACTCTAATTAACATTGTCAGTACACATGTGGCTGTTTCTGAGTTTGTCCATACAAATTAGGAGGCCGGAGATAGTAGCTATGTTAAACATGTACGCCAACAAGAGGGCGAGCGGAGAGGAAGTAGCGGCGCCTCGCGGTTACTGCACGTTCGTACAAGTGGGACTGTCGGTGCGGCTTCTGCGGTTCACATCCACACGAGCACTTTCTCCGATTCCCAGCTCATTAGCGATGCCACAGCGACTCTTCAGCAAACACTTGGCGCCTACAAATGGCTCGTGTTGTTTCACCCTCCACGTAACGTCCTACCTACACGTGTTTGCGAACAATCTTTTCAAGAAATCGACACATAATAGTGTCGCGGTGCGATTTGAAAGCTTTCAAACGATGTTGTTTTTACACGCACATGTTTTTTGTAGAATCACACTTACCTCGCTATAGTAACACAGACTGATAGTGGTCTGAGGTTTCAAACGGCGCGTGGGTCGCCGAATGCTCCTTTCCCTAGTTCTATTACCAGTCAATAAATACGCCTATAACTCAACTAATTATCTTATTCCAGAAACATTAGTCGACTGTGGTTCTTGAATAATGGAACTTTATCAGGTAATTGCTATTTATAGTAACTGAACTAACTAGAGTCAGATAAACTACTGACATTATTTGACATTTAATACTGCATAAGAGCCGGTTAATGATAAAGACTGATGATAACGCCTTATTAAACTCTAGATCACAAACACATTATGTTACGAGTATGTATCTCTATAATACAAGAGTGCGGTAGATCTTTACAAATGTAACGGCACTACAGATCATGCATTTGATACGAGACAGGGCGTGGCACGTCGCTTCCACACGCGAAATACATTGTGTGCACGTCATGCCAGAGTCCTTCACAGAGTTGTATGGTTGTCGCCCTACTGCGGACAAACGAAATAATAGTGGACACACATGTTACTAGCCAGACACTGCATCATTAGCACTGGCCGCCACGACACTCGTCAGTCACTGTTTCCATACAAACGTATGATATATGAAAGTAGTACTTCCTATACGCTTTTTAGGACACATTTCGAAGTCTGCTAGTACAGGACAAAAGCTTTGCGAGAAATGAAGGTAGAAACAAATGTGCAACGTGTGCGCGGAACGTGTTACATAACATTGTTTTGCTCTTCCCAAACATACGTACTTTCAGCAACTCTCATTTGCATTTCAAAATATTATACTCGTATCGTCGTACCGTTTCTTTTACGAAAGATAGCACAGATTATTATATAGTAGTGTGTGGGGTGTTTTCTTCTTATACAACCGGTGGTTTAGGTAGGCACTTTTTGTTCTCAAGTATTTCTGAGGTACTTATGATAAAGGAAAATTACAGTTTTAAATAAAGAGCTATCTGATCTTAGTATTCTTTTCAGGATACTTTTTTCTTGGTAGGTATAAAATGAACATTGTAATTCCTATGCTAACAATTTTATCAGCTAGCTGTTTCTAAGCTGTAAGTGGGCACAGGGCGTCTGGTGCGTAAACTTCGTCCTTGACCAATAATCGTTATTATATCGAAACGAATCGATATGAAGCGGTAAGGTAGATACAGTTGGTATAACTCGATTACCTACTGAGCGCTAGTTACATCTCGTGGCTTCTCGCAAATGTCTGTAGCAATAAAACTCTCGTTCGGCGATATTTTCGGAGCCCTTGGGGATGTCACACGAGACAAAGTTAGATTGTAGCTGGAACGATGATGTATGGAACTCTGGGCGACAAGTTTTGAGTTAAGTAATGGTTGGGACAGGATATACCCAGCGTACGGACAACAGCTAAAGTCGATAAATATCCGCCGTTTATATTGTTTCGAATCTTATTAAGGAGCTGACAAGACCCAATTGGCCAAAATAGGCTTCTCTTAAGAAAAAAAAATGCCAAATCTGTATAGTTTGTGGTAGCGGAATAAAATATATGTTAATTTTGAAAATATTTCCCAGAACTTGGTTGTTACCAAAACAAGTTATGAAAAAAAAATCTCGATACAAACTAACGTTAAACTAACCTCTTACCTTGAGTTCTAATCCAAAATATCTGTATTAAATATCAACGTACATTACGTATTCAATTAATAACAAGAACGTCTTATTTGAATGCAGAACTTGGTTGTTTTTAATTTATATAACTCAATTTTGAGTAAATAGATAATTGCTTCATATTTTGCAATAAATTACAAGCGTTGTGTCATCGCGGTTCTCTTTCTTTTCTATGCAATCTGACAGTGACCGCGGTTTAGGTGTTGTCAGCGTCTTAATAGTGATTGTTCCTAGATTCACGTGCTCTTATAGGTATTTTAGCTAAGTATTATAAACCTACCTAGCAAACCATTAAGTAAATTTTGCATGGTATTTTGATAGAAAATTGATCCATTATTCACAACCGGACCACCTCCATTATTAACAAAAGACTTCCTCTAATAATGACTAAGTACCAAATCAAAAGCATGTCACCCAACATATCGCCATGAATCCATGATGATTAGAGCGTGAACGTGAGTGACATGTCAGCGAGTTGATCGTAACCCCGCTCACACGTGCCTTAGTTACACCGACGGAATGTTAATCCTTTGCATGTTGCCCGCCATAGACAACACTAGCTTTTTCCATGAGATCTTTATGGATTTGTGACTGTTTTGTTGCGTTATTTGCTAATAATTTTAAGGACTGAAAGGTAATTCTGAGCTACCTGGTATCCTTTCCTAAATCCACGTATCTACCTAATGCCCTTTTCTGAGGTAAGTTTAACTATTTGATAGTGCTTGGTTCTCCCAGGCGGATTTCCGGCCACCCGTAGGCGCGGGCTTGCGGACGGTGAGCAATGGGTAGCTCGCCGTCCGATAAGGACCAGGCCCGGGTTGACGGCGCGTTGTGTTCCACGCGCGCCTCAAAGAGATGTCAGCACAAGTGTAGGGGTCCACTAGGGCCGATGCCTGCCAGGGTCGCGGGAATTTCTGAAAGGGTTACCGAGGCCTCTGGCAACACAGGCAACGGAAGGAACACGGGTGGGTCTTAGTCAGTAAGAGTCTGACACACCCTCTCGCTCCGCCCAGCGCGAGATAAGTTATCTGATAATTTCCCACCTAAAAAAAAGTGCTTGGTTCTATATAAACAAAGAGCTCTGCTTAAATTAGATGATTGTCGAATCAATAGATAATTTTCATGTCTATCTGAGGACCTCTGCAGAAGTAAATTATCCTGACTTTATGTACGATATACATTTCAAAGTTTCCAAAATAACCTCGATGTCCAAGAATTCTGCAGGTAATTTGTACCATGGAAACCCTCACGAACTCACAACTTACAGCAAATCCAACCAACATTAAAGTTGATTTGAGCTAATTGCAATTAAAAATGGTTAATTTTAAAAGACTAATTATATTCCAGTCGCCTAACAATTTAAAGGGCGACTAACTACTTGCTACTAAAAAAAATAAAATGGGTAGCAAAAATAATAGGTTGGAATCATTTGGGTTAGGTTAGGTTAGAACAGTGACCACTAACGGGCGAATGCGAGCGAGCGAAGCGAGCGTGCCGCGGCAGCGGCCGCCGAGCGTCAGATGCCCTCGGTCGTTGGTGACTCTGTTACCAAAACAAAAACTCGATGCTAGTTTAAATTAAAAAAAGCTAACAATTGATTTTTAAGCTGCTACTATACTTAAAATGTTACTTCACTGTAGCTGCCAACCTATTATTTTTGCTACCCATTTTAATTATTTTTAAAACCCTAAATCAGATTAGTTTGTCGCCGCGTTAAATACATGCCATTTTAAAAAGTACCCCATATAAAAAATAATTTAAAAAAAACTGCCTCGTTGGTCTAGTGATTGCAAGCGCTACTGCTGAGGATGAGGTCCTGAGTTCGATTCCCGGGTCGGGCAAAGTGTTATTGGGTTTTTCTATCAGGAATTTCTCAGTGGCAGCCTGGAGTCTGGATTTGTGCCCGGTTGATGGCAATAGGTTCGCCCCTTATTACACGGGACTTAAACATAACTGGCGAAATGTGGGTGTACTATAGGTACACCTCTGCCCAACCCTTCGGTGAAACAAGGCGTGATGTTACGTTATGTGAAAAAAAAAACTGTTTAATAAGTCAACTAGCGGAAGCCAAGTGCACTAAAACTTACTGAAAGTGACCTCCAGTCCTTTTTAACCCTGCATAATCAATGTTACCGCAACGAGTAGGTAAAATTGTAAGATTTTTTTTTTATTTCTAGACTAGAAAAGGTAAATAAATACGTACCGAGTTACATATTATCTACATTAGTGCGGGGAACATCCCGCCGAGCATCCTAGAGGCTTTGAACTAAAACTAACGGAGCACGTGGTCACGCTACATGCTTTCAACACTAACTGCAACTGTAAAAAGTATTCTGGACTGGAAATTTTATTTATGATACAGAATGCGATAAACATTAATTTGATATTTGATTTCATGACTTTGTTTTCAGGGCTATTTTATTATTTACTAGCTGCACCCTTAGAATATAGAAAGAACCAGAAGCCGCGAACACGCCTAATACTGAAGCGTCAAAAACTACTCCTAAATAGAGTAGTTTGACGCGCAGCCGATCAGTTACTCTGTGAACGTCGTATCGCATAACATGTTTTACCGGTGTGCAATTTTATTTAATTATGCCGTCTTGTATCGTTCATACCTGTAAAAATGCAGCGGGGCTAAAAAATAAACAGGATGGGATCACATTTCACGTGTAAATAGCGCATTCAAATATCGTCTTATTTAATTATTGAATAAATTGTTCAGTTTGTAATTGTCATAGAGAATGATGCATCCAACTTGTTAATGTTGCCAGTATAAGAGTTTTGATTTTGCCTTCTTTTTATTACCTACTATTTGTTCGTTGTAATGTTAAATTAATAACAACTTAAAAAAAAACCCGACTTGAAAAAGAAAGGTTATCAATGCAACCCGTATGTATATATGATTTTGTTAGAATTGCATAACATTCATAATAGTTACTATGTTAGACTATTAGGATTTCTAGGGGTGTATGAAATTATGTATCTATGAAAAGACCAATTGTGATTTTATTATTTATATTATCTTACCAATACTCTTAACGTTTACCCCAAAACGGGTTCATAATGTCCGAGCTAGCAACATTACGCGGGTGGGAAGTGAGGCGGGCGCGGGACGCTTGTCTTGATTTTGGACACAGCGTGCGGCATTGCGGCTTGCAATGACAGTTGAACGCGGATTCTGGTTCTTTCTAAATTCTAAGGCTGCACCCAACGGTTGCATCCGCGTAAATCTCGATCCCGGGGGAATATCAGGATCAAAAGTAATCCTGGTCATGGTCTACCCATGTGCCAAATTTCATCCAAATCAATTTCTCAAGAGACATAACGATCAGTTGAGAGAGAAAACGAATCCTGCAAATCAGCGCTGGGATGTTTCTGCCAACTTCTTACGAATGTGTTCATATGTCGTACATTCCCTTCTAATGTCATTTTTTTTTCAGAATTTAAAAATAAATAGTCATGGGTCTATGGAACGTCAGTTCCATAAATGTCAAAAAATTAGCGCCATTTTATACAGCAGACCTGCATGGGCACGCAGGTCATACGTCATCCTACCATAAGTAAATGCAAAACAAAATAAAACTAAAATCTAAGGGTTGTACCTTACATTTTTCGCCCAACTTGCATAGATAGTATAACATAATATACTTGTCGCCATTAAGACGCTGACAACACCTAAACCGCGGTCCCTGTCAGATTGCATAGGTAAGAGAGAGAAGCGAGATGACACAACGCTTGTAATTTATGGCAAAATATGAAGTAATTATCTATTTACTCAAAATTGAGTTGAGTAATCGAAAATAAAAAACAACCAAGTTCTGCATTCAAATAAGACGTTCTTGTTATTAATTAAATACGTAACGTATGTTCATATTTGATACAGATATTTTGGATTAGAACTCAATGTAAGAGGTTAGTTTAATGTTAGTTTGTATCGAGATTTTGTTTTCAAAACGTGTTTTGGTAACAACCAAGTTCTGGGAAATATGTTCAAAATTAACATATATTTTTTCCGTTACCACAAAATATACAGATTTGGCAATTTTTTTTCTTAAGAGAAGCCTATTTTTGTCAATTGGGTCTTGTCAGCCCCTTAAAGACATGGTTCGTAGACGCGCCACGCACTGTGAGGTTCCATATATTAGTATTCTGTAGAATATAAGAGAAGTTTCATATTCTGCGGTTTGTGCATCTTTTCTTCGTTCGTGTTGTACAGCGCAGTGGGGAAATTGCGTAACACACATTTATTTATGTATTTTAAATAGAACGGCCTAAGCCAATTACACTATTAAATTAAATAAAAAATTCCTCTCACAAAAATTCAAACATTCTGACAGTATCTTCCATTCATTCGCAAACATATCAAGATCTGTGTTTCAGTTCATTGTTCCTAGATACACATGCTCTTATAGGTATTTTAGCTAAGTATTATAAACCTACCTAGCAAACCATTAAGTAAATTTTGCATGGTATTTTGATAGAAAATTGATCTATTATTCACAACCGGACCACCTCCATTATTAACGGTGGGTGTTGTCAGCGTCAATGTCCGAGGAATAGGTGACTTGGTATAGGTATGGCAAGTGTGTACGGCAAGTAAGGCCACATAAAATGACAATTGAATTGGAATCGGTTTCATTCTGACAGTTCACCCACGTTCATTGCGATAAAAATGTTGTCGAGCAGACATATTTTTCAAAACTATGAAGCAATGGATTAGTAACATCCTTCGAAACTCTCGGATTGTGATTGAAAGTCTGCTACACAGTTAGGGTGCTGATTGCAAAGTCACTCGATACTCTAATATTTCTCATGGTAAGGACCGTAATAACTTTCACCGTGAAATATAAAGTTGTCTTGTTAATACATCCGGATCATCTTAAACGTATGGGCAGCTTTATTGCTAAAGTGTCTTGACACTCAGGATGTTTTCAGTGAATTTTGGCTGTAAATGAAAATGTAAGTATGTATGTGGGTAGTTCGGTAGCCTAGCGAGGCTTGCCTCGTTACGAGTAGCTCCGTCAACGGCACGGATGAGACCCGAATCCGAAAACAATGTTTTGTTTTTAAAACTTTAATTAAAGTTGAGCCAAGCTCATTTATTTGCCACTTATTAGTTCAAAGTGCAAGCAACGGCGACACGGTTGCGTATTATCCTGTTTAGTTATCCTTACTTTAGCGTTTAGGAAGTTTATGTTGAAGTGGTCTGTAATTCACGACCATGTATTAAATGTGGGTGTACCTACTACAGGTACGTACACCTCTGCCCAACCCTTCGGGGAAACAAGGCGTGATGTTATGTTTTATTTTTTTATTTATTAATTCGCTTTTTGTAAAAAAAAAAAAAAATTCATGGATTCTTAAAAAATAAACTCATAAATCACTAAGATACTTTCATTCATGTGGTTGTTCCGTTATCTGCAAAATATTAATAGTTTTAGTTAGAGGCTTTCTCAGAACAATCCATCTGCCTTTTCTTAATTAATAAATAAATAACAATAAAACAACATTTTCCCAACTATGTTGGGGTCGGCTTCCAGTCTAACCGGATGCAACTACCCCTAACGGCTGTCAAAGGTCCAGGAATGACAGCCGGGACTAACGGCTTAACATGCTTTCCGAGGCACGGAGGAGACCCATCCACGGACAACGCTGGCAAGCGTAGCTTAACCTATTGGATCGACCCGTGCGGCGGTTATATGAATTAATTTATTTAATGAAACATGGAAGACTTATTTATTTAAAACCATCGTTCTGAGAAAGCCTCATTAGCTAATATATACCATTATTTCAATGGTCCTCTTGGTTTTAAGATGAATTCACAATTGCGTGCATAGGCAAATAAATCAGAACCCCTTCAATTCTAGTTCCTAAGCTAATATTTAAAAATACCCGAATGAAAGACATTAGTAAACAGAATAGGTTTCATTTATTTGAGTTCCCTCGGTTCCCACGTTAACATTGTGTTGATTCTCACACAGCATTCAACGGGTTAACACAATCATTTCGTAAGTTTTGGCTTTGACAAGTGATAGGATCCTACCATTGTCTTTCTTGCAGTTTTCATAAAACTTCACGTTTTAAAATAAGCACAATAGATACTAACTTACTTAACTGCAACTTAACTATTCTGAGGATTTTTTTTTATGTTACTCTATTCAAAAGATCTAGAAACACAAATACGATTTAGCGGAACTGAAAAAAACTAAACAAAAGCTCACACAGTACAACTTGTCAGCAGCACTTTTTTTTAGATGGTAAATCATCAAATAACTTCTCCCGCTCTGGGTTGAGCGGGAGGGTGTGTCAGACTCTTACTGACTAAAACCCACCTGTATTCCTTCCAGTTGCCTGTGTTGCCAGGGCCCTCGGTGACCCTTTAGTACCTTCCCAAAGTCACATTCTTTCAAGAAGATAGCGAGGTAAATAGAAGGCGATAAGAAAGGCCACATATTGATTGTTCAAATAGAGCGAACTAGTACTGTTACATCGTTTAGTGAGCGAGAACGCGGAGAGGCGAGGCGACCACGCACACGGTCGCTTTGTCAATCGTTTTCTACCTGTGTACAATTGAACGGGCTCGCGTGAAACACTTCACAACACCCTCGTGTTACTATTTGAATGAGGCTGCCACAATGGCCGCTCAACAACGGTCCCTGATACACGGAACTGGGTATGGTCCTCCTCTCAAACTAGATAGTATTTGTGTTAAATAAGGACTTCACTACCACGTCCTATTGTTTGTGTTAGGTAAACCATGTTTCTCTAATTTAGTTAATTCCGAAACAAGCTTGCGTGCTTCAGGGCCGTTTACTAATAAAGATATTTGGTATATTAGGTATACCTCATTAATGCTAATGGCTTATTAAATATATGGTCTCTAAAAGGCTTCATTATTAAATAATCTAATCGAATAAAATAGCATCCGAAAGATAGACAGAAGATTTCAAATCCCACTGAAAACTAGTTTCATACAAACAGATGTAAAAGTACAGACAGCAACAAAATTAACATGAAATAAAAACAAACATAAATAATGCTCTCTTTAAACTTTTTACGCTCGCTTGTTTCAAAAACGGAATTTCCTCGCATTCAACAGCAATGATTGTGAGATTATAATATGATAACAGCTCTCGGCACTGTCGAAGTTTTACTTATTCGAATAACAGTTAATGACGTGTAAATTCGATTATAACTCGGCACCATGTTCACAATTAATTGGACGGTAATCGGTTTGGCGTATCGTCATAATCACTCGATGAGGGATGCCGAGCGACGCTGCGGTTATAGAAAATAGTTGGCTGAAAATTGCGTTTTACCTTACCTGTATTATATTACAATTTACCTACACTTTGATTAATATTAAACCGCGCCTTTAATAATTACACGCATGTAATGAGTTTTCTATTTTCGGTTTTCTATTTTCCGAAACTATGGGAAGTCAAGAAGAGTAGCAACAAATATGTTCTCAAACGTTTTAAATAAATAAATTTGGAAAATACTTTATTTTGCTTGCAAATACTTTTTTTTATATTCGTCAGAGGAATATTTGTTATTTTCCTTAAAAAAAATTGGCAACCCGGGAGTATATTTTAATGAATATATGTAAATTAATATATCTATAAGTACCTACAGTGCAGTTTAGACCTATTAGTTACATATATAGCTGATGAATATGGTGTTGTAATAAATTGGTTATTAATATTCCATAGTGAGATTTAAAAAGTTTTTGTCATCTTTTTGCAAATAGGTAACTTTATAAATCCATGAAAATTCTTGTACTTATGGATGATTACCTACCCTATAAAACATATAGGAAAGAAAATTCATAAAACGTGAAGCTGACTAATTTGTTAATACACCAAAACAAACTTCGTATTCCAACGACTATCCTCAAAAAAAGCTCATCTCGTACTCTAGTTTGTAAATAACAATAATTTATTCTTCATAGTAAAACCGGTATTGTCTAAAATATCGTAATCACGCGCATACAAATCGTGCTTGACTCTTTTTTATTGGTTGAGACGAAAGAACCGGCTAATCGCACTAAAACGGTTATTCAAACCTCGTCATTCAACTTTAAGTCGGGGGACATAGAAGAATCTCCTAGAGTTAAAATCATGCATTGAGAGTTCATTGAGTAGTTGTTAGTTAAGTACGTTAGCTTTATTACTGCTCATGCGGCTTTAGAATTGGGAAACATGTTACTGTATTTGAGCTACGTTTATGTCCTGAAAAACTGTTCTTGGTTTTTGGGATGGCAAGTACATATTCTGCAACCATTCAGACCAGGATTTAAACCTTCAAAACATCAAGAAAAAGTTTCAAAATATTCAAAATAAAATTACTCTTTTTCATACATTATGATATTTTCCATCGCTACAGTGATTTTCGCGGTAGTTTTCGAGCTCTTGAAGCAATGCAAGATATTGGTGCCGATTTCCTTGTTCACAAACTAAACTAAATTTAAGTTCAGTGCATCTTTTTCTTTCTATTTCATTAAGAAAAGGACAGTAGATAAATTTTAGCTTAGTCCTGTCAAATTAACCAGCGCTTGACGTAAATTAATGTAATTTTAGTAGGCAAGTTTTTAATCACGTCTATATTTATATGGAGTAGTGACAGGCGCTGATTAATTTGACAGAACTAAACTAAAATTTATCTTCTGTCTTCTTCTTAATCAAATAGGAGGAAAAAGATGCACTGAACTTAAATTTAGTTTAGTTTGTGAACAAGGGAATCGGCACCATTGGAATGGAAGAACACAAAAACAAACGAGCATCGAAGAAGGTGGTCCTTCCGGTTTTTGGCAGTTGGTTTTAATAAAGTGGAGTCCTCAGACAATGGGGTGTGCACTGACGTGTGCTATATAAGGTAATGTCTTGATTATTCAAGTTTATTTATGCGAATATGTTTGTTCTTTTAAACTTGAATAACATCATTCAATTGCTACAATTTGTCTTTAACAATGATGTGTAGGTCACAGGGCCATGGCCAACATTTGGACTTTTGTTCAGACTTTGCGAAACATCACTGCAGTGCGGTTACGTCTGGTAATCATTTAAGAAATAATTGGTTTCGTACTATTCATAATAGGTATAAGAAATAATGTTAGTTATAAATGTTGTGTGCGGTATCAATCGCATTTAGGTATTATGCTGTATTCTTTGAAATGTAGGTTTACTACCGCGCTACGAATACGGTTGCGATACGATCATAAATTGCACACACCGTGAATAAATAAGTTCAAAAACAAATTTTAAAGAATTTGTAGTTTGTATATTTAACTGAGCTTTGTTCTGTTTCCTTTTACAATAACTTACAATACGACGGCAGATGTTGGCCGGAAAACTTTTGGTGCTCTTACTGTTTTACAAACAGATACGTGTCTTTACATTCTAGAAATCGAGACAAATCTCTCCAAGGTTTTCGGAAGACGTTACTGCGATTTTAAAGCTACACGATTATGATTTACCGATCAAAGTGTACAAAAAGATGTTTCTGTGTAAGCTTCTGGTTTATGGTATTTGTTATCTTGAGAAAACTGCAAAAAGCCTAGTAGGTATGTCTTGTTCTGATTGTCGAGCGGGCTTGTGTCTAAATAATAACAGCCGCACAGGTCAATCGATCAGGTTAAGTTACGCTTGCCGCGGTTGGTCCGTAGATGGGTGACTTACTTTGCATGTCAAGACCCTTCCGTGCCTCGGAAAGCACGATAAGCCGTTGGTCCCGGCTGTCATTCGTGGATTTCTGACAGTCCTTACGGGAACTCATCAGAAAGAAGCCCGAAAGTCTGACAACCAGTTTTACACAGGGGTACCGTATTACACAGTAACTGGGTTGTGGAGGGCAGATAGGCAGTCGCTCCATGTAAAATACTGGTATTCAGCTGCATCCGGTTTGACTGGAAGCTAACCCCAACGTAGTTGGGAAAAGGCAGGCAGATGATGATGACACGAGACGTCATCATCATCTGCCTTTTTCTGATATTAAGTATCCCTCCTTTTATTCTGTTTGATTTTTTTTTCTTTCCTGTCTTTTCCTTATTCTGTTCTTTCCTTTCCTTGGTACTTTCTACCTTGTTGTCTAAAGGATATAACTAAGACATGAGAAGCGGTATGTCATACCCATTGGAAGCCGATGTAAATCGTACCGGAGTTAAAAAAATAGTCTACAGTCTTCGTTCTGAAAGCAAAATAGCAAGCTACGATTAGATAAAGAACAAGGCATGCTGCTTTTTTTTTTTTTGGATGGGATATTATCAAATAACTTCTCCCGCTCTGGGCGGAGCGGGAGGGTGTGTCAGACTCTTACTGACTAAAACCCACCCGTATTCCTTCCTGTTGCCTGTGTTGCCAGGGGCCTCTGTGACCCTTTAGTACCTTCCCGCGACCCCGGCAGGAAGGCATGCTGCTGTGTCGTTAATAAGTCCTTTAAGGTTTTATGTGTATCAAAATAAAAACACACATGCACAAGGTCTTTCCAAATCTGATTATTATCTGTATGCTATGTTTGTATTTTGCTATGCAACCTCTAAAACTGCTGTTACCTACAATGTTGGGATGTCCTTCTAGCTCGAAGTAATTACCTGTTACGATGTTTTACCAACACTGTCTTAATGAATCTTTAATAACTGTTATATTTCATATCGTAAGTAATTAGCTAGCATATAATATGGTATAATCAAACAGAGATTTACAAAAATCATTCTTTGTTTAAAATTACTCAATAACCACCGACCAATGCTGCTACACCAATGCCAAACTGCACATGAAGTCAGAATTAAACGGCAGCATCCAAGTTGAGGTGTATCTATTGCAGTGCTATAAGCCGCCAGGGTACACCTAGTATTACTGTGAACTCATGGTTCAGCTCCATACTGTGGTTTCGTAATAGTTCCGCTGCGGTCAAACTGTTGCCAGAATCGAATGATTCCAATGGTATCTCGGTTAAACCTAGGTTAGTCCCTTTTGGCTTATTTCATATTTATATTCTCAACTAGGTTTTAATTTGGTTAAAAGTTCTTGGAATATACCCTACTCTATACCTAGGAATATCTTTGGGAGTAGGCTATACTGGGGACTTTGTTGCGCCACTTCTTTCCAGCTGAAGCACTAGGAAGTGGTAAAGGGTGGGCGTTTTGGGGGACTGTCTTATGTAATTTTGACGTTCGAAACGTGCTGATTCTCAGCCTAGTTTGAATAAATGACTTTGATTTTGATTATATGGACGATGGTATGATATACTGTACTTTCAAATGAAATACTTATATGAGTAGGTGCTGAAGCAATGCAATTTTTCTAGCAGGGTGAACAATGTATTGTACCTAGTTATCTCATTAGTAAGCTCAGGTATAATATCTTTGACTTGGTCTCTGAATTTATCTTCCCACTATTCTGCAATATTAGGTAGTTTCTTTATAAATTATACGTTTCTAACAGTCTTTGTATTAACTACTACCAAATGAGGTCAGTCAAGCGTGTGGTTACAAGTATTAATTTCTTTACCGCGTGCTCCACTTACTAATACCTACACATAATGAACATTGAACATTTTATATCAACCATGGCACAGATAAACATTAAATCAATGGTTTATTTATACTTACGCACCTGTAATAACATAAATTGTTTGATGAGAAAATTCACAGCACATAGCAACTAAAACGTTACTGCTGTTTGATTAATTAGTCCAATTAATGTCAATATTTTTGGTTATAAAAAACGCAAACCAGTTCTTTAGCATTAAAAATTTTGTGTAGCTATACTTCTGCATCTGTATGCAGAAGTATAGCTACATAAAATTTTATGCTGAATTACTTAATAAATCTTCTCAGGTTCCTGTGAACCTGAGAAGATTTATAAAGTAATTAAAACTGATGGCGATCATTGCAAGATTAAACAAAAACGAAAAAAATATCTAAAAATTGCTACGTCGTAAAAGATTGATATTCGTTGCAAAAGAGATGGAACACAACAATGCATTCAGCAGTTTTGTTCTCATGTCTCGCGTTCGGCGTTCACCGTGAGAAATTGAGAGCGAAACTGAATAGATCTCCTAGGCTCGTTGTCGGCAGAAAAGAAAGCGATCCATGGCTATCTTACTTAATCCATCGTGTACCTGCTTACTGCTCAGTGCTCTGACATCACGGTTCTTTTGCAATTTTAGAACGTCTCGGTACGTTATTGAAAGAATTATTGCCGACGATTATTTGAAATGGTTCATTTTGATCTTCATCAGTAGGTCATTATTTTATTGTTCTCGAAGAATTCCAATTCTTTCATCTCGATTCTTTCAAGAACATAATGTTTAGGAACGAGATAATCGTGGTACTTATTACTTAGCTACTGTTTGCTCAAATGTTTTCCGCTTGGTATTTATGAATTGTATTTGAATTTCGTAACGGCTTTCAACTATCGATTCTCAATCTAGGTAGTACCTATCACTATTCGCGATCGAGTTGAAAACATTCAAAGATGAAAAAGAACCGTAGGAATATTATTCACTAGATATTGGTGCTTATACTTAGTTTTTAATTCATATACTGTGAATGCTAGGTTTAAAAAAAAATAGGTAAGCTATCAGTATAATTCATTACCATCAACATCCCAATTTAACAAAAAAATGCTCTTTTGATTTGTAGGTAAGAGAAAATACTTATCATGGTAGGTATACGTGAGTAGATCATTTAGTTTATTTCATTGATACGAGTATGTACAGGTTAAAGTCGGCATTAATAAGGCTTATAAAAACTATACCTAATCAAATGTAGGGCGTTGGCTAAAACACATTTCATAGGGACTGCAAAATACGCAACGCAAAGCGCTGTCAAATATTTCATATTAGATTTAGTTAGGTAGGTATCTACTGAAACATAAATGAAGTATGAGGGAGAGTTGTCGTTTTCTCATACACTTCGTAATTAATTTTCAGAAGTTAATGTTTTCATTATTGGTTTTTGCTGCTTTTGTCAGTTTAAGCAAGTTTTCAAAGAGTCTGCGCATGATTTAAGATTACTGATCAAAACCTTAATGAAAGCTTTGAATGATCAATTAAGCTCAAGTGGAAACAATAGCGTAAGTTTAAATGAAATATTATTTCGTATTATGAATAGTTTTCAATACACCAACTGTAATTTTGAACGATTAGAGTCAAAATTAAGTCTCGAAAACAGTCTTTACTTAGTTGAAGCTAGAGTTAAGTAAGCTCTGAGTGTAATGATATTTAAACTCTTGTAGGTAACTGTAAAGCTGTACCCATAGGCGTTCTGTGTTATAGAGATGTAATAGCACGAATTAGATGTTTTATTTACTTCAGCAGTATACTCTACTTTATGAAATCATCTTAACGGCTGATGCGTTACTACTTGAAGGAAAACTACTAAAACAAATAGAGATAGATGACTTACCTTATTGCTGTGATTGTAATCGTTCGATCCCTATTCTTATATGGGTCTCCGGGGTCCGCAGTAGTTAAAATTGCCGCATTCCACTGTAGACGGGCGTGAGGCCGGCGCAGCTTCCCGATCTGGACCGGTCGCGCGGCCGGAAGAGCACTGGGCCGGTGGCGATCACATAAACTATTATAGTAGCACAGCTGCGAGGGGGACAGTGTGGGAATTCATTGTTATTTCATAGAGTGGCAGTATCGTGTGTGGAGGAGAGGGCGGCACGCGCACAGGTACTGCGGCCGCGGAGACGCGCACGGGACTGGCGCGCGGCGACAGCAGCGCCCCCGCGCGCACGCGCGCCGCACCACGCCCGCTGCCTCGGCCGGAGGCCCAGAGCCTCATTTACACACATGGACTCACACAATGAATGTTCAATGTAGACCGGCAGGTTATCTAAAAACCCTTGGAATACAAAACGGGATGGTCGCCAGCCGAGGTTTGCTGTAATTCGTTGGATAGCGACGTGAATAACGACAGGTTGACCCAGTTCCGAATTCACACAAATATTTCAGTGAGCTTGGGAGTGGCACTTTGACGTAACAATATGTCTCCTTACATATTATTATGTACCTACGTATACATATGTTACGTCTGCAGGAGCTCTGACAACGCTTGCACTGATTCGCTTTTTGATGCTGCCGACACCATTAACGAGCGACTCTCCGTACCTACCCATAAAATGTAGGTAGATATCATAAGCAGAGTCCAAGTAATGTTGGTTGCTTTTCTTTTATATCTTACCTGAATTATTCTCACTGCTTATCATAATCAGACCTAACATAACATTACACCTGTATTCCAGAAAGGGTAGACAGAGGTGGCTTATTAGAACATAGAAAATTAAAAATATTTATAGTTCATTTCTAAAATAGAAATTTCTGAATTACGAAAAGAATACGGTCAATAAGATACCTACTTACTAAATAATTTAAAGCATTTCGTTCTGTTTTGATACAAGCTTCTTGCTTAAAATTATCTGAAATCTTCTGCCTCTGTGTTCGTTTCGCGTGAATTTTCCTTTTTTATCTTAATTAGTAATGCTAATTAATGCGGGAGGATTATAAATACAGTAGACCCTTTACTTTCTGTCTTACTTAACTGCGGTCCGCACGAAAGAGTACAGAACCTTCCTAAAACAATGAAAGTAATAAACTGAAAGTTTTGCGGGAAAGCTTTTATAAACCATAAATACAATATCATGTTATATATTTGCTCCTATAACTATCCAGCCATAGAGTGTACTAAAAACATGTCATCTTGAATAACAAAAGTCTTCTTTCTTCGTTCCTATAATGAGAGACAGGTTTTAAGACTACAATAGCTTGAGCTATTAAAATCTCAAGACAGTGAAGCTTTTAAAATCTTCATGTTTAATAACAACGTTAAACACGAACGAACGAACGTTTACGTAATAACGTAATAACCGTAATGCCTTCAAAAGAGAGCAAGTTTCGAAGTCTAAAAAGTTTTACGACGTTTCGTCTAAGTAACGAATAAAGTAGCCTCGTCTGTCCTACGAATGCCTACGATACCATTTAGAAATACATTCTAGGAAATTATACATTGCAGATATCTATAATTTTGAGAAATTTAATGACAAAAACTTTAAAAAATACGAAAAAAATGTTCAGTACCATTCATGATATCATTTGTGCATGTGCAATTGTGAGCATTGCATGCCATAAGCAATTGACACTAAACTAGTAAATTCTGTCGATTTCTAAACACTCTTACGTTAACCAAAACCAATGAAACATATATTTTCCAAAAATATCAAATTGAATGTATTGAGTGTCATTCATTAGAATGTGCATAGAAAAGACATCAACGCAATCAATTAAGTTAACTATTCGATCTTTTTAAGTTAATATTTTGTTCCCTATTATTTATGGTTTATTTACAATTATAATTAATCAAACATTATCAGTAGGCAAAGATGACATGCCATGAATATGCCATGCCATGCCATGCCATGTTTGACTTACTCAAACTCAAAACTCAAACTCAAAGCATTTATTTCAAATAAACCAATTACAGGCACTTTTGAATTGTCAAGGGTTCGGTCAGTCAGTCAGAAAGATGAAGCTATGTGCCCATTCCAAAGCGTAGTGGGTACCTAAGGAGAAGAACGGGCAAGAAACTCCACGGACACTCTTTTAAATCAACGTATTATTATGGTTACAAAATATTGTTTACATCATTCATTTTGAAATTATACATGTGAGAACGATGCAAAACGTAAAAAGCGTCCGTAATAAAAAAAATACAACAAAAAAAAAAGCAATTCAAAAATTAAAATTAAAATAAGTCGTGGCAGCTAAGAGATGACCAGTCTCTACTGACGGCGCGGCGCCCGTTCACGAACATGACGCGTGGATCAGCACTATTAAGCTCTACCATTTTGAAGGGAGCTAAATGATCCAACACACGCGCTACGATCAGCGAGACATTAGAGTGAGCACGACATAGTCCCAGCCGCCAGGGCACATTCAAGTCAATGAAAGACGTATCCAGTAAATGGCAGCTTTATGTACTATAAAGCTGCCTATAGTACTCACATAATAATGTGCTGTGTACTATAAAAGAAACATTAATTAATAAACAATGACAATGAATAATTATAAAATGACATAATCCAATGTCGTAGCAGGTCGTAGCTTCGTAGCGCGTAGCGTCGCGTCGGTAGGTTTATCCGCTGCAGTCATGTCACAGCAGATATTAGCTGTGCCTACCGATCCGCTCGCGGGAACTAATATGTACTAGAACCTAGTCAAATAAGTAGGTACGTATCTATATTTAAAAATTTAAAACCTATTAAGGTGGTTCTCTAGTTATACTTACCTACGGGCTGATTAGTTGCAGGCAGAGAGATTTTTAAGTTATGTTATTTTATAGATACAGAAGGGTTTCATCCAAATTCCTATAAGCAAGACTGCGATAATAATACAAATATGTACTAGGTTCTGTAAATGTGTAAGCAAGTAGGTTAAAAAGCTAAGCATCGTCAGTTATAAAAAAAAAAACGCATACGAGTAGCGTAATGTTTTTAGTTTAATGGAATTATTATCGAGATGTGCCGTGTGGTGTCGGACGTACCATCTTATTATTTCCCGTGGGTATTGTAAAAGGCGACTAAGGGACTAAATAATAAGCAGCCGCGTTCTCTATGCATTTTTAACACAATACTGCAATTACCAACTCGCCTGCCAAGCGTGGCGATTATGGAAATGACAAGCACCAATAATAAATGGCCCTTAGTGCCCGGCGGTATGGTAGTGGTCAAACCCACGGGGACGCAAGGGGTGCTAAGAATCCCGGGAAGGGATCCCGCTACGACAGTCACTGAAAACTGGACCTGGTATCATACAACACGAGTACAGTCGGACCGACGAAAAGATCATCTAACTCGAGAAATAATTGAGCAGGTTACGATGGGGTAGGGTTATCTGAGGTCCGCAGAGAGGAGGAGAACTCGATAATCCTCAAATCCGGAAACTTGCTCTATTTCCGGGAGGGCGACCAACAGTCCCAAGGTGGTGTCGGGTTTAATTGTATACTCAGAATATTTGCAAGATATAGGTCATACAGTTTTACGCCCCGACCTCGTCACACCCCGACGATGAGATGGAGACCATGTATGAGGATATTTCCAGAGCCACGCATGGCTCTAAACCTCACTTCACCGTTGTCATGGGAGACTTCAACGTGAAACTAGGCAAACGAAGTAATGAAGAGCAGCGAGTGGGGCAATTTGGAGTTGGATGTCAGAACCACCGGGGTAATCTACTGTCCAGTTTTATGTAGAAGGACAAACTGTCCAATAAGTTAGGTCCAACTTCGAGAAAGAGTTCAATCATCGCAATATCTTCTCGTCCCACATACCGCAGTGTCTCAACACGAAAGTCTTTGTGTGTTGCCAGTGGTGAACTATGGCACTGAAACGTGGTCGATCACAATGGGCCTTATTAGAAGGCTAAAAGTCACCCAAAGGGTAATGCTTGGCTCCCTACGTGGTCGAATCAGAAATGAGGAGATCGGCAGGAGAACCAAGGTATCCGACATGGCCCGAAGAATTGCCAAACTTAAATGGCAGTGGGCAGGGCACATTTCTCGCATAATAGATGACCGATGGGGCCGAAAGGTTCTGGAGTGGCGACCACGTACCGGGACACGTAGCGTTGGAAGGCCTCCCACGAGGTGAGCCGATGAACTTGTGAAGGCCGCAGGAATCCACTGGATGTCTGCTGGATGTGTAACCAGTCGAAGTGGCAGTGCTTGGGGGAGGCCTATGTCCAGCAGTGGACGTCTTTAGGCTGAAATGATGATTATGATTATCGAGACTTCAAATAATTTTATTTGTATACCTACCTAATCTTATATAAGATTGGATTTTTCCATCAGGAATTTCTGAGTAGCAGCCCGCAGTTGGCCCAGTTAAATGGGACTTAAACATTACTGGCGAAATATGGGTGATGCACCTCTGTCCTCCCTTCAAGGAATACAAACGTAACATGATTATTACTCGCAGTTTTTTTTTATTCATTAGTTAAAGAGTACCTATAACAAATACTTAGATATATAGACACTAGTGTTTTGGTAGGAAAGAATAGATACATATTGCCCGAAAACCTAACTAAGTACCTACTCGTACCTAACTAAAATAGCTTTGTTTGCCTCTGTTCTGCTTGTAGTAATGACGTGGGGGCGTCGATGGCACTATCAGTAACTAACTTGAGCAGAATTAATTGTATTTTATAAATAATAAAATCTAATGATTTTGTCATTTTGATCAACATTTAACCTGGATACTGAGCAAAAATTATTGCCAGCTAGAAAGGAAATACATTTAATAATTTCGCGGCCTACCCTAGAGCATTGAAATAACACCTATCTTCAGGACTTTGAAAAATGCAACTCTGTGATTTCCGGGAATACGACAATTAGCCAAGATCTGGCATGCAAATTATTAATTTGGGAATACTGTATATACTTTTATGCTTGTAAAATAATATCAGTCCAGTGCATCTTTTTCTTTGTATTTCATTAAGAAGAGGACAGAAGATAAATTTTAGTTTAGTCCTGTCAAATTAATCAGCGCCTGTCACTACTCCATACAAGTTTAGACGTGATTAAAAACTTCACATCTTCGTGAACATCTCGTTCGCCAGCCCCGCTCTGTCGCCGCGTGTAGTTGACTGGCGCGTCATGGAGGGGGTGGAGACCTATTCCGATCACACGGTTTATATCCGGTTCGACGTCTCCGCCCAGACCTCGGACGCGCCGGTCCGACGGCCCTCGAGTGGTCCGCGGTGGGCGCTGAAGCAGCTGGACCGGGAGCTCCTCCTGGAAGCCTCGATCGTGCAGACCTGGGTGTCACCACCGGACAGGCCTGCCGACATCAACGACGAGGCGGAGTGGTTCCGGGAGGCCATGTCCGACAATGTGACGTGGCAATGCCCCGGGTCCAGCCTGGACGTGCCTCGCGCCAGGTGTACTGGTGATCGCAGGAGCTGACGGCTCTGCGCACTGCGTGCGTGGCTGCGCGACGCCGGTACACCAGGCACCGCAGGCTCCGTATCAAACCTCCGGATACGGAAGCCATTCAGGCGGAGCTGTACGAGGGGTACAGAGCGGCGAAGACCACCCTCCAAGCGGAGATCTTGCGGGCCAGGGGTTTGGCCCGCTAGGAGTCGCTGGGGACTCTGGACAGGGACCCGTGGGGACGCCCGTACAAGGTGGTGCGGGATAAACTCCGCCTATGGGCTCCCCCGATGACGCAGAGTCTCCGGCCCCAGCTTGTGGAGGACGTGGTGAGCGCTCTGTTCCCTTTGCGAGGGGAACACTCCTCCCCGCCTATGGCTCCGCCTACTGCAGTGCCCGATGCGGACCACACCGCCGACGACGACGATGCTCCGGAGGTGACCGAGGGAGAAATGAGAGCGGCGGTACGCAGGCTTAATGCCAAAAATACCGCCCTAGGACCCGACGGCTTACCTGGGAAGGCCTGGGTCCTGGCCTTGGAGGCTCTCGGGCCTCGACTTAGGGGGCTCCTAAGCGCATGCTTGGAGAGGGGCCAGTTCCCGCTTCGTTGGAAGACGGGGAAACTGGTCCTCATAAAGAAGGCAGGGCGCCCTGCGGACTCTCCGTCCGCTTATCGGCCCATCGTGCTGCTCGACGAGGTGGGCAAGCTCTTTGAAAGAGTCATTGCAGACCGCCTCGTCGGCCAGCTGGTGCAGGTGGGGCCGGATTTGGTGGAGAGCTAGTTTGGTTTCCGCAGAGGGCGCTCTACGGTGGACGCCATCATGCGCGTGCGAGCCCTGACGACGGGGAATGCTGTTGCCCAGGTTGGGGTCGTCTTGGCGGTGTCTCTAGACATCGCCAATGCCTTCAATACCATGCCCTGGAGTTGCATCAGGGAGGCACTCCGGTACCATCGGATGCCGACCTGCCTCTGTCGTGTGGTCGAGGCCTATTTGATGGACAGGGCATCATTTACCCCGGTCACCAGGGAGTGTGGAACTGGCAAGAGATGTCGTGCGGTGTCCCACAGGGATCGGTCCTGGGGCTGCATCTGTGGGACACCGGATACGACTGGGTGCTGCGCGCCGACCTCCCTAGCGGCGTCAGCGTAGTGTGCTACGCTGACGACACGTTGGTCCTGGCGCAGGGGAGGTCGCACCCATGATCCCCGGTGCAAGTGTGGGAGGGGAACACCGGGGTGGTTTTTAGTCAGTAAGAGTCTGACAGACCCCTCCGCCTACCCCACTACCCCAGGGCGGAGGACGTCCATGAGGATTTTCCACCCCGGAACAAAAAATAAAAAAAGGGGGAGGTCGCCAGGCGGCGGCCGAAGTAGAGGCACGCGGGGTTGCGACAATCATCGAAAGGATCCGGCAATTAGGACTCGAGGTGGCCTTGCACAAGTCCGAGGCCATGTGTTTTCATGGTCCTCGGAACGCGCCACCGTTGAAGTCCCAAATAACGGTAGGGGGGTTTCCATCGGCGTCGAGTCGACGATGAAGTACCTGGGACTCGTCCTCGACAGCCGGTGGAACTTCGTGGAGCATTTCCGACGTTTGGCTCCCAAACTGGAGCGGGCGGGCGCTGCATTGAAGCGGCTCTTGCCCAATCTAGAGGGTCCAAACGCCTCCTGCCGGAGGCTCTACGCGGGGGTCGTGCCGTCCATGGCCCTCTACGGGGCTCCTGTATGGGCGCGCTCTCTGGCGCTGCGGCCAGCCCGCCGGTTGAGCGCGGCCCAATGGGTCATGGCCATCCGGATGGTCCGGGGATACCTGGTTCAGTCCAGGGATTGCCGCCATGGGATCTGGAGGCAAAAATCCTCGCGCACGTATGGGAGTGGCGCGAGGAGGCGAAACGCCGGGGCGTAAGTCCGCTGCCGCGAGAAATAGCGGCACAGCGGACGGAGCTCCGGCGGGATCTCATGGCGTCATGGAAATTACGTTTGTCGCAACCCAGTGCTGGGCACGCCACGATTGCGGCGATAAGTCCCCTCTTTGAGGAGTGGCTAGAGAGGCGCCACGGCGTCCTCACCTTCCGCCTGACGCAGGTCCTCACCGGACACGGCAGTTTCGGGAGGTTCCTGTGTCGGATAAGGCGGGAGGAAACGTCCGGGTGTCACCACTGTGTGGATCGCCCGGAGGACACGGTGGAGCATACGGTGGAGATCTGCCCGGCTTGGGCAGAGCACCGCCGTGTCCTCGCGGAGGCGATCGGCGGCAGAGACTTCTCGCGTCCGGCCCTGGCTCAGGCCATGGTACGGAACAAGAGGGCATGGGCAGCCGGCACCTCCTTCTGCGAAGCAGTAATGCTCGCGAAGGAGGAGGCGGGACGGTTGAGAGAAAGGCAAGTATCGCGCCCTCTCGCCCCTAGCCGCCGCAGGAGACGCCCAGGGCGTCGGGAATCCCGGGCGGATTTCCGGCCACCGTAGGCGCGGGCTTGCGGACGGTGAGCAATGGGTAGCTCACCGTCCGGTAAGGACCAGGCCCGGGTCGACGGCGCGTTGTATTCCACGCGCGCCTCAAAGAGATGTCGTCAGCGCATAGGTTCACTAGGGCCGATGCCTGCCGGGGTTGCGGGAAGGTACTTATGGGTCACCGAGGCCCCCGCAACACAGGCAACAGGAAGGAATACGGGTGGGTTTTAGTCAGTAAGAGTCTGACATACCCTCCCGCTCCGCCCAGAGCGGGAGAAGTTATCTGATGATTTCCCACCCTCAAAAAAAAAATAAAAAGAAATGCAAGTTTAAACAAGATTAAAAACTCGCCTACTAAAATTACGTCAATATACGTCAAGCGCTGATTAATTTGACAGGACTAAACTAAAATTTATCTTCTGTCCTTTTCTTAATGAAATAGAAAGAAAAACATGCACTGAACTTAAATTTAGTTTAGTTTGTGAACAAGGGAATCGGCACCATTATCCAATCAAATAAAGCTATCAAGACTTAGTTCGTGTTTATAGAGAAAAAGTAAATTTTCTATTAATCATATTATAAAAATACTTAGTTAACATTATTCCTACGGTGCGACTATTCAGGCCCGTATGAGGTAAGAGTATACACCGATGGATCAAAGACCAACTCCGGAACCGGAGCTGGCGTTTTCTCACACGACCTTAACATAAACATATCCTGCCCGCTGGGAATGTTCAACACCGTCTACCAGGCGGAGTGTGTGGGCATTATACAAGCGGCGTATGCCATAGAAGCCAGGAGAGTCACGGACACTCATGTACGTATACTCTCCGACAGCGCCTCAGTTCTCCAATCCCTAGGAAAGAAACACAGTACTTCGAGATTAACACAAGAATGTCACAATGCGCTAGAACGTATAACGGTATTCAACCGCAACACAGTGACACTGCAATGGATAAAAGGACACAGCGGATCGCTGGGCAACGACGCAGCTGACGAACTAGCCAGAAGAGCATCTGGCACGTCAGTCTGCGGACCGGAGCCGATCGTGCCCATCCCCTTCAACCAACTACGCAGGTGGCTACAGGAGCTCACCCACACACAAGCGGAGAGCTGGTGGTCCTCGGCACAGGGGTGCAGACAGTCCAAGGAGGCTATGCCATCCTTGGATAGTAAGTTAACCAGGCGTTTGTTACGCCTGGACCGGACCGGCCTGCGCCTGTTGACGGGGACCATCACGGGCCACTGCTCGCTAAACAAACACTTCCACACAATAGGCATAACGGACAGCCCTCTGTGCAGGGCTTGCATGGAGGCAGAGGAAACCGTTGCGCATGTGCTCTTCGAATGCACAGGCGTCACCCACATTAGAACAGAAACCCTCGGGGCACCCAGATCCTACACAGAAATCCTAAACAGACCAGGAGATGTTATCAACTTCTGGAGGGAGGTGGGCTGGTTGGAATAACCACCAAAAACGGCCGCCATGGCCCACGCACAATGGTCCACCTGAAGGACTAAGTGCGGAAACCAAACCCTCTAACATCTAACATCTATCTAACATTATTCCTAATTTTATTTATCCCATCTTCTCTCGTGAAGGAAAAAATATTGATGAAAAGGAATATTTCAGTCTCGAACCTAAGCCAGTAAAGTCTAGAAATAATAATATTTGTGACGTAATTTACAATATTTTGCCTATTCATTAAAACTGGAAGACTCAATCCAGTCAACCTCCCGATGTTTACGATGAAAGCTGTGTATATAATAACTAGGATATATCAGGCTGTAATTACGTCGCGTAATGTTCATGAAAACGTAAGCACGCAGAATTTTCGTCGCGTAATCTTTGATAGGCATCGTCATTGAAATTGGCGTAGCTATACATACCTACTACGCTAATATCGATGCACGTGTACATATAGATCAGCATGTTAATTCTAATTTAATTTAATTTTAATTATGTGCATTCCAATTGACTATGAAATATTCAATATTTATTTTTCCACGTCATGAACGTGATCACTTGAAAGGAAGAATATACTTTTTTTATGGTTTTTTGCTGTGTCAAGTGTCAATCATGGTTATAATTATATTCCATAAACTAATGCTGGTTACACAAGCAGCGACTTTATTCGCCAGCGACTCGCTGGTTCAGAACCTCACGTCCATAGTCCACAGACAGATATTGAAATCGCTAGTGATAAATCCGCTGTCAAAATCTGTGTGTGGACGTGAGATTTGAATTTACCGGTGACTAAGGGCCTGATCATACGTACCACAGCCACACCACATCGCAGCGTCAAAATGTAGGCAATTGGTCAAAAAGTGGGTTACGTATGAATAGTTTCGCCGCAGCTTCTTGCAGTTGCGTTGTGGTAACTACAAAATTTCGATGCTTGGTTGCGTTATCGCTAGTATTGTGGTTACATCTGTGCCTACTGTTTGCAGACAAACAGATCGTTGTGTTTACGATGTGGCCGGTCGCTAGTGCGCGGTCTCGCTGGTGTTTGCGTTGAGGCTGCGACTTGGCCTTGATGTGGCCGGTATCGCTCACACGTTTATTTTGAAGGCCAGGTTTGTGGTCCGTGTGAATAAACTATTCATTTTCATACAAATTAGCGTCCGACCACGTGTGGTCGTTGTGGTCTGGTTGTGGTGTATACGTGTATTCGGGCCCTAAAGTCGCTGCGTGTGTTCCTAGCTTTACAAATGATTTCATTTGACATGCCAGTAACGTTTCTGTATCAGCTGTTGTCAAAATGTCAACTCGTCATAAAATGTCAAAGACTCGGTAAACTAATGTTGTTTGTATATAACAATAAAATTATTCTTAATAAAATTACTATCTTCAACCAAAACTCAATTAAACGACACCCTACGTTTGCCTTTTATTGGATAGATCTCTGAACTTAATATTTACAAAAATGTCGAAACAAAGCATAATGTTTCATCCGATAATTAGCTCGATACAAAGAATAGCTCTGTATGAAACTAAAGCGGTAAGTAGACCATTATATTTGAGTAATATACACTTCTTACGCTTGGGATTACGTATACATGACGTTTCTTGGCTATGAAAAGGTCTTTACATATTTTCCAAAGAGTCAATAAGAGGTGGCAAAGGTATCATTTTAGGGGGTGTATTTATTGTAATCACCATTTATCAATGGAGCAGACTGAAACAAAAATATCCGTTCATCATATTTGGAAACTGGAAAACCTGATATAACAATTGTTTTGTTATATATGTCAGAGAGACGTACCTTCTCCGACATATACAAATTATTTAACTGCTTATTTTATGATTGTTCACCTAGTAGGTAATAATAAGAAAATGCTGTGTTTACCTATAATTGTTTGGTACATTTAGTTCTTTATTTTCTGTTGCTTCTTGTAATTTCTGTAGTGTTTATGAACATTGGTAAATCTAAATAAATAAATAAATAAAAACAATAATCTTAACATCTATTGTAAATTCCAGAGGTTCTATTTGATCGGCTCAAACAACACAGAAACAAGATTTCGTGTCCTCAAGATTGATAGGACAGACCCACGGGAGTTGATACTGGTGGATGACAAGTTTGAGTACAATAAGCAGGAGATACATCAGCTACTCAACATGATAGGCTTTGGCAACAGGTTGAGAACAGGACTTAACAAACTTGTATCAGCATTTGGTATTGTTGGTAAATATATTTTAGAATTAATATTCAAATGATTAGATTTATTCATTTACCTACTTTATTACTAAGTACAGACTATTTGTTTATAAATTATGTATATATTAAGAAATAAAATTAATAAACAGCTTTGAAAACAATTAGTAAAACTGGTTAATTATTTCTATAATTAGAACTCAAATATTTAATTCCATAAGTGATCTGAATTAATGAATGATTCCTTATATGATTTTCCATAAACTCCATTTGATAAATTAAAATATACTAATTTTTGTTAATTTTCAGGTTTTATAAGATTCTTAGAAGGATACTACATAATATTAGTTACTAAAAGAAGGAAAGTGGCTGTCATTGGTTCACATTCCATATACAAAATAGAAGATACAGCTACAATATACATTCCTAGTGAGACCACTAAGCCTCCCCATCCTGATGAACAGAGATACTTGAAGATGTTTTTAGCCATAGACTTATCAACTAACTTTTATTACAGCTATAGTTATGATATTACACATACTTTACAAATGAATATGGCACCTCCTAGACAGCTTGCACCGGCTTTATTCCCCAAACCTGTAACAGCAGCAGTATACCACTTAAACTTAAGGTCAACCTCAAGCCAGGACTTACAGGAGAAGTGTGAATGTCACAAGTATGATGATAATGATGAAGATATATTTGAGACTTGGAAGAGTCAACTGCAACAGAGACAAAAGACTGGGTAAGATTGTGATTAGAGCGATACTAATATTAAAATGCTAGCTGACCCGACAGACATTATCCTGTCCAAATTAAAAAATCCCAAAGAAAAAAGATGTTCAGTTTTTCCTGAATTTGAAAATTACCACCAGGAAACTTTTTCCAATTATTCTAAAAAACCTAATTTGTACTATTAAAAACACTTTAAAACAAAAAATTAGCCAAATCAGGCCACCCAGCATTTCATTTTTATTTTTATAGATGAACACTGTCTGTCTCTCACTGAAATAAGTTTCCAAAGAGGCCAATGATAAAAAAAATGTTTTTGTTATTCCAATTTCCAGCTGCCAGCCAAATAGATTAGACTTTGGTGTTCGCTCAGTACCTGAATGGCGATTTGTATGGAACAGTCATCTTCTATCGGCAGTACATTCACACTTACATCCTGACTGGATCCTGTATATCGTCCATGGGTTCATAGAACAGAGTAACTTAAACATATTTGGCAGACCCATATACCTGACATTGATAGCTAGGAGAAGCAATAGGTATGCAGGCACCAGGTTCCTGAAGAGAGGGGCAAACATGCATGGCGATGTGGCTAATGAGGTGGAAACTGAACAGATTGTTCATGATTCTATGGTATCATCATTTGCTGCTGGCAGGTAAGGATTTTGATATTGATCAGTTTTATGGTTTTTACTAATGATTTCTTTTATTGACGTGTTCTCATTTCCACACAATTTCTTCCCAGATTCAGTTCATTTGTTCAAATGAGAGGATCTATACCCAGTTACTGGTCTCAAGACGTCTCGAAAATGGTGCCGAAACCAGCAATATCAATAGATTTAAGTGATCCTTTTGCTGAAATACCTGGCAGGCATTTAAATAACCTGATGAGAAGATATGGTTCACCTATAATGTTCCTGAATTTAGTTAAGAAAAGAGAAAAGAAGAAACATGAGTCTCTGTTAACAGATGTGATAAGCAATGGAATAAAGTATTTGAACCAGTTCTTGCCTCCTGAACATGCCGTGCAATATTATCACTTGGATATGGCTAGGACGAATAAAAGATCTGATGCTAAAGTGTTGGATAAGTGAGTTATAAAAATTGTACTTTTTCAAACACCAAAGCTGATAGAAAATATTAAAGCTACCAAAATGAATGGTAGTCATTCATTTTGGTAGCTTTAATATTTTCTTGCTACCAAAAAAGGTAATCATGATGTCATTGACTAACCTTATTGATTAGAATTTTTAATGATAGTAGTTAGTGTTTGCATATCTACGAAGAAGATACGATTATGTAGTATAGCTCAAAAATAAGGCATAATAGCAAACTGATAATGTACCGCTAGGAACGGCGCTCTATATCTCCTTTGAGGAAATAATTTGAATTTTTTGGCGCGGAAACTGTTTTTGTTTATTACGTAGAAACTACGACCCCTAGAGATTTGAACATTTTGCCGTCTATGGCTGCTATTATGCATTAATTTTTGACCTTTAAATCGAAACTCTATGTTTGATAGTTTCATTATTACAACATGCTGGGGTTGCGTCACTCTTCTTCTTGGTTTATAACTAATAAAGTATTTTGACCAGAAACTTGAAAATTTAGCACCCTATGGCTGCTATTATGTCTTATTTTTTGAGCTTTACTACATAATCATATCTTCTTGCGTTCGGAAGATATGACATGAGCAGCTGGGGTGATGTAACTCCAGTTTACACACTGTTTTATTTATTGTAAATTCTACACTTTTTATAAGGTATAGGTAGTAGTAGGTATAGGCCAAAACCTAAACCTGACTGGTTTGTCTGTACTGCATGGGGAAGCTGGGGTGACGTCTCTCCAGCTAACACACAGTAAACAGCTCATATTAACGAAGTTTTTGTGGCTGCTAAATTAAGACCGGGAACTTTGATTGCTGCAATTATGTCTTAAATGTTGGCATAGGTAGAATTCTTTTATCACATTATGGTGAAACTGTAGTTACGCACATGTTTGCGTGAGTGGTCTAGAAACTTTTGATTCGTAATGTTTCATACATTATAAAAACCAAACATATTATTAGTAAAAACCCGCCATAAGTGTTTGCTGAGCTTTATGTTTACTATAATTGACAAAGGCTTTGGTGTCTAAGATATAATATTTAGTACCAACTCTTGCAAATAATTCTAGGAGACGGCTTTTTGTTTAATTCCAATGAGATACCGATACTTGTCAAGTCTGTGAAGTATTGTCAGTTAAAATCAAACAGCCCTGTGTTTTTTTTAAATAATATACGTGTTTATCTCCAGATTGTCAGCCATAGCTCGCACAGTGGTTCGCAAGACGGGTGTATTCCTGAGTACGTGCGGGGTCGACGAGGTGACGGGGGTGGCGGGGCATCAGGGAGGGCGGCTGCAGACTGGACTGGTGCGCGTCAACTGTGTGGACTGCCTCGACAGGACCAATACAGCACAGTTCGCTATCGGGAAGTGTGTCCTTGCACACCAAGTAAGCATACATTATGATGTATCCTCTTTTCCTGTAATAGGTTTGCAAACAGGCCAACCTGAAGTTTGTTAAAGTTATTCAAATCTGCTGTTGTATGTGTCCAAACATTTGCGTTATTCGGACCATGTAAAATAAACCCTATTTATATCGGGATAAAGTTAATAAAAAATTTCAGGTGTAGAGCCATTTCTGTTCGTACCCAGATTTGATTTTTAAATCGTAATTTCCTTAACGTATTTTCCAGTTATATGCCTTGGGACTCTTAGGAGAACCAAATATTGAGTTTGATTCGGACTGCGCCAGGCTGCTTGAAGGATTGTATGAGGACCATGGTGATACACTGGCTTTACAATATGGAGGGTCGCAGCTTGTACACAGGTATGTCAAGTATTTTCTATGAGCATGATAATGAATACTACATAATTTCTTACCTTAAAAGATACTATTAAAGGGAAGAAACATCTTTTAACTGTTCGTAGTGCTTCTACCACACATCATCTGGCTAGCCTTTTCCCAACTATGTTGTGGTCGGCGCCTTTTTTTTTTTTTTATTCTTGGATGGAAAATCCTCTGGATGTCCTCCGCCCTGAGGCGGGCGGAGGCGTCTGTCAGACTCTTACTGACTAAAAACCACCCGGTGTTCCCCTCCCACACTTGCACCGGGGATCATGGGATCTAGTGTGATTACCGTGGTCCCCGGCTGGTACCGGCCCGCAGTTGTGGGCTACCTCAGGCAGGCGGGGGGGATTGAGTTGTAAAACACCCCCCTCGACATCCTATAACGGGCGCGCGTGAAACACTACGCGCCGCCACCTCGGGTCCTGCTGTGTGGGGGGCGACGGATGTCCCCGAGTCCGTCGCCCCTGGACCCATTTAGGGGCCTGGAAGAGGGCGTTGTCCGCCCTCCGCCGACGCCCGGTGCGCTTGCTGCGGGCACGGTGAATGGAAGAGATCTCCCGCTCTCTTTCCGTAGCCTCCTTTTGCGACATGACTGTTTCGCAGAAGGATACCACCGCGTCCCAGGACTCCTCGCTGCCGACCATGGAGTCGACCACGGCTGGCAGCGACAGGTCACTGCCCGCTCCTGAGACGAGGGCACGGCGCGGCTGCTCCCAAGCGGCACACTGCCAGCGTATGCCGCGCCGTGTCCTCCCGGCTGTCGACGCAGTGGTGACACCGGGCGTCTGGCTCCTTGTTTGTGCGACACAGGTACTTCCCGAAGCAACCATGCCCCGAGAGCACCTGTGTCGCCCGAAACGACAGGGAGCCGTGCCTCCTCCCGAGCCAGCGCTCGAGTACCGGCCGGACCGCCTCGATGGTGACGAGGCACGTAGGGCAGGTAGGTCGTGAAAGGCTGTCCCGCCATTCCGCCACCAGGGCTGCGCGAAGCTGCGACCGACGCAACTCCATGTGTTGCTGCATCAGCCGCTCGCCTCGCGCCCTCTGGGGTCAGCTCCTAGTCTAACCCTTTAGCAATACTGGTTGTCAGACTTTCGGGCCTCTGACTTTTGATTAGCCATAATGACTGTCAAAGATCTACGAATGACAGCTGGCTTGCTTTCTGAGGCACGAAAGGGTCTCAGACCAACCTCGGCAAGCGTTGCTTAACCTTAAAGATCGATCCGTGCGGCTGTTATTATTACACAAAACATAAGAAAAAAAAAAGCGAAAGCGATTACTACATAAAAAAAAGCGAAGTGGCGAAGGCCGCGCATTGTATATTTTGCAGTGTTTGATTTATTTTTGTCATGTATTTTTATGGTGTACAATAAAGTATGTATAAATAAATAAATAATAAAAACATATTTTGTTTATTTATTCCTGCTTCTCAATATTTATTTATGTTACAGAATCAAGACGTACCGCAAAACTGCGCCATGGTCGTCGCACGGTAACGATATCATGCAGACACTTAGTAGGTACTACTCCAACACATTCTCTGATGCTGAGAAACAAAACACGATGAACTTATTCCTCGGACTATTTGTTCCCGATCCATCCAGAGCACCGATTTGGGAGTACCAGAGCGATTATTATCTACACCACCCTGAAGCGATGGTGTATATTCCTAATAACAGGTAAATAATTAATAAACTATAGGATACCGGCTAATTTACGCTTCTCGGTAATTTTTCAAAATTGAAAATACCGTTAATTATTGTTCTGATACATGTGCTATGTTCTCTGCCACAGAGCACGGAACTGTCGCGCGCAGCATCTAGAGACGACAATACTCATAATATTCGTGGCGCTGAAAATGCGTTGAGCGCACAACCTCTGTCAGGGACCGCCTTCAAAGTCGTCAGTTTCTATACTTCATTATTGTCGTAGTGCAAGTAAACACCGACTCGCTTGGTTTTTAGGGTTCCGTAGTAAACAAGGAACCCTATTTCGCCATGTCCGTCTGTCTGTCCCCGCTGTAGCTTAGAGACGCTTAGTACTAGAAAGCTCTAATTTGGCATAGGTATACATATTGTTTACGCCGACAAAGTGCTAAAATAAAATCTTGAAATTTTATTATATCACCCTCACATTACGTGCAAGGGAGGTATCCCTTGCACGTAATGTGAGGGTGATATATTTTTTTTTCGTCTACCCCATGGTGTGGGGTATCGTTGGATAGGCCGTTCAAAAATATTGCGAGTTTGTCGACACCACTTTTCGATTCAAGGATCCGCTTGCGTTAATATTAAGCATTAACGTGCAATTTTTTGTTAGATTCAAGTGTGTGTGTGTGTCCCCTGCATTGTGAAAAAAATCATGGCAGTAGTACAATGAAATTAAAAGGAAAACTATCTCAGCTAAGTAGGCTTTACAAGTTAACGAGCAATAGTCGACCAACTTAAATTTGCAGTTGGAGAATTGACCGTGACGTATATCGATGTATGGGAGAACATGTTTTTCTACTACAATGCTAAGTTTGAGATTTTGGGATAAATTCTTCCCAACTACGGAACTTTCCGTTGTGCGTAGTCCGACACGCAGTTGGCCGGTTTTTATCGAAAGTGTCGACAATGCTGTCTCTAGCAGCGGTCGCCGAGGCGACTCCGCGCTCTGTGTTTTCTACTATATTTATTAAGAGCTTTGCAGTAACTGACTGACTGAAACTGTTGCACTTATTTATTTCTATATGAGAGAAAAAGTAGTCTTGTGTCATAACGTTACTTTGAAAAGTATTATATTACTATAATTATTGTGGGTTACTATGTGGGTTATTTTTATTTATCTTTTTTGTTTCTCAGTTAGTTTTAATGATGGTCTGGCATTTTGAGTACTTTATGCGGCCTACCCAAATGTCCTTTCCTTGGTATTGTTCGTCGAGTAGTTGAGTTCCTTAAGTCCTGAGTTGAGCTACATGATTACAAAAAAAAAATGCAAATGCTTGCACTGACTGGACAGGTCCACTTAAATTTTTGTGGTTCTTTCCTCAAAATACCATTTCAGACATGGATCTACATGGTTCTCACATTATCTGACCAAGATTATGTCTGGAGTTTAAAAGAGACTTTGACCCTTGAGTTTGTTTCGCCATTTCTTCTCAGAGGTTGTCAGATAGGAAATGTCGACTACATCTAGCTTATTTTTTAATTTGTTTTTTAATACGACGAGTAAAAGTGATTACGATATCCTATTTATAATTGCATTTAGCGTTTTTATTATAAGTAAAAGATGCTGTTTCGTTCCCAGATCACTAACAAAATGGTGGGACGACGACGTTCTCCGGTACCTGCCTCTGCCGTGCAACGAGATGAGGAAGCTGTGTTGTGAGATCATCGGCATGCAAGGCGATAGTAGCAGCACTATAGAGATGGTGGACCCGTACCACGATTATAACAGGCCTTTTGAATACACCGTCTTGATGGAGTGCTTTGAATTTAAGGTGAGAACTGAAGGTAATCGAGAATCCTATCACATAACATCCTGCATTCTCCGAAAGGTCAGGCAGTGGGTTGCACCTATAGTACACCCAAATTTCGCCAAGTCCCATGTAGGGCGAGCATACCTATTGCCATCAACCGGACACAAATCCACTCACACACAACTCCGGACTTCTTCTGAGAAATTGCTGATGGAAAAACCCAAAAAATTGTCCGACCCGGGAATCTATCCCAGAATCCTATCAATCTCTAAGAAAACCGTAAATTGTGCAAACAAACCCATCGTATATTTTCTTCTAGAACAAGAACGAAGCACAGCTTTTTTTTATTTTGATGACTGAAGGTTAATCTTTTGTTTCCACAGATGTTCCACACGTTTCGTGACTTGGCGCCGACATTTTCTGAAAGTTTCAGTCCATTCGTTGTGCGCGGGCGCGCTATGGGCCAGATCAAAGGACCGACTTCGAAGAACCCGGTCATCAGTGGCAGATCCAGTACCACGTCTAATAACTCTAGCGAGTATGTATAACCCTTTATCTCATACTAGCTAGCCGCCCCTGTTTCACACGGTTTTTACGATTTGACAAAACATCGAGATTACTTTAATATAAAGTTATAAATTAGTGTATCCTACCCTAACTTCCTAATAATATTATAAATGCAAAAAAGAGTTTGTTTGTTACGCTTTCAAGCTAAAAAAGCTGAACAGATTTGGATGAAATTTGCCACATGGGTGGACCATGATCTGGATTACGACATAGGATACTTTTTATCCCGATATTCCCACGGGATCGAGACTTACGCGGGTGAAACCGCGAGGCGCTGCTAGATCATTTTATGTACTCATAAACTTTCTGGAATTAATTATCTAAAGGATGGTGTAAACCACATCAAAATCTGTTGACTAGCTTAGAAGAACAACGCGATCACACAGACACACGAAAAGTGTCTTTATTTTATAATATGTTTAGAGTATAACTTCAACAAATGGAACTTCTTAACAGAAGGGCGAGTCCGACTGAGGCGCGCGCAATATTGAATAAATGTACCTAATCTTTACAGCTCGAACGGTGATTCTTCGTCTGATGACGACTTGACAAACTCAACCCCAAGCTCACGTTCATCTGTTCCATCGCCGCTCACAGTAGTGGCAAAAGTATTAAAAGCCGAAGAGGTAGAGGAAATACCCATGTTCCCTGCTATTAAACGAAGGAACAGAGTGCTTTTAAGTGAACTCAGCAAACGAGATATGGTCATGTAAGTACCGTACTTATTCAAATTAATTTCAACATTTTATATCAAAGTTAAATCTCTTATTTCAAAACAATACATAAAAGGCACTTTTGAACGTCAAAATTTGATGAAAAATAGAAATAATTCTAGTTGTATTCTTCTCCATACGAAACTAACTTTTGGAAGGGGGGTTCCAAAAGTTAGTTTCGTATGGAGAAGAATGCAAGAAACTCGACCGTTAATCCTTTATAAAACCAAACACATTTTATTTACTATTAGAAATACTAACCTGCCAACTACTAACATAAACATTTATGCGCATAAGTGCAACACGTATGCTGACAATGCATGTAGATGTCCTACCTTAGCAAAAACCGATCATATGAAATATCTAGGTGTATCGATTGACACAAATCTGAATTTCCGTAAACACATCGATTTATTATGCACACGAATGCGTAAGTTGATGTACATTTTTAAGAATTTACGATACATATCAGACTACTACTAATTAAACAGGTATTGGTGCCGATTCCCTTGTTCACAAACTAAACTAAATTTAAGTTCAGTGCGTCTTTGTCTTTCTATTTAATTAAGAAAAGGACAGAAGATAAATTTTAGTTTAGTCCTGTCAAATTAATCAGCATCTGTCACTACTCCATACAAGTTTAGACGTGATTAAAAACTTGCCTACTAAAATTACGTCAATTTACGTCAAGCGCTGATTAATTTGACAGGACTAAACTAAAACTTATCTTCTGTCCCTGTCTTAATGAAATAGAAAGAAAAAGATGCACTGAACTTAAATTTAGTTTAGCTTGTGAACAAGGGAATCGGCACCATTATTTAGCTTTGTGCCAATCCATTCTCACTTATTGTATAACTTCATGGTGTGGGGCTGCTAAATCAATCCTACTGCCATTAGAACGTGCGCAGAGAGCTATCGTTAAGGTTAAGCCACCTTTCGCCCATTTAGATTTCCCACACACGAGCTTTACACGGCATGCAAGGTGTTAACCGTGCGTCAACTATTTATATTGAATATAGTACTACTCCAGCATAGCAAACTTCCTTATATCCCAATATCTATAAATAAGAGAAGAAAATACTTGGTTTGCATAAAGCCTCAAACTAGACATACTTTTATAAATCAATTTTATGTATTTTTAGGTCCGTTCTTATATAATAAAATCAATCTTATATAATTAGTGTAAGTCGTAAAAAATGTAGTGAAATGTTGTGTGAATATTTAGCGACATTTAATTACTCAGACACTGAAAAATTGCTAGATGTAATGCAATAAGCATAATAGTGTTAAATCAATATTTATTTTAAAATATACTTAATATTTATCAATGCTAGCTCTATGTACAGTAACATATTGTCCACTAAAGCACTCAGCGTTGTTAAGTGATGGCCTGAAACACAGGTTTGAATCATCAGGCAGGTCGCTATTGTATTCAATTAGACCCCTAATAAACAATATTTATACACGAGATTTATTTTAGACATAGTTTAACATTTTCTTACTAATATTAATATGTAACTTTGTAATGATGTAACTTCCAGTAACTTCTATGTGAACTTATGAATAAAATTATTATTATTATTATTTATAAAATATCGTCCAAACAGAACGACATGATTTAAAAACATTGACATAATTATTAGCACTTACAACTACCGGTACAGCTCGATTCAAACATGATGGCGGTTCTGAAATGTGCTCAGCCCCGCTGACGTGTGAATGCGTGTACTGCGCAGCCACTCGCCTCATGTTCCGAGCCGCCACAAAGTTTGAATTGGGCAGTACCTACCGATTTAACCGATTGCTGCAGGCTTAGCATGACACTCTATTTCTTCGATGAATAGACACGGCTCTTTCTATACAAAATGACATTTCGTTTCTCCATTTTTGACATCTCACCGTAAAAATCCTTCTACAATCTGTCATTTTGTCTTTCGTTTCTAGCGATCTTTGTCTAGGTCATTTTTTATGTAGAAGGTTGTCTACGGCGGGATGTCAAAAAAGGAGAAACGAAATGTCACTTTGTATAGAAAGAGCCTTGTCTATTCTTCAATAGAGATGGGCTGAGTGATGATTTTATTGTATCAATGACTGCATGACAATGACAAAAAAATATCGGTGACGGGAACAATGACAAAATCATCAATGATTTTTATTTGAGTATTAGATCTCGTCACTTCAATTGTGAGTAGATACTGAAATAATCGCGGAACGGCTTAGTGAAATTATCATTAGTTATGTATGTAGGCATGGATCGAGTTTGTCAGTTAGCCCGCGTAATTCAAATTTTCTTAGTTTGTGACATTCATGGCAGGGTATTATTTAGGCATTGATTAATAATCATGGAAATTATCAATATGATTCCATTAGTGATATTTGCTGCAAGATATGACTATTTAGTATATCATGGCAATCTGGCGTTCTTGCATACGTTGGATGTTTTTCTTACAGTTGAAGCCATTTTTGAATATTTAGGTACAAACTGAGAACCTACCACTAAACGTTTCTTGCCTATAAGATAGAAAAATATAGTAAGTAAGTACACCCACTGTAGAACGTCACGTTGTCTCTCGTCTCGTCGTATCAAAACGTATTTTTTTTATATTAACAAACTGCACGAAGTACTAAGTACCTAAACAAATGTCTTAACTTGGTTTTAAAATCTATGGTACACTTCACCAAACTAAATTCACTAAAACGTATCAAAAATCCAATTATAGTGAGTCAACACTACACTACGTATTTCGTATGCGTAAAATTAAATTAGGTAAGGGTGGTTGGTCGTCCTCGTCTAACCAAAACAATGATTCGCGAAATACTAAATGCTAGATAAATAGCATTCGTGATTTGCCGCGCATATTGTAAACAACGCAAGTGAAAGCATTGTTGCCATTCGCCGTCGCAAACCACACCGCAGCTCCCGAGACGGCCCGAGCCCATCCGATCCGAATCACCGAAGTCCGCGTTCATTCAAGTAGGTAATGATTTAAAAGCATTGATGATTTTGTCGTTGTCATTGCATGATAAAATGATTTTAAAATATCGATGATTTTAACATGTGACATGATATCGGACTCATCTCTATTCTTCAAAGAAATAGAAAGCGTCATGCTAAGCCTGCTGGTGGAATCTAAACGTAGATGGCGCTAGTGTAGCCATTTTCATTGTTTCGTTTCGTATTGGTTGATAATAAAAAATCCGTCTCATTACAAAAAGAGTTTTCAGCAAATCTTTACAAAAAAGCGTTCAAATTCAAGTTGCAATCTCATAGGCGACAATCAATATCAATTTATAATGTAAATAAATTAGAAAGTTTTTTTGATAGATTGAGACTGAAATTAGGAAATTAGTTCGAATTTCAGTCTCAAGTACGCGTTCGCGAACGATGTAAAAAATACGCGAATTTACTACTTGTGCTGATGGCGCCATCTACTTACCTCTTTTCGCGTACGATATTTTAGTAGTTTTGTGGGCTACCTTCGCACATTCATTCTAATAAATAAGTCATAAATTACATCTTAATTTTTTACCATTTTCAGGTACAGAAGATATGTGAACTTTGAACGACGTTCAAACCCACGCTACAAGTCGGACATTCATGTGGTGATGACTGTCAACAGCGCATTTACTATCGACAGCTCCGTAGAAGTCATCCCGCCGACCGTGTCTAAAGCTTCCCGCGAAATCTACCAGGAATATGTCCAACGGTATTCTGGACGAATCAAAGTAAATGCTACTTCTGTCGCATTATATAAAAGATATGTTAATTTTAGTTTGTAGAGGTGTATTTATGAGATGATATCGCCGTTTATAATTTTAAATATTTATTCAAATAGCTATCTCGAGATCTTGTAGGGATAACTAAATAAATAAGAATCATGATTATTTTATTGACTTATTTTTACCACCTGTTCGTACGAGGTTGACACTGAAAGTCCTTAGAAAATCAAAAACTGAACAAACTAGCAAGTTATTAGTTGTATTATATATTTTCAAAATAGTGTTCATTTGCATCAATACATCGCTGCATCCGATGGAACCACTGAGAAAAGCACTTTACCCACTCGTCCTTAGACGGCATTTTGAAACGCAGCCACTGCTTCCTCGGCGTCCATATAACGTTTTCCTCGAAGTTTTTCTTTTATTTTCGGAAATAAATAAAAATCACAAGGTGCGAGGTCGGGGCTATAGGGCGGGTGACCCAGTAATTCCACGTCTGACGTCGCCAAGGAGTCGATTGTTTGATTGGCGGTGTGCGACAAGGCGTTGTCGTGGTGAAGGAGGATCCTACTGCGAGGTCGTTTCTCCCGAACTTTTTCCAAGACAAGTGGCAAACAATTTGTTAGTGTACCACTCTGCAGTAACTGTTTTTCGATCCTCTAAAACAATTGTTGCGTAATGACCTGTCCTTCCGAAGAACGAGGCCACCAACTTTTTTCCCACTCTTCGACCTCTCTTCAATTTAGTTGGCAACTCCTCGTAAGGAAATACCCAGACAGCAGACTGTCTCTTAGTTTCAAGATCATAACAATAAATCCAGCTTTCGTCACCCGTAAGTATGTCAAACACAGCATTTGAGTCACCTCCGTTAAATCTTTGAACCATATCACGAAACCAATCAACACGACGGAGTTTTTGGGCCTCTTGTCAAATTATGGGGTATCCACCGGGCACAAAGCTTCCTGACCGCTAAATGTTCATGGAGGATTTTGTGCACTTGACTCATACCGATGCCTAAGCTTGTCCGAATCTGCTGATAAGTCACTCTTTTATCAGTCTACCATATGCCGCACAAAACTGATGTTATCTTCAATCGTCGCCGTAGAAGGCCGTCCCTCACGCAGATCATCGGTGAGATTAGTGCGACCACGTTTAAACTCATTAAACCAGTTGTAAACAGTGGCACGAGATGGGGCTTCATCGTGAAAGGCCAATCTAAGTCTATCATAACTTTTTTGTTGACTTAACCGACTCATTGCCACCATCATTTTCATGCATACTTTAGCCAGGCCTCGAACATTGGATGATGACGCGCCAGGCGCGTCATGGGCCTACATCAAGGATGAGGCACCTAGATCGTCATTGGCCCCTGTGATGTTTTATGCGTACTTCGCCGTTATCTTGCGTCGATCTGCTAAGAGCAAAAGTTCTTTGTGTGCTTCAATTTGTATTCGTTGGTATTCTAAGGAAATATGGCCTCACAAGGTAGGATTTATTTATTTTTAGTAAAATGTTACTGTGGTCGCCATCGGTCGTCACATTTTTGTAAATTTACTTGTATTATTAGGTCATTTGTTGGTGATAATCAACGTTTTATTAGTAGATAATCAGCAAGCAGACGAACTTTTTCTTGAATGTAGTGAGGCATTATTCACTAATAAGCATGAACATTACCAACAACATAACAATACCAAATAAAAAGATGTTTATCCTGAATGTAGTCAATCGATTTTGCATACCTATTTCAAAGAAGCGTAAATGCATGAGACCATGTACCAGGACCAATAGTCATTATACAAATTATAATTCAGACACTAGCATTTAAGAAATTAAGTTTGAGAAAAGAAAACAAAAAAAAACAAACAAACCCGAGAAATTAAAATGTTCTTGTTTTTTTGCAATTGGCCGTTCAGTGTATTATTTTAATCGTCGTGAATCTTATTTTAATCAACAAACAACCTGACACTGACCAGCAAATTGCAAAAAACGTAAGAAAATTTGAATTTCGCGGGCTTCCACCTTAAATAATATTACGCCAATATACGGGTTGATAACCAACCGTTTTCGCGTCGGTGTCCTTTCCACCCCGTTTATGTTTGTAAACTGTTACCAATGGTTTGCTATCCCTGACTTATAAAATATGTAAGTATTATAAATTAATGGCCAAAGGTATTGTCAACATCAATGTTTAATTTAGGATAAAAAGTGGTAGTTCTCTTTATCTCAATTTTCTAAAATCTGTTTTTAATTAACTTCGATGTGACGCGCCAGAGGTGCGTCAATGGCCTCCCGTGATAATCGCTTATGACGCGCCTGGGGCGTGATTGGCCATGAGTCGGTTTATTGACATCAAAAGTCCTAAAAAATCATTGTACGAAAATTTTCTCGCGTTAAAAAATCATGCTGACGTGACACAGACAATTTTCAATTTGCCGCCAAATCGTTAACAAAATATGATAAATGAATAAAATACATACAATATTATTGGCAAGGAGTTCCATTTTCAAAATTTGAACAGTTTTTTTATTATATCGATTACAAATGGCCAGTTCTAAAAACTTTCAGTGTCGTCCTCATTCAACGATCCAAGCTTTGTTGGCCACGGTGTGCATGCCTTCAAACGTCCCGAAAGCCTGATTTACACAGTGCGATATAATGACCCGTAGCAAATGTTGAAGCAACAATAAAAGTTGCAATACAATTATAGATGCAAGTCATTTATTGCTTGAATTTATTACATGCCATGAGCAAGAAACTCGCATAGTGTAAATGGGGCTTAGGGCACCTGTCCCACCTGGCGAGAAGCGAATAGAGCTAGCAACTAAAAACAAGATTTTCTCCCAAAATTAATGAGTAAACAATGTTTTATACATAATAGTAAAAATTCAGTGTATGTATTATGCATGATAATAACATAATATTCTAACTGGGGTGTTTGGGGGAGTGCGTTAATTACGGGACATGTATACCGAGCGTCTCGACGATTTGCCCGCCAAGCGTACGACGCTGGGGGAGTGCTCTCTTTGATAGCTCTTGTCGTTGCGACAAACGAGTGGAGTGTGTGTGAACAGTCAGCGATCTACTATATGTATCTCTTTTGCTTACACGGTTTTTTGAGCGAGAAAATCGTTGATAGCTAGAATAGTCGCTTTGTCGGCGCGGTGTGACTGGTGCCTAAGAGGGACCTTTGACGATCAATATGGTACCTATCCATCCTGTCAATGTAATTGAGACAAATCAATGATTTAATTCTCATCCACTTGGCGACTGTTTGTTAGGTTATCGATTTTTAATCTGGCCCAGGCTCGGAGGATCAACGCTTGGCCACGAAGTATTATTAAAAATAAAATCAACGAAATGCTAGTGCAAACCATTGGTGCACTACGTGTGAGGAGTTTATGTGTTCTGTAGTGCAGGCTGCAGGCAGACTTGTGCCCTTTGCGACCTTTGACAAACCTTTGACCTTATACGCCGTGAAGCTGGCAACTCACTCATTAAAGGTCAATCACAGTCAATGTTATTTTACCGTTTGACAGATTTGACGTAATTGACATTTGTGATTTGCTTCGAATTTCTATTCGATTCTCATTACATTTTTCTTGGTCGATTGTTGTGCAAAATTGAAGCTGAAATAAGGGGGCGGATGGCTGTTATATACATGTAAGTGACGAATAGTCTCTTATAATCATGGCTATGTCAAAGGGATTTAAAGTCCTGGAGAAATCGGCTCCACCGAATCCGTACAGTATAATATTGCAACACAGAAATAAAGACTCAGCACTTCTCTTCGAGTCTCAAGCTGTGGTGTCGCTGTCGTCTCAAGAAACAGAAACATTGCGGAAACAATATCACAAAATAGCCGATGCGTACGGGGTTCTGGGTGTCTTGCAGCTGAATTCTGGCGAGAGTTGTATGCTGTACCTGGTCCTTGTAACGGGATGCTGCTCAGTTGGTAAGATTGGAGACGCTGAAGTCTTTAAAATTACCCAAACCCAATTTTTGCCGCTATTTTATCATACTCAAGGCGAAGATAAAGTTTCAGAAGTAAGAAAATTAGTCAACTCTGGGACCTTCTACTTTTCATGGAATTCAGGTAAAACTCCCCATCTGTTTGACCTCACCCTGTGTGCTCAAAGAAAAAGCAAAGGAGCCAGCCCTGATAACAGATTCTTCTGGAACAGAACTCTGTTTATACATCTAATAAGATTTGGAATAGATTGCGAAGAGTGGTTAACTCGAGCCATGTGTGGCTCAGTGGAAATAAGGACTATTTATGTTGGGCATAGACAGGCAAGAGCAGTACTGGTGTCGCGACTTAGCTGTGAGCGTGCTGGGACTAGGTTTAATGTCCGAGGTTGCAATGATGATGGAAATGTTGCCAATTTTGTGGAAACAGAACAAGCAATCTATATAGATGATTCAGTTGCTTCGTATGTACAGACTAGAGGCTCCGTTCCTCTGTTTTGGGAACAACCCGGTATCCAAGTGGGATCACATAAAGTAAAGATGTCTAGGGGTTATGATGCATCTACCAGTGCATGTGATAGACATTTCTCACTATTAAAACGTAACTATGGCTCATTAATAGTTGTTAATCTGTTGGGGTCCAGTTTAATTGGTGGCAGTGAAGGTGAAGCTACTCTGAGTAATGCATTCCAAAAACATTTAAATGACTCTGCTCACAATGATGTAGTTCAAATAATTTTTGATTATCATCAAGAAGTTAGAGCTTCTTCTATAGAAACTGCATTAGCTAAATTTAGAAAAATCATTGAAAAACACTATGATGATATAAGCATTTTTAGTGCTAAAAGTTCAGATATCTACAATATTCAAAAAGGATCTATAAGAACCAATTGTTTAGATTGCTTGGACAGAACCAATTCTATACAAACATTTATAGGATTAGAAATGTTGGCTATTCAACTAATGCTTTTGCAATGTATTGACAAAAAACAAAATGTCAATAGGTTTGAAGAAGTATTTAAACAGATGTGGGTCAATAACGGAAATGAAATATCAAAAATCTATGCCGGTACTGGTGCCATCCAAGGAGGCTCTAAACTTATTGATGGGGCAAGATCTGCAGCACGTACAATCCAAAATAATTTACTAGATAACACAAAACAAGAGGCTATTGATATATTACTTTTGGGCTCTACTTTAAACTCGGAACTTGCTGATCGTTCACGAATATTGCTACCATCCAACTTATTGCACACATCTACACCAGTTCTCAGGGAAATGTGTCGTAGAGCTAGTGAATTCACCCAGCCAACTACTATTAGAATCACAATTGGCACATACAATGTCAATGGAGGCAAACATTTCAGGAGTCTTGCCTACAAAGATGTTTCATTAGCAGACTGGCTACTGGATTGCCCTAACTCAGCTTTAGTTAATACTGTCAATTTAAAAGAACAGCCATCAGATATATTTGCTATAGGCTTTGAAGAAATTGTGGACTTAAATGCTAGTAATATCATGGCAGCTAGCACAGATAATGCTAAAGCTTGGAGTGAAGAATTAGAAAAAGTGCTATGCAGAGATGCTCCATACACTTTACTCTCAAGTCATCAACTAGTAGGGGTCTGCCTTTTCATTTTTGTCAGGAAAGATCTGATTCCACATGTTAGGGATGTTGCTCTAGATTGTGTCAAAACTGGTCTTGGTGGCACTACTGGAAACAAAGGATCAGTTGGCATTCGAATGGTCCTCTATGGAACGTCCCTATGTTTTGTATGCGCTCATTTTGCTGCAGGTCAATCTCAGGTTACAGAACGTAATGCTGATTATACTGAGATTACGCGAAAAACCGCCTTTCCAATGGGCCGCTCTCTTTACTCTCATGATTATGTGTTCTGGTGTGGTGATTTTAACTACCGAGTTGACCTGGATAAAGATGAAATACGTCTATTAGTGTCACAAAATAATTTACAACGAATTTTAGACCATGATCAATTGTTACAACAAAAAGAACAAGGTTTGGTGTTCAAAAATTGCTTTGAGGGTGACATAACATTCCCTCCTACATACAAATACGACTTATTCAGCGATGATTTTGATACGAGCGAAAAATGTAGAGCGCCTGCTTGGACCGATCGAGTATTATGGCGAAGCAGGAAACACACTATTGACCCAGAGGGCACATCGGAATTAGCAGCAGGAAAATTGCTACATTATGGCCGCGCAGAACTGAAACAAAGCGATCATCGGCCAGTTATCGCAATTCTAGAGATCGAAGTCCTACAAGTAAGCTATACAAAATGCATGGAGGTGTTTTATGAAGTAGTGAAAGACCTTGGGCCTCCTGATGCCAGCATAATTGTACAACCTTATGAAGAATACAATAACGAGGATTGCCCATTCGATGATAACGTGGTGGCAGCTGTTTTACAGGAATTATCTACGATTGGTGAAGTAACGTTGGTGCGTTTTATTGACGATGCTTCGCTTAGTATTACTTTTAGAGAAGGGCAAAATGCTCTAGCAGCTGCACAGAAAGGGCAAATATCTGCTTGTTCGATCCCATTACAAATTACTTTAAAAACTCCTAATTGGATCGACATCGTTCGATCTGAAATAGGATTGTGTTCAAACAATACTGTTCCATTATCAGGAGAAGCTCAACCAGAGCGACCTCTCAGATCTGCACCTCCCACTCCTCGCAGACAGCAGCCTAGCCGACCCCCAGCACCTTCACCGACACCTTTGGTGCCATCCAGAGCGCCGGCAATAAGTCCGGCGCGTCCTCCGCCCCCGCGGCCGGCACCACTCCCGCCAGACGCGGGTAAGACTTCTGCTCAGTCCCCGGTGGCGTCCCCGCCGCCGCCGGCGGACAGCGTGCCGCCCCCCACGTGCGCGCCGCCGCCGCCGCCGGAGAGCAGCACGCAGCCGCCGGCCGGCCCGCCGCCCCCGGTGCCCGCCCGGCAGGGCGCACCACCGCCCTTGCCCGCGCGTCCTCGACCAGCGTAATGAACTAAACTTCAGTCTTACGTAAAATGTAAGATGTTAAAATAAAGTGTCTGTATTGTATACTTACTATAATATATTTGTATATTTTTGTTACTTTAATTTATTTATAAATTAACTCTTAATTTTAGTTTGAAATATTGTTCAATCAGATCAATTTTCTTTATAACTTTGTGTAAGTAGGTATAACTTTATGTACGAATTTAATTTAGTACCTTTGGTGTTGCATCACATTTTACTGTGCGATATAATCGCTGCTAAAATAAAATTCCGACGTTGATAATTAACATACTTACGTATTAGTTTTAGTGCTTTGTTACGCAATAAATAAGTATTATACACTACAGAACTAATATTAGAAAAAAATCTCTTCTCACTGGTTTTGTATTCGATATTACTTTTACATTTAAACCTCAAGTATAGCTGATTACCTAGTTTTAGAAATAATAGTCTGCCTTTTTACGGATTTTTAAAGAATTTAGTTTTTCGTATAATTTACATGTAAGTTGGTGTTTTCAGTATTAGATTAATAATTATCAACAAAAAATGCCACTATGTATCCAATCGGGTTGCTTCTTTAATTGCTTTTTACGGCTGGTGAGTCAATCGACACAATGGCGCCGATTCCCTTGTTCACAAACTAAACTAAATTTAAGTTCCGTCCATCTTTTTCTTTCTATTTCATTAAGAAAAGGACAGAAGATAAATTTTAGTTTAGTCCTGTCAAATGAATCAGTGCCTGTCACTACTCCATACACGTTTAGACGTGATTAAAAACTTGCTTACTAAAATTACGTCAATTTACGTCAAGCGCTGATTAATTTGACAGGACTAAACTAAAATTGATCTTCTGTCCTTTTCTTAATTAAATAGAAAGAAAAAGATGCACTGAACTTAAATTTAGTTTGTGAACAAGGGAATCGGCGCCACTATCATTCGTCGTAGAATGATTAACAAATTAATGGTGTATGCGTGTTTGTGAGGTCTGGTGTTAGATATGCGTTAACAATCTGTATCGATATATATTGGTGTTTTATGAGATTATAATACATATGTTTTAATTAAAATATATATATCATCTTATGTACCTTGTTAAAAGTAATGTTATGTTTCTTAAAGCTATAGCTATCTAGTTTTACGTAATCTATGAATGAAGATAGCTTTTGTAGGAATTGGAGTGGTTCCAATACCAGAATACTGTGACCCAGTTAAGTATTAGCCTGCAAGGGTTAACTAAACGTTTTGTTCAGTGACGGCAACTATAAAAACCTAGTATGTAAGATGTTGTTTGAATAAGTCAGTCACCACATCGCTTTGTATTAGCTCATGATCGATAATATTCATCATCTTGTGCGTCCCTACCGCGAGCATTCATTGCATTGCAATAACGTAAGATTCGTTCGTTTGAGATTAACATGTCTATAGGCGATTTTAATGGATGGTGCTTGTTTAAAACGTCTTCAGAGAAACCTTATGCTCGCGAACGAATGTTCGCAACGAACGGTTGCGTACGAATGCTCGCCGTGTAGACACACCTTTAGTAATTTTTCTAGCAAATTAGTCGGTTTCGGAGCTAAAACTTTTATATACCTACCTAGACACCTGAACTATTATCAATATCATATTCGGTGTACCCACGTATCTGTTCCAGTATCAGGAGAAGCTCAAAGAGCGACCTCTCAAATCTGCACCTCCTCCTCGCAGACAGCAGCCTAGCCAACCCGCACCTACACCTTTGCTGCCATCCAGAGGTGTCGGTGAAGGTGCCATCCATAGTATTTGTAACGCATGTTATTGTACATACTGCTGTCGATCGACGACTATAACATTAATTAATTAAAATGTTAATGATAGTAGTTACTTATAACACAACGCCTATTAGCTGAAACTGACACCATTACAGACAGATACAAACCGGTAAATATACACTGATAAATCTGATAATACCATTATCACTGCAGTTGCTACGTCCTTGCGATAGTCACAAATATAAACAAGCACGATTAATCGTGCTTGTTGGAATAATATTCGGTCCATAAATATTTATAAAATAATAAAAATTCATTGATAATATTGCAAAGACATCCACGAGATGAAGGGGCGTATCCACCTTCTAGGTTTCCATATCGTAGCCATGCAGTGAAAACCTCTTAAAGATTTTTTAGAACAAACGTGCCACTGTAGACAGCTCTAAGATGCTTCTAATGATGATTATGATTACCTCTCGAGATCGTCAATGACGGCCACTTTTCAGACAGTTTCTATCTTCCCGAGGATATCGAGAATTTCTGGATCGTTTTCGACCTTAGGTCTGCTCGTTTAGCTTCAAGAAGACCCGCGATTGGTCTGGTTTTTTTAAGGTTTCTCATTCTATTGTAAGACTTAGTGCACACTAGAAAGTCGGCAGATTGATTATTGCCAGTAGTTTCATCGGTTAGGGGGATGCACCTAAGTAACCCGCGAAATTAATTTAAATTGATGATTTTTAAGAATAATTCTTTAAATAAATATCTGAAACGGCCGCGAATCGGGTTTAGATCAACATACAGCCTGATATTGACCTGAAATTGCAAAAAAACGTAAGAAAAGTTGAATTTCGCGGGCTACCCGGACGCTTTCACTTAAATCAATCAGTATGAAGCTCTATTGTACCTACTATGCCAGCGAATTACCAAATTTTAATTTGAGGCTAAAACTCACTCGCTAATGATACCGATCGAACTATCGGCTCACTATAATCTGTCTGCAGTGCGCACCAAATTTCGGAATTTAGTAACCACTAATCATTTATCGATTAGATCTGCCTAACTCGATCTGGGTGGTTTACCTCCTATAGATTTACTTAAAGGCTCCCACAAACAGGCGCGACGCGATACAATTTCTATGAAACTTCATGGAACGTGTGGCGCTCGCGATATCGCGCCATTCAGCACGAGCCTTTAGTATTTGTGTTCTCGACAAAGCTAACATATGTATGTCTTTTGTGATTACCTGTAGACTCGCATAAACATACCTACACGTAGGTAGGTATACCTAATCGTAGGTTTATGACTTGCATTTGTATGCTGGAGTGTTAGGTACTGCGTTTAGGTTTTAGTATGACGGTCTCTACACGGCTTTGCTATAGCTCGATTCTTCCCGTACCATTCTTGATTCAATGCACTCTTATCTGGAGACATGTGACTATCAAGAGTAAAATAACTAACTTATCATCAAGAGCCATCGTAGAGCGCGCTTCGATTTCTAGAGCGCATACGCTACTCCGATCAGCATTTATAGATTTAATTGTTATGCATCGAATTGTCATAATCGTAATGTTATTTATCAATTATTTTTTTATAAATGATACAACGTAAATAGACTTATTATAATACAAATTGGTAATTTTTACGCAAGTTTATATTATTCAAATGTTAAAGGATGTAGGGAACCGTTTCCTTCAGTGTCCTCTGATAATAACTATATCTACGACAGTACTAGTTTATTTATACTACTGTTTATATTATCATAACATAACAAAATAATAATATTATCATTAATATTAGGTCATTTATTGTTCTTTTCTATTCATGCGCCTATGTATTTTTATTTAAGTTTTTTTATGAATTAGTACGGTAGTCGTGTTTTTATTATGAATACTTACCTATTTGTCTCATTTTTTTTGGAAATCATTTTGTTTTATTAGGGTTCCCATAGTGCTGAATACTTTTTTTTTATATTTATATTGCCGAGCAATTAGTATAATATTAGTTAAATATCATTAACCTGTGTTTACTTCGTGTATTACATTTTTGGAAATTAAGTGATATGAATTTAATAGGAAAGATTGTCCAGATTTACTTTGTTCTTAGAAGGCTGTGTTGTGCATTTTATTCAAACGAGATTGAATGTTGAAATCTCTATATATTTTAAATTCGTCATGTTTGGTCAGTAGTGATGACTGAACAGATTTGATGGTAAAAAGTTCCAAAAATATTTTTTTATTTTCCTTTTATATTACTAGCTAGATTTCTTTGACCTATTTTTAAATAAATTATTTTTATTGTACGTGGCTTGTTCTCGCATCTGTTCACGTAGTAGGTACCTGATTGTTTTCTTTTTCAGTTACATGAAGTACTGAGTTTACTTGGTGTAACATATTATCGATCAAATTATGTATACTTACTTGAAATCTTACTTAACAATTAAGGTCCAAACATAGTAGATTGGTGTTACTAATTAGTGCTTTTTGGATGTTAATGCTACATGAGTTCACAAAGTTTGATTTGCAATATGGCATTATAGGTGAAGGCCAGTGTTGATATGTTATATAAGTTATATCAAATATAGAATTATTTAAATCTCTGAATTTTATTTTTTCTGTCTGTATCCATACCATATGTTATTTTTCAAAATCGTTCTAGTTAGTTTGATGCTAATTATGGATGTTGGATGATGAATTTAAACTTCAGTAACCTAACGTAACTAAGTTTTGGAGCAACTAACTCTTATATCATTCACAACAAAGTTTAATTCCCTTTGCAAGTATTGCACCTACGGTTCACATTTCACCATCACATTGCATTTCGCGTATTTATTTAGAACCTTTTTATTACAAACTATTACTCCAAAATCAATTCAGACTATCTTTAGTATGCTAAAGTAGTTATTTGTGAGGTAACTGAATGTAAATTATCTAAGATTCTGAATTAAAGTGTATTTCTCTCTCTCTAGATCTCACCCAATCATATCGGCTATTAGGTAGCTATTATATTTGTAAGTTTACAGAAAAACTGGATGGGAATTTGGTTCTGAAATCAGAAGGTATCTTAAAACATTTTAAAACAGTAGCTATGAAGTATCTAGCCCGTCATCTCCATACGAAACTACCTTTTGGAAGGGGCGCCTAGAATAAATTCAATTTTCTTGTAAATTTTGATGTTTAAAAGTGCCTTTTGATGGCCTACTTGAAATAAATTAATAATTACCATAAATTGACCCTTCATTATGAATAAAAACTCGATGTTTTTGTATTACGTTATATATTTTCTAATCACAGTGCTGAGACACTTATAACACAGGCAACTAATACATAATTTAGTAATTGATTTATTCATGTATTTACTTCTTGGGTATCGCGTGAGAGAAGATGGTGTGGCCCACGCCGACGAGACCAACAAAGCAGAGAGCCACGGTCAAGCGATACAGAATACCATCCAGGGGACCTCCCTTCAAGAACACTGGAACATCATCCTCTTTCTGAAATGCAGAATGCATAATTTTTTTAATTAATATAAGTAAATTGTATAGGGTAATAACATGAGCCAGCGAGTCTTTTACAGCATGGCTTTTGGTGGAGTAGGACTGAATTTGATGTATATGAAGGGATTTTTCCTACAACGAATTATGAGAGGTTATGAAAATTTAAGAGGTTGACAGATCAGCAATTCAAAGTAGAATCTGTATACAAACACTAATTCCATGGCATACAGTAATTACAAAAATACAGATAAATTGCTATAATAAAAAATCCGGCCAAGTACGTGTAAGACCACGCACACTGAAGGGTTCCGTAGTTGGGATGAATTTATCACAAGAACAAACCTAACATTGTAGTTGAAAAAGTCCAGGGGCAAATTGGCTGTGACAGACGGACAGACAAACACGAGAGATCCTACAGGGGGTTCCATTTTTCCTTTTGTGTTACAGGACCCTAAAAAAACAGCCAAGTGCGTGTCAGACCATGCACAGTGAAGGGTTCCATAGATGGGATGAAAAAACAATACTGTGTGTGGGTAAATACCCATGCACAGTATTGTTTTGACAAACAAAGTTATTTCTCCAGTTGTCTACTATGGAACCCTAATAATTGTTTGAAACACTTCTTGAAAGAGAGACACCCATAGTTTCAATGTTGATGTACATGACAATTCATTTGTTAAATGATGTAAGACACTCACATTGATAACATTACAATAGGTAATTATTCATAATATTTTTCCTACAAATGACACTGGTAAACCATAATACTAAACTTAAGTTGATGCATTAGTCTGAAAAAATATTGAGAATCTGAATAATTATTGATATTTACTTCCTAAAGGAATTAATGTATAATAAATACTAATAATTGGCTCCAACACGGTATAGACTCTTGTTTTCGTTCATAATGGAAATAAAATTAAAGAAAAAATTTAGATATCTAAATAATCACATATTACAATATACCAATAGTATCAAATGCCTAGCTAGGACATACTTGAAAACGAAGATAGTACATTGGTTACGAGATTAAATACATACTGACTTGAAGTATCTAAGTTTATATCATGAATAGTTATGCCGTAATGTTGTACTTAATACAGGTTTACTGTGTGCAAAACTTATTTATGTCTGTTATCAAATAGAGACGAAGTATAACCGAATAATTACCTGGAACAGCTTCTGTCGTTGACGGATTTTCTCCGACAGAGGAGCGTAGGGAGTGTTGGTGCCAGGGATCAGCTTCGTCTTGCTAGGTGCTGCGCAAGCATCGACGACAGTCGACATGTGTGATGTGTTGTATTGGATGGTCGGGGGCTCCACTCGTTGCAATGCAATAGGGGCCTACGTTTAAGGAAAATTTTCTTTATGAGTATGGGATCACCCAGAGATAAAAACGTAACCAAAGTTTCTAGAATCAACTTACCACGGGGAAAAGTGGACTCTGCAAGTGGGTAGAGGCGACCAGCCTTCCAGTTACTCGGCTAAGTTGATGATACATTTTGTCGGAAAGAGAATCTACTTTATTTTAGATCTGCACAGTGCCTGAAAATCTAGCGATTACGAAACAAGTAGTTATCAGGTTCGTTTTAAAACCCCGGTCTGCAAAAACGTGACGTTAGAAATTTGGAATGTCAATAATATTTTGCGGGAAATAACATATTTGTGCTTTGTACTAATCTACAAATTATTTGAATAGTCTTGTTATTATGACTGCAAGTAAACTAAAAAGTAATATATGTTATTTTAAAGAATAATAATAATATAATGTCATCTCAGGTAAATGAATTGAGTTGCTTTTCGAACGCATGTTCGGTCGGCGTCGTTCGGAAATATAGTTTTTTATGAATCAATACATGACTGTGACAATTAAGTATAGTGCTCACATAACTACGGGACACAGTATTACTTATAAAAGTTTTAAAAAGTAAATAAAAATACAAACTTGCTTGCACTGTTGTGCACATGTAAAATCATTATTTTCTAAAATATCTATTTTGTTCTAAAATATTACCATATATTCTGATTTCTGAACTGAAAGATCCTCCATATTTCTTTTTGAGTTTGACAGTTCTTTTACTTTGAGCACGTTTATTACGAGAAGGTAAGTTCGTAAAATAACTAAAGAATTCGTGAATTGTGTGTTAATTTTATGCAAAAGTGCATTCTTACGTAATATAGTGTTTAGGGTAATTATTTCCTAAATGTTTACTGTGTCACGTTAATCCGATATTCGAAATTTAAAATCCGCGTGGCGTGTCATGTCTGCACAGCAATTGTCATTTGTTTTACAAAAACTTTAGGCCACCTGCCATAAAAAAAACCCGTTGAAGTTGTTGTAACCAAATAACTCCTGTTTTCAGCTACACCATGCAGATCTTCGTAAAAACCCTCACGGGTAAAACCATCACCCTCGAGGTGGAGGCTTCAGATACTATTGAGAATGTGAAGGCAAAGATCCAGGACAAGGAGGGAATCCCACCAGACCAGCAACGTCTTATCTTCGCTGGTAAACAGTTAGAGGATGGCCGCACTCTCTCTGACTACAACATCCAGAAGGAATCCACCCTTCACTTAGTGCTCAGGCTGAGAGGAGGTAAGATCACAAGTCACATTTGTAACACAGTGGGATGTAATAATATTAAAGTATTCAATATTTACAAATAAGTTGAATTTTCCAGGTACCATTGAGCCTTCTCTGCGTATCTTGGCAATGAAGTACAACTGTGACAAAATGATTTGCCGCAAGTGCTATGCTCGTCTCCACCCTCGTGCTACCAACTGCCGCAAAACCAAGTGTGGTCACACCAACAACCTGCGCCCCAAGAAGAAGCTGAAGGATTAAACTATTTTATTACTTGCAAAATGCATAGCATTTCCATCTTTTAATTTGCAATCCATATAATTAAGCCAAAATTAATAAAAGTGTAACAGCTACTTGTTTTATTTATTGGCATCATGGTTTACACGAGATTTTATTAAAATTTGAATATCGTAAGACCCCATCTTACGATATTCAAATTTATTATGAATCATGATGAAACTTAAAAATGGATTTTAACGTTGAAATAATAGTTTGCTGCCAAAAAGGAAAGATAGTCTTTAATCATTATACAGTAATGAGTAAATGCAAGTCCTTTTTGGCAATGAACTATAATATTTCAATGTTAAAATCCATTTTAGAGTTTCGTCCTGAGTCTCGACTGCATTGCTATTTACCCCATTTTATGGTACCTTATGCTAATAATAATATGGTGAAATATCAATTGCACAACACAATTTTATTGATAAGAGCGTTGAAGATTGTTTTGGGGATAGGTGTGGTTAATACGAGTAGTAGTAGAGCTACTACTCGTATTGCACAATTTAAGTCTACAAGTCTAGTTGATTAAGTATCTTAATTTTGTCTTTGTTATTTGCACTAGGAGAGACCAGTGTCGGGTCGTCAGAACCTCGAAAGTCTGATAACCAGTCTCACCAAGGGGTATCGTGTTACCCAGTCACTGGGTTGTGGAGGTCAGATAGGCAGTTGCTCCATGTAAAATACTGGTATTCAGCTGTATCCGGTAAGACTGGAAGCCGACCCCAACGTAGTTGTGAAAAGGCTAGGCAGATGATAATGATGAGAGACCACAGTGAGTTATTCCATTTATCCATTCCAAAAAATCCGCCTTATGGTGAATTCGTGGAAACTCGTGTTCAAGAATCCATCATAAGCCTATAAATTCGTTTATCCACTAGGCCTAGGGCATAGAGTATAGTAATAGATTGGCCTAGGGTGAATTCACGAAAATACGTTTTCGCGTATACACCTTAGGGGGGCTAAACGGAAAAACCCAGAACACCTTGCTGCACCATGCCTTCATGGAATTAGAATTCTGTCTGATTACTATATTTACTTAGCTGCTCTATATTTTTACACAAACATCTTTGATCTGGATAAAACAGTACAAAATCCCTGGACCTGCCCAACATCAGTGTCTAATGTCTAGATTTGGAACTGTGTGATAAATATCTATGGATGTGTGCGTATAGTAGGCATAGGCTTAAACCTATGCTAATGAAGGTAAAGGTGTAGGTACTTACGTACACATACCTACATACATTTAATTTATTTTCAGACAACCATTTTTTTTTTTTTTTTATTGGGAAATTATCAAATAACGGAGGGTGAGTCAGACTCTTATGGACTAAAACCCACACGTGTTCCTTTCGTTGCCTGTGTTGCCAGGGGCCTCGGTAACCCTTTCGAACTTTCCCGCGATTAAAGTAACCATAACGCCACAATATTTGTGTAGGTACCTACTGAATGCTTGGCCTATAGGTAATTAGGTAGGTAGTGTAGGTACTCAAGATATGGTAGATTTTCTTGGCACAGATCAGTAGATAGGTATTTTGGTATGATCAAATTAATAACTTCTCCCGCTCTGGACGGAGCGGGAGGGTGTGTCAGACGTGTGCATTATCCCACCAAATAAAATAATGTCGAAAATAGTCATTTAAATCTTATAGATAATTAGTAGCCCAGCTTCTGTAATTGTTGCGCACATTTTTAAAGGCGAACGGCAGGCTTGTATGGGACTTTCGTACAGCGTAAATTTCGTGCTTTGGGATATTTTTTGTTTTAATTGGTAGATAATACGATAGACAAGCCTTTTTTAAATTCTTGGATTTTTAGAACTTGGGACATAAAAGTGATGACCAGTTTTCTTTTTTAAGGTTAAGTACTAGTGTACCAATGTAGATTGTTACTTATAGGCACATAAACATTGTTTCGGTAATAAAGTATATGTTCTAGATTGCTTGTCGCTATTTTTGTAGTGTTTTACTTACTATCAAGTAGGTAAATTGAGATGAGGATCGTACCTACTCAGCGGAGTGCATTAGGAGATATCTATGTCCAGCAGCTGACTGCAACAGTTTGATAATGATGAAGTCCTGATGGGGTTTTGAGTGTAGGTAAATAAAACAATACAGTTAATAGTTTTTTTAAGTACATTTATTTTATTTATAATAAATTAATTCGTAAATTACTTCATCTAAGAAGGGGGCAGGTCGGGTAATACCCTCATGGCGAACATATCTTAAATATCAACATAACTGCGTTTAGATTACGACTAAATTACGTGTAGTTATTAAAATCTTTTTTAAATATTATTAATTAATCCGAACTTCTAAAAATAGTACACTTACATGAAAATAAATGGCTTAGTTGCCTTAATATGTGGTACAAATTCTATAACAAAACAACAAAAAAAGTAAGCTGTACGAAATCTGCCGTTCACCTTTGTTGCACTTTTAGTTTTTTTAGTTATTTCACAAAAACATTTCCTGCTGGGGTAACGTCTATAACGTTACCGCAGCCAGACATTTTTTTTGTAATGGGAATATTGAAACACGTATTAGCTACATATAATTAGTTGTCTAAACGAGGTAAATGTTGCACTTTTTTTTGTACTTGTTCTTTCTTCGGCTGCAAAGTTATTCGAGATCCTGCTGGAGTAACGTTTGTGGTTTTGCTGTATCTCTGAAATGGTTAAGCGGATTCTTATCATCTTTTGTACATAACTTCTTAGGAATTAGTTGTGCAATAAAAAACCAAAATAATGCACCGTCTAAAAGTTTTTAATTAAATATAAAAACACTTCAATAAGTCTAAATAAGAGCTCTAAAGACTTACTTTAAACATTATTTTGTAGCATGTAACTGCCTTCAAATGTATGTGAAGTTTCATTAGTATTGTAGTGGTGTGGTAGTGAAGTGTTTAGTGTGTCGGGTTTTCCGGGGTGTGAAATGACACAAGTTTATTGCACTCACTTCTATTGTTTATTATTAAAGTTCACAAACAGTACGGCAAGAAGGTGAAGGAAAAAGCATATATAGCACTAAAAAGGCACAAGCGTTAGTGGGTGAGCAGTATCACAGCTTAACGGTTCGCGTAAATAGGCTTAGGCGCATAATACAAAGAAGCTAGCGTTCCGCGTCACAGATGTTTTAGGACTGCTCGTGGCGCGCGCGCTGTCGTGTCGAGGGCCCTTGTCCCGCGACCGCGCGCTCGCCCCTCGGCCGCCCGAAACAAAAGAACCGGTTACTGTGACGCGCTCGCTGGTGTCTACTGTTAATTACATTAGCGCTGTCCGTTTGTTTGTTGAAGTGATTTTTTACATATTTGTATTTTATTAATTTAACAGGTCTGTTACACATAGTGATGGATTAATTAGCATTAGCATTCATTGTTAGCTTGCGAAAGCTCATTTAGCATTTAGTACAAATTAAATGTAGTTGCGAAATTCTGTGAAATTAAAAAATTACGAAAGTTAATTTCAATTTTCGTAATTTTTTAATTTAATAACTATCATACGTCAGACTCCTCAGAGCGTCGGCGCACGCAGCGGTAGCGTGCGCTCTCCGTCGCACCCACGGGAAGTCGGGAATACTAAATATATCGGTTTCACGTGACAGTGACCTTGTTCGCTGCGAACTTACGAATAATGGGTTAAGCAATTTGTTATCTTATCATCTTTGATTTGTGCGTACTTAAGGTTGTATATTGAATGAATGCTTGTGCTTGTTTAATGTATTTAAATTATGGATGGTGCGAAGAATGATGTTTAGAAATTATTACCTTATTGTCTTTGATTTGCTCGTACTTAGAGTCGTGTATTGGTTGAATGAATGCGTGATTGTTTAATAATATATTTGCGTGGTACGCGCGCGGCGCACGTCGTTTTGTGTTCGTTCAGTACGTTTTGGCAAGTGATAGTGAGATTTTGGTTTACGTATTCGTTATACAGTACTTACATTCTTTCGTTTTGTGCATAATATTGTACTTATAGATAATAGCGTGAACTCAATACCTACCTGTAAATAATAGGAGGTAGTAAGAAGTAGTGTGTAGTGAGAAGTGGCATGTATAAAAGTGTAAATAATAATTTTAAGTTTAGTATATAAATATTTTAGTGTAAATAAACTGTTGAACGGACTTGAACGTGACAATGTCTCACCGAACTAAGACTATATGGGATTATTTTTCTAATATTGTTAGTGAAAATAAAATTGCTAACTGTAATCAGTGCTCTAAAAACCTTTCTTACCGAACATCAATCACCAATTTAAAAACCCATCTAAAACTTAAACACATTGGCCATTACAATAACTTTTTGGTCGAATGTGAACCGACTCGGTCCCGTTCGGTACAGGTGCGTCAGGTGCAGAATGCTGATAATTATGTGATCAATCTTAACACATTAGGTACATAAGCAAGTGTACTAGCACAAATAAAACGTTATCGGCGAGTAAACTAAACGCACGCTGGGAGACGTCCTAAGGCGAACGCGCTTTTTAATTTGCATAATTTAGCAAAATTCACATACTTCATTATTATCAATTATCGTCATACTATCAATTATCGTCATATTAGCAAATAGCATAGCAATAGCAATTATCATGCTAAGACTTACGAATTAACATGTTAATGAAATTTATTCGAAATCGCATTAATTGCCGTTACACTTACACACTAACACTTATTCTAAATATAAATAAGTTGGCGAGTGCCACATCACCTTCCTCCAGAGACCGTCAAGGGCGATAATAATCTGGAAAGTGAACTTTTCTACCTGATTTCGTCCGTCTGACATTTGCGTCATCAGTTTTAGAAGTAGAATTGGTGACTGGTGGTGTAGCTATGTTTGTGTTATTGTTATTGGTGTCAGTGTGTGTATTGTTTGTGTTTGTGGTGTGTGTGTCCTGCAGTATGTAGGCTGGTTTGATCCTGTCTATCGATACCGTGACTGTCTTACCACTAAGGAGGAGTTTGAATACTTTGTCTCCTCGTTCTAGGACCATGTAAGGTCCTTTGTATGCCGGTTTGAATGAACCGGAAGAAGCGTCATCTCTCAGGAATACATGTGATGACTTTGCGTCAAAAGCTGTGATCCACTTTAAAAAAAAAATGAAATATTACACACTCCCATCTTTATATATATTCGAAATCTGTATCTTTGTACATAAAAACATATCTTTATTTCAAGTACATAATGATGTAGTAATAAGAAAAAGTCGAAATATTCACAAATTATGTGTAGCTCAACAAAGAATTAAGCTTTTTCTAATAATGTTTACTGTATGGCAATTGGTATCTAATATATAATAAATTACCTCATTAGGTACAACATTTTTTTTAAAATCTTAACTTCATGACATTTAAAAATAAATTATTTGACTTCTTATTGCATAAGTGTTACTACTCAATAAATGAGTTTTCAATTTTAATTTTTTGAAATTGTTGTAAGCTGTAGCGTAGCTGTTTCTAAACAGCAGATGCGAGCGGAGCAGTGCGGCGCGTGCGACACATGCGGCGCGTGCGACACGTGCGGCGCGAGAGACAGGTGCGGCGCGTGCGACACGAGCGGCGCGTGAGTCACGTACGCGGGCGGCGGGGTGACGGCGGAGAGGTGCATCATATTATGTGTAACACCTTTATAACAACAATATTCTGACAAATAAATGTATTATTATTATTATAAAAAAAGATAATACTACGCGGTCGCTTTTTTGTAACCACCACAAACCGCTGGTTTGGGTATTCGATCAATAGCTAAAGCAAAACCATAACAAAGCTGTTCCAATTAAAAAAAAAAAAAATGAAATATTACACACTCCCATCTTTATATATCTTTGTACATAAAAACATATCTTTATTTCAAGTACATAATGATGTTATCTGTTACACAGTTATCTGGGGGTGGTTGCTGTGTCTTACTGAGGCTGCATTATCTAGGGGGGAAAATGAATACCTATAATTTTATTTTATTTAATGTAAGGCTGTGTTTTTGTGTCAATTTGTTTAATAATGCAACACAATTACCTATAATAATGCTTACCATTAAGATCAGGAGGCTTGGCATTGTACAAAGGAGCAAACTTTTCGCTTTGACCGAAAAGCATGATTCATGTTTGCCAACGCCATGGTTCGATGCACGCCGTTGGCAAATGGCCGCCATCGCAATTCCCACAGTGCATCTATGAAATTATAGTGTATTGATGAAAACTTTATTAATTCACCATGGAATATTGCTATTGTATCGAAATAATAATATATTGTTACTACAATTATAAAATAGCATAAATACGCACCACACTTAGCACAACGCCATGAGTAATTTAATTACTTAGTACTTATTTTAATTATTTTTCATTGTATTATAGCCTTAGTTTATGTATTCTTTTTATTTTTAAAGTTACGCATTGATACAGATATATATATATTTATTTTTGTATTTATATACATACTTTATTCAGCTTGAATTACAAATATTTCTGTGGAAAATTTTCACTTACCTGATTTATTGCTTCACACAGGGGACGTCATTACGTCATTCGACAAGTAGGTAATTGCTGAAAATCAGCGCTGTTGACGATAGGCTTGTCCGAAGTCACAGCATTTCGCTGAGCAACGACCTTTTCTTGCACAGATGCGACGCATTGTTTAATTGTCCTAGTTTTAATTGTTTATTTGTTATAAAAGTAGTTATTTCCCCACTGCAATGGACATTCTGTTTTTGTTTTGATTGTTGTATGTTATGTTGTCATTGGTTGTTATCTGCCAGTGGCGCAACAGAGTAAATATTACGTAATCGACAGGATTGTCAAAATTATATGGGTTGATTACGAGGCTTTTAGCTACTTTGTATATTATGTGTCTTATATTTACGTAAATTTGTATAATGTGCGTTTTGTTTGTGCAGAATAAACAATTTTTCTTTCTTTCTATGTAATAATAAGAAAAAGTCGAAATATTCACAAATTATGTGTAGCTCAACAAAGAATTAAGCTTTTTCTAATAATGTTTACTGTATGGCAATTCGTATATAATATATGTATAATAAGCCGGCGCGTGCGACACAGCCGGCGCGTGCGACACGCCGGGCGCGTGCGACACGCCCGGCGCGTGCAAGACGTGCGGCGCGTGCGACACGTGCGGCGCATGCGACAAGTGAAGCGCGTGCGACATTTGCGACGCTTGCGACACTGGCGACACATAACATGATGTACCTCTCCGCCTTCAACCCGCAGCAGGCGCACCACCTGGCGCGTGTGACACTTCCGGCGCGTGCGACAGACCCGGCGCTTGCGACACATGCGGCGCGTGCGAAACATGCGGCGCGTGCGACACGTGCAGCAGGCGCACCCACGACGCGTCGCACGTGTCGCACCTGTCTCTCGCGTCGCACGAGTCGCTCGCGCCGGGCGCGTGCGACACGTGCAACACGTGCCGGGGGGTGCGTCTGCTGCGGGGTGAAGACACATCATGTTATGTGTAACACCTTTATAACAACAATATTCTGACAAATAAATGAATATTATTATTATAAAAACAGATAGCATAATACTACGCGGTCGTTTTTTTGTAACCACCACAAATCATTCATTTACTGTACACGTCCTGGTTTGGGTCACAGAAATTCATATGTGTACCAAATTGCAACTTAATCGATCCAGTAGATTCAGAGCAAATCAGCTGTGACATACACACGAGTGATCCTTTGGGGATACGGAACTTAGGTTCTCTTATATATTTATTTATTTAATACTTTAAGCACACAAATGTACAGAGGCGGACTTAATGCCGTAGGTCTCTTGAAGCTAAGTATTTTAGTTTACGTTTATACAGGTAGGTAATAAAACAAATGTTAATAATAAAATATTTGTATACTTTGTGTAAATGCATCAACAATTCAACTTATTACATTTTCTATTAATGTCACTTATTAGAAGTCACAACCATTGGGCTACTTTAATAATCTAATATACAGGGTGGGTGGTGAAGTGACGTGACGTCTAACGGTAAAATTTAGATGCCCATATTGCGGGGCATCCGAATGACCCCCGTGCATGTTCCGCGATTATTAGTAGTAGTATAGGAGATAGATTTTTTTAAATGATTTTTGTGATAATTTTCACCTGACATCAGTTTTTATTTTTTTCTCTATCTATTGAATGTTTGTGGAGGTGATTCCGATGCAATAAAAGGCATCTAAATTTTACCTTTAGACGTTTCACTTTACCGGCCACTCTGCCAGCCTCATTTAGTCTGGGCGGAAAAATCCTCAGGGGGCTACCCTGAGGATTTTTCGCCCAAACTAAATGAGGCTGACGCTGATTGCGTAATGCGAAGCAGTACTCCACTCGCGTTGTACAAATGAACACGAAAGCTCAGGCCATACTTTCCCAAACATTGACTTAAAACTTCGACTGGATCATAGCATAGATCAAGAAAGACGAGGTGATGCCCAAATCTATATTTTTTGTATCTCTGTATCAGGATCTCGTTTCAAATTACGTCAATTAGCGTGCGTCATGGGACTTATGACATTGACATAAGATTTAAATTGCATTGACTGACGCGCGCTCCTATGCAACGAGTCAGAATAATTCAAATTTTTTTTTTAATATATTTTATGTCACTACAAACTTATTAATTAAACTAAATTAGCAACAAAATCAATCATTAATAGATAATACTATATTATAGGCTACTTATATCTAAATCTGGACGGATTCTTATTATCACTATAATTACACAATGTTGCAACAAAAATGGTACGTATGTATGTATGTATTGCAGTCTCTCTATCTATACCATACCGAAATGTACTACTTTGATTTTCGGCGGCTTTTGCGTTGCGTTTTCTGAAAATAGGATTTGTGTAAAATTAAATGGCGTTACCTACGTTTATATTAATTTTGGTGCAACAAGTTATAGTAAGTGAATAAGTAAGTACATGCTTTGCTTTGATGAAGAATGACAATACCAGATGACACAAATCATGCAGAACAAACGGTCTTGATTTCTTACAACAATTACTAACTTCCGAGTAAGATGATTAGCCTACTCAGCTTTCAAATGGCACAATAAAATTAGTACACAATAAAGACCATATTACGATGTTTAAAGTTCATAAAATAAAAGAAGCGCAACTATAAAGCGACACGATCTTTGAGATTACTTGTTATACAGATAATTTCTATACTTTAAATATGTGTAACTTATCTGTGTAACAGTTACCAGTGATGAAATAAAACGTGCAGAATCGCGTGCGGTGCAAATGACAGACTGGCATGCGTGCGTGCATCACACTTCAACGTAGTCGAGCGTAGTACCGGCGGGCGCGACGTGCGGCGCGTGCGACACGTGCGGCGCGTGCGACAGGCCCGTCGCGTGCGACACGTGCGGCGCGTGCGACAGGCCCGTCGCGTGCAACACGTGCGGCGCGTGCGACAGGCCCGTCGCGTGCGACACGTGCGGCGCGTGCGACAGGCCCGGCGCGTGCGACACTTGCTCGGGCGGCGGGGGGTGCGTCTGCTGCGGGGTGAAGGCGGAGAGGTACTTGTGAGGCGGACATAGAGGAAGACTTGCTGCTAACTCCCGAGACGGCTCTGGAGATACGCGGGATTCCTGCTGAACAAATATAAAAGAAAAAAAACGATATCATTGTAGCTATTACTTTTGTGGATTCTTTGGTATAATATGCATGTAATTCGGGAGTCTACGAGAGAGTTGACAGACTGGTGGACGTTTTAAAGTTATTCAATTTGTAAGTTACTCAAGCTGTAACTTACCGAAACAACGGCGATGGTAACAGTATCCGAGAATTTTACTTTATTCCTTTCCCCGGAGCGATTCCCATGTTTCTCTGGGACGTCGCTGTCCATTCGATACATCCTATCCTTCAAGCTTGTACTGGGATGATAATTATTATTATTTTGGTAACGGTACAATGTGTTCGGAGCTTCTTCCCTCAACTCTGTTTGATATAAGTGTTTGAAGTGTGTGGAAGCCATTCTTTCGTCGTGTGGTCGAGGAATAATGTCTACGACTGTGTGTGTAGGTTTGACAGGGGCTTCGCTGATCGTCACTAGTTTGTGTTTCAGTGACAGTACGTCCATACTGTGCCACCGTACGCTTTTCGGCTTCGGATAGTCTCGGTAAGCATCGTCTCGCACGTCAGTAGTCCATATCGTGTTGTCTCTTTCTAAGTACTGGTGGAGGTTGGGTCGTATGCTATTCGTTGACATAGTCTCTGTATGTGTGATGGGAACCTGCATCAGTGTGGGATGGTTCGGTAGCGACACGCGGGGAAGTGGGGGAGGTATCGTTTTGACGAGCTCTGACGTCACGCTTGCTTCCTCTTCGGATCCCGTGTATGAGTGAGAGCTGCAGCTTGAACATGATTCTGAACATTCGGATTCTGAAATTGGGAGAAGAGTAAATTTTATTATATTTTGAATAATTAACTAAAAAAACGGTCAAGTGCGAGTCGGACTCGCGCACGAAGGATTTCGTAACATTATCTATAAAAAACGGCAAAAATATCATGTCTGTTGTAATGGGAGTCCCCTTAAATATTTAATTTATTCGGTTTTTTGAGTATTTGTTGTTATAGCGGCAACAGAAATACATCTGTGAAAATTTCAACTGTCCAACTATCACGGGTCATGAGATACAGCCTGGTGACAGACGGTCAGATAGACAGACAGACGGACAGCGGAGTCTTAGTAATAGGGTCCCGTTTTACCCTTTGGGTACGGAACCCTAACAATCGAGGTTGGGCCGATAAGTCAGACAAACGCGACTTTCCTCAGTTACTGGCTTGACGACTTAAGTAAATTCAACTTTATATCAAGTAAAGTTAACCATCCTCAGCACGCTTTGAACACCTTTTGGCCAATATTTCATTTACGTCTCGAATAGTATACAAGACGCGTTTCCTTTGAATTTTTTTTATTTTACATCTCTTTCACTCAAAGAAATGTTGCAAGCAATGTTGTTGTTGGAAGCAATGTTGTTATTTGACATTTATGATATTAGTAATAGGGATCTACAAACCGGGGGTGTTATCAGCATAGTGCAGTGCCAAGGCGGCGGCCTCCGTGGCCAAGGACGCGAGCGCACGCCGCTCGGCCGCCCAGCGAGCGTCGCAGAACAGATCCCACGCCGACAGGTCCACTGCTAAGCTCAGAGCCTTCTCGATGCGACCGCGTCTGAGCAACGAATAGAATAGAATATTTTTGTAAAGCTACGGCTACATTGTCGTGATAAAGCGATGTACACTTCGCGCGCTCTCTCTCGCACACCGCTCGACGTCTTGCAGTACAAAAGAGAGCGCGCGAAGTGTAGTTCGTGTTATCGCGACAATGATGACGTAGTATTAGGTAAAACATAGTGAGGAAACCTGTGTGCAGTAGTTAATACAAGGTGTCGTTTTGCATCCACTCCTGTCGCAGATCGTCACTCAAAAGTTTTGAATAGTTTTTGGAATTGCATAGAGTTATTAATCAACCATTTTCAAATAATTCCATGGTTATAACCGCTCTACAATATGTAACAAAAACCCTGTTGTTCCTTCTACCTACGTTTTAAGAATCGGTTTACTAAGCGATAAAGCAAGTCATTTATAAAAAACAGTTAAATAAAAAAAAAAATAATATTTGTAATGTTTAATCGATTTGTTACCTCTGCAATTCTGCATGAAGCGATGACGCGAAACCAGAAGTAGATAGAACGTTCCCGCACTCTCTTTGATCGGCACCGCCGCGCCGCCGATTATTATATACTATATATATATTATATACGGCCACGGAGTTGCTGTTCGATATGACCACCTTGTACCTCTACACTTCTTGGCTCATAGTCGGAGGGAAGTAGTGATTGGACACGACAATAGTGAAATGGGTGCTGGCCATCTTCTTTGAGTACTCTCCTAACGCGCATATGATTTACTCCGAGTTCGTGTCCCACTGAGCGTGTACTTCGCGTTGGATCGTGCTCAAACAAGTCCAAGACTTCTGTCTCGAGTCCTCGGTCTGCCTGCGTCAGCTCGATGTCAGGTCTCGTCCGTGCACATTGCCGGTATTGTACGTACGTATGTGCAAACGTTGGAATGCCATCGCCGACGGTAATGATCGTAAAACGTTCTTGGTAGAGTCTGCGTGCTTCTGCATAATTGCAGTCACATTTCCGAAGACACATCAACATATTAAAATATTCTACGTTAGAAGTAGACATTGTCAACGTTTACGTAAACAAAACACTTTTCACTCACTACGTAGGTCAACAATAACATCCATTTGAAAGCATGATGCGCGGGAGACTGACTAAGGAAGTGATTCGCAGGGAGACGAGTGGCGGGGCGGCGGGGTAGTTAGGCACGTGGTACCGACCCGCCGGCATGCGCGGCGGGTGTTTTTGGCGGCACCTTTTGTCGCATTCAAAGAAAGCCGCTGAGCTAGTAGGCTATTTAGCGAAATAAAGATGTACTTGTAAAATCAGACACTCTAAACATTTTTTTGAATGTATCGATTTTAACAGTTATTTGATTTTGACCTCTCGACTAGCCAATGCTTAATTTTTTTAAATTATATTTTCATCAATGTTCTGCTTATAGGTAAATGTATACGTTCCTAAAAGGAACAACAGGGTTTTTGTTACATATTGTATATTAGATCTCATCATCGCGAGTTCGTATTTCCGAATATAAACGATGATTACCGAAGCGCATACTTTGCTTGGGAAATCTGTACGTGTACGTAAGGTAGCACCTGAGTAAATGATGGAAGAACTTCCTGGCGAGGTCGTGCACGGGCGGCGCGTACCGCGCGGCGAGCGGCGCGTGCGGCGCGCTGGGGCACAGGTACGTGCCCAGCGCGCCCTGCGCTACGGACTCGGAACTGTTCGCCTCTGAGGAATGATATGGTCGCTTTATTGAGTGATAATTTTTATATTAGAGTTTGTAAATAGAAATAGAGTAGATTATTGAGAAGTTAGATAGATTGAGGAACTCAAACGAATGATGTATACAACAAAAATGAGAGGTTCACTTTGTAGACCTTAAAAATATTCTTAGTCTATATATTGCAAACAGGATCAGAACAATCTTATGATTTTCGTTTCAGTATGCACAGTCACGGGTGCTTACATCGAACCTCCGTAAGTACTATTTCTGCTTGCAACACACGGCCGCTATAGTACCGCTTATCTACGCTCATCAACCAATTGCATCGCAAAGATCGTTATAAACAGGGTGGTCAAACATCTGTAATCATTGTAACAGAGCTTGAGAAATGTATTTAAACAAAAGATTTTTTTTTATTGGTCGACGCAAAAAGGGGCTGTTAACAGATATGGTCATCGTGTGCACGGGATTTTGTTTGGTGGTCCGATGTACGCACCCGTGAATGTTCATGTGCTAGAAAAGGGCGCGACCAAATGCCTAGTTTTCTTTTAGAGCTAGCTTCTTTTGCTATTATTACATTCAATATACATTTCGTCACTTATTTTAATTTTCTGATCAGCATGAAAACAAAATACTTATCTGTAATATTTCTCGTTAGCCACTCCATAAACGATATGGAACCAATGTTATTTTTATGATACTAACCAGTCTTGCTTCTCAATGCGGCACAGACGAGCAAGTTGACAGCCCACAGACACTCAGTACCTTCGCGCTCCCAATCCATGGCACGAAGTAACGCTACTGCATTTGAAGACCGCTTTGTACGAACCCAAGCCTGAAAAGTCATTATAAATACACTATTACAGGGATGTTTTGACGCTCGAACGTCGTTGACAGGGGGTCCCCCTGTCAACGTCGTTCGAGCTCTATGTTGGTAAACATTTGTGCAGTTGTTTTATGAAATGTCACGTGAAATGTTTTCAAAAAACCGGCCAAGTACGAGACGGACTCGCGCACGAAGGGTCCCGTACCATTATCTATAAAACGGCAAAAAAACATGTCTGTTTTATGGGAGCCCCCTTAAATATTTATTTTATTCTGTTTTTTTAGTATTTGTTGTTACAGCGGCAACAGAAATACATCATCCTTGAAAATTTTAACCGTCTAACTATCACGGTCCATGAGATACAGTCTGGTGACAGAAGGACAGACAGACAGAGGAGTCTTAGTAATAGGGTCCCGTTTTACCCTTTGGGTACGGAACCCTAAAAACAAGATGGCGGCGTAAGTTTCGAAATACATTTAAACAGAAATATGCGGGATGGCTCGATTTAGGTGTCCAGGACTGTAGTTACTTTTATACCATGTTACGTGAAGAACAAGACGAGAACTGGGTCGTATTGTTAATTTTAAAGCCATACTTTATAGCTCTTCAAGATAATTTATCCCAAGAACAAACATAACATTGTAGTTGTAAAACATGTTCTCCCATACATTCCAACTGCAAATAGGTTTGTGCGCACAATATTGAGAGATTTATAGGTTTACTATCATATCTTCTATTATGTATTTTCTATTATATCTTCATAAAGGTTTTCCTGTAATCTATAAATTTTCTGTCTTTTTTCTAAATTTTAGACAGTAGTTTTGGAGATAAGGGTGGTAGTCCATTTTCAACTATTTTCTTAAATTAACTTTAAAACAACAAAATATTTGAGATACTCACAATAAGCCCTTTCATTTGGTATGTCACAACAGTTTGCAAAACTTAAAAAAAAATAACTAATTTACCTCTCAAAAGTAACCCTCATATTCAAAATTCATTTATTTACGTTACACGTCCGTGTTTGGGTCACAGAAATTCATATGTGTACCTTTCAACTTAATCGGTCCAGTAGATTCGGAGCAAATCGGGTGTGACAGACAGACACGAGTGATCCTATAAGGGTTCCGTTTTTTCCATTTGTGGTACGGTACCCTAAAAATATATATTTACCGGTATTAGTCGAGGATGTGTGATATGCAGAAGCGTGAGTGGCCCGCCGGAAAAAGTCGCTAAAATAATTGGCCCTCCCTTAGCGCTTTTAGTTGATAGCAACCGCATCCGTCGAGAGTCCCTGAAATGGCCGTAAAAATATCAAATTGGTTTCTATGCTAAAGATTTTAAAGGCTTATACTTACTAATAGTTCCTGTAGTCTTTTGGCATCCCATAGTATTAGATAGTAATAGTCCATGTCCAATTTATTTGTAAGAATATTGTTAATGTCTTGTTAAAGAATCGTTACATCATCGGTTTAAAACTTCATAATATTCTGCCGTTTCCGGTGTACAAATAAAATTTCAGGGGTATGGTTCGTTCTTTAGATATAACATTGAATTAAATAAATTAAGATAACATTCATTATTTTTATTAAACTATTAAGTTTGGAAATGTCAACAAGATTAAATTAAGTCAAAGAGATAATAAGAAGAGAATGTAAGTATTTCCTAATTTTCCTAATATTTAAGTCAACTTTTTATTCATAAAATCATTAGTCGAGTAGTAGCATTTACCTAAGAGATAATGTAATAATTTATATTTAAATGTCCTAAAGTTAAGAGTTTTAAAACAATCTGGTAGTTTATTATGAACTGTGGTCGCCTTAAAAAAATATTATTGAAAAATAGTTTATTATTTCGTCTAGGTACACGAAGCATGTGAACTAGAAATGTGTCGTTCGCGATTGAACGAATCTAATGAACCGGTTCTCAAGTTCCGCGCGAATGATTGGGTCACTAAGACGGAAATGATTCGATCGTTCATCGAGGAGCCGAGCGAGAGCGAGCAAGAATGAGTCGGGCGCCACGTAGCGCGTCGCGTCGCTGGCCGCTGCATTGTGTGTGTGACAGAGACAACAAGACGATACTAACGATACTAATATGCTTAAATAGTCCCTATAACATATGAACTAAAGTGTACTTCAAAGATTTGTTTATGTGAGGCATTGAACCAAAATAAACAATTTCAAGTCAAACAATCAATCCCGGTGACCTGCAATCGGTGCGACCGTATGAACCGTTTGGCGCGCTTTTAATTCCTGACCGAAGTTGGCGGGAGTGGAGTGTGAACCAATCAATCGATTGACCGGGTCGAAAGAACCGGGTCGTTGTCTTGACAGGTCAGTATTGATTTGGATCTTTATGATTGAACGAACGACACATTTCTAATGCGAACTTTGTCATCACAACATGTGAACTGTGGCCATCATCTTCATCTTCCTGCCCTTGTGCCATGTTACTTGAGGTGGGCGCAACAGATTTTCTCTTTCCATTCTCCCTGTCAACCGTCACGCTATCATTCACTCCCTTCTCTTTCATATCATTCCTCACACAATCCATCCATCTTTTCTTTGTGGCCTGGTTTTGTGGTTTTTTTTTGGTGGTTTCTTATCGTGGTACTTTTATTGAATATTTATTGTTTGAGCCCAGTATGTGGCCACGTTGATGTGGCATCAATGGCATTCTTTAGGTCATCAAAGGTGCAAGTGAACGTGAAGCAGTTAGGAAAGTTAACTTACCGCAAATACGATGTGAGATCTAGACATTTGGAATGATGGTGTAGTAAGGAAAGCGCACGGTCAAAACACTGCAGTCTTCCGCCTTCCTCTGCAGCTATGATCAACTCGTCTGCCCAACGGATCTCTGTTGCTATCTGTAAACGAAGATAAGATTGTTGACCTATTTATCTTTACTTGTATTTGAAAAGACTCCCAACTTTTTTTATTTATTTACTATCGGTCAGTATGGTTAGCTATCTTACTTGCTGATATTCATTATTTGCCTCTATGGCCAATCTATAAAGCGTGCTTAGACTTCACTTAAAGCTAAGCACAGTAAGCGTTACATACGAAAATAAATCTTTTTCATAAGGGATATAATAAAAAAGTTTAAATCTAAAAATTTATAAATAAAATCATGTGACTCCGGCTATACGAAAACCAATTTTGTTTTTAACTAGCACTTCGCCCGCGACTTAGTCCGCGTGGATTTCGTATCTTCGCCTACAAAGTTTAACACTCTCTCCATTCTGTTTAAAAGATAGTTTTCGAAAATCAATGATTGCGACTTTTTTATTTATTATATTATGACCAACTTTATTATTTATTATAAACTACTATTCAATTTTTTCAAGTTTATAAAAAATGAAATGTATAAGTAACTAATAGACTAAGCGTAGGGCTGTTCGCTCACACCGCGGTATATTTCTTACTTTTAGCATTTTTATATCCGTCGTAACTTCTAAACGAAAGGTCCGATTCGAATAATTTAAAGAGGAATTTACATGTACATAATCAACCTTGATTATGAAACTATTTAGTTGGTTAAGGATTAATATCATGATACAAATGTCATCATCTTTCTGTTTTACCCGTGTTTTGATTGACTAGTTTGAATAAAAAACGGTTATTGCGACTTAACTATAATAGTTACAGATATAGCCTCGCGGACTTTTTTGTGTACATTATTTTAAGTATCATCAATAGTTTTCGCGGCGCACGCCTAATAATGATTTTTATAAATAAATTTTTGATACCTTGGGTTACGTTATTGTAATTTTCGTAGGGATATCTTATTATTTTGTTAAATAAATAGCTCATATTACTCGCTGATAATGTAGCTTTCTATAGGTGAAAGAATTTTTTAAATCTGTTACGTTATTTTTGTGTTTACCATTACAAACAAACAAAAAATCTAATCTTTTCACTTTATAATAATTATATTTAGTATAAATTAATTATCATTGTCAAAACGACTTCGATATCTTGTTTATACCTTCCTATTAGTTGGCGTTTTTGTCGTAGTCGGATTTAAGATTTTAACTTTTCTTTTATTTCAGTTATTTTGGGATTTTGACCTCTAATTATTATTAATTATACCAAATACTATATATTAATCTTTATAAGAAATCTTGGCTCAAATTCAGACTTCATTCTTCGTCCAGGCAGAAATCCAGGCTTCATGTTGGATATAAACTAACCGGTATGGGTATAAACTTACAAATCCAGCTCTGGTTGTATGCGTAAGGCCGGCCACACAGTGAACGACATGCAGCGAGCCGTCTATACACGCAATCAGTAGTCGCGAGTCGCACGGAGACCGTCTTACTACTCGCACGGGCGTAGACAACGACACGTGTGTCGCACTGTCGCGACCACTCGACAACTTTGTCGCACGGTCTTCGGGATTCACCTCAAATCGTAGCCAGTCTAGGTTGATGCCGTTCTGTAATTGAAATGAGGAGGTCTAAACGGGTGACAAACATTATTATTTAACTAAATGTTATCTTGTGGTGAAAACGTTCATGCATAGCGTTAACCAACGCGAATGGAGTGGGGTAAAGGCTGACGTAGACTTAGGCGGGCCGCACCGCTTTTCAAAAATCTTCCTAAATCACTTTTGTACATTTTGTATCAGCCGTCGCACCCTACAAAGGAAAAAAAGAAACCTGCCAAGCACGTATCGGACCACGCAAAATGAAGGATTCCGTAGTTGGGATGAATTTATCCCAGGCACAAACTTAACTTTGTAGTTGAAAAATCACGGTCAATTCTCCAACAGCAAAAGGAATCGAAAAGCAAACGCAAAAAAAAAGTAATAAAACTACAAATTAACATGTTACGGACTTTTTCCTTTACTTGTGCTTTAAGACCTTACTTCTTGCCAAATTTCATGATTCTTTGTCAACGGAAATCCTATAAGTTTTGATTTATTTGCGAGTAGCAAAGATGGCCGTATTTTTTATCGCGTTGTCTTAGAAGCTTGATCTTTTTAGAACTCCAAGAGACCTATGTATTTGATATTAATTTCAACTTGATACCCGTTCCTGAGAAAAAGAGTCTTGATAGACTGACTGACAGACAGACGGACAACGAAGTGATCATAAAGGGTTCCGTATTTTCCTTTTGAAAAAAAATGAAAGAACGAAAATACGTCAGTACCGCACTTTGTTGTATGGAAATGTGTTGCGATGCGGCCCGATGCGGCTGTAATGTGCGCTTAACTTATAAAATATACTGCTTCAAAACAATTGAATCTCAAGATTAGTTAATAGGTACAAAAGTTCTGTTTTAGAAATAATTAATCTCAAATCCTTATAAATAAGGCTGAAATTTCTAAAACAAGATAAAATCATATTGAGTGACTGGGGTGATACTTTACAAATTGGTGGTTCTAAGTTAAGCAGTGAAAATATGTATATGATTAGGTTAGGTAGGTTTGTACATGTCAATAATATTTTAAAAAGTAAAAGAGGTTTGCCTTTCCTATCTGACTACTCTGAGAAGAAAGGCCGAAACATACTCATGTCACAGTCTCTTTTAAAGTCCAGAAATAATCTTGGTCAGATCATGTGAGGACATTTACATTGGTGTCTGAAATGGTCTTTTTAGGAAAGGACTACACAAATTGAATGGATCACTGTGACTAGTTCAAATAAAGTGTAAATAAATAAATAAATTACAGTTACCTTATGGCATGTTACTTGTTCAACAATATGAACAACAATGTCTCCCTTATTTGATAGTTCTGCTGATAATGTTTCATTCTCCAGTTGATGGTATGCTGTTAGGTTGATGTGATGTCTGTAACATACAAACAAATTATATTAACTGCAATGATGAAAGAATATTATGAATGTTTTTCGGGTATATATACATGTAACATGACCAATACTTTTTTAATCTGTGTAATATTATGCTTAAAATAGTTTTCAAAGCAATTTACCCATTGATGCTATACAGGTGGAGGTTAGCATGGTCTTCAAGCACAGGGCTCCAGGGCGCCGGCTCCGCGACAGTGACGCTCCACACGAGTATTCGGGCTCCATTGCTGCCCTCATTATTAGATATATGCCTCTCTGTTCTGCGACTACTTCCACCTAGTTCTATGTTCTGAAAAATCAAAAATATTAAGAAAGAAAATATCTGTTTGTTGCAGCACATGAGACACAACTTACGTAGGTAGTCAGAGTTGAAATCTGCTACAATCATAAGACACAATAAATATGTTATTTTGCCAAAGAAGAGATAAAAAAAAATATGTTATTGTGTCTTATGATCGTAGCAGATTCCATTTATGGGTCAGGACCAAATTTTTGACTTAATTGCACAGCGGAAATCACAATGAAAATGTATCACACTGGAAAATAAATGTAGCACAATATAATATTATTAGGGTGTGTGAATATTTTAACATTTTAGTGTAATCAAATTGCATTGCTTGCCTAAAATATTCCGACTTATAAAATGTTACACACACCCTAATAATTATATTGTACTACATTTATTTTCCAGTGTGATGCATTTTTGTTGTGGGGCTTGTGGCTAAGTAATAACAGCCGCACGGGTCGATCGATCAGGTTAAGCTGCGCTTGCCGCGGTTGGTCTGTGGATGGGTGACCATCTTTACATACCAAGACCCTTCCGTGTCCCGGCAGTTATTGCTTTACTTACTTTGTGTTACCCAGTAACTGGGTTGTGGAGATCAGATAGGCAGTCGTTCCATGTAAAATACTGGTATTCAGCTGTATCCGGTAAGACTGGAAGCCGACCCCAACATAGTTGAGAAAAAGGCTATGCAGGTGATAATACATTTTCGTTGTGATTTCTGCCGTGCAATTATGACAAAAATTTGGTCCTGACCCTTATAGATTTTTGCTGTCAATGAAAAGTAAAAATTGCTCTGTCCATGCACCATTCCATTTTTTTTGTTACCTGTACTGCCCTACTGCTGGGCAAAGGTGTCCCTTCCCATTTCATGTTATTGCTTTAAAATGTCTTTCTCTTACTGCTAGCTACATATAAAACAATGCTGCTGCTCTTTGATTCATAACTATATTTTCAACATGCAAGGTATTAAAATGCATCACCTGTAAATGTGGATCTCTATCAGTTATGCGACATGGAAGGGTAATATTGTTTTTGCTAAATGTCACTAGAGTTGCAGTCCGATCATTGTGAGTTACTAATATGTGAGATTTGGATAGCGCCACTGGAAAACGATTAATTATATGTTAATTTCTAAAAAATTGATAAATTTTATAGTTACATTAGTCAATTATGTATCATACAATTGATATGCACATTATGAGACTGAAAAGCAGTATACAGAATTCTTTTTTAGATCTACAACTTACCATTTGTAATAGTCTGACCGGATAGTTTCCCCACAAAATACCTATCAAAAAGAATTTGAGTGACATCCAGCGTGTTTTGCCTAACAGTGAGGTAAGCTATCACTCCTGAGGAGAACACTATGGTGATCAGGGAGTCTGTGGTCCATTCACAGGTGATGATGCTCCTGTCTCGGAGCTTGGACTCCAGCTGGCGCACCTGGCGTGGGTGGGCGGCGCGCCATAGACCGCCTCGTCGCTCACAATAACTTCTTTTACCAGAATCATAAAATGTCTCATCTACTCTTTTCTTTGTTTCATACCTGTATGGAAAAAGGTTACTTCTTACGAACTGATAAAGACTAGGATTTGTTGTTTAAGTTAATTTAGATTAGGTAATTTTATTTGAAACTTTTAATTGGTCTGAATAAATAATAATTACGGAGATGATAAGAAAGTCAAGTGGTACAAGTTTCTAAGCAATGCAAAGCGATTTATTATGCTTCATCTTGTTACGCTAACAAGCTTATAGTTTCACAAATGAAAGTTTTTAATTATGTCTGTTTGTTTGCGACAACTTTGTAACTTACTTGAAACTTTTAAAGTCACTGTTTTTTAAATGCAAGCTTTCATCACAAGTCAGAAATTTGACGTCGTAGTTAATCATTTTATGTTCCTAGTCATACTTTTGTAATAACATTTGACAATAAGGCATTATTTGTCTATTTGTTTTCAACTAGAAATCTTAAGTACAGTAATAATTTACCAAGTAAATAATTAAGACAGTGACTGTGACAGTGACAGACAAGACAAGACCAGATGACATAAACATTGACATTCTAACAGTGTTGCCGCAACTGAGTTCCCAATAGGTACATATCCAGCGCTGAAAAGGTACATTTTGGGTTAAAAAGGTACATCAGCAATGCTTTTACTAAAATCACTCACTAGTGCTTCTCTCGCTCTCTCGCAATGAATTCGAGACAAGGAGAGACTGCCTGCTCGCCAGCAGAAGTTCTATTTTTGGATTCTAAGTGTGAGAAAACTTACCTATCTAATATTATAAAAATTTCGTGTCACGGTGTTTGTGGTCGCACTCCTCCGAAACGGCTCGATCGAATTTTATGAAATTTTTTATTTATATTTGGTAGGTATGAGGATAGGTCGTAAAGTATATTTCATACCGTTAATAAGAAAAAAAAAATGTAATTTTGACAGGACAACGTCTGGCGGGTCAGCACTAAAAAGTCCCCGCAGTTTTATGATAGGTAATAGGTACTCATTGAATTGTTTCTCGTGGATAATATAATGCAGAACTCACATGATAAAAAAAAATGAAATCACACAACACAAACACACACACACACACAATAAAATAACACATAACACACACAACACACACACACACACACATAATATTCTCATTATTGTCAGTTAAAACTAAAATAATAAATTAAAATTCTACAATAAAGTCATGCATGTTTGATGCAACAAATTCCTTCACCAACCTTTATTTAGCCCAGGAGATCTAAGACGTTAGGTTAGGTTAGGTTAGGGTATTAATTATAATATAAACGTGTTAGTAAGAATAATCATTGTTTGAATGACCTGTGGTGTGGCACCACCCCACCCCCTGAAAGTGTCGTAAAAGTCGACTAAGGGAAAAAACCGTAGGATGGGCAGCAGCATTCTTTCCGCGTACTGTACCACCACACTGTGATCGCCAACTCGCAATGCCAAGCGTGGCGATTACGGCAAACCCCCTAACTTGGGGAGGCCTATGACCTGCAGTGGAAGTCTCAGTAGTAGTTAGTAGAAGTAGTACTATAACCAAAGCCCACAGCAAAACACAATGCAACACACACACACAAAATATCTAGTAATATTCTCAAGGAAGTATTTTACAAATTACCAAGCAGCGAGCGAATAAAGGCACCGGTCAGCCGCCCGACGCCGCCACGACCAAATCAAACACAGGATTCGATTAATGGAAATGGGCTTATTCAATTTATTTATTGTACACTTATGTATATAAGAAAGAAAATAACTTCCCCTTATCGCAGAGACCAATATCTCGCGCGCTTAAAAATACAAAACAAAATGTACTTAGCAAAACTATCCTCTTTGCAAACAAGCGCCCTGTGAGTAGAGTAGTCACAGAAAAGTGTGTGTGTGTGTGTGTGTATCGTATCTGACTGTGTCTGTGGTACTTAGAACCGAAGATCTATCTCGTTTTGGAGGCGGTTTCAAATATTGGATGTTAAGTTGAAAAGGTACGTAAAATGGACCCCATTACACATTACACATGGGAGGCTTAATGGGTACGTCAAATGTGTAAAATGTACGCTAACGGCAACGCTGCATTCTAATAAATTGACATTCTGCCCAGTGTTGTCAGATCTGTAAAGGCCAAGAAACTCCACAGTCACTCTTTTAAATCAACATATTATGGTTACAAAACATTATTTACATCATTCATTTTGAAAGTATACATGTGAGAACGATGCAAAACTTAAAAGCGTCTGTAATAAAAAGATTAACAAAAAAAAAAAACAATTCAAAAACTAAAATAAGCCGTGGCAGGTATGAGGTAACCAGTCTACAAATATATTTTATTTAGTTATTTAGTACAAATATATTGTACTAAAGCAGTGGTGGCCAAGCGGAAACGACAAGGCGTAGGTAGGAACCGCGTCCAGACTTAGAGACCCAGGGCCCCTACGCACTTCGACATTTGAGCCTCATTTTGGAAATTCAGTAAATAGAATGCACTAGTAGGTACAGGAAATGAACTTCTTCTTTATATTTGACTTTAATTACTATTATTTAATTTCTACTATAAATAAACATCATAAATAATGCATCATAAAAAATGACAATATTACATGTGAATTTTACAATCATCCCCTATTTTACCTACTTGAGGGATGATTTTAGGAAAACGTTGAAACACTTTGTTCTCTATTTGTTAATAAAAGCATAAATTTAATATAAAAAAAAAATCATATCCCTAACTTAAGAAATGAACGGTTTCCCATACGAACTTTCATCCCCTAAATCCTATTAATATTAGTGATATTTTTGAGACAAAAAGTAACCTTCAGTTTCCTTCCCCGGAATGCAATCTATCTCCTTGCCAAATTTTGCACCCCGCGGTTTCACCCGCATAAGTCTCGATCCCGCAGAAATATTGGGATAAAAAGTATCCTTTGTCCTAACCCAGGTCACGGTCTAACCTGGTGCAAAATTTAAAAAAAAATTATAAAATCCTACATGATTAATATTTCGCTGAATGATCTATTTCTATACTTATTCTATAAGACCTTTGGGTGGAAGAGCGAGCAAAGCGAGCTCGAAAATTTTAGCACCTCAGATAGGTTAGGTTTCTTTTGACTATTCATGCAGTAATAGAAGTTACTTTGTCGACTTATGCAAGAAGGTTGGAGAATTAAGAGTAATTAAGATGCAATAGCTAGAGACGTGAGCTCGTCAAAATTTAGCACCCCGCCTCGGAAATGTTAGATTGCTTTTGACAGTTTAAGACGATGATGATGATATTTGCATTATGGAATGCAATTAAAGAATATGCCTATGCAATTAAAGAATATAACTATGAAATAAGAGTTGCTCTGTTGACTTATGCAGAAAAGCAGAAGAAATAAGATAAACTATATGCATGAAAAAGTTTTTGCATCCCCCGTCAGGCAGGCAAGGTACTTACCTGGGCGAGGTAGTTGGGTGAATGGGGCCCCTAGGCTGGCTGGGACCCTGGCCGTGGCCTTGCAGGCCTAGGGGGAAATCCAAGCCGGGTAAGAACCCAGACAGGTACTTTACTTTCTGTGAATTATTTCATCACAACTGCTCTCAAAACGGTGAAAGAAAAGACAGTTACCAGTATGTCCTTGAACAAAAAAATCGAAGACATGATACATTATAGGCTGAGCTATGATTATGCTACGCCAAAATATACATAGCACGCGCGCGTAATGGCCTCCGATTGTTGGACTCAGATATCTTTTTAGATTTATAGTCTGTTTATGTATAGCATCTGATAGATAAAAAACCGGCCAAGTGCGTGTCGGACCACGCACAATGAAGAGTTGGGATGAATTTATCTCAAAAACAAACGTAACGTTGTAGTTGAAAAACTGAAATGTTGTCTCATACATCGATATACGTCACGGTAAATTCTCCAACTGCAAATGTAAGTTGGTCGACTATTAATCGTTAAATTGTAAAGCCTACTTAGCTGTGATAGATTTCTTTTTAATTTCGTCATACAGGGTGGATTTTTGAGACGGGGCAGTAAGGGCAGGTACCCTTACCGTTTGTGCAGAGAGGGGCCTGACCTGGCCGAGAGCCAATTCGGCTTTCGGCACGGTCGCTCCACCATCCACGCAATATCGCGAGTGAGGGTCCTGGCGGAGTAAGCACTGTCTCGGGGCGGGGTGATGTTGGCAGTGTCCTTGGACATCTCCAACACCTTGAACACCCTGCCCTGGACTTGTATTCGGGAGGCACTGCGGTACCATCGGGTGCCTTCCTACCTCCACTATATCGTTGGGGCTTATTTGGCGGAGAGGTGTGTCACCTACACGGGACGTGATGGCAGAAACCAGCACTGCATGTTGTGCGGTGTTCCACAGGTTTCGCTCGTGGGCCCACTCCTGTTGAACATCGGGTACGACTGGGTGCTGCGGGACGAGCTCCAGCCGGGCGTGGACTTGACGTGTTATGCGGACGACACGCTGGTCACGGCCCGTGGGAGCTCGTACAGGGAGGCAGCGTTGCTCGAGACGACTGCGGTCTCACAGGTGGTGAGCCGCATACGGCGCCTAGGCCTGGAGGTGGCCCTCAACAAGTCGGAGGCCATAGTATTTCATGGCCCATGGAGGGCGCCGCCGCCCGGATCACACGTCGTGGTCAGGGGAGCTCGAATCGCTGTCGAGTCTACCATGAAGTATCTGGGATTGGTGCCCGGTGGGACTTCGGCCCTGCTTTCGGCGGCTGGCGCCCAAGTTATTGGACGCGGCTGGGGCGCTATCAACGCTGCTTCCCAATCTGGGGGCCCGAGCGCCACCTGTAGGCGGCTCTACGTGGGGATCATGCGATCGATGGCCCTGTATTGGGCCTCGATCTGGGCGGCTGACCTGACGGCTGGTAGCATCGCTGTCTTGCGAAAGCCGCAGAGAGCGATGGCCGTCAGAGTCATTAGGGGATATCGCACGATCTCCAACGACGGCTTGTGCACTGGCTGGATTCCCGCCCTAGGACCTCGAGGCCAAAGTACTCGCGGCACTATATCGGTGGCGCGAGGAAGCGAGGGTGCGAGGCGAGTGGCTGATGCAGCGACAAATGGAGTTGCACGGTCTCAGCTTCGCGCAGCCCTGGTGGCGGAATGGCGGGACAGGCTTTCACGCCCTACCTCCGGCCTCGTCACCATTGAGGCGGTTTGGCCGGTGCTCGAGCGCTGGCTCGGGAGGAGGCACGGCTCCCTGTCATTTCGGGTGACGCAGGTGCTTTCAGGGCATGGTTGCTTCGGGAAGTACCTGTGTCCCATAAACAGGGAGCGGCGCGGTATACGCTGGCAGAGTGTGCCGTTTGGGAGGACCCGCGCTGTACCCTCGTCTCAGGAGCAGGCAGTGACCTGTCGCTGCCACCCGTGGTCGACTCCATGATCGGCAGTGAGGAGTCCTGGGACGCGGTGGTATCCTTCTGCGAAACAGTCATGTCGCAGAAGGAGGCTGCGGAAAGGGAGTGGGAGATCTCTTCCACTCACCCTGCCCGCAGCAGGCGCACCGGGCGCCGGCGGAGGGTGGACAACGTCCTCTTCCCCTAAATAGGTCCAGGGGCGACGGACTCGGGGACATCCGTCGCCCCCCACATAGCAGGACCCGAAGTGGCGGCGCGTAGTCGCTTCTGTACCGAACTTGTAAGGTGTATTATACTAAACATTTTAGAAGAAAGCATAACCATAATGTACTACGCGGTCGCTTTTTGACTTTTATTTTACTATCTCGTTAATTATTGTATGTACTACGCTGACATTTTACAGGTATAAAACTGAACTAAGCACATATTATTGATATAAAATTCAGTTTATATATCCACATACAGGTTTATCGGTAGCCAAATAACTCCGCGCGCATTGCGACCGTGAACGTGGAGAACTGAATATCATCATAATTTGTTAGTTACTTACAGGATACTAATGAAACTTCACATACATTTGAAGGCAGTTACAAGCTACAAAATAACGTTTAAATTAAGTCTTTAGAGCTCTTATTTAGAGTGTTAGGACCTATTGAAGTGTTTTTATATTTAAGTAAATAACCTTTAAACGGTGCATTATTATGGTTTTTTATTGCACAACTAATTACAACTAATTCCTAAGAAGTTATGTACAAAAGATGATAAGAATCCGCTTAACCGTTTCAGAGATCCAACAAAACCACAAACGTTACTCCAGCCGGATCTTGAATAACTTTGCAGCCGAAGAAAGAACAAATACAAAATAAGGTGCAACATTTACCTCGTCTAGACAACTAATTATATAGCTAATATTTGTTTCAATATTCCCATAAAAAAAAAAAAATGTGGCTGCGGTAACGTTATAAACGTTACCTTAGCAGGAAATGTTTTTGTGAAATATCTAAAAAACTATAAAGTGCAAAAAATTTAAAAATGTGCGCACCAATTACAGAAGCTGGGCAACTAATTATCTATAAGATTTAAATGACTGTTTTCAACATTATTTTGCTGGGGTAACGCACACCTAAAAATGAATGAGATCCCCAAAAATTAGAGATTGGTGAGTACCTAGTACACCTATTTGTCTATTTAGTGAAGTGCCTTAAAGAAATCTTAATTACCTGTACTTTTGGCTCATTTTGGGTCGGCGTAGCGGGTCCTTTTCTAGGACGTAAGTATAACATCTACGATCAATAAAATGTTTATCCACAGTGTTGATCGAAGCATAACATAACCAGAAATCATCTAAGAGGTTGAACAGAAAATACCCTTTGCTTTCTTTTATAGATTGATCCCATCATAATCTATAATAGCCAACTACGTTTCGTTATGTACATAGGTTGTGTTGTTATAAGTATGCTTGCCGAGTGTGATACATGGCGGCGCGGCGGTTTCACATTTATTATTGCATCCTTTGCGCGGCGGCTACCTACCAGGGCTGGATTAGATATTATATGTTTGGGTCACAGAAATTCATATTTATACCAAATATCAACTTAATCGGTTCATTAGATTCGGAGTAATCGGTTCATTAGACTCTGAGTAAATTGACTGTGACAGACAGACACACAACTGATCCTATAAGGGTTTCAGTTTTTCATTCAGACCTACGGAACCCTAAATACGTCACAAAACATTGATTCAGCTAGTGTTCTAACAAGAAAACCTATTTTGTAAAAGTTAAACCTTAGAAGCTAAAACAAACCAAATTCTATCAAGGGATACCTTAGTAGAATTTGCTACAGGCCCCGCGTTAGCTTAATCTGTGTCTCTGTGAAAAGGAAGTGGAGGTATTTGATGTCCATCGCATTGTCTTTTTTTTTAGGTAGATTTTCCACGAAGTATGTCGGTATATATACATACATAATCAGCCTATAATGTTCCCACTGCTGGGAGACAGGCCTCCTCTCAGTGAGAGGGAGTGGGCCGTAATCCACCACGCGTGCCCAGTGCGGGTTGGTAGATGTCACATGTCTTCGAATTTTTTGGTTCTAGGACATGCCGGTTTCCTCTCGATACCTGAGGAAACCGGTATATATACTGACATACAATCTACCAACTAATGATGGGATGGGGATGGTGATTAATAACCCACTAATGGGAGAAAACGGCTGAAATATTACCATTTTATGCACGTACTATGATGTTATAAAATTATACAAATTCGTGCTTGCTGTCGTAATGTCATTGAAGCCTGAGAGCGCTCACAGGCAGACGTTTTTCGTATATTTTTCATATTGTTACGGTTGATTGAGTATGCATGACACATCTTTACTCCCTTACAATTGCTGGAGAATGAATTACGATACTCAAATAGGTACCTATATGGTTTGACCTACTATTGTATTTCCTGCTTTAAGGCTCCTACATACTAGCGCGACTTGTCGCGCGACGCGACGCGACACAAAGACACCGCGTGTAGCGCTACAAGCGGTGCCTTTGTGTCGCGACGCGTCGCGCGACAAGTCGCGCCAGTATGTAGGAGCCTTTATTCAATCAGGATCATTCAAGGCGAATTTGTTTATTCCAGTTTTTTACCTAATTACCAATTGGTAACGTACTTTTTAACTTCTATTTCGTGAAAACATTTTTTCTAGTTGTGATAATTATGTGAGAGTGCAGAGCAGAGCAGAGAGCAGTGGTGCTAACGACTTACGAGTTGTAGGTCGTAGATTCAAACCCAGACAGGCGCTTTACTTTGTGTAAATTATTTCATCACCACTGCTCTCAAAACGGTGAAAGAAAACATCGTGAGGATCTCAAACCGGCATGTCCTAAAACCAAAAATTTGAGGTCATGTGACATCTACCAACCAGCACTGGGCCCGCGTGGTGGATTACGGCCCACACCCTCTCACAGAGAGGACGCTTGTGTCCCAGCAGTGGGAACATTATAGGGTGATTATGTATAATATTTATGTAGAGGGTGGGTATCTACCTATATTGTAGCAAAGTTTTCTCTTGGTAACATCATGATTAGGTTACAACAATGTTGGTCTCCCAAAAAGTTTCCTTTATGATTATTATTTTTATGGAAGTAACATTAACGATGATTAATCTTGATGTAATTTTTTAATGGTATCATTATTATGTTAGTTAGTTGATGGATGGGTGGGTGGAACCCTGATTTTGCCTTAGATACAAGTAATTATTATTTTATATTCTCGTTTTAAGTCTAAACCCCCGAACGGCGCGCGGTATGCCAGTTAGCCCAAACCGGCGCGCATGTGAGCCACATCTGGCGCGCGGTTTGCAACTCTATTATAACGGATGAGCACCTTATTGCATTATAATAAGAGTTGCAAACCGCGTGGCCCAAGACTCCTATTCGGTGTCAGTGGGGACTGAAGGGTTCGGGAGTGCGACTCCTATTCGGAGTCAATGGGGAGTTACCGGTTGAAACATACATACTTTGTTACGTAGGTTTTCAATGAACATTTATGAAATAATCATAATTTTCATAAAAGTCAATGTGTTTTATAAAAGTAGGTAGGTATATTTTGTATATTTAACTGTTTCAATTATATTATGAACTAGCTGCTGCCCGCGGCTTCGCCCGTGTGGCTTTTTCTAAAATAAAGTACTAAGTTACTTCTACAACATCAGTTATATGCCAGTGAAAGTCCTGTCAAAATCGGTTCAGCCGTTTCGGAGATTAGTCGGAAGTATAAACGGTACTTATTACAAAAAAACAATATTTACATTTTTTGTCTGTTAAAAAAAAAAAAAAAAAAAATATATATATATATATTTATTTATTTATTTATATATATATATATATATTAATAAAAATAAATAAAATTTCTAAAATAAAAGTAGCCTAAGTTACTCCTTGTTACATCAGATATCTGCCAGTGAAAGTCCCGTCAAAATCGGTCTAGCCGTTTCAGAGATTAGCCGGACCAAACAGACAGACAAACAGACAAAAATTGTAAAAAAAATTTATATGCATTTAGTAAAAAGCGGTTGTTGTAATATTACAAACAGACACTCCAATTTTATTTAATTGTATAGATGTATATATGTGACCCACATGGTGGTTACAAGCTTAAGAACCCGAGCCTACCATAAAATAAATGCGACAAGGTTTCCCTGATTTTCGGGAAAAACATTTGTTCAAACATTTGTAATCGTTTGCAAAGTCAATGCCTACAATACAACCAACATTGGTACATTTTTGGCTACAAAAGTTGGTGGCTATGGCGGCGGTTATGGCAAGTGAGGGGTAGTATTTCATAATATTCTCATGATTGTTATGGTTTAGGGGAAAACAGCTTGTTAGCACGGCCGTGTGATGTGGTTAGGAATTGAAATTTATGGTACTATGAAAGATGATAGGCCTCGTACTTCGTGCACCATAGGTACATGTTTATAAATAATATCGTTTGAATAGGAAATGAAACAAACGTAAATTATCGCGTACAGTCATAAAACGATAAAACTGAAGTATTGCGGCTAAGTGCTTGTGAATAAACATTACAATGGTCGGTCCATTTCACCTATTATGATATTGGGTAATAAACTTGAGTATTTTCAGAAATATGCCTCGATAATAACATTGGTTTTAATAAAGTGTAATGTCTACGTTGGTATGACTGTAACTGTACCCGGAAGAGCTTCCTCCACTGTACACAGGCAATCCAAGACCAACCGCTAAGGTGAGAAGAGACCTGTGAGAAAAACAGCACCCGCCAACTCCCAACTTCGTTCAGCTCCAGGAGCACCAGCCACTCGAAGGTGAGCCTGCAATGGCCTATATGAAAAGCCATCAATGCTTACAATAAAAAAAATAAAAAATCAATTACGGAATTCGAAAATGGAACTCTCTGAAAATGAAAATTTTCGCTCAATGACTTTTTACGATTTTTGCTGTGGCTTAAGCTAACAAGAAAGTTGCCAGAGACTTTAATTGGCATTTGATGATGAAGCCCCAAGGCGCAGCTCTGGCGACCATACGACAACTCCATACGACAACTAATTGAAACTGACAAAACAAATACTTGTCAACAAATTCGTACTGTATTTGGCATTGGAATGAGCCAAGTGCAAAATGCATGAGCATCTGAAGGATCGGAAGCTTTGCACTCGATGGATACCGCATGATTTAACGGAAGATCAGAAATGACTGCGTGTCGAGTGGTGGCGTAAACTGATAAAAAAGTTTAATTGAGGACAGTTATTGGCTGTCTATAACATCGTGACAGGTGACGAAACTTGGGTGTACTGCTTTAAACCGAAAAGAAAAAACCAGTCGGCAGAATGGGTCTAACCTTGCCGACGAAGGTTAAGAAAAGTCGAAGTATTGGTAAGAGAATGGTTGCTTCTTTTTTCGGAAAATCAGGACATTACACAAGTGTCGCTTGAAGACCAAAGGACAGTGACCGCAGATTGGTACGTCAACACTTGCTTGCCCAGAGTCTTAGAAAAAATTGGCGAAAAGCGTCTTCGAAGCAATGTAGTCCTTCACCACGAGAACGCGAACACATTCCGCCAAGTTAACGGAGGCGTATTTGAAGGCTTCAAATTTAGAACTGATGACGCATACCTCTCACCTTGCGACTTCTTTTTGTTTCCTAAAATTATAAGCACACGTTTTATGCATTCCACAAAGCCATTGAAGAGGTCCCGGAAGACTAGTCCAACTGCTTTTTACAATGGTTCCAGCGAATGCAAAAATATATAAATTGTGAATGCAAAAATGTATATACATACTTAGAACAACAATAATAATAATAATTTATTTAGGTATTTCTTACCACAAAACTGAGAATACCACAAATTACAAGTAGCATTGCAAGCTGTATACAAGCTGTATTTAAGTTGGTTTTTATACTAGAAGCTGTATATTCAGGCTGTATATAGGCTGTTTAAGCGCTTATACAACCGTTGTAAGTTAAAAAATGGCCCATATTATACAGCTTTTTGCGTTAGTATAGCTGTATAGTAGCTGTAGAAGCAATAGAGAAGCTGTATAATAGCTGTATTAAAGCTGTTATTCGGTGTACAAAGAAACCATTATACTACAGATATTTTCTTATAATTATTTTGTAAATAAAAGTGTTCTAAATAGGTTTTTGAAGAGAATTACAAAATAATAAAAATAAAACAAAACTATTTTCGATGACATAGAAACATTCTAATAATGCGATACTATTATTTAATATTTATTACTAGAAGTAGACGTAGAAGATAACCGTAGACTTGTATATCTGAGGGTGTTATTTGGTAAATTGAAAGTGCAAATTAAAATGATTGCGAACCTGCGTATGTTTCCCATCAAAATATTCACGCGTCAGCAAAATTATCGAGCAGGCATAAAGAAAAATACTAAATACGGTAAGTAAATGTTTGTTTTTAAGGTTAGAATAAAAAAATAATTTTAAAGTAATAGATATGAGGGCACAGTGATCATTATTTAAGCTGATTATCATGATGCAGCTTTAGGTGTTGTAAAAAATGCCTTTAATTATACTTAAAATTTTGTTTTTAAATATTCGAAAATGGCGACAATTAGCTAAGCAGCCTAAGCGGTATTTGGAGAGTATTATAGTCTAAAAAGCTGTACTAAGTAAGTTATGGATTACATTGTACAGCTATTGGCTTTTAATCAGCTTTATAATAGATATTTTTTTATTACTTAGGCTGTATATCAGTTCTCTATGCATAACGTATAATGCTCTTTAGAGTTTCTTAAAGAAATGGAAAATCCTGAGCTCAAAATTACTTTGATCCGTTCCTAACTTTATCAATAATATTTTATTAAAAACGCACTTCTGATTTGGCATATGTTAACTTGCTTTAAAACTGTTTGAGTTACTTGCAATCGAAGTGAAAAGCAGAGTTTATAACTCGTTCATATAAAACACATTGTTTTGTTTAGTTGATAGCACAGAGTAAAAACTGTTCTCCGAGAGTTGATAAAGTATCTTAATTCATTACAAATTGTGGCCCGCTAATTATTTAAAAACTTATACACGCCGTATCCGTTCGCTGTTCAGACCGTTGTTCACATATGCGTGCCTCGTACCACGAAAACGGTTTAAGCGGGAGATAAGCGACAGCCGCCATACAGTTTGCGATAGTTAAGCGACAGTCGCTATTCCGAGACGTATCATAATATTTATCAACTCTCAGTGAATAGACTTTAGTTCGCCAGGAGTAAATCAACTACATAAATAAATTATGTAGTTGATCGGTAACTCCTGGCAAGCGCGCACGCATTTCGTTTTTCTTATCATTCGCTCGCGACGCTCAATCAATCAATCAATCAATATCTTTATTTACGCTTTGGTTGTCGTACTCGTACGTCGGTACGTACGTATGGTCAAACTAAAAGAGTTACTTAGTTGTTTTATTTTATACCTAAGTAAACTTATTGTAAAGTATTATTAATATGTTGTATATATTATATACCTTTTTTACTTTATTTTCAGGAAAATATGCCGTTTAAAATTATAGAAACCATAGAGAAAGGCCAAAACATGCTTAGCATTGTACCAAGTTTGTGGGAATCAAAAGGCGAGTTAAGATGGCCAAGAAAGCGATTAGATGTCAACAAATTAGTAAAGGATGGAAACCTCCTACATCCAAGTAATCAGTTGTAAACTATGATGTTTTTTAGTTCTAATGTTCCACTTTTGTTATGTGTGTGATTAAAATAGTAAACGTCTATCGATTATATTCTATTATTCATTATATATATGAATATTAATATTTCTGCTATAAATTTTTAGATTTTAAAAGCTAGTTAGGAAAAAGTATAATTTTGGATTGAATAAAATTTTTGTTATTAAATTATTCATAAAAGGACAGGACGCTATATTGTTAAATAGAATCGAATAATTTTGTTTTTTTTTAAGTTTTATACACTTACCTTTAATGTAAGCTCTCGCAGGAGAATCACATATAAAACATCTTATTTCAATAAATACTTTATTTTTAACTTCTTCAATATATATTCCGTTTTTAATTAAATGCTCCATTTCGTTTACGAAATTATGTAAATATTGGTCAATATACTTTGGTTTTCCAATTCCAAAATACATACCAATTACAAACGGTTTAATATCAGGACTTTCAAATATATCACACAGAATTGGCCAAAACTCTTTATTTGAGCTTTTAAATATGAGGAGACCGTCGAAATTGAAATTTAAAGTAACTTTAGTTGGAACATCAGGGGGGTTACCATGACCTCATAAAGCAGTATTATTTCAATATTACTTAACGTGAGAAAGAGATGGAGCTATAAGTCCTGTATAGCTCCATCACTTTCCCACTGTGAAGTAATATTATAATAATACTGCTATAAGAGGTGATGGTAACCCCCCTGTCCATTTCTCCAATGCGTTCTTAAGAGATTTAGTGAGGCCTGCGTTTTGATACGTATTTGTTTGACAGTACCTAAAATTGTTCTAGCATCGCATGGTAACATTCCCGGAAATCTACAATTTACAATTGTAGCTAAATCGTTTAGAGCTGCTTGAGGTATATTTCTTTCTGTAGCCCATTTCTTTATTTGCTGACGAACCAGTAGATTTTCTGAAAATTCGTCGTCATCATCATTTGGACTACTCGCGCTGCTGCATGAAAATATGTCATCGTCAGGTTCCGAAGGTTGTACTAAATCTACACATTTGACATAACTGTTATGATCATTATTATCAGTTTAATGTTTTTGCTACGGAACCTTCTTCGTTGAACGTCGATGGAATCGACGCTTGACTGTAGGTTGTCCGATTTATTAACGATTCTCTTGCTTTTTCAATAAACGATGGTTCACTATCATAACTGTTATTTGGTTGGTAATTTGTGATATTCAAATATTCCCTTTCAATCCTCCTCTTGACTGCACCTGATATTTTTTTTTCCCACATATTGTATTTCTTCATAATGAACATATTAATTTTATTCGTCATGCAATCGAGCGACTGTATCAGTAATACAGACTAAAGCTGTACTATAGCTGTCATTTATTTTTTTAGTTTTAAAACACCCTCATAGACAGAAGTCATAAAACCACTGTATCTACGTGTGTATTTACGTACAATTACGCCATAAAAATAAGTTTGAGAATGGAGTTTGCATACACCATTGTACAGAAACAAGTATCAAGTGATACTGTAATAACACTTAGAGCTGTAATAAGTAAGTGATCACATGCAAAATACAGCCTGTATACGATGCTTTAACGATGAAACCAGATTAAAGTGTCACAAAATACTTAAAGTTGTATAGTAGAGTTTTAATATTCTGTTTAGGCACCCCAAGCTTACGCAGATCCCTCAATAAAGATTTTATAAAGTTTGAGCTGTTTAATAAATCATAAATCACTCTTACAAAGACAAAATCATTTTTTGACCCTCTTGTACGTCTCTAAAATAACTCTAAGTTCTAAATAGGCTGGTATATTGATGTTGAAAACACTTGCGTGCTGCTTGGGATGTCAGTAAAAAGTCTACAGATACAATTTTATAATTAATTTGTGGAAGACTGGTGCCTAAACTAAGTTTTTTAGAAAACCTGTATGTCCAGGCCCCCTAAAACAAAGTTTTACATTTTTTATTGTTGTACTGGAGACGGTCTGATTTGCATAGAATATTATTCAAATAAAAATCTACTACATTATAATTTTGCAATATAGTTCATAAAAATTCATTTACAAAAATAAAAATAATAATAGTGAAAATAATGTAATTAAGGATACATGCAAGGGAAGATGTGTGAATGTGTGTAGTGTGTGCAATGTGGAGTGCGTGCGTGTGGTGTGGGGTAATTGTGCATTGCAATGGGAAGATTGTGTTCGGACATGGTTTTGAAAAAATCTTCAATTTGGGTATAATCTAAGGTAATAAGCCAGTCAGTTATTTTTCTTTTAAAACTTGTTTTGTTCAGGGTATGAATTGAAAGTAGGTAAATCATTCAGTCTGTTGTATAAAAATGGGCCGAGAAAAGAGAAGAAATTGCGGGCAAATTTGGTTTTTACTGATCTAGGTTGGCATACATTCCTTCTTCTGCTTCTCATGTCAGAATTTTTATGGGTGTTTATAACAGGAATAAGAGATCGTTGTTTCGAAGCAATAAATGTATCATAAGTCTAATATCTGGTCTTATTTATCAGAATCCAGAAACTTTAAGTAAGACCTAAGTACCATATGTTGGAGTGTCTACAGTGTCCGTACACCTGCACTTCTAAGGACCTCAAACACGAGACTGATGCCGCGATTGGCTCGTCCACCTACTTGGCCCGGATTATTTGACAATATACAAGTATTTACCATCGACTCTAAAAGAAGACGAAGACCAACCTAAAGTAGAATTATTAATTTAATGGACTAATCTGACATGTGCTAGCTGTCACTTTGTGAAACGCGAAGTACTGGACTAATCTGACATGTGCTAGCTGTCACCTAGTGTAATAAAATGGTCGCGAAGTACGTGTCTATATTTTTCATGTTTTTATTAAGGTAGGCAAAAATTTAATAGAATAGGTATAGTAGCTACTACTTATTGAGCTTTTTATAAGAAAGATAACACAACATCACGCCTTGTTTCCCCGAAGGGCTGGGGCAGAGCTGACCTGTAGTACACCCACATTTCGCCAGCTATGTTTAAGTCCCATGTAATAGGGGGCGAGCCTATTGCTATCAACCAGTCACAAATCCAGACTGCGGGCTGCTACTGAGAAATTACAAATAGAAAAACCGATAACACTGCCCGACCCGGGAATCGAATCGGAATGAGAAAGATGTTGTTCTTTATTCGTTTTCATATATTTTAAATCTGTATCCTACCTGCAAAAAAAAAAAAGAAAAATAGTATCGCATTAGCGTTCTTATGTAACGTTAAGTAAAATGTCTTAGAAGACATTAGATCTAATTTGGAACAGGAAAGTCTCTTGGTTAATATAATTTACATGGAGCTTTCAGCGTTACCCGTAACAGTCCCAGTTGTCGTCTAGAGTTGTACGTAGAAGGGCGTGTGCTTTAATTTTGGTCTAGCGATGCTTACATAGGTACGTTGTTGGACCTCACCTGTAGCTCTACCATGAGTTTACACAGCCAAAACTCGCTAGCGTCTCCGTAAATGATATGAATGAGATATTGTACAGCGCCCCTAGCGGTCACAGAAAGAATTAAGATCGAAAAGTTATTGCCTGGGAAAATGAAAAAAAAAAAATGAAAAAACGTTTATTCGTGGTAAAAAACCTACGTTTACAAAAAAATTAACTTCTGCCAAACTGCAAAGCAGTTTGTTGGTTTGTTTGGTTTGTCTGTTGGTATTGATGCGCTGATGATGATGTGAGCAGAGGGAACTGTTGATTTTGTCCTTATTTGATTCTTTGTAGTAACGTGGAAATGTGAGCTACTTATGTTGACCTAGTTTGATTAAAATAACAATAGATGTCTTCATTACTGAACAATCAATTATAACATCTAATTTAAAAGGCCCCCTTTGAAAAATATCTTCGATAAAATGAAATAATGGTTGGCATCTGGCGTTAACGCCGTTCACATTACGCAGCGCTCGAATTATAACAATTTCTGCTGAAACCTTGGAGCAGGTATTATTCCTTAGAAAATTTAATTACTTACCAACCAGAGAGCACCTAAAGCCAATTAAACGGTAAAGTTTGTTCTGTTAATTCGTTTTTAAGGCTTACGACATCAATTCTGTTTGATTACGTATATTATTGCAGAATGAGTACTGAAATCATTTCCGGTTTGGCACTTCCGGGAGCAACGGAGAACTGTAAAAGATATTTACGGGTTTTTATGACAATCCGTATTATATACTTATATATGTTATACTTCGCCTATCCCTATTAACATTGTCGTTTGTGTATTTTCGCCATTTTCTTTTTATTTCATTAATCACCTTAAAAAGTCCATTCTTTTAGTAGACTCATAAACATGTATTAAAATTCTGTTGATTTTTGTTAACCTAGTTACTTTATGAAAAAAAAAAATATCAACTCAAAGTTTGACACACTCTTTGTAATGTTGCTGAATTTCACATCCGACAATGTTAAAAGGGATAGGCGACTTATAACATAGGTATACTTTAAGTAAAATGGCGATGGCAATCTTTAGGAGTTTTTTTTCACATTTTCAAACATAAAGAAGAAAGGAAGAGATTTCATTAGAAATAAGCATCACCTTTGTACGTTTTTTTCTGTTCCTTTCTTTTTGTCTGTTTATATGTGTGTACATAAACTGTTAAATAAATAAATAAATAAATTAATGAGACGTAACCTACTCTTACCAATTAAATATATTTTTTTTGTAATGAAAGTTTTAAGCCATCTGACTTATGAACTCGAAAATAATACACATACATACATAAATTCATGCCTATTTCCCATGGGCCCTAGGCAGAAATTACAGAACGCCACCTGCTACGATTCTTTTACAGACTCCTTTTGTTTCGTTTACGTTCATACATCTGGTCATACATGCACGTCGGTTGCCAGTACTACGCACCTGACCTTTCTGAACATCATCACCAATAAGGTCACTATGCTAGGTCCTCCTAGGGCGTCCCCTCCCGGGAATCTAGATAATGTTTAAGTAAAATATGGGTGTCAGATGAAGGATTCCATTTAGCTAAATCATTTTCTGTAGGTTGTTGCTTTTTATCACAGGTTCTTTCTAGGAAATTATATACCTACATTGATAAGAATTAATTTAATTGCCTACAATCGTTTTTACATAATATTGTATCAATGTGGAGCCATAAAACATATTACGTACTTAATTGTAGATGGATACAGTATAATTTAGCATAACAATTATCATAACAATTAAATGAATTCTTCTCAATCTTATTGAGGCTGATTGTACCACAATAATTATGGTAGTTTTTATTCATTTTGAATTAAGGAACTCTAATTCTGTTATGGAACGATTCTTTTTTTTTTTTTTTTTGAGGGTGGGAAATCATCAAATAACTTCTCCCGCTCTGGGTGGAGCGGGAGGGTGTGTCAGATTCTTACTGACTAAAACCCACCCGTATTCCTTCCTGTTGCCTGTGTTGCGGGGGCCTCGGTGACCCATAAGTACCTTCCCGCGACCCCGGCAGGCATCGGCCCTAGTGGACCCCTACTTTGTGCTGACGACATCTCTTTGAGGCGCGCGTGGAATACGACGCGCCGTCGACCCGGGCCTGGTCCTTACCGGACGGTGAGCTACCCATTGCTCACCGTCCGCAAGCCCGCGCCTACGGTGGCTGGAAATCCGCCCGATACTCCCGACGCCCAGGGCGTCTCCTGCGGCGGCTAGGGGCGAGAGGGCGCGAAACGTGCCTTTCCCTCAACCGTCCCGCCTCCTCCTTCGCGAGCATTACTGCTTCGCAGAAGGAGGTGACGGCTGCCCATGCCCTCTCGCTCCGTACCATGGCCTGAACCAGGGCCGGACGCGAGAGGTCTCTGCCGCCGATCGCCTCCACGAGGACACGGCGGTGCTCTGCCCAAGCCGGGCAGACCTCCACCGTATGCTCCACCGTGTCCTCCGGGCGATCCACACAGTGGTGACACCCGGACGTTTCCTCCCGCCTTATCCGACACAGGAACCTCCCGAAACTGCCGTGTCCGGTGAGGACCTGCGTCAGGCGGAAGCTGAGGACGCCGTGGCGCCTCTCCAGCCACTCCTCAAAGAGGGGACTTATCGCCGCAATCGTGGCGTGCCCAGCACTGGGTTGCGACAACCGTACTTTCCATGACGCCATAAGATCCCGCCGGAGCTCCGTCCGGCGGGGTCCGTCTCGCGGCAGCGGACTTACGCCCCGGCGTTTCGCCTCCTCGCGCCACTCCCATACGTGCGCGAGGGCTTTTGCCTCCAGATCCAATGGCGGCAATCCGGCAAGGAGGCTCGCTGCCTCACAGGAGACCGTGCGGTATCCTCGGACCATCCGGATGGCCATGACCCTTTGGGCAGCGCTCAACCGGCGGGCTGGCCGCAGCGCCAGAGAGCGCGCCCATACAGGAGCCCCGTAGAGGGCCATGGACCGCACGACCCCCGCGTAGAGCCTCCGGCAGGAGGCGTTTGGACTCCCTAGATTGGGCAGGAGCCGCTTCAATGCAGCGCCCGCCCGCTCCAGTTTGGGAGCCAAACGTCGGAAATGCTCCACGAAGTTCCACCGGCTGTCGAGGACGAGTCCCAGGTACTTCATCGTCGACTCGACGCCGATAGAAACCCCTCCTACCGTTATTTGGGACCCCAACGGTGGCGCGTTCCGAGGACCATGAAAACACATGGCCTCGGACTTGTGCAGGGCCACCTCGAGTCCCAATTGCCGGATCCTTTTGACGATTGTCGCAACCCCGCGTGCCGCTAATTCGGCCGCCGCCTGGTGCGACCTCCCCTGCGCCAGGACCAACGTGTCGTCAGCGTAGCACACTACGCTGACGCCGCTAGGGAGGTCGGCGCGCAGCACCCAGTCGTATCCGATGTCCCACAGATGCGGCCCCAGGACCGATCCCTGTGGGACACCGCACGACATCTCTTGCCGGTTCCACACTCCCTGGTGACCGGGGTAGATGACGGCCCTGTCCGTCAAATAGGCTTCGACCACACGACAGAGGTAGGTCGGCGGTGATACCGGAGTGCCTCCCTGATGCAACTCCAGGGCAGGGTATTGAAGGCATTGGCGATGTCTAGGGACACCGCCAAGACGACCCCACCCTGGGCAACAGCATTCCCCGTCGTCAGGGCTCGCACACGCATGATGGCGTCCACCGTAGAGCGCCCTCTGCGGAAACCAAACTGGCTCTCCGCCAAATCCGGCCCCACCCGCACCAGCTGGCCGACGAGGCGGTCTGCAATGACTCTTTCAAAGAGCTTGCCCACCTCGTCGAGCAGCACGATGGGCCGATAAGCGGACGGAGAGTCCGCAGGGCGCCCTGCCTTCTTTATGAGGACCAGTTTGCCCGTCTTCCAGCGAAGCGGGAACTGGCCCCTCTCCATGCATGCGCTTAGGAGCCCCCTAAGTCGAGGCCAGAGAGCCTCCAAGGCCAGGACCCAGGCCTTCCCAGGTAAGCCGTCGGATCCTGGGGCGGTATTTTTGGCATTAAGCCTGCGTACCGCCGCTCTCATTTCTACCTCGGTCACCTCCGGAGCATCGTCATCGTCGTCGGCGGTGTGGTCCGCATCGGGCACCGCAGTAGGCGGAGCCATAGGCGGGGAGGTGTGTTCCCCTCGGGAAGGGAACAGAGCGCTCACCACGTCCTCCACAAGCTGGGGCCGGAGACTCTGCGTCAGCGGGGGAGCCCATGGGCGGAGTTTATCCCGCACCACTTTGTACGGGCGTCCCCACGGGTCCCTGTCCAGAGTCCCCAGCGACTCCTCGCGGGCCAACCCCCTGGCCCGCAGGATCTCCGCTTGGAGGGCGGTCTTCGCCGCTCTGTACCCCTCGTACAGCTCCGCCTGAATGGCTTCCGTATCCGGAGGTTTGATACGGAGCCTGCGGTGCCTGGTGTACCGGCGTCGCGCAGCCACGCACGCAGTGCGCAGAGCCGTCAGCTCCTGCGACCACCAGTACACCTGGCGCGAGGCACGTCCAGGCTGGGCCCGGGGCATTGCCACGTCACATATGTCGGACATGGCCTCCCGGAACCACTCCGCCTCGTCGTTGATGTCGGCAGGCCTGTCCGGTGGTGACACCCAGGCCTGCACGATCGAGGCTTCCAGGAGGAGCTCCCGGTCCAGCTGCTTCAGCGCCCACCGCGGACCACTCGGGGCCCGTCGGACCGGCGCGTCCGAGGTCTGGGCGGAGACGTCAAACCGGATATACCGGTGATCGGAATAGGTCTCCACCCCCTCCATGACACGCCAGTCAACTACACGCGGCGACAGAGCGAGGCTGGCGAACGAGATGTCCACCACTGATTCACCCCGCATCCGCACACACGTGGGGACAGAACCCCGGTTTAGGACGACCAGGCCTGTCTCCAGAGCCCAGTCCTCCACCATCCTGCCCCGTGTGTCCGTTAACCGGGAACCCCAAGCCAAATTCTTGGCATTGAAGTCCCCGAGGACGAACACGGGGAGGGAACCAAACCCGACGACGACGTCTCTCAACTCCGCAAGGGAGTTGTGGAACTCGGCAAGAGTTCGGTTCGGAGAGAGGTAGACCCCTACCACGACAATCTCCCCGAACCGTGCTGCTACGCAGCCCCGTCCTCTCTTGACGGCCTCGAGGGACGGGGTACCGGCGGCGGCCGACGAAATTAGGGTCACTGAGCCGCTCAGGTCCTCCACCCAGTCATCCCTGGGCGATGGAACGATTCTTGGTGTCTTAATTATTTAACATAGTATTTTGTTTTTCATTTAGGGAACTTTTATTTTAAAAATTAAATCAAAGCCGTCACTCGAATTATTTAGCACTGTCGTATAACGTTTTACACATTCTATAAACAGCTTTTGATTTAGAAAGTGCATTCTTTATTCATAAATGTTTTATGTTGTTTTTATATTTATTTACATAACCAAATTACAAGATGATTATTAACATTAACTAAATTAAACTAAAACTAAGTTAAGCCTAAAAAGGCTCTTGGGGCATTGTACCGAGGATGCTGGCGGCATTTTCTCGCTGAATTACAATGCTGATGCGTTACGCGAGAAAGCCGCCAGCTTTCTGTTGTTTTTAATTGAGCAAATTCAAAATTGTCTATATTAGTGTTAGTGTCAACCTTACTAAATCATCCACATCAATCATCACCAAAAAACTATAATAAACTGGCTGACCCGACAGACGTTGTTCTGTCCAAAATTTCAATATCCCATAGAATAAAGGACGTTTAGTTTTCTCGAATTTGAAGAGTTTTGGAAGCTTTTCTATAGAAACCGAATTCGGACTTTTACAAACATTTTAAAACAAAAAATAGCCAGATCGGTCTTACCAACAAATAGCATTTCATTTTTATTTATACATGTATATCAAAGCGATTTACGTCGTTGATAAAAAAACCTGATAAGTGCGAGTTGAACTCGCGTGGTGACGGTTTCGTACAATGAATATGTTACCTACCATATTTTTTATCTCAAGTTAATATACCCCAAGAACAAACTTATCTTTGTAGTTGAAAAACATCTTCTCCCATAAATTCCAACTGCAAATGTAAGTTTGTATGCAAAAAACTGAGAGATAAACCATGTTATTTTAACACTATAGACTTCTTATTAGTTTTTCTGTAATCTATAAGTATAGATCTATTTTCAAAATTTTTTTCAAAACTGTTTTCTCATTTATTCGGAGCTAAGGGGGGAATGGGAGCAATGGGTAGCTCACCGTCCGATAAGGACCAGGCCCGGTTCGACGGCGCGTTGTATTCCACGCGCGCCTCAAAGAGATGTCGTCAGCACAAGTGTAGGGGTCCACTAGGGCCGATGCCTGCCGGGGTCGCGGGAAGGTACTAAAAGGTTACCGAGGCCCCTGCCAACACAGGCAACAGGAAGGAATACGGGTGGGTTTTAGTCAGTAAGAGTCTGACACACCCTTCCGCTCCGCCCAGAGCGGAAGAAGTTATTTGACGATTTCTAACAAAAAAAAGGGGGGAATGGTCAATTTTTTTCAATTTTCATAACTTTAAAACTATTTATCACAACAAGCCTTTTCATTTGATATGTCCCACGGTACAGCTTGCAATTGTTTTGTTTTTATTTTTTCTTATTTGCCTCCCATATGTGACCGTCATATACAAAATTCTTTTATTTACGTTACACATCCGTGTTTGGGTCACAGAAATTCATATGTGTACCAAATTTCAACTTAATCGGTCCAGTAGATCCGAAACAAAAAGGCTGTGACAGACGGACCGACAGACAGACACACGAGTGATCCTATAAGGGTTCCGCTTTTTCCTTTTGAGGTACGGAACCCTAAAAAGCAGTAAATGTGGCACGTTCCCTTTCTGAAACCACAAATATCCAACCAGTAGGTATTACATTATTCTCGTATGAAAAGTAATAATTCAGGAAGTGATACCATTATCACTTTGTTACTCGGATACATTTTATACAAATGGCGGTTTACGGCAATAAAAAAAGAAAAATTACTTGCGAACATCGATAAACAAGTGGAATTCCTACAGAAAACAATACATTGAATGAAACTGGGTTGGATATTCCTAAACACTTCATTTTCTAAGTGTTGTGTTTTTGTGAAAGTTTTTACACACTACCATATGCAATAAGTAGATACATCGACTATTGTCTTATTTATACAGGATTCGGTATACTGAGCCTTACTTATGTACCTACTAGAGTAGGTGCACATAGTCAAAATATGTACTTACTTAACGTAAACGTAAAATTACTTCTACATTTTTAATTACTTAGGTAAGACCTGTTGCTAGATATCTTAAAAAAACATCTTTAGAAACGTTTTAATATAAAAACGTTTTAAAATAAAATAAACGTTTTAAAATAAAACTCTACATTTACTGGACTCTTCATGAATATTTAGATATTCACCCCAGTCAAAATAACATAATTTTTTATCATTTTAAGTGTAACAACTTTAACATCCGTGAAAATGGAATTCATTATCGTACCCAGTACAAAGTTAAGTACTTACTTAATTATTATTTAAAAACAAAAGCCTCCAGCTTTTGTATTGAAAATCAAGGCTAGGCAGATGGCCTAGCCTTTTCTCAACTGCCTACCTGACCTCCACAACCCGGGTAGCCGGGACCCATGGCTTAACGTGCTTTCCGAGGCACGGAGGGGTCTTGGTATGTAAAGATGGTCACCCATCCACGGACCAACCGCGGCAAGCGTAGCTTAACCTGATCGATCGACCCGTGCGGCTGTTATTACTTAGCCCAAGCTTTTGTATTGAACATACACTTTATTTTAAAACAATAAAAACCTAAGGTCTTACTTTTTTCTTTATAGTTTTCTGTAATGTTTTGTGACCGAAGCAATTTTAAGGACGCCTTTCCTATTTCAGTAGCGCCTACGAAAGTGGAATTTTCCGACAACTGATGGAATATGGAGTCTAGTTTTACGCTCGGCAAGGACTTTCAATTCACAGAAATCTATCGACTATATTGTGACACTGCGTTGCTGCAAGGCGGAAAGGAGGTTATCGGATATATTTATTTTACGAATTGGAAATTGGCTGCTGGCTGCATAAGTTAAATATTTTTGGAGTCACATGAAAGCAATCTTAGCTCACACTTATGTAACTATTCATACATATGTACCTACACAGATTCCAAATATTACCTCTGAAAGGAACGTAAATATGAATTATTCATTTGTATGAGAGATATTGAGCGGAGAAAAACCATAAACCTGTTGCCAACCAAATAGAGGAAAAAATGTATTTCAGTGGTTACTATCACGTAATGAGATGTTCCCAATGGGGTTAAACTAAGGAATAGGTATAATTAGAGCTTAGAATGGAGCTGCAGACGCCATGTTGGGATTTAGTATAATTAATATAAAAGATAAGATATTTATCAAACTTTATTTTAAGTACCTAGGTATATTAACTACTTATAATTTTATATGCATTTGTTTCTGTGATAGATAAACCAATGTTTCTTTCTTTACATTCTATGCAAATATGTAATCAATTTCTAGTCGATTCTGTTCCACGAGAGTCTTCAAAATCAAAGTTGAATATAAAATAAATCATTATATAAATTGGAAGGTGGTGCACTAGTATGGTTAATAAGTAATTTATTAGAAAATAAACATAATTAAAGCGGCCGAAAGTTGACGATGACGTTAATTCAGACTTTCTAAGATAATTTAGTTGCGACTCAAGCTTTTACAAATTTGTCTGAAGATTCTGATCTAAATTATGTACATATTGAAAAAAATATACGGAAGTATTAAATATGTACATTCACACATAAAGACTTAAATACCCACTATTTTTACTGACTTATATAAAGACAAAATTTCTAACTACAAATATGTAGTTGAAGACGATATTCATTTCCACTGAAACAAGCAATTTTACTAAGTAATTTTTTTAGTTTTATCATAGCACTTAACTGTAATGTAGGTAATCTAAGTACTCTTTTTATGAAACAAAGTTTTTTTTTTTATTATTATCGTAAGTTTTTGTCGTATTCGGTCTAAAATACGTCTGGATCTAGGTGTTGGTGTACGATATAGTTAATAACTTAGCTCAATAATCCTAAACGTGTTGTACAGATCAGCATCCTAATTGTACACTTTCAATCAAAATCCAAGAGTTTTGAAGGATATTGCTAATCCATTGCTTCGTAGGTTTGAAAAATACGTCTGCTCAACAGCGTAAATACCGCAATGAACGCGGGTGAACTGTCAAAATGAAACCTAATGCAATCAATTTTTTATGTGTTTTACGCAAAATAATTACCCCGCAGTACGGAAGTATGGCAGATTAAGTTTTCGAATAAATTAGGTTTTGTTTTTGAATAAGTTAGGTAATGAAGCTTCGTGTATGTCATAAAGTATGAAGGTGACTTTATAAAACTGGATGTGTCACATTAAAGGCTCGTGCAGAGTGGCGCGACTTGTCGCGCGACGCGACACCAGTAGAACTATTTCTATGAAAACTTCATTGAAACTGTCCCACCGGTGTCGCGTCGCGCGACAATTCACGCCAGTTTGCTGGAGCCTTAATATCCAGGTACAATCAGCCTCCCGGATGTCACCACTGTATGGATCACACGGAGGACACGGTGGAGCATACGGTGGAGGTCTGCATGGCTTGAGCAGAGCACCAGAGTCCTCGTGGAGGCGATCGGCGGCAGAGATCTCTCGCGTCCGGCCCTGGTTCAGGCCAAGGTACGGAGTGAAAGGGCATGGGCAGCCGTCACCTCCTTCTGCGAAGCAGTAATGCTGGCGAAGGTGGAGGCGGGACGGTTGAGGGAAAGGTAAATTTCGCGCACTCTCGCCCCTAGCCGCCGCAGGTGACGCCCTGGGCGTCGGGAATCCCGGGCGGATTTCCGGCCACCGTAGGTGCGGGCTTGCGGACGGTGAGCAATGGGTAGCTCACCGTCCGGTAACCAGCCCGGACCAGGCCCGGGTCGACGGCGCGTTGTATTCCACGCGTGCCTCAAAGAGATGTCGTCAGCACAAGTGTAGGGGTCCACTAGGGCCGATGCCTGCCGGGGTCGCGGGAAGGTACTAAAGGGTTACCGAGGCCCCTGGCAACACAGGCAACGGAAGGAATACGGATGGGTTTTAGTCAGTAAGAGTCTGACACACCCTCCCGGTCCGCCCAGAGCGGGAGAAATTATTTGATGATTTCCCAGAGAAAAAAAAAGTGTAATCAGCCTCAAAAAGATGACGACAAATGAAAAGAATTCTTTTAATTTGTCTACAAACTTTGTTCCATAATATTGTATCAATGTGTAGCCACGAAACATAACATTATTATTACACATTGTTCTACTTTGTTCTAGCTACAGATTGATGCAGTATTAGAGGCTAATTTGAAGCTGACTGTACTTACAGTAGGTAAAATTATAATTAAAAATATCTAGGTACCTGCATTAATTCATGTTCCACTCATACTTGACCATTTTTTACTTCGATTAATTGGTGCCAGCCTTCGGCGAGGTCAACTGCAACAAAATTACTGCCGTGATTCCGCCATCATACTCGTACCTTACCTACTCACCATAATAAATATTATGCCCATGAGTAATTTTCCAAAATTATACGTCGTTATCGCATGGGTATAATTTTAGGGTATGGGTAAAACTCATTTAGCTTTTTACATTTGTTTTCCCAAAAAAATGATCATACAAAATGTGTCAAATGTTCCGAAATCCTTACAATTGTACGAGTATAACTCCCTGCTTTGTGATTTGGGTTTAGGAGCCCTAAATCTTCTTGAAGAATTAGGGCATAGAAACGAGTTACCGTAAAACGGGGCCATTTAAGAACTACGTGGCTAGCATTCGGTCTAGAAAATACCAGTAGGTAATTACTTTCTATATCTAGGCAGACAAAATTGTTTACTTGAAGTAATCGCTCGAACCGGTCTTAATAATTCTATTGTACGAAAAATTATGTGCACTGACTGGAAATAAGTTGTTCCTTCACTTTTAATTAAATTCTTATTCTTTGTATTATTTATCCTAAAGCCCTTGTTAATACATTGTTGGGGGTCTACATAAGACTATTTCTTTATGATTTACTTCAGATGGGCAGTTACTTATTATTAGCATAGATTTCTGAACCAGATGTACCTACCCCTTTTTTTTTTGTGTGTGAAATCATCAAATAACTTCTCCCGCTCTGGGCGGAGCGGGAGGGTATGTCAGACTCTCTGGCTAACACTCAGTCGTATTCCTTCTGTTGCCTGTGTTGCCCGGAGCCTCGGTAACCCTTTAGTACCTTTCCGCAACCCCGGCAGGCATCGGCCCTAGTGGACCCCCACACATGTGCTGACGACATCTCTTTGAGGCGCACATGAAATACAACGCGCCGTCGACCCGGGGCTGGTCCTTACCGGGCGGTGAGCTACCCATTGCTCACCGTCCGCACGCCCGCGCCTACGGTGGCCGGAAATCCGCCCGGGATTCCCGACGCCCAGGGCGTCTCCTGCGGCGGCTAGGGGCGAGAGGGCGCGAAATTTGCCTTTCCCTTAACTGTCCCGCCTCCTCCTTCGCGAGCATTACTGCTTCGCAGAAGGAGTGACGGCTGCCCATGCCCTCTCGCTCTGTACCATGGCCTGAACCAGGGCCGGACGCGAGAGATCTCTGCCGCCGATCGCCTCCACGAGGACACGGCGCGGCGGCGGTGCGCTGCCCAAGCCGGGCAGAACTCCACCGTATGCTCCACCGAGATATACCCCTTAGGTGTGAGTATAATATTTACACTTTTCACGACTGATAGATTCGTTAATTACTGTCTCTCCTTTTCTCTCTCTTTCTCTTCCCGATATCTTAGATAGTTACCAACTACATGTATAAACACGACAATGTGGTATTTTAAGACGCAGACAACAGCTAAACCGCGGTCACTGTCAGACTGCATAGAAAATAAAAAGAAACGCGATGACCGAACGTTTGTAATTTATTGCAAAATATGAAGCAATTATCTATTTCCTTGAGTTGAATAATCGAAAATAAAAAACAACCGAGTTCTGCATTCAAATAAGACGTTCTTGTTTTTGAATAAATACGTAACGTACGTTGATATTTATTACAGATATTTTGGATTGGGACTGAAGGTAAAAGGATAATTTACCGTTAATTTGTATCGAGATTTTATTTTCAAAATGTGTTTTGGTAACAACCAAGTTCTCAATGTTCAAAATTAACATATATTTTTTCCGCTACCACAAACTATACAGGATCGGCATTTTTTTTTCTTAAGATAAGCCTACTTTGGTCATTTGCCTCATGTCAGCGACTTAAGACGCTGACAACACCTAAGCCGCGGCTTAGGTCACTGTCAGATTGCATAGAAAAAAAGAGAAGCGCGATGACACAACGCTTGTAATTTATTGCAAAATATGAAGCAATTATCTATTTACTCAAAATTGAGTTGAGTAATCGAAAATAAAAAACAACAAAGTTCTGCAATCAAATAAGACGTTCTTGTTAATAATTAAATACGTAACGTATGTTGATATTTAATACAGATATTTTGGTTTAGAACTCAAGGTAAGAGGTTAGTTTAACGTTAGTTTGTATCGAGATTTTTTTTTCAAAACGTATTTTGGTAACAACTAAGTTCTAGAAAATATGTTCAAATTTAACATATATTTTTTCCGCTACCACAAACTATACAGATTTGGCAATTTTTTTGCTTAAGAGAAGCGTATTTTGGTCAATTGGGTCTTGTCAGCGCCTTAACATAAAAGTTTAGTTTATAGCAAAGTGTCAAGAGACAATGCGACAGCGGCTTTAGCAAAAACAATGAACCCATGTCTTGTGTATTACGGTCTGTTGGCAAACAATCCACGGCTTAAACTGCGTACTATAATTTCAATTAACATTCACTAATTCGGTATTTAAGCTCAATTAAAATAAATAAGAAGCTCTTTACTAGTCCTAATGAGAAAACATTTCTTCGCGGAGCATAATAGAGACGAATAAAGGAAGGGTAGAAACCTTCCTTACTAATCTGCTGAGTGGACCTGGCCCGGAGTTAAGGCTCCTTCAAACAGGCGCGACACGCGACGCGACACAAAGGCACCGCGTGTAGCGCTACAAGCGGTGCCTTTGTGTCGCGTCGCGTGTCGCGCTTGTTTGTAGGAGCCTTTACAATCACCTCTAATGAAGTCTAATGAATGCACTGTAATGTTTTTAAATTCATAGAAAAAGCCTTATACATTTTGCGTGATAACCTTGAATAATGTAAGTTAAAAACTACATAATAAGGTATCTCCATTATTCTATATTTAGGTACAAGCGACCCGGCCCTGCTTCGCACGGTTTTTACGTCTTGACAAAATGCCGAGATTTCTTTATTATATGTAGGTTTACATAATCAGCCTATCATGTTCCCACTGCTGGGACACAAGCGTTCTCTCTGTGAGAGGGAATGGTCTGTAATCCTTCATCTGTAATGTCTTCAAATTTATTGGTTCTAGGACATGCCAGTTTACTCACGATGTTTTCCTTCACCGTTTTGAGAGCAGTGTTGATGAAATAATTTACACAAAGTATATGTAAGTTTAATATTAATGTATTAGACCAATAATATTATAGAGCAGTTGGTAGTCCAGTGGTAACGGCCTTGACTTACAAGTTGTAGGTCGTGGGTTCGAACCCTGACGCTTTACTTTGTGTAAATTATTTCATCACCACTGCTCTCAAAACGGTGAAAACATCGTTAGGAAACCGGCATGTCCTAGAACCAAAAATTCGAAGACATGTGACATCTACCAACCCGCACTAGGCCCGCGTGGTGGATTATATCCCACTCCCTCTCGAAGAGTGGAGGCCTGTGTCCCAGCAGTGGGAACATTATAGGCTGACTACGTACGTAGATAAATAATCTGTAAATGGTGGTGAAAACCACATCAAAATCAGTTGCGCTGTTTTGGAGAACAACGTGGTCACTTATACAGACACGAAAATCGATGTACCTGTGGATGAATAGTTAATTTATCAATTATCCAAACTAAGGTGTCATAAGGAGAAACACTAAAGAAACCCTAGGCTAAATAAAGAAAGCAAGTAAATGGCCCTCAATTAGGGCCGATGAGCCTTCCCAATAATGGCCCGATTTTATTTGTCGACTATAAATCCTGACGGCTATCACTGTAGGCCTTATCTTTATTTCATTCGTCGGAAATAAAACAAAAATACTGCGGTCAGATTGTAAATCTATTCCAGTCGAATGTTATAGCCTTGGTCAAGTTGTCAAGTTTGGATGCCTCATACAACGTGTGGCTCGTGGCTCTACAATCTACTATGTTGGTAAAAATGTTTTTATAAGCCTTTTAAATTGACGTTAATTGACGGAAATTTTAACTCGTTTCGTAGAGAAGAACGTTTATTCATTGTTTTTGAATATCTCTACATGTAGTTCGGTCTCTGAGCCTTTTGTGTTGGAGATACCTACGTTGGGACTTAAAAAAAAGACGAACAAAGCTTGTACAGACTTATTAACTTACCAGATTTCAAATAAAGCAGGCTACTTATCGTTTCACTTGTTTCGTACAATAATGTCTCCCTTGATATCCTTGGTCCCCCTATTCTTATATCGTACAAGACTTATATCTGACACTACCTTCTGTCCGTGTCTTCGTCCGCGGGAAATTTCTTGTTTTATATACATACATAACATGCCTTGTTTCCCCGAAGGGTTGGGCAGAGGTATACCTCTAGTACACCCACATTTCGCCAGTTATGTTTAAGTCCCATGTAGTAGGGGGCGAGCCTATTGCCATCAACCGGGCACAAATCCAGATTCCGGGCTGCTACTGAGAAATTCCAGATAGAAAAACCCAATAACACTCTGCCCGACCCGGGAATCGAACCCAGGAACAGTGCTCAGCAGTAGCGCTTGCAACCGCTAGACCAGCGAGGCAGACTCATCTTACAAAAAACCTTAATAAATTATACACCTAAACCTTCCCCATGAATCACTCCGTCCGTTGGTGAAAACCGTATGGAAATCCGATCGGAAGTTTTTGAGTTTATCGCGTTCAGACAGACAGACGCGGCGGCGGCGGCGGGACTTTGTTTTATAATAAGTATGTAGTGATATGGCATCGGTGACGTCAGACGTTCCATTATGACGTCAACGCTAAACGTCTTGTGAAAATACTTTTCAGTTGGGTCTCTTGTCTTATAATCTATACATCTATCTTCTATACAGATAAATAAAATTGGAGTGTCTATTTGTAATATTAAAATAACAGCTCTTTATTAAATGCATATGGATGTATACACGGTACATATACTAAAATATTTTTTTAAACATATTTTGTCTGTCTGTCTGTTTCTTCCGACTAATCTCCGAAACGGCTGGACCGATTTCGACGGGACTTTTACTGACATATAACTGATGTTGTAGGAGTAACTTACGAATAGTACTATTATTTTAGAAAAAGCCACGCGGGCGGAGTCGCGGGCAGCAGCTAGTTATTACCTATCGCGTTAAGATTGCCTGAAGGGTTTGCTTAAATTCTATCTAAGCTGTAAATATGTCCATTAAGTTTTAAGTTTCAGTATCTTCACTTAATAGTTGAAGTCAGAATGTTTAAGGGTTTAAACATTCAGGCTCAAGATCACTAAATTATCATGAAACTTGAAAGATAAATATTTGGGTCGGATCAATGTTAGTTGAAATAATATTTGGTTTCACGACTTTGAATGATCCAGTTTCAAATTTCCTGTGTTAATCCCGCTATCCAGTTATTTTAATACAGGATATAAATAAAACGACTGAAATATAAACTGGGAGAAAACCCGGAACTGGGGAAAGTTTAATAATTAGTGTTCCGTGGTAAAAGTCAAATCGGAACACTTTTACAAGGTGTCGTTTTGCATCCTTGTCCAATTTCAGGAGGCTGCTATGAAAGACATACATAATCAAATAAAATAACGATACCTGCTCAATAATTATTACATACTTGTTTTTTTAGTTATTTAAGTTTGACAGTATTTTAGAATACACCACTTTCACAGAACAGAATCACCCCATGCGTATGCGGTAGTGTGTGTAAAAGGGCAGCTACAATGCGGTATCACACGGGCCGCGTTTTAACATGCGTGTCCCACACATGCAGATTTCCGAAAATTAGAAAAAAAAAGACCAACTTATTTTATTATTGATTTGTGTCGAGAATCTTTAGCATTTACCTCCTTGAATTTGACGAGGATGCAAAACGACACCTTGTAGAATCACTTCGGGGCGACAACTAAATTTGAACCTGTAAATTAGCAAACAGCCTTTCTCTGCTAATTCAAAGGTTCAATAAATCAAGGTGTTGTTTTGGACCTGCAAAAAATTTTAGGAGGTAATTATGTTAGTGATTCTCGACCCGAATCAACAAAAAAAAAATAATAAAAAAAAAAATAAAAAAAAATAAAATGAAAAGATAAAATTTAAAAATGTAAAATAAAAAGTATTATTGATTATTGAATTGGTATCGTATTGTTATACGATTATTTACGAGTTTCATAACAACCTCCTGAAATGTTTTGCAGGTTCAAAACAACACCTTGTAGTGTCAGTACCACGCATATTAGGTATTCGTCCAGTTGTATGAACTGCGGGATAATTGCGTAACCCACCATCAGTAGCAATGGGTTTCAGTTTTGGCAGTTCAATAACATTCATTGCTTCATTTACGTTGTTGAACAGACAAGTTTTTCGAACATATGAAGCAATGGATTAGCAATATCCTTCAAAATCATTCATATTGTGATTAAAGGCACCCTAATTGCGTAACGCACTATTAAGGCTCTCGCAGACACGGTAGCGCGACGCGACAGCGCGTCGCGACTCTAGTAGAATTTTTTCTATGAAAACTTCATGGAAATTGTTCTACCAGAATCGCGTCGCACTTTGCGTCGCGCCTGTCTGTTCCCGAGCCTTAATAGTGTGTTACACAATTAGGGGACATGACTACACGGAATACACGTGCTAAAAGATGTAGGTAGGTATATAACTACCATAAAGGCGAAAACAATCCCTAAGTAGGTAGTGGAAAGAATAAAGCGCGTTGAAGATAGTAAATTTTGTAGGGCATACAGCATAATATAATGTTGCCATAAGTAGAGCTGATTGTACGGAACACTCGCGCAAGTCCGATCTGCACTTGCTTGTCTTTCTATTGATTTGACAAAAGTTTGAAATTAGAACTGCTGAATGAAATAAGAACGGATCGAATGAACTGTGATCTTCAGCCTTCGTTAAGTTGGCTCTATTCAGGAAAGTCACCGCTATTTTATTTTATAAGTTCTTCTTTAAATTTCTTTTGCATTTCGTTATCTCTGATTCTTTATTGGGTTTTGAATTCAAATGTGTTGTATAGTTTTACAAACTTTAGCATTTTTGTGCAGTGTCATTTAGAGGAATCGCGATATAAGATATCCAACGTCAAGTTACTAGTATGAGTATTTGCTTAGACATTTACTGAAATAGAATACGTATAATATGGGATATAACACAGATTATTATACTATATTAATAGTATGATAATCATTTAATATAAAATAACATACATCTTATCAAAATACATAAAGAATAATTTCATATCTTATTCAGCACAATCATTTTCCTTTAATTTACATACTTAGCTGCCACAATAAAACTAATACACGAATTACAAATTAGTTAGTACTTATGCACACGTTGATACTTGTTACCCTTTTTCACAGACACTGAATGTTAAATAATAAATTATTTTATTTCTGTAAGTAGGTTTGTACAAATACTTTTACACGATAATCACATTTTTTTTAAACTAGATGAGGTCAGCGTTTCCTGTCTGACTACTCTGAGAAGCAAGGCCGAAACAAACTAAGAGGTTACAGTCTCTTTTAAAGTTCAGACATAATCTTGGTCAGATCATGTGAAAAACATGTAGATTGGTGTCTGAAATGGTCTTTTGATGAAAAAACCACACAGATTGAGTGGACCTGTCATGTCAGTGCACGCATTTTTCAGTAGTCATGCAGCTCAACTCAGAACTTATGGAGCTCAATGATTTGATGAACAATACTTTGGTATTGTTCGTGTTTTTTGTGGAAAAGACATTTGGGTAGGCCGCATAAAGTACTCAAACTGCCAGACCATCATTAAAACTAACTAAGAGAAAAAAAAAACAATGATCCACATAGTCCTTACATTCACAATAATTAAAATAATATAATACTTTATAAAGTAGATATTCATGTCATTGTTTACAGAAAATGGTATATAGAAAAAGTAAATATAAATAGCTAGCAAAAAAAAAGAGTAAAAACAACATTCACTGTAAATTTATTGGATCGGCTCAATCCGAAGCCTTTTTGTGCTCAATATGCTCAATCCCAAGCCTTTCTGTTTTATAAAACATTCGAATTTATTAGTTCTAGTAGGCTTAGTTCTTGAATGTGGCTAGGAAGTTTATTATAAAAAAACATATACATTGGCATCTAAATAAGCCATCATTTTTTTGAGCCAGGTTGTAGGAACAACAAATTTGGGTTTGTTCCTAGTATTTATTTGTTATAGATATCACTGTATTTTTTAAATAAATTAAGGCTCGTGTAGACTAGCGCGATATCGCGGGCGTGACAGGCAGCAATATGCCTGTCGTGCCCGCGATATCGCCCCATTCTGCACGAGCCTTTAATATTTTGATGGGCATTCAAAAGATTTTTATAAATTTACTGAGAAGCCTACAGTCATTGTATATATATATCTCTCTTTAAATTTGTCTCTGAGGGAGTATCTTTATTTTTTATTGGGTGGGAATCTGGGACATAATTTTAATTTGAACGAAATGCCCTTTTTTTTTTGTAAAACAAAAATTGTCTGAATATCGGCGGTATTTCCCCATAACAGAATACCGTACGACATTACGCTATGAGAATTACTAAAGTATACACGGGCTGTGTCTAAATGAGTTGAATCACGATTTTTCTAACGGCATAAATTCTCAAAAAAACTTAGCTCTGCAAGCTAAGCTTTTTTGAGAATTTATCTATTTGGGGGCCCCATTGAAGCTTGGCATCCAAAGTTATGCCTAGTTATGTAGGTGAATACTTATAGACAGTTGTGGACTCGTTGAAAACTGCACGCAGACTGGGGTAATCCACTCGTGAAACGCCTTTTTCTAAACGGACGTGACATCATGCAGCCTTGTCCAAGTAAATAAACCGCTGTCGATAACAATAATGTATGTAACTTTAGACGTATATCATATTGAAATAAAAAAATAAGCACCCTTACATCTGTGATCGTTTTGCACTCTCTGTTACAGCGTTTTCTCAGAGATAGTCTAAATAAAATTCAAGCACCAACTTGTGATAAAATGAACCATGATTTATTTATTAACAGAATTAAATATTTTACTTTCATGTCGTTCAAGATATAAAGTATTTAGTGAGCAAATTTGTATTCGTTAACATAGTATTTTATTAAAGTGGTTTGTTTACAATAATAAAATTCTTACAAAGGAATGTACCGATAGTGCTAATATATCGACGACTGCAAAGTATAATCGGTTATCTACAAAATCTTGATTTCACCGGAGAGCGTTTTGAACGCAAAACGGTGATAAATTAGTAGAAGAAGAAAGCTATCTTCTGTTTTACAACAGTTAGTTAATAGGGTATTACCAAGGAAATGGTTAAGGCCAATTACTGTAATATATTTTATTTCCAAAATACGTAAGATGTCTTTAGCTACTTCGAACAAAAAAGTAAACTAAATGAGTCAACTGCCATATATTCGCTTCTACGCGGGACTTCCTAATTGCTTAAGCTTATTTAATTGTTATTATTAAGACATTTATTACTATTATTTTGTATTGAACGTTGTTTATTGCTCCAATAAATAAAGGTATGTAATAATTTTCCTTATTTAACCATTATTTGTAACGCCGACGTGACTTGTTATACTAAAATGTTGTTGCACTAAAATAATGCAAGTTTAAAAAATCGACGTTAACACGGCTATGTGACTGATATCTTTGTTGACAACACGCGCCGTGGTGATCGCGCCGATGATCCGACTTATACACAGACTAATGGTATATATCCATGTCTACTTCGTCACTTTTCGAAAAATAGGTGAAGTTGTCTTTGTATATGTGACTTAATATTAGTAAAAGTTGAGAAATAAACACAAAAAAATCACACAAATAAACCCTATCGTAGGGTTTTTGTGTTTATTTCTCAACTTTTTTACATAATTCCCAAAAATAAAATAATTCCCATAAATACCTATATAAAAAAGCGAATGTCGTAAAAAGTGCAGTTGACTTTTTCTACTTTGCTGCCGTCGCGTCGATATGTTTATTCAAACTGACATTCAAATAGATAAGCATACTTCTAAAGCCTTCGTCAACACGACTGTCATAATTATTTTTACAAAAATCAAAAAGCTGATAAATGCGAAATAAAAAACCTATTCTTATGAAATATGAGAGAAAAGTTGATGTTGGGATTTATATTCATGATATTTTCGAACAAAAAGAAAAATCCAACTTGTATACCGAAACCCTAGATGCAATTTATAGTAAAAAAAATTGACTCTTTTCTTACTGAAGACCTCTGGTTTTAATCAAAGTAAACAATGATAACGACATTTATGGTGACTGAAGTTATCATTTTATTAACTCCCGGCGAAAAACAGGGGTGCTATAAGTTTGTAGTGTGTATCAGAACGGAAGAACCAGTTTTGCTAAAAAAAAAAATAATTTGGAAGGTGTTTCAATCGAGTGTTCTTAGCTATATTTCAAGATAAACTGCTCAGCCGTTTGAAGATCATAACCTCTTTTCTTGTTGATAAAGAGATATGAACAACTTCCACAGGTCTGATCGATTCGAAATTTGAAATCCTGACAATGGGACCTGATACGTAGGCATCATCAGCATTCTGCAGGATACCCAAACCGCCAGAAAAACTCCTCAAGGGTATACGGCATCTACCTTGTGTTTGGGCCCATAATGATGCGTTATGACGAGCACATGCTATTAAAAGCTAAGCGGTTAGGGTCATAATAACCTACAGGTTACTTTAAATGTATTATTATAAAATTAGGCCGCATTTCCGGTTGTCTACTAGTAATATACAACATGTAACGTAATTATTAAAAGTTAAATTAAAAATTTAAAAAACAGTACAGTACAGTTTAATAATTAAAAGTTAAATTAAAAATTTAAAAAACCCCCGACACAACCAAAAACCTAAAAGTAAAAAAAATATATGTATTGGCCATTTAAGTTTAATATAAGTTGTAGGTATATTTTGATCATCAGCGTGTAAGAAGGCTATTGAAAATAGGAAGTTAACAGCAGCTATCCTTTCTAACTTAGCTTACTTTAATTATTGCTAGGTATAAGCTTCGTCTGTCTGACGTTTTCATTAGCCGTCGCCAGACGCGACGCTTGGATCAAAATACTACCTACAACTTATAGGGACAGTAAAAAAAAAAAACGTGAACGTGAGTAAATATATTTGTTTACTGTTTAGAGGATTTTGGTTTTGTCGGTAGCTGTTTAATTTTTTTTGTCGAGTCGTTAAGCTCCTTAATTTTTGAGTTGAGCTACACGATTTCTGACACCTGCGTGCACTGACTGAACAGCGGGGTAATTGCGTAACACACTATCATTAGTATTTTGACAGCTCAGCAACATTCATTATTACGTTAGTTACGTTTTTGAGCTGACAAATTTTTCGAACATATGACTATATAACAATGGATTAGCAAAATACTTCAAAATAATTCAGATTGTGTTTGATAGTGTGTGGTGCTGGTCTACTCAAACGTATTCTGAGTTTGTTTCGGCGTTTCTTCTCGGAGAAGACGGATAGGAAATACCGATCTCATCTAATTTTCAAAAATATTATTGACCTGTAACAGTGTTTGTATAAATCCGAGATTAACTGTTATAAATATAATTTATTTTATGACGCTCTGTTAGCGAATTGGATTATGGTTGTGTGAGTTTGTTTTTCAACCAGTTCATGAGTATTGTCATAGAATAAGGAAGTTTTTGATTAATCTATGGTAGGTAGTGTTACATACTATTCAGGCAGTAAAGTACCGACACTAAGGGCCCAATCGTACGTACCACAACCACATCATATCGCAGCAACAAAATTTGGGCAAGCTCTGGTTACGTGTGAATATTGTCGCTGCATCTTCTTGCAGTTGCGTTGTGGTAACTACAAAATTTCGATGTGGTTGCGTTGTCTGTAGTAGTTGCAATGTGGTTACATCGTCGTGGCTAATGTTTGCAGTCAGACAGATCGACTCCAGTTTGCGATGTGGCCGGCCGCTAGTGCGCGGTCTCGGTGGTGGTTGCGTTGTGGCTGCGACGTGGTGTGGCCTTGATGTGGTCTGTATCGCCCACAGGGTTGATTTTGACGGCCAAATGTGGTCCGTGTGAATAAACTATTCATTTTCATAGAAATTAGCGCCCGTCCACGTGTCGTCGTTGTGGTTGTGGTACGTGTGATCGGGGCTTAAGTCGTCACGTGACTGCCTCGCGTGACCGAATGTGAAACGTCTGTACAACTCTCAGTTTTCGAAGTCAGTATAAGGTCATTGGGTAGGTATGTCTCCTCAGGTGTGGCGATATCTGAGCTTATTTGATAAAGTGAGGGCGTTTTATCGAATTCCTTTCGTCGACAATTTTATTTGTTACTTTATACCGGTCTTGAGACTTATTAATACGTGAATATGGTCTTACGTTATGGGTATAATATTGCTTCGGTTTCTGCAAATATAACCCATTCAGAGCTTTATTTAAGACTTAAATAGAGCTCTGAACGGTGAACGGTGTTTATACTGGTGTTTAGAAAATTGATATTCCTTAAGACTTGTTGGAGATACTAAACAAGATATAATGTACATTTTAAAAAGTTATAAAATTAAGTGGTTGTAAAGGCTTCACAAAATCAATTTTATTACTTTTTTGGAACCGTCGATGTAGCCAATAATTCAATTTTCTCCCTTAACAACGTTACTTTGAAGTGCACAATTTAATTGTTGTTAAATTGCTATTAGCTGACATAAACATTGGTTAGATTTTAATTCTCAATGCCACTTTTGAGTTTTGATCGATTCGATGTCATGCATGAAAGAAGAAACTCAATATTTTCACAGCAAAGAAACTATTATAAGGGCCACATAACAAGCTTACAAACATGTCAGTATTTTGAATAGACTGCCAACTGACAGGCAATTACTCGATGATTGACGAGCGATTAATATGTATTTCCGTGAGCAATACAAGCTTGTACACAAATTACAATATAGTTTTTAAATATTTCTATCAAATTCAATCCGTCAGTCGTGATTTATGTGAGGAAATTATTTGGTTACGATCTGACTTCAGTCTAGATATGGCGGGGGATATTAAGGTACTCGTTTATCTGAACGAATTAAGGTGGGCGAAGTTGCCCTATCATAAGTTCAAAAAATATTTAACCGAATTTGATTTCACCAAAAACTTTTCAATTATTGTCGTATCGTTTTTTTTGCTTCTTCGAAGTCGCGTCTGCCACTGTATCAGTTGAACTATTATCAATTCGATTTTTTTCGTTACTCCGACGTTTCATTTGGTCGAAAACGTTTTACTGCAGTTTCACATAGCCGAAATAACATTTGTTCGAAGTATTATGTTTTATTATACTACTGTTTTTAATTACGATATTTTGTTAGGTAAAATAATACCTATCACACATGATACTTCGACGATCTAAAAATATGTCAAATAATGCATATAGCAAAAAAGACGTCGACAATAATTTTCGGTAAAATGAAATTTGACCAAAAAAATTCGGAAACGTGATCGGTTCCCAGCTTGTACACAAATTACAATATAGTTTTTACATATTTCTATAGAATTCAATCTTGATTTATGTGAGGAAATTATTAGATTACGATCTGACTGCAGTCTACATATGGCGGGGGGCATTAAGGTACTCGTATATCTGAAGGAAATAAGGTGGGCGAGGCAAGGATAGTCACGCAAATCGGCTAGGTAGACCATTACAAAACCCTCTGAAGACAAATGACAACATTAATTACACACGACGAAATTATCATTGCTGAAACATAAAAAAATAGTGTTGTTTTTACTACATAATACCTCTTTGCTATGAAATAAAGCCGTTCCGTAGTCAACAAGGAACCCACACAGTTGCGCCATGGGTGGAAATTCCTCAAATAACTTCTCCGTATAATACTGGATAACTTGAAAAACGGTTGTGGGCACGATTGCGGGTCAGAGCTCCAGTTTTTATATAGTGTGCATCCACCGGAATTCCCTCAGTTGAAGAGGAAGTATGTATACATAAATATTCAATGAAGAAATCTTGTGTTTCAGCACGTTGCCGGTCTCCTGACGGCAGTTTTAACAAGTGCTATAATATTACGTCAATCTCAGTGTAGTAATCCCAGGACTATCTACCAGGACTATTTAGACTACGTACTAACGTCTCTTTACAGAACGAGTTCTAACTTTAGTCCAAGCCCAAAACTTCGAGCTAGTTATTCTGTTTTGAACTTTATTACGACAAAATTAAAGTTCACTGACTCTAGGATTGAGACTACGTTGTCAATTTTGTATTAAGAACTTTAGGTCAGTCGGAATAAACTTTGTGCCCTCATGAGCAGTGTCATTCATGTTTAACTTCTTTTTTTAGCTCATCACGAACAGCAGTTATATGTTACTAGCTCCTGCGGGCGATTTCGTTCGCGTGAAACTTCTTGTTTTAACATAAAATATTTAATATCCTATAGTACCCCGTTACCTCATTTTTGCTCAGCATTCTTTTTGACTTTTGATGTGTAACATATAATATTTACTCTCGCTATCTGTGGAAAAAAGGACGGAAGTGTGTAACAGGAAGTGACAGCTTCAGATTGGAATAAGTAAGTTCTTTTAAGATTGTAAGTAGAGAGGGTCGAATTTCGACCAGTGGGCGACCATTAATAATATTCAAATAAATATGTGTGTCGGAAATAAGTTAGTCACTCGTTTGACTAATCGGGACGCCAGCGCCACCAAGCGGCGCTCGACAGAGTCTACAACATAACGCTCGACCCGAGTTAAAGGCAGTTTGTCGGAGGCGGTCAAGGAGTGAACACGTTTAGAAACTGTCGCGCGTTCCGTATAGTTATGTCCTACAGTGTGTGAATAGCTAGTGTGATTATTTGATCGTAAATTATAATTTGATTTAAACTGCAAAGGGTTTTTCTATTGTGCAATAACCATCATTTCCCATTATACGCCCACAGTAGTTGAAATATGGCTGATGATAACGAGCGAGACGTACCTACCTTCTCCGTCATATATTTAATAATATAATTTTATTTATTCAAATAAATATTTCAGCATATAGCTTTTTAAATTTTGAGGTTAATTTCTGTCGCTGCTGAATTGCTTATTACCAAGGTGAGATGTCAGATGTTAAACATCATACTCGTAATTATGCGACTACTGTAAGGTTTTCGTTTTTTTTTGCTCGGCTCCTAATGATCGTAGCGTGATGTTAAATAACCTGCTCAATGTTGTGATGATGTGATGTTAATACCTTCCTCAAGGATTGAACTATCAAATGCAAAAAAACGCGAATTTGAAAGTGGAACTAAAATTGGCATCCACGAGTACGTTCTCTGATTCATTTGTTGACATTTTCATCAGATACTTGGAAAAGACCTAAGTGAAACATTTCAACGACTGTTTGATGAAATACTTAGTAGATTGATAAACAAGGTTCGAAAGGAATTGCTGACTTTCACCCGTGTTAAACACTCTACTTTTCATTTCGAATATAAGGAAAGTAAAAAATAGTAGTTTGGTCAACATTTCAGAATCGCTTGAACTCATTTTTAATCAAATATTAGTCGATGAAACCAAGATTTTGATTTTCGGTACAGCTTACAGAGTTAGTAGTTATCCCGCCAAATTATAACGTCTGTTTTAAATTTTAAATATGGAACATACCACGTTACCGACGTGGGCCGTCCAACGTAATAGGTATTTCAGTTCTGTGCCTTCGGCTTGACCTTCGGAGATAACCTACCTTACCTATTTGCACACACATGTATCTACTTACGTTCCTTCGTCTCTGTCCGTGTTCCAAGCGCGGGGGTGAGGTGCGGCGACGCGCCGTCCCCGCGCGGGGGGGCGGCGGCTGCCGCGCGACGGGAGAGCGCGTGATCTCGTTAGTACGCTTACTATTACCTGATGTACGCACATGTTTCGTTTACGTAGTGATTACGAATAAAATAAAACGTATTTTTCACGAAAAGTTTACTATTTCAACGTTGTTGTAACGTTTTGTGAGTGAATTACCATTGGATATCGGGGTAAGTCATTCAATTGTTTTATATTCTTTGTTTCTGTGTTGTTATGTTCAAGGTGCGGGTTTACTGAATTTGTTTTGAAGGTGAAATATTGCAAGCTTAGCATGCTCAATAGCATTGCCGATAGCATAATTTTGTCGGACATGCCATCCACAAAATATGCACGAGTCATTATTGTATTTGTCGGACATACCATCCACAATATACATATACTCGTATGAGACGATCACGACGTAGCAACTGCGCTCGTGAGACATGTCAGCCAGTCAGCCACAGTCCGTCTAGTCATAGCCGCAGCCCGAATAGAGGGCAGCACGGCGGCTCAAAATTTGGGCGGCGCGGCTTAAAGTTTGGGCGGCGCGGCTCAAAGTTTGGGCGGCGCGGCTCAAAGTTTGGGCGGCGCTACTCAAAATTTGGGCAGCGCGGCTCATAGATTGAGCGGCGTGGCTCACGCCAAAAAATGAGCGGCGTGACTCGATTATTGGTAGGCTTATGCACTTAGAATTTCTGAGGGGATTTGCTCAATCAGTGATTGCTAAAGGTCAAATTGAATGCACCTGCTTGGGTTTTGCATGACCGCTTTGCTTTTGCTTCAGATGACCCAACGGGGAAACCTCGTAACCCTCAGCGAGCTACTGGACGAGCATGCAGCTACGGACCAGGACGAGGAAATTTTGGAGCGGGTGAAGGTGCTAGCACAGGAGCATCTACCGGATGGCTGGTCATGCTGGGAGGTAACTACAGCAACAAAAGAAGAAGTGTTCGGTGAGAAAATCGATCCCAATATACTAAATAAATTAGTATTCGCCCTGCCTACCGTGGGCCTAGTCCGCGCATTTGTACCAGAGGCGGATCACCTTTCGGAGAAAGGGTATCGTGACATAAGGTGTAAGCTTCTTGATTGGGCTTTTACACGGGCTCTTATTATCGGGCCACCAGCTGTGGCAAACCGCATACGGGGATCAGCAGCGCGCACTGAGTTATTTAAACAGTCCGTCGATGCACTACGGCCACTGTTACACACTAGGGCTGAAGCAGATCAAATTCTTTCCGGTTCTCGCTCTGAGACGGAGGAAACTAGTCGGAAGAGAAGGAGTATGTCCTCTGCAACGTCACGAATTCAAGAACCTTCGGCACGTAGGCGCAGAAGGGACTCAGACTCGCCCTCTACATCGCGGGATGCCAGAATCGACGCTCTGGAACAAAGAGTGGAGGGTATGTTTGCTGTTCTGTTGGAAAAACTAGAGCAGCGTCAACAGTCTGACTGTGATTCCGACAAAGAAAACTACTTTTCAAACGGTGAAGAGGATGCAGTTTCGGAGACCTCCGATTCTCCGTCATGGAGAGCACCTGCTCTGGACCCGAATTGGCAAGTCGAGGAAGACAAGGAGCTGGAATTTCTGCCCACAACCAAAGAAGCGGATCCTCTGATACCCGAGCCGTCGGCTCAACTTAAGATCGAAGGAATTGAGTGCCAGAGGCTGGGCACCGATAGCTGGAACCGGATCCGATACAAGGAAGTGGAGAAGCACTTGCAGGCAGCTTCAGTCTTTAGCGCTCTTAAAATTAACATGGAGCTGGGCACTCTAGCCACTCAACCGTCTCCCTGGCTTACGAAACAGGAGAATATCCTAGGCACAATCACGCATGGGTTGCTGCTCCAACGTAGGGCCCTTGCGGAAAATTTAAACACAATTATTAAAAAGTGTCCGAGTGCCAGCACAGAATTAAGACAGCTTGTGGCGGACTCTACCTTCAAAACGATCTCAGATCAACTTCTGCAGTTTGGGTGCGCTCATCGGTCCGAGACCATTAACCTTCGTCGTAAAGCATTCAAGACAAGGAATGAAGTCCTTAATAGCGCACTCCACAATATTCCTCCATCACCGACCCACTTATTTGAGGAAAAGCAACTTAGTTCCTTAGTCAAGGATAACGGGGGAGTGGCAGCTGTTTTTATCTCACCAAGAACCACGGAAAAGCCCTTAAATTCCTTTCGTAAACCAGCCCCACCGGCTAGATCCAATGCCACGAAACCATCTTGGTGCTCCCGACCGGCTCCTCGATACGCCGCTAACTGCCACTCATCGCCCCACAAATTATCCTCTCACCACTCATCACCTCACAATCCACCATCAAAAAAGTCGTCTAACTACAGTCAACGTAGGGGTAGGGGTGGAAGCAACAAGAAGTCTCGAAAATCCCGCACCACATATTGACGGTTTTCGAGGGGGACAGCTGGGCGAGTTCCGAACACAATGGGAGAAAATAGGGGTACCAAAAGCGATTTCAAAAATAATTTCGGGTTACACAATACCTTTCGTGTCCAAACCGCCTTCTATCCCTCTGCAAGAAAACTTAGAAAGATTCATGACAAGACCCTCGAACGCGATGTCCAAAGAGCTCAGACAGCTTCTAGCCCAAGGTGTAGTCGAGAAGTGTCATTCCAAGAGTGGATTTCTGTCGCGAATGTTTCTAATTCCAAAAACAAACGGAAAGTTCAGGCAAATTTTCGACCTTCGTCGCCTGAATTGCTATTTAAACCCACGAAAATTTCGCCTGGTAAACCAGACTCAGGTACCCGATTTTCTCCAGCCCGGCGACTTCTTAGGAAAGCTAGACATAAGTCAAGCCTACTTTCATGTGCCAATAAAAGTGAGCCACCGGAGATTTCTCGCGTTTGGTTATGCAAACGAACTCTTCCAGATGACGTCTCTTCCCTTCGGCCTATCCAGTGCACCGTTAGCTTTCTCTCGCGTCACCAAATGGGTAGCAGGGGTCCTTCGAACAAAGGGACTACGAATTCTAGTATACTTAGACGACTTCCTTTTAGCACATCAAGACCCAGATGTACTAAAAAGTCAAATGAGCTACGCAGTGAGTCTTCTACAGAGTCTCGGCTGGTGTGTAAACTTGGAAAAGTCGGTCCTGGAGGCTACAACAAGCATAGAATTTCTAGGGATCGTGTGGGATACAGGCAGAAACGAGAAAAGACTTCCGGAAGAGAAAATAATTCGGTTATTGACAGATTTAGAAAAGGTATTGCAAAAAAGCCAATGGACGTGGCAGTTAGGAACCTCACTTATAGGTCGACTGAGTTTTGCAGCTTTGGTGACCCCTCTAGGTCGTCTGTTCACCAGATATATTCAGCGCGCCAGTCTGAAACTGTCTCAGAACCAGCCCGACCGGCTGCGGGTCTTATCGTCAAAGGCTGTCAACGACTGTCGTTGGTGGACTCTCAATGTGAGAGTGCCAGGAAGAATTTTCGTTCCAGAGCCTACGATTTTTGTTACGACAGATGCGTCAGACGAAGGCTGGGGTGTTCAGATCGACGATGGTCACCTATTGGGGAAATGGACCACAGAGCAAGCTACTTGGCACATAAACAGAAAGGAATTATTCACCGTGTACATAGCTCTAAAGAAATATCAGAATGCGCTAGCAGGACAATCGGTTATGATTCAATCCGACAACAAAACGGTGATTTCATACCTGAGGAATCAGGGAGGAACACGGTCTATGGTTTTGTTAGAGGAGGCCAAAAAGATCTTGCTACTAGCGGAGAGCTTAGGAGTAACCATTCATTCGTTTTATCTTCCGGGCCGTTACAATTCCATAGCCGACTGTTTGTCAAGGGGAAAATGTCTCCCGGATTGGCATGTCGTAGTCGAGGTCACGACAAAAGTATTCCTAAAGTGGGGTACCCCTCAGATAGATTTGTTCGCAACCAGTCGATCGAAAGTAGTCTCGACATATGCGTCGATAGAAGCATGGGACACACAAGCGATGTTCATCAACGCATTCAGCCAGACCTGGCATTACAAACTGGCATGGATCTTTCCACCTCCACCTCTGATACCCAGAGTACTACGGCACCTCAACCAGTCTTCAGGAACCTACCTACTAATGGTTCCTCGCTGGGAAACAGTTTTTTGGAGAGGCGACCTAAAACGAAGGGCTCTGGAAGCCCCCTTTCAGATACGCAATGTCAAAAGTTGCCTGGTCGATCTGTCCACCGATCGCCCTCTGCCGAACGCAGGAGACCTCTCTTTCGAGGTTTGGAGGATACGGGGTGGGGTGAACTTATAGCAGATATGGATCCTGACGATATCGATTTAGTTCAGTCAGCATGGCGTGATTCCACATGGCGCACTTATGAGTCTAGCTGGAAACAATGGGTCTCATGGTGCAGACAAAATGGGAAAAGCCCTAGTAATCCTCGACCTCAGGATTTAACTACCTATTTAGGGTACCTATCCCGTGTTAGAAAGCTCGCAGCTGCAACCATTTTGGTCCACAAGTCAGTTATCTTAACTCTGGCTGATCCTACACAGGAAAAGAGGTTAGCAGCGCACCCTTTAGTTTCAGCAATAATCAAAGCTATAGGAATTAAAATGTGCGCATCCTCATCATCAAAGTCACAAATCTGGGACGTTCACGATCTGCTAAGATGGTTGAGATCTCATTGCCCAAGTGAAGATAGCATATTCCAAGTGTCTCGGCATGTAGCCTTGCTTTTATTGTTGGCGTCAGGTCGTCGTATCCACGACCTTACACTCTTAAGCATCGACGATCAACATTGCGATAGATCAAGCTCTTCGATAACGTTCTGGCCTAAATTTGGCTCTAAGACCGATAACATCAAAAATCGCCAGTCAGGATGGCAGTTATCTTGCTCAGGAGACCCTGCATTAAGTTTGGTTAAATGGGTGAATTGTTTGATAGACTTGGCAGCGAGTAGAAGAAGTGCACGGCCGAATTTGCATAGTCTCTTTATCACTACGCGTGGTGAAGTAAAGGCCGCCACAAGAGCTTTAATTGCTGGTTGGATTAAGGCTCCTTTTCGAGATTTGGGTATAAACTATAGTCCGGGCTCAATTAGATCAGCCGTTGCGTCAAGTGACTATCAAAATAACGTCCCATTGGACCTTATTTTGAAAAGAGGGAACTGGAGAGGTTCCGACAATTTCTTTAAGCATTATTGCAAATCGCTAGAACGACCTAGAAATGAAAACTTAAATGTTCTTAATAAGTCATTCTCTACAGTTTGACTAACTGTAACTGTATCTTATGATTGTACCTGTTTTTTATTGAGATTCAAAAAGACTGATGTGATCTCACTATTTTAATTATCTAATTTTATATATCTAATTGTAGTTTTTTGTCAAATTCGATAACGAATATTTGGTTAACCAACGTCTTATTTTGTTATTATTAGACAGAGTTCCATTAATTAGTTCGATTATAATAACGGTACTAACTGTTTGAACGATGTAAGTGAGACCTAAGATTTTTAAAATAAAGGCTTGTACTAGATTTAAGATTCCTATGGGAAATAAAAATGTCTTCATTTACGTAAATCTGGGTTTCATTTTAAAGATGCTTTACACCTACTTCTGTCACAGTACGCTATAGTCAGAGGGCGCCGGCAGAAAATAGACACGTCTCCGAAGGTCAAGCCGAAGGCACAGAACTGAAATAAGACCGTTTTCCACCCCGAAGGGAAGAAAACGAGTATTTCAGGTCTTGCCGAGGCTTGACCGAAGCAAGCCCTTGCCGGCTCTTCGGAGTAAACATACTAACGAGATCACGCGCTCTCCCGTCGCGCGGCAGCCGCCGCCCCCCCGCGCGGGGACGGCGCGTCGCCGCACCTCACCCCCGCGCTTGGAACACGGACAGAGACGAAGGAACGTAAGTAGATACATGTGTGTGCAAATAGGTAAGGTAGGTTATCTCCGAAGGTCAAGCCTCGGCAAGACCTGAAATACTCGTTTTCTTCCCTTCGGGGTGGAAAACGGTCTTATTTTTTTATAATTCACAGTGGCTGTTTTTTTATTTTTTTTTTTTTTTTCTTTGGCTTCGCACGGTTTGTGCATTTAGCCAATGTCACGTTTAGTTTTATTTAAAGGTAGGGAAACAACATTATTATAAATATTTTAACGGGATTTAGGATAGGACGGAAAAATAGGATCAGTATAATTATAAGAAGTAACAAGGATACCATATGGATAAATGAAAACAAAAAAATTACAACTTGATATTATTTAGAATAATGAATGAGACTATACATTTATATACAAGAGAGCTATTTGTACAAAGTAAGGAAAGTATTGAGGTAGGAAAAGGAGTACGGAGGGATAAGAGGTTACTAAGAAAGGAAGAACGGTTATTTAAAGGACAGGAGAAAAAAATATGATCTAAGTCGCCTACATCTGTGCCACATAAGCAAATGGGATCGTCGCTGATAGAAAGTTTGGCAAGATGGGCTGGAGAACAAACATGACCCAGTCTCATCCGTATTAGAATGGAGGTCTCCATCTTGCCAAACTTGGCCTTGCCAAACCATGGTTTTTCTGGTATATCAGGTTGGATAAGTGAGAAATAATGTCCCTTCGATTTGCTTCCGATATCCCAAGCTACCTTCCAGGTTTCCCGAAGAAAAGTCTTTGGTAACGACGCGAGAATGGAACTAAGTCCCCACACTGCACCGCATCACCGGCAAGTTTATCAGCTACTTCATTGCCATGGATTCCAGCATGGGCCGGAATCCACACAAATTGTAGTGATTTACCCTCAGAGATGGTCCTGAACGCAAATTCTATTATTAAATAAATGATAGGTAACTGCGATTTGTGTTCGAAAGCAGATTTATTAATGGCTAGAAGAGCACTTTGAGAATCAGTAAAAATTATAGATTTTTTGAGCTTCAAAATACGGATATATTCTATGGCTTTAAAAATGCCAAAACATTCCCCGGTAAAAACAGAAGTCTCCGGAGGTAGTTTTATTTTTTGTACGATGTTGTATTGGGAATGGTAAGTACCTATACCAACACAACCCATCGGAGAAGGCTTGGCAGCATCCGTAAAAATATGGTGGTACTCTAAGTGTTCTGACAGAAAATGATTCAAACTTAAATGACAATCGGGATCTGATTTACTTACACAGTTATATTTTATAGAGGGACTGAAATGTAAACTCTCATAACTACTGCTAAATAGGGGAAGTTTATTGGAACGGAAAATAGGAGAAGAAAGTGAAAGAAATTTTTTATAACTTACAACTAAACAAGGAGCACGTTTATGGGACCAGTAATCTGAAGATTCAATCTGCAACACTAAAGCGTCCAGTTTAGGAATGAGAGGATGAGTTGAGAATTGAAGAATCCGGAACAAATATTTGTCAGATAGGAATTGTCTTCTAATGCTTAAAGGAGCATCCCCGCATTCCACTTGAAGTGCATTAATGGGACTAGACTTCATTGCACCTGAAATAATGCGTAATGCTTTAGACTGGATGCGATCCAATTTTTTAAAAGCCATTACACTACCAGGTTCTAGAGCGAACAATCCATAATCCAGAGTGCTTCTGATGATTGCGTTGCAAATGAGTTTCAAAGAAAAGGGATGTGCACCCCACCACACACCAGAGAGGCATCTAAGCATGTTTAGGTGATTTTCGCATTTGTTAACAATATATTCACAATGAGGGACACTACTTAATTTACAGTCAAGTATTATACCTAGATATCTGAATTTATCTTTAACTGGAATAGGTATTTCCTTATAAAAGAGATTTACTAAGGGAATATTTCTCTTCCGGGTGAATAAAACAGCCGCGCTTTTAGATGTGGATAAATCCAAACCGTTTAGATGTAACCATGACTCCAAAATAGATAAAGCAGAATTGATAGCAGAGCTAGCTTGCTCAACAGATTGACTGAAGAATATAATAATAAATCATCGGCATATTGAAGAACCTGATACCACAGAATCCTGTGGGAGACCCCTCCATACAAGATGTGATATCTCATGGTCTCCTATTAACATGTTAACAGAGCGTTCAGTCAAGATATTAATAATGAAATTCGACAAATTCAAAGGAACTTGTAAGGCTTTTAATTTATTTTGTAAAACCGATAATACAACATTATCATATGCCGCATTAATATCAAGGAAAACTGCAACGGTGGATTGGTTATTAGAGAAGGATAACCGAATATCAGATGTTAAAATACATAAACAGTCAATTGTACTTTTACCCTTTCTAAAGCCATATTGTGATTCTGCCAAAAGACCCTTACTTTCAACATACCATTCTAGGCGATTTTTTATTAAGTGTTCCGCTAATTTCATCAGAATTGAAGACAAAACTATGGGACGATAGGAAGAAGCATCAGAAGGAGTTTTATTTGGTTTAAGGAATGGCAACACCATTTGACGTTTCCATTCAACAGGGATGTTCCCTGTATATAGAATAGAATTAATAAGTTCTAAATAATAGCTGAGGACGTCGTCATTTAAATTAGAAAAAAAGGAATACGGGATGCCATCCATGCCTGGTGCAGAATCATTAGTCTTATGAATAACAACCTTTAATTCAGTGAGAGTGAATGGAAGATCTAGCGTCGAATGAGTGTCTTGATTATTGGATACGCGAGACAGGCTATTATTAGTACAAATAGCCTCAGGAACCCAAGGCGGAGCTAATTTATCCAAAAATTCACTGGCTAAAGAAACAGGAATAGGAGAAGAGTTGTTATAAATGGACCTAAATCTACGAATGTTGCGCCAGACAATCGTAGGGTGAGTATTCGGTGAAATGGATAAGCAAAAGTTACGCCAGGAATCAAATTTTTTCTTTTTAAAAAGTTTGTATGTTTCATTAATTAACTTAGTAACTATATCAAAATTAATATCAGACATATCAAGGTTATAATTGTATTCAGCCTCTTTACGTTTCTTAATCAATTCAGTGCACTCAAAGTCCCACCACGGAGGCGAGGGAATTGTACTAATGTTGTTATTTTTTACAGGAAAAACGTCATCTGCCGCTGCAATTAATATGAGTGCTAAAGCTTCAGCACAACTATTTTCATTGCCATCAGAAATTACAGGCAAGGAGCAAAGCTTACTGTCAACAATGTTCCTAAATTTGTCCCAGTCATTACTATTTCTATTAGGTAGTTTATATTTTACGTTTGATTTCCTTAATGGTGCATTTGGTTTGGAAAGAGGATAAGAAATAACTATTGGAAAATGGTCACTACCATGAGTAGAGGTTAAAGTATGCCAAGTTAATGAAGAGGCTAAGTTTGGAGAACAGATAGAAAGGTCAATTGCGCTTTGATTGGGATCTGAACGACGTGTGGCAGCTCCTGAATTTAAAATACATAAGTTATGTAAGTCTATTATATCTAGTAACTCATCGCCATAACAGGTAGAACTTGCACAACCCCATGATTGGTGATAGCAATTAAAATCCCCCAGTATTAATAATGGCTTTGGAAGAAAAGAAACAAGATTATTCATCTCTTGAAGAACAGAAAAAGAGGGATAAGGAATGTAAATAGAAACAAGACAAGTATGATGCACTTTAATAGCTACAATAGAAATTTCCTCACTATGAGGAGGTAATGTAATGGTGGAGAAAGAGATAGAATTCTTGATAAGTATAGCTACTCCACCATACCCATGAGATCTATCCTCTCTAATGGTTAAATAACCATTAATTTTAAAACTATGATTAGATTTGAGCCAAGTCTCTGCTAAAGCAAAGGCAAATGGCTCATATTTATTTATAAGATATATAACATCACTCTTTTTGTTTACTAGACTGCGGCAGTTCCACTGGATTATTTTGGATGTGTTGTCCATTATGAATGGATTGAGATGCATTGAAAGATGGGGCAACGTTGGACGGTGAAATGTTGAACTGAGACAGAGGATTGTGTAATGCAGAAAGAAAATCGTTTATGGAGAAACTTGCTTCAATTTGTCCATTATTGTGATTAGAAAAAGCACAACCATTTGATGGTTGGGGAATGTTGAAATCTTTAATAATGGCATTGTGAGCCTCTTTATTATATCCTTGTACAGGTTTGGGTGGTGAGCGTGGTTTAAGGAAGACAGTTTTTTTTATAGCTACTTGAAACAGGTACTCTATTAGTTGAAGGGAAAGATGGAGTATCTGCAAAGTTTTTGGAAGGAGAAGATAAAAGTGTATCGGCATACGATTTAGTAACTGGGGGATACATTTTTGCCGCTTCAGCATAAGATACTGAACTTTGTGCCATGTATGTTTTAATTAATTTTTGCCTAGACATTTCTGGGCAAGATTTATTAGTAGCATAGTGAAAACCGGAGCAAAGGCAGCAAGATGCACTTTCTTGTTCTCTTTCACAACTGTCCCCCGTATGTCCTTGGCCACATTTATAACAACGTGGTTTGGACCTGCACGGAATTTTTGTGTGACCAAAACGACAGCAACTGAAACACTGTACAGTAGGGAAAATATATAAATCTACAGGTAATGCATTATAACACATAAAAATTCTTTTAGGCAGAATCTGCCCATCAAAAGTAATAACTATAGATTGGGATGGTTTCCAAATGGTTGTACCATCAACAACAGTTTTAAAATTGAGACGTCTGACTTTAAAATTGGACCGCAACCAATTGGTACCGTTATATTATCAATAACTTCCTCCGGAGACCATTCCGCAGGAACTCCACGCACTAAACCCATTCTAGTGACATTAAAAGTAGGTATAAAAGCTTTATAATTATATGTTTCAAGGCTATTATGTGTAATAAAAGAATTTGCGTCCAGGAAATTGGAAAAAGAAATAGATATTTTATTACGTCCGATTTTTTTGACGCTACCGTTTATAATATTTTGGAAAGCGTTGTGTTTTAGGAACTTGCCAAATGTAATAGGGTGCAATGACGTTCCATCATCTGGTGATACTAATATTTTTTGTATGTGAACAACGTATGGCGCGCTGTCAGTTTTATCATAAGTTTTTCGACCAATCTGAGTGGGAATAACTGAAGGCGGAGCAGAAATATCCGGAATATCTTTACATACAATAATTGTTTCAGAGCTTTTAGGCTCCGATGGAGTTAGAGAGGGAGGAGTAGAGTCCAAGCAACCACAACCCAAAGACTCGGAACCTAGGTTTTTTCGGGTACGACGGCGTTTATTGCAATTTTTGCACACATGCACGCGGCTTCTTTTAAGATGGCGAGCCGACGACGACCCATTGGTATCCATGCCCGATTCGTTGGACATTATAGTAACAAAATTGCCTGCCGGGGGAACAAAGTCCCCCGGGTCAGGCGGGTCTTTCATTTTCCCGCGCTATAAAATATTAGTAAAAAAACTTACCCTACTGAAGAAAATATACAAAACTAAAATTAAAATATAAGTGAAAGAAGATAAAACACTAAAACTACTACTACTGATCCTATAATACAAGTTAATTAATAATTTTCAATTTAAGTAAAAAAGGACACGTCCACAAAGTTATGTTTCCCGCGCTTTTTTTCCAGTGGCTGTTTATACACTCACAAGGCTGCAGCTTTTTTTTTAAATTTTAGTCGATATTTTTCTTAATTATGTAAAAATTTTCGTAGCCTACCTAACCAAATTTAGTTCTATTTTTAAAATTCATTCCCGCCCTAGGGAGGGAAACAATTACTATGAGTCTTTCCCATCCAAAGGTCCGTGCAGCGTCTTTCACCCGCTACTCGCATCAAACAAATACTAAGTACTTTCCGAGTATGAGAAATAAAAAATATCACGCGATTATGACATTTTAACCTCGTAAAGCCGTAAATGTTGTAACTGGCTTGATAATAATAGTATTTTGAATCAACATGTGTATTTTTGTTTGAGGATTTAGAATTGATATGTTGAACAAAATCACAACAATCTTTTCAGTGTTCAAGGTAGGAAACCCTGATCTGATTCTAGTTCTTATTGTTGAAGTAGTTTCTGTTTATTTAATTTTAAAACGTATCAAAGCTGTGGTTGTCACTTTGATATCTTAAATTACATAGTCATGAGGAATGTTGATTGGCGACCATAGTCAGTAGCAAATGCGTATAAAGTTAAAGTTGTAGGTACCACTCCATCAACTCGACCCAATGATAGGTAATAACAACACTCATCTCAAGTTAAAAAGGTTGTTGTAATGAAACCAATCTAACCACTAACCGCGATGCTGGTTTATTAACCGCTTGTGGTTAATATACCCTCAAGGTTAAACATAACATACTTAGGGTCCATGGGAAAAACCAATATAGATTGTAAAAAATATTTTCGGTTTAGGATAATTATAAGCACCTTCGTGTCACCTCAATTTCTGTTAAAGAAAGATAAACCTTTCAATGACTAGAGATTTCGTACCTAAGTAAGGTTATTTTACGATTGATTCCATGGAGAAATAATGTGACCCCCCATACGTCTGAATGACATCGCGTCCAAAACTACGTCAGTCTCACATCAATGTGACTAAAGTTAAAAAGGGGCGGTACCTACCTACCTATTGTAATTTTCTCAAAAGTATCACTGGTACCTAGATATTAGAATGAAACTAGAAACTTAAACTTAGAAGGTACTTAAGCAATTCTTATTTAAGTAGATACCCTCCACTAAGTTGTAATTGTTTCGCACTACCCTATTTTACTGTGCTATTAATTTGTTCTCGCAGAAAAACTGTGGGAAAATGTTTATGGGGCACGTTTGTTCAGTTTTTGGGTACAAAATGTTAAAATAAAGAAAGTAGGTACTAGGTAATAGGCTGGTTGACAGTAAGAAAAATACCTTATGTATTTGTAGTATTGTTGTGAGTAAATAATTTTAGATTAATTTATATTTTTGAGAAATAGTTTCGTAAAAATAAAGCCATTGATCACGTGGCATTGATAGGGAATCAGAGCGCGACATGTCACAATTTCAAGACGATAGTTTCAAATAGAAACAAACTTTATACGTCAGATATAAAGTTCCAATAGACGTACGAAAAGAATGGTATGTCCCTCTCGCACAATGTGGCAGTGTTCATTATTCATCTATTAAAGTAGTAGTATTTAGTAATATTTTGTGTAGGCACAAAAGCGAAATCGTCTATCTACGTCTGTCAAAGTAAACATTAACGCAAATAATTATTTGTCTGCTATGAATATTATTTTCGAAACATTTAAAAACGTTGTTAATTATGACTACCAAAATAATATTATAATGCGCGAACTCGCAGATTTGACAGAATGAAAGGTTTGAAGTCACTCGAGCCGCCATGACAGAATGCCCCGTTTTGACTATCAAAATAAAATGAAGTACTTACGCTGTAAATTTGAAAAATTGGTTCTGTTGTTGCATGATAATATTTCGTTGAAATATTCACGTTTTGAGGTAAATAAACCTAAAAACTGAAACCTCTTCATAGTAGCACAGTTGTCCGTCTACAAACCGCCATTGTTTTGTTTTTTTTTACAATTGTGTCATTCACAAAGTCAACGTCAAAGTCAAGTACGACAGAAGTAACCTGATCAGAGTTTAAAACGAACTCGAGGATGATTTTCCTGACAACTTCAGAGATGTTATTTCTAGCACTGATCTAATATGATAATACAATACACACACACACCTTTACAATAATTTAAATAACATCACATCTAGGGCTTTCAAATACCGAATTATTTCAATACCGGTATCAATACCGGTATTGGAAAAGTCAATACTGTGATCCCGGTATCAATACCGGTAGTCCGGTATTGAACGCAAGTTCAATTAGAACATTAATAAAACCAATAAAATACGCCTTTATATATTCAAATGTCTTTATCGTTCTTATTTATTGAAAATAATAAAAGAAATACGTTATACATACATAGCTTTCTTAATTCTTATATAATAATTTGGTATTGGTTGATTATTTAGGTAGGACTAGGAATTAGGAACATAATGAAAACTTAAACTTAATCTACTCTTTTTGCAGGAAGGCATTTCACATAGACTTTGTTTATACAATATCAAAAAAATATAAATTTATTATTATTACCTAAATGTTATCATGTCTCATGTAAAAATCAATATTTATATATTTATTAATTTTAATGTTTTTTTTCTAATGTTTGTAATACCGTAATCACGGTATTGGGGTGTCAATACCGGTATTGTAAAAAGCCAAAATAAAATCCGTGATCTCGGTATTACGGGATCCCGGAATACCAGTATTGAAAGCCCTAATCACATCACAAGTGCCTGTAGGTGGGGTGCGTGCAGAAAACCTCCTCGTGTGCCTGATTGCTGCTGGTTCCCTTCGAATACGTTCGGGGGAAAGAGCAGTCGTCGGGCCGGTGCATCCTGGGCACGGCCAATAGTCTCTCCATGTTTCGGAGAGGGTATTGACCGTGGCGAATTTCTGCGTGGCGGGGAGCTTCATGCTCGATCGTCGGTCGTCCACTCCCCTCTCTGCTTACAGAGAGCAGGTCGAGTGGGCGAAGAGTGGCGGTGCTTGCTGTGCACTTACCCTGCCAGCGAGCAAGCAGCGGGAGAATGATTCTTCTGTCTGCAACCGTCGAAATCGTAATCCGTAAAGAGACCACAGTCATGTTTTGTGGCTTGGAACGGGACGAGGATCTTGGCTTGATCGCCCGGATCGCGAGGAAGATAACCTCTATAAAAATTCCTCTAATATCAAGTTTTGGTGCGCGGCGAGGATATGAATGGCTGAGGAGTAGTGTCATCTGCAACTTCCGAGTTGTAGGTGGCGCATCAGTCGTTAGCGCACCCCCAGCCAGGGTACCAGTGGACCCCCTGGTTGAGTTACAAATTTACACTTACCTAGGGACAGGGGGTGAACCTAGGTGGACGTTTTAGATCCCCCACACTCGTGGGAACAGAAATGGTTAAACAAATTAAAAAAAACGAAAGTCAAGTGGAGGAGAGTGATGCGGGGTCGGACTCCGACGCCGCATCTAGCGCAAAGAGCTCAGGTCGGAGCTCGGAGTACAAACAGGTGGACGGGAGAAGCCGAGAGTTCAGACGAACCTCGAAGCGCCCCAACTCGGGGTCGTCCTCCGACGAGGTTGTCGGTCGGAGGAAAAAAATCCACTGCAGCCGGCGGGGTGGGGCCCGAGGAGGAAAAGGGGTGGATAGAGGGCCCTCCACCAGGGAGGTCGGCGAGCCGAGCCGAGCCTGCCCAGCCGAGAAGGCCCAGCGAGACGAGAGGCTCGCAAAGGCAGTGCAGGGCTCAGAGGCTCCTGGTGGTGGGCTGATCAAGGGGGTGGCCGTGAAGAGGCTCAAGTCCTCTAAGGACCAGGCCATATCCGCGGCCACGGCCTCGATTGTGGCAGCAGCGGAGGCCCTTCACCTAGGGCCTCCTTCAGACGGCATGTCGGAGATGCGGGCGGAGGTCGCCCGCCTGACAGCCGCCATGGAGCTTCTCAAAAAGGAGAATGAGGAGCTCCGAGCGGACCTGGCTGGGCTCAGAAGAGCCGACTCCCAAGTGGAGCCGAAGGGGGGGCAGCAGCATGGGCAGGGGCAGCCCGTGCCTGCTGAAGACCGGGTTTTGACCCTGGTGCGGCAGGAGATGGCTTCCTTGCGGAGTCGTTTCTCCGCTCTAGAGGCCATAGTCCTGCGCCCCCCGTTAGCGGCGAGCCAGCCGGCCTCGGGCCAGCGCAAAGCCCCGTCGCCGTCGTATTCTGCCGCCACAGCTGCCACGGCCAAACCGGGGTCGTCGGGGCAGCCAAAGGGCGGGGCGAATGCGCGGGCCGCGAAAGCTCCAGCCCCAGAGGCGAAGACTCCGGCCCCGGCGGCGAGGGCCCCAGCCCTGGCGGCGAGGGCTCCGGTGGCGAGACGGCCGCCCCCGCCTCCTAAATCTCTTCCGGCCGATGCCGAATGGCAGGTAGCCGGAGAGAAGAGGAAGGCGGCTAAGGCGAAAAGGGCGGCCAAAAAGAGGGAGAGGCGGCAGCGGCGCAAGGAGCGAACCGCCGCGGCTAGGCTCCGCGCCCCGAATTCCGCAGTTGTAGTGATCACACTACAGCCGGATGCGGAGAAGAAGGGCGTGTCCTATGGGACGGTAATGGCGAAGGTGGGTGAGGCGGTGCGCCTGGAGGAGCTCGGCGCAGCAAAAGGCCTCAGAATGAAGGTGACGGCGACTGGGGCCCGAATGGTGGAGGTCCCCGGTAGGGCCAGTGGCCCGGCCGCTGACGCCCTGGCCGAAAGGCTTAGGGCGTCACTAAATGCGGACGAGGTCCGAGTGTCCAGGCCCACCAAATGCGCTAGCATGCGCATCACGGGCCTGGACGACTCCGCGACGGAAGAAAAGGTGTTCGCCGCAGTGGTTAGGACCGGGGGGTGCTCTGCCGAGCAGGTGAAGGCAGGCATCATCCGTCCTGACTCCACGGGGCTGCAAACCGTTATGGTGAGCTGCCCCGTGTCGGCGGCCAAAAAAGTTACCGGGGAGGGCCAACGGCTATTGGTGGGCTGGGTTTCCGCGCAGGTGAAACTGCTGGAACCCAGACCTCTGAGGTGCTTCCGCTGCCAGGTGGGCTACCACGTGCAAGCGAATTGCACCTCGGAGGTGGACCGCAGCGGTCTTTGCTACCGCTGCGGTCTGCCCGGGCACAAGGCCGGCTCGTGCAATGCCGCGCCGCACTGTGCCGTATGTGCGGCGGCTGGCAAGCCAGCCGAGCACCGGATGGGGGGCAAAGCCTGCGCCCCACCCACCAAAGCCAGGGCCAGAGGCAAGCCCTCCGCCAACGCCGTCACCGTCGCAGCCGCCACCACTGCCACCGCCGCTGCCGCCTCCAACACCGCCGTCATCACCGTCGCCACCGTGGCCGCTGCGGCAGGCCCTTCTCAGGGGGCTGGGAAGGAGGCCCAAGAGGGGGCTGACATGGAGTGCCATTAATGGCCCCATTACGCCTCCTCCAGGCGAACATCAACCACTGCGCCGCCGCTCAGGATCTGTTGCTCCAGAGCATGGCGCAGTGGTCGATTAACATCGCCGTGGTCGCTGAGCCGTACTTTGTCCCGCCCAGGGATGACTGGGTGGAGGACCTGAGCGACCCTAATTTCGTCGGCCGCCGCCGGTACCCCGTCCCTCGAGGCCGTCAAGAGAGGACGGGGCTGCGTAGCAGCACGGTTCGGGGAGATTGTCGTGGTGGGGGTTTACCTCTCTCCGAACCGAACTCTTGCCGAGTTCCACAACTCCCTTGCGGAGTTGAGAGACGTCGTCGTCGGGTTTGGTTCCCTCCCCGTGTTCGTCCTCGGGGACTTCAATGCCAAGAATTTGGCTTGGGGTTCCCGGTTAACGGACACACGGGGCAGGATGGTGGAGGACTGGGCTCTGGAGACAGGCCTGGTCGTCCTAAACCGGGGTTCTGTCCCCACGTGTGTGCGGATGCGGGGTGAATCAGTGGTGGACATCTCGTTCGCCAGCCCCGCTCTGTCGCCGCGTGTTGTGTGACTGGCGTGTCATGGAGGGGGTGGAGACCTATTCCGATCACCGGTATATCCGGTTCGACGTCTCCGCCCAGACCTCGGACGCGCCGGTCCGACGGGCCCCGAGTGGTCCGCGGTGGGCGCTGAAGCAGCTGGACCGGGAGCTCCTCCTGGAAGCCTCGATCGTGCAGGCCTGGGTGTCACCACCGGACAGGCCTGCCGACATCAACGACGAGGCGGAGTGGTTCCGGGAGGCCATGTCCGACATATGTGACGTGGCAATGCCCCGGGTCCAGCCTGGACGTGCCTCGCGCCAGGTGTACTGGTGGTCGCAGGAGCTGACGGCTCTGCGCACTGCGTGCGTGGCTGCGCGACGCCGGTACACCAGGCACCGCAGGCTCCGTATCAAAACTCCGGATACGGAAGCCATTCAGGCGGAGCTATACGAGGGGTACAGAGCAGCGAAGACCGCCCTCCAAGCGGAGATCCTGCGGGCCAGGGGGTTGGCCCGCGAGGAGTCGCTGGGGACTCTAGACAGGGACCCGTGGGGACGCCCGTACAAGGTGGTGCGGGATAAACTCCGCCCATGGGCTCCCCCGCTAACGCAGAGTCTCCGGCCCCAGCTTATGGAGGACGTGGTGAGCGCTCTGTTCCCTTCGCGAGGGGAACACTCCTCCCCGCCTATGGCTCCGCCTACTGCGGTGCCTGATGCGGACCACACCGCCGACGACGACGACGATGCTCCGGAGGTGACCGAGGGAGAAATGAGAGCGGCGGTACGCAGGCTTAATGCCAAAAATACCGCCCCAGGACCCGACGGCTTACCTGGGAAGGCCTGGGTCCTGGCCTTGGAGGCTCTCGGGCCTCGACTTAGGGGGCTCCTAAGCGCATGCATGGAGAGGGGCCAGTTCCCGCTTCGCTGGAAGACGGGGAAACTGGTCCTCATAAGGAAGGCAGGGCGCCCTGCGGACTCTCCGTCCGCTTATCGGCCCATCGTGCTACTCGACGAGGTGGGCAAGCTCTTTGAAAGAGTAATTGCAGACCGCCTCGTCAACCAGCTGGTGCGGGTGGGGCCGGATTTGGCGGAGAGCCAGTTTGGTTTCCGCAGAGGGCGCTCTACGGTGGACGCCATCATGCGTGTGCGAGCCCTGATGACGGGGAATGCTGTTTCCCAGGGTGGGGTCGTCTTGGCGGTGTCCCTAGACATCGCCAATGCCTTCAATACCCTGCCCTGGAGTTGCATCAGGGAGGCACTCCGGTATCACCGGATGCCGACCTACCTCTGTCGTGTGGTCGAGGCCTATTTGACGGACAGGGCCGTCATCTACCCCGGTCACCAGGGAGTGTGGAACCGGCAAGAGATGTCGTGCGGTGTCCCACAGGGATCGGTCCTGGGGCCGCATCTGTGGGACATCGGATACGACTGGGTGCTGCGCGCCGACCTCCCTAGCGGCGTCAGCGTAGTGTGCTACGCTGACGACACGTTGGTCCTGGCGCAGGGGAGGTCGCACCAGGCGGCGGCCGAATTAGCGGCACGCGGGGTTGCGACAGTCGTCGAAAGGATCCGGCAATTGGGACTCGAGGTGGCCCTGCACAAGTCCGAGGCCATGTGTTTTCATGGTCCTCGGAACGCGCCACCGTTGGGGTCCCAAATAACGGTAGGAGGGGTTTCTATCGGCATCGAGTCGACGATGAAGTACTTGGGACTCGTCCTCGACAGCCGGTGGAACTTCGTGGAGCATTTCCGACGTTTGGCTCCCAAACTGGAGCGGGCGGGCGCTGCATTGAAGCGGCTCCTGCCCAATCTAGGGGGTCCAAACGCCTCCTGCCGGAGGCTCTACGCGGAAGTCGTGCGGTCCATGGCCCTCTACGGGGCACCTGTATGGGCGCGCTCTCTGGCGCTGCGGCCAGCCCGCCGGTTGAGCGCGGCCCAAAGGGTCATGGCCATCCGGATGGTCCGAGGATACCGCACGGTCTCCTGTGAGGCAGCGAGCCTCCTTGCCGGATTGCCGCCATGGGATCTGGAGGCAAAAGTCCTCGCGCACGTATGGGAGTGGCGCGAGGAGGCGAAACGCCGGGGCGTAAGCCCGCTGCCGCGAGAAATCGCGGCACAGCGGACGGAGCTCCGGCGGGATCTCATGGCGTCATGGAAAGTACGGTTGTTGCAACCCAGTACTGGGCACGCCACGATTGCGGCGATAAGTCCCCTCTTTGAGGAGTGGCTGGAGAGGCGCCACGGCGTCCTCACCTTCCGCGTGACGCAGGTCCTCACCGGACACGGCAGCTTCGGGAGGTTCCTGTGTCGGATAAGGCGGGAGGAAACGTCCGGGTGTCACCACTGTGTGGATCGCCTGGAGGACACGGTGGAGCATACGGTGGAGGTCTGCCCAGCTTGGGCAGAGCACCGCCGTGTCCTCGTGGAGGCGATCGGCGGCAGAGACCTCTCGCGTCCGGCCCTGGTTCAGGCCATGGTACGGAGCGAGAGGGCATGGGCAGCCGTCACCTCCTTCTGCGAAGCAGTAATGCTCGCAAAGGAGGAGGCGGGACGGTTGAGGGAAAGGCAAGTTTCGCGCCCTCTCGCCCCTAGCCGCCGCAGGAGACGCCCAGGGCGGATTTCCGGCCACCGTAGGCGCGGGCTTGCGGACGGTGAGCAATGGGTAGCTCACCGTCCGGTAAGGACCAGGCCCGGGTCGACGGCGCGTCGTATTCCACGCGCGCCTCAAAGAGATGTCGTCAGCACAAAAGTAGGGGTCCACTAGGACCGATGCCTGCCGGGGTCGCGGGAAGGCCACCGAGGCCCCCGCAACACAGGCAACAGGAAGGAATACGGGTGGGTTTTAGTCAGTAAGAGTCTGACACACCCTCCCGCTCCGCCCAGAGCGGGAGAAGTTATTTGATGATTTCCCACCCTAAAAAAAAAAAAAAAAGTGCCTGTAGGTAAAGAAAACGGACTTAGTTTTCTTGGGAGCATCACATGTATACAAATTTATCCCATTAAAGTCTTCAGGTTTCAAAAGGATAGCACATAGTCTCGACGAAATAACATGGTTAATTTTTTTTTCATAGTTTTCGTCTTTGAACATCTTTGGCAAATACATTGGTCTCCATATTTTTGTCGTCACCAGCTGCGCAACGGGGCATATTAATTAATTATGCGTAAAAGAAGTCACTTGTTTACAAAAAAAAACATGGATAGTGACAGCTAGCAGTCAAATTCTTAGACATTGGATAGTAGCGACATCTGAAGTGAGCAAGCGGCAGTTTTTATCGCCATTAGTTTCTCAAAATCTGTCAACTAGCCCATTGCCGCCATTAATAGCTTTACAAAATCCACAGAAAATGACTCCGGAATTCTGGTTGCCTCCTGGGAACGTCTCTAGTATTAGTTAATCATTCATTCTGGTAATAATGTGTATTATTTGAATAATTTTAACCTGCATGCTTATGCTTCCCTTACGCCTTAAAGATAAATTCCTGTATAAGAATTTAAATAATATTTAAATTCCTATACATCTACGTCAGTCATCTACGCAAAACAGGTTTGCCTTGATTTTATCATCTTTATAAAATTGGCTATTTTGGGCCCGTATTATAATGAAAACGCTTTTATAAATAGGGCAATTAAATATAAAATTAATATAATATGCACATAATTTTCATATGTGTGCGCTATATTAATAAACTTTTGATGATAGGTATCTACGCGCAACGTTCCATTATGCAATGAAAATAGTTCTATGTGCAATAGTTATACGGCATTACATACGAGTAGTTCAATAGTGCACGGAAGATGGCGGGCCGACCCCAATGGTCGACCTCAATAAACTATATTGAACCTAAAAATGTGTTTAAATTTTATAAATGTTATGCAGAAAATGCATACTTATTAGTGAGTTCTATGCTTAAAATAGTTTTGATTAATTCATCCTAAGGTTTGTTTTAAAATATAATGATACAGGAAAACGAGGCCAACCTAGTATACCTACATTGTAGGTAACCAAGAACCTACCCACTTAAGTACTAGCTACTGAAACTAGTTTTTAGGGTTGCGTACCTCAAAAGGGAAAACGGAACTCTTACTATAGGATCACTTCGTTGTCCGTCCGTCCGTCTGTCTGTCTGTCAATCTGTCAAGACCCTTTTTCTAAGGAACGCGTGTTGATTATGAGATATAAACAACAATTTTTGCATGCCTATTTTAAGGTAAATTGTACAAGGATCACAACTTATTTTAATATCTTATGTCATGTACCTACAATTTATGCAAATAAAGCTTTCTTTCTTTCTTTCTTAAATATTTCCATAATATTTAACAAAGTGATAGCTAGCACCTGTCAGTTTCCTCCAGTGAATTAATAATTCAACTTTAGGTCTACGGTCCTTGGAGGTATTCCTCGAAGCGCCACCGTTTTGAGGCGCACCTAATGAGGCGCACCTTTATTATTCCTCAGAGCGCACCTTTTAGTAGCGCTCCCGATAACAATTAAAAATATTACCTTTTTTTTCCTCGAAGCGCTCCTATGATTAACTTTCAAATAGAGATAGGATCAGTTAGGATCAGTTAGTATCCTATCTCTATTTGAAAGTAAATCATAGGAGCGCTTCGAGGAAAAAAAAAATAATATTTTTAATTGTTATCGGGAGCGCTACTAAAAGGTGCGCTCTGAGGAATAATAAAGGTGCGCCTCATTAAGTGCGCCTCAAAACGGTGGCGCTTCGAGGAATACCTCGGTCCTTGGAGCTCTAAAAAAAAATCAAGCTTCTAGGTCAACGCAATAAAAAATACGGCCATTTATGCAACATATTTTAATACTCGCAAATAAATCAAAACCTATAGGGTTCTTCCCGTTGCCCTGAATCATGTAATTTGGCAAGAAGCAAGCTCTCACAGCAAAGTAAAGGAAAAAGTCCGACAATAGTTAATTTGTAGTTTTATCGTTATACAACAGATTACAAACTTACATTTTCAGTTGGAGAATTGACCGTGAGTCGTGATGTATATCGATGTAGGTATGGGAGAATATGTATTTCAATTACAGATTTGTTCTTGGGATAAATTCATCCCAACTACGGAACCCTTTATGTGCGTGCTCCGTCACGCACTTGACCGGTGTTTTTTCATAAACTGGAATTGGAAAGGTTACTTGATTGTCGGGTTATTGGCCCATTAATTAATACAATATATATTTACAAGAAATCATTACATACCAGTTCACTAGAACCTGTAGGAATTGACAGACAGCGCGAAATATATATACTCGTATTTTAAATTGATTGTTACATTTTCAGTTCAGCGTACAAATAAAAAGCTAGCTTGTATTTTATTGAATTTGTAAGGTTTCCGGACCTAATTTTTATATGTAACATTTTTCCTATCGCTTTCTGTGGGAGTGATTTCGTGAAAAGGGACGGAAGCGTGTAGACAGGAAGTGACAGCTTGAGCATGGAATAAGTAAATACTTTATAATAGCTTGGAATTAGTGTACTCATGGAATTAGTAAATACTTTATAGTAGCATGGAATTAGTGTACTAATGGAATTAGTAAATAATTTATAGTAGCATGGAATTAGTGTACTCATGGAATTAGTAAATACTTTATAGTAGCATGGAATTAGTGTACTCATGGATTTGGTAAATACTTTATAGTAGCATGGAATTAGTGTACTCATGGAATTAGTAAGTACTTAATATATAGATTGTAAGTAGAGGGGGTCGAATTTCGACCAGTGGGCGACCACTAGTATTGAACAATTCTTTGAATAAATATTATATAAACATTTAAGTATTTACATTTTTTAAATTTCAGAGGTTAGTTTCTGCCGCTGTTCACTAGCTTATTACCAAGGTGAGATGTCAGATGTTACACATCATAATATGCGACTACTGTAAGGCTCGCTGGTTTTTTCTTATAGTATGAAGAGATTTTTCAAATTTTGTAGGTACGTTATAGCCAGAATAGAGCCCTTGGGATTGCCTATCATGTTTAAATTGTTGTTATTTAACTGGTAGTGTGCTCGCGCCTTCTCTCCTTGGGGATAGGCACAAACTATAGAAAGCGACCTGCTGCGATCCTTACATCCCCCTTTTGCTTCGTCTACATGGCAGGTACTTATTATTTACAGTAATGCTGACCATGCCAAAGATGACGCAACGAGTTCATAAGTTTTAACTGAATTGAGAGGTAGCTTTCCAAAATTCGTTCGATAAACGTTAAAAAAAAACTGAAAAAGGACAAAGAAACTGACGAAAGAATTCTGCTTTTATTTCAAACTGGCTGACCCGACAGATGTTGTTAAAATTCCCATAGAAAAATGCACTTTCAGTTTTCCTGAATGTTTAAATTTTCCCGGCATCCTTTAAAGTTTTCCCTTTCGAAAGAAACTGATTCGGACTATTAAGAACATTTTAAAACATTTTTTTTACAAATCGGTCCAGCTATTCTGAAGTGATGCGCTTCCCGACGAACAGCTTCATTTTTAGGATTCCGTAACTTTGGCACCCAAACGGAAGCCTTTGCTGTCCGTCCGTCCGTCCATCTGTCTGTCATTGGGCTAGCTGTATCCCATGAACCGTAATAGGTAGACCGTTGAAATTTACACAGATTGTGTATTAAAAATTAAATATACCTAATTAATAATTTAAGGGAACAAGAAACGTGTTTTTTTGCGACGTTTTTTTGCTTGATCTTAATACGGTACGGAACCTTCGTGTGCGAGTCCGACTCGCACTTGGCCGATTTTATTATATAGACAAAAGAAATAAAACAAGTACAATAAAATAACTTTAATTGAATGGTTCAAGCCAACAAAAAAGAGCAATAAAGTAATTTCAATAAATAGTTTTTCAAAGTGTTGTTTTTGTCAGACTTCCAATAACTAAATAATAATAGGTATGTAGTTTACGCCAACGAGGAAATATCAGTCTTGTTTATATCTACTTACAAACTATTTTTGATAGTTTTTACAAGATAAAGCGTCAGATTTTTACGTTAAAATAATAATCACGGGCGAAATCGTAGTGTCTAATTTCATCACTAAACAGGCATTTTTTTTTTGTTTATTTTTTTGTTTGGATGGGAAATCATCAAATAACTTCTCCCGCTTTGGGCGGAGCGGGAGGGTGTGTCAGACTCTTACTGACTAAAACCCACCCGTATTCCTTCCAGTTGCCTGTGTTGCCAGGGGCCTCGGTGACCCTTTAGTACCTTCCCGCGACCCCGGCAGGCATCGGCCCTAGTGGACCCCTACATATGTGCTGACGAAATCTTTTTGAGGCGCGCGTGGAATACAACGCGCCGTCGACCCGGGCCTGGTCCTTACCGGACGGTGAGCTACCCATTGCTCACCGTCCGCAAGCCCGCGCCTACGGTGGCCGGAAATCCGCCCGGGATTCCCGACGTCCAGGGCGTCTCCTGCGGCGGCTAGGGCGAGAGGGCGTGAAACTTGCCTTTCCCTCAACCGTCCCGCCTCCTCCTTCGTGAGCATTACGGCTTCGCAGAAGGAGGTGACGGCTGCCCATGCCTCTCGTTCCGTACCATGGCCTGAACCAGGGCCGGACGCGAGAGATCTCTGCGATCGATCGCCTCCACGAGGACACGGCGGTGCTCTGCCCAAGCTGGGCAGACCTCCACCATTTGCTCCACCGTGTCCTCCGGGTGATCCACACAGTGGTGACACCTGGGCGTTTCCTCCTGCCTTATCCGACATAGGAACCTCCCGAAGCTGCCGTGTCCGGTGAGGACCTGCATCAGGCGGAAGGTGAGGATGCCGTGGCGCCTCTCTAGCCACTCCTCAAAGAGGGGTCTTATCACCGCAATCGTGGCGTGCCCAGCACTGGGTTGCGACAACCGTACTCTCCATATCGCCATGAGATCCCGCCGGAGCTCCGTCCGCTGTACCGCGATTTCTCGCGGCAGCGGAGTTACGCCCCGGCGTTTCGCCTCCTCGCGCCACTCCCATACGTGCACGAGGACTTTTGCTTTATTTTTTAAATATCGCAGCATTATGCTGAGATAGGGGCCTTTTTGGCATCGCACAAGTCGTTCTTATTGGATATTCTTTGTTGTTTTTTTTTTTTATTCCAAGCTTAGTTTTAAATGCTTCTCTTATTTTTTTACTTTTGTATTTCTTGTGCGTGTCCCAAAAAAAATATTTTTCTTTTTTTTTTTTCTTGTCTTTCTGACCATCCGGATGGCCATGACCCTTTGGGCAGCGCTCAACCGGCGGGCTGGCCGTAGCGCCAGAGAGCGCGCCCATACAGGAGCCCCGTAGAGGGCCATGGACCGCACGACCCCCGCGTAGAGCCTCCGGCAGGAGGCGTTTGGACTCCCTAGATTGGGCAGGAGCCGCTTCAATGCAGCGCCCGCCCGCTCCAGTTTGGGAGCCAAACGTCTGAAATGCTCCACGAAGTTCCACCGGCTGTCGAAGACGAGTCCCAGGTACTTCATCGTCGACTCGACGTCGATGGAAACCCCTCCTACCGTTATTTGGGACCCCAACGGTGGCGCGTTCCGAGGACCATGAAAACACTGACTGACTGAAACATGACTTGTGCCACCTCGAGTCCCAATTGTCGGATCCTTTCGACGATTGTCGCAACCCCGCGTGCCGCTACGACCTCGCCTGCGCCAGGACAAACGTTTCGTCAGCGTAGCACACTACGCTGACGCCGCTGGGAGGTCGTCGCGCAGCACCCAGTCGTATCCGATGTTCCACAGATGCGGCCCCAGGACCGATCCCTGAGGGACACCGCACGACATCTCTTGCCGGTTCCACACTCCCTGATGACCGGGGTAGATAATGGCCCTGTCCGTCAGATAAGCCTCGACCACACGACAAAGGTAGGGCGGCATCTGTTGGTACCGGAGCGCCTCCCTGATGCAACTCCAGGGCAGGGTATTAAAGGCATTGGCGATGTCTAGAGACACTGCCAAGACAACCCCACCCTAAGCAACACCATTCCCCGTCGTCAGGGCTCGCACGCGCATGATGGCGTCCACCGTAGAGCGCCCTCTGCGGAAACCAAACTGGCTCTCCACCAAATCCGGCCCCACCCGCACCAGCTGGCCGACGAGGCGGTCTGCAATGACTCTTTCAAAGAGCTTGCCCACCTCGTCGAGCAGCACGATGGGCTGATAAGCGGACGGAGAGTCCGCAGGGCACCCTGCCTTCTTTATGAGGACTAGTTTCTCTCCAAGCATGCGCTTAGGAGCCCCCTAAGTTGAGGCCCAAGAGCCTCCAAGGCCAGGACCCAGGCCTTCCCAGGTAAGCCGTCGGGTCCTGGGGCGGTATTTTTGGCATTAAGCCTGCGTACCGCCGCTCTCATTTCTACCTCGGTCACCTCCGGAGCATCGTCGACGCCGTCGTCGTTGGCGGTGTGGTCCGCATCGGGCGCCACAGTAGGCGGAGCCATAGGCGGGGAGGTGTGTTCCCCTCGGGAAGGGAACAGAGCGCTCACCACGTCCTCCACAAGCTGGGGCCGGAGACTCTGCGTCAGTGGGGGAGCCCATGGGCGGAGTTTATCCCGCACCACTTTTACGGGCGTCCCCACGGGTCCCTGTACCAGAGTCCCCAGCGACTCCTCGCGGGCCAAACCCCTGGCCCGCAGGATCTCCGCTTGGAGGGCGGTCTTCGCCGCTCTGTATCCCTCGTATAGCCCCGCCTGAATGGCTTCCGTATCCGGAGGTTTGATACGGAGCCTGCGGTGCCTGGTGTACCGGCGCACAGTGGAACGAATGTATGGGAGCGGTTGGACGTAGACATGTCCGAAAAAAAAGAGTAAAATTATGCCAAACTAATGATGCCATCTTATTCGATTACTTAATGCCTTCATAACTTGTGGTGATGAATTTCTTCATAACTCCCATATTTCGGGAGTAATTTGAGAAAATGTGAAATTTTACTATGAAAATGAGTGTATCGAGCTCTCTCCCTCCTGATTCCGGGCTTGTTTCAAGTAGCGGTCTCTAATATCATAATGCTAATACTAAGAGCTATATTTAATACTAAGACACATAGTGCGCCAAATGTGCACTTTCTGGGATAAAGAGTGATGTTTATTTTATAACACAATTTTTTTATTTTTTGTTTATTTTGTTGATTAAAACCGTTTTTCTAAAGGTTTACCTTATTACAATAACATTTCTGAGCAGCCAATTAGAGAAGATATAAGCTAATTAGGATATATAATTAGGGACTTAAGGTTTACATATAAAACTGATGCACTAATGATTACTGATAAGAACATTGCTATTATTTAATTACTAAATGGCTCTTAATACACTAATTTAGCATGCATCATTTACTAATTATCACAATAACTAATTACCTTGCAATATTTAACAAAGGATACCTGGGATACCTGGATTTTATATAAATAGGTCACTATTAGTAACTTTAAAATCAGTGTTGATTTACACCTCGTTGTATCCAAGCTAATCTCGCAATGTATTTTCCAAATTTTAATACAAATCTTGATATTCACGTTGCTTTATGCGCACGCGCACATAAAGATTTACGCGACTTTAACTATTTGTTCAGTGTTTTAAAAGATAACAGTTGTGTTCAGTTATGTGAAAGTGCTGCAACAAGTTTAAAAGACTGGTGTCGTCGATTTTGCTACCGCATTTATGCAAAATGGACACAGTCTGGAAGAAGCACAGATAAGTTTCGGAAGAAACATGAGATTTGGCTACAGGCTGCAATTCAATGGCCGGAATTACAGAATGAAAATATGGAACCTTCTACAGAAAATATAAGTGACGTCATCGAGCCCATAATTTCTCCTGCTAAATCTGATGCTTCAACTTGTACACATCCTAGTCCTCGTAAATCTTTTGAGGACCTTAGTAACCGGCAAAAAAGAAGACGCACTGAAGATAGTCTTTCATGCAGCAGTAGCAGCGCTGAAATTATGTTTTCGGCCGAAAGGGCGCTTCAAAAGGCAGGACAAAGCGATACAGCTTATGTTATGAAATACTTGACGGAGAATCCAGAAGAGGCCTCAAAAATCAAAGCCTTCATTGAAGGTAAATCAATTCAGGTACGGGAAATATCCCCTTTGAAGGCATTGGCTCTTTATGTATCGATGAACTTATCGAAATGGCGCTATAACACTCTTCGGGATTTCAACACTCAAGAAGGAGCTCTTCAATACCCGAGTTACTACATGTTGGTTAAAGAAAAAATTAAGTGCTATCCGGCCAAAGAAGATCTCACAGTTACAGAGAGCTCTGCAAAAATCAAATTACAAGCCTTGATGGATTTAACCTCAAGAAGACTTATTAGGTCGTTAGAAACCCCTGTTGATCCCAATCAACAGCTCGTATTGACCAGCAAATGGGGTTTTGACGGATCATCTAGCCAAAGCATTTATCATCAAAGGACGAGTGAAGATGAGCAAATCGATCTTGCTAGTAATTTTATGATTAGTCTTGTACCACTGCGGCTCGTCTCAAAAGGTGTAACAATTTGGGAAAACGAGCGACCATCTTCCACTTCATTTTGCCGGCCAATATTGTTTAAGTTTATAAAGGAAACCAAAGAAAATGTGCAGAGAGAGATGGCTGAAATCGAAGCAGAGATTGAAGCCTTAACTCCATCCACCATCACTGATGGAATTAGTGTCAAACACCAACTGCTGTTGACAATGATTGATGGTAAAATTCATTCCATTATATCCAATACAGCAGCTTCAGTGTGTGACATATGCAAGGCTTGTCCTAAAGAAATGAATAATTTAGAGTTAATCAAAGATAAACACGCAAACGAGGACATGTATAAATATAGCTTAAGCACCCTTCACGCTTGGATTCGCTCAATGGAATGCTTATTACACATTTCCTACAAATTAGACATAAAATCATGGCAAGTAAGGGGTGATATAGCAAAAAGGCAAGTTGATGACAGGAAGAAAAGAGTTCAAGAGGCTGTAAGAAGAGAAACGGGCTTACTTCTCGATGTTGTGAAACAAGGCAGTGGATCCACCAACAATGGCAACTCGGCAAGGAGATTTTTTGAAAACTACACTAAATCTGCTGAACTGACTGGAATAGATGCTATGCTTTTAAGAAAAATCTGTGTGATCTTGCAGTGTATTTCATCAGGAGAGAAGATCAACGTAACTAAATTCCGAGAGTTCTGCTTTGATACTGCTAAGCTTTACGTGGAGTTATACCCATGGTATTATATGCCTTCTTCACTTCATAAAATTTTAATGCATGGGCCAGACATAGTTCAGAACATGTCAATTGTGCCCATTGGTTTTCTATCCGAAGAGGCATCTGAGGCTAGAAATAAAGATTTTAGAAAATATAGAGAGGGGCATTCTCGAAAGCATAGCAGTATCTCATGCAATGAAGATATTATGCACAATCTTTTACTGTCTTCTGATCCACTTGTTACAAGTATCCGTCCAAAAGGAAATAAGTTTGTAAAAAAATCTTCTTTTAAGGAATTTTATGAGCTTACGGATTCTGAGAAAAGTGATATCGAATTTGTTAACATAAATGATTTAGCGGACATCGATTCTGAATTTGAATTAATTGATGATGATGATGATGACGAAGATAATTAAATGATGTTATTGTTTTAAAATGTGTAACTTAGTAAATTAGAGCTTACATCTTAATTATTTATTGTACTTTTAATGAAACTAGGTAATTTATTATCAACTTACTTAAAAGTCATACTCTCATCAGTTCTTGTGAATATTTTTGTTAATATATATTTCTGTATATATATAATATATTTATAGACCTCTTAATAAGTCTGTCTGCGGTTTAAAGTAAATACAAATGGGGAAAAAACGTTTTTTTTTTTAAATTTTCATTTCCTTTTATCCCAGAAAGTGCACATTTGGCGCACTATGTGTCTTAGTATTAAATATAGCTCTTAGTAATAGCATTACGATATTAGAGACCGCTACTTGAAACAAGCCCGGAATCAGGAGGGAGAGAGCTCGATACACTCATTTTCATAGTAAAATTTCACATTTTCTCAAATTACTCCCGAAATATGGGAGTTATGAAGAAATTCATCACCACAATTTATGAAGGCATTAAGTAATCGAATAAGATGGCATCATTAGTTTGGCATAATTTTACTCTTATTTTTCGGACATGTCTACGTCCAACCGCTCCCATACATTCGTTCCACTGTGCGGCGTCGCGCAGCCACGCACGCAGTGCGCAGAGCCGTCAGCTCCTGCGACCACCAGTACACCTGGCGCGAGGCACGTCCAGGCTGGACCCGGGGCATTGCCACGTCACATATGTCGGACATGGCGTCATGGTCATGACGGCGTCGCGTGGAAGTTCGAAAGGGTTACCGAGGCCCCTGGCAACACAGGCAACGGAAGGAATACGGGTGGGTTTTAGTCAGTAAGAATCTGACAAACCCTCCCGCTCCGCCCAGAGCGGGAGAAGTTATCTGATAATTTCCCACCCAAAAAAAAAAGGATAGGGTATCCATGCATATATGTAAATCTACGTGGGTTTAAATAAGGAGCAGGATTTCCAGTTTCCTCGGTAGTTTAGCAATAAAGTTAGTATTTTAGTATTTTTCATGTTAACATTGATAATTGATTGAATAAAATAAATGATAATTAAAATTATTATTTCAGATCACTGCTCGTTGGGTCGGACGCCATCGAAAGCGTAAGCTGTCGTCTGAGTCGACCAGCCGTGTTGTAGCTGAAAACTCTAACAAACCTGGCAACATCCGGGATACTAGTTCTGGCTGATGTTCCTAGTAACAAGAAAGGAAGCGTATCGTTCAAACCCAATAAAGACGATATTTTCCGAAATCCTCCTGGGAACTTAAAAATCTGGAATATTCTACTTTTGAAGTAAACAAAATCGCGCATTTCCCAGTAAAGAACACAGTAAATATTTTATAAAAGTTTTCTTCAATATCGTCAAAATAAGGGTTCTTAAAATATATATCTTCTCTGAATTGGCTCGTCTCGATCACAATGGCGTACTTTCTTTCGATGACGTCACAGTTCCTCAATATTTATTTTTAGTATAAAAATCACGAATATATAACACAACAATATTGTATTCGAGTACGAGTATAATACTCGAATATAACATTATTGCCCATTTATCAAAGTCCCGTCTGAGAATAGCCCCTGTCACATCGCGTGGGTGAACAATTATAAAGAAATGTCTGTTGACAAAATACATGACAAACGTATACGTAACTTTTTATTACAGTTCCTACTGCCTATTCTAAAAGTATCTGATGAAATGTAAACAAATCCTGTTCAGGTTAAATTCTTAGGCAATCACACACATTCAGCTGTATTTAAAACAGTTTCAACCTAATAATCTTACCAGTTTTTCCAACAATGATTGTTTTAATAACATTTTTGCGGATAACAAAATTGCATTCGAAGACATGTGACATCTATTATCCCGCACTGGACTCGCGTGGTGGATTACGGCCCAATTCCTCTCACCAAGAGAAGCCCTGTGTCCCAGCAGTGGGAACATTATAGACTGATTTTGTGAGTGTGTGGACAACAAAACAGAGGTTATTAAATGAAACTCTAGTCAAAAGAAAAACATATTTACACTAATCAAACATTGGAATTTCGGTATTAAGTAACAATGCAAATAAAGAAATAAAATTTAGTACTCAATTTGCATTACAAATGGCATTATGTTAGTACCTATTTTTTCTGATCCATTTGTTTACATTTTCGTCAGATACTTTTGTAATAGACTATACGTTGTAATCTAGTTAATATAGCTACTAACTAGTATTAGTGGGTACTCGTAGCTTAAATTACCTGCTACAAATGCATCTACAATTGTTACCACGTGTGAGTCCTACGTCACGTCGCTCGTCGTAGCCATTCGCTAGCCTACCTGTACTTGCTACGTGGCTAGGTGTAGCCAGGCTGTAGCGTAGGCAGCTTTGTGCCGGCAGGTTTGCCCAGTGGTACGATTAGTCGATCATAAAATGATTCAGGCTGGCAGGAAATAGTGCGTCAAATTCACTCGACGGATTTGTGGGTGTGTACCTACACCTTTTTAGAGGATTTCTACTGTTCATCTGCAACAGAAAATAAACTATTTAAAGTTAATGTAGATTTTGTTTTCTTTTTAGGTTTATCTATTTAATATTTTAATTGGTCAAGGACAGCTAATGAGACACAATTGATTTTCTAATGTTTGACTCCGAATCGGTGTCGCGCGCGGCTTAACAGACACACAAATGAGAGGCGCTTAATGCCATAGGTATTTTCTACCAGTTAACCATTGGGTGATGCAGAGACAAATAGTGTGCAGGTTAACTTCTTAAACTGTGTTGAAATTGGATTTATTCTGTTAAGCCCGGGGCGACACCGGTTCGGAGTCAAACAATAGAAAATCAATTGTGTCTCATTAGCTGTCCTTGACCAATTAATGTTATACATACTAGCAAAAAAAAACGCCCTCGGAAGTGAATAAATGTCAGAATTCAACAAGTGGGTATTGTTATTACAGAGTTATTCAATTAGTTAAAAAACAGCAATTATACTCTGCAGCATCAATTATTAGTCTGTTTAAAAAAAATAAAAATGATTGTTTACGCTTAAATATGTAAAAACCCAATAATAAACAACGCTGAGAATTTATATCGATGGTAGAAACAAAAATAAACGACCCTTTAGAATGCACTGCACATCTTACAATACCTACTTAGAAAAAAAACATCGATTGCTACGGCTACATTGTCGCGATAAAGCGAACTACACTTCACGCACTCTCTCTCGCACACCGCTTGATTGCAGGCTCCCAGACAGGCGCGACGAACGCTAGTAGCACAATTTCTATGAAAACTTCATGGAAAGTGTCGCGCTGTCTGTCGTGCCGCCTGTCGCGCCTGTGATATCGTGCCAGTCTAAACGAGTCTTGACGGATCGTCACGTAAACAGGTAAACAGAGAGCGCGAAGTGTAGTTCGCTTTATTGCGACAATGTAGCCGTAGCATTAGAGTGTTATTGGAAATAGAAACCGCAGCATAATTATTCATAATTTAGGTATTTTTATGTAAATTTTAATCTGTTGACTGTTTTGTATTATATGTCATCCTGTTTACAGTGCTTCTATTTTCTTAATGTCTCTTGGTAAACTTCGTGTTTCGTCAGTAGTCATAGTTCGGAATTAAAATTATTATACACGATAAATCTAATAATTGATGGACATGGAATTAGCATTCGCTTGTATTCGGAAATGTGATGATTGCCGAGATACATTAAGAAAATAGAAGCACTGTACTTAGTTATTACAATGTTAATCGGTTGAAGGACACTGAACGAGAAGCAATAGAAGTTTAGTGTCCCACAAAGTGTTACAATGACTTATTTTGTAAGTTTATTATGTTTCAATTTTTAGTTGTCGTACCAACCTACTCCATAAAAATTCATATAACACTACTTGCTCTGTAAGTAACAGTGACAGGAAGTTGTTATAGCACTAGCTGTGCCTGGGACTTCGTTCGCGTGCATGTCGGAAAACAATAAAAGCTCGTGCAGACTGGCGCGATATCGCGGGCGCGACAGGCATATCGCAGCTGCCTGACGTGCCCGCGATATTGCGCCAGTCAGCCACGAGCCTTAGTGCGTCGCTTAGAGAAGGTGGTAGGTACCACACCTCCATTGAAAAGGAAGAATCTTCCGATCTTCGATCTCCGACAGGCAGAGGCCAAGCCAACCAGCGCCCAGTCAACCGCCAACCAGTGTTCTAGTTCCTGGCAAAAAAACCAAACAGCGACCCGGTGGGAAGGATGAGGCTGCAGCCAAGAGAGCTCTTAACGTGACTTTGACACCTCGGGGGGAGCATAAGCGGCCGCGTCTTGACCAATCCAAACGGGTCAACCAACGAAGCTACGCCCAAGCTGCCAGCGCAACCCATGACGTCGCGATCACCTGCGACCGCACGAGAATCCTTAGCAAGCAGGTATCGGACCAGGTGCTCACTGCTATCCAGAAGCATTGCATTCTCGAGGCCTGCTCCCCCAAGCAAGACACTCCAGAGCCGACCTTCAATGCCAAGCCGCTGTTCGCCGGGGGTGTCCTCAAACTGTGGTGCGGTAACGACCACACCTTAGCCTGGCTAAGGAAAACAGTCTCCGACCTGTCTCTCCCAACTAGCATCTCGCTAGTCGTCAAGAGCCAGTCGGAGATCCTGAAACGAGCACGATGTGGCGTCGTGATCCCAAACGCAGGGGGTCTTCGGAGAGCCGACCAATATTGGGTGCACTCTCAGTTACCAGAATCCCTGGGTCGACATAAAGAGGTGGGGCCGCAGCATGGTTTGTGGTAGTCGGGGTCCCTATGGACCAAATCCCGATCCTGATGGAGGCCGGACGCCGTCTCTCAATTGGATTGGGGATAGTGTACGTGAAGTTCAAGGGTCGGAACGGGAGGTTCACCGACGCGACGTTCCTCAGGGATGGGACCCTGCCACTGGAACCATCTGTGAGGCACCGAAGCAGCTGCCCCATACACCAGCAGGGGAGACCGATCCCCCGCCAAATAACCCGGAAGCATCCGCAGCTGAACCTGCTGCAGCAGGGTCGGTAGACTGTGCCGCCGCCACCGAGGGCACCGTCTCTCCATCGGCTGAGGTCGTCATGCTCCTGTAACCGGCTTCGGGCCCGGGAGGTGACGGCTTCGACGAGGGCGACTTGTTTGCCGGGCTTAGACTTGGGGGGGACGAAGAGGGTTCGACCAGTGATGGCGTCCCTTTCGTGAACCTGTACAGTCATACAAGAAACTTCCACCACAGTCAGACCGCGACGGCTCAGCTTCGCAAGTGCCTGGAGGCTCAACACACGGCCATTGTCCTGATCTAAGAGCCGTGGATTAGGGCGGGCCGCATTCAAGGACTCTCCAATCTTGGCGGTAAGCTCTTGGTCACCACAAATCACGATCACCCCAGAACGTGCATCTATGTCACAGGTAATCTTAAAACACATCTTTTAACTGACTTCTGTTGCAGAGATGTCTTTACAGCAAAGCTGCTAATACAGCGTGACGACACCACGGAGATGGTGATTGTTTTAGCCTCGGCCTACTTGCCCGAGGCGGTGGCGGCACCTCCGCATGACCTCGCCCGCCTCGTGAACCATTGCGAGGGATGTGGGTTTGAGCGCGTAGTCGGGGCCGACGCCAATGCTCACCACCAACTGTGGGGTATAAACACGCAAAACGAGAGGGGTAAGGCATTGGTTGACTACTTGTTCTCGACTAACCTATCCCTACTAAATACTGGCTCCGAACCAACATTCGTAACCAGGCGAAGCCGCACAATCATAGATCTCACTCTGGCAACGAGGGTGCGGCAGAAATCACTGTTGGGTGGTAGGTCTCCAACGAGGCCTCCTGCTCTGATCACAGGTGGATCCGCTTGGACATACAGGTCTGTGTTTCTCTAACACCACCACGGCGTAATCCGCGTAACACGGATCATGCCAGCTACACACGCAACCTTGAATCCAAGTTTGCGACAATAAGCGATCCGGCGACGTTTGCGGACACCGATTGAGGTACAAGTGAGCTATCATACCAAATAAATGATAGATAGCTACCAAACTGCCTGCCCAGAGATCACCCCGCGCAGCACACCGGGCAAACAACCATGGTGGGTCGCTGATCTAGAGCGCAAGTACGGCTAGGTAAGGGCAGCTCTAAACAGAGCCACGAACACATGTGCGGATGAAGTCTTTATTTTTTTTTTTTTGGGTGGGAAATCATCAAATAATTTCTCCCGCTCTGGGCGGAGCGGGAGGGTGTGTCAGAATCTTACTGACTAAAACCCACCCGTATTCCTTCCTGTTGCCTGTGTTGCGGGGGCCTCGGTGACCCATAAGTACCTTCCCGCGACCCCGACAGGCATCGGCCCTAGTGGACCCCTACCTGTGTGCTGATGACATCTCTTTGAGGCGCGCGTGGAATACAACGCGCCGTCAACCCGAGCCTGGTCCTTACCTGACGGTGAGCTACCCATTGCTCACCGTCCGCAAGCCCGCGCCTACGGTGGCCGGAAATCCGCCCGGGATTCCCGACGCCCAGGGCGTCTCCTGCGGCTGCTAGGGGCGGGAGGGCGCGAAACTTGCCTTTCCCTCAACCGTCCCGCCTCCTCCTTCGCGAGCATTACTGCTTCGCAGAAGGAGGTGACGGCTGCCCATGCCCTCTCGCTCCGTACCATGGCCTGAACCAGGGCCGGACGCGAGAGATCTCTGCCGCCGATCGCCTCCACGAGGACACGGCGGTGCTCTGCCCAAGCCGGGCAGACCTCCACCGTATGCTCCACCGTGACCTCCGGGCGATCCACACAGTGGTGACACCCGGACGTTTCCTCCCGCCTTATCCGACACAGGAAACTCCCGAAACTGCCGTGTCCGGTGAGGACTTGCGTCAGGCGAAAGGTGAGGACGCCGTGGCGCCTCTCTAGCCACTCCTCAAAGAGGGGACTTATCGCCGCAATCATGGCGTGCCCAGCACTGGGTTGCGATAACCGTACTTTCCATGACGCCATGAGATCCCGCCGGAGCTCCGTCCGCTGTGCCGCGATTTCTCGCGGCAGCGGACTTACGCCCCGGCGTTTCGCCTCCTCGCACCACTCCCATACGTGCGCGAGGACTTTTGCTTCCAGATCCCATGGCGGCAATCCGGCAAGGCTGCCTCACAGGAGACCGTGCGGTATCCCCGGACCATCCGGATGGCCATGACCTTTTGGGCCGCGCTCAACCGGCGGGCTGGCCGCAGCGCGCGGATGAGGTCTGGGACAATTACTACGCGGCCAAATCCAGTTACAAAAAAATGCATCAAATTCAGGAGTACCACGGGATGGCGTTAAATTTTGTGGAAGCATTAAATCTTGCCAACAAGCTAACAGGATAAGGAAAGCACTGGCGCAACAGAAACCTCCTGGGTCCACTACCCTCCGCAAACCTGATAACACACTCACATCCTCGCCAGACGAAATGAGACGCGTCCTTATTGAAACTCACTTCCCTGGATGTGTCTTCGCGCAAGTAATCGACTGGCAAGATGTAGTTTAAACGCCATCAGACAACGATTGGCACTACACACGCAGGGTGATCACGTTGGAGAAACTTCAATGGGCCATCCGGAGCTTCCATCCTTTTAAGGCAGCTGGTCCCGACGGAGTGTTCCCGCCTTACTACAATGGGATGGAACCTCTATCGCAATAAGACTGGTCCCATTAATGAGCGAGTGCCTGACCTTTAGATAAGTTCCCAAAGGATGGCGGGAAGTGAAAATCATATTCATCCCTAAGCCAGGTAAGGGACTACACAAACGCCAAATCCCATCGACCAATCAGCCTGGCCTCTTTTCTACTAAAGACTCTGGAAAGGCTGTGTGATAGGGAGTTGAAGGACGGCGCTCTGAAAACCATACCGCTACACGGTAACCAACACGCATACAGCTCGGGTAAGTCCACCGAATCCGCGCTTCATCTAGTGGTTACCCAGGTAGAGGAAGCGATTCATCAGAAAGACACCTGCCTGGGCACTTTCATTGACATCGAAGGTGCCTTCGATAAAACCAACTTCTCCAGAATTAGCAGCGCCCTCTCCAGACATGGAGTAGAACAGGTACTAACGGACTGGATTACAAACATGTTGAGCAAACGAGTGGTTTGCCTTGAAGATGAGCGACAGTTAGTCATGATAGCCAGAGGCTACCCCCAGGGAGGGGTGCTGTTCCCCCTTCTATGGAATCTGGTGACTAACGACCTTATCAACAAACTCAACGCGAACCACTTTTACACAATAGGTTATGCAGACGACCTCGCAATCCTTGTTTCGGGGAAGGTGACGGGAACAATCTGCAACCTCACTCAGCAGGCGCTACGTATCGTAGAAAGATGGTGCAGGGAATTCGACCTATCGGTGAATCCCACCAAAACTGAACTAGTTATGTTTACCCATAAACGAGCATTAGGCCCTTTCCGCCTACCAATACTGTTCGATACAGAACTTCAGTTAGCCAACGAAGTCAAGTACCTCAGGGTCATTCTAGACAGTAAGTTAAACTGGAGTAGTCACTTAGACAACAAACTAAACAGGGCTTGCATCAGCTTTTGGCAGTGCAAGAAAATGATAGGTAAGAAGTGGGGCCTATCCCCCAAAATTATACTATGGCTGTACACGGCGGTGATCCACCCCTTGATCACCTACGGGGCCGTGGTCTGGTGGCCCCGCACCAAGCTAGTAACAGCCTCCAATAAACTACAACGCATGCATAGACTTGCCTGCATGGCGACCACGGACAGCATGAGGACTACTCCGACTGCAGCAGTCGAAGCCATGCTGGGATTACCACCGCTCCACCTAATCATACAGCAGGAAGCGACGATGGCGGCGGTACGCCTAAATGCACTAAATCTCAGGGATAAGAGAAACACACTACACACCGCGCTGCTTGAGGGACTGAATACAGGGTTCCCCATTATGAAAGCAATTAATGACCGGGTACCCAAACAATTTATCTTTGATAAAAAATACAGAATCCAACTTCACGAGGATCGCCGATTCGAGGGGTTGCGCCCTTTAGAGCTGCGCATCTTCAGAGATGGTTCCAAAACAGGTAGAGGCACTGGTGCTGTAATCTTCTTGGAGGACTTCAACATACGCATAGCCACACCATTTGGGATCCATAACACAGTGTTCCAGGCCGAATGCATGGGTATTTCTCTGACCGCTTCAGCCATCATGGCCAGGGAAGTTAAGGACCACTCGATCCGCATATTCTCAGATAGCATGGCTGTCCTGCAAGCGCTAAGCAGTCACACAGTTGGCTCTGGGCTAATATACGAGTGCCACCAGCGCCTAAACCAGGTTTGTAGCCTCAACAACATAACCATTCAATGGATTAAAGGACACAGTGGTTCGCTAGGAAAAGATGCAGTCGCTGAACTGGCCAGAAGGGGGTCGACCATGACACCAGTGGGACCTGAACCCATCGCGCTACTCCCCTTCGGGTACGTACGCAGTCTGGTAAGGAAACGCACAAGAGATCAATATCTCAAACTATGGTCGGACCTAGATGAGTGCAGGTAGGCCAAGGAAGCACTCCCCACAATTGATGGCCGCTTCATGAAACAAGTTTTCCGATTAACTAAACAACAACTAGCACATGTATATGTGCACAGCAGCAGCGTACTGTTACCGTAGCTATAACGGGTCACGGGTCATTTAACAAACACCTCTTTGTCATAGGAGTCACAGACAGTCCGCTGTGCAGGGCCTGCATGGAGGACGACGAGACAGCAGCACATTTGCTACTAAACTGCCCGGTGGTCGCCACATACAGGGCAAAGTACTTCGGTAACCCAGATACCCTTCGTGAGATTGTCAGTAACACCAAGGCGTTGCTGGCCTTCCTTGAGGAGCTGGGGTGTACTTGCGGACACCAGCCCTTATTACCTATTACCTGACTTCCCATATTCAATACTTGTGCTCTGCTCGTAGTAATTTAATTTAATCTTCGTTCTACCAACAATCGTCTTCTTCGATGTCCTTCTCGTCGCTCTGATTTCATTCACTCTTCTTTCTTTGTCCAAGCGGTTTTTCTCTGGAATAGGCTCCCTCTGAACATCAGGACGGCAACCAGTCGGTTGTGTGTTGCACGGGAACATATACGTAAGAAGTTGGCAGAAACATCCCAGCGTTAATTTGCTGGATTCGTTTTCTCCTCTACTGATCGTTATTTCCCGACTACCGATCATTATCTTTCCTGACAAAGTTAGTTTTGTTTATATGTATGTATGTACGTACATATCTATGTATTTATTCTTGTATTGTGTAGTTATCTATCGTCGTGTTATTGGTCGTGTTATCTATCCTATATGTTGCACCTACCATGTTTCTTCTCTGCATCACCCTAAGGATGACTGGTAGAAAATGCCTCAGGCATTAAGTCTGTATTTGTTTATTATTTTTTTTTTACTTGTGCATAAAGTTTAATAAATTAATAAAAATCAAGGCGTCTGGTCAAGGGTCACATTATCTGTGCACCTGCCACACTCAATAAATTAACTGCCCTTCTGGCGGGCTTAAAATAAGGCTTTAAGAGAGTTGTTGAAAATTTTGTAAGAAAACAAGAAAAACAAAAATAGGCAGTCATGGCGACTGCTGACAGAAGTGAAAACTTATCGCTCTATGCGCTTACAATTTAACTTCACTTACTGCTCCAACAGCATGTCGGCGCAGGCATGTCCGTGACGCGAACCCATAAGTTTTTCATCCACCAAACATCACGTCTAAACGAGTTTTCACTTCAAAAACACGTTGCTTGTATGGGGGGCACATACAAGAAGAGTTGTTTCGGCGTTTCTTGGAAATTTTATTTTACGAAAGTATAAAAAATGGTTTACTTAGTGTTAAATATTGTGAGGGGCTCGTGGCTAAGTATTAACAGCCTCACGGATCGATCGATCAGGTTAAGCTACGCTTGCCGCGGTTGGTCCGTGGATGGGTGACCATCTTTACATAGCAAGACCCCTCCGTGCCACGGAAAGCACGTGAAGCCGTTGGTCCCGGCTGTTATTTGTAGATCGTTTCAGTGGTTACGGGTAGTCAGAAGCCCGAAAGTCTGACAACCAGTCTAACCAAGGGGTATCGTGTTATGCAGTAACTGGGGTGTGGAGATCAAAAAAGGCTTGGGATTGAGCTGCTCCAATTATTGCCTACTAAAACTTTTATTTTATTTATATACATTTTTGACATTTAATGATTATTCAAAACACCGTCGTCGGCGTCGGGAATCCCGGGCGGATTTCCGGCCACCGTAGGCGCGGGCTTGCGGATGGTGAGGAATGGGTAGCTCACCGTCCGGTAAGGACCAGGCCCGGGTCGACGGCGCGTCGTATTCCACGCGCGCCTCAAAGAGATGTCGTCAGCACAAAGTAGGGGTACACTAGGGCCGATGCCTGCCGGGGTCGCGGGAAGGTACTTATGGGTCACCGAGGCCCCTGGCAACACAGGCAACCTCCCGCTCCGCCCAGAGCGGGAGAAGTTATTTGATGACTTCCCAACCAAAAAAAAAAAAAAACCCGCGGCTTCACCCGCGTAATGGGCGGAAATTATCCCACGGGCATGTACTGTACACACGGCTACATATCAAGCTATATTTCCAGTATAAGCTAACCTCTCATTGTATGGAAATCCTATAGAGTGCGAGATCAGCTTATACTGGAGATGTATAGCTTGATATCTATATATCAAGCTATACATTTCCAGTACTTATACACGGCACACACACACATAGCACAGTAATACACACGACTACGGACTACCGGACTATCCGTGTGTACTACCGGGATAAAAGTAAGTATTCTATGTCTTAATCTTATGTCACGGTCTACCTGTGTCTGGGTGCCTTTCACCCGTTAAGGCGTCAATTTAAAATTCTCCTTTTGCATCTATAATTTTACTGGCATTTGCCCATAGCTTCGCCCGCGTTGATGTCGGAAAATATACCACGGGAACATACTACCACCGGGATTAAAAGTAATACGAGTAAATCTTATGTGCTAATCCACAAGAAATAAAATGTGTAGGTAATTAAAAAACTAAGCGTAGGGCTGTTCGTTACACCGCAGCATGTTTCTATAATTAGCATTTTTATACCCGTCGTAACTTCTAAACGAAAGGCCCGATTCGAATAATTTCAAGAGGAATTTACATGAACATAATCTTCGTTGATTATGAAACTATTTAGTTGGATAAGAATTATATCAATATACGAATGTCATCGTCTTTCGATTCTACCCGTGTTTTGATTGATAATTTGAACATAAATAGGTTATTGTGAATTAACTAAATAATTACTTTATTTTATTTTATTTATTTGGCTCACCAACAAATATGTATATAATACAAATAATATGAATACACTGATACAAATTTATGAGATACATCCAATAGACTTATAGACTAGTGTACCAATTTCTTACAGGTAAGCACATCATGCATTACATAATATGTCGATTGATAAGTGAGCGTCTACTTTAAATTATATTAGTTCTTATACTCACCGAGCCTAACTATGTTCTCAACAAAAATTCTAAATTAAAATCATAATTGAAATTCAAATCACATACAATCAAAATCAAAATTGAAATCAAAATACAATTAAAATTAAGATAAAATCAAAATTAAAACATAACATCACGCCTTGTTTCCCTGAAGGGTTGGGCGGAGGAGTAACTGTAGTACACCCACATTTCGCCAGTTATGTTGAAGTCCCATATAATAGGGGGCGAGCCTATTGCCATCAACCGGGCACAAATCCAGGCTCCGGGCTGCCGAATAGATTAACCCGATAACACTGTACCCGACCTGGGAATCGAACCCAGGACCTCATGCTCAGCAGTAGCACTTGCGACCACTAGACCAACGAGGCAGTTCCAAAATTAAAATCAAAATTATAAACAAAATTTTTCGCGGGTACACGGATTTTAGTCCTGCTCAACAATTGTGGACAGTCAATTTTACATCTCAAAATTTTAAATATAAATAACGAATCCAGTAAATCTCTCCTCTTCTGTAGGGATACCATCTTGAATTGCAAGAGCCTGTCTTTATATGATCGTTTCATTTTAGCTATACCGGAAGAGTATAAATGCCAAAGAAATTGTTTTTGAACCCTCTCCAATCTTAGTGTGTGAGTGGCATAGTGGGGTCTCCATACAGTGCTGCAATATTCTAACGATTCTTCTTCTGTATCGCTGGCGTATCTTTTCCTTTTCTCGCAAAGTTCTTATTAAATATTTATCGAACCAAGGCGGGCGTGTCTTATGTTTTCGTGTGGTAGGGGGATCTTGCATTTCTATAATCTCTTTAATTTTACCGCAGAATATACTGAGCATATCGTTCACATCGTGAGTCCATCAAATAAAAGGTTCCAATCTATATCATTTAAGTGTTTACACATAATATCATAATCTAATTTGATAAAATTTAGTCTTTTATTACCATTATAAGGATGGCTTGTGTCTTTATATGATTTTAAATTAATTTCGATTGGGGGATGCAAAGGGTCAATTATACTTAGGGGACTTAGAACGGGACATACGATGCCGGAAGTTAAATTAGTCAACGCGCGAGGTCAAGTAAGCGTCCTGACGTTTGTTATATTGTTAAGTTGAAATAATTTGTTTATGTGACTAAAATCAGTTAACAAGTGACCAATACCTGGTGCCTCACCTATTACGTAAGTAATATACTTAGTACATAACCACTATCCAGCTCACTTACTAAGTTCCAATCAATATTACTTAAGTTAAAGTCACCATCGTCGTACTTACACATATAGGCTCGTGGACTTTTTGTGAGTAATCATTGGTAAGTACTATAAACACGTAGTACATTATTTTATGTGTCATTCATACGAGTAGTTTTCGCAGCGCATGTCAAATAACGACTTTTGTAGGCAATTTTTAGATGATTTTGGTTACATTTTTGCAATTTTCGTAGGGAACTCTATTCGTTTTAATAATAAAATATAGCCCATGTTACTTACTTGCTGATAATGTAGATTTCATATCTGAAAGATTTTTTTAAATCGGTTACTTAAGTATTTTATGAGTTTATCTATTACAAACAAAGATACAAAAAAATAACAGTCTGGCGTAACACGTCACGTAACGCGATTACCATGTCGGTGACGCGAACCCATTAGGTTTTCCCCTACCAAAAGTCGCTCAACGCGCCAAATGAAGTTTTCACTACAAAAACTATGAAATTATCAATATAATATTGTTGTGATTTCTACATCTTTTGTGCATCTGTGTATCCTTTGTTGGACATCCCAAATAAATAAATATCTTAAAAACTTGTTTTAATTAAGAATTTAAAATGCTTTTCTGTAAACGATGCTAGAGAGTTCTCTTGCCCTTCGAAAGAGCTCCTACATGCAGTTGTCCGTGTGAAAAGCGACCCCTTTTATTTATTTTTTTGGGTGGGACATCAAATAGCTTGTCCCGCTTTGGGCGGAGCGGAAGGGTGGGTCAGACTCTTACTGACTAAAACCCACCTGTATTCCTTCCGTTACCTGTGTTGCCAGGGGCCTCGGTAAACCTTTAGTACATTCCCGCGACCCCGGTAGGCATCGGCCCTAATGGACCCCTACACTTATGCTGACGACAACGCGCCGTCGACCCGGGCCTGGTCCTTACCTGACGGTGAGCAATGGGTAGCTCACCGTCCGGTAAGGACCAAGTCCGCGCCTACGGTGGCCGGAAATCAAAAGCGACCCCTGAGATCCACCTCTGGTTATAGCCGCCATTTTGAATTTTTGGCAACGGCGCCCTCGAAAACTATGAAGGTTTTGATTTTGCACATCATTTTGTTTAGGACCTCATTTTACTCCTGAAAACCAAAGGAAAGGTTTTCGTTTTTCGTTTACTTTAAAATACAGTATTTATGTGTCCATCGTTAAAAACAATTACAAAAACAATATAGCCGATTTCTATTAAAACACTACAAAGTTCAAATAAATTTAATTTGGGAAGTCATAAGCAAGAAATTACCGAAACTAAAGGTCTTTTGCAATTTGAAGTGTTTATTTGTTTTTGAAGTCGGTAAAAAAGTTAAAAAAAAAATTATTGTGGTACCTCACACAAATTCGTGTACTTACTTACTTTATAATGATACTTATTTTTTTTCACATACCGTACGATAACCCAGTCACGATAGGTAGGTATATTGTTCGTCATTGAGGAGTTCCGTGACGGTAGGGTTTCTTCGCAGTCCATGGTCAGTTGACTACTTTTAGGTACTTAACCAGCTGCTGTGTTTCATCTTTCGTACGATAAGGCCGATTACCCATCCACAATAATGTGTACTGTTCATCGATGAGTTCCATGGGATAAGTAGGTACCTACTTCGGTTTAAAGACATTTATTTCTCAAAAAAACATACATAGTTCACATAAATATGAGAAACTTAACAAAATATTTTAAGAAATAAACATATCTGTCGTTCGATCTTTCGAGTAAATACAGTGAGTAATGTGTTTTTTTTTATTGTTGGTTAGCCAAATACAAGTTTAACCTATTTTTTTAAATGTTCACTGATGAAGAATCTCTTATTTCTTTCGGTAACATATTATAACGCTGTGCTCCCTCGACCTGGGTGCCTACCATGAACTCTTATAGCAGGTCAATTTTCGACGGAAAGGGAACTGTCAGGCTATTCTGTACCATGAACACGTCAAATAACAGGCGAGTCAGCGATCACGTGACTAAAGCCGGTCAGAGGTCACGTGACAGCATTTCACCAGTCTGACCTGCAACAAGCTGTAACATCAAGTCCTTTTTGACATATAAACACTTGAAAACTGAACTGCCCTGCTGTCATATCAAGCAGCCATGTAAAACTTACTTTTATTGAACTGTTTTCTTTAATTTAAAATAATAAACGTAAGTAACAACGTAACATGTTAATTTGTGAATACAATACTATTGTGGCGTTATTTAAAATTATAGACAACAAAAAAAACAATCTCTTTGCCGTTTATTTTAGATATGAGACGAAGATGAAATTTTTGAGTTTCTTGAAGAAGATAGTGAGAAAAACAGTGAGAAACAAATTGCTAAAATCCAAAGTAAAGTATTCAGAAGCACGATAAAAACTTTTGACTTGCAGGATGGCATGTTTGTCAAACGATATAGGCTCTCTAAAGAAGTACGTACTTGAGCTTTGCAATGAGCTATGAGCTTTCATGCCACGCCCCAATAAATCAACAGATTTGTCAATAGAGGTTAAGGTTTGTACTAAATGAATAAATCTGTCTATCGCACTAATTATCACAAGAACATTTAAATGCAGTATGGTCACAAATCCCTTCATTTCAGGTTCTAATAGCATTATCATTTTTTGCTACTGGTTCATACCAAAGGCCAATTGGTGACATTGCTTCACATTTAGTTGCACAACAAACTGTGTCAGCAGTTATAGCGCAGGTAACTCGGTGCTTGAATCACCGATATTTCCGGCGAAAATTCTTTAAATTCCCATATAGCAATCATGAACGGAGAGTCAATATAAATATTTGGGTAAGTAGGTAAGCATTCTTGATTCTTTAAATTTTATATTAAAATCTAGATCTTGTAACAGGTGTTTTTTTTCAGATTTTATAACAAATTTGGAATGCCTGGGGTTTTAGGGTGTATTGATGGAACTCATGTGGCAATAAAACGACCAGTGGAAAATGAAGAGAGATATTATTGCAGAAAACATTATCATTCTCTGAATGGTATTGGTAATTGGTAAATAATCATAGTACATTTAACGAAAAAAACAATCTAGCCTAAATGTCCAATTGCTAGACAAATTATTTTTAAACACATAGGTACAGACAGGTACATTCATTAATAAACATACAATAATCGTTTTTTTAATACTTAAATAAAATTAGGTCCAACTGGGTGGTGCATTACATCCCTTCTTCTTAAGATTATTAATCCAGATGTTTTTGGGTACCTGAAAGGAAAAATGTTGCAAATGTTAAACTTATTGTTTAAATTTTAGGTATGCAATTCGGACATGGAAATGATTAGTGTGGATGCCAGCAATGGAGGAGCCACTCACGATTCCTTCATATGGGCTACTCACCCACTAAAAGCTCATATGGAGCATTTAAATAATATGTGATTTTTAGGTTGGTATTGATTTTTGCTGATAAAAGTTGCAGTCTATTTAAAAGTGATAATACGATTATGTACTTATTGCGGTACTATATTATGATTAGTGGAATCATACTAACTAGGTACCTTCCTTGTACAAGAATTTTGAACATTATTTGCATTATCATGCAAGCAAGTAACAATAATATCCTAATAAGATCCTTAAAAGAATATTCAATTTTATAATATTTTTATTTCTTTTAGGTGATTCTGGCTATCCATTAAGAAACAGTATTATGACTCCAATCATAAATGCTCCTCTAGATTCACCTGAGGCTTATTACACTAGAGTACATGTGAAAACCAGGAACATGGTAGATAGAACCACTGGGCTTCTCGAACCTCGTGTAGCAGCATCTATTGTAAATGCTTGTGTGATTTTAAACAATATTTGCGTTAGAGCCAATATCCCTGTGCAAGATATGACATCTGAAGAAGAGTTACGAGAAGCACAATTGCAACCAACTCACCATGTAGTAGACAGCGAGGAGCATTCTTCTAGTACTCAAAATGTTGAACTGCAACATGGAGTTACAGCAAGAAGACTGCTCATCGCTCATTTGTGGGCAAGCCGGCCAATCTAGAAATAGTTTATTCTTATTTTTATAATTGTTTGAGTTTGTGTGATTTATAAGATAAAATACTAAGTATTTTTAATTGTGTCAATTTTGTAATAATTGTGTGTTATTATGGAATATTAAATTGTATACAAGTATTTTGCACCTGTTGTTTATATTTTCTAATATAGTTGCAATACGGGAAAGTTCATTAAGTATTCCTTTTAAGGTTATGCTGCCGTCCTGTGTTGCCTCGGCTCGCATACGACTAGACTCAGCAAGAGCTCTTCTGACTGTGTCTTGAGACATATGTGCTGACCTACGCCTTCGCCTCTGAGGCTGCGTATATAGAAAAACCCAATACTTAACACTATGCCTGACCCGGGAATCGAACCCAGGACCCCATGCTCGGCAGTCGCGCTTGCGATTACTTGCTGTACCAACGATGCAAAAATTGTACTTACAAGAGTAATTTCCAAATGGGTCTATTTGGATTTCTGGCAATCCTAAACCGTAGTCTTCACCAAGGATTGACAAATATTTTTTTTTCCATTTCCGTTAGGACAATTGTTGTTTCAGCTGGTCCTCCACCGGTGCGTGACTGTGCTGATTTAACAGCTGCAAATTTTTTTTTTAACTTTCCCTTGTAATCTAACCAGTACTGAAATTTTGAAATTGGAGAACAAATAATTAAATATGAAATAAATACATTTACACCATATTATTTATGTTGTCCCATAGGGGGATGGGTTAAGAATATAATTCCCTTTCGTCACCAGAAAAGCGAGTAGTAGGAACCAATGAACCCCGTCTGTGCCCGATGAATAACACTAGGCTTGCACACTTATAACATGAGACTTATTACCTACGGCGTAACGTGGGTGTACAAACTTTTTTAACAGGGGAACACCTCTGCCTACCCTTCAGGAATCATAGGCGTCATAATATTTATGTACCTATGTATTATATAATTGCATAAAAAAGTAAACAAACGTGTATGTTCTAGAAATGGTAAGTAGATGTGCCAGGAAAGAAATACAAAAAACCAATACAGCATAATAATCAGCCTATAATGTTCCCACTGCTGGGACATAGGCCTCCTCTCGGTGAGAGATAGTGGGCCACCACGCGGCCGCAGTGCGGGTTGGTAGATGTCACAATATGTCTTAGAATTTTTGGTTTCCTCACGATGTTTCCCTTCACCGTTTTGAGAGCAGTGGTGATGAAATAATTTACAAAAAAGTAAAGCACCTATCAGGATTCAAACCTACGACCTACAACTCGTATGTTGCGGTCGTTACCACTGGGCCACCACTGCACCAATACAATACAACTGCATACAATACATTAATGTTTAAAAATACTTAGTAATATAAAAATCAACTTACAGCTGCCCAGCCTTTGAAATCTTTGATAGCACCACAAACAATGGAATTCAAATTTTAAATTAAAAAAGCTATTACTAAATAAATGTTACTATATCATAAATGAATATTTAATTGACAAATCTATAGAACTGACATGATTATATAAATTGATAATATATATATATATATATATATATATATATATATATATATATATATATATATATATATATATATATATATACATACATATATATTAGATTGAATTAATAATTAATAAAATGTTACGCTAGACTAATACTTAGAATAAGTTAGTTGCATGTATTAAATAAGTCCTCTTCCTTCAAATTTTTCTGTTGCTGTGCCCGACAGGGTCCATGATTGTTACAACAAATGTCTACTTACCACCTAAGCATATACATTGTGGAATGCAATAAACGATTGAGTATTGAGTAATTTTCATGGCTTGATCTGCAGCTGTTGACCATCTACCGTAAGAGGAGGGAAATCAGGAATCTTTTTGTTCCGGGAAAATATTATGTATGCAGTTTTGTTAGCATTAATTGTCAATAAGTTTTGCTTAAGCCACGTATTTAGGATATTAAGGTCTTACTGTATTTCAGTAATAACGCTAAGCATGGACTGGCCAAAATAAAAAGACACATTATTTATATAAATTATGAAAAGTAGTGGTCCTAAAACTTATCCCTGCGGAACTCCTCATACTATTTCAGATAATTTTTACTATCTGATGTCTGTTTGCAAGATAAGATGCGATTATTTTTATGGAGATCTTTCAGCAGTTTCATTTGCATAGGTGTTTGGTCTGAGTACATGCGTAGTGCGTACACTATCATTAATAAGTTTCTACTTGTTCCGTAGAATATGTAAACAAGTGTCTTTTTTTCCGAAACATACCTTCAGATGCCTGTTTTTCTCAGATACATATTTGCCAAGCCATAATACTATTATACATTTTATTGGAGTGGGACAATCCTTATAGAAACCCTCCTTTTAATCAAGGTAAGTATTTGTTTATTGTCATGCTCACGTCTTAATTCCGAGTTTTTCTTGTTAAGTTCGGGTATTCCAATAATTATAATGTTATGTTGTCACTGCCGACTTGGAATTCTAAGGCTATGAGTTCAACTTCACAATGAAGCGGATTTGTAAGTAAATTTACCAACCTTAAAGCACAACAATTGTGCTCTAAGGTTGGTAAATTTACGTTTGAACACTTTTATTTGGTCTTGAAACTTGGAATTTTGTAGTTTGTAGAAAGTTTTCAGGTTTTCTAATTCCAGTTTTATTTTATTTTGTTCAGAGTTCAAGGTTTCTGTGGTACTTCATGGTTTTAAACTCATTTTTGACCTAGGTTATTTCTTGACATAGCTTATTCGAAATTTCAGTCTGGTTTTGGCTGAGGTCTTTCAGAAATTTCATAATTTCAGTCCGAAATTCCGTTATTTCCTCCCTGATTGTTTGACGTTCGAAAAGTGCTGATTCTCAGCCTAGTTTGAATAAATGACTTTTGATTTTGATTTTGATTCCTTACTCCGATTCAGGTTGCCTCTCCTTTTATAAGTCTGTACCTAAGAAATTGCTGTTTAGTATACAGAAATTTAAAGTAATTTTTATATAAATATTTTTTATTTCTATCAATGAAAATATGCATTCATGCAATAGACGCATCTCTGCCAGCATAGTGGTAATTTTTCAATGCCCTATTTGAAGAAGGTGGTGGTAAGGTCAGGTGTACAGGAGCCAACAAACTCTTCAAAGGCATTTTGTACCGTCTCTCGGGTATTGAATTTTTCAGCGTTCAAACCAATAGACACAAGTCGTGCGTTCGTTTGTAGTGTTTACTCCATACATGTAATTAATGTTGCGAGCCGTTTGTGCGGCATTACTACCGCGACGGGACTCGTATTCCATAATCACTCGTACTTTTATCGTCTCCTTGTTGATCAAAAATATACTAATGTAGTGAAAACAAAACACTAATCAATAAACAAATTTTAATGACTGAATTTGAAAATAGAATTCAATATTTTTAAAATAATATTCATTTGAATTTAGAATTTATTGCCAGCCAAACATAAATACGTTTCAAATGGCCAATATTGTAAAACGGCAACTTCATAGGGTATTACCTATTATCTGTTAGTTACTTATGGATCCACTGTTTGAAGTGCAAGTAAATTGGGCGACGAACTGCTCCCGCTACCGCTTATGGTGAAACCGCTATCGCGCTAGACGGTGTTCGTTGTGTGGTGACGTAGTAAACAGTCACTGTCGAGCGATTCGCTGGGAGTGAGCAGGTAAACAGTTATCGGATCTCCCGTTTACCCGTGGTGCACTCCGTGCAATAGATACATCACTAAGTTTTGAGTTATATCACAATAATTAGAAGAAACACTTTTGTTAGAAACTATTAAAATAAGTTATTTAAATTAGGAAAAAAAAAGCTGTACACGTCTTTTCACTACGACGACATCGACAGTCGAATGGAAGAAAAAAGTTTACTAGTACTTATTTTCGAAGTCGATACTTAAGTTAACGCCTCGTCTACAGATTTATTATAATATGTATGTGAAAAAAATACGTATTATTGAAGTTAACTTAAAAACTACCCAAGCAAAGTTAATAAAATTTCTATGGGACCACTGCGCCAGCTTCCTCTACCAAATCAAAAGATAATCACGTAAACGTCTTTTTGTTGGCAGGGTGTGCTGGGTTCAATCGTCAAGACAGGCAAAGTTGTAGCAGCTCTTAGTCTGGATTTGTGCCTAGTTGATGGCAATACCCTCTTTCTCTGTAGGCTGAGATTACGCTTATGAGATTACGCTCACTTGAAATACATTTCGTTAGTTCTGAATGCATGTACCATCATCTAGCATGAATACTACGTGCAAGAAAAGGCATTACCCAGGGGTTTAACCAATTAATTGTTTCTAGGAAACGATATTAAACAAAAACCCAAAGGTCGTAGAAACATGTTTATCGTAAAAAATAAATAAATTACTGCATACACGTTCGATAAAACTTTAATCTCTACATTCGGTTTGTTTCTGTTTTAAATCATTTCCTGAACAAGTTTATTCATTTTGTTTTTTTCTTATATAAAACCAGTAAACGCTTCGCTTCTACTGTACTGGACTGCCTGTCCATTTAAATATCAGAATATATTTTCTTCAAGACTAAGCAATCAACGTTATCTGAATTTTAATATTATTATAGATGGTATATTTAAGTATACCTACGTAACTATTAATTGCATAAACATTGGAGAAATCTAAGTTATTCAGTGTGTTTGCTATGGATGTTTTAACCACTATTTCAGTAGGTATATCAAACTAAACTATACCTTCAAAGAGTAGTTCCAAGTAGGTATGTTGTATACATTTGTCACTACATTAATTATGTACATGGATAGACGATCATATATATAACCAAATAACAGTAGATTGTACAACTAGTGCATAAAATGACTCGTTTATGCCCGAGTTTTACACTCTACTAATTCTTTTGTCATTCTCTTTAAGTTCGTATTTATGTTGTGCGTAGGCGACATAAAGTGCTCTTGTGCATAAAGTATTTTTACTTTTCTAAGACCAGGTCCAGGCCCAGGTCTTAGACAAATATATCCTAAGCGTAGCGAGGGTTTATTTATATTTACATAACCAAGTTACAAATTTATATTAATTTCAAATTAAAATTGTTTGTAACATTTTGACAAAAAGTAATGAAATAACGAATAAGAAGCTCCCGCGTTTTTTTTTATTTGCTTAACCAATGCCGCATTGGCAGGTACGCTTTTTTTGATACCAGCCAGGGGCCAACCACAGCCTCTTATAGCAGTATTATTTTAATATTGCCTCACAGTGGGAAAGAGATGGAGCTATACCCCATGTTCAGCTTCATCTCATTCTCACACCGACGCAATATTAAATAATACTGCTATAAGAGGCGGTGGTTGCCCCCCTGGACTTTATTGAAGCGAAATGCGATCAAACTTTTTAATTAAATAGTGTTCCAAATTCACAAGTCATTTTCGTCTCTGTTATTAAGTGCACCGGAATGACCCATTTTGTTCGCACTTATCGAGGAACCCTTCGCCTCTTTTCGAATAGATGGGATGAAAAAACCTTATCCAGACATTTGCTCAAAAATGCATTTACGAAGCCTGTATACATTGTTCGAAAGTTAAAAATTTCGCACCATATTTCTCCAAATGATGTTAAACCTCAAAATGTTGACGGCTAAGTTCAAAATCTAATGACAAAATCAGACAGTTTGTGGTAACTTGATGTGCTGGTGACTGTACCTACTTATTGAGAGTACCTATTTACCGCACATTCCGTTGTATGGTGTGGCTGACACGCATAATAAAACGTCTCAGATTAAAGTCGTTATTTTATTTCATTTGATATCACTCCCGTGTTTTTTATCGTTAATTTAATTAAACCAGATAAATTATGTATTATTTAAAAACGCTAAGAAACGTTTTCATAACTTGGCAGTATGACGTATCCAAGTCGAATGACACATGTTGAAAAAAAAAACTTTTATAAAAATTTCGTGGCGGGAGTTAGCTATTCTCTTCTTCATTTTTGAACAGTGAAAAGTGATTAAACTAAAACAATGGAATACTGTTATATAGTTTATGCCTGTTTCATTTTCTCGCAATCGAAGTGAAAAGCAGAGCATAAACGAGCCATTTTACCCCTCGACATAAATATCCATATAAACGTCTCGGGGTAAAATGGCTTCTTTTATGCATTAGTTGTACAATCTACAATTTTTATTAAAGTACACCTCGACCAAAGAGTTCTCACTTCATAGGTTTTAGGTGCCGTCGACGAACAAAATAATGAAATTACGCCATTTAATAGAGATTTTATAGTGGAATAGTAACGTTAATGTATAATAATTAAATAGATATAACAAAAATAAAAATTGTGTGGTTTTATAAAAACAACAATGCAAGTGAAACTTTAGTGAAGATAATGCGACCCATGGGTGACGCCATATTGGCTTTGGCTGCTCTGCCGAGCGCCTTTCACTTTACCCCTACTCCGCGGCCGGCTGTAATGCGACATGCGATAGATGGACGAATATATTTGAGGCAATGGAATAAAAGTTTCACTTTAATAACAACAATAAAAACAATATTGTTTTCTGTATATGAGCAATTCCGAAATTATTGAATAATCTGCATATTAGACTCGGCTGTTTCTAAATTATCGGTGGCGGTAATTGCGGCATGTCATCGTAACAGCTGATCGGTTGCTGTAGCTCGTACCCCCGCGCTAGAATGTTGGATTTGGGCGTCATACTTACATTATTTTTTTGTGTTTTTGATGAAATTGCGTAGGTTTAGTTAAAATTGTGTATGAAAGTGTACATAATTAGGTATTCCCCAGCTATGTAGCAGTTTTATAAGCTACCTACTAATTTGAAATCGAATTATTTTTTATTACTTTGCAGTAGGTGCGAAAATCAGAGTATTCTCCTCGGGGATAGAAGTGTCTTCATCTTGGGCGAGCTTGAATCCGTGGCTGCACTCAGAATTCTAGTCTTAACTCCCTCGCTTCGCTCAGAAATTTACTCAAAGCCTCCTTAGAATCCTTCGTTACGTTCGGGATTCATCATACTCGTACCACCCGCTTTATTCCCTTTAGTGAATATTTGTAATCATGAGTTTGTTTGTTTCGCTTTCACGCTATAACGGCTTTTTTTTAGGTGGGAACTTCTCAACTCTGGGCGGAGCGGGAGGGAGTGTCAGACTCTTACTGAATAAAACCCACCCGTGTTCCTTCCGTTGCCTGTGTTGCCAGGGGCCTCGGTAATCCTTTCGAACTTTCCCGCGACCCCGGCAGGCATCGGCCCTAGTGTACCCCTGCACTTGTGCTGACGACATCTCGTTGAGGCGTGCGTGCAACATAACGCGCCGTCGACCCGGGCCTGTTCCTTCCCGGACGGTGAGCTACCCATTGCTCACCGTCCGCAAGCCCGCGCCTACGTTGGCCGGAAACCCGCCCGGAATTTCCGACGCCCAGGGCGTCTCCTGCGGCGACTAGGGGCGAGAGGGCGCGAAATTTGCCTTTTCCTCAACCATCCCGCCTCCTCCTTCGCGAGCATTACTGCTTCGCAGAAGGAGGTGATGGCTGCCCATGCCCTCTCGCTCCGTACCATGGCCTGAACCAGGGCCGGACGCGAGAGATCTCTGCCACCGATCACCTCCACGAGGACACGGCGGTGCTCTGTCCAAGCCGGGCAGACCTCACCGTATGCTCCACCGTGTCCTTCGGGCGATCCACACAGTAACACCCAGGCACGATATAACGGCTAAACCGATTTGGATGAAATTTGGCACATGGGTAGATGATGACTTGGATTAGAACATAAAATAATACTTTTTATCCCGATATTCCCACGGGATCGAAACTTATGCAGGTAAAACCGTGGGGCGCAGCTAGTCTACTATGCAAATGGTATTGATTAAAACATAATGTCCCAAACCTGTTATATAAATTGTTCATGTAACAGGTTATGGGCATTAGCTTGTATGTTATTATTAGATTACACTATGTTTTAAACAAATCAAAAATAATTAAAAAGGTGCTGACATATCCTACATACATACCTACTGACAAGACGAACAACTCTTTAATATGTTACGTGTTTTTTGGCACAGCACACTAAAATCTACAGTACAATTTTGTTTCCAACGAACACAATATTTTCATAAGGGCGATAATGGCATGCGTCGCTGTTCGTCATAGTTCTATAGTAGGTGCTAGTTATGAATAGTAGGGATAATTGATTTGAGCTTTAATATCTTCACGCTCGGTTACCTTTACGAGCTGAGTATAACTCGTAGGTTATGTATAGTACCACATTCTCCTAGGTACTATTCCGTTCTTGGCTATAGATACATATTATGGGCGTGTATAGGAGAAACCGGAAAGAGAAATATGCCAATAGTTCTGCTTCGGGTATTATTTGAGTTACTCACTAAAAAAGCCTTGAATAAAAGAGTAAAATAGTCTCAATTTCAAAAATCAATAAACTTCTCGCAGGCTACCGAAGCAATGGTCGGAAATGAAGAATGTATTTATCAACTATGGCAATACTTTAAAAATAAGGGACTGTTACATAAATTATATTCAGAACCTTTAATTTAACACGACATAATCAAATTAATTAGGTATCTAGGTAGGCAGGTACCTACAATGAAGGCACTGATGTGTTATTAATTTAATTAATGTATATTATTATCTTTCCAAACTTAATTTACACGCTTCTTAAAGAGAGGTTTCTTTGAGAAATTAGGGGCCTGCTAGGTGTACCGAAAGTTATAAAAAATATTTTATTACAATATTCTAAATCTAAATATAGGTATCTTACGGAAATAATCATATTTATAACAGACAAAAATATTTTTATTTACTTTATGAAGAGATTCGGAATTAGAATTCCGGTTTCGGAATTTTCCTCTATGTAACTGTTATTCTATTATTCATTTAATGAAAATAAAAGAGCTTTTAGTTGGATTTTCATCCTTTATGAGGCAGCACTTACACAGGAATATTTTTGGGTCTTTAGACTTTCGCAAATTAATAAAATTCTATCTCGGGTACCGGCAAGCTCTTTTTTTTTTTTTGAGGTTGGGAAATCATCAAATAACTTTTCCCGCTCTGGGCGGAGCGGGAGGGTGTGTCAGACTCTTACTGACTAAAACCCACCCGTATTCCTTCTTGTTGCCTGTGTTGCGGGGGCCTCGGTGACCCTTAAGTACCTTCCCGCGACCCCGGCAGGCATCGGCCCTAGTGGACCCCTACTATGTGCTGACGACATCTCTTTGAGGCGCGCGTGGAATACAACGCGCCGTCGACCCGGGCCTGGTCCTTGCTCACCGTCCGCAAGCCCGCGATTTTTTTTTGATTCGATTATGAAGCAGTTTTTATTATTATAACAGTAGTCGATATTAATTCTAATTTCTAAAAGACGATAAAAAAAAATTGCGTGTTAATTAAAATTGTAATTTCTTCGACTTTCGGAAGGTGCCGTTTGCAGAAATCGTCGTCAATTTAAACGATTACTTTCCTATAGTATAGGTAGTCTGAGTTTAATACGGAAGTCAATAATGCGTTCAGGAGAGATGGTCATAGAGATGTGCTGACATTGACCTTAGCAGCATAAGGTGAGCACCCGCGGCGGCCGGCGCGCGGATGTTTTCAGTCGCGATTTGTCCGCGCCGCAACTTTGTCGTTCGGGCGACGCACAAGCGCCCAGTTTCCGCGTCTACTGCACAAGTGCGTGATTTTAACGTAAAAGTGATAGTGTTGAACTGTTGAAGTTATACATTATATACACAACAAGATTGGATTGTTGAGAAGTTTTGTTCATGTGGATGCTGTGAAATTTCAAAGTATGTATAAAAATAAGTTATTGTTTGTCGTAATTTAAACTTTAATTAAAATGTTTTGTAAACGATTCAGAAGTAAAAAATTGGTAATGTTTTGATTACGTCATTTAAATACTTGTTAACAAAAAGGTTTTTTTTCACTGATCAACATAACTTATTTCTTTATCGTAGAACGTAAAATTCGTCAAGCTAACTTTTACGTACCTCGCTATGCCTTGGTAGGCATATCACATACATACTATCTACAAATATATATTTTTTATATTATAAAAAAATATATTATCCAATAATAATAATTATTCACCATCGTAAAAATACCACATTTTTATTGAGTACCTACTCAATTTATTCGCGTTCCAAAGTCTAAGCGTTGCACGTTGTTCCTAATTAATATTTTAACATAAAATTGACGACTCCAATAATTTGAATAAAATTAATGAGGTGAATTTAAAGACAATTCGGTCATTCCGGTGGTTGAAAGTTACACGCATGAATAAAACGAAAATGAAGTGAATATACACATAAATATCAAAGCGTAAACTTTAGTTTACGCTTTGATATTTATGTGAGTTGCTAATTAATAGGTGGGTAACAAATTCGATAGTGATGCTTTTTATTTTATTGAATTTTGCGTAGAAATGTATGAGGGCGAAGAAAAGACTCGTGCGAAGAATGAAATTGCTGCCAAACCATAATCATGAATTCATGATTCACAGAAATTCCTGAAATGAATTGTTGTTTTTAGAGCCGCTCGGCGTTATTGTTGTTTTCAAATTCTTCTGTTGATTACTGCACGCACCAAGTGTGCAGTAATCAAAAAGTTAGGCGTGATTCTTTGTGTGACAATGTTGTGCTTCAAATATTATGTTCACTGATCGTTAATAACAATGTGATAAAACAAAAAAAAAAAAACAATAGTGGATGACAGGGATTTGCATGCATCTTGTACTTAAATACCTACTTATTTAATTTATTTACCTTTTACGGTTCAATTTTGGGAGCTGTGGTCCCAAGAGCTCAAAATAACTACCAATTTCTATTTTCTATAAGTAATAAAGTTTTTATAAGCTACATATTATGAATTTAAGTCATTTTTCGTGTCTGTGCGAGCGTTGGTAGAAGACCAAACTAGGCAACGAATTTTGATGGGGCGGGTCGCTAATAAGAAATATAATCAACTAGCTGCGCCGCTGTTTCATCCGCATAAGTCTCGATCCCGTCGGAATATCGAGATAAATAGTATCCTAAGTCCTAAACTAGCTCATGGTCTACCCATGTGCCAAATTTCATCCAAATCCGTTCAGCCGTTTTAACGTGAAAGCGTGACAAACAAACAAACTCAATTTCGCATTTATAATATAAGTTAGTGAAATGAAATGAAATGAAATGATGAAACGAAATGATTTTATTTTCATTAGTTAAATAAGCTTGGTAATACCATAACTTAGTATAGCACAGCTTAGTATTCACAACACATCGAGAGCGTAACGTTAGCTCGTTAAGCACGTAAAGGTGGATCCGCAGCTGTGGTCCGCGAAATTCAAAACTTCTTAAGGTTTTTTGCTATTTGCTCAGGTTCTAGAGCAGTAGTGGATCAGTGGTAGCGGCCGTGACTTGTTGTAGGTCGTAGGTTCGAACCCAGACAGGCGCTTTACTTTGTCACTTTATCACTGCTCTCAAACTGTTCGGTGAAGGAAAACATCGTAAGGAAATGTCATAGAACCAAAAATTCGTTGACATCTACACGACAAGTACTGGGCTCGCGTGGTGGATTACGGCCCACTCCCTCTCACAGAAAGGTGGCCTGAGTCCCAGCAGTGGGAACATTATAGGCTGATTATGTGTGTGGTTTCATTTTGACAGATCACCAACGTCCATTTCGTTAGTTACATTGTTGAGCAGACGAACTTTTAAAACCTATGAAGAAATGGATTAGCAATATCCTTCAAAACTCTCGGAATATGATTCAAACACACACACACACACACACATACACAGTTCACAGTTTATCAGTGTCATACGTAGATCTTTGACAGTCGTTTCGAGAAGCCCTAAAGTCTGAAAACCAGTTTTGCCAACGGGTAGATGTTACCCAGTAATTGGGTTGTAGAGGTCAGATAGGCAGTCGCTCCATGTAAAATACTGGTATCCAGCTGCATCCGGTTAGACTGGAAGCCATCCCCAACATAGTTGGAAAAAGGCTAGGCAGATTAAGACGCTGACAACACCTAAACCGCTGTCACTCTCAGATTGCATGGAAAAGAGACGCGCGATGACACAACGCTTGTAATTTATTGCAAAACATGAAGCAAATCTCTATTTACTCAAAATTGAGTTGACTAATCGAAAATAAAAAAACAACCAAGTTCTGCATTCAAATAAGACGTTCTTGTTATTAAATAAATACGTAACGTATGTTGATATTTAATGCAGATATTTTGGATTAGAACTCAAGGTAAGAGGTTAGTTTGTATCGAGGTTTTTTTTTCAAAACATATATTTTTTCCGATACCACAAACTATACAGATTTGGCAATTTTTTTTCTTAAGAGAAGCCTATTTTGGTCAATTGGGTCTTGTCAGCGCCTTAAGTTAAATTAGCTTAGTAAAGTTAATATATTTATTTTCGCATCAGCATTGCAATTCAGCGAGGATATGCCGCCAGCATCCGCGGTACAATGCCTCGAGGGCCAATTTTATGTTTAACTTAGTTTTAATTTAATTTAGTTAATGTTAATAACCATCTTGAAATATAAGTATAGTTAGTTAATTAAGGGCCGGTTGTTTAAAACGGTTGGTTCACGTAACGTACGTACGTCAAATACTAACGATTACGTAAGATGTTTAACGTTCGTTTAATACAAAGCGTTGTTTCACTGCATAAAAAACTGATTGTCAAACTTATTCGGGTTGCCAGTAAAAAGCATTTTTCCCATTAAAGATGGTTGGGAGATTTTTATATTACGGCAACATTTCGCCGTTCACTTCAAATTTAGAGAAATAACAAGAATAATAAACCACCGCCGGCCGACAATTGTTTGAAATCTTTGGTTTAAACGAAAAAAAAAAAATGTAAAGAAAAATGGATACCTATAAACCAAACTAAGTACCTATTGTTATGCACGATAATATTTGTTAAATTTTCCGATACTCCCGTTTTTCGTTATGTTTGGGACTTTACGTGATATTTTTTTTTATAGAGATCGCGTTGTAAATTTCTTAAAACTTGAGAAAGACCGGTTTCTGTCTCCGATTGAGAAATATAAGGACATATTATTCTCCAAAAAAACGGACAATATAAGTAATAATAAAAATAAATATGTATATTATAATATAAATAAATAAATTCCTGCTCGTCCCATAGGTTTAGGTTATTAACACGAGTTTTAAATACTTTTTTTCCTTCTTTCTAAATTATTTGTATCATGATCAGATGAACTATCGAACAATGACGAATACAACAAAAGAGAGTCCATAATGTTACTGTTTGGCGCAGATGTTTGAGAATAAAATGACGTTAACCAGTGGGTATGGCACCGGTTACTGTAATCGTTATTTTTTAACGGACGTTAAGGCCATACTTTTGTGAAACAACGCTTTTTTTGGATTGAAGATAGTTAGCGCCATTTTTGACGTATACACGTGCGTTAAGTGGACGTGAAATAACCCGCCCTAAGGTTATGGCCTGTGCACACCACGTTTTTTAAACGCGACGTCGACGCGCGTTTTAGAAACGCGCGTCGACGGCGCGCTTTTATCCTACTTAAAGTCTACAGGCTGCGTCTGACTCGCGTGCGTATCGCGTCTGTATCGCTTCAAACGCGCGTCAACGGCGCGTTTAAAAAACGTGGTGTGCTCAGGCCATAACCTTAGGGCGGGTTGTTTCACGTCCACTTAACGCACGTGTATACGTCAAAAATGGCGCTAACTATCTTCAATCCAAAAAAAGCGTTGTTTCACAAAAGTATGGCCTTAAACGGTAATTTGATTTCATTTTACACGTTCAATAAATTACGATCACTTACTAATTTCGGTGTCTATTAAATTGGTTAATTAAATCTTGCAAACGCAGTCGTAGGTACCTAAATCTAATAGTTTTTTTGTGGAAATGCGACGAAACGCGAATTGACATAAGTAATTATCATTTCTATTCTGACGAAAGTAATTATCATTTCATATAACATTTGACATTTGACATAAGTAATTATCATTTCTATTCAGACGAAAGAATTACTTATAAACATTTGAATGTTGTTTACCTTAAAACATTGTTTTTCCTATATTTAATTAGACTGATGAACTGTTGTTGAGCAAATATAAATTAATTAAAAGCTCTCGCAGGCAACAGATCTTTGTTCATTCAATTATTATTTTATTATTATTTTTATTTACATCGAACACAAATGATTCATATTTCTCAATATTATTAAAACTGTGCTATAATTATTTACAAGCACTAGGTTCGTACAAAAAACTATATTAGACAACTGAAAACAGTCAGTGCCTTAAAAGTGATCAAAGACGTAAATTATACTACAATTTTAATCACTAAACTTAATACAAGTAGTTCTAAGAATTGGCCTTAATCAAAGAACTGGTTTTATTAAATTGGTTGATTGAAGACCGAGGTATATTGAAAACGGGGGAATTTAAAGAAAGTAGTAGGTGCAATCTGTGATCTGGACACCCGACTTCTGCTCCCCTTTTCTTCATTGTAAGAGGGCCCAGTGCGGGTTGCTTGATGTCACATGTCTTCGAAATGGTGATGAAATAATTTGCCAGGCACTTTACTTTGTGTAAATTATTTCATCACCACTGCTCTTAAAACGGTGAAGGAAAACATCGTGATGACTCCGGCATGTCCTAGAACCAAAAAAACGAAGTTATGTGACATCTACCAACCCGTACCGATTTGTGTGTTGCTATCAGGTGTTTTAGCAACTTTGGCCACTTGACTATATTAGTTAAAAATTGGCATTTTTTTTAATGGAAGCAGGTTTTAACTCAGACCTTCGATGTGATTTATTTCGTAGTTTACATTATTGGATTTTATGTAGTGAAGTATTTATCGTACCACATCAAAAACTCTCGAAAGCTAATATTCTCACACAAATTAAATCAAATCAAAAATATTTCTTTGCTAGATTATGGTACATTAGGTGTTACAGTAAATTTGTTTCATCATATCCTGCCATAACATGGCGTACAAATGTATTCACAATCAGCGATGTCAATTAATTTAACTTACAAATACAGATTCTATTCATTTATTCTTCTAAATAGTCTTTAATGGTATAATATCTTTTAAATGGTAGTAGTTTCAAAAGTTTTTTTTTTAACCATTGTCAGCGGTAAGTGTTGAAGACTATTTGGTAAATGATTGTAAATAATAATTAATCGACATGCAGTATACATTTTTCTTAAATAATTTTAGTTTCATTAGTGGTAGTCGAAGTCTATCTTTATGCTGTGTTCGGCTATTTGGCCTGTCAGTGATATTTCAAATAAATTGTAGTTTCTCTTCACAAAATTACTTATTTCAAAAATATATAAACATGCACAGAATAAAAATCAAAATCAAAATCAAAAGTCATTTATTCAAACTAAGCTGAGATACAGCACTTTTCGAACGTCAAAATTGCATAAGACGCCCAAAACACTGAAGAAGTGAAGGGTGGGCACCCTTCACTTCTTCAGAGAGGAGGCCTGTGTCCCAGCAATGGGAATAGTACCTATAGGCCGATTATGAAGAGGGGTCAGGTAATGCAGAGTACTGACTGTACTTACAAACGGTTTTAAAAAAGGAAATTGCCTAACTAAATATCAGATACATATTATATATTATGTAAAGTAAAATTCTGATTAAAGGACGTCAAATGAATACCTACCTACTTACTCATTTTAATATAGGTAAAGTTTTTGAGTCAAACAAGAGTTGAACAGTTTTGTTAACAATAAAATTGTTTCACACTTAACAAAAGGGACGGATGTGAAATCAAATCTTACATTCTTGATTAGAAACTCAACTTTGAAAACTGAAATGGAAGGAAATAATGGTCCCACAGAACTTATTCTCTTGAAGACTCGATTAAAGATGAAGTTCCATTCTTGACTTAATAGCCTAGGTCAGTGTTTCTCAAACTGGGAAACATGAACCCGTAGTAGTAACAGCAATACTTTCATTTGGCGGCAATTAGATACCATTGCATTATTTGGTTTTTCCTTCTGGAATTTATAATCAGTAGCAGCCCGGAGTCTGGATTTGAGTCTGGATGATGGCGATAGCTGGCGAAATATGGGTGTACTTTAGGTACACCTCTGCCCAGCCCTTCGGGGACTACAGGTGTGAAGTTTGTGTTAGTTTTACTAAATTAGCCAGGCGTAGGTACAGTAGACTGCACGTTGGTGGTAGCACTTTGAACTTTAGCTGGTAGTAGGATCTACGGAGTTTCACTAGAATGTGAGGCCAGCTTGTACTGGTTTTATTCCCACTGTACTAAGATTTGACATATTGATTTATTTACTAAGGCGCCAAGACCCAATACACCAATCACAACTATATACAATAAAAAAACATCATTAAAATAAAAAAAAAAAACATTAAATGAAATACATTAAAATTTAATGGATCATCAAAATAAAACGTATTAAAATTGGATAGTCATTAAAATTTAATATTCAAACAAACAACAACAATAAGAAATAAATAACCAATTAATTATGTTTCGACGAATACTACTTTTCTATATTTTAATTTAACCACACTTTGTTTATTTTAGGAAACACAGCTTGTGTTTCCTAAAATAAACTATTCGTTAAATTCAATTCTAGCACGTGGGGATATAAGATTGAGGAACCGTGGCCTAGGGTAATGCCCACATAGGGTACACCCGTACACCTATAAATTACGTTTTGTCGTAGAACACATGCTCCTAAGCTGTTCTATATATTTTCGAGTCACAATATTGTGGTATAAATTACCTTCCGTAATCTTCGAGCGTTCATTTGTCGTACGTGAGGCACGAGGCACACTTTGTGAATATTACTCGCTAGGTAGTCTTCACTCGTTCTCCGGCACGCGCCGTTGGAAGTGGTATTTCCCTTTTTTCTTCATTCTTTTCTACATTAATTATAATGGAATGATTAAATTTAAAGCCACTGTGTGCGGTTATTAGTTCACTTGGTATAAACTAGTGTTAGTATTATAAATTCATGGATTTTGAGCTGAAACGTGGATTTCCAATATAGTTACAGAATTTAATCAAAGTTAATTCTAAACATTGGACGTTTTAGGTCAACATAGTTTTAGAATCCATGGAGTGAACTTTGAAGTTTGTGTGTGGTACCCCATTGAGTACCTACTTACATACTAATTCCATGCCCTAAACATATTATTATTTTAATTTTAATAGGTTCAGTGAGTTGAGCTTCAGTAATTGGAATGAACTATAGTTATGATTTATTTCTTTTATTTTTATTTAACCATTTATGTACTAAACACAGAAAAAAGAACAGAACAGAAAAATACGTACAAAGGTGATGCTTATTTCTAAAGAATTCTCTTCCAGCATACCTGCGATAGGAAAGTAGATAAAGAGATGTAGACACCGTGTGTAAGAGTAGAAGACAAAATAGAATACAAAAAATCGAAACAATTTACAAAACAAATAATATGGGAATATATACCAACATACTTCTAAAACATATATACATATTTCTAAAATAAATATCACTAGATTATAAAAAAAATACAGTGTAATTTCAAATAATAAATACATACGAATCATACGTATTGTATTTATTATTTGAAATTACACTGTATTTTGTTATAATCTAGGGATATTGATTTTAGAAGTAGTAGATTGTTTACAAAAAAGGTTCTAAAAATTATCATCAAACTCGTTTAATTTCAAGCACTTTATAATACTGTAAATGTATTAGGTAATGATAATCACTATTAATAAACTATGTTCAGTTTATTAAAATAATAGTTAGGCAAGTGGTGCGAATATCACGTAATATTTGTAGGTATATAGGAGTCTGCCCACTATACCGTATCATACTAAGACCGTGCTAGGACCGTGTCAGGCAAAAAAAATTCTTTGTTTTGAAAAGTGTAAGACTATGCCCACTAGATCGTTCTGTCACCAATGAACACCGTCGTGTGCCATGCACGGAGCGTCAACAACTGTCGGCGAGATTATTTTGCCGGTGCCGTTTCGCTCCGTGCCTGGTACGTAACGTTGCCAAACCGGTGCGTGAAGGCGGCGAAACGGTGAGCATACGGGTTATAACCGTTCTAAACCCGTTATAATCGGGTTATAAACAGTATTCTTCAGTATTCCCCCTTAACTATGTTTTTTTTTTTAAAACGGCGGGAACCCAGTAAATTTGTGCTCGTCTGAAGTTATTGTTTTCTATTTCTTCCTCGTCTAAAACAATGACTATAATAAATGAATTGCCAATCCTCTCATGGACAATTTTCTAATGGCCATCGTATGAACTACTTTTCATTTTTTACTTTTCGTGGAATTATTTTTCGTACGCATCTGTCTCACGCTATAACACAGGTCAACTCTAAACCGAGAGAACGGGAAACCTACGGATACGCAGATGATACGCGGATGCTACGGTCACTATAACCATTATGCACGAGTATGATACGCTGCTGATACGTTCTAGTGGGCATACTCGTAGTAGTCCATGTCATGTTTCTATCCGTGGCTGATACGTTCATAGCACAGTCATTGTATGGTACGGTGTAGTGGGCAGAGAGCTTTATAAAGGCAATGAATTTAGTTCTTTTTGTCAATCCAAAAGAGTTTTCTTGCAAGGAAGTTTTAGCTGCCTGAAATTTTCAGAGTTAGTTCATTACTTTACTCACAGATATATAGTTAGCATTTTTCACGGGCAGTAAACCAAGTCAGGTATTTCATGATGACTGGCATCATGCATTGTTTAATATGAAAACGCAGAGTCGTACAATCAATAAATATTCCGCTGAACAGATTTTCATATCGCTTTGAAATTTTAATTTCGCAAATTGTATGTCCGCATCGCATATCTGTTCCATCCATCTGCGGGGTAGTTGCGTAACACACGTAACACACTCATCATCTGCCTAGCCTTTTCCCAACTTTGTTGGGGTCAGCTTGCAGTCTAACCGGATGCAGCTGAATACCAGTATTTTACGTTGAAGACAAGGAAGTTTGGCAATAATTCCTTCTGCACATGTGGCTTCCCTGGTACATCAGAAACGGCATAACTATGGAAATGTCTATTAACCCTTTTACCGCCACGTCAAAAAAGCAAAAACGTGCCCTCTGCACCAAGCTTCGAATTATTCCTTAAAATCTGTCATGTAGTCGTGACCGTGGCGTGCTGGGCACATTTTGGTCTGTCATCTATACATGACTGTGGCGGTCAAAAGGTTAACTGCTCCCAAATTACGATGTTTATTATTATTTATTTATTTTATTTATTTATTTATTTAACAGTTTATGTACACACATATAAACCGACAAGAAGAAAGGAACAGAAAAATACGTACAAAGGTGATGCTTATTATTATGATTATTATTATTTTTTAGACATACTTTTTTGACATTATATTTTCACTATTTGACATTATATACCTACAATTAATATTTCAGACTTAATATTATTAATATTATTTTACATGGATTCTTGTGTACGTTGTGAATGTGAGAACGTTGTAGGCTTAATAGACTAGATCTTTTGTAGACCGTTTTCTTTTCTCTTTTTTTTGTTAAGTACTTCTCGACAGGCCTACACTGTCCTCCCATACCTAATTTGTGTAATTTTAAAACATTGTAAAAGCCAATTATTTTTAAAAGAGTAACCGTGGAGTTTCTTGCCGGCTCTTCTCCATAGGAAACGACCAATTGGAACCGTGCACCTAGCTCTGACGTTTTATAAGTGCCCATGTAGGTTTATGTGAAATAAAAATATTTTGATTTGATTGATTTTACATGGAGCGACTTTCTATCTGACCTCCACAACCCAGTTACTGGGTAACACGATACCCCTTGGTAAGACTAGACTGGTTGTCAGATTTTCGGGCTTCTGACAGTTGCGTAACACACTCATCAGTAGTAATAAGTTTCATTTTGACAGTTCAATAAAATTCATTGCGTTATTGTTGTTGAGCAGACAATTTTTTCGAACATACGAAGCAATGGATTTATCAATATACTTCAAAATCATACAGATTTTGATACTAACTGTGTTACGCAATTAGGATGCAGTATTCATTCATTCATTCATTCGTTCTTCGGTACGATCGGAGACAGACCTAACATACTGAATTCATTTTTACAGTGCTATCGACTGTTATTGTTATTATATTGCTGCATGGTACCTATCTATTATTTCGCTTTAATCATGGATCCCTGATTATTAGTTGCCGAACTAAAGTACTTTAAAGCTAAATTAATATTGTCTTAGGAAAGCTGCATTAAATCTACCCATAGAATGGTTGAAAGGGTTACCCCATGAATTGTCATAGTGTCAAGCGTAGTGTGGGTCGCCACCCAGCTAGGTGGACCTTAAAAAGGTGGCTGGGACAGGCTGGATGCGGAAGGCGGAGGACAGGGTGTTGTGGCGCAGCCTGGGAGGGGCCTATGTCCAGCAGTGGACTGCGATAGGCTGAGTTGATTGATTGTTGATATAATTTCTTAGTAGGTAAATCTAAGGCAGCACTAACATAAACAGCTGTGTGCGGGTACAATCCACTTGAACCTAATACCAAACGTGTTTTTTTGCTACCGAAATACCTAGTTGTAGACGTGCGTAAATATCCACATACAGTGTTGCCAACCGGGTGTCAGGTTTTCGGGCTAAATCAAGTTTAAAAATGGGCTAGATTAGCCCACAAATGTAAAAAAAAACAACATGATTGGGCTTGGGCCTCATTGCGCGCAGCCTTGTCTATACTAATATTATAAAGAGGAAAGATTTTTTTGTTTGTTTGTTTGTACCGGATAAGCTCCGAAACTACTGGACCGATTTTAACAATTTTGTTCCAATAGAAAGCTTAATTATCAGGAAGTAACATAGGCTATATTTTATTTAAAAACAAATGGAGATCCCTACGAGAATTATAATAACGTAAACCAAGAAATCAAAAATTTGCCTATCAAAGTCACTATTTAGCGTGCGCTGCGAAAAATATTAATGATACATAAAAATAATGTACTACACGTTTGTAGTACTCATCACTACCCACAAAAAAGTCCGTAGCGTATATGTCTAACTATCATAGTTAAGTCACAGTAACCATTTTTGTTCAAATTAGTCAATCAAAACACGGGTAAAATCGAAAGACCATGCGATTATCTCTGGAACTGCCAGTCGGATTTGAAAGATGCCCAATAAATAGCCTAATTCTTGAGAGAAATTAAAGGCTATTTAACATCACGCTACGACCCTTGGGAGCCGAGCAAAAAGAAAAAAGTCAGAAAGAACGCTAAGCGAAAACGAAGTAATAGCACGGGCGGGCGATGCGATGCGACGCGGTGGGTGGGGGCCGACATTTCACGCGGTCGAAGCCGCGGGCTGAAGCTAGTTCAATATAAATTTATATTTTTCTTTGGATCCATTTTTTAAAGAAATCCTTTGTGTTAACGTAGGTTTTGTTTAAAAACTTTGTTTCGTTTTCAGCACAGAACACAAACAAAGATGGTTCTCAGTGTATGTCTATGGTTTTGACAGAGGATAGTTTGGAGCTAGATTTCGGGCTAGTGGCTAAATCATTATATTCGGGCTGAACAACAAGAAACAGGGCTAGATCTAGCCCCGAAGGAGCTAAGTTGGCATCCCTGTCCACATATTATGTGCCAGAGGCTGTATCCTTGAATTTATTGGATTCTTCCTATTGCAAATAATATTAGGATTTAATAAGTCTAGAAATAGTAGGAAGACTTCCAGATGTTTGCGTTTCGTAATTTTATTGGATTCTTCCTATTGCAAATAATATTAGGATTTAATAAATCTAGAAATAGTAGGAAGACTTCCAGATGTTTGCATTTCGTGTAGATAATTTCTATAGAAATGCACGGGAATCTTGGTTTGCCTCAAGAATAGTTTCATTTTCAAAAACAGGTTTTAATTTGTAGGACCTAGACTAGAAAATTCAAATTAGAGATGTTACGTATATTTGCATTCGCATTCGCATATGCGATGCAAAGGTTTTACGAATGCGAATGGGTGCAGGTCGTGTCATGTCTCTCTCGGCACAGCAGCCGCGTGGTTTGTTGATTCAAATTCGATGTCGATTCACTGATACACTATATTGTTTCTAACATGGATGATAAAAAGAAGTCCTTAGCCATCTTTTTAGACCTAGCTAAAGCCTTTGATACAATGTCGGTTCTAATCCTACTACGTAAGCTTGAACACCTCGGCCGGCATACGTGGAAATCAGTTGTCACTCTTCAGAGATTACCTAACTAACTGCACGCAATTTTTTAAAATTGATAACCACTTTAGTGACACTCTTCCCGTAGCTTTGGAGTTCCCCAGGGAAGCATCCTTGGACCCACGTTATTTCTGGTCTGTATTATGCATAGCTATATATCACCTTAGATTATACCCAAATTGAAGATCTTTTCAAAACCATGTCCTATTACAATGTTCCCTTTGCAATGCACAATTATCCCGCACCACACGCACGCACTCCACATTGCACACACACCACACACATTCACTTAATCTTCCCTTGCATGTAGGTATCCTTAATTACTTTATTTTCACAATTTTAATTGTTGTATATCTATTTTTATGAGCAATTTGCAACATTTTAATGTATGAGATTTTTATTTGAATAATATTCTATGCGAATCAGACCGTCTCCAGTACAACAATAAAAATGTAAAACTTTGTTTTAGGGGGCCTGGTGACCTGACATACGGGTTTTGTAAAAAAACTTAGTTTAGGCACCAGTCTTCCACAAATTAATTATAATATTGTGTCTGTAGACTTTTACTGACATTCCCTGTAATTTGTGGTAAGAAATAAATAAATAATAATTATTATATTATTACTATTCACGCTCGCGCAGAGCTTGCAGGCAGGCATTACCTGTTTCTAGAATAGAATAGAATAGAATCTATTTATTGTAAAACATGAGTATACATCAAATAACATGTACAAGGTCTTAAAATAACAGGTAGATTTGCATGTTTTGCCATTGGTGTACAAAACAACATATTTTTGGTTTAGAATAAACTATAAAAAAAATTGAGTCTACACATTGTTGTGTAGACTGAAATTAATAACTTAATCCTATTGCTATTGTTTTTACAGATTTGAGGGTCAAATTGTAAATATAGGAATCTATTTAATTAATGGCGGTCATTAAAAAATTCCGATATAATAGCATTTGGCTATGAGATATTTTTTTTTATGTATTTTAAACAGAGCAGTAGGCATTTGTGTAATAGGTTTTGGGTATTCATTATAAATGTAAATTTGTGCTGAACAAAAACTACTTTTACGCATCAATGCCGTGGTTGCTCTTGGTACGCATGATTTATTATTATCCCGTCGATTACGAATAGAAACGTCTGATAGTTTCATAAATAGGTTAGGATTGGTTTGTATAAAATTAGCTATTTCATAAATAAATAAGGAAGCCAGACTTAAAATGTTATATTTAATAAAATACTGTTTGCAACTGTCAGTTATTTTAAAACCAAACAAAGCCCGAATACAAGGTGTGTTAGGGCTATGTTTGGTTTAAAAATAATTGTGACTTAAAAATGATTTCTTTATTAGTAGAGTTTTCCCAAAATATAATTCTAAACCTCAGTATGGAGCTGACAATACCATGGTAGACAGTTATAAGCGCATTGGTACTTATTTTAGTTTATAGAAGGCATAGAAGAACATGTTGAAGAAGAGAAGACGTTTGTCAACCATAGTTACACCTAAAATTTTAGCTGTATCTACCTTTTTTATAACAGTAATTTGTGTTGAACATTAATATTTGGTGCTTCTAAACGTTGACTGAAGAACATAATTTTAGTTTTTTCAAGATTGTTTTTTAAATTATTGTTATGTAGCCAGTTAATTTTTAAAGTTTCATTCGACCAATAGAAAGCGATACTTTTTCGCTCATTGCTTTGATTGTCCGGTTAGTATAGCTAGATTTGGTTTAGATGTCAGTGAGCTGTAACTAATTATTGCTTAAATAAACCAAGTAGTTTGTGAGTGTAGAATTGTGTTGAGCTACTTCGACAGTTTTCCCATGGCGCTGGGAAAGAACAGTGAAATATGGCGATTTTTTATGCCTATTGATAGAGTCCACGCGGAATGCACTGTTTGTGAGAAGTTATTCCAAAATTAGGCGCACTACCTCGGCGTTGCAAAAACATTTGAAAACCGTCATTCCAAAGAATACGAATGTTATTCTTACACAATCACATTCGCATTCACACATTCGTATTCCGAAAATTCGCATTCGCATTCGCGTGATGTGAAAAATATGACATTCGTAACATCCCTAATTTCAATAAATATACGATTCAAAAAGTGTGTATTTATGTCGAAGGCTACTACCAACCGTCCTATAATTCCTCACACAGCTGCACAGAGCTCGTAGTTATACTCCTACTACGCATTTCATAGTTCCAGCTTATGCAAAACTAATAGGTACTAATAATACCTGCAGGTATGAACGTTATTCCGGAGTCTAAAGTTTGTAAGGGAACTAACAATACGCGAGAGTTTCATACGCTGCGTCACTGTAGCCTATTTTAAACGGTTGATTGTTGTGATTTGCGCTGCACCCAGCTCCGTATAGCTGTCATGAAAATCTTATAATAGGTTCGAAAATACAATATTTTATCGTCTGAAAATTCAACTCATAGATTTTTTTCTCAGTTCCTACTGAGAAGGCCAACAAGTTTTGAAATGGCTCATTGTTTATAGTTACGTTCGAAGTAAACAATCTAAGCTGCATCGTTACAAAAAACTGAAATCCATACCTACTTCAAATAATAAATGCTAACGAAATGGATAGCACTTTTAGGGAGTAGACAGGTGTCGTAAAAGACAACACCTTTCTTCTAGTAATAGTACTACCCTTAAAAGTCTATAAAAAGGCTATCAAGTTATTTGTAGCCGTATGTCCACTGACGTCTGAGTCTTATGGACGCAGGCTAAGATAAGAACACTCCTTACTTTGGAATGTGCTGTCCAATAATGAAATGTTAGACTAGTTTGTCTAAATCACCATCTGTACATTTATTTTCACTGGATTTCACTACCTTTTTATTAGGGTCCCGTAGTAAACAAGAAACCCTTATAATTTCGCCATGTCTGTCTGTCTGTCTGTCCCCGCTGTAGCTCAAAGACACATAGTACTAGAAAGCTGTAATTTATATATATATATATATATATATATATATATATATATATATATATATATATATATATATATATATATATATATATATAAATATATATATATTTACCACGCCAACAAAGTGGTAAAACAAGATCTTGAAAAAAAAAATTTATATTATCCCCACATTAGGTACGTGTATGGTGGTACCTTGCACGTAATGTGGGGATAATATTTTTTTTCTCGTCTATCCCATGGTGTGTGGCATATCGTTGGATAGTTCGTTCAAAAATATTGCGGGTCTGTGAATACCATTTTTTGATTCAAGGATTCGTTTGAGTAATATTAAGCTTAAATTTGCAAATTTTTGTTAGAGTCAAGTGTCGCCCCCCTCTTCCAGCTAAATGGTTATTTAAGGAGATGTGAAAAAAATCATGGCAGTAGTAAATATAATGAAATTAAAAGAAAAACTATCACGGCCAAGTAGGCTTTACAAGTTAACGAGTAATAGTCGACCAACTTAAATTTGCAGTTGGAGAATTGACTGTGACGTATATCGATGTATGGGAGAACATGTTTTTCAACTAATATTTTATGTTTGTTTTTGGGATAAATTCATCCCAAGTAATCCCAATACGGAACCTTTCATTGTTCGTGGTCCGACACGCACTTGGCCGGTTAAATATCAGCTAGACTGTGGAATGTGGACTGTGTGTGTGTGTGTGGTGTTAAGCGAAGGTGCTGACATCTACGATAGTGCACGCTTGCCTGGAAGTACTTACCTAATCTATATACTCGTGACTACTTTGAATTTAGCGAAGAGGTATCCGAAGTAAATGAGAAATTTTCGGCCACGTCTAGTAGCCCATAAATCTATGTTTCTATGACAGGCCAAGACCGCGTGTACTGCATTTGACATACAAGTTATTAACCCGATGTGGGAATTGTATCGGTGACCACACAGAAGGCGGAAACTTCCCTTCGGCTAAATATACCATCAGGTACCCTGATTTGACTGATATAAATGGAGCGGGAAATACACTGCTGATTAATTTAATTGTTATTTTGTAGGGTTAAGAGCATAAACCAGAGCAATTCGAAATTAAGAATGTGTTTACCAAGCGTGCCATGGTTATTATGGCTATTAAGGCGCAGCTGTTATGATGATGATTATACTATATGTGAATAAGTTAAGTATTGCAGTAAAATACTTTATGAAATAAATTCAGGAAGTAATGTCCACCCAAAGCATAAAAAACAATATTACTTTCAAACTACTTAAGATATTATATTACGCCTTCATATCCGCCTTCAATCTGTTATTGCGCCTTGCACTAGCAAGTGAGTTATGCAAAAAATTTATGTTAAACAAGAACGCATACACAATCATCAATTCTATATGTGAATATTTAAGTATTGCAGTAAAATACTTTATGAAATAAATTCGGGAAGTAATGTCTACCCAAAGCATAAAAAGTTATATTACTTTCATACTACTTCAGATATTTTATGATTTTTTTATATGAACAGATTATTTTATTATCTACTATATTATATTTTTTCAAATATTCATATTTTTGTTACTAAAAATGAATATTCCTTTTGAAACCGATGCGCATTTGTATGGCCAATGCGAACGGCGTTTACTCGACCCTTAATATGTTTTCACCTTACACTATTTTGGTGAAAATTGGAGGGGCTTGTGGCTACGTAATAACAGCCGCACGGGTCGATCGATCAGGTTAAGCTACCCTTGCCGCGGTTGGTCCGTGGATGGGTGACCATCTTTACATAGCAAGACCCCTCCGTGCCTCGGAAAGCACGTTAAGCCGTTGGTCCCGGCTGTCATTTGTAGATCTTTGACAGTCGTTACGGGTCGTCAGAAGCTCGAAAGTCTGACAACCAGTCTTACCAAGGGGTATCGTGTTACCCAGTAACTGGGTTGTAGAGGTCAGATAGGCAATCGCTCCATGTAAAATAATGGTCTTCGGCTGTATCCGGCTGTATATAGCCAACCCCAATATAGTTGGGAAAAGGCTAGGCAGATGACTATTTTGGTGAAAAGTAGGAGTACCTAGGACTAAGCAACGAGAGCACAGGTAGGTACTCCATGAACACTGAAAACAATCAGTAAAACAATTACATTAATTGAATGAATTGAATCGAAGTCTACAAAGACTATCGAACAGGACAAGTATCGGTACAAGATAGAGACTCGATTTTAATCACCCATTAATTTTATTTATTTCAGTCGTAAACTGTATTATGGCCGTTTGTTGGGATTATAGTCATCGGCTTTAATAGCCGTGTTTTAAAACAATGTATTTGTAGACTATTGTTTTATCGGATTTTTTACTCACTGGTGTATTTAACTCATTAATTGTTACCTCAGATACAAAGATAAGCTTTATTAAAATTGCTATAGGTAAATAGGGCGTATAAATACTTAATATTATCTGACTTCATGCGATACGGTACGAATTCGATTCCCATGGAACTAAGATATATGTATATGGCGTAGGTAGTTCAGGGTCTTATATGTGAGATTTTTCGGGACTCTTTAACTCATAAAACGGGACAGCTTAAAAAAAAAGATTTTGAACGAAAGCTCTCATGTCTCGTCGGCTAAGACGTCGTAAGCGCTATTGCTGATAATGGGTTCGATTCCCAGGTTATTGGGTTTTTAGGGTTCCGTTCCTCAAAAGGAAAAACGGAACCCTTAAATCACTCGTGTGTCTGTCTGTCTGTCTGGCCGTCTGTCACAGCCGATTTGCTCCGAATCTAATCGGTTAAGAAGAAAACATTTTCGAAATGTCTTATTTAATTAAAGTTAATTGGAAATTTCGGTTTGAATTGAAAATTTAAAATCGCTCTAATTTAACTGTAACAATATTTTTTCGAAAATGTTTTCTACTAACATTTTAGACTTATGTATCCTGCTTTTGTATGTGAAGTTTCATTAAGTGTCTTTTCGAAAAATAAGGACTTGAAAATTTGTATGAAGATTTGTTTGAATGCCGTACGGCGTTCACGATCTTAATGATGTAAAATACTGAAACCGCTCTAAATATAACGTGTGTAGACGGTACAGAAAATAAATACATATTTAAACTTTTGATAAACAACGCTGTATTAATTTTTTGGGCTATTTGATTAATTATTTTCATAAATTATCCTGAAACTTCGTGAATTAACATCCTAAAAAAGCATGGCTAAATTATAAATTCAATGAATAATTCCGGCGATTATTTCTGTCAGATTTCAAATAAGCACGGTAAATATACGTACGCATGCTAATGTAAGCATGTAAGCTCACCTCAATTTCAATTCATATTATTTTTAGTCGATCTGCTACACAAACCTTTATTGCGTGTCAACAAGCACAGATGACTTCATTACGTACACGTACATGTAAACGTATAAAAGTATTTTCTTTCTTTCTTTATTTATTTCTACTTAGCCTTTTCCCAATTATGTTGGGAGCTTGCAGTCTTACTAGATCCACCTGAGTAAGGTAAACTGTCATTTAGACAACAAATTAAACAGGGCTTGCATCAACTTCTAGCAGTGCTGGAAAATTATTGGTAAGAACTAGGGCCTATCCCCCAAAATTATATTACGACTGTACACCGCAGTGATCCACCCCATGGTCATCCTACGGGGCCGTGGACTGGTGGCCCCGCACCAAACTAGTTGCAGCCTCCAACAAACTACAGCGCATGCAAAGACTAGACGGCATAGCGAACACGGGCTGCATGAGGACTACTCCAACTGCAGCCGTTGAAGCCATGCTGGGACTACCACCGCTCCACCTGTTCATACAGTAGGAAGTGACGATGGCGGCGGTATGTCTAAATGCACTAAATCTACGGTGTAAGAGAGACACACCACACACCGCGCTGCTTGGGGGGCTCAACAAGGAGTTCCCCATTACGAAAGCCATAAATGACCAATCTATCTTTGATAAAAAAACACAAAATCCAACTTCACGAGGAGTGCCGATGCGAGGGATTGCGCCCCGCAGATTTGCACATCTTCACGGATAGATCCAAAATAGGTAGTGGCACATGTGCTGGAATCTTCTTGGAGGACTTAACATACACATAGCCACACGTTTGGGGGACAATAACACAGTGTTCCATGCCGAATGCATGGCTATTTCTCTAGCCGCTTCATCCATCATGGCCAGGGAAGTTAATGACCATTCGACCCGCATACTCTCAGATAGCATGGCTGTCCTGCAAGTGCTAAACAGTCACACAGTTGATTCTGGGCTAATATATGAGTGCCACCAGAGCGCCTTAACCAGGTGGATAGCCTCAATAGCATAATTATTCAATAAATCAAAGGACACAGCGGTTCGCTAGGCAACGATGCTGCTGACGAACTTGCCAGAAGGGGTCGAGCAGGGCACTAGTTGCAGTGGGACCTGCACCCATCGCGCCACTCCTCTGGTGCGTTTCTTTACCAGAGTGCGTAGGACACTCTGAAAACGTGGAAACGCACCGCGGACCAACATCACAAACTATGGTCGGACCAATATGGTTGCAGGCAGGCTAAGGAAGCACTCCCTACAATTGATGGCCGCCTCACTAAACAAGTTCTCTGACTAACTAAATAACAGTTGCGTGCAGTTACAGAAGCTATAACTGGCCACGGCTCGTCTAATAAACACCTCTGTCATAGGACACATAGACAGTCCGCTGTGCAAGGCCTGCCTGGGGGACGACGAGACAGCAGCTCATATGCTTTTAAACTGCCTGTTGGTCGCTACTTCAAAGGCAAGCAGGGCAAAGTACTTCGGTAACGCAGGTAGCCTCCGTGAGATTGTTAGTAAGACCAAGGCGTTGCTGGCCTTTCTTGTGGAGCTGGGGTGGACCGAACTGAGTAACACAATTCTCCTTAGTACGACTGACCTTTTTAAGCACGATATGTATTCAATTCAAGTTGAAGTGTCTGCTTCTGAGTGGCATGGATCAACTCAATTGTTCAATAAAAAAAAAAATCAAATCGGTTGACTACAGCCGTATAATTGGCTAAGATATAAAATTTAAAGAATTTTGAAAGGATGTAAGTTTTTGGCCCAAGCAAAAAATATTATGATTAGCAAAAAATACCCGAAGTGCCATTGGACATAAAATGCAAGGCCTTTAACTCCATCAAAGTTAAATTAACGATGAGAGTAACAGAGGTGATGTTGTGTGGGTACGCACTGCAAAAACTTGGAGAACTCTAATTACATCTGAACGACTTGAACTGTAAGAAGGTTCTGTATGTTTTTAGGGTTCTGTACCCAAAGGATGCCAACGGGACCCTATTACTAAGGGCTCCGCTGTACGTCCGTCCATCTGTCACAGGACTGTATCTTTTGAACCGTAATAGGTAGACACTTGAATTTTTCACAGAGTGTGTACTACTATTGGCCGCTATAACAAAAATCACTGTAGGTCCCCATACAAGAAACGTGCTTGTTTTCGTTTTTACTAAAGTATTTTATTAAAATATGTAGTATACGCTGTATAGAACGGGTACAGAACCCTTCGTGAGTGAGTCGGACTTGGTCGCTTTTTAGAGTTCCGTAGTTCAACTAACAAGTTTCGCCAAGTCCGTCAGGATGTCAGCAGCTTAGCTCGGCGACTCTTAGAAAGCTGTAATTTGGCATGGGTATACTTATTAAACACACATAATAAAAATATTGGGGGTCGATCCCGGGATCCGTTTGCGAAATATTTAGTTAGTGCCGAGCCCCTGGAAGCTTAATGGTTGTGTTTGGATATGTGAAAAAAAAAATAAAGCACAAATAAATACACAAAAACAACTGTCACAGACACCTTTGGTACGTAGTCCGACACTCACTTGACCGGTATTTTTTATAATGTTCCAGTATGTGGTTGATTATTGGAGCAGCTAGGCTACTTCGTAATAAAAATCGCTTATAAACCATAGTGCAACACCATATTAATGTTTTAGAATTGTTAAGTTACTATGTAGTACCTAGGAGTTATAAGTCGTCAATGTCAATACTGTCTATTCACTGCGGATACAGACGAGACAGTTTACTCAAAATAGACTGTTTGCGCTTAGTTATTGTATTTTTTGGGATACCTACTTAATTTTCTTTGAGTGTCTGTCCCAGTGAGCATATTAATTTTGAGGACAGATTGAAACTTCTTTTTGTCAAATCTGATATCCTCAATATCAAATGCATGTCAAGAAACTTTAAAACCGGACCAGCCCGGCCAGCAAAAGATACAAAAAAAATAATAATGTTTGTATGATTTATTTTAATAAATTTAGGATACAGTTTAAGCATTACAGTTTTTGCGGGGATTTCAAAACTAACCTACCTAAATGCAAATGACTTTACAATAAAACATGAGATGATATGTTTTTTTTTGGCGAATATGAGCAAATTATATTTTGATTGTTTTTGTTCCGAAATAAAACGATAATTTTTCATGCTTTGATAACAATCTTGAGGTTTTCCTTAACCCTTTATTAGTAACCAGAAATTCTAGGTAATATACAATTAGTGTGTATTTTTTTTAAAGTCTAACTCAATGTTTTTCTGTATGAGTAACCAGTTCGCAGTAGTGTTGCTACTGCGAACTGTTGCACTAACTGGGTTGCCAACATTGCGGACAATATTCGTAATTCACGCAGGGACGCATGCTGGGTACAGTGCGTACTTAATTGTGGCTTGTTCGGAGTTAGGACCCCACAGGGAAAAGGGATGTATTCTGTACATGACTAAACTCGTACCTTATAACAAAATACAAACCTAACACACGCTTTTGTATCATCAATCCCAAGAACAGGAGATTAATTTTCGAAAGCTTATCAAGTAGGTTATTCATGTTCTCGATTGAAAGAGATGGAATTCTTAGAAATCGTGTTTCTGATAACCCTTTGATTCATTGATCTATCAAGTAATGTGAGTTTGAAATATTCCCTATCTTCATTGTTTCTAATACTTAAATAAGTTTTTAGCCACATTATGGACGCGCGTATATGCTTTGTAAAGCCTTAAGGGTTACTAAAGTCCGCACTTAAGAGATCCTTGGGCTAAATAATTAATGTTAACACAGTCAAGTACGAACTTGAACACTTGTAAGTTTTCTCGTGTACCTACTCCTTTATGATAAAGTAGGAACCATACTTTAGAATTCATGCCTTTTGAAACAGTAGTTAGTGAAAACTATATTTTACAGAAGATTTCATAATATTACCTTCCTATTAGATCTAAAGTTTAATTTCCTGCTGATGAATGAATTAAATTGAATTCCACTGTGTTACACAAAAAGGAGTTACCATTTTTTGTAACACAGTGGAATTCAATTCTGATCTTCTGTGGTTTGTCAGTTTGATAATTGCAAAATTAGTGCCTGTTGTTGATATGAAATTCAAATTGTCACTTGTCTTTTAAATCTCTCACTTGTTTATGCACCTACCAGCTGTTGCCCGCGACTTCATCTGCGACCCAAGATGACAAGTTACCTATGTTCTTAACCAGGTTATGATCTATCTGTGTGCCGAATTTTATCTAAATCCGTTAAGCCGTTTTAGCGTATAAGCGTAACAAACAAACAAATTCACTTTCGCATTTATAATATTAGTCAGGATTTATTTTGAAGCCATTGAGAAACAAGTTATTACATAAATCCAGGGGAAGCCCCTGGGGTTTTATTATTACTTATTTAATTTAATAGAAAGGTCTCGCATATTAATGTGGATTGTAAGCCTGTTATTTACAAGCTGGTCGAGATTACAACAGGCCAACGAAATTGTTCGCTCTTCATTCAACGAACCCTTAAACGAATTTGACAAACATTTAAACGGGGCTTCCGTTTAAATGTTTGTCAAATTCGTTTAAGGGTTCAATTTAGCCATACAAATGCACGTCGCGCTCACGCCGCTCCGCCGCGATATTTATTTTTAGTAACGAAGATATGAATATTTGAAAAAATCACAGATATAATTGGGTCAGGACCAAATTTTTGACGTAATTGCACAACGAAAATGTATCACACTGGAAAATAAAAGCAGCGCAATATAATTATTAGGGTGTGTGTAAATCGTCGGAATATTTTAGGCAAGGCCTAAAATATTCACACACCCTAATAATTATATTGTGCTGCATTTATTTTCCAGTGTGATACATTTCCGTTGTCATTTCCGTTGTGCAATTACGACAAAAAGTTGGTCCCGACCCAATTATAGATAATAAAATAGTATGTTCATACAAAAAAAAGAAATGAAAATATCTTAATTAGTTTGAAAGTAAAATCTTTTTTTTTATGCTTTGGGTAGATATTACTTCCTGAATTTATTTCATAAAGTATTTTACTACAATACTTAAATATTCACATAAAGAATTGATGTGTATGCGTTCTTGTTTAACATACCTACATGTTTTGCATAAGTTACTCGTACATGCTTAATATGAAGGCGTAGATTTAAAAGTCACTAAAATCATATATATACACCTTATTATCCGATATTCAATAGGTGTTTTGAAAAACGTTGTTACGGTCTATATACTCAATATTGCTATCAAACTAGCAAAAAGCATCGGATGCATTCCTGAATGTCATAAATTTTAATGTCATATATTACAAACTGTCATTAATTGTCAGCGATCCTCACTAACTACCGCCATACGTAAAATTCATATTTTCCGAATCTGCAAAAGTTTTTGACTCGTATAGTACTTACAATCCAAGTTTTTAATTTCGCTGTCTCAACTTTTGGTTGGTTTTATAACGTCAACTGTCAAATAACTTTGTTAATTATACTGCTCCCCAGTCTAATTCAAAATTAAACATTCCTGATAACTGGAACAATGTTAGATTACTTTTTGCACGTGAAGCGGATATATATATTTTTTGCACGCGCTAACGGGCAATTTATTATTGTTGATAGATTTTTGTGTAAAGGTGTAAACAGTTTGGCAGAGTGTAATCTTTACCTCTAAACTATACCTTGCAAATCTGCATGCCAACATGTTACAGCGGACCGCCATCGCTCTCTTCTCCCTTTCGATGTCCCCATCGTATTTTAAATCCTCGGTAGCCACATCGCCGAGGTATTTAAACTCTCTCACTCTTCGAAGAGCGACAGCGTTAAGCAGCACAGGTGCCACATCCCCCAGTTTACGATCCCTGGCTTGAAATATCATGAGCTCGCTTTTCTGTACATTGTGCAGGAGACCATGTACACTCGCATACTCCTCACACACGCCTATCAGCTTTCTGAGCGCGGCTATTGATGGGCTGAGCAACACCATATCGTTTGCGTAACTAATACTGTAGATACAGTGACCATCGATCGAGCATCCTACTCCGACGTCGCTCAGCCCAACAATCAGCCCGTTCACGTACAAGTTTAAGTGTGACGGAGATGTTAACCCCCCCCCCCCCCCCCTGTCTCACTCCACACTCCAACCTGTACTCGTCAGAAAGTTCGCCAAGCCTACCTAACCAGGTCAAATGCCCTGGAGAGACCAAGAAAGGCTGCATACACAGGCGTGCTCCTATCTGTGTAATACCTGACGGTCTGCTTGAGAGGCATAACCGCACATTCTGTCGAAAGTCCTGGCCTGAAACCGAACTGTGCATCGTTTAAATTTAGGTGTTCTTTAAGCCGTCTCTCAAGCTGGCCATCAAGCACCTTAGATGCCGTTGTAGCTAATGATATCGGGCGGTGTTTGCACTTGTCGGTATTATCTCCAGTCTTGTTTTTAATTATAGGCACTACCACCGTCTTCATCAGTTTATTTCGCAGGTATTAATGCCTAACACAGAGAGTAAATAACAGTCCCAGTAACCTCGGGAGGTGAGGCCCCGCGTGCTGGAAATGTTCGATGCTAAGGCTGTCGTGTGCGGGCGACTTCCCTCGAGTCATGCTCTTTATTATTAGAGCAACTTGTTTTGCTGTGACACGGTCAGGCACCGCTGACACGACGACCTCAGCATCCCTGGTCTGCTCACTTTTTAGCGGAGACTCCACTTGAAAGTGACATTTAAACATATTAGCAATATCTTTTGATTCGCTGATGCCGTTGACACTCGTTTAACTAGCGTTAGCGTTGACGCTAGGTTTTGGGTTTAACTTCTTTGTTTGTTGCCAAAATCCTTTAAAATCTTTATTCCTACGAGTATGTTTGGTAGCTAAAATATTCATTTTTATATTTAACTCTTGGTTATTCTGAAAATAGTGTAGTTTGCTTTTGATTTTTTTTTCTAGATTATAAATGTTACCCCTGTTAGGTCGACCATAAGACACCCAGGGTAAACTTCTGCCTAGCCTCCCTGTGAGCGTCCCGAACATACTTGTTCCAGCCGACAATATGACGACCGCGGTAGTGTAATAATTAAGAATACAAATAAAAATAATCTTAAACAAAATAAATCGGACTCAAGTATTCACCATAATTATATGAATTATGTATTATTATTATTTATTATACACACAAATTTCTACCGGACAGGTATTTATTTATAGTTTAGTATGTCTTACTCATCAGTAGATTATTGAGTTGCTTCTTAAACACCAATCTATTTAAGAAGCAATTACCTAATGCTTTGTTAAGTATTAAAGATATATTGATATCTTTAATACTTAACAAAGCATTAGGTAATTTATTATAAATACGCGGTGGCTATTCCATGGAGATTTTTATGGAATACCGCTTTTTGTGTAGCCTACTGCTTATTTTATTTCTATGTCGCGAGCTGTGTAATTTTTCAAATACTAGGAAGTTCGTCTTAACAAATACAGCCGCCTCATATGTTATGTATAGGTTAAAACTGTTAGAACCACCCACCTCAAAAACCACCTGAACATTTATCTTGATACGTTTCATCCAGTTACGTTTACTTACATTGTATGCCCATTCTTGGTGCAGTTTTTTCCTCACAGTCGCGATTTTTTTATTTTATGTTTTAAGCCCAGTCAAAAAGGCCAAACTCTTGGCCCCGAGTACCGGCTAATCAAGTACGGCTGGAATACCGACCTCACCTCTTACGACACCAGCATCATCTGGTGCTGACAGGCGCCGGAGGGAGTAATATCCCACGTCACCCGTGAGGCTATCCGGTAGTTTACACCGACGGGTTTGTGAAAACTATTTTTCGATACAGGAATCAGTTTTTGAAAAATTAGGCTTTAAAATACTAATTTTTCAGTAACAGCTATTCATCTGTATCCATTGTATTGCAATCTGCAATCCGCTTGGCAAACACCGTAATGACTTCTTCCTACTTTATTGCTTACTGCAAAATATAGAGGTAGGTGGACATTAAATAAATATCTATAATCGTACATTTCCATAATGCATAAAGATATTTTGATGGTTATTAAAAGTTAGAAAGCAACAACTTCAAACTTAGAATTATCTAAGTTTGAAGTTGTTGCTTTTATTTAAAAATAGTGTTCTATGATTTTTTTATGATAATTATATCATTAAACACTGTTTTAAAATCATAAAACACTGTTTTTAAATAATATATTTATTCATTCAAGCATAACTGGTCTGGATTTCTAGAATCTGATTATCTGAACTTGCGTAACTCACTCATTCAACCAAAAGCGTAACTCATTCATAACTAATAATCCACGCTTTCATTCATACTTTGTGAATTCTTGTGTTCGGCTCGACAACGCAAATAACGCAAGGAATATTGTTGAATTGTCATAATATAAAAGGGATTGTGGTTGTAAAATGTGTCAAGCAATTAGGCTGCAGGACTCTAGATTGTTAAAATACACTAGGTCAAAGGTCTTCAACCCGCAAGCCCAGCCAATAGTTTGGCAAAATTAAATTTATTTATTTACTATTCATGTCTAGAAATTAAAAACAAAATAGAAAGGTACTTACACTAACGCGCGAATACAGTTTAGGAATTGCAACAACCACTATTGGGGCAGATATTGATAAATTAGTTAAGAGTAAACAATGTCGAACATCATTTTGATTGAATTTTCTTAGTATCATTTCCTGTTTTTAGCATTGTGAAGTTTTATATTAGATAACTGGAATGATTGTTGTTTTTTAATTACTTACCTACTTTAAGTTTAAAATGGAATATAATATATTTCCCTTGTGTGGCCCGCCCGCGCCGAACCAAAATCAAAGTGTTCTCGGCCCTTGTTTTCAAAAAGGTGGAAGACCCCGTGCACTAGGTTTTGATACCGATAGTGCGATACGTTATCATCAAGTTACTCTCACTATGTTTTTATAATAAAGATTACTACGTATTTGCATGAAGATCCAGAAAAGCTATAAAAGCTGTAGAATATTACATATTTGTCATTCTAAGATGTTTTTTGATTTCCGGAAGGCGTCTGACCTAGTCAAAGACAAATGAATGTCGCGATGTGAATAATCGTCATTTCCGTAAAATATTGTAAAAGATAAGATGACTGAGACTGCGGAGAAAAACTGCGGGAATTTAAAATGTTAAAGTCACGTAAATATTATGAATTTACAGAAACGACCTTCCTCTCCCAGCAGTGATCGCTGGTCATTAACTTTTTGCTTTTGTGCCCTTAATTTTGATGGTTTCCTTTTTACTGCTTTATGTTAATTAACTTTTTTGATAGATTCTGCTTTGATTTTATATTTTTGTGTAGTAGGTTCGGTTACTATACAAACGAAAAATAAAGACAAAGCAGAATCTATCAAACTTCTTTAATTTTCTTGACAGTTTGTTGCATGGCGGAAGCTAGTAGTTGCCAGAGGGAATCAAAGGAGGGAATAGAAAGATTGTAGGCGTATTAAAATATGATAAATCATTGTTTATTGTGACATGATCTGTTAACTACAATCTGTCCCCTAGCAGTAACGTAAGATCAACTTATATATTATTTAAGGGTACCTTGATCCTTGGTGCTTTTAGAGGTCAATAATCACGGTCTGATTTCTAAAATTAAACAGAATACGAATTCTAAGAAAATTATCTATGACGAGATCTTGAACGGTGATTTCGAAACGTGACAAATATGTACATAATTAATCAGGATGACGGCAGATACCAGCTATTTCTACATAAACACGGAAATTAGTAATTATTGATGCCATTTTTAGTTTAAAGAGTAGACGAAAACTGTTTTTAGCATAATTAGATGATTATGTATCGCGGAAAGTTGCTTATTTATACGCCTAGCACTCAGCACTAGCACTAATATTTGAATCTACATAACTTTGTCGTTACGTGCTTTTAGAAAGTATCTTTCGCATAACCTGACGACGCATTACTAGTTTACATGGAAAATAATGTTCGTGTCACCAAGTCACATACATTATCTAACCCTAATGTCGATACATTAATTCCAAAAATTCTCTATGACAAAGTCGACGTCGCGCGGCGCCACGATAAAGTTGACTATGACTTGGTGTACAATTTTTCGATGTTCGTCATAGGGCGATGTCGAATTCTTAATGGCATTAAATAATAGGGAAGAACGAATATTTTTAAAAACCATTTAAGTGCGTGTCGGACCACGCACGATGAAGGGTTCCGGTGTTGGGATGCATTTATCCCAAAAACAAACTTAACATTGTCGTTGAAAAACTGTTCTCCCATACATCGATATACGTCACGATCAATTATCCAGCTGCAAATGTAAGTTGATCGACTATTACTCGTTAAATTGTAAAGCCTACTCAGCTGTGATAGATTTCCTTTAATTTCGTTGTATAAACTACTGCCGTGGTTTATCACTTTAAAGCTTACTATCCCTGAATTGAACAATGGTTTTTACAGACCCGCAATATTTTTGAACGGCCTATCCAACGATACCCCACACCATGGGATAGACGAGAAAAAAATATCATCTTCACTTTACGTGGAAGGGAGTTACCTTTTTTTTTTCGGGTGGGAAATTATCAAACAACTTCTCCCGCTCTGGACGGAGCGGGAGGGTGTGTCAGACTCTTATTGACTAAAACCTCTTATTCTTAGTCTTATTGACTTTTTATCAAGACTGTACTTAATTGTGTGCAAGAAGTTTAAATAAATAAATTTGCCACTTTGTCGGCGTGGTTAATATTTATACCCATGCCAAATTACAGCTTTCTAGTACTAAGACTTTCTGAGCTATGCTGAGGACAGACAGACAGACAGTCATGGCGAAACTATAAGGGAGGAACCCTTATAGTTTCGCCATGTCCATCTGTCTGTGATTAATTTGACAGGACTAAACTAAAATTTATCATCTTTCCTTTTCTTAATGAAATAGAAAGAAACAGATGCACTGAACTTAAATTTAGTTTAGTTTGGTTTGTGAACAAGGGAAACGGCACCATTGTCTAATTAGGATAACGATGGAACAAAATTCATGTCCACGTAATAATAATAATGAATACGAAACTATACTGACGTTTCTATCTGCTGGAAATGTCAATGCTGAAACTCTGATTCATGTGCATACATACATAAGCCATGAATAAATCTTGCGATGCAAATGTACTATAGTATATTAAGACGCTGACAACACCTAAACCGCGGTCACTGTCTGATTGCATAGAAAAGAAAGAGAAGCGCGATTACACAACGCTTGTAATTTATTGGCAAAATATGAAGCAATTATCTATTTACTCAAAATTGAGTAGAGTAATCGAAAATAAAAACAACCAAGTTCTGCATTCAAATAAGACGTTCTTGTTATTAATTAAATACGTAACGTATGTTGATATTTAATACAGATATTTTGGATTAGAACTCAAGGTAAGAGGTTAGTTTAACGTTAGTTTGTATTGAGATTTTTTTTCAAAACGTGTTTTGGTAACAACCAAGTTCTGGGAAATATGTTTAAAATGAACATATATTTTTTCCGCTACCACAAACTATACAGATTTAGCATTTTTTTTTCTTAAGAGAAGCCTATTTTGGTCAATTTGGTCTTGTCAGCGCCTTAAGCATGATTTATGCTTTTTTAATGTAATTTTAATCGTTTCTCGGACATCATATTGAAACCGAGTCATCAGACAGCACCTATGACCATAGGTAGCACATTTATTGAATTTCGCCAAATTTTAGTTGCCTTTTGAATAGGTATAGTAATATCTATTGTATACAACTTTCGCAGTTGTCTGTCGCGATTTAACCGACCTTAACATAAAGATATTTGCCACAAACTTATTGTATAAAATAGGCGCGGCAACAAATTTTTCTTAATAAATTCACATGCTGAAAGTTGAAGTAACATAACAAGTAACAACACCTGAATTTCATGGCGTAATTCACAACATCCCGTTGAGTCAGCTGATATTTCATAATATATCAAGATCAAGTCGAGCAGAGTGGTTAGAGAGTCAGATGTTCCTCGATTAAACAAGTCATTACGTATATCGTTGGTTATAAAAAAGGACATTTGTTATGGTCGCGAATCATATTTTGATCAAGATGACAGTGACCTGCAAATTGTAAAAAACGTACGAAAATTTGAATTTCGCGGCTGTGCAAGTCACATTGAACCTTAGGCAATAACAATTTTAAATATAAAGCAATAAAAAAAAATATAGCAATTTTATTACAACCTACCTAATCGTAGCACCCTAACAAATACAAAATGATTTGTTTCCTTTGAATTCCATAGTCAAAGGTCTCTTTGCATTCCCAGGGATTCCTTTATAGTAGGTACCAGCAGTACCAGCCTAATTTTATTTATCGCTGTAATATCCGTTTCAAATTTCAACGTCCTCTATAATCTATGGCTATTGTAGTGTTGAGAAGCAATTTATTGTACGTACAGGTGTTTGACCTCTGCGTAAGTACTTTATAAATACAGGGTGGATTTTTGAGACGTACCGCACCAGGTACCTTAACCGTTGTACCTAGAGGAAAACGTTCTTAGGCCTGTCACACCCTGCCGGTATCGCGGGAAGGTACTAAAGGGTCACCGAGGCCCCTGGCAACACAGGCAAAGGAAGGAATACGGGTGGGTTTTAGTCAGTAAGAGTCTGACACACCCTCCCGCTCCGTCCAGAGCGGGAGAAGTTATTTGATGATTTCCCACCCAAAAAGAAAGAGGCCTGACACACCACCGAATTAAAGAGAATCGAGTAGAGCTAGCAGCTAAAACGAGTTAGCAAGCAACAAGCAACGAGTACGCGTCGGTGACCAGCGATTACTCGCTGCCCAACAAACAAAAACGTCATTTATAATTCCAGTCTTATAAGACTTCATGTTATGTATAGGTTATATAGTGGTATTTAGCTAACTATTACGTTGAATAGACGTTCATCACACGATGTTTCAGTCGCGTGACTGTAATGTCTTATTATATTAGTTGAGTAAACGTTTTCAGGACTAACTTATACAACGTCGTATAATTATTATGTCAGTGCATTTGTTGAGTAAAGCGCTTTCAAGATTAACCTATACGATATCGTATAATGGTGTCAGCCATGTCGTTTATTGGACATTGTATTGTGTGTCTGTATTGGACAATGCCGTATAAGCGTTTCGGTTAAATATTGTAAGGTGCAAAATCTTTTATATTATTAAAACGCCGCTTAACCGTTTCAGCATGAACTATATATAACAAAGCTATTTTGGTCATATTGAAGACTAAGTAAGACTTGTATGCGACTAAAATGTTTAATTACTTACTTACTTAACTTTAAGTAACCGTTGAAATATTTTTTTACAGAATTTTAAATCCTTTAAAGGCTAAACCAACACTTTAATTAAACCATTCCTATTTTGTTTTGTCAAAAGTGACTTAATTAATAAAACCGGCCAAGTGCGAGACTCGAGTGTCAGACTCGCACACGAAAGGTTCCGTACCGTATTAAGATGGAGCTTCTTGTATAAAAACTATATAAAGTTAATAATCAAGGGGGTCCGCCCTTTGATTTTTAACTTTATTTAATTTTTATTTGTTGTTATAGCGGCAATAAACATATATAATCTGTGAAAATTTCGCCTGTCTACCTATTATGGTTCATGAGATACAGCTCGCTGACAGACAGACGGATGAACGGACAGTGGAGGCTTAGTAATAGGGTTCCGTTAGGTACCCTTCAGGTAACGAATCCTAAAAGATAAGCAATGATTAGGGAACCCTAAAGTCGGCGGGCAATATGGCGGCCGTAATGGTCTGAAGGAAAAGCCTATACGAAAAACACATATATTATATACATTGTCATAGAACTAAAGTTCCCTGAAAGAATAACGCAACTACTACTATACAGGTTGAAATTGAAAACTTGCGACAAACTGAAATGGGACATTGTATACATCATTATTAACAACTTTTACTAAGGGACCAAAGCTGTAATCCCAAAAAAAAATATCTGCTTTTCCTACATTTTGATGAGGTATTGCGAACATAAATGTAGGGGACAGCAGTTTTTTTTTTTGGGATTGTAGCTTTGGTCCCTTAGTAAAAGTTGTTCATAATGATGAGTACAATCTCCCATTTCGATTTGTCGCATGTTTTCAATGTCACCCTGTATATCATACTAATTTAAATAATGTAGGCAGAATATAGATATTTTGTAATCATGGAAATTAACTTGATTTACTTTTTCTGTTATTATTTCATACAAGCACATGCGAATCAAAACGGTTGCCGTTGAGTCGTTTTTTGACACTAGTCCAACGTTTCAGTTGTTCGACAACGTCATTAAAACTTCTATGTGACATAAACGGTCACATCACAACCAGTATTGGACCGTAAAGTAGGTTTTTGTACTTTTATTTAAATTATTTATGTATAACGTTCAGCGGTCATTGGCTAACTTCTACGTAACAACTAAACGATAATATTGACGTATAATTTGGGCCTAATTGGCGTTATATGAACGTTTATATTTACGCTTCGACCAATCTTAAAAGACTAACTGAAAATGTAAAACGTTAACTTGACTATTATAAAACATTAATTTGTGTGCTTACGCATACCACCCAACTAACAAATTAATCTACCAAGCGTGAGTCTCTCAGCGAGTGTCCTGCCCAACAAGCGAGCGTCGCTGAGCGAGTACTCTCTTTGATAGCTCTTGTCGCTGCGACAAACGAGTACACGCCGGCGGCGGCGGTGTGAACAGTTAGCGATCAACTATTTACTTATTATTGTATATATTTATTTATATACTTAGATAAGTTTAATATGTTTTATGTATGTATGTTTTAATTGTATATATGTAAATGGTACATCATATACTACCAGCAGGCTTAGCACAACAACCATAGATAAGCGTTTTGTCGACGGAAGAGTAGACAAAAATGACGTTTCCGTGTAGACAGTTGACAGTTTTCTACCGAGAAATGTAGACAAGCGATTTCTATTTTATAATAGTGTAGAAATAGAAAGCGTCATGCAAAGCCTGCTGTAAATCTCTCCTTCCCCCTTAATCCATCCAAAGGTTGTCTTTAAAATATCGCTTTTAGCGATAAGACCGCTCATTGTGTCACCCCATTGCCTGCCGGGATCGCGGGAAGGTAGTAAAGGGTTACCGAGGCCCCTGGCAACACAGGCAACGGAAGGAATAAGAGGATGGGGTTTTAGTCAGTAAGAGTCTGACACACCCTCCCGCTCCGGCCAGAGCGGGAGAAGTTATTTGATGACTACTCACAAAAAAAAAAAAAATTGTGTCAACCTTTGTAAAATTTCTACATTCATCTGTAAATTTTATGGTGTACTTAATGAAGAGTATTATCTATTATTTCTTATTTTTATAGTATTATTTTATTCATCTATTTATCTTATGGATCTCTTTGGGAGCTACAATCTTGTGTACGTTTCCTCGTCGGTGGTGGAACAGGTGCCATTGGAGACCGTCATTAACTATTTCTTACATTCACAAATTTTGGAAAAATGGTAAGTACAGTCAGCTAGAAATACGTCAAACTCTCCGTCTCAAAAATCTACCCTGTATACTCTCCTCTGTAATCAAAGGCGCCTTTAATAACTTATTGTTTTGTGTGTATTGCGAACATAAACACAATAGATCTTAGAATAATTGACTTGGATTAATTGAAGGTCTTTAAGTCCTATTTCTTTTAAGCAGGCTTTGGTAGTTAGGAGGCGGGACGGTTGAGGGAAAGGCAAATTTTCGAACCCTCTCGCCCCTAGCCGCCGCAGGAGACGCCCTGGGCGTTGGGAATCCCGGGCGGATTTCCGGCCACCGCAGTCGCGGGCTTGCGGACGGTGAGCGATGGGTCGCTCACCGTCCGGTAAGGACCAGGCCCAGGTCGACGGCGCGTTGTATTCCACGCGCGCCACAAAGAGATGTCAGCACAAGTGTAGGGGTCCACTAGGGCCGATGCCTGCCGGGGTCGCGTGGAAGTTCGAAAGGGTTACCGAGGCCCCTGGCAACACAGGCAACAGAAAGGAATACGGGTGGGTTTTAGTTTCAGTAAGAGTCTGACACACCCTGCCGCTCCGCCCAGAGCGGGAGAAGTTATTTGATAAAATCCCACCAAAAGAAAAAAAAAGGCTTTGGTAGTTAGAATTTTCAGAGTATTCTTAGGGTTTCATTTCTGGATTCGCCTTTATTGATGTTAAAAGATAGGTACCAGTTTATGTGACATTTACAATGAGTAGGTTTGTTTTAGGACAAATTGTAGACTTTTTTTAAAGGTCAGTGTAGTACAGTCAGTCATACGAACAAAAAAGAGTCTTATAAGTATAATAATGTTGGGATTAAAAGTTTCAAAGACAAAAATAATAGGTACGAATCTGATCTGACGTGACTATTCATTGTAAGTTAACTACATACCTATTTTGGATTACATTTATATAGATCTTTTCCATTAAGTATATATGCATGTGTGTGTATTGAATATTTTATTTTATTGAACAATCTTGTCAAGAAACTTTGTAGATAACTTGAAATGACTTAAAAAGTAAACCTGGTTGAGTCGGTTGATCATCGCTACTTATTTCAATAATCCTTTTCTAATTGAGGATATTATAAACTTTAACAGAATAACCTTTCTTAAGAATGGTTTTCTTAGAAATTAATTCTTAATTAAATGAGCATAAAGTTTAAATTCCAGCTAATAGATCTCCCTTTTTGCGACAACCTTTTACCCCCGTATCCTACTTAATATTATAAATGTGGAAATTTGTATGCTTGGATGTTTGTTACTTAATCACGCAATGGCTGAAAGAATTTGATATTCAGATAGTTTATAACCTGGATTAACACATAGGATATTTTCTTATACCGGTAGTACGTTCGCGTGCGATAATTCTCGACAACCAGGCAGCGAATCCGCGGGCAAAAGTGAGTGTTTTTATAAGCAGTCGATTATTTATCATTGGAATTGAAAATAACATATGAAATAGGGATGATGACAATATTTTTGCCCGTCTGGTTAGATTATTAAAAAATATTGGACCCGTGATTTTTCATTATTTACGTAATCAAAAGATTACGGTGATACATTGGGTTAAAATGTGTCATGACGTCACGCCTTGCTAGATTTTATACTGAATTGTGACGTAGCGAGCCCCCACTACCCAACTTTAATGCGTTTTATCTAAGTCATTTTTTATTAATATGATAAAGCAAAAAAATCATCTGCCTAGCCTTTTCCCAACCATGTTGGGGTCGGCTTCCAGTCTTACTGGATGCAGCTGAATACCAGTATTTTACATGGAGCGACTGCCTATCTGACCTCCACAACCCAGTTACTGGGTAACACGATACCCTCTGGTAAGACTGGTTGTCAGACTTTTCGAGCTTCTGACGACCCGTTATTGAAATAGCTTGCATTGAGCTTGAGCAGTTCATTGTAATGAGCGTGTACAGGCCCCCATGTGCTTCATATGATATTTTCGAGAAATATATGGAAGAAGTATTATTAAAGACTTGTAACAGTAATAAAACACTTGTTGTCTGTGGAGATTTCAACATTAATATATTGGAAAAATCTGCTGCAGTAAATAAATTTATAACTTTATTAAAATCCTATAATTTGTACAATACATTCTTTGAGCCAACTAGAATAACTGCCACTAGCGCTACCTGTATTGACAATATTTTTACAAATTTAAGACCTTCTAGCCATTCAATTGTAAATGAGTTGGACTCTGATCATTGTGGCCAGTTGGTCACTTTCCCTCAGAAAATAATCATAGTTCAAAGAAAGCTTATGAGTTTTGTTCCTGTTAACAAAAGTCGCTTAGAACAATTTAAAAATAATTTAATGGAAAAACTACCGGGTTTGCCTTATCACACTGACCCGGACCAAGCATATACTTTACTATTTAACCTCATCAATTGTGAATTTAGGAAGGTATTCACCTCAAAAACATTGCCTGTTTATGATCGCCTTATATTTAGTGACTGGGCAACACCAGGTATTTATAAAAGTAGGTTGAGGTTATATGAACTGTATCATGGAAAAACATATAACCATGATGAAACTTTTAAAGAATTTGTTAAGAATTATTCTAAAACTTTTAAAAGAGCCTGTTCTTCAGCAAAAGCCATACACATTAAAAATAAAATAAAATTCTGGAAATAAAATTAAAACAACTTGGAATATTATTAATTCTGAAACGGGAAGAACGACAGTACGGAATCGTGACTTCCATCTAAAAATAATGATGTAGATATTAGGGCAGACGTGGAGGTGGCAACAGAGTTTGAAAACTTCTTCACTAATATTCCCTTTTTAACCACCAAAACTCTGTCATCGTCGTCCTCCACTTCTGCTTACTCAATATTAAAAGAATGTGTACCGGAATGTGATAAACACTTTAAATTCACAGTTGTTAGCCCTAAAGACATTTTGGAATCTTTTAAAGAACTTGATGTAAAAAAAACTACTGATCTTTGGGGATTATCAGTACATACAATGTCTTCAATAATTTATGTTATTTCAACTTTTCTAGCAATTGTTTTTAACTCTTGTATTGCATCTGGTATATTTCCTGATCTGATGAAACTTAGCAAAGTGATTCCACTGTTCAAATCTGGCAGCACAACTGATCCCACGAATTTTCGGCCTATTTTGAAATTACCTACATTGAGCAAAATCTTAAAAAAAAAAAAATAAAACAAATGTTAGGACATTTCAATTCATGTAATTTATTTCATCTGAAACAGTTTGGTTTTATGAAGGGTCGTTCAACTACAGACGCGGGCGTGGAATTGCTGAAGAGCATTTTCGAGGCTTGGGAGGTGTCGCAGGATGTTGTTGGCATTTTCTGCGACTTGTCTAAGGCCTTTGATTGCGTCCATCATGATACTCTCATCAGGAAACTGCACCACTATGGTATGAGGGACAGGGCTCTCGACCTTCTGACCTCCTATCTTAATAATAGAATTCAGAGGGTTGATATAAATGGCAAGAGATCTGCAGGATCTGCGGTCACTATGGGCGTTCCGCAGGGTTCAATTCTAGGTCCATTCTTGTTTCTAATCTATATAAATGACTTACCTTATCACATAAGGGATAATCACAAGATTGTATTGTTCGCAGATGACACTTCCCTCATTTTTAAAAGCAAACGACTGCTGGTCAACTTTGAACATGTTAACGTTAACTCTCTCTCTCTAACTCTAAAGTTGTCCAATGGTTTAATGTAAATAATCTTCTCCTGAACGAAAAAAAGACTAAACTCATTAAATTTTCAACGCCAAATGTCAGGCAGCTAACTACCAATGTTCAACTTAATGGAATAGAGTTGGACCCTGTTGAGTCGACAGTTTTTCTTGGAATAACTATTGACGCTAAATTACAATGGCGCCCACACATAGAAAAATTGTCAGGAAGGCTAAGTTCGGCCGCCTATGCTGTTAAAAAAATCGACAGATAACCGATGTAGATACGGCCAGAATTGTTTATTTTAGTTATTTTCATAGTCTTATGTCATATGGGATTCTTCTCTGGGGAACCTGTGCGGACATTAATACCGTCTTTGTTTTACAAAAAAGGGCTGTTCGAGCCATTTACAACCTAGGTCCAAGAGATTCCCTTCGAGAAAAATTCAAAGAAATAGATATTCTGACTGTAGCCTCTCAATATATATTTGATAATCTTATGTATGTACACAAAAATATATCAAATTTTAAGAAAATGTCTGATATCCACAGTTTAAATACTAGGAATAAACATAATCTTGCTGTACTTCACACTCGCCTCCACAGAGTAGGCAACTCGTTCATGGGTCAATGTATACGCTTTTACAACAAACTTCCTATTGCTATTCGAAATTTACCCATTAAACGATTTAAAAGCTGTATTAAAACCAAACTTTGTAAAAAAGGCTACTATAAAATTTCAGATTATTTAGAAGACAAAAAAGCTTGGGATTGAGCTGCTCGCTCTGATAAGCCTTGTGCTAAAACCATAAAATTTGATATTTAAATTATGCAAAATCAATATCTCTAGACTCTCTCTAATAGATCTACATGGTCCTCACATGATCTGACCAAGATTATGTCTGGACTTTAAAAGAGACTTTGACCCTTGAGTTTGTTTCGCCATTTCTTCTTAGGGGTAGTCAGATAGGAAATGTTGACTTCATTTAGCTTATTTTTTAATATGACGTGTAAAAGTGATTCTCATATCCTATTTACAGAATAAACAATTTCATTTCATTTCATTTCATTAACGACTGTCAAAGATCTACAAATGACAGCCGGGACCAACGGCTTAACGTGCTTTCCGAAGCACGGAGGGGTCTTGATATGTAAAGTTGGTCACCCATCCACGGATCAACCGCGGCAAGCGTAGCTTAACCTGATCCATCGATCCTTGCGGCTGTTATTACTTAGCCACAAGCCCATAAAGCAAAAAATACGTGCAAATACTGGCAAATAAATAAATTTCAATTTCATTTCATTTCATTTCATTACGTGTCTCATATTTTTTTATTATCTGACTGGTGAATTTCTTTTTTTTATCCTGGCATAATCCCTATTGTAGCTGGTAGAACGGTACAGAAACAGGGTACAACGCTTTGAAGCCTGCCAAATCTCTTTTGAGCCCTGACTTGCCCTCCTAACAATACATATTATGTAGATCAGATACGCGTCCTCCAGGGCTAGTAACCATTCTCCGTAACAAACCATGATCTTGATCCAACTGCCTAACAAGAGCCTCTCCAAATGTTGGTCAAAGACAAGCTTATTCTCATCAGACAGTGGATAATTACTGTACAGAATAGTATTTGATACCATCGAAGCCGTTGATAATTTTCAAAATAAAGTGTTTTTACCAGCTATAATTTAATGTCTTACTGCTAGGCCTCCCTACTCTATTTTCACCTCGCTCTGTCCAGAGCTGGCAAGCACCAATTTTTATTAAAGGAGTCCATCTCTGTCGGGCCTGCTAAATTCAGCAAACTTGTAGAAATAATATTTGTACTATATATACTATACTACTACATATACTTGTACACATAAATGTGTTTGTAGCTGTACCAGCCGTTGAAAAGAAAACAAGATGTAAAATTCAATGGGGTGAGACGGTAACTCGTTTTATATTCTTTATGCTGTAGGTAGTCATTCTCTATTATTTCCTTTGAATCGTTGATTTTTAGGGTTCCGTAGTAAACAAGGAACCCAATAGTTTCGCCATGTCCGCCTGTCTGTCTGTTTTTCTGTCTGTCCCCGCTGTAGCTCAGAGACGCTTAGTACTAGAAAGCTGTAATTTGGCATAGGTATACATATTAATCACGCCGACAAAGTGCTAACATAAAATCTTGAAAAACGTTTATTTTTAGGGTACCTCCCCTACACGTAATGTGCGGATGATATTTTTTTTTCTCGTCTAACCCATGGTGTGGGGTATCGTTGGATAGGTCCTTCAAAAATATTGCGGGTCTGTAAAAACCGGTTCTCTATTGTGTTCCCTAACTTTTTATCCATAATCTAAAGTGCTATATTTTTTTCTCCTAATCATCACTATTTTGTCCGAATGATAACTTGCCCGACCTTAATGTCACATAAAATTTAAATCCCTAAAAATATTGTGGGTCTGTGAACACCACTTTTCGATTCAAGAATCCGTTTGCGTAATATTAAGCATTAAAATGCTATTTTTTGTTAGAGTCAAGTGCCCCCTCCCCCTTCCAGCTAAATAGTTGTTTATGGAGATGTGAAAAAATTCATGGCATATAGGTAATGAAATTAAAAGGAAAACTATCACAGCTAAGTGGGCTTTACAAGTTAACGAATAATAGTCGACCAACTTAAATTTGCAGTTGGAAAATTGACCGTGGCATATATCGATGTATGGGAAAACATTCAACTACAATGTTAAGTTTGTTTTTGGAATAAATTCATCCCAACGTCCCAACTACGGAACCCTTCATTGTGCGTGGTCCAACACGCACATGGCCGGTTTTTTTTACAGATCAGAACGGAGTAAGACAAATTAGTGTATTGAGAATGTGTTTGATTTTAAGATTTTTACTAACACTTTCAGCAGAAGTTTTAAAACCTGCAGTAGATAAAATCTATGAAACAAGTTTTCATGAAACAACAAACGTCGTGTATTATCAATTTATCGTTTAATTCACGTAGCTGATACTTAAACAGCCGTCAAAGGTGAACATTGTACCATGTCACATCAGCAACTAATACTGACATAACTGCCCATAAATCAAAGTTCTATCCCCCTATTGTTTGCCAGCCTGTAAGACAGTGTTTCTTGAAAACAATATACTTGTAAAGATCCACTTTTACGGACAACTAAGGCGTCTATGTCTGTCACTGTCCTTCCTGATACAGGAGTTTGAAAGGCAGGGGTCTTACGCATTTGCAGTACCCATCTCTTATTTATGTTATAGGCTAAGTTAAATTAATGATTAATTACTTACTATGACATCTTGGTAAAAGTACATAAACCAAGAATTGCGTAATCTTGGTGGACCATGTAAGCGAATCTTAACAGACGGCCGATCTTCCTCGATACCGCTACACCGATGTTAGTTCTCCATTTTACTACTTTCCTGTAACATATTTTCGCAATATTTTTCGTGTTTACCTAACTTTTCCTCTAGAGATTGTTAGGTATAATTGCTTTTTTCTACACACACGGCTGGCAGCTCACGTTAATTGAACCATAGATATATTTAGATACATATTAAAATAAATGGTGGTAGGTTACTTTAATGGGTTTTTTTCTTTTGGAAATCATCAAATAACTTCTCGGGAGGGTGTGTTAGACTCTTACTGGTTAAAAACCCACCCGTGTTTCTTCCGTTGCCTGTGTGTTGCCAGAGGTCACGGTATCCTTTCGGACTTTCCCACGAGAGTAGTAGCATTTTAGCGCTCACTTCGAGACGTGCTCTTGACAAAGCAAAGCTATCTCGACTACCCATAAATAGGTATGTATGTACTTATGTACATTTCTTTCGCAGAGAACTCTTGGTACGTATGTATTATCTATACTAAAATAATATTATGGAGAGGAATTTGTTTGTTGGTTTGTAGTTTTTTATATAGGGAGGTAATCTCTGGATCTACCAGTCGGATTTAAATTAAAATAAACGACAATTGATTACTTCAATGAGTAGCTTGCTTGGCATTTATATCTTCGTCGATGTGCTGTGGGAACTGAAATTTTCTGCTCTAAATATATGGATAAGTGATGAATTCCATTAATGAAGATGATTCTCGTGCCTCATTTTAGCTTGGCTGCGATGTATTTTTTCGTTTAGCGTTTTTTTTTACGGTTTCACATATCGTCCATTTTTCTCGTGTTTTTCCGACTGATTGTGTGAAAGAGTGGGAATTCATTTAGCTCTTGAATTTCTCTAGGGCTTGCTTACCTTTCCTCGTTTACCTAAATGCGTTTTTTTTTTGTATCGCTTTCTCGCAGATGTAAAAGGCTTAAGAAAGAAACTAGAGTTTTCTCGTGCAATATGTGCAATCAAGAAACAGACACATGTTTTGGCTGGCCCGAACTTTATGTTCTTGTTTTAGAGTAACTATTACACAACAACTGGTATGAAGCAAGATAGTTAATTATGTACTGAAGTCTGAAAACTGGAACATTCGTGGGAGATAACTTTACCATTCCCCGATTGTAAAGTTAGGAAAATTATTTGTTTAGCAAATTGAGTAACAATTTACATAATCTCTATATTCAAATCACAACTTTCATTCTTGAAATGGCTATAACACCGCAAGTTCGACGTAATGTATCAATTTGATAAACAATTAGTTTCCATGACTGTAGAATACGGTTAGAGTCTGCTAGTATCTACTATTAATATTATGGTTTAATTCAGCCTAGCCTTTGATGTTTCGGAAGTTGCCTGACGTCTTTGAAAACTGAAGATTCTTAAAAGTAATGAAGAAGCGATACTGTTCATGTGAACTACTAAGTAAACTCAGCGTACACTAGACATCTTATTTATTTTATTCTTATTTATAGCACCTCTTCCAATATTGCAAGTTAAAGTTAGATATTTGGTGGTTTGATTTGATTTTTAGGGTTCCGTACCTCATAAGGATAACAAGGAACCCTTATAGGATCACTTCGTTGTCCATCCTCGTCTGCCAAAATCCTTTTTCTCAGGAACGCGTGGTTGTATGGCGTGATAGTATGTATCACGGGTCGATCGATCCGGTTAAGCTACGTTTGCCGCGGTTGGTCCGTGGATGGGTGACCATCTTTACATACCAAGACCCCTTCGTGCCTCGGAAACCACGTTAAGCCGTTGGTCCCGGTTGTCATTTGTAGATCTTTGACAGTCATTACGGGTCGTCAGAAGTCCGAAAGTCTGACAACCAGTCTTACCAAGGGGTATCGTGTTGACGAGTAACTGGGTTGTGGAGGTCAGATAGGCAGTCGCTCCATGTAAAATACTGGTATTCAGCTGCATCCGGATATACTGGAAGCCGACTCGAACATAGTTGGGAGAAGGCTAGGCAGATGATGATGACGTAGGTATACGAAATTTGGCAAGAAGCAAGGTCTCATAGCAAAAGTAAAGGATAAGTCCAAAAACTGTTATTTTGTAGCTTTATCACATAAAAAAATGCGGTTACAAACTTACATTTTTGCAGTTGAACAAAATCAAAATCAAAAGTCATTTATTCAAACTAGGCTGAAAATCAGCACTTTTCGAACGTCAAAGTTACATACCAAAAATGCCCGCCCTTCACCACTTCCTAGTGCTTTAGCTGGGAAGAAGAAGTGGTGGAACAAACTCCCCAGCAGCACGTCTGTCTGTTTAGTTACATAAACTTGATTCTATACAAATCGTATGCAAAGTAATTAACATTACGAAACACAAAACATTGGATTAAATTATACACTTGCCATACGTTAGCTAGCACGCGCCAGTATGTGAACGTATGTCGAACTATGAGAGACCATTTTTTCAACTACAAAGTTAATTTTGTTCTTGGGATACATTCATCCCAGCTACGGAACCCTACATTGTACGTGGTCTGACACGCACTTGGCCGGTTTTTGATTTGATATATCTACTTATTAAGACAGAATAGAGAAGCAATACTAATAGCTCGTGTTTGTAACCTGTTCTTTAGAGATAATCTACTTAAATCTATCCTATAATCTGTTGTAAATTACCTTCGTGTATTTAAATTATGTGACTTTATGAGAATACACAAGAATGTCGAGCGTTATATTTTGTTGAATAATTGACGTTTTTTGTCACGCGTTAGGTAACGTTTCGAGTATTATTTTAGCGACACCGGGTTTTTTGTCACGCTTTAGGTAACGTTTCAAGTATTATATTATCCCTCATAGAAATAATAACAAGACCTGAAACTTGAAACAAGACATTTCAAAGAAAATGTAAAGTATAATTTATCTACTTTTCTACAAGAAGCTTTCGAAATAAGATATTTACAAGAATATTAGTTATTGAGTGGTATTTCACAAGGCTTTCTTTACGTCGAAGTTCTTCTTAACCTCGTAAAAGGACAGCATTCGGTAAAACAATTTCATCTGAAATCATGTCAGGAGCCAACAAATTTTATTCTGTACCGTTTTTTTGGTATTGTCAACGGTCAACTCAAAGCAAACTTTTGAGCACTGAAATGAAGAAAATTAATATTTTAACATTACAACATAACCCGGTATCCACCGAAGGATTAGGCAGTACACCCACATTACACCAGTTATGTTTAAGTCCCACCATGTAATAGGAGGCGAGCCTATTGCCATCAGCCGGGCAAAATTCCAGACTCCAGGCTGCTACTGAGAAGTTCCAGATGAAAAACCCAATAACATTGAATGTTATAATATCTATTTATGTACCGTGTGTGTGTACTGTAGTGTGGGGGACGTGCTACACTAAATAAATAATATTCCTTTTTCATAACTGTTATTATATTTATCTTTTAAAATCCAATACACATTCGTTTGTGAGTTCATTCAAGACTGTCTCTATTGACAATTCATCATTTTTAATCTATATTCCGATTTTAAATATGTATTTATACTAAGTTGCCAGTGTCAACTAGCGGCTAGGATGATGCATTATCATAGAACCTCTACACTCCTCTAACTACTGGTTTATTATTTGTTTATTTGTCCACATACAAAGCTTGTTAATGACAGAATCATTAACAAAATAGGTACCTACAATAAGTAATGTTCTCGAATTCGTAATCTCAGATAATTTACATTTCATCCTCACTTACAAACTAGTCTACAAAATATTGTTGCTAATTAATACTACGCATATACCTATAATTTTATATTAAATTGGCTTCACGACCGCAGATTATAATTAAAGCTATTAAATTTATTTCATATTTTTATATAATTAGCTGTTGATCAAGCGATGTAGCAAATTATGATAAACCGGTTCGAATTTGCTTATTACAAACGACATAATAATTTTATTTCTACAGGTTTTTTTGCCAGTAGGTATGTTTAATTTTTAAACTACAAGTCATAGTTGGTCATAAAAGAAAATAAATAAATAATAATATTGTATTTGGGACACGCACAGGAAATACAAACAGTAAAACACACACACACACACACACACACACACACACATTTAAAACGAACAAAATAATAATAATTATAATTAGTACAAAAGTACTCAAAATTATAATTATGTCATATCTTGTATGTATTTTACTGTGTGTACACATAAATGATAAAATTAACATATTTTTTTAGAATTCCTTCCATCGTTTTTCTCTAGGCCCTAGGTACTCGTAGTTAAGAAACTGCAAGACGGGCATGAAAAAAATCACCTTGTATAACGTGTGTTAGTAGCACATATTCTCAATTTGTCGAAATGGGCGTCCCTGAAGACTAAATTCTGGGCCCTTTCCTGACCTTTCCTTTCATCTCCCATATTACGGTATAATTGAATTTGTTTTAGGTAAGTAGGTAGACTATAGACTATAGTAACGGCCCCGACTTAAGAGTTGGGGAACGTGTAGAACCAAAAATTTGAAGACATGTGACATCTACCAACCCGCTCTGGGCCCGCTTGGTGGATTACAGCCTACTCCTTCTCGAAGAGAGGAGGCCTGTGTCCCAGCAGTGGGAACATTATTTACTGATTATGCTTTTGCTTAAGACTATTGCAAGTTTATTGTAAATGTGAGAATCTTGTTGCCATTTAAGCTTCTATGGTAGCATGGTCTCTGTGCCTGTAAACTACTCGAGCTCTTTTCGTATGCACATGCTAGTTGAATGCTGCTAAGTAGCATTTGCTCTAAAGAAGCATGCTCTTGTATTACGAGTAGTATATAGCACATTTTTTGCAAGTCATTGTAGCATCACAAAGTTGTATTATATTATGTCGTAGTAGGTGCCTTGCATAAAATCAAATGTATATTTAAATGGTACCAAACATTTGCTTTTAAGTAGCAACTAATATTTCTATTATAAAAACTTGACACTGGTGCATAAGAAGTCAGACAAATTATGCTGTACGAAGAATTATACACTTGATTTACATATTTAATTACGATAAATGTTCAAATGCATTTTAAAATGAGATTGCATTTTGAGAATTTCTCGCAGATAAGTTAAAATCACACTCGAGAGCAATCAGACATCCGGATCGTTCGCGTTCATTAAATTAGGATTTGGATCATTTACGTAGGAACTGCATCACTTTAGTCAAGGTACAACGTTACCAAAATAAACATCTTGAAACTATACGACTGAATCGGATATCCAAATTGTCGATAATAATGCGATTGGAAATTATTTTAGATGAGAGATTTATGTTATTATAAATTGATATTGCCTTTTAGTGCTGGTATGCTTGGCTCCTTATTCATATTGAATGATGTGTGTTTACTTTTATTGAAAATATGTTTCATAATACGATGATGATATTATGCTCGTTACGTTTTACGAGTAGAAACTTCAATATAATTATTTACAATACCACGCGGTTCAAACGTTATGGCGGCTCGGAACATGTGGCGAGTAGCTGCGCAGTAACGAATTTACGTGTCAGCGGGGGTGAGGGGTGCGGTACTGCGCAGCGGGTAGCGTACTTCAGAGCCGCCATATCGATTGACGCGTACTATACAATGCGATGTATGTGCCTACTTATCAACCCAATCAACTTTGATGATGTAATGATAGTATCTACAGTTCCATGGCACGGTCATAATTAAATCTGTGAAAGAGATATCAGAGATCCTTTGAAATTCCGGCACTAATTAAATGTAGACCGTACCTGACTTGACAAGATATTTCTGGTTCCACTAGAACTATAATAGACTAAAATTGTTTATTCATGATATGATCTAGAGATATGGAATTTTGAATATTCGCCTGATGCTAAGAGATCACTCAAACGAAATCGATACAATCTCGTATGTTACGGAACTACATACAATCAAAATATTTTATTTCACATAAATCTACATGCGCACTTATAGAAGCTAGGTACAAGGTTCCAATTGGTCGTTTCCTATGGAGAAGAGCCAGCAAGAAACTCCATGATTACTCTTTTAAAAATAAATGTGTCCTGGGAGCATATGGTCTCTTAGCTAATATTATAAATGACGAAAGTTTGTTTGTTTGTTTGTTAGTTACACTTTAACGCTAAAACGGCTGAACGGATTTAAATTTGGCACATGGGTAGACCATAACCTGGGTTAGGAAACAATATACTATTTATACAAATATTCCCACGGGATCGAGATTTATATGGGTGAAACTGCGGGGCGCAGCTAATATTTAATAAAATATAACACCTTAATAAGGAACTTTGATAACACAAACTAACCAGTTTACCTTTTGACAAATTAATCAGAAACACCCTTTCTAGTTATTAACAACATTCTTTAATTAAAGACTACATTTTGCCCGTGGCTTCACCCGCGTGGATGTCGAAAAATATCCCACGGGATGTACCTAGGTACTACCGGGGTTTCCATCCCCAATTATAGGAACTATGGTATGAGGCACCATAACCCTATACATTTTTAATGATCCAACAGCCATTGTGATTCTTAACAAAACGTACCTATTGTTTTGTGTTTAACTAAGTCGAGTTAAAGAAAATATTTGAATAAAAATTTTGGAATTAGGAAAGGAAAGGCAAAGGATCCACATCTGCCATCTTATCTCTTCACCACCCTTGGTTGTCTGGTAGAGAATGCCTAAGGCATTAAGTCCGCCTTTGTACCTTATTGTGTGCGAGAAGTTTAAATAAATAAAGGATTGCGCTGCAAAGCACAGTTTTTAAGGCGCTGACAAGACCTAATTGACCAAAATAGGCTTCACTTAAGAAAAAAAATGACCGAATCTGTATAGTTTGTGGTAGCGGAAAAAATATATGTTAATTTTGAACATATTTCCCAGAACTTGGTTGTTATCAAAACACGTTTTGAAAAAAAAATCTCGATACAAACTAACGTTAAACTAACCTCTTACCTTAAGTTCTAATCCAAAATATCTGTATTAAATATCAACATACGTTACGTATTTAATTAATAACAAGAACGTCTTATTTGAATGCAGAACTTGGTTGTTTTTTATTTTCGATTACTCAACTCAATTTTGAGTAAATAGATAATTGCTTCATATTTTGCAATAAATTACAAGCGTTGTGTCATCGCGCTTCTCTTTCTTTTCTATGCAATTTGACAGTGACCGCGGTTTAGGTGTTGTCAGCGTCTTAAAAGATAGTTTTGCACAAAACAGTACAGTTCAGTTGTATCGTAAACGAGTGCGGCGCTTGCGCTGACAAATGTTGCATTTATAATGAGTTGGCCCGTTTTTTTCCATTTTATAATTGGCATCTCGCAGGTCTTCCTAGGAGGTTGTCGTCTGCTAACTGGACTTTCCTGTGGGTGCCTTAAATAAATTAAGGCCTTCAGCCAGGGCATAAACTTATAAACTAAGCGACTACACGCTAAGCTGCACCCCCTGTGGGATGTGGTTCTCGGCTTAGGGCGCCGCTGGGGACGACAGCAAGGGACAGGCTGGATCGGATTAAATGAGTTAGCCTGTTTATTTTATTTTATGATTGGCATCTCGTAGTTCGTTGTTCCTTGAATTACTTAACTATCTTTGGCGATGGCGAAAGTCGGGCTGAGCGATTAGGTACGGGTTTCCAACACAAACTTTCATCCCCTATTTTACCCTTTTATGGGATGATTTATCAAAAACGCTGATACATGAAATCATAAATTTACCAACCCAAAGGCTAAATACAATCTTTCATAGTTTGAATTACAAAAGTAAAGGGTTTCTCATACAAACTTTTATCCCCTATTTTAGGGGATGATTTTACAAAAACCCTGAAACATGTCGTTTAAATTTTTTATCAGAATACTAAATACCAAACTTTATGGTTAGTACTACAAAAATGACGATTTTCCATACATATTTTCATCCCCTATTTTACTCCCTTAGGGGTTGAATTTCGAAAAATCCTTCTTTATCCTTGTCTACATTATAAAAGGAATGTCTGTGCAAAGTTTCAGCTTTCTAGGTCCAAGGGTTTGCGTCGGGAATCCCAGGCGGATTTCCGGCCACCGTAGGCGCGGGCTTGCGGACGGTGAGCAATGGGTAGCTCGCCGTCCGGTAAGGACCAGGCCCGGGTCGACGGCACGTTGTGTTCCACGCACGCCTCTAAGAGATGTCGTCAGCAAAAGTGTAGGGGTCCACTAGAGCCGATGCCTGCCGGGGTCGCGGGAAGGTACTAAAGGGTCACCGAGGCCCCTGGCAACACAGGCAACGGAAGGGACACGGGTGGGTTTTAGTCAGTAAGAGTCTGACACACTCTCCCGCTCCGCCCAGAGCGGGAGATTATTTGATAATTTCACACCCAAAAAAAAAAAGAAAAGGGCTTGGGCTGGATGTTGATGAGTCAGTCAATCAGTCAATTCAGATAAAGATAAGGATAAATTTATTTGTCCAAACACGTGTAACATGATACCTGAATATGCACATATAGATGGACACATAATTTGACCGGACGAACATGTTTTGCCTCACTCATACAAAATGATCTTAAGTTATTGGCAATTAAAAATTAATTAAATTAATGTCAGTTTCATATATAAAATTAGAGTCAGTGCTAAATATAGTCAATATTAATCAGGACTTTTCTTTGTATATATATTATAGATATAGATTGATCTCGAAGATGGCTTATTTAGCTTTGCGATCTTAGCAAGTTTAGTGAGTTAAAATTTGGAAAACAGGAAAGACAAGGTGTTGAAATCCCAGTTGAGCTTTGATTCATGAACCATTTTAACTTTAAACATGTCGTAAACTTAGGTACCAGAGAATTATATTAAAATATTTGTGGTTTTGAATAAAAAATTGGAAGCAAATCAGAAAGCTCTGTTAATGGTTTTTAAAAGCAGTTCGGTAAAGATATACAGCATGTAAGTATCAGAATTGTCTGGTCAAATTTTAGGGGTACAGACCATTAGGGGAACTGAACCACTTTATCACTGTACCACCAAAACTTCAATACATATTCGACCCAAATGTTTGGGAAGGCTGATTTATTTAAATTGATGATCAATTTTAGTTAAGACCTTAATTTATCAATATCGTGTCATACATTATTTAATAACTCATCATTTATAAAATAAAGCAGGTACCCTCCATATTCCCTTGCAACTGACATAAATCTTCCTTGTAATAAAATCGCTTATTTCTTATCATAACAAGTCGTAAATTTGGACAAAACTCTGGAAACAAGTTGCGTATACCTATTTTGTTGCATTTTTTTCAGGATCAGTGATAAAATATATGGGCTTGTAGCTGATTCATTGGCTAATTCATAAGCATTTGCTCTCTAATCCAGAGGCATAAAAGGTTTTTTAGGGTTTTTTTGCAACCCTTAGTTAAGTTTAATTAGTAGGCTTGGTTGAGGTTTTAAGTAAAAAATTCGGAGACATAATAGATCCAATAACCCGCACTGGACCCGCGTGGTGGATTATAACCCACTCTATACTCTCACAGAGAGGAGGCTTGTGTCCCACTTGTGGGAACTTTATAGGCTGATTATGCTTAGGTATGTTAAAATAGGTTTAATTTCGAAAAATATCTCCATCCCAAAGTCTAGATGTGTTTACGTTTTACGAACCTATTTACAATTAATGTTAGACACTTTTCGGCAAAACTAGATGTGAAATTAATAAGAATAATGAATGCTATCTATTCATTAAATATCGTATCTCCCATTAATCAGTATCCCAGTTATATTGATTTTCACGCTCTATCTATTTCGTCATTAATCAGTAACCCTCTCATAACAAGGGTAAAAGTATACTTGTAGTAGGTTATGAAATTACGTCATAAATAATGTTATGTTACGATGTTGTTTTTGCATCTTCCAGTATTAAAGAAAGCATTATATCCAACAATTTAAAAAAGTATCTGTATTCAGTAGAACGAGTCTTTTTAATGTTCAAGATGAGGGCAGAACGTAATTATTTTTGCATTTTCATTGCAGTGCGATACCTATCTACATTTTTCTTGACTGAAGCCGGAAGATACGGTAAAATATCTGGCGTTGTTATTACATATTCATATTTTTACTTTACAAAGTGTAGCTGTAGGATATCTCAGAAACAACCACAGTTAACCTTCAAAACTTATTTATTATTCTCAAAACTTATTAGTATTTAAACTTATTTCTTAAAATCAATCACCACGGTGCAACAATACCACGACCGCTCGCTGCCAACTCTCCCATCCAAAAGTGTCCGATTACTGCCAACAACTGCCAAGTCATCGCAACTGTCGCCACCAGTGTGACCAGTGCAATTAATTAAATCTCCCGATTTAATTTAAATACGCATTACCGTCGCGCGTCGTCAGGATGGCCAGTACGAAAATTTTAAACCATTTAAACCATATATACCTATATTGATTTTATTAGTAGATTTTAAACCGTGTAGTTTCAGTTTTATTACTAAAATGTTACAAAAGTAATCATCACACATAATGTTCCATCGTCGTCATCATCATCGGCAGCCTCGTTCCCTGCTGAGTACAGGGGGGTAACCATCACCTCTTATAGCAGTATTATTTCAATATTACTTTAGCGTGAGAAAGAGATGGAGCTATAAGTCCTGTATAGCTCCATCACTTTCCCACTGTGAAGTAATATTATAATAATACTGCTATAAGAGGTGATGGTTACCCCACAGGCCTCTTCCTTTTTGTGCCATGCTTTCCTGATCTGTGCGAGTCTCATCCAGAATATTCCATGCTGGGGGGTAACCATCACCTCTTATGGCAGTATTATTATAATATTACTTTACAGTGGGAAAGTGATGGAGCTATACAGTACTTATAGCTCCATCTCTTTCTCACGCTAAAGTAATATTGAAATAATACTGCTATAAGAGGTGATGGTTACCCCCCTGAACATTTAAGTATAATCATGTACCATCATTTTGGGTAATCCTGTTTGACCGTTTATTGTAGCGGTCATTGTCATTTAGCGCCCATATTTACCATAACTACAGTAGTTATATAACATAATATGATTCGTGTTGTTAAAAGCAGGACGTCAATAAAATCCTAAAGCCCAATAAAAACGTAGTGTTGATTATACCATCTATCAGAGTCGGAGCTGCATACTGTGTACTGGGACTAGATTAGCTACGCGCGCATATTTCACATTGAGATTTATTGAATAGTTGTTCAGAGCTGGAATCAAATCATTCTGTGCGAGTTAACGTTCCCGCTCCGCTACAATGTTTCAGTGGTATTATCTGCAATATGATAGATACTTACCTACCTGCACGTGCATCGTTAGATATTTTGTTGCTAATTTACATCGTGCTATACCAGCCGTCGTAACAAGATCAAAGATTCAGCAGTCGCGCCAAATGACTAAGTTACTCGCTCTAAGTGTGAGATAACTTCTTGGAATTGTATAGTTGTGGTGGGTGGACTGACGGTTGTTTCAATTGTTTACGTAATGTCATTACTTGGTGGTTTAATCAAGTTACAAACAGACAGATGTCTAGTAACAATTAACAAAATTACCGTAGCGTAACGTTACCACAACGCAGTTAGATTTTTTTTTTGTAGAAAAAGCGTGCCCACAATACTTGCGCGCTGCCTTTGTGTTGTATTATTGATATCAGTCTAAATAAAAACGGAACATTTTTATCCGCCTTCATGTATTTTATTTACAACTGGCTTTAAAAAGCCATTTTAAAAGTCTGTATGTAACAGACTTAGTGCAACGTCCGAACAAAGCCGTATGCTACACACAGTTAGCTTTTTGTAAGAAAACAAAACATGTACATTGTGTAAGGCTACCTAATTAAGCGCGAAATCCTTCCTGAAATTCAAAAGACGAGTTACTGGGTGGTGTCAATAAACTAGTGAGAACTTCACAAGTTGTGATAGACTAGTGGTGCGACCGTTGGACTGCCAAGACTCGAGCCGTATGTAGTATCAACTCGAGACCTATACTCGAGTTCGAACCCAAAGCACGCGCATTTGACTTTTCGGATTCATGTGCGTATTGTATAATTATACGAGTAACTTGCTTAAAAAACGGTGAAGGAAAACATCGTGAGGAAACCGGTGCCTGAGAGATATTTCTCGACGGCATGTGCAGCCAAATCAGAGGCCCGCGGGCGGCATAAAACTCTAGGCATTACCCAGGTTAGTCACTAACCACTCGAAAAATAATATAGGTATACCACAGCAATGAAGAAAAATAAGTAATATTTTCTTTCTTAGAGTTCTGGTTGAAATAAATAGACGACGAGCATGAATAACATTGGTTACTATTCAGCCTTCTGCACAGATTCATGTTTGTAAACAGTTACAATAAATGTATGCCGCCTCGTCTTTTTATTGATTCGTGAAGAAAACAGGGACATTGCCTGTTTGCGTGCCATGGCAATGTAAGGATTCACTTCATTAGAGAAAGGAAATACACGTTCAAAACACCTATTGTGCTAAACATACACTTGCTAAAAACATCTCACATCTCACTCCACAATTTCAAACTGTTGTTGGAATCGTGAAATCAATTTCTTCTTTTCGAGCGGCTATGATGACTTACTTTTTGGTAGCAAAAACACTATAATAATAACAAAATAATATACCAACTCGGTGTATTTTTGTACCGAATCACGATGTATTTATGATGAAGTGGCATGTATACGTCGTGATTCGGTAATCGCTACAAAGATATTACCAATGTCTATGCTACTGCTGCGTGACTTGCGGTTGCAACTTTTTGTTTTCTAGCTGGTCATTAAGTTTTTATTCTTAAATTTTGATATTCAAATTTGATAGGAGTCATATCGAAGCTGTCAATTTTCTATAAAAAGAATTCATTCGTGGAAAAATATGTATTGAATCAAGTCGAATTTATTATTTTAGCCAGTTAATTCTAAATTGTGTCAAGTAAATGTTTGTCCCTAATCTAATTACGGTGTTATATTCTGCAGTTAACCATGTAAAAGTTACACAAATTACGGTTTTTTGTTGAGTTCTACAAACTAAAGTGCAAAATATGTGTCTTTCTTCGAATTTGGTATGTACTTCCGCCTATTGGCTCACCCAACGGAAATTTTATCCTTTTGCCTGGTGTTCTACCCTATTTTATTTTTGTTCTACCCTATTTTATTTGTGTTTTACCCTATTTTATTTCTGTTCTACCCTATTTTATTTGTCGTAGGTGTGGAACCTGGAACCAGTTGAGAAGGGCTGGTTCCGCTTCTTTTTTCTGGGTACCGGACTCTACCAGGCATACGGGCGCTCGGTTCTTTATTACCAGCTGCATAGAATCCTTGGCGTCCGTAGCCGGCCTCTCCATATTAGTGTGCGTCACACGATCATCACCTGTAGTTCAGACGAGACGCGCTACGCCTTGCCGATAGGAACGAGTTTTTACTTAAACCTTCACATTTAACTACTGTAGTTATTAGTACTTTCTGCGTTAACATTTTAATACTAGTTGGCACTTTTTAAACCAGCTCTGTTTCGGTCGTGATATCTTAGGCTCGGCGTAAACGAGCCACCGACCACAGCCACCGGTGGCTGTCGCCTCTTGCTGCGGTGTTGAGTTCTGCTGTAGCGGGTGGCCGCCACTGGCCACACGTGTGCGACGAATCCATACAAAACGTATGAAAAAGCATGTGAACTGCTTGTCGCTGGGCTACCGGTGGCTGTGGTCGGTGGCTCGTTTGAGCCGAGCCTTAGGTTCATCTTTATAAGATAATATTCATTTGACAGGTTACGTAATTTAGGTGTCGCAAACCTAAAACCTATTGAAATCGTTTCCATAATTACGTAAACCAAATGTCTGACAAAGATTTACCATCCGATGTACCTTGAGTTTTCTCGTAATCCCTCTTCAATAAGGCCAATTTTCCGCTTCAATAATTGTTTTGATAATTTTCCCCATCTGTCCCGGAAGAGAGGGTTATGTTTTAACTTAAGTTTTTTATATTTTCTTTAATATGAGTAAATTAATACACGTGTTAAAGTGGTGAATTCTCTTTTTAATTTCGCTATACTAGCTGCCGCCTAGAATTGTTATTTTCGCCTATCCCCACATTGAACAATTATTCTGGGATAATTGTCATTCCGAGTCACCGAGTTTTAATTCGAAACGGCACCTAGGTAAGATAGATTAACTAAACAATGGAGAATACAGATTGTCTATTTGGTCGGGATAAGGACCGTTTTATTGAAGTAATTTTTCAGGTATACCAGACGGTCTGGGAGGTTCGCCTGTCTCGTAAGAGAATTAATTTGTATTAATATTCCCGTCCTCAGGTTGAAGTGGACCTTAAGCTTGAAGTACGTACCCAATACACTTAATGGTTATTCGTCTATTGTTCGAGAAGGCCCCTTTTTACCTAATTGGCCCGTATGTCATAAATATCATTAACCGTATACCGTCTATTACCGTCTTATTTTTCTTATAAATGAATATCATTTACCTTTGCCAGGTGACTACTTAATTGGGTAAAAAAAAAATAGTGGCTACTTGATATTTTATTAACGTATTTTCAATGTCACTTATATTGTTAGTGGCAGTTAAGGCGCTGACAAGATCCAATTGACCAAAATAGGCTTCGCTTAAGAAAAAAAATTGCCAAATCTGTATAGTTTGTGGTAACGGAAAAAATATATATTAATTTTGAACTTATTTCCCAGAACTTGGTTGTTACCAAAACACGTTTTGAAAACAAAATCTCGATACAAACTAACGTTAAACTAACCTCTTACTTTGAGTTCTAATCCAAAATATCTGTATCAAATATCAACATACGTTACGTATTTAATTAATAACAAGAACGTCTTATTTTAATGCAGAGCTTGGTTGTTTTTTATTTTCGATTACTCAACTCAGTTTTGAGTAAATAGATAATTACTTCATATTTTGCAATAAATTACAAGCGTTGTGTCATCGCGCTTCTCTTTCTTTACTATGGAATTTGACAGTGACCACGGTTTAGGTGTTGTCAGCGTCTTAAGGTGAATGTAAACCTTTATTTCTAGGGTTTCCCCAATGCAACTCTACGTACTTAGACAGAACGTTTCGTAGTTAGAACGTATCTAATACTAACACAACGGATACTTAATTTCAATGAAATCGCAGTTAATTAGACGTAAAACCTTAAATACGTCAATAACACCTAGGCATACTCCTATCGCACGCCGCATTGTGTCGATCTCAGGAAAATCTTACTAGTTATGCCCTTGACTCAATCTGCGTTTGCGGAAAGGTTTTTATTTTTCCATGACGGAGAGAACCCTTTGAAGGGTGAAGGAATCTTTTTTTCATCTCATTATCTTTATATAACTATACGTACTAAGCTATCTTTCTGTAACTTAATCATTAAATTAGAAAAGTCAATAGTGAGGATGTACTCGAGGGGCTTGTGGCAAAGTGATACCTAATAGCGGCACGGGTCGATCGATCAGGTTAAGCTACGCTTGCCGCGGTTGGTCCGTGGATGAGTGACCATCTTTACATACCAAGACCCCTCCGTGCCTCGGAAAGCACGTTAAGCCGTAGGTCCCGGCTGTCATTTGTAGATCTTTGACAGTCGGTACGTCAGAAGCTCGAAAGTCTGACAACCAGTCTTACCAAGGGGTATCGTGTTACCCAGTAACTGGGTTGCGAAGGTCAGATAGGCAGTCGCTCCATGTAAAATACTGATATTCAGTTGTATCCGATAAGACTGGAGGCCGACCCCAACATAGTTGGGAAAAGGCTAGGCAGATGATGATGAATAGTAAATATGTACCTAATATTTATTTATTTAAACTTTAAAGTTCGCCTTTGTACCTTTTTTGTGTGTAAAACACAAAAAAGGTACAGAGGCGAACTTAATATCTTAGGCATTCTCTACCAGTCAACCAAGGCTGGTATAGAGATTTGATGACAGGTGCTCTGTTTGAGAGGAACAATGAGAATTCTTTATTAAAATTATATCATAATGAATTATAATTAATATAGGTACACAAGTACATAAATAGGTTATAGGTTATCTTTCAAATGGGCAGAAAGACAGATTTCACAGACATTTTTGCATTTCTAATTGGTATAGATTGGTTCAGAGCAGTGTTGGCCTAGTGGTAACGCCCGCGACTTACGACTTGTAGGTCGTAGGTTCGAACTCAGACTGGTGCTTTACTTTTTGTAAATTATTTCATCACCACTGCTCTTAAAACGGTGAAGGAAAACAGCGTGAGCAAACCGGCATGTCCTAGAACCAAAAAATCGAAGACATGAACCATCTACCAACCCGCACTGGGCCCGCGTGGTGGATTAAGGCCCACTTCCTCGCATGGAGAGGAGGGCTGTGTCCCAGCAGTGGGGAAATTTATAGGCTTATAATGTATGTATGCATAGATTTGTGGAAAGTTTCGTCAAGTCTCTATTCTTAGCACATCTAAGGGGCACATATCTTCAAGCAAATACTCACATAACCTTTTTATATGCGTTTCTAAGGGTGTAGTGGCATGGTATTATATTTTATGGCAACGGTCTGCTCCCAAACTGCTTACTACTATCCATCTCATTTTATATCGCGACCAATTTTCAATATCACTCAGCTTTTTATTATAGGTAATACATTTCTGTTTTTTTTAGACCTAGGTAAATATTAAAATATTTGTTGGGAAACTAATGATAGGTTTGGATTATTTTTCGGTATATTTAGTATTACGTTTCAGGCTTCCTGGAGTCTTTTCTCTATAAGGGTCGCGCGGCCAAAATTAGGGTAGGTAAAACAATATTTTGGGATGGTCATCATATCACGTTTTCGATATCCGATATTTGAGAATCCCGGGAGCATAAATAAACGGTTTATTTATTGTTTTTTAGATAATATTGCGTATTTTAATTCGGGGAAGTGATATAATGGTGTTATAGTTATAAACATTTAGGGGCTTGTGGCTAAGTAATAACAGCCGCACGGGTCGAACGATCAGGTTAAGCTACGCTTGCCGCGGTTGGTCCGTGGATGGGTGACCATCTTTACATACCAAGACCCCTCCGTGCCTCGGAAAGCATGTTAAGCCGTTAGTCCCGGCTGTCATTTGTAGATCTTTGACAGTCGTTACGGGTCGTCAGAAGCTCGAAAGTCTGACAACCAGTCTTACCAAGGGGTATCGGGTTGCCCAGTAAGTGGGTTGTGGAGGTCAGATAGGCAGTCGCTCCATGTAAAATACTGGTATTCAGTTGCATCACAACATAGTTGGGAAAAAGGCTGGGCAGATGATGATGACTTATAAACATTTAGAAATAACTATTGTATTTATTTTATTTCTTATTTTGTTTTTTTTTAAACTCACTAATGCTGCTGCCGCTGCATCGGGTGACGTCATCGCGTCACCGCCGGCTGTCGCTGAAAACCAGCGCTGGAGCTCTGTCTCGCATAGGGTTGCAGCATTATGCTGAGCGATGGCCGTTTTGCGTGGATGTGATGAACATTTTCCCCCAACTTGTTAGTTTGTGTTTGTGTTCTTTTTTGTGTTAAGGCTCGTGCAGACTAGCGCGATATCGTGGGTGCGACAGGCAGCAATATGCCTGTCGCGGCCGCGATATCGCCCCAGTCTGCGCGAGCCATTATGTTTACCGCAAATAAACGTCTGTCTTTATTTTAGTTTTATTTATTTAACAGACAAGAAGAAAAGAACAGAAAAATACGTACAAACGTGATGCTTATTTCTAAAGAAATATTTTCAAGCATACCTGCGATAGGATAGTAGACAAAGAGATGCAACGTGTGTAAGAGTAGAAGAGAAAACAAAATACATAAAATCAAAAACTATTCACTAATTTAAATATAAACCTGCAATATGAGAGTATACATACTTCTAAAATAAATATTACTAAAATACTTATATATGATTATACGAGTAATGCAGTATAAAATAATAAACACATAATATGCAGCTACGGCAAAGTGCAAAGATAGTGTTCTTTCACTCTTCTTTTAAAAACAGCAACAGTTTGGCAGTCCTTAATGTCAGGCGGAAGTGAATTCCACAACCGAACCGCGTGCACAGTGAAGGAGTAGGAGTAGAAGTCGGTAGAGTGGGGAGGGGATTTAAGGAGATTTCTAAGATGCGACCTGCAAGGTGCATCAGAAGGACGGGCGTAGGAAAATCGTTTCCGCAGATAGGATGGCGTTCTAGGGTTATGAAGGATGTTAAATAGCAGAAACAATATCCGCGAGTTCCTGCGAAGACGAATAAGGAGCCACCTGAGAATCATGCGAAAGTTAGAAACATGATCATACTTTTTAAGGTTAAGGCGCTGACAAGACCCAATTGACCAAAATAGGCTTCTCTTAAGAAAAAAATATGCCAAATCTGTATAGTTTGTGGTAGCGGAAAAAATATATGTTAATTTTGAATAGGTATATATCCCAGAACTTGGTTGTTACCAAAACACGTTTTGAAAAAAAATCTCGATACAAACTAACGTTAAACTAACCTCTTACCTTGAGTTCTAATCCAAAATATCTGGATTAAATATCAACATACGTTACGTATTTAATTAATAACAAGAACTTCTTATTTTAATGCAGAACTTGGTTGTTTTTTATTTTCGATTACTCAACTCAATTTTGAGTAAATAGATAATTGCTTCATATTTTGCAATAAATTACAAGCGTTGTGTCATCGCCCATCTCTTTCTTTTCTATGCAATCTGACAGTGACCGCGGTTTAGGTATTGTCAGCGTCTTAAAAACAAAACGAATACAGATATTTTTGTATTTTTATTAGTTTTCTTTCTTTTTCTAATGGAAGATAGCATTTGTAGCGTTGCGAAGACTTATGTTGATTGCTGGGCACTGTTGCCTGATGTTTACTACTCTCGATACAATTTTTTATGGATTTTATCAGTATATATGTCTAATATGCTCCCTCTAAACATCAGGATGGCAACCAGTCTATTATCATTTAAAGTGACGGCGCGGGAATATATTCGTAAGAAGTTGGCAGAATCGTCCCAGCGCTGATTCGTTTTCTCCCCCGCCAATCGTTATTTTTTCTCCTGACACTTGTATTTTGTTTATATGTATGTATGTATATAAGTATTAGTAGGTATATATTTTTGATTTTCAATTTATCTATCCCTTATGTTGCACCTGTCACGTTTTGTGTCTGCATCACCCTAAGGTTGACTGGTAGAAAAAGCCTCAGGCATTAAGTCCGCCTTTGTACAGTATTTTTTTTTACTTGTGCATAAAGTTTTAATAAATCTATACAGATAAATAAAATTGGAGTGTCTGTTTGTAATATTAAGCCCCGCGCGACACCGATTCGGAGCCAAACAATACAAAATCAATTGTGTCTCATTAGCTGTCCTTGACCAATTAAAAAAACCGCTTTTTACTAAATGCATATGGATGTATACAAGGTACATACACCAAAATAACATTTTCTAAAATTTTTGTCTGTTTGTTCCGGCTAATCTCTAAAACGGCTGGACCGATTTTGACGGGACTTTCACTGGCAGCTAGCTGATGTAACAAGGAGTAACTTAGGCTACTTTTACTTTGAAATTTTATTTAAGTATTTTTATTAATATATTATCTATACATACAAAACAATTAAATTAAAGTGTCTGTATGTATTGCCAAAATAACAACTTTTTATTAGATGCATATGAAATTATATACGGTACTTATAACAAAAACTATTTTAAATATTTTGTCTGTCTGTCTGTCTGTGTGATCAGGCTAACCTCCGAAACGACTAGACCGATTTTGACGGAAATTTCACTGGCAGATAGTTGATGTTATAAGGAGTAACGTAGGCTATTTTTAGAAAAAAGCCACGCGGTCGAAGCCGCGGGCAACAGCTAGTAATAAATAAAATAAATAAATATGATTACCTACTATGAGTACCTAAGGTAGCATCCAGCAACAATGGCCGAGCGTGGACTTCTCGGTAAGACATGCATAAGATTAAAAAACAATTAGACAAGGCGACGTCGAAGGGCAACCGTCTTTGGCCCTATAGTGGGTTGAAAATGGCTGTGAGAAATATAAACAATATTATAGAATGGTGAGGGTGAGCGAACTCTAGAAGATATTGATTTGAAATATCAGTCGGTGCGGAGTTGAGATTAACAAATATTAATTGTCATTCAAATAGTAAACGGAACTTAAGTAGTTAAACATAGGATCATTATATTCACTAAAAACACCTTACAAGATCTTTATTATTACGTACCTACCTACTTCACTTAAACAATATTTTTTCTCGTTTTCTGCGGAAATGAAAGTAGCAACAAAACCAGTGTTGTCTGTCATGCGAATCTTTTCCTTCCAAAATTCTGTTCTAAAGGACGGACATTTTCAGCTGTCAAAAGACACTCGCGCTAAAGTTAACGCCTTGTAACGCCTCGAATGCTATAACGGCTTTATGTGTTTGGGACACAGATTCAAGAATTAAAGGAGATATTTTGTATTATAATTTAACTAGCTAATGCCCGCGACTTCGTCATAAAATATATCTTATGTCACTCGAAAATGTTGTAGCTTCTCATAAGTGAAAGAATTTGATCAGTGGTTCCAAAGATTTCCACCTAAACAAAAAAAAAAACTTATCTTAATAATAGTAAAATGAGGTAAAAATAGTAAAATTTATAATATTATTTAGATGAGTTTGTTTTTACTAATTATATCCTCCTGCCATGCTATCGACAACAATTTGGGATCTTCGTTATATTTCTTTATCTCCCATCCATCACTATCAACCCTCATCTCCGTGTTTACTTCCTCCCTAGCCATGTAATCATTCCGTAATCCATCCATCATTTGGTTGGGTTATCTCTCCTGTCTTATACTTAAAACTGTATCAATGTTGATGGTCTCAAGTGTCAATCTTTCGCTAATTCTTTATTAAAGTTTATGTGGTGTGACTATTTTCAGTCTTAACTCAACTTTAAGCAAATCCATACTAATATTATAAATTCGAAAGTAACTCTATCTGTCTGTCTGTCTGTCTGTCTGTCTGTCTGTCTGTCTATTACCTTTCCACGCCTAAACCACTGAGCGGTTTTCGATAAAATTTCGCAAGAAGGTTCCAGACATCCTAGGATATTTTTTATTCTAGTAGTACATTCCCCTGAGATAACTTCCGACTTCCATGCGAGCGAAACCGCAGGAAAAAGCTAGTCTACTATATTTTTGTGGTCTGTCGATACTTACGAGCAAAAGAAGTTTTGACCGTCTCTGAATTTGCATGCGTCTTTGGCTAATTTTGCGCATATTGTGGCACCAATTTTGCTCTTGACATTGTTTGGTTTCATGGTTTCATGTTACCGGGATCTGCCTCGAGGACGAAGCCACACGACGTCTTGTCGGAAGTTTTTCACTCACCAGTTCCTGTTCCAAGGATGTGAGGAATCCTTCAAGCTGAGTGCGGTTGGTGTCTGTAATTGATGCTGTAATGCTTGTTGATAGACAGAATTCACAGCACATAAATCGAAGATTTTTGTTTTTATCATGGTATTATAACAATTTTTCGTCCTTCATATCGACGCGTTAGTTTTTATCGCTCACAGAGGGGATGTCCAAACAGTAAATTTTCGCATAAAATAATTCAGCTGCTACTTTCAGCGCCCTTAAAAAGCGATAAACATCTAACAGCTTCCGTTTCCTTGGTGTTCACAAGCTACGTCCGTTTGGAACTGTTTTCTGAACGGGCAACACCAAGAGTGTGCTTTACAAAATAAACGGCGGTGCTATTATCGGTATTCTTTCAATACCATTTCGGGTCTCAGCTGTTGTTGACGTTTCGTTAAGTTCGATTTTTAAAGTAGGTAATAGGTAACTCGCCTACATGAGTGCTAGATTGAATCAGATGTTAAACGATTTACCTCATTTATACGAAATTGTTGATACTATTCAAAATATTCTTTGTTTCGAAGTAAAATAAGACTGTTTGACTTTTTTGTCATTGAAAATCGTGCTATGCCATGTTTCGTTGAGTTAATGACAGGCCTCAGCATTACTACACGTTGGCGGACAGTAACGCCCACAGGCGTCTAGGTAGCTAAATGTTATAGGACAGTACGCCTGTCGTCTGTGTTTTTACTTGCATAAAACAAAAAAAAACGTTTTTTGAAAATAGTGTAGTGACAGTACGAAAGTCGTAATTACACCTGCGGTGACAGTAAGGGCTCCCACACAAAACTGCGAATTCGCATCGCATCGCAAAAATCTGCGAGCTCGTTGTCATTTTATTATGAAAAACTGACATCGAGCTCGCAGATTTTTGCGATGCGATGCGAATTCGCAGTTTTGTGTGGGAGCCCTAAGACATGCCCTTCTTTGTGATAGTATGGAAAATCGGTCGTCATGTGGCGTACTGATTTTATGCAAGTAAAAACACAGACGACGACAGGCGTACTGTCGATGTCGTATCACATTTAGCTACCCAGTCGCCTGTGGGCGTTACTGTCCGCCAACGTGTTAATTGATATTTTAATGAATTTAATTAATTAACAAACCAGAGAATCCGGTTTCATATTACACTGTCTACATTTAATGGCTATCCTATCAGTCTTCGATATCAAGAAGCTGCTCTGTCTTTGTTGAGATTTACATTTTAAAATTGTTTTTTTTTTCAAGGACTTCATTACCATTTTTAAGATAATCATACATTTGCCGTTTTTACTATAAAAGAGTATGTAATAGTACAATACAACCTCAAAGGAGTTGATATTCTAAACGACGTAGTTATTTTGTTACCATTCATAAGCAACTCGAATAACGGCACAATAATAATATAGGAGCAGTGGTGGCCCAGTGGTAACGGCCGCGACTTACGAGTTGTGTAGGTCGTAGGTTCGAACCCAGATAAGTGCTCTACTTTGTGTAAATTATTTCATCACCACTGCTCTCAAAACAGCGAAGGAAAACATCGGGAGGAAACCGTCATGTCTTAGAACCAAAAAATCGAAGACATGTGATATCTACCAACCCGCATTGGGCCCGCGTGGTGGATTACGGCCCACTCCCTCTCACAGAGAGGAGGCCTGTGTCCCAGCAGTGGGAACATTATAGGCTGATTATGTGTGTGTTATGTGAATCATATAGGTTAGAAACATATAAACAAACGATGCTAAAGCAAATATTTACAAACAAACTTGCAAGGTCTAAAATGAACAGCAATAAAGAAAACAGTAGATACCTGTCCTCACCTATTACTTATTTAAAGGGAAGACTGTAAATATATATCGAAAAAGAAAAGATTGGGGCCACGTAGACACATATAGTATGACGTGCCTCGCATGTTACCATTACCGATATCTTACACCTACAGAGCTTACAGCCGCCATAAAAAACGAAACTCATGGCTGCTACACTACTGAATATTGATAGAGAAACCTCCATAATGTATTCAGTTCCTAATACTTGTCGATTTGGAAAACTATTTCTCCTTTGAGAGTAAATAGTGCTTAGTCATGGAGGAATCTATTTAAATCATGAATACTTAAGGATCACCTAAACTGATGAGCTTAAGCGAGATAATAGCCACGCTCAGAGCCTGCCAATTCACCGGGATTAGTGTTCGCAATAAGATATTATCAGAGGTGAAGGGGATGCTGCTATCCATCCTAACGTTACAAATACTTAATCGTTTTTGTGCCAACAACTATCACTAATGTTGTATTAATCCTACTATCCTACTAATATTATAAATGCAAAAGTTTGTAAGGATGGAGGGATGTTTGTTACTCTTTCACGCAAAAAGTACTAAATGGATTTGGGTGAAATTAGGCACACACATAGTTTATAACCAGAAATAACACATAGCATACTTTTTAACCCGATATACCCACGGGGTCAAAACTTATACGGGTGAAACCGCGTGGCGCATCTAGTATTTTATATTTTTAATAACAAATTAGGTATTACCAATTTTCTACTGTAGTTATTTTGATGACATTTTCTATATCCGTACCACTTACAATTTTCTCGATCTACTTATTGTTTAGCTCCAAAAGAGCGTTCGTAAAAATCTAATTTAGGAAATATTTTCTGCCCACGCAAACATTTTTGTGGAATTTCCAAAGTATATTGACCTCATTATTATGTCTGGCGATGGTATCGGTGATCAGATAGATGTCTGAGAGAAGTCACCTTTAGCCGCACACTTTAATTAGATTCGATTCGATCCCAAACATTACTTCATGTTACTTTCATTAAGTGTGGCAATATCGACGACTGAAATCCAATAGGTAGCAGTAATGAAAACGTAGAATAAAGTACGAGATCCCTTTAATACAAAATAACGTTTATTTGTTGGGACCGCAATTTAACAAGGTTACGTTAATAACTTCACAGCCAGGGACATTATGGGTCAGGACCAAATTATTGACGTAATTGCACAACGGAAATCACAACGGAAATGTATCGCACTAGAAAATAAATGCAGTACAATAGTATATAATATTAGGGAGTGTAAATATTTTAGGCAGGTGTAATCAAATTGATTACACTTGCCTAAAATATTCCGACGATTAACACACACCCATAATAATTATATTGCGCTGTATTTATTTTCCAGTGTGATACATTTCCGTTGTGCAATTACGTCAAAAATTTGGTCCTGACCCCTTTATGCATGTCCTGTCGAGCCATTATACAAATATAAAAATTCAAATTATAACTTGTATTATTTAGGCACATGTTGAAATATTAATTCCATTTTTATGGTAGAAGCAATTTTTAAAAACGGTTTGTTAACTAATTCCTAAGTAAGAGCATATTGGCAGGTGGCAATTCATCCGAATGATTCGATGGTAAATTCTATTCCGAGCCAGATAACAAGTTTTATAGCTTAAATTAGTAAAGTTATTCGGAAATTCCAAATCGGTGTCGTATGACTCATTTTATCTGGAAATTAATAGCTGCGACCATTCAACCTGTGATTATGTCCATCAACTTATTGTTATGAACATTTACTAAAAAGTTGACGATCTCCTCAAACATCCTATTACTGTTTTGTAACTGTAAAAGAACTTCACATGATATTATTTTTATTTACGTAGATATTAATCAACTTATGTTTATAGTTTACACTACACACACAAGTTATTTAAATTTACATTGGAGCATAGATGTTTTTCTATAAATAGACTCGCTCATTTTTAGGGCATTCATTAAATCATTACAATTAATGAATTTGCAGTGATTGACTAGAAATAATAAATTTGGTAGGTGAGTTCAAATCTATGTGTTAATTTTTGATTGAATAAAGGTCCAAGAATAATTTGGTGAAGGATGCAAATTGATTTAAGTGTATTATGGTTGCAAAGGACATTACCTACCTACAGACATGTCATAAGTACCTAGCTTGTATAATTACGTAGATTTTGTGGACACTAAACCAATATTAGTTTCTCATAATTTCCTCAAGAAAGAAGAAGTAGAAAAGTTAATTCCTCTATAGAAACTACTTTTAATATAATACGAGAACAGCCTTCACCGATGTTGTGCAGAACTGTGCAATTTCTAGAGACGGTGGCGCCATCAAATCTGATTCAGTTTCAAAGATGAATGCCAATTACTTCACTTTTTTGTTTTATTGCACGTTCGTTTGATCAATTTTATTATTTTTCTACGGATTTCATTTTTATACGTGATAGGTTGTACACTAAAACTCAAGTAAAATACAAATAAATACATCCGTACAACTTTAAGATGTATCTATGTGGGTCAAGTTAATAGAGCAATCTTCTAACTTATCAAGTTACAAAACTGACGATGTTTTTATTCGGATAAAAGGCTGTAAGATTCTGTCATATCTGGAACTTTGGGTTTACGGGCACCTAAGAAGATAAGTATCCTAAGGTTTATGAAAATTGGAACTCTTTTAAATATAAGGTACCTAGGTAAATCATAATCCTCTTTATTACCGATTACATAAAAATACTCATCTTGCTGTTGATTGAAATGGATTCTCCATTTCGTTCTGAATGCACGTAGCAATTTGTCACTCAAGTGAAAATTGCACATTTACACAGCGTGCATTCGCCCTATCATGTGTGCCTGTGCAGTTTTTGCACACACAAAGCCCCACCACATCTATAGGATGCAGACCCTTCGAATCGTTTCCTCCGTAAGGCTACGGGATCCTCTTGGTCTGTTCGAAAGGAAATCCTCCATCAATAAAAAAAAAACAATTCCAAGCTTTTTATCGATACAACCGTTAAACATCGCAACCGTCTGGTTGTCAAGGCCGCCTGTTGTATTCCCCTCTAGAGGTCGGTGAGAACATGCCTCCATCCGAGGCATGTTCTCACCGACCCCGATGACCCCATTACCCTCATCCCGGAAAGCGGTAGGGTCATTAGTACAGTACACAAATACAAAAAACCGACATTCCGACTTCGCCGCCGAAGTCCCTCGAGAAGACCCCGACGTAATTGTCCCCCGACCTTTGCTCGACGAAGTGCCGGCCCGCGCCGTTGAGCCTGTTTGTTTAAATTCCCCAGATAATAATAATTATCCAGATATGATCCAGCCCAACTCAACTTGCTGTCCTCCCCGCAGCGACGCCCTAAGCCGAGGTTCGTACCCCACAGGGGGTGCCCTTGCTTTGTCATGATAACGAGATGCAATACATTAAAGAAAAAAATTACGATGTCTGACACGAAACAGACCTTATGAAGCAATATATTGAATTTGATCATTAGTTATTTATATGTCACTTGTATGTTATCTATACTTGTCTGATTAATTAATCAATTAATCCCGTTACAAATTCAAGGGCATTTGATTTTTAACCAGACGGATTGTTCTATTTATGCATATTTAAGTTATAACATTTGTAACCTCGAATTCCTTCGACTTTATAAACGCGGTAAAAACTGGTATTATTTTAAAGTTGGTAATAAAATTTTATGGTCCAGTCGTTAGGATGATTTGGATTCCGGTGTCGGATTGGGACAAAATAAAAGTTCTGATTTATTTTCAAAATTCGGTTAAGGAGAGATTTACGTTAGAGGTTAGACCCTACTCTCGCTGAATTTGAATTTCACTTTATAAAGTAAAATGTTGTTTGTTATAACAAACAATGAGTTAGATTTTAGTTTGGTTTAACTTTCGGTACTATTTATTAAAGTCTAAAAGTTCTGACTATAAATAACGTAAAGTAGCGCGGAGGTCATTCGTGTTGATATGACGATAATATTATCCCAGTTGGTGTTTTAAAAACATATTAAAACAGTAAAATGAATTTGATTTAGGAACCTAAAAGTTAATTAATTAGTTTTACCTACTTTGGACCAAAATATATTAATAATACTGAAGGTTATCTGTATTGTTGTTGTATATTTGCAACTTTTCGTGTCTAGATAAAAATAATAAGGATTTACGCGCTTTTATTATTATTTCTGCCTACCCCCATGGGAAGAAGAAGGTGTGAGTTTATGTATGTATGTATTATTAGGTAAGTACTGATAATCACAGTACAAATTGCAAAATACTAAGATAACTAAGTACCTATAAATAAACAGAATGATTGCATGAAAAATGTACTTTTCGTATGATGTGAAAACGAGATACGAAGTTGAAGATAAATCTCTCTCCAACACACAACAATAACTTTACATGAAAAAATAGCACCTAATATCGTAAGGCTATAGTTCACTTACCTGCCGGTGGAACAGGATATGGATGGTAATATCCTTAGTAACCGTTATAAGGCTCTTTCCACTAGAGAGCCATCGGCGATAAATAAGGGGTTAAGGGATCGCCCAAACACATTTAGGTTTAATGATAAAATATTTTATGTATAAAGAAATATTTGGGAAGGGGCTTGTAGCTAAGTAATAACAGCCGCACGGGTCAATCGATCAGGTTAAGCTACCGCTTGCCGCGGTTGGTCCGTGGATGGGTGACCATCTTTAAGACCCCTCCGTGCCTCAGAAAGCACGTTAAGCCGTTGGTCCCGGCTCTCATTCGTGCATGTTTGACAGCCGTTACGGGTCGTCAGAAGCCCGAAAGTCTGACAACCAGTCTTACCAAGGGGTATCGTATTATTCAGTAACTGGGTTGTGGAGGTCAGATAGGCAGTCGCTCCATGTAAAATACTGGTATTCAGCTGCATCCGGTTAGACTAGAAGCCGACCCCAACGTAGTTGGGAAAAGGCAGGCAGTTGATGATGATAAAGAAATATTTAGAGGCAGTAGGTGATGGCCCGTAGAAAGGATTTTGCTGTTTATTGTTTCGACCGAACTATAATTTGTTTCATCTCTGATTATTATATTTATTTTTCAATTTCTTAATTCTCTGGGAAAACTATATTACTATGCAGTTTCCAACACATTTATACAAAGATTTGCGTGAAAAAAAAAATATTGAACAATTCTTAAAACTTCTTCTTTAGACTAAGCCACTTTATAATTTATTTATTTATATATATATATTCATATATATATATACTTTATTGTACACCACAAAAATACATGACAGAAAATAAATCAAACACTACAAAATATACAATGGGCGGCCTTATCGCTTTCAGCGTTCTCTTCCAGGCAACCAAGGGATGGACAGTGATTGGCCAGGGCCTCAAGTCTGCTATTACAATAGTGTCAGAATGATCTGTTCCGATCCTCATTAATGACGCCATTATATTACTAGATTACCAAACTTGTCAAAAAAACAATTAAGAAATCAATGATTTTGACCATTCTGACACTATTGTAATAGCAGACTTGAGGCCCTGGACATAAAGTTATTATTTCTTAATCTAAACGGTTAATTTCATTGAAGCATCTATTTATAAAACAGAATAACTTGAATCTGCTTTTAAGTTGCGCATACTAGTGCCATTGATCTGTTACGAGTAGGTACTACAAAACCTGCAAAATCAGCAGATTTTTAAAACAATATATTGTTAAAATAATGTTTTGTGTATGAATGTGGATGGCTATTACGGGTAGGGGAAGAACAAAAACGATGGATGGACTGTGTGAAAGATGATATGGCTAGAAAAGGAGTGACTACCGAGATGACAACTAATAGATAAGTATGGATAAAAAGACATGTTGCGCCGACCACAAGTAAATTGGTATACAGCAGGAGAATGATGATGTTGTTAAACTGGTAAGTACGGAGCCAAGGTCGTTTTGTTGTAACTTTTACGGTTAAAGCAACCCCAGTGAAAAGTTGAACGTGAACCGGTACTTATTGGAGACAGCGTGTTTACACTATAAAAAATAACGTCGAACCAAAAAGTTGCCTGATTAAAAACAAGTTATTTTAAAATTTAAATTGCCAATGAATATGCACATGGTACGCCAAGGAATGTTCGTATTTATTTCGCTTACTAACCTTAGTTAGGTACTTTTTACAAAAATACTTTTTGTTCGTTTTTTCTTGAATCTCGATACTGGTTATGGCTTGGGTAATGGGTAATCCCAGCGAAGCCTTGGGTTTACGGATTTACCCAGGTAGTACGAGTGCTTTGAGCTAATTATAGCAGTTGTATCTATACCTACCCAAGTGCTCTAACTAGGTAGTTCTTTATTTTTGATGTCAACTTAGGTGAGTCACTAGTATTTATCCTAACTAATATCCTAACTAATATTATACAAGGTGTCGTTTTGCATCCTCGTCAACAAATAAACAAAAAAAATCACTTTCGCATGTACACATGCGAAAGTGATTTTTTTTGTTTATTTGTTACGTTTCCATGCTAAAACGGCTGAACGGATTTTGATGAAATTTGGCACATTGGTAGACCACGACCTGGAGAAGGACATAGTCTATTCTTCATCATGGATCGCAGACATCAGACGCGAGCAACAACTAGTTCTCGATAAATTATTACTTTACGGACGGAAAATTTCATAAAATTCTAGGTTGTGAAACTAGAACATTAATGCTATTATGTAGTTGCTTCCACGGTTGTATCTCTTTGAACAAGTTCTGGGACATTGAACGAACCATGCAATCAGTGCGAGTATTGTTTGAACTTTTAAGTTAATCTAAGGAAAACCATAAATTACCTACACGACAAGTTTAAATTGAGATGAGAATATTTCTAAAAATAATCCCGAACGGGTAAATTAATTCAATAGACTTACGAATCGATTATTGTTCGTTTTTGCGGTAGGTAGGTAGGAAACATTTACTCGTTTGTCATCGGCCATCGAACTATGGCTATAGGTGCGATGTCCAAATTAAAGATAAGCTCAGCGATTGTAAGAAACGAAATACTTTACTCTGTTCCTTGGATATTTACTTAACAGTACGTCAATTTGTTTGCAACCTAGTTGCTTAGAGTAGTCGTATGAATTTTCATCAATATATCCAAAGTTGCTAAACGTGGGCTTCCTGATAGTCACCATTTTCAACGAATCTGGAACTGCTCCGTACATTATTATGTAACGGAACAAAATGTGTGAGTCTACTTTGTTTAAAACAGGAGGAAAACTTAGGGCCCGTTCACACAGCGATGATCAGTACGATATTTAACTGTATAATTTTAGAAGTACAATGTCATTGCAGTTTCAGTACAGTTTGTTTCAGAACAATGATAGTACAGTTTTATACTGCATTCGTTTTTATTAACTGTATGGACCGGGGGATAGTTACGTGTGATCCCAAATTTTTTACCGGACTTCAAAAAAGGACATTTCGAAATTTATTATTTTATGTATGTTTTTATCGATATTTTCGTCAGTTGTGGACTGATTTTGTATATTATTTTTTATTTAGTAGAGGCAGCTTGCGCGGTAGTCCCATATAATTTATTAACTTTCCTTGAGTAAAATTTGAGTTAGCTTTAATAATACGTATATGTATGTATATCATTATTTCCTGTCACTGTTATTTACATATTAGGTGTATGCGAATTCGCGGTTTTTTTCGGTATTTTTCACTTTTTAGTTGTGATACACACAAACACCACCGCAACTAAAAAGTGTAAAATAAAAACGAAAACACAAAACCAAAGACACCGACTTCCGAAATAAAAGTTATTTTTCAGTTTGTAGTGTTTTTTTGGAAGTGGGTTGTTTTTTTTTAAGTTGTTTTACCGTAAAATGTCGTATTCATCATCACCGTGTGGACACTTTTAGCACCAACCTAAACGAGTAAAATAAACATAGGTAGGTACTGTAGAGATTTTAGACCTGAACCACTGTACATGCCATAAACATAAAATATTCGCGAAGGTTACATAGGGAAGCCATGCGGGCTAAAACCTCTACAGTACCTACATCTTCCAATAATATTTGCCGCGAAATGTTTGTTTTCATTTCTATCTACCCTAGCAAACATGTTTGCAAACACGTGTTATCTACGTACGCTGGTTCGTAGTATGCAGTTTATTGTGCGACCCACATTTATGACGTCATTAATGTTTCATTGCCAAAGGTATCGCCTTTTATTGTTCGAACTACAAAGGGATATTAAAATAGAAAATTATTTGTAAGACAATGGAGTCGTAATATTGACATTAATTGCAAACCAATGATACATTTTGAGTAGCGCGTTTTATTATTTATGATTATGTTCTTGTAAAGAAAGAGGTATAATTTATTATTATTGTTATTTTGTATACGCCTTCATTTTTCGAAGGAAATATAAGGATACAAACAACAAATTCAAATTATGTTACTCTTAATAATGTTTACTTTTGAATTGATTTAAATAATTTAAATATGATTAAAGTGGTGTTTATTTATTTATCTTATACACAATGTACATTAAGGCTAATTATATAGTTCTGGCTTATATTTTTGAATCTATACGACCTTTTACTTTGAATCATGATAATCGTTACTCATAATATTATGACAACAGGGCAGTGGCAAAGAGTGAAAGTTTTGACAAGGGTACGGTATGTGCAATAATTCAGACACAAATAATTAACATGTTTTGAAAGGGACGCCGAAAATTATGTAACATAGGGTCCTTCGCTACGGCTACCTACAGAATTATGTAACATAGGGTCCTTCGCTACTGCTACCTACAGAATCTGGGCTGCTTAAAATATTAATAACTTCAAAATAGATCCTACAATGTCTGTTAATTTCACTCGTCAAACTACTTTGGCCAGTTACTTTGAAGTTTTATGATCGTTGTTTTATGATCAAGATAACAAGATCAAGTAAAATTGACCGGAAACGATTTTAATAGCGCAACAGGAAACTGTCTTTTTGATACTAACATTTGATTATTTTTTAAGACTGTCCTTACCAAGACATTCGTCATGGGTGTGTGTTTACAGATACACATTTCTTCGTTTTGTCGGCATTATAGGTATAAATCAGTGATAACAACATTGGGTAGCTTAAACTTATAAAAGTTTAAGATTGGTTATCCTCCCGGATAACCAGGAGGTTGACATCCCGGATGAAAGTAAAGTAATTAAAGTAATAAGTAAGAATTTTTAAGTAGGACTTCAAAGTCCTACTTGAAAATTTTTAAGTTGGACTTTGAAGTCCTACTTAAAAGTTTTAATCTCAAAATAAACAACTTAAGATTTTTGACAGTTACATATTACAGCGTAGAACATAACTAGACTGAACTTTTTTTTAATGCGAGGTATGACCGTATGGAATCATAAGTCGTAGCAAAAAGCTAAACCATAATAACGTAAAAATATTTTAATATACTAAAAAGTATAGTAAAATATTATATTCTAATTAATTGACATAATGCTTATTCAATATAATAACTGCTTCAGGATGCTGTTGGGATTGCCGCGCTATTGTAGTGCGTCCGGTATGTGCGCGTTTGCGCATACCGATGATTTTTACGCCATAACTCGCAAAAAAACTAGTTACACCTTGTCAAGAGCGCGGTCTAGTTCTAACAGCATCCTAAGTATGTTAATAGAAAAGTACGACGCACCTTGGTTGTCGCATGCTGTGGAGGTGCTGGTTAGAAGACCCCGCAGCTAACTTTTTTGTTTCTGTGTTTGTTTACTAACAAATAGTTTTTAATAACAATGCTACTGACAATTGGGCCTAGTTGCCATAAATAAACAAATATTAAATTTTAATTTAATGCAACGATAATGTGTATATAAGAGGAAGTCTGAAATCATCGGTGTGAAAAGTTGTGAGGAAATAGGTTATCATGGTATGGGTATATGATGCGAAGGAAATGTCGCCAGGAAAGTCTTGAGTATGAATGTGGATGGCTATAGACTAGGGGAAGACCAAAGAAACGATGATGGACTGTGTGAAAGCTGATATGGCTAGAAAGAGAGTTCCTACCGAGATGACAACTAATAGAGAAGTATGGAAGAAAAAAGACATGTTTCGCCGACCCCAAATAGTTTGCAATAAGGGTAGGAAAATGATGATGATTACAATATGTCAATCAATTAGAATCTTGAGACGTAAAGGGATGGTTGACAGAATGAATAGGATCTACCTAACCTTAGAAAATACGATTGGTTTTCTTATTCGTTATTAGTTGATTGCTTTAAGGGTTCCAATTATTCTGATTTGCCACAGGAATGTTCACCTTATGTTTCTGTTTATGAGTGTGATTATTATTATTATTATTATGTGTGTGGGAATTAGATCCAAGACTGTTGCAACCTCGGTAACATATTATGTTCGGTTGCTACGAAATACGAAAATTAAATAATAATTATAATAATAATTTTATTAAAAAAATTACAAGACTTAATAAATTAGTACAGTTTTCCTTAAATGTAAATTATATTCCTAAGACTTACACGCCTGTACTAGGTAATCTTGTGTTTTAGGCAAAATGTGCAGACAATAAATAAATAATCTAGTAGTTGACAATGGTACCGATTCCGTTGTTCACAAAATAAACTAAATTTAAGTTCAGTGCATCTTTTTCTTTGTGTTTCTTTAAGAAGAGGACAGAAGATAACTTTTAGTTTAGTCCTGTCAAATTAATCAGCACCTGTCACTACTCCATACACGTTTAGACGTGATTAAAAACTTGCCTACTAAAATTACGTTAATTTACGTCAAGCGCTGATTAATTTGACGGTACTAAACTAAATTTATCTTCTGTCCTTTTCTTAATAAAATAGAAAGAAAAAGATGCACTGAATTTAAATTTAGTTTAGTTTGTGAACAAGGGAATTGGCACCAATAGACAAATAAATTATACGAGTAGTTATGTTGAGTAACTTAACTCTTAGTTTTTAAATTTGATAATGGTACCGATTCCCTTGTTCACAAACTAAACTAAATTTAAGTTCAGTGTATCTTTTTTTTTGTATTTACTAAGAAGAGGACAGAAGATAAATTTTAGTTTAGTCCTGTCAAATTAATCAGCGCCTATCACTACTCCATACAAGTTTAGACGTGATTAAAAACTTGCCTATTAAAATTACGTCAATTACGTCAAGCGCTGATTAATTTGACAGGACTAAACTAAAGTTTGTCTTCTCTCCTTTTCTTAATGAAATAGAAAGAAAACGATGCACTGAGCTTAAATTTAGTTTATTTTGTGAACAAGGGAATTGGCACCAATACCTACTTATCGTAGGTATACACATTTACTATAAACACAGAAAATAAATTCTCTGTATCTTCGTATGACATACTTTGGAGGGCTTCCTTGAAAATTCTCTTACAATTTGTGTAGTTCAGGGAGTAAATGTTTGCTTTCGAGTTTAGTCTATTATAAAGGAGAGGACTGAGGTAGGAGGAAGCATGTTTTGTTGTGTTTTGTGGGCAAATGAAGACTTAGTAGCTGCTTAGGTTTATTATAAATGATATCAGTAGTATAACTTATAATATTTGTTTTATACATATACTACAAGAAAATCGTTAAACATGACTTGCAGTATTACTTAAACGGATTTTCGGTACGATTGGATCGATTAATAATAGGTAAAAATAAATAGAAACGTGATATGTCAGATACGACTCTACTCGTGGTGACCTCTAGAGCGTTGCCCCTATGACTTCTTGGTGCTGTAGAATTTAAAATTACGTACTTTTTAATACAATGGTGCCGATTCCCTTGTTCGCAAACTAAAGTAAATGTAAGTTCAGTGCATCTTTTTCTTTCTATTTCATTAAGAAACGGACAGAAGATACATTTTAGTTTAGTCCTGTCAAATTAATCAGCGCTTGACGTAAATTGACGTAATTTTAGTAGGCAAGTTTTTAATCACGTCTAAACTTGTATAGAGTAGTGACAGGAGCTGATTAATTTGACAGGACTAAACTAAAATTTATCTTCTGTCCTTTTCTAAATGTAATAGAAAGAAAAAGATGCACTGAACTTAAATTTAGTTTAGTTTGTGAACAAGGGAATCGGCGCCAATGTATATCTGGTTAGAAGAAGTGAATAACCCTATTGTTACTTGGGTCAATTTTTTTCTTTACTTACGACATTTTTTGACACATTTAGTACGTGTTACATTTTCTCTAAGAAACGGCTTAATTAGAAGATTGATTACGTCACGTGTGTTCACCCCCACCTACAAAGTTAATCGTGTTCTAATCAGTAATTTGGTCGTGTTAACGGCCAATTAGTGGGTGACCTTCAAGATGTTTACGGGCAACTAAAGCACAATGAGTTAAATAATAGTAGACATAATGTAGCAGTGTGAACATATCGTGTTTAAGGTCCATAGTCATCATTAGGTATAGTTTATTTACGCCAGCACTGATGGACTTTATGATTGTGTTAACTTAATACAAATAAACACACGAACTGGTTCCGCTGTCTTCGTATTTTTATTTTATAGGGGTTTATGTTAATCTTCGATGTAAACAAGTTTTTCTTGTTCACAGGTAAAATGACATTGCCAGCGCCCCCGAGCATCGACGAGTATGAGGACCCATTCGTTATGAACACGACCAACGTGACGAGCCACCCCGCGGCCTACGACGAGCAGTACGCGCTGGACCTGGTGGTGCCGCTCACCGTCACGTACGTCATCATCTTTGTGGCCGGCATCCTCGGCAACACCAGCACCTGCGTGGTCATCGCGAGGAACCGCTCCATGCACACTGCCACCAACTTCTACCTGTTCAGTCTGGCGATCTCAGATCTCATACTATTACTATGTGGCTTGCCGTTTGAAGTGCATAGACTGTGGAACCCAGACACGTACCCGCTGGGCGAGGCGCACTGCATCGCCATAGGACTGGCGTCGGAGACGTCAGCTAACGCCACAGTGTTGACAATTACCGCGTTCACGGTGGAGCGGTACATCGCGATATGTCGACCTTTCATGTCGCACACCATGTCGAAGCTGTCAAGGGCTGTGCGGTTTATTATAGCTATATGGGTGTTTGCGTTATGCACGGCGGTGCCGCAAGCGATGCAGTTCGGTATAGTGTCGTATGTGGATAATGGCGTGAACGTGAGCGCGTGTACAGTGAAGGGTGTGGGTGTCCATCAAGTGTTTGTTATATCTAGTTTCGTGTTCTTCGTGGTGCCTATGTCGATGATATCAGTGTTGTACGCGTTGATAGGTATTAAGTTGCGGACCTCTCGTGTGTTGCATCCCCTGAAGAAACTCTCTGTGGACAGTAATGAGAGAGCCAATGGTCAGATGCAGTACAGGAATGGAGCGTCACAGAGAAGAGTCATCAGAATGCTCGGTAAGTTTCAACACAAATACAATTTTAGTAGCTGGCCTCAAGTATGTTAATGAGATTATTACCAAAGTGGAGCGAACATTTTCCTCTGTAAGATATTTTAGGTAGGTAGTCCCCATCAATACTGAATAGACTTACCAACTCCACTTATAGTTTTTAACTGTTTAAAACGGAAAGTTTGGGTCCCGAATTTGGGCTGCATTTCGTGGAAACTCATTTATTTGAACGTAATTGATTATAAGAATGATGACTATATGTATACTATCAACTAGAATCCAGTCTTGAAGGATGAAAATGCAATCAAATAGTCGTTTAAAGTTTCTTATTTTATGACATTGAATACTGACTTTGTGACAGTCATCTGATAAGATTGAAAATGCCCTGAATACTATTTAAATTGTCCAACCATGAATGGAAGTCTATATTAATGTATATTGTTCAACCTCGTTATATCTGTTGCATGTCTGTTTCGAAAATCAGTGCATAAAATATTATATGCACTGGATTATATCAGGATATAATCCAGTGCCATTTAACAGGGAAAGGGAAGGTCAGCCCATTATGATACCTCCCATAATAATTATTATATTTTTACAAAGATTTAAAAACATATTCACAAAAACATGGGCTACGGCTCAAACCCTTGCGAAGAGGTTCCTTTAAGTGTCAATCAATAATTAGGTACAAAATAATAATAACGCGCAAAATAAAGAATTGCAAAAACAGTAGTAGGTGGAATTAATATTCCTGAATATAATATAGATAACTGCATGATATAAAGTGTCATTTTCCATCCTCGTCAAATTTCAGGAGGCTGCTATGAAAGACAAATATAATCAAATAAAATTGCGATACCTGTTCAATTATTAATACATATTTGTTTTTTTAGTTATTTAAGTTTGACAGTATTATAGAATACACCACTTTCACAGAAAAGAATCACCCCGTTGCGTATGCGGTAGTGTGTGTGTAAAATGGCATTTACAGTGCAGTATCACATGAGCCGCGTTTTAACATGCGTGTCCCACACATGCCAATTTCCGACAGTTAGAAAAAAAACGACCTATTTATTACATTATCGATTCATGTCGAGCATCATTAGCATAGTTACCTCCTTGAATTTGAAGAGGATGCAAAACGACACCTTGTATATTAGTTGAAAATCGTAATAAACTTTTTCATGAAATACTATTGTATAAATATTTATTTTTTCGACAGTAATGAATCATTTATGAATCTAGTACTTACTAGGTAAATGAAAATACCTGATTTATGTCTGTACGCAGTAGGTGGAATTAATATTCCTAAATATAATATAGAGAACTGCCTAATATACTAGTTGAAAATTGTAATGAACTTTTTCTTGAAATACTATTGTATACACATTTAATTGTCCGACAGTAATGAATCATTTATGAGTACTAATGTAGTGACCGCACTAGGTAAATTCAAATTTCTGATTTATGTCTCTATACATAAACAAAATTATTTTAACTTCCAGTTTCACAGTGCCTACGGATTTTAGGCAAGTACATTTTGTGGAACGCGAGCGGTGTCATTCGTTCCAGACATAAAGATTTGCCTAACGTCCCAGACGGACGCATCTGCGAATAATTAGATTAAACAAAGACTTCTCGAACCGTTACACGCACTAACTAGTTTTTCATTCATAATAAATAAAATGACTGCCGCAGTAACAGATTGTTGAGGGTTGGCTGAAGGGTTAAACGGGTCGAAGACGTCCCTAGAGTGAAACGTCCTAAAATATATTAAATTATATCAAACAGATTTCATATTTCCTTTTCCGTAGTTTTGTTTTCTTTTTTCCCAGGGGTAACAAACTAAAAAAGGAAAATAATTAGGAAATTAAGTAGAATTTGTAGGGATGACCGAATGGACCCAAATCGTCGACAAATTGTATTAGTTGCGGTTCATTTGGTCGACGACTGTACCATTATTTGCTCATCTTGCCTTTTACGGGAAAACTACTTTAATATGTACCTACTAAGTTTATTTAACCGTTACGTTTTATGTTGATAATAGATGCGCCCCGCGGTTTCACCCGCATAAGTTTTGACCCTGTGGGTATATCGGGATAAAAAGTATCCTATATGTTATTCCTGGTTATAAACTATGTGTGCCAATTTTCATCCAAATCCGTTCAGTACTTTTTGCGTGAAAGAGTAACAAACATCCATCCATCCATCCATCCATCCATCCTTACAAACTTTCGCATTTGTAATATTAGTAGGATTTGAGTGGGACTTCCACATCAAAGGGCTTAAAAGAAATTATATCTACTTATTAAAGTTTATAAGGATTTATATAACAAAATAGTAGATTGTGTCATAAGTCATAAGGGACCAAAATAAAGTACGTCGCTCGAGGTTAAATAATTTTGGTACCGTGTGGCACACTCTGCTTTTCATCCCCCTCTATGAGAAAAATAAATAAGATATGCTTTTAGTAGTGACGAAAAGTTATATTAATATAAAATTAAAATTGTCTGTAATATTTTGACAAAAAGTAATGAAAAATCGAATAAGAAGTTCCCGCGTATTTTTTTTATTTGCTTAACCAATGCCTCGTCGGCAGGCGCGCTTTTTTATTACTGGCCAGAACTTTATCGAAGCGAATTGCGTTCAAACTTTTTAATCAAATAGTGTTCCAAATTAAAAAGTCATTTTGTCACTGTTATTAAGTGCGCCGGAATGACCCATTTTGCTCGCACTTTTCGAGGAACCATTCGCCTCTTTTAGAATAGATGGGATGAAAAATATATTTCGTAGTAGTAGTATTTTTAGTAGAACTGAAGGGGCCATAAAGACCCCTATTCGAAGGATTTTTATATTCAATTCCAATACGTCCCAGAAAACGTATACTGTTATAAAGCAAAAGAATATCTTCATCATTTTCGTACTCCAATTGGTTCGGTTTATCAATTTCCTTGTCATGAAAGAATATGATTTTTTGTACATGTAAGGTTATAAAACCGACAACGTTATGAGGCTCTCAGGCTAGACCAGCGCCAAATGGCGTAGTAAAGAGACCCAGTAGACCTATGAGGATTAGGGTCTTAACTATTTCTACTTTAGTACCTATAACTTACAATTGGTAATAATTACTGTATGTACAGTAATATTTGTGTTACATAAGTAAAAAAAGTAGGAAGTTTATTTTTATTTTGGAACAACAACAAATTTACATAATTATAATGGAAACGATGATAGCTAGCTACGAAGTTAAAAACTGTGTTGCAGCTATCAACGCCCGTCTAAACATAAGCAACACATTGTTCCACTCTTAACTGTGGCATGGGAACAGTTTAGCTAACTTCGGTATTTAAATAAAAATCGTAAACACGCAAAAATAAAAGACATCCAAGTTATGTATGTTGGTACCTAGTTGTGGTGCCGTGTTTATTTTTTATTTTTTTTTGTTTTTTTATTTTTATTTTTGTGGTGCAGTGTGGAATGGTCACTGCCATTCCACACCGCACCACAAAAACACCCTCACACACACACCTTCAGTCACACTTGACTGAAGGTGTGTGTGTGAGCGAGGGTGTGTGCGCGTGAGGGTTTGCGTGAGTGAGGGTTATTAACATTATATTTGCTTCCAAAACAACATGTATTTTTAGCTTAGGTACGCACTTATTTATTTAATCATAATCATAATTAAGTTTATTGAAATTCTGCGCATTCTTGTTCATTTAGGCGAAATTAATTTGTAATTTCTGCGAAGAAATCCGACCCAGCTGAACATAAACTTGAAGCTGAAGCCAAAATGCAAAGAAAACTCGTGGAAATGTACCTAGAAGTAAGAGAAGTTAATAATAAAATGAATTTGTGAATGACTATAGTTGGCTGTTATGTCACCTTGGTTTAATTACGTACACTGAAGTGGGACAATTGGATTAAAACTGATGAATGATATTTCCCGCGGTGTGTAAGAAAAACACGACGTTTTTCAGCTGTTTTCATCAACCTACAAACTTTAACGCTATGTTGTAGGTGATTTAATGTGTATGATGTTTTTATTCAACGCAGAATAAAAGTACAAGCGGAAAGTGCCAACGCACATTGATAAAATCCATAAAAAAAGGCAAAGTAATATCAGGAAAACGTATTGTTTAACTAATGGACTACAAAATAGTCGTATATTCAAATCACAATCTGCCATTCTTTGACTGTTGTATAAAATGGCAAAATCACGAAATTTGATAAAAAAATATATTTTTTTGACTGTAGGTTAGGTACATTAGGCAGAATGAAAAAGAAGTCTCGGAAAAGGCTTTTCTTTTTCAAAGATTTTCCTAGTTTCCTTTCCATTTTTTGACTTTTTTTTTTTTGTATTTGTGTTCCTTTTTTGCGTCATGTTTGCCGGAAATAAAAGTATTTTCATTCTCTTTTTTCTTTTAATTAAATTAGTGTATCTTACCATCTCTCACTACTTTAAAAAATACTTGTATATCATCTTATAAAATCTTGCTTTGCTTGGGATCTTGCTTTGCTTTTACCATTGTGGCATAGCAACCAATTAGTTGCACAGTATTTAAAGATTAATGAATAAAATAAATTATTTAAAAAACAAAAACCCGACTGCAAAAACACAACTGAAAAGGCAAAAACAAGCATTATAATCTATACAATTTCGGTATCGCAGGCGGGGACAATCAAAAGTTACACCATATTTCAGGTTATTCGACTGTCCCCGCCTGCAAGACCAAAATTATATAGATTATAATGCTTGTTTTTGCCTTTTCAGTTATGTGTTTTTGCAGTCGGGTTTTTGTTTTTTAAATAATTTATTTTATTTCAAGCTTTTTAGTTTTATTAACATATACATTTGAAAATTACTCATTACTAGCTTTTATTTGATACCAATATTGTTGCAATTAATTTAAAAAAAACCCTTCCCCTCCTTCTTTTTGTATATGCAGGTGCAATTTATAAATTTTATATAGCCTATGTCACTCCCACAATTAAAACGAATCTAAGGACACCTCATATGTTAAAATCAATCAAGCCGTGTAGGCTACAGAGCGTGCCAAAGAAATAGACATACATACATACATACATACATATTCTCGAAAAACATTACCCTCCTGAGGCAGTCGGGTAAAAAGAGAGAAATTATAAAAAGAAATAAATTGGCCAGTTTGATTGGTCTATTTTGAAGTCATTTATGATGGTTCAGGGTGTTTGTGTTTTTTACAACTATAAAATATAATAATTTGGTGTAGAATAGGTAGAAGGCTAGCGTGGGTGGGTATCTAATTGAATGTAAATTCACACTATATATGTAATACTCTCTGTATTACATATATAGTTTGAGTCGAGACTTTGGAGTCATTTCCTTGGGTTTTCGAACTTGAAATGAAATTGTTTATTTTGTAAATAGGATATAGGAATCACTTTAAAAAAATAAGCTAGATGGAGTCGACATTTCCTATCGGGTAAAAGTCTCTTTTAAAGTCCAGACATAATATTGGTCAGATCAAGATCTTGTTTATATGTATTATTGTGCGACCCCATAAAGTATTATTGTCTAACCTTATTTTGTGTTATTATGAGTATTTATCCAATTTTGTCGGTTGTGATTTGCAACTAGAATCGGATAAATCTTAAAAGTGGTGTACACATACAATACTAGTATTATAAATTCGAAAGTAACTCTGTCTGTCTTTATGATACCATTTCACGCTTAAACCGCTAAACGGATTTCAAAAAAATATGGCGAGGAGATAGATGGTATCCTAAGGAAGGCTAGTTTTTGTCTCAAAAATAATCCTAAAGGGGTGATATAGGGGATGAAAGTTTGTATGGGAAACTTAGCATTTCTTAAGTTAGGGATATGATAATTGAAATTTATGCTTTTGGTAAGAGGGAAACATTATCTAGAATTAAATTAATTGAAGGCAAAATTGCCGACGGGAATCTCAAAGGCGCCGCACGACTTCTTTTTACTAACGACGTGTTGTCGCCTGATACTCCTGATACCCTTTCGGCTTTGCGTTCGAAACATCCCCCGGCTCCCGTGATCCCGTATTTTTTCGAGTCTCCTACAGCAGACCAGGCCTGCCTCGAAATCGAAGGCAAAGACGTTATTGACGCAATAATTTCTTTTAAAACCAGTTCAGCGGCCGGCCTGGACGGAATCTCACCCCAACATTTAAAAGATTTAACTTCTTATTCTGTGGGTGATGCAGGTGAGCAGCTTATTTAAATTAATAAATTTTATGTTTTCAGGCAAAATCAACGCTGATATTGCCTCACTTTTATTTGGTGCTAATTTGATCGCCCTAACTAAAAAGTACGGAGGGGTGAGACCCATTGCTGTGGGGTCAACTTTAAGACGTTTGGCATCCAAAATTGCGGTGAGACATATCAAATCTAAATTACAGTCTGTTTTCGAACCTATACAATTAGGATTTCGCACGAAAGGTGGGTGTGAGGCCGCCGTCCATGCTTTAAGAACCTACCTTTCGTATGATGATTGCGAAATTGTAGTCAAAATTGACGTCAAAAATGCTTTCAATTCAGTAAACAGGGATGCCATGCTGACAGAAGTTAAGAACAAAATTCCGGAACTGTATCAATACTTGCTTACCTGCTACGCAGAACCTTCAAAATTAATTTACCGTTCCCATGAACTTTCTTCGGAGGTCGGCTGTCAGCAGGGCGATCCCCTCGGGCCAGCAATTTTTAGCTTGGCTATAAATCCGATTATTCAAAATTTAAAATCGAAATTTAACGTTTGGTATTTGGATGACGGAACCCTGGGAGGCGATGTGGACACTGTGTTATCTGACTTATCAGATATTAAAACAAAATTCGAAAATATTGGTTTAGAATTAAATTTTAGCAAATGTGAACTCTTTATTCAAAAACCTTCTTACAGTTTGGATAATTTAAAATCCAAATTAAATTTTCTGGCACCTAATATCAAAATAGTATACAGAAAGTCACTTTGCCTCCTGGGTTCTCCCATCTTTGAAGAATCTTTTCCTGATTATATTACCAACACTATTTCTAAATTCCAAAGTCACGCAAATTGTTTACTCGAAATCAGTCCTCATTATGCTCTTATAATTCTAAAGTTTTGCCTTTTTGTCCCTAAATTTACTTATGTGCTTCGCTGTAGCCCTTTTTGGAAACATCCAAATTTTCTTTCACCAATAGACGATTTAGTCAAAACTAGTTTAGAAATGATTTTAAATATTCAGCTCAATGAACCATCTTGGTTACAAGCATCCCTCCCTATTCGGTTTGGCGGTTTAGGAATCCGCAAAATTTTGAGTGTTGCTTCCCCAGCCTTTTTGTCGTCCACCCATAGCACGTCACGTCTCATAGGTAATGTCCTAAGGGCTTTGCCCACAAACTATGAGACTGCGGGCTTGGAGGATGCCAAGAATGCTTTTCAAATTGCTTGCCCGGGTAAAGAATTTCCAGACAACCTAAAATCTCAAAGGAGCTGGGACGATATTTATTGCGATTTAACAGACAAATCGATTCTGAGCCGCAGTTCAGGTCCGGATCGCGCAAGACTTTTGGCGGTCGAAACCAGAGAGGCCGGTCATTGGCTACATGCCCATCCTTCTCCATATACCGGTACCTTCCTGGATCCGACCTCGCTTCGTCTAGCGACTGGTCTGCGGCTTGGGGTCACGGTATGCACTCCACACACATGCCCTTGTGGCACGGACGTGGACCAACTGGGTCACAACGGACTTTGTTGTCAAAAAAGTGCAGGCCGCTTTTCAAGACATGCGACACTTAATGACATAATCCGCCGGTCTCTTGCCAGCATCAATGTGCCTGCTCTTCTTGAGCCGACTGGCATTGTCAGAGATGATGGCAAAAGACCTGATGGTGTGTCTTTGGTCCCGTGGAGTTTGGGATGGATGCTTGTGTGGGACGCTACCTGTGTAGACACACTGGCACCGTCCCACCTCCAACGGACTACTTCTAAAGCGGGTGCAGCGGCAGAAAATGCCGAAAATCTGAAAGTTATTAAATATGGAGGCCTTGGCAGAGAGTACAACTTTGTGCCCTTTGGCGTCGAGACCCTCGGTACGTGGGGTCCCAGTGCGCATAAGTTATTTGCGGAAATCGCGAAACGTCTAGTTGATGTAACTGGTGACCGAAAAGCTGGCGGCTTTCTCGCGCAACGCATCAGCATTGCAATTCAGCGAGGAAATGCCGCCAGCATCCTCGGTACAATGCCCCGAGGGCCTTTTTTAAGCTTAACTTAGTTTTAATTTAATTTAGTTAATGTTAATAATCATCTTGTAATTTGGTTATGTAAATAAATATATTTTGGTGAGAAATAAAAAATATGTGTTTTAGCGTTTTTGATAAATCATCCCCATGGGGGTAAAAACGGCGGCCAAAAAAATTGCCGGAGAGGGCCAATGGTTATTGGTGGGCTAGGTGTACGCGCAGGCCAAACTGCTGGAACCCAGACCTTTGAGGTGCTTCCGCTGCCAGGTTGGTAACCACGTGGGAGCTAATTGCACCTCGGAGGTAGACCGCAGCGGTCTCTGCTACCGCTGTGGTCAGCCCGGGCACAAGGCCGGCTCCTGCAACGCCACGCCGCTCTGTACCGTATGTGCGATCAAGCGGAGATCCTGCGGGCCAGGGGATTGGCCTGCCAGGAGTCGCTGGGGACTGTGAACAGGGACCCGTGGGGACGCCCACACAAAGTGGTGCGGGATAAACTCCGCCCATGGGCTCCCCCGCTGACGCAGAGTCTCCGGCCCCAGCTTGTGGAGGACGTGGTGAGCGCTCTGTTCTATTCGCGAGGGGAACACACCTCTCCGCCCATGGACCACACCGCCGACGACGACGATGCTCCGGAGGTGACAGAGGTAGAAATGAGAGCGGCGGTACGCAAGCTTAATGGCAAAAATATCGCCCCAGGACCCGACGGCTTACCTGGGAATGCCTAGGTCCTGGCCTTGAAGACTCTCAGGCCTCGCCTTAGGGGGCTCCTAAGCGCATGCTTGGACCTCTCCAAGCATGCGCTTAGGAGCCCTAAGCCTCGGAGCCTCGGAGTCCAGTTCCCGCTTCGTTGGAAGATGGGGAAACTGGTCCTCATAAAGAAGGCGGAGGTATACGGATACGGTGGAGGTCTGCCCGGCTTGGGCAGAGCACCGCCACGTCCTCATGGAGGCGATCGGCGGTAGAGACCTCTCGCGTCCGGCCCTGGTTCAGGCCATGGTACGGAGCGAGAGGGCATGGGCAGCCGTCACCTCTTTCTGCGAAGCAGTAATGCTCGCGAAGGAGGAGGCGGGACGGTTGAGGGAAAGGCAAATTTCGCGCCCCCTCACCCCTAGCCACCGCAGGAGACGCCCGTGGCGTCGGGAATCCCGGGTGGATTTACGGCCACCGTAGGCGCGGGCTTGCGGACGGTGAGCAATGGGTAGCTCACTGTCTGCCTGCCGGGGTCGTGGGAAGGTACCAAAAGGTTACCGAGGTAACACAGGCAACGGAAGGAATATGGGTGGGTATTAGTCAGTAAGAGTCTGACACACCCTCCCGCTCCGCCCAGAGCGGGAGAAGTTATTTGATAATTTCCCACCCAAAAAAAAAGGGGGTAACTTTACCCCCTTTTTTTAAAGAATAAAGTAAAATATTAAAATTCATATGATTATTAAAATTTTTGTGTACCTCTTTTTAAGAGATTTAAGGAATTGGAAATTTAGTCAGAGTCCATATCTAACCTTAGAATATAGAAAGAACCAGAATCCGCGTTCAACTGTCATTGCAAGCCGCACGCTGTGTCCAAAATCAAGATAAGCGCCCCGCGCCCGCCTCACTTCCCACCCGCGTAATGTTGCTAGCTCGGACATTATGAACCCGTTTTGGGGTAAACGTTGAGAGTATTGGTAAGATAATATAAATAATAAAATCACAATTGGTCTTTTCATAGATACATAATTTCATACACCCGCCCCCTCTAGAAATCCTAATAGTCTAACATAGTACTTATTATGAATGTTATGCAATTCTAACAAAATCATATATACATACGGCTTGCATTGATAACCTTTCTTTTTCAAGTCGGGTTTATTTTTAAGTTGTTATTAATTTAACACTACAACGAATAAAAATGCCCTCAGTAGGTAATAAAAAGAAGGGAAAATCAAAACTCTTATACTGGCAACACTAACAAGATGGATGCATCATTCTCTATGACAATTACAAACTGAACAATTTATTCAGTAATTAAATAAGATGATATTTTAATGCGCTATTTACACGTGAAATGTGATCCCATCCTGTTTATTTTGTAGCCCCGCTGCATTTTTACAAGTATGAACGACACAAGATGGCATAATTAAGTAAAATTGCACACCGGTAAAACACGTTACGCGATACGACGTTCACAGAGTAACTGATTGGCTGCGCGTCAAACTACTCCATTTAGGAGTAGTTTTTGACGCTTCAGTATTAGGCGTGTTCGCGGCTTCTGGTTCTTTCTATATTCTAAGTATCTAACTATATATATTTTAGTATTTATTCCATTATAATCAGTCCACCTCCTTCAATGTTATTGCAATGTATAGTATTACGTGCATTTTACGTGGTCAATGGCGGCGTTAGAGTATTCAAATTAATGGTGATAATATTAAAATGTGGTTTTGTGGCGCAGCCTGGGAGAGGCCTATGTCCAGCAGTGGACTGTTGTAGGCTGAGTTCATTGATTGACAATGAAAATGAATTATTATTATTTTTAAGTTAGACATTTAGAACCATAAAAGCTTGTTTAATTTTTGATAATAAATGCAAATAATCTTCTTTTCTTTAAAATTAAGTCTGTCTGTCTGTTACCTTTTCACGGTTTAAAGGCCGAATGGATTTGGATGATGGGTATATGGATAGGCCATGACCTGTGCTAGGACATAAGATACTTTTTATCCCGGTAGCACGTTCCCGTGGGATAATTTACGACATCAGCGCGGGCGAAGCCGCGGGTAGAAGGTAGTTTGCTATATGTTGTAAATCCATTACGTGCGTTAAGGCGCTGACAAGAACTAATTGACCAAAATAGGCTTCTCTTAAGAAAAAAAATGGCCAAATCTGTATAGTTTGTGGTAGCGGAAAAAAAATATGCTAAATTTGAACATATTTCCCAGAACTTGGTTGTTACCAAAACACGTTTAAAAAAAATCTCGATACAAACTAACGTTAAACTAACCTCTTACCTTGAGCTCTAATCCAAAATATCTGCATTAAATATCAACACACGTTACGTATTTAATTAATAACAAGAACGTCTTATTTGAATGCAGAACTTGGTTGTTTTTTATTTTCGATTAATCAACTCAATTTTGAGTAAATTGATAATTGCTTCATATTTTGCAATAAATTACAAGCGTTGTGTCATCGCGCTTCTCTTTCTTTTCTATACAATCTGACAGTGACCGCGGTTTTGCTGTTGTCAGCGTCTTAATTAATTGACCTTGGCAAGCAGACTGTCCCTTGTTCGCAGTTAGTTGGCAGTAATTAAACACAGATTTTACGAAATACTGGGACATTTTTATGGCACAAGCTGTTTTATGGGAAATCTTCATGATCTGCTATATTTGTACACTTCGCCCGCGATTTTGTTCGTGTGGAGTTCGTATCTTCATCTATAAAGTTCAACTCTCTCTCCATCCCGTAGGTATACAGGGTGGCCCAAAAGTCGTGCTCAGTATTTAATTTTTTTGCAAGTTAATTTAAGCCATATTCTTAACGAAGCTGAAGTTCCAGAAGAAAGAATAGCAGAAATGTGGCTGCAACATGATGGCGCCCCGCCTCACTACGCTCGAGCAGTTAGCGATCATTTGAACGATCATTTCTTCCCCAACCGGTGGATTGGTCGAGGCAGACATATTGCGTGGCCACCCCGGTCGTCCAATTTAAATCCATTAGATTATTTTTCTTTGGGGCTATTTTAAAGAAATAGTTTACCAAGGAGAGAACAATAGCGAACAAGAACTACGACAAAAGATCGAATTTGCTAGGGTACAAGTTACTAACAACAGAGGTGCATTCCGTAGGTTACGTAGGAATTTTATTAGATGGTGCAGATTATGTATTATGGCCAGAGGCAGGAATTTTGAGCATTTATTGTAACATTTTTTGCTTAATAAAACAATTATTTCACAATCGTTGTTTTGTTTTTTCGTCTTAGAAAGATATTAGAGCCACTCATGGCCATGTGTAATACCTTTTCAGAATCCCTATTAAATGCGCCAAAACTTGTAATACAGGGCCACTTTTCGGTAGAGTATTTTTTTTCACAGTGGGGTCCGAAGTAAATAAAAAGTTATGATTTGAGAAAAAATCGTAAAACTTAATATTATCTTCAACACACCCAATAAACAACCATAAATAGCATGTCTAACACAAGGACTCATCAGCACCAATTTAGTGAAAATTATAAAAAAGATACAGGATGTAGATTTTTTCGAATTTTAATAAGAATTAGTTAAAAAAAGTCAATTTTCTCATAAAAACACAAAATAAATTATAACTCTACAGGACCTTAAGGACCTCCCGTAGAACAACTTTTTCAGCTGATGACCCCATCTAACCCCTAGTTGCGTTTGATCCACGACTTTTGGGCCACCCTGTATAAGATAGTTTCCGAAAAGTAAAACTATTGAAGCGTAGGGCTGTTCGGTCATAGCACGGCATTTTTATTACTTCTAGTATTTTATACCCGTCATAACTTCTAAACGAAAGGTTCGATTCCAATAATTTAAAGAGAAATTTAGTAATCAATCTTGATTACGAAGTTGGATAAGGATTAATATCATGATACGGTACAAAATATGGGTCTTAAACAAATAATAGTGTCCATTAGCCATATCCTACCGTAAGGTATGCAAATTTACACACTTTGTAATTATAATATGTTTATCCTGTAAATATTCAGTGACAGAGTAATACGCTTTTTTTAGTAACAGTGTTTTGATATTGTTTTTAAATATACTTATATCACTTATCTCCAGGAATCAGTTTGGTAAATGGTTATATATGCTGGGAGCCATACATAATATACTTTTATTTAACAACGCTGTTTTATTGAAAGGTAAACATATATATTGAGTTTGTATCTTTTGCTATGTAACTTATTAAAGAGGTTTGCAAGTATTTTTTCTAACTAACATTATAACCTCTAATGTATATAAACATGGTAACATAAGAATGTTCAATTTTAAAAATGATAGTCTGCAACTGTCGTATACCAGTTATGGCTCGTATAAATTTCTTCTGGACTTTAAATACCGCTTCTTTATTAGTAGAATTACCCCAAAAAATAACACAATACTTAGAATAGGTGCAACATAGCCATTGTAGGCTGTTAGGACTGTAGAAGTACTGACCGTTTGTTTAAGTTTAAACAATGCACAAGAAAAGGTATTTAATCTAGTGCATAATGTATGTATATGTTCTATAAAATTTAAATTATTATCTATCTTTATACCCAGAAATCTCGTAACATCTACCTCCTGGATCTTATTATTTCGGTAATTTATGTTCATGTTGGCTATTTTACTTAATCTACTTCTGAATGTCATCAAATTTGTTTTGTCGAGATTTATGTGTAAATTGTTTGATGTCAACCAATTTATAATGCTATCCAAAATCATATTTATCTCAGGTTCCATGTGTAATTTATTATCTCCTGTGAACAGTACTGTACTACATCAGCAAATAGAATTGTGTTGTATTTTGTCACTTTTGGAAGGTCATTGATGTATATTATAAAAAAGAGGCGGACCCAATACACTTCCTTGTGGAACGCCAGATCTAGCCTGTCTACATAAAGATGAATAATATATATGTTTTTTCTAATGGGGACATATCTTTGTTATTTGTGTTATTTGCGTTCTATTGCTTAAGTAAGATTTATTCAGGTCATAAATGTTTCTTCTGCATCTTCATCAGCGTATAATTTATTTAAGAGTATTTTGTGGTCCACATAATCAAAAGCCTTTGTAAGGTCCATAAACAGTGCACACGTTTGTTTACCTCTATCCATGTGAGTTAATACGAGTATGTTGTGGAGAAAATTATAAACTGCTATATTAATCGATTTATTTTTACGAAAGCCCACCTGTTCATCACAAAGTAAATTGTTTCTTTCAAAGTAAAGTCTCTAAATACCATCACGAACAAGCGCTATAGGACGATAGCAGCTCATATAATTTTTATTTTTTTTTAAATAAAGCTTTAATTAGACTTAATTTTAACTTTTCTGGGAAGACTGCAATTGCTATACTTAAATTTATTATACGAGTATGACTAAGTATAAATGATAACTTAATGAATACGTGTTTTAAAAAAAATGTGTTGATATATTGTCATACCCGGTACTGTTTGCGTTCCGTAGATTTCTAATTAATTTGTATATATCTTCTGGTATAGTTGGACGCATAAATATGGAGTTTGGTTCGAACGGGATTATCTTGATGGAAGTTTTAATTTTATCAATGAAGAAATCAGTAAAATTGTTTGCAATCTGTTCAAGGTCAGTTATTATATTACCATCTACAATAATCTGTTGTATTTGATCCTTTAGTATATTTAGTTTATTGGTATTTATAATCTTCCAAGTAGCTTGTGATTTATTTCAGGAAGTTTTTATGTAATTTATTATTGCGAGACTTTTGCGGCAACTTAATAATCCTCGCAATCGTGAGGATAAAGTTAAGAATTTAGTTTTATTAATATCCGTAGGTTTTTTCATGTAATCCCACAACCCTGTTTTCCCATACATTTCGTAGGAAATAAGACTCCAACTTACTTTTTAGGGTTCCGTACCTCATCTCATCTTTCGATTCTTTTTTTTTGTTTAAAATAGAGTGTGACCTATGTCACATATTTTAAATAAGTAGTAAGAATAATGCTAAATAGAACAAAACCTACAAATTTCATCATGATCATCATTGACAAAAATAATCTTAGTATAATAAATTTATAATAAGATTATTTTTTAGAAAGAACCAAAATTATGCAATTTCACCAGAGAGTTCAGAGTAAGATCCCTGACATTAATTATTTAGGGACTCTAATAGATTCAACTAGTGTCACCAAATTCCTTGGTATCATTTGACCTGGAGATCCCAGACAGACGAAATTCGTAAAAAAAACAGTAAATTCGCATATGTTCTTTACAAACTGTCAAAGACTGTCAGCCTAGAATCGGTACTAATGGCTATCACGGTTATGTTGCATCAACACTTAGATACGGCATAATGTATTGGGGTAACTCAGTCGATAGAGAATTTGTATTAAGAGCTCAATTTTTTTTATCAGATCTATGTGTGGCCTAAATAGCACCGACAGTTATCAACCGTCCTCTAAAAGCCTAAACATCCTTACCCTACTATCATTGTACATCTACGAAACTAATATAATTGTCAAAACACACATCTCGCAATACAGAATAACTTCCAAAGCTACTGTAGAAAGTTACGCGACAAAAATAACCTAGAGGTCGAAATAACACATGGCAAAACAGTCCTAATTAATAAAAGTACTTTCTGTATGGCCACAAAAATAAACAAACGAACAAGCTGCCTGAGACATTAAAATAATTAAATCTGGACAAATTCAAAGGTGTACTTATGAAATTTTAATCGATAAATGTTACAACTCATTAAAGGACTATTTGGATGACAGTTCTATAATCCCTCTTACAGATATGCATTGTTTGACACTCTTGTGCTAATTTGATTAATTGACATTATCCTAGTTTTATTTTTTACATTTCTGTTTTATATTTTTCTATTGTTGACATTTTTGAAATATTTCATTTATTTGGTAGGTACTTGTTTTGACATTGTAGTTTTTATTTGAAATTTAATTCATTGTCAGGGGAATATTATATTGATTTATCCAACACTAGCTCTTTCTATAATTGTTGTTTGATAACTATTGTGAAATGAATAATGAAATAATTGTAAACTAACATTTATACGCCTAATGGCAAAGCATAGAGAACTCACAAAAATGTAACATCTCACACACTTGTGTATCTACAGATACACACGTGTGTGAGATGTTACAATTTACATTTTACCTATGTTTACAAATAAATACTCTGAATCTCTGAATCATCTCTGATTCATTCGGGGTTTTTTAATATCGTTTACAAAAGTGGGTGGTTTACTTCTAACAAGTAACAAGCAAGTACTAACTAAACGATCACTTACGAGTTTACGGTAATTAATATTTAAAAAAAAATACTTGCCGTTACTGGATGAATAATAAATGTTTTCTTAAAAAAAAAAAACAATATTTCATACTAAATACAGATTTTATTATTAATATTATAACAAGTATAGAAGAAGTAGAGAAGTATTGTGTTATTATAAGTAGGACATTGTCGTACTTTTTTTTTTTTTGAGGGTGGGAAATCATCAAATAACTTCTCCCGCTCTGGGCGGAGCAGGAGGGTGTGTCAGACTCTTACTGACTAAAACCCACCCGTATTCCTTCCTGTTGCCTGTGTTGCAGGGGCCTCGGTGACCCATAAGTACCTTCCCGCGACCCCGGCAGGCATCGGCCCTAGTGGACCCCCACCTATGCGCTGACGACATCTCTTTGAGGCGCGCGTGGAATACAACGCGCCGTCGACCCGGGCCTGGTCCTTACCGGACGGTAACCTACCCATTGCTCACCGTCCGCAAGCCCGCGCCTACGGTGGCCGGAAATCCGCCCTGGATTCCCGACGCCCTGGGCGTCTCCTGCGGCAGCTAGGGGCGAGAGGGCGCGAAACTTGTCTTTCCCTCAACCGTCCCGCCTCCTCCTTCGCGAGCATTACTGCTTCGCAGAAGGAGGTAACGGCTGCCTATGCCCTCTCGCTCCGTACCATGGCCTGAACCAGGGCCGGACGCGAGAGGTCTCTGCCGCCGATCGCCTCCACGAGGACACGGCGGTGCTCTGCCCAAGCCGGGCACCCACCACCTCCACCACCTCCACCGTATGCTCCACCGTGTCCTCTGGGCGATCCACACAGTGATGACACCCGGACGTTTCCTCCCGCCTTATCCGACACAAGAACCTCCCGAAGCTGCCGTGTCCGGTGAGGACCTGCGTCAGGCGGAAGGTGAGGACGCCGTGGCGCCTCTCCAGCCACTCCTCAAAAAGGGGACTTATCGCCGCAATCGTGGCGTGCCCAACATTGTCGTACTTGTAATGGTATTAATATTAACGTATGACAAAAGTTGATGTATGTCTGTTTGTAACATATTACCATAGTAAATCTTAGGAAATATCGTATCGTATTTCGTACCCCTATTTTTGACGTCACTTAATGGACACTTGTCACTTGCCCGTTGTCAGTCTCACACTCTGTCAATTACATTGGTGTCGCTCGCTCATCGTAATTGTATCGACGTATTTTGGTGACTTTCGGGACTATCTATTTATAAGTACGAATTGGCTATTTTAACGGATTTGGATTGTGATTTTCGGAACTGTGTCAGTACGGAGGTATGAAAAACCATAATATTCGTGGTCAATTATAACCTCAAATCTGATACTTTTTTTTTTAAATATACATATCTATTATGTGGCTAGTCCGCTATAAAAATAAAATTATATAGGACTTTAATGATCGACAATATAATACATAATTTTCCGATGTTCTTGGTTCCAGGGCAAACAATGTATGGGCGCAGAGCAATGTCCTTTGGTACACATAGGAATTTCTATGATCCAAACACGAACGTAATTATAGGAATTTTGAATATGGGGTTCCCTTTTGGGGGACTATACTGTGTTACATATCAAATGACAGGATTTGGTAAGAGAATTGCAAATACCTATATATTTTTAACAAGTTTAAAATAATTAGTTTTAAAGTTATTAAAGAAAATAGATCAAAATTTAGACCTTACCTCTGAAAATGACGAGCCTAAAATTTAGAAAAAAATACAGAATAGTTACATACTTAAAGATTACAGGAAAACCTATTAGAAGTCTATGGTCTTAAAATAATATGGTATATCACTCAATATTGTGCGTACAAACTTACATTTGCAGTTGGAATGTATGGGGGAACATGTTTTTCAACTACAATGTTAAGTTTGTCAAGAACAAACTTAACATTGTAGTTGAAAAACATGTTCAATTCATCCCAACTACGGAACCCTTCATTGTGCGTGGTCCGACTCGCACTTGGCTGGGTTTTTTAATCCATAGCCGAAAATAAAAAAATAAAAAAACATTTAAACTGCATTATAATTTTATTTGCTTTGAGAATAATATTATGATAGTTTGTTGTAAATTTGATTATTAAGCAGTTAACTTTATTAAGCAGTTGAGAATAATGTAATCATAATGTTAAACTTTATTTTAACGAAAAAAAAAACATTAAAAATATCAAAATGAGGTAGGCTAATGACTATTATTTAAATGAACACGTTAAATTAACCATTGTCTTATTCGAATTATTCCATTAATTTACTGGGCTGAATAGGGAACGAATTTATCAGATAGTTACAGATTTTAGCTTTTAAATGGCACGTGTGAGCACTTGATCCCTACTTTGTAGCTACCATTTACTAGGTAGGTACGTCTTTAATTGACTTGACTGTGCCCTGGCGGCTGAGAGTATGTCGTGCTTACTCAAATGTCTCGCTGGTGGTGGCGTGTGTGTTCAAACATTAAGCTCCCTTCAAAATGGTTGAGCTGAATGGTGCTGATCCACGCGTCATGTTCGTGAACGGGCGCCGTCAGTAGGGACTGGTCATTTCTTAGCTGCCACGGCTTATTTTAATTTTTCAATTGTGTTTATCTTTTTATTACGGGACACTTTTAAAATGCACGTTTTTCTACATTGTTCTCACATTTCAACATGAATGATGTAACGACTATTTTTGTTACAATATTTTAATATAAAAGAGTGTCCGTGGAGTTTCTTTCCCGTTCTTCTCCATAGGAACCTACTACGGTTTGGAATGGGCAACTAGCTTCATCTTTCTGACTGACCGACCCCTTGAAAATTCAAAAGTGCCTGTATTTGGTTTATTTGTAATAAATGCTTTGAGTTTGAGTTTGAAAATGATTATCATCACGCTATCTTTATGAAGCTACGTAGTCATCACGATATAATGTAGGAAACGTTATTTTATTCAACTTTTAATAAAGCAAAAGCTTTTTACGATTGATTTGCAGATCTGTGGCTGTAAGTTCGATTCCCAACTATTGATAATTTCTGTGAATATGTTTACATTTTGTTATACAAGGTGTCGTATTGCATCCTCGCCAAATTCAAAGAGGTAATATGCTAAAGATTCTCGACACGAATCAATAATAAAATAAGTAAGTTTTCTTTTTTTTTATAATTTTCGGAAATCGGCACATGCCGAATTCCGAAAATTAGAAAAAACACGGGCCGCGTTTTAACATACGTGTCCCACACATGTGGGACACGCATGTTAAAACGCGGCCCGTGTGATACCGCACTGTAACTGCCCTTTTACACACACACTACTGCATACGCAACGTTGTGATTCTGTTCTGTGAAAGTGGTGTATTCTAAAATACTGTCAAACTTAAATAACTAAAAAAACAAGTATGTATTAATTATTGAGCAGGTATCTTCATTTTATTTGATTATGTATGTCTTTCATAGCGGCCTCCTGAAATTTGACGAGGATGTAAAATGTCACCTTGTATGATAGTTCGTAGAACGTACACAGAAAACACGATGTTTATTAGTCCTCTTCTTTCATCTATGGTTATAATAAAAATAAATATCTATGGTTAGGTGACTCTTAAGGTGGGTCCACGCGTCCATTTGTCTTACGTTTTTCAAAATAACGTAAGACAGTTTGAATTTCGCGAGTAATCCCGTGTGTTTACAATCTACTGTTATATTATTTCAGCGTAGTAGCCGTTCGTCTGGGGGGTAACCATCTCCTCTTATAGCAGTATTATTTCAATATTACTTCAGCGTGAGAAAGAGATAGAGCTATAAGTCCTGTATAGCTCCATCACTTTCCCACTGTGAAGTAATATTATAATAATAATGCCTACCCCTAATGGTTACCCCCCTGGATTAATCTGTAAGAGTGTATCAGTGCTGTGACATTAGATAGTATAGTATACAGAGAAGTTTCATAAAATGTGGCTGTTATTTTAGTATATTTATGATGTCTTACGATTGCCGCACGAACGAAGTCACGAACAGAAGCTAGTACAGAATAATTCACTATTTTATTTGTCTATCTAAACCATATCGTTACAAAAGTTAATAAAAGCGTGTCTAAAATATTCATTTAAAAAGTATCATGTTTATGTTTATGTTAATGTTACTTTAGAAACAATAACTTCGTTATTAAAGTTAATAAAAGCGTGTTACAAAGAACTTCTTAAAAAATAACGTGTTTATGTAATCAAAACGTAATGTGTAAAGACGTCTATCACGCTTGGCGGGAACCGCACGCGAGGAGAGAAAACATTTCAACGTGTTAAACACTAGTGATTGACATGAGAGCGTGCCGTCACGTCATAACATCGACCATTTTGTTTGTTTTCTTCACAAATAGGTCAGTGATGTGCACATTATTTGTGCTGGAAATAGGTTTTCGTCAAAAGTCCAGCTAGTAAGTGAGGATTGAATTCACACCCTGTCACTCACCAGACTGTGCCTCAGTCAACTCAGCCAATCGCAGTCCACTGCTGGACATATGTCTCTCCCAGGCTGCGCCACAACACGCTGTCCTCCGCCTTTTGCATCCAGTCTGTCCCAGCCACCGTTTTAAGGTCGTCGATCCATCTAGTTGGGGGGCGTCCCACACTACTCTTGCCGATACGCGGTCTCCTCTCCAGGACTCGTTTGCTTCACTGTGCCTGATCATTGACAAATATCAATTTCCGACATTAAGTACCTTCAAGCCCAATGGAGAGTTGGAAATAAGTCGCAAATTGATATTTGTGCGTAACCTAGTGATAAGAATCTCTATCTTAATATACTAGAACACGTACTCGTGTCCTTTTCAATGCATTCTCGAGTTTCACTTTGATAACTTCAATATCGGCTTTTGCTATCCACTATCCGCTCCGCGATCCTTTGCATCCAATAACAAGAATGGAAAAATGAAATCTGAAACAGAATCAAATAAAATTTTATGTAACATCCCATTTTTTATTCGTTTCCAATACAGAGTTGCTTTTGCCTTTTCGTGCATTTTGAAGTCATAGAAATACAATGAAATATGGTAACAAATGGAATGTACAAATCATGGAAATATTCAAGCACTTTTTCCTGGAAAATGGAAAATTTTCTAGTTGCTAACTGACACGCAAAACTGATTGTGTCATACCTAGTCTGAAATATGTACGGAATTTAGTTCACAGTTCATATTAGTAGTGTGCAATTTAAATAATTTGTATTCAAAGACATGACATTTGGCCAGGAAACTGTGATTAATTCAGCGCATTGACTTTATGCAAAAAATCATTTAGGTAACATTTTTTGTTTATTTTAATACATATTATATAGATATAAACCAAGGAGGCTCGTGCTAAAATCAGATAACATCTCGTAGCCACGTTATAGTTTGGGGTAAGATTGAGTTACGTAGTTTTCCTGTTTCACTTTATTGGGTTAAACGGAGAGGAGAAATTTTTTGCCAGCAGGTACCTAGATGTGAAACATCGACACTATTTTGTATAGAAAATATGCATGAAAGGATGGTTTATTCAAGGAAATAAATACCTATGGCATAATCAAAAACAAAATATTCAGATTACATATTCACAGAGTTTTTTTTTTTAATACTCGTGGAAACATGAAATTATCACACCACGCGCAATGTGTATTACATTGCGCGCGGTGTGATAATTTCATGTTTCCACGAGTAAACTTACTTTATAGAAACTAAATACTTTATAGAGGTAAAAAAAAGTTAATTTCGAAGTGTCTCCTACAACAGGGGAAGAGCGCTGATGCCTGAAATACAGATATTTTATATCTAGTTCAGACACAGACGTTCACTATCTCCCCATGGGATCTGGAGGAAAAGTCCTCGCCCAGATATGGGAGTGCCGCGAGGAGGTGAGACGACGGGGCGTAACTCCGCTGCCGCGAGAAATAACGGCACAGCTCCGGCGGGATCTCATGGCGATATGGAGAGTGCGATTGTCGTAACTCAGTGCTGGGCACGCCACAATTGTGGTGATAAGCCCCTCTTTGAGGAGTGGCTAGAGAGGCGCCACGGCGTCCTCACCTTCCGCCTGACGCAGGTCTTCACCGGACACGGCTGCTTCTGGAGGTCGGATCGCCCGGAGGACATGGTGAAGGTCTGCCCGGCTTGGGCAGAACACCGCCGTGTCTTCGTGAAGGCGATCGGCGGCATAAATTCCTCGGCTCCGGCCCTGGTACGGAGCGATAGGGCATGGGAAGCTGTCACCTCCTTTTGCGAAGCAATAATGTTCACGAAGGAGGAGACGGAACGGGTGAGGGCGAGGCAAAATTCGCGCCCTCACGCCCCTAGCCGCAGCAGGAGACGCCCTAGGCGTCGGGAATCCCAGGCCTATTCCCGGCCACCGCAGGCGCGGTTTTGCGGACGGTGAGCAATGGCTAGCTCGCCGTCCGATAAGGACCAGGCCCGGGCCGACGACGGCGCGTTGTGTTCCTCGCGCGCCTGAGTGAGATGTCAGCGCAAGTGAAGAGGTCCGCTAGGGCCGATGCCTGCCCGGGTCGCGGGAAAATCCGAGGATACCGTGGCCCCTGGCAACACAGGCAAGAGATGCAACACGGGTGGGTCAGTAAGAGTCTGACACACCTTCCCGCTCCGCCCAGAGCGGGAGAAGTTATTTGATAATGTCCCACCCAAAAAAAAAGACGTTCACTGTCTCAACATAGAATAAAGTATATTATAGGGTATCATATTAATTAAATCGCTTATCCCTATTAACATTGTCGTATACCTATGTATTTTTGCCATTTTCTTTTTATTACATTAATCACTCTTAAAAAGTCCCTTGTTTTAGTGGAGTCAAGAACATTTATTAAAATTCTGTTGATTTTTGACAATCTAATTTCTATATGTAAAAAAAATTGCAATTCAAACTTTGACACGCTTTCTTGTAATATTGCTGATTTTCACATCCGACAATGTTAATAGGGATAGGTGAAATGTCTGTATATTATTGAACAAATAAACAATAATTATTATTAAAAGTGTGTGGGTACAAAAATAGGTATTTTTCGAAATAACAAAAATGTAACTAAATATGGTATTTAAAATTTATGCACGTTTTTCTACGAAATCAACGTAAAAAACCTTTCGTCAAAACAAGTGCTATTGTCCTATTGTCGGTAATACACTTATTTCACGTCTCGCATTAAGTGTTTAAAATATAAATAAATCATTGTGAAATTACTGTTGTACGTATAATAAACAAGTGGCACGGAGCGTTATGAGCTTTTTATGTCAAAATATAATGGGTTGAAGCGCCATTTTATTGGCCGCATAGGCTTTGACTATGTCCATTAAATTTTAAAAACTATGCTTTTTTTCGTGTCTGTTTTTGTTCTATTTGTCAAATAAAAATAAAGAAGCCATTGTGTACAACTACATCTTTATTTTCATCGTTGTTTAGAAATGAAAAATGTTTTTTACTATTATTCTTTACAAAATAATGAGGAAATGAAGCAAGTTACTATGCCCAGGCATTGAGTGAGGCTAAAGGCTCCGGCAGAAAGGCGCGACGTGACTCTAATAGAACTATTTCTAAGTAAACTTCATGAAAATTGTTCTAGCAGAATCGCGTCGCACCGTCGCGCCTATTTAAAAGTAACTTTCAGAAGTACCGAACTCTCTCTCTTCTAGTTTGTCTGGCAATAAATTCAAAATACACAATAATGAAACCACGGGTAAAAAGACAACTAATTTAACTTTAGGTACAAGACTCGAGGTCGGTACCAATTAAACTAATAACAAGTGAACCAACAGTAATTTTACTTATAATTATGCAGATTTTACGACCATAAGTATTATTTACGACATTATTCATGTTCATAGTTTTATTTTTAAACGGTAGCAACCAGTTTCAAGATTCATTCTTATTTGGCTCAGTTGGCGTCTAGTAGAATGTCTGCGTTCAGGGTCATGAGGTCGATTCCCGCGTCGAAACAATCGGAACTATAAAATTGTTTTGAGCCATATAAATGTGATTTATGTTTTTAATCGAAAATGCATAAGCATTACATAAGCACGTAACTTGAAGTAGAACATTACGATAGCAATATGTTTAAAGTATTTTTTTAGCCACGACTGCTTCCGCCTTGATTCGCTCTTGGTTATAATTTCGCTAGTAGCCTAAAACATACCGCTGGAAGATGTTCCCAAAATCATTTACACCTCATTTCAGCCCTTTGTATAGCCTTTTCGTACAGGGTGCGGTGGTAAAACATTTTGTGCTGGGGAGTTTTTTTGCGCCACTTCTTCTTCCCATCTAAAGCACTAGGAAGTGGTGAAGGGCGGGGGTTTTTGGGGGACTGTCTTATGTCACTTTGACGTTCGAAAAGTGCTGATTCTCAGCCTAGTATGAATAAATGGCTTTTGATTTAATTTTTTTTTTTGTGTACTGATTTTGTTGTTACTATGTTTAGTGGCTTAAAAAGTGTGTCGCAACTCAGTCAATGATTGATTGATTGATTGATTTTGAAATATCTTTATTATTAACATAAACAAAACAGATAAATATAAACAAAATAGATCTTATTCTAAAGGCATTATGATTGAATTATAAAACATTTACGTATACTTAAATTATGTAATGCATAAAACTTCTTACTTAAATACATATTGTACTGTACAGGCGCGATGATTGGACACAAACGCTCTTTAAAATACTTGTTAAACAAAGTCAATGATTGAAACAGATTGAATCTTGAGTTTATCTATGCAACTGTTCAGTGATTGGATAATATCTCATTTTTTGTTACTATTATATTCTAGTTTTGGAAGCCTCTTATTTCCTGTAGTTATTTTGGCATTCGAGGCACGTAATTATTGTTTTTTTTTAATGAAGTCTGAGTTTCCTTGATTATAGACTAAAGAACGAAACATGCATATAAAAACCTCATGAAATAGCTAATATTACCATGCGATGTTTTGCTTTATTTATTTATTTATTTATTTATAGCAGATAACTAATTCTAGTTACCTACAGTTCGAAAATTTATATTTTCGGCTGCTTCGCCTACGTTCCATTCGGAGTAAAGGCTCCTGCAGACTGGCGCGATAATGAAGAATCTAATCTAGTTTTCATAGAAATTGTTCTACTGGTGTCGCGTCGCGTGACAAGTCGCGCCAGTCTACGCGAGCCTCAACTTAATTCAATGCAATTATTTATTAATTCTCTACATTGATTTTTTCACGTAGAAATTTAAAGATAACACAGGAGTGTAGAATACAAAGCATGGATTATTTCTTAAACTAATTTCTTTCAGCAAACTTATCTCATTTTCAGACTTAGGTATCGTAGTTCTAAAACTATGTGTGAAAATAATATAATCGAAAACATAATTTCGAATATAGTTTTGCGTGGAAATCATAATAGATTTCTGTTTAGTGGAACTCGCCTTTGTCCGGTATAAATGACTATACAGGTGTAAATAAAATGGTGTTGGACCTGAAAAGGGGCCAGTTTAGGTACTCATCGATATGAACAACTTTTACTGCGGCAATCCGGAACTCGCGAAAAGAAATCGCGAAAGATTTTAGTAGGGAACGGCAGATTTTTTCTTCACATTTTCAGTATGGGGCCCGTAGTAAAAGTTGCTCATAATTATTATTAAATAATAATAATATGATAAATGGTAATTGCTCATTAGCAATTACCCCTATTTAAATTACACCTAGTCGCGACTGAAATCACGATTTCAGGTCCCTGAGATCTGGGATCTCTGATAGTCAATCCAATTCTTAGTATAATTATAATTTTGTTATCAAATCAAATCAAAATCGTTTATTGCAGTCCATAATGTACAATTACAGGTTATATTTATTAATTAATTAGGGACAAAATGTGTGTATATATATGTATATCAAATTATAAATTAATTTAGAATATATATATATATATGTTCTGAATTAAAATTAGTAGTAGTATATGGATTTATTAATATCATTTCAACTCAATTTAAGACCAAGCTAATCTTCGTCAATAAATTACAGCTTTATTTTTCTTGCCAGCAACAAAAAAGTCTATTTGTAGTCAATCAACTTTTATAATTTGATTCTATTATTAAGTATATTGCAAAAACTTCATTCAAACTGTTGTTTCCTAGAAATTCAAGATTGTTTCTTTAAAGAAGCGTGTAATATTAAATAAATTGCTTGTATAAACTTATTAAATACATTTAAAGCGGTTGTTCGATAAGATTATTTCGTTGGTTTATTAGGAGCTGTTCTAATTTTCGCGCGAAATCCTCGCTACGCCAATCGTTTCAGTTTCTCGAAAGTTATTCGGTTGTTCATGAACTGTACTTTGGCTACTCGTTTTACAAAATATACGTTTAGGTACATCTATGTTTTAACAAACATAACCGCAAATAACAGCAAATCGATACTGCTTCTGTAAACAAAATGCTATTGCTGATGATGTATGTAAACAAACACTCAGCTGGCTATTGAATACTATTTTTTTTAACCCGTCTCATAAGACTTATTCACGTGAATCCTAAACCAACAAAACTTTAGTGTATTCCTAATTCCTAGAATAAGACCATCCATTGTTTATCTAATTATTATTATTATTATCATTTACTGTTATATTCATTTACTGGAACCGATTTGAACATCAATAAATAAACAATAAATAAAACTTAGTGGAGGCGGAACGACGACATAACGCAGGATATCAAGAAAATAACTTCAGCCTTCGGGCGCAATCTCATCATATTTTTAATCTCCAACGCCCATATGTGGCTGTATACGTACCTTAGTATTGAATCAGTCAACCCGAAGAGTCTTTCTCCAATAATATTGACCTTATTTCCTGTTATATTAGATTAAAGGGCCACTCCATAGAGTAAACATTGTTTTTTCCTCCAGTTGCGGTGGCGCTGTCCTTCTTCATTTGCTGGGCGCCCTTCCACGTGCAAAGACTGCTGGCCATCTACGGGAAAAGTTTGGAACACCCTTCGGATACCTTCTACCTGGTAAACTTTGAATTTTATGTAATTTAAAAAGATTAAACTTTCATGAAGTTGGCAAGAACGAAGTAGGAGTCAGGGAGAGTTTTAAAAATTAGTTTTGTTTGTGATTGCTCTAGTTGGATGTCTCTTTTGAGTATTTGGATTTTTGACTTATTAGCTTTAAAGAGAACTGATAAGGCTCACAATTTAAAATCCCTAACAGACACAAAGTGTTTGTATATCCCTGAATAAATTGTACGCCCCATTCGTTTAAGATGTGTCGGATGTTGAATTATTTATGATATTGATATTTATTGTCTTACGTTTGTTTTATATGCAGGTCTACATCGTGCTCACGTTTTTATCGGGGGTGCTATACTTCCTGTCAACCGCCATCAACCCCTTTCTCTACAACATCATGTCGAATAAGTTCAGAAACGCCTTCAAGGTAAGATTTTGTTACATTTTATGATTGATCTACTTGTATTGTGACCTCACAGGATTTTTCATTTTAAAACAGGCTTTGTCATTTAAACCTTAATATTTTGTTTAAAAATTATTATCAAGGGTTTAACATTAAAATGATGGAGCATATCAATCTCTTTGCACTTCCTTTGTAGTTTAAAACTCGATCACTTTAAATTCGGAAATCCCAGGAATTTAAAGGCCATTTTTCGCTAAGCTAAAGTTGAAAATTTACAGCATTTTATGGTTTTATCTGCAGTATTCAGCCCAGCAGCTGGCTGAGTGAGCACAAACAAAATAAAAGCAAACGGCAACATTGTGTTCTATCTACATATGTGATAGGCATTCTACAATGTTAATATCAGCTGATTCCCATTTCTGTTCAAAGTAATAAGATACGGTACATGATTTCACGATTTTATTATACGCCCGCCCCCTAAGTGCTGCGACATATTAAATTCATAGTGCCTAACGTAAACGACAGACCCAGTGAATCCGTTTTGTTATTGGTCTGTGTTTTTAAACAGTCATTTGGTTTGTTTATCGATATCGGGTCTCTTCGCTTTTGACGTATTATTAAATAACTGTAAACATTGGCGATAATTGGATGTGATCATTATTACTTAGTTCTTTTAAATAAAAGAACTGAGTGAGTTTTTTTTTATTTCTAACACTAATGTGTTATAAATAACATTTTCACGAGCCGCTGAAAACAGCGAATGCTTCAGAAATCGGCTGCAGTAATTAATATGCTTGCTTATGTTATGGGTGGGCGCAGCTTCAAATAAACGGTATTGTTTACCTTATTTGATCAGTTTTCCTCGAACTGATATTATAAGTTCGTGAAAGTAAGTGGAACACGTCCGAATTTGGGATGGATAGATCCAATATGCACCGTTACGGGGGGCTCCACACGATGGTTTGCCGAAGCGTTCGGACCAAAAAATCGAGGCGAGGTGACCCTTTGACAATTACGTGCATAGTGATTCCATTATACTACATAGTGGCTTTCTACCCTGCTAACATCTTCACAGGGCTATATTCTTGGGCACTACTTTTAGCCTTCCCTGTTGACTTAATCCAAAATGTCCTCAATAAGGCAGTCAGTGTCAAGGCTCCGCAATCAATAGCCTACACATCTGAAGATAACGAACTCTCCCGTGCTTATATTCACCACATTGACCTATTTTCTCCGTTGACCCTACACAACTTGTGCCGAGAGATAAGCAGCTTTGGGAATTTAACTCGCTAAATACACACAACAGACTGTAACTTGGTTTAGACTTAAGAAAGTGGAAATTTTAAAGGAACGATTATGGAACAATATTCATTAATTTATTCAAATTGGTTCAGTAATAGGTATAACAGCACTTATGTTGCAGTTTTCGGGGCTTTGTACAGTTTGGTTGAGCTAGATAGAACACCGGCCAAGTGCGTGTCGAACCACGCACAAAGAAGGGTTCCGTAGTTGGGAAGTTGGGATGAATTTATCCCAAAAACAAACTTATATTTGTAGTTGAAAAACATGTTCTCCCATACATTTATATATGCCACGGCAGTTCTCCAAATGTTTTAAGTTGGTCGACTATTATACTAAGCCCACTTAACTGTGACAATTTTCCACATGTACTACTGCCATGAATTTTTTTTACATCTCCATAAACAACCGTTTCGCTGGCAGGGGGGGGCTTGACTCTAACAAAAGTTAGCACTTTAATGCTTAATATTACGCAAATGGATTCTTAATTCGAAAAGTAGTGTTCACAGACCTACAATATTTTTGAACGGCCTATCCAACGATACCCAACACTATAGGATAAATGAGAACAAAAATATCATCCCCACAATACGTCCAAGGAAGGTACCCTAAAAAAATATAGTTTTCTAGATTTTAATTTAGCACTTGGTCGGCGTAGCAGGGACGGGTCGCTAGTTTACTGAATAAAAGATTCTCTTTCTCTATGCACTGGAATAAAAGCCAGATATATCGGGTACTTATTATTCAACACCGGTTGAAGGAGAAAGTTATAATTAAGGTCGGCCGTTTCCCTCGAGGTTAGCAGGATAAAGGCAGGAAATCAGGAAAAGCATTTCTTGTCGATATCAATTAGTTATTTCATTAGTGCAAAAAAATATGACTGGTTTAATTATTCTCATATATTTTTTTTAAGCTGATTGTCTTAAAGCAAAAAAGATAAAGAGAGCTGACTGTCACTGGTTCATCTCGTTATTATGATCAATTTATGTACCGGACCATACCTGGGAGACGCCAATTTTTTTTTGTCGTTTTTTTTTACGTAAAATGGTTTTAAATGTTTTAACTTAACATCAAATACTTCCACGATCCCTGTCACGTCACATGCATCCATAACATTGGACATTGCGTAGTACCGTAATCAGCTAATTTTCACACATAAAATAAAAGTTGTTTCCCAGCAACTATTTTTCCACAAAGTTTGATGTACATAATGCGTAGATCAAAGCGGAGAGCAGTGGTGGCACAGTGGTAACGGCCGTGACTTACGAAGTTGTAGGGCCTAAGTTCGAACCCAGATAGGCTCTTTACTTTGTGTAAATTATTTCATCACCACCGCTCTCAAAACGGTGAAGGAAAACATCGTGAGGAAACCGGCATGTCCTAGAACCAAAAATTCAAAGACATGTGACATCTACCAAACCGCACTGGGCCCGCGTGGTGGATAACGGCCCACTCCCTCTTACAGAGAGGAGGCCTGTGTCCCAGCAGTGGGAACATTATAGGCATATTGTGTATGTTATGTAATGGTAAATGACGGCTTCGTGAAGGTTAAATTTACACTCTGTCATCATCATCATCTCATCATCAGCCTAGCCTTTTCCCAACAACGTTGGGGTCGGCTTCCAGTCTAACCGGATGCAGCTGAATACCAGTATTTTACATGGAGCGACTGCCTATCTGACCTTCACAACCGGGTAACACGGTAACATGGTACCCCTTTGTAAGACTGGTTGCCAGACTTTCGGGCTTCTGACGACCCGTAACGACTGTCAAAGATTCACGAATGACAGCCGTGACCAACGTCTTACCGTGGTTTCCGAAGCACGTAGGGGTCTTGGTATGTAAAGATGGTCACCCATCTACGGGCCAACCGCGGCAAGCGTACCTTAACCTAATCGATTGACCCGTGCGGCTGTTATTATTTAGCCACAACCCCTATTTACACTCTGTGTAAAAGGAAAATGACTTAGCAAAGTATAATTTTTAAATACACTGTTACAGTCATTCTAAAGGAAAATATCAGAAAAACAACAAAAAATAATTGGAACCTATTGACAACATAACAAAAGAAAGGCTCTCTATGCTATGATAAGCTGTCAGGTTGACATAACATGTCAACCTGACATAACATGTCGCGGGAAGGTACCACAGGCAACTGAAGGAATACGGGTGGGTTTTAGTCAGTAAGAGTCTGACACACCCTCCCGCTCCGTCCAGAGCGGGAGAAGTTATTTGATGATTTCCAAACCAAAAAAAAAAAAGAAAACCAGAAAAAAAAGGTTGATATAACATAGAACAATTGAATCAACTTTGAGCTCTCTATTGCATCCGATTCGGTGTCAAATCGTATTTTGGAAAACCCAACTGTGCGCTTGATACAAACAATTACCTACAGATGAAATTAAAGTAGGTAGACTTTGTTTCAAATACTATTTAGCATATAATAATGGTAACTGACCAACAATTTCAGTTTCAGATAATTATTTAGACATTATCTCAAAATAACACACAATTATTTCTATTCGTATAACTCTTAGCTAGGTGTCAATGTCCGCGCTCACGGCCCAAACATTACTCATTGTCAAATTGTCAGTTTGACTGTCAAAGGTTAACTCATCTAGGATTCTAGCGTTTTCTAACGAAATGTCTGGAATAGTGACACATGTAAATCAAAAATTTCAGAATTTAATTAGAGTGAGGGACTTTCAAATGTTACTTACGTGTGAGAGAAGATTTTACTTCATCATGTCAGAGTTCATCTGTGGCTGACTTTACAGTCTGTATGAAACTTAGTTAATAGTTCTGTTTATTGTACTGAATTATATTGGGTGGCAGGAGTAGATAGGTAACTATAAATAAATGAATGAAATACCATTTTTTTCTAAAAAGCATTTCGTGTAATCGATGCTACGGGTACGCGGCTACGAGAATATCTTCTACATTTATTTAAATACACGCATTGCCAACGACCTATTATAGAGAGAGAATAATCTTCTTCTCTCGTGACAGTTGTGACAAGATTAACCAGTATTGACTGGTTAATCTTGTCATAAGTTGCCGTTGCCGTGGTCGGCATGACTTCAACAGATGAACTTTTTCAACGTCATCTGTTAATACATAGTTAGGTTAGGTGTTTTCACAAATATGTTGGCACGCGTGCCCCTCTTAGACGTCGTAGGGGGAGTCTAACACCTCAGTCCCCCCGCTTGACCTCCAGTCGGGAGCGTTGCAGAGTGCTTAAGTGCCCCCGTAGCCCCAGGTGCAAGTGCGCGAGGGAACACGGGGTGGTTTTAGTCAGTAGAAGTCTGACAGACCCCTCCACCCGCCCCAGGGCGGAGGAGATCCAAGAGGATTTCCACCGGGTTACTACACCGGTGTGTGTGAGTTGCTTTGTTTTGTTCGTTTTATCTTCACGTGAATTAGTTGTTTTTAAAATGTGTGTGTTGAAATATGGATGTTTTCGGAAATAAATGTTTATTATTATTATTTTTATTTACACACAAGCACAGTAAAGAGGTATTTAGGTAAATTAGCACGTGTTATTTCTTCCTTAAGACAATTACGTCGTAGAAGGTTGGTGCTCATATGGTAGGCCTCTGCCACAATTTATGTTTACACAATCTTGTTCCGTGCATTCTACTGTCTAGTTATTAAGTGAAGCTTAATTAACTCTTGGTATGAGCAGAGAGCAGAGACCCGTATGCCGTAGACTTAGGTTGTAACAACGAAGGTGGATGATATTGAAGTGATTATGACTGTATAATGTGTGACGGCTTGTCAGTTTTATTTCAATATGTAGCGTAGTAGTCACAGCTAAGTTTATAAAATCTTTTATTTTCAAATGGCAATACATTATGAACGTAAATTTAAACGATTAATAAACAATACGGTGCATATCAAACGAAAAGTCAGTATGCATACAGTGATAAAGAGATATGATTACCTACGACGTCTTTATTCAGCATACCTAATTAATTATTTTTTAGCCGATTTCCAAAAATGAGCAGATATTATGTTCGTCTGTATGTTCGTTTTTTATGTATGTTCAACGATTTCTTGGTCAATTGTGGACTGATTTTGAAAATTATTTTTTCTTTTTCACCAAGTTACAATCTGATCCCATGCAAAATCGAGGGAAATCCTCAAATTTTATAGGCACGCTCTTCACGCACGCACGCTCGTCATACCGATCTGGATATTTTTTATAGTAACTCACGTTAATTATAGAGTATCATATTTTATAATGTATATCAAGTATTTCATGGGTTGTGATTCGATTACTTTAATATGGCTGCTAAGCAATTTATGTTTGTCATAATGTCAAGTCAAGGTCAAGTGGAGCTGTTGGTGAAGTACCAGGAGAACTCCTCAACAATTAACGTCCCTGCATCGGGAAACTCAATGTTTTGTAAAAGGTGATGAGCAGTTGACATTAGGCTATAGTAACTTATATAAATTATAAACTGACTCACTAAAAAGTGAAAAATAAAAATTTTGTACAAAAAAAAAAAAACAACCGACTTCCTAAAAAAAAAGCAGAAGTGAAAAATAACTTTAATTTTGGAAGTCAGTGGCAAGAAACTAAAATACAGATCCAAAGACACTGACTTCCGAAAATATAGTTATGTTTCACTTTGTAGTGTTTTTTTATATCGATAGGTATTGATTCAGTAGGCACGTGCGTCGTAATAAGTAGAGATGTGAGGACTCTGCGGATTCAGGACTGAAAATGATATACGTCCTCCAACCTCAAGCATCTTCCCACTCGTTAAGTGGAGTATTATAGAGTGGCACGCGACCCTTACGACATGCCGGGCATTGCTTATGTATGCTTTTTTTGTGAAGGTGTGATTTAACATTTACTCGTAGACTATTTGCGTCAAAAAATTGTAACTACTAACTTTATCAAAGTGGGTATAGTAACCGCTTGATAAATAAACGTTGGAAGTTAATAAAGTTTGTTTATAAGATAATGGCAAAAAAACGTTTGGATCATCTGTAATATTTCTATCTATTAATGATTATTAGGTACTTACCTATATATTGTATAATCTTGGTAAAATGTTTGCTGACTTTGTCTGAAGACTTTTTGAATGACACGCCATTGTTACTATTTGTACCTACATGTTATACCTACTGGTCAGTACCAGTAGGTATAACATGTACACAGTGTACATGTATACAGTTATAGATCAATGGTTATATCAGAAGCACAATCTATTGTCTCAAATATTAGTCAACAGACACATAAACAAGAAACTAGAAGAGTGAACCTCATTTGTTTTTATTAGTTTTTCCAATTGTTTTTTCCTCATTCCAGTCACTCAACTGTCGTATTTCAAAGAACTTTAATTAATGTTGAAACTTTGGAGAAATGGGACAAGTAAACAATAATATAACAAGAAGGACTCCACAATTTACTTTAACTAGACCTGGAAGGTTTTAAAAATGACAAGTCAATCAATCTGCCTGGCCTTTTTCCAACTATGAAATGAAATAAAATTGTTTGTTCTGTAAATAGGCTAATGGAATCACTTTTACACGTCATATTAAAAAATAAGCTAAATGGAGTCGACATATCCTATCTGAGAAGAAATGGCGAAACAAACTCAGTGGCAAAACAAACTCAACACTTCAAATTTGTAAATTTGTATGAAAATATCCGCAATTCTATACCAAAAGGAGGAACTTATCCAAACAAAAATTGCACTAAGACATGAAAGCAGATTAAACATTCCCACTTTGTGATTAAAAATGCACTCTTCTAGTACATTTGTTATGCCCATTAAAATAATATATATACAATAAGTTACCGGAATACATAAAAAATAAAAATAATATCTTTATTAACAGATTAAAACAATTTCTGATAGTCAAAAGTTACTTACTACACATATGAAGAATATTTAAGCGATAAATTTGAACAACAATAATAACTATTTTTAACATAAAAAGTACCTACAATTCATTTTAAATTTCAATTTGAACATAAATTTATTTTAAAACTCTTAATACTATTATTTTAAAATGTAAATATTTAGTCTCAATAAAATTGTAAATATTTAGTCTTTTATAATAACCGTGCAATATATAATATAAAAATACATTACATACATACATAATCAGCCTATAATGTTCCCACTGCTGGGACACAGGCCTCATCTCTGTGTGAGGGAGTGGGCCGTTATCTACCACGCAGGCCCAGTGCGGGTTGGTAGATGTGACATGTCTTCGAATTTTTGGTTCGAGGACATGCCATGCCATGACATGTTTTTTCCTCACGATGTTTTCCGTCACCGTTTTGAGAGCAGTGGTGATGAAATAATTTACACAAAGATAAGCGTCTGTCCGGGTTCGAATCTACGACCTACAACTCGTAAAGTCGCGGCCATTACCACTGGGCCACCCCTGCACACCATATAAAAATATAACTTAAAACCAAATGTATAAATACTTAGATAAGGAGAAATACCATAAAAGAAAAGTATACTATTTTAATTAAATTTTTTTTAGTCCTTTGATTCTTAACAAAGAGCGCCTTCATCCTCTCTCCTATTAAAAATTTACTTTGCTGTGCCCGACAGGGTCCATAATTGATTAGATGTTTTAACATACCAACTATTATTATGTACACATTATGGAATGCAATAAAATATAGAGTATTGGGTTAGGGTCTCTTTTAAAGTCTAGAAATACGTGATCTTTGCCGGGAGGACCACGTAGATTAGTGTCTGATTTAGAAAGGCCATTTAAGTCAGAAACTAATATTGGGGTCGGCATGTAGCGACTGCCTATCTTACCTTCACAACCCAGTTACTGGGTAACACGATACCCTGGTAAGACTGGTTGTCAGATTTTTGGGCTTCTGACTACCCGTAACGATTGTCATAGATACACGAATGACAGCGGACCAACGGCTTAAAGTCCTTTCGGAGGCACGGAGGGGTCTGGATATGTAATGAATGGTTCCCTATCCACGAACCGACCGCGGCTAGCGTAGCGGCTACCCATCGATCGACCCGTGCGGCTGTTATCATTAAGCCACGAGCCCCTCTGGTTTAAAAAAAGAAGGTAGGTAGGTTTTAAAAAAGGGAAAGTGGGTGTTTGCAATTCAACTCCATAAATTAATCATGGAAAATTATTTCAGAAGCGAACAATCTTGTTATTAAATAAAATGTTGGCTAAAGAACGGGTTTTCCATTACCAATCCGTCGAATCTTGATTGAATATTGTAGTTAATAAACAATCCTTCATAAATATTTGGACATTTACCACAAATATACCTGAACGTTTCTACAAATAGAAAAAAAAACTGCGTGCTTTTTTTGGATTCGGATTCCTACGTCAGCTGTTTCTTTATTGATAATATTGTGGTATAAAATAACCCTTAAGACTTATGAGCCATGAAATAGTATGTTATCATTTAATAACAGTTTACATAGGATGGTTGGATAGGAATGATTCAACATTATTCCTAGAAAATCACTGTTTTTCCTTATATTGTCGAATACCGAATAAAAGGGAGCAGCAGCCAAAGAGTAAATAAACAACTTTTCAATAATTCCTTTGTTAATGCCAATCACACGAAACACAATCTACGAATATATACATATAATAAAGTCATAGCGAAGTAAAAAATGTAATTGTTATGAGGTATGGGGATTCTAATGCCGAAAAATATAGTTTTTAGAATTTTTGTCTGTTTGTCTATGTTCCAGCATCACGCAAATACTACCGTATAGATTTTGTTCAAATATTGCATTGATATTCCCTATACGCCTGGTCAGTCTGTAGGCTATATATTATCACGCTATTTGCTATGGTTGATGAGCAATATTGCTTTATGTTCGTATTCTTTTACACTTTACCGTAAATTGTAAAAAGACGAGCCAAAAGGTTAGAATACTGCAAATAGTTACAGATTTGACCTTTTACATGATTATCGTCACGCTGCATCTTTTTGGAGTTAAGCAGTCAATCACGACATATAGGTATAAGAACGGTTATTTTATTCAACTTTTAGCAAAGCAAATAGCTTAGCGTTTTCACTACTGCTTTTTAAATCTGTGGTTGTAAATTCGATATCCAAATATTGATAATATCTGTGATTGATTTTTACATTTTTTAATGAGCGTTCGTAGGCACAGAAAAACATGAAGTTTAGGCCTCTTGTGTCATCTTTGGTTATAATAAAAATAAATATCTATGGTTAGTTGCCTGTTAATGAGAAATCCCGTGTGTTTACAATCTACTGTTATATTATTTTAGTGATAGCCGTTCGTCGGGAATAATTTCATCTGTAAGAAAGCATCACTCAGTGTATCAGTGCTGTGACATTAGATAGTATAGTATACACAGATGTTGTATAAAATGTGGCTGTTATTTTAGTATATTGTGATATCTTACGACTTCAGCGCGAACGAAGTCGCGGGCAGAAGCTAGTCTATACTACTATTATAAAGAGGTAAAATTTTTTTGTTTGTAAGTTTCTATTAAGGGGGGTAATCTCCGGAAAAAAATTGAATTGAATCACTAATGATTAAATTCAAATTTTTTTTTTAGTGATAGAAATCTACATTATTCCTGAGTACTATTGGCTATTATCTATATTTATATCATGCATATTAGCTGAATTATCACATTTTTTCTAACAAGTCGGAAAGAAATACCTCTAAATACAGAACTATTTGCATGCGCTAATTAAGACGCTGACAACACCTAAACCGCGGTCACTGTCAAATTCCATTGAAAAGAAAGAGAAGCGCTATGACACAACGCTTGTAATTTATTGCAAAATATGAAGTAATTATCTATTTACTCAAAATTGAGTTAAGTAATCGAAAATAAAAAACAACCAAGTTCTGCATTCAAATAAGACGTTCTTGTTATTAATTAAATACGTAACGTATGTTGATATTTGATACAGATATTTTGGATTAGAACTCAAAGTAAGAGGTTAGTTTAACGTTAGTTTGTATCGAGATTTTGTTTTCAAAACGTGTTTTGGTAACAACCAAGTTCTGGGAAATATGTTCAAAACTAACATATATTTTTTCCGCTACCACAAACTATACAGATTTGGCAATTTTTCTTCTTAAGCGAAGCCTAATTTGGTCAATTGGGTCTTGTCAGCGCCTTAAACAGTCGGAGTTTCTTTGAAGGATAAGATCAGAAATGAAGTTATCCGGAAGAGAACCGGAGTTACCAACATAGCTTGCAGAGTAAGCAAGCTGAAGTGGCAGTGGGCTGGCCATGTTTGTCGAAATATTATGAAGAGGTCAAATTTGCGAGTTTTTTATGTAGGGAACCTTGGGAACTCCTGGTCCGACTCCGAAAATTCCTTTACTGATAGAAAGCTACGCTATTACTGAGTGCCGTATGATATGCCATGTTAAATAAAACATGTGGCCGAAGTCGCAGGGAGAAGCTAGTGGCCAATATAGTTGAACAGGTACAGTACCTAGTTTTTTTATTTTTTTTTTATTTGTGATGGGTTTGCTCTTGACCTTAGTCTATGTCAGAGGCGACAGAAACAAAGTCGACGATGGAGCGAGCTTACCCAGAAGAAGCCTGTTCACTCTCACTTTGAAGAGATTAGGGTTATATGCGTTCGGAAACAGACGCAGGCAGAGAGTTCCATTCCTTTGCTGTGCGCATTATAAAAGAAGTTTGGAAACGCTTAGTGCGAGTTGGTGGGATAGCCACCAGGAAGGGATGGTAACCTGAAGTGCGCCTAGATGACCGATAATAGAAGGGGGAATGAGGTCGTGGAGTTGTTTGTTTACATTTTGTCTTGTGCCACCCAGAATGAAGTATAGTTAGGTAGGTACAATATTAGGTACACATATTTTTTCAGACTGATTTTCACTACTTTCAAGTTTCCTGTAATACTGGTTTTTATAAACCTACCTCAGTCTCCAGTCTCTCACAAAGTTAGCTCCTCGTGCACTACTGTAAAATTTTAGGATTAAGTTCATAACTTGTGAAGAGAAAATAAACGGTTTATTATTATTATTATTTAATTATTTTTTCTAAATGAATAAAAATACAATATAGGTATGTTACTCCAGGATACAAAATATTGAAGGTGATTTGTAATTAAATTAAAGTAAATCGTTGGTCGTTAGAATACTGGGTTAATTTAGTGATAATAATTATCTTGTCGTTAGTCAATTGAGCATTATCAAAAAAATGACCAATGAATTAGGCTTTGGTGTCCTATTTTATGCTATATGCGACGTCTGTCTTCAGCGTCAACGTCCCGATCGACGTCTGAACGCAATGCATGGCGTCGGCGGTCAATACCTCCGCAGTGGACGACGACGCTTCAGTCGTTGCTCGCGAGTGTCGAACAATGAACACGTCGAACTATTGCAGGTCCACGATCTGACGCTGCAATAATGGTATGAAATATCTACAGACGGGACGCAAAGCGTTTGAATGCAGCGTACGACACGTCAAGACGCCGACGTCGACGTGTGAAAGAGACCTCAACAGTACATTTCTATAGTAAGCATCGTGACGCGGCGTTCGGCGTGACGCTGTGAGCGGCCGACGGCGTTTATAGGACACCATAGCCTTAATGTACGGTAGGCCGCACCTAGGTGGTAACAAAGCCAGCATCAACTGACCTTTTATTTTATTGAAACTGCGCACTACGCTAGGCCAGCTCAAGGTAGAAGTGTTACCAATGTGCGTGCGGCCTACTGTACAAGAATCCAATTTTTAGGGTACCTAAATACGTAAAAACGGAACCCTTATAGGATCACTCATGTCTGTGTGTCTGTCTGTCACAGCAGTCGATTTGCTCCGAATCTACTGGACCGATTTATCTTGAAAGGAACACATATGAATTTCTGTGACTTAAATACGGATGTGTAACGTAAATGAATGAATTTTGAATATGGGATTCACTTTTGGGGGTAAATTACAAAATAATAATAAAAAGTTTTGCAAACTGTACTTTTTATAATTTTAAAATAATTAGTTTTAAAGTTATTAAAGAAAATTGACCATTCCCCCTTATCTCCGAAACTATTGAGCATAATTAAAAAAAATAAATACAGAAATTAGTTTAGATTACAGGAAAACCTATAAGAAGTTTACGGTCTTAAAATATTATGATAAATCTCTCAACAGTGTCCGTACAAACTTATATTTGCAGTTGGAATGTATGGGAGAATATGTTTTCAACTACAATGTTAATTTTGTTCTGGGATAAGTTCATTCCAACTACGGAACCCTTCGTTCCGTATACCGCACTTGCCCGTTTTTTTTTTTTAATTCAATGACCGCTTTGTATTCGTGTTATTTACATATTCAATAAGCTATGAGGTTTAATTATTAAGCGATAGATTGAAACAAATAGGCCTGTTTTATAGACTAACGGCGTCTCTACGGCTCCAAGTTAGTTACAGAGAGATTAAAAGTTTATCTATTTAGGAATTTAAGCTAAATGAGAAAAAATCACCTGTTGTCCTTGAGTTTTAATCATAGAAATATAAAAAAAAAACAGGAGAAGTGGCAAAGACAAAGACAAAGTTTTATTTGCAGATAAATATGGTGACAAAAGTTCTTACAAATGTAGTACAAGTAGCTTAACATATTTAATCATAACATAATGACATGCAAATTTTGGTATAGGTACAATTATATAATTTTAATTTATACTGAAGAAATTCTTTTATATTATAGAAGGAATTCTCAATCACGAGGGCGTGCCTATGTCCGCGCGACATGGTCAAAATGCTCATGTCATAGGCAAATGGTCGTCTCAGCGAACTAGTGCGCATTCGACCATGATCGTGACAACATATAAGAATTCCGTGTTGTTCAGCGGTTTCTTGTAAAAACCGAAGCTAAAACAAAAACTTTGTAAATCATAGAATCACTTGCGATATGTAGGCTCAAGTATTTTACTATATTTGTCTTTAGTTAAAATCACGAAAAACAACAAATCGTAAAATATTTCTTGCTTTTACTACGTTATTTTTTGTTTTCAAATATCACAGCGACTGTACTATTTTTGCAGTAAATTAAAAAAAAACGACATTGCTCCTAAACCGCTACCTACGAGTAAGTATGTCGCTAAGTAAGACTGGAAAGCAATGTATAAATCACAAAACGTTACTTACTTTATGCGGATGCATTGCGTAGTACGGTCGCTATATCTTGCGACGAGTTAATGGTGTGCTTATGCAGATCCACTAACGTAGGCTATCGACAACAATGTCGATTGCCTAATGAATATATTGCTATTATAGTTTATCCTTCAATTTGTCAACCGTTTTAATCCGATTGGAAGGCCCATGTGAAATAAAGTTTTTTAATCATTTTGATTTTCAGAGGGGTTAGGTCAATCGATCAGGTTAAGCTTCGCTTGCCGCGGTTGTTCCGTAGATCTCTCCGTGCCTCGGAAAGCACGTTAAGCCGTTGGTCCCGGCGCTCATTCGTGGATCTTTGACAGTCGTTACGTGAGAAGCCCGAAAGTCTGACAACCAGTCTTACCAAGTGGTGTCGTATTACCCAGTAATTGTGTTGTGGAGGTCAGATAGGCAGTCACTCCATGTAAAATACTGGTATTCAGCTGCATCCGGTTAGACTGGAAGCCGACCCTAACGTAGTTGGGAAAAGCCTAAGCATATGATGATGATGATTCGTTTTGATTTTCACACATTGTTCATTTTTTTTTATTTACTTTTATTTTAGCTATATTGAAATGAAATGAAATGAAATAAAATGATTTTATTTCTCTAAGTAGGTTTGTACAAACACTTTTACACGTCAATCATATTTAGAAAAAAAAAAAAACTAGATGAGCTCGGCGTTTCCTATCTGACTACTCTGAGAAGAAAGGCCGAAACAAACTCAGAGGTCACAGTCTCTTTTAAAGACATAATCTTGGTCAGATCATGTGAAGACCATGTAGATTGGTGTCTGAAATTGTCTTTTAAGGAAAGAACCACACAGAATGATTGGACCTATCTAGTCAGTGCACGCATTTGTCAGTAATCGTGCAACTCAACTCAGAACTTAAGGAGCTCAACGATTCGACGAACAATACCAAACAAAGGACATTTGGGTAGGCCGCTTAAATGACTCTAACTGCCAGACCAAGATTAAAACTAAATGAGAAAAAAAAACAATGACCTACATAGTCTTCACATTGGTTTAGTCCATGTTCAACCACCAAAATCATTACCCCCGACCATGTTGAACCCCTAAATGTTAGCCATATTCAACCCCGAGAGGGTTGAACATGGGCTTTTATTTTTGGACGTCTTTAATCCACGTTCAACCCTCAATGGGCAGTAAAACACAAAAGTTTTTCTCATCTATCCTAAATGTATTGCTATTAGCTACAGTCTGCCTATCCTCTATTTGCCCCATATTTCTGCAGTTTCTTAAAAATACAAATGAGTTTATTCTATCTCATTATTAGTTGGCCGGTTGTTACAAGTGCATAACTTTATTAATAGTTATTAATAAAAAGGATATATTGAAGTCACTTTGACAGTGACAGTTATTGTATTTCTGATTATGGCTGAGATTCCATCTACGAGTAGCGGTTTATTTAATTTTGATTTTGTGACTTCTAAGCGAGGAGGACGTGTACTACTTTTAGCAGGCCATCAGTATTATCACAATAATTGAAAACAATATAATACTTTACAAGTAAATATTAAATTCCACACAATATATTAAGCTCCACAAAGTAATTATTATATTATTGTTTATTTATATTATATTAGTATCTGCATATCGTTTATTATTTATGTTATTTTCAGTACTTCACAAAATTTTTAATACAATAATAAACGAAAGAATCGATAACTTTGCGATTTAGTCAATCACTAGCGTATATTATATTTTAAATAAATGGTTTTTGCACAGCCCAACGATAGCGACCGATGTTTTCGTGTGAGTAAGTTGTGTGGTGCATAGTAAATGTAACGCTGTATTTGATGGAATAAGGTTTATAATTGATTGTGTAGTACGATCTGATTTATGATATGCGAGTGTGTGCGCAACTTCGTATCTATTGCTTTTACTGAACTGCATGTGTAGTTGTGGCGAGTGGTAGGGACACCGGGGTCCGATACAAATTTGTCTATCGGGGACATCTCTTTCTTTCTTCAGTTATATTAAAACCATAGATATACTATGGTTTTAATATAGCTGTGCCATCAGGAGTTATTGACCTAACGCTTTCTTGTTACTGTAGGTTATTTTATTGAAGTTGAGCTTAGTAATCTTAGTGCCAATCGTGGTATTTAATTATAAAAGTCACTAATTATAAACAGTCTCCAGGTCTATTTACTGAATTTTTCTTTGTTCGTAGGTTTCTCTTTAAACTAACACTAGCTGTTTTTCTCGGAATGATTTAGGTGTGAGAGAAAATTTATTACTTTTAATCGTATCGAGCCGGGGTCGGGTCACGCTCAACGACTTGTGTAGAATCTTAAGGGGTCCTTTTTTATTTGTTATCAAGTAGCTACAATAGTAGTGACAATAAAGTGTGTATCAGAAAGATGTGGTTAAATTTCAGGGTGTGGTGTAGACTATCAAATTAAACAACTTCCTCAATGGGACGAACATCGTAATCGAGAATAATTAATAATCAATCAGCCGTCCCATACATTTGAGTCGAGTGGGTAATGAAGTTTTGTATGGAACATTTGATATTTTTTTCTTGATTACGGTGCTGGTCCCATAGAAAAGTTGTTTCGTTTGATGGTCTGTGCCCCGCCCTTAGATTTAACCACACCTTTTTGATACATGTTATATACCTAGTAATGCTGCGATGCTAGTTAGGTCCTGGTACCTACTTGACTAGAAACAATGAAACAACAATGATTTTAGTGTCCAACGCAAGCGACTCCTTAGCACTTCACTTGTTAATTTGTCACAAACAACAATAATCGTAGTGTCTACCGCAAGCGACTCTTTAGCACTTTTTACTAAATTTGTCACAAACATCAATAGTCGTAGTGTCCACCGCAAGCGACTCCTTAGCACTTCACATGAAAATGTATCACAAACAACAATAGTCGTAGTGTCCATCGCAAGCGACTCCTTAGCACTTCACTTGTAAATTTGTCACAAAAAACCATAGTCGTAGTGTCCACCGCAAGCGACTCCTTAGCACTTCACATGAAAATGTATCACAAACAACAATAGTCGTAGTGTCCATCGCAAGCGACTCCTTAGCACTTCACTTGTAAATTTGTCACAAAAAACCATAGTCGTAGTGTCCACCGCAAGCGACTCCTTAGCACTTCACTTGTAAATGTATCGCAAACAACAATAGTCGTAGTGTCCACCGCAAGCGACTCCTTAGCACTTCACTTGTAAATTTGTCACAAAAAACCATAGTCGTAGTGTCCACCGCAAGCGACTCCTTAGCACTTCACTTGTAAATGTGTCACAAACAACAATAGTCATAGTGTCCACCACAAGCGACTCCTTAGCACTTCACTTGTAAATTTGTCACAAAAAACCATAGTCGTAGTGTCCACCGCAAGCGACTTCTTAGCACTTCACTTGTAAATGTGTCACAAACAACAATAGTCATAGTGTCCACCACAAGCGACTCCTTAGCACTTCACTTGTAAATTTGTCACAAAAAACCATAGTCGTAGTGTCCACCGCAAGCGACTCCTTAGCACTTCACTTGTAAATGTGTCACAAACAACAATAGTCATAGTGTCCACCAAAAGCGACTCCTTAGCACTTCACTTGTAAATGTGTCACAAACAACAATAGTCGTAGTGTCCATCGCAAGCGACTCCTTAGCACTTCACTTGTAAATGTGTCACAAACAACAATAGTCATAGTGTCCACCACAAGCGACTCCTTAGCACTTCACTTGTAAATGTGTCACAAACAACAATAGTCGTAGTGTCCATCGCAAGCGACTCCTTAGCACTTCACTTGTAAATGTGTCACAAACAACAATAGTCATAGTGTCCACCACATGCGACTTCTTAGCACTTCACTTGTAAATGTGTCACAAACAACAATAGTCGTAGTGTCCATCGCAAGCAACTCCTTAACACTTCACATGAAAATGTGTCACAAACAACAATAGTCGTAGTGTCCACCGCAAGCGACTCCTTAGCACTTCACATGAAAATGTGTCACAAACAACAATAGTCGTAGTGTCCACTACAAGCGACTTCTTAGCACTTCACTTGTAAATTTGTCACAAACAATAATGGTCGTAGTGTCCACCGCAAGCGACTCCTTAGCACTTCACTTGTAAATTTATCACAAACAATAATGGTCGTAGTGTCCACCGCAAGCGACTCCTTAGCACTTCACTTGTAAATTTTTCACAAACAACAATAGTCGTAGTGTACACCGCAAGCGACTCCTTAGCTCTTCACTTGTAAATGTGTCACAAACAACAATAGTCGTAGTGTCCACCGCAAGCGACTCCTTAGCACTTCACTTGTAAATTTGTCACAAACAACAATAGTCGTAGTGTCCACCGCAAGCGACTCCTTAGCACTTCACTTGTAAATTTGTCACAAACAACAATAGTCGTAGTGTCCACCGCAAGCGACTCCTTAGCACTTCACTTGTAAATTTGTCACAAACAACAATAGTCGTAGTGTCCACCGCAAGCGACTCCTTAGCACTTCACTTGTAAATTTGTCACAAACAACAATAGTCGTAGTGTCCACCGCAAGCGACTCCTTAGCACTTCACTTGTAAATTTGTCACAAACAACAATAGTCGTAGTGTCCACCGCAAGCGACTCCTTAGCACTTCACTTGTGAATTTGTCACAAACAACAATAGTCGTAGTGTCCACCGCAAGCGACTCCTTAGCACTTCACTTGTAAATTTGTCACAAACAACAATAGTAGTAGTGTCCACCGCAAGCGACTCCTTAGCACTTCGCTTGTAAATGTGTCATAAACACTGCACATAAGAGCATCGTTCTTCTTTTGTTTTGCGTTTTCAAATACAATATTATGTAACAAATAGATCGTTCAGAAACTAACGACTGTCTCAAGAAAATTTTGTGTGACTTAGAATTATTGAGAAAAGCCGTCGCTTCATTGAACAGTTGGAATCGTTTGTGGTTGACTTATAACATGTTTTGTATTTCATAGTAGTTAGAGCGCAATTCACAAGCCTTGAGGAAGAGTCTAGATTTGTGCCCGGTTGATGGTAACAAACTCGCCCCCTATTAAATGGGACTTAAACGTAACTGGCGAAATGATAAGTACACCTCTGCCTTACTAGCCGTGGTGTTATGTTATATTTATGCCATTTAAGTACTTATACCATTCGTGAAGGTTGGATAAGAAAGCCATTCCGGCTAAAATCGCTACAATATATACCAAATTTTTAAAATACTTAGCTATCGTTACTTTAATCGTGCTTATGCCTCAAAATATCGTCCGATCGAAAAATAAAACGGTTTTTAAATTCCCGCCTTAGATTTCAAAGCTTAATTGCAATTAGAAAACTTGTTAGTTCAGGAGCTGTTAGCGAGCTTCGAAAAACTTGACAACACTCTTTAATGTCTTCATTTTACGAGCTGTGGAAATGGGCCTTCATTTTAATACTTTGCGCGTGGTTTATTAGAACCAGGGGTACAATATTGTGAGATTAGTATGAGAAGATGATCGTGTTTTATTGCTGACTTTTAAGATGCGTTATCGTATTAACCAATTTATATGCTAATCGGATATCAGGAAAAACAAGTGTTATTTAATAAATATCTTCATTTCTTGAACTATAATGCTTAGCTATCTTCTGAAGGAAAATCGCTAATTGAATGGTTGTCACAAAGCCTAATTAATACATACCCTAAATCGCTGTGAATCGTACAAAGTCAACCGATTCGCTTCATGGAGACTGCAGATTTCTGCAAAGGTTCCTAAATCATAACAATCAAATTACGTTCAGTCAACATATTTTTAGTTCACACCTACTTACGATTCCCCAAAGATACGGGAGGGATATTTAGGAGTCTCTTTGATACTAGTGTGACCACACTGATGGTTAGCTCACAAATTTTAGGTCAAAGGTCAGATATTATCACGGTGATTCAGCAAAGTAGTTCATCTGCGCCGTTTCAGTGGCTTTTATTGTATTTTCTCTAACCTTACCGTGTAATAGGGTCTTACACCCATTTTTGAAAAGTGTCTTAATTCAATTCTATAGTGCTAATATGCCCCCAAAAAAATCACAAAATTTATATTCAATCGATAAGTGCCATAAAAATGAATTTAAAATTTGACATTTTCAAATTTCGCGCTTAGGTTGACGAAAACGCTGGACGCAGTAGACGCCATGTTACTCTGTGGTCATGACGTCACTGGGCTATAAAAACAAATGCGCTGATCTTTTGTATGATAATTGACACGTTTTTGTTTACTAGCCGTATGACGTAATAACATGGCGGCTACTATTTCATGGTGTTTTTTAACAGATAAGAAAAACTGAAAACGTTGAATTGAATTTAAAAATGTATTTTGTTATTTTATTCACTAAAACTAACATTTTGCGACTCCTTTTTGCCTTAACTATTTCAATAATATATTTATAGATTTTTTCTCGTATATAGTAAAATACTACCCTATTATGATCGAGTGCGTTTGGTAAAAAAAAAAACTAAATATCGGTACAGACTGTAGACAGAACGTGTTTTTTACCGATAGCTCAATTATTCAAATCAAACGGCTAGTCTGTTTTGATTGTTTGTTAAAACCGGCAAAGTGCGTGTCAGACCACGCACAATGAAGGGTTCCGTGGCTGGGATGATTTTATCCCAAGAACAAAATCAAAATTGTAGTTGAAAACCGTGTTCCCTCAAACATAATAACTGCAAATGTAAGTTTGTACGTACAATATTGAGAGATTTACCTTGTTATTTTTAGGCCATAGAATTCTTGTAGGTCTCCTGTAGTCTATAAGTAAATTTCGATTTTTTTTTCAAAATCTATTTTTTAAATAATTTTAAAAGTATTTATTTTAAAATTATAAAAAAAAAATATATGAAATCCTTACAGCAAGCTATTTTATTTACCTAATATGACACAAAGTACAGTTTGCAAAACTTTAATTTTTTATTTTATAATTTTCCCCCAAAAGGGACTCCATATTCAAAATGAATTAATTTACGTTACACGTCTGTGTTTGGGTCACAGAAATTCATATGTGTACCAAATTGAACTATATCGGTCCGGTAGGTTCGGAGCTGTGGCTGTGGCAGACGAACAGACGGACACACGAGTAAGGCTTCCGTTTTTTCCTTTTGAGGTACGGAACCCGAAAAATCGATGTTAACCTGTAATGTGTACCTTGTTCCTGTGTGCGTTGTTACTTAGTTTGCGCTGACACTAGTTTTTATTGAAACCCTTTTTTCAATAAAACATAGCTCTAGTCCCCAGACAAAGACCTGTGACCATAAAAGTTTATTCCAAACATTACAGAATACAGTTTTTTTTTTCTGCGAGACACACGATCCCGCTGTGTGTGTTTTGGAACAGAATATGCTTTTAGCTCTGCTAAAATGGTTTCTATCGTAACGACACACTGTTACTCGGCGTTACACTATTTCTTTGTTTTAGCTCAACTGACGTGGGTGTACGATATTACGAGTTCTTAATGTCCGAGCTAGGTCAGTCGTCGTGACATGAAAAAATCTACAATAACTTTGTGAGCAAAAAATATGTTATGCAGGTAAAAAGACTCATCAATGTACACTTTATAAAAACTAATAGACACAATTACTTTAAATCACACTATTTGACAGGTGAGAACATTGTTTGCTGTCAATTCACACTCAAATAATAAAATATGTGGCATATATCATGATGAATGGTGATTATTCAAAAGAATCCGTTTTGTATAAAAAGCCGAGCAACAGGTAATGATATCATGGAAGCGATTCAATGTATTAAATGATTTATATCGCAATATACGTGATGCGGACTTTAAACGTGTTTAAAGTTGAAAAAGAAGTTTATTAGTTTTCGTAGGAATAAGCAAGAGCCGGTGAATACCACAGTACTGTGTAGTGTTGCGACTTATTTACATATTTATATATACTTTATTGTAAACTAGACTATACTTTACAAAAAAGTATATACACTACAAACTGTACAATGGGCGGATTTCTGACACACTCATCATCTTCCTGTCCTTGTCCCATGTTACTTGGGGTCGGACTTTTGACACAATATAAGACAAAAATTTCGAAGGAGGATAATTATTTTTGTTGTTGTGTGTTAAAAATAAACGGTCGGTTTATGTATAATGACACATAATACATAAACTGACCGTTTATTTTTTAACTCAAAACGGGACATGGGTTTATATACCTACGTCAGTTAGCAAGTTAAGATTGAAAATAAAAGCAACTTTTTAATGTTTTTTTTATTTATAAAAAGTGTAACTTAATACAATAAATGTTCACCATAAATATATTCAGATAATTATAATTATTTTTATTATAACAAATTGCGAAAAAAAAATCTAATCACCGGTTAACCAGCTTAATAAAAATAATGAAGCAAAGTTCCTCTGAGAGTAATTATTAAATTATATGCAACATATTTTTTAAATTTTATTTGTATTTGTCAGAAGAATTTTCACGCAGTTTCGAAAAACGGGTCCCGGAGCATTGTCTGGGGACAACGGGACAGGCGACCGAGAAAAGCGACAGTCCCATTCAAAACGGGACGTATGGTCACTTTAGTTATACAGGGTGAACAAAGATCCATCACGTAGTCGTTACCTACCTCATTCTGTACATCAAACTAAGTAGCATAGAGACTATACTTTTTTCTGGGAAACGATTTTAATTTTTGGTGTGAAAATCGCTATTTGCGCCAGCGCGCAATGTAACGCTTGCAAAATGTTGTGCTTTTGGTTGCATGCAGCGATACATGGGTAGTAGTTTTTAAAGCTAAGTTATGACATTTAAAACTTGTTTTCGAGATTAAAAGTAAAAAAAAAAAGTTGAAACTTTAACCTTCAATATATCCGTTACAAATATATTTCTAGGTATGGTCCAGTAGGGTAGACCGGGGACAATTGTAGCATTTTAGAGTTAATGTTAAATACTGAGTTTACTGCTAATATTGTGGCTATAGTGATATTTTTGATACTTAGTTTACTTGGCTATAAGTTAGCATTACCTTGAGATGTAGAAACAATACAAACATAAATATTTTGCATTAAGTAGATCGGGAGAGTTGATACAAATGTCCCCGACCCTGGGGTTAGTTGTACCAGTAATGTGATGCAATGAAACACAGTGTTTTAATTAGAAAAACATACTTTTTGTATGGTTATATCTCAACAGAACCTTTTCTAATGTAACTGCAATCAGAACACAGTAAACTTCCTAAGTGTAAACAACATAAAAATAAAAGCTTGTAAATAGAAAAACAATTATGTTTTTGGTGGTGTATTAACACCAATTTTCGTAGCTTTAAACAACAAAATCTTAATTAAATACTACAAAACGTGGTTCTTACGTCTTGTGGGTTACATAATTGTTGCCATATTGCTTTTTTTTTACATAAAACTATCTTTAATTAACCAAAATTACAAATGTATTAACCAAAATTACATATATTGTATGGCAAAACTGCCTCGTTAAACCAACTAGGCAGTGGTCGCAAGCGCTACGGCTGAGCATGAGGGTCTTTTTTTCGCTTCGCTGAAGGAGGTGACGGCTGCTCATGCCTTATCGCTTCGCAGGGCCGGACGCGAGTGATCTCTACCGCCGATCGCCTCCACGAGGATACGGTGGTGCTCTGCCCGAGCCGGGTAGACCTCCACCATATGCTCCACCGTGTCCTCCGGGCGATCCACACAGTGGTGACACCCGGGCGTTTCCTCCCGCCTTATCCGACACAGGAACTTCCCAAAGCTGCCGTGTCCGATGAGGACCTGTGTCAGGCGGAAGGTGAGGACGCCGTGGCGCCTCTCTAGCCGCTCCCCAAAGAGGTGACTTATCGCCGCAATCGTGGCGTGCCCAAGCATGAGGGTCTGGGATCGATCTCCCACATTAATTTCAACATCTGTTTGCCGTTCTCGTTTCGCATCCATTATTTTATACGCCTACTATTCTCGAGCCTGTTGGAAGTTGGGGTCAGTTTCATCACTTTTATAATAGCTCTTGCCAGTGAAGATATTGCTGAATTCTTTGCACCAACTCATAGTGAAGAACACAATAATAATAACACAACATAATAATACAAAAACACCAAATATTGCAAGAAAAATGTGCACGAACATGTACACACTGCAATGGAATTTTTTTTATGTGACGTGACAAGCAAAAAAAAAGTGGTAACACTGCAATAAAATGTTCTTGTGTTGTGAGGATGTGATGGCACATTTTACATTAAGAAATAAATATTTTAAGTTACCAGGGCATGGACTGACGGTTTGTTGGCACGCATTCTCCCGCGGGGTCGGGAATGGGTGTGCGGAGCGTAGTTATACTCGTATAGGTATTCCCGATGGTAATTCCGTACCCTCGTATAATTGTACCCGGTCTACCCTAGACCGGGTACAATTATACGAGGGTACTACAAAAATGATCATAATTACGGCGAGTACAAGTGACTCTCGGCTTCATTAAGGCTCCTGCAGACAGACGCGACGCGACAGCGTGACACGACTCTAGTGGAAAAAAATATATGAAAACTCCATGGAAATTTTTACACCAAAATCACGTCGCACCGTCGCATCGCGCCTGTCTGCGGGAGCCTTTAAGCATCTTTTTACATCCGTTGTAATCCACTCTGTCCTATATAAAAACCTATACCTACCTACATGGCCAATATTTTTTGATGAATACAGTTTCATCTCTTCAAATTTTAATTTGCATCTTAACAAAAACACCTGTTTTTGTTAAGCCATACATAATCTCTCGTTTATTAGCTGTAATCCTAAGCTAATCGTTCGTCAACATTCAGTAAACGAAAGGTTACGCTTTGAAACCGAATCCGAATTCAATAGAAAAAGCGAACGAACACCACCGCCGGCGATTAACGAGGTCCGAGTGTAGCTAGCAAGTACTCGCTGGTATGCGAGATGTATGCCATGCAAGAGCGAGATTACTCACTAGTATGCGTATGTATCAACAAGCGTTAGTCTCTCAGCGAGTGTTCTATCCGCCAAGCGAGCGTCGCTGAGCGAGTATCCTCTTTGATAGCTCTTGTTGCTGCAACAAACGAGTACTCGCCGGCGGTTTGAGCTATCAACTATTAATATACAATGTATCTCTTTTACTTAGAATCTTTTGTATGTTTCTTGTGCGAAAAAAATGTTGAGTCGGCTAGTCGTTTCCTCGTTGACGATGGGACAGGTGCCAATGCTAATAACAGGGTAGAGATAACTGCGCGAGTTGTCAACGTCAAACGAATACGAGTAGGCAGCTAGTGTTACTAAACTCTGATGAAAGCAAATCGTTAAAAGACAAGTCTTTTGTATGAATCTAAAGCAATTTTCTTCTGAGTCTAGGTTGTAATTAAGTACCTAGATAATTTGAAGCAATTATTTGTCAGAATGTGACAAAGTCGTTGTTTAATTTTCTGTTTGAGAATAGGTACATTTGTTATAAGAGTGAATTCGGGAAAAATCACACTTAGGTACCTACAGTTTTGTGTTTCTTTATTAACGAGTAAACTTTTTTTGCGTATCTAAACCATGGATGCTAATACCAATATATCACTGCAAACGCTCAGCAAAAAAAATCGAGAACGCCCAATTGGTGTTCGCTTGCACAGTCCATAGAATTTCGGTGCTGCGGCGGGAAATTAAACGCAACGGAAGCTTAGGTACCATTAAACAAATGTCATTTAACAACGAAATCATGGTACCTATGTATATTCTTTTGTAAACACTTTCATGGCCGCTAGGATGGTGCCCCCATCATGATTGCTCAGGTCTTGACATCCTATACACAGATGTTTTTTTGTTTTTGGGTGGGAATTTATCAAATAACTTCTCTCTCTGGGCGGAGTAGGAGGGTTTGTCTGACTCTTACTGACTAAAACCCACCCGTATACCTTCCGTTGCCTGTGTTGCCAGAGGCCTCGGTAACCCTTTTGGACTGGCACGCGACCCCGGCAGGAGATGGTTTGGCGTTGCCAAATAAAATGTAATTCATATCACAACAAAACATGTTGTAATGGTAGCCCGAGACTGCAACAGTAACTATGATTTAAGACTATTTCGCGTTGCAAAAAGAGTATGATTTCAATTACATACAATTAAAATAGCCCCAGGGGATTTTTTTAGTACCAGATCGACCAGTTAAGCGACTTTTTTGTAAAACAGGCTGAGACTATTAAACTAAATCAAGTTTTAGTGGAATGGATGAAATTATTACCTTCTAGTATTTAAATGCAGTGTTAAAATGGTAGTATTTAAAATCTGGAACTATATCTATACTAATATTATAAATGCGAAAGTTTGTAAGAATGGATGGTTGGATGTTTGTTACTCTTTCACGCAAAAACTACTGAACGGATTTGGATGAAATTTGGCACACATATGGTTTATAACCAGGAATAACACACGATACTTTTTATCCCGATATACCCACGGGGTCAAAACTTATGCGGGTGAAACCGCGGGGCGCATCTAGTTTTAGAATAAAAATACTCTTACAAGCAGTCTTTTCCGTGTCGTCCGTTCCGTGTCGTGCCGGACGTAAAGAATAGCACCATCCCATTTCTTCCCGTGGGTGTCGTAAAAGGCGACTAAGGGACTAGACTACTAAAGAATGGGCAGCAGCGTTCTCTATGCATTTTAACACCATACTGCGATCGCCAACCCGCCTGCCAAGCGTGGCGATTATGGCAAACCCTCCCTATTGGGGGAGGCCTATGTCCAGCAGTGGACGTCTTTTGGCTGGAATGATGAAGCAGTCCTTACAATAAACACAGCAGATGGGAGGAATGTTTATAAAAATATATTTATTGAAACCAAGAAAGTAATGGGCCGTGATCGTATGAGACGAAAAAAGATCCAGTCACGCTGTATTTATTTATAGAACGGCCAATTTTAGACGAAAAATAAACAACAGACCTAAGAAATGTGACGTTAGAAGTGTTTTGTCACGACTCGTGATTTTGATCCGCCGTGAAATTTTGACAAAGCTATCAAAGCGTCTAAATTGAGTCACAAATTGTGTCTCAGCATCGTTTTGACGCCTGTCTACATAAATCTCTGGGTGTTTCTCCATGTCTAGTCTACTATAAAGTTGTTTAGCTCTTGGTGCGGGATAATGTGTTTTTATGTTTTGCGACTAAACAATAAATTGACAATTGTTTAATTGTACTGCAAGATGACGTAGAAACTATTTTTAGGGTCCTTGTGTCGGCGGCAAAGGTCAGAAACTCTTATTACTAGTAAGCTGTAATTTAGCATGGGTGTACACATAAATCATGCCGATAAAGTGGTAAAATAAAATCAGGGAAAAAAAACTAACTTTAGGGTACCTCCCCTACACGTAAAGTGGGGATGCTTTTTTTTTCTCGCCTATACCATGGCGTGGCGTCGTTGGAGTGGTCGTTTAAAAATAATGCCTGTGTGAAAACTATTTTTTGATCCAGGGATCCGAGGCCCCTGGCAACACAGGCAACGGAAGGAATACGGGTGGGTTTTGATGATGATTTCACACCCAAAAAAAAAAGGGATCCGTTTGCGAAATAATAAAATAAAATTACAAGTTAACGAATAATTGTCAACCAACTTATACATATTTGCAGTTGAAAGGTATGGGAGAACATGTTTTTCAACTACAATGTTAAGTTTGTTTTTGGGATACATTCATCCCAACTGCGGAACCCTTCATTGTCCGACACGCACTTGGCTGGTTTTTATAAACTTATCTAAAACAGTTGTATGGCATACAATTAGAGATTTATAGTGTATTGTTCAAAGTAGTAGTAGGTATGGCTTATGGGTAAGTAACAACAGGCGCACGGGACGATGGATCAGGTTAAGCTATGCCTGCTGCGGTTGGTCCGTGGATGGGTGACCACCTTTACATACCTCGGAAAGCACGTGCAGCCGTTGGTCCCAGCTGTCATCTGTAGATCTTTGACAGTTATTATGGGCACGCAGAAGCTCGAAAATCGGACAACCAGTCAGTTACTGGGTTGTGGAGATCAGATAGGCAGTCGCTCCATGTAAAATACTGGTAATCAGCTGCATCCGGTTAGACTGGAAGCCAAGTTGAATATAGGTGGGAAAAGGCTTTTTGTATTTGTGTTCCTTATTTATAATAATAATAAAATTCATTTATTTCAGGTAATTATCACCCATTGCCAAATAAAAATTAATAAAAGATAAAAACATCATTACAATAAAATAAAATAAAATCAGACTCAATCAACTAAAATTAAATTAAATATAATCAAAACGTAACAAATAAAATCAAATTAACTCCAAAATCTATGTCAACCAATTACAATCAGAATAAATTAAATAAATCAAATTAAATAAAATAAAATCAAAAATAAATCGCGCCATGTTTACCGCGAATACATGTATTTTTATTCTTTTCTTTTTTCTTAGGATAGGCAGATGATGATGTATAAAGTGGTAATATAAAGTGTATATAAAGTCCATCTTCTAATCTCTACGAGGGTTTTTATCAATATAGTAATAGTAATAAGTAATAATAATCACGGTTGAGGTGTGTCGGGCATGCCACCGTCCGGGAGAATCAATCCGACACATTATCTCCGGGTGTTCTCGTCTAGATAACGAAGAGTACTTGCATAGACTCAACCTTGTAGTCAGGATTATCCATCAGCAGCTTGCTCTGAAATACAGCCTTGTGGAATCTGATGTGCCGTAATACAGGTATGTGCCTGACCCAGTTCTCGACAATGGAAATATCACTTTGTACTGGGATCGATCCATCATCACTGACAGGACTATTGTTTCCAATAAGCCTGATATAGTGATGGTGGATCGAACAGAGCGGCGCGCAATGATTGTTGACATACTCGTAGCAGTCCCTCATGACGGGAATCTCGTGAAAGCCGAGAAAGATAAACAGATCAAGTATATTGACTTGGCTCGCGACGTTGTCGAAATGTGGGATGTGGATTCAGCAATGATTGTGCCGATAGTCGTATCAGCCAATGGCTTAATTGCCAATAGCCTCGACCAACACCTAAACAGGCTCACGTTGGGCAGCTGGATTAAGGGCTTGGTTCAGAAAGCGGTACTTCTGGACACGGCTCGCATTGTTAGGAGGTTCCTCTCTCTGGAGCCCTGACCGCCGGTAGCTTGGACCTTATCCCCGATACCGGTGGGCTACCATTTTTTATATTTTTAAATGTTTTATATTTTTTATATTCTAATATTTAAAAATATAATTGTATGTGTAAATAGTGAAATAAAAGAAGATAATAATAATACTATAAACCCTTACGCCGTATCTCTACGTTGACGTCGTGGTGGGGCTTACATAATCAGCCTATAATGTTCCCACTGCTGGGGCACAGGCCTCCTCTCTGTGAGAGGGAGTGGGCCGTAATCCACCACGCGGGCCCAGTGCGGGTTGGTAGATGTCACATGTCTTCGAATTATGTGGTGGGGCTTGCGCGCTCCAAACTCCAGGTCTGTGCCGGTAGAGTTTACTTTGCCGGAACAGGTCTTGGATAAGGAGCCAAACTAAGAGAGATACAGAAACCCGCAGGGCAGCATGTGGCGAGCTGTTGGGCAGTAGCGACCCCACTGACCCTACCTCCTGGGAGAAGTCTTATTCCTCATCACTGTCTTGCCTTTATTGGCCGGCTGGAGTGAACACTGACGAGGAGCAGAGCTCCCACCTCATTTTTGCCTTTATTGGCGGGCTTGAGTGTTGATTCGCAAGAGCAAACGTGCTCGGAGGAAGGAAGTATTCCAGTAAGATGCTGGTAGGGATCTTGACCGTACTTCCGACTTCCTGATAGCCGTGGAATACCTCTCCACTCCTCAAGCACCTCAGGAAGTGTTGCCCCCTTGTCACTACGTCACTATGTGCTAGCGGCCGTTTTCGGGGGCCCATTATTGAGTGTGCAAGTCACCCCCTGCCATTTTGTCGGTGTATTTTATATAAAGCATTGGTCAGGTAGGAGCCATAGCCTTTCTATAGTCTTAGGAAACCGATCCACTATAGCCTCCCAAACCCATAGCCCAATATTTTTTGTTCCCATGTTCTTCATTAGTCTTGCATCAACCGGGGGTTGTCCATGGGTGCACCTTCATAGAGCAAACAGGGATAATCTTCGGTTGGTGCCTCATTCCATTACAATTGTCCAAGGGGCCTCTGCGAGTTGGCTTCGGCCCCTCGTACGCCTTCCAAAGGTCCGGGACCCCATGGTCCCGAGATATGTAAGGACAATAAAATAATATTAATAATATAATAATAGTTATTGGGTTGATTGGTTGGATGTCCTAGTCTGATTTCTTACTAGGTAATTACTTTTTTTGATATCAGGTACTTACTCCGTAGTAAATGTAAGTTAATGGTGTGCAGTTTATGATTTATTTTTATAGTGATACATATCTGCACGTGTAACAGTAATAGAAGGTAACACGTTCGGTTTATGTGGTCATAAATGGTCATAAATGTATCCAAATATCGGTTGTTTTATTGTCACCATTAAACAGCTGAACGGATTTGTATTAAATTATTAACCTGTTAAGCCCCGCGCGACACCGATTCGGAGTCAAACAATAGAAATCAATTGTGTCTCATTAGCTCTCGTTGACTAATTAAAGCTTAACATAAGGCCGGCTACACACGATGGCCCCAATGCCGCAGGTACAACGTATGGCTCTAGAAAATTGCATTGGCCCCTAAGCTGGTGCGAGCGTTGATAGTTGGCTGGCTGGCGTGTGTCGGTTTTATCGAAGGAATTTACGCCAACGCTCGCGATTCGTCCATATGTTGGCTGTTTGTTCAACTAACGTACGATACGTTGGGACCAACGTGTGGAGCTGGGGTTATTCAAACTGGTTCCGAGATTATAAAATATGTTTGTATGCCAAGAATTTGTTTCGTAAGTTTAGCAGCAGGTTCCTTCGTTTATGAGGAATTATTATTAGTTCCGTCTTAGTTAAAACATAAAGCTTGTATTAATAATTTTCAGCTAATAATAATACCATGAAAACCAGTTTGGCACGATAATCATGACCCAAAAACTATTTGCCTTGAATTAGCAAATGCATATTAATATAGGTCTAGTTATTTACAAATAGATCAGTAAATGAAGTCAGTTGCGTCATTGTGTCCCTAAGAAGAAACTAATGAAATTACACTATTACGAAGGAAAAGTGACATTAAAAATTCCTTTCCAGCTTGGTATTCTTATCTTGATCTAATTTAATTCTTTGGATTCTTTGGAGTGGAAATGTGGGGGTGTAATGGACTCATGGAGGCGACGTGCCGGTCAGGGGTCGGAAATACCCAAAATATTTTATGTAAATGTTCTAAAGCTCACACTAACTTTCGACACAGACATACTATTAACAAGAAGGACTAAAAATTCGTCAGTTAGCTTGACTCCTACGTGTTAAAAAGGGATGGCACGTGTATTGAAAGTTCTCCGGAATTTGTTTTCCAATAAGAATTAGTAGGTCACTAGATCAGGAAGATAAACACAACTACATAAAGTTGTTTTAGACGTATATGAACAGAAATAAATTAGTTTCTGCTATCTTGTAAACATGTTTGATTGCCATGTCGGTCTTCCGTAAAATACCTACTATTTTATTTACATAACCAAATTACAAGATGATTATTAACATTAACTAAATTAAATTAAAACTAAGTTAAACCTAAAAAAGGCCCTCGAGGTATTGTACCGAGGATGCTGGCGGCATTTCCTCGCTGAAATACAATGCTGATGCGTTACGCGAGAAAGCCGCCAGCTTTTCGGTCACCAGTTACATCAACTAGACGTTTCGCGATTTCCGCAAATAACTTATGCGCACTTAGGCACAAAGTTGTACTCTCTGCCAAGGCCTCTATATTTAATATTAGTTATCAATATCAATTATGATTTTAGAATCATCTATTTCCATACAAGCCAAGGCAAGTCGATACAAATTACCTAGAATTACGAGTTAGGGCGCAGACAGAGTCAACGCGACAGCGCGACGCGCCTCTAGCAGATCATTTTTTATGAAAACCTCATGGAAATTGTTCTACCATAAACGCGTCGCACGGTCGCGTCGCGCCTGTCTGTGCCTTTAGGCTGAGGCTTCAGTAGGCAGCGATTTCCGATGCGACTGAAAGAACGAAACGAGATAAACATGGTATGGCTACATTATAAGCGAGAGTATATTCGGCGATGACGTGGCTACAGTACACATGCTACACAACGAATTACCATGAGCGAATAATGCGGCTAATTTCGCTGATATGTTGATGTAGCTGATGCCGTGATTACAGTAATGTTGTTCCGATCGCTTAAAGAAATCAAAGATAATAATACTATTAGATTTTATTTAGGTTTTGTTTTTGTTTGGTTTTTTTGATAGTAATATTTTATGTACGGTGTAGCCATATACGTGAGCATTCATTTATTTGTTTTAATCGCTCATGTGTCCCAAGTCGCGTCGTAGTCTTATGTAGCCTCAGCCTTACTGCTAACGTGCTTTAATTTATTTTTCACCGAAATTCGATTGAGTAGGTATTTTGACATCAAAATAGGTGAATGAGTGAGTGGGTAGCCAAATTATGCAGCGTAATTATTTAAAACAGGTACGCTAGATATAAATCATCGTGATTTTCAAAAATTAATTCACACATATTTTGTAAACTCCTTCTATGTTGTAATTTACTCAGTATAATAAACGTCTGAATAGAATTTGGGTTGCTTGCACGAACTACTAAACATAAATAAAAATACACAATGGAATTTGGAATATCAATGAACTTGAAAATAAAGTTTGGAATATTATATGATGTTTACCTCGAATTGTACTGAACGGCATCGTAGCGATCGTTCTGCATATTGATGCAAAAAAAGTCAAGTAAAGTTTAACAGTAGACAATGTGTCTAGATGAAACAGTTTTTTTTAACCTTCTTTTAATCTTCTTTTAATTCTGTGAGAAGTGAAGTTGTACAACCTCAGCGGGTACGCGGCGAAGCAACGGCGTAAGGACGGCGTAAGAATGGCGTAGCAACGGCCTAGCGATGGCGTAGCAATGGCGTAGCGATGCGCGACGGCGTAGCAACGACGTAGCATAAAAGCAGACTCATGGAATACTCTTTATTTCACACCAAAATTATTGGAAATTCTCTAAAGGAGGGTTTAGTGGCCACACGTACGAACATAGAACCAGAACTGGAGCATTCTTTTTGTGATATTCTGTGTGGATAGACCAACGAAGGAATTCTCTGTCCCTGTTAACTCAAAAATAATTTAGTCGAGTGGTGATAGAAACTGTATTTGCCCGTTTGGTCTATTAAACTCACTTTAAGTCCCTATCTTTTACTGTTCTGGAATTGTTTTAAGACCGCAGTACTACCATCTCATCAAACGTGTTCAATTTATCTTTATTATCCAACTACAACGTTTATTTTTGTTGCAGGTGACGTTAGCGACGTGGTGCGGGCGAGGAGGGCCGCGGGCGGGGCGCTCGTACAGCGCTCTACTAGCGTCGCAGCGGCTGCGGGCCGGGGTCCCAGGGGCCTGCGCCAGTGTGCGAGGTACCCGCCGTCTGCGCAGGCTATCCACCGCCACCACACAATTGTATGATGCGCCGCCCCGAGCGCAGGTGAGGTCAGGCCCACAATCAAATACTAAATGGGAACAATGGGCTATGGTAACTAACGCTTCACTAACACTTTAGTAAGTAGACTTCATTTGTTATTAGACTCATCCTAGCTGAGAGGGCGTTTTTTCATATCACTTTATTTTCTAAATCATACAATATGTACATATTGTGGATACTTTATGTGTCCCTTATTCCTTCCATCCAAGGTAAACTATTTTAGATATTTGTATGTCTACACTTGATTTGTCCTTCAGTTGATCCATGTACCTGCTTGTTATTGTGTCCTTTATAAAATCTTATCATCAATAAATAGGTACTCTAGTCATCAGGTAAATAAAACAACACAAACAACCTTTTTGATAAATAATCAAGATACAAGAGTTGAAGAACACCTTCAATTAATTCACAATGTGGTCGGAACTTCAATGTCAATGCTTTAATTACAGGCTGTATTGATTAAATAATGTTGTCATTATAAAGTAGAAGACATTTGTATCAAATATTAAAATCACATGTCACAATAATATGTGTGCGATTTTAATATTCATTTAATCACACATTCGGGTTACCTTGCTGAACGAACTCCTTGAAATGAAGGGGCCGAATTAAAGCACCGTTTTTAAGATTAATATTTTGATTCTGCTCTGAAAGTGTGCTTAATACCTACATTAGTTGTGTACTATGAACAATACATTATCAACATCACACGCACACATACATAATCAGCCAATAATGTTTCCACTGCTGGGACACAGGCCTTGGCCATAATCCACCACGCGGGCCCAGTGCGGTTGATATTGATGTCTGAGAATTTTTGGTTCTAGGACATGCCGGTTTTCTCACGATGTTTTCCTTCACCGTTTTGAGAGCAGTGGTGACGAAATAATTTACACAAAGTAAAGCGCCTATCCGGGGTTCATCAACATCATTTCACCCGAAAGACGTCCACTGATGGTCTGGCCTGCCCCAATCGTAGGGTCCGGAAGCTGAGGGGCAATTTCTGTATTTTTTTTAACAAGTTTTGGATATTGTTTGTCCTGAGATGAGATTGCGACTTGAATTTGAAGGTTTTGGTAATTAGGTACGACAATTGGGCTTCAGGAATCGTACGCAGCAGTAGGTCCAATGTTGACTCGGCTGAAGGATGATTGAAAGAAGTGGATTGTTGAGCCCAATTACAAATTTTAAATGAAATATTTCAATGAGCATTCAAGATTTCTATAAACAGGAACATAGCGTCACTGTCCAATACGAATGTCGATGTTGACTCAACCTACCTTAGGTTAGGTAGGAGACCTTGATTATGATAATTAGTCATATTCATATCAGTTTTGTTTATGTTACTTAAGGCTTCTGCAGACTGGGGCGATATCGCAGGCGCGACAGGCATATTGCTGCCTGTCGCGCCCGCAATATCGTGCTTGTCTGCACGAGCCTTTATGTTACATCGTTGATGCTAATTTGATGACATTCAGTCATCAGATTACCATCAAAAATGTTTAAATTACTAAATTGAATGCACTACCTGTCAAACTAATGTCAAGTTTGTTTAATTATAATTAAATTCGACGTTTTATGTTGACTGATTTACTGTCATTAGGATATATTATATTTGTTTTTAAATGATTCTGCATTTTAAAAATGCCTTGACCGCCGAATTGTAGACATTATTATTATTTATAGATTACTTGGTTCCGAAAACGAATGAAAAGTTCAGTTCTTTCTGCTAGATATCAGATTAAGAAAATTTTATATCGCTTACCTGTTCTATTGGATTGAAAATATTATCTCATTCCTATCCAGATACAATCAGCGAAATCGCATGGATAAAAACTCGTCGATTGTCAACGTCATGTATTGTTTAACATTAATATGTTCTGAACTAGGCAATGGTTTGCCCCCTATTACATGGAACATACCTGGCGAAATTTGGGTGAACTATAGGTACACCTCTGCCAAACCCTTCGGGGATTACAGGCGTCATGGTATGTTATGTTATGTTATGTTATGTTATGTTATGTACAGAAGATAGAAATCCCATTCATAACTTTTCATCCTGCCACTTACGTAAACTCAATAAACAAATAATAGTTTCCTGCCAGGAAATCGTGACTATTGCTAATAATACCTATGTACAACCACAGAACGTTCCATGAATTAAGCTGGCTTCAAAGTCTAATAAATTGGCTGGAAATGTTCAGCTAGTTTCGGCTAGAAATAATTTCATGACGTAAGAAGGTTTTCGTAGATCTGGACTAAAGTGAACTGTGATGTATTCTGTTCTACTGTTAATAAGAAATTAGACATAGATAAGATCAGAGCAGTGGTAGCCCAGTGGTAACGGCCGCTATTTACGAGTTGTAGGTAGTAGGTTCGAACTCAGACAGGCGTTTTACTTTGAGTAAATTATTTCATCACTACTGCTCTCAAAACGGTGAAGGAAAACATCGTGAGGAAACCGGCAGAAAACCGGCAGAAAACCGGCATGTCCTAGAACCGAAAATTCCAAGACATGTGACATCTACTAACCCGCACTGGGCCCGCGTGGTGGATTACGGCCCATTCCTTCTCACGGAGAGGAGGCCTGTGTTCCAGCAGTGGGAATATTATAGGCTGATTATGTATAGATAAGAAGGCCCAAAAAATGGCGTAACCGCAAAATGGAGTATAGGATGATAAGGAAAAGAATTACAGGGTCATTGCGTAACACACAACGAAAGTGGCTTTAGACAACATTCATTTCGTTATTCACGTTGTTGAGCAGATGATTTTTTCAAACATAATTATGAGGCAATGGTGTAGCGCTTTTCTTCAAAATCTTTCGGATTGCGATGAATGTGAATTGAAAGTGTGGTACGCAATTGGGGCGCAGTTTAGGATTTTCATTTCAACACTTTTTAACATTTAAGGCGCTGACAAGAGGCAAATGACCAAAGTAGGCTTGTCTTAAGAAAAAAAATTGCCTAATCTGTACAGATTGTGGTAGCGTAAAAATATATGTTAATTTTGAACATATTTCTCAGTCAAGACACGTTTTGAAAAAAAATCTTGAAACAAAGTAACGGTAAACTAACCTTTTACCTTGAGTTCCAATCCAAAATATCTGTATTAAATATCAACGTACGTTACGTATTCAATTAATAATAAAACAAATTATTTAAAAAACAAAAAACCCGACTGCAAAAACACATAACTGAAAAGAGAACAAATTATTTACAGGCGGGCCTGCAATAACAAAATTCTATAGATTATAATGCTTGTTTTTCTCTTTTCAGATATGTATGAGTTTTTGCAGTCAGGTTTTTTGGTTTTTTAAATAATTTGTTTTATTTCAAGCTTTTTAGTTAACATTTTTATGGAATTGACTTATTACTAGCTTTTATTTGATATCAATATTGTTGTAATTTATTTAAAAAAAAAAACGTTTCCCGCCCTTTTTTGTATTTTTTTTTGTTTTTTGTACCACTTATGTTAAAATCCATCAAGAGTATGTATGTATGTATGTATGTATGTATGTCTATTTCTTTGGCACGCTCTGTAGCATAAACGGCTTGACGGATTTTAACTTATGAGGTGTCGTTAGATTTGTCTTAATTGTGGGAGTGACATAGGCTATATAATATTTATATATTGCATCTGAAAATACAAAAAAGGGAGGGGAAGGTTTTTTTAAAATTAAATTACAACAATATTGATATCAAATAATAGCTAGTAATGAGTCAATTCCATGTATATATATATTAATAAAACACATAACTGAAAAGAGAAAAACGAGCTTTATAATCTATAGAATTTTGGTATCGCAGGCGGGGGGGGGGGGGGCAAACGTAACTTACAACATATTTCAGGCTATCGGTTGTTTATTTAGCAGTCGGGTTTTTTGTTTTTTAAATAATTTGTTTTATTTATTTTCGATTAGGTACTTAACTCAATTTTGAGTAAATAGATAGTGCTTTCATATTTTGCAATACATTACAAGCGTTGTGTCATCGCGCTTCTCATTCTTTTCTATGCAGTCTGACAGTGACCGCGGTTTACCTGTAGTCAGCGTCTTAAGTACTACGAGAGCTTATTGGTTATTCTATCCTGTGTATTTATTAAAAGCATCAAATAAAATACATACCTTAAAATGTCGAAAAGTGTTCCTGAATCAGAACCAACCAAAAACATAAGATGTGAGAAAAGAAGTTATTTGCAACGAACGTGTGGAACTGTTAGGATTGCCAATTAAAGAATTGAGATCTCAATGGGTGCCTAGTTCTAAGGAACTCACAGGAATGTACGACTTTCTTTAATTGCTTTAGAAGATTGTTTTTTATTATCCTTGCTAATAACTTGTTTGATATACAGTCGTGTGTCTAGAAACCCAATGTTCTTTGATGACAGTGGCAGGATTTAGAACGCCATGAATGTTTATGGCTTGTTTAATAAATGTACAAATGCAACCAAAACAAACACACATAATGACAATAAAGTAATGAATTTATAGCTCTTCACAGACCAACACAGTTGCACGTATTAGTTTATTAACTAGCCAAGGATAATGTTCATTAAGGGATTGACAAGACCCAATTTACCAAAATAGGCTTAACATAGGAAAAAAATGCCAAATCTGTATAGTTTGTGGTAGTGGAAAAAATATATGTTAATTTTGAACATACTTCCCAGAACCGTTTTTGAACATGCTACCAAAACACGTTTTAAAAAAAAATCTCGATACAAACTAACGTTAAACTAACCTCTTACCTTGAGTTCTAATCCAAAATATCTGCATTCAAAATCAACATACGTTACGTATTTAATTAATAACAAGAAGTCTTATTTGAATGCAGAACTTGGTTGTTTTTTATTTTCGATTACTCTACTCAATTTTGAGTAAATAGATAATTGCTTCATATTTTGCAATAAATTACAAGCGTTGTGTCATCGCGCTTCTCTTTCTTTTCTATGCAATCTGACAGTGACCGCGGTTTAGGTGTTGTCAGCGTCTTAATATAACAAGATGGAATCATTCGAGAATATTGGCATTCAACCCAGTCTTATATTTTTTGCGCATATTGGTTTGCAAACTCAATTTAATGCTATTTTTGTTCTCCTTATTTTATGTTGTACGAGATAAAAAAGTGGATTATAACCAATAGTAATAAATACACGATAAAATTTATTGATTTGTATCTAAAAAAATCGTATTAGGGCCGATCCGCCCTTGACCGGATGTAATGACCATTTTATTATGTTTTATACTTTATTGAGGAATCTTCGAGAGCAATTTCATAGATTTAATGCCTAATATTTTACGTCAACATCTTAAACCCGTCGGGCTTACGTGATAATTCTGCCCTTGGATTTATTGAGGCAGCCTCTGAAAAATAAAGCTGAGGTTTGGATTGCTTACGGCAAGCCGGTTTTCCACCCATATATTCTCAAGCCGCTTAGGTTTTCGTTTTTGCGATCATAATTCATGAAATAACGTAAACTTTATGTATTCGGGGCTAAATTGTACTGTTTTTTGGGGAAATAAAGCAAGTTCAAAATAACTCGTGAAGAACAACTTAATTTTACAAATTCAAATAGCTTTCGATATGACGTAACTGTTTGTCGTTTACATTGGTAATGAATAATGTATATTAAAATATGTGACTAGAAAAAAATGTAACATGACGTTATACATTTTTTTAATAGTTTCTAACTGCATATTTTCTAAAATATGTAACCTAACGGTAGTTTTAACTATGTAAAACAGAGATTTATATCCATATGGATTTTTTATATTATTTTTATCACCGATTTAATGAGCACTTTTGAACATTGGCCAAGAACGAATGTTAAGATTGGTATTCAAAATTAGAAAAATGTTATGTAAAAATATTTAGTTTTAGTTTTGATTTTATTGCGTAATTAAAACTAAATATCATTAACATTACTTAACATTAAATAACATTTTAAAGTCATGGTTTTCAGCAAAATACCGCCTGGTTCTATTATTTATCTTAAGACAGATATTGTTATCGCTTGGGAACAGGAAAATGTGTGATACTTGTTGATTGTTGTTAGCAGATGCAGAAAGAAAATTTCTGCGTCCCATAGCAAATGAAAATATATTTTCTTTTTACTTATTTTGGCGGTATCATCGGCTCAACCCCAGCTACCTGGGCCATTTCGTGCTCAATAACTTAGACGCTGACAACACCTAAACTGCGATCTTTTCTTTTCTGCGGTTATTAATTAAATACGTAACATATGTATGTTCATATTTAATACAGGTATTTTGGATTGAAACTCTAGGTAAGAGGTTAGTTTAACGTGAGTTTGTAACGAGATTTTTTTTCAAGACGTGTTTTGGTAACAGCCAAGTTATGAAAAGTATTTTTTAAATTAACATATATTTTTCCGCTACCACAAACTATACAGATTTGGCCATTTTTTTTTCTTAAGACAAGCTTTGCCTCTTGTCAGTGCCTTAATGATACACTTTTTGTCATCCGAAATGGAAAAACCTGTTAATGAGCTCGCGTAAAGGTCTCTATGCCAAGGCCAATTTATATGCCAAAGCGTGCAGGGGTTGAATCTTAATAATCATGAAAATACCATGTGTAAAGCGAGCAATGACATTAAGTGTTAGTGCAAATGTGTCCTACTCCTAACACTTATTTTAATGTCAAGCTTGGGCATTAATAGCCTCATAAAATGTTTTGCTAAGGGGGTTTGTAGGAATAAACTTATCATATAGTTCTCTGAAATATGAATTTCCCTTCTCTTGTTTTGTTTAAAACATGTATGTTTTAAAAAAAAACAAGAGAAGGGAAATTCATAAAGAAAACAATTAAGACTGTAGCCTTAATTGTTTTCTTTGCTGAACCACATGAGAATTACTTTGAAAAGATAACCAACTTCCTCGTAGACGGATTTAAACAAATATTGTGTCTGAAAACCAAATCATTCTTACAGTCTGTTTCGTTGTCTCATGGTTTTCCGTAAAACCCAGTCTTATCAGTTAGGTACTTACAATGTAAAAGATTCCATACAAAATTCTAACGTTATAGGCTTTAAGGTTTTATTTTTGTAGCAGTGGAATTTAGGGGTCAAAGAATTCAATACAATTTTAATGGATTAACTGTGCCTTGAATCTATTGCTGGACTGTCGGCTTGAGTGTTTCTATTATATGTTTAAAATTAGCCACGAAATGAGTTCCCGTCAAAAGCAGGTTTGAGCTACTTAGCGTTCGTAGTGAGATGCTGTCGACGCTTAGCAATATCGTTTGTGTAGACACTTCTTTCAACTTGAACTTTTCATGTATTTTATTAAAGTAGAAGAACGGCTAAAGCACTAAATTAATAAGTGAACAAAAAGTTATATAAGTTGCTTCATTTTTCTTTCTGTTGCTAGCTGACACTAAGCTGTCTTATATTGAGAGTTGTGAGAGGGAAAATCATAATATTATTCCAAGTTTTTGGCTCGTCTAATGTGAGCTCAACTTTTGTATCAGCCGTTATATACACAATAACACAGTTTTGTTTCCCTGATCGCACATTGTTATGTTGACTAAAGTCCGTTTCTGCTTGATTAGAGCTCAAAAGGAACAAAACATTGTACCATATATTTTGTTCTTTATGTTGCTTTTTATGGATTTATCTGCATTTTTATACTGAGCAGAGTCGATCGTTCGATGTCAACATCTAAAAAAATATTCGACCTACATTTAAGGACAACTACGGGTATATCCGGTTCTTGTTTCTTTTAATATGTTTTTAATGGATACTGTAAACATTCCTTAGATCGTTTTAAAAACAAATAATGTGTGCCAACATTAGGTATCTTTTCGGTTGTATATATAACGATAATTGAAAATGTGCATATTTGTGGATGATGACGTATATAACTGTTTACCTTTCTTATATGCTAATTAACTTATTTTTAATTTGTAATGTTTGTGTGCGCAGTGCTACAACGGGCGCGATCTACCAACCGTTAACGAGTCCCCGAGCGGGAACGGGCACTGGGCCCGCGCGTGGCGCCTGCGGATCCACGACCCCTCCGACTCCGTCGACTCCCCTCGCAGCATCTCCAACTCCAGTCTTCGCGAGGTCGACGACGAGCTCACCGGCGAGGAGCTAGCCACCTACATGTACCAAGTGAACTGTAACATTGGTGGACTCACCTGAGACACATCTGTGTGAACGACAGTGACCACGCTCCCGCTCGCTCACCAGAGCAGAACTACAAGTGACGTAGACGGCCTAACAGTGTGATCTATTTTATAGACGTTTCTAAGCGATTTTAAAATTGTATATAAAACATTGTTGTCCATTGTTAGTTACAGCTTTGTTATTTAAATGTTAACGTGCACTTAAACGTCCATTTTGGTCTTAAGTGCTAATCTATGTTAGCTGAAACATGATGGTGAATTAACATAAAAAACTGTCCTTGACAATTTACGTAGTGGACGGAGCCGCCGTATTAGGTAGGTAACTTATAGGTATATGAAGCGATTAAGGGTATGTACCTATAGATATAATCCCGGAGTCTTGCCTACTGTGTCATAATAAAGCTGTAATCTTTGGCACGCACTGCCCATGGATCATTCTCGAATCTATTAATTACTTTGGGGTGACACTTTACCTTACATTCTAGTTAGCAACATAAATCTATAGTCAATATCCGAAGGTTGAACGTTGTTTTCTAAATTCATTTGGTAATAATTCATATAAATGTAAAGTCTCGATCAAAAATGTCAGTCATTACACAAATTAATACGTATCTATTTATTTAGTTTTTATCAACGTGATTAGAGAATTCATTGAATGTCAGTATAGGTATAACATGTAACATTAGTCCATAATACTCTACTGATAGTCTTTAAGTACGGTGGTTGTAAAAAGTATGTGCTAAGCACAAAATAATAACGAAAAACGTTGAGTGTAGAGCGCGGGTAGATTGAATCGAATTGAAAACTGTGTTAGTACTGGAAGTACTTCAATGTGTCTGTGTATGTATGTATTAAGCTGCGAAAATTGAGAATTCCTAATGTTAAATGTACCGTTGTTTCCCTCCCAAATCTGTGAGGGTCAAGCCATACATCTCCGGACCGTATCAAGGTCGTGTGAGCAACTTTATTCATGTTTGTGACGATGCAGTATCACGATAAATGTCGCTGATTTAGTTCGGCGAGTGTGAGCCGGCCCTAGTGTAATTAACGACACAGTGTGTCCATTCTCGATGAGACTGTAAATGACGTGTATATTGAAAATACAATTTGTTGTAAGTAAATTTTGTGCGAAATCAAAACAACGTGTCGTATGTGTGTATTTACTAAGAGATTAAAATACTTTATACATTGTCAATCAAGTGTAACAGACTAGGTATACATTAAAAATAATTTGCTATGTATACAAAAATAGACTGTACATAAAGTGTACCTACTTATGTGAATAAATGGCTGATGACAAAAAGCCTTTAAGTGACTTGTATTAGATCATTAATAAAATTTGTCTGACGGGGTGATGTTATTATTTTTGACAATATTATTAAATGCGACTTATTCACGATGGGTTGCCTTTTGTATTTTTTTTTAAAATCGAGTTTCATACAAGTGTGTGTCGTTAGTTGAGTAAATGGTTATTAAAAAGCTTTGGCTGTGTATTTCATTAGATATAAATTGTAGTAAAGTAAGGAACTGTAAAAATAATGTAAATTATGCAGCGATGTAATTCCATTGTGTTTGGCAAAATGTGATTTTTTATGGTATGAAATTGTGATACATCCGCTGTGTGACGACGGGGTATAAGTAAGCATTATTTTTGTTTTTGTTTACTTAAACGAAATTCCAAAGAAATAAAATATCAATAAACATCGAATAAACAAAACCCTTATGTAGATATTATTTTTCTTTTTAATCTTTTAGCCTTTATAAGTTATTATATTATTACTTTATCAATGCTTTAGATAGCTTGTGCAGGTATTATATCGTAAGTCCGTGCAATACGGCCGATGAATCATGGCCGGTCTGAACTTTGCGCAGAAGGCTACGCAATAACATTTTTTAAGAACCAAATGGTGACATGAGACGAGTGTGAGTGAGAGGACATGCGTGAAAGTTCGGGGAGCCTATGTTCAGACCAGCCGTGATTAGTCGGCCGTATTGTAAGTAGGTAATACATAGATTTGGTTAAAAAATATGGTCTTAGTTGTGTTCCTTTCTCATAGTATATCAGATGCCCATGTAGGCGTGTCACATTAAAATGTTATAGTAATTAATATCATTGTTAAAGGTAGATAATTGTTGTTGTAAAATATCATAACGAGTGATCTATTTTGATTATTGTAATGTCAATGAATTAAAAAGGAAATTCCCCCAACCTCACTTATTTGTTTCTTTTTCATTTTCTCAACTCATTTACTTACTTACAATTATTTGCAAAGTATCATTAAAACAGTTGTAATATCACTTCAATCAAATGTCCATTCACCTACACCCTTGAAGTCTTCTTCAACTTCAATATCTTTAGTGTGACGTAATTTAAATAAAAAAATATTTTTACGTCACTTGTTTTTAAAATAGCATCCAAAATTAAAAAAAAAAACATGTTGAGAATACATTTAGATGTGTCGCATGTGAAAATGTACCTACGTCCCTATAGGTTTTGGTTGCAACCACGGCCTAATAGGTTCGCTTACAAGACGAAATAAGAATGTTTGAAGAAATAAATCAAATGGTGTTATCTGTAGGTGATCCGGTCGCCACTTCACGCGAGGAATTTCGCGCGGACGTTTTCTGTCGGCTCGCGAACAGCGCCGTGTCTCGCACCCGAAGGGCGGAATCCGTACTGCCTCTGGTGTTGCGGGCCAAAAAACGTCTGGCAATATCGGTCTTTAAGCTTGCGATTTAAGCCAGATCTTTAAATAGAAACAAAAATTATCGAAATTACATACCAATTGGCGGTGAAAACAAAGCCTTGTCTCAATAAAGCTGACGTAGAAAACAATGAATACGAGCTTCCTTACGAGCTTCCTACAACGAGGAAAATAATTATCATAAGGACAAATAATATAAAATAAATAAAGTAAAGTGAAGAAAATATCCACATCAATATTTGGAATGGATAATTGATCGATAAAATGATAAAATATGAGAATTGTAACTTACAATTTTAGCATTAATTGTCAAGAAAAAAAATGGTCTTGCATCTAGGCAAGAATTTCTTTCAATGTCCAACGACAAGAGACAATTTTACGTTCCATCAACAAAAAAAAATAATTCAAAAGACTGACTGCAAGTGTCATTGATGATTTTAAAATAAGGTTGAATGTGAAAACTCAACATGGAGGATAAATACCAAAAACTATTGTAGAATGATAATTCTACAGTAGGTAGATACATAATACAGGTCTTAAGTAATTAAATTGTGATCAGCTACGTCCCGCCTTTAAGGCATACAATAGTTACTGTGTGTATCGCCCGAAGGATACGGTGAAGCATACTCGTACGGAGGAGGTCTGCCCGGCTTTGGCAGAGCACCGCCGTGTCCTCGTGGAGGCGATCGGCGGCAGAGATCTCTCGCGTCCGGCCCTGGTTCAGGTCATGGTACGGAGCGAAAGGGCATGGACAGCCGTTACCTCCTTCTGCGAAGCAGGAGGCGGGACGGTTGAGGGAAAGGCATTTTTGCGCCCTCTCGCGCCTAGCCGCTGCAGGAGATGCCGTGGGCGTCGGGAATCCCGGGCGGATTTCCGGCCACCGTAGGCGCGGGCTTGCGTACGGTGAGCAATGGATAGCTCGCCGTCCGATAAGGACCAGGCCCGGGTCGACGGCGCGTTGTGTTCCACGCGCGCCTCAAAGAGATGTCAGCACAAGCGTAGGTTTCCACTAGGGCCGATGCCTGCCGAGGTCGCGTGGAAGTTTGAAAGGTTTACCGAGGCCCCTGGCACCACAGGCAACTGAAGGAATACGGGTGGGTTTTAGTCAGTAAGAGTCTGACACACCCTCCCGCTCCGCCCAGAGCCAGAGAAGTTATTTGATAAATTCCCACCTAAAAAAAAGGGCATACAAAAGTTACAAAGAAACAAAATTTACATTATTGTTACAAATTATTAAGATTTCACATAAAAAATAAAAAACTGGCCAAGTGCGAGTCGGAAAAAAGGCAAAAAAATAATGTCTGTTGTATGGGAGCCCCTTTAAATATTTATTTTATTATGCTTTTTAATATTTGTAGTTATAGCGGCAACAGAAATAAATCAACTGTGAACATTTCAACTGTCTAATTATCACGGTGCATGAGATACAGCCTGCTGACAGACGGACCGACAGACGGACAGCGGAGTCTGTTTTTTTACACTTTGGGTACGGAACCCTAAAAAGATAAAAATAAAACGGAACGAATTGAGGTGGACATCAGTGGGCCGCTGAACGCATCATGACGGAGGGGGACTATATCTGACGCTGCAATAAACGTGGCCACTGGGCCCATACGGTATAAATGTACCGTCGATATGAAAATAAGAAAAGGATACCGAAATGAAACTGACACATTCCAAGATTCAAGTCAACACACACATTCAAATGTAAAGTCAAAGATTTCCTGAAAAAATGTGGATATGTAAAATATTGTTTTAAAAGGAAAATTTGCTTGGTATTTTGCTTAACCCTTCCGAAATGTCCCAATTTCTGATGCTAAAAGGGCGAAGTGGATGGCTGCTTTATATCCTGTCGAGAATACGTCACTATTGAGATTTCAACCCTTCACATGCTGCGTGTGTTTTACGAGTCAGTAGCACCTGCTAAAACCCTGCTTATAAAACCACCTGGAGTCTTGATTAACCTGAGATAGCTCACGTTATAACTCTTTATTAAATCCGGAAAACTTTCTCAAATTGCGGTACATTAACGATTAATAAAGTTGTTATTAATTTATGCATTTACTTCGATTAACGGAGAGAAGTGGTGGCCCAGTGGTAACGGCCGCAACTTACGAGTCGTAGGTCGTAGGTTCGAGCCTAGACAGGCGCTTTACTTTGTGTAAATTATTTCATCGCCACTGCTCACAAACCGGTGAAGGAAAACATCGTGAGGAAACCGGCATGTCCTAGAACCATTAATTCGAAGACATGTGACATCTACCAACCCGCACTGGCCCCGCGTGGTGGATTACGGCCCACTCCCTCTCACAGAGACGCGGCCGGTGTCCCAGCAGTGGGAACATTATAGGCTGATTATGTATTATGTTGCACCACAAATCACTGGATACAGTTATCGCTAAACGAATCTAAAATATCGTTCTCTTTCTGTCAATAATTTGAAGATGACAGAGATAGAGTGAATTTTTAAATACGTTTAAGAGGCTGACAACAGCTAAAGTGCGGTCACTGTCGGACTGCATAGAAAAGAAAGAGAAGCGCGATGGCACAACGCTTGTAATTTATTGCAAAATATGGAGCAATTATTTATTTACAAAAATCTATTGATTGGAATTTGAGAGCAGTGGTGGCCATGTGGTAACCGCCGCGACTTACGTGTTGTAGGTCGTAGGTTCGATCCCAGACAAGCGCTTTACTTTGTGTAAATCATTTCATCACCACTGCTCTCAAAACGGTGAAGGAAAACGCCGTGAGGAAACCAGCATGTCCTAAAATCAAAAATTCGAAGACATGTGATATCTACCAAACCGCACTGGGCCCGCGTGGTGAAGTATGGCCTTCTCCCTCTCAAAAGAGAGGAGGCGTGTGTCCCAGCAGTGGCAACATTATAGGCTGATTATGTATTGATTGGATAAAAAACATAAAACACTATTATGCTAATATGTTGCTTGTAGAATAATCTGTCAAAAAATAGAATTATTGCATGTATAATACGATTATATGGTTTTTAATCGTTAAAACAAATTTTTAGAGGTATCTTCGTGGTTTTTTTATATCGTATCAAATTAGTTGTATTATGTTTTCAACACACTATCTACCCACCTACCTATCCTCAAGACTAGCATATATTATATTGAGCGATGATTCTGAGTTTGTTTACTGCAGTGGATCATATATTTTTAGGCATTTTAAAAATGATTAAACATGCGTTTAGCTCCTGTAAGTAGTCCCCTTAATTCAGTTATTTGTGGTGTAACCGGCTTACTACCAAATTTAATATTGTAAAGGTTCATACACACACGACGCCAGTCACGTCAACGTCAAGTCGCCGATCAGTCATGTCGATTTAAGGGACGTTAACACAGATAGTCAGTCAGTCATAGCAACGTCTCGGTTACAAATTGTCTTTGTCACGTTTCGTTCGTACCAATACAAGTTTTGACTTGCCGGTGACGCCCCGATAGTGACGTGACTGATGTCCTACAACTTCTACGTAACTATATTTTTTGACGTGACTGATCGCAGACTTGACGTTGACGTGACTGACGCGTGTGCATGAACCTTAAGGAAAGTGGAATCACGAAAATACCCTTACGAACATACACAATCGTCCTTATTTACTATCATCACGGAAGAATGTAAGAGTGATATTCACTGTCTAAATAACACGTTTTGTAGACAAAACGTGTTAAACGTGATATAGATATCTCTATTGGGACTTAATCCTCCAATCTTGCCGTTATAATACATTTAGACGGTAGGGCTTAGGTACCTATATATACCTAATTGCTTAAGAAACTGTTACGTGAAAAGACGTAGATAGAGTGTAGTTTTCCTTGTTTTGTTTTAATTTCTTATTTTGCAAAGGAATAGTTACCTATGCCTTTTGCAAATATACCTTGGGGAAATCATCAAATAACTTCTCCCGCTCTGGGCGGAGCGGGAGGGTGTGTCAGACTCTTACTGACTAAAACCCACCCGTATTCCTTCCTGTTGCCTGTGTTGCCAGGGGCCTCGATGACCCATAAGTACCTTCCCGCGACCCCGGCAGGCATCGGTCCTAGTGGACCCCTACTTTTGTGCTGACGACATCTCTTTGAGGCGCGCGTGGAATACGACGCGGCGTCGACCCGGGCCTGGTCCTTACCGGACGGTGAGCTACCCATTGCTCACCGTCCGCAAGCCCGCGCCTACGGTGGCTGGAAATCCGCCCGAGATTCCCGACGCCCAGGGCGTCTCCTGCGGCGGCTAGGGGCGAGAGGGCGCGAAACGTGCCTTTCCCTCAACCGTCCCGCCTCCTCCTTCGCGAGCATTACTGCTTCGCAGAAGGAGGTGACGGCTGCCCATGCCCTCTCGCTCCGTACCATGGCCTGAACCAGGGCCGGACGCAAGAGGTCTCTGCCGCCGATCGCCTCCACGAGGACACGGCGGTGCTCTGCCCAAGCCGGGCAGACCTCCACCGTATGCTCCACCGTGTCCTCCGGGAGATCCACACAATGGAAAAAAAAAAAAAAAAAGTAAGGGTGAGCATTAAGTTAAGCGGTAACAAGCTGTGTTAAGATGGGTATGATCGTTTTGGATCTCAAATCAAAATCTGGATAGGTACGCCATATTTATTAACCAAAAAATAGCAAAGAAAATTACACTCAATACATTGAGTTCTGCTTACCAGTCATAAAAACAACAATTTACTACTTGGAGGCATTCCAACTACGAACAATAGAAAATAACAAGGTGCAAATGTCTCTTATCAACAAATTGTTTGCATCCAAATGCACTGCATACTTTCAACAGTCCGTGACTAGAAAGATAAGAGCTTCTACGCAAAGAATTTCAACGAAATTGTTGCATTTGGTACATGTTTTAGTGACGTCATGTCCACTAAATTGTCTTGATGGCCCCCATTTTATTAAGTGGATGCACTGCATGACTGCATGCACGTAGGTAAAAACAAATAAACATCGTGGCTTGACTTCAATCCCATTCCCTTTGCTTGGTTTTGTTTGTATATTTTGTAAAAAGCGTCATCTTCTATACAATATAATTGAAGTGTCTGTAAAGTCAAAATAACAGCTTTTTACGAAATGCATAAGAAAGTATATACGGTACTTATAACAAAAAAAAAACAGTTTTAAAAATTTTATCTGCAGCAGCTAGTTTCGTTAAGTATATGATTGCACTTTTGTAAATAGATAGCAGAGTGATCAGCTTGTCGCGGGAAAGTTCGAACCCCTGGCAAAACAGGCAACGGAAGGAACACAGGTGGGTTTTAGTCAGTAAGAATCTGAAACACCCTCCCGCTCCGCCCAGAGCGGGAGAAGTTATTTGATAATTTTCCACCCAAATAAAAAAGCTTTTGATATAGCAAATGAACGACTTAAATTCCTAAAACTAGCTAAATTACCTAAATATATTTTTTCCAAAGTCAATGAGGTTTTGTAAAAAGCGAATAAAGGTTAAGTCGAAACTAGAAGAAGACTTTAAATTGATCTTTGAGACCGTTCAGTCCACTTCTTTGAAGAATGGATACACTTCGCGTGCTAAAACAAAAAGTAGGTGGATCCGCAGTGAGCAAAATCATTATAATACTCGTACGAGTACATCTTTCTAAGTTAGATTTGTTCCATAGATTTGTTCATATGGAACAAATCTTACTTAGAGAAATGTATTCATGATTTAAATGATTATAATTTTGTAAATATATATTTGTTATGGTCGCGAATCACATTTTGATCAAGATACAACCTGACACTTTTTTTTTTTTGCTGGGAAATCATCAAATAACTTCTCCCGCTCTGGGCGGAGCGGGAAGGTGTGTCAGACTATTACTGACTAAAACCCACCCGTATTCCTTCCTGTTGCCTGTGTTGCCAGGGGCCTCGGTGACCCATTAGTACGTTCCCGCGACCCCGGCAGGCATCGGCCCTAGTGGACCCCTACATTGTGCTGACGACATCTCTTTGAGGCGCGCGTGGAATACGACGCACCGTCGACCCGGGCCTGGTCCTTACCGGACGGTGAGCTACCCATTGCTCACCGTCCACAAGCCCGACAACCTGACACTGACCTGCAAATTGCAAAAAACTTAAGAAAATTTTAATTTCGCGGGCTTATAATGCGTATCCACCTTATGTAAATTCTATTAAACTTGCTCCAGACCCTGATTGGCTTTCAAACAACAAATATACTAATGTTTTTAATGTTTCGTCTTGTCGTAGATAAGCATCAATACACTTTATTATAATATAGACAATGTTCCTATATTTAAATTGAAAACTGTTTTAATTTAATCGAATAATTTGGTTTTCGTTTAAAAGTGTACATTGAACAATGTATGGTACACGTAAGAAATAGATCAATAAGATGATAGTGATTTGATAAAATGAATCGATAGTATCTTTTTTACATTGCTTAGTTCAGAAAAGTTAATCTAGAATTGGTTCAAGGAAAAGGAACACATTACCAAGCCGCGTCAAAACGAAAACGCCTAATGTTTAAGAAGAGGCGAAGAGAATTAACTTCCAATGTGAACTCAGCTCAAAGTTAATTTAAAATAACTTGAGCGTTTCCTATAAGACACATCGGAGAAGATTTCAGAAGTAGCTACATGTTAATAGGTAAAATTAATGTATTTTCGATATATCATCTTATATTAAAGTTCTTTGTATTTTGTAGTGTTTGTATATATCACCGTAAGATTGTTAGCACGGTTGGTTTATTAATTTAATCTGGCGAGATTATAAACTATTGAAAAATTGTGAAGTGTTAAAAGTTTATAATCGATCAATATCAAATCGAGAAAATTGTGAACAAACCAGCACTTATCGACAGGGTTCATAATCTCACCGATTTTATCACCGCAGGGTTCAACTAGGGTGCACTGGAAATACTGACGTATCGTATGATGCCAGGATCTTTAAAAAGACTTTACTGATGAAACTTTTAGTAGTATGTTGAGCTCTTGGGGTCGTCTAATAGTCGTAAAAATGAGTTATTAGTTCTGAGCTCTGTCTGGTTTATAAGTGCATTGAGTACGGTCAGTACTCTGCATTAACCTAACCTTTTTTTTTGTTCCGGCGCGGAACATCCTCATGGATGTCTTCCGCCCTGGGGCGGTCTATCGGACTCTTACTTACTAAAACCACCCCGTTGTTCCTCTCCCACACGCACCAGGGATCATGGGATCTGGTGCGACTTCCGCGATCCCCGGCTGGTACCGGCCCGCCATTGCGGGCCACCTCAGGCTCGCGGGGTGGAATGAGGTGTAAAACTCCCCGACATCGAATAGGGGTGCGCGTAGAACACTACGCCCCGCCACCTCGGGTCCTGATATGTGGGGAGACGACAGATGTCCCCGAGTCCGTCGCTCCTGGACCCATTTTGGGGGGCTGGAAGAGGGCGTTGTCCGCCCTCCACCGACGCCCGGTGCACCTGCTGCGGGCAGGGTGAGTGGAAGAGATCCCCCGCTTCCTTTCCGCAGCCTCCTTCTGCCACATGACTGTTTCGCAGAAGGATACCACCGCATCCCAGAACTCCTCGCTGCCGACGATGAAGTCGACCACGGCTGGCAGCGACAGGTCACTGCCTGTCCCTACTCCTGAGACGAGGGCACGGCGCGGATCGCACTCTGCCAGCGTATGCCACGCCGTGTCCTCCCGTGGTAGTCGACATAGTGGTGACACCGGGCGTCCGGCTTCCTGTTTATGCGACACAGGTACTTCCCAAAGCACCATGCCCCCAGAGCACCTACGTCCCCGAAACGACAGAGAGCCGTGTCTCCTCCCGAGACAGCGCTCGAGTACCTGCCGGACTGCCTCAATGGTGAGGAGGCCGGAAAGCCTGTCCCGCCATTCCGCCACCAAGTTGCATTAATTAGGTTAATGACCATACCAACCATACATGACCTGACATAACCAACAAAGAAGAAGAGGGGAAGAGGGGTCGGGTTATGACTGTACGTGTACACACGAACAGAATGAAATCTATACTAATATTATATAGCATGGGCAAAGAGTTAACTTAAAAAATAACTGCTAATATTTGAAAACCTACCACAGCCTTCAATTTAATTTTTTTCACTAATAAAAAGATACGCTATTGCCGTTTGCCATGGGATATTTTTATAATAAAATAGGTGCAGTCACGGGCAGAACTATCAAATAAAGATATACCAAGAAAAAACATCAGGTAGGTACTCCGTTCTAATTTGTTTGTTATTCAGATGGAGGAAGAGATATTGTGTATCGAAACATACCTATGGAGCGATAAGGAAACAATTTCCGGAGATACGCCATGATAGGTACTATGATATACTTAGATAAAGCCATAACAGATGAGTAAACAACGATTTCCTTGTTTACTTTCGGTTTAATTGTATCTGTTGGGTTATAACTTATAAATAATCATCTTTTTTGCACGTCACGTATTTAAAATAAATAATTTTTAATTATTCATCATCATCTATGTTTTTCTAGACTATCTGAAGCTTAAATCGCAGATAAAGTAACAAACCCAAGTAATATTTATATTAATTTTATGTGTTCCTGTGTTACACTTTCAGCCATAGCTAGAACTAGGGATAAAAATAAATCCTAACGTCGTTCCATTTTTAAAATTTCCAACAAAATTGGTTTGGAGTAAAACTTCCAAAGCAAATGACAAAAATACAGGTTACATTGCACATTTTGATTTAGGTACTGCCTACTTCAATCACCAAGTAAACGGTTTGCAATAGCATAATAATTACTGAAATACTTATTTGAAAATGAGTTTTTTTTTTCTTTAGTATAATTTCACTATCAGCAGTTAAACTTACCAGAAAATACCAGAAAGGTATTATTTAAAGCTTACGAAAGATTTATTAAAAAATTTGAAGCTTCATCGCCCATTCCAAGTTGCAGCATTTAAGTATATAGTGCGTTCATTATAACTTGACTTGTGACGTGATTAGTAGCACTGAATTTTGCAATCATGTGATTGGTAGTTCTGTTCTATCAGTCGCCATTTTGAACTCTACTATTGAAACTGAGACTGCAAAATTCAGTGCTACTAATCAGTAGCACTGAATTTTGCAGTCTCAGTTTAACAGACAGAAACTTATGAAGAATTAGGAATTTCCTATAAAGTACAGTGTGTTACACAATTAGGGTCCTGGTCGTTTTGACTTGACGCGTGACGCAATCGTGTCACGCGTCAAGTTATAATGAACGCACAGTAGTCGACGTTGTCACTGCTTTCTCGCATTATGGTTCAATGTCACTTGCAAGTCATAGAACGACCAGGACCTAATGTCTGCTATTACAATAGTGTCAGAATGGTCAAAATCATTGATTTCTTAATTGTTTTTTGCCAAGTTTGGTAATCTACCAATATAATGGCGTCATTAATGAGGATCGGAACCGACCATTCTGACACTATTGTAATAGCAGACTTGAGGCCCAGGACCCTAATTGTGTAACACTCTGTACTTTATAGGAAATTCCTAATTCTTCATAAGTTTAAAAAATCGTCGGCTCAACAACGTAAATAACGCAATGCACCTGACTGAACAGTCAAAATGAAGGACATTGCGATCAATTGTTATTTTATGTGTGTTACGCAATTCTCAACGTTAATTTGTCTATGTGACAGTTAGGCCATCAAATTCTCGCCGCGATGCGCAGTGGTATCGCCGTGTGGAGATTGCTCCATACAATGGTGCCGATTCCCTTGTTCACAAACTAAACTAAATTTAAGTTCAGTGCATCTTTTTCCATCTATTTCATTAAGAAAAGGACAGAAGATAAATTTAAGTTTAGTCCTGGCAAATTAATCAGCGCCTGTCACTACTCCATACAAGTTTAGACGTGATTAAAAACTTGCCTACTAAAATTACGTCAATTTACGTCAAGCGATGATTAATTTGACAGGACTGAACTAAAATTTATCTTCTGTCCTTTTCTTAATGAAATAGAAAGAAAAAGATGCACTGAACTTAAATTTAATTTAGTTTGTGAACAAGGGAATCGGCGCCAGTTTCTATAGAATTTGATGGCATGGCGCGACTATCGTCGCTATAATTTTGCCCGTGTCGATGGTGCCTTAGATAATTTAAATCTTAGTGAAGTTTCAAAAGTGATAAAAAATTACGGAGTCGACTATACCTTCCTACAGCGAAAGCGTATCCTTATTTTTGTTTTTACACAAGCTGTATAAGATAACACCATAATGTAAGAAAACCACAATCTTGCTTTAGAATAACAAACACGACTTGCTTGCACGATGCTTGCATACAAAAGTAAACTAAAAACCATCGCAAGTAAGATTACCCTGCAATGGTAGTGTAGAAGTGCTATACAAGTGCTTAGGCTATTTTCCACTTAGCCAACTTTTCTCATATCCGTGTGCATGCAAGGAAAAGTAAGGGTTTTTTTATGATAATTCCACGAAGGAAAAGTAAGGGATTTTTTATGCTAATTCCATTACTATATTAACTCGGGAAGTTCACTAGCAACTTCAGAAGCTATAAAATAGTTTAGCTGGTAGACAAGGCTCACTTTTGAAATATAGGTTAATCAAAATAGAGTATTGGTTTATTATGATTGAATATTCAAATCACAAACACAAGGAATGCTGTATTTTGAAGGCAACTACTCTGTAGAAAATAAATAAGCTACTGAAATAAGAAAGAGAAAAATATTTATCTCCTAGGTATGTGTAGGCGTAAAAATAAAGTTGCAAAAAAGTGTCTCTACCAAAGAGTGCCCAGGCATATTGCTCGAGGCGAAAACAATATACTGGGGTTTGATGACAGCCATCGTGATATGGGGTAGGTCTATGAACCACAGGACGTGTTTTGTCCTTTATTTTTACAACATGTAGGTAGGGTACAGGATAATATATAAACCATGGTTGTTTTTTGCAAGGATTCATTTAATAGAGTTTGGATATCAGGGGCGATGGCTGCATACAACCCCATTCCTACCAGCTTCCCTTCGGAACAACGACTGTACTTGAGTTTACTATTACTATATAATATAGTACATACATAGTCACATTAAGGTCGCACACTCGCTTGGCAGCTCAGTACCAGACTGCTTTAGAGTCTGGATCGCTACCCCAATTCCTAACGACAGGAGTTACCCACCTGCTCCATAAATCAGGTAGCACCGCGGAACCCAAAAATTATAAGCCGATCACGTGTTTACCGACGGTCTATGAAGTTCTTACATCTATTTTGAGAGCTAAAATTAACAAACATATAGACACCAACTCCATCATGTCTCCCTCTCAAAATGGATGTCGGAACGGGTCCCGCGGTACTAAGGAGTTATTCCTCATTGATATGACCATTAGCCAACAGGTTCGTCGTTCCCGAAAGGATCTGTTGACATGTTGGATAGATTATAAGAAGGCCTATGACTCGGTGCCACATACATGGCTCATGAGGGTGCTGGAGTTGTATAAAGTAGATGCAACTCTGCGCATCTTCCTGATGTCGTGTATGGGGCAATGGAGGATGGTCCTTCGCTATCCAGGATGTCGAAATATCCAGAGGAATAGCGAACCGATAAGCATCGAGCGAGGCATATTTCAGGGCGATAGTTCGAGTCCGCTTTGGCTCTGCTTAGCCTTGAATCCTCTAAGCACACTGCTGGAGGATTCAGGTCTAGGCTATCGGTTGAGAAGAGGTGGTCAGGTTATATCTCACCTCCTCTACATGGATGACCTAAAACTCTTTGCCTCCAATAATTTGCAACTGATGGAACTACTGAAAATAACTGAAACTTTCAGTAGCGCCATCGGGATGGAATTTGGAGTGGATAAATGTGCGGTCATACATGTAAAGCGAGGGGAGATTGTGGAATCCGTGGGAAACCAACTCTCGGATTCCATAAACCTTAGAGCCCTCTCCGCATCCGAAACCTACAAGTATTTGGGTATGTCGGAAGCGTTGGGCATCAATGTTACTGACATGAAGCAATCGTTGAAGGAGCGCTTTTTTGGCCTCCTGAAAAAAGTATTTAAAGGTATTCAATACATTATAATTCTATCCTAAATCGCGAGACCACGCTACTTCGGGCACACTTCGGTGGCAATCAGGGGTTCCGAAACACCGTAATAAATTTTGATGTTATCTTGAGTTTTTGAGAACTGGACAAGTTTTTCTTCGGCTTCCCTCTAATGGGATTTGTAGCTTTGCTACTGTTGGATATACAATCAGTAATAGAAATATACTAACACTGTAGCTTATACTTACCATCGTACATTGATACAGAGGGATTCGATACATTGCTTTTCTGTAATAGCTAAAACTTAATACTCTTAAAATGTTATTTCAGTACAGATTTTATATGAACATTTTGCTCTTTTCTGGCTTCTGACGACGGTCAAAGATCCATGAATAACAGCCGGGACCAAAGGCTTAACGTGCTTTCCGAGGCACAGAGAGGTCTTTTTTTTTTGGGTGGTACCTTATCAAATAACTTCTCCCGCTTTGGGCGGGGCAAGTGTTAGACTCTTACTGATTAAAATCCACCCGTATTCCTTCCGTTGACTGTGTTGCCAGGGGCCTCAGTAACCCTTTTGGACTGCCACGCGACCCCGGCAGAGGCACAGAGGGGTCTTGCTATGTAAAGATGGTCACCCGTCCACGGACTAACCGCGGCAAGCGTAGCTTTACTTGATCGATCGACCCGTGTGGCTGTTATTACTTAGCCACGAGCCCCTCTCCATTGACCGTACTTATGTAATGAAGCTATTAAAATGTTGGGTGATGGATATCTAAAGCAGAAACTTTATCAAAAACGAGCTTCCTCATTAAAATAAATACTGGAACAAAAATAAATCTCGGTGTGGCACCTGCGAAGTTAAGAATAATGAATAACGACGGACAGAAGCGATTACGAACAACATTTAACATAATTGTAGTTGAACGGAAAAGTTTGAAACTGTAACACAAGTTTTTTTTTTCGATTAGATAGCAATGCCCGCCCTATGATTCTTTACCCGCCTTTTTTATTAATGTACATATATTTGTTACCATATTTAAGGAACTTCGTTTGCTCACTCTGCCGTCTATGTACACATATGAAATGGCAGTGTTTGTTCGCTGTAACATTCATTTATTTGGAAAACTGCGTTCTCGACGTTATCAAAATACCATCCATGTTACCTCTCATAAAACCGCATTTTTTGGCAAAAGTGTGCTAGGTATGGCCCCAAAAATATATTATAGTATACCAGCACCCATTAGAAATAAAGAGTGTCTGGGATCCTTTATGAGGTCTTTGTTTAAGTTCCTTTTAGATAGATGCTACTGCTCCAGCACTGAGTTTACTACCATAAACGGCGGTATGACGATCCCGACTTGCTAATTAGACATTTACGAATTTATTTATTAATTAAGTATGAATGTGTTTATTTATCTAAAATTGTAATGACCGTTTAGCTAACTGACACATTTTAAATTGAATTATTTTATTAATGGCATGCCACCTTAATTATAATTGCTTGTTTATGTTAATTTTGTACGCCATATATTGGCAAAACATAGTGCACATATTTTAGACAATAATTATACTATGTTACCATACCTATGTTTAACAAAATAAATGATTGATTGATTGATTGTTTTAAGAAATTAGCTTATAAGGGAAAAAAATAACCAGTGCGCAATGTTTTTAGGTGGTTGGTTCAGTATCAGTAACAAAACACATTTCCATTTTTTTTCTTGACCTGAAATCCTAATAAAATACCTAAAAACCAATGCCGGCAAATCGAGCGATCGCACAGCTGTTTAGGTACCTTCACGCGTTCCGCTACACCATGCGCCCGCGCCGGCCGGTAAATCACCATAAAAATTCCAAAGTTTCAAAGGAAAAAAGATCATGTATGGAATTCCGTACCAAGCTGCATCAAAATCAAACTTAGTTTTTATGGTTCCGTAGTAAACATATTATAGTAGTTGCCTTATAGTTTCGCCATGTCCGTCTGTCTGTCTATCTGTCCCCACTGTAGCTCAGAGACGCTAACTACTAGAAAGCTGTAATTTGGCGTAGGTACTCGTATACATATTAATCACGCAAAGTGCTAAAATAAAAACTTTTTTCTTAGGTTACCTTCCTTGCACGTAATGTGGGGATGGTATTTTTTTCTCTCGTCTGCCCAATGGTGTGGGGTATCGCGACTGTGGCATATATCGATGTATGGGAGAACATGTTTCTTAACTACAATGAAAAGTTTGTTTTTGAGATAAATTCATCCCAACTACGGAACCCTTCATTGCGCGTGGTCTGACACGCACTTGGCCGGTTTTTTTATAAACTACACTTATCATATTAACTCCTACAAAAGTTATTTTTGTAAACAAAGCCCGGGTTTCGGAGTTATTCTATAAAATCAAAAATAACCTAAAAACTAGGTAAGTAATAATGTTCGACGATACAAATGACGTTTTGAAGTGAAAACAATATTTAATATTTGCAAAATGAAATACACAGAAATAAGTTCACAAAATACAAACAAGTTCTACTTCTCAACACACAATACAATAATTAATTAATCTCAACGTTAAGCTAAGCTAATTAAATGGTCAGATCTAGCTAATTTAGAGATGTGATCGATAGGTAAATCAAAATCTTTAGTAAGAAAATCAATTTTGTGGCTGGAAGATGATGCCTTCATCTCTGAACAGGATCTAGAGGAAAACATCGAAATAGCTACAGCGACGGAAAAGCGAATATCGAAGACAGACCCGTCTGGTGAAGATCAACTGCAGGAACTACAGAACGGCTTGGTGTATGGTCCTATTTACAAGCTAGAGAAGTTGGAAGAGAAAGATAAACAAAAGTACGACAAAGAAGACGAGGAGGAACCTATAGGAGTCTTCCCTTGTGGCAGGTTCTTTAAGTACGACAAGGAGGTAGGTCGGGGCTCGTTTAAGACTGTGTACCACGGTCTGGACACGCAGACTGGTGTCGCCGTCGCATGGTGCGAACTATTGAGAAGAAGCTGAACAAAACCGAGCGTCTCCGCTTCCGCGAGGAGGCTGACATGCTGAAGAAGCTCAACATCGTTCGCTTCTACAACTACTGGGAGGGCACCGTGGCTAAGAAGAAAAACATCGTCCTTATTACTGAGCTTATGCTCAGTGGCACGCTTAAAGCGTATCTTCGAGGTTCAAGCGGATCAACCCGAAAGTCTTAAAGTCATGGTGTCGCCAGATTCTCAAAGGATTGAACTTTCTACAATATTAAATTTTCAATACTACTACAATAATTTTCAATTTGGTGTACTGATTTTACATAATTGTTACTGTTATTCAGCAAAAACGAAAGCAAAACTAATAAATAAAATATAATTCGTGAATTTTTTTTCAAGCAAACGTTATAGTTAGTTATTTATTATACAAAAGAAACTGACTAAAAATGTTACTTATAAGATAAGTACCTAGTAATATTTTTATTTCAGACTGCAAAATAAATATTAGATATATTATGTTACTAACCCACTTAAAACGTAGGTACTTGAAAACTAGAGCGTCAACGGGCATTTCCTCTCGAAACTTGAACAAATGGAATAAAAAATGTAAAGAGGTGTTTAGTTTCAAAATAAAATACCCCGTTATTTTATTTCTACTAAACTAAATTATGACACACATAAAACGTCGCAGATTTAAGTTGTTATTTTATTTATTTGCTTTATTTTATTTCACTACACACAGATAAAATAATCGTTATGTATTATTAAAAAATGCAAAGGAACGTTTTTATGACTTTTCAGTATGAAGTAGGTATCCAAGTCGAAATACACACGCACATTGATAAGAAGACCTCTATACGGAAAATGGTGTTTTTCTGTAAGCAATGCCATCTCTTAGCTTGTAAAGAATACCTTCTGTTATGACAGACGGTCATGTTTTCATTCGTGAAATCGTGACTGTGGAGCTAACAAAAACGGTTTCATCTGGTGTGTTCCATAGTGACATTGGCGCCGATTCCCTTGTTCACAAACTAAATTAAATTTAAGTTCAGTGCATCTTTTTCTTTCTATTTCATTATGAGAAGGACAGAAGATAAATTTTAGTTCAGTCCTGTCAAATTAATCAGCGCTTGACGTAAATTGACGTAATTTTAGTAGGCATGTTTTCAATAACGTCTAAACTTGTATGGAGTAGTGACAGGCGCTGATTCATTTGGCAGGACTAAACTAAAATTCATCTTCTGTCCTTTTCTTAATGAAATAGAAAGAAAAAGATGCACTGAACTTAAATTTAGTTTAGTTTGTGAACAAGGGAATCGGCACCATTATCTGTTTAAAGGCGATTTAGATTGAGAATATTTCTTAAGTACAAAATGTGACGTTATTCATATTAAAGTTAATTAACTTTAATATGAATAACGTCACATTTTGTTTAGGGTCGTGTATCAAGATAAATTATTTTGTAAAAAATGCTATGTTGGAACGATAAACTGACACTTTATATTTAGTGCCTCTCTTCGTGTTACAGAAATTAAAGTATTTGAGTTGATGATTGATTCAGAATGTCATTATTTATTTTGGTGTCATTCTTCCTATAAGCCAAACAGAGGGTTTGTATTGAATTGGAACGACATACTGAAAGATTTCAATGAATCTACTAAGGTCAAAATATTTTATAAGAAATCTTATTTAGAACAGAACTTTAAAGAGATAAGACTAGAAGCTAATAGGGTAGCTACTCGTAGGCAACAGTCAGCAGATAATAGGCACCAAGTTCCTAATGCCAACAACTACTGAAACCTCTTTATGCAGCTAAACTTCATTAGGCTGAAAGAAAGAAAAACGACATCAAATCGTTAATTGACCAAAATCTCATTCCTAATTATTATGTTTTTTCTTATTTCGACAGAATACTTTAAGAATAAGTTTAATTATCTGATTTAGGTAACTTACTTGATCTTAATTATTAAGTATAATTTATAATAATTAAACATGATTGTGATATTCAAACAAACAGCTGTTACCATTTTGATAGTAATTTTATTTTTAGGACTACTTACTTTATTTTTACGGCTTTTTGATGTAAAAAAGCCTTTTATAAACAAAACACGATCTTTAATTTGAGTGATCTTTAAGATGTTTAATATTTTGGTTAATACAATTTTTATGTTATCATTGTTTATCACCTAATTCTTTTGAAGTTTTGTAATTTTATATTAAAGTCTGAAAATAGTAATAAAAATGTGATTTAGCCATCTGTTGGAGTCGCAAACAAGTTAATGTTTAAGAATTTTGTGGTAAACTTGGCAATAAAATATATTTTCTAATTAAAAACTGATTTTTTTTTTGCGTAATTTAAATTTGTCTATTGTTATTGTGTCGGTACGTTGTCATGAAATAGGAAATGCTAAATGTTTTAATTAATGAAATAACGTCACTAATAACATTTTTTGGAAAAATTTGTTATTTAAAATTACTTTTTATTTAAAAAAAAATATACTTTCTAGTCGTGCTTAATACCCTCTGCAATAAAAACCATACCATAATATCAATTTTTTATTGTTTTTGGTGCAAAACTAGTCATTACTGTTTGGTAAAACTTAAAACGCTTCTACTGAAAAAACTACTTTTTTGGATAGTGTCACTCTTCTTATCAATGTAAGACATGTAGAAAATTAAAAAAAAAACTTTTAATAAGTTTCGTGGCGGGAATTAGCTATTCTCTTCTTAAATTTTGCAACATTTTTTAACAGTGAAATACATTAAACTTTATGCCTGTTTTCGCAATCGAAGTGAAAAGCAGTGTGTATATATATAACTCGGGCATAAACGAGCCATTTTACCCCTCTACTTAACTACCCACCCTCGCTTGCGGCTCGGGTGGATATAAACGTCTCGGGGTAAAATGGCTTCTTTTATGCACTAGTTGTACAATCTATTATCGCAGCTTTATTATAAGTTTTGAAAATGTAAGTGAGAGGGGTTGCTAACCAACTTTAAACCGTTATAGATCCTAAATGGTCATAAAAAATAATTAAATATAAGAGAAACCTAAGAGAGATGATTTTCAAAAACCTTTAATGATACACCCTCGACATAGTTCATCGAATTTATTTTTTTTCTTTTTCACAATATGGCATCTGGTTGTTGCCATATTGAATTTTGATTATTGTCATGTCTTAAGACTCACAAGACTCAAGACTCGATTGACGTAAGAATCATCCAAATAGGCCCACGCATTTGGTTTCTTGGTCTCTTTGGACAAAGGAACGAACATACATACGTAGGCTGATGAACACATTACTCTCCTTTGCACCGCGCAGTCGGGTAAAAACAAGTTAAGTGCGTGACTTGAAACAGAGTAAGTGAATTGGCCGGCTGCAAAACCACATCACCACAACTATTTGCAAATAGTTCAGAACTTTACAGGAAGGAGTACATTTTCTGACTAGACATAAGCGCCATGTCCTAATTTTGCTCAGTTTGTTCAATATGATTAGGTTAACGCAACTTTAGATATGGGAGTAGGAAATGACACAGGTCCTTACGAGGGAAGAGTGCAATGGACAGACAGTAACGGAGTGCACTAGAGGAGACCGGGTTGCCTCCTTCCCTCAAATATGGCGAGGGGTGTAATGGCTGATTTTTGCTTTATGCTCGTGAACGGGTGCTGCTTTAAGTGACTGGTCGTCGTGCTGATGTGATTGAGCTATATGTAAGCGAGCACGCCCTTTATGCCTAGAGGCTTATATTTAGGTACTAAGTTCTGTTTACGTTTTCATTTTTACTTGAGTATAGTTATAGGTTTTTTTTTAGATTTTTTTTTTTTTCTATTTTTGTGTGTTAGCTGACTTTGGGCTAATTTAATATTTTGTGTTGCGCGTAGTGTAAATTATTTTGTATACAATCCATAAAAATCCATTAGAATCCATTTTTTTTCTGACTGAACAGACAGCTGTGCTGCTGGGGAGTTTGTTGCGCCACTTCTTCTTCCCAGATAAAGCACTAGGAAGTGATGAAGGGCGGGCGTTTTGGGGGACAGCCTTATGTAATAGTGACGTTCAAAAAGTGCTGAGTCCCTAGTTTGAATAAATGACTTTTGATTTTGATTCTGCTAAAGGGTACTTAGAGCTAAAATATATCATTTGGGTACTGAAGAATAAGGTTATTTTTTGCATCATCCTCAGAAACAAAGTCTTATGCCCGTTTTTACGAACACTAAGCGACACCGCACTTTGTACTTATGTTCGTTATTATCACCTTTTATTTTCTTTTTAATTCGGCCCTGGTAATCGATATAGAAGTAAGTCAGAAGAGGTGGTTTCGAGAAAACAGCGCGCAAAGTTTTTGTCACAATTTAAGCGTTTGTGATAAAACTTAAAAATAAACTTTAAAATACGCCCTTTCTAGTTTTTAACGATCATTAAAAAATATTATTCATCACTTTATCAGCTACTGTGTATTAATATGTACCTAGTAGCGCAGTAACAACCACTCACTGCTCTACTGATTTACAAAACTATTAAATTATGTTATCTTATGCCATGTTATAAAAGCAGTAAGGGAAGATACTGTACTTATATTTGTGTATTTATAAGACATTCATTATAATTACTATCTTAAAAGTGCAGTACAGCTCCACACTGTAGATGTAACTAGTAAAATTCATTTGGTACTTTGGTTCAACCTAACGTAAAGAGCAGTATGTCAGAAATTTACTGCTCTTTTGTTAAGAAATATGTGAATACAAATGAAAAGGGCAGTAAGTCAATTATATACTGCTCTTTTAGGTAGTTAACTAATGTACCTTACCGTTCTATCAAAACAGAAAATGCATTTCTAATATACGTAGATGTCTGAAACCTAGATAGGAAGAAAGCTCGTTTGAAGTACATACCAAATCAGTAATAAAAAAAAAATGGCCGCATTTGACTTACTGGGCAGTAAGTCAAATGCGGCCATTTTATTTCTCGATTACCACGGCAGAATTATCAACCTAATTAGTTATAATTTAATTGTGCCTTTGTGAGTTGTGCTGTTCTTTTGTATTCATCAAATACATGATTTATCTGTCTGTCTAAATTAATTCCTAAATAAAAGCGTGCTGTTGGATTTCAACTTCCGGCGCCGCGCGCCGGCTATAAGTTATTATGATTATTTTACGGGAACCAGTTATATACTGTCTGACAAGGCGTTCGTTCCCGTGTTGTCAGTTAGTTCAATTATGCAACTACAGCACTTGCATACATATCAACGCTTGAAAGGCAAAATTTACTAAGAGACATAGGGCAAATTTGACTTTACATTATTAAAGTCAATTTTTCAGAAAAAAAACATATAAATTCTGTTTCAGATGATTAAATAAATACGATTTCCAAAACAGTAAGGTATAATATATATATACGCCTGTGTGTGTGTGTGTGGCTGATTACAAGAATTTATATGATTTTTTTCCTGAAAAATTTACTTTAATAATGTAAAGTCAAATTTGCCCTATGTCGCTTAGTAAATTTTGCCTGTCAAGCGTCGATATGTTATGTTCAATTTTTCAATTAGTGCCTTGACACTGACACTTGTCGTTCATGAAATTCAAACGATTGGTAGGCCAGCTTGTAGGTACGTCAGTACTCTACAAAGTGAAGCATAGGTCTAATGTATAGTTTACGCACGCACGTACAGTACCCAGTCTTTATTGCAGCACGGAACAGTGCACGGTGATGTGGAGTGAAGACCGAGCTTTAGAAAGAGACACAGGAATGAGTGACAAAGACGACGCGCAAAGCCGACCTTTATCTAAATCTCGATGTGCCACATTAACTGCCGCGCAGTGTTCCTGCCGTGGAACACCAAGAGTGTATTATACGTAATTGCATTTCCTTCAGGCTACTGAGAATGTAGAAACATAGAAATACAATATACTTACTTCTAGGAATCGAAACTAGAAAGTTACGCTTGACAAAGTATGAGATTTAGCTAGAAATTCTTATCCTACTCTCGCTTTGATGGCTCGACGCAGTACCTGAGTGATTGGCTGTTTTACACTTCGAGTTGAGATTATCGGTTTGTTTCCAAGTAGCACATAGGTATATTTGTAATGGTTTGCACGCAATGGATTGTGTAAGTGGGCTTTGTTCAATATACATATTTAGGAGAATATCGAGCAATGTAAGAAAGAAGAGTCTGGATTTGTGCTTGTTTGATGGCAAATAGGCTTGCCCACTAAGTACATGGGACTTAAACATAACTGGCGAAATGTGGGGTTACTATAGCTTCACCTCTGCCTAAGCCTTCGGGGAATACAGGCGTTAAGTTACGTTATGTCAAAAATAAACATTAGTTCTGCCTTCATAATAATATTCGAAGAACCGGAAGGAAACTCATCAACAAAACTTTTTCACTATGCGCCGAACAACTGGGTCGATATCAATATAGGTTCTATTCTTAACCATAGCCGCTGAAGCGAGTCTCGATTGCAATAGTTCACGACAGTTTGTTGATATACACCCACGATCATTAGGTAAATACCGCGCCTGTCCAACTTCCACCTACTGCTGCTGCGAACTAGATGTGTGTGCTTCAACAGACTTACTTGTGTGGGTAGTGGAAGACAGACCCACGTTATAATGGTATGAAGGGTGAATATTTAAAGTACTACGTATTATTTTGTATTTGGAAACTTTGACACGTTTTAATAGCAATATAAAGTGTGTGGTAAAAGAGAGAGAGAGAGGTTTTTCATCTGGAGGACTGTACAAAAATAGATAAATAACAGTCACATATTTCCTACCAAGCGTGGAAAAAACACGTAAAGCTATGAATAACAAAAAAAGTAGTCTGGTTTTCAGCCTCAAATTCTGATATATTCAAAACGAAGTAGGGTTGGGAAAGCTCATTTCGAATGAAGCCAAAAAAACAAACGACATCATTCTGCCTCCTCGTTTCAAACCACACCACTTTGGTCTACATTGCCTTGGTTATGGCACCGAAGTAGCCCTTCTAGTAGCGGAAAGGGTTATTCGTTTATCTGACGTCATCTCCGAACATATCTACCGAAATAAGTACATAAGACGAAGTCTGAAACCGGTTGGTACCGGTGACTGAAAAGTTGTGCGGAAATCGGTTGTCATGGTATGGGCATGTGATGCGGATGAATGAGGAAATATATGTTGTGAGGAAAGTTTTGAGTATGAATGTATGGATGGTTATAACATAAGGACAGGAGCAGTGGTGGCCCATTGATAACGGCCGCGACTTACGAGTTGTATGTCGTGGGTACTAACCCAAGCAGGCACTTTGCTTAAATTATTTCATCACCATTGCTTTCAGTAACTCCTGCAATAAGGACATGGTGTTCAAATCGCAAAAAAGATGCATTAGAGCTATTACCGGTATTAAAATAGCTGATAGCTGCAAACCTTATTTTGTATTGTTAAAAATAATTAATGAATATGTACAAGCAAGGTAAACTTGCTTGTACATATTTGAGACTGCTTTATTTGTTAAAAAGAACATGCATTTATTCAGAAAAGCATCTGAATATCGCTATAAAATGATTAGACAAATATATAGACATGAATTATGCGTTCGACCATCAAAGCGTTCAGGGGCAAAATGTCCAATGCCATATTTTGAGATTTGGACATTTTGACCTTGGACATTCTGAGAATTGGACATTTTGACAATTTGACATTTTGTGTATTTGGCCATTTTGACACTTATACATTTTGAGAATTGGACATTTTGCCCTTGAACCCATCAAAGACCACCTTGATGCACAAAATCATACTTTGCATGGCCCCAAAAATATTTAATAAATTACAAGATGAAGTTAAGTACTTAAATGTTATTCAATTTAAAAACAAATTAAGACATCTATTATTGGAAAAAGAATAATTATACCATTGACGAATACCTTAATGATCAATTGTAAGTTATTTGACATTGATATTTTTATTGTTAATGTTTTACTTGTTTTTTTTTCTGTCATAAGTTATGTTGTTTCATTGTAATTATTTTATTTTAATATGTTGGTTATTCTTTTTTTTATAATATTGACTAATTATGTGAAAGAGTGTGAGGTAGATTTTTTGAGGAACTGATTATTTATTATTCACATGTAAAATGTACCAAAAATCACACCAATAAATGAATTTAAATTTGAATTCAGAACTGTTGTTGCGGCATCTACATCGCCACATGCGAACTACCCAACACAGTGACGTTACACAAAATCCTGCATCGCGCACGCAGAGTTCACCGCATAACTAGAGTATATGTATATATATAATCCTGACAATAACCGTCGGGCAGTTGCGCACCAGACACGACACCTGTCTGGTCGGAGGATCCTCTCTTTTCTATGGAGGATGAGTGAACTTTACACCCTGTTCCTCATGCCTCTATACTGTGAAGGGAAACATCGTGAGGAAACCAGCATGTCCTAGAACCAAAAATTCGAAGACATGTGACGTCCACCAACCCGCACTGGGCCCGCGTGGTGGATTATGGCCCACTCCCTCTTACAGAGATGAGGCCTATGTCCCTGCAGTGGGAACATTATAGGCTGATTATGCTGTAAGGGCAGGAGAAGGACGATCTACGAACATATTTATTTGCGAATTATCAACCTAATTAGTTATAATTTAATTGTGCCTTTGTGAGTTGTGCTGTTCTTTTGTATTCATCAAATACATGATTTATCTGTCTGTCTAAATTAATTCCTAAATAAAAGCGTGCTGTTGGATTTCAACTTCCGGCGCCGCGCGCCGGCTATAAGTTATTATGATTATTTTACGGGAACCAGTTATATACTGTCTGACAAGGCGTTCGTTCCCGTGTTGTCAGTTAGTTTAATTATGCAACTACAGCACTTGCATACATATCAACGCTTGAAAGGCAAAATTTACTAAGCGACATAGGGCAAATTTGACTTTACATTATTAAAGTCAATTTTTCAGAAAAAAAACATGTGACGTCCACCAACCCGCACTGGGCCCGCGTGGTGGATTATGGCCCACTCCCTCTTACAGAGATGAGGCCTATGTCCCTGCAGTGGGAACATTATAGGCTGATTATGCTGTAAGGGCAGGAGAAGGACGATCTACGAACATATTTATTTGCGAATTTTCTTACTTAACCTACGTCGGATTGACGAGTCGTAGGAAATTGAAACGTTAAGCAATTTTACTACGGTACTATAAGTATATCAGCCTGTGTTTTAAAAGTACATGTTTCGCCAAATCGATTTTTCGAAACCCTGTTTAAGTAGGTAGGTAGATATTTGTTCCCAAAACCTTTTTATATTTTGATTTTTTGTGTCCGTGACCTAAAAATAAAAATATTGAAAAATAATGCTATTTAAGAAAACAAAAAATCAAATTAAAACGGCCGTCTCGATACAAACCAGTCGCCGTTGTTTTTTCAAACTTGAATAAAATTAAAAAAGCCTGCAAGGTCGATTTGATTTGGGATTTAATTATAATAAAATAAGTTTTTTAGTATAATAGAATAAACACATCATGAAAGGAGTAGATCCCCGGTTAAACCACAACACTGAACTCGAAAATCCACCAACCAAATCTATATATTGAAACTTATTTGTTATTTTCTAATAATTAGGTATGAAAGGCCTAAACCTACCTAAGAGTAAAGCTTTGTTTTATCCACTCCGCTACCGAACACGTTTTGGCATCCCAAGCCAAAAGAAGATTTATAGTCAAAATTTTCGGTATCCAAACAGTTGCTACACACGAGATTCTAGTAGCTATAGTCTGTTCCAAAAATATCTGATAAAAGTGTAAGCAAACCAGGCTTTGGTTTAAGTAGTAGCCAATCCTCACTAAAGGGAATTTGAAACACATATACATTTGTGTATCTAGAAGGTTTCAACTTTGAATCTCACCGTTTTTTCTTTTTTTTATTGTAATTTGAAAAATCATCGACTTTCGTGATTCGATGATTCTTTAGAAGGTAAGGTTATAAAGAACCTTAATCGTAAAATTAAAAACATATTTAGGATGATTTATAATTTTAAGTTTAAGTATTCAAACAGTCAAATCAAAGCTCTCAATTTGTAAGTGGCATTACGAATATTGGCATCCTCGATTAGGTACGTTTTCTGATCCATTTGTTTACATTTTCATTCGAAATTTTTGGAACAGACAAGAGCTACATTTCCTCCAAACTAAATTAATTGTTGCATACATGTCGTTAGAATTAAGATACTTCGCTTGTTCAGTTAGATTTACTGCACAGACGTCGGCATGCGGTTTATTAGGCCCATATCGATCACCGTTTATCACTACACACCATCTCGGGACGCTGATAAATTGCAACTATATTCTATGTAGGCGCAACCGCGATTAAATACAGAAGTTCCGTTATGTCGTCGTTACTTTAAATTCAAAAATACTATACATAATGAGTACATTATGTAGACAAAAGGCTTTTGGAAGTCATAATTTACAGTAGATATAACATAACTTGGGGATTATGTTGGCATACTGCTGTCACCCTTGACGGTCTGTCAAAACGAATGTTTTAGGTAGGTACATGTTTTTTTTTATTCGTTTATTAATCCATCCGAATGATCGATGGTTTGCTACGGAAAAAGGTTTTTTTGCGTTTTTTGACTTTTCTAGTACTCAAACCTCGGTTGGTCTAGTAGAGATTTTTTAATCCGTGTAAGAAACAGGATCGATTGGCACCAAAAAAAGTTTTTGTGAAAACTGCCCATTTTCTTGCTGACTGATTTTTTTTTTTAAACTGTGAATGCAGATCTAAATGTCTCAAAAAGAAGGACGGTCTTCAAATACTGTTTTCCTGTAGCTACAACGGTTAAGGTTTGGCCTTTACTGCCCCGTCTCAAATATCCACCCTGTATAACCTCAACTTTTGCACTATTTTATTACCTACTTTTGATGTAATTTTGACAGTCAAACTCAAATTCAAAGCATTTATTTCAATTAAACCATTTACAGGCACTTTTTAATTTTCAAGGAGTCGGTCAGTTAGATATATGAAGCTAGTTGCCCATTGCCATTCCAAAGCGTAGTAGGTACCTATGGAGAAGAACGGGCAAGAAACTCCATGGACACTCTTTTAAATTAAATTGATACATAAAGATTAGTACAAAAATAATGTTGAAATTATAACTAAATGTGAGGACGATGTACAATAAAAAAAAAAAAAAGAAACAAAAACAATTTCTAAATAAAATAATTACAAATAAGCCGAGGACGCTAAGAGGTGACCAGTCCCAACTAAGGGCGCCCGTTCACGAGCATGACGCATGGATCAGCACCATTCAGCTCAACCATTTTGAAGGGAGCTAAATGATCCAACACACGCGCCACCATCAGCGAGACATCTGAGTGAGCATGACATACTCTCAGCCGCCAGGGCCCGTTCAAGTCAATTACATAACCGGTAAATGGTAGCTCCATTATACATAGTACTCACACCTGTGCAATGCAATTATACAATACAAAGTACCTAGATTGAATTTATACAATGCAAAGATAGTCTTACAATGTTCAGCGGCTCCAACAGTATTTTCAAATGTTAATTATTCAATTGGTTGAGGTTGTGGAGCAGGACCAGCATTGAGTCAAGCATTTTTATCAGCGATGTAATCACCCAACTTATAATATGCCTGCCTGCATAGTGTGCGTTTGATACAAGATTTGAATTTCATCTCATTCAGTTGAAGTATTTCATCTCATTCAGTGTTGCTATATTAGGGAATTTTAATTATGCGTTTTGATTTTGCAAATAATAAGTTGACGCGCACTTTTTTTTGTTGGGTTTAACAATTTCAAAGTGATTTGAGCTTTTTTTGGATGAACAACTACGAAAGTTTAGACTTTGTGACAATCTAAGGTTATTATTTTTATCCGGATGATACCTGCTAAAGGTGAAACCAATCGCAGACGCAATGGCAGCCATTTTGTGAATATTTGTGTCATGACATTTAATGTCTGTACTCGCGTTTGAGAGCATTATTTTGCCATCGCACTAGAGAACAACTTTTAATACCTGCCATTGGCGCCGATTCCCTTGTTCACAAACTAAACTAAAATTAAGTTCAGTGCATCTTTTTCTTTCTATTTCATTAAGAAAAGGACAGAAGATACATTTTAGTTTAGTCCTGTCAAATTAATCAGCGCTTGACGTAAATTGACGTAATTTTAGTAGGCAAGTTTTTAATCACGTCTAAACTTGTACAGAGTAGTGACAGGCGCTGCTTAATTTGACAGGACTAAACTAAAATTTATCTTCTGTCCTTTTCTTAATGAAATAGAAAGAAAAAGACGCACTGAACTTAAATTTAGTTTAGTTTGTGAACAAGGGAATCGGCACCAATGTCTGCATTCTCTGGACCAAGTCCGCTGCGAGCAACAAGTAGTGCAAGTGAAGCGACGCGTGTTTTAGTCTCTTTACTTTGGATGAAAGAACGAGCGCAGTGAGCTCGGGACTTGGGGCACCCCGACTCGGACGAGCTTAGAAGGGGTGGCGGGGTCGAGAAAGCAAGCGAAGTGAGCGCACAGACCCTGCCTTCTCCATCGTGGTATTTTTTTAAACAATTCTGAAGTAGGACCCCGCTAAGAGGTAAGCCTCGTCTACGACCACATCAAGTGGCACAAGGGGGTCTCCTCCATCTCCCCATAAATCAGGTAGATTATATAAAAAACTTAAAAAAACATAACCTCAAAATAAAATTTATAAAAATTCATAAAAATATATGCATTTCCTAAACGAGGGTATCTCCACATCCCTCCTCATATATATTTATATACATGTACCCGTAGGAAAAATTCCTTCTCTTACCGACACTAACTTGAACTGTTTGTTTCTAAATTTTTACATAATTATAACATTCCCGAAAACTTTTTCAATTTCTAGTCATAGTGATAGCTTGTAGTCGTACTTCATGACAAAAATAACTTTGTAACAAGATTCTACTTTCAAAGTTTTCAGGGACGCGTAGGGTCTCAAAAAATGTAATAAAAGTGTCTTCATAAAGATGATAGGTCCTATGATAAATGGTTGAATCGTGAGCCTCATTTGGTTTAGAAATATCTTATTTTATGGAGATTTTACCCTGTGTAGGGAATGTATTGAGGGATTTTGATACTGAATATAAACCGTACGTTTTACACCTTTGGTGCATATACTTACGCATTTACTGCTGCTGTATATTTTCAGCGTAGTGACTCGTTTACTCGTCAGTAAATGATTGATATTCATTATTGCAATTCATTCAATTGCATCAGACTAGACTACATAGTGATATTTCATAATAGACAAATTTATCAAAACAGCGCAATATTTGACAGCTATTTGCGACGATGACAACTTTTTGTATCCTCCAAAGAGTAAATGCACCATCTGTAGGTGTATTTATTCTTTTGATTTTTTTTAGACTTTGTAGCAGGTGCCTACTGATTTGTAAGTTACAGGTTTGCTACTAATAATATGTAACTAATACTGATAATATGTAAGGTATGTACATATTATCTTAAGTTACAAACCTGTATGATATCACTTTCAATTCATTGTTTGTTACAACTGTATTTTGGGTAGCGGTCTTTTTTTTTTTGAGGATGGGAAATCATCAAATAACTTCTCCCGCTCTGGGCGGAGCGCGAGGGTGTGTCAGACTCTTACTGACTAAAATCCACCCGTATTCCTTCCGTTGTCTGTGTTGCGAGGGGCCTCGGTAACCCTTTAGTACCTCCCCGCGACCCCGGCAGGCATCGGCCCTAGTGGACCCCTACATTTGTGGTATGGGTCTACGATTAATTTTTCACCTTGTTCCATTATCTTTAAGTATATTATTTACAAAACTATTAACATAGATTTAAAACCGGCCAAGTGCGTGTCGGACCTCGCACAATAGAGGGTTCCGTAGTTGGGATGAATTTATCCCAAAAATAAACTTAACATTGTAGTTGAAAAACACGTTCTCCCATATATTCCAACTTCAAAGATATGTTTGTCGCACAATATTTTGAGATTACCATGTTATTTTAAGACCATAGGCTTCTTATAGGTTTTCCTATACTTAATCTATAAAAATAAGTATAGAACTATAATATAATAAGAATGTTTATAATAATGTTTATATAATAAGATATGTTTTTTTCAAAATACTAGGCTCAGTAGTTTCGGTAAGGGAGGGAATGTTCAATTTTCATCTATTTTCTTAAATAACTTTAAACCTAAATACCTTTAAACCTTGCCTTACCTTATAAACTTTTTTTTTGGGTGGGAATTCATCAAATAACTTCTCCCGCTCTGGGCGGAGAGGGGGTGTCAGACTCTTACTGACTGAAACCCACCCGTATTCCTTCCGTTGCCTGTGTTGCCAGGGGCCTCGGTAACGCTTTAGTACCTTTCGGCGACCCCGGTAAGGTACCTGACCTTATAACCTTGTATTTGTTTGAATTATTAAAAAAAAAAGTATACTTGAGACCCTAGGTAAGCCCTTTCATTTGACCTTTCTACTGCTCCCCACGGTTTATGCCCGCATATGACTCGACCCCGTAGTTGGAGAATTAACCGTGACGTATACATACGTCACGGTTAATTCTCCAACTGCAAAGGTAAGTTGGTCGACCATTACCTACTCGTTAACTTGTAAAGCCTATTATTGCTATAATTTTTTTCACATATCCAAATACAACCATTTAGCTGGCAGGGGGGACACTTATCGCGGGAAGGTACTAAAGGAAAAAAGAAAAAAGAAAAAAGGGGGGGGGGGACAGTTGACTCTAACAAAAATTAGCACGTTAAAGTTTAATATTACGCAAACGGACCACTGAATCGAAACATGGTTTTCATAGACCCGCAATATTTTTGACCGGTTTACCCAACGATACCCCACACCATGGGACATGAGAAAAAAAATATTTACACTTTATGCAAGGGAGGTACCCTAAAAAAATTTTATTTTTAAGATTTTTTTACTATGCCAAATTTCAGCTTTCTAATACTAAGAGTCCGTAAGCTAAGCCGCAGACAGACAGACAGACCGACGGACATAGCGAAACTGTAAAGGTTCCTTGTTGAATATGGAACCCTAAAAACGATACTCATCATATACGGAAATGTATCCGATCCTCGCACCGGTGTGGGTAAATATTTGATAAAGATCGGAACACAAAAGGCAGATGTTCCTCCACAGTGGATGTACATATATTGCGGTTAGGTATACACAACCGACAACCTGACGGATGGTAATCGACTAAGCTACCTGCTGCCTACATTTTTGCTTATTGTTTTCCCGTTTTTGCGGTATATTTATAATGAAAGATGAATTATTTAGACCAATTGTCGTATTTTCAAATGTGCTTTGAAAGTCACGTGGACCAGCAATAACGATCAAAATAGGACATACTAAAGTTTATGGCTATAATATCGTTCTACTAATTAACTCAAACAACTTCAAACCAATGTGTATTTTTAAAGAGCTTTACAAAAGAGGTTCGTTTATTTTTACCGGTGAACGTGTAAGGTCAAAGGTTACATCTGTTACAAAGTTGCGATCAGTTTGACCCCTGAAACTTTTGTAATGCGTTCTCTTTTATTCCACACACGACCATAAATGCGGGATTAGTTGCCAAGTTAGACGTTGTGAAGATTTTGTGTGTATGGCTTTACTAGTTTCGCCCCGCGGTTTAACCCGCATAAGTCTCGACCCCGTAAAAATATCGGGATAAAAAGTATCCTATGTGCTAATCCAGGTCATGGTTTACCCATGTGCCAAATTTCATCAAAATCCGTTCTCCAGTTTTAGCACGAAAGTGTGTATAATCAGCCTATAATGTTCCCACTGCTGGGACACAGGCCTCCTCTCTGTGGCAGAGAGTGGGCCGTAACCCACCACGCGGGCCCAGTCCGGGATGGTAGATGTCACATGTCTTTGAATGTTTTGGTTCTAGGACATGTCGGTTTCCTCACGATGTTTTCCTTCACCGTTTTGAGAGCAGTGGTGACGAAATAATTTATACAAAGTAAAGCGCCTGTCCGGGTTCGAACCTACGACCTACAACTTACAACTTGTAAGTCGGCGGTTACCACATGGCCACCACTGCTCTCAAATTACAATCAATAGATTTTGTAAATAAATAATTGCACCATATTTTGTAATAAATTACAAGCGTTGTGTCATCGCGCTTCTCTTTCTTTTCTATGCAGTCCGACAGTGACCGCACTTTAGCTGTTATCAGCCTCTTAAACGTATTTAAAAATTAACTCTATATCTGTCATCTTAAAATTATTGACAGAAACAGAACTATGTTTTAGATAGGCGTAAGCCACTAGGGCTACTACTGCTCATGAAAGCTTAACAAACAATTAAATTAATTTATAATATTAGTAAGGATAAGGATAGTAAGGATTTCTGGCAATCGAAGTAAGGAATATAATGACCAATTACTATTGTAAATTCATTTCTACTTGGTAAACTATGTTGGTAAAAAATATACACAGCCAAAGCTTTCAAAACCCATCTGTCTGAAAATCTTTAATCTTTAGTTGACGGTGATTCAAAGTTCAATCGCATTTTCTTTGTTAGGCTTCTTTCTGCAGTCACATTTAGATTCCGTAACACTCAAATACCGGCTAATACATTCTAATACCTTTGTTTTTCTTCATCTACAGAATCCAATAAAATTAACTAGCGTAGATACTCAATAAAATATTTCCAAATCTCATAAATGTCGCACGAAATGAAACTACTGTCTATCAACTTAGATACTTATCCAGGTGGATCACTTTGTTGTACAAATGAACTCCGTGCCCATTCGACCGGCAAAGGGAAACGATAGTAGCCGGTAGGACAAGACCCGTGCGAATCAGACACGGGGAAACTTATTGACATTTCCCACTTCCCAGTTCCTACTTCCCAGTTCCCACTTTCCAGTTCTCATTTCCCAGTTACCATTTCCCAGTAAACAAACAATGTTTAACTGAAGAAGCCCTATTTCTTCGCTGATATTAGTTTGCTCAAGAATATATAGTTGGAAACACTGGAGCGGTTCATTGGTTTTCATCTCCTAGAATGACTGCATAAAAGTTTTAACAGCACTTTTTAGCGATAATTAATAAGTTTGCCAAACAAATAATAGCTGTTTTTGTTTGGTATATGCGAACATTGAAATTCTTTGTTTCGTAAGGAAAATGTCGGCTATTGATTGATTGCATATTTTTACTGATTGAATACATTGACTTGTTTTAGATGGATAGTGTGTTCTATTCTAGACTATCACTCGCTTGAACCAGAATAACTTCGGTAAGCGGTGAAAGTCGCATTTACCGGATTTTAAAATCTTCTTTTTTTCGTTTCGAAGGTACAACTATGTTGCTTATACTGTTTTGGGCCCAGCAGGTGGCACGTATATTGCATCGTCACAGGCGTTTTTCAGATCGTCAAGGATAGCAGATGGGACATAGTCTGTTCAGGAGCACCGTACTCGCACTGGATGTAAGATGAATTCATAACGCCCCACTTCACCAGATTATGGCAAAAATAAAGTATGTATGTTAAGATGAAACGACAAATGAGCGTCACAAAGTACAGTATTTGTTTCAGATACCAAAAACAAAGGGACAAACACAAGAGTGTTTTGTGTTATTAATTAATTTCAGTATACAGTGACTGAAATTAATTAAATAACTCATGAGATTATGTAGGTATAGTACTTTCAAACTGTGTTGAATGGCTTTTATAGTTTTTACTTAATTTGATTTGTCTTTTATTGTTTGAAGTATGTGTTGTGGCATTATGCGATTTACTTTTAAAGGAAGTAGGTGCAGGTTTGATGTGTACTCACGGCTACATATCAAGCTTAGATTTCGAGTATAAGCTGACATTGCGAGCTCTCATTGTACGGAAATCCTATACAATGCGAGATCAGCATAAACTGGAAATGTATAGCTTGATATGTAGCCGTGTGTACCTAATCTGCTCCAAATATCAGTCTTACTGAATTTAACGTATAGTATACGTACAGGGATGCGAGAAGTGGTAATTTCAGATCAGCATTGTTCCGAGCGGTGTTGATGTTTAACAAGAACGTATAGGTACACACAACGAGTTTATCCGTGCAAATAACACGTCTGCAGTTTATAATATTCTGGCGCTACCTGCAAAGCCTATACGTACAGCGCTGTCACATCCAGTATATTCAAAATAGTGCTTTTCTATTTGGTCACTGCTTGCATTCCGACTGATCCAGAATATGAACCTGGGTAACGTTTACAATTCGCAAATATTAAGCGGCGCTGTAGTGTGTAAACTTAGTCAATATGCCATTTTGATTTGTTTTGACAATGAACCGTCAGGCTATACGAGTATGCGTTTTCCACCTACGCAAACAGTACTTTGTGTCTGTACAATGCACAAATCTATGCATGTTATGAATATTGCTATACTATCCACGACCGGCGCGGCGCTGCGTTCATGATAAATTTCAGCGCTACGCTGAGATTTACTATGCACGCATCGCCGCGCCGGTCTCGGGAAAAATAATGTACCGTGTTAACATCATTAGGCTGGAAGTCTTTTCAGCCTAATGATTTTAACACAGTACCATTATTTTTAATACAATAGCAGGTTATTCAGCGTCTCAGTCGCAACCAGAAGATTCGCAGATGTGTTTTCAACCTGTTTAGTTTGGAGTTCACCCGCTTCTTGACTTTGTTGTCTGTGATTGAGTTTTTGGTTGTTGTCAATTGCCATACACAATGTGTAATTTTACTAATGCACGCCTGTAATCTATAATGGCGGGATACTGCCCCGGTCGAGCCGACCCATGAGCTGTATTCAGCTAAGCCTGTAAAGCCCATCAAATGTGATTTAATTATCGAGTATAAAACCTGGAATTATAGCGATAGATTCGGTGTTCGATTTAGCCCAAATTAATGGCAATAGGGTCGCTATTTATCGGGGTCAGTTTCATATTAATCATAGGACAAAGAAGATTATTGGCGTAAGTCCATCTCCGTCTGTTCCAAACCCTATTACCGGGGTGAGGCGAGCTTAATGTAAATGAATATTTTGTCTAAATTCTCAGAAAAATACTATTTATTTAATTTAAACTAACCTCGCTTCACCCAGAAAAGTTACGAAAACTTTAAAATACACTGGTGTGCACCAGTGTATTTAAAAGTTTTCTATCGGTCTATTTTCCTTAGCGGGCCCACCCTACTAATTTTATTTTTCAAGTTTCTCTTTTATGTGGCTTTCTGATCTCAGTTTGTGGTTTCAGAAGCTGTACAGGATTGCCTCGGGGATATTAAGGAAAACAGCTGAAGAAATATTTGGATAGAGATTGTTTTGTTTTAGTGCTGTTGCTGGCCTTACTTTTTTGTTAAGAAAGTAAATTGATTGGTATTTAGAGTTTTTTTACTTGGTTGTTTTGTTTTTAATTGGTTTACTTTAATTGTTAGGTACCTACATTACTGTTAATGTAAAAGTAGGCAATGCACAAACCAACTACGATAAAAATGCCAACAAAAATAAAATAACTTCCGTTTCGGTTTTCGTATAACCGAATCGTTGTCCAAATTCGACGAGTAATTTAAGAGTTATGACGGAATAGGTGAACGTTCATACATACATACATAGCCTGTTGAAATCCTAAACCTCCTTTGGCTTTCCCGTAGTCGGGTCAAAAGACTAATTTTACCAAATTTTAACAAAACCGCTGTGTTTTCATGGCGCGGTGAATTCGAAACATTTCGGTGAAACCAAAGCTTATGACAAACACGGCAATTTAATCAGATAAGTAAATTAATTCACATAAACATTTCACCGATTACACTGATTTAAATTTAATGAGAAATGGTAAACAAACGCCACAAAAATATTATTTAGAAATGGAAATATATTTTGTGACGCAACCACGGAGGGCAGCACGTACGATGAAAGACATTTTAGCAAAGGCACGATCCGACATTCAAATTACGAGTGGTTTTTAAAAATTCCATTATTTAATGTGCAAACAAAGCTTATTTATGGAGTGTTTTATTGGCGGCGTGCTGAAAATACTCCTTAATTAAATGCTTGTTTGTTGCTTGTTGTTTGAAACCAGTGTAGAATCTGTTGTGTATTGGTGGTTTTGGGAACTCTTCAAAATAAACACAGCTCTAACAATTAACAAAGTTTATTACGTAACACAATAACAATTACGAGTTAAACACTGATGCGCGGCGTGAGTCCATAGTCATGCTCGAATCTGCTCGATACGTTTTTTAGCGCGGACTGCTGAGGGCAACTAAGGGGCGCATCTAGAGCGCGGGGAGATGGCGGTGCGTCACTGTTCAGATATATTATGTTGGCAGGGCGGCCGAACTGTAGGTGTAGCTTAGCTATATCCTACATCAGTCCCCCCGCTGAGACTGGTTCTCGATCATTAGCCATGTAGGCTGGTTTGAGACTACCAATGGTTACGGTTGTGTTTTGATGTCTATTGTAAAGGTTTTTGATTCTTTTTCTATGACTTTGTGTAGACCGGAATAAGGTAATTCTTATGTCTTCTTTAGAGGTCCTTTCCGCAAGAAGACGTGACAGGCCGTATTAAGATCTTTAGGTAGGTATGTAAAACATTTTCTCACCATGGTCGGATGTTGACGCAGGTGATAGTCTCAAAATATGTTTTCTTAGCTATGTTGCGAAGTCTGCTTCATCTATGATGTTGTGTGTTACTGGTTTCATGAACTCGTCAGGTAACCGGAGTGGCTCGCCGTACATCAATTCAGCTGACGAAACTTGTAGATCTTTCTTCCAGGCACTCCTCATACCCAAGAGAACAAGAGGAAGTACCTCCTACCTTTGCGCATTTTTATGGCACATTATGGCGGTTTTCAGCTGTTTGTGCATTCCCTGCACTAGGTCTTTGCACTGGGGTTTAGTGATAAGTTGTCGAGGGGTATATGGTAGGCGCATATGATCAATGAGATGTACTGGAACAGCTGCGAGTCAAATTGTTTTCATCGGTCAGTGGTTATTTTCTCTGAACTTCCGAAACAAGCGACCCAGCCAGAAATGAAAGCGCTATAATAGGTCTCCGCTGTGATGTCTGCTAGAGGGTAGGTTTCTGGCCTTCGAGTATACCTATCTACAGCTGTAAGCCAATACTGGAAACCAGAACCTTGGCAACAGGGCCTATTATGTCAAGGTGGACGTGGGAAAAACGGTTGGAAAGAACAGGAGGAAATAGTAGTAGGTTTGGCGGGTAAGTTTGTTGCATTGGCAATTAGTGCACTGTTGAGCCCATGTTCTGCAGTCAGACGAATCTTAGGCTACACAAATCGTTCTGACACTAGTTTGACTGTAGCGCCTGGAGCCTGGATGACTGAGATTGTGTAGGTTGTTGAAGATTGCTTAGCGGAAAGTTGGTGTGATGAGCGGCCTAGGGCGTGAAGTAAACTGTTCACAGTATATAATAATAATAATAATAATAATGACCCCCACTACCGTATCTCTACGTTGACGTCGTGGTGGGGCTTGCGCGCTCCGAACTCTAGGTCTTTGCCGGAACAGGTCTAGGGTAAAGAGCCAAACCAAGGGAGATACAGAAACCCACAAGGCAGCACGTGGCGAGCTGTTGGGCAGTATCGACTTGACGGACCCTATCTCCTGGGAGAAGTCTTTTTCCTCATCTTTGGCTTGTCTTTATTGGCCGGCTGGAGTGAACACTGACGAGCAACAAAGCTACCACCTCATTCTTCCCTTTATTGGCCAGCTTTAGTGGAGATTCGCAACAGCAAACGTGCTGGGAGGATGGTAGTAATCCAGTAAGTGCTCGTAGGGAACTTTACCATCTTAAGGGCTCTGCGATTGTTCTGAAAGCCATGGAATACCTCTCCACTCCTCAAGCACCTCAGAACATAATTATTGCCTCTTGTCGCTACGTCACTATGTGCTAGCGACAGTGTCCGGGCCCATATGAGTGTGCAAGTTAACTCCTGCCATTTTATGCGTGTATTACATAACATTCTTCATTTCTTTTACAGCTGACATAACATTCTGATCGTAATACACACAACAACTTTGTACAATAATTTGACAAATAAATGCATTATATTCTATTCATTGATCAGGCAGGGGACATAGTCCTTCTATAGTTTTAGTTTACCAATCCTCTATAGCCACCCAAACCCATAGCCCCAGGGTCCCGAGATATGTCAAAGACATTTAGAATAATAATAACATATTTATTTAATTTGACAACATGGGTCCACTAGTTAGTAAAAAAAACTAATCAACTAAGGTTTAGTATTTGATTAATTACATAATTATAATTATTATTCATCCCTGCCGCACGAGCAAACGGACAGAGTGTTTTAATATCGGTGCATCATGTTCTTGCTACAGTTGCTGCTAGCCCTCATTCTGCTTATTAAGGATGCGGTCTTTTTCCTCATAATGGCATAAAAGTCGGCAGTTCGTGCTACAGCAAACATGCACGCGCCGCGGGACCGGGGCAGCCCCAACAGAATCCTGAAGCCATTTTATATTGTACACGCAGAGCATCTAGAGCCCTCCGCGTACAGTTGACCCACAAACTGCCCGTGCTTGACAATAAGCTATAAACAGAGTTATTTTGACTTCGTTACTACAACGAGCGAATCTGTGAGCCAACATGTTGCATCAGGGTGCTTAGTGCCTTCCCCTCACGATCAATATCTACCTGATCTTTGAGGTCCTCAGTGACAGTGTCCCAAGTACTTAAATTGGGTGACCATTTTAAGTGTTCGTCCGTTGAGGGATATTGAGGGCTCGTCAATTAGATGTTTCTGCGGGAGCAGCAAAGATCACGTATTCCCATTTAATCACATTGTATAACAGGCCGTGAGCATACCTTTCACAGACGTTCAGCATCTCCTTGATTGAGCCAGCTGTTGGACCCGGCAGCACCATGTCGTCAGCGTAGCTTATATTATTGACGCTGCGCTATCTATACATACAATGCAGGCATTTATAGTTTTCACTCTGTCTAAAGGCCTGCGCAGACGAGGGACTTTTGTCCGCAGACAATTTGTCCGCGACGATAAAACGTATGGAATTCCTGACAGTCTATTTGTCCTACGTGTGCGTTATTGCATAGATTTCCATACGTTTTGTCGTCGCGGACAAAAGTCCCCTGTCTGCGCAGGCCTTAACTGTAACGCCGTGTTGTTCTGTAGCAAACTCTGTAACTCATCAAGAGTTTCCTGTTTCCGTTTTCCGGTTCGTTTTCCAGTTCTTTGTAGTTAATGGTAGTATCGATGCTTTCCAGTCGAGAAAATGCGTTGGCGACTACGTTGTCATTCCCTGAGATATGGTTGACGTCTGTTTTGAATTGAGAGATGTAATCGAGATAGCGGCGTTGACGAGGTGTGCATTTGTCTCTTCTTGTTGTGAAGGCGAATGTGATGAGTAGACGATCAAAATAAAAATATTTTATTTCACATAAACCTCCATGGGCATTTATGAAACGTCAGAAGCTAGATGCACGGTTCCAATTGGTTCCACGGATCTCCTATGGAGAAGAGCCGGCAAGAAACTGCACGGTAACTCTTTTAAAAATAATTGGCAATTACAATGTTTTCAAATTATAGTGTTAATAGGTATGGGAGGACAGTGTAGGCCTGTCAACAAGTACCAGGTACTAAAAAAAATTGGTCCACAAATCAAGTCTATTAGGCCTACAACGTTCTCACATTCACAAAATATAAAATAATCTATGTAAAATATTAATATAATAATTAAAATAAAAACCTATTTAAACCAAATGACATGTTTGCCATTACATCTGTAACAAGTCTTAATTAGTATCCTGTCCACAAAAGCCACTAATGAATAGTTTGATATCAAAATTGTAGGTTTTGATTGTCAAATAATGAAAATTTTATGTCAATGAAGTATGTATAAAAAAAATATAATAAGCATCGTAATTTGGGAGCAGTTAATAGACATTTACATAGTTATGCCGTTTATGAGGTACCAGGGAAGCCACATGTGCAGAAGGAATTATTGCCAAACTTCCTTGTCTTCAACGTAGTTTTTAATCTTATAATATGTGTTATTGATAAGGACCCGTTTGATCCCCCAACAGAACGCCATAAGACATAATAGTGTGGAAGTAAGCAAGGTATACTAACCTAGCTGTGGCTATATCAGTCAACTGCCTCATTTTTCTTACTACATAAGCAGCTGAACTTAATCTACCTTGAACAGCTCTAATTTGGGCACCCCATTGCAGTTTCGAATCTAGAGTAATTCCTAGAAATACAGTTTCCATAACAGCATCTAGTTTCTTGCCATCAAGTTTTTAAATTTAGACCTACTTGGGGTACATTTGGTAATGAGAACTTAAGACGTTTTGTTTTTGTTCGCATTAAGTAAGAGATGATTAGCTGCAAACCATTTCGAAAGAACAGCCAGACTATCGTTGACGTGTAAGACATCCGTATCTTTTCTATCTATTTAAAAAAAAAGAGAAGTGTCTTCAGCGAATATAATTATATCCGATAAGTTAGCCGTCATGTAGGAAGATCATTAATATAAACTAGCAATAGGAAAGGGCCAAGAATTGAAACTTGGGGCACGTCATCTTTACTAGAGACCCCGAGGACGTTGCCCCGTAAACATTTACTTTCTGCTGCCTGTTTGATAGATAGGACAGAACAAGTAAGTGCCAATGGCATCCTGGGATTTCTCCTAGGATTCCAAAATGTGACTGATTGTGACCTTTCGTGAATAAACTTGTGACAACATCTGGTCTAGCATGATTTTTTCATATATTTTACTCAATGCTGGTAACACAGATATAGGTCTATAATTAGAGGGATCAGTCTTACTACCCGATTTGAAAATTGGTACTACTTTACTATGTTTCATTAAATCAGGAAACGTACCGCTGTCTAAACATTGATTAAATATGCCTGTTATATGCTTTTGTGTGAATGATATCTCCAAGAACCTTAACGGAAATCCCCCATAAGTCAGTATTCTTTATGTTAAGATTTTTGAATGCCTTTTAATTGTGACAATAGAAATTGGCTTCAATTCAAAGCTTGGAATGTCCTTAAATAAGTGTTTTTTGAGAAGAGAGTCAGCTAACATAGGGAGAGGAGAGAGAGGATGAGAGGGAGGGGGGGATGAGGGGACAGATTTCGTAACCTCTATTGGGATGTTGGTAAAGAAATTTTCTAGTGTTTCATAACTTTTAACTTATCTGAAATGGTTTCTTTATTCAGTTTTAAAGACAATTCATACTGATCTCGTGGTTTTGTGTTTCTAGTTTCTTTGTTAAGTACCTGCCACACAGCTTTTATTTTATTATTAGAAATAAAATAATTTTGTTACTTATTAATTTAGATTTAGCTTGAACGCAGACTCTTTTGAATACCTTAGAATAGTTTCTGACATAATTATGAAGGGCTTGATCAGAAGTCAATGATTACTCATAGTAAAAAATAAATAAAATATCTCTGCTTTTTCTAGCCAGCAGTGGCCCATTAATAAAATGTTGGTTTGGTATATTTATTTACAAAACACTCAACTAAGCACAAAATAGAAATTATCACTAAAATATAACTATTTTAAAGTCTTTCAGAAGCGTTGACGTCGGACGTCAGGACGACACGACATAACGTTGCCAAGGAGGACCGCAACGTCTGAAACAAAAAGATATGTTATTATTTGTTCGAAATTGGGAGCTGCCTACACTTTGGCACAGCAGTTAAGCCTTGATTAACAAGAAAACGATCAAATTTGGACATCTAGAGCCACGTAAAATATGTAAATTTAAATAAATATGAGCTGTGAAAAAGGGACAGACAGTGACGTGCCAGATCAGACAGACCAATTCAGTTTTTTTATATAATAATGTACCGTAGCTTATATTGGGGTCCTGTGAATCAAAACTAACTGATGAAAGATTGCTTAGAACATTATTATTAAACATATTCAATATATTTTTAGTGAGAGGTCTTAATTTAATGGTTTTTTCTGCACGTGTAGCGTGTAGTATAGAGCAGTGGTAGCCCAGTGAAACAACCGCGATTTACAAGTTCTCGGTCGTAGGTTCAAACCCTGACAGGCTCTTTACTTTGTACAAATTATTTCATCACCTCTGCTCTCAAAACGTTGAAGGAAAACATCGTGAGGAAACCGGCGACGAAAAAATTCGAAGACATGTGACATCTCCGAATTATTAAAGAAATCATTAATTAAACCAATCCATAAAAAGAACATAAAAACTGATCCTAATAATTATCGCCCAATAGCTCTTTTGCCCTCAGCCTCCAAGATTTTTGAAAAAGCTATGTGTAATCGTATTTATACCTTTTGTGAAAAATTTAACATTTTTAGCTATTGTCAGAACGGTTTCCGAAAAAATCGTTCCACCACATTAGCGGTTTATAAATATACTCAAGAAGCACTTAATATTATAAATAATAGGGAATACGCCGTAGGGATATTATTGGACATGACCAAAGCGTACGACAATGTACAATTTAAAATACTGCTTAATAAACTGTATGGAATAGGAATCCGCGGGAAAGCCCATGAATGGCTTACGTCATATTTAAAAAATAGACAACAAGTAGTTGAAATCGAATACTTTAACCACAACAGTAGAGAAATAGAAAAAATCCGATCTAAAGTAATAATAATTCAGGTAAAAAACACTTTCTCTCTCCCTAAATATCATCATTACTTATAGTTATATAGTTCTTGATTTTGTTTCATGTTTATGGCATATATATATATATATATATATATATATATGTATGTATGTATGTATGATATATGTTATGTATAGTATATGCTTTATGTATTTATTGTATATGTAACTGGTACACCACTGACTACCTGCAGTATTGTCTCTCCTCCCCCTTTAATCCATCCAAAGGTTGTCTGTAAAAGATCGCTTTTAGCGATAAGACCGCCCATTGTGTCACCCCTTGTAAAATTTCAACGTTTGTATCTGTAATTTTTATGGTGTACATAATAAAGAGTATTCTATCTATCTATCTATCTATCTAAAATAAAAATAACTAACGCTTCCATCCCCCAAGGAAGTGTCATAGGCTGCCTATTATTCCTCGTTTACATCAACGACTTACCAAAAACCATAGAGGGGCCATGTGTTTTATTCGCGGATGACATATCTTTGTTAGTCTCATGTCAAAACAACACAAACATTGTTGAAGAAAAACTCAGTTCCACACTCACAAAAATATGTAACTGGATGGCCTCACATAATTTACAAATTAATTATACTAAAACTAAGTTAATGACTTTCCACCCTTATCAAAAAGCTCCTCTAGACTTAAATTTCAACTTTCACGGCTCAAAATTGGAAACTGTTGATGAATTTACATTACTTGGACTTACAATAGATAAACACTTAAATTGGAAAACACAAGTACAAAAAACCCGTTCAAAAATTTCAAAATTTTCATACGCTCTCCGCGAAATTAAAAAGACAACCAATCTACAAACTGCCCTCACCGCCTATTATGCGTATGCCAATGCATGGCTTAGCTACGGTGTAACTCTCTGGGGCAATAGTACAGATGCACCGACACTCTTCACCCTACAAAAGAAATTAGTTAGGATCTTGGTAAATATTGATCAAACTGACAGCTGCAAACCCTATTTTCTAAAACACAATATTCTAACCCTCCCCAGTATTTACATTTTAGAAACATGTAAATTTGTCCGTAAGCATCAAGATTTCTACACAAAACGCGAAGACATCCAATCACAGTACACACTTAGGTACCGATCTAGGCTAAACATACCAAAATCCAAGCTAAAAATACATTCTACAAGTCCCTACGTAATGTCTATAAAAATATATAATAAACTGCCTGACGTAATAAAGAAAGAAGAAAAGTTAAATATATTTATAAATAAACTTAAAACATTACTGTTAAACAAATGTTATTACTCCTTAGACGAATATTTAAATGATAAACATAAATAATAGGAAAAACATATTAATAATAATGTAATTTGTTTATGTTAAAGAAATTACTAATATAATAATAAATAATATACTTAATAAAAATAATTCATAACAACAATTAATGATAATCACGCAACTTGTAGGTATGTTTAAAATATATTAATATAACAATAATAATAATAAAATGAAATAATTATTCAAAGAAAAACAATTTATACCAAAAAATAAACAGCATTATAATACATATGTACAGGTATATAAAATTAGTTTAAAATATTTAAGTACTTTTTCAGATAGAATAATAAATAAATAAATAGTAGATAGGCGAATTGTTAGTATCATATTTAGCGATCTCCTGACTTCGAGTATATGAAAGTTAAATCTCCTAAAACGCGGCTTCCTCTCTCCTACCCTCTTGCTGTGCCCTACAGGGTCCATAATGATCTCAATTATATAGTTACCACCTAAGTACACATTATGGTAAAGCAATAAAGATATTGAGTATTGAGTATTGAGTATCTACCAAACCGCACTGGGCCCGCGTGGTGGATTACGGCCCACTCCCCTCACCGAGAGGAGGCCTGTGTCCTAGTAATGGGAATATTATAGGCTGATTATGCTTATCTGCATGTAAATTTTTATCTAGGTTGAATGATACAAATTAACCACACTTGCACGTCCAGGCTACCATAGTACTTTATAATAATATACGCTGACGCATCCGGCTACCATGGTAGCCTGGACGCTTTTGTTCCGTTCAAATCGATTTTATACCGTAGTCACACTGTCTAGCTTCCAAATAATTATACCAAGTGGCTCTGTATTAAATTTCGCGTCCTTTACGTATGCAACACTCAGAGTTAGACAGATTTAAAAAAAAGTTTTATGTCATCGGTACTTCATTTATTTAAATTTTTTTCACAGACGATGCATCCTGCTCATAAAACATTTATGTACAACATAATTAATAATCCAATGTATTAGTGTTATATATTATAAAAATCCTCATTAATCAAGGTTTACGAATATCTACAGTAATAAATAGATTTTATTGACACAAACTACAAAATATTGTACAAAAATTCAGTAAGAACAAATAGTTTACGGAAATTCAACACATATTCTCAAGTTTAAGAATTTTTTACAGTACTTTGGACTATGAAGTCGTAATTTAGTTTTAACACATATTGATTTTGTATAGTTTCAGCTATACACATGATTTTTTATTATGGTATAGCTGCAGTAGTTTTCTAGTTATTACGACGTAGTGGGTGGCAAATAGCGCGTGGCTTGGACGTGCAAGTGGTCTAATTATCCGGTGAATTTACTAATAGATCAATATTTAGGTAACCACAAACAAAAACTAATTTACTATCTTTAAAAAGTTTCCTTAGTATTTCTTCCACAATTATTAAAAATGATAACAAATTTGACGCTGGTGGTCTATAAACACATAAGAAAGTATGGCCTTCTACCTCTGCACATGCTACCTCACATAAGCGATCAACAGAGCAAGCAGTGATATCCTTCGTTTCCTTATGTCTGAAAAAACTTTAACATAATATCAAGGTACCACCCCAGATTGATAGACTAAGGACCTGTTGAACGCACAGGCAACTGAAAAATTATTTACATTAAACAACATCCTATCCGGTCTTAAAAAGATTTCACAAAAAAAAAAACATAAGATATCCATATGATATTTATCTATTAACTCCACGTTAAAGATTATGCCAGAGAAACGATTTATATTTTGGTGATACAGTAAAATATTCTTATTATGCTTCTCTTTTGTCGAGTCTAAAAGTTTAAAGAATCTATTACAGTATCATTAGAAGTACTAGATAATAATGTTTCGTCAGATCAGGATCAGATCAAGATCGGTGAACACTTTAAATGTTCTCGCTTCGACCATGTACCTAAAGTATTTTATTCCTTCCTGTATTGCGAGAAATCATGATCGTAAGTACTATGTTTCGTCTGAGCCTTTTCTTTTTCTGGGGCTGCGTATACTGAATAAAAGTAACTTCACTAACACCTAAGATGCATTTGCTGGTGTATTAGGTACTACTCCATATTTTTTTAATTGGTTGAATATTTTTGTTAGGTGTTCAATGTGCTCTGTCTACCCTTTTGAAAACACGAGGACATCTTTAAGATATCCAAAGGTGTAGTTTAATCCTTGAAGGATTTCATCTAAAAATCTTTAAAACAGCGTTCCTCAACTAGAAAGTCAGTCAGGCAGAAAATTGAAAAAGTCCGCTGATTTCTTAATGTCGTCTTCAAAAACAGGTATTTGATTGAATTCTTTCACTAGGTCAATTTTTGAAAATATGGTGGATTCTGAAAGCTGGTATGCAAAGCTGTGGATGTGCCTCACTGGATACCAATCAGGTATTGTTCGTAAATTTAATTGCCAATAATTGCAGCATGGCCTCCAGTCGTCGTCTTTTTTGGGCACGAGATGTAATGGGGACTTTCAGAGCGAGGAGCTCATCCATTTTGTAGCATTTCCTCAAATTATTTTTTCGCGATCTTTGATCGGTTCGGTGCCAATCGATGCGATCGTGATTTTACCGGTGGGCCAGAAGTTTTTTTAATGTGGTGCTTTGTATTATGAATTGGAACATTTTGTGATCCAGCTGGTCTTGTTATTTCGGGATAATATCGTAATAAGTCGAGATAAGTTGTATGACCTGTAAACATTTTCAACGACAGTAGTTCGACAGTAGTTCCATGAGATGAATGTGCACCGACGGTCATGTTTGTTAATGAGTCGATCAATTTCTTTTGCTTGCAGTTGACTAACAAGTTATAGAAACTTAAAACCGGCCAAGTGCATGTCGGACCACGCACAATGAAGGGTTCCGTAGAAGTTGGTATAAATTTATCCTAAACTTAACACTGTCGTTCAAAAACATGTTCTCCCATATATCGATATATACCACAATCAATTCCCCAACTGCAAATTTAAGTTGGTCGACTATTACTCGTTGACTTGTAAAGCCCATTTAGCTGTGAGTTTTTTTTTTATTTCATTATATGTACATGAATTTTTTCATAACTCCATAAACAACCATTTTTTCATATCTCCATAAACAACCATTTAGCTGGCATTGGACACTTGTCTAACAAAAATTTGCACTTTAACGCATAATATTACGCAAGCGGATTCTTGAATCGAAAAGTGGTGTTCACAGACCCGCTATATTTTTGAACGGCCTTTCCAACTACACTACACTATGAGATTAACGAGTAAAAAATAACATCCCCACATTACGTGCAAGAGAGGTACCCCAAAAAATCTTTTTTTTTCATGATTTTATTTTAGCACTTTGTCGGCGCGGTTAAAACAAAAAGTCAAGGGGAGGTCAGTGATGCGGGGTCGGAGTCCGAAGTCCGCCGTACGGGAGGCACCTTAAGTTCACGCGAACTTCGAAGCGCCCCAACTCCGGGTCGTCCTCCGACGAGTGGGTCTCGCAGAGACAGGGGAAGATCCACTCTAGCCGGCGGGGTGTAGCCCGAGGAAAAAGGGTGGACAGAGGGAGGCCGGCGAGCCAAGCCAAGCCAGCTCAGCCGAGCCGGCCCAGCGAGCCGAGATGCTCGCCAAGTAGGTACCCCTATCAGAGGTTTCTGGTAGTGGGCTGGATGCCGCTGGCGGCTCCAATTCGAAGCGGGCAGCCGGGTTTGCGCAGGTCCTGTTAGCCGCGATCAAGGGTGTGGCCGTGAAGAGGCTCAAGTCCTTGAAGGAGCAGGCCATATCCGCGGCCACGGCCTCAGTTGTGGCAGTAACAAAGGCCCCGTTCCCGGTGTACGGACACACGTGGCAGGATGGTGGAAGCCTCGACCGTGAAGACTTGGGTGTCATTACCGGACACAGCCCTGCTGACATCAACGACGAGGCGGAGTGGTTCCAGGAGGCCATGTCCGAAATATGTGACATGGTAATGCTCCGGGTCCAGCTTGGACGTGCCTCACGCCAGGTGTACTGGTAGTCGCAGGAGCTGATGGCTCTGCGCACTGCGTGCGTTGCTGCGCGACGCCGGTACACCGGGCACCGCAGGCTCCGTATTCGACCTCCGGATACGGAAGCCTTTCAGGCGGAGCTGAACGACGTGTACAGAGCGGCGAACACCGCCCTCCAAGCGGAGATCCTGCGGGCCAGAGGACTGGACCGCGAGGAGTCGTTGGAGTCTCTGAACAGGTACGCCCGTACAAAGTGGTACGGGATAAACTCCGCCCATGAGCTCCCCCGCTGACGCAAAGTCTCCGGCCCCAGCTTGTGGAGGACGTGGTGAGCACTCTGTTCCCTTCGCGAGGGGAACACACCTCCCGACTCATGGCTTCACCTACTGCGGTGCCCGATGCGGACCACACCACCGACGACAACGACGACGATGCTCCGGAGGTAACCGAGATAGAGATGAGAGTGGCGGTACGCAGGCTGAATGCCAAAAATACCAACGGCTTACCTGGGTAAGCCAGGGAGCCTGCCCTTGGAGGCTCTTGGGCCTCGACTAAGGAGGCTCCTAAGCGCATGCTTGGAGAGGGGCCAGTTCCCGCTTCGTTGGAAAATAAAGAAGCCGGGGCGCCCTACGGACTGTCCGTCCACATATCGGCCAATCGTGCTGCTCGACCAGGTGGACAATCTATCTCTAGGTGGGTATCTCTTTGAAAGAGTCATTGCAGACCACCTCGTCAGGCGGCTGGTGCGAGTGGCCGGATTAGGCGGAGAGCCAGTTTAGTTGCCGCAGGGGGCGTTCCACGGTGGACGCCATCATGTGCGTGTGAGCCCTCACGACGGGGAAAGCTGTCGCCCAGGGTGGGGTTTCTTTCATTGGCGCGGTCTCTAGACATCGCAAATGCCTTCAATACTCTGCCCTGGAGTTGCATCAGGGAGGCACTCCGGTACCACCGGATGCCGACCTATCTCTTTCGTGGTCGAGGCCTATCTGACGGACAGGGCTGTCATTTAACCCAGTCACCAGGGAGTGCGGAACCGGCAAGAGATGTCGTGCGGTGTCCCACAGGGATCGGTCCTGAGGCCGCATCTGTGGGACATTTGATACGACTGGGAGCTGCGCGACGACATCCCTAGCGGCGTCAGCGTAGCACACTACGCTGACTCGTTGGTCCTGGTGCAAGGAAGGTCACACCAGGTGACGGCCGAAGTAGCGGCACGCGAGGTTGTGACAATCGTTGAAAGGATCCAGAAAGAAGAGGACCTGCACAAGTCTGAGGCCATTTGTTGGCACGCACCGTCGGGATACCAAATAACGGTAGGAGGGGTTCACATCGGCGTCGAGTCGACGATGGAGTACCTGAGACTCGTCCTCGACAGCCGGTGGAACGTCGTGGAGCATTTCCGACGTTTGGCTCCCAAACTGGAGCGGGCCGGGGCTGCCTTGAAGCGGTTCCTGCCCAATCTAGGGGGTCCAAAGGCCTCCTACCAGAGGCTCTACGCGGGGGTCGTGCGGTCCATGGCCCTTTACGGGGCACCTGTGTGGGCGCGTTCACTGGCGTTGCGGCCAGCCTGCAGGTAGAGCGCAGCCCAAAGGGCATGACCCTTTGGCATGGCCATCCGGCAGTCATTTTGTTTGTCACTTAAGTTATTTTTATTATTTAAACGCGTAGTTTGCACTAAATTAGATAGCACTAGTAGCGTGTTAACTTCTCGGGGCCACCACTGTAAAGTCTGTTGTGTATTGGTGGTTTGAGGAACTGTTCAAATTCGAGTCAATTGTCATGCTCGATACGTTGTTTAGCGCGGACTGCCGGTAGCGACTGAGGGACGCATCAAGAGCGAGGGGAGGAGGCGGTGCGTCGAGCCGCTAGCCGCGGGGTTTGGCAAACTTCGTTATTGTTCGGAGATATTATGTTGGCAGGGCGGCCGAACTGTAGGCTTAGCGGCGGCTTAGCTATACTAGTAACAAACGTTTAGTTAGGTAACCGTATTTAATATACTTAGCGTTCTCGCTCTTTAAACAAAATGCTAGTTATTTATCAAAACACCCCATTTTCGCTGTTGAAATGTAAACAATAACAGTAAACGATACAAGTTACTTATTTTCCATGTCATAAAATCTGAAACATTCACTACATTCACGTCCCAAAGAAATCATGTTATATGTATAATGTTCACAAAAGTACGAAATGCCTCGGGTCTTGTTAAATGCTACAGAAATAATTAAACATCCATGAAGGTACCTATGTATTTTCCGTGGATGGATTGATCTGTGTGAGCATGTGCTCATGCACACGAATCAATCAATCCGCATTTGTAGAACTAGCAGAAAGTAAATTACCTAAATCCAAAGAGATTTAGAGAAGAACACAACATGATGAACAAGACAATTTCACAGAAATGAAAATCGTATTCGTATTGTGATACGACTCAATCGCAATGTGGAAATGAATAGCCGCTCTTTAATAGATTAGGTTATTACTGAATTACGTGGAAGTACAGCCACGCTGTTCACCCACCAATTAACGTCGGATTTTAATGAACTTACGTTTCAATACCAACTCTATGATGTCCATATTATTATAAAGGCTTGTGCAGACTAGCGCGATATCGCGGGTGCGACAGACATATCACCCCAGTCTGCCCGAGCTTTAACAATGCAAATTAGTCGCCCACCAATATTACATTAGGTACCTATTTCAATAATAGATACCCATTTCACATATCCGCACGACCATTTATCAAAACCCATTATTCAATTTCGTGCAATTGTGAGGATTGGAAATTACCGTAGAAAGCCATTTGAGGAGGCAGCGGCTTATTTGTAGACATGTGGAGTGATCAATGGGTATGGAATAGTTACCAAGCCATGGTCTGGTGAAAAGTTTTGACAAATGTATAAATGTGACACGTCGCGTTGGTATATTTATGAAAAAATGTACATACAATACATTTTTCGTAAATTTGAACTGAATTTGAACTTTGAATAACATAACTGTTCGTGACTTAAAAAAGAACAAACAATAAAAAAGTGAAAAGTGAACAATATGAACTTTTATTACTAAGAATTTTTTTGAGAATAGGTGATTAGAAAGTGAAATTACAATGTTTTCTAATACCAAAATGTCTATCAGTCTGCCTTCATACACAAGTTTCATATTGTGAGTAACAGTCTGTTAGCGACAGTTGCCTCTAGTATATGGGGTTCATTAAAATAATCTTCATAAGCATCGATTCTGACGTATTAAATTAGGTTCGGCACCCGTATTGCGTAATCACAATCTGAATGATTTTGAAGTATGTTGCTAATCCAATGCTTCATATGTTCAAAAATTTTTTTGCTCACAAACGTTAATGAATGTTGTTGAACTGTCAAAATTAAACCTACTGCTACTTATAGTGTGTTACGCAACTACCCTGCAACTCATCCTTGGCAATAAACTCCGCTACCTACCCAACACCCATCCATCCCTACCATAAAAAATGAGTAAACATATATTTTTAAATTTATTATTTCGTAGTTAAGTGGTGTAGCCTGGGGCCCTCCGGGGCCCACAAAAAATATTATTAAGCCCCAGTTTACAACACTATTAGGTTCCCAGAGCGTAAATAACTAAACAAAACCCATTGAATCTTTTCGAGAAGTTTCACACAAAATTGACGTCAAAAAATATATTCCCGATTCTTTAGTTACTCCGAATAAATTATAACGAAATTCACTTGTCTCAACAATACTTAGTTAATATACAAATAGGTTATTTGTTTCATTTCATTTAGATATCCATATAATTGATTTCTCAATACAAGTCTAGAGAGCTCGCCCTGGGCGTCGGGAATCCCGGGCGGATTTTTGGCCACCGTAGGCGCGGGCTTGCGGACGGTGAGCAATGGGTAGCTCACCGACCGGGCCGACGGCGCGCCGCACATTGGTTCAAGGGGGAAAAAAGTCCTTTGTTTCAACCTTGTTTAAAATGTCTACAATTTGGTACACACATACTAGAATGTTAGTAGAAACAAGTCCTAAAATTAATACGGATAAATAATTATACAGTATTTAATTATATGATGCCAAAGTAGGGTGATCGAGAATTTACAAATTTCGTGCAAAAAATATTGTTATTTCAAGTATGAATAGAACCAAAATACTATAATTATCAACTTTTATTTTTAGTTTAGTCATAAGTTTATTGTGTGTATTAATAAAATAGTAAACATAATGTTATAATATAATGAATAATTACTTGCTATTACATTTTTAGTGAAGAAGGTCATTTGGAACCTTTTGTTTTCAATCATGAGATCATAACTAATCTCCGTTATCGACCGATACGTAATAATATACTTTCGGAGATTAATTAGACCCTATAGATTAAGAATACATTAGTTTTGGCTGCGATAACCTGCGATCTTGGAAATACCAGGTCCTTAACTAATGACGCTCTGTAATTAAGAAAAAGTGCATTATATTAATAAGTGTTTCTAATGAGGGTAATTAACATTTTATCATATCGTGTAAGTATAAATAGCATTGAATAGTAGTTTTAACTTCACTTACAATTATTTTCTCTTACGATAACAGTGTTATTATAGTGATGGATAGCTTTACTATTGTCTATGCCGATTTAGTGGAAATCATAATATCAAGTAATCGTGAGATACATAAATGCCTCGAAAATTTAAAACTTATGTATCCACAGCTTACAGAAAGTGTTTGGAATCAAGTTTATGAAAAGTTAAGTCGTAATTTTCTACCCGTATTTACAAAAAAGTGGCAAACTGCAGCGAGAAATAAAAATGCTTTTATGGCAAAAAATGAACAGTGGCTGAAAAATATTTTTACCGTTGAGACATCTTCGGTGCAGACTGATGTGGTGAATTGTGACAGTAATGTTCCAGGGCCATCAAAACGCTCTCATAGAGGACGACCAGAAAAATCATTTGATGAATGTTGCGATCGAACAAAGTGATATAAAGTCAAAAGATTGTGTGAAAGCGTTCCTGAAGAAATGATTAAGAAAGCTGCCTCTAAGGTACTCGTACAAGAAGAATCATCGGATACTATCAAGTTTACTCCAGAAAAAGCGTTGGCATTATTACTTGATGCATCACTTTCGAAACATCAATATCAAGTACTGAGAAATGCAGCAAAAAGTATTGGTTGTGATATTTTTCCCGATTATCATAAAGTACTTGAAGTAAAAAGGCAATGCTACCCCACGGATATTGATGTAACGGAAAGCTACGCTTGTGTAAGTTTGCAGTCATTACTGGATCACACAACCAGAAGATTATTTGAAGTAATGTCTGAAGACGACCTTACACAGATTAGTGTAAATTCAACGTTTTTACACAAGTGGGGATGTGACGGATCATCAGGTCATGCTGAGTACAAACAGTCATTTATCGACGAAAATGTGTCAGATTCATATATGTTTTTGACATCATTAGTTCCACTGCGTCTGTATGAAAAGGAAAATAAATCTGTTGTGTATTGGACAAATGCAACTCCTTCTTCTACAAGGTGTTGTCGCCCGGTACAATTCCAATTTCAAAAAGAAACTACAGAATCTACGAAAAATGAAATTGCTAGAATGGAGTCTGAAATAGCAAACTTAAATGAAACTGTTATTAGTTTAAAGGAAAAGACTTACAAAGTCTACCATAAACTTGTGTTCACAATGATAGATGGCAAAATAGCGCAGACAGTTACGGACACATCATCATGTGCAGTGTGTTTTATATGCAAGTCAAAGCCATCAGAAATGAATAACCTTGACCAAGTGCGAAATAAAACTGTGGATACGGAGGCTCTCAAGGTCGGTTTATCCCCGCTTCACGCACGGATTAAATTTATGGAATGCATATTACATATTGCGTACAATATGTCATTTACCAGTTGGAGAACGAACGCAACTACCAAACAACAAAAAGATGAAGAGAAGAAAAGAATCCAAAGTGAGCTGTTTGAACGTTTAGGTCTAAAAGTGAATGTTGTAAAGCAAGGAATGGGAACATCTAACGATGGAAATACGTCTAGAAGATTTTTCAATAATGCAGACATTGTAGCTGAAGTCACAAGAGTCGATAAAGAACTTATTCATCGGTTTGGTATAATATTGCAAACAATTAATTCTAGTGCATTAGTTGATTCGGATAAGTTTGGTAGTTATTATTACGAGACTGCTGAACTATACGTAAGCCTGTACAGCTGGTATAATATGCCAAATACTGTGCATAAAATCTTGTTGCATGGCAAAGAAATAATAAGTGTTGCTGCCTTACCTATTGGGATGTTATCTGAGGAAGCTCAAGAAGCGCGAAATAAAGATTACCGCAATTATAGGTTAGGTCATTCAAGAAAATGTTCTCGTCTATCATGTAATGAAGATGTTATGAATATGCTCTTAGCTACCTCAGATCCCCTTATCAACAGTTTACGTGCAGTACCGAATAAAAAATACTATCCTCTTCACGATGATGCCAAAGCTTTATTAGTGGATAGCACCCATCTCTAAATCAATGTCTTCTCTATTTAATATTTAGTTTATTAATATTTATTTATTTAAAAATGCTGATTTAATTATATGAAATTCATGTGAAAAAATTTGATGAATATTTTCATGTTAATAAAAAAAAAATACGTGTTATATCTTTTCCTTTGTAAACTGGTACATCGATTATATCATTTTAATAAAGTATTATGAAGAAACGCAACGTCTTTTCATTTAAAAATAATATTTTCCGCATGCCCGTACTACCTGCACCACTGTGCGCCGTGTTCCACGCGTGCCTCAAAGAGATGTCATCAGCACAAGCGTAGGGGTCTACAAGGGCCGATGAATCGTGGGAAAGTCCGGAAGGGATACTGAGGCCTCTGGCAACACAGACAGCGAGAAGAACACGGGTGGGTTTTAGTCAGTAAGAGTCTGACACACCCTCCCGCTCCGTCCAGAGCGGGAGAAGTTATTTGATAATAATTAACCACCTAAAAAAAGTAAAGTCTAGAGAGCTAGCTTCATTGTTCTTGTTACAACCTGTATAGTGTCTACGATATATCCAACAAATATAATTTGTTTTCATCCTTCGTATCTTTCCTATAAACATCATATCCTAATACTAATCCCAACTAATAATATAAATGCGAAAGTGAGATTGTTTGTTCCGCTTCCACGCTAAAACGGCTAAACAGATTTGTATGAAATTTGGTACATAGGTAGACCATGATCTGGATTAGGATATACACGGGATCTAGTCATAAATATATCAACGGGAAAATATGTCTCAGAATAAAATTGTTAGGAAGAATGCCATGTTTTAAAAACATAGACGGATTTCTGTCACGGATAGTATTTAATTTAGAAAGGTAATGTATTAGTGGCTTTGTCTCTTGTCGAGCTAAGTTTGATTTTCAAGTGTTACGTCTTACACGTCTAGACGAATTGTATCTAGCTTTTTCCACTTTCAAAGAAACCCAGACAGACATTAATAGTTCTGCTAAAATATGCCTGTATGTATCCACAGATCCCTCTAATTGCGATGAAGTAAGGCAGCCAGATTAAGTAGATTATATTATTACTGCGCGTAGTATATTCCATTTGGACCGGAACTAAGTGTGCAGAAGACAATGAATCACTTAGTTAGGAAATAAATGTTCGTATGTTAGCAATAAATTTCTCCGCAACGCACTGTGGCCCACAAAATGTTCGAAGAGATACGTAAAGCAAATTGTAGGATTACGAGTTGTTAGACGACAAACGAAATTTAGGCCTACCGTTTCGTAGCTATGTGAGATTGGAAACATTCTAGAAATCCTTATATTTGGAATGTCTTGGTTTCTAAATATAAAAGGAGTTGTCATATCAACGATATGATAATGTCGAACGTGTCTATTTTTGTGGGGTGCAATAATTTGTCAAAAAGAAAACAACATCTTGGGTTACATAATCAAAATCATAATTATTTATTTGCAACAGGTATTGGCACAGTGTTGGTCTTAAAGTAAGTAATTATGTTCCTAATACATAGTCGGACATTTGACGTGCAAAACATTACAATATATTTTATGTTAAAGTTTAATATTTGTGTACACAAATATTAAACTAACATTTAACTAACATTTAAAGCATGCCATTGGACAATGGCATGCTTTAAATGTTAGTTTCTATTATTCATAAATTGTGCAATACATTCTATATTAATTATCGTCACCTTATTTCAAAAGAGATTATTTAGCATTATTTATTGTTATTATTATTAAACATTTATTTCAGACCAGGTCCATATTCTTGTTAGTAACAATATACTTAAAAAACTAATGTTAGTCTACAAACACAAAAAAAACAAATTATACATTCATTCATAGAATAAAATCGTTTTTCTAGCAGCCATAATTTTAACTTAATAAAAAATAAATCATTAGGTAACTCTTTAAAATTCTTTGATATTTTGTTATAGATAAGTCCACACATATGATAACAGTTCTTTTTATACAGAGAGCCAGAACAATTCTATCTGGATCTCTTACTTTTCGACGGCAACGGTCTTCAGCCTTTTTAAACAGGTCAAATTGCTGTCGGACAAATTTAGCACATTCTAAAATATAAACTGTTCTTTTAAAACATTTTTAGCATGCCTTGAATTTTATTAGGTACATACAGGTGTAGGTTCAGAAATGGGAATAAAATCACGGATACCTACTGTTCGTTACAAAAACACGTGTCTGTTTTCAAGGAAAGTACCTATCCTCGAAAAAGCCCTCAGCTTTGCAGGTTTTATGGTTACCGATAAATTCTGCGAAAGATTCCGGGTGATATTGTCACATTTATCTAGAAAAATAAATGTCGTAAGACTAACAAGGTGAGCTTATTACCGGTGACTCTTATTAATTTATATGAGTATGTTACAAGCAAGGTATAACGTTACAGCATAGAAATCGTCCCTTCCTACGTCTCCCGTACTTAGTTTAATTTTACTATGTCACCGACCCCTTGTTATCTACGTTACAGCCTCCTTTAAACGATCAAATATAATTAGCGTCTTCGAAGATAATTAACATAATCTTGATTATGAATGTAAACGTGAGCTTGAGTAAACAGTTTATCCTTCTATTTTATTTGTATTTATAACACCCAATATTATTTGTATTTAGGCGCCTAGTTATTTTATTAATTAAATTGCAATTAGGATATTTTAGGGGTGATGATACCTGTACTTAAAACGTGTTTAAAACTTCAATCATATATAATTGAGCAGACACAAGCTATGTAGTCATTACTGTCAAACATTACGTTAGCCAAAATAGATATCAACAGACAAGTGAAATGAACACGCCTTGTCAGTACTAATACGTATTTATATTCTTGCACACATATAAACTTGGTATTTAGCAATATTTAACAAACTATTTACTTAGGTACTCAATTTGATATCAGTATAGACTTTAGACTTCTTGAAGACAACCTTTAGATTCCGAGGTTCTAAGAGAACTTAGCAACTACGGCGCTCATCATGTTTTCCATTCGGTTGTGTTAAAAAACCAGTACTTTTACGGTAACTGTCAAATTAGATACTTTTAAACTTTATGACTACCCTGATACAAAAATCATTTGAAGCAAATCACATACTTTCAATTTTATATTTACTATTTAATCACGACACATCTTATTAATATTTGGAAATCATGACACTAGGTTCAGCATGAGCTGGAATAAAAGTAGTCCCCTTATACTGTTTGTACCGTTACAAATGAGACGTGTAATTGGCAAAAGTTCTAATTTGATTACATGCTTGATATCTCTGTCGCACGGAACATTTTATTTTTGTTATTTCAGAATATGTCTGCATATGTATTTGAGAATGGTTTGTTCTTTGAGATACATCAACATTGTTATTTGGCAAATTATGTATAATAGGAATACCTATTCCCTACATACGATGTTTGGGTAGCTTCCTAATGATAATGATAGAAGATTTGAAAGTCTGTTTCTACTTTTGTTTTCCACACCTAAATGCCTCTAATGGTCCATATAACCTGCTCGTTTATTTCAGATTCATAATATTCCAAGAAATATCTCAGTACTCAAACCCATTTCTTTGTTCTGAAAATATCATAATCGTAAAATAAATCACAGCTTTATGAAAGTTTGGAGTGAAATTCAAGGCAGCGCTGCGGGACGTCTCTAGTAGTTTCATAAATGTATTCATAGTATGGGAGCTACGTGCCTCTCTCTGCTACGGAAAAGTCTACGTCGTAGCACTGATTAGACTGCACTGAACGAGCACGCAACTAAGTCTCTTTAAGTTATTAGGATCTTCCATCATTTTGTTTTTGTACTGATTAGTTAACAGTATTACGAATAAAACGTCGCGTAATGTCATGATTCAGTTGTTCATTTTGTAACGGTTTTATAAAGGCATTTTTATTCCTATTAAAAAACTGGAAACATTGAATGTCACGCACGCGGTTTACACACAATAAATTTACTGTTGTGTAAATAAAATACAGATATCAGTTCCATTTGTACGCAATTAAAAGCTACTCAGCCTCTGGCTCTCATGATTGAGCGAGATTGACATTCAATACAATGTTCAATTATCCAACGATGGACGGACCATATTACAACAACACTAGTTACAAGATTTATTAAGATGTTTCGAATTATTTAACTTTTCACTATGGAGTCCATAGACGACTTTTTTCCTAAAAAGGCCCACCCTTTTTTTACCAAAGTGTAATGATATGAATTTTTTTTTTTAAAACGTTGCGCCACACCAGGATTTTTTTCCTGTATCGTGGGTGCGTCTACAAACATAGAAACTCACAAACACAAACACCCAGACCCGGAACAATTACTTGCAGATCATACAAATATTTGTTCCGTGCGGGGATCGAACCCTCGACACGCTGCGCAGCAGTCGATCGCTCAGCCATTACGCCAACCGTGTCGACAAAAAAATCAGAGTCAGATATTATTATTTCAACAAACATTTGCATATCAACGAAGTAGGGACTATATTAAAAATGGTACCGATTCCCTTGTTCACAAATTAAACTAAATTTAAGTTCAGTGCATCCTTTTCTTTCTATTTCATTAAGAAAAGGAAAAAAGATCAATTTTAGTTTAGTCCTGTCAAATTAACCAGCGCTTGACGTAAATTGACGTAATTTTAGTAGGTAAGTTTTTAATCACGTCTAAACTTGTATGGAGTAGTGACAGGTGCTGTTTATTTTGACAGGACTAAACTAAAATTTATCTTCTGTCCTCTTCTTAAACAAATAGAAAGAAAAAGATGCACTGAACTTAAATTTAGTTTAGTTTGGTGAACAAGGGAATCGGCGCCAATATCTGTGATTCACGGAGACAAAAAAAAAAATTGTGCATCATTTGAGGGTGTCATGAACTATATGTGATATACAGGGTCAAAATTAGCAAGCGAAACTCTTCAGACATGATGGGTAAAGTGAAAAATAAAATGTCACGACAAAATATAAATAAACATACTTGATGTTTTTTTGGGGGTCAGCGACAGCTGGTAGTGTTGTTACTTGAATGAAGTGTGTGTTTAGAAAAATTGTTTATTTTTGTTTTAGTGTTAAGGTATCGATACCAATCACGTCTGTGAAGTTTACACTTAAAAAAACTGATTATTTTAACTGATATTTCAATTGACTACACTAACTGCGAACGATGACCCCACAAAAACAAAAAAAAACATCAAATATAATTTCTTTTTTGTTTGATTATGTTTAGATATCGATACCCATCACGACTGTGGAGTTTTGCTAGCTAATTTAATGTGACCCTGTATGTAATATATATGTATAATAAATACAAATGATCAGGACAGGCTGATTTTTTTTTCTAGATTTATGTCTAGAAAAAAAAAAAACAAAATCAATCAATCAACCATCAAATCAATGTAAGCTCTAAACAGATAAGGCGTAGTTACTATAGTCATCTATAGTAACTACGCCTTATCTGTTTAGAGCTTACAATAATGTACTGTTCGTATTATCAAATAACATAAAACATCTTGAACTGCGTTTCAAGTCTGTAGCTACGACCAAATACAATTAGTATTTTATACGTTCCGATTCTGTATGCGTAGAGCATTAAACCTCGGCTTATAGGAAATTTGGGGATTTTCCTTTGACATTGTGAATGTATTCCATTGAGAAGGAGGAATGACAATAAATATCTTTCATGGTTTTTTTTTGTATTTTAATGTGCTTATTGTGCGTTAGGAATCCCGATTCACCCTTCGAGATTCTTGACTGTTTAGTAGGTTATTGAAATGATTATTGGTTCTGCAATGTGGCTGTACATTTACATAATAATGGATACTTTTGGCATGATTACAGAGTTGACCCAGATTTTATTATTTTTGTACTGTATATACTGTAATTTGCCTCATTTTTCGATAGTAGCTCAGCAAGCTCCACGTGGATACACCACGGTCAAACATCTTGATGAACAAGCTTTACAAATAAATAAAATTGAAGTATCTCCTTGTAATATCAAAGCAATAGTATTTAAGGAACTAAAAAAAAAAAATGGTCGGTCTGTTTGTTCCGGCTAATCTCCGAAATGGCTGGCCCGCTTTTGATGGGATTTTCACTCGCAGATAGCTGATGTTATAAGGAGTAATTGCCATGTGGGCAAAGCCACGGGCACCAGCTAGTTTTATCATTAATCCTAATTAAATAGTACAACTTAGTTATCTTACGAGTCGTAGTATTTGATCATAGTTGACTTACTTCCAATTATAGAGTCTGTGCCAAGTTTACGTCTAAACGCTTTTGAATGATGAAAGAATGGGCTAAGCAATTAAACAAGGTCGTATTCCATTTTTGCTAAAGTGAAAAAATAAAACGATTTGTTTGACAACATTTTTGATTAAAAATCCCGGACACTGTTAATGAATACAAATAAAACCACAAAACTGCGATACAAAACACAAAAAAGGCCAAGTGCGAGTCCGACTCGCGCACGAAGGGTTCCGTACCATTATCTATAAAAACTGCAAAAAAAAAAAGACATGTCTGTTGTATGGGAGTCCCTTAAACATTTATTTTACTCTGTGTTTTAGTATTTGTTGTTATAGCGGCAACAGAAATACATCATCTGTGAAAATTTCAATTGTCTAACTATCACGGTTCATGAGATACAGCCTGATGACAGACGAACAGACAGACAGACAGATGGACAGCGGAGTCTTAGTAATAGGGTAATAGGGTCCCGTTTTACCCTTTGGGTACGGAACCCTAAAAACAATCATTCAACAACATGCGGAGAGCATTGCGCCGGAAACCTGATAAAAATGGTGTGGTCTGAATATTTTCATACATCAGCGATTTCGTGTTTGCAGAACAAACTTTCAATTATTTATTGGTCACCGGCAAATTCACTGTGTAAAGGAAACTGCGAAGAAAGCTGCGTCACGGTCTGATAATAAAAAAAACTTCCGCTATCTGCCCAACTTGTAGCCATTTGTCAAATTTATCCTTCATGCCACAAAAATAGAATAACAGCTTAAGGGCAACTGGTTGAGTATGTCGCCTCAAGGCATGTCAAGCACATATTATTACCTTTTTGTGTTGTGATAGTTATGTGATAGCGATAAAAAAGGGGTTTCATAAATAGAGATTTTTTTAGAGAGCAAAGCAGTCTTTCAGAGATTAAAAACACGAAATACTTGAAGAGCTGCGGGGAATTTTTTGCGCCACTTCTTCTTCCCAGCTAATGTAGTAGGAAGTGGTGAAGGGCAGGCGTTTTGGACTGTCTTATGTAATTTTGACGTTCAAAAATTGTTAATTCCCAGCTTAGTGAATGGTTTTTGATTGGATTTGATTTGAACAATGTTTATATCTTTAAGAAAAAATATTATTGATACGCAACTTTAAAAAAATACAATAGTTAAAAAGAAGGAAATAATGAAAACTGTTAAATACAACATTTAAAAAGGTACATAACTAGAACAGTATGTATTGACATAAAACACGATGAATAATAATGGTTCCTTTTCGTTATTAAGGAAGCAAAATAACCTTAAGCGCGATAGAGGTACATTAAATATTACAACTGTAATAATTTAAACTAGTAAACTAACATTTGTGTTAATCTCTCCAACTAAATAAGCCTTTAACCTGGAATGGTTATTACTGCAGTTAAATGGGCGAGATTTGAACTCTAGATACTGTAGTTATGACATTTGTTTAATCACGGATATCTATGTGTTTAATAGTCTGTACCCATTCTGTACCACACCATGGTAGTTCCATTTTATTTGTTTAAATATTCGACCAAAACCCGGAAGGGTGGGCCTATAGTTACAAGTCTCTGATGTAATGTAATGTCGTACTTTTAGTGTCCGATTCATTGTTATTAATATTTATAACATTTTGTTACTTCTTTCAAACGATTTCTAGCTATTTAAGTATAAAGAATCTTCTCTACTTGTATTCCGTAGAGGCTCATGGCTAAGTGGGTAATAACAGCAGCAAGGGTCGATTCATCAGGTTAAGCTACGCTTGGCGAGGTCAGTCCCTGGATTGACTACTTACATACCAAGACCCGTGCCTCGATACTGGCTGTCATTCGTGCACCTTTGACAGCAGCCCAAATCAGTTTTGCCAAAGGGTATCGTAGTAACCAGTAACTGTGTTGTAGAGGTCAGATAGGCAGTCGCCTATCTGACCTCTACAAAACAGTTACTCAACAGTTCGGAAGTCGATGTCTTTGGATCTGTATTTTAGTTTTTTGCCGCCGACTTCCGAAATTAAAGTAATTTTTCACTTTGTAGTGTTTTTTTGGAAGTCGATTGTTTTTTGTCATGTAAAAAGTTTTTTAGTTTTCACTTTTTAGTGGGTCAGTTTGTAATTTATATAAGTTATAATAGCCTAATGTCTCGGCTCATCACCTTTTACAAAATATTGCTTTTCTTAATGCAGGGACATTAATTGTTGAGGAATTCTTCTGGTAAGAACCAGGAGAACTGCCACTCACCATATGCATTGTGAAGAGCATAAATGGCTTAGCGACCATATTAAAGTAGGTACCTAATCGAATCGCAACTCGTTAAATACTTCTTTTTAAGTAGTTCCGGTGGCCATATGTGGTCTTCATCATCAATTCCACTCCAAAAAATGGTGCTTTCCGAGAGCAAATGCACAAATTACTATAAAAAACACCTAAATCGCTATAGGCGTGCCTTTAAAATTTGAGGATTTCCCTCGATTTCCATGGGATCCCCTCATCAGATTATGACTTGGTGACAATAGGACCACCTCGGAAGCATAGCCTTTCAAGTAAAAAAGACTTTTTTTAATCGGTCCACAATTGACGGAGAAATCGGCGAACATACGTAAAAAAGAAATATATAACTTTGGCCTGAAGGTATAATTTTCAGGAGATTTGTGAATTTTGGTCACAAAAATGTGAACAGAGCTACTTCTGTATCCGGCGCGAGTAACAACAACAATGGATAAACGCCCTTATAGGTTAGCGAGTTTTAACTGTAAGAACAATAAACGCTCTATAGACGGCATCAGGGACCTGTGTCGCTCTTGTGATGTGATCGCCCTGCAGGAAACATGGCTTCTACCAGATGAGGTGCCGTACTTGAGCTTTGTAGACAGTGAGTTCGGGTACACAGGTACTTCGGCGGTGGACACTTCGGCGGGAATATTACGTGGGCGGCCGTTCGGTGGCGTCGCCCTGCTGTGGAGGAGTAGTGTTTTTCTGAATGTGTCAGTGCTACTGTGCGATAATGCACGCGTTTGTGCAATTAAAATCATTACAAGTGATCGGCCTATCATTGTAATGAGTGTGTACATGCCTACAAATGTGACGGAAAATCTGCCAGAATTTACGGACTGTCTAGGAGCGGTGAGTGCTTTAATAGATGAATACGGTGTAGAATCAGTTTTCGTGTTGGGCGGTTTTAATGCCGATTCATGTGAATTATTCTACAACGAACTTATATATTTCTGTAGTGAACAGGTATGGTCTTGTGTAGATGTTGAGTTGTTGGGACCTCACGCTGATACCTTTACTTTTATTAGTGAGGCACATGGAACGTGCAGTTGGTTGGATCACTGTATTGTTACGCAATCGGCAAAACAGTCTGTCCTTAACGCTTAAGTAGACTACTCGTATAACACATTTTGGTCTGATCATTTTCCGCTAATTATCGAGTGTAATTTAAACTTATTAACACCAAAGCTACCTGATAAAGCGTAAATTCACTCGAACGTCCCAGCTACCATGGTATCCCAGAAAAACACTTGTCTGACGCGTCCAGGCTACCATGGATAGCCTGGACGCTTGATTGCAAACAAAGCAATTTCGTGCCGCAATCAGACTGTACGGCTTATAAATGATTTTACGAGATGGCGCTGTATTAAATTCCGCTTCTTTACGTATGCAACACTCGGTATCAGACCAAAGAGAACATTAAAAAAAAAAAGTTTTCGTCGTTCAGTTGGCTGTCATTGACTTAATGAAAACATGCTCCTTTTTATTTTTTTAACTTATCTAATTACAATATAGTGAATAATCCAGTGTATAAGTGCTAAATACCATAAAAAACCTCTTTAATCAAGGTGTACGAATATCTACAAGTGTCCAAGGTTGTGAATCTGTTGTGTTGTGATAAAATCGAAAGGAAAAAAATGGCGTATGGCGACATGCTGTGCGTCGGCATTTTCGTATTAATTACGTAAGTTTTACTAAATGATGTAATAGATTAGTGCTTGTTTTAAGGACATATGTTCATAATTAGTATTTAAACACGTTCACACCGTTAAAATACTACAAAAATAGTTACGATTAACCTGATTTACTTCGTCCCGCCGGACATTTTTTTATCAAATTTGGGAGGGAATGGGGGATTGTTTTGGTTTACTGTGTTACTCTGAACAAACCAATTAAAGGCATATGGGTATCAAAAAAAGCTTAGATAGTCTAGTTTAATTATAAATAGGTTTTACTGACCCAAATCAAAAAATACTGAACAAAAATTCTGCAAGAACAAATATTTTACGGAAATTCACACACGTTCTCAAGTTTAACTTTTTTTTACGGTACTTTGGGCTATGAAGTCGTAATTAAGTTTTAACACCTATTGATTATGTATACTTTCAGCTATACACATGATTTTTTATTAAGGAATAGCTACAGTAGTTTTCTAGTTATTACGTTTTATGCAGGACATTTGTTATAGGCGGTATCAAATTGGTGAGGGAATGGGGTGTGTGTTTTGGTTTACTGTGCTACTCTGAACAAACCAGGTATAGACATATGGGTATCAAAAGAAAGCTTAGATAGTCTAGTTTAATTATAAATAGGTTTTACTGACCCAAACCAAAAAATACTAAACAAAAATTCCGCACGAACAAATATTTTACGGAAATTTCAACAGGCGTTCTCAAGTTTAACATTTTTTTACGGTACTTTGGGCTATGAAGTCGTAATTTAGTTTTAACACCTATTGATTCTGCATAGTTTCAGCTATACACTTGATTTCTTATTAAGGTATAGCTGCAGTAGTTTTCTAGATAATACGCTTTATGTTGGAAATGACCGACGCGGAAACCGCGCGTGCGCGCTCGTGCGAGTTGCGACGCGTCGGAGGGTAGTTAGGTGCAAAGCTGGGACGCTTGAGTGGAACACTGTAATAACTCGGACCATGGGCATATTCTTGACAGGCTTTATTCTGACATTGTGATTGCCCTACGAGGGGCGGCATCGGCGCGGGGGGCACTCGTGCGGGGAGGGGTAGGAATGGCCCACGCATTGCTGGGTGGAATAAGCATGTTAGCGGGGCCTACCGGGTGGCTAGGTCGAAGTTTCTAGAGTGGGCGATGTGTGGTAAGCCAAGGTCTGGCTGTGTATATGACGAAATGTCCCAAAGTCGCAAAATATTCAAGTCTAGACTTAAATGGTGCCAAAACCATCAGGACCAAATCAAAATGGATGCCCTTGCTGAAAAACATAAGAAGGGGCATTTTCGTAGTTTCTGGAAGGGCACCAACAAAGTAAACGTTCGACCTGGACTACCGGTGAGTGTTGAGGGTGTGAATGACCCTAAGGATGTTGCTGATATTTTCAGGGACCATTTCCGTGTACTATCCCCTCGGGGTCTGGCGGAGTCGGTGCTCGATGTTGAGATGCCTGACGGGGACGGGGGTTCTTGCTTCGTTGCCAAAGATGTGGCTCAGGCTATAAAAGATATATCCAAGGGCAAGTCCCCTGGCTACGATGGCCTCAGCATCGAGCACCTAGTTCACGCTGGCCCACATGTGAATAGGGTACTGGCAATGTTTTACACACTATGCGTGAGCCGTTCATACCTACCACCTGATTTCATGAAAACCGTAGTAGTCCCGGTAGTGAAAAATAAAACGGGAGATGTCACCGAAAAAACAACTACAGGCCGATTTCTCTTGCAACGATCATTGCAAAAGTTTTTGACGGTTTGCTTAATACACAGTTAGATAAGTATCTGGATCTGCACGACAATCAGTTTGGGTTTCGACCTCGACTGTCAACTGAGAGTGCGATACTGTGTCTTAAGTATACCGTCAGATATTACACAGATCGAAAGACGCCTGTGCACGCCTGCTTCCTCGACCTGTCCAAGGCTTTTGACCTGGTGTCATACGACATCCTGTAGGCTAAACTCGAGGGAATAAACCTACCGCGTAAACTTATCAACGTTTTTAAATACTGGTACAGTCATCAGGTCAACAGCGTTAAGTGGGCGGGTGCAATGTCGGAGCCGTATCAGCTGCAGTGCGGGGTGAGGCAGGGGGGGTTGACTTCCCCATCCCTCATTAACCTGTAAGTACATGAATGCCACCGACATGGCAGCCGACACGCTGGTTACTCAGCGCGACGATCAAGGCATTCTGTGTCAACAATCTCAGTTACGCAGACGACATGGTGCTGCTGAGCGCGTCGGTCTGTGGCCTCAGAAAGCTGGTGCGGACATGTGAGGAATATGCCCTTGGTCATGGGCTGAAGTACAATGTGACCAAAAGTCAATGCATGGTCTTTGAGGCCGGTACGAAACGTTTGCAAAATTGTCCACCCGTTTTTCTAAATGGTGTTCCACTCGAAAGGGTGGGTCAATTTAAGTACCTAGGGCATTTAGTTACGACCGACCTCAAGGACAATGCTGACATGGAGCGGGAACGGAGGGCCTTGTCGGTGCGGGCGAACATGCTCGCACGTAGGTTTGCGCGCTGTTCGAGGGAGGTCAAGATAACGCTCTTCAGGGCATACTGCACGTCCCTTTACACGTGCAGCCTGTGGGCGAGGTACACGCGTGCATCATACGGGGCCCTCCGCGTCCAGTTCAACAACGCGCTCAGGGCAGTATTGGGGCTGCCTCGCTACTGCAGCGCCTCAGATATGTTCGCTGAGGCGCGCACTGACTGCTTTTATGCGAACATGCGCAAGCGGGGCGCGTCGCTGGTGCGTAGAGTGTGGGGCAGCCCCAATGCTGTCCTGGAGATGATCACGGACCGGATGGACTGCCCATACATACGGCACTGCTGTGATAGGCATGTTGCCGTCAGTAGGGCTGGTTAGGTGTTGCCCCTTTATTATTTTATTTTATTATTGTAATTTATTTTATTTTACTTTTGTTATATTATCCTTTGTGTGTTGTCTGTATTTGTGTGTACTCCACATATGAGTTAAGGTTGCTCGAAATATTGTATTTTATTTTATTTTTTTATTTTTTATAAACATGTCGAATAGATAACCTCCTTCTTTTTGAAGTAGGTTAAAAATAGCAGACAGTGATAGAACCCACGTTCTGTCACTCGTTTCTCCACGCGATTGCCGCTTCGCATTCGCTGTTATTATAATATATAATACAATACGGTAGTTCGAATCACTGAATTAAACTATGATCAGGTTAATAGTGCTTATAATTGACATTCGAACTGTAAACACATATTGGTAAACACATAATGAGCCATTCGGTGACCGATGAGATTAAACTATGATACTCGTAGAATATGATCATCCAATGTGATCTGCAATTTACCTGACAGAAATTAAACATATGTCGGCCACAGATATTGTATTCACTTAAAATAACAGTTTAAAAATCTGTTTTTTTTTTTTTTTGTAAGAGTCGAACGTGATGGGTATCAGTATTTTAACGCAATAAAACATAAGAAAACTGTTTTTCTCAACACATAGTTCAAGTAACATAACCAACAGCTTATTGATGTATATTGCATCAACTGTTTATTTTATTGTGTTCAGATATCGATTCCCATCAGGTCCGCGAAGTTTAGCTAGCTAATTTAAAATTCCCGTGTAATAGATAAATATTGGTGCCGATGCCACAAACTTAAGGCGATGACAAGACCCAATATTTACCCACATATTTCCCAGAACTTGGTTGTTACCAAAACACCTTTTGAAAAAATATCATCATACAAACTAACCTCTTACCCTGAGTTCTAATACAAAATATCTGCATTAAATAGCAACGTACGTTACGTATTTAATTAATAACAAGTACATCTTATTTGAATGCAGAACTTGGTTGTTTTTTATTTTCGATTACTCAACTCAATTTTGAGTAAATATATAATTGCTTCATATTTTGCAATAAATTACAAGCGTTTTGTCATCGCGCTTCTCTTTCTTTTCTATGCAATCAGTGACAGTGACCGCGGTTTAGGTGTTGTCAGCGTCTTAACTAAATTTAAGTTCAGTGCATCTTTTTCTTTCTATTTCATTAAGAAAAGGACAGAAGATAAATTTTAGTTTAGTGCTGTCAAATTAATCAGCGCCTGTCACGACTCCATACAAGTTTAGACGTGTTTAAAAACTTGCCTACTAAAATTACGTCAATTTACGTCAAGCGCTGATTAATTTGACAGGACTAAACTAAAATTTATCTTCTGTCCTTTTCTTAATGAAACAGAAAGAAAAAGATGCACTGAACTTAAATTTAGTTTAGTTTGTGAACAAGGGAATCGGCACCATTAATGTTTGTCATTTCGCCTGTCAACAAGAGTTATTCATTTGTATAATGTTTCGTTAAGATTGTGTTAGAGATTTAGTTGATTTTTATAAAAATAAATATCATATCATTTAGTGTACATAATGAATTGCGGATTTGTATCTTTCTGTTTTCGTCGCCAGAATGTGTGAGAACTCCAAACCACATGAACACATCTGCCCCTTCTTATGTACGAGTACAGTCAAACAAACTATTTGGCATACAGGCAAAATTACAATTCCTTTCACGATATTAGTGTGCCATTTTTTTTCTTCATATTATTTATAACCTTTAGATGGAACGAGTCGGCCTTTGACCAGGATTGGGACAAAGCAGGCTAGGAAAAAAATACCTTTCCAGCTTATGGCTTACGATGTAAAATAATTGACTACTCAGCGCACTCACAGCGCAGTTTAAAAGTAGTTGCAAGTTAGCTGCCTACCAAACAGCTTGTTTGGCGGTAATACGATTGTAATATTAAATAGACCTTCAAATGACCTTGTAGTTTTGCTCCTAAAGGATAGGTGCATTGTTATGGTGAGCTAAAAGACAATTGTTTACACCATGACATTGTTTGTCTCTAAACCTTTTGTTGGTTAAGACAAGGCTTTGTTAGTAAGGATCTGTTCATCCTTTGAGGCGCTTAAATATCAGTAATGGACTAACACTTGGTTTCTGAATTGAGAAGTTGAAGTTGAGAACTTGTCAAACTCTACTTTCACCTGAACTTTAAATTATCAATTCAGAACCTGGGTGTAAGGCTATACTGGTAATGTAACAATTATTAACGTTTTAATGAACAATTTAATGTTTATAATTGTTGACGGTTTTAGATTCATGACCTCATTACGCGAGGGGGTTGGGTGCATAACTTTGTTCCGATAATCCCGGAATCACCGTAAATACTCGTAATTTAAACAATACCTATACCTACATACCTATATATATTATTTAACTCCGAAGCGTCTTGTTCTCGGCAAAGAATAGAAAACCGTAGACCGTTTTCTCTTACTACGTACTAACTAGTATGAGAAAACGGTCTACGGTGTTTGTAACTATTAAGGGCAAGAGGTAACTAAGGCACTATCTTTTAATAGTTTAGTTGTATTACCTATCAAAATTTATGGATATAAATAGGGCGCATTGAGGCTCCGTAGACAGGCGCGACGCGACAGCGCGATGCGACACTAGTAGAAAACTTCATAGAAAGTGTCGCGCTGGCTGTCGCGCCCGCGGTATCGCGCCAGTTTGCAAGAGCCTTTAATGCTCAACATGACTCTTTTAAAAAATAACTATTGTATCGACGGCAGCAAAATAGAACGAGTCAACTGCACTTTTTACGAAATTCTCTTTTTTGCATCATTTGACTTATTTAATTTAAATATGTGCAATTTTCTGCAACTGCAAAAAATAAAATACAAATTTATCCTTGCTATTTTTTAGATTTAGATGAGAAATAAACATAACATAACATACCATAACGCCACGTACCTGTAGTACACCCACATTTCGCTAGTTATGTAGTGAAGGGGCGAGCCTATTGCCATCAACCGGGCACAAATCCAGACTCCGGGCAAAGTGCTATTGGGTTTTTCTATCTGGAATTTCTCAGTTGCTACTGAGAAATTCCAGATAGAAAAACCCAATCCATCCATAATCCATAAACCAGAAAACCCGGGAATCGAACCCAGGACCTCATGCTCAGCAGTAGCGCTTGCGAACACTAGACCAACGAGGCAGTCGAGATGAAAACTAACGTTCGTTTAAATCTTGTGCAATGTGGTACGGAACCCTTCATGGCCATGGCAACCCAACATGGCCGATTTTTTTAAACTTGCGTTATTTTAGTGCAATAACATCAGTCCAACATCATCAGTACAAAATAAGTCACGTCGGCGTTACAAATAATGGTAAGGAAAATTATTACATACCCTTATTTATTATAGCAAGAAACAATGTAAAATACAAAAGAATAGTAATAACTGTCTTAATATTAATAATTAAACAAACTTAAGCAATTAAGAAGTCCTGCGTGTTACGTATCCGATTTTATGTATATATTATCTGTGGTATTTCCTCTTCCTTTCATCAGTAGTTCTTGTACACCGTCTGTCATGGCTGAGCTGAATACATGATCTTACATTGAAACACTGAGTCGTCGTCTTATTATAAATAATACATGCCAACCCATCATACCACTGCGTAGAAGCGAAGATATAGCAGTTGACTCATTTACCTAGTTAATTTTCTTGTACGAAGTAGATAAAAACAGAGAAAAATATTATAGTAATTTGCCTTAAGCATTTTCTTGGTAGTGCCCTATTAACTAAATGTTGTGAAATAGAAGAGATAGCTTTGTTCTTCTATTAATTATCCCAGCTTTGTGTTCAAAACGCTCTCCTGTAAATCATGATTTTGTAGATAACCGTATATACTTTGCAACCGCCAATATTGTACAGCAGTGCTATTCTGTAACCTTCTCACCGTGAAAACTTAAGTGAAGTGAACGTGGAGTGAACTGTCAGTGTCATCCCACCTGATACTAGGGATGGACCAAGGATTACATTTACAATCATAATCGAGATTTTAATAATATTTTTATGCTTATTCTGTTGATCATAATCAGTTAACTGATTAAATAAACGCAATCCAATGACCCAATCGCGATGTGTTTTAACTGATTAAATAAACGCAATCCCTGGACCCAACCGCGATGTGTTTTGAAGAAGCGATAGTGGATTGAGTCGACTAAAGACTGCGACGTTATTAGGCGTTGTTATTAACCCAAATCTATTCAATAAGAAGAGATAACCGAGTGTATCAAGTGATCGAGTGCTAAAAGTATGCCTGGCTGACGGACCATAGAATTTATCCCCTCACAAACTATGTGGAAACCTAACTAAACGATGTGTGTGTCTGTGTACATGAGCCATTCGAATAAAAAACGTGCGGATTATTTAATAAGTACCTTTCTAATATTTTATTCTAGGTAGGTAAATTTATACCGACCAACGCGTTGCCAATAATAAAATAATATTCATAAAATCACCGTCATCAATACTATAACAAAATTCAACTGTTCAACTGACACTTGCGCAGCGCGCGCACCGTCCGGCGGGCGGCTAGGCTCACTTCATCCAGCCCAAGTGACGTGATGTTGCCATGGCAACGATAATCGAGTGAAGTGATAAGATCACGACACTTGGGCGTCGCGCTTACCTCACCTCACTTCACCTAGCCGATTCACTTCGGCGCGGGTGGTTACTATGGTTACGAGAATCGGGTGAAGTGATAAGATTACGCCGCGCTTGCGCGTGAGGCGCTGTTATTTACATCAAGTTGTTTTTTTTTTAATTTCCCATTTTTATTTTTAAATGCGCTACAAACAAAAATTTGGTTTTACCACCTTTATATCAAAATCCAAAATGGCGGCTACAAACATTTTTCATCATGTGTGTCGTTTTCATGGTTTTCGGGGGTGTTAAAGCCGATAGTGAGGTCAAATCTAAAAAAACAAGATGGCGGCTGCACAAATATTCAGATTTTTCTTCATGGGTATCGTTTTCATGGTTTTCGGGGGTGTTAAATCCGATAGTGAGGTCAACATTAAAAAGCAAGATGGCGGCTGCAAAAAATTTCAGATTTTTCATCATGGGTATCGTTTTCATGGTTTTCGGGGGTGTTAAAGCCGATAGTGTGGTCAAATCCAAAAAGCAAGATGGCGGCTGCGAAAATTACCAAACCTTTTGGAATAAAAAAAACCAAATTCAATTTCTGACTGAATTTCTGTTTTGCTATTTTATTTTTAAAAAACCCTAAATAGTAACGTTTCAACACTTAAATACTAGTTTTGAAATAATATAAAATGATCAATAGAATTAGTATAAAATATAATTAAAATATCGATTATGATTATAAATGTAATGTTTGGTCACTCCCTAGCATCAGTGACACACTGACAGCTCACTCCACACGAGCTTTCACGGTGTTATTTTTACAGAATCGACATGCAGTACACTTAAAACTAATAATCCTCCAATGAAAGAGAACTTAAGACGGAAATATATAATTGTGCGTCAAAAAAAAAAAAACCTCAGACGTCATCTCGTTGTGAATAGGATTTACAATTGGCTCATTATTTTGTTTTTTGTGTTTGTGTTGTTTTTTTGTGTGCTTGTGGCTAAATGATAACAGAAACACGGATCGGACGAAGGTTAAGCTACGCTTGCTGCGATCGGTCCGTGGGTCATGAACTCATGATCCATTTCATATCGAGACGTTAGCCTGTTGGTCCCGGCTGACATTCGTAGATCTTTGACAGTTTGTCGGTTGTCAGAATTTGAGTGGCCAAAACTCTGACAACAAGTCTTACCAAAGGGTATCGTTGCCCGTGTCGATAAGGCGTGCTCAATCTCTGTCCATTTTTAAAATTATGGTAAACAAATACTATCTTTTATTTTCTTTGTTCTTAGCACCTGTTTATGGTCTTAAAACTTGTTTCATGATTATTATTGAATACTAGATGCACCCCGCGGTTTCACCCGCATAAGTTTTGACCCCGTGGGTATATCGGGATAAAAAGTATCCTAAGTGTTATTCCCGGTTATAAACTATTTGTGTGCCAAATTTAATACAAATCCGTTCAGTACTTTTTGCTTGAAAGAGTTACAAACTTCCATCCATCCATCCATCCTTACAAATGTTCGCATTTATAATATTAGTAGGATATTATTGTATGGATAATTTTAATATGTTTTAAGTAGGCACGTATGTATTTATTGTATATATGTGAATGGTACACCACAGATTACCTGCAGTATTGTCTTTTCTTTCCCCCCTAAGCCATCCAAAGGTTGTCTTTTAAAGATCGTTTTTAGCGTTAAGACCGACCATTGTGTCACCCTATGTAAAATTTCAACATGTACTATTCTATTTTATTCTATTCCAGTAACTGGATTGTGGAGGACCGATAGGCAGTCGCTCGATGTAAAATATTGGTATTCAGCTGAATATGGTTACACTGGACCCAAACATAATTGGGAAAAGGCTAGGCAGACTGATATTTTACAGTACATAAAAACATTCGAAGGTACGACATCTTCTAGCAGCGATCGATATTCTAGCTTAGATTATGGCAAATGCCGAATAATTATTATAATATCTTAGACACCCCTGTAGCCTGTAATATCCCAGTTCAACTGTGAAATTACATTACTTAAAAGTTAAGTAAAAATTGATCAAAGATTTTCAATAGATAACTCGCAAATTGAACGATATTTCTCAATGTTACAGAATCTTTCACGACGTTTCATGTTTCCGAAGCACTAAGCTCCCGAAGATTGGATCGGTTTGTTTATGGTTTTTATATTTGTTAACCAAATTTCATTTAATCCAATTCAATAATACAAATCTAATTTAGTTATCTATTGATATCGGTTATTGGTCTTGGTGATGTTAAATACGAGTAATACTGGTGCCGATTCCCTTGTTCACAAACTAAATTAAATTTAAGTTCAGTGCATCTTTTTCTTTCTATTTCATTAAGAAAAGGACAGAAGATAAATTTTAGTTTAGTCCTGTCAAATTAATCAGCGCTTGACGTAAATTGACGTAATTTTAGTAGGCAAGTTTTTAATCACGTCTAAACTTGTATGGAGTAGTGACAGGCGCTGATTAATTTGACAGGACTAAACTAAAATTTATCTTCTGTCCTTTTCTTAATGAAATAGAAAGAAAAAGATGCACTGAACTTAAATTTAGTTTAGTTTGTGAACAAGGGAATCGGCACCATTGGTAAAGTTACAAAATTACAAGTTGTGGTGAGCATCTTTATAGTATAGTGTAACATAAACACACAGATACAGGTACAGGTACATACAGGTAGGTAGGTATGTTGTCTACATAAATAGTCTAAAGGCTCGTGCAGACTAGCGCGATATCGCGGGCGCGTCAGGCAGTAATATGCCTGCCGCGCTCGCGATATCGCCCAAGTCTGTAAGAGCCGTAATTCTAATTGAATTGACTAACTTTATGTGTTTTCTCTTTGTACAAGAAACTTATTATTTATTTTGTAATGGCATGTATCGCGGCGACAAACTAATTGATTAGAAGATTAATTGATTGAGTAATTGATTTAGAGTTTAATAAATAATTAAAATGGGTAGCAAAAATAATAGGTTGGCAGCTACAGTGAAGTAGTATTTTAAGTATAAAGTAGCAGCTTGATAATCAATTGTTAGCTTAGTTTTAATTTAAACTAGCATCGAGTTTTGTTTTGGTAACTGAGAGTCACCCACAACCGAGGGGATCTGACGCTCGGCGGCCGCTGCCGCGGCACGCTCGCTTCGCTCGCTCGCCTTCGCGCTAGTGGTCACCGTTCTAACCTAATCTAACCCAAATGATTTTATACTTAAAATGCTACTTCACTGTAGCTGCCAACCTATTCGCTTTTTGTAGCAAATAGTTAGTCGCCCTTTCAGTTGTTAGTCGCCTGGAAAATAATTAGCCTTTTATAATTATATCTTTTGCCAAATGTATGACAACTAAAACGTATATAAAAATAGTCGCCGATATGTAAATAGCATACAGTGATACTAAACTTGGTACAAATAGTAAATATTTGCAGTAGGTATACATTTGACGAGATGGTATTGATGCTGCGTGGGCGACGCTGAACTTTAACAGGGCATACTGACGAGACCGACACCATTTTTTATAGCACTACTATAGCACGCTAAGCGAGTGTGGGAGTTTGCAGGTAGGTCGCATTCTTTGAGAATTTCAGGTTTCTTTCAGGCACAGCTATGCGGCTGTCAAGTTGATTAAAAGACAGTAATCTCACGCCTATAAAGTTGTGAAATTGATAAAATTTCTTCAGCGAGGCTTATAAAGCATTCCTTTTATTTGCTCGTTTGAATTGAAATGTCTTTTAACGTTCAATTTCATCGAACCTATACCTGAATGCCTGCCTAACCGAGGAAATATATAAAAAAAATGTGAATCTATAAATTTGTTTCACTCGTAACATTTATTCACCTAATATCTATGAGTTTCGCTCTTCGCTTAGCTTTGGATAAAATGTTTAAGAAATAAAATTTTCTTTTATGAAAATACGATTGAAGGCGAATTTTACTGTGAGCTGTCGATTTGTGTTTTAGCTAACATTTCAATAGTATTTTATTTTACTAAGGCGAATAAAACCAAGAGAATTGAGGTAAGAAAACAAAGCTTGAGGAAAAAGTTTGTGGAGCTTAGACCACGAGCAAATAGCTGAGAGAGAAAATTATTTGAATAGCGAATGAAAAACAGTCGGACGCAGGACGGATCTCGACGGGACCATAAACATTGACGGATAGTACCTAAATGTCTGAGGCTCTTCCTGCTATCTTTGACAGAATTGTCTCAGCACGGTATACAATCCAGTTTACGATAAAATCCTGGCCTTGACCTAATTTATTTTTTCAAAGCGAACTATCCAACAACACAAATAAAGTTGAAAACACTAGAGAAAGAATATCAAGGAGTAAACTTATCATGTTCATTTATTCCGTAATTTATTATGGATGGTTTGAAGATTGATAAGAGTGCCACACATACTAAAGTCCAATTATTAATTCACTGCAGTAGATGTCACTTTGTGTAAAAATGGTCATATTTATTGTAATGGTGATCGTTTCGGTTAATCGATTTATATAAGTGTAAAATAAATGTATAAGTGTCAAAGTCTAGAATACAATAAATATGACCATTTTATTATACACAGTGACAGCTAGCACATGTCAGATGACTTCAGTGAACTAATAATTCGACTTTAGTGTTACTCTATTCCCGGGCGGATTTGCGGCCACCGTAGGCGCGGGCCTGCGGACGGTGAGCAATGGGTAGCTCACCGTCCGGTAAGGACCAGGCCCGGGTCGACGGCACGTTGTATTCCACGCGCGCCTCAAAGAGATGTCGTCAGCACAAGCGTAGGGGTCCACTAGGGCCGATGCCTGCCGGGGTCGCGGGAAGGTACCAAAGGGTTACCGAGGCCCCTGGCAACACGGGCAATTGAAGGAATACGGGTGGGTTTTCAGTAAGAGTCTGACACACCATCCCGCTCCGCCCAGAGCGGGAGAAGTTATTTGATGATTTTCCACTAAAAAAAAAGAAAGTGTTTATAGACGTTTTAACGTGATCTCCAGTGTAATGCTAATTATGTGAAATCAGCACGTACACGTCTTTATGTGAGTAAAAATGATAAAAGTTTGTAATCTAAACTTGTTTAATTTTAAAATCAAGGTAGCGTGGTGTTTGAAATGCCCTCACCTAATTAACTTGAATTAAGACAATACAGTCTGAGAACAGACGAGCGCCTGGTAAAATACTAGCTGGAAAATGTAGGATCTGCGTAATACTCACCCAATTTGTGAATAATATTTATATAAAAGAACAAAGGTAATAGACTAACTAGTGCTATCGACTTGAAAAGAAGAAGAATTCGTTGTATCACGAGCTCTCGTTTTTTTTTTTTTGGTTTCGAACATGTAGTTTTGTAATTCCAAAAGAGAATAAAACGGTATACATCATCATCTGCCTAGCCTTTTCCCAACTATGTTGGGGTCAGCTTCCGGTCTTACCGGATACAGCTGAATACCAGTATTTTACATGGAGTGACTGCCTATCTGACCTCCACTACCCAGTTACTGGGTAGGTAACACAATACCCCTTGGTAAGACTGGTTGTCAGACTTTCGAGCCTCTGACGACCCGTAACGACTGTCAAAGATCTACAAATGACAGCCGGAACCTACTGCCTTTCTGAGGCACGGAGGGGTCTTGGTATGTAAAGATGGCCACCCATCCACGGACCAACCGCGGCAAGCGTAGCTTAACCTGATCGATCGACCCGTGCAGCTGTTATTACTCAGCCACAAGCCCCTTTAAAACGGTATACATCCTACTATGTAATATTATAAATTTTAATATGAAAGTTTGAATGTTTGGATGTTTGTTACTCTGCGTACTCAGTCACTCAAAGACGGCTGAATAGACTTTTTATCCTGGTAGTACGTTCCTGTGAGATATTTTTCGACACGCGGGTGAAGCCGCGGGCAAAAGCTAGTTTATAAATAAAATGGTAGGTACTTCCAATAATATGAAACTGTGCATACAATAAATCAAGTTAAAGGAGATTGATTCCTAAATTGAGGTGTGTCAGCCTATGAAGTACCTAAATTGCAAGAGCAGAATGCTTTTACATTACCCTACGCTGAAAGAATTCAATAAAAGAATATTTTTGATGATATGTTTTCCGAAAATCTTTTTTTGGACACACTTTATTAATGAATAAAGCGTGTCCAAAAAATAATATAAATAATACGTCCATCAACGAACTGCATTCAGTTAAACATTAAGTTAACATGAATTCTAGGAAAGCGACTTTGTTTGTTTGTTACGCTTTCAGGCTAAAACGACTGAACAGATTTGGATGAAATTGGGCACACAGGTAGACCATGACCTGGGTAAGGACATAGGTTACTTTTCAACCTGGATAGTAGACGAAGTCGCGGGCAACAGCTAGTTATTGGTATAATGGAAAGTTATCAGATCTTTGTCTGAAACTAACGATTTTGTGACGATATCGACACAATATAGGCTGTCATGGGTAGCTCACCGTCTCGGTAAGGACCAAGCCCGGGTCGACGGCGCGTTGTGCTCCACGCGCGCCTCATAGAGATGTCGTCAACACAAGTGTAGGGGTCCACTAGGGCCGATGCCTGCCGGGGTCGCGGGAAGGTACAAAAGGGTTACTGAGGCCCCTGACAACACAGGCAACGGAAGGGACACGGGTGGGTTTTAGTCAGTAAGAGTCTGACACACCCTCCCGCTCCGCCCAGAGCGGGAGAAGTTATTTGATAAATTCCCACCCAAAAAAAAGCCCGTCGATGCGCAGACTGTGATCATACATGCATTCAACAAAAGATTCTCCAGTTGAACCAGTCTCATGGCTCAATAGCTCTCGAGATGTAATGTTGTTTGCATAGTAACTGTGCCAAATATCTATACCGTCGCTTTTACCAAAATACTCAGATTAGGCTTCTTTACGCATTTTATCCACAATTTAACAGTTGATTGGATACCAATTGCTTTATACCTTACATGTGGCAATCCTGAAGAATTTAAGCGTAAGCATTATATATTTTCTCGTATGTAAGTAGCTTCGACAACTTCGCTTAAAGCAATGGCCGACTACATAATGACTATCACTTGTATTTTTTTTACTAAACAGACATTTGTGCTGCTGGGGAGTTTGTTCCGCCACTTCTTCTTCCCAGCTAAAGCACTAGGAAGTGGTGAAGGCCGGGCATTTTTGGGGGACTTTTTTATGTAACTTTGACGTTCGAAAGTGCTGATTTTCAGCCTAGTTTGAATAAATGACTTGATTTGATTTGATTTGATATCGTTATTTTCTCTCATTGGGCGCTATTATTTCAATTTCAACATAAAGAGAGTTTTATTATTTACTTTACTTTTTTAGGTTAGATGTCGAGAGAAAAAGGTTTTAACGTCAATGTGTATGAAAAAGGAAGAACCGGAAAAGTGCGAGTTGAACTCGCGTGGTTTGGGTTCCGTTATACAATGAATATGTTATCTACCATGTTTTTATTCTAAGATAATTTATCCCAAGAACAATCTTAACATTGTAGCTGAAAAACATGTTCTCCCATACATTCGAAATGCAAATGTAAGTTTGTACGCACAATATTGAGAGATTTACCATGTTATTTTAAAATCATATACTTCTTAAAGGTTTTCCTGTAATCTATAGTAACCTCTACCAACCATTATCATTATTATTATTTAAAATCATTATTTAAAAAAAAATAGGCTCAGCTGTCTCCGAGACAAGGGAGGAATGGTCAGTTTTCATCTATTTTCTTAAATAACTTCAAAACCATTTATTTAAAAATGATTATATTTAAGAACCTCACCACAAGTTCTTTCATTTGATATGTCACACGGTACAGTTTTTTTTTATTTTCTAATTTCCCCCCATAAGTGACCCTCATATTCAAAATTAATTTATTTACGTTACACGTCCGTGCGTGGGTCACAGAAACTCATATGGGTACCAAATTTCAACTTAATCGGTCCAGTAGATCATAGGTCGCAGGTCGTAGATTCGAACTCAGACAGGTGCTTCACTTTGTGTAAATTATTTCTTCACCACTGCTCTCAAGACAGTGAAGGAAAACATCGTGAGGAAACCGGCATGTCCTTTTTTTTTTTTGAGGGTTGGAAATCATCAAATAACTTCTCCCGCTCTGGGCGGAGCGGGAGGGTGTGTCAGACTCTTACTGACTAAAACCCACCCGTATTCCTTCCTGTTGCCTGTGTTGCGGGGGCCTCGGTGACCCATAAGTACCTTCCCGCGACCCCGGCAGGCATCGGCCCTAGTGGACCCCTACTATATGTGCTGACGACATCTCTTTGAGGCGCGCGTGGAATACAACGCGCCGTCGACCCGGGCCTGGTCCTTACCGGACGGTGAGCTACCCATTGCTCACCGTCCGCAAGCCCGCGCTTACGGTGGCCGGAATTCCGCCCGGGATTCCCGACGCCCTGGGCGTCTCCTGCGGCGGCTAGGGGCGAGAGGGCGCGAAACTTGCCTTTCCCTCAACTGTCCCGCCTCCTCCTTCGCGAGCATTACTGCTTCGCAACCGGCATGTCCTAGAACCAAAACTTCGAAGACATGTGACATCTACCAAACCGCACTGGGCCCGCGTGGTGGATTACGGCCCACTCCCTCTCACAGAGAGGAGGCCTGTGTCCCAGCAGTGGGAACATTATAGGCTGATTATGTATGGTCCAGTAGATTCGGAGCAAATCGGGTGTGACAGATGGACAGACAGACACACGAGTGATCCTAAAAGTGTCTCGATTTTTCTTTTGAGGTACGGAACAATAAAAACTTTAATATATTTATACGTAAACTCACTTGTTGTATTGTATAATTCTGTTGGCGTTGGGAATGTCAATGAAAATGAAAGCAATCTCACCGTAAAGCTGAAAACGTTTTTACCAAATCCTGGGCTGTGCTCTACAAAGCCGTCGGAAAATTATTTCTGAAATGGATGGCCAAGTGAGACCATTTTATAATAAAAGCCGAGGCAATGTTTTACATTTGAATTTACGGATTAAATAGTTCTAATTTCAAGATAGAAGTGTCACTTGGGAGCTTTTTTTTGTTTCTTTTAGAACTAAGATAGCTGTCGAGTGCAAGAAGCAATAGAGAATATCTTTAAACTAAAAATAATATTGTTCAGGTGAGATTGGAAGTAGCATTACTAACGGAACGCAATCCTCCGTAATAGAAGCGGGTGTGTTGGATTTTAGTGTAGTTAAATTCTCTGGATGGGGAGCATCGCTTAAGTTATTACGGAGAAATACCGTGGCGCTCGCTGCAGCGTGAGTTGCACGGGGCGTGAGTTGCACGAGTCGGTTAACGTCACGACCACCACTCGTGCCCGTACGGTCTGCACTAAACTGTGTGACTAGAATAACCACTACTCGAATTGTACTAATTTTGTAAAACCTCTACATTTGTATCTAACATGGTTCACTAATCGATGAATTGTTTGACAAAGAACGAATGACGAATGATCATTTTAAAAATAACATTATAAAAACGAATCAATTGACAAACATCTCATTTCGCAAACATATTTCTAATCGTTTGGCAAATTACAGATTTCACAAATGTGCAAATATTTAATGATTAAATATTTAATATTTCATTTGACAAACGAAGTAATTGGTGTACTTCGTTTGTCAAATTTGCGATTTTACAAAATGACGGTAGATAAATTGTAACTATATAAAATTTATTGAAGTGCCCACCTATTGCCGTAACTATTTCATTTTATTGCACCGTCATTTAAAGTAAGTGAATAGTTGTTATATCGACGCGTACTGTATTTCAAATTGATTGATTTTTATCTGGACAGATCATTTATAGACAAGTACGAATTTCATACTACTACTGGTACCATTTGTTTAATAGTCAATTAAAAAAATAATATAAGCTGCCCTAAAGAAGTAAAATAGGTAGAATTCGGTCCTAGCAAGTTTTTTTAAAAACTTAATTTTTTTTTTTTAATTTTTTATTAAAAATGTCAAACGTCAAACGTTTTAGTCAAACGTCAAACGTTATTTATGCTTTGCGCTTAAAAAGATTGTCAAAAGATGTTTTGGTGTAATGAAATTTTGTCTTTCAATTATTTGTCAAATGAGTTATTTACAGAAATAATAGTTATACTAAATTGAAATAGCAGTAAATTTTATACTTGATAAAGTTACTCACTAGTTAGTTACTTTATAAAGTGATAACTTTATCAAGTATAAATTTACCTAACGGTATTTTTAATGTGAAATTGTATGATTAGTTTTTTGTCAAATGACAGGACACCTTCAAATATAGGGTCATTTTAAATGCAGATACTTTTACTGCACTGAACCCGTACCCTAATTGCGTAATACGCTTTCAATCACAATCTGAGGGTTTTCAAAGATATTCCTAATCAATTGCTTCATAAATTTGCAAAATTCGTCTTCCCAACAACGTAAATAACGCAATGTACGTGACAGAACTGACAAAATGAAAAACATTGGGATCAATTTTATGTGTGTTACGTAACCACCCCGCTGGTTTTCTATTCAATCTGTAGCCGAATGGAATGCCATGACTCATGATGCCATGTCTCATGTCAATTTATTTGATTGTTTACATAACATAACATAACATAACATTGGTAGATGTCATCACATGCCTTCGAATTTTTGGTTCTAGGACATGCCGGTTTCCTCACGAAGTTTTGCTTTACGGTTTTGAGAGCAGTGGTAATGAAATAATTTACACAAAGTAAAGCGCCTGCCAGGGTTTGAACCTACGACCTACAACTCAACTGTGGTACCTCTGTGCGACCACTGCTCACTGATTGATTGTTTGTTTTTTATAACTAGCTGCGCGCCGCCGTTTCATCTTCTTAAGTCTCGATCCTGTAGGAATATCGGGATAAATAGTATCCTACCTTCTAAACCAGGTCTACTCATGTGCCAAATTACAAACAAACAAACAAACAAACAAACAAACTCACTTTCGCATTTATAATATTTGTCAAGATTTAATCAATTAAAAACTAAGCGGGATTACTTAATACTTTGATGAGAAGTTGTCTCTCAAATGTCGCGTGATACACCATTGGTACATAAGAACTTAGGAATCCGGAGTCTGGCGTTCAAAGGGTTGTTAGAATTACTGGCAACGTACATTGTATTTGCATAAGACTAGAATATTACTACACAAGGTACCGTGACTCAAATTAAATAATGCAAATACATTATGGCGATGGCTGTCCGAGGTACGACGCAAGTCAAAATAACCCTTTTCAGAGCATACTGCCAGTATTCTTACACGTGCAGTTTGTGGGTCAGGTATACGCTGAGGGCATACAACGCCTTACGTGTCCAGTATAACAATTGGTTGGGTTTACCACGCTTTTGTAGCGCTTCCGGGATGTTCACCGAGACTGGGGTTGATGGTTTTCATGCCATTATACGGAAACGGTGCGCTTCTATTCTCGGTAGAATAGTTGCTAGCTCCCACAGCATCATGAGTGTATTTTGTGATAGGTGAGACAGCCCCACGCTGGCTTACTGGATACGGCTGCACACGTCGGTGTCATTCGTTTCAATTTTGTATATGGAGTATGGTTTTACTAACATTATAATTATTTTTATTTATTTATTTATTTATTGACACACCAACGACTTATTCACTAAATCATTACATTAAATATATCCTATTTCAATAGCTTTGCGGTGAATTCGTCACTTAGGTATAGGTGTGCACAGCACTTGTATAATCAATAATAAAAACTAAAACGGAAATTTAAGACAATAACAAAATTAAAACTTACATAGTTTACATTGAATCTAAAATGTCAAGTAGTTAAATATAAATACAGTATATATAAAAAAAAAAAAAAACTTCAGTTAAATTGGAACAGAAAAGCAATTATAAATTAAAACTATATAAAAAAAACAAAAATATTAGGACATTAACCCTTTACGGCGCTGAATTGCAGTTCTGCATCATACCATTCGAACAACAATTTCGTTCAAAGAAACGAATAAAATACCTTTTAACGCAGCAATGCATATCTGCAGCAAACCATTCTATCGAATTAGTTACCACATTTACAGCTAGATGGCGTTATTTGTATTTTATGGCCACTCGTAGTGACGAACCCGTCAGAACCGGTTTGTGTAGTTCACACGCGATTTCAATTGCTTTTTTTAAATAGTTATACTGAAAATATTGACGTGAAATTGTTGTGGAGTAACGGTAAGATATTGATGTTCACTGATTAGATGAAATAAAAATGTTTTATATTGTATTTACAGAAATCGATTCGAGATTTGTTCTGATGCAGTAATGCATCACTGCGCTAACCTGTTGTATTTTATTACTTTTTTCTAATACGTATCTTTTTTATTCCATTTTCTCAATATGAGTTCGAGGCTTTCCACGTTCAGGTTCTAGGCTTCCACATTTGTCGACTGAGGAACTGGAAAATCTGTAAGGCCAATGTGAAGATTGTGAGGATGGCTTAGCTTAGACTATTCAGACGACGATGATGTAGCTGATCCCTCGTACATATTGGAACCGAATGATCCGTATTTACTTCAAGACTCGGATGAGGAACCCGAAGTAACAAACCCAGAAGATCAGGACAATGACATCTTACCACCGATCTCCGAGACAAATACTAGCACACTACAGTTCATCCATGTGAGACGCCGCCTACTGCTCTAGTACCCAGTACCAGTTTCGAACCCATTTCACGAAGCACACGTGTTTCTAAGACAAATAACATATAGAAAACTAAAAACCCTTGATTAGAGTTCTTATCACGCCGTGGTATTTTAGCTTTGGGCACCGTTAGGAGAAACCGCATCTCTAACTGCAAACTCCCATAAGAAAAACAGCTGAAAAAGCAACCTAGAGGCACAACAGTCGAACAGGTCGCAAGCTATAACGGTATTGACATATCCCTGGTGGCCTGGAGAGATAATAAAATTGTGCACCTAGTATCCAACTTTGCTGGCAAAAATCCCACATCTGTCGTTGGTAGATTCGACAAGTCTCAAAAGACATACATCACTGTGGAACGGCCCTTTATTGTCGCAGAATACAATCGACATATGGGGGGTATAAACCTAATGGACAGAATGGGTCATTATAAAATTAGACTTCGAAGCAAACTTGGTTTATGCGACTCTTTTACCATTTTCTTGATATGAACATGTGTAATTCTTGGCTGTTCTAGAGAAGAATTCATGCCGGCACACGGCAAATACTGACAAGGTGCTAAATTCTGCTGATTTCTGACTAGAAATTGCTGAGAATATAGTCAAATATAAAGAGTGAACCGGCTGAACCGCATTAGCGACGTAGAAGCACTTATCCAGGACAAAAAGAAGAAAGGGCCTTGTCAGCAAATCCCGCCTAAAGATAACAGATTGGATCAGTTAGGGCACTGGCCTGTTTGGCCTGACAAAAGGCAAATATCCAAGTTGTATTGGAACAGCCCAAACAGAATGTTAAAAGTGCATAGCCTTGTGTTTTAACAAAAATAACAACCGTTTTCGATCCTTTCGTGTTTCGTAACATTTAATATGTTTTAACACCATGATGCACATCTGCATCACCACGTTTTTTTTCAAAAATAAATACCTTTTCTTACATATTTTTTTTTTCATTATTTTTCCCATCATTCTAAAGCTCGCCTAAACCGTTAAATTGTCATTAAAAAAATACAAAAACACGTTCTTGCGCCGTAAAGGGTTAATAGGTCATGAGTCATGACTTTTACTAACAACATATCATCATCTGCCTGCCTTTTACCAACTAATCTTACAGTCTAATCGGATGCAGCTGAATACCAGTATTTTACACGTGTCAAGCTTCAATGGGGCCCCCATATAGATAAATTGTCAAAAAAGCTTAGCTCTGCAGCATACGCCGTTAGAAAAAAATGATGTGGTTTTGAAGCATATCATTCACTCCGTTTGTCATTGTTACAAATTTGAAATCGGAATACTAAAAAAAAAACCGGCCAATTGCGTGTCGGACCACGCACTTGGCTTGAAGGGTTCCGTAGTTGGGATGAATTTATCCCAAGATCAAACTTAACATTGCAGTTGAAAAACATGTTCCCCCCATACATGCCAACTGCAAATGTAACTTTGTACGCACAATATTGAGTGATTTACTATGTTATTTTAAGACCATAGACTTCTTATAGGTGTTCCTGTAACCTATAAGTATAGAACTAACGTCTGTATTTTATTCAAAATTTTTGTCTTTGTGGTTTCGGAGATAAGGAAGGGAAATGTTAAATTTTCTTGATTTTTCTTTAGTAACTTAAAAAACTATTTATATCATTGAAAACTAAAATTTAAATCCTCCTATCAAGCCCTTTTATTTGATATGTCACGTGGTACAGTTTGCAAAACTTTTTTTTTAATTTTCTAGTTTTTCACCCAAAAGTGAACCCCATGTTCAAAATTAATTAATTTACGTTACACATTCATGTTTGGGTTACAGAAACTCATATGTGTACAAAATTGCCGGGTCATATAATGCCAAAGCTAGCGGGGGCGGGGATACCGGTCTAACAAAAATTAGCACTTTGAAGCTTAATTGTACGCAAACGGATCCCTGAATCGAAAAATGGTGTTCACAGGTAATATTTTTAAACGGCCACGGGATAGCTGAGAAAAAAAAATATCATCCCCACATTACGTGCAAGGGAGGTAGGTACACTATTTTTTTTTTCTAGATTAAATTTTACCACTTTGTCGGCGTGATTATAATGTATAACCATGCCAAATTACAGCTTTCTAGTACTAAGAGTCTCTGAGCTAAGCCGGGGGCAGACAGACAGACAGACGGACAAGGCGAAACTATAAGCGTTCCTTGTTGATTACGGCACCCTAAAAATGAAATCCTGGCCCACAAACTCAGCATACGGCATCACACGAGCCTCTATGTATTGACGAATGTATCGGTCGCTATTTAGTGGTGGTAACCGTAGTCCCGTCACAACCTCACGGCCAGTTTTTCCTTCTGTGGAAATTCCGCCCCAGACCCATAACTCACTTTCTCTTTCATGTAGCAATGCTGAAAACGTTCTCCGTGTCTTTGGTAGGCTTTTCTACGTCCATCATTGCCGTACAGCATAATCTTGGTTTCATCCGTAAAAAGAATCTGGTTCTATTGACGTTGAGTCATGTAATTTGTCCAAATGTTCGCGTGCAAACTGTAAGCGCGCAATTCTGTGAGCTCGTGTCAGTTTCGGACCATTGGCTGGCTTATGAGTTTTCAGGCCACGTTCTTCTAGTCTCCTTCTAACAGCTCGAGCGCAAACAGTCAGTCCCTGAAAGTCTCGTAACTGTTCTTGGAGTTGTACTGAAGTCAGGTGACGATTACGCTGGCTGGTGGTATTGATAAACCGATCTTGTCGTGCTGTAGTGACTCGGCTTTGAGGTCCTCGTGGACGGCGCACGAAGCCAGTCTCCAGGTATCGATGGTAAATTCATTGAACGCCAGACCGACTGACATGAAGTTGTGCACTTACGTGTCGCTAAGCTGAGACTGAAGAAGTGCCACAGCTTGCGCGGTTACTTCAGGTACAGTATCCATAATTTGAACGTCTGAATGGATTAAAATATAAGGAAATACATTTCGATACTCTTTTTATGCAAAAAAAAACAAATACTGAAATAACTATTGACTTATAGATATTCTAATCAATGCTTGTTGCTTCTTTATGAGCGAAAAAACTCAGATTTTCTCCTTTTTTTCAAATTCGTAAATTCAAATTTGGAACAATGGTGATAGTGAAATGATGGCCAGTATATCAATACTGGCTGCAGTTTTGAAGTTGAAGCTTCAAAACAGCATAAAAACTTTTTCTCTGACTTATAATATTAAATAGATTTTTTAGGGCTATAAACATAAAAATGCTGGATTTAGGAGACCGGGAGTGTACGATTATATATCAATCCTGTTGACAACAGTCCAAAACTGACTGTGAATGTTCAGGAAACTCCATTATTTTGAAAAACGTAGTTGGGTAGCTGTAATCGTATTAATACGAACGCACACAGCGCAGAAAAGGCAGAGCAGCTACCTATTCGTTTGTTTACGTTAATTCCTGATCATTGTGATCATTTTCTAAGATTAAATTATTGTACCTACTAAAAATGATAGTTTACAAAGTGGTACAAGGTGGCTTTAAGCATTAAGCTTAGTTTAAAATCTTTAATATTACGAGTATAATACTCATCCAATATCCATCGCTCGACTTTATACTACTTAAACTTTACCAAAAGTATTAAAAACTTAGACCACTTGGGATAGAATGGATAGTACAAGCAGCATGTTGGATAAAATTTCTAATACAGTTACTTTTTTAGAACATAATGCTTAGCTTCTTTAAAGCATAGTAATCCTCTGAGAATTTCAGTTTCATATTCTAGAGGAGGTTCCACTTTAAAAAAACTGTGGTATTTTCAGGACACTATCTGTTTTTTTCCAAGTAAGTAATACAGAACTGGAAAGCCGTTGCTGAGTACTAGTACCTAACAGTTTTTCACTGGGTATCGTTAGGATTTTCTTTTCTTTAGAAAATAAACAATGCTTGCTTTTTTGTGATTACTTTGACGTTATACACATTTCTTTTTTAATGTGTAATATTTCTCTTTATTTTCGAATAAACCTCAATATGAACTTCCCAAAACTAATGACCAGATAGCATACGTAACTTTACAGAAACTAAGTTTAATTTATAATAAATGTCATATAAAAGTGGAAAACTCGTATAATAGAGCCACTTCTCATGTCATTCATATTAATATATACTTCAGTTTATAAGAATTATGGCTCGGTCGTCAGGAACTCGCGTTGTAAGAATACCCGTTTGTATAGGTAAATCAGCGATGTTATCACGGGCCGTTTGAGTGCGAAGTATAGACTACATTAGATCGTAGCCCGCGTACTCGTAGTAGACAATAGGCGGGTAATAGAGCGGAAGGAGGCGTTAATACTTGCACGACCTTCCCTATTAGCGCAGACGCAACCTGCAATAAAATAAACTGAAGTACCTACTCCGCATCGCTTGACCTTTCAGGACTTACGCATTTGCTTTTCTGCATATTAAATGAGTTTTATCTAATAATAATAATAAATCATTTTATTTCGTTCAGGTAAATAACACCCACTGCCAAACATAAAGTAATAGAAACTATTAGATGATACCAAATAGGATCAAATAAAATCAGATAAGATAAAATAAAATCAAATAATTTAAAGATACATCAAATCAAGTGTCATTATAGAATCAGATAAAAAAATAAAAAAAACGCTTCAAAATCTGATGGTTTTTGATTTTGTTTTCTGGTAAATGCTTAGTTCACTTTTTAGTGATTCACTTTTTCGCGACACCAAAATGTATTTATTGCCTAATAGTAGCGCAGCGTTGGGTTTTAGAGAAAAAAATAAATTGACAATGCATTTAAGTGTCGCTTAGTGTAGTGACAATTATGTAACCTGAATAGATAATAAATTGTTAGTGCAACACTAATCGGTCGATTCGAGATGTATCACTAATCGTCGTAGTCAATCAGGTGCTACGCGACCAATCATCCTGAAACTAGATGCCATTGTGTAGATTAATTAGCTAAGACGCCAAATACAGTAGGCATCTTGATCTGACGTCTTACTTACTAAATGAGAATCGCAATTTAAAAAAAAGCTATAATTTTTCTAATATCTCTTGACAGGCGTTTTTTTTATTTTTTTATTTCCATCATTGTGCATTATTTATCTTGTTTCTATCTTTCTTCTCCCACTGCTCAGTAAGACACGCGTAAGATTTCCTGGGCGAAATCGACTGATTTTGAGTAATTTCGATCATTGTTTGTGAGAAAGGGACAGAGAATTTAAACAAAATTATATGTGATTTGAAAAGGTTAGTTCTTTGTTTTGCATGTGACGGGAAGGGATTAAAAAGTATTCATGGAAAATCTATAATATTCGCAAGGAGTAATCCGAAAAATGACGCGAGAATCGCGTTTGATCATATTTTTACAAAAAACTACTTTTGATTTTTAACATTAAAAAATATCACCAACATCATTATATGGCCTACTTGCATGTGGCTGAACCAGTTTTTGCAATTTAAATACAAAATATAGCAGAAAAACAATGTTGAATTCACCTATTTTTTTAAACCATTCAGTAATGTATTTTTTCCTATTATTTAGCAAACCATATCAAGAAATTTTAAAATCACAAATCAGTCTTCAGCTATCCTTGATATGAAAGAAAATTAAATTTTATGATTATATAATTTCCGATTAGACTGGAAGCCGACCCCAACGTAGTTGGGAAAATTGTGGCGTGCCTAGCACTGGGTTGCGAATTTGATAACTTTTTCGCTAATATTCCCCTTAAAACTACTGAAACTCCTCACCCACGCTGTCTGCTGCCTTACTTAGACAGAATGTGAAGGCGTGCCCTTTGGAGATTTGGTTCTAAAATCAAAATATTTTATTTCACATAAACCTACATGGGCACTTATGAAACGTCAGAAGCTATCCTCAATGCCTCGGAACACGCGTGCCGTTAGCCCCGGCTATCCTACCTATAATAGTCGTTACGGGGCGTCAGAAGCCCGAAATTCTGACAACCAGTCTTACCAAGGGTTACCGTATTACTCAGTAATTGGGTTGTGGAGGTCAGATAGTCAGACACTCCATGTAAAATAATGGTATTCAGCTAAATCCGGTTAGACTGGAAGCTGACCCCAACAGGGAAGAGGCTAGGCAGACGATGATGTTCGAGAAAAAGCTGCTCGGTTTAGCTCAAATTGTGCCGAGTGAATTGATGTGATGTGTCGATGATTAAGCGAGGATAGATGCCGAAAGTAGTTTGCTGATCGGCACGAGCCGAATTAAAAAAGCCGAAAATGTGTAGTAATTGCTTCGGATCAGTTTTGTTGTTCAACAAACACGGCCGAATCGAATGTACCGACGCAAACGTGTGTACCACCCCTGACCGTTACTACCAACCTGTCATGAACAACTTTAAGTCGTCACGCCAGCGTTACCCTACCTTGATGACGATGGCCTTCTTCGCAGCACCCACTCTATGACAGCCCATCTCCCCGATGTTTCCAACAGATATGACCCACAATAACCCAATCTCACTTCTACTTGCAGATTTAAATCTGACCTGTTCCTAATAGCCACGTTAGTCGAGATGAAACTGCGTCCCGACGTGGTGATAAGTAGATTTGATGTTTGTCGTCGGGTTATGTAGACAGCCAATTATTGCCGCCACACAATCTCGTGAGCGTTTTAGCGACCCTTGCAGGAGTTGTACGGTAGGCGGAAATTGAACTGTGGGTAGACATGTTAATGGCATTTTGTAAAGTACAAACCGGTATAATGTTGTACATATATTGTGGGTTAAATATTCGTTGTTTTAGTAAAATATTATTAAATTTGATATTTTATCAAAATAAAAGAATGTAGGCGAGGCGATTCTTGTCTTCCTTTTTATCTTTTATTGATGAATGTCTTCCAGGTGAGTAACTGTCCTCGTGTAAACGAGCCATTATTTTAAATCAATGTAAAGCTTTATGCTATTTTATGCTTGTCAAGTCAAATACTTATTGGTTCTTTGCCATAGTAATTTGTTACTGGTGCTCGCAAGAATTTACGTTCTCTAACACTTCTAGTATTGTAAGTGTTTTGCGCATGTACTTTCAATTAGTCGTTATAGAACTGCTCTAGAACCACCAAGTACTTGACCTTTTCATGCACGGGAAGCACCTTACATACAATAAAAAGTTTTCATAATTATCTTTACACTCGAGTTTTAGTTTTGGGTTAACAAGGTACCTATTTCATAAATCGAATTTGAAGCAATTTTATACTGTTCAAATAGATTTTAAATGTACGGCCATAAATATTTAATACATAGCTTAACAATGACTCGGCGAGTGCAAAATAAATCACACGTAGCGTTTTCCTACTCAACGGTGCCCTCAACATATAGAACTTACTCAACACTGACCTGAGCCTCGTACACACTGTGTCAACCTGTGTCTTCCAGTTCATGTTACGGTCCACCCACAGGCCCTAGATACTTAAATCTCTCCACTCCAGCTTTTGACAGACACAGTTGACATTTCTCACGTGCATGCAATCATAGGTGTGGCCGACGATACCTTTATCTTTCTCCACAATTTTATTAATTACTGATAAGATATCGATAGGCCTATAGTTTGCGTAATCTGAGTGTGCTCCCTGCTTAAAGATAGGCCTAATTAAAGCTTTTTTAATTGGGCTTGGATATTCCCCTTTCGAAGAACACAGGTTGACAAAGTGCGGCAAGCCCGGTGAGATTTTATTCTTAATTATTTTTAAGTCAATGACAGGAATGCAATCAATGCCTTATCGCTGCCCAGCTGATCGATTACCTTACACACCGTATTGCTGGATACTGGCCTACAGAGAAACGTTACATCACTTGCCATAACATACCTACTTCTGTCTAATAATTTATTATTACAGTTATGTTTAATACTAATAATTTCTTCAGTAAATGTATCTGCAAAGTTACTACATATATTATACATTGTGTCTTTCCCTCCAAAGTATCTTTTAACAATATCATCTACATATATTTGCTTTTTTTCTACCTGTCCATGTATTAATTTTCTCCCAATTTTTTTTTTTTGCTGGTAGTGTATAGACCGAAATACTACTATAACTTACATTGCCATACAAATAAAAAAAAACAATAAAAAAAATCTGCAAATATATATTTACAGAGTTGCGCCGACCCCAAATAAATTGGGATAAGGGCAGGAGAATGATGATATATTTACAGAAGTTTTGCCATACGAATCTGCCTATTCAGACGATATCGTCTGAAAAGGCAGATTCGTATGGCAAAGATTCGTATGATATATTTACAGAAGTTTTGCCATATGAATCTACCTATTCAGACGATATCGTCTGAAAAGGCAGATTCGTATGGCAAAGATTCGTATGATATATTTACAGAAGTTTTGCCATATGAATCTGCCTATTCAGACGATATCGTCTGAAAAGGCAGATTCGTATGGCAGAACTTCTGTAAATATATCATCATTCTCCTGCCCTTATCCGAATTTATTTGGGGTCGGCGCAACTCTGTAAATATATATTTGCAGATTTTTTTTAGACAATTACAGAAAGATATTGTATTTTGAAGCGAACGTAACGGAACACTGGGAATGGTTGACACGGGCGTTTTCAGCCGGAATGTTGTTTGTCAGGGTTTTCACAGAAAGGCACATAAATAATTAGACAAGCCTTTTGGTGACTTCCGTATTTCTTCTCGGGAACATTTGTGAAGCAATTTAAATTATTTTGTTTACTTAAAAGCTTTGTGTGAATATACTGTGAGACAGGTGGTTAAAGTTGGTAAAATAGAGTGAAACCGACTTAAAGCAAATCGACTCAAGTTTTTATTTAAAAAAATCATAATACTTAGGTTTCATAGTAGGAAACTAGTAGAGAGTACTCCTTTAAACCTCTCATACTAAGATTATATGCTACTCATCAACGTATCCTGTTCCAAAATTATCTGGCTAAATTGTTACACAATCACTCTACAGTAACGCATTCATCTGTAATTAGAAGTTTCATATCTCACCGATTTTTAAAACGATTATTGTTTGAATAACATTATTAAATTGTAATTAAAAAAACATTGTCAAAAATTGAGGTTATACAATTAATCTCAATTGTCACATGAAAAACATCAGCATTAAGTGATAATAAGAAACCGGCCAAGTGCGTGTCGGACCACGCACAATGAAGGGTTCCGTAGTTGGGATGAATTTATCCCAAAAACAAACTTAACATTGTAGTTGAAAAACATGTACTCCCATACATAGATGTATGCCACGATCAATTCTCCGACTACAAATTTAAGTTGGTCGACTATTACTCGTTAACTTGTAAAGCCCACTTAGCTGTGATAGTTTTCCTGTTAACTTCATTATATACTACTGTCATGATTTTTTTCACATAAACAACTGTTAAGCTGGCAGGGGGGCACACTTGACTCTAACAAAAATTAGCACTTTAATGCTTATTATTACGCAAGCGGATTCTTGAACCGAAAAGTAGGGTTCACCGACCCACACTATTTTTGAACGGGCTATCGAACGATACCCGCACTATGGGGTAAACGAGAAAAAAAAATATCATCCCCAAATTACGCCCAAAAATCTTTAAAAACATTTTTTAGGGTACCTCACCCTAAAAAAATTGTTTTAAAGATTTTATTTCAGCACTTTGTCGGCGTGATTAATATGTATACCTATGCTCAATTACAGCTTTCTAGTACTAAGCGTCTCTGAGCTACAGTGGGGACAGACAGAAAGACGGACACGGCGAAATTATAAGGGTTCCTTGTTTACTACGGAACCTTAAAAACTACTTATGTCACCATTCAAAAATATTCTTCAACGTCGAAAGTACAATTTAGCCGAAGCAATTTTCTGTTAAAAAAAAAAAAAAAACAATTAGCCTTTAACGGGGTTCTAAAAAAGTCCCATTACATGTTGTAAAAGTAATTAAATTTTGGAATTCCATTATTTAACGGTGTACTTGCTATATTTCTCGGTCCACTAAATTTAAAAAAAAAGCTATAATTTTCTAATATCTCTTGACAGGCGTTTTATTTTATTTTTTTATTTCCATCATTGTGCATTATTTATGTTGTTTCTATCTTTCTTCTCCTACTGCTCAGTAAAAGACACGCGTAAGTTTTCCTGCGCGATATCGATTGATTTTGAGTAATTTTGTTCATTGTTTGTGAGCAAGGGACAAAGGATTTAAACAAAATTATTTGTGATTTGAAAAGGTTAGTTCTTTGTTTTGCATGTGGCGGGAAGGGATTAAAAAGTATTCATGGAAAATCTATAATATTCGCAAGGAGTAATCCGAAAAATGACGCGAGAATCGCGTTTGATCATATTTTTACAAAAAACTACTTTTGATTTTTAACATTAAAAAATATCACCAACATCATTATATGGCCTACTTGCATGTGCCTGAACCAGTTTTTGCAATTTAAATACAAAATATAGCAGAAAAACAATGTTGAATTCACCTATTTTTTTTAAACCATTCAGTAATGTATTTTTTCCTATTATTTAGCAAACCATATCAAGAAATTTTAAAATCACAAATCAGTCTTCAGCTATCCTTGATATGAAAGAAAATTAAATTTTATGATTATATAATTTCCGATTAGACTGTAAGCCGACTTGGGGTCGGTCGTAGTTGGGAAAAGGCTAGGCAGATGATGATGATGATATAATTTCTTCATTATGTAAATCAAAGGCGAAATAAACTATATTTTTTTCCCAAAACTAGGTGAGAGAAAATCAGAGAGCGGGAGGGTGTGTCACACTCTTACTGACTAAAACCCACCCGTTTTCCTCCCGCTGCCTGTGTTGCCAGGGGCCTCGGTAACCCTTTTGGACTTTCCCGCGACCCCGGCAGGCATAGGCCTTAGTGGACTCCTACACTTGTGCTGATGACATCTCTTTGAGGCACGCGTGGTATACAACGCGCCGTCGACCCGGGCCTGGCCCTTATCGGACGGTGAGCTACCCATTGCTCACCGTCCCCAAGCCCGCGCCTACGGTGGCTGGTAATCCGCCTGGGATTCCCGACGCCCAGGGCGTCTCCTGCGGTGCGGCGGCTAGGGGCGAGAGGGTGCGAAATTTGCCTTTCCCTCAACCGTCCCGCCTCCTCCTTCGTGAGCATTACTGCTTCGCAGAAGAAGGTGGCGGCTGCTCATGCCCTCTCGCTCCATACCATGGCCTGAACCAGGGCCGGACGCAAGAGATCTCCGCTACCGATCGCCTCCATGAGGACACGGTGGTGCTCTGCCCTAGCCGGGCAGACCTCTACCGTATGCTCCACCGTGTCCTCCGGGCGATCCACACCGTGGTGACACCCGGGCGTTTCCTCCCTTATTTGACACAGGAACCTCCCGAAGCTGCCATGTCCAGTGAGGACCTGCGTCAGGCGGAAGGTGAGGATGCCGTGGCACCTCTCTAGCCACTCCTCAAAAAGGGGACTTATCGCCGCAATTGTGGCGTGCCTAGCACTGGGTTGCGAATTTGATAACTTTTTCGCTAATATTCCCCTTAAAACTACTGAAACTTCTCACCCACGCTGTCTGCTGCCTTACTTAGACAGAATGTGAAGGCGTGCCCTTTGGAGATTTGGTTCTAAAATCAAAATATTTTATTTCACATAAACCTACATGGGCACTTATGAAACGTCAGAAGCTATCCTCAATGCCTCGGAACACGCGTTAAGCCGTTAGCCCCGGCTATCCTACCTATAATAGTCGTTACGGGGCGTCAGAAGACCGAAATTCTGACAACCAGTCTTACTAAGGGTTACCGTATTACCCAGTAACTGGGTTGTGGAGGTCAGATAGTCAGACACTCCATGTAAAATAATGGTATTCGGTTACATCCGGTTAGACTGGAAGCTGACCCCAACAGGGAAGAGGCTAGGCAGACGATGATGTTCGAGAAAAAGCCGCTCGGTTTAGCTCAAATTGTGCCGAGTGAATTGATGTGATGTGTCGATGATTAAGCGAGGATAGATGTCGAACGTAGTTTGCCGATCGGCACGAGCCGAATGAAAGCCGAAAATGTGTAGTAATTGCTTCGGATCAGTTTTGTTGTTCAACAAACACGGCCGAATCGAATATACCGACGCAAACGTGTGTACCGACCGTTACTACCAACCTGTCATGAACAACTTTAAGTCGTCACGCCAGTGTTACCCTACCTTGATGACGATGGCCTTCTTCACAGCACCCACTCTATGACAGCCCATCTCCCCGATGTTTCCAACAGATATGACCCACAATAACCCAATCTTACTTCTACTTGCAGATTTAAATCTGACCTGTTCCTAATAGCCACGTTAGTCGAGATGAAACTGCGTCCCGACGTGGTGATAAGTAGATTTGATGTTTGTCGTCGGGTTATGTAGACAGCCAATTATTGCCGCCACATAATCTCGTGAGCGTTTTAGCGACCCTTGCAGGAGTTGTACGGTAGGCGGAAATTGAACTGTGGGTAGACATGTTAATGGCATTTTGTAAAGTACAAACCGGTATAATATTGTACATATTGTGTTGGTTAAATATTCGTTGTTTTAGTAAAATATTATTAAATTTCATATTTTATTAAAATTAAAGAATGTAGGCGAGGCGATTCTTGTCTTCCTTTTTATCTTTTTTTGATGAATGTCTTCCAGGTGAGTAACTGTCCTCGTGTAAACGAGCCATTATTTTAAATCAATGTAAAGCAATCCGCAAAATTTCGAGTGTTGCTTCCCCAGCCTTTTTGTCGTCCACCCATAGCACGTCACGTCTCATAGGTAATGTCCTAAGGGCTTTGCCCACAAACTATGAGACTGCGGGCTTGGACGATGCCAAGAATGCTTTTCAAATTGCTTGCCCGGGTAAAGAATTTCCAGACAACCTAAAATCTCAGAGGAGCTGGGACGATATTTATTGCGATTTAACATACAAATCGATTCTGAGCCGCAGTTCAGGTCCGGATCGCGCAAGACTTTTGGCGGTCGGAACCAGAGAGGCCGGTCTTTGGCTACATGCCCATCCTTCTCCATATACCGGTACCTTCCTGGATCCGACCTCGCTTCGTCTGGCGACTGGTCTGCGGCTTGGGGTCACGGTATGCACTCCACACACATGCCCTTGTGGCACGGACGTGGACCGACTGGGTCACCACGGACTTTGTTGTCAAAAAAGTGCAGGCCGCTTTTCAAGACATGCAACACTTAATGACATAATCCGCCGGTCTCTTGCCAGCATCAATGTGCCTGCTCTTCTTGAGCCGACTGGCATTGTCAGAGATGATGGCAAAAGACCTGATGGTGTGTCTTTGGTCCCGTGGAGTTTGGGACGGATGCTTGTGTGGGACGCTACCTGTGTAGACACACTGGCACCGTCCCACCTCCAACGGACTACTTCTAAAGCGGGTGCAGCGGCAGAAAATGCCGAAAATCTGAAAGTTATTAAATATGTAGGCCTTGGCAGAGAGTACAACTTTGTGCCCTTTGGCGTCGAGACCCTCGGTCCGTGGGGTCCCAGTGCGCATAAGTTATTTGCGGAAATCGCGAAACGTCTAGTTGATGTAACTGGTGACCGAAAAGCTGGCGGCTTTCTCGCGCAACGCATCAGCATTGCAATTCAGCGAGGAAATGCCGCCAGCATCCTCGGTACAATGCCCCGAGGGCCTTTTTTAAGCTTAACTTAGTTTTAATTTAATTTAGTTAATGTTAATAATCATCTTGTAATTTGGTTATGTAAATAAAGATTGTTAAAAAAAAAAAAAAAAAAAAAAATGTAAAGCTTTATGCTATTTTATGCTTGTCAAGTCAAATACTTATTGGTTTTTTGCCATAGTAATTTGTTACTGGTGCTCGCAAGAATTTACGTTCTCTAACACTTCTAGTATTGTAAGTGTTTTGCGCATGTACTTTCAATTAGTCGTTATAGAACTGCTCTAGAACCACCAAGTACTTGACCTTTTCATGAACGGGAAGCACCTTACATACATACATACATAAACACTGCTGAATTTAATTTATATGTTAGAAACTATTCAAAATTATTTAAAAAAGTTTGTTGTATGGCCAAGTCGCGTCATTTGAGTTCGAAGATTAAAAATAGTAGTAATGTAATCAAAACGACTTGGAATATTATTAATAGTGAAACGGGAAGGTCTAGTAACCGAAATACTGACTATAGCCTGTCAATTAATGACAAAATAATAAAATCAGACTCGCAAGTCGCCGCGGCCTTTGAAAATTTCTTTTCAGATATTCCCGTTTCAACTACTAAATCCCTAAACTCATCACCTTCTGTTGCTGAGTCTTTGCTCAAGGAAAATGTTAATGTTTGCGATTCGGAATTTCATTTTGAACATATTACCTGTAGAGACATAATTAAAACCTTTCACACTTTAAATGTAAAAAAGACTGCAGATCTGTGGGGTAATTCTGTAGAAGTTGCTAAGTCAATTATTGACATTGTAGCTCCTACTTTATCTCCTATCTTTAATAATTGCATTGACTGTGGGGAGTTTCCTGACCTTATGAAAAATAGTAAAATAATACCTTTGTTTAAATCAGGTAGTACATCAGACCCCACCAATTATAGACCTATTTCAGTACTACCTACCTTTAGTAAAATTTTTGAAAAAATAATTTTAGTCCAATTACAAAGATTTTTTAATAAACATAAATTATTGCACAATAAACAGTTCGGTTTTACAAGGGGTCGTTCGACTACTGATGCCGGTGTGGAACTTTTAGGACATATTTATAATGCATGGGAAGATAAACGCGATGCATTGGGCATCTTTTGTGATTTGTCCAAGGCATTCGATTGCGTTCTTCACGAAACGTTAATCAGGAAACTCCGCCACTACGGGATCTGGAACACCGCTCTGGATCTTCTTACTTCATACTTGAGTAATAGGATTCAGAGCGTTGACGTTAATGGGAAAAGATCTTCCGGATCTATAGTAACAATGGGAGTCCCACAGGGCTCAATTCTTGGTCCTTTCTTGTTTCTTATTTATATTAATGATTTGCCATACCTCATAAAGGATAATCATGATATAGTGTTGTTTGCGGATGACACTTCACTTTTGTTTAAACTTAAACGTCAGCAGCTGGTTACTGACGATGTCAATAGTGCGATCTCAAAAGTAGTTCACTGGTTCAATGTTAATAATTTACTTCTTAATGAAAAAAAAACCAAATGCATTAAGTTTACGCTACCTCACGTTAAGCAGGTGAAAACTAACGTATTGATAAAGGGCAAAGAATTGAACCCTGAAGATAGCACAGTATTCTTGGGCTTAACTTTGGATGCTAAGCTTCAGTGGGGTCCACATATAGATAAATTGTCGAAAAAGCTAAGCTCCGCAGCATACGCTGTTAGAAAAATTCGTAATTTAACTGATATAGAGACAGCCCGTTTAGTGTACTTTAGCTATTTTCATAGTGTAATGTCGTACGGTATTCTGTTGTGGGGAAATGCCGCTGACATTCAGACTATCTTCGTTTTGCAGAAAAGAGCTGTTCGGTCAATTTATAGATTAAGTCCGAGACACTCTCTCAGAGAGAAATTTAAGGAGATTAATGTAATGACTGTGCCCTCCCAGTATATTTTTGAAAATCTTTTATATGCCCATAAAAATATAAAATTGTTTAAAAAATACAGTGATATCCATAATATAAATACTAGGAACAAACACAAATTTGTTGTACCTAAAACAAGGCTCAAGAAAATAGGTGGCTCATTCAGATGTCAATGTATACGTTTTTATAATAAACTTCCAAGCCACGTTCAAGATCTAAGCCTTAATAAATTCAAATCATTTATTAAAAGTAAGTTGTGCCAGAAAGCCTTTTATACTATTAAAGATTATATTGAGGACAAAAAGGCTTGGGATTAAGCTGCTCCAATTATTGCATACTGAAACTTTTATTTTATTTATATACCATTTTGACATATTTACTTTGTGGAGTTCAATATACTGTTTGGAACTTAATATTTACTTGTAAAGTATTATATTGTTTTCAATTATTGTGAATGTGAAGCCTATGTGGGTCATTATTGTTTTTTTTTTTTTTTCTCATTTAGTATTAATCATGGTCTGGCAGTTTGAGTAATTTTGCGGCCTACCCAAATGTTCTTTCTTTGGTATTGTTCGTCGAATCGTTGAGCTCCTTAAGTTCTGAGTTGAGCAGCACGATTACTGACAAATGCGTGCACTGACTGGACAGGTCCACTCAATCTGTGTGGTTCTTTCCTCAAAAGGACTATTTCGGACACCAATCTACATGGCCTTCACATGATCTGACCAAGATTATGTCTGGACTTTAAAAGAGACTGTGACCTCTGAGTTTGTTTCGGCCTTTCTTCTCAGAGTAGTCAGATAGGAAACGCCGACCTCATCTAGCTTTATTTAAAAAATATGATTGACGTGTAAAAGTGTTTGTACAAACCTACTTACATAAAATAAATCATTTATCATTTATCATTTATACAATAAAAAGTTTTCATAATTATCTTTACACTCGAGTTTTAGTTTTGCGTTAACAAGGTACCTATTTCATAAATCGAATTTGAAGCGATTTTATACAGTTCAGATATATTTCAAATGTCCGGCCATATTATATCTATAATATAATCCATAGCTTAACAATGACTCGGCGAGTGCAAAATAAATCACACGTAGCGTTTTCCTACTCAACGGTGCCTTCAACATATAGAACTTACTCAACACTGACCTGAGCCTCGTACACACTGTGTCAACCTGTGTCTTCCAGTTCATGTTACGGTCCACCCACAGGCCTAGATTCATAAATCTCTCCACTCCAGCTTTTGACAGACACACTTGACATTTCTCACGTGCATGCAATCGTAGGTGTGGCCGATACCTATATCTTTCTCCACAATTTTATTAATTACTGATAAGATAGCGATGGGCCTATAGTTTGCGTAATCTGAGTGTGCTCTCTGCTTAAAGATAGGCCTAATTAAAGCTTTTTTAATTGGGCTTGGATATTCCCCTTTCGATGAACACAGGTTGACAAAGTGCGGCAAGACCGGTGAGATTTTATTCTTAATTATTTTTAAGTCAATGACAGGAATGCAATCTATGCCTTATCGCTGCCCAGCTAATCGATTACCTTACACACCGTATTGCTGGATACTAGCCTACAGAGAAACGTTACATCACTTGCCATAACATACCTACTTCTGTCTAATAATTTATTATTACAGTTATGTTTAATACTAATAATTTCTTCAGTAAATGTATCTGCAAAGTTACTACATATATTATACATTGTGTCTTTCCCTCCAAAGTATCTTTTAACAATATCATCTATATTTGCTGTTTTTCTACCTGTCCATGTATTAATTTTGTCCCAATTTTTTTTTTTGCTGGTAGTGTATAGACCGAAATACTACTATAACTTACATTGCCATACAAATAAAAAAAACTATAAAAAAAATCTGCAAATATATATTTACAGAGTTGCGCCGACCCCAAATAAATTGGGATAAGGGCAGGAGAATAATGATATATTTACAGAAGTTTTGCCATACGAATCTGCCTATTCAGACGATATCGTCTGAAAAGGCAGATTCGTATGGCAAAGATTCGTATGATATATTTACAGAAGTTTTGCCATATGAATCTGCCTATTCAGACGATATGGTCTGAAAAGGCAGATTCGTATGGCAAAGATTCGTATGATATATTTACAGAAGTTTTGCCATATGAATCTGCCTATTCAGACGATATCGTCTGAAAAGGCAGATTCGTATGGCAAAACTTCTGTAAATATATCATCATTCTCCTGCCCTTATCCCAATTTATTTGGGGTCGGCGCAACTCTGTAAATATATATTTGCAGATTTTTTTTAGACAATTACAGAAATATATTGTATTTTGAAGCGAACGTAACGGAACACTGGGAATGGTTGGCACGGGCGTTTTCAGCCGGAATGTTGTTTGTCAGGGTTTTCACAGAAAGGCACATAATTAATTAAACAAGCCTTTTGGTGACTTCCGTATTTCTTCTCGGGAACATTTGTGAAGCAATTTAAATTATTGTGTTTACTTAAAAGCTTTGTGTGAATATACTGTGAGACAGGTGGTTAAAGTTGGTAAAATAGAGTGAAACCGACTTAAAGCAAATCGACTCAAGTTTTTATTTAAAAAAATCATAATAGGGTTTCATAGTAGGAACCTAGTAGAGAGTACTCCTTTAAACCCCTCATACTAAGATTATATGCTTTCATCAACGTATCCTGTTCCAAAAATATCTGGCTAAATTGTTACGCAATCACTCTACAGTAACGCATTCATCTGTAATTAGAAGTTTTATATCTCACCGATTTTTAAAACGATTATTGTTTGAATAACATTATTAAATTGTAATTAAATAAAACTTGTCAAAAATTGAGGTTATAAAATTAACCTCAATTGTCACATGAAAAACATCAGTATTAAGTAATAAAAAGAAACCGGTCAAGTGCGTGTCGGACCACGCACAATGAAGGGTTCCGTAGTTGGGATGAATTTATCCCAAAAACAAACTTAACATTGTAGTTGAAAAACATGTACTCCCATACATCGATATATGCCACGGTCAATTCTCCGACTACAAATTTAAGTTGGTCGACTATTACTCGTTAACTTGTAAAGCCCACTTAAGCTGGCAGGGGGGGGGGGGGTTAAACTTGACTCTAACAAAAAATAGCACTTTAACGCAAGCGGATCCTTGAATCGAAAAGTACTGTTCACAGACCCACAATATTTTTCAACGGCCTATCGAACGATATCCCGCATGATGGAGTAGACGAGTGCGGAGCGGTGGTGGCCCAGTGGTAACGGCCGCGACTTACGAATTGTAGGTCGCGGGTTCGAACCCAGACAGGCGCTTTACTTTGTGTAAATTATTTCATCACCACTGCTCTCAAAAACGGTGAAGGAAAACATCGTGAGGAAACCGGCATGTCCTAGAACCAAAAATTCAAAGACATGTGACATCTACCAATCCGCACTGGACCCGCGTGGTGGATTATGGCCCATGGTGGAGGAGGCCTGTGTCCCAGCAGTGGGAACATTATAGTCTGATTATGTGGGGTAGACGAGAAAAAAAATATCATCCCCACATTACGTGCAAGGGAGGTACCTACCCTAAAAATATTTTTTTAAAGATTTTATTTTAGCACTTTGTCGGCGTGAATAATAATATGTAGGTATACCTACGCCAAATTACAGCTTTCTAGTATTAAGCGTCTCTGAGCTACAGTGGGGACAGACAGACAGACAGACATGGCGAAACTATAAGGGTTCCTTGTTTACTACGGAACCCTAAAAACTACTTATGTCACCATTCAAAAATATTCTTCAACGTCGAAAGTACTATTTATCGGAAGCAATTTTCTGTTCTTTTGCATGGAAAAAAAATACAATTAGCCTTTAACGGGGTTCTAAAAAAGTCCCATTACATGTTGTAAAAGTAATAAAATTTTAGAATTCCATTATTTAACGGTATACTTGCTATATTTCTCGGTCCACTAAAGTACTGGTAGCGTATTTACAAAACGCTTCTGAAGGTAGACATAACGGTACAAGAAAGATTGCAGTTTTAATCCGATCACGCGAGTAAAGTATCTACTGGACTGGATAGGTCCACTCAATCTGTGTGGTTCTTTCCTCAAAAGACCATGTCAGACACCAATCTACATGGTCTTTACATGATATGACCAAGATTATGTCTGGACTTTAAAAGAGACTGTGACCTCTGAGTCTGTTTCGGCCTTTCTTCTCAGAGTAGTCAGATAGGAAACGCCGAGTTCATCTAGTTTTTTTTCTAAATATGATTGACGTGTAAAAGTGTTTGTACAAACCTACTTACAGAAAATAAAATCATTTCATCATTTCATTTCATTTTTTCACTGCACTATGTTGAGTTAGTGCTTAGCAAATAATATGAAGAAATGATTAATAAACCTATATAAGCCTACATCTTACTTAGTATTACTTATTTGTTATAGTCCTTAGATTAAATGTATGACGATATACGTAAGTACATTATTTCCAGTAAAATCAAAGCGATCATTAATTCAAACAGAATAAATAAAATAAGCACGTGTGTACAAAGGAAAGTGTTATTATGTTCATATTTCGCCTCGAAAAATAAATTCTGACACATTTAATGGGGTGTAAATTATTATGGAGAATGCTTGACATACGATGCTCTCGGGGCTGGCATTCATGGCCAATGTGATGATGAGTGACTCGTGCTATCTGCAAGGATTTCCTGTGTTATTTTCCTTACCTACTGGTGAATGGCTTGTTTTTTTTGTTTCCAAAAAAACTTGCATGGAATAAGCTGTGGTCTCGACTTTTTTATCCAAGTTTGCAAAATATACTTAACACTTTATTGGTAAGTAGTCGAAATTGTCAAGGATGAATACAGTATTTTATATTAGGTACTTCTATCCCAATTAATGAAAACGAGACTTCTTACCGACCTATATTTTGAGGCTTACTTATTTTCCCTCGGGTTTAGGTCCTCGAGCTCAATAAATAAAATCAAATATCCAAGATTGGTATGTCGGTAGTAGTTTTGTTTCGAAATGTGTTTTGTAATTTCGCGTCATTCGAACGGGTGTTTTCGGCTGGCGAGCCGCCAACCTCTCCGGAACTTGTTTATTTACGTATTTTAATAAATGTCGCCTTTTCCACTCGTTGCTGTGAACAATCAGAAAAAACTGTAGGGACAAGCATTTTAAACAAATAAATAAAACCTTTTTACAGTTGGTAGAAATGAGAATTATAATTTCGAGTAAAGTAGCAAAGTTATGAAGTAATTTGTTTAATGGAATTATCGTTCTGAAAATAATAAGTATTCAAGATAATTTACATTTATTAGCTAAGTAGTAAGTTTTCTCAGATTTCCATTTTTACAATTATACGTCAGGCAATTTTGCTTTTTTGCCGTCGCAGATAGGAAACCCTTTTTGAGGAAATTAAACAATGAAATACGACTAGAACTATTGTTTGAAACAAGGCACATAGATTGAATTATTATGTTATTACATACATAATTGCCTTGTTTCCCCGAAGGGTTGGGCAGAGGTGCACCTGTAGTACACCCACATTTCGCCAGTTATGTTTTTAAGCACCATGTTATAGGGGGCGAGCCTATTGCCATCAACCGGGCACAAATCCAAACTCTGGGCTGCTACTGAGAAATTCCAGATAGAAAAACTCAACAACTCTTTGCCCGACCCGGGAATCGAACTCAGGACCTCATGCTCAGCAGTATCGCTTGCGACCGCTAGACCAACGAGGCAGTTTATATTATGTTATTAAAATAATAAATTGAACATAATAATATCCCTGTAACGCAATATGAATACATTACATTACCCTTGGGCCAAGTTTAGCGATGAGTCGACGATAACAAAACAAATAGCAATCTCTGACAACACATTAATCATCAAAGGATATTACGTATTATCGCTATATTATTAGGCCGCTCCCGAACATGTGTGTAGAACAGTCACGTGCCAAGTTTTGAGCCACGCTGTGTAAAAGTTTTGTATAGTGACCCTCGTGGACTATGCAATCATAGGTGAACTACAAACACGTTACACGTTCCTGAAAGCTATTCATAATTCCAAAAAGTTGAAGAAGCCACATTTTAACAGTGTACTTACGTCAAAATAACTAATGTACTATAAAGCACCTTATAGTCAGCCCTGCTACTAATGCGATATTGCCACTATTGCTTCGAGACTTGACAAAAAGGAAAAATAATAAGTAATACATACATACATAGATACATACATACATAGATACATACATACATACATACATACATACATACATACATACATACATACATACATACATGCATACATACATCCATACATACATACATACATACAGACATAAACTCACGCCTTCTTCCCGTTGGAGTAGGCAGAAACTATAGAACGCCAATGCTACGCTCCTAGCATACTCCTTTTGCTTCGTTTACGTTCATACATCTGGTCATACACGCTTGCCGGTTGCGAGTACTACGCACCTGGCCTTTTTGAAGGGCATCACTATATTATATGTTTTTCTGGGGCGTCCCCTCCTGGCGTTTCCACTCACATCTGCCTTGTCAATACCTTTTGTTAGTTACCCTTTTGATTCATACTCTCAACATGACCAAACCATCTAAGCATACTCTTTTCAATTTTTGTCACTGATAAGAAACAACGAGAAGACTAATAAGAAATAAAAAGCTAAATAAATCAAAGTTTTTCTAAATAATTCAGTAAACTTTTATCTTTCATGTACAATAACTACGAGACGAATACGAATAGAAAGAACTGAGCTCAAGGGAACCTAGTTATAAAAACAATTTCGCGAAGATCAAATGACATTCAATTACTTAGTAAAACGTCAAATGCCGTTGAAAGGCGATTTGACAATGTTCGTCAAAAGTGATGACGTTCGATTTAACAGAGGGTTAAACGTTCAAAGACGTTCGCGTATGTCTGGGCCGGGACTAGGATAATCCCTCTCAGAATGTTTGGCCGTATTCACAATATTGTGGCTTTTATCGTATTTGATTCCCCATTTATCGGAAATCTGTATGTTTACTTAGTAAATAGAGTCCCGTGTGACCAGATTGTCATAATAATTAATGGTTAGTATACAGTGCCAGTATAGTTATTGCGTTAGTCACAAATGAGACTACAAACACTGAATGTATTTTAATGAACATAATTAATATGTCAAAGACTTTGGTTTATTATTTTTTAACACTAATTAGCCTTGCTACATTGTGCTACGCACCGAGCTACAACGTAGCACTATGCTACGATCGCGTCTCGGCGCATTCTCGTTACAATTTTTTTGTGCTAAAAGCGTAAGTTCTTTTTACCAATATGTATATTTTTTTAAAGAAATGCACAAACCCTAGTTCCGTCTAAAAATCTGTGTAAGTGCCTAAATATCAATAAATCTACGGTTGGTTTCGTTTTGACAAAGAAGTTGAGAACTCGTCAAATTCTACTTCTTTTACTTTAGGATATTTTTTTTTTTAACCAGAAACGTAAGAAATTTTTAATATTACGGGTTACATTACATACCAATGCTAAGTAGAGTTTTACAAGTTCTCAACTTCAAATTCTCAAGTTAGAAACCGGGTAGGTATTTGTTCTTTAGCGTCATACATAATCGTGGTGGTAAAATGTAGATACTAAATGACAAAGTAACATCAATGAGTAAAAGAATGTTCTGTTTGATAAATTAACTAATTTGCATCAACAATTTTGAAAAAAATTGCATCGACTATTGTATAAACTTATACAATGGTTCTTATGTAATGCAATTCCTCATTTATATGCAGCATATGATTATAGCAAACTACTGTACATTTATGATACGTCTACCATTCTAGTAGGATCGTGACTGTTCATTGGATCAGAGAATTACTGTCTCAGGTCATCTTAGCTGTCTTTGCCCAATCCATAGTGACGGTTGAAGCTTGGGTTATTAGCATATGTACCTAGTTATACTACTAGAACATCTATTGACGGGTTTAAATTTTAATAAGGATAAGAGCAACCGACACTGATAGTAACTGTTGCTTGTTGTTGTATACATATTTTTATTCTTTTTTCAAACTTTCATGTGATTTTTGTTACATACTTTACTTTAGGGAAGAACCGCTAATTGGTTGTCTTTTTTATCACTTGCACTAGGTACCTACCATATTTATTTTCAGTTTAGGCACATTTTCAGCATATTTAATTTTGCGGAATATAATTATGAGTTTATTATACCTATTAATTAATCAAACCTACTTAATACATACGCGACAAAATTCTATAAAATATGTAAGTCTCATAACAGTTTCCCAAATCTCGGGCAATGCACGGGGCATTACCCGAGATTAGAGAAACTCCTATTTTAATATTATATTTTGGTATTGCGTAATACCTTAAAATTTTATTGTGTGCCCGAAACTAATAACAATCTCCGTTATAATATTATTAGATGTAGTCATAGACTTGGGAGACCTTGAGATTCACAGACTATTAGGTAAAGTGCTCGGCAACGTTATACTGTGTCAAAATAATTGTATGTCTATATACCTACCAATAATTTTCTTAAGTTCAATTTAACTCGGGTGTCACCACTGTGTGGATCACCCGAAGGACACGGTGGAGCATACGGTGGAGGTCTGCCCAGCTTAGGCAGAGCACCGCCGTGTCCTCATGGAGGTGATCCGCGGCGGAGTCCGGCCTTGGTACGGAGCGAGAGGGCATGGGCAGCTATCACCTCCTTCTGTGAAGCAGTAATGCTTGCAAAGGTGGATGCGGGACGGTTGAGGGAAAAGAAAATTTCGCGCCCTTCTCGCCCCTAGCCACCGCAGGAGACGCCCTCGGCGTCGGGAATCCCGGACGGATTTCCGGCCAACGTAGGCGTGGGCTTGCGGATGGTGAGCAATGGGTAAGGTCCGATAAGGACCAGGCCCCGGTCGATGGCGCGTTGTGTTCCACGCGCGCCTCAAAGAGATGTCGTCAGCACAAGTGTAGGGGTCCACTAGAGCCGATGCCTGCCGGGGTCGTGGCAAAGTCCGGAAGGGATACCGAGGCCCCTGGCAACACAGGCAACCGAAGGAACACGCGTGGGTTTTAGTCAGTAAGAGTCTGACACAACCTCTCCGCCCAGAGCGGGAGAAGTTAATTGATAATTTCTCACCCAAAAAAAAGTTCAATACAACACAATACATAATCGGTACAATATGTATAATTAAATAATAAACATAGTGTAAAGCAAATAGCTAATAAGCTTTTTAAAATCCCGAAACTTTTTCCATTATGATATGATGCAAGGATGCAAGTGCAACCTCTTTGTTAGTTTAAATTTACTGAAAAAGCAACGGGCTATTTCATTTAAAAAAATAGATGCCATAAAATTAAGTTTTTTTAAATTATATTTTTAACAGCATAAACCGGCCAGTACCTATGATGAGAATATTTTATAGCAACCAGTTTTTCCATATCGATTTATTAAAAAAGGCAATGGCCATTTCATCTCCAGAAATGGATGCCATAAAAATCTGGGTTTATATTATATTTTTAATTTCTTTAAAAGGCTCTAAGACAATTTTTAACACATAAGCCAGCCTGTACAATGAGAATACTTTATAGCCACCTTTTTGTTATAATGAGGGTTTTCATGAAAATTTACCCTACGAGTTGGCGCCACTTTGACAAGAGAAGACCTCTTGTCAAAGTATTAGTATTTTATATTCATTTAGACAATGAATATAAAATATATGATGACGTTCATCATTCGTTTCATTCATTCGTTCATCATTCAGTCACGACAAAAGAAAAATAGGCATTTTGACACTTTTGACAGGTCCTGGTCTGACGTCTCAGTGCTGCCAGACTAGCCTCATTGGAAACCACGATCACGGGTTGTCGCAGTGGATTTATTTTTAGTGAATTTGTTATTGATTTTCGTCATATACTATTAAGTCTAAATCAAAAACATATATTTTTCAGAACATACTGTTAGGGATTTTTTTAATCTTGCCACACTATAATGTTAACATTATTACTCTGTAATTGTTTTACACTACCGAATCAAGCGTTGATGTTGTTTTCTTTGTTGTAATTTTTCGGCTCAAAACGCGTGGAGTCTTCAGCAAATCCTGAAAAATAAAAATAAATCTTTTAGTACCTACCTATCTGACGATATTTTTTGAGACTGAAAAAGGTGGCTTAATTTTATTACGACGAAAAACATACATTCTGACATAATCTTTCTTTAAAGGATTCATCTTTCAATTAATATCAAGTATAACTTATAAAACTAGGGCCTTATCTCTACGTAGGTATATTTGCCAGAAATAGAAAATCAGATCATGATTGGTATTTTGAATGATCTGGAAGTGGAAGCTCCTTGAGAAATTGTTTACGCCAAAGAGATTTACTTTGAATAGAGTTATCTATATAGTTATCTATATATCTTTATTATAAAATGTAATTTTAAATTATGTTTGGTAAATAAACCGGAAACTATGTGTCTATACTTAAGCATTCATTAAATTAAATATTAAGTTGGTATAGTTCAGTATTTAACTTTTACGTTTAACATTGTTTTCTTTGTCTTAGTTTTTTATTCCAAATAAATAATTCTTCTTATCTTTTATTTCATTATTTACACAATAAATTATATTTTTAAATATTAAAATATTAAAAAAATATAAAAACATTTAAAAATATAAAAAATTGTAGCCCACCGGTATCGGGAACAGGGTCCAAGCTACCGGCGGTCAGGGCTCCAGAGAAAGGAACCTCCTAACAATGCGAGCCGTGTCCAGAAGTACCGCTCTCTGAATCAAGCCCTTAATCCAGCCGTCCAACGAGAGCCTCCTTAGGTGTTGGTCGAGGCTCTTGGCAATTAAGCCCGGTGAGACAAGGGAGGTAGACAATGGTGAAGCTAACTCAGTCTGCCAATCTTGTGGAGGTCCCATTGACAAGATTGACAGACTGAGTTATCTCAGGCGGTGACCAGCAGTCGCGCGCGGACAATACAGCTTCTGTTTGGCAGGTTTCCAATTGAACTTTAATTTTAATTCTTGCTTCGTCGTTAATTCCACTCGTGTTTCAGGAAGACTTTGGTAACTTTTTAATAGAAAACTTTTCATTTGATTGTTCTATTACACATTTACATAACCAGCCATAACGTCCCCACTGCTGGGACACAGGCCTCCTCTCTGTGAGAGGGAGTGGGCCATAATACACCACGCGGGTCCGTTGCGCACACACACATATTACACATTTACTAACTTTTATTTTATCAAACGTATCTTGGCATACTAGCGATTCTCTAATGTCCGCCCGGTGTAGCTATCAACCCCGTTATCACCATCAATCAATCAACTCAGTCTTTCGCCATCGACTGCTGGGCTTAGGCCCAGGCTGCGCCACAACACCCTGTCCTCCGCTTTTCGCATTTACTATGTCTCAGCCACCTTTTTAGAGTTCCGTACCTCAAGAAGAAAAAGTGGAACCCTTATAGGATCACTCGTGTCTGTCTGTCCGTCTGTCACAGTCGATTTGCTCTGAATTTACTGGACCGATGATGTTTGGTACACATATGAATTTCTGTGACTCAAACACGAACGTGTAACGTAAATACTTAAATTAATTTTGAATATGGGATTCACTATTGGGGAAAAAAATTAAAATTGCGAACGTGTGACATATCAAATGAAAGGACTAGTTAAGAGGATTTCAAATATATTTTTTTATAATTTTTATACAGGGTCGATTTTTGAGACGGGGCAGTAAGGGCAGCTACCTTAACTGTTGTAGCTACAGCTAACACAGCCACCTTAGAGTTAAGGTGGCTGTGTTAGCGAGGCACAGCAATCTCATTTTGTAAGCATGTATCTTGTACATATCAAGACATGCTTATAACTGTGCAACCCGACTGATTGGAATGTTAAAAAGTATGAAACACCATCAGTCGGGTCCCTTTAGATAATGTATGTATCTTCTAGAGCAAACGGAGCAGGTTTTGACCAGAAATAGGACTGGTTCAAACCATAATAACGCATAAGTACTTAGAATGTTGCACCATGATTACTCATACAAGCTATGTCGCAATAACGCTCGACAAGTCACAGCCTGATCCGTTGGGAAGTCCATTTTCCCAGTCTCTGTACGGAATATTGCCCGAGGGTACGATATAGGTGCTCCCGCAACTTGTACGTAGGTAGAAAACTACTTAAGGGACACCACTTTGGTGTTACCGGTGTTTATCAATAGTGAATCAATCAGTAGTCATTAGGACTCAGTAAACAACGGTGCGTTATGCATCAGACGGCCATCAGCCCTCAACAGACCTATATTTAGTAAAGTAAAGTAATTAGTTAGGATAAGCTTACGTAATTGTGTTCTCTGTGTTTATGTGATAGTATAGTGTGATAATAGATAATTGTTGGTGTCTTTAATTATTGTGTGTGCGAATATATCGTGTTTTAACCAACCCCTGCCTGGCTCATTTGATTTTGGCAATATTTTACTCCGCACCTAAATAGCTTACATGCTAATTATGCTTATGCTAAGGTGATAGTAGTGTTACTACCACCTTAGCATAAGCATAATCAGCCTTTAATGTTCCCACGGCTGGGACACCGGCCTTCTCTCTGTGAGAGGAAGTGGACCGTAATCCACCACATGAGTCCAGTGCGGGTTGGTAGATGTCATATGTTTTCGAATTTTTGCCGGTTTCCTCACGCTGTTTTCCTTCGCCGTTTTGAGAGCAGTAGTCATTAAATAATTTACACAAAGTAAAGCGCCTGTCTGGGTTCCAACCTACAACCTACTTACTACTCATAAGTCACAGCCGTTACCACTGAGCCATCGTTGCTCTACTGGGTCAACACTGTTCTTACCACGTCACTGGCTAGCTAATATTTTACTATGGAATAAAAAAACTTGATTACCTTAGAAGAACATCATACAGATTTATGAAGTTCTGTGATTCAGTGAGAAATAAGGAAAACCATAAGGTGACTTATGGTCACTCATTAGATTTCAACCCAAGCTAGCTTTCATCAAACTTTCGCCGACTTCTGGAGAATCAGCACAATATGCTGCATGACAACGTGGATAATATAATAAAGCGCAGATGTGTTTTATGACGGTATTAAAAAGCTGCACTACCGTCGGACCGTGGCTACGACAAGCACTTGTGTGCAGACAAAATATTTGCTAAAAAGACTATAGAAGCGGTTTCTTTAAAGCAGTGATAATTTACAAGTAGAGCTACGGTTTTTGACAGCCAACTGGAAATAGAAGTAGTAGAGATTTTTCGAGGATTCAGCGGACCGTCAGTGCGTGAGGATGCATTAATAGCCGCGTGGCTATCATTAAATGTACACATGTCCAGTGCTGTATTGGACAAGCAGCCCACTAGGCAGACCTTACTGGCTGGCTATTATTTTGATAAAAGCATAAGCTATTATTTTATATAAATATTTTATGTCAATAAAATATTCTTATTATATTATATTATAGTATCTACCATGTGCTGATATGAGAGAATAAAAAAAGTTATGTGCCTTGTAAAACGAGACGCCAATTTTCAGCAGTGCACTGATAGACTGATGATGATGATGATGAACAGTTCGAATAACGAAGTGTGCTAATTAAGATATTTTAGAAGGATTTAATGAGGTAGTGTTTTGTTTGTATTGGAATAAAGTCAACGATTTAGCTGTTAACCCTTTTGGTCAAAGATCGTTGTCAATATTATGATTATAAACTAATAAGTTTTGGGTAAGGAGTTACGGAGTTAGTTTATACGATCATTAATATTAATTGTATTAACTATAAGGTACCGGTAATAGTTCTGCGGTATCTATATTCCAATATTATACCCAATTAATTGGCTATGATATTAACTACATGGAACGCAATTAAGTCATTTAGGTGGAATAGAATATTTATCGCAGGATAAGTTGTAGGTATACCCTAAGCCCTTCCCAAGGTCCTCAGCGTATCTGCTCCAGCTGCGTTTTCAGGTCATCGATCTCTTTTGGTCGTCCTTTCTAAAACTTTTAAATAAGTCTCAAGAGCGACATAAAGTGTAACGACCTCACACTAGCTGGTTGTGTGTGTCCTTCAGTGATGTATCTACAGCTTATCTACTCTCGCATTAAAGTGCAAGGGATCCCAACTAAACTAAAAACTAGAAACTAAAAACTAGAAACTAAAAACTAGAAAGTTGAAGTAAATGCAAACTTACTTTAAACGCTTGTCCAAATTTCCGGGACATTAGACTGTAGAGTATTGGGTTGGCAGCAGTAGACAGGTATCCATTATAGCAGAGATAGTTCACGATTTTCCATACCTGAAAAAGATATCAATATTTTAGGTACGAAAAAGTTTTTAACACGCAATTTGGGCTTAAAAGTTGCTGTATATCTAATTTCTAGTTACAATTTACATTTTTATTGCATGCCGTTGAACTGAAGTGAGATTGAGCATACAATGTTAATAGTTTTGATCATTTGGGTCTCAATATGAAGCAGACTGCAACAATGATTGTTTGAATTTTAGTTAGTCTGTTCTTTCGAGGTGAACTAGGATTCATGAGTTGTTTCTAGTTCAGTTACGATTTTTAATTGGTAAACTTAGCAGTATGATTTTTATGTCATGAATGAAAAACCTGGAAAACTTTCGTAGCACAAGCAAATCGTTTCAGCTACAGAGTGCCCGTCTGCTGGGGTCGGGGAAAGTCCGAAAGGGATACCGAGGCCCCTGGCAGCACAAGCAACGGAAAGAACATGGGTGGGTTAGAGTCTGACACACCCTCCCGCTCCGCCCAGAGCGGGAGAAGTTATTTGATAATTTGAAAAAAAAAGAGTGGGCGTGATTTTATATTTTAAACTCAGACTATAGAAGTCCTCTGCCGGGGTCGCAGGAAGTTACTAGAGGGTCACCGAGGCCCCTGGCAACACAGGCAACAGGAAGGAATACGGGTGGATTTTAGTCAGTAAGAGTCTGACACACCCTCCCGCTCCGCCCAGAGCGGGAGAAGTTATTTGATCTTTTCCCATCCCAAAAAAAAAAAAAAGACTAGAAGTCCTACAATTGTGCGCTTTTAATTCATGATGTTGATGTTTGCATGTCACATTATTATGACTAACTGTTATGAGTCTGTATTGTATTTATGTTAAGACCGAAATTGTACCAACACTTATGGCAAATAAATTGATTTGATTTGATGAACATTCTAAGTAAATGTGGCATAATTTAAATTAATAATATTGAAGTAATTTTCCTTGTTTATACTTACGTTATAATAATCCTCATAATCAAATTTTGGTAACACCATCATTATGCGAAATATACAATATGGCGTCCACGAGAGAAAGAAAGACGCAGCAACGGCCGCTGAAAATAAAAATAAAATAAATTAATAAAAATAATTTTTAAGTTTTTTCTTGTACACTTTTTTTAACCGACTTCAAAAAAGGAGGAGTTGTACGACCGTATATATGCTTTTTTATGTTTGGTTCACCGATTTCTCCGCCAATTGTGGACTGATTTTAAAAATATTTCTTTTGTTTGAAAGGGTATGCTCCCGAGGTGGTCTCATTTTCACCAAATCATAATCTGATTAGGGAATATCATGGAAATCGAGGGTAATCCTCAAATTTTAAATGCACACCTATGGCAATTTAGGTATTTTTTATAGTAACTTGTGCAATTGCTCTCGAAAAGCACTATTTGGTGGAGTGGAATTGATGATGAAGACCACCGGAACTACTTAATAAGAAGTATTTAATTAACGAGTTGCGATTCGATTAGGTACTTTAATATGGTTGCTAAGCCATTTATACTCTTCACAATGCATATGGTGAGTGACAGTTCTCCTGGTTCTTACCAGGAGAACTCCTCGACAATTAACGTCCCTGCATCAAGAAAAGCAATATTTTGTAAAAGGTTATGAGCAGTTGACATTAGGCTATTGTAACTTAGATAAATTACAAACAGACCCACTAAAAAGTGAAAAATAAAAAACATAAAATAAAAAAACAACAGACTTCCAAAAAAACACTACAAAGTGAAAAATAACATTAATTTCGGAAGTCGGTGGCAAAAAAACTAAAATACAAATCCAAAGACACCGACTTCTGAAATTAAAGTTATTTTTTACTTTGTAGTGTTTTTTTTTGAAAGTCGGTTGGATTTTTTTGTAAAAAGTTTTTGTTCAAATCAAGTGGAATTTCATAAGTACTACCTACTGCTGCAGATTTTTTTTGCCCATAGGTCATTTGTAGGTATGCAATGCTTACGCAGTTATGTAGTTACACACTTGGGAGTATTTTTCTTTAATTTTCATGTTGCACTGTACTCCTAGTGTTTAAATCCTAATGTAAACACATTTCTACTTATTCTATTGTCACACTTAGTACTTCGTGTAGCTTCTCGCAAGGAAATGAACTCGCTTACTGAGAGTCCAACTTTAAGTACACAAGATACATTGCACCCTCTTGCACGGACTGTTTAGCAAAGTAATTAACACCACTTTGTGCTGGCACAAAAAATAGTTGATAAAATCAAAGCAATGAGGTTCTATAAGCTCAAGGCAGAATTAATATTTATATTTATCTTATTGTTCTTCAAAAGAAAGAGGTTCTTGATTGAAATGAACAACTTCAAAGAGCTAGTTCTAGGAACTTGAGGAGAAAGCATTAGGTATAATAATGTATTTTTCCTATTAGGTTTATCAAGCGTATCCACGGTTATGATTATACGCCATTTAATATAGCAATAGAAAAATAACGACAAAATAACGACAGTTGTTATGTAATATTGTTGAATTTACTTTAGATTATTTATTTAACGTAAATGGTAAATAGATTACATTTCATTGTAATTGTAGTGAAATAACGGAGTTTATTAGACGTTTATAACGAAATAACGAAAAGGGTGACAGCAGTTATTTTTCTAACGTTATAAAATAAATGGAGTATACTTATACATAAGAATTGTATTATCAAGTATGGATGCAAACATCGTTACTACATAAAATATTAGTTTTTTCGTTGTTATATTATTTAGTGTTAATTATCCACTAGTTCTTTGCTACTAGAACAGTGTAGATACATGTACCTATATTCCAGGCCTACAATTGTTTATTTAAGATAAGGTTTAGAGGTACTAAAATACTTTTGAAAAAAAAAAACTGAAATAAATTTACAATAATAATCGATCTCTGCTGGTCCAGTTTCCGTTTAAATTGTCAAACAAAATATGACTAGGTACTAACCAATCATTTTCACCGCCTTGTCTCTGTTCTGTTTTCCAACTACCGGACTGCTCCGCAATTTTTTCTGCGCCGACTTTAACTTTATTGATATTTTAATATATAGCACCAATATCGTCGTCATCGGTATTACGAAGAAAACGAATATCTCGACGGCAACCACAATACTCGCAGCTTTCGTCAACGTGTAGTAACAATACACGTACTCCTTTCTCTCTAATAGATCTATGTTGAACACGTCGGGGATACAAAAACCAAGTGAGATAATCCATATAACACCTACAATTTTGAAGACACGAGAATTCAACGTCAGCTTTTGCCGAAAAAAGGGTTTAGTCACTATGATGTAGCGTTCAATTGTAAATGCAGTGATGATGAGTAGGCTGCAGTTACTGAATACGTCCCAGAGGATGTAATGTATTCGACATCCAACTTCTCCTAGAGGATAGAAATCCGGTACGAATATGATGTATATTTCGAGCGGGATGAAGAGGGCTGTGAGAAGGTCGGTGATGGCGAGGTTGGCGAGGTAGCAGTTGGTGGGCGTGCGCATCGTGTGGTCCCTGGCTATCACAGCCAGCGTGCACACGTTGCCGATCACGCTCACCGCCATTAAGATCCCCAGGATGATGCTCATGACTATCTTGACTGTGTATGTGTCTTCTAGTTCGTCGTAGAAAGCCATCTGAACTGGCCCAAAGAAAGAAAAAGAATTGTTCTCGTATTCGCTGTCGTTTATGAACGACATTTGTATTTCGTTTATCTAAAATATTTTAAAACTACTTAAAAGTTATCATTTAATGTTTTTAGTAACCCTCACTGTTTTATTACAATGGTGTGTTCGATATACTTATTGACTGTGAACAGTCTCGCTCTGGCTAGCGATAGGGAAGTACTGATAAAAAATAAATTTCGTCAGGCCTTGACGCACCCCTATACAGTATGATGTTAGGGGATGATTTTTATTTTGTATTTTTGATAAGGTTTAATAATCTGGTTGACCAAATTGAAATATAACAATACTTATTGTGCTTTGGAACTAAATTTAGTTGTATTTGCTGATTATGTAAGGCAATTGATATGCCACAAACGTTTATTTCTTCTTTCTGGGACAAATTAATCCCATTTGCAGAAATGAATAAACCGAGCTCATTTGTTACTCGACTGACCGACCGCTTTGCCGACCTGGGAATCCAGCCCAGTACCTCGTTAGTGGCTTTAACAGAATACACGAGCGGTTTATCTCGTAAAACTATAAATCGAAACTTACGACCAAAGAGTACAAATTACTTTTAGAATCGTTTGACAAAAAAAATGCTGTTGATAAAAAAGTTCCAAAAGACATTACAGTGTATCTCTAGGTGTATTTCTCTCATAAAAAACGCCACTTTTACGTCGTGTAGTCAAGACTTGACGTTGTCACTAGTAAGAGGTTAAACGCAGCCAACTTTGCTCGTGGCAATTAAGTGGAAGCCTCTCTTTAGTGTTCCCTCGTTAGCAGATACAAGGCCTCACGAAATACACAAAGGACTAGATACGGACAGGATAAGTTTTTTCATGGCGCTATAAGTTAAATTGTAAGGTATTTTTGTGATAGGTAGTAGGTATAGGTAAGTTCTATGAGGGCACCGCGACCTTATACATATACCTTATACCGGATCGTATAAATAAAACCGGTCAAGTACGTGTCGGGCCACGCAAAATGATGGGTTCCGTAGTTGGGATGAATTTATCCCAAAAACAAACTAAACATTGTAGTTGAAAAAAATATTCTCCCATACATCTAATAGGTCACTCTCAATTCTCCAACTGCAAATCTAAGTAAGTCGACTATTACTCACTAACTTGTAAAGCCTACATAGCTGTGACATTTTTCCTTTTTTTACGTATCCAAAAACAACCATTTAGCTGGCAGGGGAGGGACACTTGACTCTAACAAAAATTAGCGCTTTAAAGCTTAATATTACGCAAACAGATCCTTGAATCGAAAAATGGTTTTGACATACCCGCAACATTTTTGAACGAATAGGTCGTTCAAAAATATTGCGGCCAACACTCCACACCATGGGATAGACAAGAAAAAAAATATACTCCCCACTTTAAGTGCAGGAGATACTCTAGATTTTTTTCAAGATTTTATTTTAGCACTTTAATATGTACACCCATGCTAAAATACAGCTTTCTAGTACTTAGAGCCTCTGAGGTAAGCCGCGGACAGACAGACAGACAAGCCGACGGGCATGACGAAACTATAAGGGTTCCCTGTTGGAACCCTAAAACGCTGCTACTTATATTATGTCATGACACGCACAGTCAGCTCTCCAAGCTGAGTGTCTATTCTTTCTGATTTTCTAAATGGAAAATAGTGTTTCTCTCATCATCATCACACATGCTGCTAGCTGTTGACCGCGACTTCGAGCGAGTAATAAAAAGTAGCCTATATCCTTCCCCAGGTCATGGTCTACCCTTTTTTTTTTTTTTTTTTTTTTTGAGGGTGGGAAATCATCAAATAACTTCTCCCGCTCTGGGCGGAGCGGGAGGGTGTGTCAGACTCTTACTGACTAAAACCCACCCGTATTCCTTCTTGTTGCCTGTGTTGCGGGGGCCTCGGTGACCCATAAGTACCTTCCCGCGACCCCGGCAGGCATCGGCCCTAGTGGACCCCTACTTTTGTGCTGACGACATCTCTTTGAGGCGCGCGTGGAATACGACGCGCCGTCGACCCGGGCCTGGTCCTTACCGGACGGTGAGCTACCCATTGCTCACCGTCCGCAAGCCCGCGCCTACGGTGGCCGGAAATCCGCCCGGGATTCCCGACGCCCTGGGCGTCTCCTGCGGCGGCTAGGGGCGAGAGGGCGCGAAACTTGCCTTTCCCTCAACCGTCCCGCCTCCTCCTTTGCGAGCATTACTGCTTCGCAGAAGGAGGTGACGGCTGCCCATGCCCTCTCGCTCCGTACCATGGCCTGAACCAGGGCCGGACGCGAGAGGTCTCTGCCGCCGATCGCCTCCACGAGGACACGGCGGTGCTCTGCCCAAGCCGGGCAGACCTCCACCGTATGCTCCACCGTGTCCTCCAGGCGATCCACACAGTGGTGACACCCGGACGTTTCCTCCCGCCTTATCCGACACAGGAACCTCCCGAAGCTGCCGTGTCCGGTGAGGACCTGCGTCACGCGGAAGGTGAGGACGCCGTGGCGCCTCTCCAGCCACTCCTCAAAGAGGGGACTTATCGCCGCAATCGTGGCGTGCCCAGCACTGGGTTGCAACAACCGTACTTTCCATGACGCCATGAGATCCCGCCGGAGCTCCGTCCGCTGTGCCGCGATTTCTCGCGGCAGCGGGCTTACGCCCCGGCGTTTCGCCTCCTCGCGCCACTCCCATACGTGCGCGAGGACTTTTGCCTCCAGATCCCATGGCGGCAATCCGGCAAGGAGGCTCGCTGCCTCACAGGAAACCGTGCGGTATCCTCGGACCATCCGGATGGCCATGACCCTTTGGGCCGCGCTCAACCGGCGAGCTGGCCGCAGCGCCAGAGAGCGCGCCCATACAGGTGCCCCGTAGAGGGCCATGGACCGCACGACCCCCGCGTAGAGCCTCCGGCAGGAGGCGTTTGGACCCCCTAGATTGGGCAGGAGCCGCTTCAATGCAGCGCCCGCCCGCTCCAGTTTGGGAGCCAAACGTCGGAAATGCTCCACGAAGTTCCACCGGCTGTCGAGGACGAGTCCCAAGTACTTCATCGTCGACTCGACGCCGATAGAAACCCCTCCTACCGTTATTTGGGACCCCAACGGTGGCGCGTTCCGAGGACCATGAAAACACATGGCCTCGGACTTGTGCAGGGCCACCTCGAGTCCCAATTGCCGGATCCTTTCGACGATTGTCGCAACCCCGCGTGCCGCTAATTCGGCCGCCGCCTGGTGCGACCTCCCCTGCGCCAGGACCAACGTGTCGTCAGCGTAGCACACTACGCTGACGCCGCTAGGGAGGTCGGCGCGCAGCACCCAGTCGTATCCGATGTCCCACAGATGCGGCCCGAGGACCGATCCCTGTGGGACACCGCACGACATCTCTTGCCGGTTCCACACTCCCTGGTGACCGGGGTAGATGACGGCCCTGTCCGTCAAATAGGCCTCGACCACACGACAGAGGTAGGTCGGCATCCGGTGATACCGGAGTGCCTCCCTGATGCAACTCCAGGGCAGGGTATTGAAGGCATTGGCGATGTCTAGGGACACCGCCAAGACGACCCCACCCTGGGCAACAGCATTCCCCGTCGTCAGGGCTCGCACACGCATGATGGCGTCCACCGTAGAGCGCCCTCTGCGGAAACCAAACTGGCTCTCCGCCAAATCCGGCCCCACCCGCACCAGCTGGCCGACGAGGCGGTCTGCAATTACTCTTTCAAAGAGCTTGCCCACCTCGTCGAGTAGCACGATGGGCCGATAAGCGGACGGAGAGTCCGCAGGGCGCCCTGCCTTCCTTATGAGGACCAGTTTCCCCGTCTTCCAGCGAAGCGGGAACTGGCCCCTCTCCATGCATGATGGTCTACCCTAGTGCCAAATTTCATCCAAATCCGTTCAGTCGTTTTAGCGTAAAAGCAGAACAAATAAACAAACAAACAAACAAACTCGTTTTCGCATTTTTAATATCAGTTAGGATTCGCGGAGGTCGGTTATCAAAGGCAAGTACCTATCACAATAATCTCCTTTTGTCGGTAACGTTGTTTTTCTAAGAATGTACTTGATGCTTTGATCTATTTTTCTGTATTTGACATGAAATTCAGAAAAAACTACCTCCTTTCTCTCTTGAAAGATTGGCCCATCTGAAATTGTAAACCAACGAAGATCAATCACTAAACTAGTCTGGTTCTCTATAAAAAGCTGTAAATTCTTTCATCAATAGGTACTTATACTAAATTATAGTCTAGAATAATCTTACAAATACTTTAAGCTATGAGTAAAAAAGTTATTTTACTTTTTGTGCTAGATTGGCTAGTAGGTATAAAAATATTTACTGGCCAATTTACTTTTTAGGTTTCACCGTAAAATTACTTTGCCTCTTATCAGCATGTTGATCCTTATAGCAAAATTTATTTTAGCACTGAAGCTCCCACATAAAATCAGATGATTCTAGATTTATCCGGTTTATCACTGTCTATATAAAGGAAAATTTGTTGTTAAGAAAGTGCATTCTGAAAGTGGGCAACGTCGCCAATAACTGTCAAATACCTCGCAGTTTTGATTAATTTGGTAATTTTACTGTATAGAATTATGAAATATAACTATATAACATAATATAAAAATATAAATAGCGAACTAAAATATTGATTATGAAATGCAATAATTGATATCGTAACACCGAATATCTAGTTTTAGATGTAAAATAAGTATTTGGAAACTTACCAAATGCTCTTTTTTATACCTAAAATGTTTATACCATAAATGTTTATATTTAATTCAGAGTTATAATTGAAATTCATTATTAATATTTTATGTCACTAGTTAGCAATATTTCATATTTCCATAGAGTAGTATTAACAAATTAATAAAAGCATGTAAATATTTGACAGCTATTTGCGACGTTGCCAACTTTTAGAATGCACGCTCATAAGCAAATTGAAACCCTTTTTTTTTTGGGCGGGAAATCATCAAATAACTTCTCCCGCTCTGGGCGGAGTGGGAGGGTGTGTTAGACTCTTACTGACTAAAACCCACCCGTATTCCTTCTGTTGCCTGTGTTGCCATGGGCCACGGTATCGGCAAAAAAACCCTACGTTGTGTAGTGTGGTTTAAAAGAAAACGCGCTGTACGAGGCAAATAAACATATAATTTCTAAAATAAAAAAAATACAATCAGATTAACAAATAAAAAAAATCTGATTTCAGGTGTGAATAAAAGTTGATCAATCAACCCCCTTAGGTGCGTAGAAGACGCACATTAGCCGCAAATAAAAAAATAAACATTTAATGATTAACTGAAAAAATCCTGTAACTGAGTCGGGTCACGTCACGAAGTCGCAGACCACACGATGATGCTCAGCAGCGGAGTGGAGATGGAGACTGCTGCGTAGCGGCGTGTGATGAGACGATGGACCGCTGCGTGGTGGCGAGTCACGTGATGGTGTTCGGTCTGGGCGTGTGGATGGTAAAAGCCCAAAGGACCGCAAATAAAACTTGAATTTAAACTGAAAGAGTTATGTAGGTATATGCCATTACACATAAAATTTTTGTGTCAATATTCCGGAAAGCATTTATAAAAATCTTTGTAAGAGTGCGACCTAATCTGTCTGCAAAGCAAAAAGTATTTTTGACGCTCAACCTTTGTGTCAAAAATTCTAGAATTTTCATACTGATATCCGAACGTTAGACACATGTGTGCCAGTAGGGTTCCGCAAAAGAGGTTGAATAATTGGGTAAGGACGAAGACCAAATACCAATAAAAATTGTAGAATTAATAATTGTACAGTTGGTTAACCGTGACAAAGCCATTTCACACAACTGTCAAAGAATGACAGTTGCGATTTGAATAAAGGACAACGGCCTACTACGGACAATTTAAGTTGGCAGTCAATTTTCTTAACAATTAATTTCCCTGACTTTACATGATTTTCAGGGTTAGTGAAATGAAAAAAGTTGTTCCTAACTCCTTTCCATTTCTTTCGGTCATGAATCAGCGTTACTGACATTTCTCCCCCAAATTGTCACCTCCAGTGTTACATGGCACGGTTACAGCGATGCAGAGAGGTGATAAAAGAAATATATCGGAGCCCTAAAACATTTCTTTATTGTTATTACGTTCGTCGACAACGTTGAGTCGATTTCGATCTTCGGCGCCGCAGTATAAAAGACTCGGGAAGTGAATTAGACGTCACTTTATGGGAAATAACATTATCTTTAAGTGGATATTTATTTTTGGAAAGTTAAGATCGGCACTGCAGAAAAGGTTGAATTTTCAAGTACGAAAGTACCCACTTCGCAATTTTCCCTTTTACGAAGCCGAATGTTCGGATGTATTTTCTCGTCTAAACACCCGAGGCAGTCATTCCACAAGGGAATTAAGAGAGCGTAAACACTTGGGAGGCGGATTCGGTAAAAGGAGAGAATAATTTATGAATCCTGTTGCGATATTTCAGGGAAGGCAAGTTGGCCTGATGCATTATGTATTAAACGCATTGTATTCAACCGACTGTATTACACTTTTGTTTAAAAGTATAGGCAGAACATAATTGGGCTCATGTATCCGACCAATATTGAATGTTTTGTGAAATTGAATTATGTAGCGGCAGCGGTTTAACGAGCAAGAGGTTGAGTTCGATTACCAGCCGATGCGCTATACAGACCCCAATTAAATTAGTTAGATACGTGATGGGCATCCATACCTAAACATGTTGAAGTTTACACAAAAATAACATGTTTTTTAAACTAATATTTCAAGTAACTACACTACACATCGACGGTCGTAGACCCCAAAAAAATATACCATCAATCAATGCTGTTTTATTTTATTTTGTTTATACGAGTATTTGAAGTCTTTCGACTAGCATCAGTGTTGTTAGACATCTTCAGGTAGGCGTGGATCATCGGGTAAAGGTATTTCAATAAAATAGCTATCCCAATAATTACATATAATTCTTGATCGTACAATAAATAATTCCAACAATTAATTACAGATTACTAAGATTAAAGCGGATTAAAATGTAACGTCCACCGTGCACGTGGTCGCGTGTGCACTCCACCGCGGTTCAACACTAAGTGTCCATTTTAAAAGATGGCCTGGCCGCCTCACTAGTGCTCGGTGTTCGTTATGGACATTGACATTTACGTCAATTGACAGCTGACGTTTTGAGAGGAGGATGCGCCAACATGTATAAAGTGACAGCTGACGTATTGAGAGGCGGATGCGCCGACATATTTAATTTGTCCCTGTACTGAAGGGAAGCCACTGCTAGCAGAATCATACTGAGCTTGCTATATGATTTAGCAGGGAACCTACCAATGAGAGGCTTATTCCTGATACCTAAGTACCCACCATATGGGCGCATCTTGTGTTCGCATCGGTCACACTGCGGTGAAGCTATCAACAGTCTCGGACACCCTGGCCTGTCCTGCTGCAGGTCGCATAGCACGGCACGCCAGCATCAACGATATTAATCGCCTAGCCCTTGTCACCGCCGGCGTACCAGCAATAGTAAAACTTCAATTTAAAAAAAGTATATCTTTAATAACACAGTAAAAAGCTACACCCTGGTTATAAAAGTAATTGCGTTGATCTAAACAAGCGGTGAAATTGCGGCAACCATACAGTGCAGCCGCACGGTCACCCCTAATTGAAATTACAGCCTGTTGTAGAAAGGAGCGCCATAATACAGTAGGCGGGGAAGAAACGGATTCTTTCTTTCGTTTTTTTGTCTAGTTTATGTCTGATGAAATGACCATCTATCTATCACATCATTAATTTATCTGTCACTGATTCATTTTTAATTATTTTTACCTATTGTGATGCAGTCATTATATTGTAGGTGCATCGTCTTCACATATAACAATGATTATATAATTAATGTACACAAAATATTGTAAAACATTTTAAAGGAGTAACGGTGGAGTTTCTTGCACATTCTTCTCCATACGAAACTACTGTTCGGAAGGGGGGACTAGAATAACCTCTATTTTTCTGTAAATTTTAACGTTCAAAAGTGCTTACTCGTATATGTGCCTATATAAAATAAATTAAATTGACTTTGACTTTAAATAAAGATTCTGAAATGAAATTCGTTTTTCTATGTCTTGTTTACGATTTATGAAGTCAAATCTGCATGCTTTTAACTTGGATCTAGTTTTCCTTCTGTCTAAAAAAACAGCATTTTTTTTTAGAAAAAGCCAGCATAGAGATTTTTGACGTTTTTTCTCGAAGATTCTATAGATAGACAAGTGAACCTACTACGTCACGTGCTGGGCCTAATATGGTAAATGGGCCTTATTGTGTCGAATGTCATAATCCTAATGCATGTCATCAAACTGCCTCGCCCACACTTACATAATTAATCTCAAATGACAGGAGAACCTAGCTACAATATTATCTACCTGTGTTTCTATCTATTTATAGTAGGTACATAAGACGTAGGAAGGTTCGATGACTTTGGCTAAAGGATCATTTACCATAAACAAGTGGGTACCAACTTTTGTCTTATAAAAATATGTAATAGTCCGGTACTCTACTAATACGTGGGAGATGTTTAAATCATGCTTTAGCCGAGCTACTGACTGTTGAAAAAGATTAAAAAAATTTTACGTCAGTGGAATGAGGGAAGCGATAATTGATAATAATTAGGCAATTGACCTCATTCATTGTCACCAAAATTAGGTCAATTACCATCTATGTTCAAATTTCTTCTTTATAGGAAAGGTTTTAAGTGGGTTTTTATACCTTTAATACCTACATTATTATAAAATATATTGGACGGTAGCTAATGATTAACCTTCTTTTTATTATAAGGTTGACTGCAAAGGTCTATTTGTAGCACCTGCACCCCAAATGCGTAACCCGAAATATTTTGAAAGCAATTCCTAACTTCGATCCTAAATGTGGCCCTGGACAACCGAGCATGGCAGCAAGCCACATATCCCATTCACCTGGCTGGTCTCGGCGTCCGCAAAATTTCATATACATATAAGTTTAATGGCCTACCTCTCTTCGGTTCACAGTATATAAGTTAACCAGGACCATTTTATCTTACTCCGCGTTTGACCGATGCGTTGAACGCTTGGAAAATGGCTTGTCCCAATACGGATTTGCTCGACAACCCGTCCTCGTGCTGCTCTGCAGAATACCCTGCTAAACACGTCACCTAATACTGTTGAGCGTGCCCGTGTGCTGGCTGTAGGAGAATGGGAGTCAGGCTTGTGGCTTCAGGCGCTCCTGCCGTCCACCACATGCGCTATGATGGATGACTCATCGTTTCGGGTCGCTACGTGTCTCCGCATGGGCGCAACTTGTGTCCACATCTTTCACACAGCGGTGAAGCTGGCCTGGTCTGTCCTGCTGCAGGTCGCACAGCACGGCACGCCAGCATCAACGATATTAATCGCCGAGTCCTTATCACCGCCGGCGTTCCAGCTATATTAAAACTACAGCTTGGTACGTGACAATGGGAAACAAGCAACCTGACTCGACACCCTTGCACCATTTCATGTTCGAAGCACGGTGGATTATGCTGGCACCGCTGCTGCAGCTGTTGAGACCCTCCAGCGACGCAAATACCTTATGGGTAATACACCTTATGGGTAACTACAGTTTTGAGTCGTTTGAGGTCGAAACGCGCGGGTTATGGGGCCTGAGTGCCCGTCTCCTTTTAAGGAAATGTCTCGCCAACTGGGTGGCACTACCCGTGAGTAGAAGGTTGGGTTGTTCTTTAACCAAAGAATTAGCATTGCCATTCAACGTGGCAATGTGGCAGAATTGCCACGTTGAATGGCAATGCTAATTCGTCTGGGCACGTTTCTGGATGACAACGATGTGGAGGAGTACTTCGAGTGTCCTTTTGTTTTTGTATTTTTTTAATAGTAAATTACTTTAGTACCTACTGGTAAATGAAAATAAATAAATTCAAATTAAATACTTGTTAAAAATGCCAAATCCATTGCTTCATAATTATGTTTGAAATATTCGTCTGCTCGACAACGTAAATGACACAATGCATGATCAGCCTACAATATTCCCGCTGCTGGGACACAGGCCTCCTCTAATCGAGGAGTGGGCTGTAATCTACCACGCGGGCCCAGTACCGGTTGGTAGATGTCACATGTCTTCGAATTTTTAGTTCTAGGATATGCCGCCGGTTTCCTCACGATGTTTTCCTTCACCATTTTGAGAGCAGTGGTGATGAAATTGTTTACTCACAGAAATGTGCCTGCTTGGCTTCAAACCCTCGACATACAAGTCGTAAGTCCCCCGTTACCATTTTTGCTGTAGAACAGGTGATTCTCCCAAAGTTGATAATACTCCATTATAATAAATTAAAAATAAAGATGATTGTAGTTATGCAAAACTTGGACTTATTGTAATAACATTGCGTGATTTAAACGCGTGATAACGTAATAAAAACTTTTGCGATAAAATGTTTTCAAGGTCGAGAATTTAAATAAAACAGAGATAAGAAAAGTGTTGTGTGAATTTGTATGTAGTGGTTTTAATCAATAATTGCTTCGTTGGAGCATGTAGAGCTTCTTCCAGGCGGAGGAAAGTTATAAATGGTGAACATTAAGTACTTGCAGTCACTTCAAAGTTTCTGAACCAAGTTACTACGGAAAATGTACTACTATTATACTACGAAAATTGCTAAATTGTGAGTAAGTAACGCTAGCATGCGTTTTGTACCTATGAATTTTAATAGAAGGCCTTCTTTAGATTAAAGGCTCCTGCAGACAGGCGCAACGCGAAAGCGCGACGCGACAGCGCGACGCGACAGCGCGACACTCCATGAAATCTCCATCAAGCCAGTCTGCGCGAACCTTGAAGGTAGCAATATGCCTGTCGCGCACGCGATGTTGCCCCAGTCTGCACGAACCTTAATCCATGAAGAATTTAAATTATGAGTTAATTTATAGGTACTTACAGGTCTATAAGAAACAATATATTATTTTGGCATTATTTATTGTATTCTGTCTACAGGAAACAGATGGGCATCATTTGTTAAAAATCTAAGAATTAATTCTAAAAGTCTCGATAACCATTATCACTGCGAATTATAAATAAAATAAATAACATTACTGGTATCACATTTCCCTCACATTTAGTATAATACACGTACACCCTTCGATCTAAAAGCTAATGGAATTGGATCAAACGGGGATGGTTTGATTATTCAGTCTTCTCTGGGCTAATAATAGCTGCTAGTTTCTTGTCCTCTTGGTGCACTTCATGGTCATCCCAGCCCCACACGGAGTGGCTCCCGTCGCCGGTCCTCTTCACGCGTTTCTGGATGACGTCAGTGGATACCGTTTTGAGGTCATATGCCCATCCGATAGCGGCCATGGTGTCAATGAAAAGTTTAGTGAGGTTGAGGGAATAGTCCCCGAGTTCAGCAGTCTTGTAATCCCAGGGGAAAGTGTGGTGGTAGTTGTGGAATCCTTCGCCTAGCACCACGAGGGAGACCGGTCTGGTTTCCACCGGGTTGATGTTCTTGTCGTAAGGCTTGGCGCCCCACAGGTGGGCGGCGGAGTTCACCAGCCAGGTCACGTTCAGCACGTACACGTATCGGAAGATCGAGCACACGAAGTACGCGTTCCACAGAGATTCACCCCACAGTGTGGGGACGTACATCGGCATCGCAAAGCAGACCAGGGGCATGAGGATCAGGTAGAAACTGCAAATAAATAATCATGGTGGTATAAGATAACGATAAATTGTTTAATTGGAAAATACCTACTTATCTACCCATTTAACAATGTAACTATCTAAAATACGTTCCTACATCATCTGCCTAGCTTTTTCCCAACTATGTTGGGGTCAGATTCAAGTCTAACCGGATGCAGCTGAACACCAGTATTTTACATGGAGCGACTGCCTATCTGACCTCCACAACCCATTACTGGGTAATACGATACCCATTGGTAAGACTGGTTGTCAGACTTTCGGGCTTCTGACGACCCGTAACGACTGTCAAAGATCCACGAATGACAGCCGGGACCAACGGCTTAACGTGCTTTCCGAGGCACGGAGGGGTCTTGGTATGTAAAGATGGTCGCCCATCTACGGACCAACCGCGGCAAGCGTAGCTTAACCTGATTTATTGACCCGTGCGGGCTGTTATTACTTAGCCACAAGCCCACAAGCCAATCTAAAATAAGTTTCTACAATAAGGGCAAAACACGTAGGCAATAAGTACATTTTTGTTTAAACAGCTTAGTGTATTTTCGGACAAGCTCCAAACTATAGAAGCACGTACAATTGAAAACAATTTTAGTTTGGATACTGAAATATCTATAAAAGACTGAATAGAGATGATAATATTTGATGTAACTATTTGGAAGCAGTATGTTTAGAGCATCTGTCGTCGTATTTCGTAGCGTGAATACAAATCAAATCTACAAACACATGTCACAACTTACGCATAGTGACATAGATATCCTTGAATCACACTTACTTCTTCTGGAAGCGCAGAACGGGGTCACTCTTGAGGTCACTAAGGTCAATGGTATGTCCCTTAGCCTTGATCTGCGGGTGTTTCCTGACCAGCAGCCAGCCCACGTGGGCGAAGAAGAAGCCTCGTGTCGCATTGTGGGGATCAGCATCAGTTTCCGAGTACTTGTGATGCATCCGATGGTCACGTGCCCAGTCGATTACGGCATCCTGGAAAAAGGACAAGAAGTTGAGAGAAGATCCGGCACAATTTTTATGAGATTATTTACTAAGTTGTAGGTAGGTACTGAAACTATATGTAGAAGGTTCGGCTCAACATTAAAATGTAGATGTGGAATCTAAAGCTAAACTAGCTAAGCAGCGTATATCTTGCCTTAATGGAAATTCCTAAGCAAAGTTTGTCTAGGGGTGAATGTGACGGAAGAGTTATGAAAGTTCATCGATATACCTAAGCATTATAGCAACAACTTATGTTGCAATAGGCTAACCACCTTTGGCAATAGGTTGGACAATATGTTTCTGGCAAAGAATTGTCGTCCTATCTTTATTTTTTTTTTTTTGTTATTTGACATCTCGCAGGTCAACCTAGGAGGTTGTCCGCTGGTTAACCGGGCTTGCCTGTGGGTGCCAGAATAAATTAAGGCCTCCAGCCAGGGCATACAATTATAAACTAAGCGACTACACGCTAAGGGCACCCCCTGTAGGGTGTTTAAGGCGTCGCTGGGGGCGAACAGTAAGGGACAAGCTGCTATCTCTAGTCTACTGCAATATTTATGCCCAAGGTCGATATGAAGCGAATTATTTGTTATTGTATTACATTAATACACCTGTTTGATTAATAATTGATTCATCATTGTTTATCAACTTTGACGCACTCAATACACGATTATAATCAATAATCTGGTATTGCTACTAGATTTTTATGACAAGTAAAACAATATCTAGGTTTTTTCAGGTATTTTTACGATAAAATTAATACACTTACATTATCTAACACAAGTACAGGATTAGGTATCTATTGACACAGTTGGACTCAGATTAAATAATATTTTTTTATTTAATTGATTGCTTTCTTTCGGTATTGGTTTAATTTTTTAAAGCCAAACATACAACATTTTGAAATGTAAAAAGCATTCTAGCATTTCAAAATAGAGCTTACTTAGGCAAACGAGTTAAAACATATCAAAACTGAAGTATTAAGATTCAAGTGCCAATTTCAACATAACTGATTGACCAGAAAAAAAGAAAAAAACAAAAAGAAGCATTTAAAACTAAACTTCGAATAAACAAAAAACAACAAAGAAAATCAATAAGAACGACTTGTGCGATGCCAAAAAGGCTCCTATCTCAGCATCACTACATCTACACGCAGTATCAGCACATACATACACAGCATCTCTACTAGCTCCATTCGTTTCTATCACGTTATTATCATGCATGTTTAATGTTTATATTTAAGAATTATATTCCATAACTGTTATGTACAGCAAATTAACTACAACAGATAAAGCATTGTTCATTATAGAAAGTACCGATCGATCACGCAGATCATTACCTACCGCTGATAACTTAATTACAGTCAAAGGGTAATCGCCGATACTGGTGTTAATAGGTGAAACTGATAACGCTAGTTTCTCACGCGTGATAAACACATGTATGCTTTTGATAATAGGTGTTTGTTCACGTCGTGAAGGTATGAACTCTTATATCTTTATTTTTTGTTAAAAGTATCCCAAAGTTTTTATAACACTGTTGAACACACACGGAAAAAAAGGATCTCTTCAGCGAAGAATATCAATATTCTCAGAAAAATTGTTTCAATCCAAGTAAATATTTTCTTAACGTAAGTAAATGTACTCAGTCCAAGGAAACCTGTTTACTCAAATTAAGAATAATAAATACTTGTTTTTTTTTCTTGACTTAAGCAAATATTTTTGATTCAAGACTAGAATAATCTTAATTGAAGAAAATATTCTAAGAGAGAAATAATATTCTTAAAATTAAACTTAATAATTCTTCATTTAAGTATAATGTCTTCGATGAAGACAATAAAACTGAGACAAAATTTTACTTCATTCAAGAATATATTGTTTTCCCCTTAAATGAATCAATATTTTTCTTGACCAAAAGGATATTGTCTTAATTTAAGACATCCTTTTCTTCCATGCAGGTTAACTATAAATTCTTTGGACAGAAGAGATTTTCTAATCACATCGACACCTGACAAGGCTGCCGGAAACTCACAAAAACGCACCTGCAAGGTATTAATAATCGTTTTAGTAACGCCTAAATGCCACTACTAAGTTATAGATTCTGGTTACCGGATCGTGAAAGATGGGGTTTGAAAATCTAAAATCAATATTAGCCGGGATCTTGTCATTCTATCTTTAGACCTAACACGTCATTGCTGAAGGTGACTTTAACATCATTCAATTAATTTCCCCTACTTTCCTAGAAAATATAATATGACGTCATAACTACGCAAGACGATAACATTCATGCACACATTTTCTATGCGTTCTAACCTTTTATGAACTTTGTGCACATGCTTCAACAGATAGTCATTTATTCCAAGGCACATGTCTTTTCACGAGATCTGTGTCCTTTCTTAGACCTCTACCTCTGAAGTTAAAAACCTGAGTTAGTTTAGGTATGTCCTTTTTAAAATTCAGTTATGGAAATCATTAAATTCATAAACATTGTTTTCATAAATACTTTTGTCTTTGTTAATCTTCTTCTTGATCTTTCATAAATACCTACGTGGAATTTTATCTTACGTATTGGCATAAACTAATTAGATTTGGCTTCCTCTGTCGTGTTACTTATTTATCAAAATACCTAATTAGATGCTTAAATAGATTAGTCAGTCATACATACCTAATTTTATCTATCATACATAACATAATCAGCCTATAATGTTCCCACTGCTGAAACACAGACCTCCTCTCTGTGAGAGGGAGTGGGCCGTAAACCACCACGCGGGCCCAGTGCGGGTTGGTATGGCACATTTCTTCGAAGTTTTGGTTCTAAGACATGCCGGTTTCCTCACAATGTTTTCCTTCACCGTTTTGAGAGCAGTGGTGATGAAATAATTTACACAAAGTTAAGCGCTTGTCTGGGTTCGAACCTACGACCTACAACTCGTAAGTCACGGCCGTTACCACTGGGCCACCACTGCGCATTTTATCTGATGAATTAGTTAGGTATTAAGTATTTTGTTTAGATAAACTTACTTGGAAGGCCAATGTGTTGAAGAGAGTGAGCAGAATTCTAAGTGGCAGACGCGCTTTGTATGACTTGTGAGCCCATAGTCTGTGCGCACCGGCGGTGATGCCCAGGCCTGAGCATATGTACAAGAACACAGCTGGAAAAAAACAAATAACATTCATTATTAAAGAGCTACAAGACAGATTTCCCCTAGAAAAAGAGAACAGCAAGAACAGGCGTATTTTCCGAGGGTATCAAAAATAGCGACTAGGCTGTCAAGAGAATGGGAAACTGCCCTCTTATAGGAACATTTCAAAGGGGATTCAGCAATAATATAATTTAAATTACCTAATAGAAAAGCGTGTTTAAGCAATAAAGAATATTGCTAAAAACCGTTTTTATATTAAAATTTAAGAGAATATATTTACTTTGTAAATAGATTTTCTTATTTAAAACGAAAATTGAACCGCTATGTATGTAGATGGTCTTTTAATAGGTACTTATTTATTTTCACTCACTTCATTTGAAAAACAATTTAATGAATTCCCTGAAACTGTAATATTTGTTTGAGTGTATCATTAATTCGTTACTTCTGTAGAAATCGACACGTTTTCAAACGGCGAATTTGACTTTGAGCCTAGTAAGTTACTTAGTAATGGTAATATTATTAGGTTCCTAAAGTAGACCTAAATTCCAAGTATGGGACTTGGAAAAGGTTTCTCCTATTAGTTCATATTGAAAAGTAAGCATTTATAGTAGAGAAATATTAAAGTGGAGTCAAAATTAACTAAGCATTTAAAATTCTCGGAAAATCAAAATGAAGTAGGTTGATCGGCGGCATTTCTGATTTTAAGGTAAATAAGGAGTTAATAATGTAGTACGGTTTTCAAAAATGACAACCCTACTAATGGTTTAAACCAAAAAGTCAATTCTCGTATTTGAAAACGTTCAAAATCCATCTCATCTCAGCGACAATGTCCAAACCATATCAAATGTTTATATAACAACAAGTAATGACAGCCGCACGGGTCAATCGAGCAGGCTAAGCTACGCTTGACGCGGTTGGTCCGTAGATGGATGACCATCTTTACATACCAACCCCTCCGTGCCTCGGAAAGCATGTTAAGCCGTTGGTCCCGGCTGTCATTCTTGGAACTTTGACAGTCGTTACGGGACGTCAGAAGCCCGAAAGTCTGACAACCAGTCTTACCAAAGGGTATCGTATTACCCAGTAACTGGGTTGTGAAGGTCAGATAGGCAGTCGGTCTATGTAAAATACTGAAATTCAGCTGAATCAGGTCAGACTGGAAGCAGACCCCAACGTAGTTGGAAAAAGGCTAGGCAGATGATGAACCACATATAACAACCAACCTCGTTGGTATGGTTGTTATGAAAATAAGAGGGGCTAACAGCAACATGAATTATTAAAATACACACGTGCTCTGGGGGGTAACCATCACCTCTTATAGCAGTATTATTTCAATATTACTTCAGCGTGAGAAAGAGATGGAGCTATAAGTCCTGTATAGCTCCATCACTTTCCCACTGTAAAGTAATATTATAATAATACTGCTATAAGAGGTGATGGTTACCCCCCTGAACGTACATGTGGAAATATTTTTTATTATTATTCTTGTCTATAATAATAATAAGATTTACTGCACAAAGAGAAACTCATAGAGACACTAAACATGATTGTGCAAGTGGTGATCAAAATGAGGTTGAAAAGCTGGCTCCTGAACTAAGTAAAAATATACTTTTATCTCAAGAGCTCTTAAACATAGATAAGTATAACTTAAATGCAATCAGGTTAAGGTGACTCAATAATTACACGTATCAGTATTGAGAAAGTTATTCAGGAAGTGATCATTAGGATATCTTCTGTATCGTCGTAAGACAAAATCTGCAACCAATTAGTTAGCTTTGCTTTCAGCGCAAACTTGGTCATCGTGTAAATATCAATTAACCGATGTACCTTATTATAAAGATGAGCGCTTAGGACTGAATAATGGCGGCTGGCAAATGCAAAACGAAATTAGACGGAGTCACAGACCGGACGACCTCGACGTCTTAGAAGGATGTTTGAGTCAAGAGGTACTCGTAGGATGCAGTGACGGCGTAAGACTACACGCAAAATGAAGAGTTGTCACTTGTCAGGGACTTGGGCTTCAAAGTACAGCAGGGCGGTTGAGTAGTCTCTACGCTTAGAATTACCCTTTAAGCACGTTCTATTTGTATTAGAAGATTTTTATAGACTGTACCTCCCCTTATGGCAATCATCATCAAAAGTCTATTTTCAAGACACGTTGTAAGATACTTTGTAATGTTAATAAATATCAAATGATGTGCAGTTAATCAACATTCTAACTTATATTGACGCCAATATTAATTATGCGGGGCAGCCAACTATATAACATTATTTTGTAATTCTTTGTAAATCGTTTTTATAAAAAAACGCAGAATGAGTTCTTTTCACAGATTACTGTGGGTACACTTAGATGGCGCATCTAGCTAAGCGACGCGTGTTGGGGGACTGTCTTATGTAATTTCGACGTTCGAAAAGTGCTGATTCTCAGCCCAGTTTGAATAAATGACTTTTGATTTAGACGACAAGAGGTTTTATTTAAAAAAAATATTTTTACCTATTGTGATGTGGTAATTCTATTGGTAAACATTTTAAAGTAGTAACAGTAGAGTTTCTTGTCAATTTTTCTCCATACGAAACTACCTTTTGGAAGGGGCGACTAGAATCACTTCTACATTTCTGTAATTTTTTTTTTTTTCTTTTTTTTTTTTTTTTTTTCTTTTGCCTATTTGGAATTTGCTTTTACTTTACTTTTACTTTAATATGGAGGTGATCCCCAGCATCAGTGTAAACGAGAAGGTAAGAGAATGCGGGAAATATTGTAAATTAATGTAGTTATACAGATTTGTCCGTATTAGCTCAAGGTCTAGTTGAGTTGAAAAAGAAAGGGAAGTGTTTGTGCTGCAACGGGCCGATGTAAATAAACAAATATCGTACCTACAGCCCAAAAGCCAATAAAAACAAAAAAAAAATAACAAAAGAGAAACTTACCAAATATACTCGTCAGCCACATCGCTTTTGTAAGGAATAGATAGGCTCCATAAACTCCTCCTATATGGAGCAATCCCATGAGGATGACATTTCTCCACACTATCTTCCACACCCGTTTCTCAGCCGAAGGGGGTACGATGACTGGTGCGGTATCTGTGTCCTCATTCACAGCATCTCCTTCGTAGAGGACCCAGGAGCCACCAGTTTGCCCTTGAGGAGGCATTTTCTCTGCGAAAAAAGAAATTAAATATTTGTAAGAGATGTTTAAAAATGAAATCTAATAATAATCAAAATCACAATTCATTTATAAAAACTAGGCTGAGAATCAGCACTTTTCGAACGTCAAAACTACACGAGATAGTCCCCTAAAACGCCCACCCTTCCTAATGCTTTAGCTGGGAAGAAGAAGTGGTGCAACGAACTCCCCAGCAGCACAACCAAAATAAATAAATAAAAGCCTCCACGCATAAAGGGCGTGCCACCTTACATATAGCTATAGCTGTAACTCATTCACAAATGATAAACTAGGACCATCGAAGTAAAATAATTAAACAGTTAATTACTAATAACAAAACAAAACCATAGTCAGTAAGACGACCAGTCACCACAAGCAGCAGACGTTCACGAGCATAACGCAAAAATCAGTCATTACTGGACACACATTACATTAATGGACTGCTGATTTCCTTTTGTTTTCAAAGACACCGTTATTTAATTGGGATCAACCTTCAAACAAACAAACAAATATGATATGTTCGTTACTCTCACCTTTCATTTTAACAAATAAACATAAAATTGATAACGCTAATTAACTGCTAACTAGACCACATGCCACAAAATTTTACAACATCACATAATACACAGCAAAATAAATGTTAATCCGCACTTCCACAGCACATACGAATTTGTTAATGAAAGTGCGTCTTATGTATAATATTTATGCTAAAATTCTGTTTCGTTATCTCTTAATAGGTGTAGGTAATCTTTATTTTAGATAAGATTTAGATACTTTAATTTCCGACTGCCACAATACTTTAAATAGTGCAAGTACAAAGTTGAAACTTTTAGAACCGAAAGTTCGGAAGTTACAACCAAGATTCGATACTGGGATTCAAGAGATTCGTGCAAGATAGAAGTGTGCCAAATCCGACCAGTCAAGTTGGTAATATAATGTTTCTACACAAGTTTTAACTTTTATTCTTTAGTTAACTTACGTAGTTTATCTGGATTAGGTAAAATATAGTATCAGCAGTCGTTAAGACCTTTGGGGTGGGTAGGTAAACTTTATCAAGTGCACTGTGTTTATTGGTCTCGTGGCAAGTTTGCACCTGCAAACTGCCCTGGGGGGTAACCATCACCTCTTGTAGCAGTATTATTTCAATATTACTTCAGCGTGAGAAAGTGATGGAGCTACAAGTCCTGTATAGCTCCATCACTTTTCCACTGTGAAGTAATATTATAATAGTACTGCTATAAGAGGTGATGGTTACCCCCCTGGAGTGTCTGAATTTACCATTTACTGTAAATAGTGCAGGTCTGGAAATAAATTAAAAGACACATAGCTTTAATGATGCAAAGATCAGCCCGTCTCCACCATATACCCTTTGAATTCAATGCTCCAGGTGGATCGAATGATTCACTTGATGTGTCATGCATACTGTGAAAGATTAACGTTAATTATGATGGATAATATAGATAGGTATTAAGAATGATTAAATAAAAAACTACGTGACTAATACACTGAGACTTCATTGCAATTATTTCTTCGCGGTTACAGTATTTAGCGGTTCGAGCCAACTCTTGTCTCAATAAAAGGCATAAATCTAAAAAATATTAAATTGAGAATTATTTTGGATATTCTGAAAAAAACCCCTATTTTGCCAACTGTAATCTTATGTAAGTAACGCGTTACTTGTGGGTGTTTTCAGACTAAATCATTATTTACTTTGAAAATCCACAAGTAACTAACGCGGGCCCTTGCCCGAAGTAAGTAGGTATTAGAAAGCTTAGTTAGATTGAAGCATTGTCAACAACTTTTAGGACACAACTTTATCTTAGTGAAATTCTATAAAAATACCTAATTTCAGAATTTGTGCGATGTCGCAAGTAAAGCTTCATACTGACTGTACCTAACCACCCAGGTAAAATTACTGAAATAAAACTTTCTTTAACTCAAATTCAAATTCAAAGCATTTATTTCAAATTAACCAAATAGGTACTTTTTGTATTTGTTTAATTTAAAATTGTCAAGGGACAGGAATTGTCCAGGCGTCGGTCAGTCAGAAAGATGAAGCTAGTTGCCCATTCGAAAGCGTAGTAGGTTCCTAGGAGAAGAACGGGCAAGAAACTCCACGGACACTCTTTCCTTATATAAGCAGGTAGGTATAATTTATACGAAAGAGACACAATAAACAATTAACACTAATCCTCATGCGATAACAATTTATTATCACATAAAAATAATGATTCTATTTACCTACGATCTGATAATATATATTCAAAAATACTAAAAGACGTGCTAAGAAACATTAAATTTATTCATTTAATTTTAATTAGTAACCGTACTCGTATTAGTTGCATTCCTACACATTTTTCTAACGCATTTATGAATCAGTTGAGTTTGGATTATAAAACCAAAACCAAGATAAAAAAGGTGATCAAATGAACCAAGAGTTTGATAAAGTAAAATTAAAATTAGGTTAAACAAATTTCGCTTTTGGGTCGCGGGAATAAAAATGAAATGCTGTTCGTTGGTAAGCGTATTACTTGAGAATGGCTGGATCGATTTGACATTTTTTTGTTTTCGGGAAACCTGAACGTCTTTTATTTCTATGGGATTTTGATATGTATTAAAATTTGGACCGAACAATGTCTGTCGGGTCAGCTAGTTTATAATAAAATTTACTGCATACTCGCGTCCATAATTTTGAATGTGAAAATTCCGAAGAACGTAAAAACGCTATATATGGCTCCGGTGCACTGAACGTTTTGACGTTCTCTTACTAAAGTTAGAGCAAGTTCAGCATAGATTTTTCGTGGTAAAGTTGAATCTGGGGATTATGAAGAAAATGCCAAATGAATAATTATATTTGAACAAACAAGTCTTTTTCTTCAAGTATCTAATCCATTCCATCCATCTTGATTGAGCGCCAAGGGTAGGTAATACAAACGCTAGGATTAGCTTTACACGAGATCTCACAAGAAATGTTACGATCAACGAAAACTGACTTAATATTAGACATGTTTTTGACACGAATATTATACTAGAATGTTTTTGTTTAAACACTGGAAATAATTCAGATAAAATGTAAGTAATTTCGGTAGATAAGTCTCACGACAAAGCCACGGTATATTTTCTATCCTCACAATTGCAAAGCTGACGAGAAACGTCAAGAAGAATAACTGAAAGCTAGTTGAAAGTGAAGCAGACGAGGCTATTTTTATACAGGTCGAGTGCAAACCTGCGTATGCAAATACCTTATTGAATGTTCGTATTTTCGTATGTACAGGGGAATGGAAAACATCTGAAGTGTCTCTTGTAGATAGTATATTTATTGGTGCCGACTGTAAACTTTTCGATTTTATTTGTACTACATTTTATAATCGTTTGTATTTGCTTTTGGTGTGTATGCGTTACACTACTTTTTAGGATTCCGTAATAAACAAGGAACCCTTTTAGTTTCGCCATGTCCGTCTGTCTGTCTGTCTGTCTGTCCCCACTGTAGCTCAGAGCTAGTGTCTGTCTTGACATAGGTATACACATATTAATCACGCCGAAAACATGATAAAATAAAACAAAAAAAAAAAATATAGGGTACCTCCCTTGCACGTAATGTAGGGATGATATTTTTTTTCTTTTCGTCTATCCCTTGGTGTGGGGTATCATTGGATAGGCCGCTTAAAATTAGGTATTGCTAGTTTTTGTTAGAGTCAAGCCAGCTAAATGGTTGTTTGTGGAGATGTGAAAAAAATCATGGCAGTAGTACATAGGTACAATGAAATTAAAAGGAAAACTATCACAGCTAAGTGGGCTTTACAAGTTAACGAGTAGTAGTCGACCAACTTAAATTTGCAGTTTGAGAATTGACCGTGGCATATATCGATGTATGGGAGTACATGTTTTTCAACTAAAATGTTAAGTTTGTTTTTGGGATAACTTCATCCCAAATTACGAACTACGGAACCCTTCATTATGCGTGGTCTGACACGCACTTGGCCGGTTTTTTTTTAAATTAAAAGTTTGGTTTTGTCTGGCTAACCCTTCGGGGATAACAGGCGTGTTATTGTTTTGTTGGTTTTTCCTTTTAGATTTCTCTGTTGTGGAACTAACCATAAATTGTTGATCGGTATCGAAAGAACAGTGTAAGACGAATATAAAGTAAAAAAGCTTAAACACACAAACAGCCAACAAATTATGCAGGTAACCTAAAATCAAATAACTTATTAACTTATATAAATATATTATTCATTGTTATGTAAATGTAAAAAATATGAAGTGAATTCGTTGGCCTCTTAGGTACTCGAATTTTCTATGGGAACAACAAAAACAACACAATTGTTGCTATTAGATTCTGTTTCACGGATACATGATGATTATAGTGAATCATTTACCTATTACACACGTTTATCTAAGTAGGTATAATTAGGTAGTTTTTTTATCGCTGGCATACCAGCAGATTTTTTTCTTGATGTATTGAAATGCACGGTTTTATCAATCGTTCGTAGCTGTAGGTTCGACTGTTACTTAAATATACACAAAGTACTTCCTATACTTCAATATAAACCGAAAGAAACTGCTGTATACGTACGATGTTTTGTCTCCAATAGCGACTAAAATGGGAACAAACAAAGAATAGTGCTGCATCTTCGAACTGTGGCTTTGTTCTTTACAGTCCCTTTATTGAGTTTGTTTACTGTTTCGCTTAAAAACTTTATCCAATTCACAAAGTTCAGCTTTTTTTTTTTTTTTGAGGGTGGGAAATCATCAAATAACTTCTCCCGCTCTGGGCGGAGCGGGAGGGTGTGTCAGACTCTTACTGACTAAAACCCACCCGTATTCCTTCCTGTTGCCTGTGTTGCGGGGGCCTCGGTGACCCATAAGTACCTTCCCGCGACCCCGGCAGGCATCGGCCCTAGTGGACCCCTTCTATATGTGCTGACGACATCTCTTTGAGGCGCGCGTGGAATACAACGCGCCGTCAACCCGGGCCTGGTCCTTACCGGACGGTGAGCTACCCATTGCTCACCGTCCGCAAGCCCGCCTACGGTGGCCGGAAATCCGCCCGGGATTCCCGACGCCCTGGGCGTCTCCTGCGGCGGCTAGGGGCGAGAGGGCGCGAAGCTTGCCTTTCCCTCAACCGTCCCGCCTCCTCCTTCGCGAGCATTACTGCTTCGCAGAAGGAGGTGACGGCTGCCCATGCCCTCTCGCTCCGTACCATGGCCTGAACCAGGGCCGGACGCGAGAGGTCTCTGCCGCCGATCGCCTCCACGAGGACACGGCGGTGCTCTGCCCAAGCCGGGCAGACCTCCACCGTATGCTCCACCGTGTCCTCCGGGCGATCCACACAGTGGTGACACCCGCCTTATCCGACACAGGAACCTCCCGAAGCTGCCATGTCCGGTGAGGACCTGCGTCAGGCGGAAGGTGCGGACGCCGTGGCGCCTCTCCAGCCACTCCTCAAAGAGGGGACTTATCGCCGCAATCGTGCCCAGCACTGGGTTGCGACAACCGTACTTTCCATGACGCCATGAGATCCCGCCGGAGCTCCGTCGGCTGTGCCGCGATTTCTCGCGGCAGCGGACTAACGCCCCGGCGTTTCGCCTCCTCGCGCCACTCCCATACGTGTGCGAGGACTTTTGCCTCCAGATCCCATGGCGACAATCCGGCAAGGAGGCTCGACAAAGTTCAGCCTGGACTTACCTTTTACAGTTTTTAATGCCAGGAGTATGCTTAGAAGGTTTGGTCATGTTGAGGTAACAAAAGGCAGATGTGAGTAGAAGAACTAGAAGACATACTCGTATAGTGACCGTATTGGTGATGTTCTTCAAAAGGTCAGGTGCGTAAACGGAAAAAAAGGATGTCTTAAATTTAGACAATATCCTTTTGGTCAAGACAAATATTGATTCATATATGGGGAAAACAATTTATTCTTGAATGAAGTAAAATTTTATCTTAATTTTATTGTCTTCTTCGAAGATATTATACTTAAATGAAGAATTATTAAGTTTAATTTTAAGAATATTAATGATATTTTCTTCAATTAAGATTATTATAGTCTTGAATCAAAAATATTTGCTTAAAACAGAGTAAACAGGTTTTCTTGGACTGAGTACATTTACTTACGTTAAGAAAATATTTACTTGGATTAAAACAATTTTTCTGAGAATATTAATATTCTTCGCTGAAGAGATCCTTTTTTTCCGTCTAGTACTCGCAACCGGCGTGCGTGTATGACCAGATGTACGAACGTAAACAAAGCAAAAGGAATATGTATGGAGCGTACTCGTAGCAGGTGGCGTTCTATAGTTTCTGCCTAACCTCATGGGAAGAAGGCGTAAGTTTATGTATGTATGTATGTATGTATGCCAGGAATCGTATTTAGAATAGATCTATGGATACAATATTCTTCATTTTGTAAAACAAAATTAGCAAGTTATTGCAGAACGCACACTTTTACTGGCTAAAGCCTTTTGACATAAATTAATATAAATTATAATTTTTTTACTATGTTTTTTTTGTAAATAATTATGAAATCACGATCTAAAAAGCAAATTGCGGCACGTGCCACGTGGCGCGTGTGAGCTTCTATCGGTAAGCCCAGTTAAGCCTTAAGCTTGATATCCAATCACACGAGAAGGCGCGTTTACGTTCATACAGTAAACGGTTTAGTACAGACGGAAGGGACCGAAAAGCCTTTACTAGTGCAAAAGTCTAGCGCGTTAGGCGTATCACAGTGTTAGTTATTTGTGCAGGTAACACTGAAGGATAGAACTGTCGATTTTAATGCACATTCTGCGATATTAGGTTCTTGAACGAGGCAAGAGACCGCTTCGCGGAGCAATTAAACTCAAAGCAAATAAACCAATTACAGGCACTTTTGAATTGTCAAGGGGTCGGTCAGTCAGAAAGATGAAGCTAGTGGCCCGTTCTTCTCCATAGGTACCTCCTATGGAGAAGAACGGGCAAGAAACTCCAAGGACACTCTTTTATTCAATATCTCAATAGCTGACTAACCCATCGACCTTTCGTGAGCTCCTGACTTTGACTAAAAATTGTGATAAATATCTGCACCACTGACCAGCGTCCACCAAGCGTCCAGCGTGAACCAAGTGCTACGTTCCTACAGTGTAATAAATTGATTTGATTAATTGTTAGCATTCAACTGTACATCTGTCGGTCAGTATATATCTCCGGCACCCTAGCTTAGGTGCCGTATAAACTGTGGAGCCAAATTGAACGAGGCCACAGCTCCCGTCTGGTATTACGCCACAATGTTGTTTAAGAAAACATCATAATGGCTAAGACCAAAATAATTTAAGACATTACTGTTTTCGAAACACAATTTCGAAAGACAGACGACCTTGTGGAAAAACTCGGAAATAAATAGGTACCTATGTGTGATATTACTTAAAATACAACACGTAGAAAATATTACTTTTGATATACCTATAACTAAAGAACATTTAAAATTTAAATGGTCCATGGTTAGATTTATCATAAAATTTAGGTATCATTGACACTATTCATTTAAATTTTAAATGAATAGTGTCAATGATAAATTTAATGATATGTGCTCCTAGTAATGGGGTTATCATCAATTTTTTTTCTGATTAATAGATCTAATAATTCAATTCAATTTTATCATTAATTATAATAAATGCAATAGTGTGTGTTGGTTTGTCCTTTTTTCACGTAGCAACGTTTTTGGAAAAACTTATTTTAAAAATAAATATTAAAATTTTATCGGCTGGAGAGTGACATAGGCTAATTAAATAATGAAAAAATGCGGTTTCTATCAGCAGCTTTCCCATGGGAGATAGCCGTGGGTAAAAGCTAGATACAAGAATAAACCTACCCAGTGTTAATGTAGAATGCAAGTTATTTTTTTGGGCTAGACTGATAAAAGTTGCTACCTACGTAAAACCTGAACCAATTATATAGATGACCGTTTGACAAGACATAACATCACACTGACACAATCTTTTGTATATTTTAAAACAACACTTCATTTGATTTTGTTACGACGATACTTAACTGATAATACGCACGCAATCAACACATATTACGTATATACCTAATGTATATAATTAAAATACTATTTTATGCAACGCACTAAGTAATATTTTTGTAATGTAAATAAATTATTACATGATTTTTGTTTTGATAGATAACATCACTGCCAGTGCTTGCAGTTTAAAATGATATTAAGTTTTGATATAACCTACGAGCAAAACGATTTTTTGAGATTCTTAATTAATTCTTAGTGTAACTTTAATCAAATGTTAATTAAACCGGCTTTTGTCGAAGGTCACCTAGTTTTTAACTGTAATCCATAATATTACACTAATGTAAGCAATTCACGTGAGTTATGTACACTTCTATTGTATGCATATGTACCATGTCAGTTAATAGAAAATTGCTTGAAGAAACAAGAAAATCATTAAATGTTTAAATAGCTTTGTTTAAGAATAAAACAGCCCCCTAATTGCGTAACACACTATCAAACACAATCTGAATGATTTTGAAGTATATTGCTAATCCACTGCTTCATGTGTTCGAAAAATTTGTCTGTTCAACAACTTAAATTACGCAATGGATGTTTGAAAATTTTGTTTTGTATACCTGTGTAATCTGCGGGGCAATTGCCAGTTGCCAAAAAAATTTTGACAGTTTGTTGAACTGTCAAAATTTTAACCCATTGCTCCTGATAGTGTGCGACGCAATTGCCCCGCAGATTACACAGGTATACAAAACAAAATTTTGTTGATGTTGCCTTCGGTATTTTTGTGGGATTTTGATAGTTTTGACACACAATTAAAGAATAAAGTCATTAGCGTATCAAATTGACTCTAGTTTTTACGTTATTGGAGTACTTATGTATAATTGGATTATTTTGGGTATTTATACAGGGTCAAATTAAATTAGCTCGTATAATACGATAAATTTTTTTTTGGTATCAATCACCACTTTTTTTTTTTGGGTGGGAAATCATCAAATGACTTCTCCCACTCTGGGCGGAGCAGGAGAGTGCGTCAGACTCTTACAGACTAAAACCCACCCGTATTCCTTCCGTTGCCTGTGTGGCCAGGGGTCTCGGTAACCATTTAGTACCTTCCCACGACCCCGGCAGGCATCTGCCCTAGTGGACACCTACACTTCTGCTGACGACATCTCTTTGAGGCGCGCGTGGAATACAACGTGCCGTCGACCCGGGCCTGGTCCTTACCGACAGTGAGCTACCCATTGCTCACCGTCCGCAAGCCCGCGCCTACGGTGGCCGGAAATCCGGTCAATCGCCGCTTGTAGTGATGTTACTTAAAGTATGAATTGAGATAATCTGTTTTTTTTTATCGTGTTTAGATATCAAAACCCATCATGTATGTGAAGTTAACACAAAAAAATATGTTTTTGAAAGTGATATTTAAAAAAAACCTCATCAAATTAATTTCTTTTATGTTTTATTATATTTAGATATCGATACAGATCATGTTTGCGGAGTTTCTCTAGCTAATTTAATTTGACCCAGTATACAAGGTGTCGTTTTGCATCCTAAAATTGAAGGAGGTAACTATGCTAATGATTCTCGACACAAATCAATAATAAAATAAGTAGGACTTTTTTATTTTCTAATTTTCGGAAATCGGCATGTGTGAGACACGCATGTTAAAACGCGGTCCATGTGATACCGCACTGTAAATGCCCTTTTACACACATACTACCGCATACGCAACGGGGTGATTCTATTATGTGAAAGTGGTGTATTCTAAAATTCTGTTAACTAAAAAACCAAGTTTGTATTAATTTTTGAGCAGGTATCGTAATTTTATGTGATTATATAAGTCTTTCAAAGCAGCCTCCTGAAATTTGACGAGGATGCAAAATGACACCTTGTATTTACATGTATATTTTCCCTTACGGGTCAGAATGGGGCTAATACAGGCTAGATAGATTAGATTCTATGTATACGAGATTGGTATGTATCCTAAATAATACAAAAAAAAATATATTTAACTTTTCTTGTAGTCTCAACCTTAGATAATATTACATGTTATGTTATATTCGCTTAGCTCTCAACTGATTGAAAGCGCGTTTTTTTTATTATTTTGTTTATTTTTGTATATTATAAGTATTTTAAATAATTTGATGTGGTTAACAACATTTTTTTTAATAAATAACAAAAAAAAATGCCACACACATACCTACTCTTCTATTTTTTGAAAATATGAAAAATACAATATAAAAATGAACTAGAAACAATTTGTAAAAACTATTTCTAGTTCCTTAATTGTGGCACGGTAATATAATTACCCTGGTCGTGGGTATAACAAGGGCAACCTAAAACCACTCTCAGATCAAGAGCAACAAAATCACTGTTGACTAGTGTTATTTGTATTTGCTTTAAAACATAGTACAATAAAGGTCTAAATTTGAAACAGAATATTACGATCTAGGTACACGCTTCGCGATGGACTGCCATACAAAATATTAAATGATGTGGCGATTTCTTCACATTGTGAGCTAAGAAACTACCAAACACATAATAACAATCTTCTATTCAGCAATCCAACATTAAAGTAAGATTTAAATTATTTGATTACAATATTTACAAATGATGACTGTATCAGATCAGCTCGTTTCAATTCACACGTTATTTGCTTTATTTTCGGATTTCCATACAATTTGCCAGCACAATAGGAGGAACGAAAATAATGCTGGTGTAAAATTAATGTTGTATGTTGTTAGCCTTTTTATAGCAAGCTTTGTTCTATTGCCAATGGAGATTGTCAAGGTAATGCCATTTTTTTATTATTTATTATTAGGTAATACTATTTTCAAAATACATAATTATATAGTAAGAATCTGAGGACATGGTTTTAGTTGGTTACCTACAACTACACGGATCGTCTGCACTTTTTATATGCTACGAACTTCTTAATAAATCTCTGCAAGCTAATGGAGTTTTAAGTCAAAGATAAACGTAATATAATTTTAAGTTGCCATTCAACGTTTTGAACCAAAACAAGTGCAACAAGTAAAAACTGGCCAAATGCAGAGTTCCGTAGTTGAGATGAATTTATCACAAAAACAAACTTAACATTGTAGTTGAAAAACATGTTCTCCTATACATCAACATACGTCACGGTCAATACTCCAACTGCAAATTTAAGTTGGTCGACTATTACTCGCTAACTTGTAAAGCCTACTTAACTTTTTTTTATGGATCTTGTAGTTGACCTTGAGAGGTCGTGACTATGTATTTTTTATTGTAAATTAAAATGGTAACACCAACTACATTAATAATTAACATAGACATTGAAACAGGTATAGTAAACAAAAATATTTCAAATACTAACATGTAATAGGGGACAACTTAGCATACTTACCCTCGCAAAACATCAGACATACACGCATAATTCTGCTCCATTCATCAGTTGGGATGAATTTATCCCCAGAACAAACTTAACAATTTTCAACAACTAAAAACATATTCTCTCATACATTCCAACTGCAAATGTAAGTTTGTGAGTACAATACTGAGAGATTTACTATGATATTTTGAGACCACATACTTCTTATAGATTTTCCTCCACTTGAACGTCCCAGCTACCATAGTAGCCCAGAAAAACACTTTTACGACGCGTCCGGCTACCATGGTAGCCTGGACGCTTGACTGCAAACTAAGCGATTTCGTGCCGCAATCACACTGTACGGCTTTTAAATGATTTTACGAGATGGCGCTGTATTAAATTCCGCCTCTTTACGTATGCAACACTCGGTATCAGACCAAAGAGAACATATTGAAAAAAAAAGATTTCGTCGTTCAGTTGGCTGTCATTGACATAATGAAAACATGCTCATTTTTATTTTTTTAACTTATTTAATTAGAATATAGTGAATAATCCAGTGTACGAGTGTTATATTCCATAAGAAACCTCTTTAAACAAGGTTTACGAATATCTACAAGTGTCCAAGGTTGTGAATGTGTTGTGTTGTGATAAAATCGTCAGGAAAAATTTGGCGCATGGCGACACGCTGTGCTTCGGCATTTTCGTATTAATTACGTAAGTTTTACTAAATAATGTAATAGATTAGTGCTTATTTTAAGGACATATGTTCATAATTAGTATTTAAAGACGTTCACACCGTTAAAATACTACAAAAATAGTTACGATTAACCTGATTTACTTCGTCCCGCCGGACATTTTTTTATCAAATTTGTGAGGGAATGGGGGATTGTTTTGATTTACTGTGTTACTCTGAATAAACCAATTAAGGGCTTAAGGGTATCAAAAAATGCTTAGATAGTCTAGTTTAATTATAAATAGGACCTTACTGACCCAAACCAAAAAATTCTGAACAAAAATTCTGCAAGAACAAATATTTTACGGAAATTCACACACGTTCTCAAGTTTAACTTTTTTTTACGGTACTTTGGGCTATGAAGGCGTAATTAAGTTTTAACACCTATTGATTAAGTATACTTTCAGCTATACACATGATTTTTTATTAAGGAATAGCTACAGTAGTTTTCTAGTTATTACGTTTTATGCAGGACATTTGTTATAGGCGGTATTAAATTGGTGAGGGAATGGGGTGTGTGTTTTGGTTTACTGTGCTACTCTGAACAAACCAGGGTATAGACATATGGGTATGAAAAGAAAGCTTAGATAGTCTAGTTTAATTATAAATAGGTTTTACTGACCCAAACCAAAAAATTCTGAACAAAAATTCTGCAAGAACAATTATTTTACGGAAATTTCAACACGCGTTCTCAAGTTTAACATTTTTTTACGGTACTTTGGGCTATGAAGTTGTAATTTAGTTTTAACACCTATTGATTCTGCATAGTTTCAGCTATACACTTGATTTTTTATTAAGGTATAGCTGCAGTAGTTTTCTAGTTATTACGCTTTATGTTGGAGATGACCGACGCGGAAACCGCGCGTGCGCGCTCGTGAGAGTTGGGACGCGTCGGAGGGTAGTTAGGTGCAAAACTGGGACGTTCAAGTGGAGCTATAAGTATAGAACTACATATTTTCTGTGTTTTTTTTTTCAAATTTTTTTAGGCTGAGTAGTTTCGGGGCTAAGGGTCGGGAATGGTCATCTTTTATCTATTTTCTTAAATAGCTTTAAATCTATTTATTTCAAAATTATAAAAAAAATGAGACCAAGAAATTGTATGAAAGGGCTTACTGTGAGAGTAAGCCCTTTCATAAGTCACACGGTACAAGTTGCAAAAAAAAAATATATTTGCCTCTAATTTTTTTACCCCAATAGTTACCCCCATATTTAAAATTTATTTATTTACGTTACACGTCCGTTTGTAGGTCACAGAAATTCATGTATGTATATTTGAACCAAATTTCAACTTAATCGATCCATTCGATTCGAAGCAATATGGCTGTGACACACAGACAGTCACACGAGTGATCCTATAAGTAAGTGAGAGTAACAACTTAATTTAAATTGTTGAGCGCGATTTCATGAATTTCAAATTAATCATTGTCTGAATCAACCCGTCACTTATAAATAATAAATGAATAAATACGTGGCGGTGTCAAATTAACATTTAAAATTGTTTTTAGGGCTCTGTAAATCCGAATGCAAAGACGGAACTCTTATAGGATCATTCGTGTGTCTGTCCGTCCGTCACCTACATAAATGTTTGACCTGTTTTTAACCGACTTCAAAAAAGGAGGATGATCTAGGTACGTTTGTCTGTATCTACTTTTGTTTTTAATTTTTTAAGTATGTTCATCGACATTTTATTACACCCTATTCTAAATTTATAGACAAAGCTTTAATTTTCATGAACTCTATTTCCACCAATGAACTCTATTGAAATAGAGCTCATTTGGCAGAATTATTCGGTCTAATATTGCCGATTCGTAGAGTTGGCCTAGCGCTATTGTGTGTATGTTATTTAACCGCAGTGACGACTGGGCAGGAGTGGCGCGATCCGTCTAATGCGATCACAATCGCGCCAAGATCGCGAGATAAAGCGGGCTTTGTGTGCAATGAAAGGTGACAGTTCGCGATCTCGCGTCGCGTCACAGATGAGTCTTTTATAATATTAACCTTTTATCATCGGGCGGCGTTACCGAATCTACACGTAAAATAATTACTTTTAACAATTATTATTAGTACCTAATTAGACAGATAGACAGTTGTTAGTATTAAATTAGGTAAATCTTTCACGTCAAAAACCATTAATAGTAAAATTATAAAATACTAGCTGTGCCCGCGGTTTCTCCCACTTAAGTCTCGATCCCTTGGGAATATGGGGATTATTAGTATTCTATGTCCTAATCCAGGTCATGTTCTACCCATGTGCCAAATTTCATCGTAATCCGTTCAGCCGCTTTAGCGTGAAACCGTAACAAACTAAGAGACGAAAAAATTGACAAACTCACTTTCGCATTTCAATATTAGTTCCAACCAACTTCATTGATAATAAGCAAGTAACAAGTACTTAAATGAGTAGGTACACCTACAATATCGCATAGAATGTTTTGTCTGCATTCGACAGGTTTTCTGGGTTCGTACCTATATTATTTACCTTTCAATGCTAAAATAATTTAAATTACTGGTGCAAAGACACTAGATTATTCACGAAACAATAAACGTGTGGTTTTTAGAGTTCCGTAGTAAACAAGGAACCCATATAGTTTCGCCATGTCCGTCTGTCTGTCCCCGCTGTAGCTCAGAGACGTTTAGTACTAGAAATCTGTAATTTGGCATAGGTATACATATTAATCATGCCGACAAATTGCTAAAATAAAATCTGTGAAAAAAAATTTTTTGGTGTACCTCCTTTGCTCGTAATGTGTGTATGATATTTTTTTCTCGTCTATCCCATGGTGTGGGATATCGTTGATAGGCCGTTCAAAAATATTGCAGGTCTGTGAACACCACTTTTCGATTCAAGGATCCGCTTGCGTAATATTAAGCATTAAAGTGCTAATTTTTGTTAGAGTCAAGTTGGCGGTAGTACATATAATGAAATTAAAAGGAAATCTATCACAGCTAACTGGACTATACAAGTTAACGAGTAATAGTCGACCAACTTAAATTTGCAGTTGGAGAATTGATCGTGGCATATATCGAAGTATGGGAGAACATGTTTTTCAACTACAATGATAAGTTTGTTTTTGGGATAAATTCATCCCAACTTCCCAAAGGTTCCGTTTTTTTCCTTTTGAGGTACGGAACCCTACAATATCTTGTTTATTTATAATGCTGGGTAAAAACATTAAAAATGTACTGTTCCATATTTTACACTGAAATAAGTTGTGTAAGTGAATTAATACCAGAAAAAAAATGTCATGAACGTAAAGGTACCTTAAGTACCTACTTAAAGTTATATGAAAATATTAGGCGATTGACACAAGTGCGCGGTTTATGGAAATTTAATTTTCCGGATCATTTGTTAGAGTTTAAATGAGATTAAAAAGGTCTAGTCAGTTCGTTCATTTAACTGCTCCCAAATTACGATGTTTATTATTATTATTTTTTAGACATACTTTTTTGACATTATATTTTCACTATTTGACATTATATACCTACAATTTATATTTCAGACTTAATATTATTAATATTATTTTACATGGATTCTTGTGTACGTTGTGAATGTGAGAACGTTGTAGGCTTAATAGACTAGATCTTTTGTAGACCGTTTTCTTTCTCTTTTTTTTATTAAGTACTTCTCCACAGCCCTACACTGTCCTCCCATACCTAATTTGTGTAATTTGAAAACATTGTAAAAGCCAATAATTTTTAAAAGAGTAACCGTGGAGTTTCTTGCCGGCTCTTCTCCATAGGAAACGACCAATTGGAACCGTGCACCTAGCTTCTGACGTTTCATAAGTGCCCATGTAGGTTTATGTGAAATAAAAATATTTTGATTTTTGATTTTTGAACTTTTTACGAAAAACTTGAAATAAGGTTAACAAGGATTAACATAATATTGTATGTTTTAATTAAATAAGGCAGTACATCTTTTAAACTTTAATTAGAAATGCTTTACTGACTTACTTTTACTTGACCTACTCGTAAAAGTTGTCGGTAAATGAAGTGTTTAACATGATAATGATAACGTTGCCCATTCTTGAGTTCTGTGATTGGATGATCATACTAATTACTTGATGCTGAATTAGGCTTCGTGGTCAACGTCATAATGTATGGTGGTATGCATAATCCCAATAATAATTAACTGGCTTAACTCGCTTAATGGCTCATGCACAGTGTACACTCTGTCATGATATTATTACATAATTAATTAAAAATATCATGAGTTTTTCGCCAATCACGTAAAAACAGTTTTTTTTATTAAATAACTAAAGTATATAGGCATTGAGTCAATGTTCGAAGATTTGAAAGATTATTTGTTACTTATTTATGGGACTTTGAATCCCAAAAAAAGTTGGTCACGAATAAGGCCAAGAAAACATCAGGGGTGGTTTGCGGACCATTATTCTGGACCAGGATCGTATGTTCTTGTCTTCTGTCAATCGATTTTGTTTTAAAGGAAGTTATTTTAGGGTTAATTTTTAAAGAGATGATAATACCTACCTAATATTTTTATCTGTAATCTAATGATTTTTTCTTAAATTTTCCCTAAAGTAATAATTTTCCGGAAGTACGAAAACTGATGATAAAATCTTTGTATAATTATATTACTTATGTATACAGGTTCATGTTCTAACAAACTGAAACGTTTTTAAAACTGTAATTTTTCGTAACCTCACTTTTTGTATTGTATTTTAAACACTTAGGAAAATGACTTGAATTGTGCACCAAATGAAGAAAGAAAATAAAAAATATTTCATCTGTCTTTACAACTTGCTGTTTTTTCACTGGGTAAACAACAATAAATTACTAGCAACCTTCAAAATAGCCGGGCGTTTAGTTACTATTGTAATATACTTTTAATATGCACGTAAATGTATTTGCATACAGATTGCTGGATATGTACCTACTTAGGTAGGAACCGATTCAAATCGTTTCTCAAAATTAAACAGCTTATGAAATAAAGCTGAAATAATAATTAATTAACTGTAATTAATTGCAATTAATTAAAATCCAAGCTTGCGATTGCGAATTATTCACTATTATTATACAACAATGAACAAATATACTGGGCATAAGAAACACCATAAAAAAGATAAAAGGATCATACAAAACAAAAGGTTCGATGGTTTCCCACATAAATCAGATTTTGATATTATTATTTTAAAAAAATCATAAATTCTTTAAAAACCTTTTAGTTACTAATAACACATACAATTTTAGATCAGTTTAAATTATTATAAACAAAAGGAACTCAGCAGTTAATTTAACCTTATAAGCTAAACATAAAAAAACTAAAAAACTTACCTGTACTGTTTTTAGAACGTTGTAATAGCGGAACTAGCGAAAGAGGGTATCATCCACTCTATATCACGTCTAGTTGCAGTCCGTTAGATGTGATTGACAGACACACCGCAGAAGACTGATAAATAAATTTCCTCGCGACCGATTATATACAAATGCGATTTCGCTATGATACGTCGTGATCGCGGGTAGACCGGCGCGCGCGCACTGACGCTACGTCACCGCAAGGCCTTAAGGTCAAAATACACAATCCCGCGTGGACCAATCAGCGGGTCGAATGATGCACACGCCGTTTGTTTTGGTGACTCTTGGACAAAAGTCACCCCATAGGATATGAGTAGCTCTGAAGTCGCAAAGTCCACCGTTATCACCACTACTAATAAAATGAAACTTGTTTTAACAGTGACGATGTCCATTTTTTTAAGGAATTGCCCGTCGCATATCAACCTAGTAGGTTGTCGGCTGCTTAACCGGACTATCCCGTGGGTGCCTCAATAAATTTAGGCCTCCAAGCAGGGCATAAAACTTCTATACTTAGCGACTACACGCTAGGGGCACCCCCTGTGGGGTACGGACCTCGGTTTAGGGCGTCGCTGAGGGAGGACAGCAAAGGATAGGCTAGATCGGTTCAATCCATTGCAGTTAGAAGCTTTGACTAAATTTATTTATTGGGTGGTTTTTTTATTACAAAATGGGGCAAAACTTCGAACCTTCAAATTGTGTACTTTTGAAAGGAAGCCAAGCACTATCTTAAATTAGTTGTATTATTTAAGCACTCTTATTGATGGTCTTTTTTTTTTTTTTTGAGGTTTGGAAATCATTAAATAACTTCTCCCGCTCTGGGCGGAGCGGGAGGGTGTGCCAGACTCTTACTGACTAAAACCCACCCGTATTCCTTCCTGTTGCCTGTGTTGCGGGGGCCTCGGTGACCCATAAGTACCTTCCCGCGACCCCGGCAGGCATCGGCCCTAGTGGACCCCTACCTATGTGCTGACGACATCTCTTTGAGGCGCGCGTGGAATACAACGCGCCGTCGACCCAGGCCTGGTCCTTACCGGATGGTGAGCTACCCATTGCTCACCGTCCGCAAGCCTGCGCCTACGGTGGCTGGAAATCCGCCTGGGATTCCCGACGCCCTGGGCGTCTCCTGCTGCGGCTAGGGGCGAGAGGGCGCGAAACTTGCCTTTCCCTGAACCGTCCCGCCTCCTCCTTCGCGAGCATTACTGCTTCGCAGAAGGAGGTGACGGCTGCCCATACCCTCTCGCTCCGTACCATGGCCTGAACCAGGGCCGGACGCGAGAGATCTCTGCCACCGATCGCCTCCACGAGGACACGGCGGTGCTTTGCCCAAGCCGGGCAGACCTCCACCGTATGCTCCACCGTGTCCTCCGGGCGATCCACACAGTGGTGACACCCGGACGTTTCCTCCCGCCTTATCCGACACAGGAACCTCCCGAAACTGCCGTGTCCGGTGAGGACCTGCGTCAGGCGGAAGGTGAGGACGCCGTGGCGCCTCTCTAGCCACTCCTCAAAGAGGGGACTTATCGCCGCAATCGTGGCGTACCCAGCACTGGGTTGCGATAACCGTACTTTCCATGACGCCATGAGATCCCGCCAGAGCTCCGTCCGCTGTGCCGCGATTTCTCGCGGCAGTGGACTTACGCCACAGCGTTTCGCCTCCTCGCGCCACTCCCATTCGTGCGCGAGGACTTTTGCCTCCAGATCCCATGGCGGCAATCCGGCAAGGAGGCTCGCTGCCTCACAGGAGACCGTGCGGTATCCCCGGACCATCCGGATGGCCATGACTCTTTGGGCCGCGCTCAACCGACGGGCTGGCCGCAGCGCCAGAGAGCGCACCCATACAGGAGCCCCGTAGAGGGCCATGGACCGCACGACCCCCGCATAGAGCCTCCGCCAGGAGGCGTTTGGACCCCCTAGATTGGGCAGAAGCCGCTTCAATGCAGCGCCTGCCCACTCCAGTTTGGGAGCCAAACGTCGGAAATGCTCCACGAAGTTCCACCGGCTGTCGAGGACGAGTCCCAGGTACTTCATCGTCGACTCTATGCCGATGGAAACCCCTCCCACCGTTATTTGGGATCCCAACGGTGGCGCGTTCCGAGGACCATGAAAACACATGACCTCGGACTTGTGCAGGGCTACCTCGAGTCCCAGTTGCCGGATCCTTTCGACGATTGTCGCAACCCCGCGTGCCGCTAATTCGGCCGCCGCCTGGTGCGACCTCCCCTGCGCCAGGACCAACGTGTCGTCAGCGTAGCACACTACGCTGACGCCGCTAGGGAGGTCGGCGCGCAGCACCCAGTCGTATCCGATGTCCCACAGATGCGGCCCCAGGACCGATCCCTGTGGGACACCGCACGACATCTCTTGCCGGTTCCACACTCCCTGGTGACCGGGGTAGGTGACGGCCCTGTCCGTCAGATAGGCCTCGACCACACGACAGAGGTGGGTTGGCATCCGGTGATACCGGAGTGCCTCCCTGATGCAACTCCAGGGCAGGTTATTAAAGGCATTGGCGATGTTTAGAGACACCGCCAAGACGACCCCTCTCAGGGCAACAGCATTCCCCGTCGTCAGGGCTCGCACGCGCATGATGGCATCCACCGTAGTTATTGATGGTCTACGATATGATTACTGAATATGCGAAAAACATAAACCTATACCCTAGCTGGTTGCAAAGTTTCTAGGAATAATGATAGATAGCCAACTAACCTGGAAGCCACAAGCAGAAGAAGTTTGTAAAAAACTAAGTTCAGCTGCGTATGTGCTTTTCAATCTATCTAAAAAAGTGAACATGGCCACAAGCCTGGTAGCATACCATGGTCTAGTTGCATCAATTGTGAGATTTGGGATAATTTTTTGGGGAAATTGTAGTCTAAGAGAACAGGTGTTCAAATCTCAAAAACGTTGCATCAGGGCAATGTGTAACCTGAAAGTAACTGATAGTTGTGCTCCTGTATTTAAGTCCCTAAAAGTACTTACTGTTCCATCAATTTATTGTATATTTGAAGTTGCGGTTTTTGTGAAAACAAATTTGCACCTTTTCAATACAGTGTCGGAAAGCAAAAGAGGGCCAATTCGAAAAAAGTACAAACACATGCTACGTGTTGGTGGTCATAACACTGCCTTAATGAGGAAAAGTGTTTTATGTACGAGTATTTGCCCGTCAATATTTAATAAAATTCCCGATGCACTTAAAAGTGAAACTATTACAATTTTTAAGAAGAAATTGTCAGCCTTATTAATTATAAAATGTTATTATTCGATCTGCGAATTTCTAAATGACAATTTTGTAATATTATCAATGACATTAATTTGTATTATTATTTTTATTCTTTGCATATTTTTTGTGATTGGACTGGAATGGTAAATAAGTGTAATCATATCACCAGTCCTTTGAATTCAAACTAAATAAAACTGTTTTGTATGCCTAATTTAAGGTAGTTAGTAATGGATCCTTGTAGAATTTTTCTAAACACCTTTATTATGTACCTACTAACTGAGCAAATAAAAATTATTATTATTTTTATGTCCTTACATATCTTGGGGCCATGGGGTCCCGGACCTTTGGAAGGCGTACGAGGGACCGAAGCCAACTCGTAGAGGCCCCCTGGACAATTTTAATGGAATGAGGCACCAACCGACGATTATCCCTGTTTGCTCTATGAAGGTGCACCCAAGGACAACCCCCGAAAATGCAAGACAATTGCAGAACATGGGAACAAAAAATATTGGGCTATGGGTTTGGGAGGCTATAGTGGATCAGTTTCCTAAGAATATAAAAAGGCTATGGCACCTACCTGACCAATGCTTTATATGAAATACACCGACAAAATGGCAGGGGGTGACTTGCACACTCAATAATGGGCCCCCGAAAACGGCCGTTAGCACATAGTGACAACGGGGCAACACTTCCTGAGGTGCTTGAGGAGTGGAGAGATATTCCACGGCTATCAGGACAATCCCGGAAGTACGGTCAAGATCCCTACCAGCATCTTACTGGAATACTTCCTTCCTCCGAGCACGTTTGCTCTTGCGAATCAACACTCAAGCCGGCCAATAAAGGCAAGAATGAGGTGGGAGCTCTGTTCCTCGTCAGTGTTCACTCCAGACGGCCAATAAAGGCAAGCCAGAGATGAGAAACAAGACTTCTCCCAGGAGATAGGGTCCGTGGGGTCGCTACTGCCCAACGGCTCGCCACATGCTGCCCTGCGGGTTTCTGTATCTCTCTTAGTTTGGCTCCTTATCCAAGACCTGTTCCGGCAAAGTAAACTCTACCAGCACATACCTGGAGTTTGGAGCGCGCAAGCCCCACCACGACGTCAACGTAGAGATACGGCGGTGGGGTTATATTATTATTATTATTATTATTATTATTATATAATAGCAAACCAATTAATAGCTGTACAATTAATAACTAAACGTTTTTTCCGAATTCAGTATAATGATTTTTTGTAGGTAGATCTATAAAAAATAGAGCTTTCAATTCAAATTCTGGGAACGCACCCACACAGGAGCCCCGTAAAGGGCCATGGACCGCACGACCTCCGCGTAGAGCCTCCAGCAGGAGGCGTTTGGACCCCCTAGATTGGGCAGAAGGCGCTTCAAGGCAGCCTCTGCCTGCTCCAGTTTGGGAGCCAAACGTCGGAATTGTCCCACGAAGTGCCACCAGCTGTCAAGGACGAGTCCCTGATACTTCATCGTCGTCTCGACGCCGATGTAAACCCCTCCTACTGTTATTTGGGATCCCGACGTTGGCGCGTTCCGAGGACCATAAAAACACATGGCCTCGGACTTGTGCAGGGCCACTTCGAGTCCCAATTGCCGGATCCATTCGACGATTGTTGCAACCCCGCGTGCCGCAACTTCGACCGCCGTCTGGTGCGTCCTCCCTTGCGCCAGGACCAACGTGTCGTCAGCGTAGCACACTACGCTGATGCCGCTAGGGAGGTCGGCGCGCAGTGACCAGTCGTATCCGATGTCCCACAGATGCGGCCCCAGGACCGATCCCTGTGAGACACCGCACGACATCTCTTGCCCGTTTTACACTCCATGGTGACCGGGGTAGATGACGGCCCTGTCCGTCAGATAGGCCTAGCATTCTCCGTCGTGAGGGCCCGCACGCGCATGATGGCGTCCACCGTAGAGCATCCCTTGCGGAAACTGGCTCTCCGCCAAATCCGGCCCCAACTGCACAAGCTGGCCGACGAGGCAGTCTGCAATGGCTCTTTAACTACATAAGTATGACGTGAGCAGATTTTTTAATTTTTTTATAGAGGCATTAATAAAAAATATTCAGACTTTGGAACGAAGTTCTTTACCTCTGAATTAAAAACGTTTCTGTGGGTGGGTAAAACAGTATGTGCGAGCTAAAACAAACTTTGAAAACAAAGTCAGTTTTAAGGTTTCAAGTTTCAAATGTCAAAAGTTGTTTTTGTTTTAAATCATACATTAGAAGGAACTTAAAATTGAGACGGAGGTAGCTACTTTTTATTTGGTGAGTACAAAATAAAAATTAGCTACTGTCACTGATAGATCACTGGTTAGAAACACTGCTAGACACCAGAAATAGGACTAGGAATATTTGTAGGACTTTCCTGGATGAGCCTTATCACATGGGGTCTAAAACAACTCTGTTCCAACTTACGCTACGTGTCCAATGAGCCAGGTATCATTACTATTTCGACGAATATGTGGTTTACCTTCGTCTTGTGGCCTCTGTTATTCAAAATAAGGTACATTTTGGTGCCAATAAATCCGCATGTATTAATTGCAATATTAATGAAATTGTAACTTACAAACCGAAAAACAAACGATCACTCGTAAACACCACGCTAATTGGCAAAGAAATGGGTGATGAGGTGTCAATGTACTTAACAGAACCAAAGAGCAGCTGCCATTCTCTTGTCATCATATCTCTTAACATAGCTCCCAGGATACCTATCCCGGGAGCTATGTTATGGGTGGTTCATGAACTGACTTTCAAAGAGACTGTATCAATAAGCCTAAATACAACAAACAATGTACATAAATTCATTTATTTCAGGTAAATAACACTCATTTCCAAACATAAATAAGATCAAATAAAATTAAATCAAATCAAATAAAATTAAATCAAAATACATAATACATCGAAAAAATCAAAGAAATCTGATTAAAAAAAACAACTCAAATTAAATCAAGAGAGGAATGCTTTTTATTTAGGACTGTATTGACATTTGATGATAACAGAATGTACAGCTTCATTGTACTGATTGTCACAGGGGCAAAGTACAATATTAACGAGAGCCGAATCTCCAGTCATCACTGGTGCATGTGCCCAGTTAATGATATGCATTATCAGACAATGAAATTTAACGACTCTTACACAATGTTATAACAGGTCGATATAATAACTTGACCTAACCCCGGTTCCCCGTCGAATCTCACGTAAGCAGTTGTCATTACGAAATATATAATATGAGTTTTGGCAGTTACTACAGTACTTTTACTCGGTCGCAGAATACCTACAACAAAATATTTAGTAAATATGATATCTAGATAAATAATTATGTAGGTACAAATTTTATTAAAGTCGATACTCTTATTATTATAATTATGTTAAAATTATTATTATTATATTGCCGTACCCTAACCGAGTTTCATGATGAAACTTACATAAATGGTAACAACTAAATGTACCTACACATGAATGCAATAAAGAATTTGAATTTAATTGTAAAACTTCCTTCGAATAGATTTGGGAAACTAAAATCAATGGCTATTTATGAATACATAATCAGATATTTTTATATTTTTTAATTTTCATAAGAACCTGAAACCGAAGTAAAATATTAAATCTTGATCTTTGCATATCCCATGATAAATAGGAGTTATACCAATGTATGTCAAATTCTACTTCGTTACAAGTCACGGATAATTACAATACTTGCATCATTGCATGCTTTGTCTTGGGTACCTACATCTTTTGAATTTTGTTTTTGTGAACAAAGGTCGTCGGGCTGTTTTCCTTCCGGGGTAGGAAAACAGCCCGACGACGGCCCACCTATAATAATATGAAAGTGTTCCTAATGCTTTTACTCGGTCGCAGAATTAAAGTACAAATTTGATTAAAGTCGATACTCTTATTATTATAATTATGTTAAAATTATTATTATTATATTGCCGTACACTAACCTAGTTTCATGATGAAACTTACTTATATGGTAAAAACTAAATGTACCTACACATGAATGCAATAAAGAATTTGAATTTAATTGTAAAACTTCCTTCGAATAGATTTGGGAAACTAAAATCAATTGCTATTTATGAATACATAATCACATATTTTTATATTTTTTAATTTTCATAAGAACCTGAAACCGAAGTAAAATATTAAATCTTGATCTTTGCATATCCCATGATAAATAGGAGTTACGAGTATACCAATGTCTGTCAAATTCTATTTCGTTTGTATAACAAGTCACTAATAATTAAAATACTTGCGTCATTGCATGCTTTGTCTTGGGTACCTACATCTTTTGAATTTTGTTTTTATGAACAAAAACAAAATTCAGTTCGTCGGGCTGTTTTCCTTCAGGGCAGGAAAACAGCCCGACGACGGCCCACCTATAATAATATGACAGTGATAACACACTCAATCTGATAAACATAGTTAGTCCCTCTATGTTCTAGTAGCGCTATGCTCGACTCATCAATAACCTACTAAACAAAATCCCTACCCACGAAATTATTCGATTCTACGTAAACAATTGAAGGTACAGCTGGAAAGAAAAGTGTTTGAATTCAAGTTAATAAAAATATAGCGTTGTTGGTATACGCGTATATAATTAGATAACATATTTACACACTAGGTTTTCTTAATTTACTTTAAATATTACACTCTCACAGTTTCCTTCATCGCTGCCCTCGAATGTGATGTCGTGCATAGAGAAACTTTTTAGTAGGTATTTTACGAGTCGAGCATATCGGGACTGGAGCATAGAGGGACTAACCGGATAAACTCTTGCTACACCAAGGGCTTTGCCAATACGAAGTGATCTTTGGTGATCAAGTAAAAAAGGCTCATGGTCCTGTTATTTCACTGGTACTCATACCTTTCAAACGGGAACACTAGTGACAGAAATAGCAATTTCAATGGAAGTTCTTCAGTCATACATTTGATGGAAACATAAACTTCCTCAACGAACTCATTTAGAGGGAGCTCTACTTCTAAATCATAAGACAAGAACAATATTAAATACATTCCTATCACAATTCGGTACATTTCTTTCTTTTCCTGAAAATCTATTGTAGAATTATTAATTCTACAACTTTTTTTGGTATATGATCTTCTTCCTTACCCAATCATTCAACCTCTTTTGCGGAACGCTACTGACACAAAGATTGAGCGTCAAAATAATTTTGCTTTGCAGACAGATTAGGTCGCACTTTTCAAAGATTTTTATAAATGCTTTCCGGAATATACACACTAAAATTTTATACGTACATAACTCTTTCAGTTTAAATTCAATTTTTATTTTGTATTTTTTATTTTAGAAATGATATGTTTATACATACATAAACTCACACCTTCTTCCCATGGGGGTAGGCAGAAACTATAGAACGCCACCTGCTACGCTCCTTACATACTCCTTTTGCTCCGTTTACGTTCATACATCTGGTCATACACGCACGCTGGTTGCGAGTACTACGCACCTGACCTAATAGAATACATTTCCATTACTTCCCTTTATTCCTTCAATAATTTACTTACTTTTCCCGACTTGCAATCCTAATAAAATACCTAAAACACCGGCAAATCAAGCGAGCGCACAGCTGTTTAGGTAACTTCTCGCGTTCCGCTACACCACGCACTCGCGCCGACCGGTAAGTCCCCATAAAAATTTCAAAGTTTAAAATTTAAAAATTTCAGAGTAAACATCTTTAGTTAGAGATAACTTAGTTTTGTTGTACTAAGTTATCAATCAAAATAAAAGAAAAATATTTTTAATAAAACTCGGTTAAGTTAAATTTGTCATAATTTGCGCAATGGTTAATCATTTTTCCTGCATAGCTAAAAGTTTTGGTGAGCACCATGGTTGCTATCGTGAATTCAAATAATGTTTTATTCTTGTAATAAACAGCTTTATTTTACCTCGCTTCATTCTCGATGATTTTACATTCCGGAAAACGCGAAAAAAGCCACAGACAAAATCTAACACAAATAAATAATGAATGAATTATGTATTCACGAGTTCATGAGCCGTCACGTTTTTATTATAATATTGTGCAAGTTTATACAAACACGTTTTGCGCATTTGGCGTGAATACTATCAACGATAACCTTTAATTTATGAATTAAGTGCAACTAGAAACATAGCTAGCTATCTGTGGCAGATAAGCTTGCAGTATCTACGTGCAGGGATTGGCGTATACCATGTTCTCATTATTTTCCGCGTAGATTACGTTTTGTAACTAAACTTACGTGATATCGATAACTCCTGAACTTGTTGTCTAAAAAAACCTGTATGTTATGAGCTGTTCGGGGTAGCACTTAGTGATAAAGACGAAACATGCGAGTACCATGTGCTTACTTAGTTTGATGTAAGTGTTTAGGATTGTAAAGATTGTGCATAGGTTCTATTTATTACCTTTTAATAGTGGCTAAGTAATAACAGCCGCAAGGGTCGATCGATCAGGTTAAGCTACGCATGGCGTGGTTGGCCCGTGGATGGGTGACCATCTTTACATACCAAGACCCCCCTTCGTGCCTCGGAAAGTACGTTAAGCCGTTGGTCCCAGCTGTCATTTGTAGATCTTTGACAGTCGTTACGGGTCGTCAGAAGCTCGAAAGTCTGACAACCAGTCTTACCAAGGGTATCGTGTTACCCAGTAACTGGGTTGTGGAGGTCAGATAGACAGTCGCACCATGTAAAATACTGGTATTCAGCTGCATCCGGTAAGACTGGAAGCCGACCCCAACATAGTTGGGAAAAGGCTAGGCAAATGATGAATACTAAATGTTAAACAACTTTTCATTTGCAAATTGCAATGAATATCAGGAGTACAATCATCATTTTGAATTGGAGTTCATTCACTGCTGGACATTCCCCCAAGTATCGCCCTAACGACTGGTCCTGCGCTGCCCACATCGAGCAGATTCCCGTGACCTTCAGTAAGTCATGGGTCCATCTTGACGAAGCGTAACTACCCTTTCGGTACGCGGTCACCACCCCAGAACTTTTGGGCCTCATCGGCCGTCTAAGTTTATCAATTCTGTGAGATATGTCCTTAGAAAAAGAAATCAAAAAAATATGTTTCGTTGGTGTGCCTAAAACATGACGCAAAGAAAAAAAAACACAAAAAAGAACAAGTTGGAGGAAAATATGCGTCACATCCACACAAAACGGCCATTGCTCGGCATTATGCCGAGCGATGGCCGTAAATACACAATACAAGTTCTAACTCTTTGTGTAATGTTTCCATGATTCAATTATTGTGCTGAAAACGCACAAGGAGGTTTGTTAACATATGCATAATCAATGTATTACGGGCTTTCATTGGCACCTCTTGATTTATTGTCCATGTGTATGAAGTGAGCTGCACGAGCGTGCTTATGCATTGATTCTAAGTGTCCCAAGTGTGCCAAACTGACAAAACAGCATGAGCGTACATTGGTGTTCCTACCATAATAAGCCTATAACGTACGTATATTCTTGACAGTTAAAAAGTGCCTGTAATTGGTTTATTTGAATTAGATGCTTTGAGTTTGAGGTTGACTGCTTGGACACAGGCCACCTCTTTGTGAGAGGGAGTGGGCCTTATTTCACCTCGCGGATTGGTAGATCTAACGTCTTCGAATTTTTGGTTCTACTACATGCTAGTTTCCTCACAATGTTCCCACAGTTTTGAGAGCAGTGGTGATGAAAGAATTTACTCAAAGTAAAGCGCCTGCCTGGGTTAGAACCAACGACCGTAAGTCGCAGCCGATAACACTGGGCCACCACTGCTCCTACATATGTTCCTATATTTGCTATAAATAGCTGCAATCTATTTTTTTTCCGCGACTTCGTGTTCATTAAAGTTTAACTCCCGTAAGATCCTCTATGGCAAATACTGTGTTTAATGTATTCAGGTACTTAGTATATACCAACTTGTTTAAGTTTCATGTTTGGGGTTTCATACTCCCGAAGATTTCACTAAATGGTAATCGCTAATTACCTAGTCCTGTGATTACGGGGCCGGGGCACGGCAGTGCCCCCGCCAAGTCCTGGCACAGCCATATCATCCTTTTCTCGAAGCCATTCAGGACATTTTCGACCCCACTGTAACTTCGTTATTGATAAATTAATTATTAGTTTTTAAACAAGCTTTTTAACAGTTTTCTTTAACTCTACTGGGAGATTCGAATTTATCAAAGTAAATCCTCCTTGACTCAAACTATTGAGATTAAGATAAAGGTTAGGCCATAAAGTTCAATAAAAGTCCTATTGGAATTTGTCCAGTCTATAACGTAACGCGCATACTAATAGAAATATCTGTAACGCTGATGAAAATTCTAGAAAAACTTTCTCGAACCACAAACATAGTGTGTGGTCTATCACTCTAGTTCAAGGAAAGTGATATGATTTAAGATCACGACCTTATCATCTTTGATGTTAATTATCACGTTATACTGCGCGTGAATATGATTGTCATAAGAATTTCATAAGACAAAATAAATGTGATGGAATACAGTTTCCTTGGAAAATCAGCAGGTTACGTTGCTGATCGTCACGTGATAAACATTTGCAAAATAAAAAACCTTTAAAAAAACAAACAGATTGCTTATATGGAAGCTTCAATTAGTTGTTTTTATGACATTACTTATTGTAAAAATATTTATTGCAAATAAATTTTTGACACATCATTCTAGAATTACGTCAAACAATTTCGAATACGGGAGTTAGTCTCTCGTATCTTATTTTAGCCAATTTGATACATCGTCGGCATCGTACGGATATGGTAGGTTCGTATTGTACACAAATTGCTAAATTGATGCACGACTCTGAATCGCAACACTGTCAATTGCCTAATGGGTTAAAAGCAAGTGTGCTTGCGACCTGTAAGTATCAAGCATCTTTGACGAATTCGTCCATTTTGTTAGTTTTAGATGCTCCTTTCTTCCTTCTGCATTTCTTGTTCTAAATAATTATAATATAATTATTTTTCTTTCTTTCTAGGTCTTTTAATAACCTTGGTGACCTGTAATATCTAGCAAAACACGAAAAAAATACTAAGCTTCTTTACGTTTTACCCCGAGATACTACTTGTTTTTTCTTCAGTTTCATGTTTCAGTGAGCTCTACGAGAAAAAACTTGTACATAATATTCTCGGAGGACCTCGAGAATAAATTGTTTGCTATGTATTTGTTTGTTTATTTTAGACATTCTAAATATGGAGATCTTGGGTACATACATACATCTCCGTTAATAAGTTTCGTATCAAATTAATAAGTTTTCGTTTAAAATGTTTTTGATGATAGAAGCTATAGGTGTTGATGTTATTTATCCGGGGGTGACCGGTCAATCGCCACCGTCATTCATTCATACGTGAAGATGATTATCTCACTATAATTAATTTTGTAAAAGGAATTAAACATATAAATAGACGACACTTTACTCACTCACTTTATTCACTTATTTATTGATGCAAAGTCTGATTAGGTAGGTACCTAGGTAATTAAGATCCATTATAAGATCTTTATACTAAAAGTATCACATTTTGATGCAAGTGTATCACAAAATTTGTCATTGTACTCGAGGTGGGACTGCAGCCCAAGCTAAAGGTAAGGGCTAAATGGAGTCAAGAGTGCAATGACAAACACCTAAGCGTATGAATTGACGATTTTCATCTCACTTGTAAAGATATAAAATAACAAAGTTCCTAAAAGCGGTGCCTACAGTCATCAAGAAAATGGACAGTTTTCACAAAAACTTTTCTATACATCTATACATGTATGTACATATCTATATATACATGTATAGATGTATAGATTGTTTGTCTTTTTCATGCTTCGAAAGAGAGGTGTTATATTGTTCCAGATCTTTTATGCTGAATATTTAAAGCTGCCCTTATACCCTTGTGTTCTGTGTCTCGGTATCATCAGCGTTCCATTCACTTTTGATTTGATATAAAAGGTGTGAGCGTCCTTACACTAAGATAATTTATTGTACAGGTATGAAGGAGCTTTCTTTACCTGCAATGCTTATAATATAAATAAATATAGATGTGCCACCATATTAAAAAAAAAAAAAACTTAATATCTTATTCCACATAAACCTACATGGGCACTTATGAAACGTCAGAAGCTAGGTGCACGGTTCCAATTGGTCGTTTTCTATGGAGAAGAGCCGGAAAGAAACTCCGCGGTTACTCTTTTAAAAATCTTCTTGGAACTTTATGACAGAAGCGTATGCATGTGTTCTGGACTCTCTGTATGCATTCTTTGGTCTCTTGAAAGAGTCTGGGTACTAGCAGGTCCGAAAGTAGTTCCCTAAAATCCTCGGACTTCACTGCTTGACAATTCAAAAGTACCTGTAATTGGTTTTATTTAAATAAATAGGTACTTTGAGTTTGACTACAGGTGGAGCACCGCTTTAGCAACTTAGCTTTCTAACACTTTGACAGCCAAGCATTTTGTAAGCTCGCAAACAGGCGCGACGCGACGGTGTAATGCAATTCGGGTAGAACAATTTTCATGAAGTTTTCATAGACACGGTTCTATTAGAGTCGCGTCGCGCTGTCGCGTCGCGCCTGTCTGCGGGGGCTTTAACATCCAAAAATCTATTGCCGTGGTTTTTGGAGGTCAAGTGGCAGACACTCCATGTAAGACATTGTTATTAACTTGCATTACAGTGAATGAACCAGGTACTCGTAGTATGCAAAAAAAAATTGCATTAATTTTCCGGTTATTACCTAAAATGGGCAGTATAAAAAATAATAATTAGTGTTTCTTGTTTAACCAGCCAGAGCACTGCATTGAAGGTGATCCAATGTTGAGTTTTCAAGTCCAATATCGCTGAAGAAATAAGAAGAATAACAAAGGACATTGTCGTAAACAGCCCCAGGACCAACAACATGTACCGTACGTAATAATTATAAATGTATTTTATTATCAATCAACTCAGCCTATAACAGTCCACTGCTGGACTTAGGCCTCTCCCAGGCTGCGCTGGCTACCACACCCTGACTTCTGCCTTCCGCATCCAGTCTGTCCCAGCCACCTTTTTAAGGTCGTCGTTCCATCTAGCTGGGGGGCGTCCCACACTACGCTTGCTGATACGCGGTCTCCAATCCAGGACTCGTCTGCTCCACCGGCCATCGGTCCTTCGACAAATATGGCCAGCCCACTGCCACTTCAGCTTGCTTACTCTGCAGGCCATGTCGGTAACTAGCCCGCATAGCCCGCTCCATGGCGCGCTGAGCGACCTTGAATTTGTGCACCAGCCCGATCATTGGTATAGGTTGGTGGTATTTTATTATACTAACTGCGAATATCGGTATGAGCGGACATTCTACATTCCATAATGAACAATTAAAAGAGCAGTAACGAGTAGCGACATCAAATCTAGAATGCCGCCATCTTTGAAATTTAGATTTCACATGACAATAGTGATGCCCAATATTACATTTCACACACATCGAGAGCGAGATTACTTGCCTTGGCCACCTGCCGATCTATTCTCTAAAAAGCTAAGGTGAAGTGAGCTAGCAATAGTGTCAATCCCTAGTATCGTGTAGAAAAACAGCTTACTTACTCGCTTAAGTTTACACAATAAGATTTTTCCGGATTAGGGATGCCCATACATTAGATCTGTATCGATATACCTATTTTAAACAAAATCGATACCGTTCAGTACCCAGCGTGTATATATTTGAAATATTAAAATGCATCTCACTTACGTATGACATCCGTGAGCCGGTTGCTCACGGAAGTCATACGCATCCGTTTACGTGCGTACATTCGTTTTCAACATTTCGCTCTAGGGCACGGCACTTCTGCAATGACTTGTGCAACGTTTTTATTGGTACCTTAGGTGGGAAAACAATTCAACAAAAAAACTGACTTTCATATTTATCCATCCTAAATAATTAATGATATTTTTCTATACAATTACTACACATAAGTGAGATGCATTTTAATATTTCAAATATATACACGCTGGGTACTGAACGGTATCGATATATTTAAAATAGGTATATCGGTACAGATCAAATCCGGGGACAGTAAAGACACCAATAATTATAGACCCGTATCCGTGTTGCCGGTTTTCAGCAAGGTGTTTGAAAAGGTAATGCTTAATCAAATGCTCAATCATTTTAACTCGAATAAAATCCTTCACGATCAACAGTATGGTTTCACTAAAGGACGGTGTACGACCGACGCCGGTGTAACCTTACTAAGACACATTTTTAACGCGTGGGAAGAAGCGCAAGACGCCATACGAATCTTTTGTGACCTCTCCAAGGCATTTGATTGCGTCGACCACGAAACCTTACTCTTGAAACTTGAGCATTACGGACTTGGAAAACATGCGCTCAGCTTAGTAAAATCTTATTTAAATGATAGACAACAGCAAGTACAAATTAATGGTATCAATTCACTCGGTTTGAAAGTAAAAATGGGTGTTCCACAAGGCTCGATATTGGGTCCTTTCCTCTTTTTAGTGTATATTAACAATCTACTCCATTTATTAAATAATCAACCACAAATGGTGTTATTTGCTGATGATACTTCTTTAATTTTTAAGGTAGATAGACGTGCTACTAATGTTGACGACGTAAATAACGCCCTATTGCAGGTTCAGAACTGGTTCACTGCCAATAATTTAGTATTAAATGGGTAAAAAAACTAAGTGCATTCGATTTTCTTTACCAAATGTCAAAAGTGGTGATTATGAGATAGTATTGAATCAAGAGAAACTAGAATTCGTCGATAAAACTGTTTTCCTGCAACATCTCTTGCAAGACGGCTAAGTTCAGCGGCATGCGCTGTCAGAAAAATCCGTCAATTTACTGATGTAGATACCGCGAGGCTAGTCTATTTTAGTTACTTTCATAGTATCATGTCTTACGGTATTTTACTTTGGGGACGGGCTGCAGACATCGAGTCAATTTTTATTCTGCAGAAAAGAGCTATCAGAGCCATTTATAATCTCCGCAGGCGCGATTCTCTAAGGGATCGGTTTAAGAACATTAACATCATGACGGTACCTTGTCAATATATCTACGAAAACATCATGTACGTAAGAAAAAATGTACATCATTTTAGTAAAAGAGGTGAAAGACATAATTATAGTACTAGAAATAGGGACCTATTATCTCAGCCAGGTTTCAGACTGGCTAAAGTAGACTCATCTTTCATGGGGTACTGTTTAAAATGTTACAATAAAATTCCACCCCACATACTTCAACTGAATGAAATGAAATTCAAATCTTGTATCAAACGCACACTATGCAGGCAGGCATATTATAAGTTGGGTGATTACATCGCTGATAAAAATGCTTGGCTCAATGCTGGTCCTGCTCCACAACCACAACCAATTGAATAATTAACATTTGAAAATACTGTTGGAGCAGCTGAACATTGTAAGACTATCTTTGCATTGTATAAATTCAACCTACGTTGTGTTGTATAATTGCATTGCACAGGTGTGAGTACTATGTATAATAGAGCTACCATTTACCGGTTATATAATTGACTTGAATGGGCCCTGGCGGCTGAGAGTATGTCATGCTCACTCAGATGTCTCGCTGACGGTGGCGCGTGTGTTGGATCATTTAGCTCCCTTCAAAATGGTTGAGCTGAATGGTGCTAATCCATGCGTCATGCTCGTGAACGGGCGCCGTTAGTTGGGACTGGTGACCTCTTAGCGTCCTCGGCTTATTTGTAATTATTTTATTTAGAAATTGTTTTTGTTTCTCTTTCTACTATGGACGCGTTTGTTATTTTACATCGTCCTCACATTTGGTTATAATTTCAACATTATTTTTGTACTAATCTTTATGTATCAATTTAATTTAAAAGTGTCCATGGAGTTTCTTGCCCGTTCTTCTCCATAGGTACCTACTACGCTTTGGAATGGGCAACTAGCTTCATATTTCTAACTGACCGACTCCTTGACAATTCAAAAGTGCCTGTAAATGGTTTAATTGAAATAAATGCTTTGAGTTTGAGTTTTTGAGTTTGAGTTTAGATCTAATGTATGGGCATCCCTAATCCTTGTCATGTCACGTCAATCGACTCAACTGTCAAGAAGATTTACCAAATGAGTAAAATGCTACTTAATATGTTTATTTAACATCAAACAAGATATACATTTAAATATTTTATTGAATCTTTGACTAGCCACATACAGGCAATAAAAGTTACATTAGTGACAGGCATTTATTAGCAGGTATTTCTATGTATTGAAAGGATTGTTTTTTGCTAAATATAACCTAGAAATCTTTGTTTTTAGGGTTCCGCACCTCAAAAGGAAAAAACGAAACCCTTGTAGGATCACTCGTGTATCTGTCTGTTTGTCTGTCCGTCTGTCACAGCCGATTTACTCCGAATCTACAAGACCGATTAAGTTGAAATTTGGTACACATACAAATTTCTGTGGCCCAAACCCGTGTTTGGGTCACAGGAATACAAGATTTGTTTATTTACATTGCACGTCCGTACGTGCAACGTAAATAAATAAATTTTGAATATGAGAGTCACTTTGAGGGGCAAATTGGAAATAATAAATGCAATCTCTATCGTGTGACCTAACAAAATGAAAGGGCTTGGTGTCTCAAATATTTTTTTGAATCATTTTAAAATGAAAACTTTTAAAAATATTTTATCTCAGAAACTACTCACATAGCCTTAAAAAAATTTACGAACATAGTTCTTTACTTATAGATTACAGGAAAACCGATAAGAAGTCTTGTTTTTCTTTTTTGGGGGAAATTACCCGCTCTGGGCGGAGTGGAAGGGTGTGTCAGACTCTTACTGACTAAAATCCACCCATATTCCTTCCATTGCCTGTGTTGCCAGGGGCTACGGTAACCCTTTTGTACCTTCCCGTGACAGGCATCGGCCCTAGTGGACCCCTATACTTGGGAAAGCCTAGGTCCTGGCCTTGGAGGCTCTCGGGCCTCGACTAAGCGCATGCTTAGGCCTCGGGACCAGTTCCCGCTTCGTTGGAAGACGGGGAAACTGGTCCTCATAAACAAGGCAGGGCACCCTGCGGACTCTCCGTCTGCTTATCGGCCCATCGTGCTGCTCGACGAGGTGGGCAAGCTCTTTGAAAGAGTCATTGCAGACCGCCTCGTCGGCCAGCTGGAGCAGTTTGGTTTCCGCAGGGGGCGCTCTACGGTAGACGCCATTATGCACGTGCGCGCCCTCTCGACGTGGAATGCTGTTGCCCAGGGTGGGGTTGTCTTGGCGGTGTCTCTAGACATTGCCAATGCCTTCGATACCCTGCCCTGGAGTTGCATCAGCACTCCGGTATAACCAGATGCCGACCTACCTCTGTCGTGTGGTCGAGGCCTATCTGACGGACAGGGCCGTCATCTACCCCGGTCACCAGGGAGTGTGGAACCGGCAAGAGATGTCATGTGATGTCCCACAGGGATCGGTCCTGGAGCCGCATCTGTCATCGAACACGACTGCTGGGTGCTGCGCGCCGACCTCCCTAGCGGCGTCAGCGTAGTGTGCTACGCTGCCCTGCACATGTCCGAGACCATGTGTTTTCATGGTCCTCGAAACGCGCCACCGTCGGGGTCCCAAATAACGGTAGGAGGGGTTTACATTGGTGTCGAGTCGACGATGAAGTACCTGGGACTCGTCCTCGACAGCCGGTGGAACTTCGTAGAGCATTTCCGACGTTTGGCTCCCAAACTGGAGCGGGCAGGGGCTGTCTTGAAGCGGCTCCTGCCCAATCTAGGGGGTCCTAGTGCCTCCTGCCGGAAGATCTACGCGGGGGTCGTGCGGTCCATGGCCCTTTACGGGGATCCTGTGTGGGCGCGTTCCCTGGCGCTGCGGCCAGCCCGCCGGTTTAGCGCAGCCCAACTCTCGCGTCCGGCCCTTGTTTCAGCCCATGGTATGGAGCGAGTGAGCTTGGGCAGCCGTCACCTCCTTCTGCGAAGCAGTAATGCTCGCGAAGGAGGAGGCGGGTCAGTCGGGGGAAAGGCAAATTTCGCGCCCTCTTGCCCCTATCCGTCGCAGGAGACGCCCTGGGCGTCGGGAATCCCGGGCGGATTTCCGGCCACCGCAGGCGCGGCTTGCGGACGGTGAGCAATGGGTAGCTCACCGTCTGGTAAGGACCAGGCCCTGGTCGACGGCGCGTTGTGTTCCACGCGTGCCTCAAAGAGATGTCGTCAGCACATAGGTAGGGGTCCACTAGGGCCGATGCCTGCCGGGGTCGCGAGAAGATACTTATGGGTCACCGAGGCCCCCGCAACACAGGCAACGGAAGGAATACGGGTGGGTTTTAGTCAGTAAGAGTCTGAAACACCCTCCCGCTCCGCCCAGAGCGGGAGAAGTTATTTGATGATTCCCACCAAAAAAAAAAAGGGCATTCCCTGTGAGGTACAGACCTTGGCTTAGAGCATCGCTGGGGAGAACAGCAAAGGACGGGCTGGATCGGATTAAGATTAATTAGAGACGAATTTAAGGCTCATCGGCGCGGGCTGGCTCGAACCAGAGGGTCTACTCTCTAAGTCCGTCAATGAAGATACGGACCCGTCCGAAAGTAGTTGATCCGTCAAAACAAGTGACATATTCAAATTTACGAACGGGCAAAAACACATTGCGAGCAGGGACAACTGTCAAATTGTGTTGTCATTCTTAGTTCGGGCACCGAAGTCATCTTATGTCCGTAGGTGAGTACGGAGTAGGAAACACCTGTAACTGCGACAGAAACTACGTATTTCGTACTTAGGGAGTAGACCCCCAGGTTCAGGGCGGGGATGGATGGGGACGTCGCGTCGCAGCTGGCCTCGGCGGCAAGGACGGAAGGATGGCGATCGGATTTTGTGTTTGTGTATAGTGCTGGTGGCCCTACTACTCTTCTGGAGTAGGGTTGTGGCGTCGCGTCGTCGGGATTGGGCACCAATATGGAAGGCATTTACCAATTTACCATTTATTTTAAAAGTTGTTTGGTATTAAAAGTAAAATAGGTTTGCTTCAAATAACAAAAAACTAAATGTATATATAAGAATCAAAATTAAAGAAAACATATGAGAGGCAGAACGTGAGAGTGGTACGAACGTATGTGTGCAAAAATTATTTTAGCACATTGATTACTTTTTCTGCTTCGTCATATGACAAGTTGAGTAGCCAGGATAGTCCATTTTTTATTTGTTTGCGACCGTAGTTTCTTATATTGCACTGTTGATCGCCGCGTTATAGACATAAACATGCAGAAAATGTAGTACTCGTAATGTAGTAGTATGTAGTTCGTACTTTGAATCTGCGTTTTGGCCTGTAAACTACACACATCAACAGTGTCTAGGGATCAAGGTATTTTTATATTTGATTGCCCTATTAGAAATTAAATTAAAAAATATCTAATTATATTGGTTAAATAAAATGTTTTCGTATGTGTAGATCGACGTCTCTGCCGGGGTCGCCGGAAGGTACAAATGGGTCTCCGAGGCCCCCGAACACAGGCAACGGAAGGAATACGGGTGGGTTTTAGTCAGTAAGAGTCTGCGACACCGTCCCGCTCCGCCCAGAGCGGGAGAAGTTATTGGATGATGTCCCACCCAAAAAAAAAATATGTGTAGATCGACGAAGTACTTTCTGCTTTTGCGCGCTTTTTGCTTATGCTGGATTTTTCACCTTAGTTAATCCTGACATTAGAATGTGATAAAAAGATAAAAAAATAGTTTTTATGTAAAAAAACAATTAGTAGTCTGTATTTCCGTGGTTAACGCGTATAACACAACCGCAGCGCTTCGGCGAACTCAATATGAGTTCATCCAAATCACGTTGCGGAATGGCCGCCCACGTCAATTGTAACAGGCGAAAAGATTTTCTGGTGTGTGTTCGGCATCCTTATTTGGCAGAGCTCTTCTTTGAAGCATATCCCATGCGTGCTCAATGGGATTCAAGTCTGGCGATTGAGCAGGCCATGGTAGGACGTAGATATTAACTGAGGTAAGTGTGTTTGCGACGACTCGGGCAGTGTGTGAACGTGCATTATCATGATACTAGACACTTTTGATGCGTGTACTTAAGTCACTCATTTTCGAAGTCTTGATGTGGGTCTTCTTAGTTACGGTCTGTATATACAATCTTCTTACGCTCAGCAGGGAAGGTTCTGCGCACAGGATTTCTGTAGGAAAACGGTATGGTTTGTGTAACAGAGTTTTGAAGACTTCGCGTTGTGCTTTTTCAAGGATTATTAGATGACTTTGCCGTTCCTCCCCAGATTATAACGCAATCTTGTAGCAGCGACGATTATATAGATGATTTTTTTACATCCACTGATGCAATGTACCGTATCATTTTCATTATGTTACGAACGCGTTTAAAAAGTTCCTTAATTTTTGTTTTGAATAAAAGGTGTTATTTATTTATTATATTATGTCTTAAAACTACCATGCGATAGCCAAGTCACACACACAAAATTAAAATTAAAGCACAGAATACATGTCGAGATCATAAAGATGCGGTGTCGTCAGCGTAGTGTGCTATGCTGATGCCAACCTACCACTGTCGTGTGGTCGAGGCCTATCTGATGGACAGGGCCGTCATCTACCCCGGTCACCAGGGAGTGTGACACTAGCGGCGTCAGCATAGTGTACTACGCTGACGACACGTTGGTCCTGGCGCAAGGGAGGATGCACCAAGCACTTAAGAACTCGTAAGTTAATTTTTATATTTAAAAACCTTCGCCATGTCTCAAATCCAAACTTCACAAAAATGGTATATCTCGCACTGTGTCAATCATTGATTACCTATTGCATAACCATATGGGGTGGAGCTAATAAAACATCCATGCTGAAGCTAGAACGTGCCCAGAGGTCAGCCTTGAAAGTGGGTCACTTCTTGCCATACTAACATCCAACTAAAGACTTGTATGAACGTACTGGTGTCCTAACGGTACGACAATTATTCATACTAAATTCAACCCTCCGTAAACATTCCCAACTTCATTACAAATAAATAAAATTCTAATTCTAATTCTACGATCACGATGCCCACGGCTTTAGAACATAGACGACGTCATCATCATCATCATTTCAGCCGAAAAACGTCCACTGCTGGACATAGGCCTCCCCCAAGCACCGCCACTTCAACCGATTTTGTGCTTCCCGCATCCAGCGTATTCCTGCGGCCTTCACAAGGTCATCGGTCCACCTTGTAGGAGGCCTTCCAACGCGACGTCTTCCGGTACGCGGTCGCCACTCCAGAACCTTTCGGCCCCATCGGCCATCTGTTCTGCGAGCAATGTGCCCTGCTCACTGCCACTTAAGTTTGGAAATTCTTCGGGCTATGTCGGTAACCTTGCTGCGCCTGCGGATCTCTTCATTTCTGATTCGATCACGTAGAGAAACTCCAAGCATAGCCCTCTCCATTGCCCTTTGAGTGACTTTAGCCTTTTAATAAGGCATATGCGACTACGTTTCAGTGCCATAATTGTAAGCGACCACGTTTCAGTGCCATAGGTCATCACGGGCAACACGCAACTGGTCAAAGACTTTCGTCTTGAGACACTGCGGTATGTGGGACGAGAAGATATTGCGTAGCTTCCCGAACGCTGCCCAGCCGAGTCGGATTCGACGATTGACCTCTTTCTCGAAGTTGGACCTACCTAATTGGACAGTTTGTCCTAGGTAAACATACTCGTCCACAACTTCAAGCGTAGCTTCTCCAATCTTCATGAGAGTGGGTATAGCATGGGCATTTGACATGACCTTTGTCTTGTCCATGTTCATTTTAAGACCCACTCTTTCGGAAGCTCTACTGAGGTCATCGAGCATTGTACTGAGGTCCTCCATAGTCTCAGCCATGACAACTATATCGTCGGCAAACCGAAGTTGATTGATGTACTCGCCATTGATGTTGATCCCTGCCCCTTTCCAGACCAGAACCTTGAAGACATCCTCCAGTGCAGCGGTGAATAGTTTCGGAGAGATAACGTCTCCCTGCCTCACACCTCGCTGCAGAAGGGTAGGTTTCGAGGTCTGGTCCTGGAGTCGGACTGACATAGTGGCGTTTTCGTACAGACACTTAAGCACCTCGATGTACCGATAGTCGATCTGGCACCGTTGAAGGGACTGCAGTACAGCCCATGTCTCGATCGAATCGAAGACTTTTTCGTAGTCCACAAACGCTAAGCAGAGAGGCAGGTTATACTATTCGGTCTTCTGTATAACCTGCCGCAGCGTATGTATGTGCTCTACAGTGCTAAAGCCTTTACGGAATCCGGCTTGTTCGGGAGGTTGGAAGTCGTCAAACCTGCGCGCGAGACGGTTCGTGATGACTCTTGTAAATAGCTTAACATGGCTCAGAAGTGAGATGGGCCTATAATTCTTTTTTATTGACGGAACCAAACAGCTTCTGGAGGGCCTTGAGAACGGGTTTTCCACCGGCCCTCAGAAGTTCGGCAGTAATTCCGTCATCGCCCGGCGCCTTGTTGTTTTTGAGCTGCTTCAGAGCCATCCTAATCTCGTACAAGCTGACGTCCGGGTTGTCTTCGGTGTAGTGTCGGGTCAATCTAGCTCTTGGGCCATTTGCCAGATTCATACCAGGGTTACCTGTTGACGTGTATAACTGTCCATAGAAACTCTCGATCTCTCTCAACAGCTCATGTTTGGCGGATACGATCCTGCCATCATTAGTCAGACGACGTAAATACGCAGTATGTCCGACAATGCGATTCCATACAAAATTTTCACGGCGTCACTTCTTATTTCTCGGCCTGAATACGCACGTAAATTACGAGTAAAGTTTGTAGTTCCAAATACATTCGTGTTTTTTAATTGCAGAAATTAATAAATCGACACTAATTTCGTCGTTACTCATTTTACTCGTAATTTACGTGCGTATTCTAGACTATTTGTAGCCGACTGCACGGACTTACTGCAACGACACAACTGGGTGACGTCGCCGGCGCTAGGCGATGACATCGTCGTCCACGGTCGTCAGCAAGGTAAATACGCCTCAGCGCTCGTCGTAGATCGAGTGTCGTTGGTGTGTAAGCGCCCTTAGGTGTCTGTTCGACGGCATTTTGAAACGTAGCCACTGCTTCCTCGGCGTCCATAAAACGTTTTCCTCGAAGTTTTCTTTTATTTTCGGAAATAAATAAAAATCGCAAGGTGCGAGATCAGGGCTATAGGGCGGGTGACCCAGTAATTCCACGTCTGACGTCGCCAAGTAGTCGATTGTTTGCTTGGTGGTGTGCGACGAGGCGTTTTCATGGTGAAGGAGGATTCTACTGCGAGGTCGTTTCTCCCGAACTTTTTCCAAGACAAGTGGCAAACAAATCTACGGTGGACGCCATCATGCGCGTGCGAGCCCTGACGACGAGGAATGCTGTTGCCCAGGGTGGGATCGTCTTGGCGGTGTCTCTAGACATCGCCAATGCCTTTAATACCCTGCCCTGGAGTTGCATCAGGGAGGCACTCCGGTACCACCGGATGCCGACCTACCTCTGTCGTGTGGTCGAGGCCTATCTGACGGACAGGGCCGTCATCTACCCCGGTCACCAGGGAGTGTGGAACCGGCAAGAGATGTCGTGCGGTGTCCCACAGGGATCGGTCCTGGGGCCGCATTTGTGGGACATCGGATACGACTCGGTGCTGCGCGCCGACCACCCTAGCGGCGTCAGCGTAGTGCGCTACGCTGACGACATGTTGGTCCTGGCGCAGGGGAGGTCGCACCAGGCGGCGGCCGAATTAGCGGCACGCGGGGTTGCGACAATCGTTGAAAGGATCCGGCAATTGGGACTCGAGGTGGCCCTGTACAAGTCCGAGGCCATGTGTTTTCATGGTCCTCGGAACACGCCACCGTTGGGGTCCCAAATAACGGTAGGAGGGGTTCCCATCGGCGTCGAGTCGACGATGAAGTACCTGGGACTCGTCCTCGACGGCCGGCGGAACTTCGTGGAGCATTTCCGACGTTTGGCTCCCAAACTGGAGCGGGCGGGCGCTGCATTGAAGCGGCTCCTGCCCAATCTAGGGGGTCCAAACGCCTCCTGCCGGAGGCTCTACGCGGGGGTCGTGCGGTCCATGGCCCTCTACGGGGCTCCTGTATGGGCGCGCTCTCTGGCGCTGCGGCCAGCCCGCCGGTTGAGCGCGGCCCAAAGGGTCATGGCCATCCGGATGGTCCGGGGATACCGCACGGTCTCCTGTGAGGCAGCGAGCTTCCTTGCCGGATTGCCGCCATGGGATCTGGAGACAAAAGTCCTCGCGCACGTATGGGAGTGGCGCGAGGAGGCGAAACGCCGGGGCGTAAGCCCACTGCCGCGAGAAATCGTGGCACAGCGGACGGAGCTCCGGCGGGATCTGATGGCGTCATGGAGAGTACGGTTGTCGCAACCCAGTGCTGGGCACGCCACAATTGCGGCGATAAGTCCCCTCTTTGAGGAGTGACTAGAGAGGCGCCACGGCGTCTTCACCTTCCGCCTGACGCAGGTACTCACCGGACTCGGCAGTTTCGGGAGGATCCTGTGTCACCACTGTGTGGTGGAGCATACGGTGGAGGTCTGCCCGGCTTGGGCAGAGCACCGCCGTGTCCTCGGAGGCGATCGGCGTCAGAGATCTCTCGCGTCCGGCCCTGGTTCAGGCCATGGTACGGAGCGAGAGGGCATGGGCAGCCGTCACCTCCCTCTGCGAAGCAGTAATGCTCGCGAAGGAGGAGGCAGGACGGTTGAGGGAAAGGCAAGTTTCGCGCCCTCTCGCCCCTAGCCGCCGCAGGAGACGCCCAGGGCGTTGAGAATCCCGGGCGGATTTCCGGCCACCGTAGGCGCGGGCTTGCGGACGGTGAGCAATGGGTAGCTCACCGTCCGAAAAGGACCAGGCCCGGGTTGACGTCACGTTGTATTCCACGCGCGCCTCAAAGAGACGTCGTCAGCACATAGGTAGGGGTCCACTAGGGCCGATGCCTGCAGGGGTCGCGGGAAGGTACTTATGGGTCACCGAGGCCCCCGCAACACATGCAACGGAAGGAATACGGGTGGGTTTTAGTCAGTAAGAGTCTGACACACCCTCCCGCTCCGCCCAGAGCGGGAGAAGTTATTTGATGACTTCCCACACTCAAAAAAAAAAAAAAAGTGGCAAACAATTGTTAGTGTACCACTCTGCAGTAACTGTTTTTCGATCCTCTAAAACAATTGTTGCATAATGAACTGTCCTTCCGAAGAACGAGGCCACCATCTTCTTTCCCACGCTCACACCCTCTCTTCACTTTAGTTGGCAACTCCACTGCCGGGGTAGCGGGAAGGTACCAAAGGGTTACCGAGGCCCCTGGCAACACAGGCAACTGAAGGAATACGGGTGGGTTTTAGTCAGAAAGAGTCTTACACACCCCGCTCCGCCCAGAGCGGGAGAAGTTATTTGATGATTTCCCACCCAAAAAAAAAACAAAGTCTGTCATACGCCGCACAACATTGATGTTATCTTCAGTCGTCGCGGTAGAAGGCCGTCCCTCAGAGACGTCGCGCAGATCATCGGTAATATTAGTGCGACCACGTTTAAACTCATTAAACCAGTTGTAAACAGTGGCACCACATGGGGCTTCATCGTGAAAGGCCAATTGAAGTATATCATAACTTTCTTGTTGACTTAAATGACATCGAAAGTCATAAAAAATCATTGTACGAAATTTTTCTTGCGTTAAATTTATGCTGACGTGACACAGACAATTTTCAATTTGCCGCCAAATCGCAAACAAATGACAAATGAATAAAATACACACACAATAATATTGGCAAAGAGTTCCATTTTCTAAATTTGAACAGATTTTATTATAACGTTTACAAGTGGCCAGTTCTAAAAACTTTCAATGTCGCTCTCGTAGTAATGACTAATAGAAGCTATATCCGGCAAAACTTGCGGCACTTGCAAATTGAAATCCCTAAGTGTATGAAGGCCGCGCCTCCCTGCTTTCGTCCATCCACTCGTATCACAACGAAGTACCTTGTATCCCGGTGGGACAATTTCAGAATCTTGAACGGAATTATTGCACCCCGATTCAGTAATTGCAACAAGTCAGAATGAAATGAATCCATGTTATTTCTAAAATTGTCCTACTTAGTGCGGAGACATCGGCTAGGGAGGCGCCACGGCATCCTCACCTTCCGCCTGACGCAGGTCCTCACCGGACACGGCAGCTTCGGGAGGTTCCTGTGTTGGATAAGGCGGGAGGACACGCCCGGGTGTCACCACTCTGTGGATCGCCCGGAGGACACGGTGGAGCATACGGTGGAGGTCTGCCCGGCTTGGGCAAAGCACCGCCGTGTCTTCGTGGAGGCGGTCGGCGGCAGAGATTTCTTGCGTCCGGCCCTGGTTCAAGCCATGACAAGGCATGGGCCGTCGTCACATCCTTCTGCGAAGCAGTAATGCTCGTGAAGGAGGAGGCGGGACGATTGTCGCGCCCTCTCGCCCCTAGCCCCCGCAGGATACGCCCTAGGCGTCGGGAATCCCAGGCGGATTTCCGGCCACCGTAGGCGCGGGCTTGAGGACGGTGAGCAATGGGTAGCTCACCATCCGGTAAGGACCTGGCCTGGGTCGACGGCGCGTTGTGTTTCACGCGCGCCTCAAAGAGATGTCGTCAGCACAAGTGTAGGGGTTCAATAGGGCCGATGCCTACTGGGGTCGCGGGAAAGTTCTAAAGGGTTACCGAGACCTCTGGCAACATAGGCAACTGAAAGAATACGGTTGGGTTTAGTCAGTAAGAGTCTAACACACCCTCCCGCTCCGCCCAGAGCAGGAGAATTTATTTGATAATTTCCAACCCAAAAAACAAAAAGAGTGTAGAGACCTCTAACGTTTTGGTAAAAAATTTCGATGGTACTAATTTGATGTATTTTTGGTATGCTTCCGAAACCAAACCCACTCGTTGAATTCAGAGTTTATTGGTCATATTCCGGTTTTGTTCAATTTATTAAACCACTGTCCTGGCATTCAAATAACAAGTGACAAGTAATCTCGCTCAATTTTATATTATTTTTAATTTTATCTACTTTTATTGGGACATCCGGCCCACATATATTTTTCACGTGATTAGTCATTGATTGGTGTTGGTCTATGATAACCCCTAATTATCTTATTTCGTCTACTCTGTCAAGGTTATTGCATAAACTTTGAGTATCAGTATTAATTAATGTGTTGTGTTGTAATTAAATAATGGTACTTTGATAGCCCGAGTTTTCCAGAAGGTTATGAACATATTTGGTCTTTTTGACATTTAGTGTAAGCATATTCGTGTTGAGATATTTAGCGATCGTGATCATTACTGCTTCTGCTTTTTAGGGTCCTTCCGTGCCCAAAGGGTAAAAGGGGACCTATTACTAAGACTCCGCTGTCCATCTGTCTGTCTGTCTGTCCGTCTGTCACCAGGCTGTATCTCATGAACCGTGATAGTTAGACGGTTGAAATTTTCACAGATGATGTATTTATGTTGCCGCTATAACAAAAAATACTAAAAAAACAGAATAAAATAAATATTTTAGGGGGCTCCCATACAACAGACATGATTTTTTAGCCGTTTTTATAGATAATGGTACGGAACCCTTCGTGCGCGAGTCCGACTCGCACTTGGCCGGTTTTTCGTATAAGTCTTCCCAATTCTTATTCCTGCATTGATGTAGGATTAAAAATAGTCTTCTCATATCGACTGCAGGGAAGGATAGAAACAAATCATAGCCCGACATTATTTCTGTGGAGATTGAGTAGTGAGTCTGTAGCGTTACAGTTCACCTGTCAGGCGAACTATAGTTCACATGTCAGGTGAACTATAACGCCACGAGTTATTTTTGATGTGTAACATCTTTCCTCTTGCTTTCTGTGCGAGTGATTTCGTGAAAAGGGACGGAAGCGTGTAGACAGGAAGTGAAAAAAATACTTTATAATAGCATGAAATTAGTAAGTTATAGATTGTAAATAGAGGGGGTCGAATTCCGACCAGTGGGCGACAACTAGTAATGAAAAATTATATAATTATTCAAAACAATATTTCAGTATTAAGCTTTTTTGTAATTCCGAGGTTAATTTCGTCATTAAGTCCGCCTAAAAATAAATTTCTGTCGCTGCTCAGTTGCTTATTACCAAGTTCAATGTGCCTCTTACCATTCGGTGATCATTTCCAGTTTTCATCGCGTTGATTACAGAGACATCACTGATTACTTGCTTCTTCTTCGACATAATAAAATCAGTCTCATTTTTTATTGCACCATCAGGGCTCTGCCAGGTCCACATTCTGTACTCACATTTTCTGAAGAAGGAGTTCATCATAAAGAGGCCTTCTTTCTCCATTAAACTGGCTAGTATGTGGTTCCGACATCGTTTCGTTTGCCTAGTTTCCCGTTGAAGGCCCCCATGACAACGGTGAAGTAAGTTTTAGAGCCGTGTATGGCTCTGGAAACATCGTCATACATGTCCACTTCATCGTCGGGGTGTGACAAGGTCGGGGCGTAAACGTGTACGACCTTCAGCAAATATCTTTCGGATATTCTGAGTATAAGGCACGCCAACCTGTTCGACACACTCTCGATCTTCACCATATTGCTCACAAATGACTTATGGACGATAAACCCGACACCACCTAAATTTTCCTCTACATTGTTTGCGAGCTAATTTAAGTTATCGTGTCTCATTAAAAAATGGATCTGCGCCGGGAACATTTTCGCGTTATGATTTTTTACGATTTCAAGTGTCGCCTGAAAGCGGACGAATCATATGATAGACTTTAAATGGCATTCATGGACGAAAGCCCTTCTAAGGCAACCGTGTATCATTGGTATAACGAATTCAAGCGCGGTCGACTAACTTTGGGGATAAAGAAAGAAGTCGCCCTTTGACAGCTGTTACGGAAGAAATCGTGCTAGCAGTGACAAATGTAATCCATGACAATAGGCGAGTTACGTATCAAGAGATTCAGTGCAGGTTTGATCAGGAAGCCTTCACGAAATTCTACACGTGCATCTTCGCGTGAGGAGGGTAGTTTCCCGCTAGGTGCCGCACAACCTCACCGATGTTCAGAAGCAGGCCCGGGTGGAATGGTGCCGTTATATGCTAAACAAATTTGAAGCAGGCTCATCTCGGTGTGTTTACGACATCATTACAGGTGATGAGTATTGGATTTATCAATACGATCTAGAAACGAAGCGCCAGTCTGCGGTTTAGGTGTTTCAAAACGAATCAACGCCTACCAAAGTGAAGCGATCTAGAAGCGGGGGAAGATTTTGATCGCGAGCTTTTTCAGTTTAATTGGCTACTTGGTGTCAATTCCTTTACGGAACCAAAGAAGCACCAACGCTGAATACTACCAAATGCTTGGCAGAAGTTTTCTCTGTAGTGAGTAACAAGCGACCAAACACAGGCCTCCGCGAGCCACTGCTCTACCACTACAACGCCCCTTCGCACACCGCGCTCAAAACGACGGAGTTTTGGACAGCACACCGGTCAAACTCCTGGGTCACCCTCCTTATAGCCCTGACCTAGCACCGTGTGACTTCATTTTTTTCTCGAAAATACAAAATCTGCTCAAAGGGATACAATTTTCGTCGCCGGAAGTTGCGCTGTCAGATTTCGAGCAGGCTGTAAACGAGGTATATGCGGTGGACTGGAAAAAGTGTTTTGAAAACCGGTTCAGACGCATGAAACTTTGTATAGAGGCTAGTGGAGAGTACTTTGAAAAGATTTAATAAGAACATTTTTACTTCTAGAATTTTTTTGTTTATTTTCGCAAAACTTTCTGAGTGTCCCACGTATTAGTAGGTATATAACAAGTAGCATAGTTTTAATACCAAGTACTAGTGTTTGTTTTAGTGACAAGTACTAAGTACTGCACTAATTGACCTGGGGGTGCCACGGGTCCGAATCCAAGTTTCCTTGGCAGCATCAGGAGGATCATCCAGGGGTGCCTTGGGTCCGGAATGCCTTCCCTCATCTTTTTTAGGGCTCCGTTCTAGACAAGGAACCCTTATAGTTTTGCCATGTCCGTCTGTATGTCTGTCTGTCTGCCCGCGGCTTAGCTCAGAGACTATTAGTACTAGAAAGCTGTAATTTGGCATGGGTATACCTACATATACCTGCATATGAGAACAGTGGTGGCCTAGTGGTAACGGCCGCCACTTACGAGTTGTAGGTCATAGGTTCGAATCCAGACGGGCGCTTTACTTTGTGTAAATTATTTCAACACCACTGGTCTCAAAACGGTGAAGGAAAACATTGTGAGGAAATCGGCATGTCCTTGAACCAAAAATTCGAAGACATGTGACATCTACCAAGCCGCACTGGGCCCGCGTGGTGGATTACTGCCCACTCCCTCTCACATAGAGGAGGCCTGTGTCGCAGCAGTGGGAACATTATAGGCTGATTATTATGCTATCAAAACGGTGAAGGAAAACATCCTTCACCATTTTGAGAGCAGTGGTGATGAAATAATTTACACAAAACAATGCGCCTGTCAGGCTTTGAACCTACGGCCTCCAACTCGTAAGTCAAGGCTGTTACTACTGGGCCACCACTGCTCTCCCAGTATTTAAAAATCATTTGACAAAAGCAGTACCTACCATAACACGGTATAATTTCTTTATCACCTATCACCGGTATTTAAGAGAATTTCGGATTGATATTGTGTCGTCCACTCAATATCAATATGAAATTTTATTCTCTTAACCTTTTAAGCGCTTGGCTAAATATCAATTGCCCCTACAAATCATTAATAATAGTTTTACTTGTACCACGCAGTTATTCTCAGCCTAGTTTGAATAAATTACTTTTGATTTGATTTGATTTGGCGTGCCATCCATAATTAGGCCTAGTCTACCCTACCAACAACGCCAAATGCATTTATTTTAACTATGTAATACAATAATACAAAATATTAAAAAAAGAAGTTAAACTCCTGTTATAACACTTATAGCAACTTGTCGCAACCGCCGTGTGACGTAACTCACAGTTCGACGGAGCACACACTATTTATTAGGCAGGCACTCGGCTGGCCTAAATCCCATTCATAAATTTACGCACACTGGTGTATATTTTCGTGTGTATGAACGGCACACACTATTGAAATGGTTTTAATTATGGGCGTAACTACAGTGACTGGAGCTGGTAATCCCGAGCTGTGATTGGCTGTGTGTAAAGTCAAGGTTTAATTAATGAAAATTATTGAAGACCAGGGTTCCCAATTTTTGGAGAATTCCCCAAATTGCGGGGAATTTGAGATCCAGACTACACACATACACGATAGTTTTTTTAATGACTACTAGAGACAATTAAAAAAAACGGGGTGGTATTGTCGAATTTATACCTTCCAAAAAAATTATAAATTGTAAGGAATAGCAGAAGCCCTGTACAAATAATTAAATTAATAATTTTTATTTTTCTCCTATTTGGGTTTCGCTTTGATTTTCGGGGAGTTAGGAAAATAAGTTTTGGCAACCCTGGACAAATCCGGCAAAATTTGGTAGTGCCTTTTGTGGAAGAACATGGTATGACAATGATACAATTTTAATTGGTAGTGTTTTTTATCGACTAATTAGAAATTATATTTTTCCTAGGGAAGCCATATTGCTTCATGTGACAGTGACTCGCAATTTATATCTGATCTTAAATGTTTTGCTTTTTTATATCTTATTAAGTTTTATGTAATTCGTTTTGAAACGTAAAGTAGTGTAAATATTATTTGTTGTGTTTATTATTTTTTTATTTACCTAAGAATGGTGTTCTGTTGTGAAGTTTGCGCCGATAATGTGTTTTTGTTAGAAGTTAAAAGCAGTAAGTTTTCGCAACTATCGTTTAATGATAATATTCAAGTTATGTCTAAAGGTAGCCCGTAGTGCCGTAGTTTATGGTGTCTGTATGCGTGGCCCACCCTCTGTGGAGAACCACTGCACGCCACTGCTAATGGGGTATTCCATCTTTGACAAAAGTTCATTATCGGACAGTGTTAATGGACTTAAAGACGCGTTTGCAAAATTTATAGGTATAGAATCCAACTACTACATTGACACGGGTCGCACACACAAGTGTGCGCACGGTTAGCTGCGGGAATAGTAGTCAAGTGAACTAATTTTGATACTTTGAGTTTTTTTTTTTCTTATTTCGTTATATTCGTACTTACAAAAAATATTTCGTATTGCTCTTTATAATTTTACAAAATAATTCTTAGATACAAATACTTCATTGACTCCTAGGCACTGGAAGCCTTCTACTAGTAGAAAGATGTGGGCTGTGGACTTTAGGCAAGTTTTATTAGTTATGATGAGACCTTACCTCCAGACTTGATGGAGTGATCTGATGGTGTACTTCGGTGACTGATACTGGAACTCGTCGACCAGTAGATCTAGGTGTGCCGAGTTTGGGCTCGTTTATGATAGTTATGATGAGCCCTTACCTCCCGACTTGATGGACTGACCTGAAGGTGTACTTCGGTGTCTGCTACTGGAACTCGTCGACCAGTAGAACTAGGGGTGCCGAGTTTGGGATCGTTTTGATAGTTATGATGAGACCTTACCTACGGACTTGATGGAGCAGTATATACCGAAAAACAGCACAATTTTGTTTGATTTGTAAACGCGCCCTTAACATGCATAATATTGTCATCAAAATTGACACAATATAAAACGATAAACTGATTTTTTTATATTACTCTTAACTATTTATAAAATTTTACTTTTTTTTTTTTGAGGGTGGGAAATCATCAAATAACTTCTCCCGCTCTGGGCGGAGCGTGAGGGTGTGTCAGACTCTTACTGACTAAAACCCACCCGTTAAATTTTACTTGTGTTCCAATTTTAATTAGGTACATAAATATTTCGTTCAATATTTAAGATTTAAAAAACTGAAGCATTAATCGACTTTTCTCTTTTAGTGTATATTAATGACATGCCATTCTATTTAAAGGGTATCTGTGACGTTGTACTGTTTGCAGATAACACCTCTTTTCTTTTTAAAGTAGACAGGAATAGACAAGCTTTTAAACAGTGCACTCTCAATCGTTACGGATTGGTTTACGACAAATAACTCAGTTCTTATTCAATGCCAAGAAAACGAAATGTATAAAGTTCGCCTTACCGAATGTTAGAAATCTAGGTCCCAACATCGTCTTAGATAATGGGGTGCTTGACACTGTAGAATCGGCAGTTTTTCTTATAACAGTAGATGGCAAACCACATATATCAAACCTAGCGGGAAGGCTCAAATCGGCCGCCTACGCCATCAGAAAACTAAGACAATACACTGATACAGCTATGTTAGTTTATTTTCATAGCGTTATGTCCTACGGTATTCTGCTGTGGGGCAAAACCGCGAATGTCAAAATATATTTGTTCTTCAAAAACGAGCTGTTCGAGCAATTTACCAGCTTGCTTAAAGATATTGGTATTCTCACGGTAGAATTTCAGTTCATCTTCGCCAACATCTTACATATTAGGTAAAATATACACTAAAAACAGTGATATTCACAATATTAACACCAGAAATAAGGACAAATTACGTGCTCCATTTCTCCGGCTTTCTAAGGTCATTTGTTGGGCTTGGTGTAACTTTCTATAACATGCTACCCTCTTCTTTGGTAGATTTGCCTTTTAATGCATTTAAAGCTAAAGTAAAATCCAACCTTTGTTCAAAGGCATACTATTCTATCAATGACTACTTAAACGATAAGAATTAGTTGGTCGCTGTGATTAACTCAAGACAATGTTTATGTTCTTTCTACAGAATTAGCTTACCTACTGACAGGTTATACGAGTTCATATTATAATTGTTTGTTTTATGTGACTATAAAAGTCAATTTATTTTAATTAATTTAATTTAAATTTATTAGTGACATAATCTACTTACTCATCACAATGTTAATTTGTATGAGTTTTATTGCAATAATTGGTTAGTTAATGACTTCGACAATTGATCATACTATTCTTGCCTGAGCAACCGGCAGCAAGTTTGTTATGCTCCCTTAGTTGTCACTGCTTGCGGTAGCGTCGGGGGTCGGGTTGCCTCCTTCTGTCCAATATGGCGAGGACGCTGATCTTTGCGTTATGCTCGTGAACGGCTGCTGATTCTGGTGACTGGTCGTCTTGCTTACCATGGTTTTATTATTGTTATTAGTAATTAACTGATTTATTTTACTTCAATAGTGGTAGTGTATTATTTGTGACTTTGATTTACAGCTATAGCTTTATGTAAGCGGAAGCGCTCTTTATGCCTGTACGCTTTTATTTAGGTATTAAGTTCTGTTTACGTTTTTATGTTGTAATTTATATTTCTGCTTGAGTGCTGATTTCATTGTTTTGTTTGTATATTGGCATGTGCTAGCTAACATATGGCAAGTAATTTAATGTGATGTTTCGTGTTTCGTAATGTTAATTACTATGTATACGATTTGTATAGAGTCAGGTTGTCCTAACTAAACAGACAGGTGTGCTGTTCTGCCAGGGTCGCGGGAAAGTTCGTAAGGATTACCGAGGCCCCTGGTAACAAAGGCAACGGAAGGAACACGGGTGGGTTTGAGTCAGTAAGATTCTGACACACCCTCCCGCTCCGCCCAGAGCGGGAGAAGTTATTTGATAATTTTCCACCCAAAAGAAAAGGTGTGCTGTTGGGGAATTTGTTGCGCCACTTTTTCTTTCCAGCTAAAGCACTAGGAAGTGGTGAAGGGCGGGCGTTTTTGGGGGACTCACTTATGTAATTTTGACGTTTGAAAAGTGCTGATTCTCAGCCTAGTTTTAATAAATGGCTTTTGATTTGATTTGATTCAACTTTTTTGCTGACAGTACCTACCTAACGGATTTAGTTTTCTATTCATTTCGATTTAATAATTTATATAAATTATAATTACTTGAAGTATGTTTATGTCTAACTAATAATAACAAAAAAGTTTAATAAACCCTTTCTATGTTAACCAACCACAGATATCCGTGATGTTAACGCTGGCCGTTCCTTCCCGTGGTGCCTCCCGTAGTGCCTGGAAGGCACCACGGGTATTTTTTTTACCCGTGGTCCTGCCGAGAAATACAATGCTAGCGGATTAAAATAGTAGTCCCTTCCGTAGTACCTGGAAAGCACCGTTCCTCCAAAAAATACAAGGCTGCTGAATTAAAATTCTACCAAAGTCAAGTTATAATACAGTCAAATGCATTATTCATAATCAAAAAATCACAAGATGAAAAATAATGAATATATTTGTAACATAGACAACAAGTTGCTTAACAAAAACTTTGTAGTATCATCTCTTCAGTCATAACTTAAAAATATTTATCGTTGTTTCTCAAGGGCATGACCTAATGAATTTCACCACTGATTAATTGTACAATAATATGTAGAATTGCAATTACATAATCTTCATCGCACAACGCGCCGTCGACCCGGGCCTGGTCCTTACCGGACGGTGAGCTACCCATTACTCACCGTCCGCAAGCCCGCGCCTACGGTGGCCGGAAATCCGCCCGGGATTACCGACGCCCTGGGCGTCTCCTACGGCTCCTCCTAGTCTTGGCGTCTGAGCCTACAATTTTGGTGGTCAATTTACATCTATTTCCTAAATAGCTTTAAAACTATTTATTTATTACTTATTATTTAGTAATTTAACTATTTATCATTTAATTAATGTAATTGTAAAAAATATATATTTAAGACCCTCACAACAAGCCTTTTCATTTGACATGTCGTACACAGTACAGTTTGTAAATATTTTTCAAATTTTCTTTGCCCCCCAAAAGTGACCGTCATATTAATATATAATTCATTTACGTTCCACGTCCGTGTTTTGGGTCACAGAAATTCATATGTGTACCTATCAAATTTCAACTTAATCGGTCCAGTAGATTCGGAGAAAATCGGCTGTGACAGACAGACACGAGTGCCCCCGAGGTACCTACTGAACTCTAAAAACGATAATGGCGTTCCAAATGTTTTTAATAATAAAACGACCAGTTTGCCTGCCTCCTTTAGTCGCACTAAAAAGAAAGAAAGAAAAATATTTAATTTGGGACGCGCAGAAGAAATACAAAAAATAAAAAAGTAGCATTTGCATTTTGTCTTAATGCGCATAGGCTAACTAACTATGCAAAAATAGGTTTCGCGAAGGACCGATGGCCGGTAGAGCAGACGAGTCCTGGAGTGAAGACAGCGGGCTGCCCCCGCTGGATGGACCGACAACCTTAAAAAAGTGGCTGGGACAGAATAGATGCAGAAGGCGGAGTACAGGGTGTGTGGGTGAGATGTCGTCAGCACATATAGTAGGGGTCCACTAGGGCCGATGCCTGCCGGGGTCGCGGGAAGGTACTTATGGGTCACCGAGGCCCCCGCAACACAGGCAACAGGAAGGAATACGGGTGGGTTTTAGTCAGTAAGAGTCTGACACACCCTCCCGCTCCGCCCAGAGCGGGAGAAGTTATTTGATGATTTCCCAACCTCAAAAAAAAAAAAAAAGGGTGTTGTGGCGCAGTCTGGGACAGTAGACTACGATATGCCTAGTTGATTGATTAATTGACTGAATTAGATGTGGTAGGCACCTATCCTAATATTTGGCCATCTAAGACACTCGAAAAGAAAGGGACTGATATATTTTTATGTTTTGTTCACACAAAAACCAAACCGAGTAGGTAGTTATTAGTGTGAAGTCCTTAAGCCCACCCCACATGATCCATTGCGGCAACATCCAGTACCACGATACTTTGTAGCAATGTGAATACGATGTGGGTATCAGTACAAAATGCTGCTAAAGCACTGTGGTACAACGTCGCAACAAATTATGTGTCTCCGCCGTTACAGTTTAATGTAAGATTGATTACATTGCCATCTTGCTGCAGTGAACTGAACTAAATAATGAAATTCATCGCCGATGTAGGTACCACGCGAATTGTGTTGGTAGTTCTTAGTCTCAGTTGTACGGAAAATCCCCGCTAGATGTAGATATTACGAACAGCTACTTGCTTCTTATACATTTTTAAGTGGATCGTGATGTGCAGAAGGCAGCCATGAGGGGAAAAGTACAGAGTTATAAATATTTTTTGTCGCTGGTTGTACTTCGGTTATATATTAATCTTCTGATTATTTTATATTTGAGACATATTGGTATAAACATTGTAATTTTTTATATTCTATTCAGTATTTCTAACCGTTACTGTTAATATTAATAATTGCGTTTATAGACTCTGTTTTAAATCACAATACAGCGTAAAGCAGCCACGTAAGTTGGCTGTGTTTTAAAAAGTGATCTGTAATATTTCATCAATTAAGCAGACAACAAAGCATTATAGCTTGATATACAGGTGGATTTTTGAGACGGGGCAGTAAGGGTAGCTACCTTAACCGTTGTAGCTACAGGAAGACGGTCTTAGGATTTAGTTAGTAGGATTTAGTTTATTTTCGGCTAGTCTATCCATCGTAAAAGAGTAAGTTGGGAGTCTCATTTCCTACAAAATGTATGAGAATAGTTTTTTGCAATTTCTGACTTTTGTAGTACTCAAACCTCTGTTGGTCTAGTGGAGTTTTTTGATCCCTGTAAGAAACAGGATCGATTGGCACCAAAAAAATATTTTGTGAAAACTGCCCATTTTCTTGCTGACTGTACATTTTTTCAAAATCTGTGAATGCAGATCTAAATGTCTCAAAAAGTTAAGGACGGTCTCTTAATTAAGACCGTTTTCCTGTAGCTACAACGGTTAAGGTAGCTGCCCTAACTGCCCCTTCTCAAAAATCCACCATGTATATATCCTGTATATGTATATTATATATGATTCGTTGTGCTCAGTAATTGTGTTAATTGTAATTTATAGTTATTGTTTTAATTTGTAATTTTAATAAACGCTGATGTATCGCACAAAGTGTGTTTTCATTGCACGAAACCCGTCTTTTGCCCACATGTTGCTTGGATCTAACGGAGTAAATCCTGACGATCTTACATCAGAAGTACATTGTGCTGATTAGATCACAAGCGAAGACAATGACGATAACAACCAGTGGCGGTTACTTTTGAAATGCAAACAAAAAAAAACACGCGCTGATACAACCCAACTCTTAAAACCCAGCCAGTGAATAGCAAGTTGGTGTGGCCGGAATTCGATCCCGGCAAAGCCGATTCCGATGCGCTACCGCCAATCAAGTGTCACGCATGCAGCAAGCTAGGTCACAAACAAGCGGATTGTCGCACGGAAAAGAAAAACGTCCAAAAACAGTCGCCTCTACTGGCTGCTACGGGCGCCGGGCAGCGACAACAAGCCAGCAGCAACTTACTGGTATGCTCTAAGTGTGGTACGCCGGGCCACATCGCCAGTCGCTGCACAGCGGGTGGGTCCAACGCTGCTGTACCGGTGGAGAAACGAGTCGACCTCTGCAACATCAAGCCTCCATTAGGAACATTGAAGCATTTTGTGAGTGTTTCAAATTTGATTTTGATTCTGGTGCTGAATGTTCTTTAATGAAGGAGAGTATTGCTTGTAAATTTAGAGGCAGAAAAGTAAATATATGTGATATCTTCTATAGTTGGTATACCTAAGCAATAAAAATGCTAATAGTATTTTGCACGACTAAGATACTATTGCACATTTTGCCAGATACGTAATTGCTTAGCTACCATTACTTGCTCCAATGGCATAATTGGAAGAATCCGTCGTAACTATAAAAATGAGTGGCTAAGAAAAATCTGTATACTGCAACCAGGGAGCGGAGATGAGTTTTTTTTAGGCGTGTTGAAAGCTCGCTCTTGTTCATGAGACCAGTCGAAGTTAACATATTTTTTTAATAACGATGTCATAGGCACAAATTCTGTGGGACGTGTGTGATGTGGGACAAATTCTAAATGAAACTATGATAATAACCCGTTACGCCATAGAGCTCGTCTCCAGACTGGACACTCTCCCACCTACAGAGATTAAATGAATTCCAACGTATATATGAAGTAGTCCAACGCCTTGTCCTATTAATAGAGCAAGTAAAGGATTGAAAGAAATAGTAAATAAGATTCAGGATTTCGTAGTTATGAAGAGTGATGTGGTTTTAGAAAGACAATAAATAATAGAGGGATGCTAAGTATATTATTATATAGATTTGTAAGTAACTCTTATGCTAGCGTAAGAGGTATTTGGTCAGCTATAACTCACACGATACTTTACTTATACACTTGGTGTAATCCGAGCACCACTTCCATAAAGTGACGCAAGCGGCTTTTCAGCGGCATTACATCGGCATCATGCTCTTTTGGAGACATGGTCCCTAGCAGTTCTTTCGAACTGATAAACGTCACGAAGCGGCTTTCCCTGCGGCAACCGTGTGGACCGTCCATGTCTAACAACGGGGCGGCTAGTTCCAGCGGCATTGCGTCGGCATCATGCTCTTAAGGAGACATGGTCCCTATCAGTCCTTGGACTGGATATGAGATAGATGTGGTCACCCAAACCCCTGGAAGTTCACCCTTTGCACAACAAACATATTTGCAAGACACGTGTTCAAGTCAGTCTTACCGAATTATTGGTCTAAGATAAAGAATACAACATTCAAGAGTTACTAGATAATAAGAGTTGAGAATCGAAACTCAAGAATTATTAATTAATAGACATGTGGATCAACTCTCTTAAAGATCTATAGACAGCCCCAAAGCGCCCACCCTTCATCATTTCCTAGTGTTTGAGCTGGGGAGAAGAAGTGTCGCAACAAACTCCCCAGCAACACGTCTCTGTCTGTTTAGTGTCAACAATTTGTTTACACTATCAGCCTAAGATAAATATTTTAATGAAAGACTCACCCAGTCGTTGCAACAAACACACACACACACACACACACACTACATTAAGTACTAAATTAGTTTAATCGGGGCTTTAACCCAACTATAACTAATACTCGCTATCTTGCGACAGCCCACTCGGACATGGCCCTTGGTATTCACCAAGTCTCCTAACTTAACTCGCCTAGACTCGAACGTTCGTATCTTTCCGTAGTCTAAAATTGCTTCGTCTCGTCATGGATAGTTAGGACAAGGAGGGGTTAAGTAAACAATGGCGCCGATTCCCTTGTTCACAAACTGAACTAAATTTAAGTTCAGTGCATCTTTTTCTTTCTATTTCAATAAGAAAAGGACAGAAGATACATTTTAGTTTAGTCCTGTTAAATTAATCAGCGGTTGACGTAAATTGACGTAATTTTAGTAGGCAAGTTTTTAATCACGTCTAAACTCGTATACAGTAGTGACAGGCGCTGATTAATCTGACAGGACTAAACTAAAATTTATCTTCTGTCCTTTTCTTAATGAAATAGAAAGAAAAAGATGCACTGAACTTAAATTTAGTTTAGTTTGTGAACAAGGGAATCGGCACCAATGTCAATATAAAATAAGGTTGGGAATTCATAGGTAAGAACATTATGTAAAGGAATCTAATTTATCTACTTTTCTTTTGATTATGAAAGTTAGATGACATGTCAGGAATACAAAAGGGTAGGTAAATGACTCGTAACGCTTGTGTTGGGTAATACGAGTATATTACTCTAAGTTACGTTAGTGAATTTCTTTACAATAAACTATAGACCCACCCGTGACGTGGGGCTGCTTTACAGCGGCTGACAGCGTCGTGCGTGTATTATTAAACCTGAACGCATAGGACCACTAAGGACACTGCTACGATTCTAACAAGCCACGTTCCTTAATCTCTAGTCATGTCTTACTCAATCCTAAGGCAGAGTACTGCGAAGTTCAACTGCCATTGAGCGAGACACGTTCCAGTAATCACTGGGCGCGTACTAATGTAATGAACCCCTTATAACGGCCTACTCTCCCGTTACTAAGACAATACAAAACTTGCACAAGCGTACCGCATCGTCAGCCGGTAGTAGAATTTACGATTGCTCCTGCTATACGCCGAAGTGGTTATTCCAAATCGTCACTTCTCACTTCCTTAACCTTCCTCATTTAGAGGATGCTTTCAATGTAATCGGCAACTGTGCGACTATGTCAAGCATGGGAGCGTTTCTATCTGGGCATCCAAATGTCATGTCTCGCTAATAATTTGTGAGAGGCCGATAGCTGGATGTGGTTTAACGAGATACAATTCCTAGCGTTCCTTAGAACGAACTATCAATCCAGTTTATGGAACTTTGAGGAGCCTACCCCCTTTCCCGGAGAGTGTGCATACATCAAGGGCAATGCAAAATATCCTGCAGTAAGTCAGTCCATAGGGATAAGGTAACCATCACTAGCATTTGGTATGTTTGTGTTCGTAAACAACTACAAAGTAGAATTATAGCTCAAATTGGCCCTAACGAGTTGCGAGTGTTAATTCAGTTCAGCCATCCATAAGCGATGTGACTGCCGTAAGTGTCATGTCTTGGTTGTGGATGTCTGTAGTCTGTTGGTAGAGTAGTCGTCTACTGAGTCTTGGTAAATGTCACACCCCATGGAAGGCTTTCTCCGAGTCCCTAGAACCAAACGCTGGTGTACCTCGATCGTCATAGAAAGGAATTAGGAGGAATAGAATAGTAAACACTCACCCAATCGTTCACAGATACACTCACTGAGATTCGCGCGCCTTACTTAGATTACATACTTGACTAATATAACCTAGTCTAAATCTACACTTATTATTACAATTTAACCTATTAGACTGATAACACTTTCGCTATCGCGATCTCTCTAAAGAGACATAGTCTCATTATTATCAACCTAGTTCTAACTCTCTTCGCCTAGCCTAATTCGCCCGCTCTTTGTCGTGGTTTTAAACGCACTCCTAACTTAATTTGCCTAGGCTAGCACGTCCGTACCCTCCCGTGTCTCAACACTGACTCCCCTCAGCCCTACTTTGTGTAGTATTATATTGTTTAGTATTATTTATTTACTCTGTGTAGTATTATATTGTTTTAATTATTGTAAATGTGAAGACTATGTGGATCATTGTTTAATTTTGTTTTATTCTCAGTTAGTTTTTAACATGGTCTGGCAGTTTGAGTATTTTTTTGCGGCCTAGCCAAATGTCCTTTCTTTGGTATTGTTCGTTGAATCGTTGAGCTCCTTTAGTTATGAGTTGAGCTGCACAACGACTGACAAATGCGTGCACTGACTGGACAGGTCCACTCAATCTGTGTGGTTCTTTCATCAAAAGACCATTTCAGACACCAATCGACATGGTCTTCACATGATCTGACCAAGATTATGTCTGGACTTTAAAAGAGACTGTGACCTCTGAGTTTGTTTCGGCCTTTCTTCTCAGAGTAGTCAGATAGGAAACGCCGGCCTCATCTAGTTTAAAAAATATGTTTTGACGTGTAAAAGTGTTTGTAAAAACCTACTTACAGAAATAAAATCATTTATCATTTACTCTTTTCGTTTCTTTCCTTCTCCTAAAACTCCGCACGCCCACGCGCAGCCAGGGCCCTAGTTTTTTGTACCATCATCTTAAAACGCTTTTGTTTATTTCTCTATTGAATGTAAGGGTCGGGTCTGGGGCCACATTTACGATAACCAGATGTGGCTGTAAATGGCAGCAATGGTGCGTTGTTATTCCATGATTCTTAGAATTTGTAGAAAGTGCCCGAGTTTTTCCCATAAAATATAAATGGAATGTATTTATAAGAGGTTTCACAATTCCAAAGAAATAGGATGTTTTGTTATTAATTACGGTAACATGTCGAGCTGTCAGACCATAAAATTGAGATTTAATGTATTTCATCATCATCTGCCTAGCCTTTTCCCAACTATGTTGGGGTCGGCTTCCAGTCTAACCAGGTGCAGCTGAATATCAGTATTTTACATGGAGCGACTGCCTATCTGACCTCCACAACCCATTTACTGGGTAACACGATACCCCTTGGTAAGACTGGTTGTCAGGCTTTCGGGCTTCTAACGACCCGTAATAACTGTCAAAGATCTACAAATGACAGCCGGTACCAACGGCTTAACGAGCTTTCAGAGGCACGGAGGGGTCTTGGTATGTAAAGATGGTCACCCATCCACGGACCAGCCGCGGCAAGCGTAGCTTAACCAGATCGATCGACCCGTGCGGCTGTTATTACTTAGCCCAAGCTTTTGTATTGAACATACACTTTATTTTAAAACAATTAAAACCTAAGGTAGGTAAGTAACCTGATTGATCGACCCATGCGGCTGTTATTACTTGGCCACAAGCCCCTCAGATTTAATGTATTTGTAAGCCTAATAGCGTGAGACAATGTTAAAAAACAAGAATTTAGAGTAAAATATTTTGTTATTAATTAGAGACATGACGGACAGTCACACATTCATTTACATAATCCATGTTTTGAGAAAAACCCAACCGAGAACCTGAAAGCAACCTCAGTCGAGCTAACGGATATCCAATGGATATTAACGAGGTAAGACAGGAAATAATGTCTCTGTCCAACACTAGGTCGGAGGGCTATGATGAGATCAATACAAAAATCGTCAAAGCGTGCTGCAACGAACTTACTAGTATTCTGACGCATTCAATAAACATGTCATTTTCATAAGGCACCTTTCCTGGAAAATTAAAACTGTCTTTAATAAAGCCCTTATTCAAGAAGGGAGATAAATGAGACATCAACAATTACCGACCCATAACTCTTATAGAATAGAATAGAATTTATTTCCAGCATAAGTGTTACATTGTATACCACAACTTATATTAAGACTTAATCATAATAAGTACATACAATAAGTTTCCAAGAAACGCATTCTTTAAAATTAATCATCCATAATTAGTAGTCATTTCGTACGCTAAAATGAAACGTTTTACTTTGGATTTCAACTAAACAGAAAAAAAAAAAAAAAAAAGAATCTGATGTTAGAAAGTAGAATTATGATAGCATAATTATGTTTGAACAAATAAAACTAATTGGCGGTATACAGATAAAAATTCTTTATCTTCCGCGCTAGTCATAGACTGTGTTACGGCAAGGTAAGGATTCTCGCTCTAGAAATACCAACTGTAAGTTAATTGACATAAGAACAATTATCCAATGTATATAGCCATATGGAGCATACAAAAGGTGCGATAACGGCTAATGAGTTTGGCGTAAACAAGTAGTACATGCAAAAATATCAGACAACATGACTTATAACAAACCATAAGTGTTATTGTCAGTTCATAAATAAAATACCTTGTTACAAAATAATGTTATAAATGTTTTAAAACTATTGTACTTATATTAAACAAAGGTATTATGGAATTTACATTAGTATGCTAATTTGACATGAAATCATCTCAGCTATACATTATTCGTGAATGTATGTATATATATATGTACATTTAAAAATTATATAGATATATATCCATATAGCAGGATTAGTGTAAGAGATATATATATATATTTTTTTTTTTTTTTTGTTTATTTAGGTATTAATATTATATATAATTACTTGCATATTTGAATTAATATTCATATTATCTAAAATTTTTGAAAAATGTATGTTTAAAAGGTTAACTGACTTTTGCAATAAATTTCAAAGTGACCAGCAGTTTGGATTTCAAAAGAACAAGTCCACATCGTTAGCTATTTTCTCCCTCATGCAAGCTATACTTTCAAATATTAATAATAATTATTTAACTACAGGCCTCTTCTTTGATCTATCGAAAGCCTTCGATCTGGTGTCACATGACATATTGCTACAAAATTTGGAAGCTGTTGGTATTAGAGGACCGGCACTTCAGTGGCTGTCGTCCTATTTAAGCAACAGAAAACAATGTGTCATCATCAATTAAAAAAATGAAAATAATGTCATAATATCCCATTCATCAGAATATAAACATAATAAATATGGCGTTCCACAGGGAAGCGTGCTGGGCCCAATATTATTCCTCATTTACATAAATGACATTATAAAAATCACTAACTATAAATGCGTATTTGCTGGCGATATTTCTATTATAGTGACATCTAATAAAAAACGAAATACCATTTCAGAACATGAACTTGACATTAATAATACAATAGACAAATTATTGCATTGGCTTGACATTAACCATTTGATGATAAATTTAGAAAAATCCGTTTACATACAATTTAATCGATCAAATAATTCCAAAAATGAAATTAAACTCCATATTAATAAAATCAATGAAGTAATCCGTACCAGATTTTTAGGTGTAATAATAGATAAAGACATTAACTGGAAAGAGCATATAGACAATGTTAGCACTAAAATGAATAAATTTGTTTATGCATTAAAACAAGTAAAAAATGTAACTAATATAAAAACTGCTGTAATGTCATACCACGCGTACGTCGAATCGTTGTTACGCTATGGACTAATAATGTGGGGTAACAGCACTGGCTTCCAAAGAGCATTCATCGCTCAAAAAAAGTGCATGAGAGCAATTTGTGGACTTAAGCCCGACGACTTATGTCGACCAATATTTAAAATACTTGGTTTGTTACCGTTACCGTCACTTTACATTTACGAAATATGTGTGTTTGTTATGAAAAATAAGCAACTATTTAAGACTGCAAATGATGTCAATCCTCGGAACCGACGAGATCCATATAAACTAGTGTTAAATGATTTGCCTATACTGTCTAAATACAATAGTAACTGATTGGCAATGTGTGTGCGGATTTATAATAAAATACCAAGGCATTTCAAAGCTTTAAATACAAAATCATTTAAAATAAAATTTCATAAGTGGTTACGTGAGTGTAGTTTTTACAGTTTAAAAGAATTAATAGATAAAAAATGTTGATGTTTTAAAAAAAAACCGATTATTGTTGCCTTAACTTGTCTTTAAAATTTTGCATGCTATGTTTTATCCTAGCTAAACATGCTTGTGCCTCAATTTGTATATTTAACATCCTTATATACCATGTTTAACGCAAATAAATATTCTATTCTATTCTATTCTATTCCAAAATGAATTTGTGTAATGCGACAAGAAGTCAATTAGAAGTCTCCCTAAAATGGAACTTAATAAAATAGAGTCGCTTTTAGAAATTTTGACTATGCTTCATCTAGTCGAAAGATATGTAGGTAATTATTGCCATTGTCGCTAACCAGTGTTGAGAACGCCACAATTGTGGCGATAAGACCCTTCTTTGAGGAATGGCTAGAGAGGTGCCACGGTGTCCTCACCTTCCGCCTCACGTAGGTCCTCACCGGACACGGTGGAGCATACGGTGGAGGTCTGCCCGGCTTGTGCAGAGCATCGCCGTGTCTTCGCGGAGGCGATCGGCGGCGGAGATCTCTCGCGTCCGGCCCTGGGCCAGGCCATGGTACAGAGCGAGAGGGCATGGGCAGCTGTCACCTTCTTCTGCGAAGCAGTCATGCTCGCGAAGGAGGAGGCGGGACGGTTGAAGGAAAGGCAAATTTCGCGCCCTCACGCCCCTAGCCGCCGCAAGAGTCGCCCTGGGCGTCAGGAATCCCAGACGGACTTCTGGCTACCGCGGCACATAGGCGCGGGCTTGCGGACGGTGAGCAATGGGTAACTCACCGTCCGATAAGGACCAGGCCCGGTTCGACGGCGTGTTTTGTTCCACGCGCGCCGTAAAGGGATGTTGTCAGCGCAAGAGAAGGGGTCCACTAGGGCCGATGCAGTAAGAAAAATTAGACAGTTGACTGATATAGCCACAGCTAGGTTAGTATATTTTGCTTATTTCCACAGTATTATGTCTTATGGCGTTCTGCTGTGGGGATCGGCAGCTGAAGTAGACTCAATTTTTATTTTACAAAAGAGGGCAATCCGTGCAGTCTATAGAATGGTTCCCCGTGAGTCCCTTAGAAACAAATTCAAAGAAATTTATGTACTAACTCTGCCTTCTCTTTATATCTTAGAAAGTATTTTGTATGAACCGTGCACCTAGCTTCTGACGTTTCTTAAGTGCATGGGCACTTAAGAAACGTCAGAAGCTAGGTGCATATAGGTAGGTTTATGTGAAATAAAAATATTTTGATTTAGATTTTGATGCCTGCCGGGGTCGTGGGAAAGTCCGAAAGGGATACCGAGGCCCCTGGCAACACAGGCAACGGAAGGAACACGGGTGGGTTTTAGTCAGTAAGAGTCTGACACACCCTCCCGTTTCGCCCAAAGCGGGAGAAGTTATTCAATAATTCCCAACACAAAAAAAAATAGTTAATTATTACATGCAAAAAAACCCTTCAACCATTCAATACTGTTATTGATTGTCATTTCGGGACTTTCTTACATTTAATTACCTTTGTTTTAAATAATAACCTATTTGTATGTATTTTTGTTTTATACCTATTTGTCCTTTAAAATTATTTTGTTATGTTACGTCTTATTTATAAATAATAGAGCTCCGTCTTAAAGTGGAGATGTTGTAAATAATTTCTAAAGCACTACTTTTACATTCCTGATATGAGAATTCGTGTACCTACTAAATAACTTTTAACTTTCATGGACGCCTTCTTTTTCGTCGGTACATACCACCTAAAGCCTAAATATGGCGTAAAAATTTACAAACTATGCACAATTGATAGTTTTGTATGGGCGTGGGCGTATAAAATCTATTGTGGTCAAAGCCAAAGAGTCCACGATTGGATTTATCTGGAAGTATAGTTGCTTGCCTAGCTGAAAACTTGCTAGATGAGGTTAGGTTGATATTACTGATAACTTTTATGCAAGTTTATCTCTAGCCATTTTTTTGAAGAGCCGTCGTTCTGACTTGCTGGGTACAGTGAATAAAAAGCGAAGGGGCCTTCCGCAAGCTGTTACTGGAAGTAAATTGAAGAAAGAAGAGATTGCAGTTATGCAAAAAGGCAATATTACTGTGTTGGAATGACATAATAAACGTGACGTTTTACTTCTTTCTACATGCCATGGAAAATAATTGAAAATGAGTAGCGACGAAGACCAGTACTCAAACTTGATATGGTTTTACATTATAATAAAGGAAAAAAGGTATCGATGTGTCTGATCAGTTGAGTAGCTAAAATAGTCCTACAAGAAAATCAATAACTTGGTACAAAACAATTGCCATAGATTTGTTGTCAGTTGCGGTGGTAACTCGTGTCTTATTTTCAATGAACTGCAAAGGAACTCGGGACAAAAAAAGCTTTCTATGTTATTGGCACATGAGATAATAATAAAAAATCTGCTAGAGGTAAGAGACGAAAACCGACAGTCTGTTGTACGTTCACAGCCATTACTTGAAACCAAACACTCCTTCGAGAAAATGACCCAAAATCCAGGTCGTAAGACAAATAAAAAACCGGCCAAGTGCGTGTCGGACCACGCACAATGAAGGGTTCCATAGTTGGGGTTACTTGGGACGAATTTTATTCCAAAAAGAAACTTAACATTATAGTTGAAAGACATGTTCTCCCATACATCGATATATGCCACGATCAATTCTCAAACGGCAAAGGAGATGTTTCAAAACAGGCCCAGTATATGTACAGTACCTCGAAAAATCGAGAAAAATCCCTGGAATTCGGGAAAAATACTGATAAATTACATGAATGCATATTTTTTTCGTAATCATTTGATATTTATCAATATTTTTATCAACTTTCAATATGGCGTCTCGCCAATTTAGGTACTCTGTGGTTAAAAAACAATGACAGTATACCATAGATCGACCATTGATCGTGAACTGTCTACTGTCACTTCAGTCGCTTTCGTTGTCGATCGTGTGTTGATGTTCAGTTTGTTTGAATTTCTTGAGTTATTATTAACAACCTCGTTTTCGATTTTTGGATTTCGTACCGTTTCTCTGTTGACCGCGCTTTTGTTTTTGGACTGTTACCCTTCACATCTGTTGACCCGCCTTATCTTGTAAGGACTTCGACTTTCTCGTGTGGTTTGGACAGTGTTGTTATGATTCAACATCAACGTAATCATCGTCAGGTAAACAATTTACTTTTCAATTACTACCGTACATATAACATAATTTCCTAGTGCCAAGATCTATTTGTACTACAATTGTAGGTACCTAATAGTACTCCCACATTTCACCAGTTATGTTTAAGTCCCATCCTGACGGAAAACCGAATATAACCTCATGAATAAATGAATTATAAAGCATAAATTGCTGTTTTATTTGTATCTCCATTTGTTTGTTTACATTAATTAAAACATATCTGTGTATTTGATAGTTGAATCAAAAGATCGCTTTATTGTTTTTGTCTGAGTTAATATTTCGACGATTGAATGTTTGTATTCTGTACATTTATGCTCTAAGTGAAAATCATAAATCATTTTTTATGGCATCTCGCAGGTCAACCTATGAGGTTATCGTCTGCTTAACTGGACTATACTTTGTTTGACATGTTTATTTCTGTCATATTACATGACAGAAATAAACATGTCAAACGTCAATAATCAATGAGCATGACAGCTTACAGCCATGACGGGTTTTTGTTGTGTGTTGCAATTCCAAGTGTACATTCTTGTGCTTTACTACCAAACAAAGCCAATTTATAGTAATTATTGGATGATTCAAAACTGTTTTAATCGTGTTTCCACATTTTTTAGTATGGTGTACAAAGACCTGGCCGGGGCTCCATGCATTTTGAAACATCTCCTTTAAGTTGGTCGACTATAACTCGTTCACTTGTAAAGCCTACTTAGCCGTGATAGTTTTCATTTTAATTTCATTATATGTACTACTGCCATGAATTTTTACACATCTCCATAAACAACCATTTAGCTGGTAGGGGGTGGGGACACTTGACTCTAACATTTGCAATTTAATGTCTAATATTACGCAAGTGGATCCTTGAATCGAGAAGTAGTGTTCGCAGACCTGCAATAATTTTGAACGGCATATCCAACGATACCCCACACCATGGGGTAGACGAGAAAAAAAATATCATCCCCACCTTCGTGCAAGGGAGGTATGCAAAATTTTTTTGTTTCAAGATTTTATTTTAGTACTTTGTCGACGTAATTAATATTATACATATGCTAAATTACAGCTTTCTAGTACTAAGCGTCTCTGAGCTACAGTAGGGTCTGATATACAGACAGACAGACAGACGGACATGGCGAAACTATAAGGATTCCTTCCTTCCTTCCGTACAAAGACTTCTAAAGTAACGTGGTGTCCCAAGTGTAAAATAGTGCTCTGCCGTTCATGTTATCATGCATTTCATTGAATAAACAACAATTCCTACTAAAAAAATATATTTTATTTTACCCTCTTCATATATGGGATACTGCCAACATTTTACGACGGCTCGAATGAATTTTCTGTAGCCCTGTTATGTAACCATTAGAGATAGACCGAATGTGGTTTGAACCGAATCTGAACTTCGGCCGAACATTCAACATGCCGAAGTTAAAATGAAAAGTTCGGCCGAACTTCGATTAAATTTCGCGTGCTTTCTCGAGAGCGACACGTCGTGACTTATTTACGCATTTAGTTACTTCAATTATTGCTAGATGTACCCCGCTCGCACACCGCGCTCCCACCGCGTGCCCCGGAGCCGGCCGGTCATTAGTAAATACGCCATCGGCGTGTCGCGTGAGATTGTTTACATTCAACAAAAATAATTGTTTTAAGTAGATTGACGAGGTTTTAGGTGATAACTGTGATAAGTTTTGTTACTGGCTTATTGCAAAAATGAGTGCAAGGTAAAAATCAAGTGTTTGGACACTTTAAACAGAAACTGACCAACTAGATAAAGTGAAAAATGTATTTTATGTGATTCGCTGATATCTCGTGGTCGTGTGGTAGTGGACGTTCAGCGTCTACTGCACTGAACAACCATCTTCGTGTGAAGCATAATCGAGAATATGTACAATTACAACTTCCCGTTCATTCGCCAAATCCGATCTTACATTCAATAAGAGCTTCAACGTCAAACACTACTGAGGAGGTACCCGCAGTGGTGGAGTCAAGTTTTTAGGAGAATACAAAGCTTATATTATTTTTGTAATAATAAGTCTTATTTTTATTCAAATTAATTAGGCAGAGATTTTCAAGACTATTATGAAGAACTGATTTAATTTAAGGTTTACATTAACAATGTTCCTAACTAAAATAAAGGACCATGAGTGAGTAACAGACATAATTTTATTTTACAGTAATGCTATTCTAATTCTAACAAATTTCAGTCAACTTAGTGCAAGTAGGTATTATTTTTCTTGTGTCGAATGTTCGGCATCTGAACTGAATTTAGGCCGAAGTTTGCTTCAAGCTGCCGAAATTCGGGTAAACCGAATGTGAACCGGATTTCGGCCCTGGTCCATGATTTTGTTTTCGCTCTTATTCATACGTCCAGTGAAATAAAAAGCATCTTTACTTTTGGAGTATGATTCCAACCGGAGTCATGGACGTATGTGTTCGGCACAAATGTGACTCCTTTGGAGTCATTAGACAGGGGAATGTGTTAAAGATTATATTAAAATTTTAAATTCTGTTGTGTTTGTGTTGAGATTATATTAAAGTTTTAAATTCTGTTGTGTTAGAAACCTGTAAAAAAAATATAATGTTTGTGGAACACGTTTGGAAGTTTAAAAATATCAATCGGCAGGATGTGATGGATATTACCTATCGGTTACGGTCGCTTGCATGCTCACTGTCAGTACTTTTTTTCTAGTTAGAATATCTTAGTAGTTTCATTGATTTCACACATATGGCGCGCTTTTATACATTTCTAGGGGGTGAGATTTGGCTGTAGCCGTATGTACAAGACTAGATAAAAATTATGTCACACTTATGAATATTGTCAAAAATTATAACATTACCTCTTCAGACGAATTTTATTATTTATTTAATCCAAATCACTTATGGTCATACACGTTACAATATGCTTCTCACGAATCTGCGTGACGCCAAATGTGTCGGATATTAAAATTTGTCCTAATTCATCCCACACACGTTAATTTTTACTTGTGCAAGTCCAATTTTGCGCAAGTATGTATATTGTAACATGTGTGGCCTGCATTAGGCTTTTCGTTCCATTTATTCACGTAAGTAGATATAATTTATTTACAGTTTATCTACATTTTTGTATAAGTACACAGTAAATTATTTTTAATGTATAGTCTGTTACAGTAAGTATTTTAATCTCATAAGTACGAGTAAGTACATACATACATTTAACACGTTCTTTTGACTTCACACATAATAATAATATACAAGAAATAGTATTTTCAATAGGTATCACGTCATTTACAATCTCATTGAGTATCGACACACGGTGTGCACACTCGCCGAACTAAATCAGAGACGTAGGTACATCGTGATACTGCACACATCAAACATTAACAAAGTTGCTCACACGTCTTTGATACGGTTCGGTGATGTATTGTTTGACCCATACAGATTTGGGCGGGAAACAAAGGTACATTTAACATTAGGAATTCTCACTTTTCGCAACTTTTTTTTTTTTTTTTTGAGGGTGGGAAATCATCAAATAACTTCTCCCGCTCTGGGCGGAGCGGGAGGGTGTGTCAGACTCTTACTGACTAAAACCCACCCGTATTCCTTCTTGTTGCCTGTGTTGCGGGGGCCTCGGTGACCCATAAGTACCTTCCCGCGACCCCGGCAGGCATCGGCCCTAGTGGACCCCTACTTTTGTGCTGACGACATCTCTTTGAGGCGCGCGTGGAATACGACGCGCCGTCGACCCGGGCCTGGTCCTTACCGGACGGTGAGCTACCCATTGCTCACCGTCCGCAAGCCCGCGCCTACGGTGGCCGGAAATCCGCCCGGGATTCCCGACGCCCTGGGCGTCTCCTGCGGCGGCTAGGGGCGAGAGGGCGCGAAACTTGCCTTTCCCTCAACCGTCCCGCCTCCTCCTTTGCGAGCATTACTGCTTCGCAGAAGGAGGTGACGGCTGCCCATGCCCTCTCGCTCCGTACCATGGCCTGAACCAGGGCCGGACGCGAGAGGTCTCTGCCGCCGATCGCCTCCACGAGGACACGGCGGTGCTCTGCCCAAGCCGGGCAGACCTCCACCGTATGCTCCACCGTGTCCTCCAGGCGATCCACACAGTGGTGACACCCGGACGTTTCCTCCCGCCTTATCCGACACAGGAACCTCCCGAAGCTGCCGTGTCCGGTGAGGACCTGCGTCACGCGGAAGGTGAGGACGCCGTGGCGCCTCTCCAGCCACTCCTCAAAGAGGGGACTTATCGCCGCAATCGTGGCGTGCCCAGCACTGGGTTGCAACAACCGTACTTTCCATGACGCCATGAGATCCCGCCGGAGCTCCGTCCGCTGTGCCGCGATTTCTCGCGGCAGCGGGCTTATGCCCCGGCGTTTCGCCTCCTCGCGCCACTCCCATACGTGCGCGAGGACTTTTGCCTCCAGATCCCATGGCGGCAATCCGGCAAGGAGGCTCGCTGCCTCACAGGAAACCGTGCGGTATCCTCGGACCATCCGGATGGCCATGACCCTTTGGGCCGCGCTCAACCGGCGAGCTGGCCGCAGCGCCAGAGAGCGCGCCCATACAGGTGCCCCGTAGAGGGCCATGGACCGCACGACCCCCGCGTAGAGCCTCCGGCAGGAGGCGTTTGGACCCCCTAGATTGGGCAGGAGCCGCTTCAATGCAGCGCCCGCCCGCTCCAGTTTGGGAGCCAAACGTCGGAAATGCTCCACGAAGTTCCACCGGCTGTCGAGGACGAGTCCCAAGTACTTCATCGTCGACTCGACGCCGATAGAAACCCCTCCTACCGTTATTTGGGACCCCAACGGTGGCGCGTTCCGAGGACCATGAAAACACATGGCCTCGGACTTGTGCAGGGCCACCTCGAGTCCCAATTGCCGGATCCTTTCGACGATTGTCGCAACCCCGCGTGCCGCTAATTCGGCCGCCGCCTGGTGCGACCTCCCCTGCGCCAGGACCAACGTGTCGTCAGCGTAGCACACTACGCTGACGCCGCTAGGGAGGTCGGCGCGCAGCACCCAGTCGTATCCGATGTCCCACAGATGCGGCCCGAGGACCGATCCCTGTGGGACACCGCACGACATCTCTTGCCGGTTCCACACTCCCTGGTGACCGGGGTAGATGACGGCCCTGTCCGTCAAATAGGCCTCGACCACACGACAGAGGTAGGTCGGCATCCGGTGATACCGGAGTGCCTCCCTGATGCAACTCCAGGGCAGGGTATTGAAGGCATTGGCGATGTCTAGGGACACCGCCAAGACGACCCCACCCTGGGCAACAGCATTCCCCGTCGTCAGGGCTCGCACACGCATGATGGCGTCCACCGTAGAGCGCCCTCTGCGGAAACCAAACTGGCTCTCCGCCAAATCCGGCCCCACCCGCACCAGCTGGCCGACGAGGCGGTCTGCAATTACTCTTTCAAAGAGCTTGCCCACCTCGTCGAGTAGCACGATGGGCCGATAAGCGGACGGAGAGTCCGCAGGGCGCCCTGCCTTCCTTATGAGGACCAGTTTCCCCGTCTTCCAGCGAAGCGGGAACTGGCCCCTCTCCATGCATGCGCTTAGGAGCCCCCTAAGTCGAGGCCCGAGAGCTTCCAAGGCCAGGACCCAGGCCTTCCCAGGTAAGCCGTCGGGTCCTGGGGCGGTATTTTTGGCATTAAGCCTGCGTACCGCCGCTCTCATTTCTCCCTCGGTCACCTCCGGAGCATCGTCGTCGTCGTCGGCGGTGTGGTCCGCATCAGGCACCGCAGTAGGCGGAGCCATAGGTGGGGAGGAGTGTTCCCCTCGCGAAGGGAACAGAACTTTTCGCAACTTAAGGCTACATGCACGAAAAAAACCCTCTTTTGTCAATTTCTTATCTAATTGTGAGAGTTGAAAAAAATGAAACGTTAAGTTTGTGTGCCATAAGTACAGTTTTTGTGGTGCTAAACTATTCGTGTCAGTCACAGCACCTGATAATATACGTAGTTTCATAACTTTTGCGCTCTCGAAAATATAGTTTATTCGCCATTGATTTACTCAATGTACTTACATATTATTTTATTTCAAGGATAGCTGAAGACTAATGTGTGGTCGTGTCGAAAAATGGGTTTTTTTAACATAACTTTTCTCCTATAAGTATTTTGTACCAAAAGCTGAAAAAAGTGGTCCAACCACGTGCAAGTAGACCATTCTTTTAATTTTTTAATGTTAAAATCAAAAGTGGTTTCTATCTCGCGCAACTTTTTTAAAAACTCGTCGCGAGTTTTAATGATTTTCCATGAATGTTTAATTTATTTGAAAAAATTCCTTTCAACCACATGCAAAACAAAGAACTGTACTATACCTATATAATAATTGTTTTTAAATTATTTTTCCCTTTGTCAGAAACAAAGAACAAATTGATCAAAATCACTCGATTTCATGCACAGCCCCATTAACACATACATAATTTATTGAAGTACTTCTTTCTTAGTAGATTGAATCGAATTGAAAGCTGTGTTAGTACGGACTAACACAGCTTTCAATTAGATTTAATGTACATTCTCCGTCTTATTACGAAACGAGTTCTAACTTATAATTTTCCATTACTTTTTGTATTTCGAACCTTATTCGGACATATGTAAGGTTCTGAATATAAAATTGACCACTTAGACTCAGGTTTAAAATCAGTTTCAGCATTTTGAATTTTAACAGTAGTCGGAATAAAGTTCCAAATTAAAAATGGCTCTATGGTTTAAACCTGGATCTAAAGATAAATCTTGTTTTGTAATAAGGCCGTCAACGTTTTTTGTTATTATATTAAGCTTAGCATATACTTTTTACAACCACCGTACTTAAACACTATCAGTAGAGTATTATGGACGAACAATACCTACTTACATATTTATACAGCTATTTAGACTGACATTCAATGAACACTAAGTAATCACTTTAATAAAAATTAAATAAATAGATACCGGGAAATCCCCCGGGATCCGGGGTTTCCGGGCGATCCGTTTTGTTTGGATGTGACGCATATTTTCCCCCAACTTGTTATTTTGTCTTCGTGTCTCTGTATTTTCTTTTTTTTCACAAATCCTAACTCCGGGCTGCTACTGAGAAATTCCAGATAGAAAAACCCAAAAACACTTTTGCCCGACCCGGGAGTCGAACCCAGGACCTCATGCTCAGCAGTAGCGCTTGCAACCACTAGACCAATGAGGCAGTTTTATAGATAAGTACATATTAATTTGTATAAATCACTGACAGTTTCGATCGATACTTTATATACATGTGGTTCTTTTGGTGCTCAATGGGCTGAAAATTAAACACTGATTTCACAGAAATAACTGGAGTTTTATTCTCTTCGTCTTACAATGCTTAATCGTACCATCTTAATGTAACCCGTCCTCCATCCGTCCGCAGATTATATATCCCTTTTTTATTTGAACCATAGACTAAACTATAGATAAACTAACTTACTAAAACTATCGATTCACAATGTTTGAATGACAAACTATTCATTCCCACACTCGGGCGTCCTGCATTCAGACTGTCCTCAGACTGAACACCACACTCACACATCCGTTAAACAGAATTACAAATCAAAACAGAATCTAAATTGTACACAAGATAAACTTAGTTAAAGCGAAGCTAATTTTAAACTATAAATACTAATTACAGCATTGGGAGAACAACAAATGTTTAAGAACCTTACAGTTAAACACTACTGATGTACTTAATAGACTAACAACAGTTAGGTACTAGAGGTTGACCAATAGTGGTCACAGTAACACACATTATTTTAAATTGAACAAAATTAACATTATAAAACAAAATAGCCAGATAGGTACACAATACCATAACAATAAGTTGGCAACAACAGACTCAGTTTTTATATGTGATGGAATGGCTGAAATCATAAGAATGATTAGACACACACCGCAATGTACACCCGAATACCCATAACACAACATGGGCTATAGGAATGCTACTTACGGTTCAGCACCATCAGCTGGCCACGGCTTCATGAAGTCTGCTGCTGAGCTAGTTCTTCTGGGACCCTCCTGCATCCCATCTAACTTCTCCATCTCATACCTATCTCTACCTTTCACCATGGTGACCCTGTAGGGACCTAAAAACTTAGGTTTGAGCTTCATGCCCACACCAAACTGCGTTCTTCGGATAGCAACAACATCTCCAATTGAGTATTGTCGGCTCTGCTTCCGTTTCTTGTTATAAGTCTTCAGATTTTCGTCCTGAATTTTCAATATATGCTGTTTAGCCTGCATTCGAAGGTCTTCTCTTGCTTCTATGTAATTATCAATATTTTCTTGCTTCAGCAAGTCGTAAATTTCTATATCTTCTTTGTTTCTCATCTTCACCCCAATTAAAACACTTTCTATGCTTTAACGCACATGCACTGCCACTATCCACTGACCGCTTGCTTTCCTTTCGATTGCTATCATTATTCACTCTGTGTACGTGCGAACCATTCTTTGTTTTCTCACGTATTCGCTCGTAAATCTTTAATTTCTCCTTAAAATCTGAGTAGGTCGTCGCACCATACAGCACCGCTTTATTGGGTTCATAATCTTGAATCCCATCTATAATATATTTTATAGCCACATAGTCTGCCATCTTGCCGCGCTTACCCAGTTCCTTCATTGTCAACATATAATCTAGACAAGACTCACTATTTTTCTTCTTACGTGCGCTCATCATTTCATGCACAGCCTTCACGTCAAGGGTGTCAGAGAATTCCTTGGTCAACGCTGCCTTTAGCTCTTCCCAGCTTTTGTGAGGTTTTTCAGATCTCAACCATAGGGCTGCGGTTCCCACCAACGATCGCCTAGCCACTATGAGTGTTTGCAGCGGTGTCCACTGAAAGATTTCTGCATTATCATCTAAATCTTGAGACCATTTGGTTACTGCATATGTTTTATCCTGCCCGCTGAACGTCGATACAAGGCCATCCACGTTCCAAGCAGCTTGCTCGCGGCCTTTATCTTGCTTTGCAGATGCGGTCGCCACGCGCTCGTCATCGTCGTCGTAGTCTGGTTGGCGGCTGTTACGGCGATTATGTCCGCCCATCTCGTCGTTAGGATATAGCACGTCGTTTCTCGTCGTAACAGCGTAGCGGGACAAACCCAGCCACACCACATCGTCAATCCAGTTTTTTCCCTCGCCCCGTCGTAGTTTCGAAATAGCCCGTCGTATAGCCTTTTCGAAAAATATTGAGCATCCCGGACGTGCCCCCAACTTGTGGTTCTTTTGGTGCTCAATGGGCTGAAAATTAAACACTGATTTCACAGAAATAACTGGAGTTTTATTCTCTTCGTCTTACAATGCTTAATCGTACCATCTTAATGTAACCCGTCCTCCATCCGTCCACAGATTATATATCCCTTTTTTATTTGAACCATAGACTAAACTATAGATAAACTAACTTACTAAAACTATCGATTCACAATGTTTGAATGACAAACTATTCATTCCCACATACATGAATTTACCAAATGAATTTAGAAAACAATGTTCAACTTTCGGATATTGACTATAGATTTATCTTGTTAACTAGAATGTAAAGTGAAGTGTCATCCCAAGTGTCGTAATTAATATATTCAAAAAATATATTTAGAATTAATAATGGGCAGTACGTGCCAAATATTACAGCTTTATGACACAGTGGGCAAGTTTTCGGGATTATATCTATAACCATTAATCGTTTCATATACCCATAAGTTAGCTATTACGGCGGCTCCGTCCTCTAAACAAAGTCTCAAGGACAAATTTTTACGTTATTTCACCATAATGTTTCAGCTAACATAACACTAGCACTTAAGACCAAAATGGACGTTTAAATGCACGTTAACATTTAAATATTAACAGAGCCATAACTAACAATGGACAACAATGCTATAAATACAAATTTAAAATCCCTTAGAAACGTTTATGTTCGGTCGACAGGTCGTTAGGTCGACAGGACGTTAGTGCGACAAACAATGTGTTTAACAAATATGACTTCTACGGTGCTCGATACCGATGGTGCAATTACTTCTTATATGTTGTTTATAGAAGATTTAAAATATGTAGATAATTATAATATATTAGACGATTTGGCGTAGGTTTATATGTACTAAGAGAACAGAATCTCGCGAATGAAGAAGATAAGAGCGCTGAATGTTGTAGTTTGATCAGCCTCATGAAAATATGGATTTGGAAGGTATGTGGCGACACCTACATCGCCACATGCGAACTACATAACACACTGACGTCACGCAAAATCCTGCATCGCACAAGCAGAATTTACTGCGCAACTACCATATACACAACACCCTGACATCAACCGTCGGGCACAGTAATTACCCTGCTATAAATAGTTTTTGCGCGCAAAGCGGTTAATTACTCTTTGTGCGCTAAACGATCACTTGTTTTTATTCATAAATTGTCAAAGGTTCAAATAGATTTTCCTCCCAATGAACCTTGCCAAATTGTTATAAAACAGGCTTTTGAGTTATGATTTTTTTCTTGGTGGACGAAACCCAAAAATTTAAAGGGTATTAAGGTCACAATTTCATTTTATCTATTCCGTTATTGAAAGAAAAATACCATTTATCCTCACAATTAATTGAGTGGATTCTCCAGGATTACTACTATATGTGCATCTTGTCTCTCTGTTATATGGTATGTATTTCATACAGAGGCTCGGCGTTCTGCCCTCAGCACATACGTCAGCCTTTGCTTGTCTTAAACCTGTTTACTTTTGCTTTCATTATGTGCAAAAACCAGTTAGAGGCCATTTTTTTGGCCTCTTCCCCAGTTTAGAGAGGCCTTAGAAGTAATTCTCTTGATGGTCACCATTTGGTGATGCTCGAATGTGACCTGAACGACCCAACTTGGGGTCCGTCAAGCTGCTTAGGCAGTTTGCATCTACAGATCCGGACAGCTGTACTGCACGTCGTCAGTCTCATCTCTGAATGGTTGCAACCAATTCTCGTGATACCCAAACGTGACCGAATTTATTCATTGCTGTTTTTCAGTTACTTAAAAAACCTTCTAGAAGAACAACGTTCCAAAAAATAAAACAACATAAAAGAGAAAATATAAAAAAAAAAACGACCAAGCGACTGTTTTTTACTTTGTATATTCTAATTGTTATCTTTTTTTTGATACTGTAAGTACGTCAGGCTTGGCGTAGCAGCCCTACATTTTACACTACAGTTTCTGTAGGTTTATATCTGGCGCATAAATTGATTTCTATTTATGATTTAATAGTTTTGCCAACTCCAATACCTTCTCCATGATTTTGATCTCCTAGTAGTTCGTGCCACCTAACTTAGCACTATTATATACGAATATCAAAATCAAATTAACATACCCAGTAGCATTACTTTATCGTACAACATTTAAAAAATATTTCTTCATATTCTGGCTTCTTGGTAGTTTGTGAGACTTCACCACTCATTATTTTCATTTCTCATTTATTTGTGCCAATTTAACACTATCTTTCGACGTTGTAACTTGAGGCTATTCGTTTTTGTATACTACTATCAAATCCAAAGAGTCGATTCGCACCAGTGCGAGTTTTTCACCATATGAGGTTACTTACACCTACGCCAAGTTGTCTTTTATACATATATCAACATATCTTAATATGTCAATATAAAAAAAATATAAAAAATAGTTGCACCTTCGGTATCGAGCACCGTATTATTATTATTATTTATTTATTTATCATAAACAAAGTTTATAAAAAACTTTACATAAAAACTATGCCCCGCAAAACCGTTTTCACGGTTTTTCTGCGGGAACAGAATAAACAGTTTTACAAAAAAGGTTTATTAGAAGTCATATTTGCTAAACATACATTGCTTGTCGCATTAACAACCTGTCGAACTAACGACCTGTCGATCTAATGACATGTCGCACACTCGTTTGTCACAGTAATGACATAAGTACACACTTCACGAACACTGGAATTGGAAATGCTGCGAGGGGAGTCGATGGAGTCGGAGGAGTCGTGGATGGATTCGCGGGCGCCATGCGTGGACCCAGTACCCGTGCCCGCTCGGGGACTCGTTAACAGTTGATAGATCACGCCCGTTGTAGCACTGCGCACACAAACATTACACAGTAAAAATAACAATAATGACAAATGATAAACGATTTTATTTCTGTAAGTATGTTTGTACAAACACTTTTACTCGTCAATCATATAAAAACAAAAAACTAGACCAGGTCGGCGGCGTTGCCTATCTGACTACTCTGAAAAGAAAGGCCGCAACAAACTCAGAGTTCACAGTGCAGACATAATCTTGGTCAGATCATGTGAAGAACCACAGAGATTGAGTGGACCTGTCCAGTCGATGCAATTGGCAGTAATCGTGTAGTTCAACTCAGAACTTAAGGAGCTCAACAATGCGTCGAACAATACCAAAGAAAGTACATTTGGGTAGGCCGCATAAATTACTCAAACTGCCAGATCATGATTAAAACTAACTGAGAAAAAAAACAATGAATCACACAGTCTTCACATTCACAATAATTAAAATAATATAATACTTTACAAAGTAAATATTTATTATATGTCATTGTATAAAATTCATCAATGTCAATGTGTATAGAAAAATCCGGAAATAATCTTGTTCAGACATTTGAGGACCATGTAGATTAGTGTCTGAAATGGTCTTTTGAGGAAAGAACCATATCGATTTAAGTGGACATGTCCAGTCAGTGCACGCATTTGTCAGTAATCGTGTAGCTCACTCAACTCAGAACTTAAGGAGCTCGATGACTCGCCGAACAATACCAAAGAAAGGACATTTGGGTAGGCCGCATAAAGTACTCAAACTGACTAAGAAAAAAAATAAATACCCACATAGTCGTCACATTCACAATCACAAAGTAAATATTCATGTCATTATGTTTAATGAATTAGCACAAAATAAAGGGAAACAGTTGTAGTCGCACATTCACGAGTAAGCACATTTTCGATTATCATTTTTTATACATAACCGAAAAGATACTGGTATGGAAGCCAGAGGGTTTTTGAGCTAACAAGCTATCAACGCGCAACGTTTAAAAATATCCAGAGAGGCCCGTCAATTATTTGAAAAAGCTGGCAAAGTTGGAAAACCACAATTACGGAAATTGCAACATTATTACTACTCTTGGGTACTTTTCTAAATCAATTAATTAGATATATTTTTTTTTTTGATGAACTGTTTGACAAATTAAGTTTAAAAACACAAAAACAACTAAAAGATTTACCTTGAATGGAAATTGCTACAACGAAAAGTCAACAATACAGTTTTGGATAACAATAATAAGGGATACACAGAAGGTGTACACACTATCCACATATTGTAACATAATTTAGAATTTTAAGTGATGTGAAAAATTTACCTTTTTAACTTTGAAGAATGAAGTCTACCTACTAAAGTGTTAGTGAAGCGTTATATACCATAGCCCATTGTTCCCATTTAGTATTTGATTGTGGGCCTGACCTCATCTGCGCTCGACACGGCGCATCATAATATTTTGTGGTGGCGGCGGATAGCCTGCGCAGACGGCAGGTACCTCGCACACTGGCGCAGGCGCCTGGGCCCCCAGCCCGCAGGCGCTGCAACGCCAGCAGAGCGCTGTAACTGAACCCCATCCGCGGTCTCGTCCGCAGCACGTCGCTAACGTCACCTGCATAAAAAAAATAACTTCGTAGTTGAGGAATAAAGATATTTAAGCACATTCTATGAGGTAGTTGTTAGGGTTTTAAAACAAAATAATTCAGAACAGTAGTAAGTGGGTAGGTACTTTAAGTGGGTTTAGAGCAAACAAGCAAATTATTTTTGTGTAACCATGGACGGATCATTCGTTGGTCTATCCATACTACTGGTTTTAAATTCGTTTGCTAACCCTCTTTTACACAATTTCTAATTATTTTGGTCAAAATCAAAAATCGAAAGTCATTTATTCAAACTAGACTGAGAATCATCACTTTTTGAACATCAAAATTACATAAGAAAAACGCCCGCCCTTCACCACTTTCTGCTTTAGCTAAGAAGAAGAAGTTGCACAGCTGCAGCAGCAATAGTATGCAAAATAATTTACATTATCCAAAACAAAACATTAAATTAAATTATTTGCCATATGTCAGCTAGCACACGCCTCTATTAATACCAACTAAAAAAAGCTATGCTCAAGCAGAAATAAAATCGTAAACAGAACTTGATACCTAAATAAAAGCCTCCAGGCATAACGGTGTACAAAAACAGAGTATTCTATGAATCTCTCAAGTAGCACGCGGGGTTCTATGTAGCTGTCTATTATAAAAGCATATTATTATCTGTATAGCACTCTATACAGATCTTATTCGACCGATTTTGGCACAAATTATACAGCTTCAAGTCTACAACGGCTGCTCAGTAGCAGTATAGTAGCATTACAATACAGGGCAATGGTGTCTTCAACCAGATTAGCGGCACCCTTTGAGAGTCCCTGTAATTGTTCATACAGGCTAGTATCATAGGAGGGAACAAGTGATGTTTTATACAATTTCATTCAGTAATTAGTGCCCACAAGCACACCCTCAAAACTACTCTTAGGCTACGTTTCTTTCAAATAATCTCTTTATTACCAATTTTTTTGACTAAATTATCCAAATTGAACAATATCGCTTCGCACTAAGAGTTTTCAGATTGTGTCTGTGAAATATTTAATATGTTTTAATGTGGAGCTTGACTGCTCTTTGACCATGATCTTTTTCGCACTGTTATAAGCACACACTGAACCCTAAAATGCTTAATCATTATGGCTTTCAGCCATCTCAGTACATTAGTCGTAGTCAGCAATAATCATTGGTACTAAAAGCAGTCTATTTCGAACCTTTACGGTGATCGGTTGCATAAGGGTCCCTTTTTCTTAAATTGTATTAATTAATTAAATAAATAATAATTATCTTTTTAAACAATTTCTTTTTTTTTAAAAAGCCTCTTTGAAGGGACCCTATAACATTTGGTGGCAGCGGTGGGATACGGAAATCCCCAGTGCCGATTCGCGTAAACTACATTTGCGTTAAATCAGTAAATAGACTCTCCGTATCCTGCAATCCTATAAAAATAAAATTTAATGGTAATAAAACCAGTGAAGTGTTCATAAGTAGCACGTTACGATTCTGCGAGTCGTGTACATCCTGAGTGCATAATAATAAGTGCAGCCTACATATATCCTGTGAGTGCCCTGTGGACATCCTTTAATCGTCCTGCGAGTATCCTGTGAGCGCCAGTCGCGTCCTTCAACCAACTAATAGCTTCACATACTTCTGGCATCCTGCGAGTCCTCAGAGCATCCTGCGAGTCCTCCGAGCATCCTGCGAGTTCTCCGAGCATCATACGAGTCCTCCGAGCATCCTGCGAGTCCTCCAGGGATCCTGCAGATCCTGAAACGTCATAAGTGTCGTCCTATGACCTGCGAGTGTTTTGTGTTTAGTCTAACAAGTGTTCCGTGAATCTAAGAGTGTCGGTTGTGTTATCTGCGTGTGAGTGTCACTATGCAGTCGTTCTCAGCTCTAGCTCTTATCGCCGCCTACGTATTCCTGTAAGTCAACGAACAATTATTGTTAACCGTAACCTTATCTCCGCTAGTTTAAAATTAATATTTTGTTTCTTGACGTCTAGAATTTGCATGTTATGCCTCCTAAAGTACCAAAAAACGAAGATAGTAAATTGCAAATTGAAATTCCATCAGAGCCTTCAGATCCAAAATCTCCAATCTTATCACCAAGAATTACTAGGCAAACAGTAGAAATGGAGCTTAATACTTTACTAAAATTCGTAAAACCATATGACGGCAGTCGCGAGAAACTAAATTCGTTTATTAATAATTGCAATAATACTTACGAGCTAGCATCCGAGGCACAAAAGCCAATTATATTTAAATATATATTATGCCAACTTACAGACAAAGCCGAAATTGCGTGTTCGATTAAAGAGTTCACATCTTGGGAACAGTTAAAAGAGTTCCTTAAAACTCAATTTTCAGAAAGAAAACACTATACACATTTACTTAATGACCTCCAGGAAAGCAAACAAACTTCGTCTGAAAATGTAGGACAATTCGCCCTTCGCATGGAGACTTACCTTTCTCAATTATTAACAGAGATATCGCTCTCTAATTATAAAGCCAAAGAAATACCAGGTCGCACAGCAGCCATGGAAGACCTAACACTCCACCACTTCCTTATGGGCTTAAACCCTCGCGTATCAAACATGGTAAGGTGCAGGGCACCTAAAACTTTCAATGAGGCTGTTAACTTAGCCATTTCCGAAGAAAGGATTTTAGAAACTCTTTATAGGCGAAATCATAGCTCACAACGTGAAAAACAGGCTAGCCAAAATAGGTCCAACCCTAAAATCTTTACTCAGAACAATAAAAACTCGCAGAAATCATCTTCGCAACCAATTACGTCGGGTAGCAATCATAAACACGACCCAAACCTTACATGCAAATACTGCAAAGAGATTGGTCACGATATAAATAACTGTCAAAAGCGACAGAAACGTTACCCGAGTTCTCAACTTCATCAGGATCAAAGTAAATCCTCTGGGTCCCAACCCAATCCTAAATCTCCTCAAATCAATTTCATCGATGATTGCGATGACTCTGGTGAATCTACCCACGACGACGAAGGTGAAAATGTCGAAGTGGAAGATTTAAACGAATAAACGTCCTGCAACCGTGCCGAACGGGACGTCAAGTCAAAGTCGGCACACATTCGAACCACATGAGTTCAACCTTTCAAACTTCCGAGGTTATACATCAGGGTAACCAGCCCCAAAACGGCAACCTCAATCCTCTTAAGGTTATACATCAGGGTAACCAGCCCCAAAACGGCAACCTTAACCCTTCCGAGGTTATACAGCAGGGTAACCAGCCCCAAAATGGCAACCTCAATCCTCTTAAGGTTATACATCAGGGTAACCAGCCCCAAAACGGCAACCTTAACTCTTCCGAGGTTATACAGCAGGGTAACCAGCCCCAAAACGGAAACCTCAATTCTCCTAATAAAATTTATGAGGTTAGCATCGATACCTCTAAAAAACTACTACCTCATGTGTTGATAGAGTCACAAGTCTCTGATATTCCACTAACACTCCTTGTAGACTCAGGGTCTGCAATCTGCTTGTTAAAAGAATCAAGTATCCTAAACAAGCCAAAAATCATTCATAAACCTATAAGCATTAAAGGCATCGATCCTGGCGTTGAAACCACTCAAACTATGGGTTATTTTAATTTAAAACTGAAAGTCTCGGATTCTAAGTCAATTAGCCATAAATTTCACATGATCAAAGAAATTAACCTACCTTATGACGGCATTATAGGTAATGATTTCCTGACGGCTAACAGTTGCAACATTGACTACAGTCGTGATGTTCTTAAAATAACTCGCAATGAAATTAAAATCCATTTCCTTGACTCTTGCTACATCATACCACCACGCACAGAGACTGTAATAGAATGTACCGTCACAAATCCAGAACTAAAAGAAGGCGTGATCCTAGATCAACATCTTTCCAGTACTCTTCTAGTTGCTAATTGTATAACAAAAGTTAAAGACAATAATAGAGTCAATATATCCGTTGTTAACACCTCTAATAAACCTGTTAAGATTAAACGCAACCTTAACCTTAAACTAGACCCAATTGTCGCTTATCCTATTCAATCGACTCCTCTTAGTGAAAACGTAGTTGAGCGTACTAGGAAAGTTCTAAATTCCCTGAGAACCTCCCACCTGAATGACGAAGAAGCTCAAGCGCTCTTTAATTTATGTTCAGATTATTCTGATATATTCCACCTACCTGAAGAAGCTCTTTCTTTTACGCCAGCCATTCAACATGAAATCAAAACCACTATTAACACTCCGATACATACAAAATCTTACCGTTTTCCAGAGTGCCATAAAGAGGAAGTGGACACCCAAATTAGTAAAATGTTGGACCAAGACATCATCAAACCCTCAAATTCCCCATGGTCTTCTCCTATATGGATTGTTCCAAAAAAAGCAGACGCTTCTGGCCAAAAGAAATGGCGCATCGTAATTGACTATAGAAAGTTAAACGATGTCACAATAGGTGAAATTTATCCTATCCCTCAAATTACCGAAATTCTTGACCAATTGGGTAAAAGCCAATATTTCACTACCCTCGACCTTTCATCAGGTTTCCATCAATTAATGATATCACCAGAAGACGCACCTAAAACAGCCTTTTCTGTACCTCAAGGCCACTTTCAATTCAATAGAATGCCGTTTGGCTTAAAAAATGCCCCAAGTACGTTTCAGAGACTTATGAATACCTGCCTTGCTGGGCTACAAGGCTCTCGTTGTTTTGTTTATTTAGACGATATAGTCCAGTATGCATTCGATTTAAATTCAGCAATCCTAAATCTCAAGGCCATTTTCGACAGACTTCGAGAATTCAATTTAAAACTTCAACCAGAAAAATGCGAATTTCTCCGAAAAGAAGTTACTTACCTAGGTCACATTATCACCCAAAACGGTGTAAAACCAAATCCAGATAAGGTGAAAGCTGTAACACAATATCCCGTTCCAAAATCTGCAAGAGACATTAAATCTTTCTTGGGCCTCGTGTCATACTACAGGCGTTTTATCCCTAACTTTTCGAAACTAGCCAAATCCCTTACCTTGCTCCTGAAAAAGGACGCCCCGTTTGATTGGACGAATGAACAACAACTTAGTTTCGAAACCCTAAAAAATAAACTAGTCGAAGCACCTATATTAGCATATCCTGACTTTAATCAAACCTTTTTGTTAACCTGCGATGCATCTAATTACGCTATATCAGCTATCCTGTCTCAAGGTCCCATCGGGCGTGATCTTCCAATTGCTTATGCGTCCCGCACCTTAAATAAAGCCGAATGTAATTACAGTGTTACGGAAAAGGAATGTCTAGCGATAGTATTTGGAACTAAAACCTTCCGACCATATTTATATGGTCGCCGATTTACCATTGTAACAGATCACAAGCCGCTTCAATGGCTATTCAATTGCAAAGATCCCGGATCTAGACTCATTCGATGGAGGTTGAAACTTGAAGAATTTGAATATGATATTCAGTATAAAAAGGGTAAAATAAATGCCAACGCAGACGCTTTGTCTAGATTCCCTGTTAATCCCGTCCAACCTACTGCTGACGAAATAACAACACCTAATCTTCTAAATTCCGAAGCTAATATTACACCTGAAAATATTGACAGTAATTCAGATAGAGATTTTTTCGACTTCATTACATCACCTACTTCCCTTCAGTCGGATGAACTTAATCCGGACCATCTCTTTGACATCCCTACCCCAGACCTTATTAATACAGAATCTCCAAATCCTATCCCTATAAGAGTCCCATCAGAGAGCACTGTAATTCAAGACGCGCACCTCAGTTCCGTCCCTGACTTATCCACCATTGACTATTCCAACTTCCTGAAACAAATAGCGGATAAAAATAAATCATTCAATACACACATTATCGAACATAATGACAGTTTGCTAAAAGCCACTTCTAAGGTTGTCTTAGTGCCCACGTCGATTGATTTGGATGAATCAAATCCGTATATTGAAGAAATATTAAATAATTTAGAAAATCAAGACCAAATCCGCAACCAAGAAAAACAATTACATACCTTCTATAAAGTCCAAACAGGAAATAAAGATTACTACTTCCTGTACGTAAAAGTACATCACTTCGACCAGACGTCATATGACGAAATATTTAAAACTCTCAAATATATTCGTAATGAACTTGTGATAACTGATCAAATTAAAGGAATTAGTATATCCGACTTCCGTGACCCTTTTGAAAAACACAGTTATGTTAAAATCTATAATATTATAAACTACCTATTTCATAATACTGGCATACAAATAGATATCTATCATAATAACGTTACGTACCCATCACCGTCTGAAGTTAAGAAAATTCTCTACGACAATCATGACTTACCCATAGCTGGTCACCTTGGTGTCAGTCGTATGTATGATAGATTGAAACAGTTATATTATTGGAAAGGTATGCGCAATGACATAGAGTCGCATGTTAAAAGTTGTAAATCGTGCCAAGAAAACAAAGCTTTACGCAAAATAAATCGCGCACCAATGCAAATTACAAGTTCGTCAACTAAGCCGTGTGAGCGCATATCGCTTGATATAGTAGGACCTCTTCCAGAATCCGGTCCGGCAAACCTTAAATTCATATTAACACTACAAGATGATTTCACTAAATTCTCCACCGCGTACCCCGTGCGCAGCACGACAGCCGAAGAAACATGCGAATGTTTATTACATTTCATATCGGTATTTGGCCTTCCAAAAATGATTTTGACAGACCAAGGCACTAACTTTACAGCAGACCTATTCAAGAAAACGTGTGAATTTCTAAAAATTAAACAGCTATGGTCTACTCCATACCACCCACAAACACAAGGCGCCCTTGAACGGAGCCACTCAACCTTGAAAGAATATTTAAAATCTTTCGTCAATAAAGAACAAACAAATTGGCCCCGTTATGTATATACAGCCATGCTTACTTATAATACTACTGTTCATACCGTAACGCACTACACCCCGTATGAATTAATGTTTGGCAATAAACCGTTTATCCCAAACTCTATATGTAACGAAAGCCTGGACGCCACATACCCCGAATATGTCCGTATGCTACAAAACCGCTTAAGTACTCTCGCGATAAAGCTCTTGAATACGTCCACAGATCTAAGATAACGTCTAAAACATATTACGATTCCCATAGTCGGCCAGTACAATATAAAATCGGCGATTACGTTTACTTAAAGAACCACCTTAGAATGCGAAAGGCCTTATCTCCCATATGGAAAGGTCCGTATAAAGTCGTAAAAGTTCACGGCAATAACACCTTATCACTATTGATAAACAGACGACACGTCCGTCACCACTATGACCAAGTGAAACTCGCAGAAGTCGCCAACAACCTGTGAAAGAAAACTTTTAAATTAGAATCATAATTAAATTGATATTTTTAGTAGATAGACTATATACCTTTATGTAATCCATATAGACTAGTTAGGTTAGTAGTAATAAGTTATTACATTAAATATTTAGTTAGTATTCATAATACATGCATACCTATGTACTTACAGTGCCTCAGCGGAGCTCCAACCATCTAACGAGTATGTCCACGCGATAACTGCGAGTCCTGGAATATACTTCGATTACATAGGGAAATTAAAAATCAATAATGGCATCCTAAATGTCATTATGCCGTTAGATATTTTACATATTAAACCGCATATAGAAAATATAAATTCAGCAATAGAAACAGTAATTTATACATGTAAACAAACCGGTTACATAAAACACTCAGAATGCCACAATACGGTGGAACCATTAGTAGTTCAACAACGAAATTTAATCAAACTATTTAGTTCCATATCTTACCTTATTGATAATGGTGACCACAGAAACAAACGAGCATGGATTGGAGGAATTGGAATGATTCTAAAACAAGTTTTTGGTACTTTAGATGAAGACGACGCTATTCAATATGATCGAGCTATTGAATCAATGCAAAACAATCAAGATAAACTTATGTCTTTTATAAAAAATAATATTTTAATAACTAAATCTGTTATATCAACATATAATAATACGTTTCACAAGATTCAACAAAACGAAGTAATGTTAAATGACGCTATCAGCAAACTCTCGAGCAGTATTCAAAATATTTCTAAAACTACGCATATTTTCGAACTAGATTTTGTCCGTAATACATTGGAAACTTCCATGGTCACCCTAACATTTCAACTTGAAGATATAACAAGTGCGATAATGCTTTGTAGTCAAAACATACTGCACCCGTCCGTTATGTCGCCTACCGCTATGTACCGAGAATTAGCTGATAACGTAAGGCACCTGCCGAATAATCTAAACTTACCTGTACAATTAGATATAAGTTCAGTTCATACTATTGTAAAAGTGTCTACTTTATTGTGTTATTATTTTAACGATAAACTAATATTTCTTTTGCGTGTCCCTTTGATATCCAATCAAGAATATTCTTTGTTTAATAATATTGCATTACCAACACCTCACGATGCCAATCAACTAAACACATTTGGTTTAATTGTACCAAGTGCTAAGTACATAGCTATAACAAAAGATAAATCAAATTACTGTAAATTAGAATCATTGGAAAAATGTAAACTAATACATTTGGCAGAATATTTATGTGAAATTCCTATTATTTACAAAACTGATTCAAGACCAAGTTGTGAAAGCGAACTGTTATCTAAAACTATTAAAGAAATTCCCGCGATATGTAATGTCAAACTTATTCATGGTAATCTAGATATTTTTAAATCACTCAATAATAATAAATTTATATATGTTCAATCTGAATTAACGAAACTTTCACTAGATTGCCAAGGTCACAATCAGATAAAGGAAATAAATATATTCGGTATTGGCATCTTATCCATACCAACCAATTGTATCGCCTATTGTAGAGGTACCACGCTGTTACCTAGATATAGCAATGTTCTAAACTTAACTTCACCTATTAATCTGCCAGATTTCAATTTAATAAATAGTAGTTGTTGTAAAACAAATAGTATAACAAATAATATGTCCCCTACCCACTTAGAGCAAATTAACTTAGATGATATGAATCATATTAGCAAAGCAATTAACAACCTCTTATCAGACGTTGATAAAATTCAGGAAACACCCCACATAATTAAATATGGGACACATTATTCAATAATTATAAGTTTAATTGTATGTTTTATTGTGTTTTACTTAGTTTATAGAATTGTAGTTTTTTGTAAACCCAATTACAACCTTCGCAAATATAGTTTCCGCAAATGCGATACATCTAAATCGGAATCTGTGGAACTGGAGCAAACCATTCAAGAAATTCCAGCTCCAGCCCTAAGAACCTCTTTCTAAGGTTAACTTTGGTTATCATCCCCAAAGTTCACTCTGATAGGGGAGGTGTTATAAGCACACACTGAACCCTAAAATGCTTAATCATTATGGCTTTCAGCCATCTCAGTACATTAGTCGTAGTCAGCAATAATCATTGGTACTAAAAGCAGTCTATTTCGAACCTTTACGGTGATCGGTTGCATAAGGGTCCCTTTTTCTTAAATTGTATTAATTAATTAAATAAATAATAATTATCTTTTTAAACAATTTCTTTTTTTTTAAAAAGCCTCTTTGAAGGGACCCTATAACAGCACGTTCTTGTCGTAGGTGATCCACTTTCACTTTTCACCAATCAATCTTTTAAAAAATGGTTCGGTTTCATTACGTTTCAATGAGTATTCATTTAGGTTTATCTCAGTGTGCTCGTGTGGCACCCAAATATCGAGTTTTTTGCATACCCAGACTGTTTCAAATGGGTCAAAACTTTTTTTTAGCCAATCTCTAACTCTGCAGCTATGTCATAACTACAAATATTGCTCCACTGTTTCAAAAAGCTTTATCCGTAACAGGGCGACCAGAGTGAGCTACATCTTTGACATGAAAATTCCCGGACTCAAAATGCTTGAACCAACTTCGTGCTACTCTTACTGACACTGCGTTAAGTCCATAGACGTCACAAATTTTTTTCGCGGGTTTTGTCCCATTTTTTCCTTTTTTAACAGACTTCAAAAATCCAGTCCCATTGTCAACAAGTCATAATCTGATGAGGGGATCCCATGGAAATAGAGGAAAATCCTCAAAATTTAAAGGCACACCTATACCGATTCAGGTATTTTTTATAGAAACTTGTGTATTTGTTCTCGGAAAGCACCATTTGGTGGAGTGGAATTGATGATGAAGACCACAGATGGCCACCGGAACTACTTAATAAGATGTATTTAACGAGTTGCGATTCGATTAGGTACTTTAATATGGTTGCTAAGCCATTTATGCTCTTCACAATGCATATGGTGAGTGGTAGTTCTCCTGGTTCTGACTAGGAGAACTCTTCTACAATTAACGTTCCTGCGTCAAGAAAAGCAATATTTTGTAAAACTTGATGAGCAGTTGACATATGGCTAAGTTTGTAATTTATCTAAGGTAACTTAGATAAATTACAAACTGGCCCACTAAAAAGTATAAATAAAAAACATTTCACAAAAAAAGAACACTACAAAATGGGTTATTTTAATTTTTTGTAAAGTTTTTATTATACTAATATAATAAAAACTTTTTACAAAAAAAAAAACCCACTTCACTTTTTAGTGTTCTTCAAAATTCATAATTTTATTTTTAAATACATAAAATAGTTCTTTACTTATAGATTACAGGAAAACCTATAAGAAGTATATGTCGTTAATATAACTTGATAAATCTCTCAATATTATGTGACGTTGTACTGTTTGAAGATGACACCACTCTTCTTTTTAAAGTAGACAGGAATAGACAAGATTTTGACGTCGTAAACAGTGGATTAGCAATGGTTACGGATTGGTTTACGACAAATGACTTAGTTCTAAATGCCAAGAAAATGAAATGCATAAAGTTTGCCTTACCGAATGTTAAAAATCTGGGTCCCAAAATCGTCTTAGATAAAAGGCTGCTTGAAACTGTAGACTCGGCAATTTCTCTTGGTATAACAGTAGATGCCAAACTTCAGTGGAGACCACATGTATCAAGCTTAGCGGGAAGACTCAGTTCAGCCGCCTACGCCGTCAGAAAAGTAAGACAATACACTGACGTTGACGGCAGCTCGATTATTTTATTTTAGTTATTTTCATAGCGTTATGTCCTACAGTGTTCTGCTGTGGGGCAAAGCCGCTGATGTCCACATATATTTGTTCTTCAAAAACGAGCTTACCGAGCAATTTAATAACTTGGTGCCATTGTTTCTCTGAGAGATTTTTTTAAAGATTTTGGTATTCTCACAATGGCATCACAATTAATTTTCGCTAACATCTTATATATTATGCAAAATATACACTTATACACTAAAACAGTGATATTTACAATATTAACACCAAATAAGGGCCAACTACGCGCTCCATTTCAGAGGCTTCATAAGGTTCATAACTCATTTGTTGGGCTTGGTATAACTTTTTATAACATGCTACCCACTTATTTGCTAAATTTGCCTTTTAATGCGTTTAAAGCTAAAGTAAAATCCAACCTTTGTTCAAAGGTTCTATCGACGATAAGAATAGTTGGTCGCTGTGATTAACTCAAGACAATGTTTATGTTCTTTCTCCAGAATTAGCTTACCTACTGACAGGTCATATGAGTTCATATAATTGTTTATTTTATTTGACTGTATAAGTCAATTTATTTTAATTTTATTTACATAACATAACATCACGCCTTGTTTCCTTAAAGGGTTGGGCAGAGGTATTAGGGGGAAGGGTTGGGGGTTGGGGGTATTTAATTTAATTTTAATTTATTAGTTACATAATCTAATCATCAAATTTTATAAATTTATAATTTCTGTTTGAGTATAGTTTCATTATTTTGTTGGTACATTGGTGTGTACTAGCTAACATATGGCAAGTAATTTGATTTAAGGTTTTGTGTTCCGTGGTGTTAATTACTTTGCATACGATTTATTTAGAATCAAGTTTATTTGACTAAACAGACATGTGTGCTGCTGGGGAGTTTGTTGCGCCACTTCTTCTTCCCAGCTAAAGCACTAGAAAGTGGTGAAGGGTGGGCCTTTTTTGGGGGACTGTCTTATGTAATTTAGACGTTCGAAAAGTGCTGATTCTCAGCCATGTTTGAATAAATTACTTTTGATTTTGATTTTGAACATTATGCATACAAACTTACATTTGCCATTTGGATTTTATTGGGGAACATGCTTTGCAACTACAATGTTAAGTTTGTTCATGGGATAATTCTTCCCAACTGCGGAACCCTTCACTGTGCGTGGTCCGACACGCACTTGGCTGGTTTTTAAGCAAAATGTTGTTAAGGTTTAAATGACAAAGCCGGTTGTAAAATGAAAAATGAGGTCCTTTGAGATAACAATACTAGTAGATCAATAATAATATGTAATAAAATCTTACCTTGAAGGCGATTCTGAATTTATTCGACATGATGCTGTAGAGAAAGGGGTTGATGGCGGTTGACAGGAAATATAGCACCCCGGATAAATACGTGAGCACGATGTAGACCTGCACATAAAACAAACACAAGACAATAAACATCAATATCATGAATAATCCAACATCCGATAAATCTTAAATGAATGGGACGTACAATTTATCTATTGTTAGAGGGGTTAGATCAGAGAGTGGCCTAGCATCAGGTCATCATGACGTAGAATCACATGAGCGGTAGGGCGAGCGATGCGCCGGTGGCGGGTGGTAACGACCAACGCGCTGAAGGTGCGGCACTCACTTTTTGCGGTGGCATTCGGTCACGTGACGGACGTATTAGTAGTAGCTATAGTTGTGGTTAGGTTTCCTTATAATATAAAATGGGTTATGTTATTAATATAACTTTTCTTTAAATTAACTCCACTTCTGATATAGAATATCCAAAGCGGGATGAAACAGGACGCCTTGCTCGCTTCCCGTTTTGTGGTGAATTATTTGTTTAAATCGCATTTGTTTTTATAATTTTCTAACGGCTATTTTTTTCAAATATGCTGGTGTTGTGTTCTCTTCTCAATGTTTGATTTTATAATGTCGGGACGCTCTTCCCGATCGAACAGAGGAGCTGATAGCTCGCATAAAAATCGTAGCAGGTCACGCAAAGGTCGCGATCGTAGTTCTCTTAGGCGGCGGCGTCGCGATGTTTCGCGTAAAGGCCGCAATAGCTACTGTAATCAAGCACTTAATACAATTCTTGTTAGATTAAATGCAATTGAGAGTAGACTTCCTACCTCTGAATCTATATCCGAAACGTCACGTCCAGCGCGTGAATGCCATATAATCCGTCGTTAGCAACAAGTCAAGCCACTGCGTCGCGTCGGTTGAACCGGTTTGTGAAACGACGACTAAGATCGTGAGCGCGTTAACGTCGATAATACAAGCCAAATCTAGTCGCTATTACATCTTAAATTTCAGTCCTAGTATTTCAAGATTTAAATGGTTGGTGTGTGGAGGTAGACCGAGGTCATGAGCTAACTCGTTGGGACGATCGCGAATGCCTTTAACGTGTCTGTGGTTGCCTTAGGGGCGATGCACAGCTGAACGATTGGGTCTCCAATGACCGCACATGGTCAAGTTTTAAATTAGAGTTCCATCCAAGCACTGTATCCGCGGAGCGTCGACTTCGCAAATATTATAGTCGATGTTATGAATACAAACTCCGATCGTTTTACTTCGTATGCCGAATAAGCACGTAAGTCATTGTTACGCATTAATATTGTAAAAGGTTTATCGGATGATCTGAAAACGGCTATTACTATTCGTGGGGTTACAGATCCGCAGGTAAAAGCTGCTGCATGTAATGCTAAATTGCAACATACTGAGTTAGTACAATTTCTATCAGTTTATACAAAACCTAAAAAGGATTCTGTATATACCCGAAACCACGTTCGTTCTCATCAACGTCATCATTCAATCTGATTTTCGTTAGCACAAGCATTCGAAACCGAACATTAAGTGTTATATTTGCGGTGATATTGGTCATGCGAAATCGCAATGTTCAAAAAGAGTCCACCACTCTAATAAGTCGGTTGAAGCGTCTGTAAAGTCAAATAAAACCCACTTATCGTACCTACTGTAAGTACTGTAACAAGATAGGAGATACCGCTGATAGGTGTGTCATTATACAAGGGTCAGCATACAACCAATGTACATTTTTGTCTTACGACACCCGATGCAGCGACATAATGACAGCGGTAATTGATTAGTACCTGTAGACATTTTAATCGATAGCGGTTCCGATGTTTCTTTACTATCTGATTCAGTACTCAAACATCTAACCTGTAAAAAGGTTCCCACGTATCGTTTAATGCGTGGTATAGGTAGCCAAGAAATATAATCCACTAGTCATGTGACGACCATTGTTGAGTTCCCTGAGATATCCGTAAAAGTGGATCTATTCGTCGTGTCTTCGGATTGTATTAGCGCACCAGTATTGTCAGGCACAGACGTCTTAAATCGTAAGGGGATTACTTACATACGAACCAATTACAAACAACGGTTAACTAGGGTAGATAGCGTAGCGTAGGTGCACCATATACGCGATTTAAATACTGACATCATAAATACCCCAGTGTTAGGCGAGGAAAAAAATCGTTTACTTATGCTGATTAATGAGTTTCTGTTTTTTTTTTTTTTACTGGAACGGCTACATCGACTGGAATTATAGATATAAAGTGACGTTCCCATACACTACCGCTATAAGCTTTCCGCTGATGAAAAATTAAGGTGATATAATAAATGATCTGTTAAGTAAAGGAATCCGAGAATCCCAATCGGAATACGCAAATCCTATCATACTCGTGAAAAAGAAAGACGGGTCTGATAGGATGTGTGTCGATTATCGTACATTAAATGCAATTACTGTTAAGTACAGATTCCCTTTACCATTGATAGATGACCATATCGATAAATTGGGCAATAGTAAATTCTTTAGCAGTCTTGATATGGCAACTGGATTCCAGCAGGTGCTCTTAAAGATGATGAATCCATAAGGAAAACACCCTTCATCACACCTGATGGCCATTTTGAATATTTAAAAATGCCCTACGGCTTGACTAATGCAGCGGTAGTTTACCAGCGGATTATATCTAGGACTCTAAAACACTTAACAGACACTGGAAGGGTCCTTGATTATACTGATGATGTTCTAATTCTGTCAGCTTCGCTAGAAGAAGAACTAGATTTATTGCGTCAGGTGCTCGTTTGCCTTACAAACGCGGGATTTTCCATTAATTTGAAAAATGCACGTTCTTAAAGACAGAAGTTGAGTATTTAGGCATACTCATAAGTCAAGGGTAGGTACGACCGAGCTCTAGAAGGTATACGCTTTGGTAAGGTCACCAAAACCTGAGAATGGTAGGCAACTGCGGCAGTTTTTGGGTCTAGCTAGTTATTTTAGGCAATACATTTCTAATTACGCAGTTAAGACCGCATGCATTGCTAAGCTTACAAAAAGGGACAACCGTTGACCTGGGGCGAAGAACAAAACGCAGCGCGTGATAAAATCATTATTTGTTTACAGAAGAACCTGTGTTTGTGTTATTTGCCCCACTGAACTTCATACTGATGCCAGTGCCATCAGTTATGGCGTGGTTTTGCTGCAATAGCATGAAGGTAAACGGAAGTGTGTCGTCAGTTATTTTAGTGGAGCAACTCAGCTGAGTCTCGGTTCCATAGCTGTGAGTTTGAGACTTTGGCCATAGTGAATACTTTCGTCACTATCTAATTGGCATTTACTTTAGAATTGTGACTGCTTGTAAAATTAACCGAACGAAAGAAAGGCCTTGCTCCACGAGCAGCTCGTTGGTGGATCTACATGCAAGTCTTCCGTTTCACCGTCAAATACCGAAAGGGTGTTCTAATGCAGCAACCGACTTTCTAAGGTGGAAACCGATTAACGAGTCACACATTTACCGTTCTAACAACTGGGCTCAAATTGCTCAAACTGCTGACTCTGAGACGCACGAACTGATGGAGAATCTAGTTATGTTGTAAAAACCAACCTTCTGTACTATAAGTACAGTTCGACATCGACAGGCCTACACTGTCCCATACATATAAACACTGTAATTTGAGAACATTGTAAAAGCCAATTATTTTTAAAAGAGTAACCGTGGAGTTTCTTGCAGGACTCTTCTCCATAGGAAACGACCAATCGGAACCGTGCACCTAGCTTCTGACGTTTCATAAGTGCCCATGTAGGTTTATGTGAAATAAAAATATTTTGATTTGATTTGATTTGAAAACGTCCAAGCTGAGGGATACCGCTTGTCCGTTCCAAATATGTTACGAGTTGAAGTAAATAGCAGGTAGCAGTTGGTCTGACACTCTGTGGAAAATCTAGCTGACTCTCAATATAACTAAACAAGCAAAGACTCGTACTTCACCTCTGCAACTATAGACTGGAGTCTAAGCCACTACACCTATTCTGAGGATGCTTGTAAGGGATGTAGCCCTAAATAATTTCTATGCAAATCACCAGGCTTTGATGGTTCTAAGGCGACAACGTATTTCACAGCTTTTGGAAGCGAACCAGCCATGGCAAGATCAAAATGTCAATGTAAGGCGGAAGCAACCACGCATCTTCGCTCTTGATGATTCTATATTTGTTGGTAAAAAGTTGCAGAATTCTGGCAAGCTAAACTCTGGCATTAGGGGTCCTCATAAGGTCGTCCAGGAGCTTCCTCACCACCGCTTTGAGTTGGTGCTACTCGCGGGATCCTACGGCAAGAGGACTCAGGCAGCTGTGGAACACATGGTTTTGTGGCGTGAAGAATGGACGCCGGATACGTGTGCAGCGTTCTTTACGGGTGGTATGTCATTTAATAGCCACGTGTGCTTGCCTTGTGGCAGCTACCTATGGCGTGTGCCTTGTTGTTGTAATAGTCACGAACGCTTGCCATATGGCAGCTAACTATGGCGTGAGCATCATCTATTTCTCAAGGGATGCATATCTTTCAGCCGCACGCGCGAGCTTACGCTATAACCTACGGTGAGTGCTGTGCAGCTTACGATTGGCTGGCTTGTTTCTCTTACATAATTTTTGTATATTACTATTAGATGACAACAGGGGCGTGCCGTCCATAGAGGCAATTAGGCTTAGCCTACCCTACCAACAACGTCAAATGCATTTATTTTAACTATGTAATACAATAATACAAAATATTAAAAAAAAAGTTAAACTCCTGTTAAAACACACAATAGCAACTTGTCGCAGACGCCACGTGACGTAACTCACAGTTCGACGGAGCTTGGTACGGTGTGTATTCGTGATTTATTAGGCAAGCACTCGGCTAGCCTATATACCGTTGATAAATTTACGCACACTCGTGTATATTTTCGTGTGTATGAACGGCACACAATAGTGACATGGTTTAAATTAGGGGCGTAACTCCTGCGGCTGGAGCTCGCCAGGGCGTGCACCCATTGGCTGTGTGTAAAGTTAAGATTTAATGAATGAAAAGTATTGAAGACCAGGGTTCCCAATTTTTGGACAATTCCCCGAATTGCGGATAAGTTTCCTTCGTGACTACTTGAGACAATTAAAAAAACAGGGTGGTATTGTTGAATTTATACCTTCCAAACAAATTATAAATTGTAAGGAATAGCAAAAGCCCTATAAAAATAATTAAAAACTTCATAATTTTTTATTATATTCCTCATATTTGGGAAATTTTGCTTTGATTTTTGGGGAGTTAGGAAAATAAGTTTTGGTAACCCTGGACTGTATTATCCGGCAAAATTTGGTAGTCCCTTTTGTGAAAGAACACGGTATGACAATGATACAATTTTAATTGGTAGCGTTTGTTTCATGTGACAGTGACACGCAATTTATATCCGATCTTGAATGTTTTGCTTTTTTATATCTTAGTAAGTTACGAGTATAAGTAATTCGTTTTTAAACGTTAGACTCTTACTGACTAAAACCCACCCATGTCCCTTCCGTTGCCTGTGTCGCCAGGGGCCTCGGTAACCCTTTTGTACCTTCCCGCGACCCCGGCAGATTCCCGCGACCCCGGCAGGTTCCCGCGACCCCGGCAGGATGAGTGCACGCTTACATTTGTAACCGAGAGCTTACAATCGTTGTAACTAGACTGGATAACAATTACAACGGCATTGTTTTACAGATTACGGTGATCCTGGTGACTTCCAAGATTGCGGGAAGCCATCCATCTAAGATCAAGTGGTCGAGGACACCTCATCATCAAGAGGGGCCGTGTCAGAGGAATCAGACCAGGGGCCGGGGCCTAGCATCACGTAATCGTGACGTAGGATCACGTGAGCGGTAGGGCGAACGATGAGTCGGTGGCGGATGGCAACGACCGGCGCAGCACTCACTTTTTGCGGTGGCATTTGGACGTGACGGACATATTAATTGTGGCTATAATTGTGATTAGGTTTCCTTATACTAAAAATTGGTTTAGTTATAAATATTTATTTTCTTTAAATCAATTCCACTTAAAAATACTATACATATAGAATTACTTGTCCTGACAGATTCATCAACGCAGAGTTGAAACTACTAGGACTAAGAACGTGAAAATTTGCACACGGGTACCTTTTATAATGTAGGGGAGCACTAAAAACGGGTTTCTGAAAATTATATCTTTAAGCCGTACCCCGTGTGGTGCCCAAAAAATGGAAAATCAATTGTGTCTCATTAGCTGTCCTTGACCGATTAAGGAATAAGATTTTTTAGAACAAAGTAAAATTTGTTCTAAAAAAATCTTATTCCTTAATTAATTTTCACCCCAAAAGGGTAAAATTTGTTTGTATGGAAAATTTGGCACCACACAGGCTTAATGAGTTAAGTTAATAAAATTAAAGCTTTACCTTGGTCCAAATTTTATGTATTTTCTCCGCTCTTCCACTTTATGGAAGCAGCCACACCTTTTAGACAAAATTGATCATATTATTCGAAGTACTACATCCATTTGAAATGTGGCATTAGACAACTGCGCGTGGTTGCAAGCCACACTACCCATTCGTTTTGGTGGGCTCGGCGTCCGCAAAATTTCTAGTGTAAGCCTACCGGCGTTCCTGTCCTCGGTCCACAGGACCGAAGAATTAACCACAAAAATCTTAGCCCCTTCTCAGGTTGACTCTGAAGTGCCATGTTTGACCGATGCGGTGAACGCCTGGACAGTGGGATGAGCCGCTCTGCAGGTTGGTACGGAATAAACTCATTAATACGTCCACCAATACTGCTGAGCGTGCCCGCCAGCTGGCTGTGGGTGAATGGGAGTAGGGCCTCTGGCTTCAGGTGCTACCGTCACCCAACACCATGCTGGGTGACACCACATTCCGGCTCGCTACATGTTTGCGTCTGGGGACTCCTTGCGGGGCTCCACTTCGCTGTCAATGCGGTGAAGGATTCGACTGTTTTGGGTTGAAACACTAGGGCCTTGGGGTCCGAGTGCTCATCCAGTATTTCGGATCATCACCAAACGGTAGGTAGAGTCTTCACGTGACCAGAGGGCTGGCCTGTTTTAGCCCAAAGAATTAGCTTTGCCATCCAACGTGGCAATGCTGCCAGCCTTTTGGGCACTTTTCCCATTGATAGCGATGCGGACGAATTTTTTGATGCCCAATGAGCTCTTCCGCCTTTTTGTTATTTTTATTATATACTTGTACATCTTGTAGGTATTTTTTAAGAGAAGTATATCTATTTAAATTTAATGAAAGGTTAATCTAATAGGTTTTAATAAATATCGCATAGAAAATTTATTAAAAAAAAAAACTTTGCACGAATACTTATGTAAGTAAATTATGTAGTTTGTATTTTTTTTTTTACTAACTTCCGCCTAAAGTGGGATTGCGGGGTGTCAATGTTTGTATGGAAGAACTTTAACGCGCGGTCCGATTAACTCGAAACTCAGTATTAATACTTAAAACCAAAAATAAAGATGATCACTTCAGGGTGTTTTTGTAAAGCTTCCCCTAACGGGGTAAAAAGGGGTAGTAAATTTTATAGGGGAGGATTTTACTACGTGGCTTGATTAACTCGAAAATTAGTATAAATAATCCATATGTCAAATAATGGAAACTTCACAAAAACCTCTTTAAAATCTTGTTTCGATGATCTCTTATAAACTTTAATAAATTATTAAGATTATAATAATTATTTTTCGAAAAACACTTTTTAAAGGGATTCAAAGGGGTGTTGATATTTGCTTATCGTTTTCCTTTTGGGGGTAAACTTTAAACTTAATTATTAATATAGTTAGTCACTATTCGTTTTATAAAACTACCCCTTCAAAGGATTTAGGGGTGTCAAAGTTAATAAGGAACGATTTTAACGTGCCGTCGGAATTACTCGAAACTAGGAACTAATACATAAAACAAAAAAATTACGTGTTTCAGGGTTTTTAAAAAATCCACCCCTTACGGGTGGAAAAGGACTATAAGGTTTAATAGTGTTACGTCTTCTTGGAAACCAATCAGACTAGAATGCTCAGCTCGTGTTCGTTTGGGCTGGAAGCAAGTTGTAATTTCCGGCTTATTCTTGCGAATAGTTCCAACCATAGTAAGCTGGTGATCTTATAGAAGCGTATTTGTAAGAGGGACGCTAGTGAACCAGTTGTCCATCGTAACGTGTCGACCAGTACCCCAGATGGGTTCTGTCATGCGCTTTACCAAACTTACTGTATCATTAGGCATTCGATACGGACCCTCAGGTTGTACTCCAACATAAATCTCAAATTTCAGTAAATAAAATGTTGCCGAGTCTACAAAGTGCATAATGCTTTATGCCGTACTTCGTGGGTTTGTTGGGCATATAAACAACACCAGAAAATCTTCCTCGAAAGGCAGGTAATTGTTCATCTAGGGTGACATTTAAAAAAAAAAACAGAAAACAAAGACAAATAAAAAAAACGAACCATTTAGTATCTGTACTGCACATTCAAAAATAAAAATACTCACTCGTCCAAAAAAAGTTGCACGAATACTCGCGTGGGGCAATATATACCCCAGACGCGATCTCCTGACACAACCACACGACACGGAGCGGCGCTCGCGACTGATTCGCGGCGGGGGGAGGTACATATTTAGGCAGCTACTAAGAACGGCATGGAGGTAGCTTTAAAAATTTTGGAGATACGACGCTTCAAATACGCCGTGGGGTTAAATATACCTCACGCGAGTAATTAAGGGTTAATTCTACAATATCATTTTTGTTATTGATCCTTTTATGATCACCTAATGTGCAACCTTATTCGCTAGTTCAGACCTTTCATAATTTTTTACTTCTTTTAAAATGTGCGAATTTTTATTTTAAAAATTATTTTTGTTCGTCAATTTGTTTTGGGGCGAGCTCATTCCTCTGCCGAGCTCCGAGATAGTCGGTTATACTTATTACTTTTGTCAAGATAACACCAAAATTTTTATTGTTTAAAATAGTGCTTTTACCTTCTGAATTAATGTGGTGACGATTACAAGGTGTAATATACATAAATGTGATGTGCAGTCAGGAGTACTGTAAGTTGATTCAAAACATTTTATCTCAAGGGACTGGTATGCAATTTTTTCTTATTTCTTATCCCATTCACTTTATATCTTCAGAAACGTGGCTTGGTGATTTATTAGTTTCTGTTTTGTTCTACAAAGAAGTCCCATCAAGCCAGGCTTTTTTTTCTGCTTTTATTATTCCCCTATTCAACCTACCAAGTGTCTTTTGGAACGAATTTACTGAACTTCTGCTAAGCTGACCGATCGAAGGACGTAGTTCCAGCAGCTATTCGCCGGAATTTCGGTAACCCGAGGTGATCCGGCGAAGTCTACGCCTCATTCGCTTCAGGAATGCTACCAGCTAACTACTTTAATTATTACTTTATTTTATTGTGAACTAAATATTGAACCTGTTGTTTTGAAATGCACGTCAGATTTTAGATTGCCTGTTTCTGTTTAAGTCAGGACCACGAATAAGGTTTAGAGCTTAGCACCAGTTTTTTGCATTAACGTTATTTAAAAACCCAATCATTCAAGCGCTTCCAATGATTTTTAGAGACAATTATTAAACATATTTCTAGTTCGAGTGCTCTAAGTTCTAATTCTGTTATGTAAAACATTTTCTTTTTAAACTTATCCAAAGGCATGGGGAATTTTATAACGTGTAATTTTTAATATTTAATCTATCATTCATAATTTTGTTATTTTCTTTAGGATTCTTGTTTTTTTTATATTATTTATTAAATTATATGTGTAAAATGTCGCGAGTGTTCGTTTAAATCCTTCCACACACGCTACAGTAGGTAGGGCAGGTAGGGCAAGTAGGGCATGTAGGGCAGGTAGGGCAAGTAGGGCATGTAGGGCAGGTAGGGCAAGTAGGGCAGGTAGGGCAGGTAGCGCAGGTAGGGCAGGTAGCGCAGGTAGGGCAGGTAGGGCCGGTAGGGCAGGTAGGGCATGTAGGGTAGGTAGGGTAGTGCTTAGTGTTTAGTGCTACCCGTGCAAAGCCGGGCCGGGTAAAGCATAGACCATAATTATTAATTTTAATAGAGGCACGGGCATGAAAAGGACTTTCATTGGTTGTGTTCTAGGGCAATAGTGTCACCTAGGAATGATACTGTCAACGAAATAAACAATCTGATTATCCCCAAAAAGTCCCCGGCCAAATAAAATTACATATCGATCGACACCGTGCCTATGTCGAAGATGAAGTCCATTATCCACAGGAATTTTTAAATTCACTAAACCCTTCTGGACTGCCATCACATGAATTGACGTTAAAAATCGGAATTCCAATCAAGCTTTTGAGAAATTTAAGCCCTCCGAGCACAATGGGGCGAGGCTTCTTATTAAGGAATTGAAGGACAATTTAACTGTAGCGATCATTATCACCGGCCCGGGAGCTGGTCAACTAGCTCTTATACCGAGGATACCGATGATCCCAACTAATCTGCCAATCCCATTTAAACGGATTCAATTTCCAGTAATAACATCTTTTGTGTTAACTATGAACAAGTCCCAAGGCCAAATCTTAAAATTAGTAGGGAATGACCTACGAAAATAATGTTTTACTCAACCAACTGTATATTGGCCTATCGCGGGTCGGAGCTTCTGAAAATCAATTTATTTTGCTGCCACAAAATAAAAGAACATCAAATATCGTTTACAGCGAAGCTCTGACTTAATAAATTTCATGACTTTTGTTCTGTAGATATGATCTTTTTACAAACATTAGAACTAAAAATAAAATATTAAAAAATAAAAACAATAACAAAAAAATTCATTCAAATAATATTTTCCAAACTTTCTTTACAATTTTGTTCTTTTTAACCCCATGCAAAAAGAAGGGAGTGTGTGTGAGTTATTTGTTAAATACCCTTGCGAAGCCGGGTGGGCCACTAGTACTCGTATTATATAAAATGCGAAGTTTACCTTGTGGAAGGTTTGCGATGGGGGTTTCAAACTTCTCCCATAGATGGCCAGCAGTCTTTGCACGTGGAAGGGCGCCCAGCAAATGAAGAATGACAGCGCCACCGCAACTGGAGGAAAAACAATGTTTATGGAGAGGCCCTTTAGTATTAATATAATTTAATAGGAAATAAGGTCAATATTATTAGAGAAAGACTCTTCGAGTTGACAGGTTCACTACTAAGGTACGTATACAGCAACCACGGGGAAGGGTTCCGTAGTTGGGATAAATTTATCCCAAGAACAAACTTAACATTGTAGTTGAAAAACTCTGCTCTCCCATACATCGATATATGTACGTCATGGTCAATTCTCCAACTGCAAATGTAAGTTGGTCGACTATTACTCGTTAACTTATAACAGTCTAATTAGCCGTGATAGTTATCCTTTTAACTTCGTTATACAGGGCGTCCCACGATTAGTCACATAGAGGGAAAGTACCTTAAATGCTGTAGATAGAAACAATTACTAAATGACTTCATTAGGGTTCCGTAGTAAACTAAAAACCCCTATTGTTTCGCCATATCCGTCTGTCTGTCTATCTGTCCCCGCTATAGCTCAGAGACGCTTACTACTAGAAAGCTGTAATTTGGCATACGTATACATATTAATCACGCCGACAAAGTGCTGATATAAAATCTTGGAAAACATTTTTTTTAGGGTGTCCCCTGTTTTTTTTTTGGGTGGGAAATCATCAAATAACTTCTCCCGCTCTAGGCGGAGCGGGGATGGTGTGTCAGACTCTTACTGGCTAAAATCCACCCGTGTTGCCAGGGGCTTCGGTGACCCTTTAGTACCTTCCCGCGACCCCGGCAGGCATCGGCCCTAGTGCACCCCTACATTTCTGCTGACGACATCTCTTTGAGGCGCGCGTGGAATACAACACGCCGTCGACCCGGGCCTGGTCCTTACCGGATGGTGAGCTACCCATTGCTCATCGTCCGCAAGCCCGCGCCTACGGTGGCCGGAAATCCACCCGGGATTCCCGACGCCCAGGGCGTCTCCTGCGGCGCGGCGGTGGCTAGGGGCGAGAGGGCGCGAAAAATTTTGTTAAATATATGACTATCATAATATTCTATTTAACGTTACGTGCTTTTGTATCATATGTTGTATTTGTCGAAGGACCGATGGCCGGTGGAGCAGACGAGTCCTGGAGTGGAGACCGCGTATCGGCAAGCGTAGTGTGGGACGCCCCCCAGCTAGATGGACCGACGATCTTAAAAAGGTGGCTGGGACAGACTGGATGCGGAAGGCGGAGGACAGGGTATTGTGGCGCAGCCTGGGAGAGGCCACTGTCCAGCAGTGGACTGCAATAGGCTGAGTTGATTGATTGATTGATTGATTGATTGATTGATTGATTGTTCGATTAAAAAAGTTAAATCACGTACCTATATGGCTCAAAACAATTTAATCGTTCCGACTGTCTCGACACGGAAATCGACCTTATAACCCTAAATGCAGACATTCTACAGACGCTAATTGCCAAATAAATATGAAACTTGAAACTGGCTGCAACCGTTTAAAAATAAAACTATGAACATGGAAAATGGCGTAAATAATAACGTTGACGTCCTGGTGGGGCTTACGCGCTCCTATGACCTTGGGGTCTATGCCGGTAGAGTTAGCTTTGCCGAAACAGCAGGCACGAGAACCGTAGAGAAGCATTTTGTTTGACAAAAATGACGTTTCCGTGTGTCTACACGGAATTTCTCGACAATCGACGATTTCCAATTTCACTTCATTTCTCGGTACAAAACTGTCAACTGTCTAGTTGACTATTTTGTACCGAGAAATGTAGACAAGTGATATTTCTACTCACCAGTAAAGTAGAAATAGAAAGCGTCATGCTAAGCCAGACCAAGACAGATACATAATCCCGCAGGGTAGCATGTGGTGTGGTATAAAATAAATAAAAGACTTCCTTAATGAGTAGCGTCAGGTTTGAACTTACTGGTCAACTTGTATCATTTGACCTAGACAAAAGTTACAGGTAGATAAAACCATTCAATTTAGACCTCTCACTCAAAATAAATTGAAATTGTATAATAATAATAATGTTCTTAGCAATCTTTCAACAGCTAGTTTTGATTCACAAGACCCCAATATAAACTGCGGTACATTATTTTCTATAGTATGAAGAATAATTCAATAAAGCATGTCCTGTAATAAAAGCTACAAAATTTAATGAATGGGCTGCACTGCATTAGAAAAAGCAGAGATATTTTATATAATTTGTACTACGAGAAATCATAATTATGTCAGAATCTATTCTAAGATATTTAAAAGAGTCTGTGCTCAAGCTAAATCTAAATGAATAAGTAACAAAATTTGTATTTCTAATAATTAATAAAAGTTGTGTGGCAGGTAATTAACAAAGAAACTGGAAACACAAAACAGCGAGATCAGAACGAATGTCTTTAAAAAATAATAATCAAACCATTTCAGATAAGTTAAAGGTTGCTGATACACTAGATTTTTTTTTTTACCAGCATCCCAATACAGGTTACGAAATCCTTCCCCTCATCATTTATATTAGCTGAATCTCTTCTCAAAAAACACTTCTCTAAGGACATTCAAAGTTTGAATTCAAAACTTTGAATGTCCTTAGAGAAGTGTGTAAGCCCATTTCTATTGTCACAATTAAAAAGGCATTCAAAAGGCTTAACATAAAGAACACTGAAGACTTTTGAGGATTTCCGTTAAGGTACTTGGAGATATCATTGATACAATAGCCCCTGTCCTAACAGGCATATTTAATCAATGTTTAGACAGCAGTACATTTCCTGATTGAAACATGGTAAAGTAGTAGGTACCGATTTTCAAATCGGGTAGTAAGAGTGAGTCTCTAATTATGGACCTATATCTGTGCTACCAGCATTGAGTAAATATGAAAAAATTATGCTAGACCAGATGGATTTTGCATAGTCGCCAGTTTGGTTTCATAAAAGGTAGGTCGACGAATGATGCAGGAGTAGAATAGTCATCAATCACATATTGGAATCGTGGAAGAAATCCTAGGATGCCATTGGCATTTTCTGTGACCTCTCAAAAGTGTTGGACTGCGTTGCCCACAATACACTGACCTATAAATTACACCACTACGGAATTCGTGGAGAAGCTGCTGATCTTGTTCTGTCCTATTTATCAAACAGGCAGCAACAACTAAACCTTAACGGGGCGATGTCCTTGGGGTCTCTAGTAAAGACGGGCGTGCCTCATAGTTCAATTCTTGGCCCTTTTATATTTCCAGTTTATATAATTAATGATCTTCTTTACATGATGGCTAACTTATCGGATATAATTCTATTCAATGAACACTTCTCTTATTTTTAAAATAGATAGAAAAGTTACGAATGTCTTACACATCAACGTTAGTCTGACTGTTATTTCGCAATGGTTTGCAGCTTTGATCTCTTACTTAATGCGAACATAACAAAATGTCATAAGTTCTAATAACCAAATATAACCGAAGTGGGTCTAAATTTAAAACTTGATAGCAAGAAACTAGATGCTATTACGGAAACTGTATTTCTAGGAATTACTCTAGATTCGAAATTGCAATGGGGTTCAAACATTAGAGCTCTTTCAGGTAGATTAAGTTCAGCTGCATATGCAGTAAGAAAAATTAGGCAGTTGACTTATATAGCCACAGCTAGGTTAGTATACTTTGCTTATTTCCACAGTATTATGTCTTATGGCGTCCTGCTGTGGGGATCGGCAGCTGATTAAAATTCAATTTTCATTTTACAAAAGAGGGCAATCCGCGTGATCTATAGAATGGGTCCTCGTGAGTCCCTTAGAAACAAAAACAATGAAATTTAAAGACTAAGGCCTTCGCTTTATATCTTGGAAAGAATTTTGTATGTTCGCAAAAACTTAGGTCTTTTCAAAATAAGAAGTGATTTCCATAATACTCGTATAAATACACGTAGTAAACATGAACTCAAACTCAAACTCAAAGCATTTATTTCAAATAAACCAATTACAGGCACTTTTGAATTGTCAAGGGTTCGGTCGGCCAGTCAGAAAGATGAAGCTAGTTGCCCATTCCCGCGTAGTAGGTACTTAAGGAGAAGAACGGGCAAGAAACTTCACGGAAACTCTTTTAAATCAACGTACTATGGTTACAAAATATTGTTTACATCATTCATTTTGAAATTATACATGTGAGAACGATGCAAAACGTAAAAGCGTCCGTAATAAAAAGATTAACAAAAACAAAAAAAAAAGCAATTCAAAAATTAAAATAAGCCGTGGCAGCTAAAAGATGACCAGTCTCTACTGACGGCGCCCGTTCACGAACATGACGCGTGGATTAGCACCATTCAGCTCAACCATTTTGAAGGGAGCTAAATGATCCAACACACGCGCCACCATCAGCGAGACATTAGTGTGAGCACAAGTTCAAGTCAATGAAAGACGTATCCAGTAAATGGCAGCTTTATAGTAGATAGTACTCACATAACAATGTGCTGTGAAACTATACAATACAAAGAGATTGAATTTATACAATGCAAAGAGAGTTTTTAAAATCTTCAGCAGCTCCAACACTATTTTCAATACCTGATCAATTAGTTTTTGCGCCCTTGTGGAGCAGGACCAAAGTTGAGCCATGCATTTTTATCAGCGATGTAATCCCCCAACTTATAAAATGCTTGGCTGCATAGTGTGCGTTTTATACTAGATTTAAATTTTGTATCATTCAGTTGTTGTATGAGGGGGGTATTTTATTGTAGCATTTTAAACAGTACCCCATGAAAGATGAGTCTACTTTAGCCAGCCTGAAACCTGGTTGAACTAATTGGTCCCTATTTCTAGTGATATAATTGTGTCTTTCACCTCTTTTACTAAAAAGATGTAGATTTTTCCTTACGTACATGATGTTTTCATAGATATATTGACAACGTACCGTCATGATTTTAATTTCTTTAAACAGTTCCCTTAGAGACTCGTACCTGCGGAGGCCATGTATGGCCCTGAAGTAACTAAAATATACTAGCCGTGCGGTATCTACATCAGTAAATTAACGGATTTTCTCACAGCATATGCTGCTGAACTTAGCCGTCCTGCAAGGGAAATTAAATGAGGCCCCCTTTGAAGCCTTGAGTCGAGCGTAATCCCCATGAAAACAGTTTTATCGACGAATTCTAATTTCTCTTGATTCAATACTATCTCACAAATACTACTTTTGATATTTGGTAAAGAAAATCTTATGCACTTAGTTTTTATCCCATTTAATACTAAATTATTAGCAGTGAACCAATTTTGGGCCTGCAATAGGGCGTTATTTACGTCGTCAAAATTTGATGCACGTCTATTAATTTAAAAAATTAAGGAAGTATCGTCAGCAAATAACACCATTTGTGGTTGGGTTTTTAACATGAAATTGTGACACCCAAATTTAGATTAAGAAAAACAAGCAAATCATTTGTTATCAACAGTATCCGCTTTTATAACAAGTTGCCAAAGTCAGTTACAGATTAAGATCTGTGACCGACTTGGAAAGTCAGTCGGTGATTGAAAGTTTAAAACCCTCCTCAGTTCAAGCGAATGCTGAGTACTCAAGTTAAATGTTTTTAACATGCCAGGATCGCACAAATCCATGTTTATGTCACCAACCGTACCTAAAGACATAACTACAATAATAAATACCCTTAAAAACACCAACAGTACAGGCTATGATGATATTAACACCGGAGTAGTCAAATCATTTGCTCTTATTATAGCTCGCATATTAAGTGACATAATAAATAAAAGTATTCAGAAAGGCATTTTACCCGATAAGCTAAAAATTTCAATAATAAAGCCATTACACAAAAAGGACGATAAAACTAAAGTTACCAATTATAGGCCAGTTGCACTGATACAAATCTTTTCAAAGGTTTTATATAACAGCATGAACAGCTATTTAGAAAAAAATCATATTTTTTGTAAGGAACAAATGGGCTTTAGAAAAAATAGAACCATTAATATGGCTATTTATAACTTTTAAGAAAAAATACAACTTAACATGGATAACAGACAACCAGTGATGGCGATGTTTATGGACATGACCAGTTTGACTTTGTAGACCATAAAAGGCTATTAACTAAACTCGAAAGATATGGTATCAGAGGTAACGTGCTTAATCTGATAAAATCTTATTTGGAAAATAGAAGTCAAATTACAAAAATTAATAGAGTAAACATAAAAACCAAAACTGAGGTGGATTACTCCTCTAGCTCTAGAATATTGTCATGTGGTGTGCGGCAGGGTTCGGTGTTAGGACCCTTACTTTTTATTTGCTACATTAATGACTTTCCCAAAGTAGTCGAACATCCAATGTCACTATTTGCCGACGACAGCACTGTTATTTATGATACTGGCACCGTAAAAGAAATAGAAGAGCATGTAAACAGCCTTATTCCTATTATTGACTGGTTAAATGCTAATACCCTTAAAATAAATCTAACCAAAACTAAAGTTTTGAATTTTAAGATAAGACACAAAGAACAATCACAGTTTCAAATAAACTATAGAGGGAATGAAATACTTGAAGCTAGTGTTACAAAATTTCTTGGACTACATATTGACAATGACATGACATGGAGGACTCAAATTGAAAATGTTTGTGGAAAACTTAGTAGATTTTCATATGCTCTGTATATGCTGTATATATCTATAAAATTGCGAATAAGACCGCCTTACTCGCAGCTTATCATGGTTATGTCGCCTCGGCTCTGCGGTATGGCCTTATATTCTGGGGAAATGCCCCTAAGATTCAAGAAGTACTTATAGCACATAAAAAATGTATCCGAGCGATTTGTAAAATAAAACAAAAAGAATCATGCAAGCCACATTTTTATGAGCTAAAAATATTAACTTTACCGTCACTCTATATCTATGAAGCCTGCATGTTTATAAAACACAACATGAATTTATATAGATTTGTAGAAAGTAAACGGCGCTCAAAAAAGTTGCAGGTGTTAGCAACAAAAACACAATTTTATAGCAACAGCTTTTATGCAATGGCTCCAAAACTATATAATAAGTTACCAGGACAAGTTATCTCAAGTATTAACAACGAATTTAAAAGAAATCTATTCAAATTGTTAAATAACAAGGTGTATTATTCTGTTGCCGAATATTTAAATGACAAATTTTAATTATAATACCTGATAACTAAGTCCAATCCGTTCATGCTATGTGACATTCTAAATAATTTTGTTAATTTTGATTATTATTGTATTAATGAATTAGTGACATTATTTTTTTATTTTGTATTTTTTTTTTTTGGTTATTTTTACTTTATTTAATTTGACATTTTAAGTGATTGATTTTTGATTTTCTAAAATGCATTTGTTTAAAAAAAAAACCTATGATATTTTGTATGCCTTTTGGCGGGACACAGCTCGGATCTTTTGTATTATAACACCTTTATGTACCCTGTGTTCACGAAATAAATGAATTTGAATTTTGAATTTGGATTGCCGCCATAGGATCTGGAGGCAAAAATCCTCGCGCACGTATAGAAGTGGCGCGAGGAGGCGTAACGCCGGGGCGTAACTCCGGACAGAGCTCCGGCGGGATCTCATGGCAACATGAAGAGTGCGATAATCGCAACCCAGTCTTGAGCGCGCCACAATTGCGGTGATAAGTCCCCTCATTGAGGAGTGGCTAGAGAGGCGCCAGGGTGTCCTCACCTTCCGCCTGACGCAGGTCCTCACGGGACACGGGAGGTTCCTGTGTCGGATAAGGCGGGAGGAAACGCCCGGGTGTCACGACTGTGTGGATCGCCCGGAGGACTTGGTGGAGCATATGGTGGAGGTCTGCCCGCCTTGCGCTGAGCACCACAGTGTCCTCGTGGAGGCGATCGGCGGCAGAGACCTCTCGCGTCCGGCCCTGGTTCAGGCCATGGTACGGAGCGCGAGACGCCCAGGGCGTCGGGAATCCCGGGCGGATTTCCGGCCACCGTAGGCGCGGGCTTGCGGACGGTGAGCAATGGGTAGCTCACCGTCCGGTAAGGACCAGGCCCGGGTCGACGGCGCGTTGTATTCCACGCGCGCCTCAAAGAGATGTCGTCAGCACATATAGTAGGGGTCCACTAGGGCCGATGCCTGCCGGGGTCGCGGGAAGGTACTTATGGGTCACCGAGGCCCCCGCAACACAGGCAACAGGAAGGAATACGGGTGGGTTTTAGTCAGTAAGAGTCTGACACACCCTCCCGCTCCGCCCAGAGCGGGAGAAGTTATTTGATGATTTCCCACTCTCAAAAAAAAAAAAAAAAGCATACGCAGCTAAATTATGAACCCGTTAGATAGAGCAGTAGACGCCGTTCTGATCGAGTTTGTGATGTAAAGCCTCGTACAACTGTAGCAGCACATCGCCATTTTACCTACATGAGCTCAAAAATATATAATAGAATAAATAAAAATACCTACATTTATTCTGTCACCAGAAATGAATGCAAGAAAAAACTCAACATTTTACTAAAATCACTTACTTATGTTGCATCAGAAAAACTTGTGGAAATTTAAACTCTCGGATAACACATATACTACACAAAACACACAACACACTCTCTCACCCTCTCCTACTCAACATTAGGTTTTTATAATTTTCTTTTTTTATTATTTTTCTATTCTTTAAATATTTTATAAAATACCTTTATTACGTTAGTCTTGGAACAACCTACCCTCTCATTCGGGCGTTGGTAGTGCGCCACAGTTTTATCTATTGCAGCTATCATCGTTTAACATTGTTTGTCTTAAATGTATTTGTTTTTTGTTCCTAATAAAACGATTATTAATTACACTTTTACACGTCAATGGTTAACCCGACATGTCTTGTTGAATTTGGCTGACGGCAAATTGGTTGAAGCGACATTGCATAGTGCTAGTAGTGGAAAGCAAAATGTATGAGAGTCTCTATTTTAGTACAGCTTTAATAAAGTACTAAAAATATGGCATATTTGATGTCGAATCATACATCATGTTTGAGAATTATGCACTAAAATTGCATTGTCTTAAGCGCTAAGTAAATGCTCAGAATTGTACGAAACCCGGCTCATTCGACGCAGAAAAAGAAAATCGCTGAATCCGAATATGTATACAACACAATATCGTCCAAAATGTCGCTTCAAACAAATAGCCTTTCACCCCTTGATATATATACCTGTAAAAATCCTTGCGAGCCTATAATGTTGTGTGTATTCAGCCTATAATGTTCAACTCTCTGTGAGAGGGAGTGGGCCGTAATCCATCACGCGGGCCCAGTGCGGGTTGGACATGCCGGTTTCGTCACGATGTTTTCCTGCACCGTTTTGAGAGCAGTGGTGATGAAATAATTTACACAAATGAAGCGCCTGCCTGGGTTCGAACCTACGACCTACAACTCGTAAGTCGCGGCCATTACCACTGGGCCACCAATGCTCTTTTAGGTGTCTTGCAATTATTAAAAAAGTACAAAATAATAAAATCGCGCAAAATAAATAATTACAATAAAAACGTTTTACCAAAAGAAAAACAACCAACTCCTAAACAAAGTGAAAAATAAATTAAATTTCGGTGCATGGCAATACACGAAAATACAAACCAACGACACCGACTTTCACTTTTTAGCTGTTGTACCTACCCCATACAAATTCGTATACCAGTACTTGCTATGTATTGTATATCAGTGACAGCAAATTATTATAACATCATCAACATACACTAAGTGGAAAAATACGTATTATTGAAGCTAACTGAAAAAATACCCAAGCAAAGTTAATACACACAGACAGACATTATGGATCTGGGTACTCTACTTAAAATATCTTAAAGAGGAAAATAGTCTCTACTTTAATAATAATTTCATTACCATACTTGAGGCCACCAAAAACTCTGCTTGTGTTGAAACTTACCGAGCATTTTGACGACTCTTCCCTGTGACGTTCTATTCCTGCACTGCATCTGACCACTTGCTATCTCATTACTGTCCTTCTGCACGGGATGCAACAGCCGAGCAGTTCGCAATTCAATGCCTATCAACGTATACAACACTGATATTATCGACATAGGCACTACGAAGAACACGAAACTAGATATAACAAACACTTGATGAACACCCACACCCTTCACTGTACACCTGCTCACGTTCACGCCGTTATACACAAACGACACTAGACCGAACTGCAACGATTGCGGCAGCGCCGTACACAAAGCAAACACCCATATAGCTATTATAAACCGAACAGCCCTTGACAGCTTCGACATGGTGTATGACATGAAAGGTCGACATATCGCTATGTACCGCTCCACCGTGAACGCGGTAATTGTCAACACTGTGGCGTTAACTGACATCTCCGACGCCAGTACTGTGGCGATGCAGAACACCTTGCTCAGGGGGAACCTGTCTGGGTTCCACATTTCGTGCACTTCCAACGGTAAACCACATAATAATAATATGAGATCCGATATCGCCAGACTGAATAGGTAGAAGTTGGTAGCGGTGTGCATGGAGCGGTTGCTCGCGATGACCACGCAGGTGATGGTGTTGCCAAGAATGCCGGCCACAAAGATGATGAGATAGATGACGGTGAGCGGCACCTTCAGGTCCAGCGCGTACTGCTCCTCGTAGGCGGCGGGGTGGCTCGTCACGTTGATCATGTTCATGACAAATGGGTCCTCATACTCGTCGGTACTCGGCAAAGTCTTACCTGTGAATAAGAAAAACTTGTTTACATTGAAGATTAAACCTCTATAAAATAAAATCACTCAGGTAAAAGTAGAGCAATCCATCTGGTTAAAATCAAATAGCCTTGATTTTGTATCGGGATAATTAATGAATATTAATCCGACAAGTATAGATACAAGTAACATACATACAAGTAACATAGGAATAAGTAATAATCAAATTGCAGCGATTGATCGGTCAACGCATACAGACGTGCACATCAATGCATTATAAAAATAAATAAATTAACAATTGCATAAATACTGACCCAGTTTTATAGTGTACTAGCGTGTTTTATAAATCAAGTAATGTTAAGGATGATCTGACTAGATTATAATAATATACAATTTTTATAATCTGAAATATGGACGGCAGCCCCTTTCCTCGGAGCGGGTTGACTCCGCGCAGTCCCCCATCGACACCAACACCAAGATCACCTCAACAACCCAAGCAGAACCAAGAAGTGGCTGTGGACCCAGCTGAACCTATCCCTACTCCGGAAATTCGGAACTGGTTGGGGTCCATTGAACAATGCTTGAATGAGGTCTGTGCCACTGCTAATGAAGAAAAACTCAATTCGGACCAGAAGTTAAGAATCAGCAATCTTTGCCGAAAAGTTGGACACGGAGTTTCTCAAATGGCCGTGCGATACCAGTCGTTGAAATCAAGTGCCATACAAACACATAACGCCCTTAAAACCATGACTGAAGCTCGAGACCTAGCGGACTGTCTTACAGAGATGAACCGCACCATTCAGGAGTCCTGTACGAAGCAAGGAGCAGGGAAGTGTGATACATCTTTTGCCGATATGGTGAAGAAGGGATCCAACAATTTTGTCCGCCCCAACCAACTTAGCTCCGTGGCAATTTTCCCATGTGACAACTCAAAGACCAGTGACGAAACCAGGAACATGGTCCAAAACATCATATGCCCAGGCGAAATGAAGCTGAAAGTACGAAGCGTGCGCAAAATCGGAAAAGGAGGTCTCATAATCAGCACGGAGACTAAAGATGACCTGGACAAGCTCAAGCAAACAGTCCAAACTGCTTCGTCAGAGCTTACCATCGACGAACCCCGAAAGCGCAAACCTCGCATTGTAGTAATTGGAGTGCCCGCATCTATGACTGAAAATGAGGTCTTTAAATGTCTATATGAACAAAATTTAGCTGACAAACTGCCTACTATGTCTCGAGATACTTTCATGACCTCAATCAAACTAAGCCACAAATCTGGGAGGAAAGATACTGAAAACTGCAATTATATAATTGAAGTTCCAGCCGTCATTCGGAAGGTCATGATCACCCAGGAACGACTATTTATAAATTGGACGTCCTGTCCAGTACGTGACTTCACTCTGGTAACCAGATGTTACAAGTGCCAGCAGTACGGCCACGCGGCCAAGTTCTGCAAAGCCACTGCCCCTACGTGTGGTCATTGCGGTGAAGAAGGGCACACCATTCAAGACTGCACAAAGAAAGCAGAAGCGCCAAAATGTGCAACATGTCTGCGCTTCAATAAACCAGCGAGCCACAAAACGGGAGATCTGGATTGTCCAGCTAAAAAGTCTGCCGAAAACAAGTACATCAACTCAATCGACTATGAAGGCGCCTAAGAGCGCCACATACCTGTTTTTTTTTTTTAGACTTTATTTTTATTTTATTTAATCTTTAATATACTATGGATAGTACCTTAATTACGGACATAGATAATAGTTTTCAAACTGTTTCAAAGTCATGTAAGGTTGAGGACTGCAGACAATATCTTTCCATGTATCAAAAGTCACTAACCATATTAACACAAAACATTCGTAGTATTTATAAGAACATGGATAGCTTTAACATTTTTCTTCATAGACTTAACTTTAATTGTGATATAATAATACTAACCGAGTGCTGGTTATCTAATCGCCAGGATAACCTCCCAGTAATACCAGGGTACAACGTATCTTTTACCAGAATCAATAACAATCAAAATGATGGTGTAGTGGTCTATTCAAAAGATTCTTTAATGGTCACAGTCGAGGAACCCAATCTACACGACTGTAAGAGTAATTGCTTGATTATCAAAATTGGTACAACCGCAGCAATAATTGCTATATATAGATCTCCTTCTGCTAGAAACTTGGATGCTTTTCATGCTTCCTTAAACCAAATCTTTCAAGCAGTAGCCACTTTTAAGAATGTTATTCTAACTGGTGATATAAATATAAACATTAACTCTGATAACTGCAATGCAGGGATTCAAGACTATTTTAATATCTGCTCATTCCACGGTTTTCTGTCCGCACATACACTACCTACTCATCAAAGCGGTTCCTGCCTCGATCATATGATAATCAAATCCAATTTTTCGTTTATTACACTTGTTACTAACTCTACAATTACCGACCATCACGCAGTTTTACTGACCCTTAACTTAACGCTGCCTAAGCAAAATCGCCCGCAGACCAAAACGCAACTAAACACAAACAAACTTGAATATGATTTATGCAACATTGATTTTAGCCCAGTTTTCAATACACCTGACGCTAATTTTGCTTTATCGTACTTAATAAAACATGTTCAATCAGCTATATTACGCAACACGACCGTTATTACAGTAAACAAGAAACATTATAATATTAAACCTTGGATTACTCCTGGCCTAATTCGGTGCATAAGACAGAGAGATAAACTTCATCAAAGATATAGGAGGAACCCAGACAATCTTGTCCCTAAAGTCACCTATACCAGATACAGGATTTTTTGTAACAAACTCCTAAAGGACTTAAAGAAAAATTACGATAAAATGAATTAAATAGAGCGGGAAACAATAGCAAGCAACTTTGGAAACATATCAAAAACGTCACCTGTATGTCAAAACAGCGCGAATCAAATTCAAGTTTACTGCTTTCTAATCCTTCACCTATCCTGTCAGCCAACGAAGTGAATAATTTTTTCATAAATGTTGGGAAAACTCTTGCTGAGCAGATTCCAAAACCTGAATGTGTTCAACCTTCTTCCCAAAAGTGTGAAAACAGATGTACCCTAAAATCTTTTGCCCTGCTAGACACCGACGAAGACGAAATTACCCAAATAATCTGTAGACTAAAAGATGACTGTGCTGTTGGATGGGATAACATTAGCAATAAGATCCTTAAACTCTTTAAGCATGTCCTTGTACCTCCCTTAACACATATTTTTCGTATGTGTTTTTCTGAAGGCATTTTCCCTAAATGTTTAAAAAAAGCAATTGTAATCCCTATCTTCAAATCCGGAAACAAAGACCTATTGAACAATTATCGGCCAATATCACTACTCCCCTCAATATCTAAAATACTGGAGAAAATTATAAACAGTAGACTAGTTAACTATCTAGAAAAAAATGAACTCTTATCATCTGCACAATTTGGTTTTAGAGCCAAATTATCCACAGCCGATGCAGTGCACAGTCTAACAGATTATGTCTCAGAAGAACTTGGTAAAGGAAACCAGACCTTAGGGATCTTCCTTGATCTGGCGAAAGCTTTTGATACAGTCTCCGTTTCGACGCTTTTGTACAAATTAGAGGCCTTAGGAATAAGGGGAACGCCGCTAAAACTTTTTGCTGACTACTTAGACGATCGCTATCAATGTGTTAAAATTGACAATATTAGTAGCGACGAGCAAAAAAACACAGGTTTTGGTGTTCCCCAGGGAAGTATTTTGGGCCCCACCCTTTTCCTGATTTATATTAACGAATTGTGTGGTTTAAATATTAATCAAGGCAAAATTATATCATATGCAGATGACACGGCGTTAATATTCACCGCTAAAACTAATACCGAAGTGTACAAATATGCTCAAATAGGTTTCAATACTGTGTCTAACTGGCTTCAAAGCAACTCACTAACATTAAATGCCGACAAGACAAAATATATTCACTTCTCCATCCGCAAACCGCATTTAAATATTACTAACTCTCATCTGTATGCCCATCATTGCGGACTCCGCCCAGTCAGCATATGTAAGTGTCCTTTTATCCTTAAAACATGTAACATAAAATATCTCGGGGTTCAAATAGACGAGTTGCTCTCTTTTAGACCACATATAGACAGTTTGGTTACAAGAGCGCGCAGGTTAATTTTTGTTTTTAAAAGATTACGAGCAATTGCAGATAAAAAACTAGTGTCACAAGTTTACTTGGCCCTAGGTCAATCTGTAATACAGTACTGTATTACTTCATGGGGTGGAGCACCTAAAACTTACTTACTGCCTCTTGAAAGAGCACAGAGAGCAATTTTAAAAGTAGCAAACTTCCATCCCTTTCTCTATCCTACAGATCTGCTATACAAATCCTGTAACGTGCTGACTGTTCGACAGCTTTTTATAACGCACTTGGTATTAAAACAGCACACCATGCTCTCCTATAACATTGAAAGTACTAATAAGAGACGGAATGATATTGTATGTGAGTCAAATGCATCCTCTAAATATGTCTTTGTAAACAGATTTTATACATTTTTAGGCCCATTTCTATACAATAAATTAAATAGGAAATTAAATATCTATAAATTAAATAACTACGACTGTAAAAAGGTGATTCTGCAATTTTTACTTAGCATATCATACAGTGAGACAGAGGATTTACTCGTTGTCTGTAAATAAAACATGTTAGTCTTTTAAGTTAATATTAGTTTTTAATTAGTTTTCTCAGTTGTTAATTATATATTTTAAATTTCTAAGCACCTTTCTAGCCTGAAACACAGGTCCTACCTAGTTCAGGCAAATGAGCAAATGTGTTCTTTATTATCTTTAAGATAAGTTATTGTAAATCTGCACCATTTTTATAAATAAACGATATTATTATTATTATTATTATTATTAAATTTAAAAAAAGAAAGAAAGAAAATACGTCTATTTGCGGTAAACATGACGCAATGAAGGAACACAAATACAAAAAGGAACAAGTTGGAGGATAAAATGCGCCACATCCACGCAAAACGGCCATCGCTCAGCATAATGATGCGACCATAGGGTCGCATCATTCATCATTCATCGAAAACCAGAGCTGGGGCTCTGTCTCGCATAGGCGAGACAGAGCCCCAGCTCTGGTTTTCAGCGATAGCCGGCGTTGACGCGATGACGTCGACCGGTGCAGCATACGTTGAGATTATAATAAGAAACCAAAATTAATACAAATATTTAAAATGGGAACATTCCGTTCCGGCAACGACGTACGCGCAGCCGACCTATAGTACTATGTGCGCCCAGCTGTCAGTCTCAGTAAACTATTTGTTTGCCGTTTTGACATACATACATTTTTACATAATGGGTACATAATTCTAATTATCTAACATGGATAGCGCATTATGTAAAAATGATATGATGGAATAACAAAAGATGTATTGGGATTTTGTAAACAGAGTTAGATGGCAGACATAGAGATAGATGACAAACTTAGTAACTTATAGGAGATCAACCACAGATCAATGAAAAAATGGTAAGTATGAAATATTTATATTAGATACAAGCATCGTGATTATAAAGAAATTAGGTTCATCATCTGCCTAGCCTTTTCCCAACTATGTTGGGGTCGGCTTCCAGTCTAACTGGATGCAGCTGAATATCAGTATTTTACATGGAGCGATTGCCTATCTGACCTCGTACGATACGCCTTGATAAGACTGGTTGTCAGACTTTCGGGTTTCTGACGACCCGTAACGACTGTCAAAGATCCACGAATGACAGCCGGGACCAACGGCTTAACGTGTTTTCCGAGGCACGGAGGGGTCTTGGTATGTAAAGATGGTCACCCATCTACGGACCAACCACGGTAAGCGTAGCTTAACCTGATCGATTGACCCGTGCGGCTGTTAATAATTAGCCACAAGCCCCCCATAAAAAATAAAAAAAATAATATTGAACGCACACCCATTAAATCTGTATGACCACGAGAGCACACATATACACAGTTAAACGCGAATAGCTTGTATCTTTCCCGTGGCACTCAGCGGCGCTAGCGCAGCGCAATGCGAAATTACATCAAATTGTACGAACGAACTGGCTACTCTGTATCGATGTTACCCGACACTCGAAAGGTGGCGCTGAATTATGAATTAAGAAGTTTTGGTACTCGTAGATAAAATAATATCAGAGCAAGATTATAAATATTTATCTGAGTTAGGTAGCAGTGTCTTTCTGTCTTTATGAAATACACGCCACTGAGTAAAACATAGACACACCTCAAGTGTTGTGCTTTATTTGGGTTTCAGTATACAACCTAGCACGTGAAGATGACATATAAAAATGGAATCCGTAGAAAAATAATAAAATATATCTAAAGAAGGATGAGGAACAGGGTAAAAGTTCACTCATCTGCCATAGAAAAGGGAGGACCCTCCAACAAGACGGGTGTTGTGTCTGGTGGCTATTGCCCGACGATTGATGTCGGGATGTCTATATGCTAGTTGCGCGGTAAACTGTGCTTGTGCGATGCAAGATTTTAATTAAGTTAGGTCAGTGTGTTGCGTAGTTCGCATGTGACGGTGTAGATGCCGCCACAGCTCCAACGAAGGTTTAATAAAATAAAAAAAGTGAAGAATTAGGCAGAACATCTTTGAAACGGAATAAGATTTGATAGCTCCACCTTCACCAATTGGAACCGTGCACCTAGCTTCTGATATTTCATAAGTGCCCATGATAAAAAAAAACAAAATATTTTATTTCACATAAACCTATTTATGTGAATATTTTGATTTTTGTTTTTTTTTTTTACTAGAAATTGCAGAGTTCCACACAACAGCGGTCAAGGCTGTTCTCATATTTTATTAAAAGTGATTTCTATAAAGAGATTAACATTTTTACTTCTTATTTCACATCACGTAACCCCTCAATATGTAATAGAAAACCTTGATATTAATGTTGTGTGTTGTGTCTTACAATTCAAATTCAGTCAGAAATAATCTTGGACCTTTATTAAATCTAAAACTACCTCACAGATTAATATTTACCAAATTACCTACTTAATATTTTCGTAATTATCAGTAAATTTATTCGCACTGAAATGTTTAGTGTGTTTCTTCTGAATTTCTCAGTAGCAGGAGTCTGGATTTGTGCCCAGTTGGTGGTAGTAGGCTCCCCGCGTGTTACATGGGACTTAAACTTAACTGGCGAAATGTGGGTGTACTACACGTACACATCTGTTATGTTTGTAAATTATGTTTTTTATAGAAAATCATGGCATGCATGCTCCACAGTAAATGTAAATACTCGTAACTTGTGTATTTAATGTAAACTGTAAATATAACTTGGTCATTAACTAAATAAAATAATATCATGTAAAATTTATTTTCAGTTACAAACCAGTAACACAATGTTTGAGGAACTTTTTGGTAAATGGTAATAAAGTATACAGGTAGACATAATCACAGGTCGGTATTTCGCAGCCACCAATTTCCAAATGAAATCATCGGCATCGGCCCTAGTGGACCCCTACGCTTATGCTGACGACATCTCTTTGAGGCGCGCGTGGGATACAACGCGCCGTCGACCCGGGCCTGGTCCTTACCGGACGGTGAACTACCCATTGCTCACCGTCCGCAAGCCCGCGCCTACGGTGGCCGGAAATCTGCCCGGGATTCCCGACGCCCAGGGCGTCCCCTGCGGCGGCTAGGGGCGAGAGGGCGCGAAATTTGCCTTTCCCTTAACAGTCCCGTCTCCTTTTTCGCGAGCATTACTGCTTCGCAGAAGGAGGTGACGGCTGCCCATGCCCTCTCGCTCCGTACCATGGCCTGAACCAGGACCGGACGCGAGAGATCTCTGCCGCCGATCGCCTCCACGAGGACACGGCGGTGCTCTGCCCAAGCCGGGCAGACCTCCACCGTATGCTCCACCGTGTCCATCGGGCGATCTACACAGTGGTGACACCCGGGCGTTTCCTCCCGCCTTATCCGATAGCCTACCAGGATAGTTTAAAATTTCAATTTTTATATTTGTAGAAAGCCTTGATAAGACTTACATATGTATGATGTCCTGGATGAGAAGTTCTAACCTCCCGCGGTCCGAACAAATAAAGGTTAGTTTCTAAAGAGTGTCTAAGAGCAGTAATGAAAACGTAGATTAGAAGTACGAGATGTACTTCTAATCTACGTTTTCATTACTGCTATCTATTTGATTTCAGTCGAAATTGGCGCACTAAATGAAAGTAACGTGAAGTAATGTTTGGGATCGTATCGAATCTAATTAAAGTGTGGGGCTAAAGGTGACTTCTCTCAGACATCTATCTGATCACTGATACCACCGCCAGACATAATAATGAGGTCAATAGACTGTGGAAATTTTACGAAAATGTTTGGGCAGCAAGAAACTATTTCCTAAATTAGATATTCGCGAACGCCCTGAATTTGGGGCTAAAAACAAAAGGTAGATCGAGACAATTGAAAGCGGATATAGACGTCATCAAAATAACTACAGAAGCAAATTGGTAGTACCTTTTTAATTTTAATTTTGTTAATAAAACATAAGTGATACTTGTTGGCACAAAAGCGATTATGGAAGTTGATATTTTGCTACTTCATGAGGATGTTATTTTTATGACTTGAATAAAGTTTTGATATAAAATAAGAATGTCGTTTTAACGGTGGATAGTAGCCATGCTCTTCACTTCTGATAATATCTTATTTTGAACACTTATCCATTGGATTGGCAGGCTCTACGCGTAGCTATTAGCGCCCATATGGCGCTGACAAGAGGCAAATGACCAAAATAGGCTTGTCTTAAAAAAAATTGCCAAATCTGTATAGTTTGTGGTAGCGGCAAAAAAATGTTAATTTTGAACATATTTCTCAGAACTTGGTTGTTACCTAAACACGTTTTGAAAAAAAAAAATAAGTTTTTTTTTTTATCTGTATTAAATATCAATATAAATGTTACGTATTTAATTAATAACAAGAATGTTTCGGTCGAACGTTGAATGCAGAACTTGGTTGTTTTTTATTTTCGATTACTCAACTCAATTTTGAGTTAACACATAATTGCTTCATATTTTGCAATACATTGCAAGCGTTGTGTCATCGCGCTTCTCTTTCTTTTTTGCAGTCTGACAGTGACCGCGGTTTAGGTGTTGTAAGCGTCTTAAGTAAGTTAAGTTTAGGCAATCATTACAGTATTCCTGTTATAAATAGATTACATTCCATGACTATGCACTGTTTACTCTCAAAGGAGATATATTAGGAACTGAATAAATTATGAAGTTTTCTCTATCAATATTCAGTACTGTAGCAGCCACGAGTTTCGTTTCTTATGGCGGCTATAAACTCTGTAGGTGTACGATATCGGTAATAGTAACATGTGAGTCACGTTACATAACTATATGTGTCTGCGTGGCCCAAATCTTTTCTTTACATAATATAACATCACGCCTATAATCCTCGAAGGGAGAAGACAGAGGTGTACCTATAGTACTCGTACAACTATGTTGTACCAGTTATGATTAAGTACCATGTACATGGGACTTAAAAAGGCTCGCTAGCCTTTTTCGATGTATATGTGGACTATTTTATAACATTAATAATGTAAGGTAATTCGTAGATTTAGTCGATTTTAATTCGTAGAGGCATAGACGAAGGGGCGAGGGATAAGGGCAGAGAGAAAAAAACAAGCGGCGGTGAAAAGTGTGTTAAAATAAAAGCTGAATTATACTGTTTAAAAAGGTGTTTATTTCTGCAACCCCATTATATTTCTTCTATCCTACAACTTTGGGGGCAAGTCCAGCGTCCAGGAAGAATAAGAATTTTGGCAGAAATATTACATTGGGAACGAGATTGATTTCTCACGCATGTGGCGGACTCGCTGCCGGTCGCTGTGGGAAAGTTGTATTTTGAAGATGCAAAACGATAAGGTGACATTTGGCGTCGCGAACAGTTTGTGTGAAGATGGTATTGTGAAAGTTAGGGGCGATGATAAAACGTATTCGTCCTCAAATTGGGCTCAGGACATTGAGGACATTTCCGAGATCTTCAACTGAACGCTTCCACAAAAGCTGATCGTCGCCCGAAGATTGTTACAGGCACATCTGAGCTCTGGTTGCGGTCAGAAAAAGCCTACAAGACGTTTGGGGAGCTGAAAGCTGCATTACAAAAGAAGTTTCTCGACTCATTGAACATCAAAGAAGTTCTCGTAAAAAGAGGCGTGAGGAGACCTATTACAGTAATTCCCAAATTACGTTGCGATTTAATTCAGTGTGGATGGAATACAAGATTTGCAGATGAACAAGGCTCTACGGCGTCACCACCCACGCAGCCCTACAGGAAAAGCTGGCTATTTATGAAAATATCGAGAACCCAGAAGGTACTAGTGGTGGTCAGGTCGCGGAAAAAAGTTGCAAGCCGCTGAACCTAAAATAAATTGCTACAGTGTGTTCATGTCATCTATCTAATTCATGTCCAAATGGAGTAAAATGTTTCCAGTGCGATACGTTTGGGGACATTGCACCAGGTTGTAAGTCGATCAATTTTCATAAGCATGGTTGGCAGCCGCAAAACCGACAGCGACACCAGACGATGTGCGTGAAGTTTGCGGCGAACGATCAAGATGGTGTTGTGTGGGTTGAATGTCAACAATATAAATCAAAACAAACTTCAAAAATCGGTGGAAATAACCGAAATTTGTGGTCAAAAATTTGAAACCTTCATTGCTAGTGGAAGCAATTTAAACTCAATAACAGTAGATTTATCGTTTTAAAGTTATTTAAGAAAATAGATGAAAATTAACCATTCTTCCCTCTTATCTCCGAAACTAGACACATACATAAACTCACGCTTTCTTCCTATGGGGGTAGGCGGAAACTATAGAACGCCACCTGCTACGCTTCTTACATTCTCCTTCTGTTTCGTTTACGTTCATAACCGAAACTACTAAGCGTATTTTTTTTTTAAACTACAGAAGGTAGTTCTTTACTTATAGATTACAGGAAAATCTATAAGAAGTCTATGGTCTTGAATATAACAAAATAAATCACTCAATATTTTGCGTACAAACTTACATTTGCAGTTGGAATGTATGGGAGAACATGTTTACAAGGACAATGTTAATTTTTTTCTTAGGATAAAACATGGTAGATAACAAATTCATTGTACGGAACCCACGCCATGCGAGTTCACCTCGTACTTATCCGGTTTTTATTTACTGTTAATACCTTTGTTTAAATCGGGCAGCACATCAGACCCCACAAACTTTAGACCAATTTCTGTGCTTCCCACCTTTAGTAAAATATTTTAAAAATTGATACTAGATAAATGGCAAAGACATTTTAATAAACATAAATTATTAAACAGTAAACAATTCGGTTTCACAAAGGGTCGATCGACTACCGACGCTGGTGTGGAACTTCTTGCTAGTTTAGCTATAAGTATAGTTTGACAGCACTTATGTCCTTTTAGTGATTCGGTTTAGTGAAAATGGCCATTTGGTTATTCAAATTTGATGTGTTTCACCAAAAATTTTGATTGTCAAACTAAACCAGACTATTTTCAATCGCGATTAAAAAGGTTTAGAATAAAAAAAATTGTCGTGAACTAAAGTTTACAAAGCACATTCCTCTTATATTTCTTGAAAGTTTGGATGCTTGATCATTGTCGAATCGGCAGAAAGTTAAATAAAATTATTGTTTTTAGGATACAATACGGATTAGATCTAAGTGTCGTATGGCAAGAGTTGGGGGTAAAAGGGGCTAAAGTTGGTAGGGGTTGGGTCCCCGATTATAACGCTACCACTCTTATCAATGTATATTTTTCGAGAAATTAATAAAAATGTTTCTAACCTCAAATCAGATAAGAAGCGAAAATGAAAATTAAATCTGTCCCAGTATCTGTAGTCAGTATCCAGTATCAGTATCTAGTATCCAGTATCAGTAGTCAGTCTGTGGTGTAAAATGTCGGGCAAAATTGATAAAACGGAACGTAAAAAAAAACAGGTATGCATTCCGTTTCTCGAGTTGCGTGAAATTGTTCTCTGCGTTTGTACTCCCACTGACCGTATGTGTGTACAAAAGGCAATGTTTCTACTGTTACTAGGAGAACTTAGGATGCAAGAGTGAGCGAAGCGAGCTCGGGACTTGCACCCCGACTCGGACAGGTTCGGTTCGAAGGGGATGGCGGGTTCTAGTGAGCGAGCGGAGCGAGCGAACTTAGATCCCGCCATTCCCTTCGAGGTTATGTTTTTTTAAACCCTTAAGGCCCGCCAAGCGGGCCTCATACTAAGGCTTTTTAGGCGACTAAGTGTTTTGAGGTTAGGTTATAATAATTTGTTTCTCTCAAGAACGGTGCGTTACCTTTTCATAGGAGTGGTGCCAGGGGGCAAGGGGCACCATCCCTCCCCTTCTGCCAAACGATACTAGATTTTTACCTAAATAATACCTACATACAGCCGGGACCAACGGCTTAACGTGCTTTCCGAGGCACGAAGGGGTCTTGGTATGTAAAGATGGTCACCCATCCACGGACCAACCGCGGCAAGCGAAGCTTAACCTGATCGATCGACCCGTGTGGCTGTTATTACTTAGCCATAAGCCCCTTGCCACAAGCCAATATAGAAAATCAAATATAAATAAGAAAATATGAATACATAAATAATAACATAATTTAATAATAATGAAAATAACTCTTAAGAATTTCATAATAATTTCCTACATTATTCTTATGTAATACAAAAATTAAAAATAACTATTATATACTATACCTATACACACAAACCTAAATACATAATCATACAACCAATTAAACACATATAATATTTTATAATAATATTGAATTTCTTGAATTGCGACTTAGCCCTCTCCCTCCCTGCCGGGGTCGCGGGAAGGTACTTATGGGTCACCGAGGCCCCCGCAACACAGGCAAAAGGAAGGAATACGGGTGGGTTTTAGTCAGTAAGAGTCTGACACACCCTCCCGCTCCGCCCAGAGCGGGAGAAGTTATTTAATGATTTCCCATCCAAAAAAAAAGGACTCTGCATTTTAATGCCTAATATTACGCAAGCGGATCCTTGAATCGAAAAGTGGTGTTTACACACCCGCAATATTTTTGAACGGCCTATCTAACTATACCACACACCATGATTTCCGACCCAAAAGAAAAAAAGCCCTCTCCCTCTCTCCTAAATGTTGCTGTGCCCGACAGGGTCCATATTGATCTTTTACTTTTATATCATCTGTGTACTCGTAATACATAATTATGGAATGCAATAAAGAATTGAGAATTGAAAAGATGGTTCCTTTAATGTCGAATTCAAGGATAACTAGCAATGTATCACAAGTACTTTTACCAAGCAAGTAAAATAAATAAAATGAAATCTGATATACCTCCACTCTCTTTGCGCCCTGGAACACAGCAGTGCTTGTCCGAAGACATGGTGCAATAAAATAGAAGCACTAAAAGAGTCCTATCTCAAACACGACACTATACCAGAGCCCTATCTCAGTTTTGGTATAAAATCACACAAAATTCCTTTCTGGTCACAATTATGGATTAGCCAGAGGAACTTAGCTCAACTCAACGACAAAATCAAATTCATCATTTTTACCCAGACAAATTCAAGATCTCCTTGATACCCATATCTATTGGTTTAATAGGTACGTAAACACATTCTAGACTTTGGGATGAAGACATTTTATCGAAAATTAATCCTTATTTAATTTAAGGCTTGCAATAAATTCCCATAAAACCTTTCAAGTCTCTGAATTAGAGAGTAACTGCTTATGGATTAGGCAATTAATCACCCACAAGCCAATATATTTTCTCTGTGATCCTGAAGAAACGCAACGAAATAGGTATAGGCAACTTGTTTCAAGAGTTTTATTCAAACTCACGACTTGCTAAAAGGTAATAAATAAGCGTTTTAATTACAAGGAAGATTTATCACAATTGTAAGGTAATTTATGACACAATGGCGCCGATTCCCTTGTTCACAAACTAACCTAAATTTAAGTTCAGTGCATCTTTTTCTTTCTATTTCATTAAGAAAAGGACAGAAGATAAATATTAGTTTAGTCCTGTCAAATTAATCAGCGCTTGACGTAAATTGACGTAATTTTAGTAGGCAAGTTTTTAATCACGTCTAAACTTGTATGGAGTAGTGACAGGCGCTGATTAATTTGACAGGACTAAACTAAAATTTATCTTCTGTCCTTTTCTTAATGAAATAGAAAGAAAAAGATGCACTGAACTTAAATTTAGTTTAGTTTGTGAACAAGGGAATCGGCGCCAATATTGATAAGTCTTAACTAAAATTGATCATCAATTGGCACTTAGTACCGCTTAGTAACGGAGTTACCGACATACGAGTAGCTTGCAGTGTAAGCAAGCTGAAGTGGCAGTGTGCTGGCCAGAAGGACCAATGGCCGGTGGAGACCGCGTATCGGCAAGCGTAGTGTGAGACGCCAACTAGATGGACCGACGATTTTAAAAAGTTTCTATATCTTATCCGAACTGTATTATCAAAACAGAGACGAAAAGACGAGAGAAATTAGCAGATACATAGATCTTTAGGTTTGTTTCCAATTTATTTTCAAAACCACACATATTTTAATATTATTAACTGGTACCTAAGTTTACGACACATTTAAATTTAAAATGGTTCATGAATCATAATCATGATTCATGAACCATTTTAATTTTAATTGGTCAAGGACAGCTAATGAGACACAATTGTTTAAATGTTTCACTTATATGAAATGTTTACAGTAGTTACTTAGCGTAGAACATAATAAGTTGTTCTAATATAAAACTAACAAGAGACTAACAATACCTACTAATCAGCCAAAGAAACGTTTCGTATTAAATAACGCTTACCTTTTCTATTAATATTACTAACTCCTCGTACTTCATCTATTGTTATAGGTAGGTACTTCACTTTCTCCGAATGGTATTAAATTTGACTATTTATGATTAATTTTTGTCTTAGTTTTTTATACTTTTTGTTATTATTATAGTTCTATTCAATTTGTTTATTCAAACAACTCACAATAACTATTTTTCTTGTCGGGTAACTAGATAATTTTCGATAATTGTCCGTCGCGGTCGGCGCGGCGGCCTGTAGCGCTTTGTGAGTGCACCGTGCACGGATCAATCTAGCTAATCGCTAGGAACAGGTTTTTACTGGGACAGTTGTTGTTTTCGTATGTTTTGTTTTTTGTTATTATGTTTAATCACTAATTTTATTAATGTATTCATTTGTAAGTAAAAATATGTATTAGGTATGTTGAAACTGTTTGTACTGGGACGTCACTTGTCCCTAAAGGTTTATTAGAAAACCAGCGTCAGACAGCATATGTCTGGCATTAATGCTGAAATGAACCTTTTTGGTGTGAGGCACACACTATTTATGTAAAACATTATTTTCACTTTTTTATTGTTATTTTTATTTTGTGTTTCACGAACTGTATCCAAATAAACGTTATTCTTTCTTTTCTTTAATTGATATTCTATTGTTTGACTCGGAATCGGTGGCGCGCGGGGATGTGACATGTGAAATGTGATATCACAACCGGTATTTCAACATCTTGACTTTCCTGTTCTCCAAACATCAAAGAAGTACTCGTAACTCGTTACATTTTTTGGAAATACATTTGTGTCATATTCGAACTCTGAATGTTGTTTATATCAAGAAAAAGAATTTCTTATTAAATTGTCAAAAAGGAAACTGGTCACTCTATGGTATCTAAATTCCTTATTTATGTAGTAGCAATTTAAATACCATAAGCTAAGGACAGGTCAGATTATATTGTAGTTCCGTAGTACACGAAATTTCGTTCGACTGATCTTTGACACGCGAGTATCAGGTGATATCTAAGTATTCACAGGTTAATTCGACTAAATTCCATCTCTAGATGATATCATGAACATAAAATTTTAGTCTATTAGTTCTAGTGGAGCCAGAAATATCTTGCCAAGTCAGGTAGGTAGGTATACCTACATTTAATTAATGCTGAAGTTTCAAAGGATTTCTCTTTCACAGATTTAATTTTGACCGTGCGATGGAACTATAGATACCTACTATCACTAAATGATCAATGTTGATTGGGCTGATAAAGGCGCTACATCGTTATAGTGTATTGGACAATAATGGTGCCGATTCCCTTGTTCACAAACTAAACTAAATTTAAGTTCAGTGCATCTTTTTCTTTCTATTTCAATAAGAAAAGGACAGAAGATACATTTTAGTTTAGTCCTGTCAAATTAATCAGCGGTTGACGTAAATTGACGTAATTTTAGTAGGCAAGTTTTTAATCGCGTCTAAACTTGTATAGATTAGTGACAGGCGCTGATTAATCTGACAGGACGAAACTAAAATGTATTTTCTGTCCTTTTCTTATTGAAATAGAAAGAAAAAGATGCACTGAACTTAAATTTAGTTAGTTTGTGAACAAGGGAATCGGCGCCAATGTTTTTTTAGACCCTATGTTTTAGTTTGTAAATAGTTTTAATTAAGGTAGGGTATTATTTTGTTATTTCTATTAATTAAATAGGTGTACGTTGTTATTTATGTATGTATTATTTTAATTCTAAATAAATTTATTTATCACCATAAAGAGGAAAAAGGTCAACAGTACTCTGCGATCCCTGTATCGTCTAAGGAGCTTTTTGCCCGCTAAGACGAAGACTATGCTTGTGCAGACTTTGATCTTCCCTATCATCGACTATGGTGACGTGTGCTACTTTGACTTGAACGCGGTTTTGCTGGATAAGCTCGACAGACTACTCAACAATGGTATCCGGTTCATATTCAATCTAAGGAAATATGACCATGTTTCGAGCTACAGGTCTGAGCTCAAATGGATGTCCATTCGCCAAAGAAGAAGCTCGCGCGCTTTGACCACTCTTTTCTCCCTTCTCAACCCTCCCACCCCTCCTTCTTATCTTATGTCTCAGTTCCAATATCTTCTTCGCACGCTGAAAGTCTGCGTTCTTCCAACAATCTTCTTCTACTCTGTCCTTCTCATACTTCTGACTTTGTTCATTCGTCCTTTCATATTCAGTCCATTCTTCTTTGGAATGCGCTTCCTCTTGATATCAGGACGGCCACCAGTCGGTATGCGGAAATTGCAGAGTTATATTCAAAACAAATAACGTAGAGTCATCTCAATTATGTACCTCTTTTCCTTGAATTTGTAGGTATATATTGTAGTTAATATGCATGTATTTGTATTATAAGCTTGTAACCTATTTATGTATTTATATACCTATTCTATTTATAATCTAATAAGTTATCTTTTAATATTTTTCGTTATTTTTATTTCCTCTCAGAGCACCTGCAATCTTATCTTTTCACCACCCTTGGTTGACTGGTAGAGAATGCTTAAGGAATGCTTAAGTCCGCCTTTGTACTTAATTGTGTGCGAGAAGTTTAAATAAATAAAAAAAAAATATATAGGAAACATATGTATTTTCAATAAAAGACTAAGTAAACACTCATAATTCAGTATAAATAAGGAGCCAAGCATAGCAGCACTAAAAGGCAATATCAATTTAACATAAATCTCTCATCCAAAATGATTTCAATCGCATTGTTTCAATATTATTATATTTATTTGAGTAACGTTGTACTTCGGCCAAGTGATGCAGTTCCTACGTAAATGCGCCAAATCCTAATTTAATGAACGCGAATGGTCCCGAATATTCCTGACTCCCAATATCTGATTGTTCTCGAGGCTGCTTTTAACTAAACTGTGAGAAGTTCTCATCCTAAAATGCATTCGAACATTTATTTTAATTAAACATGTAAATTATATATTTCTTGTTAACTTGTCTGGCTTCTTATGCACCATTGTCAAGTTTTTATAATAGATATATTGGTTGCTACCTAAAAGCAAGCCAATTAGCAAATATTAAAATAGGGTGTCTATTTAAATATTTGCTAATTGGCTTGTTTTTAAAAAGACATTTAATTTTATGTATGGTCCACCTACTACAACATAATATACTTACTTTTATTTTATTCTGTTACAATGACTTGCAAGAAAAGTCTGTGTGTATCGACGACGTGCAGAGAGTTCCGGCGTAGTATTATATAATCTATGGTTCCGGTATTCACGGTAGGTATTCCATATTGAAAACGAGAAGTTTTAATTGAGCTAAATTCATAAAGTACAGTTACAAAATGTTCATAAATGACGACAAGATTCTCACATTTACAATAAAGCAGGAACTTTTGTAGACACAAGTATTAGGTACACACAAACGCTGTATAAAAGCTATTAAAATAGTATTGTTAATGGGTTTTTCCTCGGGACATGTGGCGCAATAATAACAGGGGTCGATCGAAGGTTATGCTACATTTGCTGAGGTCGGTCCGAGGTCCGTGGCTGGATAACCATCCATTACATATAGAGACCCCTGCGTGTCTCGAAAAGCGCGTTAAGCCGTTGGTCCCGGGTGTTATTTGTAGATCTTTGATAGTTGTTACGGGTAGAAGCCCGAAAGTCTGATGACCAGTCTTACGAAGGTTAATGCCAACAAACCGCTGTTAATATTTTTGCTTGAGTACAATTCAATAATTTCGTAATTTAATTTTTATCGAAATTTCCCGGACGATTTTTTTTTTCTAACCAACTTGTAATACCTCATCTCTTCGACAAACATTCCATATCAACATATAAGTTAATATTTTTTCTACCAAATAAAATTTAAATTACAGGTTTTCTTAAAAAAAAAACGTAAATTAAAAAAAATCGCTGCTTTAAATTAATGCAAATTTGGCGTTAGTTAGTTTTTCGGCGTAATTTCTCCGGACTCTAACTACTATTTCAAAAAGCATGTACTCCTACTTTATCATAGAGGGGTTTGTAAGTATACTTAATAGGTACCTACGTAATAGAGAAACCTTACAAGTGTTAAAGTTCGTACTTGACCGTGTTAACATGAATTAGGGAGGGATCAGGGGTCTCTTAAGTGCGGACTTTACTAACCCTTAAGGCTTTATATGACGTCGACAGTGTGTCTATATACGACGTTCATAATATGGTTTAAAACTTATTGGTAAGACAACGATTAACAAAGACACACAATATTGCGAAATACTTAAAAAAATAAAATACGCATTAGTTGGGAATTCCAATTGAGGTAGTTCCAATAAAGGTATAATTGATAATAAAAATATAAGTTGCGTATAAACAAAAATATCAAAAAACTAATTAATTGTGTTGTAAAGTCATTATATTTAGTTTTGAGTAAAAACTGAAATTCTAAAACAGGATCCTAAACTTCTTTTTTTTGTATCTGTTACTGGCCGAGTCGATCCGGTTTTACCCGTCGAACAGAAAGTTTCTTGACATGCATTTAATATATAAGAAAATATATCAGCATAATATATGCATTTAAAGATATCAGTTATGACAAAAATATATACGAAATGAAGTTTCGATCTGTCCTCAAAACTAAACACACAACAACTGGGAGTCTGGGACAGACAAGACCACATAACAGATAAAAGAGGTTTTATCTATGTTCTACGGACAAGACATTGACGGAGAAAAGTTATGTAGGTATCAAATAAAATACAATAACTAAACGCAGACAGTATTCTGTGAAAACTATCTCGTCTGTATCCGCAGGAAATAGACAGTGGTGCCGATTCCCTTGTTCACAAACTAAACTAAATTTAAGTTCAGTGCATCTTTTTCTTTCTATTTCATTAAGAAAAGGACAGAAGATAAATTTTAGTTTAGTCCTGTCAAATTAATCAGCGCCTGTCACTACTCCATACAAGTTTAGACGTGATTAAAAACTTGCCTACTAAAATTACGTCAATTTACGTCAAGCGCTGATTAATTTGACATGACTGAACTAAAATTTATCTTCTGTCCTTCTCTTAATGAAATAGAAAGAAAAAGATGCACTGAACTTAAATTTAATTTAGTTTGTGAACAAGGGAATCGGCGCCATTATTGACATTGACGACTTATCCCTCACACTTGAACTACATACTAGTAACATTACTAGATAGGTACAAAGTCATCATCTGCCTACCTTTTGCCCAACTATGTTGGGGTCGGCTTCCAGTCTAACTGGATGCAGCTGAATCCTAGTATTTTAGTATAAACTAAAATTTCTAAATAATATACATATATTATTTAACTGGCACGACGGATTCATAAGCGTGTTTTTTATTACGGAGTAGCCTGATTGCTCTAATAATCAACCACATACTGGAACATTATTTTTTTTTTATCAGATCGTACTTACAGTTCAAATCATACAGATACAGTTAGAGCCGTTTAAGTTTTTACAGTGAGAATTATTTACCCAGACAAGATGTTGTCTGGGTAATAATACGCACTGTACTTTAGAAATGAGAACAACAGAGGTGATGGATGACCTCTGTTGTTCTCACCGTTAATTTAACTTTGATTAAGTTAAATGACCTAGCATTCTATGTTGTTGGCACTTCGGGCATTTTTTGCTAGGCATAATCATTTTAGCTTTGGCCAAAAACTTATATCCTCCGAAATTATTTATACTTTACAAACCGGTCTAAGCCGGTTATATACCTAGCTATGGCCGACTTTTATAATTGACTTGATCCATGCAACTCAGAAGCTGAGATATTTATATAGAAGGTAATAACTTGACACTTCAACTTGAATTGAACACATATGGTCCTTAATGAAGTCCAGTCGTACTAAGGAGTATCGTGTTAGACAGTAACGGGATTTGGATTGTCAAACCCCATTTGGGATTTGGATTGCTCCATGTAAAATAATGGTATTCAGCTACATCTAGTAAGAAGCCGCTACTAACTTAGTTGGGAATAGGCTAGAGAAAAATAATAATTAAGAGGCTGACAACAGCTAAAGCGCGGTCACTGTCGCTGTCGGACTGCATAGAAAGAGAAGCGCGATGACACAACGCTGGTAATTTATTGCAAAATATGAAGCAATTATCTATTTACAAAAAAATCTATTATTTGGATAAAAAAAATAAAACACTATTATGCTAATATTTTGCTTGTAGAATAATCTAACAAAAAATCAGAATGATTGCATGTATATTAATTAGTATGGATTTTAATCGTTAAAAGAAAATGTTTAGAGGTATCTTCGTTATTTTTTTTGTATTGTATCAAATTAGTTGTATTATGTTTTCAACACTATATACCTACCTAGCATATATCCTGAAGAATATCATATATTTTTCGGATTTTGTTTACTGCAGCGGATCATATACTGTTAGGCATTATGAAACTTACAATATTTGCGTTTGGGACCTGTAGTCCCCTTAATGAAGTCCTCTGCGCTAATATGTAGTTGGCACGCAACAGAGGTTTGTGTAGCGGATCGGATTAAAAATAATATGAATATTTAATTCAGTTAAGCGTATTACCACTTGAAGCCTCCTTCTGCTAAGGCGGGAGGAAACGCCACCACTGTGTGGATCGCCCGGAGGACACGGTGGAGCATACGGTGGAGGTCTGCCCGGCTTGGGTAGAGAACCGCCGTGTCCTCGTGGAGGCGATCGGCGGCAGAGATCTCTCACGTCCGGCCCTGGTTCAGGCCATGGTACGGAGCGAGAGGGCATGGGCAGCCGCCACCTCCTTCTGCGAAGCAGTAATGCTCGCGAAGGAGGAGGCGGGACGGTTGAGGGAAAGGCAAGTTTCACGCCCTCTCGCCCCTAGCCACCGCAGGAGACGCCCTGGGCATCAGGAATCCCGGGCGGATTTCCGGCCACCGTAGGCGCAAGCTTGCGGACGGTGAGCAATGGGTAGCTCGCGGTCCGATAAGGACCAGGCCCGGGTCGACGGCGCGTTGTGTTCCACGCGCGCCTCAAAGAGATGTCAGCACCAGTGTAGGGGTCCACGAGTGCTTTAATTCCTACATCTCCACGGAAAATTCAATACAGATAATTGCTATTGTATTTTTATTATACCTTCCTACTAAATTAACAATGAAAGCGTATTCTGTATTCTTGATTTATTCATGTGTGAAACTTTCAACCACCGGTATGACTGATTTGTGTTTATATTCCTTATTAACTTTTATTGAAAAGATTGGAGCCGTCAATTTATTGTTAAAATATTTATGTAATCCACTATGTTGCAAATAAAGCAAAGTCTCAATAATTTTATAATTCGTTTATTACTAACGTTACACTTTCTAAGATACACCAAATACGTCTGCACTCTACGAGTGTTCAAGCTCGACTGCCATGTTCCCAAGTGAGGTTATCCACGTTGGCTACAGTTTGACAGCTAGTGGACGCCAACCGGAAATAGTCACTTGGGCACGTGGTTTTATTTTACAAAATGCGATATTAAAACTACAAATAACTACTTGTAAAAATAAAATAATATTTAGAGCATTGGTTATTATGACAAAAACAAAATAATAACAATGGCTAACAGTCGGCCTTTCCTGACAAGATCACGTCTCGTTATTAGGAACAAATAAACTGCTTCAACTTTGGAACGCGAATAAATTGAGTAGCCAATAAAAATGTGATATTTTTATGATGGTAAATAATAATAAGTAATATTAGTTTTCTTTTATAATATAAAAAAGGACTCTCTTTTGTAGATCGTATGGCTCCACTGCACTTTAATACTACGAAGCTTGAATTATTCAAGAAAAGATTTCTTCATGAAGATCGCTTTTGCAAACTTTCACACTGTGCAGCCGCCTAATTTTTGAAAAAAAGTCTTGAAGTTTCAAAAATTCAACTTATTTGTGTAATAAAATTGACATTTTAGCACAGATAATGTACGAATTTCACTCCTAGGTTGTTCCGTTTTCGTTCACACAAAGTGACAGCGGATTTTAATGATTTTTAGTACCTATAGTTAACTTTAATTCATGTTTAAATAGCTGCTTCCGCAATGAACTCAGTTATGAAGAAAATAATATATAATTTTATTAATGGTATTAAAAATAATATAGTTTTATTTGTACTCTTAAAAAATCGTGGGTAACGAAACGTAATCGAATATTAATGACCATGACGTTAAAGTTTGACAGTTTTCACAGTTCCACTTACGTAGTCTGTGGTTCTCAGTCGTCGTATGTACAGAAGTCAATGTTACTATGTTACTACTTATACTAGGAGCACTTAGGATACCAGAGCGAGCGAAGCGAGCTCTGGTTTTGGTGCACCCCTTTATTTATTTTTTCTGGGTGGGAAGTCATCATATAACTTCTCCCGCTCTGGGCGGAGCGGGAGGGTGTGTCAGACTCTTATTAACTAAAACCCACCAGTATTCCTTCCGTTTCCTGTGTTGCCAGGGGCCTCGGTGACCCTTTAGTACCTTCCCGCAATTGGGGCACCCCTCTCGGACAGGTTAAGTTCGAAGGGGATGGCGGAATCTAGTTCACGCTTGCAAAACACTAAATTAAAGTTGAATTAATGACAAACAATAATTTATTTTATACATACTTTGAAATTTCACAACATCCACAGGAAACAAACTTTTCTTAACAATCCAATCTTGTCGTGTATAATGTATAAGTTCATCACTATCACTTTTAAGTTAAAATCACGCACTTGTACGACAAAGTTGAGACGCGGACAAATCGAGACTGAAAACATCCGCGAGCCGGCCGCCGCGGGCGCACACCTTATGCTGCTAAGCTCAATATCAACACATCTTTAAGACCATCTCTTCTGAACGCATTATTGACTTTCCTATTAAACTCAGATTACCTATACTATAGAAAAGTAATCGTTTAAATTGACGACGATTTCTGCAAACGGCACGCGGAAGTTTCAGAAATTTTAATTTTAATTGACACGCCAGTTTTGTGATTAACTTTTAGCCCTTAATTAATTTTGAGTGCCATGGCAATTATATGAAAACTGCTTCATGATCGTTAAGAATTTGCCGTCCAAAGACCCAAAAGTATTCCGAAGTGTTGTCTCTCATTGGATGAAAATCCAACTAAAAGCTCTATTATTTTCACTGAATGAATAACAAAATAACTGTTATTGAAAAATTCCGAATCACTTGAAAAAGTAAATAACAATATTTAGCCCTGTTATAAATACGATTATTTCATTATGATATGTTTAGGTATATTTTAGATATACAACTTTCTCGCGTGCACATTCATATAACAGGTTCCTATCTTCTCAATATTATACACTAGAAAAAGTGAATTATACATTAATTGAACTAATAACACATCAGTGCCATATTGTGGGTATGGATGGTACCTATATAATTAATATGATTATGTCGCGACAATTTAATCCCTTTTATGCCTACCATTCAGATAACCGTTTATTGCTTAGTCTTCAAAAAAATATATGCTGACATTCCGACTTCCAAAAAAGGAGTTGGGTTTCATGGTTTTAAGTGTAAAAACTTTAAAAAAAAACAACCAACTTCCAAAAAACACTACAAAGTGAAAAATAACTTTAATTTCGGAGGTCTGTGGTAAAAAACTAAAATACAAATCCAAAGACACCGACTTCCGAAATTAAAGTAATTTTTCACTTTGTAGTGTTTTTTTTATTGTAAAAAGGTTTTTATTTTACACTTTTTAGCGGGTCAGTTTGTAATTTATCTAAGTTACAATAGCCTAATGTAAAAATACCTAAATCGCGGTGTGCCTTTAAAATTTGAGGATTTCCCTCGATTTCCATGGGATCCCTTCATCAGATTATGACTTGGTGACAATGGGACCACTTCGGGAGCATACCCTTTCAAACAAAAAAAAAAAATTAAAATCGGTCGACAATTGTCGGAGAAATCGGCGAACACACAAAAAAATATATATATGGGTATAAATGCCGGCATTTATCTTTAGCTCTGATCCTTAATTACTTTAAGCGATTTTGGACCTTACTCCTAAGACAATACGACGAGCACATAAACCCCCACCACTCCGCCGAGAGCTCAAGTTAAATGCCGGCATTTATACGTATAGACGATCGAATTGAGAAACCTTTATAAGTAGTTAAAAAGTGTTTGTTTCAAATCATACGTGAAAAGAAACTTCGTTCCTGCCGGACGTGGGTCCTGAGCCTGACCGCACACGTATGTTTTTCACTTTGTGTATGATGTTATAATAACTCCCTGTTACTGATACTTACAGTGGTATAGAGATTTTGTATGGGGTAGTACGTACCACAAAACAAAAGTGAAAACTAAAAACTTAAAAAAAAAAATAACACGAACGCGAAACACTAGACACCACCAGACTTCCTATCAAAACTTCTATTGTGTCTCGTTCAGTGTCCTTCAACCGATTAACATTGTAATAACTTAGTAAACAGAATATATTTTAGCGGTCAACCAAGTATGCAAAACAGTCAGCCGATATTGATTAGAAGTGATTTAGAAATACTTAAATACGAATCCTTAAATGCTGTGGTTTCTATTGCCAAAAATACTCTTATGATTGAATCGATGTTTCTTCTCGGGAGGTATTTTAGAATATGCTATGCATTATAAACGGTCGTTTACTTTTGTTCCTACCATCGATATAAATTCTTACCGTTCTTTTTTTGTTTTTCTTTGGCTTCGCACGGTTTGTGCATTTAGCCAATGTCACGTTTAGATTACCGTTCTTAAGACGCTGACAACACCTAAACCGCGGTCACTGTCAGATTGCAAAGAAAAGAAAGAGAAGCGCGACGACAAAACGCGTGTAATTTATTGCAAAATATGAAGTAATTATCTATTTACTCAGAATTGAGTTGAGTAATCGAAAATAAAAATCAACCAAGTTCTGCATTAGAATAAGACGTACTTGTTATTAATTAAATACGTAATGTATGTTGATATTTAATACAGATATTTTGGATTAGAACTCAAGGTAAGAGGTTAGTTTAACGTTAGTTTGTATCGAGATTTTTTTTTGTAAACGTGTTTTGGTGACAACCAAGTTTAGGGAAATATGTTCAAAATGAACATATATTTTTTCCGCTACCACAAACTATACAGATTTGGCAATTTTCTTTCTTAAGAGAAGCCTATTTTGGTCAATTGGGTCTTGTCAGCGCCTTAATTTAATTATTGGGTTTTTACATTTTTAAGCATAAACAATGTTTTTTGTTTTTTTTTTAACCCCCGACGCAAAAACGACGGGGTGTTATAAGTTTGACGTGTCAGTCTGTCTGTGTGTGTGTGTATGTCTGGCTGTGGCATCGTAGCTCCCGAATGCATAACCCCAATTTTGTTTTTAAATAGACATAATCGTCGCTGCAGAGACGTAATTACTTGCTGTTTTATACCTAACCAGCTTCTGCCCGCGACTTCGTTCGCGTGGAAGTCGTAAAACACAATATACTAAAATACCAGCCACATTTTTATAAAAACCTGGCCAAGTGCATGTGACCACTCACAATAAAGGGTTTCGTAGTTGGGAAGTTGGGATGAATTTATCCCAAAAACAAACTTAACATTGTAGTTGAAAAACATGTTCTCCCATACATCGATATATGCCACGGACAATTCTCCAACTGCAAATTTAAGTTGGTCGACTATTACTCGTTAACCTGTAAATCCCACTTAGCTGTGATAGTTTTCCTTTAAATTTCATTATAATGTACTACTGCCATTATTTTTCTCACAGCGGCCGGCCCTACGTTGGACGCCATCATGCGCGTGCGAGCCCTGACGACGGGGAATGCTGTTGCCCAGGGTGGGGTCGTCTTCTCGGTGTCTCTAGACATTGCCAATGCCTTTAACACCCTGCCATGGAGTTGCATCAGGGAGGCACTCCGGTACCACCGGATGCCAACCTACCTCTGTCGTGTGGTCGAGGCCTATCTGACAGACAGGGCCGTCATCTACCCCGGTCACCAGGGAGTGTGGAACTGGCAAGAGATGTCGTGCGGTGTCCCACAGGGATCGGTCCTGGGGCCGCATCTGTGAGACATCGGATACGACTGGGTGCTGCGCGCCGACCTCCGTAGCGGCGTCAGCGTAGTGTGCTACGCTGACGACACGCTGGTCCTGGCGCAGGGGAGGTCGCACCAGACGGTGGCCGAAGTATCGGCACGCGGGGTTGCGACAATCGTTGAAAGGATCCGGCAATTAGGACTCGAGGTGGCCCTGCACAAGTCCGAGGCCATGTGTTTTCATGGTCCTTGGAACGCGCCTCCGTTGGGGTCCTAAATAATGGTAGGAGGGGTTTCCATCGACGTCGAGTCGACGATGAAGTACCTGGGACTCGTCCTCGACAGCCGGTGGAACTTCGTGGAGCATTTCCGACGTTTGGCTCCCAAACTGGAGCGGGCAGGCGCTGCATTGAAGTGGCTCCTGCCCAATCTAGGGGTCCAAACGCCTCCTACCGGAGGCTCTACGCGGGGGTCGTGCGGTCCATGGCCCTCTCCGGGGCTCCTGTATGGGCGCGCACTCTGGCGCTGCGGCCAGCCCGCCGGTTGAGCGCGACCCAAAGGGTCATGGCCATCTGGATGGTCTGGGGATACCGTACGGTCTCCTGTGAGGCAGCGAGCCTCCTTGCCGGAATGCCCCCATGGGATCTGGAGGCAAAAGTCCTCGCGCACGTATGGGAGTGGCGCGAAGAGGCGAAACGCCGGGGCGTAAGTCCGCTGCCGCGAGAAATCGCGGCACAGCGGACGGAGCTCCGGCGGGATCTCATGGCGACATGGAGAGTTCGGTTGTCGCAGCCCAGTGCTGGACACGCCACAATTGCGGCGATAAGTCCCCTCTTTGAGGAGTGGCTAGAGAGGCGCCACGGCGTCATCACCTTCCGCCTGACGCAGGTACTCACCGGACATGGCAGCTTCGGGAGGTTCCTGTGTTGGATAAGTCGGGAGGAAACGCCCGCGTGTCACCACTGTATGGATCGCCCGGAGGACACGGTGGAGCATACGGTGGAGGTCTGTCCGGCTTGGGCAGAGCACCGCTGTGTCCTCGTGGAGGCGATCGGTGGCAGAGATCTATCGCGTCCGGCCCTGGTTCAGGCCATGGTACGGAGCGAGAGGGCATGGGCAGCCGTTACATCCTTCTGCGAAGCAGTAATGCTCGCAAAAGAGGAGGCAGGACGATTGAGGGAAAGGCAAATTTCACGCCCTCTCGGCCCTAGCTGCCGCAGGAGACGGCGTCGGGAATCCCGGGCGGATTTCCGGCCACCGTAGGCGCGGGCTTGCGGACGGTGAGCAATGGGTAGCTCACCGTCCGGTAAGGACCAGGCTCGGGTCGACGGCGCGTTGTATTCCACGCGCGCCTTAAAGAGATGTCGTCAGCACAAATGTAGGGGTCCACTAGGGCCGATGCCTGCCGGGGTCGCGGGAAGGTACTAATAGGTCACCGAGGCCCCTGGCAACACAAGCAACAGGACAGAATACGTGTGGGTTTTAGTCAGTAAGAGTCTGACACACCCTCCCGCTCCGCCCAGAGCGGGAGAAGTTATTTAATGATTTCCCATCCAAAAAAAAAGGACTCTGCATTTTAATGCCTAATATTACGCAAGCGGATCCTTGAATCGAAAAGTGGTGTTCACACACCCGCAATATTTTTGAACGGCCTATCTAACTATACCCCACACCATAGGGTAGACGAGAAAAAAAAAATCTTCCCCACATTACCTACATGCAAGGGAGGTACCTACCCTATTTTTTTCTAGGTTTTATTTTAACACTTTGTCAGCGTGATTAATATTAATCATTATTATGTATACCTATGCCAAATTACAGCTTTCTAGTACTAAGCGTCTCTGAGCTACAGCGGGGACAGACGGATAGACAGACAGACGGACATGGCGAAACTATAAGGGTTTATTACGGAACCCTAAAAACTGCATCGTTGGTCTAGTGGTCGTAAGCGCTACTGTTGAGAATGAGGTTCTGGGTTCGATTCCCGGGTCAGGCAAAGTGTTATTGGGTTACTTTTCGTCATGGGTGTCGTTTTCATAGTATTCGAGGATGCTAAGGCCGATAGTGAGGTCAAAATGTACATCCAAAATGGCGGTGTCGATTTTTTTTTGTCGTACCAGGAACTACGTTCCTTGCGTCGTGGGCGAGACGACCGCACACGTTTTTTTTCCTGTTTCTTATGACAATCAAAAAACTGTTATAGACCAACTGAGGTTTGAGTAATAGGTGCTAGAAGAGACAGAAATCGCAAACTTTTCCCATACATTTCGTGAGAAATCAGACTCCAACTTACTTTTTAGGGTTGTGTACCTCAAAAAGATAAAACGAATCACTCGTTGTTCGTCCGTCCATCCATCTGTCTGTCTATCAAGAACCTTTTTCTCAGGAACGCGCGGAGGTATCATATAAAAATTAATATTAAACACAGTCGCTCGCGCGCATTCGAATCGTGCGCTCGTGTATACTATCGGTGTATTTGTACGTCACGCGATTAGTGCTGCCTTGTGTTAGCGAAATATATATATTTTTTTACTTTATATAATGGGAAGTGGAGAAGAAGATGATGACTCTGGTGATGACGAGAATTTACCTAGTAACCAACAACAAGTTGATAAATCGTTGGGGTCAAGTATTTTGCGAAATAATATAACAAGTGAAAGTGAGAAGAGATTAGCTGAGAAAAGAAAAGAAAGAGAAGATGAGAGTAACGAGGATGATGACTTTATTACTGTTAATAGAAGGAAACCCAAACGTTTCATTCCAGGCGCTTTATCGGAAACCGAAAATATGAGGGTAGATGTGGAAAAAAATGTGAACTTCCTTGATAAACATGAAGTATGTATTACGTCGGTTGAAAATATGCCCAAGCAAATTGCTTTAGCAAAATTATTAAGATCTGAGAATATCAAAAACATTATAAGAATTAAATACAAAAGTTTTAACAAGGTACTTGTTCAATTTCAAGAAAAGGAATGTTAATCTATTAAATTGTATAAAATTGAAGGAAATGGGATGCAGATGCCAATTGATTAATGAGTTGTCAATATCTTATGGTGTGGTAAAAGGGGTTGATATTGATATAAGCGAGGAGGAGCTCATGAGCATCTTTGAATCTAGCACTGAAATAGCATCTATAAAAAGATTAAAACGAGTTGATTCGGAGGGTAAATGGATTGACAGTGAGTCAGTGAGAGTTGGTTTTAAAAGTAAAAATTTACCGCTTCATATCTATGCGTATGAGTGCCGGTTGAAGGTTGAATCTTACGTGTTCCCTGTGACTCAATGCTCGGGATGCTGGCAATTTGGACATGTAATAAAATATTGTCCTTTGAAGAAGAAACTATGCCCAAAATGCGGGGGTGATCATGTGAATTGTGATCTTAATAATATTGTATGCCTTAATTGTAAGGGTGATCACCTTGTCCTAGACAAAACTTGCCCTTTTTTTTTTAAAGAAAAAGAGATTAGGAATGTTATGAGTAGTGAGCAGCTAACATATCGGATGGCACTTCAAAAAGTTATTCAAAAACGACAAAAGGATAAATACACATCAAATGATACCTCTAAAAACCTTATAAAACCTACAAACTTAGATAACCGAGATAAAAACTGCGGTAGTAATGTCTCCGGAAATAAAACAGAATCAATACAAAATCAAGAAGAATTTGTCGAACAATCAGCTAAAGAAGAAGAGGAAGAAATGGAAGTATCACAACAAGATCAACAAGATAGTACAGAGAGTACAACACATATAGTTCAGAGAAATGGAGGTGAGAAAAAAAAACACAAAATAGAAAAAGTCAGAATGCCCTAAAACAACCGATCCGAAAAGAAGTAAGAACAACTCTGAATGAAGAACACAGGGAAAGAAACGAACAATCACGATATAAGTTTGAACTAAAAAAGTTTATTAATAAGTTTAAAAATATTTACAAGTCAGAAGGTACCTTTGAGGATAAAGTTATATTGGTAATTAAAATTATTTATGAAGAAATTAAGGAGATGTTACTAGGTAGGTTCTTAGGTGGAGGGATTTTTGGAAAATTAATAGATATTTTAGATGGATAGTACACGCAAAAATATAAAAATTAACTTATTACAATGGAACTCTCAAAGCCTCCGTCCTAAACTAATTACCTTTTCTGAGCTCCTAAATCAAGAAAATATCCACATAGCAATTCTAAGTGAAACATGGTTAGATAGTGAAACTGATATTCATATTAGTGGCTATAACATTTATAGATCGGATAGATATGATTCCTATGGAGGCGTCTCGATTTTAGTGCATAAATCTATACGGTCTCACTTATTTCCGGTTCGAGTTCGAAATAGTGGAATAGAAATTGTTTGCGTTAAATTGATAAATTGTAAAGATATAGAAAATGTTGTAGCTATTTATTGCCCATCTTCTGTCCAAACGCAGTCTTCAGACTGGGAACAGGTATTTTCTTTTTTCTCAAAAAATACTTTGATAGGAGGCGATTTCAACGGTCATCACACCAACTGGTCCGTTAAAACGGATACGAGAGGTACGCAAATATTGGACGCGGCACTTGAAAGTTCATTTGTTTCTCTTAATAATTGTGAGGCTACACGGGTCAAACTAGTGAGCGGAAATTTGCAAGAAACTTCACCGGATATTTCATTCACATCCTCGGACATTGCGATTAAATTTGACTGGCAAGTATTCAACGAAAATTTGGGTAGCGATCACATGATCATTAAAATGTCAATCAGTATAACTGACGATTTTATTATTAAAATAAAAAGAAACTATTCCAAAGCTAATTGGAAAGAATACCAGAATTACCTTACACAAAATTTTAATCCCCCAAGTGACAATGTTCAAGAAATGTACGATTATTTATTACTTGAAATTAATAATACTGCAGATAAATATATTCCGTTTCTTAAAAATAGTTGTCAACCCTCTAGTAATTTTAAACCAAGAAAATATTGGAATCCAGAATTATCTAAAATAGTAGCACAGCGTAGATTATGTTTATCCAATTTTCGACGCAACCCGACCCCTGACAATTTGACAAAACTAGAAGAAAAAACTAGAGAATCTCAAATATTGATCCAAAAAGCAAAGTCCGTAGGCTGGCATAGATTATGTGATAACATCGATGAAGTAACGTCAGTGTCTGAAATGTGGCGACGTATGCGTTGGATAAAGGGCTATAAGCAACTCAGAACTTACCCCCCCATTGAGAAACAAAAAGAATTACTGTACGCATTAACACCTGATTATGTTCCAAACCAAGCACCTGTGTTTGTTTCTAACAATGAAGTCTTAGAACGCGAATTCAATATTCAGGAACTTGAAAACTGTCTAAAAAAAAGGATTCAGCTCCGGGCGAAGATGGTGTATCATATTCTATGATCTTTAATCTACCCGTCTTTATTAAATTTTATCTGCTTGATATATACAACAATATTTTCAAATTTTGTATTGTACCGCAACAGTGGCGCCATATCCAAATAATTCCAATCCCTAAAGCTAGCAATTCTTATGCTGATCCTAAATTAAGACCTATATCTTTAATCTCATGTTTATGTAAAATTTTTCATTTAATGATAGTAAAACGTTTAGAATGGTACGCTGAAAGAAAAAAAAATTTATCACCATGCACCGTTGGTTTTAGAAGATCTTATTCATGTCTCGATTCACTAGCCCGTTTGGTCACTTATATCCAAATTGGATTTTCTAGAAATATCCCTACATTAGCATGCTTCTTAGATATTCAGAACGCTTATAATAACGTTTCGATTGACGTAGCAGTTAGTATTCTAGATAAGCTTAAAATTGGATCAAAATTTTGTTCTTATATATGGGCGTTTTTGAGTGAAAGATATTTAAACATCAAATCTGATAATAATGATGGGTTAACAGGTAGGTTGACTAATAAAGGGTTGGCTCAAGGAGATCCTTTGTCCCCTTTGCTTTTTAATTTAATAACACACGAACTCTGTCAGCTTCCACTTGACGTAGTTGTTTCTCAATATGCAGACGATTTTGTTCTCTATGTTAAACACAAAGATATTAAAGTATGTGAAGTGTATGTTCAAAATGCATTGAATTGTAAGGGTTTTGGATGGACTTGGTTTGGAATTATCTTCAAGTAAATCTACCTTTTGTGTGTACAGTAGGGGCAGGCGTAGAATACTTCCTACCCTAAAGGTTAATGAGCAAACCTTGGTTTTCTCTGAATGCATCAAATACCTAGGTATGTGGCTAGATAGAGGTCTGCGTTGGGGCAAACATATAAATGAAACAGTTAGTAAATGTTTAAAATTTCTAAATCTATTAAAAGTTCTAACGGGTAGCTCATGGGGAATACACACAAAGCATATACGTAGGTTATACATTTCACTAATTCGAAGTCGAATTGATTATGGGTGTTTTATGTATGATTGTAGTGCAAAATCTCATGTTTCCAAGCTAGATAAGTTACAGAATCAAGCCCTAAGAATTATAGGTGGATATATCAGAAGTTCCCCAATCCATGTAATGGAATCTGATTTGAGTATTCCCCCTTTATTTTTAAGAAGACAGTATTTAGCCTTTATATATTGTTTAAAAATATTGTCATGGTTAAACAATATGACAGTTAGCTTGATTGCGGATCTGAGTGCCCTTTGTAGTATCAAATATTGGGAAAACAAAAAATTACCCTTACTAGTTAAAACATATAATGATGTAAAGCACATAGATGTTCTTTCAACAGATATTCATAAAATGTATACTTTAGAAACTTGGACAACTGCTAAAAATGTAATTAATGTTGATCTAGAATGTGTAAAGGTACCCAAATCTAATTATAATCCAAATTTATTAGTGTTTAATGTTTTAGCTGAATTAAATTATATGTATTGTAATTGGCACAAAATTTTTACAGATGGTTCAAAGGGTACTTCCGGTCTAGGTTTGGGAATATTTGACCAAAGCTTAGGAACCAATCTTGGTTTTAAAATAAATAGTAATGTATCAATAATGACACTGGAACTCTTTGCAATTTATCAAGCGATCTTTTATAGCCGAAATCAGAATTTAAAAAGAGTCGTTATTCTTTCAGACAGTAAAAGCGCACTACAGCATATTGCTCGATGTGCCTCTGGTTTCAGAGGTGCATCGATAGCATATGATATTCTTGAAAAAATATTATTTTATTGTATAAGAATAATATAGAAATGAAGTTGCAATGGGTTCCAGCTCACATTGGACTACGTGGTAATGAGGAGGCTGACCGATTGTCTAAATTAGCAGCAGTAGAGGGTACAGCAATCGACTACTTACCTAATTATTGGGAATACATATTTAAATATAAAGTCATTTGTTATAAATCCTGGAAACAACACTTTGATAGCATCAGTCAACAAAAAGGTATATGGTATAGGAGCATACAAGGCGAGCCTCTTCGTGTGCCTTGGTTCGATGGCGATCAACTTAGTAGGAATTATGTTAAATTAATTTTAAGACTTCGCTCTGGACACTACCCATCAGCGAAGTTTGCATTCCTTATGAAAAAATCTGATTCACCGAATTGCAGAGAATGTAATCAGATTGAGGACGTGCAGCATTTGCTGATGGATTGTGTCCGCAACAGGCGCGAGAGGGAGTCACTTTTGAAAGAATTAAACTTGAATAGGCTTAACGTAGGATTAATACAATCAATTTTATCCCAACCAACTTCAGAAGGCGCCAAAAAGTTTTGTCATTTAATAACAGTCCTTCATCGATGATTTCTCTGTTTACCATAAAGTTTTTTCATATATTCTTTAACTGTTTAGTATAGTAATTTATGTGTTAATTTTATGTGTTAATGTGACAATTGTAAAAGGCACGATGGGGTTGACATATCTGTTTAGATAAAAACCCCAAAATAAATAAAGAGAAAAAAAAAAAAAAAAATATTAAACACGAAGGTCTACGTCCCATTGACCTCTAAAAAAACCAAGCTTCTAAGTTAACGCAATACTCAAATACGACCATTTATGCGACGTATTTTGATGGGATAAATTCCTCCCAGCTACGGAACCCTTCATTGTGCGAGGTCCAACACGCACTTGGACATTTTTTTTTATGATGAATGGACTGGCCGCTACAAGGCAGAATTCGCAAAAAAGCTTTTCCCATTAAAATCAAAATCGTTTATTTGCATAAAATATGGTCGGTACAAAAGATATTACATATAAAATTCAATGCAAAGACACATTCCGCCATGCACTGATGCCTGCAAATATTTAATGGATGTTAGTATGTTAAATAGTCAAAACATACAATATAGACAAAGTAATTTTAAAGAATTCTATGAACTACAGGAACAAATTATTTAAGTCCAATACAAGTCTTAACAGTTCAATATACCCATAAGTCTAAAAGTTCTGAATTATTGGAGGTCCTATTTTTTTTCCACTGGACTGTCCCAGCTTTGCGCCTGGTTACAATGTCAGGCAACATACTATCTAAATTTTGCTCTCAAAGCAAATAAATAAATAACGCGCATTCGTTCGTAATTTAAAAACTTTGGTCTTTTTGGGCCAGTCTTCATTGTAGCGGCCAGTCTACTACTAAATCTTAGGTGACAGCTAAAAAGAACTGGTGACTGTTATTTTTGTGAAAGCCGTTCTTCAACAAAAATCTGTAATAATGCATCAGTCAGTGTATCAGTGTTGTGACATATAGTATATATGATAGGTAGTATATGCAGGAACGCAGGCGTCGCCTCAGGACTAACTGCTTCTCTGGGGCTGGGGCGATATCGCGGGCGCGACAGGCATATTGCTGACGGTCGCGCCCGCGACTAGCGTGCTATCGCGGGCGCGACCGACAGCAATCTGCACGAGCTTTAAGTCTCTGTATATATTGGCTGCTGAGACCAAAACTACAATATACAGGGTGTTTTTATAAAAATAACATAACATCACCACTAAACTGGTGGAGGTGATTAGGTCGTCCCTCTTATACAACTCAAAAATCAAATCCGTTTCTTGTGACAAAAGAACTTTTAAGCCCTGTATAACTACAGGAGCACTGCGGTGCATAAGCCTTAGAAACAAAATGCAGCGCCAAACAAGACTAGATCCTTTTAACATAATTTTAATAATAACTTATAAACACTTCCGTAACTTTTGTTCGAACCTGATAAAAAGGGTAAAGAGACAATATTATAGAAAACAAATAGAAGATTCAACCAAAAGTCCAAGACATCTTTGGTCAACAATAAATGAAATTACACAATTTAAAACACCCAAAACTTCAAATACCCACCTTCTCAATATTACCGCACACCCTCTAAACTCATTAAATAGGGTCAACTTGTTTTTTACCACCATGCAAATCTTTAGCGGAAAGTAGCGTAACTCAGATTGGGATATCGGTTGTGACCTCCTCCAGTAGTAACTCTTGGGCTTCTTTGTTTGTGTTATTGGAGACAGATCCACAGGAAGTGGACGGTATTTTTATGAGTCTTGACTCTGAAAGTGCAACAGGTTGGGATGGTATACCGACAAAATATTTTAAAATATCAAGGGATTTTGTAGTTCCTCTGATAAGCCAGCTAGCTAACTTATGTCTCAAAACGGGAATGTTCCCAAAAGATTTAAAGCGTTCCGTGGTCACTCCTATGCACAAGGGCGGGGACGTGAACGATGTCAACAATTATCAACCCATATCAGTGCTGCCAGAAATTTCAAAAATTTTAGAAAAAATAATAAATAAGAGGCTAACTAACTACTTACAGAAATACAATATTCTATCAAATGCACAATACGGGTTTAGAAGAGGACGTTCAACTCAAGACGCTATTATGGCTTTGACATCTGAAATTGTTAATAAAGTGGATAAGAGTCATAAAATATGCTTAGCATTGTTTTAAGATCTCAAGAAAGCTTTTGATACCGTTTCCGTCCCGATCCTTCTGCACAGGCTAGAAAGCATAGATATAAGAGGTACGGCTCTCTCCCTTTTTGAAAGCTATCTTAAAAATAGAAAACAGATGGTTAACATCAATAACGTATGCAGTGTCAATGAGGACGTCTTCTACGGAGTCCCACAAGGGAGCGTTTTAGGTCCGCCGCTCTTTTTAATTTATATTAACAGCATATGCAACATGCAGATCGATGGAGGGCAAATCTTTTCATACGCAGACGATACTGTGGTTGTTTTCCCAGGAACGTCATGGAAACCTGTATAAACTGTCGCTGAAGAAGGTCTTAGTGAGATAGCTGACTGGCTCCAAGCAAACCTTTTAACCCTTAATACCACCAAGACTAATTTTATTTGTTTTTCCCCAAATCATAGGTTACTTCTGATTATGGCATCACTATTCATGTTTGCCAAAATAATAAGCATAATTATGGCTGCCAAAACATTCAACAAGTCAGCTCTAAAAAATATTGTTGATCAAAGACTGCCATGGCACCCTCACATTGAGATCCTTATGAAAAGGATCCGGAAGCTCATTTGGTTCTTTAAAACTTTACGACATGTTATGTCCGCGCAACTTATAAACAAGATCTATATAGCTCTGGCGCAATCTATAATAACTTACTGCATTCCGATTTGGGGTGGAGCTACCAAAATCAATTTCCTGAATCTGGAAAGAGCTCAGCGGATGCTTATCAAGGTGATAAGCATCCGCTGAGCTCTTTAAGTTCTCTACAACAGACCTATATAAGGTAAGCAACTTGGTCTCAATTAGAAAACTTTATATTCTAAACGTGTCCTTAACTCTGAATAAAAGTCTTCCTTTTGAGTCAGCATGTCAGAGCAGAAGGCGCAGAGATATAGTGGCCCACTCCCCAGGGATTCGAACTGTCTTTGCTAGACGTCAATATGTTACAGAATCCACCTACATCTATAATAAACTAAACCGCAAATTAGATACATATACGATTGTAAAAAAACAATAACAGATTGGCTGTGAAATAACTAACATCATTGTAAAGCAACAACTAAAGGGAAGAGTGAGACAGCTCCGTCACAAGTACTTACTTGGGCTGCCTCGATTTATGTATGACATAATGTTTAATTTGAAATAAATATTTTTGTATTTTTTTTACTTTGTATTTTTTTTTTGTATCACGCCTGTATTCTCCGAAGGGTTAGGCAGAGGTGTACCTATAGTACATCTACATTTTATTTTGTTTTACACGTTAAGGTTCCATGTAATAGCGAGCCTATTGCCACAATTCCAGACTTAGGAGTGTTACCGAAAAATTTCAGACGGAAAACCCAATACACTTTGCCTGATCGGGGACCTCATGCTTTAGAGTAGCGCTTGCGACCACTAGATCAACGAGGCCGTTTTTAGGGTTCCGTAGTAAATATGGAACCCTTATAGTTTCGCCATGTCCGTCTGTCTGTCTGTCTGTCCCCGCTGTAGCTCAGAGACGCTTAGTACTAGAAAATTGTAATTTGGCATAGGTATACATACATATTAATCACGCCGACAAAGTGCTAAAATAAAATCTTGAAATATTTTTTTTTTTTAGGGTAGGTAACTTCCTTGCACGTAATGTGGGGATGATATTTTTTATTCTAGTCTACCCCATGGCGTAGGGTATTTTTGGATAGACCGTTCAAAAATATTGCGGGTCAGTAAATACCACATTACGATTCAAGGATCCGCTTGTGTAACATTAAGCATTAAAGTTCTAATTTTTGTTAGAGTCAAGTGTCCCCTCCTGCGAGCTAAATGGTTGGTTATGGAGATGTGAAAAATTCATGGCAGTAGTACATATAATGAAATTAAAAGGAAAACTGTCACAGCTAAGTAGGCTTTACAATTTAACGAGTGATAACCAACTTAAATTTGCAGTTGGAGAATTGACCGTGACGTGTATCGATTTATAGGAGAACATGTTTTTCAACTACAGTAGTAGTAGTAGTAGTACGGAACCCTTCATTGTGCGTGGTCCGACACGCACTTGGCCGGTTTTTTTATAAAAATGTGGCTTATATTTTTGGGTATTATGGTGTCTTACGACTTCGACGCGTACGATGTCGCAGGCAGAAGTTAGATATTACAAAACGTTGAAATAATTAGGGGTTATCAAAATCAAAAGTAATTTATTTAAACTAGGCTGAAAATCAGCACTTTTCGAACGTCAAAATTACATAAGACAGTCTCCCAAACCCAGCCCTTCACCACTCTCTAGTGCTTTAGCTGGGAAGAAGTGGCGCAACAAACTCCCCATTAGCACACCTGTCTGTTCAGTTAGAAAAACTTTATTCTATACAATAGTATGAAAATACATTACGCAACACAACACATTAAATTAAATTATTTGCCATTAGTCGGCTAGCACGCGCCACTATACGTACCAACTTTGTTTCACGCCCTCTCGCCCCTAGCCGCCGCAGGAGACGCCCTGGGCGTTGGGAATCCCAGGCGGATTTCCGGCCACCGTAGGTGCGGGATTGTGGACGGTGAGCAATGGGTAGCTCAACCGTCCGGTAAGGACCAGGCCCGGGTCGACGGCGCGTTGTATTCCACGCGCGCCTCAAAGAGATGTCGTCAGCACAAAGGTAGGGGTCCACTAGGGCCGATGACTGCCGGGGTCGCGGGAAGGTACTTATGGGTCACCGAGTCCCCCGCAACACAGGCAACAGGAAGGAATACGGGTGGGTTTTAGTCAGTAAGAGTCTGACACACCCACCCGCTCCGCCCAGAGTGGGAGAACTTATTTCATGATTGAGAGCAACACAGGCAACAGGAAGGAATACGGGTGGGTTTTAGTCAGTAAGAGTCTGACACACCCACCCGCTCCGCCCAGAGCGGGAGAAGTTATTTGATGAACGTAAAAAAAAAAAAAAATACGTACCAACTTAAAAAACTATACTCAAGCAGAAATAAATAAGTAAACAGAACCTGGCATAAAGGACATTCCACTTAAATAAAGCTATAAGCTGTAACTCGAAGTCACAAATGACAAACTACACTCGCGAGCAAAAGTATGGAATCACTTATTTGGAATTGATTCCGCGCGATCTTGAGTACTTAATACTCGTAACTACGAGTAGTTAAGAATAATACAAATGGTACCATGTTAAAGAATAAACTGTTAACTTTAAATTGATACGATATGAATTCATTTAAATCACACCAGTATTTAAGGATTGAGTGAAGGAGTTAGGAAAATATAAGGATAATGGAAAAATAAGAAATGAAGAAAACAACAAAAATGTATTATTAAAAATTTATTTGGCCTTAAAATTAAGTTTCAATATTTTGTGTTTCCTCCCCTCGTCCTAATAACTGCTCGAAGACGGTTCTTCATTGAACCAATCAGCTTCTGAATCGATTCTTGCGGGATACCTTCCCACTCCTCTATCAAAGCCGATTTCAGCTCATTCACACTTGAAGGAGCAGGATTTCTGGAACGAACCCTCCTCTTTAGTTCGTCTCACACGTGCTCAATGGGATTCAAGTCCGGGCTGAGCGCCGGCCAGTCCAATGTGGCAATACCGACTTCTTCAAGGTATTCAGTTGTGGCACGGGAAGTGTGACAACGAGCGTTATCGTGCATAAGGAGGAAGTCATCACCGATATATCCCGCATAAGGAACGACATGTTCCAGCAGAATATCGGAAATGTAGCGGTCTGAAGTTAGACCGCCTCCTCGTCCCCCGCCAGGCACGAAAACAAGCTCCATTTTACCGTCGAAAGAAATGCCGGCCCACATCATACAAGAACCGCCTACATAAGCCACTGTCTCAGGGAAACAGCACTGCGCAAATCGCTCCCCAGGCCGCCTGTAGACCCGACCCCTTCGGTCGCTGCCATGCAAACACATTCTGCACTCGTCGGAGATCAGGACTCGCCTCCATTGCTCAACCGCCCAATCAAGATGGGAGCGAGCAAATTGAAGGCGTGCTTGTCGGTGACCTGCCGTCAGTTTCAGGCCCGTGGCAGGCCTTTTTGGAGTCAAATTAGGTTGCTTAAGTCTTCGACGAACTGTCCACTTGCTGGCAGCTACCCCACGAACATTTCAGAGCTCCTGTTAGACGTCGACACCAGTCAAATGTCGATTTCGGAGAGAAGTTGACACGACAAAACGGTCATCCCTCTCCGATGTGCACCGGCGCCGTCGAGATCTTGGTCTCCAGATAAAGCCATCAGTTTCCCGAAAGCGTTTATAGACTTTCGAAACACAGGACTGGCTTATGTGGAGCTGACGTGCGACAGCCCGCTGGCTGAGCCCTTCTTGCAATAGGGCGACGATTTGTGCTGCTTCTGTAGGTGTAGTATCCATTTTTGTCGAAGTTCAAAGGTCAAAAGTAGCGGAGATGTGTACCGGTCAACGTGTGAAAGCCGACTGATAAAGAAAATCCAATAACATGCTTTATAGGGGTCAATAGGCCGCAACTCGCGACGTATCTAACAATTGAAACATATATTTTTCCTTACTTCTTCACGTAATCCGGGATAGCTCCTTAAATACTGGTGTGATTTAAATGAATTTGATGAATTAGCCATCACCCAACTCGTCATATTTGTAGGAAAGAGGCAACCCGACCCCCGACGCTACCGCAAGCAGTGACATCAGAGGGAGCATTGACAACTTGCTGCCGGTTGCTCAGGCAAGAATAGTATGTTTCCGTCAAGAGTGTGGAAGTGTTATTAATATGTGTGTCAATTACTAGTTTAGTTGACTACAGTCAACTGAACTATTAATTGGCATATTATAAATTGCTTTTAGCAAAATGTTAATATCGTTGGATTAGATACAAGTAGTATAGTTTATTATAATTGTATAGTCCAAGAGGCTATACAAAACACGGAACAGAAAAAACAGAAAAAACAACAAAGAAAGAACAAAAAGAACTGGTTTTTTCTGTTCCGTGATACAAAACTTTTACCCAGCGTGGTACAACCCGGGTCGACTCCGCGTTGTGTTCCACGCGCGCCTCAAAGCGACAGCAAGCAGCAGCGAAGTGTCGGCAGCACAAGTGTAGGGGTTCACTAGGACCGATAGCTGCTGGGGTCGTGGGAAAGTCCGAAAGGGATAACGAGGCCCCTGGCAAAACAGGTAACGGAAGGAACACGGGTGGGTTTTAGTCAGTAAGAGTCTGTCACACCCTCCCGCTCCGCCCCGAGCGGAAGAAGTTATTTGATAATGTCCCACACAAAAAAAAAGCGTGACACAAAACTTTGCGCATGGCTGTTCGGGAGCGACCTAATATAACGATAATAATATCTTTTGATAATATTAATGTGTTGTCATAGACCGCTATTTGTTTTGCTATCGTCGAGTCATCGCTAAACTCGGCCCAAGGGTCCTACCATTTGTTATGTATTCATATTGCGTTACAGGGATACTTTATGCTGAATTTATTATTTTATTAACATAATAATTCAACCTGTGTATCGAATTTCCAACAATAGATCCAACTAGCTACGCTCCGCGGTTTCACCCGCATAAGTCTCGTCCCCAAATATCGGGATAAAAGTATCCTATATCCTAATCCAGGTCCTGATCTTCCTATGTGCCAAATTTCATCCAAATTCATTCAGCTTTTTTAGCGTGAAAGCGAACAAACAAACAATCAAACTCACTTTCGCATTTATAATAATAGTACCTAAGGCTTTCCTCAAAAAAGGTTTACCCTATCTGCGACGCGTCGACGGCGACGGCGGCAAAAGCAAAATTGTCTGATGTAAAAATGGAAATCTGTAGTACGTTTAAATTATCTTGAATAATATTTTGAGAACGGTAATTCCATTAAACAAATCTACTCTATTGCTCTACAACTTTGATACTTTCCTCGATATTATAATTATCATTTCTACCAACTGTAAAAAGGTTTTTTATTTGTTTAAAAGGCTTGTCACTACAGATTTTTCTGATTTTACACAACAATGACTGGAACAGGCGACATTTATGAAAATACGTAAATAAGTAAGTTGCGGAGAGGTTGGCGGCTCGCCAGCCGAAAGCACCCGTTCAAATGACGTGAAATTACAAAACACACTTTGAAACAAAACTGATGGTGGGGCTTGTAGCTAAGTAATAACAGCCGCACGGGTCGATCGATCAGGTTAAGCTACGCTTGCCGCGGTTGGTCCGTGGATGTGTGACCATCTTTACATACCCTCCGTGCCTCGGAAAGCACGTTAAGCCGTTGGTCCCGGCTGTCATTTGTAGATCTTTGACAGTCGTTACGGGTTGTCAGAAGCGCGAAAGTCTGACAACCTGTCTTACCAAGGGGTATCATGTTACCCAGTAACTGGGTTGTGGAGGTCAAATAGGCAGTCGCTCCATGTAAAATACTGGTATTCAGCTGTATCCGGGAAGACTGGAAGCTGACCCCAAAATAGTTGGGAAAATGCTAGCCAGATGATGACTTCGAAACAAAACTACTACCAATCTTTGTTATTTGATTTTATTTATTTACCTTAAGGTCCTACCCGAGGGAAATTAGGTAAACCTCTAAGTATATGTTTGTAAGAAATCTTGTTTTCATTAATTGTGATAGAGGTACATAATATAACATTTATTGGGATATTGTTATCCTACTGGGATCATTGTGGACAATTTCAATTACCAATAACTATTCAAGTATTTTTTTGTAAACAGGCATAAGTAAATTGAGTAATCTAGACAAAAGCATATTACAATTTAAAAAAAATAGATGAAAATAAAGAAAGCTTTCAACATTAAGGAAAATAACACAGAAAATCCTTGCAGATAGCATGAGTCACTCATCATCACATTGGCCATGAATGCCAGCCCGGAGTGCATCGTATGTCAAGTATTCTTCATGATAATTTACACCCCATTAAATGTGTCAGAATGTATTTTTCGCAGCGAAATATGAACATAATAACACTTTCCTTATTATGTCCTTGTGCTTATTTTATATAATACTTATGCCCGCGGCTTCGCTTGCGTGGAGGTCAGAAATTATCCCCCGGAAACGTTCTACTGTTTACGGTAGAACGCTTCCGTGCCTGAGCATCATCCTCCCAGTCGGCATGATTTTTCCCGACATCTTCAACAATCATCGTCATATGTCAGCTAATTCACACAAAACAAAGAATTATACACCTAAACCTTCCTCATGAATCACTCCGTCCATCGGTGAAAAGCATATGAAAATCTGCTAGTAATCCGTTGTAGTTTTTGAGTTTATCGCGTCTATCTGTCTGAACGCGATAAACTCAAAAACAGAATCACTATATATTATAAAACATATAATATATAGTGATTCTGTTTGAATGAATGAACGCATTGGTTTTGCTGGAAATATAGCTTTATGAACAAGTAAAATGTATGTTTATAGATGCATTAATAATTTCCTCATATTATTTGCTAAGCACTAACTTAACAGAGTGCAGTCGGTGCTTTACTCACTTAATCGAATTAAAACTGCAATCTTTCTTGTACCTCTCTTGTAATCTCTTGAAATCTTTCTTGTATCTTTCTTGTCACCTCCTTCTGCGAAGCAGTAATGCTCGCGAAGGAGGAGGCGGGACGGTTAAGGGAAAGGCAAATTTCGCGCCCTCTCGCCCCTAGCCGCCGCAGGAGACGCCCTGGGCGTCGGGAATCCCGGGCGGATTTCCGGCCACCTAGGCGCGGGCTTGCGGACGGTGAGCAATGGGAGCTCACCGTCCGGTAAGGACCAGGCCCGGGTCAACGGCGCGGCGCGTTGTATTCCACGCGCGCCTCAAAGAGATGTCGTCAGCACAAAGGTAGGGGTCCACTAGGGCCGATGCCTGCCGATGCCTGCCTGCCTAAGGTCGCGGGAAGGTACTTATGGGTCACCGAGGCCCCCGCAACACAGGCAACAGGAAGGAATACGGGTGGGTTTTAGTCAGTAAGAGTCTGACACACCCTCCCGCTCCGTCCAGAGCGGGAGAAGTTATTTGATGATTACCCACGCTAAAAAAAAAAAACTTTCTTGTACCATATTTTCTACTAAAATTATAAATAGTGCTACTCTATAGTTAAAACGCATTATTCAGTGCAGTATAAAGTGTGATTCACCCGGGCAAAGTATAGAAAACTAGAAAAAACAATAAGTGCCAATCGGAAAAACAGCAACTGACTATCGGACGCTTATGTGCAAACCTTATCCTATTTTAAGACATTTGTAGGACAGTAAAGTGAACGCAAACAAAGCTCACCAAAATAATCGTGTCACACCCATCAATGATTGTTTTTATTACCGTTAAATCTGCAACAACATTTAAACCTAAAAATAACCTAAATTGAAACCGTTAAATTGCAAATCATGCCTAAAAACGTCATCTAGCGACGAGTGGCGAAACGATATCAAGATCAACAATCATTACCTAAGCCCGCCATCTAGCGAACGATATCAGAACATTCTATACAAAATAGTAAGGCAACTACACCGTTCACCACGAGAGGGCGTTATTACAAAATATTGATCCCATAAAAGTAAACAAAGAACTTTTAATGTGGAAAAAGTGGTGGCGGCACTGCGCAAGATCCAAAAGACCTGGACGAATAAAAATCTGCTATAGAAAAGAACGGCGAGAAAGTAACAGAAAATATAATCAGAATACTTGATACAAAATTTAATACATTCGAAGAAAATCAAGAAAAGCTCAAGGAAAAAATCGAAAATCAAGAAAAAAGACTACATATATTGGAAAAACTTGCAAGAAAGAAAAATATAGTTTTCTTTGGAATAGAGGAAAGCGAAAGTTCGTATTCACAACTAGAAAACATTGTAATTACTTTTATAAACAGTTATTTCTCAATAAATTTTAATTGGAACGACAAGAAACCAGAAGAATATGCAACAAATCAGAAAAGTCCCGCCGATCCAGTAACATTTACCTACCACTCTGGGCAATAAATCCAAATTGTGAAACAAAAAGGAATGCCAAATGACACTGTGTACTACATAAAAGAGGACTATCCCCAACACGTACTAGAAAACAGAAATGATCAAAAAAATCAAAATCTAAATCAGAATATTTTTATTTCACATAAACCTACATGGGCACTTACGAGTATGAAACGTCAGAAGCTAGGTGCACGGTTCCAATTGGTCGTTTCGAGAGCCGGCAAGAAACTCCACGGTTACTCTTTTAAAAATAATTGGCTTTTACAATGTTCTCAAATTATAGTGTTAATAGGTATGGGAGGACAGCGTAGGCCTGTCGAGAAGTACTTAACAAAAAAAAAGAAAAGGAAAAGGTCTACAAAAGATCTAGTCTATTAGCCTACAACGTTCTCACATCCACAACGTACACAAGAATCCATGTAAAATAATATTAAAATAATAAAAATAAAAACCTATTTAAACTAAATGAAGGGTTTGCCATTACAACAAGTCTGAAATCAAAATTGTAGGTATATAATGTCAAATAATGAAAATATAATGTCAAAAAAGTATGTCTAAAAAATAATCATAATAAACATCGTAATTTGGGAGCAGCTAATAGACATTTACATAGTTATGCCGTTTCTGATGTACTGGGAAGCCACATGTGCAGAAGGAATTATTACCAAACTTCCTTGTCTTCAACGTAGTCTTTAATCTTATTATATGCGTTTTGATAAGGACACGTTTGATGTGGGTTTTGACCTTTCCATCGCGAAGTTCTGTAACTGACTTTGGCAACTTGTTATACAAGCGGATACTGTTGATAACAAATGATTTGCTTGTTTTTGTTAATATAAATTTGGGTATCACAATTTTATGTTTACTACGTGTATTTATATTATGGAAATCACTTCTTGTTTTGAAAAGACATACGTTTTTACAAACATACAAAATACTTTCTAAGATATAAAGAGAAGGCAGAGTTAGTACAGTCAGCGTCAATAAGCGTCAATAATCGGGACGAACAGACTGTTCAAAATGATCTAAACAACTGAGAATTAAATATTAACTCAATGACACAAGAACTGTTTCAAAATGAAGAAAATACACGACAACTGTCATTCTCTCAATTTTCTTAGTTGTTGAGATCATTCTGAACAATCGGTTCATCCCGATATTTATGACGCTGACTGTACATTAATTTCTTTGAATTTGTTGTGTGAAATTTTTCTAAGGGACTCACTTGAATTACTCCTCTTACGTAAAATAAAAATTGAATCTACATCAGCTGCCGATCCCCACAGCAGAACGCCATAAGACATAATACTGTGGAAATAAGCAAAGTATACTAACCTAGCTGTGGGTATATCAGTCAGCTGTCTAATTTTTCTTACTGCATATGCAGCTGAGCTTAATCTACCTGAAAGAGCTCTAATGTGGGCTCCCCGTTGCAATTTTGAATCTAGAGTAATTCCTAGAAATATAGGGGGGTCGTTCGTGGAACGTCGCAGTGAACGGACAACATGGAAAGGCCCACAGGGTAATCGCTACAAAGGAAGACCTTACGCGCGATGGGATGATGACATCAAAAAAATAGCGCGACAAAAATGGCATCTTATAGCTAAAGAACGGGAAAAATAGCAATATTTGGAAGAGGCCTTTACCTCGAGGGGGGTTCCTATCACCCAAGAAATGTAAAGGAAATTATTTTTGTTTACTTAAAACTATTTTTTTCCGTTAATCTTACATATTTTAAATCGTAAACTGTAAGCTTATAGGAAATAAAATGGTTTTTACATTATATCAATTAGTTTATGCGTCCTTGTGCAGCAGGACCAGCGTTGAGCAGAGCATTTTTGTCAGCGATGTAAAGATAAAGATAAAGATAATTTTATTTTGCAAACATGGATAACATTAAATGGTGACAAAAAAAAAACATATTGAAAGTTCAGCCATATTTTACCACGTAGGCATGCAAAAGATATAGAACATCAACTTATAACTAGAGAGTAGGTAGAATTAAAAAAACATTACACGAAAAAGTAGGTACACAAAATAAACATTATTCTAACTTAAAAAATCTTTCTCAGTAAGGTATTCACTTAAATTATAATAAGCTTTCACCACTAAAAAGCTACGAAGTCTTTTTTTAAATAATTGGACTGGAAGCCCTTTCCAACTCTTAGGCAAGTGATTATAAATAACTGGAGCCATGCAGTAGACACTTGCGCATGAGTGCTGTCTTAGCTGGCTCCTGACAAAGCAAGCTATTGTCGCGTCTATTGCGGGGAAACACGTCAGCTATACGTCTGAAACGACTCGGGTTTGCCTTCACAAACACAGCTACTTCTAGTATGTATAGGCAAGGTAATGTTAAAATCTTATAACTTTTAAAGTATGGTTCACAACTATCAGTGGGTTTAATTTTAAACATCGATCGAATGCATCTTTTTTGCGGTTTCTTTTTCAGTAGAGTTTCCCCAAAATATGATCCCATACCGTAAATGTGATTCTACTATGCCATAATAAGCAGTAAGAAGAGCATCTGTGTTAATTATAGGTGATAATGTATATAGAGCGTATGCAGACTTACTCAGCTTCTTACATAAGGTATCAATGTGTGATTTCCAATTTAATTTGCTATCTATTTTGAGACCCAAGAATTTTGTACTTTCTACTTCTTTTATGATATCATTATTGTAGTGTATATTTAAATTAATAGTAGAGGTCTGTTGTCTAAAATGGATAACTTTCGTTTTACTCAAATTTATTTTTAAATTATTCGCGTCTAGCCAGGTTACCATCTGTTGTAAACTATTATTAATGTCATTCTCATAATTATCTATCCTTCTACAAGGTATTGTAATCGTACTGTCATCCGCAAATAGTGTTACTGGTCGATCAATAGATTTCGGTAGGTCATTTATGTATAGTATAAATTTAAAGGGTCCCAAAACGCTGCCTTGCGGTACCCCAAATAATAATTCACGCTCTGAAGACCGAAATATTTCTTCACGTTTATTAACTGTATTAACTTTATTCATTTCAGTAATTTGTTTTCTATTTTGTAGGTAAGAATTAAGCAAATTAAGGACATTGCCTCTCATCCCGTAGGCTTCGAGTTTCTTTAAAAGAGTAGTATAGTGTACATAGTCGAACGCCTGGGTCATGTCGCAAAATACACTACATACAGGATTCCGGACATCAACGTTTTTTATGACATTGTATAAATAATCATATATAGCCATATATGATTTTTTATACAATGTCCTATGTACACGAAATCCTTTCTGTTCCTCGCACAGAATGTTGTATGTATTGATGTAATCCGCCAACTTATAATATGCTTGGCTGCATAGTGTGAATAAATTGCCAAAAATGTAAAGTTTGTGGTAGCGGAAAAAATATATGTTAATTTTGAACATATTTCCCAGAACTTGGTTGTTACCAAAACACGTTTTGAAAAAAAAATCTCGGTTCAAACTAACGTTAAACTAACCTCTTACCTTGAGTTCTAATCTAAAATATCTGTATTCAATATCAACATACGTTACGTATTTAGTTAATAACAAGTACGTCTTATTTGAATGCAGAACTTGGTTGTTTTTTATTTTCGATTACTCAACTCAATTTTGAGTAAATAGATAATTGCTTCATATTTTGCAATAAATTACAAGCGTTTCGTCATCGCGCTTCTCTTTCTTTTCTAAGCAATCTGACAGTGACCGCGGTTTAGGTGTTGTCAGCGTCTTAATACAAGATTTAAATTCCGTTTCATTCAGTTGGAGTATGTGAGGAGGTATTTTATTATAACATTTTAAACAAAACCCCATGAACGATGCCTACTTTAGCTAATCTGAAACCTGGTTGAACTAATTGGTCGCTATTTCTAGTCCTATAATTGTGTCTTTCATCTCTTTTACTGAAAAGACTCATATTTTTCCTTATGTACATGATGTTTTCATAGATATATTGATAAGGTACCGTCAAGATATCTTTAAACAGTTCCCTTAAAGAATCGCCAATTTATGTTCATTTGTAGAAACAAATGAACATAAAATCTTTAAAAAATATATATCTAATAGAGCTGTTTAAAGTAAAAGAGAACTTTTACTTTAAACAGCTCTATTTGATAAACTATCTCCTAGGTTGACATGTGTAGAAGTAAAAAGTTTGTTGCAACTGTCTTCGAGTATAAATATGCCTAAACTTTACTCCAATTTTATGTAATAGTGAATTAGCATTATATTAGTTTTTCCGCAGTTAGTTGGGTTAGGTAAGAGAGTGCTATGTCTCACTTTTTGTGAATGGTTTTCTAATTTTATATTGTAGACTTTAAAAGTCTGTGATTACTTAACGAACTTCATCGTGAAATGTGAGGTAAGCAATGACCTGAGCATACAGGGTGTCCCACGACTTTGCCACATGGAGGAAAAGTACCTTAAATACTGTAGATAGAATAATTTACTGAATAAAGACTTCATTTTTATTTTAAAAACAATGCGAACTGCATTCAAAGAATTTTAAATACAGGGACGGGAATCGAACCGCCCTAAATGTTAAAAAAAAAACCTGTACCTAATTTTACTTTGGCGATCGAAAGGCTCAATCATATACATTTATTTCTTTTAAATAACATAGCATCTAAAATAAAAGGAAGACCATGAAATTTAAGATTTATTTAAAAATAATTATGGATCACTTGTGTCTGAATTAAATAAAAACACTTAAAAAATTGTGACTTTTTTCGAGGTTGTTTTATACTTGTTCAAATTTATTATATTTTAATAATAAAAAAATAATTATACTATTGTAACTAAAATTAAATAACAGAAGTACTCACATAAATAAAATCACAATCATCCTTAAAGTCATTAAAATGCATATTAAATAATCAATATTATTATTAAAATCAAGAAATCCATTGAAATCACAAAACAACAAAATAAAAAGAAACATTAATAAATAAAAAACAATATAATTTCATTCGTTGCTGTTCTTTTGAACATGCAACTGTACACAATGCTATAATATTGGGCAGTCAATTCTGCCAGCCACAATGCTAAGAATGCTGTTGCCACTGCCGCGGGCTCGACTTAGCAACGATGCAGCTCTCTTTCTGAGGATGGCACTGAAGCCATCAATACGAGCGTCGGCAAACATGCCCGACGCGCTGCAGTGCCTCGGCAGTCGCTTCAACATCCTCAAGGCTGTACGCGCAGGGTGTTGATTGCCTTCTGCGTATATTTGACCCATAGACTACACGTATAGAAAGATTGGCAAAACGCTCGAAACATTGTAAGTTTTACTGCTTTACTGCAGCGCACAGTGTTTTATAAACCCAAAAAAAGTGACATCGTCTTTTTATTCCAGATTCGTGTAGATTGATTCAAAAGAAACGCTAGAGTAAAATACCGAGGTTTCTAGTACATCTAGATGATGAGATATAAATTTTTGAAAATGCCTAAATTTTTATCCGGATTATTAAAAAAAAAATCATAATAAATTACTAGTTAAAATTATTAGCAAACTGATTAAATTCATGCACGAAGATTTTAAAGGCGCAAATTACCATGTTATCAAAAAATATTTAGGTTCATTTAAATCGACGTTATCATTTTTTTAAATATTTTCGATTTTATTTTTAAACTCGATTAATCCTGAATTTCGCTTCTTAATTTTTTTACATAAAATTTCTTTATATGTGGCCTATACACACTAAAAAATTCAAAGCCCGAATCCGAAATTTATTGCTAGGGTTGGCACTTACAACCAATGTAAACCCGGGTATAAATTGATTATTTTTTTTTATTATTTCACATAGGCTTACATGGGCACTTACAAAACGTCAGAAGCTAGTGCGTGATTCGCAATTAGTCGTTTCCTATGGAGAAAAACCGGCAAGAAACTCTATGGCTACTCTTTAAAAAAAATGGTTGATTTACAATATTTCCATATACATAATATGTGCTGAAATATATTATATTTTCACCCCACTTATTCGAAGAGGACGGCTTAGTTCGCCTCCAAATGCACCCAAAGGTGGTGTTTTCTGTAAGAAACTTTCAGCGGCCAGTGATGAGTATTCCAATTTCAAAAAGTGCGCGGCAAAGATGATTGCTGCGCAGTTATTAGAGGATTCTGTTCATAAGTGCGCCGCAATTTAAATTGCCACGCACTTTTTGAAATTGGAACATCTTAGCGTTCAGCTCCAAAGAAATCGAACGAAAATATTGTTTGAATAAAGATTGGCTGGTATGACGGCCCTCAACTCAAATGTTATTTTGCTCCCTTATAATACAATCTACTATATATATATTGTATTTGATTCGAACTGTTATGTCGTGATGGTCCTGTGGTTCAGGCCCGCTTTTTATGCACGAGGTTGCTGGTTCCGTACCGAGCAAGTACAAATGTAACTTTTTAAATTCATATATACTGTCCAAGTTTAATATAGACTAGCCATGTCTATAATAAACTTGGACAGCACATGAAAGAAAGAGTTGATTTTATCTCATCTTGAAGTATATTGTGTATATAAGTGTAAATGATGAAACTTGTTGACCAAATAGATTACTAACTAAACTTTAATTGCAGATATTTTAAATATCTAAATCATCAAAAACCAAAAATAAATCAATCAATCATTAATCATTTTCTGCAGTCAACATTTCGTGGTCGTCTATATCTTCAGTAAATTCTTTCTCATTGTGATTTGGTTTAAGTAACGCCAAAGCAGCAGCAGGTAATGGACGTTTTTTCAGATGTTTTCTTCTTTGGAGCTGCATTTCAGCAGCAATAATTGGGTCGGAAGACACTAGTGCTCTATGAAACAGATCATACATTGTTTGTTTACGATCAAATTTGCGTGTGTGGTGCTCCCGATCAGATCGCCAATATTTGTTTCGTGATTCGGCGGCTTGCTCGGAAAGCATACCGATTGTTAGTGGTGTTTTGTCAATAATAGATGCCCCATGAATTAAAATTTTATGAATGGAAACCGTCATAGGATGCCAGTCATAGACACTTACATATTTGTAGGCAAGGTCTTTACAGAATGTACCAAATTTCTCTGCATCTACGGGAATTCCACAAGAGATCACGATTAAGATAATGTATAAACCATCAAGAAGCCAAAGTTCTAATCCTAAAATATCTGCAAAAGTTTTTCGGTTTTCATCTGCCAAAACTATGCGGCTTGTGTTGCCATCATTCGTGGTTCCGGAATTAGAAAGAACGACATCTACCAATACACCAATTTTATCACGTATAGCATCTTGGATACGTTTTTTTCTCTCCTGTACTGCAAGCCCTTCTGGTGAAGATTGCTTGATACGCCATTTTTTCACTTCACATTTGTATCCGAGTTTGAGAAGAAACTCCAAAACTCGGATCCAGGCGTGCAGAGGATGGGGCACCTGTATGGGCGCGCTATGATTTTTTTTTTAATAATCCGGATAAAAATTTAGGCATTTTCAAAAATTTATATCTCATCATCTAGATGTACTAGAAACCTCGGTATTTTACTCTAGCGTTTCTTTTGAATCAATCTATACGAATCTGGAATAAAAAGATGATGTCACTTTTTTTGGGTTTATAAAACACTGTGCAGCGTGCAAATCTACGAGCCAACATATTGCATCAGACAGCCAACGTCCGGCGCTCCCTCTCAATGTCCTCGTAGTCAGAGAGATCATCCGAGACCCAGTGGCCCAGGTATTTGAATCGCGAAACTCTGGATAAAGAAACACCATATCGTCTGCGTAACTGATGTTGTTGACGTATTTTCCGTGTATAGAGCAGCCAAGTTTGGTGTTGCTGAGTCTCTCGATGAGTCCGTTTACGTACAGATTGAAGAGACGAGGCGAAGTTAAACCTCCTTGCCTTACTCCACACCTTAGTCTGTACGCACCGGAGATCGCGCCCGCCCACTTTATATTATTAACTTGGTTGTTGTACCAATAATCAAAAATGTTAACGACTTCGGGAGGCTAGTTTCTGTCCTCATGTTGTACCATAGCACATTATAGGACATTAAATCGAAAGCTTTCGAAAGGTCTAAAAAACAGGCGTAGACCGGAGTCTTTCTATCGGTGTAGTACCGGACAGTGTGCTTGAGGCATAGAACTGCCGTTTCTGTCAACAGCCCGCGCCAAATAAAACCGAACTGCGCGTCGTTCAGCTTTATGTGGCTGTTCCAAATGCGATCTAGCAGACTGTCCAGCACTTTTGCGCCACGTTAGTAGCTAACGAAATGGGCCTATAATTGCTGTTATCTGATGCATCACCAGCTTTATTTTTGATTATTGGCACAACCACGGTCTTCATGCACTCGTCAGGCAGGTATGAGTGTGTTAAACAAAATGTATAAAACATTGCCCCTCGTCATATGTGTTATTACGGTAGATAATTATGTTCAGGAGTAAAAGATGGAATTACTTCCGGCCTAAGCGTATTTTACCAGATTTTACCGGTGTAGAGCATTCCCGGCACACGGGACGGAGGTTCTATCTCAAAAAGACTTTAGAACATGTTCGCAATGTCACGCGGCTCATTTACTCCGTTAACATTTAGAGAAACAGTTGGTTTCTTCATCAATAATATCGTTAAGTAAATCGGCGATGTTTTTTTAAATTAATATTTTTTTCGCAATTTCTATGATAATGATAATTTATTTCGATCTAATTTTAGTTTTTATGAATATAGAAGAAGTTTGACAACCGATATTAATAATCATAATTTAATAGGTATTGGTACTCAAGTGGTTATTTATTCTTATATTTCAGGAATCCGAGTACATTTCATTTCAACCCCGTGATTCTCACCAAATCCAGCAGTACAACAATTACGTCAAAATGTGATGTACTATTTGGAAAGAGAGAGACCGTTTACATCATACTCTCCAATTTCACCACTATTGTATCAAAATAGGCAGAGGGAAACACCACCCCAGTTAGAAGAAAGGTTAAATAGCGCCGATACCAGAAACAACATCAACATTTATTGTTGCGCTCCCTCGTATTTTATAGACGAGGGAGCGAAATGATGTATTCGTATGTTAAAAAGTATGTAAAGGACCCACGTCGTAAAATAATACGTATTCTAATCTTTGATAGCGAAGAACTCAATGGTTCTAAATTATACAATTGTAATGCTAAAGCGATAAATACAATTCAAAAGAAAATATGGTTAAGTTTGTACAATATACCTACATTAGACATAATTATTGCAATGAACAAACTATGTATTTTTACTAAAGCAAATGTAATATATATAGCAAATGTAATATAATATAATAAATAAAACAAAGTCGGGTTAGTTACACCATTTATAACTCAAGAAGCCAAACTGGGACGATTTTGATGTTTTTTGATTTGTTGGATTCGTCTCCGCCCCGAATAGCAGAATAAGTATTAAAACATTGAAAAATTTCACGAAAAAAAAATTAAGAAGAAAATTAATTTTCTCATACATTTTATGTGGAGCTGCTTTTTCGATGATATCTCGAAGAAGGATTGACTGATTTCGATGTTACTTTTTTTTGTTCGTCTCAGCCTCAAAAAGTTTCCTCGCTTATTGGAAAAGTAAGAAAATCACAAAAAAAAAATCCGTATACAACACAATCTCTAAGACATGACAGAAACAAGACACTAACAAATACGAACATGGCGTTGTATGCTGGTTCCGGTAATGCCAGTAGATGGCGTTGTGTGCATCATCCTTTGACAGCTGATTCAGTTGCGCGGTCCTTTCATTGCGCCACGATTTCTCAGCATGTTTTTCGAATTTTCACAAATTTTCGTTGGTAGTTAATTCAAATGGAATTCGCCTCTCATTTCATTTTGATCAATCTTTCTGGTGTGGAACTCTATGTTTAACTGACTGCAAAAAGGAGGAGGTTGTCCGTCCGTAAACTCGAATTATTCATTCACTGGTGTAATCTGTGCAAAAAATCTGTAAAAAAACATGTGCTAGCTGTCACTTTGTGTAATAAAATGGTAATAATTACTGTATTCTAGATTTTGGTTTTATGACGTCTGTCTATGAGGGTGTTTTACTAAAAAAATAAATGACAACTTATAGTCTGTATTACTGACACAGTCGCTCGATTGCATGAATTAATGTTTTAATTGTGAACATATACAATATGTGGAAAAAAAGAAAAGATCTGGTGCAATCAAGAGAAGGATTGGAATTGGTATTTGAATATTACAAATTACCAACCAGATAACAGTAATGATAGTGAACCATCATTTATTGAGGAAGAGAGAGAATCATTAATAAATCGGAAAACATACAGTCAATCTTAAATTCCATCGACGTCCAACGAAGAGTGTTCCCACAGTGATAATAATGATCATAACAGTTATGTCAAATGTGTAGATTTAGTTCAACCTTTGGAAACTGATGATTTCGTATCTTCATGCAGCAGCGCAATTAGTTCAAATATTGATGACGACGAATTTTTAAAAATCTACTGTTTCTAACTTGTTTCTTTTACATTATCAATGTCTGTGTCGCTATTTAACCACAAGATTGAGTTCTCTTACTGCTTCCTCATATGACGATAATGATAGCCTCTTCACACAGCATTTTGAGGTGAACCAAATATCGAAAGACTGAGATGTTTCATCCTTTACTGATTTGTTGACATCTAATCGCTTTCTTCGCCATTTTAACTCGCCCTTTGATTCCCAAAAACTTGTTACAATGCAAATACCGTTTTACCCTTTCTCTATGGTTTCTATAATTATAAACGGCATATTTTTTTTTCCTGAAAATAAAGTAAAACATGTAAAGTAAAACACACAACACACTAATAATATTTTACAATCTAACTCTTTTGGTTTTACCGTATGGTAACGTTTACGTACGTATGTACGTAACGTACGAGGAATGTTAAAAAAAAGCGGCCAAGTGCGAGTCGGACTCGCCCATGAAGGGTTCCGTAACAGCAAATAACATAATATAAAAGTTCCTGTAGTTCGTTATTCTGTTTTAATAATAGTGTATCTTTTTTTATTTTTTTTAATAAAAAAAAATTACTAGTTCTCGTTCAAACCAATTTTCGGTGGAACTTTACATGGTACATGGTAATGTACATCATATATTTTTTTTAGTTTTATAATATTCTTATTTTAGAAGTTACAGGGGGGGACACATTTAACCACTTTGGAAGTGTCTCCCGCGCAAACTATTCAGTTTAGAAAAAAATGATATTACAAACCTTTATATCATTTTTAAAGACCTATCCATAGATACCCCACACGTATGAGATTGATGAAAAAAAAAATGAGTTTCAGTTCTAAGTATGGGGAACCCCTAAAATTTGTTGTTTTTTTTTTCTATTATTGTGTGAAAATCTTAATGCGGTTCACAGAATACATCTACTTACCAAGTTAGTTTCAACAGCATAGTTCTTATAGTTTCGGAAAACAGTGGCTGTGACATACGGACGGACAGACAGACAGACATGACGAATCCATAAGGATTTCGTTTTTTGCCATTTGCTACGGAACCTTAAAAATGTAATACGGTTGCCAGGAGTAACAGATCAACTATTTATACTTAACTAAAGTAGCGAGTCCAAACTTCACGCAGAACACTACGCACTAACATTTTTTAGGAACCAAATGGTGACATGAAGCGAGTGTAAATGAGAGAATGCGAAAGTTCGTAGTGCCTATGCTCAGACTCACCAAGATATTACGGCCGTACTTTTTGGATTAATTCTCGTAATTCGGGCACACATCTACCTTTAGACACAACTTGAATCTTATCATTAAACGACAAATGCGACTAACCTAACCTAACCAACACATTATCGGCGCAAACTTCACAACAGAACACCATTCTTAGGTAAACAACAAATAATATTTACACTACTTTACTTTTCAAAACGAATTACTTATAACTTCTAAGATTTAAAAATGCATTCAATTCAAGATCGGATTTACATTGCGTGTCACTGTCACATGAAACAAACACTACCAATTAAAATTGTATCATTGTCATACCGTGTTCTTCCACAAAAGGGACTACCAAATTTTGCCGGATAATACAGTCCTGGGTTGCCAAAACTTATTTTCCTAACTCCCCAAAAATCAAAGCAAAATTTCCCAAATATGAGGAATATAATAAAAAAATATTTTCATAGGGCTTTTGCTATTCCTTACAATTTATAATTTTTTTGGAAGGTATAAATTCGACAATACCACCCTGTTTTTTTAATTGTCTCTAGTAGGTAGTCATGAAGGAAACTTCCCCGCAATTCGGGGAATTGTCCAAAAATTGGGAACCCTGGTCTTCAATACTTTTCATTCATTAAATCTTGACTTTACACACAGCCAATGGGAATCGAGCTCCTGCCGCAGGAGTTACGCCCCTAATTTAAACCATGTCACTATTCTGTGCCGTTCATACACACGAAAATATACACGAGTGTGCGTAAGTTTATGAACGGTATGTAGGCTAGCCGAATGCTTGCCTGCGCATACCTACCGTACCAAGCTCCGTCGAACAGTGAGTCACGTGGCGTCTGCGACAAGTTGATATAAGAGTTTTATCAGGAGTTTAACTTTTTTTTTATATATTTTGTATTATTTTATTACATAGTTAAAATAAATGCATTTGGCATTATTGGTAGGGTAGGCTAGGCCTAATTGCCTCTATGGACGGCACGCCCCTGTGTGTGCCGTTCATACACACGTAAATATAAACGAGTGTGCGTAAATTTATGAACGGTATGTAGGCTAGCCGAATGCTTGCCTGCGCATACCTACCGTACCAAGTTCCGTCGAACTGTGAGTCACGTGGCGTCTGCGACAAGTTGCTATCAGAGTTTTAACAGGAGTTTACCTTTTTTTTATATTTTGTATTATTGTATATTACATACTTAAAATAAATGCATTTGGCGTTGTTGGTAGGGTAGGCTAGCCCTAATTGCCTCTATGGACGGCACGCCGCTGATCATGTTCGTAGCTTAGAGAGAGATGAAATAGCGAACCATCGTTATATCGTCATAATATTGTTTAGCTAAGAAAGAGACGACTGCTAGAAACAAAGAGTACCTTATACATTGGCTAGAACTGTACAAATAGTAGATTGTACAACAAGTTTTAGACAAGCAATAAGAATAAAATGTGTTTTATGAACGAGTTATAAACTCTGCTTTTCACTTCGATTGCGAGTAAATTAAACAGTGATATTGCAAGTTAACATCTAAGGTTTTAGTTTAAATTAAATTGGAACAATTTCTCTACTTTTTTTACCTGTATACATAAACATTAGGCTTGAGTAGAAGACCTTTATTTTTTGGTTGGGAAAACATCAAATAACTTCTCCCGCTCTGGGCGGAGCAGGAGGGTGTGTCAGATTCTTATTGACTAAAACCCACCCGTATTCCTTCCGTTGCCTGTGTTTCCAGGGGCCTCGGTAACCCTTTAGTAGTGTAGTGAGGAAGAGATCAAAGTCATCTTGGGCTCAGGGTTTTTTAATTTATTCTAAAGAGAATTCTAAATTATGTATAGAGAACTGATATACATCCTCAGTAATAAAAATATTCTATTATAAAGCTGATTAAATGCCAATAGCTGTACAGTATAATCCTTAACTTAGTACAGCTACTCAGACTATACCACTCTCCAAATATCGTTTAGGGTGTTTAGCAAATTGTGGCCATTTTCGAATGTATAAAAACAAAATTTAAAGTATAGTTAAAGGAATATTTTACAACAGCTAAAGCCGTATCATGATTATCAGCTTGAATAATGATAGTGCCCTCCCCCTGGAGCGTCGAACACCCTCATTGAGTAGATTTATGAAAAGGGGTTTGTAGAGCTACGATGCGTGTTTTTTGAGATATCGTAGTTTTAGTGAATGCTTGCGGGTTTCGGGCGGTTACTCTACGACGTATCCGCGCAATGGCGGCGTAGGGACGTGACAGCTAAAGTGAACAGGAATCGATAATCTATTATAGGTACCGGTGGCACGGTGTAGGTATATTGTATGCTAAAGATTAGCAATTTGTCTCCTACAACTACCTAGTTGTAGGAGACAAATTATACAGTGTATTTGCCACCTGGCAAACCACCTGATATTGTATAATTTCTCAGTTTGTAATCAGTAATAAATTTGTTAAAATCAAAATATAAAATAGCCTCACTGTGACGACAAGTTGTTGTTTTATTGTGATCACCCACCGAATCAAACCTTGTTTCGAATAGAAGACTCATTATAAATTAACAAATTGAAATTATAAATATGCTTATTTTGCTCATCAGATAAGTATTGAGAATAAGGCAAGGCACAGAAAATAATTTATAATTATTGGTCTAATTGAAATGTAACATGAAATGGACACATTCAATGATGTGTGAAATGGATCTTTCTTACAGTTAAACTTGATGTGCGACAGTACGACCAGTAACATACGTTCCGCCATACTATCACTAACCGACTTTGAGATGGTACCATATGTTTTTCGGTATCTTTCTGGGTCCTGCGTGTGGTCCTTGTTAGTTATTCATGTCATGCTGCAAAAATGAGACAGTGCATTAAATTTATATTCGTCTAGTGACATAATACGATGACTCAGAACAAACTGGAATATCCAAAACCTGACCTTGAAGCAATAACTTAAGATACATAATACGTAATTAATTGCTGATGACACAGCTAGCCTTTGTGTCTTTGTTCCCAATGAGAAGCTTTAATCTTCAAATTAATAGTCAAATCGTGTCACTTTGCCACAACCCCATTGTTGGGCTTATGATACCGTGCCTCTGATGAATGGCAGTAAAAACTACACAGATTTGGGATGCTGGCTTTATAAACGGTATAAATATGATGGGATTCACGAATTGTTGCCAAAGAACCGAATACCACTAAAGATGGTAAGTGAATTATCTATGTCATTTTCTCAAGCCCGTTTGTGACCGTAAGAATAATGAGGCATATTTTAAGTAGTTACAAGTTCTTCTAATAATAATAAACACCACCGTATCTCTACGTTGTTGTCGTAGCGGGGCTTGCATGTTCCTATGAACTTTAGACCTGTGCTGGTAGTGTTTACTTTGCCGAAACAAGCCTAGGGGTAGAAGCCCCCGGAGGACACGGTGGAGCATACAGTTGAGGTCTGCCTGGCTTGGGCAGAGCCCCACCGTTTCCTCGTGGATGCGATCGGCGGCGGAGATATCTCGCGTCCGGCCCTGGTCCAGGACATGGTACGGAGCGAGAGGGCATGGGCAGCCGTCACCTCTTTCTGCGAAGCAGTAATGCTCGCGAAGGAGGAGGTGGGATCGTTGAGGAAAAGGCAAATTTCGCACCCTCTCGCCCCTAGCCGCCGCAGGAAACGTGCTGGGCGTCGGGAATTTCCAGCCACCGTAGGCGCGGGCTTGCGGACGGTGAGCAATGGGTAGCTTGCCGTCCGATAAGGACCAGGCCCGGTTCGACGGCCCGTTGTGTTCCACGCGCGCCTCAAAGAGATGTCAGCACAATTGTAGAGGCCACTAGGGCCGATGCCTGCCGGGGTCGCATGAAAGTTCAAAAGGGTTACCGAGGCCCCTGGCAACACAGGCAACGGATGGATTACGGGCGGGTTTTAGTCAGTAAGAGTCTGACACACCCTCCCGCTTCGCCCAGAGCGAGAGAAATTATTTGATAATTTCCCACCAAAAAAAAAAGTGTCAGGAGCCAGACCAAGAGAGATAAACCCGCTAGGCATCAGTGTGACCCCGTGGACCCAATCTCCCGGGAGAAGTGTTGATCCTCATCTCTGGCTTGCCTTTATTGACCGGCTGGAGTGAACAATGACGAGGAATCGAGCTCCCGCCACTTTCTTGCTTTTATCAGCCGGTTTGAGAGAACAACTTTCGTAAATTGTACTTATTTATTTGTTCCTCGCCTTCTTTTTTTGGACAGTCGTGTAAAAAGTTAAAACCTTTTTCAACGATTGACCTAAAAAACCATTTTTAGGTTTAGAATGTTTTAAATTATTAAATAGATCGGTAGGTCGCAACCCACCCATCTATGTATTTGATTAAAGCGCGATTTATATAAATATACCGTTGGTTTTTAAAGTGAAATTATATTGTTATTGTTAAATACTGTGTATTGTTTAAAGGTCGGGTAATCGCCGTTGACCTTGGCCATACAAATGTACGTTCGGTTTCATAGGAAATATTTATTTTTAGTACCTAACGAAAATATGAATATTTAAAAAAAATCACAGATAGAATTATAGATAATAAAATAGTCAGTCATAGAAAACAAAACATGAAAATATCTTACGTATTTTGAAAGTAATCGTTTTTTATGCTTTGGTAAACATTATTACCCGAATTTATTTCGAAAAGCATTTTACTACAAGAGCATTTTATTAAATATTCACATAATAGAATTGATGTGTATGCGTTCTAGTTTAATATACACTTATTGCATAACTTACTTGCATTATATGAAGGCGTAATCATCATCTGCCTAGCCTTTACCCAACTACATTGGGGTCAGCTTCCAGTCTAACCGGATGCAGCTGAATACCAGTATTTTACATGGAGCGACTGCCTATCTGACCTCCACAACCCAGTTACTGGGTAATACGATACCCCTCGGTAAGACTGGTTGTCAGACTTTCGGGCTTCTTACGACCCGTAACGACTGTCAAAGATCCAGGAATGACAGCTGGGACCAACGGCTTAACGTGCTTTCCAAGGCACGGAGGGGTCTTGGTATGTAAAGATGGTCAACCATCCACGGACCAACCGCGGCAAGCGTAGCTTAACCTGATCGATTGACCCGTGCGGCTGTTATTACTTAGCCACAAGCTCCTCTATATAATATTAAGGCGTAATAACAGATTTAAAAGTCTCTAAAATCTACAGATTTACATATCTGCACCTTAAATTGTGTTTTAGATAATTATTATTTTATTTAAGTGAAAACTTAATTTAGGCGCATTGAGTTATAAGCATAAGTTTTACTTCTGTTGGCCACTGCCTACAGAAGTAAAACTTATGGGGGGATTCCCCCATGACTATCTCAAAATGTAGTACTTACTTTTTTGATTGGAGTGCTGTATAAGTCCCTAAAACTTTCAATTTCATACGTAGTCTCTCAGTGTCATGTCTTGTGTGCACTGAATAAATGTTTTATCTATCTATCTATCTATATATCTATCTAGTAATATAGGTCAATGTCGTAAATTCCTTAATGTTTTAATTTATTTAAAAATAATATTAGGTCATATTGTTCATGAAACCCAGCCCAAACCCAAATAAATACTTCTTATGTATCTTTTTGACACGAACTAAAGACGTGGAGAAGTTCGGAACTTAATAATTTTCCAACAAATTATTGTTTTGCGTGCTGAGGCTGACACATTAGTCCAGAGTCACGGGGGTCGAATAGCTTACGAGTACAATAACGCCGAATACAAGCGACCGGAGAATCATAGACGTTCAAACACAAGACTGACATGGCGTGTTCAGAAAAGACTGGTGTCGCCCAACATGGTCCGACGTGGCCTAAGGGGCCTAGACAAAGTGATATGCTATCAGCGATCACGATGATGAGTCAAACATTTATTGGAGTCAATCCAATAAATTTTATACCGAAAAACTAATGCCGATTTTGTTGAAAGTCGTAGTAGAAATACAAAATGCTTTGAAAGCGATGATCACATGTCTAGGCCCTCTGGACGGAAAAATACCACTTTCAAGTTGGCGTTCAACGTGTTAATGATATTGATTTATTCATCACAATGTCTCTTATTTCAGGGGAAGATTCTGATGCTAGTGCTCATTACCGCAGCAGCAGCCTTCGCCAGCCGGGATGTCCGTTCACAAGGTACATAACACATTATTACCCGACTGCGGCGAAGCCAAAATAGGAGGGTCATGTGTTTGACTTGTATATTTGTATGTCCGTCTCTATATTCCCTCGAAACTACTAAGTGAACCGATTTTGATGAATGATATGCCGTTAGATTCATTTTTATTGCGCCAGTGTCACTGGGTATAGGTACTAAAATTATAAAAAAAATGAGATGGCATATTTTTGGTGCCAAAATAAATATTTAAAAAACGAAACTCCCAAAAATATATACAAATTATATGTTTAGATGTAATTTGGAATGAGAAATGATAAAAAAAACTATCCCACACTTTTGGAATGCGTGAGTAAGGGGCCCTTATCAAGCGATTATAAGTAGGTAAATAACTTAATTTACCGTCTTATAATCCTAACGAAAAAATGGTAAATAAAAAAAGTGGTTAAAAAGCCAATAAACCCGACTGCGTAAAAGTGAACTTTAAAAAAGATGAAAACAAGACATATATAACTTAATACTATAAACAATCTCATGCAGTTGGAGGCGCATGTTCTTTTTAGCAATAAAGACTCAATACCTACTTTGCATTCCACAATGTGTAGCTGTCATTTTGTGTAATAAAATGATCATATTAAAATTATTGTATTTAATTTTATTGTATTCTAGACTTTACACTTATTATTATACATTTATTTTACACTTATATACATCGATTAACTGAACGATCATCATTACAATAAATATGACTATTTTATTACAAAAAGTGACAGCCAGCACATGTCAGATTATTCCTGTGAATTAAAACCGATCTAGAAGTATATTCTTCCAAACAAAAAAATTATTATTAAGAGTTCTGAGGCAAAAAAAAATAAAAGAAAAACAAATGAATTGATAACCTGCTCCGTATTTTGAAGTCTGTTAAAAATAAACATAAAAGTAATATATAATAAATAATGTGTCATTTTTTTAAATTTCTATTAGTGACAATGGTTTACAGATAAATATTTTGAGAGTTCGGGATAAGGGGTAATCCCCTTAGGAAACTTTCAAAATGTTTATCTCAGTTCAGGAGCTAAACGCATGTTTTTATAATGCCTAAAAGTATACGATCCACTGCAGACACAAGAAAAGAATAAACAAAATCAGAAAAATATATGATATTCTTCAGATGCTAGGTAGATAGTGTGTAGTGATACGATATAAATCACGAAGATACCTCTAAAAAAGTATTTTAACGATCAAGAATCATACATGCAATCATTCTGATTTTTGTCAGATTATTGCATAAGTGTTTTAATTGTTTTTTCCATGCAATAGATTTTTTGTAAATAGATAATTGCTTCATATTTTGCAATAAATTACAAGCGTTGTGTCATCCCGCTTCTCTTTCTTTTCTATGCAGTCCGACAGTGACCGCGCTTTAGCTGTTGTCAGCCTTTTAAGCTTTAGCTGTTCCTGTGAGACCATATCTCCTTTGCGACGTAACCCTAGCCTAAAATAGATGAATTCGCCTAGCAGACGCGTTTTTGTTTCTCATACTCATGCTGCAAATGATTACCGATGGTTACCTACCCAAGATATCTCAAGAAGTAGAGTTACCTGCTGCATCAATAAAAATCACAACTATGGTGTTCTTTCCAGGTGATAGCGGCTGGCAAGTAAGCGGCGGTTTTGGTGGAGCACCTTCCGTCGGTCCCGCACGCTCTTCAGGCGGTGGCTGGGCTAGCTCTGGAGGTGGTCTGGGTCGATCAGCAAGTAATGGTGGCTGGACCTCTGCTTTCGGATCAAGCGGTAAAAGCCGTAGCGGAAACGGAAACAGAAGTCCTTCAAGCGGAGGTTGGCCACAAAGTGGATACAGCTCCAACGGTGCTTATGGCGGCAATTCCTTTAGATCGTCTCCTGGATGGAATGACAGATTTGCAGATTCCACCGTAATCGAAAGTCTTGATTCTTCCAACGGCTGGGACAAACCAAACCTAGGCCTTCGCTCCAATAATGGATGGCAGTCTTCGTCATGGTAGACTTAATCAGGTTTACAGACAGTTACATTCAATAGAAATGGTGTTTCAATTTTGATATAATAGCTCGAGCTTTTCTGTATTAATTAATGCTTAATTTAAAATAAATTATGATGAATATGTAATACAGTTTATTATTATTGGAACCACGATCCTCACAATAGATTACATAATTAGCGAATACGTATTGTGATTCAGGGAAATTGCGCAGGTGTCTTAGCAATGAAGAGTTTGTTTTCCTATTGAAACATGGAAAGGGCGGGTGTTCTAGCCAATCAACTAGACACTTATATAATGAAATTATGCAATTAGAAAGGTAGGGTATGTAACAGCGGCAAAATACACTATATAAACCTAGAAACATTAGATCCTAAATATTTAGAGTAGGTAGGTAAATGAAAATTAAAACCGGCCAAGTGCGTGTAGGACCACGCACAATAAAGGCGTTTAAGCGTTAGGCGTAATGAAATGATGAATTTATCCCAAAAACAAACTTAACATTGTAGTTGAAAAACATGGTCGACAAATCCTTGACTGTCCAGGCCACTCGTTTGTGGAATGCTTTGCCAGTTCAAATAAAACGCGCGCAATCGTTACTCGCATTTAAAAGACTCGTAAAGGAACATTACTTGTCGCTGTGAGCTTGTTCTCGTAACTGTAATTATCTATAGTATTCATTTATTTTCGTTGCTTATACATTTAATATGTATGTATTTATGTATATATTATTTAGGTTATATATATATATCTGTGTATCAATTTTAGTATATTGTATTTATTTATTTTTTACACCAACGACAGCCCCACTTTATGTCCAGGCAAATCACTGTCCATCCTATGGTTGCCTGGAAGAGATCGCAGAAAGCGATAAGGCCGCCCATTGTATATTTTGTAGTGTTTGATTTATTTTTTGTCATGTATTTTTTGTGGTGTACAATAAAGTATATATAAATAAATAAATGGTCTCCCATACATCGATATACGTCACGGTCAATTCTCCAACTGCAAATGTATGTTGGTCGACTATTACTCGTTAACTTGTAAAGCCTACTTAGCTGTGATATTTTTCCTTTTAATTTCGTTATAGGAGATGATTTTTTTGCATATCCAAAAACAACCATTTAGCTGGCAGGGACACTTGACTCTAACAAAAATTTGTACTTTCAAGCTTAATATTACGAAAACGGATCCCTGAATCGAAAAATGGTTTTGACAGACCCACAACGATGGGATAGACGAGAATAATAGATTGTGTCATAAGGGACCAAAATAATGTTTTGAGGACGAGAGCGATTGTTTGAATCCAGAGCGAAGCGAAGGATTCTAGAGTAGAATCCCGAGTGTAGCGAGGGGTTCTAGAGTAGAATCCTAAGCGTAGCGAGGGCTTCAAAGTACGTCGCTCGAGGTTAAATAATGTTGGTACCGTGTGGCACAGTCTACTATTCCTATACCTCTAGAAAAATAAATAAGAGATGCTTTTAGTAGTGACGAATATTTATATTTACATAACCAAATTACAAATTTATATTAATATCAAATTAATATTGTCTGTAATATTTTGACAAAAAGTAATGAAAAAAAGAAATAAAAAGTCCCCGCGTATTTTTTTTTATTTGCTTAACCATTACCTCTTCGGCAGGCGCGCATTGTTATTACCGGCCAGAAATTTATCGAAGCGAATAGCGTTCAAACTTTATAATTAAACAGTGCTCCAAATTCAAAAGTCATTTTGTCACTGTTATTAAGTACGCCGGAATGACCCATTTTGCTCGCACTTATCGAGGAACTATTCGCCTGTTTTCGAATACAATATTTTTTTTCTCAAGATTTTATTTTATTACTTTGTCGGCGTGATTAATATGTATACCAATGCCAAATTACAGCTTTCTATTACTAGAAGTCTCTGAGCTAAGCCCGGGACAGACAGACAGACGGACATGGCGGAACTACAAAGGGTTCCTTGTTTACTACGGAACCTTAAAACTGCTAATGTCCCTAGTATTTAGGTAGGTAGTACAGATTTGGTAAGAATAAACTAACTTTAATGAACTGCAATGCAACTATATAAATTACTTGCAGGCCATTAAATACCGACTGACCTACTTGCTTAGGTACGTAGGTATATTTTATAAATAATTTGGACTCTTCATAACTAGCATGATATTAACAGAAAAGTTTTTAATCGTTGCGATATCATTATACAATTTTTATAATCAAAGAACAAAGTAGGTATGCGTAATTTAATTAATTTGATTTTAATTACACCAAAGAAGGTAAATACGTAAAGTTTGTAATTTCGATACTTTACCACCATCGCTGTAGTGAAAATATGTTGAAGTCCATAGCAATTTTAAATGACTAACGTAAGCCAATAAATTAAAACCTAATAGGTACAGGAGTTCCTACTTTCGTCATCACAAAATTCATGATTTGACCTTTTTATAAATAGGGTATTTTACTATATACGAGAAAAAATCTATAAATATACGAGTATTATTGAGATAGTTTAGGCAAAAAGGAGTCGGAAAATGTTAGTTTTAGTTCATAAAATAAATTTTAAAATTTAATTCAACGTTTTCAGTTTTTCTAATCTGTTAAAAGACACCATGAAATAGTAGCCGCCATGTTATTACGTTGTCAACTGTCAACTGATAGTTAGATAATAGATCAGCGCATTTGTTTACATAGCCAAGTGACGTCATGACCACAGAGCAACATGGCATCCACTGCGTCCAGCGTTTTCGTCAAACAACGTGCGAAATTTGAAAATTTAAAATTTAAATGCATTTTTATGGCACTTATCGATTGAATAAAATTTTTGTGATTTTTGTGGTATGTTTTGTGGGGCATATTAGCACTATAGAATTTAATTAAGACACTTTTCAAAAATGGGTATAAGACCCTATTCTGTCCTTATGGGATCTTCCTAGTTAATAATCCTCTAGCAACTTTTACCGCCACATAAAGCAAATAAACACTTATTAACGTCGTTAAACCTAGTTTACGTCTTTCACGAACAATATCAAACAAAACAAGACGTGCGACATTCTGCTGATGACGTGATTTGAATTCGTTCATGATGTTGGCTAAGGTTCGTTAATTACCCGTTTTAATTAGTAGGTCGGTTTATTATAATGGCTTAAATAAGTACTAAACTTATAATATATTTTAATATTTGATTGCAGATAAGAAACCTACTTCGGCTGTTGGGAGCTCCTGGAAGCGACGCTGATGACCTTGTCGCTCTGATCACCCGTCCGATTCACAACATAGGCCTCTCATCATACATTACAATCCACAAAGCGCACTGGGCAGCCAATGTGTCCACGTTCTGTTTCTTGATAACGTGCGTTTTTCAAGTCATCGCACTCTTCATGGCTAAGGAAGATCCTGAAAGGCTCTTCGAATGCTTCAGTGTTCTCACGTTTTGTGGCATGGGGGTCCTCAAACTACTTTCACTGCGTAGAAGCCATCAAAGCTGGCGTAAACTTCTCACCCAAATTACAATGTTGGAAAACACACAATTGAGCAAAGATCCAATCTCACACGCGGAGTACCAGTCGGATAGCGAAGAGAATGACAACTTTTCTGCTTCCATCCACATTTACACAAATAAATATAGAAATACAGCAACCATTCTAACTAGAATCTATAGCTTTACAGCAGTTATCTTTATAATTTCTCCGTTCGTGGAACATTTTCTGTGTAAAATGCGTGGATTGGAACGTCTGGGGTATCCTCACATTTTGCCGGTCTGGGCTCCACTGGATGACTTGAGCATTTTCGGCTACATTGTAACAATTGTATGTGAATTTCTGTCTGCTACTTATTGTGTCTGTGTCCACATTGCATTCGATTTAACAGCCATTGGGATCATGATATTCGTATGTGGCCAGTTTTCACTGCTCCGAGATTATAGTTCACGCATTGGAGGAAAGGGGAAACGGTGCAATCTTTCAAAGAGAAGAGACGATAGAGCTCACTTCAGAATTATACGGTGCCATCAGACTAACAGCTTACTAGTAAAGTTAGTATGGTTAAAATGTAATCCGTAGGTCCCTCTGAATTCAAAATCAAATATTCTGTTAAATCCGAACTCGTGTCCTTTTTTAGGTACCTATTTCTTATTACCTATCTCTTATTGTTGTTCATCTTAGGCAGTACCGGAATAAGCAAGCGCGGGGCCCGTAGCAAATTCTATGGATCCCTTGATCTGCTATGGGATCTTAAAAATATTGTAAAAAAAAATTTGGGTAAACAAAATATTTTTTTTAGTTTTACAAATATATAGACAATTTCTACATTTTTTATCGAGCCATTTCACTTCTGTTACGCATCCACACTGAGTGTCGAGTAAGGGACTAAGGGTGCTCGCACACGTCACGATTTTTTGTAGAGCCGATTAACCGGCCGATTCAAATTCTATACATTTATACGAGTTTTGTGTAGAACTTGTGCGTCTACCATAAGAAATTCAGTTTTTTTTAGCCAATATAATTGGTTACCTATTGTCTGACGTGGATTGTCTTAGTCGGAAAAATTCAAAAAACCACGTCTTAATAAGTTTGAAAGTGTTTGGAAACGCGGGGCCCCCTTTTGCGCGGAACCCGTAGCAATTGCTACTCTTGCTACGTGGTGAATCCGGCACTGAATTTCTAGGGGAATGTTACAGACATACTTTTTAATTTTGACCAGCTTCATTTTGTAACTACCTGTAACAACAATAAATTATTTTATATTTTATTTTCAGTTCAATTACCGAGCTTGACAAGTTGTTGAGCAGTATCATAGGAGTGTATTTCTTCCTTGCTACCCTAACATTGTGCTCTGTTGCTGTCAGATTGAAATCCGTAAGTACAAAATATCCATAGTGCATTTATGAAGCCTTTTACTTATGAAAAATAATAATGTCCTGATAAAGAGAGGTTAATCTTGTCCTTACTCCTATAGATAAAGGTTTCTTAAGTCCGATGTTTTGTTTATGTCCAGTATCTTAAATGATTTGAGTTAGTTTGAGATTTTTATAGAACAATATTATCTAAATTTTCAGTTATTTTCCTTTTTTCCTTTTCAGGAAGACATGAGTATAATGCAGCTCATGTCACTAACACAGTACATGTGCGGTACTCTGACGCAACTCTTTTTATTTTGCCGGTATGGTGACGCAGTATTAGACGAGGTAGGTTAGTGCATGTGAGTGCACATGGCTACGTCATTTTGTGTTTTTTTTTAGGTTTCAAACTTGTTAAGGCGCTGACAAGACCCAATTGACCAAAATTGACTTCACTTAAGAAAAAAAAATGCCAAATCTGTATAGTTTGTGGTAGCGGAAAAAATATATGTTAATTTTGAACATATTTCCCAGAACTTGGTTGTTACCACAACACGTTTTGAAACAAAAATCTCGATGCAAACTTACGTTAAACTAACCTCTTACCTTGAGTTCTAATCCAAAATATCTGTATTAAATATCAACATACGTTACGTATTTAATTAATAACAATTACGTCTTATTTGAATGCAGAACTTGGTTGTTTTTTATTTTCGATTACTCAACTCAATTTTGAGTAAGTAGATAATTGCTTCATATTTTGCAATAAAATACAAGCGTTTTGTCATCGCGCTTCTCTTTCTTTTCTATGCAATCTGACAGTGACCGCGGTTGAGGTGTTGTCAGCGTCTTAACTATCTATACAGGTAACATGAAACCTGAAAAAACATAGGTACGTAAGCAACCAGGTATTGAGTAGGTACCAAACATATTATCACATTCAATATTGCGAATTAAAATTCTGCAAACACTGCGTAGAGCAGTTGAGCAAACTTTGTTTGTAAATGAAGATATCGGACTTGTCCATGGTTTTGACTAGCGTTGCCGCTAGTCATCATCGGAGATAAACCGGGCTAACTGCTATTCATTAAATACAAATATAATATAAACAATAAAAAAATATGGTTACCTACTGGAGATGTGTTTGAGTATTTAGTTATTAAGATGTCAGACATCAGACCAAAATTCGAAGACGTTGTGACATCCACCAACCCGCACTGGGCCCGCGTGGTGGCTTACGGTCCACTCTCTCTCACTCACAGAGGGGAGGCCTAAGTTCAGTGGGAACATTATTGGCTAATTATGCTTATGCAAACGTCAGACGGTCATGTTTATAGCGTCAAAAATCAATCAACTAACGCGAAGCTGGTTTTTTATTAAGGTTTCGAAAGGAAAAACGGAACTTTAAAGATCACTTTTTATCCATCCATCACAGAGGTTTATTTAAACTTGGATACCTCATTTCATTATCAGAGCTCACTGGGTATGGGCCAGGGACCTTTCGCAGCGGCGTCATGGTGCCTGGGCCCTCGCGTCAGACGGGACCTGACGATGCTCAGCGTAGGAATGATGAGTCCACGACATCTGCGCGCTGGACCCTTCAATTTCCTCGATTTGCCTTCGTTTATACAGGTAAGCTGTTGCCCCATGGTTTATGGATTAAGCACGTGTTGCCAATGTGGCTATAGAACTCCACAATGGTAGGTTTTTCTTTCAACCTTTCAAAGATTCAAGTGGGTGTACGTATCTGTTGCAAAAGAAGAGCGCGTGTTATGTGACTTTTCTAAACTTTGACATAAGATTTTTATTCCTTACAACTACGAGGGTGACACTGAAAGTTCTTAGAAAATCAAAAACTGAACAAACTAGCAAGTTATTAGTTTTATTATATATTTTCAAAATAGTGTCCATTTACATCAATACATCGCTGCATCCGATGGAACCACTGAGAAAAGCACTTTACCCACTCGTCCTTACGGGTCTCTTCGACGGCATTTTGAAAATCAGCCACTGCTTCCTCGGCGTCCATAAAACGTTTTCCTCGAAGTTTTTCTTTTATTTTCGGAAATAAATGAAAATCGCAAGGTCGGGGCTATAGGGCGGGTGACCCAGTAATTCCACGTCTGACGTCGCCAAGTAGTCGATTGTTTGCTTGGCGGTGTGCGACGAGGCGTTGTCGTGGTGATGGAGGATCCTACTGCGAGGTCGTTTCTCCCGAACTTTTCCAAGACAAGTGGCAAACAATTGTTAGTGTACCACACTGCAGTAGGAAACCAGGCAAACGTGCCCCAGTCGGATACGTGCCCCACTCGCGAAACTCAGTGATGCATTTTAAATTTGGCGCTTATTTGATCCTAGCCGGTCAGTAACCCAAGTATGGCCGTGATGTAAACACCACTGTGCTGGTTTTTATTTAGTTTGAGTGAGAAAAAGTGATTAAAGGGTTTGTATGACTACATGAATTTGTTTTATATCTATTTTCACGTTGATTAAAAGTATTTGCTAGATATTATTTCGTGTTTTTAAAGTTTTTATCGAAAACTGACCTCATTTAACTTTTGTTTGCCTATTATTACGTTCCATTTTTCGTTACAAAAATCTGAATTATTTAAGTGGGGCACATTACACTGTACATCGGCTAATGTGCCCCATTTGGAGATTATTCCTGAGTTCTTATTTTGATTTGTTTCTAATAAAATTATTATTTTCATTAGGAAATGGGAAAGGTTAAAGCTGTTGATCCAAGAAAATGGACGGAAGAAAATACGCAGAAGGCGGTGGAGGATGTAATAAATAAGAAAATGGGGGTAAATGAAGCGAATCGTTTATATGAAATACCTTCACCTTCTGTGATTATCCTTTGTCTACCAAGCCATACTACTCAGGCTCTTCAACCATTGGATAGAAGTTTTTTTAAGCCATTCAAAAGTTACTTGTCTAAAGAAGTGTCCACTTGGTTTATTAACAACAAAGGACGACCTTTTAGTCGATACCACATTTCAAAAATGATTGGTGACGCCTGGTTCAAGTCTGCTATACCAGCAATTGGCGTTTCAGGATTAAAAGCGACAGGGATTTGCCCTTATGATCCTAATGCTGTGCCTGAATACTTCTTCAGAATTTCTGATGCATCAATGGGAAATATTCAGAATAATGATGATTCGCAAGCAATTAATAATCATTCACAGTCAACTCAGAACACTATTGCTCTTGCCTTGCCAAGTACATCCACATCTCTGATTAATAATAATAATCAAGCCATTCAAATGTCCACACCAGAATCTTCTGAGACTACACAAGAAGGAACACCATCTAAGACCTTACAAATAATTAGTCCATTGCCTATTATTCAACAAAAAGTAAGTAGAAGGAAGCAAACTGTTAAGGTTTTGACATCAGAAATTCATTTAGCAACTCGTAAACTGTTTGAAGATAAAAAAAAGTTACAAGAGAAAAAGCGTAAGAAGAATGTTGTGAGGTATTTATCATCGTCATCGGAAAGTGAAGTAGAGTTGCAGCTTAGTGAATCTAGCGAAGAATGTTCTGATGAAAATGAAAACACATGTGTCGTACCAAGAAGAAGAGTGAATTGATTCGGTGCTTGCAGTGTTCTGGCTGGTTACATGAAGACTGTACAAGTTATGGAGAGAAATGCAACAGCTGCGGTACCAAAGAAAAAGGGAAAGGGAAGGGAAAAAGAACCTCTAAATGAGAGGTTTTGCTGGGGCACATAAGACGGATCTATCCTTGTAATGTGCCCCACCCTAAGTTTCACAAAATTGTTGATCTCAGTTATTTTTAATTATATTTTTTGAAGTTTTTTAGTCTTTGTTATGCCAATTGAGTCAGAAGTTAAGACTGATTACTTTAATAAACATGCTCAGAACAAAAAAATATTTTTATTTCGATTTTTCGAATAGTGGGGCACGTTTGCCTGGTTTACCCTAACTGTTTTTCGATCCTCTAAAACAATTGTTGCGTAATGACCTGTCCTTCCGAAGAATGAGGCCACCATCATTTTTCTAAAAACAATGATAGATTATTTTTTAAAGCGGGCCCTGTAAAATTGTTAAGAATTTTAAAAATAATTTATGACTCGAAACCTACCAAGAATCCCGGAACAACTACATGGGGTATTTTCGGATACCCCTGGGCATGAGGAATCTATTTTTTTTATGACGTCACTATTTGGACCACTACATTGACGCGCGCTCGTGAAATGCAGCTATGTATTATGCTTAGAAGTACCTAAAGAGTTGGTGAAGTGGCTGTGTAATTAGCTTCTGCGCTATGGGTGGGTTGAGTTTTCATTCGAACAAAGGGCTTTGAAGGTCCGTGGCGTACCTACCTACTGTCCGCCATTTTGTTTTTTTCTTCATAATGGCAGCCATCATGAAACCTATATAAGTAAATCGATAGCTGACATCAATGCTCTCATCCGATCCGAGCAGGTGTTCCCCAAGGCTCCGTACTCTCCCCCTCCCTCTTTTCGCTCTACACGAGCGACATCCCCAAACACCCCAAATGTCAGCTGGCCCTATTCGCAGATGACACTGCAATATATTACTCAAGTCGCAGCACTGAGTACATTCACCGACACCTCCAATCAGCAGCCAACGCTCTAGAGCAATGGTTCATGAAATGGCGGATCGAACTTAACCCATCAAAAAGTGCAGCTGTTCTATTTGTCAAAAAAGGCAAAAACAGCCTCGCACACACCCGCACCCGACCTATCACCATGTCCGATCAAAAGATCCCATGGGAGCTGAAAACCAAATATCTAGGGGTAACACTCGATAATAAGTTAAATTTTAACGAGCACATAAGAATAGCACGCAACCGTGCGTTCTTTGCGCTCGGTCGCCTCCACTCTCTCGTTAACTCACGTAGCAAATTAGCCCTTAAGTCAAAGGTGCGAATTTACACCACGTGCATACGCCCCATCATGACCTATGCTGGCGTCGTGTTCGCACACGTCAAGCCGTCACAAATAAAGAAAATGCAAATCCTCCAAAATCGATTCATGCGAAAAGCCACGGGCAGCCCTGGTACATACGCAATGAACAGTTACATGTCAATTTAAATCTGCCAACCATCAGGCAATTTCTTAAAAAGCAAGTAAACGCTTCTTCGACTCTGCTACCACACACACCAACCCACTAGTGGCAGCAGCTATCAATTACACACCCTCACACCATCACGCATCCGGCGCCCCAAGCATACATTGGTGCCGATTCCCTTGTTCACAAACTAAACTACATTTAAGTTCAGTGCATCTTTTTCCTTCTATTTCATTAAGAAAAGGACAGAAGATAAATTTTAGTTTAGTCCTGTCAAATTAATCAGCGCCTGTCACTACTCGATACAAGTTTAAACGTGATTAAAAACTTGCCTACTAAAATTACGTCAATTTACGTCAAGCGCTGATTAATTTGACAGGACTGAACTAAAGTTTATTTTCTGTCCTTTTCTTAATGAAACAGAAAGAAAAAGATGCACTGAAGTTAAATTTAATTTAGTTTGTGAACAAGGGAATCGGCGCCTTTAACAGACAAAGACGACGACATCACTCTCTTCCAAGAGAGTGTAAAGTTAGATCGCAAAAAACACTACACACCGACATCCCGTGCTCGACGGCGAGCACCTCCGCGAAGTAGAGTAACAAAATACTCCCCCGTCCCTTGAACCCGCCCGCCCACGCGGCGCAAGCAAACATAAACATTGGTGCCGATTCCCTTGTTCACAAACTAAACTTAATTTAAGTTCAGTGCATCTTTTTCTTTCTATTTCATTAAGAAAAGGACAGAAGATAAATTTTAGTTTAGTCCTGTCAAATTAATCAGCGCTTGACGTAAATTGACGTAATATTAGTAGGCAAGTTTTTAATCACGTCTAAACTTGTATGGAGTAGTGACAGGCGTTGATTAATTTGACAGGACTAAACTAAAATTTATCTTCTGTCTTTTTCTTAACGAAATAGAAAGAAAAAGATGCACTGAACTTAAATTTAGTTTAGTTTGTGAACAAGGGAATCGGCACCAATGTCCCTAATAATAACTCACAGATTTGTCAAGTCCCCACTTGCTCAGTAGCCGGTAGCGCCCTAAGCCTAGGTTCGAGTCCCACTATGGGACGCCCTTAGCTGTGCTACCTATATAACCTTTTGAGTAAAAGGTGAGAGGCCCTTCTGGCCCCACCGAAGCCCGATGAAGCAGGGAAAGGTCCATGCGGACCCTTGCAATAAGCCATGTCAAAAAAAAAAAAGACATCAATGCAAACAGAAAACTTAATAAGACCAAACGTAAAGTATCACGTTTCCGAGATATTAACGTTCAAAGTTAATCACGTGAAATCCATATTTTTTTAACTTGCTTACATCTTGTTGCATAGATGTTAGAAATAATCACTCTGAATGTTTAAAGTATCTAATCATTTTAGTTCGTACCTTACAGAGGTGCCCTTAGCGTGTATTGAAAGTTCGTGGGGATCACCCTGACTAGGATAGATTTATTGGTTGGAATCAAACACGGCAGATGACGGCTACATGGCGGGGCTTTTTATTATTGACAGATGTCACAGATAGACCACAGATTACACAGTTCATTTTGACACGGAGTACACTTCTGTTATATTTTAATGAATATGCCACAGGCTGATTTATATATACATTAGATGATTACAGAGCAAATATTATGTTCCTTTACATTCGGACTTTGGGGAGGGAAAATATTCCAGTGGGATTTTTTCTGATAATGATTCTATCTCAATACGTCTAGCGCCACACACTTTTCTGTGTCAAAAACAGGAACTAATGAATGTTGCCACTTAATTTTTAACAGCGTGCAGTCGCCTAATAATTTTAGTATTTTGTCCCTGACTGGAGGCTTTGAGTTAGCAGCTTAAGGCAGCCACAGGATAGTCCAGTTAAGTGACGACCTCTCAAGGTCAACAACGAGAACAAGAAAAAAATTACCTTGTTCGGTTTACCTAGTACGGATCCGGTTATGGTCGTCTTGTGCTTGATTTTGTCTAAACACACTCATGTGATGTGTGACCTATCGCATGTGACGCATTAAACCTTTGACCGCCACGTAAAAAATACAAAAACATGCCTTCGGCGCCAAGCTACGAATTCTTCCATACAAATCTATCATGTAGTCGTGACCGTGGCGTGCTGGGCACATTTTGGTTTGTTATCTATACACGACTGTAGCGGTCAAAAGGTTAAAGTTGAATTTATTTTATAGTGTCATTATATTACAGGTAGTTCGCACCGCCTACAGTTATTACGCTGTATTGGGCAAAAAGGAGTGAGTTGAACACGGTGTTTCGGCCATTTGTAACAAATACTACGGAAACTGCGAAAACGTAATGGCCAAGGAAAACACACCTTTAGTTTCTACTAGAGAAAATGCACTAGAATTTAGATATTTCAACATCGTCATTAGGATAATATATGAAAATAAAATCATTGAGGCACAATATTATACTCACAGGATTTACATTAAAATTTATGTTAGATTTATTTAAGTAATATTTTTTATTAAGGTCACATTGGTGCAATATCCATAAAGGTCATTACTTTCGTCACTCGCACGTCATTGGCAAAAACACCCGTCCGTCCGATTTTAACATATTGACCGCCACGTCAAAAAAGCAAAAACGTGCCCTCGGCGCTTAGCTACGAATTATTCCTTAAAATCTGTCATGTAGTCGTGACCGTGGCGTGCTGGGCACATTTTGGTCTGTCATCTATACATGACTGTGGCGGTCAAAAGGTTAATCAAACTGCGTAATATATTTTGTAGTATTATGATTATTGTGTGGAAGTGAAATAAAAATAAAATTTGATCTTACTTCAGTTTTATTTCATAGACAAAGAGATATAGAGTTACAGACAGGTTTCCAAAATGACGTGTTATTAGAACAATATTTCACGTGTATTTTTCAATGATTTCAGTACATTAGTATTTTAATAGTAAGTATTCCAATTTCAGCATACTTTTTAGTTCTCAAACTATTTTTAATATAAGTACTTCCGCTTAGACTGGGTTCACTGTTGCTGGGAGCTTGTATATACAAAGTACTATCTATACATTTAATATAACCTCCGCCTTTATTGAAGTCGGTTAAAAATAGTAACGAAGTCAAAACTGTACCTAAATTGAAGATAAAAAGGGACCCACTTTTAATATCGGTAGTACATCCCGTGGGATGTTTTCTGACATACACGCGGGCGAAACCGCGGGCCAAAGCTAGTTTCGGAAAAAAAAAATAGCCGAATGATATGAGATCATAAGTACATGAGATCATCAGAAAATCTTAAATAAATATTAAAGAACCAAGTTACTGCACTGGTTTCTTAATTCATTATTTTCTGTAATCTATGGGATCCATTATATTTTCATAAATTTTGTTTTATAGTTTTTAAATTTTTTTTAGTAAGTATAAATGCGTTATAATTGTACAGAGTTTATAAATCGGACAAAACTTGATGTTTATAAATTTTATAGAAAAGTTCTATAGCCTAACAAAATTATATAGACACACATAAAGTTGTGTACAGTTAATGCTTATGATTAAAACCTGCATGATCAAATCCTCCATTTTCATTTTATCTTATCACACCGCGCTTGGCGCAAATCTGTCAAACCCCATTCGAATCCCGAATATAATAATAGACACCAAGATACAGTCAGCCCCAAAAAGATGTATACACGGACAATGAATCATTTTATTGTCTACAACTATTGTTCCATAACATTGTATCCACCGTACAGGTACGGTGTTACGAATTGTATCATTACAGATATGCACTGTAATTGTCGCCAGACTCGCCTGGACACATTCACTGGTGAAATACTCGAATCTGAACTGTTACATTGCACGCAAATTTTAATGCTCCCGGTAAGTGACTAGTGTGACTACCTTAAGATGTTATCGTTGTCATTACAATAATAATTATCTGACGCGTTAGGGTAAATGGAAATGACATCGTATTTTCAACTAAATACTTATTTGTAGCACTTCCTCTCGAAGTTGAACTTTTGTATCGAAAGAACTAAGATTTGTTTTCCTACTTATTGAATGATTACTGTATTCATATTTGTAAGACTTATGTAGATTACCTTGTTTTGGTCATAGATATTTTGGGACAAACGTTTACTTTGTTTGGGTAAAATAAATTGTATACTATGTTTTGTACCTATACGTTGGATACAATATTATGGAACAAAGGTTGTTAACAATGAAATGGTTAAATGGGCTGACTGTTTTATATCATAAAGACATCAAAAAATTAAGCTACGCGTACACTTTGTTCGTGACCGAATCGGCAATGCCATAATCATATAATAGTAGATTATGTACTACGGGGATATAGCAGTATCTTATGTCAGGGCGCTACATTGAATCCGCAGCGTAACGAAGGACTTCTGAGCGAAGTGGAGCTAAGACTAGAATCCTGAAAGCAGTGAGGGATTCAAGCTCATCCGAGACGAGGATAAAGGTGTCTACCTTTATCCTCGAGGAGAATACTCTACTTTTAACACCTTCTGCGATGTAACAAAAAGCAATTCGATATTCATTTTTTTTTGTTTTGTAATATTTTCATACGAATTTTCAATTGAGGTTCCAAATTCAAATCACATTATTATCGAGCATAGACATAGATAATGGACTGAGCGTTAGGGCCGATTCACACCAGGAAAGCAGCAGCCGGCAGCGGCGCGGCGAGCACTTTCAGTGTGAAACAATTTTAAGCTTTATCTACATAATTAAAAGAACAGTATCGCTTGAAAAGCACGAAAAGGTCGCCGACGCGAGCGGCCTCTGCCGGCCAGTGCTGTTCCGTGAATCGTCCCATAGCCTCACAAAAGTGACCACTCCCTAGAAAGAGCCAAAGCGACTGAGCGGTCAATACCTGTCTCTTTTCTGCAAGCCCGTAGTAACAAAGGCACAGTGTTCCAATTTGAATTAATAGGAAAAACATTGAACATTACTTACAGTGACTAATAATAGAAAAAGTAGTTATTTCTATGTTACTAATAATATTTCTAGACTTTACTGGCTTAGGTTCGAGACTGAAAATTTATTTTATTAAGACTTTTTTCTTCACAAGATAAATTGAGACAATTACAATTAAGAATAATGAAAAATAATAGTTTTATTGTTCTCTCTTTTAAGGCGAACTAAGTCTTGACAGCTTTATTTGATTGATTTTTAATAAATATATCAATTAAATTCCAAAGATTATACAGATATTTTACAAGCATGAAATTATATACTACATTAAATTAAAGTCAAAACTTCATTGGACCAATCTGAATTCTAGAAAGAGACTTCTGGCCGCACATTCGCTTTGTCTCTCTCGTATTTTTCAGTTTGTATTCACTGCACAACTGAATACGGAAAGCTCAGTACATTCTCTACGTATGTCTATGTTATCGAGCAGGTATGAAAAGACAGTTTTATATTCCCGAAAGAACCGATATGTCTCAGGATTTCGACAATTCGTGAACATAGTGGAAACGCAGCCTTAAAACCACATTCAGTACGCCGATCTTAAGTATTTATAGTAATTAAGCGCGATGATTGTTATTGATCCAGGACGCCACGAGGTTGAGATGGTAGGAGTTCCATCGTATATTGTTGCGAACTGTCTCAAGCGCGCGCTTCCGAGCGGACTCGCCTGCGCCCGCCTCGGGGTACTGCGCGAAGAATGCTTGCATCTGCAAATAAAACGAACCTTATGAATAAAAGGGGTAGACTACTTATAATAATTGATTTGTAAACCCGTATTATTGTATTCCCAAACAATTAACATTTGGAAATCGATAAATGGATTCGACAGCTTTTGATATTTCCCCCTTTTCATTATTTTAGTGTTTATCGGCGGAAAATTGTAAATAGCCTCTAATTTCAGTTTCTAGAAATACAATAAATAAATTCTAGAAAGTGTTACCGAGCGGAACTTCAAAAGGAAAAGTAATTATCGGTTTAGTCGTCAATGGTGTGTTTTTATTAACTACGAACATGACTGAGACCCTTAATCCAGAATAATAAGCACAAACAATAATAATAAGCACTACAAGCACAGCACTACAAGTTAAAAATACATTAACAGTCACGACACGACAGTATCAACACTTAAACTATGAATTGTTACCATGGCCGTACGAATGCTGTACACAACAATAGCACATAAACCTACCTCTGTAAGCTTCAAATCAGTGTTAAAACTCGCAGTAATGCCAGGTATCAAGCCGCCTAGATAGCGGCTGTTGAGCGTGAAGCGCTGGACGAGCTGCGGCCATCGCGAGCGCACGTCGTCCCATACGAGCGATGTGCCCGAAGGGTTGGCGCTGATCTGCGTCACCACGGTCAGGTAGTCTTGACTGCGGATGTTGGTCTCGTCCCAGGCCATAAGCAGGAATCTAGGAAAAGGAGAACGATTTTTGTTAGCTAGTTGCAGAAGTAATTTTGCCACATGAAAAAACTTATAGCCACAAAAAAACCACTTCATCCTAAAAAAATATTGTAAATTATGGCTACGTCAAATAGGACGAAGTAAGCAGATTTGCTGATCAGAAATAGTTTGAATATTTGAACAATCGATTTTCAACATTATCGGCTTCAAACAGAAGCATATTTAAATATTGTTTTGAATTTAGAACTTTATTCCGACACAACGTTAAAGTTCAAATTACAAAAACTGATTCTAGGTTGTCAATTTTGTATTAAGAACTTTATTTAGGTTCGAAATACAAAAAGTGGCTGAAAGGTTTAAGGCCTATTCAGATACGAGGGCGACACTGAAAGTTTTTAGAACTGGCCACTTGTAAACGATATAACAAAAAAAACAGTTCAAATTTTGAAACTGGAACTCTGCCAATATTATTGTGAATGTATTTTATTCATAATTTGTCATTTGTTTACGATTTGGCCGCAAATTAAAAATTTTCTGTGTCATGTCGGCATGAATTTAACGCGAGAAAATTTTCGTACAATGATTTTTTATGACTTTCGATATCATTTAAGTCAACAAGAAAGTTATGATAGACTTAGATTGGCCTTTCACGATGAAGCCCCATCTCGTGCCACTGTTTACAAGTGCACGAAATCCTCCATGAACATTTAGCGGTCAGGAAGCTTTGTGCCCGGTGGATACCTCATAATTTGACAGAGGCCCCAAAAATTCCGTCGTGTTGATTGGTGTCGTGAAATGGTTCAAATATGTAACGGAGGTGACTCAAATGCTGTGTTCGACATACTTACGGGTGACGAAAGCTGGATTTATTGTTATGATCCTGAAACTAAGAGACAGTCTGCTGTCTGGGAGTGTCCTTCCGAGGAGTTGCCAACTAAAGTGAAAAGAGGTCGAAGCGTGGGAAAAAATATGGTGGCCTCGTTCTTCGGAAGGACAGGTCATTACGCAAAAATTGTTTAAGAGGATCGAAAAACAGTTACTGCAGAGTGGTACACTAACAATTGTTTGCCACTTGTCTTGGAAAAAGTTCGGGAGAAACGACCTCGCAGTAGGATCCTCCTTCACCACGACAACGCCTCGTCGCACACCGCCAAGCAAACAGTCGACTACTTGGCGACGTCAGACGTGGAATTACTGGGTCACCTATAGCCCCGACCTCGCACCTTGCGATTTTTATTTATTTCCGAAAATAATAGAAAAACTTCCAGCAGGCTTAGCATGACACTCTATTTCTTCGAAGAATAGACACGGCTCTTTCCATACAAAGTGACATTTCGTTTCTCCTTTTTTGACATCCCACCGTAGAGATCCTTCTACATAAAAAAGGACCTAGACAAAGAGACAAAGAGAAATACGAAAGACAAAATGACAGATTGTAGAAGGATTTCATGCGGATTTCTACGGGGAGATGTCAAAAACTGAGAAACGAAATGTCACTTTGTATAGAAAGAGCCGTGACTATTCTTTGAAGAAATAGAGTGTCATGCTAAGCCTGCAGGAAAACGTTTTATGGACGCCAAGGACGAGTGGGTAAAGTGCTTTTCTATGTGGTTCCATCGGATGCAGCGATGTATTGATGTAAATGGACACTATTTTAAAAAGATATAATAAAACTAATAACTTGCTAGTTTGTTTCAGTTTTTGATTTTCTAAGAACTTTCAGTGTCACCCTCGTATAAGTGATATCGCTGTCACACTGTGTACTCATATTTACTAACGGCACAAAACTGACTAACCAGAAGGCGGACCAGTATCGCTACCGAGTGCGACAGCGACATCGCTTATATCTGAATATGCCTTTAAGCGTGAACCAAAATTAGAAGTCTTTCTATAATGAGATGGTATATTGGTTCACACCGGTAGTTTTATTTGCAATACATTCCAAATGTATATGCCACTTACTTGCGCAATATGGTAGTGTCTCGTGGTGCAGCTAATGCTCTGCGAAGCTTCATCTTCTCTTGTACATCTTCCTCCTTTTGGTACAATTGCCACAGACTGTCCCAATCTACCATAGAAGCTGACTTCATACCTGGGACAAGAAATGTGTATGTAAACTTGGATAGTTTACTAGAATTATTTGATAATTTTCATGACGTATTGCCACTTAATCAACTATCAACTTTAGCGTTATGTAGTCTAAGTTAATATTTGGTTGACCATTGGTAATAAAAACCGGACAAGTGCGTGTCAGACCACGCACAATGAAGGGTTCCGTAGTTGAGATAAATTTATCCCAAGAACAAACTTAACATTGTAGTTGTAAAACATGTTCCCCCATACATTCTAACTATGTAAGTTGTATTAAATGTAAGTTTGTACGCACAAGATTGAGTGATTTTATTTTAAGACCATAGACTTCATATAGGTTTTCTATCTATAAGTATAGAATTATTCTCTGTATTTTTTCTTGGATCAGTAATTTCGGATATTAGGGGGGAATGGTCAATTTTCATCTTTTTTCTGTCGCGTCCGGCCCTGGTCCAGGCCATGGTACGGAGCGAGAGGGCAGCCATCACCCCCTTCTGCGAAGCAGTAGTGTTGCGAAGGAGAAGGCGAGACGGTTGAGGGAAAGGTAAATTTCGCGCCCTCACGCCCCTAGCCGCCGCAGGAGACGCCATCCCGGGCGTATTTCCGGCCACCGTAGGCGCGGGCTTATGGACGGTGAGCAATGGGTAACTCGCCGTCCGGTAAGGCCCGGACCAGGCCCGTGTCGACGGCGCGTTGTGTTCCACGCGCGCCTCAAAGAGATGTCGTTAGCACAAGCGTAGGGGTCCACTAGGGCAGATGCCTGCCGGGGTCACGGGAAGGTCCGAAAGGGTTACCGAAGCCCCTGGCAACACATGCAACGGAAGGAACACGGGTGGGTTTTAGTCAGTAAGAGTCTGACAGGGTGTGTCAGACTCTTACTGACTGATTTTTATTTATTTCCGAAAATAAAAGAAAAACTTCGAGGAAAACGTTTTATGGACGCCGAGGAAGTAGTGGCTGCGTTTCAAATTGCCGTCGAAGAGACTCCTAAGGACGAGTGGGTAAAGTGCTTTTCTCAATGGTTCCTTCGGATGCAGCGATGTATTGATGTAAATGGACACTATTTTGAAAAGATATAATCAAACTAATAACTTGCTAGTTTGTTCAGTTTTTGATTTTCTAAGAACTTTCAGTGTCACCCTCGTAGCTGTTAAAATTTTATAACTTATTGCATCAGTAATTCGTACTTCGGCTGGAAAACGGCACTTTTACTTATTCTACACTTAACCTGCACTTGATAATGTCCAAACCGGAGCTCCTTAGATTCTTATAAAAACAGTTACAGGTACATAAACTCACGCAACTTCTTCCCATGGAGGTAGGCAGAAACTACAGAACGCCACCTGCTACAATACTTACATACTCCTTTTGCTTCATTTACGTTCATACATCTGGTCAAACATGCACGCCGGTTGCGAGTACTACGCACCTGACCTTGCTGAAGAACATTACCAAACAGGGCACTATATCTCCTTCTAGGGCGCCCTGCCCGGCGATTCCACTCACATCTGCTTTGTAAATACTTTTTGTTAGTTTAATTAAAGTATATATAGATAATTACCGTTAAAATACACGAGATCTCTTAGGTCCTGTTGAATGGGCGTACTCTCAAATTTGCCGTGTCCGTTCAGCCAGAGTTGGAACATAGACTTCACCCTCTCTTCCGCCTCTGGTAACTGATAGCGCACAGCCAATGATAATATCATTGTTCGTAGTAAACTGGAACAAATTATAGAGATATGAGATTGAATGTTGGTTGGCGACGTATTTCAAGTAAATATGACGTAATTTTATGGAATCATGATTGGTCAAGCGGTGGTGTAAAAATTATGTATTAGTGAGTTTTTTAAAATAAAACATACAGACATCAATATAAAAAATGAGAAGTCATTAACATGATATGGAAATTCAATAAAATATTATATTTTATACCTATCTTGAACGGGCAAATTCTCAGCGTCCCAGTCCTGTTTCACGTAAATCGGCCGAATAATGCGCTGAACGTATTTCTGTCAACAATATAGAAATACTTAATTAAATGAAAGTCAATCGGTTTTATTACGAAACATGTTTTTTTAAACATGGTTTAAAGCAGGGATTCCCAAAGTGGTCAATATCGACCCCTTGGGGTCGAAATCGGTTTCCCAGGGGTCGACATAAACGATAACTGATTTTGGGGGTCGACGAGGTCTAAAAATCGACCCCTATTAATTAACACAAGTTTTTATTTGAAACATACAAGATACTGTATAAGTTGTGTTACGTGTACCAACTTGTTATAAGAATGACTAATATTTTAGCAGGAAGTATCATCGTTGTACTTTTAAAAAACACAACAAGTCGATGAGCGTGCACAAGTTCGTACAAGATGAAAAATTTTGCTATGGGGGTCTGAGGTATCAGTTCATTTTGGAAAAGGGGTCCTTTGCCCAAAATAATTTGGGAATCCCTGGTTTAAAGCATCGAGCCAGTTTTTTTAATAAGAACCTTACCAAGATCGAAATACAGTTCTTTATTCAAAATTGATAACTTGATTCGGTACTAAGTTGTCAGTTTTTGTTGTGGAAAAATAGTTCGAAATACAAAAATTGACTCGAATGCTTTTGAGCTCTAGCGAGATCTCGTTTTGTAATAAGATGAATATTGAAATTTTATAGGTCAAAATTCCATACGTACCATCAGATTGTCATACGCCAAAGTGTTTTGCAGTCTATCTCCGAGGTTCCTAAAGATAGACGAAGCAGTCTGCCAGGGTACGAGATCATTCTCCACCAGTAAGTACGTGGTTAGGTTCAGCGCCATGTTGAATGGCACCGCGCGAGACTCCGCTAAAGCAAAAATATCGTCCATGAGGTTTGATCTGTCTGCTGGGGTGAGCTGTAAAAAGAAGGTATTTAAAGTATCTGGTACATATTTTTAGGTCATAAGCCTTCTTTGTATGAGAAGAGGCCTTTGCCCTGCAGTGGGGCAATAATAGGCTGGTTTTTTATACTTTATTGTACACTACAAAAATACATAACAAAAAATAAATCAAACACTACAAAATATACAATGGGCGGCCTTATCGCTTTCTTTTATTTTATTGTTGTTTTGTTTTATTGTTATAGTTATATTAACATCTATGATACCAATACCAATATATAACCGTTAATATATAGGATTAGGTAGTAGATGCTGTGTTATGGGCTAATTTTAAGACTCGTGTAGCGAAGGAAATATTCGTTAGTGAATTAATGACAGTTCCAAAACGGATCCGCGTACGGCAGATAAACCACAAAGAGAAAGAACCGACACGTTTACATTGTAAAGGGGTTTCGGACAGCATAACCGCATGTAACACTTTGAAAACCGTCCTTACAGCGTTGTCACGCTGACGATTTTCCAGCGTGTTTCTAGTGAGGCGTTCTTAGAAGGCTCTTGTATACTCACGTCAACCACTCTCATTATGCAAACGCGGCAAACATTGCGCACACGTGGCGTGCTCGGTACGCACACGCAGCGAGCGCATTAGACAATCGCTGTGCTGAGGCCCTTAGTGCTACGATATAAAGGCGCAGTCAAAGTTAAATATTATTACTGTCTCCGTGCGGTTGACTAGCTGTGATTAAGAGTTTTTGTGCGTATCACTTTTTTACCAACAGGCGCAATTTTGATGGTTGGTTGTGGTGCATTATCGTTATCCCTACCTGTTTAGATTTAGACTTCATGGCTTCAATCAGTGTCTGCCACATGGGTAGTGAATAATTGACTCTGTAGTACCCAACTTGACCGATGTTCAGTTTTATCCACCTGTGGCCTTCATCCCCCCTCAATTTAACTGAAAAATACAATAATATTTTTATTCATGTTCTTTAAGGCGCTGTCAAGGCGCAAAAGACCAAAATAGACTTCTCTTAAGAAAAAAAAATGCCAAATCTGTATAGTTTGTGGTAGTGGAAAAATATGTTAATTTTGAACATATTTCCCAGAACTTGATTGTTACCAAAACACGTTTTGAAAAAAAATCTCGATACAATCTGACATTAAACTAACCTCTTACCTTGAGTTCTAATCCAAAATATCTGTATTAAATATCAACATACGTTACGTATTTTATTTTAGATTACTCAACTCAATTTTGAGTAAATAGATAATTGCTTCATATTTTGCAATAAATTACAAGGTTTGTCATCGCGCTTCTCTTTCTTTTCTAGGCAATCTGACAGTGACCGCGGTTTAGGTGTTGTGAGCATCTTAAAGGCAAACTTTGAACTACAAATCTTTGTACCTCTTACCGTTTTGAGCAGTATCGGAGAGCCATACAATCTCTTCATTTGTTTTGGTGTTGGTCTTGAATGTTATAGGCACAAACCAACGGTAGCTAAAAAGACATGAAATATCAAGATACATTTTCAGTTCTAACCTACCTATTAGGACTCATGATACTCTTCAGGGACTGTACAAGGAAATATTAAAATTCATAATTGTTCAAATGCGAAAGAGGGATAGCGCTACATGTCCTGAATAGCTCCATCTCTTTCTCGCCCCTGAAAATTACCTGCGTGGAATACTCTGGCTGAAAACTATAGAAGTTATCCGCACATCTATTGGGCCACAAAGTAAGTGGGATAAACATATAATAAAGCGTTAAATAAATAATAAACTTACTTGAACTTAGAATCGTTAGTATACGCCGCGTCAGGGTCAATTAGGAATCGAGACTGTGACACGAAATAAGTGTTAGGCATGTCACCCATTTTAACTTCCAACACTGGGTATCCCATCTGCCGCGTCCAAGTGTCCATTACGTATCTGAAACATGTGAAAATAGTGGCATTTTGTAACGAGTATAGTATACAGGGTGGATTTTTGAGATGGGGCAGTTAGGGCAGCTACCTTAACCGTTGTAGCTACAGGAAAACGGTCTTAAGAGACCGTCATTAACTTTTTATGACATTTAGATCTGCATTCACAGATTTTGAAAAAAAATTGTATAGTTAGCACGAAAATGGGCAGTTTTTACAAAAACTTTTTTTGATGCCAATCGATCCTGTTTCTTACAGGGATCAAAAAACTATTAGACCAACAGAGGTTTGAGCACTAGAACAGTCAGAAATTGCAAAAAACTATTCCCATGCCTATCCCTACGGGGATTACAGGCGTATAGTGCCTTCTACATAAATAAGAAACGTCATGGCCAGATATTAAAAAAAAAACTATAGACTTAGAGAGTGTAGCACAAAACTGGGGTCTATATAGTTTTAGTAATTAATATTAAGACCAAGAGTACTTACGAGAGATTTAAATCAGGATAATCCTTCTTGAAGTAAGGTTCCAATGTTGACAGCAAGTCTTGAGTGACAGTGTTGCCAAACTCAAACTTCTTCAAGTAATCTGAGACTCCCAAACGGAAATTCTCATGGCCAATAAAACCTTCCAACATTCTTAAGATTGACGCTCCCTAAACACAAATCATTTATTTAAATAATTCAGTAGGTACAATTTCATAATAACTAGGAAGTCAGGCTTTATTTTTTATTGGTAATTTAAGGTGACCACCAGCGACCACGCACTACGCACGCAAATAATGATATTCATTGAATATAATCCTCCATATAATGTCATTTATGACTTCAAAGACTCACTCACTCTGGACAGATGTTGCACTTGGCACCTTCAGTGTGCATCGGTGAGCGAGTCTTTTACCAAATTTAGTGCACCTTCAAAACGGCAGTTAACTCATGTCACCAAATACCGAAAAAAATCATACCTTATTATATGAAATTGAGTCAAATATGGCCGTAATTTGATCAGGAGTATCCACAGTTTGCACTATTGGGTGGCTTGACAGTTTCGCATCAGTCACCAGCACTGGGTGCAAGGTTTTAGTAAGAAAGTGATCCAACTGAAAAAAAAAACAAATATTTTATAGTTTATTTCTTAATAAATCTGTTATAAGATAACTTTTGTATGTAATACTTAAAATTATAAGAAGCAAAAGGAATATGAGGGATTGTAGCAGGTGGCGTTCTGTAGTTTATGCATTTTTTTTTTGGGTGGGAAATCATCAAATAACTTCTCCCGCTCTGGGCGGAGCGGGAGGGTGTGTCAGACTCTTACTGACTAAAACCCACCCGTATTCCTTCCTTTGCCTGTGTTGCCAGGGGCCTCGGTAACCCTTTGGTACCTTCCCACGACCCCGGCAGTTTAAAAAAAGAGAGGACGGCGCTTACGCAGTCCCCACTATCAAAAATTACGCATCCGAGTTATCCACATTAGGGATAATCGCAGGGGTCAACCCAACCGCAGTGCAATGGGAAGGCCTCGCCCTTGGGGAACCGCCTTAGTGATCACGGTATCCTCTATGCCAGGTAGTTTATGCCTACCCCCATGGGAAGAAGGCGTGAGTTTATGTCATGTTATGTGTGTGTTATTTATAAAAATGACAGATGGATCTCAACTTACGACTTTCCAGGTTGGCTCAATGGTATCTAATGCTTTGACTTGCATGTATGAAGCAAAACCTTCATTTAGCCAAACTTCATCCCACCACTTCATTGTCACTATAACATTTTTAAAATAAAATATAAAGTTAATACAATACATAAATCTTGTTCAGTAAGATGTATGAGCATTTACAACAGTACCACATAAAATATTGCAAAATACTATAAAACATATTACCTAAGTTTCCAAACCACATATGAGCCAGTTCATGAGTAATTGTGTTGGCAACGCTTATTTTGTTGCTAGCCGACGCCTTAGCCTCATCAACGAGGAATGAAGTCTCCCTATAAGTGATGAGACCCCAGTGCTCTGTAGCACCTGATACGTAATCAGGAATACCAATCATATCTGAAACATTTGTTTATAATTAAAATTGAAAAAAATAAAATATGATTAGAAACAAGAGATTTTGACACCAAGAATTTAAATTATTATCTTAAAAGTCATTTGTAGACCTTTGACAGTCGTTATGGGTAGTCAGAAGCCCAAAAGTCAGACAACCAGTCTTACCGAGGGGTATCATGTAACCCACGAACAGGGTTGTGGTTGTGGTTGTGGATAGGCAGTCACTCCATGTAAAATACTGATGTTCAGCTGGATCCGGTTAGACTGGAAGCCGACCCCAACATGGTTGTCAAAAGGGAAGGTAGATTGGTTGATTGTTTTAGTATTTTACCTAGTTTAGGCAGAGGGAATGGCACTTCATAATATTTGATGTAGAACTCAGTGGCTCTCTTTCCAATGTCTTGAGCAAAGTCAATTTTGTGCAGTTCTTGTTTTTGAGCAAATGAGCGAAGCATGAAAGTCTTTCCGATGCCTCCGGTATTAATTTCAGTCTCTTTATGATCAAAATCACAGACGACGAAGCATGCTAAGTATGTGGACATTGGCACACTTGTTGCGAATGTCACCTGGTCCATTTTAGCATCATTATCAAATTTTGATGATATTTCCTGGAGAAACAACATTTAGATAAGATAGTTTACTGAAGAAAATACATATAATAATAATAATCTTTATTACTAGAACAATGGGTACAGTAAATCTCCTTAAAACAAATTTGGTGGTATGCAATGTGTACTTAGTCGTCAAAGGAGTACTTTGGCACTCGTACTAGGATTACCCTGTATCACAAATGCACAAAACAATTATTAATATTCTTAGGATGTTCTCAATGTTCTCATTGTTCTTTTAACGTACACTAACAGATCAATGGGTTCTAGAATGTTAATACATTATTATAAAGATAAGTTTTATACCGCAATACTGTAAGATACTTACATTCATGTTGGAAAGTGCGATGTAAGATGATGGCTTCCACAAAGTTATATCATATGTAGCCTTGAAGTCTGGTTCATCGAAGCAAGGGAATGTTTGCCTAGCGTAGGTGGGCTGGAACTTACTAGCCACCATTTTCCTGAAACAGTCAGAAGAGATAGTAAGAATCACATAAATAAATGGGATTTGTTTGTTCCATCATTATTTATTTTTATTATTATTATTTGTAATTGAACAACATGCAAAGAAAAGCACAAAATTTATTGTTTGTAAATAAATTTAGCTGAGGGGTTTGGATAAGGTGAAGACGACAATTCAATGTAGGTATTATTAATTTGTGTTGTTTATTTTAGTAAGTCATGCATTATGTTATCCATTATAAGTATATCATACAGGTCTAATTTACCTAGAATCGTACAAACGTGAGGAATAAAACCCAACAATATCTCTGGTTAGGTCCCCTTTGAATTTAATACAGATTTTGTAATTCCCTGTGCTAAGAACAGAATCAAAATGTATGAATAACTGTTCCACCTCTTTGATTTCACAAAACTTTAAGACGATGATCTCATCCGTTCCTTTGTGTACCTTTACTTCAGTTATATTCAGAAACTTTGAATGCAGACATATACATTTTCTTTCTTCCTTAATCACAACGTCAATTTTCACCTTCCCCTGAAATTCACCTTCTTCTAAATCTGGGCGTAATTCGAGGTTGTAATTCACAGGACGAACTAACGGGGAGAGCCGATCAGTTAGTTTCATATTTGGAATCTTAACTTCCATGGTATTAGTAGCAGCAGAAGAAAAATTAACCCTGTTTTGTTGAGTTATAACATCAGTGAACCTAAATATCAGCTGTTTACGACCACGATGTCGAAGAGGCATATGGTTTAAGTCCAAACACTTTTTAATTAATAAACCGCGAGAACATAACATTAAAATCAAAATACTTGAACTTAGTAACTACTAACTTAGTACTAGAACTATTATTTTGATTTGCACAGCTGATTTTACGCAGACGCAGACGTAAGATCAAATGAAATGTCATTTATGTACCTATGTTATGTCAAGTCATCCGTCAATGTGACTTTTTTACTAGTTTTAGGTACAAAACTAAGCCTTTTATCTGAAAAGGTGAAAGGTAAATATTTTTTTTCCAACACGTAAAAAATGGTTACATTGAGACAGACCTACAAATTATTACTATATACGTTGTTTATTTATATACTCTCACAGATAAGGTGCGAAGTACGCTGTAGAAGATTTTTGCCGTTATATCATGATTGATTAGTTAACCGTTGACTAATCAACATCAAATTATACCTTGCGCCGTGTGAATTATGTAGGTGGTTGATGTATGAATGCGACGGGTTTTCTACTTACCCACCATTTTTAAAATGGCTTCCATAAAATCCGACGATTTTATTATCCAATCTACCAGAGAATAGGATGAATAACTGGTAGTACTCCTTTTGTATTTCATTTTCTAAGTTAATAATCAACAGTTCTCTTTTATCTAGAGTCTTGTTAGTAGATAAAATTGGTATACTTTGATTATTACTGTTTTTTAAGCTAACTGCAGAAATGGTCAAATTATTTGTGTGCAGCGTTATTGTTTGAATAATTTGCTTTACTCTTAATGTTATCATTACAGATCCATAAAAAGTATTATTAGTCATATTAGGATGCAACATGAGTCTATAATGTTTTGGTTCAACGGTTCTTGGTAATCGGTAATAATTTTTGTCCTGGAATTAAAAAAAAGATTTACAGTCCTTTCACAGATAAATGATCTTTATTGTCAAAGTAAAATAACTGTCCAAAGACTTTATATACTTATTGGCAATAGTGCCTATCTGTCTAAAATGTCGCTGGCAATTTTTTTCAATGAATTTTTTCCCGCGTTTGATCACAGTTTTGTGGTTTCAACCACACTGTTTGCAACCGCGTCTCTAAAGGAACGCTAATAGCTTTGTTTTGGTAGTTCAACAACAACCATTGCTTCTGTAAAATTCATCTTCGCAACAGGTAAAACCACGCAATGGTAATTTTTAAACTGCCAAAATTAAAGCTAGTCTGTTTTTTTAAATCTCGGAGACTAAATTGACACAGGCACTTTTTGATATCAAACTATTTACTAGGCTTTTGTAGACAAGATATTAATTCAGACCTGTTGTAATGGCAAACATGTCATTTGGTTTTATTATTTTATTAATATTTTACATAGATTCTTGTGTACCTTGTGAATGTGAGAACGTTGTAGGCTTAATATACTACATATTTTGCAGACCTTTTTTTTTGTTTTGTTAAGTAACTAGTACCTACTTCTCGACAGGCCTTAACGTCCTCCCATAACTATTAACACTATAATTTGAAAACATTGTAAAAGCCAATTATTTTTAAAAAAGTAACCGTGGAGTTTCTTGCTGGCTCTTCTCCATAGGAAACGACCAATTGGAACCGTGCACCTAGCTTCTGACGTTTCATAAGTGCCCCTGTAGGTTTATGTGAAATAAAAACATTTTGATTTTATTTTTGATGCAAATGTCAAACTCCAAATTGAAAAAACGAACAACAATCATTTGAAATGTCAAATTAGTCTCTGGGATTAAAAAACGAACTATCCTTTTATATTGGATACGTTTGGGTTCTGCCCATATTCAAGCACCTACCTGCATTTTTGTAGCATTATTTTCTTCTTTAATTATGTTTCCTTCAATGGCTTCATGTTCAATGATTCTTGCGCATGTTTCCCTGTCTATGGTCGCTAACGCAACGGTAGACACGAACAGGCTTAGAGCGGCCATTATGAAAAATATTAGTAATTTATTATTACTAGTCCATTTGCTTAGTTTTGAATTACTCATCTGAAATGAAAGTGCTCTTAGTACACACGGCTACATATCGTCGGTGATATTCTAAAACCGCGGAACTAACAGTGTTTAAAACCGCGTAAGGTAGGTGCAGTGAATTTTACAGGAACGAGGAAAAACGTAATATTTACTAAACCACTTGACTTTCCATTGTTTAAACTTTTAAATTGATAAATTCCTCTTAATATTGTAGGCATTAGTTATGTAAAATATATATTAATGACTTAGAAAATTCGAAATCACGATTTTGCTACTTTTGTAAATACACGGTTTTAAACACTGTTAGTTCCGCGGTTTCAGAATATCACCGACGATATCAAGCTATACATTTCCAGTATCAGCTGATCTCTCATTGTATAGGATTTCCGTACAATGAGAGGTCAGCTAATACTAGAAATGAATAGCTTGATATGTAGCCGTGTGTACAAACATTTAATTAAACACTGATTTGACAAGCAAAAATAGTCAGGATTTTTCATTATCAGTTGCGACATCGTTGATCGTCGCAAGCCAGCCAGACCCCAAGTAATTTGACTTGATTGCCAGAAAATGTAGATACCTCATTAAGGCTCGTGCGGACTGTGGCACCTGCGATATCGCGCTAGTCTGCACGAGCCTTTAAAGGGGGTAAGTCCCCGCCCGGTAGGTAGCCTAAATAGTAGGTAGGGTACTTACACACGAAACGAGATAAAAAGTAGGTATTATACAAACACAGTGATTAATGACATACTAAGTACCTAGGTATTGTTTTAATTTATATATGCAAACATCGTGTTGTTCCTGCAGCCCGATAACGAATACCATAAAATGCATATTGTATAGTGTGAGATAATAATTGAGATAGATAGTAAGGAGGTCGGTATAGGTAGGTATGTACAGTCACCAGCATATCAAGTTATCAAGTTACCACAAACTGTCAACATTCAATTTTGAACTTAACCATCAACATTTTATGGTTTAAAATTTATTTGCAGAAATTTACCCGCTACGTAACAAATAAATACACATTATATTAATAATTATTTCGATTTATTATTTGTCCTCTCTTTCCAGCTTTGTATTTAGGTAGGTACTGTAAAGGTAGGCTAGTATGATGCATTATCATAGAACCTCTACAGTACCTAGGTAGGTACTAGGAACCTATGTGATGGTATTCCCGGAAAGTGACACAATGACCTTTCAGACTGACTCCTCACAGACTAGCAATTAAGAATAATAAAGCCATTCAAATGACAATTGCATTTGAGGTGAACTAAATGAACCGTGTCACTGTCTGTTAACTTTCTCACTTCACTCTCTTGGTCACTAAATTAATGATAATTTTATAATTTTTAATGAACGCGCGAATTCCGCTACCTAGGAACCTACCCAACTGTGCACGAGCCTTCAGTGTCAATGAAAATCAATACCTATAAAAATAATAATTTACCTTGTCGAAAATAATATCCTTTCACTTTTCAAATTGCATTTATTTCACTGAATATGGTAACTATTCACTTTAAAATTATTCTTATTTGTTACAATAATTACTAACAAACAGAACAGAGATGTGGGTTGTACTGGCTTGGCCGAGTTAGTCACCACTACGATTACAGTGCTCGCACTAGCTATCGATGTTACGACATACCAAGTTTCACTTGCTCACTGCGGCCGTCACTCCAGATGGACGCAATAGTTAAAGTAACTATTACGACTATTCTTAGTTCTTACATAGTATAAATAACAGTTTTTGCCAACGTTTTCGTAGTTTCATCTACATTTTGAATCAAGTTTGAGTCACGTTTTTAGGGTTCCGTACCCAAAGGGTAAAACGGGACCCTATTACTAAGACTCCGCTGTCCGTCTGTCTGTCTGTCTGTCCGTCTTTCACCAGGCTGTATCTCATGATAGTTAGACAGTTGTAATTTTCACAGATGATGTATTTCTCTTGCCGCTATAACAACAAATACTAAAAAACAGAATAAAATAAATATTTAAGGGGGCTCATATACAACAGACATGACTTTTTTGGAAAATGTTACTTTTAGTTCATATAATAACAAAATAATTTTATAAATTCAATTCAGAGTTTTCAGTTTTTCTAATCTGTTAAAAAATACCATGAAATAGTAGCCGCCATGTTATTACGTCATACCGCTATGTAAACTAAAACGTGTCAACTGTCAACTGACAGTTAGATAATAGATCAGCGCTTTTGTTTACATAACCAAGTGACGTCATGACCACAGAGCAACATGGCGTCCACCGCGTCCAGCGTTTTCGTCAAACTACGCGCGAAATTTGAAAATGTAAAATTTAAATGCATTTTTATGGCACTTATAGATTGAATAAAAATTTTGTGATTTTTTTGGGGCATATTAGCACTAAAGAATTTAATTAAGACACTTTTCAAAAATGGGTGTAAGACCCTATTACGAAAGGACTCCTCAGCAGTTACAACAACTAGCTCAATCCGGAGGGTCGCTTAATTAGCCTATTTGAAGTACCCTATTATGCAAACAAATTTCTAGTCCTAAAAGGTCCTGTTGTCGGGAGTGACGGTCTAAATATCCAACCTTAAACAACAAACAATGGCCAAACAAATTTTCAAAATTAACTCACGGCTTAGATAGCCTAATTTAATTTAGACTAATTTAATTTCGGAAGTAACTGTCTTTGGATTTAGTATTTTAGTTTTTGTCGCCGGCTTCCGAAAAAGTTATTTTTCACTTTATAGTGTTTTTTGGAAGTCGGTTGTTTTTTTTTTTTCTTTAGGTTTTTATTCTTCACTTTTTAGTTGGTCTGTTTGTAATTTATCTAAGTTACAATAGTCTAATGTCAATTTCTCATCACATTTTACAAAATATTGCTTTTCCCGATGTCCTCGATGACCTTAATTGTTGAGGATTTCTCTTGGTAAGAATCAGGAGAACTGCCACTCACCATATGCATTGTGACGAGCATAAATGGCTTAGCAACCATATTAAAGTACCTAATCGAATCGCAACTCGTTAAATACTTATTATTAAGTAGTTCCGATGGCCATCTGTGGTCTTCAGCATCAGTTCTACTTCACCAAATGGTGCTTTTCGAGAGCAAACGCACCAGTTACTTTAAAAAATACCCAAATGGCTATAGGTGTGCCTTTAAAATGTGATGACTTCCCTCGATTTCCATGGGATTCCATCAGATTATGACATATGATTAGCATACCCTTTCAAACAAAAAATAATTTTCAAAATCGGTCTACAATTGACGGAGAAAACGTTGAACACATACATAGAATATAAACATCTGATTTGAGAACCTCCTTCTTTTTGGAAGTCGGCTAAAAAACAAATAAGTTAGGTGCTTTATGAAAAAATGTACGGTCAACTTATCACAGTATTTAAAAAACACTATTGTTTTAAGAATAATTATAATTTTAATAATTATTTTCATTACAAGAACAATGTAGTAATGTAACTTTGAATTAACAGTAATAGAATTGGCCTATGTACCTGCATTGGTATCTATAGTGTACGTTACAGAAAATTAATAGCGTATTGTTCAGAGCTTTACGTTGAAAAATGAATAACGTACCTTTGGGAAATCTTACTTTGTTGCGAGCGATGACTAATTAAGCCTCGTGCAAACAGGCGCGACGCGACCGCGTGACGCTACTCTGGTGGAACAATTTCTATGATAACTTCACGGAAATTGGTCTATGGGTGTCGCGTCGCGCCGTCGCGTTTCGCCTGTCTGCACGAGCTTTTACTGTAAAAAATTAGGTCAAATTATTTTTATTTTACGATTTTACTACGGTGATTTGAAAACAAAAACCGGACAAGTGCAACTTCCGTAAAGGCTAGGTACCACCAAAACTGTTTTAAATAGTTTAACTTTTTTGTTATTTGCCATGAGAATCCCATAGTACCACTGTTCTATGAAAATTTCACTAATTAACCTACCTAAGCCCTATGACAGACAGATGCCTCTGTCTGTTAAAGTACCTATATGGAATGTTTTTCCCGATGGAACAGGTTGAGCGCTCATGAGCTGGCAACCAGTTTTCTCATCTATAACGTTTCGAATTTCTAATTTTATGGTAAGCATAGCCTCTAACCTGCGCCTTTCTTGGGAAAATATACCTATACAAGTTGGTGTTTTCTAAGTAATATTCGTGACTGAGGCCTTTTATCGTCACTCCGCAGATGTCCACTCTTGAAAAGCTTCTTCAAGATTTTGCCTTTTAGTTCGACAAAGATTGGGCCGACCTGTCTGCACCATTGATTCTCGTACTGTTTAGCCAGAGGATTAGTTGCCTGTTAAAAGAGAAGAATTTTATCTATAAAGACATTGCAGATCCTCCAATGAATGAATAAACGAATGAAATGCACCGACCCTAGCGTGGTTAAACCAGACTCGATTGCTCGAATGAACCCAAGGATTCACACTAGTCCCTGGAGCCTCATGTTTCATGGGACTTCAGAGACCATTGCATATCAAAGAGTAGACCGGGGGGCGCGGTAATGGTCAGGAAGACGTGCCCTTAGGATAGGAAGGATTATTAGAGCGTACCGTATATGCATCCTAGAGTAAGCAATGGAATAGTGGAGAGACGGGTAATCTATCTATATCTTTTAACAACGTCTGTGTGTGTCACTGCTATGCTGTGTTGCACGTTGCTGTTTCCAATGTCTTCGTCTGAGGTCTCGCTACTACCCGTTTCAGATTTCTCGTAAATCTCGCTAGCAGCCTTCCTAATCTTATCTCGATCTTCAGAGACATTGCAGATCTTTCAAGGGTTTTTATTAGGACACGCTTTGAACTTCGTTATACAAACCAACGACGATCACTAATCTGTGTTACCGACCAATTTTTCTTATATTTCATTGTAGTGAAAGAGACCTTTACATCAAACTTGTGTGCCTTAATTATAATTATTTTTAGGATTTTTTCCCATTTAAAAAATAGAGGTTAAAAAAGAAAGAAAGCTTGACATAAGTGGCGGCATTGTTGTTCGTCCACAAACCGCCATTGTTGTGCTTGTGTATGTGTTCACTGATGTGTCGATCACAAATTAAACGAAAACTAGATAAAAATGTCTGCGACTTGCAGTGCAGCACAGTTAAAAGACGAGCTAAGTAAAAAGCAGCTTTAGCTAAGTCAATAAATTATGAACGTTTTATAATTCATAGGTTATTTTGTGTTTGTGTTGAAGACTGGAGGCGTACGACAGGAATAACCTGATTGAAGTTGAAAACCAACTCAAGGATGATCTTCCTGACTAAGTATAGAACTAATAACTGTATTTTTTTCAAAATTTTAGGATCAGCAGTTTCGGAGATATGTTGAATTTTCATATATTTTCTTTAATAACTTTAAAACGAATTTCTTTAAAATTATATTTTTTTTAAATTGAATTCCTCATAAAAAAGTCCTTTCATTTGATATGTCACAGTTAGAAAAATTAAAAAAAAAAAAATATTCTTCCCCAAAAGTGAACCCTTAGTTATTCAAAATTCATTTATTTACATTAGGTACACGTTCGTATTTGGGTCACAGAAATTCATATGTATACCAAATTTCAATTGAATCGGTCCAGTAAATTCGGAGCAAATCGGCTGTGACAATCAGACAGACAGACAGACATGAGTTCCGTTTAAAAAACTAAGGGCCCCGTTTTATCCTTTTGAGGGACGGAACCCTAATATTTTACCTTAGTAGGTAAAATATGAAAGATTTAGTAATCTTTCATACTTTATCACGTGGCAGAGAGGTACGTTTTGTGAAGCTGTTTGTCTAACCACCGTAGACTTCAGAGGTCAAATGTAACTAAGTAGATATCGTAGCCACCCGTATTCCTTCCTGTTGCCTGTGTTGCGGGGGCCTCGGTGACACATAAGTACCTTCCCGCGACCCCGGCAGGCCTCTGCCCAAGCCGGGCAGACCTCCACCGTATGCTCCACCGTGTCCTCCGGGCGATCCACACAGTGGTGACACCCGGACGTTTCCTCCCGCCTTATCCGACACAGGAACCTCCCGAAGCTGCCGTGTCCGGTGAGGACCTGCGTCAGGCGGAAGGTGAGGACGCCGTGGCGCCTCTCCAGCCACTCCTCAAAGAGGGGACTTATCGCCGCAATCGTGGCGTGCCCAGCACTGGGTTGCGACAACCGTACTTTCCATGACGCCATGAGATCCCGCCGGAGCTCCGTCCGCTGTGCCGCGATTTCTCACGGCAGCGGACTTACGCCCCGGCGTTTCGCCTCCTCGCGCCACTCCCATACGTGCGCGAGGGCTTTTGCCTCCAGATCCCATGGCGGCAATCCGGCAAGGAGGCTCGCTGCCTCACAGGAGACCGTGCGGTATCCTCGGACCATCCGGATGGCCATGACCCTTTGGGCCGCGCTCAACCGGCGGGCTGGCCGCAGCGCCAGAGAGCGCGCCCATACAGGAGCCCCGTAGAGGGCCATGGACCGCACGACCCCCGCGTAGAGCCTGGAGGAGCCAGGAGGCGTTTGGACCCCCTAGATTGGGCAGGAGCCGCTTCAATGCAGCGCCCGCCCGCTCAAGTTTGGGAGCCAAACGTCGGAAATGCTCCACGAAGTTCCACCGGCTGTCGAGGACGAGTCCCAGGTACTTCATCGTCGACTCGACGCCGATAGAAACCCCTCCTACCGTTATTTGGGACCCCAACGGTGGCGCGTTCCGAGGACCATGAAAACACATGGCCTCGGACTTGTGCAGGGCCACCTCGAGTCCCAATTGCCGGATCCTTTCGACGATTGTCGCAACCCCGCGTGCCGCTAATTCGGCCGCCGCCTGGTGCGACCTCCCCTGCGCCAGGACCAACGTGTCGTCAGCGTAGCACACTACGCTGACGCCGCTAGGGAGGTCGGCGCGCAGCACCCAGTCGTATCCGATGTCCCACAGATGCGGCCCCAGGACCAATCCCTGTGGGACACCGCACGACATCTCTTGCCGGTTCCACACTCCCCGGTGACCGGGGTAGATGACGGCCCTGTCGGTCAAATAGGCCTCGACCACACGACAGAGGTAGGTCGGCATCCGGTGATACCGGAGTGCCTCCCTGATGCAACTCCAGGGCAGGGTATTGAAGGCATTGGCGATGTCTAGGGACACCGCCAAGACGACCCCACCCTGGGCAACAGCATTCCCCGTCGTCAGGGCTCGCACGCGCATGATGGCGTCCACCGTAGAGCGCCCTCTGCGGAAACCAAACTGGCTCTCCGCCAAATCCGGCCCCACCCGCACCAGCTGGCTGACGAGGCGGTCTGCAATGACTCTTTCAAAGAGCTTGCCCACCTCGTCGAGCAGCACGATGGGCCGATAAGCGGACGGAGAGTCCGCAGGGCGCCCTGCCTTCTTTATGAGGACCAGTTTTCCCGTCTTCCAACGAAGCGGGAACTGGCCCCTCTCCAAACATGCGTTTAGGAGCCCCCTAAGTCGAGGTCCGAGAGCCTCCAAGGCCAGGACCCAGGCCTTCCCAGGTAAGCCGTCGGGTCCTGGGGCGGTATTTTTGGCATTAAGCCTGCGTACCGCCGCTCTCATTTCTACCTCGGTCACCTCCAGAGCATCGTCGTCGTCGTCGTCGTTGGCGGTGTGGTCCGCATCGGGCACCGCAGTAGGCGGAGCCATAGGCGGGGAGGTGTGTTCCCCTCGGGAAGGGAACAGAGCGCCCACCACGTCCTCCACAAGCTGGGGCCGGAGACTCTGCGTCAGCGGGGGAGCCCATGGGCGGAGTTTATCCCGCACCACTTTGTACGGGCGTCCCCACGGGTCCCTGTCCAGAGTCCCCAGCGACTCCTCGCGGGCCAACCCCCTGGCCCGCAGGATCTCCGCTTGGAGGGCGGTCTTCGCCGCTCTGTACCCCTCGTACAGCTCCGCCTGAATGGCTTCCGTATCCGGAGGTTTGATACGGAGCCTGCGGTGCCTGGTGTACCGGCGTCGCGCAGCCACGCACGCAGTGCGCAGAGCCGTCAGCTCATGCGACCACCAGTACACCTGGCGCGAGGCACGTCCAGGCTGGACCCGGGGCATTGCCACGTCACATATGTCGGACATGGCCTCCCGGAACCACTCCGCCTCGTCGTTGATGTCGGCAGGCCTGTCCGGTGGTGACACCCAGGCCTGCACGATCGAGGCTTCCAGGAGGAGCTCCCGGTCCAGCTGCTTCAGCGCCCACCGCGGACCACTCGGGGTCCGTCGGACCGGCGCGTCCGAGGTCTGGGCGGAGACGTCGAACCGGATATACCGGTGATCCGAATAGGTCTCCACCCCCTCCATGACACGCCAGTCAACTACACGCGGCGACAGAGCGGGGCTGGTGAACGAGATGTCCACCACTGATTCACCCCGCATCCGCACACACGTGGGGACAGAACCCCGGTTTAGGACGACCAGGCCTGTCTCCAGAGCCCAGTCCTCCACCATCCTGCCCCGTGTGTCCGTTAACCGGCAACCCAAGCCAAATTCTTGGCATTGAAGTCCCCGAGGACGAACACGGGGAGGGAACCAAACCCGACGACGACGTCTCTCAACTCCGCAAGGGAGTTGTGGAACTCGGCAAGAGTTCGGTTCGGAGAGAGGTAGACCCCCACCACGACAATCTCCCCGAACCGTGCTGCTACGCAGCCCCGTCCTCTCTTGACGGCCTCGAGGGACGGGGTACCGGCGGCGGCCGACGAAATTAGGGTCACTGAGCCGCTCAGGTCCTCCACCCAGTCATCCCTGGGCGGGACAAAGTACGGCTCAGCGACCACGGCGATGTTAATCGACCACTGCGCCATGCTCTGGAGCAACAGATCCTGAGCGGCGGCGCAGTGGTTGATGTTCGCCTGGAGGAGGCGTAATGGGGCCATTAATGGCACTCCATGTCAGCCCCCTCTTGGGCCTCCTTCCCAGCCCCCTGAGAAGGGCCTGCCGCAGCGGCCACGGTGGCGACGGCGACGACGGCGGTGTTGGAGGCGGCAGCGGCGGTGGCAGTGGTGGCGGTTGCGGCGGTGACGGCGGTGGCGGAGGGCTTGCCTCTGGCCCTGGCTTTGGTGGGTGGGGCGCAGGCTTTGCCCCCCATCCGGTGCTCGGCCGGCTTGCCAGCCGCCGCACATACGGCACAGTGCGGCGCGGCATTGCACGAGCCGGCCTTGTGCCCGGGCAGACCGCAGCGGTAGCAAAGACCGCTGCGGTCCACCTCCGAGGTGCAATTCGCTTGCACGTGGTTGCCCACCTGGCAGCGGAAGCACCTCAGAGGTCTTGTCAGCGCCTTAAGCCATAAGAATTTCATGTGTAAGACTTTTCTTCCGTAATAGATGCACATCACACAAACCTCCGCACATACTCACGCTTCATGCAGACACACACTACACCCTAGATACATACCATCCATCTACACATCATACACGCACTCACACTGCGCATACAAATTCTACATAAGACCTCTTTAGTTTTCAGTAATTGTTCTTTTATTTTTTTATTTTGAAAATATTTAGGTACATCATTTAAAAACTAACAAACTTAAAACAAAAATAATTATATTTACAATTATATGAAAAGGGAGGGAAAATAATCATAGGTCAACAAAAAATTAAAAAAAAAATATTTAGTTCAGTTTTTAGTTTAGTTTTGTCTTGTAAATTAAAATTCTAGTGGGTATAGCATTAAATATCTGGAACACTGTCATCTTCGTCACGGACGTGGCCGTAACAGCTGCGAATGTCGCTAAAACTAATGTGGCTATTATCGTACGCAATACATTGTAAATGTACTGTTTTTATTCCAATAAAGATTTAAAAAAAGGTACCCTATGTATTAATCCAGGTTATAAACTGTCTGTGTGCAAACTTCATCCAAACCCGTTTAGCCGTTGCGTTAATCCATAGGTAACATATATCCAGACAAACGGACAAAAATTCTAAAAAAGACATATATTTTCACCGTCAGACTCGGTCCCACACCTCGTAGCAATTACTTTTTTTTTTAAATTATCAATTATGTATACAGTTTTGAATTCGTTACTATTTTGATAGACACATCCTTTTTAAGGAGCGACACACTTCCCTGATTATCTATCAGATATATGATTTTAGAGCTCTTGGGAATCAATATACTCGTATGGAGAGAAATTGTTTGGAAAACAATAGATTTGGAGCTCCTGGGAATAAGCCACTTTTAAATCTATTATTACGCCTTCATAAAGGAAGGAAGTTATGCAAAAAATTAATGTTAAACTAGAACGCATTCTTACACATAAATTGTTTATGTGAATATTAAAGTATTGTAGTAAAATACTTTATGAAATAAATTCAGGAAGTAATGTCTACCCAAAGCATAAAAAACGACATTACTTTCAAACTACCTAAGATTTTTTATGTTTTTGATACTAAAAATAAATATTTTCTATGAAACCGAACGGTGGCGGTGCGGCGGCGGCGCGGTGTGAGCGCGATGCAGATTTGTATGGCCAAGGGCAACGGCGATTACCCGACCCTTAAGTCTCGTGCAGATTGACGCGATATCGCGGGCGCGACAGGCAGCGCGAAGCGCAGTGCGACACTCTCCATGAAGTTTTCATAGAAATTGTTCTACCAGTATCACGTCGCGCTGTCGCGTCGCGCCTATCGACCGTTGAGCCTTTATGCTTATCTGCCCTTCAATTCAAAACCACACGTCAAACGTTTGCATAGCCTTAGGTAGTTATGCGAGGCGTATTTTCGGTACCTGCGAATCTTCTATGAAGCGTTTGCGTATCGATACGCGGCGTAGTATCTACGCCATGCATGTCTATGCGGGACATACGCCCAGTGTGAAGACACTGCTCATTAATTTATTTATCGTTGTATTCGTTCCGAATAATGTTTTTAATAAAAGCCACTCTGTTTAATCAAACAGTGTATTTCTATCTATATATATAAAAATGGATCCCTATTTCCCTTGGTCACGGCATGACGCGTGAACGGCTGGACCGATTTCGCTAATTATTTTTTGTTGTGTTAGTTATTGTCAGGAGTAGGTTCTTATGTAAGAAAAAATCAAGAAAGTTGCGCGGAAAATTAGAAAATTTAAGAAAACTCAACGACCATATTTACAGACCGCGAGGAAGACCCGAATGAGACTAGCACAAACCAGGGAAGCATGGCACAAAGGGAGGTGGCCTGTCGTTTGGTTGGATCAATAGCCAGGTGGACGATCTACAGAAGATCGCGAGGAAGACCTGGATGAGACTCGCACAGACCAGAAAGGCATGGCACAAAGGGAGGAGGCCTGTCGTTTGATTGGATCAATAGCCAGGTGGACGATCTACAGAAGATTGCGAGGAAGATCTGGATGAGACTCGCACAGACCAGGGTAGCATGGCACAAAGGGAGGAGGCCTGTCGTTTGGTTGGATCAATAGCCAGGTGGACGATCTACAGAAGATCGCGAAGAAGACCTAGATGAGACTCGCACAGATTAGGGAAGCATAGCACAAAGGGAGGGGGCCTTTTTTTTTTGGAAGGGAAATCATCAAATAACTTCTCCCGCTCTGGGCGGAGCGGGAGGGTGTGTCAGACTCTTACTGACTAAAACCCATCCGTATTCCTTCCTGTTGCCTGTGTTGCCAGGGGCCTCGGACCCATTAGTACCTTCCCGCGACCCCGGCAGGCATCGGCCCTAGTTGACCCCTACCTTTGTGCTGACGACATCTCTTTGAGGCGCGTGTGGAACACAACGCGCTGTCGACCGGGCCTGGTCCTTACCGGACGGTGAGCTACCTATTGCTCACCTTCCGCAAGCCCGCGCCTACGGTGGCCGCGCGGAAATCCGCCCGGGATTCCCGACGCCCAGGGCGTCTCCTGCGGCGGCTAGGCGTGAGAGGGCGCGAAATTTGCCTTTCCCTCAACCATCCCGCCTCCTCCTTCGCGAGCATTACTGCTTCGCAGAAGGAGGTGTCGGCTGCCCATGCCCTCTCGCTGCGTACCATGGCCTGAACCAGGGCCGGATGCAAAGGGAGGGGGCCTGCCGTTTGGTTGGATCAATACCCAGGTGGACGGTCTACAGAAGATCGCGAGGAAGACCTGGATGAGACTCGGACAGACCAGGGAAGCATGACACAAAGGGAGGAAGCCTTTCCTTTGGTTGGATCAATAGCCAGGTGGACGATCTACATAAGATCGCAAGGATGAGACTCGCACATACCAGGGAAGCATAGCACAAAAGGAGGAGGCCTGTCGTTTGGTTGGATCAACGGCCAGGGTCGATCTATGTATATTATCCTAATGAATATTGAACTTAATATTTTTTTGTATTCATTTTAGTACGTCAATTAAAATCCTAAATTAAGTTTAGCTATAAGGTATCACTACATTCATTGGCTATTAGGCGGTACGAAGTTCGCCGGGTCTGCAAGTCTTTTAATAAAAACACACTTTTTACTGACGCAATATTACCACGTATTGTCGTCGAATCGAAAATAACATAGTAGGTAGGTTGTCTGAAGTAGTTGTAGAAGCATGGAATTTGTAATAAAGTATGTATTTTCCCGTGCCAATATGCTTGATAAGTATTTGATTTGATTTGCTTTAGTTTGCTATCGGTAACTTCTAATAACGGGAGTTGAAGCGAATAATGTAATCTTTTCGGTTGTCATAATGCATCATGCAAGACTAAAGTCAGTGAAGGGATCTTATTTCTTCTTGTACTTACAAAAAAACATAAATATACTTCTGTTGATAGTAATACAAACCGAAAAGTATTTATAGCATCAAATCGGTAATCGATTCCTGAAATACTGTAACTGTGACTTATAGTATTCTAGGAATATATACAACTAGCTGACCCGACGAACTTCGTACCTACCGCCTTTCGTTCAATAAATGTTGCGTTAACTTATTAGCATAATTAAATTCAATTTTTATTAAGATAAAATGACTCAACAAAATTAATTAAGTTTATTAAATGTACAAAAATCGAAATGAAATGTAATTATGTTAATTACATTGAAATGAATGTAATTCACGTGGTAGCAAGGCATTTGCTTTATTTCAATAAAGCAAATGCCTTGAAATAGAAAAAAAAAACCTTAAATCCGAATCATTTCTATTCGCTTCAGCGAATGCGCTTCTGTGGATGGGTTGCACTCGGATCGATTCCCTTCATTGAAGCACCTTGGGTATACAACATTTTTCGTTTTGTTGTCAGGTGCGAAAATAAACGAAGCGGGTGGTTTGCATATACGTGATCATGCTACGCACAATTTGACCGTGATAGAAACATTCATTTTCTAGATTCAGGCCACAAACATTGGATTGGCCTGGTGATTTGTTGATTGCCATGGCGAATGCAAGACGAATCGGAAATTGAATTCGTTGAAACACTAATGGCATATCTGCTATCATCAGCGATTTCTTATTCATCTGCATTGGATTGATTCACAATATTCCGAAGTCCTAATTCCGTTACGGCTTTGTTGTGAAAGATTAGATCTTCTGGCCGGCCATGTAAATAACATTGTAAAACGTATTTCACAAATCAAAATAACATAAAGAATCAATTATCGATTCCCGCACAATCACAATTAATGTACCTCAGAAAGTGAACATCTTCGAAGGCAACTTACCGTTTAAAAATCACGATCGAAACACTTTTTGCCACCAACTTCCGAAATCAAAGTAATTTTTCACTTTGTGGTGTTTTTCTTGGAAGCTGGTTGTTATTTTTAAGTTTTTTACCCCTTTTTAGTTGTGTACCTACCCCACACAAATTAGAATTACCTGCTGTGTAAATAACAGTGACAAGGAGTTATTAAAACATCATCCACATATAGTAAGTGGGAAAAATACTCATTATTGAAGCTAACTCAAACAATACCCAAGTAAAGTTAGTAAACATTTTATGGGACACGGTGCAATATTCCTCTACCAAATGCAAAAAACAAACTAAAATCACCTATAATTTGGGATAAGTACCTATACATATTAATTACGCCGAGTAAGCGGTAAAATAAAATATTAAAAACCATTTTTTTTTACCTCCCTTGCGAGTCAAGTGCCCCTCCCCCTGCCAGCTAATGATTGTTTAAAATAATAATAATAATAATAATTTATTAAAGGCCAACACGGACCAATTATAAAAATAAACTAATACAAATACACATACAATTTCAATACAAAACATATAATACAATACAATACAAAACAATTACAGGTCAAAACAATTAAAACAATATTTCCACATTAGCCCGTACATGTTACGGTTGTCGCAACCCAGTGCTGGGCACGCCACGATTGCGGCGATAAGTCCCCTCTTTGAAGAGTGGCTAGAGAGGCGCCACGGCGTCCTCGCTTTCCGCCTGACGCAGGTCCTCACCGGACACGGCAGTTTCGGGAGGTTCCTGTGTCGGATAAGGCGGGAGGAAACGTCCGGGTGTCATCACTGTGTGGATCGCCCGGAGGACACGGTGGAGCATACGGTGGAGGTCTGCCCGGCTTGGGCAGAGCACCGCCGTGTCCTCGTGGAGGCGATCGGCGGCACAGATCTCTCGCGTCCGGCCCTGGTTCAGGCCATGGTACGGAGCGAGAGGGCATGGGCAGCCGTCACCTCCTTCTGCGAAGCAGTAATGCTCGCGAAGGAGGAGGCGGGACGGTTGAGGGAAAGGCAAGTTTCGCGCCCTCTCGCCCCTAGCCGCCGCAGGAGACGCCCAGGGCGTCGGGAATCCCGGGCGGATTTCCGGCCACCGTAGGCGCGGGCTTCCGGACGGTGAGCGATGGGTAGCTCACAGTCCGGTAAGGACTGGCCCGGGTCGACGGCGCGTTGTATTCCACGCATACCTCAAAGAGATGTCGTCAGCACATAGGTAGGGGTCCACTAGGGCCGATGCCTGCCGGGGTCGCGGGAAGGTACTTATGGGTCACCGAGGCCCCCGCAACACAGGCAACAGGAAGGAATACGAGTGGGTTTTAGTCAGTAAGAGTCTGACACACCCTCCCGCTCAGAGCGGGAGAAGTTATTTGATGATTTCCCACCCTCAAAAAAAAAAAAAAGCTTGTACATGTACCATGTCACAGTGATACATGTACTGGCAGTCGAATCGCTGGGCGAAGGCGCTCAGGATACTGTTCGGGCTGACCCGCACCCTGCGCACCAGGGATGTGTTGTATAAAAACAATCCACGCCCGCTTCGGCGAACATCCCCGAAGCGCTACAGAAGCGAGGCAGCACCAACAGCACCCTGAATGCATTATTGTATTGGACGCATAGAGCGCTGTACTGCTTTTGCGTATAATTCACCCACAGACTGCTCGCGTAGAAGGACGTGCAAAATGCCCTGAACAGGGTGATCTTGACGTCTCTTGAACAGCGAGCAAATCTGCGTGCTATCATGTTCGCACGAACAGACAGCGCTCTACGCTCCCTTTCTATGTCATTATCGTCTTTCAGATCCGGGGTTAGCAAGTGTCCAAGGTATTTAAACTGACTGTTTATGGAGATGAGAAAAAATTCATGGCAGTAGTACAATATAATAAAATTAAAAGGAAAACTATCACCGCTAAGTATAGGCTTTACTAGTCGATCAACTTAAATTTGCAGTTGGAGAATTGACCGTGACGTATATCGATGTATGGGAGAAACATTTTTTAAGTTTGTTTTTTTGGGATAAATTCAACCCAACTTCTCAACTACGGAACCCTTCATTGTGCGTGGTCCGACACGCACTTGGCCGGTCTTATCATTAAAATAATATTATGGGATAGTGGCTGATTTTTGCGTTATGCTCGTGAACGGGTGCTGCTTGTGGTGACTGGTCGTCTTGCTGACCATTGTTTTGTTTTGTTATTAGTAATTAATTGTTTATTTATTTTACTTTGATGGTCCTAGTTCATCATTTGTGACTGTTACAGCTATAGCTATATGTAAGCGGGCACGCCTTTTATGCTTGGAGGCTTTTATTTGGACATTAAGAGGCCTAGAGGAGCTAAACGCAAGTTTTATAACGCCTAAAAGTATATGATCCACTGCAGTAAACAAAATCAGAAAAATATATGATATTCTTCAGGATATATCCTAGGTAGATAGTGTGTTGAAAACATAATATAACTAAGTAATTTGATACGATAGAAAAAAATCACGAAGTTACCTCTAAAAAAATCTTTTAACGCGTAAAAATCATACTAATATACATGCAATCATTCTGATTTTTTGTCAGATTATTCTACAAGCAACATATTAGCATAATAGTGTTTTAATTTTTTGATTTAATCGATGGATTTATTGTAAATCGTATATTCTTATTTCCGAGCATAATACGTACGCATGTGTGCGTAAACGCCTGTGTACCGACAGTGCCGGCCGAGGCCTGATGCTATACAGATGTGTCGCTCTTTTCGCCGCATTATTTCCGCCCCGATTGTTTAATGTTTTTGTAAAGTTTTGTTTGTGAATTCATTGTTTCATATTTTCATTGCGTAAATATTTTTATTTCGTGTAGATATAAAATACTTTAAAGTTAAAATAGCGTAATAAAGTACTAGTTTGTTATAAAGTTGTATCATTTGTAAAAGAAAAATCAACAAAAAAAGAAAAAGAGTAAAGAAATGGAATGTCATGGGAAAGAAAGTGAAACCCGTTGCGAGGACTAAAAATTAAAAAATGTTCATATAAATCAAATGCCGAACTTATGAACGAAATTAAAAGGTAAGATAGAGCATTATATTATTACTAAATATTTATTTTTATAATCATAAAACTATGAATTTTGGAAACGTCTAAGTAAGTGCAATCAGTTCATATGGTCTGTATTTTCGGTGCCTCATTCAAACGATACAGTAGCGAATTTAAAAGAAGTGTGGATTTACAGTCTAGAATGTCTGGATTCAAATCTCAGGGATTTCGTTTCTCATTTGATTTGAATTATTTACTATATTTTGCACTGACTCTAATTTTATATGAAACTGACATCAATTTAATTAATTAATAACATATAAATATTTTATTAATGAATTAAATTCAGGCAAAACATGTTGGTCCGGTAAAATAAATGTTTCCATCTACATGTGCATATTCATGTATCATGTTACACATGTTTGAACAAATAAATTTATCTTTATCTTATTTAAACTACTACGATGTACATATATTTATTAAATACATTTCTATAATTAAGTATATAAATTAAAAAAACCTTTTAAATCGTATTATTTTTACAGGAGCAAAACGGTTGAATATATCAACACGGAAGTTATTCCAATACGTAAGTATCTCCACCTTATACAGGGTGGCCCAAAAGTGGATAAAACGCAACTAAGGGTTAGATGGGGTCATCAGCTGCAAAAAGTTGTTCTACGGGAGGTCCTTAAGGTCAACCCCTGCAGAGTTATAATTTATTTTGTGTTTTTATGAGAAAATTTCCTTTTTTTAACTAATTATTATTAAAATTCGAAAAAATCTACATGCTGTATCTTTTTTATAATTTTCACTAGATTGGTACTGATGAGTCCTTGCGTTAGACATGCTATTTATGGTTGTTTATTGGGTGTGTTGAAGATAATATTAAGTTTGACGATTTTTTTTTTCTCAAATCATAACTTTTTATTTACTTCGGACCCCACTGTGAAAAAAAAATACTCTACCGAAAAGTGATCCTGTATTACAAGTTTTGGCGCATTTAATAGGGATTCTGAAAAGGTATTACACATGGCTATACGTGGCTTTGATATCTTTCAAGGACGATTATTCGTAGCAAGGCCAAAGTTAACCCAACCATAAAACTCGGTTAGGCTTATTTAAAAATAAACTGGAACTAATAGAATTAATGACAAAGACTCTCTGCCTCTCTTTTACACTAACCATTTAATCCTTTGTCAATAAAAGGCCGGTTCGCCCGTCAGTTCTGGTAGCGATATCTTTTCTAGGAAACAAAAGGCAGGGCCAGCCGGGGCGGGGGCCGGGGGATGCGCGTGAGCATGTTTCTCTAGAATGTTTAGTGTTCTTTAGTGACTCGCTTCCTGCCTGTGAGTACGCACGTGTTATTTTTCTCGGTTTTACGACGAATTGTGACAGATTGCCTACCTGTGACCAGTGCTGTGTGAATCGGACTAGATTCGGAATCGGACGGATCGGCTACAAAAGTGGACAGATGGCTGCTGCGAGGAGAGAATACACCCAACGGGAGTATGCAGAAATGCATTACCTGTATGGCTATTGCGGCGGTAATGCCCGGGCTGCTATCAGGGAATATCGTCAACGCTACCCTAACCGTGATCGTTTTCCGGACTACAGGGTTTTTATGCGCGTACATAATTCGTACATGGAGGGAGTCTTACCCGGTCAGCATGCTCCGAGAGCAGGCAGACCAGTGGTGCAATTTGAAAATGAAGACGAAGTGCTGAGAGAATTACGATTGGATCCTAGTATAAGTCAACGCCAAATATCCCGTAATCTCGGGATTCCAAGATCGACGGTGCAACGTGTCATTAATAGAAACAAATATCACGCCTACCATGTGCAAAGGGTGCAAGCTTTGCTGCCCGGTGACTGAACCTAGAGCGCGGTTTTGCAGAGAGATGCTAAGATACCACAGAGAGGATCCGCAGTTCTTCAACAAGGTTTTATGGAAGGATGAGTCAACTTTTAGAAGAATGGGAGTATTCAATATCCAGAATCTACATTTTTACTCCAGCGTAAACCCCCATATCATAAGAAATGATCGATTCCAGCATCTGTTTGGTATTAACATGTGGGCTGCTATAATTGGCCAGCAGTTGGTGCTGCATGAAATGCCAGCAAGGCTGAATGGTGCTCAGTATATAATTTTTTTGCAAAATAATTTAAACCATATTCTTAACGAAGCTGAAGTTCCAGTAGAAAGAATAGCAGAAATATGGCTGCAACATGATGGCGCCCCACCTCACTACGCTCGAGCAGTTAGAGATCATTTGAACGAGCGCTTCCCCAACCAGTGGATTTGTCGAGGCGGACATATTGCGTGGCCACCCCAGTCGCCCGATTTAAATCCATTAGATTTTTTTACTTGGGGCTATTTTAAAGAAATAGTTTACCAAGGAGAGAACAATAGCGAACAAGAACTACGACAAAAGCTCGAATTTGCTAGGGTACAAGTTACTAACAATATAGGTGCATTCCGTAGGTTACGTAGGAATTTTATTAGACGGTGCAGATTATGTATTATGGGCAGAGGCAGGAATTTTGAGAATTTATTGTAAAATGTTTTGCTTAATAAAACAATTATTTCACAATCGTTGTTTTGTTTTTTCGTCCTAGAAAGATATTAGAGCCACTCATGGCCATGTGTAATATACCTTTTCAGAATCCCTATTAAATGCGCCAAAACTTGTAATACAGGGTCACTTTTCGGTAGAGTATTTGTTTTTTCACAGTGGGGTCCGAAGTAAATAAAAAGTTATGATTTGAGAAAAAAAAAATCGTTAAACTTAATATTATCTTCAACACACCCAATAAACAACCATAAATAGCATGTCTAACGCAAGGACTCATCAGTACCAATCTAGTGAAAATTATAAAAAAGATACAGAATGTAGATTTTTCGAATTTTAATAAGAATTAGTTAAAAAAAGTCAATTTTCTCATAAAAACACAAAATAAATTATAACTCTGCAGGGGTTGACCTTAAGGACCTCCCGTAGAACAACTTTTTGCAGCTGATGACCCCATCTAACCCCTAGTTGCGTTTGATCCTCGACTTTTGGGCCACCCTGTATAAGCTATAATTACAATAAATAGAAGCTAAAAATACCAAATGTTTTTGTTTTTTTTCCAGAAAAAGACCTCGGCTTATTTGATAATAGGCATGACGAAATAACTGGTTCATCTGAAAATTACGATGTTATTGTCACAAGTAAGAATTTAAATTAATGAATATTATAGAAAACTTAAATTATTATTGAAGAAGATTTTTCCGCAAACACATTTTACTTAGATTGATTACTTAGAATTCTTGTAGGTTTAATATTTCAATGTTTTATACGAATAAAAATGTATCTTATCTATCAAGAAATTATATTTGTATTCATTTCTTTTTCAGATGGAAAACTATAGGTACTCCTGAAAAGAACATCCAAATTGGACATAGGATTATTAACGTTTCCCACGTTTTGGCAAAGTTATATGAGATCTCAAATCACGGACCATTAGATAGAAACCTAACAAAAAGCTTGAAATTAAATTTCACATAACGTTAACCTGAAAAAGAGCGTAAAACTTGGTATTTTTTTTTGTAATAAAAATGTTTTTAGTTTAATTGAATCAGTTTTATTTAAAAATAGCTGTTCCCGCGATCCAGGATGAAAGCCTATGTACTTCTCCGGATCATGGTCTGCCCATGTCCCAAATTTGATCTAAGTCCGTTTAGCTGGTTCAGCGTGAAAGCATAAGAAACAAAACTCACTTTCGCATTTATAATATTAGTTAGGAACGCATCCTTAATTTTTCAAGTATCACATAAAACAAATAAAAATAAATTCATTGTCCTATTTATTTTTTGTTAGATCTATACTATCGCGCTATACGCGCAAACTGTAAGAACTTGCGCGTCGTTGCTGCGCCATCTATTAGAATATACGGGCGTAACCTCGCTATGCTGTTAGTTATATCGGCGTTGTCGTTAGATGGCGTTCACGTCGATTGTGTAAATGTGTGCATGCGTTTTTCAAGGACACTTAGGTCTTGTAGTCCTCTTAAATTCTGTTTACGTTTTTATCTCTGCTTGAGAATTAATAGTTTTCGGTGTTTTCCTTTTCTTTTTTTTTTGTTGGTATAGTGGTGTGCTAGCTGACATATGGCTAATAATTTAATGTTTTATGTTGCACGTAATGTAAATTGTTTTGCATACTGTTGTATAGAATCAATTTTTTTTTCCTCTAACTGAAAAGACAGCTGTGCTGCTGGGGAGTTTGTTGACCACTTCTTCTTCCCAGCTAAAGCACTAGGAAGTGGTGAAGAGTGGGCGTTTTGGGGGTTATGTAATTTTGACATTCGAAAAGTGCTGATTCTCAGCCTAGTTTGAATAAATGACTTTGATTTTGATTTTGATTGCATGATTTGATTTGATTGATTGCCGGGTGGGGAGACCCAGACAGCCAGGAACTTCTTCTCTTGCAACCGAGCGGGTGGGCAGGTTGCGGATAGCCCAACTCCGGCTGCGGGACCGACTGTTATTGTCGATCCCGCATCCGGAGCATCTCGACAGAGATCCCAGACATGAGCAGTTCCTGAAGGCCAAATCCCAGGCTCAGGGAAACCTATTACCTTCGTCCTATGCACCTATCACCAAACCAACCGTCCCTCCTTATCCACACATACCGTCGGTCCCCAAATCCCTAGGCCAAATCCCAGGCGCAGGGTGACCCCAAGAACCCACCCCACATCACCTTACCATGCCTTCCCTCCAATCCCTACATCCCGTTGGTCCCCGAGGAGGGGTAACCTCGATTCCTTAAAAGCCCACCCCCACAACCACAACCATGCAGCAGGAAGAGCAAATTACTACCCAGGTGGGTCCCGGCCGAGCCGGGGAATCCCACACCGCTTCGGCGGTCAGCCGCCATCGTAATCTGGAGGGGGGGCATCCAACTGCTTTTTGGTGCCGCGCTATTCAGTGCAGCCGGCTGCTGACTCAGCGCCCATAACACAGGCAGTGACTCACGCGCCATCTCACCCTACCACGGCTGCGACCAGCGCACCAACAGACACAACTCTGGCTGCATTTCACGCGCCAACACCCACTACGACGTGTATGCCTACCACAAGCCTCTGGCAACAGAGCCTCGTGCGTAACAGCATCACCAACCCGGACAAGGACCAGGAACAGCACAGACAGAGAGTGACGGGAAAGGATGACGGACCTGGCAGCTATAGCACTTTCTCGGCCGACGGAGTACGCATGCTGCACAAGCGCGGAAAAATAATGGCTCGGGGAAAGAAAGTAGGCGACCGAAATCACGGCACCCGCGATGGCTTTAGCCGGACGCGGAATCACGTGACCAGTCGCAAGTACGCGAAGGGGAAACCCAGCGCGAAAAACGGCTGGACGCGAAACCATACGGGCGGGGGCCAGTACGCGAAGGGAAACCCAGCGCGAAAAACCTCCGCACGCGACAGAGCCTGCCGGGACTGCCAGTCGAACCGGGACACCAACTTGACCCACGACCGACCGCGGCCTCAACGGAAAAGGGGTACGCGGGCTGGATCCTCACACCAACCGCTACCGGCAGGAAGCACTCAGCCGGGCGCCTTCAACCCGCAGCCTGGACCAAGCGGTACAGGGCTGGTGAAGACGGAGCGCCCGAATGACTCGGCCTCACCGAGCACGCTTCAGGGGGAGGCCAAACATGTAAGGGTCCACTCCGCTCAGGGAGAGCAGAGGACCTACGCGCGGGACACAAAGGACATCCCGGCGCGGCTGGCCGTAGCAATCTGAAAAATCCTTCCAGAGACCTGACTAAGGAAGAGGCCGCACATATAAAGACCGAACTAGAGAGCCTTATGCTGGACACGGACTCCACAGCACAGCTCCCTGCCTTCCGCGGATACCCACGGGTCTGATACAAGAGCCGTGGATCAGAAATAACAAAATATGCGGCCTCGGTAACATCGGAGGTAAGCTGATCCTAAACACACACAGCGCAGACAAGCCAAGAACCTGTGCCTACATACCACAAGGGATTCCTATCACACCACTTACTCAATTCTGTTCCAGAGGCTTAACAGCTGTCAGGCTCCACAGTGATGGTAGCGCTCCAGATGTTGTACTAGCCTCGGTGTACATGCCAGGCAAGGATGTACACTGCCCTCCAAAAGAGATGGCCGACCTGGTGCAGCCTGGTGGTGGAGCGCGCCAAACTGGAACTGATCATCTGCACCAACTCGAACGCCCACCACCCTCTATGGGGCAGCGATGCACCGGACTCCAGAGGACAGGTACTATCCACCTATTTATTCTCTACTAACCTTAACATCACTAACCGCGGCTCAGAACCCACTTGGGTCACAGTCCGAGGACAAACGATCATAGACCTAACACTCGCTACAGAAAACGCGACTAACCTTTTTACAGACTGGCATGTATCGGACGAGCCATCTTGCTCGGACCATAGAAGGATATGCTTCAAAATAACTACCAATACAAAGAAACCTGCACCAAGGCGGAATCCGCGGCGCACCGATGTCCCCGGGTTTAAACATCTCCTAACCTCTCTATTAGATAGGCACCTATCACAGGTAACCCTAAGAGACCAAGCGCAACTGGAATACACCGTGACAAAACTATCAGAATACCTAACCGAAGCATACCATGCATGCTGTAAACTAAGAGCGCCACAAACCAAGGGCGAGAGGAACCCCTGGTGGAACGCAGCACTTAGTAAACTCAGAGATGCATTACGTAAACAATTCAACAGAGCTAAAAACACTAGACTCCCGGACGACTGGGACCTATACAAAGAAACCTAATACGCATACAAAAAACAGATCAGAACCGCCAGGAGATCAGCATGGCGGAAATTCTGTGAATCCATCGAGACAAATAACGAAGCCGCTAGGGTAAGCAAGATTCTGGCAGCAGATCAGGACCGAACGCTCGGCGCGCTGAAAAAGTCTGATAATTCATACATACTAACCGACCAGGAAACCAGTAAGGTCCTTCTCGAGACCCACTTCCCAGACTGCAGACTCCTGGAGGATGGGAGGTGGGAGGCTGAACCAGAATGGACCCCAACTGATCAGGACTGGTCCAGAGCCCGCAACAAAGTAACTGAAGATCGGCTAAGGTGGGCTATTGACACCTTTCAGCCTTACAAGTCCGCGGGGCTGGATGGCATTTTCCCAGCCCTGCTGCAGTGGGGTGTGAATCATCTGATGCCATTGCTGACGGAGATCTATCGAGCCTGCATGGCACTCAGATACATACCCCTCGCATGGCGCGAAGTGAAAGTCATTTTCATACCCAAACCTAGCAAAACCGACTATACACAACTCAAGGCTTACAGGCCTATAAGCCTCACATCCTTCCTACTGAAGACCCTTGAGAGACGCTGCGATAGACACATCCAAGACGGACCTCTTTGGGCCAAACCCCTTTACAAACAACAGCATGCGTACACCACAGGCAGATCAACAGAATCCGCGCTGCACAGCGTGGTTTCCAAGACTGAATGCGCAGTGGACCACAAATGCTCGGCACTGGCCGCCTTCATTGACATCGAGGGCGCCTTTGACAAAACAATGTTCAATAGCATCAACACGGCGCTTGACAGACATAGCATAGACCCCACCATAAGTGGCTGGATCTCAAACATGCTTAAACTGAGAGCTGTACAAGTCACAGTGATCGACACTACCAGGGCCATAGTGGCGAAAGGCTGCCCACAAGGAGGCGTCCTCTCTCCGCTTTTATGGAACCTGGTCGTCGACAACCTCATCAAAACACTCAACGATAAAGGTTACTTCACCGTAGGCTACGCGGATGACATAACCATAATAATAAATGGCACCCACGAAAATACCCAAGCCAAGCCTTAAAAATAGTAGAGGATTGGTGCAATATGCACCAACTATCAGTAAACCCTACAAAAACCGAATTAGTTCTATTCACAAAGAAGAGGAAACTGCCAATTTTACAACTACCACGATTCTTTGGAACCACCCTAAGCCTGTCAACTGAAACCAAGTACCTGGGCATCTTCTTGGAGAAACAGTTGAACTGGGCAAAACATACCAACTACATCATCACAAAAGCCAGCATCTCTCTGTGGCAGTGTAAAAGACTGCTCGGCAGGAATTGGGGAATTACCCCAAGATTACCTACTGGCTGTTCACCACGGTCATCCGGCCAATTATCACATACGGCTCACTAGTCTGATGGCCCAGGACAGACCTGAGCACAGCCCAAAAAGATCTCGAAAAACTGCAACGGTTTGCTTGTGTAGCAATCACAGGCTGTATTAGAACTACGCCCACAGCCGCCCTACAGGCGATGCTTAGATTGCCGCCTCTGCACCTTATCGTGCGAGAAGAGGTGGCCCTGGCCGCCTTTTGGCTTAACATAACAGGAACCCTGAGCAAAGACTCTAGAGTCAAACACATACGCATAAGGGAGGATGCGATCAAACGAAAACCGATGATGGCATCACCCTGCGACAGAGCCCCAAAACTACACTGTTTCCAAAAGCACTACAACATAATACTCACAGAGGAACGGTGCGACTATTCAGGCCCGTATGAGGTAAGAGTATACACCGATGGATCAAAGACCAACTCCGGAACCGGAGCTGGCGTTTTCTCACACGACCTTAACATATCCTGCCCGCTGGGAATGTTCAACACCGTCTACCAGGCGGAGTGTGTGGGAATTATACAAGCGGCGTATGCTATAGAAGCCAGGAGAGTCACGGACACTCATATACGTATACTCTCCGACAGCGCCTCAGTTCTCCAATCCCTAGGGAAGAAACACAGTACTTCGAGATTAACACAAGAATGTCACAATGCGCTAGAACGTATAACGGTATTCAACCGCAACACAGTGACACTGCGATGGATAAAAGGACACAGCGGATCGCAGGGCAATGACGCAGCTGACGAACTAGCCAGGAGAGCATCCGGCACGTCAGTCTGCGGACCGGAGCCGATCGTGCCCATCCCCTTCAACCAACTACGCAGGTGGCTACAGGAGCTCACCCACACACAAGCGGAGAGCTGGTGGTCCTCGGCACAGGGGTGCAGACAGTCCAAGGAGGCTATGCCATCCTTGGATAGTAAGTTTACCAGGCGCTCGTTACGCCTGGACAGGACCGGCCTGTGCCTGTTGACGGGGACCATCACGGGCCACTGCTCACTAAACAAACACTTCCACACAATAGGCATAACGGACAGCCCTCTGTGCAGAGCTTGCATGGAGGCAGAGGAAACCGTTGCGCATGTGCTCTTCGAATGCACAGGCGTCACCCACATTAGAACAGAAACCCCTTGGGGCACCCAGATCCTACACAGAAATTCTAAACAGACCAGGAGATGTTATCAACTTCTGGAGGGAGGTAGGCTGGTTGAAATAACCACCAAAAACGGCTGCCATGGCCCACGCACAATGGTCCACCTGATGGACTAAGTGCGGAAACCAAACCCTCTAACATAGAACATAGAATAATATTGCATAACACTATATTTTCTTCTTTATCAGGACTTGAATAGGTCTATATAAATGTGAATATTTGTGCGACTACCTCGCACAAATATTCAAATTGGTTTCGTTTAGGAATCGAACCCACTACCTATTCATAGCGCAGGAGCAGAAAACATTTAGAAACAAAGCGTCTATCACCTATAATTTCGCCCCTTGTAATAATAAAACGCGATTGAATAAAGGATGAATAAATAAACTGACACGCAACTAAAGTTCCGGAAAAGGAAAGTACTTCGATTCGAAGTGCCTACATTATTTCTTATACAGGGATAAATTGAATACCGCCACTTCTTCTTCTTCCCAGCTAAAGCACCAGCAAGTGATGAAGGGTAGGCGTTTTGGGGGACTGTATTATGTTATTTTGACGTTCGAAAAGTGCTGATTCTCAGCCTAGTTTGAATACATGACTTTTGATTTTGATTTTGAATGAGCTAGAGAAATTCCGCAGACGGGATGGCTCCATACCCATCCCGTCTGCACAAACCAGTCTGTATATCTAAACTCGATAAAACATCTCGGCTATAAGTTATCACGCTAATTGCTATGGGGGATGAGCAATATTGCAATTTGTTCGTATTCTTCTATAAATCTATAGTTTACGGCAAATTTTAAAAAGGCGAGCTAAAAGCTATTGCAGGTAGTTACAGATTTAACCTTTACCTTCGTGGAGCCAAGCAGTTAAACATGACATTATACAGGATAGATTTTTGAGATTTTGGGCAATAAGGGGAGGTACCTCAACCGTAAGTTTTCACTAGAAGAAAACGGTCTTAGGAGTATGTCCTCCCATACCTATTAACACTGTGTTTTAAAAACATTGTAAAAGCCAATTATTTTTAAAAGAGTAACCGTGGTGTTTCTTGCCGGCTTTTCTCCATAGGAAACGACCCATTGGAACCGTGCACCTAGCTTCTGACGTTTCATAAGTGCCCATGTAGGTTTAAGTGAAATTAAATATTTTGATTGTATCAATGCGAAAGTGTGTTTGTTTGTTACGCTTTCACTCTAAAACAGCTGAACGGATTTGGATGAAATTTGGCACATGGGTAGACCATGATCTGGATTAGGACATATGATACTTTTTATCCCGATATTTTTACGGGATCGAGTCTTATGCGGGTGAAATCTCGAGGCTCAGCTAGTTTGAAATATTTTAATATGCATTAACAAATTTTTAACCGATTACCAAAAAGGAGGAGGTTATGTTCGTCTGCATGTTTTTTCTCCGGCAATTGTAAACCGATTTTGAAAATTCTTTTTTATTTAAAAGGGGCTCTCGAGGTGGTCCCATGGTCACCAAGTCAGAATCTGATGAGGGGATCACATAGAATTCGAGGGAAATCCTAAAATTTTGTATTTGGATATTTTTTATAGTAACTCGTGTTCACGGGTTGCGATTGGATTAGGTACTGTAATATGGTTGCTAAGCAATTTATGCTCGTCACAATGCATATGGTGAAATGGAGCTGATGGTGACTTCACCATCAGCTCCAGTTCTGCTGGTTCTTATCAGAAGAACTCCTCAACAATTAACGTCCCAGCATCGGGAAAAGCAATATTTTGTAAAAGGCGATGAGCAGTTGACATTAGGCTATTGTAACTTAGATACAAACTGACCTGAAAAATAAAAACTATTTATCAAAAAACAACCGACTTCGAAAAAAACACTACAAAATGAAAAATAACTTTAATTTCGGAAGTCAGTAGCAAAAAACTAAAATACAGATCCAAAGACACAGACTTCCGAAACTAAAGTATTTTTTCTCTTTGTAGTATTTTTGTTTAAAGACTGACGTTTTTTGGAAAATGTTTAAAAAAAAAAATTACAGTCAGCAAGGAATTGGGCAACTTTTATAAAATCGTTTTTCGATGCCAATCGATCCTCTTTCTTAAAACAGAGACTGACATGAGAGAACACATTATGTCGGTGAACAACAGTCGAATTATCCTATTACTTCACTGGGCTGAATAGGGCACGAATGTAGCAGATTTATGTAGTTAGAGAGAGAGAGAGAGAGAGAGAGAGAGCAGAATGGAACTCTCTGCCTGCGTCTGTGTTTCCGAACGCATATAACCCTAATCTCTTCAAAGTGAGAGTGAACAGGCTTCTTCTGGGTAAGCTCGCTCCATCGTCGACTTTGTTTCTGTCGCCTCTGACATAGACTAAGGTCAAGAGCAAACCCATCACAAATATAAAAAAAAAAAGAGCTTTTTTTTATATTGTGATAAACTATAACATTAACGTAGAACGTATACCTTCTGTCATCTTTGTTAATAATCAAAATGGTTAGGTGACTGTAACTCTATGACGACTACGGGGACACCGTTGTCCTAAACAACAAAAACAAAGAAGTGATTAACTAAGATACAGGTGGGTGTCATTTTACTTTAATTAGTTCCTGAACGCATCTTTTATTTTTTTATTTATGGCATCCGAATCGTCATTATTTGGTTATGGTCCATGGACTTAATGGTTATTTGTTTTTGACAGTTTGTTTAGCGCGGGGTTTTTATATTTGGCAAAGGTGTTTTGTGGTGTAAAAGTTTTTCAACATTTTTTTAGATCGTGAAATATTTATTGTCTGTCAACTATATGTTTATTGTATACAGTTACAGACAAAATAAGACCTAAATACATAATTCCAAAGTGCTCTTAATAACACTAAAGAGCTATCAATCGATGAGCATATGATAAAATTTAAAGGGAACAACGTGATGAAACAATATTATATAAAAAATAAGCCTGTCAAATGAGTCAAATGCAACAGTGGTGGTCCAGTGGTAACGGCCGCGACTAACGTGTTGTAGATCGTAGGTTCGAACCCAGACAGGCGCTTTACTTTGTGTAATTATTTCATCACCACTGCTCTCAAAACGGTGAAGGAAAACATCGTGAGGAAACCGGCTTGTCCTAAGAATCAACAATTCGAAGACATGTAACATCTACCAACCCACACTGGGCCCGTGTGGTGGATTACAACCCGCTCCCTCTCACAGAGAGGAGGCCTGTGTCCCAGCAGTGGGAACATTATAGGCTGATTATGTAAATGGCGCTTCAAATTATGGTGCCGATGTGATGGGGCACTGGTTACCTATTCAAATTTGATCAAAATGCAGGCAAACGAACTATAGGTATTGAGTATGGCCTAGGTAAATCAATAGTACTTCAGCTCAAGCAAAAGTTGGAGGGTAAATCGACAACATCTTCAATTCACTATTTTAAGAATATAAATTAATTGTTCAGAATACGAAGGCATGTGGGGACTGTCCGAACTAACCGAAAAAACATTCCAAGAACTCAAAAGCACCTGTTGATAAAAAAATAAAGTGCGGAGACAACTAGATTCCAAGGCATAAGTTACGTCAAATGGATGGACAATAAAGCAGTACATTTGGTGACCAACTTTTTGTAGCCTGTAGAAACAGATACTGTAAAACGACGTCAAGCTGGTTCAGCAGAGAAAATTGATGTCGGATGTACTAGGATCGTTACATAACATTTCAATAAAAAATATGGGTGGAGTTGACTTTATGGATCAACGTAAGGTGTGCTATGAACTAGATCGGAGATCGAAAATCAAGTATTATCTTCGACTGTTATTTGATTTGTTTGTTCTGTCAATAACGCATATAATGTTTACACGAAGCTTTATAATGAAAAACATATGGAAGGAAGTCTGTTGACCAGCTTACAGTTTTAACAAGTCGTAGCTCAGAGTTTGATCAATGGTTTACCACCAGGCAACGAGACGTTCCCACTTAAAAAAAACTGCGGTACGCAAATCTATAAAGGAACAATTTCCAGTGCATCCCATGGAAAAAGTTAAAATCAGAAAGCGGTGTGTAAATTGTCATCATCATCTGCCTAGCCTTTTTCGCAACTATTTTGGTGTCGGCTTCCATTACTTAAAAGCTTAAAAGTAAGTCTTACCGGATAAAGCTGAATACCAGTATGTTACATGGAGCGAATGCCTATTTGGCCTCCACAACCCAGTTACTGGGTAACACGATACCCCTTGGTAAGACTGGTTGTCAGACTTTCGGGCTTCTGACGACCCGTAACGACTCTCAAAGTTCTGCAAATGACAGCCGGGACCAACGGCTTAACGTACTTTCCGAGGCACGGAGGGGTCTTGGTATGTAAAGATGGTCACCCATCCACGGACCCACTGCGGCGTAGCTTAACCTGATCGATTGACCGGTGCGCAAGCCCCCTACGGTGTGTAAATTGTGCCAAGTTCAAAAGTATAATCGTACGAACAATACTTGTGTTTTATGTAAAGATCACCTCTGCTATACTAACGAAATAAACTATTTCGCTGTTAAATAATTAAATAGCCACTAAAGTGCAAGTGTAGCTATTTCATTATTTAATTAAAATAAGCATAATATTTCAATTAAATAAATATAATTATGATAATAAATGTTTTATTTTTGCAATTTAACTGATGAATAAATAATAAAAACGTAAAGATAAGTTGTATAAGCGAAAACTATTAACCACCATAGGGACATCTATGTCCCATAAAAAAACAGAAAACCATTACTGGTTTTAGTATTTTGATTTCAAAATATGTTTTTAGACAGCCAACGTATCATACGTTGGCTAAATAGGTAAAAAGATTAGTAAAGTAATCATTCTCATCATCTCTTACAATCTTATGCTCTTATGGTCCTGAAAGGGTTGCGAAATCACGGGATTAGATGTTTACAATCTACTGTTATATTATAAATGTGATAGCTGAAAAAATCTGTAAGAATACAACAGTTATTATATCAGTGTTGTGCCATTATATGGTATATTCAGGAACGCAGACGTTCATGAATTCACTAAAAACGGAAAACTTAGCAAGCTATGGGAAATTGCTACTGAAGGCTGCGGGTGTTGACCTCAGGAGTCTGGACGAGCTGCTTCTCACACGGACAGCTGTATGTCGTCGCTCGCTACCGCGTCACCAGTCCTCACTCTCTTCATATTTTGCCTGCTGAGACTAAAACTACAAACGTAGTGGGTATACAGGAACGTATTATAAAATTGTGGTTATTTTAGTATACAGGGTGTATGGCGAATAGAATGACACAATTTTTAGGGGGGTTGGCGGGATTTGGCAGATTTGGCAGCACATGTGGCTCTTTCGAAAAAAAGTAGCTAAAGTTATTCGTTATAGCATCAGCTATCTGTCAAGTACTGTCAAAATCGGTCCAGACTTTTCGGAGATTAGCCGGAACAAACATACAAACTCTTAAATATTATTTATTTAAATAGATAAAAAGTGAGGTTATTCGAGGTTAATAGGTTTATGCAATATCCATATCCATTAGCGTTTGAACAATAAAATAAAATCGAACTCATAGCATTCAGAAACTAATAAAATATAAACGGCTTACACAATTTTGATGATGAATTTCATAACAAATTCGTTTTTAGAATATTTTATGCAAAAAGATAAAAATCTTCTTAGTACGACAAAACAAATAAGAGCTGAGAGTTACTTCAAACTACTTATCATGAATTTCATACTTCAATCGATTTAGATTCTTTAAAAATAGAAATGATCTTTACATTATGATGTAGTAGGTTCAACGTCATAGGTACGTTTATTTAAATAAAGAGGTCTGCAAATGCAATAATTACATAGGCACATAAACTCACGCTTTTTTCTCATGGGGTAGGCAGAAACTACAGAATGTCACCTGCTACAATCCTTACAAACTTGTTTTAAATCGCACTTCACACGCCCTACGCCGCGAGCTGCCCGTTGCGTGTACTACGCACCGGACCTATCTGAAGAAAATCACAAATATTTTCACCAGACTACGGCAAAGCCAAAGGAAAAATCTGGAGGGAACCCCTCGGTTTCGACCGCATAAGTCTCGATTCCCTGGGAATGTCGGAATAAAAAGCATTTTATGTTCTAATCCAGGTCATGGTCTACCGATGTGCCAATTTCATCCAAATCCGTTTAGCCGTTTTAGCGTGAAACCGTAACAAACAAATAAACAAACAAACTTACTTACGCATTCAAAATCAAAAAACAAAATCAAAAGTCATTTATTCAAACTAGGCTGAGAATCAGCACTTTTCGAACGTCAAAATTACATAAGACAGGCCCCAAAAATGCCCGTCCTTCACCACTTCCTAGTGCATTAGCTGGGACGAAAAAGTGGCGCAACAAACTCCCTCATTTATTAGGAGTTAGGATTGAGAGGATTACATGACACGTTACTCCGTATTCTTGTCTGTCTGTGATGTCTTGTTTATACCTTTTTAGTTGGCGTTTTTGTCGTAGTTGGGTTTTAGTTTTTAACTTTTATTTTTGAAGTGAAAACTTCTTTAGCCGCGTTGAGCGATTTTGGGTAGGGGCAAAACTTATGCGTTCGCGTCACCGACATGCTAATGTGGCGTGTTGCGTCACACTGGCGACGCGCAGTGGCCTGTGTACCTACATGTATACGCATTTATACATAACCAAATTATAAGATGATTATTAACATTAACTAAATTAAATTAAAACTAAGTTAAGCCTAAAAAAGGCCCTCGGGGCATTGTACCGAGGATGCTGGCGGCATTTCCTCGCTGAATTGCAATGCTGATGCGTTGCGCGAGAAAGCCGCCAGCTTTTCGGTCACTAGTTACATCAACTAGACGGTTCGCGATTTCCGCAAATAACTTATGCGCACTGGGACCCCACGGACCGAGGGTCTCGACGCAAAAGGGCACAAAGTTGTACTCTCTGCCAAGGCCTCCATATTTAATAAAGGTATTAATAATTATTCATGATTAATTATATGTAGATATTATTAATTATTTCCATATTCATTTAGGTATACATGTTATTCCAAAGTTGCCAAACTGCCATTTTTTTTGACACTAGGTCCTCTTTAGAACCGCAACGGTATTTTATCACATGTAATTTCTCAATATCAATAGCATTTATTCTAGTTTCATGTCTCTTTTGCCACACCCAATATTCACTTCCATACTCATATTCCATGTAGTACTAAAAGTATGTAATAATTTTGATTATGTATACCTACTTTATTAGTAATGGTAAAACTCTAATGAGTATATGTTTGCATCAACTTAAATGTATAAAAATATAAGTGTACTTAATGAATAAACATATAGATAAATTACTGCTGGCAACATTATAAAGAGTGCCATAAAAAAAATTTTATTTGCACTTTATATCTGCAGCATATTTTCTTTCACGATTTACAGCTAGACATTATTTTTTTTAACTACAGTAATTTCCACATCCTTAAGATTTTAAAACGTTTATTGATCTGCTGTGTTTTTATTTTAGAAATAATTTCGATACTTAAGTAGTTAGGTAGGGTGGTCCCAACCGTGACATTCATAATTTAGATGCTACAGTAGCGCTTCTCCATAATTTAAGGCATTATGTGGTTTGTCATACAAATTCCTTGCATGTCTACAAATCACTTTCAAACATTGAGGTTAAATGTAGGTAAACATTTAAAATCTAAGCTTTCAAATAAAAATATGGTACAAAAGGTTGAAATAATTTATTTGTGTTTGTTTATATTGTGGTAAAAAATACAAAAATGTTTGAATAACTCCTGGCATTGCGTGAGTTTTTAAACAAATAAGCCAATGATTATAATTTGTAAATAACATGAACTAATAACTAAGATTCAGCCATAAGGTTTCCCTGAATAGGTTAGTTTTACAATTTCCGGTTCTAAGTTACTACAAATAATCAATTTTTTTTTTTATGAACATATGAATGAGTCAGTTTCGTTGCAACAGACATTCAGTTGCAAGTTACAGTTAATGTTCATTAATTGAAACATAACAGAGATTTGTTTAAAAAAAATAACATTTTAAATGTCTTAAAATAAATAACATTCAAGCTTAAGTAACTTTGAGAAAATACTTAGAATATATACCTATGTAGCAAAAACTTCAGTACCTACCTAGCAATACTTACAATTTAAAATAAATTAAATAACAAATTAATAATTTAAATAAATATTAAGACTAATAACAATTAAAAATGTATAGTGAAACAACTAATGAACACAATTGGACATAAAAAAATGTTAGGTATATTACTCAATTATTGCATCACCGTATAATATATGAAATAAGACAAGAGTTACCCATAACAATGTTTAAATAATTAGTCAACATACATTTGTCATCAATATGATAACGTTTATTCAAAGCAACAATTTATTTACTTAAATAAAATAAAAAATACCAACGAAAATCTCTAAGCGGCTTAAGAAAAATGAATATATTAATTACAAACAGCAGTGTATTTCTTCTTAAACTTATTTCCCGTACAATCCGCTTTTTCATGATTATTTTATACACAACTGTAAAAGATTTAAGGCTTGCCTGTGATATCAATTTTGAAATTAGTTGAGGAATCATTCATTTTAACTTATGTATTTAAAAAAAAGCATAGACTTATGGTTGTGACCAACCAGTGTAGTCATCGAGGTTTCGCTACATGGTTTATTGAATTTGTGAATTTCATAGATTCATTCATTCCCTCCTACAAGTGCAGTATTAGCCCAGTGGTAACGGTCACGACTTATCGAGTTGTAGGCCGTAGATTCGAACCCAGACAGGCGGTCTACTTAATGTAAACTATTTCATCACCACTGCTCTCAAGACGGTGAAGGAAAACATCGTGAGGAAACCGACATGTCCTAGAACTAAAAATTCGAAGACATGTGACATCTACCAACTCGCACTGGACCCTCGTGATGGATTACAGCCTACTCCCTCTCACCAAGAGGAGGCCTGTGTCCTAGCAGTGGGATCATTATAGGCTGATTATGCGTTATTCCTACCTAGAAAAACAGACTGAAACCCTAATCAAGTTTGTAATCAGTAAAGTAGCTGTCGAAACTGAACTTAGTCTTGTGATTTTTGATTGGTTCCTCAAAACAAAAAAAAACAAATCATCATCATTATCAAATTTCAGCCGAAAGACGTCCACTGCTGGACATAGGCCTCCCCCAAGCAACGGCCACTTCGACCTGTTCTGTATCTACTTCTCGCATCCAACGGATTCTTGCGCTCTTCACAAGGTAATACACAAAAACCAATCCATATGCAATTATTATTGGTTACAGAACAAATGGAAAAAGCTTTCAGTTCTGTAGTCGGGGAGCTCAAGAATTGGGCTGCAAAATGCTTAAAAATTATTACGATGATCGTCGGCTTTGTCGACAAAATCGAATTATGTTAATGTTAATTGGTCGAGAAGAAGACATTCTGCATACTCTACTTACATCTAGACATACCCACATGTATTTCTACTTAGTACTGTCAACCGCACGTCGGTGGTAACATTTTGACCTTGAGCTGTAGGCCAGCTCGAACGTAGCACGGAGTTTCAATATAAGGCCAGTTTCTACATGTTTTGTTACCAATGACATGCGGCTTACTGTACTAGGTATTATTATTTCCATAAAACAATTGGTAGGTATTTAAGTCGAAAATATCTGTTTTCTTAGTTTTTCATTCATTACATTCAGTCATTGCATTAAAAACATCTTACAGTACTGAAGAAAAGCTAGCTAACATACCTACTTACATTCAATTTAAATATGAAGCATAGTGCTCTATTCCGTTGTCATGGTAACCATAGTGAGAACTGGCCATTTCAGCGTCTCTTCCTTTAATGGAGTTATGATTTTTAAAGGCATTGATCATGATTAGAGTAAGTGCTAATTTTCCCACTAAGAAAGACTTCACCAGCATAAACTTCAACATTCCCAGGACGAGGGGAATTATCGCTGACTGTAGGACGAACGGCATAATAAACATCGGTAGCATTTTCTGCATCATGCCCTTCTTCTTTTTTCGACCTGAAATAGAATAAAAATAATACAGGTAAGTTTTTGTTTGTGATATTTAAAATAAGATTTTTTGAGGTATTTTTTTTTTTTGATACAAGCCATTTGTAAATAAATTTATAAATATCATCATCTGCCTAGCCTTTTCCCAACTACGTTGGGGTCGGCTTCCAGTCTCACCGGATGCAGCTGAATACCAGTATTTTACATGGAGCGACTGCCTATCTGACCTCCACAACCCAGTTACTGGGTAACACGATACCCTTTGGTAAGACTGGTTGTCAGACTTTCGGTCTTCTGTCGACCCGTAACGACTGTCAAAGATCCACGAATAACAGCCGGGACCAACGGCTTAACGTGCTTTCCGAGGCACGGAGGGGTCTTGATATGTAAAGATGGTCACCCATCCACGGACCAACCGCGGCAAGCGTAGCTTAACATGATCGATTGACCCGTGCGGCTGTTATTATTTAGCCACAAGCCCATTAAATAGGTATATATTTTTTATTTTAGGAATTCATGCAATATTGCAATTTATCAATCTAGGGCCGATTTTCGTTTACAATGAAAAGCCGATGTATCTAAAGAGCGTTAGTGAAAATATGCATCTGACTTGCGGATACATAGGTAAGCATTACTTTTTCCACGAATGCCATTACCGCTGCCACCGACATTGTCAGCAAATTATAAATCTCTCAATGTGTTAGCTAAGTAAAACGACGTGAAATGATACGAAGTTACTTTTCCGTGACATTATGCCACTGCACTCTTCATAACTTTCACGATATCCACGCAAACCGTGATAATTATACGAATAAAATAGGTAGTACGAATGTATAATGAACGTAATTATAAAAAAAAAACTTCTGCAATAAGATAAAGTGTATATAAAAATGTTTATTTAAAATCACTAGATATTCGCTCCTCATTAAAACAGTAAAATATATAAGTAAAAGAAGAATTTTGATGATACGGTAATAAGGGTGTTTTCCATTACGTATTAATAAAGTTCCTACCTATTCGTTTTTTTAAGCAATAACTTATTAAAGAAAATCATTACTTTCGGATGGGCAATCCTTATAACCTAACATGCAGGTTCTTTATTTATGAAAACAATTGTTTTCTTAACATTTCCAATTTTAAAAAATAACTTTTGTGACCCTACGACTCAATTATTCCTATTTTTTTCTGGTATCGAACAGCTTTGGACCTAAGTAGGAATCGTATTTCACAGTTATATTTCTCCGAAACATTTACACGAATAGATAAACCTACTTACAACCTACGTGAGGTCGTTTGTAAATAAATACATTTAAACGATAGGTGCTCGTAGTAAACAATGTTGTGTTTCTTGTAGACAATGGAAACAAAGATATAATATTTAAGAAGGACGTAATGTAGTTTATGTGTTTCCGTTTACGTCCCATCGTTTATTTCCTAACCCTAACCCACCTTCCAGTATAGGCAGCACTTCGATACAAAAAGAAAACTAAATTAAATTAGTTTTTTTTGTCTTCTCAAACTTCGTAATAAAAAATAGGAAGTTTAAAAAAAAAAACCGCTTTTATCACGCAAAAACATAAAATAATTAAATTGACTTATATTAGTTACGATCTAGGTAACCACTGAACAGTTCTACAATCCACCACCTGGCTCCATCATCAAACCCTCAACATCAAGTGCAATCTATTGGACTCACCAAAAAGAATAATATAACTCATAAGTCGAAGGGTTTACTAGAATTGTTAGAAAACTATTTAAGAGTTCATTGAAAGCAAATTATAATTTGTGGTTGTTGGCTAGTTCGCGCCTGCGTGCGCTGTTTTATTGTGGTGCCTAGCAACCTTTTATTTGTGTCAGTGAATAGAAGAAAATATAAATGTGAAACTTGTTTTATTTCAATAATTATTTACAACAAGAAGCCACTGCAGAATTCCATTATCCACCTCCTGGCGTCATCATCGGATCAGCTCCAACATACCAAATTATAGTTTTGTCATTCAAACTACATATTGTAACGTTACAATTAGCCGGAGGGCTAGTCACAAATTAAATAAATAATAAATAATATAGCTCATAAAAAGGTTTGTAGGAGTAGGAGGTCAGGTCAGGTCAGGTCAGCTTCTACATTAAGTGGGTCAATGTCAATGTCAAGCAGAAGCAGCAGGCGGTAGCAGAGCAGTAATGAGGACGGGCCTGTAGCATCTTACTCCGAACAGGAACAAGCAGCATTGACAACATCCCTGTCTAGGCGAGGTAAAGTTAAAAAAAGGAAGTTTCGTAGTAGCGAAGGCGCTTTAAAAACGCTAGCAGAAGAGCTACGTTGGCGTCTTACACCACGCGAGAGTAATGCCCTGGCGTCATAGGCATATCAGTCCAGGAGTGGTCAGAGAAGAAAGCGGCGTTGTCTCACGCCACGCCGATAGAGACGCCCTCAATGAGAAAGAGCTCCTAGAGGAGTCCAAAGAATGAGTCATAATTCCATCCAACTGGAGGACGATATAGTAAATCTTTGACGCAGCACAGAATACTTGTGGAGATTTTGAAAGGAAGCTTGTTTCTTAACGGTAAATGACTGCATTTACTAAAATCAGATTAGTACAAATATAATATCAATACTGAACTCAAACCGACTTAAAACTGAGACTTTACTAGGACTGTCGACACTGTGAAGACACAGTGATTACACTAACGTTACAGTGAAGTGCTATTATAATAGTGTCAGAATGGTCTATCATTGATTTTATAATTGTTGATTTTGACAAGTTTGGTAGTCTACTAATATAATGGCGTCATTAATGAGGATCGGAACAGACCATTCTGACACTATTGTAATAGCAGACTTGAGGCCCTGACCTTATTACACTAACTTTACAGTGAAGACCTGACCTTATTACACTAACTTTACAGTGAAGACCTGACCTTATTACACTAACTTTACAGTGAAGACCTGACCTTATTTCACTAGCTTTATAGCATAGAAAAAATAATCTGACAGATAACAATTTATGATGAAAATGTCTAAGATTTTTACAAATATTCCAAGATTTTTACAAAAAGAGAAAATTAATAATGTAAAATACAGTTTTGGATGCAAAGACAGTCAAAAGGTAACCAAAGGTATGCTTTTCAGTGGTAACAATGTTCAAAAATATGTAATTATAATAAGAATTGTTGAACACAACAGCTCTTTATATGATAAATATATAGATAGACTAAAAGATATGGGTTTTGTGTACGAAGTACCACGGAATATTTTGCTACGCAAAAACCACAATATACCTACAAAGTTTCGTTTCGTTATGGCAATTAGAAGTTGCTGATAATGAAGTTGAAAGATTCCGTTACATAGATACAGGTCCAGCTCATAAAAGCGTGTTACAAAGTCACATTCAAGTCTGTGGTCTTGCGCATGCGATCGGACCGGTTTGTTCGCGATCGTCGTACTTTCAAGTGCTCTAATTATTTCGGTAACTTTATGTATACTGTCTGCGTATATAAATCATGACTAGAGATCGGATATTCGGATGCATATTCACCTAAAGTTGAGATGTTGGCTATTATGGAATGCACTTTTGTATCGATCGTAAAAATCCCGCGATTCCGGAATTTTGAGTTTTTTTCTGACTATCGAATCGGATGCATATCTACCTACCTAATATTGTAAGGTAGTACCTAATAAGGTAGGTAGGTAAATACCAAACTGGAATAGCAAACAACGTCAAGATAACGGAATACATATATTTGGAATAATTTTATCTCAATACTTATGTAATCCTTTTGGATTGTGGATTGCATAAAAACAATACAAAAAAAAAACCCGATTCTCTATTTCTTGCTTTTGTTTAACAAATATTTCTTAAGAGGTCGCATCCATACTATACACCCGGCTAGTTATGTTATTCCCGGAGTTCCTGGCATATACATTTTTACAGAAAAAATATTTTAAGAAGCCGCTTCCATACTTTCATACCTAAAAATTCACTTTAGGTAAATATGCATCCGAATATCCGATCTCTAATCATGACCATTCTTAGAAACCTTGACCGTACCTACTTAGAACCTTTCCTTGCATAATATACGGTGTAAATAATGAAGTCTAAAATGTGATGTATGTAACGTACAGCAATAAAGACGGCTAGGTAAAAAGTCAGTGAAAAGAACTGTTTAGCAAATTTACTACGCACTTAAATTGTCCGTAAATTAAAAATACAACTATCTTTCTTTTCCAGTTATATGAAATGGCTACAATACGGCAAATTGGCGTAGTGTGTCTATTTAACAATATATTTATCTGACTGTAGATCATTTTACAACTAACGAGTTTTATGTTAATGTTTTGTAAACTTGATTGTACTTATTGGATATTCTTCACTACTCTAACAATAACCAATTGCTCTGTCACCGCTTTGATTATTACCTATTTGTATGTCGGACGCATTTCACTGTACTTTCTAGATACGTTACATGAACCGTAATAAACATATGAATTAGGGCGGACCCGTTGATCAAATTTCCTTTCCAGTTATTCGTATATACCATGTTTATATAACATGCTTGTTTGTACTGATTTCACGAATAGGTACTATTTTTCTTGGGATACTGTGACCTCTGGCAACACACAGGCAACGGAAGGAACACGGGTAGGTTTTAGTCAGTCAGAGTCAGTAAGAGTCTGACACACCCTCCCGCTCCGCCCAGAGCGGGAGAAATAATTTGATGATTTCCCAACCAAAACATTTTGCGTCCAACAGTTGGACGCAATTTTTTTCGACGAGTTCACAGCTTTGACTATCTTTCTAGATTATCTTTGCAAGTGGCATTATAATATTTACTAGTTGATAGAGTCCCCTTACTAGCTTTATTTTATGTAATTACTAGCCTTTGCACGTATGTACATGTACCTACATGGTTTATCTGTGTGCCAAATTTTATCAATATCTGCGCAACCGTTAAAGCATGAAAACAATTATCTTTACATGCATAATAAAAATGCAAAAGTAATTGTCTGTCTACTTTCGCATTTTTAGGGTTCCGTAGTAAACAAGAAACCCATATAGTTTCGCCATGTCCGTCTGTCTGTATGTCTGTCTGTCTGACCCCGCTGTAGCTCAGAGACGCTTAGTACTAGAAAGCTGTAATTAGGCATAAGTATACATATTATTCACGTCGACATAGTGGTAAAATAAAAACTTGACAAACATTTTTTTAGGGTACCTCCCTTGCACGTAATGTGGGGATGATATTTTTATTCCCGTCTATCCCATAGTGTGGGGTATCGTTGGATACCCGTGGAAAAATGGTGTCCACAGACCTGCAACATTTTTGAATGACCTATTCATTCAAAAATGTTGCAGGTCTGTGGACAAAATTTTTCGATTCAGGTATCCGTTTGTGTAATATTAAGCTTTAAAGTACAATTTTTTGTTAGAACCAATGGGCCCTGCCAGCTAAATGGTTGTTTATGGAGATGTGAAAAAATCATGGCAGCATGGCATGGCATTGCATGGCATGTACATATAATGAAATTTAAAAGAAAACTATCACAGTTAAGTAGGCTTTACAAGTTAACGAGTAATAGTCGACCAACTTTAATTTGCAGTTTTTGAATTGACCGTGACGTATATCGATGTATGGGAGAACATGTTTTTTTTCTACAATGTTAAGTTTGTTGTTGGGTTAAATTCATCCCAATTAATCCCAACTACGGAATCCTTCTTTGTGTGTGTTTTTATTACTAGTGTGGGATACCCCACACGGTTGCTTAGTTCAACTCTTATTAAAAAGTTCTGCCATTTTGTACCCTTTTTTAGGGTTCCGTACCTCAAAAGGAAAAAACGGAACCCTTATAGGATCACTCGTGTGTCAGTCCTTCTGTAACAGCCTCACAGCTAATTTGCTCCGAATCTACTGGACCGATTAAGTTGAAATTTAGTACCTACACATGAATTTCTGTGACCCAAACACGAACGCATAACGTAACTAAATGAATTTTGAATATAGGTGTTCACTTTTGGTGAGGCGATATCGCGGGCGCGACAGGCAGCAATATCAAAATCGCGCCCGCAATATCGCCTCAGTATGCAGGAGCCTTTATGTGAGTTACCGACTGTGCGAGAAAAAATATCATGTAATTGAGTCCTATGTACCTAGTAAAATGTAACTAAGCAAGCAACAGGCAACATTCTCAAGATGCATTGCGTCGCGTATGTTCAAGATGCCCCATGTTAACTGAACGACACGTGCTCTTAATCCTAATTTAATATCATATATGCGAAAGTGAGTTTGTTTGTTTGTTACGATTTCATAATAAAACGGCAAATTGTATGAAATTTGGCATATGGGTAGACCTGGGTTAGGAAATAGGATACTTTTTATCCCTATATTCCCACGGAATTGAGACTTATACGGGTGAAACCGGGGGGCGCAGCTTTGTAGTAATATCTTAATCAGTGTTGTCTCAAACCTGCACGTATACTTAATTATATTATACCTACCTATACTACAGACTATTATTGTAAGTATTAGTCTTGTTGTGTAAGCTGACAGTCGTTAGGTACCGGTAGTCAGAAGCCCGAAAGTCTGACAACCAGTCTTATCAAGGGGTATCGTGTTCGTGACCGCCGCAACCCAGTTACTAGGTAACTGGGTTGCGGCGGTCCCATAGGCAGTCGCTCCGTGTAAAATTCTGGTATTCAACTGAATCCGGGTAGTCTGGAAGCCGACCCCGACATAGTTGGGAAAAGGCTACGCAGCTGATGATGTAAGCTTGTCTTGCACCTGGCACGTTCAATATACTGCCACCATAGACAAATAAAGTTGATTTGTATAACATTAATTGTTATAGTGACATGAGCTTACAGTTATGTAGGTATTAACTTAGGAATTTTCGAAATAAAGGACACGTAAACTTGACAATATTCATGTACAGTCAATAGCGCGTCGATGGATACACTTTGACCTTTAGCTGGCTTGTACGGAATTTCAATTGAATAAGAGGCCAGCTTAAGGGGCCCATTCACTATCCTGCCTAGCAGTCCGCCTTACAGACCTCTTGCAGGATGGAAGGTGAATCCTGGCTGCGACACCATTCACAATTCTGCAAAAGCGGCTGACGGCAAAGCAGACTGCCGTGAATGGGCCCCTCTATACTGGTTTTGTTACCACTGACGTGCAGCCTATACCTACCTTCTTTTTTAAATCCCAGATTATTTGACACGAGCAAATGTTAAACACCAAATTAAAAAAAAAAAACAACAAAGATTTGAAATGTCAAATTACCATCTGGGATTAAAAAACTTTGACCGTATTTTGACGTGTAGTCTACACTTACGAGTATACTATAAAGAGAAAATATTTGATTTTTTGTTTGTTTGTTTGTAATGGATAAACTTTCTATACATGAAAGTATTTTTAAAATCAGTTAACAGACTGATTTCAAAAATTCTGACACCTATAGAAAGCTACATTATCAGTGAGTAATATGGACTGTATTTTGTTTTAAAAAAAGTTAGAGATCCCTACGAAAATTACAATAATGTAACCCAAGGTATCAAAAATTTGCCTTATTTGACGTGCGCTGCGAAAACGATTGATGATACATAAAATAATGTACTACATGTTTATAACCCTCATCATTACACACAAAAATATCCATGAGGTTATATTATGTCTAACTATTACAGTTAAGTCACAATAACTGTCTTTTGTCCAAATTAGTCAATCAAAAGACTGGTAAAATCGAAAGATGATGATAACATTCGTATCATCCCAACTAAATAGTTTCATAATCATTTGTTATAAATAATAATGTTTGTCATAATATAATAATTAAAAAAAAATCGCAATCATTCGTTTTCGAAAACTATCTTTTAATCGGAATGGAGAGTTGAACTTTGTAGGCGAAGATACGAAATCCATGCGGCTGAAATCGCGGGCGAAGTGCGAGTCTCTAATAAAACAAAGACTTATTAGTAATTTACTTTAGTTCCGTAAATTCTATTAGATACTTGCTGAGGTACTAAGGTTCAAACTGTCCATGGTCATCAATAAGCCCTTTAACTAACCCTAAGTCTCGAAACTTAGTCCTGAGATGGCAGTGACGTAATCTAGGCAGTATAAGTTCCGTCTAAGTACCTCTCTCATGTGAACCAAACACACAACATAGAGTTGGCATAAGTTGAAATGGCCAACATCGGGTTGGGGCGGTTCATTACTTGAATAATATGAATTAAACAAAAGTGCTGGCTACCTATGCCATAATAATAATAAATGACGGAAATTAAAACATTAGTAAGTAATGATGACACTTTTAGTTATTGAACGTAAACTTACTGAATTAAAATAAAACAAAAGACGCAAACATTACATTTAAGTACCTTTCGTTAATGCGCTGACAAGAGGCACATGACCAAAAAGGCTTGTCTTAAGAAAAAAAATTATCAAATCTGTATGGTTTGTGGTAGCGGAAAAAATATATGTTTATTTTGAACATATTTCTAAGAACTTGGTTGTTACCAAAACACAATTTGTAAATAAATCTCGATACAAACTAACGTTAAACTAACCTCTTACCTTGAGTTTTAAACCAAAATATCTGTATTAAATATCAACATTAGTTACGTATTTAATTAATAACAAGAACGTCTTATTTGAATGCAAAACTTGGTTGTTTTTTATTTTCGATTACTCAACTCAATTTTGAGTAAATAGATAATTACTTCATATTTTGCAATAAATTACAAGCGTTATGTCATCGCGCTTCTCTTGCTTTTCTATGCAGTCTGACAGTGACCGCGGTTTAGGTGTTGTCAGCGTCTTAAGTATTACTACAAGCTTCTACTGAATGTATTATTATAATAAACTAGCTTAACTCGGAAATTATCCTACAGGAACGTACTACAGTATCAGTACAGAACAGTATCCTATGACCTAACCCAGGGAGCCAACCATTACCTCTTATAGCAGTATTATTTCAATATTACTTCAGCGTGAGAAAGAGATGGAGCTATAAGTTCTGTACAACTCCCATCACTTTCCCACTGTGCAGTAATATTATATTAATACTGCTACAAGAGGTGATGGTTGGCCCCCAGGTCATAGTCTTCCCATGTGCAAATTTCATCCAATTGCGATCAGCCGTTTCATTGTAGAAGCGTAACAAACAAACTCACTTTCGCATTTCAAATATTAGTTAGAATACTCAGCAATTCGCTTCTTAAAGTCCTGATTATCATAATTTGATCGCTGCTTTAAAGTAAGATAAAACAGAAAATAATGAGGCTGGCTCACTATAATGATGAGCAATTAGAGACCAAAAAAAAATAAGCTTACTTTATAGCTTGCTATTAAAAAAAAATTAACACTTGTTTACCTACAGGTAAAAATATTCAAGATTAAATGGTATCCGGCCATACTACGTAAATAAAAAAAATAACGCTTACCTTCACTCAAGCTTCTGTCGGTATCCAGTTCAAAGGACAACACCCTGCCCGTGCTATTATCCTTAGGTATGCTCACGAAAACACCATCGTACAGTTCCAGTTTTTTATCTTCCACGTGATCTTCTTTTGGCGGTACATTGTGCGCAGACGCAGCACAGATTACAAGGAACAGCGCGACAAGGCACAAAATCCGCGTCGGTTGCGGTGCGTCCATTCTGCCGGTCGTTTGGGCAGTGCACCTGCGCCCGCGCGCCCCACCTCGCCTTCTACTGTACCCCTAAACTGATCTAAGTCAAGCGCGACCATGTTTTCAAAGATCACACTATTGATATTAAATTTCACCTATCATTTGTGAAACTAGTTTGTAACGTAATCGCAAAGGCAATTTGCAAAGGTAAAAGTTTCAGTTTTGTTGTATCATTGATTTATGAGAGTTAGGTGCGTTTATGTTCAATATCTATAGATTTTTTATGCACTTACGGTCAGTCAAACCATGATGATACGAGATATTGGGATTGTCGAATTCCGGGAATTGGGCCATTTCAACACAGCATCATGATTAATTCTGAATTCGTGATGAATGTAAATTACCTGATTATAATCAAGCCCGCTTATTTTTAAAGAGCGAATCGACCGTTAAACGAAAAGTGAAATACTACAATAGTTCTAATAGTCTTGACTGACTTATATTCTACCAGCTTTTGCCCACGGCTTCGCCCGCATCGGGAAATATCCCACGGGATCGCACTACCGGGATTAAAAGTAGTAAATACGTATTATTTGCTACTTTTAATCCCGGTAGTGTAGGTAGGTAGTACTGTTAGTCCAGGTTATTAAACTATAACTTCGTTTTTGACTAATTTGAACAAAAAACGCTTATTGCGACTTAATTGTAATAGTTACACATACTCGTATAGCCTCGCAGACTTTTTTGTGGGTAATAAATGAGTACTATAAACATGTAGTACGTTATTTTATGTATCATCAATAGTTTTCGCAGCGCATGCCAAATAACGACTTTTATAGACAAAATTTTAATACCTTGTCTTACATTATTGTAATTTTCGTAGGGATCTCTCACTTTTTGTAAATAAAATTTAGATATGACTTTAATCCTTTTTGCCAGGGTGCTAAACGTCAAATAGGACAAACTGGAAACATGAGTTTGAGTATGTAAATGCACAGATAGTACGTTTTTGTTTTGTAGGTCAATAGTATTGCCATAGTGCCAAATAAGAAAAAAGTAAATATACCTAAAAATGTCAGATAAGACCTTTATGCTTAGCAAGGCAGTGTAGCCTTCTTTAAGAATTTTTTAAAATCAGTTAAGCAGTTTTTGAGTTTATCCATTACAAACAAACTCAAAATCAAATCGTTTCTCTTTATAATATTAGTATCTATAAGTATAGATATAGACGATCATTTGTTTAAATTTTTCAGTTTACGGAATAAATTAAACCTTTTTTTCAGAAACAACAAGGTCTTTTGTAAGACAGACGTAATCGGAATAGTTTCAGTTAAAATATCAGCATGATAGTGTAAAGTCCATAATCGTTCGCTGTTAAAGATAGGCCTTCCTTTCTTCTTTCTCCAATGATTATTTGACTAATTATTTCTGTTCAGAGTTAGTAATTCAAAATGCGGTGGTACATAGAATGGTTATGGAAGACAGCAACAAACACACTTTATATCAAAATACAATAATATGAGACCTGTAGATACTAATTGTGGCTAACGGTGGAAGTGGAGCACATCGGCAGACCACTTACCTCACTGAAGCGAAGCAAACCCGAGCTGCAATGTTGCCAGCTCTTTCTGATCTATTAAAACTGCATATAGCACACCGTATTGAGGCCTTTTGAACATTTAAATAAGAAACCCAAAGAAAACGACGGTTAAGTAAGTTAATTTCGTAATTTAAAAGTAGTAGGCGTTCGTCAAAGGTCAATTAGGCATTAACTTAAGTTTCTGTGAGCCTAACACGAACGCACGGAGTAAAAAACTTTTTACGACTTCCGGAATTAAAGTTATTTTTTCACTATGTACTTAATGTTTTTTTGGAAGTCGGTTGTTTTTTTTTTTTTGTAAATAGTTTTTTATTTTTAATTTTTAGTGGGTCAGATTGTAATTTATCTAACTTACAATAGCCTAATGTCAATTGCTCATCACCTTTTACAAAATATTGTTTTGATGCAGATTAGATGATTATGTTCTTGATGCAGAGACGTTAATTGTTGAGGAGTTCTCCTGGTAAGAACCAAGAGAACTGCCACTCACCATATGCATTGTGAAGAGCATATATGGCTTAGCAACCATATTAAAGTACCTAATCCAATCGCAATTCGTTAAATACATCTTATTAAGTAGTTCTGCTGGCCATCTGTGGTATTTTCATCATCAATTCCACTCCACCAAATTATTCTTTCCAAGAGCAAATGCGCAAATTACTATAAAAAATATCTAAATCGTTATAGGTGTGGTGTGAGAAATCGGCGAACACACATAAAAAAAAAAAAATATATATATATATATACATATACACACATATACACGGTCGGATTGAGAAACCTCCTTTTTTGAATTCGGTTAAAAATAACGAAACTTCGAATGATATTAAAACTGAAAATGTTTGTATCGCAGAAAATTTATTAACTTTTTAGACTTTATTAATATCTACAAAATCCTGAGATAGTTGTATTTTGGACTGTCTTGTTGGCCTAGTGGTCACAAGCACTACTGCAGAGCACGAGGTCCGGGGGTTCGATTCCCTGGACGGGCAAAGTGTTATTGGGTTTTTCCACCAGGAATCTCTCAGCCCGGAGTTTGATTTGTGCTGCGTGTGCCAGTTGGACGCAATTTTTTTCGACGAGTTCACAGCTTTGACTGTCTTAGATCTAGACATATTTATATCTTTGGATGCAAACGAAAATGACGAGCGAATTCTGTCAAACCTAATGAAAGAATAATCAAACTTTTGAGGATTTAGATGACCGACAAATTGACAGCAGTGAAATTATTTGTGTTGCTTCAGTCCGGTCAACATACAAATTACATTTGATGGCATATGTAGCTACATCTTCACAAAAATCCATACTTAATGTTATAGATGCGAAAGTCTTTCTTTTGTTCCGTTTGGTTACTACTTTCTTGGCTTCACATGCCGTCGAGAATTATCTCTCAGTCATGCGGTTTCCTCACGATGTTTTCCTTCACCTTTTTTGAAGCAAGTGATAATTATACAATACGCACATGAATCCGAAAAGTCAGAGGTGCGTGCCTTGGGTTCGAACTCGAGACCTATGACTTGGCAGTCCGTGGGCCACACCATTAGGCTATCACTGCGAAAGTAACTCTGTCTGTAAGAACGGATTTTGATGAAATTTGGCACACAGGTAGACCTGACCTGGGTTTGTACAAAGAATCCTTTTACATACGTTCCCGTGGGATAATTTCCGACCTACACTCGAGCCAAGCCACGGCCAAAAGCTAGTAAGAGATAAAACTATCTTTCTCTTCATATACAACTTGTCTTGTACGTGTATCAACGTAATAGGTCTGTAATGCCACTGGGAATGCACATTTATTTAGTCAATAGACCTGTATTAAACTGGTTAGAAACTGTAGGTTAGCTGCCGCAAATAGCCTATGTAATATATAGATTTTATGGCTATTTGTAGGTACTTACCTATAATAGCTAGGCCTTAATTATACCTACGGATGCAGTATCATAAGATACAAATTATGCTGCATGTAGATGAAAGTTCTGCAAATATTTTATCAATATCATCGACTGCTAATTTATTGTAACTTTGGTTTATATTATCTTTGCCTTGGTGTAAACGCGGGTTTACACCAAAGCACAGATAATATAAACCAAGGTTTATTTGACTTATTCTACAAATTCTGTACACTGTTTTCGTGTATCGTTTACACCTAAAAAAAATTGTAAAATCTTTTTAACAAATTCACTTTGTAACAACCAGTAGGTGCTGTAGGAGACTCTAGGAGTACCCCGGGACAGGTACCTACTAATTTATTTTACAAGCAAATCAGCCTTCCAGTCATCTAAGGGGCAAACCCGTATTTTTAAGATATTTTTGTTCGCATTCTAAATTGTCCAAATACATCAAAAATGGCTCTAATTTAACCAACTACATTTTTGACAAGTTTTTGACTTTGATTGTCGCTGAGATGAGATTACGACTAGATTTTGAACGTTTTTAATTACGGGAATTCGCCTTCAGGACTCATTGTCGAATATGATACGAAAAGTGTTTTTTCTCTTAAATTATGCAAATAAATCATTTAAATAACCGTGGAGGTTGGTTGGCAAATCCATAGAGGTTAAACCTCTACAGTACACAATTTACAGTTCTCAAACGATTTAAAAAAGGAATGAAGTTTATTCTACGAGTGCAACTTCTACAAGTTATTCTAGAGAAAATTGAAAGCACCAGCATTGCTTGCAACTAAAGTGTAGGGAGGCTGTTGAAGTGTCTGCCTTAACAATGTCACGACATACATAGTTTCATGACGTGTTAGCACTGCAACGAAAATGGTGCTTCAGCGATATTAAAAAAGCTTCGTTTATAAATGTATTTTTAGTATTATTTTACAATTTAATGAAGCGACCAGTTTATCTTGGTACTAGAGGCTGGAACAAAAATAAAACGGGAGAAAAAATTGTTTCATGTCGTCGAAATATGCTGGACACGACCTACATTTTTTGGGACCCAAACAATGTAGGCCGTGTCCAGAATATTTTCCTGTGTGCATGTCGGAATTATTCCCTCCCTGCTCTTGTCCCATGTTAGGTACTTGGGGTCGGTGTGACACGTTTTCTCTTTCCGTTCTCCCCTGACTACCGTCACGCTATCATTCACTCCCTTCTCTTTCATATAATTTCTCACACAATCCATCCATATTTTCTTTGGCCTTCCTCTCCCTCACCCAGCAACATTTATATTCCTCACTCTACTCATTCTAGTCACAAGCGTTTCCTCCTTCCTCATCACGTGCCCGTACCGAGCCAAATGATTTCCTTCCAACTTTTCTGTCACTGGTGCCACTTTCAAACTTCTCATGTACACATGTCGGAATATCGAACTAAATTGTCCTAACGATATTTTGGTCAAACTTACCATCCTATTTTGCGGAGCAAAAAATCTGTTTTGTATTTCATCTTAAATTACCCGTTTTCACAATGGTATGTACATTTATTTACCTACTTCATCCTTTTTCCGTCTCCGTAGGCTACACATTTTTCATGGAGTTTCCTACAAAGGCTGGCGCGATAATGCGGGCGCAACAGGCAGCGCGACAGTTTCCATGAATTTTGTATAGAAATTGTGTTACTAGAGTCGCGTCGCGCCTGTCTGCAGGAGCCTTAACTATAAGCATAGTCTTTAACATGTAGCGCTTAAAATATTTGCGTCGTCGTCATATCGGTTTTACATATTTTCTGTTTCTAGTTTCTAATTTTATTGTTAGTTTTGAATATAATGACGAAGCGCATCGGTGCGCAACGGCGTGTCTCGAAACGAAATCATCACATCATTTCATGAATGCAAAAAAAAAAATAAGAAATATCTAATTTATTACTTACGAACGAAGAATAAAAGTTTTAGTAATATATAATATAAGTTTTATTAAGGTATTTCTTACTTCAAATATAATGGGTGGTAACATTTTTTTATAACTTTAAAACTAATATGACTTAGATAATATACAATATTGATACTACTAACTATTTACACTAGGTAGGTACTAAATTGGGTGGTTGACTTTTGGCATAGTTGCCGCTAGAGTTAGTTGGAAGCTTTTATTAGCTTATAGACTTGGAAAACTTGCGGTGATAAGTGTGTTTATGAATCATATTATAGTTACTTAGGTACGTCCGTGTAATGTCTGTAGGTAATTATTGTAATAAGTGGTTATGTAATAAATCAACGTTCAAAGAATTTGAAAAATATTTATTCATTTTGAGTAAATCGGCATGTAAGGGCAGGCGTCATGTGTCACTTCAAATACTTTTGTTTTGATAATTAATTTAAATATTGTAAGGTAATAAAATAAAGTAATATTTTATTGTACATATTGTTGACATTATTTATTTTTCAAAATTATAAATCAAATAACTAGTTTATGCCTATAAATATAACCTTTATTGTCACAATAATATACACGTCGTTGTCGTAGATAATATACACGGTGAAAACAAACTCTTCAGCTTTTATCCGTGATTATATTATAATATAGATACGAGTTTGTAATATAAGTGTGTAGTGGGATAACCAGTCATGCCTACCCACATAATTGTTCCGACGATGTTTTAGAACTCATATCGTTAAGCGAGGGACCTGGCGCTGCCTAGGAAGTTGAAGAAATCTTGAAACTTCTAGAACGTCATTTTGAGCGTGAAATGTCCGAAGCGGCTCGGATTCGCAGAAAAAACGATTTTCCACTCACCAGTGCAGCGAGCAGACAAAAATGGTTCCTCTGCCATGGAGGGAGTCTGGAATTGTGGCCTAGGCAAAATTGAATCTTTGCGAAAATCCTAGGCTAGACTAGATTATTGACTGTTTGCGATTTAAGTACCTACTTAAGATAAGCCGGATTTTGGCAATAATCCTGTTAGGCAATAGCTCGTACGATTACGAACATTTTGTACCCCTTTTGTATTCCTTTGTATAATTATTGTGTATAATATTTGTCAAACAATTTCAAACTTATTGTACCTGGATTAAAAGTGAACGATGTGGTCTCCTATAATTGGAAGCGCTTGCTAGTATTTGTCCCTGTTCTTGTAAACTTGCAAGTAATTGTGAAGTCTCTGTTGGAGAATGAATGAATGAATGAAATGCAATGCACTGACCCCAGCGTGATTAAACCAGACTCGATTTCTCGAATAAACCCAAGGATTCGTACTAGTCCCTGGAGCCTCATGTTTCATGGGACACAGAGACCATTGCATATAAAACAGGCGACGGGGGGCGCGGTAATGGTCAGGAAGTCGTGCCCTTAGGATAGGAAGGATTTTTAGAGCCATACCGGATATGCATCCTAGTAGTAGCAATGGAATAGTGGAGAGACGGGTAATTTATCTATGGGAGGGATTTAAACAACGTCGCCGCCAGGTTGTCTCAGGTCCAGTTGCTTTCTCGACTCCAGTCGAGTCCAGTTGCTTCCGGGAGGACACGGCGCGGCATACGCTGGCAGAGTGTGCCGCTTGGAAGAAGCCGCGCCGTGCCCTCGTCTCAGGAGTAGGCAGTGACCTGTCGCTGCCAGCCGTGGTCGACTCCATGGTCGGCAACGAGGAGTGGGACGCGGTAGTATCCTTCTGCGAAACAGTCATTTCGCAGAAGGAGGCTGCCGAAAGGGAGCGAGAGATCTCTTCCATTCACCCTGCCCGCAGCAGGCGCGCCGGGCGTCGGTGGAGGGTGGGCAACGCCCTCTTCCAGCCTTCCTAAATGGGTTCAGGGACGATGGACTCGGAAACATCCGTCGCCCCCCACATAGCAGGACCCGAGGTGGTGACGCGTAGTGTTCCATGCGGGCCCCTATTGGACGTCGTGAGGGGAGTTTTTCACTTCATTCCCCCCACGAGCTAGAGGTGGCCCGCAGTAGCGGGCCCAGCCGGGGATCGTGAAAGTCGCACTTGATCCCATGATCCCCGGTGCAAGTGTGGGAGGGGCACACTCGGGTGGTTTTTAGTCAGTAAGAGTCTGACAGAACCCTCCGCCTGCCCCAGAGCGGAGGACATCCATGAGGATTTTCTACACCGGAACAAAAAATAAAAGGTGTCCCTGCTATACTGTGTTGCATGTTGCTGTTTCCAATGCCTTCATCTGAGGTCTCGCTTCTATCCGTTTCTGATTTCTTGTAAATCTCGCTAGCAGCCTTCCTAATCTTACCTCGATCTTCAGCCGTGTCCATCTAAAAATTGATTTTCTTGTCGAAGTAAGTCATGTCCTGCTTTATGTTGTCATTATTTTAACACCATTACCGCCAGGTTGGCTCAGGTCCGGCTTCACCGGATCTTGAATGGTGAAGTGAAATGGTGTGTAGTCTCTGTTGGAAATCCAATAAATTCAATCATCCTAAAAAAGGCCCTCGAGGCATTGTACCGAGGAAGTTGGCGGCATTTCCTCGCTGAATTGCAATGCTGATGCGTTACGCGAAAAAACCGCCCGCTTTTCGGTCACCACATCAACTGGACGTTTCGCGATTTCCGCAAATAACTTATGCGCACTGGGACCCCACGGAACTAGTTATATATGTCACCGTAAGATTGTTAGAATCGTTAGTTTATAATCTATCGGTATTATTTCCGTTAGATTATAAACTGTCGAAAAATTGTGAATTGGGTGAAATGGTTTAGGTAAAGTTAGAACTGTGACCAACCGCGCGCGAGTCGGCAGCGGCGAACAAGTTTAGTGCTACTTCCTTTATAAACCAATGAAGTTCATAATTATAAGGTGACTTAAACACCGTAAAATACAGGTGTAATATTATGCGGAAACTTACACATAGGTATATTTACTTTTGTTCTGTAATTAAAAATTGATTTAGTAGGAAGGTAGTGATGAGGTAAGTACTTATGGCGTATTGGATTGTCTTAAGCGAGTTTGAAACAAGATAGTAACGTAATAGTTATTTTTATTTCGCCTTTCAGAGCAAGTAATCAATAATAACGTGCTATGAATCTCTTGTATTGAAGCAAACCTGTTAAATTTCCCAAGTGATTTGCTCCTCTAGCTAGACAGTAGTTATCACACAAAAACACTAATTGCTCGCTTGATTTATAAGAATGTGATTGAATAACGTGTCGCAGACTATCAATAATAATTACAAACACGTTTACGTAACACGCAATTCTACAATAACATGTATCACTGTCTGTCCTAAACAGAAAATATTTATACATCAACAAAACAGGCCAAGTGCGTGTCGAACCATGCATAATTAAGGGTTCCGTAGTTGGGATGAATTTATCCCAACAACAAACTTTACCAATGTAAAGTTTGTTTTTAAGTCAAACAACTTACATGGGCAGTTGGAGAATTGAGCGTAACGTATATCGATGTATGGGAGAACATTTTTTTTAACCACAATTTGTTAAAAAGACATGTCCTCTCATACATCGATATACGTCACGGTCAATTCTCCAACTGCACATGTAAGTTCATCGACTATTACTCGTTAACTTGTAAAGCCTACATAGCTGTGATAGTTTCCCTTTTCATTTCGTTATAACGTACTACTTCCATGATTTTTTTCACGTATCCAAACAACCATTTAGCTGGCAGCATCTGATGACGTATCGCCGCGAACAATACGTCATCAGATAGTGTTTTTGTAGTGTTTTTGAAAGTAACTTAAATTCAGTGTTCGTGACGATACATCACGTTAGTACGTCGTCGTCACGTTAGTATTCTTCAGTGTTTTTGAAAATAACTTAGATTCAAAGTGATAACAGTGCCAGTTAAGCATAAACACAGTATTAAAATAGTGTTTAGTACATAAGGCTGTAAGTACCGCACTTACAAACCTCAGTTAAGAGGCCGACAACACCTAAAGCGCGGTCACTGTCGGACTGCATAGAAAAGAAAGAGAAGCGCGATGACACAACGCTGGTAATTTATTGCAAAATATGTAGCAATTATCTATTAACAAAAAAGCTATAGATTGTATAAAAATAAATAAAACACAATTATGCTAATATGTTGCTTGTAGAATAAATCTGACAAAAAATCAGAATGATTGCATTTATATTAGTATGGTTTTTAATCGTTAAAATACATTTTTAGAGGTATCTTCGTGATTTTTTTCTATCGTATCAAATTAGTTATATTATGTTTTCAACACACTATCTACCTAGCATATATCCTTAAGAATATCATATATTTTTCTGATTTTGTATCTTGTATACTGCAGTGGATCATATACTTTAAGGCATTATAAAACTTATAAAATTTGCGTTTAGGTCCTGTAGTCCCCTTAAGTGGAGTATATAGCCATAATTTATAGGTTTTTAAGTGCGTCCAGGTAGCCTAGACCAAGACCTAGCCCTGGACATACTTTTATGTATCTAGTCCCTTGGAAAAGCCCATTTACTCGAGTTTGTATGTCGTACTTTAGATTATTAAATATTGTTATTTTAGTTTAACCAATCCTGATTTCAGGGCGCGTCACGCCCTGAAACATATAGCTTTGATATTTTAAATATCAGATTGTTTTAGGTCTGTAGACCGGACTGAGGTATCTGTAATTAGTTTGAAAATCGGTTTAGTACTTTTCCAGGAATTCACAGAACAAAACCGTTTTAGTGGGAAATTGCAATATTTTGTCTGTTTCCCCTGAAATATCCTTTCAGTGGAATCCGGTAAAACCGATATAGATGTCTCAGGAGACGCGGAATTTTACGGGGAATGTAATGGCGTATATCATGCCTTATGTATCTTTATAGTTAAGAGTTTGTAAGTATAAATGTAACAAACCAGATGAAAAAAGACCTCTAATAAAACTTTAAAATAATTAGCGGCTCTCGTAACAGTAAAGTTAGCCAGTACCTAAGAAAATAAGTAACACAGCATAATTCGTAGTCATCGGCAAGGTACTTATTTATATTTTCAAAATCATCAAGTAGTTCAAAGTAGTGTCCTCGAAGAGTCCAGAAAGTTGCTTCCTGGAGATTCGTGGAGACTTGTGTTATTATTCAAGTAAAATTAGTACCTTAATCAGCTGTCAAAAACGTACTCTGGGAGATAGTAAAAAACCCTACCCAGTCAAAAACAATGGTACATAATTATTAAGATATATAGTAGCCGTATAGAAAAAGCAGGCAGCCGTCTCGAAGATATCTGGAATCTGTAGGTGCAGGACGTCAGCGCCGCATGGACTGGGAAGCCTACCCTCACACCGGGATAAACCTGGATAGGCATTACACACTTCGTACATACCCTTCGCGTTCAGTGATCACGCTCGTCCGGCACAAATATTACGCAAACCGATCTTTGAATCGAAAAAAAGGTTTTCACAAACCCGCAATATTTTTGAACGGCCTATCCAACGATACCCTACACCTCCCACACCATTTGATAGACGAGAGAAAAAATCATCCCCATTTTACACGTAGGGCAGGTACCCTACATTTTTTTAAATTGATTTTAAGGTACCACTTTGCCGGCGTGATTAATATGTACGAGTATACCCATTCCAAACCCATGCCAAAATTACTGCTTTGTACTAAGAGTCTCTGGGCAAAGCCGGGGCATAGACTGACATACGGACATGGCGAAACTAGAAGGATTCTTTGTTTACTACGGAACCCTAAAAATTTGTGGGTGCAATGTACTTGCTTTAACAAGACACGTTATTTTTAAAACAGCTTTCACTTTCAAAGCTTTACTCTCGTTACTAAATGATGTAGGTAATCGTATTGCAAAATTGCCTAATAACATTAGAATCCTTTGCACTTCTGAAAAACTAAGTAAATGAACAATTTTTGAGTTCATAGTGATGAAAAGAGTAGATATTTAAGAGGTTGAAAAATATTATATGTAATAAGAATTCATAATTTAAGCTAGAACTAAATTATTAATTCATATTACTTATAATATTTTTTGCTGAAATTGAATACAAAGTTCATTTACCTTCACCACTATGATCAGTTGGTTGGAAAATATATTAACTTAATAAATAACAATACAACGTTAAATATAATTTGATAAAGTAAATTTATCATTTGTATGAATTTCTGTGCTGTTGACTGCAACTGCAAGTCACTTTTTAATCTACTTGATATCAACAGATTGTAAATCAAATATCAAAGATAAAACTGCGTTTTCTTTTATTTTTTTGCGCTTAATTACGAGCCGGCCGCTTACTAGGTACATAAGTAACCAACAACGACAATGTTGGCATTTACAAAAAACAAAAAAGGTAGTAATACTGTTCTAGATTCCACGTGAGAAAGCAAAGTTATTATAGTAGCCAAATAGTAGCCATTATGCTACGTGTGCTACCAGACGTGCAGCCATTTTAATTTAATTTCGCGCCAATATGAAAGTTCAAGTTGCTACAACACACAGTGAAAGATTTTATCATCTGCCTAGCCTTTTTCCAACTCAGTTGGGGTTGGCTTCCAGTCTTACCGGAAGCAGCTGACTACCAGTAGGTATTTTACATGGAGCGACTGCCTATCTGACCTCCACAACCCAGTAACTGGGTAATACGATACCCCTTGCTAAGACTGATTGCCATAATCTCGGTTTTCTGACGTTGCGTAACGACTGCCAAAGATCCACGAATGACAGCCGGGACCAACGTTTTATTAACGTGCTTGGAGGGGGTCTCGGAATTTAAAGATGGAATGATTAATATTTGAATCATTTATTGAATAATAAATACTTAAAATTAGGCCCAATCGTCTAACTTTCACAAAATCTCACAGTTTTCGCGAGAGGCAGACGAAGTTACATAAACACATCGATAAAATTTTATTACTTTTGTGAAAGGAAAAGTAATCAAATTCCAATGAATAAATTAATTCTTAGCTAATAAATGCATGTTAATTATTATTAAACTGATTCGCTCAGTCGTTGAGGTAGCCGTAGCGTTAACTCGTTTGGTGGGTTTTCGATTGTGAGTCACCAGGGCCTCAAGTCTGCTATTACAATAGTGTCAGAATGGTCAATCATTGATTTTATAATTGTTGATTTTGACAAGTTTGGTAATCTACTAATATAATGGCGTCATTAATGAAAATCGGGACAGACCATTCTGACACTATTGTAATAGCAGACTTGAGGCCCAGGACGTGTGCCAACTTAACATATATTTTACATGGAATAAGAAGGAATGGAGCACACAATTTAGAATGGCGTCAAGCGACTGTAGGATACGCAGTGGATTTCTAAAGGTCGCAGTGCCACAGATACACCTACCGACCGGTTTTTACGACTCCGTATATAAAAAAATATAAAAAAAGACATTAAATTCAGGCAAAACACATATTACATAATATAGATAACATAAAGCGATGGCGATGTCGGTCGTCTTCAGTCAGACGTTTATCTCACGGTCATAAAGTCGCGGCTTGCGGTAGGAGCAAACTGGAGAAATCGTCACGTAAGGAAAAAGCGTTATGCCCCTCCATGCGACTTTCTCTCTCTCTCTCTATCTCTGTCTCTTCTTTTTTCCTTTTACCACATTGACACTCCATCCTTATCACTCCATGACTTTCTTCGTACAATCCTAACAAGCACTGGAGTTGCAGGTGATCTAGTCAGATATGGGGACATCGTTGTCAGACCTGCCCCAGGGGGACAGCAGGGGGCCGGGTGCGGGCCAGGGGGCGGGGATCGCGGGGGCGGGTAGCAGCTCAGCACGGGGGTGTAGGTGCACCAGGGATTGTGGCGATGCTGCCGAGAGGAACAGCCTGGATACAGCCTGGAAAATGAAAAGACTCTTGTTTTAACATATGTAATATAACGTCACGCCTGTTTTCTTCGAAGGGTTAAGACCAACCTAAATAATATCTGGCTATTGTCCTTAATGAATGTATCTTGAAAATGTGAAATTCAATGAAAAGTCTTAATAATCCTGCTACGAAGGAAGAACTAAGTTAAACTGACTTTTTCTCGTGTCTGGTTGGGTAAATGAAAATGAACTGAACTTTTCTGAAAATATACCACTGCGTATTAAGTCTTGATATACTACTTACTTAGAAGCGTAATGTTTTCAGAAAAGATAGTTCTGAAAAGTAATATAATGGTAGAGGTGGGTATGTCCAGTCGCCAGCACAACAAGGCCGGCGGCGCGTACGTCGTTCTCGTCGGTACGGAATATTGCTATTTTAAATATTTGTATTTATGTTATTCTTTCTTTTAAATATTTGTATTATTTATGTTATTCATATTACAATCTCACTGTGTGCTGCACCGGTCGACGTCATCACGTCAACGCCGGCTATCGCTGAAAATCAGCGCTGGGGCGCTGTCTCGCATAGGGTCGCAGCATTATGCTGAGCGTTGGCCGTTTTGCGTGGATGTGACGCATATTCTCCCCCAAATTGTTTCTTTTTTGTATTTGTGTTCCTTCTTTGCGTCATTTTTAACGCAAATAAACGTTTTTTTCTTTCTTTCTTTTTTTTAACTTGTTACCACAAACTGTCAAATTATTCCAAATGATTTTTAACCTTAAAATGTTGATGGTTGAGTTCAAAAGTGAATGAGAAAATTTGTCAGTTTGTGGTAACTTGATGTGCTGGCGACTGTACCTTTAGTCACGAACACTCATACGTATAGGTCATCATCATCTGCCTGCCTTTTCCCAACTTTGTTGAGGTCAGCTTCCAGTCTAACCGGATGCATCTGAATAGCAGTATTTTATATGGAGCGACTGCCTTTTTTTATCGTGTCGAAATCCTCATGAATGTCCTCCATCCTGGGGTAGGTGGAGGGGTCTGTCAGACTCTTACTGTAAAATCTTACTTATAATATTGTAATAATTTTATATCTGTCTGTAAAATTAATACGTTGCTCCCTTTTTTATTTTTTTTATTTTGGATGGGAAATCATCAAATAACTTTTCCCGCTCTGGGCGGAGCGGGAGGGTGTGTCAGACTCTTACTGACTAAAACCCACCCGTATTCCTTCCTGTTGCCTGTGTTGCCAGGGGCCTAGGTGACCCTTTAGTACCTTCCCGCGACCCCGGCAAGCATCGGCCCTAGTGGACCCCTACATTTGTGCTGACGACATCTCTTTGAGGCGTGCGTGGAATACAACTCGCCGTCGACCCGGGCCTGATCCTTACCGGACGGTGAGCTACCCATTGCTCACCGTCCGCAAGCCCGTGCCTACGGTGGCCGGAAATCCGCCCGGGATTCCCGACGCCCAGGGCGTCTCCTGCGGCGGCTAGGGGCGAGAGGGCGCGAAATTTGCCTTTCCCACAACCGTCCCGCCTCCTCCTTCGCGAGCATTACTGCTTCGCAGAAGGAGGTGACGGCTGCCCATGCCCTCTTGCTCCGTTTATGGCCTGAACCAGGGCCGGACGCGAGAGATCTCTGCGCCGATCGCCTCCACAAGGACACGGCGGTGCTCTGCCTAAGCCGGGCAGACCTCCACCGTATGCTCCACCGTGTCCTCCGGGCGATCCACACAGTGGTGACACCCAGAATACGTTGCTCCCTAAGATAATGATATTCTTTATTGTTTTTTTTATTTAATTTATTATTTTATACAATTTTTTTACTAAATAATACCTATTTGTTTATGTGCCGTCTTAATTTATTGAGACGTTATTATTAACTGCTTATTGTTTGACATGAAAATGTAACATCTACCTACCGCCATCCCATCCACCATACCATACCATTTGTTTATGTTTTAATTCTGTTAATGTGACATTCGATTACCTAAGCTATTTAACATGCCTTCTGGCGGGACAAAGTATGGACCATCATTTTTTTATATAACATCTGTATAATTTTACCGGATGTTCATAAAATGAATAAATGAATTTGAATTTGAAGAGAGTTTGTATGTTACGCTTTCACGCTAAAACGGCTGAACGGATTTGGATAAAAATGGCACATGGGTAGAACATAACCTGGAGAAGGACATAGGATACTTTTCATTCTGCATCGCAGACGAAGTCACGGGTAACAGCTAGTGATGTAATAAAAATTAAGGCAACGTCAATTTGAATCTTCCTTTGAGGTGATTTCTCTAAACATCTTTACGTAAGGAAACAAAGCTATTTTCCTCTTACTAAAACAAACGAAGATATTTTCCTCTTACTGAAACAAACGAAGCTATTTTCCTCTTACTAAAACAAACTAAGCTATTTTCCTCTTACTAAAACAAACGAAGATATTTTCCTCTTACTGAAACAAACTAAGCTATTTTCCTCTTACTAAAACAAACGAAGATATTTTCCTCTTACTGAAACAAACGAAGATATTTTTCTCTTACTGAAACAAACAAAGCTATTTTCCTCTTACTAAAACAAACGAAGCTATTTTCCTCTTACTAAAACAAACGAAGATATTTTCCTCTTACTGAAACAAACTAAGCTATTTTCCTCTTACTAAAACAAACTAAGCTATTTTCCTCTTACTAAAACAAACGAAGATATTTTCCTCTTACTAAAACAAACGAAGATATTTTCCTCTTACTGAAACAAACGAAGATATTTTCCTCTTACTGAAACAAACAAAGCTATTTTCCTCTTACTAAAACAAACGAAGCTATTTTCCTCTTACTAAAAAAAACGAAACTATTTTCCTCTTACTAAAACAAACGAAGATATTTTCCTCTTACTGAAACAAACGAAGATATTTTCCTCTTACTGAAACAAACAAAGCTATTTTCCTCTTACTAAAACAAACGAAGATATTTTCCTCTTACTGAAACAAACGAAGATATTTTCCTCTTACTGAAACAAACAAAGCTATTTTCCTCTTACTAAAACAAACGAAGCTATTTTCCTCTTACTAAAAAAAACGAAACTATTTTCCTCTTACTAAAACATACGAAGCTATTTTCTCATTCGACTTGGCGCTTGTGCCAGGAAGATGTTTAGAATATTAAGCTGCTCTGGTATCAAAGTAGTGCAATCACAAATCATTTGTATATTTTTGAAGTGATCATCAGATCTATAGGACTTTCATGAAACGTCAACATTTTTTAAAATTCTAACTAGATTCGCTCTCGAAGTTAAAATTTTCACAGAATGAGTTAAGAGAAGGTCTCTGTCATGGGCCAAAGCACGTTATAAAAAATACAACATATGTTCAGCATTTTTCCTGCTTAAAAGCTCTTACAGACTGGTGCGATATCTCGGGCGCGACAGACATATTGCTGCCTGTCGCGCCCGCGATATCGCTTCAGTATGCAGGAGCCTTTATCGTTATGGTAAGGAGATTTAAATTCTGGTTTTCACCTCATAAAAAGTGTGTATATCCTTACCTGACTGACAGATACGATTAGCAGCATGACTCCGATGGCTAAGTTCTTCACAGAGATGACGGCGAGGGCCATCAGGAGTGTGGAGATGACACCCAGGGTGAACATGACTGGCAGGAAGATGAAGGACAGGCGCTTGAGGGCATTGTGGCCAAACGTACGGCCGATGCTTACGTCTGAAAACAAGCATTGAACTTATAAGGTATGAACATTATGCAGTCATTCATGAACATAATAATGTTCATGAATGACTGCATAGTGTTTTCAGCAGGTTTCTGAATGGCACCTAATTAATGGTTCTAGGTCAACATGACGTATACAATAATAATGTTACATGTGTCGCTTGTAAACCTGCGATACACAAACTTGGGTTGAGCTTATAACATGAATTACGATGTACTTAAGAAATACAACGTTTACTTTAACGCTTGGCAATAATATTAATCATACCCCAGATTAGTTATAATTCGCTCGACTTGAGATTTTGAGAATCACACTTAGGAGCGCAGTCCCTTTTTTGACAACCGCTTATAGGAGGTTTTTGTGAAGGTACCTACTTACCCTCGTTACTGTTGCACTCGCTAAAGGATTATCTACCACTAAATACAAAATAATTATTCGAAATTACTAAGGCCAACTTGCACCACAATTAATAAATGCATTTAAGAGTCCTCGTAGAATACTCGTACCTCAGCGACACCTCTCTTTATCTCGCTCGCAAACTACAGCTCGCGGTCACGCGAGCAAGCTAGACAGGGCGGCAGGGAGAAGGCTCCAAGGTGCCGATAGTTTAGATAATTTCTTTTGACGGTGAAAAAATAAAGGTAAAAAAAAAACATATTATCTGCTTTATATTTAGTTCACTTGTTATGCAAAATTTCTGCAGTAGTTTTTGACGGTTTGGAGGTAAGTAATTATGTTTTTTTTTTTCTGTAAAGAATTTATTATGGAATCGCGTTTTCGTCAAACATAGTACCTACTTAACAGTAATCCTCAACAGTAGGTACCATAAATATTTATTAAAAAAATAATGGTGCTGTATTATTGGTTTAACGGAAGATCATGCTAAGCAATTTGAAATATTATAGACTCATCACTTTCACCGCTAAGTACATAGAATACATACAAATTGGCATGCCATATAATGTTTATTGCAAATCTATAACAATTCAATCAACAGAAGTCATCTGAACAGAAGTCATCTTTAGCTACATATAGCGACGACTCGGATGCGAGTTGTGGGCACACGAACGAATTATTTTTCGACCCATATGCTGGGTGCTTGGCATAGAAAGTGCTCATAAGTCATAACGCTAAACGAATTGGAAGCATCGTTCTGTTTCTATCAATTGTTTGAAAATGACAGAGACAGGATGATGTTTTAATTACTTTCATTGGTTCTTTATTGCAGGTACCACATAAGTATTACACATGAGAAACAATTGAATAGTAGTTTGTAATAAATAATAAAATTTGTCTTAATATAAAAAACATGTCGATTAATAAAAACAAAAAGTACACGCTTTTATCACGCACTACAAATTATAAAATGATTAAATTGACTTGTATTAGTTACGATATAAGCAGCTGACTTCTTTTATATCCAAAGATTAATTTAAAAAGCGTGGAGCGCTTTGTTTAAATTCATAATTAAAAGTACACAAAACCAAAAAGCGCTAAACTACATATTTTTGGTTTTTAGTCTAGTTACTAGACAAAACAGTAAAAAAGAAAAATATGTAGTTTAGTTTAGCGCTAAGTCTAGTACTTTAGACTTTTTAACTAAGAAATGATAAGACTTGAAGAATACATTAGGCTCTAGTACTTATATTCTTAATTTAGTTAAAAAGTCTGATGATGGAGCAAGGAGGTGGATTTGGAGTAAACTGGTCAAGTCATAACGTCGTTGTCTTTAGACCTTTTAACTAAATGAAGAATATACTAGACTATTCATCATTTAGTTAAAAAGTGTAATGTCAACAAATTATGACTTGACCAGTTTACTAGTAGCCACTGAAGAGTTCATTATCCGCCTCCTGGCTCCATCATCAGACCAATCTATTGGAATCATCAAAATGAATCATACGAGCCCAAACTCAAAGGGTTTACTAGTAACCACTGAAGAGTTACACTATCCATCTCCTGGTTCGATCATCAGATCAGCTCCAAGATACCAAATTATAGTATTGTTATCCAAACTACATATATATATGCAAAGTTTCATTTCGATACGACAGTTGGTAAAAATTACGTTGAAAGATGACTTAGATACAGGTCAAGTTAATATTAATAAAAGCGTGTTTAAAAAAAGATCGCAATCATTCGTTTTCGGAAACTATCTTTTAAACGGTGGTGTATAGGCGTAATACACCACGAGTAACAATGGGTTTTATTTTAAATATTAGGGTGCGGGAGTGTTGAATTTTGTAGGCGAAGATACGAATTCCACGCGGACGAAGTCTCGGGCGAAGTGTTAGTTAATCACAGACTTTCTTTATTTGTAATTATTCATCGGCTCAATTTGAATAATTTTTGGTTTTAGATTCTTTAAGGCTTTTACATTCTAAATTGATGTATCGTTTAACAGTAATAGTTCTTTTTAAATTTTTATTGATTACTTTCAATATCTATAACTATTTCTTTCAAAATGAAGACGTTGTTATTGTTTTGTACGTAACTAATGATGTAAAATTTTTTAGTTTTTGTAAACCTCTCGTGACGGAAAAACATTCTATTCGACAATGACGCGTCTTTTGGCTTCCCAGTCGAGCGCGACGATTCGATTTTCAGGATTTTGTCAGCAAACATCCCGAAATGTTGTTATGCGCTCGGGACACAGGCTGGTTTTAAATTACATGGGGCTGAAGCACACTTTACTTTAAAAATCATTCACATTGTGGTTGATAGTACGCAATTAGGGTGCGGGCTGGACTATGTTAAACTTTGTAGGCGAAGATACGAAATCCACGCGGGAGGAAGTCGCGGGCGAAGTCGCGGGCGAAGTGCTAGTGATAATGCTAATGGTAATGGTAATGATAGACCTTCTTTATTTATAATTAATCATAGACTCAATTACAATAATTTGCGGTTTTCAATTTTTTGAGGTTTTTACAATCTAAATTGATGTTTTGTTTTACGGTAATGGTTGTTTTTAAATGTTGGTTGATTACTTTCAATATGTATAATTATTTCTTTCAAAATGAATAAATTGTTATTGTTTTGTACGTAACTAATGATGTAACATTGATTAGTTGTTTTGTAAACCTCTCGTGACGGAAAAACATTCTATTGGACTAGTGACACGTCTTTTGGCTCCCCAGTCGAGAACGACAAGTCGATTTTCAGGATTTTGTCAGCTAACATCCCGAAGTGTTGTTATATGCGCCGGAAACAAGCTGGCTTTAAATTATATGGGACTGAAGCACTCTTGACCCTTTGGGCAATTAAAAATAATAATTACCTTGGCTCAAGAAATCCTTGGTTTCCACATTATCACACTGCACTACAGAGACGAAGATGACGACGTACGTCAAAGTCAAAAGTGTGAGTTTGTTGCACATTTTGGCTAACACTGAATAATTTCGGCGGAACAATTAGCTGTTGATCTCCAGGCGCCTGCCAGTGTATGACTGATTGGTTACCTGCATGTATGCCAGGATATAAAGTCTCCTATGAAAGACAATGGCCGGTGAGACCAAAGAATCACGACAAAAGAAAGCGCAGGACAACGTGACTGCACGGTAGAAATGTCGCCCCCGATATCGACGCCTGCGCCGCTTAAGGACTAATGTCGATTCATTAACGGTATGTATGCTCCCGTTGGACATTGTAGCGATCGTTATCGAAGCAAATGAAAGGTGAAAGTGACGATAACATCCTCCTCATCCGTACAGGACTATTTCAATCTAACATTGTTTTGCTTTAAGGATTACATTTATATTTTTCGCTGTCAGAGTTACATTGTCAAGCGAATTGTGAGGGTAATAAGAAATGTAATAAAAGCCATTCGTGTCAGGCAGCTTTTAGTGTTTCCAATAGCAATGGCAACAATAAACCTAAGTACATCTATTTGGATGACTACCTTCACAGTATGCCTTACAAACTTAAAAAAAAACCTTACAAACTTAAATGATCGACTTCGTTACACTAGAGCATTTAGATTATGAATTTAATGGTTCACCCTTGTTTGATAGAACAACGTTTGATATAATATTACTAAATCGAACAACGTTTAAGAAAATCATCACTTTGTATAATATCGTTTGACAGAAATTTCAGTTCATCGAATATTTATTTGCTATAACAACATTTGCGCTAATGATCAAAAGGTATAATGTTCATTTGATGTAATGTTCAGATGGTATAACCATGTATTTTATCGAATATTCAATTGGTGTAATGTAATGCAGAAAAAAAACATTGTAAATATTTGAAAAATTATTTATTTTGAACAAGAAAACACTTAGACTAATCTTAAATTAAATGCGATCGCTTTAAGTAAATCTTATTCTGTGTAAGTTTCAAAATAATGGTTAAGTTAGGTTAGGTTAAAACTGTGACCTCCTACGCACGAGCCGAGCGAGCGAAGCGAGCGGTGCCGCGGCAGCGGCCGGCGAGTGCCAGAAACGAATAGATTATATAGAAAAAAATATATAAAAAAGAGATTCTTTTTAGCAGGCTATTGAGAACGATCGTATCGAATATTCAGTTCTTAATGAACTGAATATTCGATACGATCTTTCGACTAAATCATTATTAGTCTAGTGAAACATTAGTTTAAATGAAATTAGTTCAAATGAAATTAGTTCAAATAAATAATTACGCTAAATAAAAATTTACCAATGAATTATTCGGTCAAATGAATAATTCTTCGAAATGACTTTATTGCAACTAAAATTCGATTTAGTAATATTATATCAAACGTTGTTCTATCAAACAAGGGTGAACCGAATTTAATTACTCCAATTGTGTTTATTCAGTAAGAATTCGCAATTAAGATTTATTATTTCAAGTCTTATCGAATGTCCATTAATAGAGTTAATTAAAATAATTTATATTCGCACTAAACGTGGAATGAAAATCAATCATAAACATTAGGTACGTCTCATGTAAGTTATGCTTTCATTTAATTGCGAGCGTAAGTCATGTAAGAAAAAAATTAATTTGCGTGGGTGGCGCATAATTAGCGGGCATTAATCAGGAATCTTGTCACGTAAGGTGTAGAGAAACTCGATCGTGGGGCAGCGGCGCGAGACACCGCGCGAGCGCTGCACCGCGCGCCGTGTCCGTGACCGAGCGTATGCTAATCACACACTATGTTCGGCAATAGAGGCCATTTCCTGTCAACACGGAATGTCTAAAAAACGAAACGACCACCTATCGCCTAGAATTTTGGAACAAAATTAGGGCTTTCACGCGCCTCTCATTTGTTAGTGGGATAGAAGCTGCTTGTCAATGTTGATTTATTATTCGTGTCTTGAACACGGCAATGTATTCAAGCGTCTGGCGCTGCGACGGTGTCGGTGTTTAAGATCTTATCCAGAAGTTTGAGTATTCCTATCGCGTAAGTTTAAATTATAAACGTGCAAAAATAAAATTCTCCATCTTTAAATCAGGAGGTTGGCCTTATTGGAATGTGCTGGCTGAAGCGCTGTAATTCAAAAAGTGCTACAGATGTTTTTATCAGAACTTAGTTACACTGCCATAAGTACCTATTGTATCCAGGCACTCATTATTGATAGTTGGGTGAAAGATGACAATCGTACATAATTAACTTCTTGCATTCGTGATAAATATGAGAGAATATCATCAATATAAGACACTTGAAAAGCTATTGTTATTTATCCAGTGACACAATATCTGTAACTACACATAATGCATGGGAAATGAAAATCGAAATCAACGAGATTACATACACTAACAATCGACAATCGACGCATCTTGATTCTACCATTTGTTTTATAAAAAAAAAACCGGGCAAGTATTTCGGACCACGCACAATGAAGGGTTCCGTAGTTGGGATTACTTGGGACGAATTTATTGCAAAAACTAACTTAACATTGTAGTTGAAAAACATGTTGTCCCATACATCGATATATGCCACGGTCAATTCTCCAACTGCAAATTTAAGTTGGTCGACTATAACTCGTTAACTTGTAAAGCCTACTTAGCCGTGGTAGTTTTTCTTTTAATTTCATTATATTTACTACTGCCATGAATTTTTTTACATCTCCATAAACAACAATTTAGCTGGCAGGGAAGGGGGACACTCAACTCTAACAAAAATTTGCACTTTAAAGCTTAATATTACGCAAACGGATTCTTGAATCGAAAAGTGGTGTTGACAGAACTGCAATATTTTTGAACGGCCTATCCAGCGGTACCCCACACCATGGGGTAGACGAGAAAAAAAAATATCATCCCCAGATTACGGGCAAAGGAGGTACGCAAAAAAAAAATGTTTTCAAGATTTTATTTTAGCACTTTGTCGGCGTGATTAATATGTATACCTATGCCAAATGACAGCTTTCTAGTACTAAGCGTCTCTGAGCTACAGCGGAGACAGACAGACGGACATGGTGAAACTATAAGGGTTCCTTGTTTAAAACGGAACCCTAAAAACGTTAAAACCCCATAAATGGTTGAAAAAAGCGTACTTAGTTCATGCACTACTGAAACAATAGCTACGCATCTTGTCATACAGCTCGCAATTATAAACGTTTTATCGCGTTAAACGTCGACAAAAACGTCAAATCACGTAACTCTTACATTCTCTATTATTGATTGTTTCACATTGATATCATGTCAAATCAAACGTTTATTTGCTAGAAATACATTGTTTTGGTAAAGGTGAGATCTTATAACCTAAGTCTCATTGTTTTCTGCCTGCAAGCAAGCGTGCAATTTTTTTATTAACTTTACCTACATATATTCTTATTAAATTACTATTATTCTTATACAATTACCATGCATTTATTCACTATTTTTAATTTGTATTGTTATTATTCTTAAAATTATACTAATATAACACATTAGAAGCCATTCTATAAATGTTTTCTTGAACATATTAATTATTTTTCATTCGTTTGTTAAGTAAATAAAACAAATAAATAAACGAAAACACACAATATATTAACAGTAGATTGTACAACTAGTGAATAAAAGAAGCCATTTTACCCCGAGACGTTTATATCTACCCGGGGCGCAGGCGAGGGTGCATAGTCAAGTCAAGTTATTAAAAAGAAAAAAGGGGTAAAATGGCTCTTTTATGCGCGAGCAGAAAGCAGAGTGTATATGTATACATATACACTCAGCTTTTCACTTCGATTGCGAAAAAAGGAAACAGGCATAAAGTATATACCAGTATTTACTTGTTTGTCTGATCTCTAACGCATGAAATTGTCGTACGCGTTGAGATAAAGTTGCTTGGATTTCGGCGGTAATATTTCTTCAACCACGTTTTTCGCATTCTGCTCCATTAGCGTGTTAAGCGAGAGTGTAATTTCTTCGTCACACGAATATTCCATTGTTTTAGTTTAATCACTTTTCACTGTTCAAAAATGTTGCAAAATTGAAGAAGAGAATAGCTAATTCCCGCCACGAAACTTTTAAAGTTTTTTTTTACTTTTCAACATGTGTCATTCGAATTGGGTACCTACTTCATACTGCCAAATCGTAAAAACGTTTCTTTGCGTTTTTAAATAATAAATTACAGCTATTTTATCTAGTTTTATTAAACTAACGTTTTATTGTGTGTGTGATGGCTGTTGGGCCTGATTATCTTAGTCTTAGAAAAAAAGTTTATGCACTAGTCTAGCAAGCGATTTTATGTCGCCTACGCACCACATAAAGACGAACTTTTAGAGCATGAGAAGTGAAAACACATTGTTTTATAGATATCTTTATGATATAGGGTGGTTGATACAGTAGGTTGCGAAACTTAGCCCTTTTTGTCTAGTTAAGACCTGACTGCGTTGAAAGTAGTGCCGGCGAGGCGGCGTATCAAAACTGCTTAAATTTCATACGCAGATTATTCCATTCAACGTTAAAGTAGCCTTTCGATATCTATTACAATGACTGATGTCTAGAACGTTGCTTTATTAACCACTACTTTCCATTGCATTTGCGCTTTAAAAAAAAAAACTATATTTTTAGTCTGTGGTCGCTTTCATTATTTACTGTCATTCAAAGACATAGCGTGCTTAACTGGTCATTTTTAAATACAATTTCTATGCACATCCGATATTTTTTATGAAATGATTATGCTTTAACATCACGCGAATAAAAGTATACGGGTGCGACACGACTTATCGTGACATATAATGTCTAGTCGCACGTTCTGGGAACAAAGTCAAAGTCAAATTATTTATTTCAAATAGGCACATAAAAGGCACTTATGAACGTCAAATATAACAAAAAATAAATAAATAGAATTGATTCTAGTTGCCCCTTCCAAAAGATAGTTTCGTATGGAGAAGAATGGGCAAGAAACTCCACCGTTACTCTTTTAAAATGTTTTACAAAATTTTGTATATGTACATTTGACATTACGATGCACCTAGAATAAAATTACTATACCAAAATAGGTAAAAAAAGAATGAAAAATAAAGCACTGACAGATAAATGAATTATGTGATAGGTACATGATGCTCACATATTTACGAACGAGAGACAATCCTTATTAAGACGCTGACAACACCTAAACCGCGGTCACTGTCAGATTGCATAGAAAAGAAAGAGAATCGTGATGACACAACGCTTGTAATTTATTGCAAAATATGAAGGAATTATCTATTTACTGAAAATTGAGTTGATTAATCGAAAATAAAAAACAACCAAGTTCTGCATTCAAATAAGAGGTTCTTGTTATTAATTAAATACGTAACGTATGTTGATATTTAATACAGATATTTTGGATTAGAACTCAAGGTAAGAGGTTGTCGCGGGAAGGTACTTATGGGTCACCGAGGCCCCCGCAACACAGGCAACAGGAAGGAATACGGGTGGGTTTTAGTCAGTAAGAGTCTGACACACCCTCCCGCTCCGCCCAGAGCGGGAGAAGTTATTTGATGATTTCCCACCCTCAAAAAAAAAAAAAAAAAAAGGTAAGAGGTTAGTTTAACGTTAGCTTGTATCGAGATTTTTTTCAAAACGCGTTTTGGTAACAACCAAGTTCTCGGAAATATGTTCAAAATTAACATATATTTTTTCCGCTACCACACACTATACAGATTTGGCAATTTTTTTTCTTAAGAGAAGCCTATTTTGGTCAATCGGGTCATGTCAGCGCCTTAATTAGGTATATTTAGTAGAATGCTTTGTTTAGAAGCCTGCCTCATTTGAAACTTTCAGTGTTATTTTCTTGCTGGCCACTAGACATGGTTTCTATTTTTTTTTTCATTTCATAATCTAAGTCAATGGCCTCTAAATTGAACGGTCTCAGAGGAAATTAACCTAAAGACAATTTAATGAGTGACCACTTTCGCTTTAGGAGCATTGCGGAAGCGTTAATCCAACGGTTAATGTCTCGGACTAAAGTGTAACGGAAGTACAAACACACCGAATAACCTTACGATTAACTACTCTTGTAGTTAATCGTAAGGTTATGTAGTAATGATTGGAAACTGGTAGGATTCTATACTCTAAACACTAATAATAAAGCAGAAGATTTTGTTTTTTTCTTTGAACGCGCTAATCTCTGGAACTACCAGTCGGATGTGATTTTTTTAATTTGAATTTGATAGTCCAATTCTTGAGGAAGGCTATATGCTAATTAACATCACGCTACGATCCTTAGGTGCCGAGCAAATTCAAAAAAGTCAGAAAAAATGCTACGCAAAAACGAAGTAACAGTGCGGGCAGGCGATGTAATGCGATGGGATGGGTCGGGGTACAAGAATTCACGCAGACGAAGTCGCGGGTATAAACTAGTTATTCATAAATAACCTGGCTTTGAGTTCATTGGTAATCTTTCAGGGGCGAGAGTACGTACAGGCGACCTCGTAATTGCTCTGTGACATTCGACAACAATTCCCACAAAACTAAAACTTCACTAAGCTTGAAACGATCTGACTGTCATATAGACAAATAGACCTTGTCCTGTGACATTCAACCTTAGGGGTTATAATACAACAACAAGGTCTACTACACCAATAATATTAAAAAAAAAAAAAAATACATAAACCTACATGGGCACTTATGAAACGTCAGCAGCTAAGTGCACGGTTCCAATCGGTCGTTTCCTATGGAGAAGAGCCGGCAAGAAACGTTTACTTTATACTCTTTTACTCTTTTAAAAATAAATGGCTTTTACAATGTTTTCAAATTACACAGTGTTAATAGGTATGGGAGGACAGTGTAGGCCTGTCAAGAAGTACCGGGTACTTAACAAAAAATAAATGGTCTACAAAATAATCTAGTCTATTATGCCTACAACTACTAAGCCTAAAATGTCAAATATTAATAAAATAATAAAAACTTATATAAGTAATCCAAATGACATGTTTGCCATTACAACTGTAACAAGTCTTAATTAGTATTCTGTCCACAAAAGCCACTAATAAATATTTTGATATCAAAATTGTAGTTATATAATGTCAAATAATGAAAATATTATGTCAAGGAAGTATGTAGGGTATAAAAAAAAAGAAAATAAACATCGTAATTTGGGAGCAGTTAATATAATACATAGTTATGCCGGTTATGAGGTACCAGGGAAGCCACATGTACAAAAGGAATTATTGCCAAACTTTCTTGTCTTCAACGTAGTCTTTAATCTTATAAATATATGTTTTTGATAAGGACCTATTTGATATGGGGTTTGAACTTTCCATCGCTTTGTTCTATAACCGACTTTGGCAACTTGTTATAAAAGCGGGTACTGTTTATAACAAATGATTTGCTTGTTTTTAGGGTTCCGTAGTAAACAAGGAACCCTTATAGTTTCGCCATGTCCGTCTGTCTGTCTGTCTGTCTCCGCTGTAGCTGTGACGCTTAGTATTAGAAAGCTATAATTTGGCATAGGTATACATATTATTCACGTCGACAAAGTGCTAAAATAAAACCTTGAAAAATCATTTGATTTAGGGTACCCTTGCACGTAATGTGGGGATGATATTTTTTTTCTCATCTACCCCATGGTGTGGGGTATCGTAGGATAGGCCGTTCAGAAATATTGCGGGTCTGTGAACACCACTTTACGATTCAAGGATCCCGTTGCGTAATATTAAGCATTAAAGTGCTGATTTTTGTTAGAGTCGAATATGCCCCTGCCAACTAAATGGTTGATTGAGTAGTGAAAAAATTCATAAAAGAAAAAATTAAATTTGCAGTTGGAGAATTGACCGTGGCATAATTATATCGATGTATGGGAGAACATGTTCGACTATAATGTTAAGTTTGTTTTAGGATCAATTCATCAACTGCCCAACTACGGAACCCGTCATTGTGCGTGGTCCGACACAACTTAGCCGGTTTTATTAATCTAAATTTAGGTAAAACAATTTCATTTTTACTACGTGTAGGAGGTATTTATATTATGGAATTCAGTGGAGTTTTTGCAAACATATAAAATACTTTCTAAGATATAAAGAGAAAGCAGAGTTAGTACATTAATTTCTTTGAATTTGTTTCTAAGGGAGTCACGAGTACCCGTTTTATAGATCGCTATATACTTATGAACATAAACAGCATTTACTTTCTTCTTCTTAGCGTGTCTATGGCAAATATAATTTAAATTTCTTGTTTGGCCCATAGGTAATTCGGCAACGCTGACACCTTTCGCTGACGCAGACATAAGGTCCTCACGTGTACACCCCGATGCCAGGGCCGTCACGTGACCCGTGAGGGCCCCGTGACGGCACTGGCATGCGGCGCAAGATGAAAGGTACATGTTATGCGGGGAGACGGTGCATAAACATTGAGGATCGGAACCATCCAAGAAACTCCACTTGTGGAGATTACTCATGTGGAGCATTTACACTATGAGATGTTTGAAAAATATCTGCTATTTCAAACACAATAATACTTACCTAATGGAATTACGAAACTCATGTTTTTTCTTTATTTCGTAGTTGGTGAAATAATAAAGTACTTCATATATTTTTATTTATTTACAATTCTCGTACACAATTAGGTACAAAGGCGGACTTAATGCCTTAGGTATTCTCTACCAGTCAGCCAAGGGTGGTGAAGAGATAAGATGGCAGGTGCTCTGAGAGGATTATAAATAGAATAGGTACAGAAGTACATACATATTTACTATATTATATACATACATAAACTCCTCCTGCCTTCTTCCCATGGGGACAGGCAGAAACTATAGAACGCCAACTGCTAGGTAAGTATGCTCAATCCTTACATACTTCCCTTTGCATCGTTAACGTTCATACATGCACGCGAATGCGAGTACTGCGCACCTGACCTTTCTGAAGAACACCATCAATTAGATGTCCTCCTGGGGCGTCCCCTTCCGGCGTTTCTACTCACCTCTGCCTTGTAAATACCTTTTGTTAGTCGCCTTGGTCATGTTGAGAGCATGAATGGCTCTCAAAATGACCAAACCATCAAAGCATACTCTTTTCAATGTTTGTCACTACATCTTCTATTAAGGCGCTGATAAGACCCAATTGACTAAAATAGGCTTCTCTTAAGAAAAAAAAAATCCAAATCTGTATGGTTTGTGGTAGCGAAAAAAATATATGTTAATTTTAAACATATTTCCCAGAACTTGGTTATTACCAAAACACGTTTTGAAAAAAAATCTTGATACAAACTAACGTTAAACTAACCTCTTACCTTGAGTTCTAATCCAAAATATCTGCATTAAATATCAACATACGTTACGTATTTATTTAATAACAAGAACGTCATAGTTGAAAGCAGAACTTGGTTGTTTTTTATTTTCAGTTACTCAATTCAATTTTGAGTAAATAGATAATTACTTCATATTTTGCAATAAATTACAAGCTTTGTGTCATCGCGCTTCTCTTTATTTTCTATGCAATCTGACAGTGACCGCGGTTTAGGTGTTGTCAGCGTCTTAAACCGCATCATTGCCTTATCACATAATTTTTCAGCCTATCATTCATTGATATGCAGGTACTTTCACTTCCTGTTATATTGTGATCCAGTATTTGCGCATAATTTATTTACGTAATTGATATAATATTGCAAAGCAGCTTTGACAACTTAACAATTTATTCATGAGCTGATCTAGTAGGTATAGTTAGGGTGGCCATGATTGTTCGGCACTGATACGGGACAAAACTTTATTGTTCAAACTAAACAAAAATCGGAATTATATGGATAATAATGCTGATAATGGTTTATTATCATAAAATAATCAAAAGTTATAATCATTAAGTGTAACCAATAATATTAACTGATACTCCAAACTAGTTAAATACTACACTACTTGAGAAGAAGATGCAGGGGGTTCATCTTTTTCGCCCGCTGACCGAGGATACTCTCTCCATTTCCGAGGACGCCGACGCCATCAACTATCCTCCAGGAAAGTAGTAGGGCCACCAGCACTGTTCGCAAACACAAAATTGCTTGCACGAGCCAGCCCGCACCGCTGAGTCTCTGGCTTAAATTTCGCCCAAAAATCTTAATCAGATCCAGACTGTCCCTTTCTGCCCTTCCCCAGCGACGCACGCCCTAAGCCGAGGTCCTTACCCCACAGAGGGTGCCCTTAGCGTGTAGTCGCTTAGTTTTTTAGTTGTATGCCCTAGCTGAATGTCTTAATTTATTGAGACACCCACAGGCAAGCTCAGTTAAGCAGCAGCCGACAACCTTGACCTGCAAGAAGCTATTAAAAAAAAACCCCCGCGTCTCACGGTGCACAGTATTTCTTTCTTCCCCTGCACCACACAAATGTCCCGTATATACGGGACGTATGGCAACCCTAAGTATATTAGCTATTTTAGAAAATCAAGTTTAACATGATCATAAATATTATCATAATTATTATTATAAGCAGTTTGTTTATGGTGAAAATAGAAAGTGGATTTTTTTTTTTTTTCTTTAAATTTAAAATAATTTACACCTTAGAAAGTGGTTTAAGCCATCTGATACACCAAGGGACTTGCTGACCTTCAACACACATGGTTGTAAAGTGGCATATGTGCAATGTTGGTAGTTTTCGGTACACAGGAATGCTGTTTGGTGACAGGAATGAGAACGACGGTAGACGGAAATAATAACAGCCGCACGTGTCGATTGAAGGTGAAGCTACGCTTGCCGCGGCCGGTTCATGGATGGGTGACCGTCCATAACATTCCGAGACCCCTCCGTGCCTCGGAAAGCATGTTAAGCCATCGGTCCCGGCTGTCATTGCCGTAGATCTCTGACAGTCGTTACGGGTAGTCAGAAGCCCAAAAAATCTCCGACAACCAGTCTTACCAAGGGGTATCGTTTTACCCGGTACGTAACTGGGTTGTAGAGGTCAGATAGGCGGTCTCTCCGTGTAAAATATTGGTCAGCTACATCCGGTGGGAATGGAAGCAGACCCCAACATAGTTGGGAAAAGGCTAGGCAGATTGGAAGTCCAATACTCACCCGGGAACACTTCAACAAAACTTTAATTAAGTTTGCTGCACCCACCACTGAAAACCGAGAAAGTTAGGTATTTCTAGCGACAGAAGTGACATTAATACAAATACTTTATTTATTGCATAACACCTCGGATTATAAAACAGAAGACATAACACATATTATGATATATTCATAAATAAAGAAGCACTAGGTAGTTAGTATAGATCAAGACTTTAATTGATTGATCTTTTACATAATCAACCTGTTATGTTCCCAATGCTGGGACACAGGCCTCCTCTCTGTGAGAGTGAGTGGGCCGTAATCTCGTCTCGTCTTGGAATGTTTGATTCTAGGACATACCGGTTTCCTCACGATGTTTTCCTTCACCGTTTTGAGAGCAGTGGTGATAAAATAATTACACAAAGTAAAGCGCCTGTCTAGGTTCGAACCTACGACCTACAACTCGTAAGTCGCGGCTGTTACCACTGGGCCATCACTGCTCTCAATTGATTGATCGTTTAATAGGTATTTATTAACGAACCGCTGCAGACTAAGTTTTTACCCACTTCATTAAGTATCAATTAATTTGCAGTCTAATAATCAATAGTAATTAAGTTTGTTTGTAAATCTTATAGAACTTTAAACTGGATTTAAGAGCATTGTTTCTGGAATGTGGAAATCGAAATTATATTGTGTTTCCTACTTCACGCAAATAACTTTCTCAGTTGTCGGAAATAATTGTACACATCATTATGATGAAACGCAACTTCCAGGTTTACGGAAATGTTTCAAACTTACTTAGGGAAAACATAATCCTCGATAAAGTATTTTTTGCCTGACCAAACATCGCTTTCGCCAGCTGTGGCGATGCTATTAGCATTTGGAGCGAGTAGTGAGTAGTGAGGGAACCTGCTTTGGCGTCAGTTCAACCGCAGCGATGCGCCCGCTCACCGCACTGCTACTACTGGCCGCGAGCCAGTGTGTCTACGCACACCAGCGCCCGCGAACGTCACGCGAACATCTCTACACCACGCTACATTCGCTCCTCGGGCAACAATACCACCCTGTGGAACGTATATTCTCCTGCTCACGCGCATTAGGACCCACAAAATGTCTCAGTGCTCTATGTGTGTGGCGAGCAGAACGCGCCATCGAAGCCTACGCCAAAGACCCCAGCAGCCGGTTCAACCTGACTGAAGATGTGGAACAGTTCCCATGGATGAAGTACAGTAATACCACCGACGAGCAGTTATACTCACAGCTCTATGATGATACCAAGAAATTGCTACAGTATCGACCCCTGGGATTAAACGTGATACCCGGCTATAACGTACAACTGGGTTCTAAAGGAAATGGAACGATGAAAGTTGACATTTTTAAACGTAAGTTGTTTTTGCTTCATTCCAAGTTGCGTTATGGATGACTGAACTCCAATAATGTAAATACTGCAGACGCATCTATATTTCTCATAAAATATTTTGTTCAGTCATAGATAATATAGTGCAGTGCAGAACCGTTAACTTATTATAGGTCATTTATAATAAAGCTCTACTTACGTCGCTGTCGTTGCCTATAATATGATGTTGTTTTAGCTGTTTAATTCACAAACTATATAAATGTAGTCATGTAAAGAGTCCACGATAACTAATCGTCATATTTCTGGTGTTATTTTAATGTGAAAGTGGAACGACGGCCAAATATTAGAAAATTATTTCATTTCATTTAAAAATATCGTTTTCACTTCCAGGCGACACAGCGGAATCAGGTCGAAGCTCCATGAAGAAAATACAGAAAACATTATACAAGTTCGCACCATTAATGGTAATGCCAGGTCTGGTTATGGCAGCCATCTTTCCTTTTATCTTGCCAGGGTTGAAGATGATGACTATGATGGTTGTAATGATGAACAACATGGCGCTAACGGGAGCTATATTTACACTTCTAAGGAACAATGCTTTCAACGACAAGTACGAACACAAAGTGGTTTACGTCAACGATGGATATCACAACGAGAAGTATGCTGCAACGAATATTGAAGAACATGTCCATTCTGATCACTATGGAGTACTGTACGATGACACCAAGAGACCTCCCAAACATGAAGATCACACATTCAGTGAAGATTTTGACCATGTAGCAGAGGTACCAGCATACTCTGTTAACCCAGAATGGCTGAAAGCATACGCTGATGGGAAAAGGCTGGCTATTATTGGAAAAGATAATTATATTCATAATAGAAAACATTAGACAGGCAAAATTGTTTGCCTAAATAATGTAAACTTGCCAGTTTATAATTACTTATTTAATGTTAGTATTGTTAGAACTGAAACTGAGAATTTCAATGCTTTAATATTGTGTCTTTAAAACAAAGAAAACATGTTGTAGATGCCTTGGTACCTATCTAGGTAGGTGTAGATGTATCATTAATAATTTATTAAAATTTTGTTAGTTATACGTTAAAGCTACGGCCTAAATCCCTCTGTCAGTACATAATTATAAAACACTCCCCCTGGCGCGTCTGTCTGTCTGTCTGAACGCGATAAACTCAAAAGCTGCCTAACGGATTTTCATTTTATTTTCTCCAATGGACAGAGTGATTCATGAGAAAGGTTTAGGTGTATAATTCATTAAGGTTTTGTGTAAATTGACTGAAATATGACGATGATTGTTGAAGATGATGGAAAAAATCATGTTGACTGGGAGCTTTAGTGGCGTGCGCCGAGTAAACCAATAAGTTATATGAAAAAATATGTATATATTCTTTAGTTTTCTAAATATTTGCAGGATTGGAAATAAAATACATTAAAAATACTGCGATTAGGATGAACATCAGTTACATTTTAATCTAACCTTATTAGGGGTTAGGCTGAATAAACACTACGACAGACTACGACTGAACAACAGATGTAGGTATATATACTCTGTTACCAGTGCTTGTGTGAAGCCAGGGCGGGTTGCAGCGGGGGCTTAATTATTTATTCATGTTGCCTACTGTCTAATTGGCTACTTGCTATAAGTGCTATGTTGAATTTTGTTTAATAAACTACTTCTAGTCTATGCCATTTGCTTGTTAAAAAGTTGTTGTTAGTTATTTCATTAAGAGATCGCAGAGAGCGATAAGGCCGCCCATTGTATATTTTGTAGTGTTTGGTGTATTTTTTGTTATGTATTTTATGGTGTACAATAAAGTATAGGTATAAAAATAAATAAATAAGCCAATATTTTTTTATACATAAGTAAATCAGTTAATAAAGAATGATTACTATAAGAATTGTAAGCCTTCAGGCTCCTTTATCATGGAAAGTTATACTTTGGGACTTCGTAAACAAGGAAAACTACTGGGGGGTAACCACCGCCTCTTAAAGCAGTATTTTTTTAATATTGTCTGGGAAAGAGATGTAGCACCCTGTATAGCTTCATCTCAATCTCACACTGAAATAACATTAAAATAATACTGCTATATGAGGCGATGGTTGGCCCCAGAGCTATGGACTAAAATAGTTTGTTGTTAACTTATGACCAAAGTTTTGATTGACCTCGAAGTGACAATAACAATATCAATTAGGTATCTACCTACTTACTCACCTTTTTTTTTTATTATCAAATAACTTAGGGTGTGTCAGACTCTTACTGACTGAAACCCACCCTTGTCCCTTCCGTTGCCTGTGTTGCCAGGGGCCTCACTAACCCTTTTGTACCTTCCCGCGACCCCGGCAGGCATCGGCCCTAGTGGTCGCGTCCTCCTTCGCGAGCATTACTGCTTCGCAGAAGGAGGTGACGGCTGCCCTTGCCCTCTCGCTCCGTACCATGGCCTGAACCAGGGCCGGATGCGAGAGATCTCTGCCACCGATCGTCTCCATGAGGACATTGCGGTGCTCTGCCCAAGCCGGGCAGACCTCCACCGTATGCTCCACCGTGTCTTCCGGGCGATCCACACAGTGGTGACACCCGGGCGCTTCCTCTCGCCTTATCCGACACAGGAACCCCCCGAAGCTGCTGTAACCCGTGAGGACCTGCGTCAGGTGGAAGGTGATAATGCCATGGCGCCTCTCTAGCCACTCCTCAAAGAGGGACTTATCGCCGCAATTGTGGCGTGCCCAGCACTGGGTTATGACAATCGCACTCCATGTCGCCATGAGATCCCGCCGGAGCTCTGTCCTCTGTGCCGCGATTTCTCGCGGCAAGGGAGACCGTGCGGTATCCCCGGAACAGCCGGATGCCCATGACCCTTTGGACCGCGCCTAACCGGCGAGCTGGCCGCAGCACCAAGGAATACTTACCTAGGTAATGGAATTCAGATATTTATAGTTTTTAAGCACAATGCCGTTCATATCCTAACTAATATTATAAATTCGAAAGTGAATTTGTTTGTTTGTTACGCTTCAAGCTAAACCGGCTGAACGGATTTGGATAAAATTTGGACCATGGGTAGACCATGACCTGGAATAGGACATAGGATACTTTTTATCCCAATTTTCCCCCGGGATCGAGATTATGCGGGTACTGCGGGGCGCAACTAGTAAATAATAAAGCGGAGTCTTCTGCTGTCACTAATATTTTTACTACTTTATTATTTATTAGAGAGCAGTGGTGGCCCAGTGGTAACGGCCGCGACTTACAAGTTGTAGGTTGTTGGTTCGAGCCCGCTTTACTTTGTGTAAATAATTTCATCACCAATGCTCTCAAAACGGTGAAGAAAAACATCGTGAGGACAAAAGTGAGGAAACCGGCATGTCTTAGAGCCAAAAATTCGAAGACATGTGACATCTACCAACCCGCACTGGGCCCGCGTGGTGGTTTTCGGCCCACCTCCTCTCACAGAGAGGAGGCCTGTGTCCCAGCAGTGGGAACATTATAGGCTGATAATGTATTATTTATTAGCTTCTTCCCCCGACTTCGTTCGCGTGGAAGTCATAAGACACCACAAAACACTAAAATAACAGCCACATTTTATTAAAAAAACTGCCTCATTGAACTAGTGGTCGCAAGCGCTACTGTTGAGAATGATGTTTTGGGTTCGATTCCCCGGTCAGGTAAAGTGCTATTCGAATTACTATTGGAATTTTTCAGTAACAGTCTGAAGTCTGGATTTGTGCCCGGTTAATGGCGATAGGGTCGCCTTTTACACACCCCTATTACATGGAACCTAAACATAACTGGCGAAATGTGGGTGTACTATATGTACACCTCTGCCTAACCCTTCAGAGAATTCAACTTGAATTCAATAGCATCTTTTTTATTAAATTAATTTGTTTATACTTATATGTATTACTGATTCCATCTACTTCCTCTTTCTGAACGTAGAAAAATAAAATTAATTTGTCTATACTTATATGTATTACTGATTCCATCTACTTCCTCTTTCTGAACGTAGAAAAATTAAATTAATTTGTCTATACTTATATGTATTACTGACTCCATCTACTTCCTCTTTCTGAACGTAGAAAAATTAAATGAATTTGTCTATACTTATATGTATTACTGATTCCATCTACTTCCTCTTTCTGAACGTAGAAAAATTAAATTAATTTGTTTATACTTATATGTATTACTGACTCCATCTACTTCCTCTTTCTGAACGTAGAAAAATTGCAGACTTGGCGTTTTTATTTGGAATTGCTAACGGTTCAACCGAGCTCCCCGAATTTCTGAACAAAATTAGACTGCGGGTTCCTTCTGCTGTTCTGCGCAATCCTTATCCACTGCATACTCCTGTGGTAGGAACGAATTACAGACGAAATTCATACTTAATCAGAGCGAGTCATACGTATAATGCGGTCTGCCGGGGCGTCGATATCGATGTTTTCAGTACTAGCATTTGATTCACCAAAAAAGAAATTGCAAAGGGTCCTTTTCAATTTCGAAAAGGACCCTTTGCAATTTCTTTTTTGGTAACGAAAACTAATTGGTTACAATTTACGCTTGAACCACATTTTCACTTATGAAACTGTTTTTACTTAAACACTATCTACCTTCTCAAATATTTTTGTTTGTATGTAAGCTCTCTTCTATCTGTAAAAACTTTTAATTGGCCTTATTTTGTTACTCTCAATCGTGTAAAAATGTTTAGCTGTAAGTTTTCCTAAGACTGTAAAATAAATAAATAAATGTTACCGCTGACTAACATCCATTAAATATTTGCATGCCATCAGTGCATGGCAGAACGTGTCTTTGCACTGATTTTTTTTATGTAAGTACCTCATATCTTTTGTACCAATCACACTTCATTCAAATAAACGATTTTGATTTTGATGGTAAAAGTTTTTTGCGATTTCTGACTTTTATAGCACCCAGTGGATTCATCATAAAAAACCCGCCAAGTGAAGGTTATACCGGTTTTGATTTATTTGCAAGTATCAAAACACGTCGCATAAATGGCCGTATTTTTTTATTGCGTTGACTTAGAAGCTTGATTCTTTTAGAGCTTCAAGGGACCATAGACTTACATATTTTATATTAATTTCAACTTGATACTTCCACGCGTTCCTGAGAAAAAGGGTCTTGACAGACATACAGACGGACGGACAACGAAGAAATCCTATAAGGGTTCCATTTTTTTCCTTTTGAGGTACGGAACCCTGAAAAGTAAGTTGCGAGTCTCATTTCCCACGAAATGTATGGGAAAAGTTTTTTGCGATTTCTGACTCTTCTAGTAGGTACTTACTCAAACCTCAGTTGGTCTTCAAAGTTCTTTGATCCTCATAAAAAATAGGATCTTGGCATCAAATATTTTTTTGAAAATATAGAACGCCACCTGCTACGCTCCTTACATACTCCTTTTGCTTCGTTTACGTTCATACATCTGGTCATACACGCACGCCGGTTGCGAGTACCTACTACGCACCTGACCTTTTTGAAGAACATCATTAATGATGGTCACTAGGTATATGTCTTTCTGGGGCGTCCCCTCCCGGCATTTCCACTCACAAGATGCCTTGTAAATACCTTTTGTAAGTCGCATTTCATTTCGTAGCAGGTGGCGTTCTATAGTTTCTGCCTACCCCCATGGGAAGGCGTGAGTTTATGTATGTATGTATTTTTTTTTAATGGCCCGTTTTCTTGTTAGCTGTAATTTTTTTTTTATCTGTGTATGCAAAATGTATTTTTTTTTATCAAAATGTCTCAAAAGTTAAGGACAGTCTCCTCAGAACGAGTTCGTGCATCTACAACTTTTAAGTTACCCTTAAGTACTTCCCCATTTCAAAAATCCATCCTGTATATGTCAGTATGATTGACTGCTTAGCCCCACAAAGATATAGCGTGATGATAATCATTTAAAAAGGTTCAATCTGTAATTATCTGCAATGTTCTAACGTTAACGTGTTTGACTCATCTTTATACAATTTGCTGTAAACTATAAATGATAAATGATTTTTATTTCTCTAAGAAGATTTGCACAAAAACTTTTACACGTCAATAAGTAGATTACATATTCCATAAACATAATGCAATATTGCTCATTCCCCATAGCAAATAGCGTGATAATATAGTCTAATAGAAACCTAGAATATCTATGCAAAAATTTAATAGAATCTATCCAGTAGAATTTGCGTGATGCTGGAACATACAAACAGGCAAACGGAACAAAATTCTAAAAACTATATTTTCGGTTATAAAAACAATCCCAGACCTCGTAGCGTCGCCCGGAGGACACGTTGGAGCATATGGTGGAGGTCTGCCCGGCTTGGGCAGATCACCGCTGTGTCCTCGTGGAGGCGATCGGCGGCGGAGATCTCTCGCGTCCGGCCCTGGTTCAGGCCATGGTACGGAGCGAGAGGGCATGGGCAGCCGTCAGCTCCTTCTGCGAAGCAGTAATGCTCGCGAAGGAGGAGACGAGATGGTTGAGGAAAAGGCAAATTTCGCGCCCTCTCGCCCCTAGCCGCCGCAGTAGACGCCCTGGGCGTCGGAAATCCCGGGCGGATTTCCGGCCACTGTAGGCGCCGGCTTGCGGACGGTGAGCAATGGGTAGCTCGCCGTCCGATAAGGACCAGGCCCGGGTCGACGGCGCGTTGTGTTCCACGCGCGCCTCAAAGAGATGTCAGCACAAGTGTTGGGGTCCACTAGGGCCGATGCCTGCCGGGGTCGCGTGGAAGTCCAAAAGGGTTACAGAGGCCCCTGGCAGCACAGGCAACGGAAGGAATACGGGTGGGTTTTAGTCAGTAAGAGTCTGGCACACCCTCCCACTTCGCCCAGAGCGGGAGAAGTTATTAGATAAAATCCCACCCAAAAAAAAAAAAAGACCTCGTAGACAGCTTTTTTTCATAAATGTTCAAGGTACAGGTGACTTTCCTATGATTTTTTTATTGTATAGAGAAGCGACCTGCCCCAGCTTTGCACGGGTGTAACAATTTAGCTACTGATGTAACCTTTCGGAATAAATTCTCTAAATAATGATGTACACCACAACAAACTCCGTTGTGAGTGGGCTTAAGCTAAAACGCGCGCGGGCTGGTTTCTCCAAATCAGTCGAGCGCCGCTCTATGCCGCAGCCGCGCGGGTCACACGCGTGCAAGGTACAGCTACGAACAAAGGTTACGAGTTCTTCACTTGGTAACCTTTTTGTCACGAACGGCGACATCTGTCGACTTTGTCGCCGACGTGTTTTTGCCAAAAATAAATTACAAAATCAATCCACTACCCGATACAACTTTACTTGCTCGAGATCAAAATTGTACTAGCAGCGTGCACAAAGGCGGACGCCCGCTCCGTACACTCGCGCGAGTTTTAGCGTAAGACCTTAGAGATAAATAAAAAAGAACAGTAACGACTCACAATTTATTAAAATATCAAGATTTAATTTACAAAAGTGTTTACACTAATGCCAGCACTCGCATACGTCAATTTAACGTTAGGGAACCATAATGTTACAGAGTGTGGGCTTTATTAATCTTATTTAAAGCAGCTTTCCATTCCAAATGTTTCGCTGCTAAATAAATTAAATTAAAACTTACGATCAAGTTTGTGTCAAGTTTCACTAAGAGCCTGAAATATCATAAAACTTGCGTCGTTTAAAAGTTTGTTTAAAGATCTTTACTATACTTACACAAACGTGACGCTATTCAGGCTCTTAATAAAGTAATAAATAAAAACATAAATATCTTGTAACAGTCACCATCAGAACAATATCACATACAAGTGTACGAAATATACTTAATACTAACATAGTATTAGATACATAAGTCGTTTCAGTCACTTATGAATAATACCTACCCACAATCTCTTGTGTATATTATTATTAATAATTACTTTACTTACCCTTACGCAAGATATCGGCCGTATGCCATGAATCTAATAATATACAACATGAGAATGAATTCTGCTAAGAATGTGTTCCATCATCATTAAGAACAAAACCAGGAAAGTAACCATATATTAGGTACGTAGTATACTTTTACATTACATTCACAATTTGTTATTTACAAAATTACAAGCATTGTAACTTCTTTTGTTTGGCTCTTTCTATCAAGTGATATAGAAGCGACATAATGTATCAATAAAATTTATTGAGCGATTTGTGTAGGTATCGAATTTTAAGCACGCTAAACATCCGTAAGAATATTACAATAAAATTTAAACATAAAATGCTCACAAAGTACAATAGTCAGTCACCAGAAATATATATAGGGACGTTTATTCGCACAAAAGAAAAATTAAAGCAAATTCCATAACGCGAGGAATCTATTCAGTTTTTCTGTGGACGATTTCTGCAAATTGTTTCTCTTCTTCGGTCATGTCCGTGTCCTCCCAGCCCCACACTGGGTTCTCTGGATGGTAGTGCTCTCCTTCCTCCAGACCCTCCTTAGACCAAGGGTGGGTTCCGTCCCCTGTCCTGTTCACCCTCTGTCGGATCATATCGGCTGATACTGTTTTCAAATCGTAAGCCAAACCTGTGAAGAAAAACGAATTTGTTTTATCTTTTTATGGACAAACCGAACTATGAATGGAAGAGCTGAGTAATGTCGTCAGTTTGTATAGGTATCAGTCGGTACCATGGAATATTTATGAACGTAGGTGCCATTCATGGAATAAAATAATATTCTCTAAACTATTGCATTTTCGGTTCAGTATTCCAATTTAGTAAGTGGGATAGCTTAGGTGCCATTCGCTTTTGTCACAAGCTGTTCGAATTGGTGCTCTAAGTGGAATACTTCCCAATTGATAGACTTCCGATAGTCGGACACAAAAAGCCATGTATTGCTTTGTCACAAATGGGACACATAAGTTACAAAAGAATACCACAACGCAGGAATTTGTTGGATGGAATACGAGCGAAATTTCACTATGGCACCTATAAGGCTCCTACATACTGGCGCGAGTTGTCGCGCGACGCGTCGCGACACAAAGGCACCGCTTGTAGCGCTACACGCGGTGCCTTTGTGTCGCGTCGCGTCGCGCAACAAGTCGCGCCAGTATGTAGAAGCCTATAGGCCTACAATTCGTAGCTATATTTCACTAATGGGATTGTCTTTTTTGTTTAAAAGCACACGATGTGAACACGTTGTGTAAAGAAAGTGACTTTAATTACCAACACAATTTAGGCTGCACTCACGGAAGTCCACTAGGGCATTAATATTAACCAACCGGAAGTCGCAAAGTTATAAATAGGTAACACTGTCTTACCGTGTTTAGCGGCGAAGTCTATTAAGGCAGTAGACAAGTTTGTGCTGTAATTTCCAAGTTCTGCCGCCTTGTAGTCCCAAGGGAAGACGTGGTGGTAGTTGTGCCATCCTTCGCCGAACGCACAGAGTGCGACCGTCTTGTTGTCAGTAGCGCCTATGTTTCTGGAATAGCAATTTGTTGTATCAGTAAAAGAGTTTTTTTTTGCTCAAAGAGATTAATTTAAAAAAAAAATATTTTTAGTAGTCTCGTTGGTCTAGTGGTCGTAAATGCTACTGCTGGGTTTGATTCCCAGGTCGGGCAATCTGTGAATGGGTTTTCCGGAATTCTTAGTAGCAGTCCAGAGTCTGGATTTGTGCCCGGTTGATGGCAGAAGGCTCGCCTCCTATTACATGGGACTTAAACATAACTGGTGAAATGTGGGTGAACTATAGGTATACCTCCGCCCAACCCGGGGAAATAAGGCGTGATGTTGTTTATTTGTTTGAAGCGAAAATAAACGTATGAAAGGGCTGGTCATATAATTTCAATTTAACACCTTATAATATCTTCGAAATAATATTTAACGCAACAAAAAGTATATTGTAATTCAAGGGTAGGTATAATAAAATTATTAATTACTAGGTTTTATCTGAACCCATTGCTCTCTAATTAGCATTGTACCAAAACATTTTGTTCTCTGCATAATCTATGTTTGACGTTAATCACGTAAAACTTTCCAAGGTAGCCTTGTAAAAAATCCCTACATTTTGACGAGTATGAGAACATAAATGTAGGGAACAGCAGATTATTTTTTTTTCGCGATTTCTGGTTTGGTGCCATAGTAAAAGTTGTTCATAATGATGAGTAAAATGACCCCTTAAGACCTTTCTTGGTTTTGCATTTACATCTTATATACAACGTCCCGACATCACCCGTCGGGCAGTAGCCCACCAGGCACAGCACCCGTCTGGTCGGAGGATCCTCCCTTTTCTTTAAAGGATGAGTGAAATTTACATCCTGTCCTCATAGTTCAATAAAAGGCAATAGTGAATTTCTGTAACTGAACAAATAAAATGACTGAAATATCAGGATGTCGGTAGTTAGTAGTCATACATAGCAAACATCACGCGATCTACACGTAGTACCTCTACCTATATACATCGAACGTACATTACTTTTCGTTACTTCATAGTGCACCGTCAACAACAAGTCGAAAAATATGTATATTCCAGGCAAAGAATAATAGTAATAACTTAAGTTAAATATTATTATTCTTCTTTAAACGTATTGTACGAGTAAAGGCTCCTACATACTGGCGCGACTTGTCGCGCGACGCAACGCGACACAAAGACACCGCGTGTAGCGCTACAAGCGGTGCCTTTGTGTCGCGACGCGTCGCGCGACATGTCGCGCCAGTATGTAGGAGCCTTAATAGGCATTTGCTGCCTGTGGCGCAAGCAATATCGCGCTAGTCTGCATGAGCCTTTATCTTTCTGATTATAGTTTTAAATCTAAATTTAGAATAAAAAAAAATTTCATTCGTTTCGAACATCAAACATTTGTCTCCTTAACACGCTGACAACAGCTAAACCGCGGTCACTGTCAAACTGCATAGCAAAGAAAGAGAAGCGCGATGACACAACGCTTGTAATTTATTGCAAAATATGAAACAATTATCCATTTGCCCAAAATTAGAGTTGAGTAATCGAAAATAAAAACAACCATGTTCTGCATTCAAATAGAGGTCCTTGTTATTTAATACGTAACGTACGTTGATATTTAATACAGATATTTTGGATTGACGTTTTCGCAATAAACGTTTTGACTTTGACTTCGATTAGAACTCAAGGTAAGAGGTTAGTTTAAGACGCTGACAACACCTAAACCGCGGTCACTGTCAGATTGCATAGAAAAGAAAGAGAAGCGCGATGACACAACGCTTGTAATTTATTGCAAAATATGAAGCAATTATCTATTTACTCAAAATTAAGTTGAGTAATCGAAAATAAAAAACAACCAAGTTCTGCATTCAAATAAGACGTTCTTGTTATTAATTTAATACGTAACGTATGTTGTTATTTTAACGTTTAGGTTAGTTTAACGTTAGTTTGTATCGAGATTTTTTTTCAAAACGTGTTTTGGTAACAACCAAGTTCTAGGAAATATCGTCGCTTGTCTTACTAACTGACGGAACTAACTTTGAGGTGACTCTTCAGGACCAGCTTTTTGCGGTTTCGCACTGTATTTGTTGAATTGTAACTCACATAATAAGCGACTGATCAAAATAAAATTGCATGAATTATATTATTATTTGGTTATTCTTCCTATATATATATGAGAATTGTAAATATTACTGTTAGATAAAAAAATATAAGCATTTAAAACAGATACGTCACTTTTGTTAGATCTTTGTAAAAAAATGTTTTCATATAGTTTTCAGATACGTCTGTATAAAAAAGGATAGTAAAATAACACACAAACCTCAGAATCAACTTTTATTTATTAAAATGGCTCATTATTTTGTACTTATTAAAAAAACAGTTCCTAGTATCTTATATTAATACAAAATATGAAATGAGATCCTAAAGTTATGTACCTAATTATGATAAAAATGTCTTGGGCTCTTACTTATACTAAATACGAACTTTATAAAATAATAACTTTAAGGAGATAAACATATCAAAAACAAAATTAAACAAAGTATTTCTTATCTAATCATTAAAACTACCATAATATTCAGTCTTTGGTAGGAGCAATATAAATAAATCAATGAGGAAGCGATTTGTAGAATTCAACATAATCGGGATGTCTGTTAACAGCTGTATCACCTTTTGTTAGAGACATTAAGTCTTCATATTTTTCAGTCGCTATTTTGGGTGGATATTCATTAAGTGGACGGATTTCAGCGTAAAGAAGAAACATCTTTTGTCTTTTTAAAGTCAAACTGCGGTACGATTCCTGATCGTGAGAAGTTTTGAAGAAATTTTTTATTGGATCAGACTTTTGAACGCGAAATTCGGTCATTTCGGTCCAATTCACATGAGCTCCTGTGTCGTCTTTTCTCAATGAGAGTAATTGAATGTCTGTAGACATTTTTTTAAAATCGAGAAAGTCAGTATGTAATAAGGAAAATACTCGGTAAGGCTGATCTATCCGAGCTAATCTCATTATCGGGATAAGCTGAGCTGGTATAAAAACATCTCCAGCTTTTTTGACAGCATAGCTGATTGCACTGTGAGCAGAATCTCCGGCACTTTGACCATGGTTTGGTATTGAAAATCGTAAAGTGATTTTTTCAATGTTTATAGAATTAGTCAGGATATAAATCAATGCAGCAGCCACAATCGAATTGCGATTTTGGCCTATGCAACCATCTGCTAAGAGATAAATTCGCTTGAAGCCTTTTCTGTCGCTTTCTCTAAGAAAAATGTTTAAGGCAGTCGATATTCCTGATGCTCCTCTTTTACTTACAGCTTCATACCATGTAAAACAGCAACAATCACGAGTACCCAAGTCATAAACCGTTAAATTAAACGTTGATAAACGCCTCTTGTAAAATACTGCGTTTTCATTTGTTATAGGTATTTGAATTACCTGTTGAAGATCAAAAGTAACGCATTGTACCACGCCAGGATTTTCTTTCGCAACGTTTAAACACATTTTTCTCGTATTGCGAAAAGTAAGCTTATCAAATTGGTGCTTCTGAAATTTTTCTTGCAGTTTAGCTTTCACCTCTTCGGTCCCATTATAATATGTCAGACATAGGCTGCACTGGTCTTTTTTTGGGCGGTGGAAAGACCAATTTTTCCCTTTAAAAACTCTTTTGTAGGTGGAAAAGCTGGGTTTCAATGGATTTCCTTCCAGAGACCTGATAAACATTCTGTACATTTTTTTAACGGTCAAATCTGAGTGAAGGTATTCTCTAGTACTACCTTCACGACAATAATGAGACTCAACTCTAGGATAGCGATCTATATGTTTAACACATAGATCTCGAGATCGTGCGTCGAGTTCTTGCTTGCTCTGAGGACGGCCTCCACGTTTATCTTTCATGACAACTCCAGACTCTGACACTTTTTGGACTGCAGTTCTAAGAACGCGTTCAGTTATGCTAAGAGTATTCAAAAATAAATAGCGACAAACATTGACTCTTACTCCATTAAGTGTCAAATAATATTTAAACGTTAATTTTCTTCTCGAATTTACTCCAGCTGTTTTTCGGAGAGTTTCAGTTTTTTCGACATGTCTGGCTACAAATTCACGCTGACGTTGTATATCGCTTTGTGACCAATAGTCTTCAAATATAATTTGACGACTTTCTTCATCAAATTTGTAACAGTCTCGCTTTAGATGTTGGCAATAACTGAGATTGAATAGAGGTCCTATTTTTTTTCTGGCATTTTAGTTTTTTGACTAGAGTAGAATATTCTTTGCCTTGGTCTTTCTGAAGCTTATTTTGTATTTTCTGATTTTTTTTCTTCCTATATGTAATTTCTAATTCTCTAGGATCGCCTTCCATTTCATAGTCCTCTGGAGCTTTGCTCGTGACCGACTGGGTCACCACGGGCTTTGTTGTCAAAAAAGTGCAGGCCGCTTTTCAAGACATGTGACACTTAATGACATAATCCGCCGGTCTCTTGCCAGCATCAATGTGCCTGCTCTTCTTGAGCCGACTGGCATTGTCAGAGATGATGGCAAAAGACCTGATGGTGTGTCTTTGGTCCCGTGGAGTTTGGGACGGATGCTTGTGTGGGACGCTACCTGTGTAGACACACTGGCACCGTCCCACCTCCAACGGACTACTTCTAAAGCGGGTGCAGCGGCAGAAAATGCCGAAAATCTGAAAGTTATTAAATATGGAGGCCTTGGCAGAGAGTACAACTTTGTGCCCTTTGGCGTCGAGACCCTCGGTCCGTGGGGTCCCAGTGCGCATAGGTAAGTTATTTGCGGAAATCGCGAAACGTCTAGTTGATGTAACTGGTGACCGAAAAGCTGGCGGCTTTCTCGCGCAACGCATCAGCATTGCAATTCAGTGAGGAAATGCCGCCAGCATCCTCGGTACAATGCCCTGAGGGCCATTTTTAAGCTTAACTTAGTTTTAATTTAATTTAGTTAATGTTAATAATCATCTTGTAATTTGGTTATGTAAATAAATATATTTTGAATAACGTATGTACTTACGTCGGTTAGCAGAAAGCACATTTGTATAAAAAGCTACTTACGTCTACCTGACAAAATGTGTTTTCTCGGTAACGCTTGAAGATACAGATACGTTTATAAGACCGATCGTTTCGTCTTCAAAATTGTTTTAACTAGTATGAATAACTCATTTTTGTTGAAAATACAGATACGTCTGTTAGAAAGATAAGCGACGATATGTTCAAAATTAACATATATTTTTTCCGCTACCACAAACTATACAGATTTGGCAACAGCGCCTTAACGTTAGTTTGTATCGAGATTCTTTTTTCAAAACGTGTTTTGGCAACAACCAAGTTCTGGGAAATATGTTCAAAATTAAGATATATTTTTTCCGTTACCACAAACTATACAGATTTGGCATTTTTTTTTCTTAACAGAAGCCTAGTTTGTTCAATTGGGTCTTGTCAGCGCCTTAAGACAAGCCTGCTTTAGTCATTTGCCTCTTGTCAGCGCCATAATTTACCTACTTTTAATGTTGACTGTACATACGTGTTACAATATTGCGTTCAAGAATTTGCATTGTGAAGTGCCATTTTTTTATGTCTATTGCGTTTATTCATTGCTCTATTTAAGTATTTATCGTTGTCACGTTTTGAGCACTAAGTCAGGAAATTGAAGTTATTTTAAGTAGGGTATTTAATAAAAACATTTGTATGTACGTATGTGTGTAGTTACAATAGAGGAGGGACTTGTGGCTAAGTAATAACAACCGCACGGGTCAATCTATCAGGTTAAGCTACGCTTGCCGCGGTTGGTTCGTAGATGGGTGACCATCTTTACATACCAAGACCCCTCCGTGCCTCGGAAAGCTCGTTAAGCCGTTGGTCCTGGCTGTCATTTGTACATCTTTGACAGTCGTTACGGGTCGTCAGAAGCTCGAAAGTCTGAGAACCAGTCTTACCAAGGGGTATAGTATTACCCAGTACTTGGGTTGTGGAGGTCAGATAGGCAGTCGCTCCATGTAAAATACTGGTATTCAGCTGGATCCGGTTAGTCTGGAAGCCGACCTCAACGTAGTTGGGAAAAGGCTAAGCAGATGATGAGATGATGTACGTAGTTACAATGCTAAACTAAATTCTTATTTTCAGGACATATTTTTTTTTAATAACGTAAAGGCTCCTGCATAAAGAGGCGATATCGCGGGCGCGACAGGCAGCAATATGCCGCAGTGTGTAGGAGCCTTAACGAGTACGTAGTTTGTCTCCTAAAATTCCACCACAAATTAATTTGTGGAAATAACATAGCCAACATATTACGAACATAACAAAACATATATTAATTTTTCCTGAAACACAACGTACATAAACGTAAAGTACACAGTTAAACTTGTGCCATAAATAACATAGTACACACACTAAAACAAAGCAACTAAGTAATATTTCGTTCAATAATCTGTAAGTTAACCGAGCCGTAACCGGGTCAAGAATTCGCTGCGTTTTTTTCAAGTTTCACCGAATGTTCGTATAACTTGATGACTTAAAAGTGAAATGTTGATCACTTACTTGTCGTAGGGCCTATTGCCCCAGATGTGGGCCGCGGAGTTGACGAGCCAGGTGAAATGGAGGGCCACCGTGTATCTGGTGATGGACGCCACGTACCACGAGATCCAGGCGTTCTCTCCCCAGAAGTAGAAGGGGATCCACGCCGGGATAATGAAGCATAGTATTGGCATCACCACGAGATATGTTCTGGAAAGAGATTGTAAGCATTTTTAAGAGGGCGTCGTACTGTGTCTATAGACAATATGTTAATTGTAGTTTATGAAAGTGTTGGTTACACAATTTCTTGACCAAAAAGTCCTCATGGTGGACCAAGAGAGACAAGATAAACCTTTTGAGGTCGTTTACTCTACATACTATCCACTAGAAACGAAAGCTACATCTCTTGAGGATTCTTAAGAACCTTATAATTATTTGTTCGAAATGCAAAGTTTACTTTTTTCAAACTGCTAATGCAAACTGAAGTGAGCAAGTTCAAAATCAGGTGTTTATAAACTTAGCGGATGTTTAGAACTTAGTTCTGAACTAGACATTTAACTGCCGATCGATTGGTTTTCAACTATGATAGTTTACAAAGCGACTCCTCGCGCTAGCCCTCGGGAACACGTGGAAGGTGAATAAATTATTTATTGTGAATTACAGGAAAAGGTTCCTGTGTATCTATTCAGTCTAAATATGCCTATTGTCTATTTACCCAATTTCTGTAAATAGTACTGGTTTAGAGCTGGATCCGGTTAGACTTGAAGCCGACCGCAACATAGTTATAAAAAGGCGGCAGATGATGCAAATGGTACAAATGTTAAGTGCAGTCACATCCAATGTGCGCAGTGGTGGCCCAGTGGTAACGACCCTGACTTACGTGTTGTAGGTCGTGGGTTTGAACAAAGGCAGGCGGTTTACTTTGTGTAAATAATTTCATCACCACTGCTCTCAAATCGGTGAAGGAAAACATCGTGAGGAAATCGGCATGTCCTAAAACCAAAAATTCGAAGACTTGTGTGACATCTACCAACCCTGGAAGAGAGGTCGAGGTCTGTGTCCAAGCAGTGGGAACATTATAGGCTGATTATACTACATCTAAATAATGTTCGTCAACTTAAGGGTTATTTTTGTCTGCTCATTGCACGACAGAATCTGCTTTACCGAATCAGCATTTTACATTTCGTCGTAATGTCAATACCGCATATTGACATTCAGCCATACATAAAAAAACGTGACACTGCCAGACTTTAACAATGAAATTACTTTATTTTTATTTAAAATTAATAAAATGCCTGGTTGAGCAGTCTAATAATCAAAATTATTAAGTTAGGAACATTCCATACCCGTTGGCTAGAATTTGTATTCAGTAGTCGTATGTAGTTGACTGTACAAACATTGTACAAACTGTGCTGTTTGTGTATTAAACACACATCTGTACAATCTGTTTACTTGGTTTCCAGGAGAACCAATCTTGAGATTTAGAGCTACTAAACCTCTAGGGCAGAGAGACACAGACTTACCTATAGATAAATAATAGGGGCCACTCGAGCACATCATGAGTCAAAGGCGGGCCATAACTAGGTAAAGGTTTTTAAAGAATTGAATTATGTACCTTTTTTTGTAAAACTTACAATATTTAGTTTGATACACATCGATCACTAATAAAGAACGATCGATGTTGATACATGGCATTGCATTGCCGTAATTTTTTTGCGCAACGCGACCCACCCGTCTCGCCCGAACTCACTCAAGTGCTACCTGAATAGTTCCAATCGCAAGCTCGCAACACATGCTTGTTAATGGAGGTAATTAGGTATACAAAATTGTCAACATTTATTCTATAATTTTCTTTCATTTCTGCATTTTTTTATTTGTTAGCGGGCCGCACGCTTACCGGCAGCGGGCCGCGGTCTGTGCATCGCTACTCTAGAGTTATTAAATGTATTTGGGGTAATACTTATCGTAATTTTTCTAAGAAGTGGCCGATGCCAAATGCGATGAATAAAATGCAATTGTCACACCTTTTTAAAATCTTTCTAAAGGCTTCTGTAGACTGGGGCATTATCGCGGGTGCGACGGGTATAAAAAAAATCGTCACTAGATCCATCATGGATCTGGCCAAAGGATCTTCTGAGATTACCAGTTGGCGCCAATTTGACATTTCGACAATGAACATAAAATATTCATATATTTTAATGAAATTAAATGAAATTGAATGTTCATTCGTTCATCATTCAGTCACGACTAAAGAAGATATAGGCGCTTTGACGCTTTTAGGTCCTGAACTGACGTCTAAGTGCAGCCAGAAAATCAACATAATATGTTACATCAAATATGATGTTATTTTATAGGTTAAACTGCGAAATGTTCGGCGAAAGTTAAAAGGCGTACTGTACACCTCTGGCTACAGGCGAAACATTAGCCACAGGCTTACAATACCTATTATCGTCAGATGATTAACAAATAGTCAAATACCTACGACTGTGGTACTGTGTCCTTAATTTCTTTCATATCGATTGTCACGGTCCATATAATATGTGATGCGGAGGAATGAGATAATTCTACAATTTATTATTTGATACAAATAATAAATCAATGTTGAATTTTAATTCTGTGATTACTTTAACTCACACACTGACTTTATTTATTATTTTTAGGAAAACGTATATTTTTACAATGTTTGTAAACATGTGAGCATCATGTACCTATCACATAATTCATATAACTGTCATTGCTTACTTTTCATTCTTTTTTTACCTATTTTGGTATAGTAATTTTATTCTAGGTGCATTGTCTTCACATATAATTTTAAAATGTACCTATACAAAATTTTGTAAAACATTTTAAAAGAGTAACGGTGGAGCTTCATTCTTCTCCATACGAAACTACCTTTTGGAAGGGGCAACTAGAATCAATTCTATTTTTTTTTTTTGTTAATTTTGACGTTCAAAAGTGCCTTTTATGTGCCTATTTAAAATAAATAATTTGACTTTGACTTTGAGGGAAATGTGGTAAGGAAAGTTTTGAATACGAATGTGGATAGCTATAAGAGTAGGGGAATACCTACCAAAGGAACGATCGATGGACTGTGTGAAAGATGATATGGCTAGAAAGGGGGTGACTGCCGAGATGACGACTAATAGAGAAGTGTTATGGACGAAGATATGTTGCATCGACCCCAAATAAATTGAGACAAGGGCAGGAGTATGGCGATGATAAGGGAATTCTGCAAAAACCGGTCCAAAACAAAAAATTGTTGTTACATTTTTGTTGTTTAAGCTGAAGCAAATAATGATAAATGCTCCAGTTAAATAACTGTTTCTTGGAAATTGACAAAAGATATTAATTTGTAAAGAAATTATATTCTGAAGCTGCTTCACAATCACAATAAGTCTACTGGAAATATATATTTTTTCTGCTTAGTAAGTAAGTAGGTACTACAATCGGGTGATTGTGGGACTGTGAAAAATATTGCGTAGTCCCGAGTTTAAACCTCGTTTGAAAGGCTTCAAATGGGCCGTGAATTATTATTCAAGGAAATAAATATTGCTTTTGATCAACAAATGCTTGATATTTCTTTATGATGTTCTTTGAAGTTACGACCTTCCCTTGGAGACCTATCTATACCGTGTAGGTTGTCGATTGTTAAAATAACATAACGAGATATTTTTAAACACTTGCTAAATACTTTCCTATAAAACAGGTCATTTAAAGCAGCTTATCTAGGTTCTAGTTATAGTGCAACTAGAGACTCCACTAGTTGCACTATTTCTGTAAACCCCTTGACTTATGCCTTAACTTTTTGAACGCCACGTCAAAAATGCAAAAACGTGCCCTCGGCGCCAAACTGCGAATTCGTCCTTTAATACCTGTCATGTAGTCGTGACCGCGGCGTGCTGGGCACATTTTGGCTTGTCATCTATACATGACTGTGGCGGTCAAAAGGTTAATATGCCTAAGTAGGCTAGGTAGCAAGAATAAACAGGGTGGGTTTTTGAGACGCGGCATTAAGGGTAGGGACAGTCACGACTAGAAATATATCTAGAAATATATTACTCTCACCTACTATGCTGTATCCGACAGGGTCCATAATTGTTTCATTAATTTTAAGCCTACCAACTGTTTTACGGGAATTGTAAATTACTATGAACAACTCGGCAATAATATCCGATTTCATGATTCTTCCATTAATTATGGCTTATTCGGCTTCACGTGACGAGATGGCGCAATGTTTTTAGTTTTGTTTTATCTATATTATTTTTGACATTAATTGGATTTTTTTATTGGATTTTATTTTTATTTATTATGTGGATATTTGAGAATGCTGCAATACTAACAATTTTTAAGATCATTGTTACTAAAATTATATGGACAATTTTTAATGATGTCTGAAATAAGTGTATTTTATTTTTATTTATTCATATTCGCCGGCAAATATATGTGATAATTTGTAACCAAGACTTTGGCGAGATATGCACGCCAAAATATAGGAAGCTGCATCGCCTTCAAAAATATGTGTCAATGCAATATTAGCGGACATCATTATTATGTCTTGCGTCATAAATATTTGCGAACTCGTTTAAATACAGAATGTGATAAAAATGTTTCAAGATTTTATTTTACCATTTTATTAGAGTGATTAATATGTCTATGTCATGTTACAGCTTTCTAGTACCAGAGTATCTGAGCTAAGCCGCGGACAGACAGACAGACGGACATGGCGAAACTATAAGGGTTCCTCCTTGTTGACTATGGAACCCTAAAAAGTATGTTGGGAGTCTCATTTCCTACGAAACTTATTGGAAAAGTTTTTTGATGTTTCTGTACTTTTTTAGTACCTACCTACTTTTGATCAATATCGATTTGCATAAAAAAAGAGGACTTTTTTTCCTAAGACCGTTTTCCTGTAGCTACAATTTAAAGGTCCCTTACTGCCCCATCTCAAAAAACCACAGTATAAAGGCTCCTACATACTGGCGCGACTGGTCGCGCGACGCGACGCGACACAAAGACACCGCGTGTAGCGCTACAAGCGGTGCCTTTGTGTCGCGACGCGTCGCGCGACAAGTCGCGCCGTATATTTCTGGAAATATATGATTACAAATAAAATTAAAAAAAACCCGCCAAGTTCGTGTCGGACCACGCACAATGAAGGGTTCCGTAGTTGGGATGAATTTATCCCAAAAACAAACTTAACATTGTAGTTGAAAAACATGTTCTCCCATACATCGATATATGCCACGGTCAATTCTCCAACTGCAAATTTAAGTTGGTCGACTATTACTCGTTAACTTGTAAACCCCACTTAGCTATGATAGTATTCCTTTTAATTTCATTGTTTGTAATACTGCCATGATTGTTTTCGCATCTCTATAAACAACCATTTAGCTGGCAGGGGGGGACACTTAATATTACGCAAACGGATCCTTGAATCGATAAGTGGTGTTCACAGACCTGCAATATTTTTGAACGGCCTATCCAACGATACCCCCCACTATGGGATTTTTTTTAAAGATTTATAGCATTTTGTCGGCGTGATTAATATGTATACAGAAAAATCCAAATTACAGCTTTCTAGTACTAAGCGTATCTGAGCTACAGCGGGGACAGACAGACTGACAGACTCACTGGCGGACATGGCCAAACTATAAGGGTTCCTTGTTTACTTCGGAACCCTAAAAAGCTCGAAAGATAAAGATAAAGAATATAATTAACTACAAAACAATACCCGGTATAAAATTCTTCTTCTGAAATCTAGGCTAGGCTATTTAGGCTAGCACGAATCGTTTCAGTAGTTGACACTGTTTGGGTTAACTGATTATTAGGCATTCGAAAATAGACAGAGACAATGAGATTCAAACCATCATCTGCCTACACGGAAAAAAAAGGATCTCTTCAGCGAAGAATAACAATATTCTCAGAAAAATTGTTTCAATCCAAGTAAATATTTTCTTAATGTAAGTAAATGTACTCAGTCCAAGAAAACCTGTTTCCTCAAATTAAGAATAATAAATACTTGGTTTTTATTCTTGACTTAAGCAAATATTTTTGATTCAAGACTATAATAATCTTAATTGAAGAAAATATCTAGTTTTTATCTAGTTTTAGAAATAATATTCTTAAAATTAAAATTAAACACGTGACACGTCCGTTCACTTCGACGTCCACCGAACCTCAAGACTATAATAATCTTAATTGAAGAAAATATTCTAAGAGATAAATAATATTCTTAAAATTAAACTTAATTCTTTATTTAAGTATAATGTCTTCGCAGAAGACAATAAAACTAAGAAAAAAATTTACTTCATTCAAGAATATATTGTTTTCCCCATATATGAATCAATATTTGTCTTGACCAAAAGGATATTGTCTTAATTTAAGACATCCTTTTTTTCCGTGTAGCCTTTTCCCAACAATTTTGGGGTCGGCTTCCAGTCTAACCGGATGCAGCTTATTTTACATGGAGCGACTGCCTAACTGACCTCCACAACCCCCTAGTAACAAGATACCCTTTGGTAAGACTGGTTGTCAGACTTTCGAACTTCTGGCGACCCGTAACCACTGTCAAACTCGAAAGACAGGAGGGACTGACGCGGCGGCTTAACGTGCCTTCGGAGGCACGAGTGTGAAATTCAAATAGATCACGTTATTTAAAGATGAACCCTTTTTCTCGTCCGAGTTGTTTGAAAATAAGTTATTATGTTCGTCACTTACTTCTTTTGAAACATAACAATTGGGTCTTTCTCCAGGTCGGACATGTCGACGGTGGCGCCCTTCTCGAAGACATCCTTGTGTTTGCGCACCATCAGCCATCCGATGTGGGAGAAAAAGAAACCGCGTTTCGCGTTGTGGGGGTCTGCGTCCGTCTCCGTAAACTTGTGGTGGACTCTGCTTGAGGAAAGTGATGATTAGTCAAATAATTCTCTATCGAAATCTAAGGATAATTATAATATTTATCTTTTGCATGCTAGAAAGAAGATGGATCTAACGTTTTCGCTAGTTTGTTAGTTCGTTGTCTCCTGACCAAACGATGGTCCATTTGTTGGAGTATTCAAAGTGTCTCTACTCCTGAAAATTTGAGGACGTAAAGAACTGAAACGGCAATCAGCGTGGCCACCTGGACCAAAGTGGTCTAGTTAATTAGACCACTTTGGTCCAGGTGGGGACCAAAGTGGTCTAATTAACTAGACGATTGTTGTATCATCGACTCGAAAAGAAAAAGTAGAAGCTAGTTTATTATGGGTGCTTATCTTATAGAATAAAACGAAACAACTGCTATGGACTTCCTAGGAACTATTTGTAATGGTTGAACGCTCGTATGACAATGGGGATTGGTTAGATCATTAAGACTTGGAGTTTATGTACCGAAAGTGAGTCAAAATTTAACCAGACCCCTGCAAGGTGTGACTGAGAGCCACGCCAGCTTGGCTAAACTTTGCTCGCAATGCCAAAATGGTCTACGTATAGAAGCGAAACAAAATTAAAATTTTCTTAAACTTTTGAAATAACAAAAAGGTATATTGTTTTGTTACACCGCCATACTCGGACGAGCCGGTGGAACACTCCATGGGTACCTATATTTAATTACCAGCAGGCTTAGCATGACACTCTCTATTTCTTCGAAGAATAGACACGGCTCTTTCTATACAAAGTGACATTTCGTTTCTCAGTTTTTGACATCTCACCGTAGAAATCCTTCTACAATCTGTCATCTTGTCTTTCATTTCTAACGATCTTTGTCTAGGTCCTTTTGTAAGTAGAAATATTTCTACGGTGGGATGTCAAAAAAGGAGAAACGAAATGTCACTTTGTATGGAAAGAGCCGTGTCTATTCTTCGAAAAATAGAGTGTCATGCTAAGCCTGCAGAACCGTATATTATAATTTTTATAGTTACATCATATTTAATTTCCGTCAGAAATTGTATTTTACGTGGGGCATGTCTACTACGTGACCTGAAGCGTCTGAGTTAGTAATAAGTCAAATGATTTTGTGTAGACTCGCTAACAACAATGTTCAAAATTTTTTTGTCATTCCTTGTACATGTACCTACATATTACCACCTAACAGCTATACGATGTGATGGTGATCCCTCAATACGTCATTCACATTGTAATGTTAATTTAAATCATTGTTTCTGCCAGTTTTTTCCATGAAGTAAACAAATTTTATTCAAAAATGCTTGTAATGTAAGTCATTATTTGGACAACCTTCTTTGAGTAAAGTCGACCTTTCCGCGCTACTTGAATAAGCGCCAGCAAAGTTGTATGGAATTTCGTTGCTGGTGAGTTTTAGCCACCAACAATTTCCTTTGAAAAACCATTCTTGTCGAGTTTTGTTTTAATAATAGTCAGGTGCTTATTGGTACTTTAAATAAATTCTTACTATACTAAGCTGGTTTTATTTCAATTACTCGCATTGTTTGAGTAAAGCACTATACAAGCCTTGATCCGCAATGACTGCGTTGCTGGCCACGTTATGATGGCCTCGAGCTTAGCTTAGCTACGCTCTTAGCCTTTAAGCTTGATCATCAAGCAGCCCTTGCTGCCCGCGCTATATTTTTTTTATTCCAGCTTGTCCATCAAGGGCTGCAATGCTGACCGCGCTGTGTTGGCTGGCGATGCGCTACGCTGCGCTACGCTGCGCTACGCTGCTCTACCCTGCGCTTTCTGTCATTACAGACCGCGGCAGTAATGTACTATAACCATAAGTATACCTAGAGAATATAAACGTACTATAATATTGTAATTAAAGTGCTCAACTGTGCGTTACAAATCCGATATCTGACGTCAATGAGTCTCTGTTGTATTCCTCGTAATGATTAATTATTTTACTACTCGTTACACTAATCACCTACCGGTAGAACGTGACATTTCTTAGGACTTAACAAATAAAATACCTGTAGAACAAGAGGTTCTAAGGCGTGTACGCACGATCGAACAAGAACACTATGTTCGTTTTAAATGTTCGTGGCGATCTAGTTTAGCTTTTATGTGTGAACGGTGTTCAGAGAAATTTGATATATTGTTCGTATCGAGTTCGAGGGGTGAGCGCGTGGTGGCGCGAGCGCATCCAGTTCTGGGCGGTTGAGCGTGAACATAAATCGAACTGTGTTCGAATGGTGTTCGTGTTCGCTTTGCTAATTTACGTTCACACGAACCAAATTTTCCGCGTTCGACGTTCGTGTTCACCATATTTTGTTCGTTCATGCGTACCTACACACCTTTAAATGTTTTGGTGACCTCTGGCTGTATATAGTCTGAAACTAAACGCATTCATTTGTTTCCCGGCGTAAAACCACAGATGCATCATTTGTGTGTTGTTTGTTTCGTATGTTCTATTTGAACCCACAATTTGACCCTTGAATGTTTTCATATAATTACTTCCACAGCTAAAATTAATTCCGGATTGCATGTCTACGTACCAACTTCAAATGGGTTTGGTTTCCATAGAGTTCAAAAGTATTCGGGAAATCCCGATAACAGACACGTTAGTGAAACCATAAGTACTGTTATTTACAAGGTGTTACAAAAATCGATCATCGTAGAGATACACTATCGACATATCCGGTAAAGTGCTGAAGTTACATCATTCATAATATTTATAGTTACCGTCTATGTGTGTGCAAGCATTTAGTGGCCGCTGGTGAACCGTTCATGTTTACTTCTATTAAATAACTATCAATAACCTATAGATATTATAGGCAAACCTAACTTTAGCGCCTAATTTTTGCACCACCGAATAAATACAGGAGCAAAACTAAAGTCCAGTCGCAAAACAACATACAAGTGCTAATTGAGCTTCAACGTAGAATCACGACTTTATTTGGTAATGCGACATAATATTTATTTTTCAGAGGTGTTGCAATAACAATATAATTCTTCTTCACTAGCGTTACTATGCTCTTTGGAATCGCTAATATTGTCAATGTTCTATACCTTATTCTACACGTACGTATTAAAATCGCTGCGTGGTAAATAGGAAAAAAGATGATACGTTAATTTTATTCACACACCAATATTTAGTTAACACAAGAATGAAGATTAAAATATATAATATCACCCATTTCAGCCTCTTAATTGAACTCACTGAAAAGAGTGACTTTGTGATTTTGTTTAATTGAGTGTTTTTGTGTGTTTTTTTTGCAGCCGTGAGGCACACAAACTGTGTTCTATCTACTTTCTGTTTTTTGTTTTTGTGTGCCTTAACCTGGGTCAAATAAATTTATTTTCTTTCTTTCTTTTCTTTATATTAACCTGTTAAGTCCCGCGCGACACCGATTCGGAGTCAAACAATAGAAAATCAATTGTGTCTCATTAGCTGTCCTTGACCAATTAAACAAGTAATCGTATCTCCTATATATTTTCTTTACATATTATAAGTTAAAGTCCCTTTTTGTGTCTGTCTGTGACTGCGTTGTGCTTCTAAACTACACAACGGATTTTGATGCAGTTTTCATAATCATTTAGAGAATGTATTGTGTAAGGTTTATGTTTATAATACTGATATTAAACTAACATAATTATAATAAAGAAATCTCGATGTTTTGTTAAGTCGTAAAATGCGTGCGAAGCAGGCTTGGTCGCTACAATAAACGTATAAAGTAAGGTATCATGACTGACCTGTGATCTCGCACCCATTCATAGATGTGGTTCTGAAAGGCCATCGTCTGCATAAAAGCCAGGAACAGTCGCAGAGGCCACCGCGCCTTGTAGGAGCGATGAGCCCAGAGCCGGTGGGCTCCGGCCGTCACACCCATTCCTGACATGATTGCGAAGCTTACACCTGGAAATAGAAAGATGTATAAAACATTACTAACTTCGTTCCAGCCTTCGTTCCAATCAATCTGCCTAGCCTTTTCCCCACTTTGTTGGGGTCGGCTTCGAGTCTAACCAGATGTAGCCCATACCAGTATTTTACTTAGAGCGACTGCCTGTCTGACCTTTATAACCCAGTTAAGTACTGGCTAAAATGATACCCCTCGGTAAGACTGGTTGTCAGACTTTGACAGTCGTTACGAGTAGTCAGAAGCTCAAAAGTCTGACAACCAGTCTTACCGAGGGGTATCGTGTTACCCAGTACTTAACTGGGTTATAAATTGTTCAAAGCACTGACTGAATGGCCCCTTGAGCAGGATCCCAAATCATATCGTGTTTAAAGCGCCATGAATAAAATAAATTGAATGTCTTGGTGGCTCGGGGAATCACGGAGCTGACAGTGTACAAGCGTTTCTTGAACCTCCTCTTCTTGTGCCCTTTAATGGGCTGTAGGGCAAAACAGGCAGTGTTTTCTTAAGATCTTAACGGGCCTTGTTACATAGAGTAACTAACGCCTGGTCTGAATTAGAGACTTTGGAAGTTGAGAACTTGTCAAACTTTATTTGGTGGTCAGGCGATTCCATCAAAGTAGCCCGCGTAATTAAAAATTTCTTATGTTTTTTGCAAATAAATTTTGAATGTTGACCGTAAGTAACGCTGAAGTAAACTTTGACAAGTTCTTAACTTCAAATTCTCAAATCAGAAACCGAAAGTATATGCAGCATACTCAACCTATAAATTTCCCACTGCTGGGACACAGGCCTCTTCTCTCCAAATGGGCTGTAATCTACCACGCGGGCCCAGTGCGATTTGGCAGATTTCACATATCTTCAAATTTTTGGTTCTAGTACATGACGGTTTCCTCACAAAGTTTTCCTTAACCGTTTTTGAGAGTAGTGGAGATGAAACTATTTACCATTACGTCACCACTGGGCCACCCCACTGGGCCACCACACTGGGCCCCCACTGCTATATGGATCTTACCAAATAAAATGGTCCACATCTTGACTTTTCCGGTGAACATCAAGTACAATCCGTAAAAAGCTGCAGCGTGCAAGTACACGAACGCCAGCACGTTTCTCCATACCACTTGCCATCTGAAATTAACAAAATTGCCTTAAGTAAAACAGTAGCTGTTTTAATTGCTTATAATAAACCAGATAAGTAACGGGTTTGACTTGCAAATACAATCAAGTAATTGTTTTGTGTTATCGTTGTTTCTGTTTCGTTCTCCAGAACTCTTATAGTCGTGTGTATGTCTGTCTGTCTGTCCATCTGTTACAGCCGATTTGATCCGAATTTACTGGACCGATTCAGTTGAAATTTGGTACACATTTGAATTTCTGTGACCCAAACACGAACGTGTAACGTAGATAAATGAATTTTGAATATGGGGGCAAATTAGAAATTAAAAAAAAAGTTTGCCAAACTGTACCGTGTGATATATCAAATGAAAGGGCTTGCTGTAAGATTTCAAATATTTTATAAATCTATAACTTTGAAGTTATTTAAGTAAATTTACGAAAATTGACCTTCTCCGACACGGCGAGCCTAAAATTCTTTGAAAAAAATACAGAATTTAGTTCTATACTTATAGATTACAGGAAAATCTATAAGAACTCTATGGTCTAAAAATAACATGGTACATCACTCAAAATTGTGCGTACAAACTTACTTTATTTTACAGTTGGAAAGTATGGGGAACGTGATTTTCAACTAAATACTCATAATCATGTAATTTTTCAAGAAGCAAGTAAAGGAAAAAGTTAGTTTTATCACATGATAAAACATTTTAATGCGATTACAAACTTACATTTGCAGTTGGAAAATTAACCGTGACGTATGTCGATGTATGGGAGAACATTTATTCAACTACAATATTAAGTTTGCTCTTGGGATTAATGATAAATTAATAATTAAGATTAATTAATTAATTATCCCAACTACGGAACCCTTCTTTGTGCGTGGTCTGACATGCACTTGACCGGTTTTTATAGTGAACTTTCATTTATGACTAAGTTGGTATGTAGATTACCTACTTACAGTATTTTTTTTAATACCTGGACTAAAAATGCGTTAATTGGCTAATTTAATTGTTGTTCCGATTAAATACCCTTAATAAACCTACTTATTTTGTATCTTACGCATGAAAAATTATTCCAAATTACTGTTTTAAAAACCTGGTAGGCAGGATACCTGGTTTGCAAGGCACAAACTTGAGGTTTTGAAAGATTTCGCTTAGTGATCATAAAGCTATTGAGACAAGCTCATCTCCTAATACCTAGTCTTTGAAAGTACTGATCGATTAGCAGCAGCAGCTCGCTAACGCCATAACGCCTTTCGACCGAATGTAACGACCACAAAAAAATGTCAAACACAGTATTAACACTATTCATGTTGACCAGACACAGAAAAATCCGTAAATATTTAATTTTCTACGTTTTAGCGGAACTAAAGTCTGTTTTTTAATCTCGGACACCAAATTGACACATGCAAATGTCAAACTCCAAATTGAAAAAACAATCATTTGAAATGTCAATTTAATCTCTGGGATTAAAAAACGAACTATAAAGATCACTTAAAAAGTCTTTTGTGAGAACAGCAAAACTTTAAAATACAGTTAAAATTACTATTATATCACTGTTGACCGTTGTTGTTGGTCTTTAAAAGGTTTAAAACGAATTCACACAGAAAACGAACTTTTGATCGTTCTGTGGTCGTTAGCAGAATGCATTTTTCTAATGTCCGTACTTATTTTTTTTTCCTGAAACGAAATTTTGTAGGACTATATTGGCCTCGTTCAAATTCATGAATTTCGCCGAGCGTGCTCCGGCAAAGTGATATTGAGTTTCACTCCACCCAACTAGCAACAGAAGCTTATAGCAGAGTTTATTTTGAAATAAATTGGTAGACAAAGGAGCATTTATTAAAAAAAATGGTAGACAAAGGAGCATTTATTTTGAAAAAAATTGGTAGACAAAGGAGCATGACCATGAGCATGCCGGACGTAAAGAATAGCACCATCCCATTTCTTCCCGTGGGTGTCGTAATAGGCGACTAAGGGACTCACAAAAGAATGGGCATGGGAATGGCTCTATGCATGTTAACACCATACTGCGATCGCCAACCCGCCTGCCAAGCGTGGCGATTATGGATACCCCCCCCCCCCCCCCCCTCCTATTGGGGAAGCCGTGGACGTCTTTCGGCTGGAATGATGTTGATGATGATGATGAGTTGACCTTGACCGGACTAGGATAGTCCATCCTGTGGCTGCCTTGACTCCGAATCGGTGTCAAACAATAGAAAATCAATTGTGTCTCATTAGCTGTCCTTGACCAATTAAAATATGATTCGCGACCTTATCAAATGTGTATTTAGAGAATTATAATCATTAAAATCATTAATACATCTCTCTAAGTTGGATTTGTTCCATAAGAACTTTTCCATAAGATATTTGTTATGGATTTCGCGGGCTACCACTGCGGATTTACCTTAAGTCGTTGTATGCTTGCTGTAATATGGGTACTAATTAATAGTGTTTACAGAAATGTGAGCTTTCCTATATACGTATCTTTAAATAAAATCTACAAAAAAAGATATAAATACGATTATTGGCGGTAAACATGACGCAAAGAAAGAACACAAATCCAAAAAAAGAAACAATTTGGCGAAAAATATCCGTCACATCCAGGGGTACATATCATACAAGTATTACGTTCCCACATTATTCTAGGAATTACTAGTTCAATCATTACTCCACCTTTGAAGCCACATAAAGCCGAAAGATCGTCGAGCGCGCTGCAAAATGAAGGTCTCAATTCATAAATTGAAATAACAAGTACCCTAAAGCTTTTATTCTATTTCAATGGTAAATATCTAACATTTCGTGTATGTAATACTCTCTTTGTGTGCATGTTTCTTGGAAACAGATGAATCAAACCATTTGAAACCTTAGTAACAAGGGTCAATGCTCAAATTCATGTCAACAGAATTTTTGCTTTTGTCCCCGTGAAGTTTAAATGACACAAGAGATTCCCCTTTATGAGTATGTAGAAAAATCCACAAGAACCTAAGTACTAACAATAAAAATCGGACTGAATCGAAAGTAGGGGCCTACATAAAATAACAATGAGAAAATGCTAATAACCTTTTTCTGACCTCTATAAAATAAGAAATAAAGACAAATTTTAATATGATGAAGTATTTTGTTTTTCTCGCTGTTAAGGAAAATGTTTTTTTCTTGTGGAGATTAAAGCCTCGTATTCATGGTAAACATTTTTTTAGCAATAGTTGATCAACGTTGTTGATAAACGGCGAGAATGCTGCTAGAAACTTTGTTTAAATCAATATGGGTTGTCCACACAAGCCAGTCTGCGTTAAAATGTTGCCCGAGAAAACTACCGCTTTTGATTGAAATAATTCTATTAATTGCATAATTTTATCGTTGCTCCACACTACCGCCATGTTTATAAACAGTTGCAAACACGTCCACACACGCAAACATTTGTTGATAAACTGATGTTTTCGCTCGCCGGGCGTCAACTCTGCAACATGGCGTGATCAACTCCACAACACAAGTGTTGCCCGCAATATGTTGACAGCAACTCGGCAACATGTTTATGCAACCATGTTGCTAAACAAATGTTCACCATTAAGAGAGGAGGCTTTAAGCTATAAGTTAATGATATTAATAAAAAGTTTCGACGATTAACGATGTTATTTTGTAGTTTAGGAGTTATCTGGAAAAATAAGGAGGCCTTGTCTGCGTTCCTCAAAGCTCTCCGAAATCTTGAGTGTCTGTTTCAGTTGAAAGGTTTTTCTAATATTCGTCAAATAATGCCTACAATTCATATTATAAATCTAAACTTCTACACTGACATTATAAAGAGGTCTTTGGTCCCCTATTTTATATTTGCTATATGCGACGGCTGACTTCAGCGTCAACGTTCCGATAGACGTCTGTTTTTTTTTTTGAGGGTGTTAGTACTTAGGTTCTTGTGGAATTTAAGCATCGTGACGAGGCGTACGGCGTATCTGATCCGATACAAATGTATCGTTGTCGAGTGTCATAGGATATGCATTATTTTAGAACACGTGGGTGATGTCGCAGGTAGAAGCTAGTGTTACACATACATAACATCACACCTTGTTTCCCCGAAGGGTTGGGCAGTGGTGTACCTGTATTACACCCCCAATTCGCCAGTTATTTTAAGTCGCATGTAATAGGAGGCGAGTCTATTGCCATCAACCGGGAACAAATCCAGACTCCTGAGAAATTCCAGATAGAAAAACCCAACAAACAACAGTTTTGGCCGACCCGGGAATCGAACCCAGGACCTTATGCTCAGCTGTAGCGCTTGCGACCACAAGACCAACGAGGCAGTATTAAGTAGGTACATAAAACCCTTTTATTTGATTCAAAATATTTGAACCGAGAAGCATTCTTCCATTGCATGTTAACATGGCACGTACTGTGCCTTTATTTATGCATTCTCCCGAAAATTATTCTATTTTCATTTCAAGAATTGCATATTTTATTTCGCATTGAACTATAGCTTGTACTGTCATTGTTTCCGAGTAAAATATTTATTACAATATTTTGCAAACAAGTAAAAATCACCTAAAGATCCATGTATTTTACCATTTTTTTGATAATTCAATCAACTTCAGGAAACATCGTTTGTTCACGACGTACTAAGTACCTACATAGGTACACTACATTCCGGCCGATGAGAGAATGCGTTCCTGACACCACTAAACTGAGTACAAAATAATACGTATTTTACGAATAAACTTGATTAGTTCATAATCTTGTACAACTGATATGTGTCAGAAACGCATTCTCTCGGTGGCTGGAGTGTAGTTTTATGAAGAAGTACTCACTCGTAATCTCTGTTCTTATTCTTCACAGGTTGAGCGTATCTGACGTCATCATCTTGCAGTTTGCCGGTGAGCATCGTGTTGGCGAGGAGCAGGGGAGCGCTCGACATCGCAGCCATTCCTCCTCGCTGCCTGCAGGTCAAATAAATAACGTTATACTTTGAACACTCTGTAGCTTGGACGAGAACGTGGAATTAGGGGACAAATGGCATTATAATAGTCTAAGGTCCAAACTAGAAACGACCTTCACCCATCTGTTTGATGGATGAAAAGTATTTTATAACAAATTTTATATATTAGAAAAGATATCTCGAGTGGGTTGTCTAAAAAATCCCTGGCCAGACTACGATTAATTAAAAATTGAAAAATGACTTTTTATTAAATATTGTACTCATGAGTTTAACGAATAAATTTAATACCAACTGAAAGTATGAAGCCTATAGAACATACAAACGTTGGGTTGTCTATTTTTTTCCTGGCGTAACCACTGGGTTGGCAGATATAAATAGGTAAATCGATAATAGTTGTTTTCACCTATTTGTTTAATAAATAAATCTTATATCAAAATGAGAGTTATTTCATTGCGAATACGATGATATAGGGTTGTCTGTAAAAAATCTGGCCTGAATGACGGTAGTTGGGTTTTGAGGTAAACATTTTAGGCGGTCACGTCGCGCTCAGCTACAACACTACTTAGCTGCGTCCTCTTCTATCGCACGGGATATTTAGCTCGGACCTCTTTGTCACAAGTTTCCACACGCATCAAATTTTCACCTTTCAAATCTCGACAACCGTCATTCAGGCCAGATTTTTTACAGACAACCCTAAAGTAAACCCAGTCTCTGAGCTAAAGCGGAGACAAACAGACAGACGGACGGACATGGTGAAACTATAAGGGTTCCTTCTTTACGGAACCCTAAAAACTGACGTGAAATCCGAGTCACGAAGAATGGTGGCCGCACTTAACGGCCGCAGTGACGGCTATCATGAAAATGATGACAGCGGCAAATATTATAATCGTTAGATTCGTCCTACCGCGTCAGAAGATGTCACGTTTCTATTTCGTATTGACACCTCTGACACACAATGACACAGTGGTTTGAATTGATTGTCATGGAAACACTATTTAAAGTTTTTTTATGGACACTTTTTCGCGTGACTAAGTAGTGAAGGCAAATCTAGTGATTTTAATTTTTAGGTAGCGGGGTTTGACTTAACTTACGGCGTCAAAAACGCTCTCTAGGAAAACACACCAACTTACTTTTATAAATAACGTTTTAGTGACGTCATGCGCCCGTAAATTGAGGACACTATGTGGTGGCCACCGTACTTCTAGAAAACCGTAGCTTAAGTAGTCAATTTGTTACTAAGAAGTTAGAAGAATTTGGTATTAAAATCTTTTGGTACAAATGCTTTGCCAACAAAACCAAGGACCACACGCTCGGCAGTCGACCACTGAGTCAATAGACTTACTAAATACGACTATTCTGCGACTTAATACTTCAAGCCAAAGAGCTCGCTTGCACCAAAGCTCTGACCAAACTGAAGCGAAACCTGCGCGCCCCGACTTTTAATTGATCGCAGTGCCATAATAATTTTACGCAGTATTATAATAATTTTAATTACTTATTACTTGACGAACAATTAATAGAGATCATTTGAAATGCAAAATAAGTACTTTTGGTAAAATTACTAATGAGGTACAGTTACGCTTCTTGGCTACTGTGGCAGATGGTATGATCATTTTTTTATATAAAAAACGCAAAATTGCTAGACCACAACTGATACTTCAATCCTTAAAATTATCACTTGAAATTCAGATGTGATTTGTTTGCAAATGGTTATCTCAAAAACTCTTTATAATTTATTTACATAATGATTATTAACATTAACTAAATTAAATTAAAACTAAGTTAAGTTTAAAAAGGCCCTCGGGGCATTGTACCGAGGATGCTGGCGGCATTTCCTCGCTGAATTGCAATGCTGATGCGTTGCGCGAGAAAGCCGCCAGCTTTTCGGTCACCAGTTACATCAACTAGACGTTTCGCGATTTCCGCAAATAATTTATGCGCACTGGGACCCCACGGACCGAGGGTCTCGACGCCAAAGGGCACAAAATTGTACTCTCTGCCAAGGCCTCCATATTTAATAACTTTATAATAATATAAAATATCCGATTTACCAAAGTTAAGTGCGTATGGGAAAACAGTACGAAACTTTTAATCGAATTTTTTAAGCAATATTTTTTTCTCTTTTTCACATCAAGCATTTGTACAGTCACGAGCATAAATATCTTACAGTTACGTTAAAATCCCTTTGTCATAATAGTATGGTTTCGATAATACTATTATGGAGTTCTATCACAATTTTATGTAAAGGAATTTTTATAAAAATATGTAATTAATTACATACATTAAATTAGTATTTTTAAAGTAGGCTAAAGGACTTCCTAATTAAAAAGGCATATTACTCAGTAACATAATTCTTTAATGATAAATAATTATTTAATATTGAAATGATTGTGACAGTTAATATAATGTCATATAAATTATAAGAATAGTACGAGTATGAGATAATTTATAAAATATATGAATAATGATAATTAATATAATATAATGTTAACTGTATAACGGTAATATTGAGTATGTACATTTTTCTTTTTTTTCTTATATTTATAACCATTTAAATAGCAATGGGCAACTAAGTTCTAAGAACCTACATATTGTTAACATCTTCAAAATTCTGTACACTTAGTTCGCAATAAATAATTTGAATTATATTTTAAGTACTGACTGCTGTAAATAACCATTTACTTTTTTAAAGTTTTTATGTACTTATATTTTTAGTTCTGTCATCTATCAAAAAAAAAAGATTTTGATTTTCCCTTGCGTCAAGTAGTTGGTTTTTCCTATTCAAATATAAAAGGCTGATTTTCAGTAATTGCCACACACTACTGCTGGCAAACTATGTTCGTAATACCATAAAATAGGTACCTATCAATACTTCAGGAGAAAATAGCTGTTGAATCTTGCGTAAGTATTAGGTATTTATGTTACCGACTGTACGTTTTCCTTTATATCCCTTAGTGTGAAGTAATTCAAATCTAAATAAAATTGTGCCCATTTTATCTTCAACCAAGTATATAGTTATATAGTTTTAAGTTTAATAAGGTATTAGGTATTTGCTGGGTACCTATCTATAACTTTAGGTAGGTTTCATCTGTACACGAGACCTTGTAAGAACGTGTCCCGCAGACAAGCGCGACGCGACTCTGGTGGAACAATTTCTATGAAAACTTCATTATTGGAAATTGGTATCGCGTCGCGCCATTGCATTCCATCGTCGCTTGGCGCCTGTCTGCATGAGCCTTAACGCGTAAATATTTTTGCGAATACATTACGTACATTAATGTAAATATTGAATCATATAGTTAACCCTAGCTCACTAACCTTAATTTCGAGTAACGTTAACCATTCGTAAATTTTACGACGGATTATAAGATCAATGTATATTTAATCTACTTCATTTATGACACAAAACGACCTTAATTAGCAGTCTTAGTTTTCTCTTTATCCAATAACATATCTGTTTTAGAAATAACCTACATCGAAAAATGATTGCACATACAAACAATATGCCCCCTGCAAATCGCTTCTTTGCAGCCCTTGCAGAAGTGCGTAGTCATAACACATTTTTTTGCAGCTGCAAGTTTTGCGAGTTTTGAGAACGTTTCGGCTAAAACCTTTATTGATCTAGTTTACAATGTTGAAGACCTCTGCAATGATTTGCGTCAAATTTCGTTGCAACTTTAGTCTGAAATTTGACGAATTTCATACGATATATCCCGATCTAATAAGCGTGCATCCGCAATGAGTGACTGAAAATGACTAATGAGGCGAATCAGGAAGGTATTAGAAACGGGTGGGGTGACGGAGGTCGGGATCTTACCAAAACACGAAATGCGCAAGGTACGCGTCGTTACTTTTACGAATGGTTAGTGACCCAGGGTTAAATAATCTTGTTATCTGACATCCCAAACACAAAATTGTGCTAATTAGATTATTCGCTGTCGAAGTTAATTTGTTGTTCAGCTAATCTAAAATATTTTATAAAAAACCAGTGTGTGTCGGACCACACACAATGAAGGGTTCCGTAGTTGGGATGAATTTATCCCAAGAACAAACTTGACATTGTAGTTGAAAAAATGTTCTCCTATACATAAATACGTTACGGTCAATTATCCGACTGAAAATGTAAGTTTGTAATCGCATTAAAATATTTTTTAATGTATAAAACTACAAATTAACGATTTTTGGACTTTTTTCCTTTACTTGCATCTTGACAAATTTCATGATTCTAGGTCAACGGGAAGTACCCTATGAGGTTTTGATTTATTTGCGAGTATCAAAATATGTTGCATAATTGGCCGAAAGAGTCATTGCAGACCGTCTCGACGGGCGGCTGGTGCGGGTGGGGCCGGATTTGGCGGAGAGCCAGTTTGATTTCCGCAGGGCGCTCTATGGTGGACGCCACCATGCACGTGCGGGCCTTCACGACGGGGAATGCTGTTGCCCAGGGTGGGGTCGCCGGCGGTGTAGACATAGGCTAGACCTGCACGCCAATGCCTTTAATACCCTGCCCTGGAGTTGTATCAGGAAGACACTACGGTTCCGCCGGATGCCGACCTACCTCTGTCGTGTGGTCGAGGCCTATCTGACAGATCGGGCCATTATCTACCCCGGTCACCAGGGAGTATGGAACCGGCAAGATATTTCGTGCAGTGTCCCACAGGGATCGGTCCTGGAGCCACATCTGTGGGACATTGGATACGACTGGGTGTTGCGCGCCGACCTCCTTAGCGGTGTCAGCGTAGTGTGCTACGCTGACGACACGTTGGTCCTGGCCCAAGGGAGGCCGCACCAGGTGGCGGCCGGAGTAACGGCACGCGGGGTTGCGATAATCGTCAACAGGATTCGCAAAATTGGGACTCGAGGAGACCCTGCACAACCGAGGCCATGTGTTTTCACGGTCCTCGGAACGCGCCACCGTCGGGGTCCCAAATAACGGGGTTCACATCGGCGTCGAGTCGATGATGAAGTACCTGGGACTCGTCCTCGACAGCCGGTGAAACTTCGTAGAGCATTTCCGACGTTTGGCTCCCAAACTGGAGCGGGCCGGGGCTGCTTTAAAGCGGCTCCTGCCCAATCTAAAGGGGGTCCAAAAGCCTCCTGCCGGAGGCTCTACGCGGGGTTCGTGCGGTCCATGGCCCTTTACGGGGAACCTGTGTGGGCGCTCTCCTTGGCTAGACGGCGTGTCGCGCCAGGGAAGGCGCCCACACAGTGCGCCCATCAGGCGCGATTGTCGCAACCCAGTGCTGGGCACGCCACAATTGCGGCGATAAGTCCCCTCATTGAAGAGTGGCTAGAGAGGCGCCACGGGGTCCTCACCTTCCGCCTGACGCAGGTCCTCACCGGACATGGCAGCTTCGGGAAATTTCTGGTGAATAAGGCGGGAGGAAACGCCTGGGTGTCACCACTGTGTGGATCGCCCGGAGGACACGGTGGGGCATACGGTGGAGATCTGCCCGGCTTGGGCAGAGCACCGCCGTGTCCTCGTGGAGGCGAAGATGTCAGCACTAGGGCCGATGCCTACCGGGGTCGCCGGAAAGTACGAATGGGTTGCCGAGGCCCCTGTCAACACAGGCAACGGAAGGAACACGGGTGGGTTTTAGTCAGTAAGAGTCTGACAATTTCCCTTTCGCTCCGCCCAGAGCGGGAGAAGTTATTTGATAATACCACATCCAAAAAAAAAGACCTACTTATTTGATATTCATTTCAACTTGATACCTCCACGCGTTCCTGAGAGGGTCTTGACAGACAGACAGACAGACAGACAGATGGACAACGAAGTAATCCTATTAATTTAAGGTACGGAACCCTAAAAAAGTATAGCAACACAGGTTTACAAAATACTTTTGAATTTCAAAATACACTTGAAGTGATGAAATTATTTGTAATGACCGTAGTACCTAATTCAAGTACTGTAGTAGAGTAATCTCAACACCTCACTCCCTTAAGGCGCTGACAAGACCCAATTGAACAAACTAGGCTTCTCTTAAGAAAAAACATTGCCAAAACTGTATAGTTTGTGGTAGCGGAAAAAATATATGTTCATTTTGAACATATTTCCCAGAACTTGGTTGTTACCAAAACACGTTTTGAATAAAAATCTCGATACAAACCAACGTTAAACTAACCTCTTACCTTGAGTTCTAATCCAAAATATTTGCATTAAATATCAACATAAGTTACGTGTTTAATTAATAACAAGAACGTCTTATTTGGATGCAGAACTTTGTTGTTTTTTTATTTTCGATTACTTAACTCAATTTTGAGTAAATAGAGAATAGCTTCATATTTTGCAATAAATTACAAGCGTTTTGTCATCGCGCGTCTCTTTCTTTTCTATGCAAACTGAGAGTGACCGTGGTTCAGGTGTTGTCAGCGTCTTAAATTTGTATATATGTATAAATATATAATATAGTGAATATGTATGTATGTATGTGTATTATTAGTTTATAACGTATTTATGTACTTGTGTACCTATTTTATTAAATAATAAATGATTTTATTTCTGTAAGTAGGTTTGTACAAACACTTTTACACGTCAATAATATTTTTTTAAACTAGATGAGAGCGGCGTTTCCTATTTGCACGCATTTGTCAGTTAAAATGCAGCTCAACTCACAACATAAGGAGCTCAATGATTTGACGAACAATACCAAAGAAAAGACATTTGGGTAGGCCGCATTAAGTACTCAAACTGCCTAAGACTAACTAAGAGACAAAAAAAAACAATGACCCACATAGTCCTCACATTCCTGATAATTAAAATAATATAATACTTTACAAAGTAAATATTCATGTCATTGTTTATATAAAATGTTTTATAGAATAAGAAAATATAAATAGCTAGCAAAATAAAGAGAAAAAACAACATTCACTGTAAATTTATTGGAGCAGCTCAATCCCAAGCCTTTTGTCCTCAATATAATCTTTAACAGATAGATAACTGCGCCCCGGATTCACCCGCATAAGTCTCGATCCCGTAGGAATATCGGGATATAAAGTATGTGCGAAATTTAATTCAAATCCCTTCAGCCGTTTTAGCGTATAAGCGTAATAAACAAACTCACTTTCGCATTTATAATATTAGTTAGGATCCATTATGATATATTTTTAATAAAAAAATGTCATTGTTCCTCTCAAACAGAGCACCTGCCATCAAATCTCGTCACCACCCTTGGTTGACTGGTAGAATTCTCTACCAGTCAACCAGCGTAAGGCATGAAGTCCGTCTTTGTACCTTTTTGTGTGTAAAAAGTGTTATTCGCTGTTACGTTATGTTATTTTATTTCGCACCATGGTTTATAGAGAGTTCGACGAAGCCGTTAGGTGTTCCATCGCATTATCGAGTAAGTGCTTATAGAAAGTGGCTTTATTTTTATTGAACATCTCATTATTGAGATCGCGTGCAATAATCGAACGCCCCGCCACAAAATTATTCCACATGACTTGTTATTCCAAAAATGCTGCGTTAATATCCTCATTTCCGTCCTGGACGCGTCGTAAAAGATTTCCGTCCTGGACGTGTCGTAAAAGATGCGTAAAGAGTCATGCAGAAGAGACAAGCGGAAAAATTATTCTAGTATCCTAATAGCCCTGAGCTCTAACCCCGCCTTATTACCAAGGAATATGGCATGTGTTTTACATGTAGTTGTTACTGGTTTTGTTTATCGTTTACACCAAAAACAAGGCGTTTATACAAGCTGTTGTGTGTACCAAAAGGTGAACAAATAGTTAACAATCCCACATGTCTGAAACAACCTTTATCGTCGTATATCACGACATGTTTAAGACCTAATCTGACAAGACTTGTCGAAAACAATTAGAATCACATAAATGCGAAAGTTATTGCCACTGCTCTCAAAACGGTGAAGGAAAACGTCGTGAGGAAACCGGCATGTCCTAGAACCAAAAATTCGGAGATATGTGATATCTACCAACTCGCACTGGGTTGGTAGATATGTGCCGCCTGTGTCCCAGCAGTGGGAACATTATAGGCTGATTATGTATGTTACGTAAATGCGAAAGTGAGTTTGTTTGTTTGTTACGCTTTCACGCTAAAACGGCCGAACGGAGTTGGATGAAATGGCACACAGATAGACCATGACCTTGGTAAGGACCTTTCATCCTGGATCGCAGCCGAAGTCGTGGGAAATAGCTAGTAATTATAATAACTAACTACGCGTGTTATCATTGACTGCCGGTAAGAAAGAATGGAGGTTATGTAGAATATAAGAAGGACTAGTTGATGTATGTTTTTTTGCGACAGTGATTGGTTTAGTAGCTCCATACAAAGCCTGGGTTATGAGGTTTAGACTAGATTATATGAAGCAGGGCGGTGTTCTTGGATGTTTTAGAAAACTCTTTTGATTAATATGCTTTTCCCCTAATGGTTACCCTGAATGGCGAAGTAAGTGGAAAAACCAATGCACCTCTGCCGTGAATACATGATAGTACGTATGCTATTATGTTAGTCACTTCCCTTGTGAAAAGGACTAGCTGAATGCGCGGGCGCACGATCAGTTTAAACGAGCCGACCTTGGCATAGGTCGGGAAATCGGTGCTTAAACCTCATTATTCAGTTTGAGTAATAACTGCGAAACAATGTGAAATATACTTGTTATATAATATAATATAATATCATGTAGGTATTTAGCTAAATGGTGAAGTCTGCTTTCACGTAATCGAGACAATAGAGTTATAATAACAATTAGTGCATACTTCACGCTTCTTGGAGAAAAAAAAATGTAGTTTAGCGGAGTTGAAAATGACATGTTTACGGGTTTTTTCGCAATAGTTGTCATATTGCTTGTAACGAGGGGCTTATGGTATAAAACCACATGGATAAAAGTGTCTATGGTTAAAGCTGCTATCCGAGCATGGATTACTATTGTTTATCCATTGATACCTTACGAGGTGTACGCGATACTTAAGTAAATGTTCTTACTGACGAGGGCTTCCAAATAATTTTTGATACGTGGATAATTTGGATGTCATGAACGTAAAATGTCACCATTTTCGCATCGAAAATCAATACTAGAACCAAAAAAAAAAAAATACTGGTCTGTTCCAATAGTATCGGATGTGATTGCGTAATTATAATTTAACCTGGTGGGGTTCGTTTACTTTCATTAATATTATTACATTTAGTGTAGTCACATTATATTTTTTTTTAGTAATAATTATCATATTATTCGTCTTTCGTATGTAGATCTGTATCTTTACCTATATAAATAATAAACCGGCCAAGTGCATTTCGGACCACGCACAGTGAAGGGTTCCGAAGTTGGGATCAATTTATCCTAAAAACAACTTAATATTGAAGTTGAAAAACATGTTCTCCCATACATCAATATACGTTACGGTCAATGCCATCTGCAAATGTAAGTTGGTCAACTATTACTCGTTGACTTGTAAAGCTTACTTAGCCGTGATAGTTTTCCTTTTCATTACGTTATACATATATATGTATAACGTAATGAAAAGGAAAACTATCCTAATGCCATGATTTGTTTACCTAACCTGTTTTTCTTTCTTTCAAGATTTTGTCACTTGTTGTTACCACTTTGTCAGCGTGATAAACATGTACACCATGTTCTGTGTGTACTCCCATGCATGCCAAATTACAGCTTTCTAGTACCTACTAAGGGTCTCTGAGCTAAAATGAGGACAGACAGACAGACAGACAGACGGACTGACATACAGACAGATAGACAGATGGACATGGCAAAACTATAAGGGTTCCTTGTTTTCTACGGAACCCTAAAAACGCTACATTCATCGACAAAAGAATAAATATACATAGTAAATTATTGCAATCAGTCTCTACATGCCTTTTTCCAACTATTTTCCAACAATATCTGGATTGGCTTTCAGTTTAAGTAGTTATTTTTAGTATTCACTAGTTTCAGATGAACTTCATTCAGGAGCGGATAATGTAAAAATATATTCCAGGCAATTTTGGTAAAGTATATTACGAATTTATTCTTTGTTGAATCAGCAAACCGATGCAATTAAACTTTTTGTAATATTATTAACACCGCCAAATATACCTTATACCTACCATAGAACTAAAATTAAATATACCTACCTATAACCATCAATGTCTTCGATCATCTACATTCATTTTCTGCCTCCACAATAGTAGTTAATAAGTGATAATGTGTACACCTACACGTCAGATTATTCTTACTAGCTGTTCGTGTCCGGCGTCGCCCGGGTGAATTTCATGTCTCTCTATCCAGTCGTTTAGGCTGTGCGTTGTCTGTCAGTCAGTTAGTTAACCTATTGACCGCCATGTCAAAAAAGCAAAAACGTGCCCTCGACGCCAAGCTACGAATTATTCCTTAAAATCTGTCATGTAGTCGTGACCGTGGCGTGCTGGGCACATTTTGGTTTGTCATCTATACATGATTGTGGCGGTCAAAATTTTAAACAATGTGATAGCAGAACTTGACAGTTCATACTGAACGTCATATATTTTATTGCATTTTTCATACAAACATTGCAAAGAAAGAAAAAGTATTTACTAAGACTCGCACAGGAGATCACAAATTAAACTAAAACACACTCATAGAAACAAAGTAAAATGATAATAATATGTGATATCTCAGTTAAAATGATATCTCAGCATGATGCTGCGAAAGTTAAAACAAAAAAGCAGTCATGAAACTGCTAAGCTAATTGCCTTGTTGAAATTAGAATAAAATAACATACACATAACATCACGCCTTGTTTCCCCGAAGGGTTGGGCAGAGGTGTACCTGTAGTACACTCACATTTCGCCAGTTATGTTTAAGTCCCATGCAATAGGGGCGAGCCTATTGCCATCAACCGGGCACAAATCCAGACTCCGGGCTGCTACTGAAAAATTCCATATAGAAAACCCAGTAACACTTTGCCCGAACCCAGGACCTCATGCTCAGCAGTAGTGCTTGCGACCACTAGACCAACGAGGCAGTCAAATAAAATAACCGTTCTTACATATGTACAAGGAAGTCAATCATGGACTTCCTTGCTCCATAAAGATATAGCGTGTTGATAATCATTTAAAAGGTACTATAACTAACTGCAATATTCTAACCTTATGGCGTCTTTTACAGTTTGCGGTAAACTGTAGAAGAATACAATACGAACATAATACAATATTGCTCATGACCCATAGCAAATAGTGTGACAATTTATAGCCTACAGACTGAACGGACAGAACACATATATATATATATACAAGGTGTCGTTTTGCATCCTCGTCAAATTTCAGGAGGCTGCTATGAAAGACATATATAATCAAATTAAATTACGATACCTGCTCAATAATTAATACGTACTTGTTGTTTTAGTTATTTAAATTTGACTTTATTTTTGAATACACCACTTTCACAGAACAGAATCACCCCGTTGCGTGTGCGGTAGTGTGTGTGTAAAAGGGCAGTTACAGTGGGGTATCACACGGGCCGCATTTTAACATGCGTGTCCCACACATGCCGATTTCCGAAAATTAGTAAAAGAAAGGACCTACTTATTTTATTATTGATTTGTGTCGAGAATCATTAGCATAGTTACATCCTTAAATTTGACGAGGATGCAAAAAGATGCAAAGATGCAAAATATAATATATATATATATATATATATATAAGCAAAATTTAACAGAATCTATCCGGTAGTAATTGCATGATACTGGAACATACATTCAGACAAATATACAAACATTTTAAAAACTATATTTTCGGCATTAGAATCGTTCCCAGATCTCGTAGCAATTACTTTTTTCAAAAATGTTCAATGTACAGTTTTGACTTCGCTACGATTTTATTATAATGTATAATAGATTACACCCAAGGGGTAAGTTACTGACTTGATACAGAGTGAATTATGATTAGTTGTATTTGTAAAAAATACCTGTAGCAAAAAATCATATTATTCTATTCGTATGCTACCTAATGGAATAATTTTAAATATTATGACTAAGTACTTACATCAAGGCTAATAGGATTATACTCGTAACCAGATTATTTTTGACGGTCGAGAAGCAAGCTTCATTTCTGACAGAAGTCATCACCTACATTTATTTTCTGCTACGTAAAGCCGTAGCATTTTTTTTACGATTCTTCTTTTTTTACCTATTTTCAGTCCCCAAAGTCCCCTCGTGCGTTGGGGTAAACCCACGGGGGAACTTAAATAAACATTTAGCTAATATAGGCATTAGTTATGTGTTTAGTGATTATTATTACTGTGTGATTGGTCGTGGTTTCCCACGTCCCACATAGGTATTTCAATGTTATCAGTAGAAGGGATTTCTTCACGATGATAAGCAGCATTATCCTTTTTATCCAAAGACATTTAACCTTGGGCACGTCACAATTGCGGCGATAAGTCTCCTTTTTGAGGAGTGGCTAGAGAGACGCCACGGCGTCCTCACCTTCCGCCTGACGCAGGTCCTCACCGGATACGGCAGCTTCGGGAGGTTCCTGTGTCGGATAAGGCGGGAGGAAACGCCCGGGTGTCACCACTGAGTGGATCGCCCGGAGGACACGGTGGAGCATACGGTGGAGGTCTGCCCGGCTTGGGCAGAGCACCGCCGTGTCCTCGTGGAGGCGATCGGTGGCAGAGTATTCTCGCGTCTGGCCCTGGTTCAGGCCATGGTACGGAGCGAGAGGGCATGGGCAGCCGTCACCTTCTTCTGCAAAGCAGTAATGCTCGCGAAGGAGGAGGCGGGACGGTTGAGGGAAAGGCAAATTTCGCGCCCTCTCGCCCCTAGCCGCCGCAGGAGACGCCCTGGGCGTCGGGAATCCCGGGCGGATTTCCGGTCACCCGTAGGCGCGGGCTTGCGGACGGTGAGCAATGGGTAGCTCACCGTCCGGTTAGGACCAGGCCTGGGTCGACGGCGCGTTGTATTCCACGCGCGCCTCAAAGAGATGTCGTCAGCACAAATGTAGGGGTCCACTAGGGCCGATGCCTGCCGGGGTCGCGGGAAGGTACTAATGGGTCACCGAGGCCGCCGCAACACAGGCAATGAATGGAATACGGGTGGGTATAAGTCAGCAAGAGTCTGACACACCCTCCCGCTCCGCCCAGAGCGGGAGAAGTTATTTGATGATTTCCCACCCAACAAAAAAAAAAGACATTTAACCTATACTTAAATCTCTTCGTTTTTATCCATAGTAGAACAAAATAGCATAATTGTAGTGGCCCTGTGGTAACGACCGCGACTCACGTAAGTTCGAACCTAGCAGGCGCTTTACTTTGTGTAAAATATTTCATCACCACTGCTCTCAAAACGGTGAAGGACAACATTGTGAGGAAACCGGTATGTCCTACAAACAATAGTTCGAAGATGTGTGACATCTACCAACCCCCACTGGGTCCGCGTGATGGATTACGTCCCGCTCCCTGTCACAGAGAGGAGGCCTGTGTCCCAGCAGTGGGCATATTTTAGGCTGTTTATGTATGTTATGTAAATGCGAAAGTGAGTTAATTTGTTCATTACGCTTTACAAAACAAATTAAAAGCGACATAATTAAAAAAAAAAATAACACTGTAAACCGACGTTTACAGTGTAATTTATAAAAAATAACTGACCAAGCCATACTTTTCAGATTTTTGTTTCCCTAAAACCCTAATTCGGACTATATCGAACATTTTAATATAAAAATAGCCAAAATTGTCCAGCCTTTCTCAAGTGATGTGCTTACCAACGAACAGCATTTCATTTTTAAGGTTCCGTAGTCAACAAAGGACCCTTATAGTTTCGCTATGTCCGACTGTCTGTCTGTCTGTCCGCGGCTTAGCTCAGAGACTCTTAGTATTAGAAAGCTCTAATTTAGCATGGACATACATAATTTTTTTCTTCTCTATCCCATTGTGTGGGGTATCATCGGATAAGCCGTTCAAATATTGCGGGTCTGTAAATATCATTTTTAAATTCAGGGATTCGTTTGCGTAATATTAAGCTGCATATTTTTGTTAGAGTCAAGTGTGCCAGCTAAATGGTTATTTTGGATTATGTCTGAAAAAAATCATGGCATATATAACGAAGTTAAAAGGAAAACTATCACAGCTAAGTAGGCTTTTTAAGTTAACGAGTAAAGGCTCCTACATATTGGCGCGACTTGTCGCGCGACGCGACGAGACACAAAGACACCGCTTGTAGCGCTACACGCGGTGTCTTTGTGAAGCGTCGCGTCGCGCGACAACTCGCGCCAGTATGTAGGAGCCTTTATAGTCTATCAATTTACATTTGCATTTGGAGAATTGACAGTGACGTAAATCGATGTATGGGAGAACATGTTGTTCAACTACAAGGTTAAGTTTGTTTTTGGGATAAATACATCCCAACTACGGGACCCTTCATTGTACGTGGTCCGGATGCACTTGGCCGGTTTTTATTAATATAGGTAAAGATACAGATCTACATACGAAAGATGAATAATATGATAATTAAAGGTACTTTAATAAGTACCTTTAATTATCATATTATTCATCATCATACAATTTTCCTTAACAGTAATCTGTTAAGGAAAATTGTATGATGAGACTACACTTATATGTAATAATATTAATGAAAGTATAAACAAACCGTACTAGGTTAAATTATTATTACGCAATCACATCCGATACTATTGGACAGACTAGCATAGGTAGATATGTTCCGTTTCAAATTCAATTCAATTCAATTTATTCATAAACAATTTCCGTTGTCTTTGACTGTCAAAGCATTTGATGAAAATTTAAACACACCCTGTTACGTAGCTTTTTTTTTTGAGGGTGGGAAATCATCAAATAACTTCTCCCGCTCTGGGCGGAGCGAGAGGGTGTGTCAGACTCTTACTGACTAAAACCCACCCGTATTCCTTCCTGTTGCCTGTGTTGCCAGGGGACTCGGTGACCCATACGTACCTTCCCGCGGCTAACGTACGCCATGAAATGAAAGCTTCGAACGACCTGACTTACGTGCACCAGTCTATGTGCACATTTATTATATGATACCAACCGAAGCTATTTATAAGAATGTCTATTGTTTTATTTAATAAGCAGCAGACCTTTAAGGCTCCCGCAGACAGGCGCGACGTGACGGTGCGATGCCATTCTGGTAGAATAATTTCCATAAAGTTTTCATACAAATTGTTTTACTAGAGTGGCGTCGCGTTTGTGTGTTCGAGCCTTTATCATGGTATTGAAAACAATGAATGTTTTCTATTCCATTTCAAAACGTCAGTCTCGCATTGTTAATTTTTTTTTTTAAATCCAATATGTTCTGCTCATTAATCCTTCCTAATAACACGCGTAAGCAATGATTGGCTTTATAGATATGTGGACGTAAAGTATGCAGACAGAATGCATGTAACAAATCTGGAATTCGGAAGCTTTCTTTCGGCAGTCTGGCTTTGAATTCATTTAAATTCTTTCTGACAGTAAAAGTAGAACTATGTACTCTGAAATAATAAAAAATATATCTAGATAGTCATCATCTGCCTAGCCTTTTTCCCATCTATGTTGGGGCGGCTTCCAGTCTTACCGGATACAACTGAATACCAGTATTTCACATGGAGCGACTGCCTATCTGACCTCCACAACCCAGTTACTGGGTAACACGATACCCCTTGGTAAGACTGGTTGTCAGACTTTCGAGCTTCTGACGACCCGTAACGACTGTCAAAGATCTACAAATGACAGCCGGGACCAACGACTTAACGTGCTTTCCGAGGCACGGAGGGGTCTTGGTATGTAAAGATGGTCACCCATCCACGGACCGACCGCGGCAAGCGTAGCTTAACCTGATCCATCGACCCGTGCGGCTGTTATTACTTAAACACAAGTAATTAAAAATGTATGTGTGTATTCTATGACAAAGGTTTAATGTTTTTTATTGCACTATTTCAGAATTGTTGTTCCCAACGTTAAAGTTTTTTAGAGAACATTTACCACCTGAAAGACTGCCAATGAATTCGATGTCAGTCTGTTTATCGGTTAAACTCGCATTTGATCTCAAAAATTTAAATCGTTAGATTTGGCCTCACCGTACTAAGTCGCGCGAAAAATTTTCCATACTGAAAAGAGTGATCTCACACGATAATCGGTGTTAAAAACGAAACAGAAACGCGACCACCTTTCCACAAAAGTGACCTATTCGTAATATGAACGCTCCAAAGTTATACACAGCTATCGGGAAACACAGCTCCGGCAAGGAGTTTTTAGACAGACTTCCATGGTCTCATTTCAATTCAATATTTTCATTTCAAATAGATAGGATACTGAAACTTCAGTCTTGATAAACTTGATGGTAACGAGTTTTTTTTAAGAGCCATTTCACAAAATTATTGCGCTCGAGTTTAGGTAAAAGACCGCAGTATTGTGTATGTGTGCGCAGCTATCCACACATACACAATGCAAGCAGTGTAGCGCGAGTGTTGAGATGGACTAAACAGTCTTGAGCCTTTATAATCGTAATGCACCATGGTTAGAGATTTATGAAAAAAGTTGTTTTATTTATTCAGTCTACTAAAGCTTTCTAGACTAATAAAAAAACACAAATATATGTTATGTAAAGTATGTAATAAAAATGAACTGGGAAAAATCACATATCATTTACATTATATGAATTCGTAAAAGCATTGATTTTGCCTTTCTAGGGTCTATGATTTCGGCGGCAGAGACCTCTCGCGTCCGGCCCTGGTTCAGGCCATGGTACGGAGCGAGAGGGCATGGGCAGCCGTCACCTCCTTCTGCGAAGCAGTAATGCTCGCGAAGGAGGAGGCGGGACGGTTGAGGGGAAGGCAAGTTTCGCGCCCTCTCGCCCCTAGCCGCCGCAGGAGACGCCCAGGGCGTCGGGAATCCCGGGCGGATTTCCGGCCACCGTAGGCGCGGGCTTGCGGACGGTGAGCAATGGGTAGCTCACCGTCCGGTAAGGACCAGGCCCGGGTCGACGGCGCGTCGTATTCCACGCGCGCCTCAAACAGATGTCGTCAGCACAAAGTAGGGGTCCACTAGGGCCGATGCCTGCCGGGGTCGCGGGAAGGTACTTATGGGTCACCGAGGCCCCCGCAACACAGGCAACAGGAAGGAATACGGGTGGGTTTTAGTCAGTAAGAGTCTGACACACCCTCCCGCTCCACCCAGAGCGGGAGAAGTTATTTGATGACTTCCCACCCTAAAAAAAAAAAATTCTAGCAATACACAATCTTGGTAAAACTTTGGTAAAACCTTTTCAGTCGGTCGATATTTAAAAGTTTACGTTCGTTTAGAGGTATAGCTGTATCTTTTTGAAGTAGCAAGTTACAAACATACAATTTCTGTTATCGAATCTGACGTTCCACTTGTACCCGGTACGGTGGTGGCGTGTCTTCTAAAGGTACTATCCTCCTCTACTCGATTCATGCGATTTCTCATTCTGAAATGAAAACAAAATAGCTGTCAAGTTTCAATATCTACGAATAAATATTTTTTTTTATCAATAAATGATTATCAAAAACATCAATATTTTTATATGTCGAAGTGTCAGTGTATACAAATCCTTAAAATTGTAATTACGGTTTTATAGTTCATGTCGATATGTACTTATTTGATCGATTACTGTGTACATAATATCGCAATCGAATCGCAAATTATATATATCTCGCTTCTGTTGCTTTCTTTAAGGCTGCAGAATTTTTATTTTTCCTTTTTTTGACACAATGGTATACACAACCCTTTCGCTCCATTGCTAAAACTAATAAAACAAAAATATGTAATTATTCTCAAACTACTAAACTAATACTTAACTTGATAATAAATTAAACTCTTACCTTATGCAAAATAAATACGAAGTGAATCAAAATGTTGTAGTCGTAGTATAATAATTCGTTCACAATACGTGCGCTCGAAAATCGAGACGCGGGAAAATTTGGCGCAGGTCCTACCTCGACCGGCACTCACGCCGTACTAAACGGTTGCCCGCTTAGCATCGGAATTTATTCTAATTTAGAGTGATTTTAATAACGATATTATGTCTAATTAAATGAAGGGATTTTAATAAAACTTTAGAATTCGGTTTGTTAAAAACCATAGTTTATTTCGCCAATAAAAAAAAATGTAATTACGCTTTATTTAAACCAAAAAATCACGATTTATTAGCGATACAAAACCTAAAAATTGGCATAAGACTTTATTTTTTTACTAATTAATGTTATTAAGAATCGATATTCTAGTACTGTATGTGTCGATCAAATTATATTTCTGATGCTTTATGTATTTTTTTCAGTTAAATTTATAAATATTAATGATAGATATAGGAGTTTGAAATTGACTCGGCGATGATATTTCAGTAAACTGGTTGTGGGAGATTAATCACCACAAAGTAAACAAATAAGTTTTTGTAAATGAGTTACATGAAGTGTCAAAAAGAAGGATTAGTCTATTTTTTACATGTATCCACCAATGTCAGAGTATTACCTAAGATGGTAAATTAGGCGACTGAAATCTGCGATATTCGCGCGAAAACGTGAAATGGCTCTTAAATACATAATTCAATTTCCGCGCGATCCGTTATTGTAGGTAGGTACCTATAACAAGGTTTAAAGATCAAACTTTCATTATTTACATATTTATTTTAATAAATTAGTTACTTGTAAGGGAGTTGTTAAAATACGACCAAAATAATTTGTACAGAACGTACCAAATTAATTAATTTTATTCAGTAGAATCTGTCTTTTCTTTTTTTCCAATTTTATTTTACGCATAATAAATTTTAACATAATTATTTCAGCTGGCACTTGACCTTAATGCATAATGAGGTCTTATGCATGAACTCTTTTGGGTACACGGGAACGTCGTGTAATTAATTTTATTGAGTTTCGGCAGTAACTCAGCGGAATTAACAAGTTATCAAAATATTTAGATAACTAATTAGTAACACAGATCAATTGATGCGTATTTGAGAAACGTGGTAAAAGCTCATTTATTTAATTAATTAAGACGGTTTCTCAAGATCACTGATAAATTGATTATATCCGTCACAATATAACGTAGTAATGGACGTTTAGGAAATCACTCAATTTCATCTCTTGACTTGTTAGCATGCATCCGACCATGACTGATAGTATCCACGAACGAACCTGTCTTATAATTGTGTTATTTATCTGTGATGCGCGAGAGTGAACATGCAATTATGGGTATCTACTATCGCCTACAAGAAATAATGAGCCTATAATGTTCTTACTGCTGGGACACAGGCCTCCTTATTGTGAGAGGGAGTCAGCCATAATCCACCACGCGAGCACAGTGCAGGTTGGTAGATGTCTCATGTCTTCGTTTTTTTTTTGTTCTAGGACATGCCGGTTTCCTCACGATACACCGTTTTGAGAGCAGTGGTGATGAAATAATTTACACAAAAAAGCGGCTATCAGGGTTCGAACCTACGACTAACAACTCGTAAGTCGTGGCCGTTACCACTGGGCCACCACTGCTCCTCTCCTTCATACTAGTACGAAATATATAGTCATCTAATCTTGATTAATGTAAAGTCAGGGAAATTAATTGTTTATTAAATTGCCTAACAACTTAAATTCACAGTATATTCAAATCACAGGTTATCATTATTTGACATCATCATTCTCCTGCCCTTATCCTATTTTATTTGTGGTCGGCGCAACATGTCCCTTTCTTCCATACTTCTCTATTAGTGGTCATCTCGGTAGTCACCCCCTTTCTAGCCATATCATCTTTCACACAGTCCATAGATACATCGTTTCTTTGGTCTTGCCCTACTCTTATAGCCATCGACATTCATACTCAGAACTTTCGTCACTTTCCTCATTCCTCCGCATCACATGCCCACACCATGACAACCGATTTCCGGACAACTTTTCAGTCCACCTGTGACTGAAAAGTTGTCCACTTTCAGACTTCCTTTTTTGTACTCATTTTTAGAGTTCCGTAGTAAACAAGGAACCCTTATAGTTTCGCCATATCTGACTGTCTGTCTGTCTATCTCCACTATACCTCAGAGACGCTTAATACTAGAAAGCTGTAATATGGCATAGTTTATATTAATTACGCCGACAAAGTGCTAAAAAGAAATATTGAAAAAAAAAATTTTTAAGTTTCCTCCCTTGCACGTAATGTGGGTATGATAGTTTTTTTCGTCTATCCCATGGTGTGAATAGTCGTTAGATAGGCCCTTCAAAAATATTACGTCTGTCAACACCACTTTTTGATTCAAGGTCCGTTTGCGTAACATTAAGCTTTAAAGTATTAGTTTTTGTTCGAGTCAAGCCTGCCAGCTAAATGGTTGTTTATGGAGATGTGAAAAAAATCATGCCAGTAGTACATATAGGTAATGAAACTAAAAGGAAAACTATTACGGCTAAGTAGGCTTTACAAGTTAACGAATAATAGTCGACCAACTAAAATTTGCAATTGGAGAATGGACTGTCGCATATATCGATGTATGGGAGAACATGTTTTTCAACTACAATGTTAAGTTTGTTTTTGGGATAAATTCATTCCAAATTTCCAACTACGGAACGCTTCATTGAGCGTGGTTCGACACGCACTTGGCCGGTTTTTATTCCATCCATTTGTGTCACGCCACACATCCCTCTAAGCATTCTTATCTCACCTGCATGCAGTTGCCTTTCATTCATCCCTTCATTATTTGACAGAATTAAATGGCTTAAACACATTCACCTAGTGGGTCAGTTTGAGAAACAGTTATTTACCTGACCGTACCTACACTGATCAAAAATAATGTTATGCGTTACTTGTGAAAGGCTCTTCTCAAATAACGGAACAGATATACATATATTTAACTAAACAAATTCATTTATTTCTTGGCTTGTTTAGTACCATTACACAGTATCATTGAGGTGTATTATTTTGATATTACTGGAAGTTTATAGGTACTGGAACAGGGAAGGTTTTGTTGCATAATAATTACCTTGCACGAACGAGTTACGTTTACAGTTTTTGAAAGAAATTGCTTCGTGCGTTCAGTTTTATTGATTTTAAAGATATTTCCTTTAAAAGAAAAAAAATCCTCTTTATTGTACAGTCGCCAGCACAGTATCACAAACTGTCAAATTTTCTCATTCTATTTTAAACTAAACCATCAACATTTTAAGGTTTAAAATCATTTGGAGAAATTCGACAGTTTGTGGTAAAAGTGATGGCGACTGTACATAACGAAGTAGGTACTAAGACATCATAATAATATTGATTACGTAAACACTTATGCATAGGTACGTACCTAACAAAGATAAAAAACGACAATAAGTTTCGTGAGAAAATACCTCATTCAGATGCGTTGTTTAATGTTTTTGCGTCGCTAATTCCTTTTACATAAACCTTCTTGAGTCGCTAGAAAGATGGATGTTTATTCTCAAACAGTTAACGTTATTCGAAAGCTATATCATTGAGAAAATGAAGGAAAGGTGACAAGAGCGTACTTTCACAACCGACGTATAGCAAGTGGCACTTGAAAGGTGTATTATGCCATGTGTCAAGCTCTGCGCATACGCCGCTTGTTGACTAATTACTCAAGAACTGGGCACGGGCATGCGATCTCTGCCCAATCAAAATGAGGACTTTGAAAAATACTGTCGCTTTTTTATGTGGAATACGGAACAATTACAAATAAAAAGGTCAAATATCTGAATGACAAATGACCTCATTTTTTATCACTTGATGTTGTTTCGGAAGGCTAACACGTGAATGATGTAGGTACATTTCATTTACATGAATGCTTTATTTTTAATATCATTATGCGCCAGTCTACTGGGTATTTGATCAACGTTCTCCAAGAACCCGCAAAACGGATGTTTATTTTTTTTCGTCTCCTTTTGGCCTTTGCCTACATCCGTTTTACATTATTTTAAGGTTTTCAAAGCCTTATCTTAACTTGTGTTCACAACGTTTACCTTGACCCATTATCAAATAAAAACACTCCTTTATTAAAGTATGACAAACAATTAACTTAAACAGAATTTTCCATTCGTGGAAAATAAAATGAAAACACGATAAATCTGCTGTTTTCTTTGTAAATAGTGGTTATTAGTATTGCACCAGCTGACGGAGGCAAACGGGTTGGTAAGATGCATTCTTGCAATCTGTGGACTCGATATACTAACCGTGCGAAGGGTGCAGTGACAGTATTTAATGCATATTAGTGCAAGAGCGAGTGTGAAGTCATAGGTCTCGAGTTCGAACCCAAGGCACGCACTTCTGACTCTGGTGATTTATGTGCGTATTGTATAATTATCACATATCATACATAATCAGCCTATCATGTTCCCATGATACATACTGGGACACAGGCCTCCTCTCTGTGAGAGGGAGTGGGCCGTAATCCACCACGCGGGCCCAGTGCGGGTTGTAGATGCATGCCATGCGGCATGTCTTCGAATTTTTGGTTCTAGGACATGCCGGTTTCCTCACGATGTTTTCCTTCACCGTTATGAGAGCACTGGTGATGAAATAATTTACACGAAGTAAAGCGCCTGTCCGGGTTCGAACCTACGACCTACAACTCGTAAGTCGTGGCCGTTACCACTGGGCCACCACTGCTCTATATAATTATCAGTAGCTTAAAAAACACAGAGATATACATATTTCTCGACGGCATGCGAAGCCAAGTCAGAGGCCCATGGGTGGCGTACAAACTCTGACATCACGTTAGTCACTAGCCATACGTAAAAGAAAGAAGTGCGAGTGCTAACTAAGCACCTATACCTATGCATCATGCAGTGGTGTCAAGTTCTCAATACATCGATAAAATTATTATGCCGATTTACGAATACCACCTTGTGAACAACGTTCAATTTAAACTGTGATCGATAAACCTACTTTCTTGCGGTTGGTTAGTACCAAAACATTTTATGCACAGTCAGATAACATTGTGGCCTAAAGTACATAACAGAATTGACACATAGACACGATGTCTTTGTCTAAACACTCCCATCTGTAAATTCTTTAGCACATACAATAGAGTTCGCATAAGAAAGTTTTACGAATGTCAGTGAGAGTAAGAAGTAAGTAAACACTCCTAAAGTCAACCAAAACGGCATATGACATACAGCCGTTGGCAAAATATCGACACATCACACATGACTTGACAAAACTTCGCTAACTTTTACTGACTCTCGAAGAAAAGTAAATAATGAGAACGAAACTTGTTCTGCGCTTGACCCCGAGCTTAACCGACTACAGTGAATGAGATTGCGTGGGGATCGCGGGACACTTTCACCGGCGCGGGCGCATGACGCGATGTAGGTACTTGTGGAACCGGTAGAGAGTGACCACGTGCACGGTGGCCGGCCGGCGAATCATAGCTCCATGAGCTAACGAAGAGCCAAAGCTCTCGTCTTTGGAGGTTTGGAAGTTTAGTAAGATTTTATAATGAAAAAGTATTAACAGGAAATGTGTAGCCCTAACAATATAATAGAAAGTTACGATTCCTACTAACCTACCTTCATAGCACATACTTAATGCTCATGTAGTACAGTTACTTTCATAATAATCTAGGTACTTATTTCGGGCAAGTGATGAGATTTAGAGTGATGAGTAATCATACCACATGCGAGTATTTAAGGAAATCGAAGTCTATTAGCCTTTCAAATTTTCCAATAGTGAAGCTTCATTTTAAGATGATAATTCTTATGTAAACGTAAGCAAGGTTCAATGTTGGTTATCTTCCGTTGCAGTTTTCCTCATCGTTTGAAAATGTGCGAGTGAGACACTTGTTTTGGTCAATTATTTTGTTATTATCTAAATGGCCTTCTCCATGAAATTATGTATTTACGGAAGCATATAACAGTATGTCAAGCTCTATTTAAAATTAACTAGGATGAAAATGGTTCTGGCCTTCTAAATAATTCTATTAGGTAGGTTAATGAAAACTAAAGTATGGAGTTTACTTTCTTTATTTTGGGTTTTGGTGTGTTAAAATGGAACGCAACGAATAAGCTGTCATCTGTCAATTTTGTGTGGCTGTCATTCTGTCATTGACCTTGTTTCTGTAGCTCTGACAGAGCTACAGAAACAAGGTCAATGACAGAGCTGCTCTGTACCTCTGTACAATATTGATTAATAAATAAGCAATAGAGAGCAGTGGTGGCCCAGTGGTAACGGCCGCGACTTACGAGTTGTACGTCGTAGGTTCGAACCCGGACAGGCGCTTTACTTTGTGTAAATTATTTCATCACCATTGCTCTCAAAAACGGTGAAGGAAAACATCGTGAGGAAACCGGCATGTCCTAGAACAAAAATTCGAAGACATGTGACATCTACCAACCCGCACTGGGCCCGCGTGGTGGATTACGGCCCACTCCCTCTCGCAGAGAGGAGGCCTGTGTCCCAGCAGTGGGAACATTATAGGCTGATTATGTAAATAAGCAATAGGTATATTGTTTAATTGCAAGTTACATGTTCGATTGTATTATACACAAACAGTTAAGTAGTTTCCTACGTGGTGGCAGAGCGTGGTACCGCTATTATTTTGCAGGAAATAACCAGGATTGGAAAAATATATTTGGATAAAATAAAACTTCCGGGTGGTTCGAATTCCATGTGACGCCATTACAAAATCTGTAAGAAAATGTTTAAATGATGGCTTTACAAATTGAGCGCTTAGTTAATTTAACTTTGAAAGAAGAAACTAGTTGGCCGGGACAATTACACAACGTGGAGGTTTCTAGTACAAACTTTTCTGGATCCCGAAGAAGGACAAGACAAAAGCAAAATCCAAATTAATCCTACTGGTGGATCCAATCAATTATGGCCACATTCAGGATTGCAAAAATGGTCAGCAGGTATGGAACAATTTAGAAAAAGCCTTCAGAGTTTCTGGACTTACTAGCAAAGTTGGTTTATTATAGACCCTTATTACTAGCCCTTTGGTTAATAGTAAAACTATAAGAAGAAGAACTACTATATGAGAAAGATTATGTAAATAAGATTATGGCCACGGCTAGTAAGCTGTGCAACATAAACTTCAAGGTCAACAATGAATGGCTTGGTACTTACATTGTTGCTAGCAGGATTGCCTGAGTCGTACTGGCCTACGCTTATCGCACTGGAAAATTATGATGTTACCGTATCAGCAGACTTGGTTAAAACTAGAATATTATAGGATGTGAAACCGGCAGACAAAACTTCTGCATTCTTTACACCTTAAACTGGTAATAGTAACAAAGGAAATCAAAGGGTCCACACTGTTATAATTGTAATCGTTATGGCCGTCTAGGCCAGTTTTGTAGAAATTAAAAACAGAACTCTGATAAAAATAGCTCAGACGAAAATCCTAATACTGGTTTTGTAGCAGCCAATGATGAATGCAACTGGTATATTGACTCAGGAGCGTCAGTACACATGACTAGAACCAGGGAATGGTTATCCGAAGAATACAAACCACCGTAAAGTCATGTCCGTGTAGCTGACGATAAGATGCTCAAAGTTGAATCTTGTGGAAATGCACAGACAACAGTCAAGAGTGCAAAATGGTAATTTAAACAAAATATAGGTAAACAACGAATTTTATGTTCCGGAATTAGCTACTAACTTATTTCCGTCAGCAAGATAACTGAAAAAGGCTGTAAAGTTTAATGTTATAACTATGGCTGCCGCAAATAATAAAGGTGAAGAAGTGACAACAGCTGTCTGTGTAAACGGAACTTATAAACTTGACACAAGTAGCAATCAAGCTTTATCAGTAGTTATTGATCAAGGTAGTTATCACTGGCATCAAAGATTTGCTAATATTTATTTTAACGATTTGTATAAGTTACATAATTGTGCTCTTGGTATAAAGTTATCGGCAACTAAAGAGGATATGGTATGTACGTCATGTTTACTAGGAAAACAGGCCAGGCCAGGCAACCATTCACATATGTGAGTTCCCGAGCAAATGATTAGCAGAACTAATTCATAGCGATGTCTGTGGACCCATCGAGACTACGTCGCTAGAAGGAGCCAGGTAATTTTTGAGTTTCAATGATGTTTACTCAGGCAAGGTTTTTGTGTACCTTATAGCCCACAAAAGTGAAACACTTCAAAGATTTCAAGAATTTAAGAATCTAGTTGAAAATAAAATGCGCAAAGTATTAAAACTCTTCAGTCCGATAATGGCAAATAACATGTTAATAACAGTTTCGAAAAATATCTTATGGAATCCGACATTACACATTAGACTAGCAATCCCTATTGCCCGGAGCAATATGGTCGCGCTGAGTGCATGAATAAAACTCGTGCACTTACTGGAATCACTCCGTATGAAAAATGGCCAGGATCAAAGCCTGACTTAAGCCACCTTAACGGTTTTGGCTGCAAAGCAATGGTGCACATACCTAAAAAAGGAGGCGTAAATGGGATATGAAATCACGTGAGCTAATTTTTGTTTGTTATAGTGATACAAAAAAAGACTATAGATTTATTATTCCTGAAGCAAAAAGGCAATAATGAGTCGAGATGTTGTCTTCGTGGAAAGTACCGTGAAAAACACACGTACTCGTACATATTAATTGTCCTGAATACATGACTTCAAGTGTAACAAATACATGCATTTCATCAAAGAATAATGTAGAAATCAATTTAAGTAGTAATGATGTGGTACTTGCCTCAATGTCAATTGATAAACAGTCAAATAAAAGCTAATAATGACATTGTTCCTGCTTCAATGTCAAGTGATGAAAGTACAAATGAAGATGTTCAGGATCTTAATGATTCAGAATATTTGTCTGACAAGTCATTAGAATTGACACACGAAAATGTGACAGCAAGGACTAAAGAAGAGAAAGAGGAAGAAGGAAAAGAAGCAGCAGGTATTCTTGTAACATAAATAAGTTCTAACAATGAATCAGCAATGAGCCAATTCAATTGTGACCCACAGAGCACCAAATAGGCGTTAGACAGAGATCTAGCCCCACAGTGGAAACATGTGACGGATGAAGAATATGAGTCTTTATTAAAAAAACATGGGTCTTAACCAATCTGCCAACAGGTAGAAAAGCTATACCTTGCAAGTGTGTGTATAAAACAAAAACTAATGAAAATGGAAAGATTGCAAGATTTACAGTATCGCTTGTAATCAAAGAATTTAAACAAAGGAAAATATAATGTCATGGAGTGTGAGAAGTTTTTGTACCAGTTTTTTGCTACACCTCTGTCAGATATTTAATTGGTCTAGCAGTCAAATATGCCTTAAAATAAATCAAATGGACGCTGTTATTGCATTTTCACAGAGGATGTAGAGGACGAAATATGTATGGTTCAGCTACCTTTGTATGAGAAAGACAGTAATAAAGTCTGTCTGTTAAAAAAGGCCTTCTATATCCTGAAACTGGTGAGCAGGCAGTGGAATCTAAAGCTAAATAAAGCTCTGTTGTAAATTAGATTGTTGAGATGAAAAAAAGATCCCTGTGTTTCTTATTCTATCAAGAATGAATCTGATATTCTCTTTATATCACGGTATATTGATGATTTATTATGTTTCTACAACTATAAAAAAACATTAACTTTAATGAAGAAAAATTGAATGAGTACTTTCGACACTAAAGACATTGGCGAAGCCATTTATTGCATTGGAATGAAAATAACTATCTAAAGACAGTATTTCATTGGATCAGCGTTTGTACACAGATAAAATCTTAGAATTATTTGGCATGCCAGACTGCAAAATAGTGCACACACCATGTGATGTCAACGTGGAGCTTATACCATTAAAAGAAGATAATGAACTATTAACAGACATTCCTTATCATGAGGCAGTGGGATGTTTACTGTACTTATCTCAGTGCACAAGACCGGATATTGCCTTTATAGTACACAGTTTAAGTCGGTTTAATAACAAGCCCAATAAAGAACATTGGATTGCTCTTAAAAGAGTACTGAGATATTTAAGAGGTTTTTCCAAGCCAAGTTTTTCTTTTTCAGGGAGCTGTTATTAGTTTGAATTCTCAAACAGATGCAACATGTCACTAACATCGGCAATGCAAGAAGCACTTTGGCTTAAACAACTGGATCATGACATAACAACAAGGTCCAATAAGGTGATTTCACCTTTGGCTATTTTTCGTGATATCAAAGTACAATTAGACTTTCAGGTACCGAGGGTTTCCACAATCGCAGTAATCACATAGATGTCACTACATTCGTGAGAGGGTGTCAAGTGGACAGCTTGTTGTGTACTACATGAGCACTGATGACATGGCCGCTGATGTGCTCACCTAGGGCCTCTACCGGCCTGCCGGGGTCGGGGGAAGGTACTAAAGGGTCACCGAGGCCCCTGGAAACACAGGCAACGGAAGGAATACGGGTGGGTTTTAGTCAGTAAGAGTCTGACACACCCTCCCGCTTCGCCCAGAGCGGGAAAAGTTATTTGATGATTTCCCACCCAAAAAAAAAGGGCTTCTTCTGTAACAAGAACAATGTTGAAATGGAACGCAACCAATACGCTGCCACACCTGTCATCTGTCATTTTTGTGTGGCTGTCATTGACCTTATTTATGTAGTTCTGTACCTCTGTACAATATTGATTAATTAATAAACACTATATTGTTTAATTGCAAGTTCTGTTCTTTTGTATTTTACACAAACAGTTTGTTTCCTACATGTTGTTTTGGAATGACTTTTTCAACAGTTCTGTTTGCGTTGCGTCTTTTAGATAATCTGATCTAACTGAAAGATAGTGTAAAAGAATACGGGCAGGAAATGTATGGATACAGTTCTTATTTGGTCTAGATAGGCCGGTAGGCACCTTAAAATAAGTCAAGTATAGTAAGTGTCAAACTGTATGGCTCTGAAGTACGCTACTCGCTGCGCAGTACCGCACCCCTCACCCCCGCTGACACGTGACATTTGTTACTGCGCAGCGACTCGCCTCATGTTCCGAGACGCCATAAAGTTTGCAACGGGCAGTAACTTTAGACGTTTTAACTATCATTGAGTAAATTCAGAGAAAACCGAACCTTTTACGTGCTGCAACGGTTCCTTAAAACCGAACCTTTTACGTGCTGCAACGGTTCCTTAAACAATTTCAATTGATTAAAAGAAACAACTGTCATAAAAACTGCTGTTTTATAACTTTTATTTTCATTAATTGTCATGTATGTGTCTGCTAAAACAACATTCATCGCTTTTGAAAAGTGAAATTCTGTTAATTGTAAAAGTGAAAGTAGCAACATAATAAATTCGTAATCTGTTAATACGTATGAAAGAAAAAAAAAAGAAAATGTAAACATTAACACGTTACCCGTACGCTTTAAGGCTCCTACACACTGAGCACAAGCACATCGCTGCCTGTCGCGCCCGCGATATCGTTTCTGTATGCAGGAGCCTTTACACGATTTTTTATTCGCAAACAGTATCATCATCATTCTGGTGCCCTTTTTCTAATTTATTTGGGTCGGCGCCACATGTCTTTTCGTCCATACTTCTATATTAAAACGACATTTCTGTAGTCACAAATAGTAATTTATGTAGTTATTACAACAATAAGACGTAAATAATCTAAATAATTTCGAAACATGTTTCGTTTTTTAAGCGGTTCAAAAAAGAACACCAATATCTGTTAAAATAGTGATGGGAAGCGGCCGGGCTTCAATCGTAACTTCATAATCGGAAGTGGGTCAACTGACCTTGATAGTCCAACCCCACTCTTAAAAACCGTACTGTTTACCGTTAATGACACTTGTAGCATTAATTTATATCTCGACAATAGACAAGTTGCTGTATTTGCTTTGAAATGAAGGTTGTGTAAAACATGTTTATCGTTTTATGGAATGAAGATGCTTTAAATTACATCAGAATGTTCGTTCTCTGGCTTTTTCTACGCTTTTCTACTATTCCACTTTTTTCTATGCATGCATATTAATCGATTCGTTCTGTTATAAATCAAATTATCAAACGTGTTTGACTACATAATATTATTATAAAACTTTACTTAAAGTTTAGAGAACAATGTTACGTTACTTTTTCTTTTTTTATGGTCAAATAATTGGCATTTTAGTAGAAATATTTTGTAATAATCATTAACAAATTCATGTTAGGTCGTTAGTTGCAGAGAAATAATAAAATATACTACAATAGTCATGATAATTAGATACAAGTACAGCAGATTAGAAACGCTAAAGATTCCTTGAACAACGTTTAAATTTCACGAACTAATTATAGGTATCTACTAGAACCGTTACACGTGCAGTAAAACTATATTTAAAACACAATTAACGACGTCACTATTATATATTTTTGCATTAGGCCTATAGAACTATAGTTTCTTTTAGATATAACTAGTTATTTTACGTTTCTGTGCCTATCTGTCACAGTCATGCGTATAAAATCGTAAGCACTTGTTATTTTATAATTAAATCATTAGAAGAGAAAGTTCTGTCTACTAAAAAATACTTTATTGATGACACTCATTAAAGTAGCTTAAAGAGTAATGAGATTTCTATTAACTAAACCTCTAGGAATATCGTCATGTGTATACCTAATGGAATTGTAGGTAATTATTATAAACTAGCGTTGCAATGACTTTAATTTTTTTGTTTTTAGGGTTCCGTAGTAAACAAGGAACCTTATAGTTTCACCACGTCCGTCTGTCTGTCTGTCTGTGTTTGTGCCCGCTTTAGCTCAGAGACGCTTAGTACTAGAAAGCTGTGATAAATCACAGCTTTACACATAGACATACATATCCGACAAAGTCGTAAAAAAAGGGACCTCCCTTGCACGTAATGTGGGGATGATATTTTTTGCTGTCGATCCCATAGTGTGGGGTATCGTTGGATAGGCCGTTCAAAAATATTACGGGTCTGTAAATCTCATTTTTAGATTCAGCGATCCGTTTTCGTAATATTAAGCTTTAAAGTATTAATTTTTGTTATAGTCGAGTGTCTCTCTCCTCCTGCCAGCTAAATGGTTGTTTATGGAGATGTGAAAAAAATCATAGCAGTAGTATATAATATAATGAAATTAAAAGGGAAACTATCACAGTTAAGTAGGCTTTCCAAGTTAACGAGTAATAGTCGACCAACTTAAATTTGCAGTTGGAGAATTGGCCGTGACGTATATCGATGTATAGAAGAACATGTTTTACAACTACAATGTTAAGTTTGTTTTGGGATAAATTCCTCCCAACTACGGAACCCTTCATTGTGCGTGGACCATCACGCACTTGGCCGGTTTTTTTTGTTAGGATCCGTCTCCGGGACGTACACAACAACTTACTAAAGTTTCATTACAATCGGTCGAGCCATTTTCGAGTTTTTTCGAGACTTACGCACGGCAATTGATTTTTATATATTTGAATATGACATTGGATGATTAATCTATATTTTTATCTAGGTATACATATTATACATTAACGTGTTTTCACTTTTTGTGTCTGTCTGTGTGAGCGCGTTGTTCTTCTAAACTACGCAACGGATTTTGATGCGGTTTTCACCATTATTTAGAGAATTTAATCAAGAAAGTTTGTATTATTAATATTAAACTTACGTCTTATAAAGAATTAGTGTTTTTTCAAGTCGTGAAAACCGAGCGAAGCTGGAGCAGATCGCTAGTTGATTATAAACAGAATAACCTTGCTTGCACAAAAATAGCGATCGGTAAATCAAAGTGGGTTTCTTCGATGTTTAAATTCATTACGATTAGTAATACCCTACAATTTATACATACGTGTGTAAGATTTGGAAACAATTGGTCAAGTATTCGACGAGTTATTAAGCAATAAACAAATGAACCAACTGCAGCCAGTGCATTTTCGCAGTCACGGTATAATTTAAAAACACATTACACTTACACTTTCTGTTAGTTGCCTTACATATATAACTGTTGTATAGAATCCATTTATTTTTCTCTAACTGAACAGACAGCTGTGCTGCTGGGGAGTTTGTTGACCACTTCTTCTTCCCAGCTAAAGCACTAGGAAGTGGTGGGCGTTTTGGGGGACTGCCTTATGTAATTTTGACGTGCGAAAAGTGCTGATTATCAGCCTATAAATGACTTTTGATTTGATTTGATTTGATTTTGTTTATTTTATGTATAAATCATTCATTAAAAAGACTGTTTAAAGAGTTTTTACTAAAACTTTACTCACTTGATTTTTTAATCCATCAATCATGTTTTGTCTCTGCATCACCCAAAGGCCAACCGGCAGAAAAAAAAATGCTTATACTCGTATTTTGACATTAGTTTCGTCTCTGTGAAATAGTCTTGTGCATAGAGCAATATTATCCTTAATAATATTATAAATGCGAAAGTGACTTTCTTTGTTTGTTACGCTTTCACGCTAAAACGCCTAAACAGATTTGGATGAAATTTGGCAAATGGGTAAACCAAGACCTGGATTAGGACATAGGATATTTTATATCCCGATATTCCCACAGGATCGAGACTTATGCGGGTGAAACCGTGGGGCGCAGCTAGTTATAAATAAATTAACAGTTCCCAACAGTCGAGAAGTAAATAATAAAAATTAATGCTTATTAGTGTGTTTTTTTTTATTTATTAGGAAAACAACAATTGTGTTTATGGCCGGAACGTTTAGAGTTTAAGTTTGTTTCCGAAGTCATAGTTTACAACTAGCGTGGCCTACAAACTGTTGCTCGTAAAGTTTATTCAACCAACACAAAGAGGTCGGACCGATGCACTGTTTAGCAACTTTGCTTACCTATACAATACCTATACAATACTTAGAAATAGCTAGAATATTTCACATGTCTAACTTATTTATTTTAAGTTTTTAACATTAATATCTAAATAAGTTTTCAGTAAATAATTAACTTGTTCTCAAATTCGTTAATCAAGAAATCACCTCAAAGAGGCAAACAAATAAAACAAAGTTCAGTTTCCAAAATATACTACCTACCAACCTATAAAAAAAACCTTTTTGTTTTATTTCAGAAGCGTTTATAATATATTTTTATTGGTTCCCGAAGGCTACAGGGTTATTTCAAATTGGCTAGCTAAACTCCGCTGACGCAATGGGTATCGATATATTTATTTTATTTTAACACGATAAAAAAGTGATGGTTTTTTTGAGAGGTCAATGACTGCTGTTAGTTTTGTTACTTAAAGTATGAGTTGAGAAGAATTGTTTTCTTATATTTCATCGTGTTTAGATATCATACCCATCAAGTTACAAAAAAAACAGATTTTTTCAACTGATATTTCATGTGACTACAATAACTGCGGTCGATAACTACACAAAAAAATCTTTTTTTTTTTGTTTTATAATCTTTTGATATCGATCCGACCCATCACGTTAAACAGATTTTTCAACTGATATTTCATGTGACTACAATAACTTCTTTATTTTTTTTTGTTTTATAATTTTTAGATATCGATCCAACGCATCATGTCTGCGGAGTTAAGCTAGCCAATAAAAGGTAACCCTGTATATTAAATTATTCATTCCCTCACCCACCCACAGATATTTACATCCTCTGGGCACAACATCGATGAACCTATTTTAAGTACTGCCTAATTAATTAAAAGGCAGCCTTTTATTGTGAAGGAGATGAAATGAGTTCATCTCCTTTACAATAAAACAAAGGCTTTGTACCGTTCAAACAAAGACATCTTTAACAAACACTACAAAATAAATTTATATAAATAGTACATCACTATTAACGCCTGCTCATCTATGCGTTGTAAAGGATGGCTGTGTTTGTGTGACAATGAAACTGAAGACTTCAAACGTTTACTTTAATAATTAGTGGATTTTCATCTTTTAACTTTCCAAAGAAGCGTTTTTGTCTGTGTATGCATATATACTTAATAGGAGACTAATTGCTTTCAGTATGCTGCAGTTCGGCAAATCAGTTTTCTTAGAAATTCGTGCACTTAAAAAGATAAATGAAGATGGTCTAAGGTTTTGATACAACACTGTTTAAGTTGGGGTGCAATAAAGAAAGCCTCTGCTCTGCGTTCGTCTAGCATTCATCTTGAGCAGTCTACTGCGCTACCAACTGGCTGACTGAAACCAGAATGAAGCACAGCCTATACAAGGTGGAGACAATAATCCTAACTAATATTATAAATGCGAAAGTGAGTTTGTTTGTTTGTTACACTTTCACGCTAAAACGGCTGAACGGATTTAGATGGATTTTGGTACATGAGTAGACTATGACCTGGGTTAGAACATACTTTTTTTCGGAAATACGTTCCTGTGGGATCATTTCCGACGCGGGTGAAGCCGCGGACAAAAGCTAGTACGACAATAAGTTAAACATAATGTATATGGTATAACGTTCCCAGTCTGCTTACAAAAAATAGACAAATAAATCCAACCCTTATTCGGCCCGTCACAACTATATAAGTACTCGTAGTTTCTTTAAAAAAATCACATTTCATTTCTATGTAAGAATTCATTTGATAGTTTCAAAATACTCATATCCAAAATCAAAAGTAATTTATTCAAACTAGGCTGAGAATCAGCACATTTCCACACGTCAAAATTACATAAGACAGTCCCCGAAAAACGCCCACCCTTCACCACTTCCTAGTGCTTTAGTTGGGAGGAAGAAGTGGCGCAACAAACTCCCCAGCAGCACAGCTGTCTGTTTAGTTAGATCCATTAGTATTACCAGCGTTTTAGTTTATTATCGTGTTGTCGTCTCCACATTGTCTATGGTTAGTGCTTAGAGGACCCATCCAGTTAAACGTAACGCCAAGAAACGCTGACGTATTACCTCAGGTGAAGTATAGGGGGGTAGCATAAAGATGTAGAGGAGAAATATTTTTCTCTTGAACATTTGTATAGAAAGTTTACAATTAGCAATGGCGATGAAATTATTGTACTTAGAAAATCAACCAATTATTTTTATTTTAACTAACAAGATCGCAATGACCTTTGAAATCCAGACGTTTTTACTTAAAAGTTAAAGATGAACAAAAATAAATGATTTCTCTTGAACATTTGTAATAGTATAGAAAGTTTACAATTAGCAATGGCGATGAAATTATTTTACTTAGAAAATCAACCAATTATTTTTATTTTAACTACCAAGATCGCAATGACCTTTGAAATCCAGACGTTTTTACTTAAAAGTTAAAGATGAACCAAAAATAAATGAATAGTTAAATTTATAAACAATACCTAAGTGATTACATATCGGCACGTGCTTGACACGGATTTTAATGCATTTTACTATATATGATTATGTATTGTTTATTATTAACAACAAATTGTTGTTTTAGATAGAGTCAACGATATTATTGTTCTCCGGAAAAAAAAACGGTATAGTTATTCTCACGATCAAAATCTAACATAAGATCAACTTAAGTCAAGATGATCATTTGATCAATTTAAACTGAATTTCTGAATTATTTTGTACACACCGGTACCAGTACAGTACAGTTTGCTAACACTGGTATGTTAGCGAACTGTTCAGAAAATAGCTCTAAACCGAAAACAAAGATTCATACTTGAGGCTCGTGCAGACTAGCGCGATATCGCCCCAGTCTGTACGAGCCTTTAACATGATATTATTTCTTTCAGAAACCTTTCTAAACAAAACTCAAAACGTGGTTCCGAAATAAACATTTTTGAAAGTAAATTTTGATAGAATTTTTTGAAAGAACGACAACCGATTATGAATATCGTTAACATACATTTCACTAGAAGACGTGCGTAGTCTCGTTGCTCATAAGAGCAAAACCACAACTACAGCCCTTTATCGGTTACACTTAAAGTATTTTTTGTACATTAACACTACTTTTTGTTTATATTTGGAGCGAGTGATTTTGACATTAATGTTAAAAAATTAAACAACATTTTTCATGAAACCTGTTTACCTAAAACTAAATACGAGTAACACTGTTAGTCTAAAATATACCTAATTATTATAATTCTAAACAATCACAGAATCGAACTTGGGAACGCACAGCCCTATAACTGGTAACAGTTAACAAAAAGTATGCCCCACAATATCATGATAATGAAAGTTACTGTATTTTAAAAATCCAGCATCTAAGTCTGTCTGGCCAAGCACTTTACTGGTTATCTTAGTAACATCGTACTGGATCACCCATCAAGCCAATTATGAGCGTATTGGGGCTAAAGTTATGACTAAATAATTATGATGACATTCGTGGTGTCAGTGGACAGACAGCAAAGACTTTCACGAAATTATCGTTTTTTTAACAAACTTAAAAAAGGCGGAGGTCTTCAATTCGACATGTTTATGTTTGAAAGGGTATACCCGAGGTGACAATGGGACCACCATAATTTGACCAACCTGACTTGTCACCAAGTCATAATCTGATGAGATCCTATGAAAACCCCATGGAAATCGAGGGAAATCCTCAAATTTTAAAGGCACACCAATAGCGATTTCGGTATTTTTTGTAGTAACTTGTGCATTTGCTCTCGGAAAGCACCATTTGGTGGAGTGGAATTGATGATGAAGACCACAGATGGCTACCGGAACTACTTATGAGTTGCGATTCGATTAGGTAGGTACAGTCAGCGTCAAAAATATCGGGACGAACCGACTGTACAAAATGATCTGAACAACTAAGAAAGTTAAACTTTATCTCGATTTGATAAAATTCTTGTCAGAATGACAGCTGTCATGTAATTTCTTCATTTTGAAACAGTTCTTGTGTAATTGAGTTAATATTTAATTTTCATAGTTGTTTAGATCATTTTGAACAGTCCATTTGTCCCGGTATTATTGACGCTGACTGTACCTACCTTAATATGGTTGCTAAGCCATAATTTTAATTTCGGAAGTCAGTGGCAAACAACTAACTACAGATCCAAAGACACCGACTTCCGAAATTAAAGTTATTTTTCACTTTGTAGTGTTTTTTTTGTGTGAGTAAACTCGACTCGGAAAATATTTCACTTCATAAATAGAGTCAAAAACCTTGCAACTAGCAAATAGTTATGTAGGTACTGTAGAAGAATGCAATTATTTACGCCTAAACATGAAGAGATAAACATTTTTCGACCGTTAAAGATTTTCTAAGCAAGTGATGTGTAAAAAGTTTTACACTCTAGTTCAAATCTATTGTTTATTTTTCCAGCTATTTGATATCTAACTGTACCAAGGAGTTTTCAAAATGTAAATAGAATTGATAAGATCAGCAGAAGCAACAGGTATTCAGCACTCCAGTTGATTGCATTCCCAGACCAGATAACAAAAGTAACTAACTTAACATGAGTGCAAGTGAGTGTTACTTAACTAGTAATTTATCAATACTTACTTAAACCTGGATACGAATGTTAAACCTTACTTGCTACAACATAGCTGGTTAAAACCAGATGACGTATATGTATTAATTTCGAAGTAGAGCAATAAGAAAGTTAAATGCAATCAAGGATTGCTGTACTTAATGCGAAGTTGATAATTTCGGTATGGGGACATATTCGTCAGTGCATTCATTAGTTCCGCCATGCTTGTGCAATTTTTTTGTTCTTTTCTACGTTAATAATTGCCGTTTAGTAACTGTCTATTATTAATTAATGACATGCCTTTCTTCCACGATAGCTCATAATTATGATGTTAATTTGGAAGACAATGAAATATTTGATATAAACAGATTTCGAACACTGAAACGACGGCTGAATGAGTTCTATTGAAGAAAGTCATGCTGCGTCGACTCCAAAAATATTTAGGGAAAGGGGCATGAGAATAATGAACGAAGTACGTATTATTGTGTTCTATAAATAAATCTCAAGTAGATCTAGGTAAACACAGTGCTTCGCGATAGTTACGTACCAAATGTTGCGCCTGCGGTTGCGGTTACATCGCCATTGATTATTTTCAGTTGCATCTGCATCTTAGCCTCCAACATCTCATTTGACGGTTCATTGCCATATAAAACCTTAAAGTCCCTTTCATTCTGAATGTTCAGATTTCAAAATACATTATGGTTCATGGAGGTTGGTTATAAAATATTATTATTTCAGGCACACGATGTTGCGGTTTTACGTCAGTGACATGAAAATCTGCTTTAAAAAGGCTGTTATCGAAACTAGATTTGATTTATACGTGTCATGACTGACACTAATTCTAATACAAATGTAGTTCACGCTATGGTCTGTATATTGCTCATCGTCGTTGGTTACGGCCCTGAAAAGAACCGTAGATATCTAGCCCAGTTCATCACTCAATGCAATTTATAAGTGATTATTTTTCAAATAAATCGCATCTGTGCTGATTCGTATTTTTCGAAAACTAGTCAAATTTACACTAGTTAATAACACATCGTCGAGAAAATTTAAATAGAACATTTCCAATTATTTTCCCAAATTTATTTCTTTATTGTCTTCGAGACCGAAACAGTCAAAAGATTTTTTTTTAACAACAATTACAATATTTCGTCATAAACTTCTTAAAATTTATGAGTTTTCAGCACATTTTATACATACTAAAAAAAAAATATTAAAATCTTACCTTATTTCAAAATAGGGATGATGTTTTGAATCCAGAAATACACACACTGCTATTGGATATAACACTAGGGAATAAAATGTTAATAAGTAGCTGATTTTTTTTTAGGACACACCGAGCGCCCGTGACACTGCGCGCAGGTCGGAGCTTTGAGTGGCGCGTGCGCACAGAGGCCTTACTTATAGTTTCAGTGCGCGGTGTAACACTTTCCCCACCTATCTTTGTCTCTTTATAAAGAGTAAGAGTAGTAACTTTAGTAGTAAAAGATATTCGAATTTCTCTTTCGTTTAAGATAACGAAAATCTGTTTGGAAAATCTTTTTCTGATTTTGGCATGAATCTTCAGATGAAACAAGAATTTGGTTTTTGATCTTTTATTTAAAAATCAAGAATGTAACTTATTCCTCAACTTTCCAAGCTGAACATTTTTGTTATACGTGAAATGTCTTGGTACAGCTAAAACTTTGCATTCAGCATTCTATCTCCATTCTGAACTAACAAAATTTTTTATTAAAAATGAAAGGAAAAGTGCTTTTTCAAAAAATGCTTTATCACGCTGTACGAAAGCGGATTAACTCTGTCCCACTAATACAGCAGAAGAAAGATAACACTGTTGAGATACTTGAAAATAAATTGACCCCCATAATAGGTACATTCATATCTGTAATTTGTATGGTGTAGGTACATAATAAAGAGTAGGCATTCTATTTTATTCTACATCTTGAGGCTGATTTACATGGGTCTTACCGGTTTTTACTAAATTCATATGGATGTACTCGTATACACGGTACATATATCAAAATAACATTTTTTACAATTATTGTCTGTCTGTCTGTCTGTTTGTTCCGGCTAATCTCTGAAATGGCTGGACCGATTTTGACGGGACTTTCACTACTAGATAGCTGACGTAATAAGGAGTCAGGCAGTCTAGGCTACTTTTATTTTAGAAATTTTATTTATTTTTATTAATATATATTAAATAAATAAATAAAAAAATCACCACGCGGACGAAGTCGCGGGCACAGCTAGTATAAAATATATGATGAGGTTGATCATTCGTTTCATTCGTTCGATCATCATTCAGTCACGACTAAATAAAATATAGGCACTTAGACACTTTTGACATACCTTACGTCTCAGTGCTGCCACCTAGTAAACGTAATTTTAGAAAACCCTCATTGGATCGATATTTGACCAATATAAACACTTTTTAATTTAGTCTAGCATCCAAGTGTCCGTTTTCACACTGCAACTATACCGAGACTTCTTTATCATATCGTCAGTTCGGACGACAACGATATCGTCCGACGATATCGGGATGTGACACGATGTTACCAATAGCTTATTGTCATGCGGTACGCCACAACAATCTCGAATAATCACGTTGCGCTAGCAAAAGCTACACTGCCGCGCGATTCCAAAAGTGCAAAAGTGACAAAGAGAGGCAGAAGTAAACCAGTTACATTTGCTTTATCTTTTATTATGGTGGAAAATTATGTCGGTGGGTGGGGGTAAGTGGCATCCACGCACGGCCGTCCGGCAGGCGCCTGCCCATGCCAATCCCCCCGTGATCTGCTTCACCCGGCACTGTGCCGTCCGCCGATATAGACACGATAATCAATATCTGACACAGTGTGAAAGCGTTTAGTAGTATTTGTATGAAACTACCAGTCCGACGATATCGTGTCGTTATCGTTAACGTCCAATGTAAAAACGGCCAATATCGAGCGCTGAATTTGAACAGAGAAGCCGCTAACCCGGATTGAAGTATCAATGTATGTAAATCTGGCTTAAAAGATGACGGATAGTATTTTGACTGCCTCGTTGGTCCAGCGGTCGCAAGCGCTACTGCTGAGCATGAGGTCCTGGGTTCGATTACCAGGTTAAATAGTCTTATTTGGTTATCTATCAGGAATTGTGGCAATACCCCGTATTACATTGGGACTTATCTGGTAAAATGTGTGTGAACTATAGGTACACCTCTGCCGAACGCTTCGGGGAAAACAGGCGTGATATTAAGTGGGCATATTGATAGTAATTTGTGAATTAAACATAAGTTGCCTATCTTGAGAATAAACCAACAACAAAGAACAGAGTCGCTGTTACCGAATAGATATAATCGTAGGCTTAGGATTGCTGGCTCTTAGATAATGTGACCACAAAACGTTCTCTCGCAGACAGCCTTCGGGCTTAGGGCTTAGATGGAATTAATTTCTAAAATGTACTCGCTTTATGCCCTTAATTCTGTCTATTATGACAGATGTTCTAAATTGGGGAACTTGATTCAACTGTCTGTGGGAAATAGGCAGAGATGTCGGTGGAAATAATAAGCTTTTCTTGTTAAGTTATTAAAATAAAATGAATATAATTTTGCATTATTTACCTGACTTCCGTCAAAATAGAATGGTTGACATCACAGATTACTAATATGTAGCAAGCTAGTCGACATCTACGCGAAATCGGCATTAAGTGCCATAAACAATCGTAGTCACAACTTATTTTTCAAAAAATGAGGTTGATTATATACACATATTAGGGGTACAACGTTTAAATAAGGTTGAGGTTATAACCTCAACCTCATTTGAACGTTGTACCCCTACAATGTTCCCACTGCTGGGACACACAGGCCTCTTCTCTGTTCCCTCTCACAGAGAGGAAACCTGTGTGTGTGTCGTGGATCTACCACGCGGGCCCAGTGCGAGTGGAGATTAAGGTTGCTACAGATTTAAAGTTTTGATCTGTAGCAACCGGCAATATAAAGACTTCCAAACACAGTTTTAATGTAGTCCGATAAGAAATACTGGCGCCGCCAGTTTATTCAAACATGTTGACTTGTATTGCGATAGTTAGATAAATTCTATTACACATAACATCACGCTTGTTTTTCTTGAAGGGTTACGCAGAGGTGTACCTACATACACAAATACTATTTCTGTTATAATATTTAGTTTAATTTATGTAGTTACATATAAAAACAAAAATAATCGTAATCATTTGCCTAATGAAAACAAACAAAAACCAATATAGGACATTATAAATTATGTTTAAGAATATTGTTTAAGGGACCGACTGTTAATGTCGACCCCGCACCCGGAGCATCTCGAAAGAGATCCCGGACAAGAGAAGCTCCCGAAGGCCAAATCCCAGGATCAGGGAAACCTATGTTACCTTGTCCTATGCACCTATCACCAAACAAACCATCCCTCCGCATTCATAGATCCCGTCGGTCCCCAAATCCCTAGGTCAAATCCCAGGCGTAGGGTGACCCCCAACCTGCCGGGGTCGCGGGAAGGTACTTATGGGTCACCGAGGCCCCTGCAACACAGGCAACAAGAAGGAATACGGGTGGGTTTTAGTCAGTAAGAGTCTGACACACCCTCCCGCTCCGCCCAGAGCGGGAGAAGTTATTTGATGATTTCCCACCCTAAAAAAAAAAAAAAAAAAAAAAAGGGTGACCCCCAAAACCACACCACCTCACCTAACCATGCCTTCCTTCCTATCCCTATATCCCGTCGATCCACGAGGAGGGGTAACCTCGATTCCTCAAAAGCCCACCCCCCATAGCCAAAAAATATGTAGAACGAGAAAAAATCTACCCAGGTGGGTCCCGGCCGAGCCGGGGAATCCCACACCGCTTCGGCGGTCAGCCCCCATCGTATTCTGGGGGGGGCATCCGACTGCTCTTTGGTGCCGCGCTCTTCAGCGCGGCCGGCTGCTGACTCAGCGCCCACAACACAGGCTGCGACTTACGCGCCATCCCACCCTACCACGGCTGCGACTAGTGCGCCAACAATCTCAACTCCGGCTGCATCTCACGCGCCAACACCCACTACGACGTGTATGCCTACCACAAGTCTCTGGCAACAGAGCCTTGTGCGTAACAGCATCACCAACCCGGACAAGGACCAATTACAACACAGACAGAGAGTGACGGGGAAGGAAGACGGATCTGGCAGCTCTAACACTTTCCCGGCCGATGGAGTACGCATGCTGTACAAGCGCGGAAAAATCATGGCTCGAGGGAAGAAAGTAGGCGACCGAAAGCGCAACACTCGCGAAGGCTCTAGCCAGCGCGAAGAGCGATCGGACGCCGAAGAGGTAGTGCGCGACCAGCCACGTGTACGCGAAGGGGCAACCCAGCGCGGAAAACGGCCGGACGCGGAATCACGTGACCAGCCGCAAGTACGCGAAGGGGAAACCCAGCGCGAAAAGCGGCCGGACGCGGAACTATGCGGGCGAGGGCAAGTACGCGAAGGGGAAACCCAGCGCGAAAAACCTCCGCACGCGACTGAGCCTGCCGGGGCCGCCAGCCGACCCCAGGACACCGACTTGACCCACTACAGGCCTCGACCCGAAAGGAAGAGGGGTAAGCGCGCTGGATCCTTACGCCAACCGCTACCGGCGAGAAGCACCCAGACGGGTACCTCCGATCCGCAGCCTGGACCAAGCGGTACAGGGCCGGTGAAGAGGGAGCGCCCCGACGACTCGGCCTCACCGAGCACGCTTCAGGGGGACGCCAAACGCGTGAGGGTCCACTCCGCCCAGGGAGTGCAGAGGACCTACGCGCGAGCCACAAAGGACATTCCTGCGCGGCTGGCCGTAGCAATCTGCTTCCCTACCCCCTCTAGAGACCTGACCAAGGAAGAGGCCATACACATCAAGATCAAACTTGAGAGCCTTATGCTGGACACGGACTCCACATCGCAGCTCCCTGCCTTCCGCGGCTACCCTCGGGTAGCGGAAGGCACCGTGCAGTTGTGGTGTGAGGACGACCATGCTCTGATCTGGCTGACTCAGAACGTGCCCCGTATACAACTCCCAGACACCGACCCTAGGTGTACCACCGGAGGAAGTTGAGAAGGTCCTAGCCCGGGAGCGTCGGATATCGTACCTGCTTGGGTCGATATACGTACGCTTCTGGCCCACGACCCAACCCCCAGACACCGCGACCCAACCCCCTGCCACACTGACCGAAACAACGACGGACCTGACTGTGACGATACCGACGTCGACAGACACACTGGACACGGACATGGTCAGATTGGAGGAGGTCATGGCCCGAGCGGCAATGGCCGACGAAGACGAAGCCATACCGCCAACATCGCCCGGCTGGAACGAGCAACTGTTAGCCTCGTCACTGGGCGGTCAACACGACGACCAGCATAGGGCGGAGGGAGCGGAGGGATTGTCCGATGGATCCATCTCCGACTAACTCCACCCCACCGTTGCCATCGCCCCCCCTCAACATCATACAGACAAACCTCCAGCATAGCCAGACTGCCACGGCTAGTTTACGCAGGGCGCTGGAGGTAACACCCCGAACCATCGCACTGATCCAAGAGCCTTGGATCAGGAATAATAAAATATGTGGCCTCGGTAACATCGGAGGTAAGCTGATCCTGAACACACACAGCGCAGACAAGCCAAGAACTTGCGTCTACATACCCAAAGGAATTCCTATCACACCATTTACTCAATTCTGTTCCAGAGACTTAACAGCTGTCAAGCTCCACAGCGATGGTAGCGCTCCAGATGTTGTACTGGCCTCGGTGTACATGCCAGGCGAGGACGCAAACTGTCCTCCAAAGGAGATGGCCGACCTAGTGCAGCACTGTGAGCGCGCCAAACTGGAGCTGATAATCTGCACCGACTCGAACGCTCACCACCCTCTATGGGGCAGCGACGCACCGAATTCCAGAGGAGAGGTATTATCCACCTATTTATTTTCTACTAATCTTAACATCATTAAACGCGGCTCTGAACCCACTTGGGTCACAGTCCGAGGACAAACGATCATAGACTTAACACTCGCTACAGAAAACGCGACTAACTTTATTATGAACTGGCACGTATCGGACGAGCCATCTTGCTCGGACCATAGGAGGATACGCTTCACAATAACTACCAATACAAAGAAACCAACACCAAGGCGGAACCCGCGGCGCACCGATGTACCCGGGTTTAAACGTCTACTAGCCTCTCTATTAGATAGACACCTATCACAGGTAACTATAAGAGACCAAACGCAACTGGAATACACCGTGACAAAGTTATCAGAATATATAACCGAAGCATACCATGCATGCTGCAAACTAAGAGCGCCAAAAACCAAGGGCGAGAGGAACCCCTGGTGGAACGCAGAACTTAGTAAACTCAGAGATGCATTGCGGAAACAATTCAACAGAGCCAAAAACACCAGACTCCCGGACGACTGGGAACTATACAAAGAAACCCAATATGCATACAAAAAACAGATTAGAACCGCCAGGAGATCTGCTTGGCGGAAATTCTGTGAATCCATAGAGACAAATAACGAAGCCGCTAGGGTAAGGAAGATCCTGGCAGCAGACCAGGACCGAACTCTTGGCGCGCTGAAAAAGCCTGATAATTCATACACACTAACCGACCAGGACACCAGTAAGGTCCTTCTCGAAACCCACTTCCCAGACTGTAGACTCCTGGAGGATGGGAGGTGGGAGGCTGAACCAGAATGGACCCCAACGGATCAGGACTGGTCCACAGCCCGCAACATAATAACAGAAGACCGGTTAAGGTGGGCTATTGACACCTTTCAGCCGTACAAGTCCGCAGGGCTGGATGGCATTTTCCCAGCCCTGCTGCAGTGGGGGGTAAATCATCTGGTGCCATTGCTGACGGAGATTTATCGAGCCTGCATGGCACTCAGGTACATACCCCTCGCGTGGCGCGAGGTGAAAGTCATTTTCATACCGAAACCTGGCAAAACCGACTATACACAACCCAAAGCTTATAGGCCTATAAGCCTCACATCCTTTCTACTGAAGACCCTCGAGAGACTTTGCGATAGACACATTCGAGACGGACCACTTCGAGCCAAACCCCTTCATAAACAACAGCATGCGTATACCACAGGCAGATCAACAGAATCTGCGCTGCACAGCGTGGTTTCCAAAATCGAATGCGCAGTGGATCACAAATGCTCAGCACTGGCCGCCTTCATTGACATCGAAGGCGCCTTTGACAAAACGATGTTCAATAGTATCAACACGGCCCTTGACAGGCACAGCATAGACCAGACCATAAGTGGCTGGATCTCAAATATGCTTAAACTGAGAGCGGTACAAGTCACAGTGAACGACACCACCAGGGCCATAGTGGCGAAGGGCTGCCCACTAGGTGGCGTCCTCTCGCCACTCTTATGGAACCTGGTTGTCGACAGTCTTATCAAAACACTCAACGATAAAGGTTACTTCACCGTAGGCTACGCGGATGACTTAACCATAATAATAAACGGCACCCATGAGAATACCCTGTGCAACCTTATGCGCCAAGCCTTAAAAATAGTAGAGGTTTGGTGCAATAAGCACCAACTATCAGTAAACCCTACAAAAACCGAATTGGTTCTTTTCACAAAGAAGAGGAAATTGCCGCTACTACAGCTACCACGATTCTTTGGAACCACCCTAAGCCTATCAACTGAAACCAAATACCTGGGCATTTTCTTGGACAAACAGTTGAATTGGGCAAAACACACCAACTACATCATTACAAAAGCCTGCATATCACTGTGGCAGTGCAAAAGACTGCTCGGCAGGAACTGGGGAATTAACCCCAAGATTACCCACTGGCTATTCACCACGGTCATCCGGCCAACTATCACATACGGCTCACTAGTCTGGTGGCCCAGGACAGACCTGAGCACAGCCCAAAAAGATCTCGAAAAACTGCAACGGTTTGCTTGTGTAGCAATCACAGGCTGTATGAGAACTACGCCCACCGCCGCCCTACAGGCGATGCTTGGATTGCCGCCTCTGCACCTCATCGTGCGAGAGGAGGCGGCCCTGGCCGCCTTTAGGCTTAACATAACAGGGACCCTGAGCAAAGACTCTAGAGTCAAGCACATACGCATAAGGGAGGATGCGATCAAACGAAGACCGATGATGGCATCACCCTGCGACAGAGCCCCAAAACTACACTGTTTCCAAAAGCACTACAACATAATACTCACAGAAGAACGGTGCGACTATTCAGGCCCGCATGAGGTAAGAGTATACACCGATGGATCAAAGACCAACTCCGGAACCGGAGCTGGCGTTTTCTCACACGACCTTAACATAAATATATCCTGTCCGCTGGGAATGTTCAACACCGTCTACCAGGCGGAATGTGTGGGCATTATACAAGCGGCGTATGCCATAGAAGCCAGGAGAGTTACTGACACTCATGTACGTATACTCTCCGACAGCGCCTCAGTTCTCCAATCCCTAGGGAAGAAACATAATACCTCGAGATTAACACAAGAATGTCACAATGCGCTAGAACGTATAACGGTATTGAACCGCAACACAGTGACACTGCAATGGATAAAAGGACACAGTGGATCCCTGGGCAATGACGCAGCTGACGAACTAGCCAGGAAAGCATCCGGCACGTCAGTCTGCGGACCAGAGCCAATCGTGCCCATCCCCTTCAACCAACTACGCAGGTGGAGCTCACCCACACACAAGCGGAGAGCTGGTGGTCCTCGGTACAGGGATGCAGACAGTCCAGGGAGGCTATGCCATCCTTGGATAGCAAGTTAACCAGGCGCCTGTTACGCCTGAACAGGACCGGCCTGCGCCTGTTGACGGGGACCATCACGGGCCACTGCTCGCTAAACAAACACTTCCACACAATAGGCATAACGGACAGCCCTCTGTGCAGGGCTTGCATGGAGGCAGAGGAAACCGTTGCGCATGTGCTCTTCGAATGCACAGCCGTCACCCACATTAGAACAGAAACCCTCGGGGCACCTAGATCCTACACAGAGGTTCTAAACAGACCAGGAGATGTTATCAACTTCTGGAGGGAGGTGGGCTGGTTGGAATAACCACCAAAAAACGGCCGCCATGGCCCACGCACAATGGTCCACTTGAAGGACTAAGTGCGGAAACCAAACCCTCTAACATAGAACATAGAACATTATGTTTAAGTAATATAAATTCCGGACTATGCAATAGCAACGTGCGATTTTCAATGCACTTTAACGAATTGAATTTGTTAATGAAAAGAGAAATTCATGCGCGCGCGCGTGGAATACAACGTGCCGCCGACCCGGGCGTGGTCCTTACCGGACGGTGAGCTACACATTGCTCACCGTCCGCAAGCCCGCGCCTACGGTGGTCAGAAATCCGCCCGGGATTCCCGACGCCCAGGGCGTCTCCTGCGGTGACTAGGGGTGAGAGGGTGCGAAATTTGCCTTTCCCTCAACCGTCCCGCCTCCTCCTTCGCGAGCATTACTGCTTCGCAGAAGGAGGTGCCGGCTGCCCATGCCCTCTCGCTCCGTACCATGGCCTGAACCAGGGCCGGACGCGAGAGATCTCTGCCGCCGGTCGCCTCCACGAGGACACGGCGGTGCTCTGCCCAAGCCGGGCAGACCTCTACCGTATGGTCCACCGTGTCCTCCGGGCGATCCACACAGTGGTGACACCCGGGCGTTTCCTCCCACCTTATCCGGCACAGGAACCTCCCGAAGCTGCCATGTCCGGTGAGGACCTGCGTCAGGCGGAAGGTGAGGACGCCGTGGCGCCTCTCTAGCCACTCCTCAAAGAGGGTCTTATCGCCGCAATCGTGGCGTGCCCAGCACTGGGTTGCGACAACCGTACTCTCTATGTCACCATGAGATCCCGTCGGAGCTCCGTCCACTGTGCCGCTGTCTCGCGGCTGTGGAGATACGCCCCGGCGTTTCGCCTCCTCGCGCCACTCCCATACGTGCGCGAGGGCTTTTGCCTCCAGATCCAATGGCGGCAATCCGGCAAGGAGGCTCGCTGCCTCACAAGAGACCGTGCGGTATCCCCGGACCATCCGGCTGGCCATGACCCTTTGGGCCGCGCTCAACTGGCGAGCTGGCCGCAGCGCCAGAGAACACGCCCATACAGGAGCCCCGTAGAGGGCCATGGACCACACGACCTCCGCGTAGAGCCTCGAGCAGGAGGCGTTTGGACCCCCTAGATTCGGCAGGAGCCGCTTCAATGCAGCCCCTGCCCGCTCCAGTTTGTGAGCCAAACGTCGGAAATGCTCCAAGGAAGACCACTAGCAGTGAGAGAATTCAAAAACTCAACTGCCTTGATCCCTTCCCGCAAGCCCTGCCTGTCCTGATTAAGGACGCCGTTATACGATGTGTAAACTACTTCATCCCCATTAAATTCGGTTAAATTTGTTTGATGGATTGCAATCGACTTAGTCATTTCTTGGAGTGAGTAGGTATGCCGCGTTCACATAATCAAGAATGATCCTGTATATTTGACAGATCTCCAAATACTGAACTGGACTTAGTAACTGCTCTACAACGAAATATAATTGAAGCTGAGATTCTTACTGGATGTGGCTCAGGTGAAACTGTTTGCATGCTGCATGTTTGCTTGCATGCTGCACACTTTCTGCATGCATGGTGTATGCTTGTTTGCATATTTGCTGTACATATATTTGAAAAATTTATTAAAAAAGGAAATACACCATGCATGCATGGTGTATTTCATTTTCAATAAATTTTAGTATTACGTTAAGAAATACAAAATTATGCTAACTATGCATTTTCTGTAATGTGATGGATGATGCGAAAGAGTGGGTCTTAATATGAACATTGACAAGACAAAGGTCATTCAAATGCCCACTTTCATTAAGATCGGAGACGCTACGCTCGCAGTTGTGGACGAGGATGTTTACCTAGGACAAACTGTCCAGTTAGGTAGGTCCAACTTCGAGAAAGAGGTCAATCGTCGAATCCAACTCGGCTGGGCAGCGTTCGGGAAGCTACGCAATATCTTCTCGTCCCACATACCGCAGTGTTTTAAGACGAAAGTCTTTGACTAGCGCGTGTTGCCAGTGATGACCTATGGCAATGAAACGTGGTCGCTTACAATGGACCTTATTACAAGGCTAAAAGTCACTCAACGGGCAATGGAGAGGGCTATGCTTGGAGTTTACCTACGTGATCGAATCAGAAATGAAGAGATCCGCAGGCGAACCAAGGTTACCGACATAGCTCGAAGAATTGCCAAACTTAAGAGGCAGTGGGCAGGACACATTGCTCGCAGAACAGATGGCCGATGGGGCCGAAAGGTTCTGGAGTGACGACCGCGTACCGGAAGACGTAGCGTTGGAAGGCCTCCTACAAGGTGGACCGATGACCTTTTGAAGGCCGCAGGAATCCGCTGGATGCAGGAAGCTCAAAACCGGTCGAAGTGGCGGTGCTTGGGGGAGGCCTATGTCCAGCAGTGGACGTATTTCGGCTGAAATGATGATGATAGATGATTCTTTCAATTATTATGGATACGAAATGTATGCCAAAAGTTGATTCTAACTGTAAACTTTCTGAGTTATGATAGTTCTACCTTTTAATGACTATAGATATGAGATGTATGCCAAAAAACGATTCTGACGGTGAACTTTCTGCGATATGATGGTTCTACTTTTTAATTATTATTATGGATATGAAATTTATGCTATAGTAAGTGATTATGACTTACAAAATTATGACTTTTGAATATACGATAAATGAGTCTGCCAAACGATTTTTTGCAAAATGTGGTTTATGCTATCCACTGTTATGCAAAATAATATTATGACATAAAAAGTTCTGCTATAAAGGGTAGACCCTAAAAAATAACTTATATTGTGGGTTACATCATAGCTCAATACTAGTAGGTATTCCTCATTCCAACTACAAGTGTAATAATATGACTCTTCGAGGAGAAGGTTCTGATCAATGGAAAGAAAAGGGTGAAGTTCGACGTATAGACCTCTCCCTGGCCAGCTTTTGCCCCAATGAAATGAAATGAAATTATTTATTCCGTAAAAAGGATATTGGAATAATAAAAAAATATTAAAAATTAAGATAGATGGAGTCGACATTTCCTATTTGTCTCTCTTGAGTTTATTTCGCCATTTCTTCTCAGGGGTAGTCCCTGAGAAGAAATGGCGAAATAAACTCAAGAGTCAAAGTCTCTTTTAAAGTCCAGACATAATCTTGGTCAGATCATGTGACGACTATGTAGATCTGTGTCTGAAATGGTCTTTAGAGGAAAGAAACACACAAATTTGAATTGACCTCTCCAGTCAGTGCAAGCATTTGTCAGTAATCGTGTTGCTCAATTCAGGACTTAAGGAGCTTAACGACTTGACGAACAATACAAAGAAAGGACATTTGGGTAGGCCGCATAACCTTTTTTTTACTTATAAAGGGGTGGAAATCCTCCTGAATGTCCTTCGCCCTGCGACGGACGGAGGGGTTTGTCAAAATTTTACTGACTAAAACCACCCCGTGTTCCCTCGCACACTTGCAGCGCGGGCTACGGGGGCACTTAAGCACTCGCAACGCAGCCCCCGACTGGTCGACTGGGACAGCCCGCTTCTGCGAGCTCCGTCTGGTCAAGCGGGGGTAGTGAGGTGTTTGACTCCCTACTCGATGTCTAAAAGGGGCGCGCGTGGAACATTACGTGCCACCACCTCGGGTCTGATATGATAGGGGGCGGCTGACGTCCCCGAGTTCGCCGTCCCTAGACCCATTTAGGGGGGCTGGAAGAGGGCATTATTTGCCCTCTGCCGACAACCGAAATCTTCCTTTCCCTTTCCGTTGCCTCCTTCTGCGACATGACATTTTCGCAGAATGAGATCTCCGCGTCCCACGATACTGTGCCGCCGACCATAGAACGAATCACAGCACAAGCAGGGCAGCAACAGGTCGCTTCCCACCTCCGAAACGAGGGCATGGCGCGACTGCTCTCAATCTGTACACTCTGCAAGCTTTTACCACACAGTGTCCTCCCGACAGTGGACGCAGTGATGACACTGAGCGTCTGGCTCTTTGCCTATGCAACGCACGTACTTCCCGAAGCAGCCGTACCCCAAGAGTATCTGCGTCGCCCTAAATGACAGGGACCGCCTCAATGGTGACGAGACCGGCGTGGTAAGGCGCAAAAGTCTGTCCCGCCATTCCGCCACCAGTACTTGACGGAACTCGGACCGGAGCAGCGTGATCTGCCACTGTACCGGCAAACCCAACCTTTTTTTTTCGGGGTGGAAATTACTCATGGATGTCCTCCGCCCTGAGGTGGGCGGAGGAGTCTGTCAGAATCTTACGTACTAAAAACCACCCCGGTGTTCCCTTCCCACACTTGCACCGGAAATCATGGGATCTTGTGCGACTTCCACGATCCCTGGCTGGTGCCGGCCCACCTTCGCGGGCTGCCCCAGGCCCACGGGGGGTGTGAGGTGAAAAACTCCCCCCGCGATGCCCAATAGGGACGCGCGTGGAACACTACGCACTCCCTCTCCGAGAGACCTGTATCCCGGCAATGGGAACATTTTAGGCTGATGATTAAACTAAAGAAGACAATGCGCAGGCAGGTGGCGGTGGTTCTGTAGTTTTCTTCCTTAAGGGAAGTTTTTGTATGTGGGCGTGAGTTTATGTATGTATGTATGAAGAAGACAATGTCAGGTGATTGCCCAGTCTCGAACCTTAATAACCGGAAGCGTTACCTTTGGACACTATTATTTTTCCGTTTCATGAATAAAGATTTACCTTCTTATAATTTTGAACAATATCCATATTGTTCTTTTTGGAATATTTTATTTAGTGCATCGTAAATACCTAGTAAATACAGACTAAATGTAACGAGTACTTCAAGACAAGGACTAAGAATTTCAGATCTCAGATTGAACAACAAACTTAACTTTGCAGTTTACATATAACTATAAATGACCAATTTTCGGATTTTTCTCATTACTTGAACCTTGACCTTGAGATCTTGCTTCTCGCCAAACTTCATACTGCTAGCTCACCGGTACCATATAGGCGTTAGTTTATCTGCGAGTGTCAAATGTGCGGCATAAATGGCCCTATTTTTTATTGCGTTGACTTGGAAGTTTGATTTTCTTTACAGCTAAGGGTATCTATTTCAACGTGATATCACCATGGAACTAGTATTACTATAGATTAGTACCCATAAACTCAAACTCAAAGCATTTATTTCAAATTAAACCATTTACACGCACTTTTGAACTGTCAAGGATTCGGGCAGTTAGAAATATGAAGCTAGTTGCCCATTCCAAAACGTAGTAGGTACCTATGGAGAAGAGCGGACAAGAAACTCCATGGACACTCTTTTAAATTATATTTTTACAAAAATATTGGTTTAAATAATGTTAAATTTATAACTAAATGTGAGGACGATGTCAAAAAATCGCGTCCATAGTACAGAAAAATAAACAAAACAACAATTTAAATTAAAATAAAATAATTAAAATAAGCCGTAGCAACTAAGAGATGAGCAACTGCCGGCGCCCGTTCACGAACATGACGCATGGATCAGCACCATTCAGCTCAACCATTTCGAAGGGAGCTAAATTAACCGACACACGCGCCACCATCAGCGAGACGTCTGAGTGAGCATGACATACTCTCAGCCGCCAGGGCACATTCAAGTGCAAATGAAAGACATTAACCGGTAAATGTCAGCACAGGTGTGAGTACTATGTATAATAGACATAGTACTCACACCTGTGCTATACAATTATACAAGGTGTCGTTTTGTCCCGTTCCACACAGGAAGATATGTGATTCCGAAAATTTGAAAAAAAAAGAGCTACTTATTTTATTATTGATTCGTTTCGAGAATCATTAGCATAGTTACCTCCTTGAATTTGACGAGGATGCAAATCGACACCTTGTATTAAAAGGAGATTGAATTTATACAACGCAAATACAGTCTTACAATGTTCAGCAGCTCCAACAGTACTTAGACAGTCTGAAACCTGGTTGAGCTAATAGGTCCCTATTACTAGTAATATAATTATGTCTTTCACCTCCTTTCTAAAAAGATGTTTCTTTTTCCTTACGTACATGATGTTTTCATAGATATATTGACAAGGTACCGTCTTGATGTTAATACCCTTAAACAGGGTTCCTTAGAAAATCGCGCTTTTTTTTTTTTTTTGAGGATGGGAAATCATCAAATAACTTCTCCCGCTCTGGGCGGAGCGGGAGGGTGTGTCAGACTCTTACTGACTAAAACCCACCCGTATTCCTTCCTGTTGCCTGTGTTGCGGGGGCCTCGGTGACCCATAAGTACCTTCCCGCGACCCCGGCAGGCATCGGCCCTAGTGGACCCCTACTATATGTGATGACGACATCTCTTTGAGGCGTGGAATACAACGCGCCGTCGACCCAGGCCTGGTCCTTACCGGACGGTGAGCTACCCATTGCTCACCGTCCGCAAGCCCGCGCCTACGGTGGCCGGAAATCCGCCCGGAATTCCCGACGCCCTGGGCATCTCCTGCGGCGGCTAGGGGCAAGAGGGCGCGAAACTTGCCTTTCCCTCAACCGTCCCGCCTCCTCCTTCGCGAGCATTACTGCTTCGCAGAAGGAGGCGACGGCTGCCCATGCCCTGTCCCTCCGTACCATGGCCTGAACCAGGGCCGGACGCAAGAGGTCTCTGCCACCGATCGCCTCCACGAGGACAGGGCGGTGCTCTGCCCAAGCCGGGCAGACCTCCACCGTACGCTCCACCGTGTCCTCCGGGCGATCTACACAGTGGTGACACCCGGACGTTTCCTCCCGCCTTATCCGACACAGGAACCTCCCGAAGCTGCCGTGTCCGGTGAGGACCTGCGTCAGGCGGAAGGTGAGGACGCCGTGGCGCCTCTCCAGCTACTCCTCAAAGAGGGATTATAAGGGAAGAGGTCTTATCGCCGCAATCGTGGCGTGCCCAGCACTGGGTTGCGACAACCGTACTTTCCATGACGTCATGAGACCCCGCCGGAGCTCCGTCCGCTGTGCCGCGATTTCTCGCGGCAGCGGACTAACGCCCCGACGTTTCGCCTCCTTGCGCCACTCCCATACGTGCGCGAAGACTTTTGCCTCCAGATCCCATGGCGGCAATCCGACAAGGAGGCTCGCTGCCTCACAGGAGACCGTGCGGTATCCCCGGACCATCCCGATGGCCATGACCCTTTGGGCCGCGCTCAACCGGCGGGCTGGCCGCAGCGCCAAAGAACGCGCCCATACAGGAGCCCCGTAGAGGGCCATGGACCACACGACCCCCGCGTAGAGCCTCCGGCAGGAGGCGTTTGGACCCCCTAGATTGGGCAGGAGCCGCTTCAATGCAGCGCCCGCTCGCTTCAGTTTGGGAGCCAAACGTCGGAAATGCTCCACGAAGTTCCACCGGCTGTCGAGGACGAGTCCCAGGTACTTCATCGTCGACTCGACGCCGATAGAAACCCCTCCAGAAAATCGCGCCTGCGGCGATTATACATGGCTCGATAGCTCTGTTCTGCAGAATAACAATAGACTCGATGTCTGCAGCCCATCCCAAAAGTAAAATACCGTGAGTAGTGAGTAGTACCGTTACTAAGCTCGCGGTATCTACATCAGTAAATTGACGGACTTTATTGACAGCATATGCTGCTGAACTTGCCGTCCTGCAAGAGATGTTAAATGGGGTCACCATTTAACATCCATTGCAGCCTAGAGTCGAGCGTGATCCCCATGAAAACAGTTTTATCGAGGAATTCTAGTTTCTCTTGATTTAATTACTACTTTTGACATTTGGTAAAGAAAATCCTATGCACTTAGTTTTTTATTCCATTTAATAATTATTGGCAGTGAACCAATTTTTAACCTGCAGTAGGGCGTTATTTACGTCGTCAAAATTAGTCTATCTACCTTAAAAATTAAGGAAGTATCGTCTTCAAATAACATGATTTGTGGTTCATTATTTAATATATGGCGTAGATCATTAATATACACAAAAAACAGGAAAGGACCCAATATCGAGCCTTGTGGAATACCTATTTTTACTTTTAAACCGAGTCAATTGATACCATTTATTTGAACTTGCTGTTGTCTATCATTTAAACAAGATTTTACTAAACGGAGCGCAAGTTTTCCAAGTCCGTAATGCTCAAGTTTCAAGAGTAAGGCTTCGTGATCGATGCAATCAAATGCCTTGGAGAGGTCACAAAAGATTCCTATAGCGTCTTGGGCCTCTTCCCACGCGTTAAAAATGTGTCTTAATAAGGTTACACCGCCGTCAGTCGTATAACGTCCTTTGGTGAAACAATACTGTTGCTCGTGAACGATTTTATTCGTGTTAAAATGGATGAGCATTTAATTAAGCATTAACTTTTCAAACACTTAGCTGAAAACCGGCAACACGGATACGGGTCTATAATTATTGGTGTCTTTACTGTCCCCGGATTAGAACAGTGGTATTACCTTACTGTATTTCATTAAATCCGGGAAGACTCCTTGATCCACACACAAACATACAGGTACAGGTACAGTCTTTAATGGACATTCCCCAAAGATCTTCGGACAATTTGATCTTGATTTGCCGTTTTTGCTTTGAGCTTGTATTACCATTATGGGGTTAATATGCTTAAAGTTATTCAATCGAGCAGCTTGAAACGTTCGCCTTTACTGAATCAAAAGCATGCGAGGGCGAGAAATTTAAGGTTTACTGGTAAAAAAAAATACAAGTTCTTGAGCAACTCCTTTGCTATCGCAAATGAGACCACATGACGTCTCTAGTGTGTAATCAGAATCACGCTTTTTGTTCCTATTCGTTTCATTATTGATAATTTTCCAAATCGTCTTTATTTCATAGTCTGCTGATTTAACCATGTTGCTAATATATAAGGCTTTAGCTGCCTTACAAGTATTCTTAAAAGTTCTAGAGTAAGTAGCAACATACTTATCAAAAGTGTCAGTGTATAAAAAAGGCTTTAGGCCGTACAGGTCGAAAAGTCTTTCCTTACTTTTCCTGAGTCCTTTAGTTGCCCAGTCACTAAATAAAAACCTAAGGTTGATAGTTTTAGTGTTCTTCTTAAAATAATTATTGAATTCGGTTTTGACTACCGAAAATAATTCTTTATACAAATATTAACATTGTTCATTGTAAAGTCCTGATCACTTAACTTACAAATTAAAGTGCCATTAATTTATTGTAGGTAACAGATGTAATTGGTCTGATTTGTATTGGTATGTTGGACTCAAAAGATACGGTTTGACCGCTGTGATCAGAAGGGAGACAATTAACGATGGCTTTTCTAAAGAGTCACAGCAACAAAACACATTATCAATACATGTAGCAGTAATCGTAGTTATTCTGGTTGGTCCTACAAACACATTTGACAAATTAAATGATTTAAACTTTTATAATCTACTGGTATTTGAAGTATTTTCTATAATATTAAAGTTGAAGTCACCACAGATAATTTCTGATTTATTTCCAGTTGCAAGTTTTGCCAAAACATCTCCCATAACAGACTCAAATATCGAGTAGCTTGATAATTTGGCGATCTATAAACGCACTCTATAACATGTTTATCTAGCTCAACACATCACAGTTCAATGCTATGTTCAACCGATAGTTCAACTACATAAGTATGTCTTTACGAGTTTTTGAATTTAATACAACTTAAAATAAGATTACTGAACCCCACGCAGCATTGATTTCCGGTTAAAACCACTGGCCACACTATAATTCTCTTATGTATATTGGTATTAATACCTACTGGTGTGGCAAGTTATGGCCCCTTACATTTTTTTGATTGTGGACGGTTTATAAGGTGTCTGTAGTCTGTCTTAGGCTTATATTGCAGCCGCGGATATTGTGTGTCGCGGGCTTTAGAGAATCCTGCGGCTAGTGACAGCTAATGATGGCTGTCAGACGTCATAGTGCACCGGCGCCGAACGGAAGCATTTCGTCTCACCGCAAACCACGTTTTTTCAATCTCAGTTCATCGCGCCCGCAAAACCGCAAAACTTTATTACGTTATCCCGTAATCCTTGGGGATATACTGTGTTACGTTTTCAAAATTAAAAATAATAACCCGCGTCCGATTAAATCCAAATTATAGACTTTCAAGTGACCAGTGTACGGGCAAGCAAGGTGGCCACCTGCCCAGAAGGATTCTTCAAGACTTTCGCCAGGAGAAGCACAGGTACCGCTTTGCATTATTTGCTGGAGTTAGGCTACAAACGCCACCTGACCGTCACAAATTCCTCTTTGAAAGTTTGCTCAAATAAAAGGCAAATTGAATTATTATGCATTCCACATAATAATTTTTCTGTCGTCCTCGACCCGCAAGGATACACGGCTATTTATACGCCTGTCCCTCCACCTACTACTAGAATTAAGGTTGCAATTTGCAACCTGCTAAGCTAATTTTGATAGAAAAACCTACTAACTAAACTACAAACGTTGTTTGTAACAAATTATAGTAAGTTCAGCACCCTAATTGCGTAACACACTATCCAAAAACAAACGGAATAATATTGATGGATATTTCTAATCCATTGCTTTATAAGTTCGAAAAAGTATCTGCTCTATAACATAAATAAAGCAATGAATGTTGTTGATCTGTCAAAATGAAATCCATTGCTACTGTGTGCTACACAATTACCGCGCCGCAGCCGGTTTCCAATTTGGAAGAACTTTTAACTTCGAACTTACTGCTACATAAACTGACATCCTAATTACTTTTCTTCTAAGTCTTTTTTATTTAAAAATAATGCATTTAGTCTGATTACCTATCAGATTTTTCCTTTTTTTGTGTCTAATAAGTACCTAACTTATACATATAATTAGGTATGTACCTAGACATAATTAGATAATTTCAGGACATAACTGTTCTATTTAATAATTTTCAAACATTTGATTCGGCAGGTAACACAGATAATCTAACAATTAGATATCATAATACCTACCCTTACTTCGTGAATCAGAAAGTTGGTTGGTTTCAATAAGAGCATGTCGGATTTGAAAAATTCTTTTGCATTTGATAGCCCAATTCTTGAAGAAGGTTAAGGCTATTTAATAACAGGATAAGCCGAGCAAAAAGTATAAAAGACAGAAAGAATACTAAGCGTAAGCGTAGAAATTTGGGTACAGTAGTGCTATTCTGGAACAATCTCACCGTGAAAATTTTGGTGAAGTGAGCGTGAAGTGACTTGTTAGTGTCATCCAACCTGATGCTAGAGATTGACTTTAATTTAATTATGGCTACGACAATTTTAAAATTTTCCATCATGGGTTGGCGTCTTCATGGTTTTCGAGGGTGCTAAAGGCGATAGTTTGGTCAAAATGAAAATCCAAGATGGCGGTTGCGAATTCTTTTTGAATAAAAATACAAAAATGAGTTTCTGACTGAATTTGTATTTTGCTATTTTATTTAAACAACCTCTAAATAGTAATGTTTAGACACTTAAATGTTAGCTTTGAAATAATATAAAATGATCAATAGAATTAGGATAAAAATTTTATTAAAATCTCGATTATGATTATAAATGTAATGCTTGGTCAATTCCTAGCATCAGTGGCATGACACTGACAGCTCACTCCACGCATGTTTTCACGGTGAGATTTTTACAGAATCGACATACAGGTGTACGAGTACTTTTTGCTTCACTTCTAATAACAAGGTTAGGTTGTACCTAAGCTTTCTTTTGCCACAGAGCCAAAACCAGTTTTCAGATACATACAGTTCGAAATTCGAAGTCGTAATTGCCAATCTCAAGAATAGTCTTGAACAATACGCCACTTGAAGAAATACTAATATTTCTTTCGCCACTTCATGATAATTAAGGGCTGTAGAAACGAAGTGATCTTATCAAGCAATTTTACTTCCAATTTATAGTCAAGTACCTACTTACTATCACATGAGGCAGCAACCAATAAATAGAAATCAATTTAAGTTTCGTTTTTAGGGTTCCGTACTTCAAAAGGAAAAACGGAGCCCATAGGGATCACTCGTGTACCCGTCCGTCTGTCCGTCTGTCACAACTGATTTTCTCCTAATCTTGAAATTTAGTACATATATGAATTTCTGTGACCCAAACACGAACAAGTAAATAAATGAATTTTGAATATGGGGTTCACTTTTGGGGAAAAATGTGAAAATAAAAAAAATGACAAATGACTTGTTATGAGAATTTGAAATTTATATTTTATATAATTTTAAAATAATTCGTTTTAAAGTTATTAAAGAAAATAGATGAACATTGATCATTCTCCCATATCTCCGAAACGACTGACACTAAAATTAAAAAAAAAATACAGGGAATAGCTAATACTTACCCACCTATAGATTACAGGACATTTTATAAGAAGTCTTATGGTCTTAAAATAACATGGTAAATCACTCAAAATTGTGCTTACAGACTTACATTAGCAGTTGGAATATATGGGGGAACTTGTTTTTCAACTAGAATGTTAAGTTTATTCTTGGGATAAATTCATCCCAACTACGGAACGAACCTTTCATTGTGCGTGGTCCAACACGCACTTGGCCAGTTTTTTGCGAAGATGTATGAATTGTAGAATTCAATATTGTAATGGCAGATGAAAATTTAATGGAAAATACGTGACAATCATTTACTATATTATAATACTAGCGTATCGCCTCTGCTTCGCAAGGTTTTTACGACTTGACAACACATCGAGATTTCTCTATCATATTCAAGTTTAATATTATATAATAGGGGAGATCCTTGTACCTTTATTTTTTTGGGTGGGAAATCATCAAATAACTTCTCCCGCTCTGGGTGGAGCGGGAGGGTGTGTCAGACTCTTGCTCACTAAAACCCACCCGTATTCCTTCCTGTTGCCTGTGTTGCCAGGGGCCTCGGTGACCCATAAGTACCTTCCCGCGACATCCTTGTACCTTGGGACAACACCATTATTTGAAAAATTATGCATTGCGAAGTGGTAAGTAGCGACATCTAGTAGCTATTTCATTTCATCATTCAGAACACATGCCGTAAAGTCGGCCATTTTGGTTTGTGTCGTAGTTGTGTTATGACCTGTGATAATTTCGCGTGATTTTTTTTCTTTTATCCATTTAAATCTTCGTTTCAGTCGATATATTTTGAGGTGAGTAGTTTCTTTAAGACCAACCCGCACTGGGCCCGCGTGGTGGATTACGGCCCACTCCCTCTCACAGAGAGGAGGCCTGTGTCCCAGCAGTGGGAAAATTATAGGCTGATTATGTAGTTTCTTTAAAATACAATTAGTTGATAATTACATTCGTAACCAATTATTTTAATATAAATCACTGTATTTCCGTAATTGAAAAAATAAAACCAAACTTTGTTTTATACAATTGCGATTTGTACCTTGGGACTGTCCCCTGGTACAAAGCCTTGCTTATTTGTTTAATATATTTATTTTTTAATTTGTTATTATGTTTATAGATGTCGCGAAGTAAAAATAAAGTCACCTGGCCAAAATCAAATGAGGAAAATGTTAAAAATGCCATCGAAATGGTTATTTTAATAACGGTTTCGATGGCATTTTTAACATTATATTAAACGACTGAATTCAGTGTGGTACTTGTCGATTCCTGGTGAAACATTCATATCAACTGATATAGATAATATTATTACTTACCTGTAAAAAAATCTTAGAAAAACTATTTCTTTTTCGTCTAGCGGAAGTTTAGGTTTCCAAAAATGTAAGAAGGGCTTTGTGTCCTAAGGTACAAACATTGGTATCTCAAGGTACAAGCCACGATTGTACCTTGGGACAAATATCTTTAAGTAGTTAATTGAAATTTTCTCATAAATAAAACTTAATAGGTAGTATGTTGCACCATAATATTGTGATGTTACTGATTACTAATAGAAATTTCAAATAAACAAATGAATCAATTTGAACCAAAAGTACGAAGATTTAAAGAAAAGTGTCCTGGGTACAAGGATCTCCCCTAGATTATATATTTTTATACAGGGTGGATTTTTGTAATGCCACTTGGAGGGAAAGTACTCTTAATACTGCAGATAGAAAATTTTACTCAAAGGAAACTTTCCTTTATTTTTGAATAGAAAGCAAACTGCATTCAAAGATTTCGAAAATTCTCTTCTCCCACACCCGGGAATCGAACCGGCTAAAATCTGAAAAAATTATACCCTGTACTTTTATTGCATCGATCGTTAGGGTCAATTATAAGGATGAAATGTCTCTAACAAACATAAATTAAATGAAAGGAAAACCAGGAAATCTTAAATTAATTTAATTATTTACAAAAAATGGTAAACTAACTAACTATCGAATTTTTAGATTTCGACCTATGTTCCTTGGGGAAAGTTGTCCAGTTTAATGCAACTGATTACCTCATGAAATATACGCACTCCTTTTAAATTATACTTGTATATCTATTTCTGTACCTATGTAACCAACCCCTAACCCCTATACATATTTTAAATCAAAGACGCTTTTCGTGCATCAAAGCATCACAATTCGCTGTCTGCCTAAATTCATTGCGTAGTTCAGAAGAACAACGCGACAACACAGATAGACACGACAAGCGTAAGTATTAGATATAACAATAAAATAAGTTTGGTATAAAATGATATTCACGATAGCAAAATTAACGATCAGATTTTACGATTTGAGATTATCCATGACATAAAAGAAACCAAAACGTTTTGCATATCGGGGCGGGGGGACCCCATTATTTATTTACAAATTGCATTTCTTATCGATCATCAGAATACTTTCAATTAAAATAACTTACGCTGAGGACAAAGGCCTCGCAAAGATTTGCCGCCCGGAGCCTCGCAATGGTTACGGCTGCCGCCCGGAGCTTCGCAATGGTTAAGGCCGCCGCCCGGAGCCTCACAATGGTTAAGGGTGGCCTTAACCATGCCCTGGTGATACTATAAGTTAGTGTTCATTTTCTTCTAGCGGTTTCTTTGAAACTACGAGTATAAGGGATATGTTCGTTAAAAGATGTTTATCGTGTTCTGTTTTAACTTGTTTGTAGGTAAACTGCTACTCCTTACAGTTCGCTTAAGGCGCTGACAAGACCCAATTGATCAAAATAGGCTTCGCTTAAGAAACAAAATTGCCAAATCTGTATAGTTTGTGGTAGCGGAAAAAATATATATTAATTTTGAACATACGAGTATTTCCCAGAACTTGGTTGTTACCAAAACACGTTTTGAAAACAAAATCTCGATACAAACTAACGTTAAACTAACCTCTTACTTTGAGGTCTAATCCAAAATATCTGTATCAAATATCAACATACGTTACGTATTTAATGAATAACAAGAACGTCTTATTTGAATGCAGAACTTGGTTGTTTTTTTATTTTCGATTACTCAACTCAATTTTGAGTAAATAGATAATTACTTCATATTTTGCAATAAATTACAAGCTTTTTGTCATCACGCTTCTCTTTCTTTTCTATGGAATTTGACAGTGACCGCGGTTTAGGTGTTGTCAGCTTCTTAAATAAACATGTTTTCACCGCAATGTAGCCTTAATGAACACTTGACAAACGAATTAATGTTCGGAAGTACTTATACTTGGAATACTATACTGGAGGGTAGGAGGAGGATACTCAAGGGAATAGAGAATTCTAGAAAGCCGTTGGATGAAGTATCCTTCTAAGTTAGACTACAAGCTTTGATCTTATATGACCGTAAGATGTTTAGCTGGGAGCTTCGATCAACATTGTCGAAACGGCTGGGGAAATGAAAGCTGTCTTTTTCGAAGTAATTTAAAGTAATTTATACATACATACATACATACATACATACATACATACACAACTCTCACACATAAACTCACGCCTTCTTTCCATGGGGGTAGGGAGAAACTACAGAACGCCACCTGCTACGATCGAATTAATTTCTTGATACAAAAATGTTTAAAAGTATTGTTTACTGAAACAAATCACATTAGTAGGTACCATGCAAACACTGAAACACCGAACAACTATCTGCTCCATACAAATATTCTGCCTCCCGTAGTGACAGCAGTTGAGTGATTTTCCGTATTACACGGATTGATTGGATGCCAATGACGCCGGTTGAGTGATTGTATCACTCTGCCGGCGTCATTGGCATCCGATCAGTCCGTGTAATACGGAAAATTACATCTTTTCATCACCATCTGCGTAGCCTTCTCTCAACGATGTTAGGGCCGGCTTCCAAGCTAACCGGATACAGCTGAATAGTATAGTATTTTCCATGGAGTGACTGCCTATCTGACCTCTACAACCCAGCCACTAGGTAATTCAATATGACACCCCTTGGTAAGACTGGTTGTCAGATTTTCGGGCTTCTGACGACCCGTAACGACTGTCAAAGATCCACGAATGACAGCCGAGACCAACGGTTTAACGTGCTTTCCGAGGCACAGAGGGGTCTTGATATGTAAAGATGGTCACCCATCCACGGACCAACCACGGCAAGTGTAACTTAACCAGATCGATCAACTAGTGCGGCTGTTATTACTTAGCTACAAGCCCCGTAAAAAAGTTATTATTTTCTTGGCATCTTTCACTACTATGAACTTACTAGAACTAGGGATACCTACCTGAAAGCAGCGAAACCATCGCAAACGGAGTATAATATAATTATAGTATAATAGTTTGGTTGCTATAGAGATGAACCTAAATTTTCTGAAACATCCTAAGCGGCAAAAAAAGATATGATAATTTCATAAAGGTCACCCCGTAATTGGCACTTCGCAGAAGAGACATTATGACGACTGACTGGTGCTAAAATATTAAATCAACTAGAACGTTGCTTCGTGGGTCAGTTGCTATGCATGAAGGTAAAAATTTGCTGTTAATAGTTAATTTTGAGGAAAACACTCCTTACATTTTTTGATCCAGTTTTTATTATATGAAGTAATAAATTCGATGCACTGTAGCATAATTTGCTGTACCGCAACTGTATGATAAATACGATAATGCCAAAAATATGAAGTGTTAAAAATTAATAACTTTAATTCATCGTGTTTAAAAATGATCCAAATAACACATACATACTAAAATCTATACATATAATAAAATTGTATATACAATATGTAACAAAAACCCTGTTGTTCCTTCTACCTACGTTTTAAGAATCGGTTTACTAAGCGATAAAGCAAGTCATCTATAAAAAACTGCTCAATAAAAAAAAAAAAAATAATTATTAATATTTGTAATGTTTAATCGATTTGTTACCTCTGCAATTCTGCATGAAGCGATGACGCGAAACCAGAAGTAGATAGAACGTTCCCGCCCTCTCTTTGATCGGTGCCGCCGCGCCGCCGATTATCTACATATTTTTCTACACAAGTTCGTGACCTTGTCAGCTGTTGTTTATCAGTATCACTTTAACGAATTAATCTTTGAAAATCTTGGTTTACACAGTATTTTTAAGCACAATTGATAATTGTTAAAACTACATTTAACACTTCACTACGTTAAAAAAAACAAATTCGCCGCGTCTGTCACATAAAACCTGATGTACCTATTTACATTTTAATGCATTAATTTATTATGATATCTACTTGACGGCCACGGAGTTGCTGTTCGATATGACCACCTTGTACCTCTACACTTCTTGGCTCATAGTCGGAGGGAAGTAGTGATTGGACGCGACAATAGTGAAATGGGGGCTGGCCATCTTCTTTGAGTACTCTCCTAACGCGCATATGGTTTACTCCAAGGGCGTGTCCCACTGAGCGTGTACTTCGCGTTGGATCGTGCTCAAACAAGTCCAAGACTTCTGTCTCGAGTCCTCGGTCTGCCTGCGTCAGCTCAGCTCGATGTCATGTCTCGCCCGTGCACATTGACGATATTGTACGTACTGTTATACCTTACTACAGCATTTTATTACTTAGTAGCAATTCTCATTCGGTTTGCTTGGGCAGTTCAGCTAGAAACTCGGTACGGGTCGGAGGTCCTAAAATCTTACTATTTCTATTGTTAACAATTCTAGTTCCAAGTTCTCTAACCCAATAAACTCTGTTTCCAGTTATCAATAATTAGTTTTTTTAAAAACAAGATTCCGAAACCTCCTATAATATTTGGTGGCAGCGGTGGGATACGAAAATCCCCTACCCGAATACGTCTTTGAAATAAAACACTAAATAAAACTGAAAGTGCCAGTGAATCTTAACCGTTCTAAAGTGCTGAAAAATAAGTGATTTACTAAATCTACACTGTGTTGTGAATGTGTATTGTATATATATACAATAAATCAAAGTGTCTGATCGAAATCCTGTCTTGTGTGTTCGCCTTGCAACCAAGACCGCATTTCACCCTCTGCTGGCGCAGAGGACTACTACGACTGCTGTTCTGCTGGTTACCGCTGGAGGAGCGGTCACGATGATCCTAAGTATCCTCATGATGACGGCGATCCTGTGAGTGATCTAAGAAATACTACCTACTATATCCTAGGGAGAATACCAGAATTAACTCAGAGCCATTTCACATCTTTATTTCATTTCTATCTACTCATTCCTATTGTTCATTAATCCTAATACATTGTGACTGATAAGGAACTTACTATAAGGCAACTGTACATTTTGTTTAGACTACGCGTTTCGATTACGCGTCACTGAGTCGCTTGTACAAAGTTACTTAAGGGGGAGACGATTTTTTATAATTAATAATTTTAGATATAAACATTTTATTTTGTAAAATCCAATCATGACTTCCAAATCTGAAACAAAGGAGGAAAGTTCCAGTAGCTCTAAGAGTACAAAGGTGGAAATCGAGGAAAATATAGAACTTGGCATTTTATTCAAATTCATTAAGCCATTCGATGGCTCCAGGGAAAAACTAAATCCCTTCATTGCGAATTGCCAGAGCGCCTTTAATACAGCTACGAAAACCCAGAAACCTATTTTATTTAAATTCATTCTAAGTCAATTAATAGATAAAGCTGAAACTACATGTAGTGTCAAAGAGTTCGAATCCTTTGAGCAATTCATCGAGTTTTTAAAGCAGCAATTTGGGGAAAGAAAGCATTACGCTCACCTACTCACTGAACTTCAGGACTGTAAGCAAAGCTCTACCGAAACAGTTAACCAATTTGCATTAAAAATAGAAACATGCTTAGCGAAACTACTTACGGAAATAAATATTTCCATTCTGACAAAAAAGAAAACTGAATTAGCAGGACGTGTAGCTGCGATGCAAGATCTCGCACTTCATACCTTCATAATAGGACTCTTGCCACGGGTATCACAAGTCGTCAGATGCCGCAATCCAGACTCGTTAAACTCCGCTATAGGCTTCGCTGTCGAAGAAGAAAAAATTATTTCTAGTATCTATAAAAGATCCAATATTTACTCCAATAACGATAAATCCAAAAATATGAACTCTCGCCGTGACTTCCAATCGCCACGTTCTCCAACTTCGCGAAATCAGCAACCCGATCATTCAAAAGCAGTAAATACCAACGACATGGTATGCTGCTACTGCAAAAACATAGGTCACACTATTGAAAATTGTCGCAAAAGACAATACAACAATAGCAGGAACCAATCTGCTACTTCTACTTCAGATGGTCGTCAACCAACCCGCAAGGTATTTAACGTAAATCAGGACTAGGAAGATAAGACCGACGAAGTCGACCAAAACCATTTAAACGAGTAAAATTTCCCGAACGGTGTCGCGCGGGAAATTCGTCCTACTATATCAAAGCCGATGCCTCTATTCTCACTGTATCCCCTGAATCACGTACTAAACCCACTGAATCCTCTGCATCACGTACTAAATCCACTGAATCCTCTGCATCACGTACTAAATCCACTAAACCCTCTGAATCACGTACTAAATCCACTGAATCCTCTGAATCACGTACTAAATCCACTGAATCCTCTGAATCACGTACTAAATCCACTGAATCCTCTGAATCACGTACTAAATCCACTGAATCCTCTGAATCACGTACTAAATCCACTGAATCCTCTGAATCACGTACTAAATCCTCTGAATCACGTACTAAATCCACTGGATCCTCTGAATCGCGCACTAAATCTGCTATTTCTATGAAACCAACTACTAATTCTTCTGAATCCGCTGTTTCTGCTAAATCTCTACCTAAATCCTGTAAATTACCAAATTCTAAAGAAAAATCCAACGACTCTATTCTCGTTACAAATCCCTACATTTCATCTTCGAAGAACTTGCCAAACCTGAAACAAAACACAAATATAAAAATCTATAAAATAAATAAAAATACAGAAAAAAGATACTTACCTCACGTAATAATCAATACCTCCGTCGCGGACAAACCTTTGTCCTTCCTAATTGACACAGGTTCCTGTATAAGCCTGCTGAAATTACATTCCGTGTCCAAAGTCCCAAAGTTAAGTGATGATATAATAATCCTCAAAGGAATTGATCCTGGAAGTGAAACAACTCCAACTCTAGGCAGCTTCCAAATGCAAATATTAAAAAAATATGACAAACCTTATGCCCACGAATTCCACGTTGTTGAAGACATTAGCCTAAGTTTCGATGGCATCATAGGCAACGACCTCTTGTAAGACCTAGGTTGTCAAATCGACTATTCTCAGGAAACCTTACAGATAGACGATGACTACATAAAGTTAAAATTCGCTGAACCATTATATAACATTCCACCTCGCACGGAAAGTGTAATTGAATGCACAGTAAGTAATCCAAATATAAGAGAAGGTACGATAATAGACCAACACATCTCTCATTCAATATTAGTTGCCAACTGCATCGTTAACGTGAAAGAAAATAATCGTATTAACATTACAGTTGTTAACGTCTCTGAAGAGCCCGTCGTACTTCAATCTAACCTTAATCTAACACTAGAACCTCTAGACACTCAAGCTTGTTTGAACCCTCATGCGACATTGCCTCTTACTAATGCCTCTGCAAGAACTAACGAAGTTCTCCAACATCTTAGGATTTCTCACCTAAACGAAGAGGAATCTAATGCCCTATTACAAGTTTGCACAGACTTTTCTGACATCTTCCATCTTCCAAACGATCAGCTCACATATACTACAACTACCGAACATAATATCAGAACAAATACAGATATCCCTATTCAAACTAAATCCTATAGATTCCCCGAATGTCACAAAAAGGAAGTTGAAAATCAAATTAACAAAATGTTAGAACAAAAAATAATATCACCTTCAAATTCACCATGGTCCTCACCCATTTGGATTGTGCCCAAAAAGCTGGATGCTTCGGGACAACGAAAATGGAGAGTCGTTATTGATTATAGAAAACTCAATGACGTTACTATAGGAGAAACATATCCTATCCCACAAATAACAGAAATCTTAGACCAGTTAGGGAAAAGCCAATATTTCACAACTTTAGATTTTCAGGCTTCAGGCTTCCATCAAATTCCAATATCCGAGCAAGACGCTCCTAAAACCGCCTTTTCCATACCTCAAGGTCATTTTCAATTCACAAGAATGCCATTTGGCTTAAAAAATGCCCCATCAACCTTTCAAAAACTAATGAACACATGTTTATGTGGACTTCAAGGCACACGTTGTTTTGTGTATTTAGATGACATTGTAGTGCACTCCCCTGACTTACCAAGTCACATTCAAAATCTATCCGCTGTTTTTAATAGGCTCAGGAACTATAACCTAAAAATCCAACCAGATAAATGCGAGTTTCTATGCAAAGAAGTCGCTTATCACCTCATCAACAAAGACGGTGTACAACCAAATCCTAGTAAAGTCAAATGTATCACTGACTTCCCGATACCAAAATGTCCAAAAGATGTGAAATCTTTTCTTGGACTTGTATCTTATTACAGACGTTTCATACCTGACTTTTCCAAACTCGCAAAACCATTGACATCCCTTCTAAAAAAGGATACACCGTTCAATTGGAACAATGAACAGCAACTAGCTTTCGAAAACTTAAAAAATAAATTAGTAACGTCACCAGTGCTAGCATATCCTGATTTTTCTAAACCTTTCATTCTTACCTGCGACGCTTCCAATTTCGCAGTTTCTGCAATATTATCGCAAGGTCCGATAGGAAAGGACCGCCCAATTGCTTACGCATCTTGAACACTAAATAAGACTGAATATAACTACAGCGTTACTGAAAAAGAATGCTTAGCCATTATCTTTGGAACTAAAGCCTTTCGCCCCTATCTCTACGGAAATCGATACACAATAGTCACAGATCACAAACCCTTACAATGGCTATTTAACTGTAAGGATCCCGGTTCTAGGCTAGTACGCTGGCGACTCAAATTAGAGGAATTTGACTATGATATCATATACAAGAAGGGGAAAATTAATACTAACGCTGACGCATTGTCTCGATTTTCAGTTAACCCTATTCAAGGTAAACCTTCGCCAACATCTGACCCTCTACTACTAGATCTTGACACTGAATTTGATGACCTCTTGGAGGACCCTCTTCTAATTCCACCATCTCCCATTCCATTCTCTTTCGAGGATGATGACCTATTAAATCAAGAAACACACACCGATTCTAATATATTACAAAATCCTATACCACAAGCTGAACCAACACTATCTCCAGATCTCATAGATCTAGGACCAAACTTACCCTACCTTGACTCATTACAAATCCCTTCACCAAATGAGCAACCAAATTTAAATGACGATAACTATTCTCAATTTCTAAAATCAATTCTAAATAAGGAAAATATCTGCAACACAATTCTAAAAGAACACAACGAAAATCTCCTAAAGACAACCTGCAAAATAATATTAATTCCTACACCCATAGATTTAGATGAGTCGAATCCTTACATCTCCGAAATTTTCCTAAATTCCGGCAACCAAGACGAAATCCTTAATTCTGAAAAAGAATTATACCACTTCCTAAAAACCGAATACGACAAAAAGACTGTCTACTTCATTTTCACAAAAGTTCACCACTTTGACGAGTCATCTTATCCCGCTATCTACGATACCCTGAAACAAGTAAGAAACGAAATCCTGAATTCTGAACAAACAACAGACATTGCTATCTCCGATTTCAAAAACCCATTTGACCATCACTCCTATACAAAAATTTACAATATCCTAACTCACATTTTTAACAATACAAAAATTCAAATCCATGTTTACCTAAATAAAACAATGAAGAAAATGAACGTGATCTGTCACGTCACTGTCTGTCACTTTTTCACAGCTCATATTTATTTAAATTTACATATTTTACGTGGCCCTAGATGTCCAAATTTGATCTTTTTCTTGTTAATCAAGGCTTAACTGCTGTGCCAAAGTGTAGGCAGCTCCCAATTTTGAACAAATAATAAAATATATTTTTGTTTCAGACGTTGCGGTCCTCCTTGGCAACGTTATGGCGTGTCGTCCTGACGTCCGACGTCAACGCTTCTGAAAGACTTTAAAATAGTTATATTTTAGTGATAATTTCTATTTTGTGTTTAGTTGAGTGTTTTTCTCTATTCAAGTGTTGTTCTCTGGTAAGTGGATGCATACCGCAACCCAATCCGGTGATGGCACGTTAAATCAAAATTACATTTGTTTACATTGCGATAGATCTTTTCAATCAAAAAGGGGTCTTAACATTCATATTTCAAAAAAACATCGTCTTTGTATTAGCCAGAACGGCCCTGCTCTAAATTTAGATCCAGTTTCTTTACCGGCACCTGTTTCCGACAGTCCAAATTCTACCCCATTCCATTTGTACCTTAGTTACCTAAAAAATAATGTGCCTGTTATCAAACGAGTCCCGCGCGGCGCCAGGATCTCCGTCGCAAACCACCTTTCAGGCTTGATTAAAAAATGTGTGGAGAGCAACCAAATTGTAGACTGGCATAATCTCTTCCTTTTTTCGTATACCACTTTGCATGTCAAAAAAGATGAGGCTACTATTTCTCTAACCCAAAAAATCAAAAATAACTGTTTAACAAAAACATCTTCACCTTTTGATTCTCCCAAGAGGGGAACATTATCTAGAATTAAATTAATTGAAGGCAAAATTGCCGACGGGGATCTCAAAGGCGCCGCACGTCTTCTTTTTACTAACGACGTGTTGTCGCCTGATACTCCTGATACCCTTTCGGCTTTGCATTCGAAACATCCCCCGGCTCCCGTGATCCCGTATTTTTTCGACTCTCCTACAGCAGACCAGGCCTGCCTCGAAATCGAAGGCAAAGACGTTATTGACGCAATAATTTCTTTTAAAACCGGTTCAGCGGCCGGCCTGGACGGAATCTCACCCCAACATTTAAAAGATTTAACTTCTTATTCTGTGGGTGATGCAGGTGTGCAGCTTATTTGCTCTATTACAAAATTAATAAATTTTATGTTTTCAGGCAAAATCAACGCTGATATTGCCTCACTTTTATTTGGTGCTAATTTGATCGCCCTAACTAAAAAGGACGGAGGGGTGAGACCCATTGCTGTGGGGTCAACTTTAAGACGTTTGGCATCCAAAATTGCGGTGAGACATATCAAATCTAAATTACAGTCTGTTTTCGAACCTATACAATTAGGATTTGGCACGAAAGGTGGGTGTGAGGCAGCCGTCCATGCCTTAAGAACCTACCTTTCGTATGATGATTGCGAAATTGTAGTCAAAATTGACGTCAAAAATGCTTTCAATTCAGTAAACAGGGATGCCATGCTGACAGAAGTTAAGAACAAAATTCCGGAACTCTATCAATACCTGCTTACCTGCTACGCAGAACCTTCAAAATTAATTTACCGTTCCCATGAACTTTCTTCGGAGGTCGGCTGTCAGCAGGGCGATCCCCTCGGGCCAGCAATTTTTAGCTTGGCTATAAATCCGATTATTCAAAATTTAAAATCAAAATTTAACGTTTGGTATTTGGATGACGGAACCCTGGGAGGCGATGTGGACACTGTGCTATCTGACTTATCAGATATTAAAACAAATTTCGAAAATATTGGTTTAGAATTAAATTTTAGCAAATGTGAACTCTTCATTCAAAAAACTTCTTACGGTTTGGATAATTTAAAATCCAAATTAAATTTTCTGGCACCGAATATCAAAATAGTAGACAGAAAGTCACTTTGCCTCCTGGGTTCTCCCATCTTTGAAGAATCTTTTCCTGATTACATTACTAACACTATTTCTAAATTCCAAAGTCACGCAAATTGTTTACTCGAAATCAGTCCTCATTATGCTCTTATAATTCTAAAGTTTTGCCTTTTTGTCCCTAAATTTACTTATGTGCTTCGCTGTAGCCCTTTTTGGAAACATCCAAATTTGCTTTCACCAATAGACGATTTAGTCAAAACTAGTTTAGAAACGATTTTAAATATTCAGCTCAATGAACCATCTTGGTTACAAGCATCCCTCCCTATTCGGTTTGGCGGTTTAGGAATCCGCAAAATTTCGAGTGTTGCTTCCCCAGCCTTTTTGTCGTCCACCCATAGCACGTCACGTCTCATAGGTAATGTCCTAAGGGCTTTGCCCACAAACTATGAGACTGCGGGCTTGGAGGATGCCAAGAATGCTTTTCAAATTGCTTGCCCGGGTAAAGAATTTCCAGACAACCTAAAATCTCAGAGGAGCTGGGACGATATTTATTGCGATTTAACATACAAATCGATTCTGAGCCGCAGTTCAGGTCCGGATCGCGCAAGACTTTTGGCGGTCGGAACCAGAGAGGCCGGTCATTGGCTACATGCCCATCCTTCTCCATATACCGGTACCTTCCTGGATCCGACCTCGCTTCGTCTGGCGACTGGTCTGCGGCTTGGGGTCACGGTATGCACTCCACACACATGCCCTTGTGGCACGGACGTGGACCGACTGGGTCACCACGGACTTTGTTGTCAAAAAAGTGCAGGCCGCTTTTCAAGACATGCAACACTTAATGACATAATCCGCCGGTCTCTTGCCAGCATCAATGTGCCTGCTCTTCTTGAGCCGACTGGCATTGTCAGAGATGATGGCAAAAGACCTGATGGTGTGTCTTTGGTCCCGTGGAGTTTGGGACGGATGCTTGTGTGGGACGCTACCTGTGTAGACACACTGGCACCGTCCCACCTCCAACGGACTACTTCTAAAGCGGGTGCAGCGGCAGAAAATGCCGAAAATCTGAAAGTTATTAAATATGGAGGCCTTGGCAGAGAGTACAACTTTGTGCCCTTTGGCGTCGAGACCCTCGGTCCGTGGGGTCCCAGTGCGCATAAGTTATTTGCGGAAATCGCGAAACGTCTAGTTGATGTAACTGGTGACCGAAAAGCTGGCGGCTTTCTCGCGCAACGCATCAGCATTGCAATTCAGCGAGGAAATGCCGCCAGCATCCTCGGTACAATGCCCCGAGGGCCTTTTTTAAGCCTAACTTAGTTTTAATTTAATTTAGTTAATGTTAATAATCATCTTGTAATTTGGTTATGTAAATAAATGATATAATAAAACAATAGGGTATATTGTTTTATTTAGGTAAACATGGATTTGAATACCCTAAGCGAGAGACCTAAAATCATGCGTGAAAACCATGACATTCCTACAGCCGGGCACTTAGGGTCGACACGGATGTATAACAGAATCCGAGAACAATTCTATTGGAAGGGCATGCGAAGTGACATAGAAGACTATGTCAAGAAATGTAAATTATGTCAGGAAAATAAAGCACTGAGAAAATTAAATAAAGCTCCAATGGAGATCACTACTACATCCACAGCCCCGTTTCAGAGAATGGCATTAGATATAGTAGGACCCTTACCCGAATCTGGATCCGCTAAGCTAAAGTATATTCTGACTTATGTGTATACAGCTATGTGTATACAGCTATGCTAACCTATAATACAACAGAACATTCAACTACCAAATTTACTCCCTATGAGTTAATATTCGGTCACAAACCCTTTATTCCTAATTCTATTTATGAAAAAGAACTTAGTACAACATATTCTGACTATATTAAAATGTTACAACATAAATTTCAATACACCAGAGAAAAAGCTCTGGAAAATATACTAAAATCCAAAGAATCTTCTAAATCCTATTACGACTCGCTCACTAAATCACCACCACATTACAAAGCTGGTGACTACGTCTACCTTAAAGCTCACCTGAGGCTCAAAAAGGCACTATCGCCTATCTGGAAAGGACCATACAAAATCATCAAGGTTCACAATAATAACACGGCTACACTCCTTATCAACAGACGTCATGTGACTCATCATTTCGATCAAATGAAACCCGCGGTAGCTGAAGACTTCGCATTACTGTTAGAAATCGATTAAGACAAAATATTAAAGATTGTTAATTATTAGCATGTAAGTATTAGTTCAGCGTGGATCGGCGGAATAGGCACCGTTTTCAAACACGTTTTCGGCACTCTAGACGAAGATGACGCATCAAAATATGACTCCGCGATTGAGTCCATTCAAAACCACGACAAAAAGCTCGCGGAACTAATGAAAGAAAACATCTTAATTACTACCTCTACTCTGGAATCTTATAAACAAACGATTAATAAATTAAAAGATAACGAAAATTCACTTAAAAATACTTTAAGTCAACTCATATTACAATTAAATAATATCACGGAAACTTCTACAATTCTAATATCTGAAACAAAAATCCATTCCATACTCGCTAACCTCGAAAGCTCTCTACTAGCATTGTCGTTTCAGCTTGAAGACATAACAAATGCTATCATGTTGAGCAGTCAAAATATCCTGCATCCAAACATAATAAGTCCGGCGCAATTATACAACGAACTCGTCGATAACGACCCTACCTAGAGATACTGGAATTCCTATAGAGCTACTCGTAAGTCTAGATAATATCCATTTAATATTAAGTATATCTGAAGCTGCATGTTACTATTATAATAACAAACTTGTATTCGTCTTACAAATTCCTTTAGTTACTAACGACGAATTTAACTTGTATCATAATTTAGCATTACCGACCCCTCACGGGTCAGATAATCCAAATACCTTTAGTTTAATTTTACCTTCTAGTCCGTATATTGCTATTTCTAAGGATAAGCTAAGCTTTTGTAATCTAGATAACCTAGATAAATGTAAAAAAAATAAGCTCTGAGTTCTTTCTGTGTGATATACCTACGGTACTTTTGACAAGCGGAAATCCTACGTGTGAAAGTGAACTATTAACGAAAACAATTAGTGCTATCCCCACACAATGTGAAACCAAAACTATCGTCGGCGAATTAGACATTTGGAAATCACTCATGAACAATCAGTGGATTTTCGTGCAATCTCGTTCGAGTAAAGTGTCAATGGATTGTGATAACTCCGAATTACGCGAAATCGTAGTGTCCGGAACCGGTATATTGCGAATCCCAAACCAGTGTACAGTATACACAAAAAGTGCGAGACTTATATCGTCTAAGGACGAAATTAATATAGACGTCCCTATTCCTAGTTTAGACTTTAGCATTATCAATGATTCTTGTTGTAAAATAGATACTAAGACTACTAGTTCAAATAATAATCGAGCCCCTATTTTACTACAAAACATCAACTTGGATGATCTAACTAAAAATAAACAAAGTGATAAGATATTTTCAGATTTAAACAAAATAATTGATGAAGAACCTATTCTAGTAAAATACGGGACACATTATTCTATATTAACCTTATGTATTTTAATAATAGTAATATCTTTTATAGTATTTAAGTTGTATAGGATTATTTCTAAGCATAGATCTAAATTCCATATCTCTTGTATTAAGCCCACGACCCATACCGATGACTATGTTAGTGACCATGATATAAATACTGAACCTGAAAACTCTGAAATTCCATTACCTAGATTACGATAAATTGTATAAATTCCTGAATTTCGGCTTTTACCCCGAATTTCAGTCTTTTGGGGGGGGGCTGTTATACCTTACTAATGATAGTGGAATGGCTGACCGCCATCCAGACTTGCCTAGTCAGCATTTTATTACTTAGTAGCAATTCTCATTCGGTTTGCTTGGGCAGTTCAGCTAGAAACTCGGTACGGGTCGGGGGTCCTAAAATCTTAGTATTTCTATTGTTAACAATTCTAGTTCCAAGTTCTCTAACCCAATAAACTCTGTTTCCAGTTATCAATAATTAGTTTTTTTAAAAACAAGATTCCGAAACCTCCTATAATAGTACGTATGTGCAAACGTTGGAATGCCATCGCCGACGGTAATGGTCGCAAAACGTTCTTGGTAGAGTCTGTGTGCTTCTGCATAATTGCAGTCACATTTCCTTAAACACATCAACATATTAAAATATTTTACGTTAGAATAAGACATTGTCAACGTTTACGTAAACAAAACACAATTCACTCACTACGTAGATCAACAATAACATCCATTCGAAAGCAAGCTGCGCGGGAGACTGACTAAGGAAGTGATTCGCAGGGAGACGGGTGGCGGGGCGGCGGGGTAGGTAGGCACGTGGTACTGACCCGCCGTCATGCGCGGCGGGTCTTTTTGGCGGCGTCTTTTGTCGCATTCAAAGAAAGCCGCCGAACTAGTAGGCTATTTAGCGAAATCAAGATGTACTTGTAAAATCAGATACTCTAAACATTTTTTTGAATGTGGCGATTTTAATAGTTATTTGATTTTGACCTCTCGACTAGCCAATGCTTAATTTTTTTTAATTATAATTTCATCAATGTTCTGCTTATAGGTAAATGTATACGTTCCTAAAAGGAACAACAGGGTTTTGTTACATATTGTATACATATAATAAAAATATATGTATATATAAAATATATACATATAATTTAGATTAATTAATTAGATATATTTGTTTTTTTTATGTACAAATCAATATTAATTATTTCAATAAATAATTTTAATTTTAAAACTAAAAAAGAAAAAAAAAAAAATAAAATCGTAGCTAATTCAAAATCGTAAATTAAATATTTTTGAAAAAAAGTTATTGCTACAAGGTCTGGGATCGATTCTAATGCAGAAAATATAGTTTCGTTGTCTGTCTGTTTGTCTGAATGTATGTTCCAGCATCACGCAAATTCTAACAGATAGATTCTGTTCAAATTTTGCATAGATATTCCCTATAAGCCTGGTCAGTCGGCAGGCTATATATTACTCGTATCACTCTATTTGGTATATATTGCATTATGTTTGTATTCCTCGATAGTTTACAGCAAATTGTAAAAAGACGAGCCAAACGGTTCGAACATTTCAGATTGTTATTGTACAGATTTTAATTATTTATTTTATACCTTTTAGTGATTTTAATTAACTTAACTTTAATTATTTTTTTCGTAATGTTATTAGTGAACGAATGCATACTGAATACTACTGTTATATATTTTTGTTATGTCTAAGCAAGCTCTAGAGTTAGACGGTGATAGTATAAGTAGTAAAATTTTATGGAAAAAAAAATGTTTTTTTCATGAACCATGGCTCCCATTATATTGCTTAAATTTTCACCAGCTTATGTTACCCGGGATAACGCAACGCTTCAAACGAGACCACATACATTGATATCGGTTAAACCGTTTAGAAGTTATGGTGGAATAACAAATAACACTCCTTTTTTTTGGGCAGTCGTGTAAAAAGTAAGTCTTCTGTTTTTTTTTTAACTATGGCTTTATCCTTCGAGATGTAATTTACAGACCAACTGGATGTGAGTGAACTTGGCAGATCGTTTCCCAGCAGAGCATAAAAAATGTGAGTTCTATTTGCATGCGGCTGAGTTCTAGAGTTCCTTATACTTAAAAAAAATAGTTCTGTCATATTTGCCTGAAAAAAGTAGAATGAAAATATGCTCTGCTAACTTCCGTTAGCAGATCATTTTTCCCAAAATTTAATTTTTGAAACTGATTAAGGCGCACTATGGTGACTTCTATAGTTCCTTATTCCTTTTCCGAAATAGTTCGTAGTTAGAAAAAAAACTAAATGAAAGCAGAAGTCTCACAAAAGTATACGCAGAGCCTTGTGCAAAAATTAGGTTAGCAGAAATTGAGATTTCGTACAGTGTTTGAGTTAGAGGGATCCAAAAAGAATTTAAGTAGGACTGAGGAGCAAAAAGTCCTCGTTTCCTAATGCATCTATAAAATAACTATAAGAAAACATTAAATAATAACCCAGGACTCGCACTCAAATATCAGCAGAGCATGGGTAAAGATTTGAGTAAGTTGAAATCGACATTTAATACAGTACTGCAGTCAGTGGGATAAAAAACAAATGAGTAGCGATGAGGAGCCGGAACTCTTCGTTTCCTGATGCACTAATACTAGACATATCAGAAAACATGCAAAAATAATCCAAAACTCTCACTCAAGTATCAGCAGAGCATGGTTGAACAGTTAGAGTAGTAGAAATTGAGATATAATACAGTGTTTCAGTAAGTAGGATCTTAAAAAAAATCAAAAGATTTTAGGAGCCAGAGCTACTCGTTTTCTGATGCAACTGTAAAAGTTCTATTTGAAAACATGCAAAAGTAACCCAAAACTCTCACTCAAGTATCAGCAGAGCATGGGTAAATGTTTGAGTAGGTGAAAATCAAGATTTCATTTAGTGTTTCAGTAAGAAGGATCAAAAAAATTTTAAGAAGGATTGAGGAGACAGAACTCTACATTTCCTGATGCAACTATAATAGAACTATCGCAAAACATCCAAAAGTAACCCACGACTCTCACTCAAGTATCAGCAGAGCATGTTTGAAAAATTAGATAAGTAGAAATCGAGATATAATAAAGAGTTTAAGTAAGAAGGATCTTAAAAATTTTCAGAAGAACTGAGGAGCCAGAACTCCTCGTTTTCTGATGCAACTATAACATTCCTATTTGAAAACCCGCAAAAGTAACCCAGGACTCTCACTCAAGTATCAGCAGAGCATGGGTAAAGTTTTGAGTAGGTTAAAATCAAGATTTAATTTAGTGTTTCAGTAAAAAGGAACAAACAAAGATGTAGGTAGGACTGAGTTAACAGAACTCTTCATTTTCTGATGCAACTATAATAGAACTATCAGAAAACATGGAATAGTAACCCACGACACTCACTCAAGTATCAGCAGAGCGGGGTTGAAAAGTTAAATTAGTAGAAATCGAGATATAATAAAGTGTTTTAAGTAAGAAGGATCTTAAAAAATTTTTGAAGAACTGAGGAGCCAGAACTCCTCGTTTTCTGATGCAACTATAACATTCCTATTTGAAAACATGCAAAAGTAACCCAGAACTCTCACTCAAGTATCAGCAGAGCATGGGTAAAGATTTGAGTAAGTTAAAATCGATATTTAATACAGAACTTCAGAAAGAAGGATCAAAAAAGAATATATGAGTAGTACAGATAACCCAGAACTCTTCGTTTCCTGATGAACCTATAGCAAAACTATCCGAAAACCCGCAAAAGTAACCCAGGACTCTCACTCAAGTATCAGCAGAGCATGGGTAAAGTTTTGAGTAGGTTAAAATCAAGATTTAATTTAGTGTTTCAGTAAGAAGGAACAAACAAAAATGTAGGTTGGACTGAGTTGACAGTACTCTTCATTTTCTGATGCAACTATAACAGAACTATCCGAAAACATGGAAAAGTAACCCACGACACTCACTCAAGTATCAGCAGAGCGGGGTTGAAAAGTTAAATTAGTAGAAATTGAGATATAATGGAGTGTTTCAGTGAGAAGGATCTTAAAAAATTTCAGAAGAACTGAGGAGCCGGAACTCTTCGTTTTCTGATAAAACTGTAATAGTTCTATTTGAAAACATGCAAAAGTAACCCAGAACACTCACTCAAGCATCAGCAGAGCATGGGTAAAGGTTTGAGTAGGTTAAAATCAAGATTTAATTTAGTGTTACTTTTGCATATTTTCAAATAGAAATGCTACAGTTGCATCAGAAAACGAAGACTTCTGGCTCCTCAGTTCTTCTGAAAATTTTTATGATCATTCTTACTGAAACACTAAATTAAATCTTGATTTTCACCTACTCAAAACCTTTAACCATGCTCTGCTGATACTTGAGTGAGAGTCCTGGGTTACTTTTGCATGTTTTCCGATAGAACTGTTATAGGTGCATCAGGAAATGAAGAGTTTTCTCACCTCAATGCTACCTACAATTTTTTTGTTCCTTCTTACTGAAACACTAAATTAAATCTTGATTTTCCCCTACTGAAACCTTTACCGATGCTTTGCTGATACTTGAGTGACAGTCCTAGGTAACTTTTGGAGGTTTTCGGATAGTTTTGCTACAGGTTCATCAGAAAATGAAGAGTTCTGGGTTCTCTGTACTACTCATATATTCTTTTTTGATCCTTCTTTCTGAAGCTCTGTATTAAATATCGATTTTAACTTACTCAAATCATTACCCATGCTCTGCTGATACTTGAGTGAGAGTTCCGGGTTACTTTTGCATGTTTTCAAATAGGAATGTTATAGTTGCATCAGAAAACGAGGAGTTCTGGCTCCTCAGTTCTTCTGAATTTTTTTAAGATCCTTCTTACTTGAAACACTAAATTAAATCCTGATTTTCACCTACTCAAACCTTTACCCATGCTCTGCTGATACTTGACTGAGAGTTCTGGGTTATTTTTCGATGTTTTAAAATAGAACTGTTATATTTTCATCAGAAAACGAGGAGTTCAGGCTCCTTAGTTCTTTTGAAAAATTTTAAGATCCTTCTTACTGGAACACTTTATTGTATCTCGATTTCTACTAATCTAACTTTTCAACCATGCTTTGCTGATACTTGAGTGAGAGTTTTGGGTTACTTTTGCATGTTTTCCGATAGTACCATTACAGATGCTTTAGGAAATGAAGACTTCTCTCACCTCAGTGCTACCTACAATTTTTTTGAAACACTAAATTAAATCTTGATTTTCACCTACTCAAACTTTTACCCATGCTCTGCTGCAACCTTGAGTGAGTGTTCTGGGTTACTTTTGCATGTTTTCAAATAGAACTGTTACAGTTTTATCAGAAAACGAAGAGTTCTGGCTCCTCAGTTTTTCTAAAAAATTTTAAGATGCTTCTTACTGAAACACTGTATTTTAACTAGATTTTTTATTAACCTAACTTTTCAACCATGCTTTGCTGATACTTGAGTGAAAGTCAAGGGTGACTTTTGCAGGTTTTCGGATAGTTCTGCTATAGGTTCATCAGCAAACGAAGAGTTCTGGGTTCTCTGTACTACTAATATATTCTTTTTTGATCCTTCTTTCTGAAGCTCTGGATTAAATATCGATTTCTACTTATTAAAATCTTTACCCATGCTCTGCTGATACTTGAGTGAGAGTCCTGTGTTACTTTTGCATGTTTTCCGATAGTACCATTATATATGCATCAGGAAATGAAGAGTTCTCTTATCTCAGTGCTACCTACATTTTTTTTTGTTCCTTCTTACTGAAACACTAAATTAAATCTTGATTTTCCCCTACTCAAACTTTTACCCATGCTCTGCTGATACTTGAGTGAGAGTTCTGGGTTAATTTTGCATGTTTTTAAATAGAACTATTACAGTCACATCAGAAAATGAGGAGTTTCGGCTCCTCAGTTCTTCTGAAAATTTTTAAGATCCTTTTCACTGAAACACTATTATATCTCGATTTCTACAAATCTAACTTTTTAACCATGCTCTGCTGATACTTGAGTGAGAGTGTTGGGTTACTTTTCCATGTTTTCCGATATTTCTATTACAGGTGCAGTAGAAAATGAAGAGTTCTGTCACCTCAGTCCTACCTACATTTTTGGTTTTACCTTCTTACTGAAACACTAAATTCAATCTTGATTTTAACCTACTCAAAACTTTACCCATGCTTTGCTGATACTTGAGTGAGAGTCCTGGGTTACTTTTGCGGGTTTTCGGATAGTTTTGCTATAGGTTCATCAGGAAACGAAGAATTCTGGGTTATCTGTACTACTCATATATTCTTTTTTGATCCTTCTTTCTGAAGCTCTGTATTAAATATCGATTTTTACTTACTCAAATCTTTACCGATTTTAACTTACTCAAATCTTTACCCATACTCTGCTGATACTTGAGTGAGACTTCTGGGTTACTTTTGCATGTTTTCAAATAGGAATGTTATAGTTGCATCAGAAAACGAGGAGTTCTGGCTCCTCAGTTCTTCTAAAAATTTTTAAGATCCTTCTTACTTAAAACACTTTATTATATCTCGATTTCTACTAATCCAACTTTGCAACCATGCTCTGCTGATAGTTGAGTGAGAGTCGTGGGTTACTTTTGCATGTTTTCTAATAGCACCGTTATAGATGCATCAGGAAATGAAGAGTTCTCTCACCTCAGTGCTACCTACAATTTTTTTTGTTCCTTCTTACTGAAACACTAAATTAAATCATGATTTTCCCCTACTCAAACCTTTACCCATGCTCTGGTGATACTTGAGTGAGAGTGCTTGGTTACTTTTGCATGTTTTCAAATAGAACTGTTACAGTTTTATCAGAAAACGAGGAGTTTCGGTTCCTCAGTTCTTCTGAAAATTTTTAAGATCCTTCTCACTTAAACACTCCATTATATCTCAATTTCTACTAATTTAACTTTTCAACCCCGCTCTGCTGATACTTGAGTGAGTGTCGTGGGTTACTTTTCCATGTTTTCCGATAGTTCTATTATAGTTGCACCAGAAAATGAAGAGTTCTGTCACCTCAGTCCTACCTACATTTTTGTTTGTTCCTTCTTACTGAAACACTAAATTAAGTTTTGATTTTAACCTTCTCAAAACATTACCCATGCTCTGCTGATACTTGAGTGAGAGTCCTGGGTTACTTTTGCGGGTTTTCGGATAGTTCTGCTATAGGTTCATCAGGAAACGAAGAGTTCTGGGTTATCTGTACTACTCATATATTCTTTTTTTATCCTTCTTTCTGAAGCTCTGTATTAAATATCGATTTTTATTTACTCAAATCTTTACCCATGCTCTGCTGATACTTGAGTGAGAGTTCTGGGTTATTTTTGCATGTTTTCAAATAGAAATGTTATAGTTGCATCAGAAAAGGAGGTGATGGCTGCTCACGCCCTCTCGCTCCGTACTATGGCCTGAACCAGGGCCGGACGCGAGAGATCTCTGCCGCCGATCGCCTACACGAGGCCACGGCGGTGCTCTGCCCAAGCCAGGCAGACCTCCACCGTATGCTCCACCGTGTCCTCCGGGTGATCCACAAAGTGGTGAAACCCGGGCGTTTCCTCCCGCCGTATCCGACACAGAAACCTCCCGAAGCTAGTTGAGTTGGTGTGTATGAGGGAACATGTTTTTTAACTACAATGTTAATGTTCGAGGTCGTTAATATCAAAACTAGGGTCCAAAATAAAATTCAAGATGGCTCCACTGAATATTTGCAAAATTTGCATCCTCATGATGCAAATTTTGCATGATTTTATGGTTTTCGAGGGCGGTGACAACAATAATGGGTCAAAATTAAAATTGAAGGTGGTGCCACCGAAAATTTGCAAATTTTTCGTCATGGGTGTATCGTTTTCATGGTTTTCAAAGGCGCTGTCAACGATAATGGGGTCAAAATCAAAATTCAAGATGGCGCCACCGAAAATTTGCATTGTCTTCTTCATGAGAGTCGTTTTCATGGTTTTCAAGGTTGCTGGTAACTAAAATTTTTAGTCATAGGTGTAATTTTGGCTCCATTATAGTTGTCAGCGCCCTCGAAAACCATGAAAACGATACCCCACGTTCTTTATACAAATTAAGTATTCAGATAAACTATAATTGTCTTCAGCTGTAAGTATCAAATTGTTGAGTTGATTTTATTTTCAGAAATCAAGTTTCTCCATCCATATTTATTTTTGATTAACAATTAGATGAAGAAACTTGATTTCTATTCTGTCAAATCAAACTCCAAACCAACCAAGTTATTTTTATTTTAAATAACTAAAATTAAATCCGAAAACGTGGTAAGGATATTGGTAGAGAAATCGTTTTCGGATGGTATTTTTCGCTATTAAATAAGGTTAATAGAGTGATAAGGTTTTCAGAGAAACCCAACGGTAACAGAAAATACAACTGATTTATATTCAGAACGTGTTTATTACACAAGAGTTGGTACAGTCGACCGGAACGTCGGTGATACCACTTTGAAATTGAGTTGGCCTAGTGTCGTACCGAGCTTTAATAGAATAACAGGCCAGCTAATACTGGTTTTGTTAACACTGGCGTGGAGCGTGCTATATCTACTTAGGTAAAGGTAAGAAGACATATTTGAATAATAATTTATCGGTAATCCTTTTAAAAGTCTCAACTTCTTCATAATTTTGTTATTTAAAGGCGTATACAGACGCATGTAATGTGTGCTGCATAAAAACTCAACGTGAATCCTCTATGTGTTTGACTGCGAGAGCCTTTGTGTTCGCGCTAAAAACCAGCCAATGAATCAGCGCGAGTCATGACATGTAATGCTCATAGCCCCGTCCACACGCAGAATTCGCGTTACATTACACGGTATGTACACGCCTTTATTTTGCAGGAAAAAATATCATCTTACCATCTGCTTAAGAGAACGATCATTCTCACAAATAATACACCAGGAACAAACACCACAGAGTACCTACGAACAGGACACAAGGATGACTTATATGGACAATCTGCTAACAATACAGTTCATATTTATTTACTCAGCTCCTTATGGTCCTTTGTCCGTTCGACTTAACGCTCGTGCAGACTGGGACGATATCGCGCTAGTCTGCGAGCCTTTATGTTAATTTGCATATTCTTAAAGCTATGTAGGTAGCCAATCTATTAGGTAAGTACAGCAAAGGAATGAAAACGTTACACATGTTAAAAGTTAACTTTTACTTGTACATTGTTATTTTTCCGACTACGTACGAGGGTGACACTGAAAGTTCTTAGAAAATCAAAAACTGAACAAACTAGCAAGTTATTAGTTTTATTACATATTTTCAAAATAGTGTCCATTTACATCAATACGAGTACATCGCTGCATCCGATGGAGCCACTGAGAAAGGCACTTTACCCACTCGTCGTATTTTGAAACGTAGCCAATGCTTCCTCGGCGTCCATAAAAAGTTTTTCTTTTCTTTTCGGAAATAAATACAAATAGGGCGGGTGACCCAGTAAATCCACGTCTGACGTCGCGAAGTAGTCGATTGTTTGCACGATAATATTGGCAAAGAGTTCCATTTTCTAAATTTGAACTGTTTTTTTTATTATATCGTTTACAAGTGGCCAGTTCTAAAAACTTTCAGTGTCGCCCTTGTATTGCTAAATTTTTAAACTCAATCGTCTGCCTCGCTGGTCCTGTGGTCGCAAGCGCTACTGCTGAGCAGGAGGTCCGGGATCAAATCCTGGGTCGGTCAGTATTATTGGGTTTTTCATCCGGAATTTTTCAGTAGCAGCCCGGAGTCTAGATTTGTGCTCGGTTGATGGCAGTAGAGTCTCACCCCCTTATTACATGGAACTTAAACATAACTGGTGAAATGTGGGTGTACTATAAAATAAGTACATATCTGTCTTACCCCGGGCCTGATGTTATGTTGAGTTGATTGAAAATGTCAGTTCAAAAACCTGCCAAGTGCATGTCGGACAACGCAAAATGAAGGGTTCCGTAGTTGGAACTTGGGATAATTTATCCTAACAACAAACTCAACATTGTAGTTGAAAAACATGTTCTCCCATACATCAATATTAGCCACGGTCAATTCTCCGACTGAAAATTTAAGTTCGTCGACTATTACTCGTTAAATTGTAAAGCCTAATAATTACCTGTGATAGTTTTCGTTTTAATTTCATTATATGTACTATCGCCATGATTTTTTTCACAGCTCCATAAACAACCACTTAGCTGGCAGGGGGGGGGGGGCACTTACTTGACTCTAACAAAAAATTGAATTTTATAGCTTAATATTACGCAAACGGATCCTTGAATCGAAATGGTGTTCACAGATCCAATATTTTTGAACGGCCTATCCAACGATTCCCCTCACTATGGGATAGACGAGAAAAAATCATCCCTACATTACGTGCAAAGGCGGAACCAAAAAAAAAATATATTTCATGATTTTATTTTACGATTTTGTCGGCGTGATTAATATGTAGGTATACCTATGCCAAATTCCTTTCTAGTACTCGTACTAAGCGTCTCTGAGCTACAGCGGAGACAGACAGACAGACGGACATGGCGAAACTATAAGGGTTCCTTGTTTACTACGGAACCCTAAAAAAATGCAGCCTCTATGTGAGATTGTAATGTGTTTGAAAATTAATTGATATTTTCGCTTCGTGACCGTACCTACGTATCGTGGATCGTAGACCACCACCAAGTGGTTTCACTTAACACTGCACTTTCCCCAGATATAACCATACGAGATAACAAGTTTTCAGTCCATTGCTAAGACAAAGTTGTTGTTGTTGCCTTTTCGGTCTATCCCTGTTTTTTTTTCAGATCTGTCGGGCTTGAGGGGACCACCTAATGCCAAAAGGCCATCCCGTAATGTTAAGTTTTTCACATAAATTAATAAAATCTAATTTAAATATATTGATCAAATAAACGGTTTCTTGTTCTGTAACAGATTTAATTAAAAAAACGTGCAAAAGGAATCTATTAAAATAACACAGGTTTCCCAGAAGGTCTCGGTACGGAACATTTTAATCCTTTGCTTTGCTTACATTCAATTTTAACTTAAACGAAAGCAAAATTAAATGTGAGTTATTTTCACAGAAAATACCAAGAATCAGGATCGGTTTCACGCGTAGGTAGATTAATAAGCTAATGAAAAACATATATATAATAAAAAAAAACAGATAAGTTTGTGGATATTCAGATGCAGTAGCTGGATTTACGTATGTTGCAAGTATGGCTGTGTTCGCGGGAAGGTACTAAAGGGTTACCGTGGCCCCTGGCAACACAGGCAATGGAAGGAATACGGGTGGGTTTAAGCCAGTAAGAGTCTGACACACCCTCCCGCTCCGCCCAGAGCGGGAGAAGTTATTTGATGATTTCCCACCCAAAAAAAAATAAAAAAATAAATAAAAAAGAAATATGGCAGTGTTATCTGCGTACGTGGCAACTGTAGTATACCGTAAAAGGTAAGTCAGCAGTGTAAATAATGTACAGTCAGTACTGTACATTATTTACACTACTGACTTACCTTCTACGTTTACTTAAATAGGGCCGGTGCCCTATGTGCTACCTTGTGGTACGCTTCATTTACTTTCATATAGGTCCGACAATTAATTTTTGTGCTTAACTTCAAAACATCGTTTCTCAAGGTATGAATATGAGGAAGAACGAGTGTGGGAGCGACTTTTAATTTTATTAAAGTAGGCCCTCATACACTTAGTCGAAGGCTTGACTTATTACATTAATATGAAGCAGTTTGAAATAATTGGCCACATTGGGTAAACCATAAAATGGGACGTACAATCTCGTACAATCTGAAAGCTTGAAAATAAGAGTTCCTACTCTAGTTGTTAAAGCAATTTCGCTAGCTATCAATATGAACCAGCTACTTTAACAAAGTACTTTGACATATTAAATGAAACGTGTTGAAGCATGATTGATTCAAATTGTAACAAAGATTTCCAGTTTTTACTGTATTGTATCTACTAATGAACTATAACAAAATCGCGCCTGATGTTTAATTCAAGATATGTTGTTGCAAATCAGCATTAGCAGGGTATTTTTAGCAGGCGCAGTCAGACGCGTCCGTTCTTTTTTTTCTAAGTATTTGAAGCCCAAATGGTGCCGACTTTCGAACGTTCTTCTACGTTAGTATTGGCTGATACTGAGACTGGCTTTGCTGTCACGAACCCACCTGTCATACTGGTGAATAATGGAAGATACATGGTCCTTGAGAGGTCATTATAGCGGTGGTCTTTAACAAGCTATTATATTGTACAGTATATCGAATGTTGGTGATATTACTTCTATGTTGTTCTATGTTAGAGGATTTGGTTTCCGCACTTACTCCTTCTGGTGGTTAATTGTGCGTGGGCCATAGCGGCAGTCTGTGGTTATTCCAACCAGCCCGCCTGCCTCCAGAATTTGATTACGTCTCCTGATATTTTTAGAACGTCTGTGAAAGATCTGGGTGCCCCTAGGGTTTCTGTTCTAATTTGGGTGATGCCTGTGCATTCAAAGAGCACATGCACAACGGAGTCCTCAGCCTCCATGCAAGCCCTGCACAGAGGACTGTCCATTAGTGTGCGTGTGGATTGAGTGCTCCTTTTTAAAAGTTAACTATATTTTTACGAAATCAAGGAAGAATTTAGGAAATAATTGTGAAAACTTCATGGTGAAGATAAAAAAATTGTGAAATCTATGGTGAGAAAGTCGTGGTCAATTAACTAGAACACTCAATCTGCTAACCTGAGAACATACTGTAACGCGTGTCTCAAAATATTCTGGGTATATGTTTATCATTTTTATGTGGAATAATTGTATTGAATTTGTGAAAACTATTCACAAATATACTAATAATAAGTGTAACAGTAATTGCTAATGCTATAGTAGATATTGATTAGATGTCGGTGAGAATAACATCTTTCTTTTCTAAATCTAAAAGTCTATCTATCTATCTATCTACATTTGAGTTCGGTATGGTCATTTGCACTTTTCCTCTCCAATTTCACAAAAAGATGGTTCATCAGAAAATATAGAATCTAAAGGAAATCGTTGATCAGTATCACATTTTGGAATTTTAGTTCGGTTTCGCTTTTTATTAAGCAAATCTTTACGGTTTTTACGTTTTCTTGAGCGTGTCTTTAGCAGGAGTTCCTTTGTTAACTTTGTCCTGACATAAATCACCTAGTGCGATTCAGCTCTCCATCTAGATAGTCTAAATGAATTTTAAGGAACTGATCTATCCTGTGTTTTTCTATCTTAGTTTTAAAAATTAATGTTTTTTAAAGATTTGAAGTACTCGTAGCTCTCAACAGCTGACGAGGAAGGAGACTTATTTTTTGACATAAAAGGCGAACAAAGTAAGTTAAACCACAACGGCAGATTGTACAATAGTCTCCTTAGAGTCGAAATGAATGGCGGATAGTAATTTGCATTTTCCAATATATCGCTGCTTTTACTAGATTCGATTATTCGGTCATACCACGTAAGAAAATTTGTGTTACCCAATTTATTTAACTCATTGTCATCTGAAATCTCTTCTTCAAATATAGCTTTTTCAATATCTTCCTTATTTGTGGTTATCTCAGTGGAATCATTCAGTAACCTATCAAGCCGTTCCTTAGCCTCTTTAGCTTCAGATGTATCAAATTCATCATCATGACATTGCCCTAGACAAATCTATATAATATCTTGAATGATTTGTTTTACAATAGGTATCATAATTCTCGCATTTCTTTAGAAGTGAAATGCAGCGTATATATATTTTTTTTTACATTTGAATCTACTTTATCATTAAAACATGATAAATTATTTAATATTTTGATGAAAATCAAGTCTTATGAAGGTAGCTGGTAAGTTGATGGCTTCCCCTTCCAAAACTGAAAAAAGATTCTGAATATATTCTTTTACGCTATTATATGGCGTGCAAGCTTATAACTTCTCCCGCTCTGGGCGGAGTGGGAGGGTGTGTCAGACTCTTACTGACTAAAACCCACCAGTATTCCTTCCTGTTGCCTATGTTGCGGGGGCCTCGGTGACCCATAAGTACCTTCCCGCGACCCCGGCAGGCATCGGCCCTAGTGGACCCCTACTTTGTGCTGACGACATCTCTTTGAGGCGCGCGTGGAATACGACGCGCCGTCGACCCGGGCCTGGTCCTTACCGGACGGTGAGCTACCTATTGCTCACCGCCCGCAAGCCCGCACCTACGTTGGCTGGAAATCCGCCCGAGATTCCCGACGCCCAGGGCGTCTCCTGCGGCGGCTAGGGACGAGAGGGCGCGAAACGTGCCTTTCCCTCAACCGTCCCGCCTCCTCCTTCGCGAGCATTACTGCTTCGCAGAAGGAGGTGACGGCTGCCCATGCCCTCTCGCTCCGTACCATGGCCTGAACCAGGGCCGGACGCGAGAGGTCTCTGCCGCCGATCGCCTCCACGAGGACACGGCGTTGCTCTGCCCAAGCCGGGCAGACCTCCACCGTATGCTCCACCGTTTCCTCCGGGCGATCCACACAGTGGTGACACCCGGACGTTTCCTCCCGCCTTATCCGACACAGGAACCTCCCGAAGCTGCCGTGTCCGGTGAGGACCTGCATCAGGCGGAAGATGAGGACGCCGTGGCGCCTCTCCAGCCACTCCTCAAAGAGGGGACTTATCGCCGCAATCGTGGCGTGCCCAGCACTGGGTTGCGACAACCGTACTTTCCATGACGCCATGAGATCCCGCCGGAGCTCCGTCCGCTGTGCCGCGATTTCTCGCGGCAGTATTTTTCTTATTTACTCTTTAACTATTAAGTTTTACGTCAAGGTTTTTGTTTCACAAATTGATTCTGAATTATACTCGTAAAATAGAGTAAGAATATTAAGAATTTATTTAGCCAAAGTTGGAGAGTTTTGGAACACTCCGTCTGCACCATAGGAAGATTGAGTGATCTAAATAAACCTTTATTAAATCCAAATAAACCGTTAAAATCAATTGAATATTTGTGAATAGTTTTCACAAATTCAATACAATTATTCCACATAAAAATGATAAACATATACTTACCCAGAATATTTTGAGACACGCGTCACAGTATGTTCTCAGATTAGCAGATTGAGTGTTCTAGTTAATTGACCACGACTTTCTCACCATAGATTTCACAATTTTTTTTATCTTTACGATGAAGTTTTCACAATTATTTCCTAAATTCTTCCTTGATTTCGTAAAAATATAGTTAACTTTAAAAAGGAGCACTCAATCCACACGCACACTGTCCATTAAGCCTATTGTGTGGAAGAGTTAGCCTAGCGAGCAGTGTCCCGTGATGGTCTCCATCACCAGGCACAGGCCGTTTGTTAGTCTACCATCTAAGAATGGCATAGCTTCACTATCTGCAGCCCTGTGTCGCGGTCCGCCAGCTCTCCGCTCGTGTGTGGGTGAACTCCTGTAGCCACCTGCGTAGCTGGTCGAAGGGGATGGGTACGATAGGTTCGGGTCCACAGACTGACGTGCTGGCCTTGCTAGTTCGTCAGCTGCGTCGTTAACTAGTGACCCGCTGTGTCGTTCTAGTGCATTTGTGACATTCTAGTGTTAATCTCGAGGTGATATATTTCTTCCCTGAGGATGGGAGAACTGAGGCGCTCTCGGAGATAAAACTAAGCGTAGATGGTAACACTTTGACCATGAGCTAGTCTAGCTTAGTACGGAGTTTCAATAGAATAACCACACGTCCTAACCAGAAGCGATGAACGCGCGAGCCGGCCGTTCGTATGACTTTGATATTCATACAAAAAAGGGTGACAATCGCGTACTCGCGCGATGGTCGCTTTTGATTAGGACTCGGCCTAAGATGCCAGCTTACACTGGTTTGGTTACCACTGACGTTCCGCCTACTTTAACTTGTATGATCTTCTTTTATAATTGATATGTATTTCTTTGAGTCTTTTGTTGCACTAAATAAATACTTTGTATTTCTATGTCCTCTTTCTGAACATTTGTTGTCAACGTGCAGATATTTTATTGTTTACAATAAAACACCTGTTATAGTTTTATATTCTCCCATAATAGTTATAGAAGTTTACTGCTCTTACATGAAGCTAGGCGCTACGCAGAGACTACGTGCCTTCAACGAGGTCTCTACGAGGATCTCCGAGCCGTCTACGAGGTTTCGTGTCGAGGTTTCTACGAGGCGTCTACGAGACATCAACGCTGCTTGAATGCCTATATTGGAAGCCCAGTGTGAAGACACTGCAACGGGCTTAAGTCATACTTTTTTACAAATTATAAATCCGATAGTAACTCCGTCTGTTATCTTTTCACGGCTGAACGTAATCGATGAAATTTGGCACACAGGTAGTGTAGTATCAAGTGGGTTAAGATTAAGACATAGGATATTTTTATCGTTTCGGCCTTTCGTTCCCATGGAATAATGTCCAATGTCCACGCGGGCGAAGCCGCGTTTAATAAACTATAATTTACTATAACGCTAATAAACTATAATTTGTTAGTTTATAACAGAATTACAAAAAAAAATATATATATCATGTTTCACATATGGGAAGCCATGGTAGGAAGTTATCCTCAATTCTTATCCTGAATTTTACTGATAATAGATATCCACGAAGTCTGAGTTCTATAACAACATAACAGTTATCCTCAACCTCGAATAATGGCTCGTGCAGACAGGCGTGACGTGACGACACGACGCGACTCTGGTGGAACAATTTCTATGAAAACTTTACGGAAATTGTTCTACCGGTATCGCGTCACGCCGTAGCGTCGCACCTGTCAGCACAAGCTTTTATATATAATACTGTTTATTGTATTTTTCACCTTATTCGTAAAATACAAAATGTTTTGTAAATTAAAGGTCTAACTTTATTTTACGCTATAACTTCATTACAATGACACTGACAACTCGTTTAGCGGCCCTTAGACCTACAATAAGTCTGCGCAATAGTTATATTTTGCAATATGATTGACTCAGCCCTTGCACTCAAACGATCCTACCAACACGGACCCAACGATCCTAGACGGTGCAATTAAAATTAAACTCGCTCAAACTTTTGTTCAGTCGTTGCATAATAACGGTCAAAACATTGCGGAATTCGTGATATTGTGCAATACAAATGATCGTTTAGGGTCCGCCTTAGGAAAACCACAAAATGCCAATTAACATGACCGTAATATTGGAATCAGGTGGAATATCATATTATTATGCACATACATAAAGAGGGGATTATCACAAAAATCCATAGTGTTTAACAATAAATAGTTAGTGCCTTTTATAAATTTTTCGTCTGTACCAAGGTCTGTCCTAACTTTGTTATACATTAATAATTTTACTGTAATTATTATTCGATTATAAATATGAATCCTTTTATTATTGAACTTAAACTAATACGAATATGGACTACGAAGCATACTTTGATACCGATATTTGTATGTTTGCTAGGTTTACGGTCGAGCACTTCACCAGTTGGTATGTTGACGATGACACACGCCTGCCTTGAATAAGCCTTTATTTCACGTAACTGGACGACAGTCATCAAGAAAATAGACTCCTGTAAATAAATATTTCCACTCCTGGGCTGCTTTTTTATCGTTAAATAACTTATATCTAAAGAATAAATATGGCGGTCAGACATATTTCCGATACAAAAGCTGCCAAACCGACTATGGTCAATGGAGGCTATTGCAACTACGGGGCTAAAGCAACCGACAGCTATATCTTCTATTCTATTGTTTTTTTTTAATGCAATGCCATCTACTGACCTGAAGAAAAATCATAGTTTAACTTATAATATACAGATACTGCCACAAGAGTCAAAGCTGTTTGACTTACAGAGCGTTTTTGTTAGTCGCCAATTTGATCAGCAGGCTTAGAATACGTTATACAAAGTGACATTTCGTTTCTCCATTTTTGACGTCGCACTGTAGAAATCCTTCTACAATCTGTCATTTTTTTTTTGTCTTTCGTTTCCAACGATCTTTATCTAGGTCCTTTGTGTTAGTAACAATCTTACTTAGCCTATGTTAGTAGGTACATAATAACTAAAACAGATCTCGTCCGCTCTGCTAACGCCCACACAAGCGGACTACCTGCCCGGGCGGCTATCGAGTGCAGAATGATGTTGGGACTGTCACGCAACCTGCGAAGTAACAAGACAGATTTTTTGCGCCATACCGTGTCAAAGCTGTCAGTGCGCGCCTCGGAAAACATCGCCGACGCACTGCAGAAACGTGGCAGTCGCAACAGCATCCTGAACGCGTTGTTATATTGGATACGCAGAACATTGCAAGCCCTTTGGGTACATCTGAAGCACAGAGCCCCCGAATACAGTGTTGTGCAATACGCCTTAAAAAGGGCCATTTTAACTGCAACTGTACATCGAGAGAACCTGCGGGCCAGCATGTTCACCCGGACTGACAACGCTCTGCACTCCCTCTCCAAATCTGAATCGTCTTTCAGGGAATCTGTTACCAGATGGCCCTAATAGTTATACACCCTGTTTATCGGGTAACCTTCAAGTAACAGAAGAAGGACCGTAGATGGACATCTGGCACCAGACCTGAAGACGATATACTCTGTCTTTTTGGTGTTGTATATCGACCCAAGAGACTCCGCATACGACTCACACACAGCCAGTAACTTACGGAGAGCATGGATTGAGGGAGCCAGCAGCACCGTGTCGTCCGCGTAGCTCAGATTATTAAAGCAAACACCATCCACATATGAGGAAGAACGAGTGTGGGAGCGACTTTTAATTTTATTAAAGTAGGCCCTCATACACTTAGTCGAAGGCTTGACTTATTATATTAATATGAAGCAGTTTGAAATAATTGGCCACATTGGGTAAACCATAAAATGGGACGTACAATCTCGTACAATCTGAAAGATTGAAAATAAGAGTTCCTACTCTAGTTGTTAAAGCAATTTCGCTAGCTGTCAATATGAACCAGCTACTTTAACAAAGTACTTTGACATATTGAATGAAACGTGTTGAAGCATCATTGATTCAAATTGTAACAAAGATTTCCAGTTTTTACTAATTGTATTGTACCTACTAATGAACTATAAAAAAATCGCGCCTGATGTTTAATTGAAGATATGTTGTTGCAAATCAGCATTAGCAGGGTATTTTTAGCAGGCGTAGTCAGACGCGTCCGTTCTTTTTTTTCTAAGTATTTGAAGACCAAATGGTGCCAACTTTCGAACGTTCTTCTACGTTAGCATTGGCTGATACTGAGACTGGCTTTGCTGTCACGAACCCACCTGTCAAACTCGTGAATAATGGAAGATACATGGTCCTTGAGAGGTCATTATAGCGGTGGTCTTTAACAAGCTATTATATTGTACAGTATATCGAATGTTGGTGATATCACTTCTATGTTGTTCTATGTTAGAGGATTTGGTTTCCGCACTTACTCCTTCTGGTGGTTAATTGTGCGTGGGCCATAGCGGCCGTCTGTGGTTATTCCAACCAGCCCACCTGTCTCCAGAATTTGATTACGTCTCCTGATATTTTTTAGAACGTCTGTGAAAGATCTGGGTGCCCCAAGGGTTTCTGTTCTAATTTGGGTGATGCCTGTGCATTCAAAGAGCACATGCACAATGGATTCCTCAGCCTCCATGCAATCCCTGCACAGAGGACTGTCCATTAATGTGCGTGTGGATTGAGTGCTCCTTTTTAAAAGTTAACTATATTTTTACGAAATCAAGGAAGAATTTAGGAAATAATTGTGAAAACTTCATGGTGAAGATAAAAAAATTGTGAAATCTATGGTGAGAAAGTCGTGGTCAATTAACTAGAACACTCAATCTGCTAACCTGAGAACATACTGTAACGCGTGTCTCAAAATATTCTTAGTATATGTTTAACATTTTTATGTGGAATAATTGTATTGAATTTGTGAAAACTATTCACAAATATTCAATTGATTTTAACGGTTTATTTGGATTTTATAAAGGTTTATTTAGATCACTCAATCCTCCTATGGTGCAGACGGAGTGTTCCAAAACTCTCCAACTTTGGCTAAATAAATTCTTAATATTCTTACTCTATTTTACGAGTATAATTCAGAATCAATTTGTGAAACAAGAACCTTGACGTAAAACTTAATAGTTAAAGAGTAATTAAGAAAAATTCTTTCTTTTCAATGTACCGTTTGAGTGTTCCATGTTGCAGCGTTTATTTATTTAACCAGGGGGGTAACCATCACCTCTTATAGCAGTATTATTTCAATATTACTTTAGCGTGAGAAAGAGATGAAGCTATTAGTCCTGTATAGCTCCATCACTTTCCCAATGTGAAGTAATATTATAATAATAAGAGGTGATGGTTACCCCCCAGAACTTTTATACAAACGGCGGCCACATCAGAAATTGTGAAAATGTTGTCACTAAAGTTTCACGCGTTTTCTTTTTTTGTGAACACTTTATTTTAACAATAATCAACTTTATTATATTTATAAGCGACAAAATTGAGTAGGGTGACAATGCATACAAAAAATTAAAAAAATATTTTTATACTTATAAAGATTTTATTACAAGACCAACTAGAAATAGTGTAACAGTAATTGCTAATGCTATAGTAGATATTGATTAGATGTCGGTGAGAATAACATCTTTCTTTTCTAAATCTAAAAGTCTATCTATCTATCTACATTTGAGTTCGGTATGGTCATTTGCACATTTCCTCTCCAATTTTCACAAAAAGATGGTTCATCAGAAAATATAGAATCTAAAGGAAATCGTTGATCAGTATCACATTTTGGAATTTTAGTTCGCTTTCGCTTTTTATTAAGCAAATCTTTACGGTTTTTACGTTTTCTTGAGCGTGTCTTTAGCAGGAGTTCCTTTGTTAACTTTGTCCTGACATAAATCACCTAGTGCGATTCAGCTCTCCATCTAGATAGTCTAAATGAATTTTAAGGAACTGATCTATCCTGTGTTTTTCTATCTTAGTTTTAAAAATTAATGTTTTTTAAATATTTGAAGTAGCTCTCAACAGCTGACGAGGAAGGAGACTTATTTTTTGACATAAAAGGCGAACAAAGTAAGTTAGACCACAACGGCAGATTGTACAATTGTCTCCTTAGAGTCGAAATGAATGGCGGATAGTAATTTGCATTTTCCAATATATCGCTGCTTTTACTAGATTCGATTATTCGGTCATACCACGTAAGAAAATTTGTGTTATCCAATTTATTTAACTCATTGTCATCTGAAATCTCTTCTTCAAATATAGCTTTTTCAATATCTTCCTTATTTGTGGTTATCTCAGTGGAATCATTCAGTAACCTATGAAGCCGTTCCTTAGCCTCTTTAGCTTCAGATGTATCAAATTCATCATCATGACATTGCCCTAGACAAGTCTATACAATATCTTGAATGATTTGTTTTACAATAGGTATCATAATTCTCGCATTTCTTTAGAAGTGAAATGCAGCGTATATATTTTTTTTTTACATTTGAATCAAAGTAGATTTTAATGTAAAAAAAATATATATATAATAAAATATATATTATTTAAGATTTTCATCAAAATATTAAATAATTTATCATTAAAACATGATAAATTATTTAATATTTTGATGAAAATCAAGTCTTATGAAGGTAGCTGGTAAGTTGATGGCTTCTCCTTCCAAAACTGAAAAAAGATTCTGAATATATTCTTTTACGCTATTATATGGCGTGCAAGCTTGAGTGTTAGCAGATAATAAGGCAGTTGAATCGTCTGTAATTACTTTATGTAACTTAGCATTTATTTAACCAATTTTAAAGTGATTTATGATTATGAGAAAGCCTATTGTGTGGGAGAGTTAGCCTAGCGAGCAGTGTCCCGTGATGGTCTCCATCACCAGGCACAGGCCGTTTGTTAGTCTACCATCTAAGAATGGCATAGCTTCACTATCTGCAGCCCTGTGTCGCGGTCCGCCAGCTCTCCGCTCGTGTGTGGGTGAACTCCTGTAGCCACCTGCGTAGCTGGTCGAAGGGGATGGGTACGATAGGTTCGGGTCCACAGACTGACGTGCTGGCCTTGCTAGTTCGTCAGCTGCGTCGTTAACTAGTGACCCGCTGTGTCGTTCTAGTGCATTTGTGACATTCTGGTGTTAATCTCGAGGTGATATATTTCTTCCCTGAGGATGGGAGAACTGAGGCGCTCTCGGAGATAAAACTAAGCGTAGATGGTAACACTTTGACCATGAGCTAGTCTAGCTTAGTACGGAGTTTCAATAGAATAACCCCACGTCCTAACCAGAAGCGCTGAACGCGCGAGCCGGCCGTTCGTATGAGTTTGATATTCATACAAAAAAGGGTGACAATCGCGTACTCGCGCGATGGTCGCTTTTGATTAGGACTCGGCCTAAGATGCCAGCTTACACTGGTTTGGTTACCACTGACGTTCCGCCATCTTTAACTTGTATGATCTTCTTATATAATTGATATATATTTCTTTGAGTCTTTTGTTGTACTAAATAAATACTTTGTATTTCTATGTCCTCTTTCTGAACATTTGTTGTCAACGTGTAGATATTTTATTGTTTACAATAAAACACCTGTTATAGTTTTATATTCTCCCATAATAATTATAGAAGTTTACTGCTCTTACATGAAGCTAGGCGCTACGCAGAGACTACGTGCCTTCAACGAGGTCTCTACGAGGATCTCCGAGCCGTTTACGAGGTTTCGTGTCGAGGTTTCTACGAGGCGTCTACGAGACATCAACGCTGCTTGAATACCTATATTGGAAGCCCAGTGTGAAGACACTGCAACGGGCTTAAGTCATACTTTTTTACAAATTATAAATCCGATAGTAACTCCGTCTGTTATCTTTTCACGGCTGAACGTAATCGATGAAATTTGGCACACAGGTAGTGTAGTATCAAGTGGGTTAAGATTAAGACATAGGATATATTTATCGTTTCGGCCTTTCGTTCCCATGGAATAATGTCCAATGTCCACGCGGGCGAAGCCGCGGTTAATAAACTATAATTTACTATAACGCTAATAAACTATAATTTGTTAGTTTATAACAGAATTAAAAAAAAACAAAAAATTATCATGTTTCACATATGGGAAGCCATGGTAGGAAGTTATCCTCAATTCTTATCCTGAATTTTACTGATAATAGATATCCACGAAGTCTGAGTTCTATAACAACATAACAGTTATCCTCAACCTCGAATAATGGCTCGTGCAGACAGGCGTGACGTGACGACACGACGCGACTCTGGTGGAACAATTTCTATGAAAACTTCACGGAAATTGTTCTACCGGTATCGCGTCACGCCGTAGCGTCGCACCTGTCAGCAAAAGCTTTAATAATACTGTTTATTGTATTTTCGCCTTATTCGTAAAATACAAAATGTTTTGTAAATTAAAGGTCTAACTTTATTTTACGCTATAACTTCATTAAAATGACACTGACAACTCGTTTAAGCGGCCCTTAGACCTACAATAAGTCTGCGCAATAGTTATATTGTGCAATATGATTGACTCAGCCCTTGCACTCAAACGATCCTACCAACACGGACCCAACGATCCTAGACGGTGCAATTAAAATTAAACTCACTCAAACTTTTGTTCAATCGTTGCATAATAACGGTCAAAACATTGCGGAATTCGTGATATTGTGCAATACAAATGATCGTTTAGGGCCCGCCTTAGGAAAACCACAAAATGCCAATTAACATGACCGTAATATTGGAATCAGCTGGAATCCCATATTATTATGCACATACATAAAGAGGGGATTATCACAAAAATCCATAGTGTTTAACAATAAATAGTTAGTGCTTTTATAAATTTTTCGTCTGTACCAAGGTCTGTCCTAACTTTGTTATACATTAATAATTTTACTGTAATTATTATTCGATTATAAATATGAATCCTTTTATTATTGAACTTAAACTAATACGAATACGGACTACGAAGCATACTTTGATACCGATATTTGTATGTTTGCTAGGTTTACGGTCGAGCACTTCACCAGTTGGTACGAGTATGTTGACGATGACACACGCCTGCCTTGAAGAAGCCTTTATTTCACGTAACTGGACGACAGTCATCAGGAAAATAGACTCCTGTAAATAAATATTTCCACTCCTGGGCTGCTTTTTTATCGTTAAATAACTTATATCTAAAGAATAAATATGGCGGTCAGACATATTTCCGATACAAAAGCTGCCAAACCGACTATGGTCAATGGAGGCTATTGCAACCGACAGCTATATCTTCTATTCTATTGTTTTTTTTTAATGCAATGCCATCTACTGACCGTTTTTTTTTTTTGAGGGTGGGAAATCATCAAATAACTTCTCCCGCTATGGGCGGAGCGGGAGGGTGTGTCAGACACTTACTGACTAAAACCCACCCGTATTCCTTCTTGTTGCCTGTGTTGCGGGGGCCTCGGTGACCCATAAGTACCTTCCCGCGACCCCGGCAGGCATCGGCCCTAGTGGACCCCTACTATATGTGCTGACGACATCTCTTTGAGGCGCGCGTGGAATACAACGCGCCATCGACCCGGGCCTGGTCCTTACCGGACGGTGAGCTACCCATTGTTCACCGTCCGCAAGCCCGCGCCTACGGTGGCCGGAAATCCGCCCGGGACTGAAGAAAAATCTTAGTTTAACTTATAATATACAGATACTGCCACAAGATTCAAAGCTGTTTGACTTACAGAGCGTTTTTGTTAGTCGCCAATTTGATCAGCAGGCTTAGAATACGTTATACAAAGTGACATTTCGTTTCACTGTAGAAATCCTTCTACAATCTGTCATTTTTTTTTGTCTTTCGTTTCCAACGATCTTTGTCTAGGTCCTTTTTTAGGGTTCCGTAGTAAACAAGGAACGCTTATAGTTTTGCCATGTCCGTCCATCTGTCTGTCTGTCTGTCTGTGCCCGCTGTAGCTCAGAGACGCATAGTACTCGAAAGCTGTAATTTGGCATGATTAATATGTATACCATATTAATCATGCCAATAAAGGACTAAAATAAAATATAGAATATTTTTTTTAGGGTTCCTCCCTTGCACGTAATGTGGGGATGATTTTTTTTCTCGTCTACCCCATGTTGTGGGATATCGTTGGATAAGCCGTTCAAAAATATTGTAGGTCTGTGAAAACTACTTTTCGATTTCATGATCCGCTTGCGTTATATTAAGCATTAAAGTACTGATTTTTGTTAGAGTCAAGTGTCCCCCCTTTTGTGCTGACGACATCTCTTGGCACGCGTGGAACGCGCCGTCGACTCGGGCCTGGTCCTTACCGGAGGGTGAGCTACCCATTGCTCACCGTCCGCAAGCACGCGCCTACGGTGGCCGGAAATCCGCCCGGGATTCCCGACGCCCAGGGCGTCTCCTGCGGCGGCTAGGGGCGAGAGGGCGCGAAATTTGCAAGTGTCCCCTCTGCCAGGTAAATGGTTTTTATGTAATGAAATTAAAAGGAAATCTATCACAGCTATGTGGGCTTTACAAGTTAACGAGTAATAGTCGACCAACTTAAATTTGTATTTGGAGAATTGACCGTAGCATAGATCGGTAAATGGGAGGACATATTTTTCACCTACAATATTAAGTTTGTTTTTGGGATAAATTCATCACAACTTCCCAACTACGGGACCCTTCATTGTGCATGGCCCGACACGCACTTTGCCGGTTTTTTATGAAGAAAGATTTCTACGATGCGATGTCAAAAATAGAAAAATGAAATGTCACTTTGTATAAAAAAAGCTGTGTCTATTGTTCGTAGAAATATAAAGCGTCAAAAGTTTTTCGAGGCGGTTGAGCTTGGCAAGACAAAACTAAATAGTTATGAGACAGCCAAAATGTAATATATATATATAATCATTTATTTGATAAGACTACAAATGAGGTCCATTGTGTTAGTAACAATCTTACTTAGCCTATGTTAGTACATAATAACTAAAACAGATCTTGTCCGCTCTGCTAACGCCCACACAAGCGGACTACCTGCCCGGGCGGCTATCGAGTGCAGAATGATGTTGGGACTGTCACGCAACCTGCGAAGTAACGAGACAGATTTTTTGCGCCATACTGTGTCAAAGCTGTCAGTGCGCGCCTCGGAAAACATCGCCGACGCACTGCAGAAACGTGGCAGTCGCAACAGCATCCTGAACGCGTTCTTATATTGGATACGCAGAACATTGCAAGCCTTTTGGGTACATCTGAAGCACAGAGCCCCCGAGTACAGTGTTGTGCAATACGCCTTAAAAAGGGCTATTTTAACTGCAACTGTACATCGAGAGAACCTGCGGGCCAGCATGTTCACCCGGACTGACAACGCTCTGCACTCCCTCTCCAAATCTGAATCGTCTTTCAGGGAATCTGTTACCAGATGGCCCTAATAGTTATACACCCTGTTTATCGGGTAACCTTCAAGTAACAGAGGAGGGACTGTAGATGGACATCTGGCACCAGACCTGAAGACGATATACTCTGTCTTTTTGGTGTTGTATATCGACCCATGAGACTCCGCATATGACTCACACACAGCCAGTAACTTACGGAGAGCATGGATTGAGAAAGCCAGCAGCACCGTGTCGTCCGCGTAGCTCAGATTATTAAAGCAAACACCATCCACGTAGCAGCCAACACGCATGCTGCTGAGTCGCTCGACCAAGGCATTCACATAGAGACCGAAGAGCACCCCCGAGTCCCCCGTCTCACCCCACACTCCGGCCTGCATGGCTCCGAAAGCTCCCTTACCCATCTCACCCGAGTCTCTTGGTGAAGGTACCAGTATTTGAGGAGAGATGCGAGCTCTGGCGGCACTGTTGCGTCTCCTAGCTTCTACCAGAGTAAATCGTAAGAGACTAGGTCAAAGGCCTTGGATAGGTCCAGGAAAACCGCGTAGATTGGTGTCTGTCTATCCGTGTAATACTTAACAGCGTGCTTCAGACTAAGAATGGCCGTCTCCGTTGACTGCCCTGACCGAAAACTGAACTGGGCATCATGAATTTTGACATGCCTATTTAGATGCGAGTTGAGCACGCTGTCAAGTACTTTGGCTGTGACGGTGGCTAGTGAGATTGGCCTGTAGTTTGACTCGTCTGAGACGTCTCCAGTCTTGTTCTTGACTAATGGCACCATCAGAGTCTCATTCATGTCTGAGGGCATGAATGAGACAGACATATTGCGAGTACTCGTGACTAAGCATGCTAGTCACGAGTACTCGCAATACTATTTAACTTGTGTCTGTCTTGTTAAATAGTATTGCGAGGTCTCGTGACTAGCATGCTGTAGGTGCTCGATGCTTAGCCCATCGTGACCTGGGGATTTCCCTCTAACCATATTTTTAATTTTGGCTCTCGCCAAGACCATCGTCGGTACCACCTAACAATGGGAAGAGCATCAAGCTCCCCGCATGGTGGCCCCAAGTGCGACTGTGTGGTAAACTGGGTTCTGAACAACTCAGCAATATCTTTTGGGTTGGCAATCCCATCGATACTCACAGGAATACCAGACCTAGGATTAAGCTTACTAGTACCTTCCAGAAACTTAATATAACTTAATATACCGAAATCATTCATATTTACGAGTATATAGTACGCGTCAAAAATCATCAAAAACAGGTAAATGCTGGAGTGAATTTAATAGATATTTTTATTATAGATATTTTATTTAATATATATTTTTGACATATATATATATATTAATAAAATACTGTAATGTATAAGTTACGAATAGTGTTTTTGTATTTGTTATTTTGTTTATTTATTAAAAACGAAGCGTAGTTTTATTTTACTTATGCTTCCATCAGTATCGGATTACCTACACCTTTTACAATTTATCGATATTTCTACCTCTACACAATACTAATCTTATACAAAATAGTCACATTAACCCCCAAAAATACAAAACATAAATTAGTCGGATTGGGACTTTACTGGTTCAACTCAGAGATCAGTTTTACGTAAATTTCACGCTGGAGGACTATGCCTCCGATTGTGAGCACATACGCTACAAAAATCAATAAATTATTTTAAATAGTTACATTTACCCCAACATGTGCCTAATGCGACTTTTTCTGCCCGCATGGTTAATTTATTAAGATTTTAAGCAAATCTTACATCTTATGACATTATATTAGGTCGAAACTAATCTCCGATATACACTTATTAGCTTAGAATTTCTATATTCTATGCTTATTAAGTGTATCCACTAAAGTGAGGTGGACATTTTTGGCAAAGGGTAAATGTTTTTATTTTTTTTTATTTGCAATAATCTTATGTATATTTATTCACTAGATAAAAGTTCTCTGACTATTGAAAATTCAACCCTAACCTGTACAACGTTTTTAATGCTTCGATACAAATACGAGCTAACTAGGTATTACACGAACTACTTCAAAATATTCTTACAAAGGCCAGCTGCATTGACTACGATCCTTAGTAGACGACTTGGTGAAACTGATTCAAATTTAAAAGATGCAATATTCAGTTACGCCCGGTAAAAAAAATCGGTCAAAAAATAAATCCACCTGAGAGAATAAATACAAGACTTAAATAAAAAAAAACAGGCTAAGTGTGTGTGTGTTTTTTTATATGACGTGTAAAAGTGATTCCGTTATCCTATTTACAGAATCAACAGTTTCATTTAATTTCATTCCAGGGTAAGGTAAGGTAATTCCATTCAAAATCAAAAGTTATTGTTACCCCCTTTTTGGGGACCCGCGGGCGGCAATAGAAATACACAATCTGTGAGAATTTCAACTGTCTACCTGTTACGGTTCATAAGATACAGCCCGCCGACAGATATACGGACGGACGGACAGTGGAAGCTTAGTAATAGGGTTCCGTTTGGCACCCAGCAGGTACGGAACTCTTTCTTAGGGCGTCGCTGCACTGGGGGCAGGACAGTAAGATGGGACAGGCTGGATCAGAACTAGATAATTATTATTATCTGGGGAATTTAAAGCTACATGCTCAGCTACGGCGTGGACTGGAATTTCGTGGAGCAAGGGTCGGGGGGACAATTACGTCGGGGTCTTCGCGAGGAACTTCCGCGGCGAGGTCAGAATGTCGGTTTGTGATTATGTTTTTAGTGCATTGCACTCGTGGCCCTACTGCTTTTCTGGAGGAGGTTAATAGGGCCATCAGGGTCGGTGAAAACATACCTCGGACGGCGCCTGGCCGTTCTTATAGCTATTTGTATAAATAGTGCCTGCTACAATAAATATTTAACTTGCAATGAAGCAGACTTTATTGTTCTTAAATAGTAAACAGTAAGTTCTTAATAAGACACTCCTAAGTGCCAAACTTATACATAACTTAAAACTTATAACCAAAGTTATAATGAGTGTAATTAATATTGACGAAATGTACATTGTCTTTAATGTCATTGTACTTTTATCGAAATAAAATTGTTTGCAACTTTTCATTCACAAGCAAGAGTTACCTAAAACTTTAAAAACTACATTGATTTTTAGTTCCACTACATTATTTTGCTTCAAAAGCAACAAAAACGCTTGTAGAAAAGGACTAGAAATGTCTACAAAGTAGTTTTAGTATTATATTTACTTTTATTGCTTTACCATCGTAAAAGGATGTAATTAAATAGTTCCGTACCTCAACAGCAAAAAACAGAACCCTTATAGTAGTAGACTAGTGTGTCTGTCCTTCCGCCTGTCACAGACAATTTGCTCCGAAACGACTGGATCGATTAAGTTGTAATTTGGTACACATATGAATTTCTATGATCCAAACACGGACGTGAAACTTCAATAAATGAATTTTGAACTTTTGGGGGGCAAATTAGAAAGAAAATACAACAAAATTTATCGCCTGACATATCAAATAAAAGGACTTGTTGTAAGGATTGTGCATATTCTTTTTTTATAATTTCAAAATAAATGTTTTTAAAGTTATTTCAGAAAATTGATGAAAATTTACCATCCCCCCTTATCTCCGAAACTACTGAGCCTAAAATTTTGAAAAAAATGCAGAAATTATTTCTTTACTTATAGATTACAGGAAAACCTATAAGCAGTCTATGGTCTTAAAATAACATGCTTTAATCTCTCAATATTGTGCATACAAATTTACATTTGCAGTTGGATTGTATGAGGGAACATGTTTTTCAACTACAATGTTAAGTTTGTTCTTGGGATAAATTTATCCCAACTACGGAACCGGGTTAGCGGTAATGGAATAGGTATCTTTAGCTTTCAAATGTATATAATTTAGTCTCTAAACATGGCAATAGGCTGACTTTACTATATACGAGCTGGTTCTGCTCTACAAACACAACTTATTGATTAACATTTGAAAATACTGTTGGAGCTGCTGAACATTGTAAGACTGTATTTGCGTTGTATAAATTCAATCTCCTTTTTATTATATACATAATAGGGTATTTTACTATATACGAGAAAAAATCTATAAATATATTATTGAGATAGTTTAGGCAAAAAGGAGTCGGAAAATCTTAGTTTTAGTTAATAAAATAACAAAATAAATTTTTAAATTCAATGCAACGTTTTCAGTTTTTCTAATCTGTTAAAAATCACCATGAAATAGTAGCCCCCATGTTATTACGTCATACGGCTGTGTAAACTAAAACGTCAACTGTCAACTGATCGGCGTAGGCTTTGTACTTTATTGTTTTCGTAACCAACTTAATTTTTAATAAAATAATTCCAAGGAAGACGGTTACGGAGACAACACAAATTTACCAAGAATAAACTCTTTGATGGTCGGTAAATTCTTTGCTGCAAATCCCGATTTTTGTTCTGCTGAGTTACGAAATGTAAAAACATCGATGTAAGTAACGCCCTATAACTCTGTTACATTAAAACATTCTCATATTTATACCAGTTGGCACCTGAATCCACAATTTGTCCGGTGTTTTTACACTAGTATTCTTGCATTCAGGAATAGCACACCAACGATAAGTAGAATAATAACTCATTTTAAATTGTCAATTATCATACAAAAGATCAGCGCATTTGTTTACATAGCCAAGTGACGTCATGATCACAGAGCAACATGTCATCCACTGCATCCAGCGTTTTCGTCAAACTACGCGCGAAATTTGAAAATGTAAAATTTAAATGCATTTTTATGGCACTTATCGATTGAATAAAAAAAATGTGTTTTTTTGGGGCATATAAGCACTATAGAATTTAATTAATACGCTTTTCAAAAATGGGTGTAAGGCCCTATTGCTTGTGTATTCGGGACAGTGATCTCTAGGGGTTTTCGTTCGATACGTATGGGTTTTCCATTTTTGAGTCTGGTTCCATTTTGAAAACGAATGCCTGTTGTCAGACACCTAAACTAAAATGAATGCCTAAATAAAGCGCGCTGTTAGATTTTCACGCTGGCCTCCGCGCCAAAAGTTGAAAATCTAACAGCGCATTTTTATTCAGGCATTGATTTCATGTCCCATGATAGTTAGTAAAGACGGGTAATAGACAAAATGTGTCCGGCAATACACATTCCACTGACACCTCAGTCATTGGCCATGTTGTATGTAGAACAAAAGTAATAAAAAATCTTAATACATAAACTTAAAGTAAATTTTTGATTAGGTACAGTAGTTAACGTAAAGCCAGATTTACACGGTGCGATTTAATTGCCATGCCACAGGCAATTAAATCGCACCGTGTAAATCAGGCTTTATGTTAACTATGTTGAAGCAACAATAAAAGTTGCTCCGTCTAAAGTTCTAAACAGTATTTACACGAAGCACATCGTTTATTGCTTAAATTTTATTATATGTCTAGAAACTTGCACCGTGTTAATGAGGTTTAAACGATGGAATTTCTGAGTTTGCTCCACAGTAAATAGATAATTATAGTTAGTAATCACGGAATAGAAAAAACAGTGGAAGTGCCCTTAGACTTCCATAATACGGGAACCAGTGTCACCAAACTCACACAGCTGCAAATTAAAATGTACATTGCAATAATGGATGCACCATTATTGCAATGTACATTTTAATTTGTACGTATGAATGAATAATCCGACTTAAGTGATAACATTTTCACTTCGAACATCGCACTTACTGCTACGACATAAAAGCGCTGTCAATGGCAATTGATTACCACCATGTACCTAAGTATCATGTCCAGGTACTACTGGACTAGGTAGGTATAGTCAACCACACCAACAACACACACAACTAAAGAAAGTAAGCATGTAAGCCCGTCAATATGAACGTTGATGTGTTTACAGAATCACTTACTTTGACAGTGGTGCCGATTCCCTTGTTCACTAAACTAAATTTAAGTTCAGTGCATCTTTTTCTTTCTATTTCACTAAGAAAAGGGCACAAGATAAATTTTAGTTCAGTTCTGTCAAATTAATCAGCGCTTGACGTAAATTGCCGTAATTTTAGTAGGCAAGTTTTTAATCACATCTAAACTTGTATGGAGTAGTGACAGGCGCTGATTAATTTGACAGGACTAAACTAAAATTTATATTCTGTCCTTTTCTTAATGAAATAGAAAGAAAAAGATGCACTGAACTTAAATTTAGTTTAGTTTGTGAACAAGAGAATCGGCACCAGTACCTACTTACTTATTTTCATTAAGAATAATTTTATTGTGAACTAGCTTCTACTCGCGACTACGCACATGTGAAATTTCTTGTTCCCCGATCCACTGCGTCGCATTATATCACCCGCGCTATTCATTCGCTTAGCGTTCTTTCTGAGTTCTTCTTTTTGCTCGGCTCCTGCAGGCTTAGCATGACGCTTTCTATTTCTTCGAAGAATAGGTCTAGTTCCTTTTTTATGTAGAAGGATTTCTACAGTGAGATGTCACAAATAGAGAAACGAAATGTCGCTTTGTAGAGAAAGAGTCATGTCTATTCTTCGAAGAAATAGATAGCGTCATGCTAAGCCTGCTGAGGGTCGTAGCGTGCATTGGGCTATCAATTCGATCCCCGCACGGAACAAGTATTTGTATGATCTGCAAGTAATTGTTTTGGGTCTGGGTGTTTGTGTTTGTGAGTTTCTATGTTTGTAAACGCACCCACAATACAGGAAGAAATTCCTAGTGTGGGGCAACGTTTTTAAAAAAAAAAATTAAAAAAAAAATTCAAAAAGATTTTTTCAAACCCGACTGGTAGTTCCAGAGATTACGGACATACAACAAATTTTACTTCCTCATAATATTTATATAGATTTTCCCCAGTTGTACCGTATACACCATTACATTACAACTACTTCACCATACCTTTGCCGTATGCACCATTGACCTGCCATCAATGGTGCAGAGAAGACTAATTAGTTTTGTTTGCACCATAAATAATAGTAGTAGTAGTATCATACAACTACTTCAACATACTTTCCTAGTTATAGGTAAAATAAAAACCAATAATAGGTCGTATTTTGTTTGTGTGAGGAACCACTTTTTAATCCAAATAAACAACCAAAAGCAACAACAACAATATGTTTTACAAATAAATTCCACATATACTTCATGTAATATATAAAAATAATGACGCCACACAAACACTTTGTTGCCTAAAATTGAAAATGGCAACTTTATAACAAGACCACTGAGTTTACCTTAACTTTTCTAAAAATAACGGCACAATGTCGCCATTAATTAATTGCATTTGTACATGCAATATATGAGAGCAGTGGTGGCCCAGTGGTAACGGCCGCGACTTACGAGTTGTAGATCATAGGTTGGAACCCAGACAGGCTCTTTACTTTGTGTAAATTATTTCATCACCACTGCTCTCAAAACGGTGAAGCAAAACATCGTGAGGAAACCGGCATATCCTAGAAATAAAAATTCGAAGACATATGACATCTACCAATCCGCACTGGGCCCGCGTGATGGATTACGGCCCACTCCTCCTCACAGAGAGGAGGCCTGTGTCCCAGGAGTGGGAACATTATAGGCTGATTATGTGTATGCAATATAATATATATTTATTACGTTTCTTGACGTGTTTTGCCCTGTTGTTATATGGGTATGTTGTTAATGCTTTAACAGCATTAAAAGCGGCATTCATTTATGTACAGTCGGAGGTCTTCTTTTGAAGCAGATTAATATACCCATTCCATCCCTCACAGACGTTGTTCGTACGATGCCGCTCACCGAAACAGCACCACAGTGGTGCCGATTCCCTTGTTCACAAACTAAACTAAAGGACTTTGTCCGTTCTCAGCTTCGCGTGAACACGATGCTCGAAAAAAAACAAACTAATCAATAATCAAGTTTAGTTTTTAAACGCTTATTTATTCTATACTTTTGTATCAACTTGCACCCACGAATAGTGTATTTAATAAGTACTGAAATTGTTTTATTCTTCGACATATTGACAGTACCTTCATTAATGCATAGTGTTGCCGACAATTAATCGTATTTGTTTAAATCATTATATACAAATCGATACTAATTGTTATTTTTGAAGTTCAACTAAGTCCTCCTCTTTCATATAAGAGTCTAGAGTTTACAGCCAATTAAAGCTTTAATTTGTAATCACTTACATTATTTTGAACATGTTTTATTCGTAAATCTGGAAAACAAACGTATTTAAAAGAATCGAAAATGATCGATGAATTCCGATTTTTAATCAACGATTAAATCGATTATTAAAAAAATAAGGTTATGTCAGTGTCAGTTGTCACTTCAAGTTATTTGTCATTAATTTTGTTTCTTGGCATCATGAATATTGCTTTCCTCGTTTTACTGTGATTAGTTTTAAAGTATTGTTTTGGTTTTAACAATGGACATTGATACCCCTTCTCACGTTGACCCCGGCATGCCTATGAACTCCGACACAAATCCCAGCATTGACCCCAGCTTGAATATATTGTACGGATACAAACGAGGCAATTTCATTTCAACTCCTGCCTGTGGTGGAAACTGTGTGACAGATCCGATATGCGAATTGTGGTACTGATATACCGCAAAGAAGAAGGCATACCCTCGATCTTATTGAAGTGAAATCTGTTAAAAGGCAGCGGGGGTCAAAGTAGGTATATTAGTAGTGTATTTTGTATATATATTACATGAAAATGAAAATAATAGTCAGGGACGAAGCTCAATGTAGTAGTATTGCTGCAACTGCATAGTGGGCCGAAGAACAGTGGGTTGCTGCGGTCATGTAATTACTGTAGTGGCTTTTAAGCTGAGCAAGGTACCAAGATAATATATATCCACCTGCCCAGTTCCTAGACAAGATATTGTTAACTTATGAGTCAGAATAATAACAAAATGTATAAATAAAAATTCGAGTTATTCAAAAAAAACAAGTAAGCAAAACAACTCTTACAAGCATCATGATACAATCTCATTGCAATATTCTCTTTCCTACTGGTATTAGCTATTAAACCTGTATTATATTTATACTGAAAGGGCCTGTTCACACGGAGCCAAATTCCCATACAAAGCGGACAATGCCCTTTATGTTCAGTGTATCTTTTTCCTTTTATTTCATTAAGAAAAGGACAGAAGAGAAATTTTAGTTTAGTCCTGTCAACTTAATCAGCGCCTGTCTAGTGACAGCTGATTAATTTGACAGGACAGTTTTTAATACAAGTTTAGACGTGTTTAAAAACTTGCCTACTAAAATTACATCAATTTACGTCAAGCGCTGATTAATTTGACATGATTAAACTAAAATGTATCTTCTGTCCTTTTCTTAATGAAATAAAAAGAAAAAGATGCACTAAACTTAAATTTAGTTTAGTTTGTCAACAAGGGAATCGGCACCATTGTCTTCTTGGGTATCCAAAATCTTTTTACGTTGTTTAGAATTTTTGCATACTAACATCTCCTTCTACAACATCTTATTCCTAAACTATGTAATCCCTCATCAATACTTGATACAGGCAGAAGAGGCAGGACAGTGCATAGAGACAAATTTTACAAATTTTATTTTAATAATAATATTTCTTTAAATTAAGACGTTTTGCTTTCCTCCATAATTGGTTTTGGAAATGGTAATAACATCCTTTGATAAAGGAAACAAACTTTTTACGGCACTGATAAACGAATGTTCCTAGTCCGATATAAATTTAGAAGGGTTAGCTTCTGGAATTTGCGACTTAATCATTTCCAACGTTAGAATATTTGTTTTCTTTTTGTTGTTATTTCCCAAAAGTATACAAGGTGTCGTTTTGCATCCTCGTCAAATTTCAGGAGGCTGCCATGAAAGACATATACATATGTGACAATCCGCGGCTAAAGGTACCTTATGGACGTTTATAGTTTCGAAGATATTGAATGTTTTGTAAATTTTGCAAGAAATATAGATTTTTTTTTTATTGCTTTGTTCGAGGTGACTGAACTTAAAATGTCTGTTTCTCGAAATTGCACAATTTCGAATATAATTTAAAAAAAAATATATCTCCGTAACAAAACATCGTAGGAGGTTGATCTTTTTTGATATCTACAGCGTATTAATCGCAGATTACTAGCGTATGCATAACTCCATATCGACCACAAGGTACCTTTAGCCGCGGATTGTCACATATAATCAAATAAAATTACGATACCTGCTCAATAATTAATACATACTTGTTTTTTAGTTATTTAAGTTTGACAATATTTTAGAATACACCACTTTCACGGAACAGAATGCATACGCAACAGGGTGACCCATTTCGTATGCAGTAGTGTGTGTAAAAGGGCAGTTACAGTGCGGTATCTCACAGGCCGCGTTTTAACATGCGTGTCCCACACCTGCCGATTTCCAAAAATTTGAAAAAAATAAGACCTACTTATTTTATTATTGATCCGTGACGAGAATCATTAGCATAGTTACCTCCTTGAATTTGACGAGGATGCAAAACGACACCTTGTACTCGTATAAGCAACCGGCACTACAAAGGTTTTATCCTCGGTGCTTCCTAGGTGTCGCAAAAGATCACATACAACTGTTTGATTGTGCTAGGACACTTTTTGAAGGTACCGTCGCAAAAGAAGATTTTCCCGTTTTTAATCATTTCGCTAGCTTCTTCCGAAGCAAAACTAAAATACGTTCGCGTTCGTGATGTGATGATAGTCACCCAAAAGGAAATCTTTATGATCGTTACCAATTTCGACTTCAGTTTCGACACTACAAGCCGTCTTTTTAACTCCATGTTTGTTATTTATCTGTCTATAAGCAACCGATTTATAACTTTCGTACCGTAGTTTTGTTAATTTTGATAAGTTTAGACCCATATCTTTGAAAGAGGCCACGGTCTTTTTATAAATGGCAGGTACTGGTGCCGATTCTTTTATACACCGAACTAAACTAAACTATCACTAAAATTTCTTATTTTGGTTAAGGGATCCTAAAAGCTATTCTGCAAACAAGATTCACTAAACATAAAAACAATTTTGACACAACTATAATCAAGTTTGACAATTGCTAAGTTGAGTAAACCAAATACCAAAGTTGGACGTAATAGTGGTGACATGATGCGTTCGGCACAGATTGTAATGAACATAGTCGACTAAAAAACAGAATTTTACGAATAAAGAAAAGTTGTTAAAACCACGATTTTTATATCTGTCGTGACTTTGACATACGAGTACCAAAGTAAAAAAAATAATTGGAAAATTCGAATGTGATTTTATTAATTTAGTAAGTTTATTTCAATGTGTTTGCGATGGTAGCACTGAAACTAATAAGCTCCAATAAATTGAAGCTCCATAAAATAGAATACAAGTGCCTCAAGCTGACCATGTAGGTAAACTAGTTTATCCTCGACAGACGTCGGACTTGGAAAAAACACATTTTCACAAAACGGAAGCAAGTTGGACTGATACTAAGAAAGTTCTACTGAATAATTGGTCGAAAGTCACAATTACACCTGGAAAATAAAATCCTCTTATCATCATCTCACAAAGCTATAATCAAGCCTATATGGACCTATGGCATTCAGTTATGAGGAACAGCATCACACTCTAACAGAGATCATACAGAAATTCCAGAACAAGCTTCTAAGATCAATCACAAACGCCCCATGGTTTGTACCAAATGAAGCTCTACACCATGATCTGAAAATACCGACAGGTAAAGAGGAAATAAAAAGCTACTTATATCAAAGTCGTATAAAGAAAGAATTACTCAACCCAAATATTCTGGCAATGGTTGCCAGAATATTTGGGTTGAGTAATTCTTTCTTTATATTTTGTATCTAATGGATAAAAAAGAATACACAGGCTAAAACACAAAATTCCACAGGATTTCATTGGACAAACTTAGCTTGTTGCTTCATAACTACTAGGATGTGTCATAGGACACATACCAAGCAAGTCATAAAAAATCATAGTGACAGATTTTAAGAAAACGGAGACAAAAAAAATTGTCCAACAGGAAAGGTATTTATCTCTGAATGTATAATATCTACTTACTAATGTAAATTGACCAAATAAATGTTAAGGAAGTAACCGATAATAGCTATGCATTTTCAAGTCCTTTAAGCTTGTTAACACAAATATACTCTTTTAGAAATATATGTAGGTACTTGTGTCTATTTTATATTACTTCCTATTGCTTTTGCACCAGGGTTTCAGTGCCTTTTAATAACAACTTATACTTGTTTACAGGTACGACTTTGACTGCTGCTATGAAAGCCACACCAAGCACCAATACTATTCAACCTCGCAAGGACAGCGAGGGAGGAGAGCATTCTATGTGAAGAAGATGAAGAATGAAAGTGGCATAAGAAAATAATGGCACCCATGTCTTTGGAAGAAGAATATTGTAAATCAAAACTTAATGAATTTATAACAAAAAAGTAGCTTTATTATGTATCAAAATATATTGTTTTCTATAAAATGTCTCTTGTAATTTGTGTGTAACTACCACAACGTGGCTTTTCTTTAGTTCTGCTGTTCTGTTGAGCTGGCGTCATAAGATGGGTACATGGGATAACAAGTTGGATAATCACTATCTCCGATGAGCTTCCTCACGAACTCATTCTTTTCAAACCTAAGCACCTACTGAGCCTCCTCCTGATTGAGCTTTCCCTATAAATCCGGTTTTTCGTTCAGTACCTAAGTTTAAAGTCTCCGGTATTCTCGTCGCTGTAGGAAACCCCTATTAAGGACATCTTGAATTTGTCTGTCCTGATGTAGGGAGTCTAAAATTTTTTTCAGCCCTTTGGAATAGGTTGGAACGGTCTCCCAATGTTTCCAACTGAATTCTTTCATGATACTTTAAAAAAAAAACTTTTTCACAGAATCTGGAAATGGATTTGTCCACTTGTTTTTCAAATCATAATGAAGACGTTAGATGTTCAGTACAAAAGTACCTCTAAGTTTTCACGAATGAATTTCGTATTGTATTCTAATAACAATTTTATTCTTTAACTTTCTGCCGAATAGACAACAGCTGCAGTCACTTAAGCTTTCTTACTGATTTAAGATTTTTCAAACTCACAAGCATCCAAACTTTCAAAAAATATAAGAGATAATATATAATATGTGCTTTGTAAATTTTAGTTCATGACAACTAATTTTATTCCACGTCTTTTTAATCGCGATAAAAAATAGTCTGATTTAGTTTGATAATCATAATTGTTGGTGCAAAACGTCCAATTCAGAATAGCAAAATTGCCACTTTCACCAAATTGAATAACTAAAATGACATTAGTGCTGTCAAACTATAATATAGTTAATTCGTGTCACTGTAGTCAATTTCAGAATGGGAAACGTCGTTTGCAGGATTAAACGAAATTTTGGTGATTTTTAGGAGAATTTTGTAACTACAGAATCGGCACCACTGTTTCTTCTGAAGTTGTCGCGGTATCTAAACTCGAACTAATTAAATGGCATACGAAATTTTTGTTTTCATCAGGCATAGAGTTTTATGAATGCTCACGTTTTTTTACAACCTTCGATTGATCCTAAAAAATACTTCCATAATTTTTCCAAACATAAGCTTGTCAAAAATAAAAAAAACCCTGCGACACGTACACCCCCGGCTTCACCGACAAGCGTACACATATTTTCTATAATATCATAAATGCTACGTACCTCTGTAATGATAATCGATCCTGTACATTTGGTTTTTTTAAATATACACCTCCATATGCTATATAAATTTTTGTACTGTGTGTGAAAATGGTATTGATACCCTTCGAACAATAAAAGTCTTCTTCACCTTTTTGGAACAAAAGTTAAATTAATTTCGCTCATTGTAATCTTTATAGTCTAAGCTTCAATTTTACAATATTATTGACATAAAATGACATAATCAAATCAAAACATTTACCTTGTCAACACTTAAATAATATTAGAACATGCAAAGAGGAAATATTTTGAGGAAGGAAATACATCCGCATTAATAGCAAGTATAGTGTCATCTCAATGGTGCAGATGAGACCATACTATCAATGCGGTTTCGTTTGCACCATTCTCAATGGTGCAGATGAGACCATACTATCAATGCAGTTTCGTTTGCACCATTCTCAATGGTGCAGATGAGACCATACTATCAATGCGGTTTCGTTTGCACCATTCTCAATGGTGCAGATGAGACCATACTATCAATGCAGTTTCGTTTGCACCATTCTCAATGGTGCAGATGAGACCATACTATCAATGCAGTTTCGTTTGCACCATTCTCAATGGTGCAGATGAGACCATACTATCAATGCGGTTTCGTTTGCACCATTCTCAATGGTGCAGATGAGACCATACTATCAATGCAGTTTCGTTTGCACCATTCTCAATGGTGCAGATGAGACCATACTATCAATGCAGTTTCGTTTGCACCATTCTCAATGGTGCAGATGAGACCATACTATCAATGCAGTTTCATTTGCACCATTAATGGTGCAAACAAGACTAATTAGTCCCCTCTGCACCATTCATGGTGCAAGTCAATGGTGCATACGGTACAACGGGGATTTTCCTTTATTTAAATTGTATGAATAAGGTAAAAGCCAAATCGGTAAGTAGGTAATGTTTATCGGTGTAGGTTTTTCCACAGGTTTTTACATAGTAGGTAAATCGGTATTTTACTGTCCCATTATGGGCACACGCCCATAATAAAGTTTTTTTACGAAAATAACAGTCACATTTTATAAAACCTCCCTGTATACTACATTGGTAGTTTGGCCTACTGGACATAGGCCTCCCCCACACCGGCACTTCTAATGGTTCTGTGCTTCCCACATTCCGGCGGCCCTCACAAAATCATCAGTCCACCTTATTGGGAGGCCTTCCAAGGCTACTTCTTCCGGTACGAAAGACGGTTTGGGTCTCAGCTGCCAAAATATACAGAGAGTCAGGACAGGTGACGCGAGAGAGGGAGCTCGTCCTGAGGTCGACACTCGCAGCCTTCAAAATCAAAATCAAAATCAAAATATTTTTATTTCACATAAACCTACATGGGCACTTATGAAACGTCAGAAGCTAGGTGCACGGTTCCAATTGGTCGTTTCCTATGGAGAAGAGCCGGCAAGAAACTCCACGGTTACTCTTTTAAAAATAATTGGCTTTTACAATGTTTTCAAATTACACAAATTAGCAATCAGTAGCAATTTCCCATTGCTTGCGAAGTTTTAATTTTTTTGTGAATAAATGAACACCTGCGTTCCTGCATATACTACCTAATGCCATAACACTGTGTGGTATTTTGCTACACAAAGCCACATCTTTATGCTATAATAATTATAAATTTACCTTTGTTATAATTCCTATACTGTTTTCCTTGCTTCAAACATGAACTCATATTATTTCTCTAACTTTCTTACATAATTATGTTTGAACACCACAGCTGAAAAGCAACACCACAATGAACTGTTTCTAACACTGAAGACTGTATTTTATATTATTAATTTTCTCTTGTCGTAAAATTTTAGCATATTTTTATCCATTGACATCTTCCATCATAAATTGTCATCTGTCTAAGATTTTCTTTCTCTATGAATCATACCGGCTTTGATAAAGCTAGTTTCAGACATAATTCGCTATGTACTCATGTAAACCGTTTTCATTGATCCTGGCAGGCATTCATTTGAATTATGCTTCACAGAAACTTCTAGAACTTTTGCCAGGATCTATAAAAGCGGTCATCGGAACTGACAAGGGTTCAGTCAGTTCCGGTTGATTCAGTTCGGTTCAGTTAGTTCCGGTTGAGTCCGGTTCAGTTCAGATCAATCTAATATACATAGCTCACTCTGTTTACTTCTTGTAAACCTATGTACTAATAATTGTAACGTGTGAAAATATAATCTTTAAAGAATCTCATAGTGTGTGTGATTTGTGATTCACTTTACATAGCCTCCGGCCCTCTCACTTCCGCCTTTGGAAGATTTCTAAGGCCGAAGGCGTTATAGTCGCGTGGCTTAGGACGCCATAGCCGACCTGTGTGTCTTGGGAGGTCCAGACACTCGTCTCGTGGAGCGTGAGGTGCTGTAGAGCGCCTCCGCAGTACTAGTCCACTCCAGGACGGAGAGCCCTACCATTATTAGGGCATTCTATCAACGTGGCGTTGGACACTAACACCAATTACACAACATAATACCACTAATTTAGGTACTATAAAACAAAACCTCTTGTTTAACGAGGGACGTTTTACTCCTTGGGACAGATTTGCCGACTGACTGCGACGGCGAGATCAACCTCATCTTCGTGCTCCGCCTCGTCTGTCAGCCCTGTTCCACTGCTGCCTGCCGATCCAGTCCAACTACCTGTCGACCCTGTCCAGCTGCTGCTAGCCGATCCTACATCCTGCCGTCCAAGCGTCCCGTGCACTCGGACCGGAAGCCTAGAATACTCTATTTTTAATATTTAATCTAATCTTTTAATATTTAGTAGTAAGTACTTTTACTCTAGTTTTCTTTTTAACGTGACTTACGACTGGCCCTCCGGCCAATCGTAACGTTACAACTGATACACTGACTGATGCATTCTTACTGATTATTCCAGAACGGCTACCACTAACATAATATAACAGTAGATTGTAAACACACGCGATTTCCCCTGACCATAGATACATATTTATTTTGTGTACGTTCTATGTATAATACTATAACAAAATGTAAAGACAAATAATGAAAAATTAAACCATTAGATGGGTATCGCACTTACAACCACAGGTTTACAAAGCAGTTATCGAATCGCTAAGCTACTAGCTTTGTTGAAAGTTGACTAAAATAACCGTTCTTATAAATGTCATGACTGACTGCATAGAATCATTTAAAATGTTAAATCTGTAAATAGCTGCACAATCCATCTCGCCAATCTTTTGACTCGTTTTCTTACAATTGGCGGTAAACTAGAAGAAATACTAGAATAGAAGATAAGAATAGAAGAATACGGACCTAGTGTAATATTGGTCATACTAAATTGCGTGATCATTTATAACCAACAGACTGTCAAGACTTATAGGGGATATTTATGCAAAATTTTAACAAAATCTATCTGGTAGTATATGCGTGATGCTGGAACATAATAAAATTATAGCCAGACAATTAGACAAACATTCTAAAAACCACATTTTTGGCATTATAATTGTACCTAGACCTCGTACTCGTAACAATTACTTTTGTTTTTTAATATTCAATAACCAGTTTTGACTTCACTACGATTTTATTATATAATATTATGACATGTATAGATGACATATACACACGATGAAAACAAAACAATCAATTAATTAAAAATAACATGACAGTTATGTAGGTGTGTTACGCCTTGGTACCAGCCAAGAACCGCTGACGATAGCTAACACCAATTCTGCGCATCGCAACCGCGGCCGGCACGAGGCGCCGACACGAGGAGCTGACTCAGCAGAGCGTTCATTCCCATCGCGCCAATTTTATTTCGCAATAATTTATTTGAAACCTAAAACTTTGTAATAAAATAATAATTCATTCTTGATACAACCATCGACCAATTATCACCATTAGGTATATTAATTGTTTTTTTTTGCATCCTCCGGCTCCAGATCCCTTATTTGGCGCAGTCGGTAGGATACTCGCGGGCCGGTTCGCGAGAGTAGCTAACTAGGGTGGCTATCAAGCACCGTACGAGTATCCGGATCTACGAGACCTGCAGCTGGGAGGTGTATCCAGACAGAGATACCGCAGAGAAGCCAATGACTATGTGCATATAAGTACTCTTTTCTTTTTTTTTTTTTGGGTTAGAAATCATCAAATACCTTCTCCCTATCTGGGCGGAGCGGGAGGGTGTGTCAGACTCTTACTGACTAAAACCCACCCGTATTCCTTCCTGTTGCCTGTGTTGCGGGGGCCTCGGTGACCCATAAGTACCTTCCGGCGACCCCGGCAGGATGTAAGTACTCTAGAATAGTTCTCGAGTTGCTTCCTTTTATTTTTACTGTGTAATTTTAATCCTCCAAGATTTTCCATCCCAGGCAATCGCGGACCCCTAGGTTAAATAGATCATCTAGGTCAGATTTTATAGATTCGATAAGACAAAGTGTTGATATTAGTGTTAGCGATAGAAATAATACCGGTGTACCGTTAACGGAAATGGCGTCAATTGATGAAGTTTTGCGTATTGTCCCCGAATTTGACGGGAACACGAATGTCCTGACTAGATTCATTAAACTTTGTGTCCAATTAGTGCTACGTTTCGCAGGAACCAGGACGTGAGTTAATAAATTTTGCGCTTTTAAACAGGGTCCTTAATAAAGTAACTGGACCCGCAGCACGTTTAATAAATACTAACGGTATTCCAGAAACTTGGGAAGGCATTCGTAGCTCATTAGTGAATATTTTTTCCGATCAGCGCGTTAAGACTTCGCTTTACAATGACTTGGCTTTACTAAGTCAAGGTAATTCCACACCCCACGAGTATTATGAAAAGTGTCAGAGTTTATTTGCAACTATTATGACGTATGTTAGCTTGCACGAAACTGCATGTCGATTCTGTAAAAATCTCACCGTGAAACTCGCGTGGAGTGAGCTGTCAGTGTCATCCCACTGATGCTAGGGAGTGACCAAGCATTACATTTATAATCATAATCCAGATTTTAATAATATTTTTATGCTAATTCTATTGATAATTTTATATTATTTCAAAATTAGTATTTAATCGCTGAAATCTTACTATTTAGGGTTTTTTTTTAAATAAAATAGCATAACAGAAATTCAGTCAGAAACTCAATTTGTTTTTTTTATTCCAAAACGATTGGTAATTTTCGCAGCCGCCATCTTGCTTTTTAGATTTGACCTCACTATCGGCTTTAGCACCCCCGAAAACCATGAAAACGACACCCATGATGAAAAATCTGAACATTTTCGCAGCCGCCACCTTGCTAATTAATTTTGACCTCACTATCGGATTTAACACCCCCGAAAACCATGAAAACGATACCCATGATGAAAAATCTGAATATTTTCGCAGCCGCCATCTTGGTTTTTAGATTTGACCACACTATCGGCTTTAACACCCCCGAAAACCATGAAAACGACACCCATGATGAAAAATCTGAACATTTTCGCAGCAGCCATCTTGCTTTTTAGATTTGACCTCAGTATCGGCTGTATCACCCCCGTAAACCATGAAAACCATGAAAAATGTTTGTAGCCGCCATTACGGATTTTGGTAAAACCAAATTTTTGTTTGTCGCGCATTTAAAAATAAAAAAATGGCAAATTAAAAAAAAAACAACTTATTATTAACAGCTCCTCACGCGCAAGCGCGGCGTGATCTTATCACTTCACCCGATTCTCGTAACCATAGTAACCACTCGCGCCGGCTAGGTGAAGTGAGTCGGTAAGCGCGACGCGCGAGTGTCGTGATCTTATCACTTCACTCGATTCTGGTTGCCATAGCAACATCACTTCACTTGGGCTGGGTGAAGTGAGCCTAGCCGCCCGCCGGCCGGTGCGCGCGCTGCGCGAGTGTCAGTTGAACTGTTGAATTTTGTTACAGTATTGATGACGGTGATTTTATGAATATTATTTTATTATTGGCAACGCGTGGGTCGGTATAAATTTACCTACTTAAAATAAAATATTCGAAAGGTACTTATTAAATAATCCGCACGTTTTTTATTCAAATGGCATGTATACAGACACACACATCGTGTAGTTAGGTTTCCACATAGTTTGTGAGGAGATAAATTCTATGGTCCGTCAGCCAGGCACACTTTTAGCACTCGATCACTTGACACACTCGGTTATCTCTTCTTAGTGAAAAGATTTGTTTTAATAACAACGCTGAATAACGTCGCACAGGCTTTAGTCGACTCCATCCACTATCGCTTCTTCAAAACATATCGCAGGTGGTTAATGGGATTGCGTTTATTTAATCAGTTAAAACACATCGCGAGTGGGTCATGGAATTGTGTTTATTTAATCAGTTAACTGATTATGATCAATAGAATTAGCATAAAAATATTATTAAAATCTCGATTATGATTGTAAATGTAATCCTTGGTACATCCCTAGTATCCAGTGGAATGACACTGACAATTCACTCCACGTTCACTTCACTTAAGTTTTCACGGTGAGAAGGTTACAGAGTAGCACTGCTGTTCAGAGCACTATAGAATCGAAACGCTCACTCTATAAAAAGTTAACCCTTCAGTCTTAATTAAGGGGCCTCCGGGACCCACTAGGATCACGCATCAGATGTATGCGACCAGATACAATTGAGAAGGCCATAGAGTTTGTTCAAGAAGAAATGAATACTCTGTACTTACAGCAACGTAATGAGCAATTACCAACAAAGAAAACTCCACCTCAGGTTCCTATTCAACCAATGAAGCCATTCAATCCTGTCATGTCGCCTATGCCTACGAATATGTCTACCCCTATGCAGAGGCCATTTAATTTAAGCATGCCCGGTCCTTCACGACCGAACGTCGTGCATCCTCAACGTCCTCAGAATATGTGGAGACCAAACTTCAACCCATCGCCGTTATTCCAAGGCCCTTCGCACACTCAACAAATGTTCAGTGCACGCCCTCCTAATTATAACGGGAAAAATAATGCGTTCAGACCTCAGCCTATAGTGATGCGTAACTCATCAATTTTATTTGAGGTTGAGGGAGCACCTCATTTTGCCTCGTGAGGTCCTCACGAGGTACCCCTCATTTGAGGTGAGGATTTGAGGAATCGTCAACGGCGTATTCACCTCACGAGTCGTGAGCTCGAGCCGAACTCAGCCGAACGTGCGAGGGAGCGAGGCGGGCGGGCGCGATGACGACGCACGAGTACTCACGACTCTTCGTCCGATTAAGCAAATCTCTCTCATCTCTCACACATATCGTTTTCTTTCGCTCATAAATTTTAGATCGCCAAAATAAACGACTCTATGACACTTGATTATCAATCTAAATGCTGATGCTTTTAGAGTTCATAATAAATAACCATAACTGAAATAAAAATATTTTCTTTAAAATTCGTTTTGAATAATAATGTTAGATACTAATTTTAACAGTTTACGTAATGTTGACCTTTTTTTTTTTTTTTTTTTAGGGTGGGAAATCATCAAATAACTTCTCCCGCTCTGGGCGGAGCGGGAGGGTGTGTCAGACTCTTACTGACTAAAACCCACCCGTATTCCTTCCTGTTGCCTGTGTTGCGGGGGCCTCGGTGACCCATAAGTACCTTCCCGCGACCCCGGCAGGCATCGGCCCTAGTGGACCCCTACTTTGTGCTGACGACATCTCTTTGAGGCGCGCGTGGAATACGACGCGCCGTCGACCCGGGGTAATGTTGACCTTGGAGGTGCACGTGATTTTGTTGTAACAATTACGTAGACTTTTGTTTTGTTTTGTTTGTGTTCGTACTTTAATCTAAATAATATCCTACCAAACATCAGTATCACACACACCACACACACATGACACAACAAACATCATTACATACTTACATTATTTCATTAGGTACATACCAAAATCATAATGTTAATGTTTACTGTGTTATCATTTCGAGACCAAACCTCACCTCACTCATCCTTTAATTCTATACAATTTTTAAATCGGTTCATTCGCTCACTGAGCTCAATCAATCACTCAATACTCACTCGCGAGTCACGACCTCGCTCGCCTCGCCCCTCGCCTCAATTTCATATTGTCAATGTCAATTTTTGAGGACGCGTGAACGCATGAGGTGAGGTGAGGTAATGAGGTGGTTCACTGTTGAAAATCGAGTAACTCTTTCAATTTGCGATCACGAGGACCTCAAACGAGGGACCTCATGAGTGAGGGACTCATCACTATCAGCCTAGTTTCCAACCTAAAGGGCCAAATGCAAATGATACTCCTAAGCCTATGAGTGGTGTATCTCATTATGTAGCTAGATCGATGCCAACACGTGGTCATGATTGGACGAGGAGTGGTAATCCACCACCCTCTAACTATTTTAAGAGCAAAGAACTTAACCTTAATGAGTGTTACGAATATCCCTATTTCGAGCCCTATTATGATAATAGCTATGAAGAATATCACTGTGGCTATTACGAACAGCCTGACTGCATTTATTATGATATGTATAGACATATCATAATAAATGCAGTCAGGCTGTAGCTGAAGCATAGGCTTCAGCTACCTTCTTGTGCTGATATGTATTGCGCGCCTTCAGAGGAAACACCGACTAATGGCACGACTCCTAATGAGGAAAATTTTCAGAAAGGTCCGAATACAAAAGAGTCAAAGTAGAAGTTAATTTACAGACACAGCGATACTTACCTTACATAGCAATTTCTTATCCACCTTGAAACTGCTTATTGATACCGGGGCAAATCAATCATATTAGGCCAGAAACTGTAAAGAAATATTACCCGCACTTACCCTGGAATCACGACCCGTTCGAAGTAACAAATGTGCATGCGACTAGCTGTAATGATTATTCCATTAACATACCTGGTTTTCAGGAATTCAATTATGACAGTGAATTAACGTTTTATATATAAAAATTCCACGACTATTTCGACGGTCTGATATGATTAAACCTCTTAAATAAATGGGAGTCAACTATCGATCTTAAAAATAATAAACTTGTAACAAAGCATGCCGTTAATTCAATATTATTGTATAACTCTCTTAATTATTATATAATATAAATGAAGATATAATTCCTGCAAATTCTTCAAAATTAGTCAGAGTCCCAGTTGATATTCGAGACGGTGACGTATTTATTTCGGAACAAAGTATTTCTAATTGCTGTGTGCATGAGTGTATTACTAGCGTAAAAAGTAATATTTAACCCTACATCTACGCGTAATGATTTAATATTTTCTATGGACCACCCAATTAAAGCAGAAATTTTTAACACTGAAAGTGTTAACATACCATCTTCATCTCGCGTACGTTTATCTTCATCTCGCGGACGTTTTATCTCGGTTACGCACTGAGCACTTGAATGAAGAGGAACGAGCTAATTTAAAATCGTTAGTTTCCCAATACGCTGATGTGTTCTATATAGATGGCGAACCTCTTACCTTTACTAATAGAATAAAACACCATATATGTACCACGGACGAAATACCGGTTTACACTAAGTCATACCGTTATCCATTTATACATACCGAATAAGTTCGAAATCAAATTGCAAAGATGCTGGAGCAGGGTATTATTCGCCCTTCAGAATCTGCGTGGAGCTCATCAATCTGTGTAGTTCCTAAGAAAGCAGACGCGTCCGGCAAAGTTAAATGGCGTATTGTAGTTGACTTTCGAAAGCTTAACGAGAAGACCATAGATGATAAATACCCTATACCAAATATAGCAGACGTTTTAGATAAGCTAGGAAACCGTCAATATTTCACCACTCTTGATTTAGCTAGTGGATTTTATCAAGTTGAGATCGACGATTGACATTACTAAAACAGCATTCAATGTCGAACACGGCCATATCGAGTTTCTGCGAATGCCGATGGGACTTAAAAATTCCCCATTGACATTCCAGCGTGTTATGGACAATGTCCTTCGGGATCTACAAAATTCTATCTGTTTAGTATATCTTAGGTGGCATCATCATTTTCAGTACTTCTTTACAGGAACACATCGGTAATTTAGAAAAAGTATTTGAAAGACTGTGTGACTCTATCTTTAAGATACAGATGGATAAGTCGGAATTCTTAAAGTTAGAAACGGCTTACCTGGGTCACATCATTAGTAAGGACGGGATTAAACCGAATCCTGATAAAATAACTGCTATAAAAAAATCGTTTTACCGCGGACTTCTACAGAAATTAAAAGGTTCTTGGGACTATTGAGACTTCGCAAAGATCACTAAACCAATGACACATTGCCTTATGAAAGGTTCTAAGATAAATTGTAACGATATTAATTACATTAATTGTTTTGAGAAATGTAAAACTCTGCTTACCAATGACCCAATATTGCAATACCCTGATTTTTCCAAAGATTTTCTGCTTACAACTGATGCATCAAATCCAGCAATAGGAGCAGTCCTTTCACAAAGACCAATAGGGTTGGATAAACCGACATGTTTCACGGACGCTAAATACAAGTGAGATAAACTATAGCACAATAGAAAAGGAGCTATTGGCTATAGTTTGAGCCACGAAGTAAATATTTATGGACCATAAACCTCTCCAATGGGTTATGAGCTTGAAAGAGCCTAACTCTAGATTAACACGTTGGGGATTAAAATTAAGTGAATACAATTTTACAGTAATTTACAAACATGGGAAAATTAACACGAATGCAGACGCTCTTTCTCGCGTTGAGAATTAATACCGGAGAAACAGACTCTATTATGGTCAATGTATCGGAAAAGCCTCCTTCATTAGCTGGTTCGTCCACGACTACAGGTCATACCAGTACCAACCCAATTCTGGAAATACCGATCTCGGATGATCACCTAAACAAATTTAATAGACAGATCTGTTTTACTGTAGTAGGCGATATAAAGAAACGTCCAACGGTTTCTAAGCCATTTGAGACCCACACTCGTAATTCAATTCAACTCTCGGAATCAAATCTCGAGGAAGATGTGATTAATGCTATCAAGGAATATGCAAACCCAAAAGTTAAAACAGGCATCATAATATATCCCCTTTTGGCAATGTACAAAATAATTCCTAGTATACAGGAGAAATTTAAAAGTTCGGCCATGAATCTTGTCCTGACCAAGACCGAGGTAGAAAACGTCAAAGAGTATCTAATACAGCAAAAAATCATTCAAAAATACCATGAAGGTAAAACCAACCACCGTGGTATTAATGAATGCTACCTAGCCCTTTCGCACAGATACTATTGGCCAAGAATGCGAGAGCAAATTGCTAAGTACATAAATGAGTGTAACTTATGCGGCCAGGCTAAATATGACCGGCATCCCATAAAACAAAAATTCTCCATAGTTCCGCCGCCAACCATTTGATGTAGACCATTTAGATTTATTTACCGCCTAGAAGGAAAAGTATTTAACAATAATTGACGCGCTCTCTAAATGTGCCCAGGCATACCATCTCAGAGATGGTACCGCTGTTAGCGTTGTTCAAGCCTTCTTAAAGTTCTGTTCTCATCATGGCGTCCCAGTATCTATAATTACAGACCAAGGTCCTGAATTCACCAATCAACTATTCACTGAATTCATCAAGGTCCATAAAATCCAACACCACAAAACTTTGGCCCATACCCCTAATGATAATGGAATGGTCGAGCGACTCCATTCCACTCTATTAAAGCACCTGAGGATTTTTAGATTACAAAACCGTAGTGAACCAGTTGTCAATCTTATGACATACGCTATATTGGCGTATAACAGTAGCATACATAGCTTTACGAAATGCCGACCACTCGAAGCAATTACTGGTCATACGGATCCACGCGACCCCCTAGATATAGACCTATCTGTGCATTTACTGCAACAGTACGTCCTAGACCATCGAGACAAATTGTCCAAGCTGTACGAGGCTATAAACGATTCATCTTTACATCAGCGTACGCAATTGATTGAAAATAGAAATAAGGATAGGGAACCTGAAAAGGAGTACGAACCGGACCAACATGCATTCGAGAAAAACCCATTGGCTAGTGGACAAAAACTTGCACCCCGTTTTACCCAAGATACGGTATTAGCAGACCTACCTATTCATATATACACTAGAAATAAACGTGGTCCCGTTGCCAAATCGCGTCTTGAGAGAACGGCTAACACTAAACCATTGTTACAGGATACTACTGATGATGTTTCTTCACCTGGCCCGAGCAGAGGACATAATACTTGAGCGTTTAGAAGATGGGCCCGGATTACTACCTTTTAAATTAGGAGCAGCAAAGATAATATCACCTCCTTTACATAGATCTAGACGATATCCAATCCAAGGTTAATTTAGTTGCGTTACAGTTGAGTGTACTCAAACCTTTAGCTAACAATAGTAAATTATCACTTTTCGATCCACGTATCAGCTATCTCACGGACAAACTTAACCATTTATCTTCCCAGCTAGAGAGTTTCAAGCCTAGTCAAAATAAGCGTGGACTTATCGACGGATTAGGATCAGTAATTTCTGGTAATTTTGATTACACAGACGCAGTAAAATATAATAGTGCCATCCAAGTTTTACAAGGAAACGAAGATAAGTTAACGTCCGAATTTAACAGTCATATAAGCTTAACTAAGGATTGGATGTTTAAGCATTCCAGTATACTTGAGGAAATGCTAAACAATCAAAATTTAACTGCCAAAAAACTTAATTCTATAATAAAACAGGACGTACTCGTATCTAAGCAAGATCTAGTTAGTTTCGCTCACTTAGCCCAACAACTATTGGTCTTAAATGATAATATAGAATCTCTATCAGACGAGCTAAACAAGATAGAATACATGTTAGCTTTTATACGTGCATCAAGTGCTACCCATACCATGGTTAGTTTAGTTAATCTTAAAAGCATGTTAAATAAGTTAAGATTACTGTACTCGAACGACGAAATCATCGAGATTGATCTTCGAGAATATTATAATGTTATTAGATTAGGTTCATATTATATTGATAACAAAATAGTCAATAGAGAATAGCCATAAAATTGCCGATTGCCTCGCCTGGAGGTTAAATTCTATATAATAATAATAATAATAAATTTATTTCAGACTTCAGTCCATAGTTTTGTTAGTATTTTAGTGTTAGTAACAATAGTGCTTAAATAAATAGGTTAGTATTGTTAGTTTTTTAAATTTATTTTCAGATTTAATACTGTTCTCACCCAGTGTCTCTGAAAGGGGCAGTCTGGTCTGGCAGCAAACATTTTCAAAATGCTATTGTATTACTTCCATGCAGGCGCTGTAGTAAGGAGGCTGCTTTCTTTCTCATGATGGCGTAGAAACCATCTGTCCGAGCCTCCGCAAACATTCCCGAAGCACTACAGCGCCATGGCAGTCCCAACAGCATCCTGAAGGCATTATTAAATTGAACACGCAGGACATTGTAGGCTCGCTGCGTGTATGACACCCACAGGCCGCTCGTGTAAAACAATTGACAGAATGCCTTAAAGAGGGTTACTTTGACGTTAGTAGTACAACGAGCGAACCTGCGGGCGAGCATATTGCTCCTTACAGACAAAGCCCTTTTTTATGGTAAATCATCAAATAACTTCTCCCGCTGTGGGCGGAGCGGGAGGGTGTGTCAGACTCTTACTGACTAAAACCCACCCGTATTCATTTCTGTTGCCTGTGTTGCCAGGGGCCTCGGTGACCCTTTAGTACCTTCCCGCGACCCCGGCAGGCATCGGCCCTAGTGGACCCCTACATTTGTGCTGACGACATCTCTTTGAGGCGCGCGTGGAATACAACGCGCCGACAGACAACGCCCTGCGCTCCCTTTCTATATCTCCGTCGTCCCTTAAGTCGCTTGTAATAATGTGGCCGAGGTACCTAAAACTATTGACAATATTTAGTGATGCTACGCCGTTGAAACTTATGGGTCACTCTTAGCTCACTCTTCTTCGAGTTGTATATCAAGCCATGTTCCGCCGCATAGGCCTCGCAGGTCGCTAGTAACTTCTTCAGCCCACCTATCGATGGACTGAGCAGCACCATATCGTCTGCATAGCTTATATTATTTACACATGTTCCATCACCATGGCAGCCGACATGTGTACTGCTCAGTCACTCGATAAGCTGATCGATATACAGATTAAATAGCAGAGGCGAGCTCAGCCCAGTACCGACCCACCTCACACGGTTTTTCTGATTAGAGTACCAATGTTTGAGGAGTGAGCTGTACCCTGCCGATACATCCGCGCTCCTCAACTTGTCCCACAGTATATCATATGCAACTAGATCAAAAGCTTTTGACAAGTCAAGGAAACACACGTATACGTCCTCCTCGCTGTGTAGTACATGACAGTTCACTTCAGACTCATTATAGCGCTCTCTGTTGGGATTCTGCTTTGAACCTGAACTGAGCATCGTGCAACTCCACCTGTGCAGTGAGGCGACTGTTTAGCAGACAGTCAAGCACCTTAGCTGTTGTAGTTGCGAGTGAAATGGGCCGATAGTTATTTATTTCAGACGTGTCACCCATCTTATTTTTGACTATAGGGACAACTATTGTCCGCATTAGCGGCTCCGGCAAGTACGGGTATCCGATGCACAGACTTTTGGACAGTACCCGTAGCAAATGAACCCCCGCATATTTAAAATGCTTGATACTGAGCCCATCGTGACCGGGAGATTTTCCACGCTGCATTACTTTAATAATTTTAGCCACACTCTTGGCAGGTATCTTTACGTTCTGCCCCGTCACAACGGGCTCACAATCTCTCACCTCACCAGACGTGGGACCTAAGGGCGACCGCACAGTAAAGTGCTCTCTAAAAGCCTCGGCAATGGTCTTGTGATTAGCAGAACCGCCTAGACTCATCGAGAAGCTAACGCCTAACGTTCATTTTGTTGGTATGTTTCCAAAAGCTTTTAAAATACTTAGAGGAGTAGTCGGATGCAAGGAAGTCCATTTTAAATTGCTCTTGCCTAACCTGACACCATTTTAACTTAGCTTTAAACTGTCTCCTTACCCCCGACATCTCATCAAAGATTTGACCCTTAGCTGGCCGCCCAGCTAAATTCCACAGTTGAATTCTAAGCCACGCCTCCCGATGTGGGCCCGCTACGTGCTTATTCCACCCAATGACACAACCTCCTTTCCTACGACACTTTTTTCTGTATTTTTGAGTGGCTGTTCGAGACAGCGTACCAGTAATCTGCTCATACAACTTATCAAGAACCGAGTGATGTTCTTTGTTAGTACAAAAACCATCATAACATTCATTCAACTCCTGTGGAAAATCAATTAATCGTAGCTTTGTATGACAAATGTCATGGTATCGATTGATTTGCTGTATCTGTTTCTTGCCCCATACCATACAGTTAACAGCTTTTTCCGCTACCATATCATTAACTTGAGGCTTAAGCTTATTTAGATTACATTCCACTACTAGTGGATAGTGGTCCGACCAATACACGTCGTAGCGCACAGTCACACCAACGACTGAATCCCGTGTTGACTGCGTGACGATGCAGTGGTCCAACCATCTAGTACAACCGTGAGTATCACTATAAAATGTATAGGAGGTTTTAGGGCACATATTTAAATCTGTATTAAGCCAATCAAGATCCACACAAAAATCTAACATTTCATGATAAAACAACTCATTTCGGTGGGCATTAAAGTCGCCCAATATATAAAAGGCCTCAACTCCATTGTTCTCCTCCACTTCAATTACCGAACGAATCGCACCAAAACACGCGGTAAACTCAGGTAGATTGTCATAAGAGTTTGTAGGCATATATACACTAAAGAGTACTGCTGACCTACCGCACACGGTTATCTTTATCGCACAGACCCGCACGTTATTACATTCTATCACAGATACAGACTCAAATGCACTCTTACTTACAGGGCCAGGCCGCCGTAGGGCCTCCCGCTTAGTACACCCGACGCAGTGTCGACCGCAGACATGCCGGTGCACCCGAACTTGTCGCCGATCATATTGAGCAGCGGCAGGTCATGCGGTAGAGGTCTCCTGGAGGGCTTCCACATCGGCTGTTGAGCATAACGTTCTGATTCCTTCTAAAGATCTTCATAGAATTACAATTAAAAGTTGTTATTTCGCTGCAATTCTTATCCATCATATATTATTAAATTGTCTTGCTATACTACTGTCTTCGAAGCCCTTGCTCTTTTTTTTAATTCTCGTAAAAGTTTACAAAACGCCTGAACGATATACCTGACGGCAGTGACGGCCACCACAACTTGTCATCTAGGAACGTGGCGATATTATATTTTGCTAAGTACATAGAGTTTGTAGGCGTTGTAGTTTCTTTCTTGCTTCATTTTGATTTATACCAACGAAACTGTTTCTCGTGTTTTCTCGTATATGTACTTAATAATATCTTGTTCAGCCACATCTCTATGCACGTTAGATATAAATATTCGATTATAAACCTTTTTTTTTTTTCTTGTGAAATTTATCAAATAACTTCTCTCGCTGTGGGCGGAGCGGGAGGGTGTGTCAGACTCTTACTGACTAAAACCCACCCGTGTTCCTTCCGCTGCGGACCTCGGTATCCCTTTTGGACTTTCCCACGAACCCGGCAGGCATCGGCCCTAGTGGACCCCAACTCTTGTGCTGACGACATCTCTAAACGCGCGTGGAACACAACGCGCCGTCGACCCGGGCCTGAGTGCTATTCTGTATAAATCTCACCGTGAAAACTTAGGTGAAGTGAGCTTGAAGTGAACTGTCATACTACCTGACGCTATCTAGGGATTGACAATTCACTTCATACCCACTTCACCCAATTTTCACGGTGAGATTTGTACTGAATAGACCGGCTGGTGCTTATCGGGTGGCGAGCTACCCATTGCTCACCGTCCGCAAGCCCACGCCTACGGTGGCCGGGAATCCTCTGTTATAATTATAACCCTAGACTATGCATTTCTCTCAGAGTCTCCGGCCCCAGCTTGTGGAGGACGTGGTGGGCGCTCTGTTCCCTTCGCGAGGGGAATACACCTCCCCGACCAAATAACTTCTCCCACTCTGGGCGGAGCGGGAGGGTGTATAAGACTCTTACTGACTAAAACCCACCCGTATTCTTTCCCGAAGCCTGTGTTGCCAGGGGACTCGGTGACCCATAAGTACCTTCCCGCGACCCCGGCAGGCATCGGCCCTAGTGGACCCCTACATTTGTGCTGACATCTCTTTGAGGCGCGCGTGGAATACGACGCGCCGTCGACCCGGGCCTGGTCCTTGCCGGACGGTGAGCTATCCATTGCTCACCGTTCGCAAGCCCGCGCCTACGGTGGCCGGAAATCCGCCCGGGATTCCCGACGCCCAGGGCGTCTCCTGCGGCGGCTAGGGGCGAGAGGGCGCGAAACATGCCTTTCCCTCAACCGTCCCGCCTTCGCGAGCATTACTGCTTCGCAGAAGGAGGTGACGGCTGCCCATGCCCTCTCGCTCCGTACCATGGCCTGAACCAGGACCGGACGCGAGAGATCTCTGCCGCCGATCGCCTCCACGAGGACACGGCGGTGCTCCTGTATGGATGAGCTCTCTGGCGCTGCGGCCAGCCCGCCGGTTGAGCGCGGCCCAAAGGGTCATGGCCATCCGGATGGTCCGGGGATACCGCACGGTCTCCTGTGAGGCAGCGAGCCTCCTTGCCGGATTGCCGCCATGGGATCTGGAGGCAAAAGTCCTTGCGCACGTATGGGAGTGGCGCGAGGAGGCGAAACGCCGGGGCGTAAGTCCGTTGCCGCGAGAAATCGCGGCACAGCGGACAGAGCTCCGGCGGGATCTCAAGGCGTCATGGAAAGTACGGTTATCGCAACCCAGTGCTGGGCACGCCACGATTGCGGCGATAAGTCCCCTCTTTGAGGAGTGGCTAGAGAGGCGCCACGGCGTCCTCACCTTCCGCCTGACGCAGGTCCTCACCGGACACGGCAGTTTCGGGAGGTTCCTGTGTCGGATAAGGCGGGAGGAAACGTCCGGGTGTCACCACTGCGTGGATCGCCCGGAGGACACGGTGGAGCATACGGTGGAGGTCTGCCCGGCCTGGGCAGAGCACCGCCGTGTCCTCGTGGAGGCGATCGGCAGCAGAGATTTCTCGCGTCCGGTCCTGGTTCAGGCCATGGTACGGAGCGAGAGGGCATGGGCAGCCGTCACCTCCTTCTGCGAAGCAGTAATGCTCGCGAAGGCGGGACGGTTTAGGGAAAGGCATGTTTCGCGCCCTCTCGCCCCTAGCCGCCGCAGGAGACGCCCTGGGCGTCGGGAATCCCGGGCGGATTTCCGGCCACCGTAGGCGCGGGCTTGCGGACGGTGAGCAATGGATAGCTCACCGTCCGGCAAGGACCAGGCCCGGGTCGACGGCGCGTCGTATTCCACGCGCGCCTCAAAGAGAATATCAGCACAAATGTAGGGGTCCACTAGGGCCGATGCCTGCCGGGGTCTCGGGAAGGTACTTATGGGTCACCGAGTCCCCTGGCAACACAGGCAACAGGAAGGAATACGGGTGGGTTTTAGACAGTAAGAGTCTGACACACCCTCCCGCTCCGCCCAGAGCGGGAGAAGTTATTTGTTGATTTCACACACTCAAAAAAAAAAAAAAAAAGACTATGCATTTGGCGTGTATTTTATTTATATAGATAGAAGTATCTATATAAATAAAAAACCAGCCAACTGTTGGAGGCACGGCCATGGCAAAACTATAAGGGTTTCTTGTTGACTACGAAACCCTACAAAAGAAATGCTGTCCGTTGGTAAGCGCATGGCTTGAAAATGACTAGACCGATTTGGCTATTTGATGTTTTAAAATGTTCATGATAGTCCGAATTAAGTTTTTAGGGAAAAAAAAATAAAAAAAATGCCTGAAAAATGGCAAAAAACTGAAAAAAAAATGTGCTTTTTTCTATGGGATTTTTGTATGAACTCAACTATATTTATTGTATGAACTCAATAGAAAGTATTATTAATTAATTTGTATTATGAAATGTGTGATTATTTATGGGACCAAATTTTTGACGTGTTGCACAACGGAAATGTGTCACACTGGAAAATAAATGCAGCGCAATATAATTATTAGGGTTGTGTGAATATTTTAGGCAGGTGTAATCAAATTAATTACACTTGCCTAAAATATTCCGACGATTTACACACACCCTAATATTTGTGATTTCCGTTGTGCACCACGTCAAAAATTTGGTCCTGACCCTTATACCTGTTTTTCTTCCAGGCTTATTTAATTTAATTATTGAGAGTTGGCTCGCTTGATTACTTAATTACAAACATTTGTACGCCCTCTGGCATAACAAAGCGCTCCCCTTATTATCTTTATATACCATTATTATTGTACCTATGATAAACAAATGAATAAATTATTATGACTTATGAAAGCTACACCATGGCCGAGTGCCATAGGTTTTTTATGATACTACATTTAGTTAATTTCCAGGAGGATAGCAGTCGCGGGCAAAAGCTGTTCTTTAGATCTACATACTTACTTCGTTATCTCATATCTAATTAAAAAAAAATTGAATATTACTAACTTATAAAAAAATAAAAATGTACCTAACATTTGGGACTTTTTAGGTGATTTATTATAGGTATTAAAGAAAATATCCCTTTAAACATTCCATCATTTTCCCAACTATGTTAGGGTCGTCTTGTTTTACTTAATTTATTTGTCAAAATATTTTTAAGTTTTCTGACTCGTTAGTAGGTACCATACTCAGTTACACAAAGTACAGTTAAAAACTCTCCAGCAATTGTGTAAATATAATTATACAATTCTTTAAGAGTTTTTGTTATGAAAATGTCGATAGGAAACTTGTATTAGTTTGATTTACCTTATTGGCAGAATGATATATATATCCGGATAATAAAATGGGGTGGATAATTGCATGTCCTAGGCAAGGTCAAGTGAAGGACATGGCCTTATTTTCCAGTTTCCAATCAATCAGATACAATAATTATATTAATATTTTACTTTATTATAACGTTAGAAGCGTCTAATAGGCTTCGTTATATTACAATACTTACATAATGATTTACTAAGAAATGTAACCTATTTACCTTTTACAATTTCATTTAAACTTTAAAATGCAGTCATTTTAATGAGAACTATAGGCACGGAAATATTATCTACGGGTTTACACGAGGGACCTCGGCGGCGGGGTCGGAACGTAGGTCGGTGTGTTTTGTGCACTGTACTCGTGGCCCTACTGCTCTCCTGGAGGAGGGTAATGGGGTCATCGGGGTCGATAAGAGTATGCCTTGGACGGCGAATAGAGCTAATGGTGGAGGGCCTATAACTGGCGGCCTTCACAACCAGAGCGTTACGGTGGGTGGCGGCAGAGTCGAAGAATCGCTTCGTGATGCGCTTCATGAACTGCTTGATGGTGAGGATTTAAGATCGAGATGGAGGTTCTCGTTTCGGACGAACCAGAGGGCTTCCGTTGCCTTTCGGAGGAAACGGTTTTGGAGGCACTGCATCCTGTGGATGTGGTGGGGCCTAGCTTGTGCGAAGACTGCACAGGCATATGTCATAATGGGACGGATGCACGCTGTGTAAATACGCAATTTGCCCTTAAGGGAGAATTTGCTGCGCGCATTTAAGACGGAGTGAAGTCTACCGAGAACGAAAGCGGCACGCGAACGCACCTTCTTAATGTGCTCTGAGATGGAGAGTTGGTGGTCAAGGGTCACGCCTAGGTATTTGGCTCACTTCTCCCAAGGGATAGCCTTGCCGAACATGGTGAGCGGTCGGGGGGGGATGAGGTTTCTACGCGGTTTGGTGAAAAGAACCGCCTGACTTTTGTCGGGATTAACTTCGATTCTCCACTTTCTAAACCATGCGCCAAGCTTGTTGTCTTCGGTCTGGCGAGTGCGAGATATCGATGGTCATGGACTAACCCGGTGTAGTAGATGGCCGTGTCGTCTGCGAATAGTGCCAACTGCGCCTTTCTACTTTTGGGGATGTCGCTGGTGAAGAGAGTGAAAATGAGAGGGGCTAGTACAGAGCCCTGAGGGACGCTTGCACGGATAGGATGAGGGGAGGATAGCGCTCCTTCGATGCGATAGTGGGAGGTGCGGTTTGACAAGAAGTCTCGTAAGATGAGCACGAGACGATCGGGCACACCGAGTTTTTGAAGCTTATATAATAAGCCGTTGTGCCACACCTTGTCGAACACTTTCGCTATGTCGAAGAATACAGCATCGGTCATAAGACACGTTGAAAGCCGTAGCTTATGTGTTCTACGATGCGGTGGACCTGTGGGACGCAAGAGTGTTGGGATCTAAAACCGAACTGCTGGTCGGGGATGAGGCCCTTTGTTTCCGCAAAATCTCTGAGGCGCTTTAAAATAAGCCTCTCATAGACTTTGCCGAAGACATTGAGCAGACTGATGGGCCGGTAGCTACTGGGCTCCGTTTTTGGCTTACCGGGCTTGGGTATGCCGATGACGGTGGCCTTTGTCCACTCTTGTAGAAAGATGTTATTGCTCAGGGCACCATTGAAGATGGTGGCCATGAGCATTATGAGGTGAGCGGGGAACAGTTGGAGCACCCTATTGGTGATTCCGTCTGAGCCGGGGGCTTTGCGAGGTTTTAGACCCTTGATAATATCGTGCACTTCGTCTGGAGTGACGGGAGGCAGAGGATAATCAGGGTCTTCAACGGGCGGGAGGGAGGCTCTACGTTCGACTTCCGTGTCGACCTGGGACAGGTGAGCTTGGTCTACTGGTTGAGAGCTGGGTGAACATTGTGCCTCAAGACTATCGGCTAGGCATTCCGCCTTGTCGACGTCATTGAAAGCGATGGTCTTGTCGGGGCGTACCAGGGGGGGCATAGAGACGACTTCTTCGGATTTGAGTTTCCTCTGAAGGTCCCAGAAAGCTAAGTGAGTGGGTTCTAACTCGTTCAGCATCTTGTCCCAGCCGGCGTTACGTAGCTTCGATAGGCGTGTCTTTACAGATCTCTGTAAATAGCGCATATGGGCTTTGCTCGCGTGGCAGGGAAAGTTACTGTACGCACGGACAGCCGCGTTCTTCTCAATCAACAGTTCGCGAACATCGTCCGGAAGCTTCCAGCGATGGTCGTCCATCGCCGGAACCTCCCTTGAACAGTCGTTCAGGACTGATTGTACGTGTACCGTGAATGAGTCGATCGCGGCTGTCGTGTCAGCGATAGAGTCGAAGTGGTCGGGAATGGAGTCTAGTCGGGGGCCTAACGTGGTGGATTTCAGGCAGTCGCTTACTTTCCTCCAGTCTGTAACTAACTTGGTGGGAGAGGGTCTGTCAGGGTCGTGGAGACCTAGGCGGGCGGCCAGCTTTACGACGGTGGTCAGAGCAGAGTTCGTCGTGCGCTTCTATAGAATCCAACCGTAGGTTGATACTCTTAAGAAGCGCTATGTCGAGTACGTCAGGGGTATGATTAGGGTCGTAAGGAAAGTGAGTGGAAGTCATCGGGGCGATGATGTCGAAGTTGAGGATGGGACATAGGTCAAACAGGTGTTTGCCTCTAGTGGAGATTAAGTCGATATTATGGTGATCGATTGGTGGCCTAACTTACAAATGGACACTTCTAAACGTGAGGGAGGGGGCGGGTCCATTGGGATGCAGTGCAGGGATGTTCTATAATAAGGTGACGCCCTTGTGACATCTAGTCCTGTCATTGCGAACTATGCGATAGTTGGCAATTGACGGGTTTCGATGGCTGGGCTTTAAAAAGGTTTCCTGTAAGAGGAGAGTATCAATTTGGTGGTCGCGGAGGAACGCAGCGATTTCATCGCATTGTTTTAGAATGCCATTGGCATTGAAGAAGCCTAGCTTTAGGGATCGGGGTTTAGTTCTAGATTGGACTCGTATATCCATTACTGGGGTTTCGCGAAGTTTTCTAGGGCTTGCGTAATCTCAGGATACGCGTGGAAAGTTCTCTGGATCTGAGCGAGATTGCAGGAATTACGGGCGGTAACGAGATCGTTGGCCATTTTACGCGCGCGGGGCGTGAAGAATAACGAGAAGGTCCCAGAGATCACGCTGAACGGATCTACTGGAACAGACGGACCGACCACTGTAGTGGTTGAAGCGGGGACGGGCCGAGGCGCAGCGGTTGCGGCAGCGGCCATGGAAGCGGGCGCGGGTCTCGCGGGTTGAACGGGTACGGTGAGCGCGGGGACGTGGATGCGGGGATCCATCAGCGGTCTGACGGAAGGCGGAGTGGGTCTCGGCTAAACCATAGCAGGGACGGCCTGCTGGTGGTTCAGGTAGTTCCAGGGGCTAGGCCTTTGCGGGCTTAGTCTCTGTGGGAGTTGCGAGAGTGTCTGTGTTGGGGGGAAGAACCCATATGACGGGCACTCTCTCTGCTGGTGGGCGTCTGCACGCTTCACCAGCTTCGAGGAAGTAGATTTAGGGGCCGACAGGGGGGGGATGCGACAGCCACGGTAGTTGGCTGGGTGTCCAGCCTCACCGCACTCTACTCAGACAGCGATTCCCTTAGAGAAATAATTGCCTTGAAACAGGCACTTTTTGTGATCAATACGGCCGATTAATAAAATTAATCGACCGTGGATCGGTAGTAGTCGGCGACCACTGGAAGTTACGGCAGCGTAACAGTATCCGGATTCGACGGGAGCAGTGAGCGAGTGCAGCGAGCGTGAGCGGCAGCACGTCCGTTCACGGCGGGTGGTGAGCACGGAATGACCTGTGAACCGATCATCGGAGATGTCGCTGCGCCCCCGCAAGGGGGCGCGGCATGCGGAACCGAGGCATAGCCCCCTGGCCGCGGAGGGTGTGCGTTGGTCCGTAAAAACGGACCCCTCATTGTATGCGCCTATGTCGGCGGTTTAAAAACGTCGGACGCGTTTTAACGCGTCCGTGTAACTGATTGCTATGAGTAAATCTGTAGGCGCGCCACGACGCTAGTACGTTAGCGCCGCTTTCTTCACGACTCCACGGCGGTCAGTCCCCGCCAGGTGAGACCCCCGGTTACCCGGGGGAGGCCCGACGAAGACGACCAGCGACAGTGTAGCCGACTCGACGCTCCTACAGAATAGGTGTTTAGCTCCCGCCCGCCCCGCTCTCAGATCTAGCCGATCACGGTCCGGGCTAAAGAGCTGTCATGTGTGTGTGAACGGCATTGTATTGTGTGTAACGCCGTTCAGTGTCTACGTGCGTCGCAGCCCGCGCCGCGCCCGTACGTGTGAATTGAATGCCTGTTTAGTTATGAATGTCTGGTTTAATCACGTGACGCGCCTATATTAACTTAGTACACGCCACGCAATAGATGTATGTCATCTGTAGAGTTCAGTTGAATCGAGTAAGCCGCGTGTAACCTGGGTGCGACTTACTCGAGGCGTCCAGTCCGGTGTATGGGGTCACTCGTCCGCTACCAGGTCGCGGGGCAAGGGTCTCGCGTCAGGGGGACGCGTATGCCAGGGCGCTATCTGCTTGACATGAGGCCAATCAGACGCGTCGGCACGCGCGTACATCCCCTTCGCGAGGCGCCGCACGAACTCATCCAGGCTCTCGATCCCGAGGTCCCGCTGGATTACATCGTTCCTCACGAAGCGAGGAGCGTCAACGATAGTCCGCAGCGCAATGCTCTGTTGCGCGCGGAGCAGCTTCCGGCTCGACTCGCTCGTGAGGGCGAACCAAGCGGGGGCGGCGTACGTCAAAATTGGGCGTACGTACAATTTGTACACGCCCAGTTTGACGCGCGCCGGGATGCGGGACGAGAGCACAGGTTTGAGCAGGTTGCGGGCGACCCTACCCTGCGCGGCGACCTTGCGGACATGTGGCCCCATAGTGAGCCGACGGTCGATGGTGACACCCAGGTATTTGACCCGGGGCGACCAATCGATGTCGGCTCCTTGTAGTTTCAAGGGCGGTGGGAGGCGCGCTGATCCGGTGACCATCGCCTGCGTCTTACCCACGTTCACCGAGAGCCGCCATTTCGACAACCACTCCGGAAGTAGGTCGAGCGCGCGCTGCATTTTGACCGCCGCGTACTTCGCATTAAGCGACGTAGTGATGTACGCGGCGTCGTCGGCATACAGCGCGAGCATCGCATCGGGAGTGGTGGGGATGTCATCGGTGTAACGTGAGTAACACGTCGGCGACACGCAGCTGCCCTGCGGCACGCCCGCCAGCACCGGGCGCGCACTAGACAGCGCGCCGTCGACCACCACCCTGAAGGTCCTGTGGGATAAAAAGCTGGAGACCACCATTACAACGCGACGGGGCGCGTCTGAGGTGGCCAGTTTATACAGTAGGCCCTCGTGCCACACACGGTCGAAGGCCTTCTCCATGTCGAGGAATACTGCCACCGAGTATTCCTTCTTGTTTTGCCCGGCTGTGAGGTGGTGCAGTACCCTCGACAGCTGGAGCGTCGTGCTGTGCTCCGCCCTGAACCCAAACTGCTCTGGGCGTGGGGCGATATACGGCTGGAGATGTCGCAGCAGGAGTGCTTCAAACACCTTGGAGACAGTCGGCAGCAGTGTAATGGGCCGATAGCTCTCCGGCTTCTGGGTGTTTTTCCCCGCCTTGGGCAGCATAATGACGCGCCCTTCCTTCCACGAGGCCGGAAAGGCCCCCGTGCGCAGTATCGCCGTGTACAGGCGCGCCAGTGCCGCTACCATTCGGTACGGCAAGTGGCGCAGCACTGCGTTGGAGATACCGTCAGCACCGGGGGCCTTCCTCGGCTTCGTCCTCAGGATGGCGCGTCTGACTGCGCCCGGCGAGAAAAAGACAGGGTCCTCTTCGGGAGCTATCGGCGTGCCGAAATAGTCCCCGAGGTGTCTCTCGACCGCTGCGACATGTTCGACGTCGTCGGTCGGGTTAGGGCGGAACTGACGCTCCAGGTGTTCGGCGAAGACCTCCGCCCGGTCCTCTGCTACATATTTAAGCGCCCCGTCGCTGTTAAGGAGCGGACGCACCGGGGCTGGGGTGTTCGTGAAATGGCGGCACAGTTTGTGTACCGACGGCCAACTATCTCTAGTGGCGTCGATACGTTCCTCCCAGTCCGCGGCGGTGTGCGCCCGGAGCTCGGCCTTAACCTTCTCCGCGAGACGGTTCAGCTGCGTCTTTAGTGATGGGCATCTTAACTGTTGCCACTGCTTGCGAAGGCGCCTCTTCTCGGCGATCATCGCTTGTAGGCGCGCCGGCAGGGGCGGCAATAGCACTCTCCCCTGCGGCTGCGTCGTTGTCGCCGCTTCTAAGGCGCTCTGTATGCAAGCAGTGACGTCACAGGCCGTCTGGTCCACGTCCGCGGAGGTGATTATGGGCCGAGTGGGCGTGGTGGTCTCCAGCTCTTCCTCGAACCTCGTCCAGTCCGTTGATCGACGTGGCGCTATGGGCTTCAGTCGGGTCGGCATACCCGATAGGACGACGAGTACAGGTTGGTGGTCCGACTGTAACTCGTCGTCGATCACTTGCTGTGTGATCTGGCAGTGTAGCCCTCGATGGACTACGATGTCCAGCACATCCGGCAGGTAGCCCTGTGCGTCTGGGTAGTGTGTCGGCGTTTCGGGGCCGGACACCGTATAGTCGAAGGCCTCCGCGTCCGCGAAGAGCCGTCTCCCCTCGGTATTCCTAGTGTGGCTATTCCACGCTGGGTGCTTACAATTGAAGTCACCGGCGAGGATGGTTGCCCTCTGGTTTGTGCTAATAAGCGCCCGCAGCTCCGCTACGTCCAAATGTACCACGGGCGGCTTATAGCAGGCGTATAAATTTAAGTCCTCGCCGGCCAGGTGTAGCTGCACACCCAGCGCGTAAAATGACCTAAGCGACGGCAAGGGGAGCTCCTGGTGAACGACTCTTCGCCTCACAATAACCGCCAGACCACGATAGCGGGTATTGCTAGCCGACCTTTCGTCCTTCCTGTAAACGAGGTAACCCGGGAACCTAACCCTATCTTCGGGCCCCAGGAGCGTCTCGTTTATGAGCGCCACGTCGATGTTTTGCTCCCTAAGGAGGTGGCGGAGGGGGGCGACCTTGTCCTTAAGGCCGCGGGCGTTCCAGTGGATCACCCTTAACGGTCTATCCATGATACAAGGTGAGTAGCGTGGCTAGACCGTCAAGGATGACCGTCTCAATATCTTGGCCCTGCCTAATGGCTTTTATTAGGTCCATTAATAACTTAATGGCACAGGCCGTAAACTCCTTCTTCTGAGTTTTAGCGCCGGAGGCGCCACCATACGTTATTGTAGGGAGTTTCTGTGTCTCTGTCTGCTGCCGCTGCCGTATGGTGGCGCTAGCAGCAGCGATTTCCTCATTTTCCCGCTGCGCTATGCCGGCGCTAGCAGTAGTTGAGGATCTCTCCTGTACGGCCTGTGTCCTGTGTACGGCAGGGCCGGCCTTAAGGGTCTCTTCTTGGGTCGCCTGGGGGGGGGGTTTGGGTTTCCTCCCTTTCCCCCCGCGCTTATGCTTCCTCCGCCCGGAGGGAGTGGCTTGGCTTCTCTGGGAGGGCCCGTTGGCTGCCGCCATCAGCGTCATGCCTTGGTCCTCTTCTGGAGCCTCCTGTGGCCTATGCTCGGCCACAGTAGGCCGGCGCGTGGCCGTGGTGGCGACAGTCCCCGCTCGCTTGTTCCGGATCTCCGTCTGGAACACGGGGCACTTTATGTTGCACGCGGGATGCGGGCCACCGCAATTGGCGCAGGTGGCCGGTTCCTCCCGCGGGCGCGGGCAATCTCGTGCCGCGTGCTCCCCCCCGCACCGCACACAAGCGAGCGGACGGTGACACTGGTGCGAGCTGTGCCTGAACCGTTGGCACCGGTGGCACTGAGCGGGTCCTCGTTTGCCCCGCCAAGCCTCTATCTTCACACCCCGCATATACATAAATACGGTGGTGTTGAAGATATCCCGGACGTCAGGGGTCTTCTTCAGGATTGCATGGAACACGCAACCGGGTCGTCCTTGTGCGCCCTTTATGTGGCGCACATACTCCGGTTGGTATCCCAACGTCCGGAGCTCCTCCTCAATCTCCTTAGGGTCCGTGTCTGCAGGCAGGCCCCTAATGGCGATCTTCATGTTGCGGTCCGCTGGTAGCGAGTACGCGAACCAGGAAACGCCACTGTCCTTTTCAAGGCCGGTCAAATATCGCTGGACCAGCCTGTATTCTTCCTCGCTGTCGGGCGTGAAGCGTACCCCACACCCGAACGGGCGAGCATTCGGAGGCCGGCCCAGCTTGGCGGCGATGGCCCTGAAGTGGGTGGCCCAGTTCGGTAGCCTCTCCACTACCAGCGGTGGGTACCGAAGCTTCTTGACCTTCTTCCCCGGCTTTACGGTACCGGGAGCGCCATCAGGGGGTGCGGCAGATGTGCCGGGGGCAGGGGGTAGGATAGAATCACTTACCCCAGTGTGTGTCCTCTCCGTAGGCGGTGTCACCGTAGTTGCTGTAGTAGTACGGCGCACCGCGTCCGAGAAAGTAGGCGAAGGCGTGGCCCGACCCCGCGGCGCGCTATCGCGCTGTGGCCGCGGCGGGTCTAGGCAGTGCCTCTTCGCCTCCTCAGACGCGGTTTCGCCCGAGCTCCTCCTGCGCCGCTGGGGTCTGGGTTCGAGTCGAAACTCGTAATCAAACCCCAGCGACGGTGTTGGTGACATCGCCGGTGGGGTCGCCAATGCGGCCTCAGCTCCTCCCACGGTGGGCCGCTGGCCGGATCGCGGTGTCGTGTCCGGGGACACGTCTCCGCGACCGGATGCGGCCGAGCCCACTGATGCCAGCGACATGCTCGATCCCACATTAGAAGAGCATGCCGACAGCATCGCGGGCGAGTCGTAGGCTGAGGCTCGGGGGGGCGCCGGCGAGGCGGGCGCTGGTGTCTTGATGAGCGCCGGCCGAGAATAAGGGCCGGCACTCACTGGCCGCTCCCGCTCAGCCATCGCCGGTCCCGCCAGCGAGAAGCGGGGGCCGGCTGTGGCGGTGCGTGGGGCAGGCGCAGCTTGCTCAGCGGGCGCCGCCGGCGCGGTAGAGCCGGGGCGCGCGGGTGGTGAATTGAACCGCGGCGGTGGGGCCGCGGTGCGGGTAGGGGGTGCGCGGGGTCGCGCAGACGGTACCGGGGTACGTTGCACGGGCGGCGCGGGGCACGCTGGCGGCGGCGCGGTAGCGCGCGCAGCGGGCGCTACAGTGCGCGCGGGTGCGGGTGCACGCGTGGTGTGCACGGCGGCGCGCGACCCGGATTAGCGGCGCTTCCCGGGGCCTGAATCGGCACCGGGCGGAACGCAGCTGGGCGGATGGGCACCGCATGCTGCCGACCCGACGACGGCGTTGGCGCAACGCGCGCAGGCGCCGATGTCGTCGGTGGGCTGGCAGCGGCTGCGGCACTCTTCCCCCCCTTCTTCTTTTTCTTCTGTCCGGCTGGCGGCGCACCGGACGACGCGTCGCCGATGTTCGGCAGCGACGTCGCCCGGTCCAACGCCGGACGGGCTTCCGGCGACCCGGCATCGCGGCCCAGCGAGCCGCGCGTGCCGGGTTTCGGCATCTTGGCGGGGCGTGGCCCCCGCGACCGCTTCGGTGGGGCTCCACCGGGCGGCACGGCAGGCTCCCCCTGTGTCCGCACAGGTACCTTTGCGTAGTCTGTGCCCACACAGAGGAAACTAAACTTTGTGGCGGTCCGCGCGGGTTAAAAACAAAGAGATGTGGATGGACTGTTTGCTCTTCGAGCCACGAGCTAATCCAAATACTGTGAACCGATTGGAATGAAACTTAGTATTTATAGTTGTATTGAATTGACAAGTAGTGACAGGTAAAAAAAAAAATACCTCCACCCCTCTCCAACCCTGGATGGGTTGGAGAGGGGTGGGGGTATTTCCGCGAACTTTTTGACCCGCCCTCGTACCTCGCGGCCGTAGGCATTTATTTCAAAGATACATCCGAGTTACAGATAATATTACCGTGCTATAGGCGTGCGTGGCGCATGCCTCGCAATGTCTGAAACTTGGAAACTTTAACTTTTACTTTATAGCATGCCGAATCGCATAACCGCAGTGATGACAGCACGAGGGGGTAATATAAAGTACAAAACAGCTAGAAAATTTTAAAATGGTAAAGAAAAAAATTGTTTTTCTATTTTCGTTATATAAAGAGATTGGTTATTTTGTTGTATGAGTATTTTTATATGAATGTAATACAAAGTGACACGTATATTTTATTACTTTCCTAGCCCCTAATAAAATTACACAAAAAGCCGTTACAATGGTATCAATAAAGTTAACGATAAAGTCATTAGGTACTATTGTGCTGTAGATTTCCTACTCTAAGCAAGTTTTGGAGGTCCATCGTAGATAACCTTGTGTGTGTCCTTTGTGTACATTATAATGTGTACGTAAGTACCAAATTCCAGTTTTAAGCAACCGTTAGGTCACACCGTGCTACCTTTAGTGTTTCTACAAGGTCATTTACTTAAAAACTATTTGACTCTAGTATAGTCTACTACCGCTTATACGAATTTTCAAGATTGCTTTTTTACATTGTGCTTACATAGCAACAAGAACATTAGCATTTATCCAAAAGAGTGTCCATGGAGTTTCTCGTTTATTCCCGTTGTCCCCGGACGCCATATCCCCGTACGCCATATCCCCGTCACGGGGACAGCGGGACGTGAATAAATTTATTTCCCGTTGTCCCCATAACGTACATTTAAGTTAAAAAGTAGCAGCTTAATAATCATTTGTTAGCTGTGTTTTAATTTAAACTGGCATAGAGTTTTTGTTTTGGTAAAAGAGGGGATGTGGCGTTAATGATCACTGTTCTAACCTAACCTAACCCAACAACTGATTATTAAGCCGCTAGTTTTTAGTTAAAATTATCCATCGATGTAGCTGCCAACCTAAGACTAATCTACCAATATTCCACACACTTTGTTTGTTGGGTAAAAGATGGCCGACTCACACATAATACTACAGAAAAAAGAAAAGACGGGGACTGTGGGCAATAATTTTTACTTATTTTATTCAACTATATTAACGGGGCCAGTGTACGGGAACAACGGGAAGTATTTTTAAATATTTAGTTATATTTAGTTAATAAATATTTAGTACTTAATAAATATTTAGTTAATATTTATTAAGTACCGCTGTCCCCGTAGGACGGACACGGCGTACGGGGACAACGAGAATAAACGGAGTTTCTTATGTCCCCGTATGACGGACACGGCGTACGGGGACAACGAGAATAAACGGAGTTTCTTACCGGTTCTTCTCCATACAGATCTTCGTTTTGGAAACGGCAACTTTCTAACTGACTGACTCCTTAAAAATGCAAAAGTGCCCCTGTAATGGTTTAATTGTAATGAATGCTTTGAGTTCGAGATCATTATTTAAGAAAAAGGTAGAAGTCAAGAACATTGTTGAGACATTTAAATTATTTGACGTATTCCTCATTGGGCACCAGCTTAAACGGCGCCTGAGTGACCGTGCCGGTGCCGTATGTGGAATACCTAAGGTGCCAACCTTAGGTATTCCACATACGGCACCTATCGATATTTTTCGCAGGTGCCATTAATGGAATAATGTATTATTTACAATTTTATTCCTTAAGTGACACCTACTGATCAATAGGTACTAGTGTTGGGACGTTTATTTTTTTAGGGCGACAAATTCGATTAAACAACCAGTAGAGAGTTTAATAACATGATAAATATATCTTTATGTTTTTAATCATTTTAATATCACAATCAGTTTCCTTAATCACGTATATTGCAAAACGCGACACCATTCGTCATGGAGATCCTTGTGGGAGGATTATCATCGTATTGCAATTAAATAAAGGAATATGTTACTACTAAAGTTTAAAATAAATATATATTCAAGAATATGCCATCACTATTAATAATTTTATTCCTTTAAGTGGCACCTACGGATCAATAGGTACTAGTGTTGGGACGTTTATTTTTTTAGGGCGTAAAATTCGATTAAAAAACCAGTAGAGACTTTAATAACATGATAAAAATATCTTTATGTTTTTAATCATTTTAATATCACAATCAATTTCCTTAATCACGTGTATTGCAAAACGCGACACCATTCGTCATGGAGATCCTTGTGGGAGGATTATCATCGTATTGCAATTATATAAAGGAATATGTTACTACTAAAGTTTGAAATAAATATATATTCAAGCATATGCCACCACTATCGTTTTCTTATTCCGAAAGTTGTGTACGGTATGATTAGAAACATATGTAAAGGTATTCTGCCGTTTAATAATAATGTATGTACCTACATTTTTTAATAAATGTCTGCTTTGGATCTTGGTGTTCATTGACACGAATATAACCCGAACTTATGAAGTTTTCTCTCTTGGGGCATCCGCTAAAACACAGACGCATGGTGCGGGGAGGGTCCCAGAACAGTGCGGGGGGAAATACTTAAATACTCACTTGCACGGTTATGTGCAAAATCTCCGGAAGACGTACGTTTCGTTTACGGTCAACTCCACAGGCTCTGTTTCTTTTATTATAAAGGCCGGATTTAATATTTTTTTTGCATTCACCAGCATAGTTGTGTCCTTGATCAAGTAAATTGTTTACTTTGCACTTTGCTTTTGTATAAAGTTGGCACAGGAGCATCAGTGGCTACAGTTTCTTGCTGAATTCACGTATAGCCCTCTTTATTTCAATCTCAGAGGTGGTCATGGCTGCCCCACAGGTGAATCCGTAATTTTGAATACGTCTTCTTTACTGTCAATCGTCAAGTACCCACTACGAGGTCTTAGTGCGCACCGCCATAATACATTTTCACTAGTTTTGTAACATTTGAATTTTCTGTACTTTCTATTTTCTTTCAGTAGTAAAGGCCCTTTTTTGCTGGCATTCAGTTAATGCGTGGGTTTGGTTTGATGATAATATGGCCGGCAACGGGCTCCATTATTATCATTTAATTATCACATAAAATATAACACTCCCGTGACGTCAGATCATCATCGCAACGCTGTTTAACTATTAGATAATATTTGCAAGTTTACGTAAACAAGTGTCGGAATATTTCAATGCATTAGGCGCGCAAGAGTGTTTATAACGTGATTAGCGCGCCATCTATTACTTTTTTTGAACCTAACTTGTTGGAGCGCCGAACACCGCGATTACTTTAACTCACACACTGACCTATTACTTTATTACTTATTTTTTTTTTTTTTAGGAAAACTTATATTTTTACAATGTTTGTAAATATGTGAGCATCATGTAATCATAGACTTAGTCATAGTCATTTATTCATAAACAAGTAACTTGTATCTGAATTTACACAAAATTACACAGTTACACACACACACTCGGTTATACATATACTAAAATAAATTACATTTGGATTTCATAAATTACATCAACAATTTAAAAATAATAAATTCAATGTACCTATCACATAATTAATTTATCTGTCATTGTTTTTTTTTTAATTATTATTTTACCCATTTTGGTATAGTAATTTTATTCTAGGTGCATCGTCTTCACATATATTTATTACCTATACAACATTGTATAAAACATTTTAAAAGAGTAACGGTGGAGTTTCTTGCCCAATCTTCTCCATACGAAACTACCTTTTGTAAGGGGCAACTAGAACCAATTCATTTTTTTTTGTAAATTTTGACTTTCAAAAGTGCCTTTTATGTGCCTATTTGAAATAAATATTTTGACTAAGACCGCGCAGGCAGTACTCCCGTGGAAAAAAGCAGTACTACGCCTTGCCTTGTGTGTGTGCGTGTTCGAGTTTTAGAAGCACAGCTTACATTACAACCCATCCAAATTGAGAAGCCGTAAAAGCACCGCTTAGTTGTTGATTGCAGAGATTCGACTCTTTTTAGTTGGATAGAGCAAATGACCGATTAATTTGTTCGTATTAATTCGTAACTACAAAGTTTTTACGCCCTATTTATGTTTCGATTGTTTTTCTTGGCGCAAGTAATTGACTATCTAATTATTTAGTAAATTTGTTGTAAAAATTAATAATTATACCTTTGAGACCTGTGCTGGCGAAATGTGTTTAAATAAATTAAATTAATACCTGCCGCTTTTTAGACGTAATTTTTTGAGGAAAAGTTAGTTTGATTGTAAAGGGAAGGTGTGAAGGTAGGCCCGGGGTTGATTTAACTAAAAAAAAGAGAGATTGCTAGTCGTTATTTTCATAAAAATTTTCATGATAATTATTATTGGCCAACAGGTTGTGTACACATAAACACATTGTATTGTTTCCCTTGCATGTTGTTTACAAATCAAGATAAAAATAATGTTTGGACCTATCTGATATTCAGATTTAAATAACTTAGGTCTTCGTATATAGTTCATGGTAGTCGCAAACAAACATCATGAGAAGCCAATGGCGCCATGCGGTAATAATCAGGTAGGTTAGGTAATCGGCGGGACACTGATCGAAAAAAGCTGAAACTGGTAAGTTTTTATTTTATTTTAGCCGCCATACCCTGTCAGAAATCTGTGCACGTTAGATAGGTGGCGCTTAGCTAATCTTACTATTTTTTTTTATCATGTTATTAAACTCTTTACTGATTTTAATCAATTTTTTCATTTCAACGTCCTTAAAAAATCGTCCCAGCACTAGTAGGTACCTACTGATCCGTAGGTGCCATTTGTGAAATAAAATATTAAATAATTAATTATTTCACTAATGGCACCTGCGAAAAATATATATAGGTGCCGTATGTGGAATACCTTAGGTGCCATTCACTCAGGTGCCATTTAAGCAGGTGCCAATGTGGAATACGCCAATTATTTCTTTAACTAACTTGACGTCGAATAAATAAGATAAAAGTTTTTGTTTCCAGTACTGGCTGCATAGGCCCTCTGAAAAAAGTGTAAGTAATGACGTCGAGTGGAAATCCAGAAAATATTTCGAAGGACTTGATACTCTATTAGAATAAGTCCTATCTGAGGTCTTATTAATTATTTCTTAACAAGGTTCTTAAAGTTGTATATTTATGTATAACAAGATACACGAGTTCTCTTTTAAGGCTAAGGTGAATTTTCTTACGTTTTTTGCAATTTGAAGGTCAGTGATTTGATCCCAATGTCACGATTTCATGAAAAAGTAAGTAATTGATTCAATGGAACAAATCTAACTTAGAGAGACGTATGAATGATTCAAATGATTATAATTCTGTAAATACATATCTGTTATAGTCGCGAATAATATTTTCATCAAGAAACAACCCGACATTGACCTGCAAATTGCAAAAAACGTAAGAAAGATAGAATTTCGTAGGCCCTTTTTTGCTGGCATTCAGTTAATGCGTGGGTTTGGTTTGATGATAATATGGCCGGCAACGGGCTCCATTATTATAATTTAATTATCACATAAAATATAACACTCCCGTGACGTCAGATCATCATCGCAACGCTGTTTAACTATTAGATAATATTTGCAAGTTTACGTAAACAAGTGTCGGAATATTTCAATGCATTAGGCGCGCAAGACTGTTTATAACGTGATTAGCGCGCCAACGAAAGAAAGATAGAATTTCGTAGGCTACAGGTGCTGATCCACCTTAAACTAGATTCCTGTTAGCGTGATGTAACTTGTGAATGCAAACCCTAGTGAGTCAAACTAGTATTTTGTAAGAAAGTAAATTTTGGAAAAAAATATGTGTATTTCTCATTATTAATTCACGCCATTTTAAAGGAGCTGACTATCGGCCACTTCCATTAAAACTCAGTCACGTTTCCTACGTACAAAAGGCATAGTCTTTGATGGATAATAAAATTGAATTTAGTTTCCGGTAAACCAGCAACTGGATTAACATCCGTGGTAGGTAATTAAATTGTGAAAAATAAATTCATGGCCAATACCATGAAATACGGCAAAGTGCTAAAAGAGACAAAAAGTACTTCTACACTGAGAGCCAAGAGGAAAAAATACTAAGTAAATCAAAAACTTCATTATTTTTTTTATAAGACAATAAAAACGGCGGTTATATCGTATTAGGCAACTTCTGCCAGCCTCCCACAAGCTAGAGCTTTATTCCGATTTTCAGTATTTTTATCCTACCAGTTAAAGTGGCGCATCTGGATTATCTGTACTAGATAGTATATAACCTGCGTTACTTAGTCATTGACAAATAACCCTATCTGTTCTCCCGACACTGTCCCTAAGGCCTCATCTCATAAACAATGGATAAACATTCTGTTTGTTTCATAAAAACTTTTATAAGTACTAAGGGAATTTCCATTACAGCAATCATACAAATGAATAACGCAGCACATCTGGTATATCTTATTTAAGAGCCTGACAACAGCTAAAGCGCGGTCACTGTCAGACTGCATAGAAAAGAAAGAGAAGCGCGATGACACAACGCTGGTAATTTATTGCAAAATATGAAGCAATTATCTATTTAAAAAAATCTATTGATTGGAGAATAAAATTAAAACACTATTATGCTAATACGTTGCTTGTAGAATTATCTGACATAAAATCAGAATGATAGCATGTATATTAGTATGGTTTTTAATCGTTAAAACAATTTTGTCAAGGTAATTTTTATGATTTTGTTTACTGCACTGGATCATATACTTTTACGCATTATAAAACTTACAATGTGGGTGTACTACAGGTACACCTCTGCCCAACCCTTCGGAGAACAAGGCGTGATGTTATGTTTTTATAAAACTTAAAAATACGCGTTTGGGTCCTGTAGTAAGTAATTAATTGTCTCTTTTGTAAGCAGCAAGTTCTTCCACCAACTCGGCAGGTGACTCTTGACATTATGTTTCTTGCCTTGAAGTGTTTTTGTTAATATATAGGTTAAGGACTCTAGGCTGCGTTCACACCAATCGGCTGTCGGCCTCCGAACTGCAACGGACAGTCGTAGTGGGCGGCTGACGTTGCTTTTTCTTACTTTTTGAACTAGACGCTCAGGCCCCATTTACATGGCGATGTTCAGTATGATATTGTACTGTAAAAAGTTCAGCCTGTCCATTCGGGTTCGAAATAGATCGGCTAGATCACACGTCAATACCCACGGTAAAAAACAAATTCAGTATGAAACTGCCTTGTGGTTCCAAACTCGCGGTCACTCGAGGTCCCAAAATTACACTCGCGATCAAATAATACAGGCCAACGCCGAAAATCCCTGTAACTTGCAAATTATAATGATACATGCATGAAACTAACTTTATATTACTGTACAACGTCCCAAAAATATCTCGCACAGAAATAAAACAAATGCGTCCAGAGTAACACAATTTATTACATAAGTACTGCGGTCGTCATGTTTTGCCGGAGAATCTCAACACCGCGATCTAAAGTGACGTCACGATACAACGCCATCTGTTATCTAAGCTAGCGGTACCAAGCTAATGACAAATATTGACTTAAGTAGTAATTATTATAAACAGATTAGACAATTACAGAGAATTATGATATCGTATGAAATAAAACCTTAAATGATCTTCAACGTAATTGCAAAACCTATAAATTTTAAAAACCTCGAATTTGGAAAAAACATAAATTTGCTATTCTAACTTTTATATTCAATCTGTGAAATCAAAATGATAAAAGTCGGTCGCTAACACCAGAAGAATGTACGCGTATCGTCACTATGTTAGAAGAAGGCAGAAGTCAGCGAAGTACGGCAAGGACCATAAGCGTGCCACTTTCTCCAGCACAAGGAGTCATCCAACATGTCTGAAAAACTGGGCAGAACTTATGAAGACCAGGACCGGCACACCGAGATGTGCTACGGCTCGTGAGGATCGATTTATTGTTACGACCATGCACCAAAACCGGCACCTCACGGCTGTTGACGCAACAAATCAACTTCGGGAGACCCGAAAAGACGACGTAAACGAGCGGACTGTTAGGTGGCAGCTCCTTGTAGCTAATTTGACCCCACATAGACCCGCAAATGGTTCAAAACTTGAAAGGGAACATTGGATAGAAAGATTACGTACTCCCGCGAACACGCACAATGGAGAGGTGAAGAATCGGGAAGAGTGATGTTTTCCGACGAATTCAGATTTATGCTGTATGCACATGATTGGCGGCGAAGATTTATTCTAGCTTGTTATGAGGTGAAAAGTGCCGTTCAGTGGGTGATCAGGTATGGTTTGTGATGGAATCTCTTCAGAGAGTCGCACGGAGTTAGTGCTGATAGAAAATGGTAAGCTAACTAGTGCAAATTATGTGGAAGAAATTCTTCATGTTGGCCCATATTTAATTAATATGGGTGAAAATTCAATATTCACCCATGACAATGCCAGGCCACATACAGCTCAAATTGTAAATTAGTATTTTCAGGACGCCGTAGGGCCTCCCGCTTAGTACACCCGACGCAGTGTTGACCCGAACTTGTCGTCGATCGTATTGAGCAGCGGCAGGTCATGCGGTAGAGGTCTCCTGGAGGGCTACCACATCGGCTGTTGAGCATAACGTTCTGATTCCTTCTAAAGATCTCTTCATAGAATTACAATTAAAAGTTGTTATTTCGCTGCAATTCTTATCCATCATATATTATTAATTTGTCTTGCTATACTACTGTCTTCGAAGCCCTTGCTCTTTTTTTAATTCTCGTAAAAGTTTACAAAACGCCTGAACGATATACCTGACGGCAGTGACGGCCACCACAACTTGTCATCTAGGAACGTGGCGATATTATATTTTGCTAAGTACATAGAGTTTGTAGGCGTTGTAGTTTCTTTTTTGCTTCATTTTGATTTATACCAACGAAACTGTTTTTCGTGTTTTCTCGTATATGTACTTAATAATATCTTGTTCAGCCACATCTCTATGCACATTAGATATAAATAGTGGCACTTTTGTGTCCGTCGCTTTGAAACTGGAGCTATTCTCACTAAAATCAATAACCGCACTGCCTGTCTGACTAATCAAACAATTTTTAAATCTTTGCCTCTGTACAACATGCTCATCCTTCTCTGTCACTTTCCATTCACCCAGTTTCTGAAGTACATTGGCAAAGGAGACTTGTTTCGGCGGCGATAGTGCATTCTCAGTTAAATTATTAGCCTATTAACAATAATAGTATCCACCAACCTGCCATTGCGCTCCACAGCTGTTTCATTCACCGTCGGTAGAACCGGTTTCACCGCGTTAACATCAGTATCAGTGCCAGTGCTACGGCGCAACACGCACTCACCTGCCATCCCGCTCACCCTCACTGCGCTGCCGGATCTCACCTTCTCAGTCATTCGTGTCTCAATAACGGGCGATGAGTGACAAGAATGCATCGATTTGTTCACTGATTTGTGCAAAAGAGATGAACACTCACTAGGCACGTTTACTTCGTCAGTAAATGATTCATTATTGCATAATGTTGATAGTGCCATCGGTCCGCTGTCAATCGTATTATTTAATCCACCTCCCCTTTTTCTATTAACATTTTGTTCTTGACTTAGACAAGAATTCTCTTTAAAGTGTCCTATAATATGATCCTTTAGTTCACTTTTAGATACATATGCATGCGATTGATGCCAACGCGTTGGCATCAATCGCATGGACTGCCCCGTAGGGTTTACGATGAAACAAACGTCAAAGTTTGGTCGGTTCCGAACCGACCGAGCGGAATATAATGAAGTTCGTAGTAGGAAACATCCGAACGTTCGGACGATACTTCGGTTTTGACGTTTCGGAGTAGACCCCCTAAATCCAATTGAACACGCTTGAGACGGGCTTAGGAGTTGTGTAAGAAATCGAAACCCCGCCCCAGCTACACTTTGAAACCTGAAACATGCGTTAATGGAAGAATGGACCAATATCCCACAGCATCGCATCATCATCATCATTCTCCTGCCCTTATCCCAATTTATTTGGGGTCGGCGCAACATGTGGCTTTCTTTCATACTTCTCTATTAGTTGTCATCTCGGTAGACACCACAACATCGCATAAAAAACTTAATAAACAACATGCCCAATCGCTGGCAGCTGCGAGAAGAGCCCGTGGAGGCGAGAAAAAGTATTAATTTTGTTTTTAAGTTCGTTTTTGTGTCGTATGTGAGGTACCAACCATTACTTTTTCAACGTAAAAATTTATGATATTTTGTTTTTTTATATAATTTTGACCATTCCGTGCCTCGGAAAGTACGTTATGCCGTTGGTCCCGTCTGTCATTCATGGCATCTTTGACAGTCGTTAAGGGTCGTCAGAAGCCCGAAAGTCTGACAACCAGTCTTACCAAGGGGTATCGTGTTACCCAGTAACTGGGTTGTGGAGGTCAGATAGGCAGTCGCTCCATGTAAAATACTGGTATTCAAGTGCATCCGTTTAGACTGGAAGCCAGCCACAACGTAGTTGGGAAAAGGCTAGGCAGATGATGATGTAATTATGACAATTAAAGTAATAATGATTCCAACATATGGTGTTGTTTTATTAACTGGTAAATTATCCACAATACATAGTTTCATTCATGCCGCTAGCTCTGTTATTTTAGGAGTAATTTTAGTTTTTCGTACTGACCCGTAGTCTTTGTCCGCCAGTGTATATATATAATACTTACAGTAACATATCGTCTGATCGTGGTGTGAACAGGGGCCTCACAGTCGACGGCCTACTATACGTGTGATATTTACACGGCCTTATTCTAGGATGAAAACGGTTCGTATAAGTACCTACTCGTACATTAATTTCCGGCCCGAAAATGAACGGGAACCGATTTGAATGTAGTAAGACATGACACCGTCATGTTCCTCTTGATCATCCATAATCCATAATACGCCTGTGTCATATTAAAATAAACTATTTATTTAAAAAATAAGTACGATCCGTTTTATATAATATATTTATTTGTTGTGTAGTTTTATAAAAATGTTTAAGTAGTTGCGTAAAATCTGCATAACTACCACCCAATAGTTTGTTTTTTTTTATTATGTATACTTATTAAAGCCATTTGGCTTTATTATCTCCTATAATTTAGTCGTCCAGTTTTAGCCATCTTTTGACTAAGTACAATACGCGCCACGAAAGATGAGACTTGACGAGCGTCAGTAGTGGATATTCTGCACAGGTACAGTCGTGTGTGATATAGTTATTATACGACGGAGTTATACGAAATAGTTATTATTCTATTTAGTTCTAAATAGTTATTAATATCGTTATCGTCTACTGCGCAAGTGAAACCACGTGGTGTATCGAGTCTCATCTTTAGTGGCACGAATTACAACAATAGGGTGCATTGACCTCAGTCAATGCACCCATATAGCTCTTAAGAGGGCCCTTCCCGGTCCGTCTATCGTCAACGAAAACATGGTCGAAAAGCTTTGTTGTTTCATCCAGCGCAAATGAGAACGCGATAACATTGAACGAAAAATCTTCTTCAGGAAGACTTGGATGCGGTGCATAAATGGTGTCAACTTAATATATAATAACTCTCAATGCAAGTAAATGCTACCATATGCCTTTTACGCGAAACAAACAAGTACGATCATCGTCTTATGCGTTGGATGGAGTTACTCTGCAAAAGGTTAATACCATCCGTGATTTGGGTGTTCAACTCGACAGCAAACTAACTTTCATCAATCATATTGACGTGATTGTGGCCAAAGCATCAACAATGTCGGGTTTTGTGAAGAGCGCCTGTTCGGAGTTTCGGTCCACTTCGAGACTAAAAGTGCTTTACTACACCCTTGTCAGAAGCATACTTTTTTTTTTTTTTTTGAGGGTGGGAAATCATCAAATAACTTCTCCCGCTCTGGGCGGAGCGGGAGGGTGTGTCAGACTCTTACTGACTAAAACCCACCCGTATTCCTTCTTGTTGCCTGTGTTACGGGGGCCTCGGTGACCCATAAGTACCTTCCCGCGACCCCGGCAGGCATCGGCCCTAGTGGACCCCTACTATATGTGCTGACGACATCTCTTTGAGGCGCGCGTGGAATACAACGCGCCGTCGACCCGGGCCTGGTCCTTACCGGACGGTGAGCTACCCATTGCTCACCGTCCGCAAGCCCGCGCCTACGGTGGCCGGAAATCCGCCCGGGATTCCCGACGCCCTGGGCGTCTCCTGCGGCGGCTAGGGGCGAGAGGGCGCGAAACTTGCCTTTCCCTCAACCGTCCCGCCTCCTCCTTCGCGAGCATTACTGCTTCGCAGAAGGAGGTGACGGCTGCCCATGCCCTCTCGCTCCGTACCATGGCCTGAACCAGAGCCGGACGCGAGAGGTCTCTGCCGCCGATCGCCTCCACGAGGACACGGCGGTGCTCTGCCCAAGCCGGGCAGACCTCCACCGTATGCTCCACCGTGTCCTCCGGGCGATCCACACAGTGGTGACACCCGGACGTTTCCTCCCGCCTTATCCGACACAGGAACCTCCCGAAGCTGCCGTGTCCGGTGAGGACCTGCGTCACGCGGAAGGTGAGGACGCCGTGGCGCCTCTCCAGCCACTCCTCAAAGAGGGGACTTATCGCCGCAATCGTGGCGTGCCCACCACTGGGTTGCGACAACCGTACTTTCCATGACGCCATGAGATCCCGCCGGAGTCAGAAGCATACTGAACTACGCATCTCCAGTTTGGAATCCCATAGGTATATAGTGTCCATATTAATAGGATAGAACGTATACAGAAGCCCTTCACCAGGTACTTAAGCTTTAGATACCCTAGTTGCCCTCATCACGCTAATTATTCCCAGGCTTAATCACTTCAATATGTTACCACTTGAACAACGTAGAAGCATTTCTGATCAGCTCTTGTTTTACAAAATCATCCATAACCTGGCGGAAGTACCCGAGTTATTATCAGGAGTTAATAGGCGTACCGTAACTAGATCTCTACGTAAAATAAATACCTTTGCACCGTCCTCATCAAGGACCAACCTTGGTCTCAATGCCCCCTTGAATCGATTAATGGCTAATTATAATAAAATAGATAACAATATAGATATATTTACAGACGCATTTTCCCAATTTCGCAAAAAACTTACAACTATTAGCGACGAATCATAATTTTATAACCTACTAAAACCCACTTTTTAATATTTTTTTTACTGTTTTATTTATTTGGTTTTTGTCAAATATGCCTGCCACTTTAACAATTTTGGAATGTTCTCTTATTACACACGTTAGCGCTTTTTACAGTTTTGAATTTTGAATTTCAATTTTATTGTTTATTTTTAATTTTAATTTTGATAATAATGTTTTAATTTTAATTTTGATTCTAATAATATTTTTGATTTTGATTTAATTTTTTATTCTAATTTCAATTATGATTTTGTTTTTTACTTAATGTTTTGTTCTTTGTTTCTAATTATTTTTTCTATCCTTACTACGAGTAAAAAACCTTGTTAAAACGTATATTTAAGAAGCTATTTTTTATGTAAGTGCTGTGTACGCCTGTAAGTGACTAATTCACCATAATTCAATGCTTATGTATCTTTTTTATTATGTTTATGTTTTTAGTTAATAGGTCGTTGGTGTACCTTTCAAATAAATAAAAAACAGTGTCCGGAAATTTAATAAAATTTGTTCCAGGAAATACGTGGTTTTAAGTTAACATTACATGTGCAGGAAGAGGAGGTTTCTATGAAGATGTTTTCTTTACTTTTACAATTTATGAGTACATCATGAACGGTCAAAGTTCAGGTAAAATTTGAAACCTAGATAAAGTGCACAAGATACCCCTTAGGTCAAAGATTTCAAAGAAAGACATGTTACAACACAACGCCATAATCACTTATAGGCGTTTGTATGAAAAGTGTGACAGGCTTGCCGCTCTTAAAGAACCCAGAGCAACAAGTGGCGCCCTCTTTAGTTCCAGTTGGAGCTTAAAATCTTGGCGCAGAGACTAGTGTCGTTTAAATCTGTTATTTTTTTATTAACTTGAGCATTATATTATGAAGGTGTACTTAATATAACGCTCAAGTTGTGCAAAAAATGTATGTGAAACTAGAACGCATACAGATCAATTCTATATGTAAATATTTAAGTATTGTACTATAGAACTTTTGTTAGGTTGTGGCATGTTCTATAGTGTTATGAAATTAAATGTTCATTTAGTATTACACAATGAATTTAATTATTTATTTACTACAACTAAACACGGTTTATAAACAATAACTAAGATAAAGTGATTATAAAGTGAAGCGTTGTAACGCGAGCAATTGTTAGCGACTGACTGTGGTGTCGTCGTGTGTTAAGGCTCCTGCAAACTGGCGCGACTCCGGCAGAACAATTTCCATGAAGTTTTCATAGAATTTGTTCTAGTGGTGTCGCGTTGCGCGTCAAGTCGCGCCAGTATGTAGGAGCCTTTATTCTATATGAACTCAGTCGTGGAACGTTATAGGTACTTGAGTTGACGTGTGTGTGTGCATCTGTGGGTTACATACCACTACATGTCCTCTACCCTTTGATTTTTTTTTTTAATTCTTAAATTGTTTAAGAGGCTTTTATCCACAGTGGCATATCAGCCTCATCATAATTTAAACTATTCTAAACTACATCTAGGTACAAATATTATGTACATTAGGCATGTCGAAACAAATCAGCCAGTAGGTTTGCTATCTCAGGTGAAAGCTGCGCTAAAACTTTAACATAAGGACCAGTATCATATTCATTTATTTTTATTCTATTCAACAGTGTCTCTCTTTCCTTCTTAGTCTAGTACACTCCATAAGTAGATGGTGAACATCTTCAACCGTTCTGCATGTTTCACAATTGGGAGAACTCACTTTTTTCATTAAAAATTACTTTGATAAATAAAGTTTAATAAAAGGGCAAAAAATAATTATCAAAATAACAATGAGCTAAGTGTAAAAATAATTGTAAAAACATTTCAAATAATAATATGGTTTAGTGTATAAGTGTATAACTATACTTAACTATACAAATTATACAATAAGACACTACGCTAACATGACGCATACATAATGTATATAAAAACAAAAGTACACAAATGGATGCTTAAACTAAAGACATTTGGTGAAAAAATTAAAATACATTGTTCACTTCGGTAACAACTTGATCATTAATTCATTAAGTTATAAAAAGGTTTTGAATTTATGAGTCAACTTAAACATTTCTAGTAAGTGGTAACAATAACTTATGAATAAATACCTACGTTATAAGTTGACATATTAGTGTGAGAACGCCACATAATTGCTTGTTATATTGGTCTATTTTAAAACACAGAACACTTAACTGCACTTTAAATTTCACATTGATGTGTTTATTAACATGGGACTGGCTACAAAATGGCAAATCTCTCGGTCTTTTTTATGACGCGACCTAATCTTGTTGTGACAAATGGCTCAGTAAAGTGGGGTCGATTGCGTTCCAACCGGTGTTATCGCTGTTGTTTCGGGCGAAACGAAAACTTCATGTGGTGGCTCAAGTGCAAGGCTAGTAGATATAACGTAAGCAGGTTTGAGACGATCGAAAGAAATCGCGACCTTTCGATATGTCTACTTGAATGACGTAATGTTTATTTTTTCGTTTGAGGATTTTATACGGACCTTTGTACGGTGGTTTTAAGGAACGTTTAACTTCGTTTTTAATGAAAACGTGATACAATTTAGTTAACTCTTTATGTACGAAAATGTTTCTGTTATCAGCTTGTTTCCTTGTGGTCTGCTGAAGGTTCGCTAATGGAGTTTGCCGGTATAATCGGTGTTGTTGATGTTTGCTTCGTTGGGAACAAAAAAATCTCCTGGTAGACGTATACATTTACCGTAGGTCATCTGAGCGAGGCTGTAGCCTGAGTCTTCTTTAATTGTAGTCCGCATTCCTAACAATACAATAGGTAATTGTTGTGCCCATTGACTGCTACTATCGCAACGTGCCATGATGGAAGCTTTTAGTGATCGATGCATCCTTTCGACGTGTCCATTAGCCTTTGGATTGTATGCGGTTGTCCTAAACTTTTCTATTCCGAGTAGTTTGGTGAGTTGTGTGAAAAGATTGGATTCGAATTGATGACCTTGATCCGAAGTTATTCTTGCAGGACAACCAAAATGTGCTATCCAATGCTCGAGGAGAGCTTTCGCGACGGTTTCAGCACTTATGTCCTTTACAGGAACGACTTCAGGCCATCATTGTTACACAGTATATGTATATCCTTCGGAAGGTGGCAATGGTCCAATTGTATCTATGTATATGAACGTGTTCGAAACGGTCTGACCTTTCGAACTCTCCTAGAGGTTTAATTGTATGTCTTTGCACTTTACATTTCTGGCGTTTTACACAACTTCTTACAAAGTTTGCTACGTCAGTATTCATGTTAGGCCAAAAATAGCGCTGCGTGATAAGGCGACGCGTAGCGGCTACTCCAGGGTGGTTAAGTGACCGAGGTAGAAATGAGAGCGGCGGTACGCAGGCTTAATGCCAAAAATACCGTTCCAGGACCCAACGGCTTCTTACCTGGGAAGGCCTAGGTCCTGGCCTTGGAGGCTCTCGGGCCTCGACTTAGGGGGCTCCTAAGTGCATGCATGGAGAGGGGCCAGTTCCCGCTTCGCTGGAAGACGGGGAAACTGGTCCTCATAAAGAAGGCAGGGCGCCCTGCGGACTCTCCGTCCGCTTATCGGCCCATCGTGCTGCTCGACGAGGTGGGCAAGCTCTTTGAAAGAGTCATTGCAGACCGCCACGTCGGCCAGCTGGTGCGGGTGGGGCCGGATTTGGCGGAGAGCCAGTTTGGTTTCCGCAGAGGGCGCTCTACGGTGGACGCCATCATGCGTGTACGAGCCCTGACGACGGGGAATGCTGTTGCCCAGGGTGGGGTCGTCTTGGCGGTGTCCCTAGACATCGCCAATGCCTTCAATACCCTGCCCTGGAGTTGCATCAGGGAGGCACTCCGGTATCACCGGATGCCGACCTACCTCTGTCGTGTGGTCGAGGCCTATTTGACGGACAGGGCCGTCATCTACCCCGGTCACCAGGGAGTGTGGAACCGGCAAGAGATGTCGTGCGGTGTCCCACAGGGGTCGGTCCTGGGGCCGCATCTGTGGGACATCGGATACGACTGGGTGCTGCGCGCCGACCTCCCTAGCGGCGTCAGCGTAGTGTGCTACGCTGACGACACGTTGGTCCTGGCGCAGGGGAGGTCGCACCAGGCGGCGGCCGAATTAGCGGCACGCGGGGTTGCGACAATCGTCGAAAGGATCCAGCAATTGGGACTCGAGGTGGCCCTGCACAAGTCTGAGGCCATGTGTTTTCATGGTCCTCGGAACGCGCCACCGTTGGGGTCCCAAATAACGGTAGGAGGGGTTTCTATCGGCGTCGAGTCGACGATGAAGTACCTGGGACTCGTCCTCGACAGCCGGTGGTACTTCGTGGAGCATTTCCGACGTTTGGCTCCCAAACTGGAGCGGGCGGGCGTTGCATTGAAGCGGCTCCTGCCCAATCTAGGGGGTCCAAACGCCTCCTGCCGGAGGCTCTACGTGGGGGTCGTGCGGTCCATGGCCCTCTACGGGGCTCCTGTATGGGCGCGCTCTCTGGCGCTGCGGCCAGCCCGCCGGTTGAGCGCGGCCCAAAGGGTCATGGCCATCCGGATGGTCCGAGGATACCGCACGGTCTCCTGTGAGGCAGCGGGCCTCCTTGCCGGATTGCCGCCATGGGATCTGGAGGCAAAAGCCCTCGTGCACGTATGGGAGTGGCGCGAGGAGGCGAAACGCCGGGGCGTAAGTTCGCTGCCGCGAGAAATCGCGGCACAGCGGACGGAGCTCCGGCGGGATCTCATGGCGTCATGGAAAGTACGGTTGTCGCAACCCAGTGCTGGGCACGCCACGATTGCGGCGATAAGTCCCCTCTTTGAGGAGTGGCTGGAGAGGCGCCACGGCGTCCTCACCTTCCGCCTGACGCAGGTCCTCACCGGACACGGCAGCTTCGGGAGGTTCCTGTGTCGGATAAGGCGGGAGGAAACGTCCGGGTGTCACCACTGTGTGGATCGCCCGGTGGACACGGTGGAGCATACGGTGGAAGTCTGCCCGGCTTGGGAAGAGCACCGCCGTGTCCTCGTGGAGGCGATCGGCGGCAGAGACCTCTCGCGTCCGGCCCTGGTTCAGGCCATGGTACGGAGCGAGAAGGCATGGGCAGCCGTCACCTCCTTCTGCGAAGCAGTAATGCTCGCGAAGGAGGAGGCGGGACGGTTGAGGGAAAGGCAAGTTTCGCGCCCTCTCGCCCCTAGCCGCCGCAGGAGACGCCCTGGGCGTCGGGAATCTCGGGCGGATTTCCAGCCACCGTAGGCGCGGGCTTGCGGACGGTGAGCAATGGGTAGCTCACCGTCCGGTAAGGACCAGGCCCGGGTCGACGGCGCGTCGTATTCCACGCGCGCCTCAAAGAGATGTCGTCAGCACAAAAGTAGGGGTCCACTAGGGCCGATGCCTGCCGGGGTCGCGGGAAGGTACTTATGGGTCACCGAGGCCCCGCAACACAGGCAACAGGAAGGAATACGGGTGGGTTTTAGTCAGTAAGAGTCTGACACACCCTCCCGCTCCGCCCAGAGCGGGAGAAGTTATTTGATGATTTCCCATCCTCAAAAAAAAAAAAAAAGGGTGGTTAAGTGCTTGGACACTTGAAATCTCTTTTCCTCGAAACTCCGACGGTAAAAAAAGTCGCGCTGTTGAAGTTGATGTTTCGAATGTAAGCTCACGATTTGAATATGGCATGTGGAACAATTTAAATTCCAAGTTAGGTTTTTGTTTTAGCATTGATAATTGCGTATCCTCGATTTGTATTGTTGACAACAGCAGTAAAGTACTTTATGAAATAAATTTAGGAAGTAAGGTCTACCCAAAGTATAAAAGCCGGCCAAGTGCGTGTCGGACCACGCACAATGAAGGGTTCCGTAGTGGGATTACTTGGGACGAATTCATTCCAAAAACAAACTTAACTTTGTAGTTGAAAAATCTGTTCTCCCTTAGATCGATATTCGCCACGGTCAATTCTCCAACTGCATATTTAAGTTCGACTCACAAAAATTAGTACTTTAATGCTTAATATTACGCAAGTGGATCTTTGAATTTTTAGCACTTTGTCGGCGTGATTAATATGTATACCTATGCCAAATTACCGCTTTTTAGTAATAAGCGTCTGAGCTACAGTGGGGTTTGACAGACAGACGGACATGGCGAAACTATAAGGGTTCCTTGTTTACTACGAAACCCTAAAAACGATATTACTATCAAACTACTTAAGATATTTCTACCTATAATTTTATTACCTATCTATAATTCCATCTGAGGCTTTTTTCAAATATTCATATTTTCGTTTCTAAAAATAAATATTCCCTATGAAACCGAAAGGCGCACGGCGCGGGCGCAATCGCTACCAGCATTGGTATATGGTTGGCCAAGGTCAACGGCGATTACCCGACCTTTAAATTTTAGATATATCTTGTACGGGCGTTATAACTGCCTCAACCATCCACCTTCTACTTGTTTTCAATTATTGTGAATGTAAAGACTATGTGGGTCATTGTTGTTTTTTTTTTGTCATTTAGTATTAATCATGGTCTGGCAGTTTGATTAATTTATGCGGCCTACCCAAATGTTCTTTCTTTGGTATTGTCCGTCGCATTATTGAGCTCCTTAAGGCGCTGACAAGACCCAATTGACCAAAATAGGCTTCGCTTAAGAAAAAAAATTGCCAAATCTGTATAGTTTGTGGTAGCGGAAAAAATATATGTTAATTTTAAACATATTTCCCAGAACTTGGTTGTTACCAAAACACGTTTTGAAAACAAAATCTCGATACAAACTAACGTTAAACTAACCTCTTACTTTGAGTTCTAATCTAAAATATCTCTATCAAATATCAACATACGTTACGTATTTAATTAATAACAAGAACGTCTTATTTGAATGCAGAACTTGGTTGTTTTTTATTTTCGATTACTCAACTCAGTTTTAAGTAAATAGATATTTTTTTTATTTTGCAATAAATTACAAGCGTTGTGTCATCGCGCTTCTCTTTCTTTTCTATGGAATTTGACAGTGACCGCGGTTTAGGTGTTGTCAGCGTCTTAAGTTCTGAGTTGAGCTGCACGATTACTGACAAATGCGTGCACTGACTGGACAGGTCCACTCAATCTGTGTGACTCTTTCCTCAAAAGGACCATTTCAGACACCAATCTACATGGCCTTCAGCCATGTAGATTGGTGTCTGAAATGGTCCTTTTGCCATGTAGATTGATGATCTGACCAAGATTATGTCTGGACTTTAAAGGAGACTGTGACCTCTGAGTTAGTTTCGGCCTTTCTTCTCAGAGTAGTCAGATAGGAAACGCCGAACTCATCAAGCTTTATTTTAAAAATATGATTGACGTTTAAAAGTGTTTGTACAAACCTACTTACAGAAAATAAATCATTTATCATTTACTGTCTTACCTATTTCTGGCGCCAAGCATCGTTGTTGTGATCCGTGTCGAAGTGTACGGCACCGCACGGGTACCGCAGGTACGGTATAATTAGGTACAGTCGTATTAGACGTTTAAAGGCTCGTGCAGACTGGTGCGATATCGCGGGTGCGACAGGCAGTGATATGCCTGTCGCGCCCGCGATATCACGTCAGTCTGCGTCAGACGTGACGCGACATTGCAACGATTCTGGTAGAACTATTTCCATGAAGTATTCATAGAAATTGTTGTTGCTGTTGTTGCTGTTGTTGACTAGAGTCGCGTGGCGCTATCCCGTCGCAACTATCTCCAACGGCCCTGCGACACCTCTGGTAGGTATTGCAAATACCCACAGGGGGCCTTGGTCACTTATCTTCTCGAGGAAAGCCAGTTTGCCACTTAACAACATACAAATTCAAGAAGTAGTGAGTTGGGTTCTAAAGTTCTATGAGTCTCATTAGAGACTCTTCTGGCATTGCGAACTTTATGGGCAACGAGGATTCCTTATCACCAGAAAAAACATGATGTGTATTGCCTCGTAATTTATTTATTTATTTAGATTTACCACCAAAGTTTACATACACTACAGAAATTACAGGAGCCAACTGAAAATAAAGAACTAAATGTAAAAACCGGCCAAGTGCGAGCCGGACTCGCGCACGAAGGGTTCCGTACCATTATCTATAAAAACGACAAAAAAAATCATGTCTGTTGTATGGGAGTATCCCCTTAAATATTTATTTTATTCCGTTTTTAGTATTTGTTTTTATAGCAGCAACAGAAATACATCATCTGTGAAAATTTTAACTGTCTAACTATCACGGTTCATGAGATACAGCCTGGTGACGGACGGACAGACAGACAGACAGACGGACAGCGGAGTCTTAGTAATAGGGTCCCGTTTTACCCTTTGGGTACGGAACCCTTAAACCAACTATAGGTTTTTACCTACTAGGAGTAGGTATGTAAGGATCGTAGCAGGAGGCGTTCTTTAGTTTCTGCCTACCTCCATGGGAAGAAGGCAGAAACTTTATGTATGTGTTTGTGTGTGTACCTACTATTTGTATCTTAAAGTAGAGCAGTAAAATAACAGGTATAAAATTGTACTATTTTAATGACAGCCGTTCGTCAGGAGGGTCGACTGGCTGTTCACCATAGTGTGCTGGTGCCCACGCTTATGTATGGAAGTGAATGTTGGGTGTGGCAAAAGACGCATGAAAGTGGAATCATTTATTCTATGGAAATGCGTTCCTTTGGAAGCATGTGTGGTGTGACTATAAATAAAAATATTTATTTATTTATTTATTTAATACTTTACGCACACAAATGTACAGAGGCGGACTTAATGCCATAGGCATTTTCTACCAGTCAACCTTTGGGTGATGCAGAGACAGACAGCGGTAGGTGCAATAACGAAAACTGTGAAATAAATATTTATTAAAATATAAGTATATACATACATATACCTATTAAAAACATTATATATAATAGATATACCTAATTATACATAAATATAAGACCAAATAAATACACGAATATACTAAACAGTAAGACAAACAATGGGAAAACATTACCGTTGTGATGATACTGCCAGCTTCTTACGAATGTGCTCGCGAACTTTAATTTTAAAGGATAATCGGTTGGTTGCCATCCTGATTTCCTGGGGGAGCGCATTCCACAGAGAGATAGACTGAACGAAGAAGGAAGAGTGAATAAAGTCAGTGCGGTGAGTGGGACATTGAAGAAGACGATTATGTGATGAACGTAGATTTTTACTATGGTTCGCGCAAATGTACTGAAAGTGGGGGGCGAGATAACTAGGGGAAGAGGGAGAGTCAAGAAATGAAAACAAGGTGGTCAGCGCCCTTTGCTCTCTGCGCTGGCGTATGGGCAACCACTTTAGAAGCGATCGTTGCGCAGAGATATGATCATATTTACGCAGATTGAAAACGAATCGAATGCAGTTATTGAGAAGACGGTCTAGCTTGTCGTGGAGGTCTGCATTCAGGTCATAGTAGCACACATCACCATAATCGATGATAGGGAAAATTAAGGACTGCACAAGCATTGTCTTGGTACTTGATGGTAATAAATTTTTCAGTCGATATAAAGCCCGCAGAGTTCCAGTAACCTTCTGGCTCACCCTAGCGACTTGAGTACGCCAGTTCAGGGTACAGTCGATGTGCAAGCCTAGGTCTTTCACGTCAGTACTAAACGGAACAATCGTTCCATTGAAGAGAACAGGTGGCAAGGTTGAACCATCCACACTACCAATACTACGATGACTCCCAATGATGATCGCCTGACACTTATTAGGATTTACTGCAACACCAAATCTATCAGACCAGGTTTTAATGGCTGTCAAGTCCCTATTTAACTTGTCGATAATGTCAGGTATTTCATCAACCCTCCCTTGAAAGTACAACTGCAAGTCATCTGCATACAGATGATACGAACACTGAAGCTCGGAAGTTATAAGATTGATAAAAATAGAAAACAGAAGAGGAGAAAGAATACCGCCTTGAGGAACGCCAGCTTCCAAATCACGCCAGCATGATGAAGTATCCCCAACATGAACGGACTGCTGTCGTTCCTGAAGGTAAGAGGAGAACCATTCCAGCGCTTCGGAAGAGACCATAACATAGGAAAGAATAGCTAATAGGATGTCGTGACTAACGGTATTGAAGGCATTCGAGAAATCAACCAAAACAAGAGCAGTGACTTTGGTGACTTCCAGTCCTGCCCTTATATCGCCAGTCACTTTAAGGAGAGCGGAAACAGTGCTATGCCCAGGCCTGAACCCAGATTGAAGAGGACTAATCAGTGAATTACGATGGACAAAATTGGAGAATTGTTTGTGGACACAGGCCTCGAGCACTTTGGATAGGAAGGGAAGTATAGAAATTGGACGGAAGTCAGTAGGAAGAGAGGGATTAGATACCTTAGGTAGTGGACGAACATAGGCATTGCGCCACAGGGAAGGGAATACTCCGGTATACAGGGAAAAATTAACAATGTGGGTAATCGCGGGTAAGACATGATCCAGAATAGTTATGATCATACCACGGGTAATATTGTCACATCCCACCGCTTTCGATTTTATTGAGAGAATGATCTTTCTGATCTCTCCCGGTTCAACTGGAATGAAACTGAAAGGATTAATCCGAGGACGCGTTAGACCAGATATAAAAGATAGCGTTTGTTGCGTTTGTTGAAAAATATAGGCTAAAGTATAATGTGATAAGGCAACGGTGCGGTTTAAGAGAAGATGGTGACAAAAATTGAAAAGAGTATGCTTAGATGGTTTGGTCATGTTGAGAGGCGACTAGCAAAAGGTATTTTCATCCCCCCATCTCGGTAAGAGTATTTTTGCTCTTCGATATCTGAATGCAAAAGCCGTTTTAATCCGCTAGAGGATAAAGTAAATTGAATTTAGAACATCGTGTGCACTAAGTTTGTGAATTCAAAACATCATTAAACCTATTTACTTCTCCCTCCATGGTGCCGAATTTATCATACAACCTTTTAAATTTGTTAAAAACTCAGACTCGGAACCTTCTTGGTGTACTTTTTTTAATTTGCTTTGCGCGCGCCATTTTCTTTTCACGTCATATTGTTAAAACCTTAGGTTAAAAACAAGAAACTTGAAAACAAGTGAAAAGCCTAAAATGAGTGGTTCTAGCGACGAGGAAGTTTATTTGACGCCAACAGAATTGACTGAAACTGTTAATAATGCGCAAATGAGCTTTCTCCCTCAACAATCACGCGAGAAGTATTTGAAACAGTACGACATGTTTAACACGTGGCGACTAGCTAAAGGAGCCAAAACTTTCTTAAAAAACGTTTTGCTGGCATATTTTTGAATTATCCGAGACCAAGAAATCAAGCACTCTATGGAGTACAGTCACGAGCACTAATATGTATACACTTAGCAAAATACAAAAGCGATTTTTTCGTGGAATAACGACTGCAACATTAAGGTAAGACCTATTTCATAATAGCATGGGTACCAAGATACTATGTTCATAACGACATAAAATTAAAATCAACACAGTAGGAGAAAATAACTTTTAAAAGCTGTTAAGGCGCTGACAAGACCCAATTGACCAAAATAGGCTTCTCTTAAGAAAAAAAAAATGCCAAATCTGTATAGTTTGTGGTAGCGGAAAAAATATATGTTATTTTTGAACATATTTCCCAGAACTTGGTTGTTACTAAAACACGTTTTGAAAACAAAATCTCGATACAAACTGACGTTAAACTAACCTCTTACTTTGAGTGCTAATCCAAAATATCTGTATCAAATATCAACATACGTTACGTATTTAATTAATAACAAGAACGTCTTATTTGAAAGCAGAACTTGGTTGTTTTTTTATTTTCGATTACTCAACTCAATTTTGAGTAAATAGATAATTACTTCATAAGCGATGTGTCATCGCGCTTCTCTTTCTTTTCTATGGAATTTGACAGTGACCGCGGTTTAGGTGTTGACAGCGTCTTAAGTGTATACATGTTAGTGCTCGTGACTGTACGTATTCAATGCTAAAAGCAACAATAAAGATGAAAAAAGACATACATATCGACACCTATCCTAAATTAGTGGTATTTTTAAAAAGAGCCCCATCTGGTCTACAACCAAAAAAATCGAAGGTTTTCACAACATTTGAAATTGAAAAGTTTCACGAAGCACCTGATTCCGTATATTTGGCGACAAAAGTAAGTCAGTTGCACATTCAGTATCTACTTAAGTATATTAATCAACTACTTAACATAATCTAATTCGTACTTAGTAGATGTTGATAGGCATAATTATGCATGCATATTAATTTTATTAATTTATCTACTACAATACTCTTTACGTTACAGGTTGTTCTTATTATTGGTATAAACGGAGCAGGTAGAACTAATGAACTAACACAACTTAATGTCAAAAATATTGAGAAATATCCAGATGACTTACTGTTAATTAATTTACCTAATACAAAGACAAAAAGAGACCGTAACTTCGTCATTCGCAAGGAATACGTAACAATTGTTGAGAAATATCAAGGCTTACGCCCGCCTAACACTCCAATCAATCGATTTTTTCTACAATATCGCAACGGAAAGTGTGTTAGACAGCCTATGGGTGCTAATAAAATTGGCAGTATTCCACGAGAAATAGCAACATTTCTTGATCTTCCAGAACCCCTGTTGTACACGGGTCATTGTTTCCGACGAATTTCAGCCACACTTTTGGCCGATTCAGGAGCTGATCTCCTGTCAGATACATAGAGGATTCCATCCAAAATAAGTCTAAAATATGTAAAGGCATCGTAGAAGCCATTACACTGAAAGAGCCTTAGTCAGATCCTTGGACTGGCCTTTCTACATCAAAAATGAGCCGTTACGAAACACCTAACCATCACCCTCTCTTGCCAACATTCACGCCAAGGGAATCCGATGAACCGGCACAACTATTAAGTATGACAGATAGTTTACCGAAAAACAGTAAACAAGTCACTATCACCAACAGTACAGTACCTAACGAAAATATTACACTCAACTTAGGTAACTGTAGCAACGTTACTTTCAATTTTTCTTAATAATACTTATGTATTATTTGTTATAATTTAAAGATTATTCTGTAATACTTACCTATCATAATGTAGTAGTTAATACCTAAGCTGAAATAAAAGTATCTTGTGACTGTAAATGTTTTTTTTTTTTTGCATTTAGTAGTTTCCTCGCTGAGGTGGGATGAAAAGTTACGTGTTGCACTCGAGTGCAAAGATTTTTCACCTCGTGCTCTTTTGATTCCCTCGCTAACGCTCAGGATTCTAATTTTTGAATCACTCCTTGCGCTCGTGATTCAATTTTAGAATCCTTCGCTTGCTCGGTCATCAAAATTGAGCACGCGGTTTAAAAAGCAACTTTGCACTCTTCAAATAACTATTACAAGGCAGATAGATGTGAGTGGAAACGCCGGGAGGGGTCGCCCTAGGAGGACATAATTATAGTGACCGAATTGTTCTTCAGAAAGGTCAGGTGCGTAGTACTCGCAAATGGCGTGCGTGTGTGACCCAGATGTATGAACGTAAACGAAGCAAAAGGAGTATGTAAGGAGCGTAGCAGCTGGCGTTCTATAATTTCTGCCTACCCCAATGGGAAGGAGGGGTGAGTTTATGTATGTTCGTATGTTTTATAAAAGTAACATAGCATCAGAGGTATACCTAACTATAGTACGGTACCTAAACATAACTGGCGTAATGTCGGTACATTACGCCAGTTATGTGTAGGTCCCGTGCATTAAGGGGCGAGCCTGTGGCCATTAACTGGGCACAAATCCAGGCTTTGGACTGTAATTGAGAAGTTCCAGACGGAAAACCCAATAACATTTTGCCTGACCCGGGAATCGAACCAAGGGCCTTATGCGCTTGCGACCACTAGACCAACTAGACAGTTTATTGTGGTGTCTTAGGACTTCCACGCAAACGAAGTCAATCCATCAATCAATCAATCAATCATTTATTTTTCAAACATGATTCATGAGAAGCACCGTCCGTTTAGTAACGATCACTAACGTCATATTTTATCAGCAATGTTCAACAAATTCTTAACAATTTTTAGTTAAAATGTATATACTGTTTTTGAAATAATTTTTTTTCCCCTATTTGAAATATATTCGTAGCTTTAAATCACATATTAAAATATTTTCGTCACGTTTTAGGTCAGTGCGACTAATATTTTTAACTTTGTAGTTAATTTAGCACCTTGGAAATAAAAATAAAATAGTTTGAAGTAAAGGAAGGTCCTTTCCTTCAAACTATTTTAAATGAAAATGAGTATCATATTTTATTATATTTCATCCCAAAATATACCATTACTACCCGTGCGCGATAAGTTGGGACCTGAGCGCGGTGACGTTATATTGGCGTGTTTGTACCGCCCGCAAAAAAGCGAACATAACAAGCAGCCGCCCGCGGCTTCGTCTTTGTTTTTTTTAACCTAATTTATTATGTTACTCAGGGAGGACGCTGCTTTTTATCTAATCTTTTTTACACTATTTGAATAAAATAGGACACTAGGTATTTAATTATGTATCACCGAAAGTGTTGACTATGGTTTTGTAATAAATAAAAATACAATGTTTAAGTTTATACATTTATTTTATCTATTATTTACATTATCTCATCTTCGTCACTACTTAGTGGATTTATGCCTTCTAGAGGTTGTTCTTCGTCCTCAGTCTCACTATAATCACTTGACGGAGAGGTATCCGATAAATTCACAATTAATTGCGATTCATTCGTCTCTTGTAAGAGGTCATCATCCCAATACTTTTGTCGAAGCCTGTCCACATGGTTGACTTCTTTTTTCCAGTCACTCTCACTTATGCTGGTAATTGCATCTCTCGTTAATTTTTCTATTTCCAACAATTTCCAACAAATTTCCAATAAATTCCAAATGTATTCTATTGGATTGAGGTCACACATGTATGGTGGTAGACGAACTACTTCGTGGCCATGCTCTTTAAAAAGTTCGTCAATCAAATATTTAAAAATAGTGATGCGAACGGTACAATACGGGCGCCATCGGGGAAGTGCAGGGGAAGCGGGCGGGGAGTCGCATTCCTAGCAGGTCCCAACTTATCGCGCACGAGTAGTACTAGTAATAAATTCCACTTTACAGCCTATAACTTGTAATATAAAATTGTGACAGTGACTTCATAGGACATGTCATCGGACTAAATTGAAATATAAGCGGTGTTTTTAACAAGTTTAATAATCAAAATTATCACACTTTTGCCTTTCACATGTAATTTGTACTGAAATAAATAATTTTTCATTTACAATCAAATTAAGAAATTCTTCATAATTATAAAATACTTCGTAGAAATCATTCATTTCTGTTGTGTTCACACATTTTTTGGTACATAAGAAACCTATAATGTTCCCACTGCTGGGAAACAGGCCTCCTCTCTGTGAGAGAGAGTGGGCCGTAATCCACCACGCGGGCCCAGTGCAGGTTGGTGGATGCATTTTTTGGTAAATAGGTTAAATTAATAGGAACTTTGTATCTACGTACGATATAAACAGTTTTAAACAAGTATAATATAAGAAGGTGTACCTGCTTATCTTAAAATTATCTTTACCTCTACACTTTTTTCGTATTAATCAAGTAGGAACGTCTACGTGGATGCTTAGATTCTATAATTAATGACTTAGGGACGTGAGTTTTTAATTTTGGTGGATAACGACATATTATTAGAGAAGCTGGCAGCAGTCGGCTGTACTCCCAAATTACTGCAGTTTTTTGCTAACTACTTGAGAGATCGACGGCAGTTTGTAGAATATGCTGGTTATAAATCCGAGCCTTATTACACGAGGTCAGGAGTAAGCCAGGGAAGCAATCTGGGTCCCTTGAACTTTATTATTATGATAAATGACTTGCCTGAGGTTGTCAGGGTTGCCACTTGTCTATTATTCGCGGATGACCTTAAGTTGCTTATGGCAATTAAAGATTTGAGTGACTGTGCACGGTTGCAGCGTGATATAGATAGTGTGGCAGAGTGGAGCAGGAAAAATAAGCTGCAATTTAATGTTAAAAAATGCTCGCTTATAACCTTTGGATTCAGATTCAGATTCAGATTCAGATTCATTTATTTGCTTGAAATATGGTATTTTACAGGTTTTATAACAAATATACAATAGGTCTGCATATTCCGCCTACTAAATTCGGCATGCAAATTTTAGTGACAATAGTAATTAATTATTCTAAAATACACAACATAACTAATTTCAAATGACAAAAAATAAAATAAAAAATAATCACAATAATTGTTTAAACAACAAATTAAAAAAAATAAAAAATAAAAACAATATTAAATTAAAAATGTCAAATATTAAATTACCAATGTCAAATATTAAATTACCAATGTCAAATATTAAATTACCAATGTCAAATATTAAATTACCAATGTCAAATATTAAATTACAATTTTATAATGTTATCGAGTTTCAAACGACCACCAAAGAAATTAAATTACAAAATGTCAATAGCTTAAAAATAAAAATGTCAAATTCAATATTCAGTTAATGCAACTTTCCCATTTGTCTTCGAAGCCATAAATTCTTTAATCGAATAAAAACAATTTTCGATAAGCCATTCTCTGAGATGCCTTTGAAATAAGCTGGTTCGCAGCTCTCTAATAACTTTCGGTATATTGTTGAATATTTTGATTGCCATTCTACTAGTATTTTTATGGCAGTATGCTGTTCTAGACTGTGGCATTGCAAGCTTTGTTGGATCCCTTGAGATTTTGCCCACCCTATAAACATTGACGCTATCGGCAGTACTGAATAAATTAGGATGTTTTTTTGACAAATACTCCCATTTCAAGGATGTATAAGCATGCTAATGTTAATAATTTATGTTTTTTTAAAAACAGGTCTGCACGATTCTAATGGGTCTGTACCAAACACCGCTCGCAAACATTTTTTTTGCACTATAAATGCCTTATTGCTGTCTGTGGAATTACCCCATATAATTAAGCCGTATCTTAGCACAGATGAGACATAACCATAATAAGCCAATAGAGCGGCATTACTTCCAACAGTTTTCCTGAGATTTCTCAGTGGAAATGCAAAGCTGTTCAGCCTATTACATAAACTTTCAATATGTTTTTTCCAGTTACAATTTTTGTCTATTGCTATGCCTAAAAATTTCGTATGGTCAACTTCTTCAATTTTATTTTCACATCTAATAATTTTCATTGCTTCATTTGTCATTTTGTAATTAGAGAAATTAATATATTTGGTTTTGGAAATATTCACACATAAATTATTTTGTTCAAGCCATTTTGTTTTAACTTCTACAGCAGAATTTATTTTATCTTTAAATTTTTCATTTTGATTATCTTTACTAACTATCATTGAGATGTCGTCAGCAAATAACACGCACTTATTCTTCGTAACTGTTGGCAAATCATTTATGTATAGAAGAAAAAGCAATGGTCCCAAAATACTACCCTGGGGCACGCCATAGGTATTAGTTCTGTACTCAGATTTATATTTTATCACTTCTCGGTCCTTATTAACACCTAAAATTTCAACCCGTTGTTGTCTATTAGTTAGATAATCTTTTAGCCAATTCAACGCTTTTCCTCTTATCCCGTAACTCTCACATTTTACTAACAGTATATCATGTTTTACAAAGTCAAAAGCTTTACTCATGTCGAAAAATATTGCAGTGACCGGTATCTTCTTATCTATATTCTCAGTAATCGATTTTATTAGTTGATAACAAGCTAGTGCGGTTGACTTTCCTCTTTGAAAACCATTTTGTTCCCTACTTATTATATTGTTGGCAGGATGAGAGTGCCACATCATCACGGGTATGCGTTAGATGACACGCCAATTGAGCGGGTAGAAAAGGTACGCGATCTGGGGGTGCGCCTGAACACCGAGTTAACATTTCGTGAACATATTATAAATGTTTGTAAAAAATCATATAGAAGCCTGGGTTTCATACTCCGTCGGACATCGGGTTTTACAAACATTACAGCGGTAACAGCAATGTATAATGCTCTGATAAGAACTCAACTTGAGTGTAATGCTGTCATATGGGCTCCACATGAGATTAAATATAGTCTTATTTTGGAACGCATACAGAACAAATTTATCAGGTATTTGTATATGAAACTTTACGGGGTCTACCCCTTCTATCCGTTGATGTACCCAACCTTGTTCGTAATTGGCATGGTTGGGTATAACAAACTGGAGACAAGAAGGGACCTGGCTTTTACCACGTATATTTTTAAGCTGTTGCGCGGTAAAATGTTTAATGCTGATGTTTTAAAGGAGATATGTCTGAATGTGCCTGATAAGTACGCATTGCGACGCCGACGGCCACGGTTGTTAGCAGTGCCACGCGCGCGAACCAACCTGCTCAGTAAAGCGCCCCTGACGCGAGCCTTGCATACACTGAATGACACTGCTGATAGGATAGATTTATTTAACTGCTCTCTGAATGAATTCACAAAGGTAACATTGTTTGTATTATGTTATGCTAATATATAACTAGTAGCTTTAATTGTATAATTTAGAATATAACTAAAGACCACGCTACCGCATTAGGATTATTGCCTGTAATGATAGTTGTGTTTGTGATAAATAAATAAATATATAAATAAAACTTAAAACTATAAATATTGCCATACGATTTATCTTATTCTAATTACTTACCATATTTGGTATTTTTTTTAAATAAAAAACTTGGATTTGAATAAAAATTGGACTGAATGTCCACGTGAATGCTTAGGTACTAATGTTACAACTTGGCACAAAAATCAGTTTTTATAGAATTATCTAAACTTAGGGACTAAACACATGACATGAAAGTTAAACATAACATTGCAATACGATATCCCTTATTTTAATTATAATATTTGGTAACTTACTTTATATATATATATATATATATATATACAGGGTTACTGGTAACTCGACGTATTCCTTGCAGGACGTCATAGTAGGGTTAAAATGCAACAAATTAAGCCACCAAATGTTCTACCGAAATTCAGTAGTTTTTGAATTAGTTAAGAGTTTTAGTTTTTTAATGAAAAATCCCAGATTAAACCATTTGAAACCAATTTAAAAATGATTTACGGCGCGACTGTACTGAAATTTAAGTTATTATCATAGTTGACGCCGTAGCAGACCTTTGTTAATAATTAAAAATTCAATAATGCCTAAAACTTTGGCAAATATCACTAACAAAACATTAAATTTTTTGTAATTTTTGCTATTACTTCATAAAAAATGTAGTCTAGTGCAAAAAAAAATACTACACCTGGTGTACAAATTACTAAGAAAATATCCTTGTCTTATCAGTTATTCAGAAAGGTATGATTGTCAATACTTTTGCATGTGTGCCAGGGAAGAGAAGAGTTATATGGGGGGCAGGTAAAATTGCGAGACGGTCAACCTATTGTTTCGTATTCGTATTATTCGTAGTTTTTACCTGCGCTTGAACTCAAACAACTCGGGGAGCTTTGTGATTGGTCGCTATTGTTCTCTCGGCATGACAGGGGGTGCGATTTTGCAAAATTTGGTCGTCAGCGTTAGTTAGTTTCAACTCTACGTCGCGCAAGCTCGTGTTTTGTTACTGGCTATTTCCTTAACTGTTGCTGCGTATCTTGCTCTTGTGCTGTGCTGTGCCTTCATAAGCGCTGACTATGGCTGCATATTCTAATCCTGAATACGCTGACATAATGTACTGTTACGGACTTTGTGACGGTAACGCTGCTGAGGCGTGGCGAGAATATCAACTTCGCTTTCCCAACCACCGACTCCCCCACGTTAGTGTCTTCGGATCGACTTATCGGCGAATATCTGAAACTGGCAGCGTCCAAAGAAGCAGGCAAGTTGACACTGGTCGTTCCCGGAGATACACGGCTGAGGACGAGGAGCTTATTCTTCAACGTTTTATTGACGATCCTAACACATCGACAAACATCGTAGCGCGTGAGCTTGGTATGTCACAGTGGAAAGTCTGGTCTGTAGTTCACTTGTCAGGCCGACATCCATACCATTACCAACCAGTCCAGTCATTAGAAGAAGGAGATCCGCCGAGACGGCTTGAATTTTGTCGTTTTATGCTAAGTGCCGACGCCGACAGCGAAAACTTTTTAAAAAACATTCTGTGGACCGATGAGTCATGTTTTGATCGTGATGGTATCACAAATTACCACAACTTACATTACTGGGCACCGAAAGCAGAAGCAAACCCTAAAAAACTGAAACCAACCGCATCCCAGCGAAGGTTCTCGCTTAATGTTTGGATGGGTATTATTGACGACAAATTAATTGGCCCACATTTTTTACCCCGAACACTAAATGGGGAACTTTATGAAGATTTCCTCAAAAATCATTTATCAGCACTGCTCGTGGATGTACCGGAAGAAAGAAGAGCAAACATGATTTACCAACATGACGGATGTCCAGCCCACTTCCGAATCACAATTCGACAATTGCTAGATGAAAACTATCCAAACCGATGGATAGGGCGCGGTGGGCCGATTCCGTGGCCTGCACGAAGCCCTGATCTGACGCCGCTAGACTTTTACGTCTGGGGTCATATGAAAGATCTAGTTTATGTGACCCCAGTAAATTCAATTGAAGAACTAAGGGAGAGAATTACAAATGCGGCGGACCAGATGAGGGCAACAATCACCTCAAGAATAACAAAAACTGAAGTAAGGAAGCGAATAAGAACATGTATTCGAAACCGAGGGCAGCACATCGAACAAGACGTGTGAAATGTGTGTAATTAAAGTTTTTAATATTGGTTAAAAAGAATAATAATGTTCACGATTTTGTTTTTGATTTTTCGAATAATCACCTTTTTGTGAAACGTACGCCTGTACTAAATCAAAAACGATTTTCATAATGTAGTCCATGATTTTGTATTAACTTTCAAACCTTTTTGGATAGCTGATAAGACAAGGATATTTTCTTAGTAATTTGTACACCAGGTGTAGTATTTTTTTTTTGCACTAGACTACATTTTTTATGAAGTAATAGCAAAAATTACAAAAAATTAAATGTTTTGTTAGTGATATTTGCCAAAGTTTTAGGCATTATTGAACTTTTAATTATTAACAAAGGTCTGCTACGGCGTCAACTATGATAATAACTTAAATTTCAGTACAGTCGCGCCGTAAATCATTTTTAAATTGGTTTCAAATGGTTTAATCTGGGATTTTTTATTAAAAAACTAAAACTCTTTACTAATTCAAAAACTACTGAATTTCGGTAGAACATTTGGTGGCTTAATTTGTTGCATTTTAACCCTACTATGACGTCCTGCAAGGAATACGTCGAGTTACCAGTAACCCTATATATATATATATATATATATATTAATTATAATATAATATATATATATATATATATATAATTATCTAGCGAGAGGCTTTCCTTTACAAAATAATCTAAGCCTTGATCAAAATAACAAATTGTCGTTGCGACTTTAAGTTCCCTTGCCCGCTCTACACTTAGTCCGCGGATCAAAGCGCGATTTCGCGGCGCGAACTTGCCGCGAATTTAACAATGACTGTACACTCGCAATGGTTCGCGGAATTTTCACAGTTACGTTCGCAACGTTAAATGAAATGGACGTCGAAGTAGCTGCGTCCCTAATAATATGCGCGTTAGCGTACCATAATTTTGTACATTTTTAAAATGAAACGCAAATTAAGAATCGGTGGAGAAAACGAAGGTGGTGGATGACAAGTATCCATCGTACCGGGTGTCACCACTGTGTGGATCGCCCGGAGGACACGGTGGAGCATACGGTGGAGGTCTGCCCGGCTTGGGCAGAGCACCGCCGTGTCCTCGTGGAAGCGATCGGCGGCAGAGACCTCTCGCGTCCGGCCCTGGTTCAGGCCATGGTACGGAGCGAGAGGGCATGGGCAGCCGTCACCTCCTTCTGCGAAGCAGTAATGCTCGCTAAGGAGGAGGCGGGACGGTTGAGGGAAAGGCAAGTTTCGCGCCCTCTCGCCCCTAGCCGCCGCAGGAGACGCCCAGGGCGTCGGGAATCCCGGGCGGATTTCCGGCCACCGTAGGCGCGGGCTTGCGGACGGTGAGCAATGGGTAGCTCACCGTCCGGTAAGGACCAGGCCCGGGTCGACGGCGCGTTGTATTCCACGCGCGCCTCAAAGAGATGTCGTCAGCACATAATATAGTAGGGGTCCACTAGGGCCGATGCCTGCCGGGGTCGCGGGAAGGTACTTATGGGTCACCGAGGCCCCCGCAACACAGGCAACAGGAAGGAATACGGGTGGGTTTTATTCAGTAAGAGTCTGACACACCCTCCCGCTCCGCCCAGAGCGGGAGAAGTTATTTGATGATTTCCCACCCTCAAAAAAAAAAAAAAAAAAGTATCCATCGTAATCGATCAAGGTTAGTTTACATTCATCAGTTTCTTATTTAAATGAATAATTATCTTCAATCTAATCTCTTTAATTATTTGTCACAGGATAACTATAGAAAAACAGCTGAATGAGTTAGTGGCTGAACCTTCCGGGGAATTCCATAAGTTTACTCGGATGTCTTTAACTGATTTTGAATATTTACTAAGCCAGATTTCAAGCAAGATTTCAAAACAAGATACATTGGGTACGAGAAGCTTTTCCAGCTCGGATACGTCTAGCTCTAACACTGAGATATTTGGCTACAGGCGACGACTTCCAAAGTCTACATTTCCTATTTAAAATATCTCCTCAACTGATTTCAAATATCATACCAGAAGTATGTAACGCCCTGAACGAAGCACTAAAAGATGAAGTTAAGGTAAGAAATAAAATTATTATAAATTAACTATTTTAGCTATTTATTTCAATTACCAAACAAAATAAATCAAGACCTTACCATAGTAATTTATAATAGTTAAATTATACATATTAGGGTAAATCAACTTTTTATAGCCTCCTTTAATTACTTATTCCAAGATATATTTTTAAATAACATTTTTTATCATAAATTTTTGAACAAAAAGTCTCACGCATGCGGCACGGTGTTGGATTTATTATTTCAATACAAAAATGTAATATTTAACTGATGTTGAACGCTTTTTCAATAATGTTTGGTTCATTGACCGCTTGATATTCGTCTGGATCTCGCAATTGAACCACGGGTGGGTAAATTTGTTCATTAGAATGTATCAAAATATTGGGGCCCACATCAAGAGCTCTATTTGGAAAATAATTATAAGATGCTGGCATGGATTGATTTGAGGATTCAGTGCTAGGTGTATTCTTTGAATTAATGATTTTTATGGTCTTCGGAGCATAGTGTACTGCTGAATCGGAATAACTTGAGGCTGAAGTACCAAGTCGCTGAAATTGGTTGGGGCTGTTTGGAAAATATGATGTGGTGGGTGTTGATCGCATTGGAGAAAACTGTGTTTCTGATTGGTATTCGTACTGATGGCGTAAAACCATGCCCTCAATGTCAAGCATCAGTTTAAGTCTTTTTTCTTCAGACATTTTCCTCATTTTTTTGCCAGGAGTTGAGCATATAAATCACAATCGTCAACTTCTTTATTAGGTTGTCGTGCGGCATCGGTTCTTTTCAATGTTGACGCGAAAGTACCCAGAGCTTCTTTGACAACTTTTACCGCGTCTAGAAGTTCGGGGGGATTTCGGCGCCGCCGAATTGTTTGTATGACATTGCTGTCAGTGTTTCCATTCAGATTGTCAGCAGCATGCTGATTTTGACTTTCTTGTCTCCCATTTAAATCACCTTCTCTGGAAGCATTTCCTTCTTCAGATTGATCGACATTTGCTGGTTCCGCTTCCTGAAAATAAATTAAAATGTATTATTTTTTGTTTCAGATTCCGTCGTGCTCAAATGAATGGTTGAAAATCGATAAAGGATTTGCACTCAAATTTCCCCGAGCAGTGAGGGCAATAGACGGGAAACATATTGTTTTGGAAAGTCCAATTAACTCAGGGTCTGAATATTATAACTATAAACGAACATTCAGTATAGTTTTGCTTGCGGCAGTAGACAACCAATACAAATTTATTTTTGCTGATATTGGATGTCAAGGCAGAATTAGCGACGGTGGAGTATTTACAAATAGTATTTTGTGGAAAAGAATTTGCACAAACCGATTAAATTTACCAGTACCGCATCCTCTACCTAATTCAAGTGTTGACGTACTCTACATCTTCTTGGCAGATGGGGCTTTTGCCCTTTCAGAACATATCATGAAACCATTTCCTGGTAATCACAACGTAGGCACTAAAGAACGTATCTTTAACCAGAAATTGTCTAGAGCACGGGTTGTTGTAGAAAATACGTTTGGGGACAAAGTTCCGTATCTTCAAAAAACCTATTCAACTACAGCCAGAGAAAGCTAGTGTCGTTCTTTGACATGTATCTTATTACACAATTATTCGAGACGAAGCAGAAGTTCTTCACATATTTATACACCACCGGGTACTATCGACCAATATGACAACAACAATGTACTTGTACAACCCAGCTCATGGCGGAGTGAAATTGAAAGAACATGTGCAATTCGTAATGTACGACATATACCACGCCGTTCACCTGCTACTGCCACGGAGATAAGGAACGAATTTTGTAACTATTTTAGTCGCTAAAATGTGTTGTAGGTACAAATAACTGGAATTAATAAAGTGTTACTTACCGTACCTATTTATAGTTTTATTACATTTTGTGGTGTCACTCAGGAAGGCATCCATCAATTCATAGGCGAACCAAACGGGCTTGTATACGTCGTCCACACCGGCACCAGAACTTAGCGATCTCCTTACTTTAGTTTTATAGCTTCTGTAGCTTGAAAGTAACGAATCCATTTTCTTTTTAAATCAGGAACTGATATCTTCATAATTACGCTGATACGCATCCATGCATCGTGATTTTTGAATTTGTTTTTATGATCCTTTTGCTTAGGATCCCACAAAATAGGTTCCGCTTGGTAATACTCTAAAAATTGCAACTCCATCTCGTTCGTCCACGTTACGTTCATTTTTTTGATAAACCACAGTGCAGGTCTAGCTCAGACAACGGCTCGAACAATACTGACCGTCGCGGACTGCGAGTGTGGAGTCATGCACGTTCGCGTCGCGTTCGCGCTTCGCGCTCCCTTTGACGCGGAACAAAAAACCGACGAAAATTGGGGAACAAAGCGCGAAACCGCGAAGAATATTCGAAACAGCTCCACACTTAGCGATCGCGCCCTTTTGCGGCCATTGCGCGCGATCCGCGGGCTAAGTGTAGAGCGGGCATAACACTTTCTTCAAAATCAATAAAATAATTGTTAGTCACAACACAACAGACGATATAACAAATTCAAATGAAAAACTTTCATTTACCTTAAATAAATTGAACGTGTGTTGTACCTACCTACATATTGATTTTGTAAAGTTTCCATTTATAACGAGGGGGAGCAAAATTCGCATTCATCGGTTGGATAGTGATCGTAAACACAAGAGTTGCAAAGAGTACACCAAATGTATGGCGATTTCATTAAAAACTTGATCTATACTACTACTATCTTGTCTACTCATAGCTAAGAGAAAATGCATCATTCGTGAACCTGCAGCAGCAACTGTGTTTTTGCATACAAGTGCCATTGAAGTCCACAATCAAGGTATTTTATAAGATCATTAATAGATAAAACTTTGTCAATATCCACCAATATTCCCATTATTAATATTTTTTTATAAGTTCACGTAATAAATCTGAAAGGGAAACATAATAGGTAAAATTAATAGGTAAATTCTAAATATTTACAAACGAAAATCCTAATTGACCATTATTTATTAAATTAAATGCTTATGGTTATTATTAAATATACACCTACAATAATGAAAGCCAATCTGTTCTGTAAATAAAACAAAAGTAAACGTTAAGGTAATCAAACGATACCTATTGTAATTAAATAATTTAACAGAAACACATAACTCCATACATCTTAGTTGTTGTCGGTAAAACATACACAACGTAAACTTAGCCTTATATGTATATGTATTTCGTCACAAATATTGTTCCACTAATATGTCACGACACTAAACGGACGTGACGAACTCCGCTTACTAATAATAATGACGATACCACTCAATGTTCTTTGTTCTTTTAGAGGAAATCATTATTTCACGACATACACAGATACATTAAGACGCTGACAACACCTAAACCGCGGTCACAGTCAAATTGCATAGAACAGAAAGAGAAGCGCGATGACACAACGCTTGGAATTTATTGCAAATTATGAAGCAATTATCTATTTACTCAAAATTGAGTTGAGTAATAAAAAATTAAAAACAACATTTAGGTCGATATATATTACGGCCCAATGTACTAAAAATAGGTGCAAGTAGTTGCGGCCCAGAACTTTGATTTAGTAAAAAAGTGTTTAAATGTAATACTTTTGGCTAAACTCTTTTAAGGGGTATTTCTTATACCTAAAGTTAACTATTTCAAGCAACAAATATTTTGAAATTAATTGTCCTTTTTTTAGGTCACTGGGCCATAGTTTTAAGTATAATATTAATTTGAATATATCAAATCTATGCAGTTATTTATTATCAAATGTTACAAATTATACCGGAAAAAAAAGAAACTTTGTGAAAAAAAAAATTGTTTATTCTCCTTTTATTTTAAATCGTATTAATTAATCATTTTACGTAACAAATGTCTCTAAATCAGTCTCATTTTTTAGGAAACAATGTATCATTAGCATTACACTTGCGCTAATCATAATTAACAACATAATGTAGGTACTTATCTACTAATCAATGGTAATATTTCAAATTATAATATTTTAAGATATATTAAAAATTAAAGAAAACACCTAAAGTAACATAAAGTAACATAAACACATAAAGTAAACACCCAACGTCCTAAAATTATGACATAGAAGTTAGGCTAACTTTTACAATAAAAACCCACCGACTTTATTTTGGGACATAGTTTTTATCGTTCGTATATTACTGAATTAAAATGACTTTCCATTGAAAAAAATGCGTAGGAACAAAATATAACATTTCCGCAACTGTTTGCAATACATTTCAGACATCACCATGTAATGATTATAAAGATATTAATAGATTTACTCACCTATATCCACGAGGCTTCCATTTACACGAGATGAAACGTCAAATAGACAGATTATTGGTTCTAAAACGTCAAGTTGAAATTGTCAAAATTAGAGATGCGTTCAAAGTTAATAATTTGTCGATGGCAGTTTTGAATTGGCGGGATTATTTAAACAGAAAAATATGTTCAAATATCATGTCACAATTTTAGGTCGCTGGGCCGTAATTTAATGATTTTAAATAGTGTCTCGGGCCGGAGTGTCAAAATTTTTTTGTCATTAAATTAGGTCGTTGGGCCTTACGAGGTTAACGTTAGTTTGTATCGAGATATTTTTTTCAAACATGTTTTGGTAACAACTAAGTTCTGGGAAATATGTTCAAATTTAACATATATTTTTTCCACTACCACAAACGATACAGATTTGGCATTTTTTTTTCATAAGAGAAGCCTATTTTGGTCAATTGGGTCTTGTCAGCGCCTTAAGTATAATTCGCAAATAAAATAATGTTTAAAGAACTTACCGGTATTACGTTATTGCTGTGTCTATAGTGGACTTCTTAATCGACTATGTGTAGTTAGTACGGCTTTCGTTACCTATCACTGCGTCACAACTGACCGATGCGATGGGTAAAAAGAAATGGTTGATCTACCACAATAATGTTACCATGATAATAAAATAACTTGTTTTGGTAGTTTTTTACTATTTAAAGCAAATAAAACAGTAGTGACTAAAGTGCAATTTCCACCTTGGAGCTAATTTGATTATGATATTTCATGAATTTTGTTGTAATCAGAATCCATTTTTTTGTCTCTAACTGAACAGACAGCTGTGCTGGGGAGTTTGTTGCGCCACTTCTTCCCAGCTAAAGCACTAGGAAGTGGTGAAGGGTGGGCGTTTTAGGGGACTGCCTTAAGGCTCCTACATACTGGCGCGACTTGTCGCGACACAAAGGCACCGCTTGTAGCGCTATAAGCGGTGTCTTTGTGTCGCGTCGCGTCGCGCGACATGTCGCGCCAGTATATTACAGCAAGTCAAATCAATTTTAAATACTTATAGGATTATGTATGTTTGTTGCAGATAGAAGTAACAAGTTGCATATGCCACAATTGTTGGGTGGCTGCAGATAGAGCTGCTGTACGTATGGTGTCAGGCCCATCAACTTCTTCCCAAGGAAGTTCCCGTGAAGATGTACAGCTACAGACACAAGTTCTTCCTACTGAATCTCCAAATGAAGAAGTTAGAAATACCAATAATATAGAACCAAGATAATATAGTACTACCTACACAATTCTTAGAAGATATTTTAATTATAATTGAAGACGAATAAAAGATAAATATTATTCATAGTTATTTTTTTATTTTAAACATCTCATCAGGAAACTCACAAATAATTAGGAGATAGGGGATCTCCTAATTATTTGTGAGTCTCCTAATGTCCCTGACTCAATACAATACAATTTAATATAGTAAACAACAGTCTAATATAATAAAATGGCAATCGCTTTTCAAAAATCAGCTGTTTAGTATAGGTTGTTGCCAATTTATTGCATAACTTCACTTTTAGAAAACCTATAACTCTGCTCTCAGTTAGCCAAAGTTTGCCGAATTTTCAGTGATGCTTTGTGAATATATTAAGCTATTAATTGACACCAATTTCATCTTTTTACACCCAGGCCCAAGAATGTATGAAAGCGTATCCGTCTCCTTTGCAATTGGAGAATTGGCATATAACGATGTTTGAGAGATCATGTTTTACAACTACAATGTTAAGTTTGTATTTGGTATGAATTGTTTTGTGAGTTGAATTGTGCGTGGTCCGACACGCTTTTGGCCGGTTTTTTATCTTACAGAATTTGATAAAAATGTATTGTTATTTCCCTATTTTGACCGTTACTATATTAATCCTCACGCAAAAATGTGTTATTTAAATTGGGCATTTAATTTAGACTAAATATGCCTTTTTTTTTTGGGTGGGAAATCATCAAATAACTTCTCCCGCTTTGGGCGGAGCGGGAGGGTGTGTCAGACTCTTACTGACTAATACCCACCCGTATTCCTTCCGTTACCTGTGTTGCTAGGGGCCTCGGTAACCCTTTAGTACCTTCCCGCGACCCCGGCAGGCATCGGCTCTAATGGACCTCTACGCTTGTGCTGACTACATCTCTTGGAGGCGCGCGTGGAATACAAACAACGCGCCATCGACCCGGGCCTGGTCCTTACCGGACGGTGAGCTGCCCATTGCTAAACCGTCCGCAAGCCCGCGCCTATGGTGGCCGGAAATCCGCCTGGCATTCCCGACGCCCAGGGCGTCTCCTGCGGCGGCTAGGGGCGAGAGGGCGCGAAATTTGTCTTTCCTTCAACCGTCCCGCCTCCTCCTTCGCTAGCATTACTGCTTCGCAGAAGGAGGTGACAGCTGCCCATGCCCTCTCGCTCCGTACCATGGCCTGAACTAGGGCCGGATGCGAGAGATCTCTGCCGCCGATCGCCTCCACGAGGACACGGCGGTGCTCTGCCCAAGCCGGGCAGACCTCCACCGTATGCTCCACCGTGTCCTCCGGGCGATCCACCTCCCGAAGCTGCCTTGTCCGGTGAGGACCTGCGTCAGGCGGATGGTGAGGACGCCGTGGCGCCTCTCTAGCCACTCCTCAAAGAGGGGTCTTATCGCCGCAATCGTGGTGTGCCCAATTACTAGGAGCTTAAGGGTGAAAAGTGATTAACCAGCATTATCCGCGGTTGTACATTAAAGAACTGCATTCTAGCATGCTTCATGCTTGTAAGCAAGTAGCTACAAGAGTGTACACACAAGTGGCCAATTGATTAGGCCATGTGACTTCGAGTTAACTCACTTTGTGAGTTAACAAATGTTTCTGGATGTATGTACCCACCCAAACCTAGGACCTAAAAACCTAAATTAAAAACAACATATAATAATTATCCACACAGTGGTGACATTTCCTCCCGCCCGGGTGTTTCCTCCCGCCTTATCCGACACAGGAACCTCCCGAAGATGCCGTGTCCGGTGAGGACCTGTATCAAGCGGAAGGTAAGGACGCCGTGGCGCCTCTCTAGCCACTCCTCAAAGAGGGGGACTTATCGCCGCAATCGTGGTATGCCCAGCACTGGGTTGCGACAACCGTACTCTCCAAGTCGCCATGAGATTCCGCCGGAGCTCCGTCCGCTGTGCCGCGATTTCTCGCGGCAGCGGAGTTACGCCCCGGCGTTTCGCCTCCTCGCGCAACTTCCATACGTGCGCGAGGACTTTTGCCTCCAGATCCCATGGCGGCAATCCGGCAAGGAGGCTCGCTGCCTCACAGGAGACCGTGCGGTATCCGGACCAGCCGGATGGAAATATGCCTTGCCATCATATTATTTAAGTTACTTATTACTTTAAAACATATCACATATTCAAAATTACGTGTAACAAAATAATTATGGTTGACGGTGACGTGGGAGTCAATGACCTTTCCTCGGCTATTACTAGGACAGAAAAAACGGCTGAACGGCTTTGGGTGAAATTTGGCAGACAGATAGTTAATAACCTGGATTAACACATAGGATAAATTATTCCCGGTAGTGCACTTCCGTTGGATAATTTCCGACCTCCACGCGGGCGAAGTCTGAGGCAAAAGCTAGTATAATATATTATTTATATATTATAATATTTTATTATTTTATTCAGTCATTCCTGACTCTACCGATTTCGCTTATTTGGGGTCACTAACCCAAATAAGTAACGTGGTTTACGAAAGTTATCTTACTTACGTGACGGTGCCGTTAATAATGTCATAATGACCGCAGACAAAATTACTAATCTATAATATTATAAAGAGGTAAAATTTGTTATCTCTGGAACTAACAGTCGGATTTGAAAAAAGTCCTTTTTAACATCACGCTACGACCCTTAGTAGCCGAGCAAAAAGAAAAAAAAGCTAACCTAATCGAAAACGAAGTAATAGCGCGGGCGACCGATGCAATGCGAGGGTCGATTTCAAATTTGGGGCCAAAAAAGCGTGAATTGCATGATATTTGAAAAATGTTTGAAAAATAATGTTTAAATATCTGGGTGCGTTCATTAGTTAAAAAAACACATGCTAATCAAACAAACCTTTAATTTCTTCCAATAACAGGGAAAATACAAATTTTTGAGTGACACGAATGAGCAGCATAATTTCTCTAATGATATTTTGTGATATACTAATGAGATCTCTGGTTACACTAATGAAAGTTAATAAATAATCAACAAAACATAAAATATTTGTCATTAACATTATTAGTAGCAGGTGCAGTGGTCAGCGCTTTAACCTACCCTCAACCTACTGTCAAATTTCTATAAAAGATTTTCAATTTACTGCAACAGTGTAAAAAGTGTCAAATTCCATTACCTGGAAACTTTGACAGATTGGGGTACCATTTTTGTGCTGGTCACCGTACTACAGAATTTTAAACTTAATTCCAAAACAATAACTTATTCAACTAAGCTAATCAATGGTATACATTTCTGATTTCAGTCTTCAAGATTCGTTAACGCTAATCGTTTTTCATTGCGAATACAATAACAATATTCATATTTTTAATACCTTCTTAATTTAATCAATGGGATCGTCATCATCATCTTCACATTTCTTTAAAAAATCAAGAAATTCTTTTTCATGATCTGTCGCTTTTGTATGATTATTTATAAAAGATTTGTTGGTCCACGAGTGTCGAACACTGCGGAGACTTGAAGTTGATGGCATGCTGTCATGTAACATTGGATCATCGGTATTAGCATAACGAATGGTAACATCACTTAATACCTTAATTATTTTGTTTTCCGGGATGACGTTTATATTTTCCATTGTAGATTCAATGGGAGTATTATATATTTAAAAAAATCTCATATGTTTGCCATGTTTACAAGCGACATTTAAACATTCGAAACAGCTCTGTTGTCTAAATTCTAGATAAGCAGAATCGGCAGCCCAAAACCTGAAAGAAAAAAATATGTATTATTATTACATTGTGTATGGTAACATCAGTATATTTTTTAATGTTTAATTGTTGTATAAAATATACCTGATGAACTGTCATAGTCCCCTTGAAAGTGGCAATATCTTTAGGCAACATTAATTCCTTTAATTTAATTTCGTGCTCTTGAATAATACCCATTTCTACGTTTTTTATATTTCTTCGAATGATGTTAACAAAGGCATCAAAGTCTCCGATATCCTGATGACACCTTAATTCATAATCCGCAGTCCTTTTGATCACTGCTCCGATGCCATCAGGAGCACCCTTGCCGTGCCCAGCTTCTTGGTAATTCCAAGTGATAAGATTTAGTTCTGGGAAGTCATTCCTTAATTGGGTTAAAATATAAAATATGTATTTATTTCTATACTGGCTTGAGGGACTATCTGTTAAAATGTGAATGCGATTAATTTGTGATGATCTGTTAAACACAAATTTAATTAAATCATTTAGATGAGCCCACACTGCCGCTGCATCATGACGGGTGCATTCACTGGCTGTGCAAACAGAGTAGGCTTGAGTAGCATTGGAATCATTTTTTTAAATAAACCACTGCTGTATGAAGTGAGACTTGACCACGGCTGCCACCAAAGTGCATGATTTGTACTTCCTCCGCATATTTATAAGAATAGTTTTCCGAAAAATCCATATGAATCAAGGCTTCATTGGTAGTTAGAGCTTCTTTCAAACATTTAATAGTAGCGTACTGGTTGACAATGTTACTCGTGTGGGACAAAAATTTTGGCAGCATATTTTCCAGTTCAATTATCAGGTTACGAGCATCAGATCTCTTTGCTTTCTTCTTGATAATTTTTATTTCTTTCGTATCTACTTTTTTGGTGTCTCTTTCCCATACCATGTACTGTATTTCTTTATCATTTCGGAATTCTTTATATGGTACTGTTTTATTTTTACATGAAGCGCATTTGCGATTAAGACAATCTAGGCTATATTTATTACAACAGATTTCCTTTGTCAAATTCTGACTATCTTTTACATCAAGAATATTATTCTTATTAAGAGCCGCTATTAATAAGTTAAAGTTTGTGTGCAATAAGCAGGCGCACGTATCACGGTCGTCAGTTGGAAGAGAGACCCAAAATGGTCTGAGTCTTGTAAAAGTTGTGTAACTAATTTTAATGTTAGTATTTTCAGCCAAAAATTTCTTGTGTAAATTTTTTATAGAATCTAAAAGATATCTGACTTGTTTAACGGTTCCATGTTTCTTCTTATATTGTTTCTTGCCTGGAGTAATGCGACTGTTAATGTCGTCTTCGTAAAACTTTTCCACTAATTTTTGAACGTTGATGTTATTTCGTGCATTCTTCTTAAATCGTTCTCGGAGATGAACTTTGCGAAGGTCAGTAGCAACCTTAATTTTTTTAAACTTCTCTTTATCAATTAAGTTAGTGATAACGCGTTTGTCTTTCCTGTTTGCAGTTGTTGCAAATTTCCGTGTTATTTCAGCACTTAGAAGTTTATCAAATAATTGTTTCTTGTCTTCATTTTTTGTATTTTCTGATTCATTACTTATTTCTCCTGTTAGTGTAGATGTTTTTCTTTTTAAATAATTTACCCTGAACCTGTACCTGTTTAATAATAATATATAATTTCGTTTTTCTTTCTCGTGCTGCATTTTCATTGTTTTGATTTTTTTTTATTAATTTTTGTTCACGCATACTTAGTTTCGATTTTATTTCTTGGTTTTCTATGTTTAAGGGATCTGTATTCATGTTAACATTTTCAATATCACAACTTTCTTCAGTTACTGCAACGTTTTCTATCATTCTTTGACTTACTTTCTTTCTATAAAACTTTTTGGCACTCGTTTTCCATTTTCGTCTTTGAATTCTTTGCTCGCGTGGACTCATTTCGTTAATACTTTTAATTTTTTTATTCTCCTTCGCTTTTAAGTAATATTGTTTTTTTTTTCTTGCTCAGCAGCATATAACTCAGGATTGTTTTTAATAGTTTGATATTTTTGTCTTCTAGCTATTCTACGTCTCTCTAATTCTTCTTCACTTTTTTGTTTTTTTTTGGTTTCGCCATTATATAATACTTAATCTAAAAGTAAAAAAAAAAATCATTAGTGTGACTTTCAATATAATTTGTGTGACTCGTCAATCGACACAAATGAGAGTGACACGAATGAGATTTTTGGAAGTAATTCGAATTTATTTCGTAAATAGAACGTTCTAGAACGTTTTCGTACATTGGAAACAAAATATGCTCTCAATGGTTTGTAAGGCAGCCAAATCAAAAACAAAAAACACATTTAACTAAGCACGATATGTGACAAAACACTAATGATATAAATTTGTTACAAAAGTCAAAATCTTACCTGAAATTTGGAATTTCTCTTAAAATAACGCCACACACAACTGACGAGCACGCGCGTTCGGTCACGACTGAGCACACGGGATGCGCGCGGGGTAAAGGTCGGGTAAATCAGGGACGAATTCTATTTACTGGTGCATTTTGTTACGATCACACAAATTATACTTTCAAATGAAACAGTTTTAGAAAGCTAAAAAAGAACATTTTTTTTATACCCAGTATTGTTTTTAATATCTAATTATTCATCTTTGAAGTATATACTTAAAAGTACCACGATAAAATTTGAATTTCCTCGACGCGTTATTTCGTTTTTTAGAAAGATTAAGAAAAAATAAGACTTTGGAGCATTAACACTAATGAGAAATAGGTACTAGTTTTAGATCTATCTTTTTAATTTACAATTATAAAAGATTCGTTGTAACTGGCGTTTGGACGTCTCATAAGACTACATGATTTAAAATAATTTTAGTTACGATAAATTCTACACCATGAGAAATAAATGAAAATATATGCTTTTGGCCCCAAATTTGAAATCGACCCGCGACGCAGTGTGTCGGGGGATCAAGCCATTTCAAGCGGACGAAGTCACGGGCAGAACCCAGTAAAGTATAATTGGCTGCGACACGTGTTCGAATAGGGATAATATTAATAAATTGAATACGTCCTGTCCACGCGTAAATAAATATTTCCGGATAAATTATTATTACAATAAAGGAAATAACAAAAAAATATCACGATTGTTTTCCCCAAGGGACAGGCATAGGTCAGACTCACGTTTCCGCTTCCCGTCTCAAGTCGCATTAATTATAAAGAGACCCGTTGTGAGACCCAAAGCGCAAATCAGGACACCGGCCTGCTATTTGATATTTTGGAAACGATCCAAGGACGAACAACCTAATAGCGTAACACGATCAATCACCATCTGAATGATTTTGAAGTACCTATATGGCTAATCCATTGCTTATTACGTTAGAAAAATTTGTCTGCTCAATCACGTAAACAAAGCAATGAATGTTGTTGAACTGTCAAAATGAAAACCATTGCTACTGATAGTGTGTTACGCAATTACCCTTTTTTTCTTTTTTTTTTCGGTGCGAAATCATCAAATAACTTCTCCCGCTCTGGGCGGAGCGGGAGGGTGTTACTCTACAGACTCTTACTGACTAAGGAATACGGGTGGGATTCCTTCCGTCGCCTGTGTTGCCAAGGGCCTCGTTAAGGCTCCTACATACTGGCGCGACTTGTCGCTAGTGTTGCCCAAATTCAGTCTTGGTCTTGCAGTCTTGGTCTTGTTCTTGCGTTTTTGCAAGACCAAGACCAAGAACAAGACCGCGTATTTTTAGCAAGACCAAGACCAAGACTGACCGTGCAAGACTTGAGCAAGAACAAGACATAGCCTGCCAGACTCTTGCGTCTTGCAGCTAGGACTTAGCGCTATTTCACTGAGTAGTTAGGTGTAACAGTTCGGTGTATAGGTAGGTACGCTTAGGAATTCTATGAGACGCAAAAAACTGTATCAAAGAATATGAAAAACTGGACCTATGCGCATTACGACTAATACCATAAACATAGCGAATAAAAAAATATCTATTAAAATCAAACTGAGTGCATGCATAGTTATGTTTTAACCATCGGCACTTTGATAATGCGGCATCAAAGGTTTTGTACTTACTTCTCAAAGAAATTTGCCGCTTTTCGGAAGTACATGGTTATGATACACGCGCCGGCGGCTTCTTTTGAAATCTAAAACAATCGTTGCCGCCACGCCGAAATCATAACATTTGTGACACTATTTGATTGCCGCCATAGGGCGTAGGTATACTCATGCAAAATAATTTCGAATTTTTTTAAGAGTACCTACAGGTGTTCCAAAGAATAAATAAGTTTCAGAGTGCTTAGAATGAAAATGAATACATTATACTGATCACGCAAGTAGTATTATGATTAGGATAAAATGGTAAGGATAGGTAGTAGATGTCATATTAATTCATTCTAGTAAGTATATATTATAATATTGATTACTTATATGGTTTTAAACTAATTACTTAGGTACTATTATTGTACATTTAGTCATTATATTTCTTAAGTTTTTACAAGAAAAAATAGCAAAAAAGTGTTCAAATATCACCCGTTTAATAAATATTGTAGCCACTTTTAAATATACTTGAAACGTGTAAAAAAATTCTACAAAACTAATAAAATAATATAAAAAGCGTAGGTACTTACCTACTAATAAAATAAAAAGCCTGCGATAAGAGTTTTGTATTACTTACCAGCCCGAATATCTCTGAGAGAGATGATGAGAGTAAGTATTTACTAGCTGTGCCCGCGACTTCGTCCACGAGGAATAGTAACTTTGGAGGTATAGTGACGTTCAGGACTTATTTATTTATTTTAAAACTTCTGTCATCAAACATACAAACGAACTCTTCAGCTTTATAATATTAGTATAGTTGTACGCCAAAACATTCACTTATATGTAAAGAATAGTGATTGGCACTAATTCTATTTTATTCACGCGTCGCGTCTGTACAAGTAGGTAATATTTAGTGTGTGTTTGTACGCCGCACGCGGCATTGTTTGATTTGCGGCGGCATCCTTTTCATAGAGCCGGCACGTGGCGAGGCGGCGCGGTAGAAAGCAAGGAAACGTACTATAAATAAAGGAATTATTTTAATTCCAGTCATTCCCCGTCGAGCTAAGACCGCAGCGCCCTACGCCGTGGAACCGCCTGAACCACGAGCAAGCGTTCCCAGCTCTTAGGCCCACCCAGGCAGCCCCACCAGTCATCCCCCAGGCCATTAACTACTCCATACCACCCCCAATGGGTATGTTTGCAAACCAGCAAACAAAACCCCTCAGCGCCCCAGCGCCGCCATTAAAACAGGCCCCCAAGCCAGCTACCACTATCCCCAGAGCGTCCGCGCCATCATTCGCGCCTACCCCGGCCCCCTACAGCCCTAGCACTTTTGACGTGCTAGCGCGATTTTTCGATCCAAATATCATTGCTCGAAGCAATGAATTACATGCCAAGCTCATCGCAGCTAAGGGCAATCTCCAGGCTAATATGGCCCTTATGGCCCAATACTCCGACCTATCTTCATTCTACATTAACTTTACACCGTAGAACACACCCACACAGACATCCCGTACTCGACGGCGAGTACCTCCGCGAAATAGAGTAACATAATACTCCCCCCTGTCTCTTGAAATCACCCGCCCGCGCGGAGCAAGTAAACTAAATATCCCTAATAATAATAATAACTCTCAGATATGACAAGTCCCCACTTGCTCAAAATCGGTAGCGCCCTAAGCCTAGGTTCGAGTCCCACATGGGACGCCCTTAGGTGTACTACCTAACTTCCTTTTTATTTTGCTAGGTGAGAGGCCCTTCTGGCCCCACCAAAGCCCGATGAAGCAGGGAAAGGTCCACGTGACCCTTGCAATAAGCCAAGTTCATATAGAGGCATGAGGAACAGGGTGTAAAGTTCACTCATCCTCCATAGAAAAGGGAGGATCCTCCGACCAGACGGGTGTCGTGTCTGGTGGGCAACTGCCCGACGGTTGATGTCGGGATGTTGTATATATGCTAGTTGCGCGGTAAACTCTGCTTGCGCGATGTAGGATTTTGCGTGACGTCAGTGTGATGCGTAGTTTTGTATGTGGCGCTGTAGATGCCGCCACATCACTCCCCTCCGGAGACCGGAGGTCGATAGTGGGCTGAGTCGTGTATCTTGCGATGCTTGCCAGTGCCAGGTGGGGTTCCAGTGGCTCGGAACCGGTTGTCGCATAGTTCGCGGTGGGTCGGAACTGTCTGCGGTGATGCCCCAGTGAGTCGGGGTGGCGCTGCGTTATGCTCCAGTGAGTCGGACGTGGTACAGCGCCGGGTTGAGGGCTGACTGCTGGCGTCGACCAGGAGAGCGTTGAAGAGCTCTGCTTGTTGACCGGCCGAAAGTGCAGTGTGCTGTGCCAAGGTTGCTGATGAGGCTTAGGGTGATGACCAGGTATGCGCGGTCGCTGCATGCTGGTGGTCAGGATACCCGTTGAAGCCGTGGGTGCTGGCTGGCTGTGTGACTCGCCGCTCGAGAGCTTGAGGAAGTGATGATGATGACGTCACGCTGATGTAGTTGCACGAAGGCTGCGCTGACGTTCATACTCGGGGTCACCAGTATAGAGGCATGAGGAACAGGGTGTAAAGTTCACTCATCCTCCATAGAAAAGGGAGGATCCTCCGACCAGACGGGTGTCGTGTCTGGTGGGCAACTGCCCGACGGTTGATGTCGGGATGTTGTATATATGCTAGTTGCGCGGTAAACTCTGCTTGCGCGATGTAGGATTTTGCGTGACGTCAGTGTGATGCGTAGTTTTGTATGTGGCGCTGTAGATGCCGCCACATTCAAAAAAAAAAAAAAAAAAATTCCAGTCATTTCCAATTGAGCTGTGCTTCGAGTCTAACTTAATAATTGTTTTTACTAATTCTCGTTGTTTTCTAAAAACGTATCACGTGTACAATTTAATATGAGTGACGAAGATTCAAATTATTCTAGTCCGAGTAACGAGAGTTTGAGTCACAGATCTAAAAGACCCAAAAGCAAATTTGAGGAGTTTTTCGAAATAATTCATGCATCCCAAACTGCCTTCTGTAAATTGTGCCAACATAAAAAGATTGAAATAAAAATGAAAAACAGAAACACTTCAGGCTTAAGGAAACATCTAATATCTTTCCACAAAAAGGAATCAGAAATATTTCTTCCTGTTAAACCAAAATTAAGTGGAGATATCACAAGCTTTTTAGTAACCGCTGGAAGAAGTGGACAGGTAAGAATATTTTTTTAACAGTTAAAAGAATTTTAACTCCGCGTAGCTATTCATGCGATACTTTCAAAAACGCCATTAACTTACGTAAGTATTTTTGAGTTAGTGGTGTTTTCATCTAGGGGTGCGACATATTAAGTATGTAATTATCGTCTTAAATATTTTTTATAAACACCCATATTTTCATTTAATCGGCCAGTAACAACTAAGTACTTTATTTTGGTAAATTACAGTACAGTGCAACCTTAATATAACAAATATCAATTTAACGATTTTCTCGATTTAACAACAACAAACCTCCTCCTCTTATACGCTCAAACCTAGTATGTTTTAAATAATAACACAAGATTTATTGTTTTGTTTCAGTCGGAAAACAGCAGTGACAACATCACGACAGCTACAGTTGATTGGGTGGTGAAAAAATATCTTCCCTTCTCATTTTTCGATGACGAAGCTACACAAGTATATTTTCGACGTATTTGCCCTAATATGGTGTTTCCTAAAAGGTCTACACTTAGAAGGAAAGTCAAAGAGCGATTTGAAGAGCTCCAATTGAATCTCAAGGAACGACTTCAACAATTATCATCTAAAATGTCTTTTACCATTGATGGGTGGACGTCAATTGCTGGTAGGAGTTACTACGGGGTTACTATTCATTATATAGACAACGAATGGAAGTATCAATCTGTAGTTCTTGATTTTATACCATCACGCGGTCGACATACTGGGGAAGATATTGCAACGATTTTCCATGAATGTTTATTGGAATATGGCATAATTGATAAAATACAAGGTATCACGGTCGACAACGCAACTGCAAATACCAAATTTATGTATGAACTGGGCAAACAGCTGCCGCCACACTTTGATTCAGACAATCAACATTTCCGGTGCTTTGCTCACATTTTAAACCTTGGTGTACAAGATTTATTAAAGACCTTAGCATTACACTGTGAGTCTGACACTAACGCGCAAGATCAGCAGTACGAAGACTATGCAGACGAAACTGAGGATGAGGAAGATGAAGAATCTGCACCAAATATTGCTGACTCGCGTACATCTGTAACAAAGTTACGCAGTATTTCCAGTAAAATAAAAAGAAGTGAGATAGTGAAGAAGAAGTTTCAGTCTGCTTGTGAAGCAGCTGGCGTGCCATCAAATCTAAATGCCATTCTTGACTGTCCAACGAGATGGAATTCCACACATGATATGATTGGATTTGGTTTAAAAGTGAGAGCGGGCATTGACATATTGTGCAGTTCTGTCACCGAATTAAATGATTTTCAAATCACAGCTAATGAATGGCAGGTACTCGAAAAATTACATAAATTTCTAATAAACTTTAAACTTTTAAGTACAAAACTTGGTGGAGACAAATATGTTACATTACCGCTAGTCATTGTATCATTCAATCTCTTGCTAGATAAATGGTAAAACAGTTAGATGAGAAACCTAATCGATCTGAAGTGGATGAAAGGCTCATTCTAGCTTTCCAAGCAGCTCGAGACAAAATGCTTAAACATTACAAGAAGAGCAACTGGATTTATTGTACTTCTTTAATTTTAGACCCAAGGCATAAGGCTCAGACTTTTGACCTGACAATGTGGGGGAAGCAACTTAAAACAGAAAGTCTGCGCAAGTTCAATGAACTTTATGAAGAATATAAAAGTCTACACTCACTGAACAAATCTCTGGAATTACCAGAAAAAGAAAATAAAGTATGTGATGAAGATGAAGACGTAATAGACTTTGATAAACTCTATGAATGTCCCTCGACGTCATCTGGATCTTGTCTTCAAGGCTTAGTGATAGACGAGTTGGAGGAGTACCTGAGAAAACCAAGAACTGCCAGCTCGGAAGACATTTTAGATTGGTGGAGGACGCATGAGACAGAGTATCCGATTTTATCGAAAATGGCCCGTGATTTTCTCTCAATACCTGCAACTTCAGTACCTGCTGAGAGGTTATTTTCTAAAGCATCATTAGTAATTAGAAAACATAGAAATAGGATAAGTGATGAGTCAGCCAGATGGTTACTTTGTATTAATTCTTGGTCAAAAAAATTGATATAAAGTATCATAACCTAATGATAAAGCTGTTGATTTGTGTTGTATTTTATTTTTTATTCAAATAAATGATAAATCGTAAAACTCTTTTATTAAATTTCTTATAAGTTGAGGGTTCAATCTCTTTCTAGACAGATAAGTATTGTTCTTTAAAATATAGTCAAGTTATTGTAATTAATTTGTTTTTTTACATGTTTTAGCAAATGTAAGCTTATAAATCATAAATGTTTATTAAGAAACAGTTACTTCCATGGAAAACGACATATGGGTAGAAGTCAAAATAATCAACCGCAACTCATGTGAATTCCAGTTAGTAACGTTACTCACATATACTAAAATGTAACTCACGGAAAAATTAGGAAGCATTCAGATTGAAACAAAATACTTTACAAAGAATAACTTTTATTAAAGAATACTTATATGCATGTTGAGTATATAAATGAGTCTAATAACTAAACGTTTATTGCTTCTGAACATTATAATTAGTATTATTTATCTGTTATAATATTTATTTTAATGTACTTTTAATCAGCTTGAGGTTCATTTTTTATAGTATGCTAATTAATAACACCTATTTTTATATAATATAATCGGGTATAATCAGTAAAAATCAGTAAAAATCAGTAAAAATCAGTAACAATCAGTAACAATCAGTAACAGAATATAATCAGATACATAATCACATAATTATATTTTTATAAAAATCAGCTTCTTTGCGCTGTTTCACCCGATTTAAAATGTTTTTTCAAAATAATAACCTATCAACTATTCAACAATAATAGATTATCTGTGATCTCGAAAATATAAGCTACCAAATATTGTATTGCCTAATATGAATGAAAAATCTTAAAAACTAAACAAAAATCTTACTTTCTTCAAAACTTTCAGTCTTTTAATATCTTTAATAATAATAATAATAATATTCTTTATTTTTCGGACAACAGTGATCCATCGTGTTAGTAAGCAAAACAAAAATAACTTATTTCTAGTGTTAGTAGCTGAGATACAATAGAGAATAAAAAAATAAAAAAATAAAAAAAAAAAAATAGAATATCTTTATCATTATTATAATAATTTTTCTTTGGTCGCTTGTTTTTGTTATTCTTCTTAGGTAATGATACGTTTTCTGGAAAATACACTCTTTCATTGCTGAATATAACTATATTCTTCTTTTTCGTTTCTGTTGAGGATATATTTTCGTTGTGAATCATCGACGTAGAGGGAGTTACTTTAATTTCTTTCATATCGACCTGATTCATTTTAAGATTATCTACTTTGTTTGGACTTGTTGAAATTTCAACTTCTTCACAAATAGCCAAAGGATCATTAGTTAGGAGTGCCGTCTTACTAATATCCATATTCTCCAAATTTATTGCATCCATAATTTCGTTTATGAATACCCTTTCTTCTTGCAAATCATCTAACAATGCCGTTTCGTTGTTGACTTCACGTAAAGCAGGTGACCACTTCTTATCTGTAAAATTTACAGCACAATTTAACAGATCAACAGATCGTACATCAGCATGTATAGCGTCGTCTTCATAATATTGAAATTCCTGTAAATCTGTTTTTTCTTTTTGATGCTTTTCACTTTCCTCACCGTGTATTTCTTTCAATATTTCTTCTTTTTCTTTCTCTTGATTTTCTTCTTCATCTTCTCTGACATTTTCACGTGTTTTTCTTCGTTTCAGAAATTTGTTTATGATTACTTTGTCTGCTCTATCACAATTTTCTTTTCCCTTTTGAAGACTTTTATTTATTTTCCTTTTTTGCACATTTTCTTGACGCTCTAAGTATCTTCCACTTCTTTTATTTTCTTCTTCATAGTCTTTTCCTTCTTTGTTTTCAGTTTGAAGAACTTTGGTTTTTTTACCTATCCCTTTTCCCTTAGAAATAGAGGCTACTTTTTTGCTTTTATTTTGAGGAGAAGTTTGCTTTAAATCAATATTCACTTGTGGTACAATCCCTTCGAGACTTAAGAAGCTGGACAAATCAAAGTAAGCTTTATTTTCTGCTGTATTTTTAACATCTGAAAGTTTCGTTACTGTATTTGAAAAAGAAATGTTCTTGTAGCTGTCATTAGTTAAAAATTGTTCGTCCTCAAAAGTATAGCTGTCATTAGATTCGGCGTATGTAATATGAGAGTCAGTTGAAGTTGTAGAGTCTGTGTCATGAAATAGTTTTGATTTTTTGGTTGCCCTATTGCCTATTTTTCGTTTTTTAATGTTCCTTGAAGCATTCTCGTTTTGAACAGTATCTTTTTTTAAGGAGTGAGTTTTCGGATTGTAACATCCACAAGTTCCTCTTGGCAAGGATGATTCACAGAAACAGCTGACATCGCGGTACCGTAGGGTTGATGAAGGGACATGGTAAGTAACTTGGTGTAATCTATTAGTACCTGGTACTGGTTCTAAATCATCAGGTATCTCATTTTGAGCATGACGAATAACAGATTCGGGAATAGAAAATATTTTAACTGATGATTCTTCATTTAAAATAGATATAGCATCATCGGCACAGGTCACATCATTGCCACAGGCAACATTTTGGTCGAGCAGTCTTTTTACAGCACCACCTACTCCATCGGCAGCGCCCTTCCCGTGAGCAGCCTCAAAAAATGACCAAGTACCGAAAACCAATTTATATTTTTTGCATAACTCTGTCATTTGGTAAAAATTTTTTTTTTGTTTGTACTGAGTACTTGGACCATCTGAAAAAAAGTGTATGATATCTATGTCCGGATTTAATTTTATTAATAACTCAATTACTGGTTCTATGTGCGCTCTGATGGCTCCAGGGTCATGGACGTTACAATCAGATAAGGATGCAAAAGGGATTTTTTTGTTATGTAAATATGCCATTCCTGTGTGAATTGTAATTTGGCCCTTTGATGCTCCAAAATGTAGAGCCTGTATTTCTTCATTAAGCTTGCAACAGTAATTTTCTGAAAAATCTATTATTAAAGCTACTTCGTTTGGTTTCAAATTGTCGATTATTTCTCGATATTTTTTGTGTTGGTGAGAGATATTAAAATAATGCTGTCGAAAAACGTGGAGCTCAGTCAAAAACGTATCTTTGAGTTTTGAAAATGTGTCCTTTATAATATTTTTAACATATTTCTTAGTTGTAGTTGTTTTTCTGTCTAATCCCTTCTCAAACGTAAATTCTTTTCTAACCCACTGTATCCACGTGCATTCAGTATCGTTTGTAATTTGAGTCAAATTCATTTCAGGTATGGTATTTTTACACTTTTCGCAGTTAAAATACATACAATCATATGATTCAATGCTGCACACTCACATTGCAAGTATTTCTTCCAAATCAGAAGTGCCTATAACACCGATTTTCTTTAAATGAGCAACTTTGAAGGCTAAATTGCTGTGCTTTATACATGCAACGGTGTTTCTGTCACTCAGTTTCGGCCGTACCACATTTCTTGGTTTATTTCGTCGGAAAGTTGAAAATGAAGCTTTTCCTTCCTCGCGTACATATTTTGTGTAAAGTTTTTTTAAAGAACTGAGCAAATATCTTTTTTGTAATTTATCATTACCTCTACCAACGCATTCTTTTTTTCCCGCTGACATTTTTGAGTTATCATCTCTGTTGAAAAAAGCACGAATCTTTTCTTCTTCTTTGTAAGTCCTATTTTTTTTCTTATATTTTCTTAATCTGCCCTTTAGTCCGAGTGTTTTTGAAATTTCAGTTTTCAAATTATATTTTTCTACTGTTTCGGATGAAACAATGTCTTTCAGTATCCGTTTTGATTTGTTGTCATGTTTGTCATATGCAGTTTGTAATGAAGTGTTGATTACATTTAGTTGTAGTATCTGTTTTTTCACTTTATTTTTTTCAGGAGTGGATACAAATGGAATGTTTTCATTTATAAAGGACATCGTTTTAGTCAAAGGGGTATTCGGAGATTCTATCAAGGAATAAAGAGGTACAATCTCATTTTCCGCTATGGTCATTCCTGATGAAGATGTTGATGCGCCAATATTTAAGACTTCAGGTGCGCTGTTGGTTTTTCTCTGTGATGAGTTTATTAAAGAAACCCTGTCAGTGGAAATATTTTCCACAGTTTCAGTTTTATTTTGTCCTGAGTTTGCTATTGATTCACGCAGCTTTCTAATTGTATTTTTATTTCGGTATAGTTGTTTTTGTAAAGCTTGTCTTTGCAGTGACATATTTTCTATAAACTTCTTTTGATCTGCTACTAGTTTCTTTAGTTTTGCACATAGTCTTGCATTATATTCACAACATTTGTTTTTCTTTGCTTTTGTTACACCAAAATCATTTTGCTTCTTTTTTGCATTTCGCCATTCTCGTCGCTTATTTTCTTTTTCTCTTTCACTAATTTCTGCGATTGGTTTTCTAACAGTTTTCATGTATTCTCTATGCTTTTTCTTCTTTTCTTCATATTTCTCTTTATCCTTTTTTAGTTTTTCCCTGTATTTTTTTTGCCTTTCGGCATTTGACATTGGCGCCATCTGAAAATATATCTTGTTTGTTAGGTATTATTTTAGGGAAGTAAATATTTTCCTTTACAGGGTAGATTCAAAGATTCAAAATTTTCATTAAAATGTGTAGGTAATGTAAGTTATTCTTTTAACATTTATCGACGTCAAAGCTAAGTATCAAGGATCTTACAAGCTTGGTTAAAAGAAGATAGCATAATGAAAGACAACATCGCAGAAAAGGTGGAGCAACCATTTAATTCATACTCTTTTCCAATCCGAAAAAGTTGCAGGTCTTTGGGTAGAAATCATCATCATCATTTTAATGTTCCCACTGCTGAGACACAGGCCTCCTCTCTAGGAGAGGGAAGGGGCCGTAATCCAACACGCGGGCCCAGTGCGGGTTGGTGAATGTCACATGTCTTCGAATTTTTGGTTCTAGAACATGTCGGTTTCCTCACGATGTTTTCCTTCACTGTTTTGAGACCAGTGGTGATGAAATACATTACTCAAAGTAATGCGCCTAACTGGGTTTGCACCTGCGACCTACAACTCGTAAGTCGAAACCGTTACCACTCGGCCACCACGGCGATGGGTAGAAATACTTCCAATAAATGAAACATGATTCGAAAACAAAATATATAATAATTATATATTTTGTTATTATAATTTCAACTTTGTTTAGAAAAATACGCGCGTTGTTTAGAAAAATATTCTTGACATAGAACAATTATATAGGGTAACTGGTAATTAGTGTACGATACATAATCACGTGATTGTGCTCATGGTAACCAACAACTTTTACTATGGAAACAAACCTAAATCTCGAAAAAAAAATCAACTGTTCAGTACATTTATGTTTGTCTAATGTACTGCACAGCATAATAAAAATTGTTTGATATCATGAGCACAATCACGTGTTTAAGTATCGTACACTAATTGCCAGTCACCTTATATGGATATAAAAATAATAAATATAAATAATAATATACTATTTACCTACCTCGTGTTAAATATCAGTGAATAATTTGTGTTATTCACAAGTCCTGTGAGTAACATTGTGCAATATGAAGTAGCCCTTAGTTGTGTTACGTTATCTACAGGAACAAAAAAAGGAATAACCTCTAAAATGGATACTCATGAATAAGTTAAAACATCTTACCTTGATCATAAACCAGTGTGCCGTACAATCACTATAGTATGCTCTAACTGTTAACGTATTTAGATTTCCTAAATTCACATCCAAACTCGAAGAAACTTCTCGTTTTTCACAGGATTTTTTTTTATTTTTTTTTGTGTGCGTACACTTTTTCGTCCAAAACTCAAAGACGCGACAAGATGGCGTCTTGAAAGTCACGTGATATTTAGAAAAGTGTTGCTAGAGGATAATAAAAGTGCGAACTGGTAGTTTTTATTACTGGGTACAACTAAAACGCCGTTATCTACCTGGAGTTATTCACAGGATCAATATTTGTACTTTTATTTTAAGTAAGAATTTTATAATGGAATAAATGATAAATTACAATTTTATGTAAAGAAAACATTTGTTGCGATATTGATTTACATTTTTATCAAAAAAACGAAGCTTAAAACCGTATAATTTAGATCATTTTATATTTTTTTAATTGGCAGAACGCACGAGGACACTTTCTATTTGTATGGACCAGAAATTCTTGACTTATGTTAAAAAATATTTTTTCGGTTTAATTACATTGGAACCATTACAGAAATGATTAAATTATATAGAATATTAATGGACTTTAAATAAAAAATTGTTAATAGAAGCTTTTGATCTCTCTTGATCTTCAAAAAGGCCAATAAAGGTAGAGGACATGTGATTTTTTAACCCATGTACGATTATTTTGACTTCTACCCATATAGGTCAGTTGATTTTTCGAAATTCTTATCAAATCTTCAGTTATTTATTAATCTGCTTGATCTTTACTATGGCTATGTTAATTCAAGCTCACAATGTTCCAATTCTAATACGTTTTTCTAAGATTTAAAGTAAACTTTAATAAATAGTAATAGACTAATAGGTAATTGCAAGACTTGCAAGACTCTTGCTGCAAGACCAAGACCAAGACCAAGACTGGGAGCGCAAGACCAAGACCAAGACCAAGACCAGGTGTATTGGCGCAAGACCAAGACCAAGACTGGCTAAGTCTCGTCTTGTTCTTGCATTTGGGCAACACTACTTGTCGCGCGACGCGACGCGACACAAAGACACCGCGTGTAGCGCTACAAGCGGTGCCTTTGTGTCGCGACGCGTCGCGCGACAAGTCGCGCCAGTATCTAGGAGCCTTTAACCCTTTGGTACCTTCCCGCGAATGCAATTACCCTGCAGGCTAAGTCGCGTTTACATATTGCAGTACTTAATTAGATCAACAAATTCAAAAACCATTTTTTTTTAAATTACTAGGTACCTATTGTGAAGCTGAAGCTGCTAACGTGCATAGCCGCAAACATATGCTTTGAATGTGGTTTACGATTCCCGTATTTTCCTTTTGACCGCCATGCGCCACAGTCATGTATAGATGACGATGACATAAGTACCAAAATGTGCCCAGCACGCCACGGTCACGACTACATGACAGATTAGGAATAATTTGTAGCTTGACGCCGAGGGCACGTTTTTTCTTTTTTTACGTGGCGGTCAATAGGTTAAAAAAGGTCGCATTCATCGTCATTGACGACACGATGCTTGGGCTGCATAGTGTAGGTACAGTTAACACTGCGGCTAATGTATTTAATTTATTCAACAGAATAAACAGTCATGTTTAAGGCCTTGAACTGTAACATAACAAACAATAAATCCAAGGTCAAACGAAGCCTGTAGGAAACGTCGAGCTCTTGGGATTTTATAAAACTGTGCGATCGAGAACATTCGCTCTCCCAAATGGGGTATCCATGGGGAGTCTCCATGGTTACAGTAAAGCAAGTCTAATGAATTTTGTAGGAAAAACGGATATACCAATATCTAATTAGGTACCTAATATTCCGTAGCAACAGATGGTTTAAAAATGTAAATGTGGAATGGAGGCCGATTTTACGGTTCATCACTATGGTGATGATATTGTTGTGCTCTAAATACGTACCTAATGGGCATATGATATTGCTGCGGCGAGATATAAAGAACGGTAAAAGACGTAAAAAGTTCCATAAAATTTAGGCCAAATCGATATACGGGGTCAAATTGGATTACTTAGCGAAACTCCTCAGACGTGATGGGTACCTAAACTTATTAAACCAAAAAATAATTTAACTTGAGGAGTTCTTTTTTGGGTCATACATGTCTGTGAAGTTTAGAAAAAAAACCTGTTTTTTTTAACTGATATTTCAATTAACAACACTAACGGCGGTCGTTGACCCAAAAAAAATCGTCAATTCTTTTTCTTTTTATTTTTCGTTTTTAGATAATATCGATACCCACCACGTGCGGAGTTTTGCTAGCTAATTTCTTTTGAACCCGTATACCTACATAATAAATAAAATTCAAATATAAGATTTGACGCCCATAAACGTCATATTCGCATCGCATCTAAACGGCCGTCCACAGCAAAATATAAAGTGTGTCAGACACGTGCGAGGAAAATTACGTCGATGGACGAGACGAGCAACGAGCTAGCGACGGCGACGGCGAGAGAACGTCGCGAGGCGCGTGGGTCGCGCCCCGCTGCCGCCACGGTGACGCATCATGCCGAGACTGACGCAACTGTGACCAGCTAACACTACATGTCCCACGACAATGTTTTCATGTAAAACTGTTGAAAATAATAATTAAAACAAATGAATAAGTACTGCAAAGCCCAAGGTTAAAAATCATAAGGTAAGAACTAGAAAACTTTTTTCACCGAAGTTCTACGGTAGCAGTTGACTGGTAGAAATTGTAACGTATGAAAAAAGTATTATGCCCCCTCTATGCAACTCTCTTTCTCTCTCTGTATAAAAGATAAATTTTAATTTAGTCCTGTCAAATTAATCAGCGCCTGTCACTACACCATACAAGTTTAGACGTGATTAAAAACTTGCCTACTAAAATTACGTCAATTTACGTCAAGCTCTGATTAATCTGACAGGACTAAACTAAAATTTATCTTCTGTCCTTTTCTTAATGAAATAGAAAGAAAAAGATGCACTGAACGGGAATCGGCGCCAATGTAGGGCTTTGTATTAAAAACACGTTTTAAATGCACACTCTCGCTCTCTCTCTCTCCCTCTGTCGCCTTGTCAAAAGTATTTGTTATTTTAAATCATACTTGAGAAGGTCATATCATTATCATAATCATACTTCGTCCCTGACGGGGTCCCCCGAACGCACACTTTTTTTTTTAAGTTAGTTAAAAAATAAAATTGGAACAACACAACACAATGTTTCCCATCCACACAATAGAAATCCTTCATGCGGTTTGAGTAACATTAGCATAGGTACGTAACCGGAACAACAAACAAAAATATCTCGAGAACTGTCGTCGGATTGATCGTCCGTGTTTGTATCATGGCGGAGACATACTAGTGGAATAGGTAGTGCAGTGTTTGGACGGCCCCGACCCCATCCCATCCGTGGTGTTGGGCAGTCCACCATAGAACGCCGCGCGCGCCGCCTGTATCGCACCACAGCCCCACGTGCCAAGCGTCTACCGCTCAACTGTACGCCGATTGTGTAAACGTGAATTAACCTACCTTTTCGTCGCGAGAAAAGCGGCAAGGTCGCTCTCGATTCAATACTTTTTGTCAAATCTGTGTTAAAACCCGTGCCACCGTATCGCTCAAGGAACTTTTTGCATCTGTGCAGTTTTCTGTTTACAGTGAATGTAAATAACAGCAGAGACGCCGCTTTTCAGGTACTGTGTCAAGGTCATTATGCGTACTTATAAGTTAGTGTTATGCTTGGAAAACCAGCTGTGAGGTACCTACCTATGATAGATTTTCTATTTATTTACATTCCATTTTGCTTAAGAATTCGTGTAAGTAGTTGAATGTTTAGTAAGAACCTACGGAAACAAATTAACCAGTAACCTAAAATTGGTTCCAAAAGTTTCATAACTCCAAGTCGCTTCGGTTCTAGGGTTCGTATCTTCTAAAGCGTGACTCGAATAATAAAATGGCCCCTCGCTACGCGGCGGTAACTCGAGATTATTATGCCTGACTTCTCATATTCATTATAGGGACAGATTTGTTGACTGAGAACTTGGTAATTATAACTAAGCATTCATTAATAGTACATTCACCGCCTTTGGTAAACAGTACACCACTGTGATACGCTATACTTAGTACATATAACAATATCTTTCGTTCTTTCTACAAAATCTATTGAAACCTCATCATCGGACTTTTCGGCTATTTATTTACTGTGACGTCATCCTACAGCTGAATATATTCAACGTAAACAAATCGTAGTTATTTATGTCATCACAAAACGCTTTAAATATTGCGAACACTGTATTATACAGCATACTAAGTTTTAAGTCTGTTTCTTAATCTCGGAGACTAAATTGACACATATGCAAATGTCAAACTCCAAATTGAAAAAACGAACAATAATAATTTGAAATGTCAAATTACTGTATCTCATTCTATATCTGAGAGGTACAAACGTTTTTCAACTACCATTTTACGAATGGTTGTTCGTAGGGCATGACGCTTCTCAGGGCCACCCTATAGGAATCGTTGGAATTAACGCACAGACGTAAATATTTGATAAGCTTTCTCTTTTTCTGTCGCAACGCTTGGTTACGAGATGCTTGTGGGCGATACAGTAAGAACTTGTTTCTCCTACAAAACTATGATCTATGTTGATGCGTTTTAAATTTGTTGTGGCATGTTGGTTATGTTATTTGTGTACGTGTTCGTCATTTTAATGGTTTTATAAGTTATCTGCCTATAGAAATATTGATTCTGAATATTTGAGTGGTGGTCTATGGTTTACTTACAGTGTTTATCGATCCGATAAAAACACAGTGTCAAATTAGCACCAACTGAAAAATAACGTGAATGGTAGAATTTATCTAAACTTCACGGGAATGGTAGAATTTAGCTAAACTTCATGGGAATGGCAGAATTTATCTTAATGGCACAATAATGTAAGTAACTACAGCATCGGTACGATTACGATACCGGCGTAAAATCTGCGGCATTGTAACTTGTGTGTTGATTGACACTGTTGATAGTTTGTTTGTTTATTGTTCATTGTTGTTACTATGCACTATGTAGGCCACCATGTACCTACCTACAAGTGTAACTGGAGATACTTATGTATGAATACACTGCTATTTTAGGGTATCTTTACACTGTGGTTAGGAGTTTGAGTATTATTTTTAAAAAGCAAAAATGAAGGCCATCAAAATTAAGTTCCAAAATACCCACCTACATACCTGGTATCGGATATACTAGTGTTGAGACAAAACCGGTATCAAAGCTATTAGGAATTTACACGATAACGGCTTATCAGATCACGGAAAAAAAACCATAACTGACTTCCTGCGGGTTGGTAAAAGCGAAGCGAAGCGCCTATTATGATATTACATCACGCCTGTATTTCGCAAAAGGGTATTTATTAGTGTATCGCACACCTAGATCTAAACTGAGACAACTCAAAAAAGGTAATTTTTCAGGAGACAATAAAAACGTATATCTGCAATTTTTGTTAGGGAAACTATACAATTTAATTTGATTCTAAATAATAAATATGCTGTAAAATGTCACTGTATATAAACTGGGGCTAAATTTCAATCCTTTTTATAGATAATCACTGTTTTTCGAGTTGTTACACTTTAGGGTGGTGACTATATATAAAAAATAAACACCATTTAGACTTGAAGCAGTTTTATTGAATCATTTTAAGTTGTACTTATATTAGTACAGAAATTATGTAAACAATTATTCAAACAAAAGTGTACTAAACGAGTGGTACAACATAAATGACTACCAATGAAAAAAGGAATCTCCAAAGTTAAAAGGGAACAAAAACTTGAGATATTTTTCTCTCATAATCAAAAAAGGCTTTAATCTGTAACAGATAAATAAAAAATAAAACTTTCATATAATGCAATACTAATATAAATCACAAAAATCAATCTAAAAATCTTAAAATGTAAATTTTAAGAATTTTAGCATAATATTAATTAAAAATAGAAACATCTTACAAATGATTAAATGGTATTAAGAATTAAATTCTTATACAAACTTCATACAACACTAATAGGCATCGTTTGGTATGGCACTTTAGAGATCAACAATTAAAAACAGGAGATTATCACTTTTCCTATTCAAAACATAACATCAGTCTCATATTACCTAACTAAATAACAGACAAAAATAGTTTAAAAGGCACATTCGTTTTTTTTTTCTAATTAGCACAAAATTTTCACAAGCAATCAGATATTTATCACCAATTACGTTTTTAAAATAAGAATCTACATAACGCTGTAGGCGCCTACGGGATAGCGTGTTTTGTTACAAGATCCTTATTGTCTTTTATCTTTGCTTCAGAGAGAGGTATTTTTTTATTGTAAGCTTTTTAAGCTCCGTCCAAACAATCTGATCATATTTGGTCTACTTCTCTTTTTACTTCTTCATTTGGTTGATCATTACTAACTTCATTGACAACATGACTCTGAGGCTGTGCAATAGTATCAGTAACATCCCTGTATTCAGTATCAATAACGTTTTGGGTTTGAGGCTGTTCAGCAGTAACAGCCGTGGTTTCAATTTCAAAAACTTCTTGGCTTCGAGTCTGTGCTACATTGTGAGTCATTGCCCTGGATTCAGTTTCAGAATCAGAACTACTGCTACTAGAACTATCGCTAGAATTCGAAGAGTTTGATGACGTATTGTCACTTGAAGAAGATGAAGAAGGAATTACTTTATGGGTAAAAGTCTTCTTCTTTTGATCCATCAAAAGAAGACTTTTCAAGTTATGTCCACATAACTTGGATCATTATCAGAGTCTTCTACGAAACTTTCTTCACTTGGCGATATAATAAAATCACTTTCAATTTGTCTGCAATGGCCTGGTTTAGTCATCACACTAGTTTTTATTGGAATATTATCTTATTTTTTTGTACTTCTACATTTACAGTTGTAGTTAAGTCTTCTTTAGCTGTTAATGGGTTCTCTTTATATCTTTCCTTGATAATATTGACAAGAAAACGGCCTCGCTTTATTTTTCTCTGTAATAGAAAAAGCAGTTATTGTAAAGTATAACTATCCAGCAACAGTGAGATAACTCAAAAAAATCTTTAAGGCTCCTACATACTGGCGCGACTTGTCGCGCGACGCGACACGACACAAAGACACCGCGTGTAGCGCTACAAGCGGTGCCTATGTGTCGCGACGCGTCGCGCGATAAGTCGCGCCAGTATGTAGGAGCCTTTAAATACAAAGCAGTAAATAGTGTTATTAAAAACAGTGTATTTGAAACAGTAAATTTATAATACCGGGAACGATATTTTTGCGACGCATGTAAAATATCACACTGTGTATTGAAAAAACGTTAAAATCAATTTGTTTCAACAATAGTAGGATAACTAGAATTTTACATATTGATCCATCAAAACAAAGTCAAATCAAAATAGTTACTAAATATTTACGTACCTTATCAAACAAAACTGGAACAAGTCAAAGTATCCTTATGTAATATGGCAGAACAATTCACCAGCACCGTAACAACTCTAATTAACCTCACATATACGTTTCGTCAAAACTGTAATAATTCGAAATATCCGCGTTTTCGTTCTTGTTAATACGTGCACTCCTTATGACTAGTGAAGGTCAACTTGCAATAGACTTGTTTAGGTGGGAGAGGGTGACATACGTTGATTCAACAAAAGAAAGTTAACGCCATCTAGCGATTCATTTTATAAACATTTATTGAACCTGTCATGTTGGATAGTTGCGTATGATCACCGAGCATTCGAATACAAACATAACTGAAAATTAAGGATTTTTGAGTTGTCTCAGTTTAGATCTAGGTGTGCGATATGTAAGTATTAGGTAGAATCATTAAATAAGGACTTATATATTAGTATATAAGGACTTATATTAAGTATATTATTTCAATTTCTTATACTTTTGTTGATTTTTATTATTATCATTTTTAATACGAGTATAGGTACTTAGTTTAAATTACGACATTACGTAAGTATTTATACTTGTTGATTGTTGATATATAGTCATAATTTAGAAATATTTTTAGGTATTTATTAGTACTTACGTAAGTATTAGGTAGGATCATAATAATTGAGTGCCAAATGTTATTTTTTTTGTTAATTTGATACAACACTTTTTATACTAAAATCAAAATGCAAAAAACAAAATCTGTGATTTGATTGGTGATCATTTTAAATATATAGGTACACAAAAATATTAGCAGTAATTTTTCTTTGACTGTACGACCTTACAAACAGATACATTTTCGGGAGGAAACAAGAGCGGGGCGAATCAGCACTAACCCAGTCAGATGCGTATCCTACCTGTGTACGTAGTAGGTACACACATATTTTGCTAATTAGTCCCAAAGTCCCAATACCTACGCACTGGACCCGCGTGTTGGATTACGGTCCGCTCCCTCTTACAGAGAGGAGGCCAGTGTCCCAGCAGTAGTAGGAGCATTATATACTGATTATGACGAAATAAGGCTATGGGCGCTATGGGCTTGCCCATTATCATTAATCTCCGGGCTGCTATTAAGAATTTCCTAACAGAAACCTAATAACACTGCCCGACCCGGGGATCGATCCCTAACCTCACACTCAGCGGACGAGTTTGGCACCACTAGACCAGCGAGGCAGTCAATGCTTGTAAAGAAGTAAGCAATACATTATTTATTAGGTAACTATGTTTTACTCAATAATTTTATCCTAACGACTGTGCATTGTTGTACAATAGTTACCTACTGTTTAGTGGCTGGTAATATTAGAACCAAAAGAGGTAACTAATTTTACACAGACACACAAACTTACTTATCTAATCTTTTCTTGTGCATATTTAGGTTTACGTTAGTTTACAGTCGCCATCAAGTTTCCACAAACCGTCAAACTTTCGATTTTGAACTTAACTGTCAATGTTTTAAGGTTTAACATCATTTGGAGAAATTCGACAGTTTGTGTACCTTTACGTCTTGAAAATTTTTCATATTCGCCTAAAATAAAATATATTTAATATATAATTTAGTTATTATTATATAAAATACAGGGTGGCCGGTAATCAATGGGTTATAAAATAAATTAATGATGGCAGTTCGTTCAAAAAATTCGGTTAAAACAAAAAAAACTGATGTTTTGTAAGTAGACAATTCATTCACTTTATTTGAAATGAAACAAACAAAACAAAAAGCGATGAAATTATTTCAAATGTGGGCGTGGCGTAAAGGTTTTGTTCGCCACGACCACATATTATGAAAAAAAATCATATTTTTTTTGTTGTTTAAACATGTTACGTTAATAATGCTGTTATGTGCTAAGGCGTAGGCTCTATTAATGGTTATTACCTATTTGCAGATAATTAAAGTTCTTTTTTGAGGTCTTTATATAGGCCATTTCTAGGTTATCCATACGTTATCGGGCACCCTGTATACTGTCTAAATTAAAGAGCCTCATTCCCTTCTTTTAAAGTCAATTAAAAAAGGGTTGAAATGTACGGATTTTAAAAAACAGTCATTATTTTAGACCATTATTTTTCCGCTTCATAGTGTTATATTCATAGTGTTGTTATGTTCATAGGGCCGGGTAATCGCCGTTGACCTTGGCCATACATAATACGTGTCGCCCTCACGTCGAACCGCCGCGCGCCGTTCGGTATCATAAGGAATATATTATATTTTTAGTAACGAAAATATTAATATTAGAAAAAAATTAAATAGTCTGTTCATACAATAAAAAACATGAAAATGTCATAAGTGGTTTGAAAGTAATATCGCTTTTTATGCTTTGGGTAGACATTACTTCCTGAAATTATTTCTTATAGAGTAGTAAAATACTTAATAAATTCAGGAAGTGATGTACAATACTTAAATATTCACGTACTTATATAATTAATGTGTATGCGTTTTATGTAGGTTAACATACATTTTTGCAGAATTTACTTGCATTATATGAAGGCGTAACATAACCATGAAATTGCATACAATAGACCTTATGGCTGTTCTAAAAAAATATACCAAAAAAAGTTAATATACCAAGCAGTACCTAAGGTACCCTTTTTTATTAAATACCGTGCAACTTCTAGTCACATTACTCGTATTTACTGCCTCTCTACGGCATAGTCAACGAAAAAATATTATAAAAACAAATGACTGATAGAATTCATTTATTTGTGGTCGTGGTGAACAAGAATGTTAAATAATGTAAAAAAGTTCGTTTCGATTGTTTCCTAAAAAATCTTAGGTAGATACTACTTGGGATATTTTTTTTAAGAACGTCATAAGGTTTATTATATGCTATTTCAAGGCTATCCATTCTATACCGGACACCCTGTATAATTCCTGATAGAAAACACCCTGTATAATTTCTGATAGAAGAACCCAATACACGTACTATGTACCTACTTATAAAAATTAAAGTAAAGTAGATAGATACTTACTCGTCCAATAAAAAGTACCTACATGAACGATGTTTATACCAAATTGACTTTGGACACGCATCCATTCCCCATTCAATTGAAACAGACAAGTGACTGTTTTTCTAGAACAAATGAACTGTCTAACGAAGAAAATAGATTTTGTCTGAAAAACATAGAAATGATGTAAAATATAATTGAATTTACCCAAGTCATCTGTTGAGGCATTGGGATTGGGGCATGTGTCATTGGTCTGAATACGTAAATAACATGTTTTGTTTTCATGGCAATGACCTACTTTAGGAAAAACCGGGGCTGGTTGACTAACTTTACACTATTGGTCTATACATATATAAACTCACGCCTACTTCCCATTGGGGTAGGCAGAAACTACAGAACGCCACCTGCTACGATCCTTACATAAGTACTCCTTTTGCTTCGTTTACGCACGTAGGTACGGTAGGTACTACGCAAGTTTCTGAATAACATCACAAATAAGGTCACTATAATGTCCTTCTAGGGCGCCCTCCCAGCGTTTCCACTCATAACTGCCTTGTAAATAGCGTTTATTTCTTGTGTTTTAATAGGTATTTACAAGTATACAAATTATTTTGATAGTGACACTATTAGATTAATAAAATAATTTATATCTTTATCATAATTTATAGTATTGATTGTTATTTACTAGTTTTTGCAGAACTAGAAATCTTAGTCAACCTACCCCAAGACTGGGGCAGGTTGACCACAGGCCTGGGGTAAGTTGACTACAGATTGTGGTCTATACAATATAAAAAGTAGGTACTTATACGATAATATAAGTAATTTAACTTTCGGGTATGATAAATCAAAATGATGTCACCACTTGTACTCAAATAAAAATCTTTAAAACTATTCTGTAAATCTATTAGATGGTCGTTCGAGAAATGATGGACCGACGCGCTGCCGATGATTCGAGCTTATAGTTATTTGATGATTACTTATTATAACATTAGTTACTAGATTTTGATGCATTGAGGTAGTGAACTGTCGCACTCTTAATTTATCGATTTTAATCCTACCATCGATTTAACGTTTTCGAGCAAGTATTTTCGATCTCACGTCATTCCAAGTATCCCGAACCCCTCTAAACGGCGCTTGACTGAGATAAGCTTTGTACAAATGTGAGATACGGAGATGCACCCTCGAGTTAAAATAGACAAAAGTTGTACAGTTAATCTCCCTACCCCTATACGAAACCAGCCCCGGTCACCCCTACATTTAATGATGTGTACAGTCACGAGCACTAATAAACGAATATATACACTTAGCAAAATACAAAAGTGTTTTTTTCGTGGAATAACCACTGCAACATTGAGATAAGACCTATTTCATAATAACCCATGAACTGAGAAAAAAAATATGAACCCATGCTGGTTCCAAAATACTATGTTCCTAACGACATAAAATTACAATCAACACAGTAGGAGAAAATAACTTTTAAAAGTTGTATATGGCAAAAATACGACAATATTTTCAGCATACCTACTACCTACAATTATTCGACAATTTTCATAGATTAGTCAGCAAAACAATGGCTGTACAGCTTGATCATCGAAATACAAAACGACGCGACGTCGGTACCTACATAGATGTCTGAAGGCTATTTAGTAAATTGTAAAACAAATATACCTAACTACGAACTGTATCTATATATACGTCCTATATTCGTGAATGTATCATTAACGTTGAAAGCTTTAACCTGATTCTCATGCATGGAGTATGCTACCTCGGAACGGGGCACATGACGTCAGATTTCTGCCCCCATAGTTAAGACGCTGACAACACCTAAACCGCGGTCACTGTCAGATTGCAAAGAAAAGAAAGAGAAGCGCGACGACAAAACGCTTGTAATTTATTGCAAAATATGAAGTAATTATCCATTTACTCAGAATTGAGTTGAGTAATCGAAAATAAAAAACAACCAAGTTCTGCATTAGAATAAGACGTACTTGTTATTAATTAAATACGTAATGTATGTTGATATTTAATACAGATATTTTGGATTAGAACTCAAGGTAAGAGGTTAGTTTAACGTTAGTTTGTATCGAGATTTTTTTTTCAAAACGTGTTTTGGTGACAACCAAGTTCTGGGAAATATGTTCAAAATTAACATATATTTTTTCCGCTACCACAAACCATACAGATTTGGCAATTTTCTTTCTTAAGAGAAGCCTATTTTGGTCAATTGGGTCTTGTCAGCGCCTTAATAATACGATTATAATACTTTCTCCCCCAATCGTTCCAGCTAGCTGTTGGGAGCCGGCCTTGAACGAACGCATTTTATATAAATATGACACAATCTAGACAATGATGTCATTTCAAAAGATATTAGACATGACACACTAAGTGATGCAATCAAAGGCACGTGTAGGAAGATGAAATTCAAAAGCGAATTTCTCTCATCTATCGGAATTATGTGAATTTACTTATTATGTAATTATTACATAGGTACCAAGCAGCTGAAATCACAAAAGATATGATTATAGTATAGGTACTAGCTGTTGCCCCCGACATCGTCTGCGATCCAGGATGAAAAGTAGTCTATGTCCTTTTCCAGGTCGTGCCAAATTTCATCCAAACCCGTATAGCTGCTTTAGCGTGAATGCGTAACAAACAATCAGGCGAACTCACATTCGCATCTATTATATTATAAGGGCCTTTTTATTGTCATGCGTGGTTGCGCCCGCGTGCAGCCCATGCACGCATGCTTGTTGCGGGCCGCACGCAGAGCAGATTATTTTCGCCATTCGCATTAGTTACATTATAAGGGCCTTTTTATTGTCATGCGTGGTTGCGCCCGCGTGCAGGCCAGGCACGCATGCTTGTTGCGGGCCTCACGCAGAGCAGATTATTTTCGCCACGCCGCCACACTGCCACAGTATTGTGCGTGTCGCCAGGAAGAGAACTCGTGTCAAAATGAATGTAGAAATATCAAAATACAACGTGCGTGCGACCCGCTTGACAGTAAAAATAACACTGACTGTCAAGGTTCGCCACACGCACACGGGCAGCACGCATGCGTGCGGGCCACCCGCGCCGCGATCCGCCCGTATACCGCGTGTGTGTGGCGCGCATGACAATAAAAACATGTATGTACCGATAGGTTGCGGGCAGCACGCATGCGTGCCTGGCCTGCACGCGGGCGCAAACACGCATGACAATAAAAAGGCCCTAAAGAATAGTTCAGTTAGGTTAGGTAGGTCCAACTTCGAGAAAGAGGTCAATCGTCGAATCCGACTCGGCTGGGCAGCGTTCGGGAAGCTACGCAATATCTTCTCGTCCCACATACCACAGTGTCTCAAGACGAAAGTCTTTGACCAGTGCGTGTTGCCAGTGATGACCTATGGCACTGAAAGGTGGTCGCTTACAATGGGCCTTATAAAAAAGCTAAAAGTCACTCAAAGGGCAATGGAGAGGGCTATGCTTGGAGTTTCCCTACGAGAATCAGAAATGAAGAGATCCGTAGGCGAACCAAGGTCACCGACATAGCCCGAAGAATTGCCAAACTTAAGTGGCAGTGGGCAGGGCACGTTGCTCGCAGATCAGATGGCCGATGGGGCCGAAAGGTTCTGGAATGGCGACCGCGTACCGGAAGACGTAGCGTTGGAAGGCCTCCTACAAGGTGGACCGATGACCTTGTGAAGGCCGCAGGAATCCGCTGGATGCGGGAAGCACAAAACCGGTCGAAATGGCGGTGCTTGGGGGAGGCCTATGTCCAGCAGTGGACGTCTTTCGGCTGAAATGATGATGATGATGATGATGAAAGAATAGTTTGGGAATATTTCACAATCACAAACCAGTAAAAAATAGCTGCGTAAACGTTGTTAAGTTTACAAAAAATATATTTTTGCAAATAAACCTATAAATGCCGGCATTTATCTTTAGCGCTGACCTTCAATTACTTTAAGCGATTTTGGACCTTACTCCTAAGACAATACGACGAGCACATAAACCCCCACCACTCCGCCGAGAGCTAAAGTTAAATGCCGGCATTTATACCTATGTATATTGTGTATGTCATGTACAAAAGTGTTCAGAGAATGTAAAATTTTATCTCCATCATAAAACACGGTCCATTTATCTAAAGCAAAGCACTAGGTTTAAATAACACAATAAATCTTTGCAAACATTAATTTAGTTTTATTAAAACTGTAACGTAATTATGAGAGTTTAGATAATTAACTTATCGTTTGTTTTCCTTAAGGCGCTGACAAGACCCAATTGACAAAAATGGGCTTCTCTTAAGAAAAATAATTGCCAAATCTGTATAGTTTGTTGTAGCGGAAAAAATATATGTTATATTTGAACATATTTCCCAGAACTTGGTTGTTACCAAAACACGTTTTAAAAACAAAATCTCGATACAAACTAACGTTAAACTAACCTCTTACTTTGAGTTCTAATCCAAAATATCTGTATTAAATATCAACATACGTTACGTATTTAATTAATAACAAGAACGTCTTATTTGAATTCAGAACTTGGTCGTTTTTTATTTTCGATTACTCAACTCAATTTTGAGTAAATACATAATTACTTCATATTTTGCAATAAATTACAAGCGTTGTGTCATCGCTCTTCTCTTTCTTTTCTATGCAATCTGACAGGGACCGCGGTTTAGGTGTTGTCAGCGTCTTAACAAACATTATAAAGGCGAATTATTAGTTAAAAGCATAATATATTAAGGAATAACAATTATGTAACGTCATTTTACTATTTAAATAAAACGTTTCATTGATAATACAGAGCTGTGTGCTTGTTTACACGAACACGGACTGTGGATGTGTGTGTGTGAGAGGGTAAAAGGGAGTCACTGACTGCCATACTGACACGTGTAAGGTATCCGAAATCTAAATTCCATGACGACAAGCTGACTCACACAGATAGGGACGCGCCCTCAAGGCCACAAATGAGTGAATTTAAAGTTTGTGGTAGTGGAATTATTTTGTCATCTTACTGTGTCACTTTCTTTTGTCGCTAATTGTATTTGGATCTGTTAATTTGTCCGCGTCCATACAAATAGTTTGGAGGTCATTGACATACATTTTTGTGTATGTAGGAACGTGGGCCAACGTAGAGATATTTTGAAATGATTGCGAGGAGACAACATTCATAAAATATATCGAATGTGCGCTTTTATAATTTTTATAATGACGATATTAACGTGAACGTGGACGACCACGTTAATATGAAATATTTAGAAAAATCAATGTTTAGAAATTCATATGTAGGTATATGAAGCTAATAATAATGTTATAAACATTATCGTGGACGGAAGTTTAAAATCATGCTCGTATTACCATACAATAGTGGTCAGAATATTAATTTTTACATCGTTAGAATTGAAAACAAACAAGCAAAATGTGCATTTTATAAATGATCGCCTTGTCCATTGATTCAGTCTATTGACAATGAATGAATGATGGTCAAAAATTACACCTACATTGTGTTCAGCTGTTTTAAAAACAATATGTTATCCTTGTATAATGTACGTACCTACCTACGTACGTTTTACGTACGGTGGTATACCACCGTATGTGTAATTCATAAATGAATAACATTATTAATAATGTTATTACCTACGTCCTTCGTAGCCACCCTCAAGGGAATTACCTCTATATTGCAGTTGCGTTATCCTCATCAAATTTCCTTTATAAAAAATGAATTTAGAACCAATAGGAAGGTACGTATTTTATTTACAAGCCGTAGGTTAGGTACACACGGCTATATATCAAGCTATACATTGCCAGTATAATAAGCTGACCTCTCATTGTATGGAAAACCTATAAAATGCGAGATCAACTTATTCTGGTAATGTATAGTTTGATATGTAGCCGTGTGTACTAGAAGTTTCATTAATACTTTACACATACCTACTTACAGGTCTCCCAAAGTGATAATGCGCATAGAAATGTTCGTCACTGTTCGGCAACGGTCGTATTAATTTTATTATTGACTGATTATTTTTATTAATGAATTATGAATTAGAATATTATTATGTATTATTAGGAAATATGTACTTTTGCATGCCTTGTAATTGGCAAGATATGGCTGTTTCTGTATTTATATTTTTTAACACCTTGACTTGTATGTATTTGCAAAATAAAATATTTTTATCTTTATCTTTACTATTCGGAAATTAAGCCTGTTTTTACCAGACCGCGCAACGCAAAGGAGGGTAGTGTTTATCAGCCTATGCATGTAAGTACGAGTATGTATTTCCTTTGTGGCGCTCCTCTAGAGACCAAACGCGTGGACCGATTTTGATGATTCTTACGTCAATCGATTTGTGTAAATTAAAGCATCATTGAAGAAATGACAGTAATCAAAATTCAGTATGGCGACAACCAGACTTTATTGTGAAAAAAAAAAAAACAAAGTCGACGAACTATGTTATGTGGGGTATATATATTGAATAGGTATTTGAAAATCATCTTTCGGCTTCACTAATAATTTTACATTTTGAATGATAATTTAGGATCTATAACGGTTTAAAGTTGGTTAGCAACCACTCTCAATTAAGTTTTCAAAAGTTATAATAAAGCTGTGATAAAGTTCTTTTATAAACGTATTAATGTGAAAAATAGTTATTAATATGTGTAAAATAAAAAAAAGTTATTTAAAAAATCAAAAACCCGACTGCGTAAAAGTGAACTTAAACTAAATCAAGGTGACATATTTCTAAATCTAGTTATATAAACAATCTCATGCAGTCGGAGGCAATGGGTCTTTATTGTTATCACTATCAGAGTCGTCTGACTGGATGAGATTGTTTATATAAATATAGAAATAGGTCATCTTGTTTCCATCTTTTTGAAAGTTCACTTTTTACGCAGTCGGGTTTTTTATTTTTTTAATATTTTTTTTTTATTTTACACATTATTACTATTTTTCACATTAATAAGACCGATACGATTATAAAAGAACTTTATCACAGCTTTATTATAAGTTTTGAAAACTTAATTAAGAGTGGTCGCTAACCAACTTTTTGTATGAAATACATAATAATGTTGTAATTGATAGTCTCACATACATATTTATGAACCTTAATATGATACTTTGGGATCTATTGAAATGTCTAATGCTAAACACGTTTAGGTAGGTAAATGCTATTATAAATTATAATAAAAAAACAAGTATCCAAAACATATTATTAGATTAAAGAAGAATACGAACATTATTGCTCATCCCCCATAGCAACTAGCGTGATTATTTATGGCCTACAGACTGACCAGAAGTATAGGGAATATCTATGCAAAATTTGAAACGAAAATATCCGGTAGTATTTGCGAGATGCAAGAACATACATATTTTCGGTATAATTATATTCAATGTACAGTTTTGAGTTCGCTACCAAAGATATAAAAATGTATGGATCAAAGTTGTGAAAAAGACAGTCAAAACTGTGAACTCGTCGATAAAAATTGCGTCCAACGGTTGGCCGCAAAATGCACGCACACTGGAATAACACAATGACGTGACGCGAATGTAAATCGTAGCTGTCACGCACACCAGCTTAACAAAGTTTGCCTGGGGGGTAACCATCACTTCTTATAGCAGTATTATTCCAATATTACTTCAGCGTGAGAAAGAGATGGAGCTATAACTCCTGTATAACTCCATCACTTTCCCACTGTGAAGTAATATTATAAATACTCGTACTGCTTTATGAGGTGACGGTTACTCCCTGTGTTTGTTTTAGTTCTTTTGCAGTGCGACACTATCTAGACACATAAATAAACAAAGTTCGCTACGATTTTGTTACTTATAGCTTTAGCCCGCGGCTTCGCCTGCGTGGATGTCGAAAAATATCCCACGGGCACGTACTACCGGGATGAAAAGTAGTAAATCCTATGTTAATCCACAACAAATAAAATGTGTAGGTAACTAATAGACTATGCTAGGGCTGTTCGCTCACACACACTATTCTTACTTTAGCATTTTTTATACCCGTCGTAACTTCTAAACGAATGGTCCTATTCGAATAATTTAAAGAGGAATTTACATGTACATAATCTACCTTGACTATGAATTTATTTAGTTGGATAAGGATTGATACGAATGTCATCGTCGTTCGATTCTACCCGCGTTTTGATTGACTAATTTGAACAAAAAACGGTTATAGTTATATAATAGACTCGTAATTACCCACAAAAAAGTCTGCGAGGCTATCCTCGCGGACTTTTTTGTGAGTATGTAATTATGAGTAGTATGAACATACATACATACATACATAATCAGCCTATAATGTTCCCACTGCTGGGACACAGGCCTCCTCTCTGTGAGAGGGAGTGGGCCGTAATCCACCACGCGGGCCCAGTGCGGGTTGGTAGATGTCACATGTCTTCGAATTTTTGTTTCTAGGACATGCCGGTTTCCTCCCGATGTTTTCCTTCACCGTTTTGAGAGCAGTGGTGATGAAATAATTTACACAAGTAAAGCGCCTGTCTGGGTTCGAAACTACGATCTACAAATATTGTAAGTCGTGGCCGTTACCACTGGGCCACCACTGCTCAAGTATGAACATGTAGTACAAATAAATTATTTTATGTAGGTACCATCAATAGTTTTCGCAGATAAAAGGTGATGGGGGCAACCTTCACCTGTTATAGCAGTATTATTTCAATATTACTTCAGCGTGAGAAAGAGATGGAGCTATGAGTCCTGTACAGCTATATCACTTTCCCACTGTAAAGTAATATTATAATAATACTGCTATAAGAGGTGATGGGGGGCAACCATCACCTGTTATAGCAGTATTATTTCAATATTACTTCAGTGTGAGAAAGAGATGGAGCTATGAGTCCTGTACAGCTATATCACTTTCCCACTGTAAAGTAATATTATAATAATACTGCTATAAGAGGTGATGGGGGGCAACCATCACCTGTTATAGCAGTATTATTTCAATATTACTTCAGTGTGAGAAAGAGATGGAGCTATAAGTCCTGTACAGCTCCATCACTTTCCCACTGTGAAGTAATATTATAATGATACTGCTTTACGAGGTGCGAAGCGAGGCGCTTCGCTTACGGATGATTGCATAAAGGCAATCAGTGTGCGTCTCAGCAAACATAGACTACGCGCAATGTATTAGGAATTTCCTTCTAAACCATTGGATTGTGATTTAAATTGTGTTATGTACGTAATTAGGGTGCTGATTACGATCAAACCTTTTACCATATATTGTGAAGTTTAATCAATCAAACTAACTATAATCGATTCACGTTAGGAAAAATTCCTCACGAACTGCTGACTCATTCGAGTAGTTAGTAACACTAGTCAAGGTCAGACCGATTCTAGTTTTTATGTATATCTTAGCATGTTCTGAAACACCTGTCTGACGATAACTGACTATACATACTTACGTAAAAATTGTCCGTACCGTAGTGTTGTACACACGGCTACATATGAAGCTGTACATATCCAGTATAGGCTGACCTCTCATTCTACAGAAGTCCTATACAATGCTAGATCAGCTTATACTGGAAAAGTATAGCCTTTTAATAATTATATTTGTACAGAAAATATGGTTTTATTGTTGTCATATTCATGAAAATTATGACGTTTTAATTTTGACGGCTGTTTTGGAGATTATACTATCTGGCTACATTTGTTATCTACATGCTACGTATTTTAATACATCCATCCATCAAGAGGTTCATTTTTTAGACACTGGGTCGCGTTCCATGTGTCTATTTTCGCCCCTAGCCGCCGCAGGACACGCCCTGGGCGTCGGGAATCCCGGGCGGATTTCCGGCCACCGTAGGCGCGGGCTTGCGGACGGTGAGCAATGGGTAGCTCACCGTCCGGTAAGGACCAGGCCCGGGTCGACGGCGCGTTGTATTCCATGCGCGCCTCAAAGAGATGTCGTCAGCACAAAGGTAGGGGTCCACTAGGGCCGATGCCTGCCGGGGTCGCGGGAAGGTACTAAAGGGTCACCGAGGCCCCTGGCAACACAGGCAACGGAAGGAATGTGGTGGGTTTTAGTCAGCAAGAGTCTGACACACCCTCCCGCTCCGCCCAGAGCGGGAGAAGTTATTTGATGATTTCACACACAAAAAAAAATGTGTCTATTTTGATATCGTTTGTTTTTTTTTTCTTTTAGTTGTTTACAAACATAAAGCTATTATCTAAAACATGTCACAGGTAGAAAAATGTCTTCAATCGCTCGCCATCTTACTAATCTTCCACCTCTGTGATGTTAGCTCTGGCCAGTTCTCCTATGAGAAGACGAGTGTAATGCAGGTCTATACCTGCATTACACTCGTCTTCTTCACCCAAGGACGACTTAAACCTGGTTGAATTTCGAATTTGTAGCATAAAATACATTTTGTTTAATCGAATAATCTCTCCCTCTTCGGAATCTATACATATTATAAACTAAGATCCGCCTGCGGATTCGCCCGCGTGGTATGTCGATAAATAGCCTGTCCTTCCTCAGGGTTCAAAATATCCCCATACCAAATTTCATCAAAATCGGTTCAGTGGTTTAACCCTGAAAGCGTAACAAACAAATAAAAATACTCACATTTATACTATTAAGGGTTGAAATCATTTTTCGTGTATGTCCATAACCTCATACATAAAGCAGTAGGTAACCATCACCTATTATTATAATATTACTTTGCAGTGGGAAAGTGATGGAGCTATACAGGACTTATAGCTCCATCACTTTCTCACGCTAAAGTAATATTGAAATAATACTGCTATAAGAGATGATGGTTGGCCCCTCTGATCCTGGGTAACCGCGTTAAGGTTTGTGCAGACTGGCGTGAAATCGCGGGCGCGACAGGCAGTGCCACGCGCAGCCCGACACTTTCCATGAAGTTTTCATAGAAATTTGCTACTAGTGTCGTGGTCGCGACGCACCGTCCCGTCGCGCCTGTCTGCGGGAGCCTTTTTCTTCTAAACTTTGCGACGGATTGTGATGCGGTTTTCACCATAAAGGCTCTTACAGACTGGGGCGATATCCCGGGCGCGACAGGCATATTACTGCCTGTCGCGCCCACGATATCGCCTCAGTATGCAGGAGCCTTAATTTAGAGAATTTATTCTGAAGGGGTTGTATTGTTAACATTAATGTTAAACTTACGTATATTAAAGAAATCTCAATGTTTAGTCAAGTCGTACAAACATTTTGTTTTGCTCTAATAAAACGAGCAAATGCTTTATTGTATCCCATAGCAATGGCATTCAATAAAGCATTTACTATCTGTCTATTAACAGTATGTAAGTAGCCTTTGTGCTGTCATCTACAGAATGGATCCAACCTTCACTCCCCATCAGTATCGAGTTACTTGTCCCTACTTATGAAGCGCTTACGTCACGTGGGTAAATAAAACCGTTAGGGGGACTTGAACTCTTATCCCTCTTGGAACTAAGCAGTAGTTTAGAGAGCTTCTTTCCAAAGGGCTTGTATGGAAAAGGTTCGAACGCCATAATAAAATCTGTAATTATAATGGATGTTGTCTCGTCCTCAACAATGGGTTTTCTGAAATGGCGTTCACTAAAGTCGAATTATTAATTCACTGGAGTAATTTGCCATAAGCCTACCATTTTATTACACAGAGTGACAGCTAGCACATGTCAGATTACCTACTCCAGTTAATGAATAATCGTCTTTAGGTGGCAACACTTTTTTTTTTTTTTTTTTGAGGGTGGGAAATCATCAAATAACTTCTCCCGCTCTGGGCGGAGCGGGAGGGTGTGTCAGACTCTTACTGACTAAAACCCACCCGTATTCCTTCTTGTTGCCTGTGTTGCGGGGGCCTCGGTGACCCATAAGTACCTTCCCGCGACCCCGGCAGGCATCGGCCCTAGTGGACCCCTACTATGTGCTGACGACATCTCTTTGAGGCGCGCGTGGAATACAACGCGCCGTCGACCCGGGCCTGGTCCTTACCGGACGGTGAGCTACCTATTGCTCACCGTCCGCAAGCCCGCGCCTACGGTGGCCGGAAATCCGCCCGGGATTCCCGACGCCCTGGGCGTCTCCTGCGGCGGCTAGGGGCGAGAGGGCGCGAAACTTGCCTTTCCCTCAACCGTCCCGCCTCCTCCTTCGCGAGCATTACTGCTTCGCAGAAGGAGGTGACGGCTGCCCATGCCCTCTCGCTCCGTACCATGGCCTGAACCAGGGCCGGACGCGAGAGGTCTCTGCCGCCGATCGCCTCCACGAGGACACGGCGGTGCTCTGCCCAAGCCGGGCAGACCTCCACCGTATGTTCCACCGTGTCCTCCGGGCGATCCACACAGTGGTGACACCCGGACGTTTCCTTCCGCCTTATCCGACACAAAAACCTCCCGAAGCTGCCATGTCCGGTGAGGACCTGCGTCACGCGGAAGGTGAGGACGCCGTGGCGCCTCTCCAGCCACTCCTCAAAGAGGGGACTTATCGCCGCAATCGTGGCGTGCCCAGCACTGGGTTGCGACAACCGTAAGGTGGCAACACTTGAGACGTCAAGTCCGGGCACCTGTCAAGTGTCAAAGCGCCTATAGTTTCTTTAGTCGTGACTGAATGATGAACGAATGAATGAATGAAACGAATGATGTACATACATTTTATATTCATCCTATTCTATATCCATCCAGTCCTCCAATGATGATAGAATACAAGTATTGTCATCAGCACCAAATGAGACTGTCGAACTTCACTTACAGCCTACTGGTAAGTTCTCGTTTGACTACTCAATTTCTGCCGCCAAACATATTTTTTGGGATTCGATTTGAAAGCGCCAGTGATTACGAGTTAGGTAGATCATTGATGATGAGTTTTGCATAGAGTCTAAGATACTAAGGTTGGTAAAGTATCAGTGAACCCGGTGTTACCGGCTTCAGTAGGTAATCGAAAACCGTCGAGAATCGAGGACCGTCACGTCGGCGCATCGGCCTTTTTCCCGATTTACCACATAAAAACATTAAAATACTTATTTTTCAATTATTTGATATAAAAGCGAATACTGTATTCGCATTTAATCTGATATTCGTGATTATTACAAGGAAAAAACGCGCGCTTTCAACTGGAAAATCTCTTTATGTGGATCGAACAGAACGTATACTTATCCCGATTGAATGAATTAAACGAAGTCACGCTTTTGTTACTTAAAATAATTAAGTCGCAACACTCGTAACTGCTTGTGCTTAGAGAACAACACGACATGCTGTTAAAGTTTTCGAGTCACGACACGACCAACTGATAAAAATATAGGATTGTATCAGTTCATTGACTTAGATTTACTTTACTTTACTTTGCTTAGTTTACTATACGTATAATTGTACCTTTGGGTAGTACTTATTACACCACCTCCAGGGGTGTAACCATCACCTCTTATAGCAGTATTATTTCAATATAACTTCAGCGTGGGAAAGAGTTGGAGCTATAAGTCCAGTATAGCTCCATCACTTTCCCACTGTGAAGTAATATTATAATAATACTGCTATAAGAGGTGATGGTTACCCCCCAGATCAGTTCCTTAACACATTGACCGCCACGTCCAAAAAGCAAAAACGTGCCCTCGGCGTCAAGCTAAGTCGTGATCGTGACCGTGGCGTGCTGGGCACATTTTGGTCTGTCATCTATACATGACTGTGGCGGTCAAAAGGTCAAGGTGGATCCGTAGTGGTAGTTCGCGAAATTCAAATTTTCTTAGGTTTTTTGCAATTTGCTGGTCAGTGCCACGTTGTATCTTGATGAAAATATGATTGACGACCATAACAAATATATTTTCACAGAATAATAATAATTAGTATCATTAATACCTCTCAAAGTAAGATTTGTTCCATAAGATCTTTTCCCTTTGAGATTTGTTCTTAAGTACAAATGATTCTAAGGGCCGATTCATACCGGGAAAGCAGCGAATGGCAGCGTGCAGCAGCGCGGCGAGCACTTTCAGTGTGAAATAATTTTAAACTTTATCTACATACTTAATTAATAGACCAGTATCGCTTGAAAAGCTCGAAAAGGTCGTGCGGCCATCCGCGGTGCCGCGAGGCCACTCGCGGCGCCGCGAGCAGCTTCGCGGCCACGCGCGTCTTGTCAGCGGTACTGGCCGCGTCGCGTCGCTGCCGGCCGCTTCCGGCCACTGCCGGCTTCTGCCATTCCGTTGTAAATGATTATAATTCTGTAACTACATATTTGTTTGGGCGCGTATGATATTTTGATCAAGATGGAACCTGATCCTGACCCGCAAATTGCAAAAAACTTAAGACATTTTGAATTAGGCGGTCTACCACTACGATTCGTAAGTAATTATGTCCTGTAGATAATTTCAAACTCTGTTTTATTTTAAATTCATTCTGCTGAGTAGTTCTTATCCAGATAAAGTTAAACAGTCCTCATTATTGTTAAAATAGCCAATTAATTAATATAACGTTGACTGCAACCTAGTTTTTTTTCACTGAAAATACGTGTATGGTAGGTATAAACATTACAAAAGTATTGCTGAAATCTTTTCATGCCCTTTAAACCTAAACGCTTGATAAAATTGTTGAAGCAATTTTCCATTGTATGTAGGTAGTTGACAATATTCAATGAATAATAAAAAATAAACTAAAAATCAATTTTAAAACTGCAATTTTAAAGTTGCGTGGTAAACTAAAGGCTCCGCGTGTAGCGCTACAAGCGGTGCCTTTGTGTCGCGACGCGTCGCGCGACAAGTCGCGCCAGTATGTAGGAGCCTTTACAATAAAAATACCTGTCATTTTGACAGTTCAAAACGTAATTTACGTTGTTGAGCAGATTATTTTTTCACACCTGGGAGGTAACCATCACCTCTTATAGCAATATTATTATAATATTACTTCACAGTGGGAAAGTGATGGAGCTATACAGGAGTTATAGCTCCGTCTCTTTCTCACGCTGAAGTAATATTGAAATAATACTGCTATAAGAGGTGATGGTTACCCCCTGTGAACTATATTGGGTAAGTATTTCAAAATCCTTTGGATTTTGATGTGACCCTAACTGCGTAAGACACTGAAAGTGTGTTACGGTCACATCACAATTAGGACTTCCAAAATTACGGAAATGTCAATTACGTAACTAATTACGCAACTTTTTTCTCCAATTCCGTAATTACGTAATTACGTAATTTTCCTATTTTTTTTTTAATTGACTGTGAATAATACATACATACATAAACTTACGCCTTCTTCCCATGGGGGTAGGCAGAAACTATAGAACGCCACCTGCTACGCTCCTTACATACTCCTTTTGCTTCGTTTACGTTCATACATCTGGTCATACACGCACGCCGGTTGCGAGTACTACGCACCTGACCTTTTTGAAGAACATCATTAATGAGGTCATATATGTCTTTCTGGGGCGTCCCCCCCTCCCGGCATTTCCACTCACATCTGCCTTTTATTTTTTGTTTGGAAATCATCAAATAACTTCTCCCGCTCTGGGCGGAGCGGGAGGGTCCGTGTCAGCCTCTTACTGACTAAAACCCACCCGTATTCCTCCCTGTTGCCTGTGTTGCCAGGGGCTTCGGTGACCCTTTAGAACATCCCCGCGACCCCGGCAGGCATCGGCCCTAGTGGACCCCTACATTTGTGCTGACGACATCTCTTTGAGGTGCGCGTGGAATACAACGCGCCGTCGACCCGGGCCTGGTCCTTACCGGACGGTGAGCTACCCATTGCTCACAGTCCGCAAGCCCGACTCACGTCTGCCTTTTGTTAGTCGCCTTTCATTCTTCCTCTCAACATGGCCAAACCATCTAAGCATACTCTTTTCAATTTTTGTCACTACATCTTCCTTTAAACCGCACCGTTGCCTTATCACATCATTTTCCAGCCTATCATTTATAGTCACGCCAAACATGCTTCTCAAGGAACGCATTTCCACTGCATTTACTCTACTTTCATGCTTCTTTTGCCACACCCAACATTCAATTCCATACATAAGTGTATGCACCAGCACACCATTATGAATAGCCAGACGAGCCTCTTTGGCATCGACTGGTTGGTCACCACCGCATGTATAGCACCATTAACTTTATTTCCCGCATTTACTCTCCTTTCCACATCTTTATCAATCTTTCCATCCCTTGTAAACAAACTCCCTAAATATACAAATTTACTTACTCGCTCTACACTCTTATCATTTATTTTCACATCACACACCGATATATGAATAATATATTTGTAAATATTATAGATAGAGTATCTACAATTTTTACAATTATCTTTTACTATCTCAAATTCAAGGAATTATCAAAATGAACACAATATTTAAATAAAAAATATTTATTGAAGAATTTATCATCGTACACCAGTTAAGTCAACCCATTTTTTTTCCCCAAATATAGTCTTTCTTCTTGAAAATGTGATCTCATAAATGACAAGGCATTTAAAGTTTTGTTCACTACAAAAATATCCGGCGGATGAAAAGGCTTCAACACTTGTTATCGAAAGCAAATAATTATACGCTGCAGTCAAAAAAACTTCGCGACCGCCGCCAGCGCTGTTGTAAATGCACATTTCTACCCTAATAATGGAATGGAGATCTGTGTTTACTGTTAAAATTGGTTTATTTACAGTCACTTTGTTTATTTCAACATTATAATACTTTTTTATTGGTTGACTATTTTTATTGATTTATAATACCAATAATTACGTAAGTACGGAATTGACATCTTTAGTTACGGAATTGAAAATACTTTAAAATGAGTTCGTAATTACGTAATTGTTTAATTACGTAATTACGTAATGGAAGCCCTAATCACAATCAAAAGTATACGCTGAACTCGCATTGTATAAGATTTCCTTAAAATGAGAGGTCAGCTTATACTGGAAATGTATAGCTTGATGTAGCCGTATGTACTCATCGATCATAGAATTCGTAAGTACTATATGTAGATTGTAAGTAGGTCGAATTTTGACCAGTGGGCGACCACTAGTAATAATAATTATTCGAATAAATATTTCAGTATTTAGCTTTTTAAAATTCTGAGGTTAATTTTTGTCGCTGCTCAGTTGTCTAATACCAAGATGAGATGTCAGATGTTACACATCACATGCGGCTACTGTAAGGCTCGCCCGTTTTCTTTTTTTTTTCAAATAGAAACGATTCGTTATTTTATTAAACAACTTTGTAAAAACCAGGTAAAATTTAAATGAATAAAGACCGGAATTTCATGTTTTTATTTTTTTAAAGATTCGCTACAAGATTATTGTATTTAATTTCAATTACTCGTAGTTTTGCTAAAGCCTGTCGTGAAAATATTATCTAGTCAAATACAGGCTTTTTATTGAAGTTAACTGAAATATTATTTAATCTTATAGAGGTCAATAATCTTTCTTATGGCGTAACAAACGTGTGATTATAAGTGACTTATAAATCTGTTATTACGCCTTCATAAAATGCAAGCAAGTTATGCAAACAATGTATGTATGTTAAACTAGAACGCATACACATCAATTCTATAAGTGAATATTTAAGTATTGTATTAAAATCGCGGTGTCGCGGTGGTAACGGCCGCGACTTACGAGTTGTAGGTCGTAGGTTCGAACCCAAACAGGCGCTTTACTGTGTATAAATTATTTCATCACCACTGCTCTCAAAACGGTGAAGGAAAACATCGTGAGGAAACCGGCATGTCCTAGAACCAAAAATTCTAAGACATTTGACATCTACCAACCCGCACTGGGCCCGCGTGGTGGATTATAGCCCACTCCCTCTCACAGAGAGGTGGCCTGTGTCCCAGCAGTGGGAACATATAAGGCTGATTATGTATGTACTAATACTTTATGAAATAAATTCAGGAAGCACCCAAAGCATAAAAAACAATAATACTTTTAAACTACTTAAGACGCTGACAACACCTAAACCGCGGTCACTGTCAGATTGCATAGAAAAGAAAGAGAAGCGCAATGACACAGCGCTTGTAATTTATTGCAAAATATGAAGAAATTATCTATTTACTCAAAATTGAGTTGAGTAATCGAAAATAAAAAAACAACCAAGTTCTGCATTCAAAGAAGACGTTTTTGTTATTAATAAAATACGTAACGTATGTTGATATTTAATAGAGATATTTTGGATTAAAACTCAAGGTAAGAGGTTAGTTTAACGTTAGTTTGTATCAAGATTTTTTTTCAAAACGTGTTTTGGTAACAACCAAATTCTGGGAAATATGTTCAAAATTAACATATATTTTTTCCGCTACCACAAACTATGTATATAGATTTGGCAATTTTTTTTCATAAGAGAAGCCTATTTTTGTCAATTGGGTCTTGTCAGCGCCTTAAGATATTTTAATGTTTTTTTTTTTGTGTGAACAGACTATTTTATTATCTATAATTCTATCTGTATTTTTTTTTCAAATAATCATTATGTTCGTTACTAAAAATAAATATTCCATATGAAACCGCGCGGAGGCGCGGTGTGAGCGAGACGCACATTTGTATAGCCAAGGTCAACGGCGATTGCCCGACCCTTAACATATAGTTTTCATTTATAGTGTCGCTATACAAGCTTTAGATCAATAGCTAGTGCCTTGGTCGATAGATTAGCCAGTCAACAAGGTTAATGACTAAGCTGTATAATCCCATAATCCTAGGTGACTGACATTGAAAACGTGGGGTAATAACATCACGCCAGTTGTCTCTGAATGGGTAGGTTGGAGGGGTAGGCAAAATGTGGGTTTGTACACAAGTCTAATATTTTGATATAAAAAAAATGAAGTTTATTTGCGGTAAACTTGACGCAAAAAAGAACACGAAGAAGTTGGGGGAAAATATGCGTCACTCGCTCAGCATAATGCTGCGACCCAGTGGCGGCATCTACAGCGCCACATACGAACTACGCACACACTGACGTCACGCAAAATCCTGCATCGCGCAAGCAGAGTTTACCGCGCAACTAGCATATACAGGGTGACATTGAAAACATGCGACAAATCGAAATGGGAGATTGTACTCATCATTATGAACAACTTTTACTAAGGGACCAAAGCTACAATCCCAAAAAAAAAACTGCTGTCCCCTACATTTATGTTCGCAATACCTCATCAAAATGTAGGAAAAGCGGATTTTTTTTTTTGGGATTACAGCTTTGGTCCCTTAGTAAAAGTTGTTAATAATGATGTATACAATGTCCCATTTCAGTTTGTCGCAAGTTTTCAATTTCAACCTGTATACAACATCCCGACATCAACCGTCGGGCAGTTGCCCACCAGACACGGCACCCGTCTGGTCGGAGGATCCTCCCTTTTCTATGGAGGATGAGTTAACTTTACACCCTGTTCCTCATGCCTCTATAACCCTATGCGAGACAGAGCCCCAGCGCTTGTTTTCTGCGGTAGCCGGTGTTGATGCGATGACGTCAACCGGTGCAGCACATAATGAAAAAGAAAAAACAAAGGTAATAACAAAATGTCGTTTTCTGTTACGGCTCGTGCAGACTAGCGCGACAGGCAGCGCGACAGGCAGCGCAACATTTTCCATGAAGTGTTCACAGAAATTGTGCTACTAGTGTCGCGTTGCGCCTGTCTGCATGAATGCTAGAAGCTTCATGTACCTATCTACTAGCGATCCCCTCTTCACACGGTTTTTATCATTTTATGGCATGACAAAACATCGAGATTATTTTTGTTTATTTTTTCTATTAGGCGCTGTCCCACTCCTGGGCAAAGGTCCACTACTTCCATCGAGATTTCTATATTATAAAATAGGTATACAACATACATACATAATCAGCCTATAATGTTCCCACTGCTGGGGCACAGGCCTCCTCTCCGTGAGAGGGAGTGGGCCGTAATCCGCAAATAGCTTTTTACTAAACGCATAATACATGCTTATAACAAAAAACAATTTTAAAAATGTTTGTCAGTCTGTCTGTCTGTTTGTTCTGGTTAATCTCCGAAACAACCGGACCGATTTTGACGGGACTTCCAGTGGCAGATAGCTGATGTTATAAGGAGTAACTTAGTTTTATTAACCGTCTTTATAAAAAGGAGGAGGTTCGTAATTCGGTTGTTATTTTTTTTTTTAGGAAAATCCACGCGGGCGAAGCCGCTGGCAGCAGTTAGTTTATAATATGTATACATAGATTAGATATAGTAGCTTCAGTAAATTGCTTTAGTATCAAGGTCGTCTCTAAAGCAACGAAAGTTAGGATAATAAACGTGATTCCGAAAGACGGAAACTTGATGTGGTATCGTTGTTGGCGTGGTAAACAATTCTTGGATGAGTCTGAATGATGTATCGTTGTTGGCGTGGTAAACAATTCTTGGATGAGTCTTAATGTTGTATCGTTGGCGTGGTAAACAATTCTTGGATGAGTCTTAATGTTGTATCGTTGTTGGCGTGGTAAACAATTCTTGGATGAGTCTTAATGTTGTATCGTTGGCGTGGTAAACAATTCTTGGATGAGTCTTAATGTTGTATCGCTGTTGGCGTGGTAAACAATTCTTGGATGAGTCTTAATGTTGTATCGTTGTTGGCGTGGTAAACAATTCTTGGATGAGTGACTGATTATTGTTAGTCAGTTGAACCAGTTGAACAAGTTGTCATTTACAAGGTGACAAGCCCCATAATCCCCACAATTCTCAAAAGACTCTTGACTGAGTAGGTACTGAAGCTACAAAAAGACTGTGACAGCGTTGTATTTTGAAAGTTAAAAGTCTTCTGCGCTTTTCGTTAATAAAGGCAGACAGACACGACAGTGCGACGCCATAAAGGTTTCATTAAAGTTGTTCTACTAGAGTCGCGTCTCGCCTGTGTGCGCCTGAAATCTTCTTGCTTCTTTATCTACCATCGGAATCTAAGAAATAAAAATAAAAATTGACTTAATTTAAAAATTGTAGTTAATAGGTTCTATTACAAAAATACGTTGGGAAATGTCTAGGTCACTGGTGAAATAGATATGCCTAACACATTCAAATGTTGTAATTCTATATATATGAGATTGATTTATTTCCTTATAATAATAGCATAATACTGTGGCACTGTAGGACAAAGGCGTCTCTTCATACAGAGAAGGCGAGCATTTGGTCGGCTTATTGGTCAATTTACACGAATTTACTCGCCCGAAACGGGCGAAAGGACACTTTTCAACGGTATTCTTTTTTTCAGTAGGCGATTCGCAGGAATTGATTTATTTGTGGGCGAATCGACGACTTCTTAAATAAGTATTAGGCAATTGGTATACAACATATTGCCTTTGAAATTTACTCATAAACATGCTGAATAAAACATAAACTTGTACAAAAGTAATACCTAGGTACACTACACTACTTTTATTACTAATTTTATTGACTTATTTATTTCCTGACCTAATAGAAACCAATACTTAGGTAATGATTATAAGCCTCCTTATACTTATTGAAAATTCCTACGAAAGGAGATTAACAGAAACGGTACATTTAAAAGAAATTCATTAATTTAAAAGCTATCCGTTAAAAGCTGTCGTTGTTTTATTTAATTAGAAAATATCGGATAAAAGTCTAATTAAAGGCTTCTGCAGACCGGGGATATCGCGGACAGGCAGAAATGTGGCTATTGCGCGTGCGATATCGCCCCAGTCTGCAGAAACCTTAATGGTGAAACGGGTGGAACGGGCTTATTGGATTTATAATTGTGAGTTCAGATTTTTTTCGTAGTCTTCCATACATACATAAACTCACTCCATCTTCCCGAGGGTTCAGAAACTACTGAACGCTTTTTTTTTGTGAGTGGCATTTCCTAGGTCAACCTAGGAGATTAGCGGCTGCTTAACCGAACTGTCCTATGGATACCTTAATAAATAAGGCCTCCAGCCAGAGCATAAAGCTTAGAAACTAAGCGACTATACTCTAAGGGCACCCCGTGTGGGATCCGGGCCTCGGCTTAGGGCGTTGCTGGGGAGGGCAGCAAGCAACATGCTGGATTGGATCGTCTACAGAACGCCAACTGCAACAATATTTATTTACTCCTTTTGCTTTGTTTACGTGTTAACTGTTCAAACATTAAAACTTCCACGATCTGAATAAATAATGTAAAACAAGAGTAGATAGGAACTTTTCCGTTTACTGGTTCTGTTGGCTCATTGGCTGTGCAGGTAACTCGAGAACGAATTCTTAGTTAAAACATTTCCGTTTCAAAATTCTGAAAGTTTTCCAATTTCTCTTTCAGTTTGGATTTTATTAAATGTTTTGATACTTACCTTACCTTTGTTGTATTTTAACTTTAAAATCTTGTTGTTTACTCCTCATTGTTGCCTTGTTGGTAGCTGTGTGATCAACAAAGACGTTGTTTGAATTGACGCTGCTCTGTTTCTTAACTGCCTGTCGACACCCGTGCTAACAGTACCGGGACAAAATTAAACGCGTGTTTGTAGATTAACTTGGATAATTATTCCTCTAAGTTAGTCTACATTATTTCACTTTTTATATCATGACATTCACCCGGTCAGCCATTCAGCTGACCTCTTATTGTTATTCTATATTCTTAAAACGAATTAGCGTTTGTCTCATATTATGCCAGCAACTTATACACTATTCATGAAGGCCGCGATATCGCTGCAGTCGTACGAGCCTTTAAGGTTGACCATGCAGTAAGGCTCTGACAATACAATCAGGGAAATTAATTTGTCGTGTTATATCCATTTCATTCAACTGTCAAAGAATGACAGTGGTGATTTGAAGACACCATACACAGTTAGTCGTACCTATATACATGCATAAATATACAAGGTGTCGTTTTGCATGCTTGTCAAATTCAAGGAGGTAACTATGCTAATGATTCTCAACATGAATCAATAATAAAATAGGTAGGTTTTTCTTTCTTTTTCTTATTTTTGGAAATCGACATGTGTGGGACACGCATAGTAAAACGCGGCCCGTGTGATACCGCACTGTAACTGCCCTTTTACACACACACACTACCGCATACACAACAGGATGATTTTGTTCAGTGAAAGTGGTGTATTCTAAAATACTGTCAAACTTAAATAACTAAAAGAACAAATATGTATGAATTATTGAGCAGGCATTGTAATTTCATTTGATTATATATGTCTTTCTAGCAAATTTGACGAGGATGTAAAACGTCACCTTGTATAGATAAATATTATACTACACTCGAGAGCAATGAATTAGGGTCACATAAAGATACCTGAAAGTCTCGGAAACTAACAATGAAGATGTGAATGACCTTCAAGAGGTGAACACTAACTGTATGGAGTGGCCAGCACGCAGCCCGGATCTCAACCCAATTGAGCGTGCTTGGGATGAACTCGGATGTGTGAGACACCGAAACTCTTCCCCGGTCACGCTTCAAGAGTTCAAAGTTGCGCTCGTATAAGAATGGGAGAATATTCCCCAAAGTTGTATAAAAAAAACTTGGTGTACAGCATGTCAAACCGCATAACCGCAGTGATGACAGCACGTGGGGGTAATACAAAGTACTACAACTCAACAAAATTTTAAAGTGGTACAAAAAAAATGCTTTTCTATTTTTGTTGTAAGATGAGATTGGTTATTTTATTGTTTAAGTATTTTTTATGAATAAAATACAAAAATATATACATTTTATTACATTAATTTGACTAATATTTAATACTCTATTAGACACAATTTATTTCATTAAGCTAGCATTCTTAGTTTCCGAGACTTTCAGGTATCTTTATATCCCTAATTTATTGCTCTCGAGGGTATGATTTAAGTTTAATTGACTTTATGAAATAATTATGTAACTAATCTCAATAAAATAAATGTTATATGTATTTACTTAACTAATGTTAATAACCTATTTGAAAATTGTTGATTGTTAATTTGTTTCCTAATTGTATTTTTATTTTAAGAATTAATTTTATTATACCTTTTGCTGTGCCCTAAAGGGTCCGTAACTGTACTGTGGCTTTAAGGCTCGTGCAGACTGGCTCGATATCGCGGATGCGACAGGCAGCGCGACACTTTCCATGAAGTTTTCATAGAAATTGTGCTACTAGTGTCTCGTCGAGCTGTCGCGTCGCGCCTGTCTGCGGGAGCCTTTAAGCCAACACCTTTAAACATTATGGAATGCAAATAAATATATGAATATTAATAATGTATTACAGACAATTTGAGGTATTCAATTTGATTAACAATAAAATTCCCTGACTTTTCCTACAAAGTCCTGTAAACTTATCTATTGTGGGCCTTATACATGCAGCACATTCGAGAGCAAACGTCAAATTAGACATCAGCCTATCATTCTTCCACGCAATTGATCAAGCAGACACGTTTGAACATCCATTACTGTTTTTGTTTCGAAGTGATCTGTCTAAGCGTCAGTAAATATTCAATGGACGCTGGAAGTGTGTCCAAACGGCCATTATACAGAGGTAATTGTCATAGTCAATTATAGCCGCTGTCAAAAGCGTCACAAACTTATTTGATGGAGGTGAGGTCATTTTAATATTCCTAGACCACTGACCTGTGTGTTAAATTGTTTGCTGTCTCGCCACAAAACAACAGTTTGTTTAGACCGTACAGCGTACACGTGGATACTTATTAAATATCCGGTTATTGACCTTGGCTTTTAACCTTTGACCGCCACAGTCATGTATAGATGACAGACCAAAATGTGCCCAGCACGCCACGGTCACGACTACGTGACAGATTTTAAGGAATAATTCGTAGCTTGGCGCCGAGGGCACGTTTTTGCTTTTTTGACGTGGCGGTCAATAGGTTAAAAGTCAAAACCATTAGGTTTTAGGAATTCAAAATCGCATTTAATGAACAGATTTTCAAACCGCGAGAAAAAGCTCGTGCAGACTGGGGCGATATCTCAGGCAGCAATATGCCTGTCGCGCCCGCGATATCACGCTAGTCTGCACGAGCCTTTATTCGAGTCTTTATACTTTCGACTAGAGTAACAGCTATAGCTATATGTAAGCGGGCACGCCCATAATGCCTGGAGGCTTTTATTTAGGTATTAATTTCTGTTTACGTTTTTATTTCTGCTTGAGTATAGTTTTCGACGTTTTTTTTTTTGGTATAGTGGTGTGCTAGCTGACATACGGCTAATAATTTAAAGTTTTGTGATGCGCGTAGTGTAAATTATTTTGCATACTATTGTATAGAATCCAATTTGAATCTAACTGAGCAGACAGCTGTGCTGCTGGGGAGTTTGTTGCGCCACTTCTTTTTCCCAGCTAAAGCACAAGGCAGTGTTGAAGGGCGTGCGTTTTGGGGGACTGTCTTATGTAATTTTGAGGTTCGAAAATTGCTGATTCTCAGCCTAGTTTGAATATATGACTTTTGATTTTGATTTAGATTGTTTGATTTTGAGTACTAAACCATATTAACACGGAACACTACTTTATAGCACACTAGCTTTTGCTCGCGGCTTCGCCCTCGTGGAAAATATCCCACGGGAACGTACCACCAGGATTAAAGGCTCTGGCAGACTGGGGAGATATCGCGAGTGCGACAGGCAGCAATATGCCTGTCGCGCTAGTCTGCACGAGCCTTAATAGTACCCTATCCAGGTCCTAAACTGTGTGTCCAAATTTCATCCGAAACCTTTCAGCAGTTTTTGCGCCAATCCGGAACATACATTCAGAAAATCGGACAAAATAAAAAATAAAAACCATATTGTCGGCACCAGACTCGTTCCTACACCTCGTAGTAGGTAATTACTTTTTCTCAAAAATATTCAATGTACAGTTTTGACTTCGTTACTATTTTATTATAAATGTATATATTATAAATACAATATATGTACAATTGTACATAAGACAGATACGTACAAAGACCAGGCTTAAGGAAAACGTAGAATTACAAGTCATCCTTTAGATTTCTGTCTATTAGAATAAAAATCAAGTCATTTATTCAAACTAGGCTGAGCATCGGCACTTTTCGAACGTGATAATTATATAGGACAGTCCAAAAACGCCCGCCCTTCACCGCTTCCTAGTGCTTTAGCTGGGAAGAAGTGGCGCAACAAACTCCCCAGCAGATAACACACAGGGGGGTTACCATCACCTCATAAAGCAGTATTATTTCAATATTACTTAGCGTGAGAAAGAGTTGGAGCTATAAGTCCTGTATAGCTCCATCACTTTCCCACTGTGAAGTAATATTATAATAATACTGCTTTATGAGGTGATGGTAACCCCCAGGCTGACTTGTAATTCTTACTTAGGAACCAAGTCCTTATACCCGAGATAAAGTTATCTAAATAACATAATGATGATAATAATAGTACAAACAGTAAAGTTCTTAGTAAATACTTAACTGTGATTTAAAGCGGCAGACAGGCGCGACGCGACACTAGTAGCACAATTTCTATGAAAACTTAAGACGCTGACAACACCTAAACCGCGGTCATTGTCAGATTGCATAGAAAAGAAAGAGAAGCGCGATGACACAACGCTTGTAATTTATTGCAAAATATGAAGCAATTCTCTATTTACTCAAAACTGAGTTGAGTAGGTAATCGAAAATAAACAACAACCAAGTTCTGCATTCAAATACGACGTTCTTGTTATTAATTAAATACGTAACGTATGTTGATATTTAATGCAGATATTTTGGATTAGAACTCAAGGTAAGAGGTTAGTTTAACGTTAGTTTGTATCAAGATTTTCTTTTCAAAACGTGTTTCGGTAACAACCAAGTTCTGGGAGATATGTTCAAAATTAACATATATTTTTTCCACTACCACAAGCTATACAGATTTTGCAAATTTGTTTCTTAAGAGAAGCCTATTTTGGTCAATTTTGTCAGCGCCTTAATGTAAAGTGTCGCGCGATATCGCACAAGTCTGCACGCGCCTTTACTTTAAGTACCTATTTATTTTGTCATGAAGGTCATGTAACAATTGACACTTACGTAATGCTACTTTATTGCTAAAATACACACCATCTGATACAAAATAAATTTTAATAATCATATATTATTGGTATACATAATCAGCCTATAATGTTCCCACTGCTGGGACACAGGCCTGCTCTCGGTGAGAGGGAGTGGGCTGTAATCCACCACGCGGGCCCAGTGCGGGTTGGTAGAATTAAGGCTCCTACATACTGGCGCGACTTGTCGCGCGACGCGACACAAAGGCACCGCTTGAAGCGCTACACGCGGTGCCTTTGCGCGTCGCGTCGCGCGACAAGTCGCGCCAGTATGTAGGAGCCTTTATAATTGGTATAGCCACTCATATTCACGTAATATTTTCTCTAGCAATGATTATGATACCATAAATTATAGTCCCGCGTATGAAGGCTCCTACATACTGGCGCGTCGCGACACAAAGGCACCGCTTGTAGCGCTACACGCGGTGTCTTTGTGTCGCGTCGCGTCGCGCGACAAGTCGCGCCAGTATGTAGGAGCCTTTACAATTTTGACTCAGTACTTCGACTAGATATAATAAATAATCAAAATATAAAAGGACACCAAAAAAAGCCAGATAATGGAGCCACTAACAATCCAAATATTCCAATTACAACAGCGAGACGGAAGAAACAGTTTGTAAATGTAAATACCATAGTAAAGGTTCCCGCAGACAGGCGTCACGCGACTCCTGTCTGCGGGAACTTCATGGAACTTGTTTTACTGGAGTCGCGTCGTGCTGTCGCATCGCCCTGTCTGCTGGAGCCTTTAAAACAGATGTTTCGCTTCATCGAAGAGATCGGTAGTCATAGTCGAGTGGCAACCTTGAGAGAACATCAAAGATGCTTCATGTAAACAGCATCGTAAACATTTACGTGGCCTTGGCTGATCATTTTTAGTGATCTTGTAAGTAGGAAGTTTTGATACAGGAAGGTGTTTCACTTTTAAGAAACACTTAGCGAGTGCTCCTAATTTGTCGGGATGACAGATAGTTGTCTGGTTCAAAGATTTGTAGAATGTAGCACCAAAAAATAAAAATAAAAACCGGCAAAGTACGTGTCAGATCACGCGTAATGAAGGGTTCCGTAATTGGGAAGTTGGGATGAATTTATCCCAAAAACAAACTTAACATTGCAGTTGAAAAACATGTTCTCCCATACATCGATATACTTCACGGTCAATTCTCCAACTGCAAATTAAAATTTCTCGTTAACTTGTAAAACCTACTTAGCTCTGATAGTTTTCCTTTTAATTTCATTATATGTCTACTGCTGCCAACAACTACTTAGCCGGCGAGACACACACACACACACTCTAACAAAAAAATGAGCACTTTAAAGCTTCAATCAAATGGATCCCTGAATCGAAAAAGGACACACATAGACGAAAACAAAGATAACCTAGAAAAAATATATTTTACTTTATGTCGGCGTAATTAATATGTATGTATACCTATGTCAAAATTACAGCTTTCTAGTACGAAGCGTCTCCGAGCTACAGTGGGGACAGACAGACAGACATGGCGAAACTATAAGGGTTCCTTGTTTACGGAACCCTAAGAATGAGTTGTTCACTTGTAACACGACACTGTCTTCCACGATAGGTTTGCAGTGCGATTCTGTTTCCTCGTGGGCACGCTCGACCCCGTGGAAACAACTAAAAACAAATTTTCGTCACGTCGACAAAATGAGAACACTGGAAGGAATGAACGACTGAGGAAAAGGCACAGTCTTACATAATATTTAATTTTGATTTCTTGATAAATTCCACAGGAAATCAAGAGAAAATTAATATATTTGATATAATATAATTTATTTTATTTCTATTCTAGTAGGTATCAACATGGTGGTTATTCTTATCTAATTCAGCCATACATAAGCATAACACAGGAAGGAAGGAGGGGCTTGTGGCTAAATAATAACAGCCGCACGGGTTGATCGACCAGGTTAAGCTACGCTTGCCGCGGTTGGTCCATAGATGGGTGACCATCTTTACATACCAATACCCCTCCGTGCCTCGGAGAGCACGTTAAACCGTTGGTCCCGGCTGTTATTTGTAGATCTTTGACAGTCGTTACGGGTAGTCAGTAGCTCGAAAGTCTGACAACCAGTCTTACCAAGGGGTATCGTGTTACCCAGTTACTGCTTTGTGGAGGTCAAATAGGCAGTCGCTCCATGTAAAATACTGGTATTCAGCAGTATCCGGATAGACTGGAACCGACCCCAACATAGTTGGGAAAAGGCTAGGCAGATGATGATAAGCATAACACAGGAAAACACACGTGTTCGAAACAGATACTATAGAAATCAAGAGACGCTTAAAATCTTTAATATAATAGTACCAGCAGGCTTAGCATGACGCTTTCTATTTCTTCGAAGACAAGACACGGCTCTTTCTATACAAAGTGTCATTTCGTTTCGCCTTTTTTGACATCCCACCATAGAAATCCTACATAAAAAAGGACCTAGACAAAGATCGATAAAAACGAAAGACAAGATGACAGATTGTAAAAGGATTTCTACAGTGAGATGTCAAAAATGGAGAAACGAAATGTCACTTTGTATAGAAAGAGCCGTGTCTATTCTTCGAAGCAATACAAAGCGTCATTCTCAGCCTGCAGATTGTTTTTTTTTCTTTAGCTTCTAGTCTAGTAATACCAATGCAATGATTATTCTGAAGTGGCTCTTAAAAGTCGTAATCATAGCACACTTGTTCTATGAAAAAGTGACGTAACATGTAATTTTATGAATCATAAATTCATAACATAACCAACTCCAATGGTGTCGTAATAACCTTAATGGGCTCGCCGATAGTGTGAAGTGTTTCAAGAGTTAAATAGATTCCCTGGAAATACTCATAACAGTAAAACTACCTGAGCTGTACCTATAGTACACCCACATTTCACCAGTTAGTACGTTTATATGATCTCATGTAATAGGAGCGAGCTTATTGCCATCAACCGGGCACAACTCCAGGGTATTGGCTACTACAGAGAAATTCTAGATGGAAAAACACAATAACACTTTGCCCCACCCAGGAATCAAACCCAGGACCTCACGCTCAGCAGTAGCGCTTGCGATTGTGACAACTAGAATAACGAGGTAGACGACAAATCAAACAAACCTCCTACCTTGGTTTAGCAAAATAGGAAATATACTCTGATTTCTGATTCCTGTAACACAGGTTTCAAACTAGCGCGGGAGTCAGGGCTTCTATATATAAAAATGTAACAAACTTTTTGCCAATGTCAATAAATATTATTATTATATTATATTTAGTACACATAACATAATCACATAGTCTATGTGTGTGTGTCATCATAATGTCTCTACATAATTATGTAGGCACACAACGTGGCCAGAGAACACATACACAACTTACAAGAAATCACGTAAATCTGTTACATAGATCATATTTTGATTTCGAGTTATATAACCGCGAAGAAACCGACAGACAGAAAGACGATGCAATTCAAAACATGTTGAATTACAAAGTAGCACAGATCATAGTCCGAACGTAGACAGTGCTCTTTTAAATTTGTTTTTCTAATTGTCTGCTAGATTCAATGTTTTGTTATGACTATGATGACTTTAAATGTATGTACGAACTCGTTCATTTTTAACCGACTTCAAAAAAAGGAGGAGGTTATATGTTCGACTGTATGTATTTTTTTTTTTTTTTTTTATGTATGTTCACCGATTTCTCCGCCAATTGTCAACCGATTTTGAAAATTCTTTTTTTATTCGTAAGGGTATACTCCTGAGGTGGTCCCATATTAATTTTGTGAAGATTTGATGTATACTTTGGGAGATAAACGATGGAACTCCTCAAAAACAAACAGTACACGTAATGTGATTTGGATATTGTACTAAAGATCAAAAATAATTGCTGGTTCTATCTATCCATCCGTGGTGAACTAATTATAGTCTTCGAAGATACCGCATGGAACTCCTCATCGGTGAACAGTACATATAGGAACTTACAGTGAAAGGTTAGAAGGTTAGGGGATAATTCTTTGAATATTATAGGCACGTTTAGACCGTTACTTGTATTCTTATATTCCGTTGAGCTGATGATGGAAGGTACAACTCCTTATCGATCAGGAGTTAGAAGATATCTTGTCCTAGATAGACATACTCGTTGACATCGAGAATTGATTCCTCAGCAGACACTAGAGTGGGCTCTTACCCACTCTACTGTCTGCTTAGTAAAAAAAAAGCAGCCTTAATCATTTTGGCCTGGCCAATTATTATATTTTTATTATTATACAAATTTACAATTGCCTTAATCGTTGCATTTCACGCAATGCTCTTTCGTCATGCGGTTTCTTGAGCAATTTGTTTGGCTCTAAGTCGCAAAGAGCAATACCATCCAGAGTCTTTACACGACTTAGCGCAACATAAACTTGGCCTTTAGCAAAATTTTTCTTGCCTAAGTTAATCACGGCTTTGTTTAGGGTGGTGCCCTGAAGTTTATGCACCGTTACCGCCCAACTAAGGATCAGCGGCAGCATCCTCCGTTCAACATCCCCATAACCTTTTGTGGCCTGATATGTTGTTGAAACAGGCGCTATGGCAACTAACCCCTCAGTGTCTTTCACTTTTGTGCCAATAGTGTCATCATCAAATTTTATAAAAACTGAATCGGGTAACTCGCCTGATTCTATTTGATCGCGACGAAAGGCAGGCCATTTAAACTTAGAGACAATCCCCATTGCCCCGTTAACCAGGCCCTCAGTAACAGAAATGTTACGTCTCAACATAACTCTAGAGCCTATGCCAAGTTGCAATTCGTGCAACAAACCACCACAGTTATTTACATCTGCAGGAATAACATTAGATGGTGGTCGTTTTCCGTAGGTTGCTGCCTCTCGTGACTCATCGATAGCACGCAAGATGTAAACGAGACTTGACTGAAGCAGTTGGTTCGTCATCTTAGTGTTATAGTTATCTACCAATTTAAGAGTTGGAAAAATCCTTACTGCAGCACCATCTGCGAATTCACCAATCTGTTCAACTCGCCGTCTTTCACACAAAAGTTGCAATTGTGAGATTGTGAGCTCACCAAATCGCAAGTTATTTAATAAATCAACAAATTCCATATCGCTACTTTGACGCATGTTGATGGTGAGTTCGCAGAAGGAGAACTGTTGCCATAAATGTATTTCTGCGTTTGACCACGGGGGTTGATCGAAGCACCAATGCCCTTTAACGGGTGGTAACTGCATGATGTCGCCAAATAACAACACATTTATACCACCGAATAATAAATTATTGTTTTTAAACTCCTGAAGGCGTAAGTGAATTATACGCAAATTTTCGTAGGAAACCATGGATATTTCATCCACTACTAGCCATTTGATGTAACGCCACTTACGCCTTTCTCGTTCCAACGGCTGTCCACTCATTTTACGATATGTCATCGTGGTACCTTTTTCTATTGGAAGTGAAAAAACTGAGTGAAGGGTTCTACCAGAAATTTGCCGTGCCGCAACACCCGTCAGAGATGCCACTTCCACAAAACTTGGTTTCAACATAATATCCACAGTTGGACCATAACAGCGCTTGATATGCTCAACAATTAATTTTAATAGGAACGATTTTCCGCTGCCTGCTCCACCCGTAATAAATAATAACAAAGGCTGTAGATTATCATTTAACCTGATGTCCCTCTCAATGGTATCCGACACTTGTTTTAATAAATCTTTTTGTTGAACATTCAGGCTTCTGATTCCACTTATAAAAACATCATCGGGCATAGCGGTAGGATCATTATCTTCAATAAAATCATCATGATTATTAAACACATTGATTTGGTCTTCGGTGTAGATATTCACATTATGTTCTGTAGACTCGTTGGCGCCACTATTCTGGTTCACAGTATTGAGTGCTACAGCCTGAACCAGAGCTTGTTGAATGACTTGTTCGGCATGGGCGAATTGTTCTACGGTTAAATTATGAAGAAGAGGCCTTAATTGTGATTGTCGACGTAAGAAACAAGCTTCAGCTGTTTCGCCCTCTTGAGTGAGTTGACTTTCATTGCGAAAAGGAATGTGACATACAATCAGACTGTAAAAAAATCCTTCTCGGTCACTGTTTAAAGTGTAATATCGAGTGCGTAGAACTGCTGCTTGATTTCTGATTCGCATTCTCGTATTATCTCGCAAACGGATGTATCTAGTACTCTCGTTCTCCTGGTCTCTTAACTCAATGTCACCATCATCATCGTTCCACATTGTACTTGAAACGGTTTCGTAGCGAACGGCAAATTCAGCTAAACTTATCTCTTCTAGGTCATCTGGTCTTTGTTGGTAGCGATCGAATACATTGTTGATAACTGATGTTTCATCTTCACTAAATCGTAGAAGTCTGTAACGTTGCTCTGGACGACAGCTATTCACGAAAACAGTTTTTCTTGTACACATCTTCAAAGGCAAATGGCAGAGACGGTATGCCGCTTCTGGGGCACTAACTAATCGTTGACCAAGAATCGCCATTGAAACAACAAACAACTGCTTCCACACATCATTACTTTGCCGTTTTGCTTTTTGTACCGCTTCTCTCACAACATCGCCACAATCATTGGGTTCGCATTTGCTAGCATACTTGGCAATATAATACGCAACAGCTGTTACGGTCCCACACGGTTGTACGTCCATATTTGCTGCCCAAATTTTCAAAAGAATGGAATTGTAGTTATTAATCATAACTTCGTCTGCATTTCTTTGTAATTCACAAAAACGTCCATTACTACGAAGAGCGTCATCAGGTTCTAAGCATTTCGTTATGGTACTTATAGGCCTTGGGAATCCAAAACGACAGCAACCAGTATTTCGATCTTTATAGCATGTCGTGGAGTGTTTGTGGGTTTGTAACCTTTTAACCAGCTCCGCATTATCACCGTCAAGTGAGCATGACACGACCTGATCGATTACTCTAAGGCCTTCAGGAGTATCAAAATCGGGAATAGAGTTGCACCACAAAAGCATATGTAAATGTGGGCTTCCTCTGTTCTGAAACTCTATCCTATGCCAATAGTCGGTGATAGCTCCTCCTAAACAGTCAGGATTCATTTTCATAAATCTCATGAGTGCATTCACCCTTAGCGTGAACTGTCGAGCCACAACTACTGGGTATTTTTGTACTAGTTCGAGTCTTTCATTAAATGGTAAGTCTTCAACGGCATCCGGCATTGCATCTGGGCGTCCGTCAGCAATAAGTAATGCTTTAATCATGTCCGGCCAATTGAGGTCGTTACAAGAAAATGTAACAAACCATGTTGGAGGACCAAGACTCCGCACCATGGCAATCAACTCAGCGCAACATCTTCTCCAATATGCAGCCGATCCCCTTATGTTTCGCATCGTCAGGTGCATATTATCGACAAGACCTTGAGGTGTATGTTCACCTTGCTTCATTCGGCACGAGACAGAAACACTTGCCTTAGCCTTAAAATATTCCACAACCGATAATGCAAAAAATAAGTAGTCGTTTCTTTGAAATCGATTATCATTGCCCATAATTCGAGCCTGAAAATAATCAAGCGCAGTTATAGAAATATCTCTGTTTTCACCGAATCCGTTTTTCCCTTCAGGGAAAAGAAAGTACCAGCACAGCTCTTCCATTCTTTTTTCTCTCTCTAGATTGATTGGTGGTGCGGTCTTTCTTTGGACATCGACAATTCTGACTTGATCATTTAAATCGTTTCTATTGCTAGCGTTAATAATAGTATCTAAATTCGGCACATCTTCGTCAGTAGAATATAGTAAACTTGTCGAAAAAATAACTCGTCTTTCTACATTATTTGAATCTGCTCCTATAGGAAGTACTGGAGTGGTGGAATCATGCGACCTACAAATAGTGTTGGGAGGTGACACAGTTACAGAAGTATTTATTACCGCTTTATCATTGCCTGTAGTAGTGTCATTAGATGATACAGTAGGTATGCTCGTATTGATCATACCTTTATAGGAACACGTGTATACAAGTGACTCCTGAGTGACGACGTGCTCTATGTTTGGAGGTCCGCCATGCAATAATTCAGGGTGTGATGTTCGAGAAGCAACCTGTTGTAGTACCTCTCCCTCTTCGATGCCAATAGAAATGGGGGTAATGCAATATATGTTCAAAAAGTGTTCATTACCTGTATTTATCCATAAATTACGCCGTAAGATTACGAATAATTTACTAATATTTACAAAGCGCATGCAACATGCTGTACCTCTAGATGACGCTCTACAACCCTTTGGCCCCCTAGCATGAGAATCAAATAGCCAATAATACATATTGCCAGATATGTGTTGACATGCAATAGCAACGGAAACTGAATTGCTTGTTAGGATTCCGCAACGGTGATTCCTAAAAAAACTTATTAAAGCATTCTCCAAATTAGGAAATCCTGTTTCACTTTGATCTCTATCGATATGACCGTCTATCGAACTATTGTTTTGCACATTTAAATTTAACCATTGCCCATTGAATAATAAACGTGGCAGAATTTCTCTTAATGCTAAATATTCAGCATTTAATTCCCCAGCATCAGGATTATCTCGTGTTTCAATACATTGGTGGTAGAAAGAATCCCCAATAATAATTATGTAATCAATGTCACTCACTGCCCATGTATTTGCATCTGATAAAACAAATGCAGCACAAGCAACTGCCGCGACAGCGGTACATTGCTTTCCACGAGATTCTACGTCAAATCGGTCATTTCCTTGATGAAATGAACCACGCAAAATAGATACATCGTTGTTGATGTTTACAAACCTGCCGGATTGATCTTCTTGTACTTGTCGTACAAGCATATTTTGATGAGACCCATCAGTCTGTATTTGTAGATTACCGCAATTATCATAAATTTCAGAAACCTGAATTATTTGTGTGATATCATAGTCTAATACATTGTCAAAATTTGGTATGACGTCTCGATACAAGCTGTTATGTTTTAGTAGCCATCTTAGGGCAGTTTTTACTCTCTCAATGTTTATATTGAACTGTCTTTGCTGTTCTAAGTTCTCTCGAGTTTCTACTACAATAACCAATCCTGCACTAGTAAGTGGAAGTGGCAGTTGCTCAGCAACTTCGACAACGTCTTGTGCAAATAAAACCACTTGTCCTTTACACCAATTTTGGCTGAACCTATTCTGTACTTTAATAATTTTAAGGAACGGGATCATTCGTGTCAGTAGACGTTGCTCTACATCAGACAAACAAGCTAGTTCTAGTGGTATTGGTGCGACGTCCATTTTGTTCCAATAAGCTTGAGCAGGAACTTTGCGTTTTCGCAGATTAGTAGAGCATCGAGAACATGTCACGATTTTATCCATTTCTACCAATTCATTGGGTAGTAAATCTTGTCGAAATGAAGATTTCAAATGGCATCTCTGCTTGGGGTACAATAATTTTCTACAAATACTACATGGCACATCTGCAAAAACGTTGATAATAGATAAAAAAGTATCCTCTCCAATAAATCTATTTCTGCGTCGTGTCTCACGCATGTTCTCCAAGCGATTTTGACTCTGCTCCTCATTTTCAACTCGCAGTGATTCGTAAGTGCGCTCTTTCATAACATTGTGTCGGTGTTCACGCTGTTCGGGAGTCTCATTGCTCAACCGATCTCGTATCATAACGTGTCGGTGTTCGCGCTGTTCGGGAGACTCGTTGCTCAACCGTTTTCGTATGACATCGTGTCGGTGTTCACGCTGTTCGGGAGTCTCATTACTCAACCGTTCTCGTATGACACCGAGTCGATGTTCACGCTGTTCAGGAGTCTCGTTATCCAGTCTGTTTCGTATAACATCTAGACGACACTCACGCTGTTCAGACGACTCGCTACACAAACGTTCCTGGATACGATTAAGTCGACGACTCCGATCACTTTGCGACTCCTGTGACAATTGAGAACGCATGTAATTTCTCATCTGATTTAATCTAGCATGATAAGCCAATGGTGATTCCTGGGAACGAGATATAATATTGCGTTTGCAATTCTTCGATAGACGCTCCTTATTTTCTTTAATGGTTTCTTGTATTCTGTTCTTCCTCATCCGGGCGGCACCTTTAGTTGGTCTACCCATGGTGCTACTTAACTTAATGAATAATTATGTCAAATAATATTAACACTAAAAAAGGAAAAATAAAAAACTTTTTAAAAAAAAAATTATACCGACTTCAAAAAAAAACTGCAACACTAAAAAGCTAAAAATAAATTGAATTAAAAAATTAAAAGCGAAAACTTAAAAACACTGAAAAGTAAAAAATAATTTTACCTTATAAATCAAAATACCTTAATTACTGCCTACCTATACCTAATTAAATTTAACATTAAATTTTTTGGAGTCGGTGCCAAGCCACGTCAACGTCATCTCAGATCAGTAATTTTTCTTAAACTTTCGTACTTAATAATAATATAAAGTTACACTATATAATAATAAGAAGTCGGTTAATAAAGGAAAATTTACGCAGTAAATATACGAAATCTAAATCTAATAACAACACTTCATAATGACTTTTATTGTAAATTATAGGCAGAACTTTAGAAGTAACACTCAATTCATTGTTGATTGTTTACCCGACACTTCCCTAGATGGCGTTGTATAATTCGATACATTCCTGTATCGCGGTGTTAAGATTCTCAGCGAATTAATGACATTTACTAGAAAAATCTAAGCGAAATATCCCGATCTTCAATAATACCGCGATATTTTTTGGTGATCTGTTGCTTTGAATGTTTATGTTTTGGTTTTCTTTTTGTTTTGATATAATTTTTACTATTCCATAGAGTTATAAAATTTTCTATTTTAATTTGTTTGATTTCTTTTTCTGGTAGGTAATTAGGTATTAATAGCGTCGGGTTTGGTTTGTGTTTTTTTAACTGTGTTTAGTTTAGGTGTTTAATTTTTTTTTCTTGTGCATTTTATAGTTTGCTATAAATCATAGTAGGATAGTTTATAATTATATACTTTAGTGAATAAGTTAGGTTAGGTTTAATTTTACTTCGATATTGTTTAATATAGGTAATTAGTTATTAAGCAAGGTTTTTTGGTTTACTGGCTTGGCACCGACTCCAAAAAATTTAATGTTAAATTTAATTAGGTATAGGTAGGCAGTAATTAAGGTATTTTGATTTATAAGGTAAAATTATTTTTTACTTTTCAGTGTTTTTAAGTTTTCGCTTTTAATTTTTTAATTCAATTTATTTTTAGCTTTTTAGTGTTGCAGTTTTTTTTTGAAGTCGGTATAATTTTTCATGTATACGTACGTCTGCTTCAAAACAGCTCTTTTTCTTCATCTACTTCTTGCATTATATTCACGGTTTAATTACCTCGCTTGTAGAATGAGGTCGACAACGTTTTCAATAGTCTACATTGTTATAATAGTTTTTGTTTTTGTGCTTGTATTCAAATGGGCCACATTTTAATTTGTCGGAAATGAATCTAAAAATAAATACAGTGCTGATAAAACTAAATTAACTGTTATCAAATATTTGGGCTATTAATTTATTCAAGTACTTGATAAGAATTATCACAAATGAAGTGCGGCTGGTGTTATTAATATGACGTGGGTATTGAGCACATGTCATGATTATCTATTACCTTATATTTTCCTTGATTGTAATGTAGGTAATTTGTTTTTACTACACCTGGGTAATTTCTGTAGTTACAGTAGATTTCCCAAAAGTGTTCCTGTACTGATACAAAAGTTATCCAATACTCGTAACTCCAAGGATCCATTGCTACATAATTATGTATAATAAATAATATTCTGCTAAAAAATCGTGTTTATTTAGGTATTGTTTAATCTTTTATGTTGCTTGCACAAGGAGCCGTCACGACCGCCACAAATGTTAATCGCCAGCTATTTTCATAAACTAAAGGCTCTCACAGACAGGCGTGATGCGACGGTGCGACGCGATTCTAGTAGAACAATTTTCATAATTAAGTTTTTATAGAAATTGTTCTATTAGAGTCGCGTCGCGCCTGTCTGCGGGAGCCTTAAGGTGGTGAAGCCGAATGCGGCGCGTAGCTCGTGGTACGTGTGCGGTTACAATAGTCCCAATTAATCCCTACGGCAAACAGACTGTGTATCTCAGCTGATGACGGCACTTGATACTTGTCACTACCAAATTAACTTACTGACGTAATCGCAAATCATGATAGACTATTCATAGTTACATAATGTTACAGTAATTGGTAGGTATGTATTTATGTACATTTATTGGTTTACATGTAGGTATTTCGCTATTGAAACCCGGATAAGGTGCCACAGGCCAGTTTCTCGAACGAATATTATCCCAAAATTAATGTGAATAAATGGTCAAGCGCGCGTAAGCTGCTAATGATAAATCATTCAACCAATCACAGCAGTTTACACGCCCTAGACAGTTCGTCTCATTAATTTTGCGATAATTTTCGTTAGAGAAATTGGCCTATGTACCCGTTAAGCTGACAACACCTAAACCGCGGTCACAGTCAGATTGCATAGAAAAGAAAGAGAAGCGCGATGACACAACGCTTGTAATTTATTGCAAAATATGAAGCAATTATCTATTTACTCAAAATTGAGTTGAGTAATCAAAAATAATAAACAACCAAGTTCTGCATTCAAATAAGACTTTCTTGTTATTAATGAAATACGTAACGTATGTTGATATTTAATACAGATATTTTGGATTAGAACTCAAGGTAAGAGGTTAGTTTAACGTTAGTTTGTATCGAGATTTTTTTTCAAAACGTGTTTTGGTAACAACCAAGTTCTGGGAAATATGTGAAAAATTAACATATATTTTTTCCGCTACCACAAACTATACAGATTGCCATTTTTTTTTTCTTAATAGGAGCTTATTTTGGTCAATTGGGTCTTGTTAGCGCATTAAACAAAGTCGTGAACTCACTCCTAGCAAATTAGTTATAGGGGTTTAACTGTAAAGTCGAATTATTCGTTCACTGGAGTTATCTGACATGTGCTAGCTGTCACTTTGTGCAATAAAATGGTCATATTTATTGTAATGGTGATCGTATAGTTTAATCGATTTATCTAAGTTAAAATAAATGGATGATAATAAGTGTAAAAGTCTAGACTACAATAAATATGACCACTTTATTACACAAAGTGACAGCTAGCGCATGTCAAATCACTCCAGTGGATTAATTATACGACTTCAGTTTTGCTTCGTTTACGTTCATACATCTGGGGGGTAACCATCACCTCTTATAGCAGTATTATTTCAATATTACTTTAGCGTGAGAAAGAGATGGAGCTATAAGTCCTGTATAGCTCCATCACTTCCCACTGTGAAGTAATATTATAATAATACTGCTATGAGAGGTGATGGTTACCCCCCAGGTCATACACGCACGCCGATTGTGAGTACTACGCACCTGACCCTTTTGAAAAACATCACCAATGAGGTCACTATATGTCTTTCTGGGGACTCGTTACCCGTGGTCCCGGTGGGTCGACCCATTACCGGGCCCATGGGTAATTTTAAGTACCCCTGGAGCATTAGGGATTGTTGATAGTTTTCATTTTCTATCGATATAGTCAGAAGTCCAAGGAACAATCCCTAATGCCATGGAACCACGGATAATTAAAATTACCCATGGACCCGGTAATGGGTCGACCCACCGGGACTACGGGTAACGAGTCTTTCTGGGGCGTCCCCCCGGCGTTTCCACTCACATCTGCCTTGTAAATACCTTTTGTTAATAGCCTTTCATTCATCCTCTCAACGTGACCAAACCATCTAAGCATACTCTAATTGTAAAAATAATGCTAAACATATTGAAATGGGGTTAAAATTTTACAGTTTGTAGCAACTTGATGTGCTGGTGACTGTACACATGTACAGAGGCCAGCACATCAAGTTACCACGAACTATCAAATTTTCTTATTCGATTTTGAACTTAACCGTCAACATTTTAAGGTTTAAGCCGACAGGCAGCAATATGCTTGTCGCGCCCGCGATATAGCCCCAGTCTGCAGAAGCCTTTAAAATCATGACGTAAGAACGTACGCAGTTTAACATTATATTAATGTTAGTCATTATTTAAATCTAATCTAAAAGAATTGTTACATTAAATATTTGAAATTAAAATCCTACTAATATTATATGTAAATGCGAAATTTTGTAAGGATGGATGGATGCCAGGATGGATGGATGTTTGTTACTCTTTCACGCAAAAAGTACTGAACGGATTTGGATGAAATTTGGCACACAGATAGTTTATAACCAGGAATAACACATAGGATACGTTTTATCCCGATATACCCACATGGTCAAAACTTATGCGGGTGAAACCGCGGGGCGCATCTCTTAAACTATAATATCAACACTTTGTCTACAGTAAACTTCCAAATATAGAAACTATTGATAGTCTGTTGTAGGTAGGGTTGCCATCCGTCCGGGTTTCCCCGGATTTGTCCTAGTTTAGTCGTCCAGGGACCGTCCGGGCGGTGTTTCTTTTGTAGTCCGGGTTTTAATTGTTCTAGTTTTTGGTCGACAGCGCGACTCGCGATTTTGTTGCTTAGCTTTTAAGAAGGCTATTTATTAGCTTACGTTTCTTAGAGATATTTTGTATTCATAATATGGCTGTTGATAAAAACTAATTTTACTGTGTTTACGTTTTTTTAACTCTTTTAGAGTTAAAAAACGTAACACTGAATACTGAAATGGTCTCTTATAAGTTGAACCGTTAATATTTTTTTTTGTTGACAGAGTATGTTTTTTTTTTTGTTAACTAAAATAATAGTAATTTATGATTGTCAAAAGTATAGGTACTACTATTTTGAAAAGGCTGTTTTGACACTGATTCCGAAGAAAGATGACTTAATTTAGTTAAAAATTTGTTTGAAAGTAAATAAATAAACTATTAATGACTATTTGAACAATTTTGTAATATATCTACTGACAAAATAAAAAAAATAAAAAACTGTTAACGTGTCCGGGTTCTGAGCTCCAAAATCCGGGGATTTTACGCTTTTTGTCCAAGTTGTCAAATTTTAGAGATGGCAACCCTAGTTGTAGGTATATGTATTATGTTCGGGTATAAAATTCACTTCAGTCACTTCAATTTCTGTAATTCATTCTCATCGTCTCCATTACTTAAAAGTGTTCAAACTTTGATATGTAAGTGTGTACTTACACAATAATAAAATAACTATATTTTTTGTAAAAGGTTCAGCTAAAACAAACAACATATAGATCTAATGATTGTGAATGGGATTGAAATTGTAACTCTTTTCAGTTCTTTTCAAACATTGTTTTATTGAAAGCAATACAAACTAAAAAAATGAGACGATTGTTAGACTATGGGACAAAATAAATAATAAATAAGCATATAATGTAGACGTAGGTACCTATAGAATAATATTATGCTTGCACCAACAATTCAAAACAAAAAAAACCGGCCAAGTGCGTGTCGGACCACGCACAATGAAGGGTTTCGTAGTTGGGAAATTGGGATGAATTTATCCTAAAAACTAAATGAACATTGTATTTGAAAAACATGTTCTCCCATACATCAATATATTATAAGCATGCCCCGGTCAATTCTCCAACTGCAAAGAACAATGCCCACTTCCCATACGTTTAAAAACCTGATAATGAAAGTTAATGTATAGTTATGAGTTATGAGGTATAGTAGAAAGACTACCTCTAAGTTTAGACAATAATGTCTTATTAGTCATTTTTATGATTTAAACGCTACGAAGACCAAAAAATATTAATGTTACTTTTTACTCTTTTTACTCTTTTTAGGTTAAGATTTGCCGTTACCAAATAGATAATACAGAAATAAATGTGCTAGAACTAATTATTTAAGCTCGAAGTTTAGTCTAAAATAAGAACACTTATCTAGCTATGGTAAAACGTCTTTTTACTTTGTGAATTCCTTGAAACCAACACATAAGTACCTACATAACAGTTAAACTATTAGTACTACATTTTTAGTAAAAAATTATAGTTGAGATAGTTTATATACTTAAAGAAAGTCTAACTTAGTTCTTGTATTGTCAAAAGTGATCACTTATCTACCCAACACATTTCATTGGCCGCGGTACATACTTACATACCTACCTACATAGGTATCTATCTGATGAACAAAACAGGAAAAACAAATAAAACACTATGTTAAAGTGAAGTGGTTTATTAACTATCATCATTTTCATCTAAATCTCTTATAACCACGTTATCCAGAAATTCTGCTGGAGCAGAGATATTTTCTTGGTACCTAGCCCATCCAAGGTACCACACTAATGTCATGACGTGAGCGCAACATCCTATGGTCCGTCTACCGACCAAACAATCGCAGAACTGTCAAATGTCAAAAAAAATCCATTTCACTCATGCGAACAGAAATACATACTGCATGATTAATTTATTTAATTATTTTGTTGTTCTTAATTAATCTTTATTATACACAGACTAATAAAAAAGTACTTACTTATTAAATAAAATGTAAAATAATGTATAAAACTCAGAAATAGAGTTGAAAAAAGTCAAGTAGCAGTGTGTAAAATGGAACGTCGTAAAAAATGGGTAGTTGAGGTGCGTTCAGGGTAATTGAGATGCGTTCAAAACATGGTAATAGGTTACCTTGACGTAGAGTAAGCGTTAAGAAAAATTAAAAAATATTTTTTTTAGTCGTTTCTTTTAACATTGTGATAAGCGTAATTAATATACAATTAAATTAGCTGAATTTTAAGATTTATTTCATTTCTATACAAAGTCAGGTGAAAAATGGTCATTCTTCTTTAAGTTGGTCGACTATTACTCGTTAACCAGTATGTACCCACTTAGCTCTGATAGTTTACTTTTAATTTAATTACCTATTATATGTACTACAGCCATGATTTTTTTCACATCTCCATAAACAAACATTTAGCTGGCAGGGGGCACTTGACACTTGAGACTTGACACTTGACTAACAAAAATTATCACCTTAATACTTAATATTACGCAAGCGGATCCTTGAATCGAAAAGTGGTGTTGACAGACCGCAATATTTTTGAACGGCCTATCTGTTGGGTTTTGAGTATATTTTGTTGCATTCCAACACTATCAAACGATACCCCACATCATGGGGTAGTCGAGAAAAATATTATCCCCACATTACGTGCAAGGGAGGCACGCAAAAAAATGTTTTCATGTTTTAATTTTAGCACTTTGTCCGCGTGATTAAAATGTATACCTATGCCAAATTACAGCTTTATAGTAATAAGCGTCTCTGAGCTACAGCGGAGACAGACAGACAGACAGACGGACATGGCGAAACTATAAGGGTTCCTTGTTTACTACAGAACCCTAAAAAATGATTACAAACTTCTTGACATGCAATATGACATCCACCAATCCGCACTGCGCCCGCGTAGTGGATTATGGCCTAGCAGTGGGAACATTATAGGCTGATCATGCTTATTCTAAAGATTAGAAACCGTTTATAATAGGAAAAATCAAAACGACATTATAAGTATGTACTTACTCGTAAGTCTCAAAAGTTTATGAGTTAGTAACAATAGAGCGCATTATCGTGCAAGCAGAAAAACAATGGTCTGTAATTAAAATGCGTGACTTACGAGCTATTCACATTGTTACATCACGGAGATTTACAACGGTAGGTAATGCAGATGGTCTCGCCCTTAACTACCGTAGATAAGATGTAAATTGTGATTGCAGATATATCTGCAATCATGCACATGTGCGTAATGCCTCATTACTGTACTAAACACTACTAAGTTTTAAGTTTCACAAATGTGAAACATACCTACTTATGTCTCTATGATCTTCAAATGATTAACAGAAACAGAAGGATGTTTTAAATTCGTTTATCCTTTAACATGTGTTTAGTGGTTGGTGGAGCAAGCGAACCTAGGGCTTATAGCTTACAAAATATTCATTCCTTCCAATCCTTCTAAGTCAGTGTTTACCCCAAAGTATTCGCTGCAAACCAATAAAAACATCTCTGTGCGATTTATTTTCCCCCTTCCGTCCTCGCCGCCGGGGCCCGTCCATCCCCGCCTCGAACTTTGCTCGAGCCAGCCCGCGCCGATGAGCTTGTATTAAACTTGTCCCTTGCTGTCCTCCCCCAGCGATGCCCTAAGCCGAGGTCCGTACTCCACAGGGGGTGCCGTTAGCGTGTAGTCGCTTAGATTATAAGTTTTTGCTCTGACAAGCAGGCCAGCCCGGTTAAGCCGACAACTTCCTACACGGAAAAAAAAGGATCTCTTCAGCGAAGAATATCAATATTCTCAGAAAAATTGTTTCAATCCAAGTAAATATTTTCTTAACGTAAGTAAATGTAGGTACTCAGTCCAAGAAAACCTGTTTACTCAAATTAAGAATAATAAATACTTGGTTTTTATTCTTGACTTAAGCAAATATTTTTGATTCAAGACTATAATAATCCTAATTGAAGAAAATATCTAGTTTTAATATCTAATATTCTTAATATTAAACTTAATAATTCTTCATTTAAGTATAATGTCTTCAAAGAAGACAATAAAACTAAGACAAAATTTTACTTATTTAAGAATATATTGTTTTCCCCATATATGAATCAATATTTGTCTTGACCAAAAGGATATTGTCTTAATTTAAGACATCCTTTTTTTCCGTGTAGGTTGACCCGCGAGATGACAATTACAAAAATAAAATATTCTGCTCTTGCGTCGTTAAATGAAGTAACTACCGGCGATGAATTTGGTGATTCGGTAAGGTAGACAAATTAAAACTAGAGTTAAAGTTATTGGTTGGATTGCTATTCTAGACAACAAATATCTCAGGAATTTATCCTCTATTTTTGTGAACTGTTGGCAAAATTATGACAAGCCCGGTGCCCAATGAGATTTGAGACTTCCATACAAACTTTCATCGCCTAAAGAAGATAATTATCAGAAATCCTTCCTTCGCTTTATACAGAACTCTTGTCTAAAATGTCATGTTGGTACTTGGTAGCTAGAACCATCGGTTTATGCTGTGCGTTGTCTGAATTCAAGTTTTTGTATTTATTAAGTTGTCTACTTGTCATGCAAGTACAGAACCATATAATTATGTCGCTCACTGGCAAGAAGTGTGACATAACAAGAAAATCAGCAATTTAGAGTTAGCTGCAGTTGCCTCTGCGGCTGCCGCCGGCAGGTGTCGGGTGCAAGTTGCCTCTGCCGCATTGGTGTATACGAGATGAGCACTAAAAATAAGGGAGCTGGAAAGTTGTGAGTTTACGAGTATGCTTCGTCGCACTCTTACTTTTAAATGATCATAATAATATCCAATAATTTATCTTTATGAATTATATCAAACTTCTCGCAAATGAACAATGTGTACGCAAATGAGCAGAAAATATCAATCATAGCTATCACCGAATAAAAAACTGTGGCACGTGTCTTGTCATGGAAGTGTGTGGGAGACCTGTGCTCATCATTATGAAATAATGCATTCCGTTGTTATATAAATAAACATATAAATGGTAATTTTGACCTTGAACTATAAAAGTCATGTCTCGCATTAGTCTGCCAAACAATAAACACGTCATAGAAGAACAATAAATGACAATGCGCCTTAATCCTAATTTTAACAGGACCTTGAAGTATCTATAATAATTATTAATAGGTAGGTACAATAGTATGATAATCACTTATTATCACGAAATTTTTAAAACCAAACATCTGGCAATTTATGGTCGATAACATACTCCATGAGTCATCGGAAATGACCAAGCTTCGGCCATTTTAATTTTTATCAAGTGTAGGTAGGTCGATTAGTAAACCTCGCGTCATTCTCCATACAAATTTCGGAACACCTGTGTTTACTAACACAGCGATAAGGCTCGCACTAACTGATTATCCACAAATATCGTAAATAACAGATAAAATGTGTGTACAAATACTTTGTGCTTCACATAAAAAACAATAAACTGTTATGTGGCACAGGCAAGGCGAAGCTATTATCTCTAATTTGTCTTCATTTACTTTTGTAAGCTTTTTAAAGGTGTCTGACATACGTAAGTACTAAAGAAAATGTTGTGCAAATAACTTTCTTATAACAATTTTTTCTTTTACCCCACAGAATGGCTCCAGCGCAACAGAACATCGAAATGTGTGGAGAAGAAATGCATTCGGAACTAAAAATTAGTCCACTTTCATACAAAAATGGCAAAGTTGCGCATTTAGAGAACAATAATACAGTGATAAGGGACAGTGCTAGTGAAGTGACAAGTGACGCTGACTTTGACATAAAAAAGTATGAAGCCATGGAATTTAAGGCCCAATGGCGATGGCCGGACCTTACTGTTCAAATTCTTTTGCATTCAGTTTCATTATACGGATTGTACCTGATGATTAGTTACCAAGTTAAGCTGTACACAATATTATTTGGTAAGTCAACTCTTTATTTTACCTTTCCACACTTATTCAGTACCACAGAAGCCTACTTAAGTCTACATCTTTCATCATTTATAAATACAAAATACGAGGAAAATCCTGAAAGATAGAAAATGGAAGATTGTTACAGTTCATTCTTTCAATGTATTTGAAGTATTTTCTTTGAGTTTAGAAAGTAAAAGCTCCTGTAAATAAAAAGGTTAAAGGATTTAAGGAATTTCTGAACATTGTGTGTTTTTGAATTAATTACGAGCTAGCAGAAGTGAGAAAAACCAAAAGAATTATTCAGTAACGTTTCCACAAATATAACTTGGTTATCGTACGGTTTCGTAAAATGATTTTGATCTGCAAAAAAAACAATTTTCAGCTTTGGAAGTTACTGAAGCGAATGGAAACAAATATTTTCAATTTATTCTTGTTTCGGTAATGTAAATAAAAATGTCACCAAATCGAAATCAGAAAATTTTGAATTTTATTCACAAGCCAAAACTTTTTAAATCAGTTGTTTAGATATTCTATTTGCACTGTACCGTAAGCATCGCGATACTGATAGTTCAAACAACAAAGGCTTATGCAGACTGGCGCGATATCGCAGGCGCGACAGGCATGCAGCGCGAAACAATAAAGTTTTCATAGAAATTGTGCTACTAATGTCGCATCGCACTGTCGCGTGCCATACTATTTTTAAAATAAAGTCATGATTTTCAGCTTTCGGCACGATATACACGTCCGGATTTGGGATCACAGCGGGCGTGCATAGGCTGTGGTCACACCGGGCCTACCGTGCGCGGTTACCGCTGCGGATACTGCTCGCCATACTATTCACAATTACTGGACAGGTAAGATTATTTTTTAATTACTACTTTACCAAATTATTCATCCACCCAAGCGAAGTTCGGTCACGGTGCATATTCACGCAAGAGATATTAAGGTGCACAAGTGTGTGCGGAAACACAAGTGCTCGCTCTTGTCATAATTCCGATGGGACAGCAATCAAACCAAATTATTACAGTTTTAGCCTTTGCATTATACCTTTATATTTTATAGCCAGTAAAAATGTATGAATTAATAGGTCTTTGAGACCTTACCTAATTAGTAAGTTAGAAAATAAAATGGGTAGTCCCAGTGGCGGTACCTTCATATAAGCCCAAAAGCCCGGCGGCATGCCTTACTAAAATGCTCGATAGAGAATTTATTGTACCTAACCAGTAGTTTATGAGAAAATTGCGATGATACATACGTAGATACGTAGGTACCTACATACTCAGTCGAAATCTGAACTTTCTTTTTTTGAAATCGGTTAAAATTTTATTGGGCTTGCGTTATTTTGAAACCCTAGGCACGCCACTGGGTAGTCCGGAGGAAACGTTTCGTTGACGAAGAAAGAAAAAACTAACATCATTATTAGATTTAAAAAATACATCCGTAAGAAATTAAAACCTTTTTATGTTATTGCGAATAGACATGTGCGACGAATGAATGATGGAATGTTGTTCTAGTAGGCCAACGGTAGATTGGCAAACTGTCTCTGTGTAGCACGAGTTTTATAAGGTGGATTCGAGAAACTGGTATTTTGTTCTAGTTTTCATTATCTACTTGTACCTAGAGTTTAAATGACTTAGAGAGATAAAATTTGATCATTTTTTTTAATTTCCGTTATTACTTAATAAACGGAAAATAACAGGAAAGACTTCTAAAATGAAAGGGTTGTCCATGGTTGCCTGGAAGAGATCGCAGTAAGCGACAAGCCCGCCCATTGTATATTTTGTAGTGTATATTGTTTATTTTTGTAATGTGTAATCTGGTGTACAATAATAAAAGGGGCCTCAACGCGTATTAGGTAACACATATTACGTATAGTATGTTACCTATAGTTAAAAAATGATAGATCTCACGCGTAAAGGCTCCTACATACTGGCGCGACTTGACACAAAGACACCGCGTGTAGCGCTACAAGCGGTGCCTTTGTGTCGCGACGCGTCGCGGGACAAGTCGCGCCAGTATGTAGGAGCCTTAACAGGCGTAGCACGCTGGAAACTATCCCAGTAGCTATCACTATAATAACATAAAAAAAATTGTTGTTACTACCCAGATCGTGTTAACGATGGTATTTAGAAAGTTACAACTTTTATAAGATGTTTTCGAGAAACTGGTATTTTGTACTAGTTTACATTAGAGTTTAAATGACTCAGGGCCGGCGCAGATCTGGCGAGGCGCAGCGCAGCGCATTCGTCACTGCCAAACAAATATCGATCCTGCACTAATTGAAATAAAGTTGAAAATCAATAAGCTTACATTAGGTCGAGAGCGCGTCGGAGCGGAAAGAGGCGCGCGTGTCGGGTTATTTATTCTCAACTTTATTTTTAGGCACGCAACGTTGATATTTGTTTGGCAGTGACAACCGTGCCGCGCTGCGCCTCGCCTGGTGTGCGCACGCCCTTAGAGCGATAAAAAAACCAGCCAAGTGCGTCGAACCAAGCACAATGAAGCGTGCCGTAGTTGGGATTCTTGGGATGAATTTATACCAAAAACAAACTTAATATTGTAGTTGAAAAACATGTTCTCCCATACATCGATATACGTCACGGTCGATTCTCGAACTGCAAATTTAAGTTGGTCAACTATTACTCGTTAACTTGTGCAGCCTACTTAGCTCTGATAGTTTTCCCTTTAATTTCATTATATGTACTACCGACATGATTTTTTTACATCTCCATAAATAACCATTAAGCTGGCAGTTACACTTGAACCTAACAAACATTTGCACTTATTACGTAAACGTATCCTGGAATCGAAAAATGGTGTTGACAGACCCACAATATTTGAACGGCCTATCCAACGATACCCCACACTATGGGATAGACGAGAAAGCTTTCTAGTATTAAGCATCTCTGAGCTACAGCAGGGACAGACAGACAGACGGAGAGACGGACATGGCGAAACTATAAGGGATATATATATACTACGGACTCTTAAAAATGACATGATATTTTACTGAAACAAGGTAATCATTTCATAGTGGATTTTATTATGTAATCGTGTTACAGCAACGAGAAAGCTTTCGAATAACGTGTTCGACACAAAACAATAACTAAAAGAAAAAGACGACGTGTGTCGACACAAACCTAAGCTTTGTAAAGAATTGTGCTTTTAGTTCAGCAATTAGTTAGAATACCTATTCGCTATTATAGCTATTGAAATTTGAAAAATCCCGCTCTCGAAAATCTAGAACTTAATCTACATCTTGCAAATTATTGCATGCACCTAATATCAGTTGGTTGATAAATGTAACAAGTAAAGAAAACTCGAAAACTTAATTACAGTATGGACGTCGAGAGAATGCGTTCTTGTCAGTTGGACAATTTCTGGTTGTAATAAGGATCAAATTCGCGAAACACAAATTCGTTAATATGAAACTGAACGCATTCTCTCAACGGCCGGACTGTAGTCAACTTAATAAACCAGGTAACTAACTATCCTTTCCATTGCCTTATTTATCGTTCGGAGTCTGACTGTTCTTTTCTATCTTTGTTTCTTCGGTGTTGAGCTTAGTAGTGAGCACTTTACTTGAGTCCGGGACGAACATTTTTGCTCAAATGTCAGTCAGGGAAGTCGGTTCGCAGCTAGGTGTTCGTGCTACCAACCGTCTCAGGGTCCTACCTGAGACGGTTGGTAGCAAGAACACCCTGATTAAAGTAATCAGGGTGGCGTAAATTTGCTGATTTACGTTTTTCACACTTCCTCGACGTCACCAAAAACATCATCTTAGTCCATTGCTTGAGCCTTGTCTAGGCTAAAGTGATTTTCCTTAGAAAATAAGATGAATTCGAATGTAATTTCACTAGCCGGGATAACCCACTAGCTAGATGCTAGGCATTATTCAATCAATTAACATCAAAAAAAGTTTCAAATATGCAAATTTTTCAAAAACTGCAGAAAACTCGAAGCGCGCGTATTTTTTGCAACGTTAGTAGTGTATTTTCAAAAAAGAATCTCGAAATGTCGTCACGTTTTTTCAACGAAAATTGCTTCATGTAGGATGAAGCAATTTTCGTTGAAAAACGTGACGACATCGGCATTCCCTGAAGGGTTGATCAGAGTTACTACATTTCTTTAGTTGTGTTGGTTTCGCTTAGCTTCTAAATCTTTTTAACTTGTTATTGGCTTGCACAAACCATGGCGTGCTTACAGGTTAGTCTAGAGACTATGCATGTCCCCCACTACTCCCACCACTGGCTATCGGAATTCTCATAAATTTATTTCCCCTCGGCCAAATTCTACAGTTATTTGCTTTTTAATCACAAAGTTCATGGTCATGTTTTTTACCAACGCCAAAATGTTTCAGGTCAGGCGAATGAGTGATTTAGTCACTTTACCTGATTTTTATGGCCTATAACTGTCGGTTCCAACAATCTTATTGTCTGATATTAAAACAATTTCTATGAATACATACGACCTTCTCGTTTTTTGAATTCTAACAGCTGTGATTGTACGAGTGCTGTTCGGATAATACGTGTTGTGTTCGCTATTTCTAAAGCATTTTGTATTACAAGATTTATTAAAATGTTTTGTTTTATTAACGACCGTGATGACAAATTGATATAGTGACGTTTTTGTGTGTAAAAACGTTCCAAACATTTCCGTTACGATTGTATACCTATTCGAGAGGTGGTGCCCAGGGACAAAGACATAAATCCATGCCAAGGGACCAAAAGCAATAACATTGAACTTGCCCTGGGAATATAACGCGATATCTGCGCGTCGCTGTTTAATAACACGCCTAATAGCACTCTTATATTTATTATCAGTATCACAATCACTTCATCCTGGGAATCACCAGAAAACTATTAAATATTTTATTTATTTATTATAATAGCGAACATTTGGGACGATTTTTGAATACATAGAAAACGTCAAACGAGTGACATCCGTTTTGTCTCGTCGAAACTTATTTTTATCATTAAAATAATTATGTCATGTGAAATAATAGGTAACTATTGACAATATGTGCAGTATTTAACTCACATTTATAGATAAAAAGAATATGGCTTAGGTGTACAACGGAAGACTATTTTAGCGATTCAATGATGCCGATTCCTTTGTTCATAAACTAAACTAAATTTAAGTTCAGTGCAACTTTTTCTTTCTATTTCATTAAGAAAAGGACAGAAGATACATTTTAGTTTAGTCCTGTCAAATTAATCAGCGCTTGACGTAAATTGACCTAATTTTAGTAGGCAAGTTTATAATCACGTCTACGGTACCAATGACTTATTTTACAGTTGCAATCGTGATGTTTTCGGTGGTAAATTGTAGTATTCAAACATTTTTATTTTATGGTTTTATTACTATTTGATGTTGAAAAAGAAACTGCAATTTTATTTTCATTAATTATATTTTTTTACATACTCAGTCAGTCTGCGCTTCGCACATGCTAGTGTTGCCCAAATGCAAGAACAAGACGAGACTTAGCCAGTCTTGGTCTTGGTCTTGCGCCAATACACCTGGTCTTGGTCTTGCGCTCCCAGTCTTGGTCTTGGTCTTGGTCTTGCAGCAAGAGTCTTGCAAGTCTTGCAATTACCTATTAGTCTATTACTATTTATTAAAGTTTACTTTAAATCTTAGAAAAACGTATTAGAATTGGAACATTGTGAGCTTGAATTAACATAGCCATAGTAAAGATCAAGCAGATTAATAAATAACTGAAGATTTGATAAGAATTTCGAAAAATCAACTGACCTATATGTCGTTTTCCATGGAAGTAACTGTTTCTTAATAAACATTTATGATTTATAAGCTTACATTTGCTAAAACATGTAAAAAAACAAATTAATTACAATAACTTGACTATATTTTAAAGAACAATACTTATCTGTCTAGAAAGAGATTGAACCCTCAACTTATAAGGAATTTAATAAAAGAGTTTTACGATTTATCATTTATTTGAATAAAAAATAAAATACAACACAAATCAACAGCTTTATCATTAGGTTATGATACTTTATATCAATTTTTTTGACCAAGAATTAATACAAAGTAACCATCTGGCTGACTCATCACTTAACCTATTTCTATGTTTTCTAATTACTAATGATGCTTTAGAAAATAACCTCTCAGCAGGTACTGAAGTTGCAGGTATTGAGAGAAAATCACGGGCCATTTTCGATAAAATCGGATACTCTGTCTCATGCGTCCTCCACCAATCTAAAATGTCTTCCGAGCTGGCAGTTCTTGGTTTTCTCAGGTACTCCTCCAACTCGTCTATCACTAAGCCTTGAAGACAAGATCCAGATGACGTCGAGGGACATTCATAGAGTTTATCAAAGTCTATTACGTCTTCATCTTCATCACATACTTTATTTTCTTTTTCTGGTAATTCCAGAGATTTGTTCAGTGAGTGTAGACTTTTATATTCTTCATAAAGTTCATTGAACTTGCGCAGACTTTCTGTTTTAAGTTGCTTCCCCCACATTGTCAGGTCAAAAGTCTGAGCCTTATGCCTTGGGTCTAAAATTAAAGAAGTACAATAAATCCAGTTGCTCTTCTTGTAATGTTTAAGCATTTTGTCTCGAGCTGCTTGGAAAGCTAGAATGAGCCTTTCATCCACTTCAGATCGATTAGGTTTCTCATCTAACTGTTTTACCATGGATTCAATTTTATCTAGCAAGAGATTGAATGATACAATGACTAGCGGTAATGTAACATATTTGTCTCCACCAAGTTTTGTACTTAAAAGTTTAAAGTTTATTAGAAATTTATGTAATTTTTCGAGTACCTGCCATTCATTAGCTGTGATTTGAAAATCATTTAATTCGGTGACAGAACTGCACAATATGTCAATGCCCGCTCTCACTTTTAAACCAAATCCAATCATATCATGTGTGGAATTCCATCTCGTTGGACAGTCAAGAATGGCATTTAGATTTGATGGCACGCCAGCTGCTTCACAAGCAGACTGAAACTTCTTCTTCACTATCTCACTTCTTTTTATTTTACTGGAAATACTGCGTAACTTTGTTACAGATGTACGCGAGTCAGCAATATTTGGTGCAGATTCTTCATCTTCCTCATCCTCAGTTTCGTCTGCATAGTCTTCGTACTGCTGATCTTGCGCGTTAGTGTCAGACTCACAGTGTAATGCTAAGGTCTTTAATAAATCTTGTACACCAAGGTTTAAAATGTGAGCAAAGCACCGGAAATGTTGATTGTCTGAATCAAAGTGTGGCGGCAGCTGTTTGCCCAGTTCATACATAAATTTGGTATTTGCAGTTGCGTTGTCGACCGTGATACCTTGTATTTTATCAATTATGCCATATTCCAATAAACATTCATGGAAAATCGTTGCAATATCTTCCCCAGTATGTCGACCGCGTGATGGTATAAAATCAAGAACTACAGATTGATACTTCCATTCGTTGTCTATATAATGAATAGTAACCCCGTAGTAACTCCTACCAGCAATTGACGTCCACCCATCAATGGTAAAAGACATTTTAGATGATAATTGTTGAAGTCGTTCCTTGAGATTCAATTGGAGCTCTTCAAATCGCTCTTTGACTTTCCTTCTAAGTGTAGACCTTTTAGGAAACACCATATTAGGGCAAATACGTCGAAAATATACTTGTGTAGCTTCGTCATCGAAAAATGAGAAGGGAAGATATTTTTTCACCACCCAATCAACTGTAGCTGTCGTGATGTTGTCACTGCTGTTTTCCGACTGAAACAAAACAATAAATCTTGTGTTATTATTTAAAACATACTAGGTTTGAGCGTATAAGAGGAGGAGGTTTGTTGTTGTTAAATCGAGAAAATCGTTAAATTGATATTTGTTATATTAAGGTTGCACTGTACTGTAATTTACCAAAATAAAGTACTTAGTTGTTACTGGCCGATTAAATGAAAATATGGGTGTTTATAAAAAATATTTAAGACGATAATTACATACTTAATATGTCGCACCCCTAGATGAAAACACCACTAACTCAAAAATACTTACGTAAGTTAATGGCGTTTTTGAAAGTATCGCATGAATAGCTACGCGGAGTTAAAATTCTTTTAACTGTTAAAAAAATATTCTTACCTGTCCACTTCTTCCAGCGGTTACTAAAAAGCTTGTGATATCTCCACTTAATTTTGGTTTAACAGGAAGAAATATTTCTGATTCCTTTTTGTGGAAAGATATTAGATGTTTCCTTAAGCCTGAAGTGTTTCTGTTTTTCATTTTTATTTCAATCTTTTTATGTTGGCACAATTTACAGAAGGCAGTTTGGGATGCATGAATTATTTCGAAAAACTCCTCAAATTTGCTTTTGGGTCTTTTAGATCTGTGACTCAAACTCTCGTTACTCGGACTAGAATAATTTGAATCTTCGTCACTCATATTAAATTGTACACGTGATACGTTTTTAGAAAACAACGAGAATTAGTAAAAACAATTATTAAGTTAGACTCGAAGCACAGCTCAATTGGAAATGACTGGAATTAAAATAATTCCTTTATTTATAGTACGTTTCCTTGCTTTCTACCGCGCCGCCTCGCCACGTGCCGGCTCTATGAAAAGGATGCCGCCGCAAATCAAACAATGCCGCGTGCGGCGTACAAACACACACTAAATATTACCTACTTGTACAGACGCGACGCGTGAATAAAATAGAATTAGTGCCAATCACTATTCTTTACATATAAGTGAATGTTTTGGCGTACATCTATACTAATATTATAAAGCTGAAGAGTTCGTTTGTATGTTTGATGACAGAAGTTTTAAAATAAATAAATAAGTCCTGAACGTCACTATACCTCCAAAGTTACTATTCCTCGTGGACGAAGTCGCGGGCACAGCTAGTAAATACTTACTCTCATCATCTCTCTCAGAGATATTCGGGCTGGTAAGTAATACAAAACTCTTATCGCAGGCTTTTTATTTTATTAGTAGGTAAGTACCTACGCTTTTTATATTATTTTATTAGTTTTGTAGAATTTTTTTACACGTTTCAAGTATATTTAAAAGTGGCTACAATATTTATTAAACGGGTGATATTTGAACACTTTTTTGCTATTTTTTCTTGTAAAAACTTAAGAAATATAATGACTAAATGTACAATAATAGTACCTAAGTAATTAGTTTAAAACCATATAAGTAATCAATATTATAATATATACTTACTAGAATGAATTAATATGACATCTACTACCTATCCTTACCATTTTATCCTAATCATAATACTACTTGCGTGATCAGTATAATGTATTCATTTTCATTCTAAGCACTCTGAAACTTATTTATTCTTTAGAACACCTGTAGGTACTCTTAAAAAAATTCGAAATTATTTTGCATGAGTATACCTACGCCCTATGGCGGCAATCAAATAGTGTCACAAATGTTATGATTTCGGCGTGGCACACTGGTCCCGAATGATAAAAAAGTGGACATTAAGAAATTTTTGACAGAAGGTCAACGGATTCGGCTGATTTTTTTTTTGTAGACAGCTGATGCAATTACAAATCACTTTTATAGATTGAGTTTTTGCCAAATAAGCCGTATTTTCAGAGAAAAAAAATATTCAAATATTTTTTGTATGAAAGAAATCCTAATTTTGTCTTTATCTTCCAAGATTCAAACGTATTCAAAATAAAACTTAGCGCAGCTTGTAGAGGTGCTAATTGCTCACCACTTTGTCATAGACACTCTTCTGCGATTTTGTGCTCCTTTTGAGTTACAGGCACTTTAAATATTTTTTGTATGAAAAAATCCTAATTTTCTCTTTATCTTCCAAGATTCAAACGTATTCAAAATAAAACTTAGCGCAGCTTGTAGAAGAGCTAATTGCTCACCACTTTGTCATAGACACTCTTCTGCGATTTTGTGCTCCTTTTAAGTTACATGCACTTTAAATATTTTTTGTATGAAAAAATCCTAATTTTGTCTTTATCTTCCAAGATTCAAACGTATTCAAAATAAAACTTAAAGCAGCTTGTAGAGATGCTAATTGCTCACTACTTTGTCATAGACACTCTTCTGCGATTTTGTGCTCCTTTTGAGTTACAGGCACTTTAAATATTTTTTGTATAAAAAAATTCTAATTTTGTCTTTATCTTCCAAGATTCAAACGTATTCAAAATAAAACTTAGCGCAGCTTGTAGAGTAACTCTTACAAATATATGAAATTATCAGTATCAAATAAACAAACAAGGAAATCTCAAAACGTGTTCAGACATGTTTATGTACAGGTAAGTTATTGTGTGACTCGTATGTAAAATTTTTTTTGTATAGAGTCATTGCTTAATTACCCTATAAGTGACGATTTCGGCTCTATTTGGTCATCTAGTCGAACGCGTCGAAAACGCTGAATGATGAATAGGTATATAAATTGCAATTAAAAATTCCCTTTGTAGTTTTGCGGTATTTATGTAGGAGCACATCTTAGTATGTTTTATTTTCTCGTGACTCATCCAAATTGCAAGAATATTTGGCTCATTATCTAACTACCCCATTAAGTAATGAGGTAGTTAGGTAATGAGCCATTATCTAACTACCCCATTAAGTAACGGGATAGTTGGGTAATGAGTCATATATCAATAGTATAAGGGCAAGCGGAACCCGTTTTTGTTCATTACGCGTCTTGTGCTCGTAAAAACAACACAATTTTTTATCAACTATCACCACATTGTAACTTTTATTTATTTGCCTGTAACATTTTTGTATCAAAATGACTACATTTGTGACTAATTTAGACATTTTTTCTTTTTTGAGTAATAGTGGGTGCCTTAAAAATAGTGATTTACTGTGTCAAACCATTATAAATCGTATTTCAAGTGAAATTCCAAACGAAGAGCTCAGTATTATCAAAAAGTTTTGCCAAAATTATACGTCAAACCTAGCTAGAAGATGGGACAATTCAGGTAGAAACGAAAGATTTGGTGTTAAAAACAAGGAGTGGTTGGAGTCTAAAATTTTGTGGCCAACTTTAACTTCTGTGAATTTTCCTATGTTGTTTGATCCAGAATATACCATAGAGGACATTTCAGTAGACGTAGAAGAGCATAATTTATCGTACGATGAGGAAGCGGGTGCATCTACATCAGAAGCTACCACAAATACTCCCAGAACTAGAAATACTTTTTGAATTAATTTTTTAACTCTGAAAATACGGCTTATTTAACAAAAAATACATCTTTAAAAGTTACTTGTAATTGTATCAGCTGTCTACAAAAAACTAGTAAAGCTCATCCGACAACGAAAAATTTAAAGTGCCTGTAACTGAAAAGGAGCACAAAATCGCAATTGAGTGTCTATGGCAAAGTGATGAACAATTAACCCCTCTACAAGCTGCGCTAAGTTTTATTTTGAATACGTTTGAATCTTGGAAGATAAAGACAAAATTAGGATTTTTTCATACAAAAAATATTTAAAGTGCATGTAACTCAAAAGGAGCACAAAATCGCAGTTGAGTGTCTATGACAAAGTAGTGAGAAATTAGCCCCTCTACAAGCTGCGCTAAGTAAAGCTCATCCGACAACGAAAAATTTAAAGTGCCTGTAACTGAAAAGGAGCACAAAATCGCAATTGAGTGTCTATGGCAAAGTGATGAACAATTAACCCCTCTACAAGCTGCGCTAAGTTTTATTTTGAATACGTTTGAATCTTGGAAGATAAAGACAAAATTAGGATTTCTTTCATACAAAAAATATTTGAATATTTTTTTTCTCTGAAAATACGGCTTTTTTGGCAAAAACTCAATGTACAAAAGTGATTTGTAATTGCATCAGCTGTCTACAAAAAAAAAAATAAGCTGAATCGGTTGACCTTTTGTCAAAAATTTCTTAATGTCCCCTTTTTTATCATTTGGGACCAGTGTGCGTGGCGGCAACGATTGTTTTAGATTTCAAAAGAAGCCGCCGGCGCGTGTATCATAACCATGTACTTCCGAAAAGCGGCAAATTTCTTTGAGAAGTAAGTACAAAACCTTTGATGCCGCATTATCAAAGTGCCGATGGTTAAAACATAACTATGCATGCACTCAGTTTGATTTTAATAGATATTTTTTTATTCGCTATGTTTATGGTATTAGTCGTAATGCGCATAGGTCCAGTTTTTCATATTCTTTGATACAGTTTTTTGCGTCTCATAGAATTCCTAAGCGTACCTACCTATACACCGAACTGTTACACCTAACTACTCAGTGAAATAGCGCTAAGTCCTAGCTGCAAGACGCAAGAGTCTGGCAGGCTATGTCTTGTTCTTGCTCAAGTCTTGCACGGTCAGTCTTGGTCTTGGTCTTGCTAAAAATACGCGGTCTTGTTCTTGGTCTTGGTCTTGCAAAAACGCAAGAACAAGACCAAGACTGCAAGACCAAGACTGAATTTGGGCAACACTAGCACATGCGCTCGAAACGCCTACTAGATGCTATAACAACGCCCAATGCGAAAGCGCCCTTAGAACTGAAGAACGACATTGAATAATTTGACTTAGTTCTGCCTAAATGAAAACAAATGCAAATTTCTAATTAACTTCAGACTGACCCAAATGTTCAAATGTGGTTTATTACAATCTAGCAATATTAGGCCAATATATATCCAAATATATATATATAAATATATATGGAATTTTGTAATGCCACCTGGAGGGAAAGTACTCTTAATACTGCAGATAGAAAGTTTTACTCAAAGGAAACATTCCTTTATTTTTGAATAGAAAGCAAACTGCATTCAAAGATTTTCGAAAATTCTCTTCTCCCACACCCGGGAATCGAACCGGCTAAAATCTGAAAAAAATATACCCTGTACTTTTATTGCATCGATCGTTAGGGTCAATTATAAAGATGAAATCTCTCTAACAAACATGATAAATTAAATGAAAGGAAAACCAGGAAATCTGAAGTTACAAATTCAATGAGTCAAGTTAAAGCTCTTTAACTAACATCCATCTTTTGTAATGCAGACTCCTTTGCGACATACTCGTAGCTGCGTGTATGAGGTAATTTAAATATGGAATGTTAGATTCAAATTTGAAAATTAGATTGTCGTAGTTGTTATTCACATTTGATTGTTTTTACAACTCATTTCACATTTTGTCTCACGGTGAAAATGGCTTATCGGTGTGGGAGAAGAGAATTTTCGAAAATCTTTGAATGCAGTTTGCTTTCTATTCAAAAATAAAGGAATGTTTCCTTTGAGTAAAATTTTCTATCTGCAGTATTAAGAGTACTTTCCCTCCGGGTGGCATTACAAAATTCCACCCTGTATAATGTATAAAATAGATTTTAAATTAATCTTTGATTCGGTTATTTTTGGTAGAACTGGCATTGTATAAGCCAAATAGACACGTAGGTAAGTATTGAGGAAAAAACCAAAAAAATATGTAAGTAATGCTGTAGTTATTAACATTTATTTTTTATTACTTACATACGAGCAGGTAAGTAATAAGATAGGCTAAATACTTGCAAATAGAGAAGAATAACTGAAAATGTGAATGATTTTAGATTTACTGTCGCGTTGCGGAAGCGAGTAGATAGATAATACACATACATACAAATTTTACGCCTTCTTCTCATGGGGGTACTCCTTTTGTTCCTCACATACTCCCTTTGCTTCGTTTACGTTCATACACGCACGATAGATAATAATTTACTTAATAATACGAGCTGTATTGCTAATCATAGCCAGCTAACTAGTAACCAAGTTATCTCTGTTACAAACTTAGTTTTACACTTGTGGTAAAGGATAACTTGCAAGGCTGCTGATGCCTTGAAAGTTAGCAGCCTTGCTGTCGCGGCTTATCTTGCACCTGGTGTGCAGGTTCCATAACTCGGCAATCCAGGATTAATGACATTATTCTTGTGCTCTTGTCATTACTAACTCGACTGTAAGATTAGCAAGATTATGCAATAAAACGATATTCAGTAAAAAGTGTCCCTTACTAGGTTTTGAAATGGGGCAGCCGAACTTTCCAGATATAGTGCGTTCGTGACGTTATTAGTAGCACTGAATTTTGTTCGTGTTAAGGGGAGTTCGCTAAGGTAACCCGCGAAATTCAATTTTCTTACGTTTTTTGTTTTTTTTTTTGTATGTCCAGGTCAGTGTCAAGCGTCGGGAATCCCCGGCGGATTTCCGGCCACCGTAGGCGCGGGCTTGCGGACGGTGAGCAATGGGTAGCTCACCGTCCGGTAAGGACCAGGCCCGGGTCGACGGCGCGTTGTATTCCACGCGCGCCTCAAAGAGATGTCGTCAGCACAAATGTAGGGGTCCACTAGGGTCGTAATGTGCGCGTAATGTGGTGGGGATGATTTTTTTTTCTCGTCTACCCCATAGTGTGGGGCATCGTTGGATAGGCCGTTCAAAAATATTGCAGGTCTGTGAACACCACTTTTCGATTCAAGGATCCGCTTGCGTAATATTAGCATTAAGTGCTCATTTTTGTTAGAGTCAAGTGTCCTCCCCACCTGCCAGCTAAATGGTTATTTATGAAGATGTGAAAAAATTCATGGCAGTAGTACTTAAAATGAAATTAAAAGGAAAACTATCACGGCTAAGTAGGCTTTACAAGTTAACAAGTAATAGTCGACCAACTTATATTTGCAGTTGAAGAATTGACCGTGACGTATATCAATGTATGAAAGAACATGTTTTTCAACTACAATGTTAAGTTTGTTTATGGGATAAATTTCATCCCAACTTCCCAACTACGGAACCCTTCATTGTGCGTGGTCCGACACGCACTTGGCCGGTTTTTTTATACGTTATTTTTGAACTTAAACATGAATACTTAAAAAGAACATTGTTTCTCTGTATCTGAGCTCAATCAGTTGAACGTTAAGGCGCTGACAAGACCCAATTGACTAAAATAGGCTTCTCTTAAGAAAAAAAATGGCCAAATCTGTATAGTTTGTGGTAGCGGAAAAAAATATATGTTAATTTTGAACATATATCCCAGAACTTGGTTGTTACCAAAACACGTTTTGATAAAAAAATCTCGATACAAACTAACGTTAAACTAACTTATCTTGAGTTCTAATCCAAAATATCTGCATTAAATATCAACATACGTTACGTATTTAATTAATAACAAGAACGTCTTATTGAATGCAGAACTTGGTTGTTTTTTATTTTCGATTACTCAACTCAATTTTGAGTAAATAGATAATTGCTTCATATTTTGCAGTAAATTACAAGCGTTGTGTCATCGCGCTTCTCTTTCTTTTCTATGCAATGTGACAGTGACCGTGGTTTAAGTGTTGTCAGCGTCTTAACCACTTTTCTTAACTTTACCCTTTGTAATATTCCGCTTGCTTTACAAAAGCATCATTAGCTGCATCATTGAGCATCTGGTGGAAATCTGAGGAATTATTAGTTTTACAATGCGCAGTCGCTTGCAGGAAAAAAAATCTTTTGAATTGATAAACCCGGTAAGTCTTATCTGTGAAAACAATCTTTGAGTTTACAATTTATACGGAAAATTACTTTATGACGAGTCATTGCTATGTGTAATGTCGCAGGTGTTTGAGATAAAAGACTACTCATTTGGGGATACGTTCCAATTGCTTGAATTAAGAATAAATGGTAACACATTTCAGAAATAACTAGATATTTTTAAATCAATAAATGCCTAAAAACAGTAAAAATATGAACATATTGACATATTGATACTAACAATATACATAGGTAAACGTAAAAAAATATTTTAAACCTACTTATTATTAAACCTTATTATTAATATTTGTTTAAGTCAAAGACAAATGATTTAATTCAAATAGGCACATATAAAGGCAATTTTGAGCATCAAAATTTACAACAAAATATAATTGATTCTAGTCGCCCCTTCCAAAAGCTAGTTTTGTATGGAGAAGAATGGGCAAGAAACTCCTATAAAATGTTGCGAAAAGTAACCTCCTGCATCACTTTCGTACATTTTCTATGAAGTATGAACAAACTCACGCTACAGGCGGGCCGCAACGCATTTTTTTTTTTTGTATGAAAATGCTTTGCGCTGCTTCCCGTTGTGGCTGAAATGTGCGCATGACTTCAGATGACATCTAACATACACGCAAGCGAAGTTTATTTAATTAAACTAGACTTACGAAGATTTCGTGTCCATTTCAGTGGATTTGTGATGTCTGATTAATTTAGTACAAGAACCCGACTATTTAAACAAAAAGACAAACAAAACGTCTGCGACATACATTTTATACAGGCTGTCCTGTCTCCGATGACCAGATTAGAATTTATTATTATTAAATATTGCGTTATAAACAAGGCCCTGCGGCAATGTTTATTTTATTTCCGACGTGAATATATTTTATTTGACATAAGCTTAATTGAAACTAAAATAACTGTGCATGCCTATCAGGAACGGCGCGAAATATAAAAATAACAAAATACTGTAAAGATACACTGTTAAACAAGTCGGTTAAAAAGAAAAAAGTTGTTCTTTAGATGTTTTTTTTTTCACCCTGTATAGATAGTTACTTGTATCAGACGGATAAGTTCAATTGAACTGACGGACAGAACTTGCTTCTTTTAAGTTCAGTGGATTTAAAACTTATAGAAACCAGCAGCAACTTAAATGAATGATTACTATCTTCGTACTTTCTCTGGTAAATCTGGCGGGTTGTGGAAGATGGACTTTAAGTTCAGGATAAAAGTAGAAAAAACAACATTATTTAGTTTAGCATTGTTTTGTGTTATGGTATTACCCAGTAACTGGGTTGTGGAGGTCAGATAGGCAGTCGCTCCATGTAAAGTACTGGTATTCTGCGGTATCCGGTAAGACCGGAAGCCGACCCCAACGTAGTTGGGAAAAGGCTCGGCAGATGATGATGATTGTTTTCTGTTATGACATTTATGATGTTACACTACACTAGCGAGCTTGACAAAACATGAAGATTTCTATATTGTATTTAAGTAAAATATGAATGTATTATACATATCGACGCTTGAAAGGCAACATTTACTAAGCGACAGGGCAAATTTGACTTTACATTATTAAAGTCAATTTTTCAGAAAAAAATCATTCTGATTCAGATGATTAGACAAATAAAATTTCCAAAACAGTAAGATTTACGCCTGTAGGATGATTACAAGAATTTATATGATTTTTTTTTCTGAAAAATTGACTTTAATAATGTAAAGTCAAATTTGCTCTACCTATGTCGCTTGGTAAAATTTGCCTTTCAAGCATCGATATGAACCTTCCGGAATTAATTCTCGAACTAAATGATGGTGAAAAGTCTTGAGAACCGGATCAAAATGGGTTGCGTAGTTTAGAAGAAAAAAAGCGGTCACACAGACACCCAAAACGCGACTGCAATATAATATCTACAGATATTAAAAATACTTAGTAATCTGTATACCTACCCAGCGTACCTACTAAACGAGTGTATCATGGCCACATTGCTATAATACCCACACGTACGTTATAAATTTACTCGTTTAATTAATTACCACGTTTCCCATTGCCAACAGTTTGTATGTTGTTTTAAGGGTCGGGTAATCGTCGTTGGCCTTGGCCAAAAATGCGTCGCGCCACCGTTCGGTTTCATAGGGAATATTTATTTTAAGTAACGAAAATGTGAATATTTGAAAAAATCGCAGATAGAATTATAGATAATAAAATAGTCTATTCATACAAAAAAAGACATGAAAATATCTTAGGCAGTTTGAAAGTAATATCGTTTTTTATGCTGTGGGTAGACATTACTTCCTGAATTTATTTCATAAAGTATTTTACTACAATACTTAATTATTCACATATACAAGGTGTCGTTTTGCATCCTCGTCAAATTTCAGGAGTCTGCTATGAAAGACATATATTATCAAATAAAATAACGATACCTGCTCAATAATTAATACATACCTGTTTTTTTAATTATTTAAGTTTGACAGTAATTTTAGAATACACCACTTTTACATAACATAATCACCCGGTTGCGTATGCGGTAGTGTAAAAGGCCAGTTACAGTGCAGTATCACACGGGTAGCGTTTTATCATGTATGTCCCACACATGCCGATTTACGAAAATTAGAAAAAACAAAGATCTATTTATTTTATTATTGATTCATGTCGAGAATCATTAGAATAGTTACTTCCTTGAATTTGACGAGGCTGCAACACGACACCTTGTAGAATTGATATGTATGCGTTCTAGTTTAACATATATTTTTTGTATAACTTACTTGCATTATACGAAGGCATAAAAACAGGTTTTAAAGTCACTAAAATCATATATCTGCGCCTTAAAGGGCAAAAGCATGCCGCTGTGTAAATCCTACTTGGTGCAATTCCAATGCGAAGAAATTGTGTTTGCCGGGAACCGCTTATATGTAACCGTAAGACATAATATAGGGTTACATTAAATTAGCTAGCGTAACTTTATAGACGTGATGGGTATCGATATCTAAACATGATTAAACGAAAAATAAATTTGATGAGTTGTTTTTGGGGTCATCAGCCTAATAAACTTAAATGTTATCACTTGAAATATCAGTTTAATAAATAATTTTATTTTTTTTGTAAACTTCACATACGTGATGGGCTGATAACTAAACACGATAAAAGAACTGTTATTTACTCCTACTTCCAGCAGGCTTAGCATGACGCTTTCTATTTCTTCGAAGAAAAGACACGGGTATTTCGTAAACAATAATATTATGTATTTATTTTAAACGCTAGGTAGGGTTACCTAGCGTTTAATTAATTGAATATTTTATTCCACAGTTAATCTGTGAACAGCGTTGTGGGCTACAATATTATGTGTATTTCTTTTTCTATACTTTATATTAAAGCTGTTATTTGTTCCATTTGAATAATAATAATAAAAAAATAAAAAATAAAACAAAACAAATAGGCTTCCATTTGGTAACTTTTTTTTATCGTTTGGAAATCCTCATGGATATCCTCCATCCTGGGATAGGTGGAAGGGTCTGCCAGACTCTTACCGACTAAAACCACACGGTGTTCTGCTGCTACCTTTAGCCGGGGCGCTGAAGTGCTTGCGCATTTCGTCACGCTCCCCCGGCTAGGTGTTTGTCCGCGTGAATTCACGCAGACCCCGTCACCCTTACCTACCCATGGTACGGATAACCGGGTACGGAACACTAAAAATATGTTTACAACATACCTAGGGTGTGTTGAGAGCGGTGGTGGCCCAGTGGTAACGGCCGCGACTTACGAATTGTAGGTCGTGGGTTCGAACCCAGACAGGCGCTTTACTTTGTGTAAATTATTTTCATCACCACTGCTCTCAAAACGGTGAAGGAAAACATCGTGAGGAAACCGGCATGTCCTAGAACCAAAAATTCGAAGACATGTGACATCTACCAACCCGCACTGGGCCCGCGTGGTGGATTACGGCCCACTCCCTCTCACAGAGAGGAGGCCTGTGTCCCAGCAGTGGGAACATTATAGGCTGATTATGTATACCTAGGGTGTACGAAAATAAAATTAAAAGAATATTCTAACTTTAAATACAATAAAATAGTACAGCTACGCTATTTTGGTGACGGTTTAACTTGAAACGGTTGCTATTCAAACCAAAATTCTTTTCAAAGGCACATATGGCGCCAGAGAACTCGTTCACAACCAAGACGATGTCGACAAATTTAGGCATCTTCAGGGAGCCGCGACTCTCGGATTCCGAGAAAGTATCGACATTATCCCATACCATCGGTCTGTAAGGCACACAAGTTACACAAGTATTGCCTATAAATACTGAAACGTATCTAAGGTAAGTACTGAAAGATTTAGGTACCAATCTATTTATTCTGAGGTACCTATAGGTAGGTTACCTATTGATACGTACGTTTCTCTGGGTCGCTGTCCCAACTTTATGTCCTTCAGAGTTTCATTGTACGAAATTGCTTTTTTTTTGGGTTGGGAAATCATCAAATAACTTCTCCCGCTCTGGGCGTAGCGGGAGGGTGTGTCAGACTCTTACGGACTAAAACCCACCCGTATTTCTTCCGTTGCCTGTGTTACCAGGGGCCTCGGTAACCCTTTTGGACTGCCACGCGACCCGGGCAGGCATCGGCCCTAGTGGACCCCTACACTTGTGCTGACGACATATCTTTGAGGCGCGCGTGGAATACAACGCGCCGTCGACCCGGTCCTGGCCCTTACCGGACGATGAGCTACCCATTGCTCACCGTCCGCAAGCCCGCGCCTACGGTAGCCGGAAATCCGCCCGGGATTTCCGACGCCCAGGGCGTCTCCTGCGGCAGCTAGGGGCGAGAGGGCGTGAAATTTGCCTTTCCCTCAACCGTCCCGCCTCCTCCTTCGCGAGCATTACTGCTTCACAGAAGGAGGTGACGGCTTCCCATGCCTTCTCGCTCCGTACCATGGCCTGAACCAGGGCCGGACGCAAGAGATCTCTGCCGCCGATCGCCTCCACGAGGACATGGTGGTGCTCTGTCCAAGCCGGGCAGACCTTCACCGTATGCTCCACCGTGTCCTCCGGGTGATTCACACAGTGGTGACACCCGGGAGTTTCCTGCCGCCTTATCCGACACAGGAACCTCCCGAAGCTGCCATGTCCGGTGAGGACCTGCGTCAGGCGAAAAGTGAGGACGCAGTACGGTAAAGGAACGCTATCGAACGAAGGGCACCTTAAGCAGAGCAATGGGTAGCTCACCGTCCGATAAGGATCAGGCCCGGGTCGACGGCGTGTTGTGTTCCACGCGCGCCTCAAAAAGATGTCAGCACAAATTTAGGGGTCCAATATGCTCGATGCCTGCCGGGGTGTCGCGAGAAAGTCCGAAAGGGATACCGAGGCTTCTGGCAACACAGGCAACGGAAGGAACACGGGTGGGTTTTAGTCAGTAAGAGTGTGACACGACCTCCGCTCCACCCAGAGCGGGAGAAGTTATTTGATAATTTCCCACCAAAAAAAAAAGGTGAAACAGTTTGAATTAGTCAAAATTGATTTGAAATTTCATTAGTGGCTTTGTGATACAGGTGTCAGAATTCCATACGTATCATTAGTGGGGTCATCAACCGGATTTTTGCGAACCTGTGACAAAAATAAAATGGTTACTACGTAATATTTCGGCGAGTATCGAATGTTCCCGAATCCATCATGAATAGTCATGAACTCATGATTGTCAATTATCTTGAAAGTCGTTTATTATGAATACATTACCTACTAATAATAACAGTGCCTAGTGCCTGTTGTTGGTTGTAGCTAGGGTTGCCAACTTTTGTTTTAACCTGTACTAGGTAATAATAATCTTAACTAATATTATAAATGCGAAAGTGAGTTTGTCTGTTTGTTTGTTACACTTTCACGCTAAAACGGCTGCCCGATTTGGATGACATTTGGCACATGTTACTAGCTGATAATGTAGCTTTTTATAGGTTTAAGAATTTTTAAAATCAATTAAGTAGATTTTGAATTTATCCATCACTAACAAACAAACAAAAAATCAAATCTTTTCTCTTTATAATATTACTAGCTGCGCCCTGCGGTTTCACCCACATAAATCTCGTTCCCGTGGGGTTATCGGGATTACAAGTATCCTATGTCCTAATCCAGGTCATGGTCTACCCATGTGCCACATTTCATCCAAATCCGTTCAGCCGTTTTAGCGTGAAAGCGTAACACACAGTCCCTTTCGCATTTATAATACTAGTTATGATAGCATAAAAAAAAACTTTTTGCTTATTAACAGGTTTTTTTTATGTCTCATAACTATTTTAACACTCTAAAATGAAGGTTAAAAAAATACCATTAATTCAGCTTTTATGAGATCAATTATAATACTGGCCCCAATTAAGATCATCTAGCCATTTTGTATTGGAAAAAAAATGGTTGTTTGGCCGTTATGTTTTTTCTGTAGAAATTATAGTATTTAGGCCTCTAATATAGCAGGATACTATATTATTTATGTAGTAGGGTTGGCAACCCTAGTTGCAGCTCGTGATCTTCATGATCAAATGAAGTCAACTGCACGCATTGACCTCTCGTCCAGCCTTGGCGACAGAGCATCGTAAAATAAACAGTACGACTGCAAGTTCCATAACCACAACTATTCTACATAAAGACTCCCGCAGATAAGCGCGCCACGGCAGCACGATGCAACTCTAGTAGAACAATTTCTATGAAAACTTCATAGAAATTGAATCGTCGCGTCGCGCCTGTCTGCGGTAGCCTTGATACGTCTCCTCTAGGTATTCAGTATTGGTTATCTACAAAATCATGATTTTACAGGAGAGCGTTTTGAACGCAAAACTGCGATAATTAATAGAAGAACATAACTATCTTCTCCTATTTGACATCATTTAGTTAATATGGCATTACCAAGGAAATGGTTAAAGGCTCCTACATATAGATCGCGTCGCGTCGCGCGACATGTCGCGCCAGTATGTAGGAGCCTTAAGGCCAATAATACTACTTATAATTTTGTTCCAAAATACGGTACTTCGACACTTTGAAAAAAATGTTGTAGTTGTCTTTGTATATTATGTACATGACTTAATATCAGTAAAAATTAAGAATCAAACAGAAAAAAGTCCTATGACAAAACAAAGAATTCTGAGTCGAGAGAATTTTGTAAAAAGTGCAATTGACTCTTTCTACTTTGCTGCCGTAGACTGTCTACACGGGACGTCATTTTTGTCTACTCTTCCGTCGACAAAACCGTGCTCGAGCTGATTTTTTTTTGGGTGGGAAATCATCAAATAACTTCTCCCGCTCTGTGCGGAGCGGGAGGGTGTGTCACTCTTACTAACTAAAGCCCACCCGTGTTCCTTCCGTTACCTGTGTTGCCAGGGGCCTCGGTAACACTTTCGAACTTTCCCGCGACCCCTGCAGTCGTACTGAGCCTGCTGGTTTCATCCGTAGATTACTAGTTCTGAATCGGAAACCAGCAACTTCCTACTCCTCGTCACTTAAAACTGGTTACTAACGCGGTAGTTGCCGGTAACACTTCCACTGGAAAAATATGCTAGTAAGTTAGTAACTGATTGATTCTCACCTCTCTTTTTTGTGCGAATCAATCATAATAAAGAGTATTCTTTTATATTCTATGCCCAGCAGGTGACGTCGGGCTGAAGATGATGATGACAATGAATTTGGTTTCATTTGAGTCCCTCCATAATATGTTACAAGAGCCTTACGTTACACGAGTTATGCTATGTCATATTTTAACCGCTCCTGTTTAGTAAATATCAAATAACTTGGTCTAGACAAATACGACGTCCAACACTAAGCACGCTTGATATAATATTTAATTCAGAACCTACTAACGCGTGGTATTTACTTGCCCTTTCGAATTCTACTCGGACAACTAATTTTCGTGCATCACGAGACTAGGGGAGTAAAAAAATGGTAATAAGGCCTATTCAGATATACTTAAACGATATCGCTGTCGCGCTCGGTAGCGGTACCGAATCGGTACGCGATACCGAATCGTTACGCGATACCGAATCGTTACGCGATATCGCTGTCGTGCTCGGTAGCGATACCGGCCCGCATTCTGGTAAGTTAGTTTTGTGCCGCCCATCAGTATTACAAGAGTACACTTCGTGCGTGACCGCTGAAATTTGTATTTTTTATAATGTATAGCGGCGAAGAGGAAGCATTATTGCTTTATTTGACCCATAGAATAGAATTTGGATACACGGCATAAATCTAGAATACGAAATTCATGGAGAATTTTACAATTTAATTGAATGTTATAAGGTAAATAACAAACTTGCGCACTAACATAAGGTTTTTATCCAAGTCTCTTAATTAACGCACATTCATAAGATTTGATGGATAGCACAGTAAATATTTACATAATCAATTTAGGTCGTCTGTCGTCATTTTGGGGTCCAATAGGAACCACTACCGAACCGGCGGAGCTTCGTGTGTTCGAGTCCATTCGGAGGCGCAACTGAACTTAGATACGGTTAAGTATTTACACCATGAAATAAAAACATATAAACTATGAATTCTCCTCAACATCAATCGAACTCGTCCATGCAAACGCAATGGTTACGTTGCGTGCGCATGCGATGCGACTCGCGGAGAGTCGAGTGATGTGTTTGCCGTGCGCCCCGCGCTCTCAGGCGTATCGCGCAACAGCGACATCGTTTATTTCTGAACAGGCCTTTAGGCATGCAAGTCGGTAACTTCCAACTTCCAACACCAGTAGTCATTCTGAATAAACCACTTCATTATTTCCTAGTTTTCTATTGATAAATGTTTCAAGGATTGTAAGTGTTACATTTGAACAGTAAAAGCGAGAAAAACAAGGGTGTTAAGTGTAACACGCTTTTGTTTGAAAACTTGACTTGACTTGACTGTGAAGTACACAACGATTTAATATATGGTATGAAGTTTCAAGGCTTGAAAATATATACCTAATGGGATGATTTTGACACAGACGAAGGAACTTCTGTATCATTTAAAGGTTAAAAAGTATAAAATGGCTTATTTCCAATAGGAATAAAGTTTACTAAAGCTCGTAGTTCTTTATGAATTATTAACAACGAATAAAAGCTTGTTTAAAAAAAAAAAAAAATGTATCGAATTTTCGGCATTTGTTTCAAATGTTGACAAGTGGTTTAATCGCACACTGATTACGATCAGGAGACATGTTCGCATTCCTAATGGAAATCTATCAGTCCAATTGATTTGTGGCACATTCTTAATTCTACAAAAAAAAAAACAACTGATTTAATAAAAAAACAATACGCAGTGAAAAATAACTTTAATATTGGAAGTCGGTGACTTTGGATCTGTATTTTATTCCACCGACTTCCGAAATTCACTTTGTAGTGTTTTTTTTTCTAAATGTTTTTTATTTTTCACTTTTTTGTGGGTCATTATGTAATTTATCTAAGTTACAATATCCTAATGTCAACTGCTCACCATCTTTTACAAAATATAGTTTTTCCCGATGCAGGGACGTTAATTCTTGAGTTCTCCTGGTAGTTCACTATCAGCTCCACTTCACCATACCTATCCATTGTGACTTCAGAACTCTTTCACAATATTTATTTTATGAATCGTTGTTAGATAAATTTTAGTGGTTTATTATAACTTAAATTAAAACTTACTTTAACTGTGTTACGCGATTAGAATCCAGCTCATATTACGTATTAATATAATCTTACTTTGACTTTTCGTAACATGACGTCCTTGAAATAAGCTTACCTATTATATTGTTGAAACAATGATAATTTATTTGCGGTTTTGGTGACGTCACTTCTAAAAGTTAATTCAATTCGTAACCGCTACGTGACTTTTGACAACTAGCAAAATTATTTTTAAGTCAAATTTAACAATCTTAAAAAAATCCTCGTACTCGACGCGGGAATATTATTATTACTTATAAAAATTTAGATAAAAAAAACATTTTCGTGTCACTCATAGTAAGTAAAATGTATTTATTTACGTAAACTTGCCGAATGAAGGCTCGTGCAGACTGGCGCGATTTCGCGGACGCGACAGGCAGCGCAACACTTTCCATGTAGTTTTCATAGAATTTGTGCTACTAGAGTGTCGTGTCGCGCCTGCCTTTTTTTTTTTTTTAGGGTGTGAAATCATCAAATAACTTCTCCCGCTCTGGCCGGAGCGGGAGGGTGTGTCAGACTCTTACTGACTAAAACCCACCAATATTCCATCCTGTTGCCTGTGTTGTGGGGGCCTTAGTGACCCATAAGTACCTTCCCGCGACCTCGGCAGGCATCGGCCCTAGTGGACCCCTACCTTTGTGCTGACGACATCTCTTTGAGGCGCGCGTGGAATACAACGCGCCGTCGACTCGGGCCTGGTCCTAACCGGACGGTGAGCTACCCATTGCTCACCGTCCGCAAGCCCGCGCCTACGGTGGCCGGAAATCCGCCCGAGATTCCCGACGCCCAGGGCGTCTCCTGCGGCGGCTAGGGGCGAGAGGGCGCGAAATTTGCCTTTCCCTTAACCGTCCCGCCTCCTCCTTCGCGAGCATTACTGCTTCGCAGAAGGAGGTGACGGCTGCCCATGCCCTCTCGCTCCGTACCATGGCCTGAACCAGGGCCGGACGCGAGAGATCTCTGCCGCCGATCGCCTTCACGAGGACACGGCGGTGCTCTGCCCAAGCCGGGCAGACCTCCACCGTATGCTCCACCGTGTCCTCCGGGCGATCCACACAGTGGTGACACCCGGGCGTTTCCTCCCGCCTTATCCGACACAGGAACCTCCCGAAGCTGCCGTGTCCGGTGAGAACCTGCGTCAGGCGGAAGGTGAGGACGCCGTGGCGCACCTCTAGCCACTCCTCAAAGAGGAGACTAATCGACGCAATTGTGGCGTGCCCAGCACTGGGTTGCGTCAACCGTACTCTCCATGACGCCATGAGATCCCGCCGGAGCTCCGTCCGCTGTGCCGTGATCTCTCGCGGCAGCGGGCTTACGCCCCGGCGTTTCGCCTCCTCGCGCCACTCCCATCCGTGCGCGAGGAGTTTTGCCTCCAGATCCCATGGCGGCAATCTGGCAAGGAGGCTCGCTGCCTCACAGGAGACCGTGCGGTATCCCCGGAGCGTCGAGCCTGCCTGGCCTTGAATTGAATTAAATTTTGTATCTAGAGATTTTAGTACATATATGGGTAATTCATTTCTTGTTTGATTCTGGATGGCGAATGCATACGAAATATTACAGTTTTAAGAAGCTGATAACGCGAAAAATATTATTTAATTTAATATTGATATATTATACATAATTTAAATTGACAAAATAAAAAGTTATAGGTAGTTACTAGTCCAGCCTGCCCAATCTTAATGAGCGCCATCACCTTGCGAGTTCAAGATTTCCGCAATCTGTTTCCACTTTCTTTTCGAGTATAGAGTAATCGTTCTCTACAAGTCAAGGAGTACCTCCTTGGCTTGTAGAGAACGATTGTGGGCAGTAGCGACACATCTGTTTAAAATTAAACATAATATAAAACACTAATCACTGAGTCTGACCACATACTTATTGTTTCCAACTATCTTCGTCAAAACATTACAGAACAATATTTCTTTGTTTTAAAACTAATTCACTGAGTAAGCGTCTTTAACCTTACTTTGATTCCAAGTCGACTTTGTAACCAGTTAAATCTTATGCAAATAAGATAAAATAAGTTCAACCACTTAGTTATACCAACCACTTGCAAAGAAAAATATCGGTTCGTCGAGTTTCCGTTCAACAGGCTTAGCATGACGCTTTCTATTTCTACGAAGAATAGACACAGCTTTTTCAAAAAAAAAAAAAAAGTGACAAAAAAAAAAATAGGATACAAAAACGTGATACAAAATTATACAATGTGGATACAACAATACGACAATAAATGAAAATACTAGCAATACTACTGAATAGGAGTATTCAGGAACAATCAAATACTTAATTCATCACTCAAAAAAGAATGTAACTAAACTATTAATTATATCTGATTTAGTTTTTGTATGCATACTGTAAACGTCATAAGATATATGTATGTTGTATCATCGTCCCCACATTGTATAAAAACAAAATAAAATACAAACTTCAGCCTGATGCCGAGCTGCAACAACTGCCATAATACAACTTAAGTACCTACTTTCCACATAAAACAATAATTAATACTCACTTCAAGCGACGGAAACGCGCTCATATAATGAAATACTACAATGTAACACTGCTTGTACATTAAATAATACAATACTTTATTGTAAAATAGAAGTTGTAGGTACAAAGGAAGCTCATAACTTGTTTTCAGCGAAGCACAGCGTAATCCACACACACACACACACACACACATCACACCTTGCACACTGTTGTAACCTATGTTTACAAATAAAGACTATATAATTGAATCCCTAAGTATTCAATCAATAGTCTAATCAGCGTAGCTTTAGACGCTGACAACACCTAAACCGTGGTCACTGTCAGATTGCATAGAAAAGAAAGAGAAGTGCGATGACACAACGCTTGTAATTTATTGCAAAATATGAAACAATTATCTATTTACTCAAAATTGAGTTGAGTAATCGAAAATAAAAAACAACCAAGTTCTGCATTCAAATAAGACGTTCTTGATATTATTTATACGTAACGTATATTAAATACACGTACATATATTTAATACAGATATTTTGGATTAGAACTCAAGGTAAGAGGTTAGTTTAACGTTAGTTTGTATCGAGATTTTTTTTCAAAACGTGTTTTGCTAACAACCAAGTTCTGGGAAATATGTTCAAAATTAACATATATTTTTTCCGCTACCACAAACTATACTTACAGATTCGGTAATTTTTTTTCTTAAGAGAATCCTATGTTGGTCAATTGGGTCTTGTCAGCGCCTTAAGAGAAAATAAATGGGTCACATTAGGCAATGGTTAACATAATATAAAATTACGGAACCAATAGTTATAACCTAATAAGCCCCTTATAACCAAACTTTGAGCGAAATTCTGACATGCTTACTTAACACTCAAAGATGAGTATTTCATACTCCTCTGAGTAACCTTTTCCAACATAGATGATGTTGAGGTCGGCTCCCAGTCTAACGGAATGCAGCTAAAAATGAATTTCTACCTCTTGGAATATATCTCAATTCGTGTTTTATTAATCAGGGGCATCTACTAGCTTGAATACTGGCTTGTACATAATTATCAGTGATAGGAATAGGTAGTGCCTATTAGCCTAAACTTCGAAGAACAGAGACAAGAAACGGAGACTTCCTTAGGACTAAATTATTTCCGGCACATCTGTCTCGAAATTTCGAGACAACACTTAAATACATTTAAAAAAATGTGTTATTTGGAATAAGTAATTCGTCTATATTTATCTAAAGTTTGTCTATAAATGTGATAGTTTGTATGGATGTCCATTACTCAATGCCACTGAAAATGCTGATTTTGGTAGTGATATAGATTAAGGTGTGGAATAGCACATATGCTACTTCCTATTAAAAAAAAAGTATAGTTCCCATGGGATACAAAAACAATAGTACACGCGGGAAAAGCCGCGGGCATTAACTAGTTAAAAAAAAAAACGTAAGGGTCCTTTCACACCACTGATATTGTCTGGCGATTTTTGGAGATTTCTATGCAAAAAAAAAACGAAAGAAAAAATGCTCAAAAATCGCCGGTCGATATCGCTCTAGGTTCATTAAATAATTAATGGGCTCTAAAGGAAAAATAAAACACATAGAATATTGTTGTAACAAATATATGTATATTTATATTATTTTAAAATATGACGTAATTGGAAACCATGAAACAAAATGTACAGAAGGAAAGATTTAAGAAACAAATTTATGTTTATCTATCTTTAAATATCTATGTCATATTTATTTTACTGACGTTGAGGGATGCAATTTTTACTCAAATCAAAGTACAAATTAATATTTGAAGCATTTAGGACAATCAGTTTTAATACTGAACTACTAACTGTTCGGTTTTGATAAAGAACTTGATGCATCAAAAATTGCTAAGAATTTGAAAATCTTTATTTGTGTTACAAATACCATAAAAAATAAAGAACGATTTTAATTTAATCATCGTGATTCGATTCGTCAAGTTCAGTATCAGAACCGAAATTTTCTTTGTCAGATGAGTCATCTAAGTTAAAATACACAATCATAATTTTTTCTATATTTTCAACTGTCAGGCGATTTCTTTTTATGTTAAGAATCCATTTATAAGTTGAAAATGACCTTTCAACATCAACTGAGATTAAAGGCGCGTACATATAGTATGATCGCTCATCCTTTCCTGCTGTTATCGCTTCACATATGTCTCTAATTTTATCTAAACCGGGATTTCTGTCCATGACATTTACGAATTTATTTTTTATAAGCTCAGATGAACACCAGCTAAGCACAGTTCTCACGTGATCAAATATTTCAAAGGATTCCGTTAGAGTTAAATTCGATTTTTGTAATTTCTTTAATCCAATTTGTATATCTTTAAAATATTCCTCAATGTAGTCCAAGTCCGATTTCAAGTTTTCCTTTTGAAGAACATTTTTGGCACACCTAATAGATAGCGCGTCGGAACTTCTTAAAAGATTTACAATTGTTTTAATTTGATCATAATATTTTGCATAATATGACACTGCCTCCAACCAAGTACCCCATCTTGTAATAACGGGTTCTGGAGGAAGCGGCATGTGGGGAAAGGTGTTTTTTAACAAGCGCACTCTATTAGGTGATTTTAAAAATATTTTTTTTACGTTTGAAATTAATTCATCTACATCTGAGTATTCGTATCGTATTTTTTTTGCCACGAGATTCAGTGCATGTGCTAATCAAGTGACGTGTATCATGTTGGGCAAATAATTTTTCAGCACACGTCCCGCTTTTAGCATATATGCTACACTATCAGTGCATAATACAGCAACGTCTCCTACTTTGGATTCATACAAATCGCACCACATATTTTCAAAGCAGTCTATTACAAATTGGGCAATTGTGCTCCCATTAACAATTTCTAGTACTTTGCAAGCAACTAAAAATGGTTTTTGTGTGATCGCATTTAAAGGTTTTACAAGTAAATGTACCATGTATCTGCCTAAAAAATCAGTTGTCTCGTCTAAAGATACCCACAGCTTTTGATTTGCAATTTGTTCATAAATCGAGTCAATTTTAGTTTTAAAAATCTTATCTAAATAAACTTTTCTCAGCAATGATTGCTCAGGAAGCTTTTGTCGATTTGTACAATTGCAGCAAATATATTTATGGAAGAATTTTTTGAAAGTGGGGTTGTTTACTTGAATCCAAGGTATATTACATAATATGAGAAATTGTACTAGGTCCAAATAAAATTCTTCATTTGGTTTTTTACTTGTCCCTTTGTGTTTCGGACCTTTAACGTGCCTCTTGACACTACTAAGTTTAGCTGTTATACTGCTCTCGCACTTAGAACAGTAAATCAAATTACTGGCCGGGTCGTAATATAATTCAGGATGAAGTCCAATCCAACTTTGTACTGTTGCTTTCTTAGGCTTGTTCGCCTTCTCCAATCTTACTGGTCTCCAAAAAGATGTACGATGGCAAGTACCTAAAATAAAATTTTAAGTTTTCCATGCCTCAAAAGGAATAACGAACCTTTATAGATACAGGGAGGTGGAAAGGAAAGCGGGAGAGGTGCGCGCATTCCAGCTAGGTGCATCGATTGTATCGATTTAAAGATTTTATTCTTTCATTTTACGCTCTAATAAAGAAAAACGGTTAGATAATATGAACACGCGTAACATCATTGTTATTGAAATTTTTTTTTCGCATTTTAGTCAATGCGCAAAAGACATATTCCTTTTTGGTTCAAATATTAAAAGAACCGGCCAGAAAAATAATATATTTTGATAGAATTCGTCCACCTTAGCAATTCTTTATGACACCAAAGATATAACATTACTATGCTTGGTAGTATTGAAGTTCACTTTTATATTTGAACCAAAAGTTAAATGCGTATGTTTTTTTTCTTTAACTACGTTTCATACACAATAATTATCTTAAAGACTCCACTAAAAAATATCAAGTTCATACAATTGCATATCAATCTAGACTGTCAAATTGCTAGTTTAAGATAAAATAATATATACATTAATGTTCTTCTTTATATCTAACTTACTGTTTGTTTCCCTACAAGAAATAAAATAAATAACGTGAGCCAAAACATTAAAAAGTAATAAATGTTGACTTACCGTATTATTTGATGTAGACAGACAGGAACAATGTTATTGCAGCAAATCGTAATCCATAAATTCAAGCCAAAGTAGTCGTATTAAGAAGATCCAATGAACCAAAAAACGAGCGAGGGTGAAAAACAATATTCACAAAAACAATACAGGAAGATGCGCACTTAACAAACCGAAGTACAGGATTGAAGTGAAGGTAACCTGCGCGCACGCGGGGCGGTAAGGAGTAGGGGGGGAGGGGGTATGTAGACCCACCCCGCGCCGCACAGGTATGCGACCATGGCGGTTACCTTTTGTAATTTCTAAGAATAGATAACGAAACGCGCTGCCGTAAAATGTGATAATGTGATACCATTATTATGCAATTATTTTAATATCATGCACATTTTTAAATATACTTTAGAAATATATTTCATTAAGATGAAAGAAAAAAAGGTATTTGTATTTTCATTTGTAACTAAATATTTGCACATCATGTATAACGGTAGAATGTAAAGGGACCTCATTAATATTAAGATCATACCACTTTGTATACCTACATTCTGGCAAATAAATGAATTATTTATTTATTTTAAATACCGATAAAATCAAAATCAAAGCATTTATTTCAAATAGACCATTTACGGGCACTTTTGAATAGTCAAATGTCGGTCAGTCCAAGAAAAGTGAAGCTAAATTGCACGTTCCAAAGAGTAGGTCTCTATGGAGAAGAACGTGCAAGAAACTCCATGGACACTCTTTTAAATCATATTATGTGTTACATATAATGCCTTTTTTACACTTGAACTTTAGAAATCTCATTAAACGTAGCCGAGAGTGAGCTAGAAAGAAGATATTTACTTCGAAACGTGTACGGCTTCTTATTCAAACATTGTGATTCATTGTGTATTACGATCAACAAGTCATTTACAAAATGTTCTCCAAAAAAAATTCAGAAAATTTTATGGTTGTAACGACTGTGTATGTTATTTATTATGATATATCTAGTCGCAAACTTTAGGTAAATATAGACGAATTACTTATTCCAAATAACATTTTTTTTAATGTATTTATGTGTTGTCTCGAAATTTCGGGACAGATGTCTCGGAAAAAAAGTTAGTCCTAAGGAAGTCTCCGTTTCTTGTCTCTGTTCTTCGAAGTTTAGGCAAATAGGCACTACCTATTCCTATCACTGATAATTATGTACAGTTATGATGTGTTCAAGGGCGATATTATAGCAGTGAACAAAATGAATGCGATATTTTTATGACACAAAGCGATATTTCGCTCCAATAAACTGGATGAAATGGGAAATATTACATCTTAGACTCTTCCGGGAACCGGTTTGGGAATAAATATGAAATTGTCGGTTTCGTTTTCATGTTAAAGCGGTTTCAACGTGATTTAACAATAATTCATGTACAGTATGTACATGAATTGGTCTCCTCCCACGTCCTCCTTAAAGTTGTATGTATATTGTAGAGAAATATTTTTTTATGTTAGATTTTTCATGAAAGTTTTATTATCTACAATGTGGAGAGAACAATGCGACAGAAAATAAAAACAATGACAATACTAATGCTAAGAATTATTTTTAAACTATCAAATTAATCCTAATATCGAAATTAAAAAGTATTTTTTGAAAATAAAAACACTTTTTGATGTGAAAACTTCTTTAGGCACATTGGGGCACTTATGGGATGGGGAAGAAGCACGGAACTCGCGTGACCGTCACACTCAGATACATATATTATGTACAGATATTTACATGGTATGATGAAGCTATAAGAAGTCTTCACTTCTGACGTGCAGTCCTACGACTGACAGTTGTTTTTTTAAGTGAAGCCTTTATGCTCATTGGGCACTTTTGGGATTGGGAGAAAGCACTGAACTCGCGTGACCGTCACGCTTGAATACATACGAGTATATGTATACAGATGTTTACATGGTTGTAAATATTTGTGAAGCTATAAGAAGTTATCACTTCTGACGTGCAGTCCTACGACTGACAGTTTTTTTTTTTTAAGTGAAGCCTTCTTTATGCTCATTGGGCTCTTTTGGGATGGGGAAAGAGCACTGAACTCGCGTGACCGTCACGCTTGGATACATATATGATATTTACATGGTTGCGAAGCTATAAGTCTTAACTTCTGACGTGCAGTCCTACGACTGACAGTTTTTTTAAAGTTACTTTTTGGAGGAGGAGGAGGTGCAAGTTCCTCCATTGAAAAGGGAAGATCCTTTGACCAACAGGCTTTGCACGAAAACCGTAGAGAAGCGTTTTGTCGACGGAAGAGTAGATAAAAATAACGTTTCCGTGTAGACATTAGAACATTTTCGGTCGCTAAATGATTTTTATCGTATAGTAGAGTAGAAATAGAAAGCGTCATGCTAAGTCTGCTGATGGATGTTGTTTCTAGTGCCGAACGGCTGTTTTGACTTTCTTAGCAGTTCTTCGACATATTCATAAATGTATCATACATTTTCTGAACCTAACTTTTTTTTCTTTCAGCGCGACATCTACATCTGGGCCCTGGACCACAGGGTGCACCACAAGTACTCGGAGACGGTAGCAGACCCTCATGATATCAGGCGAGGATTCTGGTTCGCTCACGTCGGATGGCTGGTCCTGACCCCCCACCCCGCCGTGGAAGACCGGCGCATCGCGTTGCGACCTACATGTGCTGACCTTCTTGCTGATCCAGTTGTCAATCTACAGAAGAAGTAAGTAACTGGACTCAAAGTCTAGCAGCTCTTAAATAAAAATTGTTTTTTTTTTATTAGGCTGAGAATATTCTGCTCTGAAAGTGGCTAAGTACTTCAATTGGTATGAGGGCTCTGCTGAGTCAATTGGTTTATTGATACGAACCGAATCGTCGTGGTTAATACTCAAAATTTGCCGTGAAGAATGTGCCGCTGATACCAATCAAACATCAAATAAGGTTTTGAATCGAAAAGCAGTTGTCTAAGTATATGTAAAGCTTAGTATCTCGCATCTGAGATCAACCGCAGCTTGCAAATCAGAAAAAGTCAGCATTAACTTAGCTTCAGATTTTTTTTACGACCAAGTAGGTACCGAGCCGTAATATGAATTTTGGAATCTCAATGCTGAATCAGCATCAAGCAGAATGTAGATATTTAAAATTTAGGACGTTGACGTAGAATTTTTATGCAACGTAATGTGACGTAGTAAGCTTTATAGCTATAAAGCTTACTACGTCACATTACGTGATATTAAAACTCTTCACGCGGGAGAGATATGAAACGTGCAAGACCACGGCCCTTTGTATTCGCTGATCGCCGACAGTCACCTTGAACACTGGATCAGTGTGAAAATCGGCTAAAGCTTTGAGTGCTCTTGTTTTTTTAATTTTTTTTCTTTATTTTCTTGTCATCAAGACCTCGCATTTTCATTACGTGTTGCATGTTAGAAGCACGAAGCTAGCTTTCGTTATATGATACTAGTTGGATCTATTTACTCTCTGGCATTTTTTTCGAAAAATAAGTGATCAAGTTTTAAGAATGTGTTCTTAATAAATATACCTATCTCATCTCAAGAATTCAGACCTGTAGATAATTCCCTTCGTGAATTATCTACAGGTGTATAAGAATCGGTGTGTTATAAGTCGCGGATCATTGGAGGCATATCTTTGCCAGTATCCGAGCACAAATCCTTATACCAACAATACAGATTGAAATTGAAAACATGCGACAAACAGAAATGGGAGATTGTACTCGTCATTATATACAAGTTTTACCAAAGCTGTTTTCGCGAAAAAAAATCTGCTGTTCCATACATTTTGATGTGTAATGCGAACATAAATGTAGGGAACAGCTGATATTTTTTTCGCGATTTCGGGTTTGGTCTCATAGTAAAAGTTGTTCATAATGATAAATATAGTCTCCTATCTCAATTTGTCGCATGTTTTCAATTTCACCCTGTATAGTTCAACATAGTTGCTGCCGTCTATTTTCTAATAACCGAATGGCGCGAACAACAAATTTTGTCTGGGCAATAAAATGCAGAAAAAACCTATTCTCAAAGCAACATAGTCATACCTTATCTACGCATAATAACCTCGTTAAAGTTATTAAATGACCACTTATTTGTAGCCTGACTGTTAGTAACAAAATGCATTTGGAACGTCGCTAATAAATGAAGAAAATCTCAGCTCACACTAAAACCGACGGATTTGTTCGAGTCCATGCTATAATTAATTTAATGTGCCATGCCAACTCGCTAATTTGCACAAAATTCGACATAAGGCACACATTTAACCGGAGCTTACGTGTGCGTCTTAAAATAATTTAAGATTATACTGCCCTGGCAATCATTAACACTAGCCTGTGAATAATTCAAGTTTACCTACATCCAAAATGCTTGTTATTGTTTCCTGAAAGTAATTCCTATTGTTTTTTTAGGTAGGTATTATTTACATAGAGGGTGGATCCAAAAAGAATACACTTTATGTCTAAAGATATGGAAAATATATCATTTCTAAACAATTGTTACACGTGACGGTACAGACGTTGGCTCAAATCCATTATGTTCTGTTTTTTGTTAGGATTGATCGTTGGACTCATAAATTGATGCCTGAGTACCAATACAGATCCTTGAGTGACAATATTCTGACGACAGTAATTCATGTCAATCAAACAATCAATCAAATCGCTTTGTCACTGCAGATGTTCATAGAACTCTCCTAAATTGAGCTACCAAGGTCACAACAAACCATAAACAAACTTTATAAGTAACATCTACAGCTATATTATTTATATTCATAGGACGATATTGGTATAATTACTTTGCAATAGAAACCAATATCGTCCTATGAATACAAATTAGTCTTTTTATTCAGTTTTAGTAGCTCGTTTCAGGAATTCGTAGGAGTACCAAAATACCAACAAACTATACATACTAAAACAAAAACATCAGTTTCCTGCGTTTCTGTAGAGTGTAGACTATTTTCATCTATTAAGAAGTGTCCATTGACATTATTTTGCTAAAAATATACGATATCTACCGCATACTGACATCGACCTCATTTCGCCGGCATTCCGGAATATCGGGTAAATGTTATTATTAAATTATATGAAATACACATTCCATATTTCTGGATTCATGTAACGCACATAATAAAATAATTGGAAGATTTTGGAAAAGTACTTGTGCTTGATTTTTAACGAATGTCAAATAGAAAGTCTTTCTTGATGTAGATTCGTTGAGCTAGATACAAACACATTAATACATTACTTACAACAAAATATGAAATACTAAATATTCTGTATTCAGAAAGGTCAGGTGTGAAGTACTCGCAACCGGCGTACGTGTACGAGTATGACCATGTATCAAAGTAAATAAACGAAGCAAAAGGAGTAGGTATCTAAGGAGGACAGAGGTGGCGTTTTGTAGTTTCTGCGTACCCCCATGGGAAGAAGGCGGGTGCTTATGAATGATGATGATGTATAACCAAAGCATTCAGATACTGAAATATGAAAGCGCTGTACGTGGCAATATAACATATAATTTCAAAAGTTGAGTAAAAAAAACATTGTAATTTAGGAAAAGTAGAGATCAGATATGGATTGGATGGCTTGTCAACGACCTAAATGATTGATTATAATCAACCCCCAGGAGCGTTGAAGACGCAGGTTAGATAAAAAAAATTAAAAATTTGAGGTTATCTGTGGTAGCTCCGGTTGGTGACTCGGCAAGGTGAGATGACGGCACGCCGCGATGGACCACGCTACGATGCTCAGGAGCGATACAACGTTGAGGCCCTCTGCGTGGTGGCACGCTTGAGACGCTTTCGCTGAAGAGCTACGCGTTGCCAGACGATGTGTTTGGATTTGGTCTGAGCGGGGAGATGAAAGGCCGCCCAACGTAAAACTCTAGGTGGTTTCCCACTGGAACGTGGGACTAGTGGCGAAACAACGCCTTCAACTAATGGAAACGTACGCCATTACAGCACTGCCGAGCAGGACGAATCTTCGAAAAATAAACGATGATTTATGCAGGAGTGTTATATAAAAAAGGAAACGACTGATTTCAAGTTTTTGTGTCGAGACAAACTAAAAAATTACTTCAGTAAAAAAATAATGATCTTCAATAAGAAAATATATCAAAATGACACACAACCATCTTGTCAAAAAAATCAGAATTTTTTTATATTAAAATTCGAACGTTAGACACATGTGTGCCAGTAGGGTTCCGCAAAAGAGGTTGAAACATGTAGTGTAAAGAAAGCAGATCAAATACCACAAAAAAAATTGTAGAATTTATAATTCTACAGTAGGTACTAGAAAATGACTGAAACCATGCTGTAACTAAAATATGAAAAAATATCATAAAATAAAAAATAAAATAACTAAAATACTAAGATACTTGTGCCTCAATGGCACCAATAACGGGAGATATAAAAAAACCCGAGTGCGTAAAAAGTGAACTTTAAAAAGGATGAAACAAGATTTATAATAACTTAATACTTAAAACAATCGCATGCAGTCGGAGGCAATAGGTCTATAATTGATAAATTTAAAAAGATGTTTTTTATTTTTTTTAATTTTAAACTTTTTAGTAAGGATTATAAGACGGTAAATTAGTTTATTCGCCCACTTATAATCGGAACATAACGGCCACTTACTCACCCACTCCAAAAGTTCGGGATAGTTTATTTAAAATTTATTCTCATTCCAAAATCGGTTCAGCCGTTTAGTAGTTACGAGGGGACATAGGGGCGGACATACATACATACAGGTCAAACACATAATCCTCCTTTGTTAATGATGAATTTATCCCCATAACAAATTTACCATTGTATTTGTTAAACATGTTCTCCCATAAATTACAACCGCAAAAGTAAGTTTGTACGCACAATATTGGGAGATTTACCATGTTATTTTATCTATAAGTATAGAACTATTTGCAGTTTTTTTTTTAGTTTAGGCTCAGTAGTTTTGGAGATTAGAGGGGGGAATGGTAAATAACTTTAAAACTATTTAGTTTAGAATTATATAAAATATACTTGAGACACTCACAGTAAGACCTTTCATTTAATATGTCACACGGAACAGTGTGCAAAACTTTTTAGAATTTTATTATTTATCTTCAAAAAGTGACCCCATATTCAAAATCCACTTAATTAAGCAACACGTCCGTGTTAGGGTCACAAAAATTGATTTATGTACCAAATTTCAACTTAACCGAACCATTAGATTCGGAGAAAATTGGCTGTGACTGACGGACAGACAGACAGACAGACAGACACACGAGTGATCCTATAAGGGTTCCGTTTTTTCATTCGGACATACGGAACCCATATATCTTTGTAAAATTAAATGTCCTTGAACCGAAAAAGACACGTGACATCTACTTATAAATCCGTACTGGGCCCGCATGGTGGATTACAGCTCAGTCCGTCTCGAAGAAAGGAAGGCTGTGTCCCAGCAGTGGGAACATTATTGACTGATTATTATTTCGGACAGAATCCATATAAGTGTTAGTAACAATTTTCTTAAGACATTATGTTAATAGGTAGGTACCTAATACAAAAAACTAATTTTATTTAAATACAATTGCTCCGTAACTATTCCCACCCAGTGTGTCTGTATGGGACAGTCATGTCGGGATGCAATCATTTTCTTAATGCTGTTGGTGCTACCGCGCAGTCTTTGAAATAGCGACGCCACTTTCTTACGCACGAGTGAAAACCGTCAGCGCTTGCGACGCACTACAATGCCGCGGCGTCTCCAACAGCAATCTGAACGCAATGTTATACTGAATACGCAGGACGTTGCAGGCTCGTTGCGTATACTGAACCCACAGGGCACTCGAGTAAAAATATTGGCAATAAAGAGGGTTATACTATGCTATGCTTCCTACGTTATATTTAATAATAATAAACATCATCATCTGCCTAGCCTTTTCCCAACTATGTTGGTGTCGGCTTCCACCGGATACAGCTGAATACCAGTATTTTACCTGGAGCGACTGCCTATCTGACCTCCACAACCCAGTTACTGAGTAACACGATACCCCTTGGTAAGACTGGTTGTCAGACTTTCGAGCTTCTGACGAACCGTAACGACTGTCAAAGATCTACAAATGACAACCGGGACCAACGGCTTAACATGCTTTCCGAGGCACGGAGGTCTTGGAATGTAAAGACGGTCACCCATCCACGGACCAACCGCGGCAAGCGTAGCTTAACTTGATCTATCGAACCGTACGGCTGTTATTACTTAGCCACAAGCCCCAACAATAATAAAAATAAACATACCTACATAATATACTCGTAATAACGACTAATAGTATAATCTACTATTTAGTTATTCCCTAACGATGTACCTACGTAGTTATCTTACCAAAGTCTAGACATTCAAGGGGACAAGTTTTCAATAAAGATACGCAAACATTAGTATGTTATATCAGGGGGCAAGTCCGCTATTTTCAATGATTTGTCATCAACCATTACTCGTACAAGTCTGCTCAAAGTTCGTAATCTTCTAAATTCATAATGGCGTGTTAGTGGTCAAAAGAAATGTCAAAATATAGGAGATTGCGTCTTCTAATTATGTGTACTAGGTTACCAAATATGAACAATTAATAAGTTCAGATTTGTAGAAAACCGCACTGTCGCATTAGAGTAAGTGCACAAACCTGTAATTATAGTTAATTTAAGGGATATTTCGAAAAATAAATAACTAATAAACAATATGATTTTTTCCAATAGATTGTCACGTCACGGCATTGGAAAAACACAAAGACGCCTTTCAGATTCCAGTTTCAAATCTGGAAAACTACAAATACGGTAAAATTGCGTTAGCTGACTTGCCCCCCTGGCCGCAAATCAGCATATGTAAATCGCTTGCCAGCCAAGCGGCCATACGGTGTACTGGCAGGCGACCAGCCATGAACATCTGTAACACCACGGCTCGCTGATGCGAAGCTGTGACCAAAGAAGCGAGAGGGAAGGTAGTTCTTAGGGGGATATTATTATCCAGGATCATATCTCTTATTCTATGTGAAATATTTTAAGAAATATGTATACCGAAGCTTCATAATTAGGTATTCGAATTGTCCTTATCTATGACTGATATATTTATGATCATATTGATCATAGATGTATCATAGTGTATCTAACCCCTTAGTACCTAACCACCATTGTGCAGACTCTTGCAGTCTTTCTTTCTCTTTTTCGTTTGGTTAGTGACTATCCTGGTGAGTTTGTATGCCTCTGACTTGCTTTCACATGCCGTCAAGAATTATCTCTATCTCTCAGGCATGGCCGGTTTCCTCACGATGTTGGTTTTTCTTCACCGTTTTAAGCAAGTGATAATAATACAATACGCACATGAATCCGAAAAGTCAGAGGTGCGTGTCTTGGGTTCGACCTTGAGACTGGGCCGTGCGACGGTCACGCCACTTGGCTATCACTGAAACAAAAGAAAAATGTTTATTCTGCACAAACAAAACGCACATTACAAAAAAAAATACGTAAAAACGCATATACAGTCTTGGGTTCGACCTTTAGACCTACTGGGCAGTCCGACGGTCACGCCACTTGGCTATCACTGAAATAAAAGAAAAATGTTTATTCTGCACAAACAAAACGCACATTACAAAAAAAAATACGTAAAAACGCATATACAGTCTTGGGTTCGACCTTTAGACCTACTGGGCAGTCCGACGGTCACGCCACTTGGCTATCACTGAAATAAAAGAAAAATGTTTATTCTGCACAAACAAAACGCAAATTATAAAAAAAAATGGCACTGATTTAAAGAGGCAGTTGTAAATAGCGGTTTTGGTAAGTTAAAATTTATAAATGGCACGTTTAATAACTAGTTCAGCAGTTAAAACTAAGCAGTAAAGTAAACAAAAATGAGCAATAAAAAATAATGAAATGGATCAGTGAATATATAATTGAGCAGGAAAATAATTAAATGGGCGGTAAAAAATATTGAACGAGCGGTTACGTGTGGGCAGTAATAAATCGGAATTTGTCGCTAAGAAATCTCATTCTAAGCAATTCTATAAAAAACGAGGTGGTAAACGCCAGTTCGAAATTACCCTGAATTAGAGTAGAGGGGATCTGGCTGGGAGGGGATCGTTAATGGTCACTGTTCTAACCTTCCGCCACCCGCGCTAATAAGCTCTAATTTGAGTTCGGGTGTCACCGCTCGCTATGATCTGCCGAACTATTTATCGAACCACTCATTCCATCATTTTTACCGCTCATTCAGTTATTGGACTGCTCAATTATTTTTAGAATTGACATTGTATGATAAAATAACCGACTAATTGATTTTTTATTACTGTCCATGTTTTACTGTCGCAATAATTAATCAACCGCCATTAAATGAAATAACTGCTCAATATGTTTTTCAACTGATCATAATAACATCTCGAATATTTAAATAACAGCTCAAAAAATTAGTTCCCAAAAAGAAATACGTAAAAAACACACATTACAAAGTAGCCAATGGCCTCGTATTCAAGCCATAAAAGTTTGACCCTCTTGTCCATTGTCACTGCTGGTATCACCTTCACCATGTTCTTAGTGGTTGGTACAAAACCACTAAGAACATGGTGAAGGTGAAGTGTCATTCCACCTGAGGGATTGACATTATGGACAGCTCACTTCAACTATGTCTTCACGGTGAGATTTTGTATTGTAAGAACTAGCCGATCTATTCATTTTTTATTTTTTTCTCATTCAGAATAGGTTTTCATTTGTGTCCGTTTTTTAAACATGTTTTTTACATTACAGTTGAAAATGTATGTTTTGTTTTATTGAAAAAAAACATTAAAAGATTTTTTTCAAAAAGATGAGAACGTAGGATATTTTAAAATATCTCCAGATAAAAAAACTAAGAAGGTGTTAATAGTGTCAATCCCTCAAGTGGAATGTCGGCTCTCACTTCACCTAAGTTTTCACGGTGAGGTTTTATACAGAATAGTTCGGATGTAGTCATTTAACTTTAGATATTTTAAAATATCCTACTTTCTCATCTTTTTGAGAATAGACCTTTTAATATTTGTTTGCAAAAACAAAATATACATTTATATTGTTGTAATGTAAAAACATGATTAAAAAAACCGGCCAAGTGCGTGTCGGACCACGCACAATGAAGGGTTCCGTAGTTGGTATGAATTTATCCCAAAACAAACTTAACGTTGTAGTTGAAAAATATGTTCTCCCATACATCGATATATGCCACAATCAATTCTCCAACTACAAAGTTAAGTTGGACTATTACTTGTTAACTTGTAAATCCCACTTAGCTGTGATAGTTTTCCTAATTTCATTATGTGTACTACTGCTATGATTTTTTTCACATCTCCATAAACAACCATTTAGCTGGCAGGACTCGCAATATTTTTGACCGGCCTATCAAAGATTTTTTTTTCAACATTTTATTTTAGCACTTTGTCGGCGTAATTAATATGTATACCTATGCCAAATTACATATTTCTAATACTAACCGTCTCTGAGCTACAGTGGAGATAGACAGACAGACAGACAGACGGATATGGCGAAACTATAAGGGATCCTTGTTTACTACGGAACCCTAAAAATTAACACCAATTCTAAAGGTTAGGTACGTAAAGAGCCAGAAGGCTCTTGATTTGTATTCTTTTTCTTATCGGAAATAGACAGGGCCTTAGCGAAACTTGCCTTATTTAACAGCTTTAATTAGTAATGTGTCACTTTGAAACATAATATTTTAAAGTAAGGTACCAGGAAAGTACGAAAGTCGCGGGAAGGTACGAAAGGGTTACCGAGGCCCCTGGCAGCACAGGCAACGGAAGGAACACGGGTGGGTTTTAGTCAGTAAGAGTCGGACACACCGTCCCGCTGCGCCCAGAGCGGGAGAAGTTATTTGATAATTTCCCATCCAAAAAAAAAAAGAGGTACCAATTAAAGGGTTCCAATTTACCGATAAGCGTAAATTATAATTTTATTACAGCTCGAATTTTCAAGAACATTTAGATACTTACCTACCTACTCGCTAATAAAGTAGCTTCTAGGATTTTGTAGTGTAAACTCAGTGAACCTTTGTTCCCGAGTCCATTAGTTTCACCGTTTTCAAATAACTTTAAGGCGAGGGTAGGGTCAGGGTAGCCCGCAAATTTAAATTTTCTTACGTTTTTTCAATTTGTAGTTCAGTATTGTGTTGTATATTATAAAATTATAATCATAAAACTCATCAATACAACTAAGTTCCTATTACCCCCTATTATGAATGAATATTTCATGAAATCATGACATTTGAGGCCAATTCTAACTAAAGGAGGCATGGAGTTGACATCTAACCTCAACTTCGGCGCCACCATCGAGTACAAAGCCCAAACTGCGGCCAAGAAACTGGGCATCCTAAATAAGGTGAAGCGATACTTTACGCCTGGACAGCTTTTGACCCTTTATAAAGCGCAGGTCCGATCCTGCATGGAGTATTGTAGCCACCTTTGGGATGGCTCGGCTAAATACCAACTTGCCGCGCTTGACTCGGTGGAACGCAGAGCTAAGAGGCTCATTGGCGACGTAAATCTGGTGGATGCCAAGCTTCACAGTTTGGCCCATCGTCGCAAGGTTGCCTGCTTGTCGGTCTTCTATAGATTGTACTTCGGAGAGTGTGCCCAAGAACTCCACGACCTCATTCCACCGGCCCCCTTCTATTATCGGTCATCTAGGCGCACTTCAGGTTACCATCCCTTCCTGGTGGCTATCCCACCAACTCGCACTAAGCGTTTCCAAACTTCTTTTATAATGCGCACAGCAAAGGAATGGAACTCTCTGCCTGCGTCTGTGTTTCCGAACGCATATAACCCTAATCTCTTCAAAGTGAGAGTGAACAGGCTTCTTCTGGGTAAGCTCGCTCCATCGTCGACTTTGTTTCTGTCGCCCTGACATAGACTAAGATCAAGAGCAAACCCATCACAAATAAAAAAAAAAAAAAAAAAAGGAGTTGTATTACTGTGTCTAATGATTATAATTCTATAAAGCCATATTTGTTACGGTCGCGAATAATATTTTAATCAACATACAACCTGACGCTGACCTGCAAATTACAAAAAACGTAAGAAAATTTGAATTTCTTGGGCTGCCTTAGCGCATCCCCCTTTAGAATATCCAATCACTGAGTTGAGTAACTGCTTTGCCAATAGAACATTAAATATAATATATGTATGTACGTATAGCTATTACTTTTTTTTTTTTAATCTGCTGTATCATAGATAAGTGCATATATACAGGGTGACATTGAAAACATGCGACAAATCGAAATGGGAGATTGTACTCATCATTATGAACAACTTTTACTAAGGGACCAAAGCTACAATCCCAAAAAAAAAAACTGCTGTCCCCTACATTTATGTTCGCAATACCTCATCAAAATGTAGGAAAAGCAGATTTTTTTTTTTGGGATTACAGCTTTGGTCCCTTAGTAAAAGTTGTTAATAATGATGTATACAATGTCCCATTTCAGTTTGTCGCAAGTTTTCAATTTCAACCTGTATACTGTCAAAATTTAAGTTAAAGCTGTTTTTAATCGACTTCAAAAAGGAGAAGGTTATAAATTCGACATGTTTATATATATTTTATTTTTTCATGTATTTTCGCCGATTTTATCGTCAATTGTGGACCGATTTAAAAAAAAACTTTTTGTTTGAAGGGTATGCTCCCGAGGTGGTTCCATTGTCACCAAGTCATAAACTGATTAGGGGATACCATGGAAATCGAGGGAAATTCTCAAGTGTTAAAGGCACACCTATAGCGGTTTAGGTATTTTTTATAATAACTTGTTCATTTGCTCTCGGAAAGCACCATTTGGTGGAGTACCGGCACTACTTAATAAGAAGTATACCGCTAACTCGCAATTGACACCGAATAGGGGTCGCACTCCTCCAACCGTCAGTCCCCACTGACTCCGAATAGGAGTTTCTGGGAGGCGCGGTTTTCAACTCTATTATAACGTACAATAAGTGCTCATCCGCGGAACGAGGTCGGCGCGGGGCGGGGATCGACGTCAACTGACAGCGACGGGCAAGCGGTTTGAGTTGCGATTCGATTAGGTACTTGGTTGATAAGGTGAGTGGCAGTTCTCCTGGTTTTACCAGGAAAACTCCTCAACAATTAACGTCCCTGCATCAAGAAAAGCAATATTTTGGAAAAGCAGTTAGACATTAGGCTATTGTAACTTAGATAAATTACAAATGGACCCACTAAAAAGTGAAAATTAAAAACGTTTTACAAAAAAAAAAAAAACTATCGACTTCCAAACAAACACTACAAAGTGAAAAATAACTTTAATTTCGGAAGTCAGTGGCAAAAATCTAAAATACAGATCCAAAGACACCGACTTCCGAAATTAAAGTTATTTTTCTCTTTAAATAAAAAATAAATAAATGTGAATTTATTAAATAATCAGAATCGTGTTGAAATTGTGATTGATTTGCGGAGGTAATGTCTTCAGCCAGAGTTTTCCCAATGTTAGAAAAGTAATTGTTTATGTGGTTTACTGAAGCATGAGGGGTGGCCTTTATCTCTAATAGTTCTGAGTTAAGTTTTTTTTTACTTTACAAAGTAAAAAAAAAAACACACTTGTCTAACACTACAGTGTTAGACACGTTTTGAGTCTATTTTATATGTTTTTTCCCTATTTGGAACGAGCCCGCGCTGTGTCAAATAGGAAGATTTACCCCAAAAACCAGCATTTCACATGAACTCCGACGCTAATAAAGAAGCGGATAAAAAATCCGGTCTGAAGCCATAACAGAGCTGTTCTGTAGATATATTTTATAAAGTTGTCCAATTGTTGTCCAGTTGTCCAACCAACTTCACTTGAAACTGACAAAAGAGAGTCAACAAACCTAATGAATTATGAATTTCAAAAAACCGACTGCAAGCGAAATTCTCCTCTCCCGCGAAAGTACTAAGTATTCAAATAAATTCCAAAATCATGGAAAGATTCATATTAGCAGAAAAAGAAGAAGAAGGGATATGACTCTCGCCACTTATATTTATAAATTAATCAATGGTATAATAAAAAAAACAAGGGGGTTTTAAATAAGATGAATCGGTGCGTGGCTGACAACTACGTGCGGAGGCGGAGTCGGCCGCAGCTGCTGGCTGTGCCGCGCGGCAGGACTAACTTACTTCCAAAAGCGCCAGTTACTCGCTCCTTCCGTACACTCAATGAAGTCGCCGAAAGGATTGACATTTTTTCCTGTTCATTGAATGAATTCGCAACAATAAATGCATACCATTTGTGTTAGAATTTGTAAAAAAGTATAAGCTAAGTGCCACCCTATCGCTTTGGGAGATCCAGTAATGATAGAAGTGAAATAAATACATATTAGTTGTAGAAGTCCGTAAACATTTTATTGATATTGCTTATTATAACAGGAAATAAAAATTGAGCAATGGGGAAAAATTGGTCCAAATAACCCACTAAAGTCAAAGTTTTTTGACATGACGGCCCTGATATTTTGTGATTTTCACAAAAAGTAAAGTAAAATAAAGTAAGTAAGTAAAGTAGTTTTCCTCAAGATCTACCGTACATACATTCATAATCTTACACTCACTGACGCAAAATGACACAGGTAGTATTTTCGAACCATATTATTTTGAAATAAGTCTTTTACCATAGTTGCAATAGTTATTTCACGAGAAAAACAATTTTGAATTTTGCGAGAGTCACCATAACTATCAATACTTTTTGTGAAAATATTTTTAAAATCTTACGTATGCGTAAGGTAAAGCTGGTGATTATACTGAATATATAACACAAAACATCAAGAATATGGCAAGGTTCCTGAAAGTAGTTTGTCAATCGATCTCCGACATTTTTTCTTCGTTGATTTATTCCGAAAGGCCTTAACACAAAGCTATAACTTTAATGCAAGCTTTAAAACTTGTTACAATAATTGACATTTACGTAATAAAATGCGACATTAAATTCGTAGTGCAGGACGCTCTCAGGCTAGGTGTAACGACGACCTTCACGAGGTGGCTAGTAGCAACTGGATGAGATAGACCGGGACTCGAGTTAGTTCGAGAGGTTCTATGTTCAGGAGTGCTATAGATTAATAATTATGATGTTTATTTCTTATTCTCTAGGCAATCCTTTTCAATCTGTACCTATGTATATTAAAATTGAATCAATCTTTGTTCCAGGTTCTTCATTCCAATGTTCGCAGTACTGAACATCGGGCTTCCCATCTTCTTGCCGTGGTACTTCTGGGACGAGACCCTGGTGAACTGCTTCATCGTCAGCTTCGTCACGAGGTTCACGATCACGCTGAACATCGCCTTCTGCGTCAACAGCTTTGCTCATCTGTGGGGCAACAAGCCTTATGACAAGTACGACTATTAACTTAATTATTTACTGAACTAGTCAAGCTTGGGTTTGCTAAGAAAGAGTGCATCATAAATGGTAGCCGTATCTTAAGATACCATTTTTTGACACTGGATTTTCATGACAGCTGTCATATAAGTGCCGGGTAATCGCCGTTGACCTTGGTGGGTGGACAAATATGCGTCGCGAACACGCGGCGCCGCGCGCCGCCAAGTCTGGACCCGAAAAATTTTTTTTTTTTACTTTTGAAAGTATGAATATTACAAAAATAAATACAGATAGAATTATAGACAGTAAAATAGTCAGTGCATACAATAAAAAACACAAAGTCACTAAAATCATATACCTACCTGCGCCTTAAGGCCTTTTAATGATGGTAGCGCTTTCTTAAGGAACTCAAGCTTCAATTGATTTTGAATAGCACATTATAAAAAACATTTAAAAATATTACAACCAGCCCCGGGTTTCTGAGTATTAACAAGTACAAGATTTTTGGCATTACTGAATATACTATGAAGCAGAACTGAATTTATAAATTAAGTCTTGACTTATAAAATGAAAAGGCTTTGGTCTATAGAGTCTTAATGAGTACCTAATGGGCAAGAGCACATTGCCTAATGACGTAGGGTCGGATAATCTTGATGTTTCTAACACTTCAGTGGGCAGCTTCAAACTAATCTTGAGGCATGAGAAACATTAAACCTTATAGTTAGTAGATAAACTTTTATGTTGTTATTATGTATCCTGGAGAAAATTTGCAAACAATATTTACGAAAATTACACCATCCAGTTTTGTTTCTTATTATTCAGACGTTTGTATTGTAATGATGTTATTTCCACCCGTTTTATTACGGTTTACTATCCATAAATGCAGGAAGTGTAATATTACTCTTTACGAGCGACATCGTAAATTGCTAATGTTTTCTAAATTTCGTAAATGATATATTGTCATGTCCATGGAATAATTCATGACAATATATTATTGTGATTGTTGTAAACATTATTGTGAATTCAAACGTCCTTTGTGTATTTTGGGTTTAGTTTAATAAATGTAGGTATACGTTTATATGCTACGTGCATATTGCGAATGCAGCGATATTTTATTCCATGCCGGCAACCAATCTTTCACCACGTATGAGGTACCTACAGCTCATTTTTGCGATGAATTTTATTCCGAATAAATTTAATTTTTATTAGTTGTTTATTATTCAATAATCATCGAGATCAATCAAGTAAGACTCAGAGGCCACACCAAACGGATTAAGGCTAGTGCAGACTAGCGCGATTTCGCCCCAGTCTGTACGAGTCCCTTTGGTTGTTTGGTGTTTTTAATCCTAGGGAGTTTTGAATTTACCCCCGATGGGCCTTCACAACTATATGTTCATTTACGCGACTTACATAATATTCACATAACTATTTTTTTTTGGGTGGGAAGTTATCAAATGACTTCTCCCGCTCTGGGTGTGCGGGGGAAGCGGGAGGGTGTGTCAGACTCGTACTGACTAAAGCCAACCCGTGTTCCTTCCGGTGCCCGTGTTGCCAGGGGCCACGGTAACCTTTTTGAACTTTCCCGCGACCCCGGCAGGCATCGGCCCTAGTGGACCCCTAAACTTGTGCTGACATCTCTTTGAGGCGCGCGTGGAACACAACGTGCCGTCAACCCGGGCCTGGTCCTTATCGGACGGCGAGCTACCCATTGCTCACCGTCCGTAAGCCTGTACTCACGTAATACTCACTTCGATGCAGCATTATTCAAAAACCCTCCCATAAGGTCCTGGCGCGGTATGAAATTACTTTTTATAAGTTTTTTACAAGTTTGACATGCATGTAACTTTGGACTCCCCCACACTGGAGTAGTTGACGCGACGATTTCTTATGCACTTATGAAAAACTGCTATTATTATAATTTCCAGCCGCTATGAAATATCTTGTTCAAACCAACGCTGGTGACGTACCAGTAGCAAAAGAAACCAATGACCCTCAAGAAAAGTAGACACTACTTGTCTTACAACATTTTATCAAGCAATCCATAGCTTCAATCAACTCAGCCTATAACAGTCCACTGCTGGACATAGGCCTCTCCCAGGCTGCGCCACAACACGCTGTTCTCCGACTTCCGCATCCAGTCTGTCCCAGCCACCTTTTTAAAGTCGTCGATCCATCTAGCTGGGGGGCGTCCCACACTACGCTTGCCGATACGCGGTCTCCACTCCAGGACTCGTCTGCTCCACCGGCCATCGGTCCTTCGACACATATGGCCAGCCCACTACCACTTCAGCTCCATAGCTCCATAGCTTAGCGATAAAATACTTAGGTACGCACACTTAGCAAAATAAATATCACCATAAAAACACCTGTATATTGTAAATAATGGATTCCGCTTAGATACGAGCCATCTACTTGCCTATGTTGGTGGAAATCCATTATGGAATTAATGGATTCCTGCCAATAATGACTAATGCGTGCAATTCGCACCTGACGGAGCACGGCGGAAGGAAGTTTGCAGTTTACAGTAAAAATTAAGGGCATTGACAGACGATACTTAATTATCATCATTTGTATTAAAACCTGTAGGTTGCTCACATAACCGCACCTTTCCTGAAATTCGATAAAATGCTGATGAAGCCGGAAGCAAGCCGGAAAAAGGCAATCGAAAACGCTTCAGTCGGATCTGATTTTTTTTCGATGGTGTGTTTACCATTTTCATCATTAAAACGTTCAAGGCTGTGCACTCAGCACCGTGTTCAATATTTTGCTGTACGCTGCACTTTCATTCGCTTCATTGAGCTCAAACACGTTCCATCGAGTGTGAATCATACTTAAAGTCCGACCGCTACTTATTTCATTTTCTACCGCCAACAAACAACAATATATTACAAACCGACTTGCAATCTATCATTGGTAAATGTATTTCTCGAGTTTCAATTTATGTTAATTCTTTGAAACATTGTTATAAATTGCTTATTTTATTTACGTAAGTACCTGTTTTTGTTCAAAGTGGTGGGGAAAGTTTCGCAGTTTCCGTTTGCGTTTCGGTGACTTTCCTAAGTCACGATTTTCCATCGTCGCGAATGATCGGGATTTATTAAAAAAAAAATGTCTTAGACTTTACCAGATGTCAGGAGATAAAATTAAACAATATTCGGATTGAATAATATTATATTTTAAGAGCTAGTTTATATATACAATAACGTTCTTTACGAAACGGGATGGCTAGCTACGTACAATATTTACATTGACCAATCACGATGGCCGCCCGGTCGTTTTTTGCTCGCAATATAAATAGCGCGCATCGCGTCGCAGCCAGTGATGCCAACTTAGCTATTTTATAGCTAGATCCAGCTATTTTTGCACCCCTGTCAGCAACAATTTCTAAAAAATTGTAGCTAAAAGATTTAGCTACTTTTTTTAGCAATTTTTCAACATAGCGACTTCATCTACACACTATCATCGGTGCTTGTGTGATTTTCAGTTTTATTTGTTTATCTGTGGAAGCATTTTGTAGAGTCGTCAGCATTTTGAGTCTTAATGTAAAAGAAAGACCATAGTGTTATAGAGCACAAAGGGCGCGCTATAAGGAAGACGCCCAAGAGAGGGGATTACCCCGATAGTTTCGCTTGCTGGAACATTGTGATTGTTTTTATTCTGTCTCACTCTCATAATATAATTAGCTTCGTCTACATTTCACGCGTTTTGTTAGTTTTGTCTGTTGTCGTAGATGGTTTACTGACATACCTACATATATATTCCGCGTAATTATTATCGTTTGCGTTCGGAAAACTTAGTCATCGTATGTGTCGTAATTATTGTAATGAAAAATGGATCTACTCAAGAAACCTAAGACTTATTCCCAAAAATACAGAGAACTGAGTGGGAGAACATTAAGGAATTTAAATTAAAGGGTGGTTAAAGGCAGCAAGTGGAAACTCGTCCAAAGTATTTTGCAGTTATTGTTGTGTGGAAATTCTGGCCAAACTATTTGACATTAAGAAACATGCTGAGACTAAAAAACATACAAGCAAAAATTGGAGTTCAAAACAGATACGTACATATAGCTTTATTTTTAGACACTCAGACCGATTAGTACCTATAGTTTAGGTTAAGCCTTTCAGGTCATGATAATTTTGTACTAGTGTAGTCCAAAGGGCATTATAATCAAACATATTTTTAGAGTGATTCAATAAGTAGGAAGATAATTTTGAAAGTTTTTCATTTGAATACTGTTGATGGCATAAATTCCTGATACAAACAATGATGCCACTGTTGAAATTATATTACTTACCAAAAATTGAGAAAAAAATAATGGTATCGTTCAAACATTAATCTCTCAAATAAATTTAGTTAATAATAAGCAGGGAGTCTGATAACTCTAAATTCTATTCTATGTATAAGAGACTCGCTCAGGAAAAAAGGCAAATGTTGCTTCAACTGTACCTTCAACAGTTCTGCAACAAATGGGAACCCTGGAGAAATATACAAAATCACTGGATTCTCAGGATGCACAACTTACTATATCATGTACCTGTAAATATATTACGAAAATAAAGTTATCCATTACATACATTAGTTTTAGTGTAGAAAAACGATTTTAACGATTAGTTCAATTTTTTTTAACTTTGGTAACTTCTAGCTACTTTTGTGGGTAAGATAATGTGGGAATCTGGCAACTTTTTGCAAAAGATCTAGCTACAGAGATGATAGTACAGTTGGCAACACTGGTCGCAGCGTTAGTTGAATGCCCACGCGCACATCGCGCGGACGTTGATGCCGGCTGCTACATAGCTCCTCCCCAGCGAAGCGCCGCACATTGCGAGTGGTACAGAGTGATGCCTCGCATACGGCGTTAACAAACCCGTAAGTAGTGCAAAGTGGTGTCTCGACACGATGTCGGCGAGGGCCTATCGCTGCGATGACGTCAGGTTTGCACGGATGTGTGTGGACGCAGTGTTCGTACTGTGTGCCTTTCACTTTTTGGCTTAGTGCGCGGCTGGGCTCCGTCTCGGTCGGACGTAAAGATATGCTGCTACAGGGCGAAGCGCACGGTGGGTCTTGAGGTGCGGCCGGATCGTGTGACGTAGGTCGACTGTTCACCAGCTTCACCTACACGACTTGCTCCCTCTTCGGTGTTAGGTAGGAATGCTGGCTTCAGTCGATCTATGCTGATGTTTACTTGCCGATCGTTGATTATTACTGTATACACTTTGTTTTGTCTCTTCAAGACACGATACGGACCTTCGTAGGTCGGCGTCAGCGGTCGGCGGTAGGCGTCGGTACGTATGAATACATGCGTACATACATGTAGGTCGTCATGTATAAACATCGCGCGGCGATCGGTATTGCGGCGAACGGCTTGTATCTTTTTCATTGCGTTGGTTATGACGTCGCTGAAGTGTGTATTTGTGTTTGTGTATAGCGACGATTCTCCACACATTTCACCGGGTAGACGTAGCGGTTTTCCGTATAGCGCTTCTGCTGATGACACATCAGTGTTTTCTTTAATTGAAGCGCGAAGTCCCAGTAATACAGTTGGCAATTCTTGCGTCCAGCTTGAGTTATGTAGTCGTGCCGTTAATGCGGTTTTGAATGATCGATGCCACCTTTCAACCATTCCGTTCGCCTGTGGATGGTAGGCAGTGGTCCGTGTTTTCTCGATGCCCATTCTATTCATCAGTGTTTTGAATAAATGAGATTCGAACTGTCTTCCTTGGTCGCTTGTGATCCTTTCTGGGCAACCAAATCGCACAATCCACCCTTCGTAGATGGCCGTGGCTATAGTTTTGGCTTCCATATCGCTGACTGGGAATGCTTCTGGCCATTTAGTTGCTCGGTCGATGATGGTAACACAATATCGTTTTCCGTCTGATATTGGTAGTGGCCCGACTATATCTATGTGTATGTGCGACAGTCGATCTGCTGGTGGGTACTCTTCTAGCGGCGATACTGTGTGTCGCTGCACTTTAGTTCGCTGGCAGGTTATGCAACATTTGGTCCACATACTGACGTCTTTGTTCATGCTTGGCCAGAAAAAACGTTGTGTGATCATCTTTCTTGTTGCTCGGGTGCCGGGGTGACTCAACTCGTGAATGGCGTCGAAGGCTTTTCTTCGTAACTCTAGTGGCAGGTACGGTCGAACGTGGCCGCTTGATGTTTCGCACAGAATTCGCTTACTTACGTTGAGTGGACGTAGCCGTTCGAATCGGAGCGAATTATTTTTCGTGACGTCAGTAAGTTGTTTGTCGCTGTGTTGAAAACGGGCTAGCTCATCATAGTCGATTGGTGATGGAGTGGATATTGCTTCGATTCTTGATAATGCATCGGCCACAACGTTGTCCTTTCCTTCAATATGGCATATCTTCATAGTGAATTGACTGATATAGTGCAAGTATCTCGTGCGTAATGGTGTTTCAGTCTTACTGTTTAGTCGTAGTAGTGCATTTGTTAACGGCTTGTGGTCCGTATAAACCGTTATTTCTCTACCCTCAAACATGCGCCGAAAGTGTCGTATTGCCAGGTAGATCGCCAGTAGCTCTCGGTCGAACGTGCTGTATTTTTTTTGCGCTTCTGTTAGTTTTTTTGAGTAAAAACCGAGTGGTCTCCAGCTGTTTCCTATACGTTGCTGTAGCGCGGCTCCAACACAGGTGTTGGAGGCGTCACACATGAGTGATAACGGAGCGTGAACTGATGGGTGTGACAAGGTGACGGCGTTCTTGATGCTGCTCTTACAGGTTTGAAATGCTTCTTTATCGTCACTGTTGAAATTCACTTCAGTCTTGTCGTTTTTCTTGCACGTTCGTAGATGTTTATATAGCTTTTCCTGAACGTGTGCAGCGTGCGGTATATTTTCTTTATAGAAGTTCAATATACCGAGGAATCTTCGTAATTCTTGAACTGTGGTAGGTTCAGGATAGTCGGAAATTGTCTTCACACGATCTTCTGTTGGTTGGATGCCGGCTTCAGTCAACATGTAGCCTAGGAATTCCAGTCTTTTGGACCCAAAAACGCATTTTGACACGTTTATTTTTAAACTATGTTCTTTGAGTCTTTTGAAAAGATCTTCTAGGTGTCTTCTGTGGGTTTCTTGGTCTGGTGAGGCAACGAGAATGTCATCGACGAATGGGAAAACGTGGTCCATGTCACCGAGAACATTGTTGATATGTCGTTGGAAGGTTTGCCCAGCGTTGCATAGACCAAAACACATCCGTGGGAATTCAAAGAGCCCAAACGGTGTAATGACTGCCGTTTTCTCAATGTCTTCTTCCCGTATTCGCAATTGATTATACGCTTTCCTCAAATCAATCTTCGAGAAGATCTTCATCCCTTCGAGATGGTACGTGAAGTCACGTAGTCGTGGTATGGGGTACCGATCCGGTTTGGTGACGGAATTTAGTCTTCGGTAATCACCACACGGTCTGTATTCGCCACTCTTCTTCTCTACTAGGTGGAGTGGACTCGCCCAGGGTGACTTTGATGGGCGGCAAATTCCCTGCTCAAGCATGACTTGAAACTCCTTCTTCGCTGCTTGATATTTGTGTGGTGGCAATGGTCTTACTTTATTGAACACCGGTGGCCCGTGAGTGACAATATGATGTTCTACTTCGCTGTTCTTCATGTTGTTGAAGTTCGGGGAAGTTATCTCAGAGTACTGTTGGAGAAGGTTGTGGTAAGGGTCGGTGAGGTTAATAGTGAGCACAGTAGGGGTAGCTACACTGCTTGCAATGCAACCGTCAACTTCCAATCCTGTTTTCTTATCGACGAGTTTCTTCGCACGTAGGTCAACTATAAGGTCGTGATGGCGCAAAAAATCGGCACCCAAGATCGGTCGTTTCACGGCAGCAACGATAAACTGCCATGATAAGGGGCGGCGCAGACCAAGGTTGAGTTCCAGCTTCCTCTCACCATAAGTGTGTATCGGGGTGCCGTTCGCCGCGTACAGCACTTCTTCAACCCGTTTCATTCCTTTCGTGTTAGGAATGACCGACACGTTGGCTCCGGTGTCCACAAGGAATCTCATGTGATGTTGATAATCGCAAACGTGTAGACGGTATGGTGATATTTCGTTAACCTCGGCTCCCGTCGCAGCCAAGGTTGCGACTAGTTTTCCTGATGCTTGAACTTGCACGGAGATCTGCAGTTGCGTGCTTCTTTACCATAACGTGCGTGGTAAAAACACATATCGCCTGACGTCTGCTGGTAAGTATTCAGTCGGCCTCGAGATAATGAACGAGACCGTGAGCGGAATGATCTGTATGACGATCTTCTTTGTCTTGATCTATCCGTTTTCAGTTCTGCAATTTCCCGCGTGAGTTGCATGATGGCTTCTAGAAGGTCCGGCTCTGGGTGCGAGTGATTGTTTCCGTGTCGTGACGTAGACGTTGACGGCTGTTTACACGCACAAACCGAATGGACTTCTCGGGTTTGCTCGTGCATCTTATCGGCCATGGCTGCAAGCACATCGAGTGTGGCTTCTTCATTGACTGATAGTACGGCACGCGTGGAGGCTGGCAGGTGGCTCATCCACAGTATCTTCAGAGTAGTATCGGGCATCTTGTCACGTGCTGGTTCTCTCATGCTACGCAATAGCTGGGACGGCTTCTGGTCTCCCAACTCCATCTCGGTAAGCAGCTTTTGCAGCTGCTTTGTCTCGGACTCTTCATAAACGGACAACAGTCTCTTCTTCGCTTCCTCGTAGCGGCCAGTGCGTGACTTGCTCATGATGATGTCACCTATCTGCTCGACGTCCGTCTTCTCTAGGTGAGCTACTAGCAGGCTGAACTTGGCTTCATCGCCGGGCTTCTGCGGGTTGACTACCGTTTCAAATTGTGCAAACCAGAGCAGTGGTTTGTCGTGCCAAAACGTTGGTATGCGTGACTTTAAGGAGACGGTAGCTACTTCGTCGTTGGTTGACATTTTAATGCTGTTCGTCGGGGTCACCACTTTACCAGATGTCAGGAGATAAAATTAAACAATATTCGGATTGAATAATATTATATTTTAAGAGCTAGTTTATATATACAATAACGTTCTTTACGAAACGGGATGGCTAGCTACGTACAATATTTACATTGACCAATCACGATGGCCCGGTCGTTTTTTGCTCGCAATATAAATAGCGCGCATCGCGTCGCAGCGTTAGTTGAATGCCCACGCGCACATCGCGCGGACGTTGATGCCGGCTGCTACAAGACTATGAAAATCCAATTAAAGGTTTTATTGTCGTCAGTTGTCAAAAATAACGCGTTTATTTTTATATCAGGTAGGTACACACAGCTTCGACAACTAGTTACCCCAGGAAAAAACACGCAAGTTCAATTCCAACATACCTGTTAAATTTTGTATTTTTACAAAAACACACTGTAACCAAATCAAATCAAATCAAAATATTATATTTATTTCATATAAACCTACATGGGCACTTATAAAACGTCAGGAGCTAGGTGCACGGTTCCAATTGGTTGTTTACTATGGAGAAGAGCCGGCAAGAAACTCCACGGTTACTCTTTTAAAATTAATCTAAATTACAATGTTTTCAAACTACAGTATTAATAGATATGGGAGGATACTGTAGGCCTGTCAACAAGTACTAGGTACTTAACAACATAGAAAATGGTCAACAAATCTTCAGTCTATTCGGTCAAGACCTAATTGACCAAAATAGGCTTCTCTTTAATAAAAAAATTGCCTGTACTAGTAGTTACTGTACTAATAGTTCTACATGGTGAGACTTGCAGTCTCACCATGTAGAACTAATATTTCTGGTGTCGCAAACGTTCTGTAACAAGCTTTACAGCGATGGCCATATCGGTGCATGTATCGTATATGCTTCTGCAAGCTCAGCAGTGATGGATACTTCTTATCGCACGCCACACACTGCCCCTCTACTTCGTTCTCAGGGTGCATGAGCAGGTAGTGAGCGTGTAATGTATTAGCTGTTTTGTAGATCTTCCCACAATGTTGGCACATATGACCGTTGTTATTGCTATCGTCATCTTCAGAGGGCGCTTCACCATCGCTGTTGCACTCATTGGAGTCCTCCTTGTCTTTCAGGATATCTTGCAACACGACAGTCGAGTTACGAAGGTGTTCGTCAATGATTTTCGAGTCCAAACGCTCAATATTTACGTCGATTTCTGGTTTTTCGAAAGGATTACTCATTATTTTAACTGAAATCTAATAAATTCACGTCTATTTATTTGACAATGATTTATTTTCAAAAATGACAGTTCATGCTAAAAAAAGGAAAACTATTTAAAAAAAAGTTTTTTTTTAGTTGACAGACTGATAAGCTTAATTCGGACTGCAGACCTGTATAGTTTGTGGTAGCGGAAAAAATATATGTTAAATTTGAATATATTTCCCAGAACTTGGTTGTTACCAAAACACGTTTGAAAAAAAATCTCGATTTAAACTAACGTTAAACTAACCTCTTACCTTGAGTTCTAATCCAAAATATCTGCATTAAATATCAACATACGTTAAGTATTTAATTAATAACAAGAACGTCTTATTTGTATGCAGAACTTGGTTGTTTTTTATTTTCGATTACTCAACTCAATTTTGAGTAAATAGATAATTGCTTCATATTTTGCAATAAATTACAAGCGTTGTGGCATCGCGCTTCTCTTTCTTTTCTATGCAATCTGACAGTGACCGCGGTTTAGGTGTTGTCAGCGTCTTAAGGCGCTGACAAGACCCAATTGACCAAAATAGGCTTCTCTTAAGAAAGAAAATTGCCAAAACTGTATGGTTTGTGTTAGCGGAAAAAATATATGTTAATTTTGAACATATTTCCCAGAACTTGGTTGTCACCAAAACACGTTTTGAAAAAAAAATCTCGATACAAACTAACGTTAAACTAACCTCTTACCTTGAGTTCTAATCCAAAATATCTGTATTAAATATCAACATACATTACGTATTTAATTAATAACAAGTACGTCTTATTCTAATAAAGAACTTGGTTGTTTTTTATTTTCGATTACTCAACTCAATTCTGAGTAAATAGATAATTACTTCATATTTTGCAATAAATTACAAGCGCTTTGTCGTCGCGCTTCTCTTTCTTTTCTATGCAATCTGACAGTGACCGCGGTTTAGGTGTTGTCAGCGTCTTAAGTAAATCGAAAAGAAACGATACGGAAGATCAACGCGTGGAGATATCAGTTGAAATTAATATCAAATACGTTCCCTTGGAGCTCGGCCATTTATGCGACATATTTACCTAGATACTCACAAATAATTCAAAACCTTCCCGCTGAGGGGTACTTCCCGTTGACCTAGAATCATGAAATTTGGCAAGAAGTAAGGTGTCACAGCACAAGTAAAAGAATTGTCCGAAATTCGTTAATTTGTAGTTTTATAACATATTTTTTTTGCTATTACATACTTCCAGTTGCAGCTGGAGAACTGACCGTGACGTTTGTCGATGTATAGGTATAGGAGAACATGTTTTTTAGCTATGTTATGTTTGTATTTGGGATAAATTCGTCCCAACTACGGAACCTTTCATTGTGCTTGGACCGAAACGTACTTGGCCGGTTTTTTTTAAACAACTAGTGAGTAAAGTTACCGTAACCTACCTTATTATTGTTAATATGCTACCTATTTTACAAAATAATCATTTATATTTCTGGCTACCTACGAGTAATATAACAAACAAAAGCATTTTGTTAGTATTCTAATAACTTTAATAAAATTACTTGTTCAAAATCAATCAAAATCAAAATATTTTTATTTCACATAAACCTACATGGGCACTTATGAAACGTCAGGAGCTAGGTGCACGGTTACTCTTTTAAAAATAATTGGCTTTTACAATGTTTTCAAATTACAGTGTTAATAGGTATCGGAGGACAGTGTAGGCCTGTCGAGACGTACCAGGTACTTAACAAAAAAAAAAGAAAAAGGTCTACAAAATATCTAGTCTCTTAAGCCTACAACGTTCTCACATTCACAAGGTACACACAAATCTGTGTAAAATATTAATAAAATAATAAAAATAAAAACCCATTTAAACCAAATGAAGTTTGCCATTACAAGTCTGAAATCAAAATTTTAGGTATATACAGGTTGGAATTTTGTAATGCCGCCTGGAGGGATTTTAGCCGGTTCGATTCCCGGGTGTGGGAGAAGAGAATTTTCGAAAATCTTTGAATGCAGTTTGCTTTCTATTAAAAAATAAAGGAATGTTTCCTTTGAGTAAAATTTTCTATCTGCAGTATTAAGAGTACTTTCCCTCCAGGTGGCATTACAAAATTCCACCCTGTATAATGTCAAACAGTGAAAATAATATGTCAAAAAGAAAATTTGTATAAAAAAAAAAAAAATAATAATTGAGAATCTTAGTCTTTAACTTGAGTAATGAGTAATGTTTACTTTATACTTAACTCAGTTAATAAAATGAATACATACCTACCCTCAAAATATAACAACCATCAATATTAACCACTGAGGCTGATAAAATTAATTACTGAGGCGATATCGCGGGCGTGACAGGCATATTGCTGCCTGTCGCGCCCGCGATATCGCGCTAGTCTGCACGAGCCTTAAGACAAACACCGAATGATTAAGTAGAACTGACGATATTACATTACAAATTCATCCCAATCGCAACGAGCTTGCAGGCTACTTTGTCAAAACTCGTGTTGATTGGCGATGCGCTGGTTCGCATCCACGTCATGCCGTTACCTTTTTGTAAGTATTCCTTAGAATAGGTAATCGTAATGAATTCTATGTTATAGCAGTATAATATTTTAAAACTTGAGAGGTCCCCACATAGTGACGCTGTCTGTACCTGGTTTTCAAAGTCATTCTGTGTTAACCACACTTTTCGTTTTCTGTGGTTGGTTTTTCTAATCCTTCATATAATTATACTCAAAACAAAAGTAAACTCTATCAGAATTATGTAACAATGCCTTAATCGAGTTACAATTATTTACAAGTCTGAAAAATAACCTTTTACAGAATTGTGAGTAATTGTACATAATTCGGCTTTGTTACATAATTCTGTTAGAGTTTACTTTTGTGTTGAGTATAAGTAAAATGCCTATTAGGTACTCTGTTTCTATTTCTTACTAAGCGAACGTGAAAGTCCTCTCATTTTGTAGAAGTACTCTCAAGCAAATTGTCAATCTCGTAAAAGTTGCAAAAGCTCTTTGCAATTCTATTAGATTTTAATCTGTTAGAACGATTGACTACTCGTATCTCACAAAAGCCGGTCCGACGAACTTAGAAAAACTATTTCAGGGAATTAGTTAAAACGCAAGAAGAGGTCTAAGTCCGTCAACGAAGATATGGGCTCGTCCAAAAGAAAGAATAAAAATACGTTTATTAACTAAAGTAGTTTGAAACTTCCCATTGAACCCTACTCCCGATTAATTAACTTTCTCGGACAACTGTGAAATCGTGTTGTCATCTCCGGTCCATTCTTTAAATAAGTGAGCTGTCTTTTACCCGATGCTGTAGATTGACACTAGATTTATTTATTTAGGGACAACAAACAGCAGTGTAATAATAAGTATATATAGGTTAGAACTTAATAACAGAAGTAACAATTACACGAAATTATAAATTATATAATAATAAATAATTATAATACGAGCATATAATTATGAATTATAAATATATAATATAATATAGATTTGCAGCACACTTCAAGTTTTCACGGTGAGGTTTCAGAATAGTAGTCCTATTCTGTAAAAATCTCACCGTGATAACTAAAGTGAAGTGAGTCGTCTATCCCTAGCGTCACGTAGGATGACAGTTCACTTGGAGCTCACTTCACCTACATTTTCACGGTGAGGTTTTTACAGAACAGACCGGTAGATCAACTTATGTCCGTAGTATAGATGCTGGCGGGAAAAATTCCGAATCATTCCCGTGGAATACTTCGGAAGTATTCCGAAATATTCTGAAACTTTGGGAATATTTCAATTGTCAAAAAAAAAACCGGGAATATTGTATTAACCTATTAAAAGTCACTGTACTCGATTGAGTACAGCGTAACGAAGTAAAATAATAAGGTGTATCACTTAAAATTTACAAGATCTGTAATTTACACTTCGGGATAAGGCTGTACTCAATTGAGTACAACATACTTTAATGGGTTAACAGCTATAAAAACAGAACGGATTTCAATAAAGTTCCGTCTTTATTGAAGTTGGTTCTATGTTCTAAGATTTTATTGAAGAGGTTGGTTTGAGGTGCTCCGGCTTCATTGAAGTTGGTTCTATCTTTTTACTTAAATATTTTTATCTCAACATTTGTTTATGTCACGTATACATATAGTGACTATAGTCCGTCTTATGAAAGCGCGACCTGAGAAAAAGAGGTTAAAAACAAAAATTTTGTATGTGGTATTACTAACTAGTAGGAGAATTATTTCTTGACACTTAATTTTTTTTTGTTTCCTACAATTGCGGCTGAATAATGTTGACAATTAAATTAAAAAAAAAACTCCATGTCGCGCTTTCATTAGACGCACCCTAGTAATATTGTTTAAAAAACTGCATCAAAAGCGGTTTAACGCGAGATAATCGCGGACAAACATACACACCTACATACGGTTCAAACTCATAACCTCCTTTTTATTGAAGTCAGTTAATATATATCAAAACCTACTCCAAGTATAGCAAATAGGTAATTTTCTGAAAACCGCATCAAAACGTGTTTGCTTGCAAGGTTTGCCTTTATTTGTTTTTATTGACTTTTATACGCGATATGTAGATAAGTAGGTAATGATTAATACATATCTATGTGACTCGCGAATACTCGGGATGCGAACAGAAGAGCTATATACAAACTAATCAAAAACATAGGTATCCCTTTTTCAAAAAACAAATCAAATATGCTCGGTGGTTTTTTATTCCACAACTAAGTACCTAACATTTAGAAAAAGAGCATTTGCAAAAATAGCACAAAGAAATAAAAATCCTGTTAATCGCAGGATAACATATTTACTTACCTATAAAAATATCAACATAATATATTATACTTAATCAATCATATTTATAATAAAATAAACATTTATATTTTACTTACTTATGTGCCACTGAAAAATAAATTCACCCACCACACAACAAAATAAACACGTTTATTCCTGAATAATTCGGTCGAAATATTCCGCGGAAACATTCGATTGCGGGGTATGAATCTTTCTCCGGGGGCGAAAACTTCCGGGGAGCATCTCCCCTCTTACCGCACCCCGCACCGCCATCGCCTGCATCACCGCTAACAAAGAGTTTCAAATAAATGTCACTAGATGGCACGACATTTATTGATCTATGATTGAAGTGTAATTTCAAAGTTTTTGTTGACTTTTATAAGGTTTATTCATACATAATCAACAAATAATAATCATAATCACACCAAATTATATAACAATAAGCTCTTAGTACAAATTTCAAAGATGATTGGAATGCACAATTAATATTTATACCAGTAGATGGCGCTGTATTAAATTTCAAAGGTTAACATCTCGATTTTTTAAATTTTGTTTTGTTTAATAATATCACTGATAATAGGAGTAAGGAGTACGTAGCAGCAGTACAAAAGTACAGTGTGCTTTTAACGTCATCTATTCGGAATAAAAGTATAATGTAACCCTTCTTGCAAAGTCGCTACTAACACCATCTATTGGGAGCGAACGCGATTGATGTACAAAAATAGCTAGAATTGCCAGATGAAATCTGCTCTTTACGTCGGGACATTTCTTTGTATGGGATGAGGCATCTGTATGCTAGTATCGATGCAAAATACGATATTTCAGCAAAAAAAAATAAAAATTTCAATAAAATTCATTTTGAATAATTCTGATTTAAAGAAACTTTCCCAGAAGTATTCCGGAATTATTCAGAATTTTTCAGAAGTTTTGCAACTATAGTCCGTAGGAGTACGAAACGCCCGTAACTTCGGATGAAATAATAACAAATAACGAAAGTTGATCTATAGATTGTTACTATGAAACACATTCTCAAAAAGGTCTCAGTTCATTAAAATTTACGAATCATCAGAACAATGTATCCCAATAGCAGGCGATGCAGCGTACGTTTTTAGGTCTTAAAAGTTCATTCGTACTTCGTGTTCGAAAACACATAAAACCGGCCAAGTGCGTGTCGGACCACGCAAAATGAAAGGTTCCGTAGGTGGGATGAATTTATCCCAAAAACAAACTTAACATTGTAGTTGAAAAACATGTTCTCCCATACATCGATATATGCCACGGTCAATTCTCCAACTGCAAATTTAAGTTGGTCGACTATTACTCGTTAACTTGTAAAGCCCACTTAGCTGTGATAGTTTTCCTTTTAATTTCATTATATGTACTACTGCCATGATTTTTTTCACATCTCCATAAACAACCATTTAGCTGGCAGGGGGCGGACACTTGACTCTAACAAAAATTAGCACTTTAATGCTTAATATTACGGAAACGGATTCTAGAATCGAAAAACGGTGTTCACAGACCCGCAGTATTATTAAACGGCCTATCGGTACACCACACCATGGGATAGACGAGAAAAAAAAATCATCCCCACATAACGTGCAAGAGAGGTATCCTAAAAAAAATGTTTTTCGAAATTTTATTTTAGCACTTTGTCGACGTGATTAATATGTATACCTATGCCAAATTACAGCTTTTTAGTTCTAAGCGTATCTGAGCTACAGTGGGGACAGACAGACAGACAAACGGACATGGCGAAACTATAAGGGTTACTATTATGTTTACTACGGAACCCTAAAAAATCGCCATATTGAAACAGAACTAAGTTATAGAAAGAGCACCTGGAGATCTATTAGCCATTCACTTGAGCCTTTAAACTATCAGCTAGCATGTACTAAAGGACGCGGGCATCTGCTGGATACGAGAAGCACAGGTGTTAAAGTAAATTCAACATAAATATTATAAACTTAACTTTATATGAATTTTATACCTAATCTGCAATATTTTTTCATTTTAGTAAGTAATCGATTACTAAGTCATTTATTAATTTGCAACATTGTGATCAAGATTGACATTTTCAATGTCTAGTAATACTCTCTCGCTCTGTATTCATTCTTCCAACCGGCAAGCCATTTTTTCCACTTTTGTAATTTAAAAAAAGTTATAAATTCTTTTCCAGGCATGAGTTTTTAGTATACACAGGACCTATGCCTAGCAGTGGAAGTTTTTCAGCTGAAGTGGAAGTTTTTCAGCTGAAATGATGAACGTGGAGCATTACTTTATACTCATTCATTATACCTAATGTCAATAGCATCAATATTCCATAAATAAGTACAAAGGGGCTTCCAACCTGAGCAACTTTTATTAGCTGAAAGCATGCCTATAAAAAATTCATTAAATTTATTTGCTGAGAAAAGGCGACTAAATCGTCCATAGCACTAGGAATAACTCAAAAAGATGTCTGTCTGGTCCATCCTTAATCCAAGGTTGTCTGACCAATATCTTTTACCAATCCAGACCGCAAATTGGTTTATTATTCAATGAAATTGCGTTCATTTTCGCAGGAATATAATATAAGTGTACCTACAACTTCGCGAACAATGGCGAAGATTCAGTTTTGTTCTATTCTACGGACAGATTTAAAGGGTCCTATAAATAAGTCCAACCTCCAGGGCACTCTCTCGCGAGTGCATTTTTGGCTCCGCTTATGAATAAAGATAGACTAATATAAACTATTTTGAACTTGAACTATTTTAACCATCGGACATCGTGTGAGGCTTTTACGTACGTTAGGTATTGTGAGGAGGCGGTCAGAATCACAAAGAATTACTTTAAGCAAAACTATCGTCGAATCATTTTTTTATAATAAGTGAGACAGGGGCTTTTCAATTTGTTAATAAGTACTTGGTGATATCAATATTCCCTCTCCATTGTCCCTATGCATTCAGGAGTAAAATTCAAACTCCGATCATAAGTTATCCCAACTCTAGTTCACTAAATACCATTCCGTAATTCGTACAATGTTGAGATGTCAATCCGCCCTCGTTTACTTCAAAAACAAGTGAATTCGCTTTCCACCACCTAAATAGGTTCGAAGTGAACTTCTTTGTTAATTATTCCCCATGTAATTCTAGCTCTATCTGTCTATTAAGGCCCTAATGTTGGGACATTAGGGACTAAATATATAGATAGAAACGGGAGGCCTTTTCCCCACAGTGAGCTGTTGGGCAAGGGCCTTCTACACATATCTGCCAATACGGACCAGTGATTTCGGTATGAGTCAAGTTCGTCCCTCCATCTTCGTCTTGGGCTATGTAAATTACCATTGTTTTTTTTTCTCAGGTTCGTAAAGTCAGTGGAGAACAGCCTGGTGAGCCTGGCAGCTCTGGGCGAGGGCTGGCACAACTACCACCACGTGTTCCCCTGGGACTATAGGACCTCGGAGCTGGGCAAGATGAACGTGTCCACCGGTTTCATTAACCTGTTCGCCAAGATTGGATGGGCTTATGACTGTAAGTTTTTTTTTAATAAATCTTAGATAAAACCAAGAACGAGAGCCAAGATCAAGAACGAGGTGAGAGTTCAAAAACTGAACTAAATATAGCTTTTTGAATAACATAAATACGTATACAGTCTTAGATGATCTTGGAACACTGGCCTACGGTTCCAGGAATCATCATAACGACGCCCCGAGCAATAAGTCGGTAATCGTAAAACTCTAATTTGTTTTTTTTTTTTGTGTTTTTGTGAATATCTTTTTAACTAGTCGGACTATTGAGGACATCGATACATTAAACGAAAGTATTTGTTTTTTTGTGGAATTCAATTACGATGTCAATATTAAAGTAAGTGTGTGAAAAATCTTGCAAATTAATAAAATACATATTATTATTACAAAAATATGATAGGTAAATGGTTTCATTAATATACACTTGCGCAATTATTGCAGTAAATTTGTTAAAAATGTTGATACGTAACATTACATTTTTTTTTTTTGGGTGCGAAGTCATCAAATGACTTCTCCCGCTCTGGGCGGGGCGGGAGGGTGTGTCAGACTCTTACTGACTAAAACCCGTATTCCTTACGTTGCCTGTGTTGCCAGGGGCCTCGGTAAACCTTTAGTACCTTCCCGCGACCTCGGCAGGCATCGGCCCTAGTGGATCCCTACACTTGTGCTGACGACATCTCTTTGAGGCGCGCGTGGAATACGACGCGCCGTCGACCAAGGTCTGGTCCTTACCGGACGGTGAGCTACCATTTTGCCCACCGTCCGTTATTACGGGGTTATTGTGGTTATTTTAGATTGACACTGTAACAGTATCGTTATAAAACATTGTTTTTAAACGGAACTAGACGTGTTCAAATTTGATGCGTATTGCAATTTTACACATATTTATTCATCAATTATGTACTCTAAAAACCTTGTTAGTTCGCATTACGGTTTGAGCATGCTCAAAATAATTCGACAACAACAACGTGCTAGCGGTTAAAATAACCGCCCGAAATTAATTATTTACGCCAATAAGTCGGTAATAGCAATTTACCAAAATTAAATACGCAAAAGACTTTTGTATTGATACGTAAACATACGTTCTCGTAACAATTTCGTTTTAGAATTTTCTTACAATAAAGGTGATTTTCATGATATTTTCCTAAATATCACTACGAAAAATGTGAAATAAATAACTAAGATATATTATCACCCATAGGTGTCGAATTTGACATAACAATAATAAGTCCATAATAGTAGGTACATTACCGACTTATTGCTTCGGGGCATCGATAAGGATTAAATCTCAGCATCACAAGGATTAAACCTCGGCTCAAAATAATCTTCAAACGTGGTTAATTGTCCCTCTGCCCTGCGGTCGGTTTGATATTTTATTATAACCTACATGGGATGGATTACACAGTTATAGTACCCTGAATTGAAAAATTGTTTGAAAGCCATTAACATTTTATACCCTACATAAAAATAACATCGATTAGTATCAGCTTGTTGTCCGCAACAGTACGTGTCATCGGTATAACAATATAGGCGCCAAACTAGCGTCAAAATGGCGGGATGAGACTTTTGTAATTTAAATATATTTAGTACACCTAGGTGTACCCTACTAGGGGTACCACTTAGGGGTGTGACCCTACTGTGAAGCCGGAAAGGCTTCACAGTAACTCAAGATCAAGAATATTAATAAAAAATATCGGGGCTTGAATACAAATTTTATAGAAGCATCGCGAAAAAGCCACAAGTCATAGTAAAAAAGTCACAGCACAAAAAAAAAAAAACACCAGTGTGCTTATACAAAATAATTACATAGAAGCAGCTGTGCTCATCAAAAAGTTACGTTTGGTAAACAGAATTACCCTCTTTTCAGGGACTTCGTTCGGACTTCAGGAAACAGGCGTAATTAAAATATTTGTAAATAATGGCAGAAATTTTAACTCGATCATTATTATTTAATCGTTATTATGGGTTATCAATCCAAATCGGTCACCGTGTTCTCTGGCGTGCCCCAGGGCTCAATTTTAGGCCCTTTACGTTTTATTATATTTATTAAGGACGTCAGGAATTGTTTTTTGCGTTCAAAATTCTAACTCTACGCAGACGATCTCAAAATATACAGAACAATACGCACTCTTACTGACTGTAATTTACTTCAAGACGACCTGAATAGATTTTCTGCGTACTGTATTAGGAACAAAATTCAATTAAGCACGTCTAAATGTGTGTATCAATCACATTCACAAAAAAAACAAAAATATTATAAAACGTACGTATATTCTCAGCAATGCTCCTCTGAGCGAAGTTACGTCGGTGAAAGATCTGGGGGTAATATTACGAGTAGATGGTAAGCTCCATCTTGATCAACATATTCATAAAATTATTAATAACTCATACCGTATGTATGGTTTTGTGATGAGAACCACCTCAGACTTTAAGCGTCCTGATACCTACATACATCTTTATAAGGCACTTATTAGGTTGCAACTTGAATACGTCGTATTAATATGGAATCCTTTATACAAAAGTTACGTAGAAAGCTTAGAAAATGTACAGCGCAAATTTCTCAAAGCTGTGCGTTACCGTTGCGGCCATGGTTTGAGCCCTAATGACTCCTGTAGGGATGTTAAGTTGACGGACTTGAAGTCTAGATGCCTATTCCTAGAGATGATGTTTCTGTATGACATATGTGGCAGCAGATATGACTGCTCAGAATTGGTAAATAAATTATGTTATGTTGTGCCTAGAACTGTTATGAGACGCGAGATGCACGCACGGCCCCTATTTGCCATTCCATCTTGCCGCACCAATGCTGGTGCTCGCGCACCTCTATGTCGCAGAGCAAATAATTATAACTGTTATGAGACGCGAGATGCGCGCACGGATTCCATCTTGCCGCAACAATGCTGGAGTTCGCGCACCTCTACGTCGCATAGCAAATAATTATAACTGTTATGAGACGCGAGATGCGCGCACGGCCCCTATTCGCCATTCCATCTTGCCGCACCAATGCTGGAGTTCGCGCACCTCTACGTCGCATAGCAAATAATTATAACACGATTTTTTCGGACATAGATCTATTTACACTATCATCTAACAAATTTCGAAATACTTGAATCCAAAAATTAACAAACTAAATCTACTTTATAACTGTAACCTAAGCAGAATTGTAATGTAAATTCACTCGCATGCCCAGTTAGTTCTTATATAGGTACAAATTTGAATAGGTAACATGTGGATAACGTTGTGAGTTACACATATAACTTTAGATACTAAGGATTATTAAGTAAGAAACTTTTGTGTAACTGTTTGTTTTCCCAAAGAAATAAGTAAATAATCGGATTTTAACGATTACCTACCCCAAGTAAATAAACCTTAGAAACTTAATTATAAGTAACAACATATAACATAACGCCAGCTTGTACTTATACCCCAAGGGTTGGGCAGTGGTGTACCTATAGTATCCCTCAGCGGACCTTCATAAGCATATATTTTGCACTTGCTCAGTCAGTATTTAGGTTATTTCCCTACGGTCTGGGGTGATGCGCACAAAACAATAATGGTGCGAATTGAAAGAGCTCAGAGAGCAGTTTTGAAAGTCCTTGCTAAGAAACCAATCCGCTTTCCTGCGACATCTCTTTTCTTTCTCTGCTAGATCGTAACGGTCTGACAGTAATTAATTTCTCAGGCAGTACTCCGTAAGCATACTGTGGTGGATTATAAAGAATAAAGCCTCGTACAACCGTAGCATCACGTCACCACGTGAGCTCAAAAATAATAATGGACATTTTACAAAAATCACTTACTTATAGCATAATTAGCCTATAATATTCCCACCGCTGAGACACAGGCCTCCTCTCGGTGAGAGGGAGCGGCCCGTAATCCACCACGCGGACCAAATGCGCGTTGGTAGATGTCTTCGAATTTTTCGTTCTAGGACATGCCGGTTTCCCCACGATGTTTTCCTTCACCGTTTTGAGAGCAGTGGTGATGAAATAATTTAAACAAAGTAAAGCAAGCGCCTGTCTGGGTTCGAACCTACGACCTACAACTAGTAAGTCGCAGCCGTTACTACTGGGCCACCACTGCTCTTACACTGCACTTACTTACTCGTATGTTATTACGCAACAGAAAAACTTGTGGAAATTCAACATCTCGAAAACACACACGACACTCAACACACACCCTCACCCTCTCTCACTTAACATTAGGTACTCCACACCCACAGCACTTGTCTCAAAACGTATAACCTGTTACGGATAACTCGACTTACCTCTTTAAAGTAGTCGATTGAGTTCCGTTAAGTAAGCAGAGATTTACTAAGTAAGTGATGATTTGCATTCACAACTAATTTACTTTATTGTAATTGAACAATCTATTTTAGCCCTATGATATGAGTCCTTTTGATATTTATTAGGTATTTAGCTCGATTCATATTTAAACACAACACGAACACATTATCTTTTTTTTACGACAAGTGACACGTTAAATTGTCCACTGTCCGTTCACTTTGGTTCAGTAATAACCAGCTCGATTTGAAAGCAAAATATTTATCATCTAGCATGTCTAGGATTTTGCAAATCAGGAATAATTCTGGCAGCTTGACAGTGACATCTTTCCTTGTTATTTCTGTATTTAAATTTGTCCAGATGTTTTTCAGTTTTGACATGTGGGTAGATACGTCATCCTCATTATGACGTTGAAAACTGAAGAATTCTGCACACAAATTGTATGCTCTGTTAGTATCTGTATTTTAGTTAAAATAGGTTTTGTCACTTTCTAACAAACACAAATGTCAAAGTGACAGATAAGGACAAACGAACGTTAGCAGCATTTTAACTAAAATACGTTTGATGGACGTTTATGAATAAGAGCCGAAAATCTGTGTAGCTCCTGCCAGACTTCTTTAGCCGTTTCAAATCGCATTACTTTTTTAAGTGTATCCTCGGACATATTACTTGTGCGCATTTGAAAGAGCGCTCGGTAGTAATAAGCACATAAAGCAGGAGGCCTTAGCGGCAACACGCACGGAACACAAGAGCAAGCAAAGCATTGAGAAAGAGCTCATCTGTAACTACTGTCATGATATATTTTTCTTTTCTTTGAACATTTGTTAAAATACCTTTCGTATTTATTAGTCTTAGAACAACTTACCCTCTCACTAGGAGTCGAGCGTTTTTAGCTGCGCCACAGTTTTAACTATTGCAGGTACTTATCATCGTTTAGCATAGATTTTCTTTGAATGTATTTGTTTTTTGATCCTAATAAACGATTATATAATACTAATATTATTAAGTTTTTCCGTCAAGGGTTTGACAGTAGCAGCCCACCAGGTTGATGGCAATAGGCTCGCCCGTATTACATGGGACTTAAACATAACTGGTGAAATGTGGGTGTACTATAGATACACCTCTGTCTAATCCTTCGGGGAATACATGGCGTGATGTTGTGTTATAACATTAAACCATCCTATTGGGCAGTGATTTTATCTGATGCTCTTACCAATAAAGCGTATATTACCCCGTAGCAATTATCCGTAGCGCGTAGCAATCTCGTAGCATATTCGTAGCTCGTAGCTGAGAATCGATACCCCGTAGAGTAGAGGGTGGTTGCCCTTTTAATAAAATAAACTCCAGACTCTGCAAACAGTTGATTGCATGGAATAATAATATATTACTTTAATATTAGCAGAAGATATTTAAAGAATTTAATTTATATTGAACTGTTTGCTATTTTACTTTAATAAAAAGGAATAACTTTAGAAATTAAAATGTTAAAGTAAATCGTAGTTTACTCAAATGTTTTCTTTTCATTCAAACATCTCAATAGGTCTGTCTATCAAATCTATTGACTAATAATAATTTGCAGACGCCACGTGCCAATTAGACACCTGACTAATTGGATGTGGCGTCTATAATACAAATGCATATATAGTAGATAAGTAGATATGCACTTTATTGTCTATTTAATTATATGGTTCACAAATAATTGTATACACTAACATAAGCAAATAAAACAGAAGCAACAAATCAGAATAAATTGTAACAATCACTTATAGGTAAACTCTGCATGCACACAAAACGTTGTAACTTACAAAAAAAAAAAAAAAAAATTGAAGTAGAATACCATATTATGAAGTTGCACTGAATAGAACTTAATAAATACATTAAACTTAGTTAAAACAAACTAATTAAAACAAAATCAAAACAAACTAAAGTAACAAAACTAGGTAATACAACAAATAAGTGTTGAGGAGCCTAAATTCACCCACCCAGCGATATAACGCAGGGCTAAGAAACTCAATGTTCAGGGAGACCCTTATAAAAAATGGCTTTCAATTTGTCTACGAGCTATGGGTAATTGTCAACTGATACCTACTGCGTATTTGTCAAAGCCAATTCAACTTTCAATATTGCATCGTAGCTGTAGGTACTTTGCTCGTAAATTCGTACAGTATTCTGTCGAGCAATATTATATCCTGAACATTCCATAATGTTACTCACGTTACACACACACAATATTATTTATTTTTTATTAAAACTATGCACAAATAAAAAAAAAATACCGTAGAAAGGCGGACTTAATGCCTGAGGCATTTTCTACCAGTCAACCTTAGGGTTGACATTACTTAGATTATTAACGTTATCGCTCCATTATTTTGTATTGTTTTTATACTGATATTTATTTTAGAAGTATGTATGTGTCTATTCCCATATTATTTGTTTTGTGAATTGTTTCGATTTTTATGTATTGTAATTTCTCTTCTACTCTTACACACGGTGTCTACATCTCTTTGTCTACTTTACTATCGCAGATATGCTGGAAGAGATTTCTTTAGAAATAAGCATCACCTTTGTACGTATTTTTCGGTTCTTTTCTTCGTTTTTGTTAAATATGGTAAAAATAAATGGTTAAATATTAAAGACCAACTCTCCCCAAGCCTTAGTCGACGAATATCTTCAAGGGGATACAAGGGTTGGGAGGTTAGAGTTATATAAGACCTAACCTAACCTACCACTCAACACATTTATTATGGGATCTCTTACATTTTTCTACAACCTGTCTTAACAAGTATGAAAAAAAACAATAATGTAAAAATACTTTTTGTTTCAGTGAAAGCTGCCACTAACGACATGGTATCAAAGAGAGCTAAGCGAAGTGGAGACGGCACTTTCGGGGAATCTGAAGAGCCTTATCCTACGTCAGAACATTGTCATTCCGAATGAAGACCTACTAAGTGAGAATTCCTACAGATCGAGGAACATGTAAAATAATTGTTAAGAAATGGGTTTCTTCATAAACGTGCAATGGAGACAATCCGTCTGTTGTTTTTATTTGCCTTATTTAAACGTCTTTTTGCTCGATGACCCGTTCAACTTTCGTGTATGGCAGATTGTAATCGCTTATAACTACGATCTAAACCTATTGCAGGTAGAACATTTTGTAAAAAAAAAACATGCAGGATATTTTCATGAAGATATTTATCTGAAAGTTCATTACAATATTAGAACGGGTGAAATACGAACTCACGACACCATGAAACACAGTTTAAACTTAACTTAAAAATAATTGTACGAATTCGTAATTATTTAAATTAATGTTTGAAAACTTAACAATAAGTTCGTTCACAGACGATTTTCAGAATCACGACCCGTTTTATTTTAAAACTATAGTTGATAGCTTCAAGTAATATTTACATAATTAAAAACGAATAGTGTTAAAATAATAATAACAGCGATGCGGACGAACTTATTGAGGCCCTATGTGGCTTAACCCTCCCTCTTTTTATATACTTCTAAAACTTAATTTTGGATTACGGGTGGTTAGCTATTTCATGAGTAATTATTCGGAAAAACCTTTTCAGTACTTATAACGATTCAGAAAAATACCGAATTCTATAAATAATTAAAACTTTTAATATTAAAGTTTACCTTTAAAACTTATAAGGACAGTAGTTAGAACTGATAAGGAATAATATTTTTTGTTACCATAGTGGCATAATAATATATTTTGTTATTGTTATACCTATGCTATATTTTTATTGAAATCCCTAAACACCAGTTTCCCTTGTATTTAAACCTTTTGTTAATATATTGCCAATATTTGTTAAGCGTATTAACAACGTGTGTGTAGATTATTGTATGTATCGTGAGTTTTGACGGTTATTATAAAGGCTCCTACATACTGGCGCGACTTGTCGCGCGACGCGTCGCGACACAAAGTCACCGCTTGTAGCGCTACACGCGGTGTCTTTGTGTCGCGTCGCGTCGCGCGACAAGTCGCGCCAGTATGTAGGAGCCTTTAACCTATTGTCTATGAACAGTAATGTTTATTGTAAGCGCAGTGTAAGCTTAAAGCACGTTGGAGTGTACCTGTAACCTTATTGTGTATCTCACTCACAACCGCAAAAAGCTTTTATTTTGAAAGGCCAGCCCAATGTTCATTTTGTTGTTGGAACATGCAGCGGTCCTTATTTCATTAACGTAGATAATAAAGCATGCAGTTTGCTGATAAATCAAAATGAAAGTTATTGTGTTTATAATGCAATTAGGGAGTTGTTAAATAATTAGCTATTTTCTTAATACATTGTAACTAACGAGGATCAGGGTGAAATGAATATTTTTATAATTAATCGAAACATCAAGTAAGAAAAAACAACCTTTTAATATTTTTATGTTCGTAAATGTCAGTCTGTTTGGTGCGCTTTGTCGGCTAAACTTTTCAACTGTTTTGATGAGATTTAACAGACAGGCAGCTTTATACTCGTAGAACATTATGAGACACTTCACATCTAGTGCGTTCACCGACCGTAGTGTTAGCGCAACTTCAACGCCAATCAGATAAGAAGGCACCCTTAAAGATCTTAATGCTCAATCACTAAGCGACAGAACAAGCACATAAATCCAACAGCGTGATTTAATTAAGGCCACCTTAGTTAATAAGTGTCGCCTAGTGTTAGTGAAAATGGGCATTACTTTCCTCTTTTTTGAAAACTTCAAACACGAATGTGCGACAAACAGAGTTGTTTTATTGTTATTTTTTTGTATGTATAAAAATTGGTGATAATGAATAGAGTATATATTATATTTTAAGTGATATAGAAATTCCATACTTATATTTATCTACCTATGAAATATACCTTTGAGAATAAGTAGTCGTTTTTGTTATAATCAAATAAACATCAAGATCAACTTCTAGAAAGAGGTCAATCGTCGAAACCGACGCGGCTAGCGTTCGGGAAGCTACGCAATATATTCTCGCTTCACATACCGCAGTGTATCTAGAGCTAGACGAAAGTCTGACAGTGCGGTATGTGTTGCCACCTAATAGCACTGAAATGTGGTCGCTCACAGCGGGCCTTATTAGAAGGCTAAAAGTCATCCTAAGGGCAATAGAGAGGGCTATGATTGTAGCTTCCCTACGAGATCAAATCAGATATAAAGAGATCCGCAGGAGAACCAAGGTAACCGACATAGCCTGAAGAATTGCCAAACTTAAGTGGTTGCGAACCGGGCACATTACTCGCAGAACAGATGGCCCATTGGGGCCGATAGGTTTTGGCGTGGTAACCGCGTCCGGGAAGACATAGCGTTGGAAGGCCAAGGTGGACCGATGACCTTGTTGCAGGAATCCGTGCCGGAAGCGCAGAACCGATCGAAGTGACGATGCTTGGGGGTGGCCTATGTCCAGCAGTGGAAGTCTTTCGGCTGAAATGATGAAATTGGTATAAGAAGCATGTGATATAACTTCAGATTGAACTAAGCCTGTCCAAATATAATATCAAAATAAATATTATTACGAAGCCGAGGGTCCAGTGATTGACATATCGGATAGGTATTAAAATATATAATTGTCATTTATGGGAAGACTCGTGACAAGTTCCATTTTTTGCACGGAATTATGTAATGTAACTTGCTAGATTTTACTTAAGAATATGTAGTGTCATTCTCTCAACATCACTAGAAATTAGTAAGCTATTATAATATTATTGGAAAAGTTAGGCTTTGACGAGTCAGTTGCTAATGCCAATATTAAAGTCCTCTATTTAATAGAGATAGAGATGGCGCCAAATATGTAGCCGAGTTCTGGGCTGAGTCCATTTAGATGGCCATCGACACGTTTAGAAGAAGAATAGAGATAGTCGTTATGAGTTATTGAAATAATGATTTTAAAATTACTTAAATATTGGTGTAGTACAAAAAAAAACAACCGCCTTCCAAAAAAACACTACAAAGTAATAACTTTTTTTTTTTGTGTGGGAAATCATCAAATAACTTCTCCCGCTCTGAGCGGACCGGGAGGGTGTGTCAGACTCTTACTGAATAAAACCCACCCGTATTCCTTCCGTTGCCTGTGTTGCCAGGGGGCTCGATAACCCTTTAATACCTTCCCGCAACCCCGGCAGGCATCGGCCCTAGTGGACCCATACACTTGTGCTGACGACATCTCTTTGAGGCGCGCGTGGAATACAACTCGCCGTCGACCCGGGCCTGGTCATTACCGGACGGTGAGCTACCCATTGCTCACCGTCCGCAAGCCCGCGCCTACGGTGGCCGGAAATCCGCCCGGGATTCCCGACGCCCAGGGCGTCTCCTGTGGCGGCTAGGGGCGCAAAGTTTACCTTTCCCTCAACCGTCCCACCTCCTCCATCGCGAGCATTACTGCTTCGCAGAAGGAGGTGACGGCTGCCCATGCCCTCTCGCTCCGTACCATGGCCTGAACCAGGGCCGGACACGAGAGATCTCTGCCACCGATCGCCTCCACGAGGACACGCCGGTGCTCTGTCCAAGCCGGGCAGACCTCCACCGTATGCTCCACCGTGTCCTCCGGGCATCTACACAGTGGTGACACCCGGGATCAGCAGAGCAAGGGTAAAGGTTTGAGAAGGTTAAAATCAAGATTTAATTTAGTGTTTCAGTAAGAAGGACCAAAAAAGTTGTAGGTAGGACTGAGGAGACAGAACTCCTTACTTTTTGTTGAACTTATAACAGAGCTATCCGAAAACATTAAATAATAACCTAGAACTCTCACTAAAGTATCAGTAGAGCATGGGTAAAGATTTAAGTAAGTTGAAATCGATATTTAATACAGTGCTTCAGAATGAACGATCATATAAAAAATATAAGTAGTACTGAGGAGCCAGAACTCTTCCTTTCCTGATGCAACTATAGCAGAACTATCCGAAAATATGCAAAAGTAACCCGGAACTCTCACTCAAGTATGAGCAGAGCAAAGGTAAAGATTTAAGTAAGTTGAAATCGATATTTAATACAGTGCTTCAGAAAGAACGATCAAATAAAAACTTGAGTGACAGTTCCGGGTTACTTGTGCATGTTTTCGGATAGTTTTTTTGTAGTTGCATCAGTAAAGAAAGAGATCTGGCTCCTCAGTACTACTCATATTTTTTTTTGATCTTTTTTTCTCGATTTCAACTTACTTAAATCTTTACCCATGCTCTGCTGATCCTTTTTTTATGGGCCGGACGCTAAAGATCTCTGCCACCAATCGCCTCAACGAGGACACGATGGTGCTCTGCCCAAGCCGGCAGTCCTCCACCGTATGCTCCACCGTGTCCTCCGGCCGATCCACACAGTGGTGACACCCGGGCGTTTCCTCCCGCCTTATCCGACACAGGAACTTCCCGAAGCTGCCGTGTCCGATAAGGACTTGCGTCAGCCGGAAGGTGAGCCCGAGATGGCGGCGCGTAGTGTTCCACGCGCGCCCCTTTCAGACGTCGCGGGGGGAGTTTAAACACATCACTCCCCCCCCCCCCCCCCGACTTGAGGTGGCCGGCAGGGGCGGGGCCGGCACTAGCCGGGGATCGCGGAAGTCGCATTAGATCCCATGATCCCCGGTGCAAGTGTGGGACGGGAACACCGGGGTGGTTTTTAGTCAGTAAGAGTCTGACAGACCCCTCCGCCCACCCCAGGGCGGAGGACATCCATGAGGATTTTCCACCCCGGAACAAAAAAAAAAAGGCGGAATGTGAGGACGCCGTGGCGCCTCTCTAGCCACTCCTCAAAAAGGGGACTTATCGCCGCAAATGCTCTGCTGATACTTGAGTGTGAGTTCTGGGATACTTTTTAATGTTTTCTGATAGCTCTGTTATAGGTTCACCAAGAAGCGAGGAATTCTAGCTCCTCAGTGCTTTCTACATTTTTTTTATCCTTCTTACTCAAACACTAAATTAAATCTGAATTTTAACCTTCTCAATTTTTTGCCCATGCTCTGCTGACACTTGAGTGAGAGTTCTGGGTTATTTGTGCATGTTTTTGAATAGTTATGTTACAGTTGCATCAGGAAACAAGGAGTTCTGGTTCCTTAGTGCTACTCATTTTTTTTTTATCCTCTTTTCTGAAGCACACTATTAAATATGGATTTCAACTTAAATCTTTACCCATGCTCTGCTGATACTTGAGTGAGAGTTCTGGTTAATTTTTTAATGTTTTCGGATAGCTCTGTTAAAGGTTTATCAGGAAACGAGTTTTGGCTCCTCAGTGCTACCTACAATTGTTTTGGTCCTTGTTACTGAAACACTAAATTAATCTTGATTTTAACCTACTCAACTTTTACCAATGCTCTGCTGATACTTGTGTGAGAGTTCTGGGTTACTCTTTATAATTTTCGGATATTTCTGTTACAGTTTCATCAGGGTACAAGGAGTTCCGGCTCCTCAGTGCTTTTTAAAATTTTTAAGATCCTACTTACTGAAACACTGTATTATATCTCGATTTCAACTAATCTAACTTTTCAACCATGCTCTGTTGATACTTAAGTGAGAGTTCCGGGTAACTTTTGCATGTTTTCGGATAGTTCTGTTATAGTTGCATCAGGAAAGGAAAATTTCTGGCTCCACAGTACTACTCATATTTTTTATTTGATCATTCTTTCTGAAGCACTGTATTGAATATTGATTTCAACTTACTTAAATCTTTACCCATGCTCTGCTAATACTTGAGTGAGATTTCTAGGATATTATTTAATGTTTTCGGATAGCTCTGTTATAGGTTCATCAAGAAGCGAGGAGTTCTGTCTTCTCAGTCCTACCTACATTTTTTTTCTTCCTTCTTACTGAAACACTAAATTAAATCTTGATTTTAACCTACTCAAACCCTTACTCGTGCTCAGCTGATACTTGAGTGAGAGTTCTGGGTTACTTTTGCATTTTTCTGAATAGTTCTGTTATAGTTGCATCAGGAAACGAAAAGTTCTGTCTCCTCAGTTCTTCTAAAGAATTAAGATCCTACTTACTGAAACACTGTTTTATATCTCGATTTCTACTAATCTAACTTTTCCACCATGCTTTGCTGATACTTGAGTGAGAGTTCCGGGTTACTTTTGCATGTTTTCAGATAGTTCTGTTATAGTTGCATCAGGAAAGGAAAATTTCTGTGTCCTTAGTACTACTCATATTTTTTATTTGATCATTCTATCTGAAGCACTGTATTAATTATTGGTTTCAACTTACTTAAATCTTTACCCATGCTCTGCTGATATTTGAGTGAGAGTTCTAGGATATTATTTAATGTTTTCGGATAGCTCTGTTATAAGTTCATCAAGAAGCGAGGAGTTCTGTTTTCTCAGTGCTACCTACATTTGTTTTGTTCCTTCTTACTGAAACACTAAATAAAATCTTGATTTTAACCTACTCAAACTTTTACCCATGCTCTGCTGATACTTGAGCGAGAGATCTGGTTTTCTTTTGTATGTTTTTGGATATTTCTATTATACGTGCATCAGGAAATGAAGAGTTCCGGCTCCTTAGTGCTACTCATTTCTATTTTGATCCGTCTTACTGAAGCACTGAATTATATCTTGATTTTAACCTACTTAAACCTTTACCCATGCTCTGCTTATACTTGAGAGAGAGAGTTGTGGGTTACTATTTAATCTTTTTGGATAGTTCTTTTATAGTTTCATCAGGAACTGAGGAGTTTTGGCTCATCAGTTCCTTAAAAAAAGAATAAGATCCTGTGTGAGAGTTCTGGGTAATTATTTAATGTTTTCTGATAGTTCTTTTATAGATGCATCTGGAAACGAGAAATTTCTGTTCCTCAGTCCTACTTAAATTATTTTTGATCCCTCTAACTGAAACACTGCATGAAATCTCAATTTCTTCTAACCTAATTTTTTCACAAGGCTCTGCTTATACTTTTGTGAGACTTCTGCTTTCATTTAGTTTTTTTTCTGTTACTTAGATATTGGTTGCTAATTATGGTCCGAAGAATCTACGAAAATCCAGAAATAACGTCATTCACGGCTGTTTTTACACGACTGCCCAAAAAAAGGAGTGTATGTTTCTTTTCATTGCAGTCGGGGGACGGTTCCTTGGAACAGTTCTTTACAGGTCCCCCGACTTCGCTGAAGATATTAGTTTTCCAATTTATATATTTAGCTTGTTTTTAATTTTTTAGTTCAATTTTTGTAATTCAATTTTTGACAAGGCTGGCGTGTTTTTTAATTTGATGATGATGATTTGTTAAAATGATTTTCTTTTTTTAGTAACATGTCAATATTATTGTTTTTTTTATTGATTTAGGTCGACAGAACTATTTCGGAAAAGTATAAGGAACTATAGAACTCACCATTGTGCGCCTAAATCAGTTTTAAAATTTAAATTTTGGAAAAATGATCTGCCAACGGAACTCTGCTAGAGCATATTTTCATTCGACTTTTTTCAGGTGAATAAGACAGAACAATTTTTTTTAAGTATAAGGAACTCTAGAACTCAGCCGCATGCGAATAGAACTCAAATTTTTATGCTCTGCTGGGAAATGATCTGCCAAGTTCAACCACATGTCGGCCATCTGTTCTGCGAGCAATAAAAAATGCCCAATCAATATTTGATCAATCTTTAGTAGTTACTAGCTTTTGCCCGCGGATACGCCGGCGTGGATGTCGGAAAATATCCCACGGGAACGTACTACCGGGATTAAAAGGAAACGAGAACGATCCTATACCTCATAGCCTCCTCATAGCATACCTCAAGCACTGCGCCCACCGCGTCAACCACGGAATAGAAAAAACACAAAAACCGTTTTAGATATGCGTGATACCTAGGTACAGCTTTTATTTTCACATTCAACTAAACAGTACACTCTATAAAAAAAAAAACTCGTTTTTGTAATTACTGACCTATGTGTAAGTTTGAGCCGGTCTTAGTTCCATTTACCAGAATATTGCGAAGTTCACTAGAATGTATAAAAGTATGCTTGACAATTATTCGTTTTGTAAACGTTAGTAAAGATATCTAGTTTCTGATAATACCAAGATTTGGGTGTGTTCCCTAATTTTCGGTACAATTTATCAGAAAATGTGTAGTGTGCAAATACAACGGTTGAGCTTACTGTCGTGCTTTATTTAACACAAAAAAACAAGATTGAATATAAACCGAACGAATTGTTCTCATTACTTTATATTTTGTGATTTACTAACCATTTAGTAATTATGTAAAAGGGATAAGGTCACCACAAACAGACAGTTTTGTAAGGACTACTAGAATATATTTACTACGACGAACGTTTTCAAAAAAGTATTATTTAGGTTTACACAAACCTGTTATATCAACTATATTTTCTGGTTTTCATAACCAGAAAATGTTATGCCCTGTATAAACAGGGTTGTTGACGTTACACTCGTTTTCAGCTGCTTCAGGCTTTCCGAAAGGTTTTAGCCGGAGCCATCGTCCCATACAATAGTTTTGAAGGTTGGTTTAGTACAAAACCATTTGTATGGAACTGCAGCTGTGGCAACCCGCTTACAGAAAATCTGAAGAGACTAAAAACGAAATAACATTGAAAACCAGCTACAGTTCCAATAAACACAATCAGCCTATAACATTCCCACTACTGGGCCTTAAGTCCCAGCAGTGGGAAATTTATAGGCCTAAGCTCCTCTCTTTGAAAAATAGTGGGCGGTAATCCAACGCGCGGACCCAGTGGCTGGATGTCACATATCTTGGAATTTTTGTTTCCAGGACTGTCGGTTTCCTCGCGATGTTTTCCTTTACCGTTTTTGGAACAGTGGTGATGAAATGAAGCAATAAATTTAACAATCAAATACTTAATTATGTTTTATTTTTACACTGGTGATTATACAATTGGTGAGTGAGCTTGAGAAAGCAAGTAATAAACCAAAAATTTTATGGAAAGTAATAAAGGAAATAACCAACAAAATATGTGCAAGCCTCGTTGAGCTATTAAAAATACGCAACGATCCTAAGTCTTCCGTTAATGAGGTCTGCAATTTCTTCAGTAATGTAGGAAAGAAGCTAGCTGACAACATTATATCACAACACCACACCCCATATCCTCAGTCTAATGATCAGTCTCTTCTAAATAGTTTAAACAACTCCCTTATAAACTCTCTTGCGCTCTTAGAAGTTGATGAAGCAGAAACAGAATCGCTTATCCTACAGTTACGCAATGACTGTGCTATCGGATGGGACGGTATATCGCCTCTTTTATTGAAAAACTGTCGCCACGTACTGATACCGCCACTTACCTTTATACACAACCGTTGTCTCCAATTGGGCGTGTTCCCGGATGCTCTTAAAAAGGCGATAGTCCATCCTATACACAAGGGGGGGGGGGGGGGGGGAGACAGAATCTGTGTCAATAATTATAGGCCTATATCAGTTTTGCCGACACTTTCTAAGATCCTTGAGAGGATCTTAAACAATCGTCTCAGGACATTTTTGGAAAAATACAAAGTAATAGCAGAGAACCAGTATGGCTTCCAAACTGGTGTTTCAACAGAAGCTGCTGTGCTGGGATTAACTCATGAGGTAGCTAAAAATCTAGACAAGAAGACAAAATGATTAGGTATATTTCTAGACCTTCCTAAGGCATTTGACACAGTTTCTGTCCCCATTCTTACCTCAAAATTAGAACACTTAGGTGTACGTGGCGTGTCACTTGATATATTTAAAGATTATCTCAAGAATCGCACCCAGAGAGTTAAAATTGATACCCACCTTAGTGAAGAGGAGTTGGTTACTTTCGGCGTCCCTCAAGGCAGCATACTGGGCCCCACCTTATTTCAAATATATGTCAACGACCTTTGCAAAATGAACCTCCCAAATACTAAGATATATAGGTACATACGCTGATGACACCGCGATCTTAGTTCATGGACCTACTTGGGATACTATAAAATCTATAGCAGAATCGGCAGTAGCGGAAATAATGAAATGGCTCAATTCTAATCTCCTTACCTTAAACATAAATAAATCCTGCTACATCCCTTTTGCAATTAGGCGAAAGACCGCACCGTCACATGTTTTTGCAGTTACTGCCCATTCATGCTCAAACCGATCAGCACCATGCCGTTGTCTAGCGCTAACTAGAAGTGACAGCGTAAAATACTTAGGTGTCCAAATAGATGACGGACTTACATGGAAAAAACAACTTGACGCTGTCACGACTAGAAGTTTGCGCCTCATCCATATATTTAAATCCCTCCGAAACTCTGCTAATGCCGTTATTTTGAAAATGATTTATTTTGCACTATGCCAATCGGTCATAGGATACTGCATCTCTGTATGGGGTGCTGCAACGAAAGGTTGCCTCCTGAGGGCAGAGAGAGCACAAAGAGTAGTACTAAAAGTAATGACAAGGAAGCCCCATAGATACCCAATAGCACAACTGTATGCAGACTGCAAGGTTCTTACAGTCCGTCAGCTCTTTGTGCTTCAATCTGTTCTTAGGAAACACAGCAGCCTTCCCCCATCTAACCCAAAAAAGCGCACAAACCTTCCCTTAGGCACCCAACACAGGACCACGTTTGCAAAGCATCAGTATTATGTAATTAGCGCCTATATTTACAAAAAGGTTCATATAAAACTGAATATCTTAACCTGAACAAACAACCTAAAATTAAAAGTGATAGAATGGCTACTTAAACAGGACTATGCCGCAACGGAGTCTTTACTGACCTACATCGCCTAATAATAAACACACTCAACTTCATGCTCGCACTAATTACCTCTATCCTTGCATTCATACACACTCGCACATACAACTCCCCCACTCTCTTACACATCAACACCACGTCACCTACTTATCCCCATTCACACACATATACATTTTTTTCATGCATTTAATTTCATTACCCTAACCCTCACACTCTCACATACTAGAGTATGTGAGAGTGTGAGGGACACTCTCACATACTCTCACAAAAATTTGAAACCTGTATCGTAAAATATTACTTTTTTTTTTATTTTTTTTTTCCCCTTCTGATGTTAAATTGGCACAGTCCGCTCATACATAATATCAATTGGAACCTCACTGCGAGTCACTGTCTCTTAAGATACAGGATACCCTAGTTTAAGAGACAGAGTTTAATCAATTGGGTACAGATTTCTCAGCATCCAAATGTTTTATGTAAATGTTCTCTATCTGTATTTTTGGGAAATAAAGATATTATTATTATTAAATAAAAAATATACAATTTAAAATAAAACATTCACTCTCGGGTCCGTCCCACAGCCTAGCGTCCAGTCGGCGCGGAATCAGCTTCAGTCAGCGCGGGCGGCGCGGCGCGGTGCGTCTAAAAATATCCTTAATACAATTTTTTCTGGCATTAGTTTTCCAGTTAATACGAGTAAATATGTATATATTTTATAAGAGGATATGTAGACGCATTTTCCCGTATCGGGGCAAACACGTCTTTAGTAAATAAGTTTAAAACCGTAAAACGTTTCAAGGTTGAAATAAATATATTTTGCTCTAAAATAAGTTTTGTATACGAATCTTTCAGTAAATTACAAAAATATTAAAAGTATAAAACCTGGGAAAATGCTATCTAAAATCTTAGACGCATGTACCATGTCAAATTCAGACATTCAGAACATTTCATTTATAAAGCAAAATTAGAATAAACTCTCTCCTAGAAAAAACCTATAAATGGGTGTTAAATAAAACCAACATATAATACACATTTTTGAAGTTTCATCAAAATCAAGTTGCATTAGACGAATATTACAAAGTAGAAATTGTATTTTCAAAAGGACAAGTCAAGATTGTTTTAGTGAATTATCTTATTCGACAGATTATTATAGAAACATACATAATAATATTATACAACAATCTTGACTTGTCCTTTTTCTCAATATGCAAATAAACATAATGAAAGTTAATTACTTAAATTAACATGTTTACTTTTAATTAATTCGTAAGTTTTTAAATTTTTTGTTTTCCAAATTATGATAAAATAAGTCAAAATGATTTACCTTTAGTAAAATACTACTTAATCCCACAGAGTATAGAGCTTACTCCTGCGTATATTAACATTCAGCCATGTTTGACCTTGCAGTTAGGGCTCTTTCAATTTAAGGCGTTTGATGCAGGACTGCGGCGACGGCGCCGCGAGTGATGTCAGAGCAGTTATAGGTAATGCATCAAACGCTTAATTTGAAAAAAACTTCTTATTCAACATTACAACAATTAAATCAATCCTTCAAAGCTAAACGAAGTTTTAAAAAACACCTAGTTACGAAATAAAATTAACTAGTAAATACAACAAATAAGAAAACACCAAAAAAGGGTTAAGATCTCTGGTTTTGGGGCAATAACCCAAAACACTAGACGCAATATCTCCATAAATACAGACCTAATCTAATAAAATTTAATCATCATATCTCCACAAGTAAAACTGTTAAGACAGGATTTACAAATTAAATATAAATGAAACAAGCAATCGTCGTCCATGATTCATTGTATTCGTGCACAGTGATGTTCTTGCTCAATAGTGTTGCCCTCACATACTCTTAGTGATGACTGACATCCCAAACATCCTCCCCTTTTACAAATGTAAGTACAATGACTGAAAAATTTCATGAGATCGACTTAGTAAATAAGTAAACATAGAATCGTTTATATTTAAATTTTGGTGGAAACAGTGATTCTTATATCAGCTTGACAGATACGGTTTATGCTAAATAACAATTTAATTCAAAGAGTAATCGGCAAATCTAATAGGTGGACGCACTGAGCGACCAGATCTCGTAGTCTGCATAATTTCAGAGCTACGACTATTTTCAGCTTGACAGGACTGATCATCATTTGCTCTATTATTCTGAACATTTGTGACACCATTTGTGAATTATTCTTACTTTTAGGTACATACATACTTATTGGTTTTTCAATAAACACATTTCTACTATGCATCAAATGTTTTTCATTTCTCATAACTGTATTCCCCTTCTCCGTTTTAAGTACAAATGACCTAGGCCCTTCCTTTCTAATTATCTGCCCCTGCACCCATAATTTATTTGGTTGATTTTGCTATTACTCAAGTAAGAAGATCCAGAGCGGTGTTCCGGATCCCGTAGTGGCGGAGTTTCCTGATTAACGTTTCATGGAGAACGCAATCGAATGGCTTGGATAAATCACAAAAAATGCCCAAGGCATAGCGTTTATCTTCCCATGTATTATAAAAATGTCCTAAAAGTTCAACACAACATCAGTAGTCGAATCGAAGGTTGAAACGAAACAGACAGTTTTGTAAGGACTACTAGAATATATTACTTCACTAATGAACAGTTTCAAAAAAGTATTATTTAGGTTTACACAAACCTGTTATATCAACTATATTTTCTGGTTTTCATAACCAGATTCTCTACACTTATAAATGACTTATTGTCAACGGCAGACTTATCATAATTTAACTTACACTTTTGTTTCAACTGTAACATTTTTTCATATGCCTGCTTAGGAACATCAGGTTTTAAGCTTTTCTCAGAACATGGTAAGGTAGTGCGCAATTTTCTGGCCACTAAGCCAGCTCTGAAAGACTGTAATCTAATCCAGCCACAGGTGGGGCCCTGTAGTTCAACATAGCAACATTAAAATCAGTGTTACTTTCTCTGCACTTCCTCATCATGTTCTTTACTATACTCACTGCCTTTTCAATTAGACAATTAGATTGAGGGTACCTAGGACTAGAATGAACTAGTTGCATGTCATAAGATTCTGCAAACTGTTTAAAGGTGTAACTAACAAAAGGCATGTTATCACAAACAATGACCTTGGGAAACTTATGAACTGCAAAAATGACTTTTAACTTTTGAATTACAGTACCAGCTGTCTTTTAGAGTTTTAACTTCAATCCACCTTGAATAATAGTCTACCACAACTATATAATCTTTAGTTCCATATGTGCAAATATCCATTCCAATCTTACGAAATGGTAGGTCAGGAATCTCATGAGACATGAGCGGACCTTTAGGCTTTGAAACTCTATATTTTTCACAAATATTACAAGAGAAGGTAAAAGTCTCAATGTCTATTAACATTCCTGGCCAATATAGCAAATTTCTGGCTCTCTTTTTACATTTACCCGCTCCTACATGTCCCGTGTGTAAGCTTTCTAGCACCCCTTGCCTCATAAAATGTGGCACTGCTATGCGATCATAGATTATTATGTTTTACATGTAACTCACTTCTCAGTTTGTAATATATGCTCAAATTTTTACTAGTAATCATCCTATCACTTTAAGGGTAACCTTCATTATACCATGTAATAACCTGCCTTAAATCCGGATCACTCAAGGTTTCATTTTGAATATGTGCCATTTTCTTGTCTGCAACTGCTAATTGTGACTCAAAACTATGAACTAACTCCTGCAATGTTGGGTATACTTTAACATTGTCCTTAATAAAGTGCCTGGACATAATCAGCGACAAGCATTTTGTTCCCAGGCACATATATGACCTCAATATCATACTTTAATAATATCAGTACCATTCTTTGTAAACTGAAACTAATTTTATTTATATCTTTGTTTACAATTGATTCCAGAGGTTTATGATCTGTTTCGACCACAATCTTTCGACCATATACAAACTGATGGTACTTTCCTAACATATGGCAAAAAGTTCTTTCTCAATGGGTGTCCACCTTTTCTGGCAATTAGTATAGCAACGAGAATAAAAAGATATAGGCCTACCTTTTTGCAGCAGACACGCCCCCAGCCCATCCTTTGAGTGTCAGTCAACTGTCAGTCTGCAAAACCACCGAACCCTCTTTTGTCAAAATACCTAAAGTAAGTGTGCAAGATAACTGATTTTTTAGGGCCTGAAATGCTTGGGTCTGTGAGTCTTCCCATACCCAGTCCACTTCTTTTTTAAGCAACCGCCTTAAAGGTTCATTAGTTTTTATATACAGCGGAATGAATTTACATAAATAATTGCACATTACTAAGAATTTTTGCAACTCTTTGAGATTGTTTGTCAAAGAGTTCCAAAAATTCAAATGAAGCCTATTACAATAGGCTTCACATGGTCTGGATCCACCTGTATACCAGACTTAGACACTATCAATCCCACATACTTAACATGATCTAATCTGTACTGTAACTTTCTTTCATTAAACTTAACTTTGTGTTCTCTAGCCCTGTTTAAAACCTTTTTAATATTTCATCATGCTCTTGTTTATTTTTCCCTGCCTTGTGGCAACATCATCAAAATATACTTGAACGCCGCCAGATATTTTTGAATTTACTTTTTGCATATGAAGGGTGACACTGAAAGTTCTTAGAAAATCAAAAACTGAACAAACTAGCAAGTTATTAGTTTTAATATATCTTTTCAAAATAGTGTCCATTTACATCAATACATCGCTGCATCCGATGGAACCACTGAGAAAGGCACTTTACCCACTCGTCCTTAGCTCTTTACAGAAAAAATATTTTAGGAAGCCGCTTCCATACTTTCACAGCTAAATATTCACTTCAGGTAAATATACATCCGAATATCCGCCCAACTATAAACGAGTATAAAACGCGAATTAGGCCCAAACTAAACGACAATATTATCGTTTAGAAGTTATGTAGAAGTCAGCCTTCGTGCCTCGGAAAGCACGTTAAGCCGTTGGTCCCGGCTGTTATTTGTAGATCACGATACCCCTTGGTAAGACTGGTTATCATACTTTTACAGTCGTTACGGGTAGTCAGAAGCCCGGAAGTCTGACAACCAATCTTACCCAGGGGTATCGCGTTACCCAGTACCTAACTGGGTTGTGGAGGTCAGATAGGCAGTCGCTCCATGTAAAATACTGGTATTCAGCTGCATCCAGTTAGACTGGAAGCCGACCCCAACATAGTTGGGAAAAGGCAGGCAGATGATGAGTTACGTAGAAGCTAGCCAATGACCGTTGAATGTTATATACAAGTTAAATAAAAGTACGAAGACCGACTTTACGGTCCAATACTTGTGATGAGACCCTTATTATTATTGTTTATGTCATATAGCAGTTATAATGACGTTGGGGCCGACGACGACGGGCTCCATACAAGAAATGTGTTTTTATCGGCGTTTTTTGCTCGATCCTAATATGGTACGGAACCCTTTGTATGCGAATCCGACTCGCACCTGGCCAGTTTTTTTAATTAAATCACTTTTGACAAAACAAAATGGGAATGAGTATCAGGAAACAATATATCACGCACTATACTTCTTGTTACTAATTTAATATCAGGTGGGAGATTTGATGGCTATACAGTCGATTTTTCAGGATCAGAATGCACGTTGTCAACTCGAACAAATGTAAGGAGTTCATTGTGTCCTCTCTTGAGTGTGAGATATCGTGTATTTTCAAAGTTGGATTTTACTGAGTTTTGCTCTATCTTGTTTTTATTTTCCTGGAGTTTTGATGAACTGGTGGTCATTATTTTCTGGTCAGCCATGTCTTGAGTAAATAGAATCTCGCCACTAGCATTCTTGAAAATAAGTTTAGAAATGCCTTCCAAATCAAATTTCGGTGAATGAAGCATAATGTGAATAAAATTAATTTATTCTCTCTTCATAAAGCAAGCGTTGATTAAGATCGAACCAACACACTACAATGCTAACAGTTTAATGCTGTGATGGAGATATATGTATTAAATATATATTCTCTTCCTTTCATAGCGTTCAAATAAAAACATCGAGGAAAATGTATAGCATGTTGCATCCAAGGATCGTCATAAATCTCCCAATCTTGTATAACACCTCCACATGAAAAGCATGCTGCTTTAGCATTTATACTATTTCCACAATAAAAGAATCCAGCGTCAGCCATTTCCATCACCAATCTTTTCTTTGAATCAGCCGTTGCCCAGTAATAGTTAAATGAAAATTGACGCATTTTAAACGTGTTATACATATCATATCGAGGTTTGTATTCATTTTGAGACATGTTCTATTTTACTTTCTAATTCAATTATAAACGTATAATGATATCGTCCAGCTCTTGTCAACAACTTATAAAGACTGGACAGAGGTGGGGAGGAGGAGGACAGAAAACTCTAAGATGCATTTTACCTGTCTATAGAAATGAAACAAGAAAATATTTATTTTAGAATTTATTATCAAAGCACCACTTATTTAAACACAATACATTTTTTAAAGCACATACAGAGTCATGATGAATACAGTTATATAAATCTTGAGAATATTTATATTGATCGTATAAACTTATCAAACTAGGACAACCTTTATCTTCTAAATTGAATATATTACAATTACTATTTTCTAAAATATGCTTTAACCACAACACTTTTTCTGAACCTTTGACGTAGATACATTTATTTCTTAAAATATCTATAACTAAATTCTGATAATTAGAATAGGGTACAAATCCTTCGCGCCAGTGTATCTTTCTGTTACGTTCAATCCAACTTACTTGTTTTTTTTCTTGTTTCGTTAACTTTTCAAATGGAAATGGTGGCTTAATTAAAAACACTTGTAATGTTTTGTTATACAATATAGCGATTTCTTTTATTATAAATTCATTTGTTTCTGTTTTAAAGCCTTGAATATCCACAATAGCAATCATGATAGCCTGCGCACAATGTTGCTGAGAGGTTTGTATTCCACAAGACGATCGTTCATAATCAAACAATATGCAGTCGTCTTATCTGGTATTGCTGTAGAACATTCAATTTCTACCCTCACATCCACTGGACCTGTTTTTAGGCTATCGTTTTGTCTTGAGCAGTCTAAGATAAAGAGAGCGGCTTTTTCTTTGAATTCCTTTAGGTCAAGCAAAGGGTCTACTGGACAGTTGTAATACGACTGACGAAATTTCACAAACATTTCGTATAATATACTATATTTGTTCTCAGAAAACTTTAAACCTAAAGGTTCGTATGGATAATACTGTGAATTTAAAAAGAGTGTAACGTTTGTTACTTCACAATGATCGAATACTGAACTGTCTTTAGTTTTATTATTTTTTCGATTAGTTTGTAAACAAAAAAATACATATATGGGTTTTTCCAATTGTGAAGCAGTTTTCACTGACCAAGAATGCTTTGTGGTTTTAGGTAGTAACGGATACTCATATAAATCCCAATTTCTAAACGCCATCTGAATAGGTTTATCTCTTTCTAAATGCTTTAAAAGTATCAGTCGTTCTCGGTCTGATACTTTTATGTGTGGCACTCTCCACTGAACTCTTTGTATGTCTATTTGAAAATTAGCAATATCATCAGTAAGAATAACGCTATTTAAGTTAGTGTTACTTCTGTTCAATATAAGCTCATGTTTACAATTTATCACTATTTTATTGTAATCCTCTGCAAACCCTAAAACCTTATTTAATGGTACCACAGCGCTAAAATGCCCATCACTTTGATATCCCTCTAAACTCCAGCCCCATAGAGCGGCAACTTTATTTTCTGCTTCATTTAATGAGATGTACGATTTTATTGTTGAAGTTATTCCAGAATTTTTTATACGGTCTATTTCAATACCATTCATTTCGTATCTGATGTCTTGAAACAAAGACATAACAGGGTTATTAGTGAACGTAACAGTTTTCTTGATCGGATTCCCATCTTTACCGATGAGCTTCGCTTGTCCTTCAACGTAAATTGAACTGGCTGATGGTAACACGTATATATCTTGCTGGTGGATGGGAATTCTGATTTCATCGTTTTCTCTAAAGCTGTTATTGTAGGGATTGTATGAATGGACTTCATAACTTTCGATCGTAGTGTCGAAGTGTGGTAATTCACTAATCTGTAGTATATTCATACTTTAAACCCTAGGGCTTTAAGAAAATCTTTATTTGCTTTTGTCAATTTCTTAACTTTTTTCTGACGTCTTTGCCCCTTAGCAATCGCAGAAGAACTAAGACATTTTGATTTCACTGAGATATTTTTATAGTATACTATCATTTTGCTTTTCTTATATGAAGACGTAACTGAACTTGATCCTCTCCAAAGTTAATACAATGCCCCAATTGATCTACAACCTTAACAGATACCGATGAAATTATATTTTTGTTTACTGGAAAGTAAATAACATTTTGTGGTATTTCCACGCACTGATGACCTGGAATAGTATCAGACACAAATTCATGAATAAAATGAGCTGGTGATCCGTTGCAGTACGAACCGTGAACAAGATCACATTCGATTCTGATTACAGACAGACCTCTGCTAATAATGGGACTATTTGGTCTTGATTTTAATACTGAAAAGTATATCAAACCGCACTCGTATTGATCTGACAAATGCAGTGGTGGTTGAAAGTATGAAACCAATTCCGATTTATTTCCAGAGATGGTAACCGTAGTAGACATGCTTCTATACTGACCTCTTTCATAAATTATGTTTATTTTATACCTTCACTAAAATAAAAATTCTTCAAAAAGTTTAAACAAAGATGCCCACAATTAAAAGGATGATCACGCTGAATATTGTCGTAATTATAGTGAATTTCGGATCCCAAGTATTTTATAAATTCCTTTGGAGGCTTAAGATTTCCGTAACTATCAAAATACTCAATATAATCTTTGTATTTTGCATAGGCTACCCAATGAGAACCAGGATTTTTAGAGCTATCTAAATTTATAACACCACATTCTTTTTTAAAAGGGTGTTTAGGGAGCTTATCTCTCATAAAGATACCTCTGAAATAGGGAATATTATTCCCATACTTCAAAATGTCTAAATTAGTCAAGGCTCGTTTGGGCAGCCGATATTTTAGTTTTTTTCTTTCGATACAAAAATTCCGAGCCCATCTTTATGTGGTTTAAGGTGTAGTCCTTTTCCAATGCAGAGAGCTTCCATCTTTTCATTATGTCTCTTCGATTCAGTCAATAACTTTTTAACCATTTTGAATTCATTTATGGTTTTAGCAATACCAGCTGCACCGCCTGCTAAAGCTCCCGCTGCTGATAATCCTGCAAAAATCGGAATCAAAGGCAATACTCCACCAGTTTTTCGTAAAGGAATAACACGAGGAAGTTTAATTGATGAATCATCAGCTAATTCTCTGGTAGCGGCCATAGCTAATTCTATTGCCACTTTCTTGCATTTTGGTTTTAATTTTTTGATATGTCTCTTCGTTTTGCTAATAACACTTTTAAATTTATTTTTTAATCCTTTTCCAGGTTTAATTTTAAGAGAACACTTTTTGCTATGTTTTTTTAGGCCAAAACCAGTTTTAATTTTAGTTGACATAGCGCTGCTTACTAAGCGCGCTGACAATTTTTCCCCTACACTCGCATCTGAGGCAATTGCTCGCTCGTTAGCCATTTTTAACGAAGTTAAATCTGCCTTATGACGATCCTTTAAGTTTGAAGACTTGTGATAGACAATGTCGTGTTGTTTGCAATATTCATCTAATTTATTAACACCTTTATCTCCACGTCTAAGCCTTTTAATTAATTTAGTGCCAGGCCCACAATAATTGTATCCTGGTAAATGTAATTCAAATGGCAAATGATTTATTATCCAATTGAGAAGACTACACTCTTCAATACACATCATAAGACTGATACATTTTGGACTGAACCATTAATAAATATTCGATTTATCAATCCAACTGTTTTCAGAAGAAGGTAAACCTAACCATTTTACTAAAACTCTATCCCCTTTACTTTTAAGAACTTTCTCGACTAGATATAAATTGGGATGTTTTGTCTTTTGAAGCTCTTGTAAGTAAAATGCCCCTAAAATAGGTTGACCTCTGATTGTATCTTCAATTAAGTAGGTAATTGGAGTTGTATATTGTATTTTTTTAATTTTAAATATTTCAGTCGACCAGTTGGGGGTATATCCTTTTTCAAATGTTCCTTTATACTTACTGATACGTACGTAATCACCCACTTTATACTTGCTTTTTATTCTTTCATTTTTTACCAACCTTAAATACCTTTCTAAAATACGTTTTTTATTAATGTTATCTACATTAGCAGGAATTTCATTGATTGTCCGATGGTAAGTGTGATTGTACTTATAAATAACATCATTAAGGGTACTATCTACCCAATTATAGTTGCCTTGTAAACTAAATTCCTTATACAGTTTAGATTTTAATGTTATGACCACATATTATACAGCGAATGGTATTTGGCAATAAAGCGCTATGTCTGATGTGGTGAACAGAGTCACATAATCTTATATTATTGACGTTGAGAGATATGGGTTGCTTGATCAACTTCATCTTGTCGATTAATTCAAATGCTAACCTTACATACACATATATACTTACACATTATTATTTAAACATAATCTTAGTGCAGGTTGGAACTTGCATTGAAATTGAGATGGCTTTTAAGGTGATTGCACAATAGGTTTGGATCTGTATAATAAAATAAAAATCATCTAAGAACATATTTGTGATTAAGGGTCAGTTCACATCGAGACATAACATGATGCTACTTACAGATTCTTAAAAGAAGTCTGTAGCTTCACTGAGATGTTCATCTATTCTTGTAAATAAGTTCAGTGTCGCTATCTTAAAAGTGCATTCAGTGTCGGGTTGAATACTTGTATTGCGTTTCGGTGTGAACTGACCTTTATACCAAATGGTAATAAGAGTCTATTTGTATTACATACCTAAAGTTCATCAGTTTGGACATCTCAAGTAAAAAGTAGTTCATTTAATTGTGGCAACCATCGGAAGTCAGTCACTTTTGTTGTGGATTTAAATTTAAAAAATATTTCTATTTCAATTATTAAAGGTAAGTTTCTATATAAAACCAACAAAAAAAAAAAAAACACTTGTAGTTTTTTATTGACTTTATAAAGCAAATAATTATGTAATGTATCTTCTTTTTTTTTACAGAATCATGTCACATTCACCATCCTACAGCCCCGTTTTAGATATCGCCGGGCCACGAAATTTAGGGGTATGTAACTATTAGGATTATCTTAATCCAAACATTAAATCCATAGTTGATGCTGTTTAGTTATAATATTCTTGGTATTCTTTCAGAATGCGATAGAAGACTTAGACCCAGTTACCAATCCTTTTTACTATGCTCAAGATAGAGAGAGCTGGGATATGGAAGTAGCAGCTAAAGCATATGAGGAGAGTCGACAGCAAAAAATAGAGGAGCGAAGATTAAAGAAGAAAAAAAGTAAATCTTTTAAAAACTCATCTTTTATCATGCGTAAGGAGCAAGGGCGTGTTCGTCACCTAATAAAAATTATGGTCTATGATTTGGATAGTCGTAATATGGAAGAAATAGACACTGAAACTGATAATGCGAGTGTAAATGTGCAGTATATAGTGACAAGTGATTACGATGATATCATGGACAAAACTGATCATTTAGTTAGTAAAATAGTACAAAAGTTAAGCAAATCGAATGTGTAATGTTTTATTATTGTTATTATTATAAAAAGTTCATTTAATTATTATTTTAATGTATTATGTGTTGTATGTATTACGTAATGTTTATATCAATCGGGCTCATGTTATATCTGTATAAAGCAAATCTAATGTGTAATGTTTCATTATTGTTATATTGTAAAAGCTAATTTCGTTATTATTTGAATGTTTTATGTGTTGTATGTAATGCAATGTTAAAATTAATCCGGTTCATGTTATACCTGTATAATAAGGCGATATGAATAAATCAAACAACTGCTGTAAGATTACACAATTTATTTATTTCACATTATTAATTAAATTAAAATATAAAATTATTAGTAAACTACAAACTAACAATTCAAGTTAGGTACTATTGTTACAAGATGCTCATATATATGCAATAAATAATATCCGAAAAAATCAATAATTTGTTTTCATTTAAAATATTGTTTTCTAATGACCCCATGGTAAGGTTGTTATCTTATCATCCATTATTTGTCGTTTATCATCGCTGTTTGACAAAATTACTTTATTTATCTTTTGAGTAAATATTCTATGTTTCTTAGATCTAATAATACACATATCATCTCTGAGAATTTCATTGTTCAGTAAAACCTTTTTATATTTTTCTATATTCAGTTTTTTTTTTGGTAATACATTTCTTAACACCTTTAGCTTTCTAAGCTGTTGCTATTATATGAACACTATCAAATTCGATTTGTGTACATTCGTTTTTTTTTGTGTGCAGAATATTTCGGAACTGAAACGTTACAGACTTCACAGAAAAATATATTTAGATAATTATAATTGCAAAAACTACCTTAAAGTATTTAAATATTCTAGATTTCTGATATTACTTTCCTGTAAATTATTATTAAAAACGAATTTTAAAGTGGATGAAAGTTTAAATGTAAAACAAATTACAAATCATATATTATTATTAAAATAGTATCGAGTATTCTTAATGTTGAACTTACTCAGAATCGAATATTCTTAATCGAGTTTTCTCAATATCGAGTATTATTAGTATCGAGTATTCTTAGTATCGAGTATTCTTGATATCGAGTATTCTTAGGACCGAGTATTCTTAGTATCGAGTATTTAGATTTTTAATATTTCATATATTTGAGCTTCCTGTAAATAAATCACAATTTAATATAATGAAAATAATATTAATAAGTTTATCATAAATGTGGATTAAATTTGTTTAAGTAATATATGTAAATAGAAGAGAATATGAGTAAAATAGGTATCCCAAAAATATTATTTAAAGTACTTAAATATTCTAGATTTCTGATATTAATTTCCTGTAAATTATTATCAAAAACGAATTTTAAAGTAGATGAAAGTTTAAATGTAAAACAAATAACACATCGATTATTATTATTATTAAAATAGTATCGAGTATTCTCAATGCTGAATTTTTGTCAGAATCGAGTATTCTTAGTATCGAGTTTTCTCAGTATCGAGTATTCATTCCGTTTTTGGACAGCGGCGACAGTCTATCGCAGTAATCTGAGATGAAATTCTAAAAAGGAAGTTGCATGTACCTTGAATATTCAATATCGATCTACGAAGTGTCACATTAAAATGGTAGCAAACGGTTTTGTAAACACTTACCAAAATTAGTTAAGCCTAGACATTACATTTAGGAAAATGTATGAAATTCAAGGGTTATCGTAAATCTTTCCAATCTTCAAAGCGATCCAGTATTTTGTCACATTTTCGACGACATGTATGGCGCATTGATCAAGGGCTCGTCTCGCTGCATCACAATGTAAATATTAGTGTATAAACGTGCTGCTACTAAATGCACCAAGTGTCGCGGGTTCGATTCCCGCACGGAGCAAAATATGTATTTGTTCTGGTCTGGATTTTGTTTTCATGTTTTATTTTACCATTATTTAATTTAATATAAATAATAATAATAATCATGAAATGAGCAAGTATGAGCATGGATCAAAACATCCTATAGGTAAGGAGGTAGGTACAATTGGTGCAGTGGTTAGATTGACTTCGGCCCTACGTATTGCGGGTTCAATTCCCACACAACAAATATTTGAATGATCTACAACTAGTTCCGGATCTGGCTGGGGTGGATCTTTTGTGTTATAGGGTTTGGTTTCCGCACTCAGTCCTTAAGGTGGATCATTGTGCGTTGGCTTTTGGCATCTGGCTGTCTGTAAAATGTGTCTATCAGCGAGAGAAATCTTAGCATGGAATCATTTTTATTCTTGGTTTTTGTGCTAATGGTCTGTTGATATCTATTATTTATTAATAACATAAAGTGTAACGTCGTCGGTTCCCATGTGCCTAATGTACTTAAGTACTGCAATTTATTGGGTGCAAATCCAAACCACTCCTATTAAGAATTATTTTACAGAAAATAAAATAACAGTTAGCATTGGAGATCAAACTGGGTTCCTCATGCTCGGCAATAGCAAAATTGAAATCGCGGGACCAAAGAATAAATTGTTGAACTACTAATTAACGCACTCTGCATTGTTCTACCTAAGAGCATCACACTTTCGTCAAGTAATAAATTATAGGGACAAACGAGTTGAACATTATATGATTGTTTATAAACAGTACACATCACACCGTTGATTGCATCGCAATCTGCTATTATTTATTCCAAATGTTCGACATCGCATCGTTGAATGAAATACAAATATTCAGTCCGTATTGCAAATCAGACCGTAGATCATAGTAGTAGTGTATTATTGGGGCGTTCTGCATAACGCGCTCGAGCGAAGCGAGAGCAAGTGATGCAGAACCCCCAATAATACACTACTGGAATGGTTAGAAATTCAACATTTTAGTCACATACATCTTGTCAGGTCTCTTCGACGGCATTTTGAAACGCAGCTATTGCTTCCACGGCGTCCATAAAACGTTTTCCTCGAAGTTATCTTTTATTTTCGGAAATAAATAAAAATAGCAAGGTGCGAGTTCGGGGCTATAGGGCGGGTGACCCAGTAATTCCACGTCTGACGTTGCCAAGTAGTCGATTGTTTGCTTGGCGGTGTGCGACGAGGCGTTGTCGTGGTGAAGGAGGATCCTACTGCGAGGTCGTTTCTCCCGAACTTTTTCCAAGACAAGTGGCAAACAATTGTTAGTGTACCACTCTGCAGTAACTGTTTTTTGATCCTATAAAACAATTGTTGCGTAATGATCTGTCCTTCCGAAGAACGAGGCCACCATCTTTTTTCCCACGCTTCGACCTCTCTTCACTTTAGTTGGCAACTCCTCGGAAGGAAACACCCAGACAGCAGACTGTCTCTTAGTTTCAGGATCATAACAATAAATCCAGCTTTCGTCAGCCGTAAGTATGTCGAACACAGCATTTGAGTCACCTCCGTTAAATCTTTGAACCATTTCACGACACCAATCAACACAATGGCGTTTTTGGGCCTCTGTCAAATTATGAGGTATCCACCGGGCACAAAGCTTCCTGACCGGTAAATGTTCATGGAGGATTATGTGCACTTGACTCATACCAATGCCTAAGCTTGTCCGAATCTGCTGATAAGTCACTCTTTTGTCAGTCTCTATCATACGCCGCACAACACTGATGTCATCTTCAGTCGTCGCCGTAGAAGGTCGTCCCTCACGCAGATCATTGGTGAGATTAGTGCGACCACGTTTAAACTCATTAGACCAGTTGTAAACAGTGGTACGAGATGGGGGTTCATCTTGAAAGGCCAATCGAAGTCTATGATAACTTGTTGACTTAAATGACATCGAAAGTCATAAAAAATCATTGTACGAAAATTTTCCCGCGTTAAATTCATGCTGATGTGACGCAGACCATGTTCAATTTGCCGCCAAATCGTAAGCAAATGACAAATGAATAAAATACATACACAATAATATTGGCAAATAGTTCCATTTTCATAATTTTAACAGATTTTTTTATTAAATCGGTTACAAGTGGCCAGTTCTAAAAACTTTCAGTGTCGCAGTTCGTAACCTCTGGGGTAGATGATATGCCAAAGAGCATTCTCAAAAATCAGTACCTACCAAATGGGGTGGCAAATTTTGCTAGACGATCAGGGAAAAGTGTGTACTTTTCCCTGATCGTCTAGCAAAATCTGAAAAAACCCATCCTTTAAGTCCAAAACAGTAAACATTTCCTTTTCTGACAAAGAACTGTAAATTTCCTCTGGGGATGGTATAAAAAACTTTCCCTTTCAATACTATTAAGCTCTTTTGGATCTAAGCATAATCGAAGGGATTTATCCACCTTTTCCACAATGACAATATTGTTGCACCAAGCAGTAGGACAATCAACCCTTTCCAATACACCTAATTTTTATACCTATCCAAAGTTTTTTTCAATCTGTCTTTTATTTTCTCCGGAATACGCCTGGTGTACTTACTGACTGGCTGTGCATCTTGTTGTAATTTTAACTTATAAGTTCCTATCCCTCCCAATCCAGTAAAAACATCCCTATTCTTTTCCACAAACCTTTCTTTCCTCAGCTGATCTTCCTTTTCCACTACATCTACTCTTTTCAACAAGTTTAACTTGATGCAGTCTTTCAATCCTATTACCGTCTGTACAGGCAAATCAATCACATTAAAGTTTAACTTATGAACGATGTGTCTTATACTTTGTAGTTCAAATTAACACATCCAAGAGGTTTAATTTTCTCACCATTGTAGACCACTAGCACTGTTTGGCTTTCTTGTAAAGTATTTTTGTTCAACTTTACATAGTCACTCCGAGATAGGATATTGCACTCTGCTCCTGTGTCCAGCTTAAACGACAAATCTACTCCCTCGACTACAACATTTTCTCTCCATTGCACTTTACCTACACTGTCTACACAATATATTCCTTCTAACGCAAACTCTTCTTCATCATCTTCTTCTTCCATTACCATCATTCTCCTGTTCCTTGACTGTCCAGTTGCCTTATTAGTCCTCTCAGTCTCCTTCTGTTTAGAACTTCTACATACTGCTGCAAAATGATTGTACCTAGTACACAATGCACACTTTTTACCATATGCAGGACAGTTTCGTCTTACATGTGCTTGCCCACACCAAGAATACTTTTGGTTAACTTGTTCTGTCTTTGTTGGTTGGCCGTATGAGCTTCTTTGAAAGCATGCACTTCTTCACTTTTTTTCTGAGGATTTTATTTGTTGTTTACTGGCTTCAAAGGATCTACATATATTTTCTGCCTCATTCATGGAAATCTCTTTCTCTCTTAACAGGTTTTCTTTTAGAAGCTTATCTTTTACTCCTACCCTACTATGATCATCATTGTAACCACTCAGAGTTTTAACTCTAGTTATGAAATGATCTTCTTGCTTTAATTGAAGAAATTCATAAGTGTTTATCAACGTTCTTTTCCTCGGTTGGGTGTATAGCTGAAACTGGTCGAGAAAACACGCAAGTTTCGTCGGCTTAACCTTGAAGGTGTTGAAAACCTCCACAGCTTCCTCACCAGCTGCATTTAAAATATAGCGATTTTCCTCGACTCATCCGCCGTTATCAAGCCTGCTGCATTCAGATAAATTTCAAATAGTTGTCTATACTTCTTAAATTTGGCTTGCTCCCCGGTTAAAATCAAATTGTTTGGGGGTTTGATTCCCTCCATTTTTATTCTCACTTTACTTTCTTCGTCTTGCATTTATGTTTTTATCTTGCACTAAGCTATCCTTCATACAATGAAGTCTTTAAAATGTTTATTTTATAAAATATACTCGCTTTTTTCACCTGAACCATGTTTAGACAGGATTTACAAATTAAATATAAATGATGACTGACATCCCAAACAAAATCGATTTCAATAAAAATAACTATTGGTATAGACAGAGTATAATATTATTTATGTAGGTACATTTCAAAATACAAATGGGAATCCAGAAAAAATATTAATTCTTAAGGTATCACTTTTCACACTTATTAGGTATGAGGAACAGGATGTAAAGTTCACTCATCCTCCATAGAAAAATAGAAAAGGGAGGATCCTTCGACCAGACGTGTGTTGTCTGTTGACGGCTGAGTCGGGATATCGGTACGCTCCCGTTGGCGTAGCACGGGGGCTTCACCCGTCCGCGGAGGATGTGCGGTGGCCTGCTAACACAGGCCCCCAATGTAAGCGCCTATAGCAGCTGGTGGAATTGAACGCGTGTTAACGCGCTTATATGAGTGATTGCTATTCGTTTTCTGTAGGCGTGACGACACGCTCATATATCATTCTGTGCCGCTTTCTTCACTACGCCACGGCGCACTATGGAAAATGGTAGAACATGGTATATCAAAAATGGTTTATACCAATGTCGCTTCTGACATGCTTTTTAATTTTATTTAATAGTTTAAGGATCAAAATTACATTATAATGTTTTTTTTTATGTTATACACTGACCTGCAAAACTAAGTAGGTACTACACTTTTAAAATTATTTTTTTTCTAAACTGTAGAAGTTAGAGATTTAAAATAAAAAAACGTTTTATAGCAATTTTTTCAGCTTTCTTTGAAACTATAGTAAATTATACATTAGTAACATTTTTAAATCTAAAACAAGATAAAACAATAAAAATGGCAATTTTTAGCTTAGTGTCATAAAACTCAATTAACATTTACAAGTACCTATGTTTTACATGTTATTTATTTTTTAATAACTGGTATTACCTCCTCGGGATCTGCTTACAGCTTCAAGTCGATTTGTCATACTGAACACGAGGTTTTGGAGCCGATTTTGGGGAATATCGCTGATACCAACCTCCTGAATATACTCTTGCACGACCCGAGCCGTGTTTGGCCGGGCATTATCATGCAACAGCATCGATCCATCACACATATTTACTAAATACGGCCCTGCATACTCATTGAGAATCTCCTGGGCATATCTTTCCCCAGTCAGAGTGCCATTTTCTATGGCCACTAACTCTGTGCGACCTTCTGAAGAGCCCCTGGCAACACAGGCAACAAGAAGGAATACGGGTGGGTTTTAGTCAGTAAGAGTCTGACACACCCTCCCGCTCCGCCCAGGGCGGGAGAAGTTATTTGATGATTTCCCAACCAAAAAAAAAAAAAGCCCATACATGTACACTGCCTCCACCGTACTGGACTCTTTCTGAGAAGCAGTCTTGAAGGTATCGCTCACCAGGTCGCCTGTAGACACTTCGCCTTCCATCAGAAGTGTAAAGTGAGAATCGAGACTCATCTGTAAACAAAATTCTTGACCATTTTTCTTGATCCCACTGTACCCATTGTACTGTACTGTTCACGGGCGTATCGCAGTCTCGCTACTCGATGCTCTCTCTCGAGTTTGGGGCCACTCGCTGGTCTTCGGGGTTTTAGGTTTGCTTCAGCCAGTCTCCTTCTCACTGTACTGTCACTAATGTAGTCCCTTCGGGTCTGAAGAAGCTGTTGCTGGACTTCAACTGCATTTTGGTGGCGATTTCTCAATACAGTGGAAACAATATAACGGTCTTCTCGGGTACTAGTGTACCTGGGTCTGCCATTACCAGGTCTCCTCAAATGGTTTCCAGTCTCTTCGTACCTTCGCTTCACCTTCTGGACCGTTCGTAACGTGACACCCACCATTCTTGCAGTACGACGCATCTGATGCCTAGTTCCAGAAGAGTCATGATCCTAGCACATTCTTCAGGTGAAAGAGGCATGATAAATAAGTTTAATTGCTGTTGTCTAACTTAGCTTTTGTAACAAGACTCATCAAGAAATAAATTGAAAACAAAAATGGAAACAAAAAATGAATGGTAAAATTGTATTTCGAAAAGGATTATTTTTGATATAAAAGTTTTTTTCAGCCATTTCATAAAAGAAGGTTACCGACTATGAAGTTTTTATGTACAAAATTAAACTATTTTTCGAATCCTTTTTGTTTCGAAAGTATATCTTGTGTACTTAAAAAGTTATTGCAATTTTAAAAGTGTGATACTTAGTTTTGACATTATATATATAATATATAATATGATATAATATATATTTATAATATGTTTTTTTACAATGCCACAATCTTTATAGTTTTGACGGACGTCAATGTCAAGCCTGTTCACTTCACGCGCGCCTCAGAGAGATGTCGTCAGCACAATGTAGGGGTCCACTAGGGCCGATGCCTGCCGGGGTCGCGGGAAGGTACTAATGGGTCACCGAGGCCCCCGCAACACAAGCAACGGAAGGAATACGGGTGGGTTTTAGTCAGTAAGAGTCTGACACACCCTCCCGCTCCACCCAGAGCGAGAGAAGTTATTTAATGATTTCAAATCCAAAAAAAAAGGCTTTTCACTTCATCATTTTCAAAGTGAATTAATTGTTAAACTTTGTAGGAATAGATAGAAAATATTAGTTTATTAGTATTTTATTTCTGAAAAGCTCATCTTCTGAAGATTTTAGAACATGTAATATGTTTACAATGTTATGTTAACGTGTAGGTACGTTAAAATAATCGCAAAATAAAATAAGATGAAAAAAAGTTTTTTTCAACTTAATTGAAACTTTTGATAGTTACTCACGTTTATCCCTGCTCTTCATTTAATGTTGATTTGTAGCCTAGCTATTCATAAAAAAAAACATCAAATAAATACTAGCTGCGGATATTTGCGATTTTCGAAGTAATTTGTACAAAATAATGTGATAAAAGTCAGAAAATGGAAACCGCTATCTATTGCGGTTTCAAGCGTGGACTACTTTTATCAATAGTTTGCGGTATGTTTTGTAATTTACTATTAACAATTAATTAATATTAGGGCTTTTATCTGCGTGTGAAAAATTTCATCAACAAGATGCACACTACCCTTATTTTTCAAATATTATATAAAGAGATGTTAAATTTATTTCTTTAGAACAAAATAGGTTAATTAATTAATCTATATTCATTTTTTCAACACATTACTTTTATTTTTTTTACTTTATTTTTATGTTTTATATATATAGTATATCTCGATTTTTATCATGGGATTAAGTATATGATAATTGAGTTTTTTAGACATTATAATTTATATTGATAGTTAAATAAAAAAAAGGTAAGTTTTGATACTTTTGAATTCGTTGTATTTTTTTAATGTGTTGTATTAAATGAAATCATATTAAAATACGGTATGTATTTTGAAATTTGAAACCATATACACTACTCTATATTTGTGCAAATTTCACAACAAAATGTTTAGAAATAAAAAAGTTATCGATTTTTGATCCGAAACAGACCTCGATTTTCCATAGTGCGGCGGTCTGTCCCCGCCACAGGTGAGACACCCGGTTACCCGAGGGAGGCGAAGACGACCAGTGACGTTTGAGACTCGACGCTCCTACAGTTCAGTGTGCTTAATGTGAGTTTTTTTAACTTCACCATCGCGTTAGAGTATACTCAGATTTGCATGGCGCTGAGTTAACGCCACCTGGTGCCATACAGGAGAACTAAAAATTGTGAGTGTAAGTTTTTAACGATCGATTCCCACTCGAAAGTGAGTTCGTCAATTAACGTGAGCCTGTGTTATCGCGAATGGGAGTTACAATTTTAACAGTTTTGACAGCTCGTCTGAGAAACTTGTTCACTTTCGAATACGTAAAGTGTTCACTGAAGCATTTGTAGTGAGAGCCTTGTGAGTGTGGTGAATTTTAATTTGTTGTGTGGATTAAAGATTACTAATGGCATCACGTTTCTATTTTGCTTGGATGATGTTTGAGACCGCTAGGGTACAAGATGAGCGCAATTAGGTACATGTCCAGTGTTCGTGCAAAAGCCGGTACTTCTAGCAATTCCTATAAGTTCTTCCGGAGGGCGAATTTAAGAGAAGATATCGGCTTTCGAAGAAAGTGGTCAGGTTTTTATGCCGAGAGCTGAGATAGCTGACTGGTTTAAAGTCTTCTCAACGGGTAACATTGGAAGTTAAGGTAATTTAACAGCATTTGTGTGAAACACACTTTCTGTATACCTCCTCTAAGGCTACGCACAGTCCTTATTTTACATATTTCAACTTTATTTACGAGGGACGAACTTGTCTTCATGTTTAATAAATAGAATCCAATATTATTCCAAATCACAATAACTTCAAACAAACACGAAACATGAACAAAAAGTCGTTATAACCAGCAACTTTAATAGATAGCCGCCAGACCTAGTTTGGGAGTTAGGATCAGATCTTTCTAATATCTAGGTAGGTACTTACATAAATTGTAAGATTGTGACTTTTAGCAGCTTCTTTTTTGTGAGCTGGCAGCGGCGCGGCGAGCACCTTCAGAGTGAAATAATTTTAAACTTTATCTATATAATTAAAAGACCAATATCGCTTGAAAAGCTCGGAAAGGTCGCGCGGCCATACGCGTCTTGTCAGCGGTACCTACCGCCCGCGACAGCCCGCTGCGACACGAGGCGGCTCGCGGCGTCGCATGCCGAATCTAGAAATTATATATATATATTAAAATTATAATAATTTATTTCACTCTCAAAGTACAACAAAAACTTAATCTAAGAATTATAATTTTTGAAAAGATTTAATGGTTGTACTGCAGTTCATAATAGGTGGATCTACCAACTCCCAAACTAAGTCAAGCCACCAACTTCCAAAATACAAATTTTGGAAGTTGGTGGTTCTTATGATGCAGGACTTACATAGACACAACCTTGTAGCCTAGAAATTGACTTCATATGTGTTACAAACATCTGATCCTAACTCCCAAACTAGGCCTAGGCCTGTATTTTGGGGGCCAGTGTTCAGCTGAGCTATTCTGTAAAAATCTCACCGTGAAAACTTGGGTGAAGTGAGCTTGAAGTGCTGTCAATAGTATCGATCTCTTGCACCAGACGCAATGACAGCTGACTTTAAGCCACGGATACACTAGGGGACAAATGGAGCAACATGTTGCGGAACATGTTCCTCAACAACTACGTGGAATGTGCCGACATACATGTCGCGGAACATTTTGTCGACCACACTTCTCAGTGTTTATAGAAATGTCGCCCGAGGAGGTTGTGGCTATTAGTGCTGCGTACATAGTAATTATATCGAGTGTGTTGAAACGTAAGAGAAAGAGAAGGTGGTGGATGCGGAATTTCTTATTACAACGAGAAAGAAGAGTTAATATTCTAAGTGATCTCCGAATGTCTGACGGATCGTTTGTGAATTTTACTCGCATGTCATCATCTGATTTTGAAACTTTATTGCAAATGATCGCACCTTCCATAGCCAAACAGGATACAATATTACGGAACGCTATTAGTCCTCATATCAGACTAGCCATTACATTGAGGTACTTGTCGACTGGAGATTCTTATGCTTCTTTGTCGTACACTTTTCGAGTGTCAAAACAACTAATACGTAAAATAGTACCAGAAGTTTGTAAAGAACTGATAAAAAAATTGAAGATATTTGTAAAGGTAAGTTGAAGAAAACGCATACATTTTATTTATAATTGTATTTTAATCTTCAGTAAAATAAATTTTAAAGAGTACAAGATGGATATAGCGATCAACGTAAATTAATTAGTATTAGTGCCATCAATGCTATTAGTGCTCGAGGAATCCATATTTGCAAGTATATTTTGTATAATATGCTCTTCAGAAGGCTCGGGGCTAATATCACTGGATGCAGTGCTATAGCCCTGTTGAACAACTGACTGGCTTTGATTATTATAACTTGTACGGTATTTTCCTAAGCGTGCATCTAATAAAATATTATTAATATAATATTTAGCCATAATTACACTGTGTTCGTCATTTAATGCACGTAACTCAGTTCCTACGTACTGTCCATAAACATCGAATTCATCTCGGGACATCATTCTGTTTTTAGCAGCATGCAGAACTTCATAAGCCTCCTCCAATCTATCTTCATTGGGGTGGCTCCTCTTCCGAGTTGGTCGCGACGATGAAGGTGTTGGTGCAGGGGTTGTGGGTTGCTCTGCTTGATCAATGGTATATTGCGATTCTAGTTGATGAGGAGATTGAAATTCCGGAACGGTAGATTGAGAATGTAGAACGACATCTTCATCCGGAGACGAAACCGAGTTTTGGCTTTGTGGACTCTGAAAAATTAATGATATAAATATTAAGTCAATTATTATAATAAGAATATACTAAGTATAAAACACGTATTGTATTATATCAAACATCTGTTAGACATGAATCCTTAATTATTAGTACGCAAAAATAGTATTTAATGTATAATTATTTCTTTACAGGTCCCAACTACTGCAAATGAATATGAATGGAAAACCAAGGCTAAAAGCTTTGAAAATATATGGAATTTTCCGCATTGCGTTGGATCTATAGACGGTAAACACGTTTTAATCCAATACGACAAGATGGGCCGAATATGCCTTACGTACTTGTAGGAGACAGCGCCTTTGCACTGACGGAAAACATGATGAAGCCATATCCCGGTAATCATGACGTGGGTACAACAAGACGCATTTTCAACTATCGATTTTCAAGAGCTAGAAGAATTGTCGAAAATGTGTTCGGTATCTTAGGTGTTGTATTTCGTATATTCCGAACTCCCATAACCATCCTACCCTTTAATGCTGAAGTTGTTGTAATGGCGTGCGTATACCTCCATATTTTTTTAAGGCGAAATAGTCAATCGAGATCACAGTACAACCCACATGGGACTTTTGATTCTGAAAATGTGGATCACGATATTTTAGAAGGATCTTGGCGCATAGAAACTGGCTCTGTTAATATGTCGAATTTAAATGCTATGGGAAGACGCTACCCTGAATCTGCTATGGAAATAAGAAACAAATTTGCTGAATATTTCATGAGTGAGGAAGGACGTGTTCCCTGGCAGAATAATTTTTGAATGAATAAACTAGTATTGTACTATATTTTTTCTTTTAATGTTACTGAACAACGTCAATCCTTTTAGAAGTGAAGTTTTGTGGGTGAGGTGTGTACAAATCTTAGTTTATGTAAATAATATAGGTACGTATTAATTTGTTACTTTTCCTTTCCTTGTGTGTCCGTACAATAAATTATAAATAAATAAATATAAATAAATTATAAATAAAAATAAACCCGTTTGCGCTAAATTTGTCGCAGGTGATGTGACCGTGATTACTGATTACAAATGACAAAATAACTAAAGTATGACTTACGTTTGTGTCCAAAGTGTCCAAGCTTCCAGAAGTTGTGGCTCCCTTTAGCAAAAATTTCATTGCATCGTACGCAAACCATGCACTGGACTTCACGTCCTCTCGTCCACTACCAGTAGTTTTTGACGATTTCACTTTCTTCCTTTCTCGGACAAATTGCGAATGCAGGCTATGAACTTTGGTTTCTATTTCTTTTCTAGGCAATTTAAGCGCCTTGGCAATATCCTCCCATGCATCATTTTTCTTTATTTTATTTCGATAGTCACGGTGTGAAGTATCCCACAACAAGTCACGACTTTCGTAAAGCTCTATAAGCAAAAGCACGGTATCATTTCCCCACACTACAGACATTTTAAAGGCACGTTGCGTACGCGACTACACTCAGTGACAAATGGCGCAACAGTGACGCGGGACACGTGCGCTCGCTCTCGAGGCGGGAGCAAGCAACATGCCCCGCGTCACGTACAATGTTGTGGGTCATGTTGCGGGACACTATGCAACGTTGCAGCGTCACGTATATTTTGTGTTGCGCGTCATGTTGCGGGACAAAATGTTCCCTAGTGTATCCGGGGCTTTAAGCTCACTCCACCTAAGTTTTCACGGTGAGATTTTTTTAATAGAATAGAAAAACAGCTATGGGATCTGTTAAAACAAGACAGCATTTATTAGAGAGGAGTGTAACCACATATCGCCCCCAGCAAAGAAAAGTGTCATAACATGATTGTATTAACTACATTTTAACATGTTAATATGAGTTCATAGGACTTTTGGCAATAAAGTCATCATTATAAGTGTCTAAACACACTATGCCGAAGTTAAGCGACCGAAGTTCGGCGGCTGATTTTACGTTCCCACGTATTCGGCTGATATGACACACCATAAGTGCCGAACTTACGCGGTAGAAATTCAGTTCCGCAACTTTGTGTGTGTATTCAGTGTCTCGAGCGCTCGAAATTCGGTCGAACCGAACCGAACTTCGGTCACGTATAATGTGTGCTCACAGAATAAGTTGCCGCTGAACTTACGCCCGACCGAAGTCAGGTACGCTATGACGCGACGTAATTTCGGCATAGTGTGTCGTCAGTAATTCAGCATTGCAGGCGTAATTGTGCTGAACTTCGGTCGCGTAACTTCGGCATAGCGTGTTTAGACACGTTGCGTTTAGCTGCGGAGAGATGGCGCAAAGTTCACTTTTTCACGGAGGCAACTTGCTCAAGTCGTCGGCACGAACAGTGTCACAGTTGTGTTATTACGTATCGGACGAGTGTTCATTGACGTGAAAAGCGTATTTACGACCGTTTTTATGATGAATATATAACGCAAAATGCTAAATATTTTACAGAAACAAAGTATTAACTTAGTGTAGTGACGCTTTTTCAGTCTGATTTTTAATGTTAAGTAATGATGGAATGATAATGACTACTATTTTAAAACGTTGAAAATTTGTTTGTGTTTTTTAAATTTTTGTGTTTTGAATTGTTTTTAATTGTGTTATGTGTCCATTTTTGCGTAAGGTTGAATTTGTTTTTGGCATAATTTGTATGCGATGTCTGTTTTCATGAGAGAAAAAGTAGATACGTGGTAATTAATACATTACCGACATTGATTGACATACTCATTATAGCTAGTATCAATATTAATAGTTAATAATTTGAGCAACCCCTCGAGTTCCATGTCTGTTTTTTTTAGTGCAATTTAGTCCTGTGAATTATACGTTTTCAAGTACGAGGATAACAGATTACTTTGTCTTTTTTAGATCAAATAATGAATAAAAACAGTCGAGGGGCGTTTTTGATTGAATTAGCACGTAACAAATGTGGCACTGGGGATATTTGTTACGATTTAAATACTACCAATCAGTCGGAAACAATAAATACTTAATGATTATTCTAAAAAAAGTAAGTGTTGTAGTATTAGGTAAGTTAATAGCTGTTACTTAATTGTTATTTTTGTTTATTTTTTACAGATTATACTGCAGTCGGTTTAGAATATGATTTATACACTTCAATGAATAGGTACCATGTTAAAGCAAAATATTCTAGAAATAGCAGAATATTCTCATACAGGTAGGTTAATATTAATTGCACGTATCAAAAAACATGGTAAGTAATAAGTTATCTTTTTTATAGCTATCGTTTTTTATTTTATTTTAGATAGAGTACGTTGTACGGTCAGTATTACGTTGAAACAATAAAATGTGCCAAGGAAAAAAAATCCCTACATCATACATAACAGAAACTTCTGACGATTTCTGCTAACTAAGGCGAGTATCTGAAGATATTGGATTTACGACTTCACCGGAATTTAAAATTACAGAAGTCAAGGTTTTCAAGTTAACGCAATTATTTAAAACTTCCTAAGATGACGAATTATCTGAAACAATTCTTATCCTAAAAACAAAATCAGGCTCAGATTACCCTCAAACTTGTTTTGTAGATCCAAACCAAAACATAAAAGAGAGTAAACTAATGGGTCTCCTAGAGCGTTTGCGAAATAATCATATGCCCCATTTTTACGAATATTTTTATAAATCTTTAAAATAATAAGGTTATGAGGTTCATATTTTTTTTCTTATAAATTGTTTTGTACCAAATTTTATACGGGTATGGTTTAAATAATCAGCCTATAATGTTCCCACTGCTGCGACACAGGCCTCCTCTCTTCGAAAGGGAGTGGGCCGTAATCCACCACGCGGACCCAGTGCGGGTTGGTAGATGTCACATGTCTTCGAATTTTTGGTTCTAGGATTCTAGGTTCTAGGTTCTAGTTCTAGGGTTTCCTCACGATGTTTTCCTTCACCGTCTTGAGAACAGTGGTGATGAAATAATTTACACAAAGTAAAGCGCCTGTCTGGGTTCGAACTTACGACCTACAACTCGTAAGTCGCAGCCGTTACCACTGGGCCACCACTGCTCCATTCTGGGTATGGTTTATTTTTTTATAATTTTGGTCCAATTATTAAAAAAAAAAATATTTTGAATGGGTTATCTTTAACGATTATACAAAACGTTTCTGTTTTTGTTCCCTTGTATTTCATTTAATTTATTTAAGGACTTTAGAAGACTTATAGCTAACTACAATGGTGATAAATAGCAGTATGATAATCTGACAGCCAATTACAGGTTTTCACGTCTAGAGCTTGTCTGGTATAAAAGTACTATGGTACAAATTATACACACTGCCAAATATTGCCAAAGAAAAAAGAAAACAAAAATAAATATAAAAAATAAAGATTTGCAGGTAGATCATCACCTAATATAATGTAAAATCTAATGTACTTGCGACAGGTTATTTTCCATAAGAACCAAGATGTTAAACATTAAATTTAATAAAATTAAAATAAAAAGAACAGTCTTTAAGCTTTAAAGAAATCCATTGCTAAACATTTTTTTGCCTAGGTCACACTTGTTTTAAAAAGATCAAAGTCGAACTGTTTGCATACCTTATTAAAATACCTACTTACTCGCACAACGTACGAATTTCTGTAATTAGTAGTTGCAAATGGCACACGTAATGGTGAATTGAACCGTTTGGATTTGCTTGGAACGTTGAAGAAGAAAGTTGACAAAATATCAGAACAATTTATGTGACTTCGAACCGTCTTCAACAAAAATATACAGTCAGAGATCTCACGCCGATTAATCAATGGTAAGAAATGATATTTTTTAGAGAGACTGAGATAGTTACCGGACTGATATGGTACCCTCTGATGAAAGCATAAAAATTCTTTAAATCTTTTTTTTACGCGCTTAATACGGTCAATATACTTGTGATAGCATGGACTCCATATTTCAGATGCGTATTCCAAGTGGCACTATAGAATTTTTAACGTTTTAGCTTGCGTGAAGCACCTGGATAATCGCATTATGAAACCAAGGCTTTTTGAGGCTTTAGCGACGATGGCATCAACATGCTTATCGAAAATAAGTTTGGAATCGTGATGAACCCGATCGTGATAACGAATAGTACTACATCTTGGTAATATATGGCCACCAGGTATATGTTGTGGCTAGAACTGACCGTCCACGGGAATACGTTACAACTGAGCATTTTTTGGGATTGAGATCGAGCTTACTTTTTTAGCAGTATACTTCAAGACACTGTAAGTCAGTTTGAACTGCTGTCATGTCCGCAGCAGATGATATGGTAGCATATAAGCAAACATTTTCATATCGTCAGCGAAGCACAATAATTTGGATGAGGTTAGACAAGAATAGATGTCGTTTACATAGATGATAAACAATAACGGATCGAGCAACGAACCTTCGGGGACTCCGCTGGAGACTAAAACCCAGCTAAATATAATATATAATTATTAAGTAGGTACCACAGCTTGCGACCTATTTTCTATGTAAGAGGAAAACCATCTGAGTAAGTCCCCGCGTATACCGATGCCTTCTAACTTCCGTAATTGAATGACGCGGTCGATTCGGTCGAAACATTTACTATAGTCTGTGTAGACAACGTCGAGCTGTTTACCTTGGTCCTTTGCATCGGTGATGTAGTTATTAAGTAAAATAAGATTGGTGACAGTGGATCTACCTTTAAGAAAGCCGTGTTGGAAGGGACTAAACGATTGATCCAGAGCAGAATAGACCTGGTTATAAATAATTCTATCGAAAACCTTGGCGATGATACTCATTTGGATATTGGTCTATAATTAGCAATGTCTGTTTTGACTCATTTCTTATGTACAGGTGTTACGAGTATGAATGCCGATTTTCAATGTTTGGGGACAACACAAGCATCTAAAGATTTTATAAAAGAATAAGATCAAGATTTTAGATTTTTTTTTTAATATTCATCTTGTAATTTGGTAAATAAACTTAAAGTTAAGATGTTTAAATAATAATAATTGAAATAGGAAGTGCAATGGAAGCAGCGCAACGTACGAGAAGCTTGGATGAGATATTATCCGGCTGGCGCTTTCGATTTATCTAATTTACGAAGCAAGTTGGCTATGTCTTCAATGTTCACCGTGATACGACTGATATCGGACGACAGGTTTGAGGATTGAGTAAAAGAAGAGGAATTTGAGCTACCTCCATGAATAAGGTTGGGATCTAAAAATATGGAATCAAAATAAGTTGAAAATGCCTCACATATTGATTCTCCGGTACGCAGGGTTTCGTTGTAAACATTGAACGTGCTTGGAGTTACATTTATATTATGACATTTTTTAACGTAGATCCAAAATTGTTTCGGGTTATTTTTAATAGACGCTTCGGTAAGTTTTAAATAATTTGCGTAACACTGACTTTCTAATATTTTTACCCTATCACGAAGAAGTTTACTCGTAGATGTTAGTTCGTCAACTTTATTGCCGTAGGTTTTGTTTTTTTTTTAAATTACATTTTTACATTTCTCTTACTTCGGTTATGCCAATGTTTCTGAGGAATATATTGCGACTGAAGATTATAGATAACGTTATTGAAAAAAATTACGGAATCGTCAGCTGACCTTACTGAGAATTCACTTTCCCAGTCATTCTTACAAATGTCACGGTTAATGGATTCGTAATCACCCTTATCATATAAAAAATGTATACATAACGCACACTCAAGGGGAGGTGTTTCAACAAAATCCACTGTAATTAACAATGCTGGGTGATAATCATCGATTGGTACTAGTGGGTTTAAACTTTCAGTAACGTTGACTGCCTGAATCGAGAGGACTAAGTCAAGTATTTTACCGTATCTGTTAGTCAGGCCATTATATTGACCAAAGTCACGAGTACATAACTCATCCCCAAGTAGCACTTCATCAATACTCTTAAGATTCAATCGATTTAAGTGATTAGTACCAGTAGAAAGTATTTAGTAAATAATCTTATATAAGCCAACTGTGATTTTAGGCAAGTATTGTTAAAGTATGTTTGTGATTTTGCTCGAAAATAAAGTTGGTTTTAGAAAACATATTTTTTTTTTACAAAATAGGTACGATTTCTCCCAAAAAAGTATCATAACATGACTAATTAAGAATTTCGTGATTGTTATGTAAGTTAGAGAAAAATATATAAATGCTGATGTAACTAGTTTAGTTGATGTAACTGGTGACCGAAAATCTGGCGGCTTTCACGCGCAATGCATCAGCATTGCAATTCAGCGAAGAAATGCCGCCAGCATCCTCGGTACAATGCCCCGACGGCCTTTTTTAGGCTTAACTTAGTTTATATTAATTTAGTTAATGTTAATAATCATCTTGTAATAAATAATTGCTTAATAGATACAAAAATATATGTATGTATAAATGCTGGTTAATTTATTTTACTGTGAAATATATGTAGCTAAATTACATAATGAACAAAGTTTTATTTATATTATCGTACTTAATTTTCATAAAATAAGCATGCAAATGGCTTGAAAATACGAAAATATTTTTTTTCTCAAAACAGCGTGTTTTATGTTAGGACTCTTTTCTTGCCGAGGGGCGATATGTAATTGACACGCAATTTATAAAGACACGACGGAGAATGAAAGGTAATAAAACGAAGTACCTAAGGTCAGGTGGGGTAAGTGAAAAATACTTTACTTTTAATTTTACATAAACAGCTCTAGCACAGTAATATATCGCATTTATAATAACGATTGACGCGAACTACTCTTCCTTTAATCGGTCATCTATGATACGAGTTCCAAGCTCTATAGTCGTTCTTAAATCGATAAAATCATCGAATTTATGCAGACTATGGTTTTGTTTCACTTCCCCCGTGAATGGGGTAAGTGAAACTGTCGCCATAATATGTATAATATTGAGTCTGCGAAACTAATAAAAGGGCCAAAATGACGTGTCAAAATGCTTTTATCTAATATGAGTTGTATTTCGTCGGAATAAGGTTTAATTTGGATATACACTTAAAAAATTGAATTTGGGGTAAGTGAAACATAGTCACGGTGGTCAGGGGTACTAAACCAGTGCAAAAATCGAACAAAAACTAACAACTAAAATAAAATTGCGAAAAGATTATAAAACATCTCAATGTGTTTATTTAGGTACTTATTTAACAAATTCAAGTTTTCTTACTTAATTCACTTATAATTATTTTTACTCAATACTCAATTCTTTATTGCATTCCATAATGTGTACATAATATAGTTGGTATGTTGAAACATCGTATCAATTATGGACCCTGTCGGGCACAGCAAAGTTAATTTTTAATAGGAGAGAGGATGAAGACGCTTTTTGTTAAGAAAAAACAAAAAATAATAATAATTAAATTAAAATAGTATCATTTGCTTATAAAAGCAAATGATACTATTTTAATGTTTATGTTTAGTGTGTATATATATATATTATGTATTGCATGATTATTTTATTAGACTAAATATTTACAATTTATTGAGTCTTGTAGAATGTTATTATTATTAATTATGCACTGATAAGCATATTCATTTGAAAATAACAGTATCTTTAATAAAGTTTTAAAATAAATTTATGTTCGAACTGAAATTTTAAAAGAAATGTAGGTAGTTATTATGTTAAAAATAGTTTTTATGTTTGTTGAATTTTATCGCTTAAATATTCGTCATATGTGTAGTAGCTTTTGTTTATCAGAAATTGTTTTAATTTGTTGATAAATATATTATTTTTATTTATATTTTTGATGTATTCCGGTAAATTATTGTATATTTTAATGGACATAACAAATGCACTAGGAGAGTGCATTTTTAATCGTGAAGTGGGTATGTTTTAATCTGCTTTCATGTCTAAGTGCAATTTTTGTTTGGATATCTCCTCTTTTGGTACAGAATTGCGGATACTTTCGTACAAATTTACAAACAAGTATGTAGAGGCAGGGCAGGGTTAATATTTTTAGGTCTTTAAAGTGGGGTTTACAGAAGTCTGTATCTTTCATGTTTATTAAAATTTTAATATTTTTTTTCTGTAGAGTGAATAATATAGGCGCGTCTGTACTATTTCCTCATAGGATAACTCCATATTTCAGCCATGCAAATGCGTACGCGTAATACGTTACTAGTGTTGTTTTGAGGTCTGTTGTTTTCTTGATTTCTCGGAGAGCGTATGAAAACTTGGATAACTACTTTTTGAATATGAGATTTCCAATCTATGTGTAAATCTATGTCTAGGCCTAAAAGGGTGAATTTATTTACTACTTATAATTTTGTGTCGTTGTATTTGAAACTTATACTTATAGGTTTTTTTTGTCGAGGGTGGAAAGTTATTATTTTTGTCTTATTGTAGTTAATTTCAAGGTTATGTTCGTTCATCCAGTGAGTTGCAGTGTCAAGTATAGAACTCAATTTTTGCTTTAAATTTATATTATTATCACATGATGTTAAAATAGAGATATCATCGGCGAACAATACGCATGACTCATTGATGTGGTAAGGGAGATCGTTTATGTAAATAAGGAATAGCAGGCACCCTATCACACTTCCTTGTGGTATAGAAGCGTTTACGGGCATGGTTAGGGATCGAATTAATTCTATTTCTTTTGATTTCTGATTGTAATGTTCTATTTCTACAACCTGTTCTCTGTTTTTTAAATAAGATGTGAACCATTTGTAACTTTTTCCGCGGATACCGATGTTATATAATTTATTTAATAATATATCAAATTGTACCTTATCATAGGCCTTTGTCATGTCTAATAATAATCCTACAGCGTATTTTTTATTATTAATTACATATATTGAGGGCTTCTTGTATATATTTATAAACAGCCAAAACGGTAGATCGGTTTTTCCGAAAACCATTTTGACTATCATTAAATATATTATATTTTTCACAAAATGCATAAACACGATCGCACATGGCTTTCTCAAATATTTTCGAGGCTGTTGGTAAGAGAGCAATGGGACGGTAGTTGTTTGGGTCGGTTGTTATATTTTTCTTGTGGAACGGTTTTATAAGAGCTTTTTTAAATAAATCGGGAAAAACGCCTTCTTCAAAAGATTGATTAAGTAGTATGTAAAATGGAAACGTTATGTAAGTAGTATGTAGTAGATTTATTTTAGATTAAGCCAGTATTGCATTTTGCAGTTTTTCATCAGAGTAAGCAGCTTTATTAGTTTTCCGAATGTAATTTCGAGGCATGTTTTACAAGACCTGGAAAAAAATCCATAACATATAACATAAATAAATTAAATTAACTTCTTCGTTAAGCTAACAACTCTAAAAATAGTTTATCAAAAAACTCCCATAAAAAGTTTTGTTTGTATAATGATTAATTGCTGTCTGTTAGTAAACATTTTTTTTTATTGATTGCTTTACCGAATAATATTAGAGTTCCTCGAACGGTTTTTTGATTTTTGTCGGTTTGTTCGGGATTTCTGCAAAAACTGCCTGCAATTTTAATGAAAAGTAAACAAGTACCTCGTAGTTCGACTAAAAAACTGGTTAATGTTTGGTCAAAATCTATTGGTTAGGCTAGGTTACCTTCTGAACGAAATGCAAAGACTATAAACAATAAATTAAATACCTAGTAAAACCAAACATTTTACGCGAGATTACCAAAAAAAATGTTTGTAAACTCTGGCACGGGGGAAGTGGGCCACATGTTTCACTTACCCCGGCCATAACTGTTTCACTTTCCCCAATCAGTACTTTTCGAGGTTAGAATTTCTACAACTTATAATTCAATTGCCCGCACGTTTAAGCTACAAATATCCATTAGAACATGAAATCTATAGTTTGAATACGTTCCTTACCTATAAAAATCTTCAAAACACTATTAAATTGCTTGACACCAGCGAAAAGATTAGGCACGTCTAACTCGTGTTTTGAAGTTTCATAAATGTCAGATTTTTTTTTTTAATATCCTTATAGAACGATCGTAGCGACATCTGTGCTAGAGCATTGAAACCTCTTCGTCAATCCTGTTTTATCGACCGATCAATAATAGAGCTGAACACAATAGCTTAATAGATAGGGTTGGGTGTTTCACTTGCCCCACCTGACCTTAATAACCTAATGGATAGTTTCAAGGTATTTTGAGGTGGTATGATTGGAGGATGAGTGTGTGTGTAACAGGTAGAGTGTAAGTGTGTGAGTATGTGTGTGCACGTGGGTGTGTGTATGTGTGGGAATTGAAAAGTGAGCTGGTTAGGTGCGCAACCTTTGTATGTACGGCAGGTAGGTAAATACTAAATGTACAACCCTATGTGATGAACTTGAGTAATCCCTCCGTCTCCTGGTAATCCAGGCTTTGAAGTCACTCCGTAACTTTATTTTTTATTTCGTACAGAAGCTGAATAGGTTCTGCGATTTCAGCGGTCTCTCCAGTGCTATCTAGACCATAGCGGTTGCGGCACGCTTCTCTTCCGGTCTGCTCCGACTTTCGTTATCTCGGTTCACTCGTGCAAAGAGATGGCAAAGTAGACTGTGGATGGATGAAATTGCGGCAAATCATGGAAACAATCTGTGACACCCGCACCCCCTTTAAACTTATGGGGAAGATTTATAAAACAATGGTTAGGCCTGCTGTCTTGTATGAATCAGAATTTTGGGCCACAAGAGAGATGAATGAAAGGCAAATTGTATGCAGCTGATATGAGAATGTTAAGAGGGATGTGTGGTGTTACGTTTTATATGACGTCGTATAATGGCGTCAGCGCGTAAATTGAGTAAACGTTTTCAGAACTAACTTTTACGACGTCGTATAATGGTGTCAGTGCATTTGTTGAGTAAACGTTTTCCAGACTAACCTATACGCCGTCGTATAGTGGTGTCAGCCATGTCGTTTATTGGACAATGTATTAGTCATATAAACGTTTCGGTTAAACAAACCTTTTTCTAGCATAACCGATGTCGGGTTCAAAATCTTTTGTCATTAAAAAGCCGCTTAAACGTTTATGTATGACCTTTATATAACAAAGCTATTTTGGTCTTAAAGAAGAATAACTAAGATGTGTATGTGACTAAAATGTTGAATTTCAACGGTTACATAACTTTATGTACTTTTAAATCATTTAAAGGTCAAACCAACACTTTAATTAAACCATTCCATTTTGTTTTGTCAAAAATTATTTAATAGAAAACCGGCCGCAGTGCGAGTCGGATTCGCATACAAAGGGTTCCGTACCGTATTAAAAGAAAAACCGGGATAAGAATCCCGGGGTTTTTCTTTTTGTGTTGTTTTTATGTATTCCACAGTCCAAGAAGATTCTATTACAAGTTGGATGCATATTTATTTAATGTTCACCCTCCGATGCAAATATGTGTATGTAGGGAGTAAGAGAATGGGTGGTTTTTGTGTGTTTTAACTAATACACACCGTATTAGTTAAAACACACAAAAAACATAAATTAAAATAATTATTTTTATTAAATTAAATACCTACTACATATAAATTCTGATTGGGCGTAAATATTACCTCGGCTACAACAACTTTCGATCGCTATAGTTTGATCCGGTTTGGTCACTGAAATCTGTCGTTAACATTTCTCTGTCTGTGGCCCTAGTGTGTTTCTTTGAAGGTGGTTCCGTTAATGTAGCCCGCGAAATTCAAATTTTCATGCGTTTTTGCAAATTGCAGTTCTGTATTAGGTCGTATGTTGATCAAAATGTGATACGCGACAATAATGATAGTATACTTACTAATCATTCATTATTGATAGTTAAAAAAATAAGTTGCTTCATTTTGTTAATTATTGTATTATTAATTTGATGTCTGCTCTAGAACTGCCCTGCGGACTCTCCGTCCGCTTATCGGCCCATCGTGCTGCTCGACAAGGTGGGCAAGCTCTTTGAAAGAGTCATTGCAGACCGCCTCGTCGGCCAGCTGGTGCGGGTGGGGCCGGATTTGGCGGAGAGCCAGTTTGGTTTCCGTAGAGGGCGCTCTACGGTGGACGCCATCATGCGTGTGCGAGCCCTGACGACGGGGAATGCTGTTGCCCAGGGTGGGGTCGTCTTGGCGGTGTCTCTAGACATCGCCAATGCCTTCAATACTCTGCCCTGGAGTTGCATCAGGGAGGCACTCCGGTATCACCGGATGCCGACCTACCTCTGTCGTGTGGTCGAGGCCTATTTGACGGACAGGGCCGTCATCTACCCCGGTCACCAGGGAGTGTGGAACCGGCAAGAGATGTCGTGCGGTGTCCCACAGAGATCAGTCCTGGGGCCGCATCTGTGGGACATCGGATACGACTGGGTGCTGCGCGCCGACCTCCCTAGCGGCGTCAGCGTAGTGTGCTACGCTGACGACACGTTGGTCCTGGCGCAGGGGAGGTCGCACCAGGCGGCGGCCGAATTAGCGGCACGCGGGGTTGCGAGAATCGTTGAAAGGATCCGGCAATTGGGACTCGAGGTGGCCCTGCACAAGTCCGAGGCCATGTGTTTTCATGGTCCTCGGAACGCGCCACCTTTGGGGTCCCAAATAACGGTAGGAGGTATTTCTATCGGCGACGATGAAGTACCTGGAACTCGTCCTCGACAGCCGGTGGAACTTCGTGGACCATTTCCGACGTTTGGCTCCCAAACTGGAGCGGGCGGGCGCTGCATTGAAGCGGCTCCTGCCCAATCTAGGGGGTCCAAATGGGAGTGGCGCGAGGAGTCGAAACGCCGGGGCGTAAGTCCGCTGCCGCGAGAAATCGTGGCACAGCGGACGGACCTCCGGCGGGATCTCATGGCGTCATGGAAAGTACGGTTGTCGCAACCCAGTGCTGGGCACGCCACGATTGCGGCGATAAGTCCCCTCTTTGAGGAGTGGCTGGAGAGGCGCCACGGCGTCCTCACCTTCCGCCTGACGCAGGTTCTCACCGGACATGGCAGCTTCGGGAGGTTCCTGTGTCGGATAAGGCGGGAGGAAACGTCCGGGTGTCACCACTGTGTGGATCGCCCGGAGGACACGGTGGAGCATACGGTGGAGGTCTGCCCGGCTTGGGCAGAACACCGCCGTGTCCTCGTGGAGGCGATCGGTGGCAGAGACCTCTTGCGTCCCACCCTGGTTCAGGCCATGGTACGGAGCGAGAGGGCATGGGCAGCCGTCACCTCCTTCTGCGAAGCAGTAAAGCCGTAATGTAGGGGTCTACTAGGGCCGATGCCTGCCGGGGTCGCGGGAAGGTACTTATGGGTCACCGAGGCCCCCGCAACACAGGCAACAGGAAGGAATACGGGTGGGTTTTAGTCAGTAAGAGTCTGACACACCCTCCCGCTCCGCCTAGAGCGGGAGAAGTTATTTGATGATTTCCCACCCTCAAAAAAAAAAAAGAACTGATCTTACGTCGTCGAATGTTTCAAATGTTTCAGTTATAGAAATATCACGTATCGCATATCAAGATCACGCAATATGTAATCTTTCGAAGTACTTAAGCAGATTCACAGCATTCGTCTGCTTGTGCAGACGAACTAACCCAATTTATAAATTAATTAACCAATCGTTTGAAGAGGGAACCTTTCCCAATCAACTTAAAAGCGCACTGATAAAACGCATACATAAGAAAAATAAAAAAAAACTAACCCTAATAACTACCAATCGCGCTGTTACCAACTGCATCTAAAATCTTTGAAAAGGTTATGTGTGACCGCGTATACTTACTCTTTTTGTGAAAAATGTAAAATACTTGACGACTGCCAAAGCGGTTTCCGAAAAACAGGTCTACAACGCTAGCAGTCTACAAATACGTACAAGAGGCCCTAACTATTATTCATAATAAAAACTACGCCATAGGTATGCTGCTCGATATGACCAAAGCCAAAGGCAAAACCAATAAGGTGCAATTCCAAATACTATTAGACAAGTTACATGGGATAGGAATACGAGGAAAGCTCATGAATGGTTTGCATCATACCTAAAGGATAGGGTACAACTAGTAGAAGTTGAATATTTTGATAACAACACAAATTAAATAATTAAAATCAGATCCGACAGTAAAGCAGTTAAAGCGTTAATTCCCCAAGGGAGTGTTATAGGCTGCCTGTTGTTGCTTATCTACATAAATGACCTTCCTAAAATTATAAACTGACCACGTGTCCTATTTGCGGACGATATCTCTCTGCTCACCTCATGCCAAAACGATGTCAATATAAACGCCAAATTAAAGTCCCTTCTTTCTACAGCTGTAAACTGGATGGATAACCATAATCTAGAAATTAACTTCACCAAAACAAAATTAATTACTTTTCTGGGGACGAAAAGTAATTAATTTTGTTTTGGTGAAGTTCATAAATCCGTACTAAAACTAAATTTAATTTTTAATAAAAAGGAAAACTGGAACAGGTAAATGAATTTACTCTCCTAGGTTTGTTTAGATACCCACATAAATTGGAAATCCCATATACAGAAAATAAGAGCAAAGCTATCAAAATTTTCATATGCCCTACGCGAAATTAAAAAAAACTACCGACCTGCAAACTGCACTTGTCACTTACTATGCTTATGCCTAGGCATGTCTCAGCTATGGGGTATGGAACAGTACGGATTCATAAACCATATTTATTTTACAAAAGAAGTGAATTCGAATAATAACTAACAGAAAAAACAGATATCTACAAACCACACTTCCAAAAACACAAATTACTCACACTTCCTTGCTTATATATCTTAGAATTATGTAAATTTGTCAGGAAACACCCAGATTTTTACACCACTTGCGAAGAAACACAAATAAGATACACTTTTCGACACAACAAAAACAAAATAAACATACCTCAATCCCGACCGAAAATGCACTCAACCAGCTCTTTAGTCCATAAACATCGATACTCGTAATAAATTGCCAAATGACAAAGAAGTAAACAAAACAAATATTTTTATTAATAAATTGAAACAATTTCTGGAATCCAAGTCATACTATTCAGTAAAAGAGTTTTTAGATGATAAATCGATTGCAAATAAAAATTATCTAATACAAAAAAAAAAATATAATAAGTATGGAATATAGAAAATCAAATATAAATATGAAAATATGAATACATAAATAATAACATAATTTAATAATTAATGAAAATACTTCTAAGAATTTCATAATAATTACCTGAATTATTCATATGCAATACATGAATTAAAAATAACTATTATATACCTTACCTACTATATATTACCTATACACACAAACCTAATAATATATACATAATCATACAACCAATTAAACACATCTAATCATTTATAATAATATTGAATTGCTTGAATTGCGACTTAGCCCTCTTCCTCTCTCCTAATGTTGCTGTGCCCGACAGGGTCCATATTGGTATTTTACTTTTTATACCATCTATGTAATACATATGGAATGCAATAAAGAATTGAGTATTGAGTACTCATTTAAATACAGTACAATATATACAATACAATAATCATTCCTCAAATTAGGTTTAGTTAATACTTCCTTAGGATTTCTAATAGATGTGGCTTCAGTGTTATCCAATAAAGTTCCATCATTCGATATTTTGTCCAAGTTTTGGCATAATAAAATGCCGCCTCTAACCATGTTTCCACCTAATAATAACTGGCTCTGGAGGCAAGGGTACCTAAATTTGTATACAGCTCCTTCAAAATTTGTACCCTGTTGGGAGATTATTACTGTGTTGATTAGAGGGTCTACATCACCATAGCTTAAACGTATAATCTCAGCTAATCTGTGCAAGGCGTGAGCTAAACACGCAAAATGTTTCATATTGGGGAATATATTTTTTAATATTTTTCCAGTCAGTAACATAAATACGCTAAGCTATCGGTACATAACATTAAGTTACAGAGCTAGATTCAGCCAAATAAACACCTACAAAATATTTTACATCTGCTCTACAATAACAATTCAATTATTTTGTGATAAGAAATCATTCTTACCTTGTAAATAAAAGAGGTGAGAGGTCCAAGGCGTCGAGTATATCAGATTCCGAGATTCGTGGCACAAAGTCATCGTTTCAAGCAAAATCTAAATCACAATGCAAATCAGAAACCGTTGTCGAATAGTCAAGTAGTTCGAAAATAAAGAAAAACAAAAAAAACACCCGAATGCATGGCAAGCATAGCGACGAATGCAATTATTGTAATTAAATACATTAAGAAAGCTATTTGTTGGGGTGGCTACTTGCGCACAAGCAGGTATCACTTGATGTCTCACTCGCACACTCGCAAAATACTTACCGTCATTTTCTGTTAAGGGGCTGACAAGACCCAATTGACAAAAATAGGCTTCTCTTAAGAAAAAAATTGCCAAATCTGTATAGTTTGTGGTAGCGGAAAAAATATATGTTAATTTTGAACATATTTCCCAGAACTTGGTTATTACCAAAACACGTTTTGAAAACAAAATCTCGATACAAACTAACGTCAAACTAACCTCTTACTTTGAGTTCTAATCCAAAATATCTGTATCAAATATCAACATACGTTACGTATTTAATTAATAACAAGAACGTCTTATTTGAATGCAGAACTTGGTTGTTTTTTATTTTCGATTACTCAATTCAATTTTGAGTAAATAGATAATTACTTCATATTTTGCAATAAATTACAAGCGTTGTGTCATCGCGCTTCTATTTCTTTTCTATGGAATTTGAAAGTGACCGCGGTTTAGGTGTTGTCAGCGTCTTAATGTAACGGCCCTAACATATTCTATTTTTTGTTCGCTATGTGGAGCGAAGAAAGAATAATAACCGAATTTAGCGAAGCACAATCATTTTTAACAATTTGTTTCAATACCTACATAAATAAAATTATTCTAAATATATTGGAGTCCGTTATCTTATCTTGACGTTGTTTGCTATTGCAGTTTGGTATCTACCTACCTGCTTTACAATATTAGGTACTTAAGTAGAAATGAGATCTCACAGAGAGGAGGGCTGTGTCCCAGCAGTGTGAACGTTATAGGCTGATTATGTATGTATGTATGTACATATGTGTATGTGTGTAGATATGCATCCGATTACTCGTATATAGTCAGAAACAAACACAAAATTCCGCAAAACACAAAATTTTTACGATCAATACAAAAGTGCATTCCATCTAAGCCAACATTTCAAAGCAAGTAAATGTACATCCGATTCTATAATCAGAAACCTAAATTGTCGATCCCGGAACCGAGGGATTTTTTCGATACAAAAGCGCATTCCATAATAGCCAACATCACAACTTTAGGTGGATATGCTTCCGAATATCCGATCTCTATACATAACATTGCACCCGCAGAGGCAAGTCTGCACAAATCCAGACCCCGGCCTCGGCTGTAAATAAGTAATGTTTGATTCCAAAGCCTAAGAACACTTCGTACAACCCGGGAATCGAACCAAGGACCCAGCAGTGCCCAGCAGTAGCGCCAAAGGTTGTCTGTAAAAGATCTTTTTTAGCGATAAGACCGCCCATTGTGTCACCCCTTGTAAAATTTCAACATTTGTATCTGTAATTTTTATTGTGTACTTATTAAAGAGTCATCACCTGCCTAGCCTTTTCCCAACTATGTTGGGGTCGGCTTTCAGTCTAACCGGATGCAGCTGAATACCAGTATTTTACATGGAGCGACTGCCTATCTGACCTCCACAACCCATTTACTGGGTGACACATACCCCTTGGTAAGACTGGTTGTCAGACTTTCGGGCTTCTGACGACTCGTAACAACTGTCAAAGATCTAAAAATGGCAGCCGGGACCAACGTCTACTCTTAACGTGCTTTCCGAGGCACGGAGGTGTACTTATTAAAGAGTATTCTATTCTATTCTATTCTATTCTATTCTATTCTATTCTATTCTATTCTATTCTATTCTATTCTATTCTATTCTATTCTATTCTATTCTCAACCTGTAGTGTAGACCAACGAGGCTGTCATATGTTTTTGGATGACTTTGTTGTCTGTTTTAATATAAAAACAAATCACCACCTCACCGAGAAGAGGCCTGAGTCCTAGCTATGGGAACATTATCTAGTACCTATTGCAAATAAATAAAATTGAAGTGTCTGTTTATAATGTCAAAATAACAGCTGTTTAGGGTTCCGTAGTAAACAAGGAACCCTTATAGTTTCGTCTGGCTGACAGACAGACAGACAGACTAATCCCCACTGCGGAACCCTTCATTGTGCGTGGGTTTTATTACTAAATGCATACGAATATTATATACGGTAATTACATTTTTTTGTTGTCTTTCTGTCTGTTTATTCCAGCTAATTTCCGAAACGGCTTTACCGATTTTGACGGACAGCTGATGTTATGAGGAGCAACTTAGTAACTTTTATTTTAGAAAAAGACACGTGAGCAAAGCCGCGGGCAGCAGCTAGTATAGAAATAAACAAATGGAGTCCTAAAATTCTAACCTCAATTGTGATCACCACAACAATGTTGTGGTGGCTTGGATCAAAAATTAAACTTCATGACTACCTTGATACAAAAATAATTTGAAGCAAATCACATACTTTAAATTTTATATTTAGCATTTCAAATCACAACAAATACTATTAATTTAATAGTCTCTCGCAGTGAGAAATCTCGTAGTAAACGGCCAGACTTTTTGCATTGGCGACGGGTCTGTTTCAGGATTTGCGGTAACCTTTCTGCCGAGTACCGACTGAGTCACAGTAGTCTTCTGCAATTTGGGTTTTTGAGGTTTAGTACGGTAGTCGTCACGTGCACATAAAAATCCTTCATAAAGATCTCCTGGCGATTGGCATTGAAAGCACGTGCATTTGGCTGTAAAGATGGCGGTAAACCTCGAATAACGCTGGCGTTATCGCCTAACTTGCACCTAAAATACATAGCAACTTTGTTCTGATAATATTTGTCATTGTCGCTGTGAGTAGTTTTCTTCTTCGCAATAACTCTTCGAGCATGCTACCATAAATCCCTGTGTTTTGGAAATGCGCGCAACAACATTTGTTTCCACTCGCTCCATCCCTACTAATATTATAAATGCGAAAGTTTGTAAGTATGGATGGATGGATGTTTGTTACTCTTTCACGCAAAAAGTACTGAACGGATTTGGATGAAATTTGGCACTCAGATAGTTTATAACCAGGAATAACACATAGAAGGCTTTTTATCCCGATATACCCACGGGGTCAAAGCTTATGCGGGTGAAACCGCGGGGCGCATCTAGTGTATATAATAAAAATCATCCAATCGATTGTACCATTTCTTTGCTTGTCTTCGTAATTTATCTTGCAAGTAAAACGATTTGTAGTGTCATCCCATCCGTGAATCTCGCCAATTTGTTTGATTTTCCGCAGCCAGGAAGCGACGGTACATTCCTCGCTCTCCGGGTCAAATTCTGGAATCAATGACGCGGCACGGTGTTGCTTGGATCTGTTGAGAACGGTACCGTCTTCTTGGAGACCCCATGCGACCTTGGAAACCTCTTTCTGGAGCAGACTCTTCAAAAGTTTCCTTGCCGTTGGAACGGAATCGCCACCATTATCTTCTTCAGATTCGGGTTTTTCGTCGGAGTCAAAGTGAGAACTTTGCGGTGATGGCGTGGTATTATAACGACTCTTCATTTTGCTTATTCTACTTCTGAGTGAAACTGGGTAAACCAAAATCTGGTAGTTTTTCGCCTAGGTCTTGTAATCAGAATAAAAAATGACAACATAAATGGCTGGCTAAGGGCCTGTGCACACCACGTTTTTTAAACGCGCCATTGACGCGCGTTTTAGAAACGTGCGTTGACGGCGCGCTTTTATCCTACATGAGGCCTACAGGCTGCGTCTGACACGCGTGCGTATCGCGTCTGTATCGCTACAAACGCGCGTCAACGGCGCGTTTAAAAAACGTGGTGTGCACAGTCCCTAAGGCTTATAATAACACTTCTCCACTCTTTCGGCGAACATCTTGGCTTGGCTGGAGTGGGGGGTGCCAATATGGCGGCTTGGCTTTGGCGGGCTGCATGTTGGCTGACGTCACGTCCGTTATATTACACATCATATGCTACTGCCACGGTAATATTATCTATACAGTATTCCAACTTCATACAAACAGACGAAGCGCGAGCTATGCCTACGCGCCTCGATCTCGGCATGCGCTCGGCAGGCAAACAGTCGCGACTGTGCCGCAGTGAGGAACGGACGGTGTGTTGTTTTTTTAACAATAACCGCGCGATTTTTTCACTAAAAATAAGTTCAAATACATATTTAATATGACGAGTAGGATATATTGTGCTGTTTTTGGTTGCATGAATTCGTCAATAACGCATCCAGAGATAACTTTTTTTAGATTAACTGGGAACTGAAAGGTAAGACTATAAAATAATTTTACTTACTAGTAGGTAGGTACAAATGTGTGTCTTTTTAATGGATACCTAAGTATTTCCTTTTATCTCCCGAAAAAAAAAGATGTCTGGATTAATAAATAAAGTGAATAGAGTATAGGAAAGTGATTGACACGAGTGAAATAGGTAGTTATAGGCGGTTCATGAATCATGATACGGTAGGTACGCTTGTGTTAAAAGGTCGGGGCATGTGTGTTTTGTTTTGTTAGTATGTATAATTCAAAGTAAAGATGTGGTATTTTATTATTAATAATAGTTGCTTATTGTACTGTGTGTATGAATAATACTATTTTAGATATATAGATATTCCTTTTTCTCCGCCTTGTCCATGTCTCCCAAAACAATTTTTAATTAAGCTTTATATTAGAATGCGGATTTTTTATACTTTAACATTTAATAATAAAGCATTTCGTACGTCTCAGTCGAGGCGCAAATATTATTCGGTTGCAAATTTATAAAACCGATTTGTTATTCAAACATAAACATGTTTTTTTAATTAAATCTACCAATCAAAAAACAACACGCATTTTTATTGAACACTTACTATTCAATTCACAAAGTATTTTATTTGATTATATAAAAAAAGAATATTTACAATCACAAAACTGAATGGAAACACAAAGTAGGCAAATGTAATTAAAATGCTGGAGGCGGGCAGCCCTATCGCATGTTTACGTACCGCGCGGCTGTAGGCATTTATTTCAAAGATACGGCCGAGTTAAGGCTCATACATACTGGCGCGACTTGTCGCGCGACGCGTCGCGACACAAAGGCACCGCTTGTAGCGCTACACGCGGTGTCTTTGTGTCGCGTCGCGTCGCGCGACAAGTCGCGCCAGTATGTAGGAGCCTTTACAATAATGTATAGATAATATTACCGTGCTACTACTGTAAGGGTCACTCGATTTTTTTTCCAATCTTTACTTGCGAAAATGTTAATATGATTCTCTACCAGTGTCAGTAGTCTCTCGACCACAGCCACGGCGTGATTTAATACCTAACTCACTAGATTGTTAAACATTAGGTATGCCAATTATTCAATAGTAGAGGTCAATAATTATGCGTGAATCTTTTCAAGAATACTTGGGCTACCTATTGTCTTTTGTTTGTAGTTCACACGACCTATAATAACTTTGTTAGTGCTAACTGATTTTGACAGTTTACTATTTAATACATACCATAATGTTTTTGCTAGCACTAACGACTTCGCCAATTTGCTATTTATCCACTAAGGTCTTAACCCATTGGAACTATTTAAGCTTTGCTAACACCAATCGTCTTTGTCAGTTCGCTATGTTTCCATCAGCGTATTAACTATTTAAGTACGATGTACTTCAGTGGCGTGCAGTGCTTCTCCACGAAGGGTAGGCCACGCATATAGACACCAAAAAAAAAAACCAATTCGTGCAACATCCCAGCGTCGCTCAACATAATTATGGTGACCCTCAAAGTAGTCATCATTGATTTAAAAAATTTGGAAAAAAAAACATTGAAAATAATCCAGTATAAACAAAAGTTATAAATACAAGAACTCACCACATTATTCAAATCAATATATCCCTCACTCCACTTACTGGTAGTATTAAACAAAATGCACGGAAAACAAAATAATTTATTTGTGTGTATACATCCACACAGCCAGTTGTAACTTGAATAATTTTGAGGATTGAAATGACGAGTACGAGATGAATCATCATATTTTTGGATTAATTCTCGTAATTCGGGCACACATGTACCTTTAGACACAACTTGAATCTTCTAATTAAACGACAATTGCGTAAACTTACTGCTTTTGACTTCTAACAAACACACATTATCGGCGCAAACTTCACAACAGAACACCATTCTTAGGTAAATAAACAAATAATAACACAATAAATAATATTTACACTACTTTACGTTTCAAAACGAATTACTTATAACTTAATAAGATTTAGAAAAGCAAAACATTCAAGTTCGGATATAATTTGCGTGTCACATGAAACAAGATGGCTTGTAGATAAAAAAACACTACCAATTAAAATTGTATCACTGTCATACCGTGTTCTTCCACAAAAGGGACTACCATATTTTGCCGGATAACACTGACACACTGGACTCTGTTGCCGAAACTTATTTTCCTAACTCCCCAAAAACTAAGCGAAATTTCCCAAATATGAGAAGAAAAATAAAAAATTATGAAGTTTTTAATTATTTTTATAGGGCTTTTGCTATTCCTTACAATTTATAATTTTTTGGAAGGTATAAATTCAACAATACCACCCTTTTTTTTATTTTCTCTAGTAGTCTGGTAGTCATGAAGGAAACTTCCCCGCATTTCGGGGAATTGTCCAAAAATTGGGAACCCTGGTCTTCAATATTTTTCATTCATTAAATCTTCACTTTACACACAACCAATGGGGACCAAGCTCCTGCCGCAGGAGCTACGCCCCTAATTTAGACCATGTCACTATTGTGTGCCGTTCATACACACGAAAATATAAACGAGTGTGCGTAAATTTATGAATGGCATGTAGGCCAAACGAATGCTTGCCTGCCTGAAAGATGGCGCATACCTACCTACGTATAACGTAAGCTCCGTCGAACTGTGAGTCACGTGGCGTCTGCGACAAGTTGCTATAAGAGTTTTAACAGGAGTTTAACTTTTTTTAATATTTTGTATTATTGTATTACATAGTTAAAATAAATGCATTTGGCGTTGTTGGTAGGGTAGACTAGGCCTAATTGCCTCTATGGACGGCACGCCCCTGATGTACTTGCAGTCAGATTCTTTCTTGCAGTTCGCTAAAATTGAAGTGCCGGCACTGTACGGTGCTGTTGTGTGGTCATCAGCTGTAAGTAGCAGTGCAAAAGTACCTAGTCGTAACCATAGAAACGTATGCTATGGTACAAGGAAACGAGGGTAAGTAAGATTAAGTTCAATAATTCTTTTATAATTTGTAAGTGACAGTTGTTTAGTATATCACCACGTTATAGGAAGTGTTCGAGCAGGCTAATTTAACAAAAAGTCACTTAACAACAACAGAGGTCACACGTCCGCATCGTTCGGGCGCCAGCATGCTAGTGAGCACTCTTGCTTGCGAGCGCAGAGGCGCGTGCCTGCAGAATGGTCACTTATCTGTCAATCTGCGCGCGCGTGCCACTGTGCTCGCTCGTTTATTATGCCGCTACGATACACTAGCTGTCCCGACAGACGCTGTCCTGTCCAAATTTCAATAGTTCATACAAAAATCCCATTGAAAAAAGACGTTCCGTTTTTTTTTCCACGAAACTTTTCCAATTTTTCTTTCCACAATAACAATCCAACAACACACATTCCACAACAAAAATACCCTCTCAAGTGATGCGCATACCAAGGAACAGCATTTTATTTTTATTTACAGACAGATGTAAAAAAACAACCAAGAGTTATCTTCAGAATACCATGATTAATTTACCTTCGGTAAAACTCATCCCATTTGAAAAACGACTTATAAGCACCGACCTAATAATGTCTTACTAGGTATATCACTTGCCTATAACTAATAATTTCTTACCAAACCATAGACAGTTTTCCGCGATGTCATGGGAAAACTTGTAAATAATGTCTGTTTTCGCGAGCGTTCAGTATTCGGCGGAGCGGCGTTGGTTCTTGGTTCAGTCAAGCGGGTAGTACGGCGCGGTTCAGACGCGCGCGACTCCGCCGCTCGTTCCTGAAGTTTACGAACTTGTCATGTTGTGAAGTTTTAACAATAATAAAAAGATGCAACATTGTGATACACATGGTTTTAGTTCCCAACAGTTGTTTTGAACTTGTGTAGAAGTTACAACTTTTTACTAGGCTGCGGTAAGTTTTTAAAAGTTTCACTTTTCACCTTTTCTTAGTTCCAGTTATTTATTAGTGTCGACTTTGTGTGATACCAATTCTGTAAAAAATAAAAAAAATTAAACCAACTTTTGACATCGCGTGTTGCTCTCAATTATCTAATAAAAAGCGTAACAATTATCTAATTACAATTATCCGTTATCATGTAAATAAAGGGCTATTAACAGACACGTTTATAAATGATGAAGCGCACGCTAATTGTTAAAGTACTTTAATGTTTTTAAAGTAAGTTTTTAAGACGCGTCGTGTTGATTTTATTAAGTATTAAAAGTAATTAATTATCTACTACTTATTCAAATTCACGATCAGCGAACACACGATTCGCTTGAATGTAAATATTTCCTATTGTAATAATAATAATGAAATGTTTATTTGTACACTTAGAAAAACATACATGAGTACACAATGATTAAAGAAATATTGTACAATAGAGTTACATTACATTATAGGGCGAACTGATGAAAGACTATCCTTAAACATATTTTTTGTTTTCTATGTTCTTTGCACCTGTTTTGGTTCTTAGCGCTAGTTTTTTGATTATTATTGAATATATTATTTAGATAATTTTAATATGTTTTATGTATGTATGTATTTATTGTATATATGTGAATGGTACACCACAGACTACCTACAGTATTGTCTCTCCTTTCCCCCCTAATCCATCCAAAGGTTGTCTTTAAAAGATCTCTTTTAGCGATAAGACCGCCCATTGTGTCACCCTATGTAAAATTTCTACATTTATATCTGTAATTTTTATGGTGTACCTACGTAATAAAGAGTATTCTATTATATTATATTCTGATACCTCCTAAACTAGGCCTAAACCCAGTGTTTTAGGAGCCAATGTTCCTCCAGATATAATGGCATACAACTGGTGGTAAAATTGAGTGTCAGGCAAGTACTTCTACATATAAACAACAACATAAATTAAACATACAGTGGCTTAATTTAAATGCAGTATTAGTTCTATATGAGACAACTGTAATAAGATTCTCGGTTTCGTCATACTCGAACGTTAACTTCTGCAACTAGTTTGTAACTTTGATTTTAACTTCGTGTTTATTTATTCTATTATACTCGTACAGTCGAGTCGATTTGGTCTATTATTCAAATTTAATGCATTTCATGTTTAACTTAGATCGTTTATTTTTGAATAATTAAAAAATATCTACGTAAACTAAGTCCGTTTTGTTGCCCACTAAGCAGTCCATTTCAATCTGAATGACCTTTGTGTGTTTCTTAAGGGCCGGGTAATCGCCGTTGACTTTGACCATACAAAAGCGCGTCGCGTTCACGCTGCGCCGCCGTTCGGTTTAATAAGGAATATTTATTTTTAGTAACGAAAATATAAATAATTGAAAAATCACAGATATAATTATAGATAGTAAAAAAGTATGTTCAAATAAAAAAAAAAGAAAATATTTTAAGTAGTTTGTAAGTAATATCGTTTTTTGTGCTTTGCGTAAACATTACTTCCAGAAATTATTTCATTAAGTATTATACTACAATACTTAAATATTCACTTATAAAATTAATGTGTATGCGTTCTAATTCAACATTTATTTTTTGCATAACTCACTTGCATTATAATGAAGGCGTAATAATAGATTTAAAAGTCACTAAAATCGTATATGCGCCTTAAAATACGGTCTTATAAACCTATAAATAAAATCTGAGTCTAGACGAGTGTTGAAACACGAATATAACACCTATGTGTCACCTATGTAGCAATAATACCTTTCCTAAACACTTTTGTATACCAATTTTGAATGTATAATTAAGCTTTTGGTGTTTTTAGGGTACCGTAGTTAACAAGGAACCCTTATAATTTTTCAATGTCCGTCTGTCTGCCCCAGCTTAGCTTGGGTTTTTGATTGGAATAGTGTTTTTTTTTTTACTAACATATTTTTCTAAATTTTAATATTAATACAATATGGTTTTTTTTTTTTCGAAATAAATACTTGAATTGAATTGAAAAATTGAATTAGCCTAGAGACTCTTAGTACTAGATAGCTGTAATTTGGTACGGGTATGATAATCATGCCGACAAAGTGGTATAATAAAATCTTAAAAATATTCTCTTTATGGTACTTCCCTTACACATAAAATGGGGATCATATTTGTTGTGTTGTTAATAAATAAACCTAACTAAAATAAAAGTAAACTATTACTAATTTAGAAATCGAACGATCAAGCTTACTTTGATTTCGCGATCATGAGATGCGTACAGCGAGTGTACAAAAGAAGGTAACTGCCAATATCTGAAAGCTGAAAAGCTGCGTTGTTTGGAATCTGCTGGTCACTGCAACCCACTGAGATCTGTTAGTTACTTTATTCTATCAATTTTATGATAGAAAAAAACAACCCTTTACACAATACATGACAAAGTCGCGCAGGCAACACCGAAACCGCGGTCACTGTCAAACTGCATAGAAAAGAAAGAGAAGCGCGATGACATAGGTAACGCTTGTAATTTATTGCAAAATATGAAGGAATTATCAATTTACTCGAAATTGTGTTGAGTAATCGAAAATAAAAAACAACTAAGTTCTGCATTCAAATAAGACGTTCTTGTTATTAATTAAATACATAACGTATGTTGATATTTAATACAGATATTTTGGATTGGAACTCAAGGTTAGTTTAACGTTAGTTTGTTTAGAGATTTTTTTCAATACGTGTTTTGGTAATAACCAAGTTCTGAGAAATATGTTCAAAATTAACATATATTTTTTCCGCTACCACCAACTACAATTTTTTTTCTTAAGGCAAGCCTATTTTGGTAACTTGCCTCTTGTCAGCGCCTTAAGCACATAAGTTAAAATACTTTGTTCTTTACTTCGTTTCGAAATAATCCATAACCGAAAACCAACACTCGGTTTATGCTGTCATAAGTAAAATAACAACACAACAACAGGTTACGAGTTGTAGGTCGTTGGTTCGAACACAGACAGGCGCAATTATTTCATCACCACTGCTCTCAAAGTGAGGAAACCGGTATGTCCTAGAACCATAAATTCGAAGACATGTGGCATCCACCAACCCGCACTGGGCCCGCGTGGTGGATTACAGCCCACTCCCTCTCACAGAGAGGAGGCCTGTGTCCCAGCAGTGGAAACATTATAGGCTGATTATACTCGTATAAGTAAAATAAAATGAGCAGAGTAGGTATAGGCATATTTAATTATGTATTAAGTACAAAGTGTTCACAATAAATCAGTTCCTAGTTGACAATTTGTAATTTATGGTGATATTAATGGAATGATAATGATAATTGCATGTCTACACACTTCCGTAAAAGTTAAACAATAAAAATATTGTAAAAAAATATACCTAGTACTAATAACTTAAAATTATAATGTTTTATAATAACATAAGAAGTATACAATTAAAGGCCACGGTGCCAAACCTTGCATAAATTTATGTCAAAAGACTATTATAAGCATTTCATAGACTTACTTAAATCGTGTTTCTAAAGAAAGATAAGAACCCCTAAAAGTTTCAGCAGCCAAACATTTAATTGAATGAAATAAGTAGAGCTAGCGAGGTCTCCTTTCCACGCTGAGGGAATGAAAAGCGTTCTTCAAACTTCACCGCACCGTTCGCGCTACCGAGATTGAGCATTTCCTCGACCATAACAAAATTGCTACTTCACCAAAGAGGAAAGCTTTTTCTTTGACTTTTGTTCAATCGCAAAAAAATGTATTTCGTGAAAGTATTCTTTAACTTTATTGTATTTTATTTATTTACTAGATTTATGTACCGCGGCTTCGCCCGCGTGGATGTCGGAAAACATCCCACAGGTACTTACTACCGGGATTAAAAGTAGTAAATCCTATGAGCTAAAACGCTTGCAACACCTAAACCGCGGTCACTGTCAGATCGCATAGAAAAGAAAGAGAAGCTCGATGACACAACGCTTTTAATTATCTATTTACTCAAAATTGAGTTAAGTAATCGAAAATAAAAAAAAAAAAACAAGTTCTGCATTCAAATAAGACGTTCTTGTTATTAATTAAATACGTAACGTATGTTGATATTTAGTACAGCTATTTTGGATTAGAACTCAAGGTAAGAGGTTAGTTTAACGTTAGTTTTTATCGAGATTTTTTATTTAAAACGTGTTTGGTAACAACCAAGTTCTGGGAAATATGTTCGAAATTAACATATATTTTTTCCGCTACCACAAACTATACAGATTTGGCATTTCTTTTTTCATTTATTTTAGTCAATTGGGTCTTGTCAGCGCCATTAAATATGTAGGTAACTAATAGACTAAGCATAGAACTGTTCACTCACACCGCTACATTTTGCATTTATATACCTACCCGTCGTCACTTCTAAATGAAAGGTCCGATTCGAATAATTTAAAGAGGAATTTACATGTACATAATTAACCTTGATTATGAAATTATTTAGTCGGATAAGGATTAATATCATGATACAAATGTTACATTGCATTGTTCAAATTAGTCAATCAAAACACGGGTAGAATCGAAAGCCATCGTCTTTCGATTCTATTGTTTTGATTGACTAAGTCGATTATTGTGAGTTCAACATACAGCCTCGCGAACTATTTTGGGGATAATGGTGAGTACTATAAAAATGCAGTACATTATTTTATGTAGCATGAATAGTTTTTGCAGCGCACGCCAAATAATGACTTTTACAGGCAAATTTTTGATACCTTGGGTTAAATTATTGTAATTTTCGTATTTTTATATTTAAATTTATATATTTTTTATTTATATTTAAAAAAAAAGACAGCCCCTGTATAATGTAGCTTTCTATAGGTGAAAATCAGTTAAGTAGTTTTTGAGTTTATCCATCACAAACAAACAAACATAAAATCAAATCTTTTCTCTTTATAATATTATAAATATTATTATTACAAGTATAGACTAGCGACCAGCCTCTGCTTCGTGTTATGACTTGACATATCATCAATGTAAATGATTATATACCTATACACCTTCCGGAATACATTTTCTAAATGATGGTGAAAACCGCATCTAAATCCGTTGCCAAGTTTAGAAGAAAACGCGATCATTCGGACAGACACGAAAAGCGACTTTAATGTAGATTTAGGGTCTCCAACAAAAGATATATCCGTAAGGATATACCTTTTATTCCAATTAATACCCAATAAAATTTCTAATTTTCCTTTATTGCAAGATGACCTTTTAATCTGACACAATTTAATTTAATCCTTCCAGGAAGTACTTTTCAGCCTTTAAATTAAATAGAACTCTGTGGCTAGGTAGTCTTATTAAACATCCTAATTAACACCTAATATTTTCACAACAAATTAATGTTTGTAGGTGTTTTGTATTTCCGTTTTTAGTTTTTGTTAGCTTCTGCCTTAGCTTTAAATTGAAAATAAATGTAGTAAATAAAAAAAAAATAATACACATAACATCCCACCTGTATTCCCGGAAGGGTTAGGCAGGTGTATACCTACACTACCTACCTACACCCACATATGTAAAAAATAATAATTAATTGTATGTAAGTATTTGATACAAAGCAATTGCCTTTTCTCTCTTTTGGGCTACAGTCTAATAATAAATATAAAACGATTGGAAGATTTAGGCTCTAAGAAAAAGTTAGTCCCACCAAAAACATTTTCATGTAAAATGTTGCCAAGGCGAGACCACATGGCTTGCACTGTCAAAAAGTTATCAAATCTCATGTAAAGCCAAGCTTCTAACTCTACACGCCCTAACTCTACACCTTAGTCAAAATACGCGGCTTGGCCATTCCGTTACATTCACATGGGCGTAAAGTGAAAACTTAATTCACTGTTCATTACTTTTCTGTTATACAATAGTTCTTGTAATAAATACGTAACAAACCCCTTTATGTTACGGATTATTTTCCTATATTTTTACTACATAATTGAAAACCCCAAATGGATGCTAGTTAGGTATAGTCAACCTCGTAACTGCTTCACCACCCTTTTTTTGGGCGAGACATTATCGGTATGCGGGCCCTCATTTGACGCGTGTCTTGGCTTTATTATACAATCTTTGTCTGGGTCATGCGTATATACCCTCGGATATGTTGAGAACAGTTGTAGTGCCCGTAGCAAATAATAAAACTGGACTATTGACTGATAGGAATAACTATAGACCTATTTGCTACGATTGTTTTTAAGGTATTGGACAGCGTGCTTAATGCGCAATTAAATAAACATGTTCTATTGCATGACTACCAGTTTGGGTTTCGACCTGGGTTGTCTACCGACAGTGCTATATTGGGCTTTAAGCATGCTGTGGAGCACTACACACGCCGTAGCACTGCGGTTTACGCTTGTTTCCTCGACCTGTCGAGTGCTTTTGATCTGGTTTTGTATGACATTCTTTGGAAAAACTTAATGATGCGAAGCTACAACCTGAAATCATAAATATTTTTAAGTTTTGGTACGGAAACCAGATCAACAGTGTAAGGTGGGACGGGGCTTACTCGAGTCCATATGGTCTTGAATCAGGTGTGAGGCAGGGGGGTCTGAGTTCTCCTACACTCTTCAACCTGTACATGGACCAGTTGATTGGGGAGCTGAGTAGCACCAGAGTCGGATGTTATATTGTTGGCATATGTGTCAACAATATTAGCTATGCCGATGACTTGGTGCTGCTCAGTGCCTCAGTCTGTGGCCTGAGGAAACTGGTGAGTGTGTGTGAGAGGTACGCCGGTGCTCATGGCCTGTTGTACAATGTAAAAAAGTGTGTCCTGATGGGTGTTTGGGGCTGGTGGGAAGTGTCCAGAAACGGTACCTCCAGTAATGATGAATGGTGTACCGTTATCGAGAGTGCACTCATTCAAGTACCTTGGGCATTTTTTGACCGCTAGCCTTAGAGACTATGACGATATTGAGAGAGAGTGGAGGGCGCTGTCGGTCAGAGCGAATATGATTTAAGCATGCGTCTACGGAGGTTAAAAAAACACTTTTTAGAGCCTTCTATTCCTCATTTTACACCTGTAGCCTGTGGGTACATTTTACGCAGAGATCGTACAGTGCCCTTCGTGTGCAATACAATAATGCTTTCAGGGTGTTGATGGGGCCGCCTCGCTTCTGTAGCGCATCAGGGATGTTTGCGGAATTGCGTGTTGATTGCTTTTATGCATTATTGCGTAAAAGATGTGCGTCCTTGGTGCGCAGGGTGCGAGCCAGTTCCAACAGCATCCTGGGAATTATTGCTGACAGGCTCGACTGCTGTATTGTGAGTCGTTGCTCCAGTATCTCAGTTGGAATGCTGAAGCAATGATTATTTAGTATTTTGTAGTGTGTGTTTGTATTACTAACATAGTTGTAAGTTTATTTTATTGTCACTAACACTGTATGAGTAATGAGTCACATGGTTACTCGCAATAAATAATTTATTATTTATTATTATCAAATAACTTCTTCCGCTCTGGGCGGACCGGGAGGGTGTGTCAGACTCTTACTGACTAAAACCCACCCGTATTCCTTCCGTTGCCTGTGTTGCCAGGGGCCTCGGTAACCCTTTCGAACTTCCACGCGACCCCGGCAGGCATCGGCCCTAGTGGACCCCTCCACCTTTTTTTTTGTGTGTCCCGCCTCCTCCTTCGCGAGCATTACTGCTTCGCAGAAGGAGATGACGGCTGCCCATGCCCTCTGCGGACGCGAGAGATCTCTGCCGCCGATCGCCTCCACGAGGACATGGCGGTGCTCTGCCCAAGCCGGGCAGACCTCCATTGTATGCTCCACCGTGTCCTCCGAGCGATCCACACAGTGGTGACACCCGGGCGTTTCCTCTCGCTGTATCTGACACAGGAATCTCCCGAAGCTGCCGTGTCCGGTGAGGACCTGCGTCAGGCGGAAGGTGGGGACGCCGTGGCGCCTCTCAACCCACTCCTCAAAGAGGGGACTTATCGCCGCAATTGTGGCGTGCCCAGCACTGGGTTGTGTCAACCGTACTCTCCATGTCACTATGAGATCCCGCCGGAGCTCCATCCGCTGTGCTGCGATTTCTCGCGGCAGCGGAGTTACGCCCCAGCGTTTCGCCTCCTCGCGCCACTCCCATACGTGCGCAATGTGCATGCCTAAATATTTACCCAATCTACGGAACCCGTAACTGTGCGTGGTCCGACATACACTTGAGCAGTTCATTTTTCAATTTTGTTGTGAAATTACCGAAAAAAATAATTATATTACTCAAGTAAACTAATAGAAACAAAAACTACCAAGCTCATACCACTACAAAAAAATTTTGACATGTAAAACTGTTTGCGGAATACCCAATATATAGAATTAATTTATCATCATTCCCAAACAAAATTTAGCTGAGCCTACCTAAAAATGTATACTAGGCATTCTGTAGCAAACTATTAGAAAGTATCAAAGTAAAATCCTCAAAAAAATTTGATCATTTTTGAATAGCGAGTGCATTCCGAATTAAAATTAAAATAAAGAAACAATTCGGCGTGAAATTCAATAAATGAGGTACCTATATTCTTACTGTCCAGGGCCTCTGCCTGTTGACTCAGTTTCAATCTCGTATAATATCCGAAAACCGATTAAAATTATATTACAAAAGTATAAATCAATGTTATGCCGGGGTCGCGGGAAGGTACTTATGGGTCACCGAAGCCCCCGCAACACAGGCAACAGGAAGGAATACGGGTGGGTTTTAGTCAGTATGAGTCTGACACACCCTCCCGCTCCGCCCAGAGCGGGAGAAGTTATTTGATGATTTCCCACCCTCAAAAAAAAAAAATGTTATGCACAATGTTTACGTTCTGAATGCCAAAACAATTTTACTTTAATTTTCAAGTATTGACATTTGTCATATTCATTATCTGAGTCGATCAAAATGAAAAAAAACAATCGTTTGGCATAATCGCTTTCGCACATCATTGCAATTAAAAAAACAACAAAGGTCGGCGATTTTAAAAACAAATTGAGTAGTGGTAATGAATATTACCTACGTGTTATTGGACCTGTTTGAAAGAAAGAAAATACGTTTATTTGCGGTAAACATGACGCAAAGAAGGCACACAAATACAAACAAAGAAACAATTGGGGGGTTTGTATATTACGATAAGATCTGGGCATTTTCTTGTTGATTATAATATTTGGAATAATATTTTCCAAATTTTAAATCGTATCTACATGAGTTAGTGTGATATTTGTGTAAAGTAAAAGTGTAAACTCGCACGATTGGCGCGAAACTTCGACTTTGGATAGGTACCAAAATACTTTAATAGGGGGAAGTCCCCTAGTGGCGGACACTTAAGGTTTTTTAGAAATAAAATAAAAAATATTTTAAGGAATGTTTATTTATTTATGACTTACAATAGATAACTAAGTTAGAAATCAAATTAAACTAAAAAAAACACAACCTCTGCTTAAAAATAATTAACACCATTAATCAGACTTCGGTAACAAAAAATGTAATTTATAAAAGTGGCACCTAGTACCGGACGGATATTTGTGCCATACCAAAAGCACTGGACATCTCAGAATAGCTTGCATCGATCACATATGTAGCCATCTCCAGCCTCTGGGACGTCTGCACATGCTTCATGTGCCCACCCAAGACAGGATGAGCTCTGGATCCAGTCTTCCTCAGTGTCTTCTAAGCAAACCACGCAAATTGTTGTGTTTGTGTTAGATGTTTCAGTTAATGGTTCCACTTTATTTCCATATTTTTCTTTGGGCTCCACGTCTTTCGCTTCTTTTCCTTTGGGTTTAATTCCTTTGGTTTGCTTTCCTTTGCCTACAATTGCTGCTTTAAACTTAGATCCTAATTCCTTCTTTTTGTCTCTCATGTTCTTTTCATTTTCTTTTTCTTCTGCCACTTTTTTGTACGGCGTTTCTTCTTCTCCTCGATTTAGCGCCTTTATTTTGTCATATACAGTGCTTTTAGGAATATTGTATCGCATTGCAGCTTGTCTTACACTCAGTTCTTTGGAAAAAAAATATCGATAGCAGTTTGTAAGCTTTCCACCGTTTGTAAGCCCACGATCCTTTCTTTTTCTTCTCTTCCATTTCAATGCTATTCATTCTTCTATGTTCTAAAACAAAATTCAACAATTAGAATAAATAACGTTAATTCTCACGAGAAATATCAATATGTTTACTGTCCGGTGCTAAGGGATGGCTTAGTGTCCGGTACTAAGGGACAGATGATTTCGTACATTAGGTGGTCCTACTATAATTAGTTAAAAAATCTAATAATATTCTATCAGTTTACGGGTAATAATTAAGTACTACTTTTATTTTTGACTACCATTAAAATGTAAATTCAGAAATGTGCCACAATTACTTACATCGATTTTTACGTGACGCCGTGATTTCCCGCCAAAAGCAGCAAACGCCCGCTCCCGCCTTGGCCTTGCGCGTCACTCGCGAGCCACGGCGCGTGATCCTGTTGCTGTGTGCCCCCCGCGCCCCTTTCACTTGTACTTTGAATCGAACCGGTTTATACTTGCTTGAATAGTACGAGTGTCCGGCGGTAGGTGCCGTCCGGCGATACGGGACTTCCCCCTACCACTAATTGTTTAACTCACAAAACACTGTCAAACAGTGTTTAGTCACTGCCCCTTTTTTTTGGTGGGAAATCATCAAATAACTTCTTCCGCTCTGGGCGGAGCGGGAGCGTGTGTCGGACTCTTACTGACTAAAACCCCGTACTTCTTACTGACCGTATTCCTTCCGTCGCCTGTGTTGCCAGGGGCCTCGGTAACACTTGGACTGCCACGGGACCCCGGCAGAAGTAACTGCCCCTGTGGTGGAGTTTGGATGTTCGAAATACCCATTTTTTTATGTTTTAGAGTAGGTACCGTACCTCAAAAGGAAAACACGGAACCCTTATAGGATTATTCGTGGGTCTGTCTGTATGTCCTTCTGTGACAGCCGATTTGTTCCAAATCTCCTTGTAGATTCGGAGCAAATCGGCTGTGACGACGCTTTTTTCGGTTCTAGGACATGCCGGTTTCTTCGTGATGTTTTCCATCACCGGTTTAAGAGCAGTGGTGATGAAGTACCAATTGTTTATTAAAATCGGTAGTTATAAAAAAAGCAAATAATTATCAAGCAATGCATTTTGTTATTTAGGTTTTGCGTTGTTTTATCAATTAACATTATTATAAAAATATTAGTTTGTCAAATAATGTTTTGATGGAATGAAATGATGTCTTTCAATTATTTTTCAAATGACTTATTTACAGAAAGAATAGTTTGTAAAAAGATAAATTTATCAAGTATAAAACCTGACGGTATCTTTAAAATTAAAATTTATGAATAGTTTTTTGTCAAATGATCTTTTGTGCAGGCACTAAGCACACAATTAGTCAGTACTCAACGAATAAGTTAGAAAGGAGTTATAAGGAAAAGTAATCAGCCTTCTGACAAGGTGAGTGCATGGAGGCTATTGACCTTTATCAGGTACTAGCTTCTGCCGCAACTTCGTTCGCGTGTAAGTCTTAAGATACCACAATATACTAAAATAACAGCCACATTTTTATAAGACTTCCCTGCATACTACATTTGTAGTTTTGGTCTCAGCAGCCAAAAAATTGAAAAAAATCAGGACTGGTGACGCGGGAGCAAGTTATCCGTGTGAGAAGCAGCTCATCCTGAGGTCGACACCTGGTGGCCTTCCGTAGCAATTTCCCATTGCTTGCCAAGTTTTTCGTTTTTGAGATTTAATGAACGCCTGCGTTCCTGCATATACTACATAATGGCACAACACTGATATACTAACTGTTGCATTCTTACAGATTATTCGTGACGAACAGATATCACAGAAATAATATAACAGTAGATTGTAAACACGGGATTCCTCATTAGCAGTCACCTAACCATCGATATTTATTTTATTATAACCACAGACGAGAGTAGAGGCTGTGTTCGTTTTACGAACTATCACATAATAGTATTACAAAATGTTTATAAAAAGAAGCACAAAATATATCAATTGTTGGGATTCGAACTAAGATTTGCAAAGCAGTCGCGGAACCGCTAAGCTATTTTCTTTGTTGATAGTTGACTGAAATGGCCGTTCTTATATATTTCTTGATTGACTGCTTAGCTCCCTAAAAGTATGATAATCATTTAAAAGGTTAAATCTGGAACTATCTGCCATATTCGTTCCTTGTTCAGCCCAGTCCAGCGATTTTTTTTTGCGATTCCTGACTATTCTAGCACTCAAACCTCAGTTGGTCCGATAGAGTATTTTTATCCGCACTTATAAGAAACAGGATCGATTGGCAGCAAAAAAAAAAGGTTTTGCGAAAATAGCCCATTTTCTTGCTGACTGAATTCTTCTCAACATGGATCCTTTTCATTAAAAAAATTGCACTCCTTGTATTTTAATATTAAAACTTTGGGTCAGAACTGAATGTTTTTTTTTTCTTGTTTGAACAATCCTTTGAACAGAACATATAACTATAAATTTTCTCCATGAAAACCAAGAGGTGAGTCCCGAATTTGAAACTTAGGTGAGTCGCGGTCCAGTCAACTTTGGGAACCATGGGTTTCTAGATTTCCTCAACGCTGCAGATTTCGTTTAAAAACTTAAAAAACTTAGGGCAGTCGGTTCAGCCATTAGCTAACTATTGAGTTAGCTAATGGCTGAACCGACTGCCCTAAGTTATATTGTTGCCTATTGAGAATAGAGGTAAAGACTCGACCGTAGTACCGAATTAACTATATTTTTTTTTCTCATAATGTTAAGTAGAATCTTTTAAGTACCTTACAAAAATATTTGGGCAAATATCAATACGACGAAATAATAATCAACATTTTGCGCGAATGCCTTTGAGTAAACTCCTTTTTTTTTCGGTGGGAAATCATCAAATAACTTCTCCCGCTCTGTGCGGAGCGGGAGGGTGTGTCAGACTCTTACTGACTAAAACCCTCCCATATTCATTCCTGTTGCTTTTGTTGCCAGGGGCCTCTGTAACCCTTTAGTACCTTCCCGCGACCCCGGCAGGTTGAGTATACTCTGAGCTATAAATATGTAATAGGTTCATATTATTATTCCGATTCAGATATCAACCTGTGAAATCTGTGCTTGTGAGTAATACTGACGGTTACTTCGAGTACAATAAACAATAATTTTTTACATGTTTTCCGTACCAATATTTATACAAAGCTGTAACTTATATGCTTGAAGTGAGGTGGTTTAAAAGCTATTCTGATAGTATTGTTAATGTGTATATCACTCTATAATCTTTCAAAGGCTTTTTGTCACAAATGATACGTAAGCTTCGTAAGCTTCTGATTGTGTATCTCTGCCTACTCAATGTTTGTATCGTTGATACTTGAAATCTGTTTTCTCATATATAATTCTAGAAAGGCGAAGGTTACTGAACTGACTGGGTTGTTGACGACTTAATTATCTATTTTGGATAGGTTTGTCTAACGTAGGTTTTCAATCATGCTTAGAATTTCTTTGATCATCATTCTACAGCCCTTATCCCAATTTATTTGTGGTCGGCGCAACATGTTATTCTTCCATACTTCTCTATTAGTTGTCATCTCGGTAGTTACTCCCTTTCTAGCCATATCATCTTTCACACAGTTCATACATTGTTTCTTTGGTCTTCCCCTACTCGTATGGCCATCCACATGTATACTCAAAACTTTACTAGCGACATTTCCCTCATTCCTCCGCATCACATAGCCATATCATGACAACCTTTTCAATTTTTCAGTCACCGGTGTCACTTTCAGACTTTATCAGAAAAACTCATTTCTTATTCTATCCATTCGGGTAACACCACACCATCCCTCTTAGCATTCTCATTCTCATCTCAGCTGCATGCAATTGCCTTTCATTCATTCAACTTCTTTGTTCTAGGAAAATATATAAAACCAACAACTAATAGCACAATAGAATTTTTTGGCGGTCGTGACTCGACTGCTTACTTTTTTTATTTGTTTATTGTTTGCATCATAATCATAACAGATCCAACTACTTATTACTTCGTAAACAATGATAAATAAAACGTTACCTAAGGTGAAAGCATCGTCATAAAGAATTTTTTAATAATCCATTTTTTTAAGAACCCAGGGTGGGTTCTTATCAGATAAAAAAAACCTCCACCGAAAACATAAAACAGATTCTGTACCGACACAATACACACCACACACACACCCTCACTCACACACACCCACATACATACACACACACGCACACAAACACGAATAATCAAAATGTCAAATAAATAATTAGTAACTTTTTAACCACTTGGGCCTGCAATTCTTTTGTAAAACTGAAGTATGTACATGGGCTTGTACCACTGCCCTTAATACAAGTTATTTCATAACTTAGTAAGGGTGCTGGTTGCAACACCTACCAGTTTTGTTAACTAGCATAAGTCAAGTGTATACCAAGTGTGTGTGTGTGTCAAGTGTGTGTGTAAGTGTGTAGTCTGTATAGATGATACCTTTTAATGTTACATTGTTATTTGATTGATTAAATAAATAAATAAGTTTGCTCATGTAGTACATTTTCTTAATTAGGATATCCCAAGAGCAATTTCCTCTTAAGAAGCGCCACCAATTAGGTACTTACCTCTAATGTAATTATGTAAATAAGGGCAACTAACAAACGTTCTTGTTTATCAAATCTATCTATTTAAAACCCTGCAAAAGTATTGAAGATGTTTTCTCGCTTAAGCTCTTTGACAAATAACTCATTCATGAGCATTACTCACTGTGATAGATATAATGTCGACGTAGGTACTTATCATTCGAAACGGAGTGCTTAATGTGTCAGTACAATTCAACGGGGATTTGAAAGTGTCTGCAAAAACATATTGGAAATTATCATTGGTCCGTATTGGGTATGGTTGGCCCATCTGGGCACAGTCGCAGGCTTTTTCTTTTCGAAGCTTTGTGACGCACAACTTTGAATCGGCTAGACGAGTGCGATAGAAATAAGTAGTTTGCGTTGACTGAAACAGATGTAAATACCATTTCTATAATTAAAAACGTTCAAAATCTACCCACAATCTCATCTCATCGACAGTAAATGTCCAAAACTTGTGATAAATGTTCGGCTTTACACATGTGCGGTGGTTTCCACTCTCCTTGATAGATATATGACGTGCAAGCGACAAAAAAAAATCCAGTTCACCAGTACAGTGAATTTTAATTTTCAGCGCGTATTTTTGTTGTCAGCACCAATGTAGGGGCCCATTAGGGCCGATGCCAGCCGGGGTCGTGGGAAAGTCCGAAAGGGATACCGAGGCCACGCAGGCAACGGAAGGAACACGGGTGGGTTTTAGTCAGTAAGGCTCTCACACACACCCTCCCGCTCCGCCCAGAGCAGGGGGGAGAACGGGAGAAGTTATTTGATAATTTCCCACCGAAAAAAAAAGCCCGTATTTTTATAGTTAGTGACTCTTACGTTTTAAGTCTCGAAGTGTTTTTGACCAAAACAAAATAAAACTTTAAAGCTGATTGAGTGATAGAATAATAAAACAAACCGCACAAATCCTTATTTTTATCACATTGGAATAAGCTATATAAAGCAAACTTTAGGAATAAACGAAGGGTAAATGCAAAATAGAAAGGAATGTTACAGGTTCATGCTCACCCACCGTAAGCCGTCACCGTGTCGAGCATTCGCAGGAACGTTACATTACAAGAAAATGATTTTTTTAAATCGAGCTTTTGCTTGTATTGGACCATTCGTAAGAAAATTACATTAAAATAAGAATAATGCCTGAGAAAGTGCTCTAGTAAAAAGGAATACTGATACTTAACTTAATAAGTTATCATCATACATACCTACCTATGTATCGCACGTGTCTGGTAATAATACCACGAAACAAACGTTTCAAATTATTTACTTACTAAAACAAAAACAGAGCAACAGTTGTTTTATTTGTTCAATGCATTCGTATGCATAGGTAGGTACTTTATTCGATATGAAACAAACATACTTTGCATAAAAATATCGTACTCGTCGTCAATAATTACCTATTCATCAATAACTTATTCGCATACCTACTGGCTAAGTGGTTGACATTATTTTATTAATTCCTGATCATTTTAATTAATTAATTAAAACTGTTTTATTATTATAACAGTTTTACAACTATAATGAATTTCACTGAAACCACAGGAGCAGGTAGGTTTCAGTCGGTTTTCATAAATTACTATGAATCGATCAATGAATTCAATATTAACATTAATTAACGCCCTTTCTTTTTAAAAAAAGAAGCCACATAACTTTATTGTTCTTTTTGTCGAAAGTTTTGATACCAATCTCCTTTTAAAGTCCTGCTGCATTTCGAGAACCGAAATACCGTATAAGTGGACTGCACCGCGTCCCTTTTGTGTCTCACACGCTATGAGTATGAGTATTATGTATGTACGCTCTGGTTAATTTGCTGTGCAGTCAGTATTTATGATATGATTGCTGTATTTTTGTACACAAAGGAATTAATTTATCCCGAATTAGAGAAAAAAATGTAAGTAATATAGTGTTGATGTATATTTTCAAATTATCTGCCTGTATTACTTTTGTTGAACAATTATTTTATTTGTAGTGAAATAATTTATTTGATGTAAAAAAGTATATCAATGATGGAAATACATTGATAAGTGATTATTTATTTACTGTGAAATTAATCATATCCCATATTCAAATCGCAACTGTCATTCTTTGGTTGTTGTATGTAATGGTAATAACACGGTAAATTGACGTAGTATGTCAATTTGATAAACCATTATTTTCGCTGACTGTACACCGGTGATAACGTGACACCCAACAATGAACTTGTTTCCTGTAATGACTACCTGCTGTCTCCGCATTACGGAAATAACCATCTTAAATTGGGCCACCGCGGGGCCACCGCGTTTTATACCTGTGCCTTTGAAAAGGGGGATATTGTTTGTTTGAAAAAGCTTGTTCCTTGAGTTAGTAAACTTGAAACTTGGCACGAAGACTTTCCTAAGTAAATTATAAAGATTGTAATGTTTTTGTTTTTCTAAAATACTCCCTTTTTTTTTTTGGTTGGCACGAGCCTTTAACTAAACTACACCTCACTGGAACACTCGGTCTGAGGGTAGGTATTGATCAGCCATTAGTTAAAAGGTTATCACACAAAGTTCTTATTAAGTAAACATAAAACAAAGCTAAGCTAAGTATTGTTCACGCAGCTATAAAAAAAAAAAAATTGGCTAACTCATCGTTCGCTCTTAACAAAATGAGCCAATTTTCTTTGTTTCTCACAAATAGCGAACTACCTACTTAGTCATTAATCACTTTCTACAACTAGAAGTCCGCGTCGAGAGAATGCGTCCCTGACCAGTTAGACAATTTCTAGTAACTATAACGATTAAATTCGCAAAACACGTTTCGTTGGTATGAAACTGACAGGCGTTGATCAAGAACGCATTCTCTCAACGGCCGTACTGTAGTCAACCACATTTTCTCCGAGCTGTCGATTCATGCTAAAATATGCAAAGTTCCAGTAACCTATGGACTAATTGATGCGATTATAATACATTATGTTAATAGCTGAGATTTATAGAATTGCGTAAACGATTTCGTTCAATTATGTCAATTAAATTTAGTTTATTTACCTATAATAAGCAAAAATACAAAATGTCGTCGTCACGTTCCGTGATAAGATTTCACATAAGGAATCACTAGCTTTTGACCGCGGCAACGCCCACGTGGATATCGAATAAAATTTAACGGGAACGTACTACCGGGATTAAAAGTACCCTAAATGTTAATCCAAGTTATAAACTATATGTGTACCAAATTTCATCCAAATCCGTTCAGCCGGGCCGTTTTTGGGCCAATCCGGAACATACATCCAGACAAACAAACGGTCGCAGAAAGGTACTAAAGGGTCACCGAGGTCCCTGGCAACACAGGCAACAGGAAGGAATACAAGTGGGTTTTAGTCAGTAAGAGTCTGACACACCGTCCCGCTCCGCCCAGAGCGGGAGAAATTTTTTTGATGATTTCCCACCAAAAAAAAAAAAGTAGGTTACCTCTCATCCTCTGCTAACGCACAGTTATGTATTCTTACCTTTGACAGCAACCCTAGCAGCACCCTACCAGCAACCTTATTGCAACGAGAATAAAGATCACTTTTATTTTGACAACGATACAAAATCAGAGGTAAAATAATTGTGAAAGCACATACAACAATAAATTTTAAAAAACGCCGATATATTGAAATATCGATATTTTTTTCCGATATATCAATCTCCGATATTGATAAATTATAAAAAAAAAATTATAATATTTATTTAAAAAAATATCAACAGTCCTACCGTGGAGTTTCTTGTCGGTTCTTCTCCATAGGAAACGACCAATTGGAACCGTGCACATAGCTTCTGACGTTTCATAAGTGCCCATGTAGGTTTATGTGAAATAAAATATTTTGATTTTTTTTTGTTTATTCGCATGATTTTTCAATCTCACTTATTCCCCTATATGGTCGGAGGAGTCCTCGGAATCCTCGGATGTTGAATTGAAAACTTAGATACCTTGGTAGATACAGTCAGCTTCAATAATATCGGGATGAACAGACTATTCAAAATGATCTAAACAACTATGAAAATTAAATATTAATTTAATGACACAAGAACTGTTTCAAAATGAAGAAAGTACACAACTACTGTCATTCTAACAAGAATTTTATCCAATTGAGATAAAGTTTAATTTTCTTAGTTGTTGGGATCATTTTGAACAGTCGGTTCGTCCCGATATTTTTGACGCTGACTGTACCTATATACGAGCAGGTATGGGATAACAGCAGTTGTCGACGGGTGGTAACGGCCGCGAGTTACAAGTTGTAGATCTTAGGTGCGAACCCAGACAGGCGCTTTACTTTGTTTAAATAATTTCATCACCACTTCTCACAAAACGGTGAAGGAAAACATCTTGAGGAAACCGGCATGTCCTAGAACTAAAAATTCGAAGACGGCGTGGATCACTAAAATAATATAACTGTAGATTCTAAACACACGGGATTTCTCTTTATCAGTCACCCAATATGTATATGGACTGGCCGCTACAATGAGGACTGGCCAAAAATGGCCAAAAATTTTATACTTCGAATTTCGCGCCTTGAGACCTCCACGCGTTCTTGAGAAAAAGGGTCTTGACAGACAGACTATCGGAGGGACCGACGGACAACGAAGTGATCCTATACGGGTTCCCTTTTTTCATTTTGAGGTACGGAGCCGTAAAAAGTAGGTAAGTTGGAGTCCCGTTTCCCACGAAATGAGACTGGAAAAGTTTTCGATTTCTGACTCTTCTAGAACTCAAGCTTCAGTTGGTCTAATTAAGTTTTTTGATCCTCATAAGAAACCGGATCTATTGGCACCAAAAAATAATTGCGAAAATTGCTGATTTTCTTGCTGACTGTATTTTTTTTTTTCAAAATCTGTATAAACAGACCAAAATGTTTAAAAAACGTTAAGATCAGTGTCTTAAGACCGATTTCATATAGCTACAACGGGTATAGTACCTGCCCTTACTGCCCCATCTGAAAAATCCACGCTGTTTGTCATGATGATTAACCGCTTATCCCCATAAAGATAAAGCGTGATGATAATCATTTAAAAGGTTAAATCTGTAACTATCGGAAATGTTCTAACCATTTGGCTCGTCTTATTACAATTTGCTGTAAACTGTATAGGAATACAAACATAAATATTGCTCATCCCCCATAACAAATAGCGTGATATTAATATATAGCCTACCGACTGACCAAACTTATAGATAATATCTATGCAAAATTTGAACAAAATCTATCCTGGTATAATTTGCGTGATGCTGGAACATACATTCAGACAATCAGATAAAATTTCTAAAAACTATTTTCTGTGCAAATAATTTTTTTTTTTAATATTCAAAGTACAATTTGACTTCACTACGATTTTATTATATCTATGTATGACTAGGCACTTAAATAAAATAAAAAATGTTGTTATTGTTTTGCAGACAAACACGATTGTCTTGAGACAATTAAAAACATAACACATTTTTATTTATAAAAATAGGTATACAGTTCTAATGGCCTCGAATCGGAATGTACCTTACAAAGCGGGTCAGTTTTTTATGACTAATAAAATGTTTACGTACAATATTTTACGCGCGTATATTCGGCGAAGACGTACGTACCCCTTCGTCATGTACATATAGATATGCTACTTAGACCCCTGAAATGAAAAACCCAATTACCTAAGTACACAGTGCCGAGATTCGGACTCTAAAAGCAACTTTGTGCTTAAACAACGGTTAATAAAATCAGTGCAAGACCTCTCAAGATATTATAACGACATAAAAACATGTGCGGGCGTGAGACCCTAGTCACTCTAATCAGGAACGAAGTTCCTCACGCGATACTCGTACGCACACACACTCTCCTATTTATAGAAAGAGACACAGAGAGACAAAAACTATTTGAATGGTACTTTGACATCCTAATTGAATATATTTTTTTTCTTTACTTTGACATCTACCTCTTTGATTGTGTGTATAGGATATTATTTTTAACTTACTGACAAACCTCAAATTTTAATTTTAATTCGTAATTATGCAATCAATAATGTTAATACTAACCTAGTCATTTCTGTCCTGTAATAATTGTATGTACCTAATATTTGCACGCCACACTTGGCAGAATGTGATGATACCATCGACTAAACCTAAGACCATATAATGTACCATATTTTGACAAATAAATGATTATGATTATGATTGCGTGATTTCTGCCAGTCAACTCCTACCGCAAGCCGCGAACTTTTGGAACTTCGTTCCAAAAATAATGGTAGGTACGTCTACTTGTACGATTGCCTTGGACAAGTCAACAAAGGCTTACCCATGGTTGTGGGTAAATTATTAGGCTAATTGGAACACTACCTTATCAACTTACACCTTAACCATCATTCAGGAATAGACACATAGGTTAGCAGCTAAATCAACTCAGCCTATCGCAGTCCACGACTGGACATAGGCCTCTCCTAGGCTGTGCCACAACATCCTGTCTTCCGCCATCCGTATCCAACCCAGCATCAGCTAAATAACTAGATAAGATCTAAAAACATCAAAGATTGTAGATAACAATTTTCACGAAAAGACTGTGACATCAAATCATAGATAACATTTCAAATCGACCGTCACCTGAGTCAGTCATACCTACAATCTGACAAGAATGGTAATTCATACAATTACTGACATAACATGGTGTTTACGATCGTATTAGTAGTAGGTAGGTACCTACATTCGTATTTCCTCAAAGTTATTACCTTCTGCTAACAATCTAGCTTTATTAATCAAGTTATGTAAGATATGGTTTGATTTGTTTCTACATTACCTACTCTGTTTTCTGAGTTATTTATTAGGTACGTATAACGTAGTATCGTATGATGAGTTTTACTGAGAGTCAACTAAAATCATCATACCCTTTGGTTTCTTAATCTCTGAAGGTCAATACCCTTTTTAAAAACGTTCAAAAGCAAGGTTTCTAGCAATCCGTCAGCTACAGCAATGTCATAAATGAAGAAAATTTTTGAAATGTTGATTCAAGACTGAGATTAGAATTCGAACGTTCTTTTAAAAGGGAATTGCTTATCTGATTAGTAAATCAGTCGCTAAATCAATAATTTATCAACTGGATACAAGTTGTTATTTTGGTTAACTAATCATACCTAACCGCTGAAGTGAGATTTAAACCAGACATACATAATCAGAGAGGTTTTCTGTTACCCGTGAAAGCTATGAAAGCGTCACGCGGTCTATCTACTTTCCCACATGTTTTCCAACTAAAGCTGTCTTGCAATGGATTTGGAATCCGTTCATGCATTTGTCACTCGTTTCTCAGGCCCATACAATTTTTTTATAGGATTTTTTTTATTTCTTCAATAATACAGCCAAATTAGGTGGTATTATTTTTAAGCCGCCTAAAGTCACGCTAAAAGCTTTTTTGACAGCTCTAAGTAGACTTCATCTCTTGTTCTGCCTTATAAAAATGTAGCCATAACTGCAGTAAAATAATTCAATATTTATCTGCTATCCCAGTTCATTGCCATGAAATGTCGAGGACCGTTTACTATTTTTTTTAAATCTATATAAGTTAAAGGGTATTTTTAGTCAGTTCTGAACAGAATCCCAACGAACGTGTTTCGGGAATCAGAAAACAAAGAATCAAAAATCTAAATCACAAGTCATTTATTCAAACTAGGCTCAGAATCAGCGAACTTAAAAATTACATAAGATATTCCCCCAAAAACGTCCGCCCTTCACCACTTCCTAGTGCTACAGCTGGGAAGAAGAAGTGGCGCAACAAACTCCCTATCAAATTGATAGGCAAACGGGCTGAACAAACGTTCTTCAATGAATTGCATCTTCCAATCAGTGCTTATCAAATCAATATGTGCTACATATAGGTACCAGGTATAGCTACGCGGTGATTAACCACAAGCAGATTAAATGCGTAATCACAACTTGTTTATAAGCAAATTATTGTTATTCCTATAACATTATATTGTTGTTTATCGCGAAGGTTAGACACAGGAAATTCCCTCTTAACTCGACATGTGTATTCTTTGTAAGACTCAAGACTAGAAGTCAGCATACCTACCCATTTATTATAAGTTATTAGTTTTAAAAACACTGAATTTAACACATTCGCTGCAAAAAAAAGGCTGCTACAATGACGTTAGTTTAAGTTTTGTAGGTAGGTACATTTCTCATCAGTAAGATGCTTTTCACAAAAATATAATTCGTGTAATGTTTTTGCGCTTTCAAATAGCTAACGTACTTAAATAATATTTTGCAATGAAAAAGCAACAAATACTTAATCAAAAATATTTTTCAGTTTTATTTTATCATGTATAATCGCATAGGACAGGTGTGAGTACTATGTATACACACCTGTGTGTAGAGCTACCTACTATTTACCGGTTAATATGTCTTTCATTAACTTGAATGGGCCCTGGCGGCTGAGAGTATGTGATCATGCTCACTCAGACGTCTCTCTGATGGTGGCGCGTGTGTTGGATCATTTAGCTCCCTTCAAAATAGTTGAGATGAATGGTGCCGATCCATGCGTCATGTTCGTGAACGGTCGCCGTCAGTTGAGACTGATCATCTCTTAGCTGCCATTTTTTTTTGCTGTACTGTGGACGGGGTTTTTTTTACATAGTCATCACATTTAGTTATAAATTCAACATTACTATTATACTAATCTTTTTGTAACAATATAATTTAAAAGAGTGTCCATGGAGTTTCTCGCCCGTTCTTCTCCATAGGTACCTACTCTTTTTTTTTTTTTTTTGAGGGTGGGTAATCATCAAATAACTTCTCCCGCTCTGGGCGGAGCGGGAGGGTATGTCAGACTCTTACTGACTAAAATCCACCCGTATTCCTTCCTGTTACCTGTGTTGCGGGGGCCTCGGTGACCCATAAGTACCTTCCCGCGACCCCGGCAGGATAGGTACCTACTACGCTTTGGAATGGGCAACTAGCTTCATATTTCTAACTGACTCCTTGACAATACAAAAATACCTGTAAATGGTTTAATTCAAATAAATGCTTTGAGTTTGAGTTGTACTCGTATATGAATGAGTTCATGCATGCCACGCCCTGAATAGTTTTGAACCAACCCTTTAAGGCTCCTACATACAGGCGCGACTTGTCGCGCGACGCGTCGCGACACAAAGGCACCGCTTGTAGCGCTACACGCGGTGTCTTTGTGTCGCGTCGCGTCGCGCGACAGGTCGCGCCAGTATGTAGGAGCCTTTATTGTGGTATAGAAAATTGGACATGTACAATGGACCCGTCATTTTACCATCAAAGTTTTATGTGAATATGTTTCGCTAAGCTATAGATATACTAAACTGGAATATATATTAAAGAAAATGTAGGTAGATGAATTGTGTAATATGGCTCGAAGACATTTTTAGGAGTCCAAAAATATTTAATAAGTAATAGTTGAGTTAAGTTTAATTTAACATAATATGCGCATATTCCCCGAAGGATTAGGCAGAGGTCCACCCACATTTCGCCAGTAATGTTTAAATCCCATGTAATAGGGGGCGAGCCTATTGCCATGAGGTATTCCTCGTAGCGCTCCCGTTTTGAAACGCTCCCATCTAAGCGCTCCCGTTTTGTTCCTCCAAGCGCTCCCAAAAGGAGCGCTTCGAGGAACGATTAAAAATATTAAAATTTATTTCCTCGAAGCGCTCCCACGTTTAAAAATAGGGAAAAGCATGAAGTAATGAATTATATCGATAATTTTTAAAAACTCATGTGTGCATCATCGACATCGAAGTTGCTTAACCAAATTACGAAATTGAGAGAATAATATCTTTTTGCTTTCGGCACTCTTATGTGTATACAAGGACCAATGTTATTGTGTAGGTATTCAAAGAGGTGTTATAAATAAAACGCATAGATATACTTAATATAAATTATATACGTATAATAATCACATTGCAGTAGACCTACATAATAATTACATTAGTACTTTGTGTGTACCACTGGCGACGGGGTGTGGACGAACGGGAATAACCCCTGGCGACTAGCTCCACGCCACGGTACTGTGACGTCATACGCATTAGCGAGTCTGCCAGTGCGACTGAATATTTTTCGAAACTTTAAATGCTAATAAAATAAAAACTACTGGGTATTTTTGAGAGAAACAAAAAGTTGTTAACTTGTATCCATACAGGCTATATTATGACAAACTTTCAGGCGATTTGGCAAAGTAACATTATCCATTACAAATAGGATATAAAAACATATTCCAAGTTACAATCACATTAAAACAACATTAATACTAAGAGTAGTATAAGTATGTATATTATAAAAATCTTTAAAATTAAAAATCACAGATCGTTTCATAATCTTAATTATTACTGACTAATTAATAAGTGTTCATTGGAGTTGCACAATTTGATCCCGCCAAGTCCGTTCCATCATCGGACCACAAGACGTACGGCGTTGCGCCACCGTTACATGGTCGACATCCCACCCATACGTACAAAGCGTTTTGGGAACACATTCATTATGCGTACAGATAAGGAGTGGAATTCCCTGCCGGAGTCTGTGTTTCCTGATAGCTACAACCTAGGAGTCTTCAAGTCTAGAGTGAATAGATTGCTTCTAGGCAAGCGTGCTCCATCGTAGGCCATATCATCGCTTAACATCAGGTGTGATTATGGTCAAACGCGAGCCTATCGCCAATAAAAAAAAAAAAAAATCACAGATGGTTCCTTCATGTTTAACAATTACAAATTACAAATAGGATATAACATAATATTTCCAGTTACAATCACATTGAAACAATATTAATCTTACTAAGAGTAGTATAATAATATAAAAATCTTTAATATTAAAAATCACAGATCGTTTCATAATCTCAATTATTACTGATTAATTAATCATTACTAACAGGTGCAAAAATACTTATTAAAATCTTAACATCTCTAGGCAATGTCCTATAGAAATAGCGCCAGACACGTATTGATGTAATATATTTTCAATTACATTGTTTCGTTCTTGGGCATGTTTTTGATTTCCGGAAATGTTCATTTTTAATCTTATTTTAGCAAAATTGTTACAATAGTTTTGTAAGTACCTTAGCAGTTTGGCTAAATTTACACCTTGCTTTTGATTGATTTTTTTATTAATGTCTGAATAATGTGATTCCACGAAATTATTTGTTTTATTCTTTTCACCGTAACATGTAAATTTGTTTTTCCAAAATCGGTGTTCTAACCATTGGGAAACCATATAATCATTGAATTTTGTGATATTTTTGTCCTGTGGAGACTGACTCATTATATAAAGAAATGCATCATCTAAATCTGAGGCAGGTAAATGAGGTAATACAGTACACAAAGCAACATGCTTCCTAAAAATACTATTTTTGGATAGACCTAGGTCTCGAGATTTTCTTTTAAGCGCTTGTTTGTAGTGAAAAATACACCCACTTGCAACTGCATTTGGAAACTCTGCTAAAAAACCGCTGATTGCGGCTTCCTCAAAGTCGCTTTTAAAAAAATCAACCTGCATATTTGGTACTATTGTTTTCAACAACAGAAATAATAATTTATATGTTGATTTCTTTTTATCACATAATAGAGCATATACTAGTGGCTTCACAACGCCATCGATTTCTCCATGGAAGCTGTACAGCTGCTTAAATGGTTTTGGCACACTTGAAAGTCCCGTCGCAGTATAAATGACAACATCTTCCTAATTCCCCTCTACTCTTCTCGGTAGCAAACAAAAGGATCCTCCTTTTACCGTCATCATAATCCGCAAGGGTGAAGTTGTGAAATGATTTTGGCACCTAAAACAAGAAATTTATGGTCATTGGCAGTGATCGGTATTTACAAAAACGTTGACGAAAATAACGATTATGTTTAGATAAACAAAATTTATCTAAACATGATACCTACATAATTATAATATATATAAAACACATGTAACTTTTAAAGATTTTTTTTATTTTACCTTCATACTGATCTCTATTTATCTAGATGTGTTGATAAAAAAATAGTTAAAACATAATCACAGTTCTCAATAACATAAACACAAAAAGTTATGTTAAATTAATTTTATCGAAGAGCAGCCCTGCGATTGCTGTGGGATCGCTCGGTGCGAAGCAATTACAACTGTACGCTTGAGTATTTAAGCACATTTAAGCATGCAGTGGTTGCTGACGCGACGGAGTGGGCTAATATAGCAGTAGGTTTTATAAATTTTCTATGGAGTGAAGTATCTGTACGTAATCTGTGCTAGAGCATAGATTAATGTGACTCTAAAGGGCAAGGCATCAAATAAAATATATATATTTTTATATTAATTACTTACTTGCACATCTGTTAGACATTTCCCAAACAAACGCTTAACTCCAAAACTTTTATTTCTTTTATTATAAAGTCCAGTTTTAATATTTTCAAACTTTGGTATTTGATTTGTCAAATTAATTCCCTGGTCTAATAAACAATTAAGTTTTCTTTTATAAACCTCAGGGAGAGGGTCTAAGGTGGACATGGCTTCTTGGTGAATATCATCCACTACTTCTCGCACAAATTGTGATGCCTCATTACGCCGACAAGAATGTTCGTTCTTTTTTAAAATATCTTCATATTTATTAAGAGTTAGGAAGGCACCACACGTCATTATTGTACACCGCCACACACTGTTCCCATTCTTATTAACTTTTATAGGTCTGTATATATAATTATCACATAACAACACTTTCTTTCCTTTTTTACTTTGGACGTATTTAATTAGCACGTTTCCAGTACTTGGTCCAGCAATTGGTTCCATGCTCACACAATTATTTCACAAACTTTATTAGTAAACAAACTTGCTTCCGTGACACATTCGCGCAACTTGCCAAGCGATAACAACAAAACGCAATTTTACGTAAACACAAGTTCAGGCAATGTTCGGCTGGGTTCGCGTGAATTCGTTAAACGCGACTCTCTAGGATACAATGGGGAGGCGGGGTTACGGTTTGTATGTGTGTGTGCAGGACTCACACGCCGCGCGCGCCGCATCTTATTTTATCAATCGCATAGGTAGCATCACCGTTGAGCGCAATGCGTTACTGGATCCCGGCTCAGAGCAGGTGATTTTAGTCAGTAGGTGGTTTTAGTCAGTAAGAGTCTGACACTCTCTCGCCCCGCCTAGGACAAGGAAAGTCATTTCTACCATTGACGTAAACGATAGACACCTCATTGCCTTATTTCTACGAAAAAGTTCCGAAAAAAAAACATTGAGGTGTGCGGGGAAGGGGGTAGTAATGGGAAACATAATGGAGAGAAATCATAAGCTTTCTAAACAATAAAAAAATATGAATAGGTACATATGTCGGTAGATTATATTCATCTATTTGGTGGACTAAAGGATTTACAATAAAACAAAAAAAAAATAATTACCAAACCCGTACGAAGCCGGGACGGGCCGCTAGTTGTATATTATAACAATGTGTTCTACTTATTATCGATAATTTCAGTTAGTATAGTCCCATCTCTATCCGAAAGTTAATCATGGGAGCGCTTCGAGGAAATAAATTTTAATATTTTTAATCGTTCCTCGAAGCGCTCTTTTTGGGAGCGCTTGGAGGAACAAAACGGGAGCGCTTAGATGGGAGCGTTTCAAAACGGGAGCGCTACGAGGAATACCTCATTGCCATCACCCGGGCACAAATCCAGACTCCGGGCTGCTACTTACTGAGAAATTCCAGAACGAAAAACCCAATAACACTTTGCTCGATCCGGGACTCGAACCTAGGACCTCCTGTTCAGCAATCGCGCTTGCGTCGACTAGACCAACGAGACAGTAAGTTTAGTTAGTAGTAAATAGCAAGTTATGTGTCCAACTCGTAACGTCATCGTTAGTCCAAAAGTGACAGCTTTTTATAGTGAAGTGTCACGTATAAGCGTCAAAGGACTAACTCACTACGTAACTAATGGAATAATGTAAATCAGCCTTAAGAACAGGACAATGAAGATAAATTAAACTATTTTAATTGCTTTAATTTAAATAATTTGGTTAGATATACGTTCTCAGCAGATACATTTAAATCTGTCAAATTGAAGTACTAAGGCAAATTAAAGACAGGCACTTAGACCTTACTATTAATTTAATCAAAATATACTAAATTTCTACGAAATTAGTTTACATATAACACGAACACACAACAAACTGCACACGTTACGTGGTAAATTTGAATAGAATTTGAAATTGCTATAAATATAATTATATAAATTGCCAAACTTAAGTGGCAGTGGGCAGGACATTGCTCGCAGAACAGATGCCGATGGGGCCGAAAGGTTCTGGAGTGGCGACCGCGTACCGGAAGACGTAGCGTTGGAAGGCCTCCTACAAGGTGGACCGACGACCTTGTGAAGGTTGCAGGAATCCGCTGGATACGGGAAGCACAAAACCGGTGGAAGTGGCGGTGCTTGGGGGAGGCCTATGTCCAGCAGTGGACGTCTTTCGGCTCAAATGACGATGATGATTATTTTATACTACGAATACGAAGTTTGGCCGAACAAGTGAAAATAAAAAGTTCGACCAGAAGTCCAATTGCAGCATTACTAGATAGATATGAATGAATTTTAACAACTATGATTTATTACCTAATATTGGTGGTTTTTTTCTGTATTTTTTAGTAATATAAGATATTGATAAGCAAGAAATACGTATTCAGTTACATAAAATGTAAGAGAAATTGATTTAATCCTGAAAGCTTCTAACTTAAACGGAGTGGTGCCCCCTGCCCCCTGGCACAACTCCCACGAAAAGGTAACGCACCGTTCTTGAGAAAAACAAATGATTGTAACCTAACCTCAAAACACTTAAAGTCGCTTAAAAGGCGTAGTATGAGGCCCGCTTGGCGGGCCTCAAGGGTTTTAAAAATAATAACCTCAAAGGGGATGGCGGGGTCTAGAGAGGCCCTTCTCCAACTCCTCTTTTCTCCAACTCAGACCCTTCGAACCTAACCTGTCCGAGTCGGGGTGCCTCAAATCCCGAGCTCGCTTCTTACCCTTGCTATTGGCATCGCCATAGTCGGGTAAAAATATCATTGACCACAACTGTGTTAAATTACCAAGTACCTAAAGATCAATTTTAAATTATTGGCTACATTCACCGAAATATGACTTTCTATATTTATGGCTCATGATTATTAGACGAATAAATATTATGCCTTTAAATGTATGCAACTCCAACTTATGCCAAAACATATTAGACTACATGATAGATAAGCTAACCTTTGCATTATGCCAAAGTATTATTATGCAACAGTATTATTATGCTAATAAAAGTTATGCGAAAACGTTAGCCAAACTACATTTTGCCTTAAAATTTTATGCCAACGGGGTATTACCCTTTTTAATAGCATGGAATTTATAATAGCATGGAATTAGTGTACTCATGGAATTAGTAAGTACTAGATAGATTGTAAATAGAGGGGGTCGAATGTCGACCAGTGATCGACCACTAGTAATGATGTTGCGGTCGGTCTATCGGTTGAGAAATCATCTCCCATCACACATAAAGGCAATGCTTGTACAGTCCCTAATCTTTCCCATAATTCACTATGGTGATGTGTTACTATGACCTGAATGCAGATCTCCTCAATAAACTTGACCGACTTCTCAATTATTGCATTTTATTTGTTTTCAATCTTCGTAAGTATGACAATGTATCCGCACACCGTGTACTTCTAAAATGGTTACCCATTCGTCAGCGCAGATAGGCGAGGGCTCCGTCTATGTTGTTCTCTATTCTTAACAACCCCACATCTCCTTCTTACCTGACTTCCCATATTCAATACTTGTGCTCTGCCCATAGTAAAAATCTTCATTCCACCAACAATCGTCTTCTTCGATGTTCTTCTTACAGCTCTGTTTTATTTACTCTTCTATCTTTGTCCAGGCTGTCTTTCTTTGGAATGCGCTCCCTCTGAATATCAGGGCGGCGACCAGTCGATTGTCTTTTAAACTGAAGGCACGTGAACATACTCGTATACGTAAGAAGTTGGCAGAAACATCCCAGCGCTGATATTTTGCTGGATTCGTTTTCTCCTCTAATGATCGTTATTTCCCCACTACCGATCGTTATTACTCCTGACAAAGTTTATTCTGTTTATATGTATGTATCTACGTATCTATTCTTGTATTGTATAGTTGTTTTGGTGTTATCTATCCCATAAGTTGCTCCTGCCATGTGTCTTCTCTGTATCACCTAAGGCTGACTGATAGAAAATGCCTCAGTCCCAATGCCTTTTTTATTTGTTCATACATTTTTAATAAATAAATAAACAATGAGTAACTATTCGATTTTTTTTAGTATATACATAACATACATAATCAGCCTACAATGTTCCCACTGCTGGGACACAGGCCACCTCTCTGTGAGAGGGAGTGGGCCGTAATCCACCACGCGGGCCCAGTGCGGGTTGGTTTTAGTATATAGCTTTTTTAAATTCTGAGGTTGATTTCTGTCGCTGCTCAGTTGCTTATTACCAAGGTGAGATGTCACACATCATATGAGACCACTGTAAGGCTCGCTCGTTTTTATGAATAAATATTACATCACCGACTTATTTATAAAACGTTTTAAAACATTAACACTAAAATTGCAAGTCTTTTGTCCGATTACTACGAAAAGACTAACATTTTTTGCGGAAAATCACAACAGGAGTTTACACATATGCCACTGCTGCGCGTGAGCGCCTGGCTAGGCGATGTATACGATGGTAGTGTCGTCCTTCTAGGTTTATTCTATACGAGCCACTTATTGATTTCATTATTCCCAACAAAATTTAAAATTTCGGGTGAACAGTCATTTTCTATTTTCTCTAGAATAAAGTATTGCACTATATATAAAACTGTCATTAGAAAGAAAATTGAATACTGAATTCAAATAAAATTTGCAATTTCTAGTAAACTAGTATAGTTTTGTTTAAACGGTGGTAATTCCCAGAAAAACAGATTGTGGACGCGCCACCAAACCATATATATTTTCTAACTACTAAAATATTGACGGCCTGATAAAGATATGTACCTACGTCTACTTTCTTTAAATACATTAAACAATAAATTATGTTTGGTTTAATATGATTTTCAGCCGCGCCGCCTAAAAATTACACTTGAGAAAGTCACTCATATCTGAATGTTTTTCTACCTAAGAGCAAATGTCCATATTATGGCTGGTGGGCTAAGAATCGTTGATCGAACAAGTTCCGTTGCATAAGTTTTTTGGCACGAAAATTTTTATCGCCTCCTGGAAGCTGCGTATTCTGAGCGACTTTTCTCAGAGGCAGGAACTGTTTCCTGCCTCTGAGAAAAGTAATAATAATAATTTATTTAATCAATCAAATAACAATGTTAACATTAAAAAGAAAGTCTTTGTGGAAGGTTTTGTTCGTATAGGTACAGACCTATACGAACAAAAACTTAGAGACTCCTACCAGATACGCAGAATCCTTGTGATTTTTGCACCATAACCTATCCTTAGTAAATTTTGAATACCAGTGGGTTATGTTTAATACATAAAGGCAACACCTTTATAAAAAAACCAAATTGTGTTTTTTGGCGATAATTATTTCAATGGTTAGAAGTCAAAATTCTGATAATCTTTAAATACATTTAACACAACTAACAAACGAATAAATACTTACATTATTATGATATTATTTTACTGATTTAGTTTTATTATCTTAGTCAAAACAGTTGAGTTATTTCAATAATTTCTTGTATCGAATGTTCGGCATTTGAAGCGAATTTCGGCCAAATACCGAAGTTTGGTTAAACCGTAGGTATATAAAACGAATTTCGGAAAATGACAGTAATTTCAAATTCTATTCATCAACATCTTTGTAGGTATTTAAATTATTCAAAACATTGTACATAAGACATAGGTAGAGTAATTAATTGCTTGTTTATATACTCGTATGTAACACAATCGAGTTGCTGCTGGATTTAATAGGTAGGTAAAAAGTAGAATACAAAAATAATGCAAAGTTTACAAATAATTATGTTTGTATTACAAAATATACCTAACCACTTTTATTTGTACCTGTCTGTTGCAAAATTTCGTTTGAGTATGTGAACTCGGCAATAGCGGTTAATCGATTGAATGACCGCATTTAATTCTAATGATGCGGCCACACTGCTATGCTAGCAGTCGCGCGTTATCAGTATTTGGCGGCGATTTCAATGTTCGCTTTTATAATTTCTAACGTGACGATATTATCGTGGACGCAGGGAAGTAAAATGTGTGGAAATCTATGATGACGCTTTTAAATTTCCTTCCACAAGAACATTAATAACGTGCACGAATTTCTATAGATTACCTTAACTGACCATTGCTAAGCTCGAAAGTGAATAATTCCCAACGAGTACTGCCCTTTCAAATCTCTTTAGTCAAATCGCGTATAAATTATTGAAACTAAGGATTGTTACAAGTACGTGAAGGCTTCGCAAATGCTTGCTGCGGTGTGGATGCGCCTCAATAGGTAGGTAATTCGTATGCAAAACGAGTGTTACTTTAAATTTCTGCATTAATTGCTCAGATAAATAAATTAATTGTTTTACTAAATACCACGATCACGCAATATATGAAATGAAAGCAAAAATTATGCTTCATTCATAATGTAGGTATGTATTAATGTAAGTCTTGTACATTTGTAGAAATATAAAAAAAGATGGAATACCGATTTCAGAAACAAATTTTAAGACTGTGCGTGGCAGCAACTGGACATAACATCACGCCTTGTTTCCCCGAAGGGTTGGGCAGAGGTGTATCTATACAAGATCTCGTTTTGCATCCTCGTCAAATTCAAGGAGGTAACTATGCTAATGATTCTCGACACGAATCAATAATAAAAGAAGTAAGTCTTTTTTTTCTAATTTTTGGAAATCGGCATGTGTGGGACACGCATGTTAAAACGCGGCCCATGTGATACCGCACTGTAACTCTGTTACACACACACTATCGCATACGCATGGGGTGATTCTGTTCTGTGAAAGTGGTGTAGGTATTCTATAATACTGGCGCCGATTCCCTTGTTCACAAACTAAACTAAATTTAAGTTCAGTGCATCCTTTTCTTTTTATTTCATTAAGAAAAGGACAGAAGATCAATTTTAGTTTAGTCCTGTCAAATTAATCAGCGCTTGACGTAAATTGACGTAATTTTAGTAGGCAAGTTTTTAATCACGTCTAAAGTTGTAAGTATGGAGTAGTGACAGGCGCTGATTAAATTGACAGGACTAAACTAAAATTTATCTTCTGTCCTCTTCGTAATGAAATAGAAAGAAAAAGATGCACTGAACTTAAATTTAGTTTAGTTTGTGAACAAGGGAATCGGCGCCAGTGTCAAACTTAAATAACTAAAAAAGCAAGTATGTATTATTTATTGAGCAGGTATGTAACATATGTCTTTCATAACAGCGTCCTGAAATTTGACGAGGATGCAAAACGACACCTTGTATAGTACACCCACATTTCGCCAGTTATGTTTAAGTCCCATGTTATAGGGAGCGAGTCACTTACCATCAACCGGGCACAAATTCAGTCTCCAGCGTGGTACTGAGAAAATCCAGATAGAATAACACAATAACACTTTGCCCGACCTGTGAATCGAACCCAGGACCTCATACTCAGCAGTAGCGCTTGCGACCACTGAGAGAGCAACGTGGCGGTACCTGAAATCATAACTTATTCCATGTTTTAGCTTAGAATTTTAAGGAGCTTACACCGCTTTAAGGCTCCTGCAGACAGGTGTAACGTGACATTGCGACACTATTTTGGTAGAACAGTTTCCATGAAGTTTCCATAGAAATTGTTCTACTAGAGTCGCGTCGCAATGTTGCGTCGCGCCTGTCTGCGGGAACCTTTAGTCGAAGTATTACGTCGAAGTAAAAATAAAAGAAATCCGAGCATACAGAATACTCGGATTTCATTTATTTTTGTGCAAAAATGCGTATAGGTATCTAATACCTACCTTGTTTATTGCTTATATTAATTAGAATAACAATCTAAAGTAAACTATGTCTGCATATGTTTCTTAACAACTTAATTGATAAGATAATATAACATAATATAACACAAAAGTTCACCATTCAAAATAACACATAGCGTTATAGGGGTGATAGACCTTCCGCAGTCGTCAAAGTTCGTAGCAAGTTGAACACAATCAAACATTAAAACTTCAGTAAGTTTCAGAACCATTACGTCAAAGTAAAAATAAAAGAAATCCGAGTATACAGAATACTCGGATTTCATTTATTTTTGTGCAAATGCGTATAAGTACCTAATACCTACCTTGTTTATTGCCAATATTAATTAGAATAACAATATAGAGTAAACTATATCTGTATAAGATAATATAACATAGCACACATAGCGTAATAGGGGTGATTGACGTTCCGCAGTCGTCACAGTTCATAGCAAGTTGAACACAATCAAACATTAAAACTTCAGTAAGTTTCAGATCGATTCGCTTCTGTACCCACCTACTTATATTTAGAAAATTCTCGAACTTAGTATTCAACAATATTCTACGATAATTAAGTAAACTCTTTAAAACTCGAAGAACTGGAGTTTTCTCAATGACTTACCTATAAGTACTTTTTTCCTTTTCAAAGGACGGAATAATAAATTCTTAAGCCCGTTTCTAATAGTTAAACAGGTAAATAAAGCACATAATTATGTAAAAAGGCACTTTTAATACATTTTTTCTTCATGAAAATATATTATTTATTTAAACAACTAACTGTATTTAATTTGGTACCTAGTGTTAATACACTAGGTACCAAATTAAAAGCCTTACTGACTTAATATACTAAATAAACACACAAACAAAACGACACTTCGACGTCAAAGTACAGGTCCGCATCGCTGTCATCCAGAAACGTGCTGAGAAGACTGGCAGCATTGCCATGTTGAATGGCAATGCTATAACTCGATTTTGCCAACTTTGCGCTTGGAGCTGTCAAAGTCGGAAGTTGTCAGTATTGAATTCACCCGCCTGCCTACCCCCTCAGCGCCCCGAACGCATCACGCCGCGTCGGCGCCGGAGGCGCCTAGTTTAGTACGGTTGACACAACTCATGGCGCCTGCACAGCTCTGTCATATTATTATTCATTAAGAAGCTGACACCACCTAAACCGCGGTCACTGTCAGATTGCATAGAAAAGATAGAGAAGCGCGATGACACAACGCTTGTAATTTATTGCTAAATATGAAGCAATTATCTATTTACTCAAAATTGAGTTGAGTAATCGAAAATAAAAAACAACCAAGTTCTGTATTCAAATAAGACGTTCTTGTTATTAATTACATACGTAACGTATGTTATTTGTATTTAATACAGATATTTTAGTTTAGAACTCAAGGTAAGAGGTTAGTATAAAGGCTCCTTCAAACAGGCGCGACACGCGACGTGACACACACCGCGTGTAGCACTACAAGCGGTGCCTTTGTGTCGCGTCGCGTGTCGCGCTTGTTGTAAGAGTCTTTACGTTACTTTGTATCGAGATTTTTTTTCAAAACGTGTTTTGGTAACAACCAAGTTCTGAGAAATATGTTCAAAATTAACATATATTTTTTCGGCTACCACAAACTATGCAGATTTGGCAAGAGAAGCCTATTTTGGTCAATTGGGTTTTGTCAGCGCCTTAAGGTGGATCCGCAGTGGTAGCCTGCGGAATTCAAATTTTCTTACGTTTCTTTGCAATTTGCAGATCAGTGTCAGGTTTTATCTTGATCAATATATGATTCGCGACCATAAGAAATATGTGTTTACAGAATTATAATCTTTAAAATCATTCATTAAAACCTACGTCTCTAAGAGAGATGTTCCATAAGAACTTTTCCTTATGAGATTTGTTCTTAGGGATCAAATCTAACTAAAACTTACGAAAACAAGAACTTTAATATTTTTTTAAAAGCTTGAGGCTGGCCACGCCGAAAACACAATAAGGCTATCTTGTTTAGTTGAGGAATGCCCGTGACCACCTTCAGGTTCCATCATCAGAATCTAGATATCATCTAGGACCGTAGTTCTTGTCAAGAGAAATCGAACAAGCCCAAAATGGATGGAGTTGCGTCGTTTTGTTACAGTTCCCATGGTCGCCTTCCGGCTCCATGCCATAAATAATATTGCATTGTCATCCGATTAACATAATACAGAAAGAAATACAGTACAATACAAACAATACAGGAAGAAATTCCTAGTGTGGGGCAAAGTTTTTATAAAAAAAAAAAAAAAAGCTTCAAATTTGAAATTGCCGCCAGCATCCTCGGTACAATGCCCCGAGGGCCTTTTTTAAGCTTAACTTAGTTTTAATTTAATTTAGTTAATGTTAATAATCATCTAGTAATTTGGTTATGTAAATAAATATATGACATTCTTAAAAATTTCAGCTCAATCGGAAACCGGAAAATTGGTAAAATTTCACTTGCAAGATTTCATTACAGCCGGACACCGGACAGGAGAAACTAAATAAAAGCTTGTATAAAACAAAACATGCGAATTGCGTTTTGGTCTCGCTTCTCTGTTTTTACGGATGTATCTGCTGCCATGCAAAAGTGATGTTGAAAGTACTTTTTAGGTGATATTAGTTATATACGAGAGCAGTGTTGGCCCAGTGGTAATTGCTGCGACTTACGAGTTGTAGGTCGTAGATTCGAACCCAGGTAGGCGCTTTACTTTGTGTAAATTATTTCATCACCACTGATCTCAAAACGGTGAAGGAAAACAGCATGTCCTAGAACCGAAAATTCGAAGACATGTGACATCTACCAACCCGCACTGGGCCAGCGTGGTGGATTACGGCCCACTCCCTCTCACAGAGAGGAGGCCTGTGTACCAGCAGTAGGAACATTATAGGCTGATTATGATTATGTACGCAATTACCCCACAATATAAGCTGGCCTCTTATTATATTTAAACTTCATACCACAATAGGCCAACTCAAAGTCAAAGTGTTAACACTGACGAGCGGCCTATTGTAGGCAGGTAGTTACTTAACTGCTTTTAAAAATGTCGAATCATGATAAAACAAGGTTCGACTTCCTTAGTCATCATGACTTTATAACTTAATACTTTATTTGTAAGCATATCAAGTGGCGTTAAAGATGTATTAAGAAGTTTTAACACAGAAAACACGACCGTATATAACTCATCATAATATCATCATAATAAGCCTATAATGTTCCCACTGCTGGGACACAGGCCTCTCTGTGAGAGGGAGTGGGCCGTAATCCACCACGCTGGCACAGTACGGGTTGGTAGATGACACGTCATGTCTTCGAATTTTCGGTTCTAGGACATGCTGATTTCCTCATGATGTTTTCCTTCACGTTTTGAGAGCAGTAGTGATGAAATAATTTACACAAAGTAAAGCGCCTACCCGGGTTCGAACCTACGATCTACAACTCGTAAGTCGCGGCCGTTACCACTGGGCCATCACTGCTCTCACCACTGGTAATTGCGTAATACACATAATGGCAATCCATGGCAATGCCTTTCATTTTGACATCCATTGCTTCATAGCTTTGAAAAAAACGCCTTCTGGGCATCATAAATAACGCAATGAACGAGGCTGAACGGTCAAAACAAAAGGCTTTGCGATCGATTGCCATTTAGGGTGCTCGCACACGTCAGACTTTTTGTAGAGCCGATTCAAATTCTATACATTTAAACGAGCGACTATTTTTAAGACATCAGTACCTTCTATTTTTCTCCTACAAAAATCGGTCACCGATTATCGGACGGGGGGCAAACAAAATGTGCGTTACGAATTTACCCCGCGGGTTTTGTCACCACTGACGCACGGGCTCGTACCAGCAGTCAACTACCGAATAGTGTCAGTAGCTATTATTTTTATTTTTATTTTATTTTATTTTATTTTATTTTATTTTATTTTATTTTATTTTGTTTTATTTGGGACAACAAACAGCAGTATATTAAATATTACACATGATTGAAGTACTAAAATAATAGAATTAACAAATACACTACTCACGACGTTATCCACAGATTACCATATAAAATACTTAGCATAGGTACTGTTAATAATAACAATAAGGGCAAGCTAAAAGGTACTCAATACAAAGTTTAAATTATTACTCGGTTTTTTATTAAAATGTATCTCGGAGAACGTAAAATAAAGTGAAAAAAAGTTGATGTAACTGGTGACCGAAAAGCTGGCGGCTTTCTCGCGCAACGCATCAGCATTGCAATTCAGCGAGGAAATGCCGCCAGCATCCTCGGTAAAATGCCCCGAGGGCCTTTTTTAAGCTTAACTTAGTTTTAATTTAATTTAGTTAATGTTAATAATCATCTTGTAATTTGGTTATGTAAATAAATATATATTTTCATAAAAAAAAAAAGTGAAAAAATCTAATAAAATCTGCATCTTAATATTAGGGACAAATTTAAAGGAAAAAAAAGGACAAACTTATTAAATACATGAGGTGTAGGAATCAGAATTAAGTAACATCAAAAATTATGGCTGTTCCTTAAAGTGGATATAATTTGATTTTTGAACCTATTCTTACTCAGAAATATAATATCAATTGATCCAAACTTCTTTTTATATGGTGTATCTATCATCTATGATGTCGGTAGCACATTGTGGTTCGCGGAGCCCCTCGATTTCGGTTCGCTGTCCGTAGAGGATCTATTTTCACTAACGAGTCTATATTTAACCGATATAATATGCAATGATCTAATAATGCAGTTCCAGTTGAAAACCAGCGTCAGGCACTAGTTGTCTGGCAGTTTTGCTGAACTGGGCCTTATTACCGCAGCCGTGAGGCACACTTTCCTGCAAATTTCTTATATCGTAATTTACACTTTTTATTTGTTCTTTTTTTATCTGTTGTATATTATATTGTTTACCTTTTAGTCTGTGCTAAATAAATGTATTTTCTTTATTTTCTTCTTTCTAATAAATAACATCGGTTCAATATTGGCTCGTTAAAGCTCTTGTTGCCGTAATACAATAGCGTAGACCGCATTACTGACTTTGTATTACGTTGGTACAACGTGTCAATTGTCAAACTTTTATTGCTTTGTATACGAGGCTTTTGGCTACTTTGTATTAAATGTCATTTTTTGTAAGTGCGTTTTGTTTGTGCAGAATAAAACAATTTTGTATTTCTTTCTTTGCTTCTTTTTCACCTCCTGAAATTGGCAGTGTTTCCGTAAAACCTATATTTACTCTTATTTTTTGTTGATACATGTGATTTAATGCTTATCTTTTCCTACCACTCAATGTGGCGGAGGACGAACCATTTGTTTGTAGAGTAACAGTAATATTGTTACATAAAATAGATCCAGCCCCTATTTAATTAGGCTTCAAATTTCAAATTTCATCAGATTGTACAAGAACAGGTTGGACGGTGAGCTAAATACACATACTACACTTAAAATATAATTTTGGCGGTACATTACCAACAGCGTGAGATCAAAAACCGGCCAAGTGCATGTCAGACTATGCACAATGAAGGCATTCGTAGTTGGGATGAATTTATCCCGAGAACAAACTTTACATTCTAGTTGAACAACATGTTTTCCCATACACTGCCAACTGCAAATCTAAGTTTGTACGCACAATATTGAGATATTTACTATGTTATTTTAAAACCCTATATTTCTTAGTATAGAACTATAAGTATCGCCCATTGTGTAACCCTATGTAAAATTTCTTCTTCTATAGCTGTAATTTTTGTGGTGTACGTAATAAAGAGTACTCTATTCTATTCTATAGAACTATTTTCTGTATTTTTTTTTCAAATATTAAGGCTCAGTACTTTCGGAGATAAGAGGGGGTAGTCAATATTCATCTATTTACATAAATAACTTTATAACTATTTGTTTTAAAACTATACAAATATATTAGAGATGCTCACAGTAAGCCCTTTAATTTGTCATACGGTATAGTTCGTAAAACTCTTTTTAAAATTTTCGAATGTGTTCACCAAAAGTGACCCTAATATACAAAATTAATTTATTTACGTTACACGTCCGTATTTGGGTCACAGAAATTCATATGTATACCAAATTTCAACTTAATCCCACACGAGTGATCCCTTAGGGATTCCGTTTTTACCTTTTGGGTTACGGAACCCTACATAATCAGCCTATAATGTTCCCACTGCTGGGACACAGGCCTCCTCTCTGCGAGAGGGAGTGGGCCGTAATTCACCACGCGGGCCCAGTGCGGGTTGGTAGATGTCACATGTCTTCGAATTTTTGGTTCTAGGACATGCCGGTTTCCTCACGATGTTTTCCTTCACCGTTTTTGAGAGCAGTGGTGATGAAATCATTTACACAAAGTAAAGCGCCTGTCCGGATTCGACCCTACAACGTACAATTCGTAAGTCGCGGCCGTTACCACTGGGCCACCACTGCTCTCGGAACCCTAACAAATTAAATAAAATCATCATGATCAATAACAAAATAATAAGTAGATAATAATATAAAAACCAAATATAAATCAACAAACATCTAATCATTTATCATGAAATCAACAAAAAATTTGTGTAGGTAGAGTGTAAATGTGAGTGTGTGTTAGAGAGAGTGAGTGTGTGTTTGGGTGTGTGTGTTTGTGTTGTGAAGGTGAGCTTAGGAGTACACTAATTAGTCTGTATTATGTTGCTTATAATTCAAATCTACGTAAAAATAATGTTTTCTGTTTCATCGTAAGAGAGTGTAAAAAGCTATTGCTTTATTACCTTTTTGCACAGGTATATTTTGAAGTCCTTTATGTTGCAGCACTTTATGGCTTTGTTGTAACTGCCTGGAAATCAGTAGTCCGGGAAACGATTAGTCATAAGGGAATCTACTTGGGGCGAAGGTCAAGTCTTATGCGTAGGTCGGCAAATGGGCTTTTTATTTTTTTTGGGCGGGAAATTATCAATTAACTTCTCCCGCTCTGGGCGGAGCGGAAGGGTGTGTCAGACTCTTACTGACTAAAACCCACCCGTATTTCCGCCAGTGTTGCCAGGGGCCTCGGTAACCCTTTCGAACTTTCCCGCGACCCCGGCAGGCATCGGCCCTAGTGGACCTCTACACTTGTGCTGACGACATCTCTTTGAGGCACGCGTGGAACACAACGCGCCGTCGACCCGGGCCTGGTCCTTACCGGACGGAGAGCTACCCATTGTCCACCATTCACAAACCCGCGCTTACGGTGGCCGTAAATCCGCCCGGGATTCCCTACGCCCAGGGCGTCTCCTGCGGTGGCTAGGGGCGAGAGGGCGCGAAATTTGCCTTTCCCTCAACCGTCCCGCCTCCTCCTTCGCGAGCATTACTGCTTCGCAGAAGGAGGTGGCGGCTGCCCATGCCCTCTCGCTCCGTACCGTAGCCTGAACCAGGGCGGTACGCGAGAGATCTCTGCCGTCGATCGCCTCCACGAGGACACGGCGGTACTCTGCCCAAGCCGGGCAGACATCCATCGTATGCTCCACCGTGTCCTCCAGGCGATCCACACAGTGGCGACACCCGGGCGTTTCTTCCCGCCTTATCACACACAGGAAAATCCCGAAGCTGCCGTGTCCAGTAAGGATCTGCGTCAGGCGGAAGGTGAGGATGCCGTTGCGCCTCTCTAGCCACTCCTCAAAGAGGGGATTCATCGCCGCAATTGTGACGTGCCCAGCACTGGGTTGTGAAAATCACACTCTCCATGTCGACATGAGATCCCGCCGGAGCTCTGTCCGCTGTGGGACTAATCGCCTTTCGATGTTTCTGTAAATACCTTTGACACATAAACAGGATTTATAAGATTATTAGCGACCCACCCCTACTTCGCACGGTTTTACGGACTTGAAAAAATATCGAGATTTATTTATTATATGTAATAAATATAAATATAATTATTATTATAAACGAATTATACAAAAATATAAACCTTCCAGAATAAATTCTCTAAATGACAGTGAAAACCGCGTCAAAACCCGTTGCATAGTTTAGGAGAACAACGCGGTCACACAGACACGAACAGCGAAATAGTTAGTTAGTTTTTATAAGAATATTCATTTTGTATAATAAAAAGCGCTTCTCGCCATCCTACGAATAAGTTTGGCGAGTAACTTTGTAAAAAGTACAATTACTTATATAATAATATACAAATAATGTATGCAAAAATAAAAAAAAGCGGGATTTTTAACCCACTGGGAAAACAAAGACCGAATAAAAATCACCAGAATAATTTAACCATTCATTGTTTTTGCTGAAAATCCATAATTTATTCCGTCCTGCAACGTTGTAAAAACATTTAGAACGTGAGAACTTAAATCCCAAATTCATTTTTGATTCACATTTTAGTGAAATTAACAAAAGGATTTTGTTAACATAATACCGACCTTTTTTTTTTTTGAGGGTGGGAAATCATCAAATAACTTCTCCCGCTCTGGGCGGAGCGGGAGGGTGTGTCAGACTCTTACTGACTAAAACCCACCCGTATTCCTTCCTGTTGCCTGTGTTGCGGTGACCCATAAGTACCTTCCCGCGACCCCGGCAGGCATCGGCCCTAGTGGACCCCTACTTTGTGCTGACGACATCTCTTTGAGGCGCGCGTGGAATACGACGCGCCGTCGACCCGGGCCTGGTCCTTACCGGACGGTGAGCTACCCATTGCTCACCGTCCGCAAGCCCGCGCCTACGGTGGCCGGAAATCCGCCCGGGATTCCCGACGCCCTGGGCGTCTCCTGCGGCGGCTAGGGGCGAGAGGGCGCGAAACGTGCCTTTCCCTCAACCGTCCCGCCTCCTCCTTCGCGACCATTACTGCTTCGCAGAAGGAGGTGACGGCTGCCCATGCCCTCTCGCTCCGTACCATGGCCTGAACCAGGGCCGGACGCGAGAGGTCTCTGCCGCCGATCGCCTCCACGAGGACACGGCGGTGCTCTGCCCAAGCCGGGCAGACCTCCACCGTATGCTCCACCGTGTCCTCCGGGCGATCCACACAGTGGTGACACCCGGACGTTTCCTCCCGCCTTATCCGACACAGGAACCTCCCGAAGCTGCCGTGTCAGGTGAGGACCTGCGTCAGGCGGAAGGTGAGGACGCCGTGGTGCCTCTCCAGCCACTCCTCAAAGAGGGGACTTATCGCCGCAATCGTGGCGTGCCCAGCACTGGTTTGCGACAACCGTACTTTCCATGACGCCATGAGATCCCGCCGGAGCTCCGTCCGCTGTGCCGCGATTTCTCGCGGCAGCGGACTTACGCCCCTGCGTTTCGCCTCCTCGCGCCACTCCCATACGTGCGCGAGGACTTTTGCCTCCAGATCCCATGGCGGCAATCCGGCAAGGAGGCTCGCTGCCTCACAGGAGACCGTGCGGTATCCTCGGACCATCCGGATGGCCATGACCCTTTGGGCCGTGCTCAACCGGCGGGCTGGCCGCAGCGCCAGAGAGCGCGCCCATACATGAGCCCCGTAGAGGGCCATGGACCACACGACCCCCGCGTAGAGCCTCCGGCAGGAGGCCCCCTAGATTGGGCAGGAGCCGTTTCAATGCAGCGCCCGCCCGCTCCAGTTTGGGAGCCAAACGTCGGAAATGCTCCACGAAGTTCCAGCGGCTGTCGAGGACGAGTCCCAGGTACTTCATCGTCGACTCGACGCCGATAGAAACCCCTCCTACCGTTATTTGGGACCCTAACGGTGGCGCGTTCCGAGGACCATGAAAACACATGGCCTCGGACTTGTGCAGGGCCACCTCGAGTCCCAATTGCCGGATCCTTTCGACGATTGTCGCAACCCCGCGTGCCGCTAATTCGGCCGCCGCCTGGTGCGACCTCCCCTGCGCCAGGACCAACGTGTCGTAAGCGTAGCACACTACGCTGACGCCGCTAGGGAGGTCGGCGCGCAGCACCCAGTCGTATCCAATGTCCCACAGATGCGGCCTCAGGACCGATCCCTGTGGGACACCGCACGACATCTCTTGCCGGTTCCACACTCCCTGGTGACCGGGGTAGATGACGGTCCTGTCCGTGAAATAGGCCTCGACCACACGACAGAGGTAGGTCGGCATCCGGTGATACCGGAGTGCCTCCCTGATGCAACTCCAGGGCAGGGTATTGAAGGCATTGGCGATGTCTAGAGACACCGCCAAGACGACCCCACCCTGGGCAACAGCATTCCCCGTCGTCAGGGCTCGCACACGCATTATGGCGTCCACCGTAGAGCGCCCTCTGCGGAAACCAAACTGGCTCTCCGCCAAATCCGTCCCCACCCGCACCAGCTGGCCGACGAGGCGGTCTGCAATGACTCTTTCAAAGAGCTTGCCCACCTCGTCGAGCAGCACGATGGGCCGATAAGCGGACGGAGAGTCCGCAGGGCGCCCTGCCTTCTTTATGAGGACCAGTTTCCCCGTCTTTCAGCGAAGCGGGAACTGGCCCCTCTCCATGCATGCACTTAGGAGCCCCCTAAGTCGAGGCCCGAGAGCCTCCAAGGCCAGGACCCAGGCCTTCCCAGGTAAGCCGTCGGGTCCTGGGGCGGTATTTTTGGCATTAAGCCTGCGTACCGCCGCTCTCATTTCTCCCTCGGTCACCTCCGGAGCATCGTCATCGTCGTCGGCGGTGTGGTCCGCATCAGGCACCGCAGTAGGCGGAGCCATAGGTGGGGAGGAGTGTTCCCCTCGCGAAGGGAACAGAGCGCTCACCACGTCCTCCACAAGCTGGGGCCGGAGACTCTGCGTTAGCGGGAGAGCCCATGGGCGGAGTTTATCCCGCACCACCTTGTACGGGCGTCCCCACGGGTCCCTGTCCAAAGTCCCCAGCGACTCCTCGCGGGCCAAACCCCTGGCCCGCAGGATCTCCGCTTGGAGGGCGGTCTTCGCCGCTCTGTACCCCTCGTACAGCTCCGCCTGAATGGCTTCCGTATCCGGAGGTTTGATACGGAGCCTGCGGTGCCTGGTGTACCGGCGTCACGCAGCCACGCACGCAGTGCGCAGAGCCGTCAGCTCCTGCGACCACCAGTACACCTGGCGCGAGGCACGTCCAGGCTGGACCCGGGGCATTGCCACGTCACATATGTCGGACATGGCCTCTCGGAACCACTCCGCCTCGTCGTTGATGTCAGCAGGCCTGTCCGGTGGTGACACCCAGGCCTGCACGATCGAGGCTTCCAGGAGGAGCTCCCGGTCCAGCTGCTTCAGCGCCCACCGCGGACCACTCGGGGCCCGTCGGACCGGCACGTCCGAGGTCTGGGCGGAGACGTCGTACCGGATATACCGGTGATCGGAATAGGTCTCCACCCCCTCCATGACGCGCCAGTCAACTACACCACTGATTCACCCCGCATCCGCACACACGTGGGGACAGAACCCCGGTTTAGGACGACCAGGCCTGTCTCCAGAGCCCAGTCCTCCACCATCCTGCCCCGTGTGTCCGTTAACCGGGAACCCCAAGCCAAATTCTTGGCATTGAAGTCCCCGAGGACGACCACGGGGAGGGAACCAAACCCGACGACGACGTCTCTCAACTCCGCAAGGGAGTTGTGGAACTCGGCAAGAGTTCGGTTCGGAGAGAAGTGGACCCCTACCACGACAATCTCCCCGAACCGTGCTGCTACGCAGCCCCGTCCCCTCCTGACGGCCTCGAGGGACGGGGTACCGGCGGCGGCTGACGAAATTAGGGTCACTGAGCCGCTCAGGTCCTCCACCCAGTCATCCCTGGGCGGGACAAAGTACGGCTCAGCGACCACGGCGATGTTAATCGACCACTGCGCCATGCTCTGGAGCAACAGATCCTGATCGGCGGCGCAGTGGTTGATGTTCGCCTGGAGGAGGCGTAATGGGGCCATTAATGGCACTCCATGTCAGCCCCCTCCTGGGCCTCCTTCCCAGCCCCCTGAGAGGGGCCTGCCGCAGCGGCCACGGTGGCGACGGTGACGACGGCGGTGTTGGAGGCGGCAGCGGCGGTGGCAGTGGTGGCGGCTGCGGCGGTGACGGCGTTGGCGGAGGGCTTGCCTCTGGCCCTGGCTTTGGTGGGTGGGGCGCAGGCCTTGCCCCCCATCCGGTGCTCGGCCGGCTTGCCAGCCGCCGCACATACGGCACAGTGCGGCGTGGCATTGCACGAGCCGGCCTTGTGCCCGGGCAGACCGCAGCGGTAGCAAAGACCGCTGCGGTCCACCTCCGAGGTGCAATTCGCTTGCACGTGGTTGCCCACCTGGCAGCGGAAGCACCTCAGATGTCTGGGTTCCAGCAGTTTCACCTGCGCGGAAACCCAGCCCACCAATAGCCGTTGGCCCTCCCCGGTAACTTTTCTGGCCGCCGACACGGGGCAGCTCACCATAACGGTTTGCAGCCCCGTGGAGTCAGGACGGATGATGCCTGCCTTCACCTGCTCGGCAGAGCACCCCCCGGTCCTAACCACTGCGGCGACCACCTTCTCTTCGGTCGCGGAGTCGTCCAGGCCCGTGATGCGCATGCTAGCGCATTTGGTGGGCCTGGACACTCGGACCTCGTCCGCATTTAGTGACGCCCTAAGCCTTTCGGCCAGGGCGTCAGCGGCCGGGCCACTGGCCCTACCGGGGACCTCCACCATTCGGGCCCCAGTCGCCGTCACCTTCATTTTGAGGCCTTTTGCCACGCCGAGCTCCTCCAGGCGCACCGCCTCACCCACCTTCGCCATTACCATCCTATAGGACACGCCCTTCTTCTCCGCATCCGGCTGTAGTGTGATCACTACAGCTGCGGAATTCGGGGCGCGGAGCCTAGCCACGGCGGTTCGCTCCTTGCGCCGCTGCCGCCTCTCCCTCTTTTTGGACGCCTTTTTCGCCTTAGCCGCCTTCCTCTTCTCTCCGGCTACTTGCCATTCGGCATCAGCCGGAAGAGATTTAGGAGGTGGGGGCGGCCGTCTCGCTACCGGAGCCCTCGCCGCTGGGGCTGGAGCTCTCGCCGCTGGGGCTGGAGCATTCGCCACCAGCGCTTTCGCCGCGCCCTTTGGCTGCCCTGACGAGCCCCGTTTGGCCGTGGCACCTGCAGCGGCTGCAAACGAGGCCGGTTTCCGCTGGCCAGAGGGCGGCTGGCTTACCGCCAACGGGGGGCGCAGGACGATGGCCTCCAGGGCGGAGAACCGACTCTGCAGGGTAGCCATTTCCTGCCTCACCAAGGCCAGAATCCGGTCCTCTACAGGCACGGGCCGTCCCTGTCCCTGCTGCTGCCCCCCTTGAGGCTCCGCCCGGGGGCCAGCTCCTTGAAGCCCAGCCAGGTCCACCCGGAGCTTCTCGTTCTCCTTTCGGAGAAGCTCCATGGCGGCTGTCAAGCGGGCGACCTCCGCCCGCATCTCAGACATACCATCTGGCGGAGGCGTGACGTGAAGGGCCTCCGCTGCCGCCACAATAGAGGCCGTGGCCGCGGCTATGGCCTGATCCTTAGAGGACCTGGGGGGAAACCATGACCTCTTATAGCAGTATTACTTCAATATTACTTCAGCGTGAGAAAGAGATGGAGCTATAAGTCCTGTATAGCTCCATCACTTTCCCACTGGAAGTAATATTATAATAATACTGCTATAAGAGGTGATGGTTACCCCCCTGAGCCTCTTAACCGATACCGCCTTGATCGCAGCGGCCACTACCTCCGCAAACCCGGCTGCACGTTCCGACCCGGAACCGCCAGCGGCTTCCGCCCCGCCTCCAGAAACCTCAGAGAGGGGCCCCTCCTTGGCGAGCCTCTCGGGTCGCCGGGCCAACTGGGTCGGGCCAGCCAGCCCGGCCGGGCTGGTCAGCTCGACCGGGCCAGCCCGGCCCGGCTTGCCCGCTTCCTTGGTAGTGGCACCTCTGTCCACCCCTTTACTACCTCGGACTCCACCCCGCCGGCTGGAGTGGATCTTCCTCCTCCGCCCGACTCCATCGTCGGAGGTACCTCCAAGGACCTCCTTGGACCTCCTTGGACCTCCAAGCGGCCCAACTCGGGGTGAGTTGGGCCGCTTGGAGGTTCGCCTGAACTCTCGGCTCCTCTCCAACACCCCTTTTCTTTGCGAGCTCCCCGAGCTCTCTCCGCCTGATGCAAGGTCGGACTCCGACCCCGCATCGCTCTCCTCCCCTTGACTTCCACTTTTTTTGTTTTGTTCAAATTTATCCATACTGTTCCCACGAGTATGGGGGATCTAAAAAGTACACCTAGGTTCACCCCCTGTCCCTAGGCAAGTGTACATTTGTAACCCAACCAGGGGGTCCACTGGTACCCTGGCTGGGGGTGCGCTAACGACTGATGCGCCACCTACAACTCGGAAGTTGCAGATGACACTACTCCTCAGCCATTCATATCCTCGCCGCGCACCAAAACTTGATATTAGAGGAATTTTTATAGTGGTTATCTTCCTCGCGATCCGGGCGATCAAGCCAAGATCCTCGTCCCGTTCCAAACCACAAAACATGACTGTGGTCTCTTTACGGATTACGATTTCGACGGTTGCAGACAGAAGAATCATTCTCCCGCTGCTTGCTCGCTGGCAGGGTAAGTGCACAGCAAGCACCGCCACTCTTCGCCCACTCAACCTGCCCTCTGTAAGCAGAGAGGGGAGTGGACGACCGACGATCGAGCATGAAGCCACGCAGAAATTCGCCACGGTCAATACCCTCTCCGAAACATGGAGAGACTACTGGCCGTGCCCAGGATGCACCGGCCCGACGACTGCTCTTACCCCCGAACGTATTCGAAGGGAACCAGCAGCAATCAGACACACCTATCCGCTCAATCGCTTCGTGTAACCACAGTTTGAAATACGAAAACTTTAATTTTGCTTTGTGCAACTGTGGTTGCAGAGCGACAATGTTATTTCATTCTAATAAAATCTCTATTACAAACGCACATAGTCCTATGTTTACGTACTTAAACCAAAGACAGATACATTGCTTATAGGTTTATGCTCGTATTACCAACCTCACGGAAGAAAAATATCGAAATTTTGACAAATTAATATTGAACAAACGGTTTACAAGATGTAGGTCCTTGGTTCGAACCCGACAGGCGCTTTACTTTGTGTAAATTATTTCATCACCACTGCTCTCAAATCGGTGAAGGAAAACATCGTAAGGAAACGCCTGTCCTAGAACCGAAAATTCGAAGACATGTGACATGTACCAACACGCACTGGGCCCGCGTAGTGGATCACGGCCCACTCCCTCTCAAAGAGAGGAGACCTGTGTCCCAACAGTGTGAAGATTAGAGGCTGATTATGTAGTGTTATCAAGGAACTGATAAGATATGCCGTACCTACGTACTTTATTTTGTATTGTACATTATCTATAAGTTTCGCGCTGTTTTTAAAACTTCACGATTTCACCTGTTTATTGTATAGGATTGAATGGTGAACCATATTTTCTGACTCAATAATTTAACTAGGCAATGAAATTTGGCTAAAAAATGCGCCGCTTAATTTTAATTTGTAAATGACACAAATTTACAAATAATCATTTAGACAATTATATTCATATTAAAGTTAAGGAAATACAAAGGGTATTTCCTTTACTTTAATATGAATATAATTGTCGTAGGTTTTTAATGTAAAATAGCCTAGATTATATCTAACAAATTTGCGATCAATTACGCAATCCGTAAATTCTGCACCAGGTTTCACTTAGTATTTTTACTATGTTTTGCAGATAAATTGCATTCAAATATCGTTAAATATAAAGCATAAAAGCTCCTACATACTGAGGCGATATCGCGGACGCAACAGGCATATTGCTGCCTGTCGCGCCCGCGATATCGCCTCAGTATGTAGGAGCCTTAATAAAGCATAGTAAAGCATCTAGTTGAAGAATAAAATAAACAACTAAACACCTACGGATCTTATTTTTTACTAAAACTCGATGTGTTACAAAGATTCGCTAAAATGGCTAGTACATCTAGTTTTATCGCTTCTAAAATATTATATTAACCAGAAGTACTAAAATAGCATACATCCTTTTTTTTGTTGTTTAAATGGCTATCCATAACAGTCAAAATATTTGCAGTGCTCCACTCGAGCAAGTCATAAGTTAAGTTTTAGTAACGGCGGGTCAAACGCGTGGTACGCAGTCCAGAGCAGGCCTGCCAGAGGGTTGCGGGCCTGCCGGGGCCGCGGGAAAGTCCGAAAGTGATACCTAGGCCCCTGGCAACACAGGCAACGGCAGGAACACGGGTGGGTTTTAGTCAGTAAGAGTCTGACACACCCTCCCGCTCCGTCCAGAAAGGGAGAAGTTATTTGATAATTTCTAACCCAAAGAAAAGGAGCACCTGGCAAAGTAAGCTACCTTTTTTTGGGTATGCAATTGAGCGGCAAATTATTACAAAATGTTTCTTGACTAATGAATGAAGGTTCATGATAATTACTACAGAAATTGTATAGTCGATGTTACAAAATATAAATAGGTACTTTACAGGTTTATTAATTACATACCTACATAAAATCACGCCTAGTTTCCCCGAACGGTTGGTCTGAGGTCGTAATCATAATAATTTATTTGTCAGTTAAGACGCTGATAACACCTAAACCGCGGTCACTGTCAGATTGCATAGAAAAGAAAGAGAAGCGCGATGACACAACGCTTGTAATTTATTGCAAAATATGAAGCAATTTACTCAAAATTGAGTTGAGTAATCGAAAATCAAAAACAACCAAGTTCTGCATTCAAATAAGACGTTCTTAATTTTGATAATTGATATTTAAATACCTACATATATTTTGGATTAGAACTCAAGGTAAGAGGTTAGTTTAACGTTAGTTTGTATCGAGATTTTTTTTTCCAAACGTGTTTTGGTAACAACCAAGTTCTGGGAAATATGTTCAAAATTATCATATATTTTTTCCACTACCACAAACTATACAGATTTGGCAATTTTTTTTCTTAAGAGAAGCCTATTTTGGCCAATTGGGGCTTGTCAGCGCCTTAAGGCAAAGCATTAGTGCTTTCAGAACCGCTGCTGAACAAGTTTTAGGTATTCGATGAAGGTATCTGCGACAGTCAATTATGATGATGTTAAGTAAAAAAGAAATCATATCGAACTGGGCGGGCATAAGAAAGTTACTGAGTCAATTACTTCCACATGCGAAAAAAGAGAGCGCAACAATGCGCTGGAACTAAAATTAAACAACGTAAGAGCGCCAAACCAAACATTTTTTTTTAATAAAAATAAATTAAAATATGACGTAAAAAAAATATTTTCAACCAAGAGTTTTCAATTACCTAATACGCAATGTAATTCGAATGTAATTTTGCAACAAAATTACTTAGGATTTTAGAATTACAGAAAAAATATAAAAAAGTAGAGGTCTTTTCGGAATTCAATTCTATCGAGAAAATTTAACCCAATTACGTTTTCCTTCAGTCAGAGTATTAATCAAATATTCAATAAACATATTATCCAAAAATTAAATCCATACATCTATAATAATGAAATAAATGATTACGAAAGCCCTAATTTATTTTGGCATCGCATTAAGCTTCGTTTATCTAATGACGTTCCCAGTCTGCATACAAAAATTCAAGCAAACAAATGTAATAGTTTAGTCACTGTAACTAGTCAAAGATTGGCAAGAGACCATAGTTGACCCGTCACTACTATTTAGTTTATTTGAAAAAATCACTTTTTTAACATCGATGTTAGGATTTATTTAATAATTACAAAATACTCCTACGCATTGCCCGTGTTTTAATTTAATGTCGTATTGTCGTCTCCACATTGTACGATATATTGTTACTTTGATCTAAAAAAATGCTGTAAGTAATTTATTATGGGTAAATAACTTACCTCACTTCAATACTCTATTGCCCGCTGGAAAAAAATCATGTAAAGAAAGAAAACAAAGAAAATACGTTTATTTGCGGTAAACATAACGCAAAGACAAATCACAAACAAAAAAAAAAACAAGTCAACACGCAAAATCAAAAGTCATTTATTTAAACTAGGCTGAGAATCAGCACTTTTCGAACGTCGAAATTACATAAGAAAGTCCCCCAAAACACCTGCCCTTCACCACTTTCTAGTGCTTTAGCTGGGATTAGCTCCCAGCTAAAGCACTAGGAAAAATGCCTAGCTAAAAATGGTAGGGTCTGATGCGCCACTTCTTCTGAGTCGCGCAACAAACTCCCCAGCATTTATTCAGGGTTGTAGATGCTATTAGTGTTTCCTACTCAAAGGAGTAGGAGATATTAATAGCACCTGCTATGGTTTACCAGATGTTGCATTATTTTGTATTAGATTCTGCCCACGACTTCGTTCGCGTGGAAGTCGAAAGATACACAATAAACTAAATTAACAGCCAAAATTTTTTTTAATCCATGGCGTCGCATCAATAATCCGCGCTTTACTTCGTTTTCCCTTAGCGTTCTTCCTGACTTTTTTTCTTTTTGTCGGCTCCAAGCGGTCGGTCGTAGCGTTTCGTTAAATAGCTTTCCTCAAGAATTGGGCTATTAAATGCAAAAAAAAAATTTTCAGATCCGAACGGTAGGTCCAGAGATTAGCTCGTTCAAACAAACAAACTCTTCAGCTATATTATATTAGTATAAATTTACGTCGTAACTATAAGCATTAGTAGTAACTAGAAACTATTCAACAGCTTCTACAATACACGAGACTTTAGTTTAATATAGGTACTGAAGACTCGTCGATCGCTTCACTTAGTATGTATAAATTAGAAAATATTAAAATGATGAATCCTTCGTTACGTTCGGGATTCAATAAAGGGCGTAATAAAAGACACTGCTTTATTCCCTTAGTGAATAATATACTATATTTTTTCCAAAATCCTTCACTATAGTGCTGACCTTCGTAATAATGTATGCACCTCTTGTGCAAATAGCGTGTTCCTAGACCCAGCCAACTGTGCGTTGTCTGCCAATGAATGATTAATTAATGATTTTAAGAATAAGTATATGTATTATGTCCATATTTACATCTTTCTGTGCCGTATTTATACATTTCATTTCGTCTCTCCGAAATTAAATAGGAAACAAAAAAATCTCATTATTATTGCGCGTGTCAGTTTTCAGAATTGTTGATTTTGCATGATTTGTCTTTATTGTGTTCGTTTCCACTTTGATTAACCGGAAAACGAAAATCCTGGACTGAAGTGAGTTGAGCTTGCACAATAGAAATTCCGGATCAAACTTCTACGTACAAACAGACGGGTTTTTTTTCACAAATTTGATTAATTTGACGAAAATTCTAATCAACTGGCGTTTTTGTTGTACTAGTTCTGCTATTGCCACATTCACCAAGGTATTTTTTAAAAGTAAAGTAAAGTAAAGTAATTGAAAGTAGATAGATACTCGTATGTAGATTGTCTGTGACAGACAGAGATAAAGACGGATGGACGCAAAGGTAAGATTTGGCACTAATTAAAATGGCTTCGCTTTGCTTGTACCAATAGCTTGTGCTGGTAGTTAACCCTTACTTATACAGGGTTACTGGTAACTCGACGTATTCCTTGCAGGACGTCATAGTAGGGTTAAAATGCAACAAATTAAGCCACCAAATGTTCTACCGAAATTCAGTAGTTTTTGAATTAGTTAAGAGATTTAGTTTTTTAATGAAAAATCCCAGATTAAACCATTTGAAACCAATTTAAAAATGATTTACGGCGCGACTGTACTGAAATTTAAGTTATTATCATAGTTGACGCCGTAGCAGACTTTTGTTAATAATTAAAAGTTCAATAATGCCAAAAACTTTGGCAAATATCACTAACAAAACATTTATTTTTTTGTAATTTTTGCTATTACTTCATAAAAAATGTAGTCTAGTGCAAAAAAAAAACTACACCTGGTGTACAAATTACTAAGAAAATATCCTTGTCTTATCAGCTATCCAAAAAGGTATGAAAGTTAATACAAAATCATGGACTACATTATGAAAATCGTTTTTGATTTAGTACAGGCGTGCGTTTCACAAAAAGGTGATTATTCGAAAAATCAAAAACAAAATCGTGAACATTATTATTCTTTTTAATCAATATTAAAAACTTTAATTACACACATTTCACACGTCTTGTTCGATGTGCTGCCCTCGGTTTCGAATACATGTTCTTATTCGCTTCCTTACTTCGGTTTTTGTTATTCTTGAGGTGATTGTTGCCCTCATCTGGTCCGCCGCATTTATAATTCTCTCCCTTAGTTCTTCAATTGAATTTACTGGGGTCACATAAACTAGATCTTTCATATGACCCCGGACGTAAAAGTCTAGCGGCGTCAGATCAGGGCTTCGTGCAGGCCACGGAATCGGTCCACCGCGCCCTATCCATCGGTTTGGATAGTTTTCATCCAGCAATTGTCGAATTGTGATTCGGAAGTGGGCTGGACATCCGTCATGTTGGTAAATCATGTTTGCTCTTCTTTCTTCCGGTACATCCGTGAGCAGTGCTGATAAATGATTTCTGAGGAAATCTTCATAAAGTTCCCCATTTAGTGTTCGGGGTAAAAAATGTGGGCCAATTAATTTGTCGTCAATAATACCCATCCAAACATTAAGCGAGAACCTTCGCTGGGATGCGGTTGGTTTCAGTTTTTTAGGGTTTGCTTCTGCTTTCGGTGCCCAGTAATGTAAGTTGTGGTAATTTGTGATACCATCACGATCAAAACATGACTCATCGGTCCACAGAATGTTTTTTAAAAAGTTTTCGCTGTCGGCGTCGGCACTTAGCATAAAACGACAAAATTCAAGCCGTCTCGGCGGATCTCCTTCTTCTAATGACTGGACTGGTTGGTAATGGTATGGATGTCGGCCTGACAAGTGAACTACAGACCAGACTTTCCACTGTGACATACCAAGCTCACGCGCTACGATGTTTGTCGATGTGTTAGGATCGTCAATAAAACGTTGAAGAATAAGCTCCTCGTCCTCAGCCGTGTATCTCCGGGAACGACCAGTGTCAACTTGCCTGCTTCTTTGGACGCTGCCAGTTTCAGATATTCACCGATAAGTCGATCCGAAGACACTAACGTGGGGGAGTCGGCGGTTGGGAAAGCGAAGTTGATATTCTCGCCGCGCCTCAGCAGCGTTACCGTCACAAAGTCCGTAACAGTACATTATGTCAGCGTATTCAGGATTAGAATATGCAGCCATAGTCAGCGCTTATGAAGGCACAGCACAGCACAAGAGCAAGATACGCAGCAACAGTTAGGGAAATAGCCAGTAACAAAACACGAGCTTGCGCGACGTAGAGTTGAAACTAACTAACGCTGACGACCAAATTTTGCAAAATCGCACCCCCTGTCATGCGTCGAGAGAACAATAGCGACCAATCACAAAGCTCCCCGAGTGGTTGGAGTTCAAGCGAAGGTAAAAACTACGAATAATACGAATACGAAACAATAGGTTGACCGTCTCGCAATTTTACCTGCCCCCCATAAAACTTCTCACAAAACTTCTCTTCGCTGGCACACATGCAAAAGTATTGACAATCATACCTTTCTGAATAACTGATAAGACAAGGATATTTTCCTAGTAATTTGTACACCAGGTGTAGTATTTTTTTTTTGCACTAGACTACATTTTTTATGAAGTAATAGCAAAAATTACAAAAAATTAAATGTTTGGTTAGTGATATTTGCCAAAGTTTTAGGCATTATTGAACTTTTAATTATTAACAAAGGTCTGCTACGGCGTCAACTATGATAATAACTTAAATTTCAGTACAGTCGCGCCGTAATCATTTTTAAATTGGTTTCAAATGATTTAATCTAGGATTTTTCATAAAAAAACTAAAACTCTTAACTAATTCAAAAACTACTGAATTTCGGTAGAACATTTGGTGGCTTAATTTGTTGCATTTTAACCCTACTATGACGTCCTGCAAGGAATACGTCGAGTTACCAGTAACCCTGTATATAAATTAAGGGCTAACTATCCTGTACCTACCGATGGAATTTGTAACATTAAATCTAAACAGTCTGGGGTTTTCAATCTACCTAGGAACTACACGTAGATTTGATGTTGCGTAATATAAAATGTTTGGTTACTTTAGTATTCAAATATCTTTTTTATATATTCAGTAAATCATATTTGCAGACAGACGATAAAAAATTAAGCCAAATTAATACTAATTTTATTTAAATAAGTATGAACATAAAACCAGTGGCTGTAGAGATATATAAAAAGATAATAATTTGACGATTCTCCCACAATATCACAATGTGTTAAAAAAATAAAAAATATTTATAAATCCTTATCGTAAACATTGTACCTGCTTGTAGAATATTCTTTACAATTATTCGCTAGCTTAAATTGCAAGAATGATTGTTTAAAACTCATTTGGTTTTTCTTTTCATAATCAAATAATGTATTAAATATATTTTAAATGTTAATGTGAATCCTGGTGGAGCTAAAATATGAACGCATTTAAATCTGCTCATACCTAATTATTTATATCGTTCTTGTCTTCGGGATATTAAAACTGTTAATTGGCACCACCAAATCTACAAATTAAAAGTAGAAAATGAATTGTTTTCACCGTTAAATCCATTTAATTGGTCAAGGACAGCTAATTTGACACAATTGATTTTCTATAGTTTGACTCCGAATCGGTGTCGCGCGGGGCTTAACAAGTTAAATATTATGATGTAGGTACACCTACCCGCTCCAGGTAGGTATATATTGTGGTGTAGGCATACCTACCCATTCCAAGTCGGTATACATATTAATTACGCCGACAATTACGAAAACAATTTTTTTAGGGCTCGTACTGTGGGATGATATTTTTTTTTTGTGGCGTAATATTAAGCATTAAATTGCAAATTTTTGTTAAAGTCAAGTGCTCACTGGCAGCTAAACGGTTGTTTATGGAGATGTGAAAAAATTCATGGCAGTAGTACATGATATAATGAAATTATAAGGAAAACTATCACGGCTAAGTAGGCTCTCCAAGTTAACGAGTTATAGTCGACTAACTTAAATTTACAGTTGGAGAATTGACCATGGCATATATCGATGTATGGAGAACAGGTTTTTCAACTACAATGTTAAGTTTGTTTTTGGAATAAATTCTTCCCAAGTAATCCCAACTACGGAACCCTTCATTGTGCGTGGCCCGACACGCTTTTGCCCGTTTTTTATTACTTTTTAATTTGATTTTCAGCAGGGCACTCGTGTTTTTTATTTTTTATTTTATACTTTTAAGTGACAAGTTTCATTTTTGAAATATGTTTTGCTTTATCTCAATAGATGGCGTTGCGTTTATTTTAACCAATATATATATTTTTTACTAGCTTACTATACTCGTGTGATGATGAAAGAATTCTAATGATAACTCAATCATCTACGAAATTATTCAGTGATTCAGACATTCCCAGTCTTACTAAATCGTTTGAAGCCAAAGATGAAATGTTTGTTTTGCATGTATACCCTACTAATGTAAAATGTATGCCAATAATTTATATAGCTTTTGTCGTGCTCGTCAAGGCCTTCAATTTGATACCCATATTGCAATAATTGAAGAAAAAAAATATTTTCACTTTTGAAAAAATATTCCATATTCATATTCATTTTGTTTTTCAAAAATATAGCCAAATATATATTCTAACGATACCCCATACATCCAAATCGGTTAGGCATTTAAAAATTATGGTGGAACAAAGAAACTCACATAGATACATACACACACACATACATGAATCCTGAAAACATTACACTCCCTTTTTCGTGTCGTGTAAAAAACATGTAAACTTTTACAAGTTCACTGTCCTGGTGTCCGTAAACTCGCGAATAATTAACGTCGGCTTCTATTTTTTTTAACCAAAATCCTGTCGTATTTACTATCAGTGAAAAATAGGGAATATAGACGAGGTATTAAGATAAAAACATATTTTTTTTTAAAGTAACAATTTGGTTTATCATACATACATGTAGGTGCTTATTAAGAAGTCTCTTTATGGGTTGGACCCATAAAAAGACTTCTTAATAAGTACCTATATGTATGTCCAATGCAAGTACCTGTAATTTTTAATGCAAAGGCTGTTTTTACGTGAAAATAAATGCAAATCTCTACTGAAGCTTGTAAAGCGAAAAATCAGAAACAAACCTAGTGGATTGAGGTTTATGCAAAAATAACAGGTTCTTTTTTTTATAACGAACACAGTTTTTTATAAATCAACCAAAATACGTAAGAAATTTGGAATTTCGCGGGCTACTTTGAAAAAATCACCTTAATTAGTGCTAAATTAGAGTTTGTTCAGTTCTCTACTTAAAATTCTTAATTCAGAAACCGGGTATTTTTAAACTAGCGTACATAACACCCGTGAAACTCTGGCAACGAATAGGTACACGTGTACTAATATAGTACACGTGAAACTTAAGGGGACTACAGGAGCTAAACGCAACTTTTATAAGTTTTATAATACCTTAAAGTATGATCCAATGCAGTAAACAAAATTAAAAATTTCTTTTAACGATTATTAACCATACTAATATTTATGTACATGCAATCATTCTGATTTTGTGTCAGATTATTCTAAAAGCAACATACTAGTGTTTTTTTTTATACAATCTGTAGCTTTTTTATAAATCGATAATTGCTTCATATTTTGCAATAAATTACCAGCATTGTGTCATCGCGCTTCTCTTTCTTTTCTATGCAGTCCGACAGTGACCGCGCTTTAGGTGTTGTCGGCCTCTTAACGGCGGCTCTGAAGTGCACTACTCGCTACGCAGTACCCCACCCCTCACCCCCGCTGACACATGAATTCGTTACTGCGCAGCGACACGCCTCGTGCTCCGAGTCGCCATAAATTTTGAATAGTACCTACTGTACTGGCTACATGGCGGATGCACTTTAAAATTCAGTTTAAAAAGATCTAGTTGTTTTAACATGAATATAAATCGTGTATTATAAAAGTTAGTTGGTACTTCGTCACGTGCCATGTAACATGTTTTCACAACTTTAAACTATTTAAAATCTATCAATTTGATTGCTATGGGCAATCATTTTATTAACCTATTGACCGCCACGTCAAAAAAGCAAAAACGTGCCCTCGGCGCCAATCTACGAATTATTCCTTAAAATCTGTCTGTCACGGTCACGACGACCGTGGCGTGCTGGGCACATTTTGGTCTGGCATCTATACATGAAAGTGGCGGTCAAAAGGTTAAAAGGATAACAATCATTTTATCGCCTCTCGGACAGCAATTTTCTTTCCTCATACAGAGAACAAACGAGTATTGAAGACACTTAGGAACTGAAAGTGAATATGGTGATTTCAAACCAATAACAAGCGTGATGACCAATACTCTGCCCTGTATTCAGAGGCCTTTGCCCTACAATGGTACATTAATACGCCGGTATTATTATTATTACAAGTGCATATATGCACGTATCTTTTTACAGTATTCTTTTTCAATTGTTTTTTTTTTTTTAAATTGCAAAGCAATATGGATATCTTATCATTAATAAAACTTTATTTAAGTAAAATAACAATTCCTTTTGACATTTAGCTTAATGTGTTGCACATTAAGCTAAAATGTCAAAGGGAATAGCAGCCGCAGGACATTAAAAGATGCAAAAGTTACAACTGTTTATTGTCAAACAATAAACTTGTCCCCGCCGCCATCGCGCTGGCAACACCCCTTAAGCACTTAAGATTAATTAAATAAATCTGATAATATTTTTAGATGAAAGGATCGTATTATAAAATAACAGCTGCGCCTTAGTGTTTAAAAAACAAACATCAACCCTGTATTTTCAGAAAGGAGTAAACATGTTTGTAGCACTCTCATTTCGCCAGTATGTTTCTCTTTCAGTCCCGTGTAATAGGGGGCGAGCCAATTGCCATCAACTGAGCATAAATTTCTCTTGACCTTATTAATGAAGCAAAATACATCATGGTCAAATCTATACCTACAGGTAAATATGAACAACTTTCGCTACCCAGAAATATGAAATAATCAGCTGTATTGTACCCGGAACCCTATTACTAAGCTTCCGCTGTCCATCCGTCCGGTCGGCTGTCTGTCAAAGGGCACCGTTGACACCGTTGACCGGGCATGAACCGTTATAAGTAGATACATAGATTGAAATTTTTACAGATTGTGTATTTCTATTGCCGCTGTAACAACAAATAATAAAAATAAAATAAAGTAAAAAATTAAAAGGGGCGGGCCACACAAGAAATGTGTTTTTTACGAAAGTATTTAATAAAAAGGTGTGTTAAATATTGTAGGGTAATAAGGAACCCTTCGTGTGCGAGTCCGACTCGCATTTGGCCGGCTTTTTGTGCTTCTTGATATGAAAATCAGGTGTACCTAGCACAATTTGCCACAAATAGAAACAGTTTAGACACTAAACACACTATAACAATTATATCTTAGTTTTGTATTACCCACTCGTATCTGTAATTACAGAAACAATTAAAAGCCATTGTGTCTCTTGTGGACCCACTTTATCGATACGAAGGGCTAAGGAGTATTGTATCTAATGGACTTTTTTTATAGATTAATTAAAGTAACAAATTGTTGCCTCCGTTTTGTCTTCTCGTTCCGTTTTTGTTTTGTCTTGTCTGTACTCTATAAGACAACGAAATGTTTTATTCTTATGCCATGATCTGATCAAGATTATGTCTGGACTTTAAACCTTTTGACCGCCAGTCATGTATAGATGACAAACTAAAATGTGCCCAGCACGCCACGGTCACGACTACATGACAGATTTATAAGGAATAATTCGTAGCTTGGCGCCGAGGGCACGTTTTTGCATTTTTGACGCGGCGGTCAAAAGGTCAAAAGAGACTGTGTCCTCTAAGTTTGTTTCGGCCTTTGTTTTTAGAGTAGTCAGATAGGAAACGCCGACCTCATCTAGTTTTCAAAAATATGATTGACGTGTAAAAGTGTTTCTACAAACCTACTTACAGAAATATAATCATTTATCATTTATCATTTTTCATTTACCAGGCAGTAAAATCTGTCCTCCAAAAACGGAATAACAATGAGTTACTAGTAGCACCAAGTCATTTGAATACAATGTACTAACATCAATTCCTTGAAATAATAGTATTTCAATCAATAAATTAATCGTCAATAGCGAGCCAATTTACTGTGATTTTTCTACTAGACAGTTACAAAGCTTGAAAAATATTGTGATTGTGGTACCACATATTTATTACCACATATTAACCACATATTTAAAATAACTGATCACTATTTATACATGATGACTTTTAAAAACAAAATTAAGGCAGATTGTTTAAAAAAAAATTGTGTAGGTACATCATAATCACGTGGATGTCATGTCCACGAACATTGAGTATTTGAATGAAATATCAAACAAAGTTTAAATATCCAATTTGTAAAGAATATTTATGATTCACAAACAACTTTTTATGATTCTCAGACCAAATAAGACTAGCGTTCCTTTTCATATTTCTTCAATTTTGATACTTTATACCCAATTACACTTGATTTAACCATCTATGTATTCACAATATTTTAGGTATTTATAATATTTAAGACAGCGTTATCTACCCACACTACCAGAATAATTTAGTTTAAGTTTAGTTTAGTTTAGTTTAATAATTAACTTTAGTAACACGAAGCTCGATATTTTTCTAGAATGACCGCATAATAGGACCATCGAACTCACGTCAAAACGATGTAGTTTAAATCAAAATCTACTTAATAGAAATACTCTTTTCACTTCAGTAGCTCAAACATGTAGGTTTTGCTGCCTGAAATCAGTGAGCAAAATGCGATTTTGCTCACTGAGTGAGACCAAGTAACTTTTTATTTTTTTTTCTTAAAGCTGCGTATATCTTATTCAGCTTTGGGTTAATCATACAATTCGAAACATTCACACTCTATCTCTTTCCCGCCATTAGAGAGAGAGAGAGACAAAGACCAGCCCTTTCGAAGTTCCGATTTTGAATTCGACCTCAAAGACAAACACGTTCGGAAATTCGTACTAACTAAAGTAATTTTGCAAAAAGATAATTATGTCTTCTAATGTAATTTATTGAATTTTTAACTTATTGTTGTATTTAAACGAAAATAAGTATTTCCTGCAAATAAAAGTGATATTTAACCTGTAAATATTTATCTCTAGTTTCAATAATGTTACGTAATATATTTTGAATAATAAAATATCATGTGTGCTATTTACGAACACGCCTTAATTTAAATAAAAAAGCGGGAATACAATTTCGTGTCTGGCGTAAAGAGTTGAATAAGTTAAAAAAATATTAAAATAATCGTAAAATATGAGTGAAACTAGCGACGAGAACAGTATTTTAACACCGGAAGAGTTAGAACAATAAGTTATTAATGCAGAATTAAGTTTCCTACCTGAGAAGTCTAGCGAGAAATATCTGAAAGCATACCATGTCTTGGAGAATGAATGAATGGAGACTTAAAAAGGGCGCAAGCAGTTTTTCGGAGACGGTGTTGCTATCTTATTTTTTAGATTTATCACAGGCGAGGCGATCATCTACAATGTCGAGTATTTACTCAATGTTAAAAGCTACTTTAAAAACAAAACATAACGTGCATATTGAAACATACGCAAAACTCGTATCTTTTGTATAAAGAATGTCAGTTGGGCATAAGGCTAAAAAGTCCAAAATTTTCACGGCCCATAGCATAGAAAAATTTCTTAATGAAGCTCCGGACTGCAATTTTCTTGCCGCTAAAGTAAGTGGTACCTATGAATCTATGTTGTTAGTTATTAAAATTTGTGTGTAGACTGTTATGTATAAAGGTACTTACTGCCTACTACTACTAATGTCTGGCTTAGCAATACTGTTAAAATATTTATTACGATATGTAAAAGATGCTGTAAATGATAAATTATGCATATTAATTATTTAATATTTTCATTAAAGGTTGTACTGATCATAGGAATTAGTGGAGCGTGTCGCAATAACGAGCTATTACAGCTAATAATATCGAAAAGCATTCATATAAATTACTGTTAGTAAAATTGAAAAATACGAAGACGAACCTTTACAGGTCTTTTGTCGTACGCGAAGAAAATGTAACTATTGTAGAAAAATACTAAAATTTACGTCCAGCCAATATAAAAACCGACTGACTTTTCATACAATACCATAATAATAAATGCTCAAGACAGCCTATGGGAGTAAATAAAATAGGTGCTATACCGCGAGAAATTGCCACTTTCTTAAAACTGGAACAGCCTCAGCTATACACGGGTCACTGCTTTCGGAGAACTTCGGCAACGCTCTTGTCCGATTCCGAAGCCGATCTCACCACTTAGAAAATAATTCGAAAATCTGTAAGCGTTTAGTGGAAACAATAAGTCTGAATTTGACCTCGGATCCTTGGTCTCACTCACGCCCATCCACTTCCAACGACGCACAGTGTACTTACAGAAAGCCGATCAGAGTCACCAACGTTCACCGTTGTTCCTTCTCAATCCGCCACCGAAACAGAAACCTTAACCCCGGATAATCAAACTCAACTCAATGCAACAATAACGTTGCCAAATAAATATGTTACTTGTAATTTGCAGAATTGCAGTAATTTTACTTTTACTTTTAAAATGTTCCATTTTATTGAATTGGTACCTCTACCTACAATGTTAATTATTTTGATTCACAATAAATAGTTATTTCAATCTATTCCTGTTTAATAGTTTATCTCCTAAAGTGTTCTCGCTGCTGAAGTGAAAAGTTATGTGTGTTACACGAGAGCAAAGTTTTCTGCATCTCGTGCCTTTGAATCCCTCGCCACACTCAGGATTCAAAATCAGCACTCGCAGCAAAAAACGACTTTGCTCTCTTGTTGCACAAATAACTATTTCACTTCTTCACTTTTTCTATCTCTTTTTACTTTACTTTATTACATACACATACATACATAAACTCACGCCTTCTTCCAGGCATAAACCATAGAACGCCACCTGCTACGCTCTTTACATACTCCTTTTGCTCCGTTTACGTTCATACATCTGGTCATACACGCACGCTGGTTGCGAGTACTACGCACCTGACCTTTTTGAAGAACATCACCAATGAGGTCACTCTAAGTCACTACTTTATTAGAATCTCAGTAATCAATCAGCTGTCTCTAATATTCCCTAAACGCCCTGGAAGAGTAATCAGACCGTCTATCTGTATGCGTCATGGCCTCATGGGCCATGGGAGTGCGCTGCCATAAAACATGACCTAGCTAAAGCACAAACAAGAACGTACTAAAAGTTCCGACATTCTCACGCACAGTGGGTGAAACGCTATACATACTATCTAATATTTCATGGTGAAATGTCAGAATAATCTTAGAAAACTTCAAGAAATCATAAAGTACCCACCTACAGTAACGTATTTCTTACCACAATTTTGTTTTTAAATAGATCATAAAAAAAATGTTTATTACATTACTTTAAAAAACGCTATTTGAATACATCAGTTTAGTTAGTCATTTGTACTATGCACTAATGTATTCAAATAGCGATTTTTAAAGTAATGTAATAAATATTTTTAAAAATATGTATATATTTTTTAAGTTCCTGTATTTGTTAAGACTTAATATCTGAAGTCGACGAGATAACAATAGCTTATGCGTAAATTTGGGAACACAGTATTAATGTATAAAAGTGTATTTTGCATGGCGCCAGTCATATTTAACCACTTATCACGGTCAATCAAAGAACTGAACGTGAGCTTATTTAAGAAACGGCTAAAATCCTTTTTGGTGAACAAAGCATATTACAGTATTTCGGACACAAATCTAATGACAGAATGTTGACGTGCTAATAAAATACATGTATTGTTTTGCTTGACATATATTTTGTATATTGACATTAGTATTATATATTGGCATCAGTATTGTATGTATATTGAAATTAGTATTGTATATTAACTTCTTATTATTTGTTTTCAGTCTGTGTTAACTTGTACTGTATTGAAATTTGATGTATTATTTTTGTTTTATTATTTTTTCTCTTTTTATCGACATTGATTTCTATTGTTATTTATTATTAACTAATTTGTATTATAAAGTGTGTGATTCTTTATAACTGTTTTTTGTTCAGGCTTATTTTATTTAATTATTTAGAGTTGGCTGGCTTGATTACTTAATTCAAAACATTAATGCGGCTTCTGGCATAACATAGCGCACTCTTTATTATCTTTATATACCATTATTATTGTACCTATGTTATTGTACAAATGAATAAATGACATGACCGAAACAAGGCCGCGATTTAGAACGAGAATCAATTAAGTAATCTCAACAAAAATATTATTCAGGTAAGCACACCGCTTACCTGACTGACATTTTGATTTGTCCCACTATTGAATTCAGTAAACGAAATAGTTACCTACTTAGTAATCATTTATTTTGACCCCAAGGTAACAATACAGACGTTTCAGTGACTAATCATGATAATAAAAACCCAAATTAAACATTTCAATGTCATAAAGAGTTGAAAAGACAATTCGTTACTTTATTTAATGTTTTTGCTAACAATTAAATGTTTATACTGTCCACTTGTCTACCGAGATAATAACAATTGAGGTCCAGTTGAAAACCAGCGTTAGGCACTAGTTGTCTGGCATTTTTGCTTAACTGGGCCTTTTTGGCGCAGCCATTAAGAACACTTCCTGCTAATTTCTTTCTTTCCTGTATTTTTATCTGCTGTATATATGTATGAGGAAGGCCAACAACGGAACAATGGGCACACCCTCAAAATTACATTAAATTAACGCGATTGCATATATCCTCCGATTGCATTGCGAAACATTTACACAACCCTGGCCCACACGCTATCAGACGTAAGCCATCAAGCCCCACTGTTTAACTTGTCCTAACGACCATCGTCACGTAATGGGAGCCATTAATATAACTAGGAAATTTTAGAATGACCTGAAAACTATGACAGAGGAAAATGGAAGTCATCAGTAGATGCGATCGAGTTGCGTGATAGGATCAATTATGCCATCCAATGCCAACAAACGATCTTGTAACAATCTGCGCGATTGGGGGCGACCTGCTTATGAGACCACTGAATAAATGAAGTACTTTTTACATGAAATGTTTTGCGATATGATAAGTACCTAATCATCTTCTTCATCGCATCGATGATTCCTTTTTTTATTATTGAAAGTTAAGTATCCCGGTTGTAGTGGCTCTGAAAAGTGCCTTTGGGAGGGGGGGGGATCAATTTGGTGAGAAGATTGGCCGGCTTGATTGACTCTATTATACCGAGGGCCAGCTGTTACTAGGGTGCGCCGGGCGAGGAGGCTCTTCTCTCTAATAATAGTAGGTTGGAGGAACATGTTTTGATAGAACAATAAGCTGTTCTTAGCTTCCAAAGTTTAAATGTTTGCTCCTTGTTCGCTGCTCTGCTATAAGTTAGTGATGGGGACTGCCGACAGAAGTGAAAACTTAAAATAAAACAAAGAAAAAAAAGATCAGGGGTCAATGACTGGTGGTGAAGTTACGAAGTAGTTGAAAATATGTTTTTTTTTCATCGTGTTTAGATATCGATACCCCACGTGTGTGAAGTTTACGCAGAAAAAAACTGAATCTGAAACTGATATTTCAAGTAACTAGAGTCGTTGACCCCAAAATTTATTATTTTATCGTATTAATATACCGATACCCATCACGTCTGCAGAGTTTAGCTAATTTAATTTGACCCTGTATATATGCGTTTACATGTACACAGGCCGCTATGCGTTGCCAGTCTGGCGCAACACGTCACATTAGCATGTCTGTAACCCATAAGTTTTGCCTACAAGTTATCACTTCAAAAATATCATGCAATCAACAATAAGTCACCCGACGGCTTACCTGGGAAAGCCTTGGAGGCTTTCGGGCCTCGACTTAGGGGGCTCCTAAGCGTATACTTGGAGAGGGGCCAGTTCCCGCTTCGTTGGAAGACGGGGCGCCCTGCGGACTCTCCGTACGCTTATCGGCCTAACGTGCTGCTCGACGAGGTGGGCAAGCTCTTAGAAAGAGTCATTGCAGATCGCCTCGTCAGCCAGCTGGTGAGGATTTGGCGGAGAGCCAGTTTAGTTTCCGCAGGGTGCGCTCTACGGTGGACGCCATCATGCGCATGCGGCCCCTCACGACGGGGAATGCTGTCGCCCAGGGTGGGGTCGTCCTGGCGGTGTCTCAAGACATCGCCAATAGCTTCAATACCCGGCCCTGGAGTTGCATCAGGGAGGCACTCCAGTACCACCGGATGCCGACCTACCTCTGTTGTGTGGTCGAGGCCTATCTGACAGACAGGGCCGTCATCTGCCCCGGTCACCAGGGAGCGTGGAACCAGCAAGAGATGTCATGCGGTGTCCCACAGGGATATTTGTGGGCCATCGGATACGACTGGGTGCTGCGCGCCGAACTCCCTAGCGGCGTCAGCGTAGTGTGCTACGCTGACGACATGTTGGTCCTGGCAACTCAGGCAACGCTTCCGATGCCTGTGTTGCCAGGACTCTTACTCTTACAGACTCCCGCTGTGCCCAGAGCGGGAGAAGTCATTTGATAATTAAACAACCAAAAAAAAAAAATAAATCAACAATAATATCTCAAATCAAACTGAACAACAAATAAAACTTATAATAATTGGGTCATTGTCAAATTTTGCGCAGGTAAACGTAACTTAAAATGATTAAAATATAAAACAATAAATATGTTTAAACATTACTTTTCTTTATGTCCGTGCTTGTTAAAACAACTGAATTACGGTCTATTATAGTCGGTCGTGAAGTTTTTTTTTTTTTTAATTTATTCTTGATTTAGTGGGTCAGGGTGTAAAAAAATCAGCGGTCACATCCTTCTGCGAAGCAGTAATGCTCGCGAAAGAGGAGGCGGGACGGTTGAGGGAGAGGCAAATTTCACGCCCTCTCGCACCTAGCCACCGTAGGAGATGCCCTAGGGGTTGGGAATCCCAGGCGGATTTCCGGCCACCGTACGCGTAGGCGCGGGCTTGCGGACGGTGGGCAATTGGTAGCTCGCCATCCGATAAGGACCAGACCCGGGTCGACGGCAGAGATGTCGTCAGCACAAGTGTAGGGGTCAGGAACAAGCGGAAGGATCACGGGTGGGTTTAAGTCAGTAAGAGTCTGACACACCCTCCCACTCCGCCCAGAGCGGGAGAAGTTATTTGACCATTTCCCACCCAAAAAAAAGGCTGTAAAAAAATACAACTCTGTTATCATTACGTTTTACCTTTTTATTATAAAATTAATGGATGTTTACTAATGCAATGTATTTTGTATTTAATGTTAAATTTGTTAGAGGTTATGACATTATTAATAATTTAAAAAACAAAGTGTTGAGGGATATAGTTCGCTAAATATTGCTAAACATTTTGTAAAATAGAAGTAATAAAAAAAACAGATTATGTAATTTAAAACAATAAAATAAAAATGTTAATTCCTATCGGTCGTTCGCTGGTAAAAGATATTTTATATTGGTAAAGTTAGCCTCTCTCCCTCTCTCTCGCAATATATAATATTACGAGAGAGAGAGAGAGGCTAACTTCCTCGACAGAATTTTAAATAAATCAGAACTAAGGCCCTGAAACTTTTTATTGTAATTCTGAGCAGCAGTAGGTACTAAATTGATTGGAAGTAATTGGTAAATGCTCAGATTGTCAATTACTAAATATTCGTGTTTTCTCAAGGGCACTTGAAGTTGAACGATTTTATCGGGAAAATTGATAATATCATTCAACTTGAGAAAACACGAATATTTAGTAATCGACAATCTGAGCAGACTAGATTGAGCAGTTAGGTATGTACAAGTTTCCAAGTTGATAATATTACCCACAGACCTTAGGTTGTCCAATACAAATACTGTGAAGGTAAAACGAATTCAAAGGACATTGTCGTAAGTGGCCAACAAACATTTGACGTACGTAATAATTATAATGTATTTTATTGCGAATATCTGTATGAAACGGACATGCTGCGTTCCATAATCAACAATTAAAACCCTGGAACGAGTCACATCAAAAAAGCCGCCAGCTTTGACAATTAGATTTGAGATGACAATTAGTGATGCCCAATCTTACATTTCACACACATCGAGTGCGAGATCATTTGCGTTGGCCACCTGCCGACCTATTCTCTAAAAATCTCACCGTGAAAACTAAGGTGAAGTGAGCTGTCAATAGTGTCAATCACTAGTATCGTTTAGAATGACAGCTCACTCCACTTATGTTATCACGTTGAGGTTTTTACAGAATAGACCGACTGCTTTCGGATGTCACACCCACCCCTACGTACCTACATTCTTTTTCAACATTTTTCGCTCTAGGGTATGGCGCTTCTGTAGTGATTTGTGCAACGTTTTTATACACCTTAGGTAATAAAATAATTTAACAACAAATCCAATTTTAATAACTTAATCCATCCATCCTAAATAATAATTGATCTTTTTCTATACAATTATTTATAAGTGAGATGCGAATTTCGAATAGAATAACACGGTGGGTACCGAACGGTATCGATTTTGTTTAAAATATATCGATACAGATCTAATGTATGGTATCACTAATCGTTGTTAATGAACTCGACTGTCAAGAATGTTTACCAAATAAGTAAAATGCTACCTAATATGTATATTTAACACCAAACAAGATAGGTACATAATTACTTAAATGTTTTACTGAATCTCTTAGCTTGACTAGCTACATACAGGCAATAGAAATAACATTAGTGACAGGCATTTATTAGCATGTATTCCTAAGTATTGAAAGGATAGTTTCTTACTAAATAAAACCTCAAAATCTTTGTTTTTTTTTTTAAATAAATTCTTTCTGCAAGTTCAAGTATCAAACTTTGCCTTCATATACCTACTTGTTATTTAGAACAAATAGGCATATGTTACCCAGTAACTGGGTTGTGGAGGTCAGATAGGCAGTCGCTCTATGTAGAATACAGGTATTCAGCTGCATTTGGATAGTCTGGAAGCCGACCCCAACGTAGTTGGGAAAAGGCTAGGCAGATGATGATACCTACTTGTTATTTATAACACGCAAAGTAATTTTCCTTCGCTGTTGGTTCTGGGGCGAATGATGTATGGATGCAGAACAATCTCCTTTCAATCTTATCTTGATGTAGGTATGCTTCAAGATAAGTAAATAAATAGATAAGTAGTAAATAAGTAGATAAATGATCTAATATATAATAATTAAAATCGATGAAAAATTGAGGAGGTAATTGGTTTAAAAGTGACGTTAAAACTGGAATGTTATTACAGCATACCATCTTTTCTAGTTTTGAGTCATCGTGCATTTATGAAATTGTGTTTAATAAACACACCCACGGTAAAAGAGCAAACTTCGTAAAGTAACAGCTTCTTTATAAAAAAAATATCGCTTTTTCAAGCTCCAGAGCGGCACAATGTTCTGAGGTCTTTTTTTTTTTTGATGGGAAAACATCAAATTACTTCTCCCGCTCTGGGCGGAGCGGGAGGGTGTGTCAGACTCTTACTGACTAAAACCCACCCGTATTCCTTCCTGTTGCCTGTGTTGCCAGGGGCCTTGGTGACCCTTTAGTACCTTCCCGCGACCCCGGCAGGCATCGGCCCTAGTGGACCCCTACATATGTGCTGACGACATCTCTTTGAGGCGCGCGTGGAATACAACGCGCCGTCGACCCGGGCCTGGTCCTTACCGGACGGTGAGCTACCCATTGCTCACCGTCCGCAAGCCCGCGATGTTCTGAGGTCTGCAGAATGTAGCCGACGCCGAGCTAAACATGACTTACGGACGTGCTTACGCCGCGATACTTGTACACCACGCAGTCTCCCGAGAAAGACAGACCAGCACACTAGGTCGAGGGCCTTATTCTGCAAAATAAAACACTTCACCTCATTTACAGGATTTTGAACCCCTTGTCTCTCCGCTATTTCCGCAAACTGCTTGGAATATCTTTGAGCTTATTTCAGCAGAAAATGTTTGTTATGGTTGTTCCGGCGTTTGAGTAGGCTATAAGCCTATTATATTATAGATGAACGAGGCTTAAAATTAATTAGGTTATTTCGAAGATGATAAATAACCCCATTAATTCTAATTCGGAAGTAATCATCAACTGCTTTTTTTTGTTTGTACACTGATCAAACCACGAATGTCGGTCAAGTGCCGTACAAATCGATTCTGTAAGTGGAATACCTCTTGAAATTGTTCAAACTCAAACTTAAAGCATTTATTTCAATTAAACCTTTCTAAAGCGGGTAAATTATATACTCGTAGTTGTAAAATAATAGTTAGATACATCATAAATGTTGAATTTATAATTATACTAGCTTTTGCCCGCGGCTTCCCACGCTATCCCACCTCGAGGGGACTCTTAATCTTATTGCTAAAAGGCGTTTTCTTTAATTCAGAAAAGCAATTTAATAAATCTAAAATTAAAGATGACTATACTGAATTGATAAACGAATATCAAAGATTAGGGCATTTAATTGAAGTAAGCCGTCCGAGCTTCGGATATTATATTCCTCACCATGCAGTGATTCTCAAAAGCAATGAAACCACACGCTTAAGAGTAGTTTGATGCCTCTAGTAAACCCTCTACAAATAAGTCACTAAATGGTATCAAAGTTGGTTCAGGACGATTTTATGTCGATTTTGCTCAGGTTCCGTCAGTCCTTACCGGACATGGCAGCTTCGGGAGATTCCTGTGTCGGACAAGGCGGGAAGAAACGCCCGGGTGTCACCACTGTGTGGATCGCCCGGAGGACACGGTGGAGCATACGTTAGAGGTCTGCCCGGCTTGGGCAGAGCACCGCCGTGTCCTCGTTGAGGCGATCGGCGGCAGAGATCTCTCGCGTCCGGCCCTGGTTCAGTCCATGGTACTGAGCGAAAGAGCAAGGGCAGCCGTCACCTCCTTCTGCGAAGCAGTAACGCTCGCGAAGGAGGAGGCGGGACTGTTCAGGGAAAGGCAAATTTCGCGCCCTCTCGCCCCTAGCCGCCGCATGAGACGCCCTGGGCGTCGGGAATCCCGGGCGGATTTCCGGCCACCGTAGGCGCGGGATTGCGGATGGTGAGCAATGGGTAGCTCACCGTCCGGTAAGGACCAGGCCCGGGTCGACGGCGCATTGTATTCCACGCGCGCCTCAAAGAGATGTCGTCAGCACAAGTGTAGGGGTCCAATAGGGCCGATGCCTGCCGGGGTCGCGGAAAGGTGCTAAAGGGTTACCGAGGCCCCTGGCAACACAGGCAACAGGAAGGAATACGGGTGGATTTTAGTCAGTAAGTGTTTGACATACCCTCCCGCTCCGCCCAGAGCGGGAGAAGTTGTTTAAAGATTTCCCAACCAAAAAAAAGGTTCCGTCAGTACACCTTTGTATGTGGTAACAGGTGACGTGGAAAAAATGTAAAGACAGGTTATGGTAAATGAATCACAGCGTCCCTTAAAACTTATACTATGGAGGGAAGAGGAAGGTCAACCCCTCAAAACCTTGCAAGTAAATACTCTCACTCATGGAACAGCTTCAGCTCCGTATCTGAGCACTAGGTGTCTTGTCCAAATCGCAGCGGAGTGTACTGATGAATCTGTTGCCAATACTTTAAAACATGACTTCTATGTTGACCTGCATACTGGTTCGGATTCAAAATCTCTCTTAAAGGCTAATATTTTAGGAGTAATTAAGAAACTTGCTGGAAGCTGTTTGCTTGCGTAAGTTTAGAAACAATTCTCCTGGTATTTTTGATGATATACCTATGACTGACCAATTTTAAGATTTTTGTCAAAAATCCTGTCTGAGGATTGTAATGGACACCTTGCTCTGATACTATGCATGATTTAATCGAAAATAAATCTTTTCCTAAAGTATTGTCAATCTCGAGTATATTTGATCCCTTAGATATTTTATGAGCTTGCACATTTTTTTATAAAATCTTACTTCAGAAGCTCTAGCTATTTAAAGTTGACTGGGATGATGAAATTCCCAAGGATATGGAAAACTCATGGAATTCTATAATAAAACGCAACATTTCACTCAAATTCGGATACCTAGATATATTTTCTGTAGTTCTCCTATTTATATAGAGGCTAATTGCTTTGCTGACACCTCGCAAAATGCCTATGGTGAAAGTATTTATCTAAAGTCGACTAATAGTTTAGGTGAAGTTAAATGCAACGTATTATGTGCTAAAACTGAAATTACTCCTTTAAAATCTGAGACAATTCCCAGTCCGGAATTGTTAGGCACTTTACTTGGTGCAAAACTATACTCTAAAGTACTTCACTCTTTAAAAATTAAGATTTCGCGCTCAGTTTTTTGGACAGATTCAAACATAGTTTTAGGGTAACCACCCTAAAACACTCCACCTAACACTCTTAAAACGTATGTAAGCAATCGGATTGAACAAATTCGAGAATTCAGTCAGAGCGGCCGCCATCTTTTTTTTCCCCTTATTTACACGGTTTACGACGGGCGTGACGCATATTTTGTCGCGCACGATTTTGTGCTTTTTTTAACCCTTTTCATCATGAGATAAACTTTTAAATATAGTCAATTTCTACACTACTGCGAGTTTGCTTTTATCAAGCCCAACAACATACATGAATGAAATGTCAGCCAATTGATCCGGCAGAGCTATACAATATGGGGACGACGACAATACGACACTAGTTACTTCGTTTAGTACCTAATGATATTCCCAGTCTGCATACAAAAATGTCTCGAATAGTTTATAACCACTTTATCTATCTATTATTTCCATTATTTAAATTTATTGTCGTCTTATTGTCTCTGCATTGTATAATATATAAATAACTAGTCACTCCATACACAGCGTGGCTACCCCATTGAACGTGATTATCGCGTGCTAGGAAAGTAAATTAAAAATCCTTTTGTAAAATTAATCAAAAACAACATCACATAATAAAATAACGTACAATTTACGTAAATCAAGTACATTCATTGAATACCAATTATGAACAGAATACTATGTTTTTGGAAACTATGTATGTTTTTGTTTCTATCATACTTGTCAGTTTAGTCTACTAGGTTTTTGCTGACTTACATTAAGTTATTTTTGTTTAAAAATCGTTAAATTTCTTTTATACCGTTGGTGTTTTTAACCATAATACAAACATCCCCAAAAACAGAACTGTTTACCCAAAATATAGGGCAAGAAATATTTTGCAGTAAAAAGTTATAACAAAGTGAATAAATAAATTAGAATATTATTTTATAGTCTCTATTTATAACACAAACTCAATTATCTCTGAGACTTCGTAACCCAATATAAAATAATGACGCTGCTTGAATAGCGTAGAGACTAAGAGAGAGAGACCAAGATTTCGTAGCACTGCTACGGCGTAGCTCGGGCTACTACGAAGGGCATGCTCAAGAATCCGAAAAGGACCAGTCCTTAGTGTAACCTTTGAATCTTTAATAGTGAGTCAACGAGATACTTTTCAGGTACTTATAGACTGTTTGTTTGATCTACGAATTGTTTGCACATATTTGCACTGTTAACATCAAAATTGGTTTGAAGGTTTTAGATCTTTCATATTTAGACAGGGTAGTTCAAATATTTGGATTCTCCTTACGGAGATAGGTCAATACTAAAGCTGTTGTGTTTCCTGAATAAGAAATACTGCATTTTAGATATATATTTAATGCTAAGAACAGACTTCCTTCCTTCTCGAGAAATTCACTCGGTCATTGTCCTCAAAAGAAACCCGATTTATTTGGTTGCGTTGTAACTTGTACGGTTTCGGAGTGCAGTTACGTGAACTGCGTTAGATGAAACATCGCGATTAATTGAGCTATTCTTGAAATACGGCTTCATACAGGTATTTATTGTACCTGGTAGAAATAAAGTAATAGTTACAATTATTGATAGTTTAAAGCTAATTGAGTTTTGTTGTTCAATACGATTTTGTGCTCTGAAATGTCGTTCTCCGAAATGGTATTATTATGCGAAGTGTTCGGTTTTGATTATTCTTTTGTGATGTGGGATGGTTATTACGGAAACAAGCACTTTATCATCAATGATTTCTGCTTACAGCAGGCAGCGGTAGCGGTATGCTAAAACGTGAGATTATTATTTTCTTATTATTAACCGACTTCATAAAAAGAAGGAGGTTTTCAATTCGGTTGTATTTTTTTTATGTTTGTTACCTCAGAACTCCATTTTTTATAAACCGATTTGGAAAAATATTTTTTATTTGAAAGGATATATTATACTTCCAGATTGGTTCCATTTTTGTCCAAAATCCAAGTCTAATGAATTGAGAATCCATGAGGAATTGAGGCTACTCCTCAAATATTATAGGCATACATAGAGCGATTTTTATATTTTCATCAACAAGTCAATCAGTTTCATTCAGAAAGTATCATTTGGTAGAGGAAGTTTGCGCGGTGGTCCCACATACATTTTATTAACTTTGCTTGGGTGGTTTTGACTTGCCTTCAATAATACGTATTTAATCCACTCGGTTTATGTTGATGATGTTAAAACTTCCAGTCACTGTTGTTTACATAGCAAATTTAGTACACGAATTGGTGTGGGGTAGGTACCACAACTAAAAAGTATTAAATAAAAAAAAATACAAAAAAAAAATAACTGATATCCAAAACATACTCTAAAAAGTGAATAATAACTTTAAATTCGGAAGTTGGTGGCAAAAACCGAAAATACAGCACCAAAGACACTATTGACACAGCAATATTGTTACCGTCAAGCTGTATCAGAGTTAAGAATTAAGTCGACGCTAAGAAATATTATTTTTCAAAAATTTAAAATATTTCATATGAAAATATTAACTACGTGCACAGCGTGAAATACACACTTAATGATTCCTTGAATAAACTATTGACTCATTATGAAAAGCCTATAAAATACTGGTAACACTGCATCCTTGATACCACTGCACACACTACATGATAGATACTTCATTCTTTTTTTGAAAACATTAAAAAAATATATATCGTACGGACACGATGTTTCCTAAGGCATTTGTAAACGAAAGAGGTAACCATTAATGGAGACCTAGACAAGAGTACATGCTTCATAGCAATCACATGGTAAAAAATCTAATTAATAGGTAGGTACTTAAATATTTATAACGTAGTCTGTCTTATGAAGGAAGTAAATATACCGTCAAGTAAGGAAGTGAAAGTCAAATTTTCCTCGCGACAAATATCCTAAAACTGACCCAAGGCGTCGCAAGTCGCCATTCTAAAAGCCATTATGTTTTATAGTCCATAAAATGGATGTAGCTGAAGACAAGGTCCCCTAATATCACGACTTAATGCCGCGCGATTCGTCAACGCTAAATACAAGTATACATTGAAGAGACTATCATAATTTACCTTGAATATTCCCTGACTGCCTCGCTGGTTTAGTGGTCGCAAGCGCTACTGCTGAGCATGATGTTCAATTCCCGGGTCGGACAAAAGTGTTATTGGATGTTCCATCCGGAATTTCTCAGTAGCAGCCCGTTTGATGACAATAGGCTCGCTCCCTATTATATGGGACTTAAACTTAACTGGTGAAATGGGGGTGTGCTATAGGTACACCTCTGCCTAGCCCTTAGGAGAAAACAGGCGTGATGTTATGTTTATGTGTAAAATAATTTACTTTTACTTATCTAAAAATTGCTTCAGAAAATGTTATCTACTTTATTTTTTTACCATTGTCATCGTCTAACAAGTCTAATAAGGTCGTCAGAAGCTCGAAAGTCTGACAACCAGTCTTACCAAGGGGTATCGTGTTACCCAGTAACTGGATTGTGGAAGTCAGATAGGCAGTTGCTCCATGTAAAATACTGGTATTCAGCTGTATCCGGTAAGACTGGAAGCTGACCCCAACGTGGTTGGGAAAAGGCTAGTCAGATGATGATGATCGTCTAACAGGCCTTTACCCAACTATGTTGGGGTCAGCCGCCAATCTTACCCAATAAAGGTCATCTCTCCTACTTTGCAGTGTACGGCCCACAATAAGCATGTCTTTGTAAAACTTACCTACTACGTCCACATTGTGAAATGGAATAAATAAATTTAGTACTGACCTCTGAAGAAATGCAGCAAAGAATCGACGCAATTGTAATCACTATTTTTTACAATTCTGAACGTTAAATCGTGCAAGAAGGAATGGGAGGCGAGAGCTAGATAACAAAAGAGAACAACAAATTATCGAAAGCCAAACTTGACTTAAAACTTTATGAATGACATCCGGGACGTGCGGTCACTGCGGGCGGAATATTACAGCGCAAATACTTATAAAGTTCATCTACGTTTTTCGCCGCAGCCAAAATCAGGCTATATATGCTATACTGCAATTTTTACTACACTAGGACTTTTAATTAGCAATGACTTTTCGTACTGTCATTTCGTCAATAACTTTGTTTTAACGAAATGACAGTAAGAAGTGTCATTTTACCGCAACTAATTAAAAGTCTGACTATATGTCGTTGTTATAATAAAAAAATCAACTACAATAATGCATTAATAAAACTACAAGGTTAATTCATTCTCATACATAAAAGGGTTTAACAATGTAGAATAGCAATTTAATATACAACAATAAATAATGCAAAACCTTCCAACTCCACATTGTGGTATTTACTTATTATGTGCACAAAACCCTAGGTAATAATATTCTAGTTATAATGTAATTATTCGCATATGGTACCTATACAAAATGCAGTTTTGAACTTGCAAAACATTTCAGGAGGTTGTTATGAAACTCTTAAATAATCATATAACAATACGATACCAAGTCAATAATTAATAATACTTTTTATTTCAGATTTTTAAATTTTATTGTTTTTCGGAATAACTCTCTTAATAACCCTCTTCAAAAAAAACAGAATCACCCATTGCGATTTATCGCGCGTCATGTCACTGTGTGTGTGAATGCGATGACCAGTGACGATAGCCTGTACGAGGCTCCGCCCACATTTCTGCGAAACGAACGCGGCACGTATAAGTTGAACTAAAATGGCAGTCGTTGCTATGGTTACGCGCAGCCCCCGCGTTGCACGCATACCGCACTTCGATTGAGACTCGAAAATCTATTACTGCGCAAGGTTCAACCAACGTGCCGCGATCTGTACAAATTGTTGTAGCAAATAATTTAACCTTAGATGTAGTTTGAATTTGAAAATCACAATGTACCTACATTGTTTTTAAAATTTCACTAAATCATAACTAATTTTTAAGCATCATTACAATGCGAAAATGTTCATCATCTGCAGAGCCTGTTCCCAACTATGTTAGGGTCGGCTTTCAGTCTAACTGTATGCAGCAGTTACTTGATAACACGATATCCATTTGTTAGACTAATTGTCAGACTTTCTGGCTTTTGAGTACCCGTACCAACGACCCTACGGCAGGGCTGTAAGGTCGTTGACCCGTACCAACCCGTGTGGTACCTAACGACTGTCTGAGAGCTACAAATCTATCGGAACCAAAGGCTTTAACTAAGAGCTTACCGAAACACGGGATTTCAATGATGTCCTAGATATGTACATATAGAAAGTACTTACATCATTATGAATTAAAAAAATAACACAGTGGTACTTCCTCAGTTGCGAACCCGCATGCATGAGAGAAGAATGCCTTAACCACTGGGCTATTACGATAAATAATAATAGTAGGAAGTAGATACTACTGCGCCAAAAAAAAGTTCACGTTGGCATCGTTAGTTACCTATCAGCTGATGAATAAAATAATAGGGGGAGATAAATAAACCTTACATAGCACGTAAGCAGTTCCTGTTGCACAACTGTGAAATTATGATCGCGAGCGCGTGCGCGGGCTTTAGGTAGGCATCTAATAATAATAAGGCTATGTAGGTACTGGGCGCAGTCGGCGCGCTCTGTGGGTAAATTCAGCCCCAAGGACGGTTTTCGTTTTTATTTGTAGATTAAATTGGTTGATTTAAGATTTTCCTTTCTGCTTTTTAACAGGGTGAGGACCGACAAAAATACCTCAAGATAATTTGTGCTAGTTAAGTAGGTAGGTACCCATGTGTTAGGGATTTTAAGTG